>CP114864.1:0-10000000 GCA_029959215.1 Tricholoma bakamatsutake | reverse complement strand
TTCCAGCAGAGAGGAATTATTTTCCAGGCAGTTTACCCACAACAAAAAAGGAAAGTACAGAGGTGAGTTTTACTTATCATGATACATACAATGACTGACACCTTGACACATAGCCATAGATGTTAAAATGGCCAAGCCTGATGCACACCTGATTGCCACTCCACCCTGCCCTGCAAGCACATTCAGAGCAAGTGGAGCAAGACATCTACAATCAAGCTTGTTAGGTAGAAGGCACAGTCTTTGAGCAGTTATTCCACCTGCGAGAAATGTGGGACACCCTCAGCAATCTTTCAAGGAGAATGGATGACCTTGAAGCATACCTTAAGTTGCAGGACAGTGCACAACCCATTGTCCTGGACAATGCCTTCATGCAACTCTTCTTTGGGTGCATCAGCATCAGCATCACAAACAAAGATTCAACTCATGCATCAACAACCATCAAACTATTAGGTGCAGTATAGGCTGTAAATATCACAGACAGCACTCCCATTCTTAAGCATTGTTGTCGTGCACTCTCCTCCACATGCTTACACAGGTTTTTCTCTGCTAGACTGTAAAATGTCAGTCACTATCAGCATCGGCAGTGGTAGTGGCATTAATGTACCTTGGCTTTGTCTGCTTGGGATAACCTTCCCACATCATTTTATCCTGTTCAGTCTACCTTTTCCTCTGCAGTCATGTTGTTAAAAATACTCTTGATAGCTGGCAGTTGCATCTGGAACCATCCAAGTGTACTTGTGGTGGCATTCTAAATACCTAGCAGGTTTCCAATCTTTTTCAAAACTCAATCCTGGTGTAAGATACAAATGGCTTCTGATCACTTGACTTTGAAGTTGTTTGATTTGTGTGAGTAGCCCTTCATCATTTGCCAGTTCTTCAAAAGCCAGGTTGTTAATTCCTGGTGATGTGATCAAAAATAGAACCTTGACATGCCTCAAGTTGATGGTTCACCTTGGCACATAGGCGACTCTCCTCCTCATCCATTGGAGCCCTTTTGATTGACACCCAGTAATTGAATATGGCAGGGAGAATGTCACACTTGAGTATTTGCAATTAGCCAGCTTTTGATTCCTGTGATCAGAATGCATCTTTATAAGGCTCGATAATCCTCTGCTCTTTGACCGTATATCTCCCCTTGTGATACTGTCTCACACCCAGGTTTTCTGATGGCTCAGGCAGCATTGGAGGGGGATTAATGTGGAAAAAAGAATTATTCTTGTCATCATCAGGCATAACATATTATCAGCACAAGGATCACATGAAGATCACATGAGGGTAATATGAGGATTACATGAGGCCAATAGTACAATAGCCTTAGTACAATAGGCTGTTAATGCATCTCATTGATTCCCCTTGAATCATCATGAGCCTAACAAGAGCCCCTTACAAGCAAAAGAGAAGATCAAAGAAGAATGCTCTTCTGCATGAGGATGATCATGATGCAGAGGATACTGTAACACATGTAGAAGTTGAGGTCAACACTAAACAACCAAAGACCAAGTGCATGAAGGTCCCCTTAACTGTGGTTTTGGAAAAAAATCATGAATCAATTTCTGGTACACAGGATGATCCTCATCTTGCTCCAGAATGGGATACACAAGAACCTCAGGTGGCTGATGGGCTGATTTGGCCACACATTGGCAGGGTCAGCCTCTGACACTGATTGACTTATTGAGGCTCATATACAACTAATAGAGACAGTGGGACTATGTCTCACAGTTTGTGGAATGAGTGAATGAATTGCTGCAAGCATGCCTAGCTCAGCAGGCATGGTCCATCAACAAACAAGATTGCAACCACTGTCGACTGAATAAATGTGCAATTTGGAGATGTGTCAATTGTTCACTAAGAAGCACACTTCACTGGACATGTATGCACATAACACACATGCAACCATTACATTGAATGCTGGACTGGCATGCACTTCTGCTGTGCTGAGCTATGGGAGGTTGGCACATACCTTTTGGTCCAGCATCAGACAGATCAGCTGATTTGCAATGCTCTTAACTATCAAATAAAATATCTGGAGACATTTGAAGAGATGAAGGATAAAGCTGAGGCAGAGTCAGCCAATTATTACTTAGCAACAGCAATGGAAATGGCCCAACATTGTGAGTCAGCATCAGGAATGACAGAGAGTACAGCAGATGAAACAGGGGTTGATGATGAGACTGGAACCTTCTCTTGATGCCAAAGGGCATCAAGACAATCAGAAAAGGCTGCCTCACATGCAATGGCCACTACTCCAGTCCTATCACATGCCTTCAATGTCAAAAAAGCATTTGCAATGTCTCAAAATCTATTTTCACATGGAGCCTTCTGGAAACCCATGTAACAAATCAGAACTGACATCAGGAGCAGCACCAGCAGCAGTTATAGCATCAGCCACTGCAAAGTAAAGTGTACCTACCATTAATCATTCTATGGCAGCTTAGAGGAATTGCTCATATTCAGCCTGATTTGGGGCCATCACAGCTCCATCCCATAGCCATACATCAGTATTGGAGTTTTTCTGCTGGACATGGTCAACTTTGAAATTGCCATCAGCCATGAATATGCATTTAGAAACAAATCTGAGAGCCATAGTATTATTTTAGATGCAACTTGTACAATCAAGATATTTAGTCACCCAGCTGTTCACATCATGCTTCCAATTTTCTGGTATATTTGTGCCTACTTGAGGACAGGCTGGACAGTAATTGGCAAGTGATCCTGGTCAGCTTACAAGACTTCTTTGATGGTGATAATATGAAGTTGAACATGCTGATGAAGACATTCATGGGTTTCAACCATATTTGCCTGAACAATGCATGAGGACTGATGCTGAGGCAACAACCATACTGGCAACTGCCGATGCTGAGCTGACCACCACACTGCCAACTCCCAATGCCTTGAACAACAGCTATATCCATGTGGTGCATACAAATGAAATACATCACTTAGCCATGGTTACCTTCCAGTGTCAGGGAGAACACCAAATTCCCTTGGACCTAACCAGTAACTTCCTGCTGACCAGCTTTATCAAAATATGCACTCTTTTCACTGTGCAGGTTCTAGACCATTTTTGGCTCTGTAATCTGTAATTGAAGACATTGGCCTATCAGTTTTACTAGCTGATTTGGCGCATAACATTGCCGATAAGGCCTGCCAAAATAATCTACCTCTACTATGAGCTTTGGTGCATGTCCTGCCTATGGGGTTGGATGAAAAGATTGAAGTGGGCAGGGTATGGACACAATGTTGGAGCAGACTATATACACTGCACAGAGGAAGAAACAACATGTTCCTTATAATCTACCTGGGGTTTAGTAAGTCTTAGAGCTAGGGTTTAGCAGAGGTAAGAACACTGTATATCTACTATGGTGCAGGTTCTCCTTATATACATAATAATAAGGATGTCACATGACTCAGGAATGTGTTTACCACATGTATGCACAGTAAGCACAGTAACATGTGTATGCTGCATGCATCTCAGAGTTTAATTTCAACACCCCCCCTCAAACTGTACAGCGCTCTAGGCAGCTAAGTTTGAATCTCAAAAGTAATTCTGAGAGAGTGTCTAAATTTTCTGAATAGGATGGCACCAAGGTTCTTTGTGAACATGTCAGCTGGATTATCACTTCCAGGAATGAAAATGACTGTGACTTTGTCATTTTCTATGCATTCGTGGGTATAGTGGTAGTGAATGTCTATATGTTTTGACCTTCTTTCCTGAACTGGGTTCGATCCAATAAAGATGGATCCTTGATTATCAGCACAGATTGGTATGTGCTTCAGTATATAACCAAGTTCCTGGAATAAGGACTCTATTCACACTATCTGTCAACAAGCATCAGAGAGAGCCATATATTCGGCTTCTGTGGATGACAGTGCTACAGTTTTTTGTAAACAGGACTGCCAGCACACAATGCCACTCACTAGAGTAGCAAAGTAATCCATTGTAGATCAGCATTTGACAGTGTCAGCTGCCCAATCAGAATCTGTGAAGGCCTGTAGCCCTTCAGATTTCTCTCCATCATAGACTATGTTATACGAGTTTATGACCCATGCCTTTGTCATGGCGTTCGCTCGCTTTGCTCGCTCAGCCTGACACCGGCATGGGCCAGCTCACGTATATGTAACACAATGCTTAATCCCACTACAGTTACTCAACTCTTCAGTTGGGGGTTCATGGTTACACAACTGGTGGTTAGTTGACTTTTAGATACAGTAGTACACAACTCTTCAGTTGACTTGGGACCCTTGGCCCCAAGTCGACGTGAGGGGGTTGTGGTGTTTATCCCCATTCCAATCTCTATCTCTCTCCATCTCCATCTCTCCCTTTCCCTTTCTCTTCCTGATCTCCCCCTCTCCCTTTCTCATCTCCCCCTCCCCCTTCCTCATCTCCCCCATCTCCCCCATCTCTATCCCCATCTCCCCCATCTCCATCTCCCCCTTACCCATCTCCATCTCCTCCTTCTCCACCTCCCCCTTCCCCCCGAGCTTATGACCCATGCCTTTGTCATGGCATTCGCTCGCTTTGCTCGCTCAGCCTGACACTGGCATGGGCCAGCTCACGTATATGTAACACAATGCTTAATCCCACTACAGTTACTCAACTCTTCAGTTGCCTTTGGACCTTCGGCCCAAAGTCAACGTTTGGGGGTTTGTGGTCACACAACTCTTTATTTGACTTTTAGATACAGTAGTACACAACTCTTCAGTCGACTTGGGATCCTTGGCCCCAAGTCAACATGGGGGGGTTGTAGTGTTTATCCCCATTCCAATCTCTATCTCTCTCTCCATCTCCATCTCTCCCTTTCCCTTTCTCTTTCCCATCCCCATACCCATCCCCATCCTCATCCCCACCTCTCTCTTCCTCATCTCCCCCTCCCCCTTCCTCATCTCCCCCTCCCCCTTCCTCATCTCCCCCATCTCCCCCATCTCTATCCCCATCTCCCCCATCTCCATCTCCCCCTTCCCCTTCCTCATCTCCCCCTCCCCCTCTCCCTTCCCCACCTCCCCCTTCCCCCTCCCCATCCCCCTCTCACTCTCCCATGTCCACCTCCCCCCACTACACCCCCTCATACCCCCTCCCCACCCATCATACCTCTTCTCCATCCCCCTCCTGCCCACCCTCTCACACCCCCTCCCCACCCTCACACTCCCCTCACACTCCTTCACACTCCTCTCCACACTCAGCTCACTTGCGAAGTTTCAAACTCCACTTCAAACTCAGCCATGCTCAACGCAGCTCACCTCTACATATGCTACGACCACATTTTGAAACCCAGTTATATGACTAATTTTTAGTCAGCTCTGACTAATGCCATCATTTCTGACAAATTTTGCACAGCGCTGACCAATTTTGCACAGCTCTGACCAATTTTGCACAGCTCTGACAAATTTTAGATAATCCCATCATTTTGTTCCCACAAAACGGTCGTCCCATATGTTGTGCGCATCGTCCCATCAATCATCACCGATCAATCACCGTTCTCAGCCGAAAAACTCCCCCATTTAGCTTGCCATCACTCCCACAAAACGGTCGTAACATATGTAGTAGATTTCTGAGTTCCCACCAGATAGTGCATGATGTACATCACTTTGTCTAGATGTTCTTGGCTAGGATTAGCTGAGAACTGCGACATCCTAATTACCACATAAGCGATATCAGGTCGCATTCTGAGCATCAGATACAGTGACTCACAAAACTGAGTCAATGTTTTGGACTTTTTGATTCATTGTTGAATAGCTTCCCATAAACAACAAAACCAAACAAGGTATTGGTGTACCGAATAACATACATGATCAGGGCTACCAAACAAACAAAGAATTATGTAATTTTAATCATCCCTCATGGAGATATGATCATTTTAATTCAGGGACTCATTGACTCAGTTTTGTGAGGGGTAGTCAGAAATATTAGAATCTGATGCTCCACCAACTGTATAATGTCAAAAACTTGACAGATGGTTTCTAAGGTGATGTGACCCTTGATGGGACCTTAAATTATAGTATTTAATTAGGACTAGCATTCTTCATACTTCAATATTCTCCAATGCATCCCATCTCCTCTGCTCAGAAGGAAAACATTCTTTCTCTGGCCTCCAATCATTATTCTACCCACAATATTGCCTCTAAACTCAACCTCAGCCAGTCTAGTGTATCCAGAACACTCAGGGCTCTCCATCCAAACCTGGATTCCCCCTCTGGTGGTCGTCCTTCTAAGCTCTCATCTACCTCTCAGAGAGCCATCCTTACCCAAATCACCACAGGCAAGGCTGCAAATGCTGTTCAGGCCACCCATTACATCAACAGCATCATCCCCACTCCAGTCTCCTCAGAAACAGTCAGAAGAGTTCTCAGAAAAAACTCATTCAAGGCTGTGGTGAAGAAGAAAAAGCCTTTGCTTAGTATAAGGCATAGGAAAGCAAGATTGGCTTTTGCTCAGAAGTATAGAGAGTGGACTGTGGAGGACTGGAGAAGGGTTATTTGGTCAGATGAGACTAAAATTAACAGGTTTGGGTCAGATGGGAGAGAGTGGGTTTGGAAACAGAAGGGAGAGGGGCTGATTGAGAGAGAGGTGCAGGGAACTGTCAAATTTGGAGGAGGAAACATTATGGTATGGGGGTGTATGGGATGGAATGGAGTGGGGCATCTTGCAGAGGTTGAGGGGAGGATGAATGCTGACCAGTATGTGTCCATTTTGAAGGACCATATGCTGCCTAGCTTGGAGGAGAGTGGAATTTCTGGAGAAGAGGTGATTTTTCAACAAGACAATGACCCCAAGCATACCTCAAAAAAGGCCAAGAAATGGATGGAGAACAACAATATTACTCTTCTGGATTGGCCTGCCCAATCTCCAGACCTCAGCCCTATTGAACATCAATGGGTTCACCTCAAGAACCAGTTAGACAAGTATCTAACAGCGCCAAAAGGAATTTGGGAGTTATGGGAAAGAGTAGTGGAAGAGTGGAATAATATTCCATCAGAGGTGTGTCAGAATTTGATTGAAAGCATGCCTAGAAGGTTGGGAGCAGTTATTAAGGCCAAGGGAGGTCATACAAAATACTAGAATTACAATTTATCATAATATTGATACCACCTCACAAAACTGAGTCAATGAGTCCCTGAATTAAAATGATCATATCTCCATGAGGGATGATTAAAATTACATAATTCTTTGTTTGTTTGGTAGCCCTGATCATGTATGTTATTCGGTACACCAATACCTTGTTTGGTTTTGTTGTTTATGGGAAGCTATTCAACAATGAATCAAAAAGTCCAAAACATTGACTCAGTTTTGTGAGTCACTATAGATCTGCTCTTCTAGTTTGCCATATAAGAATGCAGTTTTTACATCTAGACCAGTCATATACATGCCTTCTAGAGATGCAAGTGCAAACATGAGGCATATGGTCTCATAGCAGACTACTGGTGAGAAAATCTCATCAAAGTCAACACCTTCGACTTGTGAAAAGCCTTTGGCCATGAGTCTGGCTCATTTTCTTCCATCTGATTTCATGGAGAAAACCCATCTATTTTTGATTGTTTTTTGATTATGTGGAAGATTGACAATGCCATAGACTTGTTGCTTATGAAAAGCCTCTAATTCTTCATGACAAGCTTGTTTCCACTCATGTTGCTGCTGCTGTGGTAGGCATGCAATATCGCAAAATTGGTTTGGAACTTGGCTTATTTTGTTTGATGGTTTGACTGCTTTTGACAACAGCCAGCAAATAAGCTTATCTCCACCTTCCTTGGTTATCTTTTTAATATAACCTGCTTCATCCAGTTCCCCCACTGAATAATCATGTTCTTGATAATTAGAATTGGGCACACTCTCGTGGGGTGCCAAACTCAGTCCAGCAACCAGTTCTTTCTGTTGAGATTGTGGTCATGTTCAGTTATGATCTGAATCTTGACTCACAGATCTCTTCCAATATCGATCACATGCAATGTCTCTCTCTATGTCAGAGGGGAGTTGCTTCTCTCCATAGGTATTGCTGGAACGGTTTGGGATGTTCCTCTGCCTGCCTGATTGATGGGGCAATTGCTGCCATTCCTGTTGATTATCATGTCTTGCATGAACGTCCTCAGTGATTACTGGAGGCAGTGGAGGAGGAGCATCAGTCACATCATCATGTGCCTTTTGCTTGCTTGGTAATCATCATCATCATCATTTTCTGATGATGGAGGAAGGGGCAGATTTTGTGGCAGTATAAAATCATCGCCATCCATTCCAGATGAGTGGTCATCATCATCTGGTTCTGAAGGTGGAAAATTACCAAGGTCTGTCTTGGCAGGAGTTTTAGCTCCGGGACAGCATGGGAACAACATTTCATCAAATAGTGCTGTAGCATGAATGAATATTGTGCCACTAGGTCACATGAAATGGTATGCTTTAATGCCATCTTCTAATCCAAGGTATGTCATTAACTCTGATCGAGGAGTTAATGTATTTGGACGTTTCTCCTTGGGTAGATAGACATAAGCACCACAACCAAAAACCTTCAGATCGTTTAGATCTGGGCAGACCTTTGTCAGGTCCTCAACTGGTGTCAGCCATTTCAGGCACCTTATCGGGGTTCAGTTGTATAGGTGTGTTGCATGTTCAATGCAAAATTCCCACCATGATTGTGGTAGACAAGTGGTAAATTACAGGGTTTGCAACTTTTCCATTATTGTCCTTATGCACATCCATTCTGTTGGTGAATGTGGGGTGCAGACATCTCTATTTTGATGCCAAAATCCTTAAGCACATTTTGTAGCTCACGATCTTTGAATTCCCCTCTCTGGATCGACATGCCAGCACTTGATTGTAGTGCCATACTGGGTTAAAGCCATTGCCTGAAATTGTCTAATCACTGCAGAAGTGTCAGACTTCTTTCTAAGGCACTGGACCCAGATATGTGATGTCTTGTCATCCAGAAATACAATAAAGTATTTATGTTTGTGGTACGATAGTACTGGGAGTTTCTTTAGATTGGAATGTATTGATTCAAAGGGTTTCTCTGCATGTGAATCTGATTCAGGAAAAGTTTTTGAGGTAATTTTCCCTTTAGTGCATCCTGGACATATAATTTTATCTTTAGGAATAATTAAATTCCTTGGGAATTTTATGGTGCTATTATGCATTTTCCTTAGCGCTTCTTTGGATGGGTGTCCAAATCGCCTATGCCAAGTCAAGTAGTCTGTGATGTACATTGTTGCGACATTGATTCTTTTGGTGCTCATCTGAGCCCAATAAATTGTGTCACATTTTATAAGAGGGACGCAATCCATAATTGGGTTTCCTTGCTTGAAAAATGAAATGTGTGTGGAGGAACCACACATGTCACTTCTGTCTTGTAAGAAGACACCCATTGACAGTAATCGAGCATTACAGTCAGGTATGTAGTAGATGGGGTATAATCATATTTCACATGTTTTTGACTTCCCATGACATACTACCTGATGTCTAATGAAGACTGCTCCTTTTCCTACTATATGAGTAGTACCCGTGGCCATTTGAACCAGAGTAGAGTCCTTTCTTGGTAAAGGCTCATAAAAAGTAAAATCTTTCATTTTACCAATGCAGTGTTTTGATGCGCCTGAATCCATGATCCAGTCAGCATCTTTCTTACAATTTTCATTTGCACACAGAACACATTCATTAAGATGTAAATAGTTCAATGGTAGTGGTAAAATTTCACATGAAAATTTCCCTGTGATCATTGGAATATTAATCTTTGTGCTTGTGGCAGAGAAAAGGACTGACCCTTCATCATATGCTCCTGTTTCAAGCAGTTCATCAACAAGCATTTCATCGATGGCTTTCCATACTTCCTCATCAAAAACTGCAGGTTCCGATCTGAGGGAGACACTATCATCTTCTACCTCCAAGATCTTTGGTTCTGGTTCGATCCTCCTCCTCTTACCTTCTTGCACCATTAGGTGCTCTTCCAGTAGTTGCAGATTTTTTGGGCTGCATGAAAGATTCATTTGCTCAAGGGTGTCTTGAGCTTGCTGATATTTGGTGTAGACTGAATGAGAGGTAAAGGCCACACCCGTATATGCCTGTGCAGGCAGTCAGCAGTGAGGATCCCTCATGGGAGTATGTTTGTGCTTCTTAATGCACTGAATGAGTGGCATCGGCAGTATGACATCAAGGCTCTAGTAGCAGTCGTGTTAAGGACTGTGGCAGACAGAGAATTGTACTCACATGGCATCACAGTGAGTAGAATTATTGCCTGAACTAGTTCGTGGATGGGGACATTGGCAGCCATAAGGTGCTCAAATTTGTCAGCCATCTTAGCAATCTGTGACACAGGATTCACAGCTGGAATTTTGATTGCTATTGCAGATCTAAAGTCCACAAAGACTTGGGAGGGGCCATCGACACCATAATGAGTGTGAATGAGATCCCACACCTCCTCAGCAGTGTCCTTGGTGTTGGCATGCTGCTGAAGGGAGGGGGCCAGGCAGAGCACTAGGCTACCAATAGCCTGGTTATTTTTGTTGCTCCAGGTCTGGAGCTTGGCAGTAGCATCTGCTACAAGTGCAGCATTTGTTGCTGTCAAAGGAGGCACCAGAGGCGGTTTTATTTCCATCCCACTAGTTATTTGCCAGAGGCCCTGAGACCTGAGCCACGCCTTCATGTAGTCAGCCCATTGAATGTAATTGGAACCATCGAAAGTTTGTATGAGTTTTTCAAGGGTTGAAGACATGATTCTGTGGTGGCAGCTGGTAAAAGTGCTCAATCAGTCTTCTATCCAAGAAAACACATTCCATAATCTCAGGGAAAAATACTCCTTCAGAGTGGTTAATTCTAGTCAACCTAGGTTTTTAAGTGCAGCTCGCAGGGAGTGCAATGCAGCTCATGAAGAGTGCAAGATTATAATTTGGAGACAATGAAGTCAACATTGTTTGCAAACAGTTAAGGCACATTCACAACATGCCCAACAGGGCCCATAACCTGTTGGAGCAGACTATATATGCTGCACAGAGGAAGAGACAACATGTTCCTTATAACCTACCTAGGGTTTAGTAAGTCTTAGAGCTAGAGTTTACCAAAGGTAAGAACACTGTATATCTACTATGGTACAGGTTCTCCTTATATACATAATAATAAGGATGTCACATAACTCAGGAATGTGTTTACCACATGTATGCGCAGTAAGCGCAGTAACATGTGTATGCTGCATGCATTGCCTCATGTATGCAGCATGCATCTTGGAGTTTAATTTCAACACACCATCAAAAAGATCCATTGAATCCTGCATGGCATGGCTGTTATGCACCCAATACACTGGTAGACTTGTTTCAGAGAGAACAGCAAAAGAATGTCAGTCAACTTTGCTTTCCTTCAAGCACTGAAAACTACCAGGGTTGACCCTCAGCAGGGAGTAATGCTCATGTATGACATTGTTTGCCAGTATATTATCTACATTCTGGAGTGTATTGGTGCACATCTGCCAGCTGGCTTGAGCATTGACCAGGCCATTGGGCTTTTGCATGTTCATGGCCACAAGGATGAATGCTTTTTTTGCTATGCTCCATCTTTGATTCCAGGATCTGGCATTGTAGCAGGGAAAATGACTTGAGTCTTTGTGGTCATTTCTGAATTCCATTTCCCCAACAGTCAGAACAGCAACATTGCCACATTGGGCTGAAATGCTTGATGATCATGCTACAGATTCAAATCACAAGAAAATACTCAGCATAACAGTCACACTGTGCTCAAAATGTCAAGAAGCCCTTGATATATCCACACAACTTGACAAGCACCATGCAGAACTGATGGCAGCTTTTGGTCAACAGACAGTCAAATGAAGTCACTTACTATAGCAGAAATGCTAAGGCTAACAGATGTCAAGATAATGGATATGTATGCCACTCAGGGATCACAACTGGCATCAGGAATAGGAACAGGACTGGGACCAGGGCTGGCATTCAGAATGGGAATGGCATCGACACTCATTCAATTGGTGGATGAGCAGTGGATTGATTTTGCTATTGTTTTTAAACAAATGCAGTGAGTCATACTTCCTACCAAGATTGATGTATTACAATCCCTCATTGATCTGCACCAGGATTCAATTACAAACAAAGTCTGTCAACTTGGTAAAGCACCTCACACTTCTGACATGCCAGCTGTTGAACAGAAAAGAGAAGCTCTTATATTTCATATGGTAACCTTAACACATTTACAAAATGCTGCAAACATTGCTGAGCATGACATTGCTCCCTCCTGAATCACACATGACAATGAAGCCAAATTTGAGAACTTTGATGACATAGACCCCTTTGATAAAGAGACTCCTGCTTCATCTCTTCTGGCTGAGACAAGCACTATTCTAGTTGAGAAGCAACAAGTGTTGAAATTAAATCCTGATGCATGCTGCATACATGAGGCCAAGCATGCAGCACACACATGTTACTGCGCTTACTGCGCATACATGTGGTAAACACATTCCTGAGTCATGTGACATCCTTACTATTATGTATATAAGGAGAACCTGTACTATAGAAGATATACAGTGTTCTTACCTCTGCTAAACCCTAGCTCTAAGACTAACTAAACCCCAGGTAGGTTATAAGGAACGTGTCGTCTCTTCCTCTGTGCAGCGTATGTAGTCTGCTCCAACAACAAGTATATTTCCCACATAATGGAGAACTTGCTAATGCAGAGATTAACCTCAGAAAGAACCAGGCAAGCCGACTGCTGCATCAGTTGCAGGAGCTCATTGCTAACAAATCATTTTAATATTCACACATCATCCAAGTGGCACCAAGAATGGGAGTTTGCACCTGAGCATGAGCCATTGCCCAGCTGTGGTTAACAAAATTGCCTTGCATGGCTGAACGTATAACTATTTCCAAAGCCAACTGGTAGCACTAGATTGTGATGCTGAGACATCAAGTATGTTTCAGCAGTTAATAAAGGATGACCTCAATGCTATCACAGCTATTCTGAAGCCAAATGCACCAGGCTCCACTAATCTTTGCCTGTCCTGGATTTGAATAATGCCCACAATTGAACTGGTGTTATTACTGGCCAGCACAGCAATGCTATCACTGCTGCTGATGCCATTCAATTCTGAAAATTTAAATGTATTTTGTGGCCATTCATGACAATTACACTAACAGTTTATTAGTCAGGAGAGTACACTGGCTTTACCTATGGGCTCAGAGAAATAGATGGAGGGAGGAATTTTTACTGCAATATTTTATCTATCACAGCCAACAGTGGCAGTCAGCCTTGCAGTCCAAGAATACCCTTCCCAGCCCACCAGCCTATGCTAATTGCCAGCAGGATTTCTGGCAAGAATTAGCATTGAGGGCTGACAATGCATTTAGATCAGCAAATGCTGATTATATCTCCTCTAAAGCATCCTGTATTATTGTAAGGGGAACCTCAAAGCCTCACTTAATAGTGAGCTAACAGAGGGGAATCCAAAGAGAAAACTTTAAGGACCCATCTGTCGATGCCCAGTATATGTGATAGACCCGAAAATCAAATAGTAAGCTAAAAATAGCAAAAAGGTGGACATAGGCAGATCAAGGTGTGGGATGATGCCACCTTGATGGGTAAACATTCAGAAGGGGTTCCACCTCTAATAATAGAACTGTCAACATGTACCAAAATAGAAAGACCTGAAACATAATCATAAGATAGAAATAATATTATAGAAAATCATAGAAAAGGCAGAATAGGGTGAAATAAAATATATGAAAATATGAGACAAATGCAGAAAATTGTCCAGATGCCTGGAGCACCTTCCTTTCCCCTTACAACTATGTAAACACAATTATCTTGATCACAATCCACTATCAGTATGAACTCTCTCAATCTTCAACTTCGCAATCAGAGCCAAAAAGGCCACTCCAAGTTTGGATGCAGGAGATCATTTGGTATACAGAGTCCTGATTTCATTGAGTTTTGTTGGAGGTTGACCAGGCAAACATTATAAAACAATGATGGATGCAAAAAGTTCCCTTTTCCATGCTTGTTAGTTGATATCTTTCCTAAATGATGCAAGTAGATGTCACTGACAAATATGACAGATGTATGTCATGTCTTGGATCAGCATTGGCACCAGCATTGGCCTGGTAATAGATGTGCTGATCCTACTTCTATCTTTGGCCAATGTCAAAGTAGATCACCCACCCCTTGGTTTCAACTTATCTCTTTTGGCCACATTAGATGATGGTGTTGCCACTAACAGTCCAAGCTGCCTAGTGGATTCATATGCATGTGATTGGTGGAGACACAGTACTGAACTGGCATTGGGGAGGATTTTCAGCTTTGACACCCTGGATGAGTGCCTCGATAGGCATCAGCAATATATTACAATCTCTGATGCATCACAAACCAATAGCCAGCCAGCCAATAATGGTCCTAATTGGCAACCTGATTGTCAATCTTGCATTGACATGCATGCTCTTGTTTATGATATGGTCAATGAAGCACATTGTATGCATGATTCATAAATGGCTGCAAATCATCATCAGATATAGCGATGAATGCAAATGTCAGGAAAGTGGCCAGATTACACAGGCTTCATGAGCTTGCCTTGCTCAAGGAGCTTCAGTCTGAACCACAGACCTTGCCATTGGCAATGGGAATGGGAACAGGAACTGCATTCAAAAAACCCCCTCGACAATCAGCCATAACAAGACAATTGGCACTGGTGTTGGCACAGGCACAGGCTGAACTTGAGCACCTGAAGGCTCTTCCCCCCTCCTCCCACAAGTGGACCTGGGGTGTTGACATCACAGAGAGTGATGTTTTGGCATTTAACCCAACACCAAAGAGCAAATATCATTCTGGGTATGCTCAGTCTCTGGCTGATGATGCATACAATAAGAATAAGGAGTAGTCAATCACAGCCAGTCTCCAAACCTCTGTTTCTGGTGCCTACAGTTCACCACCCACTGTAACTGGTATAGATGTTGGCCTTTATTTGTCAGATGCTAAATCCAATGATTCATCACATTCCACTGCTGAGCCTGATGCCAATACCTTTTCCATTGCCCCCAATGCCAATGCCACCACTGATGCTGATGATGAAGCTAATGATATTGATGCTAATGTACATACTGTGCTTGGCCAGCCCACTGCCTCTTATGCTGCTATGTTATGGAAAGGGGAAGATGATGCATCAGAAGATGCCAATCAGCCTACCACATTTCAGGCAGGCATGGCTTGGCAGGACCATCATTCACCATCAGCATCTTCCTATACAGGTTCCCCAACTGGCTTTGATGCCACTGCCTTTTACCTTGAAGATTCTATTTATCCCTCTTCATCTCCCCCTGCACCTCCCCTTTCAACTGCTTTCCCAACTGCATCTGATGCAGCTGATGTTTTCCTCTCATCATCAGAGACCCATTCAGAGGCCAATTCAACTGGCTCTAATGCTGATTATAATGAGGATAGTTTCTGAACCAGGTCCCCCAGCACCTCACAGATAGAGAACCCCACTCCTTCTTGCATCACACTCCTGATCTATAGTCATGTGGACTTCAGTTATGTTGATGACACTTGGTTGCCTGGCTCTGATGATATGATGAACACTACTGACAATGAGTGATAAATTTTCTTTATGTAGATATATGGTGCTTTAATTGGTAAACCAATAATATATACCTTTAAGGCCAATGCCCATACCAATTGCTGACCCCAGCCCTGGCCCCAATATATATGCTGATTCCGATGCATGTGTCTGATGCTGTCTCATAGGTCACCAATCTGTACACCACATTCTTAAAATGTCTAGTGTGGTACAGCAAAAATTGAATAATGCATTCATTTGTTACTATAGTACATACATATATATACATGGTGTTGTCCACTGAACCATGCCTGTGTCACCAATTTGTAGGTTATCATATCTATGCAACTTACCTGCTCAATTATCTACTGTATTGTACTGTGCTGTACTATACAGGAAGCTATCAAATAGTGCAATTTCAGCTGCCTAATGCTGATGCCTGTTAGGGCGACACCTACTGTTCTGCTAGCTAGACTGTGCGGGCTCTCCTACAAGAAGGCAGCGGGGTGCACACGCATGATGGGGGGTTTGATGGATTTGATGCAAGGGGTTATTTTTAGATGAGTTGGCTGAAATAGGCTTTTCGCACCACTATTGTGGATGGAATACCTAAGAGAACCCACACATCATAATTTCTTTCCACATCATTCAATCCTCAAGACAAATATGCACAGGGATGCCATTTGTCATCTTCACATAGCATTGATAATACTACTCCAGTAGCAAAGTCTGATGCATCTGATTCCACTCATAAGGGACATGTGAAATCTACTGGGACCAATATTGGCTCTTTTACAAACTTCCTCTTCAACTCCTCAAATGCTGTCTGCTGTTGTTCTCCCCATCTCCACACTACTCCCTTTCGCATAAGGTTGTGTAATGGTGTGGAAATTTTGGAAAAATTATGAACAAAGCGATGATAAAAATTGGCGAGTCCCAAGAAAGCCTGAACTTTCTTGATATGGGTAGGCACAGGCAAATCAACAATTGCCTGTGCCTTGATAGGATCCATCTTGATTCCATCAGGACCAATCTTGAATCCCAAGAACTCGATCTCGCTTGCCCCAAACACACACTTCTGTGGTTTAATGAATAAATCATTCTCTGCCAATCTCTTCAACACCTCCTGCACTATCGCCTCATAATTTTCTTCATCCTCCATGAATATCAAAATGTCATCAATGAATATTATCACCACACCTTTGTCTATCACATCCTTGAAAATATCATTCATCATATTTTGGAAAGTTGGGGGACTATTGATCATCCCAAAAAACATGACTAGTGGCTCAAAGAATCCTCGATGCATAGCAAATTCTGCTTTCCACTCATCTCCTTTCTTTATTCGTACATTGTAGTACCCCCAGTGTAAATCCAATTTTGTAAAGACCTTGGCCTTTCCCACCTTGTCAATTATCTCTGGGATCAACAGCAAAGGGTACGCATTCTTCACTGTCCACTCATTCAAATACCTATAATCTGTATACATCCTCTTCCTCTGATCTTTTTTTGGTACAAAGAATACTGGTGATGTCTGCAGTAATTTCAAAGCTCATATGTATCCCTTGCGCAATTGTTCATTAAGGAATGCATCCACTTCTTCTTGTTCCTTCAGAGATAATGGGTAGACTTTTGACTTCTTTGGCACAAATCCTGGCTTCATCTCAATTGCATGATCCTATGGCTTTCGCACTGGCATCCGCTCCAATTCCTTCTTCTGAAAAACTGACAAATATTTATGGTAGGCTTTTGGCACCCACTCCTCCACTGGCTTCTCCACTTTCTCCACATTTTTAAGCCATGACTATCCTCCATGAATTTTCCTAAACGTTTGTTTCTGTTCTTCCTTACTTGTCATGACTGGAACTTCCCCATTTGGCATATCCTCATCCTCCACTTCCTCCATTGTAACAGAATACTTCCTTGGATGTTCTTTCTCTTTCTTTTCCCTCTTCTCCTTTTTCACTTTCCTCCCATACATATTACATTCTTTAGGACAATGAGTCATGTGTACCTTCCCAGTTTTCCAATCAATTTCTGGATTATGCTTTCATAACCATGGACATCCAATTATCAGATTGGTTTTCCCAAGGTCACATACCTCAAATATGGCTTGTTTCTGATAATCCTGATACTTCAATATCATCATCACTTCCTCCTTAATGGTTCCTGCATGATTGATTGTACCATCAATATTGTACACCATTATAGGTTGTGGCAGTTTATGCATGCAAATACCATTTCCAGTAATTAGGGATCAATTAATAAATAATCCGGTAGCACGGCCACCAGCCATGGCAGTGACACCTATTGTTAAGGAGTCAGCAGCATCAATAAATGCAATGGATGTTGATCGAGTAGGGAGATGAGCTCCACTTAAAGGTTTTAATTGTGGGCAATTAGGGCATATGGCTCAACATTGTAGGCAGAAAAGGAAGATTAGGGAAGCGACAATCGAGGAAGTAAAGTTGGAGGAAGATAAGCAGAAGAATTTTGTGGAAGAGTTCCAGTGAAGGTTTCCCCATTGGTGACCCAGAATCAATATAATGTATTAGTATCTGAGGAAACCCAGAGTGAACCCGAAAGTGAAATTGAAGAGTACAACCATCATCATTTATCTGACAAAGAAAAATGCCCAGCCTTATTTCCAAAGACCCCTATATTTTTTATTTGCTCAGTGCAGATAGAACTGGAAATCAGCTTGACAGTAGGATTGAAGACAGTGGACACGCATGCAGCAATTAATGTGGAGGCATTGCTTGACAGTGGTGCCCTTGGAGTTTGTATCTGAGGTGTCCTTCCTTTCTTGGACTTTCCTCTTGATGACTTTCCAAATCTGGCATTCCCATACATCAATGTTGATTCTGCCTGTTCCTGTTGATATTGCTGATCAAGATGCATTGCCCAATTATACCACTCATCCAACTTCTCTGGCATAGAAGGTAGTCAATAGATAGACTTGAATAATGAGGCATTTAATCTTGCCTTCAAGAATTCTACCAATGCAGCTTCTCCCATATCGGTCTGTGATGCTTCTGCTTTGAACTGCAAAATAAATTTGTCTGCAGTCAGAGAACCTTGGCGCATGGTTTTTAATTTAGCATTCACTATCGCCTTTGGATTAGGATCTCCAAACTGTGCCTCCAATCTCTCCAAAAATTCCCTGAAGCTTGCAAATGGTTTATATCCTGCAGCAATTTGATTAATGGCTTCATTTCTCCAGAACTGTGCTTTCCCTCCCTGCATGTATGAGAGAGCAAACATAATCCTAGACTCGGTCATATGAAATTTGGGTTTTCTCCCATGAATATACAAGACTATAGAGCTGATAAAGGATTTTGTGTTCTCCATGGTACCATCAAATATTTGCGGGAGCACATATTTAGATAAACACATTTTTCCACTCTCAGACCTCTCCTCTGCATGCTCACCCTCCTGAGACATCCACTCCACCATCTCCTCCATCTCATCATCTTTATCTTCTACTGTCTCTGCATTTGTTTCTGCTTGTTTGGGCTGTGAAGCTGCTAATACTGATACTAATTGGGACATTTGTGCTGTTAGAGCATCAATTTTGGCTTCTAGAATGGGCATGGGAACAGGATTGTGTCCAAGATTCAAAGTTGATTGTTCTGTCATGATGATGTAATCTGTGATAAGTCACTTCTTCAGCTGAGTAAAGATTTGGCTGCAGAATTTTTTCACAAAATTTCGAGTCACATGACCCAGCTATTTCGGGTACCAAACACAGCAAAACATGTGATTTCAGCTATTGGGCACTTTGGATCAATAACCCTTCCAACAGTGCCTGATCTCAGGGTTATTACTGAATTTGGCTAGTAACTACCTAAAATAGTCATCCAAATTGAGTAATGTAAATCTCGGCTGAACCAGATCCAATCAGTTGTCTGGTTGCAGCTGTCCTAATGATGAGCGCTGCCTTTCAATCACTGGCAGTCGCAATGTAAGGCGAGGCCTGGTGTTGGCTTATAAAAGCAAGGTAAATATGTATATACAGTTAATTCCGGCTCTTGCCGAAATAATGAGTAAGCAGATGGCGCACTGAGACAAATGACGTATGTGCATGTAAGAGAAGGTGCACTAATGGGGTAGTTGAGTTCTTCTGTTAGGGCAACACCAACTGTTCTGCTAGCTAGACTGTGCGGGCTCTCCTACAAGAAGGCAGCGGGGCACGTGCGCGTGATGGGGGGTTTGATGAATTTGATGCAAGGGGTTATTTTTAGATGAGTTGGCTGAAATAGGCTTTTTGCACCACTATTGTGGATGGAATACCTAAGAGAACTCAACTGAGGTCTCCTAGTATTTATTTTATGACTATATACTATGTTACATATGTTGTACTATGTTGCTACGGACGCACGCGCACATGCATGTACATATTGATGCATGTAAATAGAAAATTCCCACACTGACAAATAATGTGTGTATATGTGTTTGGTAGCGTATTTTGGTGAAATAAAATAAAATAAAATAAAATAAAATAAAATAAAATAAAAATAGTATTATGTAATAGGCATGTTAGGAGACTGTTTCCTAACAATGCCACTGCCACTGCTTTATGCTGATGCCTGTGTTGGCCAATTCATTGGTTACAATGTCTGTACAACAACTTTCATGTTGTATTGTAATGCACTGTACTGTCCATGAAGCTATCCCATGGTTGTATGCATTAATTAGTATAATAGGTACATATATAGAGCACTCTGTTGGAGCAGACTACATACGCTGCACAGAGGAAAAGACGACACGTTCCTTATAACCTACCTGGGGTTTAGTTAGTCTTAGAGCTAGGGTTTAGCAGAGGTAAGAACACTGTATATCTACTACAGTACAGATTCTCCTTATATACATAATAGTAAGGATGTCACATGACTCAGGAATGTGTTTACCACATGTATGCACAGTAAGCACAGTAACATGTGTGTGCTGCATGCATTGCCTCATGTATGCAGCATGTATTAGAATTTAATTTCAACACCCCCCCTCAAACTGTACAGTGCTCTAAGCAGCTAAGTTTGAATCTTGAAAGTAATTCCAAGAGAGTCTCTAAATTTCCTGAATAAGACGGTGCCAAGGTTCTTTGTGAACATGTCAGCTGGATTATCACTTCCAGGAATGAAAACAACCATGACCTTGTCATTTTCTATGCATTCGCGTGTATAGTGATAGCGAATGTCTATATGTTTGGTCCTTCTTTCCTGAACTGGATTTGATCCGATAAAGATGGATCTCTGATTATCAGTGCAGATTGGTATGCGATTCAGTACATATCCAAGTTCCTGGAATAAGGACTCTATCCACACTATCTGTCGACAAGTGTCAGAGAGAGCCATATACTCGGCTTCTGTGGATGACAGTGCTACAGTTTTTTGTAAACGGGACTGCCAGCACACAACGCCACTCGCTAGAGTAGCAAAGTAACCCATTGTAGATCGGCGTTTGACAGTGTCAGCTGCCCAATCAGAATCTGTGAAGGCCTGTAGCCCCTCGGACTTCTCACCATCGTAGACAATGTTATATTTCTGGGTTCCCACCAGATAGTGCATGATGTACATCACTTTGTCTAGATGTTCTTGGCTAGGATTAGCCGAGAATTGCGACATCTTAATTACCACATAAGCGATATCAGGTCGCGTTCCGAGCATCAGATACAATAAAGATCTGATCACAGACTGATATTTTGATCTAAGCATCGTGTTGGGCATTGCTGTGTTTTCCGATGGTCTGTAACCAGTCGGGAGTGAAGTGGGGGTCGCTTTTGCATTTGTCATCTCGAATCTCTCAAGCACTTTGGTGAGATATTCAGTTTGATCGAGTTTGACTTTGCTTGCAGTCTGGGTGATGCGCATGCCTAAGAATTCCGTGACTTTTTCAGTACTACGGCACTCCCAATGCTTTAGACAAGCATTTTTCTTTTCATCCACAAGTTTCTTGTTCTTCCCCATGAACAAGCCATCATCAACATAGACGAGTGCAATAACAATGCTGCCTGTCTTAGGATCCTTGTGTATGAAAATGCTGGCATGGGAGCTGGCGCGCACGAACCCAATAGTGTGCATAAATGCCTCTAGCTCTTTCCACCATGCAAGTGAGGCTTGTTTAAGGCCATACAATGCTCAGCGTAAGCGCATTACTTTGCGCTCTTTTCCCACAAGTCTGAAACCCTCAGGTTGATCCATATAGATCTCCTCATCTAGTTTGCCATATAAAAATGTGGTTTTTACATCTAGGCTGGTCATATACATGCCATCTAGAGATGCAAGTGCAAACATGAGGCGTATGGTCTTGTAGCAGACTACCAGTGAGAAAATCTCATCAAAGTCAATGCCTTCGACTTGTGAAAAGCCTTTGGCCACAAGTCTGGCTCGTTTTCTTCCATCCGATTTTATGGAGAAAACCCATCTATTTTTGATCGTTTTTCGATCATGTGGAAGATCGACAATGTCATAGACTTGTCGCTTACGAAGAGCCTCTAATTCTTCATGACAAGCTTGTTTCCACTCATGTTGCTGCTGCCATGGTAGGCGCACAATATCGCAAAATTGGTTTGGAACTTGGCTTATTTCGCTTGATGGTTTGACTGCTTTTGACAACAGCCAGCGAATAAGCTTATCTCCTCCTTCCTTGGTTATCTTTTTAATATAACCTGCTTCGTCCAGTTCCCCCATTGGGTGATCATGTTCTTGATAATTGGAATCAGGCACACTCTCGTGGGGTGCCGAACTCGGTCCAGCAACCAGTTCTTTCTGTTGAGATTGTGGTCGTGTTTGGTTATGATCTGAATCTTGACCTATAGATCTCTTCCAATATTGATCACATGCAATGTCTCTCTCTATGTCAGAGGGGAGTCGCTTCTCTCCATAGGTATTGCCAGGACGGTTTGGGATGTTCCTCTGCCTGCCTGATCGATGGGGCAATTGCTGCCATTCCTGTTGATCATCACATCTTGGATGAAAGTCCTCTGTGGTTACTGGAGGCGGCGGAGGAGCATCTGTCACATCATCATGCACCTTTTGCTCACTTGGTACATCATCATCATCATTTTCTGATGATGGAGGAAGGGGTGGATCTTGTGGCGGTATAGAATCATCGCCATCCATTCCAGATGAGTGGTCATCATCTTCTGGTTCTGGAGGTGGAAAATCACCAAGGTCTGTATTGGCAGGAGTTTTAGCTCTAGGACAGCATGGGAACAATGTTTCATCAAATAGTGCCATAGCACCAATGAATATTGTGCCACTAGGTCGCATGAAACGGTATGCTTTAATGCCATCTTTTAATCCAAGGTACGTCATCAACTCCGATCGAGGAGCCAATGTGTTTGGACGCTTCTCCTTGGGTAGGTAGACGTAAGCACCACAACCGAAAACCTTCAGATTGTTTAGATCTGGGCGGACCTTTGTCAGGTCCTCAACTGGTGTCAGCCATTTCAGGCACCTTATCAGGGTTCGGTGGTGTGTTGCATGTTCAATGCAAAATTCCCACCATGATTGTGGTAGACATGCGGTAAATCGCAGGGTTTGCAACTTTTCCATTATTGTCCTTATGGCACGCTCTGCGCACCCATTCTGTTGGTGAACGTGGGGTGCAGACATCTCTATTTTGATGCCAAAGTCCTTGAGCACATTTTGTAGCTCACGATCTTTGAACTCCCCCCCTGGATCAACATGCCAGCGCTTGATTGTAGCACCATACTGTGTTGAAGCCACTGCCCGAAATTGTCTGATGGCCACAGCAGCATCAGATTTCTTTTTAAGGCATTGGACCCAGATATGTGACGTTTTGTCATCCAGAAATACAATAAAGTATTTATGTTTATGGTACGATAGTACTGGGAGTTCCTTCAGATCAGAATGTATTAATTCAAAGGGTCTTTCTGCACGTGAATCTGATTCAGGAAAAGATTTTGAGGTCATTTTCCCTTCAGTGCACCCTGGACATATAATATTGTCTTTAGGAATAAATAAATTCCTTGAGAATTTTATGGTGCTATTAGGCATCTTTCCTAGCACCTCTTTGGATGGGTGTCCAAGTCACTTATGCCAAGTTGAGTAGTCTGCGACATACATCGTCGCGACATTGATTCCCTTGGTGCTCAATATATGAGTCCAAGCCCAATAAATAGTGTCACATTTCATAAGAGGGACACAATCCATAATTGGGTTTCCTTGCTTGAAAAATAAAATGTGTGCGGAGGAACCACGCACATCACTTCCGTCTTGCAAGAAGATGCCCATCGACAGTAATCAAGCATTACAGTTGGGTATGTAGTAGACAGGGTATAATCGCATTTCACGCATCTCTGACTTCCCGTGACATACTACCTGATGTCTAATGAAGACTGCTCCTTTCCCTACTATATGAGTAGTACCCGTGGCTGTTTGAACCAGGGTAGAGTCCTTTCTCGGTAAAGGCTCATAAGAAGCAAAATCTTTAATTTCACCAGTGAAGTGTTTTGATGTGCCTGAATCCATGATCCAGTCGGCACCTTTCTTACAATTTTCATTTGCACACATAACACATATATTAAGATGTAAATTGTTCCATGATACATTTAGTAGCGGTAAAATTTCACATGAAAAGTTCGCTGTGATCAGTGGAATGTTAATTCTTGTGCTTGTGGCAGGGAAAAGGACTGACCTTTCATCATATGTACCTGTTTCAAGCGGTTCATCAACAAGCATTTCGTCGACAGTTTTCCATACTTCTTCATCAGAAACTGCAGGCTCTGATCCAAGGGAGACACTATCATCTTCTACCTCTACGATCCTTGGTTCTGGTTCAATCCTCCTCCTCTTACCTTCTCACACTGTTAGGTGCTCTTCCAGCGGTCGCAGATTTTTTGCACTGCATGGGAGATTGATTTGCTCGAGGGTGTCTCGAGACTGCTGATATTCAGTATAGACTGAATGAGAGGTAGAGGCCACGCCCATGTATGCCTGTGCAGGCAGTCGGCGGCGAGGATCCCTTGTGGGAGTATGTTCATGCTTCTCGATGCGCTGGATGAGTGGCATCGGCGGTATGATGGTGCCATTACCATTTATAGTAGTAAAGGTTTTGAGGCAAGGTGAGTATGTTTCTCTTTAGGCTTTTCCTCTTTAGTCTTTTTGTCCCCACGTCGTCCACACTTTCGGGACGAATCTCCATTGTTCCCCTGAGATTGCCATTTGGGGTTTCCCCCTTTGCGCTTGACAGCGGAAAGCTTGGTGGCCTGAGGCAGGCTGATGGGCTTTCCAACTGCTGTGCACTGTGAGGCCTCAGCAACAATGGAGTCCTTGACATGTTTAAACGTCAAGGCTCTAGTAGCGGTCATGTTAAGGACCATGGCGGATAGAGAATCATACTCGCGCAGCATCGCAGCAAGTAGAATCATTGCCTGTACTAATTCGGGGATGGCAACATTGGCAGCTGTAAGGCACTCGAATTTATCAGCCATTTTGGCAATCTCTGGTGCAGGATTCACAGCCAGAATTTTGATTGTGATTGCAGACCTAAAGTCCGCAAAGACTTGGGAGGGGCCATCGACACCATAGTTGGTGCAGATGAGATCCCACACCTCCTCAGCAGTGTCCTTGGTGTTGACATGCTGCCGAATAGAGGGGGCCAGGCGGAGCACTAGGCTACCAATAGCCTGGTCATTCTTATTGTTCCAGGTCTGGAGCTTGGCATTAGCTTCTGCTACTAGTGCAGCATTTGTCACCATCAAAGGAGGCGCCAGGGGTGGTTTTAGTTCCATCCCGCTAGTTATTTGCCAGAGGCCCTGAGACCTGAGCCATGCCTTCATTGAGTTGGCCCATTGAATGTAGTTAGAGCCATCAAAAGTTTGTATGAGTTTTTCAAGAGTTGAAGACATGATGTTATAGTGGCAGCTGGTAAAAGCGCTCAATCAGTCCTCTATTCAAGAAAACACATTTCATAATCTCAGGCAAAAACACTCCTTCAGAGTGGTTAACCCTAGTCAACCTGGGTTTTTAAATGCAGCTCGCAGGGAGTGCAATGCAGCTCATGAAGAGTGCAAGGTTACAATTTGGAGACAATGAAGTCAACATCATTCGCAGCCAGTTAAGGCATGTTCGTGATGTGCCCAGCAGGGCCCATAACCTGTTGGAGCAGACTACATACACTGCACAGAGGAAGAGATAACACATTCCTTATAACCTACCTGGGGTTTAGTTAGTCTTAGAGCTAGGGTTTAGCAGAGGTAAGAACACTGTATATCTACTACAGTACAGGTTCTCCTTATATACATAATAGTAAGGATGTCACATGACTCAGGAATGTGTTTACCACATGTATGCGCAGTAAGCACAGTAACATGTGTGTGCTGCATGCATTGCCTCATGTATGCAGCATGTATCAGAATTTAATTTCAACACACTCGACAGCATCCACCGAAACCATATGATTCAATACATTGCATACATTCGGTAGACTGTATCATTTGATACATTGTAGCTTATCTATGTGTTGTAGTCAGGCAGACTTTAGTTATGTTGATGACACTTGGTTGCCTGGCTCTGATGAGATGATGGACATGACTGACAATAAATGATGCAAATTTATTTCATGTACATATATACATGGGTTTGGTGGTCCTATGGAATACTGAATGCTTCGTAACTTTCCATGCCTGATGCCAATGCCTGCATCTGATGCCAGTTCATAAATTACTGATCAAATGAATTTTTTACTGAATCTATCACAAAAATGTAGTACCATTACCCTCATTAAATCTGTCATTCTTCTTATTTGCCAATTCCAATGCCAATGCCTCCCCAATGCTGCTGCTGCCTGCATCTGATGCCAATTCATAAAACACTGATCAAATGAATTTTTTACTGAATTTAAATAGGTATGGCTGTATCAGCAATACCTATCAGGTTGCCCAAGGGGCAGTCTGACTGCATTTGTGAGCAGACTACAAAATGAAGTATTGCATAAATAAGATTAATTTCCCATAGGCCATACATGTGATGGTAATGCCAAAGTGGGCCCAATCACAATCCCAACCCCAATGAGGCTGCTGTTATCACCTTTGCCTGATCCTATTTCATAGGCTACTGATGTCTATATTAAATGAATACACATCTACTGTGCAGTCTAGCAAGGATTGCAATAGTGTATTCATTTCTTACTATAGTAGGTACATATATAGTGTTCGATGGCATCCACCGAACCCATATCATTCGATACAGTGTATATATTCGATAGGTCGTATTATTCGATACACTGAGCTTACCTATGTGCGCTAATTTTGAGAATCGTGTGAAATGGATCGGTATCTTTCTTTGCAATAAGAGTACAGCCTAACGATCAAGCAGAAGCGGCCAAGCAACAAGAATACGTTGCTTGCAGATACAGTACTGTAACCAAGCATAACATCCTAATCCAGCTTCTTGTGCATGAACTGCAAAGAAATCATCAGTTGTAAGTATCCTTAACGTATGATTAATAAGCCTACAACAGTGACAACGGTTCCATCTTTGAGGGTATCTTTTTGGGGTACCAGTCTGTATGTCCCAATCTTGGGAAGCATGATGCGCCACACTGCCCAGTAGAAGATGCCGAAAAACATGATACTGATTCCAACGAGGCAGTACCTTCGAAACCTCAATCTCTAAGCGCGGAAGACAAGAACAAATACACATACAAGTAGTAAGGTAGAGGAGGGGTATCGCCAACCCTGTTTGCAGGCCGAAGGAAAGGTGCCACAATCACTACGATAAAGATGATAGATATTCACGTATAGCTGGAATCTGGTGATGGTGAGTAGTGACATACGGAATATAGCAGCTATAAGAAAGAACGCTGCAAGAGGTAGCCAGACTATTCCAGGGTGTAAGTTGGAAAAGTGGACATTGGCAAAACAGCGAACCTTTGAAGGGACGTGGTGCATTTGGCTGCTTGTACCTCAGCCAGAACAAGCCCTAGAACCAACTTTTATATTTGTGAGACAAGTAAAAATGTTTTCTCCCACAATGACAATGAGGAAGTTGATAATTTGTTGTGGATACCCCTCAAGATCTAAAATGAATGGATATACAATGTTAGGTGGAGGCGCGATTATGACAATTATCTTCATGACATGCTTAGAAGAACGGAAGAAAATTGTTGTTCACAATCTCACCGATGGTATCATATGAATGATAAGGCCCGGAAGGGGTGATTTACCAGTCGGCCAATTTGACGCCCAAAACCGATTGCCGCCAGGGAAAGGAATTCCTTCTTTTGCCAGTTCTAAGAGATTTCTAAGCAATTTCTTCGACAATAAAATATAGAGCCTCACCTTGATTCACTCGAGATGCAGCAAATGTCTAGAGGAGGGTTAACCATACCTCAAATGAACAGCTGCTAACTTACTACGGTAATTACATTCTAGAAATGATTACAGTGATATTGTGAGTTACATATGGTTCAGGCGAAATTGGAAAACTTACTCTATCATGCAAAAACATGAGAAACGAGAAGGAATTATATGGAGGAAATGTTCGACTCGGACTCACCCTAGAGCACTGAGGACGAGAAATTAGCAAAGAACCTACAGAATATAAAAACGTTATTAACCTTAGAGCAACGAATACAGTCAAAGCGCTCTCGGCTTGTACGCCAAATACGTTCTTGAAGAGCAGAGCCGCAACAGTAACACCAGAAGACAGGATCTCCTTCTTGGTCGCAGCCCTGAGGCAGTATACATCAGTATCCAGGCTACTAAAAAACGAAAGTCTCACGCAAAGTAGGCAATATTAGCTAGGAGATACAAAATAGCACAAATTGCGAGTCCAAGTGGCCCGGCAATCTTTAGTGTGCGAACAGGATCTTTGACGTCATTCATAACGTAGTTAACATTGGACCAGCCGGCATACGCGTTGAGGACTTTGAACATTGCAGTAGCATACTATAAGCATTTAAAAAGTTAGGTTTTAGAACTCGGAGAACGAAACAACTAGCATCATTTCCGCTCTGGGAACTACCGGAGAAAGAATCCCGGAAATTGGCCAAAGGATGCATGACTATGGTTTTCCCCGAGAGAACAACCCAACCTCGGGTGATGAATTATAAACAGACTAATCTGGAAATTTTTATAAATTACTCACCGGTAACTACGATGAACAGGAGAATAACGATTTTGATCATACTCAAACCCTATGCGTATGAGTTGGCAGGTGTCCGTAGAAAATGTTAATGAGCTCCACATTCATGAACCACACCCCTAACCGTGGAGTAAAACCATGGAGAAGCGTGACGAATACAATCACTGAAGGACACGTTATGGGCAAGCGCCTAGGGTTTCAATAATGAGACATACCTCCGATTGCAATACCTCGGACAACCCATCGGTCAGCAGCCCGTCCAGCCACAATAAGGATACTAACCACATTGGTGAGCTTTCAAAAGCCCCTCCAACACTGATAACCTACTTTTGCGCGAACACCTAAAGGTTTGCTTAGAATAATAATTACGAGGGGATCCGAAAGCACATACTACACATCCAGCTGCTGTAAATCCGAGAATGATGGCATTGGCCGCGAATACAACAGATGCCAGGTACTTGGGTTTTTTATAGATTGCTTCGAGATAAACCTTCTCCCCACCAGAACGAGGGATCATTGTCCCGAATTCAAGCCATACAAACAATCCGCAAAATGAAAGGATAAAACCAAGGACCCAAAGCATGAGAGAAGCACCGACTGAGCCCACAGATCCCAAAATAGATGATGGCGTTGAGAAGATTCCGGTACCAATGATACGACCGACGCTGAAAAGATGTAGTCAAGGTCGTCGATGATCCAGCGGTATAGAGGCGAAATACATCAACATAGTACAGCTGAATACACCCAGATGACGACCCATACCCCCGGACGTATCTGGCCACGAACAGTAAGCAAGCATGATCTCAGGCAGGTAAAGGAGCAACCTTCTTCGAATGTCAGTGTGTGATTGAAATTTTTATCGTGAAGCATCCCGGCCTCTTGTGAATACACACTGGACCGAAACTCGACCATTTTCTCCCTGCTTCTGTGAATATCTTCCGGTGGGGAGTCGTTCATTGGATTGCCAGTCGACGTATCAAAGTGCGACATGATCGAGGGAAGTAAGTGTTCACCAGGAGAACCTTATTTAATCGCTCGAGCAATATGCGCGCAACTTCTGATTCGGAGAACATAGAAGCCTGAAGGCCTGGCAATCTGCGGGTCGAAGATCATGTGCTACAGCCGTTATCCGAACGATGGGCACTTCCCAGTTTTAGTTGTAATCAGTTTGTTTTGCACGATCAGTGATGGCATGGCGTATGCCCTTGTGCCGGTATGGCAGGCTCCTAAAACCCGCACTCTCGTACCGCTCGAAGGGGGCTTTGTCCGATGAAGATCACCTATACGTCCCACATTACCTACTTAACATCCTAGTGGACGTGATGAGATCAGTTGCTACCTGATTTGTAATGATTATGCTTGATTCGCTTGACCGTTGACAGTACCTGTGGATATTGTTACCTCCAACATTCCAGATAGTGTTGGACTTGGATGTTGGACCGCTCCCACCAACCTCCATCATACCGATATCATACTGCCATCAAACCCTTTTTCACACCATTCCTAACACTCCCGCCCATCATACCGACATCACACTGCCATCAAACTTTTTCCTAACACTTCCCACATCCTGTCAGCGTCATTCCCAACACTCCCGCACATACCGACATCGGGCTGGCATTAAATTCTTCCCACAGCTTGTCAAATGCTATTCTGCCACACCTTCCGCCAGCGGTGCTTGTTCGCTTCTAGTTGTCGTTGTCTTCCTGCCCCTCATGCCAGCTTCCCACACCAAATCAAGACCCCCCGCTACCTCTGCTCACACTTCTTGTTCGCTTCCGGCTGCCGTTGTCTTCCCGCCCTTCACACCAGCTTCCCTCACCTTGTCAACAACTCCCCACTACGTCCGCTCACTGTTCTTGTTCGCTTCCAGCTGCAATCACCTTCTGTCTTCCCCTCCTGTTCAGTTCAGCCTATCCTCCCGATCCACTCTTGTCCTGCTACCTCCGTTCATTATTGTTGTTCGCTTTGCCTGCATTCACGTTCCCGCCCTATTTCCTGAACCAATGTCGTCGTCTGCCTTACTGCTAAGCACTTCTTATGCTTAAACTTACTCTGAGGTATGTTCTCTCACTTTTATCATTCAAGTTGTTGAGGTTGTGGCCCCGTGCAACACTACATATATTCTTAATAGCTGGGTGTATACATAACACTAGGTGGTACTGTTCTCATCACCACTCGTGTTAACTATGGGTACACTTTTTAGAGGACGGTGGCGCTCCTTAATTGGCCCAGCGCCATCATCATCTGAGTCCGAGTCAGACTGCCCATTCTTTTTGCCACACTGCGCTTCCGCTTCTTTCCAGCATCCTTCCGTGTTCTCCTTTGATGTACCTGAATTTCCCCAGATCCAAGTTTCACATGGTAATCCCTCTCGCATTCCTTACGCTGCTCTTGTGTAAGCTTGATGAACTTACATGTTCCACTGTTAATTGTGTCAAGTAATGTTTGCAGAGGAGGAATGGATGTGCTAAGTTTACTTGGGTTGACAAACTTATCGAACGTCAACCCTTCAAGGACCACTCCGTAGCGTTGGACGATTGCCTCTTCGTAGTTTACGTATTGCATGACCGCCTTTGGATTTCCAGTGATCTCAACCACATGAAAGATTATTAGTGAAGCAAGGACACGTGAAATTCATGGCCACGTACCCAGCATATTTCTTATTTTTTTTCCCGAATTGTTCCTCTCAGATGGTCGGCCTTCTGTTTTGAAGTTTGAAGCAAGTCTGTTATGCGATCTCAATCATGATAGTTATGCAAAAGAGTAGATACTCTACTTACTAACAACACTGCAACCAGCAACAGAAACGGCTTCCTTCCAGACGTGTCAGGGGATTTCTAACAATGCAAAAAAAGCCCTTGATGCCGACATGGAGATTCAGGCCAGTCATCTGTACAGCTATCTTATCCAAATCCATAGGTTTTCACAGAACCACGTACTAGGAGTTGCATATTTCGAACAATATTGGCAACGTCGGCAATTCGGGCCTTGAGAGTGGGCCGCTCGATCTTGGCGCGCTCATCTCGCTGCATGGCGAATTCTTCAACCAGGTCTTCACGCTGTCCCTTGGTAAGAACTAAGAGCTTCATGCTCGTCTTTGTATCGGTCTTGCAGTTTATCTTGTACGATGTCCATCTAAGGGGGAGTAAGTGCCTTGCATGCGCTACAAAGAAATAAAATGACCTTCGTATAATTCTTGAGCTTTTGTGCTTTTGAACGCGTTGACCTTCAAGTGATGATACCATTCATGCACCCCCTTGGAAAATAAGTAACAGGGTTTCTTGTTGAACTGCCTTGGCAATGGTGACATGGTGTATGAGTACCACTCGCTGACTGCATCATTGATCACCTGCTGTTTCTCTTTGACGTGCCTCTCTTTTTTCTTGCCGTTGCTAATAGGTGCCCGCTTGTAAGAGGGGTCAAGGCAGACATGGCGTGTGCTTGAAGATTTAATTGCAGCCAAGTAAGTAGGCATGTCTAATGGGAACTACGATATATTTCTTAAGCTCAGAATCCAATTACGTGGTCTCGAGAAAATCCTACAATAATTCCAAACTAAGTTTTGGGAATCGAAACCATGGCATGGATCATAAAAATGGATAAGGTATAGTAAAAAACACTTATGGAATGGTCAAAAACCAAAATCAAGGCATGCTGCATCCTTATCACTATGTGCTATCCTCTGCAGACCAGTCATTGGTCAAGTGCCATAATCAATTCTCCTTTCTGGAGATCTGTGAGATCCAAAGACTGGACGAGCTTGAACCCAACAGGAATGGGTGCATTATAAATGAGCAAAATGTGATCCCCGATTTTTTCATGTGACACATGCTCATGGAGAAATTCATTCACGTAGGAGCCAAGAGAAAGTCCCTGTGCCTGCCTGCGACCACGATTGCGACCACGAGAAGAGGTGGGAGTTGGCGGAGGTGCAAAAAGCGGAATTGGGCTATTAGAGGTAGCATCACAAGAAGATGGTTGAGTAGGAGGTGAGGAAGGTCCGAAGGGCTGTGTGCACTTGGGAGAAAGCTTGGGAAAAAATGAAGGGTCAGGAAATTGCGCTGATTGCACCGAGTCAATCTTCAGAAAGATCATTTCGGAGATTCTTCTTTGTCGGAGGGTGGGGCTCAGGGGTCTGGGTGCATGAAGTGATACTGCTGACATATGAAATGCCGGAGAGGGATGGCGAGACCACGTTAGCCTGAGCAGCTCGGCCACTTTTTTGCCAGCACGTGTCCAGCGTTGAACGGTAGGGATACCAATCGCCTCGATAAAAGTTTGAACAATCTCAGCAATAGCAGGGTGAGCTTCGGGATGCTCGCTCATCATGAGGGGGGAAGATAGACATCGGCCTTGACATACTCTGGAAGTGCGAGTGCTCCAGGAGTATTTGCACCTTCAACGTGGATGATCATGGTTGAACTTCCGAAGGCGCAATCCCATAACGTAACCTGGATGAATGTCAACACTTGCCAATCAAATAAAAGTAAGTGCTACATCAAACAAAAGGTTCATGAGCCAGAAGCGCAACTGCTTGCGCCACTTTCCACCTTCCTCTCCTGCCGGTAAATGAGTTTGGACTATGTCAAATGCTTGATGAAAAGAATCGGCTGCGAATCGCGATGTAGTGGTCATTCAGTTGTACTGAGGATATCCAGCAGAAAACCAGGCTAGGTCGGCACCCTCAAACCGATGCTGATACCTATTGAAAAATCCATGTTCACCAGCTAGAATCCCTTGTATACTCCAAGTAGATTGAATTTGAGTTCACCCATGATGGTACATCGCTGTCGCCCAAAGGCGGCGTAGGAATATTGACAGGAGCACCCCACTTGAAAGGCTTGGACGTTCTGGATGCCCTGAAGAATTTCGCAGATGATAAAGGCTATTTATGTGCTAGTGATCACACCGTAACCCTTGGGGCAAGGGTCGGATGAAAAAGGCAAGTGGTCAATCTGGATCTGAAAAAATTTAGATGAGACTACCAAGTATTAACTCAGAATAAGACCCAATTCCCTCCCTAATAAAATACCTGCGTGGGCAATGGTCTTGTTTCATGTGGCGTGACATAGATTTCGGCGTAGACTTTCAAGCTGTAGTGCAGCCTTTGGAGTGATGGACTCTGAAGAAACCCAAAAGAAATCTATGTTATCGCGAGTACAGCTGCATTGAGACTTACGAGCTACTAGTATATTCTTGGGCCATCCTCTGCAAGTCTGAATAGACCTTCAAGTTGTAGTGTAAGCATTGAAGTGATTCGGATTGGACAAGTCGGACTCCAAAGAAACCTAGAAAACATCATGTTATCGCAAGTCTCTCTTTGGAGCAGTGTCAAGACTTACGAGCCATGTACTTCACATTCTGCAAGTGTGAGGCATAGCTGCAGCCTGATACAGTAAGGGACATGTAAAAATCAAATGGACACACTTCTTCGAAAATTCTCACAGGTCAAGAGGACAGAATAGCGTATCTATATTCCGAAGGCAAGGAAACGGACCCCCCCAACGTGCAAACATCGTTATGCCGGACAATCAGCCACCGGCTGCCACTCCGGGACTACGGCAAACAACATTACAAGAGAACACCATAACAACGCAAAAAAGGCCAAACCCCGCAGCGCCGACTCCGAAACGGACAGCCATCACCGCCAGAGAGAAGCCTTCGGCCCCTTCACAGGCGGAGAAAGGTAGGACCACCAGGCGAACGGGCGCAGCGGCACAGACCAGCACCAGCACAGGAACGTCGTGATAAAATGTTATTTTTACGTTGAGAAGCATTGTAATCAAAGGAAGATGAAAAACCAGCTCCGATTCTTCTCGTCGAGGGTGGGGCTGTCAGCGCGAAAAACTGAGGAAGCAGTGATGGGGACGTTGCGTGAGGAAAGCGCTGTCGTCTCGTCAAGAGGGGTTGGATAATAAACTGTAGACAATGTAAACGAAATTAGTAACGTGAAATATTGGTGAAAGCAAGAGGAAGGAATGGAATACGATAGCCCAAGGGTTCCGGTGCGTGATGGTGCAGCTATGGCAAAATTCCCAGGAACGGGAAAGTTGGCGAATAGGCCACGTCATAACATGCATCCTGGTATCGTGGGTAGTTGCTTTTCAGATGTTGCTCATGTCGCTACCGATGGTGTTCCTTCAGTGTCGTGTTTCTCAGACGAAAGTACAAAGGATGACTAGACTATTCTGCCTAGGGTTGCGTGTAAAAGTCGGTGGGGTACATATATACATGTAAATTACATCGCGTGATTTTCCGGGATGTAAAAAATGTATAATAGTGTGTAAATTACACTTTTTTACCACTATTATAGAAAAAAATTCCCAGAGCGCGCTAAATCCATGCTGCGAGGTCGTAGGTGCCTCCTTCTGCGTCGAACATCTTGACATCACCAGCCACTGTGAAGACCTCCTCAGGAAGGGGCTGATCAGCCAGGACCATTTGCACCATCCTTGACTCCAGGTCAAACTCAGTGTGACTATCCACATCAAGTGTCTCACTCGGCATTGCCTTAGGTTCGTTGGGATCGGCTAGTAATCAATCATCAGTGTCGTCGTCGTCAGCAGAACCATCGTCAACCGCTGGAATAGGATTAGGAGAGTCGGAGATATCAATGCTGTGGATAACGTGATTGATGTCATTGAATTTGACCATCGGATGTGGGCGCGCAGATGCACGAGTTGGTAACTCGAAAAGAGTAAATTGAAGACCAAGATGAGTGGTTGAATGTGCTCACCTCGCTCTGATTATGATAGTATCCTCGGACTTGTGCCATGGCCATGATGGTCCCCATGTTTTGCCGATTTCGTTGGGCTGTGTTTATCATTATGACAGTGGACATTGTACGTTCATCGGCCATCGAATGTGGGACTGCAGAATAGAGCTTGATTGCAATTGCCTATAGCCCAATGTCTCAGATGAGCCAGATGTGATTGAGACTTTACATACTGCCAGAATTCCACCATTCGGAGTCGCTTGATATGCCTCCCACCAATTCAGTGGATCTTGATCAACTCCTAACGGCGTGTTGAAAGGATATGCACCTTGTGTGAAGGCTGTGAATTGTGCTTGATGTGTTCACGTGAATGCTTATGCCTTTCCTTTCCATGCAGTAAGCACTGGATCAACACCTTCATTGATCTCCTTAACAGCTAATGTCAATAAGTACTTGCCAACTTCTTGGAATGTTTTTGGGCTTCGAATACCAGGTGGAACTTTTGAAGTTTCCTTCCCTGGGAGTGTGATGGAAAACGAGAGGGCATTGGCATGTTTGAAGATTGTTGATTGTATGTATGCTGTTTCCAGATCTCAATGGTCACACGCAAACATCCGCATAATCATGACATACCAGGATTAAGATAAAACACTGAGAGATGAGCATTGGTTGGGCCATCAATAAAGAACTGGCGCCATCATTGGTTGATGATCCCTCGTATGTCAGCACAGACAGAATCTGGTAGTCCAGATGTTGTCAAGGCTGCTGCCATGTGCACGATCACAGCGAGCCATAACAGATATACATCCACTGGGTTCGAAGCAGTGGCTTCTAGACACTCGATTGCCTTCGCAGGTCCTTCTCCAACAGCGATAAGCTGATTGAGCGAGAGTTCAAATTGGAGGGTTGCGGCTGAGTTTTGAATGAACATGCTACCCCAGTCCTGTTAAAATTATTCAGTGACAACTTGAAGATAACAATGTTAAATGTACCAGAATGTCAATAGCCTGTGTTGTGCAGAGAATTCGAATGGCCGGAAGGGAGCGATGAAGTGTGAGTGCAGACCATATCAACAAGCCAAAGCGTGTTTTGCCGATACTTTCCAGTCCTGCACCTAGACCCATCTGAAGGTGGAGATCCTTCAGCAACACCTTAGCTGCAGTTGCATGCTTGAAGAATTTGATGACATGGTGCAAACATCGAATTGTCTGGAATGATTAAGTTAAAAACAACCACCCATGGTATTGCAGATGTAGATGACTAGCCTTTGCAAAGTATGGAAGTCTGACAATGTCAAGGATGGTTCTGCTGAGATGATGGTGATACAGCTCCCTATCGCCCTGTGCACATACTATGGCATTTTTTGCAATTGTGCGCACCTCCTAGATGGCTTCCACACACTTTGCACAGCGCGCTTCTGTGCACTTTCGCATGCCTTTGACTGTTTAGGTGTGCTTTTGTGCACCTTTTACATTTCTACTGTGCTTTTGGTTCCCCCATAGCTGCCTGCTGTCATGCGCCCTAAATGCGCCCTGTTACACTTCAAACTGCCTCCGCGCGCCCCCCCCACACTCCTTATCTGCCTTTCACAGTTATTGCATGCTTGATGCGCCTTTATGCACTCTTTTTATGCTTTACCTGCAACTCACATTCTCTGCTGTGCACTCATTGCACAATCCCTATCACACACAACAATCCACCACACCAGTTGCACTGTGCATTGCAGCTTCCAGCTTACTGCACATTTACTCGAGGTGCCCGCAATTCCAAGATGAGTGAACTGTGCATTCTCACATAATCTGGGTGCTTTGTGCCTATTTGGCATTGGACTGTGCGCACTTGGGTGCTTTCACATAATCCTGGCACTTTGGCTCTATTTGGCCTCGCATAGCATCTCCTTATAGTTCTTCTGCATTTCCAATTGGCATTGCCCTATCTGGTAACTGGCACAGGTTGATCACATCATTATTACTAAGGCGCAGCACACGACACATAACACTGAAGCAGATTAATTGGGAAGAGTGCACAGGACCTAGAGCACACCAAAAATAGCGCATCACACTGGAACAGTTGGGTATTGGGCTATAGTGTGCGCAAATCTTATTGGCTGAGGCAGCAGCATAGTGCAGTCAGGTTTAGATGGGCGAATGGATGCACTTGTGGGTAGCGCATGCCACTTTCTATTTTTACACTTTATTTACCATTTTTATTACATAAGCCATTTGTACATAGTAGGCGGACAGATAGAAAATCCAGAGGATCTTTCTCCTCCTCACAGTTGATAGCTCAGTCAGCATCACACATTGTCTGTACACAGCATTCAGTCCATGTGCCTTTGTAGTGCACCCTCTGTATAGCCACATTTGTGTATTGTTTGCGTCCCCTCATCGTATTGCTGCGTTTCATTCCTGCATTGCATCCTTCATCCTCATTTGTGCACTATTGCAGTGTGCCCTTCATATAGTCGTGTTTGCACACCATTTGCACATTTATTCATATAGCCACGTTTGTGCACTATTTGCACCTTTTTCTACTCATTGCACTCTCCTCCCATTTGCACCCCTAACCTGTGCATCCCCCTTCCAGCACATCCCAGTGCTGTCCTCATGCCACCACACCTCCTGCCTTCATCTCCATCTTCATTGTGCATTTTTGTGCTCCCAATGTGCATTTTTGCCTCCTTTCATTGCGCACTTTTCCAACATTGCACATACCTTCCTTTTAGCCTACACAACTAGTGCGCACTTTGAAAACCACTGTATGAGCCTCTACATAGTCTCCATGCTCTGAGGCCCTCTAAGTGAACCCCCCCCACCCCGAGCATGCCTGCAGTTGTAGGTTTAGTGTTCACCCCTTCTGTTGAGACTCTGCACTGAGTACCAACTGAACACATCAATGGTTAGGGTTGGGGAAGTTCAGTATAGTCATCACAATGTGGGTCACAATCTGTCTTGCCACATGAATTTCCAGTGTTGTCAGCAGAGATGGCACAGAAACGCTCATGCCCAACAAGGTCCATGACCTGATAAAAGTTTCTGATAGTAAGTTTGCAAATCGTCAAAAGGAATGAAGACATACTGAAAGCATGAAGTCAACAATCCACTGCCCAGTATGTGATTCCTTCGTACACTCCCGCCCTTCAAGTAACATAACACATCATGCAGGTGTTGTGGCATGCATCATTTAGAATGAGTTACCTCCCTGGATTGATCCTCCATTGAATGAGCATGTGAGGTAATGCTTGTGCTTCAACTCGGCAATTTGTAATTCACAAAATCATTCTTGCTTGCTCATAATGTGGTCGTCAATGAGGCGGGTGCACGAAGCTGGTGTGTAACTCAGAGTGCTGATCTGGAAAAGAGCTTTCCATTCTGGATAGTTGGCTAATGTAGGTGGAAGGCATGTGGCACAGAAAAATTTAACAATAGCAAGATCGAGGAGATGGGCCATATGTTTACATCCTTGTGTTCCAAAAAAGTCAGCTGCATTATGAGTAGGCTGAAGAACCTGAACTGCAGAAGTATTTGATGTTACAGAAACACTCCGAGTTGATGTCACTGTAACAATAGAACCTATGCTATCTGCTGCAACCAGAGCCCCTGGACTTGTTCCTGCACTTGCAGCAGAAGTGTATTGCTGCTGCTCTAATGTCATCTTCATGCATCCTTTGCAATGTTGCAGGACACGGACATGGCTACATGGCTGCCAAACCTTTGTACACCCCACTCCTGTGCAATGGTACTTGCTCAGCTTCCCTGCAGGTGGTTTCACCAGAGCTGTGAAGGTCTCTAAAACACCCAGACGAGGTCTACCAAACAACCTGCTGCCATCTGATTCATCGCCGGAAACATCTGTAGCAGCAGGTTGACTATGAGGTGTAATTTTCTGACAAGCTGTTAAGTCTGAAGATGCTGAGCCAATGAAATATTAAGCTCACTAGTTTTTTCTTTTTCACCAGCCCAACCAATCCAGTACTGAATATAACAGGGACATTAAACACAGGAGCAAGTACTGACAGCACCATTGCATGTTTTTTCTTCCTTTTATTTGAAGGACATTTTTGTGGAGACACAGAAAGGCAATCAAACGACAAGGAAACAGGGCTAATAGATTTTTTCGGTAACCCAGATCCATGGGAAGGTGTGAAGGTCGGTGAAGGACTCCTTGAAGGAAAGGCATTGAAAGCAGATGGCAGTGCAAAGTTCGTGGAGGGGAGGGGTTGCACTGCAGGACCATGCTAAATCAAAATGCTTTTATTATTTAACATTTTCAGGAAATGAGTAGTAACTGACTTTGTCATTATATATATTTATAATGCGGCACAAGAATGACATTCTTTCCAAATCGCCTGAGCAATGATCGGCAGGTATGGGCGGCTGCAAATCTGGAAGCATTAGCAGCAAATAGGCCACATTGCCAGCTATCATAGCCAAAATGCTAATGTGTGCAAGGCAAAACTGCATCATCCAACTCCAGTTGATCATCTGGCAAATGCTTTGTGAGAAACCATTGCAAGAAAGACACAACTTTATGATCTGGCTCCTAATAAGCAGGATCACCATAAGCAAGTCTCTTGCAAATAACATCTACATCACATGCGACCCAGTGGTTATTATTAACATGGAACACACCTGAAAACTCACTTTTTCCATGTAAACTCTGGCCAAATCTATGAACAAATGTTGAACCATCCTTGTTGTACACATCTCCAGCACAATCCTTTACATGAAGCTCCATAATAGTTCTTGCAAGAATCGAGTCCATTAATAGTACATCCCACCCAGGCCATTCTTTCTGGATATCATGTTCAAGCACATCAATCATCAGATCAACTTGCTCATCTGAAAACCAAGCCCTGGAGAGAAATCGAACAAGAGAAATTTTTGGAAGAGCAGTGTTCTGACATGGTATGTGTCCAGACCATGAGAGTGTGCTCAGAGCAAGGAGAGTAGTGTGGACCTCTGCCTTGAGATGACATATCTCCCTTTGTTGAAGCCAAGTAACAGCTAGTTGCCATGAGTTACGGATAGGTGCAATCATGTGGACTTCATTCCAAAACTGTATGGCCCACAGCAGAAATAAGCTTTCCCCACTGGGAAGGCTGATTGATTGCACCCCATCGAGCCAGCGCTGCTCAATCTGTGACAATAATGACTTGACAACAGGCAATGGAGGGATGGGTGTTTGAGAGAGAAAGTATCGCCATGATCACTTTCATGGCTGAAAAAGGAGTGTTTTGTGGGTGCATAGGTGATGAAAGAGTGCGGAGAGATCAGTGGGAAAGAGCAGTGGACAAGATCTAAAACTGACAAATGCTTATCAGGCAGGAGTAATGCAGAATGTATCTGTGACAGCTCGAGTTGTTTTTGGATGTAGGCCTGATCAGTGAAAGGTATATCTTTAAATTGATGGCTGTTCCCTCTCTATTTTGGGTCATCTGCATCAATGTTAGGGATGGTAGTGTCAGTGGCAGGTGTATAAGAGAATCCATATGTGGCAAGGAAGTACCAGAAAAGTGGATGTGTTGATACTGATCGATATCCTGATGTCCAAACCATCAGCATTACATCAGACAGCTATACAGTTGATGGCAACCACCGAAGGACTATTTTACATTATTTACCTGCCTATTTCCACCCTATGTAAAAAAATGGTAAATTACTGTAATTTACATGTGTGAAAAAGTCAGTGTAATTTATTTACCACTTTTACATGCAACCCTAATTCTGCCATTTTCTGCCTTATGAGGTAAGCATAGACATGTGATCTTGGATCCTGTAAAATTCTCAATTTCCTAGCTCTCTGTAATCTTCCATGATGTCGCCATGGCAGACACTGACAGCAAGGCATTGGCTAAAATGCAGACTGAGAAACCAGTTGCTAGGTCGATAGGGCCCACCGATAAGGGTGAGATGGCTTTTCAATGGTGTACCACTGTTTAAGCTGTCTGATCCCTTGAATAAGATGATGCGATAATGATCCTGTATGTCATGGGATACCACAGCAAACAATTTGAAAGGGAGAATACACACCTCAATGTCAACACCAGGTTTGTTTTCCCAAAAGAGTCATGACCTGATACAACATTTTTGACCACCATCAATTCACTTAGATCACATGCGTTGGGATCTTGATAGTACTTGCAACCTATCATTAGGGTTAATAAGGATTGCAGAAAATATCAACAATGATGCGATGGTTCAAAATATTGGACACTTGCCTTATAGCCCAAGAATGGAGGAAATACCCATGTTGCTACCAGCGTATCAAAGTCACAGCTTGGCATGACACTAGAAAAAATGTGTTGACGATCTCTATCGAGAGCTTGTTGAATGATAGGAGTCAAGGACACCTGCTAAGCATCAGATAGAGTAAAGCATATTCTACAACACCTTGATAAACAGTGTCTCCTGTATGTTAATCACCTAGCCTGTAGTGGTACACAAAATGGTATTCTTGCCTGCAGTATATAACCCATAGTCTCCAGGAACAATGATGTATTGAGATTCTCGAGACAAACTAGCACCATTTTTGTGGGCAGAATACATCAACACCATACTAGGTCGAACCTCGACAGGGAAGAGAGTATACATCTCGGCTTCCTCCCAAGTATGAGACTGAGCTTGACTCAGAAAAGCATCAGATATGCCATCAAAATAGTAATTGGTGAGTCGGTACCAACATGCCAGTCTGAACATGGGTTTGAGGATGACTTTGGAGATTGAACACCAAAACAACTAACCTAAGGCCAGGCTGTGCAATTTAGTGTGCCAAATGAAGATGTTACGGTGTTGTTGAGTGAATTTTCTGGACAAGAAGTGAATGGGTTTGTACATAGCAGTATGACTTGTGTGTGAGGATTCCGAGGAGTGGAGGTAGATGAATGAGGAATGAGTGTAGTGTACCAATGTTTTGCAGGGTAGAATTATGATGCATTCGGGTCATGTGATGTTCTTGTTCCTTTCCTTTACTTCCACGGTTACATGTAGATTCTCACTCCTCATTCTTTGTCACTGCTATCGCTCCATCATTTATCATATCATTCTTTTCATATCACTTCCTTTTCTAGAATCTACATTTATGCTGACAGTACAGACAGTGGTCAAGGTTCTGAACCTCTATCAGATGCATACATCACTGAGAAAGACTCAAGGAGAGAGGCAGGCTGATGAATAAAAGCTCCAGGAGGATCAGCTCAATTGGAAATTCAGCATTCTGCATGTGTAGCTTCAGCAAGGTCAAAATCTGCCCAAGTACCCTTGCCTGATCCAGTTCTTGTCAAGGCACCCCCTGGAGTGAAGCCATCAGCTTGCTACAAATATCAAGTCCTGCAGGCTGTGCCAGAAGACAGCGAGAAGATCCCCAGGCAGTTGGGCAGGATGATGGACCCATCTGAGGAGGCTGGTGACTTTTCAGACACTGCTACAACTCAGGAGAGTTCAAAGGTCAGCATGGCAGCCAAAGTGGGCTGCAAACAATCAGCAACAGGGGATGCCCCAGGCTCCTTGGACTATGGGTGCAATCCTACCCACCTCGCATCAGTGGTGAATTTCTCACTGACACATTTCGATGAACCATGGAGCGATGGTTTGCTTGGCGCCTGGCAGGAAGCTACTGTTATGAGAGCAAAATCAACATTTTACAGTATCTTATCTAATCATATCAGATCATCTTAGTAGATTACATACAGCATGGTTAGGGGCAGGCACTGTGCAACAGCATGGATGCAGCATGGCAAGGAAGGCTTACTGATCCAACATATGGGATAAGCATGGCCAAACCTCATGGATGCAGCATATATAGTAGTATATAAGATGCAGTATTATACCAAGAGACTCTAGTCGAGTTCTCTTAAGATTTCACCATAACAAGTGTGAATGCTTGAGAATCAAGACAACCTTTCTATCAAATGATGACTTCTTGTGAGAGCCTGCCTAGCAGTCCACTCAGTATAACTTTGGTTGAAGTAGTCATTGCAATTGGTGTTGCCTTAACAGAAAAACTCAGCTTTTTTATGTACTCTCTCACACATCATACCTCTTGCATTACAGAATGTTTTGACAAGGAGCCTAGTATGCACCTTATCACTAATTTTTCCACATGCACATTTCACCTGAACCACCTTAAACATTTCATCAGCAGATCCTCAGAGCTTCATGATAGACAACAAGGAATCACTTGTACTGAGAGCAACGTTGAGCCCGACTCTCAGGAGATTACCTACAAAGAGTGCTGGGGTGATCTTCGAAAAAACTTACCTTGCCACTGCTGAGTACATGAATAGCAGACTCAGGATGGTTCATGTCACAAGAGAGCTCTGAAAGAGGGAGTTAAGATCTTCCTGCACTGGGTGTTAAATCCACCTGTTGGTTAATAGGGTCTGCGAGCTACACTGCACTTGGTGTAACAGATAACCACCCCCCCCCCCCCCACCCTACATACCTAAGGTACAACTCAGGGTCATGTCCCCAGACCAAGGAATTACTGAGTAAAAAAATGTTTTTTAAACACCAATCACATTCACCTGCCATATCTGACACAACCCCATCATTGGCACCTTCACCTACCACACCACTATCTGCTAACCTATCATTAGTAAACATGGGTGACTTGTCAGAGGATTTAGAATTACCAAGAGAGCCAGTACTCTCCATAGAGGAACACTGTGCAAATCTGAACCAGGAACATGATGAGATTGTCACACAATTCTTGTCAATGAAGGAGAAGCTAGACCTCACTAAAAATGAGGTTGAGGGAACAAAGTGCAGAGCGCTGAAGATTGCCTTACCACCAGTGTTCATGGAGAAGATGGAGGAAGTTGATGCATTCCATACCACATGCTACATGTACCTGTGTGGGTGCACCAATGAATTCCCTACAGAAGAATCCAAGGTCATATAAATTTTCTCCTTCCTGCAGGGCAGCATACCATTGAAATGGTGTGAGGTAGCCGTACAAGAAATTATGCATGGTGTAATGCCATTTGAGACAGCTGAAATACTGCTAGATGGCAACTTCGTATGCTCTTACAGACTATTCACACCATCCCTTATTATTTCACGTCACTAAACACATTGTTTTGGTCTCAGTGGTGATATTTAGTACCAACTCACACCCTTCCTCTGACTCATGTTATACCATCCGAAGCCATTTAGTAGGTTTTTCTTGGGTTTCCAGGTTGAGTATCATCATTTTAAAGCCCACCATGAGGGGTTTCTAGATTATTTTATCATTGAACCTCCACTTTTTCTACCATTCATTTTACTAAAGGAGGCTCAATGGTTTCAACTTCACATTGAACTCATTTTGCCTCCAACCCTACTGAACAACCAGGAGACCTCAATATAGTATTTCACCTCTTGATACTATTATTTTGCACTCTTTTGCCCTTTGTGCTTATGAGATCACTACCATCTTTGACCTTGAAAACATATGAAACATGACATCGTACAAATTTTGACCCCGTGACCTCCGAAATCTACCTTGAACATGTTGACCTCCTTTATGCCAGCTCCCAGTCATTTGACATCTCCGAAATTTGATTTGAGATGACCTAAAGAACTTTGAAAATACTTCGAAGATCTCAAATTTCTGTTCATTACTTGCGGTATTACAGATCATGCAGATACATCGACATCGACTCTTACGATCTCTGGGAATCACTTCCAGAGTACAATGATGCATTCAGTTGGTACTCAGTTCAGAGTCTCAACAGAAGGGGTGAACACTTAACCTACAACTGCAGGCATGCTCAAGGTGAGGGGGGAGTTCGCTTAGAGGGCCTCGGCTCGTCCTTTGGGGCGCAAAGACTATGGAGAGGCTGGTACAGCGGTTTTTAATGTGCACACTCATTGTGTATGCTAAAGGGGAGATATGCGCAGTGGCGGGAAAGTGCACAATGCAAAAGGGCAAAAATGCGCAATGTGGAAAAATGTGCAATGGGAGCGCAAAAGTGCACAATGATGAGGATGGTGAAGGCGGGAGGTGTAATGGGATGAAGACAGCCCTGGGATGTGTTGAAAGGGAGGCGCACAGGTTAGGGGTGCAAATGGAGTGAAAGCGCAAAGGGCAGAAAAAGGCGCAATGGTGCGCAAAATGCAGCTATGCAGAAAAAGGCACAAACGGTGCGCAAATGCAGCTATACGAAGGGTGCACTGTATGAGTGCTTGAACGAGGACGAAGGATGCAATGCAGGGATGAAACGCAACAATATGACGAGGGGACGCAAACGATACACAAATGCAGCTATACGAGGGGCGCACTACAAAGGCGCATGGACTGGACACTGGTGCACAGACTATGTGCGATGCTGACTGGGCTATGAACTATGAGGGGGGGAAAGATCCTTGTGGATTCTCTATCTGTCCACTACTATGTACAAATGGCTTATGTGATAAAATGGTGAAATAAAGTATAAAAATAGAAAGCGCCATGTGCTACCTACAGGCGCATCCATTCACCCATCTAAACCTGACTGCACTATGCCGCTGCCTCAACCAATAAGATTTGCACACACTATAACCCAATACCCAACTGTTCCAGTGCAATGCGCTATTTTTGGTGCGCTCTACGTCTCGTGCGCTCTTCCCAATTAATCTGCTTCAGTGTTATGTGTTGCATGCTGCGCCTTAGTAATAATGGCATGATTGACCTGTGCCAGTTACCAGATAAGGCAATGCCGATTGGAAATGTGGAAGAACTATAAGGAGATGCTGTACAAGGCCAAATACTGCCAAAGTGCCAGGATTATGTGAAAGTGCCCAAGTGCATACAGTCCAATGCCAGATAGGTGCAAAGCGGCCCAGTTATGTAAGAATGCACAGTTCGCTCGTGCTGGAATCGTGGTGCACCTCAAGTAAATGCGCCAGTAAGATGGAAGCCGTGATGCACAGTGCATTTGAAGTGGTGAATTGTTGTGTGATGGTAGGAATAGTGCAGTGAGTGTGCAGCAAAGAACGTGAGTTGCGAGTAAAGCATAAAAAGAGTGCATAAAGGCACATCGAGTGCGCAATAATGGAAAATGGCAGATAAGGAGTGTGGGGGGGCGCGTGGAGGCGGTTTGAAGCACAACAGGGCGCATTTAGGGCGCATGACAGCAGGCAGCTATGGGGGAACCAAAAGCGCAGTAGAAATGTAAAAGGCGTACAAAAGCGCACCTAAGCGGTCAAAGGCACACGAAAGCGCACGGAAGCACGCAAAGGTGCACAAAAGCGCACAAAGGTGCACAAAAGCACACAAAGGTGCACAAAAGCGCACAAAGGTGCACAAAAGCACACAAAGGTGCACAAAAGTGCGCTGCGCAAAGTATGCGGAAGCCATCTAGGAGGTGCGCACAATCACAAAAAATGCCGTAGTATGCATGCAGGGCGATAGGGAGCCGTATCATCTCCTCCCAACTGAAGTACTGACTGTCCTCAGGCAGCATGCGATTGGTCAGCACAAATTTTCTTCGCTCACATAAGCAGCCATCCTCTCCTTATCTATCTCTGACCACCATCTATCCTCTATAACTCTTTCCACAACCCATCTCTACCCGATCTGATGGCTTCAGCATTTACCTGAGCCCTCAGACAAACGATCTTGGCCCTCTATGAGACCCTCCCTGCTGCTGGGAGTGAGCAGACGATGATGCAAGCTTGGGGTGAAGGGTTTTGTAGTAAACTGGTGCGCTTTTTGTGTTTCTATAACTGATGCAGGTTGCTAAGGGTCGGGGCATGTAGAACATGTATAAAAGCCACGCAGACACTGTTAAAGATGATGCAGAACTCGACGCACTCCTCGTGAAGGCATGCAGCACCTTCAGTGGGATCATGGTAGAGGAGTGGCTGACTTGGGGTGAGGAGCTGATGCCTGATATGCGTAAGATGATGCAGGAGAAAGAGCGGTCTGAAGAATTTGAGCATAGGGCGCACGAGCTGGCGGGGCGGCTGGGAGTGCACACAGAGTGCACCGAAGTGTGCAAGGTGCATCACGTGCTCTTGACCACTGAATTGCAGGCGCCTGAGGTTAACTTGGAGTGTCTGGAAGGTGAGTTTAGGGCAATTGATGATGCAAGCGATATAGATACCACCGAAGCACAGGAGGATGAGAAGGTGCACATTGCGCTGGTGCGCTCTCTGCGCACGCTTTCTGGAACGACTGATGCTGAGGTCGTAGGCGAAGGAACTGGGGAGTCTTGGGAGAGTGGGGCAATGAGCGAAGGGGAGAGTGAGCAGAGCGATGAGAGCACTAGTGCAGACGAAGGCACAAGTGCACGCCCAGTGTGCACAACGTGGCAATGCACATATGTTGACGTACTGCCACTGGGTGGTGTTGGCACCACCTCTGATGCTAATAGTGGACCCGTAAGTTTCTTTGGATATTCTTCAAACTCACTAAACGGCTCTTCTCCTGCTCTAGTGTGATAACTGCTGCCGCATGGGCCAGCCGGCTAGGTGCATCTCTGCCAATGGAAAGCGGTGCGCTCCATACGCAAAGGGTAAGAGAAAGTGTGAATGGACGAAGCGCACCCTCGCACAGCTGCATGCAACTTCTAGAGGTAGGAAAGCAGCTACTGGGCACCCTGGTGTGTCTTTTTCTCATCCTCCTTCCACGCTGCGCTAACTATTCCAAAGGCACGTCACAAATTGACAAGGGCGACGAGAGCGATGCGGGGCTCATCAGCCCCTCAAAAGGGCGCACATCGAAGCGCCACAAAGTCGAAAACGCGCCCCCTCCACTGTTGCAAGTGCACCCAAGGCCGCGCCACCTTACCGTTTGCCAGGCAAGTGTGCACACACAATCCTCGCACCAAACCAGATCAGGAAACACCTTGGGGGACGCGGTCTATCAAGGTCAAGATGTTGAGGTGCTCGACTTAGTGCAATGCTGCTCGGTGGTCGCAGTCTTGGGCGCCACGCACGATCGCCTTCAAGAAGATGTCCAAAGGTCGCTCATCAAGTTAGAGGTCGCTAAGAGCTGGTTGCGCAGCATGGAGCAAGCGGAGGCGGATGCAAAGGCGAAACCGGATGTGGCCACTGAGCACCTGGAGTTCCTGGAGTCCATTGAATAGCCACTCGACTGTATAAGTTTTAGATAGTGTGTCAATCAATCTCCTTGTTGTGCCTGTGATACGTGTGGTGCGCTCCAAAGCAGTGAAGTGCGCGTGCGTGCGCTTCCATGGTCCCATAAAATGAAACTTGTAAGTCCAAATAGTATGTGTGAGAGAAAAGAGATAATATAAGCAACATTTGAGCAAGGAATGTCAAGCGCACAAAAAACGCGCACCAGCGCAAAGACATGCAAATGCAAAGGGGTGCAGAAAAATTGTCCAACCATCACTTTCCTCCTCCCAACTGAGATATTGACCATGTCCATCGATAAAAGAGTAAGAGATAAAATGAAGCGCACACCATATGACAAAGTCTAAAAAAATGGGAAAGGCTCAGTAGATCATCATGGCTGGTAAAACCCATGGGTTGCGCAATCATGGAACGCGCCCAGATGTGACTTCTCGAATAGAAAAAGGTAACGTAAAAAAATGAAAGAAAGTAAAGTGTACATATAAAAAGGTGAAGTATCCATAACAGTGCACATGGAGCGCTAGTTGCACACCTCATTGGTGCTTTCTTCATCCTCAGCGCTATCTCCTTGTGCTTCTTCTTCATCAACTGCTTCTTCCTCTTCTGTGTCCACTACTAGGGACTCTTCCATCTCCCTCAACTGCATTGTAGTGATATTGAGCGCTATGTCAGAAAGCGCAATGGACTTGCACGCATGGTACGGAAGCAGGCAGAACACGGCTACTGGCCTGTCGAATACTGTCCCATTGAGCTTGCAAACAATATATGTGCCGCCTTGATTGCATGACACTATAACTAGAGGACCGAGATAATGCGTGCACATTTTGCAGTTTAGGCTCTTCTCGATTGCTGTGTTGCGCATAAGGACTAAATCGCCATGCTGGAAGTCAAAATTGCGAATGGTTTTTGAGTGTGCCCTCTCGAAATGGAGCGCCACTTTGCACCTTTCTGCATAGATATGGGAATGAATGCGCACTAAGTCTTCTGGACGCTTTTGTAATGCATGCGCGCACTGCGCAATCAAGTCTAGTGGAGAGTATAGAATCTGTAACAATGAAGTATGGTGAAACACCAAGGCGCTTCTGCACTGTGATGCGCTCCGCCCAAAAGACTGAGTACAGTGCACTGAACCATTTTGACTCTACCCCATCTGTGGCTTTGATCAGTGCTTGATGCACGTCAAAATGTGCATGCTCAACAATTCCATTAGCATACGAGTTATAGCCAGATATGCAGATGTGATTGATATGGTAGCGCTTACTGAGATAGGCTAGCACTTTTATGAATGGCTTGCCATTATCGGTGACTATCTTGTACAACGCGCCCCATCTGCAGATGAGGTCTTGGAATATCCAATCACCAAGTGCGCTCGCATTTTCTTTAGGAAGCCTGCGGAATTCTGGCCAAGTTGCAAGCAAGCAACGCCCTTGGATGATATAGCACTGCCCTGCTGATACTGGTAAGTGCATCATATCAATATAAACTTTACTGAAGAGAGGCGCAGGCGTTGCGATGACTGGCGGTATTAGAACCTTCTGCGTTTGCTGGATCTGGCAAATATGACAAGTGCGCACAAACCAAATGATGTCATCCATAACGTGTGGCCACCAAAAGCACTCAAGCAATGTGGAGTGCATCACATAAAAGCGCTTGTGTCCAATGTTGTCATGGATGGTGCGCAATATCAGTAAGCGTCTAGACTGCCAAATAACAAGCTGGTGAGCGCCATGCACATTGTGCTTCCATAAGCGCATCTTGTCTTTGAAAAAGGCGCTCGCGTAGCACACGAGCATGCCGTACTCGGAATTTGTGAAGTCGCTAGGGCGCATTAAGGTATCCATCCAAATCCACACCAAATCTAGCTTCTCATCCTCTGCATCTGTGGTTGCACTCCTTGGGACTTGGCTATAGTCATCGTTGTAAATAAGTGCACTATTGCACACATTTTGCGCGTTTGCGCTTGGCTCTGGCTGCGTTAGCGTGAGTGCTTGCGCATCAAAGGACTGGGAAATGGGACGTATCGCATGCATAAAGCCATGTAGCGCATCGATCCAATCCTCAAACCCTGTATCTTCTTCTCCTTCTAAGTCCTCTGGCTGCTTCGGCTGATGCGAAAGCCCATCTGGACCATGCACTGCTCCCCTAACATGCATGAGCGTAAAGTGAAATGTAAGGATTGAGACAATTTACCGGTTAATGCTAGTGGATGGTTGGATATCAGGGTTTTGTAGCATGCCCTTGATATAGCATGCATCAGTCTCAACAATTAAGTTGCGCACACCTATAATATAAAGGCGCAAGTTGTGCAGCGCACGGTAAAGTCCATAGATCTCTAGCTTCAGTTGCAAAAAGCATGCTTCTCTGTTGTTGAGCATAATCAAGCCGAACCGGTTGTAAATGCGCATTTTTGCATTTGCGCTCTTTTGCTGGCAAAGATAAAAGCCGACCGCTATCTGGGAAGTGTTGACCGCGAGGATAACTGGGAGTTCTGAGGAATAATCAGTCGGTTGTAGTGCAGGACACTCTAGTACTGCTTGCTTGATGTCGTTTTGTGCCACTATCTGCTCTGGGCCCCATGCAAAGGGAGCGTCCTTGTGCGTAAGCTTTGTGAGCGCGTTAACGTGGTGCACATAATTGCAGATATAAATGCGCATTAAACCGACTGTTCCCAAGAACGCGTGCACTTCTGACAGCATGTGGCATGCGCCCCAATTGCGGATAACGTCTACCTTGTCGTGTTCGGGTTTTCTACCTTCTGAAGTGCAATAATGGCCAAGAATAACAAATTTCTCAGTGCACAATGTGGATTTTGTCCCAGAGAAAGTGCCACTGCTATATTTCATGCGCTGCACAATGCGGTTCACATTCTGAAAGTGCTCCCACACAAAGCGCCCTATGCCAGGGTTCGCAGTGAGCGCTTTGCATGAGCCGTCCGGTAAAATGTAGCGCTCCGAAGGCCCCTTGACTGGAACATCATCAATATAGGGAACGGTGTAATCTGGTATCTCCAGCTGTAGAATATAGCACACATCATCGTGGAAGATTGGTACTGAGTTTGTCCAACCCATTGGCAATGTAACAAGGTGCATTGCGCCATAAGGCATCTGGAATGTCATAAGGTTGCACGACGATTCTTTGATTAAGCACTTGTCGTATCCCACATATAGATCAAGGACAGTGCCACATGCGCGCCCTGCAAATTGCTCTGCAAGGTGCTCAGGTGTAGGGGTGATACCAGAGTGTTTAATGGTAACGCGATTAAGCGGCTCAAGGCTATGTACGATGCGCAGCGCTTTTCCATCTTTCTTGAGCATGCAGAACCAGCGTGATCTATATGCCGAATTTGAGCACTCGTAAATGCCTGACTCTATCTTCTTCCAAATAATAGCACAAACTTCTTCATATCTGCCTGGTGGAATGGGGATGTTGCACTCTATCCAAGGGGTGTGTGGAATAACCGGAATTTCTACTGGGGGAAAGAACACGTTCTTGAAGCTGCCGCGCTCCTCATCGCTCCATGCAAAGGCTTTATTCTGCAAAGACATCAAGTGGTGTAAAACCTTCATCTCCTCTGGTAATAAGAAATCGGTGTTGCGCTTTTGGAGTGCTTGCATGCGCTCTTCAGTGTAGCGCCCAGTTGGGGCAAAGGGTGGCGGATTTGGTAAAAGCGCAGGAAGCGCCGTTAGTGGATCACCTATAATGTTGCGCTCGATGCGGAATTCATTTGGGACAGGCGCAATAACTGGTTTGACTTTTCTAGCAACCAGTTTATACTTCTTCTTGGTTACTATGCCCTTTTGCAGCGTGCACTAATAGGTCCACTACATGCTTTAAGGTCTGGAGAACAGTTTCACTCGTATCGAGACATTACGACAGACACCCCGAAGTACTAAGAACGCCACGAAATCGACTTCGAGCCATTTTCACATGATTTCGCACTATTTCGGACAACTTCGAGCTACTTCAAATTATTTCGCAACATTTAGAATGACTTCGCAGTACTTTGAACAACTTCGGCAGCCGTATAGCTGTCCTCAAACACTTTCGATACATGATGCTTAACCGGAGTAAGCTATTTAGTCGCATATCCAGCACTACCGGACACGAGGAGGGATTACAAGAGAGTTAGAATGCGATAAGTGCAGTTTTTATGTTTCATGATATATTAAATCAATAGGACAAGAACTCTTACTATACTGGGACAAAGTACGTTTCAATTATTGTCATTTCTCATTTGTTTTTACAATTTACAAAGTCCTTTATTGTTGCACATATTGCCCTTTATTGTATTCCCCTTTTTGGTACTATCTCTTCAAAATGTATATAAACTTGTACTATTTACATAGAACAACAGAGCACAAGTTACCCTCTCGCTATCATCAGATTTAAAAATTGTTCTCTTTAGTCTTATCTTCATGTCATATCTCTAAAGTTCTGTGAAATATCATGAACTTCCTCGAAACTATCGTATTCGCTCTCCGTTTTATCGCCCATTGCCTACCACTATTCAACAAACATTTCACATTCGTTAAACTCGCCTTTTGATACACCTCGAACTCCTCCGAACTTATTCAAACTATTTTGCACATCTTCGAACTTATTCGAACCACTTTGCACACCTTCGAACCTTTTTTGAACTCTTTCGGACATATTCGTATGCCTATAAAGACTATTCGCACCATCCCTTATTATTTCGCGTCACTAAAAACATCATTTTGGTCTCAGCGGTGATATTTAGTACCACCTCGCACCCTTCCTCTGGCCTGTGTTATACCATCCGAAGCCATTAGTAGGTTTTGTTTGGGTTTCTGGGTTGAGTATCATCATTTTGGAGCCCACCGCGAGGGGTTTCTAAATCATTTCATTGCCTAATCCACCTCGAATCTCTTGGCTTAGGCCAACACAAGCTCGAAACCTTAGAATCGAGACTCACCAGGCCTTCAAATCTCTCGAACAATTGGGGGACATTTTAATACCTGTCTCTGACGCCGAATCCACACATCGTCGTCTGTTCCCTTCACCTATTTCCTCATCTATAACTTCGTCTTCGTCTTCTTCTTCATCCTCTACTACATCATTCATTATTCCAGCTACTTCAACACATCTACCATCCTTCGTTCAGGTTCTAACTCCTCAAATCGGTACATCTATGGCCACCCAAGCAACAATGCCAGCTCGAGGACATTCCACAGCATCCAAATTCGACCCCACTCAACCTCGAGAGCTACATCGATACTTTAATGAGCTCAAAATACTTTTCATTGACTGTAATGTTATGGATCCCAAACTTATGAAGAAGCATGCCTGTCGATACGTTGATATCGATACATCCGAACTCTGGGAATCAATTCCCAAATACAAAACTGGGACTTTGTTTCACGATTTTCACGTCGCAATCCACAGACTGTATCCTGGTTCTGAAGATGATCAAAAATGGTCGATTTCAGACATGGAGAAACTCGTTGGCGAACAACTTCGGATGGGTATCTATAATGCGAGCGATTTAGGATTATATTACAGATCTTTCTACAACATTATGAAGTTCCTACTCTCTAAAGGCCAAATTTCAGTGGCAGAACAAAGTAGAGCGTTTGTTTGAGGTTTTCAACCAGGTTTATGGTCATGAATTGCATGATGACTCGAACTTAAATTTCCCGACCACTATCCGGATGATGCCTACCCACTTGACAACATTCACGCAGCAGCAAAATTTGTTTTAGCAGGGTCAATTAGCTCGAATTTGACATCGTTACAGTCTTCAGAAACATCGGTATCGACTTCGACATCTTCGACACAGATTAAATCGGAAGACTTATCAGCGATCCTTGAATAATTCGCAACCACACTCGTCATGGCTTTAGCAGGCTCGAAATCCACTAACCCTCCTCAAACTAACAGTGAATTTCGCTCAGACCAGCTCAAAAACTTAGCTTGTGTCTTTTGTGGACTCACAGGTCATTTCATTAGCGACTGCTTGGTTTGCCAAGCCTATATCAATGAAGGAAAGTGTAAAAAGAACAACAAAGGAAAAATCGTGCTTCCAAATGGATGGTTCACCCCTCGAAACATTTCTGGTCGCTTTATCAAAGACAGAATCGACGAAATCCTTCGAACACAACTGCATCATCGCTCATGTACAACATCGCATCCTCAACGGCTACTTCGACACTGCCTAGGGGCATTTACCAGGTTTCCGAACAATCTGCGACACCCGAAGATTGCATCGCAAAACTCGAACAAGAGATATACACTTTGCGAAGTGGTAGGACTTTTGCTAAAACTAATTCAGGCATACCAACAGTCCCCATCTCTCAACCTTCGGTTTCGCCAAACACTGTGGCAGTCGAACAATCAGCTCCACATGTACCAGTGTCATCCATCTCGTCTACGGCAACAAACCTACCAACCTCGACTTTGGCATCATCTTCGATTTCAGAAACAGCTTCGCAGCCTGTTATTCATCCTTACGCCGCTACAAAAGAAAATTCGTACCTACCACCACATGAATGAATTCGGATCCACTGCGAAAGGTAAAGGCAAAGATGGTCCTTCGCACCATACCCAAGCACCAATTCAAAAAGATAAAATCATGGAAGATGTTTTCGCTCATTCGATGAAGATGCCAATTATTACACTAATGCCCAAGGAATTGTTGGCTCTATCACCCGAAGTTCGTACAAAATGGAAGGAACAGGTCACTCCACATCGAATTCAGCAGTCTGAAGGGAATAACGCCACAAATCTGCTTAACGATGAGATTTTCGTCATTGATGACCCATTTGAAACTTATATTAACAGTCTTCGACCTGGCGATATTCCAGAACCCTTTATCGCAGTGAAGGAATCCCATTCAATTAGGTCGATTATTATGAATGTCAATGGAAGGAATCCAGTGGAAAGTGTGGTAGACCCCGGTTCTTCGATTATCGCAATGTCCGAAGAAGTTTGCCATGAACTTGGCCTTGCTTACAATCCTTCAATCCACATCCCACTCCAATTGGCTAATGGAGGCATTGACGAAAGTTTGGGTTTAGCACGAAATGTGCCTTGCGAAGTGGGGAGTATCACACTGTTCATGCAAATTCACATAATTCATGACCCAGCCTACGATATCTTACTCGGTCGACCATTCGATGTACTCACTGAAAGCACTGTCAAAAACTACAGGAACGAAGCCCAGACAATTACGATATACGATCCTAATTCGACACGATCATGCGCTATCCCCACGGTTCCCCATTCTAATCACTGTTGAAAGGATTTTCGCAACTAGAGGACAAAATTTCGGACATTGACCAGTGTGCTTTCGTTATCTTATTCGATCTCTCTAATTTATCTATCAATATCGAACACACTGCGAATATTCCCCATATGGAGTCCTCGAACTCCTCGAAATCCATTTCTTATTCTTCGATCCTTGTGAATTTATATTTAACAGCCAGTCACCAATACGAAACATATTTATCGACCTTGAAGGCAACACCTATGCCTTCTAAGCCTATTATTGACTCCTCATATTTAACTTTCGCGGCATCGAAAAAGAAATACAAACCTGTTGCACAAAAAATTCGCCCAGTTATTACTGAGCTACCCAACTGATTTCGCATTATTCGAACAATTACTGGTGACCCTCTAGAAAACATGCCAAAATTAAATCCTTATCCACCATCATTTATCCCCACTTTGCAATATACACTCGAATGTAAAGCTATTATCGACAAGAATCATCCTGGTGATTTCCTATGGCCAGAGGAATGAAATCTTATGCACGATTTTATTCAAAATCAGGAAACAGCTTTTGCATGGACAGAATAAGAGCGAGGAACTTTTCGCTCTGACTTTTTTCCTCCTATAGAGTTCCCTGTCATTCCTCACACTCCATGGGTTGAGTGAAACATTCCCATACCTCCAGGTTTGTAGGAACAGATATGCAAAATGCTGAAAAAGAAGATAGAGGCAGGAGTATATGAACCATCGAACTCTTCATACTGATCATGATGGTTTTGCATTGCGAAAAAGGATGCGAAATCACTTCAAATTGTCCACAGTCTCGAACTGCTTAACCAAGTAACGATCCAGCACTCAGGAGTCGTACCAATACCCAAACATTTAGCAGAACAATTTGGGGGACGATCATGTGGAGGAATGTTGGATCTCTATGTGGCATTCGACGAAAGGAAAGTCGCAGAATCATCTCGCGATCTGACAACGTTTCAGACACCATTTGGAGCACTTCGCATCATTACCCTACCCATGGGTTGGACAAATTCTGTCCCTATCTTACACGACGGCATGACATTTATTCTACAGCCCGAAATTCCTCATATCACCATTCCTTACATCGATGACACACCAGTTAAGGGTCCAAAATCAGAATATAGAATGATCGGTGGATCCTACGAAATGATTCCCGAGAATCCAGCTATTCGATGCTTTGTCTGGGAGCATTTCGAAAATTTAAATCGGATAGTCCAGCGTATAAAGTATTGCGGAGGAACATTTTCAGGTCCGAAGCTCTATCTTTGCATCCCCGAAATAATTGTTTTAGGGCATCGATGCAATATTGAAGGTCGTATGGCCGACCCTACTCGAATCGCCGCTGTTAGCAAGTGGGGACCATGTTGAAGCCTCACCAAAGTCAAAGTGTTCCTAGGAACCATTGGAGTTTGTCATATATTTATCCGAAATTTTGCTCAATGAGCTGCAGCACTGATACAATTCACTCGAAAAGATGTTCCTTTCAAATTCGGAGCGGAACAAATAGCAGCCCAACAAGATTTGAAAGCAGCTCTAATCAATTCCCCAGCAATTCAAGCAATCGATTACTCATCTCCAGCCCTGGTTATTCTATCGGTCGATACTTCGAACATTGCTATTGGTTTCTTTCTTGCTCAGTGCGATCCTGAAAACCCTCGAAAACAATATTATAGTCGATTCAGATTGATTACACTTAACGACCGCAAATCCAGATTTTCGCAACCCAAACTCGAACTTTATGGTCTATATTGCACTCTTGGAGCACTATGATTGTACTTGATAGGAGTTCGAAGGCTTATCATCGAAGTCGACACACGATATATTAAAGGCATGCTTTCAAATCCTGATATCGCACCTAGTGCTAGTGTCAATCGATGGATAGTATCCATCCTAACCTTTCACTTTACATTAGTCCATGTTGCAGGGACACACCATGGTCCTGATGGACTTTTGAGACGACCCCCACAAGACGAAGATGTTCAGCTCGACAACGAAAATAATTTTGGAGACTGGATCGACCGCCTTCACAGTTTCGTACATCAAATAAATCCTATTACAACCCGACCATTTACTTCGCATCAAATTTCGACCTTCTCCCTCTCTTCAAATCTCAGTAAGGGGGAGGATCTCACCTATAACAATGTCCCATGATCAAATAATGCAAAAACAAACAATGAGAGGTTACTTCGCATTCAAAAATGGTTACATGACTTGGTGTGACCCCCTGAACTATCAGATGCAGAATACACTACCTTTATTCGATATTGCACCAGATTCTTTTTAGACTCGGGCAAACTGTGGAGAAAAGACTACCAAGGAGCTCACAAAATTGTCGCTCCTCCAGAACGTCATCTCGAAATCATTCGCGCAGCTCACGACGACATCGGACACAAAATGGTTTTCGCTACTAAATCAGTTATTGCCCTTCGATTCTGGTGGCGGAACATGAAATTCGACATTGCATGGTATATTCGAACCTGCTGCCTATGCCAAATTCGATAAACACGAAATGTTCTAATTCCCCCCACAGTTGCCACTCCAGCACCCCTTTTCGGCAAAGCCTATATCGACACAATGCAAATGCCACCTTCGAATGGATTTAAATACATTGTAGAAGGTTGATGCTCACTAACGACCTATCCAGAATGGCGAAAACTTCGACACGAAAATGCCACATCTCTGGGCGATTGGATCTTTGAAGACATTATTTGTCGATGGGGCTTGCTATACGAAATTGTAACTGACAATGGCACTGCGTTTATTGCAGCCATGGAATATCTTGCGAAGCGATATCATATTAACCATATTCGAATTAGTGGTTATAATTCGCGTGCCAACGGACTCATTGAACGAGCCCATTTTGATGTTCGACAATCATTATTTAAAGCTGTCGATGGAGAACAAGCGAAATGGTCAGCAGGGGCACACTCAGTGTTTTGGGCAGAATGAGTCACAGTTCGTAAACGCATGGGTTGTTCTCCCTACTTTGCAGTTACAGGAACACATCCTCTAATACCCCTCGACATCTCCGAAGCAACATACTTACAACCGCCACCCGATTCAATTTTATCAACAATCGATCTTATAGCTTGATGAGCCATAGCCCTACAAAAATGATCTAATGACCTCGAACTGTTATATTCGAAGGTCTACACGTCCCGAATCGAAGCTGCGAAATGCTTCGAACGTGCTCATGAACATACTATGCCTGACTACAACTTTGCAAAAGGAGATTTAGTGCTACTTCGAAACATGCAAATCGAGAAGTCCCTTAATCGCAAGATGAAACCCCGATATGTCGGCCCTCTTATCATTATTGAACAAAACTACGGAGGGGCTTATATTCTCTGTGAACTCGATGGGTCAGTACTACATAGACCTATTGCCACATTTCATTTGCTACCATATCTCGCTCGAAAATCAATTTCCCTACCACTGAATTTCCTCAATATCGACTCCGAGCGCCTCGAACAACTTCGAACAAGTTCGAACTTCGACGAAAATACCTTCGAAGATTTTCAGGACTTCAAAAATGAATAATTATCCTTTCTTTCCTTTTTGCAATTACTTACAAAAAATTGGATTACTTTTAGTGTATGATACAAGTCACGATATCGCATCATAGCATGGTCGTGCAAACTCCAAAGGGTTTTTCGGCTATGATGAACTACTGAGCCTTTCCCTAAAAAGTCATATTCTTTGTTCATTAAATTATATTCATCTTTTCTTTACTTTACTTTCCAAAGACATTTAATGAAAATTTGAAATACGAACAGATATACAACAAAAGAAAAACCCCTCTGCTCCTCCAACATCTCCTCCAATCCCTCTATCTCCCTACCCAATACCTCCATCTTGACCCTCTTCTTTGCCAGTTTTCCAGCAATAATCTGTCGCCATACCCCCCATTCTTCCTCGACATCCTCGACTCCCTGCAACTCCCTCACCTTCGCCCTTCCCTTCCCCTTCGACAATTTTTTCTTCTCCTTCGATGGCTTTGAAGGACACGCTATCAGCTCGATGCTCTCTACAGGGCCCATGAGACAGATTCGACGAACTACAAAATTCGAAAACTAGTTAGCAATCACTTCGAAGCAATTTTGAATAACTTTCATACCTGGTTTTGTGCGCGAATCACATTTCGTGCCCCCGAACTTCTTCGCCTCGCCTTTTCAAAGCCCTCGCCTCGACACCCTGCCCCAATAACACCCCTGCACCTCCTGGACGCACTTTGTACACTTCGCAGCGCCTTCCTTAACAATACAGTGTGGCTGAGACTTGAACCCAGCACAACGATCGCACTACAAAAGATTTAGTAGCTCGAAAAATCTTCGAAAATAAGTAAAAGACTTACCGGGCCCTCGAAATCAAGCATCCTGCTCATGTCTAGTCGTGGCCACTTTCCCGCCTCTATCCCCTCGACTTCCAGTCCCTCAGCCTCGTCGTTTGTGGGCAGCTCCTCTTTGCTCTCATCTTCATCGCCCTCCTCATCGCCTTCATCTGGGCCTCAGCCCTCTCGATAGCTTGCGCCTCTGCTGCAAGCTGTGCGTTCTTGTGCTGCAGCTCTTCCTTTGATAATAATTTCGCACGAAACGCAGCAAAAGCCGCGTTTTGTGCCTCGGCCAGTGCGGTTCTTCGAACCTCGAGTTTTGCCTTCTGCACTTCATCCTTTGCCTGCCGAACTGCCTCCTGCTCCTCTCGAACATGTTTTGCTTCCTCCTCCCTCTTCTCCCATTCGACCTGTTCTGCTAAATCCACAAACAGCAGCTCTCCACCCCACGAAATCCATTTGCGCTGGGCCATCGGGCTAAAAATGTCAAAAACCTTGTCCACGACCTTCTGAATGGTCGCATCGTGCTCTTCGCCAACATCTTTGGCAAGTTCATTGTATTCTGCCTACACGAAATGTTTTAGCACCTTTGACCACGAATAGACGAGCAGCAGACATACCATTTTCGCACAGAAACCCTGCCCCCAGACTTTGAAATCCAAGTCTTCTGTGATGCCGCGCTCGGGCATCGACTTCGCATAATCGAGTACTTCAGAATTGAGTTCGGCAAGGAGAGACATTATGAAAGCTAGTATGCGATGATATAGAGGTGATGGATGGATGAAGAAGAACGAGAAGTAATTCGAACCTTGCTAAGTTTTCAACACGATCACACATTCCGCACGTGACTTCGATCGGCTAACTGGGACCGTTAGAATTTCAGTAAGGGGGAGGATGATAGGTCCACTACATGCTTTAAGGTCTGGAGAACAGTTTCACTTGTATTGAGACATTACGACAGACACCCTGAAGTACTAAGAATGCCATGAAATCGACTTCGAACCATTTTCGCATGATTTCGCACTATTTCGGACAACTTTGAGCTACTTCAATTATTTCGCAACATTTAGAATGACTTCGCAGTACTTTGAACAACTTCGGTGGCTGTATAGCTGTCCTCAAACACTTTTGATACATGATGCTTAACCGGAGTAAGCTATTTAGTCGCATATCCAGCACTACCGGACACGAGGAGGGATTACAAGAGAGTTAGAATGCGATAAGTGCGGTTTTTATATTTCATGATATATTAAATCAATAGGACAAGAGCTCTTACTATACTGGGACAAAGTACGTTTCAATTATTGTCATTTCTCATTTGTTTTTACAATTTACAAAGTCCTTTATTGTTGCACATATTGCCCTTTATTGTATTCCCCTTTTTGGTACTATCTCTTCAAAATGTATATGAACTTGTACTATTTACATAGAACAACAGAGCACAAGTTACCCTCTCGCTATCATCAGATTTAAAAATTGTTCTCTTTAGTCTTATCTTCATGTCATATCTCTAAAGTTCTGTGAAATATCGCAAACTTCCTCGAAACTATCGTATTCGCTCTCCATTTTATTGCCCATCGCCTACCGCTATTCAACAAACATTTCACATTTGTTAAACTCGCCTTTCGATACACCTCGAACCCCTCCGAACTTATTCAAACTATTTTGCACATCTTCAAACTTATTCGAACCACTTTGCATGCCTTCGAACCTTTTTTGAACTCTTTCAGACATATTCATACGCCTATAAAGACTATTCGCACCATCCCTTATTATTTCGCGTCACTAAAAACATCATTTTGGTCTCAGCGGTGATATTTAGTACCACCTCGCACCCTTCCTCTGGCCTGTGTTATACCATCCGAAGCCATTAGTAGGTTTTGTTTGGGTTTCCGGGTTGAGTATCATCAGCGCGCTGCTAAATTGATAAAAGCTGCACGTGCATGTGCACTTTTTGGAAATGCGGCTGGAATAAGCGCCACAGGGTCAATTGAATTTAAGAGCGCTTGCACATGACTGTTGGTACACTGGGATAGGTAGAGTTGAGAGATAATAGAGGTCGAAGGAATGGAAGCGGAAAATGGAATAAGCGCAAACGCGGAAACATCGCAAGATTGGGTATTAGAGTTGAATGTTATGATAGTGGCGGCCTCTCCTTGGTCTGCAATCAATTCCTCGAAGCCTGGCAAAAATTTCTTTGTAAGTTATGCTGAATAGCAAAGTGTGGTGTTGCTGGAGCTGGTAAGAAGTGGCGCAGCTTCCCCCTAGGCTTTGTTGGAATGGTGGAGATGGCACCTGTGTTCGGATCACAGATAGTAATCGTTTGCGCTTCATCCACAAAGTTGCGCATGACAGAGCGCGTTAATACGTCAAAGGGGTGCCCTAACAGAATATTGTAAGCAGGTGAACGGATAACATGAACTTGCACATAGACAATGATGTCTCCAATGCACGCGGAAATGTTGCGTGCAAGCCCAAGCGACTCGTCTACCTCTCCATTGGCCGATTGCATGTATAAATGAATGCGTGGGTCGTACTGAAGCCCAAGATGATGGCAGCCTGCTTCTGACATTGCGATAATTTGTGAACCCGGATCTAAGATAGCTTCAAAGTATTCTTGGTTGTCAATCAATAAATCAATGGAACGAAGTGCATGTGACTCCTTTGCAACCTTCAAAACATCTGGGTTTTCAATTTCGCCTGGCTGGAGATGGGTGAGGTACTGTTCAAATGGATCCTGCAAAACAATAGGAAGCGGCACTGCAATTGCTGCGCTAACTGGAGGTGTCACATTAAGCGCTTTATTTTCTGCAAAAGGCACACGCGCTTCGCAGTGCACAAGTGGCATAATGCTTGCAAGGTGGGTAGCTACCACTTCTGCGCCGGTAGCTGCAATGCACTTTGGAGTAACTTGTTCTCTATGGCACTGTCTGAGATCAGGCGAAAGGGACAGGAGCTCCTCATGCGAAACCGTAATGGAGGGCGCCTTCATGGCACGTGCGTATATGTCATCGACAATCTGCGGGTCCAGGATGGGAACGACAGTGCAGTATGATGGCTCTTTGCCTTTGGAAGAGTTAGCTGGTATGTCTGGTTTATCTGCTGCTGCAGGTGCAAAATGCGCCTCAGGAATGTTGGAATAGGGATGTATGGGTGTCTCGTTGGGCACTTCAGTTGCGCTCACAGCCGGTTGCAAAGCTGGGGACTCAATACTGTTGGCGGGTGCAATGTCTGTGGTTGTAGAATGTGCGCTCTCTTGATTGGATGTATTGCGCGGTGCGCGCTGCAGAATTTCAATGCCGTCGAAGACTTGCCTCTTCCGAAGCGCCATCAACTCCCTCTTGAGTGCATCAATGCGCTCTTCCTTCGTTAGTTGTGCATTTGGTGTGCTTTGCATATAATCTGCTGCAGGAGCTGAGGCGGCAACGTACGTCGACTGTAAAGGTACAGCTGGAGCTGGACGAGGCACTATATTGTAGATGAGCTGCAAATTGGTATTAGATGAAAGTCGACCCATGGCAATCTGCCCTGGGTTGCGCTTATGCCATTCCTTGATGCGCTCGCCTAGGAAATTGCCTGGAATAGAATACGGCACGAATGCACCACCTGGGAGCACAATGCGCCCCTCTGCATTTCGCCTACACTTTCCTTTGCTAATAAGGCGCTCAATTGAAGCACACTCATGGATATAATGCCCTGTCTGACCACAACCATTGCACTTGTCATTGTTCAAGCGAGGCATGCCATTCTCGCCATCTCTGCACGATGCGCTCAACATGGTAACTATTGTCTGTGTCATGCGCTCGAATAGGACTAAGATGTCTTCTGCTTTAACTGCTGGTGCGCTAGCTTGTGGTTGGGAAATGGGTGTGCTGGGTGCTGAGTAGGGTGTATACATATCGGGGTTTTGCGCTGTGAGCCCAGTAAGTGGCTGGAAATAGCGCCTGGGCCTTCAAAGATAAAGTCGATTGCATTGCGTATTGCATCTAATGAGTATAGCACATTTGCAGGCTGATTCGGTACTGCAATCGCAAGGCAGCTCAAAATGCGTTCCAGCTGGTCTGGTCGAAACACCCTAATGAACATGCAGCTTTGGTCGTAGCGCACCAATATGCCTTGTGCAACCAAGTATTCGCTAATGTTGAAAAATGCATGATAGTAGCACGCGATCTCTTCTGCCGTTATGAGGCCAACACATGCGGTCTCACCAATAAGCTTGTCCAGGTCGCTAATACTCCATTTACTGCCATCCCTAGAACCAGGATAAAGCTTTAGGACAGCGTCTTTGAATGCGCCATAGTTGTGCATTGCGCTATACTCCAGTAGCAGTTTCCAAGTGTCCGCAGTGTCACTGTCCAAATAGCACACAGTGTGGAACTTCTTATCGGTCTCATCGGTGATGTTACAATCATGGAGAAGTTGCGCAAGCTCCTCAAAATACTTCTGGAGTTCGCATGGTTTTGTGGGGTCGAAATGCGGCACGTTTTGGTTAGATGTGGATGGCATGTGCATGGTAGCCATGGTAGGTGGAATAAGATGTGTAGAGTTAAGATCTGGTAAAAGCGCAGCGAAATTCGAAGGTGGGGAAAAATGCGGTGATGTGGATGGAGTTAGGGTAGGTAGGGATAATTCAGGTGAAGGTGGAGGTAAAGACAGCGCGGACGAGTGATGCATGTTGTTTAGGAAGAGTGATTCAAATACTGGTATCTCCCCAAGCTGGAGCGCAGTTGCTAACAGCTCGGAATGGAGAGTGCGAAGGTGGTTGATGTTGAAGTGGAGGGCGAGCCAATGGAGGTCTAAATAAGGTCTGATAAACAGAAACCCCTCACGGTGGGCTCCAGAAATGATGTGTTCAGTTGGTACTCAGTTCAGAGTCTCAACAGAAGGGGTGAACACTTAACCTACAACTGCAGGCATGCTCGAGGTGAGGAGGGAGTTCGCTTAGAGGGCCTCAGCTCATCCTTTGGGGCGCAAAGACTATGGAGAGGCTGGTACAGTGGTTTTCAATGTGCGCACTCATTGTGTATGCTAAAGGGGAGATATGCACAGTGGCAGGAAAGTGCGCAATGCAAAGGGGCAAAAACGCGCAATGGGAGCGCAAAAGTGTGCAACGATGAGGATGGTGAAGGCGGGAGGTGTAATGGAACGAAGACAGCACTGGGATGTGTTGAAAGGGAGGCGCACAGGTTAGGGGTGCAAACAGAGTGAAAGTGCAAAGGGCAGAAAAAGGCACAATGGTGCGCAAAATGCAGCTATGCAGAAAAAGGCGCAAATGGTGTGCAAATGCAGCTATATGAAGAGTGCACTGTATGAGTGCTTGAACGAGGATGAAGGATGCAACGCAGGGATGAAACGCAACAATATGACGAGGGGACGCAAATGATACACAAACGCAGCTATACGAGGGGCACACTACAAAGGCGCATGGACTGGACACTGGTGCACAGACTATGTGCGATGCTGACTGGGCTATGAACTATGAGGGGGGGAAAGATCCTTGTGGATTCTCTATCTGTCTGCTACTATGTACAAATGGCTTATGTGATAAAATGGTGAAATAAAGTATAAAAATAGAAAGCGCCATGCGCTACCCACAGGCGCATCCATTCGCCCATTTAAACCTGACCGCACTATGCCGCTGCCTCAACCAATAAGATTTGCATACGCTATAACCCAATACCCAACTGTTTCAGTGCGATGCACTATTTTTGGTGTGCTCTACGTCTCGTGCGCTCTTCCCAATTAATCTGCTTCAGTGTTATGTGTCGCATGCTGCGCCTTAGTAATAATGGCATGATTGACCTGTGCCGGTTACCAGATAAGGCAATGCCGATTGGAAATGTGGAAGAACTATAAGGAGATGCTGTGCGAGGCCAAATACTGCCAAAGCGCCAGGATTATGTGAAAGTGCCCAAGTGCACACAGTCCAATGCCAAATAGGCGCAAAGCGGCCCAGTTATGTAAGAATGCACAGTTCGCTCATGCTGGAATTGTGGTGCGCCTCAAGTAAATGCACCAGTAAGATGGAAGCCGTGATGCACAGTGCATTTGAAGTGGTGAATTGTTGTGTGATGGTAGGAATAGTGCAGTGAGTGTGCAGCAAAGAATGTGAGTTGCGAGTAAAGCATAAAAAGAGTGCATAAAGGTGCATCGAGTGCGTAATAATGGAAAATGGCAGATAAGGAGTGTGGGAGGGCGCGTGGAGGCGGTTTGAAGTGCAACAGGGCGCATTTAGGGCGCACGACAGCAGGCAGCTATGGGGGAACCAAAAGCGCAGTAGAAATGTAAAAGGTGCACAAAAGTGCACCTAAGCGGTCAAAGGCATGCGAAAGCGCACGGAAGTGCGCAAAGGCACACAAAAGCGCACAAAGGCACACAAAAGCACGCTGTGCAAAGTATGCGGAAGCCATCTAGGAGGTGCACACAATCCCAAAAAATGCCATAGTATGTGCGCAGGGCGATAGGGAGCTGTATCAACGAACCCAGCACTTCATTTGATGAATTTCACATTGCAGTATTCAGGTTCTATCCCAAAATAGAAGATGAACAGAAATACAACATTTCAGACATGGATTCACTCATTAATGAACAACTTCGCACTGGTATTTTCGATGAAAATGATTTAGCAGCTTATTACAGGTCATTCTATAAGGTCACAAGCTTCCTTCGCTTGAAACATAGACTTTCAGAAGCCAAACAGATTTGGGTTTTTCTTCGAGTCTTTTAAAAGGACTTAAAACTCAAATTGAAGATTGTCTTGAAGTAAAGTTTCCTGGTCACTATCCTGATGACCCACATATGCTGAATGACATCCATGATGCTGCGAAATTTGCTATAACATCCTCGAATTTGTATTCTATTCTCCAGCAATCGATTTCAACCTTAAATGTATTCCAGTCTAGCACATCGATTGATTCCAAAGACATTTTGCACATCCTCGAAAATTTTGCATTCAACTTTGCATTGGTTATCGCAGCCTTGAATTCGACCAGATTAGCACCCGAAGTTTCTGTTTCAACCTCGTTCATCGCTGAAATTGCACCCTTTGACTACATCAAACCCAGCATCTGATGGTATACCTCACAGCTTGAACAATTTGGATGGCTTCAATGCTCGTATCGCAGCCCTCGAACAGGAACTGGCCCTCAAAAAACAACTTGCACTTGAATGAGAAAATGTCACACTTCAAAATCGTCATGTTGTGCCTCCTAAACCAAGGATCATAGAGGTAGAAGATAATAGTGTCTCCCTTTATCGCATCATCCCAGCTTTGTTGCCCATGTCCATTCCAGTCCCATCATCTTTGCCTTCGGTAGTTCCACCCCAGTCTATTTTGATAGTCACACCTTTGTCAGCTTCAAACTCAATCTCACCTCTGAAACCCTTGTCGCATTTGTCTCCACCATCGCACATCTTGACCTCGACTTGCCATTTGCCACTACCAGTATTTTCGTCCTCGATCTCGTCAACTGCACTGTTTTTCATCTCACCATCTATTTTGATATTGCCTTTGCCCTCGATACTATATTTGTGTTCAAGTTCACCTTCAAAGTGTAGTAAAGTGCTCAAAAGTCCATTTGCATTGTATATCTACCATCATCACCCCAACATTCATCTACCCCTCATCACCAACATTTTTATCACATCCATCGCCCACAAGTATTTCTCCAACCTTTTTTTCGACCCCTTGATTCTTTATCCAATTTCGATTCGACCAGTCACTCGACTCGATTATTACAATCATGGCTAGTATTATTGACATTGATTAAATTCTCCCATTTCCTTTCTCTTTTTCGCATTTTGACCTCATTCTATTCATTGAAAACATTGTACTATCCTCAACATTCTTCAAAACAGCTTCGACAGTTGTCACCTTTATGTGCTCATGTATGCCTTTGCTCACTTCGATCTCGACTCTGAACTCCCTCGACAATGCCCTACTACCATTTTCCTTTCACCAAATCTTCTCCCTATTGACTTCGAACATCTCAAAAAGCTTTGAACAACTTCGCTAAGTTTTCAACATGATCATGCATTTTGCATGCAACTTTGATCAGCTGACTGGGACAGTCAGGATTTCAGTAAGGGGGAGGATGATAGGTCCACTGCACATGCTAAGGTCTGGAGAACATTCCCACTCATATCAAGACATTACAACACACACTCCAAATCACTATGAATGCCACAAAATCTACTTCAAATGTTTTCGAATTATTTTGCACTATTTTGGATGACTTTGAACTATTTTGAATGCTTTCGAACTATTTTGCGACACTTCGAGTAACTTCGCAGTATTTTGAATGACATTGGCCGCCGTATAGCTGTTTTGAAACACTTTCGATACATGCAGCACATCCAGAACAAACCATTTAGTCACATATTGAGCACTACTGGACACGAGGAGAGATTACAAGAGAGTTAGGATGCGATAAGTGCAGTTTTTATGTTTCATTGATATATTGAAGCACAAGATAAGTACTTTTACTATATGGGAACACTATATGTTTCATTTTTCATTTGTTTCATGATCTCTAAAGTCCTCATTGTTTGATATATTGCCTCATGTTTTACACATATTCTTATTTCCTTTTTAGTACTATCTCCTCAATTTGTATATAGACTTGTATTAGTTACTTAGAAAAAAGAAATACGAACAGGGAACAGAGCATAAGTTACCCTCTCACTTATTGTCAGATTTAAGAGTCATTCTCTTGAGTCTTATCTTTGCATTGTATCTCTAAGTTCTGTAAAATATTGCGAACTTCCTCAAAACTATTGTATTCGCTCCACATTTTATTGCCCATCGCTTATCACCACTCGAAAAACACATCACATTCACTAAACTCATTCCTCGATATACTTTGCACATCTTCAAACTTATTCGAACTACTTCACACATCTTCGAACTTATTCAAACTATTTCACACATCTTCAAACATATTTCAAACTTATTTGAACAACTTCGTATGCTCTTACAGACTATTCACACCATCCCTTATTATTTCGCATCGCTAAACACATTGTTTTGGTCTCAGTGGTGATATTTAGTACCAACTCACACCTTTCCTCTGACTTGTGTTATACCATCCAAAGCCATTTAGTAGGTTTAGTTTGGGTTTCTGGGTTGAGTATCATCACTGCCAATGGTGACAAGAAAAAATGGAGGAATGGATGTTTGCCTCACACAGGAATCAGACAGTTAAGGCACCAGCAGTATGGCCATTTTGGGAAAGACCCCCCAAGGTGCAGCAGCCAGCTGAGCAGCTGAGAAGGGATTCAAATGCTATGGATGTGGATCATGGGAGAGTAAGACCCCCGATGAAATGCTGGAAATGTGGCGAGCTAGGCCACATGGCAAGGAATTGTAGAGTCAGATTAGATATACAGAACATGACCTATGACAAAATGAGTGACTTTTTCAGGATGGAAGAGGAAGAGAAAGCCAGGAAGAAGGATTTTTCAAGTGAGAACAAGTAGCTCCCATACTTAGTTCTCAGAACAGATACAGTAATTTAGTAGTGGATAACTCGTGTAATAATTATAAAACCAGGGGGACTCAGGAAACTGAGCTTGATGCACAGGGGGTGTGCTTCATTCCCATTTCACATAAGGCATTGGAGTCAGAAGTGAACAAAAGCAAGGGAGAACCAATCAGAAGACACTTTGTATGATCAATGAGATTAGAAAGGGAGATGCTGATGGATGTTGCTATCACCACCATGGATACACATGACTCAATATCAGTCAAGGTGCTGCTGGATAGTGGAGCAACTGGTCTATTCATAGACAAAGAATTTGTGCACTGCAATGGATTGAAAACATGAGTGCTGGAGTACCCCATCAAGGTATACAATGTGGATGGCATGGAGAATCAAGGAGGCTTGATCACTGAGGAGGTCATCTTGATGTTGTCACACAAAGGACACCGAGAAAAGGTGGTGTTTGAGGTGGGCAATTTAGGGAAGGCAGTAATGATTCTGGGACACCCCTGGTTGAGGAAACATAATCCAGAGATAGACTGGATTACAGGAGCAGTAAAGATGATTTGATGCCCACATGAATGCAATGTGTACATAAGGGCAGTAAAAAAAGGAGGCATCAAAAGAAGCTCGCAGCAGGATGGAAATGTAAACCATCAGTAGAGGATATAGAGGACAAGGATACACAGATGCATAGGAGAGGAGGAGTAGCTGAGAATGAAGATATAATTTTGGAAGAAATTATTCAAACAGCAGCATGACCTGCATCATGGTGAAGCCAGGATTTAAACCTGCAAATGAAGGATGCGGTGCAGAAGATGGTTGAAGAGATGGTACCAGAACAACTCCACAAATACCTAAGGGTGTTCAAGAAGAAAGCATCAGAAAGGATGCCAAAACACCAACCATGGGATCATGTGATTGACCTGAAACCAGGGTTTGAACCAAAGAAGGTGAAGAACATCCCACTATCACCTCAGGAACAGAGAGAGGTAAACACATTCTTGTTGGATCAATTGGCCAAGGGATATATATATGAAAGCAAATCACCTCAAACATCAGCAACCTCCTTTGTGCCAAAAAAGGACATGAAGAAATGTTTCATGAAGGATTACAGAGCACTGAATGGGCAGACCATCCAGAACAATTACCCATTACCATTGATCAATGAGTTGGTTGATAACGTAGCAAAAGCAAGGGTGTTCACAAAGCTGGACATTAGATTAGATGGGGATACAACAATGTGAGAATGAAGGAGGGAGATGAGTGGAAGGCCACATTTACAGCACACTGAGGAGCATTTGAACTATTGATCATGTCCTTCAAATTGACAAACAGTCATGAAACATTCCAGTCGATGATGAATGGGATTCTGCAAATAGAAATTGAGAGTGGGAAAGTGGTCATCTATATAGATGACATAATGATATACACAGAGACTGAAGAGGGTCACAATGAAATGGTAGAGGAAGTGTTGAAGAAGTTGGCAGAAAGCAATTTATACTTGAAACCAGAGAAGTGTGTATTTAAACAGAAAGAGGTGGAGTTTTTGGGCATGGTCATTGGACCAGATGGATTAAAGATGGATGAGATGAAGGTCAAGGCAATAAGGGACTGGCCAGCACCAACATGCATGAAGCATGTACAGCAGTTTCTAGGACCCACAAACTATTACTACCAGTTCATGGAGGACTTCTCAAAAGTGGCAACATCCTTAAATAATTTGCTATGAAAGGAACAGCAGTGGGAATAGACAGAAGCACAGCAAGGTGCATTTGATGAACTGAAAAGGCAGTTCACAACATTTTCAATATTGGTAAACCCAGATCTGGAAAGACCAATGAGGCTAGAAGCAGATTCATTAAAGTTTGCAACTGGGGCTGTCTTGTCAATGAAGGGAGAAGATGAGAAATGGAGACCATGTGCATTCTACTCAAAAACATTAAATGATGTTGAGAGAAATTATGATGTACATGATAGAGAAATGCTGTCAATCATTAGGGCATTGGAGACATGGAGGCATTATCTTGAGGGAGCAAAGCACAAAGTGGAAATCTGGTAAGCAAAGACATTAAATCAGAGACAAGCAAAATGGACACTGTACCTATCAAGATTCGACTTTGAATTAATACTAAAGTCAGGAACAACGATGGGAAAAGCAGATGTCTTGTCCAGGAGGCCAGACTTTAAAGAGGGGGTGGAAGATTATAATAAAGATGTTACTTTATTAAAACCTGAATTTTTTGCTGTATGGGCACTACAACCAGGATACCTGCTGATCAAAGGAGAAGAGGAAGGGATCTTATCAAAAATCAGAAAATAAGAGAGAGAAATGAATCAGTTGTAAAAGCAATTTGAAGAAATGAAGAGATCACCAACAAAGAGATTAAGATTAGAAGAATGGGCTGAGGAGCAAAACTTAGGTACTGTTCAGAGGAAAGGTCTATGTACCTAAAGACAAACAGTTGAGGAGAGAACTGGTGAAATTGCATCATGACACAGCGATAGCAGGACACCTGGGAAAATGGAAAACACTAGAGTTGATATCACAAAATTATTGGTGGCCAGGGATTACAAAGTTTGTATTTGATCATGTGGATGGGTGTGATAAGTGAGACTCACATAAGTCTCTCTGTGCCCCTCCTTTTACCCAGCAGGTGATGGCACTGCATAATCTGCATGATTTTCCACTTGGCACGCACACATTTGGGCTTGCATATAGCTATGCAAGCATACACACATGCACCTTGGATGCACATACCTCAGATGTCCACACAGACAGTCCATGCTTACACAGCTGCAGCTGCACACACTGTTGATACAGCTCTCTATCATACTGCACTCATACTATGACATTTTTTGTGATTGTGTGCACCTCTTGGATGATTTCTACTCACTTTGCACAGTGTGCTTTTGCATGCCTTCATGCACTTTTGTGTGCCCGAGTGCACTTTTGCACACCTTTAACCACTTAGGTGCACTTTTGTGTGTCTTTTATATTTCTACTGTGCCTTTGGATCACCTTTAGCTGCTTTCTACCATGTGCCTAAAATGTGCCTTGTTTATGCTTTGAACTGCCTTCATATGCCCCCTATATTCATTATCTGCCTTTCACAGCTACCATGCACTTGATGCACCTTTGTGCACTCTCTTACATCTTACTAGCAACTCACATTCTTTGCTGCACACTCATTGCACTATTCATTTATCACACACAACAACCCTTCACCACATCTATTGTGCCATGCATCATGGTTTCCAGCTTACTAGGGCACTTATTCAAGGTGCACCCCGATTGCATCATGAGCCAACTGTGCATTCTCATAATCTGGGTGCTTTGCATCTATTTGGTGCTGAACTGTGTGCACTTGGGCGCTTTCATGTAATTCAGGTGCTTTGGCACTATTTGGCATTGCATGCATCTCCTTATAGTTCTTCCACATTTCCAATTCACATTGCTTTATCTGGTAACTATCACAGGTCGATCACATCACTATTACTAAGGTGCTGCATGTGACACATAACACTGAAGCAGAGTAATTGGGCAGAGTGCACAGGATCTAAAGCACACCAAAAATAGAACATTGTACTGGAACAGTTGGGTATTAGATTTATAGCATTCGCAAATCTTATTGGCTAAGTGTTAGGAAACAGTCCCATTACCTAATAATATTTTATTTTATTACATCAAATTATGCTACCAAATGCCCAAGAACACTACATTTGTTAGCATGAAAATTTTATATTCACACACATCAATATGTATGCACATGTATGCATGCATTGGCAACAACATAGTACAATACATGTAACATAGTATATAAAGCTTAGATATACACCTAGAGAATGGTAGTTGAGTTCTCTTAGGTATTCCATCCACAATTGTGGTGCAAAAAGTCTTTTTCAGCAAATTCATCTATTAATAACCCCTTGCATCAAAACCATCAAAACCCCCATCACATGCTGATAATACTTCACCTGGAAACCTAACAAAAACCTGTTAAAAGTCTAAGAAGTATAACACAGGCTAGAGGAAGGGTGTGAGTTGGTACTAAATATTACCACTGATATCCAAAGGTTGTGGTTAGAAGTGTAAAATGGTGAGCCACATTGCAAATAAACATTAGGCATGTATGAAAAGGTTTGAAAGAGGTTTGAAAGATGTTTGAAGGGGTTGAAAGAAGTTTGAAGTAGTTTTGAGGAAGGTTGAAGATGTTTGAAGTAGTTCAAGGAGTTTAAAAGAGTTGGACTGGTGTTGAGGTATATCAAGGAGTGAATATAGTGAATGAGAAGTGTTTTTCAAGAGATGATGGGCGATATGTGATAAGTCGAGGGGTGAATACAAAAGTTCAAAGAAGTTTGCAATATTTCGCAGAACTTAGAGATACAAGGTGGGGCTAAGACTCAAGAGAACTGCTCTTAAATCAGATGATAGTGGAGAGGGTAACTTCCTCTCCGTTGTTCTAAGTAACTAGTACAAGTCTATATACATTTTGAAGAGATACAGTATTTCATGCCTCTTTGAGCCAATCAAATATTTATAACCTTCAGAAATTTGTTACATACCAAAAACTGACAATTCAAGTAGACAGTATCTAGGGTATACATGTAAGCTATTCACTCAGCACTATAAAATCATTATCAAGTGATGTTGAAGGATGCAACAATGGTGATTAGTGCAAAAAGTCGTTGATAATTGTTAGGAAACAGTCTCCTAACATGCCTATTACATAATACTATTTTTATTCTATTTATTTTATTTTATTTCACCAAAATATGCTACCAAATGCCTATACACACATTATTTGTCAGTGTGGGAATTTTGTATTTACACGCATCAATATGTACGTGCGCATCCGTAACAACATAGTACAATATATGTAACATAGTATATAGTCATAAAATAAATACTAGGAGACCTCAGAGTGGTGCAAAAAGCCTATTTCAGCCAACTCATCTAAAAATAACCCCTCACATCAAATCCATCAAACCCCCCATCACGCGTGCATGCCCTGCTGCGTTCTTGTAGGAGAGGCCACATGGTCCAGCTAGCAGAACAGTGGGTGTCTGTTAGGGTGACACCCACTAATCTGCTAGGTGGACTGTGCAGGTTCTCCTACAAGAAGGCGGCAGGGGTGTGCACATGATGGGGGTTTTGATGGATTTGATGTGAGGGGTTAAAAATAGAATAGTTGGCTGAATTAGGCCTTTCGCACCACTATTGTGGATGGAATACCTAAGAGAATGCAACTGAGGTCTCCTAGTATTTATTTTAGGATTATATACTATGTTACATATATTGTAGTATGTTATTACGGACACATGTACATATTGATGCGTGTAAATAGAAAATTCCCACACTGACAAATAATGTGTATATAGGCATTTTGTAGCATATTTTGGTGAAATAAAATAAAATAAATAAAATAAAAATAGTATTATGTAATAGGCATGTTAGGAGACTGTTTCCTAACATTACCCCCCTTTTAGGCCTCGACTTCCAGGCAAGAAAATATTGCATCTGTCTCTGTGAAATTCTGGTAAGGCCAGAAATTCATCCCCTCATACACCATTTTAGCAATGCGATGCAGAGCATTTGAATTATGTTTAAAGAATTGGGTGATTGCTTTACGCACTCGCTTACAATTCTCTTCTAGCTCCCATGAATTATTTTTGTCAGTGTAGTTGTTCCATTTGATTAAGAACTCCAATTTATTTCGTCAAAGACATGAGTCCAAAACCTCTTCCATAATATATTCTGGAGCACCTTCTACCATTATTGGAGGCTGTGGAGTAGTTTGTTGACCAGGAATAGTGGGTGGGCGGTAAGGGCATAACAGGAAATATTAATCTCAGGATCAATCTTAAATGATTGAGGTAATTTTAACACTACCATATTGGGTGAAATTATTTTAGAAATTGGATATGGGCCAACTTGCTTCTCCATAAGCTTTCTTGAAGGTTGTGGAATATTTAGATCCTTGGTACTTAGCCATACCAAGTCACCAACTTTATACTCTGGAGCAACAGCTCCAGTATGGTCCATGTGTCACATCATATCATCATGTGCTTTTATCAATGCTGCCTCTGCTTCCTCCTGCACCTTTCTCATTTTTGACACAAAGTCCTCCACTGATTGTACCTTGACTTCCCTTTGAGGTTCTACTCCCATTCTGGAATGATAACCATAATTAGCAAAGAAGGGTGACATGTGAGTAGCCAAATGGAATTTATTATTGTGAGAAAATTCTGCAATTGCCAACCATTCAGGCCAGTCGGTTTGTCAATGCTTGACAAACATGCATAGGTACTGCTCCAGTAGCAAAGTCTGATGCATCTGATTCCACTCGTAAGAGACATGGGAAATCTACTGGGACCAATATTGGCTCTTCCACAAACTTCCTCTTCAACTGCTCAAATGCTGTCTGCTGTTGTTCTCCCCATCTCCACACTACTCCCTTTCATGTAAGGCTGTGTAATGGTGCAGCAATTTTGGAAAAATTATGAACAAAGTGATGATAAAATTGGCGAGTCCCAAGAAAGCATGAACTTCCTTCATATGGGTAGGCATGGGCCAATCAACAATTGCCTGTACCTTGATAGGATCCATCTTGATTCCATCAGGACCAATCTTTAATCCGAAGAACTCGATCTTGCTTGCTCCAAATACACATTTCTCCAGTTTAACAAATAAATCATTCTCTGCCAATCTCTTCAACACCTCCTGCACTATTGCCTCATGATTTTCTTCATTATCCATAAATATCAAAATATTGTCAATGAATATTATTACCACGCCTTTGTCTATCATGTCCTTGAAAATGTTGTTCATCATATTTTGAAAAGTTGGGGGACTATTGGTCATCCCAAAAAACATGACAGGTGGCTCGAAGGATCCTCGACACATAGCAAATGCTGCCTTCCACTCATCCCCTTTCTTTATTCATACATTGTTGTACCCCCAGTGTAAATCCAATTTTGTAAGGACCTTGGCCTTTCCCACCTTGTCAATTATCTCTGAGATCAACGGCAAAGGGTATGCATTCTTCACTGTCCACTCATTCAAATACCTATAATCTGTACACATCCTCTTCCTCTGATCCTTTTTTGGTACAAAGAATACTGGTGATGTCTGCAGTGATTTCGAAGGTCGTATGTATCCCTTGCACAACTGTTCATTAAGGAATGCATCCACTTCATTGCATCCACTTTTTCTTGTTCCTTCAGAGATAATGGATACACTTTTGACTTCTTCAGCACAAATCCCAGCTTCATCTCAATAGCATGATTCGAAGTTGTTTGTTCTGACATGATTATGTAATCTGTGATGAGTCACTTTTTCAGCTGAGTAAAGATTCGGCTGTAGAATGTTTTCACAAAGTTTTGAGTCACATGACCCAGCTATTTTGGGTACCAAACACGGTAAAACATGTGATTTCGGCTATTGGGCACTTCAGATCAATAATCCTTCCAACAGTGCCTTATCTCAGGGTTGTTACTGAATTCAGCTAGTAACTACCTAAAATAGTCATTCAAATACAGTAATGTAAATCTCGGCTAAACCAGATCCGATTGGTTGTCTGGTTGCAGCTGTTCTAATGATGAGTGCTGCCTCTCGATCACTGGCAGTTGCAACATAAGGTGAGGCCTGGCATTGGCTTACAAAAACAAGGTAAATACATATCAGTAGGATTGAAGACAGTGGACACGTATGCAGCAATTAATGTAGAGGCATTGCTTGACAGTGGTGCTACCGGATTATTTATTAATCAATCCCTAATTACCAGAAATGGTATTCGCACACATAAACTGCCACAACCTATAATGGTGTACAATATTGACGGTACCATCAATCATGGAGGAACCATTAAGGAGGAGGTGACAATGATATTGAAGTATAAGCATCATCAGGAACGAGCCATATTTGAGGTGTGCAACCTTGGGAAAACCAATCTGATAATTGGATGTCCATGGTTAGTAAGCATAATCCAGAAATTGATTGGAAAACTGGGGAGGTACACATGACTTGTTGTCCTAAAGAATGTAATGTGTATGGGAGAAAAGTAAAAATGGAGAAGAAGGAAAAGAAAGAGAAAGAATGTCTGAGGAAGTATTCTGTTACAATGGAGGAAGTGGAGGATGAGGATATGTCAAACGGGGAAGTTCCAGTCATGACAAGTAAGGAAGAACAGAAACAAATGTTTAGGGAAATTCGTGGAGGACAGTCATGGGATAAAAATGCTGTGAAAGTGGAGAAACCAGTGGAGGAGTGGGTGCCAAAAGCCTACCATAAATATTTGTCAGTTTTTCAGAAGAAGAAATCAGAGCGGATGCCAGTGTGAAAGCCATGGGATCATGCAATTGAGATGAAGCCTGGATTTGTGCAAAAGAAGTCAAAAGTCTATCCATTACCTCCAAAGGAACAAGAAGAAGTGGATGCATTCCTTAATGAACAGTTGTGCAAGTGATACATATGACCTTCGAAATTACCACAGCCATCACCAGTATTCTTTGTACTGAAAAAGGATTAGAGGAAGAGGATGTGTACAGATTATAGGTATTTGAATGAGTGGACAGTGAAGAATGCATACCCTTTGCCGTTGATCTCAGAGATAATTGACAAGGTGGGAAAGGCCAAGGTCCTTACAAAATTGGATTTACACTGGGGGTACAACAATGTATGAATAAAGAAAGGGGATGAGTGGAAGGCAGCATTTGCTATGTGTCGAGGATCCTTCGAGCCACCTGTCATGTTTTTTGGGATGACCAATAGTCCCCCAACTTTTCAAAATATGATGAACAACATTTTCAAGGACATGATAGACAAAGGCGTGGTAATAATATTCATTGACAATATTTTGATATTTATGGATAATGAAGAAAATCATGAGGCAATAGTGCAGGAGGTGTTGAAGAGATTGGCAGAGAATGATTTATTTGTTAAACTGGAGAAATGTGTATTTGGAGCAAGCAAGATCGAGTTCTTGGGATCAAAGATTGGTCCTGATGGAATCAAGATGGATCCTATCAAGGTACAGGCAATTGTTGATTGGCCCATGCCTACCCATATGAAGGAAGTTCACGCTTTCTTGGGACTCGCCAATTTTATCATCACTTTGTTCATAATTTCACCAAAATTGCTGCACCATTACACAACCTTATGTAAAAGGGAGTAGTGTGGAGATGGAGAGAACAACAGCAGACAGATTTTGAGCAGTTGAAGAGGAAGTTTGTGGAAGAGCCAATATTGGTTCCAGTAGATTTCATGTGCCCCTTACGAGTGGAATCAGATGCATCAGACTTTGCTACTGGAGCAGTATTATCAATGCTATGTGAAGATGACAAATGGCATCCTTGTGCATATTTGTCTCGAGGGTTGAATGATGTGGAGAGGAATTATGATGTGCATGACAAAGAGATGTTGGGAATAATACAAGCATTGGAGGCATGGAAACATTATTTGGAGGGATGTATGCATCACATTGAAATCTGGACAGATCATCAAAATCTGCAGTATTTCATGTCTGCTAAAAAGCTTAACTGTCGACAAGCATGTTGGGCATGATTTCTATTGCCTTTTAATTTTCACTTGGTCCACAAAGTGGGAAGCTTGATGAGCAAAGCAGATGCATTATCCAGATGTACAGATCATAACTGGGGAGTGGAGGAGGACAATAAAAATATTACCCTACTCAAACCTGAATACTTTTGTATTTGTGCTATGCATCAAGGGCATCTATTGGTGGATAGCTCAGAGATGGAAATGTTGGCTAAAATTAGGCAATGTTCAGAGATGGATGATGAAGTGGTGGAAGCTGTGAAAGCTTTGAGGGGAGAGAAGAAAGTTAATATTAAAGGAGATGAATGGGTTGAACAACAAGGGTTAGTGTTGTTCAGAGGAAAGGTATATGCACCAAAGGATCAAGATTTATGAAGGGAGATCATATGGTTACATCATAACACGCCAGCTGCTGGACATCCAGGATGGTAGAAGACGTTGGAGTTGGTGATGAGAAATTATTGGTGGCCCAGAATTTCCAAGTATGTGTTGGGGTATGTGGATGGGTGTGATATGTGCATGAGGGAAAAGAAATTTCCAGAAAAGCCTGCAGGGAAATTAATGCTGAACCCTATACCTAAAGCGCCATGGCGAGATATATCTGTGGACTTTATCACAGGATTATCTGAAGCTCAAGGATACAATGCAATATTTGTAGTATGTGACTGCTTCACAAAGGAGTCCATATCATTCCTACTACTGCAGAAACCTCATCATTGGGCTTGGCGCACCTCTATCTAAATCAGGTATGGCAGTTACATGGATTACCTGATATGGTTATCTCTGATTGTGGATCACAATTTGCTTCTGCATTTATGCAAGAGTTACATAACATATTGGGGACTCAAACCAAGTTATCTATGGCATATCACCCACAAACCGATGGGCAGACAGAGAGGATGAATCAGGAGTTGGAGCAGTACCTATGCATGTTTGTCAATCACTGACAAACTGACTGGCCTGAATGGTTGGCAATTGCAGAATTTTCCCACAATAATAAATTCCATTCAGCTACTCGCATGTCACCCTTCTTCACTACTTATGGGTATTATTCTGGAATGGGAGTAGAACCTCAAAGGGAAGTCAAGTTACAGTCAGTGGAGGACTTTGTATCAAAAATGTGAAAGGTGCAGGAGGAAGCAGAGGTGGCATTGATGAAAGCACATGATGGTATCATGCGACATGCAGATCGTACTTGAGCTATTGCTCTAGAGTACAAAGTTGGTGACTTGGTATGGCTAAGTACCAAGGATCCAAATATTCCACAACCTTCAAGAAAGCTTACAGAGAAGCAAGCTTATTCTCTGGCTGTTGTCAAAAGCAGTCAAACCATCGGGCGAAATAAGCCAAGTTCCAAACCAATTTCGCGATATTGAGCGCCTACCATGGCAGCGGCAACGTGAGTGAAAACAAGCTTGTCATGAAGAATTAGAGGCTCTTCGTAAGTGACAAGTCTATGACATCGTTGATCTTCCACATGATCAAAAAATGATCAAAAATAGATGGGTTTTCTCCATAAAAGTGGATGGAAGAAAACGAGCCAGACTCATGGCCAAAGGCTTTTCACAAGTCGAAGGTGTTGACTTTGATGAGATTTTCTCACCAGTAGTCCGCTACGAGACCATACGCCTCATGTTTGCACTTGCATCTCTAGAGGGCATGTATATGACTGGCTTAGATGTAAAAACCGCATTTTTATATGGCAAACTAGATGAGGATATCTATATGGATCAACCCAAGGGTTTCAGACTTGAGGGAAAAGAGCGCAAAGTAATGCACTTATGCTGAGCATAGTATGGCCTTAAACAAGCCTCACTTGCATGGTGGAAAGAGCTAGAGGCATTTATGTGCACCATTGGGTTTGTGCACACCAGCTCCGATGCTGGCATTTTCATACACAAGGATCATAAGACAGGCAGCATTGTTATTGCACTCATCTATGTTGATGATGGCTTGTTCATGGGGAAGAACAAGAAACTTGTGGATGAAAAGAAAAATGCTTGTTTAAAGCATTGGGAGTGCTGTAGTATTGAAAAAGTCATGGAATTCTTAGGCATGCGCATCACCCAGACTGCAAGCAAAGTCAAACTCGATCAAACTGAATATCTCGCCAAAGTGCTTGAGAGATTCGAGATGACAAATGCCAAAGCGACCCCCACTCCATTTCCAACTGGTTACAAACCATCGGAAAATACAGCAACACCCAACGTGGTGCTTAGATCAAAACATCAGTCTGTGATCGGATCTTTATTGTATCTGATGTTGAAATTAATATCCTGATACATGCTGCATACATGAGGCCATGCATGCAGCACACACATGTTACTGCACTTACTGCGCATACATGTGGTAAACACATTCCTGAGTCATGTGACATCCTTACTATGATGTATATAAGGAGAACCTGTACTATAGTAGTGATACAGTGTTCTTACCTCTGCTAAACCCTAGCTCTAAGACTAACTAAACCCCAGGTAGGTTATAAGGAACGTGTCATCTCTTCCTCTGTGCAACATATGTAGTCTGCTCCAACAGGTTATGGGCCCTGCTGGGCACGTCGCGAACGCGCCTTAACTGGCTGCAAACGACGTTGACTTCATTGTCTCCAAACTGTAACCTTGCACTCTTCGTGAGCTGCATTTAAAAAACCCAGGTTGACTAGGGTTAACCACTCTGAAGGAGTGTTTTTGCCTGAGATTATGGAATGTGTTTTCTTGAATAAGAGGACTGATTGAGCACTTTTACCAGCTGCCACTATAACATCATGTCTTCAACTCTTGAAAAACTCGTACAAACTTTCGATGGCTCTAACTACATTCAATGGGCCGACTCAATGAAGGCGTGGCTCAGGTCTCAGGGCCTCTGGCAAATAACTAGCGGGATGGAACTAAAACCACCTCTGGCGCCTCCTTTGACGGCGACAAACGCTGCACTAGTAGTGGAAGCTAATGCCAAGCTCCAGACCTGGAACAATAAGAATGACCAGGCGATTGGTAGCCTAGTGCTCTGCCTGGCCCCCTCTATTCGGCAGCATGCCAACACCAAGGACACTGCTGAGGAGGTGTGGGATCTCATCTGCACTGACTATGGTGTCGATGGCCCCTCCCAAGTCTTTGTGGTCTTTAGGTCTGCAATCACAATCAAAATTCCAGCTGCGAATCCTGCGCCAGAGATTGCCAAAATGGCTAATAAATTCGAGCGCCTTACAGCTGCCAATGTCGCCATCCCCGAATTAGTACAGGCAATGATTCTACTTGCTGCGATGCCACGCGAGTACGATTCTCTATCCGCCACGGTCCTTAACACGACTGCTACTAGAGCCTTGATGTTTAAACATGTCAAGGACTCCATTGTTGCTGAGGCCTCATGGCGCACAGCAGTTGGAAAGCCCATCAGTCCACCTCAGGCCACCAAGCTTTCCACTGTCAAGCACAAAGGGGGAAACCCCAAATGGCAATCTCAAGGCAACAATGGAGAATCGTCCCGAAAGCGTGGATGACATGGGGACAAAAAGACTAAAGAGGAAAAACCTAAAGAGAAACATTCCCACCTCACCTCACAAGCCTTTACTACTATAAATGGTAATGGCACCATCATACCGCCGATGCCGCTCATCCAGTGCATCGAGAAGCGTGAACATACTCCCACAAGGGATCCTCGCCGCCGACCGCCTGCACAGGCATACACAGGTGCAGCCTCTACCTCTCATTCGGTCTATACCGAATATCAGCAGGCTCGAGACACCCTCGAGCAAATGAATCTCCCACACAGTGCGAAAAATCTGCGACTGCTGGAAGAGCACCTAACAGTGCAAGAAGGTAAGAGGAGGAGGATTGAACCAGAACCAAGAATCATAGAGGTAGAAGACGATAGCATCTCCCTTGGATCGGAACCTGTGGTTTCTGATGAAGAAGTATGGAAAGCCATCGATGAACCACTTGAAACAGGTACATATGATGAAAGGTCAGTCCTTTTCCCTGCCACAAGCACAAGAATTAACATTCCACTGATCACAGCAAACTTTTCATGTGAAATTTTACCGCTACTAAATGTATCATGGAACAATTTACATCTTAATATATGTGTTACGTGTGCAAATGGAAATTGTAAGAAAGGTGCCAACTGGCTCATGGATTCAGGCACATCAAAACACTTCACTGGTGAAATTAAAGATTTTGCTTCTTACGAGCCTTTACCGAGAAAGGACTCTACCCTGGTTCAAACAGCCATGGGTACTACTCATATAGTAGGGAAAGGAGCAGTCTTCATTAGACATCAGGTAGTATGTCATGGGAATTCAGAGACACGTGAAACGCGATTATACCCCGTCTACTACATACCTGACTGTAATGCTCGATTACTGTCAATGGGCATCTTCTTACAAGACGGAAGTGATATGCGTGGTTCCTCCACACACATTTCATTTTTCAAGCAAGGAAACCCAATTATGGATTGCGTCCCTCTTATGAAACGTGACACTATTTATTGGGCTCGGACTCATATATTGAGCACCAAGGGAATCAATGTCGCGACAATGTATGTCGCAGACTACTTGACTTGGCATAAGCGACTTGGACACCCATCCAAAGAGGCGCTAGGGAAGATGCCTAATAGCACCATAAAATTCCCAAGGAATTTAATTATTCCTAAAGACAAAATTATATGTCCAGGGTGCGCTGAAGGGAAAATGACCTCAAAATCTTTTCCCGAATCAGATTCACGTGCAGAAAGACCCTTTGAATTAATACATTCCGATCTGAAGGAACTCCCAGTACTATCATACCATAAACATAAATACTTTATTGTATTTCTGGATGACAAAATGTCACATATCTGGGTCCAATGCCTTAAAAAGAAATCTGATGCTGCTGCGGCCATCAGACAATTTTGGGCAGTGGCTTTGACACAGTATGGCACTACAATCAAGCGCTGGCGTGTTGATTCAGGGGGGGAGTTCAAAGATCGTGAGCTACAAAATGTGCTCAAGGACTTTGGCATCAAAATAGAGATGTCTGCACCCCACGTTCACCAACAGAATGGGCGTGCAGAGCATGCCATAAGGACAATAATGGAAAAGTTGCAAATCCTGCGATTTACTGCATGTCTACCACAATCATGGTGGGAATTTTGCATTGAACATGCAACACACCTATACAACCGAACCCCGATAAGGCGCCTGAAATGGTTGACACCGGTTGAGGACCTGACAAAGGTCCGCCCAGATCTAAACGATCTGAAGGTTTTTGGTTGTGGTGCTTACGTCTACCTACCCAAGGAGAAGCATCCAAACACATTGGCTCCTCGATCGGAGTTGATGACGTACCTTGGATTAGAAGATGGCATTAAAGCATACTGTTTCATGCGACCTAGTGGCACAATATTCATTGGTGCTACGGCACTATTTGATGAAACGTTGTTCCCATGCTGTCCCAGAGCTAAAACTTCTGCCAATACGGACCTTGGTGATTTTCCACCTCCAGAACCAGAAGATGATGACCACTCATCTGGAATGGATGGCGATGATTCTATACCGCCACAAGATCCGCCCCTTCCTCCATCATCAGAAAATGATGATGATGATGTACCAAGTGAGCAAAAGGCACATGACGATGTAACAAATGCTCCTCCTCTGCCGCCTCCAGTAACCACTGAGGACTTTCATCCAAGACGTGATGATCAACAGGAATGGCAGCAATTGCCCCGTCGATCAGGCAGGCAGAAAAACATTCCAAACCGTCCTGGCAATACCTATGGAGAGAAGCGACTCCCCTCTGACATAGAGAGAGACATTGCACGTGATCGATATTGGAAGAGATCTGTGGGTCAAGATTCGGATCATAACCGAACACGACCACAAACTCAACAGAAAGAACCAGTTGCTGGACTGAGTTCAACACCCCACGAGAGTGTGCCTGATTCCAATGATCAAGAACATGATCACCCAATGGGGGAACCAAACGAAGCAGGTTATATTAAAAAGATAACCAAGGAAGGAGGAGATAAGCTTATTTGCTGGCTGTTGTCAAAAGCAGTCAAACCATCAAGCGAAATAAGCCAAGTTCCAAACCAATTTCGCGATATTGCGCACCTACCACGGCAGCAGCAACGTGAGTGGAAACAAGCTTGTCATGAAGAATTAGAGGCTCTTCGTAAATGACAAGTCTATGACATCGTCGATCTTCCACATGATCGAAAAACGATTAAAATTAGATGGGTTTTCTCCGTAAAATCGGATGGAAGAAAATGAGCCAGACTCGTGGCCAAAGGCTTTTCACAAGTCGAAGGCGTTGACTTTGATGAGATTTTCTCACTGGTAGTCCGCTACGAGACCATACACCTCATGTTTGCACTTGCATCTCTAGAGGGCATGTATATGACTGGCCTAGATGTAAAAACTGCATTTTTATATGGCAAACTAGATGAGGAGATCTATATGGATCAACCTGAGGGTTTCAGACTCGAGGGAAAAGAGCGCAAAGTATTGCGCTTACGCTGAGCATTGTACGGCCTTAAACAGGCCTCACTTGCATGGTGGAAAGAGCTAGAGGCATTTATGTGCACCATTGGGTTCGTGCGCGCCAGCTCCGATGCCGGCATTTTCATACACAAGGATCCTAAGACAGGCAGCATTGTTATTGCACTCGTCTATGTTGATGATGGCTTGTTCATGGGGAAGAACAAGAAACTTGTGGATGAAAAGAAAAATGCTTGTCTAAAGCATTGGGAGTGCCGTAGTACTGAAAAAGTCACGGAATTCTTAGGCATGCACGTCACCCAGACTGCAAGCAAAGTCAAACTCAATCAAACTGAATATCTCGCCAAAGTGCTTGAGAGATTCGAGATGACAAATGCCAAAGCGACCCCCACTCCACTCCTGACTGGTTACAGACCATCGGAAAACACAGCAACGCCCAATGCGATGCTTAGATCAAAATATCAGTCTGTGATCGGATCTTTATTGTATCTGATGCTCAGAACGCGACCTGATATCGCTTATGCGGTAATCAAGATGTTGCAATTCTCGGCTAATCCTAGCCAAGAACATCTAGACAAAGCGATGTACATCATGCACTATCTGGTGGGAACCCAGAAATATAACATTGTCTATGATGGTGAGAAGTCCGAGGGGCTACAGGCCTTCACAGATTCTGATTGGGCAGCTGACACTGTCAAACGCTGATCTACAACGGGTTACTTTGCTACTCTAGTGAGTGGCATTGTGTGCTGGCAGTCCTGTTTACAAAAAAATGTAGCACTGTCATCCACAGAAGCCGAATATATGGCTCTCTCCGACACTTGTCGACAGATAGTGTGGATAGAGTCCTTATTCCAGGAACTTGGATATGTACTGAAGCACGTACCAATCTGCGCTGATAATCAGGGATCCATCTTTATCGGATCAAATCCAGTTCAGGAAAGAAGGACCAAACATATAGACATTCGCTACCACTATACCCGCGAATGCATAGAAAATGACAAAGTCATGGTCGTTTTCATTCCTGGAAATGATAATCCAGCTGACATGTTCACAAAGAACCTTGGTGCTGTCTTATTCAGGAAATTTAGAGACTCTCTTGGAATTACTTTCAAGATTCAAACTTAGCTGCTTAGAGCACTGTACAGTTTGAGGGGGGGTGTTGAAATTAAATCCTCATACATGCTGCATACATGAGGCCATGCATGCAGCACACACATGTTACTGTGCCTACTGTGCATACATGTGGTAAACACATTCCCGAGTCATGTGACATCCTTACTATTATGTATATAAGGAGAACCTGTACTATAGTAGATATACAGTGTTCTTACCTCTGCTAAACCCTAGCTCTAAGACTAACTAAACCCCAGGTAGGTTATAAGGAACATTGATGATACTCAACCTGGAAACCTACTAATGGCTTCAGATGGTATAACACAGGCCAGAGGAAGGGTGCGAGGTGGTACTAAATATCACTGCTGAGACCAAAACGTAATGTTTAGTAACGCAAAATGGTAAGGGCTGTGGATAAAAGTCTGTATAGGCATACGAAGTTGTTCGAAAGAGTTTGAAAGTAGTTTGAAGGTGTGCGAAGCAGTTCAAATAAGTTCGAAGATGCACAAAATAGTTCGAATAAGTTCGAAGAGGTTCAAAGTATATCGAACAGCGGGTTTAACGAATGTGAGGTGTTTGTCAAATGGAGACAGGTGATGGGCGATAAAACAGAGAGCGAATACAATAGTTTCGAGAAAGTTCGTGATATTTCGCAGAACTTTAGAGATACGACATGAGCTAAGACTCAAGAGAACGACTCTTAAGTCAGACGATAACTGTAAGGGTAACTTGTGCTGTTCCCCGTTGTTCTATTTCTCTCATTCTAAGTATCTAACACAAGTCTATATAAAAAATGAAGAGATAGTACTAAAAAGGAAATAAGAACAATTGTAAAACATGAGGGAATGTACACGGCAATAAAGGTATTGTAAAACACAAAACAAATGAAAAATGATAATAAGTAAAACATACATTGTCCCAGTATGGTAATAGATCTTGTTCTATTGCTTTAATATATCAATGAAACACAAAAACGCACTTATCGCATTCTAACTCTCTTGTAATCCCTCCTCGTGTCTGGTAGTGCTCGATATGCAACTAAATAGCTTGTTCCAGATGTGCAGTGTGTATCAAAATTGTTTGTGGACAACTATATGGTGGCCAAAGTCATTCGAAGTGCTGCGAAGTTGTTCGAAGTGTTGCGAAATAGTTCGAAAGCGTTTGGAGTGTCTCGAAGTCATCTGAAATAGTGCGAAATAATGCGAAAATGGTTCGAAGTTAATTTCGTGGCAGTATAGTACTTTGGAGTGCATGTCATGATGTGTTGATATGAGTGGGAGTCTTCTCCAGACCTTAAAGCATGTAGTGGACCTATCAACGTGTCATCTCTTCCTCTGTGCAATGTATGTAGTCTGCTCCAACACCTCACCCTTCTTCTTTGTCAAGAAAAAGGATGGGTATTTTTGACGAATTCAAGACTATTGATGCCTCAATGACATCACAGTCAAAAACTGTTATTTGCTACCCCTCATATCCGAACTCATTAACCAACTACATGGAGTGCATTACTTCACCAAGCTCAACATCTGTTGGGGTTACAACAATGTCCAGATAAAGAAAGGGGATGAGTGGAAGGCAGCTTTTCACATGAACCATAAACTTTTTAAACTGCTTGTCATGTTCTTTGGTCTCATTGATAGTCCTGCCACCTTTCAGACTATGGTGAACAATATCTTCCACAATCTCATACTAGAACACTTGAGACCTCAATGAACATTGCTGAATCATGCACCTGGTACTATGACAGCACAAACTCTACCTTCATCACAACAAGTGCAAGTTTGAGAAGACAAAAATTGAGTGCTTGGGCCTGATCATCTTGAATGGACAGGTGGAGATGGACCCAGTCAAGGTTGCTGGTTTACAACCTGGCCCACACCCACAAACAAGAAAGAGGTGCAGTCTTTTCTGGGCTTCATCAATTTCTATTAGCACTTTGTTAAATATTTTTTCCACCATACATGCCTATTATTCAACCTCACTGGCAAAGAGGGATGGAAGTGGGAAAATGCACAGCAGGAGGCTTTTGAGAAGCTCAAAGAGATGGTTACTTCCACTCCAATCCTCACCTTTGCTGATGACTCATGCCCCTTCCATGTAGAACCTGACAGTTTGGACTTTGCAATGGGCACAGTACTATCCCAACAGTCTCCTGAGGACCAGAAATGGCACCCCATCACCTTCTACTCGAAGAGTCTCAGTGCTGTGGAATGCAATTATGAGACCCACAACAAGGAGATGCTGGCAATAATGCAGGCATTGGAGGAGTGGCCATGATAGGTCTATTAGACACTCTAAGGTCTGGGAGAAGGTTTCTAATTGTATCAACACATTACGACAGACACTCCGAACTGCTATGAACACCATGAAATTGATTTCAAACTCTTTTCAAACTATTTTGGATGACTTCAAACCATTTTAAATAATTTCATGACATTTCAAACACTTTTGAATGACTTCAAACCACTTTGAATGATATCAGCTGCCATATAGCTGTCTCGAAACCCTTTCAACCTACACGGCACATTCAGAATAAACCATTTCATTGCATATCAAGTGCCACTGGACACGAGGAGAGATGACAAAAGATCTAGAATGCAAATAATGCAGTTTTATGTTTCAATGATATATTGAAGCAAAAGGACAATGTACATTTCATTTATTATCATTTCTCATTTGTTTTATGTTTTACAATACCTTTATTTGCTGTGTATATTGCCTCATGTTTTCCACATGTTATTGTTTCCTTTTTAGTACTATCTCTTTAAATTGTATATAGACTTGTACTAGTTACTTAGAACAAGAGACAAGGAATAGAGAAGAAATCACCCTCTTCACTATCATCTGATTTAAAAGCTGTATTCTTGAGTTCAAGTCTCACTTGTATCTGTAAGTTCTGTGAAATATTGTGAACTTCTTCAAATTTTTGTATTAGTCTCTTGACTCATCACCTATTGCCTATTGCCATTTGAAAAACACTTTGTGTTCATTATATTCACTCCTCAACATACCTCAAACATCAGTCTGACATCTTTGAACTTCCTCAAAACTACTTCAAACCTCTTTGGACCCTTCAAACTATTTTGCACATCTTTGAACCTACTTTAAACAGCTTCGAACAACTTTCGAACAACTTCATATGCTCTCACAAACTATTTGCAACATTTCTTACCATTTCATGTCCCTAAACACAACCTTGGGTATCAGCAGTGACAGCAGTGATATTTAGTCCCAACTTGCACCCTTCCTCTAGCCTGTGTTATACTTCCTAAGCCTTTTAACAGGTTTTTGTTAGGTTTCCAGGTTGAGTATTATCAGCAACATTTCTTGGAGGGTGCTCAACATAAGGTCGAGATCTGGATGGACCCCAAGAACCTCAAGTACTTCATGACTGCCAAGAAACTTAATTGTCCCAAGCCTGCTGGTCCATTTACCTCTCCAGGTTCGATGTTTCCCTGCATCATTGCCCAAAATGCAGCATGGGGAAGACTGATGCCCTCCCTCATTACCTGGACCATGGGGATGGAAGCAACGACAATCAAGGTATTGTGTTGTTGCAACCTGATCTGTTTACAGTCTATGCACTAGAAGGTGTTGCATTGGAGGGTGAGGAGCACAGTATCTTATGTGACATTCTCATGAAAGCATAGCAGTTTACACGAGGATGCTGTGGCTCTGGCAGTGAAGAAGCTGAGAAAGAAATCCACCCTTTTGCTTCATGCAGCAGAGTGGACAGAAAAGAATGACATCCTATACTTCCATGACCACATCTACATCCCTAATGATTTTCAGCTTCAATAATGACTCATCTCTCAGCACCATGACTCACTCATTGTGGGTCACCCCAGATGTTGGAAGATGTTGGAACTTATATCATGGAAATATTGGTGGCCCCAGATATCTTGACTCATTGGTCAGTACTGTCATACCTGTGATCTCTGCTTATGCACCAAGACTCCACAGTGCAAGCCCATGGGTGAGTTACACCCCCTTCCAGTCCCAGAGAATCATTGGGATGTAATCATTGTGGACTTTATGGTGTAACTACCAGAGTCCAATGGGTTTGACATGGTAATGTGCACAGTCGACTCTGCTAGAAAGCGAGCTCATTTTATCTCTGCTCATATGACTGTCACTGTGCTTGGAGCAGCTTGATTCTACCTGCACCATGTGTGGAAGCTCCATGGACTGCCTGGCACATTCCTCTGTGATTGAGGACCACAATTCATTGCAGAGTTCACCTGAGAGCTGTACTGCCTGTGGGGAATCAAACTCCTGAGCCTCAACTGCCTACCACCCACAAACAGATGCACATGCAGAATGAATCAACCAAGAACTTGAGCAGTACATCCATGTCTTCATCAACAAGTGGCAGGATGACAGGGAAAACCTCCTCCCCATGGCTGAGTCTGGATACAACAACCATGTCCACTCTTCCACCCAACAAACTCCCTTTCTTCTCAATGCAGGGTGACATCCATGCATGGGCTTCGAACCTCGACAAGCACTCTTGCACTTGGAGATGGTGAATGAGTTCACAGAGTGGATGAAGGACACCTCTAAGGAGGCAAAGGATGACATAGCATGCTTCTACAATTAGGGTCACTCACCCACACCCATGTATAAGGTTGGTGATCATGTCTATATTGACTCTAGTGATATTTCTACCACATGCCCATCCAAGAAGCTCGCCCACTGTTTTCTTGGACTGTTTCTCATCACTAGGCACATTGGGTCACATGCCTATTGGCTATGGCTACTACAGTCCATGTCCAAACTCCATCCTGTCTTCCATGTTGTGAAACTGCTGCCTGCACCCACAGATCCATTTCCTGGATGTGTGACACGACCTCTCCCATCGCCTACAGTTATCAAAGGCAAACCTCAGTATGAAGTTGAGTCCATTTTAGACAGCTGTTTATGTCAAGGTAAACTCAAATACCTGGTGCACTGGAAGGGTTATGGGTATGAGGAGAACTCTTGGGTCGCAGAGTCCGATGTATATGTTCCATGACTGGTCAGGTAGTTCCACTGGCAGCAATATTCTTCTGCGCCTCAGCACATTCAAGCATCTGACTTAAGGCAAATACAGTTTTGAATGCATCAGGGTGATGCATCATAGAAGGGGGGTAATCTAAGGGGAAAGGAAGGCACCGCAGGGTCTGGGCAATTTTCTGCATTTGTCCCATATTACTGGGCATCGACAGATGGGTCCTTAGAGTTTTCTCTTTGGATTACCCTCTGTTAGGTGCACTTAAAGTATCTATATTATGTAGTATAATATTAACTTTGGATTCCCCTCTGTTAGCTCACTATTTAGTGAGGCTTGAGGTTGCCCTTACACCCCCCCCTGGAAATTGGCATCAGCATTGGCATCAGTATGCTCATCTGGCATTCTGGCCATAATTGTTCTGATCAGTGATATGACAGTATGTGATTGTTTATTGCTATTGTGGCATTTGTTGATCATTACATGTGATAATTGAAAATGTTGTGCACTACCTACATCAATATCATTCATCCAACTTTAAAGCTGAACCCTACCACATTCAAAATCATGAATGTAACACAGCAGCAAGTAATCAGCCAAATCACTGACATTGAGAATGCAATACATGCAGGTTTTGCCATGGGTCACATCAAGGCCATCATAAAGGAACAAAATTGGGCCCTGGTAGTGTTTGAAAGTCTGGTCTGGTCCAGTTTTTTGGCATTCCAGTAAGGCAACAGAAACCAGACCAGTTTGGTAAATTAGGAGAAATGGAAACCACTGGACTGCACTGATGTGAACTGATTTTTTTTGGTCTGTGCATTCTGGAACTGTTCCAGACCAGTTGCAACTAGTTGTTGAGCTGAACCTTGGGTGCAACCTGTTGTCCTACCTTCAAGCTTCCCCCTGATCCAAAAGTTAAGGAAATTCATCAATAGCTGACTTAATTATGATGAAAATGATCTGTTGATGTTTTCATCATGATCAGATGTTCATGCAACTTCATGTTTATCAAAACCCAGTCAATTTTCAATCAAAAAATTAAAGTTTTTTTTAGCCACAAAATAAGCCTCATAATTCCTAATTCTATATCCAGTGGGCAGAATCTGTCAGGCCATTGAGACTGGCTTCAAACCAGTTGAGCACTGATCCCTTGATGTAAGAGATGATGAATAAGGTCTTTTTTTCATTGGAAGCAAAGACATCAAGGCAATCTCAGAAATGGAGGTTGCAAGTGACTAGAAAGTCCTGCAGTTTCCAGGGGTTGGAACTGTCAAATGTGTCAGGTTTCCAAACTTTGATCTCCTCAGGCTTAGGGGCTTGGTTCTGGCAGAGAGTGTGAAGACTGTCCAAGAGATCAAACAGAGCATCAACAAATCTGTTGTCTGGATCTGGGTTTCCACCTACAGGAGGCTGATCTCCAGGGTCATCATGATCAGGGTCATCTCCATGGCCATCAGGACTGCTAGGATCATTAGGTCCACCAGGAAGTACATCCTCTTCACCTGTAGCTTCCTTATCAGCTAGGTTGGGTTGCCTGTCATCCACTATGTAATCAAGTGGAGTCAGAATTTGAGGGGGTTTCGAAGGCAGATGTGTAGAGCATAACATTGGTGCTAATGGTGATAATACTCGACCTGGAAACCAAACAAAAACCTGCTAAAAGGTCTAAGAAGTGTTGCACAGGCTAGAGGAAGGGTGCAAGGTGGTACTAAGGATCACTGCTGTTACTTAAAGATTGTAGTGAGAGGTATGAAGTAGAAAGAAATGTCACAAATAGTTTTAGGAGCATACAAAGGTTTTCAAAGGGCTATGAATGAGGTTAAAAGACATTCAAAGAAGTTCAAAGACATTTGAGGACATTTGAGGAGTTTGGGGAGAATGGGAATAGTTTCAAGGAATATTTAGAGATGAATATAGCAAATTGGGAAGGTTTTTGAGAGACAACAGATGATAGGTGATAGGTCAAAAGGCTAGTACAAGAGTTCAAAGGAGTTCACAATGATTTGCAGAACTTAAAATTATGATGCAAGGCTTGGACTCAAGAGAATGGCTCTTATAGTAAATCAGATGATGAATGGGAGAGAATGACTTCTTTTCTCTTGTTCTAAGTAACTAGTACAAGTCTATATACATTTTAAAGGGATGGTACTTCAAAAGGAAATACAACATGTGGAGAACATAAGGCAATATGCACAGCAATAAAGGACTTCGCAAATCATACAACAAATGAGAAATGATGATAAGTGAAATGTATAGAGTTGCTGTATATCAAAAGTACTTGTCCTAATGTTTCAATATATCATTGAAACACTAAAATGCCACAATTGTGTCCTAAGAATCCTTTCTCATGTCTTCTTGTGTCCAGTGGTGCTCGATATGCAACACACTAACTTGTGCTGGGTGTGCTGTGTGTATCAGAAGGGTGGTGGAATAGGTATATGGTGGCCAACATTGTTTGAAGTACTGCAAAGTTATTTGAACTTGTTTGAAGTGTTGCAAAATCATTTGAAGTCATTTGAAATCATTTCAGAGTGGTTTAGTAGGGTTTGTAGGGGTTGGGATCATGAGTCATAATTTGTTGATGTGTTTGGAAATCTCCCCAGACCTTAGAGTGCAATGTGGACCTGTCAACCGATGGTGCACTGGAGCCAGCTCATCAAAATATGTTTGATGGTCAGACTGAGGCACCCAAAGTAGAAGTGGGTCTAGGGGCTGGGAGTACTGATTGTCAGATAGCAGATAAGCCTAGTAGTGTGCCTGCATGGCAGGAGTTTCTTGTTGTCTGCTGAATTTGTGATTCTGTGTGGGACATAGAATAAGGTTCAGAATAGTGAGATGGTTGATGAAAGAAGTGTGAGTTTGCAAATACTGTCAAAGTTCAAGATTGCTACTACCAATGTCAGGACTTGGTCAGGAATACACTGGACTTCCAGTTGGATTTGGTCATTGGTGGTCAGAGGGTTTCAGGGATTTCCAGGCAGGATTCACTGGGCTGTAGCTGGCCAGGTGAACAGGGGCCAGAGAGGACTTGGCTTCAACTTATAAGAAGTTGGACCCTTCTCCTCATCAGTCCAATTTCAGGTGAAGGGGTTTGGGTGTCCAGCAGGTTTCTGGATGAAGGGTGAGGATAGATTAAGCAGAGATTATGGAGTGAATTGAAGTCAAGAGGAGCCAAAGAGATTAAAAGATTAAGGCAAGAAAAAGTCGAGGATAATTTATGGGATGATATTAGGCTTGAATATAAATAGATGAAGATACAAAGGCAAGATACATGCAAGGCACAATGTAAGATACAAAGTAATTTGCAAACTGGAGACTAAGGCTAAGCTAAGGGTGCTTAAATATTGAGGGCTGGAAGAATAATGGAAAATGCAGAAGTTTACTAACATGGCTTGGTAAGTGTCCATGACAGAATTGGTAAGACTGTATTAGGAATCCAGTGGGTAAGCAAATGATTACTAAGGCACATGACAACTTGTCTGATGACTAAAAGGTGCTGCAGCTGGAATGCCAATGGGCAAGGTGGGAAAAGTGTTGGAAAGAAATCAGGAACTATTGGAAATCCAATTGGGTAAAACAGGTCTTGACAGTATTGTAAGGGCAACCTTAAAGCCTCACTTAATAGTGAGCTAACAGAGGGGAATCCAAAGTTAACATTATACTACATAATACAAACACTCCAGGTGCAGCTAACAGAGGGGAATGTAAAGAGAAAACTCTAAGGACCCATCTGTCAATGCCCAGTATATGTGATAGAGCTGAAAATCAAATAGTAAGCTAAAAATAGCAAAAAGGCAGAGATAGATGGATCAAGCTGTGGGATGATGTCTCACCTTGATGGGTAAACATCCAGAAGGTGTCCCACCTCTAAGAATAGAACTGTCAACATGTACCACCATGGAAAAAACTGAAATATAATAATAAAATAGGAATAAGTCATAGAAAATCATAAAAAAGGCAGAATAGGGTGGTGGCCACAAAGTGGGCAGGCAAGAGGAAGGTGGTGGATGAGGAGGAAGAGGCAAAAAGAAGTGGGTTGCCCACTAAAAGGGCAAAGGGCAAGGGATGGGTGGATGCAGAGTTTAAGGGGGTCATGCAGGTGGAGGCAGACACAGAGTGTGAGGTGGTCATGCAGGTGGAGGCCATGTGGCCCTGCAAGAGGTGAGTGATAGTGTCATCACTGTTGTGTACATTGCTGACAATTCCCAACCCTCCCCCTAGATGTTCTCATTAAACATTAGTGTGCTTCCAGATGGGCACCTGGGGCCGAGCATGTGAGCCCTGCACCAGGGCAAAGCACAAGTGCAAAGAGGTGGTGTTGGAGGGGCAGGAGGCCCTGACAGAGAAGGCAGGGGTTAAGATGGCAGAGCTTCTGAGGGAGCTGGTGTCTGCCATCAGGGGGTTGAATTGGGAGGTGAGAGAGCTCAGGGGAGTTCAGGAGGAAATCCATGATCTATACGATTTGGAGTCAGTTTGGGTGGGGGAAGCAGAGAAGGACAAGGAGGAAGAGGAAGAGGAAAAGGAGAGTTGGAGTGAAGGAGAGGTGGAGGCAGAGCTAGCAGGGCTATCTGAGGAGGCAGTGGGAGTAGTCCAGGTGGAGCCTGTGGAAGGGGACAATGGAGAGGTCTAGGGTCCCAGTCAGGGCCCACCAAAAAATTATTTTTTGTTTAGTTTTTTCTTATCTTTTTCTGTGAATCAAAAATGCCTCATACTGCCATTCATAGTTAGTTAAGTTTGAAGTGGCCCAGGTTTGTCCAGGTAACAGGTGTGGAAATCTGTAACCAACTCCTGAGCATGATCAAGCTCTGTGGCAGGAAGCCAAGAGTTTTCTTCATCAGTCCCCTGGTATCCTTCCCAATGGACAAAGTAGAGTAACTTGCAATGATGGCGGTTATTAATTTTTGAGTCCAGGATTTCTGCAATTTCATATTCAAGTTCATCATCAATAATAACTGGAGGGGACAGGGGCTGAGTGTGATTAGGGATGGTGTTCAGAGTGTCTTTTTCCAGCTGTGAGATGTGAAACACAGGGTGAACTGCCCAGAGATGGTCCAGAAGCTGGAAAGTAACCAAGTGGGTGCCCAGGTGGGCAATGATTTTAAATGGACCATAGTATTTCTCTGAGAATTTCTTGGAAGGTCGAGTAGTGCATAAGTGTTCTCCTTTGACATAGGCATAGTCTCCAATATTGAAGTTGGGAGTGGGAATCCAGTGCTTGTCTGCTGGGCCTTGATAATGCTTCTGTGCTTCAAAGAGCTGTTTCTGGAGTTCCTGGTGGAGTTTGTTGAGATCTACCACAAAGTTATGAGCATGCTAGGAAGCTAGCTCATGTTTGGAGAAGATAGTAATGTTCAGTAATGTTCAGGTGGTAGCCCTTATTGGCAAAGAAGGGTGAAACATCAGTGGAAGCTGATGGAGCATTGTGTAAGCAAATTTCCCTAAGGGAAACAGCTGGAAGCAGTTGTCCTGTTGGTAATTGCAGAAGATCTGTAGGTATTGTTTGAGGGTTTGATTAAGGCATTTGGTTTGTCCATCACCTTCCAGGTGATAACCCAAAGTGAAGTGAATCTTCATGTCTGGAAAAAGTGGGAGACAAACTTGGATCCCCAGTTGCAAGTGATGTGTGATGGAACTCCATGCTTGGAGAAGACATGCATGATGAACAGGTTGGCAAGTTCTTGGGCTGTGATTTCATTGACTGTGAGAATAAAGATGTCTTGCTTGGAGAGTCAGTCTATAATAACCAGGATAGTGGTGTAGCCATTGGAATCTGGTAGGTGTTTAATGAAGTCCATCAAGATTAGTTCCAAGGATGTTTTAGGACTGGGAGTTGCTTCAGAAAATTGTAGGGTTTGTGTTATGGTGACTTGGAGTGTTTGCACATAGTACACAATTTGCAGAAGTCTTGTACCAAGGTCCATAGGTTGGGCCAAACATAATTACATCAGAAAAGTTGTAGGGTCTTGTTTTGTCCAAAATGACCAGAAAGGATATGGTCATGCTTGTAGTGCAGAACCTTGAGGCAGAGATGCACTACATCTGGAACATAAATCCAGTTGAAGTGGCAGAGAGGTTCACTGTTGTCTACAGTCCAATCGGGAGCAGAGGGAGTCAGGAAATGAGTGGACGAGATGGGGTTGAGGGTAAGAGAAGATTGGATGTCATTGTGGAGCTTCTCAATGTCCATAAGGATTGCTTGATGGATGACTGGGGTGGTGAAGTATGTGGCTCGAAGTGAGGAGGTGAGCTGTTCTTAAGTGAAGATGGGTCAGAAACTGCTCAGGTTTGCCAAGACAAAGTTGCCATTTTCCCCTTTGCAGTAGACACCCCAACATCTAGTGAGTGCATCAGGTTTTACCCCTAGTTTCCCAGTGTGGAAGAGGATGACTCAGTTAAACTGTGAGAGGTACTCAGACCATCTAGCTTGGTGGCGGGTGAGGAGCTTGGTAGTGCTGAAGTACTCCAGAGTTTTGTGATCAGTGACCACATCAATCAAGTTTCCAGAGCCCTCCAAAAATGTTGCCAATGCTTGAATGCCTCAAGGATGGCCAGAAGTCCTTTGTCATGGGTGTCATAGCTTAGCTCAGTGGAATTGAAGGAGCAGGAATGGAAGGCAACAGGGTGAATGTCACCATTAGGAGTGTGGGCAGAGAGGATTGCCACTAGGGCATAGTCAGAGGCATCCATTTCAAGGACCAGGCAGGAATCCAGTACCCACTGGGAGAGGTCTGGAGCATAAGTGGATTCTTTCTTAAGCCTGTCAAAGGCTTCTTGGCACTTCTTGTTGAAGTCCCAGGGGAAGTTCTTTTGTGTCAAACGAGTAAGAGGAATGATGATGTTGGAATATCCATGAATGAATCTGCAGTAACAGTTGCAGAATCCGAGGAAGGACTGTATATCCTTGACTTTCCAGGGTACCAGCCAGTCCAGGATGGTCTTTACTTTGTCTTTGGACATCCAGAGTCGATGATGGTACTCAACCCAGAAACCCAAACAAAACCTACTAAATGGCTTCGGATAGTATAACACGAGTCAGAGGAAGGGTGCGAGGTGGTACTAAATATCACCGCTGAGACCAAAATGATGTGCTTAGTGACATGAAATAATAAGGGATGGTTTGAATAATCTGTAAAAGCATACGAAATTGTTCAAAACAGTTCGAAAGAAGTTCAAAGATGTGCAAAATAGTTCGAAGTAAGCCCAAAGAAGTTTGAATAGGTTCAAAGAAGTACGATATAGGTTCGAAGTATATCGAAGGGTGAGTTTAATGAATGTGAGGTGTTTGTTGAATGGTGATAGGCGATAGGTGATAAAACAGAGAGCGAATACAATAGTTTCGAAGAAGTTCACAATATTTTGCAGAACTTAGAGATATGACCCGAACTAAGACTAAGAAGAAGGATTCTTAAATCTGATGATGAGCAAGAGGGTAACTTATGCTGTTCCCTGTTGTTCTGTTGTTTTATTCTAACTAATACAAGTCTATATACAATTTGAAGAAATAGTACTAAAAAGGAAATAATAACAATTGTAGAACATGAGGCAATGTGCACAGCAAATAAAGGTATTGTAAAACATGAAACAAAATGAAAGATGATCATAAGTGAAATGTACATTGTCCCAATATAGTAAGAGTTCTTGTTCTATTGCTTTAATATATCAATAAAACACAAAAATGCACTTATTGCATTCTAACTCTGTTGTGGTCTCTCCTCGTGTCCAGTAGTGCTCGATATGCGACTAAATAGCTCACTGCGGTTGAGCATCGTGTATCAAAAGTGTTTTAAGACAACTATACCATGGCCAAAGTCATTCGAAGTGGTGCAAAGTCATTCGAAGTGTTGCAAACTGTTGCGAAATAGTTCAAAGTTGTTCAAAGTTGTCTGAAATAGTGCAAAATTGTGTGAAAATGGTTCGAAGTCGACTTCATGGCATTCGTAGTGATTCGGAGTGTGTGTCATAATGTCTCATGTGAGTGGGATTCTTTTCCAGACCTTAAAGTGCGCAGTGGACCTATCATCAATCTGGTGACAAAATGAATTCGAGATATTCAACTGTATCTTTGGGGACTCACATTTCTGTGGAGAAATAAAGTATGTATTTCCAGAATCTCCAGAGGACTTCTTTAATGTGAGCCTTGTGTTTTGACATGTTGTCAAGAAAATGAGGATATCATTGAGATAAATGATGATGCTGTTGAGCAGCATGCTATGTGCAGTGTAGAGTGCTCACAGATCTTACTACTTACCTGTTGAGTTGGTTAGTGTTTTAAGTAACTTAGGTTAGAGGGCATAGAACTCTCTGTCTTGCTAGGTAGAGGTACAGCATACTTATATACCTAGAGAGCCCACATGGTCACATGAGGCTCAGGTCATGTGAGGCTCAGTGGGGTGGAGAAAAGGCGGTGTACTGCATGGTTCCTGTCCACATGTCATTATGACATATTTGTATACATGTATTTACATATATATGTGTTTACATCGAGGCACAGAATAGGTGCCATGTGCAGATTTAATTCAACAGATGCAGACATCGAGCATGACACTGAAAATGTTATTCATGAAGTGCTGGAAAGCTGTGGGTACATTGGTGAGTCTGAAGGGAACCACCAGCCACTTGAAGGACCCATAGTGGGTCCAGAATGTCATGTTCCATTCATCACCATCGGTGATGCAAACCAAGTGGTAAGCATGTTGGAGGTCGATCTTTGTGAAGATGTGGGACTTATGGGGCATGTCAAGGAGGTCAGATTAGTGGGAGCAGATAGCGATATTTCTTTGAGATGCAGTTGAGGACCCAGTAGTCAACACATAACCAGAGCATACTGTCCATTTTCTTAATAAAGAGTATAGGAGTGCCATGAGGTAATTTGGAGAATTGGATGAAGCTGGAACGAATGCTTTCTTTAATAAACACTTGCAGGGCTTCAAGTTTGGAAGGGGAGAGGGAGTTTATATGGTGATAGGTCCATTGTGTGCCCTATGGTCTGGGAAGGTTTCCAAACATATTGAGACATTACAACTCATGATCCCAACCCTACAAACCCCATAAAATTGACTTCAAATGACTTTGAATAACTTCACAATACTTTGAATGACTTCAAATAACTTTGCACCCCTTCAAACAATGTCAGCTGCCATATGGCTATCACAGGACTCTTTTGATATACACAAGCACATTTTGTATGAGCTACTGCATCGCATATGGAGCACTACTGGGCACGAGGAGACACAACAAAAGACTTTTAGAACTCAATTGCAGCATTTTGGCATTTCAATGGTATATTGAAACAATAGGATGAGTACTTTTACTATACTGCAATACTGTATGTTTTATCTATTATCATTTCTCATTTGTTTTATGATTTACAAAGTCCTTTGTTGCTGTGCACATTGCCTCACATTCTATACATGTTATATTTCCTTTTTAAGTACTATCTCTTCAAAATGTATATACACTTGTACTGGTTACTTAGAACAACAGAGAAAAAGTTGCCCTCTCCATTATCATCTAATTTAAGAGCCATCCTATGAGTCCAAGTCTGGAATCATATTTCTAAGTTCTGCAAATTATTGCAAACTTCTTCGAACTCTCGTATTAAGCCTTTCAACTTATCGTACATTGCCTATCATCTCTCAAAAACTCTTTCAATTCACTATATTCATTCCCTGATATTCCTCAACGCCAGTACTATTCCTTCCAAACCCTTTGAAACTCCTCAAACCTCCTTGAACCTCTTCAAACTACTTCAAACATCTTTGTACACTTCTAAACTATTCGCAACATGTCTCACCATTTCACACTTCTATCTACAACCTTTGTGTAACCATGGTGATATTTAGTACCAACTTGCATCCTTCCTCTAGCCTGTGTTACACATCTTAGGCCTTTTAACAGGTTTTTGTCAGGTTTCCTGGTCGAGTATTATCAATGGCCCAGAGGTGCAGTACTTTACACTCCCCCACATATTTCTATCGGACTCCTAGAAGTCTGAGTTTTCCAATAGGAGTCCTAGGATTTCAAGTTTTCCAATAGGAGTCCTAGAATTCCAAGTTTTCTGATAGGAGTCCTAGGATTCCAAGTTTTCCAATAGAAGTCCAAACAGATTCTGATTGGAATGTATCTCGATAACCATGTACTTTTGTTTTCAAGATATTTCTAGTAAATTCCCAGTAAATTCCTATGCAATTCCAACATGCAGTCGGAATACCACATTTCAGAAGACTTAATTTGGCAAGTGCTTACAAAATAAATGGGTACAGCAAGGATTGAACCATGGACCTTGGAATATATATAACATGACAACCAAACAAGTGCTCAACCACTTGAGCCACAGGAGAATTGATAAATTTATAATATAATGTTTATTTAAAGCGCTTAAGGATAGTTCACTATTGAAAAAAAAAACCCCACACAAATGGATGGAGGGACAATTGATTATACTATTTAATTATACAATTTAATACTAACCCCCCCCCCCAAGAAAATGAGGGGGAGGGGGTGGTGGTATGTTGTGTTGTGTTGCTGCAGTCTCATCGTCACCCCTTCTCCTCCCCCCTCATTTCCCCTCCCTCTTGTCTCCTCATCATCCTGTCCCCCCCCTCATCCTGCTGTTTCCCCCCCTCCCTATCATCGTTCCATGCACCATCCACCCATGAGCAGTTGCTTGTGAGGCTGGAGGTGCATCATGCATTGTCTGTCATCTGTGGGGTTGTCGTCATCATCTCTGTTGTCCCCATGCTCTTACACCCCATATTCATTCTGCGAGCAGTGGCTCATGGTGGTGGTTGGGGGTACTGGTTGTTGTCAGTGTCATGGGGGTCTCCTGTTCATCGTTCCCCTGTCATTGTCCCCCCATCTCGTCTCTCCTCCCTCATTGCTCCATCCATCAACCACCCCACAAGCAGTTGCTCATGAGGCTGGGTGTGGGTGGTGTGCCATCATGACATGGAGGCATTGGTGTGGTCTCGTGTCCTACCATTGGTTGCACATTGTTAAGCGTTTGGGCATCATTACCAGTAGATTAAATACAATTAGATAAATTACAAAAACAAGAAATAAAACAAAAAAAAACTTACTATTGGCCCAGGCCACATGGTCATGTCATTAGATGTTTGGGCATCATTACCAGTAGATTAGAACCTAAAAAAGAATAAATACAAATCAGATAAATTACAAAAACAAGAAATAAAACAAAAAAAAATTACTATTTGCTCAAATGACAATTCATGTCATTTGGGCTGCGTTGTATGTCAGGTGGCTTGTTTGTGGAGGCAGTAGTCATAGTGGGAGTGTCGGGTGAAGTGGTTGGGGTTGTGGGAAGAGGGGGAAAATGAGGGATGTTGTGGTTACTGTTGATAGTGGTGGAGGGGAGTGATGAGCTGGTGAGGTGTGGAGAAGCAGCTATGTGCTTTGTCATCACACACATGGGAACAGTATGTAGTGCAGTAAGACCATCTAAATCCAATGGACACTTAGTGCAGTGGTCTTCTTCTCACTTAGTGTTATGTAATCATCTCAGAGGCCTAGTGTTCAATTCTGCTATCTGCATCTACTTTTTCTACCATAAATTACTAAGCAAGGGTGCTATCATTCCTATCAGAATCCTATGTTGTCTGATGTCTCTGCATATCCTCAGAATAGTTTTATGTATTTCTATTAGTCAGAAATTCCTAGGATATTCTGATGGTCCTATAAAATTCTGATCGGACTACATCGGAATAAAGTAGGAATAAAAGACTTCAGAACCTGCCATTTGACATGCAATTGGCTGGCAAAAATTGACATTGGAATATGGTAGGAATTCTAGGACTCCAATCTGAATGATAAAATTCCTATCAAACTCCTATAGGAATACATGGAGGAGTGCAAAGACCTCCAGAGGTGGAAGCACATTATCCTCTGTCTCTATCTTTAGGTCATATGGGTGGTGTAGAGGAAGGGTGTCTGCCTTCTGTTTATTGAAGACATTGGCAAACTTGTGATATTAAGGTCCACCAGATTTCTGGTGACAGCTGAGGATTTGGCTGTGAGGCCTTCCAGGGAAAAGATTATCTGAAAGGCAAAAGCCCCAAGAAGTTTGCTGGGATGCATGTATGGGCAGCATTGATGAATAAGATTGCAGGAGGTACATGAGTTTCCACTGGAAGGTTCAGAGGTGACTCAGAAGTCAGGGGGTCAGAAGATGTCAGGGGTGTTAGACCTCTATGATCTGCAGAATGGAAAGTTATTCAGCCAGAAGACCAGTCAATCAATGGATTGTATTCCTTCAGCCAGTTGTGACCAAGGACTGCAGAACAGAAAGAGTTGAGCAGGGTTACATAGAATGTCAGATTGAACACTTCACCAGATGTAAAAGTGACTGGGAGCTTTGCAACTTGCCTGATGACAGAGCTGCAACTTCCATCAAACAGTCAGAGTTCGATCAGCAAAATAGTTTCCATGCTGAATAATTTTCCAGCACAAAAGTGGAGTTGAGAAAACAGTGGGATGAGCCAGAGTTGATAAGGGTTTAAGTTGGTATGGAGTTGTCAGAAACAGATAGGAGGATGGTCAGGGAATCAGAGTCAGAAAGAGCAGACACATTGAGATGAACATAGGCACCAGCTGGGAAAGGTCAATGCAATCCTCATCCCCATTGGCATATTCCTGAGGGTTGTGGACTATTTTTGAGTCTGCAGAATCTGGTGCAGATTCAGAGACTGTGGCTGCATGGGCTTTCATGGCTTTGGACTTGCTGCAATTACCAGCTAGGTGTCCTTCTTTGCCACAATAGAGGCAAAGCCCTTCCTTCATCTGGTGCTCCCATTCTTCTCCAGTTAGTTTGCCATTCTTTCCTGACTTGTCAGAGATAAAGTCCTTCAGCTTGTTACTCTCTGCCAGATGAGAGGTGATTACTGAGATTAGAGTTGGATGGGTTCTGGGGCTTGGACTGATTATTAGAGCTAGAGTTGGAATTGGAATTGGAGTTTGAGAAACCCTTGGAGTCCTTCTTTCCAGAGTTTCCAAAAGTTCCAGAGGTCTTGGCATAGAGGTGGTTTTCTTCTTCCTGTATCCAGTAAATGCTGTCAGCATCTTGGGCCTTCAGCTGCAAGGCTGCCAGAGTGTCAGGTTTTCTGTCCTGCAAAACTTCTATGTGGAGACATGTTAGGGCGACACCCACTGTTCTGCTAGCTGGACCGTGCATGCTCTCCTACAAGAGGGCAGTGGGATGTGCGCGCATGATGTGGGGTTTGATGGTTTTGATGCGAGGGGTTATTTTTAGATGAGTTGGCTGAAATAGCATTTCGCACCACAAATGTGGATAGAATACCTAAGAGAACTCAACTGAGGTCCCCTGGTATATATCTTTAGTTTATATACAATGTTACATATATTGTACTATATTGCTACTGATGTGCACATACATGCACATACATATTGATGTGTGTAAATACAAAATTCCCACGTTGACAAATAAAGTATTTATATGCATTTGGTAGCATATTTTGGTGAAATAAAATAAAATAAAATAGAATTAAAATATTATTATGTAATAGGCATGTTAGGAGACTGTTTCCTCACATTACCCCCCTTTTATGCCTAGACTTCCAGGTGAGAAAATATTGCATCTGTCCCCTCTGTGAAAATTTGATAAGGCCAAAAGTTCATCCCCTCATACACCATTCTAGCAATGCGACGTGGAGCATTTGGATTACATTTAAAAAATTGGGTGATTGCCTTACGCGCTTGCTTACAATTCTCCTCGGGTTCCCATAAATTATTTTTGTCAGTGTAGTTCTTCCACTTGATTAAGAACTCCAATTTATTTCATCGAAGACAAGAGTCCAAAACCTCTTCCACAATATATTCTGGAGCACCTTCTACCATTATTGGAGGCTGTGGAGTAGTTTGTTGATTGGAAATAGTGGGTGGCCAGTAAGGGCATAAACAGGAAATGTTAATCTCAGGATCAATCTTGAATGATTGAGGTAATTTTAACCTTACTGCATTGGGTGAGATTATTTTAGAAATCAGATATGGGCCAACTTGCTTCTCTGTAAGCTTTCTTGAAGGTCGTGGAATATTTAGATCCTTGGTACTTAGCCATACCAAGTCACCAACTTTGTACTCTAGAGCAATAGCTCAAGTACGATCTGCATGTCGCATGATACCATCATGTGCTTTCATCAATGCCACCTCTGCTTCCTCCTGCACCTTTCACATTTTTGATACAAAGTCCTCCACTGACTGTAACTTGACTTCCCTTTGAGGTTCTACTCCCATTCCAGAATGATACCCATAAGTAGTGAAGAAGGGTGACATGCGAGTAGCTGAATGGAATTTATTATTGTGGGAAAATTTTGCAATTGCCAACCATTCAGGCCAGTCAGTTTGTCAGTGATTGACAAACATGCATAGGTACTGCTCCAACTCCTGATTCATTCTCTCTGTCTGCCCATCAGTTTGTGGGTGATATGCCATAGATAACTTGGTTTGAGTCCCCAATATGTTATTTAACTCTTGCATAAATGCAGAAGCAAATTGTGATCCACAATCAGAGATAACCATATCAGGTAATCCATGTAACTGCCATACCTGATTTAGATAGAGGTGCGCCAAGCCCAATGATGAGGTTTCTGCAGTAGTAGGAATGATATGGACTCCTTTGTGAAGCAGTCACATACTACAAATATTGCATTGTATCCTTGAGCTTCAGATAATCCTGTGATAAAGTCCACAGATATATCTCGCCATGGCGCTTTAGGTATAGGGCTCAGCATTAATTTCCCTGCAGGCTTTTCTGGAAATTTCTTTTCCCTCATGCACGTATCACACCCATCCACATACCCCAACACATACTTGGAAATTCTGGGCCACCAATAATTTCTCATCACCAACTCCAATGTCTTCTACCTTCCTGGATGTCCAGCAGCTGGCGTGTTATGATGTAACCATATGATCTCCCTGCATAAATCTTGATCCTTTGGTACATATACCTTTCCTCTGAACAACACTAACCCTTGTTCTTTAACCCATTCATCTCCTTTAATATTACCTTTCTTCTCTCCCCTCAAAGCTTTCACAGCTTCCGCCACTTCATCATCCATCTCTGAACATTGCCTAATTTTAGCCAACATTTCCATCTCTGAGCTATCTACCAATAGATGCCCTTGATGCATAGCACAAATACAAAAGTATTCAGGTTTGAGTAGGGTGATATTTTTATTGTCCTCCTCCACTCCCCGGTTATGATCTGTACATCTGGATAATGCATCTGCTTTGCTCATCAAGCTTCCCACTTTGTGGACCAAGTGAAAATTAAAAGGTGATAGAAATAATGCCCAACATGCTTGTCGACAGTTAAGCTTTTTAGCAGACATGAAATACTGCAGATTTTGATGATCTGTCCAGATTTCAATCTGATGTGTACATCCTTTTAATGTCTCCATGGCTCCAATGCTCATATTATTCCCAACATCTCTTTGTCATGCACATCATAATTCCTCTCCACATCATTCAACCCTCGAGACAAATATGCACAAGGATGCCATTTGTCATCTTCACATAACATTGATAGTACTACTCCAGTAGCAAAGTCTGATGCGTCTGATTCCACTTGTAAGGGATGCATGAAATCTACTGGGGCTAATATTGGCTCTTCCACAAACTTCCTCTTCAACTCCTCAAATGCTGTCTGATGCTGTTCTCCCCACCTCCGCACTACTCCCTTTCACATAAGGTTGGGAGGGAATGGGACAAAAATAAAGGAGCAAGAGATGCTAGGATTAGAAAGAATTCAAGTCTGAATATAAGTAGGTGTAAACAAAAGGAATGATTAGCATGTTGATAGGTCCACTGCATGCTCTAAGGTCTGAAGAAGGTTTCTAATCATATTGACACATTATGACACACACTCTGAATCACTATAAACACCACGAACTCAATTTTGAACCTATTTTGAACCATTTCAGACAACTTTGAACAACTTTGAACAACTTTGAACAACTTTGCGATATTTCAAATGCCTTTGAATAACTTTGCAGCACTTTGAACAACATCGGCCACCATATAGCTGTCTTGAAACCCTTTCAACATACACAGCACATCTGGAATAAACCATTTCGTCACATATAGAGCACTAACAGACACATGGAGAGACAACAAGAGATTTAGAATGTGATAATGGTGGCTTTGTGTTTCAATGATATATTGAAGCAATAAGATAAGTATTTTTATTATACTGGGATACTGTACATTTCAATTATTTATTATTTCTCATTTGTTTTATGATTTACAAAGTCCTCATTGTTGTATATATTGCCTCACATACTACACATGTTTTATTTCCTTTTTAGTACTATCTCTTCAAATTGTATATAGACTTGTACCTTCTACTTAGAATGAGAAGAAGCAAGGGGAACAGAGAAGAAGTCACCCTCTCATGTATTGTTTGATTTAAGAGCTGTTCTCTTGAGTCTTCGCCTCACCTCATATCTCTAAGTTCTCCAAAATATCGCAAACTTCTTCAAACTTTCATATTTGCTCTTCGACCTATTGCACATCACCTTTCACCTCTCAAAAAACACTTCTCATTCACTATATTCACTCCTCCACATACCTCGACACCAGTTTGACTCTTTTGAACCATCTCGAACCATTTTGAACATCTTCAAACCTACTTCGAACTATTTTGCACATCTTTGAATCTATTTCAAACTATTTCAAACTTCTTTGTATGGCTCTAAAGATTATTTGCAACATGCCTCATCATTTCATGTCACTCACTACAACTTTTGGGTGTCAGCAGTGATATTTAGTACCAACTCACACCCTTCCTCTAGCCTGTGTTATACTTCTTAGGCCTTTTAACAGGTTTTTGTTAGGTTTCCAGGTCGAGCATTATCAACATGACTACTGTTTAGCTGCTTTGCTCATTGGGATGCTGCTGCCAAATCACTTCATTCCTCCACTCACCAGCTTGGACTAACTAAGGAAAAATGAGTTGATGGCAATAACAACTCAAATAAATTTTATAAATTTTTAAAATATTTATATAGATCCACAATCTTAAAAGTTGATGGGTCCTCTCTCAACATTAAGCAGCTGGCACATATGATGTCCAGCTATTTCCAAATTATAAAAGGGGCCCAAGCTGGTTGCAGCAACACTATTTAAAACTGTTAGATTTACCAAGAACATATGCTAAGCACTTCTTACCAACCCAATCTACACTTGGAAGTGGACAGCTACATCTTACTCTCCAATTCTCTCTCATCTACTACCTCATCTCTCATGCTTCCAGCTTCACAGCCTTAGTCCCCAGCTGCCACCATCCCTGCTCACTAGCTGACCCTGCCCCCATGATGGCCTTCCCATATCCATGTGTCCACAGATTGTGACAATGCTTAAGAGATTAGACAGTGTTACCAGTCAGGTAGTATGTCATGGGAATTCAGAGACACGTGAAACGTGATTATACCCCGTCTACTACATACCCGACTGTAATGCTCAATTACTGTCAATGGGCATCTTCTTACAAGATGGAAGTGATATGCGTGGTTCCTCCACACACATTTCATTTTTCAAGCAAGGAAACCCAATTATGGATTGCGTCCCTCTTATGAAATGTGACACTATTTATTGGACTCGGACTCATATATTGAGCACCAAGGGAATCAATGTCGTGACAATGTATGTCGCAGACTACTCGACTTGGCATAAGCGACTTGGACACCCATCCAAAGAGGCGCTAGGGAAGATGCCTAATAGCACCATAAAATTCCCAAGGAATTTAATTATTCCTAAAGACAAAATTATATGTCCAGGGTGTGCTGAAGGGAAAATGACCTCAAAATCTTTTCCCGAATCAGATTCACGCGCAGAAAGACCCTTTGAATTAATACATTCCGATCTGAAGGAACTCCCAGTACTATCGTACCATAAACATAAATACTTTATTGTATTTCTGGATGACAAAACGTCACATATCTGGGTCCAATGCCTTAAAAAGAAATTTGATGCTGCTGCGGCCATCAGACAGTTTTGGGCAGTGGCTTTGACACAGTATGGCACTACAATCAAGCGCTGGCGTGTTGATTCAGGGGGGGAGTTCAAAGATCGTGAGCTACAAAATGTGCTCAAGGACTTTGGCATCAAAATAGAGATGTCTGCACCCCATGTTCACCAACAGAATGGGTGCGCAGAGCATGCCATAAGGACAATAATGGAAAAGTTGCAAACCCTGCGATTTACTGCATGTCTACCACAATCATGGTGGGAATTTTGCATTGAACATGCAACACACCTATACAACCGAACCCCGATAAGGCGCCTGAAATGGCTGACACCGGTTGAGGACCTGACAAAGGTCCGCCCAGATCTAAACGATCTGAAGGTTTTTGGTTGTGGTGCTTACGTCTACCTACCCAAGGAGAAGCATCCAAACACATTGGCTCCTCGATCGGAGTTGATGACGTACCTTGGATTAGAAGATGGCATTAAAGCATACCGTTTCATGCGACCTAGTGGCACAATATTCATTGGTGCTACGGCACTATTTGATGAAACGTTGTTCCCATGCTGTCCCAGAGCTAAAACTTCTGCCAATACGGACCTTGGTGATTTTCCACCTCCAGAACCAGAAGATGATGACCACTCATCTGGAATGGATGGCGATGATTCTATACCGCCACAAGATCCGCCCCTTCCTCCATCATCAGAAAATGATGATGATGATGTACCAAGTGAGCAAAAGGCACATGACGATGTAACAAATGCTCCTCCTCTGCCGCCTCCAGTAACCACTGAGGACTTTCATCCAAGACGTGATGATCAACAGGAATGGCAGCAATTGCCCCGTCGATCAGGCAGGCAGAAAAACATTCCAAACCGTCCTGGCAATACCTATGGAGAGAAGCGACTCCCCTCTGACATAGAGAGAGACATTGCACATGATCGATATTGGAAGAGATCTGTGGGTCAAGATTCGGATCATAACCGAACACGACCACAAACTCAACAGAAAGAACCAGTTGCTGGACCGAGTTCAACACCCCATGAGAGTGTGCCTGATTCCAATGATCAAGAACATGATCACCGGTACTGGCAAGTCAAAAACAAGTGAGTGGCCCATCAATAATGCAAAATCAGACTGGGGTGAGATCAACTTGATCACCATGAGATAATAAATTCATTGTGTGTTTGGAAAGGAACCAGAACTGACCATCGAAAATGGTTGCATACCTTGTCCTGATTGTGAAATTCAAGTCACAGTCGGAAAGGTTGGAATACAGAATTATTACAAGTGACATAAGAGTAGTGCTCAGTGTGCAGTCAACAAGAAGAAGACCGAATCCATTGCCCATGCCTTCCTCAACATGTGTCGACACCCCAACAGACAGTCAATTCACTCTCGATGCTCCAGAGATGCAAGTTGGTAGAAAGTGGAAAGCCCATGACTTGTACATATTCCATGCTAGCAGTATGTACATGTGGACAGGCAGTGTCAGAGAGCAAGATATCGGAAGGTGGGGGCGTTATCATGTGCCGACGTGCTGGATGTGAATCAGGATGGGTCAGTCAATTGTCGGTTGAGAGTAGTGTTGCCAACGGCCCGGCTTTGAGCCGAAAGCAGGCTGGGCGAGCCGTTCCTGGAGCTGCACTGAGCCAAGATTTTGGCTCACGGCTTGGATGGCTCAGCGACCAAATCGGGTCGCTGATGGGCGGCTCCGAGCTCGGAGCCAGCCAAGCTGGTTGTGCCTTGCCTTTTTTGGTCATTGATTCTTTCCTCCCCTTTCCTCGCCACCTGTGCCCTCCCCGTACGTTCTCCATCCCTCCTGGCATCCCTGGCGTGACAACGACGCCATCTAGTGGCATCAACAACCGATTGGGAGGCTATAGCCCTCCTGTTGGCTGTTTTTCTCCTTTCTCATGATCTGGCCGGCCCAGAATGACTCTCGCGAGCTCTGAGCGCTTGCCATTGTCATCGATGCTTGTTTCGGGGCTGTTTTAGTCGCGAAACCATCTTTATATAGTAAGTTTTCATCTCTTCTATTCTCTTCCCCACACTGATCAATGTGTAGGTCTTCATTATCTCTCACAATGACACCTTGCCAAACTCCACTCTATCTCCACCCCCTCCTTACCATCTCCCTCTCGTTTACCCCACTCATCGATGAACACCAACATGCGCAAACTATGCCTCACACACCTGTGCACCCGCGCACCCTGTGTCTCGTCCCCTGGCCAGATCGGAACAACGGTTTTTCGCGCTCGAGGTTATACCTGCCGCCCTTTCGCAAGTTCTTGTAGTGCTTGAACTTTCTCTTCTTATGGTAAGCTTTAGTGTTTTATATCATATCCCTCAACTGACCAACATCCAGCCTCTCTATTTTTGCAGGAACGACGCCCCCTTGCCAAATGCCACTCTGTTTCCACCCCGCTCCCGGCGCTCCATGCTCGCCGCTCTCATTTCAACGATCAATGAACGCCAACCCTCTCTTCAACACTTACTTGCCTCTCGACATCTGCACGTCAATCCGTCATGTAAATCGCGTGCGCCACGTCCCATTCCTCCCGCTTTCCTTATCCATTCCTGGATCAATGAATGTGAAAGCAACTGTTAAGTTTGATCCCCTTCAAGAAGGTCCTTGCAAGGTGTCGCGATGGTTCTACTGTCTCTGCTCCCTTTGATGAACCCCCCCCCCCCTCGTTTTCCTATCATCAGATGAACCTGCATGCTCCGTCTGTGTCGCATTCAGTAGAATGCTACCACCACCCGTTTCCAACACCTTTGAGCTTATCTCCAGTCCTCTCCCCTCTCCACTGTTCACTACCTTGCTATGAATTACCACTGTCATATCGTAGCGGTGCCTCACAGTGCCAGTTCCCGACTCTTTCAGGGTTTAAAGCTTGTTGACTCAGACCGCCATCACATGTGTTGTGATACTGCAGGCATTGCGGGTTCTGTCTCTTAAACGTTGAATTCCGAGTTGGTTCTCTTGCGATGAAGGCTCGAAGACGCACGGAGAATTCTCCATCCAACATTTTTGAGTACTAGTTGTTGACTGGTTGTATACTTTTTGCATCCTACTGTCTATGTCCTTGTTCCTTGTTGAATCCCTTTCACACATGCATCACGGCCTCCTTATCCCGTCGTTTTTGCTCTATAAAACTTCATTCAACTGGTGAGCGTGCATCATGTCCCAACTATTGCTATCCAGTGCAACAACGAGGCTCATGTTGTCAGCGACTTGGCTGTTCTTGTTCAGCTGGGCAAAGAGTCCCGAACACTGGCATGCTCTCCGAATAGTAGTTGTCTTTTTATTGCTCTCTCTGCTCTCACTTGTGGCCATTTTCGATGTTCAGTCCAGTCATCATCTGTGTTGCTCTCACCTCAGTTGTGCTGTTCAGACTAGTCTCTCAGTTCCCATTGTTTGTAATGCACAGGCAGTTGTGCTGTTCGGACTAGTCTCTCAGTTCTCATTGTTTGTAATGCACAGGCAGTTGTGCTGTTCGGACTAGTCTCTCAGTTCTCATTGTTTGTAATGCACAGGCAGTTGTGCTGTTCGGACTAGTCTCTCAGTTCTCATTGTTTGTAATGCACAGGCAGTTGTGCTGTTCGGACTAGTCTCTCAGTTCTCATTGTTTGTAATGCACAGGCAGTTGTGCTGTTCGGACTAGTCTCTCAGTTCTCATTGTTTGTAATGCACGACCATCTCATACTGTGACTATTTCATTTTATCACTGTATGCTATTACTCTCTTATCCTGTGATACAGTGATTGTAGTGGTGTAAATTCAGCTTGTATTTCATCATAGATTGTTTATCTATAAAAGATGTCATCATCATCATCATCATCATCATCATCTTGGTCCTCCTCCTCCTCCCCTTCCTCTGCAGCTAGTCCTTCCATCAGGCGATGTTCCAATGCTTCGAGGTCTTTCTCAACATCATTTATGAGGTCCTCCAAATCATCTGAGTCTTCATTAGGATCCTCCAAGCTTCGTCCATAAGCTTCTGCATCGCCTAATGGTTCAGTCCGTGCAGCAAATTCAAAGAATTTGAGTTCATCTTTCCAGCCCATTCCTTCAGTAAAGTTCAATGACCGTCCTTTCCTGATTGAAAATTTCATAATCTGCAAGGCTTCCATAAGATGAGGAGAGATGCGTGATCTGCGAGGTGCCATTGTCTGCTTTCCAGATGAAAACACTCGTTCACATGGCACACTGGATGCTTGAATGGGTATAATATCCATGGCAAGACTGAATATCCGAGGATATTGAAGTTGGTGTTCCTAGAGTCATGGTATATATTAGAACAAATCCAACAGGAGCTCAAATCTGAATACATCACCTGCCAAAACTCTAGAATTCCTGTTCCATGATTGGGGTTGCTCAAATATTGGTCTACTTCCATCTCAATAGAGATTCCTTCCTGTGTTGGCATTCGTGTGCGGTGGAGACCCAAAATATCTGCAGCACTTTGCTGGGAAGGTTTGGCTGCTACAGGCCGAGTTTGTCCCCGTGTAGTACTAGTTGAAGCGACATAAGGACGAAGCTTGGACCAACCCAGATGAGTATGTTGTATATTGCTAACAAATATTCACTCACAGTCTTCAAAAACACTTTCTTTGCTTGATTAAATTGTTGAAGATCTTCACAATAAAAATTTAGTTTGTTGGCCAGATCAATTGCTGTTTGAATATCAATATTGTGTGGAAAAAAATATACAATCTTACCCATTGCCACAATATATGCAGGCGTGTCTGGAAGTTGGTTCTGATAATCTGCAAGCTTGTCCAAGCCAGGTTGAATAATTGGGGCCCAGTCTGGATTTTCTGCTGCAAGATCACTCCAGCGCTGGATAAATGCGGTGAATGCAGGAATGGAATAACAAAGAGTAGGTGTTGTTTCAGCACCCAGAATATCTTGGAATGCATGTGGAACCTGACAATTCATAATTAGTAAAATAGATGAATAAATAGGTGATATAATAACTTGAAGAATTTCTTCATAATTCTTTAGCACGTCCCAATCACTGCGACTAAACTGGAACTTGTGTAAGTCTTTGAAATCATTGTCAGAAGTAATATCATTGATAGCCTATACATGATTGAGTGATATCAGTGTAATATGACATGCACAGGTTTTACCTTTTTCAACTTTAGAACTCGGCTAATCATTAGCAGTGTTGATGACCATCTTGTTGCAACATCGCAAAGTAGTTGGTAATCTTGATCAAATATTTTTGCAACATATTCTGAAAAGCGATGCTTTTTCAAGTTACTTTTGCGAATCTGGAATAATTGTCAGCAAATATGCTAATGGCATGCAGATTATAAAATAGTTTTACTGCATTGACAAGAGATCGGACTGTAGCAATACAGTCTTGGGTGAATGCGCTAGGCTCATAGTCTTCTGCTTGCTCATCTGCTAAGGCCATATTTGTGATTGCTGCTAATGCAGCCTTGCAGGCAAGATTGCCTATATGGGGGAAACAGCTAATAAAAACAAAATTCAGAATGACCACTGATATAGAACCAACTATATCAGACCGTATTCTCCGTTCAACTGCACTGAACTTAATTTTCCGTTTTCCAAGCAGATGCTGCAGAAATGTCACCATAGTATCATTGTTGGAAGCATTGTCACAGGTGATCCAACCAATCTGTTACTAGATCAGAATATAAATGAAAATAGAGGTAAATATTTTACTTGCCTTTCCCATAATTTTGAGACGGTCAGTAATGAACAAAAAACAATGAGCTAGATGTTCACCAGTATGCCGACCAGGAATATGGTGAAATCCCACAAGATCTGCCTGGAGCCGAAGTGTTTTGTGTGATCCAGTAGGTGTTTTTTCATCAACAGCTTCAATCCAGTGAGCTGTAATAGCCATGAAAGAAGATTGATTTGGGTCTGTCCAAGCATCAGTTGTGAATGAGATTTTTCCAACTGATTTCTGTATAAACATAAATATCTGATGATATTGACATTAAAATGATAAATACCGCCATGTCCTCTTCAAGTTGTTGCATATGTGCATCATAATGCTTTTCAATGTGATTGCGAATTGTTGAACGACTAGGAATATCTGACTCCTTCAGTTCACTATGAAGAAGCAGAAATATCTTTTGAAGTCGTGGTGACTCTACAACATTAAGTGACTGGATACAAGTTAGACTTGAAAGTTCTCCAATGAAATGGACACGCACTTGATCATCACCAACAACAAATTCAACTAAAGCATCCACAAATGCACTTTTTGAATACTCTGGCCGCTCAGACTCCAAAGGTGTAGATGTATCAGCTGGCTCATCATGGAATTTCCGAACTGCAGGTTGAGCTGCAGCTGCTGTAATTGGAATCTTGAGATCATCACATGCAGAAACCCATTCCTCAATATGATCAGTGAACAGATGTTTCCGCAAATTTGAAGTACTCGTTGTGGAGCTGAATGAAGAGACGTGATATGTGGCATCCATGGCATGAGCTTTTCTATCCAGTTTGTCAATAAAATTGAAATAATTATCTGATAAAAAAAGATACTCACTCGCAAAATGTGCAAATGTGCCTTCCAAGTGACTTTTTATAAAATGACCAAATGTCTTTGGCACCACCACGTGCTTTTATAGCTTTCTTCTGATATGTACTATGACGCCCAGCACGTGGAGATGAAGAGCCTGAGCTCGACCTGGACTGTACATTGAGGGCCTGTAATGCATTTTCCAATGAACCCTCCAAATCAGATTCAGATGAATCACCATCACTAGCAGGAGCTTTGTCATGGGGCAGAGACTGGGAGAATGGACGTAATGTGGAATGGGCAAGTGGTTGAGCAGATTGTGGGGTAGGGGATGGCTGTGGCTGCTGGGCTAAAGCTTCATCTTGATGTCGTCTCACACGAGGGGTAAACAAAACTGCTGCAGCCCGGCGGTTCTGAGAGTTTTGAATCTGCTGGATAGCAAATGTGGAGGGAGCAGCAGTTGGAGTCACAGGTTGTGGACGTGAACCTGATTTTCCTAACTTTGGGCGAGCAGGAGTAATAGGTGCCAATGGATCAATCTTGGTATGCAATATTAGCTTGATACATCATATGTAACATAACATCTACCTGTAGCAAACGCTTGGTCTTGGTCCGGGTCCGTGTGGCAGGAATACCAGGATCTGAACAAAGGATTTAGACTAATGTTGAATATAAATATAAATAACTTAACACATACTAGGGTTATCTGATACCATTGATGTTCCCGCCATTGCCATTTGTTTGTGAGTGTGACCACGAGGAATAGCTGGGCCTAAAAGAATTGTATACAAAAGAGAGACATAAATAACCAACATTATGACACACCATGTATTAATGTAGCTTGGGCCTCCTCTGGGACAGCGGTCTGTTTACGAGGGCAAGGTTTGGGATCCGTTGGTGCTAATAATAGCTTAGCCGTATCAAATTTGATGAATACACATACATACCAATTGAAAATGTTGTCTTAAGTGCACCTCCAGGTAATTCAACAACAACATCTTTCTTTTTCTGAGAAGCTTTCTTGGGAGCCATTGCAAAGGGATAGCTGGCAGAATGATGGGGTTGGGTACTGAGATTTCACAACTGTGAGGCTTAAGTGACAGCATCGTCGCGAGATCTGTCTCGAAGAAGTATCTCCGAAACTTCTCCGAAGCTTCTTCTGTCAAGTTCCATGATCACATGGTACTCTCCTTATCACCTATCATGGTTGAATTCTACAGGGAAGTGGTTTTGATATGATTACAATACAGTATAGAAAACTAGTAGTGAAGGAGGAGAAAGGTTGCGAAAGTGAGGGCACGAAATGGCGGTCAGCATATTGAAACGGCACGCTCAGGAAGGCAGCGTCGACCATGACATTTGTGAGAGATAAGGCATAAATGGGGATGGCACTACACCGAGTAGAGATCGAGGACAATGGGCCACAGTGAAATGGGGTCACAGGAATGGACATAACGAGAACAGAGACGGAAAAACAAGTGCGGCACACTGCGACACTGATAGGGCATCAGGGTAAGACCGAGGACCTTCCCGAAGGCCTCATCCACCAGTAATGGGGTGGAGAGGGGATACGAGAGGCAAGATGGGAGCATGGAGAGCACAAGAGGCTTGCAATGTCCTGGGAGGCGGGGAGATTGCCAGTTGATCAGCAAGGGATGTAAAATAGAGTGCCGGGACTTACTTACGAAAATGGCAGGACATGGTACATTCCATCAGAAGGATCCTTCTTGGCCGGCTATCCGTCGAAGGAAGGGAATTGGCATTGAAGTTTTCTGGCGAACATGACGGATTGGCGTCGGGATGGAGCTGGAAGTCGCGAAGGAAGTGTTGAAGAGAGTGTTGGCATTCATTGACCGTTTGAGAGGGGAAACGAGAGGGATGAGCACGGAGCACGGAGCGCGGGGTGGAAATAGAGTGGCATTTGGCGAGGGAGGCATCATGACTGCAGAAATAGAGAGGCTGGATGTTGATCAGTTGAGGGATATGATATAAAACACTGAAGCTTACCATGTGAAGAGAAAATTCGAGCACTACAAGAACTTGCGAAAGGGCAGCGGGTATAACCTTGAGCGAGAAAGGCCGTTGTTCCAATCTGGCCAGGGGACGAGACACAGGGTGCGCGGGTGCACAGGTGTGTGAGGCATAGTTTGCGCATGTTGGTGTTTGACGATGAGCGGTAAACGAGAGGGAGATGGTAAGGAGGGGGTGGAGATAGAGTGGAGTTTGGCAAGGTGTCATTGTGAGAGATAATGAAGACCTACACATTGATCAGTGTGGGGAAGAGAATAGAAGAGATGAAAACTTACTATATAAAGATGGTTTCGCGACTAAAACAGCCCCGAAACAAGCATCGATGACAATGGCAAGTGCTCAGAGCTCGCGAGAGTCATTCTGGGCCAGCCAGATCATGAGAAAGCCGAAAAACAGCCAACAGGAGGATTATAGCCTTCCAATCGGTTGTTGATGCCACTAGACGGCGTCGTTGTCACGCCAGGCATGCCAGGAGGGACGGAGAACGTACGGGGAGGACACAGTCGGCGAGGAAAGGGATGGAAGAATCGATGACCAAAAAAGGCAAGGCACAACCAGCTTGGCCGGCTCGGGGCCGCCCATTAGCTGAGCTGGGCCAATCTCATCAGCTTGGCTTCTTAGCCATATTTGGTCGGGCGGCCCAGGTACCTGAGCCGGGCTGCGGGCCAGCCGAGCCGAGCCGTGGCAACACTAGTTGAGAGTCAAGTGAGCCTTACCAATTTGGTATACAGTACCACTTGCAGTGTGTTTAGCTCGAATGCAGTATCAATGGGTGGGTTTGCAAAGCTTGCGAGGCAAGTGGGGTTGATCAGAAACGAGCAGGGAAACGATGGGCAAGGGGACTTATATAGGAATTTCCTAATATGGTAATTAGTTCCCACATCTAGTTAGTTAGTCCCGACCTTGGCGCCTTAAAAAAAAATCGACCCGGTGTGCTTAATTATTTTTCTGACATACCCTTGAACACATTGTCTGTTTTCCCCGAGATCACTGATGTTGGTGATGAAAATTTTTTTGAAAATTGCTTGGGAAAAAACTTTGCATGTGATGAAGAATTACTATATATGGTAGGAGGGGTCAACCGAGTGGCTGAGAAAAAAAAAAAAAAAAAAACTGAGTGGATATGCGACTTTCCTGTTCCGCCACCCCCTTGGAGTTACTTCATCTATTTTTAGGTACCCGGGGAAATATCGGGCGTGGTGCATTAGAACCGTTCAACGCTGTGTGGCCACAGTTTTTAAATACACATGTGTTTAATTCTGCCTCATGTTGAGGCAAGTTTAATACATATTGTTTCTCTCTACATGGCAGCTCGTAGTTATGCTGAATGAACACAGTCTGATGCTGTATTGTTCTAATTAGCTTCTGGTGCAACTAATCATTGGATCTGTGCAAAAAATTTGAACATTCTACATACAAAAGCCATGGTTTGGGCCGGGCCAAGCCAGGGCCAGGTCCTGGTTGATGTCTTTGGCCTGGCCTCTGCATTAAGAAAGCCAAAGCCGCCTCAAGCCAAGCCAAATTTCAGGCCAAGTGGGGCCGGAACAGCACTACATTCAAATTATAACGGGGAAATGCTATGGGGAAGTGGCGGGTTATGATTTCATGAGCAACTAGAAGTGCCTTGCAATTGATAGCGGTGCATCATTACGCGACGTTCTAGATTATGTGGAGTATGTTGGAAAACCGCTACATGGATATCTCAGAGTTGCCGCATGGGATCGGACATATGACCGCATATGCCGGTGCTATGGCAACCTATGCAAAACCTATGGCAACCTATGCAAAACCTATGGCGACCATTCCAGTGTCCACAGACCGCGATGCGATGACTCGGACTTCAGGTTTGCTCTTTGACGATTAGAAAGTGGACTAGAGTAGCATTCATTTTTCAACCGTCCTGTTGGTGACGACCTCCTACCGCCACCTTTGAACGTAGCCCAACCAAAATATGAAATCTTCACATCAATATTGCAGAAGATCCTGTTCTCACGGTATCTAGACTCACGGTTAGTTTTATCCTCCACCGAAACGGTCCGATTCAGGGTGATTTCTACTAATCGGCCTTCTTCAGCACCAGAAAGGAGAATATTCACATACTTACATACTTATCTGCGAAGGTACGTATATCTACGTCCATCCCTTAAGGTCACTCCCTCAGACTTTGGATTTTTTTCCGAAGTCGGTGGAGTTCGGAAGATCCAAAAAGACGTGGATACTTAGGATAGTGCTAGATCCTAAATAACAACAATTTCAATTTTCGGGACTTTTGTATGGACACGATTTTGTCTGGATTTCACCTATGGAGCGGGACATCTAGTCACCGCTACTTGTGGACGCGCTCAATTGGCCTGGACTCATTGGCCGATAAGCCCGACCAGGCACATCTGAGTTAAATTTTTTTGATGTCAATATTGTGGCGCCTCGAGAATTGGTTCCACTTAGTCACCACTACTTTTGTATTACATCAGCAAATCTTGTCCTTTTTCTTATTCGTCTTGCCACAATGCTCAGCTTGATGGGGAGAATTGTTGGCTAGAGTGATTGTCAATTGGAGCAAAATTGACAGAGTTATTATTTTTTTCACACCCAGATTCCCCCGCATTACTATATATAGTATTGATGACACAATATTTATCACGTGAATTTACCCTTTTTGGAAGCTCATGACCCGCAATTCAGGTGAACAGCCATTGGACCACTCTGTGCACCTTCAGTGTAAAATAGGCCTCCAGGATTGCCATAACTGTGAGTTAAGAGGGTGTCAAATTATCATTTTTCGACCACCATCCATTCCGCCACCGTACAAAAGTAGTAGTGACTAAGCGCACTGCACCATAGATGGCGTAGAATATAGAGAAAGGTGGATACTACATTCTACATACAGACTGTCCAGATTCGTCCGTTCTCATGCCTCGAAAGATCAATCGTCCGCACCTCTGCATCCTCTTGCCGAAGTTCCCTTGATTTCATCGAATTCTTTTGGGGTGCAGTCAAGAATAAGGATTTGGTCTATCTCTCCATGACCTATTTCGGCTGTACAAAAGTAGCGGCAACTAGATGTCCCGCTCCATAGCCTTCACTTTTGACTTCCAAATAAGGCAATTGTCAGTTCCTGACTACCAAAAGCTCACAAATGGAAGATTCAATAGTTTCTGATACGGAAGCTTTGTGACTGGCCTAGTTTGTCGGGAAATGAACCTAGCTATTGCCTGTTAGACCCGTTTTTGTCTGGACATTTTGGCACTAACCAAGATCTGAAATCCAAAATGGGGATCCAGCCTCCATAGTATTATCCGGGGTCCTGGATACATGCGACATTTCGGGCTAGATCAGGCCGCAATAGCTAAAGACTGCGTGCCTAAGTCTATGGTCACCCAAAATTGGAGCTCATTAATAAGTTCAGCCTTACGAAGATTTAGCTTGCAGGTGATCTTCCTGGAGTGTATTGTTCAAGCCAAGGTGAAGAGTCACCATGGACTCTGTCAACACTTCTGAGCGATTTATCGCTCTGCTGAGTGCAAATCAACGCGCCACATACTCTTACGGCATGTTCAAGTTCATCATATCGTTTACTGCTTACTTACCTTTCTTTAGTGTCCTCTTTGACATTTCTCTTCTACGACATCATCCTCACGTCTGATCACGAAGTGAACCTTGGTCCATACATCACCCCCACACATCGTCACCCTGATGTGCTTTTGAGCAGGTCAACTACATATGGAGATCTCACTGGTCAATAGTCAAAGTACTGTATTTTATTGTCAGATATTACGCCCTCATCAATCTTATGTGCGTTCCTCACTTCATATCCTTTCACGTCGTTTACACTATGCCCAACAGACCCGTTGTCACAGGTATTTCCACGTGTTTTTGCCATTTACCGTAATAATTGTTTGATAGTGGTTACCCGCGTCAATACCAGTCTCAACAGCTCGGTATGTCTAAATTCTTTTCTTTTCGTTGGGTGGAATTGACATTTCACAGATGTATGTCGCCTGATCTGTCACATTTCTCTGCTTACACTCCAAATATTAGATGCAGACACTATCGCTCATGGACAGTTATGTTCGTCCGAATCACCATTCTATCTTCCGGGTGTTCTTTCCTGACCTTATCACAGAGGAGGTCCTGCGGCATTTATGTTGCTTCTGAACATAATTGTGACCCTACGTATTTGGGCAGTCTACAATCGCAATAGACGATGTACGTTCTCGCGAGCGATTGTTCGTGTTTGTCATAAACTGATAGGCATATGATTCTTTTAGTGCTGGTTGTGTTGATTATCCTGCTACTCAGTGAGTTGTTAAAATTAATCAGTATTTCGCTCTAACTTTTGTTTTAGTCGATTTCGGGGTGAGTATGACTCCAATCTATTTAGATTGTAGCATGTCATGCGCTCTCTTGTTCATGACTTCTTGATGACGACTAGGCTTGTTTATGGTCCACAGTTGACAATCTACGATGGCTCGCCATGAATGTTGCACCAATGCCAGCTCCTTGGCGAGGTTGTAGCTTCCCATCTATCAACATGAATAAAAAATCCATTATGCTTGCCTTGTGAGTCGTACTGAACTCCGAAGTTGTTACCTTCCAACAATGATTTTTCTAGTCTTCCAAACTTTATCCTGTCTGGTCTGTATCTAATCAAGATAATCGTCAAATGTTCTTACTTCGATACAGTAATCTATCTTGGAATGATGTTGTGGAAGCTGCTTCGTAATTGGGAAGGATACGGCAAGCTTACTTGGAGGAGTTTGCGTAACATGAGAAATATGGAGCCGCTTCTGCTCTCTTTCGCCTTTGACGGAACCATATTTTTTGTGCTGTATGTCAACATTATGATTTATTTCACTTAAGGCTGATGATCACATTTATTCTCGTACTTCAGAGCTTGTGGTGAGTTCCTTTCCAGCATTGTAAGATTGAGATTCGTAGCTGAGTGTAATTATGTCTCAGTTGCTGCTGGCCTCGGGCTAGTTGCTAGGCTTATGGTGGGCGGAGTAATTTCCACCGTATTCGCTCCGTGCGTAAATAATGTTTTCCTGAAAATCAGTGTTTTGTTAATATCTATACATTCAGATGGATTTCAGTTGTTCTTTCATACTCTGTGAGCTAGTTTCACCTTGTGGCAATATCCCAGAAGTGGTGCTCATTTCCTTCCAGGGTGCTCATCTCATCTTGAATCTTCGATGCAGAGCGAGGGAAAGTTCCACTCGCACATGGAATCATACATTGTCAATACGATATGATCAAAATGGGGCTAAATTGAGTCAATCAAGTCAAAGCATTTTACAATATTGATGTATATATGTACTCAAGAGGGTGTCACATCTTCAATATACCATATGTTAGTTAGTTCAGCCATTGAGCCCTTAAAAATATTTAAATCATTGATTATAGGCTTGAGGGGCAGAGACACCTTGTGGATGATGTAGGAAGGCTTTCAACTTTCAGCAAAAGCAAAGTAATGCAGTGAACATTTATGTTCTCATGATATTTATCATAAGTGTGTAACACATTCCAACTATAGTCATTTTGGGTGTGTTGGGCATGTCTTAGGTGGATATGAAATTGTTAACATTGTAAAACATATTGCGATGCAAGAAGACTATGATACTAATGAATAATTTATTCACCAGAACCTGGTAGGATGATATAAAATTAACTGTACTTACTGTTGATATGTCAAGTTGGTACTTGGTGCAGAGTCTCAACAGAAGACGTGAACACAAACCCTACAGCTGCAGGTGTGCTCAGGGTGCAGGGGTTCATTTAGGGAGCCTCAGATCATCCTTCAAGGCAAGATGATTGCTATGGATGCTGGTTCAATGGTGTGATATGTGCACAAGGTTGGGTATGCAGAAAGGAAGGTATGTGCAGGGGTGCAAAAGTGTGCAATGTAAAAGTGTGAAAAAGTGCAGTGCAGAAAAATGTGCAATGAGAGTGCAAAAATGTGCAACAACAATAGGTGGTGAGGCAGAAGGTGTAGTGAGATGGAGACAATGCTGGAGTGTGTCAAAGTTGCAACACATGAATGAGGAATGCAAATGAGATTCAAATGCAACTGTAGGACAAAAGGGTGCAAACAGTGCACAAAATGCAGCTATATGGAGGGTGCACTGCAAAGATGCATGAACTAAGATGATGAGCACAAACGAAGGACAAAAAAAAAAAAAATGCAGTTATAAGATGAAGGGTGCAGATGATGCACAAATGTGACTATATGAGGGGTACACTACAAAGGTGCATGGACTAAGATGATAATGCACAGACTATGTGCAACTGTAAGGGCAACCTCAAAGCCTCACTTAGGAGTGAGCTAACAGAGTGGAATCCAAAGTTAATATTATACTACATAATACAGACACTCCAGGTGCACCTAACAGAGGGTAATCCAAAGAGAAAACTCTAAGGACCCATCTGTCGATACCCAGTATATGTGATAGAGCCAAAAATCAAATAGTAAGCTAAAAATAGCAAAAAGGTGGAGATAGGCAGATCAAGCTGCAGGATGATGTCACCTTGATGGGTAAACATCCACAAGGGGTCCCACCTCTAAGAATAGAACTGTCAACATGTACCAACATGGAAAAAGCCAAAATATAATAATAAAATAGGAATAAATCATAGAAAATCATGGAAAAGACAGAATACAGTGAAATAAAATATATAAAAAATGGGACAAATGCAGAAAGTTGCCCAGATGCCTGGGGTGCCTTCCTTTCCACTTACAGCAACACTGAATGAGACTGATGAACTAGGAGGGGGTGGGGGAAAGATCCTTTGGATTTTCTATGTACCTGGGTTTTATGTACAAATGATTTATGTGATGAAAACAGTAAAATAAAGTATAAAAATAGAAAGTGCCATCTGCTGCCCACAAGTCCATCCATTAGCCCATATGAACCTGACTGCATGATGCCATTACCTTAGCCAATAAGATTTGTGCACACTATAGCCCAACACCTAACTGTCCTAGTGCAATGTTCTATTTTTGATGCACTCTAGGTCCTGTGTGCTCTGCCTAATTGGTCCACTTTGGTGTTATGTGTCACATGCCACACATTGGTAATGGTGACATGATTGATCTGTGCTGGTTACCAGATAAAGCAATGCCGATTGGAAATGCAGAAGAATTATAAGGAGATGCTGTGTGATGCCAAATAGGGCCAAATCACCCAAATTATGTGAAAGCACCCAAGTGTGCGCAGTGCATTGCCAAATAGATGCAAAGTGCCCAGATTACATGAGAATGTGCTGCTGTCTCATGATGCGATCATGGTGCACCTCAAATATGTTGCCTAGTAAGCTGAAAGCCATGATGCACAGCACAACAGATGAAGTCAAGGGGTTGGTGTGTGGGATAAATGAATAGTGCAAGGAGTGTGCAATGAGAATGTGAATTGCTGGCAAAGTGTAAGAGAGCACATAAAGGTGCATCAAGTGTGTGGTAAATTGTGAAAGGCAGATAATGAGTGCTGGGGTGCATGAAGATGGTTTGAAGCATAACAAAGTGCATGTAAGGCATATGATAGAAGGAAGCTAAGGGTGGTCCAAAGGTGCAGTGGAAATGTAAAAGAGGCACAAAAGTGCACCTAGGTGACCAAAGTGCACAGAAGTGCATCTAGACATGCAAAAGCACACTGCACAAAGTGAATAAAAGTTGTCCAAGAGCTGTGCACAATCATGAAAAAAAATAGGGTGAAATAAAATATGAAAAAATATGGGATGAACACAGAAAATTGCCCAGATGCCTAAAATGCCTCCCCTTCCACTTACAATCAGGAGGATGAATAAGTGAACATTTAGGAAGGATTTTGGAACATTCTCAATGTGCAGCACAGCATCCTTCTGAGAATGATGATAGCACCCAGTCAACTAGTGGTTGAAAGTCTGGTTTGGTCTGGTTTTTTGATGTCCAAATGGGGCAACTGTGCCTGGAACCAGTCTACTAAATTCTTGAATAAGGAAAAGAAAAACCAGACTGGACTGCTATGGACCAGTTTTTTGGAGTCTAACACTTTTTGGGACTGTTCCAGACTGGTTGCATCCAGATATTAGACTGGACTGCCATTGAAAATGGTTGATCTTCTTCCCAGCTAAAATATGACCTAATAGTTATGCAAATTGGTTCAGAATAAGTTATGGTTGTGTTACACTATTTGAATATAGATAATATGATTAGTGTTGCTGCAACCAGCTTGGGCCCTTTTGGTAATTTGGAAATGGCTGGATATCATATGCACCAGCTGCTTGGTGTTGAGGGAGGACTCATCACCTTTGAAGGTCATGGATCTATATAAATATTGAAATTTATAAGATTTATTTGAGTTGTTACTGCCATCGACTCATTTTTCCAACTTTTACTGCAGGTTCACTCATGAATATCCTGACATTGTGGTTCCTCTTACTTACTTGATGTAGAAGAACTTCCTCTGGGACTTCAACAAAAAGTGCCAAGAAGCTTTTGATAGGCTTAAGGAATAATTCACTCATGCTCCAGTCCTCTCTTAGTGGGTATCAGATTCCCACATGGGCCTTGAAATGGATGCCTCCGACTATGCCCTAATAGCAATCCTTTCCACCCGCACGGCTGATGGGGACATTCACCCTGTTGCTTTCTACTCCTGCTCCTTCAATTCTGCAGAGCTAAACTATGACACCCATGACAAATGACTTCTGGCCATCTTCAAAGCCTTCAAACATTGGCAGCATTATCTGGAAAGCTCAGAAATCTGATCAATGTGGTCACTGATCACAAAAATCTGGAGTACTTCAGCACTGCTGAACTCCTCACCCACCACCAAGCCAGATGGTCTGAGTACCTGTCACAGTTCAACTTAGTCATCTGCTTCCACCCTGGGAAATTAGGGGTGAAACCTGATGTGCTCACTAGACATTGGGATGTCTACCACAAAGGGGGAAATAACAACTTTGTCTTGGCAAACCTGAGCAACTTCCAACCTGTATTCACCCAAGAACAGCTTACCTCATCCACTCTGAGCCACTTATCTCGCCACCCCAGTCATTTGACAAGCAGTCCTTATGGACATCAAGAAACTCCACAATGACATCTGATCCTCCCTTACCCTTGACCCCATCTCATCCACTCACCTCCTGACTCCCTCCACTCCTGATTGGACTGTAGATGACAGTGGACTTCTCCACCACTTTGACTGAATTTACATCCTGGATGTAGCAATTCTCTGCCTCAAAGTCCTGCAGTACAAGCATGAGCATATCCTTTCTGGCCATTTTGGTCAGAACAAGACCCTTCAACTTGTTCATCATGATAACATTTCACATAGGTAAGCTACAATGTGTTGAATGATATGGTCTATCAAACATATACAGTGTATCGAATGATACGGGTTCAGTGGATGCTATCGAACACTCTAATCTATATGTGTGTACCTACTATAGTAACAAATGAATACACTATTACAATGGTTGCTAGACTGAAGAGTAATACATTTAATACAGACATCAGTAGCCTATGAAATAGTTTCAGGCAGCGGCAATGGCCTTACCAGGATCGGGATCAAGATCGGCATTACAGGTATGGCCGATTGGAAATTAATCTCATTTATGTAGTAATTTATGTGTAGTCTGCATGGATTCTGCATGCAAATTGGTGTATGATAAATTTGGTAAAAGCCATGTTTATGCACTAATTCATTTATTGCAGTGTGCAGGCCTGCAAAATTGGGTTGGCATGCTGGTCAGCAACCCAATAGGGCTGCAGCAGTATCGGCATTAGGCAGCAGCAGTGGCAGTCAGCATTAGGCAGCGGCATCAGCATTGGCATTAGGCAGCAGCATTGGCATTAGGCAGTGGCATCGGCATTAGGCCACTATGTGATCAACATCACCCAGGCATGGTTTGGTGGAGGACTCTATGTATATATATGTATGTACTATAGCAACAAATGAATGCACTATTCAATTCTTGCTGTACCACACTAGACATATTAAGAATGTGGTGTACAGATTGGTGACCTATGAGACAGCATAAGACATATGCATCGGCATTGGCATATGTATTGGGGCCAGGGCCAGGGTTAGCAATTGGTATGAACATTGGCCTTAAAGGTATATATTATTGGTCTACCAATTAAAGCACCATATATCTACAGGGAGAAACCTATCACTCATCGTCACTAGTGTCCATCATATCATCAGAGCCAGGCAACCAAGTGTCATCAACATAACTGAAGTCTGCATGACTAAAGATTGGGAGTGTGATGTGAGATGGAGTGGGGTTCTCTATCTGTGAGGTGCTGAAGGAGCTGGTTCAGAAACCATTGTCATCAGAATCAGCATTGTGGCCAGTTGAATCAGCCTCTGAATGGGTCTCTGATGATGAGAGGAAAACAGCAGCTGCATCCGATGCAGTGGGGAAAGCAGTTGAAAGGGGAGGTGCAGGGGAGATGAAGAGGGAAAATTAGAATCTTCAAGGTAAAAGGCAGCGGCATCAAAGCCAATTGGAGAACTGGTGTGGGAAGATGCTGATGATAAATGATGAACCTGCCAAGCCATGGCTGCCTGAAATATGGTAGGCTGATCGGCATCTTCTGATGCATCATCCTCCCCTTCCCATAACATAGCAGCATAAGAGGCAGTGGGCTGGGTGAGGGCAGTGTGTGCATCAGCATAAAGATCATCAGCTGGATCATCAGCATCGGGAGCAGGGATGGCATCAGGAGTGGGGGCAGCATTGGGCATGGCAGCGGTATTGGGAATGGCAGCAGAATGTAATGAATTATAGGATCCAGCATCTGAGAAATAAATACCAGCATCGATACCTGTAACAGCGGGTGGTGAATTGTAGGCACCAGAAATGGAGGTTGGGAGACTGGCTGTAATAGACCACTCCTTATTCCTAGGGCTTTCTCCCATGAATATACAAGACTATAGAGCTGATAAAGGATTTTGTGTTCTCCACCATCAAATATTTGTGGGGGCACATATTTAGGTAAACACATTTTTCCACTCTCAGATCTCTCCTCTGCATGCTCACCCTCCTGAGACATCCACTCCACCATCTCCTCCATCTCATCATCTTTATCTTCCACTGTTTCTGCATTTGTTTGTGCTTGTTTGGGCTGGGATGCTGCTAATACTGACACTAATTGGGACATTTGTGCTGTTAGAGCATCAATTTTGGCTTCAAGAACAGGCATGGGAACAGGATTGTGACCAGGATTTGAAGCTGCTTGTTCTGTCATGATGACATAATCTGTGATGAGTCACTTTTTTGGCTGTGTAGAGATTCGGCTGTAGAATTTTTTCACAAAATTTCGAGTCACATGATCCAGCTATTTCGGCTACCAAACATGGCAAAACACGTGATTTCGGCTATTGGGCACTTTGGATCAATAACCCTTCCAACAGTGCCTGATCTCAGGGCTATTACTGAATTTGGCTAGTAACTACCCAAAATAGTCATCCAAATTGAGTAATGTAAATCTTAGCTAAACCAGATCCGATGGGTTGTCTGGTTGCAGCTGTCCTAATGATGAGCGCTGCCTCTCGATTACTGGTGGTTGCAATGTAAGGTGAGGCCTGGCATTGGCTTATGAAAGCAAAGGTAAATAGGTATATACAATTAATTCTGGCTCTTGCCGAAATGATGAGTAAGTGGATGTGGCGTGCTGAGACAAATGACGTATGCGCATGTAAGAGAAGGCGCACCGATAGGATAGTTGAGTTCTTCTGTTGGGGCGACACCCACTAATCTGCTAGCTGGACTGTGTGGGCTCTCCTACAAGAAGGCGGCAGGGCATGTGCACGTGATGGGGGATTTGATGGCTTTGATGCAAGGGGTTAAAAATAGAACAGTTGGCTGAATTAGGCTTTTCGCACCACTATTGTGGATGGAATACCTAAGAGAACACAACTGAGGTCTCCTAGTATTTATTTTAGAGTTATATACTATGTTACACATATTGTAGTATGTTATTATGGATGCGTGCACACATGCGCATACATATTGATGCATGTGAATAAAGAATTCCCACACTGACAAATAATGTGTATATAGGCATTTTGTAGCATATTTTGGTGAAATAAAATCAAATAAAATAAAATAAAATAAAAATAGTATTATGTAATAGGCATGTTAGGAGACTGTTTCCTAACACTACCCAATGATAGCCAACCAGCAGACAATGCTGCCGATGGCTGAGCTGACTGCCAATCTTGCATTGACCTGTGGGCTCTCATTGGGGATATGTTCGATGAAGCACGCAGGATCCATAACTTGGTAGATGGCTGTGAATTGTCAGCAGAGGCTGCCATAAATGTGAATGTCCAAAAAGCAGCAGGGTTTCAATGGCTTCATGAGCTTGCCCTGCTCAAGGAGCTTCAGTCTGAACCACAGAAGTTAACAATGGCAGCAGCAGCATCCACCCATGAACACACTGGGAGATGGTTAAGGCAATCAGCAACAAGAAGACAATTGGAACTGGTATTTGCACATGCACAGGCAGAACTCGAGTGACTGAAGTCTCTTCCCCCCTCCTCCCACAAGTGGACCTGGGGTGTTGACATCACAGAGAGTGATGTTTTGGCATATAACCCATCACCCAAGACCAAATATCATTCTGGGTATGCTCAGTCTCTGGCCGATGGTGCAAATTTCATATGATCAAGTCTAGGATTATGTTTGCTCTCTCATACATCCAGGGAGGGAAAGCACAGTTCTGGAGAAATGAAGCCATTAATCAAATTGCTGTGGGATATAAACTGTTTGCAATCTTCAGGGAATTTTTGGAGAGATTGGAGGCACAGTTTGGAGACCCTAACCCAAAGGTGACAGCAAATGCAAAATTGAAAACTATGCGCCAAGGTTCTCTGACTGCAGATGAATTTATTTGCAGTTCAAGGCAGAAGCATCACAAACTGATATGGGAGAAGCAGCATTGGTAGAATATTTGAAGGCAAGATTAAATCCCTCGTTATTCAAGTCTATCTATTGACTACCTTCTATGCTGGAGAAATTGGACAAGTGGTATAATTGGGCAATGTGTCTTGATTGGCAATATTGACAGGAACACAGAATCGAAATTGATGTATGGAAATTCCATATTTGGAAAGTCATCAGGAGGAAAGTCCGAGAACAGAAGGACACCTCAGGTACAAACTCCGAGGGCACAGCCACTGGCCATGGCAGTGACACCTATTGTTAAGGAGTCAGCAGCATCGATGGATGCAATGGATGTTGATTGAGTAGGGAGATGAGCTCCAGTTAAATGTTTTAATTGTGGGCAATTAGGGCATATGGCTCAAAATTGTAGGCAGAAAAGGAAGATTAGGGAAGCGACTATTGAGGAAGTGAAGTTGGAGGAAGATAAGCAGAAGAATTTTGTGGAAGAGTACCAGTGAAGGTTTCCCCATTGGTGACCCAGAATCAATATAATGTATTAGTATCTGAGGAAACTGAGAGTGAACCCGAAAGAGAAATTGGAGAGTATGACCCTCATCATTTATCCAACAAAGAAAAATGCCCAGCCTTATTTCCCAAGACCCCTAAATTTTTCATTTACTCAGCGTGGATAGAACCCGAAATCAGCTTGACAGTAGGATTGAAGACAGTGGACACGCATGCAGCAATTAATGTGGAGGCATTGCTTGACAGTGGTGCTACCAGATTATTTATTAATTGATTTCTAATTACTGGAAATGGTATTTGCATGTGTAAACTGCCACAACCTATAATGGTGTACAATATTAACGGTACGATCAATCGTGGAGGAACCATTAAGGAGGAAGTGACAATGATATTGAAGTATCAGGATCATCAGGAACGAGCCGTATTTAAAGTGTGCGACCTTGGGAAAACCAATCTAATAATTGGATGTCCATGGTTATAAAAACATAATCCGGAAATTGATTGGAAAAGTGGGAAGGTACACATGACTTGTTGTCCTAAAGAATATAATGTGTATGGGAGAAAAGTAAAAAAGGAGAAGAAGGAAAAGAAAGAGAAAGAACATCTGAGGAAGTATTCTGTTACGATGGAGGAAGTGGAAGATGAGGATATGCCAAATGGGTAAGTTCCAATTATGACTAGTAAGGAAGAACAGAAACAGACCTTTAGGGAAATTTGTGGAGGACAGTCATGGGATAAAAATGTGGAGAAAGTGGAGAAGCCAGTGCAGGAGTGGGTGCCAAAAGCCTACCATAAATATTTGTCAGTTTTTCAGAAGAAGGAATCAGAGCAGATGCCAGTGTGAAAGCCATGGGATCATGCAATTGAGATAAAGCTGGGATTTGTGCCAAAGAAGTCAAAAGTCAATCTGTTATCTCCAAAGAAACAAGAAGAAGTGGATGCATTCCTTAATGAACAATTGTGCAAGGGATACATACGACCTTCGAAATCACCGCAGACATCACCAGTATTCTTTGTACCAAAAAAAGATCAGAGGAAGAGGATGTATACAGATTACAGGTATTTGAATGAGTGGACAGTGAAGAATGCGTACTCTTTGCCATTGATCTCAGAGATAATTGACAAGGTGGGAAAGGCCAAAGTCTTTACAAGATTGGATTTATGTTGGGGGTACAACAATATATGAATAAAGAAAGGAGATGAGTGGAAAGCAGCATTTGCCACATGTCAAGGATCCTTCGAGCCACTAGTCATGTTTTTTGGGATGACCAATAGTCCCCAACTTTCCAAAATATGATGAACAACATTTTCAAGGATGTGATAGACAGAGGCGTGGTGATAATATTTATTGACGACATTTTGATATTCATGGAGAATGAAGACAATCATGAGGCGATAGTGCAGGATGTGTTGAAGAGGTTGGCAGAGAATGATTTATTTGTTAAACTGGAGAAGTGTGTATTTGGAGCAAGTGAGATCGAGTTCTTGGGATTAAAGATTGGTCCTGATGGAATGGAATCAAGATGGATCCTATCAAGGTACAGGCAATTGTTGATTGGCCCATGCCTACCTATATCAAGGAAGTTCAGGCTTTCTTGGCACTCACCAATTTTTATCGTTGCTTTGTTCATAAATTTTCCAACATTGCCACACCATTACACAACCTTATGTGAAAGGGAGTAGTGTGGAGATGGGGAGAACAACAGCAGACAGCATTTGAAGAGTTGAAGAGGAAGTTTGTGGAAGAGCCAATATTGGTCCCAGTAGATTTCACACATCCCTTACGAGTGGAATCAGATGTATCAGACTTTGCTACTGGAGCAGTATTATCAATGCTATGTGAAGATAACAAATGGCATCCTTGTGCATATTTGTCTAAAGGATTGAATGATGTGGAGAGGAATTATGATGTGCATGATAAAGAGATGTTGGGAATAATATGAGCATTGGAGGCATGGAGACATTATTTGGAGGAATGTATGCATCAGATCGAGATCTGGACAGACCATCAAAATCTGCAGTATTTCATGTCTACTAAAAAGCTTAACTGTCGACAAGCATGTTGGGCATTATTCCTATTGTGCTTTAATTTTCACTTGGTCCACAAAGCGGGAAACTTGATGAGGAAAGCAGATGCATTATCCAGACGTACAGATCATAAAAGGGGAGTGGAGGAGGACAATAAAAATACTACCCTACTCAAACCTGAATACTTTTGTATTTGTGCTATGTGTCAAGGGCATTTATTGGTAGATAGCTCAGAGATGGAAATGTTGTCTAAAATCAGGCAATGTTCAGAGATGGATGATGAAGTGGTGGAAGCTGTGAAAGCTTTGAGGGGAGAGAAGAAAGGTAATATTAAAGGAGATAAATGGGTTGAAGAACAAGGGGTAGTGTTGTTCAGAGGAAAGGTGTACAGTGACTCACAAAACTGAGTCAATGTTTTGGACTTTTTGATTCATTGTTGAATAGCTTCCCATAGACAACAAAACCAAACAAGGTATTGGTGTACCGAATAACATACATGATCAGGGCTACCAAACAAACAAAGAATTATGTAATTTTAATTATCCCTCATGGAGATATGATCATTTTAATTTAGGGACTCATTGACTCAGTTTTGTGAGGTGGTATCAATATTATGATAAATTGTAATTCTAGTATCTTGTATGACCTCCCTTGGCCTTAATAACTGCTCCCAACCTTCTAGGCATGCTTTCAATCAAATTCTGGCACACCTCTGATGGAATATTGTTCCACTCTTCTACTACTCTTTCCCATAACTCCCAAATTCCTTTTGGTGCTGTTGGATACTTGTCTAACTGGTTCTTGAGGTGAACCCAATGATGTTCAATAGGACTGAGGTCTGGAGATTGGGCAGAACAATCCAGAAGAGTAATATTGTTGTTCTCCATCCATTTCTTGGCCTTTTTTGAGGTATGCTTGGGGTCATTGTCTTGTTGAAAAATCACCTCTTCTCCAGAAATTCCACTCTCCTCCAAGCTAGGCAGCATATGGTCCTTCAAAATGGACACATACTGGTCAGCATTTATTCTCCCCTCAACCTCTGCAAGATACCCAACTCCATTCCATCCCATACACCCCCATACCATAATGTTTCCTCCCCCAAATTTGACAGTTCCCTGCACCTCTCTCTCAATCAGCCCCTCTCCCTTCTGTTTCCAGACCCACTCTCTCCCATCTGACCCAAACCTGTTAATTTTAGTCTCATCTGACCAAATAACCCTCCTCCAGTCCTCCACAGTCCACTCTCTATACTTCTGAGCAAAAGCCAATCTTGCTTTCCTATGCCTTATACTAAGCAAGGGCCTTTTCTTCTTCACCACAGCCTTGAATGAGTTTTTTCTGAGAACTCTTCTGACTGTTTCTGAGGAGACTGGAGTGGGGATGATGCTGTTAATGTAATGGGTAGCCTGAACAGCATTTGCAGCCTTGCCAGTGGTGATTTGGGTAAGGATGGCTCTCTGAGAGGTAGATGAGAGCTTAGAAGGACAACCACCAGAGGGGGAATCCAGGTTTGGATGGAGAGCCCTGAGTGTTCTGGATACACTAGACTGGCTGAGGTCGAGTTTAGAGGTAATATTGTGGGTAGAATAATGATTGGAGGCCAGGGAAAGAATGTTTTCCTTTTGAGCAGAGGAGATGGGATGCATTGGAGAATATTGAAGTATGAAGAATGCTAGTCCTGATTAAATACTATAATTTAAGGTCCCATCAAGGGTCACATCACCTTAGAAACCATCTGTCAAGATTTTGACATTATACAGTTGGTGGAGCATCAGATTCTAATATTTCTGACTACCCCTCACAAAACTGAGTCAATGAGTCCCTGAATTAAAATAATCATATCTCCATGAGGGATGATTAAAATTACATAATTTTTTGTTTGTTTGGTAGCCCTGATCATGTATGTTATTCGGTACACCAATACCTTGTTTGGTTTTGTTGTTTATGGAAGGCTATTCAACAATGAATCAAAAAGTCCAAAACATTGACTCAGTTTTGTGAGTCACTGTATGTACTGAAAGATCAAAATTTACGAAGGCAGATCGTACAGTTACATCATAACACACCAGCTGCTGGACATCCAGGAAGGTGGAAGATGTTGGAGTTGGTGATGAGAAATTACTGGTGGCCCAGAATTTCCAAGTATGTGTTGGGGTATGTGGATGGGTGTGACACGTGCATGAGGGGGAAGAAATTTTTAGAAAAGCCTGCTGGGAAATTAATGCCGAACCCTATACCTAAAGTGCCATGGTGAGACATATCTGTGGACTTTATTACAGGATTACCTGAAGCTCAAGGATATGATGCAATATTTGTAGTATGCGATCGCTTCACAAAGGAAGTCCATATCATTCCTAGGGTTAGACATGGGTATGGGTAAACCCACGGTGTTACAGGTATGGGGTTCACAGGTACAGGTGTGGTATTGCACATGTCACACCTGTGTCATACCGTGACCTGTCCCGCAGGTTTGAGCAGGTATTTCCCTTTCCAGTGATGGATCTAGACCGTCTGAGTTGTGTAATAAAGCTAATTAATTACATATATATGTCAAGATGAAACACCCGCTCCCATTACTTATCACATGGCTGCTCCTTTATTACTCTTGCTTCCTTACCTGTCACCCCTCTGCGACAGAATGCCAGTACACCATGGTTATTTCTTTGCGAATCCTTGTCTTTGCTGGCGACATCCGCAGTTGTCAAGCCATATCTATGACAAGTTCTTATTACGAGCACTGTATTGTGTAGAAGGCTTAAAATTTTCTTAGCAGCACGTTTTTCTTGATATAAAGTCCAGGTCTTCATCTCAATAGGACCTTGATCATGGCTCGCCCAGACCCTTCTCGTTCATCCCCCTTGCTTCGCTCAGTCACATCCAGCACCACTCAGTCCATGAAAAAGGTCGCCAAATCTGTCCAGAAGGCCGTTAAAAAAGGTGTGACAGCCATCACTCGCCCATTCAAGAAGCTTCGCACCACCTCTGCATCGACCACTTCGTCTCCCACTCGTAACGGTACAGGTTGGTGTCTCGAGGCCCCAATCATCGATGGTCAATCTTATAGATATTATTCAGATGTCGACAGCAATTCATCCCGACAACCATCAGTCGTCAACATTGATTCCGACAAACCTGATGACAATCCGGAGACCGATGAACAGGAGCTCAGTATGTGCACTCTTCCTAGGCAACTCCGAGTCCTCAGCATACTAACGAGCTTCCAGAGAGGCTGAAAACCACCTGGCGCTCCCCAGCATATGGTTTTTTCAAGTCCAAGGTTCGAGTCGGTTATGAAAATGGGCGTAAGTACCACTCCTTCCAGTGCACTGCCAAGAGGTGCAAAGGAAGCGGTGGTGTTCGCCAATATCAAGACTAGAAAGACCGTGCTGCCACTTCAAATCTGATGAGTCATGCTGTCAAGTGCTTTGGATGTGATGCTGTCGACACCGCCTTCAACAACTGGTCGGACCCAGGTACTCATGATGGATCAATCTTCGCTGAATTCGCTCATTGGGGGCAGGCTCCTGTAACGGTATCTCATCGTGCACACATGACCGAGGAAACAAGGTACGCTCCATTTAACACCTTGTCATTAAATTATTTGACCCATTGCAGGGCCTATATCGCCCGCTGGTGCGCAGAGAGCAATCGCCCGCTTAGAATTGTTGAGGATCGTGAATTCAATTTTCTCATGAAGGCCAGCAGTCGTGCATTGACCAAATTCTTTGGGTGCATGTTTTCGTCTCCTAATCGTCATCACTAGATCAGGGTCTCTGCAGGAACACTCAGGTAAAGTCCACTTCACAACAGATGCCTGGACCTCTCCCAATCACCGGGCATTTGTTGCATGGACTGTCCACCTTCACGACGCTGGCCATGTTCTAGCATTTCTTCTTGATATTATCGAAGTCCCTGAGGTGTGTTGTCAGTCCTCCGCTTTCCAGGATCGCTTTGTAATCTTGCCTTATCAGTCCCACACTGGCGAAGCCCTTGCAAAGGCCTTTCATAATATGTTGATTGCCCATGGGCTTGAAAGAAGGTATGCTAATCATGATCGTCACCCTTCGCCCTGTGATGATGTATCTCACGCTATGCAGATTCTCGCAAAGACTTGATCATCTGATGTTGTGGATGCTATTCAGTCTGGGAGGGGTCTTCAAAAGCGACGTCTGAGTGACTCCAATGCTGAGGAAGAGGAATAGCTTTCATATCATGTGTTTGGACTCATATGATTAACTACGTAGTCTTGGTATGTCTTCACCATGGGCTGCACCTGTGGTGTCACTGTGCAGTTGCATGGTGCACCGCGGTGTGCAGATACTGCAGTTCCTCAATAAACACTGTCGTTCTGACCTTTACCCATGGGTTTGGTACATGAATGGGTGTGGTGTTGCAGGTGACAGGTATGGTAATATCTAAAGTCACCCACGGTGTGACCCATGTCGAACCCTAATCATTCCTACTACTGCAGAAACCTCATCGTTGGGCTTGGCATGCCTCTATCTAAATCAGGTATGGCAGTTACATGGATTACCTGATATGGTTATTTCTGATTGCAGATCACAATTTGCTTCTGCGTTTATGTGAGAGTTAAATAACATATTGGGAATTCAAACCAAATTATCTATGGCATATCACCCACAAACTGATGGGCAGACAGAGAAAATGAATCAGGAGTTGGAGCAGTAACTACGCATGTTTGTCAATCACTGACAAACTGATTGGCCTGAATGGTTGGCAATTGCAGAATTTTACCACAATAATAAATTTCATTCGGCTACTCGCATGTCACCCTTCTTCACTAATTATGGGTATCATCCCAGAATGGGAGTAGAACCTCAAAGGGAAGTCAAGGTACAATCAGTGGAGGACTTTGTGTCAAAAATGCGAAAGGTGCAGGAGGAAGCAGAGGCAGCATTGATTAAAGCATGTGATGATATGATGCAACATGCAGATCGTACTCGAGCTGTTGCTCCAGAATATAAAGTTGGTGACTTGGTATGGCTAAATCAAGGATCTGAATCTTCCACGACCTTCAAGAAAGCTTATGGAGAAGCAAGTTGGCCCATATCTGATTTCTAAAATAATTTCACCCAATGCGGTAGTGTTAAAATTACCTCAGTCATTCAAGATTGATCCTGAGATTAACATTTCCTGTTTATGCCCTTACCGCCCACCCACTATTCCTGGTCAACAAACTACTCCACAGCCTCCAATAATGGTAGAAGGTGCTCCAGAATATATTGTGGAAGAGGTTTTGGACTCACGTCTTCAATGAAATAAATTGGAGTTGTTAATCAAGTGGAAGAACTACACTGACAAAAATAATTCATGGGAGCCAGAAGATAATTGTAAGTGAGCATGCAAGGCAATCTCCCAATTCTTTAAACGTAATCCAAATGCTCCTCGTCATATTGCTAGAATGGTGTATGAGGGGATGAAGTTCTGGCCTTACCAGAATTTCACACAGGGGACAGATACAATATTTTCTTGCCTGGAAGTCGAGGCCTAAAAGGGGGGTAATGTTAGGAAACAGTCTCCTAACATGCCTATTACATAATACTATTTTTATTTTATTTTATTTTATTTTATCTCATTTTATTTCACCAAAATATGCTACAAAATGCCTATATACACATTATTTGTCAGCGTGGGGATTCTTTATTTACACGCATCAATATGTACACACATGTACACGCATGTGTGTGTGCATCCATAATAACATACTACAATATGTGTAACATAGTATATAACCCTATAATAAATACTAGGAGACCTCAGTTGTGTTCTCTTAGGTATTCCATCCACAATAGTGGTGCAAAAAGCCTAATTCAGCCAAATGTTCCATTTTTAACCCCTCACATCAAAGCCATCAAATCCCCCATCACGCGTGCATGCCCCGATGCCTTCTTGTAGGAGAGCCCACACAGTCCAGCTAGCAGATTAGTGGGTGTCACCCTAACAGGTAGTGAGCTGGTGAGCAGAGGGGAAGGGATATACTGGTGATAGCTATCAAGGCATTTATCCATGGTGTTACTGGCAAAAATCTGCCCTGGTGCCAGTGATGATACTCAACCTGGAAACCCAAACAAAACCTACTAAATGGCTTCAGATGGTATAACATGAATCAGAGGAAGGGTGCAAGTTGGTACTAAATATCACCGTTGATTTCCAAATGTTGTTGTTAGTGAGGCAAAATAATGAGGAATAATGCGAATAGTCTGTAAGAGCATACAAAGAGGTTCAAAAGAGGTCAAAATAGGTTCGAATATGTGCAAAAGAGTTCGAAAAAGGTTCAAAGAGGTTCGAACTTGTGTGAAGTAGTTTCATAGTATATTGAGGAACGAGTTTAGTGAATGTAAAGTGTTTGTCGAAAGGCGATAGGCAATGTGCAATAAAAAGAGGAGTGAATACAATAGTTTTGAAGAAGTTTGCAATATTTTGCAGAACTTAGAGATATGACATGAGCTAAGACTCAAGAGAACGGCTCTTAAATCAGACGATAAGTGAGAGAGTAACTTGTGCTGTGTTCCCCTGTTCATTGTTTTTTTCTAAGTAACTAATACAAGTCTATATACAATATGAAGGAATAGTACTAAAAAGAAATTAATAACAATGTAGAACATGAGGCAATGTGCACAGCAATAAAGGTATTGTAAAACATAAAACAAATGAAAAATGATAATAAGTGAAACATTCGGTGTTGCCATATAGTAAGAGTACTTCTCTTGTTGTTTCAATAGATTGTTGAAACCCCAAAACCACCATTATCATACCCTAATTCTTTTATCGTCTCTCCTTGCATCCAGTATTGTTCAACAAGTGACACAGTGGCTCATGCTGAATGTTTTGTGTGTGTCAAAAGGGTTTTAGAATATCCCTATGGTGGCCGAAGTCATTTGAAAGCATTCAAAGTGTCGCAAAATTGTTCAAAGTTGTTCAAAGTTGTCCAAAATAATGCGAAATAGTGCGAAAATGTTCGAAGTTGATTTCATGGCATTCATAGTGATTCGGAGTGCATGTCGTAAGGTATAGATACAACAAGATTTTTCTCTAGAGCTTATAGCACATAGTGGACCTATCATCCTCCCTCTTACTGAAATCCTGACTGTCCTAGTCAGCCAATTGAAGTCATGTACAAAGTGCATGATCGTGTTGAAAACTTAGTGAGGTTCAAAATACTTCTCATTCTTCTTCCATCCATCCTCACCTCTACATCCAACCCCAGCTTCTATCATGTCTCTCTTAACCGAACTTAATGTCGAAGTACTTGAGTACACAAAATCGATGCCCAAGTGCAGCCTCACAGAAGATATCGACTTTGAAGTCTGGGGGCGAGGTTTTTGTGCAAAAATGGTATGTCTGTTGCTCATCTATTCATGGTCAAAGGTGCTAAAACATTTTGTGTAGGTGGAATACAATGAACTTGCCAAAGATCTCGGCGAAGAATGCGATGCAGCCATGCAAACCATGGTTAATGAAGTTTTCGAGGTATACAAGCCTTTAGCTTGACGCAAATGGATTTTGTGGGGTAGGGAGTTGCTTTTTGTCGATGTAGCAGAGGAGGTAGAATGAGAATGAAGGGAAGAGGAGGAACAACATGTTTGGGAGGAGGCTGTCAGGGTAATGGATATGTATGCCACTCAGGGATCGCAACTGGCATCAGGAATAGGAATGGGACTGGGACCAGGACCAGCATTGGGAATGGTCACAGCATCAACACTCATTCAATTGGCAGTTGAGCAGTGGATTGATTTCACTATTGTTTTTGAACAAATGCAGTGGGTCATACTTCCTACCAAGATTGATGTATCACAATCCCTCATTGATCTGCACCAGGATTTAATTATGAGACAAAGTCCATCAACTTGGTAAAGCACCTCACACTTCTGACATGCAAGCTGTTGAACAGGAAAGAGAAGTTCTCACATCTCATATGGCAACCTTAACACATTTACAAAATGCTGCCAACATTGCTGAGCATGACATTATTCCCTCCTGAATCACCCGTGACAATGAACCTGAATTTGAGAACTTTGATGACATAGAACCCTTTGATGAAGAGACTTCTGCTTTATCTCTTCTGGCTGACACACACACTATTCCAGTTGAGGAGCAACAAGTATACCTCCCACATGATGGAGAACTTGCTAACATGGAGATTCACCTCAGAAAGAACCAGGCAAGTCGACTGCTGCATCAGTTGCAAGAGCTCATTGCTGACAAATCATTTCAATACTCACACATCATCCAAGCGGTGCCGAGAAAGGGAGTTCACACCCGAGCATGAGCCATTGTCCAGAATGTGGTTAACAAAATTGCCTTGCATGCCCAAATGTCTAACCATTGCTGAACCCAACTGGTGGCACTAAATTGTGATGCTGCGACATCAAGTATGTTTCAGTGGTTAATGAAGGATGACCTCAATGCTAGCACAGCTATTCTGAAGCCAAATGCACCAGGCTCCACTAATCTTTGCCTGTTCTGGATTTGGCATAATGCCCACAATCGACCTGGTATCATTACTGAACAGCACAGCAATGCTGATGCCAATGCCAATGTTAATGCCACTCGATTCTGGGAATGTAAACATATTTTGTGGCCATCCATATTCATTACACTAACAGTTTTATTAGTCAGGAGAGCACACTGGCTTCGATCATGGGCTCAGAGAAATAGATGGAGAGAGGAATTTCTACTGGTCACATATGAAATGCAGTGGACTGTGCAATATTTCATCTATCACAGCCAATGGTGGCAGTCAGCCTTGCAGTCCAAGAATACACTTCCTGGCCCACTAGCCTATGCTAATCACCAGCAAGCTTTCTGGCAAGAACTAGCATTGAGAGCTGACAATGCATTTAGATCAGCAAATGCTAATTATATCTCCCCTATATGACCAAAACATTTTGTATTATGTAAACACAATTATCTTGATCACAATCCACCATTTTGCAAGGGCAAGTGTTATAGTCAAAGCTCCTAAATCTAATATAAGCTGGAGCTTGTAAGCATCGACGTTCAGCAAAGGTTCAGATCACTGAAGCTTGTAAGCAATGGCTGAGAGAGACTTAGATCGTAGCTCGTTAGGAGTATATGAAAGACTAGGTCAAGCTAAGCTCGACCAGTCCTGTATTCATCATTTAAATAGTACAATTGTAGATCATAGATGATGAGTCGTGCTACGAGAACAATAAAGACAATAAAGGTGAAAAGACAATAGCAAAAAGGCGTCTGCAGTGTACACTACAATAAGATGGGAAGACGGAGTTGTAAGATTAAAGGTTCATGGTCGTGAGACAATAAAGCAAAGAACAATAGCGTGAGACGAGAATGTAGAACAATAAGGACAAAAAGAATTTGATTTTCCCCACGCCTCTTCGTAACATTAGCCCCTCCTCAATGTTTCGAGTTCCAACCGAAACTAAGTCCTAATCGTTCGCATCGGGTCAAAAGACGCCATATTGTTGGTTGTCGTGGTGAATGTGCTGAAGGATGTAGGAGTTGGGGTGTCGTGGGCGTAGACCCGGGTCGGTAGCTCAATGTCGTCTCCCCCAGCGAAGCGCACTGAGGTGCCGGTGATGAAGGTAGAGAGTCATGGGAGACGAGGGGCGGAGACGATTTTAAATAAAATGAGTATGTAGCAGAGCATCATAAGAAAAATTGATGCACTTGGCGCCGAGAGTGATGACGACATAGATGTTGTAGATCATGGTGGTTTGCTTTTAAGTAGTGCAATGACATGGCGGGATGTCACGTGTCAAATTGTTTGGACAGAAGAGCACAGAGTGCTTGGGTCACCACCATTGACAGTGGGGGCATTGGTATTCGGGGCAGTGTGAAGAAAAATGCCCAACTTGTGCACAGGTGAAACAGACCGAGTTATGCATCCACAAAGGTGCGGGCGCATGTTCGGTGGCAGGGTGGTTGGGATATGGGGTGGGCGCTCGTCGTGGTGAGGGTTGCGAGGTTCATGGGGGGAGAGGTGGGTGTGGTGGAGGTGGTGTTTCTTCGGGTGCTTTGTCTTCTTCGTCACTCAGCGGCTCTATAATAAAAATTCATTGAGGAGTGGGGACCCGCTCTCCGGGTTCATAATGCAGAGCCTGCTCGTCCAGGCTTCTCATGAGCGGGAGTATCTCTAGGTAGTATGCCTCTTCCGTTAGTCGCTGAAACATGCGTTCCATGGTGGAGATGACCCAGTAGGTCTCGAAGAGGTTCCAAACGGTTCCGTGCTGCAGCACGCGGTCTTGGGTTACAGAGAGCAACCTCTCCTCATTTCACATGTCGTCCGTGTCTCGGACGAAGCTCAGGATCAATTTGAATGTCCTGACAGGGTCAGGGTCGGGTGTGGCAGTCATGAAAAGATGAAGAGGACGGCTCATGTTGAAAGGTTGTAAGTGGATTTGTATTCATCAAGTATTTCAGCAGCGTTTTTTAAATGAGCTGCTGGCTCCCAGGTGTTTTCTGCCATGCTGTATCCCTTCCACTTCACCAGGAATCGAATTCTTCTGCCTATCCCTTTGTGAGCCAAAATAGCTTCAACCTTGTGTTCCAGTTTCCCCTCGATCAGATCGGGTGGTGGAGGAAGAAAGTTTGGTCCGTGAGTTTCGTTCTCCTTGAAACATGAGAGAAGCGAGGCATGGAATACGGGGTGAATTCTCCACTGAGAGGGGAGCCTTAATTCATAGGCATGGGACGAGATTACCCGTGTGATGGGGAAAGGTCCCTCGCATCTAGGGGCGAGCTTTCTGGTTGGGTATCCTAGTTTCAAGTTCTTAGAGTCGAGCCAGACCCTCTCCCCTACCATGAATGGGTGGAACCCTCATCTGTTTCGCCCGATCATTACCTGTTGGGGGAGTTCGTGCGCCACCAGGGCTTCCCACCGTGTTTTTCCTAGTTCGGCTATCCTTTGTTCGGTAGCCAGTACATTTGTTTTCTGATAAGCCGTGGGGATAGCCCTAGGGTGTGCTCCCATCATTACATAAAATGGGGTGTTTTTAATTGCCGAGTGATGCTTCTGGTTGTGTGTGAATTTGGTGGGGGTGAGGTGGCTCTTCCATTGTGATGGTTTGTTCGCACAAAAGATTTGGAGGTAGATCTCGAGCTCCTGATTTACCCTCTCCGTTTCCCCATCGGTTTGTGGGTGGTAAGCTGTGCTCATTGCTAGCCTTATTCCCAGGAGTCTCCCTAGTTCTTGAAACGCATTCGAGGTGAAGCGCGGGTCATGGTCAGATATAATCTTGTCTGGGAGGCCAAATCTCCTGAACACGTTGTGCAGATAGAGATCAGCCGCCCCCAATGCATTGACGCTCTTGTTACAGGGGATGAAAATTACCCCCTTGGTAAGACCATGGTCTACCACGACCATGATGGTATCACATCTGTTGCTTATCGGTAGATCCATGATAAAGTCCATTGTCACCAGTGCGAATGGTCGAGTGGCGCTAGATTTGATCGGTGATAATCCCGGTGTTGTCGGGTGTGTGTTCACCTTCATCTGCTGGCAGGTGGCACAGCTGTCGACGTAATTCTGGACGAAAATGGTCATTCCTGACCACCAGTAGTCCCTCCGTACTAATTCTAGGGTCTGGAATCGGCCGGGGTGTCCTGTAAGTATGTTATCATGGTATTTTTCCATGATCTTTCTCCTTAGTTCTTTGTCATTTGGGACGTAGCATCGATTTTTAAAAAAGACTGTCCCATCATCTTCCATTTTCCAGTCTTCTACCGCCGACTTGATCGGATTTTGTTACAGACATTGATACTTAGGGAGCTGTTGAACTGCCATGCTGAAGTGAAAGCCCTGCAAAACCAGCTTGGCACATCATATAAGGATGCCAGTCATTATACATGGCTGAGGTCGAAAGACTGGAACAGCAGAATGTCACCTTGAAGACATATGCAACCTTGAAGGAAAGGATGGAGTCAAATCTGGAATCATTTAAATGCAGGTTCTCCGAGATTCCAATCAGACTGTCATCCCATGAGCATGACAAGGATGCCAACCCCCCTGCCGATTTTCACTGATGTTATGCCAATGCCATGACATTCTCATTGTATCTACATTGAACATTGCTGTGCTGTATCTAATGATGAAATATTGCCAGTTTTTGAATGGCCACAGTCAAGACACAGCAGCAGCAAGACAATGCACTAGTCAAGACATGGCATCAGCCAAAGACATGGCATTGGCCAAAGACACAGCATTGGCCAAAGACATGGAATTGGCCAAAGGCATGGCATCAGCCAAGATATGGCATTGGCCAACAGGACGATGTTGGCCCAAGGATGGCATCAGAGCTAGGTTGCTGGCAATGAGACTTTGAAAAGAAGGAAATTTTACCCCCCATGTGCCATGTGCACATTGAATTCAACCTTCTTGAAATAGGCCTCCATTGCCTGGTGGGTAACCGAAATCATAACTGTTTAATCAGGGATCAATTACACATTGACAATGAATAAAAAACACTATTACATCACATCAACCTCCTCAACAAGAAGAGCCAACCCAGCTTAAGGCTACCCAACTACCAAATTTCACTCAAAAAGCCAAGTTTGAGTTTCAAAATGAAAACACTACTTTGTTTGTATATATTGATTGTAGGGATTACCAACATGTGATTGTTGATCTTCAGCATTTCACTGTTTTTCATATCAATATTGACCCTGCTGCCACAGCTAACCTATCATCCATCATGAATGTTACACATGACCAAGTCCTCAGCCAGATCAGTGAGATTGTACAGGCCATCCACAATGGACTTCAGGATGGAAGTATCGCCACAGTGATGAAGGAAAGAAAATCAGTGCTTGTGAGTGGATCGGCATGCTATCAGACCAACTATGCACTTATGAATTGTAGAACACATTATTTGGATGGCAAAGAGAGGTCCTCACAGAAGATGTGCAGGCCATGTTCTGGGCTGATGCCTTCTTGTGGGGATTTGTGGTAGCATGGTCAAAGTCAGACAGGACAGGGGACCAAAGGTTTATTGAAGGTCAACGGAGGGCAATGAAGACCTTTGATGAGAAAAGGGGCATTACAGGTGCTGCATCCACAGCAACTGGACCAACCAACTTGACAATGGCAGTGGCAGTGGGAGCTGGACCAGCAATGGCCCCCATAGCAGCAGCAGCAGCAGGAACAGCATTACCTGCCAGAACGGCTGTGGCAGTGGGAACAGGAATGGCCACCAAGAAGGCATCCATGGCAGCAGCCAAGAAATGAGGAATGGGAGTGGCAAAGGCAAAAGCATCCTGAGTGGTACCAGCAGTGGCACCAGGAGCAGCAGTGGCAATGCCAACAAGGAGAGAAGTGACAGCAGCATGGGCCAAGATGCAGACCCAATCAGAAGCATCAGGATCAAGAATTCCTGCCCCTGCCCAGCGTCCAATACTGCCAGTCATCACAGTGACATGCAGGTTGTGACAGGTGGAGAGTAGCAACAGATCGGATGAGGATTTGGATGAGGAGATGGAGAGCAATGCTGGTGCCAATCCCAGGATGGAGTGGAAGTGGCACAATGCAGCAAGGAAGGGACGAGCACCACCCCAGCGAGGAAGTTTGTGAATGATGCTCTGTGCACGATGTGTCAAGCTTAGGCATCAGTGTTGGGATCAGGTGAATGGCAAAAGTGCATGCTACTTCTGTGGGAAAGGAAAAATTCAGTGCAGTCCAGAGGATATGGATCAAGTGCCAAAAATGAAGAAAGCAAAAGGATTGGCAAGACGAAAAGCAAAGAAGGCATGATTTTCCAGTAAAGACAGTTGAGAGGAATCATCTAGGCAGTTCACTGCAAGAGAAAAAAAAATCCAAAGGTGAGTTCTTCCATTTCATGACACATAAAACCACTAACTAACATGTATACCTATAGCTATGGAACAGGATATCAACATGGCTGATCCTGAGCCCAAGCTGACTGCCCCCCCTCCCCTGATGGCCAACCCCTCCCCAATTGACTATGCCCCCTCATTGGACATCTATACCAACTGGAAGAAGACATGTACCAGCATGCATGGTGGAATCAAGAGTCAGTGCAAGAGTCCCAACTCCACATATGAGAACTCTGGGACGCATTTCACTTGCTTCAGAACAGAGTGAATGACATTGAAGGATACCTTGGGTTGCAGGCTAGCACACAGCCCATCATGTTATACAATGGTTACATGGCTGGGCAGGTGGTTCGCCTCAAGAGGACTCCAAGCAGGAGGGCAGAGGTGTATTGGGAAGGATGGATGCTGAGGAAGTCGATGCCGCTCCTGCTCCCATTCCCATTCCTGTTCCCACTCTGAGTCCCACTTCTTCCACTCCCACTCCTGCTCCTGCTCCCATCCCCGCTCCCATCCCCACTTCCACTTCTACTCCTGCTCCAACTTTTGCTCCCAATGCTGCTCCCATTCCTGCTGCTGTGGAGAAAGATGAAGAGATGGCTGAGCCAGATGGTGAAGAGGGCCTGGACATACCTGAAGAGGTTGCTGAAGAATGATCCTTGGCTGGCGCCTCCCGATCCAAATTATTCCTGCCACACCACAGGATTCTCCCAACATTGTACAGCCCATAATACCTATGTCCCCATGACTCCCTCTTCTTTTCCCCCCAACGTCGCTCAGTGAGCCTGAGCCTGCCACCCTGTCATCAGTAGTTGATGTCATCACCTCACCCTGGCTGTCCCCTCCCCCTGCACAACTGTGCTGGTCCCCACGCAAGCTGACCCCTGGTCCATCTGGACTACCTTCCAGAAGTACCACCCCTGAGCCTAACCCAATGAAGAGAGCAGCCACACCTGAGGACAGAGGGGAGACGAAGCAAGGCAGAAAAGAGTAGATGTTATCCAGCATATACATAAAAGTGGTGTTAATTTTTTTTTGCACATTACATAGCAATTGAGTTGTAAATCTACTCTGTAAGTTTCACTTTTTTGATTCACTGCCTCCTCCCAACAGCCTAGGTAGAAATGGCTTTCTTCTGTGCAAGGTCATCAGCTGTCCTTTGGATAGGTCGTGCCCATGCTGAGGCCGATGGATTTTGAGATGATGGTGGAATCATCTGTTGAAATACATTTGGTGCAGAGGGGATATGGTAGGCACCAGCTGCTACCCATCCTGGTGTTGCCATTGCCAATTCCACTGTTGCCATTGATAGGTCCACTGCACATGCTAAGGTCTGGAGAAGATTCCTACTCATATCGAGACATTACAACACGCACTCTGAACTGCTACGAATGCCAAAAAAATCGACTTTGAATTATTTTTGAACTATTTTGCACTACTTCGGATGACTTCGAACTATTTCGAACTATTTCATGACACTTCAAATGACTTCGCAGTATTTTGAACGACTTCGGCCGCCGTATAGCTGTCATGAAACACTTTTGATACATGCTGCACAACCAGAACAGGTTATTCCATTGCATATCAAGCACTACCAGACACGAGGAGAGACTACAAAAGAATTAGGATGCGATAATAGCGTTTTTATATTTCGATGATATATTGCAGCAAAAGATAAGTACTTTTACCATATGAGGACATGTATGTTTCAATTATTTATTATTTCTCATTTATTTTTGATCTACAAAGTTCTCATTGTATGATATATTGCCTCATGTTTTACACATGTTTTACTTCCCTTTTCAGTACTATCTCTTCAAAAATGTATATAAACTTGTACTAGTTACTTAGAACAACAGAGAACCAGTTACCCTCTCCACTATAGTCAGATGTAAGAGCAGCTCTCTTGAGTTTTACCTCACGTCGTATCCCTGAAGTTCTGCAAAATATTGCAAACTTCCTCAAACTTTCGTATTCGTGCTCAACTCATCATCGCCTATCGTCACTAAAAACCCACTTCGTAACTGCTATATTCATTTGTCAAACATATCTCGACACCAGTCAAACATTTTTGAACCCCCTCGAACTCACCCGAACAACTTCAAACCATTTGAACCTATTTTGAACTACTTCGCATGTCTTTGGACCAATTTCGAACTTCTTTGAACATCTTCATATGCTTTAAAAAGACTATTCGTCACACCTTTTACCATTTGCATTACTAAAACAATGTCCTGGTATTAGCAGTGATATTTAGTACCAACTCCACCCTTTCTCTAGCCTGAGTTATGCTTCATAAGCCTTTTTAACAGGTTTTTGCTAGGTTTCCAGGTTGAGCATTATCACCATTGCTGAATATTGGTATTGCCATTGCTGATCCTAGAGTTGCCATTGCCAATATTAATATCGCTGTTGCCAATGCTGATGCTGATGCCAATTCTGGGAATGTAAATATATTTTGTACATACTAACATTTTTTATAGTCAGGTGATTACATTGGCTTCATTCATGGGCTCAGAGAAATCGATGGAAAAATTTCTACTGGTCACATATGAAATGCATTTAGATCAGCAAATGCTGATTATATCTCCCTTTTGTGACTGAAAAGGGCCTGTATTATGTGAACATGATTCATCTAAACATGATTATCTTGATCACCAACCACGACCAGTAACACTATGTCAAACAAAACTCTCTCAATCTTCAACCCTTTTTCTTTGCAATTGAGACTAAAATGGCAACTCCAAATCTGGACACAAGAGATCATTTGGTATGCAGAGTCCTGATTCTATCAAGTTTTGTTGGTGTTAGATGATGCAAACTTTTAAAAACAATGTTGGATGCAGAAGATTCTCTATTCCAAGCTTGTATCTATCTTTCCTAAAGGAAGTAAGTATACATCACTGACATATGACAGATGTATGTCATGTCATGCATCAGCATTGGCACCTCCATCAGCCTTATGATGGAGGTGCCGAGCCTTCTTCGGTCTTGGCTGACAGTCTTGCCAATGTCGATTTGGACTATCTACCCCTCAGATTCTATCCATCTCTCTTGTCCACATTGGATGATGGTATTGCCACTGACAGTCCTAACCATCTGGTGGATTACTATGTATGTAATTGGTGGAGATGAAATAGTGAACCGGTGATAGATCCACTATGCGCTATAAGCTCTGAAGAAGGATCTCATCGTATCTATACATTATGACATGCACTCCGAATCACTATAAATGCCACAAAATTGACTTTGAACATTTTTGCACTATTTTGCACTATTTCGGATGACTTCAAACAATTTTGAACAATTTCGCAACACTTCGAATGCTTTCAAATGACTTCGGCCACCATAGGGATATTATAAAACCCTTTTGACACACACAAAACATTTGGCATGAGCTACTGTGTCACTTATCGAACAATACCAGATGCAAGGAGAGATGATGAAAGAATTAGGGTATGATGATGGTGGTTCTGTAGTTTCAACAATCTATTGAAACAACAAGAGAAGTACTCTTACTATATGGCAACACCAAACATTTCACTTATTATCATTTTTCATTTGTTTTATGTTTTACAATACCTTTATTGCTGTGCACATTGCCTCGTGTTCTACAATTGTTATTAATTCCTTTTTAGTACTATTCCTTCATATTGTATATAGACTTGTATTAGTTACTTAGAAAAAAACAATGAATGGGGGAACACAGCACAAGTTACCCTCTCACTTATCATCTGATTTAAGAGCCATTCTCTTGAGTCTTAGCTCGCATCATATCTCTAAGTTCTGCAAAATATTGCAAACTTCTTCGAAACTATCGTATTCGCTCCTCATTTTATTGCACATTGCCTATCGCCTTTTGACAAACACTTTACATTCACTAAACTCATTCCTCGATATACTACAAAACTCCTTCACACAAGTTCAAACCTCTTCGAACCTTTCTCGAACTCTTTCACACATATTCAAACTGATTTTGACCTCTTTTGAACCTCTTTGTATGCTCTTACAGACTATTCACATTGTCCCTCATTATTTTGCCTCACTAAAAACAACATTTGGAAATCAATGGTGATATTTAGTACCAACTTGCACCCTTCCTCTGATTCATGTTATACCATTTGAAGCCATTTAGTAGGTTTTGTTTGGGTTTTTGGATTGAGTATCATTATTTTGGAACCCACTGTGAGGGGTTTCTAGATCATTTCATCATTGAACCTCCACTCTTTTCTACCACTCATTTCACTAAAGAGGGCTTAATGGTTTCGACTTCACATTGAACTTATTTTGCCTCCAACCCTCCTGAACAACCAGGAGATCTCGATACAGTATCTCAACCATTGATAATATTATTTCGCATTTTATCACCCTTCGCGCTTATGACCTTGCTACCATCTTCAACTTTGAAACATACAAAACACAACATCGCATGAATTTCAACTTCATGACCTTTGAAATCCACCTCGAACATGTCTACATCCCTTATGCCAGCTCCCGGTCATTCTACATCTCCGAAATTCGATTCGAGACTATTTCAAGACCTTCAAAAACACTTCAAAAATCTCGAATTTTTGTTCATAACTTGTGGTATTACAGATCATGACTTAAAGAAGTGACATGCTTGCAGATACACCGACTTCGACTCTTACGATCTCTGGGAATCGCTTCCAGATTACGAACCCAGCACTTCATTCGATGAATTTCACATTGCAGCATTCAAGTTCTATCCTGAAATAGAAGACGAACAAAGATACAGCATTTTGGACATGGATACACTCATTAATGAACAGCTTCCCACTGGTATTTTTGATGAAAATGATTTAGCAGCTTATTACAGGTCATTCTATAAGGTCATGAGGTTCCTTCACTCAAAACGTAGACTTTCAGAAGCTGAACAGAGTCGAGCTTTTCTTTGAGGCTTTCAAATGGACTTACAGATTAGAATTGCAGACTGTCTCAAAGTAAAGTTTCCTGATCATTATCCTGATGACCCGTATATGCTGAACGACATCTATGATGCCGTGAAATTTGCTATAGCATCCTCAAATTTGTACCCCATTCCCCAGCAATCAATTTCGACCTCGAATCTATCACAATCTAGCACATCGATCAACTTTGAAGACATTTTCCACATTTTAGAAAACTTTGCATGAAAGCTTGCATTGGTTATCACAGCCTCGAATTCCACCAGATCAACACCCGAAGTTTCCATTTTGACCTCGTTCATCACCGATATCGCACCTCTGACTACATCGAACCAAGTATCTGACAGTATACCTACAGCTCAAACAATTCAAATGACTTTGAAGCTCATATCGTGGCCCTAGAACAGGAACTAGTCCTCGAAAAACAGCTTGCACTCAAATAAGAAAATGTCGCACTTTGAAAGTGTCATGTTGCACCTCCTGGTCTTTATTGCATCATCCCAGCTTTGTTGCACACATCCATCCCAGTCCTGCCATCTTTGCCTTTGGTAATAGCAGCCCAGTCCACTTTAACAGTTGCACCTTCATCAGCTTTGAACTCAATCTTGCCTCAGAAACCCTCATCACATTTGTCTCCACCCTCACACACTTCGACCTCGACTTGTTGTTTGCCACTACCAGTATTTTTGTCCTCAATCTCGTCAACCACACCATCTTCTGATTCAACATCTATTTTGATATTGCCCTCGCCCTTGACACTAGATTCACATTTGAATTCACCTTTGAAGTCTAATATAGCACTCGAAAGTCCATTCACATCATATATCTACAATCATCACCTCAAAATTTGTCTACCCCTCATCACCAACATTTTTATCACATCCATTGCCCACAAGTATTTCTCCAACCTTGTTTTTGACCCCTGGATTTTGTGTCCGATTTCGATTTGACCAGTCGCTCGACTCAATTATTACGATCATGGTTAGAACTGTCAACATTGATCAAATTTGCATATTTCATTTCTTTTTTTTGCATTTTGACCTCATTATATTTATCAAACACCTTTGACTATGCTCAACATTCTTTAAAATAGCCTCGATGCTTTCACTTCTATTCACCCATGTAGGCCTTCACTAACCTCGATCTCAACTTCAAACTCCTTCAAAAATGCCCTACAACTATTTCGTCTTCACCAAATCCTTTCGATATCGACTTCGAACACATCAAAAATTTTTGAACACCTTTGAATCCCGACAATAAAACCTTCGAAGCCTTCCAGGACTTCGAAAACAAATAACTATATATTTTGCTTATATTTTTCTATTCATTTTGTTTTGCTTATCGCTACCACTCAAGCCTCAGAAGATTCAAATTTTAAATTTAAAAAGATATACATCAAAAAAAGTCTTTTAGTCTACTCCTCCAACATCTCCTCTAACAGCTCAACTTCCCTCCCCAACACCTCCATCTCTACCTTCTTCTGCATCAGTTTTGCAGCAATAACCCGATTAGTGTTTGAAAGTCCAGTTACAAGACTGGGAAAAAACCAAGACTGGACCAGACCCTAACCAATCAAGACTGGAAATAATCAGGACCGATTAAGACCGTAACCGCAGTCCAGTCTTTGGTCCATCAACATTTGGGAAAATGAAAGACCAAGCAAAGACTGGTCTTAGCAGTCTCAACCGGTCTTTTTCAAGGTCCTAGCATATTTGTATTTCATTTTGCGATACATGTACACTTTCTCCCCATTTTCAGATTTTAGAATTTTTTAAAGAGTGACTAGACCGAAATGCTACAACAAACACATCACTGCATCACGGCTCCAGAAAATATTGAAACAGACATTCCACCATGACTATCACTACTCGAACAATTGCACTCGGCATTCCACCAAGGCTCCACCAACCCAAGCCTACTAAGACCAGCAGTACAAAGGCTACCAAAACCAATAAAAAGAACCAGAAAAGGGTTGCAACTGAGAGTGATGAAGATGATTCCAGTGACGAGTCAGAGCCGAGAGTGAAGAAAAGGCAACGCAAGGAGCAGAGCAAGGTGTCAGATGATGATGTGGAGTTGGTTGAAGATGATGTTGAGCCACCGGAGGAGGATGTCGAAGACATTGATATTGAACCTGGCATTGGTGATGAACAACAGGTTAGCAGGCCATTCATTGTGGTGGCCATAGACTCACTTAATCCCAGGATGATGGCCTTAATGACAAGCAATGTGGGGCTGACCTTGAAGCATGGCCTGTAAAGAAGAATTCAATGCTAGACCTGCTCATGATAATGTCTGACACAGTTACCATGAAATTCAAATTAGGGACAGATAACTATGTGACAGAAAAAGGATGGTGGTGTAAGATTTGCAAGTAAGTCTCCATACCAAAAACATATGGAACGACGGGTGACTTACTATAGTGAAGGATCGATGAACAATTTCTTAAGTTAAACGGAAAGCGCAAGGCTTTCCATAAAGGAGGGAACTCATCATGTCACCTACATATCCATCAGCATTATCCCATTTACAAGGAGAGGTGTGAAAAAGAAAAGATACTGGTTGCTCATTGGACCATTCCACGGAGCATTTGGAAAGCGATGGAGGAAGAAAAAGAGGCTGAAGTGAGCAGCTGCACGACAAAGAAACAACAACAGCTAGACTTCCAGACGGTGATGGGGCCATGAGAATTTATGAGAGAAGGTGTCCTCCACATGGTAGCAAAGCTCATCGCAACTAACGATCAAGTGAGTCATTAGTACATCTCATTTTTATCACGGAAATAATTGATAACGTACCTATAGCTGCTCGCACTCACTAATAATCCCGCGTTTAGAAACTCTCTTGTTGCCATGAGGCCAAAAGCAACCTCGAACAACCTTCCAACTACTTATGACATGAGGGTGTATCTTCACAACCAGTTTGTCAAGCATATACAAAAGCTGAAGGGAGAAATAACTGTAAGAAACTTGCCACCTCATAAGCACAGTGAAGTTGACATTTACCTGGGGTAGGTGGCTCCAGGGAAAATTTCAGTCACTGCAGATGGGTGGTCAGCTGACACAATGAAGGCGGGGTTTCTTGGCATGATGGCACATTGGATTGAGGTGAAGGATGAGAAGTGGAAGATGAGAGCTAGGTGATCGCATTCAAGGCTGTATCAGGTGCACATAGTGCACATAGTGGGAGAATTTGGGAAGGTACGCCATGGGATTGCTCGACCGTGTCAGCATCATGGACAAGAAAAGATCAAAGGCATGCCATTTTACATGGTCTCGCATCACCATCAATCTGATTGTTTATCATAGCTATATACAGTAACATTAGATAACACCAGTAATAATAATACAATTTGCAAGACCATCCAGGATATCCATGCTCGGAGAGGCCTTCCACTGTGGAATAGCAATGAACAGCAATTACCGTACATTTATTTGTTGTTCATAATTTTCTCCTTCTGAACAATCTTCCTATAGTTGCTTGGGACATGTAATTAACCTCGGGAACATTGACATTATGTCTCACATCACCAAGATTGCAGCTGTCGAAAATTTGACAGCTATCTGGGAATACGATCCCACACAGACCGACAACCATGTTCTAGGCGGTTCACTTGATGTGATTGCTGCAATCCATATGCTCGCGATCAAGGTAAGAATGTCTTGATTCCCAAAATTCACATGTCAAACTCACAATGCACCTTTAGATTCAGGCGTCCAGACAATGGATCGAATGTTTCGAGAGCACCCAGCTTCATTGTGGACTCCCTGAAGCTGTGAAAATTCCTTTACACAGCAATGTTCGATGGGGAACAACTTTTAACATGCTTCACCAGGTAAACCACCTTCGCCAAGTGAGTCTCATCATTTTTCCTGTTCAATTTGGTAATAAGACACTTCATTAGCCTATCGGGTTATTTTTGACATCGGCAGACGATAAGTATGGTCCCATCACTACGTTATGCTGTGATAATCATCTCGTGAAGCATATCCCATGGTCTGCATTCAAGTTGGGTGATCGAGATTGGCTCAGGGTGGTTGATGCATGCGACATACTCGGGGTAAGTAATTAAATTTATTCTCAATCCTCATACATAAACCTGACCTGATCCATTAGGACTCAAACCGAATTCAACAATACTTCTCCTCCGAAAAGGAACCGACCCTCTGGCGAGCCCTTCCTGCACTCAAAGAGCTTCAATTGGCATGGGAGAAAAAGTGCGATGCTCCAAGATATGCATTATACAAGGAGGCCCTTACCACTGGCCTTGACAAGCTTGGGAAGTATTATTTGAGGCTGGACAAGAAGCCTAGTTTCATATTGGCACTTGGTAAGAGTTCTGGCTCGATTGGTTGGTTCATGTTGACAAATACCTTTACAGTACTTCATCCCTACTACAAACTCGCTTACATCGAGATTTCTTGGGGTGGAGAGAAAGAGCAAGCTGCTGAAATTGCACAAGGAAAGCTTGATGCTAAGAACTAGCATAGTGAGGCCAAAAAGCTTGTTGAGAGAACGATACATCGTGTGGTTATTGTAAAATAGAGAATGTACTAACTACCTACAAAACAGATGGCTAAGTATTATAAAACTCGCCCCAAAGCCGCTCCCATCGTCCCTTCTGTGAATGCTTCCTCCAGTGCCACATCGACCTTGGCTGATGCTATGTCAGAATTTGACAAGCACTGTGAAACATTGCTTTTGGACGATTTAGAAGAAGGCTGGGCATCGGAACTAGGCTGCTACCTTAATACGATGCAACGAGATGTTAAAAAAGACATGGATATTGTTGAATGGTGGCAGGTATGCACTGTCGTCTGCCCATATCCTTCGTCTGCTAATACGAGCTCTGTAGAACCATGCCCTATTATTTTCTATGCTCGCTCATATTGCACTCGATGTCCTCCCGTCTCAAGCTTCATCTGTTCCATGTGAATGGTTGGTTTTGGGTACCAAGCAAATTGCAGACAACTGCCAATCGTGGCTCAGTTCCAAAGTCTTTGAAGAACTTGCAATCATGGGATCTGCATGGGGGCCTGAGCTCTACGATTTCACTGCTTGGAACACAGCCCAAGTCGAGGAGGTTCTGCTCGACTATCAGGAACTGCTTCTTGATGACATTGATGCTTTCAAGTGGGAAAAGGAATTGGATTTCGACAGCTTTGAGCTTGAACTGTAGTGTATTATGTCCCATTTTTGTACCTAGACTACCTATAAGACCGGTCAAAACTAATTTGTAAACCGGTTTTGACCATAACCGGTCTCGACCAGTTTTTTAACTGCAAAAGACCAAGACCGACCACTGTGAACTGGTCTTATGCAGTTCGGTCTGGTCTTTCATGACTTTTCGATTTACAAAGACTGGTCTTGGTCTCGGTCCAACCCCTCAAGGGCAAAAGACCAAACTGGACCAGACTTTCAAACACTAAACCCAATGCTGCACTGCCCATTCTTCCTCAACATTCTCAACTCCCTGCGACTCCCTTGCCTTTGTCTTGCCCTTGCCCTTTGACAACTTTTTCTTCAATGGTGTCAAAGGCCCTGTGACTGGTTCGATATCTTTGAACGGGCCCACGACCCAAATTTGACATACTACGAAATTTGAAAACAAGTTAGCAATCGCTTCGAAACAATTTCGAATACAATTCATACCTGGTCTACATGAATCTCACTTTGGGCCCCCAAACTTTTTCACCTCGCCCTTGCCTCGACAATCCTGCCCAGTAGCACCCCTGCACCTCCTGGGTGCACTTTGTACATTTGGGGGTGCCCTCCTTGATAATACAGTGCAGCTGGGACTTAAACCCAGTGCATTGATTGCACTACTAAAGTATTAGAACCTCAAAATTTCTTTAAAAATAGATAAAAAACTCACTGGGCCCTTGAAATCAAGGAGTCTGCTCAGTTTGACCTGCACCCACTTTGCATCCTCTGTGCCCTCTAGGTTGTCTTCTCCATCCTCCTCCTTGTCAACCTCTACCATCTTTCACTTCACTACCCATACTATGGGTAGCTCCTCTTCGCCCTCGCCCTCATCCTCATCATCGTCACCTTCGCCAGCCTCCGCCCTCTCGATTGCCCTTGCCTCAGCCTTAAAATCCATATTCCTCTGCCACAACTCCTCCTTCGACACTGTCTTTGCATGAAACACAGCAAGAGTTGCATTCTATGTGTTCACCAGCACTCTCCTTCGATTCTTGACCTCTGCCTTCCTCACCAATTCCTCTGTTAGCCTTAGCATTTCTGCTGTGGTGACTTCATCCTCCCATCATTTGCTTGCCTGTTGACTGAAAGCTGCTGTCAGTTCTGCATGGTGCTTGCCGAGCTGTGTGGATATCTCAAGGGCTTCTTGAGATTTTGAACACAGTGTGACTGTCATGCTGAGCATTTTCTTGTAATTTGAATCTGTAGCATGATCATCAAGCATTTCAGCCCAATGTGGCAATGTTGCTGTTCTGACCGTTGGGAAAATGGAATTCAGCGATGACTACAAAGACTCGAGTATTTCCCCTGCTACAATGCCAGACCCTGGAATGAAAGATGGAGCATAGCGAAAAAAGCATTCATCCTTGTGGCCATGAACATGCAAAAACCCAATGGCCTGGTCAATGCTCAAGCCAGCCAGCAGATGTGCACCAATATGCTTTTGAATGTGGATGATGTATTGGCAGACAATGTCATAAATGAGCATCACTCCCTGTTGATGGTCAACCCTGGTTGTTTTCAGGGCTTGGAGGAAAGCAAAGTCAACATTCTTTTGCTGTTCTCCCTGAAACAAGTCTACCAGTGCATTGGGTGCATAACAGCCATGTTGTGTGCATGCAATGGCTGCTACTCCAGTCCTATCACATGCCTTCAATGCCAAAAAAGCATTTGCAATGGCTCAAAATTTATTTTTACATGGAGCCTTCTAAAAACCCATGTATTCCAAGCAGAATGAGCATTGGGAGTGGCACCAGCAGTGGTTACAACATTGGCCACTGTGAAGTAAAGTGTACCTACCATAAATTGTTCTATGGCAGCTTGCAGAAATTGCTTGCATTTAGCCTGTTTTGGTGCCATCCCAGCTCCATCCCATAGCCATACATCAGCATTGGAGTTTTTCTGCCAGACATGGTCAGCTGTGAAATTGCTGTTGGCCATGAACATGCATTTAAAAACAAATCTGAGAGCCATAGTATCATTTCAGATGCAACTTGTACAATTAAGGTATATAGTCATCCACCAGTTCACATCATCCTTCCAATTTTCTGGTATATTTATGCCTGCTTGAGGACAGGCTGGACAGTAATTGGCAAGTGATCCTGGTTCGGGATTCAACAGATCTTTTTGATTGTATCCATACTTTGCCCACTTCAATCTTTTCATCCAATGCCATAAGTGGGACATGCACCGAAGCTCATGGTAGAGGTTGACCACTTCAGGCCAATGTCTTTAATTCCAGATTACAGAGCCAAAAATGGTCTAGAACTTGCATGGTGAAAAGAGTGCGTATTGTGGTGAAGCTGGTCGGGAGCAAGTTACTGGTTACTAAATCCAAGGAAATTTGGTGTTCTCCCTGATACTGGCAGGTAACCATTGCTAAATGATGTATTCCATTTGTATGCACCACATGGATATAGCTGTTGTTTAAGGCATCAGCAGTCGGCAGTGCAGTGGTCAGCTCGGGATCGGCAGTGGCTAGTATGGTTATTGCCTGGGCATTGGTCCTCATGCATCATTCAGGCAAATATGGTTGAAACCCATGGATGTCTTCATCAGCATGTTCAACTTTATGTTCATCATCGTCATTAAAGAAGTCTTGTAAGCTGTTGTTAACATCATTATTGCCCTTTGCTTGAAGCCAAAGGGCATCAAGGTGATAAGGCTGCATTGGCCCCAGTCTCATTGTCTGCTGTACTCTCTGTCATTCCCGATGTGAACTCATGATGTTGAGCCATTGCCAGTGCTGTGGCCATTGCTGAGTAATCATTGGCTGACTCTGCCTTGGCTTTATCTTTCATTTCTTCAAATGTCTCCAGATATTTTATTTGAAAGTTAAGAGCCTTGCAAATTGGCTGATTTGTTTGGTGCTGGACCAAAAGGTACGTGCCAACCTCCCATAGCTCAGCATGGTGGAAGTGTGTGCCAGTCCAGCATTCAATGGGATGGAAGGGGTTCTGCCAGTGTGTTATGCACATACATGTCCAGCAAAGTGTGCTTTCTAGTGAACAATCAACACATCTCCAAATTGCTCATTTATTCAGTTGACAGTGGTTGCAAACTTGTTTGTCAATGGACCATGCCTGCCGAGCCAGGGATGCTTGCAGCAATTCATCCACTCATCCCACAAACTGCAATACATAGTCCTTCTGTCTCTATCAGTTGTATATGAGCCTCAATAAGTCAATCCATGTCAGAAACTGACCATGCCAATCCATGGCCAAACCAGCTCATCGGCCACCTGAGGTTCTTGCATATTCCATTCTGGAGCAAGACCTGGATTGTTGTGGATACCAGCTGAACTTGATTCACCATATTCTTCCATAACCAGAGGCAAGGGAACCTTGATATGCTTTGTTTTTGGTCCATCTCGTGTCGACCTTAACTTCCACATGTGTAACAGTATTGACTGCATCATCATGGTCCTCATGCAGTGCTGCATTTTTCTTTGATTTTCTCTTTCTCTTGTAGGGAGCTCTTGTCAGGCTCATGATGATTGGGGAGAATTGATTGTGGTGATAGACTATTTATTGTACTATTGGCCTCATGTGATCCTCATGTTATCCTCATGCCGATAATATGTTATGCCTGATGATGAAAAAAATCATTCTTTCCTCCACATCAATCCCCCTCCATTGCTGCTTGCACCATCAGAGAACCTCAGTGGGGAACAGTATCGCAAGGGGAGATATACGGTTAAAGAGCAGAGGATTATCGAGCCTTATAGAGATGCATTCCGATCACAGGAATCCAAAGCTGGCCAGTTGCAAATACTCAAGCGTGACATTCTCCCTGCCATATTCAATTACTGGGTTTCAATCGAGAGGGCCCCAATGGATGAGGAGGAGAGTCACCTATGTGCCAAGGTGAACCATCAACTTGAAGCATGTGAAGGTCATATTTTTGATCACATCACCAGATACTAACAACCTGGCTTTCGAACAACTGGTGAATAATAAAGGGCTGCTTATCTGCTAGGTATTGAGAATGCCACCACAGGCACGCCTGGATAGTTCCAGATGAAACTGCCAGCCATCAAGAGTATTTTTAACAACATGACTGCAGAGGAAAAGGTAATCCTTGAGATCGAGCAGGATAAAATGATTCAGGAAAGTTATCCCGAGCAGACAAAGTAAAGGTAATTTAATGCCATTGCCACTGCCGATGCTGATGGTGACTGACATCTCACAGACTAACAGAGAAAAACCTGTGTAAGCATGTAGAGGAGAGTGCCCAACAACACTGGTTAGAAATGGGAGTGCTGTCTGTGACATTTACAGCCCATACTGCACCTAATGGTTTGATGGTTGTTGATGCTGATAGTTCCACTGCATGCTATAAGGTCTGAAAAAGAGTCTAATTGTATCTACACATTATGACACGCACTACAAATGCCACAAAATCGACTTTGAACACCTTTCAAACTATTTCACACTATTTTGGATGACTCTGAATGACTATGAACAATTTTGTGACACTTAAAATGCTTTTGAATGACTTCGCACTACTTAGAAGGACATCAGCTGCCATAGGAATATTCTAAAGCCCTTTCGACACACACAAAACATCTGGCATAAGCCACTGCATCACTTATTGAACACTACTGGATGCAAGGAGAGATGATAAAAGAATTAGGGTACGATAATGGCAGTTTTGGGGTTTCAACAATCTATTGAAACAACAAGAGAAGTACTCTTACTATCTGGCAACACCAAACGTTTCAATTATCATCATTCCTCATTTGTTTTTATGTTTTACAATACCTTTATTGCTGTGCATACTGCCTCGTGTTCTACACCTGTTATATTTCCTTTTTGGTACTTACCTCTTCAAAATGTATATAGACTCGTACCAGTTACTTAGAACAACAGAAAATCAGTTATCCTCTCCACTATAGTCAGATTTAAGAGCAGTCCTCTTGAGTCTTACCTCACATCATATCTCTGAAGTTCTGCAAAATATCGCAAACTTCCTCGAACTTTCGTATTCATTATCAACTCATCATCGCCTATCGCCACTCAGAACCCACTTTGTAACTGCCATATTCGTCTGTCAAACATATCTTAACACCAGTCGAACACCTTTGAACCTCCTCAAACTCACCCAAATAACTTCGAACACATTCGAATCTATTTTGAACTACTTGGCACATCTTCAGACCAATTTCGAACTTCTTCAAACATCTTAGTATGCTTTAAAAAGACTATTTGTCACATCCTTTACCATTTTGCATTACTGAAACAATGTTCTGGTATTAGTGGTGATATTTAGTACTGACTTGCACCCTTCCTCTAATCTGAGTTATACTTCATAAGCCTTTTAACAGGTTTTTGCTAGGTTTCCAGGTCGAGCATCATCAATGTGTAAGTGGAATCTTTAATTGTGATGCCAATGCTGATGCCAATTGCAATGCCGATGCTGATTACAGTCATTACAATGTTGCCTCTTTAATGGCTACCCCTGCACGATCATTTCTGGACATCTATCATGATCATATCACAGAGCTCAAGTGGAACCTCATGAGTTATGTCAAGGCATTACATGCATCGGACGTTGCCTCAAGGTTGGCAATGCAACATAACACCACCACACCACAAACCCAGCTTTTGATGACTCAGGATGGGTTCCCCATCCTGCCCACACCATGGAAAGGATCACAATACAAGAAAAGAGAGCTGGAGTGATGGTTTATGTTGTTTGTTGTGCAGCATTACAGTATGACAACTTCTCATGCTACAAACCATTACTTATCTCCATGCAGAACTAGCCAACAATGGTCATAGTCACCATATCCCATTTAAAGCAATTGTTGACCAAACCTCTTTATTTATCAATCCTGAATATCTCTCAGGAAGGTTCAAATTCAGAGACCCATGGAACATGCACAAGAGCATCATAGAAGAATTCTTTGACCACATTCTGCAGTGTCAAACAGCGCAGGGCCCTGAAAGAGCATTCAGGTTCAAAGGAATCAAAGCGAGTGATGGGAGTGTGTCTCTGCACACTATCCTCATAATTTAAATAACCCTCCACCTTCCTGATGCATTTCCAAATGCAGTGGACAATGGAATGGTGATGCAATACCTGATGCTGAGTCCATCATGGGTGCTGGCCTGCATCTCAATGTCAATGCTGTTCCTGATGCTGATGCTGATGCTGAGCCCCAAGGTCAATCAAGAAGCAGAAAAATGGCGAAAGTGAAACAACAGTGAAACAAACCTTGCCAAAGATCAAGAGCAGAACAGGCACCCATCTCTAAACCCCCAGATTTCTTGCAACTCACAGATCCAGCTCAGTTGAGCTATGTGCAAGTCAATCAAATGACAATGGACATACTCTGCACAGCTGGTGTGACTCGACCACAGCCAATTAATGGTCTGGGTGATGGTGAACCAAAGTACATATGTCATTCCTCGACACATTTATGAGAAGTCCATCACACCCATATCACCTTTAAATGATAATGTAAATGATGCCCCATGCCCACTTGATCCATCACTGTTGGAAGGCAACACCACATCAACTCAAGAAAGATTGAACTGACCTAAACCTCACCACCTGTCTGGGTGAACTCGGACAGAGGATTCTATTGCAAGGGCAAGGGCAAAGGCATTAAAACTGTCAACAGTGGAATTGGCATCAGGATCAGCAATGGTAGGATTGTCAGACAGAGAACCAGCAGTGGTAGGATCAGCAGACAGAGAATTGGCAGTGGTAGGATTGGCAGACAGAGAACCAGTGATGATACTCAACCTGGAAACCCAAACAAAACCTACTAAATGGCTTTGGATGGTATAACACAAGTCAGAGGAAGGGTGTGAGTTGGTACTAAATATCACTGCTGATTTACAAACATTGTTTTTAGTGAGGTGAATTAATGAGGGATGGTGAGAATAGTCTGTAAGAGCATATGAAGAAGTTTGAATGAGTTCGAAATAGGTTCAAAGATGTGCAAAATAGTTTGAATAAGTTTGAAAATGTGCAAAGTAGTTCGAATAAGTTCAAAGATGTGCAAAGTAGTTCAAATAAGTTCAAAGATGTGCAAAGTAGTTAGAATAAGTTTGAAGAGGTTCAAGGTATATCGAGGAATGAGTTTAGCAAATGTGATGTGTTTTTTGAATGGTGATGGGCAATGGGCGATAAAATGAGGAGCAAATATGATAGTTTCAAAGAAGTTCACAATATTTTGCAGAACTTAGAGATATGACACGGAGATAAGATTCAAGAGAATAACTCTTAAATCTGATGATAAGTGAGAGGGTAACTTATGCTCTGTTCCCCATTGGTATTCTCTTTATAACTAATACGAGTCTATATACAACTTGAAGGAATAGTACTAAAAAAAAATAATAACAATTGTAGAACACGAGGCAGTATGCACAGCAATAAAGGTATTGTAAAACATAAAAACAAATGAGAAATGATGATAATTGAAATGTTCAGTGTCGCCATATAGTAAGAGTACTTCTCTTGTTATTTCAATAGATTGTTGAAACCTCAAAACTGCCATTATCATACCCTAGTTCTTTTATCATCTCTCCTTGCATTTGGTAGTGTTCAATAAGTGATGCAGTGGCTCATGCCAAATGTTTTGTGTGTGTCAAGAGGGTCTTAGAATATCCCTATGGTGGCCGATGTCAATCTAAGTAGTGCGAAGTCATTCAAAAGTGTTCAAAGTGTCGTGAAATTGTTTGAAGTTGTTTGAAGTCATCCAAAATAGTGCAAAATAGTTCGAAAAGTGATCGAAGTTGATTTTATGGCATTCGTAGTGATTTGGACTGCATGTCGTAATGTGTAGATATGATTAGATCCTTCTCCATACCTCATAGGGCATAATGGACCCTATCACCAGCAGTGGTAGAATCGGCAGACAGAGAATCAGCAGTGGTAGGATTGGCAGACAGAGAACTGGCAGCAGTAGGATCAGCAGACAGAGAATCAGCAGTGGTAGGATTGGCAGACAGAGAACTGGCAGCAGTAGGATCAGCAGACAGAGAATCAGCAGTAATAGTATTGGCAGACAGAGAACTGGCAGAGGTAGGATTAGCAGACAGAGAATTGGCAGCAGTAGGATCATTTGGTGATTGCCAGACTCCACCTGTGAAGAATACACTGCAACAGATGACCCCCCCATCATCTCAAAACAAGAATCAGGGACAGACATTGGCCTGATGTGCCCACAGAACAGCTGATCACCTTGCTCAGCAAGAAACTGTCTCTATGCAGGTTGTTGGGAGAAGAAGAGCAAACTTTGCACAGTAAATTTACTATATGTGTCTCAGTAGAAGACAAAGATTGACAATAGTAAGATTTGCAGAAGGAATCAAGCGCTGGAGAGTATTTGTGCTCAGGTCCTGGGCAGTCCTGTCAAGAACAGTGTGATAGAATGTGAAATTCTCTCAGCATCTTCATACGTCGGTGAGGTGGTGGGCAGGGTGACAGCTCTGCCTAACAAACATTCAGGTGAATAGGTGGCATTGGTCACGAGCCAGCATCAGCCAACAAGGCAATGTCTCTGGAGAGTATTTATGTTCAATGGACTTCCTTCATCATCTTTATATGCAGGTGAGGTGGTGGGCCAGGTGACAGATCTGCCTGAAAAACATTCAGGTGAGTAGGCAGCATTGGTCATGAGCTGGCGTCATCTCTGGAGAGTATCTATGTTCAATGGACTTCACTCAGCACCTTCATATGCAGGTGAAGTGGTGGGCCAGGTGACATGTCTGCCTGAAAAACATTCAGGTGAGTAGGTGGCATCGGCCACGAGCCGGCATCAGTCATGAGCTGGTGTTGGCCAACAGGACAATGTCTCTGGAGAGTATCTATGTTCAATGGACTTCCCTCAGCATCTTCATATGCGGTGAGGTGGCAGGCCAGGTGATAGGTCTGCCTGAAAAATGTTCAAGTGAGTATACCTGCTGAGGTCCTGGTTCAATATGGTGTCTCCTGCTCATCATGCAGATTACATGCATGGCACCGATCTGGTCTGTGTAATGCCAATCTTGATCCTGATCCTGGTAAGGCCACTGCTGCTGCCATCCCCATTGCCATTGCTGCTGCCTGAAGCTATTTTATAGGCTACTGATGTTTGTATTAAATGTATTACTCTTCAGTCTAGCAACCATTGTAATAGTGTATTCATTTGTTACTATAGTAGGTACACATATATAGATTAGAGCATTCGACAGCATCCACCAAACCTGTATCATTCAATACACTGTATATGTTCAATAGACCATATCATTTAACACATGGTAGCTTACCTATGTGAACATTTGGCCCAACTTATGGACCTTCATACAAGACTTCTGCAATTTCTGTACCACATGCAAGTGCTCCTAGTCATCATAGACTGACTCTCCAAGCAAGGCATCTTCATTCCCACAGTCAATAAAATCACAGCCCAAGAACTTGCCAACCTGTTCATCATGCACGTCTTCTCCAAGCATGGAGTTCTGTCACATGTCACTTGCAACTGGGGATCCAAGTTAATCTCCCACTTTTTCTCATCTCTTGGTCAAGCTTTGGACATGAAGATTCACTTCACTTCAGGTTACCACCTGGAAGGTGATGGACAAACCAAATGCCTTGATCAGACTCTTGAACAATACCTATGGATTTTCTGCAATTACCAACAGGACAACTGGTCCCAGCTGTTGCCCTTAGGGAAATTCACCTACAACAACACTCCATTGGCTTCCACTGGAGATTCACCCTTCTTCACCAATAAGGGCTACCACCTGAACATCCCTATCTTCCCCAAATACAAGCTAGCCTCCCAGCTTGCTTGTAACTTTGTGGTGGACCTCAATGAACTCCACCAGGAACTCTGGAAGCAGCTCTCTGAAGCACAGAAGCATTATCAGGTTCCAGTGGACAAGCACCAGATTCCTGCTCCCAACTTCAATATTGGAGACTACACCTACATCAAAGGAGAAGACTTATGCACTACTCAACCCTCCAAGAAACTCTCAGAAAAATACTATGGTCCATTTAAAATCATTGCCCATTTGGGCACCCACTTGGTTACCCTCTGGCTTCTGGACCATCTCTGGGCAGTTCACCCTGTATTCCACATCTCACAGCAGCTGAAAGAAGACATCCTTAACACCATCCCTAATCGCACTCAGCTCCTGCCTACTCCAGTCATTATTGACAATGAACTTTGAATACAAAATTGTGGAAATCCTGGATCCAAAGATCGATAACTGTCATTGTTGCAAGTTGCTATACTTCATCTATTGGGAGGGTTACTGAGGGACTGATGAAGAAAACTCTTGGCTCCCTGCCACAGAGCTCGATCATGCTCAGGAGTTGGTTTTGGACTTTCACACCTGCTACCTGGACAAACCTGGGCCACTTCAGACTTAGTTCACTCAGTATTGGACAGTGCAAGAATTCTTTTGATTTAAAGTAAAAAATAATAAGAAAACTAAACAAATTTTTTTTTTGGGTGTGTCAGGGCCCCTAGACCTCTCTGTCATCCCCTTCCATGGGCTCCACCCAGACCACTCCCTCTGCCTTCTCAGCTAGCCCCTCTAGCTCTGCCTCCACCTCGCCCTCACTCCAGCTCTCCTGCTCCTCTCCTTCCTCCTGCTCCTCCTCAAACTCCTCCACTTTCCCTGCCCATGCCCACTCCAGATTGTAGAGATTGTAAAAATCCATGATCTCCTCAATAATGTGCTCTGTCACTGCCTGGCTCCTGACAAGTGCCTCCTATGCTCCCACCTGCTCCCACCTGAGGTCTCTGATCTCCTGCTTCAACCCCTTGATGGTTGCCATGAGCTCCCTCATGAGCTCTACCATCTCTCCTCCCACCTTCTCCTTCAAAGCCTCCTGCCCCTCCCACACCACCTCCTCACACTTGTGCTTCACCCTTGTGCAGGGCTTGCACTCCCAGCCAGAAGCACACCAGTTTCTGATTTTAACATCTGGTTGGGGGATTGTCAGCGTTATACTCAACAATAATGGGGTATTACTACTCACCTTTTACAGGGCTATGTGGCCTCCACCTGCATGACCCCTTTGGACTCTGCATCCCTCTGCACCTTTTCCTTTGCCCTTTTCATGGGTGACCCACTCCCCTCTGCCTCACCCTCCTTGGCCATGGCTTTTCTCTTTCCTACCCTCTGTGCAGCTGCCACCTTCTTCCACTCCTCCTCTTCAGCCTTCCTCCTTGTCTCTACCTGTGCAGCCACTGCCTGTTGCTCCTCCTCTCATCATGCTTCCTCCTCTAACTGGAGTCCCTTGCAGATGAGCTCTTCTTGTTGGGCCTTGAGGGTGGCCAACCTTTCTGCAGTAGTCTGGAGGAGTCATGATGATAGAGGGAGATAGGAATTTAAAAATCTTCTGACCACAGACCCAGCTTTCAAGTTGGACCCTCAAACCCTCATGTGCCTCATAGGCTAGGCCCTAAGGGGAAAATACTGTCAAGACCTGTTTCACCTGATCAGATTTCTGATGATCCCCGATTCTTTTCTGACTCTTTTCTAACCTTGACCATCAGCATTCTGGCTGCAGCACTTTTTGGTTATCAGACAAGTTGTTACATGCCTTAGTAATCATTTGCTTACTTTACTTGATTCCTAATACAGTCTTACCAATTCTGGCAATGGACACTTACCAAGACCCATTAGTACTTCTGCATTTTCCATTATTCTTCCAGCCCTCGATATTTAAGCACCCATAGCTTAGCCTTAGTCTCCAGTTTGGAAATTACATTGTCTGTTACATTGTGTCTTACATTGTACCTTGCATGTATCTGGCCTTTGTATCTTCATCTAATCATTTTCAAGACTTAATCTTGACTTAATCTTTTTGGCTCCTCTTGACTTCAATTCACTCCATATCCTCTGCTTAATTTATTCTTGCCCTCTGTCTGGATACCTGCCAGACATCCAAACCCCTTTGTCTAAAATTGAACAACTGATGAGGAGAAGGGAACAACTTCTTATAAGTTGAAGCCAAGTCCTCTCTGGCCCCTTTTCACCTGGCCTGCTACTGCCCAGTGAATTCTGCCTGGAAACCCCTGAAACCCTCCGACCACTGATGACTGGGTCCAACCAGAAGTCCAGTGTATTTCTGAACAAGTTATGACCTTGGTAGTAGCAATCTTGAACTTTGACAATTGATTAAATATCTGAAGGCAGAACATCATCTGTCCTTGTTCAAATCAATATGTTGATTACTGTTTATACCTACTACATTGGACCAGTGGTATGATTGGGCATTCAGACCTGATTGGTAGTACCATGATGAGCAAGCAAAGTTAAAATTGTTGCTATGCACACAGGTTCTAAATCTTGAACGTTGTTGGGAAGAAGTTTCAAGAAAAAGAATTACTATGCACCAGCAGTGAATTCACAACCACTGGCCATGGCAGTAACACTTCTGAGTCCATCAAATGTTTCAATTTTGGAAAGTTGGGTCATACAGCTAGGAATTCTAAAGAGAAAAGGCAAATTTGAGAAGTATGAAAATAAAAGGAAAAAGAAGAGACTTTTTTTGAGCAGTCACAATAATGGTTTTCCCATTGGAGGCTCACAATAAATGCAATGTACTTGTATCAGAGAAAACCAAAGACAATGGTTTCCATCCAGTCAATTCATTGATTGTGGTATATTATGCTCCCAATTTAATTTCAAGACTGCATTGTCAGAAGTTACTGATATTCAAGAGTCATCCAGCAAATGCACCCAGCCACACTTGGCAAAATCCAAATTCTTTATTCACTCAGAACAGATAGAACATGAAGTGGCAGTGAAGGTCACAATACAAGCAGTGGACATGCACAAAAAAGTAGAGGTTGATGTGCTGTTAGATAGTGGAGCTACTGGTTTATTTATTAATCAAATGTTGGTTCAAAGGAATGGGATTCCCATGTAAAAACTGGAGCACCCAATCACAGTGTATAATATTGATGGTACATAGAATAAAGGAGGAAGGATCACAGAGGAAGTAACTTTGATTATGTCCTACCAAAAACACAAGGAATGTGCCATATTTGAAGTATGTGATCTTGGGAAGACTAATTTAACAATAGCACAAATGTGGTTGTACAGTCATCTCTGTCTTAACCCATACTTGTGATAATCCATAACCTCCTATAAGCCATACTTGTTCATGTCCACTGAGTTGGTTCCCTGCCAAACGGACCAAACTCTTTCATATCCCATAATCCATATGTTTTGGTGGACCATAACCCATAAGTGGACATGTTACCGATCACCAAATTGCCATATATGGATGCTCCTTTGTCACTATATATGGACTTTCTAAGCTATCTATGTCAAATTTCAGTTAAATAATATACTGTAGGAGAGAGGATAGCGAGTATGGGCACCAAAAAATATGATTGAACCATTTTTCACATTTCTTAACACCTTCTACGAGCAAAAACCCACTTCAAGTCCTCGAGAGAGGGCTGACCAAGGTCAAGCAGACAGTCAAAAAATGGAAGAAATCCCTCCTCTCACAGCTACAAGAACAAAAGAAGATCTCCTCAGAAGATGAAGACTGGCTCAATCAGAAAGCCAACTTTGTTGATGAAGAAGCACTGGTTGACATGCTTGAGAATGCCTCAGATTATGAGTGTGCACTCTCAAGGCTAGACCCAAAGCAGAAGCCTTTATTCAAAAGACTGATAGAACTTGGTGGTGGAATCAGAGATGTCATTGTGATGGGAAAGACTTCAAAGAGGAAAAGTGAGTGATTGCCAGTGCCTTAATGAAACAGATGTGACAACTGAAGTGCGATCAGGACCAGAGGAAAGAAAAAAGTTATCATGAGAGAAGAAGAAGGCAGACCCAGTTTTCACTAAGAAGAAGAATGTGACCATTGCTCAGAGAATAGAGATCCTCAACTGGTACCATAAGGATTCTGGTCCCAAGAAGAGTCAGGTCAAAACTGCAGCTCATTTTGACAAGATTTATCCAAACTTAAGGCTTAAGCAGCTGATCATTTCTGATTAAGTCCAAAATGAAGTGAAATGGTGGAAGGAATGGGCCGACCTGCAGAGCTCAGAAAAGGCAGGGAATCTAAAATGAATGATGCAGACCGAGCACCCTCAGGTAAATGAGATGCTTGAGTTATGGGTAGCAAAGGCAATGGCAGATGGAATCCATGTCATGGGAGAGGTGTTGCAACAAAAATGGCACAAGTTTGCTGATCTCAAGAATATTCCACAAGATGAGAGGTTGACTCTCAGTGAGGGATGGTTGATGGCATTCAAGAGGTGATGTGGTCTGAAGAAAGTTCAGTATTACTACTTGTAGATCTTACCCATCCACTAAGGGTAGAATCTGATGTGCTTTAGACTATGCTACAAGTGCAGTCCTATCTATGCTATGCAAAGATGAGAAGTGGCACCAATGCACATTTCTCTCAAAAAGGCTGAATGATGTGGAAAGGAATTATGATGTGCATGACAAGGAGATGTTGGAAATAATTCGAGGTTTGAAAGCAGGATGGCATTATTTGGAAGAGGCAAAGAATGACCTGGAAATTTGGACTGATCACTCAAATCTTCAGTATTTCATGTCAGCAGAGAAATTGAATCACCAACAAGCACATTAGGCATTATTCTTATCATGCTTCAATTTCCATCTGATTCACAAGCCAGGAAGTTTGAGGAAGAAAGCAGATGTATTATCCAGAAGACCAGACCATAAAATGGGGGTAGAGAATGATAACAAGGACATGACCTTGTTGCAACCAGAGTATTTCCATATATGTGCTTTGCACCAAGGGCATCTATTAATTAATGCTTCCAAAAAAGGAATGTTATCTAAGATTCATAATTGTACCAATATGAACAAAGAGGTAGTGAAAGCTGTGAAAGAGATGAAAGGAAAAAAGAAAAACACCATCAAAGGAAAAAAATGGGCCAAAGAACAGGGCTTAATATTGTTCAGAAGGTATATTTGCCCAAGGGTATTGAGCTGAGAAAGGAAATTATCTGTTTACATTATAATACTTCCATATCTGGACATTCCCACCAATGGAAAACATTAGAGCTAGTGATGTGGAATTATTGGTGGCCAAGAATTTCTAAATTTGTACTGAGTTATGTGGATGGTTGTGATACATGCCAAAGAGACAAATCTTATTCAGAAATGCCAGCAGGGAAATTGATGCCAAACCCAACAGGACCCTGGATTGACATTTCAGTTGATTTCATTACTGGACTTCCAGAAGCATGAGGCTATGTTCTATTCTTGTAGTCTGCAACTGCTTCACAAAACAGGTCCATATTATTCTTACAACCAAAGAAATGTGTTCTCTAGGCTTGGCACACCTATCCTGTGATCACATATGGAAATTGCATAGTTTACTTAATACAGTAATCTCTGATCATGGACCTCAATTTGCTGCTGCATTCATGAAAGAACTTAATGAAATATTGGAAATAACTACCAAATTATTGATGGCATATCATCCTCAAAGGGATGGGCAGACAGAATGGATGAATCAGGAGTTGGAGCAATACCTGTAAATATTTGTGAATTATCACTGATGGGCCAGAATGGCTGGCAATCGCTGAATTCTCATACAATAATAAATTCCAGTCATCTACTCAGGTATCACCCTGTTTTGCCAATTATGGGTATAACTTCTGTATGTGATTTGAGCTGAGGAGGAATGTGAAGGTACAATCAGTGGAAGATTTTGTACAGAGACTAAAAAAGGTACAGGCAGAGGCAGAGGCTGCATTACATAAGCATGTGATGATGATATGAAGTGCTATCCTAATCACAAACATGCTCAAGTAGGAGATTAAGTATGGTTGAGTACCAAGGATTTACACACTACATGGCCATCTAAGAAGCTGATCGAGAAATAAGTTGGTCCCTACCCAATATCTAAGGTCATCTTGCCTAATGTGGTAGAACTTAAATTGATGCACCAATTAATGTTTCCTGCTTACATCCTTACAAACCACCTATGATACCAGGACAACAAACTACTCCACAGCCACCTATTGAAGTAGAAGGTGAAGCAGAGTATTTAGTGGAGGAGATTTTGAATTCTTGCTTGTACTGTAACAAATTGGAGTTCTTGGTAAAATTGAAAGGATACACAGATGAAAACAATCCATGGGAACCTGAAGCTAATTGTAGAAATGTGCTACACACCATACATGATTTTTATAATAGGTATCCCAATGTGCCATGGAGAATAGCAAGGATGCAGTATGAACAATTGAAATTCTGATCATATCAAAACTTCATGGTACCTGATTATAACACTATATCTTACCTGGAAGTCAAGGAATAAAAAGGGGGTAATGTTAGGCAACATGCACAGTTGCCTACTATAATTTCTTCCTTGTTTTTCCATATTTATTTGAGTCCATAAAACCAATTTATGGTCAATTACAATACATTATGCTATCATGGGAACTATAATTCTCATGTATCCTATATGTAAAATATGTATGTGACTGTATGCACACATCATATTACCTATACTCAAATAGTGTAACACAATTGTAACTTAGTATATAGAGTAAATATATCACTAAGGGGCATCCCAGTTGTGTTCTCTTAGGATTCCCACCAGCATAGTGTGTGGAAAAGCCCAATTCAGCCAACCAACCTAGAAATAACCTCACATCACTCTTTGATTGCATATGTGATCAACCTCTCATGCCTTCTTGTAGAGTCTGCACATGGAGTCTTTTAGTGGATTTGGTGTAGCCCTAACAACTGAACTGCAGATCATGCAAAGCCATGGATTGCAATACCACCAGCATCTTATGGTGGCCCCCTTTAACCAGAATTGCAATAAAAGACCTAGTTTGTCCAAAGACAAGATGTACATGAAGGAGGCTCAATAGTTGATGGTCTGTCTCTTCATGATCATGTTCACTGGCAAGCTTTTGCAGACTGACAGCTAGCTGCAATGTAAGTGATTGGTAACCTCCTCCTGCCTCCCCCCAGCTTACCTGTGTTGACTGCACATAGGCTTCATCCATCACAAAGACTGTTATGATTCACAATGGTAGGAGAGAGACAAGTCTTACACTTTTATTATGCTTGGATCACACATACATAGTACTGTATTATTATTAGCCTACTTGGCCATGCTAGGGTCCATGCTCAGGTTACTATTCCCAACACTCCCCCTCAAACTGAGTCAACAGGAAAATTGTTTTCTACTGGGTGCATTAAAACTTTCATGTGAGGAAAAACCCTGTGGAAAAAAATACAATCGCACATGAGGAAAGCTACCAGGTTTCATGTTCGACTGAATGCCCATCTCTTCCCAATGTTACAAGTATTTCAGCTGTTGGAGCAGACTACATATGCTGCACAGAGGAAGAGACGACATGTTCCTTATAACCTACCTGGGGTTTAGTTAGTCTTAGAGCTAGGGTTTAGCAGAGGTAAGAACACCATATATCTACTACGGTACAGGTTCTCCTTATATACATAATAGTAAGGATGTCACATGACTCAGGCAGCACACATGGAAATTTAATTTCAACACCCCCTCAAACTGTACAGCGTTCTAAGCAGCTAAGTTTGAATCTCGAAAGTAATTCCAAGAGAGTCTCTAAATTTCCTGAATAGGATGGCACCAAGGTTCTTTGTGAACATGTCGACGGATTATCACTTCCAGGAATGAAAACGACTGTGACTTTGTCATTTTCTATGCATTCATGGGTATAGTGGTAGCGAATGTCTATATGTTTGGTCCTTCTTTCCTGAACTGGATTTGATCCGATAAAGATGGATCCCTGATTATCAGTGCAGATTGGTATGCGCTTCAGTACATATCCAAGTTCCTGGAATAAGGACTCTATCCACACTATCTGTCGACAAGTGTTGGAGAGAGCCATATATTCGGCTTCTGTGGATGACAGTGCTACAGTTTTTTGTAAACGGGACTGCCAGCACACAATGCCACTTGCTAGAGTAGCAAAGTAAGCCGTTGTAGATCAGCATTTGACAGTGTCAGCTGCCCAATCAGAATCTGTAAAGGCCTGTAGCCCCTCGGACTTCTCACCATCGTAGACAATGTTATATTTCTGGGTTCCCATTAGATAGCGCATGATGTACATCGCTTTGTCTAGATGTTCTTGGCTAGGATTAGCCAAGAATTGCGACATCTTGATTACTGCATAAGCGATATCAGGTTGCATTCTGAGCATCAGATACAATAAAGATCCAATCACAGACTGATATTTTGATCTAAGCGTCGCGTTGGGCATTGCTGTGTTTTCTGACAGTCTGTAACCAGTCGGGAGTGGAGTGGGGGTCGCTTTGGCATTTGTCATCTCGAATCTCTCAAGCACTTTGGCGAGATATTCAGTTTGATCGAGTTTGACTTTGCTTGCAGTCTGGGTGATGCGCATGCCTAAGAATTCCATGACTTTTTCAGTACTATGGCACTCCCAATGCTTTAGACAAGCATTTTTCTTTTCATCCACAAGTTTCTTGTTCTTCCCCATGAACAAGCCATCATCAACATAGATGAGTGCAATAACAATGCTGCCTGTCTTAGGATCCTTGTGTATGAAAATGCCAGCATCGGAGCTGGTGCGCACAAACCCAATGGTGTGCATAAATGCCTCTAGCTCTTTCCACCATGCAAGTGAGGCTTGTTTAAGGCCATACAATGCTCGGCGTAAGCGCATTACTTTGCACTCTTTTCCCTCGAGTCTGAAACCCTCGGGTTGATCCATATAGATCTCCTTATCTAGTTTGCTGTATAAAAATGCGGTTTTTACATCTAGGCCAGTCATATACATGCCCTCTAGAGATGCAAGTGCAAACATGAGGTGTATGGTCTCGTAGCAGACTACTGGTAAGAAAATCTCATCAAAGTCAACACCTTCGACTTGTGAAAAGCCTTTGGCGACGAGTCTGGCTCGTTTTCTTCCATCTGATTTTATGGAGAAAACCCATCTATTTTTGATCGTTTTTTGATCATGTGGAAGATCGATGATGTCATAGACTTGTTGCTTATGAAGAGCCTCTAATTCTTCATGACAAGCTTGTTTCCACTCACGTTGCTGCTGCCGAGGTAGGCATGCAATATCGCGAAATTGGTTTGGAACTTGGCTTATTTCGCTCAATGGTTTGACTCCTTTTGACAACAGCCAGTGAATAAGCTTATCTCCTCCTTCCTTGGTTATCTTTTTAATGTAACCTGCTTCGTCCGGTTCCCACATTGGGTGATCATGTTCTTGATCATTGGAATCGGGCACCTTGTGGGGTGCTGAACTCAGTCCAGCAACTGGTTCTTTCTGTTGAGATTGTGGTCGTGTTCAGTTATGATCCGAATCTTGACCTACAGATCTCTTCCAATATTGATCACGTGCAATGTCTCTCTCTATGTCAGAGGGGAGTCGCTTCTCTCCATAGGTATTGCCAGGATGGTTTGGGATGTTCCTCTGCCTGCCTGATCGATGGGGAAATTGCTGCCATTCCTGTTGATCATCACGTCTTGGACGAAAGTCCTCAGTGGTTACTGGAGGCGGCGGAGGAGGAGCATCTGTCACATCATCATGTGCCTTTTGCTCACTTGGTACATCATCATCATCATTTTCTGATGATGGAGGAAGGGGTGGATCTTGTGGTGGTATAGAATCATCACCATCCATTCCAGATAAGTGGTCATCATCTTCTGGTTCTGGAGGTGGAAAATCACCAAGGTCTGTATTGGCAGGAGTTTTAGCTCCAGGACAGTATGGGAACAACATTTCATCAAATAGTGCTGTAGCACCAATGAATATTGCACCACTAGGTCCCATAAAATGGTATGCTTTAATGCCATCTTCTAATCCAAGGTACGTCATCAACTCCGATCAAGGAGCCAATGTGTTTGGACACTTCTCCTTGGGTAGGTAGACATAAGCACCACAACTGAAAACCTTCAGATCTAAATCTTTTGTCAGGTCCTCAACCAGTGTCAGCCATTTCAGATGCCTTATCGGGGTTCAGTTGTATAGGTGTGTTACATGTTCAATGCAAAATTCCCACCATGATTGTGGTAGACATGCAGTAAATCACAGGGTTTGCGATTTTTCCATTATTGTCCTTATGACACGCTCTGCATGCCCATTCTGTTGGTGAACATGGGGTGCAGACATCTCTATTTTGATGCCAAAGTCCTTGAGCACATTTTGTAGCTCATGATCTTTGAACTCCCCTCCTGGATCAACATGCCAGTGCTTGATTGTAGTGCCATACTGTGTTGAAGCCACTGCCCGAAATTGTCTGATGGCCACAGCAGCATCAGATTTCTTTTTAAGGCATTGGACCCAGACATGTGATGTTTTGTCATCCAGAAATACAATAAAGTATTTATGTTTATGGTATGATAGTACTGGGAGTTCCTTCAGATTGGAATGTATTAATTCAAAGGGTCTTTCTGCGTGTGAATCTGATTCAGGAAAAGATTTTGAGGTCATTTTCCCTTCAGCGCACCCTGGACGTATAATTTTGTCTTTAGGAATAATTAAATTCCTTGGGAATTTTATGGTGCTATTAGGCATCTTCCCTAGCGCTTCTTTGGATGGGTGTCCAAGTCGCCTATGCCAAGTTGAGTAGTCTGCAACATACATTGTCATGACATTGATTTCCTTGGTGCTCAATATATGAGTCCAAGACCAATAAATAGTGTCACGTTTCATAAGAGGGATGCAATCCATAATTGGGTTTCCTTGCTTGAAAAATGAAATGTGTGCAGAGGAACCATGCACATCACTTCCATCTTGCAAGAAGACGCCCATCGACAGTAATCGAGCATTACAGTCAGGTATGTAGTAGACAGGGTATAATTACGTTTCATGCATCTCTGACTTCCCGTGACATACTACCTGATGTCTAATGAAGACTGCTCCTTTCCCTACTATATGAGTAGTACCCATGGCTGTTTGAACCAGGGTAGAGTCCTTTCTTGGTAAAGGTTCGTAAGAAGCAAAATCTTTCATTTCACCAGTAAAGTGTTTTGATGCACCTGAATCCATGATCCAGTCGGCACCTTTCTTACAATTTCCATTTGCACACATAACACATATATTAAGATGTAAATTGTTCCATGATACATTTAGTAGCAGTAAAATTTCACATGAAAAGTTCGCTGTGATCAGTGCAATGTTAATTCTTGTGCTTGTGGCAGGGAAAAGGACTGACCTTTCATCATATGTACCTGTTTCAAGCGGTTCATCAACGAGCATTTCGTCGACGGCTTTCCATACTTCCTCATCAGAAACTGCAGGTTCCGATCCAAGGGAGACGCTATCATCTTCTACCTCTACGATCCTTGGTTCTGGTTCAATCCTCCTCCTCTTACCTTCTTGCACTGTTAGGTGCTCTTCCAGCGGTCGCAGATTTTTTGCACTGCACGGGAGATTCATTTGCTTGAGGGTGTCTCGAGCCTGCTGATATTCAGTATAGACCAAATGAGAGGTAGAGGCCATGCCCATGTATGCCTGTGCAGGCGGTCGGCAGTGAGGATCCCTTGTGGGAGTATGTTCACACTTCTCGATGCGCTGGATGAGCGGCATCGGCGGTATGATGGTGCCATTACCATTTATGGTAGTAAAGGCATTTGAGGCGAGGTGGGTATGTTTCTCTTTAGGCTTTTCCTCTTTAGTCTTTTTGTCCCCACATTGTCCACACTTTCGGGACGAATCTCCATTGTTGCCCTGAGATTGCCATCTGGGGTTTCCCCCTTTGCACTTGACAGCAGAAAGCTTGGTGGCCTGAGGCAGGCTGATGGGCTTTCCAATTGCTGTGCACCATGAGGCCTCAGCGACAATGGAGTCCTTGACATGTTTAAATGTCAAGGCTCTAGTAGCGGTCGTGTTAAGGACTGTGGTGGATAGAGAATCATACTCGCGTGGCATCGCAGCAAGTAGAATCATTGCCTGTACTAATTCGGGGATGGCGACATTGGCAGCTGTAAGGCACTCAAATTTATCAGCCATTTTGGCAATCTCTGGCGTGGGATTCACAGCCGGAATTTTGATTGCAATTGCAGACCTAAAGTCCGCAAAGACTTGGGAGGGGCCATCGACACCATAGTCAGTGTAGATGAGATCCCACACCTCCTCAGCAGTGTCCTTGGTGTTGGCACGCTGCCGAATAGAGGGGGCCAGGTGGAGCACTAGGCTACTAATAGCCTGGTCATTCTTATTGTTCCAGGTCTGGAGCTTGGCATTAGCTCCCACTACTAGTGCAGCATTTGTCGCCATCAAAGGAGGCACCAGGGGTGGTTTTAGTTCCATCCTGCTAGTTATTTGCCAGAGGCCCTGAGACCTGAGCCACGCCTTCATTGAGTCGGCCCATTGAATGTAATTAGAGCCGTCAAAAGTTTGTACGAGTTTTTCAAGAGTTGAAGACATGATGTTATAGTGGCAGCTGGTAAAAGCGCTCAATCAGTCCTCTATTCAAGAAAACATATTCCATAATCTCAGGCAAAAACACTCCTTCAGAGTGGTTAACCCTAGTCAACCTGGGTTTTTAAATGCAGCTCGCAGGGAGCACAATGCAGCTCACAAAGAGTGCAAGGTTACAATTTGGAGACAATGAAGTCAATGTCGTTCGCAGCCAGTTAAGGCGCATTCATGACGTGCCCAGCAGGGCCCATAACCTGTTGGAGCAGACTACATATGCTGCACAGAGGAAGAGACAACATGTTCCTTATGACCTACCTGGGGTTTAGTTAGTCTTAGAGCTAGGGTTTAGCAGAGGTAAGAACACTGTATATCTACTATAGTACAGGTTCTCCTTATATACATAATAGTAAGGATGTCACATGACTCGGGAATGTGTTTACCACATGTATGCACAGTAAGCACAGTAACATGTGTGTGCTGCATGCATGGCCTCATGTATGCAGCATGCATGGAAATTCAATTTCAACATCAGCTTCAGTAAAGTCTTAGTCAAGATGTCAGCTGTCTGTTCAGAGTTACAACAGTTTTGAATGTCAAGAACATTATCCATTACAAGATCTCAGACCCAATGATGATGAATAGCGATATGCTTGAATTGTTGATAAAATTGGGAATTATGTGGCAAAACCACAGATCCATCATTGTCACCCTTGATTACAATCAGTTCCTTTTGGGGATATCCCAGTTCTCCATATAGATTCCACAATCATATTGCCTCACATCCAGCCTCTGATAGCACAATATATTCTGCTTCAGTTGAGTAAAGTGAAATTATGGTTTGTTTCTTCGACTTCCATGTAATAGCTCCTGCTCAAGCTAGGAAAATATAGCCTGTAGTGGACTTGAGGTCATTTTTGTTTGCATATGCAGCATCTGCATATCCATGGAAGAGGTTACTGGCTTCAGTCTCATCTTGAGATTTTCTGTAAGTGATCCCAAGAGTTTTCATATCTGTTAGGTACCTGAGTATCCGCTTGATAGCACCATGGTGTTGCAAGCCTGGGTTAGTGGTGTAGATGGCCAATCAATCCACTGCATAGATGATATCTGACCTTGTGGAGTTTGCGATGAACTGTAAACTGCCCAGTAATTTTGCAAATGAATTACTTTGGTTAGGTTCATTATCATCCAGATTAGGCTCCAGTTTGATATTCAGATCCACAGACATTTTGACAGGGTTTGTGTCAACCATGCCTTTTTAGAGAATAGAACAGGTTTTACATGTGGGTTTTCCACCCTTTTATTTCTTAATTTATTCAATGAGTTTGTATGAAAAAGCATGAAAAAATGATTTTCTGGAAACTTTTTCTTGGCTCTATGTGATCCAATGCATAAAAACAATACTTGGGTCACATCTTTCATGTGACAAGGTAGAAATTATATTATTTTGTCCAATATATCACAAGCACCCATTTAATAGGTACCAGAAAAATTTTTTTTCATGATTTTTCATGCAAAACTCATTGAGTAAATTGAAAAATAAAAGCTTGGGAAACCCACAGGTAAAACCCATGCCATTCCCTATTCCTTCCTTTTGAAGAATGTTCTTGATATATTTTTCTCGAGAAATTATGATTGAATTGTCAGTATGTGTAATTTCAATGCTGACCATTTTGCTTGGTTCTTGTTAAAGCGACACCCACTAAGCTGCTAGCTGGACCATGTGGGCTCTTCTACAAGATGGGGGCAGGGCATATGCACATGATGGAGGGTTTTGATGGTTTTGATGCAAGGGGTTATTTTTAGATGAGTTGGGTGAAAAAGGCATTTTACACCACTATTGTGGATGGAATACCTAAGAGAACTCAACTGAGGTTCCCCAGGTGTATATGTTAAGTTTATATACTATGTTACAGATACTGTACTATGTTGTTACCAATGTGCACTGATAGGTTGTCCCCTTGGCTCAAAGGCCAATATGTCATTCTAACAACATTCTAATCACATTGGCTAACTCCTACAATGTTCCAGATGCAACGCGACCCAGTCTATCAATCACAACATCATATTAACTGCAATCAAACATCATCGACCATCATCAAGGTCATTGATCGATATTAAGAGACTATAAGCAACATCGGGCACCACATTTGTTATCTATATGGTGGAATTCCATACACCAGGAAGGATTCCAACTCGTGCCCAAACCTGATGATAATAAGTCAGCCTTGTTCCAAGTTCCTAACCCGTACGGAACCCACTGGATGGATTATTGTGAGACTTAGCATTGTTTATACACAAAGGACAGTCTCTTTTAGTTCTTTCCCTTTATTACTCCTTCATCATATGATACATCTCTTCCTTCTTTGGATTCCAGTCTCCTTTTTGGCCTTGTGCCTTAACTCATATCTTTGGCCTCATGTTCTACACATGTTTCTCATTCCATTTTAGAAATTTTCTTTAAAACATATAAAACTCTGTAGTATCTACTGAAAAACACAAGAAATTGTCTTCACCTATCATCTCATACTAAGTTCTAAGAATCAGATCTATCCTCTAAAACAATCTAAACTTCTATGAGTTTTCTTCATTGATGAGAAAACTCTGCGACCATTGTCATCATCAGTCTTTCAACAATCATCTGATCATTGGCACTAGCAACCCTTGCAATATGTCCTAGCTATCAGTTATAGCCTTTGTATACTTTTGACCTATCGAAAAGTATTTGGAACTCACACTTCAACCATCAGCAATAGAACTCGTTTGCTGTCAATCTTATCGATCATCCTCAATATCGAGTGATACTGCATTGGACCTCGTTGATAGGTCCACTGCATGCTATAAGGTCTGGAAAAGGATTTAATTGTATCTATACACTATGACATGCACTCCCAATCACTACAACTGCCATGAAATCGACTTTGAACACTTTTGGAACTATTTTGCACTATTTCAGATGACTTTGAATGACTTTGAACAATTTTGCGATACTTTGAATTACTTCGCAGGATTTCAAATAATATCGGCTGTTATATAGCTCTTTTAAAACACTTTTGATACACTCTGCACATTCAGAACAAGCCAATTCACCACATATCAAGCACTACTGGACACAAGGAGAGATTACAAGAGACTTAGAATGCGATAAGTGCATTTTTATGTTTTATTGATATATTGAAGCACAAGATAAGTACTTTTACTATATGGGAACACTATATGTTTTGTTTTTCATTTGCTTCATGATCTACAGTGAGGGACAAAACCTTTGAAATAATTTTTGAAGTTGAACTATTTCTTGAATAACTCAAGAAAAACTCAACCAAAGAGGTTCAAATTTGGGAAAGTGGTAGAGTACCATTGACTAATAACTTGCAATTTGTTTTATTATGTAATCTTGATTTGTTCCCATGTTATTGATATTTTACTGGCACAAGTCCATTTGAAAGGTTTTGTCCCTCTGGTATTATAAAATATTATTCTAATATTCTAGTACTTGGTATAGCCCCCCTTTGCCTGTAACACAGCCTGAACTCTTCTATGCATACTCTCTATTAGATTCTGACAGACAGATGCTGGAATATCATTCCACTCCTTCTGTGCTCTCTCCCACAACTCTGCAATTCCAGATGCTGGAGTACCATACTCTCCAAGTCTAACCTTGAGGTGATGCCAAAGGTGTTCAATGGGGTTAAGATCTGCTGATTGAGGGGGCTACTGCATAACCTCTAATCCACTGTCTTGAAGCCATTTGGGAGCCTTTTTGCTCTTGTGTTTGGGGTCATTGTCCTGCTGAAAAAGAACATCTGTTGGGTTTTCTGGTAATACCTGATTGATTCTTGAAGTTCTTCATCCAGAATGCTGACAAAAAGGTCAGCATCCATTCTCCCATTAATCTTGGTTGCATATCCAGGCCCTTCCCAGAACATACAGCCTTAGATCATCAGAGAACCCCCTCCAAACTTGACTGTCCCCTGCACCAGCCTATCACTCAACTCCTCTCCTGGCTTTTTCCACACCCATTTCTTCCCATCTGACCCCAAACAATTAATTTTGGTCTTATCTGACCATATAACCCTCTTCCAGTCCTCCACTGTCCAGTCTTTGTGTGCTTCTGCAAAGTCCATCCTAAGCCTCCTATGCTTTTTGGAGAGAAAAGGTCATTTTTGCTTGGTTATAGCCTTCATTCCAGTGCCTTTGAGTGCTCTTCATACTGTCTTCACAGTAAATGATGTGTTGGTCATGTCTTGTAAGGTTTTGGTGACCTCAGTAGCATTTTTAGCCTTCTGAGAAGTGATGAGGTGAATGGCATAGTGGGTGTCAGCAGGTGAAAGCTTCCGTGGATGGCCACCAACAGATTTGGAAAGTGTTGAACGATGTTTGGAGTGAATATTGGATACATGACCAATACTTATACCAGTGATGAAGGAGATAGCAGGACAAGACTGTTCTTTGTCAAGCAGTTCAAGAACACGAGTGTATCGAGCAGGAGTAAGTGATCACATGAGTGTATGTGGGGGGATTTGGTGTAGGAAATGACAGAAAGTTGGACACAGAGTATATATACCTATTGTAACCAAGTCACATAATTTTATTTGTGCTTTGATTAAACAAAGTCATGTGCCTGACATACCAGAGAGGCAAAACCTTTCAAATGAACTTGTGCCAATAAAATATTAATAACATGGGAACAAATTAAGATTATGTAATAAACAAATTGCAACTTATTAGTCACATGATACTCTACCACTATCTTATATTTGGACTTGTTTAGTTCAGTTGTTCTTGAGTTATTCAAGAAATAGTTCAACTTCAAAAATTATTTGAAAGGTTTTGTCCCTCACTGTATAAAGTCCTCATTGTTTGATATATTGCCTCATGTTTTACACATGTTCTTATTTCCTTTTTAGTAGTATCTCTTCAATTTGTATATAGACTTGTGTTAGTTACTTAGAATAAAAAAGGAATACCAATGGGGAACAGAGCATAAGTTATCCTCTCACTATCATCAGATTTAAGAGTCGTTCTCTTGAGTCATATCTTCACGTCTTATCTCTAAGTTCTGCAAAATATCATGAACTTCTTTGGAACTATCATATTCACTCCTCGTTTTATTGCCCATCACCTATTGCCACTCGAAAAACACTTCACATTCACTAAACTCATTCCTTGATATACCTAAAACCTCTTTGAACTTATTCGAACTTCTTTGTGCATCTTCGAACTTATTCAAACTATTTCGCACATCCCTCATCAATTTGCCTCACTAAAAACAACATTTTGGAAATCAGTGGTGATATTTAGTATGAATTCACACCCTTCCTCTGACTCGTGTTATACCATCCAAAGCCATTTAGTAGGTTTTGTTTGGTTTTCTGGGTTGAGTATCATCATCATCAAATACCTTCATCCCCTATAGCACTACCTTTGCGACTAGTACCCACTAGTTATAAACCCATAGGTTTAACTACAAACATTTGGAATGTCTTGCTCCCTTCCTCTGATTCATTGCAAATATCATTGATTGCCTCATTGGCTGTTTTGGTGGTTTTCCCAGTTTGAATATCATCATTTTTGGAGTCCACCACAAGGGTTTCTGAATTATTTTATTGTCAGACCAACCTCAACTTCCTCAGCTTAGGCCAACACAAGTGAGAAATCTTTGTATTGATACTTACCACACCTTCGAATCTCTCAAACAATCATGAGACATTCTAATTTCAGTTTCTGAAGCAGAATCTACTCATTGTAGACTATTTCCTTCACCTATATCATTGCCTTCCACATTGTCATCTACTTTATCATCATCATCATCGACCTCTTCATTCATTTTTCCAACAACTTTGACACCTCTACCATCTATTACACAAGTCTTAACCCCTACCCCTAGGTTCATCACATTCATGACTACCCAAACAGCAGTGCCAGCTTGTGGACATTTGACTGCTCTGAAATTTGACCCAACTCAGCCTCAAGAGCTCCAATGATACTTTGAAGAGCTTGAACTATTATTCCTGACCTGCGGTGTTACTGAATCAAATCTAATGAAGAAACATGCTTGTTGCTACCTCAATGTTGACTCTTCCAAACTCTGGGAATCACTTTCAGAGTATCAGCCCAGCACATCATTTAATGAATTTCGAACAGCAGTACATAAACTCTATCCCAGCTTGGAAGATGATTGCAAGTGGAGCATATCAGACATGGACAAATTAGTGGGAGAATAGCTACGCATTGGGATATTTGATGCGAGCAATCTAAAAATGTATTATCATGAATTCTACAACATTACTCACGTTTTGCGAGCAAAGAATAGGATCTTGGAAGCCAAGCAAAGCAGAGCTTATGTTTGAGGATTTTAACCCAGCTTATGGACTCGAATTGCTTGATGACTCGAACTCAAATTCTCCAGCCATTATCCCAATGATCCATATCAATCAACAACATCCACAATGCAGCAAAATTTGTACTAGCAGGCTCCAACACATAAAATTCAGTAATCCACCAATCGACCTCTTTATCACACTCGACATCAAACATCGGAAATACAGTCACCTCATCACCTAAAATCATTATGATTAAAACCAAAGATCTAAATGCAATGTTCAAATGGTTTGCTATCACCATCGCTACACACATTGCAGGTACTAAAAATTCTCACACTAATTGAGCAGACAGACAGGCACACATCGATGCACTCCTTTGCATATTTTGCAGTTTATCAGGACATTTTATTTCTGACTGTATGGTTTGTCAGTTGTACTTGAACGAAGGGAAGTGTAAGCAAAATGTGGAAGAAAAGATTGTATTTCTGAATGGACAATTCACCCCTCAAAGTATTCCTGGAAGGTTTATCAAGGAACACATCGATGAGTGGTGAAAACATAACCCAGATGCAACCCCAGCAGCCACACTCCTATTCAGCATCACACCAATGGCACTTTTGACTTTGACTAATTCAACCTTGGCTGCAATCAATCTGATAACAGAGTCCGATGTCATTTCTACATCAGGATCCGAAATGAAAGGCATTCATCATAATTTGGTGTTGACAGCTAACTCCAAAGATAGAATAGCAGCTTTCGAGCATGAAATATTCATGCTTCGAAGTGGTCAACCATTTTTGTGTCTGAACAAAGAGGTTTAAAATTCAGTTCTGGCCATGACAACCCCAGTCCCAGCACCCTTGACATCTTCATTGACAATGATCAACCCTTCAACTTCAACTATGACTCCCACATTGACATCGACTTTTTCCACATCGACCACTTCATCATCAACCACTTTACCCCCAATGCAAACCTCAGTACATCCATACACATCAGTCAGGGAGAATGCCTATTTGCCACCACACAAAAGGAACTTTGCTGGTGCATCAAAGGGTAAAGAAAAAGACAGAACATATGTGACACAGGCACCAGTACAGAATGAAAAAATTGTGCACAATATCTTTTTGCGCTCGATGAAGATGCCAATCATCACACTGACATCTGAAGAACTACTCTTGCTATCCCCCAAGGTTCGGACTAAATGGAGAGAACAGGTCACACCAAAACAAGTCCCACAATCTGGAAACAATGCGATGAACATGTTTAGTCTTGACATGAGACCCATATGAGACCTATATTAGCAGTCTCTGATCCAGTGAAATCCCTCAGCCTTTTGTCATTGCTAAAGAAACTTCATCAATCAGAACAGTTATTATGGATGTCCATGGTAACAACCAGATAGAAAGCATCATCGATCTCTGTTCCTCAATCATATCAATGGCTGAAGATGTTTGTCACAAACTCAGTCTAGCATATGACTCCTCAATTCAGCTTCTGATGCAGTCTGCCAATGGTACTGTGGATGACACACTTGGCTTATCATGCAATGTTGATGATGCTCGACCTGGAAACCTAGCAAAAACCTGTTAAAAGGCTTATGAAGTATAACTCAGGCTAGAGGAAGGGTGCAAGTTGGTACTAAATATCACCGCTAATACCAAAATGTTGTTTTAGTGATGCGAAATGATGAGGGATGGTGCGAATAGTCTGTAAGAGCATATGAAGAAGTTCAAAAGAGTTCAAAAGAGGTTTGAATGTGTGTGAAGAGGTTCAAAGAAGGTTCAAAGTTGTGCAAAGTAGTCCAAATAAATTCAAATAAGTTTGAAGCGGTTACAGGTATATCGAAGAGCGAGTTTAGCAAATGTGATGTGCTAGTCGAATGGCAATAGGTGATGGGCAATTAAATGTGGAGCAAATATGGTAGTTTCGAAGAAGTTCACAATATTTTGCAGAACTTAGAGATACACCATGAACTAAGACTGAAGAGAATGACTCTTAAATCTGATGACAAGCAACAGGGAACAGAGCATAAGTTACCCTCTCGCTTATCATCAGATTTAAAAATCATTCTCTTCAGTCTTAGTTTACATCGTATCTCTAAGTTCTGCAAAATATTGTGAACTTCTTCGAAACTACCATATTCGCTCCATGTTTCATCGCCCATTGCCTATCGCCATTTGACTAGTACATCACATTTGCTAAACTCGCTCTTTGATATACCTCTAACTGCTTCAAACTTATTTGAATTTATTTGGACTACTTCACACAACTTCGAACCTTCTTTGAACCTCTTCACACACATTCAAACCTCTTTCGAACTCTTTCAAACTTCTTCATATCTTCTTACAGACTATTCGCACCATGCCTCATCATTTCATGTCACTAAACACAATATTTTGGTCTCAGCGGTAATATTTAGTACCAACCCACACCCTTCCTCTGACTCATGTTATACCATCTGAAGCCATTTAGTGGGTTTTGTTTGGGTTTCTGGGTTGAGTATCATCAACGTACCTTGCAATCTCGGTGGAATCACTCTATACATGCAGATATATGTTATTCACAACCTGGCTTACAATATTCTACTTGGATGACCTTTCGATGTTTTAACAGAAAGTGTCATTAGAAACTATCAGAACAAAGCCCAAACTATCACAATATGTGATCCAAACTCAACTCGGACTGCTACCATTCTCTTAATACCTCAATTGCACCATCATCAAAAAGTAGTTCATGAGAATTTTCAGCATTAGAGAATGAAATTTCAGAACAGTGCCCTTTCATCATCTCATTTGACTCTCTTGACTTCTCTATATTTATCGAACACACTGCAAATATCCCTGAAATCGACTCCTCTGAAGACTTATTCATGACACTTTCTGACCTATATTTATCTGCATGTGATGAGTTCCACATTCCTCAAAATGCCTCGATGGTGTTTATACCTATGCGAACTTCTTCATCAAGAAGTATAAACCCATTGCACAGAAGGTTCATCCAATCATGGCTGGACTACCTGATCGGTTTCAAATTATTTGACACATAGAGGGCGATCCCCTCAAAGACATGCCTCTACTAAATCCCCATCCTCCAATATTTAAACCAACTCCTCGATATAACCTCAAATGAATGCAAAAACATCATCGATCAAAATCATCCAGGTGATTTTCTATGGCCTCAAAAATGAGACCTCATGCATGACTTCATTCGAAATTACCAAGTGGGGTTCCCATGGATGGAAAATGAATGAGGAAGGTTTTGAACAGATTTCTTCCCCCCTATCGAGTTCCCAGTTGTCCCTCACACTGCTTGGGTCGAACACAATATCCCCATACTGCCTGGTTTGTATGAACAGGTTTGTGACATGCTGAAAAAGAAGATCAAAGCAGGAGTCTATGAGTCGTTGAACTCATCATACAGATCACAATGGTTTTGCATTACAAAGAAAGATGCAAAATTGCTCCAAATAGTCCATAGTCTCGAGCTGCTAAACCAAGTTACGATTCAGCACTCGATCCCTGAGCATTTAGCCAAACAGGACATGCTTGTGGTGGAATATTGGATTTATATGTTGCATTCGACGAAAGGCTCATATCTGAATTCTCTTGAAATCTATGACTTTCCAGACCCCATTTGGCACACTTCAAATCATCACTCTACCGATGGGTTGGATGAACTCAGTTCCAATCCTACATGATGACGTCACTTTCATCCTACAATCTGAGGTCCCTCACATCATGATCCCTTATATCAATGACACACCAGTGAAGGATCTGAAATCAGAATATTGAATGATTGTTGGGTCTTACAGAATGATCACCGACAACTCAGGCATTCGACGATTTGTATGGGAGCATTTCAAGAACTTGAATTGCATTGTATAGTGCATGAAGTATTGTGATGGGATGTTCTCAGGACCAAAATTATTTGCTTGTGTCCCAGAAATAATCATTTTAGGTCATCGATGCAATATTCAAGGTCGAATGGTTGACCTGACACATATCGATAAGATTCAGAAGTGGGGTCCATGTCGTACACTCACAGAAGTTAAAACATTCTTAGGAACAATTGGAGCTTGTCAAATTTTTATTCAGAGTTTTGCACATCGAGCAGCTCCACTAATCAATCTTACTTGAAAGGATGTACTCTTTGAATTTGGCCCATCTCAGGTAGCAGTGCAAGAAGATCTCAATCATGCACTCCTAAACTTGCCAGTGATTTGAGCCATTGACTATAGCTCGAATGCCCCAGTAATCCTTGCAGTTGACACATTGAGCATCATGATCAGCTATTTCCTAACACAATGTGACTGCGATAACCCTCGAAAATGATACTACAGTTGATTCAGCTCAATCACACTCAATGACTGTGAATCCCAGTTCTTGCAACTGAAACTCGAACTTTATGGTCTATATTGAGCCTTTGGGGCACTTTGTTTATATTTGATAGGGATATGAAACCTTATTGTCGAGGTCGATGCAAGGTATATCAAAGGCATGCTCTCAAATCCCAATATTGCACCTAGTGCTAGCATGAACTAATGGATAGTTTCCATCTTAATATTCCACTTCATGCTAGTTCATGTCGCAGGTGTGCACCATGGGCCAGATGGTCTTTTGCGATGTCCTCGACAGGCTGAAGATGATGATGTCGAAGTAGAAGAAGAATTTGGTAACTGGATTGACAAATTACATGGTTTCATTCACTAAATCAACCCAGTTTTAATTTGACCTTTCCCCACTCACATGCCATATCTGACTTTCACCCAAGCTTCAGATTTCAGTAAGGGGGAGGATGTTGCTTACCAAGATATACCTTGATTGGACAAAGCAAAGAAAGAAGATGAACAATTACTGCTCGTTCATAGATGGTTAGATGATATGGTGCAACCCCCAAATCTATCAGACACTGAGTATGCTATCTTCGTGCAACATTGCACCAACTTCTTCATAGATTCTGGAAAACTATGGCAAAAAGATCATTACAGAGAGCATAAGATCATTGTGATTCCAGAATGTCACATCAACATTATCCGGTCATCACACAACCATATCAGCTACAAGATGATCTTTGCCATGAAGTCTCACATCATTCTACAATTGTGGTGGCCCAACCTGAAAGCCGATATTGCATGGTACATCCAAATGTGCCACTACTGTCAGTTACAGCAAACTCGAAATCTTCACATCCCACCAATCATCACAACACCTGCTCCTCTATTTGGAAAAATCTACATTGATACAATGCACATGCTGCCTTCTGGTAGATATCACAATATAGTACAAGGTCAATGTTTGATATCGTACTGGCCAGAGTTCAGGATGCTTTGCAATGAAACAATGAGGACCATTGGCAATTAGATCTTCAAAGAAATTATTTGTTGTTGGGGCTTGCTTTATGAGGTTGTTACTGACAATTGGCCAGCATTTCTTGCTGCTCTTGAATACTTGGCAAAGCAGTATCATATCAATCACATTCAGATAAGTGGGTACAATTCTCATGCCAATGGCCTCATCAAATGAGCACACTTCGATGTATGACATCACTCTACAAGGCCATCAATAGCAATCAAACTCAATGGTCAGTTGGGACCTACTTGGTCTTTTGGGCAGAATGGGTAAGAGTTCAAAAACAAATGGGCTCTTTGCCCTATTTTGCCATCACAGGTTCTCATCCACTTATCCCTCTCGACATCTCAGAAGCAACATACCTACAACTGCCACATGATTCAATACTCTCCTCCACTGATCTCATTGTCCAACGTGCTATCGCACTACAGAAATGCTCGACTGATCTCAAAGTGCTCTACTCTAGAGTCTACACTGCTTGACATGAAGCTGTGAAATGCTTCGAAGAAGTTCACAAGCAAACAATTCAAGACTACAATTTTGAAAAAGGCGACCTCGTACTTATGCAAAACACACAGATCGAGAAAGCTCTTAATTGAAAAATGCAAGCTCAATATCTCAGCCTACTCATTGTCATCACACAGAACTATGGTGGCACTTATATCCTTTGCGATCTCGATGGTTCAGTTCTACATTGACCAGTAGCTGCTTTTCGAGTTCTATCCTATCTAGCACTGAAATCAATTTCCCTTCTTCTGAACTTCTTTGATATTGATGATCATCAGCTCGAACAACTTCGAACAACATCAGATGTCAATGGAGACATCGACGAAGGCATTCCTGACCTCAACAAAGATGAATAGAGCATTTTCCTTTTCTTTTTCTTACTTGCAATATCAAAACAAACTCTTGATCCTATAATAGTGTACTATTACAAGTCGCAATATTGTTCGAAACATGTTCGCGCAAACTTGACAGGGTTTTTTTTGGCTATGAAGGAGTTCTGAGCCTTTTTCCTATGTCTTATTTTGATGAATTATCCATCTTACTTTCTTTTTCTTTTTCTCTCCTATGTTTTTTTTTTGCATATACTGTATCTTGCATTTCCTGGCTTTGATTGCATGCAATATTTCTCATTTCAAACTTATCTCACTCAGACACAAGAAAAACAATAAAATTAAAACAATACAACAAAATTCTATTGGGATTCCTCCCACTTCCTCTCCAACTCCTCGATTTCCTCCATTAAAACTTCCACTTCCAGCTTTTTTCACACCAGTACTTCCACCAAATACTGACAACAGAGTCTTGCTGCATCCGACTGCATCATCTCATCCTCCACTGCCATTGATGCCCCCTCAACCATATCTGCGACCTCAGGTTCTACTTCTCACACTCTCACTTTCCCCTTCCCCTTCCCCTTGTCCTTCTCAGCTGACTTTGTCTTCGCCCTCATTGTTCATTTTGGGTGCTCATTGACTTTTGAGGGCCTGGCCTCTGCGTTTTGGATGGGCTAGATAGCCTGGATGCATACCACTAAGTAATCATACAGATTAGCAATCATACTCATCAGCGAGAAAGATCACTTACTATGTTTTAGAGTCAACACCTCCATTGACTCCACAGTACTCTGTGTTGCTCACTTGGAGCTCACCTTTTTCCTCAATTCACCTTGACAAAGTCCTCACCTTGACACTCCCTCCCAGTAACACCCCTGAAGCCCTTGAGTGCATTGCTTGCACTTCAGGGCACCCTCCTCAACAATACATTCCTGAGATGTCCTTAGTCCTGCACATTGATCACACTAAAGCAATATCGGAAGTCTGACTAGTCTGAATGAGACCAAAAGAAAAAGACTACTTACCAGCCCATGGAAGGTGATTATGTCACTCTCCTCCAATCACACCCATTTTGTGACCATGGGCTCCTCATCCAGCTGGTCCTCATTTTCCTCCTCCTTGTCCATCTTGTCTGCCTTCCTCTTCTCGATGATTTGCTCAATGACCAAAAGGTCATCGACCAAAGGTTTCTCTTCTTCTTTGGCCTCATTTTGAATAATCGAGAGGCACATTGCCTCAAGCACAACTGTTTGATTGCAGAACTCATCCTTCAAAACTGTCTTGGCCTGGACTTTGGCCAAGAATGCACCTCTACCAGCACATCTCATCATTCCTCAATTCTCTTTGCTTTGGCCTCGATGGCCATCTGCCGAGCCACCCTCTCCTCCTCTCTCTGCCTCTTCCCCTCAACTTTCCTTGAGTACTCCTTGAAAAGATATCTGCTACCCCATGAAACCCAATCCTCCTGAGCAAATGGTGTGAATAGACTGATCGCCTCATCTGACATCACCTGCACATGTTCATCACATGCCTCATCAAATGACCTGATCAAGTCATCATATTCAGCCTATGAACAATGTCGAGAAGCAGATAAGCAAAGGAATTAAAAAAAAATGAAACACACACCATTTTTTCGCAAAAAAACTTGATCCCATACCTCAAAGTCAAGGTCTTTGGCTTTGCCAGCCTCGGGCATCGATTTCACATGATCGAGAATAGGAAGTGTGAGTTCAGTGAGGATGGATATGTTGTCGAGGAGATTGATGAAAGAGATTGAATAGAAAGAGAGTAGTTTGAACCACAATGTGTCTTAAATCAACAATCAACAATGTCACATGATCCAGTTATTTTGGCTCTACTGACCAGCACAGTCAGAATTTCAGTAAGGGGGAAGATAATAGGTTGGGCCCTCAGCTCAAAGGCTGATACATCATTCTAAACACATTCTAATCACATTGGCTAACTCCTATGATGTCCCAGATGCAGCACGACCAAGTCTATTGATCGCAATATCATATCGACTGCAATCGAACATTGTCAACCATCGTTGAGGTCATCGATCGATATCGAGAGACTACAAGCAACATTAGGCACTGCATTTGTTATTTATCTGGTGGAATACCATGCACCAGGAAGGATTCCAACTCGTGCCCAAACCTGCTGATCATAAGTCAGCCTTGTTCCAAGTCCCTTCAGCTGTTTTGGTGGTTTTCCTGGGTTGAGTATCATCAGTGCATACATGCACATACATATTTATGCATGTAAATATAAAATTACCATGCTGACAAATGTAGTATTTGTAGGCATTTGGTAGCATAATTTCACATAAGAAAATAAAATAAAAATGAAATGAAATATTATAATATAATAGGAATGCTAGGAGACTGTTTTCTAACATCACCCTCCTTTTATGCCTCAACTTCCAGGTGAGAAAATATTATATTTGTCCCCTCCATGAAATTTTGGTAAGGCCAGAAATTCATCCCCTCATACACCATTGTAGCAATGCAATGTGGAGCATTTGGATTATGTTTAAAGAATTGGGCAATTGCATTATGCACTCACTTACAATTCTCTTCAGGCTCCCATGAGTTATTTTTGTCAGTGTAGTTCTTCCACTTGATTAAGAACTCCAATTTATTTTGTCAAAGATGTGAGTCTAAAACCTCTTCCACTATATATTCTGGAACACCTTCTACCATTATTGGAGGTTGTGAAGTAGTTTGTCAACCGGGAATAGTGGGTGGGTGGTAAGGGCATAAACAGGAAATGTTAATTTCAGGATCAATCTTGAATGATTGAGGTAATTTTAACACTACCACATTGGGCAAAATTATTTTAGAAATCACATATGGGCCCATTTGCTTCTCCATAAGCTTTTTTGAAGGTCATGGAATATTTAGATCCTTGGTACTTAGCCATACCAAGTCACCAACTTTGTACTCTGGAGCAACAGCTTGAGTATGATCTGCATGTCGCATCATATCATCACATGCTTTCATCAATGCTGCCTCTGCTTCCTCCTGCACCTTTTACATTATTAATACAAAGTCCTGACCTTGACTTTCCTTCGAGGTTCTATTCCCATTTGGGGATGATACCCATAATTAGCAAAAAAGGGTGACATGTGAGTAGCCAAATGGAATTTATTATTGCAAGAAAATTTGGCAATTGCCAACCATTCAGGCCAGTCAGATTGTCAGTGATTGACAAACATGCATAGGTACTGCTCTAACTTCTGATTCATTATCTCTGTCTGCCCATTAGTTTGTGGGTCATATGCCATAGATAACTTGGTTTGAATCCCCAATATGTTATTTAACTCTCGCATAAATGCAGAAGCAAATTGTGATCCATGATGGGAGATAACCATATCAGGCAATCCATGTAATTGCCATACCTGATTTAGATAGAGGTGTGCCAAGCCCAGCGATGAGGTTTCTGCAGTAGTAGGAACGATACATGGACTTCCTTTGTGAAGCAGTTGCATACTACAAATATTGCATCATATTCTTGAGCTTCAGGTAATCCTGTGATAAAGTCCACAGATATATCTCACCAGGGTGCTTTAGGTATAGGGCTCAGCATTAAGTTCCCTGCAGGCTTTTCTGGAAATTTCTTTCCCCTCATGTACATATCACATCCATCCACATACCCCAACACATATTTCAAAATTCCAGGCCACCAATAATTTCTCATCACCAATTCCAATGTCTTCCACTTTCCTGGATGTCCAGCAGCTGGCATATTATGATGTAACTGAATGATCTCCCTTCATAAATCTTGATCCTTCGGTACATATACTTTTCCTCTGAACAACACTCACCCTTGCTCCTCAATCCATTCATCTCCTTTAATATTACCTTTCTTCTCTCCCCTCAGAGCTTTCACAGCTTCTACTACTTCATCGTCTATCTCTGAACATTGGCTAATTTTAGACAACATTTCTATTTCTGAGCTATCCACCAATAGATGCCCTTGACACACAGTGCAAAAGCAAAAGTATTCAGGTTTGAGTAGGGTAATATTTTTATTGGCTGCCTCCACCCCCCTTTTGTCATTGGTTTGTCTGGATAATGCATCTGCTTTCCTCATCAAGCTTCCCACTTTGTGGACTAAGTGAAAATTAGAACGTGATAGGAATAATGCCCAACACGCTTGCTGATGGTTAAGCTTTTTAGTGGACATGAAGCACTGCAGATTTTGATGATCTGTCCAGATTTAGATCTGATGTGTACATCCCTCCAAATAATGTCTCCATGCTTCCAATGCTTATATTATTACCAACATCTCTTTGTCATGCACATCATAATTTCTTTCCACATCATTCAACCCTCAGGACAAATATGCACAAGGATGCCATTTGTCATCTTCACATAACATTGATAATACTACTCCAGTAGCAAAGTCAGACGCATCTGATTCCACTCGTAAGGAATGTGTGAAATCTACTGGGGCTAATATTGGTTCTTCCACAAACTTCCTCTTCAACTCTTCAAATGCTGTCTGCTGTTGTTCTCCCCATCTCCACACTACTCCCTTTCATGTAAGGTTGTGTAAGGGTGCAGCAATTTTAGAAACATTATGGACAAAGCAACAATAATAATTTGTGAGTCCCAAGAAAGCCTGAATGGGCCAATCAATGATTGCCTGTACATTGATAGGATCCATCTTGATTTTATCAGGACCAATATTAATCCCAAGAACTCGATCTTGCTTGCCCCAAACACATATTTCTCTGGTTTTATGAATAAATCATTCTCTGCCAATCTTTTTAATACCTCCTGCACTATCACCTCATTGTTTTCTTCATCCTCCATGAACACCAAAATGTTGTCAATGAATATTATTACCATGCCTTTGTCTATTATGTCTTTGAAAATGTTGTTCATCATATTTTGGAAAGTCAGGGGACTATTGGGCATCCCAAAAACATGACAAGCTGCTCAAAGGATCCTCAATGTGGCTTTCCACTCATCTCCTTTCTTTATTCATATATTATTGTACCCCCAGCATAAATCCAATTTTGTAAAGACCTTGGCCTTTCCCACCTTGTCAATTATTTCTGAGATCAATGGCAAAGGGTATGCATTTTTCACTGTCCACTCATTCAGATACCTATAATCTGTACACATCCTCTTCCTCTGATCTTTCTTAGGTACAAAGAATATTGGTGATGTCTGCAGTGATTTTGAAGATTGTATGTATCCCTTGTGCAATTGTTTATTAAGGCATGCATCTACTTCTTCTTGTTCCATTGGAGATAGTGGGTAGACTTTTGACTTCTTTGGCACAGATCCTGGCTTCATCTCAATTGCATGATCCTGTGGCTTTCACACTGGCATCCACTCAGATTCCTACTTCTGAAAGACCAACAAATATTTATGATATGCTTTTGGCACCCAGTCCTCCACTGGCTTCTCCACTTTCACAGCATTTTCATTCCATGACTGTCCTCCACAACTTTCCCTAAAGGTTTGCTTCTGTTCTGCCTTATTGGTCATGATTAAAACTTCCCCATTTGGCATGTCCTCATCTTCCACTTTCTCCATCATAACAGCATACTTCCTTGGATGCTCTTTCTCTTTCCTTTCCTTCTTCTCCTTTCTTACATATACATTACATTCTTTAGGACAATGAGTCATGTGTACCTTCCCAGTTTTCAATCAATTTTCAGGTTATGTTTACATAACCACAGACATCCAATTATTAGATTGGTTTTACCAAGGTCACACACCTCAAATATGGCTCATTCCTGATGATCCTGATACTTTAATATAATTGTTACCTCCTCCTTAATAGTTCTCCATGATTAATCATACCATTAATATTGTATACCATTATAGGTTGTGGCAGTTTATGCATGTGAATGCCATTTCCAGTAATTAAGAATCAATTAATGAATAATCTGGTAGCACTGCTGTCAAGCAATACCTTCACATTAATTGCTGCATGCATGTCCACTGTCTTCAATCCTACTGTCAAGCTGATTTCAGGTTCTATTCGTGCAGAGTGAATAAAGAATTTAGAGGTCTTCAGAAATAAGGCTGGGCATTTTTCTTTATCGCATAAGTGATGATGGTCATACTCCTCAGTTTCTCTTTTGGGTTCACTCTGAGTTTCCTCAGATACTAATACATTATAATGATTCTGGGTCCCCAATGGGGAAACCTTCACTGGGACTCTTCCACAAAATTCTTCTGCTTATCTTTCTCCAACTTCACTTCCTCGATTGTCACTTCCCTAATCTTTCTTTTCTGCCTACAATTTCTAGCAATATGTCCTAATTTCCCACAGTTAAAACATTTAAGTAGGGCTCATCTGCCTGCTTGATCAACATTCATTGCATCTGCCAATGCTGGTAACTCCTTAACAATAGGTGTCACTGCCATGGCTGGTGGCTGTGCCCTCAGAGCTTGTACCTGAGGCATCCTTCCTTTCTCAGACTTTCCTTCTGATGACTTTCCAAATCTGGCATTTCCATACATCAGTTTCAACTGTGCCTGTTCCTGTCAGTATTGCTAATCAAGATGCATTGCCCAATTGTACTACTCGTCCAACCCCTCTGGCATAGAAGGTAGTCAATAGATGGACTTAAATGAAGAGGGATTTAATCCTGCTTTCAAAAATTCTACCAATGCAGCTTCTCTCATATCCATCTGTGACACTTCTGCCTTGAACTGCAAAATAAATTCATCTGCTGTCAGAGAACTTTGGCACATGGTTTTTAATTTTGCATTAGCTGTTGCCTTTGGATTAGGGTCTCAAAACTGTGCCTCCAGTCTCTCCAAAAATTCTCTGAAGGTTGCAAACAGTTTATATCCCACAGCAATTTGATTAATAGCTTTGTTTCTCCAGAACTGTGCTTCCCTGAATGTATGAGAGAGCAAACATAATCCTGGACTCGGTTGTATGAAACTTGGGCTTTCTCCCATGGATGTACAATACTATAGAGCTGATGAAGGACTTTGTATTCTCCATGGTACCATCAAAGATTTGCAGGGGTGCATATTTAGGTAATGTGCTTTTCCACTTTCAGACCTCTCCTCTGCATGCACATCATCCTGAGACATCCACTTCACCATCTCCTCCATCTCATCATCTTTATCTTCCACTGTCTCTGGTTTTATTTCTGCTTGTTTGGGCTGTGATGCTACCAATACTGACACTAATTGGGACATTTGTGCTGTAAGCACATCAATTTTGGCTTCTAGCACTGGCATGAGAACAAGATTATGACTGGGATTCAAAGTTGATTGTTCTGACATAATGACATAAGCTGTGATGAGTCACTTCTTCAGCTGAGTCAATATTCAGCTTCAGAATTTTTTTACAAATTTTCGAGTCACATGATCTGGCAATTCGAGTACCAAACTTATCAAAACTCATGATTCAACTTTTCATCAACAGTTGGGTGTGTGAGACACTTTGGATCAATATGCCTTCTGACAGTGCCTGATCTCGGGGTTAATACTGAATTTGGCTAGTAACTATGTAACTAAAATAGTCATCTGAATAGAGTATAATAAATTCAGATTGATCAGTTGTCTGGTTGTGGCTGTCCTAATGATGAGCACTGCCTCTCAATCACTGGTGGTCGCAATGTAAGATGAGGCCTGGCATCAGCTTATGAAAGCAAAGGTAAATACATATATACAATTACTTCTGGCTTGTGCTAAAAGGATGAGTAAGTGGTTGTAGTGCACTGAAACAATGATATATGTGCATGTAAGAGAAGGTGCACTGATAAGGTAGTTAAGTTCTTCTGTTAGGGTGACACCCACTAAGCTGCTAGCTGGACTGCACAGTGATGTGTTCAGTTGGTACTCAAGACAGAAGGAGTGAACACTAAACCTACAGCTGCAGGTGTGCTTGGGATGAGGGGGTTCAATTAGAGGGCCTCAGATTGTCCTTCAGAGCACAGGAACTATGAAGAGGCTGGTATGGTGATAGGTCCACTGCGCATGCTAAGGTCTGGAGAAGGATCCCACTTGTATCAACACATTATGACACACACTCTGAATCACTACAAATACCATGAAATTGACTTCGAACTATTTCGCACTATTTTGCATTATTTTGGATGACTTTGAGACATTTCGAATGCTTTTGAACTATTTTGCAACACTTTGAATGACTTCACAGCAATTTGAACGACATCAGCTGCCAAATAGCTGTCTTGAAACACTTTTGATACATGCTGCAAATCCAGAACAAACTATTTAGTCACATATCGAGCACTACCAGACATGAGGAGAGATTACAAGAGAGTTAGAATGCGATAAGTGCGGTTTTATGTTTCATTAATATATTGAGACAAAAGATAAGTACTTTTACTATATGGGAACACTATACATTTCAGTCATTTATCATTTTTCATTTGTTTCATGATCTACAAGTCCTCATTGTTTGATATATTGCCTCATGTTTTACACATGTTCTTATTTCCTTTTTAGTACTATCTCTTCAATTTGTATATAGACTTGTTTCAGTTAGTTAGAAAAAAAAAAGCAACAGGGAACAGAGCACAAGTTACCCTCTCACTCATCATCAAATTTAAGAGCTGTTCTCTTGAGTCTTAGCTCACATCATATCTCTAAGTTCTGTGAAATATTGTGAACTTCTTCGAACTTTCGTATTAGTCTCTTGACTCATCGCCTATCACCTATCGCCACTCAAAAAACACTTCACATTTGTTATACTTGCTCCTCGATATACCTCGAACCAATTCAAATCACTTTGACATTCCTTGAAACTACTTTGAACTATTTTGCACACCTTTGAACATCATTCAAACTCTTTTGCACACCTTCGAACATCTTTCAAACTCTTTTGCACATCTTTGAATCTATTTCGAACTCTTTTGAGCATCTTCATATGCTTCTAAAGATTATTTGCAACATACTTCGGCATATTATATCACTCACTATGACTTTTGAGTATCAGCGGTGATATTTAGTACCAACTCGCACCCTTCCTCTGACTTGTGTTATACCATCTGAAGCCATTTAGTAGGTTTTTGTTTGAGTTTCCGGGTTGAGTATCATCAACAGTGGTTCTCAAGGTGCGCACTAGTTGTGTATGCAAAAAGGAAGGTATGCACAACAGTGAAAAAGTGTGCAATGTAAAGGGGCAAAAATGTGCAGTGCAGAAAAACATGCAACAGGAGCACAAAAATGCACAACAATGAGGGAGATGAAAGTGGGAGGTGTAGTGGGACAAGGACAGCACTGGGATGTGCTGCAAGGGTGGCACACAGGTTAGGGGCGCAAATGAGATGTGAGCACAACAGGTGGAAAAATGTGCAAATGGTGCACAAAATGTGGCTATACAATAAAATGTGCAAATGGTGCACAAACATGGCTATATGAAAAGCACACTACAAGAGTGCACAAATGAGGATGAAGGACACAATGCAGAGATGAAGCGCAGCAATACAATGAGGGGATGCAAACGATATGCAAATGCAGTTATATGAAGGGCACACTACAAAGGCACATGGACTGGGTGCTGGTGCACAGACTATGTGCAACGCTGACTGAGCTATGAACTGAGGGGGGAAAGATCCTCTTGATTCTCTATCTGTCCACCTACTATGTACAAATGGCTTATGTGATAAAAATGGTAAAATAAAGTGTAAAAATAGAAAGTACCATGCACTACCCACAAGTGCATCCATTGGCCCATCTAAACCCAACCGCACTATGCTGCTGGCTTAGCCAATAAGATTTGTGCACACTATAGCCCAATACCCAACTTTCCGGTGATGATACTCGACCTGGAAACCTAGCAAAAACCTGTTAAAAGCCTTTTGTAGTATAACTCAGGCTAGAGGAAGGGTGCGAGGTGGTACTAAATATCACCGCTAATACCAAAACGTTGTTTTAGTGATGCGAAATGGTAAGGACGTGATGAATAGCCTTTTTAAAGCATATGAAGATGTTCGAAGATGGTTCGAAGACATGCAAAGTAGTTCGGAATAAGTTCGAATGGGTTCGAAGTTGTTCAGGTGAGTTCGAGGGGGTTTGAAGGTGTTTGACTGGCACCGATATATGTTTTGACAAATGAATATTGCAGTTGCAAGCTGTGTTTTTAGTTTGAGGACTCCATATCGGGAATATTTACAGTGCGTTCGATATTGATAGATAAATTAGAGGGATTGAATAAGATAATGAAAGCGCACTGGTCAATGTCCGAAATTTTGTCCTCTAGTTGCAAAATCCTTTCGACGGTGATTAGAATGGGGAATCATGGGGATAGCACACGATCATGTCAAATTAGGATCATATATCGTAATTGTCTAGGCTTCATTCCTGTAGTTTTTGATGGTGCTTTCAGTGAGTACATCGAATGGTCGACCAAGTAAGATATCGTAGGCTGGGTCACAAATTATGTGAATTTGCATGAACAGCATGATACTCCCCACTTCGCAAGGCACATTTTATACTAAACCTAAACTTTCATCAATGCCTCTGTTAGCCGATTGGAGTGGAATGTGGATTGAAGGATCATAAGCGAGGCCAAGTTTGTGGCAAATTTCTTCGGACATTGCGATAATCGAACAGCCAGGGTCTACAACACTTTCGACTGGATTCCTTCTGTTGATGTTCATAATAATGGACCTAATCAAATGAGATTCCTTCACAGCGATAAAGGGTTCTGGAATATCGCCAGGTCGAAGACTGTTAATATAAGTTTTGAATGGATCATCAATCATGAAAATCTCATCATTAATCAGATTCATGGCATTATTTCCTTTGGGCTGCTGAATTTGACGTGGAGTGACCTGTTCCTTCCATTTCATATGAACTTCGGGCAATAAAGACAACAATTCCTTGGGCATTAGTGTGATAATTGGCATCTTCATAGAATGAGTGAAAACATTTTCTGTGATTTTATCCTTTTGAATTGGCGCTTGGGTATGGTGCAAAGGACCATCTTTGCCTTTACCTTTCACAGTTGATCCGAAGTTTCATTCATGTGGTGGTAGGTACGAATTTTCTTTTGTAGCGGTGTAAGGATGAATAACAGGCTGCAAAGTTGTTTCTGAAGTTGAAGATGATGCCGAAGTCGAGGTTGGTAGGTTTGTTGCCATGGATGAGATGGATGATGCTGGTACATGTGGAGTGAATTGTTCGACTGCCACAGTGCTTGGGGAAACCGAAGGTCAAGAGACGGGGACTGTTGGTATGCTCAGATTAGCTTTAGCAAAGTCCTACCACTTCACAAAGCATATATCTCTTGTTTGAGTTTTGTGATGCAATCTTTGGGTATCACAGATTGTTTGGAAACCTGGTAGATGCCCCTAGGCAGTGTCGAAGTAGCCATTGAGGATGCGATGTTGTACATGAGCGATGATGCAGTTGTGTTCGAAGGATTTCGTCGAGTCCATTCGTCGATTCTGTCTTTGATAAAGTGACCAGGAATGTTTCGAGGGGTGAACCATCCATTTGGAAGCATGATTTTTCCTTCGTTGTTCTTTTTACACTTTCCTTCATTGATATAGGCTTGGCAAACCAAGCAGTTGCTAATGAAATGACCTGTGAGTCCACAAAAGACACAAGCTAAGTTTCCGAGCTGGTCCGAGCAAAATCCACTGTTAGTTCGAGGAGGATTAGTGAGTTTCGAACCTGCTAAAGCTGTGATGAGTATGGTTGCGAATTTTTCAAGGATCGCCAATAAATCTTCTGATTTAATCTGTGTTGAAGATGTCGAAGTTGATGCCAATGTTTCTGAAGACTGTAACGATGCCGAATTCGAGCTAATTGACCCTGCTAAAACAAATTTCGCTGCTGCACGAATGTCATCAAGTGGGTAGGTGTCATCCGGATAGTGGTCGGGAAATTTAAGTTCGAGTCGTCATGCAATTCATGACCATAAACCTGGTTGAAAACCTCGAACAAACCCTCTACTTTGTTCTGCCTCCAAAATTCGGCCTTTAGAGAGTAGGAACTTTGTAATGTTGTAGAAAGACCTGTAATATAATCCTAAATCACTTGCATTATAGATACCCATTTGAAGTTGTTCGCCAACAAGTTTGTCCATGTCTGAAATCGATCATTTTTGATTATCTTCAGAACCAGGATATAGTCTGCGAATTGCGGCATGAAAATCATGATACGAAGTGCCAGTTTCATATTTGGGAATCGATTCCCAGAGTTCGGACGTATTGATATCAACATATCGGCAGGCATGCTTCTTCATAAGGTCAGGATCTGTAACATTACAGTCAATGAAAAGTATTTCAAGCTTGTTAAAGTATCGACGTAGCTCTCGAGGTTGAGTAGGGTCAAATTTAGGTGCTGTGGAATGTCCTCGAGCTGGCATTGTTGCTTGGGTGGCCATAGATGTACCGATTCGAGGAGTTAGAACCTGAGCAAAGGATGGTAGATGTGTCGAAGTAGCTGGAATAATGAATGATGTAGTAGAGAATGAGGAAGAAGAGGAAGACGAAGTTGTAGACAAGGAAATAGGTGAAGGAAAGAGACAATGATGTGTAGATTTGGTGTCAGAGACAGATATTAGGATATCCCCCAATTGTTCGAAAGATTCAAAGGCCTGGTGAGTCTCGATTCTAAGGTTTCGAGCTTGTGTTGGCCTAAGCCAAGAGATTCGAGGTAGATTAGGTGATGAAATGATTTAGAAACCCCTCGCAGTGGGCTCCAAAATGATGATACTCGATCTGGAAACCTAGCAAAAACCTGTTAAAAGCCTTTTGTAGTATAACTCAGGCTAGAGGAAGGGTGCGAGGTGATACTAAATATCACTGCTAATACCAAAACGTTGTTTTAGTGATGCAAAATGGTAAGGACATGACGAATAACCTTTTTAAAGCATATGAAGATGTTCAAAGATGGTTCGAAGACATGCAAAGTAGTTCGGAATAAGTTCGAATGGGTTCAAAGTTGTTCAGGTGAGTTCGAGGGGGTTCAAAGGTGTTTGACTGGCGCTGATATATGTTTTGACAAATGAATATTGCAGTTGCGAGCTGTGTTTTTAGTGACGATAGGCGATGATGAGTTGAGAATGAATACAAAAGTTCGAGGAGGTTCGCAATATTTCACAGAACTTCAGAGATATGATGCGAGGTAAAACTCAAGAGAGCTGCTCTTAAATCTGACTATAGTGGAAAGGGTAACTGGTTCTCTGTTGTTCTAAGTAACTAGTACAAGTTTATATACATTTTTAAAGAGATAGTACTGAAAAGGGAAGTAAAACATGTGTAAAACATGTGGCAATATATCATACAATGAGGACTTTGTAGATCAAAAATAAATGAGAAATGATAAATAATTGAAACATATGTGTCCCCATATGGTAAAAGTACTTATCTTTCACTGTAATATATCATCGAAACATAAAAAACGCTATTATCGCATTCTAAATCTCTTGTTGTCTCTCCTTGTGTCCAGTAGTGCTTGATATGCAATGGAATAGTTTGTTCCGGATGTGCAGTGTGTATCGAAAGTATTTTAACACAGCTATACAGTGGCTGATGTTGTTCAAAATTCTGCGAAGTTGCTTGAAGTGTCACGAAGTTGTTCAAAATCGTTCAAAGTGTGGCAAAGTTGTTCAAAGTCATTCGAAGTGTCGCAAAGTTGTTCAAAGTCATGCAAAATAGTGTGAAACAGATTCGACATCAATTTCGTGGCATTCATAGTGATTTGGAATGTCTGTCATAATGTCTTGATATGAGTGAAACTGTTCTCCAGACCTTAAAGCGTGTAGTGGACCTATCACTGGCACAATGCTCGATTTTTAGTGCACTCTAGGTCCCATGCACTCTTCCCAATTAATCCACTTCAGTGTTATGCATCACATGCTGCACCTTAGTAATAATGATGTGATCAACCTGTGCCAGTTACCAGATAAGGTGATGCTGATTGGAAATGTGGAAGAACTATAAGGAGATGCTGTGTGAGGCCAAATAGTGCCAAAGCACCAGGATTACATTATGCAAGTTTGAAGAAGTTCACGATATTTCGCAGAACTTCAGAGATACAACATGAGGTAAGACTCAAGAGAGCTGTGCTTGAATCCAACTGTAGTGGAGAGGGTAACTTTTTTCTCTGTTTTTCTAAGTAACTAGTACAAGTTTATATACATTTTTGAAGAGATAGTACTAAAAAGGGAATTAAAACCTGTGTAAAACATGAGGCGATATATCAAACAATGAGGACTTTGTAGATCATAAAATAAATGAGAAATGATAAATAATTGAAACATACATGCCCCCATATGGTAAAAGTACTTATCTTTTGCTTCAATATATCAATGAAACATAAAACCGCACTTATTGCATCCTAAATCTCTTGTAATTTCTCCTCATGTCTGGTAGTGCCTGATATGTGATGTAATAACTTGTTCCAGTTGTGCAGCATGTATTGAAAGGGTTTTAGAAACAGCTATGTGGTGGCTGATGTTATTTGAAGTAGTATGAAGTTGTTTGAAGTGTCACGAAATTGTTCAAAGTCATTCGAAGTCATTTGAAGTAGTGCGAAATAAATCAAAAAGAATTCGAAGTCAATTTCATAGTGTTCATAGCAGTTCGGAGGGTCTGTCATAGTGTGCCAATATGATTGGAAACTTTCTCCAGACCTTAGAGTGTGCAGTGGACCTATCAATGCACAGAGGCAGTTTGAAGTGTAACAAGGCACATTTAGAGTGCACGACAGAAGGCAGCTAAGGGGGATCCAAAGGTGCAGTAGAAATGTAAAAGGTGCACTTTTTAAGTGGTCAAAGGCACACAAATGCACACAAATGTGCATGGAAGCACACAAAGGCACACAAAAGTGCACAAAAGTGCACAGAGATGCACTGGAGTGCATTGGAGTGCATTGGAGCACACTGGAGTGCACTGGAGTGTATTGGAGCACAGAAAGTGGACAAAGGTGCACAGAAGTGCACAGGAGTGCACTTGGGCATGCAAAAGTGCATGAAGGTGCACAAAAGCATGCTGTGCAAAGTGAGCAGAAGATGTCCAAGCAGTGTGCACAATCGCAAAAAATGCTGTAGTATGAGCGCAGGGTGATAGGGAGCCATATCAATGGTGCAGTAAGGAAAAGCACATGCATGTGAGCTTCTTGTTCAGGTCATCGAACTCCAATGGATAGGGTATGGGAGAACCATGAAAGAAGGGGAAAACAGGGAAGAATGGGGTTTGATGTGGAACATCAGAGGAGAGTGGCCATGGGAGGTTAAAACAAGGTTAATGGGTTTAACACATTCATGCATGAGCACTGAGAGGCAGCGAAGATCAAAACAAGAGAGAAAAGGTAGTGACTGAGTTTTTGAAGACTTGTAGTAGATAATTAGGACTGGTCTTCGAGAAGACAGAATCTATAGGAGGTCTACAAAGTAGAAAATCAGTTAAAGAGACTGTAAACTTTGGTACTACACCTTGGTGTATAGAAAACTTATTCTCCACTTGGTAGGAGATAAAACTTAAGTGTCAGGAAGAAGATTTTTGTCAAAAAGAAGGGTGCTCCATTCAATAGGTGGGAGGACACCTAAGTACAACTTTTGGAAAAAAATGGCACCATGCGCATACTCTCACACCAGTCTGACTGCAGATCAACAATGTAGACTAATTAGGTCAGAAAAAGATTAAAATAGGAAAGCCTCAAGAAGATGACATCAAAAAGAAAATGTACATGCACAAGCTGAAAAACGAGGAGCTGGACAATGTCTCAGGAAGATGAATGTTGCCCATGGGTCCTATTGACTTGTGTCACATGCCCCAGCTCAACTGTGGGACCCTCCAGACAATGCCACTCAACCCTATGTTCCAGACCCCAGAATCCAGCAAAGCACATATACAGTAGAGAAAAGGCCAATTGATGGCAAACATAGAACTATAAGTGTCCAGAAGCTGATTAAATGTGAAATGCCTGAAGTCCGAGGCACCGAATCCCATCAATCAAGTAATTCTTCTTTGGCTAGTTGATCTGGTCTTGAACTAGGAGGTTTTCAAGAGGATGTTGAGGGAGTAAGGGATTCTGTTGAGATCTAGAGGACTTGGGGGGGATTAAAGACAAAGCAGAGTATCATGAGAGTACACAAGTAACAATAGGTGAAAGAAATCAACAAACATGTGCTCAGCATGTGTACCTACATTAGTGCCAGTGACAGGCATGGCCACATGCTGATCATAAATCAGATGTGTAATGCATTCAGCTGTCAAGTCTATGAGCAGAGCTCTAGACTCTACAACAATTCATGGATTGTTTGAATGATGCCCCCATCATTCCTGCAAGACAAATTAAGAAATGAATGAATTCAATGAGTCAAGCAAAGTAGAGAGTCTCAATCAAATCATCGAAGGCAGTAGCATTGAAATAAAATAAAAATATTTGAAATAGCAAGAAGGGAGAAAGCAAGGGAGAAAATGGATGATTTATGGATTGTTTGCATGAAGCCACAAGATATTGAGCAAAACTTGGAAAATGGTACCCATCTCACGTTTGCATGATGCCCTCATTGTTCCACACAACAAATAGAAAGAAAAGAAAAAATTAGTGGGACTCAGCATAATGGTAGAAACTTGTGAGTCCAATTTTCTAGCTGTTCAAGCTTGAAGCTACCAGGATCCAACTGAGTGACAGTCAGTGGTGAGCATTCAAAGATGTTTGTGTCGAGGATACCAAGTAGGTGGGAAGTCCTAGGATCAGTAAGGTTTCTGATCAGAGGGCATGTATGTAAATGGGTGACACAACCAGGAGTATGTTGTAAATGTTCAAGTACAGGTATCCAAACAAGGTCTGGGTTGGGGTACCCACCAGTATAAATACCTTCCACAATGAGCACATGGTAAGATTTGAGGTTGCCATCACCACCAATGGTAACAATTAGGTTAGCAAGGTGCTCACACCAGTCAACATCAGGATGCTGGATTTCCAAAATGCCATAGAAGGATGAACAAACCATTTGATAATGCTCCCTGTAGTAGAAAACTTTCAACCTTATTGCAAAATATAACTCACGTTTAACTGTCCCATTTATCTCCCTCAACTTGTACATCTTGTCATGGACTTTCTCATGGATGATAAAAGGACCTGTCCAGCATAGCACACCCATATTCCCAACTTGTGTATCGAGCCAAGTTTGATGTGCAAGAACCCAAGTCCCAAGCTTGAAATCGCTGGTAGAAAGTTGAGCTCAGTGTTTTTTATTGAATTTGTCCATGGCTCACTTGTGGAGAGCCTTTTGCTGAGCCAACCCCTATGATGATCACATTGAGCAATCTGTTGAGTGCGCATTCTGATAAGATCAGTGGTGGACTGTTCAGTGTGCCAATCAAGCATATCCCAAGTGTGGTCAGCAATGTCAAAAGCTAATAAGGGTGACCTATATAGTAAGTAGTAAGGAGTAAAACCAGACATATGAGAAGTGGTGCAATGCATTGTCAATAAACAAGCAGATAAAAATAAGGGCCACATTGAAGAATCAGTACCACAAGTTTGAAAGAGCAACTCAACAAGTATGGGATGTGCTCATTCTGCAATGGCATTGTTGTGGGGGCTGTAGGAGCTTGAAATGATGGCGACATCACCATACAGTTTGAAGAGAATCTTGACCAGGCCCTTGAACTCAGAGCCAAAGTGATGCCTCATTCAAGAAGCCTCAAGTGTTGCATCTCGAGCCAAGAAGTAAAATACTCTGTAGAAAATAAAAGTGCCCTGTCATAATCAGGGAAAACTCCCAAATGGACAAAACATTCAGCAAACACAGTAATGGATGAACAGAAAAATACCATGAAGGAGCCAATAAATGAATCAAGGTATGCTTCAGCATCTTCATCATCAGAGTCAAGGGAGAAGATTTGCATCTCGAAAGCACATCAGGGACTTTATGCTTCTCAGCAGGGACATGAAGTAGATAAAATTTGAAGAGTTGGATATAGAGAAGCCACCAGGTCATGGAGGCATTAGGCAGTTCAGAAGCATAGAGCATTTCGAGAAGGAACTTAGCATTGACTTCAATCCTAAAATAGATTTCCCATATGTGGTGCTGAAGTTCCTTCAGTGCTTGAAAAACACCACAGAGTTCCACCTTGGGTTAAAAATATCTAGATTCAGTCTCGCTGTAAGTGCATGAGCCAAAAAGAATTGGGTGTTTCTCTGCTTACTGTATCTGATAAACCACCTAACCTGAGACATACTTTGAAGAATTAATTGCGATGATCACAAGGCCATCATTTCCTGGAGGTCTATAGTGCCTGGTTGCTGATTTAGCCTTTTCATAGTCGAGATGTACCAAAACAGGAGCCGTTGATGATACTCAACCTGGAAACCTAACAAAAACCTGTTAAAAGGCCTAGAAAGTATAACACAGGCTAGAGGAAGGGTGCGAGTTGGTACTAAATATCACCACTGATATCCAAACATCGTTTTTAGTGAGACAAAATAGTAAGGGATGGTGCGAATAGTCTGTGAGGGCATACGAAGGTGTTCAAAAGAGTTCAAAATAAGGTTCGAAGATGTGCAAAATAGTTCGAAGTAAGCTCAAAGAAGTTTGAAGAGGTTCAAAGTGAGTTTGAAGAAGTTCGTAGATGTCGGACTAATGTCAGAGTATGTCCAAAGGTGAATATAACAAATAAGGAGTATTTGTTGAGAGGCGATAGACAATGTGTGATAAAACAAGGAGCAAATATGATAGTTCAAGAAAGTTCATGATATTTTGCAGAACTTAGAGATATGACACAAGCTAAGACTTAAGAGAACTGCTCTTAAATCTGACGATAGTGGAGAGGGTAACTTATTCTCTGTTCCCCATTGCTTGGCTGTCCTTCTATGTAACTAATACAAGTCTATATACAATTTGGAGAAATATTACTAAAAAGGAAACAAGAACATGTGGAAAACATGAGGCAATATGCACAGCAAATAATGGTATTGTAAAACATAAAACAAATGAGAAATGATAATAAGTGAAACATACATTATCCCAGTATAGTAAGATTTCTTGTTCTATTGCTTCAATATATCATTGAAACATAAAACTGCACTTATTGCATTCTAAGTCTCTTGCATTCACTCTTCATGTCTGGTGGCACTTGATATGCAATGAAATGGTTTATTCCGGATGAGCAGTGCAAGTCAAAATGGTTTTGAAACAGCTATATGGCAGCCGATATCGTTTGAAGTAGTATGAAGTCATTTGAAGTGTCACAAAATGTCACAAAATAGTTCGAAATGGTTCAAAGTCATGCAAAATCATGCAAAATAGTTCGAAAATGTTCAAAAAGAATTCAAAGTCAATTTCATGGCATTCATAGTGGTTTGGAGCATCTGGCATAATGTGTCAATACAATTTGAAACCTTTTCCAGTTCTTAGAGTGCGCAATGGACCTATCACCATCATGATCAACTCTTTGATCTTCTGCTGAGCCTTGCATGCCTCAGGACTGAGAAAAAAAAATTCTCCTGTTGATGATACTTGACCTGGAAACCTAGCAAAAATCTGTTAAAGGCTTATGAAGTATAACTCAGGCTAGAGGAAGGGTGCGAGTTGGTACTAAATATCACTGCTAATACCAAAACATTGTGTTTAGTGACGAGAAATGGTAAGGGATGTGGTGAATAGTCTTTAAAAGTGTACAAAGATTTTTGAAAGAGTTTGAAATAGGTTTGAAGAGGTGCAAAGTAGTTCAAAATAGGTTTGAAGATGTGTGAAGTAGTTCGAAGTAGGTTTTAATAGGTTCAAAGTTGTTCGAAGTGAGTTTGAGGAGGTTCGAAAATGTCCAAGTAATGTCAAGATATGTCGAGAAGCAGATATAACAAATAGGAAGTGTTTGTCAAAAGGCAATAGATAATGTGCAATAGAACAAGGAGTCAATACAATAGTTGGAAGAAGTTCATGATATTTTGCAGAACTTAGAGATATGACGCAAGCTAAAACTCAAGAGAACTGCTCTTAAATCTGATGATAGTGGAGAGGGTAACTTATTTTCTGTTCTCTGTTGCTTTCCTGCTAGGCTAAGTGACTAATACAGGTCTATATACAATTTGAAGAGATATTACTAAAAAGGAAACAATAACATGTGGAAAACATGAGGCAATATGCACAGCAAATAAAGGTATTGTAAAACATAAAACAAATGAGAAATAATAATAAATGAAACATACATTATTCCAGTATAGTAAAAACTCTTGTTCTATTGCTTTAATATATCATTGAAACATAAAAACTGCACTTATCGCATTCTAAGTCTCTTGTAATCTCTCTTTGTGTCTATTGGTGCTTGATATGCAATGAAATGGCTCACTCCAGTTGAGCAGTGCAAGTCAAAATGGTTTCGAAGCAGCTATACAGCAGGTGATATTGTTGGAAGTAGTACAAAGTCATTTGAAGTGTCATGAAATCATTCAAAATGGTTCTAAGTCATTCAAAACTGTGCGAAGTTGTTCAAAAAGTTCAAAACAGTTTGAAAGGTATTTGAAATTGATTTCGTGGCATTCATAGTGGTTCAGAGCATCTGTCATAATGTGTCAATATGATTGGGAATCTTCTCCAGACCTTAGAGCGCGTAGTAGATAATTAAGACTAATCTTTGAAAAAACAGAATCTAAGGAAGGTCTACAAAGTAGAAAATCAGTTAAAGAGACTGTAAACTTTGGTACTACATCTTGGTGTGTAGAAAACTTATCCTCTACTTGGTAGGAGATAAAACTTAGGTGTTAGGAAAAAGATTTTTGTCAAAAAGAAGGGTGCTCCATTCAATAGGTGGGAGGACACCTAAGTACAACTTTTGGAAAAAAATGGCACCATGCACATACTCTTGCACCAGTCCGACTGCAGATCAATAATGTAGACTAATTAAATCAGAAAAAGCTTAAAATAGGAAAGCCTCAAGAAGATGACATCAAAAAGGAAATGTATATGCACAAGCTGAAAAATGAGGAGCTGGACAATGTCTCGGGGAGATGAACATTGCCCATGGGTCGGTCCTATTGACTTGCGTCACCTGCCCCAGCTCAAGCATGTGACCCTCCAGACAATGCCACTCAACCCTATGTCCCAGATTCCAGCATCCGGAAAAGCACATATACGGTAGAGAAAAGGCCAATTGATGGCAAACATAGAACTATAAGTGTCCAGAAGCTGATTAAATGTGAAATGCCTGAAGTCCAAGGCATTAAATCCCATTGATCAAGTAATTCTTCTTTGGCTAGTGGATCCGGTCTTGAACTAGGAGGTTTTCAAGAGGATGTTGAAGGGAGTAAGGGATTCTGTTGAGATCTAGAGGACTCAGGGGGAATTAAAGACAAAGCAGAGTATCATGAGAGTACACAAGTAACAATAGGTGAAAGAAATCAACAAACATGTGCTCAATGTGTGTACCTACATTAGGGCCAGTGGCAGGCATGGCCATGTGCTGATCATAAACCAGACATATAATGTGTTCAGCTGTCGAGTCTATGAGCAGAGCTCTAGACTCTACAACAGCAGGTTCTCCTACAAGAAGAGGGTGGGGTGCACACATGTGATGGGGGTTTTGATGGTTTTGATGTGAGGGGTTATTAATAGATGAGCTGGCTGAAATAGGCTTTTTGCACCACTATTGTGGATGGAATACCTAAGAGAACAAACTGGGGTCCCCTAGGTGCATATTTTAGGTTTATATACTATGTTGCATATATTGTACTATGTTGTTACCAACGTGCACATACATATTGATGCATGTGAATATAAAATTCTCATGCTATCAAATGTAGCATTTTTGGGCATTTGGTAGTGTAATTTGATGTAATAAAATAAAATTAAAATTAAATTAAATATTATTATGTAATAGGACTGTTAGGAGACTGTTTCCTAACAATTGGCAGGTAAGAGAAATCGTATTTTTACCACACATTAGTGGGCATGATGTGATGGGATTATATCAACTAACTAGTGAGGTTTTATGGGAAGGTTAGGTGATCTGATGATGGTAACCAGGCCAAATCCCTCAATTGATTTATGTCTCCAATGTTTTCTCAATCTGATGCCCAGTTGTGTGCATGACCACTTTGTGCTCCAAGTGCCTTAATCCCTTATAGATCACACAAACAATAGCAACTTGATTACAGAACCCCAGATTACCCCTACAGAGCCTAGATACCATTCCAGACAACTTTTGTCAAATTTTCTTTGGCTAGGTACCTTTCCAGACAGGAGGACAGGTTTATAGTGACAACCCTAGATACTGTAAGGGCAACCTCAAAGCCTCACTTAATAGTGAGCTAACAGAGGGGAATCCAAAGTTAACATTGTACTACATAATACAAACACTTCAGGTGCACCTAACAGAGGGGAATCCAAAGAGAAAACTCTAAGGACTCATCTGTCGATGTCCAGTATATGTGATAGAGCCGAAAATCAAATAGTAAGCTAAAAATAGCAAAAAAGGCAGAATTAGGCAGATCAAGCTGTGGGATGACATCACCTTGATGGGTAAATGTCCAGAAGGGGTCCTGCCTTAGAACTGTCAACATGTACCAACATGGAAAAAACTAAAATATAATAATAAAACAGGAATAAATTATAGAAAATCATAGAAAAGGCAGAATGGGGTGAAATCAAATATATATAAAATGGGACAAACACAGAAAATTGCCCAGATGCCTGGGGCACCTTCCTTTCCCCTTACAGATACATGTCCAGACAGATTGGGGCAGATGAGTGAAGTATTAATGACCATGCAATTGGTCTGAGAACTGCTTGGAATAATTTTGGCCTTTTCATAGTTTTTTTGGAGCCCTGTAAATTTCCTTATATAGAAGGATCCTGAGCCAAAAAGGGTTGAAAGGCTAAATACTTTCCAGACAAAACTGACCAAAAGTGGTTCATACAAAAATGCCAAATTTGAGCTGTTTTGGTATCTAGGCTTTGTAGGGATAATCCGGGGTCCTTTGATTACATACGGCAATGGCTAATGGTGGAATTTCTCCCACGATACCTCAGTTGGAAGCGGAAACCGGAAATAACCTCGTTTTAGGAACCAAACGCGATTTGTCACGTCACATGACGCCGCATCGCACCCTTGCCAACTCACCGAGTTTTGAGCGCTCGAGGTGTTATCACTTTTCAAGTTGCCGTACTATTTACTAATGTCCATTTATTCTCGAAGTTCAGAATCGGATAGCTCAGAAGGTGTGTAAAAATGTTCTAGTTGCCGGTGTCGACCGTTGATACTGACGTTGCATCGAGGTTCACCAGAACCACAAGAAACTACTGAGAAGAAGCAGTACACGTCCTGCACCAATGAGACTCCTAAGTCATCTGTCAAGAGAAAACAGGAAGCCAGCCCAGATACGTCGACCAAGCGCGTGAAGACCGCGCCAGCGCAGCCTGCTTACACGAAGCACCCAAGATTTTGGGCACTGGACGGGAACATTCTCATACAGATAGGTTCGACAAGGTTCAAGCTGCACCGCAGTCGCTTGGAATCCCAATCTCCTTGGTTTCAGAAACTCTTCGAGCGGCGGCAAGGTCGGATGCTAGAGATGCAGACAGGGAGGGAAGATCACGACGACATTGCTGATATCAATGATGTGAGGATTGAGAACTCCGATGGGTGTGACCTGTATTACCTCGATTCAACTGGAACAGCGGTCACAGATTTCGAAACGTTACTGACTGCGATGGATGATTCTATGTAAGACATGGTTCAATTCGTTCAACTTCTTTTTGGTTTGATAATTACTGCTGCAGTGACTATTACTTCCAGAAACCAACTTTTCCGACTGTCGCTGCCATCTTTAGGGCCGCATCTCTCCTCCAATTCCAGAAAATGCTAGACTTTGCTCGGAAGTACCTCAATGGCGAATTTTCAAACAAGCTATCATTCGTGACACGAAAGTTACTCCCACATGCTGCTGAAGCTGTTCTCCTGGGCCGTGAATATGACCTGAGCACAGTGCTCCAACGAGCATTTTACGAGCTCGCGAGACGGAACACTCTCTACTCGACTGAGGAAGAAAATTCCGATGAGGAGGAGTCAGATAGCGATACGGACGATGTCAGTGAAGAAAACTTCGTTCATCAGCTGGATCGCCAGGACCTTATCCGGATCGCCAATGGACAGAAGAAGCTTATGTCTGCCTGGCTATCTGCAGTTTCACTCAGCGATGTCAAATGTGCGCTCAAGACCCCCTGCGACTCGAACAAGGCGCGCATTACCTTGGACCTTATGTCGTCTTATCTATCCACCTATCAATTCGATCCAATTTGTGGTATATGGAAATTGCTCAAAGTAGACTGGAAGAAGGATATGGGGTATTGTGATGGATGTGCAAAGTTGAGGGTAAAGTCGTTGACGACACAGCGGGAGCAGATTTGGAAGGACATGAGTGTCTGGTTCGACTTGGAGTAAGAACCTGCTTATGGGTTCGATACCCACCGTTCGTTGTATTGCGGGACGTTTTATGAATTTTTGCAGGACATGTTCATGCAGCATAGAACCTCGCATGGCAATCATTTGCGAAAAGTACATGGCAGTTTCCAGTTCTCAGAGGGTCGGAAATTGATCGAAAAATATGCTACCTTCACGTGATGTTGTTCAGTCCTGCCGAACAGTAGTAATGACTCACCAAAACCACTCATGGCAGAAGGTGGACAAACTCGAGGACGACAAGCTGATGGTTCAAGCACACTTCTTCACCTATCGAGCTAAAATTCGACTTCTTCGATTGAACTTTCGTTGGTACTCGTTGTAATGACGGCATCCGTCGAATGCGGATTATTGGTTGAATCTGGTCCTGGGCCAAAGAAGCTCTGGTCCGCTTGCTTCTCTGCAATCTCACTCCACGGAGCCGAGTGGATGCTCAGAACCCACTGCAGTACGAACGGGACACGAGGCTTAACCTCAGTATTTAGATCGATTATCGATTAGTAGGCTTGATGAGTTTGATCCGGGTACACTGGAGGAGGGAGAAACGATGTTGCGACCAATGCACGAATAAACAGGTAAAAGAGAGGGAGAGACATTAGCACCAGATGAGTACTTCGTTTAAATCTGGAGAACTTCGGTTGCTCAGCAAAGTTGCTGAGTCTATCCCATCTGATATATAGTGTCCTGCCTACTACTGTATGTTGCTTTACATGTGGTGACAATTTTGTGACCTCTGCGGTATAGCGACCGGCTGTGCTCTTCTGGCATCATGCTTACTTCTGTCATGAAACGGCGATCATCCTTCAGATTCTGCATGTCGACCTTGAGAGCTTGATCGCTTCGTCGATGTAATTCGGAAGAATAGACCTACTCCACAGATTTCTTTCCAGTGATCAACAACTCGAGTTTTCGAGGGATTCGACCTAATTCTTATTCAAGCCTCAAGCAAGTAGGTTGGTGACTCTCTGCTGTCATCTGAAACCGACCTGATCAAGGTATTTCAACACATGTATTCAACGCTGGTTCAACGTTGGGTAAGGTAGACTCAACCTGGCAAAAATGGAGGTCTAGAACCAAAGGGTCGGAAATGGCGGGACATGCTTTTGATCCACAACAGTTTTCCACTGATCGTCCCGAGGAGACATGTGCGACGGGCGACTCGTTACGTAACAGGTCTCCGGAAACCCGCGGTCCGGGTCAAGGCACCATCACGATATGTTCCTCATGCAACTCCCATGTCGATAGGAACAGCGCACTGATGTGACCATCTGGATTAAGTTCCAAATTTGGATGCAGTCCACTAGCGCTACAGGGAGCACATACAGAACTAAATTATGCTGTAACCGTTCGGCCATTAATCACCCGGTGCCCGAACTTCGTTCTTGAAGACTATACATTTTGATGGTCAAGTCCACTGCTGCGACCATTCTGTTCATCCCCAATGTTGGAACACTCGCCTTCCGCAGCAACATTGAAAGGTTCACCTAATCATGTCGAGAATGTGGCAGCTCAACCTTTCAGCCGACGCTTTTTCGATCAAGCAAACAAGATCCCTCGGAAGATTTATCTCCATGCTTATCTAGGCGGATGCCTTTTTGTCATTATCGCCATCTTCACCATCTTAGCGATATATTGGGGCTCATTGTGGAAGACTCCTGTTCAGACGATTCCTGGTTGGGTCGTGGTCAGCAATTCATAATCTTGTCTTTTTTTTATGCCTGATTCATCTCTAGGATTATGATACGGGGGTGATTGGACAAACTGTTGTGCATGGAATGACTTCTGGCCCACTGCCGGGTTCCAGAGTTACGTGGACAGCCGTTAACGCGAGCCAATTTTCCTTAAGCCAATTACTCAATGCCATACACGAACAGAAGACGTGGGTAGCTGTCGTCAGTACGTCATCAGTGCCTTGATCACTTTTCGGGAAAATACTTAATCAAAGTTGGACAGTTAACGAGGGAGCTACTGCCCGTTTACAATCCTCTCTCGCCACCCCGAACGCTACGTATAATGGGTCAGACGTTATCACTGTTTATGCTGAAGAGGCACGTAATGAAAATGCATTGTACGTGTTATGTTGTCACTGGCTACAACGCGTATGAACCCTAGTTGGTATTTCAGTCGAAATTTGGTACGGCCATCCGTGGGTTTACCGTCTATGCCTTGGTCGACCATATGCTGATTTTATCCGACAGGTCGAGGCAACACTCTCGACGATATGTCAATCCTTCGCATCCCAATCGGCAAACAACCTAGTCTCCTTGTCAAGTATCACATCAGTGTTATCGACGTCACCACAGACGATCACCACGCCCATATGGTACACAATAGACAACCTCATTCCTTTCAATGTGCCCGTGTAAGTCCTTCGGAGCCCATCCTTTATTTCCTTCTTACATCATAGGCTTGCAGGGCTACAGCGGTGACATTCGTGGGATTGATCTATCAATATATTTTGACGTTTTTCGTTGTCGTACGTTCTTCTGCCACCCTTCAAACGCTACCGCTAAGGATAATCACAGTCGGCCGGATTCGCTGCGCGCGAGGTCTCTGGGCTTAACAGACACCTTACCCTCCGCTCTCTCATCGCCGTGAGATTTGTTTCGTCGTTAGGCTCATTCTTCATAATTGCCGTGAGTGTATTCCGGTGTCTCCCGTGACAGGGTCATCAACGCACACATTCTCAGTTATTCTATTCTTTCCTGAGTCTTGCCTTCCTAGTCAAGTTTGATCGCCACTATGGGTCCGGTGGTTTTGTTATATTTTGGATGATCAATTGGCTCGAAATGTCGTCTACGTACGTCTACTTATTCGCCATTACCTTATTCCGTTCAGCTGATACGCCACTTACACGAAGCGGCCTTGCGCTCGATGCTATGATGCCGCTTCTTACCCTACGCTTCATTCCATTCTTCATGCTTCTGTGGGTAATGAGTGAGTGGAGTTCTGTTTCTGGTTCCAAACTTTCCGACGTGTTGACACCTGAGATCCATAGTTAATGTCTCTGTGGCCTTGTACCCGCTGGAGGTCTTGCCCTCTATATATAGCTACGGATACGCCGTACCATTTTATAACGTCTCTCGTGCAATAAGAAGCATCGTGTTTGGAACAAAAAATACCCGTGTGTTCACTTTAATCTCTGTTGTGTTTAGATTCTCATCGTGTTTATCCTGATTCTAGTCGGCCTTAATTTCGGTGTTCTTATTGCTTGGACTGCCATCTCTTGCGTAACGATGCCATTGATCCAGTGGTATATCAGGCGGAAAGCTGTCATCGCGGAACGTGTACAGATGGAAACCCAGGTTCCCATTGTACCTAATATGAGGGAAGCCTGAGTAGATTTACGTCACGTTTCCGATGATGATAGAGTGCACCATGGCACCATGATTTCTAATGATCAGATACCATACAGTTCGGACCACGAGACGCTTTAACGTACATACGCTGCGAACTTAACGTTTTCCACGCAATAGAAATAGAATTCTCATTAGGTATTCCTACCACTTGATACCGGAAGCAATTTTTGTAATACGATGGTGCCATCGGAAGACTTTCTTGCCTGACGCCGAGGGCAAAGCTGGAACTTTCTGAAGTGACTACCATGGTACTAAGTGCTGGTATTCGATAGCAACCCTTTCACTGAGCGCCCATTCTGAGACCGTCTGTTCGTCACTGCGGCGAGATGTGTGGTAAGAGGTAAACGTAACTCTAGGGACTGAGAAAACATGCGGATTGGAAGTTTTAACAGAATACAGCCCGAGTCAGGGACTGAGATGAACATCAAAGCTGCATGCAATCCAACCTTTGGATTGCATGGTGCTCCAGTGTCCTCGTGACGATCTTCCATAGCTATAGTTGTTCCAGACCTTTTGGTCACATCCTATTTCTTCCGCAGTCAACATTGTCATCGTGACATCGTGGAGTGAGCACTGAGGAGTTCGGGTTTGACTTATATATAATCTCATCTAATCTTATACAGACATACGCATGCTGTATGCTGTAGTAACATTGTAATATGTACTCGGCTCCGTGAATTGCCGAGTCGTCGCACGTCACGACCCTGTATGCCCACAATACATCTGCCCCGAGTAATAGAGCAATTTCATATTTGCAAGTCGGCCATCTGCATCCTTATCCTTCTTGAATCATGGTGTTGGAACTCGATTTTTGCTGTAGCATCGTCTCTATCAGGAGTGGGCGCATTCCGTCTTCGGGATACCTTAATGGGGTTGCATTAATCGACACTCGACCCCCCCCTCTTTTTGCCTTTTATATGCATTTCGAGGTAAGAGGTAGCAGTGCATTTTTGACGAGGATCTTACGGTGCCAGTACCGGCGTAAGACCTTGTGATAAATATCTTCTCTATCTCGCAACTCTTATCAGTTCATTCGCGTGGGACGACCAGGAAGTAGATGCAGACACCATGTCCGCTTTAACTTATCCTTATTAGTATGTGTGTTTGAAGACATTAGCCCGCCATTCCTACAACACCCCAGGACCCAGAATCCAGAGAAACGACATCGTGACATCGGCAATCTTCCCTTCCAGATCGTACCAAGTTGAACGAAGGAGCTTTGCGTCGAGTATTGTTGTACCGTGTCAAAAAAAAATCGGCCCGTGTGTTCGGCTATCGGCACCACATTGAAGACCGCGCTGAACCGCGCCTCGCGGCTGGTGCCTGAGCAGGCACTCAACCATTGTCAGCTGATTTCGGGCAATGTACATAACTTCGATTTGTCATTTAGTCCACTTCCTCGCCGCGTCCTCGACAGCTCTTCGACATGTTTAAATGTAGCTCGATCAACGGATCAGTGTTTGCCAGCAACGGATAGAATTATGGAACTTATTGAAACTGTATGATGGTAAACTTACTTAGCTCAGGTTATGAGTCACTCGTCTCCGGGCTGTCACCTATGCTTAGGATGGAATCCTCCAAGAATCCTCGTACGTTTGGAAAGTATGTAACATAATTTGGTCAATTAACTACCTGCTCTTCCCGGCGGAATGTGTTCTCTGCATAGCGTCAATGGCGGGGTACATGTTAAGTTCTCACTTACTTACGCGTATGTTGAACTGGCAACGGCTTACATACGTGACAAGTTTGGTGCGGAGATTGTTGTGGCTTCCTTTTTCGAGGCGAAGACAGAATAACAAACGAGATAGCCGACATAGCATCATCTGCTCGGCCATAGCTTAGGTGTCTCGATGCACGCCGAGTCATGTCTAAACCCCAGATATATAATCTCTACCATGGATCTTACGCAGTCACCAAGTGCCTGCCTCTCCTTCCATGTCTACACATTCGCTCGCCCGGTCAACTCTTAATGATGCGCGCCATCCTGGGGAGAAGCCCGAGAATGTAGAAAAGCCCCGGGAAATTCCCTACAGCAAGCAGTTCTTTGATAAAGACAATGCAGCCTCGAGACGGGCGTACCTCACCGTCTTCATATCTGGTTGTTTCATAATCGTCCTTGCTCTCTTTGGTGTTTTATCAATTTACTGGGGTTCAGCATGGAAGATACCAGCTGGGAAATTGGAAGGATGGGTGGTTGTAAGATTCTCACTCTTGTTCTCGTTCTGCTTTCAGACCTGATTGGTACACAGGATTTTGATGGAGGAGCGGTAGGGGAATCCGTCGTACAACAACTGACTGCGACCCCAGTCACGGCTATCACATGGCGCGCCCTCAACGCGAGCGGTTTTCCTGGAGGCCCTACCCAGCTCGGCAGAGCCGTGCTGAACCAGAGGGCATGGATTGGCATGTCAAGTGAGTTTTATTGTCTTTGTCATGTTGCTAGAATCTGAACCGGGGTCATGCAGTCAATGAAGGAGCCTCAGCACGATTACAATCCTCTCTCATCAGACCAAATGCAACCTACAATGGCTCCGATGCGGTTACCGTTTACGTCGACGAGGGACGCAGCGAAAATGCATAGTATGGCTTAATTTTACCAGAACATACCTGTGTGTTGACGCACTATTTCTACAGTCGAGTTTACGTGCGACCATCTGTAAGTCGCTTACTTCGCTTATTTGTGTCAACATGCTCATGTTTCTGACAGTTTGAGGGTTCTCTTACAAATATATCCCAATCTTTCGCGAAGCAATATGCCCATGGACTTATCTCAACTAATCTCACATCGGTACTATCGAGATCTCCGCAAACACTCACCACGCCTATCTGGTACACAATTGACAACCTGGCTCCCTTCAACTTACCTGTGTACGCCCTTCTTTCTCATTCCAGATAATCTCATGATATATATGAATTATCCTATCCAGGGCGAGCGCAGTAACGTTGGTTGGGTTGATCTACGAACTGATGCTCATATTTTTCGTCGTCGTGCGTATATATTCATTTCTTGTCATCCGCACCTCGCCGCTTATAAGGAGATAACAGTCGGTCGAATACGCAGCGCGTGAAGGCTCAGGCCTCAGCAGAAATCTCACCCTCCGCTCTCTCATCATAACAAGATTTATTTCATCCTTCTTGGTATTCTTCGTTGTATCAGTAGGTTTCTTACTGCATCAGGCTTTCGAGTGATGGAATTAACGGCTTTCTCTTTGCGAAGGCATTCTTCTCCTTATTGAGTCTTGCGTTCCAAGTCAACTTCCATCGATTCTATGGGCACGTTGGTTTTTTTATTTTCTGGATGTTCAATTGGCTTGAAATGTTGGCGACGTACGCGCTGTTCCATCTCGTCGTCCTTTAATTATATGCTTACACGCTACCATGAACAGTGGTCTTGCACTCGAAACAATGATCACACTTCTTGGACCGCGCTTCATTCCTTACTTCATGCTCTTGTGGGTGATAGGTAAGCGTCGAGCTCCTTTTGATAGTTATTGGCTTGCTAACCTTACAAAACAATAGTGAACGTGTCTGTTTGTTCATACCCTATTGAGATGTTACCATCTATCTACCGCTATGGATATGGGATACCATTCTACAATGTCTCCCATGCATCGAGAACTCTTATGTTTGGAACAAAAAACATGCGTACGTCCCCATCTTGCAATAAACATTGGATTGTCGATGTTCATCCATATCTTGATTCTAGTTGGACTCAACGCCGCAGTGCTCATTTCCTGGACCGTTGTCTCTTGCATCACATTACCCCTGGTTCAGTGGTATACGAGGCGGAGAGCTATAATAGCAGCAAGAACGCAAAAAATAGAAAATCCACCTACACCGGAAAGGGTGCAGCTTGAAGGCGCAGGGATATCCTCGGAAGTCGGTGAAGTGAAGCGGGTCTCGCCGGTTTAATTTGCGTCAACACTTCATTGGGATTACCGGCGTTATTGAGTAACGTCAGGAATTGAGATACACTAACTATCATAACAGCTGCTGTTCTCACAGAAGCTAAATCATACTATGTACAAGATAACCAGTAGTCATCAAAGGGGTACTACTCGGAGGACCATTCTAACTTATTGTGTAGATTATGTACAACACCATGTATAATTAGTAATGAACACCTTTCCCGAGCGGAAGTGTGTAAATCAAATTTTCTGTCAGGATTACCACCGTGACATGGTGAGACAGTAGTTTAGCCTGCATTGATGACTCCGGGCAAAAAAAAATGACGAAATAAGTCAAAGAATGACAGCGCATAGCAGCGCATCCATTCCTTGCCGGGGAATTCTTGTTCCGAGCGATCTAACGAGTTCGGGAAGAACGAAGCAACCCTAGTAGTCCGTGGTGTTTAATGCGTGTATAGTGTGGCAAGTGTCGGTTGAATTGGTGAGTCAAGGTCGTCCGAGCCGCATATTGAAATTGGTATCCGGTGTCGGATGATGAAAGAAGCGAGGGAAGATCAAGAAGTGTTGAAGATTGGCCTGATGCCGAAGTTGATCGTCGAAATAGAGTTTTAGCTACTTAATGCAGCCAGGGAAGCAGCGTGAGCATTTCAATTTCAAGGATAAAATCAATCAGCAACCCAGGTGTTGGTGGCAACCCCGGGTTAGGGCTGGTTAGGGTATAATTGGGTTGCCAACTAACATTATGGGGTCACCGGTGACCCGCCGACATCGGTAAGTCACGTTTGTCTGTCATCTCGGATACGAACAAGTTGACTTAAGACGCTGAATTCAATTATTAGGGCCTTTTCGGTAATCGGTTAGGGTAGGTTTCAGCTGGTAACAGGTTTCGGAAAGTCCCGAAACCAACTGAAACCTGATCTGTACTTGCCAAATATATATTAGTCGTTTATTACTATTTCTCCATCGCAACCATGGTTCTCAGTGCAAGTCCTCCTTATCTAGTCATCAAATCAGAAAACAGAAGTACAAGAAGATATCAAGTATGATGGCCACTATTGCTGGTGCTGTAACAGCAGCTGTTCATTCATCACAGCATGTCAACAAACAGGCTCTGCATACAATTCTTACTTACATGGGACAGAGGTGGCTTGATGAGCTTCTGACAGATAACCAGCTAGAATCCTCTTTTTTGAATATGCTATGAAGTTTGTTACTTATACAGGACATCCTCCATGCTTTTGGCACCAGTTTGGAATCCAGCACTTCATATTCCAAAAATTACTCCATGAATTAGAATGCAAGTGTGGACTGCAAAACACAACACATATTACATCAGAAGAGCAACTTGCAATCTTCTTGCATATTGCTCAAACAGGGTTGGAAAACCAGGAATGCAAGAGTGGTTCCAATGAAGTGGAGAAACAATTTCTAAGCAAGTGACTGACAGATTCATATGACTTTCTGTTAGGGCAACACCCACTGAGGTGGTTAGCTAGAGTGTGTGGGCTCTCTCTGTTGAAATTAAATCCTGATGCATGCTGCATACATGAGGCAATGCATGCAGCACACACATGTTACTGCGCTTACTGTGCATACGTGTGGTAAACACATTCCTGAGTCATGTGACATCCTTACTATTATGTATATAAGGAGAACCTGTACTGTAGTAGATATCCAGTGTTCTTACCTCTGCTAAACCCTAGCTCTAAGACTGACTAAACCCCAGGTAGGTTATAAGGAACATGTCATCTCTTCCTCTGTGCAGCATATGTAGTCTGCTCCAACAGGTTATGGGCCCTGCTGAGCACGTTGCAAACGCGCCTTAACTGGCTGCGAACGATGTTGACTTCATTGTCTCCAAATTGTAACCTTGTGCTCTTTGTGAGCTGCATTGTGCTCCCTGTGAGCTGCATTTAAAAACCCAGGTTGACTAGGGTTAACCACTCTGAAGAAGTGTTTTTTGCCTGAAATTATGGAACGTGTTTTCTTGAATAGAGGACTGATTGAGCGCTTTTACCAGCTGCCACTACAACATCATGTCTTCAACTCTTGAAAAACTCGTACAAACTTTCGATGGCTCTAACTACATTCAATGGGCCGACTCAATGAAGGCATGGCTCAGGTCTCAGGGCCTCTGGCAAATAACTAGTGGGATGGAACTAAAACCACCCCTGGCGCCTCCTTTAACAGTGACAAATGCTGCACTAGTAGCGGAAGCTAATGCCAAGCTCCAGACCTGGAACAACAAGAATGACCAGGCTATTGGTAGCCTAGTGCTCTGCCTGGCCCCCTCTATTTGGCAGCATGCCAACACCAAGGACACTGCTGAGGAGGTGTGGGATCTCATCCGCACCGACTATGGTGTTGATGGCCCCTCCCAAGTCTTTGCGGACTTTAGGTCTGCAATTGCAATCAAAATTCCAGCTGTGAATCTTGCGCCAGAGATTGCCAAAATGGCTGATAAATTCGAGCGCCTTACGGCTGCCAATGTTGCCATCCCCAAATTAGTACAGGCAATGATTCTACTCGCTGCGATGCTGCGCGAGTATGATTCTCTATCTGCCACAGTCCTTAACATGACCGCTACTAGAGCCTTGACATTTAAACATGTCAAGGACTTCATTGTCGCTGAGGCCTCATGGCGCACAGCAGTTGGAAAGCCCATCGGCCCACCTCAGGCCACCAAGCTTTCCGCTGTCAAGCGCAAAGGGGGAAACCCCAAATGGCAATCTCAGGGCAACAATGGAGATTCGTCCCAAAAGCGTGGATGACGTGGGGACAAAAAGACTAAAGAGGAAAAGCCTAAAGAGAAACATACCCACCTCGCCTCAAAAGCCTTTACTACTATAAATGGTAATGGCACCATCATACCACCAATGCCGCTCATCCAGCGCATTGAGAAGCGTGAACATACTCCCACAAGGGATCCTTGCCGCCGACCACCTGCACAGGCATACACGGGCGTGGCCTCTACCTCTCATTCAGTCTATACTGAATATCAGCAGGCTTGAGACACCCTCGAGCAAATGAATCTCCCGTGCTGTTACAGAAAGGGGGAATCAAATTCTTTTTCTATTGTTTCTATTGTCTTCTACAAGTGCGCTCCCACTTATTGTTTTCTGACATCTTATCTACACATGACAGCACCTACTTACTATTGTCTTTGTTATCTTCGTTTCTCTCGCTATTGTGATAGTCCACGAATACTCTCACACTATTGTCTTCTCCTACTGTTCTTACATTTCTGTACATGATTCTGTATAGTATTTAAGCAGTAATGCAATGACTAGTCAACTCAGCTTGACCTGGTCTCTTTTACGCTCTTACGATCTTAGCGATCTAAGTCATTCTCAAACCATCGCTTATGAGCTTCAGCAATTCTGAACTCTTTACTGAAGGTTGACGCTTATGAGCCTCAACTCATTTCATGAACTAAGAGCTTCGACTCTAACAAAAGGTCAAGCTGCTTGATACTCTGCCGACTAATCTCAGTCTAGGCAGCACATACTCTACACCAGAATTCTTATGAGAACAACCTGACCTTACCCCACCAGACGAAGAAGAAACATGGCAGCTTCATCCACTCCCACCATCCCCACCGCACCCACCACCCCTACCACTCGTCCCACTGAAATCAAGATGAGGGCACCAACTGACTACTCCAGGGATAGAGCAAAGACTATGCTCTTCCTCCTCAAATGCGGGGCCTATGTCAACGTGAATGCAGCTGCGTTTCCCAATGATCATCATAAGATTTTGTTTATGCTGTCTTACATGAACGGGGGGATGGTGGGGCCATGGAAACAGGCTTATCTAGAGGAGAGATACATCGAATCCAAACCTTGGGATACATTCCAAGAATTTATTGCAAAGGTACGAGCAGCATTTTCGCAAATCGATGATGCAGGGAATGTGCACACCCAACTCCGAGCGCTCTCACAGGGAGGAAAGGGGGTAGACGAATATATCACACAGTTCAAGATGCTTGCCTACCGCATGAAGATCAAAGAAGATGCCGTGCTCATCGAATACTTCGTCGATGGGCTCAACAACAAAGTGCTGGACCAGGTCTTCAGCATGGAGAACCCACCTGATACGATCGAGGGATGGTACACCCATGCAGCTAGGGCAGAGGGGCATTTGAGGTGAGCAAGAGCAATCAAGGAAAGAACTTACAGTAAGGCAGGAGGAGGAGGAGGAGCAAGCGGCTCTTCCAAAGGCCCTAATGCCATGGATATAGACATGACACGCCTCTCTTATGCAGAGAGGCTCAAACACATTAAAAAAGGGAAGTGCTTCATCTGCCATAAATCAGGGCATAGAGCCAGTGATCACAAGGGAGGAAAGGAACCACCCACGAAGGAAGAGAAGAAAGTCAAGATGAAGAAGACGCCGCGTGACTATTACACCAAGATCTGCGCACTTATCAATGAATTGGAAGAAAAGGAAAAGGAGGAGGTGCTGGATCTTATGGTGGCAGAGGGTTTTTAAAACGGCGGCCCACATTGGCAGTGGAAACCACCAGATTAGTTGTCTCAACAGTAATAGTAGCGCAAGTAAGCCATCAATCAATGTGCCTTCCAGTTTATTATTTGCTAAAAGACAAGAAAGCCGAAATCCTGGCCCTGATCAACTCAGGGGTGGGTGAAACATTCATCGATCACCAAATAGTCGAGAAACTCGGACTAAGGAAAATTTCACTTGTCAAAAAGATCCTCGCTAAAAACATCAATGGAACCCTTAACAAGAACGGAACCATCTCACATTACGTCTATGTCAACACGGAGATTGGAGGAAAGGAAGAAGAGATTAGAATGCTGATAATGGGGCTAGGGAAGGAGAGGATGATCCTGGGGTACATGTGGCTCCAGAAGCGCAACCCCATCATTGATTGGGAAAGGGGGACTCTTACCAACAGGCAAACTGAAAGGTCCCTTATGGGAAAAATCCAAACCATGATCGAGTGGACATGAACCACAATTGGTAGGCAAAGTCTCACTATAGATGACAAAGGGCCGATTGTACCAAGAGTAACATTGAGCCTGACTCTAGGGAGGCTACCTAAAAGGAGTGCTGGGGAGACCTTCAGGGAAACCCACCTCGCCGCTGCTGAGCACGTGAAGAGTAGGCTCAGGACGGTTCATCTCGCAAAAGGACTTTGCACCACAGAGGAACTCGATAAGGACAGATCACACCTGGCAACGGACATGGCAACGGACATCCATCCCGGGATCAACCCACGGATCTCTGTACTGGATAACTCAGACACCAGCTTATCACTTGACTCAGGAGAAGTTCATGGCAAAGCTGATGCACTATTCGCTTATGTTCGGAGAGAACCAATGATAGGAATATTCAGGGCTGAGGAGTCGCCCCTCACCATCGAAAATGACTATCTACCACCGAATTACCAGAAGCTCTAACAGATCTCGCATCTCACCCGATCTTGGCTAACCAGCAGAATTCCCTATTCGAACATGACCTATATTCGAGCAAAAACCTCCATTTCACAGAGGCTCACCCATGAAAGGGGGGATGCCAAGGAAACACAGTCACTCGATGAATTACTCCCTGACAAATACAAAGAATATCGGAGTGTGTTTGAAAAAGCAGCATCAGAGAGATTCCCCGAGTCTAGACCGTGGGACCATGCGATTGAGCTCAAACCGGATTTCATCCCAAAGGACTGCAAGGTCTATCCTATTACCCCAGTGGAACAGAAGAAATTGGATGAATTTATTGACGATAACCTGAGAAAGGGATACATTGTCCCATCCAAATCACCCATGGCGTCACCGTTCTTCTTCGTAGCAAAAAAAGACTCTGACACACTTCGATCCTGCCAAGACTACCAGTATCTGAACGAAGGGACCATCAAGAACTCCTACCCCCTTCTCCTGATCGGTGATCTACTCGACAAGCTGAAAGGGGCAAGATGGTTCACTAAATTAGACATCAGATGGAGATATCACAATGTCAGAATTAAGAAGGGAGACAAGTGGAAAGCGGCATTCAAGACCAATAAGGGGCTGTTCGAGCCCAAGGTCATGTTTTTCGGCCTCTGTAACTCCCTGGTGACTTTCCAGGCAATGATGAACGATATCTTCTGAGACATGTTAAATGAGGAATGGCTGGTAATCTATATGGACAACATTCTTCTTTTTTCTGAAGACAAGGGTGAGCAAAAGGCACATGATGATGTGACAGATGCTCCTCCTCCGCCGCCTCCAGTAACCACTGAGGACTTTCGTCCAAGACGTGATGATCAACAGGAATGGCAGCAATTTCCCCATCGATCAGGCAGGCAGAGGAACATCCCAAACCATCCTGGCAATACCTATGGAGAGAAGCGACTCCCCTCTGACATAGAGAGAGACATTGCACGTGATCGATATTGGAAGAGATCTGTAGGTCAAGATTCAGATCATAACCAAACACGACCACAATCTCAACAGAAAGAACCGGTTGCTGGACCGAGTTCGGCACCCCACGAGAGTGTGCCCAATTCTAATGATCAAGAACATGATCACCCAATGGGGGAACTGGACAAAGCAGGTTATATTAAAAAGATAATCAAGGAAGGAGGAGATAAGCTTATTCACTGGCTGTTGTCAAAAGCAGTCAAACCATCGAGCAAAATAAGCCAAGTTCCAAACCAATTTCGCGATATTGCATGCCTACCATGGCAGCAGCAACATGAGTGGAAACAAGCTTGTCATGAAGAATTAGAGGCTCTTCATAAGTGACAAGTCTATGACATCGTTGATCTTCCACATGATCAAAAAATGATCAAAAATAGATGGGTTTTCTCTGTAAAATCGGATGGAAGAAAATAAGCCAGACTCGTGGCCAAAGGCTTTTCACAAGTTGAAGGTGTTGACTGATGAGATTTTCTCACCAGTAGTCCACTACGAGACCGTACACCTCATGTTTGCACTTGCATCTCTAGAGGGCATGTATATGACTGGCCTAGATGTAAAAACCGCATTTTTATACAGCAAACTAAATGAGGAGATCTATATGGATCAACCTGAGGGTTTCAGACTCGAGGGAAAAGAGCGCAAAGTAATGCGCTTACGCCGAGCATTGTATGGCCTTAAGCAAGCCTCACTTGCATGGTGGAAAGAGCTAGAGGCATTCATGCACACCATTGGGTTTGTGTGTGCCAGCTCCGATGCTGGCATTTTCATACACAAGGATCCTAAGACAGGCAGCATTGTTATTGCACTCGTCTATGTTGATGATGGCTTGTTCATGGGGAAGAACAAGAAACTTGTGGATGAAAAGAAAAATGCTTGTCTAAAGCATTGGGAGTGCCATAGTACTGAAAAAGTCATGGAATTCTTAGGCATGCGCATCACCCAGACTGCAAGCAAAGTCAAACTCGATCAAACTGAATATCTCGCCAAAGTGCTTGAGAGATTCGAGATGACAAATGCCAAAGCGACCCCCACTCCACTCCTGACTGGTTACAGACTGTCAGAAAACACAGCAATGCCCAACACGACGCTTAGATCAAAATATCAGTCTGTGATTGGATCTTTATTGTATCTGATGCTCGGAATGCGACCTGATATCACTTATGCAGTAATTAAGATGTCGCAATTCTCAGCTAATCCTAGCCAAGAACATCTAGACAAAGTGATGTACATCATGCACTATCTGGTGGGAACCCAGAAATATAACATTGTCTATGATGGCGAGAAGTCCGAGGGGCTACAGGCCTTCACAGATTCTGATTGGGCAGCTGACACTGTCAAACGCTGATCTACAATGGGTTACTTTGCTACTCTAGCGAGTGGCATTGTGTGCTGGCAGTCCCGTTTACAAAAAACTGTAGTTTGTCATCCACAGAAGCCGAATATATGGCTCTCTCCGACACTTGTCGACAGATAGTGTGGATAGAGTCCTTATTCCAGGAACTTGGATATGTACTGAAGTGCGTACCAATCTGCGCTGATAATCAGGGATCCATCTTTATCAGATCAAATCCAGTTCAGGAAAGAAGGACCAAACATATAGACATTCGCTACTACTATACCTGCGAATGCATAGAAAATGACAAAGTCACAGTCGTTTTCATTCCTGGAAGTGATAATCCAGCTGACATGTTCACAAAGAACCTTGGTGCTGTCTTATTCAGGAAATTTAAAGACACTCTCGGAATTACTTTCGAGATTCAAACTTAGCTGCTTAGAGCACTGTACAGTTTGAGAAGGGGTGTTGAAATTAAATCCTGATGCATGCTGCATACATGAGGCAATGCATGCAGCACACACATGTTACTGCGCTTACTGCGCATACATGTGGTAAACACATTCCTGAGTCATGTGACATCCTTACTATTATGTATATAAGGAGAACCTGTACTGTAGTAGATATCCAGTGTTCTTACCTCTGCTAAACCCTAGCTCTAAGACTAACTAAACCCCAGGTAGGTTATAAGGAATGTGTTATCTCTTCCTCTGTGCAGCATATGTAGTCTGCTCCAACACTCTCTCTACAAGAAGATGAAGGTGTGCATGCATGATGCATGAATTGATGGATTGATGGCAACAGATGAGTTGGTTGAGATAGGCTGTTCACATACTATGATAGGTGGAAATTATAAGAGAACACAACTGGGGTGCCCCTTAGTGATATATTTACTTTATATACTAAGTTATAAAAATTTCCTGGAAAAAGTAAAACTTACTAATGGTCTGCATTATCAGGTTGGTATATTCCATGCACCTCTCCCTCTTTGAAAGCCTTCACTATGTTATCACCAAAGTTCAATCATAAGCACAGCCAAGAGCACTCAATAGCAATGTTGTGAACACTTCTCACATACCAATGAGCAGCAATGATATCATTTGGAATGTCAGACATTGCATTGCTACAATAGAAATCAGCTAACAATATCTGACATACAGGTTACAATGATTACTGTAAGGCATGCACAAGGCCATAAACTTGGGTGGTTTCAGAACCACAGTCAGTGGTAAACTTGAGCAGCATCCCTGTTTACAAAGTTAGCATGTATTTCTAACTGGGGCAAATACAACAAAAAGAACATACCACCCATTTTCTCTATGTGAGACAGGTATAAATAAACAATTATGTTGCCCATCTGATTGCTTGGAGTGACCCAGGCAGAAAGCCAATGAGCAGTAACATCATCAACCACAGGCTGCACAGGGAATCCAATGGGATAGAGTTTGTCATGACCATTAGCTGACACTGCTCATTGATGCCAACAGGGTTCTTCAGAACATGCAGAATCTTCTTGGAATTAGGCCTGCATTGTGTGAAGCCACCAGAGTTGTGGGTGTGCATGACAGATGACACCAGCAAATGGGGAAGATAAATATTTTGGTTTAAGTTGACCTTTGGCATTGATACTTGTAAGGCCCTGCTTTTGTGTAGGGATCTGCATGGGTAACCCGCAGGTACATTCAAGCATACCCATACTCTACCCATACCCGCAACCCACAGGTTTATGAGCCACAGGTTAGGGTTAGGGTCAACCCCTCATCTCCCATCTTATAACAGCTCCTGCATCTCAGGAGACCCACAATTGCAGGCTCCCTCAAGTACAGGAGCTGACAATAACAATGTCATCATGTCATCATTATCAATGCTGGGGAGGGTGCCACCCCACAAGCAGTTGCTCGCAGCAGTGTCATCGTGGGCCCATTTTAGCTAGGGAGAGCCAGGGGGCAGTAGTAGACCCCCTGCACCTGGTGACAGAGACAGGGATCCACCTTGTGAGCAGGTGCTCATGGGCATGGATGTTGTCTCAAGGTGGTGGGGTATAGGGAGGGCCAGGGAGCAGTAGTGGTCCCCTGCACCTGGTGACACAGACTGGAATCCACCCTGTGAGTAGGTGCTCATAGGCATGGATGTCATCTCAAGGTGGCAGGGTATAGGGAGGGCCAGGAAGCAGTAGTGGTCCCCTGCACCTGGTGACACAGACTGGGATTCACCCTGTGAGTAGGTGCTCATGGGCATGGGTGTCATCTTAAGGTGGCAGGGTAGGTGATCCACCACCCCACGAGCACTGGCTCACAGCAGTGGGCATCATTAGTGGGTGAGGTAGTGTACATCCTAAGAAATGAAAAGATAGTGTTAGTTGATAAAACAAAGAAACAAAATGTATTTTGTTTGGGCCCCCATTGCATTCTTGCTGCCCTCTCCTGTCCTCCATTGCTCCACACCCCATATCCACACCATGCACAGTGGCTTGTGGGAGCAGCGTGGTGCCAGTTGATGTCATCCTCATCTCCATCTTCTTCTCTGGCATCCTGGTTGCCATTGTAGGAATGGGGTGAGTGCTATTGTTATGTCACCCTGCTGGGCTAAGTCACTGGCCCTGTCATTAACAGTAGTGTAGACTCTAAAGAAAGAAAAAAAACAATTAGTTGACAAGCAAAAGGAAGAGGCTCAAAGAACAAAGAAGACATACCAATGAGCCCAAATGACAGTTGCCACCATTTGTGTCATGCCATGAGAACATCCTGGGGCAAGCAATAGGGGTGGTCTTGACATGGAAGCTACCTGAGTGATAGCGAATGACCCCCTCATGTTTGCAAGCAAGAGGGGGTTGTAGTGATGACGTGTAGCGGTTGGGACAAGGGAAGTTGAGTGTGTACAAATGTATGTAAACAATGCATCAACAATCAATGAAGATGTGACTTGGTGCACACAAGGGCCAAATGGCCCATGTGCACCCAGGAGTATATAAAGCCTCTCATTTCTATCACTTGCAGTGGGCTTGCTCCACCTATTTAGTCTATAAATATTAGTTTATACAATTTTATATAGATTAGTAGTAATATTTGGGACTGCCTCCCTGTTAGGAAACAGTCTCCTAACATGCCTATTACATAATAATATTTTTATTTTATTTTATTTCATTTTACTTTATTTTATTTCACCAAAATATGCTACCAAATGCCTATACATGCTTTATTTGTCAGCATGGGAATTTTCTACTTACACGCATCAATATGTATGCGCTGATGATACTCAACCCGGAAACCCAAACAAAACCTACTAATGGCTTCGGATGGCATAACACAGGCCAGAGGAAGGGTGCGAGGTGGTACTAGATATCACCGCTGAGACCAAAGCATAATGTTTAGTGATGTGAAATGGTAAGGGCTGTGGATAATAGTCTGTATAGGCGTACGAAGGTGTTCGAAAAAGGTTCGAAGAGGTTCGAAGTTGTGCAAAGTAGTCTGAAGAAGTTCGAATAAGTTCGAAAAGGTTCGAGGTATATCGAAGAGCGAGTTTAACGAATGCGAAGTGTTTGTCAAATGGCAGTAGGCGATGGGCAATAAAATGGAGAGCGAATACGATAGTTTCGAGAAAGTTCGCGATATTTCACAGAACTTTAGAGATATGACATGAAGATAAGACTAAAGAGAACGATTTTTAAATCTGATGATAGCGAGAGGGTAACTGGTTCTCTTCCCCCTTATTCTATGTAAATAGTACAAGTTTATATACATTTTGAAGAGATAGTACCAAAAAGGGGAATACAATAAAGGGCAATATGTGCAACAATAAAGGACTTTGTAAATTGTAAAAACAAATGAGAAATGACAATAATTGAAACGTACTTTGTCCCAGTATAGTAAGAGTTCTTGTCCTATTGATTTAATATATCATGAAACATAAAAACCGCACTTATCGCATTCTAACTCTCTTGTAATCCCTCCTTGTGTCCGGTAGTGCTCGATATGTGACTAAATAGCTTACTCTGGTTAAGCAAAACATCATGTATCAAAAGTGTTTGAGGACAGCTATACGGCTGCTGAAGTCATTCGAAGTATTGCAAAGTCGTTCGAAATGTCGCGAAATGGTTTGAAAGCGTTCGAAATAGTTTGAAGTCATCCGAAATAGTGCGAAATAAGTCGAAAATAGTTCGAAGTCGATTTCATAATGTTTGTAGTGGTTCGGAAGGTCTGTCGTAGTGTGTCAATACGATTGGAAACTTTGCTCAGACCTTAGAGCGCACAGTGGACCTATCAGCGCATGTATGCATGCATCTGTAACAATATAGTACAATATCTGTAACATAGTATATAACCTTAAAATAAATACTAGGGGACCTCAGTTGAGTTCTCTTAGGTATTCCATCCACAATAGTGGTGCAAAATGCCTCTTTCAGCCAACTAATCTATTTTTAACCTCTCACATCAAATCCATCAAACCCCCCATCATGTGCACACACTCTGCCACCTTCTTGTAGGAGAGCCTGCATGGTCCAGCTAGCAGAACAGTGGGTGACACCCTAACAGAAGAACTTAACTACCCCATCAGTGTGCCTTCTCTTACATGTGCATACGTTGATGATACTCAACCCGGAAACCCAAATAAAACCCACTAAATGGCTTCAGATGGTATAACACGAGTCAGAGGAAGGGTGCGAGTTGGTACTAAATATCACCACTGAGACCAATATGATGTGTTTAGCGACACGAAATAATAAGTGACAGTTCGAATAATCTGTAAGAGCATATGAAGGTGTTCGAAAGAGGTTCGAATATCTGCAAAAGAGTTCAAAGTAGATTTGAAGACATGCGAAATAATTTGAAAAAGTTTGAAAAGGTTCAAGGTATATTGAAAAGTGATTTTAACAAATGTTAAGTGTTTGTCGAAAGGTGATAGGTGATGTGCAATAAGACGAGGAGTGAATAGGATAGTTTCGAAGAAGTTCACAGTATTTCACAGAACTTAGAGATACGATGCAAAGATATGACTCAAGAGATCAACTCTTAAATCTGACGATAGTGAGAGGGTAACTTGTGCTGTTCCCCATTGTTTCTATGTGCCATTATTCTAACTAATACAAGTCTATATACAATCTGAAGAAATAGTACTAAAAAGGAAATAATAACAATTGTAGAACATGAGGCAATGTGCACAGCAAATAAATGTATTGTAAAACATAAAACAAATGAAAAATGATAATAAGTAAAATGTTTGGTGCTGCCATATAGTAAGAGTACTTCTCTTGGTGTTTCAATAGATTGTTGAAACCCCAAAACTGCCATTATTGTACCCTAATTCTTTTATTGTCTCTCCTTGCATCCAGTAGTGCTCGGATATGTGACTAATTGGCTTGTTACAAATGTGCAGCATGCATAGAAAGGGTTTCAAGACAGCTATACGGTGGCCGAAGTCATTCGAAGTGCTGCGAAGTCATTTGAAATGTCGCAAAATGGTTCAAAGTAGTTCGAAGTCATCTGAAATAGTGTGAAATAAATCGAAAAGCATTTGAAGTTGATTTCGTGGTGTTCATAGTGATTTGGAGTGTGTGTCGTAGTGTCTTGATGCAAGTGGGATCCATTTCCAGACCTTAAAGCGCTAGTGGACCTATCAACGTCATTTGTCTCAGTGTGCCACAACCACTTACTCATCATTTCGGCAAGAGCCAGAATTAATTGTATATACATATTTACTTTGCTTTTGTAAGCCGATGCCAGGCCTCGCCTTACATTGCAACTGCCAGTGATCGAGAGGCAGTGCTCATCATTAGGACAGCTGCAACCAGACAACCGATCGGATCTGGTTTAGCCGAGATTTACATTACTCAATTTGGATGACTATTTTAGGTAGTTAGTAGCCAAATTTAGTAATAACTCCGAGATCAGGCACTGTTGGAAGGGTTATTGATCTGAAGTGCCCAAGTGTTGACAAATAGCTGAAATAACATGTTTTTCCATGTTTGGTACCCAAATAGCTGGGTCACGTGACTCGAAATTTTGTGAAAAAATTCTGAAGCCAAAATCTTGACTCAGCTGAAGAAGTGATTTATTACAGCTTATATCATTATGACAGAACAATCAACTTCAAATCCTGGTCACAATCCTGTTCCTATGCCCACTTTAGAAGCCAAAATTGATGCTCTTACAGCACAAATATCTCAATTAGTGTCAGTATTAGCAGCATCACAGCCCAAACAAGCAGAAACAAAAGCAGAGACAGTAGAAGATAAAGATGATGAGATGAAGGAGATGGTGGAGTGGATGTCTCAGGAGTGTGAGCATGCAGAGGAGAGGTCTGAGAGTGGAAAAATGCATTTACCTAAATATGTGCCCCCGCAAATATTTGACGGTACCATGGAGAACACAAAATCCTTTATCAGCTCTATAGTGTTGTATATTCATGGGAGAAAGCCCAAATTTCATATGACCGAGTCTAGGATTATGTTGGCTCTCTCATACATCCAGGGAGGGAAAGCACAGTTCTGGAGAAATGAAGCTATTAATCAAATTGCCATGGAATATAAACCATTTGCAACCTTCAGGGAATTTTTAGAGAGATTGGAGGCACAGTTTGGAGACCCTAATCCAAATGTGACAGCAAATGCAAAATTAAAAACCATGCGCCAAGGTTCTCTGACAGCAGACAAATTTATTTTGCAGTTCAAGGCAGAAGCATCACAAACAGATATGGGAGAAGCTGTGTTGGTATAATATTTGAAGGCAGGATTAAATCCCTTGTTAACCAAGTCTACCTTCTATGCTGGAGAGGTTGGATGAGTGGTATAATTGGGCAATGCATCTTGATCAGCAATATTGACAGGAACAGGCAGAGTTGAAATTGATGTATGTAAATGCCAGATTTGGAAAGTCATTAGGAGGAAAGTCTGAGAAAGGAAGGACACCTCAGGTACAAACTCTGAGGGCACAGCCACTGGCCATGGCAGTGACACCTATTGTTAAGGAGTCAGCAGCATCAACGGATGCAATGGATGTTGATCAAGTAGGGAGACAAGCCCCACTTAAATGTTTTTTAATTGTGGGCAATTAGGGCATATTGCTCAGAATTGTATGCAGAAAAGGAAGATTAGGGAAGCGACGATTGAGGAAGTAAAGTTGGAGGAAGATAAGCAGAAGAATTTTGTGGAAGGGTCCTAGTGAAGGTTTCCCCATTGGTGATCCAGAATCAATATAATGTATTAGTATCCAAGGAAACCCAGAGTGAACCCAAAAGAGAAATTAAAGAGTATGACCATCATTATTTATCCAACAAAGAAAAATGCCCAGCCTTATTTCCGAAGACCCCTAAATTTTTTATTCGCTCAGCATGGATAGAACCTGAAATCAGCTTGACAGTAGGATTGAAGACAGTGGACATGCATGCAGCAATTAATGTGAAGGCATTGCTTGACAGTGGTGCTACCAGATTATTTATTAATCAATCCTTAATTATTGGAAACAGTATTCACATGCATAAACTGCCACAACCTATAATGGTGTACAATATTGATGGTACGATCAATTGTGGAGGAACCATTAAGGAGGAAGTGATGATGATACTGAAGTATCAGGATCATCAGGAATGAGCCGTATTTGAGGTGTGCGACCTTGGGAAAACCAATCTGATAATTGGATGTCCATGGTTATGAAAGCATAATCCGGAAATTGATTGGAAAACTGGGAAGGTACACATGACTCATTCTCCTAAAGAATGTAATGTGTATGGGAGGAAAGTAAAAAAGGAGAAGAAGGAAAAGAAAGAGAAAGAATGTCTAAGGAAGTATTCTGTTATGATGGAGGAAGTGGAAGATGAGGACATGCCAAACAGGGAAGTTCCAATCATGACAAGTAAGGAAGAACAGAAGCAAACCTTTAGGGAAATTCATGGAGGACAGTTATGGGATAAAAATGCTGTGAAAGTGGAGAAGCCAGTGGAGGAGTGGGTGCCAAAAGGCTACCATAAATATTTGTCAGTTTTTCAGAAAAAGGAATTGGAGCGGATGCCAGTGCAAAAGCCATGGGATCATGCAATTGAGATGAAGCTGGGATTTGTGCTGAAGAAGTCAAAAACCTACCCGTTATCTCTGAAGGAACAAGAAGAAGTGGATGCATTTCTTAATGAACAGTTATGCAAGAAATACATACGACCTTCAAAATCACTGCAGACATCACCAGGATTCTTTGTACTGAAAAAAGATCAGAGGAAGAGGATGTGTACATATTATAGGTATTTGAATGAGTGGACAGTGAAGAATGCATACTCGATGTGTACAGATTATAGGTATTTGAATAAGTAGACAGTGAAGAATGCATACCCTTTGCCATTGATCTCAGAGATAATTGACAAGGTAGGAAAGGCCAAGGTCTTTATGAAATTGGATTTGGGCTGGGGGTACAACAATGTACAAATAAAGAAAGGAGATGAGTGGAAGGCAGCATTTGCCACACATCGAGGATCCTTCGAGCCACTAGTCATTTTTTTTGGGATGACCAATAGTCCCCCAACCTTCCAAAATATGATAAACGACATTTTCAAGGACGTGATAGACAAGGGCATGGTAATAATATTCATTGACGACATTTTGATATTCATGGAGGATCAAGAAAATCATGAGACAATAGTGCAGGAGGTGTTGAAGAGATTGGCAGAAAATGATTTATTTGTTAAACCAGAGAAGTGTGTGTTTGGGGCAAGCGAGATCAAGTTCTTGGGATTAAAGATTGGTCCTGATGGAATCAAGATGGATCCTATCAAGGTACAGGCAATTGTTGATTGGCCCATGCCCACCCATATCAAGGAAGTTCAGGCTTTCTTGGGACTTACCAATTTTTATCATCACTTTGTTCATAATTTTTTCAAAATTGCCACACCATTACACAACCTTACACGAAAGGGAGTAGTGTGGAGATGGGGAGAACAACAGCAGACAGCATTTGAGGAGTTGAAGAGGAAGTTTGTGGAAAGCAAATATTGGTCCCAGTAGATTTCATGTGTCCCTTATGAGTGGAATCAGATGCATCAGACTTTGCTACTGGAGCAGTATTATTAATGCTATGTGAAGATGACAAATGGCATCCTTGTGCATATTTGTCTCGAGGGTTGAATAATGTGGAAATAAATTATGATGTGCATGACAAAGAGATGTTGGGAATAATATGAGCATTGGAAGCATGGAGACATTATTTGGAGGAATGTATGTATCAGATTGAAATCTGGACAGACCATCAAAATCTGCAGTCCTTCATGTCCACTAAAAAGCTTAACCATCAACAAGCACATTGGTCATTATTCCTATCACATTTTAATTCTCACTTGGTCCACAAAGCAGGAAGCTTGATGAGGAAAGCAGATGGATTATCCAGACATACAGATCATAAAAGGGGGGTGGAGGAGGACAATAAAAATATTATCCTACTCAAACCTGAATACTTTCATATTTGCGCCATGTGTCAAGGGCATTTATTGGTGGATAGCTCAGAGACGGAAATGTTGTTTAAAATTAGGCAATGTTCAGAGATGGATGATGAAGTGGTGGAAGCTGTGAAAGCTTTGAGGGGAGAGAAGAAAAGTAATATTAAAGGAGATGAATGGGTTGAAGAACAAGGGTTAGTGTTATTCAGAGGAAAGGTATATGTACCGAAGGATCAAGATTTACAAAGGGAGATCATACAGTTACATCATAATACACCAGCTGCTGGACATCCAGGAAGGTGGAAGATGTTGGAGTTGGTGATGAGAAATTATTGGTGGCCCAGAATTTCAAAGTATGTGTTGGGGTATGTGGATGGGTGTGATACGTGCATGAGGGGGAAGAAATTTCCAGAAAAGCCTGCAGGAAAATTAATGCCAAACCCTATACCTAAAGTGCCATGGCAAGATATATCTGTGGACTTTATCACAGGATTACCTGAAGCTCAAGGATATGATGCAATATTTGTAGTATGTGACCACTTCACAAAGGAAGTCCATATTATTCCTACTACTGCAGAGACCTCATCATTGGGCTTGGCATGCCTCTATCTAAATCAGGTATGGCGGTTACATGGATTACCTGATACAGTTATCTCCAATTGTAGATCACAATTTGCTTCTGTGTTTATGCAAGAGTTAAATAACATATTGGGGATTCAAACCAAGTTATCTATGGCATATCACCCACAAACTGATGGGCAGACAGAGAGAATGAATCAGGAGTTGGAGCAGTACCTATGCATGTTTGTCAATCACTGACAAGCTGACTGGCCTGAATGGTTGGCAATTGCAGAATTTTCCTACAATAATAAATTCCATTTGGCTACTCACATGTTACCCTTCTTTGGTAATTATGGGTATCATCCCAGAATGGGGGTAGAACCTTGAAGGGAAGTCAAGGTACAGTCAGTGGAGGACTTTGTATCAAAAATGCAAAAGGTGCAGGAGGAAGCAGAGGCAGCATTGATGAAAGCACGTGATGATATGATGTGACATGTGGATCATACTCGAGCTGTTGCTCCAGAGTACAAAGTTGGTGACTTGATATGGCTAAGTACCAAGGATCTGAATATTCCACAACCTTCAAGAAAGCTTACAGAGAAGCAAGTTGGCCCATATCCAATTTCTAAAATAATTTCACCCAATGTGGTAGTATTAAAATTACCTCAATCATTCAAGATTGATCCTGAAATTAACATTTCCTGTTTATGCCCTTACTGCCCACCCACTATTCCCAGTCAATAAACTACTCCACAGCCTCCAATAATGGTAGAAGGTGCTCCAGAATATGTAGTGGAAGAGGTTTTGGACTCTCGTCTTCGACAAAATAAATTGGAGTTCTTAATCAAGTAGAAGAACTACACTGACGAAAATAATTCATGGGAACCTGAGGAGAATTGTAAGTGAGCACATAATGCAATCACCCAATTCTTTAAACATAATCCAAATGCTCTGCATCACATTGCTAGAATGGTGTATAAGGGAATGAATTTCTGGCCTTACTAGAATTTTACAGAGGGGACAGATACAATATTTTCTCACCTGGAAGTCGAGGCATAAAAGGGAGGTAATGTTAGGAAACAGTCTCCTGACATGCCTATTACATAATAATATTTTTATTTTATTTTATTTCCTTTTACTTTATTTTATTTCACCAAAATATGCTACCAAACACCTATACACACTTTATTTGTCAGTGTGGGAATTTTCTATCTACACACATTTATGCATGCATCCATAACACCATAGTACAATATCTGTAACATAGTATATAACCTTAAAATAAATACTAGGGACCTCAGTTGAGTTCTCTTAGGTATTCCATCCACAATAGTGGTGTGAAATGCCTATTTTAGCCAACTAATCTATTTTTAACCCATCACATCAAATCCATCAAACCCCCCATCATGTGCACGTGCCCCACTGCCTTCTTGTAGGAGAGCCTGCATGGTCCAGCTAGCAGAACAGTGGGTGTTGCCCTAACACTCCCCCTCTTGGCGATGGGTATAGGTATGGGTCCACAGGTATGCAAATTGTAGCCCATACCCATACCTGTGAGTACCCATACCTGTAACCCACATGGGTATGCCAAACCCATGCAGATCCCTATGTTTCTGTGGGGTCTTTGTCTAGCTGTTTGAGGACAGTCTGTTCCTTGACATGGGCAGGCAGGTTCTTCATGAAGTCAGATTTACTCCCATGTAGGCCAAGCACTTTGTGTCATTGCTTGATCAAGCTTTCACTAGATAGAAGATGTGAACAAATCATTAGCTGAAGTGTCAAGCATAACACATATCTGATTTTGATGTTATCCACTCAAAAGCATTCAGAAATGTTGCAGTCAGAAAGACCCTGTCCATAGAGATCAGTAAGTTTGTTGACAATGTCAGCACCATCAACACCAGCTAAAGGCAACCTCCTTTAAATGCAATTATTACAAGCACTTACAAACATCACCATGTTGGTTTTTGCCTTTTGGATTCCAGATATGTGAAGCAGACATGGAATGTGGAAGGTGACTGAAGGGCCACCATGCTAATAAACACCAATTGCACTGCAGGTTTTATAGTGTTGATGTAAGAAAAGCCTGACAAGTTAGGTAAACAAACAACATTGTGCACAAAAAAGTTCATTGTGGTCATATCCACAGGATTTCAAGGGTTACATGTAAAGATACATGGATATAGGGTTGCCCATCAGTTGAGTATTGCTAAGATAACATTCATCATGGTCACATCCACATGATTTTAAGGGTTACATGTAAAGTGACAGGGATGTAAAGCTTCCCATTAGTTGAGCATTCACAATCTCTGCAACATGATGCATGCATGAGTTTGGGAGTTCTGTATACTTTTGTCATACTCACATCATTCCAAATGTTACATGTAAAGAGCCAACACCAATGTATGGGTATCATTGGTTGATCACTCAAAATCCTCTCACCATGATGCATGCATGTGTTTGCCATGAGAGTACAAGCTTCAAGTTGCCAGTGAAGTCTTCCTTACATACTAAACAAAACTGCAGATATGTGTCAATCATAATACAGCAGAGCAATGGCAATCTGAGAGCTCACACTGAGGTCAGGATAGTGAAATGTGTCAACCTTGGGTCAGTCATGACAAAACATTTTTACATGAACATTATTTCTATGCCAAGAGCACACACACATATTAGGAAACAGTCCTATTACATAATAATATTTTTATTTTATCTTATTACATCAAATAAAAATAGAAAAAGGCAGCGATAGGCTGATCAAAGCTATAGAATAATATTACCTTGATGGATAAGTATCTGAAGGGGCCCCACCTCTAAAAATAAAACTTTCAACATGTACAAATGTGGGGAAATGGAAATGATTATAAAACAAGGATACATAAAATCATAGAAAATGCAGAATAGAGTGAAATTAAATTGTAAAGAAATATGGGATGAATGCAGAAAATTTCCAAGACCCTTGGGACACCTCCTAGTCACTTACAAGTATACCATATTTGTTATAAGTCTCCAATAGGAAAACTTTTACTGGGATTGCTCAACAAAATTCTTCTCCATGTTTCCTTCATCTACTCTAATCATTCTCTTCTCTGGACAATTCCTAGCTGTGTGCCCTAATTTTCTGCAAGTGAAGCATTTGATTGGGGGATGTCTCCCTGCTCAATCAACCTCCATTGCATCTGCTGCATGCTAACTAACACTTGGCTGAGTTGGAAGTGTCACTGCCATGGCCAATAATGGCATCTTCATTTCAGTTTCTACTGACTTTTTTTTTTTAGTACCTCCCAATGGCTTTCAAAATTTAGAATTCAGGTACATAGAATGTGGATGCAATAACTTTGATTTGGCTTGTTCCTGTCAATACTGCCAATCCAATTTCATGGCCCAGCTATACCAATCATCCAAGGTAGTAGGCATAAGCAGTAGTCGATATATTGACTTGAACAAGGATGGATTAAGTCTGTTAGAAAACAGCCCCATTACCTAATAAAATTTTATTTTATTTTATTATGTTGAATTATGCTACATTACACCAAATGACGCTACACTTTGATAGCATGAGAATTTTATTTTGCATGCATCAATATGTAATGCACCTGTATGAGTGCATCAGTGACAATATATGTAACATAGTTTATAAATCCTAAATATACACCTAGGGTACCCCAGTTGTGTTCTCTTAGGTATTCTACCTACACTTGTGGTGCAAAACACCTTTCTCAACCAACTCATCTATTAATAACCCCTCACATCAAAACCATCAATTTCCCCATCACATGTGCACATCTCATCCCCTTCTTGTAAAGAGAACCTGTGTGGTTTTAGCTAGCAGATAGTGAACAAAGTCCTGCCTTCAAATATTTGACCAATGCAGCATCTCATAAAACAGTTTGTGACACTTCAGCTTAAAACTGCAAAATAAATTCATCTGCAGATGAAGAGCCTTGTTGCATTGTCTTCAACTTCCCCACTGCTGTCACCTTTGGATTAAAATTACCAAATTGAGCCTCCAATTTATCCAAAAAATCCTGAAAGCTTGTAAAAGGCTTGTGACCAGCTGCAATTTGATTGATACCCATGTTTCTTCAAAATTGTGCCTTGCCCCCTTGTATGTATGAGAGTGCAAGCATATGTAATTTTGAATTCAGCAGTAAGAAACTCAGATTCTTGACCTTTATAATAGAACTAACAAAGGACTTTGTATTCTTGATAGTTCCATCAAAGGGTCTGCAGTAGTGTCTTAAGATCTGATCTGGTTCAGTTTTTTGACTGTATAATGGGTAGACCATAACTGTATAATCAGTCTAGGACTGACCTAAATATTGGAAGGACCTAACCAGACTGACTAGGACCAGTCTTTTGCAGTTAATAGACCAAAAAAATGCCAGTTAAGACTGGTTTTTTGTTCTGAGATTTGTTGTACTATACATATACAACCTATATGTATCTCAGCAAATATTATCTGTAACACTCAGCCATTAAAAAGCAAAATAGATATCGTAATTCCCCAGCATTTGATTCAATTTTTAAGAGATTCTGTCAAGATTTGACTGAGATATGGCCAAAACAAAAGTGCATTGTATCAGTTCACAGTTTGTGGTTGGTGGTTGCAGTTCACAGTATGTAGTTACAACTTGGCAGGGCTGTTAAGTGAATGAGATATAGAAGATACAGATGTTTATATGCATTATTGTGATGTAATTGATGATGTCTAACTGTACCACACATTTTGAAGCACAAGTTATAAGCAGTACAATCAATGTTATTCTGATCACAAAAAAAATAATGGAATCAAAATGTATTTGGTCAGATCTTCCTCAATTCTTGACCTTTTGAATGAACCAAGGGCAGAATTTAAGGTAATAAGCAGGGCAATTAGGTGAGATAGCTCATGTGATCAATAACTGGTTTTAACTGATCTAAACTGGTCTTTTTGTGGTTAATGATATTTTTCAAAATTGAAAGCCCTTAACCATAAGCACTGGTCCAGTTAATGTCAGTCCAGTTTGGTTCAGTTAACAGTCTTTTTTTGGTCCTATAGATTGGACCTTTAAATGCTAGTTTGCAGCAGCATGAATTTAGGTAATCAAATTTTTCCATCTCCACTACTCTTTCCTACCTCCTGGGACAAAAATTCCACCACCACCACCTCTGCTCTAGAAGCAGCTCTGAAAAGTGATGTAGTTGGCCAGTTGAAAAAATTGTGCCATAAGTGCATCTACCTTCTCTTCCAGTGTAGGATTGGAGACAGGATTGGTGGATTCAGGAACAGTGTCACTACCCATAAAACCTAGAAATAAAACTTAATAATGTTCTTCAACAGACTCAACCCTTATTCTTCAAACCTCCTCAAATGTCAATGAATCATGTGGCTCAGCAATCAACCTCAGCTACTAAAACAATAGACTGTGAAAGGCCCTAATAGTATACTAGAACTGTAAACTAAACCAGAGCCAAATGGTTGTCTGATTGCAGCTGTCCTATAGATGAGTACTGCCTTTCAGACACTGGCAGTTGCAATGTAAGGTGAGGCCCAGTGCTGGATTATGAAGAAAAAGTGATTACATCAATACAGGTACTTTCAGCTCTTGCCAAAAAGATAAATAATCAAAGTAGCAGGATGAAACAATGATGCAATGCTGAGTAAGAGAGAATGCACACTGAAGGAATAGCTGTGTTCTCCTGTTAGGGCAACACCCACTGGGGTGGCTAGCTAGACCATGTGTGTTCTCTCTCTACAAGAAGACAAAAGTGTGTGTGCATGATGCATGAATTGATGGATTGATGGGAACAATCAAAAATAGATGAGTTGGTTGAGATAGGCCATTCATACACTATGGTTAGGTGGACATTTTAAGAGAACACAACTGGGGTGCCCCTTGGTGATGCATTTATTTTACATATATACTAAGTTACAACTGTTTTACACTATTTGAGTATAGGTAATATGACATGCACATACAGTTGCATACATATTTTACATATAGGACACATGAAAATTATACATGCAGTAGTTCCCATGGTAGTATAATGTACATAGCATAACTTGGCTTTATGGGCTCAAATAAATATGGAAAAATAAGGAAAAAATTATAGTAGGCAACTGTGCAGTTTCCTAACACAATTTCTGACTTCCTCATGTCATCCTCCATCTGCTTTCCCAGAAGATTCAGAGGAGCCACAACAATATTTGTCCTCTCTTCTCCATCAGCCTTCTTCATCAGCAAGTGAATCCAGAAGGTGAGTGTTTTCCCAAACCCGGTAGGCAAGCAAGGAAGAGAAGCTACATATTAAGTAAGATAACCCGAGGAAGAGCTGCTGAATATGGGGATTGCTTTGACTTGTGCTTCTGCCTCAACCTACCAATTCTGCTCATGGGATGTGGGATTATAAAGCTTTCCTTGGTGAGCCGGGGATGCATAGAAAGCCCCCTCCAAACTCACCACGAAGTGACCCTACCAGTTCTGCTCTGGATGTGGGTTAGGAAAGTTGTTCACAGTAGCCATTTTCGGCCATTTTTGGCTCATTTTTGATTTCATTTTAAATCTCATTTTTCAAGAATGGACTTCAAAATGAGATGAGAATGAATTGAAAATGGGTTATGTTTGAAAAAATCGAACCTAACCCTCGACTCCACTCCTAACTGCCGCTCGAGCAAATCTTTTGCACGGGTCAGTTTATGGTGACAAACAAAGAGTATAGTGGCTCGCGACAGGCCTCCTGATTCATCAGATTCCTCCCCTCGAGTTTGGCAGGTTGATTACATATTACACGCACTTGTCTGTGCTTCTCATAAACGGCTGTGCCTGTTCCAAATCAAGATTGCACAAGCCCTAAGGGCATGATTGCGCCGCTGTATGAACCTCAGCTGGATAAAAAATACATCGGATTTGGAGGCTGGTAGCAAATACAATGGCGGAATATTCATGCACATCCAGAATTCGTAGGAGACGTGTCACGTCTGTAGCTGAGAAATAACATTCACGATACGTACACACAGCGCCGGGCGATTTACACCATCAATGTATTAGTCGAGCCCAAGCTGTGAGGAATTGAGCAAAGTGTTGTGAAAGCGATTGCATGGTCTGATGTCGAGAACAAGAGCGTAACAGAGCGTTGAAGCTGACTCATGTGTCAAAGGTTTATTATGATACATCATGAACTTCAAGGGTGGAGTGTCTGGTGGCATAAGATGGCATGGATAAGTAAATTCAGATGCATAACAACGTAGCATAAAAAATCGGTTTGTCAACACCATCACTGAATCCAACCCTAACCCTCACCCAGCCTACGCCACCAAAGTCGAGGCAGTGGCAGCATCATACTTAAACGTCGGTGGGATCTGCTGCTTTGTCTTGTAGTAGCGCGCAAGACGGTGAATGCGCGACTCAATAAGGATAAGCCTAAACTTGGAATCGCGATCCTTTCTGTTGGTCTCAAGGTGTTTACGAACGGCGACTGCTTTCTTGATGAGGTGCCAAAGATCCTCAGGTATGGATGGGCCGAGTCCTATCTCACGTAAGACGAGAAAAAGGAGATGAAAGAGAGGAATACCATGGGACTTGAGGATACGGAGTATTTTGTTACCGGTGACGAAACGGACTTGTGGTATGCCGTGTGAGTCTCGGAGGGTGACACCGATTTGGGAGGGGGTGAGGCCTTTTCTGGCAAGTTTGATGATATGGTCGACTACATCTTCTGGAGTTGTCTTGAGCCAAGTTGGAGGAGCTCGGCGGTAAGGAAGGGCAGAGGACGCTGGAAAAAGAAAAAAAAAAGAGTTGGCAAGTGCAAATTGAAAAATAAACGTGAAAAGACTTACAAATGCCCTTGCCAGGTGCGTGCATACGACCCATCTTGAATTAGTAAAGTGCTATGAGGGGTTGCGAGTCTACTTGGGCGACGAGGAGACAAGGCAAGACAAATCTTGAAATCTCGGCAATCCCCGTACTGTGGCTTACAAACTATACAGTACCAAACCACCATTTTCTCGTGTCCATCGTCCACCAACACCCCACCGGCATGAAGTTCAACATCGCCAGTAAGTTTCTTCTATTCCCTTTGATTTAAACCTACTCTCCAAACACAGACCCCGCAACGGGTGCCCAAAAACTTATCGACCTCGATGATGAAAAACGATACCGGATCTTCTACGACAAGAAGATCTCACAAGAAGTTCCCGGCGACTCTCTCGGCAACGAATGGAAAGGGTACATCTTCCGTATCACAGGCGGGAATGATAAACAGGGTTTCCCAATGAAACAAGGCGTTCTTCTCCCACAGCGTGTCCGCCTTCTTCTAGCGGACGGACACTCATGCTATCGTCCTCGCCGCACAGGAGAGCGGAAACGTAAATCCGTGCGAGGGTGTATCATCGGTCCTGATATCTCCGTTCTCAGCTTGGTCATCGTCAAGCAAGGAGAAGAGGAGATACCGGGTTTGACTGATAATGTCTTGCCTAAACGCTTGGGCCCCAAGAGGGCTACTAGGATCAGGTCGTTTTTCAATTTGGGAAAGGATGATGATGTTAGGAAGTATGTCGTCAGGAGAGAGGTGAAGAGTGCTAAAAAGGCCGACGCGAAACCGTATACCAAGGCGTGCGTACAATTTGTCGTCTCGTGTCGTGTTTTTTCTAACACGCCCGATTGTAGACCTAAAATCCAACGCCTCGTCACACCCATGCGTCTTCAGCGCCGTCGTCACCTGCGTTCCCTCAAGCGCAGAAAGCTAGAACACCAGAAAGAGCAGAAGTCGGAATACGAGTTAGTTTCCATGTTATTCCTACCAACAACCATCCGCTCATCCGTTTTTTTACAGCGCTCTCATTGCTAAACGTGTTGCGGAGAAAAAAGCAAAGGCAGCTGCGATCAAGGCTTCGCACAAGGTACATGCATAACGAGTACTACCCTGATCCGTGTCAGTTGCTATTTGCTACACGCTATGTCGTTCTTATGCAATCTCGCTGCGCTCATGATATGACATAGTTATGGTTATGAATTATGTTGCCTTTCATTCTCGGCGTCTGATATGTATAACATAGTCGACAAGTTTTCTACCGATTTCTAGCTGAGGTTTATTAGGGTCGTTCACAGTACAGGCTTATTTCGAAAGCCTCAACCTCGGCAGATCTCGGCGAGTTTCGGAAAGAGTCCGAAAGCAGAGGGGATCAAGGACGGCTTTTTGTAGCACTATCTTCCGGGATATAGAGTAAGCCCTCTCCAAACTCACCATGAAGAAGGGAGCTTGCGTTACCAAGTACAATGTGGACTTGTGGGAATTTGCTTCGGGCCAAAGCTGCTCTACACAATCAATATTTCTGTGGACTTCTTGTCTGCACATTGCAGTTCTTAGGGGTGGAAAACCTGATTGCAGTCAGGAAAGATGGAAAGACTCAAATGATAACCTTTGTTAGGCAAGGAAGGGTGATACCCCAGTAGAAGTGGAAGTGCATTGTTGTAGGCAAACTCACCCAGGGGTAGGAGCTGAGACTAGTTGTCCTGCTGGTACATAGTTGCAGAAAATCTGGAAGTATTGTTTGAGAATTTGGTTGACTCATTCTGTTTGTCCATCATGTTCTAGGTGGTAACCCAATGTGAAGTGAATCTACTACATATGTTATGACCGTTTTGTGGGAGTGATGGCGAGCTAAATGGGGGAGTTTTTCGGCTGAGAACGGTGATTGATCGGCGATGATTGATGGGACGACGTGCACAACATATGGGACGACCGTTTTGTGGGAATGATGGGAGTGATGGTTGATGGGATTATCTAAAATTTGTCAGAGCTGTGCAAAATTGGTCAGAGCTGTGCAAAATTGGTCAGAGCTGTGCAAAATTGGTCAGCGCTGTGCAAGATGAGTCAGAAATGATTGCATTAGTCAGAGCTGACTAAAATTTGTCAGCTCTGACTAATATAACTGGGCTTCAAAATGTGGTCGTAGCATATGTAGAGGTGAGCTGCAGCTGAGTTTGAAGTGGAGTTTGAAACTTCGCAAGTGGGCTGAGTGTGGAGAGGAGTGTGAGGGGAGTGTGAGGGGTGGGGTGGGGTGTGAGGGGGTGTGAGGGAGTGGGCAAGAGGGGGATGGAGGAGAGGTATGAGGGGTGGGGAGGGGGTATGAGAGGGTGTAGAGGGGGGAGGGGGACATGGGAAAGTGAGAGGGGGATGGGGAGGGGGAAGGGGGAGGTGGAGAAGGAGGAGATGGAGATGGGTAAGGGGGAGATGGAGATGGGGGAGATGGGGATAGAGATGGGGGAGATGGGGGAGATGAGGAAGGGGGAGGGGGAGATGAGGAAGGGGGAGGGGGAGATGAGGAAGAGAGAGGTGGGGATGAGGGTGGGGATGGGTATGGGTATGGGGATGGGGATGGGAAAGAGAAGGGGAAAGGGAGAGATGGAGATGGAGAGAGAGATAGAGATTGGAATGGGGATAAACACTACAACCCCCCCACGTTGACTTGGGGCCAAGGGTCCCAAGTCGACTGAAGAGTTGTGTACTACTGTATCTAAAAGTCAAATAAAGAGTTGTGTGACCACAAACCCCCAAACGTTGACTTTGGGCCTTTGGTCCAAAGGCAACTGAAGAGTTGAGTAACTGTAGTGGGATTAAGCATTGTGTTACATATACGCGAGCTGGCCCATGCCGGTGTCAGGCTGAGCGAGCAAGGCGAGCGAATGCCATGACAAAGGCATGGGTCATAAGCTCGTCTTCATATTGAGGGCTTGACCAAGAGATCAGAAAAAATGGGAAATGAACTCAGATCCCTGATTGCAGGTGACATGAGAAAGAATTAGAGAAGACGTTGATATGGCTCCCTATCGCCCTGCACTCATACTATGGCATTTTTCATGATTGTGTGCACCTCTTGGACAACTTCTACTCAATTTGTGTGCCTTTGTGTGCTTTCGTGCACCCAAGTGCACTTCCATGTGCTTTCGCTGCCTTTAACCACCTAGGTGTGCTTTTGTGTGCCTTTTACATTTCTACTGCACCTTTGGACCCCCTTTAGCTGCCTTATATCATGCACCCTAAATGTGCCTTGTTATGCTTTGAACTGCCTTCATGCACCCCTACACTTGTTATCTGCCTTTCACAGTTACCGCACACTCGATGTGCCTTTACGTGCTCTCTTATGCTTTACCAGCAATTCACATTCTTCACTGTGCACTCCCTGCACTATTCATTTATCACAGGGCAACAACCCTCCACCACATCTATTGCACTTTGCATCATGGCTTCCAGCTTACTAGGGCATTTATTTGAGGTGCACCACAATTGCATCACAAGCCAACTGTGCATTCTCACATAATCTGGGTGCTTTGCACCTATTTGGCACTGGACTGTGCACACTTGGGCACTTTCACATAATTTGGGCACTTTGGCACTATTTGGCATCACAGTATCTCCTTATAGTTCTTCCACATTTCCAATCAGCATCACTTTATCTGGTAACTGGTGATAATACTCAATCCGGAAACCAAACAAAAACCTGCTAAAAAGGTCTAAAAAGTGTTACACAGGCTAGAGGAAGGGTGCGAGGTGGTACTAAAGATCACCGCTGTTACCCAATGATTGTAGTGAGAGGTATGAAGTAGTGAGAAATGTTGCAAATAGTTTTAAGAGTGTACAAAGGTTTTTGAAGAGCTACAAATGAGGTTTGAAGATGTTTGAAGAGGTTCAAAGAGGTTCGAGGAAGTTTGAGGACATTTGAGGTGCCTCTCTCCTTTCACGTTTCAAGGAGAACAAGACACATGGGCCAAATCTTCTTCCTCCACCCCCCAAGCTGATCGAGGGAGAACTCGAACATGAGGTCGAGGCTATTTTAGCCCACAAAAAGATGGGCCGAAGAACCCAATTCCTGGTAAAGTGGAAGGGCTACAGCACAGCGGAAAATACTTGGGAACCTGAAGCTCACTTAAAAAACGCCCCAGAAATTCTGAGTAATTACAAGTCCACTCACAACCTACTAACATCATGAGCCATCCTTTCCACTTTTTCATGAACGTGATGCCCAATCCCGACCCTGTGAGGACATTCGAACTTATCCTCAGCTTTGTCTGGGACACCGATGGCATCCGAAATGAAGAGAGGTTGCTCTCCATAACCCAAGATCAGGCACTCCTGCATGGGGCCACACGCAATCTTTTTGAGACTTACCGAGCCATCTCTGCCCTTGAACGGGTATTTCAGCATTTGACCAAGGAGGCCTACCACCTCGACATGCTCCCGCTCATGAGGAGCTTAGATGAGCAGGCACTACGTTACAGACCCGGAGAGTGAGTCCCCATGCCACAGCAGATATTCATTATAGAGCCCTCAGATGATGAAGAAGATGAACATTTCAAAATGCCACCAGAACAACTGACATTGCCCCCGTAACCTCCCCCCCATCTGTCACCATTGCCCCCACCACTACAAGCCCCCATGCCTTACCCGAGGCCAGTCTCACCAGAATACCCGCCTGCACCACCCTGGATGTGGAATTCCATCTGTTTCACCTGCGCCTAAATCAGGCATTTCTCTTCGCACTGCCCCGACTACCAGTGCCCGCACTGTCGACAATGGCACCCAGAGCACTCGGCTCTATTTTGCCTGAGCAATCCTTCACGTGACAATCTGCCACGTCACCGCATGACTTGAACTTGATCCATCATAATCGAAAATTTAACTCTTATCATCATCCTCAGCGCTGTATTCGGCGCTGCCATTTTCTCTATGCTTATGCTCTACATCTGTATCTGGTTCAGAATCCTCACTGCCCTACCTTTACCATGTAGCATTGCGTTCACAACCGGCACCTCGGTACGATTTGCAGGGGTGGACAACATCGAGTTACCTGTGAGAGTCTATGCACACAATGCCCCCACTCCTATGACAACCAGCACTTTCACCGTGACTACTGACAAGGAACGGGTGATGCCCTTCAACCCGATGAGAATGGTCAGGGCCTAGTTTCGGGTGGAACTAGAAATGTTAGGAAGGGGCTGATGTTATGAGAATGGTATGGAGGCGGGAATCAATTTTCTTCATTATTGTTCTTATTGTCTTACCTGAGCACGTCCCACACTTTTTGATTTCTTTCTTATTGTCTTGCAACCGCACACCTTTAATTACACATCATTACAATCCCATGCTATTGTAGTAGTTTGCGGACGTTCACTTACTATTGTCCTTACCGTTTCTATTGTTCTTATTGTTCTCGATGTATGACTCGCTTCACTTATGATCTTGTGCATGTACTATTTAAACTGCAATACAATGACCAGTCAAGCTCAGCTTGACCTGGTCATTTCTACATTCCTAACGAACTCCAGCTAAGTCATCCTCACAACTGTCGCTTATGAGCTTCAGTGATCTTTTCGAAGAGCATCTTGCTTTGACATCGACGCTTAAGAGCTTTGACTGATTATAGGAACCTTGACTCTAGCAAACATTGTGACGGAACACTAATGGTCAGAGATGACATGGAGTGCTGTGGAAACACAGTGATCAGTGCTGATTGGGGGAAAATGATGTTGGGCACTGTGGGAATGTGATGATGGCTGATCAGAATGATGGGCACTGTGGGAACATGAGCTGAAGTATTCCTGATGGTACCTGACAACAGGTGGAGCAGAACCAGTGTAATTGACCATGTTGAACCAAAGTAGCTCCAAAAGAGGAAGAGCGCAGTGTTGCAGACGATGATGAGTGGGGTGGGAAAAGTGGTGGAGACAATGATAGGCACTGTGGAAACAGTGACGAGTGCTGATTTAGCATGAGCCAAAGTATTTCCAATGGTACCTGACAACAGTGATAGGTCCACTGTGCACTCTAGGGTCTGAGAAGGTCTCTGAACATATCAAGACTTTACAATTCATGATCCCAACCCCTATGAACCCCACAAATTTGATTTCAAACCAATTTCGAACAATTTTGAATGACTTTGAATGACTTCATGACACTTCAAACATAAAATCATTTTCTGTTAATTTATTATTATGTTTGAATAACTTCACACCACTTCAAACGACATCAGCCACCATGTGGCTATCTCCAAAAACCCTTTCAATACACACAGCACTACACTAGGCTCATCAACTAGCTGCCTCCCCAGGCCATGGCTTCCAGTCATTGGCAAGTACTAGTGTGCATTGAACAGTAGTCTACTCAGAATCTCTAATACCATTGCTGACTCATCAATGTTTGATCTGAGCTCAGCGTTTAGGATGACTTTCCTCATCTGAAGACTCATCCAAGTCATTTTCATTGCCTTCACTACTGCCATCACTGGCTGCACTCTTTTTTGCCTTGCCCTTCCACCAAATTCCAGCATTGCAATGCATTTTTCACTCCTTAACTTTAAGTTCTCCTGCCACAATTTTTGCCCTATATGTCTCCAATCACTTCTGGCATTCCTCTCTCATCAATTTGCACTCACTATTATTGATTGCATTGAATAATTTGTGCAATGGTTCTATGGATGTGCTGAGTTCACTTGGGTTGATGAATTTGTCATAAGTCTAGCCAATGAGTTCAATACCATAGTGTTGAACAATTGCCTCTTTGTAGTTCACATAATGCATTGTTGTGCTGGGATTTCCAGTGATTGAAACTACAGAATGAGAAGTCAATCAGTAAGAATTGAAAAACTTTTAGTGAGATCTTGACATACCTAGCATTTCACCAATCTTCTCTTGAGTTTCACACTTTTCTGTTTTGATGTTTGAAGCAATCTGGAGGTATTATTATTCAGTCTTTAATCTTTAAACTTATGATGACATCAGACTGTGACTTACTCATGACATCACATCAAGCCACTGTGAATGCCTCCAACTTTGTATCAATCTGTGTGGTATCCCAGTGCTTCCATACTGCAATCTTCATATATTTCTCACATGCTGGTGAGGGAAAAAAACCAATGTGGCTTCATATGATACTCGAGAGAGTTCTGCACAATGCAAAAGAAACCCTCAATCCCAATGTGATAGGAGAGACCTGTCATCTGTATTCATTTTATCAGAGTCTGGCCATTAAAATATAATTTTCAGGTGTACTTACAAGGTGTTGCATATTTTGTGCAACATTGGCTACATCTTGGATTCATGCAGGTGCAATTGGTCATTGAATCTTCAATGTGTCATGCTTGTTTGCCTCAAATTCTTGAACCATCTTAACTTTCTCCTCCTTGGTAAGGGCTTCATATTCTTCTTGGTATTCTTCCTGAAGTGCAATTGGATCCCCATCTAAGGGACAAATATATAATGGTATACATTAATATATCATTGAAAAGGCAACCATATGAAGAGGATAATGTCCAGGCCATTCATGTATGTATAACCTGAGGTCATACTCAAATGAAGGTAATTAATGTTTGGCCACAAATTTAAAAAGGAAGACTAAAAAAAAAAAACTAACTTGTAAAGAAAATTCATAGAACAACATAGATGATGAATAAAAATGATCATGACAATCACAGTGAAATAAAGTGGTTCTTAGTCCTAATACTCCAATTTTCCTTTTAAGATCCAGTCTGTTGTCAAAGTGTGAACCAATAAATCATAGTCCCCACTGTCAACAGCTAAACCAGTAAGAAGAGTGGCCCAATGAGGAGCTGGGACATGCTGAACAATTAGATTAAGGATGGGGACAATGTTGCCAAGGCTGTGAGTGTTAATGAATTCAATTGTAGGAGGGCCCAATTCAGAGACAGCAGCAAGCTCTTTTTACATTTTTGTCTTAAAGCCAGAGCATGGAAACTCAGATGATGATAGGAAAACTTTAGCAGCAGAAGATGGAACTTTATGTAAGGCATGATGTAAACCATGTATTGATGGTTATGAGGAAATGGCATGCTGAGATGAATGTGAAGAGGATGTAACAGTAGGAATTGGCATGTGAACTAGATGTTGGAATCCCACCACTAGATGCTGATTCAACAGCAGCCAAGCATGACCCTTGCTTCCATAAGATGGAGAAAGTGCATGCCAATTCATTGTATAAATTGGTGATCTTGATCTCACTGGCTTTCTCCTTAGCCTTAGCCTGCTCCAACTCCACTGGAAGATCCACTAATTTTTCTCTGGCATTGATCAGTGCCAGCTCAGTTCAATCCAGATCATCTGATGTAAAATATAGATCAGTTCCCTGGGAGGCTCATAGAGCAGCAACAGTGGATGAAATTTCTAAAGCAACTGGCTCTTCAGAAGACTGCACAGTATGGAGGAGGGGAAGAAAGCCATAAGGATGCCCATGGAATACATGATGAACTGAGTGTTCACTGGCAGGAGGTGGGATGAGGTATGGGAAATAGTGAGGTAAATTTGGAACAGCCTCTGTGTGCAAGAAGGACCACCCCAATGATGAAGCTGCCACCATAAATCTCTTGACTGTGGAAATACCAATTTGCTTAAGGAACATCTGTACTATGGCAGCAATGCCCTCTTTGCAAGCAGGTTCCTCTTCAAAAATGTGAGGAGGTATATAGATGTCCACTTTAAGGAATTCAGGATGAGTAGGTGCTCCTGGAATTGATGTGCCTTCAACAAGGAGGACCATGGTGGACCCACCATAAGCACGATCCCAAGCTGTGGCCTATCTTTCATATCAGTCAAGATCTATTAGAACCACAGCAAACTCACTAAGTCAAAAGCCAACTGGTGAAAATTGGAGCACCCTTTGTTTCAAATTTTGTTGCCAATCTTCCTGACTGGTAGGTTCTCATGTAACACCTGAAAACTATGGATAAAAGGTTTTTGGTTTAACATGGTGATTGCCATCATCTGATGCTCCTGTGACAAACCAGGGAATCTTGGAGCTCTTTACTTTAAGCCATGTATTGCATGCAGATTCTGTGTGGAATAGGTGGAATTTGTGTGGAATCTGAGTTAGTCTGCACAGAATTGTGAACAAAAAAATTATTGATTTTACTTGTGGAATACAAGGTCAGATTCCATGCAGAATCCTAGCCAGTCTGTGTAGAATCCATGCTCTTTGCTCAGAATAAGCAGATTCCAAGCATCCTAGTCTGAGCAAATGATCATCAGCACAGACTCAGCCTGTTCCTGGGTCCTCTGAGAGTCCATACGGACTCACACAGACTGTCTGTGTTCTATTTTAGGCAGTAGCAAAATAGGACTCCATGCTTTTTATTTTATAAACTAACTAATTCATTTCTTTTGTTTTTTAGGTTATAATCTACTGGTAATGATGAAATGAGCTGACTGGGCCCAAACGATGCAGATGTTGGGTTTCTAGTTCGATACCTTGTGTTACAAGCATGCCTGGCATGACATTGTTGTGAATGACAATAGACCAGCCACTTGCAAGCTCTGCTTTATCCTCCTCTGCAAGTTGAAGCTGTATTCAATGTTCTAAAATAGCTATGTATTAAAAAGTGAGTAACAATAGGAAATACAAATGAACAACTTACTAGCTAATTTGGCATAAAACGGGTTAGGCTTGGTGTTGTCCAGCTCCCATGCCTCAATGCACATAGTCCACTCCTTTGTACTCGCCACAGGTAATGCTGCATTAAATTCTTCAAATGCCAGGAGATGCTCATCCCATGCAGGAACCACTTCCTTGACCTTGCACAAGAATGTAACTGCTAAAAAGATAATTATGATCAGTAACTTGAACATTGCAAATAGAAGTCGACCAACACATTGATGATACTTTCCACCAATTGTAGTCACTGAAGTGATCATCTAAGGTATCCTGGCGAGATCCCAGACCCATTTCCTTTGTACTGTTAGCCACAGCATTAGTTGCTGCCCATCCTTGTTCAGGTGCCTCTCTGTCTGTTCATCCAACATGGGAGGGAAAGTTAAGGGAAAAGGATGCCTGGCAGAGAAGCACGTGTGCAGCAAGATGGAACTTCGGAATGACATAGGTAATGATGAGAGTCCAGAAGATCGCAGTGAGGAAGATAGGGTAGGCCAGAAGTTGCTTCTTAATATTATGAGCCCACTGACAAGAGATGTCATATGAAACAAGGACATGATCCAGAGGATTGTGTTGGAGGGTAGACAAGAAGAAATAGTCCATGTTAATATATCTACCATTATTATACATCACAAATGGCCTCGCTATGACCAAGACAAGGACATGTACTGCTCACCTTTCTGCAAATCCCTGATGGCCACAGGACACTTCATGTCATATCAAATACAGTTAACTGCACCAACCCCACTTGCAGCTGTACCTTTACCTCCATGCATACTCGCCGATTTCAGTGCCTCATGATTGTTGCAGGTGCTCACATCATTGGGGATCTTATCATTAAAATCTGTGAGATGTTGCTTAAATTTTGTTTCATTGACGACATACGTGATCCTGTGATTGAGTCCAGGATCACATTCTGGAGTAGATACATTCAGGCATTTGAGGTGAAAGTTGGCGTCAATGCCAAGGAACAGTGTGTATAACCATCTGCACAATTGTAAGTAATTGATTGCATCTGATAAACAATATCTTACCACTGATTGTTGGGCACATCCTTCCAGTCAGGTGGCAAGTCTTTTCCAGGCTGCAGACAGGCCACAATTGCCATTGAGCCCATTCCTGCAATGTGGGAACCATTGCAGTCGATTTTGCAATGGTCATCAAAATGGCCATTGTGTCAATATTGAATTCCCCTAATAAGTAGCAAACATTGAGTGACTGTGACTAAAATGTGTTTCAAAAGCATGTGTGGGTAATTACAAGAAAACCAAGGAATGGTGGCAAAAAATGGGCAGGGATACATAAAGTAGTAGAAGTAGGACATATATATTTGCATTATAATATATAATACAGGATGATACAGAATGGGAAGAGCCAGAGTAGAGAATGGGTGAATATGGGTCTGGGAAAAACTGTTGTCAGTTATGAGTTGTGAGAACTTTGTCAAGCAATTTGCGCCACTGGACCAGCTTAAGGATAATTCATTTGAAGCTATTTGAAAGTAATTTGTGAATTATTCTTAAAAATTCTCAAGAATTTGCACATGAATTATGTTAAATGTATGGCAAATTTGTAAAGATATTGAAAAAGTGTTTGAAATGTTGTTTTGATTGACTTTAACGTACCTTATGGAAAAAGAATTTACAATGAAATAAGATCACTCTTGCAAAATCTTTATGTAAAGCCATTTTTTACATAAAGATTTTGCAATGGACTCACTTTCCACCATAACAGAGGGTTTAACAATACCTTCAGTGATAGGTCCACTGCATGCTCTAGAAGGTTTCCAACTGTATTGAGACATTATGGCAGACACTCTGAACTGCTATTAACACTACAAAATCAACTTCGAATCCTTTTCAAACTACTTCACACTACTTTGAACAACTTTGAACAACTTTGAACGATTTTGAATGACTTCATGACATTTAGAACACTTTCAAATGACTTCGCAGCACTTCAAATGAAGTCAGCCGCTACATAACTGTCTTGAAACCCTTTCGATACATGCTGCACATTTAGAATGAGTCTTTTCATTACATATCAAGCACCACCGGACATGAGGAGAGACGACGAGAGATTTAGGATGCGATAATATTGTTTAGATGTTTCAATGATATATTGAAGCAAAAGATAAGTACTTTTGCTATATGGGAACACTGTACATTTTGATTATTTATTATTTCTCATTAGTTTTATGATTTACAAAGTCATCATTGTTGTATATATTGCCTTGTGTACTACACATGTTTTATTTCCTTTTTGAGTACTATCTCTTCAAATTGTATATAGACTTGTATTAGTTACTTAGAATGTGTTGCATGCATTGTTGGCTGTTGTCGAGCTACAAGCACTGTAGTAGTGTAACCTATGGAAAAGAACATCTTTCTAGTTATAGTTAAAGAGAAAGAAACAAAAAACCCACCACATATTTTGACAGTGGATGCAAGGTGGAAGTCAGTTTATCTGATGACTCATGAGTCATGAGAATACATTGAGAATACAAGTTATGTGACAAAGGAGACTATTAGTAGTGAAAAGAACAAGAAAATGAGGAGGAATAACATAGGGAACCTGTTAAAAGATTCCTTACTATGTTGGGTGAGCCTGAGTATGAAGTACCACTAGACTCCCCCACTATGACATTCCCATAATGAATTGGCACAGATCTTTGACGAGTTACATGGAAAGATCATCCAGGAGTTTGCAGTAAGACATCAAGTTCTCTAATATGTATGACTCACAGAAATACCTTCCTTTCAGGCTGTTATATCGAAGGTCACATATGCAACCGATACTTGTACAACACCTCAGATGGTTTATATGTTCGCAGGAACAATTGCATGCTTCATAAATGATGACTGGCAAATTGTGGAACATGTGATTGATTTCGGACCACTGGAGAACAAGGAACATGATGGCTTGTTTGCAGAAAATGTATTCATGGACAGTGCATGTAAGATTGGGCTTGATAAGATATGTTCAATGTCATTGTTTACTTGATAAATCAGCTGACCATTCCTCCACTGCATCAGTCTGACTACTGACAATGTGTCAGTGAATGATGTGCTAGTTGCAACTGTCAGCCAGATTCTCTTGGCCAAATATGGGACTCCACCAACATCAAATCTACATGTTCATTGCATCTGTCATGTCGTCAACCTTGTCATCCAGGCTATACTTGCTGCCATGGGAGATGCTCCTGATCCAAATTGATCCAGATGACATCAAACACTATTTACTGAACAAGGAACAGCCCTTCCATCTTGACATCAATGTGAACCTGTATCAACTCACCCTGGACAATGAAGAGTTTGAAGATGATGAGGACAAGGTGGTAGATCTGGAGAACATCATCTTAAAAAAGGAGGAAAAGACAAAAGCAATGAAGGAACCACTATCTAAGGTATGCTTGTACATATACAGAAATGAATTACCAAGCTAATTGCATTAGCTATGCTATATTACCAACAAAATTGTGTCAACACCACAATGCTGCAAGAGGTTTTGACAGTGCATAGTCAAAAAGTATTTTATGGGCTCGCTGAAATCCCAGGATAGGTGACTGTCACTGGCTGTGGTCAGGGATGTTTGGACATGATGGAATTATACACATGCAATGATCGTTCATGCCCAGCTCCTTCAAGAGGTTTGATATGCATCATCACTTTGACAGCTAACTCACATTGTGTTGTAGGCCATCGACAACTGGGTTTTTGAAACTCCAGGCCTGTGTGGATTATTGTTGACTGAGGAGGAGTGGGTGACATTGAAGCAAATTGCAGATATCCTTGAGGTGCACAATTGATTCCATGCTCACGATCTTTCATGACATGGGCTTCACAGTCATTTACCAAAGTCACACTGCAAATGTCGCAATGCAAAGTCCCCACTCTTCCATTCATCTTACCCTTGTACCATCAGATGGAGGAACATCTTATGACTATCTCAAGCTCATTTAACCATTTGTTTGCAATGTGACACACTGCTGAGCAGGGCCTTGCAAAGCTGATGAAGTATTCAGGACCTGCACAGAGCCATCATGCATACATAGTTGCAACAAGTAAGTTGTCTTGCATCTAATAACCCCTTCGGTCTTGATGCCTTCATCTTAGTTTTACATCCCAGCCTACATAGCCACTGGTTCACAGCCACTGCTAACCCTGAAAACTCCGTCACTCAAGATGAAACCACCAAAATAGCCAAAGTTGTATTTCACTATATTGCAGAGACTTACATTAAATCCTTATTGCCTTAAGCTCCAGTCATCCACCCCAAGACTGTGACAAAGCCAATAGTGAAAGCCCCATCATTTCTCACAAGCACATGCTCCTTTCAGTGCCCAATCACTGCCATGTCAGCAACATCAATTTTGAAGCACACCCTGCAGGAAGAGCTTGCAGACAAACTTGATAGGCATTTCAGGTTTGATGGAAGCCCAACTAATGACCCAGTGATAATACTTGACCTGGAAACCTAACAAAAACCTGTTAAAAGGCTTAAGAAGTATAACACAGGCTAGAGGAAGGGTGCGAGTTGGTACTAAATATCACCACTGATACCCAAAAGTCATAGTGAGTGATGTAAAATGATGAAGCATGTTACAAATAGTCTTTAGAGGCATACAAAGAAGTTTGAAATAGTTTGAATGATGTTTGAAGGTGTGTGAAATAGGTTGAAAGATGTTTGAAGGTGTGCGAAATAGTTCGAAGAAGTTTCAAGGAATGTCGAAGTGGTTCGAAGTGGTTTGAGGTATATCAAAAAGCAAGTATAGCGAATGTGAAGTGTTTTTTGAATGGCGATAGGCGATAGGCGATGAGTCAAGAGACTAATATGAAGGTTCAAAGAAGTTTGTGATATTTCACAGAACTTAGAGAGATATGACAGAAGCTAAGACTCAAGAGAACTGCTCTTAAATCTGACGATAGTGGAGAGGGTAACTTATTCTCTGTTTCCTGTTGCTTTACTTCTATTTTAAGTAACTAATACAAGTCGATATACAATTTGAAGAGATCATACTTAAAAAGGAAATAAAACATGTGTAGTACACTGTTAGGAAACAGTCTCCTAACATGCCTATTACATAATACTATTTTTATTTTATTTTATTTCATTTTATTTGATTTTATTTCACCAAAATACACTACAAAATGCCTATATACACATTATTTGTCAGTGTGGGAATTCTTTATTTACACACATCAATATGTATGCGCATGTGTGCATGCGTCTGTAATAACATACTACAATATGTGTAACATAGTATATAACCCTAAAATAAATACTAGGAGACCTCAGTTGTGTTCTCTTAGGTATTATTTACATTAGCAGTGCAAAAGGCCTATTTCAGCCAACTGTTCTATTTTTAACCCTCACATCAAATCCATCAAATCCCCCCATCATGTGCGCACCCCCCACCGCCTTCTTGTAGGAGAACCTCCACGGTCCAGCTAGCAGATTAGTGGGTGTCACCCTAACAGAAGTACACAACTACCCCATCAGTGCGCCTTCTCTTACTCATGCGCATATGTCATTTGTCTCAGTGTGCCACATCCACTTATGCATCATTTCGGCAAGAGCCAGAATTAATTGTATATACATATTGACCTTTGCTTTCATAAGCCGACGCCAGGCCTCACCTTCAAGGTGGGAAAGGCCAAGGTCATTACAAAATTGGATTTACTCTGGGGGTACAACAATGTATGAATAAAGAAAGGAGATGAATGGAAGGCTGCATTTGCCACTGTTAGGGCGACACCCACCATTCTGCTAGCTGGACCATGCAGGCTCTCCTACAAGAAGGCAGCGAGGTGCGTGCGCATGATGGGGGGTTTGATGGTTTTGATGTGATGGGTTAAAAATAGATCAGTTGGCTGAAATAGGTGTTTCACATGACAAATGTGGATGGAACACCCAAGAGAACTCAACTGAGGTCCCCCAGTATTTATTTTAAGGTTATATACTATGTTAAATATATTGTACTATGTTACTGCCAACACACGCATACATGCACATACATATTGATGTGTGTAAATAGAAAATTCCCATGCTGACAAATAATGTGTTTATAGGCATTTGGTAGCATATTTTGATGAAATGAAATAAAATAAAATGAAATAAAATAAAAATAAAATATTATTGTGTAATAGGCATGCTAGGAGACTGTCTCCTAACAACCACACATCGAGGATCCTTCAAGCTGCTTGTTATTTTTTTTTGGAATGACCAATAGTTCCCCAACTCTCCAAAATATGATAAATGACATTTTCAAGGACGTAATAGACAAAGGCATGGTAATAATATTTATTGACGACATTTTGATATTCATGGAGGATAAAGAAAACCATGAGGCAATAGTGCAGGAGGTGTTGAGAAGATTGGCAGAGAATGATCTATTTGTTAAACTGGAGAAGTGTGTGTTTGGGGCAAGTGAGATTGAGTTCTTGGGATTAAAGATTGGTCCTGATGGAATCAAGATGGATTCTATCAAGGTACAGACAATTGTTGATTGGCCCATGCCTACCCATATCAAGGAAGTTCAGGCTTTCTTGGGACTCGCCAATTTTTATCGTCGCTTTGTTCATAATTTTTCCACAATTGCTGCACCCTTACACCACCTTATGCAAAAGGGAGTAGTGTGGAGATGGGGAGAACAGCAGCAGACAGCATTTGAGGAGTTGAAGAGGAAGTTTGTGGAAGAGCAAATATTAGCCCCAGTAGATTTCATGCGTCCCTATGAGTGGAATCAGATGCATCAGACTTTGCTACTGGAGCAGTGTTATCAATGTTATGTGAAGATGACAAATGGCATCCTTGTGCATATTTGTCTCGAGGGTTGAATGATGTGGAGAGAGCTTATGATGTGCATGACAAAGAGATGTTGGGAATTATATGAGCATTGGAAGCATGGAGACATTATTTGGATGGATGTATGCATCAGATAGAAATCTGGACAGATCATCAAAATCTGCAGTACTTCATGTCCGCTAAAAAGCTTAACTGTCAACAAGCACATTGGGCATTATTCCTATCATGTTTTAGTTTTTATTTAGTCCACAAAGTGGGAAGCTTGATGAGGAAAGCAGATGCATTATTCAGATGTACAGATCATAAAAGGGGAGTGGAGAAGGACAATCAAAATATTACCCTACTCAAACCTGAATACTTTCATATTTGCACTATGCATCAAGGGCATCTATTGGTGGATAGCTCAGAGATAGAAATGCTGTCTAAAATATATATGGATGATGAAGTAATGGAAGCTGTGAAAGCCTTGAGGGGACAGAAGAAAGGTAATATTAAAGGAGATGAATGGGTTGAAGAACAAGGGTTAGTGTTGTTCAGAGGAAAGGTATATGTACTGAAGGATCAAGATTTACGAAGGGAGATTGTATGGTTACATCATAACACGCCAGCTGCTGGACATCCAGGAGGGTGGAAGACATTGGAGTTGGTGATGAGAAATTATTGGTGGCCCAGAATTTCAAAGTATGTGTTGGGTTATGTGGATGGGTGTGATACATGCATGAGGGGAAAAAAATTTTCAGAAAAGCCTGCAGGGAAATTAATGCTGAACCCAATACCTAAAGTGCCATGGCGAGCTATATCTGTGGACTTTATTATTACAGGATTACCTGAAGCTCAAGGATATGATGCAATATTTGTAGTATGCAACCACTTCACAAAGGAAGTCCATATCATTTCCTACTACTGCAGACACCTCATTGTTGGGCTTGGTGTGCCTCTATCTAAATCAGGTATGGCAGTTACATGGATTACCTGATATGGTTATCTCTGATTGCAGATCACAATTTGCTTCTGCATTTATGTGAGAGTTAAATAACATATTGGGGATTCAAACCAAGTTATCTATGCTATATCACCCACAAACTGATGGGCAGACAGAAAGAATGAATCAGGAGTTGGAGCAGTACCTACACATGTTTGTCAATCACTGACAAACTGGCTGGCCTGAATGGTTGGCAATTGCTAAATTTTCCCACAATAATAAATTCCATTCAGCTACTCGCATGTCACCCTTCTTTGCTAATTATGAGTATCATCCCAGAATGGGAGTAGAACCTTGAAGGGAAGTCAAGGTACAGTCAGTGGAGGACTTTGTATCAAAAATGCGAAAGGTGCAGGAGGAAGCAGAGGCAGCATTGATGAAAGCATGTGATGACATGATGTGACACATGGATCATACTTGAGCTGTTGCTCCAGAGTACGAAGTTGGTGACTTGGTATGGCTAAGTACCAAGGATCTGAATATTTCATGACCTTCAAGAAAGCTTACAGAGAAGCAAGTTGGCCCATATCCAATTTCTAAAATAATTTCACCCAATGCAGTAGTACTAAAATTACCTCAATCATTCAAGATTGATCCTAAAATTAACATTTCCTGTTTATGCCCTTACTGCCCACCCCCTATTCCTGGTCAACAAACTACTCTGCTGATAGGTCCACTATGTGCTACAAGGTATGGAAAAGGATCTAATCATATTGACACATTACAACAAATGCTTCGAACAACTATGAACTCCACGAAATCGATTTCAAACACCTTTCGAACAACTTCACATGATTTCACAACACTTTGAATGCTTTCGAATGCTTTCAAATGACTTTGCACTACTTAGAACACCATTGGCCACCATAGGGATATTCTAAAACCCTTTCAACACACACAAAACATCCAGCACAAGCCACTGCATCACATATCGAATACTACTGGACACAAGGAGAGACGATAAAAGAATTAGAATATGATAATGGCAGTTTTGGGGGTTTCAATGATCTATTGAAACAACAAGAGGAGTACTCTTACTATGTGGTGACACTGAATGTTTCAATTATCATCATTTCTCATTTGTTTTTATGTTTTACAATACCTTTATTGCTGTGCATACTGCCTCATGTTCTGCACTTGTTATATTTTCTTTTTAGTACTTACCTCTTCAAAATGTATATAGACTTGTCCTAGTTACTTCGAACAACAGAGAAGAAGTTACCCTCTCCACTACTGTCAGATTCAAGAGCCGTTCTCTTGAGTCTTAGCTTGCATCATATCTCTAAAGGTCTGTGAAATATTCGAAATTCTTCAAACTTCATATTTGCTCTCAACTTGTCGCCTATCATCTATCACCACTCGAAAACCACTTTTTACTTGCTATATCTGTTCTCGACATATTTTGCCACCAGTTGGACATCTTCGAACTCCTTCGAACCCATTTGAATCTACTTCGAACTACTTTACATGTCTTCAAATATATTTTGAACTCTTTTGAACATTTTCATACACCTTTCAAAAACTGTTTGCCACATCCCTTACCATTTTGCATCACTAAATGGAACGTTTTGGTATTAGCGGTGATATTTAGTACAAACTCGCACCCTTCCTCTAGCCTGAGTTATACTTCCTAAGCCTTTTAACAGGGTTTTGTTAGGTGTCCAGGTCGAGTATCATCATTTTGGAGCCCACTGTGAGGGGTTTCTAAATCATTTCATCACCTAATCCATCTCAAATCTCCTGGCTTAGGCCAACTCAAGCTCGAAACCTTAGAATCAAAACTCGCTAGGCCTTTGAATCTCTTGAACAATCGGGGGATATTCTAATTCCTGTCTCTGATGCAGAATCTACACATCGATGTTTGTTTCCTTCACCTATTTCCTCGTCTCCAACCTCATCTTCCTCTTCTTCCTCATTGTCTACTACATCATTCATTATTCCAGCCACTTCAACACATCTACCATCTTTCACTCAGGTTCTAACTCCTTGAATCATTACAACAATGGCCACCCAAGTGACAATGCCAGCTTGTGGACTTTCCACAGCACCAAAATTCTACCCTACCCAATCTCGAGAGCTACATTGATACTTTAATGAGCTCAAAATACTCTTTATCGACTGTAATGTTATGGATTCAGAGCTTATGGAGAAGCACAGGGCACATTACTTCACCAAGCTCAATGTCTATTGGGGTTGCAACAATATACAGATAAAGAAAGGGGATGAGTGGAAGTCAGCTTTCTCCATGAACCATGGTCTTTTTGAACCACTTGTCATGGCCTTTGGTCTCACTAATAGTGCTGCCACCTTTCAGACCATGATGAATGACATCTTCCATGATCTCATACTGGAAGGTGTTGTCTGTGTCTACCTCAATGACATCCTCATCTTCATTTGGGACCTCGATGAACATCATTGAATCATGTGCCTGGTACTGGAGCGACTTCAGCAGCACAAACTCTATCTTCATCATGACAAGTGCGAGTTTGAGAAGACAGGAATCAAGTACTTGGGCCTGATTATCTCAGATGGACAGGTGGAGATGGACCCAGTCAAGGTTGCTGGCACTACAACCTGGCCCACTCCCACAAACAAGAAAAAGTGCAGTCTTTCCTATGCTTCATCAGTTTCTATCAGCACTTTATTTAAAGATTTTTCTCACCATGCATGCCCATTATTTGACCTCACTGTCAAGGAGGAATGAAAGTGGGAAAATGCACAGCAGGAGGTGTTTAAGAAGCTTAAAGAGATGGTCACTTCTACTCCAATCCTCACCTTTGCTGATGACTCGTGTCCCTTCCATGTAGAAGCTGACAGTTCGGACTTTGTGATGGGCACAGTGCTGTCCCAGCAGTCTCCCAAGGACCAGAAGTGGCACCCCATTGCCTTCTACTTAAAGAGTCTCAGTGCTGTGGAATGCAATTAAGAGATCCACAACAAGGAGATGCTGGCAATAATGAAGGCATTGGAGGAGTGGCAACATTTCCTGGAGGGCACTCAACACAAGGTTGAGATCTAAACAGACCACAAGAACCTTGAGTACTTCATGACTGCTGATGGGTCCCCAGCACAGTTCAAGCACTGATATTCAATTTTTGCACTTTTGATTGACTTCAAATGCTTCATACAGCTCAGAATATACACTTGGAACATCATCGATAAGTTCTGAACCAATTTTGAGCAATATCGGTGTGATATCGGCTTTCGAACAAGTCCGAAGAAACCTCAAAAATTTTCGAAAAATCTCCAACCTTGAAAGACATCTTCAGACACAGTATTTCCTATTTGAATGATCTTTAGATGCATGCTGGATGCATGGGACACTATCTCGAGTATATTGAACACATTTTAACTGCATGTGCATGCATACAATCAGTTCAAAGTAGTTTCTGATGTTTTATGCAATTTATAACAAGGACAGTCTGCTTTGGTATCTCAATGATATATTGAAACAATAGGATATGGATTTTTGCTATACTGCAACTCTGTATAGTTCATTTATCATCATTTCTTATTGGTTTTATGATTTGCAAAGTTCTTTATTGCTGTGCATATTGCCTCATGTTCTCCAGCCTTTTTAGGTGGTTTCTTTATATATATAAAAGGATGTACTAGATACAACAAAACAAGAAAGTCATTGTCTTCCTCCCAGATCACAGTGATTTGAGAGTTCAGTTTAGTCTTATTCAGTCCAAAGTCTAGTGTTTTTGTTAGGGCAACACCCACTAATCTGCTAGCTGGACCATGCAAGTTCTCCTACAAGAAGGCAGCGGGGGGCGCGCGCGTGATGGGGGGTTTGATGGCTTTGATGCAAGAGGTTAAAAATAGATTAGGTGGCTGAGTTAGGCCTTTCACACCACTATTGTGGATGGAATACCTAAGAGAACTCAACTGAGGTCTCCTAGTATTTATTTTAGGATTATATATTATGTTACATATATTGTAGTATGTTATCATGGATGCACACACACATGCACATACATATTGATGCATGTAAATAGAAAACTCCCATGCTGACAAATAATGTGTATATAGGCATTTTGTAGCATATTTTGGTGAAATAAAATGAAATAAAATAAAATAAAAATATTATTATGTAATAGGCATGTTAGGAGACTGTTGCCTAACATTACCCCCCTTTTAGGCCTCAACTTCCAGGCAAGAAAATATTGCATCTGTCCCCTCTGAAATTTTGGTAAGGCTGGAAATTCATCCCCTCATACACCATTCTAGCAATGCGACGCAGAGCATTTGGATTACGTTTAAAGAATTGGGTGATTGCTTTACATGCTCGCTTACAATTCTCCTCTGGTTCCCATGAATTATTTTCATCGGTGTAGTTCTTCCACTTGATTAAGAACTCCAATTTATTTCATTGAAGACGTGAGTCCAAAACCTCTTCCACAATATATTCTGGAGCACCTTCTACCATTATTGGAGGCTGTGGAGTAGTTTGTTGACTGGGAATAGTGGGTGGGCAGTAGGGGCATAAACAGCAAATGTTAATTTCAGGATCAATCTTGAATGACTGAGGTAATTTTAACACTACTGCATTGGGTGAAATTATTTTAGAAATTGGATATGGGCCAACTTGCTTCTCTATAAGCTTTCTTGAAGGTTGTGGAATATTCAGATCCTTGGTACTTAGCCATACCAAGTCACCAACTTTATACTCTGGAGCAACAGGTCGAGTACAATCCGTGTGTCGCATCATATCATCATGTGCTTTTATCAATGCTGCCTCTGCTTCCTCCTGCACCTTTCACATTTTTGATACAAAGTCCTCCACTGACTGTACCTTGACTTCCCTTCATGGTTCCACTCCCATTCTCAGATGATACTTATAATTAGCGAAGAAGGGTGACATGCGAGTAGCTGAATGGAATTTATTATTGTGGGAAAATTTAGCAATTGCCAACCATTCAAACCAATCAGTTTGTCAGTGATTGACAAACATGTATAGGTACTGCTCCAACTCCTGATTCATTCTCTCTATCTGCCCATAAGTTTGTGGATGATATGCCGTAGATAATTTGGTTTGAATCCCCAATATGGTATTTAACTCTCACATAAATGCAGAAGCAAATTGTGATCCGCGATCGGAGATAACTGTATCAGGTAATCCATGTAACTGCCATACCTGATTTAGGTAGAGGTGTGCCAAGCCCAACAATAAGGTTTCTGCAGTAGTAGGAATGATATGGACTTCCTTTGTGAAGTGGTTGCATACTACAAATATTGCATCATATCCTTGAGCTTCAGGTAGTCCCATGATAAAGTCCACAGATATATCTCACCATGGCACTTTAGGTATAGGGTTTGGCATTAATTTCCCAGCAGGCTTTTCTGAAAATTTCTTCCCCCTCATGCATGTGTCACACCCATCCACATACCCCAACACATACTTTGAAATTCCGGGCCACCAATAATTTCTCATCACCAACTCCAACATTTTCCACCTTCCTGGATGTCCAGCAGCTGGGCATGTTATGATGTAACCATATGATCTCCCTTCGTAAATCTTGATCCTTCAGTACATAGACCTTTCCTCTGAACAACACTAACCCTTGTTCTTCAACCCATTCATCTCCTTTAATATTACCTTTCTTCTCTCCCCTCAAAGCTTTCACAGCTTCCACCACTTTATCATCCATCTCTGAACATTGCCTAATTTTAGACAACATTTCTGTCTCTGAGCTATCCACCAATAAATGCCCTTGATGCATAGCCCAAATACAAAAGTATTCAGGTTTGAGGAGGGTAATATTTTTATTGTCCTCCTCTACTCCCCTTTTATGATCTGTACATCTGGATAATGCATCTGCGTTCCTCATCAAGCTTCCCACTTTGTGGACCAAGTGAAAATTAAAGCGCGATAGAAATAATGCCCAATGTGCTTGTCGATGGTTAAGCTTTTTAGCGGACATGAAATACTGCAGATTTTGATGATCTGTCCAGATTTCGATCTGATGCATACATCCCTCCAAATAATGTCTCCATGCCTCCAATGCTCATATTATTCCCAACATCTCTTTATCATGCACATCATAATTCCTCTCCACATCATTCAACCCTTTAGACAAATATGCACAAGGATGCCATTTGTCATCTTCACATAGCATTGATAATACTTCTCCAGTAGCAAAGTCTGATGCATCTGATTCCACTCGTAAAGGGCACATGAAATCTACTGGGACCAACATTGGCTCTTCCACAAACTTCCTCATCAACTCCTCAAATGCTGTCTGCTGTTGTTCTCCCCATCTCCACACTACTCCCTTTCGTGTAAGGTTGTGTAATGGTGCGGCAATTTTGGAAAAATTATGAACAAAGCGATGATAAAAATTGGCAAGTCCCAAGAAAGCCTGAACTTTCTTGATATGGGTAGGCACGGGCCAATCAACAATTGCCTGTACCTTGATAGGATCCATCTTGATTCCATCAGGACCAATCTTTAATCCCAAGAACTCGATCTTGCTTGCTCCAAATACACACTTCTCTGGTTTAACAAATAAATCATTCTCTGCCAATCTCTTCAACACCTCCTGCACTATCGCCTCATGATTTTCTTCATTCTCTGTGAATATCAAAATGTTGTCAATGAATATTATCACCACACCTTTGTCTATCACATCCTTGAAAATGTTGTTCATCATATTTTGGAAAGTTGGGGGACTATTGGTCATTCTAAAAAACATGGCAAGTAGCTCAAAGGATCCTCGATGCATGGCAAATGCTGCTTTCCACTCATCTCCTTTCTTTATTTGTACATTGTTGTATCCCCAGCATAAGTCCAATTTTGTAAAGACCTTGGCCTTTCCCACTTTGTCAATGATCTCTGAGATCAATGGCAAAGGGTATGCATTCTTCACTGTCCACTCATTCAAATACCTATAATCTGTATACATCCTCTTCCTCTGATCTTTTTTTGGTACAAAGAATACTGGTGATGTCTGCAGTGATTTCAAAGGTTGTATATATCCCTTATGCAATTGTTCATTAAGGAATGCATCCCCTTCTTCTTGTTCCTTTGGAGATAATGGATAGACTTTTGACTTCTTCGGCACAAATCCTGGCTTCATCTCAATAGCATGATCTCATGGCTTTCACACTGGCATCCACTCTGATTCCTTCTTCTGAAAAACTGACAAATATTTATGGTAGGCTTTTGGTACCCACTCCTCCACTGGGCAGTCAGAGAACTTTGGCGCATGGTTTTTAATTTAGCATTCGCTGTCACCTTTGGGTTAGGGTCTCCAAACTGTGCCTCCAATCTCTCCAAAAATTCCCTGAAGCTCACAAATGGTTTATATCCTGCAGCAATTTGATTAATGGCTTTGTTTCTCCAGGACTGTGCTTTCCCTCCCTCGATGTATGAGAGAGCAAACATAATTCTAGACTCAGTCGTATGAAATTTGGACTTTCTCCCATGAATGTACAAGCCTATAGAGCTGATGAAAGATTTTATGTTCTCCATGGTACCATCAAATATTTGTGGGGGCATGTATTTAGGTAAACACATTTTTCCACTCTCAGATCTCTCCTCTGCATGCTCACCCTCCTGAGACATCCACTCCACCATCTCCTCCATCTCATCATCTTTAACTTCTACTGTCTCTGCATTTGTTTGTACTTGTTTGGGCTGGGATGCTGCTAATACTGATACTAATTGGGACATTTGTGGTGTTAGAGCATCAATTCTGGCTTCAAGAACAGGCATGGGAACAGGATTGTGTCCAGGATTCGAAGTTGATTGTTTTGTCATGATTATGTAATCTGTGATGAGTCACTTCTTTGGCTGTGTAGAGATTCGGCTGGAGAATTTTTTCGCAAAATTTCGAGTCATGTGACCTGGCTATTTCAGCTACCAAACACGGCAAAACATGTGATTTCGGCTATTGGGCACAATTAGGCACTTCGGATCAATAACCCTTCCAATAGTGCCTGATCTCAGGGCTATTACTGAATTTGGCTAGTAACTACCTAAAATAGTCATCCAAATAGAGTAATGTAAATCTCGGCTAAACCAGATCCAATTGGTTGTCTGGTTGCAGCTGTCCTAATGATGAGCGCTGCCTTTCGATCACTGGTGGTCACAATGTAAGGCGAGGCCTGGCATTGGCTTATGAAAGCAAAGGTAAATACATATATACAATTAATTCTGGCTCTTGCCGAAATGATGAGTAAGCAGATGTTGCATGCTGAGACAAATGATGTATGTGCATGAGTAAGAGAAGGTGCACTGATAGGGTAGTTGAGTTCTTCTGTTAGAGCGACACCCACTAATCTGCTAGCTGGACCGTGCGGGTTCTCCTACAAGAAGGTGGTGGGGGGTGCACGCATGATGGGGGGGTTTGATGGATTTGATGCGAGGGATTAAAAATAGAACAGTTGGCTGAATTAGGCCTTTCGCACCACTATTGTGGATGGAATACCTAAGAGAACTCAACTGAGGTCTCCTAGTATTTATTTTAGGATTATATACTATGTTACATATATTGTAGTATGTTATTACGGACGCATGCACACATGTGCATACATATTGATGCGTGTAAATAGAAAATTCCCACGCTAACAAATAATGTGTATATAGGCATTTTGTAGCATATTTTGGTGAAATAAAATAAAATAAAATAAAATAAAAATAGTATTATGTAATGGGCATGTTAGCAGACTGTTTCCTAACACTCTCATTGTCTGGTGATAATACTCAACCTGGAAACCTAACAAAAACCTGTTAAATGGCCTAAGAAGTGTAACACAGGCCAGAGGAAGGGTGCAAGTTGGTATTAAATATCACCACTGTTACCCAAAGGTTGTAGTTAGAGGTGTGAAATGGTGAGACATGTTGCAAATGAACTTTAGGAGCATACAAAGATGTTTGAAAGTAGTTTAAAAAAGATTTGAAAGATGTTCAAGGTAGTTCAAAGTAGTTCAAAGAAGGTTCAAAGAGGTTCAAGAAGGTTCAAAGGAATCAGACTGGTGTAGAGGAATATCAGAAAATTAATATAGCAAATTGAGAGAGTTTTCAAGAGATGGTAGGTGATATGCAATAAGTCAAGAAGCTAGTTCAAAAGTTTGAAGAAGTTCACAATAATTCACAGAACTTAGAAATATGAAGTGAGACTTGGACTCAAGAGAGCGGCTTTTAAATCAGACAATAATGGAGGGCAACTTCTTCTCTATTGTTCTAAGTAACTAGTACAAGTCTATATACATTTTGAAGAGATAGTACTAAAAAGGAAATATAACATGTGTAGAACATAAGGCAGTATGCACAGCAATAAAGAACAAATCATAAAACAAATAAGAAATGATGATAAGTGAAATGTACAGAGTCACAGTACAGTGACTCACAAAACTGAGTCAATGTTTTGGACTTTCTGATTCATTGTTGAATAGCTTCCCATAAACAACAAAACCAAACAAGGTATTGGTGTACCGAATAACATATATGATCAGGGCTACCAAACAAACAAAGAATTATGTAATTTTAATCATCCCTCATGGAGATATGATCATTTTAATTCAGGGACTCATTGACTCAGTTTTGTGAGGGGTAGTCAGAAATATTAGAATCTGATGCTCCACCAACTGTATAATATCAAAAACTTGACAGATGGTTTCTAAGGTGATGTGACCCTTGATGGGACCTTAAATTATAGTATCATTCTTCATACTTCAATATTCTCCAATGCATCCCATCTCCTCTGCTCAGAAGGAAAACATTCTTTCCCTGGCCTCCAATCATTATTCTACCCACAATATTGCCTCTAAACTCAACCTCAGCCAGTCTAGTGTATCCAGAACACTCAGGGCTCTCCATCCAAACCTGGATTCCCCCTCTGGTGGTTGTCCTTCTAAGCTCTCATCTACCTCTCAGAGAGCCATCCTTACCCAAATCACCACTGGCAAGGCTGCAAATGCTGTTCAGGCCACCCATTACATCAACAGCATCATCCCCACTCCAGTCTCCTCAGAAACAGTCAGAAGAGTTCTCAGAAAAAACTCATTCAAGGCTGTGGTGAAGAAGAAAAGGCCCTTGCTTAGTATAAGGCATAGGAAAGCAAGATTGGCTTTTGCTCAGAAGTATAGAGAGTGGACTGTGGAAGACTGGAGGAGGGTTATTTGGTCAGATGAGACTAAAATCAACAGGTTTGGGTCAGATGGGAGAGAGTGGGTCTGGAAACAGAAGGGAGAGGGGCTGATTGAGAGAGAGGTGCAGGGAACTGTCAAATTTGGGGGAGGAAACATTATGGTATGGGGGTGTATGGGATAGAATGGAGTTGGGTATCTTGCAGAGGTTGAGGGGAGGATAAATGCTGACCAGTATGTGTCCATTTTGAAGGACCATATGCTGCCTAGCTTGGAGGAGAGTGGAATTTCTGGAGAAGAGGTGATTTTTCAACAAGACAATGACCCCAAGCATACCTCAAAAAAGGCCAAGAAATGGATGGAGAACAACAATATTACTCTTCTGGATTGTCCTGCCCAATCTCCAGACCTCAGTCCTATTGAACATCATTGGGTTCACCTCAAGAACCAGTTAGACAAGTATCCAACAGCACCAAAAGGTATTTGGGAGTTATGGGAAAGAGTAGTAGAAGAGTGGAACAATATTCCATCAGAGGTGTGTCAGAATTTGATTAAAAGCATGCCTAGAAGGTTGGGAGCAGTTATTAAGGCCAAGGGAGGTCATACAAAATACTAGAATTACAATATTGATACCACCTCACAAAACTGAGTCAATGAGTCCCTGAATTAAAATGATCATATCTCCATGAGGGATGATTAAAATTACATAATTCTTTGTTTGTTTGGTAGCCCTGATCATGTATGTTATTCGGTACACCAATACCTTGTTTGGTTTTGTTGTTTATGGGAAGTTATTCAACAATAAATTAAAAAGTGCAAAACATTGACTCAGTTTTGTGAGTCACTGTATATCAAAAGTACTTATCCTATTGTTTCAATATATCATTGAAACACCAAAGCAGACTGTCCTTGTTATAAATTGCATAAAACATCAGAAACTGCTTTAAACAGATTGTATGCATGCACATGCAGTTGAAATGTGTTTGATATACTCAAGATACTGTCCCATGTGTCCAGCATGCATCCAAAGATCATTCGAATAGGAAATACTGTGTCTGAAGATGTTTTTTGAGGTTGGAGGTTTTTCAAAAATTTTCACACTTGTTTGAAGGCCAATATCACTGAGATATTGCTCAAAATTGGTTCAGAACTCATTGAAGATGTTTTAAGTGTATATTCTGAGCTGTACAAAGCATTCAAAGTCGATTGAACGTGCAAAAACTGATATATTGGTGCTTGAACTGCGCTGGGGACCTATCACTGGACCACAGGGATGGAAGCAATGACAATCAAGGTATTGTGTTGTTGCAACCTGATCTGTTTACAGTCCATGCACTAGAAGGTATTGCCTTGGAAGCTGAGAAGTGCAGTATCCTACCTGACATTCATCATGTGAACCATAGCAGTTAACATGAGGATGCTGTGGCTCTGGCCATGAAGGATCTGAGAAAGGGATCCACTCCTTTGCTTCATGCAGCAGAATGGGCAGAAAAGGACAACATCCTATACTTCCATGACCACATCTACATTTCTAATGAGCCCCAGCTTCGATGACAACTTATTTCTCAGCACATCCAAGCATCCAACTTTGGGCAAATATGGTTTCAAATGCATCAAGGTGATGTAAGGGGAAAGGAAGGCACCCCAGGTATCTGGCCAATTTTCTGTGTTTGTCCCATGTTTTTTTATATTTTATTTCACCCTATTCTCCCTTTTCTATGTTTTTCTATGATTTATTCCTATTTTATTATCATATTTTGGTTTTTTCATGTTGGTACATGTTGACAGTTCTATTCTTGGAGGCAGGACCCCTTCTGGATGTTTTCCCATCAAGGTGACATCATCCTGCAGCTTGATCTGCCTATTTCCACCTTTTAGCTTACTATTTGATTTTTGGCTCTATCACATATACTGGGCATCAACAGATGGGTCCTTAGAGTTTTCTCTTTGGATTCCCCTCTGTTAGGTGCACCTGAAGTGTCTGTATTATGTAGTATAATATTAACTTTGGATTCCCCTCTGTTAGCTCACTATTACAATGAGGCTTTGAGGTTGCCCTTACAGATAGGTCCACTTCCACTTTGCACTCTAGGGTCCAGGGAGATTTCCAAATATATTGACACATTATGACTCACAATCCCAACCCCTATGAACCTCATCTCAAACTATTTCAAACTACTTCAAACTACTTCAGACTACTTCAAACTACTTCAAACTACTTTGAACTACTTCACAACACTTCAAATGAGTTAATAACTTTGCAACACTTCAAACAATGTCAGCTGCCATATGCGAATCCCACCACCCTTCTGACACACACAGCACACCTGGCATGAGTTTATGCATTGCATATCGAGCACCACCAGACATGAGGAGATACAACAAAGGACTCTTAGGACACAATCATGGCATTTTGGTGTTTCAATGATATATTGAAACAATAGGACAAGTACTTTTGCTATACTGCAACTCTGTATGTTTCATTTATCATCATTTCTCATTTGTTTTATGATTTGCAAAGTCCTTTATTGCTGTGCATATTGCCTCATGTTCTCCACATGTTGCATTTCCTTTTTAAGTACCATCTGTTCAAAATGTATATAGACTTGTACTAGTTACTTAAAACAACAGAGAAGAAGCCATCCTCTTGCATTTATCATCTGATTTAAGAGCCAATCTCTTGAGTCCAAGCCTTGCATCATATACAAGTTCTGCAAATCATCACAAACTTCTTCAAACTCTCATACTAGCCTCTTGACCTCTTGCCTATTGTCTATTGTCTCTTAAAAACCTTCCCAATTAGCTATATTCATTTCTAGATATCCCTTGAAACCATTTCCAGTCTCCCTAAGCTTGGAAAACAGGGTGTATCCTCCACTGTGAAGGAAGCCTCAACTCATAGGCATGGGAGGAAATCACCCAGGTGATAGGGAATGGCCCTTCATGTTTAGGGGCGAGTTTCCTGGTCGGGTATTCCAATTTCAAGTTTTTAAAATCTAGCTAAACCCTCTCTCCCACCATAAATGGGTGGAAGCCTCGTCCACCTCGTCCGATCATTACTTGTTGGGACAGTTCATGCACCGCCAAGGCTTCTCACCATATGTTTCCTAATTTGGCTATCCTCTGTTCGGTAGCCGGTATGTTTGTTTTTTCATATGTCATGGGAATGGCCTTGGGGTGGGTTCCCATCATCAAGTAAAATGGAGTATTTTTGATCGCCAAGTGGTGCTTCTGATTGTGCATGAACTTGGCAGTGGTGAGGTGCCCCTTCCATTGTGATGGCTTGTTCACACAGAAGATCCAGAGATAGATTTCCAGTTCTTGATTAACTCGCTCTGTTTCCCCATCGGTCTGTGGGTGGTAGGCCGTACTCATGGCCAGTTTTATTCCCAGGAGTCTTCCCAATTCTTGGAATGCATTGGAGGCAAATCATGGATCGCGATCTGATATGATCTTATCGGGGAGGCCGAATCTTCTAAACACATTATGTAGATAAAGGTCTGCTGCCCCTAGTGCGTCAACGGTCCTGTTGCAGGGAATGAAAATCACCCTCTTAGTAAGCCCATGGTCTACCATGACCATGATGGTGTCACATCCCTCGCTGATTGGTAAGTCGGTGATGAAATCCATTGTTACTAGCGCAAATGGTTGTGTCACTTCTGATTTGATTGGCGATAGTGGTGGTGTTGTGGGGTGCATGTTTACCTTCATTTGTTGGCACGTGGCACATCTGTCAACATAGTTCCGGATGAAGATCGTCATTCCCGGCCACCAGTAGTCCCTCCGTACCAGTTCGAGAGTCTGGAATCAGCCGGGGTGACCTGTAAGTATGTTATTGTGGTATTTTTCCATGATTTTCCTCCGCAACTCCTTGTCATCTGGGACATAGCATCGGTCTTTAAAAAAGACTGTCCCATCATTCTCCATTCTCCAGTCTTCTACTGCCGACTTGATCAGTGGTGTTCCTCCTTCTTTGATGGCCCTTACTATCTCTTTTAGTAGGTTATCACACATCATACTTTCTGCCAGTACATCCTTCAATTCGGTGTCGATCGTTCATGCGAAGATCTCATCTTTTAACAGTGTGATGTCATCGTTGTCATCATCGACCTCAGGTATGTGGTCCCCTCGTCGCAATAGCGCATAAAACTGTATCATCATCCTTCCTGGCACGTGTACTAATTGAAGGTTGAACTGTGACAGGAAGAGGCTCCATCTAGCCTGTCGTCTGTTCAGTTTTCGTGCAGTCCTAAAGTACATGAGATTTTTATGATCCAATAGGATCGTAGTCGGGTGTTCGGATCCCTGGAGGTAGTGTCTCCAGGTCTCCAGGGCTTGTATTATTCCTAGTAGCTCCCGATCATAGATCTCATACTTCCGTTCAGTCGCTGTCAGGGAGTGGGAAATATAACCACAGGGGTGCCAGTCTCCATTTGTGTCTGTTTGTTTTAGGACAGCCCCCATTGCATACTTAAAGTGTCGCTCTCAATTACAAATGGCTTCTCAGTGTTCAGCATTAACAACACTGGTGCTTCGGAGAATTTTCGTTTTAGTGTGTCGAATGCCCTTTGGCATTCATCTGTCCAATTGAATGGTTGATCTTTCCTCATTAGATCGTTAAGTGGCTTTGTGATCACAGCGAAGTTGCCGATGAATCTTCGATAGAAATTCCCGAAACCTAGGAATGATCTAACTCCTTTGACATTTGTCGGGGGTGGCCAGTCCTTAATCCTGCTTAGTTTAGTTGGGTCCATGGCCAGTTGGTTTGGTCACATGACTAGCCCAAGAAATTCGACCTCTTGTACGTCGAACTTAGACTTTTCAGGTTTTAGGTAGAGGTTGTTTTCTCTCAGCCTTGCCAGGACCCTCTTTGTTCTCTCCTCGTGTTCTTTTCTGTCTTTTGAGAAGATTAAGATGTTGTCCATGTAAATCACCAGCCATCCCTTGTTTAGCAAGTCTCAGAAGATGTCATTCATCATCACCTGGAAGGTTGCTGGGGAGTTACAGAGACCGAAGAACATGACCTTGGGCTCGAACAGCCCCTTGTTGGTCTTAAACACTGCCTTCCACTCGTATCCCTTTTTGATCCTGATGTTATGGTATCCCCATCTGATGTCTAATTTTGTGAACCATTTTGCCCCTTTCAGCTTATCGAGCAGATTGCTGATCAATGGAAGGGGATAAGAGTTTTTGATGGTTCCTTCATTTAGATACCGGTAGTCTTGGCAGGGCCGGAGTGCATCAGAGTCCTTTTTCGCAACAAAGAAGAATGGGGATGCCATAGGTGATTTAGATGGGATGATATACCCCTTCCTCAGGTTCTTATCGAAGAACTTGTCCAATTTCTTCTGTTCAGCCAGGGTGATGGGGTAGACCTTACAGTCCCTTGGGATAAAGTCTGGCTTGAGTTTGATTGTGTGGTCCCATGGTCTCGACTCGGGGAATCTTTCCGATGCTGCCTTTTCAAACACGCTTCGGTACTCCTTATATTTATCTGGGAGTAAATCGTCGAGCGACTGCATCTCCTTATTCCCTTCACTCTCATGGGCAAGTTTCTGTGAGATGGAGGTCTTTGCTCGGATATAAGTCATGTTCGAGTAAGTGATTCTGCCAGTTAGCCGAGATCGAGTGAGGCGTGAGATTCATTGGAGTTTTTGGTAGTTTGGTGGTATATAGTTGTTTTCGATGGTGAGGGGTGACTCCTTGGCCCTGAATACTCCTATCATAGGTTCTCCCTGAATGTAAGTGAATAGTGCGTCCATTCCGTTGTGATCCTCCCCTGTGCTGAGTGACAAATCAATGTCCATGTCGTCTAGTACAGGGATCTGAAGATTGATCTTGGGATGGATGTCCATTGCTGGGTGTGATCCATCGTGATCGGGTTCATCCTCAGTGCAAAGTCCTATTGCGAGATGAACCGTCCCGAGCCTACTTTTCACGTGCTCGGTGGCAGTGAGGTGAATTTCCCTGAAGGTCTCCCCAGTGCTCCTTATAGGTAGCCTCCTAAGAGTCAGGCTCAATGTTACTCTTGGTTCAAGCAGCCCCTTGTCATCTATAGTGGGACTCTGCTTACCAAATGTAGTGCATGTCCGCTCAATCATGGTTCGGATCCTTTTCATGAGGGATCTATCGGTCTGCCTGTCAGTGAGGGTTCCTTTTTCCCAGTCGATGATTGGGTTACGTTTCTGGAGCCATGAATACCTGAGGATCATTCTTTCCTTTCCCAGCCCCATTATCAGCATTCTAATCCTTTCTTCCTTCCCTCCGATCTCTGTGTCAATGTGGACGTAGTGTGAGATCATTCCATTTTTGTTAAGGGTCCCATCGACATTCTTGGCGAGGATCTTTCTGATGAGTGGGATCTTCTTTAGTCTGAGTTTGTTGACAACTCGGTGGTCGATGAACATTTCACCTGCTCCTGAGTCGATCAGGGCAGGAACTTTGGCTTTTTTGTCTCCTAGCAAATAGTGAACCAGAATGCACATAGATTTGTGGCTCACATTTGCTACAAGTACAGTAGAGACAATGACTCTGGCGGGCTCTGCTGCCAATGCAGGCTGCCACTTTAAAAACCCTCAGCAATCATGAGGTCTAATACTTCCTCCTTTTCTTTCTCCTCCAGCTCATTGATGAGAGCTCAGATTTTCATGTAGTGGTCGCGGGGTGTCTTCTTCATCTCGACTTTCTTCTCTTCTTTTACAGGCGGCTCTTTTCCTCCTTTATGGTTGCTAGCCCTGTGTCCTGCTTTGTGACATATGAAACATTTACCCTTTTTGATATGTTCGAGCCTCTCTGCATAGGAGAGGTGTGTTGCGTCTATTTCCATGGCATTCGGATCCTTTGAAGAGCTTCCCACTCCTCCTCCTCCTCCTGCCTTGCTGTATGTTCTCTCTTTAATCGCTTTGGCCCTCCTTAGGTGCCCTTTTGCCCTCACCACGTGGGTGTACCACCCCTCGATCATGTCTGGCAGGTTCTCCATGCCGAAGACTTTATCGAGGACTCAGTTGTTGAGTCCATCAACAAAATACTCGATCAGGGCAGCATCTTCTTTAATTTTAGTGTGATAGGCGAGAGTCTTGAACTGTGCAATGTACTCATCTACCCCCTTTGCTCCTTGTGAGAGCGCTCTCAGCTGCGTTCGGGCATTTTCCACATCGTCGATCGGCGAGAATGCCGTGCGTACCTTCACTATGAACTCCTGGAACATATCCCAGGGTTTTGACTCAATGTACCTTTCTTCCAAATATGCCTGCTTCCACGGCCCAGCTGTTCCTCTATTCATGTAGGAGAGCATGAACAAAATTTTGTGGTGGTTGTCAGGGAATGCGGTAGAGTTTGCATCAACATACGCTCTGCACTCTAAGAGAAAGAGCATGGTCTTTGCTCGGTCTCTGGAATAATCAGTCAGCGCCCTCATCTTTATTTCTGCGGGGTGATTTGCGGGAGCGATGGGTGCAGTGGGGACAGTAGGGGTGGATGGTGCTGCCATGTTCCTTTTTGTTGGTTGTGGTCAGGTGGTTCTTTTAAGAATTTGGTCGTAGTGTTTATGCTGCCTGGACTGAGGTTAGTCGGCAAAGTTCAGAGCAGCTTGACCTTTTGTTAGAGTCAAGGTTCCTATAATCAGTCGAAGCTCTTAAGCATCGATGTCAAAGCAAGATGCTCTTCAAAAAGATCACTGAAGCTTGTAAGTGACAGTTGTGAGGATGACTTAGCTGGAGTTCGTTAGGAACATAGAAATGACCAGGTCAAGCTGAGCTTGACTGGTCATTGTATTGCAGTTTAAATAGTACATGCACAAGATCATAAGTGAAGCGAGTCATACATCGAGAACAATAAGAACAATAGAAATGGTAAGGACAATAGTAAGTGAATGTCCGCAAACTACTACAATAGCATGGGATTGTAATGATGTGTAATTAAAGGTGTGTGATCGCAAGACAATAAGAAAGAAATCAAAAAGTGTGGGACATACTCAGGTAAGACAATAAGAACAATAATGAAGAAAATTGATTCCCACCTCCATACCATTCTCATAACAGTGTTCCCATCATGCACAACATTGTCTCTACCTACAACTAGCATAAGCCATTGCATCACATATTGAGCACCACCAGACACAAGGAGACATGACAAAAGACTTTAATTAATAACCCCTTAGAATACAACACTGAGTTACTATGGAGGAAGTCTCTGATGAGGAAATGCCTAGTGGGGAAAAGTCCAATCATAATCAAGAAGGAAGATCATGGGGAAGTATTCTTTTGGACTATCCATAGAGGGCAGTCCTGGGATTTGAATCCACCAAGATCAGCGAAGTCAGTAGAGGAAATGGTACCAAAGAGATTTCATAAATATCTCTCAGTATCTCAGAAGAAGGAATCAGAAAGAATGACATTGTAGAAGCCATGGGATTATGGTATAGAGTTGAAGAAAGGATTTGTGCTGAAGAAATTCAAAATTTATTTATTGTCTCCACAGGAGCAAGTGGAAGTGGATGATTTTATTAAGGAGCAGTTATGGAAGGGTTATATTCATCCATCAAAATCTCCACAGACCTCACCAATATTTTTTGTACTCAAGAAGGATAAGAAGAAGCACATGTGTATTAACTGCTGCTATCTAAATGAGTGGACAGTAAAAATTGCATATCCAGTACCTTTGATTTCAGAAATCATTAACAAGGTGGGGAAAGCCAAGCAATTCACAAAATTTGATTTATGATGGGAATATAATAACATTAAAGAAAGAGATGAGTAGAAGGCTGCATTTGCCATGCATTGAGGATCATTTGAGCCATTGATCATGTTTTTCATAATGACTAACCTACATTTCAGAATATGATGAATGACATTCTCAAGGATGAAATGGATATTGGCATGGTAATCATATTTATTAATGACATCCTAATATTCACACCAAGCAAAGAAGGGCATGATGAGATTGTGGAGGCAGTTTTGTGGAAGTTAAAGAAGAATGATCTATTTTTGAAAGCCAAGAAATGTACTTTTGGATTATATCCAAGATCAAGTTCCTCAGGTTGATTGTTGGCCCTGATGAAATTAAAATGGATTCCATTAAAGTGAGTGGAAGCAATTACCTCATGGCCAGTTTCTGGGAAGGTTAAAGATGTCCAGGCATTCTTAGGGTTCCCAAACTTCTACTGCCAATTCATGCATAATTTTTCAAAGATAGCTGCATCCTTACACAATCTTATGCACAAATGAGTAGTATGGAGATGGGAAGGTCTGCAACAGAATGCATTTGAGGAGTTGAAGAAGAGGAAATTTGTGGAAGATCCAGTGTTAGTACCTGTAGATTTTACTTAACTGCTTATGGTAGAATCTGATGCATCTGATTATGCTACAAGTGCAGTACTATCTATGCGATGTGAAGATGAAAAGTGGCACCCATGTGCATTTCTCTCAAAAGGGCTGAATGATATAGAAAGGAATTATAATGTGCATGATAAAGAGATGTTGGGAATAATTCAAGCTTTGAAAGCATGGAGGCATTACTTGGAAGGGACTAAGCATGAGCTGGAAATTTGGACCGATCACTCAAATCTCCAGTATTTTATGTCAGCCAAGAAATTGAATTGTTAACAAGCACATTGGGCATTATTCTTATTACACTTTAATTTCCATCTTATTCACAAGGCAGGAAGTGTGATGAAGAAAGCAGATGTATTATCCAGAAGACCAGACCATAAAAAAGGGGTAGAGAATGATAACAGGGACATGACCCTTGTTGAAGCCAGAGTATTTCCATATACATATGTGCTCTGCACCAGAGGCATCTATTGCTTGACAGTCCCAAAAAAAATGTTATCTAATATTCTGATATCAATGAAGAGGTAGTGAAAGCTGTTATCTGCTACCCCTCATATCCAAACTCATGAACCAACTCTGTGGGGTGTGCTACTTCACCAAGCTCAATGTCTGCTAGAGCTATAGCAATATATGGATAGAGTGGAAGGCAGCATTTCACACAGATCATAATCTTTTTGAGCCACTTGTCATGTTCTTTGGTCTCACTAACAGCCCTGCAACATTTCAGACCATGATGAATGATATCTTCCATGACCTCATACTGGAAGGTGTTGTCTGCATCTATCTCGATAACATCCTCATCTTCACTCAAGACCTCAATGAGCATTGTCGAATCATGTGCCTGGTACTGGAGTGACTTTGATGGCACAAACTTTACCTCCATCACAACAAGTGCAAGTTTGAGAAGATGCAGATCAAATACTTGGGCTTGATTATTTCAAATGGACAGGTGGAGATGGACCCCATCGATGTTGCTGGTGTTATGACCTGGCTGTTAGGAAACAGTCTCCCAACATGCCTATTACATAATACTATTTTTATTTTATTTTATTTGATTTTATTTCACCAAAATATGCTACAAAATGCCTATATATGCATTATTTGTCAGCATGGGAATTCTTTATTTACACACATCAATATGTACATGCATGTATGTGCATGTGCACGCATATGTGCATGCATCTGTAATAACATACTACAATATGTGTAACATAGTATATAACTCTAAAATAAATACTAGGAGACCTCAGTTGTGTTCTCTTAGGTATTCCATCCACATTAGTGGTGTGAAAGGCCTAATTCAGCCAACTGTTCTATTTTTAATCCCTCGCATCAAATCCATCAAACCCCCCCATCATGCGTGCACCCCCCACCGCCTTCTTGTAGGAGAACCCACACAGTCCAGCTAGCAGATTAGTGGGTGTCACCCTAACAGAAGAACTCAACTACCCTATCTGTGCGCCTTCTCTTACTCATGCGCATGCATCATTTGTCTCAGTGCACCACATCCGCTTACACATCATTTCGGCAAGAGCCGGAATTAATTGTATATACATATTTACCTTTGCTTTCATAAGCCAATGCCAGGCCTCGCCTTACATTGTGACTGCCAGTGATCGAAAGGCAGCGCTCATCATTAGGACAGCTGCAACCAGACAACCAATTGGATCTGGTTTAGCTAAGATTTACATTACTCAATTTGGATGACTATTTTAGGTAGTTACTAGCCAAATTCAGTAATAGCCCTGAGATCAGGCACTGTTGGAAGGGTTATTGATCCAAAGGAAATCATGTGTTTTGCCATGTTTGGTACCCGAAATAGCTGGATCACGTGACTCGAAATTTTGCGAAAAAATTCTACAGCCGAATCTCTACACAGCCGAAAAAGTGACTCATCACAGATTACATTATCATGACAGAACAAGCAGCTTCGAATCCTGTTCCTATGCCTGTTCTTGAAGCCAGAATTGATGCTCTAACAGCACAAATGTCCCAATTAGTGTCAGTATTAGCAGCATCCCAGCCCAAACAAGTACAAACAAATGCAGAGACAGTAGAAGTTAAAGATGATGAGATGGAGGAGATGGTGGAGTGGATGTTTCAGGAGGGTGAGCATGCAGAGGAGAGATCTGAGAGTGGAAAAATGTGTTTACCTAAATACATGCCCCCACAAATATTTGATGGTACCATGGAGAACACAAAATCCTTCATCAGCTCTATAGTATTGTATATTCATGGGAGAAAGCCCGAATTTTGTACGACTGAGTCTAGAATTATGTTTGCTCTCTCATACATCCAGGGAGGGAAAGCACAGTTCTGGAGAAATGAAGCCATTAATCAAATTGCTGCGGGATATAAACTATTTGCAACCTTCAGGGAATTTTTGGAGAGATTGGAGGCACAGTTTGGAGACCCTAACCCAAAGGCGACAGCTAATGCAAAATTAAAAACCATGCGCCAAGGTTCTCTGACTGCAGATGAATTTATTTTGCAGTTCAAAGCAGAAGCATCACAAACCAATATGGGAGAAGCAGCATTGGTAGAATATTTGAAGGCAGGATTAAATCCCTTGTTATTCAAGTCTATCTATCGACTACCTTCTATGCCGGAGAGGTTGGACGAGTGGTATAATTGGGCAATGCATCTTGATCAGCAATATTGACAGGAACAGGCAGAATCGAAATTGATGTATAGGAATTCCAGATTTGGAAAGTTATTGGGAGGAAAGTCCAAGAAAGGAAGGATACCTCAGGCACAAACTCCGAGGGCATGGCCACTGGCCATGGCAGTGACACCTATTGTTAAGGAGTCAGTAGCATCAACAGATGCAATAGATGTTGATCGAGTAGGGAGATGAGCTCCAGTTAAATGTTTTAATTGTGGGCAATTAGGGCATATGGCTCGAAATTGTAGGCAGAAAAGGAAGATTAGGGAAGCGACTATCGAGGAAGTGAAGTTGGAGGAAGATAAGCAGAAGAATTTTGTAGAAGAGTCCCAGTAAAGGTTTTCCCATTGGTGACCCAGAATCAATATAATGTATTAGTATCCGAGGAAACCCAGAGTGAACCCGAAAGAGAAATTGAGGAGTATGATCATCATCATTTATCCGACAAAGAAAAATGCCCAGCCTTATTTCCCAAGACCCCTAAATTTTTTATTCGCTCAGCACGAATAGAACCTGAAATCAGCTTGACAGTAGGATTGAAGACAGTGGACACACATGCAGCAATTAATGTGGAGGCATTGCTTGACAGTGGTGCTACCAGATTATTTATTAATCGATCCCTAATTACTGGAAATGGTATTCGCACATGTAAACTGCCACAACCTATAATGGTATACAATATTGATGGTACGATCAATCGTGGAGGCACTATTAAGGAGGAAGTGATGATAATATTGAAGTATCAGGATCATCAGGAGCGAGCTGTATTTGAAGTGTGCGACCTTGGGAAAACCAATCTAATAATTGGATGTCTGTGGTTATGAAAACATAATCCGGAAATTGATTGGAAAACTGGGAAGGTACACATGACTCATTGTCCTAAAGAATGTAATGTGTATGGGAGAAAAGTAAAAAAGGAGAAGAAGGAAAAGAAAGAGAAAGAACGTCTGAGGAAGTATTCTGTTACAATGGAGGAAGTGGAAGATGAGGATATGCCAAACGGGTGTTAGGGCGACACCCACTAATCTGCTAGCTGGACCATGTGGGTTCTCCTACAAGAAGGCAGTGGGGGGCACGCGCGTTGATGATACTCAACCCGGAAACCCAAACAAAACCTACTAATGGCTTCGGATGGTATAACACAGGCCAGAGGAAGGGTGCGAGGTGGTACTAAATATCACCAGAAGTTGTTTGAAAGAGTTCGAAAGTAGTTTGAAGGCGTGCGAAGCGGTTTGAATAAGTTCGAAGATGCGCGAAATAGTTCGAATAAGTTCGAAGAGGTTCGAAGTATATCGAACAGCGGGTTTAACGAGTGTGAGGTGTTTGTCAAATGGAGACAGGCGATGGGCGATAAAACGGAGAGCGAATACAATAGTTTCGAGGAAGTTCGCGATATTTCGCAGAACTTTTAGAGATACGACGCGAGCTAAGACTCAAGAGAACGACTCTTAAGTCAGACGATAACTGTGAGGGTAACTTGTGGTGTTCCCCCGTTGTTCTATTTTTCTGTTATTCTAACTAATACAAGTCTATATACAATCTGAAGAAATAGTACTAAAAGGAAATAATAACAGGTGTAGAACACGAGGCAGTATGCACAGCAAATAAAGGTATTGTGAAACATAAAATAAAATGAAATATGATAATAAGTAAAACGTACATTGTCCCAATATAGTAAGAGTTCTTGTTCTATTGCTTTAATATATCAATAAAACACAAAAATGCACTTATCGTATCCTAAGTCTCTTGTAATCCCTCCTTTTGTCCGGTAGTACTCGATATGCGGCGAGTTGGGTTGTTCCGAATGTGCAACGTGTATCGAAATTGTTTGAGGACAACTATACAGCAGCCGAAGTCGTTCGAAGTGTCGCGAAATGGTTCGAAAGCATTTGCAAAGGTTCGAAGTAGTGCAAAGTTGTTCGAAATAGTGCAAAATAGTGCAAAAATGGTTCGAAGTCGATTTACTGGCATTCGTAGTAGTTCGGAGCGTGTGTCGTAATGTGTTGATATGAGTGGGAGTCTTCTCCAGACCTTAAAGCGCGTAGTGGACCTATCATCCTCCCCCTTACTGAAATCCTGACTGTCCCAGTCAGCCGATCAAAGTCACGTGCGAAATGCGTGATCGTGTTGAAAACTTAGCGAGGTTTGAAATACCTCTCGTTCTTCTTCTCTCCATCACCTGTTCATCATCGCATACTAGCTTTTGTAATGTCTCTGTTGGCCGAACTTAACGTAGAACTCATCGAGTATGCAAAGTCGATGCCTGAGCGCGGCGTCGCAGAAGATATCGATTTCGAAGTCTGGGGGCGAGGTTTTTGTGCAAAAATGGTATGTCTGTTGCTCGTCTATTCGTGGTCAAGGTGCTAAAATGTTTCGTGTAGGCGGAATACAATGAACTTGCCGAAGGTCTCGGCGAAGAACGCGACACGGCCATGCAAGTGGTCGTTAACGAAGTTTTCGAGCTCTACAAACCGATGGCTCGACGCAAGTGGCTTTCATGGGGAGGGGAGCTGCTTTTTGTCGATTTAGCAGAGGAGGTAGCACGAGAACGAAGGGAAGAGGAGGAATGACGTGTTCGGAAGGAGGCGGAATCGGCGAAGAAGGCAGAGATCGAGGGTCGCAAAACCGCATTATCAGAGGCTCGAAACGCAGCTCTTGCTGCATTTCGTGCGAAATCGATTTTGAAGGAGGAGTTGCGACATCGAAATGTCGAGTTCGAGGTGGAGGCAAGGGCGATCGAGAGGGCGGAGGCTGGCGAAGGTGACGAAGACGAGGGAGAGGAGGAAGACGAGGCCGAAGATGAGCTGCCCATGATGCAGGTGGCAAAGCGAAAGGCAGCGGAAGACGAAGAGGAGGCGGATGGCAACGAAGGGGGTGCAAAGTGGATGCAGGTCGAATCGAGCGGGCTCCTCGACTTCGAGGGCCCTGTGAGTGTTTTACTGACTTTCGAGGGGTTCGAGGTACTAAATGTTTTGTAGTGTGATAGATGCGCTGGGTTCAAGTCCCAGCCACGATGTATAGTCAAAGAGGGTGCCCCAAAGTGTACGAAGTGCGTCCAGGAGGCGCAGGGGTGTTATTGGGGCGGAGTGTCGAGGCGAGGGCTTCGCAAAGGCGAGGCGAAGAAGTTTGGGGGCATGAAACGCGATTTGCGCACAAAACCAGGTACGAAAGTTATTCAAAATCGCTTCGAAGTGATTGCTAACTATATTTCGAATTTTGTAGTTCATCGAATCCGTCTCGTGGGCCCTGTCGAGGATGTCGAACCGGTAGCGGGGCCTTCGAAAGCGTCGAAGGAGAAAAAGAGGTCATTGAAGGGGAAGGCGAGGGAGTCGCGGGGAGTCGAGGATGTTGAGGAAGAATGGGGGGTACGGCAACGGATTATCGCTGGAAAACTGGCAAAGAAGAGGGTCGAGATGGAGGTATTGGGTAGGGAGATAGAGGTATTGGAGGAGATGTTGGAGGAGTAGAGGGGTTTTTCTTTTGTTGTATATCTGTTCGTTTTTCAAATTTTCGTTAAATGTCTTTGGAAAGTAAAGTAAAGAAAAAGATAAATATAATTTAATGAACAAAGAATATGGCTTTTTAGGGAAAGGCTCAGTAGTTCATCATAGCCGAAAAACCCTTTGGAGTTTGCACGACCACGCTATGGTGCGATATCGTGACTTGTATCATACACTAAAAATAATCGGATTTCTTGTAAGTAATTGCAAAAAGGAAAGAAAGGATAATTATTCATTTTCGAAGTCCTGAAAATCTTTGAAGGTATCTTCGTCGAAGTTCGAACTTGTTCGAAGTTGTTTGAGGCGCTCGGAGTCAATATCGAGAAAATTCGGTGGTAGGGAAATTGATTTTCGAGCGAGATATGGTAGCAAACGAAATGCGGCAATAGGTCTATGTAGTATTGACCCATCGAGTTCGCAGAGAATATAAGCCCCTCTGTAGTTTCGTTCAATAACGATAAGAGGGCCGACATATCGGGGTTTCATCTTGCGATTAAGGGACTTCTCAATTTGCGTGTTTCGAAGTAGCACTAAATCTCCTTTCGCAAAGTTGTAGTCCCGCATAGTATGTTCGTGAGCAAGTTCGAAGCGTTTTGCAGCTTTGATTCGGGATGTGTAGACCTTCGAATATAACAGTTCGAGGTCGTTAGATCGTTTTTGTAGCGCTATGGCTCGTCGAGCTATAAGATCGGTTGTCGATAAAATTGAATCGGGTGGCGGTTGTAAGTATGTTGCTTCGGAGATGTCAAGGGGTATTAGAGGATGTGTTCCTGTAACTGCAAAGTAGGGAGAACAACCCATGCGTTTACGGACCGTGACTCGCTCTGCCCAAAACACTGAGTGCGCCCCTGCTGACCATTTCGCTTGTTCTCCATCGACAGCTTTAAATAATGATTGTCGAACATCGAAATGGGCTCGTTCGACGAGTCCGTTGGCACGCGAATTATAACCACTAATTTGAATATGGTTAATATGATATCGCTTCGCAAGATATTCCATGGCTGCAATAAACACAGCGCCATTGTCAGTTACGATTTCGTATAGTGAGCCCCATCGACAAATAATGTCTTCGAAGATCCAATCGCCCAGAGATGTGGCATTTTCGTGTCGAAGTTTTCGCCATTCTGGATAGGTCGTTAGTGAGCATCGACCTTGTACAATGTATTTAAATCCGTTCGAAGGTGGCATTTGCATTGTGTCGATATAGGCTTTGCCAAAAAGGGGTGCTGGAGTGGCGACTGTGGGCAGAATTAGAACATTTCGCGTTTGTCGAATTTGGCATAGGTGGCAGGTTCGAATATACCATGCAATGTCGAATTTCATGTTCGGCCACCAGAATCGAAGGGCAATAACTGATTTAGTAGTGAATACCATCTTGTGTCCTATGTCGTCGTGAGCTGCGCGAATGATTTCGAGACGACGTTCTGGAAGAGCGACAATTTTGTGAGCTCCTTGGGAGTCTTTTCTCCACAGTTTGCCCGAGTCTAAAAAGAATCCGGTGCAATATCGAATAAAGGTAGTGTATTCTGCGTCTGATAGTTCAGGGGGTCGCACCAAGTTATGTAACCATTTTCGAATGCGAAGTAACCTTTCGTCATTCGTTTTTGCATTATTTGATCGTGGGACATCGTTATAGGTAAGATCCTCCCCCTTACTGAGATCCGAAGAGAGGGAGAAGGTCGAATTTTGATGCGAAGTAAACGGTCGGGTTGTAATAGGATTTATTTGATGTACGAAACCGTGAAGGCGGTCGATCCAGTCTCCGAAATTATTTTCGTTGTCGAGCTGAACATCTTCGTTTTGTGGGGGCCGTCTCAAAAGTCTGTCAGGACCATGGTGTGTCCCTGCGACGTGGACTAATGTAAAGTGAAAGGTTAGGATGTATACTATCCATCGATTGACGCTAGCGCTAGGTGCGATATCAGGATTCGAAAGCATGCCTTTAATATATCATGCATCAACTTCGACGATAAGCCTTCGAACTCCTATTAGGTACAATCGTAGTGCTCCGAGAGCGCGATATAGACCGTAAAGTTCAAGTTTGGGTTGCGAAAATCTGGATTCGCGGTCGTTCAGTGTAATCGATCCAAATCGACTATAATATCGTTTTCGAGGGTTTTTGGGATCGCATTGAGCGAGAAAGAAACCAATAGCAATGTTCGAAGTGTCGACCGATAGAATAACCAGGGCTGGAGATGAGTAATTGATTGCTCGAATCGCTGGGGAATTGATTAGAGCTGCTTTCAAATCCTGTTGGGCTGCTATTTGTTCCGCTCCGAATTTGAAAGGAACATCTTTTCGAGTGAGTTGTATTAGTGCTGCAGCCCGTTGAGCAAAATTTCGGATAAATATACGACAAACTCCAATGGTTCCTAGGAACGCTTTAACTTCAGTAAGGCTTCGACATGGCCCCCACTTGCTAACAGCGGCGATTCGAGTAGGGTCGGCCATACGACCTTCGATATTGCATCGATGCCCTAAAACAATTATTTCGGGGACGCAAAGATAGAGCTTCGGACCTGAAAATGTTCCTCCGCAATACTTCATGCGCTGGACTATCCGATTTAAATTTTCGAAATGCTCCCAGACAAAGCGTCGAATAGCTGGATTCTCGGGAATCGTTTCATAGGATCCACCTATCGTTCTATATTCTGATTTCGGACCCTTAACCAGTGTGTCGTCGATGTAAGGAATGGTGATATGAGGAATTTCGGGCTGTAGAATAAATGTCACGTCGTCATGTAAGATAGGGACAGAATTTGTCCAACCCATGGGTAGGGTAACAATGCGAAGTGCTCTGAATGGTGTCTGAAACGTTGTCAGATCGCGAGATGATTCTGCGACTTTCCTTTCGTCGAATGCCACATAGAGATCCAACATTCCTCTGCATGATCGTCCCCCAAATTGTTCTGCTAGATGTTCGGGTATTGGTACGACTCCTGAGTGCTGGATCATTACTTGGTTAAGCGGTTCGAGACTGTGGACAATTCGAAGTGATTTGGCGTCCTTTTTCACAATGCAAAACCATCGTGATCAGTACGAAGAGTTCGATAGTTCGTATACTCCTGCCTCTATCTTCCTTTTCAGCATTTCGCATATCTGTTCGTACAAACCTGGAGGTATGGGAATGTTTCGCTCAACCCATGGAGTGTGAGGAACGACAGGGAACTCTATAGGAGGAAAAAAGTCAGAGCGAAAACTTCCTCGCTCTTGTTCTGTCCACGCAAAAGCTGTTTCCTGATTTCGAATAAAATCGTGCATAAGATTTCGTTCTTCTGGCCATAGGAAATCACCCGGATGATTCTTGTCGATAATAGATTTACGTTCGAGTGTATATCGCGAGGTGGGGATAAACGACGGTGGATAAGGATTTAATTTTGGCATGTTTTCGAGAGGATTGCCAGTAATTGTTCAAATAATGCGAAATCGGTCGGGTAGCTCGGTAATAACTGGGCGAATTTTTTGTGCGACAGGTTTGTATTTCTTTTTCGATGCCACGAAAGTTGGATATGAGGAGTCAATAATAGGCTTAGAAGGCGTAGACGTTGCCTTCAAGACCGATAAATATGTTTTGTATTGGTGACTGGCTGTTAAATATAAATTCGCAATAATCGAAAAATAAAAAACGGATTTCGAGGAGTTCGAGGACTCTATATCGGGAATATTCGCAGTGCGTTCGATATTGATAGATAAATTTGAGGGATCGAATAAGATAACGAAAGCGCACTGGTCAATGTCCGAAATTTTGTCCTCTAGTTGCGAAAATCCTTTTGACGGTGATTAGAACGGGAAATCGTGGGGATAGCACACGATCGTGTCGAATTAGGATTGTATATCGTAATTGTCTGGGCTTTGTTCCTGTAGTTTTTGACGGTGCTTTCGGTGAGTACATCGAATGGTCGACCGAGTAAAATATCGTAGGCTGGGTCACGAATTATGTGAATTTGCATGAACAGCGTGATACTCCCCACTTCGCAAGGCACATTTCGTGCTAAACCCAAACTTTCGTCAATGCCTCCATTAGCTGATTGGAGTGGGATGTGGATTGAAGGATCGTAAGCAAGGCCAAGTTCATGGCAAACTTCTTCGGACATTGCGATAATCGAAGAACCGGGGTCTACCACACTTTCCACTGGATTCCTTCCATTGACATTCATAATAATCGACCTAATTGAATGGGATTCCTTCGCTGCGATAAAAGGTTCTGGAATATCGCCAGGTCGAAGACTGTTAATATAAGTTTCGAATGGGTCATCAATCACAAAAATCTCATCGTTAAGCAGATTTGTGGCGTTATTCCCTTCGGACTGCTGAATTCGACGTGGAGTGACCTGTTCCTTCCATTTTGTATGAACTTCGGGCGATAGAGCCAACAATTCCTCGGGCGTTAGTGTAATAATTGGCGTCTTCATCGAACGAGCGAAAACATCTTCCGTAATTTTATCTTTTTGAATTGGAGCTTGGTTATGGTGCGAAGGACCATTTTTGCCTTTACCTTTCGCAGTGGATCCAAAGTTTCGTTCGTGTGGTGGTAGGTACGAATTGTCTTTTGTAGCGGCGTAAGGATGAATAACAGGCTGTGAAGTTGTTTCCGAAATCGAAGATGATGCCAAAGTCGAGGTTGGTAGGTTTGTTGCCGTAGATGAGATGGATGACGCTGGTACATGTGGAGCCGATTGTTCGACTGCTGCAGTGTTTGGCGAAACCGAAGGTCGAGAGATGGGGACTGTTGGTATGTCCAAATTAGTTTTAGCAAAAGTCCTACCACTTCGCAAAGTGTATATCTCTTGTTCGAGTTTTGCGATGCGATCTTCGGGTGTCGCAGATTGTTCGGAAGCATGGTAGATGCCCCTAGGCGGTGTTGAAGTAGCCATTGAGGATGCGATGTTGTACATGAGCGACGATGCAGTTGTGTTCGAGGGATTTCGTCGAGTCCATTCGTCGATTCTGTCTTTGATAAAGCGACCAGGAATGTTTCGAGGGGTGAACCGCCCATTTGGAAGCACGATTTTTCCTTCGTTGTTCTTTTTACACTTTCCTTCATTGATATAGGCTTGGCAAACCAAGCAGTCACTAATGAAATGACCTGTGAGTCCACAAAAGACACAAGCTAAGTTTTCGAGCTGGTCTGAGCGAAATCCACTGTTAGTTCGAGGGGGGTTAGTGGATTTCGAGCCTGCTAAAGCCGTGACGAGTGTGGTTGCGAATTTTTCGAGGATCGCCGATAAGTCTTCCGATTTAATCTGTGTCGAAGATGTCGAAGTCGATACCGATGTTTCTAAAGACTGTAAGGATTCCGAATTCGAGCTAATTGACCCTGCTAAAACAAATTTCGCTGCTGCATGAATGTCGTCAAGTGGGTAGGCATCATCCGGATAGTGGTCGGGAAATTTAAGTTCGAGTCGTTGTGCAATTCGTGACCATAAACCCAGTTGAAAACCTCGAACAAACGCTCTACTTTGTTCTGCCTCCGAAATTCAGCCTTTAGAGAGTAGGAACTTCGTAATGTTGTAGAAAGACCTGTAATATAATCCTAAATCGCTCGCGTTATAGATACCCATCCGAAGTTGTTCGCCAACGAGTTTGTCCATGTCTGAAATCGACCATTTTCGATCGTCTTTGGAACCAGGATATAGTCTGTGGATTGCGACGCGAAAATTGTGAAACAAAGTCCCGGTTTCATATTCAGGAATTGATTCCCAGAGTTTGGACGTATCGATATCGACATATCGACAGGCGTGCTTCTTCATAAGTTTGGGATCCGTAACATTACAGTCGATGAAAAGTATTTCGAGCTCGTTAAAGTATCGACGTAGCTCTCGAGGTTGAGTGGGGTCGAATTTGGGTGCTGTGGAATGTCCTCGAGCTGGCATTGTTGCTTGGGTGGCCATAGATGTACCGATTCAAGGAGTTAGAACCTGAGCGAAGGATGGTAGATGTGTTGAAGTAGCTGGAATAATGAATGATGTAGTAGAGGATGAAGAAGAAGAGGAAGATGAAGGTATAGACGAGGAAATAGGTGAAGGGAACAGACGACGATGTGTGGATTTGGCGTCAGAGACAGGTATTAAAATATCCCCCGATTGTTCGAGAGATTCGAAGGCCTGGCGAGTCTCGATTCTAAGGTTTCGAGCTTGGGTTGGCCTAAGCTGAGAGATTCGAGGTGGATTAGGCGATGAAATGATTTAGAAATCCCTTGCGGTGGGCTCCAAAATGATGATATTCAACCCGGAAACCCAAACAAAACCTACTAATGGCTTCGGATGGTATAACACAGGCCAGAGGAAGGGTGCGAGGTGGTACTAAATATCACCAGAAGTTGTTCGAAAGAGTTCGAAAGTAGTTTGAAGGCGTGCGAAGCGGTTTGAATAAGTTCGAAGATGCGCGAAATAGTTCGAATAAGTTCGAAGAGGTTCGAAGTATATCGAACAGCGGGTTTAACGAGTGTGAGGTGTTTGTCAAATGGAGACAGGCGATGGGCGATAAAACGGAGAGCGAATACAATAGTTTCGAGGAAGTTCGCGATATTTCGCAGAACTTTTAGAGATACGATGCGAGCTAAGACTCAAGAGAACGACTCTTAAGTCAGACAATAACTGTGAGGGTAACTTGTGGTGTTCCCCCATTGTTCTATTTTTCTGTTATTCTAACTAATACAAGTCTATATACAATCTGAAGAAATAGTACTAAAAGGAAATAATAACAGGTGTAGAACACGAGGCAGTATGCACAGCAAATAAAGGTATTGTGAAACATAAAACAAAATGAAATATGATAATAAGTAAAATGTACATTGTCCAAATATAGTAAGAGTTCTTGTTCTATTGCTTTAATATATCAATAAAACACAAAAACGCACTTATCATATCCTAAGTCTCTTGTAATCCCTCCTTTTGTCCGGTAGTACTCGATATGCGGCGAGTTGGGTTGTTCCGAATGTGCAACGTGTATCGAAATTGTTTGAGGACAACTATACGGCAGCCGAAGTCGTTCGAAGTGTCGCGAAATGGTTCGAAAGCGTTTGCAAAGGTTCGAAGTAGTGCGAAGTTGTTCGAAATAGTGCAAAATAGTGCAAAAATGGTTCGAAGTCGATTTACTGGCATTCGTAGTGGTTCGGAGCGTGTGTCGTAATGTGTTGATATGAGTGGGAGTCTTCTCCAGACCTTAAAGCGCGTAGTGGACCTATCAGCGTGATGGGAGGGTTTGATGGATTTGATGCAAGGGGTTAAAAATAGAACAGTTGGCTGAAATAGGCCTTTTGCACCACTAATGTGGATGGAATACCTAAGAGAACACAACTAAGGTCTCCTAGTATTTATTTTAGAGTTATATACTATGTTACACATATTGTAGTATGTTATTACAGATGCATGCACACATGCGCGCACATGTGTGTACATGTGCGTATATATTGATGCATGTAAATAAAGAATTCCCATGCTGACAAATAATGTGTATATAGGCGTTTTGTAGTGTATCTTGGTGAAATAAAATCAAATAAAATAAAAATAGTATTATGTAATAGGCATGTTAGGAGACTGTTTCCTAACAACGGGGAAGGTCCAATTATGACAAGTAAAGAAGAACAGAAGCAGACCTTTAGGGAAATTCATGGAGAACAGTCATGGGATAAAAATGTGGAGAAAGTGGAGAAGCCAGTGGAGGAGTGGGTGCCAAAAGCCTACCATAAATATTTGTCAGTTTTTCAGAAGAAGGAATCAGAGTGGATGCCAGTGCAAAAGCCATGGGATCATGCTATTGAGATGAAGCTGGGATTTGTGCCAAAGAAGTCAAAAGTCTATCCGTTATCTCTGAAGGAACAAGAAGAAGTGGATGCATTCCTTAATGAACAGTTGTGCAAGGGATACATATGACCTTCGAAATCACCACAGACATCACCAGTATTCTTTGTACCAAAAAGAGATCACAGGAAGAGGATGTGTACAGATTACAGGTATTTGAATGAGTGGACAGTGAAGAATGCATACCCTTTGCCATTGATCTCCGAAATAATTGACAAAGTAGGAAAGGCCAAGGTCTTTTGTTGACATTAAATTCTGATGCATGCTGCATACATGAGGCAATGCATGCAGCACACACATGTTACTGCACTTACTGTGCATACATGTGGTAAACACATTCCTGAGTCATGTGACATCCTTACTATTATGTATATAAGGAGAACCTGTACTGTAGTAGATATACAGTGTTTTTACCTCTGCTAAACCCTAGCTCTAAGACTAACTAAACCCCAGGTAGGTTATAAGGAACGTGTTGTCTCTTCCTCTGTGCAGCATATGTAGTCTGCTCCAACAGGTTATGGGCCCTGCTGGGCATGTCGCGAACGCCCCTTAACTGGCTGTGAACGATGTTGACTTCATTGTCTCCAAATTGTAACCTTGCACTCTTTGTAAGCTGCAATGCGCTCCCTGCGAGCTGCATTTAAAAACCCAGGATGACTAGGGTTAACCACTCTGAAGGAGTGTTTTTGCCTGAGATTATGGAACATGTTTTTTTGAATAGAGGACTGATTGAGCGCTTTTACCAGCTGCCACTATAACATCATGTCTTCAACTCTTGAAAAACTCATACAAACTTTCGACGGCTCTAACTACATTCAATGGGCCAACTCAATGAAGGCATGGCTCAGGTCTCGGGGCCTCTGGCAAATAACTAGCGGGATGGAACTAAAACCACCCCTGGCGCCTCCTTTGATGGTGACACATGCTGCACTAGTAGCGGAAGCTAATGCCAAGCTCCAGATCTGAAACAATTAGTGAATAGCAAGGGTATGAAATACCCCAGGGTTTTATCGAGGGTAAGGGTAGGGTAAGGGTAGGGGTACAGATTTTCTACCCTCTGAAAACCCCTACCCTTGCCAAGGGTATGAAGGGTAATAAGGGTCTGAATAAGGGTCCTCAGGATCTAAGGGTCCATGGGACAATCTTGGCTTTTGTTATCACCGAAAAGCAGATTAACACTACTCATACTTCTCATTGCATAAGAACATAGATAATCTACACAGAACAAACACAGAATAGTGTACAGTAAGCTGTCGAGCAAGCACTAGATCTCATATGGCATGATACAATATAGTGATAGAAAGAAAATATGTTTCAAATGATGTGAAGGGAGCAAAATTCAACTCCGGCGCAAAGAACAGTCCGCTGGCCATACAAACACGAAAATAAAACATGACGCGAGCCGAAGAAGATAATGTGGCACGATGAGTGGAACGGATCCAGTGAGACTACAAAATTTGACACCGCGAAGTAGCTTGAGTGCAACTTCATCCCCTTCTTTCATCATCTCAACCATGAGCACCACCAAACGCAAAACCTCCAATGGCGATGATGGACCTCAGAAGAGGGCGAAGGCTGCAACAGCGACGATGACGAAGGCTTCAACAACTACCAGAAAGCCATCGGCAAAGGCCACGAAGGGGAAAGCCACACAACCACCCATCAGGAAGCCCACCACTTCGAGAATGCCATCGCGCTCGCACTCGTCATCCATGGAAGTGATTGAGGATGAAGACGAACATTCCACACGTCGTGGTGGACATCCCAAGGCACCCGGCCATGTTCTTGAAGCGGCAGATGGCAGTGACGACGACGACGAGGAGGATGATGAGGTAGTGGAGGTAGAGCCATCTGAGGAGGCAGGAGAGACGGCAGAGGTGGAGCTCAGTAAGTCACAAGTGATATACTGCCAAGAAAACCTTATTAACAAATGATAGAACGACTCAAGAAGAAGTGGACTGCACCTATCTATGCCTTCTTCAAGCCCGACACGACACTTGAGGTGAAGAATGGGAACCGGATCCACATCTTCAAATGTAATGCTGAGCACTGTAGAGGGAAGACTCGGGACGTCCAACGAAACCTCGGCACCAAGGACAAGAAGTCAACGAGCAACATGCATACGCATGCCAAGAGCTGCTGGGGCTTGACAGTTGTTGAAACCGCAGATCGAGCTGGTAATACAGCCGCTACTACACGTTCTATTATTGCTCGAAAACCTCTAAAGGATGGGTCAATAACAGCCGCATTTGAGCATGAGGGGAAAGGAAAGGTTAGCTACTCACATACACCCCACACCTCAACCGAGTCACGGTATGTCCTAAACTCTCGACACTGATTTCTTGAGAATTGACCATCGCGTAGGGCGGAGATTGCTTGTTGGGTTTCGGAAAGCATGCGTCCATTCTCTATAGTGAAGGATCGAGGTTTTCAGTCACTTATGAAAACTGGAAGACTGGGTTATTACATACCTTTGGAACATACAGTCTCGCGGGATGTAAAAAGGGTTTTTGTTCGATGCCGAGCTCGGATTGCCAAGCTACTTCAGGTATGTTAATGAAATATTCAAAGACTATAAGCTAAAAATGACATACCAGGAACATGACGGGGAGTTGAGCTTCTCGACCGATGCCTGGACGTCTCCGAATCACAAGGCCTATGTGGCAGTTGCTGTGCACTTCAACGTTGACAGTAAGATGGTCGCGATGCTTCTCGACATTGTGGAGGTTGCCAAGAGCCATAGTGGCGTCAATCTTGCGGTAGCGTTTGCAGACATCCTGAAGGACTTTGGAATTGACGACAAGGTAAGCTATTATTCACGAAACACAATAAAATATGCTCACCGAGGTCCACAATCTAGCTGTTGAGTGTCGGCTGCAATAGTGCGACGTCAAACGACGCTATGGTCACGGAACTCCGCAGTTTAATCAGAAAATTCCCTGGGGAGGCAGCGCGGATCCGATGCTTTACACACGTCATCAACCTCATTGCTAAAAGCATTATCAGGCAGTTTGATGTACCGAAAAACATGAAGAAAGACATTGTGGACGAGGCGCTCACAGAGTTGAGAGCACTAGCTGAGGGACTTGAGGAGGAAGAGGACAAAACGAAACGAGGGTCTAGCACAGCAGAAGGGGACGAGGAGAGCGATGATGACGCTGAGGGGTGGGTTGATGAGCGGGGTGAGATGTCGGAAGAGGATATTGAGGCGCTGGATGCCGACATGCAGCCTGTGCGTCTCGCGTTGCTCAAGGTATGTCCACCAGACTGAGAAATCAACGAACATTGGACTCACATGAAACTGTGTTTACAGCTTCGCAAGGTCGCCTATGCCATCAAGAACTCGACGATGATAGCACTGCCACAATGGTACGAGATTCTCGAGGAATTCGGCCTCAAGTCTTGGATGATGCCCCGGGATGTCGCTACTCGGTGGAACTCAACGTATGACATGCTCACCTTCGCTCTTGAATACCGAACGGCCCTTGTTGAGATCACCAGCGACCGCGAAATGAAGCTTCGCCCCTACGAGCTAGGCCCATCGGATTGGAACACGGTAGAACAGCTTTGCCAAGGTCTTAAGGTTCATCTCTGGGAACCATTTCTCTCGTGTTCTCGCTCACAACATTATTACTAGATTTTTAAAGATGCTACTTTGTTCTTTTCATGGGATGGCACACCACTTCTCGCCTCGGTAATCCCGGTAATGGATCAAATTGACCAAGAGCTTGCAACCGAAGCACTCGACCAATCCTACTCTATCTCTATGCGAGCGGCACTCACGATGGGTAAGAAGACTCTAAATCGTTATTATAGTAAAACAGACCACTCGGATCTGTATCGCGTTGCTATGAGTGAGTCTTTTAAAGCTTTCGTCTTCCATCCCAGATCTAATTCGACATTCAAGTTCTCCACCCCGGACACAAACTCGAGTACTTCCATAACCTGAAGTGGGAGACAGATTGGATCACTGATGCTCGTCAAATTGTTCGGGACATCTTTGAGCAGGACTACAGCAGTGGCACGACCGTGGTATGTTCATTTTAACAACATGTATCCTTACATCTTACTGAGGGATCATTGAATTAGACTACACCTACCCCTCCGTCGACTCAGAGTTCATCAAACCAGTTCGACAACCTTCATCTGAGCCGTCGTGCTCGTAAAGACCCCCGGGATGAACTCGAGTGCCACCTCGGCAGTGACCCAGAGCTCGTCGAGGACCACGATGTCCTCACATGGTGGATTGAATGGCAAATCATGGCATGGCGATTGATTATCTTTCCATTCCCGGTACGTCGCTATTTACCTTCTATTCCTCTTGATCTAATTTATTCCTTGCAGCCACCTCTGTCTACGTTGAACGTGTGTTCAGCAAGGGATGCATTCTCCTCTCTCATGTTCGCAATAGGCTCTCTGTGCAGTCAACCCGGGCTTTGCTTTGCCTCGGAACATGGAGTCAGATGGGTTTCGTTCGCAACGGCGATGTCAAGGTCGGGGTATCTCACCCAGAGGTTGAAGGAGAGGAGGAGGATGGCGATGTCGGCGAAGGGTGGGATGCTATGGATTTCACAGACTTATAGATACATACACACATAGATAGTCTGTGCATAATTAACTACTTTAATTGATGCTTTTAATTCCTCCCCCCTCTCTGGAAGCTACCCCAATCGAGGTTCCACCAGCGATGATTTGTCGGCGATGACTCAGATGATCAGGTAAGTGCTAAGACTTGCCCCAAACCCTCATCACGATCGCGATCCCCACCATCGCCAGTGTTTGCCCCCGTAAACAAATGATGTAAGTCTTTTTTTCCTCATTCCTTGGCCTTCCACCTAACTATAGCTACCCTCATGAATCACGACAGAATGCTGTGTCACCGAGCGCCCAAAACAGCTAACGAGCGATCCCCACCATCGCTGGTGTTGCAGTTCCGTCTCGTTCCCCTATAACCGGACGCCGTAAGTCTTTGTTTTTCATTCCTTGCTTCTAACTAACTATTTACATTACTAGCTTATCTCAAACAAGTTCAGACGATGTCCAATGATGCCACGTCACCGGTCGCCGAGCCTTAGCTACCTGGCATTGTTCGACATGCCACAGCCCTCTCCCACTTTCATCAAGGCTCGATGGTGTGCACAACGGGGGGGGAACAACCACTAGTGCGAGGGGTGGGGGAAACGGAGGCAGAGGGATGACAACGGAGAGGCGTTTGGACGAAACGGTGCGTACTCACACATCGCTTTCTGTTACTGACACTCTCCACTATCATTTAGGTTTTCTTTACAGTGTTTGTGAATGCTGGATACGTTCTCAATGCGCCACGTCTCTCAACGACCCCACCACTCGCTGCCACGGCCGTGGAACGACGAGCGGTTGCTAGATGCGTCGTTATGCGCCGTTTCTCAGTTCCATGCATGCTACGACCAACAAGGAGGATAGGCCCAACATGCAGCCTGCCACCCTACACTAACGGTGAATGCCACGAACGCGATTCGGTGGCATCCCCTTCAACCTCAATGGGCACTTGGGCCAGTCCCAGCTCCTCACCCGCTCGATGACAACTACAGCCGAAGCCGCCAAGCGTTGCATTCGACGAGCGTTGGCGCTATGTACGGCCTCTAGAGCGACCATAACGACGAGGGCAGCTCTGCCGCTCGTGGACAGGTTTGACGGCGTGGCTAGTATCAACGCCTTGACGCCCACAGCACCTCTCCATGGTGAATGTCGCCCTGTGTTCGTCGGCAGCACCAACGACAACGTCTCACCCCTTGGCTCAGCTCCTCACTCATGGGGCATCGTGCACTGTTGTGCCGGCGTTTCTCGGCGAGGACTTGAGTTTTTGATTGGGCAATGACGCTGTGGGGCAGCGACGTTGGTGCATGCACTGTTTGTCAGTTTGGTGGGCTCTACGGCGACGTTGAGGTGTACCCGCTGTGCCAAACCTGCGGGTAATCCGCACCCGCGCTACCCTGCGGAAACCGTACCCACGAACACAGTTACCTGTACCCTTCGGCACGGGTACGGTATTCAGCGGGTATGGGTACGGGTCTCATTTTTCTACCCGGGGGTTACCCACACTATTCACTAGGAACAATAAGAATGACCAGGCTATTGGTAGCCTAGTGCTCCACCTGGCCCCCTCTATTCAGCAGCGTGCCAACACCAAGGACACTGCTGAGGAGGTGTGGGATCTCATCCCCACCGACTATGGTGTCGATGGCCCCTCCCAAGTCTTTGTGGACTTTAGGTCTGCAATCGCAATCAAAATTCCAGCTGCGAATCCCGTGCCAGAGATTGCCAAAATGGCTGATAAATTTGAGTGCCTTACGGCTGCCAATGTCGCCATCCCCAAATTAGTACAGGCAATGATTCTACTTGCTGCGATGCCATGCGAGTATGATTCTCTATCTGCCATGGTCCTTAACATGACTGCTACTAGAGCCTTGACATTTAAACATGTCAAGGACTCCATTGTTGCTGAGGCCTCATGGTGCACAGCAGTTGGAAAGCCCATCAGCCTGCCTCAGGCCACCAAGCTTTCTGCTGTCAAGCACAAAGGGGGAAACCCCAAATGGCAATCTCAAGGCAACAATGGAGATTCATCCTGAAAGCATGGACGACATGGGAACAAAAAGACTAAAGAGGAAAACCCTAAAGAGAAACATTCCCACCTCACCTCAAATGCCTTTACTACCATAAATGGTAATGGCACCATCATGCTGCCAATGCCATTCATCCAGCGCATCGAGAAGCATGAACATACTCCCACAAGGGATCCTCGCCGCCGACCGCCTGCACAGGCATACATGGGCGCAGCCTCTACCTCTCATTCGGTCTATACCGAATATCAGCAGGCTCAAGACACCCTCGAGCAAATGAATCTCCCATGCAGCGCAAAAAATCTGTGACTGCTGGAAGAGCACCTAACAGTGCGAGAAGGTAAGAGGAGGAGGATTGAACCAGAACCAAGAATTGTAGAGGTAGAAGATGATAGCGTCTCCCTTGGATTGGAACCTGCCATTTCTGATGAAGAAGTATGGAAAGCCATCGACAAAATGCTCATCGATGAACTGCTTGAAACAGGTACATATGATGAAAGGTCAGTCCTTTTCCCTGCCACAAGCACAAGAATTAACATTCCACTGATCACAGCGAACTTTTCATGTGAAATTTTACCGCTACTAAATGTATCATGGAACAATTCACATCTTAATATATGTGTTACATGTGCAAATGGAAATTGTAAGAAAGGTGCTGACTGGATCATGGATTCAGGTGCATCAAAACACTTCACTGGTGAAATTAAAGATTTTGCTTCTTATGAGCCTTTACCGAGAAAGGACTCTACCCTGGTTCAAACAGCCATGGGTACTACTCATATAGTAGGGAAAGGAGCAGTCTTCATCAGACATCAGGTAGTATGTCACGGAAAGTCAGAGATGCATGAAATGTGATTATACCCCGTCTACTACATACCCGACTGTAATGCTCGATTACTGTCAATGGGCATCTTTTTGCAAGACGGAAGTGATGTGCATGGTTCCTCTGCACACATTTCATTTTTCAAGCAAGGAAACCCAATTATGAATTGCATCCCTCTTATGAAATGTGACACTATTTATTGGGCTCGGACTCATATATTGAGCACCAAGGGAATCAATGTTGCAACAATGTATGTCGCAGACTACTCGACTTGGCATAAGCGACTTGGACACCCATCCAAAGAGGTGCTAGGAAAGATGCCTAATAGCACCATAAAATTCCCGAGGAATTTAATTATTCCTAAAAATTATATGTCCAGGGTGCGCTGAAGGGAAAATGACCTCAAAATCTTTTCCCGAATTAGATTCACGTGCAGAAAGACCCTTTGAATTAATACATTCCGATCTGAAGGAACTCCCAGTACTATCATACTATAAACATAAATACTTTATTGTATTTCTGGATGACAAAACGTCACATATCTGGGTCCAATGCCTTAAAAAGAAATCTGATGCTGCTGTGGCCATCAGACAATTTCGGGCAGTAGCTTCGACACAGTATGGCGCTACAATCAAGTGCTGGCATGTTGATCCAGGGGGGGAGTTCAAAGATCGTGAGCTACAAAATGTGCTCAAGGACTTTGGCATCAAAATAGAGATGTCTGCACCCCACATTCACCAACAGAATGGGCACGCAGAGCATGCCATAAGGACAATAATGGAAAAGTCGCAAACCCTGCGATTTACCACATGTCTACCACAATCATGGTGGGAATTTTGCATTGAACATGCAACACACCTATACAACCAAACCCCGATAAGATGCCTGAAATGGCTGACACCAGTTGAGGACCTGACAAAGGTCTGCCCAGATCTAAACAATCTGAAGGTTTTTGGCTGTGGTGCTTACATCTACCTACCCAAGGAGAAGTGTCCAAACACATTGGCTCCTCGATCGGAGTTGATGACGTACCTTGGATTAGAAGATGGCATTAAAGCATACCGTTTCATGTGACCTAGTGGTGCAATATTCATTGGTGCTATGGCACTATTTGATGAACTGTTGTTCCCATGCTGTCCCAGAGCTAAAACTCCTGCCAATACGGACCTTGGTGATTTTCCGCCTCTAGAACCAGAAGATGATGACCACTCATCTGGAATGGATGGCGATGATTCTATACCACCACAAGATCCGCCCCTTCCTCCATCATCAGAAAATAGTAATGATGATGTACCAAGTGAGCAAAAGGCGCATGACGATGTGACAGATGCTTCTCCTCCGCCACCTCCAGTAACCACTGAGGACTTTCATCCAAGACATAATGATCAACAGGAATGGCAGCAATTGCCCCATCGATCAGGCAGGCAGAGGAACATCCCAAACCATCCTGGCAATACCTATAGAGAGAAGCGACTCCCCTCTGACATAGAGAGAGACATTGCATGTGATCAATATTGGAAGAGATCTGTAGGTCAAGATTCGGATCATAACTGAACACGACCACAATCTCAACAGAAAGAACTGGTTGCTGGACCGAGTTCGGCACCCCATGAGAGTGTGCCCGATTCCAATGATCAAGAACATAATCACCCAATGGGGGAACCAGATGAAGCAGGTTATATTAAAAAGATAACCAAGGAAGGAGGAGATAAGCTTATTCGCTGGCTGTTGTCAAAAGCAGTCAAACCATCAAGTAAAATAAGCCAAGTTCCAAACCAATTTCACGATATTGTGCGCCTACCATGGCAGCAGCAACGTGAGTGGAAACAAGCTTGTCATGAAGAATTAGAGGCTCTTCATAAGCGACAAGTCTATGACATCGTCGATCTTCCACATGATCAAAAAATGATCAAAAATAGATGGGTTTTCTCTGTAAAATCAGATGGAAGAAAACGAGCCAGACTCATGGCCAAAGGCTTTTCACAAGTCGAAGGTGTTGACTTTGATGAGATTTTCTCACCAGTAGTCCACTACGAGACCGTACGCCTCATGTTTGCACTTGCATCTCTAGAGAGCATGTATATGACCGGCCTAGATGTAAAAACTGCATTTTTATACAGCAAACTAGATGAGGAAATCTATATGGATCAACCCAAAAGTTTCAGACTCGTGGGAGAAGAGTGCAAAGTAACGCGCTTATGCCGAGCATTGTATGGCCTTAAACAAGCCTCACTTGCATGGTAGAAAGAGCTAGAAGCATTTATGCACACCATTGGGTTCATGCACGCCAGCTCCGATGCCGGCATTTTCATACACAAGGATCCTAAGACAGGCAGCATTGTTATTGCACTTGTCTATGTTGATGATGGCTTGTTCATGGGGAAGAACAAGAAACTTGTGGATGAAAAGAAAAATGCTTGTCTAAAGCATTGGGAGTGCCATAGTACTGAAAAAGTCATGGAATTCTTAGGCATGCGCATCACCCAGACTGCAAGCAAAGTCAAACTCGATCAAACTGAATATCTTGCCAAAGTGCTTGAGAGATTCGAGATGACAAATGCCAAAGCGACCCCACTCCACTCCCGACTAGTTACAGACCATCGGAAAACACAGCAACGCCCAACGCGATGCTTAGATCAAAATATCAGTCTGTGATCAGATCTTTATTGTATCTGATGCTCATAACACGACCTGATATCGCTTATGCAGTAATCAAGATGTCGCAATTCTCAGCTAATCCTAGCCAAGAACATCTAGACAAAGCAATGTACATCATGCACTATCTGGTGGGAACCCAGAAATATAACATTGTCTATGATGGTGAGAAGTCTGAGGGGCTACAGGCCTTCACAGATTCTGATTGGGCAGCTAACACTCTCAAACGCCGATCTACAATGGGTTACTTTGCTACTCTAGCGAGTGGCATTGTGTGCTGGCAGTCCTGTTTACAAAAAACTGTAGCACTGTCATCCACAGAAGCCGAATATATGGCTCTCTCCGACACTTGTTGACAGATGGTGTGGATAGAGTCCTTATTCCAGGAACTTGGATATGTACTGAAGTGCATACCAATCTGCGCTGATAATCAGGAATCCATCTTTATCAGATCAAATCCAGTTCAGGAAAGAAGGACCAAACATATTGACATTCGCTACCACTATACGCGCGAATGCATAGAAAATGACAAAGTCACAGTCGTTTTCATTCCTGAAAGTGATAATCCGGCTGACATGTTCACAAAGAACCTTGGTGCTGTCTTATTCAGGAAATTTAGAGACTCTCTTGGAATTACTTTCAAGATTCAAACTTAGCTGCTTAGAGCACTGTACAGTTTGAGGGGGGGTGTTGAAATTAAATTCTGATGCATGCTGCATACATGAGGCAATGCATGCAGCACACACATGTTACTGCACTTACTGTGCATACATGTGGTAAACACATTCCTGAGTCATGTGACATCCTTACTATTATGTATATAAGGAGAACCTGTACTGTAGTAGATATTCAGTGTTCTTACCTCTGCTAAACCCTAGCTCTAAGACTAACTAAACCCCAGGTAGGTTATAAGGAACATGTTGTCTCTTCCTCTGTGCAGCATATGTAGTCTGCTCCAACATCTTTACAAAATTGGATTTACGCTGGGGGTACAACAATGTATGAATAAACAAAGGAGATGAGTGGAAAGCAGCATTTGCCATGCGTCAAGGATCCTTCGAGCCACTAGTCATGTTTTTTGGGATGACCAATAGTCCCCCAACTTTCTAAAATATGATGAACCACATTTTCAAGGATGTGATAGACAAAGGTGTGGTGATAATATTTATTGATGACATTTCAATATTCATGGAGAATGAAGAAAATCATGAGGCGATAGTGCAGGAGGTGTTGAAGAGATTGGCAGAGAATGATTTATTTGTTAAACCAGAGAAGTGTGTATTTGGAGCAAGCGAGATCGAGTTCTTGGGATTAAAGATTGGTCCTGATGGAATCAAGATGGATCCTATCAAGGTATAGGCAATTGTTGATTGGCCTGTGCCTACCTGTATCAAGGAAGTTCAGGCTTTCTTGGGACTCGCCAATTTTTATCATCGCTTTGTTCATAATTTTTCCAAAATTGCCACACCATTACACAACCTTACGCAAAAGGGAGTAGTGTGGAGATGGGGAGAACAACAGCAGACAGCATTTGAAGAGTTGAAGAGGAAGTTCGTAGAAGAATCAGTATTGGTCCCAGTAGATTTCACATGTCCCTTATGAGTGGAATCAGATGCATCAGACTTTGCTACTGGAGCAGTATTATCAATGCTATGTGAAGATGACAAATGGCATCCTTGTGCATATTTGTCTAAAGGGTTGAATGATGTGGAGAGGAATTATGATGTGCATGATAAAGAGATGTTGGGAATAATATGAGCATTGGAGGCATGGAGACATTATTTGGAGGGATGTACACATCAGATCAAAATCTGGACAGACCATCAAAATCTGCAGTATTTCATGTCCGCTAAAAGCTTAACTGTCGACAAGCACATTGGGCATTATTCCTATCATGCTTTAATTTTCACTTGGTCCACAAAGCGGGAAGCTTGATGAGGAAAGCAGATGCATTATCCAGACATACAGATTATAAAAGGGGAGTGGAGGAGGACAATAAAAATACTCCTACTCAAACGTAAATACTTTTGTATTTGCACTATGCATCAAGGACATTTATTGGTGGATAGCTCAGAGATGGAAATGTTGTCTAAAATCAGGCAATGTTCAGAGATGGATGATAAAGTGGTGGAAGCTGTGAAAGCTTTGAGGGGAGAGAAGAAAGGTAATATTAAAGGAGATGAATGGGTTGAAGAACAAGGGTTAGTGTTGTTCAGAGGAAAGGTCTATGTACCGAAGGATCAAGATTTACAAAGGGAGATCGTACAGTTACATCATAACACACCAGCTGCTAGACATCCAGGAAGGTGGAAGATGTTGGAGTTGGTAATGAGAAATTATTGGTGGCCTGGAATTTCAAAGTATGTGTTGGGGTATGTGGATGGGTGTGACACATGCATGAGGGGAAAGAAATTTCCAGAAAAGCCTGCAGGAAAATTAATGCTGAACCCTATATCTAAAGTGCCATGGTGAGACATATCTGTGGACCTTATCACAGGATTACCTGAAGCTCAAGGATACGATGCAATATTTGTAGCATGTGACCACTTCACAAAGGAAGTCCATATCATTCCTACTACTGCAGAAACCTCATCGTTGGGCTTGGTGCACCTCTATCTAAATCAGGTATGGTGGTTACATGGATTACCTAATATGGTTATCTCCGATCATGGATCACAATTTGCTTCTGCATTTATGTGAGAGTTAAATAACATATTGGGGATTCAAACCAAATCATCTATGGCATATCATCCACAAACCAATGGGCAGACAGAGAGAATGAATCAGGAGTTGGAGCAGTACCTATGCATGTTTGTCAATCACTGACAAACCGACTGGCCCGAATGGTTGGCAATTGCAGAATTTTCTCATAATAATAAATTCCATTTGGCTACTCACATGTCACCCTTCTTTGCTAATTATGGGTATCATCCCAGAATGGGAGTAGAACCTTGAAGGGAAGTCAAGGTACAATCAGTGGAGGACTTTGTGTCAAAAATGCGAAAGGTGCAGGAGGAAGCAGAGGCAGCATTGATGAAAGCACATGATGATATGATGCGACATGCAGATCGTACTCGAGCTGTTGCTCCAGAGTATAAAGTTGGTGACTTGGTATGGCTAAGTACCAAGGATCTAAATATTCCATGACCTTCAAGAAAGCTTATGGAGAAGCAAGTTGGCCCATATCCGATTTCTAAAATAATTTCACCCAATGCAGTAGTATTAAAATTACCTCAGTCATTCAAGATTGATCCTGAGATTAACATTTCCTGTTTATGCCCTTACTGCCCACCCACTATTCCTGGTCAACAAACTCCTCCACAGCCTCCAATAATGGTAGAAGGTGCTCCAGAATATATTGTGGAAGAGGTTTTGGACTCTCATCTTCGACAAAGGCTCAAAATTCGCCTTTCCCTTATCACCAAAAATTTTATTACATCCATCGCCAACAAATATCTTCTCTACCTTGTTTTCAACCCCTCGATTCTTCATTCTTCATTTGATTCAACCAGTCCTTCAACTCAATTATTACGATCATGGTTAGAACTGTTGACATCGATTAAATTTGCATATTTTGTTTCTTTTTTTCGCATTTCGATCTCATTATATTTATTGAACATGTTCTACTATGCTTGACATTCTTCACAATAGCCTTGACAGCTTTTGCTTTTATTTGCCCATGCAGGCCTTTGCTTATATCGACCTTGTTATTCCTCAAAAATACTGTACGACTATCTCACTTTCGCTGAATCTCCTCAATATTGACTTCAAATGCATCAAAAAGCTTTGAACACCTTCAAATCCCCCGATAATACTTTCGAAAACTTTCGGGACTTCAAAACCGGATAACTATACCTTTTTCTCATTTTTCTATTCTTTTACTCTTCTTATCGCTACTTTTCGAAGCCATGAGCCTCTAAATTCCAAATGCAACCTTAATCAAGTGGAAGAACTACACTGACAAAAATAATTCATAGGAGCCAGAAGAGAATTGTAAGCGAGCATGTAAAGCAATCGCCCAATTCTTTAAATGTAATCCAAATGCTCCACGTTGCATTGCTAGGATGGTGTATGAAGAGATGAAGTTCTGGCCTTACCAGAATTTCACAGAGGGGACAGATACAATATTTTCTCACCTGGAAGTCGAGGCCTAAAAGGGGGGTAATGTTAGGAAACAGTCTCCTAACATGCCTATTACATAATACTATTTTTATTGTATTTTATTTCATTTTATTTCACCAAGATATGCTACAAAATGCCTATATACACATTATTTGTCAGTGTGGGAATTCTTTATTTACACACATCAATATGCACATGCATGTATGCACATGTGTGCATATGTGTGCACATCTGTAATAACATACTACAATATGTGTAACATAGTATATAACTCTAAAATAAATACTAGGAGACCTCAGTTGTGTTCTCTTAGGTATTCCATCCACATTAGTGGTGTGAAAGGCCTAATTCAGCCAACTGTTCTATTTTTAACCCCTCACATCAAATCCATCAAACCCCCCCCATCATGCGCTGATAGGTCCACTATGCGCTTTAAGGTCTGGAGAACATTTCCACTCACATCGAGACATTACAACACACACTCTGTATTGCTATGAATGCCACAAAATCGACTTCGAACCATTTTCACATGATTTCGCACTATTTCGGATGACTTCAAACTACTTCGAACTATTTTGCAATATTTTCCAATACTTCGAACGACTTTGCAACACTTCGAATGACTTCAACCGCCATATAGTTGTCTTAAAACACTTTCGATGCATGCTGCACATCTGGAACAAGCCAATTCACTGCATATCGAGCACTACCGGATGCAAGGAGAGATGATAAAAGAATTAGGGTACAATAATAACAGTTTTGGGGTTTCAACAATCTATTGAAACAACAAGAGAAGTACTCTTACCATATGGCAACACCAAATGTTTTACTTATTATCATTTTTCATTTGTTTCATGTTTTACAATACCTTTATTTGCTGTGCACATTGCCTCATGTTCTACAATTGTTATTATTTCCTTTTTAGTACTATTCCTCCAGATTGTATATAGACTTGTATTAGTTAGAATAACAACATATAGAAGTAACGGGGAACAGCACAAGTTATCCTCTCGCTATCATCAGATTTAAGAATCGTTCTCTTTAGTCTTATCTTTGTGTCACATCTCTAAGTTCTGCGAAATATCGCGAACTGTTTTGAAACTATCGTATTCACTCTCCATTTTATCACCCATCACCTACCGCTATTCGACAAACACTTCACATTCGTTAAACTTGCTCTCCGATATACCTCAAACCTTTTCAAACTTATTCAAACTTCTTTGGACTACTTCGCATGACTTCGAACCTCTTCAAACCTTTTTTGAACCTATTTCGCACATCTTTGAACCTCTTTCAAACTCTTTCAAATGACCTCATATTCTCTTACAGATTATTCAAACCATCACTTATTATTTTGTGTCGCTAAACACATTGTTTTGGTCTCAGCAGTAATATTTAGTACCATCTCGCACCTTTCCTCTGACTCATGTTATACCATCCGAAGCCATTTAGTAGGTTTTGTTTGGGTTTCCAGGTTGAGTATCATCAGCACGTGCCCTCCGCTGCCTTCTTGTAGGAGAACCCATATAGTCCAGCTAGCAGATTAGTGGGTGTCACCCTAATACTGGCCAATGGAAGTCTTTTCTGAGTTCATCCAAGAGCTATACTGCTTGCTGGGGATCAAACTCCTGGCCTCAACTGCCTACCACTCACAGACAAACAGACAGACAGAGTGTATCAACCAAGAAATAGAGCAGTACATCTGCATCTTCATCAACAAATGACAGGATGATTGAGAAGACCTTCTTCCCATGGCTGAGTTTGTGTACAACAATCACATCCACTTCTCCACCCAACAAACTCCCTTCCTCCTCAGCACAAGATAACACTTACACATGGGCTTTGAACTTCATCAAACACCATCACACTTGGAGATGGTGAATGAGTTCACAGAGCAGATGAAGGACAACTTGGAGGAGGCAAAGACAGCTTTGGCTAAGGTGCAGAACAACATGGCATGCTTCTACAACTAACATCACTCACCCACACCCACATATAAGGTTGGTGACTGCATCTACCTCAACTCCAGTGACATTTCCACCACATGACCATCCAAGAAACTCACCCACCACTTCCTTGGACCCTTCCCCATTACCAAATGCATTGGGTCACATGCCTACCACCTAGGGCTACCACAGTCAATGTCCAGACTCCATCCTGTCTTCCATGTCATCAAACTACTACCAGCTCCCACAGATCCATTCCCAGGATGTACTACATGACCTTCTCCACTGCCTACAGCCATCAAAGGTGAACTACAGTACAAGGTTGAGTCCATTTTAGACAGCCACTTACACCAAGGCAAACTCAGATACCTGGTGTGCTGGAAGGATCATGGGTACAAAAAAAATTCTTGGATGATAGAGTCTGATGTGAATGCTCCATGGATGGTCAAAAAATTTCACCATTGACATGCCTCAGCACCTCAACACATCCAAGCATCTGACTTCAGCCAAACATGATTTTGAATGCATCGGGGTAATGCATCATAGAAGCGGGGTGATGCATCATGGAAGCGGGGTGATGTAAGGGGAAAGGGAGGCACCCCAAGTGTCTGGGCAATTTTCTACATTCATCCCACATTTTTTTAAATTTTATTTCACCCTATTCTGCCTTTACTGTAATTTTCTATTATTTTATTCCTATTTTATGATTATTTTTCAGGTTTACAACAGATGTTAGAGGAGTAGAAGATTTTTCTGTTTTTGTTTTTTTTTCTATTTAAAATTTCAAATTTTGTTAAATGTCTTTGGAAAGTAAGGTAAAAAGAAAATAAAGTTATAATGAATGAAAAATGAAATTTAGAGAAAGGCTCAGTTATTCATAATAGCCAAAAACCCTTGCCATGTTGGTACATATTGACAGTTCTATTCTTAGAGGCAGGGCCCCTTCTGGATGTTTACTCCTTGGGGTGATGTCGTTCCATAGCCTTGATCAGTCTATCTCTGCCTTTTTCTATTTTTAGCCTACTATTTGATTTTTGGGTCTTTCACATATACTGGGCATTGACAGATGGGTCCTTAGAGTTTTCTCTTTGGATTCCCCTCTGTTAGGTGCATCTGATGTGTCTGTATTATGTATGTCATATATTATTAGCTTTGGATTCCCTTCTGTTAGCTCACTATTAAGTGAGGCTTTGAGGTTGCCCTTATGTATAATTGGTGCGTATTACAACCCACACTTGCCACCTGATTATGGTGGTGAGCTCTTTTGACATAAGCAAGCACAACTGGTTCAATGTGACATTCAAGATAAAGAAAACCACTCACCTCAAAGGATCCCCATCATATCGATTGTGGTGTCTGATTCTTCACATTGCCTTTTTGGGACAAAGAAATGTTGTCGACTTTACATGAGGCTTCCACACCTCCGTTTCACCCCAAACAAAGTGTAGGACTATTATTTCAAAGACTTCTCGTCAATTTCCTGAGAGCAGAATTTTTAATTAAGCCCCCATTCCTGAGATCTTCATGTCTGCAAGGGCAGATTGGGTTAACTAAGCGATTTAAAAAAATTCCACCCCCAAAACCTTTCTATTAACATCAATGCAGACATTTTTCCCATATAAAGTATACTTGAATTGCTGTGTGGAGGGAGATCTACACCTGTACCGTTTTTCGGTGCTGGTGACTCGATCACATGATGGCCTGCCCTGAACACCGTGACAGTTGTACTTTTTTCACGTCCTTGACGATTCTCTTCCAACCCCATGATCTCCTTCAAATCCTGCAACTGCTTGCTGGCACACATATAGACCAGCACTGCTGCATATAATACGCGTTTTTTCTTACATTACGCGCTTTTCAAGACTGTGGCAACGAGTTTGCACGCACCTTGTGGCCGACGTGGCGCAAGTACAGCCTCTCGCGTTCGATATCCAGGAATCCGATGACCTGTTTGTTTTGTACTCTATTCGATTGTACGTGTATTTTGTACTATTCGATTGTACGTGTATCTTCTTGGCTGATTGCTGCTTTAGGTCCGAAGAATCCTTTCGGTCTGGAGACAGTCGTATTGAAAAGGTCATAAACACCAGGTATAGTAAAGCGAATATGCAACTAAATCCTCCGGTTTGATTTTTCAGCATTGACAATAAACAGAAACTACAATATCCACAGGTCAAACGCATGGCTGCCTCACGTTGTTCTCTGGGCACGATCACAGCGTGTCAGGACATAAGGACCGAGATGAGTTGTGGGTTAGTATTTGCTTTCTTTACCTGCAGGATACCGCAGGGGCACTCATTTTCATGTGAGACTTTTATGTGCGTCATTGACTGAGCTCGTGCTTCTATACGAATGTGTCCATCTCGGGTATCATGCTGTCGCCGCTATTATGGAACTTGCCATGGCTTACGGTGTTTTGTGTATGACACAGGCGTGTTGATGGGACTTCTTCAGGTTATAAGGTGGTTGTTAGCATCAGCATTCACATTACCACCATTCATACCCCCGTCTTGCAGATAGGCGCCCTATCTTTTGTATCGTCCCACGAACGGCGTTTATTTGACGTTGAGATACCCGTAGTATCTCACCCTGTGGATTAATCCCTTCCTCGTGTGGCTCCTGTCACCATGGTTGTGCTCGAGGGATCGTTGGTGTTCACCAAATCAGTTAGTGCGTTATCCCATCAGCCACCGTCTCTTAAAGCTAACCTGTTCCTTACGCAGGCGATGCTTATTCGATGATGAGATTGTGATCTCATCCTAGAAGCTACAATCCCGCTTCTCGATCCTCCAGTCTGTACGAGATCCTCCCACTTCTGTGGCAAAATGTCCCTGTTTCGGCTACGGGCCGCCAGATTCCGCCATTACGAACGTCTTGTGTCTTCTTTACCTCGCGTTCTGTTCGACTAAGGGTTAAATCATTACCTCGAGCCCAAGAGGATACGACTAGACCCATTCGTATGCAACTCCTGTTTCTCATGCCATTGGACCTTACGATACTCCATGTCCGCTCAACGTGGATGCTCAAAGAACAACCGTGTGTCATGACCCTGCTTGGACTGATTGTGGATGAGAGTTCACGCGAAGAGGGTGGATGAATGCCGCCGGCCGATTTAATTCTGTGCTTGCATTCGGCCTCGTGGACATATCTCGCTACGCCTAGGCTATCCTCGGAGATCACGAGGCCATCATTTCATCTCGGGATTCGGATCGCTCCAGGCTCTTATCGCTTTTGACCGCATTTTCGCCGATCGGAATCAGATTTTCTATTGTTTCCGCACCTGTTTCTCACCTTATTGTCCTCACCCCGGAGAAACTGTGAATATGCCAGATCAAGATTTTCCTATGGAAAATTGCGGAGTGGAGGATGACACAATGAGTAGGGTTGTAAGGCCATTACTACAACAGTATGAGGATGTGAAAGAGACAGGGTATGCGCGTGAAGGAATGGTATGGTCAAAGTTCGTAATGGCTATGAGAGTCATCAAGGAGTGGACGTGTCGCGCGTAAAAATAAGTAACGGAAGGATGGTCGTCGAGACGCATCCGAGGATTGCCTCTGGTACCCAGTACGCCTCAGCGCCGCATCCTCCGAGCGTGAGTGCGGGATTCAAGAAAACTGCTATCACTACAGTGGTATCGTGGTGGGGATATAAAAATGAAAAATAAAAAATTATACACGGTAACAGGTTGCTCCAGCGCAGGGGACAAAAGAACGACAAGGAAAGCCTCGCCAAAAGATGCATACCCAAAAACATCTAAACGAACCAACGGCGCCCAGCATCCGTTAGCTTTTTAGAAAGCATGACCGGCCATCATGTCGTCAAAGCCGAGGAGTCCATCAAGATTCTGGCCGTCATCTTGATAAAGATGTCCTTCCAAAGCTTGGCTGAACTCGTGGCCGAACTCCAACGTGCCAGAGGGTTCCCCCATCACCATGTTGTCGCTAAGTTTAGGGACGCCCAACTCGATTGGCGGGATCGCGCCGAGATCAAAGTCATTCCCAAGAAGCAACTCCGTGTTTCCAGGCCACATGTTAGTGTCCCAGGAATATGAAGCGTACTCCTGCTGCAACTGCATCTCCATCTGAAGATCGAGCTCAGCTTGGCTTGGAACATCTGAACTGCAATGGGGATACTGAGATTGATCATGAGATGCACCGAGATGGGAGAAGGACTGGGCGAGAATGACAGGTGTTGGAGTGAATGGACCCGAGGCTGGGGATGATGGACCAGATGAAATGGGGGAAATCAGCTGGTGTGGAGGAAGGAGTGGCATTTGGTCGTGCGATGGCTCGAGCGAATGATTGGGTATGTTGAACATGCTTCGTACAAATTCGGATGGCTAAGATGACTTGTCAGGCTGAGTTTTAGCAGTATTAGAGGAGACGTACCTGAAGGCTAGCTTCAAACTGTCCAAATTGCTGAGACGGAGCAATGTAATCGAAATTCGCCATAGCGTCTTCATGACTTGGATACGAGGAACGACGAGCAATCATAGGGAGCAGCGATGGCGAGGTTGGGCAAGACGGCGCCATCTGATAGACACTCGGGATCTGGATGGCTTGATAGGGAGGTGGAGTGGGTGCAGAAGCAGAGCGGCCGTGATGACGAAGAGGTTGGGACATGGGCAAGACAAATGAAACGCCCTCGCCTTCGCAATCGGTCTCGTCGAAGCGGCCTTTGGGCTTCCTACTCTTCGACCGGCCATCCTTATCCTTGGCTCGCTGAGGTCGATAGACGTAGTTGGGGTACATCTGCTCGTGTTCCTTTTTCTTCTCTTTCGCCAGCTGCTCCCAATGCTGTCTCTCTTCGGCACTCAGGCTCTTCCACTGCTGGCTGATGGTTTTTGAAAGATCGGCTTGTCGTTGCTTCTTCGTTGGGCCGTCGGCGACGCCTTCCTCCTGTTGACGATCCTCACAACACTTGCGACGGAACAGGATAAACGCATTCTCAGGTCGCTTGATGTAGTCCTCGTCGCCTTTCTTGGGCCGGCGCTCGACATCACTACCAGTGGACGACTTTCGACGTTTGTGTGAGGGTGAAGATGATACAGATGATATGGAGGTGTCAGGAGTAAGGGTACGAATGGAAAGGGGTGGTGTTGTACATGATGATAATGTGAAGGCACGGTGATCCGGCTCAAAAGGCGAGTTAGACGGAGATGAGAAAGGACTGTCGGTAAGATTATGCGTAGTAGGGAAAGTGAAGGCGCGCGGCGTTGGAGAGATGATGGCAAGCGTGGGGGGTTGTGGTGCGTCGGTCGCCACTTCGAGTGCTAGGGACGGTAAGTGTCAGCGTTTGATTGCAGGGCTGGTGTACTCACGTCGAGGTTGGGTATCACGGGTTCGGAGAGCGGGCATGATTGTTCAAAGGTAGGACAATGAAAGGTGCGTAAAGGATGAGAGTGAACAATGGGAGTCGTTAGAAGGATGAATAGTGGGAGAGAGGAACTCCTGCGCGCAGAGGAGGGATAATAATGAGGTATCACAAGGCCGACCGGGTTTTTGTCTCTGGGATCGGCGTACAACAATTGCGCAAGCGGGGCACGAAAAGAAAGACAATACGAGCGACTAACTTTATAGTCCTGCATGGGAACTGTAGCGAAAGGGTCCGCAGAAGGGCCACGAGTCCTCATTTCGTAAGAGGGCTGTCTTCATTGTCTCAGCCAAATGCGGTCAGTCGAGGAACACTGCCCCGATTTGGAATGATTGATTATTCTATTGCGAAATGTTTGGCACAGCAATGGAGAGATGCCACTATTGTCTATCAGCCAACCTGTCGGGTGGTCCCGGTCAGTGGACCGAACATCCTACGCAAACCTTGCTTCGCCTGCACATTGTTCCCGTTGACTCATTACCACTTTCCTTCTCATCCACACTTCTCGAATCCTTCACAACCCTGCGGACATAAGCCGCACTTCCAGCTATGTTTTCTTCCGTAAGTCCATTCCATGCCTCTGTGATGTTCCAATGTCCACAGCACAGATATTTCGACGTTCAATGTAGTCATGATAATCTGATGCTTATCCGATCTTCCACATCTTGTGATGTGGCCGTGACTCCGTACTCCTCATGCATCACATCGTGGACAAGATCGACCTCGGATAAGTCTAGCGTGCCTTCACACTGCTCAATTTGGTAATTTAGAGCCGGCCGTTCGTCCATGGACTAAGTTCGCCACATACACAGGAAGGTTATCATCATCGAGCTGTCCAAGAAGTTCCCATTCGATCGTGTATCGTCTAAACTTCGCATTGTGTCGATGTCGTTGTACTGCTTTCCCTCTCGATATTTCACCTCTCTTCACATTCGTCAATCCCGCGCTGCCCGAACCTGTGCTTCGCACTTCATTAGCATTTATGCACCCCTTCCACTCATGATGTACATCCGGCAAACATAAGTGGTTCCGAATACCCCGCATGGACGAGCAGGGTATCGCGTAACATCCTTGACACGTGCAGGAATGAGAATCTGAATCTCCATACGGTCGGCCGTAAAAGCCGAATCATCATATCGTTATCAGTTATCTACATGCCTAGTTCGGGCGCAAGGTGCCAGTGTTAAATGCGACGAAGCAGGGCGTCGTTTCCAGCCATTGGAAAACTATTGAAAAACGCTTGACCCAAAGATCCGATGACAGCAGCAGTACATAGTGCATAAACTGATTGGTGAGACCGATCCCGGGATCAATAAAGTCGACCCTGGGCGGACTCCATTGTTCGCCAAAACCAGACAGCAGAAGATTTAGATCCCTCCATTCCATAATATTGCAGAACTTAATCCGCGGAAGACGTAGAAGGTTTGCTGGGTGGGTTTCGTAGCTTCGCGACACGAAAGTTGAATCAGGGTGAAAATTCTGTGGAGTGTTTGGCTGGTGAACAAGATCGAATAATTATTTCATGTGGTATTGATAACAATGCGAAAATGGTATACCGATCAAATAAGAGCGGGCAGCAATAGGCAGTCGTGGTTATAGCGTCGTTGAAGGGAAAAGTCGACCCACGAAAGGAACGCGTGTATTTCATCTTCTCTGAACCATGCAAGAGGAGTCAGTGTCATAAGCAGGGAACAATGGGTTCGTGCAACAGAGATGTGAATTCAAATCAACGCTGATAGAAAACTTGCCACGGGCTTAGATTGTATACGTATACGAACTGGGAGCGCTTACCGCAAATAGTTAATGGAGGCCCTAATCAAGTATACGACCCAGCTTTCGACAAACTGGAGTCATACCACTAATATGACTCCACTGTGAGTATATACTCACGGACGGGGCGACGCGGGAAAATTTTCTGGCGGAGTCATTCCTGCCCGTCGGGTTCGACTTGTGCATATGCGGTGACGTAGTTATCCGCGTGAACACATGGCGCAGTGCCATTGATATACGATGTTCTGACAGTGATAGCCACAAAGGCCGACGTATTCCCGACACACTACTGTGCATGAAGCGTACCAGAATGAGCGAACAATGTGAGTACAGCGCGCATGGATTATGATTAGACAAATCATATGATTTTTGCTTCTATCGTAGCTGATGGGGAGTATAAACGCCGGATCGACGTCAACTATAGACTCACCGATCTCTCTGAAAAAAATCCGACATATATTTTTTTTCGACCCTACTTCTATATATGGTGGATTTCTGTCACGTGCTTCTGTTATTCTGAACCGAAGATATTTACTAGTTGACACATCTTATGTCCTCTCCAACTCCTCTCGTTCGCCCATTTCCTTCTCTTGGATATGCTTCGCTGTTTAGGACAATCGCCGACGACGGGACAGCTTCGTGACCAGGAGCCCCACTACTGACCGCTCAGCACTCTTAAGGCAGATATCGCGCGCTAACAGCCCACACAGTATGGTGACAACGCAGCTGCTTCAGTAGATATAAACATTACATAGTATATACTAATTGAATGTCTGGCCTTCAGAAGAGTACTACAGCTCCCAAAGTAATCAATTCGTAGCCAAACGATACATTGCGGTACTTTTTTTTTTTTTCAGCCTCCGCTTACTTACCCCCTTCCCGAAGTTCGGGATTCCCATTCCGCCAGCGCCTTGGAGTCATCCCAATGGTCTGGATCACATTTTCTCTGTCATGACTCATGACGTGACGCAGCGCGTTCGAGGTGACCAGGCAGGTTTTTTACATTCGGATAAAGAGGAATCGAATCGCTCTATATCTCCCTATGGAATCTTGAACGAGCTCAGTCCACCTAGATCAGAGGTGCCTTTGACACCTCACACGTCGAAGAAGCTCAAACTTCATTCGTCATGCAACGTTTCTTCTCCTTTTGCGGGTTTTACACATCCGACTCCTCAGGAAGCCGCAGATGTATGTACACTCTCTTCTCTCAAGAAAACACCCTAGTTCATAACTCCACTCGGAGTGGGACTGCCGAATCCAATAATTCCGCGACAACCTGTGGCAACACAGTACACTACCAACGTTCTTGAAAGTCTCATAGCTACTATTCTCTCTTTCAAAAAACTTCATCATCGGCTGCTAAAGCTAGTCTCGATGCAGCTTGCAGGAGATACAATTTCACTGTCATTGTTTCTGCACCCTGCGAGGATGTCGTCAATGTGATACTCATACGGCACGGTGGGCTTGTGAACAAGAAGGCAGCTACTACTCAAAATATTTCAAGTTCTATCAAGGAAAAACACAGTGAATATTTCACCGCAACATCTTACTGCGACGGAAGACGAGAAACGATTGACGGACGATAATATAATGAAGAAGCTCATTTCGGTGTAGGTCCCAAGACCACGTCATGTGTCTTCCTGTTTTGTCTCGGGCGCGACGCTTTCGCAGTACACACATGTGTTCGATTAAGCAAGCTGCTCGATTGGGTTCCGGACAAAGCAGATAAGGACCTAGGGGCTCTTGGCGCGGGGTCATTTGGATTTGAAAATTCCAGGATATTTGAAAGTATGGTTTGCATGTCTTGATCGGTCCACCATGGTCAGACGTGTAGGTATTTTAACAAATTTGGGGTCGGGTTCAAGTTGCGACCTCAAAACTTACTTGAAGCAAGCAAAGGTCGCATTAACGAAGAGTGTTTACAACTATTTTTTCTTCCTGCCAACAGTAGCAAAATCCCCTCACGTAATTCAGATCTTGCTCCGATCACGATCGATTCATCAAAGGAGATCCCAACTGGTTCGCTGTTTGAGCAGGCATAGCGAACATTGTGCGTGCATTCGCATGAGTTCTGGAATTTTTACTTGAACATTCCCCGTATGATGATATTGCGGTTCTGACACTGTCAATATATGTTGAATTGCTTCGGCAAACTTGAACTAGCGCTTAGCGCGATATCCCGCTGCTTGGTAACCTCACTTGCTAGGCTCTGTTGAAACACTTTGGAAATGGCCGGCATCTCTGCAGATGATTAAGTGTGGTGATTGGCTGCGAGCTATTTCGCGCTCTGCTCCCATTCATGATTCGAAATGCAAACAAAGCAATGAACCTTTCATATCCAACTTGCCGGCAGAGATGCCGGAGTACTTACTTACTTACACTCCTTTGTATTCGGGCAGGCACCACATCATCACAGAACGTATCTCCTCTCATGGAGCACAGGGAGTACTAAATATGATACCCCAGAGTCACAGCCAGTGAACACAATTCTATCACTCTTCACATTCACATCTTTCACTTCACATCTTTCACACAGTTTTAACGTACTTACTCCGAGTCGGTTGATCAATCAGTACATCGCATAAGCTGATCAGTTCTTAGAATCGTACAGCCATAGGACGGCCAAGATCGTCCGCTCGTCATTCGAAACTGATCGCGTAGAGATACTCTTTTCCAAATACATGCGAAAGCTGCGAGACCGAGCTCTCCGAACTGGTTGACAGTTGAAAGAAGTAATGCTCATATCGCTCGGTATGGTTTTAGGTACGAGCGGTAAAGTACCAAAGATAGTAGATATTATACAGCAGATAGCACCGGTTCATGTATTTCCCGCTCGCCACGATGTTGTGCTCATAAGTAGCTCATTGCAAATATGGATCGATTAGCACCAGATGTACACTGTCAGGAGGAGGTTTCAAGCCGAAATCGCAAAAATACGCAAAAGGTATTCACAACACTGTCTCAACGATGGAGTCACAGGTCCGCAGCCTCGAGAAGGGGACTATAGGCTCTGATGAAGTGCCAACCATACTTTGTTTATCTGTTTCAACAAGACACTAGACGGTGCCACCGAAGGTTATACCATAGACCATCATCTGACCGCAGTAATCGTATTTTTATATGTGGTGCGGCCCGTCGGCCATCCTTTGTGCAATGAATCCAATGAAGATAACTTGGATGGCCCGGGGGGTTAGATATCGATCAGCTCATGAGATCAGTAATTTTGAATTTGACTCAGTCGCCGTGCTGTTTTAATTTCGAGAAATTATATACTCCAGACATCACCATGTGAACATCCTACTCATATCGCACCATCGACTGGTAACTATGGCAGGCATCTTGTCGGACGGTACTTCATAGCTTCAAGCTTCCAGTTCCCATGAACGCCGACCAACTGACGCGGCCCGTGCCTTCGTGCCTTGGGGTTTCGCCATTTGCACCCTCCCACCACCGCCGCCCTCTCCGCCCTCTCCTCCCTCTCACAATCTGTCGCTTTCCATCGCGCCTTCAGTGAATCTAATGGTATCGCTTCTCAGGCGCAGCTGGTAACACTGCCATCAACACTCAATGGTCAATGGACCAATGAAGATTGGACACGCGGCGTTCTGTGCATATTTCCTTTTTCGTGGAGCTATGTGCGCTGAAACATGCTTTACCCAGGAGCTACGCACACCATCGACCTAGCCCCATCTACGAGTTAGCCAATGTATCGCCTCCGTATGTGGTTGATGGTCATAGACTCGACTCGACTCGTAAGTTTTTCTTTCACATTTAGGTTCGGTAACCATTTTAACTCGTTTCGATCAGGTCACAGACAATCTTAACGGGCAACTATCGAGTAGGTTTGTTCGATCACTTGTAGAAGACGTAACGGGGATGGCAGGTACGAAGTCTATCCGGGCATATATACACTTCTTTAGTTCTAACTTCCACTGTAGGATGATCTACCTGGTAATCTAGATCACGCAGTGTTGGGTCTTTTTGTGGTCGAATTCTGGACAGTAGGAGTAGAAGGGGAGCAGGAACGGCGGGCAACGGGCAGTAGCAATTGGGCGGCAAGTGGGTAGGATTAGTACATCATGTGTCCATATAATCCATATGTCAATGTCATTGTATCTAATTCAGATTACAGTGATTCTATTGCATCGAGCGGAGTCGGCTCTGACCCTCACTCTGGATCGTTCTGCGTCGCTGCGGGTTGAACATTGATCGATGTCTTAGATCCTTGGTCAACTGAGTCCTCTCGATATATCTACGTCATTTTTCCGGATAAGCTTGCTACAAGATCCTGCCATGACTCGGATCTCGCGGGTCTTGCGATATCTCTGCGGAGATGACTCGGAATTGATCAGTGCCTCGACTGTATCCATTGCTTCAGACTTGACTTTGCTGACATCGCTGTATGCTACTTAGGTCACTACACATATATGGTTGCAAATGCTGGCCTGGTACCTTTACGTGTTTCTTCGGCCGAAATAATAATACTGACTTGACAGCTTCGACGCGTGTATCGCTAAAGCCAGCATGCGTTCTTTTCAGCTTTGGAGTTTTGAAAGAGCGGAACTAAAGTCGTGTTGTGACCCTGCCTCCAATCTCAGGCTAAATGCAAGCTAAATGAACATTCTCAACGTAAAGGCCCTTTCGTATCCGTTCTGACCACCGACGGATCTTGCATATTTGCTTAATCCCGGCGCCAGATGCTTGAAGCTCCACCGTCGTTTGAAGTTGCTATTTACAATGTTCCCCCGCCTGCGGCCACAGACCACGGGAATTTGAAACCCCGTAAGGAGTCAACCCAAGTGCATGGTAAGTACAAGCACCGAGTACGAATGTGCGGAATAACTCGTTCCGATTTGTGGCGACCTCTTCCGCGTGATATTTAAGACAGATAAGCCTTATGTAACAACTTTGTAATCTGATAATCACTCGATCACGATCGACTTTGAACTCGAACTCGATCATTCAATTTTCCGCAGCTCTCGTGGATGCGTCCAAGCTGTTGAATAGATGCCTGCAGGACGGTCGTAAGCTCTGTAGAATCTAGTCTCTTCTTGCTTTACTGATTGATATAATTCCAGTTTTATCCCTGCCACTGATGTCTGGTCTCGACTACCGACTGAATTATTACGGGAAATCATATTACATTCAGCTTCAACAAGCAATTCCAGGGCTCGAACCCTTCGTTTGGTCTGCCGTTCTATAAACGTCTGGATCCTACCCATCCTCTTCCACACTCTCGTGTTAACCTCTCCAGATCATATATCTCGTTTTGCGGCAACCCTCTTGCCCAAGAAGAAGCTTCATATACCTGCTTTGAAATTTCAACTCCACGCATTCCCCTGTCCGCTTTCCTCATATATCATCGAATCCCTTGCGCTAGTTGTTCAGACCCGTTTACCGTCGGTTGAAATTGCCTTGGAAAGTGTCGCCCCTGCCTTCTCACGCCTGAAAAACCTTGTGATCTCTGGACAAAATCTTTCATCAAATGCTCATTGGCTCCGCCAGCACCCCATCCATCCCCAGCAAATGATGATTCCACATTTCGGTTTCCCTCAGCTTGTCTACTTTCATGAACCCATATTCCAGTCAGTAACACATCTCTATACATCTACCCTTACCGGACATCGCAATTCCTCCGTAGCGGATCTCCCTTTACTCACCCATGTTGCTGTCCACACACACATCGATCTTCCAGAGTCCACAGTACGCCGTTTTGTGACGCAACTCCTTAACACTCTAGAGGCAACGCCCCAACTGCAGTGCCTTGTCCTCGTTCTGAACAGCAACGGACTACGTGATCCCAAGCTGCAGCCTTGGGCGAACCTCTTGAAATCGTGCTTTGCTGACGAGAGATTTTTCCTCCTTCCATACTTCCGGGACGTATACCTTGAATGTCAGGACGTGTTAGCATCCGGATCGAAGGTGTGGGACAGAGCAAGACAATGGCGCCAGATTGAATCACAGGATGACACAATCAAAACACGTTTCATGCATGATGTATTGAACAGTGATCCCGACTCTTCACGAAGATTCAAGAACTACATGGACGCGGTCTGGTACATAGATTTGGTGCAACGGGACCTCAGTCCCATGACAAACGATCATCGTAAGCCTGTATTCCCGCTGCACTTCACTGATCGCTAATCTTGGTCCAACAGGATATTCTTTGACACGTGAGTAGGCTTAAATTTGGTAGTTTACAGGATTTGATCTTTGGTTAATCTTCGTTACAGCGCATCCTAATGCAGTGTATCCGTTTTAACCAGTGAATATAAGCCGTTCGAACAACGTCAACCTCGATGATAATATGAGGAATGAAGTATATCTAGTTCAATCCGTCTCTCGGATCATCATAGAACCATATTCACAGTGATTGGTGAGTGCTCCACATCGACGTTGCGATTTGGAGATGTTTTGGCTCGTCAACTGTTTGGCGCGAGACGCTTGGCATGGTCATGCACGATCTTATTGATTCAGTGTTCTATGACATCCTTCGCCCACTCCATCATTCCACGTTGTCCAGATCGCTATGCTATCACGAGACGGCTGATCCTCATTCTGTGCTGTCGAATCTTCGCATACTAATAGACATCTTGATCTACGTCTTGCGCATAAACATATGGTTCTAGGATAAACCCGAAGTCTATATTGTCTGGATCTCGTCTCGGAGTCGTTGCTCTGCATACTTCTACATCATCTCTTGATCGCCGTCGGCGCTCTACCATACGATCATATTTGGCACCAACATCATGAACGTTTGTTTCCTCCAAAATATCCAGCTGCAATATTCCAGTCACTGAAGTATTATAATTTCTCTGGTCGTGTCATTCATTCCCTCTCTTTAGATATGACTGTAGATAGATGTGCCCTTGTTAGGCATGTCTTCATCGCTCGATCGGATACAAGATCAATCGGAGATGCCGCCTTTGCGCGTCCTAACTTCTTGGTTATCATCTACTGCTTAAATGGACTCCATGGTCTTGTGCCTTACATCTGAAACGCCTCTACACGGAATGCAAGAAAACATTACTCCTTTCAGTGCTCCCACGTCCTTGTGACCACTTTTCCGCGCTGCTGGCGTGGAATCTCTCATGCATGAGAAAGATTTTCTCAATAGTACGACCTATGGCCCCACAAACACCGCTCGTCGTAACACGTGGATTATTTGCTTATTGTCATCGATGTCTGAGCCCACCATGAATATCCCGAGTCAATCGCTCAGCGTTTAGAATAGACAGGGACAGACCCACCTAGACTTGTCTTCATTATCGTCACCGTGGTTGAGTGCCGCTTCTGGGTGTGAATATGGCGTCGTGAGTGTTTGCATTTTTTTGACATAGCTGACCGCTCACTGGCAGGCTGCTCCCTCCGTCTAAGTATATCAGTGTCAAGCGGTCCTCGGAGGAGCAATGACATACTCGTTCGGTTGTTTTCTGGTGTTCTAATTGTTACGCGGCTCCTTCGACCCTATGGCTTGCTTGTGAAGGTATCATATTAAGTCGGACCCACGACGCCACTGTGTAGGTCCTATCTGCCTCTACGTCTGACAACATGCCGTTGAAGATCACACGCAAATCGCACGGTCTCTGTGTAGCAACTACCCTGAACCAAGTTGCCCTTCGCCCAAGTATCACACCATATGCCCATGCATAGTCAAACCATAAGCGACAATCTACCTTGTCTCGACCAATACGTTTTGTCGGCGGAAAAAATGTTCATCTGTGGCAGCGTAGCTCAGAACTTAGAAGGCTCTCTTTCCATCCGGATTGCTAATCAGTAATTCTTTTGATATTTATCCTTCATGCACGAGATTCCCGTGAGGATCATTGTTCATGGCAAACACGGCAAGGCTGGACGATCAGTCCCTATCTAGACGCCCCCTTTATCAAGAGGACCTACAGCTGCAAACTTGGTTGAATCGTGGAGTGAAACGTGCGGAAAACTCCCACGCATTGCGCACGGGCTCGGCGAACAGAAGATTAAAACTTAAAGAAAGTAGGGTGTGTCTCCCCTTTCCAACGGTGCACATCTTGTCTGTTTCGTCAGCAATTGTAAGGCAAGGTAAGTCGTGAAACGTTCTGATTGTAGACGGCATACTTACTACCTGGACCTGAATAATATATTCTCCGATACCGAGATCGATCGTCACGTACGTACCAAGGCAACAGTCTTCTTGGCATTCTGATCCTAGTCCTCGAACGTTGCAATCTCGTCAATCAATGTGCACCAGTCATGGAAACGTAGTCTCATTCATAATCTCCTTCGAACGATGTCGACAACGCGCACCACACTGGGCCCTAGTTGAGTTCATGTTGTAAACGCATCATCATATCTGAGATACGCTTACTTGTTACCTGTCGCGACACATGCGTATGCTGTACGTTCACCTCATGTATTCATATGACGATACCACATTCGGCCGGTCAATTCCGGCAATCAACTCGCTTTGACATCATCTCGGACACAACAATTACCACGTTGACTTGCTCTCTGTCAATGAGCAGCTTCAATTGCATCCTCGTTGTCTTTGCAGGAACATCCCATAATCTTTTGAACCTTTGACAGACCCTGACGAGCCAGAAAGAGCATCGTGAAGTTTATCCACTCGCGTCATTTCTCGGCAACTAGTGTCACAGAGTGGCCCAGTGCCTCACTCGTGTTTATCATTCGATGTCTATCATTGACCGACCTGAGTGGTACCACCATGGTGGATTTTATCGATCGGTTGACCTCAAGGTGCCATGGGTCGCTAGCCCTCAGTATCATGCCAAACCCATTCCCCCAACTTTCGTACAATTTCAGCCAACCACTGTTTCACCACCCTCACTCGACTCTTCTGAATTGATCACAATTAGTAAAAAGAAACAAGGAGGTTTGAACGTTTTTCAGATCCTCAAAGAATGGATGGGTATGCGCATTACTTTAATTCACCGGCACATACCCTAACATTCTGATACGCGTCAGCAGGAGACAGTACGAGAGTCATCCACGATGCTTCCTCCTCGGAAGAAGCATCACAGGCTCCATCTACGGAAGTCTCCATGGATGAATGGAAAGCATGGGGTTACTTTGCTCGTCCAACGGTGGAAGGCGTGGAAGTTCAAAATTATCGTTGAGTTTGTTAGCTTATTAAGATGTTTGGTATTTCTAACACGGCATCAATCCTCGTCCAGCATGCATGACGCCTCCACCACCGTCTCTTAGCCTACAGGAGGTAGCGTCCCGTCTTCGAAGTCCTGGAAAATCCGCCGGCCACCCTGAACGGTGGATCACTGGACTCGAACATCCTTCTCTACCTCCACGCCCTTCGCGATGGATTGAACCCAAAGGGGAGCCCCTCCCTTTTCCATGGGAATGCCAACTTAATCCTTTCCTCCAACATCTCCCGTATGGCCCGCCTCCACTCTGTTGGAATCTGGGTAAACCACCCTCCGGAGTCATGTTCGGAAAAACTGAAGCTGCCATACCGTTGAATGCAGCAGACAAGGCCCAGCCGGCAACGTGGCCGTTTGTTACACACATGTATATCAACGCAATCGCAGAGGATCCCGTGCCTACATTCCGTTGGCCTTTCATGGTATACAACTCGAGAGGTATAACGTGTGGGGATGTTTTTGAGACTATTTACCAGAATTTTCAGGAACATGTCTTGGCATCGGAGTACCAGTCTTGGGAGGACATTCGTCAAAGACCTGCTTCTCTGGCATTTCAAGCTAGGAATGGAGACATACACAATGACAAGCTAAGGCGAGTTGATGTTCTTGGCACGCACCACATGTTCAGGGGCCTCGCCCCTCATCCTAACCGCGAGGGTTGGACTATGTTTGTCGGGTTAGCTTAATCTCCAGAGACCGTTGCAATGTCTACCGCATGTTTCTTCGGGTATTACCGTTTATCATACAAATATGTCTTTTTCGACCCGAGAATTGAGAAGTGTGATGTAGCTCAAAGTACTGTGTGTACGAGCGACCAAAAACTTCAGGCGGAAGGAGCAATGACAATATGCCCACATTGCCCGGAATTTTGTCTCGAACTCCCATGTTGCAGCATTAACCACTTTCGTTGTCTGTCATCGCAGCTGGTCTTTGGAATCCACTTGCCATTCCCTCTACGTCAATCTCATCAATCTCATCAGCAGGATCGTCCCGTTCTGTCGGCGCTGAATCAAACGTCCCATATCCACTGTCTATATCATCGGACTCGACTGACGAAGGGTCAGTGGAAGTGGCTTCCTTTGAGGCTTTGATCAATAACTGTTCTAGGGCTGTCTTGACTGTTATCAACGTCAAGGTGAAATCCTGCAACAGATACCACACATCACCCCTCCTGATACCATTTGCCGCAGCTAGCGATTGTACTTGTCCATGCGTGTAGAAATCGAGTAGATACGCATTTAGAGCAAGCGCCGATCCACTACATCTCTTGCCACCAGCATTCAGATGGCCAAGCGAAGGTATTGCGTCTTCGTTTAGATACAAGCCCGAGGGTGCAGTTCGCGCCAGTTCCAGAACGCTTGAAAATTTGTCCCGAGTTAGCAATGAACGGTGAACGTGCAATTACGAATGTCGCAGTCTTCTTGAGGTAAGTGAGGAAGGTAGGCATCGGGCCCGTTTGAGCCTGTAGTTCCTGGGCACAAGAATAGTCTCGACCACCAAGTGGAAGAGACGGAGCTGGTATCTGAAAGTATACTTCTGCGTAACTGACGGCATAACTTGTAAAATTTTGCAAGATCTCTTGAGCATGCTGAGTAAGAACATTGTTGATTTCGTTCGGTAGTTCAGGCAGAACGACTATCGATGGATATTTCTTCATGAGTTATTCTTGTTTGCATAGGCTTTTGGAAGATATTGGCGACCGGACAAGTGAGCCATCAAGATGATGATATTCGTAACAGTTTCGTTGAGCAGCAGCTCCAGGTTTAAATGAGCTTTCCCAAGAGTGGTCAACAGTTTCGGAATGGTCTTCATACTCTGCCTCAGGACGCTTCTTTAATTTCTTCTGCATTTCTGCCAGCCGCTCCCGCTCTTTTGAACGTGATTTTCAGTTGTCCTATTGGCGAAGTTTTGCTGCCAATCGCGATTGGTCACACACCACTGCGATCCAGCATCTTGTAGACTGGCCAATAACGTTTGTGCAATGCTCTCGCAGACCGCACAGTCGAAGTTGAAAAAGATGACTGGCTACATTTCGAATGACAATCACCGTAGTAAGATAAAATGGACTGGCTCACAAGTTCGCCCCTTGAATGAAGGTCGCCAAGGAGGTACATCAAGTTAATTTTGTGGGGATACGATGTTGAGTTTCATTGCTCTCAATTACGGCTATCCCAGATCCTCGAGTCTGTGAATGATACCATGGAGGGCCGAACGTGGATTTGGGGCATCAATGACAGCGATAAATTGTGATATCGCGGCTTTTAACTTTGCCTCATACTCCAGGATGTCCCTTTGTCTCAGAAGCGTCTTCCTCGTCGCAAAGAAAGTAATAGGTTCGACTGATATTGCAATTGCTGATAGCTTTGTAAGGCTCTGACACTTGATAGAGCTTGAGAGTATCACCAGTTTCCAGTGCCAAAGCAATCAAACGAGAGCATTGAGATTCTGTCTCCTGGTAGGAAGCTAGGCCCGTAAACGGACTCGAGGGCATTTAGCTCAAATCATAGAATTTACGCAAGTGGGAATATCGATGTGGATATTGTATGAATTTGTGTTCATGTCCATGAGCCGTTTGAACCGTTTCTAACCAGGTGTTGAATTTTCCAACCAATCGTAGCAGAAAGACCACTAAATGTTCCAATCAGCTTACGCAATACAGTATCAAACAAACAGCCGATGGACATGATTGGGGCATGGAGCGAGAAGGATGGTTCGCTCCCTTACGCCCGCCCCCCTTCTTGCTGGCCGATCGAATGAATCTCGTCTAAAATGATCCTGGGTTGAATATGAGCAACACCCCCTGAAATTCGAAAGGCTTGGCTGACCGCTTGATTCTCGAAGTTCATACCCGAGCGAGAGGTGGCGAAAGCTAGTATCTCAGGAACAGTTACCAGAATTTGACATTTTGGTGGATCGTGCACACTATAGTGACGAGTGTGCATGACAAGTTTCGCGCTTGAGCCATGTGACTGCACTGTTCCTTCCCTTCTACCGTCTCGCTTGTACCCTCGACTTAGGGCACTCGCCTAGCTCGTAATTTTGTAATTTTGCCGCTTAACTACTCTACCATGTCGAAACCTTCAGGCGGGCGAGGAACTAGGATAAGCACCCGACATTCAGAATCACAAACAGCAGCACTGCAGCGCCCTCGAAGGCAGAGGCGGAGAAAGGAAAGGAAGAAGACGTGAGGCGACCGCTAGCTGCCCCAGTGATTTTATCTCAGTTCGAGGCTCGTCGCGAGTGGTTCCGACCAAGCACTCCAACCAGAAGTTGAAGACTGGACCAGTTTTTATCAAGGCACCACCGGGCGTAAAACCATCTGCGGGCTACCAATATCAGGTTCTAAAAGGGGTGGAGGAAGTTGTTGGAGGTACTTCGGGACAATTGGCTGAGCCGGAAGGTGCGTGCGAGGTACTCGGTGACTCTAGGGACATCAAGCCAACTCAAGCAACCCCCAAGGTCAGTGCAACTGGGCCCAGAACACGTCGAAAATGCGCAGCTACGAGTGCAGCCCCAGGCACCTTGGACCGTGGCCACAATCTTATCCATCTAGTGTCAGCTACAGATTTCTTTCCAACACACTTCATTGAACCACGAAGTGATGGACTTCTCAGCCCCCGGATTGACTCAGCATTGCTGGAACATGTTTCCACCAATCACCAAATTCCAGAACTACAGCCAGCTGAGGAGGCAGCTTCACTGATGAGGATTGAGCCATATAAACTGACAAATAGTTGTCCTCCTTCGCCTGCTATATTGCAGAACCTCCTCTTCCTACAGAGAGGTCATGGAGATATGTAAGATGCCCACATGTTTGCCTGCTGCTAAAACTTGCACCCTGTCCCGTAGAACTTGTAATGTGGTGGTTGCATGAATGGCAGTGGATGGACTTATTCCCATTGGTGATAGCTTCTGACCTGTAGGATTTGTACCAACAAGTGGTAGGAGGGTTGTCATTCAACATCAAATCACCAAAATCTTGACAAGACCAGGAGCTGTTTAGAGAGAACTTCCCATGTATTACCAAATGGGCATGCATACATGCACATGCCACCTGTACCACTTCTATCCATAACTCTCCTTGAGCAGTGCCCCCACCACCGTCTTCCCATATGCATGTGCTGACACACACATGCAGCTACACACTGATAACTATACACATATGCAGCCATACACTGATAACTCACAACCATATGCTGACAACCATACACACATGCAGCCATACATTGATAACTGATAACTATACACACATGCTGATAGCCATATGCATATGCAACCACATGCTGATATGTGCAAGGGCAATCTCAAAGGACATGCTCTGGTCCAGGAAATCTGCTAAGAGAAGAGAGTTGATGTCATCAACATTGTCATTTGTGCAGGAGAGAATGGTCCTATCCAGATAGTACTGATCTGGCTTGTTCCCCTGCTCTATGCCTGAATATGTGGAGTTGATAAGGTCATCCATGGTATTTTCATGGCAGAGCATGTTCTGTAAAATCTGTATAGTGTCTGCAGCATCCACTGTTGTGCCTGCACCAATGTGCAAGAGCCAGGCAGCATGTGCAGTGTTCTCTGGAGTTCTGTTGAGTTGCATATTCTTGGTCAAGTGATATACAGTAATGCATTGCCAGAGAGTGCTTCTTTTAATGGATGAAGCTATGATCTGTTCTCTAGTGCCCCTAAGAATGACAGGTAGGGTCTGTCTAAAGTCACCTCCAAACAAAATGGTGATTCCACCAAATGGAACATTCTGCTTCTTGAAATCATGCAAAGTGTGATCCACTGCATCTGTGGCATATTTGTGCTGCATAGGAACTTCATCCCAGATGATGATGGAAGTTTGATCAAGGACCTGGTGCAAATCTGAACCTCAAAGTATCCTGCAAGTAAAGGCCTCATTAATTTCAATTGGGATTTTGAACATGGAATGTGCTGTGCGACCACCTTCTAGAAGCAATGCAGCAATTCTGGATGATGCCACACAGAGAGCAATTTTCCCTTGAGCATGAACAGCAGCTGCGATGGTGTTGCAGACAAAGGTCTTTCCACAACCTCCAGTACTATGCAAGAACATGAGCTTTCCCTTGTTATTGTTCACAGAATCCATTGCAGCATCAAAAACCCACTTCTGCCTGTGATTGAAAAGCTGAAGATTGTGAGTGACAGTGATGGCCAACTCTTCAACATTATAATCCCATTGTTCCTGCAAAAGCCTATTGGCAGGAACATCAATGTGCCAGTTGCCTTCAATGGGAGGCATCTCTGGATAATCAGAAAGTTGTTTGCCTGATCTGATAAAGATCTGGTTGATGAGATGCAAGCCATACATGTAAACTTGATCATCTGTAAAGTCTGTATCTGGATAGATTGAAAGAAGCTTGACTCTGAGGTCATCACAAATGTGATGTCTGAACTGGTTCCACAGGATGTCAGGAGACATTGGATTGCAATGGAGAAGAATGGTGGCAAAGAGCAATCTGAGAGAGGAACTGAGCTGCATCTGGGCTGCCTCTGTAAGACACTGGACTCACTCCTGGTCATCCTGCAAAAGACCCAATGCAACACAGGCCTGCTTGAATGTATCATGGATGACACCATTGACAGTGCACAAGTGCTGGAATGATGTTGCCCCTGTGACAACAGTAAGAAGCAGCCTGAGGTAGAACCTTTCACCCTTGGCAGGAGATGCAAAGTACATTCTGCCAATGGCAGGCTCGCCATGTCTTCTTGGGTTTCACTGCTTCTTGGTTCCATTGTAGACCCATGCTTGAGGAAAGTTCTGGTAGGTGACAGTACATGCTGCTTCATATCTTCTGTTGGCTTCAAACTATTGGAGCAGACTATATACGCTGCACAAGGGAAGAGATAACATGTTCCTTACAATCTACCTGGGGTTTAGTTAGACTTACATCTAGGGTTAGCAGAGGTAAGAACACTGTATTCCTACTACAGTACAGGTTTTCCTTATATACATAATAATAAGGATGTCACATGACTCAGGAATGTGTTTACCACATGTATGTGCAGTAAGCATAGTAACATGTGTATGCTGCATGTATTGCCTCATGTATGCAACATGTATCTCAGGGTTTAATTTCAACACAAACCAAGCAGTGAGATGTGTGGTCTTTGCACCAGGCCTTTCCAAAACCTCATTGATGTTGTCATCTGCATTGAAGTAGACAGTTTGCTGGTCCTCCAGATGGATGGGCAGATGATAAACATGAGACTCTGTGTGCATTCCAAACTCATTTATATGCCAGCAGCTTTCCACAGATCCAATGTAACGTGCATCAAGATACTCCTTGACCTCATCTCTGTCTTGGTCAAGAATCTTAATTATGGTTCTGTCATGGCCTTTGTATATGTACTTGTGGATGCACTTGACAGCCTCGACTGAAGAACAGATCTCAACATTGATGTGACAGTTGTATCTGACAAATGAACCAAGTTGTTAACTGATAAGCATGTTTTCAAATAAGTGCTCCTTACTTTGCAGCCAAATAATGATTGTGTGGGATGCATGTCTGTTATCATAGACATAATTATGCTTCCTCACTGTTCTACCATTGTTGGGTCTGGCATAATCAGGATAATTGTTTGCAGTAAAGGAAGTTTGTTCTCTGAACTCCTTGGGATACCTCTTGCTGCACCTATTGTCAACCATGCATGAAGCCTTGGGTTTGTCATGACCACAAGGACCATGAAGCATGCAGGTAGTTATAGTGTGATAGAGCATTGGTTGTGTGGCAGGGTCAGGAATCTGAGCAGACACAATGGAATCAACATCATGTGCATCACAGATTTTGTCAGCTGGATCGAGAAATATGAGGAGGTGCATATGTAAAATGGAAGGAACAGGTCACTTTACATCGAATTATGTGGAAGGCTTCTCTTTTGAAACTCGATGGTATGGATGTGTACCACCACTTTATCCAAAACACCATCCTTGACATCCTTGATGAATGCATTCTTCTTTTGTTCAAAGACACATGCAACAATGTCTGGCCTGTCATAAGCTTCCTGCTTTTTTCCATGGGAGGTAAAACATGATTGGGTGATTCCTCCTGCAACAGAGCTTCCTGGATCTCTGGCCACTGTGGATTGGCAGTCATAATGAGAAAGAGATCTGGCTTGCTGAAAAAGTGACAAATGGCTATGGAATCCTGGAAAAGCTGATTCATATGCCTTTCACTGCCTATATGGGTTGATGGAAGAATGATGCAACTCCCATGATCCTCTAGATTAATATTTTTATCCCAGTCACCCATGGCAGCATCCCTCAATCCAGCATACACATCAGCCCTAAGCTCCTTCTGGTGATGTCGGACCCAGTTCAACATATTCTGTTCAATAGATGCCCAAGCATCTACAACATACTGTTGCAAAAGATTTCCACCCCAAAACAATGGTGGCTGCTCTCCTGGCCTTGGATGCAATTGATAAGCATGATAGCATCTCTGACTGACATTGGGAACTCTTCTGGCTCTATTTGCACTTTGGTGTGCAGGTATATCTGGGTGCCATCCATCTTTACCGTGAGGAAAGAGCAAGACATAGTGCAAAGTTGAATAGGATGGATGCAACTGGCTGATATGCCTAAGCCCTCCCCCTCTCTGCCTGAGAACAATATCTCAATGATCAGACTGTTCCTCAGAGCCATCACCTGGAATAATGGCTGCCACTTCATCATTGGCTGTAGGGAGATTATAGTGATGTAAATCCTGAGTTCTATCTGATCGCAGCTGTATGGAGACATTGTCCTGCTCTTCTGGAGGCTTGTCCCTCATGATCTGGAATGCCTGGTTGAATAAAGGCACATAAGCATGGGTGTTATTCAGCATGGCCTGCAGCTCTGTCATGATAACTGAGTTGAGATTATTGTTTTGCCACTCATGAAGATCAAGCTGTGCGATAGAATATAGAGCTGTGCATAGGCTGCAGGCCATTCAGGAGGAGGCAGAAGTGCTCCAGAAAGGTGATGAAGATCACCATGAATACAAAAGCTGTATACACCTGATGTACCTGAGACAGAATGGTCCACCTTGACACCCAAAGATGTGAATGCAAATGCAGCATTGTACTGTCAGATGTTTGTTTCAAATTCTTTAGAAAGAGGACTTTTGCCACACAACAGATCTTGCAATGTGGCAGGGGCAGGTTGGAAAGATGGCAAACAAATTTGTCCCTGCAAGCAGCAACTTCCAAATCTTGGTACAGCTCAGGTAGACCTGGACAACTTTTCACAATCAAAATGCAAGGCATGGCAGCGTGGACACTCCACATTCATGGGTCCAAGTGAATGTCTGGGAATTGGCTCCTGATAAGGTGCACAACCCAGCGGTAATGGCCTTGCAGGTCAATGTAGAGGTAGAGGTACAGGCATAAGTGGAGGCAAAGGTGGCAATATTGAGGGATTCAGGAATGAAGCAGGCAGCAGCAGTAAAGGAGATTGCATGGGAGAAGGTGGCAATGATGGAACATGGAATATTAGGTCAGGCAGCAGTGGTGATGAAGATTGTGGAGGAGAAGATGGAAATTGTAGAGAAGACACCCTTCAAACTCATCATAATAATCTGATGGCAGAGGAGAATGTGGAAATTGAAAAGCAGTCACCCTTCCAAATTCATCATAATAATCTGATGGCAGGGGAGAAGGTGGAAATTGCAAGAAGACTGGCTTCCATCATCATCATCAGATTCCTCATTCTCCATTTCCCTCCTCAAAGCAATCTCATTATTCCTCTGTTCATCATACTCAGCAGCCAAAAATGCAGCCATTTCCCTATCCATCTGAATTTGTTCTGCTTGTGCATCCACTTGAGCTTAATATTGATCAATCTGATCTCCAGACATATTGTTTGCCAATTGATCCAACCTCATCATTCATTGATGCAAGTTCCTGTCTGCAATGGATAGACATTGGAGCTTTTCAGCCTCATCCATCTGTACCTGCTCATCTGCATGCTGTTCATTTCTCCACATCTGATGCATCCTGAGAGCCCATTCCTGATCATGCCTATTACATTCCTGCAATGCCACTTCTATATTGATATGTGTGGGTGGATCATGATATCATGGCTCAGCAGCTAAAGCCACTTGCTGGGCAGCTGCCTGCCTCTCCAACTCCTGTTCAGCCAGCTGCTGCAATTGTTGATTGTGCTGCCTAGCTGCTTTAGCTTCAGCAGACTGTCTTTGTGCATACTCTGCAGCTTCAGCAGCTTGCCTCTGCCTTTCCTGTTTAGCCAGCTGCTGCAATTGTTGATTGTGTTGCCTAGCTGCTTCAGCTTCAGCAGCCTGTCTTGGGGCATCTCTTCAGCTTCAGCAGCTAGCTGCTGTTCAATCACCTGCTGCAATTGCAGATTATGCTGCCTACTCATTTCAGCCACCTGCTGTGATATCCTTTCTCTGGCAGCAACAGCCTCAGCAATTCTTCTTTCCTCAGCAACCTTCTGTAATAATTCCTGCTGATGCTAATACTCCTTAGCTGCCTCAGCTTGTTGTAACTCCTGAACATGTGCATCATAATCTGCAGTTCTTTCCCTCAATGCAATATGTCCCCTATGCAGATTATTGAGTGCAGGATCTGCTTGACCACCTGAAATATTATGCAATGGTTCCAGTCCCCTCCCAGTCCCTCTCCCTCTCCCCCTTGTATGTAACTGAGGTGCAGGTGGAACCACAGGAATAGAATTGGCCAAAGGTGCATTCTACACTGCTGGCAGTTGAACCTGTGGTATAGTAGAAGCTATATTGCCCCTACTCCATGGTTTGCCAAAACAGGTCCCGATGGCATCACAGGAGCCCCTCTTCCATGTAATACAGGAGCAGGAGGTACAACAGGCAATTCAAACTGCCTTGGAGCATCCCAATCAACAGGCATCTGCACCTGTGGTATCTGAGCAGCCAATGCAGCTCCATAGTTCAGTGGAACAATTTCTTCAGCAGGGGCAGTCACTCTGACTCTGCTTCTCCTCTCATCAGGATTGGTCATCTGGAACCTTTCCAGATGGTCTGTATCTCTAATTCTAGCCCTCTCCACTTCTGGAGTAGAAGGTCTACTTTGATTCCTGCAAACACTCTAATCAGCCATCATTATTGCAACATATGCCAACACCACTCACATGTTTAGTAATGTTAAAGCCCAACAATAATTTTGTTCAATAGCCAACAATGCAGCACAGCTGAAGTAAGGTCAACAACAACTTCCTTTAACAGCCAGTTGTCACAACACTCACTATAATCCAACTGTTTTCTACTTCCAATAAACAATTTCAACACTTTTTGTAATAACAATCACAATTTTGCTATTTGATAATAGATAGAAATTGCAATAGTATCACTATTATAGCCCCAAATGTTGTGTGAAGAGAGGTACTCAACTGATTGTCATGCACTCTCTGTCCACATGTAAGGACAAAGCAGCTATTTGGTCATGTTGTGCCCAATCCGGGTGAGGCATGAAAGTAGGTGTCCACTATACTGCAACTGAAATTTTATGCAAGCAAATTTGGTATTGACTTGTTACTGACCTCATTACACATTTGTATTAACATATTACTGACTTCATTAAATTTGTATTGACCTGTTACTGACTTCAGACTTTTTACTGACCTCATTACAAATTTGTATTGACTTGTTACTGACCTCATTACAAATTTGTATTGATCTGTTACTGACTTTATTACAAATTTGTATTGACCTGTTACTGACTTTATTACAAATTACAAATGTGTATTGACTTGTTACTAGTACTATTGGTGCTATACATATGGGACAATGACATTTCAAACCCAGCAGTATTTAGACCCACTTTTACTAGTATTTTTTAGTGCCTCAGCCTGACTATCTAACATATTTTGATGAGTCAGCTCCAGTGCACCATCCACTAGCACCAATGTCATGTCTACACATCTGCCTTTGTGGAAACCCTCAGATTCCAACTCTACTTGACTATGTAGGAAATGACAGGCAACCTAATCCTCCTGACAAGGAAGCTGCAGGTGAAGAGGATGGACATTTCAGTAGACCTGAAGATTCTGATGGTTCTGATGGCCCTGGGGATGACCCCAATTCTGATGACCCTGGAGATCAGCCTCCTGTAGGTGGAAACCCAGACCCAGAGAGCAGATTTCTCAATGTGCTTTTAACCTCTCAGACAGTCTCTGCACTCTCTGCCAGAACCAAGCTCCCTAGCCTGAAAAGATCAAAGTTTGGGAATCCAACACTTTCAATGGTTCCAATCCCCAGAAACTTTGGGACTTCTTAGTCACTTGCAACCTCCACTTCCAAGATCATCCTCATGTCTTCGCCTCCAATGAAAGAAAAACATTATTTACCATTTTCTACCTCAAGGAATCAGCACTCAGCTGGTTCGAACCCAGCCTCAATTACCCAATGGATTCTGCCCACTGGATGTGGAATCATGAGGTATTCCTTCAGTGAGCTAGAGAGCAATTTTAACCCTCATGACCCTTTGGGGGATGCGAAAAGGCTCTTTCTAAACTCACAATGAAGAAAGGGAATCATATAGTCAAGTATAATGTTGACTTTTGGAAACTTGCTTCCTGGGTCGACTGTAATAAAGCTGCTCTTCATGACCAGTACTTCTGTGGTCTTCTGCTCCATTGTGGGGAAGGAGACCCAACACTCTAGCAGCATTGCACCTTAAGGCCCAAGACACTGACAACATATACTGGATACAGGAAGAAGAGAATTACCTCAATGCCAAGACTTCTGGAAATTCTGGAAACTTTGGAAAGAAGGACTTTAAAGGTTCTCCAAACTCCAACTCCAATTCCAACTCCAACTCCAGTAATCAGTCCAAACCTCAAAACTTGTCTAACTCTAATTGCACTACTAAACCCTCGACCAGTGGCTTTTCCAGATCCAAGCACAACAAACTGAAGGACTCCATCTCTGACAAGCTGGGGAAGAATGGTAAGCTAACTGGAGAAGAATGTGAACATTGGATGAAGGAAGGTCTCTGCCTCTATTGTGGTGAAGAGGAACATCTAGCTGGGAATTGCAGCAAGTCCAAGGCTGCAAAAGCCCATGCAGCCACAGTTACTGAATCCAAGCTGGATTCTGCAGACTCAAAAAAATAATCTGCAGCTTGCAGGAATATGCCAATAGGGCTCAAAATTGCATTGACCTTTCCCAGATGGCTGCCTATGTCTGTCTCAATGTGTCTGTTCTTTCTAATCTAAAATCCCTTACCATCCTCTTATCCATCTCTGACAACTCCATACAAACCTGAATCATTATCAACTCCAGATCATCCCACTGTTTTCTTGATTCCTCTTTCATACTGGAAAATCATTTCAGTATGGAAACCATTCCACTGATCGGACTCCAACTATTTGATGGAACCTGCAACTCCACCATTACTCAAGTCATGAGACTTCCAGTCACTTTTCCATCTGGTGAAGTGTTCAATTTGACATTTTTGTAACCCTGCTCAACTCTTTCTATTCTGCAGTCCTTGGTCATAATTGGCTGAAGCAATACAATCTGTTGATTGACTGGTCTCCTGGCTGAATAAATTTCTGCTCCACAGAACATGGAGGTCTGGCACCCCTGACATCTTCTGACTCTCTGACTGCCAAGTCACCTCCAAACCTTCCAGCAGAAATCTGCTTACCTCCTAAAATCTCCTTCATCAATGCTGCCACTTACATGTGTGCCAGCAAACATCTTGGAGCTATTGCTTTTCAGATGATCTTTTCCTCAGAAAGCCTCACAACCAAATCCTCAGCTGTCACTGGAGATCCGGTAGACCTCTCAGATATTCCTGAAGAGTACCACAAATTTACTGATGTCTTCAACAAACAGAAGTGGGACACCCTTCCTCCACATCACCTTATGATCTAAAAATAGAAACAGAAGATAATGTGCCCCCACCTCCAGGCTGCATGTACTCCCTCTCCCCATCTGAGCTTGAAGCCTTGCGAGTGTTCATTGAAGAGAATGTTTGTTCTGGCTTTATCTGACCTTCTAAATTCCCTCATGGTGCTCCCATACTCTTTGTCAAGAAAAAGGATGGCACATTCCAGTTATGTGTCAACTATTGGGGCCTCAACTGCATCTCAAAGAAGGATCACTATCTACTTCCACTAATTTCTAATCTTCTTGATGCCCCACAGAAATCCCACATTTTCACTAAGATTGACCTTCAACATGCTTACCACCTGGTGCACATCACTGATGGTGATGAAATGTGAGTTCTACAAAGATACAGTTGAATATCTAGGTTTCATTATATCATCAGATGGACTATGGATGTTCAAAGACAAAGTAAAGATCATCCTGGACTGGCCAGTGCCCTGAAAAGTCAAGGATATCCAGTCTTTCCTTAGATTTTGCAACTTTTACTGCAGGTTCATTCATGGGTATTCCAGCATTGTCATTCTTTTTATCCACTTGATGTGGAAAAACTTTCCCTGAAACTTCAACAAGAAGTGCCAAGAAGCCTTTGACAGGCTCAAGGAAGAATTCACTCATGCATCAGTTCTCACCCAATGGGTACCAGATTTCTGCATAGTCCTTGAAATGGATACTTCCAACTATGGCCTAGCAGCAATCCTTTCTGTCCACACCACAGATGGTGACATTCACTCTATTGTGTTTCACTCATGCTCCTTCAATTCTGTGGAGCTGAACTACAACACCCATGGCAAAGAACTTCTGGCCATCTTTGAAGCTTTCAAACACTGGCAGCAATATCTGGAAGGCTCTAGAAACCTGATTGACATGGTTACTAATCACAAGAATCTGGAGTACTTCAGCACCACAAAACTTCTTACCTGCCACCAAGCCAGATGGTCCAAATACCTCTCCTAATTCAACCTAGTCATTTGCTTCTGCCCTGGGAAATTAGGGATGAAACTTAATGCACTCACTAGATGATGGGATATCTACTGCAGAGGGGAAAATAGTGACTTTGTCTCAACAAACCCAAGCAATTTTTGACCCATATCCATCCAAGAACAACTCACATCATCACTCTGAGCCACTTACCTTGCCACTTACCTTGCCACGCCAGTCATCCAACAAGCAGTCTTTATGGACATCGAGAAACTCCACAATGACATCCAATCCTTCCTAACCCTCAATCTCATTTCATCCACACACCTCCCAACCCCTTCTACTTCCAATTGGACTGTAGACAACAGTGGACTCCTCTGCCACTTTGACTGGATTTATATCCCAGATGTCATGGATCTTCACCTCAAAGTCCTACAGTACAAGCATGATCATATCCTCTCTACCCACTTTGGTCAGAACAAGACCCTTCAACTTGTTTGACGTGATTATGTTTGGCCCAACCTACAGACCTTCATATAAGAATTCTGCAAATCCTGTACTATGTGCAAATGATCCAAGTCACCTCAACATAAACCCTATGGATTCCTGAAGCAACTCCCAGTCTCAGAAAGGCCTCAGAACTCGATCTTGATGGACTTCATTAAACAGCTACTGGATTCTGATGGTCATACCACCATTCTGGTTATCATATACTGACTCTCCAAACAAGGCATTTTCATTCCTGCAGTAAACAAGATCACAGCACAAGAACTCACCAACCTGTTCATCATACACATCTTTTTCAAGCATGGTGTTCCATCACATGTCACTTGCGACCAGGGATCTGAGTTCATCTCCCACTTTTTTTGAGTCTCTCAGGCAAGCATTGGATATGAAGATTCACTTCACTTTGGGTTATAATTTGGATCTTCTGCAACTACCAACAGGACAACTGGTCCCAGCTGTTGCCCTTAGGAAAATTAGCTTACAGCAATGCTCTGTCAGCTTCCACTGAAGTTTCACCCTTCTTTGCCAACAAGGCTTACCACTTGAACATTACCATTTTTCCTGAATGTGAGCTAGCCTTCCAGCATGCTCATAACTTTGTGGTGAATCTTGATGACCTTCACCAGGAACTCTGGAAGCAGCACTCCAAAGCAGAAGCACTATCAGGATTCAGTAGACCAGCACTGGATTCCCACTCCCAACTTCAATATCAGAGATTACGCCTATGTCAAAGGAGAACACTTGTGCATGACTCAACCCTCCAAGAAACTCTTGGAGAGATACTATGGTCCATTTGAAATCATTGCCCACCTGGGTTACCTACTCAGTTACCCTCTGGCTTCTGGACCACCTCCAGGCTGTTCACCCTATATTCCACATCTCACAAGTGGAAGAAGACACCCCTAACACAATTCCTAATCGCTCTCAGCCTCTGCCTCCTCTGGTTATTATTGATGATAAACTTAAATATAAAATCTTGGAAATCCTGGACTCAAAAATTGATAACCATTGTCATTGCAAGCTACTATACTTTGTCTGATGGGAAGGTTACCAGGGGACTAATGAAGAAAACTCTTGGCTGCCAGCCACAGAGCTTGACCATGCTCAGGAATTATTTGCAGACTTCCACATTCATTATCTGGAGAAACCCAGACCACTCCAGACTTAGTTCACTCAGAAAGGGACAGTACAATTTATTGATCCAAAAGGAAAAAACTAAACAAAGTATTTTTTTGGTGGGCCCCAACTGGGCCCCTACACCTCCCCATCATCCTCCTCAGTGGGCTCTACCCAGATGACCCATTCAGCCTCCTCAGCTAGCCCAGCTAGCTCCTCCCTCACTTCTCCCTCACTACAGCTCTCCTCCTCTGCCCACTCTGGGTTGAACACATCATGAAAATCCATGATTTCCTCATAGGTCCCTGCCTGCTCCTCTTGAAGATTCTGTATCTCCCACTTCAGGCCCTTCACAGCTGCCACCAACTCCCTCATCAACTCCACCATCTCCTTCCCCATTGATTTTCCTTTTGGGGCCTCATGCCCTCCCACACTACCTTTTTGCACTTGTGGTTTGCCCTGGTGCAGGGCTCACATGCCTGGCCCTGGGCACTTATGCAGAAACATGCCAGTTTGTGATTTGAACACCTAAAGGAAGAAATGTCAACATTGTACTCAACAGTGAAGAAATTCTATTACTCACTTTTTTACAGGGCCATGTGGCCTCCACCCACATGTCATTGCTCCTCCTCTTCTCGTTGCTCCTCCTCTTCTCATTGCTCCTCCTCTTCTTGTCGCTCCTCCTCTTCTTGTTGCTCCTCCTCTTCTTGTTGCTCCTCCTCTTCTTGTTGCTCCTCCTCTTCTTGTTGCTCCTCCTCTTCTTGTTGCTCCTCCTCTTCTTGTTGCTCCTCCTCTTCTTGTTGCTCCTCCTCTTCTTGTTGCTCCTCCTCTTCTTGTTGCTCCTCCTCTTCTCGTCGCTCCTCCTCTTCTCGTCGCTCCTCCTCTTCTCGTCGCTCCTCCTCTTCTCGTCGCTCCTCCTCTTCTCGTCGCTCCTCCTCTTCTCGTCGCTCCTCCTCTTCTCGTCGCTCCTCCTCTTCTCGTCGCTCCTCCTCTTCTCGTCGCTCCTCCTCTTCTCGTCGCTCCTCCTCTTCTCGTCGCTCCTCCTCTTCTCGTCGCTCCTCCTCTTCTCGTCGCTCCTCCTCTTCTCGTCGCTCCTCCTCTTCTCGTCGCTCCTCCTCTTCTCGTCGCTCCTCCTCTTCTCGTCGCTCCTCCTCTTCTCGTCGCTCCTCCTCTTCTCATCGCTCCTCCTCCAGCCAGAGCCCCTTACAGATGAGTTCCTCTTGTTGTGCCTTGAAGGCAGCCAGATGCTCTATGGTAGATTGGGAGGATGTGTTCATGATGTAGATGAAGGATAGGAACTTGAAAATTTTCTGTCCACAGACTCTGTAAGGGCAACCTCAAAGCCTCATTTAATAGTGAGCTAACAAAGGGGAATCCAAAGTTATCATTATACTACAGAATACAAACACTTCAGGCACACATAACAGAGGGGAATCCAAAGAGAAAACTCTAAGGACCCATCTGTTGATGCCCAGTATATGTGATAGAGCTGAAATTCAAGTAGTAAGCTAAAATAGCAAAAAGGCAGAAATAGGCAGATCAAGCTGTGGGATGATGTCACCTTGATGGGTAAACATTCAGAAGGGGTCCTGCTTCTAAGAATAGAACTGTCAACACATACTAACATGGAAAAAAACTGAAATATAATAATAAAATAGGAATAAATCATAGAAAATCATAGAAAATGCAGAATAGGGTGAAATAAAATATAAAAAAATAGAAAATTGCCCAGATGCCTGGGGCACCTTCCTTTTCCCTTACAGACCCAGCTTTTTAAGTCAGATCCTCAAACCCTCATGTGCCTTGTAGGCTCAGCACTAAGGGGAAATACTGTCAAGACCTGTTTCACCCAATTGAATTCCCAATAATTCCTGACTTTCCAACTCTTTTCTGACCTTCTCTGCTGGCATTCTGGCTGTAGCACTTTTTAGTCATCAGACAAGTCCTCATGTGCCTTAGTAATCATTTGCTTACTCACTTTATTCCTAATACAGTCTTACCAATTATGGTCACAGATACTTACCAAGACCCATTAGTAAACTTCCACATTTTCCATTTATTCTTCCAGGCTTCATTATTTAAATGCCTGTAGCTGAGCCTTGTACCTCAGTTTGCAAATTATATTCATCTACACATTGTAATTTGCTTGTGATTAATCACCTCCAGTCAATAATCAATCCTTAACTCATCTCTATTCATCCTCAACTCCATCTCAACTTAATCACTTAATCTCATCACTCTTCTTGACCTCAGAATCAATTCTAAACCTCTGCTTAATCTATTCTCACCCTCTGTCTAAAAACCTGAACTCCTCTGCCCTGAAATTGGACAACTGACAAGGAGAAGGGCACAACTTCTTACAAGTTGAAGCCAAGTCCTCTCTGGCCCCTTTTTACCTGGCCTGCTCCAGCCTGGTGGATTCTGTGTGGAACTCCTGAACCCTCCAACCACTGACAACTGGGTCCTACCAGAAGTCCAGTGTTTTTCCTGCCCAAGTCCCAAACTTAGTAGTAGCAATCTGAACCTTGACACTCTCCAAATGTGTACAGGTCACATGATTTGGTAACTTGGGTACCAACCTCAGCAAAACCCATGATTTGGTGATAGGTCTACTGTGCACTCTAAGGTCTGGAATTGGTCCCAATTGTATTGACACATTATGACAAATGCTCCAAACTACTATGAATGCCACAAAATTGATTTCAAATACTTTTCGAACTATTTCAAACTTTTTGAACAACTTCACATGATTTTGAATAGCTTCAAATGATTTTGCAACATTTTGAACACTTTGAATGACTTTGTACTACTTTGAACAACATTGGCCACCATATAGTTGTCCCGAAACCCTTTCAATATATGCTGCACATCTGGAATAAACCATTTCATCCTATATCGAGCACTACTGGACACGAAGAGAGATGACAAAAGATGTAGAATATGATAAGTGCAGTTTTATGTTTCAATAATATATTGAAGCAATAGAACAAGAACTTTTACTATACTGGGACAATGTACATTTCATTTATTATTTTTTATGTTTTACAATACTTTTATTTGCTGTGCCTACTGCCTCGTGTTTCCACATGTTATTGTTTCCTTTTTAGTACTATTCCTTCAAATTGTATATACAGTGAGGGACAAAACCTTTTAAATGATTTTTGAAGTTGAACTATTTCTTGAATAACTCAAGAACAACTCAACCAAACAAGTCCAAATTTGGGATAGTGGTAGAGTATCATGTGACTAATAAGTTGCAATTTGTTTTTCTTAATAATCTTGATTTGTTCCCATGTTATTAATATTTTACTGGCACAAGTCCATTTGAAAGGGTTTGTCCTTCTGGTATTATAAAATATTATTCTAATATTCTAGTACTTGGTATACCCCCTTTTGCCTGTAACACAACCTGAACCCTTCTAGGCATACTCTCTATCAGATTCTGACAGACAGATGCTGGAATATCATTCCACTCCTTCTGTACTCTCTCCCACAACTCTGCAATTCCAGATGCTGGAGTATCATACTCTCCAAGTCTAACCTTGAGGTGATGCCAAAGGTGTTCAATGGGGTTAAGGTCTGCTGATTGAGGGGGCCACTGCATAACCTCTAATCCACTGTCTTGAACCCATTTTTAGGCCTTTTTGCTCTTGTGTTTGGGGTCATTGTCCTGCTGAAAAAGAACATCTGTTGGGTTTTTCTGGTAATACCTGATTGATTCTTGAAGTTCATCATCCAGAATGCTGACAATAAGGTTAGCATCCAGTCTCCCATCAATCTTGGTTGCATATCCAGACCCTTCCCAGAACATACAGCCCCAGATCATCAGAGAACCCCCTCCAAGCTTGACTGTCCACTGCACCAGCCAATCACTCAACCCCTCTCCTGGCTTTTTCCACACCCATTTCTTCCCATCTGACCCCAAACAATTGATTTTGGTCTCATCTGACCATATAACCCTCTTCCAGTCCTCTACTGTCCAGTCTTTGTGTGCTTCTGCAAAGTCCATCCTAAGCCTCCAATGCTTCTTAGAGAGAAAAAGTCACTTTTGCTTGGTTACAGCCTTCATTCCAGTGCCTCTGAGTGCTCTTCATACTGTCTTCACAGTAAATGATGTGTTGGTCATGTCTTATAAGGTTTTGGTGACCTCAGTGGCATTTTCAGTTTTCTGAGAAGTGATAAGGTGAATGGCATAGTGGGTGTCAGCAGGTGAAAGCTTCCATGGATGGCCACCAACAGATTTGAAAAATTGGATACAGAACCAACACTTATACCAGTGATGGAGGAGATAGCAGGACAAGACTGCCCTTTGTCAAGCAGTTCAAGAACACGAGTGTGTTGAGCAGGAGTAAGTGATCGCATGAGTGTATGTGGGGGGATTCGGTGTGGAAAATGACAGAAAGTTGGACACAGAGTATATATACATATTTTCACCAAGTCACATAATTTTATTTGTACTTATTTGCTTTGATTAAACAAAGTTGTGTGCCTGATATACCAGAGGGACAAAATCTCTCAAATGAACTTGTGCCAGTAAAATATTAATAACATAAGAACAAATTAAGATTAAAACAAATTGAAATTTACTAGTCACATGATACTCTACCACTATCCCAAATTTGGACTTGTTTGGTTGAGTTGTTCTTGAGTTATTCAAGAAATAGTTCAACTTCAAAAATCATTTGAAAGGTTTTGTCCCTCACTGTGGACTTGTATTAGTTACTTAGACAGAGAAAAGCAGAAGGGGAACAGAGAAGAAGTCACCCTCTCCATTATCATTCAATTTAAAAGCTGTTCTCTTGAGTCTTATCTTCACATTGTATCTCAAAGTTCTGCAAAATATCATGAACTCCCTCAAACTTTCATATTCACTCCTCGACTTATTGCCTATCACCTATCATCTCTCAAAAATACATTTAATTCACTATATCCATTATTTGATATACTTTGACACAAGTCTGACTCTTTCAAAACTCTTCGAACTACTTTGAACCTCTTTGAACCTCTCCAAACCTCTTTGAACCTCTCTGAACCTCTTTCAAACATTTTTGAACATATTCAAACCTATTTCGAACCTTTTTTGAATATCTTCATACACCTTTAAAGACTATTTGCAACACTCCTTGTCATTCCATATCTTTCACTACAACCATTGGGTATCAGCAGTGATATTTAGTACAAACTCGCACCCTTAGAGGGAAGTTGGTGAGGGGGGGACCAGGGAGGACTGGGGAGAAAGTGAGTGAAGGGGTGATGGAGTGAGTAGGATGGTGGGGGGACTATCTTTTCTTTGGCTGTGATTTCTGCTGTATGCTATCATGTATCAAGGAAGCTCAGAGAAAAGTGTGAAAACAGAAAATATTGTATATGATGAAGTATTATTAGATTAAAATAAAAATTAATGAACACAGTGAACCATGTGTACCAAAGGTACATTTCAAAACCTTGTCAATAATAAAGTGAGCATGGTCACGTGAAGGAGTCATGGGAATCATGACAAACTCTGAAGGGGTGGAAACAGCATCATGCTGTGAGACTCTAGAGAGATGTGAGAAATGATGACAAATATAACTCAAAGGTGTGGGAACTAAATTCTCAGCTAATAACTGGGTAACAAAAATTAGCTGAAATTTTTTTGATTAGTCGCAAAAAATTTTGGCTATTTTTTGGCCTGATCACATTTGTAATAACTGTTCCCATGATAAGAAAAATTTTTGGCTAAATTTTGGGCCTGATCACAAATGCAATAACTCTTCCCATCATAACAAAAATTTTTGGCTAATGTTTGGCCTGATGACAAATATAATAAGGTGTTCCCATGATGACAAATCTAATAACTGAGTGTAGGAACCAAATTTTTGGCTGAGTTTTGGCCACTTCTAGCTTTTCTGCTCTCTTTCTGGCTCTGGGCTCTTTTCTAGTGGGGTTGTTTTTGCATTCTTGGGGTATCTGTAGACCAAGGTGAAGCTCTGTGAAGTCCTACCTCTCTGACTTCTCTTTTTTCAACAAAAGAAGTGTCTGCCAGTTGTTTTTTGGACCTCTCTCAGGGCACTGTGTGCAGGGAGATTGGGCTGGCAGGTTTGCAGTTGCCTCCCCTTCCATTTTTGGAAGTCACTCCACTATCAACTGCCACTGTTTGCACCAATGTCACAGCCTCCTACAAGAATCTCACATCCTCCACTGCTGTAAGAGAGCTCCCTGATTCCCATGGACCCAACTCTGCCCAACACTCCTCGATGGATCTGGACAGCTGCACAGCAAACTGAATGGGACCAACAGACCTTGGATAGCCCTACTCGCTACCGGACTCCACACCATGCTCGCACAATGAACATTGTCCAGCCTTTGCTGCCAGTGCCACCTCCCTATGGTGGTTTGCTGAATGGGAATGATGCTGATCCTTTTCTCACCCCTCCACCTCCACCTCCTCAATACAACCACCTTCCTCCTCATTTGGCACAACAGCTGGCAGCACTTCCTCCCCTTCCACAGGTAGTGAGAGGCAGAGGCAGAGGAAGAGGAAGAGGGAGGGGAAGAGGCTCAATTGATGCAGCTCCACCTCTGCCTGTTGTTGCTCCTTTACATAATGCAGCTCTCCTATATTTTTTTCCTGCACCTCCTGCCTATCCTGTTTTTGACCCTCCTGTTCCTGCACCTCCAATTCCTGCACCTCCCATTCCTGTGGCTCCTGGACCTGCTATTCCTGTTGCACCTGGACCTCCCATTCCTGCTACTCATGCAACCACCCAGGCTAGGCTGCGAGTTCCACCTTTTGGTCCTCCTTCTGTTTTTGACCCTCCAGCTCCTGTACCTTTGCTTCCTGCACCTCCCATTCCTGTCACTCGGCCTGAACATCAAGTTCCACCAGTTATTCCTGCTTTAGCTGTATGTTGGATTACATATTCCTATATGTGACACAGGTTAATTAACAACATAATACTAATCCAGCCTTTTCTGCCTCCTATTTTTGACCCTCCTGTGCCTGTTGCTTCTGTTCTTGCACCTTCCATTCCTGTGGCCAATATACCTCTACCAATGGCTCCTCTACCAATGGTTTCTAAAATGGCCTAGGCTGTACTTGCTGTGCAGCATGCTGCACTTCCACCTTTTCAAGCTGTATGTTGCATTATATTTTAACATGACATGTAATGGTCTAACAGTATGATGATGTAGCCTCCTCCACCTCCACCTCTGCCTCCACCACCTCTGGCTGTTCCTGCTGTTTCTGTTCCTGCTGTTCCTGTTGCCAATGTAGCTCCACATGTAAGCAAGCTAATATTGTTTTGATCAATTTGGTGACTGACTTGATCATCCAAGATTGATCCTGCCCCTCTTCCACATGTTCTGCTGCCTCCTGCATGCCGCCTATTTAGCCTACTTTGGCCTATTCATGATCTCAGAAGAATGGATGTTCAGGGTCCCAATTGCCGTGCTTTGCACTGGATGGCTGAACATCTTACCACATCCTCCAATATAAATCCCAGATTTGGCATGTGCTGCTTGAATGGAAAGATTGCTTTGCCCCCTCTTCACCCAGTCCCACCTGAGCTTATCCAATTACTCACTTCTCAGGATGACACTGAAAAATCATTTTGTGATCATATTTACACTTACAATAATGCACTTGCCATGACTTCTATCAGTTGCAAGACTGACAAGTCAGTCAATGAGGGTGAAGAGGCAGTGAATGATGGCATCAGTCCCTATGTCTACAAACTCCATGGTGAGCTGTCCCACAAGATCAGATCTCTTCTTCCACCAGAGAAAGAACCTCCTGTTTATGCTCAGCTATATATTTATGATCCAATGGATGCAGTCAACTTTTGCATGGCCAATGCCTGAAACACTCACCTCTATCACCACACTTTGCTCACTCTCCAGAACATGCTCCACCATCACCATCCAGCAGTTCAGATGTACAAGCAGGCTCATGAGCTCACCAGGAACTTGCCTCCACACCAGCAGTGCAAGATAGCTTTGTGTTTTGATTAATCCTATGACCATCGCCGCTACAATCTCTCTGATGCTATCAACAATGAGATTGCTGTCATTCTTCCAGGTGATGGTGATCAGCCAGAGAGCACATGTAACATCATTCTCTACCACAGGCATGGCCCTTCCCTTTAGCACATCAGTGACATCCATCCCCTCTATCTGGCCCTTCACTATGTTGGGCTGTTTTCTACTGGCCAGCTCCAATGGCATCCTTAAATTGAGTATGCAGCTGTCAATGCCAACAACCAAGGTGTTGCCAGAGTTCACAAACATGTATCCAAATTTGAATTCTACTGCTATTGCCTCCACCTTCGACCACCTGCTGTTGAGCCCCAGCATATCTTTCTGACCAGAAAGCTCTTTCAGGAGTTTGTGTGTGATGGATGGGCCACTGCTGAGCAGAATCGATTGCACTGAATTTTGATGAATCAGAACACCATTCATGGCAAAGTCTATGTTGGCCTGGCAGATACTGTGGCTGCAAACATCAATGTGGATACAGAGTCTCTGGGTCAAAGAATCATTCTTTCTTCATCCTTTGCAGGAAGCACATGACATATGCAGCAGCTTCTTCAGGGTGCATTCGCCATCAATCATCACTGCAATGGAGGCGATCTCTTTCTTACCATCACTGCCAACCCTGCCTGGCCTGAAATATGGGATGCTCTTTATCTGGGGCAGACTGCAGAAGATCGCCCAGATTTGGTCATTCGTGCATTCTATGCAAAGCAGAAGGAGATTATCAAGGATATCGAGGCTGGCATATTCAGAAAGGCTGTGGCTTATCTATTTACCATTGAGTTTCAGAAGCATGGCCTTTCTCACATGCACTGCATTATCTTTCTCAATGAGCAATCCAAGCTTCGCACCCCCGAGCAGATAGACAGCCTTCTGTCTTCAAAGTTTCCTGATGATGATCCTGAGCTCCTCGACCTCATCAAGAAGTTCATGGTCCATAAACCCTGTGGTGCAGAGAATCCTGCAGCTCCTTGCATAGTGAATGGACAGTGCTCCAAAGGTTTCCCCAAGCCATTCAGGGATCAGATGACCATCTCTGAGGATGCCTATGCCTCTACCAAGCATCGGGACACTGAATAGACATATCACATTTGGGGAAAGCAGGTCGACAATCATTGGGTGGTCACTTACTCTGCCTATCTCATCTGGAAGTACCATTGCCACATCAATATCAAGTCCATCAGCTCTATCAAGGCCATCAAGTACAAATATGTCTACAAAGGCCACGATCACATCACCATGGAGTTTGGAACTTGCAATGATGAAGTCAGGCAGTACCTCGACACTCGCTACATATCTGCATGTGAAAACATCTGGCACCTCTTCCACTTCACCATGCATGGTGCTTCTCCCAACATCATCTGTCTTCGAGTCCACCTTCCTGGCCAGCAGTATGTCACTTGAAATCAGAATAGTCCACAGTCTATCCAGGAAATTGTCCAGCATGCTGCACAGCATGACACCACCCTCACTGCCTTCTTCAAGGCCAATCAGGAGTATCTAGACTTTGCACAGGTCATTCTTTACCAGAACCTTCCCTCCAAATTTGTGTGGGATCAAAAGGCTCACAAGTGGAAGCCCAGACAGAGGGGATTCGCCATTGGAAGGATGTCCTATGCTCCATCCAGTGCCAGTGAACACTTTTACCTCAGGCTGCTTCTTACTGCTGTGAAAGGTGCTATATCGTATGAAGACCTTCACACTTTTTAAGGCATCATCGCTCCCTCATTCAGAGAGGCCTGCCTCACCCGTGGCCTTTTGGAGAATGACCAAGAGTGGCAGCAGTGTCTGGAGGAAGCAAAGTCCATGGCAACCAGTTGTCAGCTTCGCAATCTTTTTGTCACCATCCTTCATGACTGTGCTCCCTCTGATCCCATCCACCTCTGGAATACATATTGGCCTCACATTTGTGATGACTTGAGATATCAGCTCCAGCACACCAACATCCATATCAACCCTACTGATGATGATGTCCATTATTATAGCCTTTATCTTATCAATCAGCTTCTCATGGTCTCTGGGAAATCTCTCGAGAAGTTTTGGCCATACATGCCTCAGATCACTCAGAATTGGAATGCCAACATTCAAAACCGGTTGATCGCAGAGCAGCACAGATATGATGTTGTGGAGCAGGCCAAGTTGGCTGCACACAATCTGGACACTTTCAATCAGGATCAGAGGGCTGTCTTTGATGAGATCATGCATGCAGTCAACAACAAGACTAGCCAGACATTTTTCCTCCATGGTCCAAGTGGCACTGGCAAAACCTGTGTTTACAACACCCTCTGCCATCAGCTTCGCTCTCAAGGCAAGATCATCCTCTGTGCTGCATCATCTGGAATAGCTGCTCTTTTGCTCAAAGGCAGTTGTACTTCCCATTCCTGCTTTCAGATCCCAATCATTATAAACAAGTCATCCACCTGCACCATTTCCAGAGGTTCAACATGGGCACAGCTGCTGCAGCAGACCGACTTGATTATTTGGGATGAGGCACTCATGCAGCATCGTCATCTCCATGAAGCTGTCAACCGCCCTCTGAAAGACATTCTCCAATGTGACAAACCCTTTAGTGGTGTGCCTGTGGTCTTTGGCAAGGACTTTCACCAGATCCTGCCTGTCATTGAGAAGGGTTCTCAACCTTAAATTGTTGGTGCTTCTTTGCAACGCTCTGTTCTCTGGCAACACATCAAAATCCTTTATCTCAAAATCAACATGCATTTGAACACAGACAATCTTGAGGAGCACAACTTTGCAAAGTGGCAGTTGGAGGTTGGAAAGGGTGGTCATACAGATGAAGGTGGCACTATCAATCTTCCTGATCATCTCAAATGTCCTCAGAACACCATCGCTTCCCTCATCGACACCATCTATCCTGGCATCTATGATCAGGATCAGCATTCAGATCAATACTTTTCAGAGCGGGTCATCCTGGCAAGCAAGAATGATGATGTTGATGATTTGAACCATCACATTCTTCACAATTTTCCTGAACAGGAGCACGTCTTTCACAGTGCTGACTCGATTGCAAATGATGAGAATGATGAACTTCTATATCCCCAAGAATATCTTAATTCCATCAACTGCTCAGGTCTACCTTTGGCACATTTGGCACTCAAGGTTGGCATCCCTGTGATGATACTTTGCAATCTCAATATTGCTGGAGGGGTCTGCAATAGAAGTTGGGGGATATTGACTTGGATCAGGAATAGGGTTTTGGAGATTCGGTTGATCACTGGAGATAATGCAGGAGAGACTGTTTTTATTCCATGGATGCAACTTCGGCCCATTGAAGGTCAACTCCCCTTCACACTCTCTTGACTGCAGTTTGCTGTTCATCTTTGCTTTTCAATGTCAATCAACAAATCACAAGGGCAGTCAGTGAAGCATGTGGGTTTGGATTTCAGGAGTCCTGTCTTCACACATGGGCAGTTCTATGTGGCAATATCATGGGTCAAGTCAGTCCACAATATCAAGGCAATATGGCCAAGCTCAGAGAAGTGCAAAGACAAAAAATATTGTATATGATGAAGTGTTTTTAGATTAAAATATATATTGTACATATGTAACCACTACTTACAGAAAATGTTATTACATTAAAATCTATATTGTGAAAATCAATGAACACAGTGAACAATGTGGCACATTTAAAACCTTGTCAATAATAAAAGGAGGATGGTCACATGACTAGAGCATGGGAATTGATGAGGCCATGGGAGTTGCTTTGAGTGGGTGGGAGAGTGATGACCAACTCTGAGGGTCATGAGACATGATGACAAATATAACTCAAAGGTGGGAATTTGTTCTCGGCTAATTTTTCACCACCTTGAACTTTTTTTTTTGGGTCTGGGCTCATTTTCTATGTACAATAATGTCTGGATGGCATGTAAGGAGCTGTATTGCAGTGTTTTCTGAATAAAATTTGACCGAGGGGCAACTGTCATCCTTTTACTATGCTGTGAAAGCTGACTAAGCAAACCTTGCAGGCTGAACAAAATGCAAAATCCTGATCATGACCTCAGCACATGACCCAAACAAAATGATATAGACACATCACTGTATTAGTCAGTAACAAGTTGGATCAATAAAATATGCTTACAATTTATAGATGGAGGTCATTACAAAGTCAGGTCAGAATTGAGTGAACTTATTTGTGATGTAAAGTCAACAAAAATTAGTATCAATACAAAGTTTAGAAATAAGTCTAAGGAAATAAAAATTACTTGAATACAATAAGTTTAAAACTTGAGTTTGTTACAAAATAAAGTTAGTAAAATAACAGTTACAAATGAGTTCATTATGAAGTAAAGTCAATGAAAATTAGTCTAGACATGAGTCCAAGGAAATAAAATAACAAGTTTAAAAATGAGTCAGTAAAAGATAAGTTTAATATGGGTCAATAGAAAAAAAAAGGGGGGGTTTGAAACAAAGTTAGGGTAACAATACAAGTTGAAAGTTGAAATCAGTATTTTTGTACCAAGTCAAGTCAGTAAAATATGTAGATCTTCAAAATAAGGCATCAATAAAATAAAATTACAGTCATCATTATGAAGTCAAGTCAATAAAAATTAGTTCAATACAAAGTCATTATGCAGATTACTAACAAGTTATGAATTCAGTTCGTTACAATGGATCGAGTTCATTATAATGTAAAGTCAATAAATATTACTTTAATACAAAGTTATAAAAATTGAGTTTAATGACAAAGTGAAGTGAGAGATTTTTTACAACATTCAAAAGAGAGGAGAGGGAGGAGAGCAGGGGAGAGGGGGTGAAGTAGTGAGGGGGAGAGTGAGAGAGGGGGGAAAGGGGGTAAAGGGGGGAATGGGAGGTGGGAGTGGGTGAGGGTGTGATGAAGGGGGGGAGTGAGTAGGGGGGGGGGAGAGGGAAGGAGGAGGATGGATGGAGAGGGGGGAGAGGGGGGAGAGGGAGGGGAGTAGGGGTGAGGGGTGAGGGGGTGAAGGGAGGAGGGGGTGAAGGGGTGAGGGGGAAGGAGGGGGGAGGAGATGAGGAGGGGGAGAGTGAGTGAGAGGGGGAGGGAGTGAGTGAGGGGGTGATGGGGGTGAAGTAGTGAGGGGGTGAGGATATGAGAGTGGGAGAACATGAGAGGGGGGGGCAAGAGGGGGAGTGAGGAAAAAGGGGAGGAGAGAGGAGAGAGAGGAGAGGGGGAGATTGGAGGGAGGAGGGGGAGGATGCATGAGGGGGTAAGGGGGGAGAGGGAGGAGGAGGATGGATGGAGAGGGGGAGAGGGAAGGGGGAGGTAGGGATGGGAAGGGGATGGGGGTGAGGTAAGTGGAGAAGGGGATGGGGATGGGGTAGGTGGAGAAGGGGATGGGGATGGGGTAGGTGGAGAAGGGGATGGGAATGGGGTAGGTGGAGAAGGGGATGGGGATGGGGTAGGTGGAGAAGGGGATGGGGATGGGAGAGGTGGGGATAGGGGAGATGGGGATGGGGGAGGTGGGGATGGGGGGGATGGGGATGGGGGAGGTGGGGATGGGGGGGATGGGGATGGGGGAGATGGGGATGGGGGAGATGGGGATGGGGATGGGGGAGAAGAGGAAGGTGATGGGGGAGATAGGGATGGGGGAAATGGGGATGGGGGAAATGGGGATGGGGGAAATGGGGATGGGGGAAATAGGGATGGGGGAGATGGGGAAGGGGATAAACACCACAATCCACCCATGTTGACTGAAGAGTTGTGTACTATCTAAAAGTCAACTAAAGAGTTGTGTGACCATGACCCCCCAAACATTGTCTTTGGGCTGAAGATCCAATGGCCACTGAAAAGTTGAGTAACTGTAGTGGAATTAAGCATTGTGTTATGTATGTATATGCAAGCTGGCCCATGAAAATGAACCACCACTCACACATTCACAGACTGATTCAAGAAATGCAATGAGATGTTGATAAAATTAATGAACACAGTGAACAATGTGCACTGAAGTCAAAAAATGCAATGAGATGTTGATAAAATTAATGAACACAGTGAACAACATGTGCCATACTTCACTCATGGGTAGTTCTATGTGGTGATATCATGTGTAAGGTCTATGCACAACATCAAGGCTATATGTCCAAGTGACAGTGGAAGTGCAAAAACCAAAAATATTGTATATAATGAAGTACTACTAGACTAACATAGAAATGAAGTACATACTTATTAAACATGTTAATGTGTGCTGGAGGCACATTCTCAACCTTGTTAGGAATAAAATGAGTAAGCAAATGATTACTAAAGCATGTGAGGACTTGTCTGATGACTAAAAAGCACTGCAGCTAGAATGCTGGTGGGAATTATCAGAAAAAAGTCAGAAAAGATCAGGAATTATCAGGAATCTGATCAGAAGAACAGGGTCTTGACATACAGGAGCACACAAAAGTGGTTGAAAGCATACCAATGCACATATAAGTGCACTATAGAAAGTGGCTCAGGGTCATCCATAAGTGCAATGAAATCAGGAAAAGTGCATGCAGGCAACCAAAAGCACACAAAGTGCACAATAGTGCATAAAAGCACACAACAGCACACAATGGTGCATAAAAGCACACAATAGCATACAACAGTGCACAGTGGAAAGTAAATAAGAATCATCCAGGAGGTGTGCACAATCATGAAAAATGCTATAGTATGAGTGCAGAGAAGTAGAGAGCCATATCAGCATTCTAAGAGCAACCTCAAGCCTTACTTAATAGTGAGCTAACAGAGGGCAATCCAAAGTTAACATTACACTACATAATACAGACACTTCAGGCATACCTAACAGAGGGGAATCTAAAGAGAAAACTAAGGACCCATCTGTCAATGCCTAGTATATGTGATAGACCTGAAAATCAAATAGTAGTTAATAATAAAAATAAAAAAGTGGAAATAGGTGGATCAAGCTGCAGAATGATGTCACCTTGATAGGTAAATGTCTAGAAGGGGTCCTGCCTCTAAGAAAAAAACTGTCTACATGTACCAACATGGAAAAAAAAAAACTAAAAAATAATCATAAGATATATAGGAATAAAATCATAGAAAATCACAGTAAAGGCAGAATAGGATGAAATAAAATATATAAAAATATGGGACGAACACAGAAAATTGCCCAGACACCTGGGACACCTCCCTTTCCCCTTACAAGCATGCAGCCACATCCATTTTCACATAAAACAAGATCTCTTATCACTTCACAGGACCAAGTTGAAGAGGTTGCCTAGTTTGTCTGACATGTTATCTGCATTGAGCAACATGTGAAGTCTTGCAAATTGATCATTGGAATCATCCAAAATTATCCAAGAAAGGAGATCCTCACCTGGCAAAGAGTTCCAAAAATTCCTGGAACCAGAACAACATCTCTCCTGGTGGTGTATCTTTTGTGCATGTGAGAAACAGTGCTGGTTGAACTCATGTGATTCTCCTGGTCTGTAACACGAGATTCCCAAGAGATTCTGTGCTGATGGACAATGGTGAGAGGAGAGTGACATTAGACATGGATGTCGGGGCCAAAATGTAGTCATCATCATAGCAGCTGGGATCACCACAATGTAAGCTTGGAGCAGGAGCCAGGAAATCCTGCGATGATGAGAAATCTCGAGAGTCAGACGTGAATTGGAAAGTATCAAAAGCCCTTTGTTCTTGTGGCATCTGATAGAGTCCAGGCATGTGGTAGGAGCAACCAACAAGATGCATCAGCTGGATAAGGTGAAGCGTCATGTGGGGTGATGTGAGAATTGACATAGCTAGCAGTGGGTCATCTGGAGATGAGAACGGTCCCCCCTGATCCAAGTCCCATGTGTGAAAGTGATCGAATGTGTCGTTTGACGGTGTCCGTGGTGTCAAGGGACCTCCAAAGGAGGATACTGTTGTCGAAGGTTGTGCAGGGTCATATAACTCGTTTGCCAGCTGATCCTCGGCAGAACACACTTGAAAGCTCATCAAGTTAGTGTCCCATGGCCGTGGCATCTTTATACCGTTTCCTTGGGGTCACTGTTGATCATCGAAGCTTTTGTTAGGTTTCCGGTTGATCATCGAAGCTTTTGTTAGGTTTCTTCCCATTGAAAGCTGGCTGTTCGGGGTGACTGCCAGTGTCTGTCATCTGAACTTGGAACACAGAACAGCCTTCGATGTTGGACTGAGGATTGTACATGGTCAGTTTATGGCCAAAAGCTATGGTAATGTGTTATATTGGGAGAGTTACTATGGACGAATTTTTTTTAACGCGTCGCGGCGCTTTGGGACTCTGACGTCAGAAATCTAAACAGGATGGTTCCAGAATGCTGACTCATGTTCCCTCGATCATATGTTACTATCAATTTAAACTCAGCTGTACCGGTATCCATCGATGCTTGCTCATGCACATGGACTAGGATCGGTCACCAGTCTACGCTGGTTTTGAGAACCTGTCATTCTTCTATTTTATGCTTAAGGTGTTGCGGTAACGATTGAGATGCACACTAATCTCAACTCAAACAGACCTCGTCTCAATACTGAGAACTTGGAATTATTGTTCGAATCAAGACAAAAGGTGTGGTCTGCTTTGAAACTATAGTTCACACTGGCTTGGTGAATAGTTATCGCGGCTACTGATACGCGCAAATTAGCTACTATTGAATGTTTTGGTTTGCGGTTCTACTGCCACTTTGGCTTGGCTTAAAGGTGAAGCCTGTGTCGTCTCAGGCAAATACGCTTGGACTTGGCAACGGATTTTTATCATTCAACACCCCTGTCTTTTCCGTCCAGCTGGTGAAGGATTCTCAAACCCTTTACTCGCTTAAGCCTTTGGTGAATAGCACGACTTTCGACTTCATTCCAGCCGACATGATGTCTTCTCGCCAAAGTAATGGAAATTACCATGTAGGCGATGTCACCTTTCGAGTTCGAGAACAAGGAACGTCGAGATGGATTAACGGCGATTCTTCTGCTGCCCGACAGCCTGTAGTTCCTCTACCGGTTTCTGGCAATGTAATGGCATCCGCGGACCTTTCGCCTACTCTTCCATCAGATTCTTTGGTCAACATCACTCGCCAATGGGTTATCCAAAATGAAAATCTTCAACTCTTGTTTATCGTGGAAAATTTCCAATCATATCCGATTGAAATTGGGGCATTAGGATCGCCTCTTGAATTCAATAACGTAAGCAATATGATTGTGTATATATTTGGAACCAATTTGCCCATTTAATCCCTTCAGATTTTTACGGGACGCACTCCTGCCCAAACTAATGCAAATTGTAGCCTTTTTGATCCATATATCGGCCAAGATGCAGGTTTTGTACAAGTCACCCCACTTCTTGGGACCCTTCCACCTCTCGTAGTCCTTCCAGTTGGAAGCTCCCCTCTTGAGGGTTGGCGATTCCTCCCCGAATCCACGTCTGCATTTCCCTATTACCAGTCTCAAACTTTTGAAGCGCTATACGAATGGCAATTCCATACGCTGGCTTATGCCGAGAACGAATGGGCAAGCGTCACGCCATGGAATGCTCCTACTTCGACGATCTTACGGCCAGGAGCCTCTCGAACTTACGGCATTCAATTTTTGCTGGCCCCTTCCATCCGTGACATCCAGTCAACATTAATATCTGCCGGTCGTCCTGTCACAGAAGCCGTCCCCGGATATATCGTTCCGGCTGACCAAGTTGCCAAGTTATTCTTGAACTATTCTTTCCCTGTACAATCCATTATGGTATCTCCTTCCGGCGCGTTAAATTGGACAAGAAACAACGACGCAGGGAATAACCAATGGAACGGTTATGACATCCTTCCCCAAGGTTGGGGCAGGGCTCGACTTTCTATCACATACATGGATGGCACATTGCAAACCGTCCATTATTATCTAACGAAGGCCGCTACAAGCGTTGTCGGTGACTTGGGTTCATTTTTGATGGCATCTCAGTGGTTCAACTCCTCGACGGATCCATTCCGACGGTCGCCATCCGTAATATCCTACGACAGGTCAGTGAATGCTGTAGTATTAAACGATCCAAGAGCTTGGATACCAGGTTTGAGTAACGAAGCTGGAGCAGGCTCATGGCTGGTGGCTTCGATGAAACAATATGTCCAGCCCAATGCCAGCGAGGTGGCCAAGCTAGAGCAATTTGTCAACAAGACATTGTGGGGTTCGATACAGAACTCAAACGGCAAGCAGTTTTTGGTAAAAGATATTGTATTCATTGACTTGAAGTTTCCAGGGACCGTCAAGATGGTGCATAATTAATATATTCGTTCTTCTGCTCAATGTTTTCCTAATTTTTTTGTTTAAAGTCTGTATATTTCTATCAACCCGCGCTTGTGCCCAGTTATACCTACCCATCATCCATAAATTGGGGAAATTGGTGGTCATGGAATCAAGCTGCATCGTTTGCAACAGGCCGTGCTTACGATTATGTCCACGTAACTGCAGCCTATTGGGCTTTATATCGCGTCGCACGTAATTACCCCGGCCTTACTAAAGTCCAGTCATGGGAGTGGTATCTCAATCAAGCCGTCTTGACAGTGCTCACCATGACAGACGGCCAGGTCGGTTATGTCAATGATGGACTTATGGGCGAGACAGTTCTGCTTTATTTGCTGGATGACCTGAAGCGTGAAGGTCTTACCGCCAATGCGACTGCCGTGCAATCCAGGATGCAACAACGTGCAACCGTTTGGGCAGGAGAGCGTTATCCGTGAGCCAAACGCCGTCTTTCGGATCTTTCTTATAATCAAACTGACTTGGTACAATAGCTTCGGTTCAGAGATGGCATGGGATTCAACTGGACAAGAAGGTGTTTATGGTTGGAGTCGATATTTTGGAAATAATATAACTGCAATCAACGCCTTAAACTCCATCATTGCTTATCAACCCCTCATTCCGCACTGGGGGTACAACGGCAATGCCAGGCGATACTGGTGTGAATATCTCTATGATGGTGGTAAAGTTTTTAATGCCAATCTAGGGACAATATATATGGAGGCAAACTACAACGTATTGAGCGCCAAATTCACCACTACGGCAGTGGACTCAATGCTATTCCTCTTGTATCGGAATATGAATCAAACCCTTCCGACTTGTATCTCCTTCGAGTTGGGTTTGGAGGACTTAGCGGGCCGCTATCAAATGTGGACCAGAGTGGCTTCGCATCTGCGTCATTCCACTCGTTTGAAGACACTTTAATGTGGGATGCATATTCTGGTGATTATGGTCCCAACTTCTCAGGGCATGCTATGGCCATGGGAACGTATATCGTCGATCATCCATTGTTCGGATGGCAGGCCTACGGCGGGAACATCATCTCCTCCTCCCCGATTGTCGAAGTCCAAATACGAGACTCTGTTCGCCGACGCTTGTACATAGCCCCCCTTGGAAGTCTCCTCACATTAGACTCTGGCGCATTCTCCATGGCTAAATACGATCCTCAAGTTCTCTCGCTAAATGTGACGATCCTCCCTGCTCCAGAAAATTCAAGTGGGGCTCCTGCGCCTAAGGGAAGGCTGACACTCCAACAAAAGGCTGTCATACCTGGAGTTGGACCTCTGAAGATTATTACTCCAGCATTGACTAATAGTGATGCTGGGGCTTTCGATATTCCATTTGTTAACGGCCAAGGGACGATTGTCTTGTCAGCGTAACTTTTGATTTCGGTCTTCGTCATCTTGATATAATTCCAAATTTTCGATTCAATTTTTTTTTCATCGAGCCTGAGTGAATTGTTCTTTATGTAGCATTCTTTTGATATCTCATAATGCGGTTCATGACTTGAGCGGAGGCCTAAGCATTTTCATTTTTAACAATAATGTCGGCATCCGTCACTGTTCCCGAAGGATTCGTTTACCTATATAAGCCTTACCCCAGAGTCATGGGCAAAAGGTGCGTGGCATTCACCAGCGCTGCTTCAAGTTCTACTTCACGACGTAAGCGAAACGCGTGGGCACTACCACCAGAAAATTCCTCCATTACGACAACTACAAAACAAAGGCTTCACAATTTGGATTCCGGACTGCGCCTGATTACACATCAGGAAAATGGCACGCCGTTGGAGTTTCTAGGCGGTCTGATCCGTCTGGAAATACTACTTCCAAATTTGGCGATTATCGGACTTAACTTATCTCCTCACCACCATGCCCATCATCTTGTTGCTTAGACTCGTGACCATTCCTTATACATGGGCGAAACATACATCGATGTTTGCTCATGTAATAGGGATCGGTTACCGGTCTACTTGTTGCTCATCTTCCATTCGTTGCTGCCTCAAGCTATACCTTTTTCCAAGGCCATGGTAGAAGAGATGTCTGGCCAACATCTCTTCCACCACGGCCTTGCCGATACATGAGGATGACAGCGACGTAAGTTTTTCCTTTCCTTTCTTATTTGTTACTACTAACTAATAATTTCAGGACTAATCAGATGATGACGACTAGGACCAACACCAAGCAAAAAGACGAGGACAACGACCCAATGACAATGACCTGGCGCTGCCCTTGCACAATGGGACCACCACAACACGACAACGACGTGGGCACGGCATCAACGCGGGGAGGGACGATGACAGGGAATTACACGAAAATGGCTGCTGCTGCGGCGGCGAACGACGACAGCCACGAGGGCGGGACGCAAACCGCACATAGGAAGGTGCAGGAGATGGAGACAGCGCTGTACGGCAAGGAAATAGGCCAAAGAGACATCTTGGGCCGTAGTATTTTTTTTTCTTCTCTCGTTTCATTTTCTTAATACTACTTACTTTCTCATACTGCATAGCCTGAGCCTCGGGACCGGCTCAACCTTACGCAACATGAGATATATGCATCACTGAAATGAAATATGTCACGCTCCGGGACATTTGTGACCCCCCACAAAGTGTGACATTGATTCAGCCATGATACAGCCATCGAAAAGATGACTTAGTTTACTGTAAAACAACTAGCTAATGATGATTGAGTACAGTTAAGAAGATCATTGCACTGTAGCTGAGTTCTGTACATGTTGGAGCAGACTACATACGCTGCACAGAGGAAGAGACAACACGTTCCTTATAACCTACCTGGGGTTTAGTTAGTCTTAGAGCTAGGGTTTAGTAGAGGTAAGAACACTGTATATATCTTCTATAGTACAGGTTCTCCTTATATACATAATAGTAAGGATGTCACATGACTCGGGAATGTGTTTACCACATGTATGCGCAGTAAGCGCAGTAACATGTGTGTGCTGCATGCATGGCCTCATGTATGCAGCATGTATGAGGATTTAATTTCAACAGTACATGTGCAAATAGGTATGTAGCTCAAGAGACGTGTCAAGGTGCATACCTATTGCATGTTTTCTCCAGCAATGCACACTAACCTCTCGACAAGGAAGAAAATCATCATTTTCATCATCAAGCTCTATGATCTCACCTTGTGCAACAGCCATTTCCTGCTGGACCTCAGCCACAATTTCTGCATCACCTCCCTCAAATCTATATGGTGAGTCACCAACTTCATGTTCTTCAATTGGGTTGACAAGGTCCTTGAGGGTCAGTGAGGGTCCTATGATTTGTTTGTGCTTCACTAGTTCTTCAACTGAATCCATCAAGTCATTTTCCACTTCGATGATTCAAGCAGAAATTGATATGGGATCATATTGTACTTGGTCTAGCTGCAGAGGTATGCAATCTAATTGTTAATCATGGCAATGGAGTCATCAAGGAAAGCCATGCTAGTGCTTCTTGTGCTTGTACTATGTTGCCTTCAGCATTCATGACCACATCAAGAACTGTTGGAAATCCTGTGTGGTCAGCACATCCACTATTTGGGGGGCAGTGCTGCACATCATTGTGCTTGCTGTGTCATGCTGCGGCATAGCCTAATATAGTAGTATATAAGTTCTATGTACATACTTTGTAGTCCCATCATTTATCTCCAAAGGGACTAACATCCATTGTACCAGCTGTAGTGAAATTCCAACATAACCAATCCGTGCTTGGTATAGATTGTCGCTCATTCTATCTTGTCACTCATTTGTTCTTGTCACACTCAATCTATTTTCAGATCATGTCAAATGTCAATTCACTCCTTGGAAACATGCTAAAACTTGATGGGAACAATTACCATGATTGGAAATTTGTGATCAGCATGGTGTTACAGCGGGTTGGCTGTTGGGACATTTTGACAAAAGAGAAGCCAGCAACCCAAACTGGTGGAGAAGATTGGGACAAGAAAGCTCAGGAGTCACTGACATACATTGGGCTGAGTATGGATATATCCGGGAAAGTCCAGATGGACCCAGCGCATGGAAGGCACTTGCAGACATCCACGAGAAGAACAGTCACACAACATGCATTTCCCTCAAAAGGCAACTTTATGGGTATCAGCATGATGAGATGCAGCTGATCACAAACTACATCACTGGCATCACAGATCTTGCAGCACAGCTTAAATTGATCAAAGTCACCCTTACTAATGAGGACATAATTGATGTTCTGATATTCAATCTACACGAGTCATGGGGGAGCATAGCAGCATCACTCATGGCAGCAACCAAGGCACTTAAACTAAGTGATGTTACAGGGGCAATATTGGATGAAGAAGGAAGGTGAGGCCATCTAGAGTCCTGGGATACAGCCATGATCACATGACACATCAAAAGGGCTGGATCAAAGTCAATCACATGCTTCCAGTGTGGAAAGCTTGGACACATCACAAAAGACTGTGAGGAGGAAATAACAAAAGGGAAGGCAGCTGAGATGGCAGTGGTTGCTAATGATTTTGCATTTTAGGACTGCTCCCCACTGAGAAAAGGAGTTCCCAATGCTGAGTGGGCCACACAGTTAGTCAGAAGTTGCATCATATTGGTCGATCTGACGGAATAGCAAGAACCAGGGGAGATCTGACATCGTGGTATCATATTTGATTGATCCAATGGTTGCAAGATCTGGTGTGTCCTGAGATCTGTCATTGTTAGCTGTGACTGTTGGATGGGAATTCCAATTCTGGGAGAGCACTGTACATATTTGGAACAGACTTTGCTTTGCTGCTCATGGGGGAGTGTTGGAAATCCTCTGTGGTTGGCACATCCACTATTTGGGGGGCAGTGCTGCACATCGCTGTGCTTGCTGTGTCATGCTGTGGCATAGCCTAATATAGTAGTATATAAGTTCTATGTACATACTTTGTAGTCCCATTGGTTATCACAAAAGGAACTAACATCCGTTGTACCAGCCATAGTGAAATTCCAACAAGAACTGGCTGCCAATCCTGTGTGTTGCATTGATCACTGAGGTGTGTTTTCAACTGTTCCTCAGCAGCAGGTAAGATCATACTGCTTGTTGCAAAATTTCATAGTATCCCCCATGCACCACGATCTGAACATAGAGAAGATGTCTCATATATATTATCTTGTAAGAGTTCCCTGTAAAATAAATAAATAAATGTATTAGGAAATAATCAATTTCAAATATGGCATGAATGGATGAACCCTCAAATTTTTGCATGGTCCCAGCAATTCTTAATGGTCAATGCCTTGACCTGTCTCCATGCCATATGGACCATCAGCATTCCTTCCATCAAATTAATTTTATAGATATCACATTTTCCTGCATCATCCCTCTTGATCATGTAAAGGCAGAATTCTCAGCAGTAGTGAGCCTTGAAACACCTAATAATCCCTGCATTGAGCAGCTAGACAAATGAGGTCATACATATTGGGTTCAAAGTACATGAGGAGAATGCTCTGCAGCTGATATTGAATATCATGGCCTAAGAAGATGTCAAGTGTGAGACAGATATGCTGGTTCTGGTTGTGCATTTTCATGTCAAAATCTTTAATATATCTGAAGACAGATCAGCTTCCTTCAGATACTGGTAGGAAATAATTTTCTTACTCTTCAAACAACTCAGAGGTCATCCAAGCCTTTTTATTGTTGTGATGATAAAAACCATGCTCAGTAGGGCTCTGCTTTTTGAAGCAGCACAGTTTTTTTGCCTTACCAATATACATTTGCAGTAGGAACTCACTTCCATCTGTGTTACAGATGAAAAGCATTGTAATCCTAAATTTCTCTTTCTTCTTTTCAGCCATTTGTGTTGAAGCAAGCCCTCAATCTGGTGGTGCACTGTGACAGTCATCAGTTTATCAATGATTGAAACCTGCACATGTCAACTGTTAGAAAACAGTCTCCTAGCATGCCTATTACATAATAATATTTTATTTTTACTTTATTTCATTTTATTTTATTTATTACATCAAAATATGCTACCAAATGCTTACAAATGCTTTATTTGTCAGCATGGGATTTTCTATTTACATGCATCAATATGTATGCACATGTGCGCATGCATCCAGAATAACATACTACAATATATGTAACATAGTATATAATCCTAAAATAAATACTAGGAGATCTCAGTTGAGTTCTCTTAGGTATTCCATCCACAATAGTGGTGCAAAAGGCCTAATTCAGCCAACTAATCTATTTTTAACCCCTCACATCAAAACCATCAAACCCCCCATCATGCTCGCGTGCCCCACTGCCTTCTTGTACGAGAGCCCACATGGTCCAGCTAGCAGATTAGTGGGTGTCACCCTAACAGAAGAACTCAACTACCCTATCAGTGCGCCTTCTCTTACATGTGCATACGTCATTTGTCTCAGCACACCACATCTGCTTACTCATCATTTTGGCAAGAGCCAGAATGAATTGTATATATGTATTTACCTTTGCTTTCATAAGCTGATGCCAGGCCTCGCCTTACATTGCGACCACCAGTGATCGAAAGGCAGTGCTCATCATTAGGACAGCTGCAACCAGACAACCGATCAGATCTGGTTTAGCTGAGATTTACATTACTCTATTTGGATGACTATTTTAGGTAGTTACAAGCCAAATTCAGTATTAACCCCGAGATCAGGCACTGTCAGAAAGGATATTGATCCAAAGTTCCTCATGCACCCAAGTGTTGACAAATAGCCAAATCATGAGTTTTGCTGAGTTTGGTACCTGAGTTACTGAATCACGTGACCCATAGACATTTGGAGAGGTCCCAAAAACCAACTTTTGGAATTGTCAAAGAAGTGACTCATCACAGCTCAAAATCATTATGTCTGAACAATCAACTTTGAATCCTGGTCATAATCCTGTTCTCATGCCAGTGCTAGAAGCAAAAATTAATGTGCTTACAGCACAAATGTCCCAGTTAGTGTCAGTATTGGCAGCATCACAGCCCAAACCAGCAGAAATAAAACCAGAGATGGTGGAAGATAAAGATGATGGGATGGAGGAGATGGTGGAGTGGATGTCTCAGAATGATGTGCAGGCAGGGGAGAGGTCTGAAAGTGGAAAAGCATGCTTACCTAAATATGCACTCACACAAATCTTCAATGGTACCATGGAAAATACAAAGTCCTTCATCAACTCTATAGTATTGTACATCCATGGGAGGAAGCCTGAGTTTCATACAACTGAGTCTAGGATTATGTTTGCTCTCTCATACATTCAAGAGGGGAAAGCACAGTTCTGGAGAAATGAAGCCATTAATCAAATTGCCGCTGGATATAAACTGTTTGCAACCTTCAGGGAATTTTTGGAGAGAATGGAGGCACAGTTTGGAGACTCTAACCCAAAGGCGACAGCGAATGCTAAATTAAAAACCATGTGCCAAGGTTCTCTGACTGCAGATGAATTTATTTTGCAGTTCAAGGCAGAAGCATCACAAACCGATATAGAAGAAGCTGCATTGGTAGAAAATTTGAAGGCAGGATTAAATCCCTCATTATTCCAGTCAATCTATTGACTATCTTCTATGCTGGAGAGGTTGGATGAGTGGTATAATTGGGCAATGCATCTTGATCGGCAATATTGACAGGAACAGGCAGAGTCAAAATTGATGTATGGGAATTCCAGATTTGAAAAGTCATTGGGAGGAAAGTTTGAGAAAGGAAGGACACCTCAGGTACAAGCTCTGAGGGCATAGCCACTAGCCATGGCAGTGACACCTATCGTTAAGGAGTCAGCAGCATCAACAAATGCAATTGGATGTTGATCGAGTAGGGAGATGAGCTCCACTTAAATGTTTTAACTGTGGACAATTAGAGCATATGGCTCAAAATTGTAGGCAGAAAAGGAAGATTAGGGAAGCTACAATTGAGGAAGTAAAGTTGGAGGAAGATAAGCAGGAAAATTTTGTGGAAGAGTCCCAGTGAAGGTTTCCCCATTGGTGACCCAGAATCAATATAATGTACTAGTATCCGAGGAAACCCAGAGTGAACCTGAAAGAGAAATTGAGGATTATGACCATTATCATTTATCCAACAAAGAAAAATGCCCAGCCTTATTTCCAAAGACCCCTAAATTCTTTATTTGCTCAGCGCGGATAGAACCCGAAATCAGCTTGACAGTAGGATTGAAGACAGTGGACATGCATGCAGCAATTAATATGGAGGCATTACTTGACAGTGGTGCTACCAGATTATTTATTAATCAATCCCTAATTACTGGAAATGGTATTCACATGCATCAACTGCCACAACCTATAATGGTGTACAATATTGACAGTATGATCAATCGTGGAGGAACCATTAAGGAGGAAGTGACGATGATATTGAAGTATCAGGATCATCAGGAGTGAGCCGTATTTGAGGTGTGTGACCTTGGGAAAACCAATCTGATAATTGGATGTCCATGGTTATGAAAACATAATCTGAAAGTTGAGTGGAAATCTGGGAAGGTACACATGACTCATTGTCCTAAAGAATGTAATGTGTATGGGAGAAAAGTAAAAATGGAGAAGAAGGAAAAGAAAGAGAAAGAACATCCAAGGAAGTATTCTGTTACGATGGAGGAAGTGGAGGATGAGGATATGCCAAACGGGGAAGTTCCAGTCAGGACAAGTAAGGAAGAACTAAAGCAGACTTTTAGAGAAATTCGTGGAGGACAGTCATGGGATAAAAATGTGGAGAAAGTGGAGAAGCCAGTGGAGGAGTGGGTGCCAAAAGCCTACCATGAATATTTGTCAGTTTTTCAGAAGAAGGAATCAGAGCGGATGCCAGTGCGAAAGCCATGGGATCATGCTATTGAGATGAAGCTGGGATTTGTGCTGAAGAAGTCAAAAGTTTATCCATTATCTCTGAAGGAACAAGAAGAAGTGGATGCATTCCTTAATGAACAATTGTGTAAGGGATACATACAACCTTCGAAATCACTGCAGACATCACCAGTATTCTTTGTACTGAAAAAAGATCAGAGGAAGAGGATGTGTACAGATTATAGGTATTTGAATGAGTGGACAGTGAAGAATGCATACCCTTTGCCATTGATCTTAGAGATAATTGACAAGGTGGGAAAGGCCAAGGTCTTTACAAAATTGGATTTATGCTGGGGGTACAACAACGTATGAATAACGAAAGGAGATGAGTGGAAGGCAGCATTTGCCATGCGTCGAGGATCCTTCGAGCCATTAGTCATGTTTTTTGGGATGACCAATAGTCCCCCAACCTTCCAAAATATGATGAACAACATTTTCAAGGATGTGATAGACAAACGCGTGGTGATAATATTTATTGACAACATTTTGATATTCATGGAGAATGAAGAAAATCATGAGGCAATAGTGTAGGAGGTGTTGAAGAGGTTGGCAGAAAATGATTTATTTATTAAACCAGAGAAGTCTGTATTTGGAGCAAGCAAGATCAAGTTGTTGGGATTAAAGATTGGTCCTGATGGAATCAACATGGATCCTATCAAGGTACAGGCAATTGTTGATTGGCCAGTGCCTACCCATATCAAGGAAGTTCAGGCTTTCTTGGGACTTGCCAATTTCTATCATCGCTTTATTCATAATTTTTTTAAAATTGCCGCACTATTACACAACCTTACACGAAAGGGAGTAGTGTGGAAATGGGGAGAACAACAGCAGACAGCATTTGAGAAGTTGAAGAGGAAGTTTGTGGAAGAGCCAATATTGGTCCCAGTAGATTTCACATGTCCCTTACGAGTGGAATCAGATGCATCAGACTTTGCTACTGGAGCGGTATTATCAATGCTATGTGAAGATGACAAATGGCATCCTTGTGCATATTTGTCTAAAGGGTTGAATGATGTGGAGAGGAATTATGATGTGCATGATAAAGAGATGTTGGGAATAATATGAGCATTGGAAGCATGGAGACATTATTTGGAGGGATGTACACATCAGATCGAGATCTGGACAGACCATCAAAATCTGCAGTACTTCATGTCCGCTAAAAAGCTTAACCATCAACAAGCATGTTGGGCATTATTCCTATCGCACTTTAATTTTCACCTGGTCCACAAAGCAGAAAGCTTAATGAGGAAACCAGATGCATTATCCAGACATACAGATCATAAAAGGGGGGTGGAGGAGGACAATAAAAATACTACCCTACTCAAACCTGAATACTTTCATATTTGCGCTATGCATCAAGGGCATTTATTGGTGAATAGCTCAGAGAAAGAAATGTTGTCTAAAATTAGGCAATGTTCAGAGATGGATGATAAAGTAGTGGAAGCTGTGAAAGCTTTGAGGGGAGAGAAGAAAGGTAATATTAAAGGAGATGAATGGGTTGAAAAACAAGGGTTAGTGTTGTTCAGAGGAAAGGTATATGTACCAAAGGATCAAGATTTATGAAGGGGGATCGTACAGTTACATCATAACACGCCAGCTGCTGGACATCCAGGAAGGTGGAAAACATTGGAGTTGGTGATGAGAAATTATTGGTGGCCTGGAATTTCAAAGTATGTGTTGGGGTATGTGGATGGATGTGACACGGGCATGAGGGAAAAGAAATTTTTAGAAAAGCCTGCTGGGAAATTAATGCCAAACCCTATACCTAAAGCGCCATGGCGAGATATATCTGTGGACTTTATCACAGGATTACCTGAAGCTCAAGGATATGATGCAATATTTGTAGTATGCGACCGCTTCACAAAGGAAGTCCATATCATTCCTACTACTGCAGAAACCTCATCATTGGGCTTGGCACACCTCTACCTAAATCAGGTATGGCAGTTACATGGATTACCTGATACAGTTATCTCCGATCGTGGATTACAATTTGCTTCTGCATTTATGCAAGAGTTAAATAACATATTGGGGATTCAAACCAAATTATTTACGGCATATCACCCACAAACTGATGGGCAGACAGAGAGAATGAATCAGGAGTTGGAGCAGTAGCTATGCATGTTTGTCAATCACCGACAAACTGACTGGCCTGAATGGTTGGCAGTTGCAGAATTTTCCCACAATAATAAATTCCATTCAGCTACTCGCATGTCACCCTTCTTTGCTAATTATGGGTATCATTCCAGAATGGGAGTAGAACCATGAAGGGAAGTCAAGGTACAGTCAGTGGAGAACTTTGTATCAAAAATGTGAAAGGTGCAGGAGGAAGCTGAGGCAGCATTGATGAAAGCACGTGATGATATGATGTGACATGCAGATTGTACTTGAGCTGTTGCTCCAGAGTATAAAGTTGGTGACTTGGTATGGCTAAGTACCAAGGATCTAAATATTCCATGACCTTCAAGAAAACTTACGGAGAAGCAAGTTGGCCCATATGCGATTTCTAAAATAATTTTGCCCAATGTGGTAGTGCTAAAATTACCTCAATCATTCAAGATTGATCCTGAAATTAACATTTCCCACTTATGCCCTTACTGCCCACCCACTATTCCCAGTCAACAAACTACTCCGCAACCTCCAATAATGGTAGAAGGTGCTCCAGAATATGTAGTGGAAGAGATTTTACACTCATGTCTTCAATGAAATAAATTGGAGTTTTTAATCAAGTGGAAGAATTACACTGACAAAAATAACTCATGGGAACATGAAGAGAATTCTAAGTGAGCATGTAAAGCAATCGCCCAATTCTTTAAACATAATCCAAATGCTCCGCGTCACATTGCTAGAATGGTGTATGAGGGGATGAATTTCCGACCTTACCAGAATTTCACAGAGGGGACAGATTTAATATTCTCTCACCTGGAAGTCGAGGCATAAAAGGACTTTGGAGCAATGGCTCGAGTATGATCCATGTGTTGCATCATATCATCACATGCTTTCATCAATGCCACCTCTGCTTCCTCCTGCATCTTTTGCATCTTAGATACAAAGTCTTCCACTGATTGTACCTTGATTTCCCTTTGAGGTTCTATTCCCATTCAGGGATGATACCCATAATTAGCAAAGAAGGGTGACATGTGAGTAGCTGAATGGAATTTATTATTGTGAGAAAATTTGGCAATTGCCAACCATTCAGGCCAGTCAGTTTGTCAGTAGTTGACAAACATGTGTAGGTACTGCTCCAACTCCTGATTCATTGCCTCTGTCTGCCCATCAGTTTGTGGGTGATATGCCATAAATAACTTGGTTTGAATTCCCAATATGTTGTTTAACTCTTGCATAAATGCAGAAGCAAATTGTAATCCATGATTGGAGATAACCATGTCAGGCAATCCATGTAACCGCCATACCTGATTTAGATAGAGGCATACCAAGCCCAAGGATGAAGTTATATGGACTTCCTTTGTGAAGCAGTCGCATACTACAAATATTGCATTGTATCCTTGAGCTTCAGGTAATCCAGTGATAAAGTCCACAGATATATCTTGCCATGGCACTTTAGGTATAGAGTTCAGCATTAATTTCCCTGTGGGCTTTTCTGAAAATTTTCTTCCCCTCATGCACATATCCCATCCATCCACATACCCCAACATATATTTCAAAATTCTGGGCCACCAATAATTTCTCCTTATTAATTTTAATGTCTTCCACCTTCCTGGATGTCCAGCAGCTGGTGTATTATGATGTAGCCAGATGATCTCCTTTCATAAATCTTGATCTTTTGGTACATATACCTTTCTTCTGAACAACACTAACCCTTGTTCTTCAACCCATTCATCTCCTTTAATATTACTTTTCTTCTCTCCCCTCAAAGCTTTCACAGCTTCCACTACTTCATCATCCATCTCTGAACATTGTCTAATTTTAGACAACATTTCTGTTTCTGAGCTATCCACCAATAGATGCACTTGATGCATAGCACAAATGCAAAAGTATTCAGCTTTGAGTAGGGTAATACTTTTATTGTCCTCCTCCACCCCCTTTTGTGATCGGTACATCTGGATAATGCATCTGCTTTCCTCACCAAGCTTCCTGCTTTGTGGACTAAGTGAAAATTTAAACACAATAAGAATAATGCCTAACATGCTTGCCAATGGTTAAGCTTTTTAGCGGACATGAAGTACTGCAGATTTTGATGATCTGTCCAGATTTTGATCTGATGCATACATCCCTCCAAATAATGTCTCCATGCTTCCAATGCTCATATTATTCCCAACATCTCTTTGTCATGCACATCATAATTTCTCTCCACATCATTCAACTCTCAGGACAAATACTCACAAGGATGCCATTTGTTATCTTCATATAGCATTGATAATACTGCTCCAGTAGCAAAGTCAGATGCATTTGATTCCACTCGTAAGGGATGTGTGAAATCCACTGGGGCTAATATCGCTTCTTCCACAAACTTCCTCTTCAACTCCTCAAATGCTGTCTGCTGCTGTTCTCTCCATCTCCACACTACTTCTTTTCACATAAGGTTGTGTAAGGGTGCAGCAATTTTGAATAAATTATGGACAAAGTGATGATACTAATTTGCAAGTCCCAAGAAGGCTTGAACCTCCTTGATACAGGTGGGCATGGGCCAATCAGCAATTGCCTGTACCTTGAGAGAATCCATCTTGATTTCATCAGGACCAATCATTAATCCCAAGAACTCAATCTTGCTTGCCCCAAACACACATTGCTCTGGTTTTATGAATAAATCATTCTCTGCCAATCTTTGTAGTACCTCCTGCATTATCACCTCATGGTTTTCTTTATGCCCTGTGAATACCAGAATGGCATCAATGAATATTATTACCACACCTTTGTCTATTACATCCTTGAAAATGTTGTTCATCATATTTTGGAAACTTGGAAGACTATTGGTCATTCCAAAAAACATGACAAGTGGCTCAAAGAATCCTCGACGCATGGCAAATGCTGCCTTCCACTCATCTCCTTTTTTTATTCATACATTATTGTACCCCCAGCATAAATCCAATTTTGTAAAGACCTTGGCCTTTCCCACCTTGTCAATTATTTCTGAGATCAACAGCAAAGGGTATGCATTCTTCACTGTCCACTCATTCAGATACCTATAATCTGTACACATTCTCTTCCTCTGATCTTTCTTTGGTACAAAGAATATTGGTGATGTCTGCAGTGATTTTGAAGGTCATATGTATCCCTTGCACAATTGTTCATTAAGGAATGCATCCACTTCTTGTTCCATTGGAGATAATGGGTAAACTTTTGACTTCTTCAGCACAAATCCTGGCTTCATCTCAACTGTATGATCCCATGGCTTTCACACTGGCATCTGCTCAGATTTCTTCTTCTGAAAGACCGACAAATATTTATGATATGCTTTTGGCACCCACTCCTCCACTGGTTTCTCCACTTTCTCCACATTTTTATCCCATGACTGTCCTCCACAAATTTCCCTAAAGGTTTGCTTCTGTTCTTCCTTACTGGTCATGATTGGAACTTCCCCGTTTGGCATATCTTCATCTTCCACTTCCTCCATCGTAACAGAATACTTCCTTAGATGTTCTTTCTCTTTCTTTTCCTTCTTCTCCTTTTTTACTTTTCTGCCATAAATATTACATTCTTTAGGACAATGAGTCATGTGTACCTTCCCAGTTTTCCAATCAATTTCTGGGTTATACTTTTATAACCACGGACATCCAATTATCAGATTGGTTTCCCAAGGTTGCACACCTCAAATATGGCTTGTTCCTGATAATTCTGATACTTCAGTATCATCGTCACCTCCTCCTTAATAGTTCCTCCATGATTGATCATACCATCAATATTGTACACCATGATAGGTTGTGGCAGTTTATGTGTGCAAATACCATTTCTGGTAATTAAGGATTGATTAATGAATAATCTGGTAGCACCACTGTCAAGCAATTCCTCCACATTAATTGCTGCATGCATGTCCACTGTCTTCAATCCTACTGTCAAGCTGATTTCAAGTTCTATCCACGCTGAGCAAATAGCAAATAAAGAATTTAGGGGTCTTTGGAAATAAGGCTGGGCATTTTTCTTTATCACATAAATGATGATGGTCATACTCCTCAATTTCTCTTTCAGGTTCACTCTGGGTTTCCTCGGATACTAATACATTATATCGATTCTGGGTCACCAATGGGAAAACCTTCACTGGGACTCTTCCACAAAAATTTCCTGCTTATCTTCCTCCAACTTTACTTCCTCAATTGTAGCTTCCCTAATCTTCCTTTTCTGCCTACAATTTTGAGCCATATGCTCTAATTGTCCACAGTTAAAACATTTAAGTGGAGCTCATCTCCCTACTCGATCAACATCCAATTGCATTTGTTGATGCTGCTGACTCCTTAACGATAGGTGTCACTGCCATGGCTAGTGGCTATGCCCTCAGAGCTTGTACCTGAGGTGTCCTTCCTTTCTCAAACTTTCCTCCCAATGACTTTTCAAATCTGGAATTCCCATACATCAATTTTGACTCTGCCTGTTCCTGTCAATATTGCCGATCAAGATGCATTGCCCAATTATACCACTCATCCAACCTCTCCAGCATAGAAGATAGTCAATAGATTGACTGGAATAATGAGGGATTTAATTCTGCCTTCAAATTTTCTACCAATGCAGCTTCTTCTATATCGGTTTGTGATGCTTCTGCCTTGAACTGCAAAATAAATTCATCTGCAGTCAGAGAACCTTGGCGCATGGTTTTTAATTTAGCATTCGCTGTCGCCTTTGGGTTAGGGTCTCCAAACTGTGCCTCCATTCTCTCCAAAAATTCCCTGAAGGTTGCAACCAGTTTATATCCAGCGGCAATTTGATTAATGGCTTCATTTCTCCAGAACTGTGCTTTCCCCTCTTGAATGTATGAGAGAGCAAACATAATCCTAGACTCAGTTGTATGAAACTCAGGCTTCCTCCCATGGATGTACAATACTATAGAGTTGATGAAGGACTTTGTATTTTCTATGGTACCATTGAAGATTTGTGTGAGTGCATATTTAGGTAAGCATGCTTTTCCACTTTCAGACCTCTCTCCTGCCTGCACATCATTCTGAGACATCCACTCCACCATCTCCTCCATCCCATCATCTTTATCTTCCACCATCTCTGGTTTTATTTCTGCTGGTTTGGGCTGTGATGCTGCCAATACTGACACTAACTAGGACATTTGTGCTGTAAGCACATTAATTTTTGCTTCTAGCACTGGCATGAGAACAGGATTATGACCAGGATTCAAAGTTGATTGTTCAGACATAATGATTTTGAGCTGTGATGAGTCACTTCTTTGACAATTCCAAAAGTTGGTTTTTGGGACCTCTCCAAATGTCTATGGGTCACGTGATTCAGTAACTCAGGTACCAAACTCAGCAAAACTCATGATTTGGCTATTTGTCAACACTTGGGTGCATGAGGAACTTTGGATCAATATCCTTTCTGACAGTGCCTGATCTTGGGGTTAATACTGAATTTGGCTTGTAACTACCTAAAATAGTCATCTGAATAGAGTAAGGTAAATCTCAACTAAACCAGATCTGAGCAGTTGTCTGGTTGCAACTATCCTAATGACAAGTGCTGCCTCTTGATAACTGGTGGTCACAATGTAAGGCGAGGCCTGGCATTGGCTTATGAAAGCAAAAGTAAATAAGTACTTCTGGCTCATGCTGAAAGGATGAGTAAGCAGTTGTGGTGTGATGAAACAATGTCGTATGTGCATGTAAGAGAAGGCACACTGATGGGGTAGTTGAGTTCTTCTGTTAGGGCGACATCCACTTATCTGCCAGCTGAATCCAGGTTCTCCTACAAGAAGGGGGCAGGATGCATGCACATGATGGGGGGTTTGATGGTTTTGATGCAAGGGGTTAAAATAGATTAGTTGGCTAAAATAGGTGTTTTGCACCACTAATGTGGATGGAATACCTAAGAGAACTCAACTGAGGTCCCCAGGTTTATATTTAACATTTATATACTGGGTTACATGTATTGTAATATGTTGCTACCAATGCACACATACATGCACATACATATTGATGTGTGTAAATACAAAATTTCCACACTGACAAATAAAGTGTTTATAGGCATTTGGTAGCATATTTTGATGAAATAAAATAAAATAAAATAAAATAAAAATAAAATATTATTATGTAATAGGCATGTCAGGAGACTGTTTCCTAACAAAGGGATACATACAACCTTCAAAATCACTGCAGACATCATCAGTATTCTTTGTACCGAAAAAGATCAGAGAAAGAGAATGTATACAGATTATAGGTATTTGAATGAGTGGACAGTGAAGAATGCATACCCTTTGCCATGGATCTCAGAGATAATTGACAAGGTGGGAAAGGCCAAAATCTTTACTAAATTGGATTTACACTGGGGGTACCACAATGTACAAATAAAGAAAGGAGATGAGTGGAAGGCAGCATTTGCCATGCGTCAAGAATCCTTCGAGTTGCTAGTCATGTTTTTTGGGATGACCAATAGTCCCCCAACCTTCCAAAATATGATGAATGACATTTTCAAGGATGTAATAGACAAAGGCATGGTAATAATATTCATTGATGACATTTTGATATTCATGGAGGATGAAGAAAATCATGAGGTGATAGTGCAGGAGGTGTTGAAGAGATTGGCAGAGAATGATTTATTTGTTAAACTGGAGAAATGTGTGTTTGGGACAAGTGAGTTCGAGTTCTTCGGATTAAAGATTGATTCTGATGGAATCAAGATGGATCATATCAAGGTACAGGCAATTGTTGATTAGCTCGTGCCTACCTGTATCAAGGAAGTTCAGGCTTTCCTGGGACTCACCAATTTTTATCATCACTTTGTTCATAATTTTTTCAAAATTGCTGCATCATTACACAACCTTATGTGAAAGGGAGTAGTGTGGAGATGGGAAGAACAGCAGCAGACAGCATTTGAGGAGTTGAAGAGGAAGTTTGTGGAAGAGCCAATATTAGCCCCAGTAGATTTCATGCATCCCTTACAAGTGGAATCAGATGCATCAGACTTTGCCACTGGAGCGGTATCTACTACATATGTTACGACCGTTTTGTGGGAGTGATGGCGAGCTAAATAAGGGAGTTTTTTGGCTGAGAACAGTGATTGATCGGTGATGATTGATGGGACAATGCGTATAACATATGCAACTGAAGAGTTGAGTAACTGTAGTGGGATTAAGTATTGTGTTACATATATGCGAGCTGGTCCATGCCAGTGTCAGGCTGAGCGAGCAAAGCGAGCGAATGCCATGACAAAGGCATGGGTCATAAGCTTGTCTATTACATATGCTATGACGATTTTTGTGGGAGTGATGGCATGATGGGGTCAGGGCTAAAAATATGTGACGTGCTGCATAACATAGGCTACAGTCATTTTGTGGGAATGATGGGACTGATGTTTGATGCGATTATCTAAAATTTGTCAGGCTTGGTCAGAAATGATGGCATTAGTCAGAGCTGACTAAAAATTAGTCATATAGCTGGGTTTCAAAATGTGGTCGTCGCATAGAGGTGAGCTGGGTGGAGCATGGCTGAGTTTGATGTGGAGTTTGAAACTTTGCAAGTGAGCTGAGTCTGAAGGGGGGTGTGAGGGGGTGTGAGGGGGTGGGCAGGAGAGGGATGGAGAAGAAATGTGAGGGAGTGTGAGGGATGTAAGGGGGTGTGAGGGGGTGTGAGGGGATGGGGATGGAGAAGAGGTATGAGGGGTGGGGAGGCGGTATGAGGGGGTGTAGAGGAGGGAGGGGGACATGGGAGAGTGAGAGGGGGATGGGGAGGGGGAAGGGGGAGGTGGGGATAGCAATGAGGAAGGGGAAGATGGGTATGGGAATGGGAGATGGGGAAGGGAGAGAGGGGGAGGGGAAGAGGGGAAAGGGGGAGATGGGGATGGGGATGGGGATGGGGATGGGGATGGGGATGGGGATGGGGATGGGGATGGGGATGGGGATGGGGATGGGGATGGGGATGGGGATGGGGATGGGGATGGGGATGGGGATGGGGATGGGGAAGGAGAAGGAGAAGGAGAAGGGGAGAAGGGGATGGGGATAAACACCACAACCCCCCCATGTTGACTCAATGTGTATTATTTATACAGATACCAGATTAGGGCTCGCTCCATCCAAAAAGTCAACTAAACAGTGTATTGGGATTAAGCATTGTATTACATATACGCGAGCTGGCCCATGCCAGTATCAGGCTGAGCAAGCAAAGTGAACGAATGCCATGACAAAGGCATGGGTCATAAGCTCATCTACTACATATGTTACGACTGTTTTGTGAGAGTGATGGCATGATGGGATCAGGGATATAAATAGATGACAAGCTGTATAACATAGGCTACGTTCATTTTGTGGGAATGATGGGAGTGATGGTTGATGGGATTATCTAAAATTTGTCAGAGCTGTGCAAAATTGGTCAGCGCTGTGCAAGATGAGTCAGAAATGATCGCATTAGTCAGAGCTGACTAAAATTTGTCAGCTCTGACAAATACAACTGGGTTTGAAAATGTGGTCATAGCATATGTAGAGGTGAGCTGCAGTTGAGTTTGAAGTGGGGTTTGAAACTTTGCAAGTGAGCTGAGTGTGGAGGGGAGTGTGAGGGAGTGTGAGGGGAGTATGAGGGGTGGGCAGGGGTGGGCAGGGGGTGTGAGGGGGTAGGCAGGAGGGGGATGGAGAAGAGGTATGAGGGGTGTAGAGGGGGTATGAGGGGGTGTAGAGGGGGGAGGTGGACATGGGAGAGTGAAAGGGGGATGGGGAGGGGGAAGGGGGAAGGGGGAGATGGATAAGGGGAAGGGGGAGATGGAGATGGAGATGGGGGAGATGGGGGAGGGGCAGATGGGGATAGAGATGGGGGAGATGGGGGAGATGGGGGAGGGGGAGATGAGGAAGAGAGAGGTGGGGATGGAGGTGGGTATGGGTATGGGTATGGGTATGGGTATGGGTATGGGTATGGGTATGGGTATGGGTATGGGTATGGGTATGGGTATGGGTATGGGTATGGGTATGGGGAAGGGAAAGGGAGAGATGGGGATGGGGAAGGGGAAGGGGAAGGGGCCATTGGGGAAGGGGATAAACACCACAACCCCCCCACATTGACTTGGGGCCAAGTGTCCCAAGTCAACTGAAGAGTTGTGTGCTACTGTATCTAAAAGTCAACGAAAGAGTTGTGTCACCACGAACCCCCAAATGTTGACTTTGGGCCAAAGGTCCAAAGGCAACTGAAGAGTTGAGTCACTGTAGTGGGATTAAGCATTGTGTTACATATATGCGAGCTGGCCCATGCTGGTGTCAGGCTGAGCGAGCAAAATAAGCTTGTTATCAATGTTATGTGAAGATAACAAATGGCATCCTTGTGCATATTTGTCTTGAGGGTTGAATGATGTGGAGAGAAATTATGATGTGCATGACAAGAAGATGTTGGGAATAATATGAGCATTGGAAGCATGGAGACAGTATTTGGAGGGATGTATTCATCAGATTGAAATCTGGACAGACTATCAAAATCTGCAGTACTTCATATCTGCTAAAAAGCTTAACCATCAACAAGTGCATTGGGCTTATTCCTATCGCATTTTAATTTTCACTTAGTCCACAAAGCGGGAAGCTTGATGAGGAAACCAGATGCATTATCCAGATATACAGATCATAAAAGGGGAGTGGAGGAGGACAATAAAAATATTATCCTCCTCAAACCTGAATACTTTCATATTTGTGCTATGCATCAAGGGCATTTATTGGTGGATAGCTCAGAGACAGAAATATTGTCTAAAATTAGGCAATGTTCAGAGATGGATGATGAAGTAGTGAAGCTGTAAAAGCTTTGAGGGGAGAGAAGAAAAGTAATATTAAAGGAGATGAATGGGTTGAAGAACAAGGGTTAGTGTTGTTCAGAGAAAAGGTATATGTACCAAAGGATCAAGATCTACAAAAGAAGATTGTACAGTTACATCATAATATGCCAGCTGCTGGACATCCAGGCAGGTGGAAAACATTGGAGTTGGTGATGAGAAATCATTGGTGGCCCAGAATTTCAAAGTATGTGTTGGGGTATATGGATGGATGTGATACATGCATGAGGGGGAAGAAATTTCCAGAAAAGCCTGCAGGCAAATTAATGCCAAACCCTATATCTAAAGTGCCATGGCAAGATATATCTGTGGACTTTATCACAGGATTACCTGAAGCTCAAGGATACAATGCAATATTTGTAGTATGTGACTGCTTCACAAAGGAAGTCCATATTATTTCTACTACTGCAGAAACTTCATCATTGGGCTTGGTGTGCCTCTATCTAAATCAGGTATGGCAGTTACATGGATTGCCTGATACAGTTATCTCCAATCGCGGATTACAATTTGCTTCTGCATTTATGCAAGAGTATCATCCACAAACCAATGGGCAGACAGAGAGAATGAATCAGGAGTTGCAGCAGTACTTACGCATGTTTGTCAATCACCAACAAGCTGACTGGTCTGAATGGTTGGCAATTGCAGAATTTTCTCACAATAATAATTCCATTCAGCTACTTGCATGTCACCCTTCTTTGCTAATTATAGGTATCATCCCTGAATGGGAATAGAACCTCAAAGGGAAATCAAGGTACAATCAGTGGAAGATTTTGTATCTAAGATGCAAAAGATGCAGGAGGAAGCAGAGGCGGCATTGATGAAAGCATGTGATGATATGATGTGATACATGGATCATACTCGAGCCATTGCTCCAGAGTACAAAGTTAGTGATTGTTAGAGTGACACCCACTGTTCTGCTAGCTGGACTGTGCGGGCTCTCCTACAAGAAGGCAGCGGGGTGCACACACATGATGGGGGGTTTCAATGGATTTCCCCCAGTATATATTTTAAGGTTATATACTATGTTACATATATTGTACTATGTTGTTACCGATGCATGTGTACATGCATGCACATATTGATGCATGCAAATAGACAATTCCAATGCTGAGAAATACAGCATTTGTAGGCATTTGGTAGCATATTTTGATGTAATAAAATAAAATAAAATAAAATAAAATAAAATAAAATAAAATAAAATAAAATAAAATAAAATAAAAATATTATTATGTAATAGGCATGTTAGGAGACTGTTTTCTAATACTCTGCTACTAAGCAGTTGAATGGCTAAATTGTTAAATGGCTAAACAATACTGTATCAAATGAAATTTGATCTAAGTTGGACTATCATATATACAGTACTTATGCCTGTACCACTCCCTGATTTGCATACTAAGGCCATTTTGAACATTGTTCATGCCTATAGCTCAACATTGCTCAAATTTATAACTTCAGCACTGCAGAGCACTAATCATGGTGCCTGCCAGTCAGCAGATGTTATTCTATGCAACCTGCAAGCAACTGTAAGGAGACGAGGAAGTGCCCCAAGGGTCTCAACAATTTTTTTGCATTTGTCCCATATTTTTTTTCCCATTTTATTTTGCTTTATTCTGCATTTCTAAGATTTTCAATGATTTTATCTCCATTTTATGATTATTTTTCCATTTCCCCCATATTTGTACATGTTGACAGTTTTATTTTCAAAGGCAGGCCCCTTTCAGATGCTACATACCTGCTGATATGATGTCACTCCATCATTTCAATCAGCCCATCTCTGCCTCTTTCTATTTTTAGACTATCATTTGATTTTTCAGGTCTGTCACATATACTAGGCATCAACAGATGGGTCCTTAAAATTTTCTCTTTGGAATCCCCTCTGTTAGGTGTGCCTGAGGTATCTGTACTATGTACAATATTAACTTTGGATTCCCCTTTGTTAGCTCACTATTAACTGAGGCTTTGAGGTTGCCCTTACAGCAACCATCAGAAGTCATCCAATATTCCAATCTGCAACACAGCATTGGGTGAAAGAAGTAATGATTGAAGTCTGCTATTGACAGGTACCAAAGCTGACATAAAAGAGAATGAATTGCATTTCACAGCAAGAAACACAACTGAGAAGTGAATTCAAAAATTTAGCATGCTGCTTCTTATGCAGAAAAGAGTGACTGGCACCTGGTGTGGGGGCAACACAGTTGAAAACAAAGCAACACAAACAGAATAGAGTAGCAGATGGTGACATAGAGATGCAGGACATTGAAGATGCCTCAGATCACAAATCAGAGGGAGCTGGGCTGGCATGCAAACCCTGATATCTGAAGAAGAGGATGAAACAGTGGATATATTAGATCATGTCGAGGAGCAGCAATGAGGAACATAATGAGCTCAAGGGTGATTGACTGGAGTTGGTGTAATTGGAGTACCAGGAGATGGAGACAGCATCACATCCGAGAAGGGATGACCATGTAAAGAACAGTTACAGAATGACAACTCAAGACACATATTAGCACATATAATGTGGGGAGTATGCTGTTAGAAATCCATGCTTTTAGCTGTGCCCACAACGAAACTTGGCAGGACAGTTTGTTTGTTTTTTTGTTAAAAAAACAAAAAGATAGAGCCAAAATTAAGGGGTACAGGCATGGAAATACAACCATGAGTAAGTCATTCAAACTAGAAGTCAGTGCTGGCTGTAGCTGGATGTTGTAGCGAGCAGGCAGGAGATGAACAGATGCATTGCGTCTCGGTTGCTTACTAATCGGTTGTATGCCGGGTTGAGGTTCCCAATAAGGCAACCCAGGTCCTCAAGGTCTTGAGGTCCCTCACCAGCCCTCAGCTCGCGGCAACATTACTTCAAGCGCGCACGTCATTATTAGAACCTCATTATTTCTTCCTGGTCCCTTGCCTTTAAGCCTCTTATACAGTGCGTTCTTGCTTATGATACTCCAGCTTCTTTCCTTATAAGAAAGTATGCGGGTGTTCATCAACATACTCATGCGAATGGCACTGCAAGTCAACCTCTGGACCTAATCATTAGATAGAAATATAGTGGAACATCAATGGTAACCAGAAATTCTTACGATCCTTTTCTCTCACGATATCAAATCAGGACACCATCGATTGTGCCTTGTGCCATTTCACCCAGCAATCTCCCTCGGCGCCATTGGAGCCCCGGGCCACAATCAAGAAGCGGATTATGAATATGATACTTCACAATCGAACCACTCCAGAAGAGCTTTCGGAATTCAACGTTTCTTCTCTGGTAGCTCTTCGCAGCGATTTTGGATTGAACGCGCCGGCGCCGCACATGAAGATTTCATCGATATCTTGGGAGGGTACATAATGCCGGTAGTGGTCAATGATGGCTTGAACGGTGATCCGTGTCACTGTGGCAACGACGTCATCTGGCGACATTTCGGGTGGATCGAGTTTAAAGTATTTGTGTTAGAGAAAGTCATCGACCCTGATTGACAATTCCTCGCTTACCCATCTCACCATCTTTATCGTATTCCTGTGCTCTCTTGGTTTAATGCCGCACGATTGCATCATGAAGACATTTCTTGGACCAGTGTCAAAGTCGTAGCACTCCTCCACACCGCCCTGGCTGTCAGGTAGGATGAAATATACGTTCGCAATGTTCTGGCAGGCGTGTAACTTCTATGACTGCATCTGCAAACGTTTCTCCGAAGGAGGCGGTTACCGTTGCTTAAGCAGGCGATAGAGGCAGTTGTTGGACGCTCGATTCCTGTATCAACACATGTGGAAACAAGGAAAGAGTACGTGCTGGGAAAGGTGAGTCCGGGGAGGACGGTGGTGAAGAAGGATATCAACTTCGGTGGAAATAGGACCATTTGAGTCCGGTGAAGGAGATGGTAAATCTGGTTGATGAAAAGATCTTTAACAATAAATGGTGACGGCAATCTACACTATGCACAGACTCTTACAGAACGATGTCAAGACCTTTCATGATTATTGGAACATACCTTAGGTCTCAACAACACAGAGAATCAATAACCGATCAGATACCTGTACTGCTAGGTTTACAACGCTGTTCATGATGCACGATCACAAAACCAGACTGTTCCGCGTACTACCCCGACGTCGGAAAATGATTGCACTAACAAAGATGGTTTTCCACTCTTTCTCGCGCCCGATGTATGAGCGTGATAAATGGTGAAAACGGTCCTATAGGAAGCATGACGGTCGCCAAGTCCGTACCCGAGGACATAACCAAGAGAACAGCCGGCACGATCAAGACACATTTTTAATTAGCCGAATATCATGCACCAGGCGCATTTGTGTACAAAGACTTTGAAAACACTTGGTGCCGCAGTCTTGACAAGGAGAACACAAGAAGTTTTCCTCCAATTATACATAACAAAAATTATTTAAATTCCTAGACCGGCTAAACTTTCTAACGAACTTTTACGTGACAAATAGACCTCTATATGTGCAGATATATTAGATATAATGTCCGTTTTGTCTATGGCCAATGTGACAGCAAAACCGTGAAAGCAAGATAAGGATAGATAACAAATAACAATACCACCAGTTATAAGGAAAACAAACCCTCACCAGTCCAAAACTGGGGGAAAGAACTTGGCAATAAGTCCTTCATAATAAGGACGAAGCTTGACGGGATCACAAAGCTCATCAGACTTGCTGTACAGGTCGTAAGGATTGAAGGCGCGCACGGCGGCAAGACTTTCTTCGTCCTTCTCGTTCGTGAGATGTGAGTATGCATCTTCGCGGTGCCATGGGTAGAAACTGTGGTATCGAATCATGGCGAGAGCTTCCTTGGGTAATGTGCTCTGGTCTTTGAAGACATGGTACAGATACTGTGATAACATGAGCCATGAGTGTGCATATACAACGTAAAAGGGATGTACCTCATCGTGTCCCCATGATAGCATCACGTTGTCGAGGCCACAATGTGGTTCATAAATCCCATATTTCGTAGAATAAACGCTATCTTGCGAGTCGGGATTTCCAGCAAAGGTTTCAGGATAAATAATCTTGTCCGAGAACTGACATCCAACGACTAGTCGATGGCGGACATCAGCAAGCCTAACAATGACGTAACATAGTAAAAAACTAGTCACCAAAAGTGTCCTGAGATATATGTTAGATTTAAATGTAGTTGTCCCAAAAAACAACTCACACCAACCACATCCCATTGGCCCTCTGAGCCAAACAGGAGTAATAATTTTCCTAGATCATGGACTAGACCCGCAACCTAATGATCGGCATGTAAGCGTTGTTAACCCTGACATCAAATTAGGTACGACAACTGACCTGCATCCATTCTGGTTTACCATCTCTCCGGATGGCTTCCGCCGTTTGCAATAGATGTTCAATTTGCGAAACATTTGTCTATAAGGTATAGCAATGTTGCATTAGGTATATGTCAGGGAAAGGATCAGCCAACGAATTCACGTCAGGATCCGATTCATCGATCAGAGTGTTGAGCATTTCCATGGCTTCCCAAACACCCATACGAGCTTTTTTCCTCGTCTTGAAGTCAACGCGGGCCCTGATATTGAATGCAACGGTTTGCTTTTCTAGAAAAGTTGATCGTCAGTAACTATGTTACAAAAAGAGGTGCAATCCCGACATACCGTGTTGTTCCTTGTAAAAGGTCTTGACTCGGTCACATGCTAATTCGTAGTCCCTGAATTGGGTTTTGTCTTTTTCTTCGTCAAACGATGACCGGTCGTTCCATAGTTTGTCTTTCAGAACGTTGACTGGAAACGAGAGTTAGGGAACGAGAAATGAATCTACAACGTCAAAAGACAAACCAGTGTCGATGGCTTCAGAAGTCTCATCGAGGTCACGACCACCATGAGAGGTGCCAACCATTTTTGCGAGAGATTGTAGGTGGTAGAATGAGCAAAGAGGATTTGGATTGAACATTGCAAAAAAAACTTGGATCCTCTTTAAAGGGGTTCCGCATGTGTCGCTGATTTGGTAAAGATTCTCGAATGAGGTAGGTCGGGCGTTGTGGACGGTAGTATTTGTCTGACATCACGAAAAGTTAAACGTTAAAATTTCGGCAAACGATGTAACTGTTACGTAGGTGCACAAGCAAATAAATTGAACAAGGGCAACCACGACATTAATAAACGTGAGAAACAAATGCTCGCCAACCAAGGAAAGTGTTACGGCCGAGTTAACATGACCTGCCAAGACCCACATGGGTAACTCCGGGCCCGAATTGTTCCTCAGGACATCTTGAAACACGCACCCACAACTGGCTTCCTGTTTTGCCCTGCTCTATCTACGATACAGCCTGATCCAGCCGTCTCTCAGAGCAATATAAACTACTGACATCTGCTTGGGAATCACTTACGCCGCCCTTCAGCCCGAGCTTTGAGCTTGAAACCTTTACGTTATTGAATTGTTACACGACGGGGCCGCGATCGTCCAAAGCTCTAAAACACTTGAGGACCACTTACGTTTACTCAATAGTAGGTCGTAAATGACCCCTGGTGCCGATCAACGCGTCTCAACGTCATATGCTGATGGAGTAGAATTAACTCCACGATCGAGGCATATGTACATCGTATCAGTCGACCCGCTCGTTTCTCACCAACTGACGTAGTCTGATTCAAGTGCCTGAACCCATCCAGGTTGGTCTTACCCAGTGAAAGGAGACCGCGTGCAACCTCGCGCTCGCCACAGCCATTCTCCCCACACAAATACCAGATCCAGAACGGGAGCGCCCACCTCGGGATTTACGCACCGCCATATGGTGAACCAACCCACACCTGGCAGCGCAATCGGCGAGCGGTAACTAGTTTTTGAACCCAAGCTCGACGGCTGGAATAAGTAAAAATGGCCATCGATGGTTTATACACCTACGCTAGGGAGGTGTAAGGGATCGTCGCATTCAAACCACGCTATCGGAAGGACACGTTACCGTTTCTGTTTCCCATCAGCTGCAAGCCTATCGAGTGTACAAACGTCTGCCTAGTCCAACTTTTGCGAGGGCACCAGTCATATTAGAGTTGATGCGAGCAAATGTCACTGATTTGGACAGCCCTTAACGACGGCAGGGATAAAATTTGGTGAGTAAGATATTCCTGTTCTTACTTACGTAGATCGCCAAGAGGTACATCAGAGGAATTGAGAGAATGCTTCATTGCAATTTCGGCCACTTGATTGTCAGCAAGCGATGAAGAGCCCGTCAATGCGAGGGGGGAAACGCTTCCCTTCGATAGAAGTCGGCAAGTTTGGCTGGAAATTGTAAATATGAAGTTCCAATCCGAGCTGAGCGGCCTGTCATCCAAAGGAGAAAATAAACTGATCAACAGCAGTAATGATTTCAACAGTGGGAAGGATCTCTTGAAGCTTAATCTATGAGAAGCTGACGCCAAACCATCTGACTTTGCCTGCGACACAACATGAATGATGCACTCGATTGTTCAGCATGACGTACCTTTCTTTACGACCGCCACCATCTGCTTTCCAGTGTCAGCAAGTTTCAAGACCGATCAACATCACGTTTGCCACGAGGGAGCAAGGGGAAGGCAGGATGGTTGCCATTAGGATTTAGAGGAACGGGCCAGTTGATGAGACACTGGCATACAAAATAAACACGAAATACCCACTGTCAATATCTAGAATCTGCAAGTTGCTGTAATCACCTCAACATTGTGTACGGTCAACCGAAGGGAATCGTTAACGTATACATCCACTTGTTCCATCTTCTTTTTTTCCGTAGCCCCTGGAGTGCGTAATATCGGTATAGAGATGACTTTATCAAGCGCAGTAAGGCGCAGTTACCGTTGCAGAAGGACAATGAACACTGATCCGCAATCCGATAGCTCGTCTTGGGGTCCCTGTATCATTTTAATTGTCACTCAGGGACATATGTAATATACATGGGTTTCCATGTAGTGATAATTATAGTGCATGTGAAACTTGTTGGGTTGGGCCATGGCTATGCCTGGCATGAATGAGCCCTCACTTCATGAACATTTTTTTCTTTACTCTGCATTTATTTTCTTTTGATGCAAGGCCATATGGAAGATAATATATAGTTGTGGACCTTGTGGTATAAAACCTACATACCAACTAGCTTGGAATAATGTGTTGAAGTAGGCTCTACACTATGCATGAAGAGTGCACATCCTTCACAACTTACCTGTGTGGATTTGCAGTGCTAAGTCTTATAGCTAGGGTTGGTGGAGATGAAGAACACTGTATTATCACTATGGACATGCTTTCCTTATGTACTTATATTACTATGTACATAAATATAAGGTAGTCACATGCTCTGGGGAATGTGTTTCTCCTCATGGATGGCACACAGTATGTACAGCAGGTGTGGGAGAACATGTTTTGCAATGGGTAGAATTGCCTGATACATCGAGAGATGCGAGTGCATCTAAGTTTGACATACTAAGGGTTCTGGGAGTGGACACAACAGGCTGGAATCTGAAAAGTGGAATCCATGATTCCAACTGATGACAAGGAGATGAATTCCATCCTACAGCCCAAGGGGTGAGCTGAGGAATGACTATGGGCACCCATATGAAAAGCAAGCCCAAAGGCACATTGTAGATGTATGTAATGAAGACTCACCCGAGGATGTGAATCAAGCCTTGGGAAAGTTTCTCTGCTGCTTACGATGAATGCCTGGATTCAGTGGCAACATCTCAATATGAATAGCTCCCAGATAATTGAGGCAACACCAGTATTCTAGAAATGCCTGAGATTGCCAGCAACCAAACTTCTTCACCATGTTGGGTGGGACACCTGAGACCATCTAAAAGGAAGTTCCTCCAATGCGAAAACAGTGGCCTGTGACATGGGGATAGTGCTTGTTTGTTGCTTGAAGAATTTGGTTGATGCGATGGATGAATTTGGATCTTGTAAGCATAACAAGCCTGTTTTGTGTGTCATGATATGCAGCTATAGGGTGTTCTGTGTCTAGCTTGTTTTTGATGTAATACTTGTAGTTGGTGTGAATGGGGTCCAGTGGTGCCTCCTGATGTGGGATCCAGACATTATCTCCACAAGCTTTCTGGGTTTTTGACCATGGTAGATGGAGGTTGCATGCACCATTCTGTGCTGTGGATTCCATGATGTCCAAGCAAGTGGCACAGCGTCAAGAATTGAATTTGTCCGAGCATTAGGTGGGAGGTAGCAGTTTGCCACTGCACAACTGGCTGAAAAATGACAGAAGGCATATTGCCTGAATGCAGATATTGAGACCAGATGACCCGCTGAGTGCCTTATTGAGGTCCATTAGCATTGCAATATAGACTGGAACCCTCTTGGGGCAGAATGAGAATTGTGGTCTAAGTTCCTCGACACCATTGATGGTCTGATGCAACTAAGCTCCTCCTAGCCATAGCAATCCTCTGTTCTCATGTTGCTTCTTGATTACTCAGATCTTGGCACCAAGTGTCTTCCCAGCAAAATGCCCTGCATAGGAGGCAGCCCAAGCCATCAGTAGGTCCTCCTGAGCTGGAAGTGCATTTTCATAGTTGATCCCTAGGTTCTTGCAAAAGTTGAGGAATTCCTGCAATCTGCTTGCATCCTTTCTATATGTCAAGTCACTTACTGCTGCATTTTGGACTTTGTCTGTCACCCTTTGCAGTGCTGGTGGTATTTCTGAGGGAATGTGAGGTAGATTCATGTATGGCACCAGAATCAATGAAGCATATGGTTGTGACTGAGTATGGCAGCATAGCTGCTTGCCATGCTGCTGTACCACATGAGCAAAATTGTTACTGGCCTGAAAAAGGAACTGCAGTGCTTGGATGGGAGGCATTGAAGAGTTGCTTGGGTTGTAGGTATGTTGCTGCCTGCAAGTGCCAGCCTTGTTTTGTGACTCATGTCACAAGTTCTCACATTGAGATGCTGGTTATGACAATCATTTATCATGATAATCTATTGCATTATGTACAAACTTTGCTAAATGGAAGGGAATTTTGGAGGAAATGTGTATAATGATCTCTTGTCACTGAGCACACCTCTTGATGGACCATCTTCAGGATTCTCTGATGTGGGGATCCAGATTGTGGTCCTGAATGAGTCTGACAATCTCACACAAAATGGCATTCTGCTGGACACCTTGAGACCTGGCTGCTTTTAATGCCCCAATGACCCCTTGATAGTCTGAGTGTAAGATGATGTGTGCATTTGAGACTTTTGCAGTGACCAGTGTCTGAACCACCAGTTCCACTGCCACCATCTTTCCCCATCCAATCTCTTGCCCCTCTGAGTTCCATCCTCTCTTGAACTGCCATGCCAACCATTTACCATCAATGATCAGTCAAATGCCCCACCTTGTAGATGCATCTACAAAGAGCTTCATCTGTGATGGTTCAGGTGGATGGATTATTCCCACAAATCTGTCATGCAAATGTTGCCTCCACCAGTCCACATATTCTGCTGCAGTTGCTGAAATCTTATGCTTCACCTCCTGAAATTAGTCTGGTTTGAAACTGCCCCAAAACTCATACAGTGAGACCATTTGAAAACATCCCTCTGGCACAACTAACCAAACATGATTTAGTGTGCCTATCACTTTCTCCACTTCCTTCTCAGTGTGGGTGGATCTCTGGGTCCAATTGGATATTTGGTCCAAGTACTTCACTTTCTTCTTTTCTGGCAGCTCTACTTTCTTTGCTGTCAGGTCCCACCAAAAACCAATGTACATGAAAGCCATTGCAAAGTCAACAAATTTTTTTGGAGCCCATGGCCAGCCCAACTTTTCTGCAATCTCCCAAATGAGCTCAGCAGTATATGGATATTAGAAGGATCTATGGGATAGGCAATGAGATGGATAATGTAAGAAAATGAAGTCATCTACCCATTTTAGGCTGCTTCGATGCCTTGGCTAATGAGTATTTGGACCATAGCATATGTCACTCTGCCAAAGATTCCTGGTGATGGTGACACCCCAAAGTTCAAGACATGGTCTAGGTGGATTAACCCTTTTATTATTATTGTGAAAAAATGGCATGCTGAAGGGTGTGTAAGAATGTTCTGGAATGCCGCTGATAGGTCCATTGTGCACTCTAGGGTCTGAGAAGGTTTCCAAATGTATCGACACATTACGACTTATGATCCCAACTCCTGCGAATCCCACAAAATCAATTTTGAACCATTTTAAATGACTTCAAATGACTTTGCAACATTTTGAATGACTTTGAATAACTTCGCAGCACTTTGAACAATGTCAGCTGCCATATGGCTATCCCAAAACCCTTTCAATACACAGAGCACATCTGGTACGAGCTACTGTGTTGCATATCGAGCACTATCAGACGTGAGGAGACACGACGTTTCATTTATTATTATTTCTCATTTGTTTTATGATTTACATAGACTTGTACTAGTTACTTAGAACACAGAGAAGAGTTGCCCTCTTCTGTTATCATCTGATTTAAGAATCATCCTCTTGAGTCCTAGCCTCACATCATATTTCTAAGTTCTGTGAATTATCGTGAACTTCTTTGAACTCTTGTACTAGCTTCTCAACTTATCGTGTATCACCCATTCTCACTCGAAAGCACTTCCAATTTGCTATATTCATTCTCTGATACCCCTTAAAGCCATTCCTATTCTCCCAAAACTCTTCAAACCTCTTTAAAACCTCTTTCAAACCTCTTCAAACCTCTTTCGAACATCTTTGATTTTCTTTGAACCTCTTTGAACCTCTTTGAACCTCTTTCAAACATCTTTGTACACTTCTAAAGACTATTCGCAACACATCTCACCATTTCACACCTCTAACGACAACCTTTGGGTAACAGCAGTGATATTTAGTACCAACTTGCACCCTTCCTCTAGCCTGTGTTACACTTCTTAGGCCTTTTAACAGGTTTTTGTTTGGTTTCCAGGTCGAGTATTATCACCATGTCAACATCAAAAACAGCTGCCTGAGTTCCCTCAGGTGCATTGGCCACCAGAAGATAACATTTTGAAAATGATCCCCATGCACATTGGAATTTCATAGAGTCGATAATCATATTGATAGAAACTTTCATAGGATCAATGATACATTTGTTGTCCACATTAGTCAGAAGGGCTTCAAAATCAATGTGATGTCTATTTTTTGGATAAGAATGATTTACAATGACACAGTGTTTACAACTGGCTTGGTTGATAACTGCAAGGGGAGCTGTGCAAAAATGTCTGATTAAAGAAAAAAGGGTATCTGGCTTGTAACCATGGGACAATCTATCAAGTTTGATTTCTTCAGCATATTTTGCTATAATAAATTCCTCGTCTTCTTCTGATGTGTAATGGTTTGGAGGAATGGATGTGCAAGACAGTACAAAGTTTTCTAAGCCACAGTGAAAGCCTTCCTGCAGGCCCACTGGAATGTTGCAGAACTTCTCCCAGATGCCTGCATCCTTCAGGGCACAATCCCAAGCATCAGGTTTAAGTTTGGTAATAATTGGGAAGAGGCAGTCAGGCATTGTATTTATCTGATCCATGGGTGAGGTTGCCACACAAGGAACAGGAGTGGCTATAGTTGCAGATTGGGCACCTGCAGCCATATGGGTTGGAGTTGAAGGCGATACAGACAATCTGGTTGCCAAGGGCCTTGTTGACCCATTTTCCATGCTCAGCAAGGACCAAACATTTTGCACTTCCTTGGTGTTCCCTGTGGGAGTGGGGCACTGTGCAGAGATAACATTTAATAGCTGTGGAGGACTGGTGGAAGTGAAAGGATAATGGAAAAACTGGTGGCCTCCACCACAAGTAGAGTTTTGCTGGATTCTGTTGTATGCCCCTTGCCCTCTGCCTCGAACACCTCAGTACCCACTGTTTCCAGTGAAATTGCCACCTCCTGGGACATTGCTACTCCCTGAGAAGCTACTGCTCCCAGCCTGACCCCCACTTGCCTTGGTACTATGTGAATTGCTTGACTATTGCTTCAGATGCTCAAGAATGGAGGGTAGAAGGTTCTTTACCTTGTGCTTGTGAAAGATGGCTTTATTAAAGATCAGCCCATAAACATTATTTTGCTGACTGATCCATGATGTGTATGTCTCAATGATGTAGCCTCTGTAGGATGGCCAGTCCAGTATGAAGTTGGGCCTTGCTGCTATTGCACTAAGAAAATCTGAAAACATTGTGGCACACCACAGTGCCTTCACATGATTGGCCTCACTTTCATCCCCCAAGATCAGATGCATGTGCATTCCTCAAATAAAATTCTCTCAGATCTCTGTGAAGTTGTCAGTCATAAGGTAATGGTCCTTCACTGCTGTTAATGTCTTCTGTTTCAGCTTAATTTCACCCTTTTCATTCAAGCCAATCTCTGTGTCAAAGAGGTCTGTTGCTCTAGTAGTGTTCGAACAGGCCTTATGTGTGCACAGTGCCTGTGAAATATAGTTCTTGAAACCACCCTTCAACTCCTTGATTACAGTGATGCAAAGCTTGCTCATGGTGTTTGTGATTGTCTCAGAGAAGTATTCTTGGGGTGGCAGAGAATCACCACTGCCCATCATTTTTCATTGCCCCACCTATGCCCAGAGTTGCACCTATTGCAGCCATGAGTTCCACATTCACTGCTGGATGAGTGGATGACACACCAGCTGTCAGCTCCCAGGCAGGGGAGGCTGCATGCAGGTGCTGATTAAGACTATGATGCTGCAGTACAAAGCCATGATGTGGCTGCATGTGGGAGGTTGGCTGCACAGCCTGAGCAAGAGGCCATGTGGATACATGAAGTATGTATGTGGGTGCCTGCCTGGCTGTAAAGTGCCTGCTGCTGCACTAGTATAATGGTATGCTACAGTACAATATGTACAGCAATCTGACCTGTCTGTTTGTGCATGCAGGCTGCTGTGGCCATGTGGGGACTATGCCACTCTGAATCTATATAAATGCATGCTGCTGCAGTAATATGCAGACTATGCAGTCCTGGCAGCATGTGCATGTGCATAGAATGCTGCATGTCTCCTAAGTATTCTGTGAGTAACTTCTTGCTGGAGCTTGATCCTTTAGTGCCAGTCTGTTGAACCTTGGGTGAATGGACTTTATAAGTGATTCAGGGGAATAACCAGCAGGGCAGTACCCATCTCAGGCCAGTGCATGCCATAGATGTCCTGTGTTGACCTATGGAGCAGAGGATTGTTGGCTATGGGACTTGACATTGGGGTTACAACTGCTTTCCCCCTCCTTTTATCTGCCCAAGCTGGCATCCTTAACTTGACTGTCATTGGCAAGAAAGGATTCCTTCCAGCAACCATTGCTTCAACCTCCAGCTGTGGTGCAATGCCAGTGTTCTGCAGTGCTGCACCTTGCCAGGCATTGAGTAGGCCTTTACTTTGTGGCTTGTTAAAATGTGTTGGTGAAAAATCTGCTGTGGATACGTGAGGAAGGGGAAGATGCATGCATTCTGTAGAGCCCAGTGCCTCAATAGTTGCTGACTGCTTACATCCCACCTTTGCTTACAGACCAGCCTTCAAACTTGCCTGGATTGCAGTAAAGTTCCGAGAGCCAATGATCTTTCTGGATGATCCATCAGACTGCCCTGTTGCAGTGGTGTCTCCCCAGCCTGTTCTGTGACAATTGAAAGAACCTTATACTGATATCTGGCAGAAGGTCTTATGCCAGAAGGCACCTTAATGAGTGTCAAATTTGAAGTCAGTGCTACACTAAGTTTCAATCTTGCTGAGGCCATGTGAGCCAAGCATCAAACTTCCAGTTGAGCTAAATCTTTGGGGGCCTTCACTCTTTGTCCCTTCTTCCATGGACCTTCTTCTGCTCTGACAGCAATATAGAGGTCTGACAAGGGTGCAGAACCTTGCCCACTATCTGTGCTGTCCATCATCATCCCTGAGTGTGTGAGTCTGCCAACACTCTGTGCTCTAAGCTGTGCTGAATTGCTCACCATATATGCAAAAAGTCAATGAAAACCAAAATCTTGATGACAGAGACAAATTTGGTAATAGTGAGAAAGAAAAAACTAGCTGCTCTGCATAGCAGATAGAAGGAGAGAAAGGTTTGAAGCATGATCACATGATCCCAACACATTGACATTCTACTTTGCAAAACATCTGTACACTGCACTCATTCCTCCTTCATCTACCTCTACTGTTATGCAAACATGTGTCACAGTAATTAATTCCAACACCCCCCTTCCAAACTGTTCAACACTGAAGGCAGCTAAGTGTGAATCTCAAATTTGATTCTGAGAGAGTCTGTAAATTTCCTGAATAGAATAGCACCAAGGTTCTTCATGAACATGTCAGCTGGATTCTCATTTCCAGGAATGAAAACAACAGTGACTCTGTATAAGATAATTTTCCACTTATCTTACCACTTCCTTCAAACACCTTTCCTTTCTGTACCATTACTAATACACATGATCACATGCATCCTTGTTGACCTCATGATACATGTCTCAGATATCCCTTAGTCTCTTACAATCATAACAAGCTGTTTAGCTTGTCCCATTCCCCTAAGTGATGGAAATATTGGGGTAATTCTGTTACACTTTTTTTTAAACATGAACTTGACATACAACTACTCCAATCTAATCCCCACCCCACATGGTGAAAATGTGATAAGACTTTTGCAAAGTCACATTACCTGTCCCCAATCCCCAAAATACTATCCAATCTTGTGCATATAGCCCAGTCTTGCATATATATAAACCCTGCAATAACCTCAGCTGTACACAGCAAATCCTTTCTTTCTCCATGTCTGTATATGAAACACCAATCTGTCTCAATGTTCCTCCAGAACCACACTGCTCACCACCCAGAGCAGAGCATAAGCACTGATACCACAATCAAACACACCACTTTTACCATTATCATCCCTTCCTCCTTCCAATGCATTCTCACCCCCACTGACTTTAACACTGGATACACCACCCCACACCAGTCCTCAGAATCAGACTCAGAACCTCCCTCCTTTAACCCTGCCACAGACACTCTGTATGCCTCAGCTGAAGCCAGACAGATCTCCCCTCTCCACCAGGCATTTGATGATCAAGGTCCTTTGCCATTTCAAGAACATGTGTGTGCCATCATGATTTCTCCATAAAGAACATCACAGTGAACAACCACTAATGATACTCAACCCAGAAACCCAAACAAAACCTATAAAACTGGTTTTGATACAACTGGTCATCAAGCAACTCAAGTCAGTCAAAACTGACATCTATATACAATTATCTAAACCAAACTAAACCAAACAGGTCAGAGGCCTGCATATATATACTAAAATACAACATTTATTAAATATGAAAAAAATACCCTGCTCATGTTTGGGGAAAATGAGGGGAGGGGGGACACACATTAGCTGTTGTTGGCAGGAGGGGGTGGTCAGCATGGTCATTGTCATATGGGGTTGGCATTGGCATCTGTCATTGGCATAATCCAGCTGCATCATTAGCCTTGTTGTTGTCTGCTCTTATTAGTATGGTCTAGTGGCATTGTTGGCATCCATTGTTGGAGTCATCCCTTATCACTGTGCATAGTAGGAATATCTATCAGTGATACAAAAACAAAAAAACAAAAACAAAAAAAACAAAGAACATACATATAAGCCCAAACAATGAATTGAGGAGTCATTGTTCAGGCCTGTCTCAGTGATGTGGCATGTGTGGGTTGGGTATCACAGCATGATGCAGTGGTGTAGGGAATGGGAGTCGAGGTGAGTGGGTGTTAGCAGTATCAAGAGCTAAGAACCTAAAAATGAAAAGAAAGAGTTGGTTAGTGAAAAACAATGAATAAATAACAATAAAAACATACTTGGGGCCCAAACAATGCAATTGGCATCATTTGGGCCTGCCTTGTGTTGCATCATCCAGCCTCATCATCTGCATGTTTGTAGTGAGTGGTGGTGATGTGGCAATGGTGCCACATCATTGTTGTTGGTGGTGGTCCTTGGCATCAGTGGCATTGGCATAGCCATTGGCTGATTTTGTTGTTAGAACCTAAAAAAACAAAGCTAAAGTATTAGTTAGTTAATGAAAAATAAAGCAAGTGTTGAAAAAGCTTAACTATGGGACCTGAATGATGGCAGCCATCATTTGGGTCCATTCTGCATTGTTTGTAGCTGCAGTCTTTTGTACTGGTAGATGGCATGCATTGTGGTGTGGAAAGAGGAACATTGTTTGGTTTGGTGGTCATGGGAATGGTGTCTAGTGATGGTGTGATTAAATGGTCTGTGCACACTCACAGGATATTTAAGCACTCACTTTCTGAGTTCTTTTCTCTTTGGACTCATCCCATTTTCAACTTATTTCAGTTTGTAGTATAGTAATATAGATACTATGTATATATAACTGGTTACAACTGCTCTGAACCAACTTTTGTCAGTTTCAAATAGATATACAATTCATGAAACCACAACCACTGCCATATGAAAATTAGTGCAACTGCAACCACAAAACAACTGGACCACAGCTCAGTCCAGTTCAGTTTCAGTCTTTTCCAGTTCAATGAACTGGACCTTCAAACACTAGAGGTCATGAATAATATCAATAGGTGATATGGATCAATGATGATGATGTGCAATGATGACAAGATGCAATAGATGATAGATGATAGTTTGAGAGGCTAGTACAAAATTTTGAAGAAGTTTGCAATGATTTGCAGAACTTAGAGCTAAGATGCAAAGCTTGGACTCAAGAGGATGGTTCTTAAATCAGACAATAGAGATGTGAAGACAATACATATCTTTCTTGTCCCCCCTCTACTATGTATCTAGTACAAGGTTATATAAGTTTTGAGGAGACAGTACTAAAAAGGAAATAAAACATGAGTTATACATGAGGCAAGATATAAGATTAAAAGAATAATCTGTATTACTGAGGAGAATAACAACTAATAGGGAAAGAGCGCAGCTGAAATTGTAATATGCCCAAAATCATGTATCTTATTGTTCCAATATATAATCCAAAACTTGCAAAAAGTCTCATTGCATTCCAAAGTCTCTTTCATTCTTGTCCTGTGTTGCAATTTTATTTTTCACCAGAAAGTCAAGGCCAAGTATTAAGTTGGTCTCAACTTTCTGGTGAAAAATAAAATTGTTGTTGATACACACTTGTGAACTGCTGTAGCAAAAGAATCTGGCTATGATCTTCTGAACCCACCTGCTCCTAAATCACATCAGAAACAAAAAATTAAGTTCCCTGCTGGACATCGAAAGCTCAAAGTGCATGCAATTAAAACTGGACAAACAGAGATAAAAAAGGCATGGATACTTATACATATGGAGTTAATGGCTTTATTTGAGGAAAACACTGAATGTTTCAATATGACCAAATTTACAACTAGTCTGCCTGACCTCATTGCAACCATCAAGACATGGATTGAACAGCTGGCTGGAGAAGCCACACTATGGAAACTAGACAAGCAGACAAAAGAAACTTTTCATAAATCATGGTGATAGGTCCACTGCATGCTTTAAGGTCTGAAATGGCTTCCAATCATATCAACACATTATGACAGATGCTCCAAACTGCTATGAACACCATGAAATTGACTTCGAACCATTTTCAAACAACTTTGCACAATTTCAAACTATTTCAAATAATTTAGTGACACTTCGAACACTTTTGAATGACTTCACACCACTTCGAATGGAGTTGGCTGCCACATGACTGTTTCAAAACCATTTTGATACACACTGATATGGCTCCCTATTGCCCTGTGCACATACTACAGCATTTTTTGCAATTGTGCGCACCTCCTAGATGGCTTCCACACACTTTGCACACTGTGTGCCTTTGTGTGCTTCCATGTGCTTTCACATGCCTTTGACCACTTAGGAGTGCTTTTGTGTGCCTTTTACTTTTCTACTGCACTTTTGGATCCCCCATAGCTGCCTTCTGTCATGCACCCTAAATGCACCCTGTTATGCTTCAAACTGCCTCCATGCCCCTTCCTCCACACTCCTTATCTGCCTTTCACAGTTATTCTGTGCTCGATGTGCCTTTGCATGCTCCTTTTATGCTTTACCTGCAACTCACATTCTCTGCTGCACACTCATTGCACAATCCCTATCACACACATGACAATCCACCACACCAATTGCACTGTGCATCATGGCTTCCAGCTTACTTGCACATTTATTCAAGGTGCACTGCAATTCCAATATGAGCAAACTGCGCATTCTCACATAATCAGGGTGCTTTGCACCTATTTGGCATTGGACTGTGCACACTTGGGTGCTTTCACATAATCCTGGTGCTTTGGTGCTATTTGGCCTTGCATAGCATCTCCTTATAGTTCTTCTGCATTTCCAATCAGCATTGCCTTATCTGGTAACTGGCACAGGTTGATCACCTCATTATTACTAAGGTGCAGCATGGGATGCATAACACCAAAGCAGCGATGATACTCAACCCGGAAACCCAAACAAAACCTACTAAATGGCTTCGGATGGTATAACACAAGTCAGAGGAAGGGTGCGAGGTGGTACTAAATATCACCACTGAGACCAATACATTATGTTTAGTGATGCAAAAGGGTGAATCGTGCTGCGAATAGTTTGTAAGAGCATACAAAGGTGTTTGAAATAGTCCGAAATAGGTTCAAAATCATGTGAAATAGTCTGAAGTAGGTTTGAAGAGGTTTGAAGATGTTTGAAGATGTTTGAGGAGGTTCGAGGTTTATCGAGAAGCAAGTATAATGAATGTGAAGTGTTTGTCGAATGGTGATAGGCGATGGGAAATAAAATGAAGAGCGAATACGATAGTTTTGAAGAAGTTTGTGATATTTTGCAGAACTTAGAGATACAATGCGAGCTAAGACTCAAGAGAACGACTCTTAAATCTGATGATAGCGAGAGGGTAATTTGTGCTGTTCCCTGTTGTTCTATTTTTATTCTAACTAACTAATACAAGTCTATATACAAAATGAAGAGATAGTACTAAAAAGGAAATAAGAGCATGTGTAAAACATGAGGCAAATATATCAAACAATGAGGACTTGTATATCATGAAACAAATGATAAATGATCAATGATGAAATGTATGGTGTTCCCATATGGTAAAAGTACTTATCCTGTGCTTCAATATATCAATGAAACACAAAATGCACTTATCGCATTCTAAGTCTTTTGTACTCTCTCCTCATGTCCAGTAGTGCTTGATATGTGATTAAATAGCTCACTCTGGTTGTGCAGAATATATCAAAAGTGTTTCAAGACAACTATATGGCAGCCGCTATCATTCGAAGTGCTGCGAAGTCATTTGAAGTGTTGCAAAATAGTTCAAAGTCATTCAAAGTCATTCAAAGTCATTCAAAGTCATTCAAAGTAGTGCAAAATAAGTCAAAAATAGTTCGAAGTTAATTTCGTAATGTTCATAGTGGTTCTGAAGGTTTGTCGTAGTGTGTTAATACAGTTGGGATCCATTTCCAGACCTTAAAGTGCATAGTGGACCTAAAGAGTGCATGGGACCTAGAGTGCACTAAAAATAGTGCATCATACCAGAACAGTTGGGTATTGGGCTATGACATGTGCAAATCTTATTGGCTGAGGCAGCAGCATAGTGCAGTCAGGTTTAGATGGGCGAATGGATGCACTTGTGGGTAGCACATGGCACTTTCTATTTTTACACTTTATTTTACCATTTTTATCACATAAGCCATTTGTACATAGTAGGTGGACAGATAGAGAATCTGGAGGATCTTTCCCTTCCTCGTAGTTCATAGCTCAGTCAGCATCACACATAGTTTGTACACCAGCATCCAGTCCATGCACCTTTGTAGTGCGCCCTTCGTTGATGATGCTCAACCTGGAAACCTAGCAAAAACCTGTTAAAAGGCTTATGAAGTATAACTCAGGCTAGAGGAAGGGTGCAAGTCAGTACTAAATATCACTGCTAATACCAGAACATTGTTTTAGTGATGTGAAATGGTAAAGGATGTGACAAATAGTCTTTTTAAAGTGTACAAAGATGTTTGAAGAAGTTAGAAATTAATCCAAAGACATGCGAAGTAGTTCAAAATAGATTCGAATGGGTTTGAAGTTGTTCGGGTGAGTTCGAGGAGGTTCAAAGGTGTTTGACTGGCATCAAAATATGTTTGACAGATGAATATAGCAGTTACAAAGTGGGTTCTGAGTGGCGATAGGCAATGATGAGTTGAGAACGAATACAAAAGTTCAAGGAAGTTTGTGATATTTTGCAGAACTTCGGAAATATGACACGAGGTAAGACTTAAGAGAACTGCTCTTAAATCTGACTATAGTGGAGAGGATAACTGGTTCTCTGTTTTTCTAAGTAACTAGTACAAGTTTATATATATTTTTGAAGAGATAGTACTGAAAAGGGAAGTAAAACATGTGTAAAACATGAGGCAAAATATCATACAATGAGGACTTTGTAGATCACAAAATAAATGAGAAATGATAAATAATTGAAACATACATGTCCCCATATGGTAAAAGTACTTATCTTGTGCTTCAATATATCATTGAAACATAAAAATGCTATTATCACATCCTAATTTTCTTGTAGTCTCTCCTCGTGTCCGGTAGTGCTTGATATGCGATGGAATAACCTGTTCCAGTTGTGCAGCATGTATCGAAAGTGTTCCAAGACAGCTATATGGCAGCCAAAGTTGTTCGAAATGCTGCAAAGTCATTCAAAGTGTCGCAAAATGTCGCAAAATAGTTTGAAATAGTTTGAAGTTGTCTGAAATAGTGCAAAATAGTTCGAAAATAATTCGAAGTTGATTTTGTGGCATTCATAGTGATTCGGATTGCATGTCATAATGTCTCGATATGAGTGGGAATCTTCTCCAGACCTTAGCGCATGCAGTGGACCTATCATTGTATAGCTGCATTTGTGCATCATTTGCATCCCCTCATCGTATTGCTGCATTTCATCTCTGCATTGTGTCCTTCATCCTCGTTTGTGCACTCTTGCAGTGCACCCTTCATATAGCTGCATTTGTGCACTGTTTGTGCATTTTATTGTATAGCTGTGTTTTGCACACCATTTGTGCATTTTTCTGCCTGTTGTGCTCTCATCCCATTTGCATGCCTAGCCTGTGCATCACACTTTCAGCACTTTTCAGTGCCATCCTCATCCCACTTCACCTCCCACTTTCATCTCCTTTGTCATTACACATATTTGCGCTCCCATCACGCATTTTTCCGCACTGCACATTTTTGCTCCTTTGCATTGCACACTTTTTCACCACTGTGCATACCTTCCTTTTAGTGTAGACAACTAATGCACACCTCGAGAACCATTGTACCAGCCTCTTCATAGTCCCAGTGCCCCAAAGGATGATCCGAGGCCCTCTAATCGAACCCCCTCACCCCAAGCATGCCTGCAGTTGTAGGTTTAGTGTTCACCCCTTCTGTTGAGACTCTGCACCAAGTACCAATTGAACACATCATTTCTGGAGCCCACCACAAGGGGTTTCAGGTTACCAGACCTTATTTTAGACCTCCATCGGCTCACCCTTCACTTAAACATTAACCACCTTTGCACTCTCCATTCCGAGCTGTTAGCAACTGCGCTCTGGCTTGGGGAAATACCAGTATTTGAATCACTCTTCCTAAACAACACACATCACTCATCCGTGCTGTCTTTACCTCCACCTTCACCTGAATCATCCCTACCTACCCTAACTCCATCCACATCACTGCATTCTTTGCCACCTTCGAATTTCGCTGCGCTTTTACCAGATCTTAACTCTACATACCTTATTTCACCTACCATGGCTACCATGCACATGCCATCAGCATATAACCAAAACGTGCTGTGTTTCGACCCCACAAAACCACGCGAACTCCAGAAGTACTTTGAGGAGCTTGCGCAACTTCTCTGCAATTGTAACATCACTGATGAGACCAATAAGAAATTCCACACTGTGCACTATTTGGACAGCGACACTGTAGACACTTGGAAACTGATACTAGAGTATAACGCAATGCATAACTATGGTGCATTCAAAGACACTGTTCTAAAGCTCTACTCTAGCTCTAGGGATGGCAGCAAATGGAGTATTAGCAACCTAGACAAGCTTATTGGTGAAACCACATGCATTGGTCTTGTAACCATAGAAGAAATCGCATGGTATTATCATGCATTTTTCAACATTAGCGAATACTTAGTTGCACAAGGCATATTGGTGCACTATGACCAAAGCTGCTTATAGGTCCACTGTGCACTTTAAGGTTTGGAGAACATTCCCACTCATATCGAGACATTATGACACACACTCTGAATTGCTATGAACACCACAAAATTGACATTGAATCATTTTTGAACTATTTTGCACTATTTTGGATGACTTCGAGACATTTCAAATGCTTTCAAACTATTTCACAACACTTCAAATGACTTTGCAGCATTTCGAATGACTTTGGCTGCTGTATAGCTGTCTTGAAACACTTTCGATATACATTGCACATCCGGAACAAGCCAACTCACTGCATATCGAGCACTACTAGACACAAGGAGAGATTACAAGAGAGTTAGAATGCGATAAGTGCATTTTTGTGTTTCATTGATATATTGAAGCACAAGATAAGTACTTTTACTATATGGGAACACTATACATTTCATCATTTATTATTTCTCATTTGTTTCATGATCTACAAGTCCTCATTGTTTGATATATTTGCCTCATGTTTTACACATGTTCTTATTTCCTTTTTAGTACTATCTCTTCATTTTGTATATAGACTTGTATTAGTTAGTCAGAACAAAGAACAAGCAATGGGGAACAGCACAAGTTACCCTCTCACTATTGTCAGATTTAAGAGCCATTCTCTTGAGTCTTATCTTTGCATCGTATCTCTAAGTTCTGCAGAATATCATGAACTTCTTTGAAACTATTGTATTTGCTTCTCGTTTTATCGCCCATCGCCTATCACCATTCAACAAACACTTCACATTCATTAAACTCACTCTTCGATATACCTCAAACCTCTTCGAACTTATTCGAACTTATTCAGACTACTTTGCATGACTTCGAACCTCTTCAAACCTTTTTCAAACCTCTTCACACATATTTGAACCTCTTTCGAACTATTTCGAACTTCTTCATACACCTATAAAGACTATTCGCCACAACCCTTACTATTTTGCATCACTAAACACAATGTTTTGGTCTCAGCAGTGATATTTAGTACCAACTCACACCCTTCCTCTGACTCATGTTATACCATCTGAAGCCATTTAGTAGGTTTTGTTTGGGTTTCTAGGTTGAGTATCATCACCGCATGTTTGTTAGGGTGTTTTGACCAGACCAGCTCAAGTGCATTTTGAGCCACCTTGCAATTGCAGTACCAAATCAGCCTGCAAATGTGCCATACTCATTAGATGCAATACACGATGTGATTGACTTTATCTTCGAAGGCCCAGCGCACTATTTCCCACCACTTACTGGGCTCACAGTGCAAAACCCCGATATGTATGCATCCTACTCAGCACCCAGTGCACCCATTTCCCAGCCACAACCTAGCTCGACCACAGTCAAAGCAGAAGACATCTCAGTCCTATTTGAGTGCATGACACAGACGATAGTTACCGCATTGAGTGCATCACGCAGAGATGGCGGACCTTGTCGAGGACTTGGTTGTTGAGTCTGTTGATGAAGTGTTCAATCAGGGTGGTGTCTTCCTTGATTTTGGTGCAGTATGCCAGTGTTTTAAACTGGGGATATATTCGTCTACTCCTCTCGCTCCTTGTGAGAGCGCTCTGAGTTGTGTTCATGCATTTCCTGCATCGTCGATTGGTGAGAATGCTGCTCATACCTTCATGATGAACTCCTGGAACATATCCCAGGGCTTTGATTCGATGTGTCATTCTTCTAAATAGGCCTCCTTCCATGGCACAGCTGTCCCCCCATTCATGTATGAAGGCATGAAAAGAATCTTTCATCAGTCATCTTTGAATGCCTGAGGGTTGGCATCTATGTATGCCCTACACTCCAAGAGGAAGAGCATTGTTTTTGCTCGGTCACCTGAGAAAATGGTGCACCTCACTTGAACAATGACACTTGCAATAGTTGCAGTCAAACAGGGCATTATATCCCTGAGTGCGCTTCAATTGAGCATTTTATTAGCAAAGGGAAGTGTAGGCAAAATGTGGAAGGGCGCATCATACTCCCAGGTGGTGCATTTGTGCTGCATTCTATTCCAGGCAACTTCTTAGGCGAGCACATTGAGGAATGGCATAAGTGCAACCCAGGGCAGATTGCCACTGGTCAACTTTTATTGAATACCAATTCGCAGCTCATTTACAATATAGCACCTCATCTAGCTCCAGCAGCACCTTTACAGTCAATGTATGTTGCCGCTTCAGCTCCTACAGCAGAGTATAAGCAAAGTGCACCAAATGTGCAACTAACAAAGGAAGAGCGCATCGATGCACTTGAGCGGGAGTTGATGGCACTTCAGAAGAGGCAAGTCTTCAATGGCATTGAAATTCTGCAGTGCGCACTGTGCAATACATCCAATCAAGAGAGTGCGCATTCTACAACCACAGACCTTGCACCCGCTGACAGTATTGAATCACCAGCTTTGCAACCCACTGCAAGCACAACTGAAGCACCTGATGAGACGCCCATACACCCCTATTCCAACATTCCTGAAGCATGTTTTGTCTCCACAGCAGCAGATAAACCAGATGCTCAAGTTACCACTTCCAAAGGCAAAGAGCCATCGTATCACACTGTCATTCCTATCCAGAATCTGCAGATTGTCAATGATGTATATGCATGCTGATAGGTCCACTGCATGCGCTAAGGTCTGGAGAACATTCATGTATGTTTCACTTACTATCATTTTTTATTTATTTTATGTTTTACAATACCTTTATTGCTGTGCATATTGCCTCATGTTTTCCACATGTTCTTGTTTCCTTTTTAGTAATGTCTCTTCAATTTGTATGTAGACTTGTGTTAGTTACTTAGAAAAAAAAGAGAACACCAATGTGGAACAGAGAAGAAGTCCTCTCACTATCATCAGATTTAAGCATTATTCTCTTGAGTCTTATCTTCACATTGTATTATCTGTAAGTTCTGCAAAATATCGCGAACTTCTTTGAACTATCATATTCGCTCCTTGTTTTATTGCCTATTGCCTATCGCCATTCAACAAACACTTCACACTTGCTAAACTCATTCCTCGATATACCTCATACCTCTTCAAACTTATTTGAACTATTTTGCGCATCTTTGAACTTATTTGAACTATTTTGCATGTCTTCGAACCTATTTCAAACTATTTTGAACTTTTTCATATGCTCTTACAGACTATTCGCACCATCCCTCATTAATTCGCCTCACTAAAAACAAGATTTGGAAATCAGCGGTGATATTTAGTACCAACTCGCACCCTTCCTCTGACTCATGTTATACCATCCAAAGCCATTTAGTAGGTTTTGTTTGGGTTTCCGGGTTGAGTATCATCATTTTGGAGCCCACCATGAGGGGTTTCTAGATCATTTCATTGTTGAACCTCCATTATTTTCCACCACTTGTTTTACCTAAAGGGGGCTCAATGATCTTGACTTCAAATTGAACTCATTTTGCCTCCAACCCTCCTGAACAACTAGGAGATCTTGATACAGTATCTCACCCCTCAATAAATATTATTTCGCATTCTTTCACCTTTCGCACTTATGACCTTGCTACCATCTTCAACCTCAAAAACATATGAAACACAACATCACATGAATTTTGACCTCGTGAAATGTATCGAGACATTACGACAGACGTTCCAAACTACTACGAACCCTACAAAATTCTTTTCAAACTATTTTGAACTATTTCACACTATTTTGGATGACTTTGAACAATTTCATGATACTTCGAATGACTTCGCAGCATTTCGAACAATATCAGCCACCATATAGCTGTCTTGAAACACTTTTGATACATGCTGCACATCTGGAACAAACTATTTTGTCACATATCGAGCACTACTGGACACAAGGAGAGACTACAAGAGATTTAGAATACGATAAGTGCAGTTTTATGTTTCATTAATATATTAAAGCAATAGAACAAGAACTCTTACCATACTGGTTGAAATCCACCTCGAACATGTCAACATCCTTTATGCCAGCTCCCAGTCACTCTACATCTCCGAAGTTCGATTCAAGATGACCTAAAGACCTTCAAAAATACTTTGAAGATCTCGAATTTCTGTTCATGACTTGTAGTATTACAGATCATGACTTGAAGAAGCAACACACTTGCAGATACATCGACATCGAGCTTATGACCTCTGGGAATCACTTCCAGAGTACAAGCCCAGCACATCATTTGACAAATTTTGCATTGCAGTATTCAAGTTCTATCCCGAAATAGAAGATGAATGAAGATACAAGATTTCAGACATGGATTCACTTGTTAATGAACAGCTTCACACTGGTATTTTTGACAAAAATGATTTAGCAGCTTATTACAGGTCATTCTACAAGATAAGCTTTCTTCACTCAAAATGTAGACTCTCAGAACCTGAACAAAGTTGAGCTTTTGCTTGAGGCTTTCGAATGAAGTTATGGAATCGAATTGCTGATCGTCTCAAAGTAAAGTTTCCTGATTACTATCCCAAAGATTCATATATGCTAAACGACATCCACGACACTGCAAAATTTGTTATAGCATCCTTGAATTCATACTCTATTTTCCAGAAATTGATTTCAACCTCAAAGTTATCACATTCTAGCACATCAATTAATTCTGAAGACTTTTTGCACATTCTCGAAAATTTCACATTAAGCTTCACATTGGTTATCGCAGCTTCAAATTCAACCAAATTAGCACCCAAAGTTTCCATCTCAACATCGTTCATCACCAATATTGCACCTTCGACTACATCAAACTTAGTGTCTGACAGTATACCTCACAGCTCGAACAATTCAGAAAACTTTGAAGCTTGTATTGCAGCCCTTGAACAGGAACTGGCCTTTGAAAAACAGCTTGCACTCGAACAAGGAAATTTCACCCTTTGAAATCATTATGTCGCACCTCCTGGTCTTCATCACATCATCCCAGCTTTGTCACCCATGTCTATGCCAGTTTTATCATCTTTGCCTTCAGTAGTTCCTGCCCAGTCCACTCTAAAAGTCACACCTTCATCATTTTCAAATTTGATCTTGCCTCTGAAATCTTTGTTGCATTTGCCCCCACCATTGCCTATTTCGACCTCGACTTGCCAATTGCCACTCCCAATATTTTTGTCCTCGATCTCATTGCCTGTGCCCTCTTCCAATTTAATATCTATTTCGATATTGCCTTTGCCCTTGACACTTGATTTGCATTCGTATTCACCTTCGAAGTCTAGTAAAGTGCTCAAAAGTTCATTCCCATTGTATATCTGCAATCATTGCCTTAAAATTCACCTTCCACTCATCACCAAAAATATTATTACATCCATCGCCAACAAAAATCTTGTCAACCTTGTTTTTGCCTCCTCGATTTCACGTCCAATTTTGATTTGACCAGTCACTTGACTCAAGTATTATGATCATAGTTAGAATCATCGACATCGATCAAATTTGCATATTCTTTTTCGCATTTTGATCTCATTCTATTTATCAAAAACATTTTATTATTCTTGACATTCTTCAAAAAAGCTTTGACAGCTTTTGCCTGTATGTGCCCACATATGCCTTTGCTCACCTCAATCTCGACTCCAAACTCCCTCGAAAATACCCTATGACCATTTTCACTTCACTGAATCTCTTTGAAATCGACTTCGAATGTCTCAAAAAGCCTTGAATACCCTTGAACCTTGACGATCATACTTTCAAAGACTTTTGGGACTTCAAAAACAAATAACTATATCTTCCCTTATTTTCTTATTCTTTTCACTTTTCTTATCACTACTATTCAAGACTTAGAAAATTTGAACTTCAATTTAAAAGATATAAAACAAAAAAAACAGAAAAGGGGGGCTTTTACTCCTCCAACATCTGCTCTAACAACTCAACTTCCATCTCCAGCACCTCCATCTCCACCTTCAGCTCAGCCAATTTTCTCGCCAGCACTTGACTACAAGTGCTGCCCTCATCCAAATCCCCAGCCTCCTCCCTCTCAATAGCCTTTGCCTCCACCTCGAACTCCACATTCCTCTGCTGCAACTCCTCCTTCGACACAGTCTTCGCACAAAATTTGGTGAGGGCAGCATTTTGAGCATCTGCCAATGCTCTCTGTTGACCATCGATTTTTGCCTTCTGCGCTGCCTCCTTCTCCTCTTGAACACATTTCACTTCCTCCTCCCTTTTTTTCCATGCAATCTCTTCTGCTAAATCTATGAATATTAGCTCTCCTCCCCACGAAAGCCATTCATGTTGCACCATCAGTTTATAAATCTTGAAAAACTTGTCAATGACCTTTTGAATGGTTGCATCACATTCTTTGCCAAGATCTTCCACTAGCTCGTCATATTCCACCTACAAAAAACAAAAATAAAGCACTAAAACTTATACAAACCACAAAACTCACCATCTGCTCACAGAATCCTTTTCCCTACACTTCAAAGTCGATATCTTTGGCAATGCCACACTTGGGCATCGACTTTGCATATTCAAGAACTTCAACATTAAGGTCAGCCAGGAGAGACATTACAAAAGTTAGTATCGATGATGCAGGATGGATGGAAGAAGAACGAGAAGTATTTCGAACCTCACTAAGTTTTCAACACGATCACACATTTGAAATGTGTAGCACAGGTACAGGTTAACCTGTGGTATTTTGCCTGCAGGTAGCACAGGTGCAGGTATGGGTTGGTATATCTGTACCTGTAGCAACACCACACCTGTACTCATGGTGTTGCAGGTTGTGACAGGTTTGAGTTGTGATGCATCTCATATCATGTTCAATTCTTCTAAGCTCTTTGGCTATGAGTTGACAGCATTTTTATCAACTTTTATGAGAATCCATTTGTTGTTATACTCTGTGAAAAACATGTATCTGACTGGTGCTGTAGTATTTAATGACATACAATGATCTAATTAAGTAAAGTGGATGTTATTTTGCATGGTTATCTGGAGTGTTCATTCTTAAAGTTCCTTTTGTGCCAAAAATTTCTATGCCCACATTAAATACAGTGAATTACAAGTTTCTTTGCATTCTTTATGATGGATAAGTCTGACAGGTGATTGGTGAAAGAATTGAACACTATATCATAATTTATATGTGGATTCAAGTGTTGAAGCAGTATAAGAGAGTTAAATAATTTTCTACTATAGCTGTTTCTCATCTTTGTCTTAGCTACACATAGTTTATTCAAGTGCCACTGTAGTTTTTAAACACCATACAAAACCTGTGCTTATAACCTGTACCTGCAGGTATGGTGTTTGTACAGGTATGGTGTCACAGGTGACAGGTGTGGTATTGCCAGTGAAACCCATGGTGTCACCTGTGCTACACCCTACACATTTCACACGTGACTTTGATCAGCTGACTGGGACAGTCAGGATTTCAGTAAGGGGGAGGATGATAGGTCCACTGCACACGCTAAGGTCTGGAGAACATTTCCACTTGTATCAAGACATTATGACAGATGTTCCGAACTGCTATGAACCCTATGAAATTCTTTTTGAACTATTTCAAACTATTTTGCACTATTTTGGATGACTTTGAACAATTTTGCGATACTTTGAATGACTTTGCAGCATTTCAAATGATATCAGCCACTGTATAGCTGTCTTGAAACACTTTTGATACATGCTGCACATCTGGAACAAACTATTTCGTCGCATATCGAGCACTACCAGACACGAGGAGAGACTACAAGAGATTTAGAATATGATAAGTGCAGTTTTATGTTTCAATGATATATTGAAGCAATAGGACAAGAACTCTTGCTATACTGGGACAATGTACATTTCACTTATTATCATTTTTCATTTGTTTTATGTTTTACAATACCTTTATTGCTGTGCATACTGCCTCATGTTCTACACTTGTTATATTTCCTTTTTAGTACTTATCTCTTCAAAATGTATATAGACTTGTACTAGTTACTTAGAAAATCAGAAAATAAGTTACCCTCTCCACTATCATCAGATTTAAGAGCAGTTCTCTTGAGTCTTAGCTCGCATCGTATCTCTAAGTTCTGTGAAATATTGTGAACTTCTTTGAACTTTCATATTCACTCTCAACTCATCATCTATCGCCTATCGCCACTCGAAATCCACTTCTTATTTGCTATATTCATCTCTCAACATATCTCACCACCAGTCTGACATCTCTGAACTTCTTCAAAATTACTTAGAACCTCTTCAAACTATTTCACACATTTTTGAACCTATTTTGGACCTCATTCCAACAACTTTGTATGCTCTCACAGACTATTTGCACCATCCCTTATCATTTCACCTCACTAAAAACAATGTTTGGATATTAGCAGTGATATTTAGTACCAACTCGCATCCTTCCTCTAGCCTGTGTTATACTTCCTAAGCCTTTTAACAGGTTTTTGTTAGGTTTCCAGGTTGAGTATCATCAATGGTCATTTCCCCTCAGATATCCTTCACATTGAAGACCTTCCACATGATGTGTACTATTACATACATTACAGTTACTACCAGAAGCACCTGTCTCTGTATCCTGAGCATATGGATGCCCACCAAAATCCCATGCTGTATAGAAAACATTCATTGACCATGGCTGAAAGGATCCACCCATCTTCCTTACCTTATGCCTTGCTTTCATTCATAATACCAAAAATGGATCCACTGACCTCCCCTGTTGAGTTAATAATTACTGACACCTGAATTGCCTCATAGTCCCCAATCATTACCCTCTTCCTCAAATAGATGACATCCTAGCCAACTGTACAAAAGGAAAAATTTGGGAGAATATCAATATGATGAACCTCATGGGCTGCTACATCCACTACCAGTCCCAACAGAATGATTTGAGTCAGTGGCCATTGACTTCATCAGACCATTGCCAAAAGACAACAGTTTCAATGCCATTGTGACTAGTGCTTGAAAGTCTGGTCTGGTCTCAGTTTTTTGCCCTTGTTGGCTGTGACTGTAGATCGAGACCAGTCATATTAATCTCATATTCTATGTGACCAATGACCAAAACCAGGTATAACTGGTCAGTATTAGTCACACATGGTCACAAAATCAGTTTTAACCAGTTTTGTACTAGACTAGTACATATATTTCTACTTTATTACTATTAAATTACTTTAAAGTAAGTTGTAAAATAAAATACAACCCCATGTTGTGTTTGCAAGTAAGGGGGTCATTATTGTCAGTCGTGAGTAAGAAACTGCTGCTGCCATGGCCAACAGCAGTGCAGAAGGGGGTATTGTCTGTTGTTAGCCATCAGGGGTGGGGGCTATTAGTGGTGATGTGGCAATGGGGTGGATTCATACATACCTTGGCCTTGTGAATGGATGATGTGGCTGTTAGCACCCACAATCCCTCCCACAAGCAGTGGCTCATAGCAGGGGAGGTGGGTGCTGCATCATTTTGTTACCTGTTATGAGGGAGGGGGGCATTAGCAGTGATGTGGTGGCAAGAGTGATGTGGTACGTACCTCATTGTCCCCATCTGGTGGCCCTGTCATTTGCTGACATGTTGGCAGGTTGTCGTTGTCATAGACATTGGCAGCATTGTTGTTGATGTCATTGTTGGTGTTGGCAGCATCATTGTCATTGGCATTGGTGGTGTCATTGTCATCACTTCATTGTTGTCCATGTTTGTCAACCTGTCATGCATCATAGTTGAAGCTAGCACCAATGATTCACCTCGCGAGCAGTTGCTCATGAGGCTGGATGTCAGTGCTGCATTGTTCATCATTGGCTTGTGGTGTTTGTAGAGGGCAGAACACTCTCATAACCTGAAAGATAAAATGGATAGCTTTATTAATTGTAGACAAGGGCAATAAAACATAAGAAAAACTTACCTGGGGCCCAAATGATGCTAAATCATTGTTTGAGCCCCATTTGCTAATGATGTGGCACCATTGCAGCAACATGGTTCATTGGCATTGGCATTATGGTGGTAGTGAGTAAGCAGCAATGATGGGTGGTTGATCATTGAATTGTTGAGTAATGTTTGGTTATGTTTGATTGATAATCACTTACCAAACTTGCAATTCATGCACAGGGTTTTGCTTGGGAATTGTCTCTTCTGACTCTGTAATGCAGTGATTTGATTCCATAGTGTAGATAGCAGTTATGACCAGTTCTAACCAGTCTTTATACAGTGCTTTAGTTTAGCTAATAATAAAGTAACTGTGACCATAACCAATTGTGAATGGCCATAACTGTGATCACAGTTGCAGTTACATCAGTTATGGTTCAGTTTGCTCATCAGTTATTTTCCAGTCTTAGCGACCAGATTTTCAAGCACTAATTGTGACAATAATGGACTGCCTGGGCACTGACATACAAATTGCTGTGTGCACCACTGACATCATTGCAGAATTTTTGCATACCTGTTCTTTGACAAATGGTATTGCAAAAAAGCTGCCCATAAGAATTATAAGCAACTGAGATAAGCTTTTCATTTCTAAATTCTGAAAAGCACTGATGAGATTGACTGGCATCAGTCACAAACTATCCATGGCATATCACCCCCAAACAGATGGCTCCTTGGAATGCTCCAACAAAATGGTTGTACAATGCCTTCATTTCCATGTTGAATAGAACAAGAAAGGGTGGTCTAAAGCATTATCCAAAGTCTGGTTTGACATGATGAACTCTATCCATGCATCCACCAGCATGTCACCTTTTGTACTAAAGATGGGACTAATCTCACCCCTCTCTCATCCACTACAGATCACATCCTCAAGCTGGAACCATTTGATGAGGTTCATGCTTATGAATTCCTGGAGAATATGGAAGAGGAAATGAATGCAACCAGAGACAATCTGCTTGTGGCAAAGCTTCAGCAAGCTCACTTTGTAAACAAAGACCAATGTCCTGAACCAACATATGCAGTAGACAAGAAAGTTTACCTTGCAACAGCTCACCGACAACAAGACTACATGTGTGCAGAAGATGAATGAGTTACAAAATTTATGTCTAGGTACAAGGGTCCCTACAAAATCATGCAAGTGCATCCCAAATCCTCATTATACATACTCCTCCTACCCCCAACATCGAAAGCACACCTCACCTTCCATGTTGCCCAATTGCAGACCCACATCCCAAATGATGATGAACTCTTCCCTAGCCACATGCATGTTCCCCCCAAACTGCTGGTAACAACTGATGGCATGCCAGGATACTTCATTGAGAAGATCCTTGACTGGTATCCATACAGAAGAGGTTACCAGTTGCTGGTTTGATAGACTGGCTATGGCCCTGAACACAACCTGTGGCTGCCTCGATCAGAACTCCTCAAAATTGAGGCATTGACTCACTACGAAGAAGAGGAGGCACAACAAGCATGAGCAATGAATCCCACACCAGCCCACCATCTCTTCCTTCCAGAAGGGCATACATCTGCAAGTGTAAGATAATTCCCCACTTATTTTACCATTTCCCTCAAACACCTTTCCTTTTCATACCATTACTAATACATGTGATCATGTGCATCCTTGTTTGACCTTGCAATACATGTCTTGAATATTCCTTAGTCTCCTACAATTATAACAAGTTCCTGTTTAGCTTGTCCCATTCCCCTAAGTGATGGAAACATTGGTGTGTTTCTGTTACACTTTGTCATTTTCAATGCATTTGCAGCTATAGTGACAGGGAATGTCTATGTGTTTTGTCCTTCTTTCTTGAACTAAATTTGATCTGATAACTAATTAGCAATGCAAATTGGGATGCATTTTAGCATATTATCCAAGTTCTCCAAATAAGGGCTGTATTCATGCTATCTGTGGACATGTGTTGGAGAGAGCCATACATATATATATCCAGCTTCTGTGGATGATAATGCACCAGTTTTTTGTAAATGGGACTGCCAGCAAACTGTGCCACTTGCTGAAGTAGCAAAGTAGCCCATTGTAGATTGGTATTTAATGAGGTCAGCTGCCCAATTAGAGTCTGTGAAGGGTTGTAGGCCCTTGTATCTCTTTCCATCATAGACAATCTCATAGTTCTGGGTTCTAACCAGGTAGCACATGATATAAATTGCTTTGTCTAGATGTTCTTGGCTTGGATTAGCTGAGAATTGTGACATCTTGATGACTGCATAAGCAATATCAGATCATGTTCTGAGCATCAGATACAATAAAGAAATTATCAAAGATCTGATCACAGATTGATATTTTGATCTCAGTGCCATATTTGGTGTCACTTTATTTTAAGTATATTCCATCAGAAGCAGAGTGGAGGCAACTTTGGCATTTGCCATTTCTGTAAGGGGACTAGGAGGTGTCTCAAGAGTCTCATCAAATTTCTGTGTTTGTCCCATATTTTTTTGCCATTTTACTTTGCCCCATTCTGCATTTTCTATGATCTTCTATGATTTTATCTCTATTTTATCTCTATTTTATGATTATTTTCCTGTATTCTCCATATTTGTACATGTTGACAGTTTCATTTTTTAGAGGCAGAACCCCTTTCAGATGCCTACTTCGGATTTTGTTAGCTCACTATTAAGTGAGGCTTTGAGGTTGCCCTTACAATTTCAAACCTCTCAAGCAAGCACTTTGGTGAGATATTCTTTTTGTTCAAGTTTGATTTTAGTTGCAGTCTGGGTAACATGCATGCCTAAGAATTTCAAAAAAAATTTGTTATCATGGCACTCCAATGCTTCATACAAACATTTTTCTTTTCATCTACTAGCTTTTTGTTCTTGCCTATGAACAAGTTATCATTAACATAGACTAGCACAATAACAATGCTGCATGTCTTTGGATCTTTGTGAATGAAAATACTGGCATCAGAGCTGGCACACACAAAATTTATGGTGTGCATAAATGCCTCTAGCACTTTCCATCCTGCTAGTGAGGCCTGTTTAAGGTCATATAATGCTTGGTAGAAGCACAGCACTTTGTGCTCTTTCCTCTTGATTATGAAACCCTTGGTTTAATTTATATAAATCTCCTCATCTAGTTTGCCATAGAAAGATGCAGTTTTTACATCTATACCAGTCATATACATGCCTTCTAAAGATGCATGTGCAAACATGAGGTGTACAATCTTGTAGTGGACAACTGATGAGAAATTTTTATTAGAGTCAATGTGTAAGAGGACTAGGAGGTGTCCCAAGGGTCTTGGCAATTTTCTGTGCTCATTGCATATTTTATTTCACTCTATTCTGCATTTTCTATGATTTCTCTTCAGCATCAGGTACATGATTTGATGATGCTTATTGAGGTCTCGAGTGAAGATGAGGATGTCATTGAGGTAGACACAGACAATGCCTTCCAGCATGAGGTCATAGAAGATATCATTCATCATGGTCTGAAAGGTTGCAGGTCTGTTAGTGAGACCAAAGAACATGACAAGCAGTTCAAAAAGACCATTATTTGGAGTTGGTTCATGAGTTCTGATATGAAAGGTAACAGATAATGATTCTTGACCATGATGTCATTGAGCCATCAATACTCTTGAACTGGTCAGAGAGCTATCCTTCTTTTTGATGAAGAAGAATGGGGAGGCCATGGGTGATTTTAAAGGATGGATATGACCAGAAGCCAGGTGTTGGTGTTCATCAATGAACTTGTCAAGTTGTCATTGTTCTTCAGGAGAGAGGGGGTAGATCTTGCAGGAGGAAGGTGTGGCACCTGGCATGAGCTCAATTGCATGATCCCACAGCTTATGGTTAGGAAGTAAGTCAAAGAATTCCTCTGAGAAAACATCCTCAATGTCATGCAGGTAAGGAAGCACAGAATCAGTGGAGGACTTTAGCATACTATCAGCATACTATTCCTGTGGAAGGCCTCTGTGAGATGCTGAGAGATGTTTGAGGTGGCACATACCTCATGCAAAGGGTTAATAGCAATATACAAGATTTGATCACTTCCTCAATCTGTTCCATCTCCTCCTCATCATCATCAGAGTCTGGTGCAAGATCTGGAACATCTTCCAAGTCCACATCAGGCATGGGCATCAGTCCAGCATGACATTTTTGAGTGCACTGCATTAGTACCTTTCACCCCTGACATTCCTGTCTGCCTTCAGTGAAGCAAGTACAACAATGAGAGGGACAACGACTCATAATGACTTCACCTGTCACCCAGTTGACCTCTGTATTGTGATCACAAAGCCATGGGTAGCCCAAAATTGCCTTTTGTTTCCCTAATTGGGTCACAGTGAAGAGAGCCTGCTCATTATGATTTTTGTAGTGGAAAACTAGCTTCATTTAGAAAGCCATCCAAATTGTAGATGAGTATGTTCAAGACAGTGAGCAGGTGTTAAGTTGTTTTTTGTTGAATCAGGTGGGAATCAACAAAAAGACCTGTCGCACCTGAGTCCAGCAGAGCAAAGACACTAAGTACTTGTCCTGTATTCATAGTCTGCAGCTCAATTTTCAATTCTAGTGAATATTGGGAGGGTGTGAATGCCATGATGTACTTGGGTGCTAGCTTGCACTCCCAAGATTTTAATTTGGGGAGAGGAAGTGAAGGGGTAGTTGGAATAGGTACATCTTTAGCCACTTTAAGAGAGTTTGGTAAAGGGACAGTCACAGAATCAGATTCATCCTCTAGTGAATTGATAGACAAAACTTTGAAGTGGTTATGAGGGCATACTGTTCACTTGTTGCAGATGGAAAAATCCTGCTCCTCCATTCCTTCCACTTTAATCTCTTTGTCTTCCTTCTCCTTTAGCTCTTCAACATCTATGAGCATTAACAGGTCTTAAAGGAGTTCATCTTGTCCCTCCAGCATAAGCTTGCAGATGTCCTCATTGTGGGGACAGTTTTAAGCCATGTGTCCAGTTTCCCCACAGCAGTAGCAGAGGTCCAACTTGTGGGCTTGACTATGGGCAGCATCAACATCGATCAGTACTAGGGCATTAGAGGCCAGTGCTAAGGTCTGGCACATAGGGATGGGATTGGGGCAAGGAGGTGCTCAATTGAAAGTGTGGGGAGCATGTGTGGTAGTGGGATTGTGAAATGCCACAATGAATGCCACATTTGTGAGTTGGTTCTCATCACAAAGGGAGGCAGCTTTGTTCCATGCATTGATATCATCATCCACCAGATGTCCCTCAAATATCTGTACAATCTGATCCTGAATTTCCCAGTTCAGACCTCAATGGAACTTAACCACCACTGGCAACCAGCTCTCATACCTTTCCATGACCACCCAATCTCAAAACTCATCAATGTAATCATCCACAGATTGATGTGCTTGGTAGTAGGAAGTACAGTGGCTCACAAAACTGTCCCAATGTTTAGTTGTTTTGGACAGATGGTTTTGGTGCAGAGTGATGACATAATCCCTGGTCTTGGCACTCCTGTCCAATACACTATATTATCTTGGCTTTCTAAAACACCTTGGGTCATGTGATTTGGATAAATACTCATGGAGTAATGAGCAAAACCAAGTTGTGACTCATTGGGACAGTTTTGTGAGCATCTATTATTTTAGATGTTTTCCCACTTTTGCAGCTGAAATACTGCTTTAAGTAGCTGTGGGAACCATACAAATGTCATGTGGGAACCATACAAATGTCATGTGACACTATTTGTATTAGTTTGAGATGTTGAAATTCAATTTGACCTCTTACCACCACCATAAAAGCCACTTCTACTGCCAACCATGCTTCTGTCATCTCTTTGCTTGAACAGGGATATTCTGTCAGAGATATTGAGAGAAGAACTGGTCTGGGGAAGTCTACTGTGGGTAGAATCAAGAAACATATGGATACAAACAAAGAAAACAATCCTGGTGGACGTCCTTCCAAGCTTTCTGCTCGTGACAAAACATCTAATATTTATCAAATTCAATCAGGGAAGCTGGACACTGCTGTTCAGGCTACTCATTTTATTAATTCTACTATTCCACACCCTGTCCACCCACAAACAGTCAGATGGGCACTTCAGGAGAGTGGTTTCCACTCTGCCACCAAGAAGAAAGTACCCATGTTGAGGAAGACTCATCATCAGAAGCAGCTGGAGTTTGCACAATGGCATGAAAACTGGACAGTAGCTGATTGGAAAAGGGTCTTGTGGACAGATGAAACCAAGATAAACAGGATTGGGTCAGATGGAAAGGTGTATGTATGGAAACAAAGGGGGGAATTCATCTCAGATTGCACCACCTCACCAATAGTAAAGCATGGAGGGGAGAATAATCTCATGGTATGGGGGTGTATGGGTTGGAATGGTGTGGGGATGCTTATAAAGGTTGAGGGAAAGATGGATGCTGTCCAGTATTGTCAGATTTTGGATGATGGGGTGGTGGAAAGCTTTGAAAAGCTGGAGATGAAAGAGGGTGAGCAGTACTTTCAGCAGGACAATGACCCCAAACACACATCTCAAAAGGCCACACAATGGTTTGAAGACAATGATATCCAAGTTCTATCATGGCCAGCACAGTCTCCAGACCTTAATCCCATTGAACACCTCTGGGAACATCTCAAGCAACAACTTCGCAAGCATGAAACTCCATCCAAAGGAGCACATGAATTGTGGGACAGATTGGTTGATGAGTGGAATGAAATTCCACCAGAGGTATGTCAAGGCCTCATAGAAAGTATGCCCAGGTGCATTATCAAGGCAGGTGGGGATCATACCAAGTACTAGACAGCAAAATAATAGATGCTCACAAAACTGTCCCAATGAGTCCCAACTTGGTTTGGCTCATTACTCCATGGGTTTTTATTCAAATAACATGACTCAAGGTGTTTTAAAAAGCTAGTACAATGTAGTTTATGGGACATGAGTGCCAAGACCCTAGATTATGTCATCACTCCACCAAGTGCATCTGTCAAAAATGATTGGGACAGTTTTGTGAGCCACTGTAGATTCAAGACATGTTATGGCTTGTTGACAGGTGGCAGAAATGGAATATGAACTTATCTCAAAAGTCCCTTTAAGAAGAGAAGGGAAGAGAGCTGCATTTCTTGATTTGGCACAGTATGCAGTTGACATAGAGATAGGCATGCTCTGATTTCATGTATGTTAGAGCCCAATAAATTTTAGGAGCATCATCCCTGAGCTGATTTGGGTGTAAACTGCTGTATAATTTGCAGGATTTAAGGAATGCACATCCATGGGAATGCATGCCATTGAATTTGGTGGGGGGTGATGGTTTGATGTGCACATCATCACTTGGGCATGCATTGGGTGGCACATTCACACTGGGTATGCTAGGGGTCAAAATAGATGGCATAGGGTTTGACTGGAGGGTTCTAACAAAGCATTCAATGGTAGAAGTGAGTGCATCAATTTGCATGTGAATTCCAGCAACCTTGCCTTCAAGCATTTATGTATATGGCTCCCTATCACCCTGCACTCATACTACATGTCAAGACCCATTTCACCTGATCAGATTCCTGATAACTCCTGACTCTTTTCTGACTCTTTTCTAACCTTCTACATTGGCATTCTGGCCACAGCACTTTTTAGTCATCAGACAAGTCATTATGTGCCTTAGTAATCATTTGCTTACTCACTTTATTTCTAATACAGTCCAATTCTGGTCATGGACACTTACCAAGACCCATTGATAACTTCTGCCTTTTCTGTTATTCTTCTGGCCTTCATTATCTAAGTGCCCATAGCTTAGCCTTGGTCTTCAGTTTGCAAATTATATGTTGCTATACATTGTATATTTGTCTACACATTGTAATTTGCTTGTGCTTAATCACCTCCAGTCTAATATCATTCTTTAATCATCCTCAACTTAATCTTAACTTAATCTCTCAATTCCTTGACTCTTCTCGACTTCAATTCAACTCTTAAACTTCTGCTTAATCTATCCTCGCCCTCCATCCAGAAACCCTTTGGATATCCAAACCACCTCCACCTGAATTTGGACAACTGATGAGGAGAAGAGCACAACTTCTTACAAGTTGAAGACAAGTCCTCTCTGGCCTTTTTCACCTGGCCTGCTACAGCCCAGTGGATTCTGCCTAAAAACCTCTGAAACCCTCTGATCACCAACAACAGGGTCCAACTGGAAGTCCAGTATTTTCCTGACCAAGTTCCAACCTTGATAGTAGTGATCTGACCTTTGACAGTATTTGCAGACTCACACTTCTCTCATCAATCATCACACTATTCTAATCCTTATTCTATGTCCTGCACAGAATCACAGACTCAGCAGACAACAAGAAAATTCTGCCATGCAAGCACATTACCAGGCTTATCAGCTATCTGACAATCAGTACTCCCAGCTCCTAGACCTACTTCTACTTTTGGTGCCTCAGCCTGATCATCAAACATATTTTGATGAGTCAGCTTTAGTGCACCATCCATTGGCACCAACATCATGTCTACTCATTTGCCTTTGGAACCCCCTCAGATTCTGACTCCACTCGACTATGTAGGGGATGACAGACAACCTAATCCAGCTGACAAGAAAGCTACAGGTGAAGAGGATGGACTTTCTGGTGGACCCAAAGACTCTAGCAGTCCTGACAGCCCTAAGAATCCCCCCAATCCTGATGACCCTGGAGATTAGCCTCCTGTAGGTGGAAACCCAGACCCAGACAACAGATTTGTTGATGCTCTGTTCGATCTCTCAGACAAGCTGTGAATGAGCCAAGAAAGGGGCCTTTCACCTTGTGGATGGAAAAGAATGACCTCTTGTACCTCTGTGATCACATTTATGTTTCCAATGTCCTCTAGCTTTGACGATGAATAATATCCCCACACCATTACTCACTGATTGCTGGCCACTACAGACACTGGAAGATGTTGGAGCTCATATAATGGAACTACTAGTGGCTGATACAAACCCATTGGTGAGTTACACCCTATCCATCTCTGAAAACTGTTGGGATGTTGTCAGTGTGGACTTTGTGGTGAAGTGTTAGGAAACAGTCTCCTAACATGACTATTATCTAATACTATTTTTATTTATTTTTTATTTTATTTTATTTCACCAAAATATGCTACAAAACGCCTATATACACATTATTTGTCAGCATGGGAATTCTTTATTTACACGCATCAATATGTATGTGCATGTGTGCGTGCATCTGTAATAACATACTACAATATGTGTAACATAGTATATAACCCTAAAATAAATACTAGGAGACCTCAGTTGTGTTCTCTTAGGTATTCCATCCACAATAGTGGTGCAAAAGGCCTCATTCAGCCAACTGTTCTATTTTTAACCCATCACATCAAAACCATCAATCCCCCCATCATGTGCGCATGCCCCGCCACCTTCTTGTAGGAGAACCTGCACAGTCCAGCTAGCAGATTAGTGGGTGTGGTGTCGCCCTAACAGAAGAACACAACTACCCTATCAGTGCACCTTCTCTTACTCAAATACATCATTTGTCTCAGTGTGCCACATCTGCTTACTCATCATTTCAGCAAGAGCCGGAATTAATTGTATATATGTATTTACCTTGCTTTCGTAAGTTGATGCCAGGCCTCGCCTTACATTGTGACTGCCAGTGATCGAAAGGCAGCGCTCGTCATTAGGACAGCTGCAACCAGACAACCAATTGGATCTGGTTTAGCTAAGATTTACATTACTCTATTTGGATGACTATTTTAGGTAGTTACTAGCCAAATTCAGTAATAGCCCCGAGATCAGGCACTGTTGGAAGAGTTATTGATCCGAAGTGCCTAATAGCCGAAATCGCATGTTTTGCCATGTTTTGTACCCAAAATAGCCGGATCACGTGACTCGAAATTTTGCGAAAAAATTCTACAGCTGAATCTTTACACAGCCGAAGAAGTGACTCATCACAGATTACATCATAATGACAGAACAAGCAGCTTCGAATCCTGGACACAATCCTCTTCCCATGCCCATTCTTGAAGCCAAAATTGATGCTCTAACAGCACAAATGTTCCAATCAGTATCAATATTAGCAGCATCCCAGCCCAAACAAGCACAAACAAATGCAGAGACAGTAGAAGATAAAGATAATGAGATGGTGGAGATGGTGGAGTGGATGTCTCAGGAGGGTGAGCATGCAGAGGAGAGATCTGAGAGTGAAAAAATGTGTTTACCTAAATACACACCCCTACAAATATTTGATGGTACCATGGAGCACACAAAATCCTTCATCAGCTCTATAGTATTGTATATTCATGGGAGAAAGCCCGAATTTCGTATGACTGAGTCTAGAATTATGTTTGCTCTCTCATACATCCAGGGAGGAAAAGCACAGTTCTGGAGAAACTAAGCCATTAATCAAATTGCTGTGGGATATAAACCGTTTGCAAGCTTCAGGGAATTTTTGGAGAGATTGGAGGCACAGTTTGGAGACCCTAACCCAAAGGCGACAGCAAATGCAAAATTAAAAACCATGCGCCAAGGTTCTCTGACTGCAGATGAATTTATTTTGCAGTTCAAAGCAGAAGCATCACAAACCGATATGGGAGAAGCAGTGTTGGTAGAATATTTGAAGGCAGGATTAAATCCTTCATTATTCAAGTCTATCTATCAACTACCTTCTATGCCGGAGAGGTTGGATGAGTGGTATAATTGGGCAATGCATCTTGATCGGCAGTATCGACAGGAACAGGCAGAATCAAAATTGATGTATGGGAATTCCAGATTTGGAAAGTCATTGGGAGGAAAGTCCGAGAAAGGAAGGACACCTCAGGTACAAACTCCGAGGGCACAGCCACCGGCCATGGCAGTGACACCTATTGTTAAGGAGTCAGCAGCATCGATGGATGCAATAGATGTTGATCGAGTAGGGAGACGAGCTCCAGTTAAATGTTTTAACTGTGGGCAATTAGGGCATATGGCTCGAAATTGTAGGCAGAAAAGGAAGATTAGGGAAGCGACAATTGAGGAAGTGAAGTTGGAGGAAGATAAGCAGAAGAATTTTGTGGAAGAGTCCCAGTGAAGGTTTCCCCATTGGTGACTCAGAATCAATATAATGTATTAGTATCCAAGGAAACCAAGAGTGAACCCGAAAGAGAAATTGAAGAGTACAACCATCATCATTTATCTGACAAAGGAAAATGCCCAGCCTTATTTCCCAAGACCCCTAAATTTTTTATTCGCTCAGTGCGAATAGAACCTAAAATCAGCTTGACAGTAGGATTGAAGACAGTGGACATGCATGCAGCAATTAATGTGGAGGCATTGCTTGACAGTGGTGCTACTGGATTATTTATTAATCAATCCCTAATTACTGGAAACAGTATTTGCATGCATAAACTGCCACAACCTATAATGGTGTACAATATTGATGATATGATCAATCATGGAGGAACTATTAAGGAGGAAGTGATAATGATATGAAGTATCAGGATCATCAGGAGCGAGCCATATTTGAAGTGTGTGACCTTGGAAAAACCAATCTGATAATTGGATGTCCATGGTTATGAAAACATAATCCAGAAATTGATTGGAAAACTGGGAAGGTACACATGACTCATTGTCCTAAAGAATGTAATGTGTATGGGAGAAAAGTAAAAAAGGAGAAAAAGGAAAAGAAAGAGAAAGAACGTCCGAGGAAGTATTCTGTTACGATGGAGGAAGTGGAGGATGAAGATATGCCAAATGGGGAAGTTCCAATCATGACCAGTAAAGAACAACAGAAGCAAACCTTTAGGGAAATTTGTGGAGGACAGTCATGGGATAAAAATGTGGAGAAAGTGGAGAAGCCAGTGGAGGAGTGGGTGCCAAAAGCCTACCATAAATATTTGTCAGTTTTTCAGAAGAAGGAATCAGAGCGGATCCCAGTGCGAAAGCCATGGGATCATGCTATTGAGATGAAGTCAGGATTTGTGCCAAAGAAGTCAAAAGTCTATCCATTATCTCCAAAGGAACAAGAAGAAGTGGATGCATTCCTTAATGAACAATTGCACAAGGGATACATACGACCTTCGAAATCACCGCAGACATCACCAGTATTCTTTGTACCAAAAAAAGATCACAGGAAGAGGATGTGTACAGATTATAGGTATTTGAACGATTGGATAGTGAAGAATGCGTACCCTTTGCCATTGATCTCAGAGATAATTGACAAGGTGGGAAAGGCCAAGATCTTTACAAAATTAAATTTATGCTGGGGGTACAACAATTTACAAATAAAGAAAGGAAATGAGTGGAAAGCAGCATTTGCCATGCGTTGAGGATCCTTTGAGCCACTAGTCATGTTTTTTCAGATGACCAATAGTCCCCCAACTTTCCAAAATATGATGAACGACATTTTCAAGGATGTGATAGACAAAGGCATGGTGATAATATTCATTGACGACATTTTGATATTCACGGAGAATGAAGAAAATCATGAGGCAATAGTGCAGGAGGTGTTGAAGAGATTGGCAGAGAATGATTTATTTGTTAAACTAAAGAAGTGTGTATTTGGAGCAAGCGAGATCGAGTTCTTGGGATTAAAGATTGGTCCTGATGGAATCAAGATGGATCCTATCAAGGTACAGGCAATTGTTGATTGGCCAGTGCCTACCCATATCAAGGAAGTTCAGGCTTTCTTGGAACTCACCAATTTTTATTGTTGCTTTGTTCATAATTTTTCCAAAATTGCCACACCATTACACAACCTTACGTAAAAGGGAGTAGTGTGGAGATGGGGAGAACAACAGCAGACAGCATTTGAGGAGTTGAAGAGGAAGTTTGTGGAAGAACCAATATTGGTCCCAGTAGATTTCACACATCCCTTACGAGTGGAATCAGATGCATCAGACTTTGCTACTGGAGCAGTATTATCAATGCTATGTGAAGATGACAAATGGCATCCTTGTGCATATTTGTCTAAAGGATTGAATGATGTGGAGAGGAATTATGATGTGCATGATAAAGAGATGTTGGGAATAATATGAGCATTGGAAGCATGGAGACATTATTTGGAGGGATGTATGCATCAGATCGAAATCTGGACAGACCATCAAAATCTGCAGTATTTTATGTCTGCTAAAAAGCTTAACCATTGACAAGCACATTGGGCATTATTCCTATTGTGCTTTAATTTTCACTTGGTCCACAAAACGGGAAGCTTGATGAGGAAAGCAGATGCATTATCCAGACATACAGATCATAAAAGGGGAGTGGAGGAGGACAATAAAAATACTACCCTACTCAAACCTGAATACTTTCATATTTGCGCTATGTATCAAGGACATTTATTGGTGGACAGCTCAGAGACAGAAATGTTGTCTAAAATCAGGCAATGTTCAGAGATGGATGATGAAGTAGTAGAAGCTGTGAAAGCTTTGAGGGGAGAGAAGAAAAGTAATATTAAAGGAGATGAATGGGTTGAAGAACAAGGGTTAGTGTTGTTCAGAGGAAAGGTGTATGTACCGAAAGATCAAGATTTATGAAGGGACATTGTATGGTTACATCATAACATGCCAGCTGCTGGACATCCAGGAAGGTGGAAGACGTTGGAGTTGGTAATGAGAAATTATTGGTGGCCCAGAATTTCAAAGTATGTGTTGGGGTATATGGATGAGTGTGACACGTGCATGAGGGAAAAGAAATTTCCAGAAAAGCCTGCTGGGAAATTAATGCTGAATCCTATACCTAAAGCACCATGGTGAGACATATCTGTGGACTTTATCACAGGATTACCTGAAGCTCAAGGATACAATGCAATATTTGTAGTATGCGACCGCTTCACAAAGGAAGTCCATATCATTCCTACTACTGCAGAAACCTCATCATTGGGCTTGGCACACCTCTATCTAAATCAGGTATGGCAGTTACATGGATTACCTGATATGGTTATCTCCGATCGTGGATCACAATTTGCTTCTGCATTCATGCGAGAGTTAAATAACATATTGGGGATTCAAACCAAATTGTCTATGGCATATCACCCACAAACCGATAGGCAGACAGAGAGAATAAATCAGGAGTTGGAGCAGTACCTATGCATGTTTGTCAATCACTGACAAACTGATTGGCCTGAATGGTTGGCAATTGCAGAATTTTCCTACAATAATAAATTCCATTCGGCTACTCACATGTCACCCTTCTTTGCTAATTATGGTTATCATCCCAGAATGGGAGTAGAACCTCGAAGGGAAGTCAAGGTACAATCAGTGGAGGACTTTGTGTCAAAAATGTGAAAGGTGCAGGAGGAAGCAGAGGCAGCATTGATGAAAGCACATGATGATATGATGTGACATGCAGATTGTACTCAAGCTGTTGCTCCAGAGTATAAAGTTGGTGACTTGGTATGGCTAAGTACCAAAGATCTGAATATTCCACGACCTTCAAGAAAGCTTACAGAGAAGCAAGTTGGCCCCTATGTGATTTCTAAAATAATTTCACCCAATGCGGTAGTGTTAAAATTACCTCAGTCATTCAAGATTGATCCTGAGATTAACATTTCCTGTTTATGCCCTTACCACCCACCCACTATTCCTGGTCAACAAACTACTCCACAGCCTCCAATAATGGTAGAAGGTGCTCCAGAATATATTGTGGCCGAGGTTTTGGACTCACGTCTTCAACAAAACAAATTGGAGTTCTTAATCAAGTGGAAGAACTACACCGATTAATTCGTGGGAGCCAGAAGAGAATTGTAAGCGAGCGCACAAGGCAATCACCCAATTCTTTAAATGTAATCCAAATGCTCCGCATCGCATTGCTAGAATGGTGTATGAGAGGATGAATTTCTGGCCTTACCAAAATTTCACAGAGGGGACAGATACAATATTTTCTCACCTGGAAGTCGAGGCATAAAAGGGGGGTAATGTTAGGAAACCACCTAATACTATTTTTATTTTATTTTATTTCATTTTATTTCATTTTATTTCACCAAAATATGCTACAAAACACTATATACACATTATTTGTCAGTGTGGGAATTCTTTATTTACACGCATCAATATGTATGCACATGTATGCGCATGTGTGCATGCGTCCGTAATAACATACTACAATATGTGTAACATAGTATATAACCCTAAAATAAATACTAGGAGACCTCAGTTGTGTTCTCTTAAATATTCCATCCACAATAGTGGTGTGAAAGGCCTAATTCAGCCAACCATTCTATTTTTAACCCCTCACATCAAAACCATCAATTCCCCCATCATGCGCATGCGCCCTGCCGCCTTCTTGTAGGAGAACCCGCATGGTCTAGCTAGCAGATTAGTGGGTGTTGCCCTAACATGGAGCTGTCCAAGTCCAATGGATCTGATGCAGTAATGTGCACAGTCAACTCTGCTGGAAAGTGAGCCTACTTCATTCCAACTCACATGACTGTTACTGCACTTGGCATTGCTCAACTATACATGTGCCATGTGTGAAAGCTGCATGGACTACCAGATGCTTTCCTTTGCAATCAAGGGCCTCAGTTCATTGCTAAGTTCAACTGTGAGTTGTATTGGCTACTAGAGATCAAACTCCTGGCCTCAACTGCCTATCACCTGCAAACAGATGGACAAACACAGTGTGTCAAGCAAGAGTTGGAGCAGTGCATTTGCATATTTGTCAATAAATGTCAGGATGGGAAGATCTGCTTTCAATGGCTGAGTTTGGGTACAACAACCATGTCCATGCCTCTACTCAACAGATGCTCTTCCTTCTGGACACAGGACAGCACCCATGCATGGGCTTCAATCCTTGCCAAGCACCTGCGAGATGGTGAATGAGTTCACAGAGTGGATGAGGGACACTCTAGAGGAGGCAAAGGCAGCCCTGGCTAAGGTGAAGGATAATATGACATGCTTCTATAATCAATGCTACTCACCCACCCCCACCTATCTATAAGGTTGGCAACCATTTCTATCTTGACTCCAGTGACATCTCCACCACATGACTATCCAAAAAACTTGCCCACCACTTCCTTGGACCTTTCTCCATTGTCAAATGCATTGGATTGCATGCCCATCACCCATGCCTACCCCAATCTATGTCCAGACTCCATCCTGTCTTTCACATCATCAAATTGTTGCCAGCTCCAGTTGATCCATTCCCAGGATGCAACACACAACCCCCTCCACCACCTACAGTGATTGAAGGTGAACCACAGTATGAGGTCAAGTCCATCCTGGATAGTCATTTGCATCTAGTATTTAAAGGTCTGGTTGGCTGGACTGAAAAAATGACTGCAGCCCAACTGAACCCAACCAATTGCAACTGGACCATCAATTACAGTTGCTTACTTTCAAGGGAGGTTGGATTGCCAGTTGCCTTACATCCAAAAATATTCCAAAACCAATATAAAACTGGTTGTGATGGGTTGCAACCAGTTTTATAGTATGTATAATATGCTATATACAGTGTACATACTTATACTTATACAAATAGTAAGAAAAAAGACATAATAAAAGGACTAATTATTGCTATTGGTGCTACAAATATGCAAAGTGGGACAAGGCTGGGAGAGAAGTTGTCATTTGGAGGGTGTTTATATAGCCTATGGCTGCACATACCATGTGGTCATATTTGTGCACCCAAAAACAAATACTACCTACTAGACAACTTCCCATGACCACAACCACAACAAACTATGGCCACATCACCCATCACCTCCACAACTGTCAACTATATGAATGAGTGAATGCAAAGAAGGCAGTCCAAATGATGCTAGCCAGTTATTTGGGCCATATGGTATGTTTTCTTTATTAATGTAATAGTTTTGCTAATCTTTTCAGTTTGTTGCATTATGATAATGATGCCTACCACCCACAGACCCAATGCTGCCATTGCAAGCCTCTGCTCACAAGATGGCAGCAGGTTGTATTTCTATCCATGGCTGATGCCACATCATACCAACAGGATAACACCAACAAACCATGCTGCTATGCCTGCCAATGCCAATGCCAGCAGATGATGACAAGGACTACAATGTGGCACTAGCACCACTGCCATGCCATGACTTATTCATCGTTTGGGCCATAGGGTATGTATTTTATCATTGATTTCTTACATCTTCTACTAACTGACTTTGTGAGTGTCTGCTCACAGGGTCACAATGGCCATCTGGATGCTACATCACACAGTGAATAATGAATGGCAGGGTTAGATGGTGGGGGATGATGATGATGATGGGGGAGTGCACTACCACAACAATGACAATGACAGCAATGCCATGGATGACAATAATGGGGGGCTGCAACTACAATGATGACAATGCCCCACCCTTGCTATAAGCATGAGATAATGGAACTTTTTTTCTTTCTTTCTATTTTTATTTTTCACATCACTTAGCATTACTCCACTGCTGTAAACAACTGCTTGCAGGGTGTTAATGTATTCAGTTTTATTTTGTGCATAATATAATTTAGCTAGACACAAAAAAAAGGCAAAATTACTAGGAAAAACCAGTCAGAACCAGTTTTCTGGAGGCAACCAAACCAACTAGGACTGGTACTAGTTGGTTTAGTTGCAGTCTATCAGTTTTTGGTATCAGTTTGGACCAGTTGTGGTCCCAGTTGCCTCCCTTGGAGGTCAAAAAACTGGACCTTACAACACTATTTGCATTGAGGAAAACTTGAATACCTGGTGCATTGGAAGGGTTATGGGTATGAGGAAATTTCATGGGTTGAGGAGTCTGACATGAATGCCCCATGGCTGGTCAAGGAGTTTCATCATCGGCATGCCTCAGCACCTCAGCACATCCAAGCATCAGACTTTGGCCAGATATATATGATATCAAATGCATTGGAACAATGCATCATAGCAGGGGGGTGATGTAAGAGGAGTAGGAGGTGTCACAAGGGTTTTGGCAATTTTCTGTGTTCATTCCATTTTTTTACATTTTATTCCACTCTATTCTGCATCTTCTATGATTTTATCCCTATTTTATAATTATTTTTTTATTTCCCCATGTTTATACATGTTGACAGTTTGATTTTTAGAGGCAGGGCCCCCTTCGGATGCTTACTCATCAAGGTGATGTCATTTCATAGCTTTGATTAGCCTACCTCCAGCTTTTCTATTTTTAGCCTACTAGTTGACTTTTGGGTCTTTCACATATACTGGGCATCGACAGATGGGTCATTAAAGTTTTCTCTTTGGATTTTCCTCTGTTAGAGTGCCTATATCATCTGTATGTACTATGTAGTGAAATATTAACTTTGGATTCCCCTCTGTTAGCTCACTATTAAATGAGGTTTGAGGTTGCCCTTACACAATGCCTTTGACTTGTGAACGGCCTTTGGCCATGAGTCTGGCTTGTTTTCTTCTGTCTGATTTCACAGAGAAAACTCATCTGTTTTTGATCATCTTATGACCACTTGGAAGAGCCATGATTTTATATACTTGTTGCTTGTGAAGAGCCTCTACTTCTTCACAACAAGTTTGTTTCCACTCTGCTCGCTGCTGCCTAGGTAGGCACACAATATTGTGAAATTGTATTGGAACCTGATCTGTTTTACTTGATGGTGTAACTGCTTCAATAACAGCTAGCACATTAGATCAATTCCACCTTCCCTGGCTATCTTTTTAATATAGCCTTTATTATCCATGTCTTTCCTTGGGTGATCATGTTCTTCTTGTTTATTGGAATCAGGCACACTCTTGTGGGGTGTGGAGCTCAGTCCAATAACTTGTTCTTTGTATTCAGGCTGTGGCTTTGTTTAAAAGCTACCCAAATCTTGACCCACAGATCACTTTCAATAATGATTATTCACAATGTCTCTCTGAATATCATAGGGAAGTTTCTTTTCTCCATAGACATTACCAGGACAATTTAGGATATTTCTCTGCCTGTCAGATCTACAGGGCAATTGTTGCCATTCCTGTTGATCTTCATGTCTTGACACACTGCCACCTCCAGTTACCACTGAGGATTTTGATCCAAGACCCATTTCACCTGATCAGATTCCTGACAATCCCCAATTTTTTTTTTAACTCTTTTCCAACATTGTCCATTGGCATTCTGTCCGCAGCACTTTTTAGTCATCAGACAAGTTGTCACATGCCTTAGTAATCATTTGCTTACTCACTTTATTCCTAATACAGTCTTACCAATTCTGGTCATGGACACTTACCAAGACCCATTAGTAAACTTCCACATTTTCCATTATTCTTCCAGCCCTCAATATTTAAGCACCCATAGCTTAGCCTTAGTCTAAAGTTTGCAAATTACATTGTGTCCTACATTGTATCTTGCATGTATATTGCCTGTGTATCTTTGTCTATTCATCTTCAAGTCTAATATCAATCCTTAAATCATCCTTGACTTAATCTTGACTTAAACTCTTAATTCCTTTGGCTCCTCTTGACTTCAATTCATTCCATAACCTCTGCTTAATCTATCCTTGCCCTCCATCCGGAAACCCGCTAGACATCCAAACCCTCTACCTGAAATTGGACAACTGATGAGGCGAGGGCATAACTTCTTATAAGTTGAAGCCAAGTCCTCTCTGGCCCCTTTTCACCTGGCCTGCTACAGTCTGGTGGATTCTGCCTGGAAATCCCTGAAAACCTCTGACCACCAATGACCTGTCTGACTGGAAGTCCAGTCTATTCCTGACCTTGGTAGTAGCGATCTTGAACTCTGACACAGTGGATGGGCTTCAGTATCATCTTCATATGCTTCTGGCTCTCTTAGTAGATCTAATTTATTATCTGATGATGATGGAGGAAGGGGCAGATTGTGAGATGGTGAAGGCTCTTCACCATCTGTTTCATCAGAGTGGTTGTTATCTTTAGATTCCTTGGATGGGAAATCACCAATATCAGTCTTGGCAGAAGTCTTAGCCCAGTACAACATGGAAATAATGTTTCATCAAATAGTGCTGTAACACAAATAAAAATTGTGCCATTTGGCTGCATGAAACAATATGCCTTATAGTCATCATCTAGACCAATGTATGTCATTATTAATAAGTCTGATCTTGGAGCTAATTTGTTTGGACATTTCTTTTTTTGTACATGTAAATAGATGTATGTACCACTACCAAAACTTTCAGCTCGGTTAGATCTGGTTTAACCTCTGTAAGGTCTTCAAATGGAGTCTGCCATTTCAGGTGCTTTATAATAGCCCCATTACCTAATAAAATTTTAATTATATCAAATTATGCCAAATGATGCTACCTACAATGTAAGGGCAACCTCAAGCCTCACTCAATAGTGAGCTAACAGAGGGAAATCATTAATATTATACTACATAATAAAGACACAGGTACACCTAACAGAGGGGAATCCAAAGAGAAAACTCCAAGGACCCATCTGTCAATGCCCAGTATATGTGAAAGAGCCAAAAATCAAATAGTAGGCTAAAAATAGAAAAAGGCAGAGATAGCTGATCAAAGCTACGGAATGATGTCACCTCAATGGGTAAGTATTCAAAAGGGGCCCCGCCTCTGAAAATAAAACTGTCAACATGTGCAAATGGAAAAATAATCATAAAACAGGGATAAAATCATAGAAAATCATAGAAAATGCAGAATAGAGTGAAATGAAATGTAAAAACATATGGGACAAACACAGAAAATTGCCAAGACCCTTGGGACACCTTCTAGTCCCCTTCCATACAAAGCATGAAAATTTTATTTTACACATGTCAATATGTATGCACCCAAATGCATCTGTATGTGCACATCAACAGAAACATAGCACAATATATGTGGATCACAATCAATGCCTCCTTCATATCCACAGTCCGAGTCTGACTCCCCTGAATCTGTTTCAAGTTCCTCACTTTTATTATGCTGACTGCTTCTGGCTTTTGCAAGGTTGTGTTTCCGATATGATTTGGCCATGGATGCGCACTGCGCAGTACTAGTAGAACTCAATCCACATCAAAAATTTACACTATTTACCCATTAACTTAAAATGTGCTAGTCGATGTTCTTAAAAGTTGTTCCTGACTGCGTGGCGGAGCCTTTTTAAGGCTAGTTTTTTTTTTTTTTTTGCAGCCAGATTGGCGGTTGCACATAAGTAGCGGTGTGTAAGTGATCGGCACCATACCTGTATACTTCTCTCGCGAGATCCACAGTCCTGTCACGCTGGAATTCTCAATGCGAGTGTGTTATGTCAGCATTTCCAAAAGCAGTAATGACTGGTTACACTTTTTCCGGTGGCTCTGCCAGGCGAGTATGACTTGGACTTGTTTGTACATTGATCTACTGCATTGACACTAGCATCAAATCGTGCAAAATCCAACTCTGCATACGTAGGTAATATCCAGAGAGCAACGTTGCTAGTGGCATCTTCCCTTCCATGACAGGACGTATAAACGAAGTAACGGAAAGGGACAACGGATAGGAGATAGAACAAGCAAATAACTCAAGAACTAAAGCACGTATACATATACTCCTGTTCCATCGCCCTCAGTTTATTGGGTAGTTGATGATTTCTCTGTGTAGGCCAGTGAACATTAATTCATTGAAAACACCATGAGACTTCCGAATGGAGAGCAGAGGATAGAAAATCAAGCACAGACCACATTTAGAAATGGGACAGCGCAGGCAAAATAATTCAAAAAAAAAAGAGATACACTCACCAGAAACACCGTTTCTTTCTCCGACGGTTCCTTCCTCTACATCTTCAAGCCCACCCGCGCGGTAGTCGGAGAGATAGAAATGTGTAAAGGGGAGGGCAACGAAAAGAGCGCCAACCACATTGCCGATAAAAGAAGCGATCAAGGACCTGACGGTGGATCGAACTGATCAGCACAAATGTATGCGGTGGGAAAAATTGGTACGTACTTTCGGATATACTCTGCGGTTGTGATCTATTCAAAGCATGTCAACTTCTTCGTCCCATTTGGCAACTGCAGAGATTACCCACCGGGGCACCAAGCATAATTGCGACAGGGATTGAATACATGTTTGCTGTGTGCAAAAGTTATTATTTGTCCGCTTTTGGGGGGTTAACGCAGCATACCGACAACTGCGCGAAGAAGCAGCATCAGACTGATGTATGATAAGAAGAAGAAATGAGACGCACCGTGATCAAATGAACATGACACGAAGACCTACACATACATAAGAAATTGCATTCGGGAGATATGGGGGGAAAAGTACGCACCCAGATGGGTAGCCATGTTGCAATTACCTTGGATATGACTTCTTTGCTTGCTGCTGCTTGCTAGAACACAGAACCTGAATATTAGGTCCCATTTATAAGTAACATGTCGATAGTACGCACCCAAACTGCTAATGAAACGAGCCAATTGCAACCAATTCCACGGAGGAAGATCTGATGCCATGCAGGTCTGACTGCCTTGGTACTGTTTTATGGACATTGCATCAGTTTCGGTCTTATTGTAATCGTAGACGCGCTTTCGGGCCTATTGGGAACCATTGGGCGCGGTCAAAACTTACACAGCGGCTGCTTTAATAGCAGTGAGGTATGGATCGACGGATACTACTCCAGAATCTGATCAAACAAAGGTGTCAGTAATGTACTTTAACTGCGGGCGTCACGTGATGTTATCAGCGCATGCATACCGACCGCAGTTGACACGCAGTGACTAATTCGAACGGAACAAGGATATACATACATCGGACAAGAATCGCAGAGAAGAACAAACTTCCAACAAGGTTCCCAAAGAATACTAGGTGTGAGGAATGAGAAAACAACGACAGAAACGTGCTCGACAAATTGTACGTACCCACAAGCCAATTGTATGGTAGTCCCCACCAAGGTACCGCACGTTTCCACACAGCCATTGGAAAAACGAGCATGTTACTTGTGAGAAGTTCTTGACCGTTCAAGACAATCCTTCATAAGAGATGCGTCTCGATCAGCAAAGCACACAAAAATAGAAGAGATGGATTTAACACTGACATGACGAGACCGATGGGAAAGACAAAGCCACTTATAAGCTTTACAAGCCCAGGGTTGGAGGCGTTAAGCGCAGGGGAACCTGTAGATGCCATTTCGGAAAGGAGGTTCCCAAACGAAAGTAGCACGCCTGCCATGAACTAGGAAGATGGATCAGTATAAGATAAAATTAATGTGAGATGGACGTACTGCTTTGAGGAAAAGGATATCGATGCGAGTATTATGTTTCGTGAGGCCCGCTTCGATGAAAATGCGAGCAACTTCGGGTTGGGAGAACACCCCAGCTGAGTATTGTGTTGTCGACACCATCGTTGTTGACAAAAGGAGGAGAAAGGTTTATAACCGAGAGCCTGGAGTAATTATATCGGTGCTTCGACATCGCGTGGGCTCTAGGCAGTTCTATCATTAGTCGTTGTAATGTGATTACAATTATGAGGACCCCGGCACATCCCCTAAGGGTGTTCCAAAACGTATAGAGTTTTTGTCCAACTTTTGACGAGTTGGAACTAGATCTTGAGATCTTGAGACCGCGCATATGGACTACTACATAACGATTAGCCCCAAAATGCCGACTCTCTCAAACCCTGGTCTATATGTGGATATGGGGACTTGATGGCGAGTCGCGATCGTCCTTCCTTCAGGAGCCGATTGACCGCCAATAACAAATTTTCCAGAGTCTGGCAAACGGTATATTCCGGGGTCCTGCACGATCTATCCACGGGGTCAGCTACGCAGAGAGATCGATCAAAATTGAGAAATACCGAGAGGAGGTAATACTTGCCTGGTAAGTATCAGATCCCGGCAAACATCGAGATACAAGAGTCATGAAGGTTGTCAGATTAGACTCTGGAATTCACCTACAGTTCGGTACGACTTGACTTGAACTCTGGTCTCCCCCGAACACACTTGACAGTCGGTCCATATCGAACTTGGGTAGGGTGAAGCGAACTCCCGGCTTATGTAACGCATTATGTCCCACGATCAGTTTCAAACCGCCGGGTCTGGTTTTAAGAGTATTCCATTATTCCACGATCCGATTTGTCTGAATTGGCCTGTCATCTTGAACGCGCGAATGTACTAAGCACAGACTATTACGACCACCCATGGAGCAATTTTTGCCTGCGGAAAACTGCAATAGCTACTTGCAAAGAAAGAGAGTGCTAAAAAGGGCTAAAAAGGGCTGATCGGCGGAGGCACACATTGAAATCTCACAACCCCGCATAACAAGGCACGGCACAACGGAACTATTATACCCTGACGGGACTGTTACATGGTTACTGTGTGGGAAGAAATAGGAACTGATTCCTCGAGGTTGCAAAGTAAATTATTCTTGGAACTATTTAGTAACGTGGCCTGGAAGCAACGGAAAGCATATGTAGACATCAGAGTAGGCGACTCGTGACTTAGGGACCGACAAGAATGTAGGCCATATTACGCGTATCTCTATGTAAGGCTCGCTTGGCGAAGGGGCGGGCTACGCGTGCATAATGAACGTCCTTTCTGTAAATAATGATGTAGAGAAGCTACGCATAACACTAAAGCGAGACGAAACGTGAAAGGAATCGGAATATCATCCCTGCTCACTTAGCAACCGAATGCGGGCACAGCAACTTGAACAAATTGCTGATCTCCTTATTCCCTGACACCATCCTCGAAGTAACAGTACAGCCCGCTCGCACAGCTACTGAACGTTTGCGGCTTATATGCATTACAATTCCAAGGAACGGATGTCCAGTTCTATTCCATGAGATCACGATGCAGAGATGAAAAAGATCGGGGGATGGTAGTTGCGCTCTTTATGTGGGAAGTTTCAATCTAATGTGCATATCGTCCGTGACACTAGGAGCACGTAGGTGAGTCAGCCTTGCCTAGTGAATCATGATAAGAATGAAGCCTACCTCCATAGGGGCCCCTGAAACGGGATTCGCGAATTGTCCAGTGTCCATAGAAGTTACACCCATAGATCTAGAGACTTTTACCTTGTGGAAGCATAGCAGCACCTCCCATCGATCGCCCCATGATTCGTGTGTTAATGATGACCGTCTTGTTAATAAATTGTAAAATTGCAAGTAAAAACTTACTATTTGCACGAAAAAGCCGTATGCACGGCTTTAATCGCTGAAGGTAATCGAAGACAAAAAAATGTTAAAATATGACGAGGGAGGGCCGAAGATAATTGACGGAGAGCAGAGAGGTCCCCTGCCGATGCCTGGGAGTCTTGCTTGACAGAAAACCTCCACTCTTTGCATGAAGATTTATCTGCAACATAGATATAAGGGAGCACCAGGGAACGCATTTCTTGTGAAAACAAGGTTAGAATATAAATATCCATGGATGTGAGATCTTGGAAGATCGTGCAGCTGCCAAATGTGGGCTAGAGACTCGGCGTTCATTATTCAGCTCCACGGTCTAAACTTGGGCAATGTGTATGTATGGCGTCTATAATTATCAAAGGGTGGGAAGGGCGTCCAGAATATCTCAGTACCATCTGCTTGTTTGGAGAAAGACAGATGCTTGAGTAGGTGCGAAAGGAACGTGCAAGTCAAAAAGGTAGGATGAATGTAACGAAGTCACTGTTAAGCCCCGCTTGAGAACTATGTCTTGACCTCCAGAGAATAATGAGGGTGAGTCGGAGAAAGTCGGTGATTATTGAACTTTTGGTAAAAAAATGAGCTGAGCCAGAGCAGACGATAACTAGGCTTGGCAGGCTTATGGTTGAGCGCTACATCGGGCCGAAGATGACGCAAGAAGCACAGACAATAGTTTTTCAGTGCAGAGACTCGGAGGATGGCCAGCTTGGCCTATTTGTTACGATAGCGAATGCGCGAAGCCCTGATGTGAGAGGCTTGATAAGAATTTGAGAATATCAGAAGGGGAAGCAAAATCAGAATGAGAGCGAAGATGCCCGTGGACTAATCGCGGAGGCGATGAGGGGAAGAATAGTGGATCATTCCTATTTCTGTAGAGCGAGAGAAGCGAGAGTGAAAGACCTGACCGTCCCAAGCCAGTGTGGCAAACGATGGACCATAAGAAGATGGAAATTGTTCCAAGAGCAAAGCAGAACTCTATTTCGGTCGTCGGAAGATTTGTCTGCCTAGTTATGTCCGTCCACAATTACAAGAGATTCCAGAGACGGTGTACGGATGGATCCCGCTCAACATCTCGTCCATAGATGCGCTCGTGATTACCAGTCGTTGAAAATACTTCTCTTGTAAACTGCTGTACAGTTATCCTCATTGCCCGTGCTCACCAGTCCCGCCATGCCTCCTCTCAAACAACCTCTACTTAAAAAAGCGTAGTGTTCACATAAAGGTCCCAAGGTCAAGATTGGATGGATAAAACCAGTGACCACAGAGATGCCCAAACAAAGTCTTTGTTAATCAACATCACCACATCGTGTGTATGTAGGCTGCCCCTGAAAACGACAAACCAAGTGATTGATGAATGGCAAGAACAGGGCGAGGCATGGGGCGGAAAGGGTGTCCATTTTGTTATACGATCTGGGACATTTACAGCCGATATCAGAACGATAGGCCCCAACGAAGTAAGATTTAGTTTGTTTGTTTGGTGTAATCAGTGATAGCGAGCACACGGCAGACTCGGGAGCGAAATAAACCATACCGGCACAACGGCATACGCCATGCCATCTGAGATTGTGCCAAATGCCAAAACAACTTTATCACAACTAAGGTCGGATACTTAACGGCTGCGACCACAGCCGGGGGTAACAAAGGGCGAGATCGTGCAAGCAAACACAGTGCATAGAGAGATATGAGGGAGTATCTGATCGAAAAGTTAAAGCTACTAATAGTAATAAGGAACGATTCCATATCTATGTTCGAGCAGGCAATGCGAAAGAGGTTCTTCAAATTTAAGCTCTAAGTTGAGTGTGATTAGATAATTGAGTTGCAGCAAGATCTGCGCAACTCGTGGTTTAAGCACCATAAAGCAAAGTTATATATACGACTTAGATTTCCCACAGAAAGAGAGCTGAAACGGTTTGACTGGAACACTGTTATGTCCGGTGTTACAAGTTCTTGGTTCAAACTTTCCTTACGCAGCGTACGCTCGCCGAAAGCGTCTCAACCATATTCCTCACTGGCAGTGACTGGCAGTACGTTTACTTTTCAGCGCTCGGCAACGCTCAGGCCCAGGAACGGCTTTGTTTCGATGGATGATCTATACATCTACACTGCTCCACTGCTCCATTGCTCCATATATTCCTGTACCGTCTTTTGTTTGATTTGGAATCCTCAGGCCTTCAGACCACATCTCGATCATTCCCCCACAGTCCATGGTCACTTGATACACACACAATACTCCCATGTCAAATCTCCTCACTCATCATTCCCACAAGCTATACAACCGCCCGCCGAAGCTCACAAGCGCCTCAAAGCATCAACCATCAAACACAAACGCACTCTCCACAACCTCCTTCTGCTGCCTCGCATGAAACTTCCCCACACCAGGAGCCGGCACCGCACTCTCCCTCCGCCCGAGATAGCGTACCAACATCTTCCCATCACCACCACCCAACTCCCCAAATACCCACCCCATCCGGCTCATCACATGTCCATACGCACCCTGATTCCTCGGCTCCTCTTGTAAATAATACACCTCCTTCAAATTCGCATCTTTGTACCTCCTCAGCACGTCCGTGAGCTCACGGTACGGAAACGGTGACAGCTCCTCGATACGCACAAACGCTACAGCGTCATGAAGACCTCGTGCTTGGCGCTCCTTGATGAGGTCGTAGTAGATCTTCCCGGAGAGCAGAACCACGCGGTTGACTTTGCTAGGGTCTGCGATAGGGTCGTCTAGTACAGGCTGGAAACGCGTGCCCACTTCGAGTTCGGAGAGAGTGGAGGACGCAGCCTGAAAATGAACGAAAACGTAGAGTGTATTAAATATCCCCTTTATGTCAATGTGAGGAAGTGGAGTGCATACCGAAAGACGTAATAGCCCCTTCGGCGCTGCGACGACCAGCGGTTTCCTGAAATTCCGCTTCATCTGTCTTCGCAGGAGATGGAAATATTGTGCAGGGGTCGTCGGGAACACAACATGTATATTAACATTTGGAGGCGCGGTGCTTGGATTGGGTTCGTATGGATCGTTGGACAACTACCACGAAGAATAACGGACTGCTAGTGAGACACATCAAGCATAGATAGGGATAGGCTTCACTTGGAGCATCCTTTCCAGTCGCGAAGAAGAGTGTTCAGGACCGGCACCATCAAGACCATGAGGTAGAAGCAGAACGATCCCGCTCTGCTTCAGCCATTTTGCTGTGGCTATAAGTATCGACCAAGCAAGCAAAGTCTTCAGGACGCTTACTTTCTGCAGAAGTAACGTAAGTGTCGATGATAACCTAGCATCGAAAATCCAGAGTCAACACAAGCTTTCGAATAAACAAGGCAGGATTACCTGAGCGCCATTGAAAAAATCTCCAAACTATGAAAACTAATTAGCAGCCTACGCATAAAAGAGTATCGCATCGATCTCACCTGCGCCTCCCAAATCGGCAAAAGACCAGGTGTCTCCCAACTAACCCCATACTCAAACTACACAAAGAAAAAACAATCAAAACAAGGAAAAACACACACACACACAAAACATAAACTCACCCCAAGCACCGCCATCTCACTCAACGAGCCTACGCACAACCAAAAAAAAAAAAAAGAAATTCAGCTCACACGCCAAATCTCGAAAACCAAAAAAACCTACTATTCGCCAACTCCAATTTTCCCGGCGCATCCAACTCGTTCAAGGGAACCATCACATTCTCAGTCTTCTGGTCCACCAGCATGGCGTGCCGATGGCTGAACGTTCCCCTTCCAACATCCTGACCCGATATACGGACATCGTAACCTTCAAGCATGAGCGACCCAAATGCCAGGGCCTGATCGCAGCACGCCAAGCCCATCAGTACAAGACCCAAAAAAAAAAAAAACAAAAAAAAAAAACCCCGACCTCAGCGGATGCCCAATCAAGTCCATTCCCCGTTTCAATACTCTTCATCCGATTCTTCGCATGCCGTTCAATCTTATTGTGTATCTCCTAGTCACCAATTAGCCACATCCACACGCACAACCCGAAAATACTGACAAAGCCGTCAGGCACATTAACACTCGCTCTCCCAACCTTAACCAGCTTCTCCCTCTCTACACCAGTCTCAGGGTTAAACTCCGCCTCAGCACTCGCAGGCCACACCATCCCCTTCCATTGTCTTTCAAGCATCGACGCCTCTGGGACATACCAGTCGACGGTTGACAGACCAGACTCGAGATTTGATTTATGAGCGTTGCGGACGGCAGCTATTTCGGGGGCGGTGAGAACGTTTTCAGACTGTATGAAGAAGGGTAGCCGTGGGTGACGGAGTTGGAAAGAAAGATGAGAAAAAAGGACGTACGATGAGCTTGTCTTCGTATTGCTGGGGAACGGAACGCCGAGCAGCGATCTTCTCGTACATGAGAGGGTTAGTGAGCCCAGGGAGATCGAGCTCGTTGTGGCTTGACGTAGATACAAGTGTTATTCAACGGGCCGTTGACATTTTCAAAATGAAGCGTACCCCCTATTTACAAATGATCAATTACCTTGGAACGGAAATCGAAACCCGAAAACAGCTTACCATCTGCGATACACCAAAAGATCCACAATGATATCCTACCCGACGTGATCTACCATCAACGCTCCTATCCTCAAAACCCAAATATATCATACCTTCCGGAAATACTCTCTATACCGAAACGCGATATCCATCGCACGCACGACATCCTCCGGGTGATCCCCATTCACATGCAGCACGGGCGTATTAATCATCTTGCCTACGTCCGAGCAATAGAGAGATGACCGTGCGTTAGATGCAGGCGTCGTGTATCCGATACTACACGGCAACAACAACATTTGTTAACCTCGCGCGCATTAGGACGTAGAACGCAACTTGTTACTAGATAAGTCAAAATCATTAGTTAAGCGACACCACCGGAAAGAAGAAGCAATGGACTTACTCGACGACAAGGTGTACTGTCCCGCCACTCGTGAAATGCGGTAAGTTACCTGCATGAAAAAAAGTCAAGTCAGAACCAGCCCAACAACACGCCACTTCACGGAAAGAAAGCAAGGGTAGGAGCCGCACCAAGCCAGTGCATGTATGGCATAAGAGAGCACTTATCCCACATAAATGCGCCATAAAAAAACACAAAACGACAACACCAAGTACCCAACCCAGTCCCAACTCAAACACAGCCCCAAACCAAAAACCAAAAATAAAACACAAAAACTCACTTAGCCCCAAGCTCTCCATTACCACCCCTTGCCCCGCAAAACTCGCATCCCCATGGAGCTGTACACACATAACCCTATCACCAAGCTTACAATCCGCCGGAGAGGTCTTGAGCAGCGCATACTGCTTCGCGCGGGTCTTGCCCAGTGCAACAGGATTTACTGCCTCTATACGTGGATAGTGAATTGGATTGTGGGAAGGCAGGGAAGAGGGGGGGCGTACCGAGATGAGAAGGGTTGGGGAGTAGAGAGACTTTGAGGGCGCCGGTGTCAGGGTATTGAAGGATTGGGGACGCGACTGAAGCAGCCGTATCAAAGGACGGATTAACGGTAGCGACGAACAAACGACTAACCGAGATGACTCAAAACATCACCCTCCGCACCGAGTTCTTCAGGGATCTCGTATCCTCCTTTGATCTTGTGGAAGAGGGCTGTGGGTGAATATTGGAGAAGGTCCGTGAGGAGGTTGAGACGACCACGGTGCGGCATCCCTGATGAGATGATAATGGTAAGATGGTGAGAGGGATACGGAAGGATGTGGTTTACCGAGAATGATGTGCTGGACACCGCCTGTAGGATTGTTATATGTGAATGAGGTAGTTTTGATGATGACAAGTAGGCGTACCGCGAGAAGCTGCAGAAAACAGTGCATCAAGAGCAGGGATCATAGACTCTCCACCTTCTAATCCGTACTGTACAAGGTATAAGCTATAAACGACATGGGAAGGAGAGAGGACCACCTACACGTTTGAGATTGGGGAACTTTAGCTGGAGGAAGTTGTCCAAGACCTCACTACGTGCGAGCAAGCCATGAATGTGGCGCTTCATCTCCTTATCGATGGAATAGAACGGGCCGGGTTTGTCGTCTCTTCCCTGGAAAGGCAGGGTTTCTGATTCTAGGAGGTGCGAAAACCAGAGACGTTCTGTCTTGGAGGGCGAGTGCATGTACTACCGATAGAGCATTCAACCTAGGAATCCAAATACAAGAAAAAAAGGCTGTATTAAATGTTACCTCATGCGCAATTCGTCCAACATAGATCCTCCTCAAATGTCGTGCGATCTCACCGAGAGTCCACCACTCTTCCTGCGCACCGCTGGTACTTCCAACGAGTTTAGTCCATATTATTCCATTGACATTGTACTTCTTCGAGTCATCAGTGAGCCCATAGCGCTTAGGATCCAGCGCAGCCACTTCTTCGCGCTGAATGAGGTCCAAGGGGTCGATTCGCGCTGCACGGTGCCCGTGTGTCCGCATGGAATCAACATAGCGTAGCAAAGGTGCGTTGATGTACCTATTCTCTAGCTGCGCATCGGTATCTAAAATGGGGATATTCGATATATGATTGAAGTAAAAAGAGTGGTCGAGTGCTTACAGTCTGGAAAAACATATTCTCGGGGTTTGCGGAATCCGAAGGCCTGGTCGTGGTATTTGCGGTGTGTGATAAGACGGCTGCATGGATAGAAACGTCTAAACGACAAAGATGCCTGCATGGCGGGTTATTGAAGCTGCTTCGCTTCCTAGGCGCTGAAATCGAGGTAAGAGTAACAGTGCAAAGATAACTATTGTACAACGTTGAACACAGCGATGAATAGGTCTTTCGACAACGTCTCGAACGATGGCGGGGATGTGTAGGATGAGAAGATAAGTGAAAGTTTCGGGCGGACCATGGTGGTTTGGAGGAACGGTCACATGCTTGACTTGAGCAAGTTCTAACCACATAGCCTCGTCACCTTACTCGGTTCACTTCACACTTGTTCTTCAAGACACACGACTTGGCGTTGAATTTATGAACGGTGGCTTACAGTCAACTTTTCAGACAGTTTGAGCTGGTCTGTTGCATTTACGGTCCGCCCGACACCAAATTTTAAGTGGACTGTGGACATTCAATCAAACTTGTTTTCATGGATTTGAAACTATACCAAAATCCGAGGTTCTCGCTCTCACAGCTGCTCATGGAATGTCTCTGGTAGGATTCGTGGATCAAATTGAAAGCACTGGCTTGATTATGGATCATATTGCCAAAGATAAATATGAATCCTGTATGTGAGATCCCATCTGCGTGTTCAGATATTTGTGCAGACTAAACGCCCTTATCAACGTCTATACCCGGCTAGGTAAGGTCATAAAAGGTCCACCTAGATGTGAACAACATATACAGGTATAGCGCGAGTAAAATTGACAGCCATGCAAAGTACTATGTACTAACATCTTGGGCAACATGGTAAGGTTTACTCATCTTGGTATAACCAGGTATTGGGAGTGGGGATGAGATGGAATTGGAGAAAGAGACGGAAAACGACATCGAGTTGAGGAACGAGATTGAGAGTAATGTGTTCTAGAACCTGATCCATGATGATGAGATTGAGGAGACTGAGTTGGAAAAGACTGAGAATGATGAGAACGAGATCGAAGCCTGAGAATGACGAGAGCGAGAACGACGAGAGCGAGAACAAGAACGACGAGAGCGAGAACGACGAGAACAAGAACAAGAACGACGAGAACGACGAGAACGAGAACAATAACGACGAGAACGACGAGAATGAGATTTAGAGCCACGAGAATCAAGATGACGAGAGCGACATTGACGACCCTGAGCGCGAGAGTGACGAGAATCCAAGCCATGAGAATCAGAATGACGGAACCGAGAGCGAGAACGACGAGAATCAGTATGACGCGAACGAGAATAATGCGAACCAGGGGTGTGACGAGGGTGCGTCGTTATGGTGATGAGGCGATGAGGGCGAACGAAGGTGCTGGCGGGGCACTGAGGGGTTTGGTAGCTTGCTTTCTTTTTTGCAATGCGTGCTCACCGTTGGGCCATGGCAACCTCGAAATCGTTTGCTGATCTTCCTTCGGAGCATTCTTTACTTACCTTTCTGCATCAAATGGATGTCAAGCAGCAAGAATGAAGAAAGCACTTTCTCATCATCGTATCTTCAGCCCAGCTCACTTCCCCACTCTGTAGCGTCGTCGGCAGTGAAGAGCGCCACAATCATGGAATAGAACTTGGTGCGGTCAAAGTTCCCATCATCGAGTCGCCAGTCCTCACCAGAAGAGAGGCACCAACGGAGCTGACGCGGCGTTGACAGAGTCCATTCCATTGAGTTTCACTCGGCTTCCATGCGTCCAGGCTCATCACACGTTGCGACGTGGAAAGACCTTTCAAAAAAAACATCAGCAAACAATACTTAAAGTCTCGCATACACGAGTACTAGGACAGTCCCACCCCGTCACCGGGGCAGAGCCATCTTCCATGAATCTGCCTAGTACTATGGCAAATACACCTACTCCTCAGGGTTAGCATCAAATGGGGTGATTGAAGCCCCGTCTAAGCTTTGATGCCAATCGGTGGGAGTAGCACGCCGTCCGGTTGATCAACCGCAACGTACAGGTACATATGTATACATACTGCCTGTGTTGTATATTGGTTGTCACTTCTCGGCCGAACCGATTTTTCACTGGGATTACATCCTGAGAACTCGGAACATGTTGAGAGCTTGCTGGGAAACATCATTACATCCTGATCCCGTCGTCATTGCGCCCCATCGGCACCGTTGTCATAGGAAGTATCCTCGAATCGAGATGGCTGTGCTTTGGCACGAACATCACAAGAAGTTTTCATTCAGAATTCATTTTCAAGTGGGACAACTTCAACAAGCCCCGAGTTATACAACCGCAGATTTGACGAAGCACCGTCATGAAGGGTGGATCATTTTGTCATTGAACAGAAGTCTTTTTCTTCCAGAAGTTCATGCTGTTTCCATTCTACGATGTTGTGATTGCTGATCTCTACTTAATGGCTCGAAAAGACACAGGTCCTTAAGCATAACTCCGTTGCTTCGTGCGATCTCTGACTTGATTATGTGGCTGTCGATCTTTAGGTCAAATTGGTGCGTACTGACACCGTCTAACGCCTACAGTAAACATTTCGACGCTCCATCTCTGGATCGGCACTTCAGAAGCTTCGGCAAAAAAAGGATATAATGTGTCCGCCAACCCTCAGAACCGAACGTACGCGAACTTTTTGTTCTGACCCGAGAACGCGGCAATTGACAAGAGGTAATGCACGTCGTTAACGTTGGGCTCTTGACCCCATAAATAAATCCCCGCTCAATGAACTTACACCTCTCCGTATCGCCATGTTTGCCAACAGCATATTTCCTGTCCGACTATGGATCCCCTGGCCCCAACAGTTCAAATGGCACGGCATTCTGATGGCCCTGGGGATCACAGCCGCTGTATTCTTCAAGGCTAAACTAGGAGGAATCCTCGCCGCCTGGCCGTTCTTCACACACCGATACGACTTTATCAAGTACAACTTCCAGAAGACCAGGAAAAACATGTTCTTGTTTAAGATTCTCGACGTACGAGTCTAATGCAACACTCCGATCTCTTTGGATACTTATTTGGACAGTAGCATACGGTTATGGCAGTGAAGGGTGTGGATGCACGCAAGGCATTCTATGACGACAAGAGTTTCAGTTTCAATCAGGGGTACATAATCCTCATGGGTGGTGTACGTCGTCTTCATTCCATTATGCGCGCTGTCCTCTGCTGACGACACCTGAAAATGTTAACTGATAGGCGCCAAGAATCGACGACATTGACGTCAGCAATGATGGAGACGACAGTGCCCTCTTCGTCAGGCGCCTTTCCATCCTTCTGCGCAAAGAGCGGTTATCGGACAGTGAATGCCTTCTCGGAGTACATGCTTCCGGCGCCCGCTAATCTTTTGCCAGTGATCCCTGTCCTGCTCGACGACATTCATTGTCGCATGACTGCTTGGGGAGAAGAAGACATCATTGACCCCTTTACCAAAGTCTACGACGTACGCTGCATTTTTTTTTTCCATACATAACCTACCTTGAACTATATTTATAGATCGTCTTCCAAATGACCATCCGGCTGGCCTCTTGCAGTGAGCTTGCCTCGGACCTTCCCGCACTTGCCAAATTCCAAAAACACTATTCGATCCTCGAGAAGAGTGCCACCCCCACCGCGCTTCTCTTCCCCTGGTTCCCAGGCCCAGCCAAGCGCGCCAAGGAGGCCTCGACCAAAGCCCTGTTCGAGACACTCTGGTATTACATCGAAGCGAGAAAGAAGGCGTCAGTATGGAGATCAGACGCAATTGATCTAATGTTGGGAGAGGGGATGAGCAACGAGGATATTGTCCAGTTCGTGCTGTCTGTTATCTTTGCAGGGGTTGTCAATACCGGCACCAACGGTATGTATGCTCACAAACCCCCAACCCATATCCCTGTTCTAATGACATTTCTCTACTCCGAACCACAGCCTGCTGGATTCTCCTCTACATATCCATGCACGCCCACTGGAAATCCACAATTCGTGCTGAGATCCACGCCCTCCTCACCCAATATACCAACGCTTATGAGCCACTGCACAAACGGCTCTCCGCAATCCCCATCTCTGCCTGGGAGGACGCAACACCAGCCCTCGAGCTCGCGCTCCGTGAGACCATCCGCCTCATTGTCAACTTTACAGCCCTGCGCCGTTATCACTCCGGCGGGAATGGGGGGACCCTCAAAATGCCTGGCGGAGATGGAGAGGTGCCGAATGGCGGGTTCATTGCATATTGTATGACTGATGCGCATATGAACCCGGATATATACACGGATCCTGAAGTGTTTGATCCAGAGCGGTATAGTCCTGGGCGGGAAGAAGACAAGCATGAGCCGTATGCATATTTGGGGTGGGGCGCCGGTAAGTGACTTTAGTTTCTGTATTTGTTGTAATGTTACAGATTGCAAAATCTTGGGGGTAGGCCGGCACCCTTGCGTAGGCATGAAGGCAGCGAAGTTGGAGATCAAGATGATCGTGGCGATGTTTGTGGTTGGATATGAGTATGATGTGGTCGATTCCAAGGGCAGAATCTCCGATAGGATTCCTGTTCCGAATTATAACGAACAACAGCAGGTATGCTTCAGTCTCACACCTGGAGAATGGCAAAGTGACTGAACATGTCTGTTTTTTTTTTTTTCTCCTTCTACATTAGGCGAGGCCGAAGGGCGAGCCATATTTCATCAAGTTCAAGCGTTTGGTCGGCTAGGAATATACAATCGGAGACGCTTCTTGATTTTCGTACCGTCATCATCTCCCACGGCCAATAGACTGGGTGGGGGGGATCCAGCGAGATTGCAGTACGAGATCATAGTCGTTTGATCGACTGGGAGCAAGGTTCGCATCTGTTAGGTTCCCAAATTCCCAGTGAAAAATTGGTTGACCCGAACTGAGTGTAAATGAGCTCACCGAAAAATCACTCACTTTGGCTGACCTGGCTCAAGATTTGACCGAATCAACGAGCCACATTGGGTAACATCGAGTGATATTAGATAGTAGTAGATACTGAAATATAGCTTCAGTCTAGCTATGGACGCTTTTGCTCATTTTCAATTTCACTCGATTTCGAATTGATCGATTACTACCATTTACATATCGTAATAACAAGCGAACAAAACCGCCAACAAAACACACCAAGTCTACAAAATGGCGCGTGAAAACAAACCCACATGGCCATCATTCCCTGCACTGCCTCTCTCCAAAAGTCCATCGCACAAGAACTACAATATGGTGCTTCATGTCGCCACCATCTCTAAAATTCCCACGGTATTCGCTACCAAGGAATTGAGGAAAGAACGGCCGAAAAGTGTCAAACTACTCAAAGAAACCTGCTTTTATATAACCTTGTGCTGTACTGGCTTTCTCGCGACATTACCACACTGCTTGTCACTCTACATATAGTATCTACATCCCTAAGCCGAAGGAGCAAACTCTCTAGCGCTCCATTACTGCCATGCCGGATAACCCGCTGTCGTCTGGTGCAACAGGACTATACGTCAAACCACGCTACAAGAGAACACAATAACGGTGCAATAAAAGTCAAACTCCACGGTGACGAATCCAGATCAATCAGCCAAAGAGAAGCACACAGCCTCCTTACATACAGAGAAGGGTAGGAGCATCAGGCGAACGGGCACAACACAGATGGGCACTAACACAGGGGACATCCCAGATGCAGAGACAGGGCTTTTTTGGCTGACTGCTAAAGGCCTAATAGCCCCATCAGGAACAACACCAATGATAACATCACTGGCTGAGACTCTGTTTAAGGTCGGAGCTCTCCCAAACACCCTGCTACAGACCTTTGATGGAATTTGCAAGGTGATGGAATTAATGACTCACTAGCGGTGCATTGGGATATTATACTAATACAAAAACCATACATCACTTTTTTTAGAAGCATCAGAATTCCAAACCACTTTATATTGGTAACCCCCACCTCATGAGGGACTTTGGACATGACTGTATGATCCACAATATGGGTAAACTCAGCCTTATCCACCAGCAATTGGAAAATACATACTAGACATTCCTGCCATGAATGACATAGTGGCAATTGAACTAAGTGGCACCTATGGAAGACTCCAAATTCTCAGTATCTATAATGCAGGTGACAATGTGCACACACTGACAATGCTGAGAAGGCACATGTATAGCAACCAAAACAGTTCGCAAGGCCCAGCAAAACTACCATGTGCTATGGGGGGGAGACTTCAATTGACACCACCCCATGTTGGACAGGGATGAGGATACACACCTATTCATGATGAAGGCTCTTGAAGATGCAGGAGAGCTGATCAACTGAGTGGTGGAGTAAGAAATGTACATGATGCTACCAAAGGGCATCCCCGTGCTCAAGCACATGGTAGTGAAGCGGCACTCTAGACCTGACAATGTTTTTTGCACTAACAGTCTTGCTAATCATGTGGTGAAGTGTGACATCATGCCAGAGAGGCAACCAGGCAAAACAGACCACTATCCAACAGTAACAATACTAGAACTAATGCAAGAAAGGATGACAATGAGCATCATTGAGAAACTACAGGGAGACATATTGGAAGAAATTCAATGCATTCTTGAAAAAAGAACTTGCAGTGGTACCAATACCTTTAGAGATCCACACTGATAAAGACCTGGGAAGAGAAGTAGAGCAACTTACTACACTGATACAGAAAGAAATCACAACCAAAGTACCAGAAAACAAAACTTGCCTGTAAGGGCAACCTCAAAGCCTCACTTAATAGTGAGCTAACAGAGGGGAATCCAAAGTTAACATTATACTATATAATACAAACACTTCAGGCACACCTAACAGAGGGAAATCCAAAGAGAAAACTCTAAGGACCCATCTGTCGATGCCCAGTATATGTGATAGAGCTGAAAATCAAATAGTAAGCTAAAAATAGCAAAAAAGTGGAAATAGGCAGATCAAGCTGTGGGATGATGTCACCTTGATGGGTAAACATCCAGAAGGGGTCCTGCCTCTAAGAATAGAACTGTCAACATGTACCACATGGAAAAAGCCAAAATATAATCATAAAATAGGAATAGAATCATAGGAAATCATAGAAAAGGCAGAATAGAGTGAAATAAAATATAAAAAAATATGGGAGGAATGCAGAAGATTGCCCAGATGCCTGGGGCACCTTCCTAACATTATCCCCCTTCTATGATGCATTGCCCCAATGCATTTGAAACCATATTTGCCTGAAGTTGGATGCTTGGATGTGCTGAGGCGCAGAGGAATGTTGCCAGTAGAACTCCCTGACCAGTTGTGGGGCAATCACATTGGACTCGGTGACCCAGGAGTTCTCCTTGTACCCATAACCATTCCAGTGCACCAGGTATTTGAGTTTACCTCGATGTAAACAGCTGTCTAGGATGGACTTGACCTCGTACTGAGGTTTGCCTTTGATGACTGTGGGTAGTGGAGGAGGTCATGCCATGCTGATGTGCTCAGTTGGTACTCAGTGCAGAGTCTCAACAGAGGGGGTGAACACTAAACCTACAGCTGCAGGCATGCTCGGGGTGAGGGGGTTTGCTTAGAGGGCCTTGAATCATCCTTCAAGGCACAGAGACTACGAAGAGGCTGGTATGATGGTTTTCAATGTGCGCTCTAGCTGTGTACACAAAAAGAAAGATATGTGCAATAGCGAGAAAGTGTGCAATGCAAAGGGGCAAAAATGCACAGTGTGGAAAAATGTGCAATGGGAGCACAAAAATGCACAATGACAAGGGAGACAAAAGTGGGAGGTGTAGCAGGACAAGGACAGCACTGGAGTGTGCTGCAAGAGTGATGCACAGGCTAGGGACGCAAGCGGGATGTGAGCGCAACTGGTGGAAAAATGTGCAAACAGTGCGCAAAATGTGGTGATATGATGAAATGCACAAATGATGCACAAATGTGGCTATATGAAGGATGCACTGCAAGAGTGCACAAATGAAGATGAAGGATGCAACAAAGGGACAAAACACAGCAATATGATGAGGGGATGCAAACAATATGCAAATGCAGCTATATGAAGGGTGCACTACAAAGGTGCATGGACTGTGTGTGATGCTGAATGAGCTATGAACTATGAGGGGGGAGAGATTCTCTGAATTCTCTATCTGTCCGCTTACTATGTACAAATGGCTTATGTGATAAAAATGGTAAAATAAAGTATAAAAATAGAAAGTGCCATGTGCTACCCACAAGTGCACCCATTGGCCCATCTAAACCTGACCACACTATGCTGCTGCCTTAGCCAATAAGATTTGCACACACTATAGCCCAATATCCAACTTTCCGGTGCAATACTCTATTTTTGGTGTGCTTTAGGCCCCATGCACTCTTCCCAATTAATCTGCTTTGGTGTTATGCCATGCTGTGCCTTAGTAATAGTGACATGATCAACCTGTGCTGGTTACCAGATAAGGCAATGCCAATTGGAAATGTGGAAAAACTATAAGGAGATGCTGTGCAAGGCCAAATAGTGCCAAAGCACCAGGATTACATGAAAGTGCCCAAGTGCACACAGTCCAATGCCAAATAGGTGCAAAGCGCCCAGATTATGTGAGAATGCACAGTTCGCTTGTGCTGGAATTGTGGTGCACCTTGAATAAGGGCCACAGTAAGCTGGAAGCCATGATGCGCAGCATAATTGGTGTGGTGGTGGATTGTTGTGTGTGTGATAAGTGGATTGTGCAATGAGTGCACAGCAAAGAATGTGAGTTGCAGGTAAAGCATAGAAGGAGCACATAAAGGCCCATCGAGCATGCAATAACTGTGAAAGGCAGATAAGGAGTGTGGGAGGTGCATGGAGGCGGTTTGAAGCATAACAAGGCACATTTAGAGTGCATGACAGAAGGCAGCTAAGGGGGATCCAAAGGTGCAGTAGAAATGTAAAAGGTGTACAAAAGCATACAGAAGCACACTTGGGCATATGAAAGCACATGAAGGCATGCAAAAGCGTGCTGTGCAAAGTGAGCAGAAGCTGTCTAGGAGATGCACACAATTGCAAAAAATGCTGTAGTATGTGTGCAGGGCGATAGGGAGCTATATCAACATGTCCAGAAAATGGATCTGTGGGAGCAGGCAGTAATTTTGTGACATGGAAGACAGGGTGTAGTCTGGACATTGACTGTGGTAGCTGTAGGCAGTAGGCATGCTGTTAAGACTAAAGCACCTTATTGTCAGTTCTGGATAAAAGTTGAAGTTGCTTGTAAGCAACTTATGAGAATGACTTAGTTCACAGTTTAGGAGCATAGAAAAGCTAGATCAAGCTAGTTGACCTAACCATTGTATTGCCATATTTATATTACAGAGAACAATAGAGACTACCATACTCATAAGTACAATAGCATGAGAATAAACAGGTTAGAATACAATAATGTGAAAAGAGGCAAATGAGATGCTGTGTGTACACATACAATAACATGGAGAGGAAATGGTGAGATTAGTAAGGATGTGTCACAAGACAATAAGAAGTTCCATATACTGAGTCGCTAGGCATGTATGAGTAGAACAATAATGAGAGAAAATGGAGTGTCCCTTCCCATAGCCATAACACATGCAATCTGATGTGTCTAGTAATGAGAAACAGTCCAAGAAAGTGGTGGGCGAGTTTCTTGGATGGATGCATGGTGGAAATGTCACTAGAGTTGAGGTAGACATGATCACCAACCTTATATGTGGGTGTGGATAAGTAATGCTGGTTGTAGAACCATGCCATGTCATCTTTTGCCTTAGCCAAAGCTGACTTTGCCTGCTCTGTGAACTCATTCACTGTCTTCAAGTGCGAGGGTGCTTGCCAAGGCTCAAAGCCCATGCATGGGTGTTGCCCTGTGTTGAGGAGGAAGAAAGTCTGTTGGGTGGAGGAGTGGATGTGATTGTTGTATCCTGCTCCAGTTCTTGGTTGACTCACTCCATCTGTCCATCTGCCTGTGGGTGTTAGCAGTTGAGGCAAAAAGTTTGATCCCTAGCAGGTAGTACAGTTCTTTGGTGAACTCTGCAATGAACTGTGGTCCTCAATCACAGAGGAACACACCATGCAGTCCATAGAGCTTCCACACATGGCACAAATAGAGTTGAGCCACTCCAAGCACAGTAACAGCCATATGAGTGGGGATGAAATGAGCTCACTTCCCAGCAGAGTCGACTGTGCACATTACCACATCAAACCTGTTGGACTCTGGTAGTTCCACCATGAAGTCCACACTGATGATGCCCCAATGATTCTCTGGGATAGAAAGGGGGTGTAACTCTCCCATGGGCTTGCACTGTTGGAGCAGACTATATACGCTGCACAGAGGAAGAGACAACATGTTCCTTATAACCTACCTGGGGTTTAGTAAGTCTTAGAGCTAGGGTTTAGCAGAGGTAAGAACATTGTATATCTACTACGGTACAGGTTCTCCTTATATACATAATAATAAGGGTGTCACATGACTCAGGAATGTGTTTACCACATGTATGCGCAGTAATATGTGTATGCTGCATGCATTGCCTCATGTATGCAGCATACATCTCGGAGTTTAATTTCAACATGTACTATGAAGTCTTGGTGTGTAAACAGAGATCACAGGTATGACAGTACTGACCAATGAGTTGAGACATCTGGGGCCACCAATAATTTTATGATATGAGCTCCAACATCTTCCAACACCCAGGGTGGCCAGCAATGAGTGAGTTGTGGTGCTGAGAGATAAGTCATCATCAAAGCTAGGGATTGTTAGGGACATAGATATGGTCGCAGAAGTATAGGATGTCATCCTTTTCTGTCCACTCTGCTGCATGAAGTGAAGGTGTGGATTCCTTTCTCAGCTCCTTCACTGCCAGAGCCACAGAATCCTCATGTAGACTGCTAGAGTTCATATGATGAATGTCACATAGGATACTGTGCTCCTCACCCTCCAAGGTAACACCCTCTAATGCATGGACTGTAAACAGATCAGGTTGCAACAACACAATACCTTGATTGTCATTGCTTCCATCCCTGTGGTCCAGATGACAAGAGAGGGCATTAGTCTTCCCCATGCTGCATCCCAGGCTATGATGCAGGGAGAAATCAAACCTGGAGAGGTAGAGGGACCAGTGGGCTTAATAATGGTTAAGTTTTTTGGCAGTCATGAAGTACTCAAGGTTCTTGTGGTCCATCCAGATCTCAATCTTGTGTTAAGCACCCTCCAAGAAATGTCAACACTCCTCCAATGCCTGCATTATTGCCAGCATCTCCTTGTCATGGATCTCATGATTGCATTCCACACCACTGAGATGCTTTGAGTAGAAGGCAATGGGATGCCACTTCTGGTCCTCGGGAGATTGTTGGGACAACACTGCATCCATTGCAAAGTCTGAACTGTCAGCTTCTACACAGAAGGGATGTGAGTTGTCAGCAAAGGTAAGGATTGTGGTGGAAGTGACCATCTCTTTGAGCTTCTCAAATGCCTCCTGCTGTGCATTTTCCCACTTCCATCCCTGGACAACACTGCATCCATTGCAAAGTCCAAACTGTCAGCTTCTACACAGAAGGGATGTGAGTTGTCAGAAAAGGTAAGGATTGAAGTGGATGTAACCATCTCTTTGAGCTTCTCAAATGCCTCCTGCTGTGCATTTTTCCACTTTTATCCCTCCTTGCCAGTGAGATCAAATAATGGGCATGCATGATGGGAGAAATCTCTAATAAAGTGCTGATAGAAATTGACAAAGTTTAGGAAAGACTGCACCTCTTTCTTGTTCATGGGCATGGGCCAGGTTATAATGCCAGCAACCTTGACTGGGTCCATCTCCACCTGTCCATCTGAGATAATCAAGCCCAAGTACTTGATTTGTGTCTTCTCAAACTGACACTTGTCATGACAAAAATAGAGTTTGTGCCACTGAAGTCACTCCAGTACAAGGCACATGATTCGATGATGTTCATCAAGGTCTCGAGTGAAGATGAGGATGTCATTGAGGTAGACACAGACAACACCTTCCAATATGAGATCATGAAAGATGTCATTCATCATGGTCTGAAAGGTGGCAGGACTATTAGTGAGACCAAAGAACATGACAAGCAGTTTAAAAAGACCACAGTCCATGTGAAAAGCTGCCTTTCACTCATCCCCTTTCTTTATCCATACATTGCTGTAATCCTAGTGGACATTGAGCTTGGTGAACTAATGCACCCTGCAGAGTTGGTTGATGAGTTCAGATATGAGGGGTAGTGGATAGTGGTTTTTGACTGTGATGTTGTTGAAGTGTCATAGTCTTGAAACAGTTGAAGGGACCCATCCTTTTTTTTGACAAGGAAGAAGGGTGAGGCCACAGGTGACTTTGAAGGGCAAATATGACCCAAAGCCAAGTATTCATTGATGGACTTGTCGAGTTGTCATTGTTCTTCAGGGGAGAGAGGATAGACCTTGCAGGAGGGTATGGCACCCAGCATAAGCTCAATTGCATGATCCCATGGCTTAAAGTTAGGAAGTGAGTCAAAGGATTCCTTGGAGAAGACATCCTTGAAGTCATGCAGGTGTAGGGTATAGCACAGGTGACACCATGGGTTTCACTGGCAACACCACACCTGTCACCTGTGACACCATACCTGTACAGACACCATGCCTGCAGGTACAGGTTATAAGCACAGGTTTTGTATGGTGTTTAAAAGCTACAGTGGTACTTGAATAAATTATGTGTAGCTAAGACAAAGATGAGAAGCAGCTATACTATAATTCTTTTATTCTGCTTCAACACTTAAATCCATATATAAATTATGATATAGTGTTTAATTCCTTCACAAATCATCTGTCACCCTTTCTTATCCATCATAAGGAATGCAAAGAAACTTGTATTTTGCTGTATTCAATGTGAGCATAGTAATTTTTGGCACAAGAGGTGGAACTTTAAGAAGGAACACTTAAGGTCACCATGCAAAATAACATCCAATTTCCTTAATTAGATCATTGTATGTCATAAAATACTACAGTGCTAGTCAGATACATGTCTTCACAGAGTATAACAACAAATGGATTCTTATAAAAGTTGATAAAAATGCTGTCAATTCAAAACCAATGAGCTTAGAAGAATTTTGGAACCACAAAACATAATATGAAATGCATCACAACTCAAACCTGTCACATCCTGCAACACCATGAGTACAGGTGGAGTGTTGCCACAGGTACAGATATACAAACCCATACCTGCACCTGTGCTACCTGCAGGCAGAATAAAACAGGTTAACCTGTATCTGTGCTACACCCTATGTAGGTGAGGAAGTACAGAGTCAGTGAAGGATTTGGGTGCACTGTTCTTGTGGAAGGCCTCTGCGAGGCACTGGGAGACATTCGAGGTGGCATGCACCTCATGTGAAGGGTTAATAGCAGTGTAGAAAATTTGATCACCTTCCTCAATCTCTTCCACCTTCTCTTCATCATTATTAGAATCAGGTGCATGATTTGGGACATCTTCCAAGTCCACATCGGTCACAGGCGTTTGACCAGCATGACACTTTCAAGTGTGCTGTAAGAGGATCTTTTGCCCTCAACATTCCTGTTTGCCTTCAGTGAAGCAAGTATGGCAATGAGAGGGACAATGACTCATCATGACTTCATTTGTCACCCAGTCGACCTCAGGATTGTGGTAATGGAGCCATGAGTAGTCCAAAATTGCCTCCTGTTTCCCCAGTTGGGTCACAGCAAAGAGAGTCCATTCACTATGATCTTTGTACTGGAAGACTAGGTCGACAATCTCCTGAATTGCCCCAGCTTCATTTGGGGAACCATCCACAATGTAGACAGGTATGGGTTCAGATAGTGAGCAGGTATTAACTTGTTTTTGTTGAACCAGGTGTGAATCAATGAAAAGGCCAATGGCACCTAAGTCCAGGAAAGCAGAGACACCAATGATGATGCTTGACCTGGAAACCTAACAAAAACCTGTTAAAAGGCTTAAGAAGTATAACACAGGCTAGAGGAAGGGTGCGAGTTGGTACTAAAATCCAAGGTTGTGTTTAGGGATGCAATATGGTAAGAGATGTTGCAAATAGTTTGTGGGAGCATATGAAGTTGTTCAAAAGAGTTCAAAATAGGTTCGAAGATGCGTGAAGTAGTTCAAAAAAGTTCAAAGAGGTTCAAAGTAGTTTCGAAGGGAGTCGAAGGTGTTGACTGGTATCAAGTGAATACAACAAATAAGAAATGTTTTTCGAGAGGCGATGGGCAATGTGCGATAAATTGAGGAGTGAATATGATAGTTTAAAGAAGTTCGCAATATTTTGCAAAACTTAGAGATATGATGCAAGGCTAAGACTCAAGAGAATGGCTCTTAAATCAAACAATAAGGGAGAGGATGACTTCTTCTCTGTTCCCTTTGCTTATCTGTCCAAGTAACTAATACAAGTCTATATACAATTTTAAGAGATAGTACTAAAAAGGAAATAAAACATGTGTAGTACACGAGGCAATATATCCAACAATGAGGACTTTGTAAATCATAAAACAAATGAGAAATGATAAATAATTGAAACATACAATGACCCCATATAGTAAAAGTACTTATCTTTTTGCTTCAATATATCATTGAAACATCTAAGCGCTATTATTGCATCCTAAGTCTCTCATTGTCTCTCCTTGTGTCCAGTAGTGCTCGATATGTGACAGAATAACTCATTCCAGTTGTGCAGCATGTATCGAAAGGGTTTCAAGATAGTTATATGGTGGCTGATGTCATTCAAAGTGGTGTGAAGTCATTTGAAAGCATTCGAAGTGTCGCAAAATTGTTTGAAGTCATTCAAAATAGTTTAAAAAGGGTTTGAAGTTGATTTTGTGGCATTTGTAGCAATTCAGAGCATCTGTCATAATGACTTGATACAATTGGAAGCATTCTCCAGACCTTAAAGCATGCAATGAACCTATCACTGAGTACTTGCCCCATATCTGTGGTCTGCAGCTCAATCTTCAATTCTAGGGATTGTTGGGAGGTGGTAGACACTGCAATGTATTTGTATGGTAGCTTGCTCTCCCAAGATTTCAATCTGGATAGAGGGGAAGGTGGGGAGGAAGAAGTAGGTATGTCTTTAGCCACTTCAGAGGGGTCTGGAGAAGGAATGGTTATAGAATAAGATTCATTCTCTAGTGAATCAACAGACAGAACTTCAAAGTGGTTATGGACAGGCAATGAAGGTGTACTGTTCATTCGTTGCAGGTGGAAAAATTTTGCTCCTCCACCTCTTTCTCTTTACATAATCTCCTCTTTCTCCAGGCCTTCAACATTTGCAAGTGCCAACAGATTTTGGAGGAGCTCATCTTATCCTTCAGTTGTGAGTTTACAGATGTCTTGGCAGTGGGGACAGTTTCAAGCCATGTGTCCAGTTTCCCCACAGTGGTAGCAGAGATCTAACCTGTGAGCTTGACTATGGGCTGCATCAACATCCATTGGAGTGGGGGTATTGGAGCTCAATGCTAAGGGCTAGCACATAGGGATGGGGTTAGAATGAGGGGGTACTTGATTAAAGATGTGGGGAGCATGGGTAGTGGTAGGAGTGCAGAAGGCTGCAGTGAATGCTGCATTTGTGAGTTGGTTCTTGTCACAGAGGAAAGCAGCCTCATACCAAACATTTATGTTATTGTTTGCTGGGTGTCCTTCCAACATCTGTGCAATCTGGTCTTGGATTTCCAGGTTAAGACCTCAACAAAACTTCACTACCATGGGTAACCCACTCCTATACCTCGCCATGTCCACCAGGTCTCGAAATTCATCGATGTAGTTGTCCACAGATTGACATGCTTGGTAGTAGGTAGTGGATTCAAAATGCATTATGGCTCATTGGCATTCATTGAGGGGGCAGAAATGTCATATGAACTCATCATGAAAGTTCCCCCAGGTGGAGAATGGAAGGGAGCCATGTTCCTTGGTTTGGTATAATATATGGTCGACATAGAGATAGGCATGCTCAGATTTCATGTATTTGAGGGCCCAATAAAATTTAGCAGCATCATCTACAAATTGGATTGGGCATAGACTGATGTATAACTCACAGGAGTTGAGGAAGGCACATCCATGGGAATGTGCACCATTGAATTCAGCAGGGGGCACAGGTTTAACACATGCATCTTTGCTTGGATGGCACATTCATGCTTGGTGCACTAGGGGTCGAAATGGGTAGAGTGGAGTTTGACTGGAGAGTTCTAACAAAGGTTTCAATGGTAGATGTAAGTGTATCAATTTGTGCACAAATTCCAGCAATGTCACCTTCAAGCACATCAATGCGCTCTGGGGCATTCATGGTTCTAGGCAGCAGGTTGGATAAAAAGCTGTGTGTACTAAAGGCAGGAGTGTTTGGGACAGTGTGTAGGGAGTCTGTGGAGCTCTGGGAGTCATATTCTACTCCATACCTGCCTATCCTGGCAGAGTGTTTAAGATTTCGAGCCTTAAAAGAGAGTTTTCTACTGTAAGGGCAACCTCAAAGCCTCACTTAATAGTGAGCTAACAGAGGGGAATCCAAAGTTAACATTATACTACACAATACAAATACTTCAGGTGCACCTAACAGAGGGAAATCCAAAGAGAAAACTCTAAGGACCCATCTGTTGATGCCCAGTATATGTGATAGAGCTGAAAATCAGATCATAAGCTAAAAATAGCAAAAAGGCAGAAATAGGTGGATCAAGCTGTGGGATGATGTCACCTTGATGGGTAAACATCCAGAAGGGGTCCTGCCTCTAAGAATAGAACTGACAACATGTACCAACATGGAAAAAGCCAAAATATAATAAAATAGGAATAAAATCATAGAAAATCATAGAAAAGGCAGAACAGAGTGAAATAAAATATAAAGAAATATGGGACAAATGCAGAAAATTGCCCAGACACCTGAGGTGCCTTCCTTTTCCCTTACATTGCCTCCTATCCAAAAGGTGGTGGATGAAGGAACTGAAGAAAGAAAAGAAGGCAATGAACTGCTTACATGCTAAATCTTACAAGAACCAAGTAGTGGAGGACATTCAAGCCACCAAGAGCTATGACAGGCCTGGAAAAAGTATGATTTCCAAAGCAAAAATGGACCACTGGAATGACTATATGGAGAATGCAGTTGGCTCAGACATTTGGATGGCCAATAGATACCTCTTGAACCCAACAGAAGATGGCAGACAATCAAGAATTCCTATACTAAAGTTAAAAGGAGGGGATGGCATAATAAGGAAAGTAAACACAAATGAGGGCAAGGCCAAGGCTATTGTAGAAGCCTTCTTTCCTCTTAAGCCAGCAATGTCAATGGTCCCATAAGAGTTTCAATACCCAACCCTACTATTTGCATCACCACCAGTCACAGAAAGCCAGATATGTGCACACATATCAAAGCTATCTCCATACAAAGCACCAGGGCCAGATGAAAATCCAAACATTGTCCTACAGAAGGTGGTAAATCTGATAGTCCCATACTTACTGCCTATCTACAGATTGATATTAAGATTTGGGGTCTACTATCACAGCTGGCAGGAATCCATGACATGTGCACTAAGAAAGAGAGGAAAGCTGAGCTATGAAGTACCCAGAGCATACTGACCTATAGCTCTTCTGTGCACCATGGCTAAAGTTCTCACATCCATAGTCTCCAAAAATCTCATATTGATAACTGAACAACACCAGCTATCACCTGACACACACTTTGGCAGAAGGCCCTGCAGGAGCACAACCAATGTGGTACACCTATTGGTTCATCACATCAAGGAAGTGTAGAGGAAGAAAAAAGTGGTATTGATCCTCTTCCTAGATATCAAAGGAGCATTCTCTAATGCAGTAACCAACCAGCTACTATACAACATAAAAAAGTAATGTTTTAAGGTTCAGTCCAGTTCAGTTTTTTGATTTCCAAATGGGGCAACTGCAACTGCAACCAGTTTAGAACTGATCCAAATATTGGGGGGACTGAACTGGACTACCTAGAACTAGTCTTTTGGTGTAAAGTTTATTGTACAAATATAAACCATTTGTATCTCAGTTATCATCAGCCAGAACTTTAAAATGGTTATAGATCATGATAGAGCTTGTAAGTACCTACAATTTGATTTAAATTCTAAGAGATTTGATAAAGATTTGATGTAGCTATGACCAAAACTGAATTACATTTTTTAAAGACTCAGGCAAATGCAATGTGACAACCATAAATTATGTGATGCATACCCTACATTGATGGATGGCAAGCATATTTTACTACTGAAAACCTCTGTATCCAAAAATAAAATAAAGCAAAATGATAAAAATTTAAGTGAGTTAGAATCAAAGTTGTTCTGGTACAAGTTGTATGAAAAAAGTACTTGCACCAAAATAAATTTGATCATATCTTTCTCAATTCTCAACCATTTGTGATGAACCAGGAATCAAATAAAAGATAATAGTCATGGCTACAAGGATATTAGCTCATGTAGCCATTTAACTGGTTGTAACCAGTTTAAACCAGTTTTTTTGTGGTCCTACAATATTTTTGAAAATGAAAGACCAGAAACTGGACTGCAAAAAACTGGTCCATAAATAGACCTATGGTCTGGTTTTAATCAGTCCAGTTCAGTCCAATTTCAGTCTTTTTTTTGGTTCTATGGGCTGGATCCTGAAATACTATGAAAAAGAGACAAGTTCCAACATTGATATCAAAGTTCATTGAATGGCTGCTGAAAGGTTAAGTAATGTGTCTAAAGTTTGATGACTTTGCATCAGAGAAAATCCCTATCAACAATGGAGTAGAACAAGGAGACCAAAAAGTTATGCTGTGTTAACATGAGATAAGCAGCCTGTAGAAAAACAAAATGAGACAAGAAACATCATGCAGTGACAATTTGTATTTCCAAAGTCATTGTCTGTTCACTGAAAACTGAACAAGAATTGCCTAGTTTGACTGATGCAACCAGAGAGTGGATAAACAAAAAGAACTCAGATCAGTAGACAACAGGCTCATTGCAAAATGAGTAAATGGAAACAGAAAGATAAATGCAGCTGTAGGTGGATAAAAAAAGTAGACAGGATTGTCGAGGTAGAAGAAGCCAACATTTTGCTGCATTAACACCAACAAATCATTGCATCAGACCTTAGAATGATCCAGATCATTGAAGATGCTGACTTAAAGTGGCTTGAGTAAATGGAGATGGGAGGACACATGCAGCTGTAGGTGGGCAAAGGAAGTAGACAGGATAGTCAAGAGAATAGTCGAGAGAAGAAGAAGCCAACAATTCACTGCATTAAAGCCAATGAATCATTAAGCCTTAGGAGGATAGTTGAGAAAAAAAGAAGCCAACAATTTGCTGTGTTAATGCCAATAAATCATCAAGCCTCAGAATAATCCATATCAAAGATGACTTGAAGGTGGATGTAGATGAGTCAATTTGTCACTTGTGTGTCACAAATGTGATACAATCTGACTGTTTAGTGACTCATCATACTCATTGACCACATTGCCTTGGCTACAGTTAACTGAGCCAAGGCACATCTACAACATTGTTATGTAGAGTGTTGAGTCCTACTAAGCTCAGCTCTTGCAGAGATCTGTTAATGGTTATGGGTTATGCATGCTATAAGCACCTTCATCGCAGTTAACTGGGTGAAGTTCTTCATGCTCTGAAATACTGACAGCTTGCCATTCTTTGACACAATTTACTGGATGGTCACAAGGCACTTTTGATTTATCACTTTTCTTGTCTTGGTCTCTACCCTACTTATGTGGTTTCATGTGCTACGATCCATTGCCATCCATAAGCTGTCTATCCTGCCCTTTGTATTGTCTGATGTATATTGATTTACTTATCACCAGTAACGAGTTACATTGCACTATTACATCTGCAGTTCCACTCTTTGTGCCCCATAGTTTTATCTCTATGTACAAGGATACAACCAATGGGATTGCTATACAACTATAAAATTCTACTTCTGTTACATCTCTGGTTTGGGGAAAGTGCTGTTTCTACTCCTTATCCTTGTCTCAGCTATCATCTCTACTATTTTCTCTATCATTTCCTTTGAATCAGCTGAGTTCATAATGTATTCACAATTTTGTGGATGATGATCATCTGTTACCTGATGCCTTCTCTGCTCTTCTTGTGATCATATCTGGTGTGGTGCTCTAGGGGCTACTTCTTGTACTCCGGTATTGCATCTGCCCATTTGTATATGTGGCCATGCTACCAGAAACATATTTTCAAACTAGGGGTGCTTGTCAAGAATATCCATGGAAGGCATACAATTTGCTCATATAGGTTTTTATAATGTCATGGACATGCGACCAGATTGAGAGACTGCACAATAACATTGATGACAGCAGTAATGGTGCAACTCTTTTGTACTGGCATGCTCAGTGCTTGCAGGATGCTTCCACTTCCAGACCAAGATCAGCATAGCAGTGCAGCTGCTTGCCAAGGCACTCACAATTGTAATCTTTCTATTATTATTGAATGTCTATATCATTCTCATTGGAGCCAATCTTTTTGATTTCAAAAGTTTTTTACTCATGGTTATTGTCTGCACTCCTCCTTCATTTGTGTGCTTGAGAGTATCCAAATATTGCCCACTCTTTCTGTCAAAGATATAGACCAAACCATGGTTCTTCCAGCAATAACAATGCATGAATTGGAAGCAAAGCACACTCCTTTTGAATATGTTTTCCATGGGTCCTTTGCCACAAATGTTTAAATACACTCACCCCTGTTGAGTTTGTAGAGATCAAATTTATTCCCCACATTATCCACAATGCATAACCCACATTTTGGAACCCAATTTCACTGTTGTCATCCATTTTCCATCATTTCCCCATATGTATGCCTTTGAATAGAATCAGTGAACCAGACAACATGTACTGTCTAGTTGTGACTCACACTGCACCATCATGCAATGCAAAGACATGCAAATCTTTTGAGGGATTGTTTGCAAATGCAAGGCCCTTGGGTATAATATTCTTACTATCACTATAGCTACTGGCATGCAGTGGTTGAAGTGTTTTGCTACTCACTTACACCTCCAAGAAGGTTCTTGCACAGGAAAAAATCAGGTGTTTCCATCTTGGTTCCAGAGGAGACACGTCATCAGCTCCTACAGTCAATTTACAACATCCACCTTGTGTGAAGCCTATTTTGCATCATGGTAATTGCCTGAAGCTAACTATCAAATTTACTGCTCTTCCAGCACAAAACAGGAGTCTCTCCACCTCTTCTGAATCATCTTCAGAATAAAGTGACTTTGATGAGCAGATCCCAAAACTTAGTGGCGAAGCTGGGTGACCAGGTCATGGTGGATATAACTTGGAAGATGCTATGGACTGAAATCCAAAGGACTTCACAAAACATAAGGTGTTTATCTATTCATCTACATGTTTTCATCTCATGCTTAAGGAGTACATTAGAAATATGTGAAACATGTTATGCGTGAGCACCTGGACCTAACCCAGAGTTATTCAAACCAAAGTCTTGCTCTTATCTGTATTGTTCAGAACTTGGTGGTACGTTCATCCTTTTCATGGTAGTTTGTAATTAATCTTTTATAAAGGTTGTTTTGCAATTCCCTGCACTCAACAGCTACTCTAGAGGATGGCCTGTCATCGACATAATCAGGTTACATCTGAAGGTTACCAACATGCTCAATTATAAGAGTAGAAAGTTGCTGTAGAGAAGAATTTCAGCAGGAAACAAAGAATCTAGTTTGACATAGCAGTGGCAACTGACAGTCTTCTTCAACTGAATGACCACATTCTTGCTTATGATGTGCCTGAATGAAAGTTCTGAAAAAAATTTGGGATATGCAAATAGGCTTCTTGCGGTGCTTAGTGTATATACAACAAAGCATCCCTGTAGTGTCTATATTGTAGGACACACTGGAGTGAGTGTTAAAGTGCAAGATACAATGTACATTGGTTTGTTTATGTATAAGCACTCTGACTTGTCCCAACACACTCCTTAAACCTTCCTTGCAGACAACCACAGACACTACATCTAACAATATCTCTGTACATTGTGGAGAATAATTTAGCTGAGATGACCATCTCAAGATCACTGTCTGTATGTACACTAAATTGGTTTTCTTGTTGTGGCACATTTAAATAATGACCACTGATCTGGGTGCGATCTATCAGATTCTATCCCCAGAGGATATCCAAAACTATGCTGTAGTCAGAGGATATCAGCACTCGGTAGATAACTTTGACTGGATGATATTATTCTACCTCACCTTTGAGTAAAATGAGGTCCAGCTGAATACACAGTCTACTAGGTTGATATCCTTGTTGTGCATTGTTGTCAAAGAAGCTGTTTAACTTGTATAGAGTGTGTAATTAGGTTTGACAGCCACTGGAGCTTCCTGCAATATATATTTGAGCATTCCTGGACTGCAAACTTATGTGAATCCCCATCTCTTCAACCTCAATCTTTTGCAATGTCTGAGGAATCTACCTAAGCACAGAAGGAGGTTTCCCAGGGATGCACATGCTGCTGCCACAGGTAAAGTCTTCAGTCATCTCATGATTCCACATAATGACAACTCAAGTCCCTAGAGAAGCCCCAGCTTCACCCAAGCATGTTTACATAGGCATTACAACCCTCTGTGGACAGCAGTAAGTGAATTGCTTCCCTTCAATATGAGTTGAGTGATTGATGCTCCTCAACAACATCAGTTCTCAATCATCTTCTTGCACAACCAAGTTCAATGTCCCAGAGTCAGCCAGTCTCTTCATTGACTCAGACATTTCATCTGGACATGAAAGTTGCACTGGTGAGTACTATTTTCTATCATTACTGGTGTATATGAATATTTTCTGTAAAAATTTCATGCTGGAGGAAATGGTTGAGCTGCTTCATTCAATCTTGAACACAACTTTGATGTGCTCCAGTCATGTGTGGGTGCAACATTGTTGATGTTGAGGCGAGGATTTGCCAACATCTCTGCCATTCTTCTCAATTCTCTTCCTGGCTCTAAGGATGCTGTCTGGAAATTAAACCAATGGAAAGAAGGCATGATTGGCAGAAAAATCTAGAATCCAATAGAGAAGAGAGTGTCAGTGATATGTAATTTGCAAGGGAAGTGGGCCTTTTGGCTTGTTCACAACTGTGACATTGTACAATAAGCAAGACTGTAAAGTGTTTTGAAAAATTGTGACCTACTTCTGCATAAACCAATCAGAAAGGATAGTGTCTCAATCTCTCATGTTCACATAACAGCCATTAGATTCTATTCTCATGACAACAACATCACCTCAATGACTGGCACCCCGAAGACAATGCAGAGATTGATTTAGTTGGAGTCAGCAATGTCATTTGAAGAAAACTGAGAAGCAGTAACTATGATGACAGCTTTCCACATATAGATAATGGTAAGTGTATTGCAATGCAGTGATGAGAACCTGACAGGGCTTGTATGCTACCATCGAATAAAGACATGAATGCAACTTTGCCTCATGTTTCCTAAATCCATGATCAGCATGTGTGTGATATGATATCCTGCAATTAAACATCACTCACCTGACAGGATGTGGGCATATAACTATGGGTATTGACTATGGATGAGTGGATAAAATTGAGTGAATTGCAATGAGGCTGGAATAAGTGCAGAATGGGTGGGCAACCAGTGCATGCGATGAAAGTAAATATGGAAAATGTTAAAGACATCTCAGCCAACAACTTTAAAGCAACTTGCAATGGAGAGCCTCTGATAAAACAATTATCAAGTAGATTGAATATTCCATGCACAGCTGTGCAAATCCATGAGCCCTAGCCTAAACAAGAATGCAATGAATGGGACCATTGTTCTTGCCATACAGCCTAGAATAAATGGAGAAACCTCAAAAAATGGCAGCAGGGAAATCAATGCTGAATATGGACATGTCTTCAGATAATCCAAAAAGAGACAAAAACAACCTTTATTGTTTGTCGGATCGCGAGGCAGGCTGAATACACAATTTAAAGGAGGGTATGACATCTCAAACCCATCTCATTTAATCATGTCCCATAGCATATCAAGCAACCCACCAACAATGCCATTGTTTCTCCCTTCCACACTTGCTCCCAACGAAGAAATAGAAGTAGACCTAGGAAATTCCTGGAATGATTATCACAGCACAGTCCAGGAAATATCAACAACTGAAAGTGAGTATCAACAGGATGGGGGAGAGAACCATGATTTGCATGGAACACAGGTTAATCCAAAGTATTATCACAATTAAATAATTTTATTTACTCCTTATTTCAGACAATCAAATGTCCATATGTTGACGAAGAACATCCTCACATTCCAGGGGTGCAGACAAAAGTTATATCTTTACCTGCCTTCAATTTTTATAATGCAGTGTGCTTACAATTTTGCTTACATCACGCAGAAGATGATGATACATTATAGACTGATGTTTGGAGAGCACATGTAGCCTCTACCACGGAAACTCTAAGGAGCAATGCAGCCCAAGTATATTGTGATTTCACCCTTGTATGATTCCTTCCATCTACACAAATGTAAATTATAAGCGATGCGCAGTGGCAAACAATGAAAATGAATGGCATACATACACTAAAATCAATCAAGGTTTCAGCCAACCAGTCTCTATCTTCGTTAGATATGGTCGGAGCACGACCAGAAATGTTGATAGTAAAGGGTCCACATTTCTTCTGGTAACGAGTCGTTACCATCTGCTTAAGCGCAGAGATCGAAAAATTAGTGCATTCGTGAATCGTCAGGGAATACAAATCTGGGGTCCAAAGGTTGGGAGGGCACCCATGGCCGGGGTTATACATTGACCCAAGGCATTCCAGGACCTCGTCATTGAATGTGTGACAATTGGAGATGGTTAGCCCTGTTCCAGGCCAACGAGATAGGTAGTGACATATGTCTTTTGTTGAAGGAATATTATCGAGTGTCAAATCGATGCTACTGGGGAAGTCCTCGACTGCGTAGAGAGGACAGCAAGTAAGTGATACCCATTTCAAATGCCAAGCGTCATAGCAATATGATAGGACGCGAGCAGTCATCTTGCTACTGAGATGACTAACCTGGACGGATGAGATGGGGAAGTAGCCAGGCATGTCTTCACCCATGGGAAGGTCCAATCCATCGAATTCGACATCGATAAGCTCCAAGTCACCGAGAGTGATATTGTAGATGAAAAATGTGAAAGCATCGTCGACGGTCAACCTCCCTACCGGTGTGTCGGATGGTATGAAGTGTGAAACTGATAGTGATACGAAATTATCCGCCGCCCACTTAGGTTTGTCTTCATATAGCTTGGAGAAGTTCCAACCATCCAGGGTGAGCTTCCAGAGGACAGGAAAAGGTGCCTCGCTGCGCACGCCATCTAAAGGTTGTAGAAGTCCGGCGGACGGCGGTGTGGTCGATTTAGTCGATGATTCGAGACGAAAATCCCTGAGATGTGGGGTGGAGTAATACAGATCAGAGGAAATGAGTGGAAGGGAAGAAGAGTGAATGACATTGTAGCGAATAGTTTCACATCGCCGGATGTGGGGAATTAGGACAGTGGTGACATCGCGGGCACGTCGATTTTCCTCGAGTTGGCGTTTTAAAAGAATATCTGTCCTTCTACTAATAGTAACATGGATAAGGAGGTCGCGCGACCATTCCAGCTGCGACCAGATGTTTTCGACTGAGAAGAATTCAGAGTCGAGAAGAATTATTATCCGTGTCCAGAATTCTGGAAGGGAGGACAAGATATCTCTCCACATAGTGCATACCGACGCTAGTGTTTCCGAGGTAAAGGGAGAGATCTCGGTATGAGCCTGGAACACAAGCTTGAAGATTACCAGGAGTAGCTCTGTAGGTAGCAGATTGATCAGTGAAGGAGAAGATGTGACAAGATTTGCGGCAGGTAGTACAGTCTTATGGATCAATCCTCCATAGTCCGGTTCCATGAGCGTCCAGAAGGCTTTCAGAAGGCTTAGATATTTCAATTTCCAAACGTTGCACTAGTGCTACGCGCGTCTTGCTTATGTTAATGTGTGAAAGAAGCGTGACGGATCACGGTTCTACACGAAGGTCAGGTTAGGGTCTCAAAAATTCTCTTACTAGTTCTACTAGTGGTACCTTGATACGTATGTACACAACCACGAGTGAGTCATGCCAGCTGGCATGGAGTAACAAGAAAACCGAGGACATCTGGGTATTGGAAGTCCCGCCTGTCGCCGGTCAGTCCCGAGCAGTTCCGCGGAGATGTTGAATACACGTAGCAGTGTCTGCAGGATGCCATTCTCCTCACTAAGCAGCACTCTTCTCTCTTTTGGTTACAGCAGTTCATACGCCTAGCTTCAAGATGGAAGGACGACATTCTTCTCGCACAGTCGCTATCTGTACTAGCACTTGATCCTCCGGATGTACTCCCACCAACAATGTCCACTTTCTTGAAAAATGGCTGCAGCATCTCTGTATCTTGTGTTGAGGACCCTAACAAACTTCAAGTATTGATAGGCTGTAAGATTCACATAGACTTCACAACAATCAGTCGGTAGGTTCGATAAGATTTACAGAAGCTTCGTGGTTGGCCATTGATAGGGTTTTAGTTTGCTTTTATCTGATTCTAGACAGAGGTGGTGTTAGGACTGTTAGGATTTAACATTAATAGAATTGATTTGAATTATTGTATACTACCATACAGGAAACAAGCTATGTAGAGTGGGCTGATGCCTCACCGTGCATATTTGCGAGTCTTACTCGACGACACGCTTGTATTTGATGAAACACTGCTTACCCTTTGGCCTGGCCTAGTTATTGGAATAAAAAACTTTTTAATCAGCCGGTGCAATGTTTTTGATTTACAACTTGTCAGATTACATACCTTCTGTATATCGTTGTAGTCTGGGACCGGAAGTCTCTCAGCAATTTCGCCCTTCGAATTGACTACGTCATACTCATAACCGACTACAAACATTGCTACGATCATCTTGATTTCCAGTTTCGCAACCTTCATCCCTGCGCATGGGTGCCGACCTGACCAAATTCCCATATCAAAAAAAAGGCAAAACGGGTACCGAACTGACTTACCAGCCCCCCATCCCAAGAAAGCATAGGGTTCCCTCTTGTCCTCTTCTCTCCCAGGGCTAAACCGCTCTGGATCAAACGTCTCCGGATTCGTGTATATGCTTGGGTTCATATGGACGTCTGGAATGCCGTAAGCTAGGAAGCCGCCATTCGGCACCTCTCCGGCGTCAGCCACCTTGAACTTTCCTGCTCCCTCTATCAGATTGCGGCGCAGGAGGGTGCCATTTACAGCGATGCGAAGGGTCTCACGCAGCACGAGATCGATGGTCGGCATCTGGTCCTCCCAAGCATCAATAGGGATGGAGGAGAGCCGTTTGTGAAGCGACTCTGAGGAATTGGTGTATCGGGCGAGGAGGGAAAGAATTTCTTCGCGGATGGCGAGTTTCCACTGGGAATGGAAAGACGTGTAGAGAAGAATCCAGCAGGCTGAAATCACTGTTAGGGCCTGTAAAAGCAGATGGGAGCAGGGCGACATGACGTACAATTCATACCGGTGCTGATGACCCCCGCGAAGATAATACTGATCACAAACTGGATGATGTCATCGTCACTTATCCCCTGGCCCAACAACACATCAATGGCATCCGAGCTTGGCACTGGGGATTTTTTTCTTTCATTGATATAATGCAATATCATCGTGTACATGGCTTTAATTGAGGCCTCCTTGGCACTCTTGGAGGCGCTGGGAAACCATGGGAAGAGAAGCGTGCTGGGTGTGGTGCTGTTCTCGAGGGTCCAGTAGTAGTTATGTAATTTAGTGAGGGCGGAAAGGTCAGACGCAAGTTCGCGGCAAGTGGCCATGCGGACGGTCATTTGGAAGACCATCTATAATATGGACAGTGAAGGATTTATGTCAGGCGGCAGGAGAAATGTGACGTACGTCGTAAACGTCTTTAAAGGGGTCTATAGTACCTTGCTTTCCCCAAGTGTTCATTCGATTTTGTATATCATCAAATAGTGTGGGCATGACTAGCGAAAGATTGAACAGCCCGTAGGCACGTATGTATACAGGGAACTCACCGTCCGATAAACGATCTTTACGAAGAAGGGTGAAGATGCGTTTGATAGCCGCAGGATTGTCATCTTTTATGTTCATTTGTATGTCGCGAAGGTCTGGGACCTACCAGGAAGGCTAGGGCGAGGGGAATATGATCCAATGAAACGACGTACGCCACCCATGAGGATTTTGTAGCCCTCACTGAAGTTGAGATCTTTGGAATCAAAAAATGCCTTACGCGCGTTCGCGCCCTTTAATGCTGTGACGGAATGCTACTCGGATGTGTAAATAGGAATATAGGCATTCCACATCGGGGGCATATACCTGGAGGACATTGAACGAGAATGAATGACGACTAGTCTTCTCGAAGTTAGATTTAAGGAAGTCGTAGCGGTGGGTGAAGAATGGCCAAGCAGCGAGGATCCTGCTGAGGCCGTTTTGGAGGAGCACAACGGCAGCAGCAATCGCGATTGTAATGAGGGCGCCATACGATGAGAATTGTTGGGCTAAATGCATCGCCTCGGTGGGGAGTTTGGAGGCGCTGGACAAAGACATGGCAATGGTGGGTTGGAGTGTCTGAGTACGAACATACAGCCTTTCTTATACCTCGAGGGTCCACATGAAGTCGAATTTTCAGGAGGACGGCTTACTGCTTACGAGTTTTGAATATGTCAGTTCGCCGCCGACGAACCGAGACGGCAAGTCTAATGATTCTCCACAGCACGTGTTGGGTGTAGCCTTCTCGGCCGCTTGCACGGACTTCGGTTTTTTTTAGTGGGTGTACTGAAGTTGTCAAAATCCTTTCCAAGTGCATATGAGTGCACAATCATGGTACGAACATGTGTCCAAAGAAATCTGAGTCTAAAATGCGCAACTGCAGCTCATGTTCAAGAGAATTTCGTCAAAAACATCACTTAAAGGGGAGATCGTTCCAAACGTTTTGTAGATACTTATCTGATGTTCGGTGATGCCAAACGACTGAAGGGGATCCTTAATCTTCCCGTAGGAACTCTTTCCTACTCGGCATTTTCACATGAGGAACTGAGAATATATCTTCTGCGTCGTCACTGAGGATAACTGTGATTTTGACATGCTAGCCTGATTGGCATCGTATCCCAACATCGAGAACGTGTTTTTGTTGTATCTTTATAGATGTGGCAAGGAATGCGAAGAGAAGCTGGATGAAACATCAAAGTTTGTCGGCATGAGCATTAGGTTTTGACAGTTCGTGTAGTATGGCCTGCTTGAAAGCTGGACGAATGTACGCATTGCCATTTTATTGCAATTGAATTCACGACTATGGGGCTGGTCTTCTTTGACACCGCTTCGACCATGTTCAGCGTGACATCGCTTGTTGGATCGATATTGCTCCCTCGGTTAAAAGTATAATAGCCATCTCTGAACCAGCGTGATGATTGGTTCGTTCAAAGCCAAGCGGGTTTGGTTGGGAACTGCAGAGAAAGGGCATCCTGAAGGCGACACCGACGAGGAAATTGACACCGAAGGCCGAACGACGTCAACTACATTGACACTGTTCCTCCCAAATAGCACACCAGACTTTGAAGCAAACAAAGCTCTCGTAGAGACGTGCTGACGCAGCAGGATTGTCGTCCTCACGAACAAAGTCCCTCCAGGACATGGACCTGAACCAGAACAGAGACAAGGTCGGTGTCGGGCCGGGACAGGGGGGCCTTCCGGATTGGGTATCAGGCTCAGCGAGGAAAGCAAATGATTCTCCTCACTAAGAGATGAGGCCACATAAAAATGGCAGAATGGCTGGCGACCCCAAGGGCAGTGGATTCCATGACATCTGCAGTGTTGGCAAGAGGACGACGATTCGACCATGTGCTCTTGCCAACGATCCGATCACCTCTGCAAACTACGTGGTCCACGATATACAGCACAATCAGAAAAGAGGCATTTCTCGATGCAAGGGCATGCGCAAGCTGAAAACGGGGTACGCATCAGCTAACGACTTTCGGAAAAAGAGTAAAGATCAGTCATACCGATTTGCGCTTAGACTCGTTGCTAGCTCGTTTGGAACCACAATGTTCTGGGGTTCCTGAACTGGAGTGGAGGGAAGATGATCGCACTCTTTCAACATCGTTTCTTTTCACAAGGCAACGCGGCCCGCAGCAATGTTAACACTGATATCGTCTTCCTGACCTTCAGGATCTGAATGCGCAGTAAGCAGGGCGCTACGAGAATCCAATAAACCTACCCGTTCCTCTCCCCAAGCCGGCACACGACAAACACCGCAATCTCAACCAATACAAAGAATACTGACGACAGGAAAGACGACGACCTCTGGAGTTCACCTTCAAAGGAATCAACACAATCGTGTTATCGACGTCCCGTAGTATTGGGAACAAATACCAGGGAACGATTATAACTCCGTCTCGTCCAGCAACATCTGTAAGCGAGGGCCCGTGGGCTGGACGTCAGGGCATAATGTAGAATTTGACTTCGAACCTGCGAAGAAAAAGGAAGCTGTATTTGAGAAAGGGATCCCAGGTACATTGTCTTTGTGGTCAGGAGACATTACTTGAGGGAGGTGATTCGCAGAAGGGCGCGAGGTCGCGCTCTGTAGCTTGCGCCAGCTCACCGACGTCGAGCTGTGCCCAGAAAGTTGCCGTAACCAACGGGCGAATCTTGGCCATTCCCGCCTGTAGGCAATCCTTATAATCGTCTTCCTCCAGACCTGTCGACGTATTTTACGAGCGCAGTTCGCCCCTTCGAAACACGGAAGAGGGGGTTCATGGCGAGGTGAAAGTGACGAACGCTGCAGCAGTAGGAGAAGGAGCAATTGAGCACTGCTTACCATTCTGAACTATAGAAAACATTCGTATAATAATCTCCTTCCACATTCCACATTCCTTCAAGCTCTTCCCTGAGACATTATTGATGCGAAGTTAAGTCGGTTGTTTAAGTACAGTTATGAGGTTAGTTTTCATCGGAAATTGCGGATGTCTTGATCCCAATACCCACACCCAACAATTGGATTACGTGAGGAACTTTGAGCCCGGCATGACTCGGCAACCCAAATCAGGTAATAGATATTTACGTAATCCACATCGCGCTCATCATTCCGGATGATGAGCACCTTGTTCCACTCATTCTAAACCATTTCCCTTTACTTTTTTGGTATATAACACTTATGTATGTACGTATATTGTTAATAAACAGTTATTGCTTTTACACCCATATTCAGCCTGTAGTTAGCATTCTCCCTTGATATCGGAAGAATGCGGCTCTTCTTCATTGAGGGGCTCTATTATAGTAACAAGGACATATAATGTTGAAATTAAATCCTGATGCATGCTGCATACATGAGGCAATGCATGCAGCACACACATGTTACTGCGCTTACTGCGCATACATGTGGTAAACACATTTCTGAGTCATGTGACATCCTTACTATTATGTATACAAGGTTTTTAAATGTGCCTTCGGCACACGTGGTTCACTGTGTTCATTATGAACACCTCACTGCATTTTATTCATGGATGCACAGCTTTTTATTTGACTTTTAGATGGTACACAACTCTTCAGTTGACTTGGGACCATTGGCCCCAAGTCAACGTGGGGGGGTTGTGGTGTTTATCCCCATCCCCATCTCCATCCCCATCCCCATCTCCACCTACCCCATCTCCATCTCCATCTCCTTCCCCTTCCCCACCTACTCCATCCCTGTCCCCATCCCCATCCCCTTCCCCATACCCATGCCCACCTACTCCAGCCCTGTTCCCATGCCCACCTACTCCATCCCCATCACATGTCCACCTACCCCATCCCCTCCCCCATCCCATGCCTACCTACCCCATCCCCTCCCCTCCTACCCCATCCCCTCCCCTATCTCCCCCATCCCCTCCTCCATCTCCCCCATCCCCTCCCCCATCTCCCTCCTCTCCCCTCTCCCCCCTCCCCTTCCTCTCCCCCCCTCTCCCCCCCTCCCCTCCCCCCTCCCCTCTCCCCTCACCCCCTTATGCACCCTCCCCCCTCACCCCCTTATGCACCCTCCATTCTCCCCCCCTCCTCTCTCTCATCTCTCTCCCCCTTCTTCCTCACCCCCTCCTCTCACCCCCCCCCTCTCACCTTCTCCCACTCTCTTATCCTCACCCACTCTCCACTTTGCCTCTCATTTCCCATTCCCCCCTTCACTCCCTCCTCCTCCCCCTCACTCCTGATCACATCCCTATCCTCTCTTTAAATTTTGTAAAAAATCTCTAACTTCACTTTGTCTCCCTTCTCCCACTCTCTTATCCTCACCCACTCTCCACTTTTCCTCTCATTTCCCATTCCCCCCTTCACTCCCTCCCCTCCTCTCTCCCTCTCTCCCTCACCCCCTCACTCCCTCCCCCCCTCACTACTTCACCCCCTCCCCCCTCTCCATCCATCCTCCTCCTCCCCTCTCCCCCCTCCCCTACTCCCTCACCCCCTCACTACTTCACCCCCTCACCCTCTCACTACTTCACCCCCTCACCCCTGCTCTCCTCCCTCTCCTCTCTTTAAATCTTGTAAAAAATCTCCAACTTCATGTTGGAGCAGACTACATACGCTGCACAGAGGAAGAGACGACACGTTCCTTATAACCTACCTGGGGTTTAGTTAGTCTTAGAGCTAGGGTTTAGCAGAGGTAAGAACACTGTATATCTTCTATAGTACAGGTTCTCCTTATATACATAATAGTAAGGATGTCACATGACTCAAGAATGTGTTTACCACATGTATGCGCAGTAAGCGCAGTAACATGTGTGTGCTGCATGCTTGGCCTCATGTATGCAGCATGCATCAGGATTTAATTTCAACACCCCCCCTCAAACTGTACAGCGCTCTAAGCAGCTAAGTTTGAATCTCGAAAGTAATTCCGAGAGAGTCTCTAAATTTCCTGAATAAGACAGCGCCAAGGTTCTTTGTGAACATGTCAGCTGGATTATCATTTCCAGGAATGAAAACGACCGTTGATGATACTCAACCCGGAAACCCAAACAAAACCTACTAATGGCTTCGGATGGTATAACACAGGCCAGAGGAAGGGTGCGAGGTGGTACTAAATATCACCGCTGAGACCAAAGCGTAATGTTTAGTGATGTGAAATGGTAAGGGCCGTGGATAATAGTCTGTATAGGCGTACGAAGTTGTTCGAAAGAGTTCGAAAGTAGTTCGAAGGCGTGCGAAGCGGTTCGAATAAGTTCGAAGATGCGCGAAATAGTTCGAATAAGTTCGAAGAGGTTCGAAGTATATCGAACAGCGGGTTTAACGAGTGTGAGGTGTTTGTCAAATGGAGACAGGCGATGGGCGATAAAACGGAGAGCGAATATAATAGTTTTGAGGAAGTTCGCGATATTTCGCAGAACTTTTAGAGATACGACGCGAGCTAAGACTCAAGAGAACGACTCTTAAGTCAGACGATAACTGTGAGGGTAACTTGTGGTGTTCCCCGTTGTTCTTGTTCTTCGTTATTCTAACTAATACAAGTCTATATACAATCTGAAGAAATAGTACTAAAAGGAAATAATAACAGGTGTAGAACACGAGGCAGTATGCACAGCAAATAAAGGTATTGTGAAACATAAAACAAAATGAAATATGATAATAAGTAAAACGTACATTGTCCCAATATAGTAAGAGTTCTTGTTCTATTGCTTTAATATATCAATAAAACACAAAAATGCACTTATCGTATCCTAAGTCTCTTGTAATCCCTCCTTTTGTCCGGTAGTACTCGATATGCGGCGAGTTGTGTTGTTCCGAATGTGCAACGTGTATCGAAATTGTTTGAGGACAACTATACGGCAGCCGAAGTCGTTCGAAGTACTGCGAAGTCGTTCGAAGTGTTGCGAAATGGTTCGAAAGCGTTCGAAAAGGTTCGAAGTAGTGCGAAGTCGTCCGAAATAGTGCGAAATCGTGCGAAAATGGTTCGAAGTCGATTTAGTAATGTTCATAGTGGCTCAGAAGGTCTGTCGTAATGTCTCCATACAAGTGGGAATACTTCTCCGGACTTTAAAGCGCGCAGTGGACCTATCACCGTGACTTTGTCATTTTCTATGCATTCGCAGGTATAGTGGTAGCGAATGTCTATATGTTTGGTCCTTCTTTCCTGAACTGGATTTGATCCGATAAAGATGGATCCCTGATTATCAGCGCAGATTGGTATGCGCTTCAGTACATATCCAAGTTCCTGGAATAAGGACTCTATCCACACTATCTGTCGACAAGTGTCAGAGAGAGCCATATATTCGGCTTCTGTGGATGACAGTGCTACAGTTTTTTGTAAACGGGACTGCCAGCACACAATGCCACTCGCTAGAGTAGCAAAGTAACCCATTGTAGATCGGCATTTGACAGTGTCAGCTGCCCAATCAGAATCTGTGAAGGCCTGTAGCCCCTTGGACTTCTCACCATCATAGACAATGTTGTATTTCTGGGTTCCCACCAGATAGCACATGATGTACATCACTTTGTCTAGATGTTCTTGGCTAGGATTAGCCGAGAATTGTGACATCTTGATTACTGCATAAGCGATATCAGGTCATGTTCCAAGCATCAGATACAATAAAGATCCGATCACATACTGATATTTTGATCTAAGCATCGCATTGGGCATTGCTGTGTTTTCCGATGGTTTGTAACCAGTTGGGAGTGGAGTGGGGGTCGCTTTGGCATTTGTCATCTCGAATCTCTCAAGCACTTTGGCGAGATATTCAGTTTGATCGAGTTTGACTTTGCTTGCAGTCTGGGTGATGCGCATGCCTAAGAATTCCATGACTTTTTCAGTACTACGGCACTCCCAATGCGTAAGCGCAATACTTTGTGCTCTTTTCCCTCGAGTCTGAAACCCTCGGGTTGATCCATATAGATCTCCTCATCTCGTTTGCCATATAAAAATGTGGTTTTTACATCTAGGCCGGTCATATACATGCCTTCTAGAGATGCAAGTGCAAACATGAGGCGTACGGTCTCGTAGTGGACTACCGGTGAGAAAATCTCATCAAAGTCAACACCTTCGACTTGTGAAAAGCCTTTGGCCACGAGTCTGGCTCGTTTTCTTCCATCCGATTTTATGGAGAAAACCCATCTATTTTTGATCGTTTTTCGATCATGTGGAAGATCGACGATGTCATAGACTTGTCGCTTACGAAGAGCCTCTAATTCTTCATGACAAGCTTGTTTCCACTCACATTGCTGCTGCCGTGGTAGGCGCACAATATCGCGAAATTGGTTTGGAACTTGGCTTATTTCGCTCGATGGTTGACTGCTTTTGACAGCAGCCAGCGAATAAGCTTATCTCCTCCTTCCTTGGTTATCTTTTTAATATAACCTGCTTCATCCGGTTCCCCCATTGGGTGATCATGTTCTTGATCATTGGAATCGGGCACACTCTCGTGGGGTGCCGAACTCGGTCCAGCAACCGGTTCTTTCTGTTGAGTTTGTGGTCGTGTTCGGTTATAATCCGAATCTTGACCCACAGATCTCTTCCAATATCGATCACGTGCAATGTCTCTCTCTATGTCAGAGGGGAGTCGCTTCTCTCCATAGGTATTGCCAGGACGGTTTGGGATGTTCCTCTGCCTGCCTGATCGATGGGGCAATTGCTGCCATTCCTGTTGATCATCACGTCTTGGATGAAAGTCCTCAGTGGTTACTGGAGGCGGCGGAGGAGGAGCATTTGTCACATCGTCATGTGCCTTTTGCTCACTTGGTACATCATCATCATCATTTTCTGATGATGGAGGAAGGGGCGGATCTTGTGGCGGTATAGAATCATCGCCATCTGTTCCAGATGAGTGGTCATCATCTTCTGGTTCTGGAGGTGGAAAATCACCAAGGTCTGTATTGGCAGGAGTTTTAGCTCCGGGACAGCATGGGAACAACGTTTCATCAAATAGTGCTGTAGCACCAATGAATATTGCGCCACTAGGTCGCATGAAACGGTATGCTTTAATGCCATCTTCTAATCCAAGGTACGTCATCAACTCCGATCGAGGAGCCAATGTGTTTGGATGCTTCTCCTTGGGTAGGTAGACGTAAGCACCACAACCAAAAACCTTCAGATCGTTTAGATCTGGGCGGACTTTTGTCAGGTCCTCAACTGGTGTCAGCCATTTCAGGCGCCTTATCGGGGTTCAGTTGTATAGGTGTGTTGCATGTTCAATGCAAAATTCCCACCATGATTGTGGTAGACATGCGGTAAATCGCAGGGTTTGCGACTTTTCCATTATTGTCCTTATGGCACGCTCTGCACACCCATTCTGTTGGTGAACGTGGGGTGCAGACATCTCTATTTTGATGCCAAAGTCCTTGAGAACATTTTGTAGCTCATGATCTTTGAACTCCCCCCCTGGATCAACACGCCAGCGCTTGATTGTAGCGCCATACTGTGTCAAAGCCACTGCCTGAAATTGTCTGATGGCCGCAGCAGCATCAGATTTCTTTTTAAGGCATTGGACCCAGATATGTGACGTTTTGTCATCCAGAAATACAATAAAGTATTTATATTTATGGTACGATAGTACTGGGAGTTCCTTCAGATCGGAATGTATTAATTCAAAGGGTCTTTCTGCACATGAATCTGATTCGGGAAAAGATTTTGAGGTCATTTTCCCTTCAGCGCACCCTGGACATATAATTTTGTCTTTAGGAATAATTAAATTCCTTGGGAATTTTATGGTGCTATTAGGCATCTTCTCTAGCGCCTCTTTGGATGGGTGTCCAAGTCGCTTATGCCAAGTCGAGTAGTCTGCAACATACATTGTCGCGACATTGATTCCCTTGGTGCTCAATATATGAGTCCGAGCCCAATAAATAGTGTCACGTTTCATAAGAGGGACGCAATCCATAATTGGGTTTCCTTGCTTGAAAAATGAAATGTGTGTGGAGGAACCATGCACATCACTTCCGTCTTGTAAGAAGACGCCCATTGACAGTAATCGAGCATTACAGTCGGGTATGTAGTAGACAGGGTATAATCGTGTTTCACGCGTCTCTGACTTCCCATGACATACTACCTGATGTCTAATGAAGACTGCTCCTTTCCCTACTATATGAGTAGTACCCATGGCTGTTTGAACCAGGGTAGAGTCCTTTCTCGGTAAAGGCTCGTAAGAAGCAAAATCTTTAATTTCACCAGTGAAGTGTTTTGATGCACCTGAATCCATGATCCAGTCAGCACCTTTCTTACAATTTCCATTTGCACACGTAACACATATATTAAGATGTAAATTGTTCCATGATACATTTAGTAGCGGTAAAATTTCACATGAAAAGTTCGCTGTGATCAGTAGAATGTTAATTCTTGTGCTTGTGGCAAGGAAAAGGACTGACCTTTCATCATATGTACCTGTTTCAAGCGGTTCATCGACAAGCATTTCATCGACGGCTTTCCATACTTCTTCATCAGAAACGGCAGGTTCCGATCCAAGGGAGACACTATCGTCTTCTACCTCTACGATCCTTGGTTCTGGTTCAATCCTCCTCCTCTTACCTTCTCGCACTGTTAGGTGCTCTTCCAGCAGTCGCAGATTTTTCGCACTGCGTGGGAGATTCATTTGCTCGAGGGTGTCTCAAGCCTGCTAATATTCGGTATAGACCGAATGAGAGGTAGAGGCCGTGCCCATGTATGCCTGTGCAGGCAGTCGGCAGCGAGGATCCCTTGTGGGAGTATGTTCATGCTTCTCGATGCGCTGGATGAGCCGCATCGGCGGTATGATGGTGCCATTACCATTTATAGTAGTAAAGGCTTGTGAGGTGAGGTGGGAATGTTTCTCTTTAGGTTTTTTCTCTTTAGTCTTTTTGTCCCCACGTCGTCCACGCTTTCAGGACGATTCTCCATTGTTGCCTTGAGATTGCCATTTGGGGTTTCCCCCTTTGCGCTTGACAGCAGAAAGCTTGGTGGCCTGAGGTGGGCCAATGGGCTTTCCAACTGCTGTGCGCCGTGAGGCTTCAGCGACAATGGAGTCCTTGACATGTTTAAACGTCAAGGCTCTAGTAGCGGTCGTGTTAAGAACCATGGCAGATAGAGAATCGTACTCGCGTGGCATCGCAGCAAGTAGAATCATTGCCTGTACTAATTCGGGGATGGCGACATTGGCAGCCGTAAGGCGCTCGAATTTATCAGCCATTTTGGCAATCTCTGGCGCAGGATTTGCAGCTGGAATTTTGATTGCGATTGCAGACCTAAAGTCCGCAAAGACTTGGGAGGGGCCATCAACACCATAGTCAGTGTGGATGAGATCCCATACCTCCTCAGCAGTGTCCTTGGTATTGGCACGCTGCCGAATAGAGGGGGCCAGGTGGAGCACTAGGCTACCAATCGCCTGGTCATTCTTATTGTTCCAGGTCTGGAGCTTGGCATTAGCTTCCGCTACTAGTGCAGCGTTTGTCGCCGTCAAAGGAGGCGCCAGGGGTGGGTTTAGTTCCATCCTGCTAGTTATTTGCCAGAGGCCCTGAGACCTGAGCCACGCCTTCATTGAGTCGGCCCATTGAATGTAGTTAGAGCCATCGAAAGTTTGTACGAGTTTTTCAAGAGTTGAAGACATGATGTTATAGTGGCAGCTGGTAAAAGCGCTCAATCAGTCCTCTTATTCAAGAAAACATGTTCCATAATCTCAGGCAAAAACACTCCTTCAGAGTGGTTAACCCTAGTCAACCTGGGTTTTTTAAATGCAGCTCACAGAGAGCGCAATGCAGCTCATGAAGAGCGCAAGGTTACAATTTGGAGACAATGAAGTCAACGTCGTTCGCAGCCAGTTAAGGCGTGTTCACGACGTGCCCAGCAGGGCCCATAACCTGTTGGAGCAGACTACATACGCTGCACAGAGGAAGAGACGACACATTCCTTATAACCTACCTGGGGTTTAGTTAGTCTTAGACCTAGGATTTAGCAGAGGTAAGAACACTGTATATCTTCTATAGTACAGGTTCTCCTTATATACATAATAGTAAGGATGTCACATGACTCAGGAATGTGTTTACCACATGTATGCACAGTAAGCGCAGTAACATGTGTGTGCTGCATGCTTGGCCTCATGTATGCAGCATGCATCAGGATTTAATTTCAACACTTCACTTTGTCAGTATTAAAGTAATATTTATTGACTTTACATTATAACGAACTCAAATTATAACTTGTTAGTAAGTCTGCATAATGACTTTGTATTGAACTAATTTTTATTGAGTTGACTTCATAATGGTAACTGTAATTTTATTTTATATCAAATGCCTTATTTCAAAGATCATTTTACAGACTTATTTTTTACTGACTCATTTTTAAACTTGACTTATTTCTAGACTAATTTTCATAGACTTTACTTCATAATGAGCTCATTTGTAACTGTTATTTTGCTGACTTTACTTTGTAACGAACTCAATTTTTAAACATACTGTATTCAAGTAATTTTTATTTCCTTTACTTCATAATGAACTCAATTGTAACTCTTATATTTTACTGATTTGACTTTGTCATGAACTCAATTTTCAATTTGAACTTATTCAATACTGACCTGACTTTGTAATGCCATCACTTATACAATTGTAATTGTAATAACACTTTATTGATCCAACTTGTTACTGACTAATACAATGATGTGTCTAAATCACTTTATTTGGGTCATGTGCCGAGGTCATGATCAGTTTTTTGCATTTTGTTCAGCCTGCGAGGTTTGCTTAGTCAGCTTTCACAGCATAGTAAAAGGATGACGGTTGAGCTACTTTGTCAAATTTTGTTCAGAAAACACTGCAATACAGCTGCTTACATGTCATCCAGACATTATTCTACATAGAAAATGAGCCCAGATCCAAAAAAAAAAGTTCGAGGTGGTGAAAAATTAGCCGAGAAAAAAGTTCCCACCTTTAAGTTATATTTGTCATCATTTCTCACACCTCTCAATTTTTCCCAGCCCCTTTGGAGTTGGTCATCTTTCTCCCACCCCTTCGGAGTCAAGGTTTTTAAATGTGCCTTCGGCACACGTGGTTCACTGTGTTCATTATGAACACCTCACTGCATTTTATTCATGGATGCACAGCTTTTTATTTGACTTTTAGATGGTACGCAACTCTTCAGTTGACTTGGGACCGTTGGCCCCAAGTCAACGTGGGGGGATTGTGGTGTTTATCCCCATCCCCATCCCCATCCCCATCTCCACCTACCCCATCTCCATCTCCATCTCCTTCCCCTTCCCCTTCCCCATGCCCATGCCCACCTACTCCATCCCCGTCCCCATGCCCACCTACCCCATCCCCATCACATGTCCACCTACCCCATCCCCATCACATGTCCACCTACCCCATCCCCTCCCCCATCCCATGCCTACCTACCCCATCCTCTCCCCCATCTCCCCCATCCCCTCCTCCATCTCCCCCATCCCCTCCTCCATCTCCCCCATCCCCTCCCCCATCCCCCTCATCCCCCTCTCCCCCATCCCCTTTCTCTCCTCCCCTTTCCCCCCCTCCCCTCCCTCCTCTCCCCTCTCCCCCATCCCTTTCCTCTCCCCCCCTCTCCCCCCCTCCCCTCCCCCCTCCCCTCTCCCCTCACCCCCTTATGCACCCTCCCCCCTCACCCCCTTATGCACCCTCGATTCTCCCCCCCTCCTCTCTCTCATCTCTCTCCCCCTTCTTCCTCACCCCCTCCTCTCACCCCCCCCCTCTCACCTTCTCCCACTCTCTTATCCTCACCTACTCTCCACTTTCTCACTCCCTCCCCTCCTCTCTCCATCACTCCCTCACCCCCTCACCCCCTCACCCCCTCACTACTTCACCCCCTCACCCCTCTCCATCATCCTCCTCCTCTCCTCTCCTCCCTCCCTTACTCCCTCACCCCCTCACTACTTCACCCCCTCACCCCTGCTCACCTCCCTCTCCTCTCTTTAAATTTTGTAAAAAATCTCCAACTTCACTTTGTCAGTAAGTATTAAAGTAATATTTATTGACTTTACATTATAACGAACTCAATGTATAACTTGTTAGTAAGTCTGCATAATGACTTTGTATTGAACTAATTGTTATTGACTTGACTTCATAATGGTAACTGTAATTTTATTTTATATCAAATGCCTTACTTCGAAGATCATTTTACAGACTTATTTTTTACTGACTCATTTTCAAACTTGACTCATTTCTAGACTAATTTTCATAGACTTTACTTCATAATGAGCTCATTTGTAACTGTTATTTTACTGACTTTACTTTGTAACGAACTCAATTTTTAAACTTACTGTATTCAAGTAATTTTTATTTCCTTTACTTCATAATGAACTCAATTGTAACTCTTATATTTTACTGATTTAACTTTGTCCTGAACTCAATTTTCAATTCAATACTGACCTGATTTCATAATGACCTCACTTATAGAATTGCCAATAATATTTTATTGATCCACTTGTTACTGACTAATACAATGATGTGTCTGAATCATCTTCTTTGGGTCATGTGCCAAGGTCATGATCAGGTTTTTGCATTTTGTTCAGCCCGCGAGGTTCGCTTAGTCAGCTTTCACAGCATAGTAAAAGGATGACAGTTGCCCCTCAGAAAACACTGCAATATAGCACCTTGCATGCCATGCAGACATAGCCAATGAGTTCAGAGCCAAAAAAGCTAGAAGTGGCCAAAAATCAGCCGAAAATTGGGTTTCTACACCCAGTAAGCCAAAAATTAGCCGAAAAAATTGATCCTACACTCAGTCATGATAGGTACACCTTATTATATTTGTCAGTAGGTCAAACATCAGCCGAAAATTTGGTTACTACTGATCATGGTAACCTTATTTGTCATCAGACCAAAAAGTAGCCGAAAATTTGGTGGTTCCTACACAAAGTTATTAGATTTGTCATCATAGGAACACTTAATTACAGGAAAATATTGGTTCTGATGGGAACAGTTATATTGAATTTGTGATCAGGCCCCGAAATTTTTTCTTATCATGGGAACAGTTAAAAATAGCCGAAATTTTTTTTTCGGCTAAATTTTGAAATGATGGAAACACCCAGGTTAGCCGAAAATTGGATTAGATTTGTTGTTAATTTAAATTTGTTATCATGGCAAGACCCACTAATTATATTTGTCATCAGGCCCAAACAAAAAACAATAGCCGAAAATTTTGATCCAACACTGTAGCCGAAATTGTTGTTGCTAATTAAATTTGTCATCATGACAACATCCCCTAATTATCTTTGTCATCAGGCCCCAAAACACATGCCTAGCACCCTGTTATTAGTTATTATGTTTGTGATCCAGCCCCAATTTAGCCGAAATTTTTTTTTCGGCTAAATTTTGAAATGATGGAAACACCCAGTTATTGTCATTTCCCACCTATGACTTATATTTGTCATCCTTTTCTCACAGTGGAGGGTTAGTCATGGATCTCCCACCCCTTCAGAGTTAGTCATCATTCCCACGACCCCTTCACGTGACCATGCTCGCTTTATTATGGACAAGGTTTTTAAATGTGCCTCCGGCACACGTTGTTCACTGTGTTCATTGATTTTCTATGAGTAGTAGTTACATATGTACAATATATATTTTAATCTAATAACACTTCATCATATACAATATTTTTTGTCTTTGCACTTTCCTCTGAGCTTGGCCATATTGCCTTGATATTGTGGACAGACTTGACCCTGGATATTGCCACATAGAACTGCCCATGTGTAAAGACAGGACTCCTGAAATCCAAACCCACATGCTTCACAGACTGCCCTTGTGACTTGTTGATCGACATTGAAAAGCAAAGACGAACAGCAAACTGCAGTCGAGAGAGTGTGAAGGGGAGTTGACCTTCAATGGGCCGAAGTCGCATCCGTGGAATGAAAACAGTCTCTCCTGCATTATCTCCAGTGATCAACCGAATCTCCAAAACCCTATTCCTGATCCGAGTCAATATCCCCCGACTTCCATTGCAGACCCCTCCAGCAATGTTGAGATTGCGAAGTATCATGACAGGGACGCCAACCTTGAGTGCCAAATGCGCCAAAGGTAGACCTGAGCAGTTGATGGAGTTAAGATATTCTTGGGGATATAGAAGTTCGGCATTCTCATCATTTGCAATCGAGTCAGCACTGTGAAAGACGTGCTCCTGCCCAGGAAAATGTGATGGTTCAAATCGTCGACATCATCATTCTTGCTCGCCAGGATGACCCGCTCTGAAAAGTATTGATCTGAATGCTGAGCCTGATCATAGATGCCAGGATAGATGGTGTGGATGAGAGAAGCGATGGTGTTCTGAGGACATTTGAGATGATCAGGAAGATTGATAGTGCCACCTTCATCTGTATGACCACCCTTTCCAACCTCCAACTGCCACTTTGCAAAGTTGCGCTCCTTAAGATTGTCTGTGTTCAAATGCATGTTGATTTTGAGATGAAGGATTTTGATGTGTTGCCAGAGAACAGAGCGTTGCAAAGAAGCACCAACGATTTGAGGTCGAGAACCCTTCTCAATGACAGGCAGGATCTGATGAAAGTCGCCCCCAAAGACCACAGGCACACCCCCAAAGGGTTTGTCACATTGGAGAATGTCTTTCAGAGTGCGGTTGACAGCTTCATGGAGATGACGATGCTGCATGAGTGCCTCATCCCAAATGATCAAGTCAGTCTGCTGCAGGAGCTGTGCCCGTGTTGAACCTCTGGAAATGGTGCAGGTGGATGACTCGTTTATGATGATTGGGATCTGAAAGCAGGAATGGGAAGTACGACCGCCTTTGAGCAAAAGAGCAGCTATTCCAGATGATGCAGCACAGAGGACGATCTTGCCTTGAGAGCGAAGCTGATGGCAGAGGGTGTTGTAAACATAGGTTTTGCCAGTGCCACCTGGACCATGGAGGAAAAATGTCTGGCCAGTCTTGTTGTTGACTGCATGCATGATCTTATCAAACACAGTCCTCTGATCGTGATTGAAAGTGTCCAGATTGTGTGCAGCCAACTCGGCCTGCTCCACAACATCGTATCTGTGCTGCTCTGCGATCAACCAGTTCTGAATCTTGGCATCCCAATTCTAAGTGATCTGAGGCATGTATGGCCAATCCTTCTCGAGAGATTTCCCAGAGACCATGAGAAGCTGATTGATAAGATAAAGGCCATAATCATGGACATCATCATCGGTGGGGTTGATATGAATGTTGGTGTGCTGGAGCTGATATCTCAAGTCATCGCAAATGTGAGGCCAATATGTATTCCAGAGGTGGACAGGATCAGAGGGAGCACAGTCATGAAGGATGGTGACAAAAAGATTGCGAAGCTGATGACCGGTTGCCATGGACTTTGCTTCTTCCAGACACTGCTGCCACTCTTGGTCATCCTCCAAAAGGCCACGGGTGAGGCAGGCTTCTCTGAATGAGAGAGCGATGATGCCCTGAAAAGTGCGAAGGTCTTCGTATGATGTAGCCCCTTTCACAGCAGTGAGAAGCAGCCTGAGGTACAAGCATTCACCGGCACTGGGTGGAGCATAGAACATCCTTCCAATGGCGAATCCCCTCTGCCTGGGCTTCCACTTGTGAGCTCTTTGATCCCACACAAATTTGGAAGGAAAGTCCTGGTAAAGAACGACCTGTGCAAGCTCTGGATACTCCTGATTGGCCTTGAAGAAGGCAGTGAGGGTGGTGTCACGCTGTGCAGCATGCTGGACGATTTCCTGGATAGACTGTGGACCGTTCTGATTCCAAGTGACATACTGCTGGCCAGGAAGGTGGACCTGAAGACGGACGACATTGGGAGAAGCACCATGCATGGTGAAGTGGAAGAGACGCCAGATGCTTTCGCATGCAGATATGTAGCAAGCGTCGAGGTACTGCCTGACTTCATTGTTGCAAGTTCCAAACTCCATGGTGATGCGATCGTGGCCTTTGTAGACATATTTGTAGATGTACTTGATGGCCTTGATAGAGCTGATGGACTCGATATTGATGTGGCAATGGTACTTCCAGATGAGATAGGCAGAGTAAGTGACCACCCAACGATTGTCGACCTGCTTTCCCCGAACATGATATGTGTGTCCAGTGTCCCGATGCTTGGTAGAGGCATAGGCATCCTCAGAGATGGTGGTCTGATCCCTGAATGGCTTGGGGAAACCTTTGGAGCACTGTCCATTCACCATGCAAGGAGCTGCAGGGTTCTCTGCACCACAGGGTTTATGGACCATGAACTTTTTGATGAGGTCGAGGAGCTCAGAATCATCGTCAGGAAACTCTGAAGACAGAAGGCTGTCTATCTGCTCAGGGGTGCGAAGCTTGGATTGCTCATTGAGAAAGATAATGCAGTGCATGTGAGGAAGGCCACGCTTCTGAAACTCGATGGTGAAAAGATAAGCCACAGCCTTTCCAAATATGCCAGCCTCAATATCCTTGATCATCTCCTTCTGCTTTGCATAGAATGCACGAACGACCAAATCCGGGCGATCTGCTGCAGTCTGCCCTGGACGAAGAGCATCCCGTATTTCTGGCCAGGCAGGGTTGGCAGTGATGGTGAGAAAGAGATCGCCTCCATTGCAGTGACAATTGATGGCGAATGCATCCTGAAGAAGCTGCTGCATGTGACGTGTGCTTCCTGCAAAGGATGAAGGAAGAATGATTCTTTGACCCAGAGACTCTGTGTCTACATCGATGTTTGCAGCCACAGCATCTGCCAGGCCAACATAGACTTTGCCTCGAATGGTGTCCTGATTCATCAAAATCCAGCGCAATCGATCCTGCTCAGCAGTGGCCTATCCATCACACACAAACTCCTGAAAGAGCTTTCCGGTCAGAAAGATATGCTGGGGCTCGACAGCAGGTGGTCGAAGGTGGAGGTGATAGCAGTAGAATTCGGATTTGGAGACATGTTTGTGAACTCTGGCACCACCTCGGTTGTTGGCATCGACAGCTGCATACTTGATTTGAGGGTGCCAATGGAGCTGGCCAGTAGGAAACAGCAAAACATAGTGAAGGGCCAGATAGAGGGGATGGACATCACTGATGCGCTGAAGGGGAGGCCCATGCCTGCAGTAGAGAACGATGTCGCATGTGCTCTCTGGCTGATCGCCATCACCTGGAAGAATGACAGCGATCTCATTGTTGGTAGCATTGGGCAGATTGTAGCGGTGACGGTCACAGGATTGATCAAAACGCAAAGCTATCTTGCACTGCTGGTGTGAAGGCAAGTTCCTGGTGAGCTCATGAGCCTGCTTGTACATCTGAACTGCTGGATGGTGATGGTGGAGCATGTCCTGAAGAGTGAGCAAAGTGTGGTGATGGAGGTGAGTGTTCCAGGCATTGGCCATGCGAAAGTTGACAGCATCAGCTGGATCATAAATATATAGCTGAGCATAAACAGGAGGTTCACCCTCTGGTGGAAGCAGAGATCCGATCTTGTGGGACAGCTCGCCATGGAGTTTGTAGACATAGGGACCGACACCATCATTCACAGCCTCTTCGCCCTCATTGACTGACTTGTCAATCTTGCGACCGATAGAAGTCATGGCGAGTGCATTATTGTATGTGCGGATGTGATCACGAAATGATTTACCAATGTCGTCCTGAGCAGTGAGCAATTGGATAAGCTCAGGTGGGACTGGGTGAAGAGGTGGCAAAGCGATCTTTCCACTCAGGCAGCACATGCCGAATCGAGGATGGATATTTGAGGATTTCATAAGATGTTCAGCCATCCAGTGCAAAGCATGGCAATCAGGGCACTCCACATCCATATTTCCCAGATGATGAACAGGCCAATCTAAATCAAATGGCTGGCGGGCAGGAGGCAAAACAGGCAGAGGTGGTGGTGGTGGTGCAGGATCGATAAGCTGAGTGATCTTGGAGAATGAGGTCAGTCACCAAATAAAACAATACCAAAATAAGATATAAGCATACATGTGGAGGAATATTGGCAACAGGGATAACAGCAGCAGGAATGGGGAGAACAGCAGCAGGAGGTTCAAAAACAGGAGGAGGCACAGGTGGAGGTGGAGGAGGCTACATCATCATACTGTCAGACCATTTCACATCATGTAAAATATAATGTAACATACAGCTTCAAAAGGTGGAAGTGCAGCATGCTGGGCAGCAAGATCAGCCCTGCTCATTGCAGGAGCAACCGGTGGAGAGGCATTGGCCACAGGAACAGAAGGTGCAGGCACAGGAGGAACAGGAACAGGAGGGGCAAAAACAGGAGGAGGAGGAGGCTATAATGATATGTCATTAGTTCATATATCTAGTCACCTGAAGGAAAACTCCAACATACAGCAGGCAAAAAAAGTGGAACTTGCTGTGTATCCCAGGGCATGGCAGGTGCGACAGGAACAGGAGGTGCAGGAACAGGAGGAACAGGAGCCGGAGGGTCAAAAACAGGAGGCAGAAAAGGCTGCATCAGTATTATGTTGTTAATTAACCTGTGTCACATAGAAGAATATGTAATCCAACATACAGCTACAGGAGGAATAACTGGTGGAACTTGATGTCCAGGCCAGGCCATTGGAGGAGTGACAGGAATAGGAGGTGCAGGAACCAAAGGAACAGGAGCTGGAGGGTCAAAAACAGGAGGAGGACCCAAAGGTGGAACTCGCAGCCCAGCCTGGGCGATTGCATAAGTATTAGGAATAGGAGGTGCAGGTGCAACAGGAATAGCAGGTGCAGGAGCAACAGGAATGGGAGGTGCAAGAATAGGAGGTGCTGAAACAGGAGGGTCAAAAACAGGAGGGGCAGGAGGGGCATTAAAATGATATGGGAAAGCTGCATTGTGTAAAGGAGCAACCACAGGCAGAGGTGGAGCTGCATGAATTGAGCCTCTTCCTCTCCCTCTTCCTCTTCCTCTGCCTCTGCCTCTCACCACCTGTGGAAGGGGAGGAAGTGCTGCCAGCTGTTGTGCCAAATGAGGAGGAAGATGGTTGTATTGAGGAGGTGGAGGTGGAGGGGCAAGAAAAGGATCAGCATCATTCCCATTCAGCAAACCACCATGGGGAGGTGGCACTGGCAGCAAAGGCTGGACAATGTTCATTGTGTGAGCATGGTGTGGAGTCCAGTGGTGAGTAGGGCTATCCAAGGTCTGTTGGTCCTATTCAGTTTGCTGTGCAGCTATCCGGATCCATCGAGGAGTGTTGGGCAGAGTTGGGTCCATGGGAATCAGGGAGCTCTCTTACAGCAGTGGAGGATGTGAGATTCTTGTAGGAGGCTGTGAAATCAGTGCAAACAGTGGCAGTTGATAGTGGAGTGACTTCCAAAAATGGAAGGGGAGGCAACTGCAAACCCGCCAGCCCAATCTCCCTGCACACTGTGCTCTGAGAGAGGTCCAAAAAACAACTGGCAGACACTCTTTTTGTTGAAAAAAGAGAAGCCAGGGAGGTAGGACTTCACAGAGCTTCACCTTGGTCTACAGATACCCCAAGAATGCAAAAACAACCCCACTGGAAAAGAGCCCAGAGCCAGAAAGAGAGCAGAAAAGCTAGAAGTGGCCAAAAATCAGCTGAAAATTGGGTTCCTACACCCAGCAAGCCGAAAATTAGCCGAAAAAATTGATCCTACACTCAGTCATTAGCTTTGTCATGATAGGAACACCTTATTATATTTGTCAGCAGGTCAAACATCAGCCGAAAATTTGGTTTACTACACTCAGTTATTAGATTTGTGATCATGGTAACCTTATTTGTCATCAGACCAAAAAGTAGCCGAAAATTTGGTTCCTACACAAAGTTATTAGACTTGTCATCATAGGAACACTTAATTATATTTGTCATCAGGAAAATATTTGTTCTGATGGGAACAGTTATATTGAATTTGTGATCGGCCCCAAAACTTGGCCGAAATTTTTTCTTATCATGGGAACAGTTAAAAATAGCCTAAATTTTTTTTTTCGGCTAATCAAAAAATCTTCGGCTAATTTTTGAAATGATGGAAACACCCAGGTTAGCCGAAAATTGGATTAGATTCCCACAATGTCAGATTTTGATATTTGTCATCATTTCTCACCATTCTCACATTCCCACACCTCTGCAGAGTCTCACGACATGATGCCATTCCCACCCCTGCGGAGTTTGTCATCCGTTTACCCACGCCACAGTCACGTGACCGATCTCGCTTTATTATGGACAAGGTTTTTAAATGTGCCTCCGGCACACGTTGTTCACTGTGTTGATTAATTTTTATTTTAATCTAATAACACTTCATCATATACAATTTTTTTCTTTTTGCACCTTTCTCTGAGCTTCCTTGATACATGATAGCATACAGCCAAAATCACAGCCAAAGAAATGATAGTCCCCCCACCACCCTACACACTCCATCACCCCCTCATTCACTTCCCCCCTGGTCCTCCCTGGTCCCCCCCTCACCAACTCCCCTCTAATCCCATGACAGTTGTTACACAACTCTTCAGTTGCCTTTGGACCTTCGGCCCAAAGGCAACGTTTGGGGTTCATGGTCACACAATTCTTCAGTTGACTTTTAGATAGTATGCAACTCTTCCCCCCACATCACCCCCTCACTCACTTCCTCCCCCTCTCCTTCACTCACTCCCCCCCCATCACCCCCTCACTACTTTACCCCCTCCTCACCCCCTCCCTCCCTCTATCACACACTCTCCCCTCCTCTCCCCCTCCTTCACCCCCTCACTACTTCACCTTCTCCTCCCCCCATCACTCACTCTCCCCTCCTCCCCCCATCACTCACTCAGCCTCTCCTCCCCCCATCACTCACTCTCCCCTCCTCCCCCCATCACTCACTCTCCCCTCCTCCCCCCATCACTCACTCTCCCCTCCTCCTCCCATCACTACTTTACCCCCTCCTCACCCCCTCCCTTCCTCCATCACACACTCTCCCCTCCTCCCCCCTTCCTTCACCTCCTCACTCACTCCCCCTCCATCCCCCCCTCACTACTTCACCCCCTCCTCACCCCCTCACCCCTGCTCTCCTCTCTCTCCTCTCTTTAAATTTTGTAAAAAATCTCCAACTTCACATTGTCTGTATTAAAGTAATATTTATTGACTTTACATTATAACGAACTCAAATTATAACTTGCTAGTAAGTCTGCATAATGACTTTGTATTGAACTAATTTTTATTGAGTTGACTTCATAACTGTAATTTTATTTTATATCAAATGCCTTATTTCAAAGATCATTTTACAGACTTATTTTTTACTGACTCATTTTTAAACTTGACTCATTTCTAGACTAATTTTCGTAGACTTTACTTCATAATGAGCTCATTTGTAACTGTTATTTTGCTGACTTTACTTTGTAACAAACTCAATTTTCAAACTTATTGTATTCAAGTAATTTTTATTTCCTTCACTTCATAATGAACTCAATTGTAACTCTTATATTTTACTGATTTAACTTTGTCCTGAACTCAATTTTCAATTCAATACTGACCTGATTTCGTAATGACCTCACTTATAGAATTGCCAATAATATTTTATTGATCCACTTGTTACTGACTAATACAATGATGTGTCTGAATCATCTTCTTTGGGTCATGTGCCAAGGTCATGATCAGGTTTTTGCATTTTGTTCAGCCCGCGAGGTTCGCTTAGTCAGCTTTCACAGCATAGTAAAAGGATGACAGTTGCCCCTCAGAAAACACTGCAATATAGCACCTTGCATGCCATGCAGACATTATTCTACATAGCCAATGAGTTCAGAGCCAAAAAAGCTAGAAGTGGCCAAAAATCAGCCGAAAATTGGGTTCCTACACCCAGTAAGCCAAAAATTAGCCGAAAAAATTGATCCTACACTCAGTCATTAGATTTGTCATGATAGGTACACCTTATTATATTTGTCAGCAGGTCAAACATCAGCCGAAAATTTGGTTACTACTGATCATGGTAACCTTATTTGTCATCAGACCAAAAAGTAGCCGAAAATTTGGTTCCTACACAAAGTTATTAGATTTGTCATCATAGGAACACTTAATTACAGGAAAATATTGGTTCTGATGGGAACAGTTATATTGAATTTGTGATCAGGCCCCGAAATTTTTTCTTATCATGGGAACAGTTAAAAATAGCCGAAATTTTTTTTTTCGGCTAATTTTTGAAATGATGGAAACACCCAGGTTAGCCGAAAATTCCCACCATGTCAGATTTTGATATTTGTCATACTTTCTCACCATTCTCCCATTCCCACACCTCTGCAGAGTCTCATGGCGTGATGCCATTCCCACCCCTTCGGAGTTTGTCATCATTCCCATGACCCCTTCACGTGACCATGCTCGCTTTATTATGGACAAGGTTTTTAAATGTGCCTTCGGCACACGTGGTTCACTGTGTTCATTATGAACACCTCACTGGATTTTATTCATGGATGCACAGCATTTTATTTGACTTTTAGATGGTACACAACTCTTCAGTTGACTTGGGACCGTTGGCCCCAAGTCAACGTGGGGGGGTTGTGGTGTTTATCCCCTTCCCCATCCCCATCCCCATCTCCACCTACCCCATCTCCATCTCCATCTCCTTCCCCTTCCCCTTCCCCATGCCCATGCCCACCTACTTCATCCCTGTCCCCATCCCCTTCCCCTTCCCCATACCCATGCCCACCTACTCCATTCCCGTTCCCATGCCCACCTACCCCATCCCCATCACATGTCCACCTACCCCATCCCCTCCCCCATCTCCCCCATCCCCTCCTCCATCTCCCCCATCCCCTCCCCCATCTCCCTCCTCTCCCCTCTCCCTCATCCCCTTCCTCTCCCCCCCTCTCCCCCCCTCCCCTCCCCCCTCCCCTCTCCCCTCACCCCCTTATGCACCCTCCCCCCTCACCCCCTTATTCACCCTCCATTCTCCCCCCCTCCTCTCTCTCATTTCTCTCCCCCTTCTTCCTCACCCCCTCCTCTCACCCCCCCCTCTCACCTTCTCCCACTCTCTTATCCTCACCCACTCTCCACTTTGCCTCTCATTTCCCATTCCCCCCTTCACTCCCTCCCCCTCACACCTGATCACATCCCTATCCTCTCTTTAAATTTTGTAAAAAATCTCTAACTTCACTTTGTCTCCCTTCTCCCACTCTCTTATCCTCACCCACTCTCCACTTTTCCTCTCATTTCCCATTCTCCCCTTCACTCCCTCCCCTCCTCTCTCCCTCTCTCCCTCACCCTCTCACTCCCTCCCCCCCTCACTACTTCACCCCCTCCCCCTCTCCATCCATCCTCCTCCTCCCCTCTCCCCCCTCCCCTACTCCCTCATCCCCTCACTACTTCACCCCCTCACCCTCTCACTACTTCACCCCCTCATCCCTGCTCTCCTCCCTCTCCAGTCTTTAAATTTTGTAAAAAATCTCTAACTTCACTTTGTCTCCCTTCTCCCACTCTTTTATCCTCACCCACTCTCCACTTTTCCTCTCATTTCCCATTCCCCCCTTCACTCCCTCCCCTCCTCTCTCCCTCTCTCCCTCACCCCCTCACTCCCTCCCCCCCTCACTACTTCACCCCCTCACCCCCTCACTACTTCACCCCCTCACCCCTCTCCATCATCCTCCTCCTCTCCTCTCCTCCCTCCCTTACTCCCTCACCCCCTCACTACTTCACCCCCTCACCCCTGCTCACCTCCCTCTCCTCTCTTTAAATTTTGTAAAAAATCTCCAACTTTACTTTGTCAGTAAGTATTAAAGTAATATTTATTGACTTTACATTATAACGAACTCAATGTATAACTTGTTAGTAAGTCTGCATAATGACTTTGTATTGAACTAATTGTTATTGACTTGACTTCATAATGGTAACTGTAATTTTATTTTATATCAAATGCCTTATTTCGAAGATCATTTTATAGACTTATTTTTTACTGACTCATTTTCAAACTTGACTCGTTTCTAGACTAATTTTCATAGACTTTACTTCATAATGAGCTCATTTGTAACTGTTATTTTACAGACTTTACTTTGTAAGGAACTCAATTTTTAAACTTACTGTATTCAAGTAATTTTTATTTCCTTTACTTCATAATGAACTCAATTGTAACTCTGAACTCAATTTTCAATTCAAACTTATTTCAATACAGACCTAACTTTGTAATGACCTCACTTATAGAATTGCAAATGACATTTTATTGATCCACTTGTTACTGACTAATACAGAGATGTGTCTAAATCATCTTCTTTGGGTCATGTGCCAAGGTCATGATCAGGTTTTTGCATTTTGTTCAGCCCGCGAGGTTCGCTTAGTCAGCTTTCACAGCATAGTAAATGGAATGACGGTTGCTCCTCAGTCAAATTTTATTTAGCAAACACTGCAATATAGCACCTTACATGCCATGCAGACATTATTCTACGTAGCCAATGAGCCCAGAGCCAAAAAAAAAAGTTCGAGGTGGTGAAAAATTAGCCGAGAATTTACTTCCCACACCTTGTTATATTTGTCATCATTTCTCACCTCTCTCTAGAGTCTCACGGCGTGATGCTGTTCCCACCCCTTCGGAGTTTGTCATCATTCCCACGCCACATTCACGTGACCGATCTCGCTTTATTATGGATAAGGAGAACCTGTACTATAGAAGATATACAGTGTTCTTACCTCTGCTAAATCCTAGCTCTAAGACTAACTAAACCCCAGGTAGGTTATAAGGAACGTGTTGTCTCTTCCTCTGTGCAGCATATGTAGTCTGCTCCAACAGGTTATGGGCCCTGCTGGGCATGTCGCGAACGCGCCTTAACTGGCTGCAAATGACATTGACTTCATTGTCTCCAAATTGTAACCTTGCACTCTTCGTGAGCTGCATTGCGCTCCCTGTGAGCTGCATTTAAAAACCCAGGTTGACTAGGGTTAACCACTCTGAAGGAGTGTTTTTGCCTCAGATTATGGAACATGTTTTCTTGAATAGAGGACTGATTGAGCGCTTTTACCAGCTGCCACTATAACATCATGTCTTCAACTCTTGAAAAACTCGTACAAACTTTTGACGGCTCTAACTACATTCAATGGGCCGACTCAATGAAGGCGTGGCTCAGGTCTCAGGGCCTCTGGCAAATAACTAGCAGGATGGAACTAAAACCACCCCTGGCGCCTCCTTTGACGGCGACAAACGCTGCACTAGTAGCGGAAGCTAATGCCAAGCTCCAGACCTGGAACAATAAGAATGACCAGGCTATTGGTAGCCTAGTGCTCTGCCTGGCCCCCTCTATTCGGCAGCGTGCCAACACCAAGGACACTGCTGAGGAGGTATGGGATCTCATCCGCACTGACTATGGTGTCGATGGCCCCTCCCAAGTCTTTGCGGACTTTAGGTCTGTAATCGCAATCAAAATTCCAGCTGTGAATCCCACGCCAGAGATTGCCAAAATGGCTGATAAATTCGAGCGCCTTATAGCTGCCAATGTCGCCATCCCCGAATTAGTACAGGCAATGATTCTACTTGCTGCGATGCCACATGAGTATGATTCTCTATCTGCCACGGTCCTTAACATGACCGCTACTAGAGCCTTGACATTTAAACATGTCAAGGACTCCATTGTCGCTGAAGCCTCATGGCGCATGGCAGTTGGAAAGCCCATTGGCCCACCTCAGGCCACCAAGCTTTCCACTGTCAAGTGCAAAGGGGGAAACCCCAAATGGCAATCTCAGGGCAACAATGGAGATTCATCCCGAAAGTGTGGACGACGTGGGGACAAAAAGACTGAAGAGGAAAAACCTAAAGAGAAACATTCCCACCTCGCCTCACAAGCCTTTACTACTATAAATGGTAATGGCACCATCATACCGCTGATGCCGCTTATCCAGCACATCGAGAAGTGTGAACATACTCCCACAAGGGATCCTCGCTGCTGACCGCCTGCACAGGCATACACGGGCATGGCCTCTACCTCTCACTCGGTCTATACCGAATATCAGCAGGCTCGAGACACCCTCAAGCAAATGAATCTCCCATGCAGCGCAAAAACTCTGCGACTGCTGGAAGAGCACCTAATAGTGCGAGAAGGTAAGAGGAGGAGGATTGAACCAGAACCAAGGATCGTAGAGGCAGAAGATGATAGCGTCTCCCTTGGGTCAGAGCCTGCAGTTTCTGATGAGGAAGTATGGAAAGCCATCGACAAAATGCTCATCGATGAACCGCTTGAAACAGGTACATATGATAAAAGGTCAGCCCTTTTCCCTGCCACAAGCACAAGAATTAACATTCCACTGATCACAGCGAACTTTTCATGTGAAATTTTACCGCTACTAAATGTATCATGGAACAATTTACATCTTAATATATGTGTTATGTGTGCAAATGGAAATTGTAAGAAAGGTGCCAACTGGATCATGGATTCAGGCACATCAAAACACTTCACTGGTGAAATTAAAGATTTTGCTTCTTATGAGCCTTTACCGAGAAAGGACTCTACCCTGGTTCAAACAGCCACAGGTACTACTCATATAGTAGGGAAAGGAGCAGTCTTCATTAGACATCAGGTAGTATGTCATGGGAAGTCAGAGATGCGTGAAACGCGATTATACCCCGTCTACTACATATCCGACTGTAATGCTCGATTACTGTCAATGGGCGTCTTCTTACAAGACGGAAGTGATGTGCATGGTTCCTCCACACACATTTCATTTTTCAAGCAAGGAAACCCAATTATGGATTGCGTCCCTCTTATGAAACGTGACACTACTTATTGGGCTCGGACTCATATATTGAGCACCAAGGAAATCAATGTCGCAACAATGTACATCGCAGACTACTCGACTTGGCATAAGCGACTTGGACACCCATCCAAAGAGGTGCTAGGGAAGATGCCTAATAGCACCATAAAATTCCCGAGGAATTTAATTATTCCTAAAGACAAAATTATATGTCCAGGGTGCGCTGAAGGGAAAATGACCTCAAAATCTTTTCCTGAATCAGATTCACGTGCAGAAAGACCCTTTGAATTAATACATTCCAATCTGAAGGAACTCCCAGTACTATTGTACCATAAACATAAATACTTTATTGTATTTCTGGATGACAAAACATCACATATCTGGGTCCAATGCCTTAAAAAGAAATCTGATGCTGCTGCGGCCATCAGACAATTTCAGGCAGTGGCTTTGACACAGTATGGCGCTACAATCAAGCGCTGGCATGTTGATCCAGGGGGGGAGTTCAAAGATCGTGAGCTACAAAATGTGCTCAAGGACTTTGGCATCAAAATAGAGATGTCTGCACCCCACGTTCACCAACAGAATGGGCACGCAGAGCGTGCCATAAGGACAATAATGGAAAAGTCGCAAACCCTGCGATTTACCGCATGTCTACCACAATCATGGTGGGAATTTTGCATTGAACATGCAACACACCTATACAACTGAACCCCGATAAGGCGCCTGAAATGGCTGACACCAGTTGAGGACCTGACAAAGGTCTGCCCAGATCTAAACGGATGGGTTTTCTCCATAAAATTGGATGGAAGAAAACGAGCCAGACTCATGGCCAAAGGCTTTTCACAAGTGGAAGGCATTGACTTTGATGAGATTTTCTCACCGGTAGTCCGCTACGAGACCATACGCCTCATGTTTGCACTTGCATCTCTAGAGGGCATGTATATGACTGGCCTAGATGTAAAAACCGCATTTTTATATGGCAAACTAGATGAGGAGATCGATATGGATCAACCCGAGGGTTTCAGACTCGAGGGAAAAGAGTGCAAAGTATTGCGCTTATGCCGAGCATTGTATGGCCTTAAACAAGCCTCACTTGCATGGTGGAAAGAGCTAGAGGCATTTATGTGTACCATTGGGTTTGTGCATGCCAGCTCCGATGCCGGCATTTTCATACACAAGGATCCTAAGACAGGCAGCATTGTTATTGCACTCGTCTATGTTGATGATGGCTTGTTCATGGGGAAGAACAAGAAACTTGTGGATGAAAAGAAAAATGCTTGTCTAAAGCATTGGGAGTGCCGTAGTACTGAAAAAGTCATGGAATTCTTAGGCATGCGCGTTACCCAGACTGCAAGCAAAGTCAAACTCGATCAAACTGAATATCTCGCCAAAGTGCTTGAGAGATTCGAGATGACAAATGCCAAAGCGACCCCCACTCCACTCCCAACTGGTTACAGACCATCGGAAAACACAGCAATGCCCAATGCGATGCTTAGATCAAAATATCAGTATGTGATCGGATCTTTATTGTATCTGATGCTCGGAATGCGACCTGATATCGCTTATGCGGTAATCAAGATGTCGCAATTCTCAGCTAATCCTAGCCAAGAACATCTAGACAAAGCAATGTACATCATGCGCTATCTGGTGGGAACCCAGAAATATAACATTGTCTATGATGGTGAGAAGTCCGAGGGGCTACAGGCCTTCACAGATTCTGATTGGGCAGCTGACACTGTCAAACGCCGATCTACAATGGGTTACTTTGCTACTCTAGCAAGTGGCATTGTGTGCTGGCAGTCTCGTTTACAAAAAACTGTAGCACTGTCATCCACAGAAGCTGAATATATGGCTCTCTCCGACACTTGTCGACAGATAGTGTGGATAGAGTCCTTATTCCAGGAACTTGGATATGTACTGAAGCGCGTACCAATCTGCGCTGATAATCAGGGATCCATCTTTATCGGATCAAATCCAGTTCAGGAAAGAAGGACCAAACATATAGACATTCACTACCACTATACCCGTGAATGCATAGAAAATGACAAAGTCACAGTCGTTTTCATTCCTGGAAATGATAATCCAGCTGACATGTTCACAAAGAACCTTGGCGCTGTCTTATTCAGGAAATTTAGAGACTCTCTTGGAATTACTTTCAAGATTCAAACTTAGCTGCTTAGAGCGCTGTACAGTTTGAGGGGGGGTGTTGAAATTAAATCCTCATACATGCTGCATACATGAGGCCATGCATGCAGCACACACATGTTACTGCGCTTACTGTGCATACATGTGGTAAACACATTCCCGAGTCATGTGACATCCTTACTATTATGTATATAAGGAGAACCTGTACTATAGTAGATATACAGTGTGTTCTTACCTCTGCTAAACCCTAGCTCTAAGACTAACTAAACTCCAGGTAGGTTATAAGGAACATGTCATCTCTTCCTCTGTGCAGCGTATGTAGTCTGCTCCAACATTATTGATCTGAAGTGCCCAAGTGTTGACAAATAGCCGAAATTACGTGTTTTTCCATGTTTGGTACCAAATAGCCAAATCACATGACTCGAAATTTTGCAAAAAAATTCTGAAGCCAAATCTTGACTCAGCTGAGGAAGTGACTCATCACAGCTTATATCATTATGTCAGAACAAGCAACTTCGAATCCTGGTCACAATCCTATTCCCATGCCCACTCTAGAAGCCAAAATTGATGCACTTACAGCACAAATGTCCCAATCTGTGTCAGTATTGGCAGCATCCCAGCCCAAACAAGCAGAAACAAAAGCAGAAACAGTGGAAGATAAAGATGATGAGATGGAGGAGATGGTAGAGTGGATGTCTCAGGATGATGTGCATGCAGAGGAGAGATCTGAGAGTGGAAAAATGTGTTTACCTAAATATGTGCCCCCACACATTTTTGATGGTACCATGGAGAATACAAAATCTTTCATCAGCTCTGTAGTGTTGCATATTCATGTTAGAAAGCCCAAATTTTGTATGACCGAGTCTAGGATTATGTTTGCTCTTTCCTATATTCAGGGAGGGAAAGCACAGTTCTGCAGAAATGAAGCCATTAATCAAATTGCCACGGGATATAAACCATTTGCAACTTTCAGGGAATTTTTGGAGAGATTGGAGGCACAGTTTGGAGACCCTAACCCAAAGGTGATGGACAATGCAAAATTAAAAACCATGCACCAAGGTTCTCTGACAGCAGATGAATTTATTTTGCAGTTCAAGGCAGAAGCATCACAGATGGATATGGGAGAAGCTGCATTGGTAGAATTTTTGAAGGCAGGATTAAATCCCTCATTATTCAAGTCTATCTATTGACTACCTTCTATGCCGGAGAGGTTGGATGAGTGGTATAATTGGGCAATGCATCTTGATCGGCAATATTGACAGGAACAGGCAGAGTCGAAATTGATATACAGGAATGCCAGATTTTGAAAGTCATCAGGAGAAAAGTCCGAGAAAGGAAGGATGCCTCAGGTACAGACTCCGAGGGCACAGCCACTGGCCATGGCAGTGACACCTATTGTTAAGGAGTCAGCAGCATCAATGGATGTGATGGATGTTGATCAAGTAGGGAGACACACATAGGTAAGCTACAATGTATTAAATGATATGGTCTATCGAACATATACAGTGTATCGAATGATATGGGTTTGGTGGACACTGTCGAATGCTCTAATCTACATATGTGTACCTACTATAGTAACAAATGAATACACTATTACAATGGTTGCTAGACCAAAGAGTAATACATTTAATACAGACATCAGTAGCCTATGAAATAGTTTCAGGCAGTGGCAATGGGGATGGGGATGGCAGCGGCAGTGGCCTTACAAGGATCGGCATCAAGATTGGCATTACAGATATGGCCAATTGAAAATTAATCTCATTTATGTAGTAATTTATATGTAGTCTGCATGGATTCTGCATGCAGATTGGTGTATGATAAATTCAGTAAAAGCCATGTTTATGCAATAAAACATTTATTGCAGTGTGCAGGCCTGAAAAATTGGGTTGGCATGCTGGTCAGCAACCCAATAGGGCTGCAGTGGCATCGGCATTAAGCAGCGGCATCGGCATCGGCATTAAGCAGTGGCAGCAACATCGGCATTAGGCCACTATGTGATTAACATCGCCCAGGCATGGTTCAGTGGAGGACTCTATGTATATATATGTATGTACCATAGCAACAAATGAATGCATTATTCAATTCTTGTTGTTGAGACAGCATCAGACATATGCATTGGCATTGGCATATGTATTGGGGCCAGGGCCAGGGTTGGCAATTGGTATGAACATTGGCCTTAAAAGGTATATATTATTGGTCTACCACTTAAAGCACCATATATTTATAGGAAGAAAGCTATCACTCATTGTCACTAGTGTCCATCATATCATCAGAGCCAGGCAACCAAGAGTCATCAACATAACTGAAGTCCACATGACTAAAGATTGGGAGTGTGATGTGAGATGGAGTGGGGTTCTCTATCTGTGAGGTGCTGGGGGACTCAGTTCAGAAACCATCATCATCAGAATTGGCATTGGGGCCAGTTGAATCAGCCTCTGAATCAGTCTCTGATAATGAGAGAAAAACATCAGCCGCATCAGATGCAGTGGGGAAAGCAGTTGAAAGGGGAGGTGCAGGGGAAGATGAAGAGGGAAAATTAGAAGCTTCAAGGTAAAAGGTGGCAGCATCAAAACCAGTTGGAGAACCAGTGTGGGAAGATGCTGATGATGAATGATAAACCTGCCAAGCCATGGCTGCCTCAAATGCGGTAGGCTGATCAGCATCTTCTGATGCATCCTCCTCCTCTTCCCATAACATAGCAGCATAAGAGGCAGTGGGCTGGGCGAGGGCAGTGTGTGCATCAGCATCAAGATTATCAGCTGGATCATCGGCATCAGGAGTGGGCATGGCATTGGGCATGGCAGCGGCATTGGGAATGGCAGCAGAATGTGATGAATTATAGGACCCAGCCTCTGAAAAATAAATACCAGCATCAATACCAGTTACAGTGGGTGGTGAACTGTAGGCACCAGAAATGGAGGTTGGGAGACTGGCTGTGATCGACCACTCCTTATTCTTATCGTATGCACAATCGGCCAGAGAGTGAGCATACCCAGAATGATATTTGGTCTTCAGTGATGGGTTAGATGCCAAAACATCACTCTCTGTGATGTCAACACCCCAGGTCCACTTGTGGGAGGAGGGGGGAAGAGCCTTCAGGTGCTCGAGTTCTGCCTGTGCCTGTGCAGATACCAGTTCTGATTGTCTTCTTGTTGCCGATTGCCTTGACTGTCTCCCAGTGTGTTTATGGGTGGATGCCGCTGCCACTGCCATTGTTAACTTCTGTGGTTTGGACTGAAGCTCCTTGAGCAGGGCTAGCTCATGAAGCCATTGAAACCCTGCTGCTTTCTGGACATTTGCATTCATGGCAGCCTCTGCTGACAATTCACAGCCATCTACCAAGTCATGGATCCCACATGCTTCATCGAACATATCCCCAATGAGAGCCCGCAGGTTAAGGCAAGATCAGCAGTCAGCTTGGCCATTGGCAGCATTGTCTGCTGGTTGGCTATTATTGGGTAGTGAGCCAGTGAGCAGAGCAGTGAGCAGAGGGGAAGGGATATACTGGCGATAGCTATCAAGGCATTTATCCACAGTGTCACTGGCAAAGATCTGCCCTGGTGCCAGTTCACTATTGCATCTCCACTAATCACATACATAGGAATCCACCAGATGGCTAGGACCATCAGTGGCAACACCATCATCCAATGCAGCCAAGAGAGATGAATGGAATCTGAGGGGTAGGTGGTCCAAATCGACATTGGTGAGACTGTCAGCCAAGGACTGAAGAAGGATCAGCACCTCCATCATAAGGCCGATGGAGGTGTCGATGCTGATGCATGACATGACATACATCTGTCATATGTCAGTGATGTATATTTACTTCCTTTAGGAAAGATACATACAAGCTCAGCATAAAGAACTTTCTGCATCCAACATTGTTTTAAAAAGTTTGTGTTGTCTAACTCCAACAAAACTCGACGGAATCGGGACTCTGCATACCAAATAATCTCTTGTGTCCAGATTTGGAGTTGCCATTTCGGGCCCGATTGCAAAGAAAAAGGGTTGAAGATTGAGAGTGTCTTGTTTGACATAGTGTTACTGGTCATGGTTGGTGATCAAGATAATTGTGTTTAGATGAATCATGTTTACATAATATAGGCCCATTTCAGTCACAAAGGGGAGATATAATCGGCATCTGCTGATCTAAATGCATTTCATATGTGACCAGTAGAAATTCCTCTTTTCATCGATTTCTCTGAGCCCTTGAATGAAGCCAATGCTGTTGGAGCAGACTACATACGCTGCACAGAGGAAGAGATGACACGTTCCTTATAACCTACCTGGGGTTTAGTTAGTCTTAGAGCTAGGGTTTAGCAGAGGTAAGAACACTGTATATCTACTACAGTACAGGTTCTCCTTATATACATAATAGTAAGGATGTCACATGACTCAGGATGTGTTTACCACATGTATGCGCAGTAAGCACAGTAACATGTGTGTGCTGCATGCATTGCCTCATGTATGCAGCATGCATCAGGATTTAATTTCAACAAATGCCATTGCCTGACTATGAAGAATGTTAGTACATACAAAATATATTTACATTCCCAGAATTGGCAGCAGCAATGGCAGTGGCAATGGCAATATTAATCTTGGCAATGGCAACTCAAGGATCAGCAATGGCAACACCAATATTCAGCAATGGCAACAGTGGGATCGGCAATGGCAGCACCAGAATTGGTAGCAGCTGGTGCCTACCATATCCCCGCTGCACCGGATGTATTTCAACAGATGATTCCACCATCATCTCAAAATCCATCAGCCTCGGCATGGGCATGACCTATCTGAAGGACAGCTGATGACCTTGCACAGCAGGAAGCCATTGGAACCTAGGCTGTTGGGAGAAGACTGGAAATTAAAAAAGTGAAATTTGCAAAGTAGATTACAAATAAATTGCTATGTAATATAAAAAAAAAATTAATACAACTTTTATGTACATGCTGAATAACATCTATTCTTTTCTGCCTCACTTCGTCTCCCCTCTGTCCTCAGGTGTGGCTGCTCTCTTCCTTGGGTTAGGCTTAGGGGTGGTACTTCTGGAAGGTAGTCCAGATGGACCAGGGGTCAGCCCGTGTGGGGATCAGTGCAGTTGTGCAGGGGGAGGGGACAGTTGGGGTGAGGTGATGACATCGACTACCGATGATGGGGCGGCAGGCTCATGCTCACTGAGCAACATTGGGGGAAGAGGAGAGGGAGTCGTGGGGCCATAGGTGTTGTGGGCTGTACAATTTGGTGAGAATCCTGTGGAGTGGTGGGAATAAGTTGGATGGGGGGGGCGCCAGCCAAGGATCATTCCCCAGCAACCTCTTCAGGTATGGCCAGGCCCTCTTCACCATCCAGCTCAGCCATCTCTTCATCTTTGTCCATGGCAGCAGGAATGGGAGCAGCATCGGAAGTGGAAGTTGGAGCAGGCATGGAACCAGCAGCAGGAGCAGGAGTGGGAGTGGGAGTGGTGATGATACTCAACCTGGAAACCCAAACAAAACCTACTGAATGGCCTCGGATAGTATAACACAAGTCAGAGGAAGGGTGTGAGGTGGTACTAAATATCACCGCTGATATCCAAACATGGTTTTTAGTAAGGTGAAATGATGAGGGATGTGGTGAATAGTCTTTAAAGGTGTTCGAAAATGTTCAAAATAGTTCAAAATAGGTTCGAAGACATGCAAAATAGTTCGAATAAGTTCGAAAATGTGCAAAGTAGTTCAGATAAGTTTGAAGAGGTTCGATGTATATTGAGAAACAAGCGTAGCAAGTGGAAAGTGTTTTCCATGTGGCGATAGGTGATATGCGATAAGTCGAAGCCAAATATGATAAAGTTCGAAGAAGTTCACTATATTTCACAGAACTTAGAGATATGACATGGTCTAAGACTCAAGAGAATGGCTTTTAAATCTGACAATGAGTGAGAGGGTAACTTCGTCTCTGTTTCCCATTGCTTTGCTTCTTGTTCCAAGTATACAGATCTATATACAAATTGATAGTACTAAAAAGGAAAATAAAACATGTGTAAAACATGAGGCAATATATCAAACAATGAGGACTTTGTAGATCATAAAATAAATGAGAAATGATAAATAATTGAAACATACATGTCCCCATATGGTAAAAGTACTTATCTTTTGCTTCAATATATCAATGAAACATAAAAATGCACTTATTGCATCCTAAGTCTCTCATTGTCTCTCATCGTGTCTGGTAGTGCTCTATATGCGACAAAATGGTTTGTCCTGGATGTGCAGCATGTATTGAAAGTGTTTTAAAACAACTATATGGTGGCCGATGTCATTTGAAATGCTCGAAGTCATTCAAAGTGTTGCAAAATGTCACGAAATAGTTTGAAATGTCTCAAAGTCATCCAAAATAGTGCAAAATAGTTTGAAAACATTCAAAAAGGATTTTGTAGGGTTTGTAGCAGTTCAGAACATTTGTTGTAATGTGTCGATATGAGTGGGAATCTTCTCCAGACCTTAGCATGCACAGTGGACCTATCATCCTCCCCCTTACTGAAATTCTGACTGTTCCAGTCAGCCGATCAAAGTCGCATGCGAAATGCATGACCATGTTGAAAACTTAGCGAGGTTCAACACATTTCTCATTCTTCTTCCATCTCTACATCATCGAATACTAGCTTCTATCATGTCTCTTCTGGCTGAACTTAATGTTGAAATTCTCAATTATGTGAAATTGATGCCCGACTATGGCATCGCCAAAGATGTCAATTTCGAAGTCTGGGGGCAGGGTTTTTGTGAGAAAATGTTACATTTTCATCTTCATCTATTTGTAGTCAAAGGTGCTAAAATGTTTTGTATAGGCAGAATATGATGAACTCGCCAAAGATCTTGGTGAAGAGTGCAATGCGACCATTCAAAAGGTCATGAATGAGGTTTTCAAATTCTACAAACCGATGGCTCGACATGAATGGGTTTCATGGGGCAGAAAATTATTATTCATGGATTTAGTGGAAGAGATCCAATGCAAGACTAGGCAGGAAGGAGCGAAATGCATTTGAGAGGAGGAGGAGCAAGCAAAGAGGGCAAAGATCGAGGGTCTAATGAGGGCATTGATGGATGCTCGAAATGTAGCTCTTGCTGTGTTTCGTGCAAAAACAATTTGGAAGGAGGATCTACAGAAGAGAGATGGGGAACTTGCAGTGGAGGAGAGCACTATTGAGAGGGTGGAGGCTGGGGAGGAAGACAAAGATGAGGACAAGGAGGAGCTACCCATAGTGCAGGTAGCAAAAGGCAGTAGAGGAGGAGGAGGAGGAGGTTGAAGAAGAGGTGGATGGCAATGAAGGGGGTGCAAAACAGGCATGGGTTGAAACAAGCAGGCTCCTTGATTTTGAGGGCCCTGTGAGTGTTTTACTTATTTTTAAAGAATTTTTGAGCTACTAAATGTTTTGTAGTGCGATAGATGCACTGGGTTCAAGTCCCAGCCATGATGTATCATCAAGGAGAGTGCTGTGAAGTGCACAAAATGCACTCAGGAGACACAAGGCTGCTACTGGGTGGGGCTGTCGAGGTGAGGGCGAAGCAAAAACATTTGGGGGTGCGAAACAAGATTCATGCACAAAGTCAGGTACAAAAACCATTCTAAATTGTTTCGAAGTGATTACTAACTTGTTTTTGAATTTCATAGTACAGCGAATTCGTCTTGTGGGCCCGGTCGAAGATGTCGAGCCAGTAGTGGGGCCATCAAAGGCATTGAAAGAAAAGAAAAAGTCATCGAAGGGGAAGGCTAAGGGGAAAGCAAGGGAGTTGTGGGGAGTTGAAGCTGTCGAGGAAAAATGGGCGGTGTGGCATCAGATTATTGCTGCAAAACTAGCGCAGAAGATGGTGGAGATGGAGGTGTTGGGGAGGGAAGTCGAGCTGTTAGAGGAGATGTTGGAGGAGTAGAAAGGTTTTTCTTTTTGATGTATATCTTTTTAAATTTAAAATTTGAATCTTCTAAGTCTCGAGTGGTGGCGATAAGCAAAATGAAATGAATAGAAAAAAATAAGTGAAAGATATAGTTATTCATTTTCGAAGTCGTGAAAGTCTTCAAAAGTATGATCATTGAGGTTCGAGGGAATTTGAGGCTTTTTGAAATGTTCAAAGTCAATATCACAGAGATTTGGGGAAAGACAGATAGTCATAGGCAGTGGCATGGGTAACCCGTGGGTAGTTTTTGGGTTACCCATACCCGTACCCATGGCTACCCATACCCGTAACCCACGGGTCATGAGCTACGGGTCATGTGGGTACGGGTCCACATAGATGGGTCGAGTTGAAAAGTATGCATTAAGAATATATTAAACTAATATACTGTCCTAGCCATCCTCGAGCTCAGGCTCATCATCCCCTTCAACCTCCTGGAGGACTGTAACTGCCAAAACATCACTGTCCTTGACCAGACCCAGCAGACTCCACGAGCCTAAGCACAGAAGTGCCCGGGTGGACTGCGATGAGAGCTGGCTACGGACATGGGATAAAATGAGGCAGCCGCAGCTGAAGATACGCTCGACATCGACAGATGTAGCTGAAATAGATAGTTGAGTTGACGATCATGTATCAAAAGAAAACGATGGCCCACCGGGGATCGTCAAGTAATCCAATGCCATACGTGAGAGGCACGGGTACATTCCCCGGTGCTCGTGCCACCACATAAGGACTCCTTTTACCATTTCTGGGTCGGTGCTGAGGTACCGGTCAAGCTCGTACCGCAATTCCTTCTGCGTGGGGGCGCTGAGTGATGGAAGGTCGTCAAACATGTTTTTCGGCTTTGATGATGCCTGCCCGCAGACGTTAGCTTAGTTCTTGGGAGAACAAGGAGCATGCACCTTCGATGCCGCGTTTGACGTCGCCAGAGTCGGTCTTTCTTCCACACAAGCCTCTTCCTGTTTGTAAGATCGCTCAAACACGTCACGTACCATTTCTTTTGCTGTTTCAATCCATTCTTCTTCCCAGCCGGCTGTTCTAAAGTATGAGAGTTTATGACGAGGGTGCAGAACTGATTTCGGATGGAATTAGGAAAGGTTTGTTAGAGGAAACTTGAGTTACAGACCCATAGCGACACGGTACACCTCGGATGAATCTGTGAGCGAGTAGTATCGGTTCAGAGTCTTCTTTCCAAGTTCCAGAGAGGCCTTGATGGCTGGGGAGAGGCTCCGATCATGTGCGTGTGCAGTAAGCTTGTCGTTGATGAAATCCATGGCCGGAATAACGGTAGCGAGGTTGGGCATTGAGCGAGAGAAGAACAATGTCGCGTCTTTCAAGACCTGTGCAGACGGCATCACGTTGATGATGAGTCAGCGATCCGCGGATCGCTTACATCACTTACCTTGAGGACATCACTCAACTGCACCGCAATCGTCCATTCCTGTTCGCTCAACTCATAGTTTCGGAGCTTGTTCTGCCTGTCTGCCGTCAGGATGTCAATTGCCTTGCGGTACTCGAGCGTGAACTTCAACATATCATAGGTTGAGTTCCAGCGTGTTGTCACATCGCGAGGCATGATCCTATCTGATGCTTTGAGTTCCTGGAGCAGTTTTCGCCAAGCAGGCAAGACAATTGTTGATGAGTTGATGACTTTGAAAGCAATTTTCCGAAGCTTCCAATTCCTGTAAGTAACATCCTCCCTGCACAATTGGTATCTCACCTTTACCAGAACGAGTTTGACTGGGCGAATATCTCCCTCGACTTGCTCATGCTCGGTGGGGGAAAGCAACATCATCTCATCGATCCATCCTTCTATGTCATCATCTGTCTCCATTTCCATGTCCGTGTCACCTGTCTCGCCGTCGATCTGACGTTGTGCCATAGCATCTATAGATTGTCGTTCTTCGAGGTCCACATCCCCAGCCAGGTCCTGCAATTCTCGCTCAGCCACGTCACCCCGAAGTTCTTGTTCTGCGTCGTCCAGGTGTTGATCTTCTCGCGTTTTCTGTACGTCGAACTGTTTTATTATAGATTTTGCCATGAGATTGACAATGTGCAGGAAGCACCGTGTGTGGCCAACCTCAGAGAAGGAGGGAAGAATTTTCGCAAGCTCGGCTATCATGACATTATTACACGATGCGTTATCACATGTAATACTCAGAATCTGTTGGAGGTGAGGCATTTCTTCCTCAGTTTTGGTTTGATCCTCACCTTGTCTGCTATTCCAAATTCCTGTAGGATCTTTGCGAATGCTGTTGCCAAGTTAAGTCCAGAGTGAGACTACAGAATGGGGCTCATCAGTGAACAGCAACTTCTAACCATGGTAGATCCATACTTGTGCAACTTCAACAATATCTAATACGAGGCATAGCAGCATACCATTTCGCTCAAGGTGAACTGTAAGCGCTACAAATGCCTTGTGGTTTGGGGATGTCCACGCGTCGGTTGCAAAGTTCAGTTTGCCATCATATGTCTGTATCCCCTCAGTGTCGTTCAAAGTGGGGCCCAAAGAAATGTCCACTTACCCGCAACATGTTCGCAATCCTCCGCCGTGTGTGCACAAAAACCATTCAAACATCATGGGATACTGTCGAAGGCGAAGGTACGTAATATTCTGGCCATCCTGTCTTCATCAAGGATTGAAAACCACGATCCTTTACAATCTTGAAGGGTCGAGCACTTTCAGAAACCCAGCAGACAATTTCAGCTCTAAGACAGCAAGTCAGGGAGGGATCTTTCTCGACGCTGTGATGGATGAACAAACTTTGTCTCCGTCTTTGTGTGTTGCCGGTGTGAGAAGGTGACCTTGCCTTTTCCAGCCCTTTCAAACAATGCGGTGATTGATCCATTTGGGTGTCCTGATGTTATTCCAGAGTGACGAGCCTCGGAAGCATCCTTCATTTTGTCGGCGGCTTCGATTGTTTCTGCCCCCCAACATTGCTTGGCATGCTTTCGTAAATTGCTGGTCGATTTTGCATCGGCCTTGTCCAAATAATGATGTATCCTCTTCTGGCAACCTTTGGCGGCACAGGCAAAGACATGGAAGCGACGTCCTTTATCATAATCAATAGTTGGTACTGGGTGGAAGAAGGAGTAAATTGGTGCATTCCAGTCCTTTTTCAAACGTTCTGAGCATCGTAATGAGCATCTCTTTTTTTTGTCACAGGGACTGAATGGCGACATACCGAGCTCAACATCTGCGGCCTCTTCTGCCTCTTCCACCTCTGCATCTGTTTGACCAGTACTGCTATCGATGATGGATGGTTCATCACTCTTGTTACTGCCGGTGTCGGATAACGATATGGTATCCCCAGTAAGTCCTTTTCTCTTCTTTTTTGGCAATAGAGCCTTGACGACTTTTGATGCTTTCCGCTTTAGGGTTTCAACGACTTTTGTTGAGCGTTTTATGGATCCATCAGATTTGCGCGAAGCAGGCATGATGCTGGGTCCCTATTTCTTTTTTTGTCATGTTCGTGTAGTTATGCTCGAAACTCCGCCACTGTACAGTTGCGGAGTTGGGCAATGTAGTATACCTTAACTTTGATCTCCTGGTGCACAGGTTTGTGTGGGTCACGGGTCCCAGAATGGTGACCTGTACCCGTACCCATCACTACCCGTACCCGTAACCCCTACAGCTTACCAAACCCATGCCACTGCCTAGATAGTCATAAGGTATTTTCGAAAAATATAGAGTTTGAGATCGAGGACAGAGAAGGCCTGCATGGGCGAATAGAAGCAAAAGCTGTCAAAGCTATTTCAAAGAATGTCGAGGATAGTAAAATGTTTTTGATGATTAGAATAAGGTCGAAATGTGAGAAAGAAAAACAAAATGGGTGAACTTAATTGATGTCAATAATACTAGCCATGCTCGTAATAATTGAGTCGAGTGACTGGTCAAATCGAAGTCAGATGCAAAATCGAGGGGTTGAAAACGAGGCCAAGGAGATATTTAATGGTGATGGATGTAATGGAAATTTTGGCAAGAAGGGGAAGGCGAATCTCAAGGCGATGATTGTAGATATATGATGGGTAGGGAATTTTGAATGGTATATTGGACTTTGAAGACGACTGTGAATGTGAATCTGGCAATGGAATATAGGGTGAAGGCGATATCAAAATAGATGATGAATCGAAAGATGGCGCAGGTGATGAGATTGAAGATGAGAATATTGGGAGTGGCGATTGGCATGTCAAGGTCAAAGTGGGCAATGGCGGGGACGAATGCGATGAGGATATCAGAGGCAAGATCGAGTTCAAAGGTGGCAAAGGTGCAACTATTGTACTGGCCTTAACTGGAATTACTGAAGGCAAAGATGATGGGATTGGAATGGACGTGGGTGACACAGCTGGGACTATCAAAGGCAAAGATGATGAGACTGGCATTGATGTGTGCGACAAAGCTGGGATGATGCAATGAAGACCAGGAGGGGCGACATAACAATTTCAAAGTGTGACATTTTCTCATTTGAGCGCAAGCTCTTTCTCAAGGGCTAGTTCTTGTTCGATTGCCATGATATGAGCTTCTACATTGTCTGAATTGTTTGAGCTATGAGGTATATCATCCAATGCTTGGTTCGATGTAGTCAAAGGTGCGATATCGGTGATGAACGAGGTCAAAGCAGGAAGTTTGGGTGCTGATTTGTTTGAATTCGAAGCTGCAATAACCAATGCTAGATTTAATGCAAAATTGTCCAGAATGTTTGAAACGTCTTTTAGGTCAATCGATGTGCTAGATTGTGATAAATTTGAGGTTGAAATTGATGGCTGGGGAATGGAATACGAGTTCGAGCATGCTATAACATAGTGCACAGCGTCATGGATGTCGTTCAGAATGTATGGGTCATCGGGATAGTGATCAGGGAATTTTACTTCAAGGTGATCTGCAATTCGAGTCTGTAAGTTTGTTCGAAAGCCTCAAAGAAAAGCTCGACTCTGTTTGGCTTCTGAAAGTCTACATTTCGAGCAAAGGAAGCTTGTGATCTTGTAGAATGACCTGTAATAAGCTCCTAAATTGATTGCATCAAAAATTCTGGTGTGAAATTGTTTGCCAACGAGTGTATCCATGTCCAAAATGCTGTATTTTCATTCATCTTCTATTTCTGGATAGAACTTGAATACTGCAATGCGAAAGTCATCAAACATTGTGCCAGGTTCATACTCTGAAAGCGATTTCCAGAGGTCATAAGAATCGATGTCAGCATATCTGCAAGCATGTCTCTTCTTCAAGTCGTGATCTATAATACCGCAACTCATAAATAAAACTTCGAGCTCTTCGAAGTATTTTCGGAGTTCTCTAGGTCGTCTTGAATTAAATTTTGGGGATGTTGAGTGACCATGAGCTGGAATGAAAGGCTTCATGTTCAAAGTAGATTTCGAAGGTCACGAGGTCGAAATTCATGCGATGTCATTTTTTGTATGTTTCGAGGTCAAGGGTGGTTGTGAAGTCATAAGTGTGAGAGGCAAAAGAGTGTGAAAGCAATATGATTGATGGTGAGATACTGTATCAAGATCTCCTGGTTGTTCAGGAGAGTTGGAGGCAAAATGAGTTCAATTTGAAGTCGAAATCATTGAGCCCCCCTTTGGTGATATGAGTGGTGGATAAGAGTGGAGGTTCAAAGATGAAATGATCTAGAAACCCCTCATGGTGGGCTCCAAAAATGATGATACTCAACCCAGAAACCCAAACAAAACCTACTAAATGTCTTCAGATGGTATAACATGAGTCAGAGGAAGGGTGCATGGTGGTACTAAATATCACTGCTGACATCCAAACACTGTGTTTAGTGATGTGAAGTAATAAGGGATGGTGCAAATAGTCTGTAAGTGCATACGAAGTTGTTCGAATGAGTTTGAAATGGGTTTGAAGATGTGCAAAATAGTTCGAATAAGTTTGAAGATGCGTGAAATAGTTCAAATAAGTTCGAAGAGGTTTGATGTATATCGAGAAATGGGTTTAGTGAATGTGATGTGTTTTTCGAATAGCGATAGGTGATGGGCAATAAAACGTGAGGCAAATATAATAGTTTCAAAGAAGTTCACGATATTTTGCAGAACTTAGAGATACAATGTGAGCTAAGACTCAAGAGAACGGCTCTTAAATCTGACGATGAGTGAGAGGGTAACTTGTGCTGTGTTCCCTGTTGTTCTTCTTTATTCTAAGTATCTAACACAAGTCTATATACAAAATGAAGAGATAGTACTAAAAAGGACATAAGAACATGTGTAAAACATGATGCAAATATATCAAACAATGAGGACTTGTAGATCATGAAACAAATGATAAATGATAAATGATGAAGTGTATAGTGTTCCAGTATGGTAATAGTTTTTGTTCTATTGCTTTAATATATCAATGAAACACAAAAACACACTTATTGCATTCTAACTCTGTTGTAGTCTCTCCTCATGTCTGGTAGTGCTCGATATGTGACTAAATGGTTTGTTCCAGATGTGCAGCATGTATCAAAAATGTTTCAAGACAACTATACAGCAGCCAATGTCATTCAAAATGCTGCGAAATCATTCGAAGTGTTGCAAAATAGTTCAAAGTCATTCAAAGTCATCCGAAATAATGCGAAATAGTTCGAAAATAATTTGAAGTCAATTTCATGGCATTCATAGTCAATTTCATAGCATTCATAGTCAATTTCATGGCATTCATAGTGAATCAGAGTGCGTGTCATAATGTATCGATATGAGTGAAAATCTTCTCCAGACCTTAATGTGCACAGTGGACATATCAGCATTCAAAGATGTTCGAAATAGTTTGAAATAGGTTCGAAGATGTGCGAAATAGTTCAAATAAGTTTGAAAATGTGCAAAGTAGTTCGGATAAGTTCGGAGGTAGTTCGAGGTATATTGAGAAATGAGCATAGTGAGTGGAAAGTGTTTTCCATGTGGCGATATGTGATATGCAATAAGTCGAAGACGAATATGATAAAGTTCAAAGAAGTTCACAATATTTCACAGAACTTAGAGATATGATGTGAGCTAAGACTCAAGAGAACGGCTCTTAAATCTGACAATGAGTGAGAGGGTAACTTTATCTCTGTTCCCCATTGCTTTGCTTCTTGTTCCAAGTAGCTAATACAGGTCTATATACAAATTGAAAAGATAGTACTAAAAAGGGAAATAAAACATGTGTAAGACATGAGGCAATATATCAAACAATGAGGACTTTGTAGATCATAAAATAAATGAGAAATAATAAATAATTGAAACATACATGTCCCCATATGGTAAAAGTACTTATCTTTTGCTTCAATATATCAATGAAACATAAAAATGCACTTATCGCATCCTAACTCTGTTGTAGTCTCTCCTCATGTCTGGTAGTGCTCGATATGCAACTAAATGGTTTGTTCTGGATGAGCATGTATCAAAAATGTTTCAAGACAACTATATGGTGGCCAATGTCATTTGAAATGCTGTGAAGTAATTTGAAGTGTCACGATGATAGGTCCACTGCGTGTGCTAAGGTCTGAAGAGGATTCCCACTTGTATCTACACATTACAACATGCACTCCGAATCACTACAAATGCCACGAAATTCACTTCAAACATATTTCGAACTATTTTGCATGTCTTCGAGCCTATTTTGAACTATTCCGAACTTCTTCGTACGCTCTTACAAACTATTCACACCATTCCTCATCAATTTGCCTCACTAAAAACAACATTTGGAATTTAGCGGTGATATTTAGTACCACCTTGCACCCTTCCTCTGACTTGTGTTATACCATCCGAAGCCATTTAGTAGGTTTTGTTTGGGTTTCCGGGTTGAGTATCATCATTTTGGAGCCCACTGCGAGGGGTTTCTAGATCATTTCATCGTTGAACCTCCACTCTTTCCTACCACTCATTTCACCTAAAGGGGGCTCAATGATTTCGGTTTCGCATTGAACTTGTTTTGCCTCCAACCCTCCTGAACAACCAGGAGATCTCGATATAATATCCCAACCATCAATAATATTACTTTTGCACTCTTTCGCCCTTTGCACTTATGACTTTGCTACCATCTTTGACTTCAAAACATATGAAACATGACACTGCACAAATCTTGACCTCGCGACCTCTGAAATCTACTTTGAACATGAAGTCTTTCATTCCAGCTCCTGGTCACTCAACATCCCCAAAATTTGATTCAAGATGACCTAGAGAACTCCGAAAATACTTCGAAGAGCTCGAAGTTTTATTTATGAGTTGCGGTAGTATAGATCATGACTTGAAGAAGAGACACGCTTGCAGATATGCTGACATCGATTCTTATGACCTCTGGAAATCGCTTTCAGAGTATGAACCTGGCACAATGTTTGATGACTTTCGCATTGCAGTATCCAAGTTCTATCCAGAAATAGAAGATGAATGAAAATACAGCATTTTGGACATGGATACACTCGTTGGCAAACAATTTTGCACCAGAACTTTTGATGCAATCAATTTAGGAGCTTATTACAGGTCATTCTACAAGATCACAAGCTTCCTTTGCTTGAAATGTAGACTTTCAGAAGCCAAACAGAGTCGAGCTTTTCTTCGAGGCTTTCGAATGAACTTATGGACTAAAATTACAGATCGTCTCAAAATAAAGTTTCCTAATCACTATCCCGATGACCCATATATGCTGAACAACATCCATGATGCCACAAAATTAGTTATAGCATCCTCAAACTCGTATTCTATTCCCCAGCAATCGATTTTGACCTCAGATTTATCGCAGTCTAGCACATCAGTCGACTTCAAAGATGTTTCGCACATTTTCGAAAATTTCGCATCAAACCTCGCATCGGTCATCACCACTTCGAATTCGACCAGATCAGCACCCGAACTTCCCGCTTCGACCTCATTCCTCACTGATAGAGCACTTTCACCTACATTGAACCCAGCATCAAACAATATACCTTATGGCTCGAACAATTTGGACAATGTAGAAGCTCGTATTATGGCACTCGAACAGGAACTAGCCCTCAAAAAACAGCTTGCACTCAAACAAGAAAACATCACACTTCAAAATCATCATGTCATGCCTCCTGGTCATCATCAAATTGTCTCAGCTTCATCACCCACATCCATCCCAGTCCAATCATCTTTGCCTTCAGTAGCTCCTGCCCAGTCCACCCCAATAGTCACACCTTTGCCACCTTCAAACTCGATCCTGCCTCCAATATCCTCGTTGCATTCATCCCTACCATTGCCTACTTCGACCTCAGCTTGCTGTTCACCACTACCGATATTTTTGTCTTCAATCTCATCATCTGCGCCCTCTTCTGATTTAACATCTATTTTGATATTGCCTTCACTGAATATTTCACCACCAGATTCATCTTCACATTCACCCTCAAAATCCACTATAGCATTTGAAGTTCCATCCCCATCGTACACCTACAGTCAGCGCCTCAAGATTCGCCTACTTCCCCTCATCGCCAAAAGTTTTATTACATCCATCATCCACAAGTATTTCTCTGCCCTCATTTTTGACCCCTCAGTCTTACATTCTATTTTGATTCAACCAGTTGCTTGACTCAATTATTACAATCATGGCTAATATTATTGACATCGACTAAATTCACCCATTTTCTTTCTCTTTTTCATATTTCGATCTCATTCTATTTATTGAAAACATTTTACTATCCTCGACATTCTTTGAAACAGCTTTGACAGCTGTCACCTTTATGTGCCCACATATTTCTTCACTCACCTCAATCTTGACTCTAAATTTTTAAAAAATGCTCTACAACCATTTCCTTCTTGCCAAATCTTCTCCCTATCAACTTTGAATCATTTTCAAACCATTTTGCACGATTTTGCACATGACTTCGATCAACTGACTGGGACAGTCAGGATTTCAGTAAGGGGGAGAATGATAGGTCCACTGCGCATGCTAAGGTCTGAAGAAGATTCCCACTTGTATCTACACATTACAACATGCACTCCGAATCACTATGAATGCCACAAAATTCACTTCGAATATATTTCGAACTATTTTGCATGTCTTTGAGCCTATTTCGAACTATTCCGAACTTCTTCGTATGCTCTTACAAACTATTCACACCATTCCTCATCAATTTGCCTCACTAAAAACAACATTTGGAATTTAGCGGTGATATTTAGTACCACCTTGCACCCTTCCTCTGACTTGTGTTATACCATCCGAAGCCATTTAGTAGGTTTTGTTGGGGTTTTCGGGTTGAGTATCATTAGCAAAATGTCACGAAATAGTTCGAAATGTCTCAAAGTCATCTGAAATAGTGTGAAATAGTTCAAAAATGTTCGAAAAGGATTTCGTAGGGTTCGTAGCAGTTCAGAACATCTGTTGTAATGTGTCGATATGAGTGGGAATCTTCTCCAGACCTTAGCATGTGCAGTGGACCTATCAGCGGGCATGGGAGCAGGAGTGAGAGGGGAAGTGGGAGAAGTGGGACTCGGAGCGGTGATGATACTCAACCCAAAAACCCAAACAAAACCTACTAAATGGCTTTGGATGGTATAACACAAGTCAGAGGAAGGGTGCAAGGTGGTACTAAATATCACCACTGAGACCAATACATTGTGTTTAGTGACGTGAAATAATAGGGAATGTTGCAAATAGTCTTTATAGGCGTATGAAGATGTTCAAAATAGTCTGAAATTGGTTTGAAGATGTGCGAATATGGTTCGAATAAGTTCGAAGAAGTTTGAGGTATATTGAAGAATGAGTTTAATGAATGTGATGTGTTTTTTCGAATGACAATAAGTGATGGGCAATAAAATGTGGGGTGAATACGATGGTTTAGAAGAAGTTCATGATATTTTGCAGAACTTAGAGATACGATGTGAACTAAGACTCAAGAGAATGGCTCTTAAGTCAGACAATAAGTGTGAGGGTAACTTGTGCTGTTCCCCATTGCTATATTTTGTTCGTTCTAACTAACTAATACAAGTCTATATACAAAATGAAGAGATAGTACTAAAAAAGGAAATAAGAACATGTGTAAAACATGAGGCAAATATATCAAACAATGAGGACTTGTGGATTATGAAGCAAATGAGAAATAATAAATGATGAAACATATAGTGTTCCCATATGGTAAAAGTACTTATCCTGTGCTTCAATATATCAAAGAAACACAAAAATGCACTTATCGCATTCTAAGGGTTTTGTACTCTCTCCTCGTGTCCAGTAGTGCTCGATATGTGGCAAGTTGGCTTGTTCCGTATGTGCAATGTATATTGAAAGTGTTTCAAGACAGCTATATGGTGGCCCATATCGTTCGAAGTGCTGCAAAGTTGTTCGAAGTGTCATGAAATAGTTTGAAAGCATTCGAAGTTGTCCAAAATAGTGTGAAATCATGTGAAAATGGTTCAAAGTTGATTTTGTGGCATTCGTAGTGATTCAAAGTGTATGTTGTAATGTCTCCATACGAGTGGAAATGTTCCCCAGACATTATAATGTGTAGTGGACCTATCAGCGGAAACAGGAGTGGGACTTGGAGTGGGACCTGGAGTGGGAGCGGGAGTGGCATCGACTTCCTTGGCATCAACTTCCTCAGCATCCATCCATCCTTTCCAATACACCTCTGCCCTCCTGCTTGGAGTCCTCTCAGGGCAAACCACCTGCCCAGCTGAAGTTCTGCAAAATATCATGAACTTCCTCAAACTTTTGTATTCGCTCTCAACTCATCATTGCCTATTGCCACTCAAAAATCACTTCTTAATTGCTATATTCATGTGCTGAACATATCTCAACACCAGTCAAACCCCTTCAAAACCTCCTCGAACTTACCCAAACAACTTTGAACCCATTCAAACCTAATTCGAACCACTTTGCACATCTTTGAACCTATTTTGAACTTTTTCGAACATCTTTGTATGCTTTTGAAGACTATTTGTTGCATCCTTTACCATTTCGCATCACTTAAAACAATGTTCTGGTATGAGCGGTGATATTTAGTACTGACTCGCACCCTTCCTCTAGCCTGAGTTATACTTCATAAGCCTTTTAACAGGTTTTTGCTAGGTTTCCAGGTCGAGTATCATCAGTGCCAAGCCCAACAATGAGGTTTCTGCAGTAGTAGAAATGATATGGACTTCCTTTGTGAAGCGGTTGCATACTACAAATATTGCATTGTATCCTTGAGCTTCAGGTAATCCTGTAATAAAGTCCACAGATATATCTCACCATGGCACTTTAGGTATAGGGTTCAGCATTAATTTCCCTGCAGGCTTTTCTGGAAATTTCTTCCCCCTCATGCACATATCACACCCATCCACATACCCCAGCACATACTTTGAAATTCCAGGCCACCAATAATTTCTCATTACCAACTCCAACGTCTTCCACCTTCCTGGATGTCCAGCAGCTGGCGTGTTATGATGTAACCATATGATCTCCCTTTGTAAATCTTGATCCTTCAGTACATAGACCTTTCCTCTGAACAACACTAACCCTTGTTCTTCAACCCATTCATCTCCTTTAATATTACCTTTCTTCTCGCCTCTCAGAGCTTTCACAGCTTCCACCACTTTATCATCCATCTCTGAACATTGCCTAATTTTAGACAACATTTATTTCTGTCTCTGAGCTATCCACCAATACACTTCTCTGGTTTTATAAATAAATTATTCTCTGCCAATCCTTGTAATACCTCATGCACTATTGCCTCATAATTTTCTTCATCCTCCATAAATATCAAAATGTTGTCAATGAATATTATTACCATGCCTTTGTCTATTACGTCCTTGAAAATGTTGTTCATCATATTTTGGAAAGTTGGGGGACTATTGGTCATCTGGTGCAATTTTGGACTTTACAATTGTTATTCAATGACACTTACATTCGACAATGCCCTCCATGTCCTCTCCATCCCCTTCAGATGATATAGCTGTAGTCCACTCTGCTTTGATAAATGCTAAGCTCATTGTCATTGAAACTGTCACTGCTAACAAGAAGAACAAGAAGGCCTCAACCAAAAAGTCATGAAGCACAAGCAATTTATGCACAAGTTTGAGCTCTCAGAGGTGAACTATGTTGAGCCTTTGAATGCATTCTTGAAGATACACCATATACAAAAATACCAAGCTACTGCAAACCATATCTTCACTTTCAAGATCCAAGTCCCTCCTGTGAAGTACAGAAGATGGGTAGGTACATCTGTGCACTCACACTGATTGGTATTGTTTAGAGTTGGCAAGGCCTGTGATATTGAGGACTATGATGAATACAAAGATATTGTGAAGGGTATACTTGAGATGAAACCCAACAAACCCCTCAATCTCACCATTAAACTCACACATATTCACAAGTATGGCAAGGTAAAGTGTGTTGTTTTCTCCTTACAAAATGCTGTTCAATCACCATGGTCTAGAAATAGTCTCAGAGAAGGAAGAGTCCAGAGAGTGGTGAGAATGAGGAAGATGACAATGATGTGGTATGTGATAGTACCAGCCGAGAATATCACAACACTGACTATATGCATGTATCATCTCAGGAGAATGGCCTCTCAAAGGTGGATCTTGAGTTTGCTCAATGCTGCAGACTCCTTGAAGTCAACTATCAAAATGACCACGATGGCAGCTATACATACATTGATAAGGCACCTGGTGGTACAGGTGATTCATTTCCCTTGACACCTTTCATGATAAAAGAATGGGGCAAGGGCTATTGTATGTGCTTTATTACTACTCTTTTGAATACAGTTAATCAGCACTCAGTACAATGGCAAAGCAACAGCCATGCACCCCCCTGCAACATCAACCTTTGATCCCATCAATCATCATGTGACTCTCCCATGCTCCTGGTCAACATCAACATCAACATCAAACCCTCTTTTTCTCAGCCATCTGATCTCGCCCATGTGGCCTCAATTGTCCAGGATCTCATTGCTATGGTTCAATGGGCTTCTCACTCAGTGCCTTCAATCCTAAACAACAAATCTGATGTGTCCTCTGCTCCTAGTCTTCCTCCAGAATATTCCCTCGAAGCTTTGATGCTTCCTTGAATATGATGAAGAGAGTCTCAATGTTCACAATGCTACAGGTTATGAAAAGAGCTTCTGAAGCCAGGGTTATAGACCTGATATTCTCCATCTTGTCAACAGTGCAGCTTTACATGGCATCAGTTTGTCTGAGGGTGATGTTATCCATCTGAAGCAGAATGCACTACATTGGTGGAACCTTGAATCGGAATCTAAGAAGCACAAACAGTCTGATGAAGATTGCAGCAGGTCAACACCACCTCCTGCACTGTCCACACCTCCAAACATCAAAGTGCAGTTCAAGAAGAAGTTTCACAATGATGGCAGTAGTGCGAGATTGTATGGTCCACAGATCACTCTAGGCAGCATCTGGGACAGGACTTTGATTGGGCCTACTTTTGTGAAGCTCATGGGCAATTTGTTCTCTTTCCAGATGGTTATGTTCCTGTTCTTGATGGCTTTCTTGAGGACTCAGATGATGACTAGTAGTCCCATGAATGTGATCACATTATACTACACATCCTGATGCTTGAAAGAAGCCCCAAGCCTTCTCTGCTATAATATTCTGACATGCATAATCTATCATAGAAAGAGAGAAGTCCTGCCAATGGTGATGAAGAAAGGCCTTGATGGATGAGAATGCTTGCTCAATTGGATTGAGATTGAGTGAGTATGGTGGGAGGAAGATAACTTGCATTCTGGTAGAGATGTCAATGTGGTCAGGAATATATTGCAACCTACTTATGGGCTTCATCTTCTACAAGAGCACAAACTTCTTCACAGTGGTGGATGCTACAATTGTCAAGGACAAGAACACTGTGAGGACCAGGATATGGATTGGTTAGAGGAATCTAGAGAAAAGATGTTGATAAGTGACCATTCAAAGTAAGGTTCCCAACTCATGACCAATTCATGCAGGAATTGTAAAAAGTGCTCAGAGGTCACTGATTCTGGGATGATGTCATATGTGATGATTCCATCGAGAGTGAGAATGGGAAGAATGGAATAACATTCACCATGGACAAAAAACTGCCTCTGATCACATCTCTTTCCTAGAAGTGCCCACCCCTTTGGCCACTGAGATAACTGTTGATTGCTCGCAGCTTCATCAACAAACATGATCATCTGTGGATCCAGAGCTTCATCACCTATGCAGTTCATGAATGCTGACCAAAGATCACCCCATTCAAGAGTGCATGCTGATACCACTTTGCATGTGAGGGTGAGTCATCGGAGAGTTCTGCAGAGTGTCAGCACTGAGATATGGATCCCTCAATATTGATATACATAGCTCATCTTAAATCTCATCTACATATATTGTATGCCTTTGGTTGATTAGAGAAGAAACCTTTATGTCTGTGAAATCAAGCAATTGATGTCTGCCAATTTTATGATGAACATGAGGATTGTGTGCAATGCCATGAATTCTGAAGTATGAGAGAGATGAATAGACTAGTGATTTCTTGATTCCAAGAATCCTGCAGATCTCCTTTACTGTGAAATCTTGTTCATAAAACAGGGCAGGCATGTGTGCTTTCAAGTCTTTCGAGATATGGCGATGAGGCATGATTAAGGCTCCAACTGTATTATCTATTTACTGTATATATATGGTAAATACTGTATATGTATATGTATGAGCTTATGACCCATGCCTTTGTCATGGTGTTCGCTCACTTTGCTCGCTCAGCCTGACACCAGCATGGGCCAGCTCGTGTATATGTAACACAATGCTTAATCCCACTACAGTTACTCAAGTCTAACTTGGTTATCAAACTAACACATTATTGCAAACTTGTATTCAAACTTGTATTGACTTGTTATATCGACTTTACTACAAACTTGTTACTGATATCATTACAAACATGTATTAACTTGTTATTGACATCATTACAAACTTGTATTGACCTGTTATTGACTTGTTATTGACTTTATTACAAATGTGTATTGATATGTTATTGACATTATTACAAACTTGTATTGACTTGTTATATTGACTTTACTACAAACTTGTTACTGACATTATTACAAACTTTTATTGACTTGTTATTGACTTTATTACAAAATTGTATTGACTTGTTATTGACATTATTACAAACTTGTATTAACTTGTTACTGACTTGTATTAAGGTGTTATTGACTTTATTCCAAATTTGTATTCACTTGTTATTGACTTGTTATTGACATCATTAGAAACTTGTATTGATCTGTTATTGACATTATTACAAACTTTTATTGACTTGTTATTGAATACACACCAAGGTTTACTAACCTGCCCTAAAGTTTTCTCACAATAAATTTTTCAACCATTTGGTTCAATCCCAGTACAATCCAAATCTAATTCTAATTCTAATTCTAATTCTAATTCTAATTCTAATTCTAATTCTAATTCTAATTCTAAATCCAAGTCTATCTTGATATCTATATTAGTTTCCAATTCCTGTAAATAATCTCTCAAGTTACTCACCTTTGCTAAACCACTCCATTCAACACTTCCTTGTATACCACATTGGCAGTTCTGTTATTTCCATTGTTTTCATTCAACAGCACCTTGATCCTTTCTCCAGATGTACACCTTGACAGTGCAACATATAGCTGCCCATGTGAGAACACTGGTGTCTGCAAGTCCAAGCCAACATGGGATACTGATTGGCCTTGTGACTTGTTGATAGTCATGGCAAATGCCAAGCGAACTGGAAATTGATGTTGACGGAGTGGTAATGGCAAGGTCTCTGCTGAAGGCTCTAGTGTGATCCGAGGAATGAAAACGATGTTTCCTGCAAACTGTGCATCTCCACTGATGATCCTGCACTTCAATACACGTGGTCTGTCTTCAAGAAGGATAAGTCGAGTTCCATTGCAAAGACCCATGGTGACATCCAGATTGCATAGAAGCATGAGAGGACAGCCTATCTTAAGTGCCAGCCTGGAGAGAGGAAGGCCACTTGCTTTGATAGAGTTTAGATACTCTGCAGGATATGGCTGGAAGTTGTTTAGCTTGTGCTCTCTGAATGAGACTGTATCAGCACTGTTGAAGACATGCTCTGGTCCAGGAAATCTGGTAAGGAGAAGAGAGTTGATGACATCAACATTGTTATTTGTGCAGGAGAGAATGGTCCTATCCAGATAGTACTGATCTGGCTTGTTCCCCTGCTCTATGCCTGAATATGTGGAGTTGATAAGGTGATCCATGGTATTTCCATGGCAGAGCATGTTCTGTGGAATCTGGATAGCGTCTGCAGCATCGACTGTTGTGCCTGCACCGATGTGCAAGAGCCAGGCAGCATGTGCAGTGTTCTCTAGAGTTCTGTCGAGTCGCATATTCTCGGTCAAGTGATAGACAGTAATGCATTGCCAGAGAGTGCTTCTTTTGATGGATGAAGCTATGATCTGTTCTCTAGTGCCCCTAGGAATGACAGGTAGGGTCTGTCTAAAGTCACCTCCAAACAAAATGGTGATTCCACTAAATGGAACATTCTTTTTCTTGAGATCATGCAAAGTGCAGTCTACTGCATCTGTGGCATATTTGTGCTGCATAGGAACTTCATCCCAGATGATGATGGAAATTTGATCAAGGACCTGGTGCAAATCTGAACCTCGAAGTATTCTGCAAGTAGAGGCCTCATCGATTTTGATTGGGATTTTAAACATGGAATGTGCTGTGCGACCCCCCTCTAGAAGCAATGCAGCAATTCCAGATGATGCCACACAGAGAGCAATTTTCCCTTGAGCATGAACAGCAGTTGCGATGGTGTTGCAGACAAAGGTCTTTTCACAGCCTCCAGCACTATCCAAGAACATGAGCTTTCCCTTGTTATTGTTGACAGAATCCATTGCAGCATCAAAAACCCATCTCTGCCTGTGATTGAAAAGCTGGAGATTGTGAGTGACAGTGATAGCCAACTCTTCAACATTGTAATCCCTCTGTTCCTGCAAAAGCCTATTGGCAGGAACATCAATGTGCCAGTTTCCTTTAATGGCAGGCATCTCTGGATAATCAGAAAGTTGTTTGCCTGATCTGATAAGAATCTGATTGATGAGATGCAAGCCATACATGTAAACTTGATCATCTGTAAAGTCTGTATCTGGATAGATGGAAAGAAGCTTGACTCTAAGGTCATTACAAATGTGATGTTTGAACTGGTTCCACAGGATGTCAGGTGATGTTGGATTGCAATGAAGAAGAATGGTGGCAAAGAGCAATCTGAGAGAGGAACCGAGCTGCATCTGGGATGCCTCTGTAAGACACTGTACCCATTCCTGGTCATCCTGCAAAAGACCCAATGCAACACAGGCCTGCTTGAATGTATTATGGATGACACCATTGACAGTGTGCAAGTGCTGGAATGATGTTACCCCTGTGACAACAGTAAGGAGCAGCCTGAGGTAGAATCTTTCCCCCTGAGCAGGAGAAGCAAAGTACATTCTGCCAATTGCAGGGTCACGCTGCTTCCTTGGATTCCACTGCTTCTTGGTTGGATTGTAGACCCATGCTTGAGGAAAGTTCTGGTAGGTGACAGTACATGCTGCTTCATATCTTCTGTTGGCATCAAACCAAGCAGTGAGATGTGTTGTTTTGGCAGCAGGCCTTTTCAAAATTTCATTGATATTGTCATCTGCATTGAAGTAGACAGTTTGCTGGTCCTCCAGATGGACAGGCAGACAATAAACATGAGGAGACTCTGCATGCATCCCAAATTCATTTATATGCCAGCAGCTTTCCACAGATCCAATGTAATGTGCATCCAGATACTCCTTGACCTCATCTCTGTCTTGGTCGAGAATCTCAATCATGGTTCTGTCATGGCCTTTGTATATGTACTTGTGGATGTACTTGACAGCCTCTACTGAAGAACAGATCTCGACATTGATGTGACAGTTGTATCTGACAAATGAACCAAGTTGTTAACCAATAAATATAATGTCAGATAAATGTTCCTTACTTTGCAGCCAAATAAGAATTGTGTGGGATGACATGTCTGTTATCATAGACATAATTACACTTCCTCACTGTTCTACCATTGTTGGGTCTGGCATAATCAGGATAATTGTTTGCAGTAAAGGAAGTTTGTTCTCTGAACTCCTTGGGATACCTCTTGCTGCACCTATTGTCGACCATGCATGAAGCCTTGGGTTTGTCATGACCGCAAGGACCATGAAGCATGCAGGTAGTTATAGTGTGATAGAGCATTGGCTGTGTAACTGGGTCAGGAATCTGAGCAGACACAATGGAATCAACATCATGTGCATCATGGATTTTGTCGGCTGGATCGAGAAATATAAGGAGGTGCATATGTGGAAGGCCTCTCTTTTGAAACTTGATGGTATGGATGTGTGCCACCACTTTACCCAAAACACCATCCTTGATATCCTTGAGCAACGCTTTCTTTTTCTGTTCAAAAACATGTGCAACAATGTCTGGCCTGTCATAGGCTTCCTGCTTTTTCCCATGTGTGGTAAAACATGGATTGGGTGATTCTTCCTGCAACAGAGCTTCCTGGATCTCTGGCCACTGTGGATTGGCAGTCATGGTGAGAAAGAGATCTGGCTTGCCAAAAAAGCAACAAATGGCCATGGAATCCTGGAAAAGCTGATTCATATGCCTTTCACTACCTATATGGGTTGATGGAAGAATGATGCAACTCCCATGATCCTCTAGATTGATATTTTTATCCTGGTCACCCATGGCAGCATCCCTCAATCCAGCATACACATCAGCCCTAAGCTCCTTCTGGTGATGGTGGACCCAGTTCAACATATTCTGTTCAATAGAGGCCCAAGCATCTACCACATACTGCTGCCAAAGATTTCCTCCCCACAACAATGGTGGCTGCTCTCCTGGCCTTGGGTGCAACCGATAAGCATGGTAGCATCTCTGACTGACATTGGGAACTCTTCTGGCTCCATCTGCACCTTGGTGTGCAGGTATATCTGGGTGCCATCCATCTTCACCATGAAGGAAAAGCAAGACATAGTGCAGAGTTGAATAGGATGGATGCAACTGGCTGATATGCCTAAGCCCTCCCCTCTCAGCCTGAGAACAATATCTCTGTGATTAGACCATTCCTCAGAGCCATCACCTGGAATAATGGCTGCCACTTCATCATTAGCTGTAGGGAGATTATAGCGATGTAAATCCCGGGTTCTATCTGATCGCAGCCATATGGAGACATTGTCCTGCTCTTCTGGAGGCATTTTCCCTCATGATCTAAAATGCCTGCTTGAATAAAGGCACATAAGGATGGGTATTATTTAGCATGGCCTGCAGCTCTGTCATGATAACTGAGTTGAGATTATTGTTTCGCTGCTCACGAATATTGAGCTGTGCAATAGGGTCATGAATATAGAGCTGTGCATAGGCTGCAGGCTGTCCAGGAGGTGGCAGAAGTGCTCCAGAAAGATGATGAAGATCACCATGAATACGAAAGCTGTATACACCTGATGTACCTGTGACAGAATGGTCCACTTTGACACCCAAGGAAGTGAATGCAAATACAGCATTGTATTGTCAGATGTTTGTTTTAAATTCTTTGGAAAGAGGACTTTTGCCACACAACAGATCCCGCAATGTGGCAGGAGCAGGTCGGAAAGATGGCAGATGAATTTGTCCCTGCAAACAGCAACTTCCAAACTTTGGCACAGCTCTGGTAGACTTGGTCAGTTTTTCACAGTCAAAATGCAAGACATGGCAGTGTGGACACTCCACATTCATGGGTCCAAGTGAATGTCTGGGAATTGGCTCCTGATAAGGTGCACGACCAAGTGGTAATGGCTTGCAGGTTGATGTGGAGGTAGAGGTACAGGCATAGATGGAGGCAAAGGTGGCAACATTGGAGGATTCAGGAATGAAGCAGGCAGCAACGGTGAAGGAGATTGTGTGGGAGAAGGTGGCAATGATGGAACATGGAATATTGGGTCAGGCAGCAGTGGTGATGAAGATTGTGGAGGAGAAGACAGAAATTGTAGAGGAGACACCCTTCCAAACTCATCATAATAATCTGATGGCATAGGAGATGGTGGAAATTGCAAAGTGGTCACCCTTCCAAATTCATCATAATAATCTGATGGCAGGGGAGAAGGTGGAAATTGCAAAGAAGACTGGCTCCCATCATCATCATCAGATTCCTCATTCTCCATTTCCCTCCTCAAAGCAATCTCATTATTCCTCTGTTCTTCATACTCAGCAGCCAACAATGCAGCCATTTCTCTATCCATCTGAATTTGTTCTGCTTGTGCATCCACTTGAGCTCGATATTGATTAATCCAATCTCCAGACATGTTGTTTGCCAATTGATCCAACCTCATCATTCATTGATGCAAGTTCCTGTCTGCAATAGATAGACGTTGGAGCTTCTCAGCCTCATCCATCTGTGCCTGCTCATCTGCAAGCTGTTTGTTTCTCCACATCTGATGCATCCTGAACACCCATTCCTGATCGCGCCTGTTACGTTCTTGCAATGCAGCCTCTATATTAATATGTCTGGGTGGATCATGATATCGTGGCTCAGCAGGTAAAGCAGTTTGCTGGGCAGCTGCCTGCCTCTCCAACTCCTGTTCAGCCAGCTGCTGCAATTGTTGATTGGCTGCTTCATCTTCAGCAATCTGCCTGTTCCTTTCCTGTTCAGCCAGCTGCTGCAATTGCCAAGTATGCTGTCTAGCTGCTTCAGCTTCAGCAGCTTGTCTTTGTGCCAGCTCCTCAGCTTCAGCAGCTTGCCTTTGCTGCTCTTGTTCAGCCAGCTGCTGCAATTGTTGATTGGCTGCTTCATCTTCAGCAATCTGCCTGTTCCTTTCCTGTTCAGCCAGCTGCTGCAATTGCCAAGTATGCTGTCTAGCTGCTTCAGCTTCAGCAGCTTGTCTTTGTGCCAGCTCCTCAGCTTCAGCAGCTTGCCTTTGCTGCTCTTGTTCAGCCAGCTGCTGCAATTGCCAATTATGCCACCTAGCTGCTTCCACTTCAGCAGCTTGCTGCTGTTCAATCACCTCCTGCAATTGCAGATTATGCTGCCTACTTACTTCAGCTACTTGCTGTGATATCCTTTCTCTGGCAGCAGTAGCTTCAGTAATTCTTCTTTCCTCAGCAATCTTCTGTAATAGCTCCTGCTGATGCTGATACTGTTTAGCTGTTTCTTGTTGCAATTTCTGAATATGGGCCTCATAATCTGCAGTCCTTTCCCTCAATGCAATATGTCCCCTATGCAGATTATTGAGTGCAGGATCTGCTTGACCACCTGAAATATTATTCAATGGTCCTAGTCCCCTCCCTCTCCCTCTCCCTCTCCCCCTTCTTGTTTGTAACTGAGGTGCAGGTGGAACCACAGGAATAGGATTGGCCAAAAGTGCATTCCACCCTGCTGGCAATTGAACCTGTGGTATAGTAGAAGCTATATTTGCCCCTACTCCATGGTTTTCCAAAACAGATCCAGATGGCATCACAGGGGCCCCTCTTTTATGTAATACAGGAGCAGGAGGTACAACAGGCAATTCAAACTGCCTTGGAGCTGTTGGAGCAGACTACATACGCTGCACAGAGGAAGAGATGACACGTTCCTTATAACCTACCTGGGGTTTAGTTAGTCTTAGAGCTAGGGTTTAGCAGAGGTAAGAACACACTGTATATCTACTATAGTACAGGTTCTCCTTATATACATAATAGTAAGGATGTCACATGACTCGGGAATGTGTTTACCACATGTATGCACAGTAAGCGCAGTAACATGTGTGTGCTGCATGCATGGCCTCATGTATGCAGCATGTATGAGGATTTAATTTCAACACCCCCCCTCAAACTGTACAGCACTCTAAGCAGCTAAGTTTGAATCTTGAAAGTAATTCCAAGAGAGTCTCTAAATTTCCTGAATAAGACAGCGCCAAGGTTCTTTGTGAACATGTCAGCTGGATTATCATTTCCAGGAATTAAAACGACCGTGACTTTGTCATTTTCTATGCATTCGTGGGTATAGTGGTAGCGAATGTCTATATGTTTGGTCCTTCTTTCCTGAACTGGATTTGATCCGATAAAGATGGATCCCTGATTATCAGAGCAGATTGGTACGCGCTTCAGTACATATCCAAGTTCCTGGAATAAGGACTCTATCCACACTATCTGTCAACAAGTGTCGGAGAGAGCCATATATTCGGCTTCTGTGGATGACAGTGCTACAGTTTTTTGTAAACGGGACTGCCAGCACACAATGCCACTGGCTAGAGTAGCAAAGTAACCCATTGTAGATCGGCGTTTGACAGTGTCAGCTGCCCAATCAGAATCTGTGAAGGCCTGTAGCCCCTCGGACTTCTCACCATCATAGACAATGTTATATTTCTGGGTTCCCACCAGATAGCGCATGATGTACATTGCTTTGTCTAGATGTTCTTGGCTAGGATTAGCTGAGAATTGCGACATCTTGATTACTGCATAAGCGATATCAGGTCGCATTCCGAGCATCAGATACAATAAAGATCCGATCACATACTGATATTTTGATCTAAGCATCGCATTGGGCATTGCTGTGTTTTCCGATGGTCTGTAACCCGTCGGGAGTGGAGTGGGGGTCACTTTGGCATTTGTCATCTCAAATCTCTCAAGCACTTTGGCGAGATATTCAGTTTGATCGAGTTTGACTTTGCTTGCAGTCTGGGTGATGCGCATGCCTAAGAATTCCATGACTTTTTCAGTACTATGGCACTCCCAATGCTTTAGACAAGCATTTTTCTTTTCATCCACAAGTTTCTTGTTCTTCCCCATGAACAAGCCATCATCAACATAGACGAGTGCAATAACAATGCTGCCTGTCTTAGGATCCTTGTGTATGAAAATGCCGGCATCGGAGCTGGCGTGCACGAACCCAATGGTGCGCATAAATGCCTCTAGCTCTTTCCACCATGCAAGTGAGGCTTGTTTAAGGCCATACAATGCTCGGTGTAAGCGCAATACTTTGCACTCTTTTCCCTCGAGTCTGAAACCCTCGGGTTGATCCATATAGATCTCCTCATCTAGTTTGCCATATAAAAATGCGGTTTTTACATCTAGGCCAGTCATATACATGCCCTCCAGAGATGCAAGTGCAAACATGAGGCGTACGGTCTCGTACCGGACTACCGGTGAGAAAATCTCATCAAAGTCAACCCCTTCGACTTGTGAAAAGCCTTTGGCCACGAGTCTGGTTTGTTTTCTTCCATCCGATTTTATGGAGAAAACCCATCTATTTTTGATCGTTTTTCGATCATGTGGAAGATCGACGATGTCATAGACTTGTCGTTTACAAAGAGCCTCTAATTCTTCATGACAAGCTTGTTTCCACTCACATTGCTGCTGCCGTGGTAGGCGCGCAATATCGCAAAATTGGTTTGGAACTTGGCTTATTTCGCTCGATGGTTTGACTGCTTTTGATAACAGCCAGCGAATAAGCTTATCTCCTCCTTCCTTGGTTATCTTTTTAATATAACCTGCTTCGTCCGGTTCCCCCATTGGGTGATCATGTTCTTGATCATTGGAATCGGGCACACTCTCGTGGGGTGCCAAACTCCATCCAGCAACCGGTTCTTTCTGTTGAGTTTGTGGTCATGTTCGGTTATGATCCAAATCTTGACCCACAGATCTCTTCCAATATCGATCACGTGCAATGTCTCTCTCTATGTCAGAGGGGAGTCGCTTCTCTCCATAGGTATTGCCAGGACGGTTTGGGATGTTCCTCTGCCTGCCTGATCAATGGGGCAATTGCTGCCATTCCTGTTGATCATCACGTCTTGGATGAAAGTCCTCAGTGGTTACTGGAGGTGGTGGAGGAGGAGCATTTGTCACATCGTCATGTGCCTTTTGCTCGCTTGGTACATCATCATCATCATTTTCTGATGATGGAGGAAGGGGCGGATCTTGTGGCGGTATAGAATCATCGCTATCCATTCCAGATGAGTGGTCATCATCTTCTGGTTCTGGAGGTGGAAAATCACCAAGGTCTGTATTGGCAGGAGTCTTAGCTCCAGGACAGCATGGGAACAACGTTTCATCAAATAGTGCCGTAGCACTAATGAATATTGTGCCACTAGGTCGCATGAAACGGTATGCTTTAATGCTATGTTCTAATCCAAGGTACGTCATCAACTCCGATCAAGGAGCCAATGTGTTTGGACGCTTCTCCTTGGGTAGGTAGACGTAAGCACCACAACCAAAAACCTTCAGATCATTTAGATCTGGGCGGACCTTTGTCAGGTCCTCAACCGGTGTCAGCCATTTCAGGCACCTTATCAGGGTTCGGTTGTATAGGTGTGTTGCATGTTCAATGCAAAATTCCCACCATGATTGTGGTAGACATGCAGTAAATCGCAGGGTTTGTGACTTTTCCATTATTGTCCTGATGGCACGCTCTGTGCGCCCATTCTGTTGGTGAATGTGGGGTGCAGACATCTCTATTTTGATGCCAAAGTCCTTGAGCACATTTTGTAGCTCACGATCTTTGAACTCTCCCCCTGGATCAATACGCCAGCGCTTGACTGTAGCGCCATACTGTGTCAAAGCCACTGCCCGAAATTGTCTGATGGCCGCAGCAGCATCAGATTTCTTTTTAAGGCATTGGACCCAGATATGTGACGTTTTGTCATCCAGAAATACAATAAAGTATTTATGTTTATGGTATGATAGTACTGGGAGTTCCTTCAGATTGGAATGTATTAATTCAAAGGGTCTTTCTGCACGTGAATCTGATTCGGGAAAAGATTTTGAGGTCATTTTCCCTTCAGCGCACCCTGGACATATAATTTTGTCTTTAGGAATAATTAAATTCCTTGGGAATTTTATGGTGCTATTAGGCATCTTCCCTAGCGCCTCTTTGGATGGGTGTCCAAGTCGCTTATGCCAAGTCGAGTAGTCTGCGACATACATTGTTGCGACATTGATTCCCTTGGTGCTCAATATATGAGTCCAAGCCCAATAAATAGTGTCACATTTCATAAGAGGGATGCAATCCATAATTGGGTTTCCTTGCTTGAAAAATGAAATGTGTGCGGAGGAACCACGCACATCACTTCTGTCTTGTAAGAAGACGCCCATTGACAGTAATCGAGCATTACAGTCGGGTATGTAGTAGACGGGGTATAATCGCATTTCACGCATCTCTGACTTCCCATGACATACTACCTGATGTCTAATGAAGACTGCTCCTTTCCCTACTATATGAGTAGTACCCATGGCTGTTTGAACCAGGGTAGAGTCCTTTCTCGGTAAAGGCTCGTAAGAAGCAAAATCTTTAATTTCACCAGTGAAGTGTTTTGATGCGCCTGAATCCATGATCCAGTCAGCACCTTTCTTACAATTTCCATTTGCACACATAACACATATATTAAGATGTAAATTGTTCCATGATACATTTAGTAGTGGTAAAATTTCACATGAAAAGTTCGCTGTGATCAGTGGAATGTTAATTCTTCTGCTTGTGGCAAGGAAAAGGACTGACCTTTCATCATATGTACCTGTTTCAAGCAGTTCATCGACAAGCATTTCGTCCACGGCTTTCCATACTTCTTCATCAGAAACGGCAGGTTCTGATCCAAGGGAGACGCTATTGTCTTCTACCTCTACGATCCTTGGTTCTGGTTCAATCCTCCTCCTCTTACCTTCTCGCACTGTTAGGTGCTCTTCCAGCGGTCGCAGATTTTTCGCGCTGCATGGGAGATTCATTTGCTCGAGGGTGTCTCAAGCCTGCTGATATTCGGTATAGACCGAATGAGAGGTAGAGGCCACGCCCGTGTATGCCTGTGGAGGCGGTCAGCGGCGAGGATCCCTTGTGGGAGTATGTTCACGCTTCTCGATGCGCTGGATGGGTGGCATCGGTGGTATGATGGTGCCATTACCATTTATAGTAGTAAAGGCTTGTGAGGCAAGGTGGGAATGTTTCTCTTTAGGTTTTTCCTCTTTAGTCTTTTTGTCCCCACGTTGTCCACACTTTCGGGACGATTCTCCATTGTTGCCTTGAGATTGCCATTTGGGGTTTCCCTCTTTGTGCTTGACAGCAGAAAGCTTGGTGGCCTGAGGTGGGCTGATGGGCTTTCCAACTGCTGTGCGCCATGAGGCCTCAGCAACAATGGAGTCCTTGACATGTTTAAATGTCAAGGCTCTAGTAGCGGTCGTGTTAAGGACCGTGGCAGATAGAGAATCGTACTCGCGTGGCATCGCAGCAAGTAGAATCATTGCCTGTACTAATTCGGGGATGGCGACATTGGCAGCCATAAGGCGCTCGAATTTATCAGCCATTTTGGCAATCTCTGGCATGGGATTTGCAGCCGGAATTTTGATTGCGATTGCAGACCTAAAGTCCGCAAAGACTTGGGAGGGGCCATCAACACCATAGTCGGTGTGGATGAGATCCCATACCTCTTCAGCAGTGTCCTTGGTGTTGGCACGCTGCCGAATAGAGGGGGCCAGGCAGAGCACTTGGCTACCAATCACCTGGTCATTCTTATTGTTCCAGGTCTGGAGCTTGGCATTAGCTTCCGCTACTAGTGCAGCGTTTGTCGCCATCAAAGGAGGCGCCAGGGGTGGTTTTAGTTCCATCCCGCTAGTTATTTGCCGGAGGCCCTAAGACCTGAGCCACGCCTTCATTGAGTCGGCCCATTGAATGTAGTTAGAGCCGTCGAAAGTTTGTACAAGTTTTTCAAGAGTTGAAGACATGATGTTATAGTGGCAGCTGGTAAAAGTGCTCAATCAGTCCTCTATTCAAGAAAACACATTCCATAATCTCAGGCAAAAACACTCCTTCAGAGTGGTTAACCCTAGTCAACCTGGGTTTTTAAATGCAGCTCGCAGGGAGCGCAATGCAGCTCATGAAGAGCGCAAGGTTACAATTTGGAGACAATGAAGTCAACGTCGTTCGCAGCCAGTTAAGGCGCGTTCGTGACGTGCCCAGCAGGGCCCATAACCTGTTGGAGCAGACTACATACGCTGCACAGAGGAAGAGACGACACGTTCCTTATAACCTACCTTGGGTTTAGTTAGTCTTAGAGCTAGGGTTTAGCAGAGGTAAGAACACACTGTATATCTACTATAGTACAGGTTCTCCTTATATACATAATAGTAAGGATGTCACATGACTTGGGAATGTAGTTACCACATGTATGCACAGTAAGCGCAGTAACATGTGTGTGCTGCATGCATGGCCTCATGTATGTAGCATGTATGAGGATTTAATTTCAACAGGAGCATCCCAATCAGCAGGCATCTGCACCTGTGGTATCTGAGCTGCCAATGCAGCTCCATAGTTCAGTGGAACAATTCCTTCAGCAGGGGCAGTCACTCTGACTCTGCTTCTCCTCTCATCAGGATTGGTCATCTGCAACCTTTCTAGATGGTCTGCATCTCTAATTCTAGCCCTTTCCACTTCTGGTGTAGAAGGTCTACTTTGATTCCTGCAAACACTCTAATCAGCCATTATTATTGCAACATATGCCAACACCACTCACATATTTCGTAATGGTAAAGCCCAATAATAATTTGGTTCGATAGCCAACAATTCAGCACAGCTAAAGTAAGGTCAGCAACAACTTCCTTTAACAGCCAGTTGTCACAACACTCACTGTAATTCAACTGTTTTCAAGTTTCAATAGCCAATTCCAACACTTATGTAATGACAATCCCAATTTTGCTATTTGATAATAGATAGCAATTGCAATAGTATCACTATTATAGCCCCAAATGTTGTGTGAAGAGAGGTACTCAACTGATTGTTGTGCACTCTCTCTCCACGTATAAGGAATTGTCAGCTGTTTGGTCATGTTGTGCATGTTCCGGAAGAGGCATGAAAGTAGGTGTCCACTATATCACAACCAACATTTTATGCATGCAGATCTCCCTTTTTGGTATTTGTTGTTACCGACCTCATTATACATTTCTATTGACATGTTACTGACTTCATTAAATTTGTATTGACCTGTTACTGACTCAGACTTTTTACTGACCTCATTACAAATTTGTATTGACCTGTTATTACAAATTTGTATTGTCATGTTACTGACATCGTTACAAATCATAAGTTTGTATTGACTTGTTACTGACCTCACTACAAATTTGTATTGACATGTTACTGACCTCATTACAAATTTGTATTGTCATGTTACTCACTTCATTACAAATCACAAATTTGTATTGACTTGTTACTGACAGGTACTATTACATATGGGATGACTGCATTTCAAACCCAGTTGTATTTGTCAGAGCTGACAAATTTTAGTCAGCTCTGACTAATGCCATCATTTCTGACAAATTTTGCACAGCTCTGACAAAGCCTGACAAATTTTAGATAATCCCATCAATCCATCATTCCCACAAAACGACCGTAGCATATGTTATGCGCATCATCCCAATCAATCACCGATCTTAGCCGCAAAATTCCCCCCTTTAGCTGATGCCATCACACCATCACTCCCACAAAACAACTGTAACATATGTAATAGATATGTATACCCTCAAAGTTAAGAATCAAGTATACAGTAAATATACAGTATATAGATAGTTATATGGTTTTGCAGCTCAGTAGTCAACCAGTCAGTAAAAATTTCAATTTAAATCCATTTGCTTCTCTCTCGCTCACCAACTCAGATAATAGTATTAGGTAATACATAAATATTGAAGTTGGTCACCCAATTGATCACAATTGACTGGAAATGTCCTGAGCCACAATTATACCTGTGACTACATATATTCATGTATGCTACAGGCATGCATAGATGCCATTGCACAAGTATCAATGAGCATGAGTTTGTCATGAGCTGCACTTCAATCATTATATCAACACAAATTTCATTCAATCCTCCAAAGGTCTCAGAGTTTGTGACTGCCTTTTCTCAGAATGAGTGCTTAGAGTTATGGATGGATAGGATAGGATTAATATATTTTGAAGCAGAATTTGGGCTCATCAAGTTGTGCACATATGTGGCCAGCTCATCATCAACACCTCCTTCACTTGTCATTGACTCTATCATCATTACCCCTTGTCAATGTTTCAACACCCACAACCCTGAGTTTCACACTCACCACCAGGAGACTGCTCCTTGAGACTTTAACAAGCCATGACATTACACACAAGTGATAAGACTGTATGTTCACCTGCCTGTGTGTTTCTTCCTTGGTTCTTTGACCATCTCACTTCTCTCATGCATTTTAGCATTTTATGTTCTAAACATTATCATGTAATAATGGCCCCTAGACAGCACACTTTATAACCACCACCTTGCCACCACCTATGAGACCACTGCCACTGCTGTGAGCCCAGTGGATGGTAGGATGCTGCCAGTGGCTGATAGAAACAGATGACAGGGATAGGAGAAACTGACACCATGCCTGCACTATGCCTGAAATATACTTGGTGAAGGTTCAGATCTGCTAGGACACACTCTTTCTGGACTCTTGGACATAACAGAGTCATTACCTCCACATGGTTCATCTCAGAAAACTTCTTGATATAACAACTGTACATAACAACTACAGTGACTCACAAAACTGAGTCAATGTTTTGGACTTTTTGATTCATTGTTGAATAGCTTCCCATAAACAACAAAACCAAACAAGGTATTGGTGTACCGAATAACATACATGATCAGGGCTACCAAACAAACAAAGAATTATGTAATTTTAATCATCCCTCATGGAGATATGATTATTTTAATTCAGGGACTTATTGACTCAGTTTTGTGAGGTGGTATCAATATTATGATAAATTGTAATTCTAGTATTTTGTATGACCTCCCTTGGCCTTAATAACTGCTCCCAACCTTCTAGGCATGCTTTTAATCAAATTCTGACACACCTCTGATGGAATATTATTCCACTCTTCTACTACTCTTTCCCATAACTCCCGAATTCCTTTTGGTGCTGTTGGATACTTGTCTAACTGGTTCTTGAGGTGAACCCAATGATGTTCAATAGGACTGAGGTCTGGAGATTTGGCAGGACAATCCAGAAGAGTAATATTGTTGTTCTCCATCCATTTCTTGGCCTTTTTTGAGGTATGCTTGGGGTCATTGTCTTGTTGAAAAATCACCTTTTCTCCAGAAATTCCACTCTCCTCCAAGCTAGGCAGCATATGGTCCTTCAAAATGGACACATACTGGTCAGCATTTATCCTCCCCTCAACCTTTGCAAGATACCCAACTCCATTCCATCCCATACACCCCCATACCATAATGTTTCCTCCCCTAAATTTGACAGTTCTCTGCACCTCTCTCTCAATCAGCCCCTCTCCCTTCTGTTTCCAGACCCACTCTCTCCCATCTGACCCAAACCTGTTGATTTTAGTCTCATCTGACCAAATAACCCTCCTCCAGTCTTCCACAGTCCACTCTCTATACTTCTGAGCAAAAGCCAATCTTGCTTTCCTATGCCTTATACTAAGCAACGGCCTTTTCTTCTTCACCACAGCCTTGAATGAGTTTTTTCTGAGAACTCTTCTGACTGTTTCTGAGGAGACTGGAGTGGGGATGATGCTGTTGATGTAATGGGTGGCCTGAACAGCATTTGCAGCCTTGCCAGTGGTGATTTGGGTAAGGATGGCTCTCTGAGAGGTAGATGAGAGCTTAGAAGGACAACCACCAGAGGGGGAATCCAGGTTTGGATGGAGAGCCCTGAGTGTTCTGGATACACTAGACTGGCTGAGGTTGAGTTTAGAGGCAATATTGTGGGTAGAATAATGATTGGAGGCCAGGGAAGGAATGTTTTCCTTTTGAGCAGAGGAGATGGGATGCATTGGAGAATAATGAAGTATGAAGAATGCTAGTCCTGATTAAATACTATAATTTAAGGTCCCATCAAGGGTCACATCACCTTAGAAACCATCTGTCAAGATTTTGACATTATACAGTTGGTGGAGCATCAGATTCTAATATTTCTGACTACCCCTCACAAAACTGAGTCAATGAGTCCCTGAATTAAAATAATCATATCTCCATGAGGAATAATTAAAATTACATAATTCTTTGTTTTTTTGGTAGCCCTGATCATGTATGCTATTCGGTACACCAATACTTTGTTTGTTTTTGTTGTTTATGGGAAGCTATTCAACAATGAATTAAAAAGTGCAAAACATTGACTCAGTTTTGTGAGTCACTGTATATAACTGTACATATATTATGTAGTATACAGACAAACTGTATATGTATATTTACACTGCCAGCCCTATACATATACTATATGGTTGGAGCCTTAGCACTGCTCCCACAGATTTTTTTCTGACTCACCGTCACCCACATGATCATGGCCCATCACAGATCTAGCACAACCACACAATGACACAATTTTTTTTCCAGTTTTCCGTATACATAATGAAAAACGCTGTAATCAATGATACTACTTTGAGCTCCCTACTCAGAGGCAATAATCTCGCTCTTTAAATACTTAGAACTCGGAACACGAGTCACTTTGTGTTGGAGCAGACTACATATGCTGCACAGAGGAAGAGACGACATGTTCCTTATAACCTACCTGGGGTTTAGTTGGTCTTAGAGCTAGGGTTTAGCAGAGGTAAGAACACTGTATATCTACTACAGTACAGGTTCTCCTTATATACATAATAGTAAGGATGTCACATGACTCAGAAATGTATTTACTACATGTATGCGCAGTAAGCGCAGTAACATGTGTGTGCTGCATGCATTGCCTCATGTATGCAGCATGCATCAGGATTTAATTTCAACACTTTGTGCTGTATTAGTCCTTGGAACTTTTATCATCAGGTCAAATGAATGACCTTATGCATGTTGTGTCTCAGGGATGCAAGGGTAATGGAAAATATATACGGGGTCGATTTTTTTTTGCTAAGGCCAGTTTGGCCGGACTAACTAACTACGTAATCAGGCACAATTCCTAAAATAGTAATATGACATCACTCAACCGCTCCTTCACCGCGTTCCTCGCTTTCACCTCGCCATGAACCACCTCTTCCGTGTTTCGAAAGGGCGAACTGCGCTCGTAAAATACGTCGACAGGTCTGGAGGAAGACGATTATAAGGATTGCTTACAGGCGGGGATGGCCAAGATTCGCCCATTGGTTACGGCAACTTTCTGGGCACAGCTCGACGTCGGTGAGCTGGTGCAAGCTACAGAGCGCGACCTCGCGCCCTTCTACGAATCACCTCTTTTATGCAATGTCTCCTGACCACAAAGACAATGTACCTATGATCCCTTTCTCAAATACCCCTTCCTTTTCCTTCGCAGATTCGAAGTCAAATTCTACATTATGCCCTGACGTCCAGCCCACGGGCCCTCGCTTACAGACGTTGCTGGACGAGACGACGTTATAATCGTTTGCCTGTATTTGTTTCCAATACTACGGGACGTCGATAACACGATTGTGGTGATGCCTTTGAAGGTGAACTCCAGAGGTCGTCGTTTTTCCTGTCGCCAGTATTCTTTGTATTGGTTGAGATTGCGGTGTTTGTCGTGTGCCGGCTTGGGGAGAGGAACGGGTAGGTTTATTGGTTCGGACTCTCGTAGCGCCCTGCTTACTGCGTATTCAGATCCCAAAGGTCAGGAAGACGATATCAGTGTTAACATTGCTGCGGGCCGCGTTGGCTTGGGAAAAGAAACGACGTTGAAAGAGTGCGATCATCTTCTTTCCACTGCAGTTCAGGAACCCCAGAACATTGTGGTTCCAAACGAGCTAGCAACGAGTCTAAGCGCAAATCGGTATGACTGATCTTTACTCTTTTTCCGAAAGTCGTTCGCTGATGCGTACCACGTTTTCAGTTTACGCATGCCCTTGCATCGAGAAATGCCTCTTTTTTGATTGTGCTGTATATCGTGGACCACGTAGTTTGCAGAGGTGATCGGATCGTTGGCAAGAGCACATGGTCGAATCGCCGTCCTCTTGCCAACACTGCAGATGTCATAGAGTCCACTGCCCTTGGGGACGCCAGCCATTCTGCCATTTTTATATGGCCTCATCTCTTAGTGAGGAGAATCATTTGCCTTCCTCGCTGAGCCTGATACCCAATCCGGAAGGCCCCCCTGTCCCGTCCCGACACCGACCTTGTCTCTGTTCTGGTTCAGGTCCATGTCCTGGAGCGATTTTGTTCGTGAGGACGACAATCCTGCTGCGTCAGCACGTCTCTACGAGAGCTTTGTTTGCTTCAAAGTTCGGTGTGCTATTTGGGAGGAACAGTGTCAATGTAGTTGACGTCGTTCGGCCTTCGGTGTCAATTTCCTCGTCGGTGTCGCCTTCAGGATGCCCTTTCCCTGCAGTTCCCAACCAAACCCGCTTGGCTTTTGACGAACTCATCATCACGCTGGTTCAGAGATGGCTATTATACTTTTAACCGAGGGAGCACTATCGATCCAACAAGCGATGTCACGCTGAACATGGTCGAAGCGGTGTCGAAGAAGCCCAGCCCCATAGTCGTGAATTCAATTGCAATAAAATGGCAATGCGTACATTTGTCCAGCTTTCAAGCAGTCCATACTGTCAAAACCTAATGCTCATGCCGACAAACCTTGATGTTTCATCCAGCTTTTCTTCGCATTCCTTGCCACATCTATAAAGATACAACAAAAACACGTTCTCGATGTTGGGAGACGATGCCAATCCGGCTCTCGAGCATGTCAAAATGACAGTGGTCAAGATTATCCTCGGTGACGACGCAAAAGATATTCTCAGTAACCCGTGACAATGCCCAGTGGGAAAGAGTTATTACGGGAAGATTAAGGATCCCCTTCAGTCGTTTGGCATCACCGAACATCAGATCAGTATCTACAAAACGTTTGGAGCGAATCTTCCCTTTAAGTGATGTTTTTGACGAAATTCTCTTGAAACAAGCTGCGTATTTTAGACTCAGATTTCTTTGGACACATGTTCGTGCCACGATTGTGCACTGCACTTGAAACGATTTCGGCAGCTTCAGTACACCCACTAAAAAAAAACTGAAGTCCGTGGAAGCGGACTTCACTCCGAGAAGACGACACCCAACACGTGCTGTGGATAATCATCAGACGGCAAGCCGTGCGCGGTTCGTCGGCGACGAACTGACACATTCAAAACTCGTAAGAAGTAAGCCGTCCTCCTGCAAATTCGACTTCATGTGGACCCTCCAGGTATAAAAATAAAGGCTGTATGTCCATACTCAACCCACCATTGCCATGTCTTTGTCCAGCGCCTCCAAACTCCGCGCCGAGGCGATGCATTTGGCCCAAAAATTCTCATCGTATGGCGCCCTCGTTACAATCGCGATTGCTGCTGCCGTTGTGCTCCTCCAAAACGGCTTTAGCAGGATCCTCGCTGCTTGGCCATTCTTCACCCACCGCTACGACTTCATTAAATCTAACTTCGAGAAGACTAGTCGCCATTCATTCTCGTTCAATGTCCTCCAGGTATACGCCCCCGATGTGGAATGCCTATACTCCTATTTACACATCCGAGTAGCATTCCGTCACAGCATTAAAGGGCGCGAACGCGCGTAAGGCATTTTTTGATTCCAAAGATCTCAACTTCAGTGAGGGCTACAAAATCCTCATGGGTGGCGTACGTCGTTTCATTCGATCATGTTGCCCTCTCCCTAGCCTTCCTGGTAGATTCCAGACCTTCGCGCCATACAGATGAACATAGAAGATGACAAGCCTGCGGCTATCAAACGCATCTTCACCCTCCTTCGTAAAGATCGTTTATCGGACGGTGAGATCCCTGTATACATACGTGCCTACGGGCTGTTCAATCTTTCGCTAGTCATGCCCACACTATTTGATGATATACAAAATCGAATGAACACTTGGGGAAAGCAAGGTACTATAGACCCCTTCAAAGACGTTTACGACGTACGTCACATTTCTCCTGCCGCCTGACATAAATCCTTCACTGTCCATATTATAGATGGTCTTCCAAATGACCGTCCGCATGGCCACTTGCCGCGAACTTGCGTCTGACCTTTCCGCCCTCACTAAATTACATAACTACTACTGGACCCTCGAGAACAGCACCACACCCAGCACGCTTCTCTTCCCATGGTTCCCCAGCGCCTCCAAGAGTGCCAAGGAGGCCTCAATCAAAGCTATGCACACGATGATATTGCATTATATCAATGAAAGAAAAAAATCCCCAGTGCCAAGCTCGGATGCCATTGATGTGTTGTTGGGCCAGGGGATAAGTGACGATGACATCATCCAGTTTGTGATCGGTATCATCTTCGCGGGGGTCATCAACACCGGTATGAATTGTACGTCATGTCGCCCTGCTCCCATCTGCTTTTCCAGGCCCTAACAGTGATTTCAGCCTGCTGGATTCTTCTCTACACGTCTTTCCATTCCCAGTGGAAACTCGCCATCCGCGAAGAAATTCTTTCCCTCCTCGCCCGATACACCAATTCCTCAGAGTCGCTTCACAAACGGCTCTCCTCCATCCCTATTGATGCTTGGGAGGACCAGATGCCGACCATCGATCTCGTGCTGCGTGAGACCCTTCGCATCGCTGTAAATGGCACCCTCCTGCGCCGCAATCTGATAGAGGGAGCAGGAAAGTTCAAGGTGGCTGACGCCGGAGAGGTGCCGAATGGCGGCTTCCTAGCTTACGGCATTCCAGACGTCCATATGAACCCAAGCATATACACGAATCCGGAGACGTTTGATCCAGAGCGGTTTAGCCCTGGGAGAGAAGAGGACAAGAGGGAACCCTATGCTTTCTTGGGATGGGGGGCTGGTAAGTCAGTTCGGTACCCGTTTTGCCTTTTTTTTGATATGGGAATTTGGTCAGGTCGGCACCCATGCGCAGGGATGAAGGTTGCGAAACTGGAAATCAAGATGATCGTAGCAATGTTTGTAGTCGGTTATGAGTATGACGTAGTCAATTCGAAGGGCGAAATTGCTGAGAGACTTCCGGTCCCAGACTACAACGATATACAGAAGGTATGTAATCTGACAAGTTGTAAATCAAAAACATTGCACCGGCTGATTAAAAAGTTTTTTATTCCAATAACTAGGCCAGGCCAAAGGGTAAGCAGTGTTTCATCAAATACAAGCGTGTCGTCGAGTAAGACTCGCAAATATGCACGGTGAGGCATCAGCCCACTCTACATAGCTTGTTTCCTGTATGGTAGTATACAATAATTCAAATCAATTCTATTAATGTTAAATCCTAACAGTCCTAACACCACCTCTGTCTAGAATCAGATAAAAGCAAACTAAAACCCTATCAATGGCCAACCACGAAGCTTCTGTAAATCTTATCGAACCTACCGACTGATTGTTGTAAAGTCTATGCAAATCTTACAGCCTATCAATACTTGAAGTTCGTTAGGGCCCTAAACACAACATGCAGAGATTCTGCAGCCATTTTTCAAGAAAGTGGTTGTTGGTGGGAGTTTGGTGGGAGTACATCCGGAGGATCAAGTGCTAGTACAGATAGCGACTGTGCGAGAAGAATGTCGTCCTTCCATCTTGAAGCTAGGCATGTGAACTGCTGTACTTGACAAAAAGAGAGCTCAGAAAAGAGTGCTGCATAGTGAGGAGAATGGCATCCTGCAGACACTGCTAGACGTATTCAACTTCACCGCGGAACTGCTCGGGAATGACCGGGACCGGGTGGGCGCGGCAGGCGGGATTTCCAATGCCCAGATGTCCTCAGTTTCCTTGTTACTCCATGCCAGCTGGCATGACTCACTCGTGGTTGTATACGTACGTATAAAGGTACCACTAGTAGAACTACGAGCTATTTTTGTAAGAGAATTTTTGAGACCCTAACCTAACCTTCGTGTGTCACGCTTCTTTCACACATTAACATAAGCAAGACGCGCGTAGCACTAGTGCAACGTTTGGAAGTATTGAAATATCTAAGCCTTCTTAAAGCCTTCTGGACGCTCATGGAACTGGACTATGGAGGATTAATCCATAAGACTGTACTACCTGCCGCAAAGCTTGTCACATCTTGTTGAAATTAAATTCCGATGCATGCTGCATACATGAGGCAATGCATGCAGCACACACATGTTACTGTGCTTACTGCGCATACATGAGGTAAACACATTCCTGAGTCATGTGACATCCTTACTATTATGTATACAAGGTTTTTAAATGTGCCTTCGGCACACATGGTTCACTGTGTTCATTATGAACACCTCACTGCATTTTATTCATGGATGCACAGCTTTTTATTTGACTTTTAGATGGTACACAACTCTTCAGTTGACTTGGGACCGTTGGCCCCAAGTCAACGTGGGGGGGTTGTGGTGTTTATCCCCATCCCCATCCCCATGCCCACCTACTCCATCCCCATCACATGTCCACCTACCCCATCCCCTCCCCCATCCCATGCCTACCTACCCCATCCCCTCCCCCATCTCCCCCATCCCCTCCTCCATCTCCCCCATCCCCTCCCCCATCTCCCTCCTCTCCCCTCTCCCCCATCCCCTTCCTCTCCCCCCCTCTCCCCCCCTCCCCTCCCCCCTCCCCTCTCCCCTCACCCCCTTATGCACCCTGCCCCCTCACCCCCTTATGCACCCTCCATTCTCCCCCCCTCCTCTCTCTCATCTCTCTCCCCCTTCTTCCTCACCCCCTCCTCTCTCTCATCTCTCTCCCCCTTCTTCCTCACCCCCTCCTCTCACCCCCCCCCTCTCACCTTCTCCCACTCTCTTATCCTCACCCACTCTCCACTTTTCCTCTCATTTCCCATTCCCCCCTTCACTCCCTCCCCCTCACTCCTGATCACATCCCTATCCTCTCTTTAAATTTTGTAAAAAATCTCTAACTTCACTTTGTCTCCCTTCTCCCACTCTCTTATCCTCACCCACTCTCCACTTTTCCTCTCATTTCCCATTCTCCCCTTCACTCCCTCCCCTCCTCTCTCCCTCTCTCCCTCTCTCCCTCACCCCCTCACTCCCTCCCCCCCTTACTACTTCACCCCCTCCCCCCTTCCTTCACCTCCTCACTCACTCCCCCTCCATCCCCCCCTCACTACTTCACCCCCTCCTCACCCCCTCACCCCTGCTCTCCTCTCTCTCCTCTCTTTAAATTTTGTAAAAAATCTCCAACTTCACTTTGTCAGTATTAAAGTAATATTTATTGACTTTACATTATAACAAACTCAAATTATAACTTGTTAGTAAGTCTGCATAATGACTTTGTATTGAACTAATTTTTATTGAGTTGACTTCATAATGGTAACTGTAATTTTATTTTATATCAAATGCCTTATTTCAAAAATCATTTTACAGACTTATTTTTTACTGACTCATTTTCAAACTTGACTTATTTCTAGACTAATTTTCATAGACTTTACTTCATAATGAGCTCATTTGTAACTGTTATTTTGCTGACTTTACTTTGTAACGAACTCAATTTTTAAACTTACTGTATTCAAGTAATTTTTATTTCCTTTACTTCATAATGAACTCAATTGTAACTCTTATATTTTACTGATTTAACTTTGTCCTGAACTCAATTTTCAATTCAAACTTATTTCAATACTGACTTTACTTCATAATCAACTCATTTGTAACTGTTATTTTACTGACTTTACTTTGTAACGAACTCAATTTTTAAACATACTGTATTCAAGTAATTTTTATTTCCTTTACTTCATAATGAACTCAATTGTAACTCTTATATTTTACTGATCTGAACTCAATTTTCAATTCAAACTTATTTCAATACTGACCTGACTTTGTAATGACCTCATTTATAAATTGTAACCATATTTTATTGAGCCAACCAACTTGCTACTGACTAATACAGAGATGTGTCTAAATCATCTTCTTTGAGTCATGTGCCAAGGTCATGATCAGGTTTTTGCATTTTGTTCAGCCCGCGAGGTTCGCTTAGTCAGCTTTCACAGCATAGTAAATGGAATGACGGTTGCTCCTCAGTCAAATTTTATTTAGCAAACACTGCAATATAGCACCTTACATGCCATGCAGACATTATTCTACATAGCCAATGAGCCCAGAGCCAAAAAAAAAAGTTCGAGGTGGCGAAAAATTAGCCAGAAAAAAAGTTCCCACCTTTGAGTTATATTTGTCATACTTTCTCACCATTTTCACTTTCCCACACCTCTGCAGAGTCTCACGGCGTGATGCCATTCCCACCCCTGCGGAGTTTGTCATCCATTTTCCCACGCCACCTTCACGTGACCGATCTCGCTTTATTATGGACAAGGTTTTTAAATGTGCCTCCGGCACACGTTGTTCACTGTGTTGATTAATTTTTATTTTAATCTAATACCACTTCATGATATACAATTTTTTTCTTTTTGCACCTTTCTCTGAGCTTCCTTGATACATGATAGCATACAGCCAAAATCACAGCCAAAGAAATGATAGTCCCCCCACCACCCTACACACTCCATCACCCCCTCATTCACTTCCCCCCTGGTCCTCCCTGGTCCCCCCCTCACCAACTCCCCTCTAATCCCATGACAGTTGTTACACAACTCTTCAGTTGCCTTTGGACCTTCGGCCCAAAGGCAACGTTTGGGGTTTATGGTCACACAATTCTTCAGTTGACTTTTAGATAGTATGCAACTCTTCCCCCCACATCACCCCCTCACTCACTTCCTCCCCCTCTCCTTCACTCACTCCCCCCTCATCACCCCCTCACTCACTCTCCCCCCCCATCACTCCCTCACTCGCTTTTCCCCTCCTCCCCCTCTCCTTCACTCACTCCCCCCCCATCACCCCCTCACTACTTTACCCCCTCCTCACCCCCTCCCTCCCTCTATCACACACTCTCCCCTCCTCTCCCCCTCCTTCACCCCCTCACTACTTCACCTTCTCCTCCCCCCATCACTCACTCTCCCCTCCTCCCCCCATCACTCACTCTCCCCTCCTCCTCCCATCACTACTTTACCCCCTCCTCACCCCCTCCCTTCCTCCATCACACACTCTCCCCTTCTCCCCCCTTCCTTCACCTCCTCACTCACTCCCCCTCCATCCCCCCCTCACTACTTCACCCCCTCCTCACCCTCTCACCCCTGCTCTCCTCTCTCTCCTCTCTTTAAATTTTGTAAAAAATCTCCAACTTCACATTGTCCGTATTAAAGTAATATTTATTGACTTTACATTATAACGAACTCAAATTATAACTTGCTAGTAAGTCTGCATAATGACTTTGTATTGAACTAATTTTTATTGAGTTGACTTCATAACTGTAATTTTATTTTATATCAAATGCCTTATTTCAAAGATCATTTTACAGACTTATTTTTTACTGACTCATTTTTAAACTTGACTCATTTCTAGACTAATTTTCGTAGACTTTACTTCATAATGAGCTCATTTGTAACTGTTATTTTACTGACTTTACTTTGTAATGAACACAATTTTTAAACATACTGTATTCAAGTAATTTTTATTTCCTTTACTTCATAATGAACTCAATTGTAACTCTTATATTTTACTGATTTAACTTTGTCCTGAACTCAATTTTCAGTTCAATACTGACCTGATTTCGTAATGACCTCACTTATAGAATTGCCAATAATATTTTATTGATCCACTTGTTACTGACTAATACAATGATGTGCTTCTTTGGGTCATGTGCCAAGGTCATGATCAGGTTTTTGCATTTTGTTCAGCCCGCGAGGTTTGCTTAGTCAGCTTTCACAGCATAGTAAAAGGATGACAGTTGCCCCTCAGTCAAATTTTATTCAGAAAACACTGCAATATAGCACCTTGCATGCCATGCAGACATTATTCTACATAGCCAATAAGCCCAAAGCCAAAAAAGCTAGAAGTGGCCAAAAATCAGCCGAAAATTGGGTTCCTACACCCAGTAAGCCAAAAATTAGCCGAAAAAATTGATCCTACACTCAGTCATTAGATTTGTCATGATAGGTACACCTTATTATATTTGTCAGCAGGTCAAAGATCAGCCGAAAATTTGGTTACTACTGATCATGGTAACCTTATTTGTCATCAGGCCACAAAGTAGCCGAAAATTTGGTGGTTCCTACACAAAGTTATTAGATTTGTCATCATAGGAACACTTAATTACAGGAAAATATTGGTTCTGATGGGAACAGTTATATTGAATTTGTGATCAGGCCCCGAAATTTTTTCTTATCATGGGAACAGTTAAAAATAGCCGAAATTTTTTTTTCGGCTAATTTTTGAAATGATGGAAACACCCAGGTTAGCCGAAAATTCCCACCATGTCAGATTTTGATATTTGTCATACTTTCTCACCATTCTCCCATTCCCACACCTCTGCAGAGTCTCACGGCGTGATGCCATTCCCACCCCTTCGGAGTTTGTCAGCATTCCCACGACCCCTTCACATGACCATGCTCGCTTTATTATGGATAAGGAGAACCTGTACTGTAGTAGATATACAGTGTTCTTACCTCTGCTAAACCCTAGCTCTAAGACTAACTAAACCCCAGGTAGGTTATAAGGAACGTGTTGTCTCTTCCTCTGTGCAGCATATGTAGTCTGCTCCAACAGGTTATGGGCCCTGCTGGGCACATCGCGAACGCGCCTTAACTGGCTGCGAATGATGTTGACTTCATTGTCTCCAAATTGTAACCTTGCGCTCTTTGTGAGCTGCATTGCGCTCCCTGCGAGCTGCATTTAAAAACCCAGGTTGACTAGGGTTAACCACTCTGAAGGAGTGTTTTTGCCTGAGATTATGGAATGTGTTTTCTTGAATGGAGGACTGATTGAGCACTTTTACCAGCTGCCACTATAACATCATGTCTTCAACTCTTGAAAAACTTGTACAAACTTTTGATGGCTCTAACTACATTCAATGGGCTGACTCAATGAAGGCATGGCTCAGGTCTCAGGGCCTCTGGCAAATAACTAGTGGGATGGAACTAAAACCACCTCTGGTGCCTCCTTTGACGGCGACAAATGCTGCACTAGTAGCGGAAGCTAATGCCAAGCTCCAGACCTGGAGCAACAAGAATGACCAGGCTATTGGTAGCCTAGTGCTCTGCCTGGCCCCCTCTATTTGGCAGCATGCCAACACCAAGGACACTGCTGAGGAGGTGTGGGATCTCATCCGCACCGATTATGGTGTCAATGGCCCCTCCCAAGTCTTTGCGGAGTTTAGGTCTGTATGTCATGGGAAGTCAGAGACACATGAAACACGATTATACCCTGTCTACTACATACCCAACTGTAATGCTCGATTACTGTCAATGGGCATCTTCTTACAAGACAGAAGTGATGTGCATGGTTCCTCCGCACACATTTCATTTTTCAAGCAAGGAAACCCAATTATGAATTGTGTCCCTCTTATTAAACATGACACTATGTATTGGGCTTGGACTCATATATTGAGCACCAATGGAATCAATGTCGCGATGATGTACGTCGCAGACTACTTGACTTGGCATAAGCAACTTGGACACCCATCCAAAGAGGCAATAGGGAAGATGCCTAATAGCACCATAAAATTCCTGAGGAATTTAATTATTCCTAAAGACAAAATTATATGTCCAGGGTGTGCTGAAGGGAAAATGACCTCAAAATCTTTTCCTGAATCAGATTCACATGCAGAAAGACCCTTTGAATTAATACATTCCAATCTGAAGGAACTCCCAGTACTATCGTACCATAAACATAAATACTTTATTGTATTTCTGGATGACAAGATGTCACATATCTGGGTCCAATGCCTTAAAAAGAAATCTGACATTGCTGCGGCCATCAGACAATTTCGGGCAGTGGCTTTGACACAGTATGGTGCTATAATCAAGTGCTGGCATGTTGATCCAGGGGGGGAGTTCAAAGATCGTGAGCTACAAAATGTGCTCAAGGACTTTGGCATCAAAATAGAGATGTCTGCACCCCATGTTCACCAACAGAACGGGCGCGCAGAGCATGCCATAAGGACAATAATGGAAAAGTCGCAAACCCTGCGATTTACTGCATGTCTACCACAATCATGGTGGGAATTTTGCATTGAACATGCAACACACCTCTACAACCGAACCCCGATAAAGTGCCTGAAATGGCTGACACTGGTTGAGGAACTGACAAAGGTCTGCCCAGAGCTAAACAATCTGAAGGTTTTCAGTTGTGGTGCTTACATCTACTTACCCAAGGAGAAGCATCCAAACACATTGGCTCCTCAATCGAAGTTGATGATGTACCTTGGATTAGAAGATGGCATTAAAGCATACCGTTTCATGTGACCTAGTGGCACAATATTCATTGGTGCTATGGCACTATTTGATGAAACGTTGTTCCCATGCTGTCCCGGAGCTAAAATTCCTGCCAATATGGACCTTAATGATTTTCCACCTCCAGAACCAGATGATGATGACCACTCATCTGGAATGGATGGCAATGATTCTATACTGCCACAAGATCTGCCCCTTCCTCCATCATCAGAAAATGATGATGATGACGTACCAAGTGAGCAAAAGGCGCATGACGATGTGACAGATGCTCCTCCTCCGCCGCCTCCAGTAACCACTGAGGACTTTCATCCAAGAGGTAATGATCAACAGGAATGGCAGCAATTGCCCCGTCGATCAGGCAGGCAGAGGAACATCCCAAACTGTCCTGGCAATACCTATGGAGAGAAGCGACTCCCCTCTGACATAGAGAGAGACATTGCATGTGATCAATATTGGAAGAGATCTGTAGGTCAAGATTCGGATCATAACCAAACATGACTACAATCTCAACAGAAAGAACCGGTTGCTGGACCAAGTTCGGCACCCCATGAGAGTGTGCCCGATTCCAATGATCAAGAACATGATCACCCAATGGGGGAACCGGACAAAGCAGGTTATATTAAAAAGATAACCAAGGAAGGAGGAGATAAGCTTATTCGCTGGCTGTTGTCAAAAGCAGTCAAACCATCAAGCGAAATAAGCCAAGTTCCAAACCAATTTTGCAATATTGTGCGCCTACCACGGCAGCAGCAACGTGAGTGGAAACAAGCTTGTCATGAAGAATTAAAGGCTCTTTGTAAGTGACAAGTCTATGACATCATCGATCTTCCACATGATTGAAAAATGATCAAAAATAGATGGGTTTTCTCTGTAAAATCGGATGGAAGAAAATGAGCCAGACTCGTGGCCAAAGGCTTTTCATAAGTCAAAGGCATTGACTTTGATGAGATTTTCTCACCAGTAGTCTGCTATGAGACTGTATGCCTCATGTTTGCCCTTGCATCTCTAGAGGGCATGTATATGACCAGCCTAGATGTAAAAACCGCATTTTTGTATGGCAAACTAGATGAGGAGATCTATATGGATCAACCTGAGGGTTTCAGACTCAAGGGAAAAGAGCGCAAAGTAATGCACTTACACCGAGCATTGTATGGCCTTAAACAAGCCTCACTTGCATGGTGGAAAGAGCTAGAGGCATTCATGCACACCATTGGGTTTGTGCGCGCCAGCTCCGATGCCAGCATTTTCATACACAAGGATCCTAAGACAGGCAGCATTGTTATTGCACTTGTCTATGTTGATGATGGCTTGTTCATGGGGAAGAACAAGAAACTTGTGGATGAAAAGAAGAATGCTTGTCTAAAGCATTGGGAGTGCCATAGTACTGAAAAAGTCATGGAATTCTTAGGCATGCGCATCACCCAGACTGCAAGCAAAGTCAAACTCGATCAAACTGAATATCTTGCCAAAGTGCTTGAGAGATTTGAGATGACAAATGCCAAAGTGACCCCCACTCCACTCCCGACTGGTTACAGACTGTCGGAAAACACAGCAATGCCCAACGTGGTGCTTAGATTAAAATATCAGTCTGTGTTCAGATCTTTATTGTATCTGATGCTTGGAATGCGACCTGATATTGCTTATGCAGTAATCAAGATGTCGCAATTCTCGGCTAATCCTAGCCAAGAACATCTAGACAAAGTGATGTACATCATGCGCTATCTGGTGGGAACCCAGAAATATAACATTGTCTACGATGGCGAGAAGTCCGAGGGGCTACAGGCCTTCACAGATTCTGATTGGGCAGTTGACACTGTCAAACGCCAATCTACAATGGGTTACTTTGCTACTCTAGCGAGTGGCATTGTGTGCTGGCAGTCCCATTTACAAAAAACTATAGCACTGTCATCCACAGAAGCCAAATATATGGCTCTCTCTGACACTTGTTGACAGATAGTGTGGATAGAGTCCTTATTCCAGGAACTCAGATATATACTGAAGCACATACCAATCTGCGCTGACAATCAGGGATCCATCTTTATCAGATCAAATCCAGTTCAGAAAAGGAGGACAAAACATATAGACATTCGCTACCACTATACCCACGAATGCATAGAAAATGACAAAGTCACAGTCGTTTTTATTCCTGGAACTGATAATCTGGCTGACATGTTCACAAAGAACCTTGGCGCTGTGGCAGGGTGTAAGCTCTGCTGGTAGTCCGGAGTCCGAGTGGTCACAGTGTGAGAGGGTGAGGTAAGCAAGAATGGGGGAAAGAGAGAAATATGTGAAATAGACGAGCAGATAGCTCGTTGAGTGGAGATGGGAGAGATACGAGACTCGGGAACAAAGACGACACGAGATGCGCAACGAGCAAAGTGGTCGACGATGATCGAAAATGCGATCAACAAGATCACGTGTCAGTATCATCAAAGGTGAAGGTTCGATGCACGGAAGAGAAAAAGGGCTTGGTGGGCCTTATGAATTGAGTTACTTGTGTTCTAGGCCAATGAGGATTCAACTTGTAGTATGAATCCTTGAGGGAACTGAAGAAACTGAGTTGAAAGACTAATAGCTTTGAACACTTAACTTGATTTCTACACCTTAGTGTGTAGAGAACTTGAGCAAACTTTGCGAACTTGAAGAGGAACTTAGGGAGAGTATGAATTATGAGTCTAAAGCATGGTGCTCCATTCGAGAGGTGGGAGGTCACCTATATATGAAGCATTACAAAGATAAGAATAAAAACTAATCGCACGCATTCTCTTGCGCTGACAGGGCCGGTCAACCAGAAAGATGAACTACATAAGAAGGGGGATCGTCGGGTTCAAGAAGTGTCAAAGGTCTCCAAAATGTGCATAGCATTTATGTGGCAAGTAGCTTCGTGATGGCTTCATCGAGTCCTCGTCTCGAGACTTCACAGGCTGGGGATGACTCAGGGAGCAGACTAGCGTTGAGGTTCTCTATTGTCGGTACGTCGCCTGTGCCCCCAGCAAGCGCGGAGAACACTCAACTGTAGTTACTCAACCTTACCATCCAGTCGATTCATCTCTTGATTCGGGTGTTGACTAGCCATGTTATGCAGTGCCAGGTCCGAATGCCAGATCGTCGCGAAGGCATGTCGGTTTCGTGTAAATTAAAAGCCAAATAGGGAAAGAGAAAAGATCCGGACCCATTCCGTCTCGTTGAAAGTGGAGCTGTCGGCACGGGAGCCGAGGAAGCACAAAAGTGTGATGGGACGCATGATTGATATGTCACGCGAAAAGATGGTGTTGTCATGGCTCAAGGGATTGTATAATGAACTGTAAGCAAAGTAAAGGGAGGTCAGTAACATGAAGTATTGGTGAAGGCAGGATAAAAGAAAGAAATATGATAGCCCATGAGCTTCAGTGGATGATGGTGTAGCCATGATGAAATTCCCAGGGATGGGGAAGTTGGCGAGCAGGCCAACTAGCCCTTCCACAGGTGGGGGGGACTTCGCATGATGCCCCCATCATGCAGGAGCAAACGAAAAAACAAAAAAAAAGTTAGCATAGCAAACTAGCGGAGGAGGTCAAGAAATCATTTGTCATCTCCACCAGATCGGAGATGTTGTGTTTCCGTTGCACACCATCGATGTATGGAAGTGGGGCTGGGAACATGGGATCTAAAAGTATACATTCTCCAGCATCCATGGTCCCCAGAAGGTTGTCGAGTTCTCCAATCATTGAATCAGCATACTCTGATCGTGGTCCAATGCAAAAAGTGGGGTTTTTGACGAGACCGTTGTTGTAAGGCAACATCCAAAACTCATGCCAAACCGGACCGTCAAGTGGGACCAGTGTGACAGGATATGGGGGAAAGCTGGTTGTAGCAGATACGGACTTGACTGTCTGGTTTTCTTTCCTGTAATAAAATATTTTTAGTCGATCCTTTGCTACTTTGCCTCGTCTGACTGTGCCATCAATCTCCCTTAGCCGATATGTGTCATCACTGAGCTTCTGGTGTATTGCAAAGGGTCCTGACCAACGAGGCGCATCCTTGCTGCCATGCTGATTGTCGAGCCAAGTCTCATGGAGAAGCACCCAAGTTCCTATGTCAAAGTCATTTTCAACAAAATACCTCTCATACTTTTTATTGAAGTCATCAACAGAACATTGGCGTTTCCATTTTTGCCTCTCGAGCACGTCCGCTAGTATGGTATCCCACCAGCTGATTTGCAACGTTCGGATGGCAATGAGGTCTTCTGTAGTGATTACCTTGTCCCAGTCCAGCGTTTCCCAGGTGTGGTCTGTGATATCAAATGCTAAAAGAGGGTTACGTCCATATAGTAGAAAATAGGGAGTATACCCAGTCATGTGGGACACAGTGCAACGAATCGCCAGCAGCACCGCGCACACAAAAGCCGGCCACATCTTTGGACTGGAGCTGCACACGCAGTAGAGAGCGTTGACAAGAACTTGATGAGCACGTTCTACGATGCTATTGCCTTGTGGATGGTAGGGGGAGGAGAAAATCACCGTGATGCCATACTTCTCAAATAAGATTTTTGCAGCACCCTGGAATTCAGAACCATTGTCAATGACACAGTAGGGGATGCAACCAAACCTGCAAATTATATCTTCGTAGATAAACTTTGCCCAAGTCTCTGAGTTGTTCTTCTTCGCAGCTCGAGCCTCTGGCCATCCCACCGCCAGCTCTGTTGCTTGAAGCAGGTAATGCATTCCCCCGTGACCTCTGGGCATGTGGACTGTATCAAGGTAGAAGCACCGTAAGATGGCCGAACTCCATGTCGGTGAAAAGGGAATCTTGGGGCGTGTCTTCGATCGTAATTGGCATCCGTAACAAGAACGCATGAAGTATGCCACATTGTCGTAGAGGTTCAGCCAATAGTAGCGTTCGGACAGGAGTTTGTAAGTTCCGTCGCGTCCTCGGTGTCCTACTTCATTATGTGCCTGTGCTAAAAGAGACTTCCGCCTCTCAAGGTCAGTAATCACTAAGCGTGGACTCCTCCCGCCTTTTCCCAATTTCCAAAGACGTCCCTCGAAAACCATGAAGGTGCGAGTCCGTGACAAAAACTGCTTCTGCTCCTTAAGATTTTCGCAGCGCATTGGGAGCGAGCCATCCTTCAGATAGCCCAAAATCTCCATCCAAAGCTCTGGCGACTCAAAGTCCTTTACGCCATAAGCATGTGTGATACAAGCTATGTAGCCTTCTGGGTCAACATCTCCGTAGTCTCGACGGGTGCCTGTGCTAGGCATCGTAGGTTTCCCCTCGCCACCAGAGTTCAAGATGTAATCATGGTTGGAGGACGCACCTCCTGTGGGGCCCATCATGAACTCATAACTGTATCTTGTAATTTCTGTTGTGAACGCCTCATCACCAAGGGATACTTCAACCGTTTGGTAGGTTGGCATATGTCGGTTCTCAAATTCATGTCCCATGTACGTCAGGATGTCCGTACTCTTGAGCAACGATGATACTATCAGGCTCTTCTTTGCCTGGGCTGCCAGTGTTTGTGCAGGGTCGAAGTTGAAGCTGTCGTACACCCGGATTTGCCTTACCTTCTCATCGTGATGAAAGTCTTGTTCGTCGAATATAGGCACTGAAATCGTCGATAGCATTGTAGGCGAAAGGTAGTCACTGAAGTTTACATGTGTTCAGTGGCGTAAGGATGCTGTCATGGTAAGAGAAAGATCGTTAATTGCGATGGTCGGTTCTTTAGAGGATGAGAGGGGTAAGAGAGATTGTGAGGGAAAGGAGTAACCAGTTGATTGATGATCATGTGCCCTATAAATTTATCGAGGTAATCTTCCACGTCTTCTTCGTCCGAAGTCTTCTGTGGATCGCCTCCTTCGCGACAGTCCATCGGGTGCAAGGTGCTTATCTGCTGCAATGTGTTTTACTTCGAAATCGAACAGGGAAAGATACATTACCCAACATGTCATGGGCGCATTCGGGAGGTCCGGGGACTTCATCATTTCTGCCGGGTGCTTCTCATCTTTCATGTACTGGTAGACCACCCACCCTGCACCATTGGAGCAGGAGTCAACAGCCACGATCACCAGGCCCTCGTCAGAGTCTCTAGGTTGGGGGGTAATTAGCTTCGCAGATTCATAATTCACACGTACCAGAACTGGGGCACTGGAGACTAGCCCTTTCATTTTCTCAAAAGCATCATGAGCCTCGTCATCAAAGAAGAAATCCTGGTCACTAAGTCTTGTGAGAAGCATCAGAGGTTTTGCAATGAGGGAGAAGTTCTTTATTCATTTCCGTCCAACTCCAGCTGTTCCGAGGAACCCACGGACTTCGGTAAGGTTGCATGGTTCAGGCCAATTGAGGATCTTTGTTACTAATCCATGTGCAAGGTGCCAGCCATCTCTTGATACGACCGTGCCGACCACGCCAAGCTTCGGGGTAGCCAGAATAGTTTTCCACCCCGAGGCGGTAATACCAGCTCTGATGAACCTTACCAAGATTCGATCCACGACGGTAGCATATTCATAGACAAATCTCCTGATCTTGGGTGATACCTCTTCTTCGTTGTAAGTTGAGGTTCCTCTGGCAAAGGTCACATCGTCCACAAAAACGTCACTGTTCTGTGGGATCTCCTCTTGTAGAGTGTGTCTCGTGCACCGTTGAAATTCTGGAACAGAGTTCGTAGCACCTTGGGGAAGGACTATGAGTCGGTGGGGGCCAATGATTGAATTAAAAGTTGTAAGTGGGCGAGATCCAATAGCTAGGACACGCCCATCGTATCCTGAAAATAAATCAGCTAGGCCATATATGACCCTACCTACCAGTCCTTCTGCAAAATCATCGATGCGAGGGGGCAGCGCTGAATCGCGCATGGTAATTTTGTTGAGTTCTTGGACGTCATGAACTATGCGTAGGCCGAGTTTCTTCAGGACTGTGAATCTCCTGGAACGGTAGGATGCTGTCGAATATTCATATTTCCCTGCTGCTTTCTGGTCAAGGAGCATTTGTCGAACCGTGTCTTCTATGGCTTTAGGAACATGGATCGGCGGTTGGACCCATGGTGTGTGTTCTATAACAGGGATCTCATAGTCAGGGAAATATTCACGGGAAAAAGTACCTCTTTCTGCATCGTTAAATGCGAATGCTTTGTCGCGTGTCCTAATAACAAAAACCAATAAATCAATTTCTCGATCAGAAAGAAAACATTCTGGAATCGTTGCCAGCATGTAGTCGAGGCGTTCTCGTGATAAACGAGATGTCGGTTCAAAATCTACAAGAAACGGGGGATCAAGAGGTAATGCGACAAGCTCAGGAATAATTATAGGCTTGAATACTTGGCCAGCAGGGTCCAGCATGTAAGTTGGAACTGGACGGACTTTGCGATCGACTGGCTTGTACCTTTTCGCTGCATTCGTACACCGTGGTTGGTCTCCGTTCAAAGCTCGTTGAGTCCAAGATGTGTTAAGGGGAATTGAGGAAGATGGGGCTGCATAATAAAAACTTCTAAGGAGGGGATCATAAGTTTCGGGTGGAGAGAGCAAGGAAATCAAACTTGAATCTTTGTCTTCGCGTTCCCCTACTAAACATTGCAAGGATCGTCCAACGTAAGGCACAGGTGTGTCCTGAAACTTGTCAGGCCTGGACTGCACACCCAGCTTCAGTTTTCCGAGTCGGAAACCTCTTCAATTCTAGAATGTTGTCCCTGAAAGGTCAGCTTATCAGTATTGCGTGGAGCGTTAGCAGCAACAAGTTGAATCGAAATTGTGGGTGGGTTTCCCCATTCCCTATTACCATCCTTCCAGACACACATCTCCACAACTCCTGTCCGTGAGTACATCAATGACACCAAATACCATTGGAGCCAGGGTTGTCCCAGGATCACGTCCTATTTGCCCGTCCCTTCTCGGCTAACAAAAAAATGGTGGTCGAAATGGTGGCCTCCACAGACTAGCGGAACATCATGGCAACACCCTACAAGAGGAACTGCACCGCCGTTGATACCTTTAAGCGACCAGCGCGCTCCATCAGCATCGAGTGCCAAGTTTGTCTGTCGATACAATTCATCCGAGATTAAGTTGAGCTCCGAGCCTGTGTCAACCATGAAAACCACATGGTGTTCTGCTATCTTTCCTTCGAAATGGCCCGTAGTCATTGCAAAGAGAGGGTTAGTGTGAATTTTGATGGCTGAAGAATACCGGAGTAGAATGTCATTCATGTCTTCCATACCTTCGTCGTAGGACAACAGGAGTTCCGAGTTTGAAAAAGGGTCATCGTCCCCATCTTGAACATCATCATTGATATATATGGTGGGATTGATAGGCATTAGATCATCCAGTGTGGTGGCGACTACTGGCTTGGATGTATATTCACGTCGAGTTTTTGTCAGGCCTGCAAAACGTTTTTGGAGCTCGGGGGAAATTCCTAGAATTTCTTTCAATGGTAAGGTGATCATAGTATCAAGAATTTTCTGTTGGACGGCATCGCCGTCCGCCATTTCCTGGATCGTCGAGGTAAAATGATAGCCGCTAGTAGGCTTTGTGGTCTTGTTAGGGTCTTGGGTATCCGTGTCATTTCTTCTTGGAGTTTGACCTGTTGGGTTTGGCTTTGGGGCAGTTTTTCGCTGACGCCAGGTTTCTTCAGTATTTGCGGGATGGGGTTGAGGGTTTGCTGGAGTGTTGACAGGTTGGGTTTGCATGGGAGGCTCTTGTCATCTAGGTAATGGAGCTGGTGGTTTTGGTACCCTGGTTGGTGGGGGCCCGGAGTCTACTTCTGTTCTTCGATCAGTAAGATTACCTTTCTTTCCATCTCTGGCTTGAGCACGTGTTGTTGCATATGAGGCCAAGCCGTAGGCATCATCATCTAGGACGTCCCATCCATAGGACTGCAGACCAGCTATTGCGGCCATGTGGGGAGGTGGGTCGCGCTCCTCCCGGCCTTTACCTTTTAAATTGCTGGAGGAAGTCACTGCGCTCGTCTGTTCGTCATGCAAGACTTTTGCAACGCCTCCACCAGGGATGCCACGTGGGAGCATACCACCATTTGCACGTGTCAGTCGTCCATCCGGAGAGTAGGCAACTAGGCCCTCGTCGATGAGTAGACGGACTTCTGGGCAGTTGTAGATACCCAGTCTATGGGCATTAGATTTATTGCAAATGAAACACCTACGCTCGGCTGGTGCTGCATTGCCTCCCATGGTCCTCGATGCTGCAAGTTCCCGGAGGATATTCACTTGTCCTTGCTGCAGCTCTTGAATTTGATGAGTTTGGCCGAGCTGGAGTTCTTGCATTTGCTTCGCCAGTATTTCAATGGCCGACGGAGTCGTGTTATCTATCGCTGGGACTGCAGTAACCTTTTTAGTACTGGATTTTACCTTTTTTCTTGCCTTCCGGGTGGGTTTCTGTTCTGTCTTGTCGTCTGAGTCATTTGAACTATCAGAGCCTGAGTCCTCCGAATCGCTACTTGAGTCTACAGAAGAATCTGTGCTATACTTGTCATTCACGATATCATCCTCATCGAACTCTTTGTGCAAGAGCGCCAGGACATCGTCCCTTGATGGGGGGGATTGCACCTTGGTCTTGTCAGCTGGTAGTCTGCGCCGGACCATCTTCTGTTGCACTTTTGGTATGCCTCTGAAAAATAATAGGTTAGCATCGTTTTCGGAGAGTTGGTCACTTGAAATAAGACGGGAAGCCTGTGCCGTAAAGTCCCTGTAGTAACGGTCCACATGTTGAATGCGGGTGAACACTTTATGTTCTGCGTGCCACCTAATCCACTTTCATAGCTTGTCCGGGGAAACATGCGGTTTGCAGTCGTTTGAGCCATAGAGTTTGACTAGATAGCTCCGGGCAGCTGCCCAGTCATGTTGAGCCCAATGCACGGCTGATTCGATGACATAACGAACACGCCAGTGGCAATATCGTAGCATGTAAGCTGGAAGATCAGAATGGGCCACATCTGCTGCATCAGCGTGGACTTCTAGGGAATCAAGGAAATCATTGACGCATTCTCCTTTAAAGTATGGCGCGTTTGGGGAGCCTGGGGTTGGCATGGGCAATAATACACATGAGACTGCTGGTTGGGCCATGGGTCCTATGTTTGGTTGAGTCATAACAGTTTGAACAGGTGTCGACAAGGTTGGTGCATTTTCTTCAAGTCTTGCTCGTCCTCTCGTCGTGAGAGGTTTCAGGTGTGAAGGCTTATGCGACAGTTTGAGGTTCAAAAAGGCCAGTGGAGTGCACAAGGAGAAAAGGTTACGACGGTAATATCAGTTGTGATGTTGAGTCGTCGAATGGTATAGGCGTGGAAGAGACAGAGTGTTCAGGAAACCCGAATCACTCAGGAATCAAATGAGAGCATTGTGAGTATAAGGCGTATCGATCGTCATGATCGATAATGATCGATAATGATCGACAAGATCTATGATCGAGTAATTAGTGTTGAAACAGGAAGGAAAGCTCACCATGGGTTGCGTTGTGAACAAGGAATGGAAAACCTAAAGGAAGAACCCCCTGTCTCGGTCACCAGTTGTGGCAGGGTGTAAGCTCTGCTGGTAGTCCGGAGTCCGAGTGGTCACAGTGCGAGAGGGTGAGGTAAGCGAGAATGGGGGAAAGAGAGAAATATGTGAAATAGACGAGCAGATAGCTCGTTGAGTGGAGATGGGAGAGATACGAGACTCGGGAACAAAGACGACACGAGACGCACAATGAGCAAAGTGGTCGACGATGATCGAAAACGCGATCAACAAGATCACGTGTCAGTATCGTCAAAGGTGAAGGTTCGATGCACGGAAGAGAAAAAGGGCTTGGTGGGCCTTATGAATTGAGTTACTTGTGTTCTAGGCCAATGAGGATTCAACTTGTAGTATGAATCCTTGAGGGAACTGAAGAAACTGAGTTGAAAGACTAATAGCTTTGAACACTTAACTTGATTTCTACACCTTAGTGTGTAGAGAACTTGAGCAAACTTTGCGAACTTGAAGAGGAACTTAGGGAGAGTATGAATTACGAGTCTAAAGCATGGTGCTCCATTCAAGAGGTGGGAGGTCACCTATATACGAAGCATTACAAAGATAAGAATAAAAACTAATCGCGCGCGTTCTCTTGCGCCGACAGGGCCAGTCAACCAGAAAGATGAACTACATAAGAAGGGGGATCGTCGGGTTCAAGAAGTGTCAAAGGTCTCCAAAATGTGCGTAGCATTTATGTGGCAAGTAGCTTCGTGATGGCTTCATCGAGTCCTTGTCTCGAGACTTCACAGGCTGGGGATGACTCAGGGAGCAGACTAGCATTGAGGTTCTCTATTGTCGGTACGTTGCCTGTGCCCCCAGCAAGCGCGGAGAACACTCAACTGTAGTTACTCAACCTTACCATCCAGTCGATTCATCTCTTGATTCGGGTGTTGACTAGCCATGTTATGCAGTGCCAGGTCCGAATGCCAGATCGTCGCGAAGGCATGTCGGTTTCGTGTAAATTAAAAGCCAAATAGGGAAAGAGAAAAGATCCGGACCCATTCCGTCTCGTTGAAAGTGGAGCTGTCGGCACGGGAGCCGAGGAAGCACAAAAGTGTGATGGGACGCATGATTGATATGTCACGCGAAAAGATGGTGTTGTCATGGCTCAAGGGATTGTATAATGAACTGTAAGCAAAGTAAAGGGAGGTCAGTAACATGAAGTATTGGTGAAGGCAGGATAAAAGAAAGAAATATGATAGCCCATGAGCTTCAGTGGATGATGGTGTAGCCATGATGAAATTCCCAGGGATGGGGAAGTTGGCGAGCAGGCCAACTAGCCCTTCCACAGCGCCATCTTATTCAAAAAATTTAGAGACTCTCTCAGAATTACTTTTGAGATTCAAACTTAGCTGCTTAGAGCGCTGTACAGTTTGAGGGGGGGTGTTGAAATTAAATTCTGATGCATGCTGCATACATGAGGCAATGCATGCAGCACACACATGTTACTGCACTTACTGTGCATACATGAGGTAAACATATTCCTGAGTCATGTGACATTCTTACTATTATGTATATAAGGAGAACCTGTACTGTAGTAGATATACAGTGTTCTTACCTCTGCTAAACCCTAGCTCTAAGACTAACTAAACCCTAGGTAGGTTATAAGGAACATGTCATCTCTTCCTCTGTGCAGCGTATGTAGTCTGCTCCAACACATCTTCCCCTTCACTGATCAATCTGCTACCTACAGAGCTACCAAGGGGGTGTCGGAGTTTGAATTTACCATATCAGGATGGTTAGTTAGTCCCCGCCCCAAGCCTCTTAATTTTTTTTTTAGAAGTCACATGACAATTGTACCTGAGGGCCCTATGGCACCTTCCTGATGCAAAAAAAAAAAACTTATGATGAGCCTCTTGTGGAAAGCAGGTGATAGGTCCATTGCATGCTTTAAGGTCTGGAGAATGCTTCCAATTGTATCGAGGCATTATGACAGATGCTCAGAATCACTACAAACACCACGAAATCAACTTCGAACTCTTTTCGAACAACTTTGCACAATTTTGAACAACTTTGAACCATTTCGAACCATTTCATGACATTTTGAACACTTTCAAAGAACTTTGCACCACTTCGAATGACATCGGCTGCCACATAGCTGTTCTGAAACCTTTTCAATACATGCTGCACAACTGGAATGAGCTATTTTGTTGCATATCGAGTGCCACCGGACACGAAGAGAGACGACAAAAGATCTAGAATGCAATAAATGTGGTTTTATGTTTCAATGATATATTGAAGCAATAGGACAAGAACTTTTACTATACTGGGACAATGTATGTTTCATTTATTATCATTTCTCATTTGTTTTATGTTTTACAATACCTTTATTTGCTGTGCATACTGCCTCATGTTGTTATTGTTTCCTTTTTAGTACTATTCTGTCAAATTGTACATAGACTTGTATTAGTTACTTAGACAGGCAAGAAAGGGGAACAGGGAAGAAGTACCCTCTCCATTACCATTCAATTTAAGAGCCATTTTCTTGATCTTAGCCTCACGTCGTATCTATAAGTTCAGCAAAATATTGTGAACTTCTTTGAACCTTTGTATTAGTCTCTCGACTCATCGCCTATGGCATATTGCCATTTGAAAAACACTTCATATTCATTATATTTGCTCCTAGACATACCTCAACATCAGTCTGACATCTTCAAACTTCCTCAAAACTACTTCGAACCTTTTTTGAACTATTTCACATGTCTTCGAACCTATTTTGAACTCTTTTGAACAACTTTGTATGCTCCCACAGACAATTCACAACATCTATTACCATTTTGTGTCACTAAACACAACTTTTGGATATCAGCGGTGATATTTAGTACCAACTCACACCTTCCTCTAGCCTGTGTTATACTTCTTAAGCCTTTTAACAGGTTTTTGTTAGGTTTTCAGGTTGAGTATTATCACAGGTGCCAACTGAGTGGTCGGAGGTGCACAGAATGACTAATGCAGTAAGAGACTACTATATTATGCATGTGCATAAGGTACTGAAACAAAGAGGGAACCAATAATGGATGAGGATGGATGTGTTCTCTGTCTAGACTGTAAAACCCATGTCAGAACTGGGAATGGTGGAGTGCAAGTGTGCAGCAAATAAAAAGAAGCAGCAATCTGCAAAGAGGGCCGCAGGGGCAAAGGAAAACACAGTGAAGTGGTTTCGACCTCGAGCACCTGCTGTGCCACCCACTGTCACAGTGGTTTGTACCTGTGGAAGCGCCATTACACATGAGGAAATATTGAGGGACCAAGATGTTATTGAGTGCACAATGGTAGGATGCGAGATGAGATGGGTGAGTAAGAATCATCTGTACAGTGGAATCACATGGCTGATAGTCCATCCAGTACCACCTCCAGTGCATCAATCTTGAGTGTTGTCAATGGCTGGGCTTATGAGGCATGTGAGGCAAATAGGAATAGTCAGAGACATGGTGGAAGCTGGCAATGAGGATAATGTGACAAGGACAGCATTAAAATTTCCTTATGTAGTAATTATTCCCACACCTAATTAGTTAGTTCCCCTACCCAGGGTGTTAAAAAAAAATCAACCTGATATGCTTAATTTTTTTTCTGACACCCCCTTGAGAGCTACTCCTGGTAATCTTCAAGCTTGTGTTCCAGGCTCATACTGAGATCTCTCCCTTCACCTCGGAAACACTAGCATCAGTATGTACTATGTGGAGAGATATTTTGTCCTCCCTTCCAGAATTTTGGACACAGATAATAATTCTTCTCGACTCTGAATTCTTCTCAGTCAAAAACATCTGGTTGCAGCTGGAATGGTCACACGACCTCCTTATCCATGTTACTATTAGTAGAAGGACAGATATTTTTTCAAAATGCGAACTCAAGGAAAATCGACATGCCCACAATGTCACCACTGTCCTAATTCCCCACATTCAGCAATGTGGAACTATTCACTACAATGTCATTCACTCTTCTTCCCTTCCACTCATTTCCACTAATCTGTATTACTCCACCCCACATCTCAGGGATTTTCATCTCAAATCATCTGCTAGATTGACCACACCACTGTCTGCTGGACTTCTACAACCTTTAGATGGCATATGCAGTGAGGCACCTTTTCCTGTCCTCTGGAAGCTCACCCTAGATGGTTGAAACTTCTCCAAGCCATATGAAGACAAACCTAAGTGGGCGGCAGATAATTTCGTATCACTATCAGTTTCACACTTCATACCATCTGACACACTGGTAGGGAGGTTGACCGTCGACAATGCTTTCACATTTTTCATCCACAATATCACTCTCAGTGACTTAGAGCTTATCAATGTCAAATTTGATGGATTGGACCTTCCAATGGGTGAAGACATGCCTGGCTACTTCCCCATCTCATCCATCCAGGTTAGTCATCTCAGTGGCAAGATGACTGCTCACATTGATAGGTCCACTCTGTGCTCTAGGGTCTGGAGAGAATTCCAAATATATTGACATATCATGACACATGCTCCCAACCCTTACAAACCTCATGAAACTGATTTCAAACTATTTTGAATGACTTTGAATGACTTTGAATGACTTTGAATAACTTTGCAGCACTTTGAATGATGTCGGTCACCATATGGCTATTCCACCATCTTTCCGATACACACAGCACACCCAGCATGAGTTAGTATGTTACATATTGAGCACTACCAGACATGAGGAGACATGACAAAAGACTCTTAGGATGCGATAGTGGTGTTTTTGTGTTTCAATGATATATTGAAACATTAGGACAAGTACTTTTGTTATACTGTGACTCTATATGTTTCATTTATCATCATTTCTTATTTGTTTTATGATTTGCAAAGTCCTTTATTGTTGTGTATATTGCCTCATGTTCTCCACATGTTATATTTCCTTTGTAAGTACTATCTCTTAAAAATGTATATAGACTTGTACTAGTTACTTAGAACAACAGAGAAGAAGTCGCCCTCTCCCATTTTATTGTCTGATTTAAAAGCTGTCCTCTTGAGTCCAAGCCTTGCATCATAGTTCTAAGTTCTGTGAATCATCGTGAACTTCTTCTTCTTTGAATTCTTGTACTAGCCTCTCAACCAATCACCTATCACCTCTCATTGATGATACTCAACCCTGAAACCCAAACAAAACCTACTAAATGGCTTCGGATGGTTTAACATGAGTCAGAGGAAGGATGTGAGGCCCTCTAGATGTCACCTGTCAGACTGACTGTCGAATAGTTATAAAAGGACTGCCTGTCAAAGGAATTTGAAGCTAAAAGAATGTGTTTCATGGAATTTCAGAGACTTTTGTGGCTAGACCGATGAATTCAGAGTGTGAAAATAAGTTCGGATGCAAGATCTGGGGACTAGACAAATAATAGAAGTGAAGCAAAGGTGGATTGAGGGAAATGAGAGTGAGAATAGATAATGCAAAGATTTTTGGACTTGTTTGAAAGCTGATATAGCTGCAATATTGCTCGAAATTGGTTCAGCACTCATCGAAGATGTTCCAAATGTATATTCAGAGCTGTATGAAGCATTCAAAGTTGATTGAAAATGCAAAAACTGAGGTATTGGTGCTCAAACTGTGCTGGGGACCTATTACCATCTCTCAAAAATCCTTCCAATTTGCTACATTCCTTTCTTAATATCCCTCAAAACCATTCCTATTCTTCCCAAACTCCTTGAATGTCCTCGAACCCTCTTTGAACTTCTTTGAACCTCTTTGAACCTCTTCAAAAACCTTTGTATGCTCTTAAAACTATTTGCAATGCTGATAATGCTCGACCTGGAAACCAAACAATACCTGTTAAAAGGCCTAAGAGGTGTAACACAGGCTAGAGGAAGGGTGTGAGTTGGTACTAAATATCACCACTGTTACCCAAAGGTTGTAGTTAGAGGTGTAAAATAGTGAGAGATGTGGCGAATAGTTTTTAGAGGCATACAAAGATGCTTGAAGGAGGTTCAAAGAGGTTGGAAGAAGTTTTGGAGATGGTCGAAGATGTTCGAAGGGTTTGGGGGAGAATAGAAATAGCTTCAAAGGATATTGAGGGATGAATATAGCAAATTGGAAGTGTTTTTGAGTGATGATAGACAGTACATTGATAGGTCCATTGCATGCTCTAAGGTCTGGGGAACATTCCAAACATATCAACACACTATGATTCACAATCCCAACCTCTACAAATGCCATGAATTCAGTTTTGAACCCATTTTGTACTATTTTGAACACTTTCAAATGATTCCAAATGACCTCTAATGACTTCAAATGACTTTGCAACACTTTGAACACCTTTGAATCACTTTGCACCACTTCAAACAATGTTAGCCACCATATAGCTGTCCCAAAACCCTTTCAACTTACATGGCACATTCAGAATGAATCAGTTCATCGCATATCGAGTGCCACTGGACACGAGGAGAGATGACAAAAGATCTAGAATGTGATAAATGCAGTTTTATGTTTCAATGATATATTGAAGCAATAAGATAAGTATTTTTACTATACTGGGACAATGTACATTTCAATTATTATTGTTTCATTTGTTTTATGTTTTACAAGAACTCCTTTATTGTTGTGTATATTACCTCATGTTTTCCACATGTTATATTTCTTTTTTAGTACTATCCCTTCAAATTGTATGTAGACTTGTATTAGTTACTTAGAAAAAAGACAAGGGAACAGAGAAGAAGTTACCCTCTCCCTTATCATCTGATTTAAGAGCAATTCTCTTGAGTCTTATTAGCCTCATGTCGCATCTCTAAATTCTGCAAAATATCGCGAACTTCTTCAAACTTTTGTATTCACTCCTCGACTTATCGCACATCATCCACTGTCCTTCGAAAAACACTTCTTATTCACTATATTCATTCCCCAGTATACCTTGACACCAGTCTGACATCTTCGACCTTTCTTGAAACTACTTCAAACCTCTTCAAACCCCTTCAAATTGTCTTCAAACTATTTCACACCTCTTTGAACCTACTTAAAACAACTTTTGAACAACTTCGTATGCTCCCACAGGCTATTCACAACATCTCTTACTATTTCATGACTCTAAACACAACCTTGGGTATCAGCAGTGATATTTAATACCAACTTGCACCCTTCCTCTAGCCTGTGTTATACTTCTTAGACCTTTTAACAGGTTTTTGTTAGGTTTCCAGATCGAGCATTATCAACAAATGATAAGTCAAGAAGCTAGTATGAAAGTTCAAAGGAGTTCATGATAATTTGCAGAACTTAGAAATATGAAGTGAGGCTTGGACTCAAGAGGATGGCTCTTAAATCAGACAATAATGGGAGAGGGCAACTTCTTCTCTCTTCCTCTAAGTAACTAGTACAAGTCTATATACATTTTGAAGAGATGGTACTCAAAAAGAAAATATAACATGTGTAGAACATGAGGCAATGTGCACAGCAATAAAGGACTTTGTAAATTATACAACAAATGAGAAATAATAATAATTGAAATGTACAGTGTTGCAGTATAGTAAAAGTACTTATCCTATTGTTTCAATATATCATTGAAACACAGAAGCACCATTATTGCATCCTAAAAGTCTTTTGTCATGTCTCCTCATGTCTGTTAGTGCTTGATATGTGATGCAGTAGCTTGTATCAGATGTACTGTGTGTATCGAAAGGGTTTTGGGATAGCTATATGGTGGCCGACTTTATTCAAAGTGCTGCAAAGTTGTTTGAAAGTGTTCAAAATCATTTGAAGTCATTTGAAATGGTTCAAAATTGATTTTGTGGGGTTCATAGGGGTTGGGATCATAAGTCATAATGTGTCAATACATTTGGAAACCTTTCCAGACCCTAGAGCACACAGTAGACCTATCACCGATATGTCGACATTGACACCTCTGAACTTTGGGAATCAATTCCAGAATATGAAACCGGCACTTGATTTTCACATTGCAATTCATAGACTATACCCTGGTTCTGAAGATGATTAAAAATGGTTGATTTCAAACATGGACAAACTCATTGGCAAACAACTTTGTATGAGAATCTTTAACGCAAGCAATTTAGGGTTGTACTATCGATTGTTCTACAACATCATAAAGTTTCTTCTCTCTAAAGGCTGAATTTCAGAAGTGGAACAAAGCAGAGCATTTGTTCGCAGTTTCCAGCCAGGCTTATGGTCACGAATTGCACGATAACTCGAACTAAAATTTCCTGACCATTATCCAGAAGATGCCTATTCACTTGACGATATTCACACCGCAGCAAAGTTTGTTTTACCAGGATCAATCAGTTCAGACTTGACATCATTACACAGCTCACACTCTTCAGCAATTTCAGCATTACCATTGACCTCAACATCTTCAACACAGATTAAATCAGAAGACTTATCAGCAATCCTTGAAAAATTCACAACTACACTTGTCACAGCTTTAGCAGGCTTTAAACCTACTAATACTCCTCGACCTAACAGTAGATTTCATTCAGACCAGCTCAAAAATTTAATTTGTGTCTTCTGTGGACTTACTGGTCATTTTGTTAGTGACTGCTTGGTTTGCCAGTCTTATATCAATGAAGGAAAGTGTAAGAATAACACTGAAGGAAAAATTGTTTTTTCAAATGGACAATTCATTCCTTGAAACATTCCTGGCAGTTTTAGCAAGGACAGAATTGATGAATGAACTTGATGAAACCCTCTGTCTACTGCTACACTGTCACTAACGTATGACATTGCACCTTTGACAAGTACTTTGACACCATCCAGAGGCATTTACCAAGTTTCTGACCTATCCACAGCAGCTGAAGATTGTATCGCAAAGCTTGAACAAGAGATATATGCTTTGCAAAGTGGTAGACCCTTCACCAGAACGAATTTGAAAACACCAACAGTTCCTACATCTCTGCCTTTGATCCCTCAAAACTCTGTACCAGCTGAACCATCTACTCTGCAAGTACCAGCACCATCTATCTTGTCCATGGCAACCAATCTACCTACTTCAACTTTGGCACCATCTTCGACTTTCAAAACAACTTCACAACCCATCATTCACCCATACACTGCTACAAAAGAAAATTCATACTTGCCACCTCATGAATGAAACTTTGGGTCGACTGCGAAAGGTAAAGGCAAAGATGGTTCTTCGTATCATACCCAAGCCCTAAAAATAATAAAAGACATTTTCACTCGCTCGATGAAGACCGCGATTATCATGTTAACCCCTGAAGAACTACTGTCTCTATCACCTGAAGTTCATATAAAATGGAAGGAACAGGTCACTTTATATCATATCCAGCAGCCCAAAGGAAATAATGCTATGAATCTCCTTAACAATGATATTTTCGTGATTGATGATTCTTTCAAACCTTACATTAACAGTCTTTGACCTGGTGATATTCCAGAACCATTTATTGCCCTGAAGGAATCTCACTCAATTAGATCAATTATTATGAATGTCAATGGAAGAAATCCCATTAAAAGTGTCATCAATCCTGGTTCCTCAATTATTGCAATGTCCAAAGACATCTGTCATAAACTTGGCCTCACCTATGACCCTTTGATTCATATCCTCGTTCAATCAGCTAACAGTGGCATTGATGAAAGTTTAGGTCTAGCATGAAATGTACCTTGCAAAGTTGGAAGTATCACACTATACATGCAGATTCACATCATTTGTGACCCCACCTACAATATCCTACTTGGTCATCCATTTGATGCCCTCACTGAAAGCACTGTCAAGAATTACAGAAATGAAGCTCAGACCATCACAATATATGACCCTAACTTGACACAATCTGTTGGAAATCCTGTGTGGTCAGCACATCCACTATTTGGGGGGCAGTGCTGCACATCGCTGTGCTTGCTGTGTCATGCTGTGGCATAGCCCAATATAGTAGTATATAAGTTCTATGTACATACTTTGTAGTCCCATTGGTTATCACCAAAGGGACTAATGTCCATTGTACCAGCCATAGTAAAATTACAACATAACTAATCCATGCTTGGTACAGATTGTCGCTTATTCTATCTTGTCGCTCATTTGTTCTTGTCACACTCGATCTATTTTTGGATCATGTCAAGTGTCAATTCACTCCTTGGAAATGTGCCGAAACTTGATGGGAACAATTACCATGATTGGAAATTTGCGATCAGCATGGTGTTATGGTGGGCCAGCTGGTGGGATGTTTTGACAAAAGAGAAGCCAGCAATCCAAACTAGTGGAGAAGATTGGGACAAGAAAGCTGAGGAGTCACTGACATACATTGGGCTAACTATCTCCCAGAACCAGTATGGATATATTTGGAAAAGTCCAGATAAACTCAGTGCATGGAAGGCACTTGCAGACATCTATGAGAAGAACAGTTGCGCAACATGCATTTCCCTCAAAAGGCAATTTTATGAATATCAGCATGATGAGATGCAGCTGATCACAAACTACATCACTGGCATCACAAATCTTGTGGCATGGCTTAAATCAATCAAAGTCACCCTTACTGATGAGGACATAATTGATGTTCTGATATTCAATCTACATGAGTCATGGGGGAGTGTAGCAGCATTACTCATGGCAGCAACCAAGGCACTTAGGTTAAGTGATGTTACAGGGGCACTATTGGATGAAGAAGGAAGGCAAGGCCATCCAGAGTCCCTGGATACAGCCATGATCGCACAACACATCAAAAGGGCTGGATCAAAGTCAATCACATGCTTCCAGTGTGGGAAGCTTGGACACATCACAAAAGACTGCAAGGAGGAAATAACAAAAGGGAAGGCAGCTGAGATGGCAGTGGTTGCCGATGATTTTGATTTTAAGACTGCTCCCCACCAAGAAAAGGAGTCCCCAATGCTGAGTGGGCTGCACAGTTAGTCAGAAGTTGCATCATATTGGTCGATCCAGCAGAATAGTGAGATCCAAGGGAGATCTGACATTGTGGTATCATATTTGGTTGATCCAATGGTTGCGAGATCTGGCATGTCCTGAGATCTGTCATTGTTAGCTGCAACTGTTGCATGGAAATTCCAATTCTGGGGGAGCACTGTACATATTTGGAAACAGACTTTGCTTATTTGGATAGGATGTGCTGCTCATGGGGGAGTATTGGAAATCCTGTGTGGTCAGCACATCCACTATTTGGGGGGCAGTGCTGCACATCATTGTGCTTGCTGTGTCACACTGTGGCATAGCCTAATATAGTAGTATATAAGTTCTATGTACATACTTTGTAGTCCCATCAGTTATCACCAAAGGGACTAACATCCATTGTACCAGCCATAGTGAAATTACAACACGATCATGTGCCATCCCCATGATTTCCCATTCTAATCAGTGTCAAAAGGTAGTCAGAGAGGATTTTCACAACTAGAGGATGAAATTTCAGACACAAACCAGTCGCTTTTATTATCTCTTTTGATCCTTCTAATTCATCTATCACTGTCAAATGCACTGTGAATATTCCCAATATGGACTCCTCAAATTCTTCAAACACTCTTTCTTATTCATCGATCCTTGCCAACTTATATTTAACAGCCAGTTGTCAGTATGAAACATATTTATTGACCTTGATGGCGACATCTATGCAAAACCTTCCTATGTCCTCTATCCCTACCATTCTCTCAATCGACACCCTATATCCGACCTTTGCAGCATCAAAAAAGAAATACAAACCAGTCACACAGAAAATTTGACCAGTTATTACTGAACTTCCTGATCAATTTTGCATTGTTCAAACAATCACTGGTGACCCCCTCAAAAATATGCTGAAACTCAATCCTCATCCACCATCATTTATTCCCTCTCCCTGATATTCCCTCAAATGCAAAGCTATTATTGACAAAAACAATCCTGGCAATTTCCTATGGCCAGAGGAATGGAAGCTCATGCACGACTTTATTCAAAATCACAAAACAGCTTTCGCATGGACAGAACAAGAGTGAGGAAGTTTTTGCCCTGATTTCTTTCCTCCTATAGAATTCCCTGTCATTCCTCATACTCCTTGGGTCAAACAAAATATTCCTATACCTCCTGGCTTGTATGAACAGATCTGCAAAATGCTGAAAAAAGAAGATAGAAGCAGGAGTATATGAGCCGTCGAACTCTTCATATTGATCACAATGGTTTTGCATTGCAAAGAAAGATGCAAAATCACTTCGAATTGTCCACAGTCTCAAACCACTTAATCAAGTAATGATACAGCATTCAGGTGTCATACTGATACCTGAACATTTAGCAGAACAATTCGGTGGATGATCTTGCAGAGGAATGTTAGATCTTTATGTGGCATTCAACTCAATTATCTAAGTAGCAATGATTCTGCTACTTAGATGATTCTGCTAATTAGATGATTCTGCTGATGATTCTGCTACTTAGATGATTCTGGAAAGGAAAGTAGCAGAATCATCTCATGATCTAACAACATTTCAGACACCATTTGGAGCACTTCCTATCATTACCCTACCCATGGGTTGAACAAATTCAGTTCCAATCTTACATGACAATGTCACATTCATCCTACAGCCTGATATCACTATCCCTTACATTGATGACACACCAGTTAAGGGGCCAAAATCAGAATATTGAATGATCAACAGATCCCACAAAATGATCCCTGATAATCCAGCTATTCAATGTTTTATCGGGGAGCACTTCGAAAATTTGAATCGGATAGTTCAATGCATGAAGTACTGTGGAGGAACGTTCTCTGGTTCTAAACTTTACCTTTGCATACCCGAAATAATTGTTTTAGGGCATTGATGCAACATCGAAGGTTGTATGGCCAATCCCACTCGCATCATAGCAGTTAGCAAATGGGGACCTTGTCAAAGCCTTACTGACATTAAAGTGTTCCTAGAAACTATTGGAGTTTGTCATATCTTCATTTGAAATTTTGCTCAAGGATGGAGTGTGATGTGTCACTCAGTACTGAAGGGATTGAACTCACTTGAACAGACAAGCCAGTCTGTGATTGCTCAGCATGAGCTCTCACTTCAAACTCTTTTTTTTTTTCGAAGTGACATCACTTTTGAAAATAGCAATAATTCTTGGAAACATAGTAACAAAAAGTTCAGAGAAAGCAAGATGGAAAATTTTTCCATTTTTCCCATCTATTTCTCCGAGAAACATTCTTGGAGAAAGGTTTTATTTCTCTCATTTCATTTCTCTCATTGAAACAAACCACAGGCACAATTCATTTTGTTAACATTTTACCTGTGAGTATTCTTTGCATACATATTTCTCATGGAAACATGGATCCAAAACCTTTGAACACATATCCTGATCTTTGTTTCTGAAAGAAACAGCACCCAGCACGAGCAGTGAAAGGGGATGATGTATTACTATTCACATAGGTAAGCTACACTGTATTGAATAATACAGTCTATAGAATGTGTACATTGTACCGAATGATATGGGTTCATGGAAGCCCATAGAATGCTCTCATAATAAGTGTAACTTGTACTACTATCAAATAGATCCAGTTTTGGTATTCTGGCTTCTTATATATCACAGGGAATGTTAATGGCCAGATTAGTGACCTATGAGGTAGCGTTGGACATGGTAAACGGCAGTGGCAATGGCATATATGTGCAGTACGAATCAAATATCTTTCATATGGAATCAGGCATATGGATAACACCAACTAAAAGTGTTCATTCTACCTTAATATAACAATGTCGATACAAACTAATTCTGAGAATCGGCAGGATCAGCCATGTTCTCATCATGGGACGATGATCTGAGTGGAATGTTTGACAATCTCCATTTGAATGATTTCATATTGCTTTCCATCCTCTTCTTCAAAGTCGCATATGTGTGTAACATGATATCTTGCTGTTCCAGCATCTCAACATCAGCCATGTAGAGATGATGGCTGGCATCCTTGTAAGAGATGCCAAGGTTGTTTTGCAGGGCTTTCACTTCGGCATGGCAGCCCAACAGCTCCCTGTCTGTTAAAGTCTGCAACAGCATTAACTAACAGTCATGCAAACGAGGACATGGCACTTACTGGATTGGCAGGTAACTGTAGCATGTTCCGGGCCACTACGTAGTATGGTGTATCTCTCATGTTTCCAGACTTGAGATGCTGTGAAAGGCCAAATACTGCCAAAGCACCAGGTTTACGTGAAAGTGCCCAGTTTATGTGAGAATGCACAGTTAAGTGAGAGGGATGGATAGACAAGCCAGCAGGAGCCCGGAAATGGCATCAGCCAAGGGACAGCATCAGCCAAGGGACAGCATCGGCCAAAACATGGCACCGGCTACATCCAGCATTGGCCAGCAGACAGCATCAGCCCAAGGATAGAATGACACCTCAAAAAAAACAAAATCTTACCCCCCCATCTGCCATGTATACATCAAATTCAACCTTCTTGCAATATGCCTCCATTGCCTGTTGCATAGCTGGAATCATAAAAGGGGGCACAAGATAGTGCTGCCCATTGTCACCTCAGATAGTGACATATCCATCAGGAATATAAGTGTTGCTTTGCTGATCACTCATGGTATAGATAACAGATGATAGCAGGGTGATATCAACAAATGCAGTTTAATCAGCGAATCAAGGATCAATCAGTCATTATTTGTTTGTACATATCAATCAACAATGCATAATTGTTGATATTTTTTCTTATCAACATCCATCAATCTTCATCATCCATCCAGCCCGACTCTGCACCCATACCCGCAGCCGTTCCATCCATCATGAACATTACACGTGAACAAGTACTTGGCCACATCAGCCAGATCAAGCAAGCCATTCGCCAAGGAATTTGCAAACAAAACATCAAGGCTGTGATGAAGGAAAAAAAGGTGGCACTTGTGAGCAGATATGTAATATGAAACCAACCATACTAACATCCTGCAGAAAACATTATTTGCTTGGCAAAAGCAGAATCTCCTGGCCGACGTGCAGGAAGTCTTCCAGGCCGAATCCTTTTTATGGGGATTTGTGGTGGCATGGTACAATTTGGAGAGGACAGGGGATGAAGAATTCATTGAAGGTCAATAGAGGGCCATGAAAAGCTTTGACGAAAAAAAAGGCGCAACCAAAATGGCAATGGCAATGGCAGGTATACTGGGAATGGCAGTGGCAGGCATATCAGTAGTGGCAGTGGAAGGCTCTTCAGGAATGGCAGCGGTGGTCAAACTGGGAGTGGCAGTGGCACCAACATCTAGTATGGCAGAGGCAGGAATGGATGAACTGGCAACGTGCACAATAGTCATTAGGAAACAGAGGCCAGCACCGGAAATGACTGTAGGAGCAGCACTGGCAACAGCACCAACAGTAGCACTGGCATGACCTTCACCACCACCAGCAGCGTCTGGATCCAGACATCCAGCCCCAGCACAGCGCTACTTGCGATTGAAGGTGCTGGCCATCACAGTGATACCCAAGCCATGAGTGATGGAGAGTAGTAGTCCATTGGATGACGAATTCCAAGATGAAGAAGTGGCTGAGGATGCTGATAGTGGAGAAGACGAGATAGAAGAGAGCGACACCACTGCCGATCGCAGGATGAAGCAGAAGTGAGACAACAGAAGTAGGGCAAGTAGGGCACGAGGATCACCCCGGTGAGCGAATCTCAGAGAGACGCCATGCACACAATGTGTCAGGCTTCGGTGTGAGTGTTGGGAACAGGTGAATGGGAAAATGGCATGCTACCACTGCAGGAAAGGCAACATTCGATGTGATCCAGAGGATGAGCATTAAGGGCTGAGAAAGAAGGTGAAAAAAGGATCAGCGAGAAGAAAAATAAAGAGGACATGATATTCCAGTGAAGAGAGTGGTGAGAAATCACCTCGGTGCTTCACTCTAAGGGAAAAGGGAAAAGGGAAAAGGGAAAAGGGAAAGGTGAGTTCATTCATATAATGCTCGAAAACCTCTAACTAACATGTATATGAATAGCTATGGATGATGACATCGATATGGCCGATGCAGATGCCAGGCCGATGTCACCCATGCCCGCTGCCGTTCCCACTCCCCAGCCCATTTTTGCTCATGCTTCTGCAGCCTTCCCCACTTGCACTCCCGCTGCCAACCCCTATGCAAGGCAGGCCAACTGTCTGGATCAACTTGAACAAAGCTTCGAAGCACACATTGAACAAGTTGAACAAAACTTCGAGGCTCTACTAGTTGAGCAAGGGCAATGGATTGAAGCTAGAGTCCAAGAACCCTTACGAGGATCACAAGAACTGTGGGACAGGATTGCCTTGCTGATGAGGATAGCAGACCTCGAAGAGTACCTTGGGTTGCAGGGTGGTGCACAAGGCATCGTCCTGTACAATGGCCAGAACTCTGAGCAGGTAACTTGCGTTGAGAGGAAATTGGTCAGGGGTGAGACCATTGAACCCATGGCCAATCCTGGGGCCAATTTGATACCAATGCTGGATTGATAGAGGGTATGGAATCAATTGAGAAAATCAATGTTGTCAAGGAGGGAGCAAAGTGCCAGGACGTCGAGGATCAAGAAACTGTACCACCCATCATCAACACCAAGGCCGAGGTTGATGCTGATGCCAATGAGGAGGCCAGGGAAATGGAGGGCATGGAATCAAAGGAGGAAGTGAACTCAGGGATGGTGAATGAGAATATTGAGGAGGGATGGAAGCAGATCGAGGCAGAATTAGCCATACTCGAGGAGGGAGGACTTGGCCCCAAATGTGCCGATGCTGAAGACGTGGTTGGGGATGTGCCCGGAATCCAAATCATTCCTGCTATGCTCCAGGACTCACAAGAAATGGTGCAGCGCATGACAGTGGCCCCTCCACTCCCTCTCCTCATCATCTCTACTTCATTCCCTGAGGCCGCCGCAGCCATGCCAGCAATGGCAATGGCAATGGCAGTTACTGCAGCCACACTGGCCTCGCTAGTCACCAGCATTTCCTTGCCCCATCCCTCCCCTCCTTGTACACAGGTCCACAGATCCCCACGACTGCTATCACTGGGTCCATCAGTAATCCCAAGTATGACCCCCCCACCTCAACCATGGTTGTCAACCTCGCCCTGCCCCTCCCCTTCCCCAGCACACTTGCGCCGATCCCCTCATGATCTTACACCTGGTCCAGCTGGACTACTTTCTAGAAGTCCCACCCCTCAGCCGAATCCGAAGAAAAAAGAGTGGGAACATCTGAGGACAGAGGTGCTGCCAAGTGAGGGAGAAAGGAATAGACATTTTCTTTCTTTATATATGTAAAAAAAGTGGACTTGAATATATACATCATTAGACATTCATAGTAATCTATTATCTTGCAAATTTGACTCTTTTAATTCTTGGTCTTCTCCCAACAGTTTGGTTTGAGATAGCTTCCTCCTGTGCAAGGTCATCAGCTGTCCTTCAGATCCATCGAGCAAGTGCTGAAGCCACAGGAATGTGAGGCAGCTCAGTGCTTTGAGATGATGGTGGTGTCATCTGTTGCAATGTGTTCTGGGTCAAATCAACTGCGGCCATTGCTGACTCAGCTTTGGCCATTTTTACTCGGCCCATTGCTGGTGCTACTTGAGCCATTGCCGGTGCTACTTTGGCCATTGCCAATGCTACTTGAGTCATTGCCAGTTCTACTTGAACCAAGGCTACTTGGGTCATTGCTGAGGTCACTGTGGCTGTTTCCGATGGCATACCTAAAGCAATTAGTGCCCTTGCCTTCACCCTTGCAATAGGATCCTCAGTCCACTTCCCTCTAACAAGTCATTGAGGTTTAGGATGTAGTACCTGCTCTTGATGTAAAGTAATGTTTTCTCCTAACAGAGATGGATCAATCAGGCATGGGAGTTCATTCACAGTGTCCTTCTGAATGGATGGGCATGTGATGTACATGTACCTCATGTAAATCTGACAAAGAATGAGATACTCTGGTTCACCATCACTGAAACCATTAATCGGCTAGGGACGAGTGATACCAGCTGTGTAGAGCATATCCATTGTAGCCTGATTGACTTGCACATAGGATGACTGTGTTGCTGTATTGCAATCATGGCTTTGGGCATTGGCATCAGGTTGGTGGCTGGTCATAGGGCCATGATTGGCAGCGGCATCGGGTTTGGAGGTGGATGGCTATGCTGTAGTTGATTGTCGATGGGGTTGCTTTCCCTTAGATTTCCCTTTGCATCGTCTCGATTTTGTTTGGGCTTGGGCTTTGGCATGAGACTCGGCAGTGGGATGGTGACCGGTGCCAGTCACTGATTTGGCATCAGTCATGGCATCAGCATTCCTTCGACTACTGCATCTTGGTCTATGTTGGGAAGGTGAAGGGGGATTCAAATCCCCCAGATAGTGTGTGGGAGCCACAGTCCCATTATCTGCTTTGATTCCCTTGAACCTGAAGGCTCTTTCAGGCCTCTGTGCCATCTGCTGCTGTGAAATGTGGTCGAAGAAGTCTTCTATGGTACTCTTGTGCATGTTCCTTGGGTCAGTGAATTTGTCACGACACTTTGAATGACTTTGTACTACTTCGAATGATATTGGCTGCCATATAGCTGTTTTAAAACCATTTCGACTTGCACTGCTCAACTGGAGTAAGCCATTTCATTGCATACTGAGTGCCACTGGACATGAGGAGAGAAGACAAGAGATTTAGAATATGATAAGTGTGGTTTTTATGTTTCAATGATATATTAAAGCAATAGGACAAGAACTCTTACTATACTGGGACAATGTATGTTTCATTTATTATCGTTTCTCATTTGTTTTATGTTTTACAATACCTTTATTGCTGTGCATACTGCCTCATGTTCTACACTTGTTATTATTTTCTTTTTAGTACTATTTGTTCAATTTGTATATAGACTTGTATTAGTTACTTACAATGACAGCAAAGCAATGGGGGGGATTTAAGAGCAGTTCTCTTGAGTCTTAGCTCATGTCGTATCTCTAAGTTCTGTGAAATATTGTGAACTTCTTCAAACTTTCATATTCACTCTCAACTCATCACCTATCACCTATCCCAATTCAAAAAACACTTCACATTTGCTATACTCACTTCTCGACATACCTCGAACCACTTCGAACCACTTTGACATTCCTCAAAACTTCTTCGAACTATTTCGCACACCTTCGAACATCTTTTGAACTATTTTGCACACCTTCAAACATCTTTTGAACTATTTTGAACTTCTTTGTACACCTCTAAAGACTATTTGCAACATCCCTTATTATTTTGCATCACTAAACACAATGTTTGGGTATCAGCGGTGATATTTAGTACCAACTCACACCCTTCCTCTAGCCTGTGGTATACTTCTTAACCCTTTTAACAGGTTTTTGTTAGGTTTCCAGATCGAGTATCATCAACATAATGAACAGAGTACATTCTAGTACATTTCAAGAAAGTCAAGTTGATACAAGCTTTACAAAGTCATGATTTACAAGGAGTTTCAATGAAAATTTAGCACAACTAAAGCCATACCCTGAGCTGGCAGCTTTGGCTTTCAGCTACTCTGAGCTGGGCCAAAGCCTTTGCTGGGCCATCACAAATGGCCTGGCTCATGGCTTTGGGCTGGGCTGGGCACATTACTATGGTTGACTTCCCAACATCAGTTTTGGACTGGATTTGATGCAAGTAATACCCCTCTTGAAGCAGAGAGATGACAGTAGAGTGCTGAGCAGAGGATAAGGGTATCATGTGGTAGTTGAAAGGAAAGAAGATGGTTGAACCAATTTCAAACTGTCAAACTATGATAAGCAAAGTCACATGACATTGTTTATTGTCCCCACAAGTGATCTAGCCTGGTACTCGATGCACAGGTAAGATGGGCCTCCCCCAATTCTCACGATAATTCAAACTCCATGCTAATGCCAGATACTCGCCAAACAGCATGTGACTGAATGTGTTTGCATTTTCTCTGTTTATTCTAATTGCCACGCCATTCCTGCACATCCCATGTATGTCAGATCCCCCAGAACTAGGTCTGAGCAATCCCGATGGACAGAAACTCACTCGACAGCTGCTCCACCCATTTCTGAACCATGATATCCATGATTACATCCTGGAAGGCATTTGTAAAGCTGTGGATGGAGTCCATGTTCTTGTTGTTGTGAGGACTTAATGGGTAGAACATCAATGTCCATTTGCCTGTCATCCTCAGAATCACTGTTAAGATCATCTTATCCACTACCAGGCATGAAAGGAATGGTTTCTGAATTGATATGTTATCTGCATATATGTGGGAATGGACAGCATCATTCGGAATCCATGTGGAGTTTGAATTTCCATGAGAATTGGGGGAAGCCCATCTTACCCACACATTGAGTACCAGGCTTTATAATAGTAAATGACTATCTTTACTAATACTACAAGACAGCTTGCCAGGCTACAAGTGATCCCACCATGATTCAGATGGTTACAACATGATTATGGATGAAAAAATTGAGGGTCAAAAACTGTCCCAATGATTGATTATTTTGTTCTATTTATTATTTCATCAGTTTTGATTGGAATCACATGATTCTTGCATGTTCTGAAAGCCATGATGGTAACTATTATACACAGTTTTCACAGAATATAATAGAATGATGGTGCTGTGTTGTGAGCCAACCTCTTTGAAATAGCAAAACATTGGGACAGTTTTTTGAGGTGGTATTTATGTACATGCTACAAGCACTGTTGGCTCTGCTGCATTTCTGAGTAGAAGAGTGTAAGTTGATTGTTTGAACATTATTTACAGGAGAAGATCCTCATAGGTTATGTTGGTTGTTATAGAATCAGTTTTGCTATTTTAAAATAATACTCATGCATGATCACAATGATGAACTCAAGATCGGGCTGTGTAAAGCTGACCATGAGTGGAAAATTTGGTGCAAAGATCAAGAACTACTTTGTCCAGTGTAAGGCCTGAACAACCATTGGATGTAGTTTAATAAGCAAGGCACAGAGGATACTGGGTGCAATGGACAGTCCAGCCAGAATAAGGTGGAGAAAATTGAAAGCAAATTCAAGGGATACATTGAGGTTCCCTGAGAACACTTGTTTGCTTGTCAATAACTTGGACTTGAATATATCTGTTGTGGAGATGTTCACAGATGAGCTGTGCATTTTTGACCAATTCTTCTAAATGTAAGATTTTTGTTGTCCTGAATCAGTGCCTGTGTGGAGAGACAGCAAATCTGGCCTCAGGCTTGGTGCTGGAGTGCAAACACACTGGCCATGAGACATGATGGGTAAGTACTTGATTCAATTTTTGGCAACAGTCTATCTGATACATTTACTTGTAATATAGTATCATCTAGCTTGTGTATAACTGAACCAGGTGCCCAGAAAATGGGTTTGCGATCCTTGTGCATCATACCAGGGAAAGGTGGCATGGTGATGATGTCATATTTCCTTATTAGGATAGGGTGCCTGATTATGTAGCTAGTTAGTCCATCGACAATGGCTTGAAAAAAAATCTGACCTTATGTGCTGGGTTCAGATCCTGGAACCCCCTTGGATAGAAATCAAATAAGGCAGATTATGTATATTTAAAACACTTTCTCCTTTTCTTGCTTTTGAATGGGGATTACAACCTCCTGCTTTAAATCTTGTTTTAACCATTTCAACATCTGAGGTAAACAACACATACCACTTGAGAGGTGTTATAAACTGTTGGAGCAAACTATATACGCTGCACAGAGGAAGAGACAACATGTTCCTTACAACCTACCTGGAGTTTAGTAAGTCTTAGAGCTAGGTACAGGTTCTCCTTATATACATAATAATAAGAATGTCACATGACTCAGGAATGTGTTTACCACATGTATGCGCAGTAAGCACAGTAACATGTGTATGCTGCATGCATTGCCTCATGTATGCAGCATGCATCTTGGAGTTTAATTTCAACACCCCCCCTCAAACTGTACAGCGCTCTAAGCACCTAAGTTTGAATCTCGAAAGTAATTCTGAAAGAGTCTCTAAATTTCCTGAAGAAGATGGCGCCAAGGTTCTTTGTGAACATGTCAGCCAGATTATCATTTCTAGGAATGAAAGCAACTGTGACTTTGTCATTTTCTATGCATTCATGGGTATAGTGGTAGTGAATGTCTATATGTTTGGTCCTTCTTTCCTGAACTGGATTTGATCTGATAAAGATGGATCCCTGATTATCAGTGCAGATTGGTACGCACTTCAGTATATATCCAAGTTCCTGGAAGAGGGACTCTATCCACACTATCTGCCGACAAGTGTCGGAGAGAGTCATGTATTCGGCTTCTGTGGATGACAGTGCTACAGTTTTTTGTAAACGGGACTGCCAGCACACAATGCCACTCACTAGAGTAGCAAAGTAACCCATTGTAGATCAGCATTTGACAGTGTCAGCTGCCCAATCAGAATCTGTGAAGGCCTGTAGCCCTTTGGATTTCTCTACATCATAGACAATGTTATATTTCTGGGTTCCACCAGATAGTGCATGATGTACATCACTTTGTCTAGATGTTCCTGGCTAGGATTAGCCGAGAATTCCGACATCTTGATTACCACATAAGCGATATCAGGTCACGTTCTGAGCATCAGATACAATAAAGATCTGATCACAGACTGATATTTTGATCTAAGTGCCACATTTGGCATCGCCGTGTTTTCTGACGGTCTGTAACCAGTCGGGAGTGGAGTGGGGGTCGCTTTGGCATTTGTCATCTCGAATCTCTCGAGCACTTTGGCAAGATATTCAGTTTGATCGAGTTTGACTTTGCTTGTAGTCTGGGTGACGCACATGCCTAAGAATTCCATGACTTTTTCAGTACTACAGCACTCCCAATGCTTCAGACAAGCATTCTTCTTTTCATCCACAAGTTTCTTGTTCTTCCCCATAAACAAGCCATCATCAACATAGACCAGTGCAATAACAATGCTGCCTGTCTTAGGATCTTTGTGTATGAAAATGCTGGCATCGGAGCTGGCACACACAAACCCAATGGTGCACATAAATGCCTCTAGCTCTTTCCACCATGCTAGTGAGGCCTGTTTAAGGCCATACAATGCTCAGCGTAAGCGCATTACTTTGCACTCTTTTCCCTCGAGTCTGAAACCCTCGTGTTGATTTATATAGATCTCCTCTTCTAGTTTGCTGTATAAAAATGCGGTTTTTACATCTAGACTGGTCATATACATGCCTTCTAGAGATGCAAGTGCAAACATGAGGCATACGGTCTCATAGCAGACTACTGGTGAGAAAATCTCATCAAAGTCAACACCTTCGACTTGTGAAAAGCCTTTGGCCATGAGTCTGGCTCATTTTCTTCTGTCCGATTTCATGGAGAAAACCCATCTGTTTTTGATCGTTTTTCAATCATGTGGAAGATCAACAATGTCATAGACTTGTCGCTTGCAAAGAGCCTCTAATTCTTCATGACAAGCTTGTTTCCACTCACATTGCTGCTGCTGTGGTAGGCATGCAATATCCCAAAATTGGTTTGGAACTTGGCTTATTTTGCTTGATGGTTTGACTGCTTTTGACAACAGCCAGCAAATAAGCTTATCTCCACCTTCCTTGGTTATCTTTTTAATATAACCTGCTTCATCCGGTTCCCCCATTGGGTGATCATGTTCTTGATCATTGGAATTGGGCACACTCTCATGGGGTGCCAAACTTGGTCCAGCAACCGGTTCTTTCTGTTGAGATTGTGGTCATGTTCAGTTATGATCTGAATCTTGACCCACAGATCTCTTCCAATATCGATCACATGCAATGTCTCTCTCTATGTCAGAGGGGAGTCGCTTCTCTCCATAGGTATTGCCGGGATGGTTTGGGATGTTCCTATGCCTGCCTGATCGATGGGGCAATTGCTGCCATTCCTGTTGATCATCACATCTTGGACAAAAGTCCTCAGTGATTACTGGAGGCAGCAGAGGAGGAGTGTTAGTCACATCATTATGTGTCTTTTACTCACTTGGTACATCATCATCATCATCATTTTCTGATGATGGAGGAAGAGGTGGATTTTGTGGCAGTATAGAATCATCGCCATCCATTCCAGATGAGTGGTCATCATCTTCTGGTTCTGGAGGTGGAAAATCACCAAGGTCTGTCTTGGCAGGAGTTTTAGCTCTGGAACAGCATGGGAACAACATTTCATCAAATAGTGCTGTAGCACCAATGAATATTGTGCCACTAGATCGCATGAAATGGTATGCTTTAATGCCATCTTCTAATCCAAGGTACGTCATTAACTGTTACGAAGAGACAGGGGAAATCAAATCTTTTTGTTCCTATTGTTCTAATGGCCCACGTCTCACATTATTGTCTTCGCTCTATTGTCTTGCGACCGTATACCTTTAATCTTACAACTCCATTTATCTCACGCTATTGTAGTATGTACTGCGGATGCCTCCTTACTATTGTCTTTTCACCTTTATTGTCTTTATTGTTCTCTGATACAACTCGTCGATCTACAATCTACGATTGTACTATTTAAACAATGAATACAGGACTAGTCAAGCTCAGCTTGACCTAGTCTTTCTTACACTCCTAACGAGTTGTGATCTAAGTCTCTCACTCAACCGTTGCTTACGAGCTTCGGCGATCCGAACCTCTATCAAACATCGTCATTTACGAGTATCGACTTATATTTGATCTAGGAGTATTGACCATAACAAAAGGTCAAGCTGCTTTTATACTCTGCCGACTAAACCCTAGTCCAGGCAGCCCACACACTACGACAAGATTCTTACGAGAACCATTCGACCACTTCCCACCAAGCGAATCATGGCAACCCCATCCACTCCCATCACCCCCACTGCACCCGCTGCTCTCCCCGCTCGCCCAGCCGAGATCAAAATGAGGGCGCCTACTGACTACTCAGGAGACAGGGCCAAGACCATGCTCTTCTTGCTTGAGTGCAGAGCCTACGTCGACGCAAACACAGCCGCATTTCCTGACGACCGACACAAGATTTTGTTTATGCTGTCATACATGAATGGGGGAACGGCAGGGCCCTGGAAACAGGCATACTTGGAGGAAAGATACATAGAATCAAAGCCCTGGGATATGTTCCAGGAATTCATCGCGAAAGTACGTGCAGCATTCTCACCAATTGACGATGCAGGGAATGCACGCACCCAACTCCGTGTGCTCTCTCAGGGAGCAAAAGGAGTAGACAAATATATAGCCCAGTTCAAAACGCTGGCTTACCGAACCAAGATTAAAGAAGATACCGCTCTCATTGAGTACTTTGTCGACGGACTCAACAACAAAGTACTGGACAAGGTCTTTGCTATGGAGAATTCACCCGACACGATCGAAGGGTGGTACACCCATGCAGCAAGGGCTGAGGGACACTTAAAGAGGGCGAGGGCAATTAAAGAAAGAACTTATAGCAAAGGGGGAGGAGCGAGCAGCTCCACGAAGGACCCCAACACCATGGAAATCGATGTGATGCGCCTCTCTTACACAGAGAGGATCAAACATATGAAAGAAGGGAGGTGCTTTGTCTGTCATAAGACAGGGCACAGAGCCATCGATCACAAGGGCGGGAAAGAGCCACCTGCCAAGGAAGAAAAGAAGACCGAAACGAAGAAGACATCCCGAGAACACTACACGAAAATCCGAGCGCTCATCAACGAGCTGGAGGAGAAACAGAAAGAAGAAGTGTTAGATTTAATGGTGGAAGAGGGTTTTTGAAGTGGTGGCCTGCATCGGCAGCAGAGCCTGCCAGGATAGTCGTCTCGAGTGTACTTGTAGCGGATGTAAGCAAACAATCCATGCACGTCCCAGTTCACTGTCTGCTAGATGACAAGAAAGCCGAAATCCCTGCCCTGATCGACTCAGGGGCGGGCGAAACCTTTATCGACCACCGAGTCGTCGAAAAACTTAGACTAAAGAAGAACCCACTCAGCAGAAAGATCCTCGCCAAGAATGTTGATGGGACACTAAACAAAAACGGAATGATCTCGCACTACGTCACTATTGACACCGAAATCGGAGGAAAAGAAGAGAAGATCAGAATGCTGATAACAGGGCTAGGAAAGGAGATGATGATCCTAGGGTACACATGGCTCCAGAGACGCAACCCCACCATCGATTGGGAGAAGGGGACTCTCACCGACAGACGGACCGAAAGGTCCATTATGGGGAAAATCCAGACCATGATCGAACGAACTTGGACCACAATCGGTAAGCAGAGTCTCACTATAGATGACAAGGGGCCACTCGTATCGAGAGTAACGTTGAGTCCGACTCTCGAGAGGCTACCTAGAAGGAGTGCTGGGGAGACCTTCAGGGAAACCCACCTCGCTGCCACCGAGCACGTGAAGAGTAGGCTCGGGACGGTTCATCTTGCAAGAGGACTCTGCACCACAGACAAACCTGATGAAGACGAATCGCACCTGGCAACGGGTACGGCAACGGATGCGGCAACAGACGCTCATCCCGAGATCAATCCACAGATCTCAATACTGGACAACTCCGACATCGGCTTATCGCTTGGGGAGAATAGTAACGAGATGGATGCACTGTTCGCCTACATCCAGGGGGAACCAATGATCGGGGTATTCAGAACCGAGGAATCCCCCCTCACAATCGAACACGACTACATCCCCCCAAACTACCAGAAACTCAGGCATATCGCGCGCATCACTCGATCTCGATCAACCGGCAGATTCACCTTCTCTCACACTACTCACATCTGAGCCAAGACCTCTGTCTCGCAGAGGCTTGCTCACGAGAAGGAAGATGTCAAAGAGAAGCAATCGCTCGATGACTTGCTTCCTGATAGGTACAAGGAGTATCGGAGCATATTCGAAAAAGCAGCATCGGAAAGATTTCCTGAATCGAGACCGTGGGACCACGCGATCGAGCTTAAGCCAGATTTCATCCCGAAAGACTGCAAGGTCTACCCTATTACCCTGGCGGAACAGAAGAAATTGGACGAGTTCATCGATGACAACCTAAGGAAAGGATACATCACCCCATCCAAGTCCCCTATGGCATCACCATTTTTCTTCGTGGCAAAGAAGGACTCTGATGTGCTCAGACCATGCCAAGACTATCGGTATTTAAACGAAGGAACCATCAAGAACTCCTACCCACTTCCACTGATCGGCGATCTACTCGATAAGCTGAAGGGGGCGAGATGGTTTACTAAGCTGGACATCAGATGGGGATATCACAATGTCCGAATAAAGAAGGGAGACAAGTGGAAGGCGGCCTTCAAAACCAACAAAGGGCTGTTCGAGCCCAAAGTCATGTTTTTCGGCCTCTGTAATTCCCCGGCAACTTTCCAGGCGATGATGAACGACATCTTCCGAGATATGCTGAACGAAGGATGGCTAGTAATCTATATGGACGATATTCTCATCTTCTCCAAAGACAAAAAGGAGCACGAGGAGAGAACAAAGAGAGTCCTGGCAAGGCTTAAGGAGAACGATCTGTACCTGAAACCCGAGAAATCCAGGTTCGATGTACAGGAAGTCGAATTCCTCGGACTGATCCTGCGGCCAAACCAACTGGCCATGGACCCGACTAAGCTGAGCAGAATAAGAGACTGGCCACCCCCGACTAATGTAAAAGGGGTCAGATCGTTCCTAGGCTTCGGAAACTTCTACAGGAGATTCATCAGCAACTTTGCCGCAATTACTAAGCCACTCAACGACCTAACGAGAAAGGACCAGCCCTTCAACTGGACAGATGAGTGCCAAGGGGCATTCGACTCACTAAAGAAGAAATTCTCCCAGGCGCCAGTATTGCTGATGCCTGATGCAGGGAAACCATTCGTAATCGAAAGCGACGCCTCAAAATATGCGACAGGCGCCATCTTAAAACAGACCGATACCAACGGGGATTGGCACCCTTGCGGATATATCTCCCACTCTCTGACAGCGACCGAATGAAACTACGAGATCTACGATCGGGAGCTATTAGGAATAATACGGGCACTAGAAACCTGGAGACACTATCTCCAGGGATCCGAGCATCTAACAATGATCCTATTGGATCACAAGAACCTGATGTACTTCAGGGTAGCACGGAAACTAAATCGGCGACAGGCTAGGTGGAGCCTCTTTCTGTCGCAATTTAACCTACAGTTGGTACATGTCCCGGGAAAAATGATGATCCAGTCTGACGCCTTGTCACGGAGGGGTGACCACATACCCGATATCGACAATGATAACGATGATATCACCCTACTGAAGGACGAGATCTTCACATGGACAATTGACACCGAGCTAAAGAAAGTACTGGCGGAAAGCTTGATGCAAGATGACTTACTAAAAGAGATAGTAAGAGCCATCAAAGAAGGAGGAATGCCACCGATCAAGTTGGCGGTAGAAGACTGGAAAATGGAAGATGATGGGACAGTCTTTTTCAAAGATCGATGCTATGTCCCAGATGACAAAGAATTAAGAAGAAAGATCATGGAAAAATACCACGACAACATACTTACAGGACACCCCGGCCGATTTCAAACCCTAGAGCTAGTATGAAGGGACTACTGGTGGCCAGGGATGACCATTTTCATTCGGAATTATGTCGATGGCTGCACAACCTGTCAACAGATGAAGGTGAATACACATCCGACAACACCGGGATTATCTCCGATCAAATCTAGCGCCACTCGACCATTCGCACTAGTAACTATGGACTTCATCACCGATCTCCCGATAAGCGATGGATGTGACACCATCATGGTCGTGGTAGACCATGGTCTTACTAAGGGGGTAATTTTCATCCCCTGTAACAAAAGCGTCGATGCATTGGGAGCGGCCGATCTCTATCTGCACAATGTGTTCAAGAGATTTGGCCTTCCAGATAAGATTATATCCGACCGAGACACACGCTTTGCCTCAAACACCTTTCAAGAACTAGGGAGACTCCTGGGAATAAGGCTAGCAATGAGCATGGCTTACCACCCACAGACCGACAGAGAAACCGAGAGGGTAAATCAGGAACTCGAAATCTACCTCCGGATCTTTTGTGCGAACAAACCTTTGCAATGGAAAAGCCACCTCACCACCGCCAAATTCACCCACAACCAGAAGCATCACTCGGCCATTAAAAACACCCCATTTTACATAATGATGGGAGCACACCCTAGGGCTATCCCCACGACCTATCAGAAAACGAATGTGCCGGCTACTGAACAAAGGATAGCCAAACTAGGAAACATACGGCGGGAAGCCCTGGCGGCCCACGAGCTCTCCCGACAAGTGATGATCGGGCGAAACGGATGAGGATTCCACCCATTCACGGTAGGGGAAAGGGTCTGGCTCGACTCCAAGAATTTGAAGCTAGGATACCCAACCAAAAAGCTCGCCTCCAGATGCGAGGGACCCTTCCCCATCACACGGGTAATCTCGTCCCACGCCTACGAATTGAAACTTCCCTCTCAGTGGAAAATTCACCCCATGTTCCATGCCTCGCTTCTCTCACGTTTCAAAGAGAACGAAACCCATGGACCAAACTTCCTTCCTCCACCACCCGATCTGATCGAAGGAGAATTAGAACACGAGGTTGAAGCTATTCTGGCACACAGGGGTATAGGCAAAAGAATTCAATTCCTGGTGAAATGGAAGGGATACAGCACGGCAGAAAACACCTGGGAGCCAGCGACTCACTTAAAAAATGCTGCTGAAATATTGGGCGAATACAAATCTACCCACAACCTCTCTTGAATATGAACCATCCTTTTCATCTTTTCTGGAGTGCCACACCTGACCCTGACCCCGCCAGGACATTCGAACTAATTCTGAGCTTCGTCCGAGACACAGACGGCATTCGAAACGAAGAGAGACTGCTCTCGGTCACTCAGGACCAAGCACTACAGCATGGAACCGCTTGAAACCTCTTCGAGACCTATCGAGCCATCTCCAGTCTGGAACGCATATTTCAGCGACTGACAGAAGAAGCATACTACTTAGAATTGCTCCCGCTGATGAGAAGTCTGGATGAGCAGGCTTTGCGCTATGGGCCCGGAGAACGGGTCCCCACTCCACAGCAAATTTTCATTATAGAACCACTAAGTGACGAAGAAGACGAAGCGCCTGAAGAGACGCCACTTACAACATCCCCGCACCCACCACTCCCCCCACGCACTTCACAACCTTCACCACGGCGAGCGCCCACTCCATATCCCAGACAGACCACCGCCGAACACATGCCCACACCACCGTGGATGAGGAACTCAGTCTGCTTCACCTGCATGCGAGTAGGGCATTTTTCGTCACACTGCCCTGAATACCAGTGCCCCCACTGTCGGCAGTGGCGACCCGAGCATTCTGCACTCCTCTGCCTGAACAATCCGATACATGACGTACCGCCACGTCACCGCACCACCTGAAGCTAACAACCATGATCCACAACATTTACATTGTCATTGCTCTTGGCACTGTTTTCGGCGCATCCATTTTCGTTATGCTACTCTATTACATGCTCATTTTATTTAAAATCGTCTCCACCCCTCCTCTCCCACGACTCACCACCTTCATCACCGGCACCTCGGTGCACTTCGCTGGGGGAAACAACATTGAGCTACCGACCCAGGTCTACGCTCACGACACCCCGACCCCCACGTCTTTCAGCACGTTCACCGCGATGACCGGCGACGAGGTGTCTTTTGACCCAATGCGAACGGTTAGGATTTAGTTTCGGTAGGGACTCGAAACATTGGAGAGGAGCTAATGTTACGAAGAGACAGGGGAAATCAAATCTTTTTGTTCCTATTGTTCTAATGGCCCATGTCTCACGTTATTGTCTTCGCTCTATTGTCTTGCAACCGTATACCTTTAATCTTACAACTCCATTTATCTCATGCTATTGTAGTATGTACTGCGGACGCCTCCTTACTATTGTCTTTTCACCTTTATTGTCTTTATTGTTCTCTGATACAACTTGTCGATCTACAATCTACGATTGTACTATTTAAACAATGAATACAGGACTAGTCAAGCTCAGCTTGATCTAGTCTTTCTTACACTCCTAACGAGTTGCGATCTAAGTCTCTCGCTCAACCGTTGCTTATGAGCTTCGGTGATCCGAACCTCTATCGAACGTCGTCACTTACGAGTATCGACTTATATTTGATCTAGGAGTATTGACCATAACATTAACTCTGATCGAGGAGCTAATGTGTTTGGACGCTTCTCCTTGGGTAGATAGACATAAGCACTGCAACTGAAAACCTTCAGATTGTTTAGATCTGGGCAGACTTTTGTCAGGTCCTCAACTGGTGTCAGCCATTTCAGGTGCCTTATTGGGGTTCAGTTGTATAGGTGTGTTGCATGTTCAATGCAAAATTCCCACCATGATTGTGGTAGACAAGCATTAAATCGCAGGGTTCGCAACTTTTCTATTATTGTCCTCATGGCATGCTCTGTGCACCTGTTCTGTTGGTGAATGTGGGGTGCGGACATCTCTATTTTGATGCCAAAATCCTTGAGCACATTTTGTAGCTAACGATCTTTGAACTCCCCCCCTGGATCGACATGCCAGCGCTTGATTGTAGCGCCATACTGGGTCAAAGCCATTGCCTGAAATTGTCTAATCGCTGCAGCAGCATCAGACTTCTTTCTAAGGCACTGGACCCAGATATGTGATGTCTTGTCATCCAGAAATACAATAAAGTATTTATGTTTGTGGTACGATAGTACTGGGAGTTCCTTTAGATCGGAATGTATCAATTCAAAGGGTTTCTCTGCATGTGAATCTGATTCAGGAAAAGATTTTGAGGTCATTTTCCCTTCAGTGCACCCTGGACATATAATTTTGTCTTTAGGAATAATTAAATTGCTTGGAAATTTTATGGTGCTATTAGGCATTTTCCTTAGCACCTCTTTGGATGGGTGTCCAAGTTGCCTATGCCAAGTCAAGTAGTCTGCGACATACATGGTCGTGATGATGATACTCAACCCGGAAACCCAAACAAAACCTACTAATGGCTTTGGATGGTATAACACAGGCCAGAGAAAGGGTGCGAGGTGGTACTAAATATCACCGCTGAGACCAAAACAATGTGTTTAGCGACACGAAATAATAAGTGATGGTTTGAATAATTTGTAAGAGTGTACGAGATCGTTCGAAATAGTTCGAAAGAGGTTCGAAGATGTGCGAAATAGGTTCGAAAAAGGTTCGAAGAGGTTCGAAGTTGTGCGAAGTAGTCCGAAAAAGTTCAAAGAGGTTCGAAGAGGTTCGAGGTATATCGAAGAGCAAGTTTAAGGAATGTGAAGTGTTTGTCGAATGGCGGTAGGCGATGGGCGATAAAACAGAGAGCGAATACGATAGTTTCAAAACAGTTCATGATATTTCACAGAACTTAGGGATGTGACGCCAAGATAAGACTAAAGAGAATGATTCTTAAATCTGATGATAGCGAGAGGGTAACTTGTGTTGTTCCCCATTTCTTCTTCTGTTGTTCTAACTAACTAATACAAGTCTATATACAAAATGAAGAGATAGTACTAAAAAGGAAATAAGAACATGTGTAAAACATGTGGCAAATATATCATACAATGAGGACTTTGTAGATCAAAAATAAATGATAAATGATAAATGATGAAACATACAGTGTTCCCATATAGTAAAAGTACTTATCCTGTGCTTCAATATATCAAAGAAATACAAAAACACACTTATCGCGTTCTAACTCTCTTGTACTCTCTCCTCGTGTCTGGTAATGCTTGATATGTGATGGAATAGCTTGTTCCGGATGTGCAGCGTGTATCGAAAGTGTTTCAACACAGCTATATGGCCACCAAAGTCGTTCGAAGTACTGCAAAGTCGTTCGAAATGTTGCGAAATGGTTCAAAAGCATTCAAAATAGTTTGAAGTCATCCGAAATAGTGCGAAATAAGTCAAAAATAGTTCAGAGTCAATTTCATAATGTTCGTAGTGGTTCGGAGTGCATGTTGTAATGTTTCGATACAAGTGGGATCCTTTTCCAGACCTTAAAGCACGCAGTGGACCTATCATCCTCCCCCTTACTGAAATCCTGACTGTCCCAGTCAGCCAATCGAAGTCATGTGTGGAATGTGTGATCGTGTTGAAAACTTAGCAAGGTTTGAATTACTTCTCATTCTTCTTCTATCCATCTCTATATCATCCAACTCTAGCTTTTGCCATGTCTCTTCTTGCTGAACTAAACATTGAAGTTATCGAATATTCGAAATCGATGCCCGAGTGCGGCGTCGCAGAAGATGTTGACTTCGAAGTCTGGGGGTGGGGTTTTGTGAGAAAATGGTGAGTTTCGTACTTGTGTTTAGTGTGCTATATTTGTGTTTCATAGGAAGAATATGATGAGCTTGCAGATGACTTGGCGGAAGAATGTGATGCGACCATACAAAAGGTCATAGATGAAGCTTTCAAGTTGTATAAACCAATGGCTCATTGCGAATGGCTTTCGTGGGGTGGGGGACTGTTATTCATAGATTTGGCTGAAGAAGTATTATGAGAAAGAACAGAAGAGGACGCAAACGGGTTCAAGAGGAGGAGGAGCAGGTGAAGCGGGAAAATATCGAGGGGCAGAGGTGAGCATTGGCAGATGCTCGAAACGTGGCTCTCGCTGCGTTTCGTGCGAAGATGGTATCGAAGGAGGAGTTGAAGCAGAGAAATGTGCAGCTCATGGCTGAGGTGAAGGCGATCAAGAGGGAGGAGGCTGGGGAGAAAGCCGAAGACGTAGAGGAGGACGAGGGCGATCAAGAGGGTAGAGGCTGGCGAAGGTAACAAAGGTGAGGGAGAGGATGAAGACGAGGCCGAAGACGAGCTACCCATGGTGCGGGTGGCAAAGCGAAAGGTAGCAGAGGACAAAGAGGAGGCAGATGGACAGGAAGTCGAGGGGGTAGAAGTGGCGAAGCGGCTGGGACTAGACATGAGCGGGCTGCTCGATTTCGAGGGCCCGGTAAGTTTTTTATCTATTTTCGAAGATTTGTCGAAGTTCTAATACTTTCATAGTGCGATAGATGCGCTGGGTTCAAGTCCCAGCCACGCTGCATTGTTAAGGAGGGTGCCCCAAAGTGCACAAAGTGCACCCAGGAGGCGCAGGGCTGTTATTGGGATGGGATGTCGAGGCGAGGGCTTCGCAAGGGCGAAGCAAAAAAATTCGGGGGCGCGAAATGAGATTCGCACACAAAACCAGGTGTGAGATTTATTTGAAATCATTTTGAAGTGACTGCTAACTTGTTTTTGAATTATGTAGTACATTGAATTCGGGTCGTGGGCCTGTTCAAAGATGTTGAGCCAATAGTGGGGCCTTCGAAGGCATCGAAGGAGAGCAAGAGGTCATCGAAAGGGAAGGCGAAGGCGAGGGAGTTGTGGGGAGTCGAGGATGTCAAGGAAGAATGGGCGGTGCAGCATCAGATTATCGCTGGAAAACTGGCGCAGAAGAAGGTGGAGATGGAGGTATTGGGAAGAAAGATAGAAACTTTGGAGGAGATGCTAGAAGAGTAGAGTAAAAGCTTGTCATTGTATGTCTTTGCATTTGGAATTCAGAGGCTCGTGGGCTTCGAAAAGTAGCAATAAGAACAGTGAAAAGAATAGGAAAATGAGTGAAAAATATACAGTGACTCACAAAACTGAGTCAATGTTTTGGACTTTTTGATTCATTGTTGAATAGCTTCCCATAGACAACAAAACCAAACAAGGTATTGGTGTACCGAATAACATACATGATCAGGGCTACCAAACAAACAAAGAATTATGTAATTTTAATTATCCCTCATAGAGATATGATTATTTTAATTCAGGGACTCATTGACTCAGTTTTGTGAGGGGTAGTCAGAAATATTAGAATCTGATGCTCCACCAACTGTATAATGTCAAAATCTTGACAGATGGTTTCTAAGGTGATGTGACCCTTGATGGGACCTTAAATTATAGTATTTAATCAGGACTAGCATTCTTTATACTTCAATATTCTCCAATGCATCCCATCTCCTCTGCTCAAAAGGAAAACATTCCTTCCCTGGCCTCCAATCATTATTCTACCCACAATATTGCCTCTAAACTCAACCTCAGCCAGTCTAGTGTATCCAGAACACTCAGGGCTCTCCATCCAAACCTGGATTCCCCCTCTGGTGTTCGTCCTTCTAAGCTCTCATCTACCTCTCAGAGAGCCATCCTTACCCAAATCACCACTGGCAAGGCTGCAAATGCTGTTCAGGCCACCCATTACATCAACAGCATCATCCCCACTCCAGTCTCCTCAGAAACAGTCAGAAGAGTTCTCAGAAAAAACTCATTCAAGGCTGTGGTGAAGAAGAAAAGGCTCTTGCTTAGTATAAGGCATAGGAAAGCAAGATTGGCTTTTGCTCAGAAGTATAGAGAGTGGACTGTGGAAGACTGGAGGAGGGTTATTTGGTCAGATGAGACTAAAATCAACAGGTTTGGGTCAGATAGAAGAGAGTGGGTCTGGAAACAGAAGGGAGAGGGGCTGATTGAGAGAGAGGTGCAGGGAACTGTCAAATTTGGGGGAGGAAACATTATGGTATGGGGGTGTATGGAATGGAATGGAGTTGGGTATCTTGCAGAGGTTGAGGGGGAGGATAAATGCTGACCAGTATGTGTCCATTTTGAAGGACCATATGCTGCCTAGCTTGGAGGAGAGTGGAATTTCTGGAGAAGAGGTGATTTTTCAACAAGACAATGACCCCAAGCATACCTCAAAAAAGGCCAAGAAATGGATGGAGAACAACAATATTACTCTTCTGAATTGGCCTGCCCAATCTCCAGACCTCAGCCCTATTGAACATCAATGGGTTCACCTCAAGAACCAGTTAGACAAGTATCCAACAGCGCCAAAAGGAATTTGGGAGTTATAGGAAAGAGTAGTAGAAGAGTGGAATAATATTCCATCAGAGGTGTGTCAGAATTTGATTGAAAGCATGCCTAGAAGGTTGGGAGCAGTTATTAAGGCCAAGGGAGGTCATACAAAATACTAGAATTACAATTTATCATAATATTGATACCACCTCACAAAACTGAGTCAATGAGTCCCTGAATTAAAATGATCATATCTCCATGAGGGATGATTAAAATTACATAATTCTTTATTTGTTTGGTAGCCCTGATCATGTATGTTATTCGGTACACCAATACCTTGTTTGGTTTTGTTGTCTATGGAAAGCTATTCAACAATGAATCAAAAAGTCCAAAACATTGACTCAGTTTTGTGAGTCACTGTAGTTATTTGTTTTCAAAGTCCCGAAAGTCTTCGAAGGCATCTTAGTTAAGGTTTGAAAGTGTTTGAAGGTTTTTGATGTGTTCAAAGTCGATATCAAGAAAGTTTGGCAAAAGCAAAATAGTCGTAAGGTATTTTTGAGAAATATCGAGGTCAAGATCGAGGTTAGCGAAGGCATATGTGGGCACATGAAAGCGAAAGCTGTCGAAGCTATTGAAGAATGTCGAGGGTAGTCGAACGTGTTCGGAAGACTGAGGTACATCTTGTTTTGTTGGAGTATATCGTATGCTGAGAAGTGCATTCTGTGTGTGTAGCTGGAAGAGAAAATTGGGGGCTTACAAGGAGATTTGGCACGTACGAAGCAGGAGTTGGAGAATCAGCAGACGGAGAGGACGAAGATTGCGTAGGTTCATTCGGGATTCGGGATTGGCTGGTTGACGATGTGTATTTGTAGGAAATTGGAGGCGGAGGCGGCTGAGAAGTTGGAGGGCGTGTATCAGCAGCTGATGCAAGCCGGTGTGGACAGGAATGAGAGCGAGAGGGAGACGAAGCTCAAGGAGACTTTGGCAAATCTGCAGCGGATATTCCCTGGTTCGTTTGTTATCAATTGGTGGATTTGGATTTGATTTGCAATTTTAGGTGTTCGCGGGCGAGTGGTTGACCTGTGTCAGCCCTCTGCCAGGAAATACGAGACTGCGGTGTCGGTTGTGCTAGGTAGGAATATTGATGCGATCGTAGTGGACGAGGAGAAAATTGCTATCGACTGTATCGAGGTACCTGCTTCCTCTCCTCTCTTCCCATTCCAATCCACTGATCTTTTCATTAGTACATGCGGAATCAACGTGCAGGCCAAGCGACGTTCATCCCACTCGACACTATCCAAGTGAAATCTGTGAACGACAAGTTCCGGTCCTTCGCAAAAGGGGCCCGACTTGCTGTAGACGTGATTTCGTGCGATGTGGCGGTGGAGAGGGCGGTGCACCATGCATGTGGGAATGCCCTCGTGTGTGATACCATGGAGGTGGCGAGATATGTCTGTTATGAGAAGAGCCAAGAGATTAAGGGTGCGTTTGGTTGATGTGCTACGTGGGATGATGGGGCTGATAGGTTTGTTTGTTTGTTTGTAGCGGTGACGCTGGAGGGGACAGTGATACATAAAAGTGGTCTTATTACGGGTGGACGATCGTCCCAGACCACGGGGAAGAAGTGGGATGAGAAGGATGTGCAAGGCTAGTTTTTTTTTTGGGTCTCCGTATGCGATAGTTGAAGGCTGATAATCGCTCGTACAGGCCTTGCACGTGCCCGGGATACTCTGAAGGCACAGTTGCGTGATCTAAGCAAGCAGAAACCTCGAGGCCAGACAGACGAAAATCTATTGGCGGAAATTTCACGGATAGAGGCGGGGTTGACTGTTGCCAAGGACGATTTGGTGGGGTTTTCGCATTTCCTTCGTTTTTTATATGCGTTGCTTGAATGATGGATGTGTAGGCTGCTTGTAAACTTCGCACTTCGGGGCTCAAGAGCGAGGTGAAGCATCTTGACCAGGAAATCAAGAAGAATGCACCGGAGTTGACAAAGGTGTGATTTTTTTTCTTTCGGTTCAGTGATCTTATGGTACAGTGTTCTCATGTTTTATGCTACTGTTAATAGGCCCAAAACGACCATGCGACTTTCCTTGACCAAATCGGTGAGCTGGCATCGATGGTCAACGTAGCAGAGGACGGCGTCTTCGAGGCATTCTGTCGCAAGATCAATGTGTCGACTATCCGAGAGTATGAAGAGCGGCAGATGAAAGTAGCGCAGGAGGAGAGCAGGGCAAGGCTGCAGTATGAGACGCAGATTTCGCGATTAACGCATCAGTGAGCACTTTTCCTCTGCGGGTAGCATTAAGCGTTGCTGATTGAGTTCGTTAGATCCGAGTTTGAAGCGGAGGGTTTGAAAACTGCACGCGAGCGCCTGGTTAATCTGGACACTGCCCTCGCCAGCGAGCGTGCCACTCTAGAGAGATGTGAATTGCAGAAAGTCGGGGTGCGGCAGGAGATTACGGCGCTTGAGGAGACGATTACGGGACTGAGAGAGGAGCTGGGGGAGATACAGGAGACATTGGATGAGAAGAATAAGGCGTTGGAGCAGGTGAAGAAGACGACTTTGAAAGCGTCAAAGGTGTTGGATTTGGCTTTGAAGGAGATTGCTAACTGCGTTAGTGGATTTTTATATGATGGGTGGGATGGCTTGGCTGATGCTACGTTTCTTTTACAGAATGATGAAATTGAGAAGTTGGCACTGGAACGGTCGTCCCTGTATCGCAAGTGTCGGTTGGAGGAGATTAAGCTTCCTTTGTTGGAGGGTAATCTGCGGAATGTTCCTATAGAGGAGGTAAATATATTGTGTTGTGCTTTCCATTCCACGTTTGTTGACCCATGTACCATTGGTAGAACCTACGCGACGAGGTTGCGATGGATGTCGATGAGGACGAGGATGCTATTCAGCGACCGAAGCAGGTCCAGAACTATGGTATCGAGGTGGATTTCGATGGGTTAAATGAGGACGTCCGGGAAAACGGCTCTGTGGAGGACTTTGACAAGGAGATTGCGAAATTGAATTCCGATATTGAGCGAATGGCGCCGAATTTGAAGGCGATTGAAAGGTGAGGATTCCGATCTTGGGGTGTGGGTGGCGTATTTTTATTCCCGTTTAGGTTGGATGATGTAGAGTCGAAGTTAGCTGATACTGAGAGGGAAGCGGAGAAGGCTAGGAAAGACTCCAAGTTTGCTCGAGATCAGTTTAATGATGTCAAGAAGCGAAGGTACGCATAACGGTGTTTTTGTTTGTGAGTATTCATCGTAATTTTTTCTTTGAAGATGCGAACTATTCAACAAGGCGTACAACCACATATCTGATCGTATCGACCAGGTGTATAAGGATCTGACTAAAGGAAAGGCGTCCCCCATGGGAGGTGTAGCATACCTCAGTTTGGAAGATAGTGAAGTACGTGTAAATACCAATCTAGACCGACCGCTTGACTGACGATTCGTTAGGAACCTTATGCCGGTGGGATCAAATACCACGCCATGCCGCCAATGAAGCGTTTTAGAGATATGGAACAATTGTCAGGAGGGGAGAAGACAGTAGCCGCTCTGGCCCTTCTCTTCGCTATCCACAGGCAAGACCCTAGATTATGCTGATATTCCGGATCTAGCTCAAAATTTTTTTGATTTCTAGTTATCAGCCCGCCCCTTTCTTCGTCCTAGACGAAGTTGATGCTGCGCTTGATAACACGAACGTTGCCAAGGTGGCAAACTACATACGGTCACAGGCGTCTGATAGGTTCCAGTTCATCGTCATTAGTCTTAAAGGATCCTTATATGAACGTGGAAATTCCTTGGTTGGAATCTATCGGGATCAGGATGTCAATAGCTCTCGTACGCTGACACTTGATGTGAGCCATTCCTTCCGTTTGGTGCGGCAAATTATGATCATCACCCTTCACATCAGCTTACACAGTATGACGAATGAGTTATTTTTACGATTGTCCGTCCTGTTGCAAGTTCTGTTGTATCTGTATTTTCCTATCATCGTTTTTGTCCTTGTTGAAATTGTGTAGCGTAGCTTTTAATTGATCTATGATTGTCATGGTTGAGGGTGTGCAACCAACCATTCATGGCGACGAGCTGCCACTCAAGGCGACATAATGCTCATGATTTCATTTCACATTGATATTTTCAAGGGTGCTCATTTCTAGAAGAAATTCAACGATAACTTATGGTAGCAATTGCGCACGTGATCCTTCTACTTGGCAGCAACTAGCCTGTAGCCTGGCTAGCCAGTCTTGTAGTATAGTGAAGATATAGTCGTTCACTATATAACTAGCCTGGCAAGCCCGTCTTGTACTATCACGTGTACGGTTGCAAAACGACAGGGAGTTGCAAAATGCAATTTTTTAAGAGATCGAGGCACCTCTGCACCTGATCATTCCGTGAACAAAATACCTTCATGTTAATCATCTTTGGATCTTAAGCCACTTGAGAATAAAGATACCATTGTCTCGCGATTGCATTGAGCAGAGATTTGTAAATTCTCGAAAGACTCTCCTCGGTTTTAATCTCTAGCTCACTTTTTGGCTCAAGGTGTTGGATACATAAGGAATACACTATAACAAAAGGCTACAGATGCCTCGTGCAGCTGGAATGATTGTCGAAGGTTAACATTAGTTTGGCATGACATTCTCCGCTTCTCCGCCCTGAAGTGAACGCGTCGCGACGCGTTCTGTTGATTCGTGGCCTTTCTCTATGGCCGGTGGTGTATGTCCAAATGGCAACCCCTCAGTGCCAGAGTCACTGAACTCATTGAGGAGGCCTGCAACACCCTTCGTTCTCAGGAAAAAAAAGCCCAACATCTCGAGGGTCCTTGCTGATATCAAGAAGCATACTGGCTATGATCTTCCTTACCACACTGTTCGTCGTCGTTTTCAAGGCACATCTCGCCCTCCACGCGAAGCTCACCGTGATCAGCAACTGCTCTCACCAGAAGCTGAAAGGGTTCTCATTGATTGGATCATTTTCCTCTCTGACATATCACACCCTCACCAAACAGACTGTTCGAAAGAAGGCCGAGGCACTCTGTGGGAAGAAACTCAGTCAATCCTGGATTTCTGGATTTCTTAAACGATGGCCGCAGATCTGTCTTGGAAGACCATCTGGTCTTGATCCTAAACATGGCAAGGCTTTCAACAGACCAGTCATGGGCCGTCACTTCGACAAACTCCTTGAGATCATTGCCAAGTATGAAATTCCCATTAAGAATATATATAACATGGATGAGAAGGGTTGCCAGAGAGGAGGTGGGCACAAAGGATCAAGTAAAAAGTGTTTTGTATGGCATGCCAGACATTTGAAGTATAAGTCACGCAGTGCCAATCTTGAGCTTGTCATGATCATTGAGTGTATCTGTGCTGATGGTATATTCCTTCTCCCCGGATTTGTCTTTTCTGGTAAAGAGTTTTTGCCAGAGTGGTTCACTGTTGACCCTAACAGTGGGGTTTCCATGTCTGAAAATGGGTGGACAAATGATTTCTTGTGTAAGGAATGGCTTGAGAAGTCGTTCATTCCTCAGGCAACAGCATTGAATTCATAGGGAAAACTCATCCTCCTCATTTATGATGGTCATGGCTCACACAACACACTCAATCTCATCAGACTTTCATGTGATCACAATGTCATATTGTACTGCCTCCCACCTCATACAACTCACAAGCTCCAACCCCTTGACATTGGGGTATTTAGACCATTTTCACATGCATGGACCAGCTGTTGTGATGACATCATTGCTGATACAGGGGAGAAAAGGCCATGTGAGGATTTCATCAGAGAGTACATGAGTGTCCACCAACAAACGTTCAAGGAGTCAACTATTATAAGTGCATGGAGGAAGAGTGGCTGTTGGCCTGTTGACCCAAGTGTCTTCACTGATGAAGACTTTGAGCCTAGTGTTGCAACATCCACCACTGCGAGTTGTGTACCCACCTCATACCCCTCTTTCCCCAATCCTGACAGTAATTCATCAGATTTAGAATCTGATGAATCCTCAAGTTCTGATTCTCATGATGGTGATAGTGATGATGAGTCGACATCTGACCAACAATTACCCCAACAGCTGCACACAAACAACACTGAGAACACCCCTTCCTGCATGACTCATCTTTATCACCTGTTGCCCCCGCTCACAACCCCCCCCTCATTCTCAGAACCCATCCCTCCTCACATGTTCTACTTGCCAACACCCTCAATTAGGCAGTCCAAGTTGATGGGGCATCAACCCTGGTCATCCTTCAAGGAACAATGTGTGACAGCATTAGAGTCATCTGCCAGCATGCCCACTGAGATCAACTGAACCACCAAGTTTGGAATGTAGGCTTTCAAAAATTCTACCAATGCTGCTTCTCCCATATCTATCTGCAAAGCTTCTGCTTTGAACTGCAAAATAAATTCATCCACCGTTAGAGAACCTTGGCACATGGTTTTCAATTTAGCATTAGCTGTTGCCTTTGGATTAGGGTCTCCAAACTGTGCCTCCAGTCGCTCCAAAAATTTCTTGAACATTGCAAATGGTTTATATTCCATGGCAATTTGATTAATGGCCTCAATTGTGCTTTTCCTCCCTGAATGTACAAGAGAGCAAACATAATTCTAGACTCAGTTGTATGAAACTCTGGCCTCCTCCCATGGATGTACAATACTATGGAGCTAATGAACAATTTTGTATTCTCCATGGTACCATCAAAGATTTGCAGGGGTGCATACTTACATAAGCACACTTTTCCATTTTCAGATTTCTCTGCTGCCTGCACATCTTCCTGGGACATCCACTTCACTATCTCCTCCATCTCATCATCTTTATCTTCCATTGTCTCTGGTTTTATTTCTGCTTGTCTGAGCTGGGATGTGGCCAATACTGACACTAGTTGTGACATTTGTGCTGTAAGCACATCAATTTTTGCTTCTAGCACTGGCATGGGAACAGGATTAGGATCAGGATTTGAAGTTGGAAGGTTCAGACATAATGATTTCAACCTGTGATGAGTCACTTCTTTGCATTTTTGGGACCTCTCCAAATGTCTACGAGTCATGTGATTCAGTAACTCAGGTACCAAACTCAGCAAAACCCATAATTCAATAACTTGATAACTGTTTGGGCTCATGAAGCACTTCAGATCAATATCCCTTCTGACAGTGCCTGATCTTGGGGATAGTACTGAATTTGGCTTGTAACTACCTAAAATAGTCATCCGAATAGAGTAAGGTAAATCTCGACTAAACCAGATCTGAGCAGTTGTCTGGTTGCAGCTGTTCTAATGTTGAGCACTGCCTCTTGATCACAGAGTCACAATGGGCCCCATTTTGGCCAATGATGACACATGGAAGCCACATCACAGTGCCACCACCCTGCCTGCAAGTGACTGCTCATAGGGGAAGATGGTGATGCTAATGATGATAGAAACCAGGACGACAACAAATGTGAAATGCCAATGTCAATGAATGACAACACCAAGAAGGAATGGCAGGGGTGATGATCGAACAGCAGGGGTGATGAATGAGCAATGAGACAACAACAAACAGCAGGGGACAATGAACAGCAGGGGACAATGAACAGCAGGAGTGATGAACGGGGGGACAACAACATGGGACTAACAAACACAATGATGACATGCCCCATCTCTCACTACAAACATGGGGCTATTTTGTGTTATTTTTCTTATTTTGCTTTTTTTTGTTCTAGTAGTAGCCTGTCACTGCTGTGAGCATCTGCTCATGGGGTGCTATGTACTTAGTTTGATTTAATACAACACATATTTACTGTAGTTAGAAGATGAAAAAGCACATAAAACTGGTTCCAACTGGTCTTTTGGTTCCAACTGGACCAACTGGGACCAGTTGTACCTGATTCAGTTGCAGTTGCTCTAAGTTGGTTATCAGTTGCAACTGGTTGCCCATCTTAAGGTTGAAAAACTGGACCAAACCAGACCTTAAAACACCAATTTTAGTTGGGAGGAGATGATATGGCTCCCTACACCACCCTGCACTCATATTATGGCATTTTTTGCAATCATGCGCACCTCTTGGACATCTTTTTTCACTTTGTGCTGCACACTTTTGGTCACCTGTGTGCACTTCTGAGCACTTTTCCTGATTCCATCGCACTAATGGACAATGCCAAGCTGCTTTCTATTGTGCACATATACATATGCATATTAGTATGCAACTATCTTCATGTGCCAGAGAGAGGAGTGCACATTTATCTGTCTTTTACAATTCATTACATGCTCAATGTGCACTGTGGACCCAGCACAGTAGTGATTTCAGCCATCTAAGTGTGAAAAGATGAATTTTCTAATTTAAATGGCTGAATTCGTGGTGGATGAATTTGGGATGAATTCTCAGCCCATATATTTAAGCCATTTAGGGTATGGAATTTATGTGTATTATTTTACAAAATTTCCATATGTCAATGGGATGAAATTTCATTCCATAAAAGAATGAAAAGTGGGGGATGTTTTTAATCCAACAGGAAGATATGAACATTATCTGAAAGACAGGATGTTTTTGTATGTGATTTTCTGACATCTAGGGGATGTTTTTAATCTAGGGTGGGGGTATGAATATCATCTAAAAGATTTGATGTTTCAGCTTGTGACTTTCTGACTTCTAGGGTTAGTTTTCAATCCAAAAGGATAATAATTTCATCTGAAAGACAGGATGTTTCTGTATGTGATTTTCTGACATCTAGGGGATTAGGAGGGGGTTTGTTTTTTCACAACTCTAAAGGATGTTTCCCAAGTCAGCTTTTCATACTTTAACTCTCTGTGTGTAAGGCTGTCATTCACATGTTGTTGCTGTTAGCTATTCACCACTGACAACTCTCATAACATAACAGAAATTTAATTGCACTCAGCTACAGCCTGTGATAGTAGTCTACTTCAGTCAATAGTGGACCACCTTCCCCAGTCCTTAATGTGCTCCACTACACATTTTATCTGATTGAGATCAACAAATTCCATAGGCCCCAAGTCTTCATAGTAGTTGATCCCATATCAATTAGTGGCCAGCTCTGAAATTTTGACCTGATTGATGAATGCATAGATAAAAGAATCAGCCTCGATGTTATGTATAGGTGAGTGAGGGACATTGACAATGACAAAGCAGAGGATTTGCCTGAAAAAATCTTGCAGATCAAACTGTGGTGTTTGATGTGGTAGATGAGCAAATTTGTCAACAGTGAGTTGATACTGCAGGACAAGTAAGTTAATATGCACAAAATAATGTAGTAGGAGGCTTACCCAGACAAATGACATATTTCAACTGTCAAATCTGAGTAGAACAAAGTCACAAGCATGCATAACATCACCACCCTCCAGCTGGTGCATACAGCCATATTGGGCAAATTGAGTATTCTAGGGTATAAGCTCCTGAATTATTAACACAGACTTGTTAAGCAAGTGGCTAGGGTGACAACAAGCTTTGTCCTCAGAGGAGCAGGGAGGGTTTCCACAGGTCCCTTGGGGGGAGTAAGAACATATAATGGGTCTAGCTCACTATGATAAGGGAGTGTGTTCATCAACATGACTAGAGACATACATGAAGGCAACTTGACATCTGTATCATGATGGACAGGAGGTAAGAGAATAAGTTGTTTGTGCAAGCCATAGAGGAGGGTTATGTGTGTCAACTGTACATGAGAGGTAACATACTTGTTGATGTTTGCATAGGGAAACCATTGGCTTCTGATGCTACAGAGGATGTTGCCACAATGGCACTCCATCAGAAATGCCCAATAAGCCCAGACTGGACCCATAGCCCTAATACTTGGTACAATGTGAAGCAGCACATGGATGGTGATGGAACAACAGGCTATGTGCAGCAGATCATGTTGGTAGTATAGACTATTCATCTATCAGACAGCATCCTGCTGGCAGCAAGAAACACATACCATTCATACTTCTGTACCCAGCTCTGGAAACCTCTCTCAAGGTCATTAACTTGATCTTGGGTGATTTCAAATTTGAGGCAGAGTGCTAGCAGTCAAACTAACTCCATGAAGTGCTTGTAGGACTGTGGATGCACAAATTGGCCTTCGAGGAGAGTAGGGGCGATGTATAATGTCCAGATTGAATAAGTTTTGGCAATCATCTGCACCTTCTCTGATGCTATATTCAAAACCCTAGTGCCAAATGCCACAGGGATGGTTTTTCCTGCCTTCACGGTGGCCTCTCCAATAACCTCCCATACCATCAGTCCCAACACGTAGCCTTCATTGTCATGGGAAATATTTTTAAACTCTCCAGTCCAGAAGTGAATCAAGTTGGGAATGAGATTAGTCCATCAGATGCATGAAATCATAAGGGAAGAACACAGGAAAAGAGAGGGAGCTTAAGGTGCTGAGCAGCAGTAAACATTTGACACTGTACTTGGTTGCAAGGTCTCCATAATTCACATTGGTTGACATGTACTAGACTTCCTTTGCTTGCTCCATGAATGATGTGTGATTTCATAGTGGAAGTACACATAGGTCATATTGCTCCTGTGAGCCTGGGAAGCCATCGCAGCACAAAGGAATGTAGCACATCATCACTCGTGAGGATGGAATGCAGACTTGTTTGATTGTACACATGTGGCATGGAGAGATTGTGTTGTGGCCCTTCATGTGCATAATCATCGAGACAGCTAGTATATCGCCAAAGATGATGATTAGATATGCATGTAAGAGGAAGGCAATTTTGGTGATCACATCAAAAGCAGAAACCCCAATATCCAGCTGCAGAAGTTCCTAGACTAGGGACCATAAAAATGAATCAAAATCACAGGGTTTCTTTGGTCCAGGAACCACTCCGATCAAGATAATGTTCTGCTTGAGAAACTGCTCTTTGGGAGGGAGGTTATAATTAGAAAGAATAATTGGCCATGCAGTCTTGGTATGGTGCTTGAAGGGGCCAAAGCCATCTGCGGTGATGATACTCAACCCGGAAACCCAAACAAAACCTACTAATGGCTTCGGATGGTATAACACAGGCCAGAGGAAGGGTGCGAGGTGGTACTAAATATCACCGCTGAGACCAAAGCATAACGTTTAGTGATGTGAAATGGTAAGGGCTGTGGATAATAGTCTGTATAGGCGTATGAAGGTGTTCAAAATAGTTCGAAAGTGGTTCGAAGATGTGCAAAATAGGTTCGAAAAAGGTTCGAAGAGGTTTGAAGTCGTGCGAAGTAGTCCGAAGAAGTTCGAATAAGTTCGAAAAGATTCGAGGTATATCGAAGAGCAAGTTTAACAAATGTGAAGTGTTTGTCGAATGGCAGTAGGCGATGGGCGATAAAATGGAGAGCGAATACAATAGTTTTGAGGAAGTTCACGATATTTCGCAGAACTTTAGAGATATGACGCAAACTAAGACTCAAGAGAATTGCTCTTAAATCCGACTATAGTGGAGAGGGTAACTGGTTCTCTGTTTTTCTAAGTAACTAGTACAAGTTTATATACATTTTTGAAGAGATAGTACTAAAAAGGAAACTAAAACCTGTGTAAAACATGAGGCGATATATCAAACAATGAGGACTTTGTAGATCATAAAATAAATGAGAAATGATAAATAATTGAAACATACGTGTTCCCATATGGTAAAAGTACTTATCTTTTGCTTCAATATATCATCAAAACATAAAAATTGCTATTATCGCATTTTAAATCTCTTGTAGTCTCTCCTCGTGTCTGGTAGTGCTTGATATGCAACGGAATAGTTTGTTCCGGTGATGCATTGTGTATCGAAAGTGTTTGAGGACAGATATATGGCAGCCGAAGTCGTTCAAAGTCGTTCAAAGTACTGCGAAGTTGTTCGAAGTGTCGCGAAATGGTTCGAAAGCATTCAAAAAGGTTCGAAGTAGTGCGAAGTTGTTCGAAATAGTGCGAAATCATGCGAAAATGGTTCGAAGTCGATTTAGTGGCATTCGTAGTGGTTCGGAGCGTGTGTCGTAATGTGTCGATACGAGTGGGAATACTTCTCCAGACTTTAAAGTGTGCAGTGGACCTATCAGCAGATAACCCAAGTGCAATATCCTGAGGATTGAAAAAGAACCACATTGGGAGCTTTTCAGTGTCAATCATGATGAGGGTCTCTCGGAGTGAATGATAATGAGTGCCATCAAAAATATTGGTTAATTTCATTGGGTCAGCTTCGTGTTTGGACCGGTACTGCATTTTTGTTGCATAGGAAGCACTTGCAAGCATTGTGTGGAGACAGGGAATAATGGGAAGATACTCAAAGAGGGTCTGTGGTGTTGTCCCATTGGCTTTATAGTGGTCAGTGTTGCATTTTAGGCATTTCTTGAGGGTTTTGTATGGGCCATTATAGCAGACGCATGAGGAGAGGCAACAGTGATAGCGCATGGGCTGGAACCTGGAGAGAAATTGAACATGTTTCTCTGTATTCTTCAGGGAGTCTATTGGAGACTGAGGGAAAATGAAGTGAAGTTTGTTGAATGCTTTGTCAGTGAGGTGTTCCTCAAGTTTGAGGGGATAGGCACAGAGGAGGATCAGGTCACTCTCATCCAATATATTGCCCTCTGTAAGTATGTCTGTCAGACAATGGTAAAGGTATGGTTTGATGTGGACTCATCTAATCATGAGGCTTCCTTCAAGAAGCTTTCACTGAGAAGGTCCCATACTGAGACCCCTTCCTGTTCCTGCTCTGTGCTTGGCATTTCATATTCACCCTCGTCTTTGTTGCTATTGAAATCCTCATCCTCCATGACCTCATCTTCTTGCATGACCTGATTCTTTTCTGCAACCTCATCTTCCTCATCTTCCTCATCACTCTCCTGGACAACAAACTGCTGCACATGGTTACACCCCCCTCATTGTAAGCTGACTTGCTCAACACAACAGGCAATGTGATGGGAAAAAGTGAACGACCTTGCCCTGCCTCATGATGGTATTTAGTCTTCCAGTGATAGGTCCATTGTGCAACCTAGGGTCTGGAGAAGGGTTCCAAAAGTATCAACACATTATGACACATGCTCCCAACCCCTACGAATGCCATGAATTCCATTCCGAACCTATTTCAAACTATTTCAGATGACTTTGAATGATTTCAAATGACTTTGCGATACTTCAAATGCCTTTGAACAACTTTGCACTACTTTGAACGATGTTGGCTGCCCTATAGCTGTCCCAAAACCCTTTCGACTTACATGGCACATTCAGAATGAACTATTGTGTTGCATATTGAGTATTATCAGACATGAGGAGAGATGACAAAAGACTTTAGGACATGATAATGGCAGTTTTGTGTTTCAATGATATATTGAAGCAATAGGAGAGTACTCTTACTATATGGTGACATCGTTGATAGGTCCATTGCACACTTTAAGGTCTGGAAAAGGTTCCAATCATATTGACACATTATGACAGACACTCCAAACCACTACGAATGCCATGAAATCAACTTCGAACATTTTTCAAATATTTTTAAACTATTTTGCACTACTTTGAATGACTTTGCAACATTTCAAGCACTTTTGAATGACTTTGCAGCACTTTGAACAAAATCAGCTGTTACATAATTGTCTTGAAACCCTTTTGATACATGCTGCACATTTGGAATAAGCCATTTCATCACATATCGAGCACCACTGGACATGAAGAGAGAAGACAAGAGATTTAGAATACAATAAGTGTGGTTTTACATTTCAATGATATATTGAAGCAATAGAACAGGAACTTTTACTATAATGGGACAATATATGTTTCACTTATTATCATTTCTCATTTGTTTTATGTTTTAAAATACCTTTATTTGCTGTGTATATTGCCTCATGTTTTCCACATGTTCTTGTTTCCTTTTTAGTAATATTTCTTCAAATTGTATATAGACTTGTATTAGTTACTTAGAATGAGAGAGAAGCAATGGGGAATACAAAATAAGTTACCCTCTCCACTATCATCAGATTTAAGAGCAGTTCTCTTGAGTCTTAGCTCACGTTGTATCTCTAAGTTCTGCAAAATATCATGAACTTCCTCGAACTATTGTATTCGCTCCTCGTTTTATCGCACATCGCCTATCACCTTTCAACAAACATTTCATATTTGTTATATTTGCTTCTTGACATATCTCAACATTACTCTGACATCTTTGAATCTCCTCAAACTCACTTCGAACAACTTTGAACTATTTTCAAACTCTTTCACATGTCTTCAAACCTATTTCAAACCTCATTTGAACTATTTTGTATGCTCTCACAGACTATTCACACCATTCCTTATCATTTCGCATCACTAAAAACAACATTTGGATATCAGTGGTGATATTTAGTACCAACTCGCACCCTTCCTCTAGCCTGTGTTATACTTCCTAAGCCTTCTAACAGGTTTTTGTTAGGTTTCCAGGTCGAGTATCATCACCATACATTTCATTTATTAATATTTCTCAATTGTTTTATGTTTTACAATACCTTTATTGTTGTGCATACTGCCTTATGTTCTACACATGTTATATTTTCTTTTTAGTACTATCTCTTCAAAATGTATATAGACTTGTACTAGTTATCTGGAAGAACAGAGAAAAAGTTACCCTCTCCACTATTGTCTGATTTAAGAGCCATTCTCTTGAGTCCAAGTCTCGCCTTGTATCTCTAAGTTCTGTGAAATATTGCAAACTTCTTTGAACTTTCATATTTGCCCCTCGACTTATTGCATATCGCCTGCTATATTTGCTCCTTGATATACCTTGACACCAGTCCGACTCTCTCAAAACTCCTTGACCCTCTTCAAACCCCTTTGAACCTTCTTCAAACTATGTTGGACATCTTCAAACCTATTTCGAACAACTTTCAAACATCTTTGTATGCTCCTACAGACTATTTGCAATACAGCTTACCATTCCACATCTCCAACCACAACCTTTGGGTATCAGCAGTGATATTTAGTACCAACTTGCACCCTTCCTATAGTCTGTGTTATACTTCTTAGGCCTTTTAACAGGTTTTTGTTAGGTTTTTAGGTCAAGTATTATCACTGGGTGACCAACTTGCCACAATTACATGCACAGAGATGCTTAGCAATCATGACTGAGGAGCAGATTTTAGTGGGCATGCTCATAGGGACACAGGGATCAGCTCACCAGAATATATGTCTCCACACCCATTATCGTCCTCCTCATTGTCAACTTAAGCCTTGATATCAATGAAACAGCAGTGATAATACTCAACCCAGAAACCCAAACAAAACCTACTAAATGGCTTTGGATGGTTTAACACAAGTCAGAGGAAGGATGCGAGGCCCTCTAGATGTCACCTGTTAGACTGACTGTCAAATACATAGTTGTAAATGGACTGCCTGTCAAAGGAATTTGAAGCTAAAAGAATGCATTTCATGGAATTTCAGAGAATTTTGTGGCTAGATTGATAAATTCGGAGTGCAAAAATACATTTGAATGCAAGATCAAGGGACTAGACAAGTAATAAAAGTGAAGCAAAGGTGAATTGAGGGAAATGAGAGCGAAAATGGCATAATGCAAGGATTTTTGGAGATTTAGTGTTTCACTATTTTGCATTGAGACGTTATCGCTTACCATGTTGCACTTGACTAGAAACAGCAGCAAAAACTTTGGAGGCTCAATTTAAGAAACTAAAGGGTGCAGTCACCATTTTTCTCCTTTGTACATTCCTGACACCATCATAAGCTGAGAACGATGCCTTGTGCAAGGCTACAGCTGCTAAAGAAAACACCACGATGGTGATACCATGGCCACCCAGAGGAAGTGGCATCACTGGTAATGGATTCAACTTACAAACTATGATGTGCATCAGTAGCATTGTGTCTGGGACTTAACCACTGCAGCCAGACTTGACTGTTCTGTTATGTGGGACTGCCAACTAAAGCTGGTCATTGCCAAAATCATTTCAATGGTACATTCTTATCTACTTTCTTTCCTCATTCTTCGATAGATCTCCTAGGCTCAAGAGAGCCACCATTATCTCAAGCATTTCCCACACAGTTGGGCAGTTGAAGAATTTATTAAGTCCAGTCTGAAGAACAAGTGTGCTTATGCCTATAAACGTGGATATCTTACTGTAATGACAAACTTGGATGATGTAGCGAGTAATAAGGATAAGGACGAGGAGGATGAGGAAAACACAGAGGATATGGACAATGCAGACAATGATGCAGATGATGTGGAGGAAGACATGGAGGATTAAGGTGACAAGAGCAAGGGACTCAAAGAGGATAGGGGTAGCTCAGATATGGATGATGCTTGAAACATAATTATGCTCTGTATGTATGGCCTGAATTTTGGCCAATAACAAATCATCTCCAATGCTACCCATAACAGTTGAATAGTCACTGCTAGCAGTATGAAGCCTGTTAATAAAATTACTACATAAAGTGGATGAATTCTTCCACTCTCGAAGAACCTAAAAAGTTAATGAAATTCAATGTTACCCTCACATGCACACTACATGGGCATACAGCTAGCGTGTTGGCATTGGAGTATGCAAAGAATAATTAATATTAAGTGAATGGTTAAAATAAATAATAGGAAAAATAGAGGTTGTTATTCTCACCCCTTTATATGAAAACAACCCATGGGATAGATTTGGTACAGTATGAATTAGGAAAAATTCTGTGAGGAATTCATCCCTTTGACACCCCTAAATGGGGGGGGGAATTCCTTCTTTCATTCCCCTTACAGTTGATGAAATTCAGCCCATGTAGAGGAGCATTATTTTTGCCCATATAAAGATGAAAATATCCTATGGGATGAATTTGGTGAGGGATGAACTTGAAACAAAAAATTTGGGAGGTTTTCATCCCATTGACTCATCCCTTGCAATCGGCCAATGGTGAGGTAGATGAATCACTTGGGCTTGTGCGCAACATTTCTGTGCACATTGGAGATATCATTGTTTATGTGCAAGTGCACGTTATCTATTCATCCGCTTATGATATTCTATTAGAGCACCCCTTCAACGTGTTAATGTGCTCTGTCATGCGCAATTTTGCAGATGAAGCATATAGAAAAAACCTTCTTTTTTACTCGTCTTAGGGGTAGACTTTCATTCCAACTCATGATAAAACCTATTCCATTCTGGGGTTTATCAATACATGAAAACTATACCATAAATATATCAATTTATACTATTTAAAGGTGTGAAATGTGGGATGGGTTTCCTACTCTGCAGGCCCCATAGTGGTGCCTTTATGCACTCCTTTGCACTTTGTTCACAATTTACATTCTCATTGTGCACTCCCCAAACTATTTATCTATTCTACACACCAACCTCTCTACATAATCTGTGAGACTTCACACCATGGCCACCCACTTGCTTGACAAGTCAGTCAAAGCACACCACAACTGCATTATGGGACAGCAGTGCATGTTCATATAATCTGTGCACTTTGCATCTCTTTGGCACCACACTGCACACACTCGAGTGCTTTCATGTAATTTGAGCACTTTGGCCCTATTTGGCATTGCACAGCATCTCCTCATAGTTTTTGCATTTTTAATTGGCATTGCTTTCTCTGGTAACCAGCACAGGTCAATCACATCATTGTTACTAATGTGCAGCATGCAGCACATAACACCAAAGTGAACCAATTAGGTGGAGTGCATGAGACCTAAAGCACATCAAAAATAGAACATCACACCAGAATAATTTGGTATTGGGCCACAGTGTTCACAAATCTTATTGTCTAGGGAATCAGCATCATGCAGTCAGATTCATACAGGCTAATGGATGGACTTGTGGGTAGCACATGGCACTTTCCATTAAGTCATTTGTACATGGCACCTAGGTACATACATGGAGAAAACAGAGGATCTTTTTCCTCACCCAGTTCAGCAGTCTCACTTACAGTGAGGGACAAAACCTTTCAAATGATTTTTAAAGTTCAATTATTTCTTAAATAACTCAAGAAGAACTCAACCAAACAAGTCCAAATTTGGGATAGTGGTAGAGTATCATGTGACTAATAAGTTGCAATTTGTTTTATTACATAATCTTGATTCATTCCCATGTTATTAATATTTTACTGGCATAAGTTCATTTGAAAGGTTTTGTCCCTCTGGTATGTCAGGCACATGACTTTGTTAATCAAAGCAAATAAGTACAAATAAAATCATGTGACTTGGTAAAAAATATGTATATATACTCTGTGTCCAACTTTCTGTCATTTCCCACACCAAATCCCCCCACATACACTCATACAATCACTTACTCCTGCTCAACACACTCATGTTCTTAAACTGCTTGACAAAGGGCAGTCTTGTCCTGCTATCTCCTCCATCACTGGTATAAGTATTGGTTCTGTATCCAATATTTGCTCCAAACATCATTCAACACTTTCCAAATCTGTTAATGGCCGTCCACAGAAGCTTTTACCTGCTGACACCTACTATGCCATTCACCTCATCACTTCTCAGAAGGCTGAAAATGCCACTGAGGTTACCAAAACCTTACAAGACATGACTAACACATCATTTACTGTGAAGACAGTATGAAGAGCACTCAGAGGCACTGGAATGAAGGCTGTAACCAAGCAAAAACAACCTTTTCTCTCTAAGAAGCATAGGAGGCTTAGGATGGACTTTGCAGAAGCACACAAAGACTGGACAGTAGAGGACTGGAACAGGGTTATATGGTCAGATGAGACCAAAATCAATCATTTGGGGTCAGATGGGAAGAAATGGGTGTGGAAAAAGCCAGGAGAGGGGTTGAGTGATAGGCTGGTGCAGCTTCAAAACAGTGGATTAGAGGTTATGCAGTGGCCCCCTCAATCAGCAGACCTTAACCCCATTGAACACTTTTGGCATAACCTCAAGGTTAGACTTGGAGAGTATGATACTCCAGCATCTGGAATTGCAGAGTTGTGGGAGAGAGTACAGAAGGAGTGGAATGATATTCCAGCATCTGTCTGTCAGAATCTGATAGAGAGTATGCCTAGAAGGGTTCAGGCTGTGTTACAGGCAAAGGGGGGCTATACCAAGTACTAGAATATTAGAATAATATTTTATAATACCAGAGGGACAAAACCTTTCAAATGGACTTGTGCCAGTAAAATATTAATAACATGGGAACGAATTAAGATTATGTAATAAAACAAATTGCAACTTATTATTCACATGATACTCTACCACTATCCCAAATTTGTACTTGTTTGGTTGAGTTCTTCTTGAGTTATTTAAGAAATAGTTCAACTTCAAAAATCATTTGAAAGGTTTTATCCCTCACTGTAGCATTGCACACCATTTGTGCACTATTGTCTTAGTCCATGTGCCTTTGCATTCCACCCTTCATATAGTCATGTTTGGACATCATTTGTGCCTTTCCACTGTATAACCATGATTGCACACCATTTGTGCTTTTTATTGTATAGTTGCATTTGTGCATCATTTATGCATTTTGTTCATGTGTTGCACCTTTGATGCACTCCAATTAGTCCCCATCCCATTGTGCTTGCTGCATATCACCTATCATTTTTGCACATTTTTGCACTCTTGTCATGCATTTTACTGCATTGTGCTTTTCTGCTCCTTTACATTGCACACTTTTGCACCACTGTTCAAATCTTTATTTCCATATTACTTACATTGTGTGCACATCATATCCTGACTCTATGTTCATAGCTATCATCACACCTTGAAGTGCATTCTGAGGTCCCCTAAATGAACCTCCACACCCTGAATGCTTCTGCAGCTGTAGGACTTGTGTTCTCATCTTGTATTGAACTCTGCATTGAGTACCAACACAATACATCAATGGTGAGGCCCACAGTGTGTAGCATCATAAATAGATAGCATCATTAGAAAAGGATAAGAAACTAGCAAAAGATGGTTAGTAAAAGAAGGAAGATTGAATTAAAAGAATGTACTTCATGGCCCACACAATGACTAACATTGTTTGCACTGTCTCCTTTGTGTTTATTCATTAACAGCATGTTGGGGGAGGCAGTGCGTATGGGTTGATGTGATGGTGGATGGGACTGGAGTTGTGGAAGTCATTGTCATGGGAGTCACCTGGCAAATAGTGCCACTTTTTTTTTTTTTAGGAGCACATGACCACATGGTTTGTGCATGGCCACAGACCCACCAAATGACTACTTTCTATCTGGGCTTGTCCCACTCATTCAACTGTATTGTAAGTAGTTATAGTTAGTACTTACTGTATATTACATGTAGCTCTATTTACTTACTTATAAGCATGTATTGTTGAGCAGCATGTTATGCGCAGTGTAGAGTGCTCACAGATCTTACTACTTACCTGTTGAGTTGGTTAGTGTGCTAAGTAACTTAGGTTAGAGGGTGTAGAACTCTCTGTATTGCTAGATAGAGGTACAGCATACTTATATACCTAGAGAGCCTACATGGTCACATTGATAGGTCCACTGTGCACTCTAAGGTCTGAGGAAAGTTTCCAATCGTATTGACATACTACAACAGACCTTCCGAACCACTACGAACATTACAAAATCGACTCCGAACTATTTTTGACTTATTTCACACTATTTCGGACGACTTCAAACTATTTCGAATGCTTTCGAACCATTTTGCGACACTTCGAACGACTTCGGCTGCCATATAGTTGTCCTCAAACAATTTCGATACACGATGCTTAACCGGAGTAAGCTATTTAGTTGCATATTGAGCACTACCGGACACGAGGAGAGAGTACAAGAGAGTTAGAATGCGATAAGTGCGTTTTTGTGTTTCATTGAAGTACTTTTACTATATGGGAACACTGTATGTTTCATCATTTATCATTTCTCATTTATTTTTGATCTACAAAGTCCTCATTGTATGATATATTTGCCTCATGTTTTACACATGTTCTTATTTCCTTTTTAGTACTATCTCTTCATTTTGTATATAGACTTGTATTAGTTAGTTAGGAATAGCAGAATAGAATAACGGGAAACAGCACAAGTTACCCTCTCGCTATCATCAGATTTAAAAATTGTTCTCTTTAGTCTTATCTTCATGTCATATCTCTAAAGTTCTGCGAAATATCGCAAACTTCCTCGAAACTATTGTATTCGCTCTCCGTTTTATCGCCCATTGCCTACCGCCATTCGACAAACACTTCACATTCGTTAAACTTGCTTTTCGATATATCTTGAACCTTTTCGAACTTATGCGAACTTCTTTGGACTACTTTGCACGACTTCGAACCTCTTTGAACCTTTTTCGAACCTATTTTGCACATCTTCGAACCTCTTTCGAACTATTTCGAACACCTTCATATGCCTATACAGACTATTATCCACAGCCCTTACCATTTCACATCACTAAACATTACGCTTTGGTCTCAGCAGTGATATTTAGTACCACCTCGCACCCTTCCTCTGGCCTGTGTTATACCATCCGAAGCCATTAGTAGGTTTTGTTTGGGTTTCCGGGTTGAGTATCATCAATGTGAGGCTCAGGTCATGTGAAGCTCAGTGGGGTGGAGAAAAGGGCAGTGTACTGCATGGTTCCTGTCCACATGTCATTATGACATATTTGTATACATGTATTTACATATATATGTGTTTTAAAGGTTCTTACACTGAGGCACAGAATAGGTGCCACGTGTGCAGATTTAATTCAACACCCCCCCACAAACTGTACTGGCATCGACCTGGAGGGGCTTTACGATCCAAGGTGCCATGTATAGGTACTAAGTTTGAACCTCAAATTTAATTCTGAGGGAGCTTCTAAATTTCTTGAAGAGCTGCCTCCCGAGATTTTTAGTAAACATATCTGCCAGGTTTTCAGTTCCTGGGATGAAGACGACTGTGACCTTGCCATCTTCGATACATTCACGTGTATAATGATAGCAAATGTCAATATGTTTAGTCCTTCTTTCCTGAACAGGGTTAGATCTGATGAAGATCGACCCCTGATTATCGGTGCAGATAGGCACCTTACTCAAGGGATATCCCAATTCAGAAAATAAGGATGTGATCCACACTATCTGCCGACAAGTGTCAGAGAGAGCCATGTATTCGGCTTCTGTGGAACTAAGTGCTACAGTTTTTTGCATATGGGACTGCCAGCACACGATGCCTCCTGCTAAGGTGGCAAAGTAACCCATTGTGGACTTGCATTTCACGACATCAGATGCCCAGTCCGAATCAGTAAAGGCTTGGAGGCCCTGTTTGCTGTGGCCATCATAGATAAGCTCATATGATTGAGTACCAACTAGATAGTGCATTATGTAATGCACCTTATTGAGATGTTCTTTACTCAGATTAGCTGAGAATTGTGACATCTTTATCACTGTGAAGGCGATATCGGGGTGAGTTCCAAGCATCAAGTACAATAAAGACCCAATCACCGATTGAAACTCAGTTCTGAGAGCTGGATTAGGCTCATCAGGGTTTTCCATAGGGATGTATTCCATGGGAAGTGGAGTGGGGGATGCCTTGGCATTCATCATTTTAAACCGAGCTAGCACAGTGGCTAGGTAGGTTGTTTGGTTCAGAGTGATTCTTGATGCGCCTTGTGTTATGCATACCAAGGAGTTCAGTAACACGACCAGTGTCCCAACATTCCCAATGCTTGAGACAAGCATTTTTCTTTTTCTCTATAAGGCATTTGTTCTTCCCCAAGAACACACCATCATCGACGTAGATTATTGTGAGGACAATGTCTTTACCATTTTTGTAGATGAAAATGCTGGCATCTGAGCTGGCATGTTCAAATCCAATGGATCGCATGAACACCTCTAGCTCTCTCCACCATGCTAGGGCAGCCTGTTTAAGGCTGTACAATGCTCGGCGTAAGCACATGACTTTGCACTCTTTACCCAGGATGACAAATCCCTCAGATTGATGCATGTAAATTTCCTCATCTAGTTTGCCATACAGGAACATGGTTTTACCTCGAGTCCCATCATGTACGTGCCTTCCAGGGCACTCAGGGCAAACATGAGGCACACCATTGATGATACTCAGCCTGGAAACCTAGCAAAAACCTGTTAAAAGCCTTATGTAGTATAACTCAGGCTAGAGGAAGAGTGAGAGTCGGTACTAAATATCACCACTAATACCAAAACATTGTTTTAGTAATGCGAAATGGTAAGGGTGTGACAAATAGCCTTTTTAAAGCATATGAAGATGTTCGAAGATGTTCGAAATTGGTCCAAAGACGTGTGAAGTAGTTCAAAATAGATTCGAATGGGTTCGAAGTTGTTCGGGTGAGTTCGAGGGGGTTCGAAGGTGTTCGACTGGTGTCGATATGTTTTGACAAATGAATATAGCAGTTAAGAGCTGGGTTTTTAGTGACGATAGGCAATGCCGAGTTGAGAGCGAATACGAAAGTTCGAGGAAGTTCGCAATATTTTGCAGAACTTCAGAGATACAACATGAGGTAAGACTTCAAGAGAACTGCTCTTAAATGTGACTATAGTGGAGAGGGTAACTGGTTCTCTCCTTTTCCAAGTGACTAGTACAAGTTTATATACAGTTTTGAAGAGATAGTACTGAAAAGGGAAGTAACACATGTGTAAAACATGAGGCAATATATCATACAATGAGGACTTTGTAGATCAAAAATAAATGAGAAATAATAGATAATTGAAACATACATGTCCCCATATGGTAAAAGTACTTATCTTTTGCTGCAATATATCATCGAAACATAAAAAATGCTATTATCACATCCTAATTCTTTTCTAGTCTCTCCTCGTGTCCAGTAGTACTTGATATGCAATGGAATAACCTGTTCCGGTTGTGCAGCATGTATCAAAAGTGTTTCATGACAGCTATACGGTGTCTGAAGTTGTTTGAAATACTGCACAGTTGCTTGAAGTGTCGCGAAATTGTTCAAAGTCATCCGAAATAGTGTGAAATAGTGTGAAATAGATTTGATGTCGATTTTGTGGCGTTCGTAGTGATTCGGAATGTCTGTTGTAATGTCTCGATATGAGTGAAACTGTTCTCCAGACCTTAGAGCATGTAGTGGACCTATCATCCTCCCCCTTACTGAATTCCTAACTGTCCCAGTTAGCTGTTCAAAGTCATGTGTGAAATGCATGATCAGGGTGAGGAAATTAGTGAGGTTCAATATATTGCTCATTCTTCCACATCACCTCCTACATTCATCAACTCTTACTTCTATAATGTCTCTCCTCATCAAACTCAACGCCAAAGTTCTCAAATATGTAAAATTGATGCCTGAGTGCGGCATCGCTGAGGACTCGGATTTCGAACTGTGGGGGAAGGGTTTTTGTGTGAAAATGGTACGTCTGTCACTGATCCATTCATAGTTAAAGATGCTAAGATGTTTTGTGTAGGCAGAATATGATGAACTTGCTGAAGATCTTGGCGAAGAATGCGACGCGGCCATTCAAAAGCTTGTGGACAAAGTATTCGAGCTGTATAAACTGATGGCGTGATGCGAATGGATTTCATGGGGTGGAGAGCTATTGTTCATAGATTTAGCTGAGGAGATAGAACACAGAAGAAGGGAGGAGGAAGAAAAATGGGCTAGAGAGGAACAGGAGGAGGCGAAGAGGGCAGAAATTGAGGGTCAGAGGAGGGCCTTGGCGGACGCTCGAAGACGATCTTGAAGGAGGATTTGAAAAAGCAGAGTGTGAGGTTCAAGGCTGAATTAAAGGCAATCAAAAGGGCAGAGGGAAGTGGGGACAACAAAAACGAGGAGGAAGATGAGCTGCCCATGGTGAGGGTGGCAAAGCGAAGGGTGGTTGAGGTCGAGAGCAAAGAGGGTGAGGCAGAGGAGGTTGTGGGGGTAGAGGCTGCAAAGTGGGCGCAAGTCGAAACAAGTGAGTTGCTTGATTTCGAAGGTCCAGTAAGTGTTTTCTTATGTTCGAAGATTTTTCATGCAGCTAATCACTTTTGTAGTGCGATCGGTGTGCTGGGTTCAAGTCCCAGCTGCGGTGTGTTGTTAGGAAGGGCACCGCAAAATATTCAAAATGCACTCAGGAGGCGCAAGGCTGTTACTGAACGGGGTTGTCCAGGCGAGGCCTTCGAAAAGGCAAAGCAAAGAAGTTTGTCAGTGTGAAATGAGATTCGCACCCCAGACAAGGTATGAAAAATATTCGAGAGTATTTTGAAAGACTTACTAACTGGTTTTCGAACTTTGTAGTGCATCAAATTCATGTCATTGGCCCTTTTGAAGATGGTGAGCAAGTCACAGGGCCATCCAAGCCATTGACACCCAAATCAAAACAGAAAAGGCGATCGTCAAAGGGCAAGGCGAGGGAGGTACAAGTTGTCAAAGGGGTCAAAGGGGTTGATAATGCATGGGTTGTGTGCCATAGCTTGATTGCTGCAAAATTGGTGCAGAAAAGATTTGAGATGGAGGTATTGGGGAGGGAGGTAGAGGCATTGGAGGAGATGTTGGAAGAGTAGAACTTTTTGTTTCTGTTGCTCTATTAAATTATCCTTAAATGTCTTTTGGAAAGTAAGGTGAAAAAGAAATCAAGATATAACGAACCAAAAAAGAAAAAAAAAAAAAAAAAAAAAAGACTTTTAGGGAAAGGCTTAGTAGTTCATCATAGCTGAAAAACCTTTTGGAGTTTGTATGACCATGCTATGATGCGATATCGTGACTTGTATCATACACTAGAGGCAATCAAAATTTTTGTAAGTAATTGCGAAAAAGAAAAGGGAGGATAATTATTCATTTTCGATGTCCTGAAAATCTTCGAAGGTATTTTTGTCGAAGTTTGAACTTGTTCAAAGTTGTTCGAGGTGCTTGGAGTTGATATCGAGGAATTTTAGAGGTAGGAAAATTGATTTTCGAGCGAGGTATGGTAGCAGTCAAAATGAAGCAATAGGTCTATGTAGTACTGACCCATTGAGTTCACAGAGAATATAGTAATTTTGTTCGATAATGATAAGAGGGCCAACATATCAGGGTTTCATCTTGCAATTGAGGGACTTCTCAATTTGTGTGTTTCGAAGTAGCACTAAATCTCCTTTTGCAAAGTTATAGTTGTGCATCGTATGTTCATGAGCAAGTTCAAAGCATTTCACAGCTTCAATTTGGGATGCATAGACCTTCGAATATAACAGTTCGAGGTCATTAGATCATTTTTGTAGTGCTATGGCTCGATGAGCTATAAGATTGGTTGTCGATAAAATTGAATTGGGTCGCAGTTGTAAGTATGTTGCTTCAGAGATGTCGAGGGGTATTAGAGGATGTGCTCCTGTAACTGCGAAGTAAGGAGAACAACCCATGCATTTGTGAACCATGGCTCATTCTGCCCAGAATACTGAGTGTGCCCCTGCTGACCATTTCACTTGTTCTCCATCGACAGCTTTAATTAATGATTGTCAAACATCAACATGGGGCTCATTCGATGAGTTTATTGGCACATGAATTATAACCACTAATTTGAATATGGTTAATATGATATTGCTTCGCAAGATATTCCATGGCTGCGATAAACGCAGCACCATTGTCGGTTATGATTTTGTATAGCGAGCCCCATCAACAAATAATGTCTTCGAAGATCCAATCGCCCAGAGATGTGGCATTTTCGTGTCAAAGTTTTCGCCATTCTGGATAGGTCATTAGTGAGCATCGCCCTTGTACGATGTATTTAAATCCGTTCGAAGGCAGCATTTGAATTGTGTCGATATAGACTTTGCTGAAAAGGGGTGCTGGAGTGGCGACTGTGGGCAGAATTAGAACATTTCATATTTGTCGAATTTGGCATAGGTGGCAGGTTTGAATATACCATGCAATGTCGGATTTCATATTCAGCCACCAAAATTGAAGGGTGATAACTGATTTAGTAGCGAAAACCATTTTGTGTCCGATGTCATCGTGAGCTGCGCGAATGATTTTGAGATGATGTTCTGGAGGAGCAACGATTTTGTGAGCTCCTTGGGAGTCTTTTCTCCATAGTTTGCCCAAGTCTAAAAAGAATTCGGTGCAATATTGAATAAAGGTAGCGTATTCTGCATCTGATAGATCAGGGGGTTGCACCAAGTCATGTAACCATTTTTGAATGTGAAGTAACCTCACGTCATTCATTTTTGCATTATTCGATTGTGGGACATCATTATAGGTGAGATCCTCCCCCTTACTGAGAGTCGAAGAGAGGGAGAAGGTCAAAATTCGATGCAAAGTAAATGGTCGGGTTGTAATAGGATTTATTTGATGTATGAAACTGTGAAGGCAGTCGATCCAGTCTCCAAGATTATTTTCGTTGTTGAGTTGAACATCTTCGTCTTGTGGGGGGCATCTTGAAAGTCTGTCAGGACCATGGCATGTCCCTGCGATGTGGACTAATGTAAAATGAAAGGTTAGGATGGATATGATCCATCGATTGATGCTAGCGCTAGGTGCGATATCAGGATTTGAGAGCATGCCTTTAATATATTGTGTGTCAACTTCGATGATAAGCCTTTGAACTCCTATTAGGTACAATCGTAGTGCTCCGAGAGCGCGATATAGACCATAAAGTTTGAGTTTTGGCTGTGAAAATCAGGATTCGCAGTCATTAAGTGTAATCAATCCAAATATCATTTTCGAGGGTTTTCAGGATCGCATTGAGCAAGGAAGAAACCAATAGTGATGTTTGAAGTGTCGACTAATAGGATTACCAGGGCTGAAGATGAGTAATCAATAGCTTGAATTGCTGGGGAATTGATTAGAGCTGCTTTCAAAGCTCCGCTCCAAATTTGAAAGGTACATCTTTTTGAGTGAGTTGGATCAGTGCTGCAGCTCGTTGAGCAAAATTTTGAATAAAGATATGACAAACTCCAAAAAGCACTTTGACTTTGGTAAGGCTTCAACATGGTCCCCACTTGCTAACAGCTGCGATTTGAGTAGGGTTGGCCATACGACCTTCAATATTGCATCAATGCCCTAAAACAATTATTTTGGGGATCCAAAGATAGAGTTTCAGACCTGAAAATGTTCCTCTGCAATACTTCATGCACTGGACTATCTGATTTGAATTTTCGAAATGCTCCCAGACAAAGCATCGAATAACTGGATTCTTGGGAATTGTTTCATAGGATCCACTGATTGTTCTATATTCCGATTTTGGACCCTTAACCAGTGTGTCATTGATGTAAGGGATGGTGATATGAGGAATTTCGGGTTGTAGAATAAATGTCACATCATCGTGTAAGATAGGGACAGAATTTGTCCAACCCATGGGTAGGGTAACGATGTGAAGTGCTCCGAACAGTGTCTAAAATGTTGTCAGATTGTGAAATGATTCTGTGACTTTCCTTTTGTCGAATGCCACATAGAGATCCAACATTCCTCCGCATGATTGTCCCCCAAATTGTTCTACTAAATGTTTGGGTATCAGTACGATGCGTGAGTGCTGGATCATTACTTGGTTAAGCAGTTCGAGACTGTGGACAATTTAAAGCGATTTTGCATCCTTTTTTGCGATGCAAAACCATTGTGATCAGTACAAAGAGTTCAATGGTTCATATACTCCTGCTTCTATCTTCTTTTTCAGCATCTCGCATATCTGTTCATACAAACCTGGAGGTATAGGAATGTTTTGCTCAACTGATGGAGTGTGAGGAACAACAGGGAACTCAGGAGGAAAAAAGTCAGAGCGAAAGCTTCCTCACTCTTGTTCTGTCCACCCAAAAGCTGTTTCCTGATTTTGAATAAAATCGTGCATAAGTTTTCATTCCTCTGGCCATAGGAAATTGCCAGGATGATTCTTGTCGATAATAGCTTTATGTTCGAGTGTATATCACGAAGTGGGGATAAATGACAGTGGATGAGGATTTAATTTTGGCATGTTTTCGAGAGGGTCACCAGTAATTGTTTGAATAATGCAAAATTGGTCAGGTAGCTTGGTAATAACTGGGCGAATCTTTTGTGTGACAGGTTTGTATTTCTTTTTCAAAGCCACGAAAATCAGATATGAGGGATCGGTGATAGGCATAGAAGGTGTAGATGTTGCCATTGAGGTCGATAAATATGCTTCGTATTAATGACTGTCTGTTAAATATAAATTCACAAGGATCAAAGAATAAGAAACGGATTTCAAGGAGTTCAAGGACTCCATATCGGAAATATTCGCAGTGCATTCGATATTGACAGATAAATTACAGGGATCAAATATGCTAATGTAAGTGCACTGGTCAATGTCCAACATTTCGTCCTCTAGTTGTGAAAATCCTTTCGATGGTGATTAGAATGGGGAATCGTGGGGATTGCGCACAATTGTGTCGAATTAGGATCATATATCATGATTGTCTGAGCCTCGTTCCTGTAGTTTTTAATGGTGCTTTCGGTCAGCACATCGAATGGTCAACCAAGTAAGATATCATAGGCTGGGTCGCGAATTATGTGAATTTGCATGAACAGCATGATACTCCCCACTTCGCAAGGCACATTTCATGCTAAACCCAAACTTTCATCAATGCTTCCATTAGCCGATTGGAGTAGAATGTGGATTGAAGGATTATAAGCGAGGCCAATTCATGGCAAATTTCTTTAGACATTGCGATAATCAAAGAACCAGGGTCTACGACACTTTCGACTGGATTCCTTTCATTGACATTCATAATAATCGACCTAATCGAATAGGATTCCTTTGCAGTGATGAAGGGTTCAGGAATATTGCCAGGTTGAAGACTATTAATATAAGTTTTGAATGGATCATCAATTACAAAAATTTTATCATTGAGCAGATTCATGGCGTTATTTCCTTCGAACTGCTGAATTCGACATGGAGTGACCTGTTCCTTCCATTTTGTATGAACTTTGGGCGATAGAGACAGCAATTCCTCAGGCATTAGCGTGATAATCGGCATCTTCATCGAATGAGCAAAAACATCTTGTGTGATTTTATCCTTTTGAATTGGCACTTGGGTATGGTGCGAAGGACCATCTTTGCCTTTACCTTTCGCAGTTGATCTGAAGTTTCGTTCGTGTGGTGGTAGGTACGAATTTTCTTTTGTAGCAGCATAAGGATGAATAACAGGCTGCAAAGTTGTTTCCAAAGTCGAAGATGATGCCAAAGTCAAGGTTGGTAGGTTTGTTGCTGTGGATGAGATGGATGATGCTGGCACATGTGGAGTCGATTGTTCGACTGCCGCAGTGTTTGGGGAAACCAAAGATCGAGAGACAGGGACTGTTGGTATGCTCGAATTAGCTTTAGCAAAGGTTCTACCATTTCGCAAAGCATATATCTCTTGTTCGAGTTTTGTGATGTGATCTTCGGGTGTTGCAGATTGTTCAGAAACCTGGTAGATGCCCCTAGGTGGTGTCAAAGTAGCCGTTGAGGATGCGATGTTGTACATGAGCGATAATGCAGTTGTGTTCAAAGGATTTTGTCAAGTCCATTCATCAATTCCGTCTTTGATAAAGCGACCAGGAATGTTTTGAGGGGTGAACCGTCCATTTGGAAGCATGATTTTTCCTTCGTTGTTCTTTTTACACTTTCCTTCATTGATATAGGCTTGGCAAACCAAGCAGTTGCTAATGAAATGACTGGTGAGTCCACAAAAGATACAAGCTAAATTTTTGAGCTGGTCCGAGTGAAATCCACTGTTAGTTCGAGGAGGATTAGTGGATTTTGAACCTGCTAAAACCGTGATGAGTGTGGTTGTAAATTTTTCAAGGATCGCCAATAAATCTTCCGATTTGATCTGTGTCGAAGATGTCAAAGTCGGTGCCAATGTTTCTGAAGACTGTAATGATGCTGAATTCGAGCTAATTGACTTTGCTAAAACAAATTTCGCTGCTGTGTGAATGTCGTCAAGTGGGTAGGCATCATCTGGATAGTGGTCGGGGAATTTAAGTTTGAGTCGTTGTGCAATTCATGACCATAAACCTGGTTGAAAACCTTGAATGAATGCTCTACTTTGTTCTGCCTCTGAAATTTGGCCTTTAGAAAGTCAGAACTTTGTAATGTTGTAGAAAGACCTGTAATATAATCCTAAATCACTTGCATTATAGATACCCATCCAAAGTTGTTCACCAAGGAGTTTGTCCATGTGTAAAATCAACCATTTTCGATCATCTTCGGAACCAGGATATAGTCTGTGGATTGTGATGTGAAAATCGTGAAACGAAGTGCCAGTTTCATATTTGGGAATTGATTCCCAAAGTTCGGATGTATCGATATTGACATATTGACAGGCGTGCTTCTTCATAAGTTCAGGATCTGTAACATTACAGTCGATAAAAAGTATTTTAAGCTCATTAAAGTATCGATGTAGCTCTCAAGGTTGAGTAGGATCGAATTTAGGTGCTGTGGAATGTCCTCGAGCTGGCATTGTTGCTTGGGTGGCCATAGATGTACTGATTCGAGGAGTTAAAACCTGAGCAAAGGATGGTAGATGTGTTGAAGTAGCTGGAATGATGAATGATGTAGTAGAGGATGAGGAAGAAGAGGAAGATGAAGTTGTAGATGAGGAAATAGGTGAAGGAAACAGATGACGATGTGTAGATTCGGTGTCAGAGACAGGTATTAGGATATCCCCTGATTGTTCGAGAGATTCGAAGGCCTGGTGAGTCTCGATTCTAAGGTTTTGAGCTTGTGTTGGCCTAAGCCAAGAGATTCGAGGTGGATTAGGCAATGAAATGATTTAGAAACCCCTCGTGGTGGGCTCCAAAATGATGATACTCAGCCTGGAAACCTAGCAAAAACCTGTTAAAAGCCTTATGTAGTATAACTCAGGCTAGAGGAAGGGTGTGAGTCAGTACTAAATATCACCACTAATACCAAAACATTGTTTTAGTAATGCAAAATGGTAAGGATGTGATGAATAGCCTTTTTAAAGCATACAAAGATCTTCAAAGATGTTCAAAATTGGTCTGAAGACATGCAAAGTAGTTTGAAATAGATTCGAATGGGTTCGAAGTTGTTTGGGTGAGTTCAAGGGGGTTCGAAGGTGTTCGACTGGTGTCGATATGTTTTGACAAATGAATATAGCAGTTAAGAGCTGGGTTTTTAGTGACAATAGGCGATGACAAGTTGAGAGCGAATACGAAAGTTTGAGGAAGTTCGCGATATTTTGCAGAACTTCAGAGATACGATGTGAGGTAAGACTTCAAGAGAACTGCTCTTAAATCCGACTATAGTGGAGAGGGTAACTGGTTCTCTCCTTTTCCAAGTGACTAGTACAAGTTTATATACATTTTTGAAGAGATAGTACTGCAAAGGGAAGTAAAACATGTGTAAAACATGAGGCAATATATCATACAATGAGGACTTGGTAGATCAAAAATAAATGAGAAATGATAAATAATTGAAACATACATATGTGTCCCCATATGGTAAAAGTACTTATCTTTTGCTGCAATATATCATCAAAACATAAAAAACACTATTATTACATCCCAATTTTTTTGTAGTCTCTCCTCGTGTCTGGTAGTGCTTGATATGCGATGGAATAACCTGTTCCAGTTGTGCAGCATGTATCGAAAGTGTTTCATGACAGCTATATGATGGCTGAAGTCATTTGAAATACTGTGAAGTTGCTCAAAGTGTCGCAAAATTGTTCGAAGTCGTCTGAAATAGTGCGAAATAGATTTGACGTTGATTTCATGGCATTCGTAGTGATTCGGAATGTCTGTCGTAATGTCTTGATATGAGTGAAACTGTTCTCCAGACCTTAAAGCGTGTAGTGGACCTATCACTGTCTCATAGTGGACCAGTGGAGAGAATATCTCGTCGTAGTCGACGCCTTCAACTTGCGAGAAGCCTTTGGCCACAAGTCTGGCCCATTTTCATCCGTCGGATTTTACAGAGAAAACCCATCTATTTTTGATGGCCTTTTGGCCAGCAGGGAGATCTATGATGTTGTAGACATGTCATTTATGGAGGGCCTCTAGTTCCTCCAGGCATGCACTTCTCCACTCTGATTGCGCAGGGTTGGGTAAGCACGCAATGTCACGATACTGGATTAGGACAGGATCTGATGCTGTAGATGGTGCAACTGCTTTGCTAAGCAGAAGGTGCATCAGATCCATTCCACCTTCGGTGACATAATTATCCCTTCTAGGGCCCCAATATGATGGGGTACCTGGATTGGGTAACCACCATCCTTGTTTCTCATTGGGATTCTGGTGCCAAATCCATGGCACCTCAGACTCCTGAGGTTGAGGGGGTGTCGCGTACTCTACTCCCAAATTATCTGGGGTCTGTGTGGGAGGAGTTCTACTTGCCACTGGTGATTGCGAGGGCCCAGCTGGCACCTCTTCTTTGACCTGAGGGAGGGCTGGAGCTTGACTCCTGCCTTGTCCTGCTGGTTTGCACCATTGGTGCTCCCATGCAATGTCTCATTCGATTTGAACAGGGTCGCGATTTTCACCATAGACATTGCCCGGATGAGTTGGGACTCATTGCTGCCTGTTTGATTGCCTTAATGGAGGTATGGGGGCCTCTACTGCTAGCAATGCTGGACTAGGCTGGGATGATGGACCCAGTGCACCTGCCAGCACAAACGGATCAGCACCCTGAGGCAGATTGCCAAAGGAGCCAAACAGCGGGTCTCTAGACATTTCAGGGGTTGCAGACCCTGATTGTGAAGGTGGTGGGGACAGAGCTCATGGAAGAGGATTTGGTGCCAGTGGAGCATAATGCCCATGGCCCGGATAGAAGCTGCCATCACTTCCTCCATTGCTATCATCTCCTGATCCCCCAGAGTGGTCATCATATCTGAAAGGGGGTATATCCTCGAGATCAGTTTTTGCTAGGGTCTTGGCCCTGGGACAATGAGGGAACAGAGTCTCATCGAAGAGTGCTGTAGCACTGACAAATATTGACCCTGATGGGTGCATAAAGCACCAACCCTTGATGCCATCTGCCAGGCCGATGTACATTATGAGCTCTGATCTTGCAGCTAACTTATTAGGATGCTTCTCTTTCAGCAGGTAAACATAGGCACCACATCTGAATACCTTCTTGTCACTCAGATTGGGCTTCTCGCCATCAAGATCTTCGATCGGAGTTCGCCATTTCAGGTGGTTTATTGGTGTTCAGTTGTAGAGATACATAGCATGCTCTATACAAAATTCCCACCATGATTGTGGTAGGCAGGCAGTAAAGTGCAATGTTTGTGCTTTCTCCATTAATGTCCTGATCACGTGTTCAGCATGACCATTTTGTTGGTGGATTTGGGGAGCTGACATCTCAATTTTAATCCCAGCCTATTTGAGAGTTCCCAATCATGGAATTCCCCCCCAGGATCGAAATGCCAACACTTGATTTTTGCATCATATTGTGTGTTGACCATTGCCTCGAACTGTCTGATTGACTCAGCAGCATCGGACTTTTTGCTCAGGCACTGACTCTACATATGTGAAGTTCAATCATCAACAAATATGATAAAATATTTGTACTTGTGATAACTGAGTGTTGGTAATTCCTTCAGATCGGAATGGATCAGCTTGAAGGCTCCTTCAGCCTGAGACTCAGATCCAGGGAATGACTTTGACATCATTTTTCCCTTGGCGCACCCTGGACAAATGTGCCTGTCCCTTGGAATTTTTAGATCCTTGGGAAACTTATGGGTGTGTTTTGACATCTGTCGCACAACAGCTTCGCTTGGGTGGCCAAGCCGCTTCTGCCAAATGTCATAGTCAGCAACATAGATAGTTGCAACTTCTAACCTCTTAGTGCTCTGAATGTGTGAATCACACACATAGATGGTTTCGCTGTGTATTATTGGCATCGCATCGAGCTGGGGTTTTCCCTTTTTGTCGGCAAAGGAAATTATTTTACGGTTTCCTTTTACAGTATATTCCTCAGCAACAAGGAACACTCCCATTGACATAAGCTGACTTGTCAAATCTGGGAGATAGAAAATGGGGGATAAGCGCATGATGTGCGACTCTGTCTTCCTGTTAACTTTTACCTGATGATGAATCAGGACAGTGCCTTTGCCTTTGATCAAAGTCATACTGGTAGCAGTCTTGACCTGCCATTTCTCAGACATAGGCAAATCCTCATAGGAGGTGAAGTCTTTCATCTCACCAGTGAGGTGCAATGATGCACCTGAATCCAAGATCCAAGGGGCACCATGTTTGCATTCCTTTCTGGCACACATCACATATGGCCTGATTAGGGCCTTTGCAACACAAGCGACAATATAATTTATTAAAAATTTTATAGGATGCTCTATATTATGGGAATGGACCGAATAGTTCATCCCTGTCAAGCTATTGTTAGCAATGATGCAATGGTCAGGGAAAAGGACTGACATTTCATCATAAGCCCCTGTGAAGGGGGCTATTGGCTCGTCTGCGAGCATGTTATCCACACTTTCCCAGATTGATTGATCCAGGACCATCATTTCGGAGCCGAGGGAGACCTTATCATCATCATCCTCAGCCTCAGGTTCCACTCGGCCCAGGCCTTGTAGCCTGAGCTGTCAAACAAAGAGATGAGTTTGTCAAGAGACAACAACATTTTTTAAGATTTGAGCTGATAAAAGCACCAAATCAGTCATTGACTCTTAATTTTTTAGAAATGCCAAGTGCAAAATTTAGCACTCCATCAGAATACTTTTGTTTAGCACATGATGAGCGCCAAAAGGGCACATTATCGCTCTATGACATCATGTCAGAGAGAGGCTAACCCCATCACAAAAGCAATGAGGTGCTCAGTGCAGTGAAGCACATCAGTAGTAAGACCTGTGCACAATGTGTGAGTTGGAGCCCTGAGGGGCTACAGTATAACTCCTTCCAACTAGAGCTCTGAGGAGCTCATAGCTGTGCAATGTCGCTTCCAGGGCCCATAACCTGTTGAGCAGTGCGCTATGCACAGTGTAGAGCTCTCACAGATCTTACTACTTACCTGTCGAGTTGGTTAGTGTGCTAAGTAACTTAGGTTAGAAGGCATAGAACTCTCTGTATTGCTAGGTAGAGGTACAGCATACTTATATACCTAGAGAGCCTACATGGTCACGTGAGGCTCAGGTCATGTGAGGTTCAGTGGGGTGGAGAAAAGGGCAGTGTACTGCATGGTTCCTGTTTACATGTCGTTATGACATATTTGTATACATGTACAGTGACTCACAAAACTGAGTCAATGTTTTGGACTTTTTGATTCATTGTTGAATAGCTTTCCATAGACAACAAAACCAAACAAGGTATTGGTGTACCGAATAACATACATGATCAGGGCTACCAAACAAACAAAGAATTATGTAATTTTAATCATCCCTCATGGAGATATGATCATTTTAATTCAGGGACTCATTGACTCAGTTTTGTGAGGTGGTATCAATATTATGATAAATTGTAATTCTAGTATTTTGTATGACCTCCCTTGGCCTTAATAACTGCTCCCAACCTTCTAGGCATGCTTTCAATCAAATTCTGACACACCTCTGATGGAATATTATTCCACTCTTCTACTACTCTTTCCTATAACTCCCAAATTCCTTTTGGCGCTGTTGGATACTTGTCTAACTGGTTCTTGAGGTGAACCCATTGATGTTCAATAGGGCTGAGGTCTGGAGATTGGGCAGGCCAATTCAGAAGAGTAATATTGTTGTTCTCCATCCATTTCTTGGCCTTTTTTGAGGTATGCTAGGCAGCATATGGTCCTTCAAAATGGACACATACTGGTCAGCATTTATCCTCCCCTCAACCTCTGCAAGATACCCAACTCCATTCCATCCCATACACCCCCATACCATAATGTTTCCTCCCCCAAATTTGACAGTTCCCTGCACCTCTCTCTCAATCAGCCCCTCTCCCTTCTGTTTCCAGACCCACTCTCTCCCATCTGACCCAAACCTGTTGATTTTAGTCTCATCTGACCAAATAACCCTCCTCCAGTCTTCCACAGTCCACTCTCTATACTTCTGAGCAAAAGCCAATCTTGCTTTCCTATGCCTTATACTAAGCAAGGGCCTTTTCTTCTTCACCACAGCCTTGAATGAGTTTTTTCTGAGAACTCTTCTGACTGTTTCTGAGGAGACTGGAGTGGGGATGATGCTGTTGATGTAATGGGTGGCCTGAACAGCATTTGCAGCCTTGCCAGTGGTGATTTGGGTAAGGATGGCTCTCTGAGAGGTAGATGAGAGCTTAGAAGGACGAACACCAGAGGGGGAATCCAGGTTTGGATGGAGAGCCCTGAGTGTTCTGGATACACTAGACTGGCTGAGGTTGAGTTTAGAGGCAATATTGTGGGTAGAATAATGATTGGAGGCCAGGGAAGGAATGTTTTCCTTTTGAGCAGAGGAGATGGGATGCATTGGAGAATATTGAAGTATGAAGAATGCTAGTCCTGATTAAATACTATAATTTAAGGTCCCATCAAGGGTCACATCACCTTAGAAACCATCTGTCAAGATTTTGACATTATACAGTTGGTGGAGCATCAGATTCTAATATTTCTGACTACCCCTCACAAAACTGAGTCAATGAGTCCCTGAATTAAAATAATCATATCTCTATGAGGGATAATTAAAATTACATAATTCTTTGTTTGTTTGGTAGCCCTGATCATGTATGTTATTCGGTACACCAATTCCTTGTTTGGTTTTGTTGTCTACGGGAAGCTATTCAACAATGAATCAAAAAGTCCAAAACATTGACTCAGTTTTGTGAGTCACTGTATTTACATATATATGTGTTTTAAAGGTTCTTACACTGAGGCACAGAATAGGTGCCACGTGTGCAGATTTAATTCAACATGTATAAATATAGTACATACATATTAATGTGTGTAAATACAAAATTCCCATGCTGACAAATATTGCATTTATAGGCATTTGGTAGTGTATTTTGATGTAATAAAATAAAATATTATTATGTAATAGGCATGTCAGGAGACTGTTTTCCAACATTACCCCCCTTTTATGCCTCGACTTCCAGGTGAGAAAATATTGTATCTGTTCCCTCTGTGAAATTCTGGTAAGGCTGGAAATTCATCCCCTCATACACCATTCTAGCAATGTGATGCAGAGCATTTGGATTATGTTTAAAGAATGGGGCTATTGCATTACATGCTCACTTACAATTCTCTTCAGGTTCCCATGAGTTATTTTTGTTGGTGTAGTTCTTCCACTTGATTAAGAACTCCAATTTATTTCATCGAAGACATGAGTCTAAAACCTCTTCCACTACATATTCTGTAGCACCTTCTACCATTATTGGAGGTTGTGGAGTAGTTTGTTGACCAGGAATAGTGGGTGGGCAATAAGGGCATAAACAAGAAATGTTAATTTCAGGATCAATCTTGAATGATTGAGGTAATTTTAACACTACCACATTGGGTGAAATTATTTTAGAAATTGGATATGGGCCAACTTGCTTCTCCATAAGCTTTCTTGAAGGTCATGGAATATTTAGATCCTTGGTACTTAGCCATACCAAGTCACCAACTTTGTACTCTGGAGCAACAGCTCAAGTATGATCTGCATGTCACATCATATCATCACATGCTTTCATCAATGCTGCCTCTGCTTCCTCCTACACCTTTCACATTTTTGATACAAAGTCCTCCACTGATTGTACCTTGACTTCCCTTTGAGGTTCTACTCCCATTCTGGGATGATACCCATAATTAGCAAAGAAGGGTGACATGCGAGTAGCCGAATGGAATTTATTATTGTGAGAAAATTCAGCAATTGCCAACCATTCAGGCCAGTTGGTTTGTCAGTGATTGACAAACATGCGTAGGTACTGCTCCAACTCCTGATTCATTCTCTCTGTCTGCCATCGGTTTGTGGGTGATATGCCATAGATAACTTGGTTTGAATCCCCAATATGTTATTTAACTCTCACATAAATGCAGAAGCAAATTGTGATCCATGATCAGAGATAACCATATCAGGTAATCCATGTAACCACCATACCTGATTGAGATAGAGGCACACTGATAGGTCCACTACATGCTATAAGCTCTGGAGAAGCTTTCCACTCATATCGACACATCACGACATGCACTCCAAAGTACTAATAACGCCACGAAATTAACTTCGAACTATTTTCGACTTATTTCACACTATTTTGGATGACTTCGAGACACTTCGAATGCTTTCGAACTATTTCGCAACACTTCGAACAACTTCGCAGCACTTTGAATGACTTCGGCCGCCGTATAGCTGTTCTCAAACACTTTTGATACACGTTGCACATTCGGAACAAGCCAACTCGCCGCATATCGAGCACTACTGGACACAAGGAGAGACTACAAGAGAGTTAGAATGTGATAAGTGCATTTTTGTGTTTCATTGAAGTACTTTTGCTATATGGGAACACTGTATGTTTCATCATTTATCATTTCTCATTTATTTTTGATCTACAAAGTCCTCATTGTATGATATATTTGCCTCATGTTTTACACATGTTATTATTTCCTTTTTAGTACTATTTCTTCATTTTGTATATAGACTTGTATTAGCTACTTAGAACAATAGAAGAACAATGGGGAACAGCACAAGTTACCCTCACAGTTATTGTCTGACTTAAGAGCCATTCTCTTGAGTCTTAGTTCATGTCATATCTCTAAGTTCTGCAAAATATTGCGAACTTCTTCGAAACTATCGTATTCACCCCACCTTTTATTGCCCATCGCTTATCGCCATTCGACAAACACATCACATTCACTAAACTTGTTCCTCGACATACATCGAACCTCTTCGAACTTATTCGAACTATTTTGTGCATCTTCGAACTTATTCGAACCACTTTGCACGCCTTCGAACCTTTTTTGAACTCTTTCGGACATATTCGTACGCCTATAAAGACTATTCGCATTATCCCTTATTATTTCGGGTCGCTAAACACATCGTTTTGGTCTCAGCGGTGATATTTAGTACCACCTCGCACCCTTCCTCTGGCCTGTGTTATACCATCCGAAGCCATTTAGTAGGTTTTGTTTGGGTTTCCGGGTTGAGTATCATCAATGCCAAGCCCAACGATGAGGTTTCTGCAGTAGTAGGAATAATATGGACTTCCTTTGTGAAGTGGTCACATACTACAAATATTGCATCATATCCTTGAGCTTCAGGTAATCCTGTGATAAAGTCCACAGATATATCTCACCATGGCACTTTAGATATAGGGTTCGGCATTAATTTCCCTGCAGGCTTTTCTGGAAATTTCTTCCCCCTCATGCACATATCACACCCATCCACATACCCCAACACATACTTTGAAATTCTGGGCCACCAATAATTTCTCATCACCAACTCCAATGTTTTCCACCTTCCTGGATGTCCAGCAGCTGGCATATTATGATGTAACCATACGATCTCCCTTTGTAAATCTTGATCCTTTGGTACATATACCTTTCCTCTGAACAACACTAACCCTTGTTCTTCAACCCATTCATCTCCTTTAATATTACATTTCTTCTCTCCCCTCAAGGCTTTCACAGCTTCCACTACTTCATCATCCATCTCTGAACATTGCCTAATTTTAGACAACATTTCCATCTCTGAGCTATCCACCAATAGATTTCCTTGATGCATAGCGCAAATACGAAAGTATTCAGGTTTGAGTAGGGTAATATTTTTATTGTCCTCCTCCACTCCCCTTTTATGATCTGTACATCTGGATAATGCATCTGCTTTTCTCATCAAGCTTCCTGCCTTGTGGACGAAGTGAAAACTAAAATGCGATAGAAATAATGCCCAACACGCTTGCCGATGGTTAAGCTTTTTAGCGGACATGAAGTACTGCAGATTTTGATGGTCCATCCAGATTTCGATCTGATGCATACATCCCTCCAAATAATGTCTCCATGCTTCCAATGCTCATATTATTCCCAAGATCTCTTTATCGTGCACATCATAATTCCTCTCCACCTCATTCAACCCTTGAGACAAATATGCACAAGGATTCCATTTGTCATCTTCACATAGCATTGATAATACCGCTCCAGTAGCAAAGTCTGATGCATCTGATTCCACTCGTAAGGGATGCATGAAATCTACTGGAGCTAATATTGGCTCTTCCACAAACTTCCTCTTCAACTCCTCAAATGCTGTCTGCTGTTGTTCTCCCAATCTCCACACTACTCCCTTTCATGTAAGGTTGTGTAATGGTGCGGCAATTTTGGAAAAATTATGAACAAAGCAACGATAGAAATTGGTGAGTCCCAAGAAAGCCTGAACCTCCTTGATATGGGTAGGCAGCCAATCGACAATTGCCTGTACCTTGATAGAATCCATCTTGATTCCATCAGGACCAATATTTAATCCCAGGAACTCGATCTCGCTTGCTCCAAACACACACTTCTCCAGTTTAATGAATAAATCATTCTCTGCCAATCTTCTCAACACCTCCTGCACTATTGCCTCATGATTTTCTTCATCCTCCATGAATATCAAAATATCGTCAATGAATATTATTACCATGCCTTTGTCCATTACGTCCTTGAAAATGTCATTCATTATATTTTGGAAAGTTGGGAGACTATTGGTCATTCCAAAAAACATGACAAGCGGCTCGAAGGATCCTCAATGCGTGGCAAATGCAGCCTTCCACTCATCTTCTTTCTTTATTCATACATTGTTGTACCCTCAGCATAAATCCAATTTTGTAAAGACCTTGGCCTTTCCCACCTTGTCAATTATCTCTGAGATCAACAGCAACGGGTATGCATTCTTTACTGTCCACTCATTCAGATACCTATAATCTGTACACATCCTCTTCCTCTGATCTTTTTTTGGTACAAAGAATACTGGTGATGTCTGCAGTGATTTTGAAGGTCGTATGTATCCCTTGCACAATTGTTCATTAAGGAATGCATCCACTTCTTCTTGTTCCTTCGAAGATAACAGGTAGACTTTTGAAATCCTGGCTTTATCTCAATTGCATGATCCCATGGCTTTCACGCTGGCATCCACTCCTATTCCTTCTTCTGAAAAACTGACAAATATTTATGGTAGGCTCTCAGCACCCACTCCTCCACTGGTTTCTCCACTTTCACAGCATTTTTATCCCATGACTGTCTTCCATGAATTTCCCTAAATGTCTGCTTCTGTTCCTCCTTACTGGTCATGATTGGAACTTCCCCATTTGGCATGTCCTCATCCTCCACTTCCTCCATCGTAACAGAATACTTCCTCGGACATTCTTTCTCTTTCTTTTCCTTTTTCTCCTTTTTTATTTTCCTCCCATACACATTACATTCTTTGGGACAATGAGTCTTGTGTACCTTTCAATTTTCCAATCAATTTCCAGATTATGCTTTCATAACCATGGACATCCAATTATCAGATTGGTTTTCCCAAGGTCACACCCTTCAAATACAGCTCATTCCTGATGATCCTGATACTTCAGTATCATCGTCACCTCCTCCTTAATAGTTCCTCCACAATTGATTGTACCATCCATATTGTACACCATTATAGATTGTGGCAGTTTATGCATGCGAATACTGTTTCCAGTAATTAAGGATTGATTAATGAATAATCTGGTAGCACCACTGTCAAGCAATGCCTCCACATTAATTGCTGCATGCATTGATAGGTCCACTATGTGCACTAAGGTCTGGAGAAGATTTCCACTTGTATCAAGACATTATGACACACACTCCGAATTGCTATGAATGCCACAAAATTGACTTTGAATTATTTTCGAACTATTTCACACTATTTTGGATGACTTCGAACTATTTCGAACTATTTCATGACATTTTATGACACTTCAAATGACTTTGCAGCATTTTGAATGACTTCAGCCACCGTATAGCTGTCTTGAAACACTTTCGATACATGCTGCACAACTAGAACAGGTTATTCCATCACATATCAAGCACTACCGGACACGAGGAGAGACTACAAGAGAATTAGGATGTGATAATAGCATTTTTATGTTTCAATGATATATTGAAGCAAAAGATAAGTACTTTTACCATATGGGGACACATATGTTTCAATTATTTATCATTTCTCATTTATTTTGTGATCTACCAAGTCCTCATTGTATGATATATTGCCTCATGTTTTACACATGTTTTACTTCTCTTTTCAGTACTATCTCTTCAAAAATGTATATAAACTTGTACTAGTTACTTAGAAAAGAACAGATAATCAGTTATCCTCTCCACTATAGTTGGATTTAAGAGCAGTTCTCTTGAGTCTTACCTTGCATCGTATCTCTGAAGTTCTGCAAAATATCGCAAACTTCCTCGAACTTTCGTATTCGTTCTCAACTCATTATCACCTATTGCCACTCAGAACCCTTGAACTGCAAAATAAATTTGTCTGTAATTAGAGAACCTTGGGGCATGGTTTTTAAATTTGCATTAGCTGTCACCTTTGGATTAGGGTCTCCAAACTGTGCCTCCAATCTCTCCAAAAATTCCCTGAAGCTTGCAAACAGGTTATATTCTGTGGCAATTTGATTAATGGCTTCATTTCTCCAGAACTGTGCTTTCCCTCCCTAGATGTATGAGAGAGCAAACATAATTCTAGACTCGGTCGTACAACATTTGGGCTTTTTCCCATGAATATACAACACTATAAAGCTGATAAAAAATTTTGTATTCTCCATGGTACTGTCAAATATTTGCGGGGGCACATATTTAGGTAAACACATTTTTCCACTCTCAGATCTCTCCTCTGCATGCTCATCCTCCTGAGACATCCACTCCACCATCTCCTCCATCTCATCATCTTTATCTTCTACTGTCTCTGCTTTTGTTTCTGCTTGTTTGGGCTGTGATGCTGCCAATACTGACACTAACTGGGACATTTGTGCTGTAAGTGCATCAATTTTGGCTTCTAGAGCTGGCATGGGAACAGAATTGTGACCAGGATTCGAAGTTGCTTGTTCTGTCATAATGACATAATCTGTGATGAGTCACTTCTTTGGCTGAGTCAAGATTTGGCTTCAGAATTTTTTCGCAAAATTTCAAGTCATGTGATCCAGCAATTCAGGTACCAAACATGGCAAAACATGTGATTTTGGCTATTTGTCAACACTTGGGCACTTCAGATCAATAACCCTTCCAACAGTGCCTGATCTTGGGGTTATTACTGAATTCAGCTAGTAACTACCTAAAATAGTTGTCCGAATAGAGTAAGGTAAATCTTGGCTAAACCAGATCCAATCGGTTGTCTGGTTGCAGCTGTCCTAATGATGAGTGCTGCCTCTCGATCACTGGTGGTCACAATGTAAGGTGAGGCCTGGCATCAGCTTATGAAAGCAAGGTAAATATGTATATACAATTAATTCCGGCTCTTGCTGAAATGATGAGTAAGTGGTTGTGGTGTGCTGAAACAATGACATATGCATGTTGATAGGTCCACTACACACTTTAAGGTCTGGGGAACAGTTTCACTTATATCGAGACATTACGACAGACATTCTGAATCACTATGAACACCACGAAATCGACATTGAATCTATTTCGCACTATTTCGCATTATTTCAGATGACTTCTAAACACTTCGAACAACTTTGAACAATTTCACGACACTTCGAGTGACTTTGCAGTATTTCGAACGAATTTGGCCACTGTATAACTGTCATGAAACACTTTCGATACACGCTGCACAACCGGAACAGGTTATTCCGTCGCATATCAAGCACTACTGGACACAAGGAGAGACTACAAAAGAATTAGGATGCGATAATAGCGTTTTTTATGTTTCGATGATATATTGCAGCAAAAGATAAGTCCTTTTACCATATGGGGACATGTATGTTTCAATTATTTATCATTTCTCATTTATTTTTGATCTACAAAGTCCTTATTGTATGATATATTGCCTCATGTTTTACACATGTTTTACTTCCCTTTTCAGTACTATCTCCTCAAAATTGTATATAAACTTGTACTAGTTACTTGGAAAAACAGAGAACCAGTTACCCTCTCCACTATAGTCAGATTTAAGAGCAGCTCTCTTGAGTCTTACCTCGCATTGTATCTCTGAAGTTCTGCAAAATATCGTGAACTTCCTTGAACTTTCGTATTCATTCTCAACTCATCATCGCCTATCACTACTAAAAACCCAGCTCGTAACTGCTATATTCATTTGTCAAAACATATATCGATGCCAGTCGAACACCTTTGAACCCCCTCGAACTCACCCAAACAACCTCAAACCCATTCGAATCTATTTAGAACTACTTCACACATCTTCGGACCAATTTCAAACATCTTTGAACATCTTTGTATGCTTTAAAAAGGCTATTCATCACATCCTTACCATTTCGCATCACTAAAACAATGTTTTGGTATTAGCGGTGATATTTAGTACCGACTCACACCCTTCCTCTAGCCTGAGTTATACTACAAAAGGCTTTTAACAGGTTTTTGCTAGGTTTCCAAGTCGAGTATCATCAGCGTGTAAGAGAAGGCACACTGATAGAGTAGTTGAGTTCTTCTGTTAGGGTGACACCCACTGTTCTGCTAGCTAGACCATGCGGGCTCTCCTACAAGAAGGTGGTGGGGCACGTGCATGTGATGGGGGGTTTGATGGTTTTGATGTGATGGGTTAAAAATAGATCAGTTGGCTGAAATAGGTGTTTCACACCACAAATGTGGATGGAATACCTAAGAGAACTCAACTGAGGTCCCCCAGTATATATTTAACATTTATATACTATGTTACATGTATTGTAATATGTTGCTACCGATGCACATTTACATGCATGTACATATTGATGCATGTAAATACAAAATTCCCACACTGACAAATATTGCATTTATAGGCATTTTGGTAGTGTATTTTGATGTAATAAAATGAAATAAAATAAAAATAAAATATCATTAGGTAATAGGCATGTCAGGAGACTGTTTCCTAACAGGTCCCCCAGTATATATTTTAAGGTTATATACTATGTTACATATATTGTGATATGTTGCTACCGATGCATGTGTACATGTGCATACATATTGATGCATGCAAATAGAAAATTCCCATGCTGACAAATATTGCATTTGTAGGTGTTTGGTAGCATATTTTGATGTAATAAAATAAAATGAAACAAAATAAAATAAAAATAAAATATTATTATGTAATAGGCATATTAGGAGACTGTTTCCTAACACCATCCCATAGAATTGATATCCAGAGTCGAGGTGCAGATGTGAGGAGGCCCAAGTGTGTGTTTTTCAAGGGGGTGGCAGAACAGGAAAATCTAATATCCACTCAGATTTTTTTTTTCAGCCAGCCAGGGGACCCCTCCCCCCCCTCCTTCCATATATCATAATTTTGGTCATGTGGACATGTTTTCAATGAACTATTATTTGACTATTATCTGTAGAAAGTTGATCCTAGTACAATTAATGGACCTCAGTCTCTGTATAAGTGACTGTATTAATCTGTACTGTACTAGTACAATTAATGGATCTAATCAGGTATAGTAAGTATGGCTTGACAAATACGTAAACTAAATGATGCTCACCTCAGTCTCTGTATAAGTGACTGAGGTGGTAGCATAACTACTGGGTATATATATACCTGCATTGTGTAACAAAGAATGAGTATGGAAGAAAATGAGACAAGGGGAAATTGCACAATGTGCCAACCATGCACATCAAAGGTATGTGATCCATAAAAATTTGGAGTATTCATGGTGCAACCTCAACACTTCTCCTCACTGTGAAGACTCCTCCTCGCATGGAACCTCATTAACAAAGACCAAGCTGGTTTCTAAGGAAGATAAAATGTTTCAGGTCCAAGGCTTTTGTAAACATGTCAGCAATATTATCATGGGTATTGACATAACTGATAGTGAGGTTGCCCGATTGTACCTGTTCACATAGAAAATGGTATTTGATGTTAACATGTTTAACACGAGAGTGTAGTAATGGATCCTCGGATAACATCTTGGTAGCATTGTTGTCACAAAGAATATTGGTAGGTGAGTTTGATGGAGGTCAATAGCTCATAGCAGGGCATGCAACCATATACACTCCTTCACAGTTTCAAACACTGCAATGTATTCAGCCTGGCAAGTAGATGCTGCCACAACCTTCTGTTTACATGCTGCCCAGGACACTGCACCTGAGCCAAGAGAGCATAAGTAGCCCCCAACACTATGATGAGTGTCATAGCAATTAGCCCAGTCGGAGTCACTATAAGCATGCAAGATAATGGGATTTTGACCACCCAGATGAAGTTTTAGATCTCTAGTTCCCTTTAGATAGCAAACTAGCCTTATAGTGGAATTCCAGTGCTCAAGTGAATATGAATCAAGATATTGAGAGAGCTGTTGTATGGCATAGGAAATATGAGGACAAGTAGATATTGCCAAGTAGAGCAAACACCCAATAAGAGAGCAGTAAGGGAGCTTGGCAAGAGCATCCCTTGCATCCAGAGACATAGATTGTGGGTCAAGGCATTGTAGTTTCAAACCAGGTTCCAGTGGGGCAGAAACTGGATGAGCATTCCTTGACCAAACTGTTCTAAAATCTTGTCAATAAGAACAGTTTGTGAAAGTGCAACAGTATGCGAGTCCCAGTCCCAAGTGATAGAGATGCCCATAATAAAATGTGCTGTCTCCAATTCTGAGGTAATCCATACTTCATGCATTTGGGCCTTAAAACACTCATTTTTATCCTTGGAGTCAGCAATGGCTAAATAAACATTGATGTGGATAGCAGCGATAATTGTACCAGTATCAGTTTTCCTGTAATGGATACAGGATTTACAGGAAAGACAGTTGAATCCCCATTTGAGCATCTGTGCATTGAGGGTCTGATTCCAAATAAAACTCATATGTTTTTGCATATATTGGACTTCATCATCTGGGAGTAGGCCATAGAAAAAAGCTGTCTTTATATCAATCTGTTGTGCATCCCATCCAAGAGAGGCAGCAATGTGTAAGAAAATTCACCATGATTCCATGGGTGCAGTCAGTGAGGTAGTCTTTGTGTAGTCCCTGCCATAAATCTGCTCATGACTTCTGAAAACAAGGTGCACCTTCCACCGAATAGGGGTGCCCACCTCATCATGCTTAATGTGGAAGACTGGTCTCCCATGCCTAATGCATTTCCCTGGTGGAACTTCAGATCATGGTATCAATTTATAGACCCCCATCTCTTTCAAAGCATTCAACTCATCCCGGTATCCCTGTTCCCAATGCATTGCATCGACAGAGTTTTTGGCTTCATCCCAAGTTTCCAGCTCATCCACAAATTGAAGTGATTCTGGATTAAAATCCACCATTTCCAAGATCAGGGCCTGAAATTGATGTGCTTGCTTACCCAGATCAAGATTAAGAAATGATTGATGATGTTCTTCCATGACATCATGATCATGATCAGTTGGTCGATCCGAAGCAATATCTGATCTGGCAGCAACAATGGCAGCCTGACATTCACATCATGATCCTTGACACGAGCAGTGCTCTCCACCGACTCTTGCACAGTGGTGGCGGTTCTGGTAACTACAGGACCTCCTTTAGAATTTCTGTCAGTGGGTATTGGAATGCGGGTTGACTGACATATAGGCTGGGTAGGTGGTAGTAACAGTGGTGCAATACTATGAGATGGCATATCAGGGAGAGTGGGATTGTGAAAAGACTCAGCATCATCATCATTCTGCAAGATGGAACCCAATCCTCCTGTAATACAGTGATTGAAGATGGTAAATGGCCATCATGGCTCTCGCTCTCAAGGAATCAGACATGATATGAGCTATAAACCTTTTGCATCACATGGTTATAACATTGATACATCTTGGACTTTGGATCATAGCCAATCAAGATGCACTCAATGAATCACTCAAAAATCTTGGGGTTATCTTTTCTAGGGATAAGCACGAATGCCCTGCACTTGATTTCACATAGGTAAGAATAATCAGGTTTTTTTTCATACCACAATTCCCAAAGTGTTTGGCCCACTGATAGGTCCACTATGTGCTATAAGGTCTGGAGAAGAATCTAACCATATCGAGACATTACAACATGTACTCCCAATCACTACGAACACCATGAAATCGACTTCAAATCCTTTTCAAACTATTTTGCACTATTTCAGATGACTTTGAACTATTTCAAACCATTTTGTGACACTTCGAACAACTTTGCAGCATTTCAAACAATATTGGCTGCCATATAGCTGTCTTGAAACACTTTTGATACATGCTGCACATCTGGAACAAGCCAATTCGCTGCATATCGAGCACTACCAGACACAAGGAGAGACTACAAGAGACTTAGAATACAATAAGTGCAGTTTTATGTTTCATTGATATATTAAAGCAATAGAACAAGAACTCTTACCATACTGGGACAATGTACATTTCAGTTATTTATCATTTTTCATTTGTTCCATGATCTACAAAGTCCTCATTGTTTGATATATTGCCTCATGTTTTACACATGTTCTTATTTCCTTTTTAGTACTATCTCTTCAATTTGTATATAGACTTGTGTTAGTTACTTAGAATCAAAAAAAAACAAAGAGCAATGGGGAACAGAGCACAAGTTACCCTCTCACTCATCGTCTGATTTAAGAGTCATTCTCTTGAGTCTTATCTTTGCGTCATATCTCTAAGTTCTGTGAAATATCGCAAACTTCTTCAAAACTATCATATTCACTCCTCGTTTTATTGCCCATCACCTATTACCATTTGAAAAACACTTCACATTCGCTAACCTCATTCCTTAATATACCTTGAACCTCTTCAAACTTTTCCAAACTACTTTGCACATCTTTGAACTTATTCGAACTATTTCACACATCTTTGAACCTATTTCGAACATCTTCAAATACATTTAAAGACTATTCGCAATGTTCCTTACCATTTTGCATCACTAAATGCAACGTTTGAGTATCAGCAGTGATATTTAGTACCAGCTCGCACCCTTCCTCTAGCCTGTGTTATACTTTCTAAGCCTTTTAACAGGTTTTTGTTAGGTTTCCAGGTCAAGTATCATCACTGCAAGGGAACAGGTTGTGGTCTTGCCATGTAAATGAGCAGCCGTGAGGTAGAATTCGTCCCACAGATAGGTTGGCAGCCCTGCATAGATCCGCATTGTGCATGCTTTAGCCATTAAGGTTCTGTGCATCTGGTCAACATGACCTATGTGTGCAGAAGTGTGAGGGGCTGTAAAGCATTGATCAGTACCTCTAGACTTTAGCCAATTCTCCATCTCATGTGATTTAAGTTCACCATTATCAGTGATATAGGTTCTGATCTTGAGGCCAATTTCATTCTCCTGAGCAAGCTCCCAAGCCTTGAGTTCAGAGAAAGCATCGTCTTTATTCTGTAAGGGTATAGACTATGGGAATGGAGTGTGGTCATCTACTATATCCATGATATATCAGTTGCCCATACACAATGTCACTGCATGGAGTCCAAATAGGTCTACCCAAACCTTTTCCAACTTCCTCGTCACTTTATGGCCTGGTCTCTCCTGATGTTTCTTGGGAACTGGTGTCTTTGTCTGCTTTCCAAGGACACAAGAATTGCATTTATGTAAGTTTGGTAATGAGGTAAGTGGCACACCAGTGAGAGCACCCTTCTTGGCCATATCACAAAGAGCTGGATAATCTATGTGACCCAGATGACAATGCCAAGTCTCAAGAGTAGGTGATTTGTAAACCATGAGTGCATGATCAGCCTGGGCTGATGAAATATTGAGTGTGTAAAGCTTTCTGGATATGCATGAACCATGAGCTATGAGAGCACCAGAGGACTTGTCAGTGACCCAACAAGTATCAGTTGTTGATGTTGTGGCATTTTTCTTTTCCTGAAGTTGCTCATCAAACTGCATCCAGGCCTCGTCAAGCTCCTCTAAAGTCATATCCTCCAGCCCTGCCATCCAATCATTCCCACTGTCATTACCAGTCTCAAGTGTGAGTGGCAGTTTCTATGTAAAGGTTGTGTCCAGGTCATTCACGAGATTGGCATTAATACCAGACTCATCTCTTGTGTGCATGTATGCATGTCATTGTCGAACTGGCTTTCTGGCTGCCTGATTCCATTGATAGTGATGTCAACAGTAGTTTGAGTGTAGTTTTCTGTGTGTCTCAAAAGTTAATACTGAGAGATTACATTGTTTGCAGGTCTGAGTGCCCCCAAGTGCCAAAAATAAGCACTTGACTTTGCCAGAATGAGGTACTATCGATAGGATCATGATAGCAAGTGCCTTCAATAGATTTTTGTCAGCAGTTGTCAGAAGATTCTTCCACCAGTTGAGCCCATCCTTGCTTGCACCAACAAAGGGTCCTTTGCACTGGTTGTACTGCTTCAAGTCTTCCCCAAGCTGCTAAACCTTTTCCTTAGGCCACCTCCACTGCTTGGCAATGCCAAGGGCTGTCTCTACCATGAGTTTGAATGTTTGGCCACTGGCTGCCTGCAAGATTGCAAGCTTTCTGCAGAGAGGATGAAGAAAGAGGGCGAGGGATTGGACAGGGGTATCTATGGAATGGAAGCATCAATTAAAAACTGAACATGCATGCATTGTGAAACCAACATTGTCATTGGGCTCAGCTTTAATACAAATCATTGCCTGAGCACATCAGATAAGCTCTAGCATGCAATCCGCAAGTGAAGCATCATGTGCGTATTTCTGATTGCATCGACCAGGGGTTTGATTACTCTAATCAACTGCTTCAAGCATTGATAGGTCCACTATGCACTATAAGGTCTGGAGAAGGATCTAACTGTATCGAGACATTATGACACACACTCTGAACCACTATAAATGCCATGAAATTAACTTCGAACCCTTTTTGAACATTTTTGAACTATTTCACACTACTTCGAATGACTTCACGACATTTAGAACAATTTTGAATGACTTCACAGCACTTCGAACGAAGTCGGCCACCATATAGCTGTTTCGAAACCATTTCAACTTGCACTGCTCATCTGGAATAAACCATTTCATTGCATATCAAGTGCCACCAGACATGAAGAGAGACTACAAGAGACTTAGAATGCGATAAGTGCATTTTATGTTTCAATGATATATTGAAGCAATAGAACAAGAACTCTTACTATACTGGGACAATGTACATTTCATTTATTATCGTTTCTTATTTGTTTTATGTTTTACAATATCTTTATTGCTGTGCATACTGCCTCATGTTCTACACTTGTTATTATTTCCTTTTTAATACTATCTCTTCAAATTGTATATAGACTTGTATTAGTTACTTAGAATGACAGACAAGCAATAGGGGAACAGAGAAGAAATTACCCTCTCCACTATCATCAGATTTAAGAGCAGTTCTCTTGAGTCTTAGCCTTTCATTGTACCTCTAAGTTCTGCAAAATATTAAGAACTTCTTTGAACTATCGTATTCGCTCTCAACTCATTGCCTATCACATATCACCATTGAAAACCACTTCTTATTCGCTATATTCATCTCTCAACATATTTTATCACCAGTCCGACATCTCTGAACTTCTTTGGAACTATTTCGAACCTCTTCGAACTACTTTGCACCTGCTTCAAACTATTTTGCATGTCTTTGAATCTATTTCAAACCTCATTCAAACAACTTTGTATGCTTTTAGGCTATTCGGACCATCCCTTATCATTTTGCCTCACTAAAAACAATGTTTGGAAATCAGTGGTGATATTTAGTACCAACTCGCACCCCTCCTCTAGCCTGAGTTATACTTCCTAAGCCTTTTAACAGGTTTTTGCTAGGTTTCCAGGTCGAGTATCATCAGCGTAACCAAAAGTTTTCGATATGAAGAATTGTCGTAATGACATCAGATGCCATGGGGGATAATCCATCCATCTTTTTCTGCACATTTGGTCAGAGGCAGACATGTTGAAGTGGGGTTCTTTGAATGCAAAAGAGTCAGTCTCTGGTACCAGGCACAATAAGACATTCACATACTGATTTCCAATGACACTCAGTGCCTGCAACGAGAGCGCATAGAACCTTGTCTCACAATTTTTTTTCAATGAACAGTTAACCTTATGCTTCTTGGCTTCTTCCTTGAGTTGTCCTCCCCAATAGTGAGACCTGTTAAAGAAAGTTATGATGTGGGTTGATTTTGTAACAGTAGTCTTCATTCCCGGATAGCTACATATCTCTCCGATCGTCATGTTCAGTTGGTGAAGGAAGCATGGAAATGTCTGTTATACATGTGTTACTTGGATTTACCTTTGATGGGAGGCTAAAAGCATACCAGGACCCAGAAGTATTTCTCCTGGAACTTCTTTTGAAAAGACTACATCACTGTTGGATTGTCTGTTGTTACAGCAATAAAGTTGCAGCCATCTCCAAGCTCCATCACCTTCAGTGCATCTTCTGCTACACATAGAATGTTTTCAGCAGTTCCATGATCCCTGGTCATATCAGTCAGGCTGAGGACTGATGGATACTGCCCAAGCTCAGCTGCAACTGATCCATACAGACTTCGCCTCAGGATATCCTCCTAGCCATCAATCAATAATGTGAGATGCTTTCTATCCTTCATATATTGAATCTTTTCCAGCTCCACTCTTGTGGCTTCACTATCCATGATGGAGTGCAATAGCACGTAGCAGCTTGGTGCATCATAGAGTGGCCGTAGTTCATTGAGAAAGTCCCGAAAAAACCAGTTCTCAGCAATGGAGAATGCCACATTAGTGTGAATGATGAAACTTCCTTTGTTGTAAGTACGTGATATTATTATTCAATGATGCATGAGCGACGAACCGAAATAATTTAACATTTGCTCGCATCTTCTGTCCATCCAAAAGAGGATAATCTACCATTCCGGCAAGTGTTCCTGCCTTTCACTTCTTCACTGCCACGATGGCCTGGGTACTACCATCTGCAGATGCAGCAGCAGGTGTGACACCACTCGATGGCCTGGGTGTTGAAACTACTTCGAAAATGGAATCACCTGCATTTTTCCCTGCCAAATAAATAAGCGCCTTCTTGAGAACATCTGCAGGTGCATTAGGGCATTGCTTGGGTTCCGCAAGGTGTTTTATATGTTTGTTGTCACAATTTTGCAAGTGGTCTCTCCCTGTTGGACAGTGCTTGCATTCTAGCCAGTATTGGTTTGACTTGTCATCTTTCTTCTCAAGATACGAGAAATTTGAGGTGGCAATTGTTGGGCAATTTTTGCCACCAGCCATGCCACAGTGGTACGAATTGCCAATCACCCATATTCTTTTTCAATTAGCCTATGATAGTCTATCTATTACATATGTTACAGTTGTTTTGTGGGAGTGATGGTGTGATGGCATCAGCTAAAGGGGGGAATTTTTCGGCTAAGATCAGTGATTGATTGGGACAATGCGCATAACATATGCTACGGTCATTTTGTGGGAATGATGGATTGATGGGATTATCTAAAATTTGTCAGGCTTGGTCAGAGTTGTGCAAAATTTGTCAGAAATGATGGCATTAGTCAGAGCTGACTAAAATTTGTCAGCTCTGACAAATACAACTGGGTTTGAAATGCGGTCATCCCATATGTAATAGTACCTGTCAGTAACAAGTCAATACAAATTTGTGATTTGTAATGAAGTGAGTAACATGACAATACAAATTTGTAATGAGGTCAGTAACATGTCAATACAAATTTGTAGTGAGGTCAGTAACAAGTCAATACAAATTTGTGATTTGTAACGAAGTGAGTAACATGACAATACAAATTTGTAATCAGGTCAGTAACAGGTCAATACAAATTTGTAATGAGGTCAGTAAAAAGTCTGAGTCAGTAACAGGTCAATACCAATTTAATGAAGTCAGTAACATGTCAATAGAAATATGTAATGAGGTCAGTAACAACTCAAATACCAAAAAGGGAGATTTGGGTGCATAAAATTTTGGTTGCGATATAGTGGACACCTACTTTCACGTCTCTTCCGGAATGTGCACAACACGACCAAACAGCTGACATTTCCTTACATGTGGAGAGAGAGTGCACGACAATCAATTGAGTACCTCTCTTCACACAACATTTGGGGCTATAATAGTGATACTATTGCAATTGCTATCTATTATCAAATAGCAAAATTGGGATTGTCATTACATAAGAGTTGGAATTGGCTATTGAAACTTGAAAACAGTTGAATTACAGTGAGTGTTGTGACAACTGGCTGTTAAAGGAAGTTGTTGCTGACCTTACTTCAGCTGTGCTGGATTGTTGGCTATTGAACCACATTATTATTGGGCTTTACCATTACTAAACATGTGAGTGGTGTTGGCATATGTTGCAATAATAATGGCTGATTAGAGTGTTTGCAGGAATCAAAGTAGACCTTCTACTCCAGAAGTGGAAAGGGCTAGAATTAGAGATGCAGACCATCTGGAAAGATTGCAGATGACCAATCCTGATGAGAGGAGAAGCAGAGTCAGAGTGACTGCCCCTGCTGAAGGAATTGTTCCACTGAACTATGGAGCTGCATTGGCAGCTCAGATACCACAGGTACAGATGCCTGCTAATTGGGATGCTCCAAGGCAGTTTGAATTGCCTGTTGTACCTCCTGCTCCTGTATTATATAGGAGAGGGGCTCCTGTGATGCCATCTAGACCTGTTTTGGCAAACCATGGAGTAGGGGCAAATATAGCTTCTGCCATACCACAGGTTCAACTGCCAGCAGGGTGGAATGCACCTTTGGCCAATCCTATTCCTGTGGTTCCACCTGCACCTCAGTTACAAACAAGAAGGGGGAGAGAGAGAGGGAGAGGGAGAGGGAGGGGACTGGGACCATTGCATAATATTTCAGGTGGTCATGCAGATCCTGCACTCAATAATCTGCATAGGGGACATATTGCATTGAGAGAAAGAACTGCAGATTATGATGCACATGTTCAGGAGCTGCAACAAGCTGAGGCAGCTAGGCAGTATCAGCATCAGCAGGAGCTATTACAGAAAGTGGCTGAGGAAAGGAGAAGTGCTGAGACTATTGCTGCTAGGGAGAGGATATCACAGCAAGTGGCTGAAATGAGTAGGCAATATAATCTGCAATTGCAGCAGGTTAATGAACAGAGGCAAGCTGCTGAAGTGGAAGCAGCTAGGTGGCACAATTGGCAATTGCAGCAGTTGGCTGAACAAGAGCAGCAAAGGCAAGCTGCTGAAGCTGAAGAGCTGGCACAAAGACAAGCTGCTGAAGCTGAAGCAGCTAGACAGCATACTTGGCAATTGCAGCAGCTGGCTGAACAGGAAAGGAACAGGCAAGCTGCTGAAGATAAAGCAGCCAATCAACAATTGCAGCAGCTGGCTGAACAGGAGTTGGAGAGGCAGGCAGCTGCCCAGCAAACTGCTTTAGCTGCTGAGCCATGATATCATGATCCACCCAGACATATTAATATAGAGGCTGCATTGCAAGAACGTAACAGGCGCGATCAGGAATGGGCTTTCAGGATGCATCAGATGTGGAGAAATGAACAGCTTGCAGATGAGCAGGCACAGATGGATGAGGCTGAGGAGCTACAACGTCTATCCATTGCAGACAGGAACTTGCATCAACGAATGATGAGGTTGGATCAATTAGCAAACAATATGTCTGGAGATCAGATTGATCAATATCGAGCTCAAGTGGATGCACAGGCAGAACAAATTCAGATGGATAGGGAAATGGCTGCATTGTTGGCTGCTGAGTATGAAGAACAGAGGAATAATGAGATTGCTTTGAGGAGGGAAATGGAGAATGAGGAATCTGATGATGATGATGGGAGCCAGTCTTCTTTGCAATTTCCACCTTCTCCCCTGCCATCAGATTATTATGATGAATTTGGAAGGGTGACCACTTTGCAATTTCCACCATCTCCTATGCCATCAGATTATTATGATGAGTTTGGAAGGGTGTCTTCTCTACAATTTCCATCTTCTCCTCCACAATCTTCATCACCACTGCTGCCTGATCCAATATTCCATGTTCCATCATTGCCACCATCTCCCACGCAATCTCCTTCACTGCTGCCACCTGCTTCATTCCTGAATCCCCCAATGTTGCCACCTTTGCCTCCACCTATGCCTGTACCTCTACCTCCACATCAACCTGCAAGGCCATTACCACTTGGTCATGCACCTTATCAGGAGCCAATTCCCAGACATTCACTTGGACCCATGAATGTGGAATGTCCACACTGCCATGCCTTGCATTTTGACTGTGAAAAGCTGACCAAGTCTACCAGAGCTGTGCCAAAGTTTGGAAGTTGCTGTTTGCAGGGACAAATTCATCTGCCATCTTTCCGACCTGCTCCTGCGACATTGCGAGATCTGTTGTGTGGCAAAAGTCCTCTTTCCAAAGAATTTAAAACAAACATCCGACAATACAATGCTGCATTTGCATTCACTTCCTTGGGTGTCAAAGTGGACCATTCTGTCACAGGTACATCAGGTGTATACAGCTTTCGTATTCATAGTGATCTTCATCATCTTTCTGGAGCACTTCTCCCACCTCCTGGACAGCCTGCAGCCTATGCACAGCTCTATATTCATGATCCTATTGCACAGCTCAATATTCGTGAGCGGCGAAACAATAATCTCAACTCGGTTATCATGACAGAGCTGCAGGCCATGCTGAATAACACCCATCCTTATGTGCCTTTATTCAAGCAGGCATTTCAGATCATGAGGGAAAAGCCTCCAGAAGAGCAGGACAATGTCTCCATATGGCTGCGATCAGATAGAACCTGGGATTTACGTCGCTATAATCTCCCTACAGCCAATGATGAAGTGGCAGCTATTATTCCAGGTGATGGCTCCGAGGAACGGTCTAATCACAGAGATATTGTTCTCAGGCTGAGAGGGGGAGGGCTTAGGCATATCAGCCAGTTGCATCCATCCTATTCAACTCTGCACTATGTTTTGCTTTTCCCTCATGGTGAAGATGGATGGCACCCAGATATACCTTCACACCAAGGTGCAGATGGAGCCAGAAGAGTTCCCAATGTCAGTCAGAGATGCTACCATGCTTATCGGTTGCACCCAAGGCCAGGAGAGCAGCCACCATTGTTGTGGGGAGGAAATCTTTTGCAGCAGTATGTTGTAGATGCTTGGGCATCTATTGAACAGAATATGTTGAACTGGGTCTGACATCACCAGAAGGAGCTTAGGGCTGATGTGTATGCTGGATTGAGAGATGCTGCCATGGGTGACTGGGATGAAAATATCAATCTAGAGGATCATGGAAGTCGTATCATTCTTCCATCAACCCATATAGGTAGTGAAAGGCAAATGAATCAGCTTTTCCAGGATTCCATGGCCATTTGTTGCTTTTTTGGGAAGCCAGATCTCTTTCTCACCATGACTGCCAATCCACAGTGGCCAGAAATTCAGGAAGCTTTGTTGCAGGAGGAATCACCCAATCCACATTTTACCACATGTGGGAAAAAGCAGGAAGCTTATGACAGGCCAGACATTGTTGCACGTGTGTTTGAACAGAAAAAAAAAGCATTGCTCAAGGATATCAAGGATGGTGTTTTGGGTAAAGTGGTGGCACACATCCATACCATTGAGTTTCAAAAGAGAGGCCTTCCACATATGCACCTCCTTATATTTCTCGATCCAGCCGACAAAATCCATGATGCACATGATGTTGATTCCATTGTGTCTGCTCAGATTCCTGACCCTGTCACACAGCCAATGCTCTATCACACTATAACTACCTGCATGCTTCATGGTCCTTGCAGTCATGACAAACCCAAGGCTTCATGCATGGTCGACAATAGGTGCAGCAAGAGGTATCCCAAGCAGTTCAGAGAACAAACTTCCTTTACTGCAAACAATTATCCTGATTATGCCAGACCCAACAATGGTAGAACAGTGAGGAAGCGTAATTATCTCTATGATAACAGACATGTCGTCCCACACAATCCTTACTTGGCTGAAAAGTAAGGAACATTTATCTGACATTATATTTAATGGTTAACAACTTGGTTCATTTGTCAGATACAACTGTCACATCAATGTCGAGATCTGTTCTTCAGTAGAGGCTGTCAAGTACATCCACAAGTACATATACAAAGGCCATGACAGAACCATGATTGAGATTCTCGACCAAGACAGAGATGAGGTCAAGGAGTATCTGGATGCATGTTACATTGGATCTGTGGAAAGCTGCTGGCATATAAATGAATTTGGGATGCATGCAGAGTCTCCTGATGTTTATCGTCTGCCTGTCCATCTGGAGGACCAGCAAACTGTCTACTTCAATGCAGATGACAATATCAATGAGGTTTTGGAAAGGCCTGCTGCCAAGACAACACATCTCACTTCTTGGTTTGAAGCCAACAGAAGATATGAAGCAGCACGTACTGTCACCTACCAGAACTTTCCTCAAGCATGGGTCTACAATCCGACCAAGAAGCAGTGGAACCCAAGGAAGCAGCGTGACCCTGCTATTGGCAGAATGTACTTTGCTTCTCCTGCCCAGGGGGAAAGGTTCTACCTCAGGCTGCTTCTTACTGTTGTCACAGGGGCAACATCATTCCAGCACTTGCGCACTGTCAATGGTGTCATCTATAACACATTCAAGCAGGCCTGTGTTGCATTGGGTCTTTTGCAGGATGACCAGGAATGGGTCCAGTGTCTTACAGAGGCATCCCAGATGCAGCTCGGTTCCTCTCTCAGATTGCTCTTTGCCACCATTCTTCTTCATTGCAATCCAACATCACCTGACATCCTCTGGAACCAGTTCAAACATCACATTTGTGATGACCTCAGAGTCAAACTTCTTTCCATCTATCCAGATACAGACTTTACAGATGATCAGGTGTACATGTATGGCTTGCATCTCATCAATCAGATCCTTATCAGATCAGGCAAACAACTTTCTGATTATCCAGAGATGCCCACCATTGAAGGAAATTGGCACATTGATGTTCCTGCCAATAGACTTTTGCAGGAACAGAGGGATTACAATGTTGAAGAGTTGGCCATCACTGTCGCTCACAATCCCCAGCTTTTCAATCACAGGCAGAGACAGGTTTTTGATGCTGCAATGGATTCTGTCAACAATAACAAGGGAAAACTCATGTTCTTGCATAGTGCTGGAGGTTGTGGAAAGACCTTTGTCTGCAACACCATCGCAGCTGCTGTTCATGCTCAAGGAAAAATCGCTCTCTGTGTCGCATCATCTGGAATTGCTGCATTGCTTCTAGAAGGGGGTCGCACAGCACATTCCATGTTCAAAATCCCAATCGAAATCGATGACACCTCTACTTGCAGAATACTTCGAGGTTCAGATCTGCACCAGGTCCTTGATCAAACTTCTATCATCATCTGGGATGAAGTTCCTATGCAGCACAAATATGCCACAGATGCAGTAGACCGCACCTTGCGTGATCTCAAGAAGAAGAATGTTCCATTTGGTGGAATCACTGTTTTGTTTGGAGGTGACTTTAGACAGACCCTACCTGTCATTCCTAGGGGCACTAGAGAACAGATCATAGCTTCATCCATCAAAAGGAGCACTCTCTGGCAACGCATTACTGTCTATCACTTGACCGAGAATATGCAACTCGACAGAACTCCAGAGAACACTGCACATGCTGCCTGGCTCTTGCACATCGGTGCAGGCACAACAGTCAATGCTGCAGACACTATACAGATTCCACACAATATGCTCTGCCATGGAAATACCATGGATCACCTTATCAACTCCACATATCCAGGCATAGAGCAGGGGAACAAGCCAGATCAGTACTATTTGGATAGGACCATTCTCTCCTGCACAAATGACAATGTCGATGTCATCAATTCTCTTCTCCTTGCCAGATTTCCTGGACCAGAGCATGTCTTCAACAGTGCTGATACAGTCTCATTCAGAGAGCAGGAGTTAAACAACTACCAGCCATATCCTGCAGAGTATCTAAACTCTATCAAAGCAAGTGGCCTTCCTCTCTCCAGGCTGGCACTTAAGATAGGCTGTCCTCTCATGCTTCTACGCAATCTGGATGTCACCATGGGTCTTTGCAATGGAACTCGACTTATCCTTCTTGAAGCCAGACCACGTGTATTGAAGTGCAGGATCATTAGTGGTGATGCACAGTTTGCAGGAAATATCGTTTTCATTCCTCAGATCACATTAGAGCCTCCAGCAGAGACCTTGCCATTACCACTCCGTCGACATCAATTTCCAGTTCGCTTGGCATTTGCCATGACTATCAACAAGTCACAAGGCCAATCAGTATCCCATGTTGGCTTGGACTTGCAGACACCAGTGTTCTCACATGGGCAGTTATATGTTGCACTGTCAAGGTGTACATCTGGAGAAAGGATCAAGGTGCTGTTGAATGAAAACAATGGAAATAACAGAACTGCCAATGTGGTATACAAGGAAGTGTTGAATGGAGTTGTTTAGCAAAGGTGAGTAACTTGAAAGATTATTTACAAGAATTGGAAACTAATATAGATATCAAGATAGACTTGGATTTAGAATTAGAATTAGAATTAGAATTATTAGAATTACATTTGGATGGTACTTGGATTGAATCAAATGGTTGAAAAATCTATTGTGAGAGAACTTTAGGGCAGGTTACTAAACCTTGGTGTGTATTCAATAACAAGTCAATAAAAGTTTGTAATAATGTCAATAACAGGTCAATACAAGTTTGTAATAATGTCAATAACAAGTCAATACAATTTTGTAATAAAGTCAATAACAAGTCAATAAATGTTTGTAATGATGTCAGTAACAAGTTTGTAGTAAAGTCGATATAACAAGTCAATACAAGTTTGAATACAAGTTTGTAATAATGTGTTAGTTTGATAACCAAGTTACACTTGAGTAACTGTAGTGGGATTAAGCATTGTGTTACATATACGCGAGCTGGCCCATGCTGGTGTCAGGCTGAGCGAGCAAGGCGAGCGAATGCCATGACAAAGGCATGGGTCATAAGCTCGTCTACTACATATGTTACGACCGTTTTGTGAGAGTGATGGCGTAATGGGATCAGGGCTAAAAATAGACAATGAGCTGTATAACATAGGCAACAGTCGTTTTGTGGGAATGATGGGAGTGATGGTTGATGGGATTATCTAAAATTTGTCAGGCTTGGTCAGAGCTGTGCAAAATTTGTCAGAAATGATGGTATTAGTCAGAGCTGACTAAAATTTGTCAGCTCTGACTAATATAGCTGGGCTTCAAAATGTGGTCGTAGCATATGTAGAGGTGAGCTGCAGCTGAGTTTGAAGTGGAGTTTGAAACTTCGCAAGTGAGCTGAGTGTGGAGAGGAGTGTGAGGGGAGTGTGAGGGGTGGGGTGGGTGTGAGGGGGTGTGAGGGGGTGGGCAGGAGGGGGATGGAGAATAGGTATGATTGGTGGGGAGGGGGAATGAGGGGGTTTAGAGGGGGGAGGTGGACATGGGAGAGTGAGAGGGGGATGGGGAGGGGGAAGGGGGATGGGGAAGGGAGAGGGGGAGGGGGAGATGAGGAAGGGGAAGGGGGAGATGGAGATGGAGGAGATGGGGATAGAGATGGGGGAGATGGGGGAGATGAGGAAGGGAGAGGGGGAGATGAGGAAGAGAGAGGTGGGGATGGGGGTGGGGATAGGTATGGGTATGGGTATGGGGAAGGGGAAGGGAGAGATGGAGATGGAGATAGAGATAGAGATTGGAATGGGGATAAACACCACAACCCCCCCACGTTGACTTGGGGCCAAGGGTCCCAAGTGAACTGAAGAGTTGTGTACTACTTTATCTAAAAGTCAAGGAAAGAGTTGTGTCACCATGAACCCCCAAACGTTGACTTTGGGCCGAAGGTCCAAAGGCAACTGAAGAGTTGAGTAACTGTAGTGGGATTAAGCATTGTGTTACATATACGTGAGCTGGCCCATGCCAGTGTCAGGCTGAGCGAGCAAAGCGAGCGAATGCCATGACAATGGCATGGGTCATAAGCTCGTTTTTACTTTCAGCTCTGCCTCTGCCAACAACAACACTAAACACTACCAACAGTTTGGTCATCAAACAGTGCGAGCCAAGCAGCGCCAATCCATCCTTTTCACTTTACGCGAGTATGCTCTCTGGTATCAAAAGATCCAATCCTGAGACCAAGCCTTTGGCGGACGAGCGCTCCGCTAAACGTCCTTCACAAACGACTCTCGAAACTGTCCATAATGACCTCGACGACGTCACCCATGCTCGTTTGGACACACTTGTGCTCCAGACAATCAGAGAGCCCATTGAATCCATTGGAGAAGCTTGCTTCCTTCTTCTCACAATTGTATCGAAATCCGAAGGAAGGCTCGACCAAAAGTACAGGGATAGCCTGGATGCAAGAGTGTTGCTCGACGAGAATCCGCAGTTGGTCGATATGCTGAGAGAGGCGTGGAACGATGGATCATTCAAGCAAATACGGAATTTAAGTGCGATAACACTCTTTTTCTTGTTAACATGGGATGGACTTTGACTCTGATACAGAAATTCTTCGTCCTAGTCCAAGATTCCAGACTGGCTTCGCGGTTCCCATCGAACAGAGTAGGCCGGCCGCCATATTTCTATTCCCCCCATCTCTAATATTCCGTTTATCATTTTTCCTCGCGTAGAGGATGGTATGTTCATGCTCGGGGATGATTCTTCACCACATTCTTAATGGTCCTTTAGCCGTAATCAGCGCTTGGAATGCAGAATACCACGGCACTGCGCACAAAGTCTTGCTGAAGGCCGTGGACGAAGTCCATGCATTGCGACCAGAGCATCAGTATGCCAGAATCGTACCTGTTGCCCAGTCCTCCGGAACTGGTAAATCCAAGACTATCGACAAGATTGCGACTGAGCGGATTCTCTTCCCTCTCTGTTTGCGCGAAGATCTCTCCGAGCAATATTTTGGTGCGTGCCATGGATTACGGACATACATGCCTTCGGACTGAATCCCTTCCAGCATACCCTTACCCTGACACCGCCGTCCGTGATCATCTCCTCGGGGCACCCAGCGCAAAACAGGAATGGGAGTGCAAAGCCTACCTCAGGTCATTTTTATGCTCGCTTTTCACTACGGCACGTGTTCAAGCGCAGAAGTTCTTTGCCGCTAATGCACACGTGCCCTATACAAGTATGGCGAAACAGTTCTATGATTTCTTCGGGAGTACGTCTAACAGGAACGACTTCTACAAAAGTGTCATTGCTAATGTTGTCCCCCAAACAACCTCTTCCAAGGATGTCGAGCAGTCTTTTAAGGGATTCGAAGACAGCGTGCGGAAGTGTTGCTCTGACTGGCCAGTTGACTTATGTCCCATCCTCATCTCCATGGACGAGATACACGTTCTTTTCAACCGACGGGTACAGGAAGTTGACTCGGTTTATGATTTGTACTCCCGCTTGAAATCTGTGTTGAGTGAAGTAGTTTCGGAAGACTTTTGCTTCGTATTTCTCTCCACGACTACTAGCGTCTCTAAACTTGCCCCTTCCAAAGAAGTCGCACCTTCCATGCGCGAACGAGACGATGAGCGCTTCCTTCCAGCCCCATTTACTGAGCTCCCTTTTGATGTCCACATTGTTTCTGAGCCTCTTGTTCCTGGAACGGCGACGCTGACCTCTGTTGGATCCCTCCAGTTTACGGCAAAGTTTGGTCGCCCGTTGTACGTTGATCTAGTTTACAAATTATCGCAGTCTGACTTTATCCTGCAGGTTCTACGCTACCTATTTGTCTCGCAAAGCCCGAAACGATTCTCACGCTAGCATTATCTCGGGAATCATGCTGACTGTCCGAGAGAAGCTGTCTGGCCGACGTTGGCCACCGACATCGCCAGCTAGCCTCGACGCATCATCCATCGCTGTTTTTTCGGTTCGTTTTCTCCTCGACCTGTCTCCAACTGCCTCCAGTTCCCGACAATATGAAGAAGAGCTGGTCCGTTCCCACCTGCGGATGCTCTATTCCGTTCATCAAGATCGGCAGGTAATGGTGACAGGATCCTCTCCTGAGCCTCTCATTGCGGAGGCATCCGCCCAGATCATGTACTCTCGCATCGGAGGCAATGGCGACGAAAAGGCGTATATGAATATGTGGGATCTGCTGGTGAAATTTTTTGACGAGGGGTTGGTACCACAAGGCACCATCGGGGAGCTCATTGGACGCGTTCTCAGTATCTCAGCGATGGACAGGGCCATCCATGCATTAACCAAGCACTGCGAACTCAAGTACCAGACACCAGTTACAGTTGCAGCGTACTACAAGGCACTCCTTACGGATGTAGCATGGGAGAGTCTCCGTCAATCTATCCCTGCGAATGGTGCGAGGCTGAGCGAAGCGTCTGCGGGGATGACTTTCGAAGTTGCCTTCGCCAACGCTTACTTCCATTTCTCGCACTACGGGAAGGCAAACGATGTCACACCGATGCAGGATCTCTTTGCGTGGGCTCTCTGGCTGCGTGGGACGGCAATCCTTTGTCAACTCAACCAAGAGCTTACCGACCGTGCAATCCCTATCTTCTTTTCAAGCCTAGGCGCCGTCTCACCGAAGTCTGTCTCACTAGCTCTTGAGCAAGACAAAACGGGACAATCGGTAGATCCTCGCACGACTGGGATACAGTCTGCTGAAATTCTTGGCCTGTTTACACAAGGACACAAGTTGCCTTACATCGCGTCTGTCCATTGTTACGGTCTGACCTCAAATGAAGGCATATCTGTGTCAACTGCGAGTCTGCACCACCTCCGACATCCTGACCAAGATGAAGAGGCTCCTCGCTACCAAATAGATTTCCGAGGTCTTTCTGCATATCGAGATGTTACCACTCCAATCAAAGTTGAAATTCAAAAAATGATTGATGGCTCCAAGAATGCTCTTTTCAAACATCATCCTCGAACCTATGGTTTATCATCATTACGACAAATGCTCCCAGTGCTGAGCAGGGATCTAGATGCAACTCTATGGTTTGGTGGTCTGGGAAGTGACGAGGTCTCCTCACAAGTAGTTGGTGGGCACAGGAAGGAGAAGCAGCCTGCACTTGAAGTGGATGTGAGCTCTTCACTTGGAGATGGTAAGAACACTCACTCTCCATCTTCAGTCTACCAATTAACTCATCAGAACAAGGCCCTGGATCCACTTCCTCAGAGCAGATAATTACAACACCCAGGAAAATGGGGAAGTCTTGGAAGAAACGAGGCAAGAAGAGGTAACAATAGTAATACATTGTCCCCTTTCAACTGCTGGTGCTGTCCAGAAACAAAGATCAGGATATGTGTTTTAAGGTTTTGGATCCATGTTTCCATGAGGAATATGTAAAGAATACTCACAGGTAAAATGTTAACAAAATGAATTGTGCCTGTGGTTTGTTTCAATGAGAGAAATGAAACTTTTATCCAAGAATGTTTCTCAGAGAAATGGGTGGGAAAAATGGAAAATTTTTCCATATTGTTTTCTCTGAACTTTTTGTTACCATGTTTCCAAGAATTATTGCTATTTTCAAAAATGATGTCACTTCGAAAAAAAAAAAGAGTTTGAAGTGAGAGCTCATGCTGAGCAATCACAGACTGGCTCGTCTGTTCAAGTGAGTTCAATCCCTTCAGTACTGAGTGACACATCACACTCCATCCTTTCCACACCATCCATGGTCTACAGACACATCAGTGATGATCTCACAGAAGCAGCCATCTGACTTAAGAACTGTGGTCGAGACACTGACATCGAGATTGCACAAATCACCAGGTTTTCAACATGAACCCTCTACTGTGCTATCCAGTGCAAACAAGCAATGGGCAGTATTAGAAAGTCTCAACTGATTGGTCATGGTCATCCTCAAACACTCCTAAGGCTTTATGACTGGCATAACACAAGACTACTTTCTTTTTAAATGAGTACTCTCTGTTAGGGCAACACCCACTAATCTGCTAGCTGGACTGTGCAGGCTCTCCTACAAGAAGGCAGCGGGGCACGCGCGCGTGATGGGGGGTTTGATGGTTTTGATGCGAGGGGTTAAAAATAGAATAGTTGGCTGAATTAGGCTTTTGCATCACTATTGTGGATGGAATACCTAAGAGAACACAACTGAGGTCTCCTAGTATTTATTTTAGGATTATATACTATGTTACATATATTGTAGTATGATGTTACAGATGCACATGCACATGCACATACATATTGATGTGTGTAAATAGAAAATTCCCATGCTGACAAATAATGCGTGTATAGGCATTTTGTAGCATATTTTGGTGAAATAAAATCAAATAAAATAAAATAAAATAAAATAAAAATAGTATTATGTAATAGGCATGTTAGGAGACTGTTTCCTAACATTACCCCCCTTTTAGGCCTCGACTTCCAGGCAAGAAAATATTGCATCTGTCCCCTCTGTGAAATTCTGGTAAGGCCAGAAATTCATCCCCTTATACACCATTCTAGCAATGCAATGCGGAGCATTTGGATTACATCTAAAAAATTGGGCGATTGCATTACATGCTTGCTTACAATTCTCTTCAGGTTCCCATGAATTATTTTCATCGGTGTAGTTCTTCCACTTGATTAAGAAAGAACTCTGATTTATTTTGTCGAAGACGAGAGTCCAAAACCTCTTCCACAATATATTCTGGAGCACCTTCTACCATTATTGGAGGTTGTGGAGTAGTTTGTTGACCAGGAATAGTGGGTGGGCAATAAGGGCATAAACAAGAAATGTTAATTTCAGGATCAATCTTGAATGACTGAGGTAATTTTAACATTACCACATTGGGTGAAATTATTTTAGAAATTGGATATGGGCCAACTTGCTTCTCCGTAAGCTTTCTTGAAGGTTGTGGAATATTTAGATCCTTGGTACTTAGCCATACCAAGTCACCAACTTTGTACTCTGGAGGAATAGCTCGAGTATGATCTGCGTGTCGCATCATATCATCTCATGCCTTTATCAATGCTGCCTCTGCTTCCTCCTGCACCTTTCACATTTTTGATACAAAGTCCTCCACTGATTGTACCTTGACTTCCCTTCGTGATTCTACTCCCATTCTGGGATGATAACCATAATCAGCGAAGAAGGGTGACATGCAAGTAGCTGAATGGAATTTATTATTGTGGGAAAATTCTGCAATTGCCAACCATTCGCCAGTTGGTTTGTCAGTGATTGACAAACATGCGTAGGTACTGCTCCAACTCCTGATTCATTCTCTCTGTCTGCCCATCGGTTTGTGGGTGATATGCCATAGATAACTTGGTTTGAATCCCCAATATGTTATTTAACTCTCACATAAATGCAAAAGCAAATTGTGATCCACGATCAGAGATAACCGTATCAGGTAATCCATGTAACTGCCATACCTGATTTAGATAGAGGCATGCCAAGCCCAACAATGAGGTTTCTGCAGTAGTAGGAATGATATGGACTTCCTTTGTGAAGCGATTGCATACTACAAGTATTGCATCATATCCTTGAGCTTCAGGTAGTCCTGTGATAAAGTCCACAGATATGTCTCGCCATGGCGCTTTAGGTATAGGGTTCAGCATTAATTTCCTGGCAGGATTTTCTGAAAATTTCTTCCTCCTCATGCACATATCACACCCATCCACATACGCCAACACATACTTTGAAATTCTGGGCCACCAATAATTTCTCATCACCAACTCCAGCATCTTCCATCTTCCTGGATGTCTAGCAGCTGGCGTGTTATGATGTAACCATACGATCTCCCTTTGTGAATCTTGATCCTTTGGTACATACACCTTTCCTCTGAACAACACTAACCCTTGTTCTTCAACCCATTCATCTCCTTTAATATTACCTTTCTTCTCTCCCCTCAAAGCTTTCACAGCTTCCACCACTTCATCATCCATCTCTGAACATTGTCTAATTTTAGACAACATTTCTGTCTCTGAGCTATCCACCAATAAATGCCCTTGATGCATAGCACAAATACGAAAGTATTCAGGTTTGAGTAGGGTAATATTTTTATTGTCCTCCTCCACTCCCCTTTTATGATCTGTACATCTGGATAATGCATCTGCTTTCCTCATCAAGCTTCCCACTTTGTTGACCAAGTGAAAATTAAAGTGTGATAGGAATAATGCCCAACGTGCTTGTCAACGGTTAAGCTTTTTAGCAACATGAAGTATTGCAGATTTTGATGGTCTGTCCAGATTTTGATCTGATGCATACATCCCTCCAAATAATGTCTCCATGCCTTCAATGCTCATATTATTCCCAACATCTCTTTATCATGCACATCATAATTCCTCTCCACATCATTTAACCCTCGAGACAAATATGCACAAGGATGCCATTTGTCATCTTCACATAGCATTGATAATACCACTCCAGTAGCAAAGTCTGATGCATCTGATTCCACTCGTAAGGGACATGTGAAATCTACTGGGAACAATATTGGTTCTTCCACAAACTTCCTCTTCAACTCCTCAAATGCTGTCTGCTGTTGTTCTCCCCATCTTCACACTACTCTCTTTCACATAAGGTTGTGTAATGGTGTGGCAATTTTGGAAAAATTATGAACAAAGTGACAATAAAAATTGGCGAGTCCCAAGAAAGCCTGAACTTCCTTGATATGGGTAGGCATGGGCCAATCAACAATTGCCTGTACCTTGATAGGATCCATCTTGATTCCATCAGGACCAATCTTTAATCCCAAAAACTCAATCTTGCTTGCTCCAAATACACACTTCTCCAGTTTAACAAATAAATCATTCTCTGCCAATTTCTTCAACACCTCCTGCACTATCGCCTCATGATTTTCTTCATTCTCCATGAATATCAAAATGTCATCAATAAATATTATCACCACACCTTTGTCTATCACATCCTTGAAAATGTCATTCATCATATTTTGGAAAGTTGGGGGTTATTTGTTACGAGAAGGCACGAGATTCAATTTTCTTTTGTTCCTATTGTTCTACCACCGTACGTCTCATGTTATTGTCCCTTCTCTTTTGTCTTGTACAACACGCGCCCACCTACTTTCTCACACTATTGTAACATACTGTGGATGCCCCTTTTTCTATTGTCTTTCCATTCTTATTGTCTCTATTGTTCTATGAGCACGACTCATATCTCCGACCTACATTTGTAGTATTTACATGATGAATGCATGACTGGTCAATTCAGCTTGACCTAGTCTTTTCTACACTCCTAACGAGTTGCAATCTAAGTCTCTTGCTCAACCGTTGCTTACGAGCTTCGGCGATCCGAACCTCTATCGAACATCATTACTTACGAGTATCGACTTATATTTGATCTAGGAGTATTGACCATAACAAAAGGTCAAGCTGAATTTATACTCTGCCGACTAAACCATAGTCTAGGCAGCCCACACACTATGACAAGATTCTTACAAGAACCATTCGACCGCTTCCCACCAAACAAATCATGGCAACCCCATCTACTCCCATCGCTCCCACCGTGCCTGCTGCTCTCTCCGCTCGCCCAGCCGAGATCAAGATGAGGGCACCTACCGACTACTCGGGAGACAGAGCCAGAACTATGCTCTTCCTGCTCGAGTGTGGAGCCTATGTCGATGCAAACGCAGCTGCGTTTCCCGACAATCGACACAAAATTCTGTTTATGCTGTCATACATGAATGGGGGAACAGCAGGGCCATGGAAGCAGGCCTACCTAGAAGAAAGATACATCGAATCGAAACCCTGGGATACGTTCCAGGAGTTCATCGCAAAGGTGCACTAGGCATTCTCGCCAATCGACGATGCAGGAAGTGCGCGAACGCAGCTGAGAGCACTGTCACAAGGGGGAAAGGGAGTAGATGAGTACATTGCCCAGTTCAAGACCCTCGCCTACCGCACTAAAATTAAAGAAGATGCCGCCTTAATCGAATATTTTGTCGATGGACTCAACAACCGAGTCCTCGACAAAGTCTTCGCCATGGAAAACCCGCCTGACACCATCGAAGGATGGTACACTCACGCAGCAAGGGCCGAAGGACATCTAAGGAGGGCGAGAGCAATCAAAGAAAGGACAGATAGTAAGGTAGGAGGAGGAGGAGCGAGCAGCTCCAAAGACCCCAATGCCATGGAAATCGACACAACACGCCTCTCTTACGCAGAGAGGGTGAAGCACATGAAAGAAGGAAGATGTTTTATTTGCCACAAAACAGGACATAGGGTGAACGAACACAGAGGCGGGAAAGAGCCACCCGCCAGAGAAGAAAAGAAGACTGAGACGAAGAAGACATCTCGAGAACACTATGCAAAAATCCGAGCGCTCATCAACGAGCTAGAAGAGAAGCAGAAGGAGGAGGTGTTGGACTTGATGGTGGAAGAGGGTTTTTGAAGCGGTGGCCTGCATCGGCAGCAGAGCCCACCAGGATAGTCGTCTCAAGTGTACTGGTAGCTGACGTGAGCAAACAATCTATGCACGTCCCGGTTCACTGTCTGCTAGACGACAAGAAAGCCAAAATACCCGCCCTGATCAACTCGGGGGCAGGAGAAACCTTTATTGACCACCGAGTCGTCCAAAAACTCGGACTAAAGAAGAACCCACTCAGCAGGAAGATCCTCGCCAAGAATGTTGATGGGACGTTAAACAAAAACGGAACAATCTCGCATTATGTCATTATCGACACCAAAATCGGAGGGAAAGAAGAGAAGATCAGAATGCTGATAACGGGGCTAGGAAACGAGATGATGATCCTAGGATACACATGGCTCCAGAGACGCAACCCCGCCATCGATTGGGAGAAGGGGACTCTCACGGACAGATGGACCGAAAGGTCCATTATGGGAAAGATCTGGACTATGATCGAATGAACTCGGACCATGATCGGTAAGCAGAGTCTCACTATAGATGACAAGGGGCTGCTCATATCAAGAGTAACATTGAGCCCGACTCTCGAGAGGCTACCTAAAAGGAGTGCTGGGGAGACCTTTGGGAAAACCCACCTCGCCGCCGCCGAGCACGTGAAGAGTAGGCTCGGGACGGTTCATCTCGCAAAAGGACTCTGCACCACAGACGGACTCGAGGAAAATGGATCACACCTGGCAACAAACATGGCAAAGGACACGGTAACAGACGCTCATCCCGAGATCGACCCACAGATCTCACTACTGGACAAATCCGACATCGGCTTATCGCTTAAGGGGAATGATGATGGGACGGATGCACTGTTCGCCTACATCCGGGGAGAACCAATGATCAGGGTATTCAGAACCGAGGAGTCCCCCCTCACAGTCGAACACGACTACATCCCCCCAAACTACCAGAGACTTAGGCACATCGTGCGCATCACTCGATCTCGATCGACCGGCAGATTCGCCTTCTCTCACACCACTCACATCCGAGCCAAGACCTCCATCTCGCAGAGGCTTGCTCACGAGAAGGAAGACATCGGAGAAAAGCAATCACTCGATGACCTACTCCCTGAGAGGTACAAGGAGTATCGAAGCGTATTCGAAAAGGCAGCATCGGAAAGATTTCCCGAATCGAGACCGTGGGACCACGCGATCGAACTTAGGCCAGATTTCATCCTGAAAGACTGCAAGGTCTACCCTATCACCCCAGCGGAACAGAAGAAATTGGATGAATTTATCGATGACAACCTGAGGAAAGGATACATCACCCCATCCAAGTCCCCTATGGCATCGCCATTTTTCTTTGTGGCAAAGAAGGACTCTGATGCGCTTAGACCATGCCAAGACTACTGGTATTTAAACGAAGGAACCATCAAAAACTCCTACCCACTTCCACTGATCAGCGATCTACTCGATAAGCTGAAAGGGGCGAGATGGTTTACTAAGTTGGACATCAGATGGGGATATCACAACGTTCGAATAAAGAAGGGAGACGAATGGAAGGCAGCCTTCAAAACCAACAAGGGGCTGTTCGAGCCCAAAGTCATGTTTTTCGGCCTCTGTAATTCCCCAGCAACTTTCCAGGCGATGATGAACGACATCTTCCAAGATATGCTGAATGAAGGATGGCTAGTGATCTACATGGACGATATTCTCATCTTCTCCAAAGACAAGAAAGAACACGAAGAGAGAATGAAAAGGGTCCTGGCAAGACTTAGGGAGAACGATCTGTACCTGAAACCCGAAAAGTCCAGGTTCGACGTACAAGAGGTCGAATTCCTCGGTTTGATCCTGTGACCAAACCAGCTAGCTATGGACCCCACTAAGCTAAGTGGAATAAGGGATTGGCCAGCCCCGACCAACGTAAAGGGGGTTAGATCGTTCCTAGGCTTCGGAAATTTCTATAGAAGATTCATCGGCAACTTTGCCGCAATTACTAAACCACTTAACGACCTAACGAGAAAGGACCAGCCCTTCAACTGGACAGATGAATGCCAAGAGGCATTTAACTCACTAAAGAAGAAGTTTTCTGAGACACCGGTATTGCTGATGCCTGACGTAGGGAAACCATTTGTAATCGAAAGCAATGCCTCCAAATACGTGACAGGCGCCGTCTTAAAACAAACCGATACCAACGGGGATTGGCACCCCTGCGGATACATCTCCCACTCCCTGACGGCGACCGAACGAAACTATGAGATCTACGATCGGGAACTATTAGGAATAATATGAGCGCTGGAGACCTGGAGACACTATCTCCAGGGATCTGAACATACAACAACGATCCTATCAGATCACAAGAATCTGATGTATTTCCGAACAGCGCGGACATTAAATCGACGACAAGCCAGGTGGAGCCTCTTTCTGTCACAATTCAACCTGCAATTGGTCCACATCCCAGGAAGGATGATGATCCAATCCGATGCCTTATCGCGGCGGGGAGATCACGTACCTGATGTTGATAATGATAACGACGACATCACCTTACTAAAAGACGAGATCTTCACACGGACGATTGATACCGAACTAAAAGAAGTGCTGACAGAAAGCATGATGAGAGATGACTTACTAAAGGAGATAGTAAGAGCCATCAAAGAAGGAGGAACGCCACTGATCAAGTCGGCGGTAGAAGACTGGAAAATGGAGGATGATGGGATGGTCTTTTTCAAAGATCGATGCTATGTCCCAGATAACAAAGAATTAAGAAGAAAGATCATAGAAAAATACCATGACAACATACTTACAGGACACCCCGGCCAATTTCAAACCCTAGAACTAGTACGGAGAGACTACTGGTGGCCAGGAATGACCATTTTCATTCAGAATTACGTTGACGGCTGCGCCACCTGTCAACAGATGAAGGTGAATACACATCCGACAACACCGGGATTATCGCCGATTAAATCGAGCGCCACTCGACTGTTCACACTGGTGACTATGGACTTCATCACTGATCTTCCAATAAGTGACAGATTTGACACAATCATGGTCGTGGTAGACCATGGCCTTACTAAGGGGGTAATTTTCATCCCCTGTAACAAAAGCGTCGACGCATTAGGGGCGGCCGACCTCTATCTGCACAATGTATTCAGGAGATTTGGCCTCCCAGATAAAATTATATCTGACCGAGACCCACGCTTCGCCTCAAACGCCTTTCAAGAACTGGGAAGACTCCTGGGAATAAGGCTAGCGATGAGCACGGCTTACCACCCACAGACCAATGGGGAAACAGAGAGGGTAAATCAAGAACTCGAGATCTACCTCCAGATCTTCTGTGCGAACAAACCTTCGCAATGGAAAAGCCACCTCACTACCGCCAAATTCACACACAACCAGAAGCACCACTCGGCCATCAAAAATACCCCATTTTATGTAATGATGGGAGCACATCCTAGGGCTATCCCCACGACCTATCAAAAAACAAACATGCCGGCTACCGAACAGCGGATAGCCGAACTAGGAAACATATGGCGGGAAGCCCTGGCGGCCCACGAACTCTCCTGACAAGTGATGATCGGGCGAAACGGGTGTGGGTTCCGTCCGTTCATGGTAGGGGAAAAGGTCTGGCTCAACTCCAAGAATTTGAAGCTAGGATACCCGACCAAGAAGCTCGCACCTAGATGCGAAGGACCTTTCCCCATCACACGGGTAATCTCATCCCACGCCTATGAATTGAAGCTCCCTTCTCAATGGAAGATTCACCCCATATTCCACGCCTCGCTGCTCTCATGTTTCAAGGAAAACGAAACCCACGGGCCAAACCTCCTTCCTCCACCACCCGATCTGATCGAAGGAGAACTAGAACACGAGGTTGAGGCTATTTTGGCACATAGGGGGACAGGCAAAAAAACTCGATTTCTGGTAAAGTGGAAAGGATACGGCACGGCAGAAAACACCTGGGAACCACCAGCCCACTTAAAAAACGCTGCTGAAATATTGGGGGAATACAGATCTACACACAACCTCTCCTGAAAATGAGCCATCCTCTCCACTTTTTCATGAATGTCATGCCCGACCCTGACCCCGTCAGGACCTTCGAACTCATCCTCAGCTTCGTCCGAGACACGGACAACATCAGAAATGAAGAGAGGTTGCTGTCAGTAACCCAAGACCGCGCACTCCTATACGGCACCACGCAGAATCTTTTCGAAACCTAAAGAGCCATCTCGCACCTCCAGCGCATATTCCGACGACTGACAGAGGAAGCTTACTACCTCGATCTACTCCCACTAATGAGAAATCTAGATGAACAGGCTTTACGTTACAGACCCGGAGAGCGGGTCCCCACCCCACAACAAATTTTCATTATAGAACCATTGAGCGACGAAGAAGACGAGGAAGAGACACCACTCACAGCGCCCCCACAGCCACCACTTCCCCCACACTCTTCGCAACCATGGCGAGCGCCTACTCCGTATCCCACCCAAGCCACCACCGAACACGCGCCTGCGCCACTGTGGATGAGGAAAGTTTGCTTCACCTGCGCACGAGTAGGTCATTTTTCGTCTCACTGCCCTGAGTACCAGTGCCCGCACTGTCGGTGGTGGCGACCCGAGCATTCCGCACTCTTCTGTCCAAACAACCCGACACATGACGTACCACCATGTCATCGTACTACTTGAAGCTATCCACTATGATCCAAAACTTTTATATCATCATCGCCCTCAGCGCTATCTTCGGCGCGTCCATTTTTATTATGTCACTCTGCTACATGCTCATTCTATATAAAATCGTTTCCGCCCCTCGCCTTCCACGACTCGCTACTTTCTTCACCGGCACCTCGGTGCGTTTCGCTGGGGAAGAGAACATTGAACTACCAACGCGGGTTTATACCCATGACACCCCAACCCCTACTTCCTTCTCCACATTCTCCACGACAACGAATGATGCGGTGTCCTTTGACCCGATGTGGATGATGAGGATTTAGTTTCGGTAGGAACTTGAAACCTTGGGGAGAAGCTAGTGTTACGAGAAGGCACGAGATTCAATTTTCTTTTGTTCCTATTGTTCTACCACCGTACATCTCACGTTATTGTCCCTTCTCTTTTGTCTTGTACAACACGCGCCCACCTACTTTCTCACACTATTGTAACATACTGTGGATGCCCCTTTTTCTATTGTCTTTCCATTCTTATTGTCTCTATTGTTCTATGAGCACGACTCATATCTCCGACCTACATTTGTAGTATTTATACGATGAATGCACGACTGGTCAATTCAGCTTGACCTAGTCTTTTCTACACTCCTAACGAGTTGCAATCTAAGTCTCTTGCTCAACCGTTGCTTATGAGCTTCGGCGATCCGAACCTCTATCGAACGTCGTTACTTACAAGTATCGACTTATATTTGATCTAGGAGTATTGACCATAACACTATTGGTCATCCCAAAAAAAATGACTAGCAGCTCGAAGGATCCTCGATGCATGGCAAATGCTGCCTTCCACTCATCTCCTTTCTTTATTCGTACATTGTTGTACCCCCAGCATAAATCCAATTTTGTAAAGACCTTGGCCTTTCCCACCTTGTCAATTATTTCTGAGATCAATGGCAAAGGGTATGCATTCTTCACTGTCCACTCATTCAAATACCTATAATCTGTACACATCCTCTTCCTCTGATCTTTTTTTGGTACAAAGAATACTGGTGATGTCTGTGGTGATTTCGAAGGTTGTATGTATCCCTTGCGCAACTGTTCATTAAGGAATGCATCCACTTCTTCTTGTTCCTTCAGAGATAACAGATAGACTTTTGACTTCTTCGGCATAAATCCTGGCTTCATCTCAATAGCATGATCCCATGGCTTTCACACTGGCATCCACTCCGATTCCTTCTTCTGAAAAACTGACAAATATTTATGGTAGGCCTTTGGCACCCACTCCTCCACTGGCTTCTCCACTTTCTCCACATTTTTATCCCATGACTGTCCTCCACAAATTTTCCTAAAGGTTTGCTTCTGTTCTTCTTTACTTGTCATGACTGGAACTTCCCCATTTGGCATGTCCTCATCCTCCACTTCCTCCATCATAACAGAATACTTCCTTGGATGTTCTTTCTCTTTCTTTTCCTTCTTTTCCTTTTTTACTTTCTTCCCATACACATTACATTCTTTAGGACAATGAGTCATGTGTACCTTCCCAGTTTTCCAATCAATTTCTGGGTTATGCTTTCATAACCATGGACATCCAATTATCAGATTGGTTTTCCCAAGGTTGCACACCTCAAATACAGCTCATTCCTGATGATCCTGATACTTCAATATCATCGTCACTTCCTCCTTAATAGTTCCTCCATGATTGATCGTACCATCAATATTGTACACCATTATAGGTTGTGGCAGTTTATGCATGTGAATATCGTTTCCAGTAATTAGGAATCAATTAATAAATAATCCGGTAGCACCACTGTCAAGCAATGCCTCCACATTAATTGCTGCATGCATGTCCACTGTCTTCAATCCTACTGTTAAGCTGATTTCAGGTTCTATCCACGCTGAGCGAATAAAGAATTTAGGGGTCTTCAGAAATAAGGCTGGGCATTTTTCTTTGTCGCATAAGTGATGATGGTTATACTCCTCAATTTCTCTTTTGGGTTCACTCTGGGTTTCCTTGGATACTAATACATTATATTGATTCTGGGTCACCAATGGAGAAACCTTCACTGGGACTCTTCCACTAAATTCTTCTGCTTATCTTCCTCCAACTTTACTTCCTCGGTTGTCACTTCCCTAATCTTCCTTTTCTGCCTACAATTTCAAGCCATATGCCCTAATTGCCCACAATTAAAACATTTGAGGGGGGCTCATCTCCCTACTCGATCAACATCCATTGCATTCGTCGATGCTGCTGACTCCTTAACAATAGGTGTCACTGCCATGGCTAGTGGCTGTGCCCTCGGAGTTTGTACCTGAGGTGTCCTTCCTTTCTCGGACTTTCCTCCTGACGACTTTCCAAATCTGGCATTTCCATACATCAATTTTGATTCTGCCTGTTCCTGTCGATATTGCCAATCAAGATGCATTGCCCAATTATACCACTCATCCAACCTCTCCAGCATAGAAGGTAGTCAATAGATAGACTTGAATAAAGAGGGATTTGATCCTGCCTTCAAATATTCTACCAATGCAGCTTCTCCCATATCGGTTTGTGACACTTCTGCTTTGAACTGCAAAATAAATTCGTCTGCTGTCAGAGAACCTTGGCGCATGGTTTTTAATTTAGCATTCACTGTCGCCTTTGGGTTAGGGTCTCCAAACTGTGCCTCCAATGTCTCCAAAAATTCCCTGAAGGTCGCAAATGGTTTATTTCCCAAAGCAATTTGATTAATGGCTTCATTTCTCCAGAACTGTGCTTTCCCTCCCTGGATGTATGAGAGAGCAAACATAATCCTAGACTTGGTCGTACAAAATTCAGGCTTTCTCCCATGAATATACAACACTATAGAGCTGATGAAGGATTTTGTGTTCTCCATGGTATCGTCAAATATTTGTGGGGGCACATATTTAGGTAAACACATTTTTCCACTCTCAGATCTCTCCTCTGCATGCTCACCTTCCTGAGACATCCACTCTACCATCTCCTCCATCTCATCATCTTTATCTTCTACTGTCTCTGCATTTGTTTGGGCTTGTTTGGGCTGGGATGCTGCTAATACTGACACTAATTGGGACATTTGTGCTGTTAGAGCATCAATTTTGGCTTCAAGAACGGGTGTGGGAACAAGATTGTGACCAGGATTCAAAGTTGCTTGTTCTGTCATAATGACGTAATCTGTGATGAGTCACTTCTTTGGCTGAGTCAAGATTTGGCTGTAGAATGTTTTCGCAAAATTTGAGTCACGTGACCTGGCTATTTTGAGTACCAAACATGGCAAAACATGTGATTTCGGCTATTGGGCACTTTGGATCAATAACCCTTCCAACAGTGCCTGATCTTGGGGCTATTACTGAATTTGGCTAGTAACTACCTAAAATAGTCGTCCAAATTGAGTAATGTAAATCTCGGCTAAACCAGATCCGATCGGTTGTCTGGTTGCAGCTGTCCTAATGATGAGCGCTGCCTTTCGATCACTGGCAGTCGCAATGTAAGGCGAGGCCTGGCATCGGCTTACAAAAGCAAGGTAAATACATATATACAATTAATTCTGGCTCTTGCCGAAATGATAAGTAAGTGGATGTGGCGCGCTGAGACAAATGACGTATGCGCGTGTAAGAGAAGGCACACTGATGGGGCAGTTGAGTTCTTCTGTTAGGGTGACACCCACTAATCTGCTAGCTGGACCATGTGGGCTCTCCTACAAGAAGGCAGCAGGGCATGCGCGCGTGATGGGGGGTTTGATGGTTTTGATGCAAGGGGTTAAAAATAGAATAGTTGGCTGAATTAGGCTTTTCGCACCACTATTGTGGATAGAATACCTAAGAGAACACAACTGAGGTCTCCTAGTATTTATTTTAGGATTATATAGTTACATATATTGTAGTATGTTGTTACAGATGCGTGTGCACATGCACATACATATTGATGCGTGTAAATAGAAAATTCCCATGCTGACAAATAATGCATGTATAGGCATTTTGTAGCGTATTTTGGTGAAATAAAATCAAATAAAATGAAATAAAATAAAATAAAAATAGTATTATGTAATAGGCATGTTAGGAGACTGTTTCCTAACACTCTCAATAGCTTGAGCTCTACCATGCACTTCCTGTCTCACTGTCAACTATTCACTGAAGTCTCCAACATGTGGGTCTCAATGTAAAGCATGTCCAGAGCCTTGCTAGCGAATGGTATCCATTTCTACATGCTGATTTCATATGCTGCATTGGGCATTATTACCCACATTATTGATATCCATGGATGAGGTCCTGAAGGATGATTGCACATATACTCATTTGTGGGGAAGGGCTCCCGTGGGGATGAGAGTTGAACAGCATAATCCAATTGTCTGGAAGCAATGCTTACATCACTTGCTCTTGGTGAAGGAATCATAGTGTCATGGGTGCTCAAAGGCTCATTCACTCATGACACCTTTCTTGAATATCTGCCAAGGTTCAAGATCGCTACTACCAAGGTCGGAACTTGGTCAGGGATACACCAGACTTCCAGTTGGACCTGGTTGGAGGTGGTTGGAGGTGTTCAGGGGATCCAGGCAGAATCCACTGGGCTGTAGCATGCCAGGTGAAATGGACCAGAAAGGACTTGGCTTCATCTTATAAGAAGTTGCGCCCTTCTCCTTGTCAGTTGTCCAATTTCAGGTGGATAGCATGCAGATGTCCAGCAGGTTTCTGGATGGAGGGCAAGATAGATTAAAGCAGAGGTTATGAAGTTAAGAGGAGCCGAGAGATTAATGGATTAGGTTGAGGAATAAGTCAAGGGTGAATGAAGGGTTGATATTAAGCAGAGGATATGGCAAGGCAAGGATAATGCAAGGGACAAGGTAATTTACAAGTAATTGCTTACAAGTAATTTGCAAACTGGAGACTAAGGCTAAGCTATGGGCGCTTAAATATCGAAGGCTGGAAGAATAACAGAAAGTACAGACATTTACTAACAGGTCTTGGTAAGTGTCCATTACCAGAATTGGTAAGACTGTATTAGGAATAAAGTGAGTAAGCAAATGATTACTAAGGCACATGACAACTTGTCTGATGACTAAAAGGTGCTGTGGCCAGAATGCCAATGGGCAAGGTCAGAAAAGTGTCAGAAAGGAATCAGGAACTATCAAAAATCTGATCAGGTGAGACTGGTCTTGACAGTATTTCCCCTTTAGGGCAGATGATGAAACTCAACCCAGAAACCCAAACAAAACCTACTAAATGGCTTTGGATGGTATAACATGAGTCAGAGGAATGGTTCTAGGTGGTACTAAATATCACTGCTGAGACCAAAATGTAATGTTTAGTAACGCGAAATGGTAAGGGCTGTGGTGAATAGTCTGTTTAGGCATATGAAGGTGTTCGAAAGAGTTCAAAATAGGTTCGAAAATGTGTGAAAGAGTTTGAAGTAGATTTGAAGACATGCAAAATAGTTCGAAGAAATTTAAAATGAAGAGTGAATATGATAGTTTCGAAGAAGTTCACAATATTTCGCAGAACTTAGAGATATGATGTGAACTAAGACTCAAGAGAATGGCTCTTAAGTCAGACGTTAAGTGTCAGGGTAACTTGTGCTGTTCCCCATTGCTATATGTCATATTCTAACTAACTAATACAAGTCTATATACAAAATGAAGAGATAGTACTAAAAAGGAAATAAGAACATGTGTAAAACATGAGGCAAATATATCAAACAATGAGGACTTGTATATCATGAAACAAATGAGAAATAATAAATGATGAAACATATAGTTTTCCCATATAGTAAAAGTACTTCAATGAAACACAAAAATGCACTTATCGCATTCTAACTCTCTTGTACTCTCTCCTCATATCCAGTAGTGCTCGATATGCGATGGAATAACTTGTTCCGGATGTGCAACGTGTATCGAAAGTGTTTCAAGACAGCTATATGGCGGCCGATATCGTTCAAAATGCTGCAAAGTCATTCGAAGTGTTGCAAAATAGTTTGAAAGCATTTGAAGTTGTGCAAAATTGTGCAAAATTGTGCAAAATTGTGCAAAAATGGTTCGAAGTTGATTTCGTGATGTTCATAGCGATTTGGAGTGTGTGTCGTAATGTCTACATATGAGTGGAAATGTTCCCCAGACATTATAATGCATAGTGGACCTATCACCGAGCCTACGAGGCACATGAGGATTCAAAAGTCTGACTTAAAAGCCAGGTCTGTGGTCAGAAAATGTCCAATTTCCTGCCTCACTCTAACAACATGACTTTGTGCTCACAAACTGCTGCCAAACGGTTGGCTGCCCTCAAGGCCCAGCAAGAGGAGTTAGTCTGGGAGGGACTAAGGCTCAAGGTGGAAGCACAATGCAAGGAGGAGGAGCAATGGGCAGAGGAGGAGCAATGGATGGAGGCAGTGCAGAAGGCCGAGGAGGAGTGGAAGAAGGCAGTGGCTGCAAAGCAGGCAGACAAGAGGAGGGCAGTGGATGAGGAGGGAGAGGTGGAAGGAAGCAGATCGCCCACTAAGAGGGTGAAGGGCAAGGGGCAGGTGGACGCAGATCCCTCCACCCACTGATAGGTCCACTACACACTTTAAGGTCTGGAGAACGCTTACAACTGTATCAAGACATCATGACACACGCTCCAAACCTCTACAAATGCCACAAAATTGACCATGAACCCTTTTTGGACATTTTTGAACAATTTCACACTACTTTGAATGACTTCGAGACACTTTGAACAATTTCAAATGACTTCAAAACATTTTGAATGCTTTCGAACGACTTTGCACTACTTAGAATGACATCAGCCACCATAGGGATATTCTAAAACCCTTTCGACACACATAAAACATCTGGCATGAGCCACTGCATTGCATATTGAACACTACTAGACACAAGGAGAGACGATAAAAGAATTAGAATATGATAATAGCAGTTTTGGGGTTTCAACAATCTATTGAAACAACAAGAGGAGTACTCTTACTATATGGCGACACCATATGTTTCATTTATTATCATTTCTCATTTGTTTTTATGTTTTACAATACCTTTATTGCTGTGCATACTGCTTCATGTTCTACACTTGTTATATTTCCTTTTTAATACTTACCTCTTCGGAATGTATATAGACTTGTACTAGTTACTTAGAACAACAGGGAATAAATTACCCTCTCTACTATCATCAGATTTAAGAGCAGTTCTCTTGAGTCTTAGCTCATGTCATATCTCTAAGTTCTGCGAAATATTGTGAACCTCCTTGAACTATCATATTTGCTCCTTGTTTTATCGCACATCCCCTATCATCTTCCGACAAACACTTCCTATTTGTTATATTTGCTTCTCGACATATCTCGACATTACTTCAACATCTTCGAACCTTCTCGAACTCACTTTGAACTATTTTTGAACTCTTTTGCACATCCTCAAATCTATTTCAAACCTCATTCAAACTATTTCGTATGCTCTCACAGACTATTCATGCCATTTCTGTTCATTTTGCGTCACCAAAAACAACGTTTGGATATCAGCGGTGGTATTTAGTACCAACTTTCACCCTTCCTCTAGCCTGCATTATATTTCCTAAACCTTCTAACAGGTTTTTGTTAGGTTTCCAGGTCGAGTATCATCATTTTGGAGCCCACCGCGAGGGGTTTCTAAATCATTTCATTGCCTAATCCATCTCGAATCTCCTGGCTTAGGCCAACCCAAGCCCAAAACCTTAGAATTGAGACTCGCCACGCCTTTGAATCTCTTGAACCATTAAGGGATATTTTAATTCCTGTCTCTGATGCAGAATCTACACATCGCTGTTTGTTTCCCTCACCTATTTCCTCATCTCCAACCTTGTCTTCCTCTTCTTCCTCATCGTCTACTACTGAATTCATTCCTCCAGCCACTTTGACATATCTACCATCTTTTGCTCAAGTTCTAACTCCTCAAATCATTACATCTATGGCCACCCAAGTGACAATGCCAGCTCATGGACATTCCACAGCACCAAAATTTGACCCTACTCAACCTTGAGAGCTTCATCGATACTTTAATGACCTCAAAATACTCTTTAGAGACTGCAATGTTATGGATCCAGAAATTATGAAGAAGCATGCCTGCAGATATGTCGATATCAATACGTCCAAACTCTGGGAATTAATTCCAAAATATGAAACTGGCATTTCGTTTAGAGACTTTTGCATCGATCGAAAATGGTTGATTTCAGACATGGACAAGCTCGTTGGTGAACAGCTTCACATCAGTATTTTTGACAGAAATGATTTAGGGTTATATTACAGATCATTTTATAACATCACAAAGTTCCTACTTTCTAAAGGCTGAATTTTGGAAGCAGAACAGAGTAGGACATTTATTCGAGGTTTTCAGCAAGGCCTATGGTCACGAATTGCACAATGACTCGAACTAAAATTTCCCGACAACCATCCAGATGATGCCTACCCACTTGACGACATTCACACAGCAGCGAAATTTGTTTTAGCAGGGTCAAATAGTTCGGATTCAACATCCTTACAATCTTTAGGTACTCTGGGATCGACTTCAACATCTTTGACCCAAATCAAATCGGAAGACTTATCAGCAATGTTCGAAAAATTCACAACTATGCTCGTCATGGCTCTAGAAGGTTTGAAACCCACTAATCCTCCTTGACCTAACAGTGGCTTCTGTTCAGACCAGCTTGAAAATCTAGTTTGTGTCTTTTGTGGACTCACTGGTCATTTTATTAGTGACTGCTTGGTTTGCCAGTCCTATATTAATGAAGGAAAGTGTAAAAAGAACACCGAAGAAAAAATTGTCCTTCCAAATGGATGGTTGGTCACTTTATCAAAGACAGAATCGATGAATGGACTTGATGAAATCCTTTGACTACTGCTGCACCATCACTAATGTACAACATTGCACCTTCAACAGCTATTTTGATACCACCTAGAGGCATTTACCAAGTTTCTGAACAATCCACGACAACTGAAGATCTCATCACAAAGCTCAAACAAGAGATATATGCTTTGCGAAGTGGTAGGCCTTCACTAAAACTAATTTGAACATACCAACAATCCCTGTATCTCAGCCTTCGATTCCTCTGAAAACTGCATCAGTTGAACAATTGACTCCACAAGTACCTGCATCATCCATCTCGTCTATGGCAATGAGCCTACCAACCTCGACTTTGGCACCCTCTTCAACTTCAGAAACAGCTTCACAGCCCATCATTCATCCTTATGCTGCTGCTGCAAAAAAATTCATACATACCGCCACACGAACGAAACTTTGGATCAACTGTGAAAGGTAAAACCAAAGATGGTTCTTTGCACCATACCCAAGCCCCGATTCAGAAGGATAAAATCATGGGAGATGTTTTTGCTCATTTGATGAAGACATCGATTATCACACTAACCCCTGAGGAATTGTTGTCTCTATCACCTGAAGTTCATATGAAATGGAAGGAACAGATTACTCCACATCAAATTCATCTGTCCAAAGGAAATAGTGCCACAAATTTACTTAATGATGAGATTTTCATAATTGATGATCCATTCAAAACTTATATTAACAGTCTTTGACCTGGTGATATTCCAGAACCCTTCATAGCTACAAAGGAATCTCACTCGATTAGGTCAATCATCATAAATGTCAATGGAAGAAATCCAGTTGAAAGTGTTGTAGACCCTGGTTCTTCGATTATCACAATGTCTGAAGAAATTTGCCACAAACCTGGGCTCACCTACAATCCATCGATCCACATCCCACTTTAATCAGCTAACAGAGGCATCGACAAAAGTTTGGGTTTAGCACAAAATGTGCCTTGTGAAGTGGGGAGTATCACACTATTTATGCAGATCCACATAATTCATGACTCAGCCTACAATATTCTACTTGGTCAACCATTCGATGTGCTCACAGAAAGCACCATGAAAAACTACAGAAACGAAGCTCAGACAATCATGATATATGATTCTAATTCGACACCATCATGTGCAATCCCCACAATACCCTGTTCTAATCAGCATCGAAAGGATTTTTGCATCTAGAGGATGAAATTTCAGACATTGACCAGTGTGCTCTCATTATCTCATTCGATCCCTCTAATTTATCTATCACTATCGAATGCAGTGTGAATATTCCTGATATGGATCCTCGAACTCATTAAAAACCATTTCTTATTCCTCGATTCTTGCAAATTTATATTTAACAGCCAGTCATCAATACAAAACATATTTATTGACCTCGATGGCAACATCTACACCCTCTATGCCTATTATTGACCCCTTACATCCAATGTTTGCAGCATCAAAAAAGAAATACAAGCCTGTCACACAGAAAATTTGCCCAGTTATCACTGAACTGCCAGATCGATTTTGCATTATTCGAACAATCACTGGTGACCCTCTCGAAAACATGCCAAAACTAAATCCTCATCCACCATCATTTATCCCCACTTCCCGATATTCACTTGAACATAAAGCTATCATCGACAAGAATCATCCTGGTGATTTTCTATGGCCAGAGGAATGGAAGCTTATGCATGATTTTATTCAAAATCATGAAACAGCTTCTGCGTGGACAGAATGAGAGCGAGGAAGTTTTCGCTCTGACTTCTTTCCTCCTATAGAATTTCCAGTCGTTCCTCACACTCCATGGGTTGAGCAAAACATTCCTATACCTCCAGGTTTGTACAAACAGATATGTGAAACGCTGAAAAAGAAGATAGAAGCAGGAGTATATGAACCATCGAACTCTTCATACTGATCACGATGGTTTTGCATCGCGAAAAAGGATGCAAAATCACTTTGAATCATTCACAGTTTCAAATTGCTTAACCAAGTAACAATCCAGCACTCAGGCATCATTGATAGGTCTATTGTGCACTATAAGGTCTGGAGAAGAATCTAACAGTATTGAGACATTACGACACACACTCCAAATCACTACGAACACCATAAAATTGACTTTGAATCCTTTTCGAACTATTTCGCACTATTTTGGATGACTTCGAACTATTTTGAACCATTTCGTGACACTTTGCGACACTTCGAATGACTTTGCAGCAGTTCTAACAATATTGGCCACCATATAGCTGTCTTGAAACACTTTTTATATATGCTGCACATCTGAAACAAACCATTTTGTCGCATATCGAGCACTACCGGACACAAGGAGAGACTACAAGAGACTTAGAATACAATAAGTGCAGTTTTATGTTTCATTGATATATTAAAGCAATAGAACAAGAACTCTTACCATACTGGAACAATGTATGTTTCACTTATTATTATTTTTCATGTGTTTTATGTTTTACAATACCTTTATTGCTGTGCATATTGCCTCATGTTTTACACATGTTATTATTTCCTTTTTAGTACTATCTCTTCAATTTGTATATAGACTTGTATTAGTTACTTAGAATGACAAGAAAGAGGAATGGGGAACACAGAATAAGTCACCCTCTCCACTATCATCAGATTTAAAAGTGGTTCTCTTCAGTCTTAGCTCGCATCGTATCTCTAAGTTCTGCGAAATATCGCAAACTTCCTCAAACTATCGTATTTGCTCCTCATTTTATTGCACATCGCCTATTGCCTCTCACCAAACACTCCTTATTTGTTATATTCACTTTTTGACATACCTTGACATTAGTTCAACATTTACCAACTTCTTTGAACCCACTTCAAACCACTTCAACATTCCTTGAAACTACTTCACACAACTTCAAACCTATTTGAACCTTTTTCGAACTCTTTCGCACATATTCAAATGAGCTTATGACCCATGCCTTTGTCATGGCATTCGCTCGCCTTGCTCGCTCAGCCTGACACCGGCATGGGCCAGCTCACGTATATGTAACACAATGCTTAATCCCACTACAGTTACTCAACTCTTCAGTTGCCTTTGGACCTTCGGCCCAAAGTCAACGTTTGGGGGTTTGTGGTGATACAACTCTTTATTTGACTTTTAGATACAGTAGTACACAACTCTTCAGTTCACTTGGGACCCTTGGCCCCAAGTCAACGTGGGGGCATTGTGGTGTTTATCCCCTTCCCCAATGGACCCTTCCCCATCCCCATCTCTCCCTTTCCCTTCCCCATACCTATACCCATACCCATACCCATACCCATACCCATACCCACCTCCATCCCCACCTCTCTCTTCCTCATCTCCCCCTCCCCCATCTCCCCCATCTCCATCTCCATCTCCCCCTTCCCCTTATCCACCTCTCCCTTCCCCCTCCCCATCCCCCTCTCACTTTCCCATGTCCCCCTCCCCCCTCTACACCCCCTCATACCCCCTCTACACCCCTCATACCTCTTCTCCATCCCCCTCCTGCCCACCCCCTCACCCCCTCTGCCCACCCCTGCCCACCCCTCATACTCCCCTCACACTCCCTCACACTCCCCTCCACACTCAGCTCACTTGCGAAGTTTCAAACCCCACTTCAAACTCAGCTGCAGCTCACCTCTACATATGCTACGACCACATTTTGAAGCCCAGCTATATTAGTCAGAGCTGACCAATTTTAGTCAGCTCTGACTAATGCCATCATTTCTGACCAAGCCTGACAAATTTTAGATAATCACATCAACCATCACTCCCATCATTCCCACAAAACGACTGTAGCCTATGTTATGCAGCTCATCATCTATTTTTAGTCCTGATCCCATCACGCCATCACTCCCACAAAAATCATCATAGCATATGTAATAGATTTATTTTGACCTCTTTCAAACCTCTTCATATACCTTTAGAAAGTATTCGCAAAATGATTCATCCTTTTGTGTCACTAAACACAATGTTTGGGTATCAGCAGTGATATTTAGTACCAACTTGCACCCTTCCTCTAGCCTGTGTTATACTTCCTAAGCCTTTTAACAGGTTTTTGTTAAATTTCCAGGTTGAGTATCATCATCATACTGATACCCAAACATTTAGCAGAACAATTCGGTGGACGATTATGTGGAGGAATGTTGGATCTTTAGGCATTCGATGAAAGGAAAGTAGCAGAGTCATCTTGTGATCTGACCATGTTTCAGACACCGTTTTGAGCACTTCACATTGTTACCCTACCCACGGGTTGGATGAATTCTGTCCCTATCTTACATGACAATGTGACATTTATTCTACAGCCCAAAATTCCTCATATCACCATCCCTTACATCGATGACACACTGGTTAAGGGAACAAAATTGGAATATGGAACAATCGGTGGATCCTACAAAATGATTCCTGACAACCCAGCTATTCGATGCTTCATCTGGGAACACTTGGAAAATTTAAATCGGATAGTTCAGCACATGAAGTATTGTGGAGGAACATTTTTGGGTCCAAAACTCTATCTTTGGATCCCCAAAATAATTGTTTTAGGGCATCAATGCAACATTGACCGTTGTATGGCTGATCCCACTCGAATCGCAGCTGTTAGCATATGGGGACCATGTTGAAGCCTCACTGAAGTCAAAGCATTCCTAGGGACCATTGGAGTTTGTTGTATCTTCATTCGAAATTTTGCTCAACAAGCTGCAGCACTAATCCAACTCACTTGAAAAGATGTTCCTTTCAAATTTGGAGCAGATCAAATAGCAGCCCAAGAAGATTTGGAAGAAGCTCTAATCAACTCCCCAGCAATTCAAGCTATCAATTACTCATCTCAAGCCCCAGTTATCCTATCAGTCAACAATTTGAACATTGCTATTGGTTTCTTTCTCACTTAATGCGATCCCAAAAACCCTCAAAAATGATATTATAGTCGATTCAGATTGATTATGCTTAACGACTGTGAATCCTGATTTTTGCAGCCAAAACTCGAACTTTATGGTCTATATCGCGCCCTTGGAGCACTACGATTGTACCTAATAGGAGTTCGAAGGCTTATCATTGAGGTCGATGCACGATATATCAAAGGCATGCTTTTGAATCCTAATATTGCACCTAGCGCTAGCATCAATCGATGGATAGTATCCATCCTAACCTTTCACTTTACATTAGTCCACATCGCAGGGACACACCATGGTCCTGACGGACTTTCGAGATGCCCCCCACAAGATGAAGATGCTCAGCTCGACAACAAAGAGGATTTCAGAGACTGGATCGACTGTCTTCACAGTTTCATACATCAAATAAATCCTATTACAACCCGACCATTTATTTTGCATCAAATTTCAACCCTCTCCCTCTCTTCGGATTTCAGTAAGGGAGATGACCTCACCTATAATGATGTCCCATGAATGAATAACATGAAAATAAATGACGAAAGATTACTTTGCATTTGAAAATGGACCTGGTGCGAGCCTCTGATCTATCAGATCCTGAATATGCTACCTTCATTCGATATTGTACTGAATTATTTTTAGACTCAGGCAGACTATGGAGAAAAGACTCCCATGGAGCTCACAAAATTGTTGCTACTCCAGAATGTCATCTCAAAATCATTCACACAGCTCACAATGACATTGGACACAAAATGGTTTTCGCTATGAAATCAGTTATTGTCCTTTGATTTTGGTGGCTGAAAATGAAAGCTGACATTGCATGGTATATTCGAACTTGCCACCTATGCCAAATTTGACAAATGTGAAATGTTCTAATTCCACTGACAGTCGCCACTCCAGCACCCCTTTTTGGGAAGGTCTATATTGATACAATGCAAATGCCACCTTCAAACAGATTTAAATACATCATACAGGATTGATGCTCACTAATGGCCTATCCAGAATGGCAAAAACTTCTATGCAAAAATGCCATGTCTCTTGGCGATTGGATCTTCGAAGATAGTATTTGTCAATGGGGTTTGCTATATGAAATCATAACCGACAATGGTGCTGCATTTATTGCAGCTATGGAGTATCTTGCATGGTTATAATTCACATGCCAATGGACTCATCGAATGAGCCCACTTTGACATTCGACAATCCTTATTCAAAGCTGTCAATGGAGATCAAGCAAAATGGTCAGCAGGGGCACACTCAGTATTTTGGGCAGAACGAGTCACAGTTCATAAACGCATGGGTTGTTCTCCTTACTTTGCAGTTACAGGAGCACATCCTCTAATCCCCCTCGACATCTTGAATGCAACATACTTACAACTGCCACCTGACTCCATCTCATTGACAACCAATCTCATAGCTCAATGAGCCATAGCGCTACAAAAATGATTGAATGACCTTGAAGTGTTATATTCGAAGGTCTATGCATCTCGAATCGAAGCTGTGAAACACTTCGAACTTGTTCACAAACATATGATGTGTGACTACAACTTTGTGAAAAAAGATTTAGTGCTACTTCGAAACATGCAAATCGAGAAATCCCTCAATCGCAAGATGAAACCACGATATTTCAGCCCTCTTATTGTTATCGAATGCAACTACAGAGGAGCTTATATTCTCTGTGAACTCAACAGGTCAGTACTACATCGACCTATTGCCGCATTTCATCTGCTACCATATCTTGCTCGAAAATCAATTTCCCTTCCACCAAATTTTCTTGATATCGACTCTGAACGCCTCGAACAACTTTGAACAACTTTGAGCCTCAACAAAGATACTTTCGAAGATTTTCAGGACCTCAAAAATGAATAATTATTCTTCCTTTTCTTTTTTGAAATTACTTACAAAAGATTTCATTTGCTTTTAGTGTACAATACAAGTCATGATATCGCATCATAGCATGGTCATGCAAACTCCAAAGGGTTTTTCGGCTATGATGAACTACTGAGCCTTTCCCTAAAAGTCATTTTTTATTCATTATATATATTCATTTTTTTTACCTTACTTTCCAAAGATATTTAACAAAAAAGTTGAAATTAAAATAGACAAAACAGAACAACAGAAACAAAAAATCCCTACTCCTCTAGCATCTTCTCCAACACCTCTATCTCCCTCCCCAATATCTCCACCTCAACCTTTTTCTGTGCCAATTGCACAGCAATAATCCCATGGCACACTGCCTGATCTTCCTCGATGTCCTCAACTGCCCACGATTTGCCCACCTTCGCCTTTCCCTTCCCCTTCGACAATTTTCTCTTTTCTTTTGGTGCCCTTGATGGCCCTGCAACTGGCTCAGCATCTTTGAAGGGGCCTACTATGCAAATTTGACGTACTACGAAATTCGAACAAATGTTAGCAATTACTTCGAAACAATTTCAAATAAATTTCATACCTGATTTTTGGCGCGAATCTCATTTCGCACCCCTGACCTTTTTCCCTTCACCTTTGCGAAGCCCTCACCTCGACATCCCATCCCAGTAGCACTCCTGTGCCTCCTGGGTGCATTTTGTACACTTTGCAGCCCCCTCCTTAACAACACAACATGGCTGGGACTTGAACCCAGTGCAACGATCGCACTACGAAAGTATCAGTACCACAAAATTTCTTTGAACCTAAGTAAAAACTTACTGGGCCCTCAAAATCGAGGAGCCCACTCAATTCGACCCACACCCACTTTGCATTCCCTCCGCCCTCAATTTCTGCCTTTCCATCGTCCTCCTCCTCAACCTCTACCATCTTTCGCTTCACTACCCACACTATGGGTAGCTCTTCACCCTCATCCTCGTCCTCATCTTTGTCTGCCTCCCCAGCCTCCACCCTCTCAATAGTGCTCACCTCCACTGTGAGCTCTGAGTTTCTCTTTTGCAAAGCCTCTTTCAAAATCGTCTTCGCATGAAATGCACCAAGAGCAGCATTTCGAGCTTCTGCCAGTGCAGTTCTTCAACCCTCAATTTTTGCCTTCTTCAATGCCTCCTCCTCCTCTTGAACCCATTTCGCGTCCTCCTTCATTTTCTCCCATTCGACATCTTCTGCTAAATCCACAAAGAGCAAACTCCCACCCCACAAAATCCACTCTTGATGAGCCATTGGTTTAAATAGCTCAAATACTTCATTAATGACTGCTTGTATGGCTGAGTCATGTTCCTCCACCAGGTCATCTGCAAGTTCATTATATTCTGCCTATGAAACACAAATATAGAGCACTGAAAATGAGTGCGAATACAAAACTCACCATTTTTTCACAAAACCCCCAGCCCCAGACTTCAAAATCGAGATCTTCCATGATGCCATGCTCGGGCATCGATTTCATGTATTCAAGAATTTCAATGTTTAGTTCAGCCAGAAGAGACATTACAAAAGCTAGTATGGATGATGTAGGAGGTGATGGAAGAAGAACAAGAAATATTTTGAACCTCGCTAAGTTTTCAACACGATCATGCATTTTGCATGTGACTTCAATCGGCTGACTGGGACAGTCAGGATTTCAGTAAGGGGGAGGATGATAGGTCCACTATGCACTTTAAGGTCTGGAGAACGCTTACAACTGTATCGAGACATCATGACACACACTCTGAACCTCTACAAATGCCACAAAATTGACCCTGAACCCTTTTCGAACATTTTCGAACTATTTTGCACTACTTTGAATGACTTTGAACAATTTTGAATGACTTTGAGACATTTCGAATGCTTTCGAATGACTTTGCACTACTTAGAATGACATTGGCCACTATAGGGATATTCTAAAACCCTTTCGACACACATAAAACATATGGCATGAGCCAATGCATCACATATTGAACACTACTGGACACAAGGAGAGACGATGAAAGAATTAGAATATGATATTAGCAGTTTTGGGGTTTCAACAATATATTGAAACAACAAGAGGAATACTCTTACTATATGGTGACACCATACATTTCATTTATTATCATTTCTCATTTGTTTTTATGTTTTACAATACCTTTATTGCTGTGCATACTGCCTTGTGTTCTACACTTGTTATATTTCCTTTTTAGTACTTACCTCTTCTAAATGTATATAGACTTGTACTAGTTACTTAGAACAACAGGGAATAAGTTACCCTCTCCACTATTGTCTGATTTAAGAGCCGTTCTTTTGAGTCCAAGTCTCGCCTTGTATCTCTAAGTTCTGCAAAATATCACAAACTTCTTTAAACTTTTGTATTTGCCCCTCGACTTATTGCATATCGCCTGCCATATTTGCTCCTTGATATACCTTGACACCAGTCTGACTCTCTCAAAACTCCTCGCTATTTGTTATATTCACTTCTCAACATATCTCAACATTACTTCAACATCTTCGAACCTTCTTGAACTCGCTTTGAACTCACTTTGAACAACTTTGAACAATTTTTGAACTCTTTCACATGTCCTCAAACCTATTTCAAACCTCATTAGAACTATTTTGTATGCTCTCACAGACTGTTTGCACCATTTCTTATCATTTGCATCACTAAAAACAATGTTTGGATATCAGCAGTGGTATTTAGTACCAACTCGCACCCTTCCTCTAGCCTGCATTATACTTCCTAAGCCTTCTAACAGGTTTTTGTTAGGTTTCCAGGTCGAGTATCATCACTGCATGGCCCTGCAAGAGGTGAGTGATAATGTCTTTGCTGGAATACATTGCTGACAATTCCCCCCTAGATGTTCTTGGCAAAATTTAGCATGCTTCTGAATGGGTGCCTGGGGCCAGATATGTGAGCCCTGTACCAGGGTGAAGCACAAGTGTGAAGAGTTGGTGTGGGAGGGGCAGGAGGCCCCGATGGAGAAGGCAGGGGCCAAGATGGCAAAGCTCCTGAGGGAGCTGGCATCTGCCATCAAGGGACTGAAGTGGGAGGTGAGGGAGCTCTGGGGGGTGCAGGAAGACATCTGCAATCTATACGATCTGGAGTGGGCTTGGGTGGAGAAAGGGGAGGAGTCCAAGGAGAAAGAGGAAGAGAAAGAGAAAGAGGAAGAAGAAAGTTGTAGTGAAGGAGAGGTGGAGGAAGAGCTAGTGGGGTTACCTGAGGAGGCAGCAGGAGTAGCCTGTGGAAGGGGGCGATGAGGAGGTCTAGGGGCCCAGTAGGGGCCTGCCAAAAAATTATTTTTTGTTTAGTTGTCTCTTTTTTTCTTGAATCAAAATATGCCTTGTACTGCCTTTCACTGAGTGAGTTAAGTTTGAAGTGGTCTGGGTTTGTCTGGGTAACAGGTGTGGAAATCCATAACCAACTCCTGAGCATGATCGAGCTCTGTGGTGGAGAGCCGAGAGTTTTCTTCATCAGTCCCCTGGTATCCTTTTCAATGGATAAAGTAGAGTAACTTGCAATGATGGTGGTTATTGATTTTTGAATCCAGAATTTCTGTGATTTTATATTCAAGTTCATTGTTGATAATCACTGGAGGGGGCAGAGGCTGAGTGCAATTAGGGATGGTGTTTGGAGTGTCTTCTTTGAGCTGTGAGATGTGGAACACAGGATGAACTCCCCAGAGATGGTCTGGAGGCTGGAGGATAACCCAGTAGGTGCCCGGGTGGGCAATGATTTCAAATGGACCATAATATTTCTCCAAGAGTTTCTTGGAAGGTTGAGTAGTGCGTAAGTGTTCTCCTTTGACATAGGCATAGTCTCCAATATTGAAGTTGGGAGCGGGAATTCAGCACTTGTCCACTGGGCCTTGATAATGCTTCTGTGCTTTGGAGAGCTGTTTCTGGAGTTCCTGGTGGAGTTAATTGAGATGCACCATAAACTTATGAGTGCACTGGGAAGCTAGCTTGCATTCGGGGAAGATAATGATGTTCGGGTGGTAACCCTTATTGGTGAAGAAGAGTGAAACTCTGGTGGAAGCCAATGGAGCATTGTTGTAAGTGAATTCCCTTAAAGGCAACAGCTGAGACCAGTTGTCCTATTGGTAATTGCAGAAGATTTGTAGGTATTGTTCAAGGGTCTGATTAAGTCATTCAGTTTGTCTGTCACCTTCTGGGTGATAACCTGAAGTGAAGTGAATCTTCATGTCCAAAGCTTGACCAAGAGACCAGAAAAAGTGGGAGATGAACTTGAATTCCCAGTTGCAAGTGACATGTGATGGAACTCCATGCTTGGAGGAAATGTGCATGATGAACAGGTTGGCGAGTTCTTGGGCTGTAATTTTGTTCACTGTGGGAATGAAGATGCCTTGCTTGGAGAGTCAGTCTATGATGACCAGGATGGCAGTGTGGCCATCATAATCTGGTAGCTGTTTGATAAAGTCCATCGAAATCGAGTCCCAAGGGCATTCCAGGACTGGGAGTTGCTTCAGGAAAATGTAGGGTTTGTGTCGTGGTGACTTGGAGCATTTGCACATAGTACACAATTTTCAGAAGTCTTGTATGGAGGACCATAGGTTGGGCCAGACGTAATCATGTCAGACAAGTTGTAAAGTCTTGTTTTGTCTGAAATGACCAGAAAGGATATGGTTGTGCTTGTACTGCAGAACCTTGAGGCAGAGATTTACTACATCCAAGACATTGATAATACTCAAACTGGAAACATAACAAAAACCTGTTAAAAGGCCTAAGAAGTATAACACAGGCTAGAGGAAGGGTGCGAGTTGGTACTAAATGCCACCACTGATATCCAAAGGTTGTGGTTAGAGACATGAAATGGTAAGACGTGTTGCAAATGGTCTGTAGGAGCATACGAAGATGTTCAAAGTAGTTTGAAGAAGGTTCAAAGGGGTTTGAAGAGGTTCAAGGAGTTTCAAAGGAGTCAGACTGGTGTCGAGGTATATTGAAGAACAGATATAGCGAATTAGAAGTGTTTTTGAGAGACGATATGCAATACATTGATAGGTCCACTACATGCTTTAAGGTCTGGAGAACAGTTCCACTCATATCGAGACATTATGACAGGCACTCTGAATCACTGCGAAGGCCACGAAATCGACATCGAATCATTTTCGCACTATTTCGCACTATTTTGGATGACTTTGAACTATTTCGAATGCTTTCAAACTATTTCGCAACACTTTGAATGACTTCGCAGCACTTCGAACAATATCAACTGCCATATAGTTGCCTTAAAACACTTTCGATACATGCTGCACATCCAGAACAAGCTATTCCATTGCATATTGAGCACTACCGGACATGAGGAGAGAGTACAAGAGAGTTAGAATGTGATAAGTGCATTTTTGTGTCTCATTGATATATTGAAGTACTTTTACTATATGGGAACACTGTATGTTTCATCATTTATTATTTCTCATTTGTTTCATGATCTACAAGTCCTCATTGTTTGATATATTTGCCTCATGTTTTACACATGTTCTTATTTCCTTTTTAGTACTATCTCTTCATTTTGTATATAGACTTGTATTAGTTTGTTAGAATGGACAAGAGATCAATGGAGAACAGCACAAGTTACCCTCACACTTATCATCTGACTTAAGAGCCATTCTCTCGAGTCTTAGTTCACATTGTATCACTAAGTTCTGCAAAATATCGTGAACTTCTTCGAAATTATCGTATTCGCTCTCCATTTTATCGCATATCACCTATCGCCTTTCGACAAACACTTCATTTGTTAAACTCGCTTTTCCATATACTTCAAACCTTTTCAAACTTTTTTCGAACTCTTTCACACATTTTTGAACCTATTTCGAACTCTTTCAAACACCTTCGTATGCCTATAATGACTATTCGCCACAGCCCTTACCATTTCGCATTACTAAACATTACATTTTGGTTTCAGTGGTGATATTTAATACCACCCTGCACCCTTCCTCTGACTCATGTTATACCATCCGAGGCCATTTAGTAGGTTTTGTTTGGGTTTCTGGGTTGAGTATCATCAATGTGATAAGTCAAGAAGCTAATACAAAAGTTCGAAGAAGTTTGTGATAATTTGCAGAACTTAGAGATACAAAGCGAGGCTTGGACTTAAGAGGATGGCTCTTAAATCAGTCAATAATGGAGAGGGTAACTTCTTTTCTTCTTCTTCTAAGTAACTAGTACAAGTCTATATACATTTTGAAGAGATAAGTACTAAAAAGAAAATATAACATGTGTAGAACATGAGGCAGTTTGTATAGCAATAAAAGACTTCTTGTAAAACATAAAACAAATGAGAAACAATAATAATTGAAATGTACATTGTCCCAGTATAGTAAAAGTGCTTATCCTATTGCTTCAATATATCATTGAAACACAAAACCACCATTATTCCATCCTAAGGTCTTTTGTCATGTCTGCTCATGTCTGGTAGTGCTTGATATGCGATGCAGCAGCTCATATCAGATGTACTATGGGTATAAAAAGCATTTTGGAATAGCCTTATGGCAGCTGACATCATTCAAAGTGGTGCAAAGATATTTGAAGGCATTTGAAGTATTGCAAATTCATTTGAAGTTGTTCGAAATTGTTCGAAGTCATCCAAAATAGTTTGAAATAGATTTGAAATTGAATTCACAGTGTTTATAGGGGTTGGGATTGTGAATTGTAAAGTGTTGATACATTTGGAACCCTTTCCAGACCCTAGAGCACACCATAGACCTATCATCCTCCCCTTTACTGAAATCCTGACTGTCCCAGTCAGCTGATCAAAGTCACGTGCAAAATGTGTGATCATGTTGAAAAGTTAGCAAAGTTTGAAATACCTCTCGTTCTTCTTCATCACCTTTTAAATTCTCCAACTCTAGCTCTCATAATGTCTCTTCTTGCTGAACTCAACATTGAAGTTATTGAATATGTGAAATCCATACCTGAGCGTGGCATTGCTGAAGATCTTGACTTTGAAGTCTGGGGGAAGGGTTTTTGTGCAAAAATGGTATGGCTCTTGTTGATCTATTCATAGTCAAAGATGCTAAAACATTTTGTGTAGGCAGAATACAATGAACTCACTGTCGATTTAGATGAGGAGTGCGACTCAACCATGCAAAAGGTTGTGGACAAAGTCTTCAAGCTGTTCAAACCAATGGCTCAACACAAATGGCTTTCATGGGGCAGGGATCTATTATTTGTGGACCTAGCTGAGGAGGTAGAATGTGAAACAAGGGAAGAGGAGGAACAACGGGTTTTGGAGGAGGAGGAGGAGGCTCAATGAGTGAGGGAGGTCACAAAGCAGGCTGAAATCAAAGATCGAAGGAGGGCATTGGCAGATGCCTGAAACATAGCTCTTGCTGCATTTCATGCAAAGACTGTGTCGAAGGAGGAGTTGCCAAGGAGGAATGTGGAGTTCAAGGCTGAGGTGAAGGGTATTGAGAGGGTAGAGGCTGGAGAGGATGATGAAGGTGAGGATGATGATGAGCTGCCCATGGTGAGGGTGGTGAAGCAAAAGGCAGCAGAGGTCAAAGAGGAGGAGGATGGGGAAGAGGAAGTCGAGGGGTAGGGCTTGCAAAGCGGGCCAGGGTTGAAACAAGTGGACTGCTCGATTTTGAGGGTCTGGTAAATTTTTTTTCTCTTATGTTCAAAGGATTTTCGTGCTGCTTCTCACTTTCATAGTGCGATCGATGCACTGGGTTCAAGTCCCAGCCATGCTGTGTCATCAAAGATGGTGCTGTGAAGTGTACAAAGTGCACCCAGGAGGCACAGGGGTGCTACTGGGATGGAATGTCGAGGTGGGGACTTCACAAGCGTGAAGTTAAGAGATTCGGGGGTGCAAAAGGAGATTCGCACCTGAAACCAGGTACAAAATCTGTTCGAAATTGTTTTCAAGTCCTCACTAACTTGTTTTTGAATTTTGTAGTGCATCAAATTCATGTAGTGGGCCCTGTAGAGGGCGCTGAGCCAGTCACAGGGCCTTCAAAGCCATCGAACAAGAGGAAAAAATTATCGAAGGGAAAGAGCAAGGTGAAGGTGAAGGAGTCATGGGGTTTTGGAGAGAGGGGGGATGTTAATGAAGATGAATGGGTAGTGGGCTGTGGCTTAATTGCCATGAAACTTGTGCAAAAGAAAGTGGAGATGAAGGTATTGGGGAGGGAGATAGAAGTGTTAGAACAGATGCTAGAAGAGTAGAACCCCCCCTTTTTTCTTTTTATATCTTTTTAAATTGAGATTGGAATTTCTGAGTCTCAAATAGTAGCGATAAGAAAAATGAAAAGAATAGGAAAAATAAGGGAAAGGTATAGTTATCCATTTTTGAGGTCTCACAAGTCTTCGAAAGTATTATCGTCGAGATTTGAAGGTGTTCAAAGCTTTTCGAGATGTTTGGAGTCGATATCGAGGAAATTCAGCAGAAGCAAAATAAGTGTAGAGCATTTTTGAGGGATATTGAGGTCGAGATTGAGGTGGGCAAAGGCCTACATGGGCACATGGAAGCAAAAGCTGTCGAAGCTATTTTGAATAATGTCAAGCATAGTAAGATGTGTTCAATAAATAGAATGAATCAAAATGCAAAAAAGAGAAATGAAATACATGAATTTGATTAATGTCAACAATACTAACCATGATCATAATAATCAGGTCGAGGGACTGGTCGAATTGAAATCGAACAAAAAATCAAAGGATCAAAAATGAGGTCGAGGAAATATTTGTCATCAATGGATGTAATAGAAGTTTTGGCAATGAGGGGTAGATGAATTTCGAGGTGATGACTATAAATATACAATGGATATGGGACTTTGAGTGCTATACTGGACTTTGAAGGTGAATGCAAACATGAATCTGGTGATGAGGGTGAAGGCAATGTCAAAGTAGATGATGAATCAGAAGATGGTGCCAGATGACAAGATCGATGATGAAAATATTGGGAGTGGTGAATGGAAAGTTGAGGTCAAGGTGGGCAATGATGGGGATGAATACGATGAGGATATCAAAGGTGAGATTGGGCTCAAAGCTGATGAAGCTGCAACTATCCGAGTGGACTAGGTTGGAATTACTGAAGGTGAAGATGATGAAACTTGCATGGACATGTGTGATGAAGCTGCAACTATGTGATGAAGATCAGAAGGTGAAACATTATGAGTTTGAAGTGCAAAAATTTTTCATTCAAGCGCAAGCTCTTTTTCGAGGGCTAGTTCGTGTTCAAGTGCTGCAATACAAGCTTCTAAGTCATCCGAATTGTTTGAGCTGTGAGGTACACCATCAGATGCTTGGTTTGATTTAGTCAAAGGTGCTATATTGGTAAGGAATGAGGTTGGAACAGAAATTTCGGGTGCTGAACTGGTCGAATTCGAAGCTGTGAAAACTGATGTGAAGTTTGATGTAAAATGTTCGAGAAGGTGCAAAACATCTTCAGAGTTGATCAATGTGCTAGACTGCAACAAAGCTGAGGTCAAAATCAATTGCTGGGAAATGGAGTACGAGTTCGAGGATGCTATAACACATTTTGCAGCATCATGGATGTTATTCAGAGTGTATGGGTCATCAGGATAATGATTAGGAAACTTCACTTTAAGACGATCTGCAATTCAATTCCATAAGTCCATTTGAATGCCTCAGACGAAAGCTCAACTTTGTTCAGCTTCTGAAAGTCTGTGTTTTGAGTGAAGGAAGTTTGTCACATTGTAGAATGACCTGTAATAAGCTCCTAAATTGTTTGCATCAAAAATACCAGTGCAAAGCTGTTCGCCAACGAGTGTATCCATGTCCAAAATGCTGTATTTGTGTTTGTCTTCTGATTTGGGATAGAACTTGTGTACTGTGATGCAAAATGCATTAAACAAGGTGCTGGGCTGGTACTCTGGAAGTGATTCCCAGAGTTTGTAAGAATCAATGTCAATGTATCTGCAAGCATGCTTCTTCTTTAAGTCCTGATCTGTAATACCACAAGTCGCAAAGAGAAATTGGAGCTCTTCAAAATATTTTCAGAGTTCTTGCAGGTGTTTCAAATCGAATTTTGGAGATGTTGAATGACCATGAGCTGGCATAAAGGACATCGACATGTTCAAAGTAGATTTTGGAGGTTGCGAGGTCAAAATTCATGCAATATCAGTTTTTGTATGTTTCAAAGTCGAAGACAGTAGCCAGATAGCAAAAGTGAAGGGTGAAAGAGAGCAAAGGTGATATTATTGATAGTTGGGATACTGTATTGAGATCTCCTGATTGTTCAGGAGGGTTGGAGGCACTACAAGTTGGATATGAAATCGAAAATTATTGAGCCCCCTTTAAGTGAAATAGTTGGTAGAAGGGAGGGAAGGTTCAATGATGGAATAATCTAGAACCCCTTGTGGTTGGCTCCAAAATGATAATACTCAACCTGGAAACCTAACAAAAACCTGTTAAAAGGTCTAAGAAGTATAACACAGGCTAGAGGAAGGGTGTGAGTTGGTACTAAATATCACTGCTGTTGCCCAAATGTTGTGGTTAAAAGCATAAAATGGTGAGACACATTGTGAATGAACTCTAGGAGCATATGAAAAGGTTCAAAGGAGGTTTGAAAGATGTTCAAAAGAGTTTGAAGATGTTCGAAGTAGTTTTGAGGAAGTTCAAAGATGTCTGAAATAGTTCGAAAAACTTTGAAAGAGTCAAAATGGTGTCAAGGTATATTGAGGAGTGAATATAGTAAATGAGAAGGGGTTTTCGAAAGGCAATTGGCGATGTGCGATGAGTTGAAGAGCATATACAAAAGTTCAAAGAAGTTCGTGATATTTTGCAGAACTTAGAGATATGATGCGAGGGTAAAACTCAAGAGAACAGCTCTTAAATCAAACAATGAGGGAGAGGGTGACTTCTTCTCTGTTCCCTTTTCTATTGTCTTTCTAAGTAACTAATACAAGTCTATATACAATTTGAAGAGATAGTACTAAAAAGGAAACAATAACATGTGGAAAACATGAGGCAGTATGCACAGCAAATAAAGGAATTGTAAAACATAAAACAAATGAGAAATAATAATAAATAAAATGTAAATTGTCCCAGTATAGTAAAAGTACTTGTCCTATTGCTTCAATATATCATTGAAACATAAAACTGCATTTATTGCAATCTAAATTTTTTGTCGTCTCTCCTTGTGTCTGGTGGTGCTCGATATGCGATGAAATGGCTCATTCCGGTTGTGCAGCATGTATTGAAAGGGTTCTGGAACAGCTATATGGTGGCCAACATCATTCAAAGTAGTAAAGTGATTTGAAGGCATTTGAAGTGTCACAAAGTCATTCGAAGTTGTTCGAAATCATTCAAAGTCATCCAAAATAGTTCGAAATTGGTTTAAAAGAGAATTCACGGTGTTTGTAGGGGTTGGGATTGTGAATTGTAAAGTGTCGATACCCTTTCCAGACCCTAGAGCACACCATGGACCTATCAACATAAATCCAGTTGAAGTGGCAGAGAAGTCCACTGTTGTCTACAGTCCAATTGGGAGTGGAGGGGGTTGGGAGATGAGCAGATGAGATGGGGTCAAGGGTAAGAGAGGATTGGATGTCATTGTGGAGCTTCTTGATGTCCATGAGGATTGCTTGTCATATGACTAAGGTGGCAAAGTATGTGGCTCAAAGTGAGGAGGTGAGCTGTTCTTGGGTGAAGACAGGTTGGAAATTGCTCAAGTTTGCTGAGATGAAGTCGCCACTTCCCCCTTTGCGATAGACATCCCAACGTCTAGTGAGCGCATTGGGTTCCACCCCTAGTTTCCTGGGGTGGAAGCGGAAGACTAAGTTGAACTGCAAGAGGTACTCAGACCATCTGGCTTGGCAGCAGGTGAGGAGCTTGGTGGTGCTGAAGTACTCCAGATTTTTGTGATCAGTGACCATGTTGATCAGGTTTCTGGAGCCTTCCAGATAATGTTGCCAATGCTTGAATGCCTCAAAGATGGCCAGGAGTTCTTTGTCATGGGTGTCATAGTTTAGCTCAGCAGAATTGAAAGAGCAGGAGTGGAAGGCAACAGGGTGAATGTCACCATCAGGAGTGTGGGCGGAGAGGATTGTTGCCAGGGCATAGTCAAAGGTGTCTGTTTCAAGGACCAGGCAGGAATCTGGTACCCACTGAGAGAGAACTGGAGCATGAGTGAATTCTTCCTTAAGCCTGTCAAAAGCTTCTTGGCACTTCTTGTTGAAGTCCCAGGGGAAGTTTTTCTGCATCAAGTGGGTAAGAGGAATGATAATGTCAGAGTATCCATGAATGAACCTGCAGTAGAAGTTGCAAAATCAGAGGAAAGACTGGATATCCCTGACTTTCCAGGGCACCAACCTGTCCAGGATGGTCTTTATGTTGTCCTTGGCCATCCAGAGTCCATCCAGTGACAGGATAAATCCGAGATATTCAACTGTATCTTTGTGGAACTCACATTTCTGTGGAGAAGCATAAAGTCCATGTTTAACATGAGCCTTGTGCTTTGACATGTCATCAGAGAAAATGAGGATACTGTTGAGGTAGATCATGATGCAGACATTGAGCATGTCACTGAAGATTAGAAGTTGGTGGAAACTCAGGTGACAGTGCCCTTGTCATGTCTCCAGCATTAGAAGCAGCTCTTCATTTGCATTAGCCTCATAGTCAAAGCAAATAAATATTGCTTACTCTGTTTTCTTGCCCTTTCCCTTTTTTGGTGATTTGTTGATCAAATTTGAAGCCCCTTTACCCAATCCCAGTTCATGTAATAATTGACTATATCTTGCAATATTACTTGCTTGTTCCTTCCCATAATCAGAAAGTTTCACAGTAGATGCAGAAGGGGTAGTATCAACATCAGCAGGTGCAGAAGGGGTAGTGTTGACATCAGCAGATGCAGAAGTGGCTTCATATGAGAGACCTTCCAATGCTCTGGAATCGCAAGTCTTCTTATCTATTGCAAACAATCAGCTTTGAATACTGGATGCTTTTGAGACTGTCACCATAAGCAGCTTCAAGAAACCTATCACAGTGAGATAGAAAATAATCATTCTATGAGCTTTCCAGAAACTGGGTCAATGATTGACCCTTTAATGTAGCTCCTTCATTTGAGCTATTAATTTGAAGGTTAGATTCACAGGAAACAATGGCTCAAATTGCTTACAGAAGGGTTTGAATGGCACCTTCTTCTTGAGGCATCAGTCTTCCTTTTCACAATGATTGTACAAGCCCAACCTGTTTGCCTGGCGATATTCTTGGCAGCATCCTCAATTGTATGAGGGAGCATGTCAATGTGGCTACTGTGCAAATTAGAATATAATTCAAGTCATGATGGCCCAGATTTGCAACACTTACTTCTGTAGTATGTGATTGGAATTATTGCTTTCACTATCCATGGAGTTATACTCCTGCCAAAACTCTTCTACCTTTTCCTTGGTTGTTTTATCAGCTGAATTGTACCATTCCTGCATCTTCTTGTTATGAAAGGTAAAGCGATCATGATGTGTAAACTCCTTAGTTGGATTGGCTTCTTTATGTGCTCCCCACTCAGTGTTGAACTTCAGTTTAAGTTCTTCTCCATATAACTTCACAAATGCTTGCCAGTGATGTAATAGTTGTGAAGTGCTCTTGAGAATTAGAACCTTTTGAGTGCCAGAACCTGAACTTGAACCAGAACTCTTATTATAAATCCAATCATGAATTTGCTGCCCAATATTATCATATGCCAAACAAAAGGATAGAAGTGTTGGACAACTTACCTTCTCACTTGTCTTGAGCTTGAGGAGTTTTGCATGCTCCTCATTTTTTTTTTGTGAACTCTATCTCCTTAGCAGATGGGGCATCAGCAGGCCATTTGTCATGGAAGTCTTTGTAAACTTTAGCAAGAAAGGTGGGAACTGTTTTACTCTCCTGTGCTTTGCAAAATCCTGCAAGCAGGTTGTAAAGCCAGGCATGCTGCTCAGGAGTCATCCATGCTGCTTTTGGCATAGTAGTGAAAATTGCAAAGAAATTTGGAGATATGTGCAATGTGACAAACAAGGCAAACCCACATGATCATGTTTTGCAGCCAAGCCAATTGGCCTTACTGCATGTTGAACTTTAGTCATGTGACTGAGAGTTGATGTAGTACACAGCCACTAAATTTACATGATACTTTGCTATTTCTCTTTGCCTCCTATTAGGGTGACACCCACTATCTGCTAGCTATACCATGCAGGTTCTCTCTACAAGAAGGGGGTGGGATGCTGATGATACTCAACCTGGAAACCCAAACAAAACCTACTAAATGGCTTCAGATGGTATAACACAAGTCAGAGGAAGGGTGTGAGTTGGTACTAAATATCACTGCTGATTTCCAAACATTGTTTTTAGTGAGGCAAATTGATGAGGGATGGTGTGAATAGTCTGTAAGAACATACGAAGAAGTTTGAAATAGTTCAAAATAGGTTTGAAGATGTGCGAAGTAATTCAAATAAGTTCGAAGATGTGTGAAGTAGTTCAAATAAGTTCAAAGAAGTTTGAGGTATATCGAGGAACAAGTTTAGCAAATGTAATGTGTTTTTCGAATGGCGATAGGTGATAGGTGATGAGTCGAGGAGTGAATACGATAGTTTCAAGGAAGTTCATGATATTTCGCAGAACTTAGAGATGCGATGTGAAGATAAGACTCAAGAGAATGACTCTTAAATCTGACGATAGTGAGAGGGTAACTTATTCTCGGTTGTTTTAAGTAACTAGTACAAGTCTATATACATTTTGAAGAGGTAAGTACTAAAAAGGAAATATAACAAGTGTAGAACATGAGGCAGTATGCACAGCAATAAAGGTATTGTAAAACATAAAAACAAATGAGAAATGATGATAATTGAAATGTTCAGTGTTGCCATATAGTAAGAGTACTTTTCTTGTTGTTTCAATAAATTGTTGAAACCCCAAAACTGCCATTATGATACTTTAATTCTTTTATCATCTCTCCTTGCATCTGGTAGTGTTTGATATGCAGCGAATTGGTTTGTTCCAAATGTGCAGTGTGTGTCGAAAGTGTTTCAAGACAGCTATACAGTGGCCTATGTCATTTGAAATGCTGTGAAGTCATTCAAAGTGTCGCAAAATTGTTTGAAGTCATCCAAAATAGTGCAAAATAGTTCGAAAAGTGTTTGAAGTTGATTTTGTGGCATTCGTAGCAATTTGGAGTGCGTGTTGTGATGTCTCGATATGGTTAGATCCTTCTCCAGACCTTAGCATGCACAGTGGACCTATCATCCTCCCCCTTACTGAAATTCTGACTGTCCCAGTCAGCTGATCGAAGTCATGTGTGAAATGCATGACCATGTTGAAAACTTAGCGAGGTTCAAAATACTTCTCATTCTTCTTCTTTCACCTCTACATCATCGAACTCTAGCATCTCTAATGTCTCTTTTGGCCAAACTCAAAGTTGAAGTTCTGGAATATGCGAAGTCAATGCCCAACTGGGGCGTTGCCAAAGATATCGATTTCAAAGTGTGGGGATGGGGTTTCTGTGTGAAAATGGTATGTCTGCTGCTCGTCTATTCGTGGTCAAAGGTGCTAAAACATTTTGTATAGGCAGAATATGATGAACTCGCCGAAGTGCATGATGTGACCATTCAAAAGGTCATGGATGAGGTTTTTGAACTCTACAAACCGATGGCTCAATGCAAGTGGCTTTCGTGGGGCACTGATCTATTATTTGTCAATTTAGCGAAAGAGGTAGGACAAAAAAGAATGGAAGAGGATGCGAAACAGGCTCAAGAGGAGGAGGAGCAGGCAAAGATGAGGACGAGGATGATGGCGAAGAGCTGCCCATGGTGCGGGTGGCAAAGCGAAAAGTGGTAGCGGTCGACGAGGAAGAAGGTGGAGAGGAGGAGCTTGAGGGGGTAGAATCAGCAAAGCAGACATGCATGGAAATGGGAGGGCTGCTCGATTTCGAGGGCCCAGTAAGTTTTTTACTTATTTTCGAAGGATGTTCAAGGTACTAATACATTCATAGTGTGATCGATGTGCTGGTTTTAGGTTCCAGCCATGCTGCATCATTAAGGAGGGCACCTCAAAATGTATGAAGTGCACCCAGGAGGTGCAAGGTTGCTATTGGGGTGGGGTGTTGAGGTGAGGGCTTCGCAAAGGCAAAGCAAAGAAGTTTGGGGGTGCAAAGCAAGATTCACACCCAAAATCAGGTAAGACTTTCATTCAAAATTATTTCAAGGTGATTGCTAACATTTGTTTGAATTTTGTAGTTTGTCACATTCGGGTCATGGGCCCGTTCAAAGATGTCGAACCAGTCGCAGGGCCTTCGACACCATCGAAGGAGAGAAAGAGGTCGTCGAAAGGGAAGGTGAAGGCAAGGGAGGTTAGAACAGTGGAAGAGGTCAATGAAGATCAGGGAATGCATCATAGGTTGATTGCTGTGAAACTTGTGCAGAAGAAGGTGGATATGGAGGTGCTGGGTAGGGAGATAGAAGTGTTGGAGGAGATGCCGGAGGAATAAAGTAGAAATTATTCGTTGTACTTCTTTTGATTGAAAAATAGAGTCATGTGGGCTTCAAAAAGTAGTGATAAGAACAGTAAAAAGAATAGGAGAATTAAAGGAAAAAGCATGGCTATCCATTTTCGAGGTTTCAAAAGTCTTCAAGAGTATTATTGTCAGGGTGCAAAGATGTTTGAAAATGCCTATATACACATTATTTGTCAGCATGGAAATTTTGTATTTACACACATCAATATGTATGTGCATGGACGCACGTGTTGGTAGCAACGTAGTACAATATATGTAACATAGTATATAACCTTAAAATAAATACTAGGGGACCTCAGTTGAGTTCTCTTAGGTATTCCATCCACATTTGTGGTGTGAAATGCCTATTTCAGCCAACTAATCTATTTTTGACCCATCACATCAAAACCATCAAACCCCCTATCATGCACGTGCCCCCCACCACCTTTTTGTAGGAGAGCCTGCACAGTCCAGCTAGCAGAACAGTGGGTGTTGCCCTAACATGACTGAAGTATGTTGGCATGTCACAAGCTACACATTGATAGGTCCACTGCACACTCTAAGGTCTGGAGAAGATTTCAAATCATATCAACACATTATGACAGATGCTCCGAACCACTACGAACACCACGAAATTGATTTTGAACACCTTTCGAACTGTTTCAAACTTTTCGAACAACTTTGCATGATTTTGAATGACTTTGAACCATTTCAAACGATTTCAGGCTGGGAGATATTCAGGACTAATGTATAAAGAAGTCTGATTGGCAATTGCTTTGAATAGGATAAAGCGATTACAACCATTATTGGCTAGTACTGCATGGAGATAAGTAATTGTTTCTGGACTAGGAGCTTCAAGTTGATGTACCATAATGCTGCCCAACATATAAGGTAAACATTACTTCCAACTCCTTTTTGGTATACAGTGAGGCATTCCAAGGATCAGGAAGCCATCATTAGTCTTCAGTAACCTGCTTAGCTTTTCTTTGTGTTGCATAACTGTTGCTGTTGATGTAATGTCTGGTGTGAGTAAAGCCTTCACATAAGTCATGAAGTTTCGCTTCAGTTCAGTTAGTACACTGGGATATGTGTCTAGAAATGATTGTGCAGGGGTGGCTATCAGATTGGCCATATGGTCATGACTGCAAATGGCATTGGCATTGGCATCGGCCAACATTACTTCAGGGACTCACATGTCAACGACCAGCAAACCCTTAGGGTGCATATAGGCTATCATGGTTACTGACAATGCCCCCATTTCTAGCCATTGTTGTCAAGCATTCTCCTGCACACACTCATGCAGGTACTTTGCAGCGAGACTGTAAAGACCAGCATAGGCATCGGGGGCAGCATCAGCATCAGCAATTACTCACCTTCACTTGGTCTCTTCAGGATAACCTTGACGCATTATCTTATCCCCCTTGTCATGCACGCCTAACTTCTCCTCTGTAGTCAGCTGGTCATAAACATTCTTGATAGCTGGCATTCGCATTTGGAACCATCCTGGTGTACTTGTGGTGGCATCCTCAACATCTAACATGCTTGCAATCTCTTGCATAACTCGATCGCAGTACAAGCTCCTAATGACTTCTGACCACTTGACCTTGAAGTGGTTCAACTTCTGTGAGAATCCTTGAGTCATTTGCCAGTTGTTGGAGAGCCAGGTTGTTAGTTCCTGGCAATGTGATCAATAGTACAACCTTCACATCCTTGTGAGTTTACCTTGGCACGAAGGTGACTCTCCTCCTGATCCACAGGGGCCTTGTCAATTGCTGCCCAATAGTTGAACATTGCTGGGAGGATGTCAGTCTTGAGTGTTTGCAATCGGCCGGCTTTCGATTGCTGCAATCAGAAAGAAACTTTATATGGCTCTATGATCCTCCACTCTTCATCTGTATATCTGTCTCCCTTGCAGTACTTTCTCAACCGCAGACTCTCTAATGGCCCAGGCGGCATTGGAGGAAATTAATGTAAAGGAAAAATCGTTCTTCTGATTGACATAAAATATGTCATTGGCACAAGGGGATTACACAAGAATAACATGAGGATCACATGAGGTCGATAGTACCATGAGCCCAATAGTACAATAAGGCCATTGGTTTGGTTCACCTCCAATCACCATGGACCTAGAATATGTTCCTGTCAAGTGCAAGAGAAGATCAAAGAAGAATGCCTCCCTGTGGGAGAACAACAATGCTACGGTGGATACTGTTACACATGTAGAAGTTGAGCTCATGATGAAAGCTGGACCAAAAAGACAGAGAGTCATGGTCCCACTGAGGGATGTAGAGGAACAGGAACAGGTTCAATCTACTTCTGTTATACAGGATTATCCCAGTGTTGTTCCACAATGGGACATGGAAGAACCTGAGGTGGCTGCCAAGCCAAGCGCGCCCTGTGTCAGCAAGGTTAGTTTCTGACACTGATTGTTTGCAGAGCAATGCTCATTAACAAATAATAGTGACAGTGAGACTATATACTGGAGTTTCTGGGATGAATAGATGAATTGCTGCAAAAGTCCCTCACTCAGCAGGCATGGTCAGTCAACAAACAAGTTTGCAACCACTGCACATTCAATAAATGGGCTATTTAGCGATGTGTCGATTGTTCACTGGGAACCATGCTTTGCTGCACATGCATGTGGGTAACTCACAAACAAAATCATTTCCATCACATTGAATGCTGGACCAGCATGCACTTCCGCTGGGTGGAGCTATGGGAGGTCGGCACATACATTTTAGTCCAGCACAACACTGATCATCCCATTTGTCAAGCTCTGGACTTTCAAATGCAATATCTGGAGTCATTCCAATATATGAAGGATCAAGCAGAGCAAGAGTCAGAAACAGACCAGGCTGATGACTGGCAGTGGCAGTGGCAATGGCACACTTCATCTCACTCAGCATCGGAGCCATATCATGAGTGGGAAAGTGAAAATGCCGCCAACTCTGCCTTGTTGGATGATGAAACTGCTGCTGACTCAGCCTTTTGGGATCACCTTGATTCTTTTTGGGGTCAAGAGAATGGTAATGTTCATGCTGAGCATGGTTTTGAAGACTTCTTTGATGGCAATGATGAATCTGAAGTTCAACAAGCCAATGAAGATGTCCATGGCTTTCAGCCATATTTGCCTACCATAAATCTCACTGCCGATGCCATTCCCATTGCTGACCCTGCTTGTTCTGCCACTGCCATTCCCCATCCCAATGCTGTTCCCACTACCAATGCCTTGAATAACAGTTATATTTGTGTGGTCCATACAAATGGAATACATCACATGGTGATGGTTACCTGCCAGTGTCAGGGGGAACACCAAATTCCCTTGGACCTGGTAACCAGCAACTTACTACCCACAAGCTTCACCAACATATGGACTCTGTTCACTGTGCAGGTCTTAGACTATTTTGGGCTTTGTAATCTTGAGTTAAAGGCCTCAGCCTATCAGTTTTACCAGCTGATTCGGTGTGTAACATTGCCAATGCAGCCTGCCGAAGTGGTCAATCTCTACCATGAGCTTCAGTGCATGTCCCACTTATGGCGTTAGATGAAAATATTGAAGTGGGCAGGGTATGGACACAATCAAAAAGATCCTTTGAATCCTGAACCAGGAACCCTTGCTAATTTCTGCCCAGCCTGTTCTCAAGTAGGCATTAACATACCGGAAAATTGGAAAGACAATGTGAACTGGTGGGTGTCAGAATGACTCTGCAGTGGCATAGAAAATGACACTTTGCAATTCAGATTTGTTTTCAAATGCATATTCATGGCTGATGGCAATTTCAAAGCTGATCATGTCTGGCAGAAAAACTCCAAAACTGATATATGGCTATGGGATGGAGGTGGGATGGCCCCAAATCAGGCTGAATATCATCACTTTCTCCAAGCTGCCATAGAACGATTAATGGTAGGTATCTTCCCTTCATGGCAGCCATTGCCATTCCCGCTCCCTGCCCTGATGCTGATCTGATTTCTATCCCAACTTTTAGAAGGCCCCTTGTGAAAATAAATTCCTTGCCATTGTGAATGCTTTTCTGGCATCCAAGGCATGTGACAGGACTGGATGCGCAGCCATTGCATGTGCATGGCATGGATGTTATGTTCCCAATGCATTTGTAGACCTGTTTCATGGAGAACAGCAGAAGAATATCGACTTTGCTTTTCTTCAAGTGCTGAAGATCACTAAAGTTGATTCTCAACAGGAGTCATGCTCATTTATGACATTGTCTGCCAGTACATTATCTACCTTTGGGAACACATTGGTGCCCATCTTCTGGCCGGCTTGACGATCGACCAGGCAATTGGGCTTTCACATGTTCATGGCCACAAAGGCAAATGCTTCTTTCACTATGCTCCATCTTTCATCCCAGGGTCTGGCATTGTAGCAGGAGAAATACTTGAGTCTCTGTGGGCATCACCGAATTCCATCTCCCCAACAGTCAGAACAGTGACCTTGCCACATTGGGCAGAAATGCTTGATGATCATGCTACTGATTCAAATCACAAGAAAATGCTCAGCATTACAGTCACACTATGCTTAAAAGCTTGGGAAGCACTTGAGAACTCCACACAACTTGGCCTATACCACGCTGAACTAACAGCAGCATTTGGCCAGCAAGCAATCGAACGATGGGAGGATGAAGTAATCTCAGCAGAAACCTGAAGACTTACAGATATCAAGGTAATGGATATGTATGCCACTCAAATATCAGAAGTGGCAGTGGGATCGGGCATGGCTTTGTCTTCAGGAGCGGCACTGGTTCAATCTGCAGTTGAGGAGTGGATTGATTTTGCTATTTTTTGTCAACAAATGCAGTGAGTTCCACTGCCTACCCCAGATGACAACCTACCATTTATCATAACCAGGATTGAATTGCGAGACAAAGTTCATCGACTGGGTAAATCACCTCACATGTTCAACATGCAGGCTGTTGAACAGGAAAGAGAAGCTCTGACATCCCACATGGTAACCTTAACCGAGTTACAGAATGCTGCTGACATAGCCGATCATAACATTGCTTTGTTGTGGATCAACCGTGATAATGAAGGCAAATTTGATACCAGGTGACACAAGTTGCCTTACATTCCGTCTGTCCATTGTTACGGTCTGACCTCAAATGAAGGCATATCTGTGTCAACTGCGAGTCTGCACCACCTCCAACATCCTGACCAAGATGAAGAGGCTCCTCGCTACCAAATAGATTTCTGAGGTCTTTCTGCATATTGAGATGTTACCACTCCAATCAAAGTTGAAATTCAAAAAATGATTGATGGCTCCAAGAATGCTCTTTTCAAACATCATCCTCGAACCTATGGTTTATCATCACTACCACAAATGCTCCCAGTGCTGAGCAGGGATCTAGATGCAACTCTATGGTTTGGTGGTCTGGGAAGTGGCAAGGTCTCCTTACAAGTAGTTGGTGGGCACAGGAAGGAGAAGCAGCCTGCACTTGAAGTGGATGTGAGCTCTTCACTTGGAGATGGTAAGAACACTCACTCTCCATCTTCAGTCTACCAATTAACTCAACTTACAACAAAGGAAGTTTCATCATTCACACTAATGTGGCATTCTCCATTGCTGAGAACTGGTTTTTTCGGGACTTTCTCAATGAACTACGGCTGCTCTATGATGCACCAAGCCGCTACGTGACTATTGCACTTCATCATGGATAGTGAAGCCATAAGAGTGGAGCTGGAAGAGATTCAATATATGAAGGATAGAAAGCATCTCACATTATTGATTGATGGCTGGGAGGATATCCTGAGGCGAAGTCTGTATGGTTCAGTTGCAGCTGAGGTTGGGCAGTATCCATCAGTCCTCAGCCTGACTGATATGACCAGGGATTGTGGAGCTGCTGAAAACATTCTATGTGTAGCAGAAGATGCACTGAAGGTGAGATGGTCGCAACTTTATTGCTGTAACAACAGACAATCCAATGGTGATGCAGTCTTTGAAGTTCCAAAAGAAATACTTCTGGGTCCTGGTATGCTTTGAGCCTCCCATCGAAGGTAAGTCCAATAACACATGTATAACAGACATTTCCATGCTTCCTTCACCAACTGAACACAACGATCGGAGAGATATGTAGCTACCCGGGAATGAAGAAGAAGCCAAGAAGCATAAGGTTAACCGTTCATTGAAAAAGAATTGTGAGACAAGGTTCTATGCACTCTCGTTGCAGGCACTGAGTGTCATTGGAAATCAGTATGTGAATGTCTTATTGTGCCTGGTACCAGAAACTGAGTCTTTTGCATTCAAAGAACCCCACTTCAACATGTCTGCCTCTGACTGAATGTGCAGAAAAAGATGGATGGATTATCCCCCTTGGCATCTGATGTGTTTATGACAATTCTTCATATCGAAAACTTTTCTTGAAGCAGTTGATCCTGGTTGACGCAATCGGAAATATTGAAGCACGTGATGCTTCACTTGAGGATTGCATGCTGGAGCTTATCCGATGTGCTCAGGCAATGATTCGTCTTGAAGCTGAGCCTGATGATGATGTTGGTCTCACAATGCATGCGTGTTCAGTTTTTAATCGATGCTTCCATTCCATAGATACCCCTGTCCACTCGCTCACCCTCTTTCTTCATCCTCTCTGCAGAAAGCTTGCAATCTCACAGGCAGCCAGTGGCCAAACATTCAAACTCATGGTAGAGACAGCCCTTGGCATTGCCAAGCAGTGGAGGTGGCCTAAGGAAAAGGCTTGGCAGCTTAGGGAAGACTTGAAGCAGTACAACCAGTGCAAAGGACCCTTTGTTGGTGCAAGCAAGGATGGGCTCAACACACATAGGTAAGCTACAATGTATCGAGTGATATGGGTTTGGTGGACACCGTCGAACACTCTCATAGTATATATAGTACCTACTATATAGTAACCAGTCAATGAACTATTACATTGCTTGCTGTACCATATAGTAGATGTAGCATTATAGTAAGTATATATGGAGGAATCGGCACTGATATCGGCTTAGGAACAGCATCGGGATCAGGATCAGGCACAAAACATTCAGTGTGCCTTGCTGATGGGAGCCATAGAATGACCATTGACAATGAGATAATTATTATAAGTTCATGTATAGTATATACTGAAAAATCAGTACTGGCATCACTTAAATACATCGGCATCAGGGATTGGGTACAAAATGTTCAGTATGCCCCACCGACAGGCGCTGTCAGATAATTATTATAAGTTCATGTATAGTATATACTGAAGACTCGGCACCGGCATCACTTACGTACATCGGCATCAAGGATTGGGCACAACATGTTCAGTAGGCCACAACAACAGGAGCTATTAACAAGATAATTATTATAAGTTCATGAATAGTATATACAGAACAATTGGCACCAGCATTGGCTCAGGATCGGGATCAGGATTAGGCAAGTACATTGGCATTATTATAAGTTCATGTATAGTATATACGGAAAATAAATGTGCATCATTCATTGTCCGTAGTGTCCATATCATCAGAGCCAGACAACCAAGTGTCATCAACATAACCAAAGTCCACATGACTATAGGTGGGCAGTGTGATGCGAGAAGGAGTGGGGTGTTCTATCTGGGAGGTGCTGAGGGACTCACCACTAAAATTATCCTCCGAGTCAGTATCGCTGTCAGCATTGGCATTGGCACCAGATTTGGATTCGCCATGAGATCCAGTGGAATCTGTCTCTGACGATGAAAAGGAAACATCAGCTGCATCAGATCCAGTGGGAAAGGCTGTTGAAATGGGATTGCCAAGTGAAGATGCATCATGATCAGATTCACCACCAGAGCTAGCAAAATCTATCCCCAACAATGAGAGGAAAACATCCGCTGCATCAGCTGCAGTGGCAAAAGCCATTGGAAGGGGATTTTTAGGTGGAGAAGAAGGGGTAGTCGACGATGAGAGGAAAACATCCGCCGCATCAGCTGCAGTGGTAAAAGCCATTGGAAGGGGATTTTCAGGTGGAGATGAAGGGGTAGAATCAGCAAGGTAAAAGTCAGCAACATTCAAGCTGGTTGGGGAACCACTATGGGCAGATGATGAATCAGTATCATATGCCATGGCTGCCTAAAAGGCAGTGGGATCTGCATCATTTGCTGCATCATCTTCGCCCTGCCATATCATGGGCACATCGGCATCAGCAGCAGTATCAGGATCAGCATCAGTGGGAACAGGATCAGCATTGGGAGTGGGAACAGGATCAGCATTGGGAGCAGGAATGGGATCGGCATTAGCATCGGTCACAGAATTGGAATGTGCTGAATGGTTAAATCCAGTAGTTGAAAAATAGAGCCCAGCATCAACACCAGTTACCATGGGTGGTGGACTGTAGGCAGCCAAGCCAGCTCAGCTGTTGGGAGAGTTGGTGTGACTGACCACTCCTTTTGGTTTCCACATCAGGCAGAGACCCTTCATACCTAGAATGATGTGCCCTTCCCTTGCTCTTGGTCACCTGGTTGATTGCCAAGACATCATTCTCTGTGATGTCAACACCCCAGGTCCACTTGTGGGAGGTGGGGGGAAGGGCCTCCAGGCGCTCAAGTTCAGCCTGTACGCATGCTTCCACAAGTTGCAATTGTCTTCTTACAGCTGATTGCTTCGAAGGTCCCCCAGCATGTCGAGAGGTTTTTTTTAATGCCAGTACTGAAGACAAAGTCTGCAGTTCAGCCTGAAGCTCTTTGAGCAGGGCAAGCTCATGAAGTGCATGAAACCCTGCCGCTTTCCTGACATTGTCATTGAGTGCAGCATCTGCTGACGATTCACAGCCATTTATGAAATTATGTGTACTGTGTGCTTCATTGAACATATCATCAATGAGAGCATGCAGGTCGATGCAAGATCAGCAATCGGCTTGGGAGTTAGCATCAGCTCGGGCATCGGGAGCATCGGGTGTAGGCTGGCTATTAGTAGGAGTCGAGCTGACTGGGGAAGGGATATATTGCTGATAGCGATCAAGGCACTCATCCAGGGTGTCAATGCCTAAAATCCTTGCTGGGTTCTGGTTCTCTAACATGTCTCCACCAATTATATGCATATGAAGATACAAGGCAGCTCAGACTGTCTGTCGTGACACCATCATCCAACTTGGCCAAGAGAGATGTATGGAATCCAAGGGGTAGGTGATCTAAATTGACGTTGGCCAAACTGTCAGCCAAGGACCACAGGAGGATTGGCACATCAATCATCAGGCTGATGCTGGGAGCAGTACCAATCCACAACATGACATAAATCTGTGATATTTTTAAATATTACTTTTAAAAAGATCTAATCTAATCTTACAAGTTCAGCATACAGAGTTTTTTTCATCCATTGTTGTTTGATGTCATTTCCCTCCTCGATCTCCAACAAAACAGCCTGGAATCGGGACTCCGCATACCAAATAATTTTCTGTGTATGCATCTGAAGTGGAACTTTTGGCCCCAATTGCAAAGAAAAAGGGTTGAAGATCAAGAGAGTTTTGTTTGCCATAGTGATCGTGGTTGATGATCAAGATAATCGAGTTTACATAATACAGGATGGTTTAGGTCATAGAGGGGAGATATAATCAACATTTGTTGATCTAAATGCTTTGTCAGCCCTCAATGCCACTTTGTGCCATACAGCCTGCTGATGATTAGCATAGGCTAGGAAGCCAGGAAGAGTGTTCTCAGAGTGGGAGGCTGACTGCCACAGTCGGCTTTGATAAATAAAATACTGCACGGTCCACTGCATTTCATATGTGACCAGTAGAAATCCCTCCCTCCATCTATTCCTCTGAGCCTGTGATCGAAGCCAATGGACACACCTGACTATGAAAAATGTTAGTGAAATCGAAACGAATTGCAACTAAAGACATTTACATTCCCAAACTCAGCCGGCATTGGCATTGGCATTGGCCCCGACCCCAATCTCCTCATCAGCAAAGACACCAGTCCGAATGTGGGCATTGTGCCAAATCCAGGATAGACGAAGAGTAGTGGAACCAGGTACATTCAGCTTCAAAATAGCAGTACTGGCATGAAGGTCATCCTTCGTTAACTGCTGAAACATACTCAATGTCTCAGCATCACAATTCAGTGCCAGCAATCGGCTTTGGCAATGGTTATACATTCTGGCATGCGAGGTAATTTTGTTCACCAACTCCCAGACAATGGCTCATGACTGGGTGCAAACTCCCTTTCACGGCGCTGCTCGCATGATGTGTGAATACTGAAATGATTTGTTGGCAATGAGCTCCCACAGCTGATGCAGGAGTCGGCTTGCCTGGTTCTTGTGGAGGTTAATCTCTACATCAGCGAGATCACCATTACAGGGGAGGAATACTTGTTGGTCCTCAACTGGAAGAGGGTGGGCATAAGGATTTGAAGGACCTGATGCCGCTAAAGTGTCGTCTTTGGCTGGGTCTAGTTCATCAGAGGAATCAAATTCGGCTTCATTGTCATGCCTGATTCATGAGGGAGCAATCTCATGATCATCAATGTTGGCAGAGTTTTGTAAATGTTTTAAGGTTACCATGTGGGATGTGAGAGATTCTCTTTCCCATTCAACAGATTGTGTATCAGAAATGTGCGGTGATTTACCAAGTCAATGGACTTTGTCTCATAATTCAATCCTGTCACACATCAATGATGGGATGTAATGGAGAGACAGTCCAACTTACTGCATCTGTTCAAAAATGATAGCAAAATCAATCAACTCTTCAACAGGGGATTGAACCAATGCCGATGATGCTGATGCTGATCCCTGAGTGGCATACATATCCATTACATTTACATTTGTTAGCCTCAGGGATTCTGCAGACATCACTTTATCCTCCCATCTTTCGATTGACTGTTGGCCAAATGCTTCGGTCAGTTCCGCATGGTGCTGGCTGAGTCATGTGGAGATCTCCAGGGCTTCTCAAGATTCTTAGCACAGTCAAACTGTCATGCCAAGCATTTTTTTGTGATTTGAATCTGTAGCATGATCATTAAGCATTTCCACCCAATGTGCCAAGGTCACTGTTCTGACTGTTGGGGAAATGGAATTCAGTGATGACCACAGAGACTCGAGTATTTCTCCTGCTACAATGCCTGACCCAGGAACAAAGGACAGAGCATAGCGAAAAAAGCATTCATCCTTGTGGCCATGAACATGCAAAAGCCCAATGGCCTTGTCAATGGTCAAGCCAGGCCGGCAGATGGGCACCAATACAGTCCCAAATGTGGATGATGTACTGGCAGACAATGTCATAAATGAGCATGACTCCCTGTTGAGAGTCAACCCTGGTGATCTTCAGCACTTGAAGGAAAGCAAAGTCAACATTCATTTGCTGTTCTCCATGGAACAAGTCTACCAATGCATTGGGTACATAGCAGCCATGCCGTGCACATGCAATGGCTGCCAGTCCAGTCCTATCACATGCCTTCGATGCCAGAAAAGCGTTCACAAGGGCTAGGAATTTGTTTTTGCAAAAACGCCTTCTGGAAAACTGGGTCATGATCAGACTGGCATTGGCATTGGCATTGATCGTCGGCAGGGAACAATACCTACCATTAATAATTCTATGGCAGCTTGGAGGAACTGCTCGTATTCAGCTTGATTTGGGGCCATCCCACCTCCATTCCATAGCCATATATCATCATTGGCATTTTTCTGCTGAACATGATCGGCTTTGAAGTTGCCATTGGCCACGAATATGCGTTCAAAAACAAATCTGATTTTGGCATGATCATTTTAGATACTGGTGTAAGTATTTAGTCACTCATTGGTTTACATCGTCCTTCCAATCTTCTGATATATTTATGCCGACTTGAGGACAGGTCGGACAAAAATTGGCAAGTGATCCTGGTTCAGGATTCAAAGGATCTTTTTGATTGTGTCCATACCCCGCCCACTTCAATCTTTTCATCCAATGCCATAGTGGGACATGCACCGAAGCTCATGGTAGAGATTGACCACTTTGGCAGGCCTCATCAGCAATGTTACATGCTGAATCAACTGGTAAAACTGATAGGCTAATGCCTTTAACTCCAGATTACACAGCTGAAAATGGTCTAGGACCTGCACAGTGAAAAGAGTCCATATTTTGGTGAAGCTGGTGGGTAGTAAGCTACTGGTTACTAGGTCCAAGGGAATTCAGTGTTCCCCCTGACACTGGCAGATAACCATTGCTAAGTGATGTATTCCATTTGTATGCACCATATGGATATAACTGTTGTTCAAGGCATTGGCTGGTGGTAGTGAGGGGCTCAGAATGGCATTGGCAGTTGGCAGTGCCATGGTCAGCTCAGCATTGGCAGGTTGATTAGGATTAGGCAAATATGGGTCAAACCCATAGATGTCTTCATCAGGGTCTTCAACTTCATATTCATCATTGCCATCAAAGAAGTCTTGTAAACTATCCTCGACGTCAATATTCTCCTGTCCTTGATGCCAGAGGGCATCAAGGTGATCAAAAAATGCTGAGTCAGCCCCAGTTTCATCTTCAGCCCCAGGTGCCTCATTGGGGCTGCTTCCATCTACTGACATTCCTGATGCCGAGTCAGATGATGAGGGCCAATGCCAATCATCGGCATGCCAATTGAAGGACTCTTGCTCTGCTTTGTCTTTCATGTCTTCAAATGTCTCCAGATATTTTAGTTGGAAGTTAAGAGCATTGCAAATCAGCTGATCTGTCTGGTGCTGGACTAAAATGTATGTGCTGACCTCCCATAGCTCAGCCTGGTGGAAGTGCGTGCCAGTCCAGCATTCAATGCGATGGAAGGGATTTTCCCTGTGGGTTACGTGCATGCATGTGCAGCAAAGCATGCTCTCCAGTGAACAATCAACACATCTCCAAATTGCCTGTTTATTGGATGGACAGTGGTTGCAAACTTGTTTGTCAGCCGACCATGCCTGCCGAGACAGGGATGCTTGCAGCAATTCATCCACTTGTCCAACAAACTCCAAGACATAGTGTTGAGCAGCGTGCTATGCGCAGTGTAGAGTGCTCACAGATCTTACTACTTACCTGTTGAGTTGGTTAGTGTGCTAAGTAACTTAGGTTAGAGGGCGTAGAACTCTCTGTATTGCTAGGTAGAGGTACAGCGTACTTATATACCTAGAGAGCCCACATGGTCACATGAGGCTCAGGTCACATGAGGCTCAGTGGGGTGGAGAAAAGGGTGGTGTACCACATGGTTCCTGTCCACATGTCATTATGACATATTTGTATACATGTATTTACATGTATATGTGTTTACACTGAGGCACAGAATAGGTGCCACGTGCAGATTTAATTCAACACATAGTCTCGCTGCCTCTATTATTTGCATATGAGCCTCAGTAAGTTAATCAGTGTCAGAAACTGACCATGCTGATGTGTGGCTGACTCGGCTGTTTGGCAACCTGAGGTTCTTGCATATCCCAACCTGCACCTGCAGCAAGATTGGGATTATGATGGATACCTGGACCCTGTTCTTCAATAGAGGCAGTCAAGGGGACCTTGATACGCTTTGTCTTTGGTCCATGTTTCGTGTTGACTTCAACTTCTACATGTGTAACAGTATCGATGGTATCATCGTCGTCCTCATGCAGGGCAGCATTCTTCTTTGATCTTCTCTTTTGCTTGTAAAGAGGTCTTGTTAGGCTCATGATGATTCAAGGGGAATAAATGACATGCATGACTATTAATATTGTACTATCGACCTTGTGTGATCCTTGTGTGATCCTCATGTGATCCTCATGCCGATAATATGTTCAATGATATGTCATGCCAATCTCTTCTTTCTTCCACATCAATCCCCTCCAATGCTGCCTGAGCCCTCACAGACCCTGCGGTTCAGACAGTACCAGAAGGGGAGCAGATATATGGTCGAGGAGCAGAAGATAATTGAGCCTTATAAAGTGGCATTCTGAATGCAGGGCTCGAAAGCTGGCTGAGTGGAGATACTCAGGAGTAACATTCTCCCTGCAGTATTCAATTACTGGGTGTCAGTTGACAAGGCCCCAAAGGATGATGAGGAGAGTCGTGCTCATGCCAAGGTAGACTCTCAAGCATGTCAAGGATGTAGTATTGATCACATCACCATGAACTAACAACCGGGCTTTCCAACAACTGGCGAATGACCAAAAGCTCCTCACAGAAATCCAACAACTTCTGAGTGAAGCAGGCGGAAGCCATTTGGAGCTTATACCAGGACCAAGTGTTCCAACAGATTGCAAACCTGTTAAATGTTGAGGATGCCACCACAAGTACACCTGGATGGTTCCAGATGTGACTGCCAGCTATCAAACATGTTTTTGACAACATGACTGTAGAGGAGAAAGCAGTCCTTGATGCAGAGCAGGAGAAAATGATGCAGGAAGGATATCCCGAGCAGATGAAGCAAAGGTAAGTGAATGCCGATGCGGAGGCCAATGCCAATGCCAATGCCAGAGATAACTAATATTTCACAGTCTCACAGAGAAAAATCTGCTTAAGTGTGTGGAGGAAAGTGCACGACAACACTGGCTAGAAATGGGTGTGCTGTCCATGACCTTCACAGCTTATACTGCACCTAATGGATTAATCGTTGTCGATGCATGAGTGTCAGAATCATTTACTGCCAATGACATGCCGATGCTGATGCTGACTCCAGTCATGAACATGTCACCTCTCTGATGGGCACCCCTGGACAATCATTTCTCGATATGTATGATGCTCAGGTCTGGGACCTGAAGTGAAAGTTCATGATCTATCTGAAGAATTTATGTGCACTGGACCTGACTTCAAGGGAACCTAATGCCACAATAACCCGACTACCGATGACTATAGATGGGTTCCCGCTCCTTCCCACACCATGGAAAGGATCAGAATACAAGAAAAAAGAGCTGGAAGAGTGGTTTGTCTTGTATATTGGGCAGCATTACAGTATGATGACTTTCTATTCCATAAACCATTACTTATCTCCCTGCAGAACTAGCAAATGGTGGTTGTCACTGCCATATCCCATTCAAAGCAATTGCCGATCGTACCGCTTCATTCATCAATCCAGAATATCTCCCAGCTAGGTTTAAATTCAGAGACCCACAGAACTTGCACAAGGGGGTCATAGAAGACTTCTTTGACCACGTTCACCAGCGACAAACAGCCCGGGGTCCTGAAAGAGCATTCCAGTTCAAAGCCATCAAAGCCAGTGATGAGATGTTGCCTACACACTATCCAGATGAATTAAACAACCCTTCTTCCCGATGCATTTCCAAACGCCATGGCCGAGAGCCAACTGCCAAACATGAGTCCAACGCCACCCAATCAAGGAGCAGGAAAGTCAGGAAAGGCAAAAGCAAGGGAAAGCAAGCTCTCCAATGATCAACAGCAGCTCAGGCCCCCAGAATCCTTGCAAATTATGGATACAACTACGGCAGATCAGGCCCCCAACTCTGGTCTGCCTGAGTCTTGCAAATTATAGATACTGAGTCGAACTATATCCAAGTCAATCAAAGGACAATGGACATGCTCTGCACAGCTGGTGTCACTCAACCACAGGCAATTAATGGTCCTGGTGATGGTGAACCAGAGTATCTTGTGCCTCAACTCATCTATGTGAGGTACATCACAACACCTGCAGCAGTTGCACATGCCAATGGAAATGAATGCACAATTTATCCATCTCTGTTGGAAGAAATGGACACTGGGACCACTCCACCCCAAGAAAGCTCAGGACATCCAAAGCCTCGATGACTTGTGGGAGAAAAATGGACTGAGGACCTGCTTGCAAGGGCAAGGGCATTAGCAGCATTAGGATTACCAACAGTAGGATTGGCAACAGTAGGATCGGCAATGGGTGGGTTGGCAACAGCAACAGTAGGATCAGCAACAACAGTAGGATCAGCAACAGTAGAATCAGCAACATTAGGATTGGCAACAGTGGGATCGGCAATGGGACCAGCAACAGTGGGATCGGCAACAACAATGGGATTGGCAACAACAGTAGGACTGGCAACAGTAGGATCGGCAATGGGTGAGTCGGCAACAGGTGGATCGGCAACAGTGGGATTGGCAACAGCAGTATTGGCAGTAGACACATTTCAACAAATGACCCCGCCATCCTCTCAAAACACTCAATCAGACACCTGACGCATCCGAAGGACAGCTGATGACCTTGCACAGCAGGAAGCCATCTCAACCCAGACTGTTGGGAGAAGATGGAGAATTCAAAAAGTGAAATTTGCGTAGTAGATTTACCAATTTCTAAATACAGTTACAAAAGTTCAACTTTTATTTACATGTCAAGTAACACAAAAAAAATGCCCCTCTATTCTTTTCTGCCCCATTGGGCATCATCTCGGTCCTCAGAAGTTCCCGATCTCTTCTTCAGGTTTGGCTAAGGAGTGGTACTCCTGGAATGTAGTCCAGATGGCTGAGGTGTAAGGCCGCAAGGGGATCGGTGCAACTGTGCAGGTGGAGGGGAGGCGCGGGGTGAGGGTGACAGGCCTCTTTCAAGTGGAGGAGTGGTACGTGATAGTCCAGATGGACTAGGTGACAGTAGCCATGGGGACTTGCACAACTGTCGAGGAGCAGGGAAGGGGTCAGGCAAGGTGATACTGTCGACTGGTGAGTGTGCCTCGAGCTCGTTGAGTGCAGTCAGGGTGAACAGTGGAGGGAGTGATGGGGCCATCGATGTTTGTTGCTGCATTATTTCTTGAGAGTCCTGTGGCATGGCAAGAATTATTTGGATGGGGGGAGAGGTGGGCAAAGACGTCTCTCCTACTTCCTCTGCAGCAGGTTGGAAAAGATCGGGCATGGCCAGTGTGTGGTGGATATGGTTGGGCTCGAAGTGTTTGGGCTTGCCTGGCTGGACTTCATCAGCACCACTCCCAACCTCCATTTCTCTGTCTGTTCTCAGATCAGCATCGGCAGCAATCTCCACAGCAGTAATCCCCTCCATTGGAACCCTGACCTCAACATGATTGTAAATGGCACCAGCAGCAGCATCGGGAGCAGCAGCAGCATCGGGAGCAGCAGCAGCATCGGGAGCAGCAGCAGCAACGGGATTCACTTTGTTTTCCCTCATGTTGCCCATCTCTTCTTCTGTCCTGCTTCCAACCCTTTCAATGTAATTCATCTGCTAGAAAGACTGGCCATCGTACAAGGCAATGGGCTGAGACTGCCACCCGAGGTACCGTTCAACATCATTCATCCTCCTCATAAGCTCATTGACTGTGTCCCACAGTCCCTGTACCTTGAGCAAGGTGTCCTGGATTGTTTCTTTGACCCGCCATGCCTGGTCATATGTTTGTTGATTTATATTGTGCTTGAGGTCCTCCAAGCGATTGGCAAGGGTATTGTACTGATTGGCATAGCAGGCTTCGGCAGTGGGAGCGGCAGCAGGAGTGGGAGCAGGAGCAAAAGTAGGAGCGGCAGCGGGAGCAACAGTGAAAGCAGGGTCGGGGTCAGCCATCTTAATATCACCATGTGTGGCTATAAATAAGTATATGAGTTAGTGGTTGTATTTGTCGCAATATGGAACACTTACATTTGGATTTCCCCTTTTCCGCTTGAGTGAACCGCCTGGGCAATTCTTCCTTTTGCCTGGAAGCGGGGACTTTCTTCCCTTTGCTTTTGGCCGATCCTTTTGCTTTCTTCGGTCTTGCCACTTGATCCATCTCCTCTGTGTCACAGTGCGCCTTGCTCTTTCCGCAGTTGTAGCATGCTGTTATACCATTAATCTGCTTGTAACAAACTTGCCCAAGCCAGGCGCATCATTCACATGGTGTCAGGTGGTGAGCTCCAGGCCAGGGTTCTCCTTGTGCCTCTGCCTTCTGGGCATTCTCCCACTTCCACTTCTTTGAAAACTCAGGATTGGCCTTGCTCTCCATCTCATCTTCCCCCTCCTCATCAGGCTCGAATGCATCTAAGTCACTCTGGACTACTGGCCCAGGACCTGTTACTGTGATCGTGGGAATGATTGGTCCCAGACGGTGTGGGTGTCACACTGGGGGCTTGGATCCCGAAGCTTCTGGTTCAGCATGCACCACCACTGGTCTGGGCAATGGTTCAACTGGTTTGATGACTGTTTTTCGTGCGTTGGCTGGTTTGAGAGTCAGTGTCACTTTTGGTGCTGGCGCTGCATGTGGGGGTACCAGTGTCGATGCCGCTCCTGATGTCATTCCCACAGCTGCTCCTGATGTTAATGGTCCACCGCTCCCGATGCCAGTGCCACTGCTGATCTTGCTACACCTGCTCCCAATGTTGATGGTCCAGCCACTCCCAATGCTGGTGTTACGAACGGTGGGGGAATCAAATTCTTTTTCTATTGTTTCTATTGTCTTCTACAAGCGCACTTTCATGCTATTGTTTCCTGACATCTTACCTATGCATGACAGCGCCTACTTACTATTGTCTTTGTTATCTTCGTCTCTCTCACTATTGTGATAGTCTATGAACGCTCTCACACTATTGTCTCTTCCTATTGTTCTTATATTTCTGTGCATAACTCTGTATAGTATTTAAGCAGTAATGCAATGACCAGTCAAGCTCAGCTTGACCTGGTCTCTTTTATGCTCTTATGATCTTAGTGATCTAAGTCATTCTCAAACTGTCGCTTATGAGCTTTGGTGATCTTGAACTCTTTATTGAAGGTTGATGCTTACGAGCCTCGACTCGTTTCATGAACTAAGAGCTTCGACTCTAAGACAAGGTCAAGCTGCTTGATACTCTGCCAACTAACCTCAGTCTAGGCAGCACATACACCACAACACAATTCTTACGAGAACCACCTGACCCTACCCTACCCGACGAAGAGGAAACATGGCTGCTCCATCCACTCCCACCATTCCCACTGCACCCACTACCCCTGCTACTCGTCCCACTGAAATTAAGATGAGGGTGCCGACTGACTACTCCAGGGATAGAGCAAAAACTATGCTCTTCCTCCTCGAATGCGGAGCCTACATTGATGCAAATGCAGCTGCATTCCCGGAAAATCGTCATAAAATTCTGTTTATGCTCTCCTACATGAATGGAGGAATGGCGGGGCCATGGAAGCAGGCATACCTGGAGGAGAGATACATTGAATTTAAACCTTGGGACACATTCCAAGAATTCATTGCAAAAGTATGTGCAGTATTCTCACCGATTGACGATGCAGGGAACGCATGCACCCAACTCTGGGTGCTCTCACAGGGAGGAAGGGGAGTAGACAAATATATCGCACAGTTCAAGATGCTCGCCTACCGCACAAAGATCAAGGAAGACGCCACTCTTATTCTTATTGAGTACTTTGTCAATGGACTCAACAACTGAGTCCTCGACAAGGTCTTTGGCATGGAAAACCCACCCGATACAATCGAGGGATGGTACACCCATGCGGCAAGGGCGGAAGGGCACTTGAGACGAGCAAAAGCAATCAAGGAGAGAACTTAAAGTAAGGTGGGAGGAGGAGGAGGAGGAGCAAGCAGCTCTTCCAAAGACCCTAATGCCATGGACATAGATGCAACATGCCTCTATTATGCAGAGAGGCTCGAACACATTAAAAAAGGAAAGTGCTTCATCTGTCACAAGTCGGGGCACAGAGCGAACGATCACAAGGGAGGAAAAGAACCTCCCACAAAAGACACAAAAGAAGAGAAGAAAGCTGAAATGAAGAAGACACCGCGCGACCACTACACCAAGATCCACACACTTATCAATGAGTTGGAAGAGAAGGAAAAGGAGGAGGTGCTGGATCTTATGGTGGCAGAGGGTTTTAAAAATGGCGGCCCACATCAGCAGTGAAGCCTGCCAGATTGATTGTCTCAACTGTAATGATAGCGCAAGTAAGCCACCAATCCATGCGCCTTCCAGTTTATTATTTGCTAGGAGACAAGAAAGCCGAAATCCCTGCTCTGATCAACTCAGGGGTGGGTGAAACGTTCATTGATCACCAAGTAGTCGAGAAACTCGGACTAAGGAAAATCCCACTCGCCAAAAAGATCCTCGCTAAAAATGTCGATGGAACCCTTAACAAGAACAGAACCATCTCACATTACGTTTACGTCAACATGGAGATTGGAGGGAAGGAAGAAGAGATTAGAATGCTGATAATGGGGCTAGGGAAGGAGAGAATGATCCTGGGGTACATGTGGCTCTGGAAGCGCAACCCCATCATCGATTGGGAGAGGGGGACTCTTACTGACAGGCAGACTGAAAGGTCCCTTATGGGGAAAATCCGAACCATGATCGAGTGGACACAAACCACAATCGGTAAGCAAAGTCTCACTATAGATGACAAGGGGCCAATTGTACCGAGAGTAATGTTGAGCCCAACTCTCGGGAGGCTACCTATAAGGAGTGCTGGGGAGACCTTCAGGGAAACCCACCTCGCTGCCGCTGAGCATGTGAAGAGTAGGCTCGGGACGGTTCATGTCGCAAGAGGACTTTGCACTGGAAACGAACTTGATAATGACGGATCACACCTGGCAATGGACATGGCAATGGACATCCATCCCGAGATCAACCCACAGATCTCTGTACTAGACAACTCAGACACCGGCTTATCACTTGACTCGGGAGGAGATCATGATGGGACTGATGCGCTATTCGCTTATGTTTGGGGAGAACCAATGATAGGAATATTCAGGGCTGAAGAGTCGCCCCTCACCATCGAAAATAACTATCTACCACCAAACTACCAAAAGCTCCAATGGATCTCACGTCTCATCCGATCTCGGCTGACCGGCAGAATCGCTTACTCCAACATGACCCATATTCGAGCAAAGACCTCTGTCTTGCAGAGGCTCGCCCACAAAAGGGAGGATGTCAAGGAAACATGGTCACTTGACGAGTTGCTCCCTGATAAATACAAAGAGTACCGGAGTGTGTTTGAGAAGGCAGCATTGGAGAGATTCCCCGAGTCTAGACCATGGGACCATGCGATTGAGCTCAAACCGGACTTCATTCCGCGACTGTAAAGTCTACCCCATTACCCTGGCAGAACAAAAGAAGTTAGACGAATTCATTGATGATAACCTGAGAAAGGGATACATTGTCCCATCCAAGTCACCCATGGCATCACCGTTCTTCTTCGTAGAGAAAAAGGACTCTGATGCACTTTGGCCCTGCCAAGACTACCGGTATCTGAATGAAGGAACCATCAAGAATTCTTATCCCCTCCCACTGATCGGTGATCTACTCTACAAGCTAAAAGGGGCAAGATGGTTCACGAAACTAGACATCAGATGGGGATATCACAACGTCAGGATCAAGAAGGGAGATGAGTGGAAAGCAGCGTTCAAGACCAATAAGGGCTGTTCGAGCCCAAGGTCATGTTTTTTGGCCTCTGTAACTCCCCGGCGACTTTCCAGGCAATGATGAACAATATCTTCCGAGACATGCTAAACAAGGGATGGCTGGTAACCTATATGGACGACATTCTTATCTTCTCTAAAGACAAGGGGGAACATGAAGAGAGAACAAGGAGGGTCCTAGCAAGGCTTAGAGAGAACGACCTCTACCTAAAACCCGAGAAGTCTAGATTTGATGTACAAGAAGTCGAGTTTCTCGGACTGATTCTGCAACCAAACCAGCTAGCCATGGACCCAACTAAGTTAAGCGGGATTAAGGACTGGCCACCCCCAACCAATGTCAAAGGGGTTAGATCGTTCCTGGGCTTTGGGAATTTCTATCGGAGATTCATTGGCAACTTCGCCACAATTATGAAGCCGCTCAATGACTTGACAAAGAAGGATCAGCCCTTCAATTGGATAAATGAATGCCAAGAGGCATTCGACACACTAAAAAGGAAATTCTCTGAGGCACCAGTGCTGCTGATGCCTAATGCAGAAAAGCCATTTATAATCGAAAGCGATGCCTCAAAATATGCGACAGGGGCTGTGCTGAAACAAACCGACACTAATGGAGATTGGCACCCCTGTGGCTACATCTCCCATTCCCTGATGGTGACCAAATGGAATTATGAAATCTACGATTGAGAGCTCCTGGGAATAATATGAGTGCTGGAGACCTGGAGACATTACCTCCAGGGATCCGAACACCCAACAACGATCCTATCGAATCACAAGAATCTCATGTACTTTAGAACGGCACATAAACTGAACCGATGACAGGCTAGATGGAGTCTTTTCCTGTCACAGTTTAACCTCCAATTAGTACACGTGCCAGGAAAAATGATGGAGCAATCCGATGCCTTATTGAGATGAGGAGATCACATACCTGATATGAATGATGACAATGATGACATCACACTGTTAAAGGATGAAATCTTCACACCAAACAATTGACACTGAATTGAAGGATGTACTGGCAGAAAGCATGATGTGCGATGACCTACTAAAGGAGATAGTAAGGGCCATCAAAGAAGGAGGAACACCACGGATCAAGTCGGTGGTAGAAGACTGGAGGATGGAGAATGATGGGACAGTTTTTTTTAAAGACCGATGCTACATCCCAGACAACAAGGAGTTGAGGAGGAAAATCATGGAGAAATACCACGATAATTTACTTACAGGACACCCTGGCCGATTCCAGACGTTGGAACTGGTATGGAGAGATTACTGGTGGCCGGGAATGACAATCTTTATCCGAAACTACGTTGACAGTTGCACCACATGTCAACAGATGAAGGTAAACACACACCCAACAACACCACAGCTATCACTGATCAAATCAGAAGCCACATGACCATTTGCACTCATCACGATGGACTTTATCACTGATCTACCAATGAACAATGGGTGTGATACCATCATGGTCATGGTAGACCATGGTCTTACTAACAGGGTGATTTTTATCCCTTGCGACAAGACCGTTGACGTGCTAGGAGTGGCAGACCTTTATCTGCACAATGTATTTAGGAGATTTGGCCTCCCAGACAAGATCATATCTGATCGCGACCCACGCTTCGCCTCAAACACATTTCAGGAACTGGGAAGGCTCCTAGGAATAAGACTAGCAATGAGGATGGCCTACCACCCACAGACAGATGGGGAAACGGAACGAGTAAATCAGGAGCTCGAAATCTATCTCCAGATCTTCTGCACAAACAAGCCTTCACAGTGGAAGAGACAACTTACTACCGCTGAGTTCACACACAATCAAAAGCACCACTCGGCGATTAAAAACACTGCGTTTTACGTAATGATGGGAAGACACCCTAAGGCCATCCCCACAACCTATGAGAAAACGAACGTGTTGGTTACCGAGCAAAGAATAGCCGAACTAGGAAATGTATGGTGGGAAGCCTTGGCGGTGCATGAGCTATCCCAACAGGTTATGATCGGATGCAACAGATGAGGCTTCCACCCATTCACAGTGGGAGAGAAGGTTTGGCTCGACTCCAGAAACTTGAGGTTGGGATACCTGACCAGAAAGCTCGCACCTAAGCGCAAAGGGCCATTCCCTATCACACGAGTAATCTCTTCTCATGCCTACGAGTTGAGGCTCCCTTTGCAGTGGAGAATACACCCTGTCTTCCATGCTTCCCTTCTCTCATGTTTCAAGGAGAATGGAACCCACGGACCAAATCTTCTCCCTCCACCTCCCGATCTGATCAAAGGAGAATTGGAGCATGAAGTCGAGGCTATTTTGGCTCACAAAAAGATGGGCCGGAGGACCCGATTTCTGGTGAAATGGAAGGGCTACAACACGGCGGAAAATACCTGGGAGCCTGAGACTCATTTAAAAAATGCTGCAGAAATATTGGGTGAATACAAAGCTACCCACAACCTACTACCAACATGAGCCGCCCTCTCCACTTCTACATGAACGTCACTCCTGACCCCGACCCCATCAGAACCTTTGAGCTGATCCTCAGTTTTGTCCATGATACCGACGACTCACAAAACAAAGAAAGATTGCTGTCCATCACCCAAGACCAGGTGCTTCTGCACGGAACCATGCGGAACCTCTTCGAAACATACTGTGCTATCTCCACCCTCGAACGGGTATTCCAATGGCTGACAGAAGAAGCTTACCACCTTGATCTCCTCTCGCTTATGAGGAGCCTGGATGAACAAGCCCTAAACTACAGACCTGGAGATCGGGTCCCCACACCACAACGAATTTTTATTATAGAACTGTTGGACGATGAAGAAGAGGAGTTTGGAACTGCACCAGAACAGTCAACATCATCGCCCCCATCACCCATTCACCCACTCCCATGTCCATCGCCACCACCACCACCACGAGCGCCCACCCCTTACCCCAGGCAGACCACCCCCAAACACGCGCCCACACCACTGTGGATGCGAAATTCTGTATGCTTCACCTGTGCAAGAATTGGTCATTTTTCATTGCACTGCCCGGAGTACCAATGCCCACACTGCCGATGTTGGCAACCAGAACATTCCACACTGTTCTGTCCAAGCAACCCATCATGTGACAACCCGCCACGTCACCGCACGACTTAAGCTGTAACCACTATGATCTCTAACTTAAACATTGTTATCGCTTTCAGCACCATTTTCGGCATGGCAATTTTCTTTATGTTATCATTCTACATTCTCATCTGGCTCAAAATCCTCACCTCCCCACCCCTACCCTGATTGACGATGATCTTCACCAGCACTTCTGTACAATTTGAAGGGGCGGACGAGATCGAACTACCAGTGAGAGTCTACACCCATGATGCGCTGACTGCGATGACGTTCAGCACTTTCTCAGCGACAACTGACAAGGGTGTAGTCACTTTTGATCCCATGAGAACAGTGAGGGGCTGATTTTGGATGGAACTCAAAATCTTGAGGAGGAGCTAATGTTACGAACGGCGGGGGAATCAAATTCTTTTTCTATTGTTTCTATTGTCTTCTACAAGTGCACTTTCATGCTATTGTTTCCTGACATCTTACCTATGCATGACAGCGCCTACTTACTATTGTCTTTGTTATCTTCGTCTCTCTCACTATTGTGATAGTCTATGAACGCTCTCACACTATTGTCTCTTCCTATTGTTCTTATATTTCTGTGCATAACTCTGTATAGTATTTAAGCAGTAATGCAACGACCAGTCAAGCTCAGCTTGACCTGGTCTCTTTTATGCTCTTACGATCTTAGTGATCTAAGTCATTCTCAAACCGTCGCTTATGAGCTTCGGCAATCTTGAACTCTTTATTGAAGGTTGACGCTTACGAGCCTTGACTCATTTCACAAACTAAGAGCTTCGACTCTAACAGCTGGTGCCACTGCCAATCTCATCTTACCCCAATCCCCCAATCTTACCCTGACTGCTGTTGCCGCTACCCCATGTTCCTCATCCCATTTACTCATGGCTTTCTGCTGACTTTTGATAAACCCCTGGTCCCCAGTCTTCTTCGAGTTTCCCCATGCCACAATAAATCCCCATAAAAACATGTTTTGAAGAAAGACGGCTTGAATTTCAGCCATTTTAATTTCCTTTTGTCAAGAGAACAATTGTTTCTAAAGTATGTGAGTGTCATCCAAGTCATGAAATTATGTGGATCACCTACAAGGGTGGCTTTCTGATCCTTCATCATGGCCTTGATGTTCCCTATGTGAAGGCCCTTCTGCACTTCCATATCAATCTTGCTGAGGTGGCTGAGGACTCTTGCTGGTGTAATGTTCATGATGACTTGGGCCGGGTATGGGGACGGGGCAGATGGATATGGGAACGGGGCAGATGGATGTTGATATGAAAAGATGAAAATCAACCAACACATGTTGATGTTGATGTAAGATCAAATGACAAACAAAGAATGATGGACAAACAAAACCCTCTTATCACTGATGAAACACCAATGTATGATATAAGATAAAGTTGTTATAAGATAAAGTTGTTACATCCATCTACAATGAGCAATCAGCAGGAAAGCCAGGGGGATATTCCACAGGGGTATGTCATTATCCACAGTGATGATGGGCAGCACTATCTAGTGCCCCCGTTTATGATTCCGGCCACCCATCAGGCGATGGAGGCCTATCGCAAGAAGGTCGACCTTAATGTGCAAGATGCATATGGAGGAGTAAGCATTCCTTCATTTCAAACTGTCTATGCCTCTGGCCAATGCGAATGCCGATATTGGCTAGTGCCGATACTTGACCCAATGGGCCCAATGCCATCCTCTCTTGGTGCCAATGCCTTTATCATATCACTCATCATTAATTTGCAGTCTGGAAACATGACCAATGAACCAGCCTACACTATGGCTCGAAATCAGCTCGAGCTACCTGCCAATCCAGTAAGTGTCATCGGCCTCATTTGTGTGGCTATATCAGTTTATGCCATTGCAGAAGTTGATGGATAGGGAGCTGTTGAGCTGCCATGCTGATGTAAAGGCCCTCCAAACCCAGCTTGGCATATCATACAAGGACACCAGTCATCGTCTTTACATGGCCAAGGTTGAGAAGCTTGAACAACAAGATATTACACTGAAGACATATGCAACCTTGAAGGAAAGGATGGAGTGTAATCTGAAATCATTCGAAAGCAGGTTCTCGAAAGTTTGTGCCAATGACAACAAGGTCGATTCCCCTGCCGATTCTTATTGATGTGGCTTTCTTTACTCAATGATAGGCCTACCTTACATCTATGTAACTAGGACAGTACAACATTGTCATTTAAGCTAAGAATGGACACTTATTTTTCGCTTGTTTTCTGATACCGATGCACTTGCCTAATCCCGATCCTGATCCCGAGCCAATGCCAGTGCCGATTGTTCTGTATATACTATTCATGAACTTATAATAATTATCTTGTTAATAGCTCCTGTTGTTGTGGCCTACTGAACATGTCATGCCCAAATCCCTGATGCTGATGTACATAAGTGATCCCGGTACCGATTTTTCAGTATATACTATACATGAACTTATAATAATTATCTGACAGTGCCTGTCAGCGGGGCACACTGAACATTTTGTACCCAATCCCTGATGCCGATGTACCTAAGTGATGCCAGTACCAATTTTTCAGTATATACTATACATGAACTTATAATAATTATCTCATTGTCAATGGTCATTCTATGGCTCCCATCAGCAAGGCACACTGAATGTTTTGTGCCCGATCCTGATCCTGATGCTGTTCCTTGTTGGAGCAGACTATATACGCTGCACAGCGGAAGAGACTACTCATTCCTTGTAACCTACCTGGGGTTCAGATAGTCTTAGACTTAGGGTTTAGTAGAGGTAAGAACGCTGTATATCTTCTATAGTACAGGTTCTCCTTATATACATAATAGTAAGGATGTCACATGACTCAGGAATGTGTTTACCACATGTATGCGCAGTAAGCGCAGTAACATGTGTATGCTGCATGCATTGCCTCATGTATGCAGCATGCATCAGGATTTAATTTCAACACCCCCCCTCAAACTGTATAGTGCTCTAAGCAGCTAAGTTTGAATCTCGAAAGTAATTCCGAGAGAGTCTCTAAATTTCCTGAGTAAGACAGCGCCAAGGTTCTTTGTGAACATGTCAGCTGGATTATCACTTCCAGGAATGAAAACGACCATGACTTTGTCATTTTCTATGCATTTGCGGGTATAGTGGTAGCGAATGTCTATATGTTTGGTCCTTCTTTCCTGAACTGGATTTGATCCGATAAAGATGGATCCCTGATTATCAGCGCAGATTGGTACGTGCTTCAGTACATATCCAAGTTCCTGGAATAAGGACTCTATCCACACTATCTGTCGACAAGTGTCGGAGAGAGCCATATACTCGGCTTCTGTGGATGACAGTGCTACAGTTTTTTGTAAACGGGACTGCCAGCACACAATGCCACTCACTAGAGTAGCAAAGTAACCCGTTGTATATCGGCGTTTGAGAGTGTCAGCTGCCCAATCAGAATCTGTGAAGGCCTGTAGCCCCTCGGATTTCTCACCATCGTAGACAATGTTATATTTCTGGGTTCCCACCAGATAGCGCATGATGTACATCGCTTTGTCTAGATGTTCTTGGCTAGGATTAGCCGAGAATTGCAACATCTTGATTACCGCATAAGCAATATCAGGTCGCGTTCCAAGCATCAGATACAATAAAGATCCAATCACAGACTGATATTTCGATCTAAGCAGCGCATTGGGCGTTGCTGTGTTTTCCGATGGTGTGTAACCAGTCGGAAGTGGAGTGGGGGAAGCTTTGGCATTTGTCATCTCGAATCTCTCAAGCACTTTGGTGAGATATTCAGTTTGATCGAGTTTGACTTTGTTCACAGTCTGGGTGACGCGCATGCCTAAGAATTCCGTGACTTTTTCAGTACTACGGCACTCCCAATGCTTTAGACAAGCATTTTTCTTTTCATCCACAAGTTTCTTGTTCTTCCCCATGAACAAGCCATCATCAACATAGATGAGTGCAATAACAATGCTGCCTGTCTTAGGATCCTTGTGTATGAAAATGCTGGCATCGGAGCTGGCGCATACAAACCCAATGGTACGCATAAATGCCTCTAGCTCTTTCCACCATGCAAGTGAGGCTTGTTTAAGGCCATACAATGCTCGGCGTAAGCGCAATACTTTGCGCTCTTTTCCCTCGAGTCTGAAACCCTCGGGTTGATCCATATAGATCTCCTCATCTAGTTTGCCATATAAAAATGCTGTTTTTACATCTAGGCCGGTCATATACATGCCCTCTAGAGATGCAAGTGCAAACATGAGGCATACGGTCTCATAGCGGACTACCGGTGAGAAAATCTCATCAAAGTCAACGCCTTCGACTTGTGAAAAGCCTTTGGCCACGAGTCTGGCTCGTTTTCTTCCATCCGATTTTATGGAGAAAACCCATCTATTTTTGATCGTTTTTCGATCATGTGGAAGATCGACGATGTCATAGACTTGTCGCTTATGAAGAGCCTCTAATTCTTCATGACAAGCTTGTTTCCACTCACGTTGCTGCTGCCATGGTAGGCACGCAATATCGCGAAATTGGTTTGGAACTTGGCTTATTTCGCTCGATGGTTTGACTGCTTTTGTTAACAGCCAGCGAATAAGCTTATCTCCTCCTTCCTTGGTTATCTTTTTAATATAACCTGTTTCGTCCGGTTCCCCCATTGGGTAATCATGTTCTTGATCATTGGAATTGGGCACACTCTCGTGGGGTGCCAAACTCAGTCCAGCAACCGGTTCTTTCTGTTGAGATTGTGGTCGTGTTCGGTTATGATCCGAATCTTGACCCACAGATCTCTTCCAATATCGATCACGTGCAATGTCTCTCTCTATGTCAGAGGGGAGTCGCTTCTCTCCATAGGTATTGCCAGGACAGTTTGGGATGTTCCTCTGCCTGCCTGATTGACAGGGCAATTGCTGCCATTCCTGTTGATCATCACGTCTTGGATGGAAGTCCTCAGTGGTCACTGGAGGCGGCAGAGGAGAGCGTTAGTCGCATCGTCATGCGCCTTTTGCTCTCTTGGTACATCATCATCATCATTTTCTGATGATGGAGGAAGGGGTGGATTTTGTGGCGGTATAGGGTCATCGCCATCCATTCCAGATGAGTGGTCATCATCTTCTGGTTCTGGTGGAAAATCACCAAGGACTGTGTTGGCAGGAGTTTTAGCTCCGGGACAGCATGGGAACAACATTTCATCAAATAGTGCCATAGCACCAATGAATATTGCGCCACTAGGTCACATGAAACGGTATGCTTTAATGCCATCTTCTACTCCAAGGTACGTCATTAGCTCCGATCGCAGAGCCAATGTGTTTGGACGCTTCTCCTTGGGTAGGTAGACGTAAGCACCACAACCAAAAACCTTCAGATCGTTTAGATCTGGGCGGACCTTTGTCAGGTCCTCAACTGGTGTCAGCGATTTCAGGCGCCTTATCGGGGTTCGGTTGTATAGGTGTGTTGCATGTTCAATGCAAAATTCCCACCATGATTGTGGTAGACATGCGGTAAATCGCAGGGTTTGCGACTTTTCCATTGTTGTCCTTATGGTGCGCTCTGCGCACCCATTCTGTTGGTGAATGTGGGGTGCGGACATCTCTATTTTGATGCCAAAGTCCTTGAGCACATTTTGTAGCTCACGATCTTTAAACTCCCCCCCTGGATCAACACGCCAGCACTTGATTGTAGCGCCATACTGGGTCAAGGCTACTGCCCAAAATTGTCTGATGGCCGCAGCAGCATCAGATTTCTTTTTAAGGCATTGGACCCAGATATGTGACGTTTTGTCATCCAGAAATACAATAAAGTATTTATGTTTATGGTACGATAGTACCGGGAGTTCCTTCAGATCGGAATGTATTAATTCAAAGGGTCTTTTTGCGCGTGAATCTGATTCAGGAAAAGATTTTGAGGTCATTTTCCCTTCAGCGCACCCTGGACATATGATTTTGTCTTTAGGAATAATTAAATTCCTTGGGAATTTTATGGTGCTGTTAGGCATTTTCCCTAGCGCCTCTTTGGATGGGTGTCCAAGTCGCCTATGCCAAGTCGAGTAGTCTGCAACATAAATCGTTGCGACATTGATTCCCTTGGTGCTCAATATATGAGTCTGAGCCCAATAAATAGTGTCACGTTTCATAAGAGGGACGCAATCCATAATTGGGTTTCCTTGCTTGAAAAATGAAATGTGTGCGGAGGAACCATGCACATCACTTCCGTCTTGTAAAAAGACGCCCATCGACAGTAATCGAGCATTACAGTCGGGTATGTAGTAGATGGGGTATAATCGCGTCTCACGTGTCTCTGACTTCCCGTGACATACTACCTGATGTCTGATGAAGACTGCTCCTTTCCCTACTATATGAGTAGTACCCATGGCTGTTTGAACCAGGGTAGATTCGTTTCTTGGTAAAGGCTCGTAAGAAGCAAAGTCTTTCATCTCACCAGTGAAGTGTTTTGATGCGCCTGAATCAATGATCCAGTCGGCACCTTTCTTACAATTTCCATTTGCACACATGACACATTGATTAAGATGTAAATAATTCCATGATACATTCAGTAGCGGTAAAATTTCACATGAAAAGTTCGCTGTGATCAATGGAATATTAATCTTTGTGCTTGTGGCAGGGAAAAGGACTGACCTTTTATCATATGTCCCTGTTTCAAGCGGTTCGTCGACGAGCATCTCGTTGATAGGTCCACTACGCGCTTTAAGGTCTGGAGAAGACTCCAACTCATATCAACACATTACGACACATGCTCCGAACCACTACGAATGCCACTAAATCGACTTCGAACCATTTTCGCACAATTTCGCACTATTTCGAACAACTTCGCACTACTTCGAACCTTTTCAAATGCTTTCGAACCATTTCACGACACTTCAAACGACTTCGGCTGCCGTATAGTTGTCCTCAAACAATTTCGATACATGTTGCACATTTGGAACAACCCAACTCGCCGCATATCGAGTACTACCGGACATGAGGAGGGATTACAAGAGAGTTAGAATGCGATAAGTGCGTTTTTGTGTCTCATTGATATATTAAAGCAATAGAACAAGAACTCTTACTATATTGGGACAATGTACGTTTCACTTATTATCATATTTCGTTTTGTTTTATGTTTCACAATACCTTTATTTGCTGTGCATACTGCCTTGTGTTCTACACCTGTTATTATTTCCTTTTTAGTACTATCTCTTCATTTTGTATATAGACTTGTGTTAGATACTTAGAACAAAAGGAGAAAAAACATAGAACAACGGGGAACAGCACAAGTTACCCTCACAGTTATCGTCTGACTTAAGAGTCGTTCTCTTGAGTCTTAGCCCGCGTCGTATCTCTAAAAGTTCTGCGAAATATCGCGAACTTCCTCGAAACTATCGTATTCGCTCTCCGTTTTATCGCCCATCGCCTGTCTCCATTCGACAAACACCTCACATTCGTTAAACCCATTGTTCGATATACTTCGAACCTCTTCGAACTTATTCGAACTATTTCGCGCATCTTGAAACTTATTCGAACCGCTTCGCACGCCTTCGAACTACTTTCGAACTCTTTCGAACAAACTTCGTACGCCTATACAGATTACGTTTTGGTCTCAGCGGTGATATTTAGTACCACCTCGCACCCTTCCTCTGGCCTGTGTTATACCATCCGAAGCCATTAGTAGGTTTTGTTTGGGTTTCCGGGTTGAGTATCATCATCGTCGACGGCTTTCCATACTTCCTCATCAGAGGCTGCAGGCTCCGAGCCGAGGGAGACGGTATCGTCTTCTACCTCCTCGGTTCTGGTTCAATCCTCCTTCTCTTACCCTCTCGCACTGTTAGGTGCTCTTCCAGCGGTTGCAGATTTTTCGCACTGCGTGGGAGATTCATTTGCTCGAGGGTGTCTCGAGCCTGCTGATATTTGGCATAGACCAAATGAGAGGTAGAGGCCATGCCCATGTATGCCTGTGCAGGCGGTCGGCGGCGAGGATCCCTTGTGGGAGTATGTTCACGCTTCTCGATGCGCTGGATGAGTGGCATCGGCGGTATGATGGTGCCATTACCATTTATGGTAGTAAAGGCTGGTGAGGCGAGGTGGGAATGCTTCTCTTTTGGCCCTTCCCCCTTAGTCTTTCTGTCCCCACGTCGTCCGCATTTTCGGGACGATTCTCCATTGTTGCCTTGAGGCTGCCATTTGGGGTTTCCCCCCTTGCGTTTGACAGCGGAAAGCTTGTTGGCCTGAGGTGGGCCCATAGGCTTTCCAATTGCTGTGCACCATGAGGCTTCAGCAACAATGGAGTCCTTGACATGTTTAAATGTCAGGGCTCTAGTAGCGGTCATGTTAAGGACTGTGGCGGATAAGGAGTCATACTCACGCGGCATCACAGCAAGTAGAATCATCGCCTGTACTAGCTCGGGGATGGTGACATTGGCAGCTGTAAGGCGCTCGAATTTGTCAGCCATTTTAGCAATCTCTGGTGCGGGGTTCGCAGCCGGAATCTTGATTGTGATCGCAGACCTAAAGTCCGCAAAGACTTGGGAGGGGCCATTGACACCATAATCGGTGCGGATGAGGTCCCACACTTCTTCAGCAGTGTCCTTGGCATTGGCACGCTGCCGAATAGATGGAGCCAGGCGGAGCACTAGGCTACCAATAGCCTGGTCATTCTTGTTGCTCCAGGTCTGGAGCCTGGCATTAGCGTCCGCTACAAGTGCAGCGTTTGTCGCCGTCAAAGGAGGCGCCATGGGTGGTTTTAATTCCATCCCACTAGTAATTTGCCAGAGGCCCTGAGACCTGAGCCACGCCTTCATAGAGTCGGCCCATTGAATGTAGTTGGAGCCATCGAAAGTCTGCACGAGTTTTTCAAGAGTCGAGGACATGATGTTGTAGTGGCAGCTGGTAAAAGCGCTCAATCAGTCTTCGCTCAAGAAAACACGTTCCACAATCTCAGGCGAAGACACTCCTTCAGAGTGGTTAACCCTAGTCAACCTGGGTTTTTAAATGCAGCTCGCAGAGAGCGCAATGCAGCTCACAAAAAGTGCAAGGTTACAATTTGGAGACAATGAAGTCAACGTCGTTCGCAGCCAGTTTAAGGCGCGCTCGCGACGTGCCCAGCAGGGCCCATAACCTGTTGGAGCAGACTATATATGCTGCACAGCGGAAGAGACTACTCATTCCTTGTAACCTACCTGGGGTTTAGATAGTCTTAGACTTAGGGTTTAGTAGAGGTAAGAACGCTGTATATCTTCTATAGTACAGGTTCTCCTTATATACATAATAGTAAGGATGTCACATGACTCAGGAATGTGTTTACCACATGTATGCGCAGTAAGCGCAGTAACATGTGTATGCTGCATGCATTGCCTCATGTATGCAGCATGCATCAGGATTTAATTTCAACATTCCTAAGCCAATATCAGTGCCAATTCCTCCATATATACTTACTATAATGCTACATCTACTATATGGTACAGCAAGCAATGTAATAGTTCATTGACTTGTTACTATATAGTAGGTACTATATATACTATGAGAGTGTTCGACGGCATCCACCGAACCCATATCACTCGATACATTGTATGCATTCGATAGGTTGTATCATTCAATACATTGTAGCTTACCTATGTGCTCAACAGGTGGGAGAATCTTCTGACAACCACTGACAAAAATCCATTGAAGGCACTTGCTATCACAATCCCATTGATAGTCCCTCATGCTGGCGAAGTTGAGCGCTTATTTTTGGCACTTGGGGGCACTCAGAGCTGCAAATGATGTAATCTCTCAGTATCAACTTTTGAGACACTCTGAAAACTATGCTCAAACTACTGTTGACATCTCTATCAATGGGATCAAGCAGCCAGCAAGCCAGTTCAATGATGACATGCACACATGCACACAAGAGATGAGTCTGGTATCAATGCCAATCTCATGAATGACCTGGACACAACTTTTACATGGAACGCACCACTTGCACTCAAGACAGGTAATGACAGTGGGAATAATTGAAGGATATGACTTTAGAGGAGCTTGACGAGGCCTCAACACAGCTTGATGAGCAACTTTGGGAAGAGAAAAATGCTGCAACATCAACAGACCCTGACAGCACAGAAGTCCTCAAGGGTGATGTGTACGACTTCATGGAGCTAGACAAGATAGACAAAGGGGAGGCCCCAGCTAGTTCTGTTGAGGAGATGGACATCATTGGCTCATCTGATGATGACTGGGATGTAGACACGATGGTCATAACAGGGGGTATCTAGTGTTATGTTACTTTGCCATTTGTAGGTCGAAAAGTGAACTGCCCAATATTGCCAACCTGGCAATTGCTGTTCTGCTGGCAGACTGGCAGAAAATTTCCAAAATCAGTTCTGCCATCCACACTAACAGTTGGGGTAAGAACAATAACTATAGTCCGAGTTCTGACAGTCCAGTTTTTGTCCTAGTCAGCGAGCAATGCTTTGCTGAGAGGCTTCCACATTAGCAATCCTCAACTTTGCCATGACTGCATTGCATTATAGCGGCCCTCTTTTTTCACAAGAAGAGCATTGGATTATTGACATTGGGGAGTATGCAATAAGAAATAGATTGCCACAGATGCACTGTGGAGTCCCCTAACATGCAACTCAGGTAAAGCAGTTAACAAACCTTCATATTTCAAATTGGGTTCTAATCTGTCATGGAACCAGACCATATCACCACAGCAGAATATGTGAGCTGTGAAGTGATTTTGGAGATAATATACAATGCCTTTTAACTGATAATCTTTGTTGACATTGTTCATTCTTTGTCAAAATTGTGAGTGGGGGGTTAGGCATTTAGTTTCCCTTCTACTAAAAATGATAGTATCCGAGGCCACAGTAGTAAAATAGAATTGTTTATAAATGGTACTGCCACACAACTGACAAAGGGGTAGGTTTGACTCATGCCATGTCACCATCAACAACTCCTGGATGTTTTTACAACTGGGGATAATGCTAACGCAAGTATCTGGTATGCATATTTCTCTTGATGTGGCCACAATGTGACCCATCACACATTTCAGATTTCCTCCCAAGATAGGCAAACGAGTCTATCTTCAGTATTAGCATTCCCCAGCAAAAATCCTGAGGCAACCTGGTGGCTAACTCTCTTCATAGGGTATCATGTATGTACATCATTGAAATCAGCAAGGCCACTTGAGATGCAAAGAAACCAGTTGCTCAGTGTGAATTCTGCATCCAAACTCATTGCCACAAAATAATTGGTCATGACAGATGTATTTTATTGCCATGCATTGTAGAGTATGGTCAATGTTGCATCGTATGCACAACTGTTTTTTTTCCATTGCAACCTGAGTGGAATATTGATTTGCCTCACAGAATCATATTTGCCAAATCTTTGATGATTAGAGAATGGCAGGGGTAACCCTGGGGTATTCTGAGGCTACCCTTACCCCTACCTAGTGATGTGCCAGGCCTGGCCCAGAGTAGCTGAAAGCCAAAGCTGCCGGCTCAGGCTGTGGCTTTGGACCATCTGTGGCACGTATGTATTTGTGAATTGTAATCATATGACTTCGATCATGTGGTCATGTTTATCAGTGAATCAGCTTGTGATTTGTGCCCCTTCAAAAGTGTTTTGCCATACGTTCAGTCTGACAGTGCTGACTCAGATCTTCGAGCATAAATGTCTACTCTCTCTCCCTTTTGGTGGCTCCTGCATGTATATAGATCCCCTTTTTTTTTTTTCAATCGGATTTCTGCTTTGCTTGAACCCCTCCAAATGAACAATGTCTACCATCTCAGAGATCAAGGCTCTCATCAAAGTTATTGCCTTCCTTGCCCAAATCTATCCCACTCGGCACAAAGGAGGACAAGATATGGACTGTGATGCACACAGAGGAAGGCGAGATGGTGATGATGCTCAACCTGGAAACCTAGCAAAAACCTGTTAAAAGGCTTATGAAGTATAACTCAGGCTAGAGGAAGGGTGTGAGGTGGTACTAAATATTACCGCTAATACCAAAATGTTGTTTTGGTGATGCAAATGGTAAAAGGTGTGACGAATAGTCTTTTTAAAGCATACGAAGATGTTCGAAAGAGTTTGAAAAAGGTTCAAAGACATGTGAAGTAGTTTGAAATAGATTTGAATGGGTTCAAAGTTGTTCAGTTGAGTCCAAGGGGGTTCAAAGGTGTTCGACTGGTGTCGAGATTTGTTTGACAAACAAATATAGTGGTTACAAAGTGGATTTTTAGTGACGATAAGCGATGACAAGTTGAGAACAAATACAAAAGTTCGAGAAAGTTTGCGATATTTCGCAGAACTTCAGAGATACTATGCAGGGTAAGACTCAAGAGAACAGCTCTTAAATTCGACTATAGTGGAGAGGGTAAGTGGTTCTCTGTTGTTCTAAGTAACTAGTACAAGTTTATATACATTTTTGAAGAGATAGTACTGAAAAGGGAAGTAAAACATATGTAAAACATGTGGCAATATATCATATAATGAGGACTTTGTAGATCAAAAATAAATTATAAATGATAAATAATTGAAACATACATGTCCCCATATGGTAAAAGTACTTATCTTTCGCTGTAATATATCATTGAAACATAAAAAATGCTATTATCACATCCTAAATCTCTTGTCGTCTCTCCTCATGCCTGGTAGTGCTTGATATGCGACGGAATAGTTTGTTCCAGATGTGCAGCATGTATGGAAAGCATTTTAACACAGCTATACAGCGGCCGATGTCATTTGAAGTGTTGCAAAATGGTTCGAAATAGTTTGAAGTCATCTGAAATAGTGTGAAATAATTCAAAAATGTTCGAAGTCAATTGTGGTGTTCATAGTGATTCGGAGCATCTGACGTAATGTGTCGATACGAGTGGGAATGCTTCTCCAGACTGTAAAGTGCGCAGTGGACCTATCATCCTCCCCCTTACTGAAATCCTCACTGTCCCAGTTAGCTGATCGAAGTCACATGTGAAATGCACAGTCGGGGTGAGGAAATTAGCAAGTTTCAATATATTGCTCGTTCTTCCATGTCACCTCCTACATTCATCAACTCTTACTTCTATAATGTCTCTCCTCATCGAACTCAACACTGAAATTCTCAAATATGCAAAATTGATGCCTGAGTGCGGCGTCGCCAAGGACTCGGATTTCAAACTGTGGGAGAAGGGTTTTTGTGCGAAAATGGTACATCTGTCACTGATCGATTCATAGTTAAAGATGCTAAAATGTTTTGTGTAGGCAGAATACGATGAACTTGCAGAAGATCTTGGCAAAGAATGCGACGCGGCCAGTCAAAAAATCGTGGACAAAGTATTCAAGCCATATAAACCGATGGCGCAATGCGAATGGATTTCGTGGGTCGGAGAGCTATTGTTCATAGATTTGGCTGAGGAGATAGAATGCAGAAGAAGGGAGGAGGAAGAAAAGCGGGTTAGAGAGGAGCAGGAGGAGGTGAAGAGGGCAGGAATCGAGGGTCAGAGGAGGGCGTTGGTGGACACTCGGAACACAGCTCTTGCTGCATTTCATGTGAAGACAATTTTGAAGGATGACTTGACAAGGCAGAGTGCAAAGTTCGAGGCTGAATTAAAGGTGATCGAAAGGGCGGAGGGAGGCAAGGATGACGAAAACGAGGATGAAGACAAGCTGCCCGTGGTGAGGGTGGTGAAGCAAAAGGTGGTCGAGGTCAAGAGTGAAGATGATGAGGAAGAGGAGGTCGCAGGGGTAGAGGCTGCGAAGTGGGCACTAGTCGAAATGAGTGAGTTGCTCGATTTCGAAGGTCCAGTGAGTGTTATGTTCGAAAGTTTTTCGCACTGCTAAATACTTTCATAGTGCGATCAGTGTGCTGGGTTCAAGTCCCAGCTGCGGTGTGTTGTTAGAGAGGGCGCTGCAAAGTGTTCAAAGTGCACCCAGGAGGTGCAAGGCTGTTACAGGGCCAGGTTGTCAAGGCGAGGTGTTCGAAAAGGCAAAGTAAAAAAGTTCTTAAGTGTGAAATGAGATTCGCACCCCAGAAAAGGTACAAAAATTGTTCAGAGTTGTTTGGAAGTAATTGCTAACTTGTTTTCGAATTTTGTAGTATGTCAAATTCGCATTGTGGGCCTATTTAAAGATGTCAAGCTGGTAGCAGGGCCATCGAAGGCATCGAAGGAGAGAAAGAGGTCGTTGAAAGGGAAGGTGAAGGCAAGGGCCATTTGAAGGGTCAAGGACATCAAAGAGGCTGGTCGTCGAGTGCTGGTGAGAAAATTGGTCGAGATGAAGGTGGAGATGGAGGTGTTGGGGAGGGAAGTCAAGGTGTTGGAGGGGATGTTGGAGGAGTAAGACTTTTTGTTTTCTGTTTTTTGTTTTGTCTATTTTAAATTGTTTTTTGTTAAATGTCTTTGGAAAGTAAGATGAAGCAGAAATGAAGATGTAACAGATGAAAAATCAAATTTTTTAGAGAAAGGCTCAGTAGTTCATCATAGCCAAAAAACCCTTTGGAGTTTACATGACCATGCTATGATGCGATATCGCGACTTGTATCATACACTAAAAGTAATAATCGAAATCTTTTGTAAGTAATTGCAAAAAGAAAAGAAGGATAATTATTTGTTTTTGAAGTCCTGAAAATCTTCGAAGGTATTTTCATTGAAGCTCGAACTTGTTTGAAGTTGTTCGAGGTGCTTGGGGTCGATATCGAGGAAATTTGGTGGTAGGGAAATTGATTTTCGAGCGAGGTATGGTAGCAAATGAAATGTGGCAATAGGTCTATGTAGTACTGACCCGTCGAGTTCGCAGAGGATATAAGCCCCCCCATAATTTTGTTCAATAATGATAAGAGGGCTGACATATCGGGGTTTCATCTTGCGATTGAGGGACTTCTCGATTTGCATGTTTCTAAGTAGCACTAAATTTCCTTTCGCAACGAAGCATTTCACAGCTTCAATTCGGGATGCATAGACCTTCGAATATAACAGTTCGAGGTCGTTAGATTGTTTTTGTAGCACTATGGCGCGTCGAGCTATAAGATTGGTTCTTGATAAAATTGAATCAGGTGGTGGCTGTAAGTATGTTGCCTCAGAGATGTTGAGGGGTATTAGAGGATGTGCTCCTGTAACTGCGAAGTAGGGAGAACAACCCATGCATTTACAAACCATGACTCGTTCTGCCCAAAACCCTGAGTGTGCCCCTGCTGACCACTTCATTTGATCTCCATCGGCAGCTTTAAATAACGATTGTTGAACATCGAAGTGGGCTCATTCGACAAGTCCATTGGCATGTGAATTATAACCGCTAATTCAAATATGGTTAATGTGATATCATTTCGAAAGATACTACATAGCTGCAATAAATGCAGCACCATTGTTGGTTACAATTTTGTATAGCGAGCCCCATCGACAAATAATATCTTCAAAGATCCAATCGCCCAGAGATGTGGCATTTTGACGTCGAAGCTTTCGCCATTCTGGATAGGTCGTTAGTGAGCATCGACCTTGTACGATGTATTTAAATCCATTTGAGGGTGGCATTTGCATCATGTCAATATAGACTTTGCCGAAAAGGGGTGCTGGAGTGGTGACTGTGGGCGGAATTAGAACATTTCACATCTGTCGAATTTGGCATAGGTGGCAGGTTCGAATATACCATGCGATGTTGGTGATAGGTCCACTACATGCTTTAAGGTCTGGAGAACATTCCCACTCACATCGAGACATTACGACACACACTCTGCATTGCTACAAATGCCACAAAATCGACTTCGAACCATTTTTGCATGATTTCACACTATTTTGGATGACTTCAAACTATTTCGAATGCTTTCGAACTATTTCATGACACTTCGAACCACTTCACAGCATTTTGAATGATAGCAGCCATCATATAGATGTTTTGAAACACCTTCGATATATGCCACACATCTGGAACGATCCATTTAGTTGCATATCAAGCACTACCGGACACGAGGAGAGAGTACAAGAGAGTTAGAATGCGATAAGTGCATTTTTGTGTTTCTTTGATATATTGAAGCACAGGATAAGTACTTTTACCATGTGGGAACACTATACATTTCATCATTTATCATTTATCATTTGTTTCATGATTTACAAGTCCTCGTTGTTTGATATATTTGTCTCGTGTTTTACACATGTTTTTATTTCCTTTTTAGTACTATCTCTTCATTTGGTATATAGACTTGTATTAGTTAGAGTAAAATAAGAAATAGATCAATGGGGAACAGCACAAGTTACCCTCACACTTATCATCTGACTTAAGAGTCATTTTCTTGAGTCTTAGTTCACATCGTATCTCTAAGTTCTGCAAAATATCATGAACTTTCTCGAAACTATCATATTCACTTTACATTTTATCACCGATCACCTATCGCCATTTGACAAACACTTCACACTCATTAAATTTGCTCTTCAACTTACCTCGAACCTCTTTGAACTTATTCGAACTTATTTGGACTACTTTGAACATCTTTGAACCTCTTTGAACCTTTTTTGAACCTCTGCGCACATATTCGAACCTCTTTTGAACTCCTTTGAACACCTTTGTACGCTCTTACAAATTATTCAAACCATCACTTATTATTTCGCATTGCTAAACACAACATTTTGGTCTCAGTGGTGATATTTAGTACCACCTCGCACCCTTCCTCTGGCCTGTGTTATACCATCCAAAGCCATTTAGTAGGTTTTGTTTGGGTTTCTGGGTTGAGTATCATCGGCTTTCATGTTCAGCCACCAAAATCGAAGGCAATAACTGATTTAGTAGCGAAAAACATTTTGTGTCCGATATCATCATGAGCTGCATGAATGATTTCAAAATGACGTTCTGGAGGAGCAACAATTTTGTGAGTCCCTTGGGAGTCTTTTCTTTATAGTTTGCCCAAGTCTAAAAAGAATTTGGTGCAATATCAGATAAAGGTAGTGTATTCTGCGTCTGATAGATCAGGGGGTCACACCAAGTTATGTAACCATTTCCAAACGCGAAGTAACCTCTCGTCATTTGTGTTTGCATTATTTGATCATGGGACATCATTATAAGTGAGATCCTCCCCCTTACTAAAATTCGAAGAGAGGGAGAAGGTCAAAATTTGATGAGAAGTAAATGGTCAGGTTGTAACAGGATTTATTTGATGTATGAAACCATGAAGGCAGTCGATCCAGTCTCCGAAATTATTTTCGTTGTCAAGCTGAACATCTTCGTCTTGTGGGGGGCATCTCGAAAGTCCATCAGGACCATGGTGTGTCCCTGCGATGTGGACTAATGTAAAGTGAAAGGTTAGGATGGATACTATCCATCGATTGACACTAGCACTAGGTGCGATATCAGGATTCGAAAGCATGCCTTTAATATATCGTGCGTCAACTTCAATGATAAGCCTTCGAACTCCTATTAGTTACAATCATAGTGCTGCGAGAGCACGATATAGACTGTAAAGTTCAAGTTTTGGCTGCAAAAATCGGAATTCATGGTTGTTAAGCATAATCGATCTGAATCGACTATAATATCATTTTCGAGGGTTTTCGGGATCGCACTGAGCAAGAAAAAAACCAATAGCGATATTCAAAGTGTTGACTGATAGAATAACTGGGGCTGGAGATGAGTAATCGATTGCTCAAATCACTGGGGAATTGATTAGAGCTGCTTTCAAATCTTCTTGGGCTGCTATTTGTTCCACTCCGAATTTGAAAGGAACATCTTTTCGAGTGAGTTCGATCAGTGCTGCAGCTTGTTGAGCAAAATTTTGGATAAAGATACAACAAACTCCAATGGTTCCTAGAAATGCTTTGACTTCGGTGAGGCTTCGACATGGTCCCCACTTGCTAACAGCTGCGATTTGAGTAGGGTCGGCCATATAACCTTTGATATTGCATTGATGCCCTAAAACAATTATTTCGGGGATGCAAAGATAGAGTTTTGTACCTGAAAATGTTTCTCTGCAATACTTCATGTGCTGCACTATCCGATTTAAATTTTTGAAGTGCTCCCAGACAAAGCGTCGAATAGCTGGATTCTTGGGAATCATTTTGTAGGATCCACCAATTGTTCGATATTCCGATTTCGGACCCTTAACCAGTGTGTCATTGATGTAAGGAATAGTGATATGAGGAATTTTGGGCTGTAGAATAAATGTCACATCATCATGTAAGATAGGGACAGAATTTGTCTAACCCATGGGTAGGGTAACAATGCAAAGTGCTCCGAACAGTGTCTGAAACATTGTCAGATCGCAAGATGATTCTGCAACTTTCCTTTCGTCGAATGCCACATAGAGATCCAAGATTCCTCCACATGATCGTCCCCCAAATTGTTCTGCTAAATGTTTGGGTATCGGTGATAGGTCCACTACACGCTTTAAGGTCTGGAGAACAGTTTCACTCATATCGAGACATTACAACAGACATTCCGAATCACTACGAACGCCACAAAATCAACGTCAAATCTATTTTGCACTATTTCGAACACTTTCGCAACACTTGGAACAATTTTGAACAACTTTGCGACACTTCGAGCGACTTCGCAGAATTTTGAACAACATCGGCCGCTGTATAGCTGTGTTGAAATACTTTTGATACACGCTGCAAATCCGGAACAAACTATTCCGTCGCATATCAAGCACTACCGGACATGAGGAGAGACGACAAGAGATTTAGGATGCGATAATAGCGTTTTTTATGTTTCGATGATATATTACAGCGAAAGATAAGTACTTTTACCATATGGGGACACATATGTTTCAATTATTTATCATTTCCCATCTATTTTTGATCTACAAAGTCCTCATTGTATGATATATTGCCACATGTTTTACACATGTTTTACTTCCCTTTTCAGTACTATCTCTTCAAAAATGTATATAAACTTGTACTAGTTACTTAGAACAACAGAGAACCAGTTACCCTCTCCACTATAGTTGGATTTAAGAGCAATTCTCTTGAGTCTTACCTCGCGTCGTATCACTAAGTTCTGCGAAATATCGCGAACTTCCTCAAACTTTCCTCGTAACGGCTATATTCGTTTGTCAAAACATATATCGATGCCAGTCAAATACCTTCGAACCCCCTCGAACTCACCCGAACAACTTCGAACACATTCAAACTTATTTCGAACTACTTCGCACGTCTTTGAACCAATTTCGAACATTTTCGAACATCTTTGTACACTTTCAAAAGGCTATTCATCATGTCTTTACCATTTCACATCACTAAACATTATGCTTTGGTCTCAGCAGTGATATTTAGTACCACCTCGCACCCTTCCTCTGGCCTGTGTTATACCATCCAAAGCCATTAGTAGGTTTTGTTTGGGTTTCTGGGTTGAGTATCATCATCGGTACGATGCCTGAGTGCTGGATCATTACTTGGTTAAGCAGTTCGAGACTGTGGACAATTCAAAGCAATTTTGCATCCTTTTTCACAATGCAAAACCATCGTGATCAGTATGAAGAGTTTGATGGTTCATATGCTCCCGCTTCTATCTTCTTTTTGCTTTCCCTCCCTGGATGTATGAGAGAGCAAACATAATTCTAGACTCGGTCATACAAAATTCAGGCTTTCTCCCATGAATATACAATACTATAGAGCTGATGAAGGATTTTGTGTTCTCCGTGGTACCGTCAAATATTTGTGGGGGCGCGTATTTAGGTAAACACATTTTTCCACTCTCAGATCTCTCCTCTGCATGCTCACCCTCCTGAGACATCCACTCCACCATCTCCTCCATCTCATCACAACTGGTGCAGGGATTTGAGGGATCAAAGGCCGAGAGGTAGAAACTGTTGGCACATTCGAATCAGTTCATGCAAAGGATCTACCACTTCATAAAGCATATAGCTCTTGTTTGAGCTTTGTGATATGATCTTTGGCCATTGTAGATAGGTCAGAAATTTGGTAAATGCCTCTGGATGGTATCAAAGAAACTGTCAAAGGTGGGATATTATACATTAGTGAAGGGGTAACATTAGATGGAGGGTTTTGTCAAGTCCATTCATCAATTCTGTCCTTGATCAAATGGGGATGTTTTGCGGAGTGAATTGACCATTTGGAAGAATGATTTTGCCTTCAGTATTCTTCTTACACTTTCCTTCATTGAGATATGATTGGCAAACCAAGCAGTCACTGATGAAATGTTCCATCGTGATTTTATCCTTTTGAATTGGGGCTTGGGTATGGTGTGAAGGACCATCTTTGCCTTTACCTTTTGCAGTTGATCTGAAGTTTCGTTCATGTAGTGGTAGGTACGAATTTTCTTTTGTAGCGGTGTAAGGATGAATAACAGGCTGCAAAGTTGTTTCCAAAGTCGAGGTTGGTAGGTTTGTTGCTGTGGATGAGATGGATGATGCGGGTACTTGTGGAGTTGGTTGTTTGACTGCTACAGTGTTTGAGGAGACTGAAGGTCGAGAGACAGGGACTGTTGGTATGCTCAAATTAGTTTTAGCAAAGGTTCTACCACTTGGTAAAGCATATATTCCTTGTTGGAGCTTTGCGATGCAGTCTTTGGGTGTCATGGACTGTTCGGAAACCTGGTAGATGCCCCTAGGTAGTGTCGGAGTAGCCGTTGAGGATGCGATATTGTACATGAGTGACGATGCAGTTGTATTCGAAGGATTTCATCGAGTCCATTCATCGATTCTGTCTTTGATAAAGTGACCAGGAATGTTTCCAGGGGTGAACCATCCATTTGAAAGCACAATTTTTCCTTTGTTGTTCTTTTTACACTTTCCTTCATTGATATAGGCTTGGAAAACCAAGCAGTCACTAATGAAATGACCAGTGAGTCCACAAAAGACACAAGCTAAATTTTCGAGCTGGTCCGAGTGAAATCCACTGTTAGTTTGAGGAGGATTAGTGGGTTTCGAACCTGCTAAAGCCATGACGAGTGTGGTTGTGAATTTTTCGAGGATCGCCAATAAGTCTTCCAATTTGATCTGTGTCGAAGATGTCGAAGTCAGTGCTGATGTTTCTGAAGACTGTAATGATGTCAAATTCGAGCTAATTGACCCTGCTAAAACAAATTTCGCTGCCAAGTGAATGTCGTCAAGTGGGTAGGCATCATCCGGATAGTGGTCAGGAAATTTAGGTTCGAGTTGTCGTGCAATTCATGACCATAAACCCAGTTGAAAACCTCAAACGAATGCTCTACTTTGTTCTGCTTCCAAAATTCGGCCTTTAGAGAGTAGGAACTTTGTAATGTTGTAGAAGGACCTGTAATATAATCCTAAATTGCTCACGTTATAGATACCCATCCAAAGTTGTTCCCCAACGAGTTTGTCCATGTCCGAAATCAACCATTTTCAATCATCTTCGGAACCAGGATATAGTCTGTGGATTGTGATGCCAAAACTGTGAAACAAAGTGCCAGTTTTGTATTTGGGAATTGATTCCCAGAGTTCAGACATATCGATATTGACATATCAACAGGCATGCTTCTTCATAAGTTCGGGATCCATAACATTACAGTCGATGAAAAGTATTTTGAGCTCATTAAAGTATCGATGTAGCTCTCAAGATTGAGTAGGGTTGAATTTAGATGCTGTGGAATGTCCTTGAGCTGGCATTGTTGCTTGGGTGGCCATAGATGTACCAATTCGAGGAGTTAGAACCTGAGCAAAGGATATGTAGTAGAGGATGAGGAAGAAGAGGAAGACAAAGTTGTAGATGAGGAAATAGGTGAAGGAAACAGACAACAATGTGTGGATTCAGTGTCAAAGACAGGTATTAGGATATCCCTTGATTTTTCGAGAGATTCAAAGGCCTGGCAAGTCTCAATTCTAAGGTTTCGAGCTTGTGTTGGCCTAAGCTGAGAGATTTGAGGTGGATTAGGTGATGAAATGATTTAGAAACCCATCACAGTGGGCTCCAAAATGATGATGCTTGACCTGGAAACCTAGCAAAAACCTGTTAAAATGCTTATGAAGTATAACTCAGGCTAGAGGAAGGGTGCAAGGTGGTACTAAATATCACCGCTAATACCAAAACATTGTTTTGGTGATGCAAATCGTAAAAGGTGTGACGAATAGTCTTTTTAAAGCATACGAAGATGTTTGAAAGAGTTCAAAAAAGGTTTAAAGACATGTGAAGTAGTTCAAAATAGATTTGAATGGGTTCAAAGTTGTTCGGTTGAGTCCGAGGGGGTTCGAAGGTGTTCGACTGGTGTCGAGATTTGTTTGACAAATGAATATAGTGGTTATGAAGTGGATTTTTAGTGATGATAGGCGATGACAAGTTGAGAACAAATACAAAAGTTTGAGGAAGTTCGCAATATTTCGCAGAACTTCAGAGATACTATGCAGGGTAAGACTCAAGAGAACTGCTCTTAAATCTGACTATAGTGGAGAGGGTAAGTGGTTCTCTGTTGTTCTAAGTAACTAGTACAAGTTTATATACATTTTTGAAGAGATAGTACTGAAAAGGGAAGTAAAACATATGTAAAACATGTGGCAATATATCATACAATGAGGACTTTGTAGATCAAAAATAAATGATAAATGATAAATAATTGAAACATACATGTTCCCATATGGTAAAAGTACTTATCTTTCGCTGTAATATATCATCAAAACATAAAAAATGCTATTATCGCATCCTAAATCTCTTGTCATCTCTCCTTGTGTCCAGTAGTGCTAGTGCTTGATATGTGGTGGAATAGTTTGTTCCGGCTGTGCAGCATGTATTGAAAGTATTTTAACACAGCTATATGGCAGCCGATGTCATTCGAAGCATTGCGAAATGTCGTGAAATGGTTCAAAATAGTGTGAAATAATTCGAAAATGTTTGAAGTCAATTTTGTGGTGTTCATAGTGATTCGGAGAATCTGACATAATGTGTCGATATGAGCGGGAATGCTTCTCCAGACTGTAAAGTGCACAGTGGACCTATCAACAGCTCACAAGACATTTAATAGACATTTTGATGCCATGTTCAGGGAAGATTGTCGAGATACTGCTGGCCATTTGCAACATGTTTGCAAGGGAAAGTTGGCAATGGGTAATGTTTGCACTTATCTATCTAAGATTGATTCGGCAGATAATTTCCCATTGGATATCATCCAGATCAAGCTGCAAATGTGCGATCCAACATGATCTGCTATTCCAGGAACCAGCTCCTTTGTCAACTCTCGAATCAGAGTTCAATAAAGATGGTGAGGATGACGAGGATGGTGAAGGGTCCGAAAATGCTGAGGGTTGGGATGATCTGCTCATGGACTCAGAGGAGGATGGTGAAGAATCAGGGATGGACACTGATTCCGATGTTGATTAGCTAGACTGTAATTACACTGATTGTGTCATGCCAAGGCCCAAAATACACTTTTTCTCTGCCAAAAGCTGGGTCTTGGGCCAAGCCGTCAGTGGGGGGTTTGGCCCAGCCCAGGTTTCAAGAAAGCCAAAGTCGCCTCAGGCCAGGCCAAAGCCAGGGCTTTTGGGCCAAGCTGGGCTGGAACATCACTACCCCTACCCTCCAAAACCCCTTACCCCTTGAAAGGGTCAGGGTTTTGAAGGGTATGGGTAAGGGTATGGAGGGGTATGGATGGTACACAGTACTTCCAGGGTAGTGCACCAGGGTATTGTCACAAGATGACTTAAATCACTTTTACTATGAATTGCTTTGAACAAAAGGACTTCTGGCCACTTTAAGTTGGTGGTGTAAGAGTGCTGTGTAGTAACTGTTATAAACCAGACTGGCACTATGGTGCACAACACCAAAACACCACCACTTTTGAACAACCAAAATAGGTCATTCACATTTTACCCAATTTCTTATTCCTCTAGTAGAAATGCTCTAATTGATGAGAGGATCAAATCTACTAGAACAATGTTCAAAATATTCAAAACTGATAGAGTTTTTTTTGGTTTGCCAGCCAGATTGGCCACTTACTATATTGGGATGATTACATAAGTAGATAAACGTTATCTACTTATCAAAGTAGTGAGCTAGTCACTCTGGGATGCAATGATGAGACTTGTTGTTGAAATTAAGACCCTGAGAAACATGCTGCATACATGAGGCAACATGCAGCATACACATGTTACTGTGCTTACTGCACATACATGTGGTAAACACCTTCCTGAGTCATGTGACATCCTTATTATCATGTATATAAAGAACCTGTACCGTAGTAGGGTAATAGTGTTCTTACCTCTGCTAAACCCTAGCTCTAAGACTTACTAAACCCCAGGTAGGTTATAAGGAACATGTTGTCTCTTCCTCTGTGCAGCATATATAGTCTGCTCCAACAGGTTATGGGCCCTGCTGGGCACGTCGTGAATGTGCCTTAACTGGCTGTGAACAACATTGACTTCATTGTCTCCAAATTATAATCTTGCGCTCTTCGTGAGCTGCATTGTGCTCCCTGCGAGCTGCACTTAAAAACCTAGGTTGACTAGGGTTAACCACTCTGAAGGAGTGTTTTTTCCTAAGATTATGGAATGTGTTTTCTTGGATAGAAGACTGATTGAGCGCTTTTACCAGCTGCCACCACAGAATCATGTCTTCAACCTTTGAAAAACTCGTACAAACTTTTGATGGCTCCAATTACATTCAATGGGCTAACTCCATGAAGGCATGGCTCAGGTCTCAGGGCCTCTGAAAAATAACTAGCGGGGTGGAACTAAAACTGCCTCTGGCACCTCCTTTGACGGTGATGAATGCTGCACTTGTAGTGGATGCTACTGCCAAGCTCCAGACCTGGAGCAACAAAAATGATTAGGCTATTGGTAGCCTAGTGCTCCACCTGGCCCCCTCCATTTGGCAGCATGCCAACACCAAGGACACTGCTGAGGAGGTGTGGGATCTCATTCACACCGATTATGGTGTCGATGGCCCCTCCCAAGTCTTTGCAGACTTTAGGTCTGCAATAGCAATCAAAATTCTAGCTGCGAATCCTGCGCCAGAGATTGCTAAGATGGCTGACAAGTTTGAGCGCCTCATGGCTGCCAATGTCGCCATCCCCGAACTAGTACAGGTGATGATTCTACTCACTGTGATGCCGCACGAGTATGATTCTCTGTCCTCCACGGTCCTTAACATGACTGCTACTAGAGCCTTGACATGTAAACATGTCAAGGACTCCATTGTCACTGAAGCCTCATGGTGCATGGCAGTTGGGAGGCCCACCAACCCACCTCAGGCCACCAAGCTTTCCGCTGTCAAATGCAAAGGGTGAAACCCCAAATGGCAACCTCAGGCCAACAGTGGAGATTTGTCCCAAAAACGTGGACGACACGGGGACAGAAAGACTAAAGAGGAAAAGCCAAAGGAGAAACATACCCCCCTTGCCTCCAATGCCTTTACTACCATAAATGGTAATGGCACCATCATACTGCTGATGCCACTCATTCAGCGCATCGAGAAGTGCGAACATACTCCCACAAGGGATCCTCGCCATTGACCGCCTGCACAGGCATATACGGGCATGGTGATAGGTCCACTATGCACTTTAAGGTCTGGAAAAGATTCCCACTCATATCGAGACATTACAACACGTACTCCAAACACTCTGAATTACTACAAATGCCATGAAATCGACCTCAAATCCTTTTCGAACTATTTTGCACTATTTTGGACGACTTCGAACCATTTTGAATGCTTTTGAACTATTTCACGACATTTCAAACAACTTCACAGCATTTCGAATGACTTCGGCCACTGTATAGCTGTCTTGAAACACTTTCGATGCACACTGCACATCTGGAACAAGCCAATTCACCACATATCGAGTACTACCAGACATGAGGAGAGAGTACAAGAGAGTTAGAATGTGATAAGTGCATTTTTGTGTTTCATTGATATATTGAAGTACTTTTACTATATGGGAACACTATATGTTTTATTATTTATTATTTCTCATTTGTTTCATGGTCTACAAGTCCTCATTGTTTGATATATTTGCCTCATGTTTTACATATATTCTTATTTCCTTTTTAGTACTATCTCTTCATTTTGTATACAGACTTGTATTAGTTAGTTAGAACAGACAGAATATAACATATAGCAGCGGGGAACAGCACAAGTTACCCTCACACTTATCATCTGACTTGAGAGTTGATCTCTTGAGTCATATCTTCGCGTTGTATCTCTAAGCTCTGTGAAATATCGTGAACTTCTTCGAAACTATCATATTCACTCCTCATTTTATCGCATATTGCCTATCACCTTTCGACAAACACTACACATTCACTAAACTCATTCTTCAATATACCTCAAACCTATTTCAAACTTCTTTGAGCCTACTTTGAACTATTTTGGAGATCTTCGAACCTCTTTTGAACTCTTTCAAACAACTTTGTATGCTCTTACAGATTATTCGAACCATTGATGATACTCAACCTGGAAACCCAAACAAAACCTACTCAATGGCTTCAGATGGTATAACATGAGTCAGAGGAAGGGTGCGAGGTGGTATTAAATATCACTGCTGAGACCAAAACATAATGTTTAGTAATGCAAAATAGTAAGGGGTGTGGTGAATAGTCTGTATAGGCGTACAAAGGTGTTCGAAAGAGTTCGAAAGAGGTTCAAATATGTGTGAAGGGGTTCGAAAAAGGTTCGAAAAGGTTCGAAGTCATGCGAAGTAGTCTGAATAAGTTCGAATAGGTTCGAAAAGGTTCGAAGTATATGGAAAAGCGAGTTTAATGAATGTGAAGTGTTTGTCAAAAGGCGATAGGCGATATGCGATAAAACAGAGAGCGAATATGATAATTTCGAAGAAGTTCACAATATTTCACAGAACTTAGAGATACGATGTGAACTAAGACTCAAGAGAGCAACTCTTAAATCTGACAATAGCAAGAGGGTAACTTGTGCTGTTCCCTGTTGATATATTCTATATTGTTCCTTCTAACTAACTAATACAAGTCTATATACAAAATAAAGAGATAGTACTAAAAAGGAAATAAGAACATGTGTAAAACATGAGGCAAATATATCAAACAATGAGGACTTGTAGACCATGAAACAAATGAGAAATAATAAATAATGAAACATATAGTGTTCCCATATAGTAAAAGTACTTCAATATATCAATGAAACACAAAAACGCACTTATCGCATTCTAACTCTCTTGTACTCTCTCCTTGTGTCTGGTAGTACTCGATATGTGGCAAATTGGCTTGTTCCAGATGTGCAGTGTGTATCGAAAGTGTTTCAAGACAACTATATGGCAGCCGAAGTCATTTGAAATGCTGCAAAGTCATTCGAAGTGTTGCGAAATGTCGCACAATAGTTCAAAGTAGTCCGAAATAGTGCAAGATTGTGCGAAAATGATTTGACGTTGATTTCATGGCATTTGTAGTGATTCGGAGTGCATGTCGTAATGTGTCAATATGAGTAGAAAGCTTCTCCAGAGCTTATGGTGCATAGTGGACCTATCACCATCACTTATTATTTTGCCTCACTAAACACAATGTATTGGTCTCAGCAGTGATATTTAGTACCAACTCGCATCCGTCCTCTGACTCATGTTATACCATCCGAAGCCATTTAGTAGGTTTTGTCTGGGTTTCCAGGTTGAGTCTCATTCAGTCTACACTGAATATCAGCAGGCTCGAGACACCCTCAAGCAAATGAATCTCCCATGCAGTGCAAAAAATCTGCGACTGCTGGAAGAGCACCTAATGGTGCGAGAAGGTAAGAGGAGGAGGATCAAACCAGAACTGAGGATCATAGAGGTAGAAGATGATAGCGTCTCCCTTGGATCAGAACCTGCAGTTTCTGATGAGGAAGTATAGAAAGCCATCGACGAAATGCTCGTGATGAACCGCTTGAAACAGGAGCATATGATGAAAGGTCAGTCCTTTTCCCTGCCGCAAGCACAAAGATTAATATTCCAATGATCACAGTGAACTTTTCATGTGAAATTTTACTGCTACTAAATGTATCATTGAACTATTTACATCTTAATAAATGTGTTATGTTTGCAAATGAAAATTGTAAGAAAGGTGCTGACTGGATCATGAATTCAGGCGCATCAAAACACTTCACTGGTGAAATAAAAGATTTTGTTTTTTACGAGCCTTTACCGAGAAAGGACTCTACTCTGGTTCAAATGGCCATGGGTACTACTCATATAGTAGGAAAAGGAGCAGTCTTCATTAGACATCAGGTAGTATGTCACAGGAAGTCAGAGACATGTGAAATGCAATTATACCCCGTCTACTACATATCTGACTGTAATGCTCAATTACTGTCAATGGGCATCTTCTTACAAGATGGAAGTGATGTGCATGGTTCCTCCACACACATTTCATTTTTCAAGCAAGGAAACCCAATTATGGATTGCATCCCTCTTATGAAATGTGACATGATTTATTGGGCTCGAACTCATATATTGAGCACCAAAAGAATCAATGTCACAATGATGTATGTTGCAGACTACTTGACTTGGCATAGGGGACTTGGACACCCATCCAAAGAGGTGCTAGGGAAGATGCCTAATAGCACCATAAAATTCCCAAGGAATTTAATTATTCCTAAAGACAAAATTATATGTCCAGGGTGCACTGAAGGGAAAATGACCTCAAAATCTTTTCCCAAATCAAATTCACGTGCAGAAAAACCCTTTGAATTAATACATTCCGATCTAAAGGAACTCCTAGTACTATCATACCATAAACATAAATACTTTATTGTATTTCTGGATGACAAGATGTCACATATCTGGGTCCAATGCCTTAGAAAGAAATCTGACACTGCTGCAGCCATCAGACAATTTCGAGCGGTAGCTTTGACCCAGTATGGCGCTACAATCAAGCGCTGGCATGTCGATCCAGGGGGGAAGTTCAAAGATCGTGAGCTACAAAAAGTGCTCAAGGATTTTGGCATCAAAATAGAGATGTCTGCACCCCACGTTCATCAACAGAATGGGCGTGCAGAGTGTGCCATAAGGATAATAATGGAAAAGTTGCAAACCCTGCGATTTACTGCTTGTCTACCACAATCATGGTGAAAATTTTGCATTGAACATGCAACACACCTATACAACCAAACCCTGATAAGGTGCCTGAAATGGCTGACACCAGTTGAGGACCTGACAAAGGGCTGCCCAGATCTAAATGATCTAAAGGTTTTTGGTTGTGGTGCTTATGTCTATCTACCCAAGGAGAAGTGTCCAAACACATTGGCTCCTTGATCAGAGTTAATGACATACCTTGGATTAGAAGATGGCATTAAAGCATACCATTTCATGCAACCTAGTGGCGCAATATTCATTGGTGCTATGGCACTATTTGATGAAATGTTGTTCCCATGCTGTCCTGGAGCTAAAACTTCTGCCAAGACAGACCTTGGTGATTTTCCACCTCCAGAACCAGAAGATGATAACCACTTATCTGGAATGGATGGCGATGATTCTATACCACCACAAAATCTGCCCCTTCCTCCATCATCAGAAAATGATGATGATGATGATGTACCAAGTGAGCAAAAGGCACATGACTATGTGACTGACGCTCCTCCTCTGCCGCCTCCAGTAATCACTGAGGACTTTCATCCAAGACATGATGATCAACAGGAATGGCAGCAATTTCCCTGTCAATCAGGCAGGCAGAGGAACATCCCAAACCGTTTTGGCAATACCTATGGAGAGAAGCGACTCCCCTCTGACATAGTGAGAGACATTGCACATGATCAATATTGGAAGAGATCTGTGGGTCAAGATTCGGATCATAACCGAACATGACCACAATCTCAACAGAAAGAACTGGTTGCTGGACCAAGTTTGGCACCCCACGAGAGTGTGCCCAATTCCAATGATCAAGAACATATTTACCCAATGGGGCAACCGGACAAAGCAGGTTATATTAAAAAGATAACCAAGGAAGGTGGAGATAAGCTTATTCGCTGGCTGTTGTCAAAAGCAGTCAAACCATCAAGTGAAATAAGCCAAGTTCCAAACCAATTCCGTGATATTGCATGCCTACCACGGCAGCAGCAACATGAGTGGAAACAAGCTTGTCATGAAGAATTAGAGGCTCTTCATAAGCGACAAGTCTATGACATTGTTGATCTTCCACGTGATCGAAAAATAATCAAAAGTAGATGGGTTTTCTCTGTGAAAGCAGATGGAAGAAAATGAGCCAGACTCATGGCCAAAGGCTTTTCACAAGTTGAAGGCATTGACTTTGATGAGATTTTCTCACCAGTAGTCCGCTACGAGACCATACACCTCATGTTTGCACTTGTGTTGATAGGTCCACTTCATGCTTTAAAGTCTGGAGAAGTATTCCCACTCGTATCAACACATTACGACATATACTCCAAATCGCTATGAATGCCACCAAATCGACTTCGAATTATTTTCGAACTATTTCGCACTATTTCGGATGACTTCGAACTACTTAGAACTATTTCGAGACACTTCGAACCACTTCACAGCATTTCGAACGATAGCAGCTGCCGTATAGTTGTCTTGAAACACTTTCGATACACACTGCACAACCGGAGTGAGCTATTTAGTCGCATATCGAGCACTACCAGACACGAGGAGAGAGTACAAGAGAGTTAGAATGCGATAAGTGCATTTTTGTGTTTCTTTGATATATTGAAGCACAGGATAAGTACTTTTACCATATCGGAACACTATACATTTCATCATTTATCATTTATCATTTGTTTCATGATCTACAAATCCTCATTGTTTGATATATTTGCCTCATGTTTTACACATGTTTTTATTTCCTTTTTAGTACTATCTCTTCATTTTGTATATAGACTTGTATTAGTTAGAGTAAAATAAGCAACAGAACAATGGGGAACAGCACAAGTTACCCTCACACTTATTGTCTGACTTAAGAGCTGTTCTCTTGAGTCTTGATTCACATTGTATTACTAAGTTCTGTGAAATATCGCGAACTTCTTTGAAATTATCATATTTGCTCTCCATTTTATCGCATATTGCCCATCGCCTTTCGACAAACACTTCACATTCATTAAACTTGCTTTTCCATATACCTCAAACCTCTTCAAACTTATTTGGACTACTTTGCATGACTTCAAACCTCTTCAAACCTTTTTCGAACCTCTTCGCACATATTCGAACCTCTTTCAAACACCTTCGAACACCTTCGTACGCTCTTACAGATTATTCAAACCATCACTTATTATTTCGCCTTACTAAACACAATGTTTTGGTTTCAGTGGTGATATTTAGTACCACCTCGCACCCTTCCTCTGGCCTGTGTTATACCATCCGAAGCCATTTAGTAGGTTTTGTTTGGGTTTCTGGGTTGAGTATTATCAGCGTCTCTAGAAGGCAAGTATATGACAGGTGTTATGGTCAATACTCCTAGATCAAAGATAAGTCGATACTCGTAAGTGACGATGTTCAATAGAAGTTCGGATCGCCGAAGCTCGTGAGCAACAGTTGAGCAAGAGACTTAGATCGGACTCGTTTAGGAGTGTAGAAAAGACTAGGTCAAGCTGAATTGACCAGTCGCGCATTCATCGTATAAATACTACAAAATGTAGATCGGGGATATGAGTCGTGCTAATAGAACAATAGAGACAATAAGAATGGAAAGACAATAGAGAAAGGGGGCGTCCGCAGTACATTACAATAGTGTGAGAAAGTAGGTGGGCACACGTTGTACAAGACAAAAGAGAAGGGACAATAACGTGAGATGTTCGGTGATAGAACAATAGGAACAAAGGAGAATTGAATTCCTGTGCCTTCTCGTAACACTAGCTCCTCCCCAAGGTTTCGAGTTCCAACCGAAACTAAATCCTCACCATCCGCATTGGGTCAAAGGATGCCGCATCGCTTGTTGTCGTGGAGAACATCGAGAAGGAAGTGGGTGTTGGGGTGTCGTGGGCATAAACCCGCGCCGGTAGTTCAATGTTCTCTTCCCCAGCGAAATGCGCCGAGGTGTTGGTGAAGAAAGTAGTGAGCCATGGAAGGCGAGGGGCAGAAACGATTTTATATAGAATGAGCATGTAGAAGAGTGACATAATAAAAATGCACGCGCCGAAGACAGCGCTGAGAGCAATGATGATATGAAAATTTTGGATCATAGTGGATGGCTTCAAGTAGTACGATGACGTGGCGGTACATCGTGTGTCGGGTTGTTTGGACAGAAGAGTGCGGAATGTTCGGGTCGCCACCGCCGACAGTGCGGGCACTGGTACTCAGGGCAGTGAGACGAGAAATGACCTACTCGTGCACAGGTGAAGCAAACTGAGTTCCTCATCCATGGTGGCGCGGGCGTGTGTTCGGTGGTGGCCTGGGTGGGATAAGGAGTAGGTGCTCGCCATGGTTGCGAAGGGTGTGGGGGAGGTGGTGGCTGTGGGGGCACAGTGAGTGGTGTCTCTTCTTCGTCTTCCTCGTCGCTTAATGGTTCTATAATAAAAATTTGTTGTGGGGTGGGGACCCGCTCTCCGGGTCTGTAACGCAAAGCCTGTTCATCAAGATTTCTCATCAGTGGGAGTATATCGAGGTAGTAAGCCTCCTCTGTCAGTCGTCGGAATATGCACTGAAGGCGCGAGATGGCTCTGTAGGTTTCAAAAAGATTCTGTGTGGTGGTGTGTAGGAGTGCGCAGTCTTGGGTTACCGACAGCAGTCTCTCTTCGTTTCTAATGTCGTCCGTGTCTCGGACGAAGCTGAGGATGAGTTCGAAGGTCCTGACGGGGTCAGGGTCGGGTGTGACATTCATGAAAAAGTGGAGAGGGCAGCTCATTTTCAGGAGAGGTTGTGGGTGGACTTGTATTCGCCCAATACTTCAGCAGCGTTTTTTAAGTGAGCCGCTGGTTCCCAAGTGTTTTCTGCCGTGTTGTATCCCTTCCATTTTACCAGGAATCGAATTCTTTTGCCCATACCCCTGTGTGCCAAAATAGCCTCAACCTCGTGTTCCAATTCTCCTTCGATCAGATCGGGTGGTGGAGGAAGAAGGTTTGGCCTGTGGGTCTCGTTTTCCCTGAAACGCGAGAGCAGCGAGGCGTGGAATACGGGGTGAATCCTCCACTGAGAAGGGAGCCTTAGTTTGTAGGCATGAGACGAGATTACCCGTGTGATGGGGAAAGGTCCCTCGCATCTGGGTGCGAGCTTCTTGGTCGGGTATCCTAGCCTCAAATTCCTGGAGTCGAGCCAGACCCTTTCCCCTACAATGAATGGGCGGAATCCTTGCCCGTTTCGCCCGATCATTACTTGTCGGGAGAGTTCGTGGGCCGCCAGGGCTTCCCGCTGTGTGTTTCCTAGTTCGGCTATCCGCTGTTCGGTAGCCGGTACGTTTGTTTTTTGATAGGTCGTGGGGATAGCCCTAGAATGTGCTCCCATCATTATGTAAAATGGGGCATTTTTGATGGCCGAGTGGTGCTTCTGGTTGTGCGTGAATTCGGCGGTAGTGAGGTGGCTTTTCCATTGCGAAGGTTTGTTCGCACAGAAGATCCGGAGGTAGATCTCAAGTTCTTGATTCACCCTCTCCGTTTCCCCATCGGTCTGTGGGTGGTAAGCCGTGCTCATTGCTAATCTTATCCCCAGGAGTCTCCCCAGTTCCTGGAAGGCATTTGACGCGAAGCGTGGGTCTAGGTCAGAGATAATCTTATCTGGGAGGCCAAATCTCTTGAACACGTTGTGGAGATAGAGGTCGGCTGCTCCCAATGCGTCTACGCTCTTGTTACAGGGGATGAAAATTACCCCCTTAGTAAGTCCATGGTCTACCACAACCATGATTGTGTCACATCTGTCGCTTATCAGGAGATCAGTGATGAAGTCCATGGTCACCAGTGCGAATGGTCGAGTGGCGTTAGATCTAATCGGCGATAATCCCAGTGTTGTCGGGTGTGTATTCACCTTCATCTGTTGACAGGTGGCGCAGCCGTCGACGTAATTCTGAATGAAAATGGTCATCCCTGGCCACCAGTAGTCCCTCCGTATTAGTTCTAGGGTTTGAAATTGGCCGGGGTGTCCTGTAAGTATGTTATCACGGTATTTCTCCACAATTTTTCTTCTTAATTCTTTGTCGTCTGGGACATAGCATCAATCTTTGAAAAAGACCGTCCCATCATCCTCCATTTTCCAGTCTTCTACCGCTGACTTGATCGGTGGCGTTCCTCCTTCTTTGATGGCTCTTACTATCTCCTTTAGTAAGTCATCTCTCATCATGCTTTCTGCCAGCACTTCCTTTAGTTCGGTATCGATCATCTGTGTGAAAATCTCGTCCTTTAGTAAGGTGATATCGTCGTTATCGTTGTCGATATCGGGTATGTGATCACCTCTCCGTGACAAGGCGTCAGACTGGATCATCATCTTTCCCGGGACATGGACCAATTGTAGGTTAAATTGTGACAGGAAGAGGCTCCACCTAGCCTGTCGCCAATTTAACTTCCATGCTACCCTGAAGCACATCAGGTTTTTGTGATCCGATAGGATCGTTGTTGGGTGTTCGGATCCCTGGAGATAGTGTCTCCAGGTTTCCAGTGCCCATATTATCCCTAACAGCTCCCGATCATAGATTTCGTAGTTTCGTTCGGTAGCTGTCAGGGAGTGTGAGATATATCTGCAAGGGTGCCAATCCCCGTTGGTATCAGTCTGTTTCAAGATGGCGCCTGTCGCGTATTTTGAGGCGTCACTTTCGATTACGAATGGCTTCCCCGCATCAGGCATCAGTAATACTGGCGTCTGGGAGAACCTCTTTTTCAGTGAGTCGAATGCCCCTTGGCACTCATCTGTCCAGTTGAAGGGCTGGTCCTTTCTCGTTAAGTCATTGAGTGGCTTAGTAATTGTGGCAAAGTTGCCGATGAATCTCCTGTAGAAGTTTCCAAAGCCCAGGAATGATCTAACCCCCTTTACGTTGGTCGGGGCTGGCCAATCCCTTATTCTGCTTAGCTTAGTGGGGTTCATAGCCAGCTGGTTTGGTCGTAGGATCAAACCGAGGAATTCGACCTCCTGTATGTCGAACCTGGACTTTTCGGGTTTCAGGTACAGGTCATTCTCCCTAAGCCTTGCCAGGACTCTTCTCGTTCTCTCCTCGTGCTCCTTTTTGTCTTTGGAGAAGATAAGAATATCGTCCATGTAGATTACTAGCCATCCTTCGTTCAGCATGTCTCGGAAGATGTCGTTCATCATCGCCTGGAAAGTTGCCGGGGAATTACAGAGGCCGAAAAACATGACCTTGGGCTCGAATAGCCCCTTGTTGGTTTTGAAGGCCGCCTTCCACTTGTCTCCCTTCTTTATTCGGACGTTGTGGTACCCCCATCTGATGTCCAGTTTAGTAAACCATCTCGCTCCCTTCAGCTTATCGAGTAGATCGCCGATCAGCGGAAGTGGGTAGGAGTTTTTGATGGTTCCTTCATTCAAATACTGGTAGTCTTGGCACGGTCTAAGCACATCAGAGTCCTTTTTTGCTACGAAGAAAAATGGCGATGCCATAGGGGATTTGGATGGGGTGATGTATCCCTTCCTCAGGTTGTCATCGATGAATTCGTCCAATTTCTTCTGTTCCGCCGGGGTGATAGGGTAGACCTTGCAGTCTTTCGGGATGAAATCTGGCTTAAATTCGATCGCGTGGTCCCACGGTCTCGATTCGGGAAATCTTTCCGATGCTGCCTTCTCGAATACGCTCCGGTATTCCTTGTATCTCTCAGGGAGTAGGTCATCGAGTGATTGCTTCTCCCCGACGTCCTCCCTCTCGTGAGCAAGCCTCTGCGAGATGGAAGTTTTGGCTCGGATGTGAGTGGTGTGAGAGAAGGCAAATCTACCGGTCGATCGAGATTGGGTGATGCGCACGATGTGCCTAAGCTTCTGATAATTCGGGGGGATGTAGTCGTGTTCGATCGTGAGGGGGGACTCTTCGGTTCTAAATATCCCAACCATTGGTTCCCCCCGAACGTAGGCAAATAGTGCATCTGTCCCATTGTTATTCCCTTCAGGTGATAAGCTGATGTCGGATTTGTCCAATAGTGAGATCGGTGGATCGATCTCGGGGTGAGCGTCCGTTGCCGTGTCTGTTGCTGGGTGTGGTCCGTTTTCCTCGAGTCTGTACATGGCACAGAGTCCTCTTGCGAGATGAACTGTCCTGAGCCTACTCTTCACGTGCTCGGCGGCGGCGAGGTGGGTTTTCCCGAAGGTCTTCCCAGCACTCCTTTTAGGTAGCCTCTCGAGAGTCGGGCTCAACGTTACTCTCGATACAAGCGGCCCCTTGTCATCTATGTAAGACTCTGCTTACCGATTGTGGTTCGAGTCCGCTCGATCATAGTCTGGATCTTTCCCATAATGGACCTTTCAGTCCGTCTGTCCGTGAGAGTCCCCTTCTCCCAATCGATGGCGGGGTTGCGTCTCTGGAGCCATGTGTATCCTAGGATCATCATCTCGTTTCCTAGCCCTGTTATCAGCATCCTGATCTTCTCTTCTTTCCCTCTGATCTCAGTGTCGATAATGACATAATGCAAGATCATTCCGTTTTTGTTTAGCATCCCATTAACATTCTTAGCGAGGATTTTCCTGCTGAGTGGGTTCTTCTTTAGTCCGAGTTTTTGGATGACTCGGTGGTCAATAAAGGTTTCTCCCGCCCCTGAGTCGATCAGGGCAGGTATTTCGGCTTTCTTGTCGTCTAGCAAACAGTGAACCGGGACGTGCATGGATTGTTTGCTCACGTCAGCTACCAGTACACTCGAGATGACTACTCTGGCGGGCTCTGCTGCCGATGCAGGCCGCCGCTTCAAAAACCCTCTTCCACCATTAGGTCCAACACTTCCTCCTTCTGCTTCTCTTCTAGCTCATTGATGAGCGCTCGGATTTTTGCATAGTGTTCTCGAGATGTTTTCTTTGTCTCGGTCTTCTTTTCTTCTTTGGCGGGTGGCTCTTTCCCGCCTCTGTGTTCGTTCGCCCTATGTCCTGTTTTGTGGCAGATAAAACACCTTCCTTCTTTCATATGCTTTACCCTTTCTGCGTAAGAGAGGCGCGTCGCGTCGATTTCCATAGCATTTGTATCCTTGGAGGAGCTGCCCACTCCCCCTCCTCCTACCTTACTGTAGGTTCTTTCTTTGATCGCCCTCACCCTCTTTAAATGTCCTTCCGCCCTCGCTGCGTGGGTGTACCATCCTTCGATGGTGTCAGGCGGGTTCACCTGAAATGTTTGTATTATGTAGTATAATGTTAACTTTGGATTCCCCTCTGTTAGCTCACTCCTAAGTAAGGCTTTGAGGTTGCCCATACAGACACCCCTAACACAATTCCTAATCATTCCCAGCCTCTGCCTCCTCTGGTCATTATTGATGATGAACTTGAATATGAAATCTTGGAAATCCTGGACTTAAAGATTGATAACCATCATTGTTGCAAGTCACTATATTTTGTCTGGTGGGAAGGTTAGCAGGGGACTGATGAAGAAAACTCCTGGCTCCCAGCTACAAAGCTTGATCATTCTTAGGAACTTGTGGCAGAGTTTCACACTCATTACCCAGATAAACCCAGACCACTTCAGACTTAACTCACAGAGAAGGAGGCAGTACAATCATTTTATTTCTTAAAAAGAAAAAAAAACAAGGCTAAAGATATAGAATTTTTTGTGGGCCTCAACCAGGCCCCTACACCTCTCCATCATTGTATCCAATGGGCTACACCTGAACGACCTGCTCAGCCTGCTCAGCCAGCTCCTCCCATACCTCCCCTCACTAAGATTCTCCTCCTTTTCTTCCTCCTCATTGTGGATTTACTCATGCCAGAAATTCACACTCCAATTCCTCCCTCTTATATATGGAAATTTATAACAATATTAGTGTCTACAAGTACTAAATGTAATACCTGGAGGAAATAAATACAATCCAAAGAGGGAATAAATTTTATTTCAGAGTGGTATACCTATTAGCTGGTAATTGTATGAAGCCATGGTATCATTTTCATTTTTTAAAGGTACAAACTGAAGTGGTGAAATCCATGTCAAAAATGGCACATTTTATACCCTGCTATTTTTACCATGCCATAGAAAAGTCATCCACTCCAGGTCAATTTTTTCAATAGCCCATTCAGTAACCATAGAACATTTGAAATATAAACTTGTTTAAATTCATCCATTTGAAAGAACTAATTCACCAATTAAGATCCAGACTACAACTCATTGCATGGAATATAAACTTGTTTAAATTAATCCATTTGACAGCACTAGTTCACCAGGTAAGATCTGGACTACACTCATTGAATAGATCCTCATATTCCAGGCCATCCTCACCTGCAGAGATATCCTCATCCTCATAGTCACCAGCTCCATTGTAGCCACCAGTTTCATTGCAGCCACCAGCTCCATCATAGTCACCAGCTCCATCATAGCCACCAGTCCCATTGTAGCTGCTAGCCCTGTCATAGTCGCCATCATCGCTGGCCCTGTCATTGTTGCCACCCTGGTCTTCATTGTTGCCTAACTCATCATTGGCCCCATTGGCACTGCTGTTGTCACTACCAGCTCCATCGCTGCCATTGTTGCTGGCCCCCTCATTGCCATTGTTTGCATTGTTGCTTCCTCCACTTCCTTTGCCACCCTCATCACCTTTCATACCATGATTTGTCTGATCTCCCAGATATCCTCGTTTGTGTGCATATGCATGTTTTTTCTTGAGATTCAATTTAAGGAATTCTTTGATGGACCAGCCATATGGGAATCTCTTGAAATAGCTATGATGCTGTGGTGCCTAGAGTATAATATTTTTGGGAAGATATGACATGTAAAAAGTAAAAAGTAAAAGGGAAGGACATATGGCTCCAATAATCTTGCTGATAAGTTCTTTGGGTTGGCAATGCCACAATACTGCACAATCAAGCCCTGCTTTAGCTGATAGGTCCTGGACAGCACACTACAATCATGAGAGAGAGATAAGTGTGCACACTGGTAGGACTCACTCTGTTAGGGCGACACCCACTAATCTGATAGCTGGACTGTGCAGGCTCTCCTACAAGAAGGTGGCAGGGTGCATGCTAATAGGTCCACTATGCGCTATAAGGTCTGGAGAAGATTCTAATTGTATCTACACATTATGACACACACTCTGAATCACTATGAATGCCACAAAATCAACTTTGACTCTTTTCAAACTATTTCACACTATTTTGGATGACTTCGAACTATTTCAAACCATTTCACGACATTTCATGACACTTTGAATGACTTTGCAGCATTTTAAATGACATCGGCTGCCATATAGCTGTTTTAAAACACTTTTGATACATGAGCCAATTTGCTGCATATTGAGCACTACCAGACATAAGGAGAGACTACAAGAGATTTAGTATATGATAAGTGCAGTTTTATGTTTTATTGATATATTAAAGCAATAGAACAAGAACTCTTACTATACTGAGACAATGTATTGTACATTTCACTTATTATCATTTCTCATTTGTTTTATAAATTACAAAGTTGTCGTTGTTGTATATATTGCCTCATGTTTTACACATGTTATTATTTCCTTTCTAGTACTATCTCTTCAATTTGTATATAGACTTGTATTAGTTACTTAGAATGTCAAGCAAAGCAACAGGGAACAGAGAAGAGGTACCTTCTCACTTATCATCTGACTTAAGAGCTGTTCTCTTGAGTCTTATCTTTGCATCATATCTCAAAGTTCTGCAGAATATTGCAAACTTCTTTGAAACTATCGTATTCGCTCCTTGTTTTATCACACATCGCCTATTGCCTCTCGACAAATACTCCTTATTTGTTATATTCACTTTTCAACATACCTCGAAATTAGTTTGACATCTACAAACTTCTTTGAACTCACTTTGAACCACTGACATTCCTTGAAACTTCTTCAAATTATTTTGCACACCTTTGAACATCTTTTGAACTATTTTGCAAATCTTCAAACCTATTTCAAACTCTTTTGAACATCTTTGTATGCCTTTTAAAGACTATTCACAACATCCCTTACCATTTCGTGTCACTAAACACAATGTTTTGGTATCAGCAGTGATATTTGGTACCAACTCGCACCCTTCCTCTAGCCTGTGTCATACTTCCTAAGCCTTTTAACAGGTTTTTGTTAGGTTACCAGGTCGAGTAGCATCAATGCGCATGATGGGGGGTTTTGATGGTTTTGATGTGATGGGTTAAAAATAGATGAGTTGGTTGAAAAAGGTGTTTTGCACCACAAATGTGGATGGAATACCTAGGAGAACTCAACTGAGGTCCCCAGGTATATATTTTAAGTTTATATACTATGTTACACATTTTGTAATATGTTGCTACTGGTGCACATTGATGCATGTAAATAAAAAATTCCCATGCTGACAAATATAGTGTTTGTAGGCATTTGGTAGCATATTTTGATGTAATAAAATGAAATAAAATAAAATATTATAGAAATATTATATTATTATGTAATAGGGATGTTAGGAGACTGTTTTCTAACATTACCCCCCCTTTTATGCCTCAACTTCCAAATGAGAAAATATTGTATCTGTCCCCTCTGTGAAATTTTGGTAAGGCTAGAAATTCATCTCCTCATACACCATTCTAGCAATGTGACGTGGAGCATTTGGATTAAGTTTAAAGAATTGGGCAATTGCATTACGTGCTTGCTTACAATTCTCTTTGGGTTCCCATGAGTTATTTTCATCAGTGTAGTTCTTCCACTTGATTAAGAACTCCAATTTATTTCATCGAAGATGTGAGTCTAAAACCTCTTCCACTACATATTGTGGAGCACCTTCTACCATTATTGGAGGTTTCAGAGTAGTTTGTTAACTGGGAATAGTGGGTGGGCAGTAAGGGCATAAGCAGGAAATGTTAATTTCAGGATCAATATTGAATGATTGAGGCAATTTTAACACTACCACATTGGGCAAAATTATTTTAGAAATCGCATATGGGCCAACTTGCTTCCCCGTAAGCTTTTTTGAAGGTCGTGGAATATTTACATCCTTGGTACTTAGCCATACCAAGTCACCAACTTTGTACTCTGGAGCAACAGCTCAAGCATGATCCATGTGTCGCATCATATCATCATGTGCTTTCATCAATGCCACCTTTGCTTCCTCCTGCACCTTTCACATTTTTGATACAAAGTCCTCCACTGATTGTACCTTGACTTCCCTTTGAGGTTCTATTTCAATTCTGGGATGATACCCATAATTAGCAAAGAAGGGTGACATGCGAGTAGCTGAATGGAATTTATTATTGTGAGAAAATTCAGCAATTGCCAACCATTTGGGCCAGTCAGTTTGTCGGTGATTGACAAACATGCATAGGTACTGCTCCAACTCCTGATTCATTCTCTCTGTCTGCCCATCAGTTTGTGGGTGATATGCCATAGATAACTTGGTTTGAATCCACAATATTCTTGCATAAACACAGAAGCAAATTGTGATCTGCAATTGGAGATAACTGTATCAGGTAATCCATGTAACTGCCATACCTGATTTAGATAGAGGCATGCCAAGCCCAACAATGAGGTCTCTGCAGTAGTAGGAATGATATGGACTTCCTATGTGAAGTGGTTGCATACTACAAATATTGTATCATATCCTTGAGCTTCAGGTAATCCTGTGATAAAGTCCACAGATATATCTCACCATGGCACTTTAGGTATAGGGTTTGGCATTAATTTTCCTGCAGGCTTTTCTGGAAATCTTCCTCCTCATGCACATATCAGACCCATCCACATACCCCAACACATACTTTGAAATTCCAGGCCACCAATAATTTCTCATCACCAATTCCAATGTCTTCCACCTTTCTGGATGTCCAGCAGCTGGCATATTATGATGTAATCATATGATCTCCCTTCATAAATCTTGATCCTTTGGTACATATACCTTTCCTCTGAACAACACTTACCCCTGTTCTTCAACCCATTCATCTCCTTTAATATTACCTTTCTTCTCTCTCCTCAAAGCTTTCACAGCTTCCACTACTTCATCATCCATCTCTAAACATTGTCTAATTTTAGACAACATTTCTGTTGCTGAGCTATCCACCAATAGATGCCCTTGACCCATAGCACAAATGTGAAAGTATTCAGGTTTAAGTAGGGTAATTTTTTATTCTCCTCCTCCACCCCCCTTTTATGATCTGTACATCTGGATAATGCATCTGCTTTCCTCATCAAGCTTCCCACTTTGTGGACTAAGTGAAAATTAAAATGTGATAGGAATAATGCCCAATATGCTTGCCAATAGTTAAGCTTTTTAGTGGACATGAAGTACTGCAGATTTTGATGATCCATTGATAGGTCCATTATGTGCTATAAGATCTGGAGAAGGATCTAATCATATCTACACATTATGACATGCACTCCAAATCACTATGAATGCTACGAAATTGACTTCAAATCCTTTTCAAACTATTTCACACTATTTTGGATGACTTCAAATGACTTCGAATAATTTTGCAACACTTCAAATGCTTTCAAATGACTTTGTACTACTTTGAACGACATCGGCTGCTGTATAGCTGTTTTGAAACCATTTTGACTTGCACTGCTCAACCAAAGTGAGCCATTTCGTTGCATATAAAGTGCCACAAGACACAAAAAGAGACTACAAGAGACTTAGAATGTGATAAGTGCAGTTTTTATGTTTCAGTGATATATTAAAGCAATAGAACAAGAACTCTTACTATACTGGGACAATGTACATTTCATTCATTATCGTTTCTCATTTGTTTTATGTTTTACAATACCTTTATTGCTGTGCATATGTTAGGAAACAGTCTCCTAACATGCCTATTACCTAATATCATTTTTATTTTATTTTATTTCATTTTATTTTATTTTATTTCACCAAAATACACTACAAAATGCCTATATACACATTATTTGTCAGCATGGGAATTCTTTATTTACACACATCAATATGTATGTGCATGTGTGCGCATGTGTGTGTGCATCTGTAATAACATACTACAATATGTGTAACATAGTATATAACCTTAAAATAAATACTAGGAGGCCTCAGTTGCGTTCTCTTAGGTATTCCATCCACAATAGTGGTGCGAAAGGCTTAATTCAGCCAACTAATCTATTTTTAACCTCTCACATCAAAGCCATCAAACCCTCCATCATGCGTGTGCCCCCCGCCGCCTTCTTGTAGGAGAACCTGCATGGTCCAGCTAGCAGATTAGTGGGTGTCACCCTAACAGCATACTGCCTCATGTTCTACACTTGTTATTATTTCCTTTTTAGTACTATCTCTTCAAATTGTATATAGACCCTGTATTAGTTACTTAGAAGAACAGCAAAAGCAATGAGGAACAGAGAATAAGTTACTCTCTCACTCATCATCTGATTTAAGAGCAGTTCTCTTGAGTCTCAGCTTGCATCATATCTCTAAGTTCTGCAAAATATCGTGAACTTCTTTGAACTTTTGTATTCGCTCTCTACTCATCACCTATCGCCTATCGCCACTCAAAAAACACTTCGCATTCACTATACTCACTTCTCAATATACCTTGAACCACTTCTACCATTTCGACATTCCTCAAAACTTCTTTGAACTATTTCACACACTTTCGAACATCTTTTGAACTATTTCACACATTTTCAAACCTATTTTGAACTCTTTTGAACATCTTCGTATGCCTTTTAAAGACTATTCATAACATCCCTTACCATTTTACATCACTAAGCACAATGTTTTAGTATCAGCAGTGATATTTAGTACCAACTCGCACCCTTCCTCTAGCCTGTGTTATACTTTCTAAGCCTTTTAACAGGTTTTTGTTAGGTTTCTAGGTTGAGTATCATCACCATCCAGATTTCAATCTGATGCATTGATAGGTCCATTGCACACTATAAGGTCTGTAGAAGGATCTAATCATCATGACATGCACTCTGAATTACTACTAACACCACAAAATCGACGTCGAATCCTTTTCGAACTATTTTGTACTATTTCGGATGACTTCAAAACATTTCGAATGCTTTCAAACTATTTCGCGACACTTCGAATGACTTCGCAGCATTTTGAACAATATTGACCACCATATAGCTGTCTTGAAACACTTTCAATACACACTGCACATTCGAAACAAACCATTTAGTCACATATCGAGCACTACCGGACACAAGGAGAGACTACCAGAAACTTAGGATGCGATAAGTGTGGTTTTATGTTTCATTGATCTATTGAAGCACAAGATAAGTACTTTTACTATATGAGAACACTATATGTTTCATCATTTATCATTTTTTATTTGTTTCATGATCTACAAGTCCTCATTGTTTGATATATTGTCTCATGTTTTACACATGTTCTTATTTCCTTTTTAGTGCTATCTCCTCAAATTGTATATAGACTTGTATTAGTTACTTGGAATAAAAAAGAATACCAATGGAGAACAGAGCATAAGCTACCCTCTCTCTCATCGTCTGACTTAAGAGCCATTCTCTTGGGTCTTATCTTCACATCATATCGCTAAGTTCTGCAAGATATTGTGAACTTCTTTGAAACTATTGTATTCACTCCTTGTTTTATCGCACATCGCCTATCACCTTTTGACAAACACTTCATATTTGTTATACTCACTCCTCGATATACCTCGAACCACTTCGAACCACTTCAACCTTCCTCGAAACTTATTTGAACTACTTCGCACATCTTTGAACTTATTCGAACTATTTTGCACATCTTCAAACCTATTTCAAACTATTTTGAACTTCTTTGTATGCTCCCACAGACTATTCACACCATCCCTTTTCAATTCGCCTCACTAAAAACAATGTTTGGAAATCAGCGGTGATATTTAGTACCAACTCGCACCATTCCTCTGACTCGTGTTATACCATCTGAAGCCATTTAGTAAATCTTATTTGGATTTCTGGGTTGAGTATCATCAGCATACATCCTTCCAAATAATGTCTCCATGCTTCCAATACTCATATTATTCCCAACATCTCTTTGTCATGCAAAATTGGTGAGTCCCAAGAAAGCCTAAACTTCCTTGATATGGGTAGGCATGGGCCAATCAACAATTGCCTGTACCTTGATAGAATCCATCTTGATTCCATCAGGACCAATCATTAATCCCAAGACCACAATCTTGCTTGCCCCAAACACACACTTCTCTGGCTCAATGAATAAATCATTCTCTGCCAATCTTCTCAATACCTCCTGCACTATCGCCTCATGATTTTCTTCATCCTCCATGAATATCAAAATGTTGTCAATAAATATTATTACCATGCCCTTGTCTATTATGTCCTTGAAAATGTTTTTCATCATATTTTGGAAAGTTGGGGGACTATTGGTCATCCCAAAAAACATGACAAGCAGCTCAAAGGATCTTCGATGCATAGCAAATGCAGCCTTCCACTCATCTCCTTTCTTTATTTGTATATTGTTGTACCCCCAGCATAAATCCAATTTTGTAAAGACCTTGGCCTTTCCCATCTTGTCAATTATCTCTGAGATCAATGGCAAAGGGTACACATTCTTCACTGTCCACTCATTCAGATACCTATAATCTGTACACATCCTCTTCCTCTGATCCTTTTTCGACGAAAAATATTGGTGATGTTTGCAGTGATTTTGAAGGTCATATGTATCCCTTGGACAATTGTTTATTAAGGAATGCATCCACTTCTTCTTGCTCCTTCAGAGATAACAGGTAGACTTTTGACTTCTTTAGCACAAATCCCAGCTTCATCTCAATTGCATGATCCCATGGCTTTCACACTGGCATCCACTCCAATTCCTTCTGAAAAACTGACAAATATTTATGATATGCTTTCAGCACCCACTCCTCCACTGGCTTCTCCACTTTCACAGTATTTTTATCCCATAACTGTCCTCCATAAATTTTTCTAAAAGTTTGCTTCTGTTCTTCCTTACTAGTCATGATTGGAACTTCCCCATTTGGCATGTCCTCATCTTCCACTTCCTTCATCGTAACAGAATACTTCCTTGGATGTTCTTTCTCTTTCTTTTCCTTCTTCTCCTTTTTTACTTTTCTCACATATACATTCCATTCTTTAGAACAACGAGTCATGTGTATCTTCCCAGTTTTCCAATCAATTTCTGGGTTATGCTTTTGTAACCACGGACATCCAATTATCAGATTGGTTTTCCCAAGGTCACACAGCTCAAATATAGCTCATTCCTGATGATCCTGATACTTCAGTATCATCGTCACCTCCTCCTTAATAGTTCCTCCAGCATATTATGATGTAACCATACAATCTCCCTTCATAAATCTTGATCCTTCAGTACATATACCTTTCCTCTGAACAACACTAACCCCTGTTCTTCAACCCATTCATCTCCTTTAATATTATCTTTCTTCTCTCTCCTCAGAGCTTTCACAGCTTCCACCACTTCATCATCCATCTCTGAACATTGTCAAATTTTAGACAACTTTTCTGTCTCTGAGCTATCTACCAATAGATGCCCTTGATGCATAGCGCAAATGCGAAAGTATTCAGGTTTGAGTAGGGTAATATTTTATTGTCCTCCACCCCCCTTTTATAATCTGTACGTTTGGATAATGCATCTGCTTTCCTCATCAAGCTTTCCACTTTGTGTGCAACAATAGAGAAGGATCTTGCATAAGCTTTTCCAGAGTGATGTCAATGAGGGAAACCATAAGAACTTATACTGGAACTGTCGAAAAACTGAAGCAAATGACATGAGATCAGGTAACGCTTATATTGCATAAATAGATACCTCAGTGATCATTCAAACAATGATAACCCAAAGCTAAAAGAGGAAAGGCGAGGCCATTCCATGCCTGTGAGGATGGCAGATGTCTCACCCAGCAGGATAAATGAACAATGTCCAAGCAGAAATGAGGGCAGACACCAGACAAGAAGAAACAACTGATGTCAAATTGAGTCGCTAGGGAGACATAAAACATCTCACCCAAGGTGCAGGAAAACCAAGATTCAAAAAGACAAGCAGAACCGATATCCAAAAGGACAAGCAAAACCGTGGATGGGAGACAGTGATCAGTTGTTGATTGGGGTGTTGGCTGTGAAAACAACACCCCACGCAGGCGTTTTCCGAAAGTCACGTGTTGCAAAGAATCTGCTGTGTTTTCGTCCTTGGCCAGATGTTGTATGATATACTTGGCTATCTTATTAGAAGGTACTATTCTACCGTCCTCGATATACTTCAAATCTGTATGATAGGTAAGTATTAATAGACCTGGTGTCAAGAAGTGTTATAACCCTTTATGCGTGGAAATGTACAGCGTTCATCATTATGCCTCACTGTCGAGGCTAGTCTCAGGAGACGCCACTGCAATGCGCTCGCCCTTTATCAAACCATATTTCTCGTCCGTGTAGAGAATCAAGGGAATCTCACGCAGCAGCAACAGCGTCAAAACCCCAAGCCCCGAAATACCAGCCATTAGCCTCCAGACTGTACTCATGCTCTGGGAGAATGCCTGACGTACTTCAGAGCGCAAAGGCTCTTCTAGCGCACGTATCTTCGGGATCGCTGCATACGCAATTTCTACCCCCTTTGGGAACTGCGAGAGGAAATCGCGAGGCAGGGACTTCTTTAGTTCGTTCTGCAGAATTGTGCTAGAGATGGTTATGCCCCATGTCTGGGGATATCAGTTTTCATATATTATGGGTAGGCGTAGGGAGTACCTGTGCGAAGGAACGCGTAAAATTGAAGAAGGCTAGTGCAGCGGCTGCGCGTGATACTGGCAGAGGAGCGAGGACGGGAAAAACTGTACTGGTATACTAATGCCCAAGGCCGACATCAGTCCCAAGAGCCTGGGAAAAGAGTGCCAGACGTACAAGGATGCCTATCCCAGCAGAAGATATGAATTGAAAGCTGACCCATTGTCCCACACAACTGTCTCTCTTAAGCAGACTGAGGAGCCCAAAACCGACGATGGTAAACATCCAGCCGAGAGCATTTATAGGGCGATAGTTGTTTGTTATTTGCACGATGGTACCACAGATGAAGGCCCAGGGAGCAATAACAAGCGCACTGGGCAACACATCGATAGCGGAGCGGATTGGAGTTGCGCCGAGACACACTTGGAAGAAAACTGGGAGGTAGTCTAGGAGAGACATTAGTAGCTGGTCGAGCGGCATCCGAAGGTATCCACGAACAAATCATAGAGATGCTGACTATGCCGTGAAAGAACGTAGACATATACCTGATGAACGTGAGGGTAAGCAAGAGATGTCACTCCGTAGTGCAGATCCTACCCGCTAAAACTGGTGCGATTAGCCATGATATCATGTGGAATTGTCGGAACTTTCGGGAATTTGGCCTCGTAATAGATGAAGAAACATACGAGGCACATGCCACTTATGAGCGGGACGAGGACCTGGGCAGACTTCCAAGGATAGTGAATACCTCCCCAAGTGAGGCCGATGATTGCAAGAGTGGTGCCGATAATGATAATGAGGTTACCGCTGCACAAGTAAATCAGCAGGCATAAAGTTAACAGAGCGATACGCTTACGTCCAGTCGACGAGGCCAATCTTTTCTCGCACAGAACCTTCGGGGGTACGGACTCGCATAAAGCATATTACAAGAGTAAAGGCAGCGACTGTGAAGGGGAGATTAACGTCTAGTAAAAAGATGAGTTTCGCAAATGTGCAGCGAAATGAACACAAACAGAATATCCATCGCCAGGATATCTTTTGGGCGAATGCGCCCCCCTCAAATGTGCAATGTGGTTAAGCAATAGAAAAGAACAGACAGGAGGAACATACAACGGGGGGGCCAATTCCAGAGGCAAAAGCCCATACGAGGCCAAGTAGGCCTTCGTAAATACCACGCTCTGCGAGCGGGACAAGGTCGGATACGATAATGTCCGAAAGGTTAAGAATTCCACCACCTCCGACGCCTTGAATAACTTGCGAGAGGTAAGCAGAGGTTTCAGCAGTACAGAGACAAAATACCTCGTGCTGCAATCATCATATTCATATTCCGTGCTGACCCAGCTAAGGCGCTACCAATGGCAAAAAATGTAACAGAGAAAAGCATGACAGGTTTACGCCCAAAGACATCTGCAAGAGCACCCGACAGCGGGAGGATGGCCGTACTGGAGAGGGAATACCCGGAGCCAACCCAGACAAAGTTGTCGCTACCGTTCAGGTCCTTGGTGATGGTGGGAAGAGCAGTTCCGACCGCGGTGAGGTCGAGGGCGCTGAGGAACAAGCAGGCAACGAGTGCCATGAAGGTAAGCCAGAATTCCTTGTTCTTCCTAGGCTTTGTGCCCGCTGTCATCGATGCCGCTACGGGCACAATCGCCTCTGGTGACATGGTGACTTGAGGTGAAGCAAAATGGAGTGTGCAGACTTACCTGCACTCTCGGTGGGACCCTTGGACTCAACATAGCTCAACATAGCAGAGCGTGGCAAGTGAGCGTGTGGAATAGCGCCAAACACCCATTGACGTGGAGGTTCTCAGTTCTGATAACGCGGCCATGTTACTGTCACTTGTCTCACTATGATCTATTTTTGACGAGCCGTTGTTGTCTGCCAAGCCTGTAGGACTAGGACTGCGCCCGCGATAGACCGTATAAAACTGATGAATTTTCTGTTACCTCTGTCTGAAAGCGATTATTGCCCATAGGCAGTTAACTTTGATTTAAGCCGGCCGGCACTTCCTGGATATTAGCTTTCCAAGTCCTCGAGAATGCGGACACGGTTGGCAGCAAGTCGATACATGATTGGCAGGGTATGAGTGATAAGCGAACAGGTTTGCGGGTCAGCTGAAATTTCGTTGAAAATTATGGTTTCAGTAAAGTGACTGGAAAAAGACATTTTGGGTTGACCGAAACGAGGTTTAAGGCAGCCCGAAAGGTTTAATTTCAGTCACATCGTTGAAACTATTGTTTTCGGCAAAGTTTTCGGTTGATCTGAAAACCTGCTGTTCCCGATGTGTAAGCTTGAAAATCTTCCGAAGAGAGAGGCTTCTGCAATGTCGTGGGAGCGAGTAAAGGGAGCACCCGGTGCATGAGTATAATACTAACCAAATGCAATTACGTTGACGATTGTTCGGTCCTTTTCGAATTTACAACCCGGTGATCAGGAAAGTTGTTTTCAAGCAACCGATACACCTTGCGGCTATGGAGCTGTGTGGAAATCTCTTTACCCATGGGGAATGATCCCGCAATGCACAGGTATGAATAGAAGGCCTTTGCTGCGCATTGTCCCAAACCAGACATCAATCAGTTTGTCCGTGCGAAGTCGGGATCCGCTTTTCATCTCAGATCTCCTTCTAGCGGTATACGCATATCTGAGAACTGGAAAAAAAAAGGATGCAGAGGGGTGTGGTCGATCTCAATGAATGATATGATTGCACTCGTGACTCGGCATACTAATTTCCCATACTACGTATATCAATAGCATCCGTGCGTCTACTCCTCTGTCGTGGATGCTTTCAATAGTACTGTCTCTCCAAAGCCAATGTTTTTACGGATTCTCGGATGTATTCTCGTAAGATCACGGGGCTATGAGATGCTATCACTCACCCACAAGTTCGTAAACAGATTCCGAAGGCATCCTCGGAATCTTCACTGATAGTGGAGGAACGGGACCTCTGCGTATACAGTCGGAACTTTTGGTTCAGAATACGGCTACCTTATTTATCGACTGGAGACATGAGCTAGCGGGCCACTACTCTGCATGGCATGTCCGAGTTCTCTCGAGTGTAGATCGCCATCACAGATTATCTTTGTCGATTCATAGACTAATGAGCTGTCTGTAACTATTCCATCATGAAACCAGACCATCCCAGCCTGTGTTACTATGCATGCAGTCAAATGGTCTGCTGCAAAATGTATAACACCACATAAGGAATAACTTGGGAATAACATCGATATGCCCCATCAATGCTGATCCTCAGGCTAGTGTCCGGCTCGGTAATGTACATTGAAGCATTGAATGATACCTGCATCAGCTGGCTGGACATGTGCCATGAGATTTGGTGTGAAGTTTTCAGCATGGATGTTCATAAGGTCATCAGGTGGGACATGCACACTGAAGTTGTCTTGAAATAAAACAATTTTCTGCCCATTGCATCAAAACTTTGCATCCCAGTCATGAAGCCACTCTTGATAAAGAACTGTGGTCATCCAAGCCTTCACATTGCTCTGATAATAGAATCCTAACTGTGCACCGGATTTGCATTGAAAAGGCCATGGTCATTCGAATTTGCCAATGATAATGGGGGGGAGTTTCTCGCTGCCATCAGCATTCATTGTGAATGCATATGTCAGTCGCTTCTTGTTTCCTTTCACTCCAGATGTTTGTTTGTTCATGAGCCCTCAGTCTGGTGGCACTCTGAAAGACAATGAGTTGTGAATTTTAGCAAAAGAGATGATCCTTATGCCCAAAAAAGACCTGTCTCATCCATATTGAATATATCCTTCAACCGATAACCATGCTTTTCAACAAGCTCACGGATGCATTCACTGTTGAAAATAAACCCTGAGATACATGCTGCATACATGAGGCAATACATGCAGCATACACATGTTACTGCGCTTACTGTGCATACATGTGGTAAACACATTCCCGAGTCATGTGACATCCTTATTATTATGTATACAAGGTTTTTAAATGTGCCTCCGGCACACGTTGTTCACTGTGTTCATTGATTTTCTATGAGTAGTAGTTACATATGTACAATATATATTTTAATCTAATAACACTTCATTATATACAATATTTTTTGTCTTTGCACTATCCTCTGAGCTTGGCCATATTGCCTTGATATTGTGGACAGACTTGACCCTGGATATTGCCACATAGAACTGCCCATGTGTAAAGACAGGACTCCTGAAATCCAAACCCACATGCTTCACTGACTGTCCTTGTGACTTGTTGATCAACATTGAAAAGCAAAGACGAACAGCAAACTGCAGTCAAGAGAGTGTGAAGGGGAGTTGACCTTCAATGGGCTGAAGTCGCATCCGTGGAATGAAAACAGTCTCTCCTGCATTATCTCCAGTGATCAACCGAATCTCCAAAACCCTATTCCTGATCTGAGTCAATATCCCCCGACTTCCATTGCAGACCCCTCCAGCAATATTGAGATTGCGAAGTATCATGACAGGGACACCAACCTTGAGTGCCAAATGTGCCAAAGGTAGACCTGAGCAGTTGATGGAGTTAAGATATTTTTGGGGATATAGAAGTTTGGCATTCTCATCATTTGCAATCGAGTCAGCACTGTGAAAGATGTGCTCCTGTCCAGGAAAATTGTGAAGAATGTGATGGTTCAAATTGTCGACATCATCATTCTTGCTCACCAGGATGACCCGCTCTGAAAAGTATTGATCTGAATGCTGAGCCTGATCATAGATGCCAGGATAGATAGTGTCAATGAGGGAAGTTATGGTGTTCTGAGGACATTTGAGATGATCAGGAAGATTGATAGTGCCACCTTCATCTGTATGACCACCCTTTCCAACCTCCAACTGCCACTTTGCAAAGTTGCACTCCTGAAGATCGTCTGTGTTCAAACGCATGTTGATTTTGAGATGAAGGATTTTTATGTGTTGCCAGAGAACAGAGTGTTGCAAAGAAGCACCAACGATTTGAGGTCGAGAACCCTTCTCAATGACAGGCAGGATCTGATGAAAGTCACCCCCAAAGACCACAGGGACACCCCCAAAGGGTTTGTCACATTGGAGGATGTCTTTCAGAGTGCGGTTGACAGCTTCATGGAGATGACGATGCTGCATGAGTGCCTCATCCCAAATGATCAAGTCGGTCTGCTGCAGGAGCTGTGCCCGTGTTGAACCTCTGGAAATGGTGCAGGTGGATGACTCATTTATGATGATTGGGATCTGAAAGCAGGAATGGGAAGTACAACCACCTTTGAGCAAAAAAGCAGCTATTCCAGACGATGCAGCACAGAGGACGATCTTGCCTTGAGAGCAAAGCTGATGGCAGAGGGTGTTGTAAACATAGGTTTTGCCGGTGCCACCTGGACCATAGAGGAAAAATGTCTGGCCAGTCTTATTGTTGACTGCATGCATGATCTCATCAAAGACACCCCTCTGATCATGATCGAAAGTGTCCAGATTGTGTGCAGCCAACTTGGCCTGCTCCACAACATCGTATCTGTGCTGCTCTGCGATCAACCAGTTTTGAATGTTGGCATCCCAATTCTGAGTGATCTGAGGCATGTATGGCCAATCCTTCTCGAGAGATTTCCCAGAGACCATGAGAAGCTGATTGATAAGATAAAGGCCATAATCATAAACATCATCATTGGTGGAGTTGATACAAATGTTGGTGTGCTGAAGCTGATATCTCAAGTCATCGCAAATGTGAGGCCAATATGTATTCCAGAGGTGGACAGGATCAGAGGGAGCACAGTCACGAAGGATGGTGACAAAAAGATTGCGAAGCTGATGACCGGTTGCCATGGACTTTGCTTCCTCCAGACACTGCTGCCACTCTTGGTCATCCTCCAAAAGGCCATGGGCGAGGCAGGCCTCCCTGAATGAGGGAGTGATGATGTCCTGAAAAGTGCGAAGGTCTTCATATGATGTAGCCCCTTTCACAGCAGTGAGAAGCAGCCTGAGGTAAAAGCATTTATCGGCACTGGGTGGAGCATAGAACATCCTTCCAATGGCGAATCCCCTCTGCCTGGGCTTCCACTTGTGAGCCCTTTGATCCCACACAAATTTGGAAGGAAAGTCCTGGTAAAGAACGACCTGTGCAAGCTCTGGATACTCCTGATTGGCCTTGAAAAAGGCAGTGAGGGTGGTGTCACGCTGTGCAGCATGCTGGACGATTTCCTGGATAGACTGAGGACCATTCTGATTCCAAGTGACATACTGCTGGCCAGGAAGGTGGACCTGAAGACAGATGACGTTGGGAGAAGCACCATGCATGGTGAAGTGGAAGAGGCGCCAGATGCTTTCGCATGCAGATATGTAGCGAGCATCGAGGTACTGCCTGACTTCATTGTTGCAAGTTCCAAACTCCATGGTGATGCGATCGTGGCCTTTGTAGACATATTTGTAGATGTACTTGATGGCCTTGATAGAGCTGATGGACTCGATATTGATGTGGCAATGGTACTTCCAGATAAGATAGGCAGAGTAAGTGACTACCCAATGATTGTCGACCTGCTTTCCCTAAACATGATATGTGTGTCCAGTGTCCTGATGCTTGGTAGAGGCATAGGCATCCTCAGAGATGGTTGTCTGATCCCTGAATGGCTTGGGAAAACCTTTGGAGCACTGTCCATTCACCATGCAAGGAGCTGCAGGGTTCTCTGCACCACAGGGTTTATGGACCATAAACTTTTTGATGAGGTCAAGGAGCTCAGGATTATCGTCAGGAAACTCTGAAGACAGAAGGCTGTCTATCTGCTCGGGGGTGAGAAGCTTGGATTGCTCATCGAGAAAAATAATGCAGTACATGTGAGGAAGGCCATGCTTCTGAAACTCGATGGTGAAAAGATAAGCCACAGCCTTTCTGAATATGCCAGCCTCAATATCCTTGATCATCTCCTTCTGCTTTGCATAGAATGCACGAATGACCAAATCTGGGCAGGCAATCTGCTGCAGTCTGCCCTGGATGAAGAGCATCCCATATTTCTGGCCAGGCAGGGTTGGCAGTGATGGTGAGAAAGAGATCACCTCCATTGCAGTGACGATTGATGGCGAATGCATCCTGAAGAAGCTGCTGCATGTGACGTGTGCTTCCTGCAAAGGACGAAGGAAGAATAATTCTTTGACTCAGAGACTCTGTGTCCACATCGATGTTTGCAGCCACAGCATCTGCCAGGCCAACATAGACTTTGCCACAAATGGTGTCCTGATTCATCAAAATCCAGCGCAATCGATCCTGCTCAGCAGTGGCCCATCCATCACACACAAACTCCTGAAAGAGCTTTCCAGTCAGAAAGATATGCTGGGGCTCAACAGCAGGTGGTCGAAGGTGGAGGCGATAGCAGTAGAATTCGGATTTGGAGACATGTTTGTGAACTCTGGCACCACCTCGGTTGTTGGCATCGACAGCTGCATACTCGATTTGAGGGTGCCATTGGAGCTGGCCAGTAGGAAACAACAAAACATAGTGAAGGGCAGGATAGAGGGGATGGATGTCACTGATGTGCTGAAGGGGAGGGCCATGCCTGTGGTAGAGAATGATGTTGCTTGTGCTCTCTGGCTGATCACCATCACCTGGAAGAATGACAGCAATCTCATTGTTGGTAGCATTGGGCAGATTGTAGTGGCGACGGTCACAGGATTGATCAAAATGCAAAGCTATCTTGCACTGCTGGTGTGGAGGCAAGTTCCTGGTGAGCTCATGAGCCTGCTTGTACATCTGAACTGCTGGATGGTGACGGTGGAGCATGTCCTGAAGAGTGAGCAAAGTGTGGTGATGGAGGTGAGTGTTCCAGGCATTAGCCATGCGAAAGTTGACTGCATCGGCTGGATCGTAAATATATAGGTGAGCATAAACAGGAGGTTCTCCCTCTGGTGGAAGAAGAGATCCGATCTTATGGGACAGTTCACCATGGAGTTTGTAGACATAGGGACCGACGCCATCATTCACTGCCTCTTCACCCTCATTGACCGACTCATCAATCTTACACCCAATGGAAGTCATGGCAAGAGCATTGTTGTATGTGTGGATATGATCACGAAATGACCTGCCAATGTGATCCTGAGCAGTGAGCAACTGGAGAAGCTCAGGTGGGACTGGGTGGAGAGGAGGCAAAATGATTTTTCCACTCAAGCAGCACATGCCAAATCTGGGATTTATATTGGAGGATGCTGTGAGACGCTCGGCCATCCAGTGCAATGCATGACAATTGGGACACTGAATATCCATTCTTCCCAGAAAATTTTTGTTATCATTTGTTCTCACCTTTCACTTATATTTGTCATCATGTCTCACAACCCTCGGAGTTGGTCATCACTCTCCCACCCACTCAGAGCAACTCCCACAGCCTCTTCACCTCCCACGGCCTCTTCATCTCCCATGGCCTCATCACTTCCCATGGCCTAGTCACCTGACCATCCTCCTTTTATTATTGATAAGGAGAACCTATACCATAGTAGAAATACAGTGTCCTTACCTCTGCCAACCCTAGCTGTAAGTGTAACTAAACCCCAGGTAGGTTGTAAAGAACGTGTTGTCTCTTTCCCTGTGCAGCGTATATAGTCTGCTCCAACAGGTTATGGGCCCTGCTGGGCACATCGTGAACATGCCTTAACTGGCTGCAAACGATGTTGACTTCATAGTCTCCAAATTATAACCTTGGACTCTTTGTGAGCTGCATCATGCTCCCTGCAAGCTGCACTTAAAAACCTAGGTTGACTAGGGTTAACCACTCTGAAGGAGGGTTTTTTTCTGAGATTGTGAAACATGTTTTCTTGGATAAAAGACTGATTGAGTGCTTATAACAGCCGCCACCACAAAATCATGTCTTCAACCCTTGAAAAACTCATACAAACTTTCAATGGCTCAAATTACATTCAATGGGCTGACTCCATGAAGGTGTGGCTCGGATCTCAGGGCCTCTGGCAGATAACTAGTGGGGTGGAAATCAAACCACCTCCGGAGCCTCCTTTGATGGCGATGAATGCTACTCTCGTAGCAGATGCTATTGCCAATCTCCAGACCTGGAGCAACAAAATGACCAGGGTATTGGTAGCCTAGTGCTCCACCTAGCCCCCCCCATTTGGCAGCATGCCAACACCAAGGACACTGCTGAGGAGGTATGGGACCTCATTCACACTGATTATGGTGTCGATCAGTGAATCCTGTGCCAGAGATTGCTAAGATGGCTGACAAGTTCAAGTGCCTCATGGCTGACAACGTTGCCATCCCTTAACTAGTTCAGGTGATGATCCTACTTGCTGCAATGCCATGCAAGTATGATTCTTTGTCTGACACAGTCCTTAACATGACTGCTACTAGTGCCTTAACATTTGAACAGGTCAAGGACTCCATTGTCACTGAAGCCTCAAGGTGCACAGCAGTTGAGAAGCCTACCGGCCTGCCTCAGGCCACCAAGCTTTCTGCTGTCAAACGCAAAGGGGGAAACCCCAAATGGCAGCCTCAAAACAACAATGGAGATTCATTCTGAAAATGTGGATGACACGGGAACAAAAGACTAAGGAGGAAAAGCCTAAAGAGAAACATACCCACCTCATCTCCAGTGCTTTTACCACCATAAATGGGAATGACACTATCATACCACAGATGCCACTCATTCAGCACATCAAAAAGTGTGACTACACTCCCACAAGGGATCCTCACTGCTGACTGCCTGCATAGGCATAGACAGGCACAGCCTCTACCTCTCATTTGGTTTATGCCAAATATCAGCAAGCTTGAGACACCCTCGAGCAAATGCATCTTCCATGCAGCACAAAAAATCTGTGACTACTGGAAGAGCATTTAACGGTGCAAGAAGGTAAGAGGAGAAGAATTGAACCAGAACCGAGGATCGTGGAGGTAGAAGACAACATCGTCTCCCTCAGATCGGAACCTCTGGTTTCTGATGAGGAAGTATGGAAAGCCATCGATGAACCGCTTAAAATGGGAGGATATGATGATAGGTCAGTCCTTTTTCCTGCCGCAAGCACTAAGATTAATATTCCAATGATTACAGCGAACTTTTTATGTGAAATTTTACTGCTCATAAATGTATCGTGGAATAATTTAGATCTTAATATATGTGTTATGTGTGCAAATGGAAATTGTAAGAAAGGTGCCACCTAAATCATGGATTCAGGTGCATCAAAACACTTCACTGGTGAAATGAAAGATTTCGCTTCTTATGAGCCTTTACCAAGAAAGGACTCTACTCTGGTTCAAACAGCCATGGGTACTACTCATATAGTAGGAAAAGGAGCAGTCTTCATTAGACATCAGGTAGTATGTCACAGGAAGTCAGAGATGTGTGAAACACGATTATACCCCATCTACTACATACCTGACTGTAATGCTCGATTACTGTCAATGGGTATCTTTTTACAAGACGGAAGTGATGTGCATGGTTCCTCTACACACATTTCATTTTTTGAGCAAGGAAACCCAATTATGGATTGTGTCCCTCTTAGGAGACGTAACACGATTTATTGGGCTCGGACTCATATATTGAGCACCAAGAGGATTAATGTCACAACCATGTATGTCGCAAACTACTTAACTTGGCATAGGTGACTTGGACACCCATCCAAAGAGGCGCTAGGGAAAATGCCTAATAGCACCATAAAATTCCCAAGGAATTTAATTATTCCTAAAGACAAAATTATATATCCAGGGTGCACTGAAGGGGAAATGACCTCAAAATCTTTTCTGGAATTAAATTCATATGCAGAGAAACCCTTTGAATTAATACATTCCAATCTAAAGGAACTCCCAGTACTATCATACCACAAACATAAATACTTTACTGTATTTCTGGATAACAAGGCATCACATATCTGGGTCTAGTGCCTTAGAAAGAAGTCTGATGCTGTTGCAGTGATTAGACAATTTCAGGCAATGGCTTTGACCCAGTATGGCGCTACAATCAAGCACTGGCATGTTGATCCAAGGGGGGAGTTCAAAGATTGTGAGCTACAAAATATGCTCAAGGATTTTGGCATCAAAATAGAGATGTCTGCACCCCACGTTCACCAACAGAATGGGTGTGCAGAATGCACCATAAGGACAATAATGAAAAAGTCGCAAATCCTGCGATTTACCGCATGTCTACCACAATCATGGTGGGGATTTTGCATTGAACATGCAACACACCTATACAACCGAACCCCGATAAGGCGCCTGAAATGGCTGACACTGGTTGAGGACCTGACAAAGGTCCGCCCAGATCTAAATGATCTGAAGGTTTTTGGTTGTGGTGCTTACGTCTACCTACCCAAGGAGAAGCGTCCAAACACATTGGCTCCTCGATCGGAGTTGATGACGTACCTTGGATTAGAAGATGGCATTAAAGCATACCGTTTCATGCGACCTAGTGGCACAATATTCATTGGTGCTATGGCACTATTTGATGAAACGTTGTTCCCATGCTGTCCCGGAGCTAAAACTCCTGCCAATACGGACCTTGGTGATTTTCCACCTCCAGAACCAGAAGATGATGACCACTCATCTGGAACGGATGGCGATGATTCTATACCGCCACAAGATCTGCCCCTTCCTCCATCATCAGAAAATGATGATGATGATGATGTACCAAGCGAGCAAAAGGCACATGATGATGCGACTGATGCTCCTCCTCCGCCACCTCCAGTAAACACTAAGGACTTTTATCCAAGACATGATGATCAATAGGAATGGCAGCAATTGCCCCATCAATCAGGCAGGCAGAGGAACATCCCAAACCATCCCAGCAATACCTATGGAGAGAAGCAACTCCCCTCTGACATAGAGAGAGACATTGCATGTGATCAATATTGGAAGAGATCTGTGGGACAAGATTCGGATCACAACTGAACATGACCACAATCTCAACAGCAAGAACTGGTTGCTGGACCGAGTTCAGCACCCCACAAGAATGTGCCCAATTCCAATAATCAAAAACATGATCACCCAATGGGGGAACTGGATGAAGCAGGTTATATTCAAAAGATAACCAAGGAAGGTGGAGATAAGCTTATTCGCTGGCTGTTGTCAAAAGCAGTCATACCATCAAGTGAAATGAGCCAAGTTCCAAACCAATTTCACAATATTGTGTGCCTACCATGGCAGCAGCAACTTGAGTGGAAACAAGCTTGTCATGAAGAATTGGAGGCTCTTCACAAGCAACAAGTTTATGACATCATCGATCTTCCACATGATTGAACAATAGTCAAAAATAGATGGGTTTTCTCCTTGAAATCAGACAGAAGAAAATGAGCCAGACTTGTGGCCAAAGGCTTTTCACAAGTCGAAGGTGTTGACTTTGATGAGATTTTCTCACCTATAGTCTGCTACGAGACCATATGCCTCATGTTTGCACTTGCATCTCTAGAAGGCATGTATATGACTGGTCTAGATGTAAAAACCACATTTTTATATGGCAAACTAGAAAAGGAGATCTATATGGATTAACCTGAGGGTTTCAGACTCGAAGGAAAAGAGCACAAAGTAATGCACTTATGTGGAGCATTGTATGGTCTTAAACAGGCCTCACTAGCTTGGTGGAAAGAGCTAGAGGCATTTATGCACACCATTGGGTTTGTGCATGCCAGCTCCAATGCCAGCATTTTCATACACAAGGATCCTAAGACAGGCAGCATTGTTATTGTGCTGGTCTATGTTGATGATGGCTTGTTTATGGGGAAGAACAAGAAACTTGTGGATGAAAAGAAGAATGCTTGTCTGAAGCATTGGGAGTGCCGTAGTACTGAAAAAGTCATGGAATTCTTAGGCATGTGTGTCACCCAGACTGCAAGCAAAGTCAAACTTAATCAAACTGAATATCTTGCCAAAGTGCTTAAGAGGTTCAAGATGACAAATGCCAAAGCTGCCCCCACTCTGCTCCCAACTGGTTACAGACCATCAGAAAACACAGCGATGCCAAATGTGGCACTTAGATCAAAATATCAGTTGTGATTGGATCTTTATTATATCTGATGCTCAGAATGCAACCTAATATTTCTTACATGGTAATCAGGATGTCGCGATTCTCAGCTAATCCTAGCCAAGAACATCTAGACAAAGCAATGTACATTGTGTACTATCTGGTGGGAACCTAGAAATATAACATAGTCTACGATGGAGAGAAATCTGAAGGGCTACAGGCCTTCACAGATTCTGATTGGGCAGCTGACACTGTCAAACGCCGATCTACAATGGGTTACTTTGCTACTCTAGCGAGTGGCATTGTGTGCTGGCAGTCCCATTTACAAAAAACTGTAGCACTGTCATCCACAGAAGCCAAATACATGGCTCTCTCTGACACTTGTCAGCAGATAGTGTGGATAGAGTCCTTATTCCAGGAACTTGGATATATACTGAAGCACGTTGATAGGTCCACTGCACGCTTTAAAGTCTGGAGAAGTATTTCCACTCGTATTGACACATTACGACACATGCTCCGAACCACTACGAATGCCACTAAATCGACTTCGAACCATTTTCGCACGATTTCGCACTATTCAAACAACTTCACACTACTTCGAACCTTTTCGAATGCTTTCGAACCATTTCGCGACACTTCGAACAACTTCGCAGTACTTAGAATGACTTCGCAGTACTTTGAATGACTTCGGCTGCCGTATAGTTGTTCTCAAACAATTTCGATACATGTTGCACATTCGGAACAACCCAACTCGCCGCATATCGAGTACTACCAGACAAAAGGAGGGATTACAAGAGACTTAGGATGCGATAAGTGCATTTTTGTGTTTCATTGAAGTACTTTTGCTATATGGGAACACTGTATGTTTCATCATTTATCATTTCTCATTCATTTTTAATCTACAAAGTCCTCATAAAAAAAAAAAAAAAAGAGAACAATGGGGAACAGCACAAGTTACCCTCACAGTTATCGTCTGACTTAAGAGTCGTTCTTTTGAGTCTTAAGCTCGCGTCGTATCTCTGAAGTTCTGCGAAATATCGCGAACTTCCTCGAAACTATCGTATTCGCTCTCCGTTTTATCGCCCATCGCCTGTCTCCATTCGACAAACACCTCACATCCGTTAAACTCGCTGTTCGATAAACTTCAAACCTCTTCGAACTTATTCGAACCACTTTGCACGCCTTCGAACCTCTTTCGAACTCTTTCAAACAACTTCGTACGCCCATACAGAATATTCGCCACAGCCCTTACCATTTCGCGTCACTAAACATTATGTTTTGGTCTCAGCGGTGATATTTAGTACCACCTTGCACCCTTCCTCTGGCCTGTGTTATACCATCCGAAGCCATTAGTAGGTTTAGTTTGGGTTTCTGGGTTGAGTATCATCAACGTACCAATCTGTGCTGATAATCAGGGATCCATCTTTATTAGATCAAATCCAGTTCAGGAAAGAAGGACCAAACATATAGACATTCGCTACCACTATACCCACGAATGCATAGAAAATGACAAAGTCACAGTCATTTTCATTCCTGGAAATGATAATCCAGCTGACATGTTCACAAAGAACCTTGGTGCCATCCTATTCAGAAAATCTAGAGACTCTCTCAGAATTACTTTTGAAATTCAAACTTAGCTGCTTAGAGCGCTCTACAGTTTGAGGGGGGGTGTTGAAATTAAACCCTGAGATACATGCTGCATACATGAGGCAATACATGCAGCATACACATGTTACTGCATTTACTGTGCATACATGTGGTAAACACATTCCCAAGTCATGTGGCATCCTTATTATTATGTATATAAGGAGAACCTGTACCATAGTAGGAATACATGTCCTTACCTCTGCTAACCCTAGCTGTAAATCTAACTAAACTCCAGGTAGGTTGTAAGGAACATGTTGTCTCTTCCCCTGTGCAGCAGCATATATAGTCTGCTCCAACATTCACATTCACATCCAACTTCCTTGGGACTTGCAGAGCCAGCCTCAGGATGGTGTTTGAAGCTTTTCAAGCCACACCACCTTTTCAGTGCTTCCAGCCATCTTTCACTCAGTGCCAGCCTCTCATCCATTGGTACCCCCACAAGACCTGCAAAGCAAGTCCATTTCTGCCTCAGGATCTCCCCACTAAGCTGGACCTCATCTGACATAGCTTTTGCAATCCATAGCTCAAGCATCTCATTGACTTCTAGGTGCTCCATCTGTTTCATGCACTTTGCATTTCCAGTCTCTCCTTTCCCCAACTCTTCTGTGTACCGCTGATGGTACCTCTCCTCATCCTTTAGCCAATTGGAGATCATCAATTGCTTCAGGAAAAGATTGGGGTACACTGAATTCCAGTATGCAGCAGTCTTGCCTTGACTCTGTCCCTTGCCCTGCTTGTGGTGCCAATCAAGGATTTTGATCTTCTGTTTCAATGTTGCATTTTCCTTCTTTGTAAATACTGGGGCCTCCTGTTCCTTATTCTTTTCTGCCTGAGGCTTGACCTTACATGGCTCATTGTGTCCTAAAGTACCATTTGGGTTATCTTATGCTTAAACTCATAATAATGCACATATGCTTTCTCTTATGTCCTGCCACCTTTTCAATACCTCCCCCCAACTCCTTGAGTTTCTGCAAAAGCACTTTCTGCTGTAAATTTTAGCATTCTGTAAGGGGAAGGAAAGGTGTCCCAGGCATCTGGGCAATTTTCCATGTTCATCCCATATTTGTTATATTTTATTTCATGCTATTCTGCCTTTTCTATGATTTTCTATGATTTTATTACTATTTTATGATTATTTTTCAGTTTTTCCCTTGTTGGTAGATGTTGACAGTTCTATTCTTAGAGGCATGACCTCTTCTGGACATTTACCCATCAAGGTGATGTCATTCCACAGCTTGATCTGCCTATTTCCACCTTTTTTCTATTTTTAGCCTACTATTTGATTTTTGGGCCTATCACATATACTGGGCATCGACAGATGGGTTCATAGAGTTTTCTCTTCGGATTCACTCTATTAGGTGCACCTGAAGTGTCTGTATTATGTAGTATAATATTAACTTTGGATTCCCCTCTGTTAGCTCATTATTAAGTGAGGCTTGAGGCCCTTACAGTAGAAAACTCTCTCCCTAGGCCCAGAATCAAAGCACACTGTGGATATAATGCCTCCTACACATACAGGACATCACCCAGAACACAATTGACACCCCCACCTTAAGTGCACACTTATCTCCACTCGATGCACTGCCACATGCCATGGACACCCAAAAATGTGGTGAAGCACTTGAAGGTGCCATTATCAGATTGCGCATGCAAACTGAATCACTCAAATCATGTATTGAAAGCTTTGGTAATACCCTACAGCTTAGTCCCTCACCTAATATTCCATTTATTCCAACCCCAACCACTCTCAGCATTGATGCTCTACCTAATACCACTGTGTTAGGAAATAGCCCCATTACATAATAAAATTTTATTTTATTTTATTATGTCAAATTATGCTACCCTACATTGAAGAACACTATACTTTGTTAGCACAAGAATTTTATTTTGCATGCATCAATATGTACACACATGTACGAGCATGTTGGTAGCAACATTGTACAATACATGTAACATAGTATATAGTATATAAACTGTAACTATACACCTAGGGGACCCTAGTTGTGTTCTCTTAGGTATTCCATCCATACTTGTGGTGCGAAAAGCCTTTCTCAACCAACTCATCTATTAATAACCCCTCCCATCAAAACCATCAAAACCCCCATCACACATGTGGATCCTGCCCCCTTGTAGAGAGAACCTGCACAATCAAGTGGGTGCTGCTCTAACAGAAGAACACAACTTTCCCAATCAGTGTGCCTTCTCTTACTTGTGCATACATCATTGTTTCACCATGCCATATCCAATTACTCATTCTTTTGGCATGAGCTAAAAGTCATTGTATATAAGTAATCTACCTTTTCTTTCATAAGCTGACACCAGGCCTCGCTTTACATTGTGACCACCAGTGATTGAGATGCAGCACTCATCATTAGGACAGCTGCAACCAGACAACCACTCAGATCTGGTTTAGTTGAGATTTACCTTACTCTATTTGGATGACTATTTTAAGTAGTTACAAGCCAAATTCAGTACTATCCCTGAGATCAGGCACTGTTAGAAGGGATATTGATCTGAAGTGTCTTATGAGCCAAACAGTTGACTCAGTCAAAGAAGTGACTCATCACAGATCAAAACATTATGTCAGAACCATAAACTTCTAATCCTGGTCCTAATCCTGTTCCCACACCAGTGCTAGAAGCCAAAATTGATGTGCTTACAGCACAAATGCCACAACCAGTGTCAGTATTGGCAGCATCTCAGCTTAGACAAGCAGAAATAAAACCAGAGACAATGGAAGATAAAGATGATGAGATGGAGGAGGTGGTGGAGTGGATGTCCCAGGAAGATGTGCAAGCAGCAGAGGAATCTGAAAATGGAAAAGTGTGCTTACCTAGGTATGCATCCCCACAAATGTTTGATGGTACCATGGAGAATACAAAATGGTTCATTAGCTCTATAGTATTGTATATCCATGGGAGGAAGCTGGATTTTCATACAACTGAGTCCAGAATTATGTTTGCTCTCTTGTACATTCAGGGAGGAAAAGCACAGTTCTGGAGAAATGAGGCTATTAACCAAATTGCCATAGGATAAAAACCATTTGCAACTTTCAAGGAATTTTTGGAGTGACTGGAGGCACAGTTTGGAGATCCTAATCCAAAGGCAACAGCTAATGCTAAATTAAAAACCATGCACCAAGGTTCCCTAATGGCAGATGGATTTATCTTGCAGTTCAAAGCAGAAGCTTCACAGACAGATATGGGAGAAGCAGCATTGGTAGAATTTTTGAAAGCAGGATTAAATCCTTCTTTATTCAAGTCTATCTACTGACTACCTTCTATGCCAGAGAGGTTGGACGAGTGGTACAATTGGGCAATGCACCTTGATCAGCAATATCAGCAGGAACAGGCAGAGTTGAAGTTGCTGTATGGAAATGCTAAATTTGGAACATCATCAGGAGGAAAGTCCTACAAAGGAAGGGCATCTCAGGTACAAACTCCGATGGCACAGCCACTGGCCATGGCAGTGACACCTAAAGTTACAGAGTCAGTGGCATCAGCAGATGCAATGGATGTTGATCAAGCAGGAAGATGGGCCCCACTTAAATGTTTTAACTGTGGGCAACTAGGACATATTGCTAGGAATTGTAGGCAGAAGAGGAAGATTAGGGAAGCTACAATTGAGGAAGTGAAGTCAGAGGAAGACAAGCAGGAGAATTTTGTGGAAGAGTCCCAGTGAAGGTTTCCCCATTGGTGACCCAGAATCGTTATAATGTATCAGTATCTGAGGAAACCCAGAAGGAACCAGAAAAGAAAATTGAGGAGTACAACTGTTGTCAGTCACATGACAAAGAGGATGAGTACAACTGTTGTAAATCATGTGACAAAAAAGATGACCAAGCATTGGAGAAGTACAACCATTGTCAATCATGTGATAAGGAAAATTCCCAGGCATTATTTCCAAAAACCCCTAAATTTTGCTCTGCATGAATAGAACCTGAAATCTCCTTGACTGTAGGATTGAAGACAGTGGACTCACATGCAGCCATTGATGTGGAGGCATTACTCAATAGTGGTGCTACAGGATTATTTATTAATTGGTCCTTAATTACCAGAAATGGTATTAGCATGCACAAACTCTCGCAACCTATAATAGTGTATAATATTGATGGAATGTTAAATCATGAAGGAAATATTAAAAAGGAAGTAGCTATGCTACTGAAGTATCAAGATCATCAGGAATGAGCTATATTTGAAGTATGCAATCTTGGAAAAACCAGTCTCATAATTGGATGTCTGTGGTTATATAATCCAGAGATTGATTGGAAAACTGGGAAAGTACACATGACTCATTGTCCTAAAGAATGTAATGTGTATGGGTAGGGAATGGCACATATTTTACCCATGGGTTTCCCACGCTTTTATTTTTTAATTTATTCAATGAGTTTTGCATGAAAAATTATGAAAAAATGATTTTCTGGAAGTTTTTTCTTGGCTCTATGTGATCCAATGCATAAAACGTCATTTGGGTCACATCTTTCATGTGACAAGGTTAAAAATATATTATTTTGTCCAATGTATCACAAGCACCCATTGAATAGCTACCAGAAAATCATTTTTTCATGATTTTTCATGCAAAACTCCTTGAATAAATTAGAAAATAAAAGTGTGGAAAACCCATGGGTAAAACCCATGCCATTCCCTATGTATGGGAGGAAGGTGAAAAAGATAAAGAAGGAAAAGAAGAAAAGAAAAGTGAACGAATGTCTGAGGAAGTATTCTGTTATGATGGAGGAAGTGGAAGATGACGAAATGCCAAATGGGGAAGTTCCAATCATGATCAACCAGGAAGAATGGAAACAAACCTTTAGGGAAATTTGTGGAGGACAGTCATGGGTCAAAAATACTGCAAAGGTGAAGAAACCAGTGGAGGAGTGGGTACCAAAAGCCTACCATGAAAATTTGTTGGTCCTTCAAAAGAAGAAATCTGAGCAAATGCCAGTGTGAAAGCCATGAGATCATGCCATTGAGATGAAGCCAACATTTGTGCTGAAGAAGTTGAAAGTCCATCCAGTATCTCCAATGGAGCAAGAAAAAGTAGATGCATTCCTAAATGAACAATTGCACAAGGGGTACATACAACCTTCAAAATCCCTGCAGAGATCCAATATTCTTTGTACCAAAGAAAGATCAGAGTAAGAGGATGTGTACAGATTATATGTATCTGAATGAGTGGACAGTAAAGAACATGTACCCTTTGCCATTGATCTCAGAAATAATTGACAATGTGGGAAAAGCCAAGGTCTTTACAAAATTGGATTTATGATTGGGGTACAATAATGTATGAATAAGGAAAGGAGATGAGTGGAAAGCCACATTTGCTGAGGTCTTTACACTGCCCCATATGTTCTGCATGGTGATAGGTCCACTGCACACTCTAAGGTCTGGAGAAGCTTTTGAATTGTATTGACACACTACAACAGATGCTCCAAACCACTACGAATGCCACAAAATTGACTTCAAACACTTTTCGAACATTTTCAAACTATTTTGCACTACTTCAAACGACTTCGTGACATTTCGAACACTTTCAAATGACTTTGCAGTACTTCGAATGACATCGGCCACCACAAAACTGTTTTGAAACCCTTTTGATACATGCTGCACATTTGGAATGAGTTATTCTGTCACATATCAAGCACTACTGGACACAAGGAGAGATGACAAGAGACTTAGGATGTGATAATAGCATTTAGATGTTTCAATGATATATTGAAGCAAAAGATAAGTACTTTTACTACATGGGAACACTGGACATTTCAATTATTTATTATTTCTCATTTGTTTTATGATCTACAAAGTCCTCATTGTGGGATATATTGCCTCATGTACTACACATGTTATTATTTCCTTTTTAGTACTATCTCTTCAATTTGTATATAGACTTGTATCAGTTACTTAGAATAACAGACAAGCAATGGGGAACAGAGAAGAAGTTACCCTCTCACTTATCATCTGACTTAAGAGTCATTTTCTTGAGTCTTATCTTTGTGTTGTATCTCTAAGTTCTGCAAAATATCGCAAACTTCTTCTAATTTTCATGTTTGCTCTCAACTCATTGCCTATTGCCTATCGCCATTTGAAAAACACTTCACATTTGCTATACTCACTTCTCAATATACCTCAAACTTCTTTGAACTATTTCGCACACCTTTGAACTTCTTTGAACTATTTCGCACACCTTTGAACTTCTTTTAAACTATTTCGCACACCTTCAAACATCTTTTGAACTATTTTGCACTTCTTTGTACACCTCTAAAGACTATTTGCAACACGATTCATCATTTTATGTTACTCACTATGACTTTGGGTATCAGCAGTGATATTTAGTACCAACTCACACCCTTCCTCTAGCCTGTGTTATACTTCCTAAGCCTTGGTTTCCAGGTCAAGTATCATCAGCAGATCTGCATGGAATTACACGGACTCCACATGGATCTGCATGGACTCCATGCAGATTTGCAATTCATACAATCAACCATTTTAGCTGGGCAACAGGGTGTGATATTCCATATGGATCTGTGCAGACTAACATGGACTCCATGTATTTTACTCATATTCCACAGATTTTGTCCGTCCACATACATGATCAACCAGGTCAGACAAGCAAGGACAGTCCACATTCATCTGAACAGACCATTTGAGCATAGCAAAATAATGCCACCAGTAATATTTGAATCCATAGCCTCACGACCAACTAAGAGACTACAGACATATATTACCATTACACTATATAGCTATTGATGCATGATGGCATTGATGCAACTATATACCACTATTTGGCTTTGTATGACAAAGCACATGCATGGCAAACTTTGTCTGGCTTATGTAGACAGGGTATACATAATTTCTAGGCTACATACTTGTCTAATACTACTGAAATATTGTGTAAATATACTAAGACATCCATATTGTAGGTGAGTGGGGTGCTTGAGGAAGGTCTAACAGTGGGGATGTGATAATTTGTGAGTGAAATTGTAATTTTGCTAGTCCATGTGGATTAACATGGATTCTGTGCTAGTCCGTGTGGAGTCTGTAGTCTGTATGGATCCATGTGGAACATATGGGGCAGTGTAAACTACTGCCCTGCACGAGTAGTGCATTGCATATTGAGCACCACTGGACATGAGGAGATACAACAAAGGGCTTCTAGGATGTGATTGTGGTGCTTCAACAGTTCCATGATATATTGAAACAATAGGACAAGTACTTTTAATACATTGCAACTCTATACATTTCACTTATCATCATTTCTCATTCGTTTTATGATTTTCAAAGTTCTTTATTGTTTTTTATCTTGCCTCATATTGTCCACATGTTTTATTTCCTTTTAAGTACCATATCTTCAAAAACATATATAGGCTTGTAATAGTTACTTAGAACAGCAGAGAAGAAATCGTCCTCTCCCATTTATCATCTGATTTAAGAGCAGTTCTCTTGAGTCCAAGCCTCATGTCACAACTCTAAGTTCTGTGAATCATTGTAAACTTCTTCAAATTTTCATGTTAGCCTCTTGAAACTATCGTCTATCATCTATTGTCTTTCGAAACCCTCACCATTCTCTATAGTCATTTCCCAGCATCCCTCAAAACCATCCCCATTCTCTACAAACCCCTCAAACATCCTCAAACTTTTGCAAACATCCTCAAACCTTCCTCAGAGCACTTTGCAGACCTTCATGCACCCTCAAACTTTACCAAATATCATTCGAACTCCTCAGACTTAGTTCCCCCATCCTTGAGTAACAGTGGTGATATTTAGTACCACCTTGCATCCTTCCTCTAACTTGTGATATACCATCCGAGACCTTTCTAGTAGGTTTTGTTTGGGTTTTCAGGTCAAGTATCATCACCAGTGTTCTCCCTGACCAAGTCCCAACCTTGGTAGTAGCAACTCTGAACTCTGACAGTTGTGTTCTCTTAGGTATTCCATCTATACTTGTGGTGTGAAATGCCTTTCTCAACCAACTAACCTATTAATAACCCCATGCATCAAAACCATCAATACCCCCATCACATGTGCATATCCCACCCCCTTCTTGTAGAGAGAACCCACATGGTCTAGCTAGCAGATAGTGGGTGTTATCCTAATACCAACCTCAGCCATATCTATAATATATGGGATGACAATTTTCATGGGAGTGGTATCAGCTAAAAGGGGGAGTTCTTAATGGCATGACCAGCTAAAAAGGGTAATTTTTGATGGCATCTTCTGTCTATCATATGAGACAGTCATTTTGTGGGAATGATGGGAGCTGAAATGGCAATCTACTACATATGTTACAACCATTTTGTGGGAGTGATGGCGAGCTAAATGGGGGAGTTTTTTTGCTCAGAACGGTGATTGATCGGTGATGATTGATGGGACGATGTGCATAACATATGCTACAGTCATTTTGTGGGAATGATGGGAGTGATGGTTGATGGGATTATCTAAAATTTGTCAGAGCTGTGCAAAATTGGTCAGCGCTGTGCAAGATTAGTCAGAAATGATCACATTAGTCAGAGCTGACCAAAAATTAGTCATATAACTGGGTTTGAAATGTCATCATCGCATATGTAGAGGTGAGCTGTGGCTGAATTTGAAGTGGAGTTTGAAACTTCGCAAGTGAGCTGAGTGTGGAGGGGAGTGTGAGGGAGTGTGAGGGGAGTGTGAGGGGTGGGGTGGGTGGGGTGGGGGTGTGAGGGGGTGTGAGGGGGTGTGAGGGGGTGTGAGGGGGTGTGAGGGGGTGGGGATGGAGAAGAGGTATGAGGGGTGGGGAGGGTATGAGGGGGTGTAGAGGGGGGAGGTGGACATGGGAGAGTGAGAGGGGGAAGGGGATAGAGATGGGGGAGATGGAGGAGATGAGGAAGGGGGAGGGGGAGATGAGGAAGAGAGAGGTGGGGATGGGGGTGGGGGTGGGGGTGGGTATGGGTATGGGGAAGGGGAAGGGAGAGATGGATATGGAGATAGAGATAGAGATTGGAATGGGGATAAACACCACAACCCCCCCACGTTGACTTGGGGCCAACAGTCCCAAGTGAACTGAAGAGTTGTGTACTACTGTATCTAAAAGTCAACAAAAGAGTTGTGTGACCATGAACCCCCAAATGTTGACTTTGGGCCGAAGGTCCAAAGGCAACTGAAGAGTTGAGTAACTGTAGTGGGATTAAGCATTGTGTTACATATACGCGAGCTGGCCCATGCCAGTGTCAGGCTGAGTGAGCAAAGCGAGCGAATGCCATGACAAAGGCATGGGTCATAAGCTCGTCTTTGATGGGATTATGTACAATTGGTCAGAGCTGTGCAAAACTTGTCAGAAATAATGGCATTAGTCAGAGCTGACCAAAAATTGGTCAGCACTGACAGATATAGCTGAGTTTCAACATGTCATCATCCCATATGTATAGGTGACAAGTTTATGACCCATGCTTTTGTCATGGCATTTACTCACTTTGCTCACTCAGCCTGACACTGGCATGGGCCAGCTCCCATACACATAACACAATGTTTAATTCCACTAACAGTGACTCGATTCTAACTTGTTATCAAACTAACTCATTATTGATGTATTGACTTAATTACAAACTTGTTACTGACTTTATTACAAACTTGTATTGACTTTATTACAAAATTGTATTGACTTTATTACAAACCTGTATGAACTTATTATGGACTATATTACAAACTTGTATTGACTTTATTACAAACTGATATTAACTTGTTATTGACATTATCACAAACTCATGTTAACTTGTTCTTCTCTTTATTCCAAACTTCTATTGATTTGATATGAACTTGTATTAGGTTGTTATTGACATCATTACAAACTTGTATTGACACTCTTACCAGTCACAGGTATGGTTGCAGAACCCCCCCTTCAAACTTTTGCTAAACTGATAGAGAAGATGGATCCAACCATGCATTCCCTTAAGGAAAAAGGCTCAATGAACAGGATGGACAGAGTGCAGCAGCCCAGGAAGTTGACAAGAATCTCTAGAGCATGCAACTTTTGTCACAAATGCAGCATCAAATGTGAGGCAGCTCCAGGAAATTCTCAAAAATGTCAGAACTGTACTGACTTTGAGGTCTTATGCATGTATAATAGGCCAGTGAAGAAGAGAGGTGTCAAAAGTGCACCACCACCATCTCCTCCAGACAAATTTACCTCTGCTCCATTACCACACATCTGCAGCTGAAGCTGAATCAAGTGGAAAATTGTGGGCTTCAATGTCTGCATCAACTGCAGGAAATCTTGTTAGTTTCCCACTACATCCTATGCAGCAGGCTGTGGTATTGGTGAACGAGTCAATCATAGTTGACCTAGTCAAGGTTTACATTGAAGTTGTATATGTTATGTACAGTACATCTCCAGAACAGTTGGATTGTTATAAACAAAGCTGACATACTTCAGATTTCCTCTTTCATCACAAAACTATGCTTCATAAAGTGATACACTGGTACTATCTCAACAATCAAGCACTCTTTGCTGGTGTTATGACTATCTGTGTGATGGCCTTGGCTCATGCCAGAGATGGAGCTTTGTTTCCAGGTGGATGGGACCCATCACATTTCCAGGAACCAACATCTGAAACTTTTTTTGTTTAAAGATCTTGGTGAGGCCTGGGGGCCAGTGATAGGTCCACTTCACTCCTCAAGCACTGCAACCATGTATACATTATTCCTCATACTCTTATTTGACCTCTACAACTCTCCAAACCTTCACAAACACCTGCAAAACCTTGCAAAATGACTTCAAATCTATTTCAAGATGTTTCAAACAACTTCGACAACTTCACACCATTTTGTGCACACTTTGCCATTGTAGGATAAGCACTTTGGACAAAGCTTGACAGGACAAGTTACAGTTTTGGACGCAACAAGGGAATTCAACATTTCTGTGATTTCTCAGAACAATAAAACCAGGTACCACTTGATATGTTATATTTTATCCTTTGTCCATTTCTTACTTATGCAAAGTTAAAAGGACTTTTGTTTTTACCCTTTATCTCTGCCTCATGTAGGCCTCATGTTCCATTTCATTTTTAGTACTACCCCTTTTAAAACTTGTACTACTTACTATTTAAAACAAGAAATCCATCATCTATCATCCCATATTGTCAGATCTAAAGTCTAACTTTGTATCTAAGCCTCTTGTCCATATACTAAAAAGTTCTGCAAAACTTTGCAAACTTCTTCAAACTTTGTATTTCCTCAAAACAGCTTCACACTATCTTGAAACTGTTCATAGCCCTTTGAAAACCTTCACACACTTTTGAAATCTTTTGCAACCCTTCTCACTACTTCAAACCTTCCTCTACAATCCTTGGGAAACAGTGGTGATCTTTAGTACCACCTTGCACCCTTCCTCTAGCCTTTGTAACAATTCATAGACCTCTTTTAGCAGGTTTTAGTTTGGTTTCCAGGTTGAGTATCATCACTGGAACCTTGATTACATGCATGCATGTGTATTTTTGGCTCTCATCAGTATACAATATGGGTGAATCGATGTTATGCATCAATACCTTGGATTATACTATAGCCTGGTGGTGCTTGATGGTGTTCATGATGAGACAAGGTGGCATGCAGGATTAGCATTATGGAAATTGAAGAGAGGAGGTGAGTGGTCCACATTTCTCTTCTTTGACATTGGTTTTCCTGTTGACTCCATTTGTTTTCAGTTTTTGGTCAATGTACACCCTTGAAGTGTATGCATCTACATATCATCTGGGGTGGCATTATTCAATGCTGCAAATCCCAATCTTGAGTCTGCTACCCTAGAAAAGTTGATGTCAATTTCTTTTCAGAGAGTGGCTTTGACTAGTGTTGCTGAAGTTCAGTTCAGTCCAATTCTCCCCCCATTTTTTGAGGACTGAGAACTGAACTGACAGAATTTTTTCAGAATTGAACAGAACCAGAATAGAACTGGTTAGAACTGGTTCTACCTGTTCAGTTCAGTTCCAGAACCAGTTCAAACAGATAAATCAAACAACATTGTACATATATAAACAATGCTAATCTAATTCTAATACGTGGTAAGGCTCGTGAGCAGCAGCCTCATCTGATGCATTTAAAAAATTAGTCTTGTATGCAAACTTTCCATCAGATCTGAGGGTTGGCACATCAGATGTGGACATAGTGAGGATGTGGCAGTGCATGTTAAAATTTTATGAAATTTTCATTCAAATGCCTATGCTCAAGGCCTTAAGGTGACTTCTCTTAGTTCTGGTATTATTTCACATGTTACAGAACAAATGTTAATCAGATAAATAGACTGCTGCTATTTGAAGACACATTTTCAGCAGCAATTTTCTCACTTCAAGTTCAGTTTGAACTGGTTCAAACATGGTTCTGGATACCCCTCAGATGCAAGAACTGAGAACTGAACAGTTCCAAAAATTCCTAGAACTGAACAGGACAAAGCTGAACTTTATGATTCGGCATGAGATCTTCTGATGTAATTTGTAGTGAAGATGTCGAGGTTGTGGGTATCAATGTAGAGGTCAAAGAGTGGGAGGGCTGTGAAGTATTCATGTGTGAGAGATTCGATCCAGCTAAAATGAATTTTGCTGCTTCATGAATGTCATCAAGTGCATAGGCATCATCTGGATAATTGTCAGGAAATTTGAGTTTGAGTCGTCATGCAATTTGTGACCATAAGCCTCGCTGGAAACCATGAATGAATGCTCTGCTTTGTTCAGCTTCCAAAATTCGGCCTTTAGTGTGGAGAAACTTTGTGATGTTGTAGAATGATTGATGCTCACATTGAAAATCCCCATGCAAAGTTGTTTGCAATGAGTTTGTCCATGTCCAAAATTGACCATTTCTGATTGTCTTCAGAACCAGGGTACTGCCTGTGGATTGCGATGCAAAACTCCTGGAATGAAATACTGGTGTCATATTCTGGAATTGATTCCCAAAGTTTGGAAGTGTCGATGTTGACATACTGGCAGGTGTGCTTCTTCATTACTTCTGAATCTGTCATATTGCAATTTATAAGAAGTATTTCGATTTCATTAAAATATTGACAAAGTCCTTGAAGCTGTATGGGATTGAATTTTGGGGCTGTGGAGTGGCCATAAGCTGACATAGTGGCTTGTGTAGTCATGAATGCAATGACTCTTGGAGTAGGAGTTAAAACTTGGGTGAAGGAGGTGTTGAGGGTGTTGGAAGGATGAATGAAAAGATAGACAATGAGGATGAAGAAGAAGAGGATGATGATGAAGACGATAAGGGAATAGTCAATGCTGAGTAGACTCTGTGCCAGAAACTGGGATTAAAATATCTTTTGATTGTTCAAGAGATTTGAAGGCATGGCAAGTCTCAATTCAAAGGGTTTTAGCTTGTGTTGGCTTAAGCTGGGAGATTTGAGATGGATTAGGTGATGAAATGATTTAGATATTCCTCATGGTGGCTCCAAAAATGATAATACTCAACCTGGAAACCCAAACAAAATCTACTAGAAAGGTCTCGAATGGTATAACACAAGTTAGAGGAAGGGTGTGAGGTGGTACTAGATATCACTGCTGTTCCCCAAGGATGAGGGAACTAAGTTTGAAAAGTTCGAATGATATTGGATGAAGTTCAAGGGGATACAAAGGTCTGTGAAGCATTCTGAGAACAGTTTGAGGATGTTCAAAAAAGTTTGAGAATGTTTGAAGACATTCAAGGATGTTTGAGGGGTTTGTAAGGAATGGGGATGGTTTCAAGGGATGCAGAGGAATGACTATAGAGAATTGGGAGGGTTTTGAGAGGCTAGTACGAAAGTTTGAAGAAGTTCATGGTAATATGCTAAACTCCAGGACTAAGATGAGAGGCTTGGACTCAAGAGAACTGCTCTTAAATCAGACAATGGATGTGAGAGGACAATTTCTTCTCTGTTCCCTCGAAGTAAATAGTACATTTTGAAGAGATGGTACTTAAAAGGAAATAAAACATGTGGACAACATGAGGCAAAATGCAAAACAATAAAGAACTTTGCAAATTATAAAATAAATGAGAAATAATGAGAAGGGAAATGTATAGAGTTGCAATGTATCAAGAGTACTTGTCCTATTATTCCAATATATCATGGAACTGTTGAGGCACCACAATTGCATCCTAGAAGCCCTTTGTTGTATCTCCTCATATTCAGTGGTGCTCGACATGTGATGCACTACTCGTGCAGGGTGTGCTGCATATGTATAAAGGGTGGTGCAATAGGCATGTGGTGGCTGAAGTCATTTGAACTTGCTTGAAGGGTTGCAAAGCCATTCAAAGTAGTTCAAAATAATTTGAAATTTTTTCAGAGTGGTTTCATAGGTGTTAGGAAACAGTCTCTTGACATGCCTATCACATAATAATATTTTATTTTTATTTTATTTCATTTTATTTTATTTTATTAAAATATGCTACCAAACACCTATAAATGCTTTATTTGTTAGCATGGAAATTTTGTATTTACATGCATCAATATGTATGCGCATGTATGTGCACATCGGTAGCAACATAGTACAATATATGTAACATAGTACATAACCTTAAAATATATACCGGGGGACCTCAGTTGAGTTCTCTTAGGTATTCCATCCACATTTGTGGTGTGAAATGCCTATTTCAGCCAACTGATCAACCTTTAACCCATCACATCAAAACCATCAAAACCCCCATCACACGCATGCACCCCGCTGCCTTCTTGTAGGAGAGCCTGCATGGTCCAGCTAGCAGAACAGTGGGTGTCACCCTAACAATAGGGTTTGTAGGGGCTGGGAGCATGTGTCATAATGTGTTGATGTGTTTGGATGTCTTCCCAGACCTTAGAGCACAAGGTGGACCTATCAATGGTTGATCATATACTGTCCATATATTTAATTTCCAGAACCTCTGACAGTATGGTATGGATACTGATATGGGCATATTATAGCTGACAGAAATATTATTATGTACAAAATTGAATATAATGTTCTGCAGTACTGTAGTCAATGATGCAGAGCCTGAGTCTGAGAAGTTGCTGTTGTCCAGGTCTTCATCCTCCTCTTGTGTAATCTTCTTGGCTTGCTTGCATTTGAATTTACACTTCTGCTGACAACATGGATTTGAGTGCTTCTTAGGATGGCCATCAGAATTGAGTCCTTCTTTTTCCATAGTAGCATCTCCTAGTAAGGATCCTGGCAAGATTTGATATAAATTTTCTATTAAAGACTTTATATAACCAGAATTAGTAAATATAAATTAAAGTAAAGAAAATTTGGACTATCCCTTCTTTGATCAATGCCGCCATGTTTTTCCCCCAGTTTGCATGCCTTAGATCTATGTAGTGATGTGAGATACAATGTAGACAAAGAATGGGGTGTACAGATGACTTACCTAGTGCCTGAGTGGAAAGAGATGACATTGTGGATGCTAGATTATGTGTGCGTGAGCATTGGGTTACAGGTTTAAGAAGTTGTGAGGTGCGAGGGACTTAGACTCAAGTCTCTTACCTAGAGTATCTTATATGCATACCTCAATCCCAATGCTGTGTTCAATCAGGCATGGTGGCCATGTCACAAGTGGAAAAAAAAAAAGGTAGAGGCTCCATGATATTTGAAATAGTACTTGACATCATGAATTTGACATTGTTCACACTGTTACAGATGGCTAGCAACATACAATACACTATCACCTAGGAGATTTAACAGTCAGCAAGTGGCAAATGATTCAAATGGCATGTATGTGTGTACTGAGTCAAGGTCCAAACTGTCCAATATGAGTCCACAGTTGTACAGATGCCATCTAGGTGTGTTAAGTGAGAGGCAGCAAAGTTCAAAGTCCATGATAGGGTCAGTGGTGAGCCCTAGTGAGTGTCGGCTGCAGTTGAGGTGTTTGGTTGCTGTCGATAATAATGATCAACAATCTATCAAATTGAAGTTGATCAATAAGTATGATGCAGAGCTAAGGCTGATATTGAAAGGCATGCTGTATATGGCATCAAACAGCATAAATCATACTGTCTACTATACCATCAGCATAGCACACAAATCACCAATGGTACAAGTGCCATGGCTGTAATACAGCACCATACAACTGTTGATGTATGGCAGTGTGCAACCATAATGGAGACCTTGATGAATACTTAATGTTATCACTGGTTCACCAGTGATAGGTCCATGGTGCACTCTAGGGTCTGGAGAAGGGTTCCAAACATATCAACACATCATGACTTATGATTCCACCCCCTACAAATGCCACAAATCCAATTTCAAACCTATTTCAAACTATTTCAAATAACTTCGAATGACTTTAAGACATTTTGAATGCCTTTGAACTGCTTCGCACCACTTTGAACAATGTCAGCTACCATATAGCTGTCCTGAAACCCTTTCGATACCCACAGTACATCCAATATGAGCTACTGCATCACATATTGAGCACTACTGGACACAAGGAGACATGACAAAAGACTTAGGATGCGATAAATGCAGTTTTGTGTTTCAATGATATATTGAAGCAATAAGATAAACACTTTCACTATATGGCAACACTATACATCTCATTATTATCATTTCTCATTTGTTTTATATTTTACAAAGTTTTTTATTGCTGTGCATACTGCCTCATGTACTACACATGTTATATTTCCTTTTTAGTACTATCTCTTCACAATGTATATATACTTGTACTAGTTACTTAGAACAGGAAGAGAAGAAGTTACCCTCTCCATTATCGTTTGATTTAAGAGCCATTTTCTTGAGTCCAAGTCTTGCATCGCATATCTAAGTTCTGCAAATTATCACAAACTTCTTTGAACTTTTGTATTCACTTCTCAACTTATCACATATTGCCTATCATCTTTTGAAAACACTTATAATTTGCTATATCCATTCTTTGATAGACCTCAACACCAGTCCGACTCCTTCGAAATGCCTTGAACCCCTTCAAACCCCTTCAAACCTTCTTTGTACAACTTCAAACATCTTCAAACCTATTTTGAACATCTTTGAACATCTTTGTATGCTCCCACAGACTATTTGCAACATGTCTTACCATTTTGCATATCTAACCACAACCCTTGGATATCAGCGGTGACATTTAGTACCAACTCGCATCCTTCCTCTAGCCTGTGTTATACTTCTTAAATCTTTTAACAGGTTTTTGTTAGATTTCCAGGTCAAGTATTATTATTTTGGGGCCCACTGCGAGGAATTCTAGATTATTCCATCATTGAACCTCCCATCCTTTCTACTGCTCATTTCACCAAAGGGGGCTCAATGATTTCAATTTCGCATTGAACCTGTAGTGCCTCCAACCCTCCTGAACAGCCAGGAGATCTCAATACAGTATTCTGACCATCAATAATATCACTTTCACTCTTTTTTGCCCTTCGCTTTTGCTATCTGGCTACCATCTTCGACTTTAAAACACACAAAACCCAATATCGGACAAATTTTGACCTCACAACCTCCGAAATCCACTTTGAACATGTCAATGTCCTTTATGCCAGCTCGTGGTCATTTGACGTCTCCGAAGTTTGATTTGAAACATTCTACAGAACTCCAAAATTATTTTGAAGAGCTTGAATTTCTGTTCACAACTTGCAGTATTTGTTACGAGATGGTACCAGAGGCGGGAATCAATTTTCTTCGTTATTGTTCCTATTGTCTTCACTTAAGTATGTCCCATGCTTTTGTCTTCATTCCTATTGTCTTGCGACCACACACCTCTAATTATGCATCATCACACCCCACGCTATTGTAGCAGTCTGCAGACGTTCACACTTTATTGTTCCTACTGCTTTTATTGTTCTTATTGTTCTCGTTGCACGACTCGTTCTACTTATGTATCAACAATCCTGTGCTTGTATTATTTAAACTGAAAATGCAAGACCAGTCAAGCCCAGCTTGACCTGGTCACTTCTACGCTCTTACAATCTGACAGCCTAAGTCATCCTCAAGTCATCGCTTATGAGCTTCGATGATCTAGAACACTCTACTTGAAGATTGTCGCTTATGAGCTTCAACAGGTTTACTAAACTAAAGAGCCTTGACTATAACAAAAGGTCAAGCTGATCTAAACTCTGCTGACTAACCTCAGTCCAGGCAGCACACACACTATGACAAGATTCTCACAAGAACCACCCAACCATGACCGACAAGAAGAACCATGGCAGCACCATCTACTCCTACTGTCCCCACACCACCCACCACCCTTACCCGACCCGCTGAGATAAAGATGAGGGCACCAACCGACTATTCCGGAGATTGGACAAAGACAATGCTCTTCCTCCTGGAATGCGGAGCGTATGTTGATGCCAATTCTACCACATTCCCTGATGACCACCATAAAATTCTATTCATGCTCTCCTATATGAACGGAGGAACGGCTGGGCCTTGGAAGCAGGCCTACTTGGAAGAAAGATATATTGAAGCAAAACCCTGGGATATGTTCCAGGAGTTTATAGTGAAAGTACGAGCAGCATTCTCACCCATTGACAATGCAGGGAACGCACGCACTCAACTCCGGGCGCTCTTGCAGGGAGCAAAGAGAGTAGACGAATACATCGCCCAGTTTAAAACACTGGCCTACCGAACCAAGATTAAAGAAGACGCTGCACTAATCGAATATTTTGTAGATGGACTCAACAATCGAGTCCTAGACAAGGTATTTGGAATGAAGAATCTGCCAGACACCATTGAAGGATGGTATACTCATGCAGCAAGGGCGGAGGGGCATCTGAGATGGGCGAAGGCGATAAAAGAGAGAACTTACAGTAAGGCAGGAGGAGCAGGAGGAGCAGGAGGCTCCTCAAAGGACCCAAACACCATGGACATGGACACGACACGTCTCTCCTATGCAGAGAGACTCAAACATATTAAGAAGGGAAAATGTTTCATTTGTCATAAAGCAGGACACAGGGCGAGCAATCACAAGGGAGGGAAAGAACCGCCTGCAAAAGAAGAGAAAAAGGTAGAGATAAAGAGAATGCCCCATGACCACTACACGAAGATCCGTACCCTCATTAATGAGTTGGAAGAGAAGGAAAAGGAGAAAGTATTGGATCTTATAATAGCAGAGGGTTTTTAAAATGGCGGCCCACATTGGCAATGGAGCCCACCAGAGTAATCGTCTCAACTGTAATGATAGCGCAAGTGAGCCACCAATCTATGTGCATTCCTGTTTACTGCATATTAGGAGACACGAAAGCTGAATTACCCACCCTAATCGACTCTGGGGCAGGAGAAATGTTCATTGATCACCGAGTCATTGAAAAACTCAGATTGAAGAAAATCCCACTTGTGAGAAAAATCCTCGCAAAAAACATTGATGGAACCCTAAACAAGAATGGTACGATTTCCCATTACATTTATATCGACACAGAAATCAGAGGAAAAGAGGAGAAGATGAGAATGCTCATAACAGGGCTGGGAAAGGAGAGGATCATCTTGGGCTACTCCTGGCTTCAAAGGCGCAACCCAATTATCGACTGGAAACTGGGGACCCTTACCGACAAACCGACTGAGGGTCTCCTTATGAGGAAGATCCGGACCATGGTCAAATGATCACGCACCATCATCGGTAAGCAAAGTCCCACTCTAGGACAAAGGGCCATTTGTATCGAGAGTAACGTTGATAGGTCCACTGCATGCTCTAAGGTCTGAGCAAAGTTTCCAATCTTATTGACACACTATGACAGACCTTCCGAACCACTACGAACATTACGAAATCGACTTCGAACTATTTTCGACTTATTTCACACTATTTTGGACGACTTCGAACTATTTCGAACGCTTTCGAACCATTTCGCGACATTTCGAACGACTTTGCAATACTTCGAATGACTCCAGCGGCCGTATAGCTGTCCTCAAACACTTTCGATACATGATGCTTAACCGGAGTAAGCTATTTAGTCGCATATTGAGCACTACTGGACATGAGGAGGGATTACAAGAGAGTTAGAATGTGATAAGTGCAGTTTTTATGTTTCATGATATATTAAATCAATAGGACAAGAACTCTTACTATACTGGGACAAAGTACGTTTCAATTATTGTCATTTCTCATTTGTTTTTACAATTTACAAAGTCCTTTATTGTTGCACATATTGCCCTTTATTGTATTCCCCTTTTTGGTACTATCTCTTCAAAATGTATATAAACTTGTACTATTTACATAGAACAACAGAGAACCAGTTACCCTCTCCACTATAGTCAGATTTAAGAGCAATTCTCTTGAGTCTTACCTCGCGTCGTACCACTAAGTTCTGCGAAATATCGCGAACTTCCTCGAACTTTCCTCATAACAGCTATATTCGTTTGTCAAAACATATATCGATGCCAGTCAAATACCTTCGAACCCCCTTGAACTCACCCGAACAACTTCGAACACATTCGAACTTATTTCGAACTACTTTGCACGTCTTCGAACCAATTTTGAACATTTTTGAACACCTTTGTACGCTTTCAAAAGGCTATTCGTCACGTCTTTACCACTTCGCATCACTAAAACAACGTTTTGGTATTAGCGGTGATATTTAGTACCACCTCGCACCCTTCCTCTAGCCTGAGTTATACTACAAAAGGCTTTCAACAGGTTTTTTCTAGGTTTCCAGGTCGAGTATCATCAACGTTGAGCCCAACTCTCGAGAGGCTACCTATAAGGAGTGCTGGGGAGACCTTCAGGGAAACCCACCTCGCTGCTGCCGAGCACATGAAGAGTAGGCTCAGGATGGTTCATCTTGCAAGAGGACTTTGTGCTGAGGACAAACCCAATGGCAATGAATCACATCTGGCAATGGACATGGCAATGGACACCCATCCCAAGATCAATCTACAGATCCCTGTATTAGATGCCGTGGGCATCAACATGGAGGAAGATCACGATGGAACAGACGCACTATTCGCCTACATTCGGGGAGAACCCATGATAGGAATATTCAAAGCAGAGGAGTCGCCTCTCACTATTGAATGTGACTATATCCCACCGAACTACCAAAGACTCCAATGGATCTCTCGTCTCACTTGGTCCCGACTAACCGGCAGAATCGCCTACTTGAACACAATTTATATCTGAGCAAAGACCTCCATCTCGCAGAAGCTTGCTCATGAGGGTGAAGGCAACAAGGAGGCACAGTCACTCGACGACTTACTCCCAGATAAATATAAGGAGTACCAAAGCGTGTTCGAAAAGGCAGTGTCAGAAAGGTTCCCCAAGTCTAGACCATGGGACCATGCGATCAAACTCAAACCCGACTTCATCCCGAAAGACTGCAAAGTCTATCCCATCACCCCAGCTGAACAAAAGAAGTTGGACAAGTTGATCGACCAGAATCTGAGGAAGGGGTACATCGTTCCGTCCAAATCACCTATGGCATCCCTATTCTTCTTCATCATGAAAAAGGACTCTGATGCACTCTGGCCCTGCCAAGACTACCGGTATCTAAATGAAGGAACCATCAAGAACTCCTATCCCCTTCCCTTGATTGGCGATCTACTTGACAAACTGAAGGGGGCAAGATGGCTCACAAAACTGGACATTAGATGGGGATACCATAACATCAGGATTAGGAAGGGAGATGAGTGGAAAGTGGCGTTTAAGAGCAATAAGGGGCTGTTCGAGCCCAAAGTCATGTTTTTCAGTCTTTGCAACTCCCAGGCAACCTTCCAAGCAATGATGATCAACACCTTTCATGACATGCTGAATGAAGGATGGCTAGTAATCTACATGGACGATATCTTGATCTTCTCAAAGGATAAAAAAGAACACGAGGAGAGAACAAAAAGGGTTCTAGCTAGGTTGAAAGAAAACGACCTCTACCTGAAACCTGAAAAGTCTAGATTCGATGTGCAAGAAGTCGAATTCCTTGGACTAATCCTGTGACCGAACCAATTGGCCATGGACCTGATGAAACTTAATGGAATCAGGGACTGGCCACCCCCAACCAATGTCAAAGGAGTTAGATCATTCTTGGGATTCAGGAACTTTTATCGAAGATTCATCGGCAATTTCGCTGCGATCACGAAACCACTAAACGACCTAACAAAGAAGGACCAGGCCTTCAACTGGACAAGTGAATGCCAAGAGGCATTCGAAACACTAAAACGGAAATTCTCCAAGGCACCAGTTCTGCTAATGCCAAACACTGAGAAGCCATTTGTAGTAGAAAGCGATGCCTCAAAATATGCAATGGGGGCTGTGCTGAAGCAGACTGACACAAATGGGGACTGGCACCCCTGTGGCTATATCTCCCACTCTTTGACAGTGACTGAATGGAACTACGAGATCTACGATCGAGAACTACTGGGGATAATAAGGGCCCTAGAAACCTGGAGGCACTACCTCCAAGGATCCGAACACCCCACCACCATCTTATCTGATCACAAGAACCTTATGTACTTCAGAACGGCACGAAAGTTGAACCGATGACAAGCCAGATGGAGCCTTTTCCTATTGCAATTCAACCCCCAACTAGTGCACGTACCAGGAAAGATGATGGTACAATCTGATGCACTGTCACAACGAGGAGACCACATACCAGAAATCGACAATGACAACGACGACATCACACTCTTAAAAGATGAAATCTTCGTACGGATGATCGACACTGAATTAAAAGACCTACTAGCAGAAAGTATAATGCGAGATGACCTACTAAAAGAAATAGTAAGGGCCATCAAAGAAGGAGGAACGCCACCGATCAAGTCAGCGGTAGAAGACTGGAAAATGGAGAATGATGGGACGGTCTTTTTTAAAGACCGATGCTATGTCCCGGATGACAAAGAGCTACGGAGGAAAATCATGGAAAAGTACCACGATAATTTACTTACAGGGCACCCCGGCCGATTTCAGATGCTGGAATTAGTATGAAGGGACTACTGGTGGCCCGGGATGACAATCTTTATTCGGAACTATGTCGACGGATGTGCCACATGCCAGCAGATGAAGGTGAATACACACCCCACAACACCACCACTATCGCTGATCAAATCAGAAGCGACACAACCATTCACACTGGTAACAATGGACTTCATCACTGACCTACCGATCAGCGAGGGATGTGACACCATCATGGTCATGGTAGACCATGGGCTTACTAAGGGGGTGATTTTTATTCCCTGCAACAAAACCATTGATGCACTGGGGGCAGCAGATCTTTATCTGCATAACGTGTTTAGAAGATTCAGCTTCCCTGATAAGATCATATTGGATCGCGATCTGCAATTCGCCTCCAACGCATTCCAAGAATTAGGAAGACTCCTGGGAATAAAACTGGCCATGAGTATAGCCTATCACCCACAGACTGATGGGGAAATGGAGCGAGTTAATCAAGAACTAGAAATCTATCTCTGGATCTTCTGCACAAACAAGCCATCACAATGGAAAGGACACCTTACTACCGTCGAGTTCACGCATAATCAGAGGCACCACTTGGCAATCAAGAACACCCCATTTTATGTGATGATGGGAACTCATCCCAGGGCCATCCCCATGACTTACAAAAAAAACGAATGTACTGGCTACCAAACAAAGGATAGCTGAATTAGGAAACATACGGCGAGAGGCCTTGGCGGCCCACGAACTGTCCCGACAAGTTATGATCGGATGCAATGGATGAGGCTTCCACCCATTCGTGGTGGGAGAAAAGGTATGGCTAGACTCAAAGAACCTGAAGTTGGGTTATCCAACCAGAAAACTCACCCCAAAACATGAAGGGCCATTTCCCATCACCTGAGTAATCTCCTCGCATGCTTATGAACTGAAACTCCCTTCACAATGGAAGATCCACCCAGTCTTCCATGCCTCTCTTCTCTCACGTTTCAAGGAGAACGAAACACATGGCCCGAATCTTTTTCCTCCACCCCCCGAGCTGATCGAGGGAGAACTCAAACACGAGGTCAAGGCTATTTTAGCCCACAAAAGGATGGGCCAAAGAACCCAATTGCTGGTAAAATGGAAAGGCTACGGCATGGCGGAAAACACCTGGGAACTGGAGATTCACTTAAAAAATGCTCCAGAAATTCTGGGTGAATACAAGTCCACCCACAACTTACTATCATCATGAGCCATCCCCTCCACTTCTTCATGAATGTAATGCCCGACCCCGACCCCATAAGGACATTCGAACTTATCCTCAGCTTTGTCCGTGACACCGATGGCATCCAAAATGAGGAGAGGCTGCTCTCCATAACCCGAGATCGGATACTCCTGCACAGGACCACGCGTAATCTTTTCGAGACTTACCGAGCTATTTCTGCCCTGGAACAGGTATTCCAACACTTGACTGAAGAGGCCTACCACCTCGACCTGCTCCCGCTCATGAGGAGCCTGGATGAGCAGGCGCTATGTTACAGACCCGGAGAGCGAGTCCCCACACCACAGCAGATATTCATTATAGAGCCCTCTGATGATGGAGAAGACGAAGAATTCAAAATGCCACCAGAGCAACCAACGTCACCTCCACAACCTCCCCCCCACCTGTTGCCATCGCCCCCACCGCTGCGAACGCCCACACCCTACCTGAGACCAGTCTCACCTGATTACCCGCCCACACCTCCTTGGATGCGGAACTCCATCTGTTTTACTTGCACCTGAATCGGGCACTTCTCCTCACACTGCCCCGATTATCAGTGCCCACACTATCGATGATGGTGCCCAGAACATTCGGCTTTCTTCTGCCTAACAACCCAACATGTGACAATCTGCCACATCACCGCACAACTTAAATTCTGACCATCATGATCAAAAATTTGACTCTTGTCATCGTCCTCAGCATCATATTCGGCACCGCCATGTTCACTATGCTTATCTTCTACATTCTTATCTGGTTCAGAATCCTCACTGCCACACCCTTACCACGTAGCATCGCATTCACAACCGGCACCTCGGTGCGATTTGCAGGGGCAGACGACATCAAATTACCTACAAGAGTCTATGCACACAATGCCCCCACTCCTATGACAACCAGCACTTTCACCGCGATGACTGATGAGGAACGGGTGATGCCCTTCAAACCAATTAGAATGGTCAGGACCTAGTTTCAGGTGGAACTCGAAACGTTAGGAAGGGGCTGATGTTATGAGATGGTACCAGAGGCGGGAATCAATTTTCTTCGTTATTGTTCCTATTGTCTTCACTTGAGTATGTCCCATGCTTTTGTCTTCATTCCTATTGTCTTGCGACTGCACACCTCTAATTATGCATCATCACACCCCATGCTATTGTAGCAGTCTGCAGACGTTCACACTTTATTGTTCCTACTGTTTTTATTGTTCTTATTGTTCTCGTTGCACGACTCATTCTACTTACGTATTAACGATCCTGTGCTTGTATTATTTAAACTGAAAATGCAAGACCAGTCAAGCCCAGCTTGACCTGGTCACTTCTACGCTCTTATGATCTGACAGCCTAAGTCATCCTCAAGTTGTTGCTTATGAGCTTCGATGATCTAGAACACTCTACTTGAAGATTGTTGCTTACGAGCTTCAACAGGTTTACTAAACTAAAGAGCCTTGACTATAACAGTATTACAGATCAGGACCTAAAGAAGAAACATGCTTGCAGATACATCGACATTGATTCTTATGAACTCTGGGAATTGCTTCCAGAGTACCGGGCTGGCACCTCATTTAACACATTTCATATTGCAGTATACAAGTTCTATCCTGAATTAGAAGATGAATGTGAATACAGCATTTCAGACAACTTCAAAGCTCATATCACAGCACTCGAACAGGAACTAGCCCTTGAAAAGGAGCTTGCACTTAAATAAAAAATCTTCGCACTTCAAAATCATAATGTTGCAGCTCCTGTTCCTCATCACATAGTCACAGCTTCACCAGCTCCAAGTTCGATCGACCCTGTTCTACCTGTTCCATTAGTATCGACTTCACCATCATCGGTCTCGCCAGCTTTGCCTTCATCCATCATGTCATCCACAACAGTTTCATCTTTGATAATTTTGCCTTCACTTATCACACCAATCGTATTGCCTTTGACAGTCTCGACATCGTCCAAAGAATGCAAAATTTTTGAATTACCATTTTTGACTTCGACTCGCCATTTGACACCATTTTTGCCTTCACAATATGGCTCGATCCCACCTCCAATATCCTCGCTGTATTCATCCCCATCATTGCCTACTTCGACCTCGACTTTCTGTTCACCACTCCCAATATTTTCATCCTCGATCTCATCATCTGTGCCATCTTCCATTTTATCATCTATTTTGATATCGCCTTCGCCCTCATCACCAGATTCATGTTCGTATTTGCCCTCAAAATCCAATATAGCACCTGAAGTTTTATATCCATTGTATATCTACAGTCATCGTCTCAAAATTTGCCTACCCCTCATTGCTAAAATCTCTATCACATCCATTGCTGACAAACATCTTCTCAACCTCGTTTTCGATCCATCAATGTCTTGTTCATTTCGATTCGACCAGTCCTTCGACCTGATTATTATGATCATGGTTATATTGTTGACATCAATTGAATTCACCTACTTCATTTTTTTTTTTTGGTTTTGCATTTTGACCTCATTGTATTTATTGAAAATGTTTTACTATGCTCGACATTCCCCAAAATAGCTTCGACATGTGCCCATGTAGGCCTTTACTCACCTTGATCTTGACCTTGATATTCCTTGAAAATGCTCTATGCTCAATTTTCTTCTGCTGAAATTTCTCGATATTGACTTCAAACATTTTGAAAAGCTTTGAACACCTTTGAACCTTGACAATAATATTCCTGAAGATGGTCTAGACTTTGAAATGGATAATTATACATTTTCCTTAATTCCCTCTTCTTCTTCTACCTTTCTTATCACTACTATTCAAGACTCAGAAGATCCCAATCTCAAATTAAAAGATATAAAACAAAAAACAAAAAAAGGGGGGGGTTCTACTCCTCTAACATCTGTTCTAACAATCCTATTTTCCTTCCCAATATCTCCATCTCTATTTTTTCTGCATCAGCTTCACAGCAATCAAGCCATGATGCAGGCCCTGATCTTCTTCGATGTCCTTGACCCTCTGCAACTCCTTCACCTTCACCTTGCCCTTTCCTTTCAATGACCTTCTCCTCTCCTTTGATGATTTTGAAGGTCCTGCTACTGGCTCAACGTCTTTGAAGGGGCCTACAACACGAATTCAGCACACTGGGAATTTGAAAAAATGTTAGCAATTGTTTTGAAACAATTCTGAACAATTTTTGTACCTGGTCTGGGGTGCGAATCCATTTTTGCACCCCAAAATTTTCTTACTTTGCTCTTGCAAAGTCTTTTCCTCAACAACCCTGCCCAATAGCACCCTTGGGCCTCCTGGGTGCACTTCATACATTTCACTGCACCCTCCTTGATGACACAATGCAGCTGGGACTTAAACCCAGCACATCAATCACTACAAAAGTTTTAGCACCTCGAAAAACCATTGAACTCAAACAAAATGACTCACTGGACCTTCAAAATTGAGCAACTCGCTCATTTCAACTCGTGCCCACTTTGCTGCCTCTGTGTCCTCAACCCCCTCCTTGTTGTTGCCTATCTCTGCTACTTTTTGCTTTCCCACTCACACCATGGGCAGCTCATCCTCGTCTTCCTCCCCAGCCTCCACTCTCTCAATACCCTTTGCCTCAGCCTCAAATTCTGCATTCATACATTGCAACTCCTCCCTCGACAAGGTCTTTACATGAAACACAGCAAGAGCTGCATTTCAGGTGTCCACCAAGGCCCTCCTCCAACCCTCAATTTTTGCTCTTTGAACCTCCTCCTGCTCCTCCAAAATTTGTTGTTCCTTCTCTTCCCTTCTTTCATGTTTGACCTCTTTAGCTAAATCTACGAATAGCAACTCTCCACCCCATGAAACCCACTCATGTCAAGCCATTGGTTGGAACAGCTCGAAAACTTCTTCCATAGCTTTTTGCATGGTCGAGTCGCACTCCTTGCCTAAATTGTCAGCGAGTTCATCATATTCCACCTACATGAAATGTTTTAACATCTTTGACTATGAATAGACCAGCAACAGACATACCATTTTCACACAAACCCTTTCCCCCAGACTTCGAAATCTGAATCTTCAGTGATGCCATGCTCTGGCATCAATTTTGCGTATTCGATAACTTCAATGTTGAGTTTGGCAAGAAGAGACATTATAAAAGCTAGAGTTGGAGAATTTAGAAGGTGATGAATGAAGAAGGATAGGTATTTTGAACTTTGCTAAGTTCCCACAGTACATCCAATACAAGCTACTGCATCGCATATCGAGCACTACCAGATACAAGGAGACATGACAAAAGACTTAGGATGCAATAAATCTGTTTTTGTGTTTCAATGATATATTGAAGCAATAAGATAAGCACTTTTACTGTATGGCAACACTGTACATATCATTATTATTATTTCTCATTTGTTTTATATTTTACAAAGTCTTTTATTGCTGTGCATACTGCCTCATGTACTACACATGTTATATTTCCTTTTTAGTACTATCTCTTCACAATGTATATATACTTGTACTAGTTACTTAGAACAGGAAGAGAAGAAGTTACCCTCTCCATTATCATTTGATTTAAGAGCCATTCTCTTGAGTCCAAGTCTTGCATCGCATCTCTAAGTTCTGCGAATTATCATGAACTTCTTTGAACTTTTGTATTCACTTCTTGACTTATCGCATATCACCTATTGTCTTTCAAAAACACTTCTAATTCGCTATATCCATTCTTTGATAGACCTTGACACCAGTCTGACTCCTTCAAAACACCTCAAACATTTTCAAACCCCTTCAAACCTTCTTTGTACAACTTTGAACATCTTTGAACCTATTTCAAACATCTTCAAACATCTTCGTATGCTCCCACAGACTATTCACAACATGTCTTACCATCTCACATCTCTAACCACAACCTTTGGGTATCAGTGGTGACATTTAGTACCAACTGGCACCCTTCCTCTAGCCTGTGTTATACTTCTTAGGCCTTTTAACAGGTTTTTGTTAGGTTTCCAGGTTGAGTATTATCACCAGCTGTGCCTAGGGTTGCCAAAGTTCAGTTCAGTGCCAATGCACCAAGACAAATAAAGTAACTATCACACTTTAAGATTCTGACTTATGTAATTTCTGCATCAACTGAGGGTATCATGTCACGCTTTTCAATGCACCTTTCCCCCTGCAAAAGTTTGGTTGGAACCAGTTTGAACCCAGTTCCCCTGTCTTACCCCAAGTCCAGAACCGAGAACCAGAACCAGTGGCCAGACTGAACCTGAACAGAACACAACTGTCGGTTCAGTTCTGTCGGTTCTGGTTCTTTGCATCAGTTTGGGACTGAACTTCGGCAACCCTAGCTGCGCCCGGATTCAGCTTGGTCATTGCCTGATTGAGCTCAATGCAAACAGAGCCATGCGACTGCTCATACGATCATCATCGACGGGTCATGGCGATGGGCATCATTGTTGAAATTAAATCCTGATACATGCTGCATACATGAGGCCATACATGCAGCACACACATGTTACTGCGCTTACTGCGCATACATGTGGTAAACACATTCCTGAGTCATGTGACATCCTTACTATTATGTATATAAGGAGAACCTGTACTATAGTAGATATACAGAGTGTTCTTACCTCTGCTAAACCCTAGCTCTAAGACTAACTAAACCCCAGGTAGGTTATAAGGAACGTGTCGTCTCTTCCTCTGTGCAGCGTATGTAGTCTGCTCCAACAGGTTATGGGCCCTGCTGGGCACGTCGCGAACGCGCCTTAACTGGCTGCGAACAACGTTGACTTCATTGTCTCCAAATTGTAACCTTGCGCTCTTCGTGAGCTGCATTGCGCTCCCTGCGAGCTGCATTTAAAAACCCAGGTTGACTAGGGTTAACCACTCTGAAGGAGTGTTTTTGCCTGAGATTATGGAAACATGTTTTCTTGAATAAGAGGACTGATTGAGCGCTTTTACCAGCTGCCACTATAACATCATGTCTTCAACTCTTGAAAAACTCGTACAAACTTTTGACGGCTCTAACTACATTCAATGGGCCAACTCAATGAAGGCATGGCTCAGGTCTCAGGGCCTCTGGCAAATAACTAGCGGGATGGAACTAAAACCACCCCTGGCGCCTCCTTTGATGGCAACAAACGCTGCACTAGTAGCGGAAGCTAATGCCAAGCTCCAGACCTGGAACAATAAGAATGACCAGGCGATTGGTAGCCTAGTGCTCCACCTGGCCCCCTCTATTCGGCAGCGTGCCAACACCAAGGACACTGCTGAGGAGGTATGGGATCTCATCCGCACCGACTATGGTGTCGATGGCCCCTCCCAAGTCTTTGCAGACTTTAGGCCTGCAATCGCAATCAAAATTCTGGCTGCAAATCCTGCGCCAGAGATTGCCAAAATGGCTGATAAATTCGAGCGCCTTATGGCTGCCAATGTCGCCATTCCCGAATTAGTACAGGCAATGATTCTACTTGCTGCGATGCCACGCAAGTACGATTCTCTATCTGCCACGGTCCTTAACACGACCGCTACTAGAGCCTTGACGTTTAAACATGTCAAAGACTCCATTGTCGCTGAAGCCTCACAGCGCACAGCAGTTGGAAAGCCCATTGGCCCACTTCAGGCCACCAAGCTTTCTGCTGTCAAGCGCAAAGGGGGAAACCCCAAATGGCAATCTCAAGGCAACAATGGAGAATTGTCCCAAAAGCGTGGACAACGTGGGGACAAAAAGACTAAAGAGGAAAAACCTAAAGAGAAACATTCCCACCTCGCCTCACAAGCCTTTACTACTATAAATGGTAATGGCACCATCATACCGCCGATGCCGCTCATCCAGCGCATCGAGAAGTGTGAACATACTCCCACAAGGGATCCTCGCCGCCGACCACCTGCACAGGCATACACGGGCGCGGCCTCTACCCCTCATTCGGTCTATACCGAATATCAGCAGGCTCGAGACACCCTCGAGCAAATGAATCTTCCACGCAGCACGAAAAATCTGCGACCGCTGGAAGAGCACCTAACAGTGCGAGAAGGTAAGAGGAGGAGGATTGAACCAGAACCAAGGATCGTAGAGGTAGAAGACGATAGCGTCTCCCTTGGATCGGAACCTGCTGTTTCTGATGAAGAAGTATGGAAAGCCGTCGATGAAATGCTTGTCGATGAACCGCTTGAAACAGGTACATATGATGAAAGGTCAGTCCTTTTCCTTGCCACAAGCACAAGAATTAACATTCCACTGATCACAGCGAACTTTTCATGTGAAATTTTACCGCTACTAAATGTATCATGGAACAATTTACATCTTAATATATGTGTTACGTGTGCAAATGGAAATTGTAAGAAAGGTGCTGACTGGATCATGGATTCAGGTGCATCAAAACACTTCACTGGTGAAATTAAAGATTTTGCTTCTTACGAGCCTTTACCAAGAAAGGACTCTACCCTGGTTCAAACAGCCATGGGTACTACTCATATAGTAGGGAAAGGAGCAGTCTTCATTAGACATCAGGTAGTATGTCATGGGAAGTCAGAGACGCGTAAAACGCTATTATACCCCGTCTACTACACACCTGACTGTAATGCTCGATTACTGTCAATGGGTGTCTTCTTACAAGATGGAAGTGATGTGCATGGTTCCTCCGCACACATTTCATTTTTCAAGCAAGGAAACCCAATTATGGATTGCGTCCCTCTTATGAAACGTGACACTATTTATTGGGCTCGGACTCATATATTGAGCACCAAGGGAATCAATGTCGCGACAATGTATGTCGCAGACTACTCGACTTGGCATAAGCGACTTGGACACCCATCCAAAGAGGCGCTAGGGAAGATGCCTAATAGCACCATAAAATTCCCAAGGAATTTAATTATTCCTAAAGACAAAATTATATGTCCAGGGTGCGCTGAAGGGAAAATGACCTCAAAATCTTTTCCCGAATCAGATTCACGCACAGAAAGACCCTTTGAATTAATACATTCCGATCTGAAGGAACTCCCAGTACTATCGTACCATAAACATAAATACTTTATTGTATTTCTGGATGACAAAACGTCACATATCTGGGTACAATGCCTTAAAAAGAAATCTGATGCTGCTGCGGCCATCAGACAATTTCGGGCAGTGGCTTTGACACATTATGGCGCTACAATCAAGCGCTGGCGTGTTGATCCAGGGGGGGAGTTCAAAGATCGTGAGCTACAAAATGTGCTCAAGGACTTTGGCATCAAAATAGAGATGTCTGCACCCCACGTTCACCAACAGAATGGGCGCGCAGAGCGTGCCATAAGGACAATAATGGAAAAGTCGCAAACCCTGCGATTTACTGCATGTCTACCACAATCATGGTGGGAATTTTGCATTGAACATGCAACACACCTATACAACCGAACCCCGATAAGGCGCCTGAAATGGCTGACACCGGTTGAGGACCTGACAAAGGTCCGCCCAGATCTAAATGATCTGAAGGTTTTTGGTTGTGGTGCTTACGTCTACCTACCCAAGGAGAAGCGTCCAAACACATTGGCTCCTCGATCGGAGTTGATGACGTACCTTGGATTAGAAGATGGCATTAAAGCATACCGTTTCATGCGACCTAGTGGCACAATATTCATTGGTGCTATGGCACTATTTGATGAAACGTTGTTCCCATGCTGTCCCGGAGCTAAAACTCCTGCCAATATGGACCTTGGTGATTTTCCACCTCCAGAACCAGAAGATGATGACCACTCATCTGGAATGGATGGCGATGATTCTATACCGCCACAAGATCTGCCCCTTCCTCCATCATCAGAAAATGATGATGATGATGTACCAAGTGAGCAAAAGGCACATGACGATGTGACAAATGCTCCTCCTCCGCTGCCTCCAGTAACCACTGAGGACTTTCGTCCAAAATGTGATGATCAACAGGAATGGCAGCAATTGCCCCGTCGATCAGGCAGGCAGAGGAACATCCCAAACCGTCCTGGCAATACCTATGGAGAGAAGCGACTCCCCTCTGACATAGAGTGAGACATTGCACGTGATCGATATTGGAAGAGATCTGTGGGTCAAGATTCGGATCATAACCGAACATGACCACAAACTCAACAGAAAGAACCGGTTGCTGGACCGAGTTCGGCACCCCACGAGAGTGTGCCCAATTCCAATGATCAAGAACATGATCACCCAATGGGGGAACCGGACGAAGCAGGTTATATTAAAAAGATAACCAAGGAAGGAGGAGATAAGCTTATTCGCTGGCTGTTATCAAAAGCAGTCAAACCATCGAGCGAAATAAGCCAAGTTCCAAACCAATTTCACGATATTGCGTGCCTACCATGGCAGCAGCAATGTGAGTGGAAACAAGCTTGTCATGAAGAATTAGAGGCTCTTCGTAAGCGACAAGTCTATGACATCATCGATCTTCCACATGATCAAAAAATGATCAAAAATAGATGGGTTTTCTCCGTAAAATCGGATGGAAGAAAATGAGCCAGACTCGTGGCCAAAGGCTTTTCACAAGTCGAAGGCATTGACTTTGATGAGATTTTCTCACCGGTAGTCCGCTACGAGACCGTACGCCTCATGTTTGCACTTGCATCTCTAGAGGGCATGTATATGACTGGCCTAGATGTAAAAACCGCATTTTTATATGGCAAACTAGATGAGGAGATCTATATGGATCAACCCGAGGGTTTCAGACTCGAGGGAAAAGAGCGCAAAGTATTGCGCTTACGCCGAGCATTGTATGGCCTTAAACAAGCCTCACTTGCATGGTGGAAAGAGCTAGAGGCATTTATGCGCACCATTGGGTTCGTGCGTGCCAGCTCCGATGCCGGCATTTTCATACACAAGGACCCTAAGACAGGCAGCATTGTTATTGCACTCATCTATGTTGATGATGGCTTGTTCATGGGGAAGAACAAGAAACTTGTGGATGAAAAGAAAAATGCTTGTCTAAAGCATTGGGAGTGCCGTAGTACTGAAAAAGTCACGGAATTCTTAGGCATGCGTGTCACCCAGACTGCAAGCAAAGTCAAACTCGATCAAACTGAATATCTCGCCAAAGTGCTTGAGAGATTCGAGATGACAAATGCCAAAGCGACCCCCACTCCACTCCCGACTGGTTACAAACCATCGGAAAACACAGCAATGCCCAACGCGATGCTTAGATCAAAATATCAGTCTGTGATTGGATCTTTACTGTATCTGATGCTCGGAATGCGACCTGATATCACTTATGCGGTAATCAAGATGTCGCAATTCTCAGCTAATCCTAGCCAAGAACATCTAGACAAAGTGATGTACATCATGCGCTATCTGGTGGGAACCCAGAACTATCACATTGTCTATGATGGTGAGAAGTCTGAGGGGCTACAGGCCTTCACAGATTCTGATTGGGCAGCTGACACTGTCAAACGCCAATCTACAACGGGTTACTTTGCTACTCTAGTGAGTGGCATTGTGTGCTGGCAGTCCCGTTTACAAAAAACTGTAGCACTGTCATCCACAGAAGCCAAATATATGGCTCTCTCCGACACTTGTCGACAGATAGTGTGGATAGAGTCCTTATTCCAGGAACTTGGATATGTACTGAAGCGCATACCAATCTGCGCTGATAATCAGGGATCCATCTTTATCGGATCAAATCCAGTTCAGGAAAGAAGGACCAAACATATAGACATTCGCTACCACTATACCCGCGAATGCATAGAAAATGACAAAGTCATGGTCGTTTTCATTCCTGGAAATGATAATCCAGCTGACATGTTCACAAAGAACCTTGGCGCTGTCTTATTCAGGAAATTTAGAGACTCTCTTGGAATTACTTTCAAGATTCAAACTTAGCTGCTTAGAGCGCTGTACAGTTTGAGGGGGGGTGTTGAAATTAAATCCTGATACATGCTGCATACATGAGGCCATGCATGCAGCACACACATGTTACTGCGCTTACTGTGCATACATGTGGTAAACACATTCCTGAGTCATGTGACATCCTTACTATCAATAATAAAAGGAGGATGGTCAGGTGACTAGGCCGTGGGAAGTGAACAGGCCATGGGAGTTGCTCTGAGTGGATGGGAAAGTAATGACCTACTTTGAGCGTCGTGAGACATGATGACAAATATAAGTGAAAGGTGGGAACAAAATTTCAGCTAATTTGGGGCCGGATCACAAATATACTGGAAACAGTATTTTTTCGGCTACAGTGTGGGATCAATTTCGGCTACAATAAGAACAACATTTTCGGCTACATCAAAATTTTCAACTAATTTTTTTTTTTTTGGGACCTGATGACAAATATAATAATTGGGGGATCAAAATGTTCGAGCTAATTGTTTTTTTGGGGGCCTGATGACATCTACATCAAAATTTTCAACTAATTTTTTTTTTTTTGGGACCTGATGACAAATATAATTACTGGGTGCTATGATGACAAATATAATAATTGGGGGATCAGAATTTTCGAGCTAATTGTTTTTTTGGGGGCCTGATGACATATAATTACTGGGTGTTGCTATGATGACAAATATAATAACTTTATGTAGGAACAACATTTTCGGCTACAGTGTGGGATCAAAATTTTCGGCTAATTTTTCGCCACCTCGAACTTTTGTTTTTGGATCTGGGCTCATTTTCTATGTAGAATAATGTCTGGATGACATGTAAGCAGCTGTATTGCAGTGTTTTCTGAATAAAATTTGACTGAGGGGCAACTGTCATCCTTTTACTATGCTGTGAAAGCTGACTAAGCAAACCTCGCGGGCTGAACAAAATGCAAAAACCTGATCATGACCTTGGCACATGACCCAAAGAAGATGATTTAGACACATCATTGTATTAGTCAGTAACAAGTGGATCAATAAAATGTTATTTGCAATTCTATAAGTGAGGTCAATACAAAGTCAGGTCAGTATTGAAATAAGTTTGAATTGAAAATTGAGTTCAGGACAAAGTTAAACCAGTAAAATATAGGAGTTACAATTGAGTTCATTATGAAGTAAAGTCAATGGATAAGTCCAAGGAAATAAAAATTACTTGAATACAGTAAGTTTAAAAATTGAGTTCATTACAAAGTAAAGTCAGTAAAATAATAACAGTTACAAATGAGTTCATTATGAAGTAAAGTCCACGAAAATTAGTCCAGAAATGAGTCAAGTTTAAAAATGAGTCAGTAAAATATATATATCTTCAAAGTTACCATTATGAAGTCAAGTCAATAAAAATTAGTTCAATACAAAGTCATTATGCAGACTTACTAACAAGTTATAAATTGAGTTTGTTATAATGTAAAGTCAATAAATATTACTTTAATATTGACAAAGTGAAGTTGGAGATTTTTTACAAAATTTAAAGAGAGGAGAGGGAGGAGAGCAGGGATGAGGGGGTGAAGTAGTGAGGGAGTGAGGGGGTGAAGTAGTGAGGGGATGAGGGAGTAGGGGAGGGGGGAGAGGGGAGAGGGGAGGAGGAGGATGGATGGAGAGGGGGGAGGAGGGGATGAAATAGTGAGGGGGTGATGGGGGGAGGGTTGTGAGTGAAGGAGAGGGGGAGGAGGGGGGGAGGAGGGGGTGAAGTAGTGAGGGGATGAAGGAGGGGGGGAGGAGGGGGTGAAGTAGTGAGGGGATGAAGGAGGGGGGGAGGAGGGGAGAGAGTGTGATGGAGGGAGGGAGGGGGTGAGGAGGGGGTAAAGTAGTGAGGGGGTGATGGGGGGGGGGAGGTGAGTGAAGGAGAGGGGGAGGAAGTGAGTGAGGGGGTGATGTGGGGGGAAGAGTTGCATACTATCTAAAAGTCAACTGAAGAGTTGTGTAACTGTCATGGGATTAAAGGGGAGTTGGTGAGGGGAGGACCAGGAAGGACCAGGGGGGAAGTAAATGAGGGGGTGATGGAGTGAGTAGGATGGTGGGGGGACTATCATTTCTTTGGCTGTGATTTTGGCTGTATGCTATCACGTATCAAGGAAGCTCAGAGAAAGGTGCAAAAACCAAAAATATTGAATATATTACTTATTAAACATGTTAATGCGTGCCGGAGGCACATTCCCAACCTTGTCAATAATAAAAGGAGGATGGTCAGGTGACTAGGCCGTGGGAAGTGAAGAGGCTGTGGGAGTTGCTCTGAGTGGATGGGAAAGTGATGACCTACTTTGAGGGTCGTGAGACATGATGACAAATATAAGTGAAAGATGGGAACAAAATTTCAGCTAATTTGGGGCCGGATCACAAATATACTAAGTAATAATGTGTGGAAACAGTATTTTTTCGGCTACAGTGTGGGATCAATTTCGGCTACAATAATATAATAATGCAGGAACAACATTTTCGGCTACATCAAAATTTTCAACTAATTTTTTTTTTTTTGGGACCTGATGACAAATATAATTACTGGGTGCTATGATGACAAATATAATAATTGGGGGATCAGAATTTTCGAGCTAATTGTTTTTTTGGGGGCCTGATGACATATAATTACTGGGTGTTGCTATGATGACAAATATAATAACTTTATGTAGGAACAACATTTTCGGCTACAGTGTGGGATCAAAATTTTCGGCTAATTTTTCGCCACCTCGAACTTTTGTTTTTGGATCTGGGCTCATTTTCTATGTAGAATAATGTCTGGATGACATGTAAGCAGCTGTATTGCAGTGTTTTCTGAATAAAATTTGACTGAGGGGCAACTGTCATCCTTTTACTATGCTGTGAAAGCTGACTAAGCAAACCTCGCGGGCTGAACAAAATGCAAAAACCTGATCATGACCTTGGCACATGACCCAAAGAAGATGATTTAGACACATCATTGTATTAGTCAGTAACAAGTGGATCAATAAAATGTTATTTGCAATTCTATAAGTGAGGTCAATACAAAGTCAGGTCAGTATTGAAATAAGTTTGAATTGAAAATTGAGTTCAGGACAAAGTTAAACCAGTAAAATATAGGAGTTACAATTGAGTTCATTATGAAGTAAAGTCAATGGATAAGTCCAAGGAAATAAAAATTACTTGAATACAGTAAGTTTAAAAATTGAGTTCATTACAAAGTAAAGTCAGTAAAATAATAACAGTTACAAATGAGTTCATTATGAAGTAAAGTCCACGAAAATTAGTCCAGAAATGAGTCAAGTTTAAAAATGAGTCAGTAAAATATATATATCTTCAAAGTTACCATTATGAAGTCAAGTCAATAAAAATTAGTTCAATACAAAGTCATTATGCAGACTTACTAACAAGTTATAAATTGAGTTTGTTATAATGTAAAGTCAATAAATATTACTTTAATATTGACAAAGTGAAGTTGGAGATTTTTTACAAAATTTAAAGAGAGGAGAGGGAGGAGAGCAGGGATGAGGGGGTGAAGTAGTGAGGGAGTGAGGGGGTGAAGTAGTGAGGGGATGAGGGAGTAGGGGAGGGGGGAGAGGGGAGAGGGGAGGAGGAGGATGGATGGAGAGGGGGGAGGAGGGGATGAAATAGTGAGGGGGTGATGGGGGGAGGGTTGTGAGTGAAGGAGAGGGGGAGGAGGGGGGGAGGAGGGGGTGAAGTAGTGAGGGGATGAAGGAGGGGGGGAGGAGGGGGTGAAGTAGTGAGGGGATGAAGGAGGGGGGGAGGAGGGGAGAGAGTGTGATGGAGGGAGGGAGGGGGTGAGGAGGGGGTAAAGTAGTGAGGGGGTGATGGGGGGGGGGAGGTGAGTGAAGGAGAGGGGGAGGAAGTGAGTGAGGGGGTGATGTGGGGGGAAGAGTTGCATACTATCTAAAAGTCAACTGAAGAGTTGTGTAACTGTCATGGGATTAAAGGGGAGTTGGTGAGGGGAGGACCAGGAAGGACCAGGGGGGAAGTAAATGAGGGGGTGATGGAGTGAGTAGGATGGTGGGGGGACTATCATTTCTTTGGCTGTGATTTTGGCTGTATGCTATCACGTATCAAGGAAGCTCAGAGAAAGGTGCAAAAACCAAAAATATTGAATATATTACTTATTAAACATGTTAATGCGTGCCGGAGGCACATTCCCAACCTTGTCAATAATAAAAGGAGGATGGTCAGGTGACTAGGCCGTGGGAAGTGAAGAGGCTGTGGGAGTTGCTCTGAGTGGATGGGAAAGTGATGACCTACTTTGAGGGTCGTGAGACATGATGACAAATATAAGTGAAAGATGGGAACAAAATTTCAGCTAATTTGGGGCCGGATCACAAATATACTAAGTAATAATGTGTGGAAACAGTATTTTTTCGGCTACAGTGTGGGATCAATTTCGGCTACAATAATATAATAATGCAGGAACAACATTTTCGGCTACATCAAAATTTTCAACTAATTTTTTTTTTTTTGGGACCTGATGACAAATATAATTACTGGGTGCTATGATGACAAATATAATAATTGGGGGATCAGAATTTTCGAGCTAATTGTTTTTTTGGGGGCCTGATGACATATAATTACTGGGTGTTGCTATGATGACAAATATAATAACTTTATGTAGGAACAACATTTTCGGCTACAGTGTGGGATCAAAATTTTCGGCTAATTTGTACCTGATGACAAATATAATTACTGGGTGTTGCTATGATGACAAATATAATTAGCAACAACATTTTCGGCTACAGTGTTGGCCTGATGACAAATATAATATGGTGTTTATATGATGACAAATCTTATAACTGACTGTAGTAACCAAATTTTCGGCTACTTGGTGGCCTGTTGACAAATAAAATATAATAAGGTGTTCCTATCATGACAAATCTAATAACTGAGTGTAGGATCAATTTTTTCGGCTAATTTTTGGCTTACTGGGTGTAGGAACCAAATTTTTGGCTGAGTTTTGGCCACTTCTAGCTTTTCTGTTCTCTTTCTGGCTCTGGGCTCTTTTCCAGTGGGGTTGTTTTTGCATTCTTGGGGTATCTGTAGACCAAGGTGAAGCTCTGTGAAGTCCTACCTCCCTGGCTTCTCTTTTTTTAACAAAAAGAGTGTCTGCCAGTTGTTTTTTGGACCTCTCTCAGGGCACTGTGTGCAGGGAGATTGGGCTGGCGGGTTTGCAGTTGCCTCCCCTTCCATTTTTGGAAGTCGCTCCACTATCAACTGCCACTGTTTGCACCGATTTCACAGCCTCCTACAAGAATCTCACCTCTGCTGCAGTAAGAGAGCTCTCCGATTCCCATGGACCCATCTCCGCCCAACACTCCTCGATGTGTTCGAATGGCCGCGCAGCAAACTGAACGGGACCAACGGACCTTGGATAGCCCTACTCGCCACCGGACTCCACACCATGCTCACACTATGCACATTGCCCAGCCACTGCTGCCATTGCCCCCAGCCCATAATATTGCCTTCCTGAATGCTGATCCTTTTATTGCTGCTCCTCCACCACCTCCTCAATACAATCACCTTCCTCCTCATTTGGCACAGCAGCTGGCAGCACTTCCCCCCCTTCCACAGATTGCAAGAGGCAGGGGCAGAGGGAGGGGAAGAGGGAGGGGAAGAGGCTCAAGTCATGCAGCTCCACCTCAGCCTGTTGTCACTCCTTTATACAATGCAGCTTTCCCATATTATTTTAATGCCCCTCCTGCACCTCCAGTTTTTGACCCTCCTGTTCCTGCACCTCCAATTCCTGCACCTCCCATTCCTGTGGCAGCTCCTGCAATGGCCTGGACTAAACATGGTTTTCAGCATGCTGCAATTCCACCTCTATTTTCTGCTGTATGTTGGTTTATCTTTCACATGATGTATGTTATCTGACAATATCATGATCTAGCCTCCCCCTCCTCCTCCTCCTCCTCCTCCTCCTCCTGTTTTTGATCCTCCTCCTGCTGTTCCTGCTGTTCCTGCTCCTATTGTCCCTCTTGCCAATATCCCTCTCCATGTAGGCTTATATATGTTCTTTTGAGTATATTAACTGACAACAATGATGATGTAGCATCCTGCTCCTGCTCCTCCTGTTTTTGATCTCCCTGCACCTGTTCCTCCTGTTCCTGCACCTGCTATCCCTGTTTTTGATCCCCCTGCACCTGTTCCTCCAGTTCCTGCACCTGCTATCCCTTTTTTTGATCCCCCTGCACCTGTTCCTCCCATTCCTGCACCTGTCATCCCTGTTGTTGATATTCCTCCACATGTATGCTTATGTCCTTTTTGGTCATGTCTATTTTGTGACTGACTCGATTATCCCCAGGTGGCTCAACATATTGATCCTGCACCTGTTCCACTTGGGCCCCTCCCTCCTGCACACCGTCCTTTTAGTCCTGACTGGCCTGTTCATTATCTGGGAAAAATGGATATTCAGTGTCCCAATTGTCATGCATTGCACTGGATGGCCGAGCGTCTCACTGCGTCCTCCAATATAAATCCCAGATTTGGCATGTGCTGCTTGAGTGAAAAAATCATTTTGCCTCCTCTTCACCCAGTCCCACCTGAGCTTCTCCAGTTGCTCACTGCTCAGGATCACATTGGCAGGTCGTTTCATGATCATATCTGGACATACAACAATGCTCTTGCCATGACTTCCATTGGGCGCAAAATCGATGAGTCTGTTAATGAAGGTGAAGAGGCTGTGAACGATGGTGTTGGCCCCTATGTCTTCAAACTGCATGGCGAGCTGTCCCACAGGATTGGCTCTCTTCTTCCACAAGAGGGTGAATCTCCAGTGTATGCTCAGCTTTACATTTATGATCCAGCCGATGCAGCCAACTTTCGCATGGCCAATGCCTGGAACACTCACCTCGATCACCACACTTTGCTCACCCTCCAGGACATGCTCCACCGTCTCCATCCTGCAGTTCAGATGTACAAGCAGGCCCATGAGCTCACCAGGAACTTGCCTCCACACCAGCAGTGCAAGATAGCTTTGCGCTTTGATCAATCCTGTGACCGTCGCCGCTACAATCTTCCTGATGCCACCAACAATGAGATCGCGGTCATTCTTCCAGGTGATGGTGATCAGCCACAGAGCACACATGATATCATTCTCTACCGCAGGCATGGCCCTCCCCTTCAGCGCATCACCGATGTCCATCCCCTCTATCCTGCTCTTCACTATGTCCTCCTTTTTCCTACTGGCCAGCTCCAATGGCATCCTCAAATCGAGTTTGCAGCTGCTAATGAAGGCGGTGCAAGGGTTCGCAAGCATGTGTCCAAATCAGATTTCTACTGCTATCGTCTCCACTCCCGACCGCCTGCCATCGAGCCTCAGCATATATTCTTGAGTGGAAAGCTCTTTCAGGAGTTTGTTTGTGACCAGTGGGCAACTTCAGAGCAGGATCGGTTGCGCTTTATCATGATGAATCAGGACACTATTCGTGGTGAAGTCTATATGGGCTTGGCTGATGCTGTGGCTGCAAATGTGGATGCAGACACAGAGTCTCTCGGTCAAAGAATCATCCTGCCTTCTTCATTTGCAGGAAGCACACATCATATGCAGCAGCTTCTTCAGGATGCCTTGGCTATCAATCGCTACTTCAAGGGTAATGATCTCTTTCTGACCATGACTGCAAACCCCGCTTGGCCAGAGATTCAGGATGAGCTCAAGCCTGGGCAGACTGCTGCCGATCGCCCTGACTTGGTTGTTCGTGCATTCCATGCAAAGCAGAAGGAGATGATCAAAGACATCGAGGCTGGGATCTTTGGCAAGGCACTCTCTTATGTGTTTGTGATCGAGTTTCAGAAGCGTGGCCTGCCTCACATGCACTGCATTATCTTTCTTGATGGGGAGTCCAAGCTTCGCACTCCTGAGCAGATAGACAGCCTCATGTGCTCAGAGTTTCCTGACGACAATCCTGAGCTGCTCGAGTTGGTCAAGAAGTTCATGGTCCATAAACCCTGTGGTGCAGAGAACCCTACAGCTCCTTGCATGGTGAATGGACAGTGCTCCAAAAATTTCCCCAAGCCATTCAGGGATCAGACAACCATCTCTGAGGATGCCTATGCCTCCACCAGGCGTCGGAACACTGGAAAGACATATCAGGTTCAGGGAAAGCAGGTCGACAATCACTGGGTCGTCACTTATTCACCCTATCTCCTCTGGAAGTACCGCTGCCACATCAACATCGAGTCCATTGCCTCCATCAAAGCTGTCAAATACATCTACAAATATGTGTACAAAGGTCATGATCGCATCACCATGCAGTTTGGGACTTGCAACAATGAAGTCAAACAGTATCTGGACGCTCGCTATATTTCTGCCTGCGAGAGCATTTGGCGCCTCTTTCATTTACCTATGCACTCTGCTTCTCCCAATGTCGTCCGACTTCAGATCCACCTCCCTGGCCAGCAGTATGTCACTTGGAATCAGAATGGTCCACGGTCTATCCAAGAAATCGTCCAGCATGCTGCACAGCGTGACACCACCCTCACTGGCTATTTCAAAGCCAATCAGCAGTATCCAGAGCTGGCACAGGATCTTCTCTATCAGGACTTTCCCTCCAAATTCGTGTGGGATCAGAAAGCCCACAAGTGGAAGCCCAGACAGAGAGGGTTCGCTATTGGGAGGATGTACTACACTCAGCCTACTGCAGGTGAACGCTTCTACCTTAGGCTTCTTCTGACAGCTGTCAAGGGTGCAACATCATATGAACATCTGTGCACTTTTCAGGGAAATGTCTATCCCTCATTCAGAGAAGCATTCTGGCATGTGGCCTTTTGGAGGATGACCAAGAGTGGGTGCAGTGTTTGGAGGAAGCAAAGTCCATGGCAACAGGTCGTCAGCTCCGGCAACTCTTTGTCACTATTCTTTGTGATTGTGCACCCTCTGATCCTGTCCAGCTTTGGAACACATACTGGCCCCACATTTGCGATGACCTGCGGTATCAGCTCCAGCACAACAATATCCGTCTCAATCCTACTGATGACGATGTGCAGGATTACGGCCTCTACTTGATCAACCAGCTTCTCTTATCCTCTGGCAAATCTCTCAGCAAGGATTGGCCATACATGCCTCAGATCACTCAGAATTGGGAAGCCAACCTCGAAAACCGGTTGATTGCAGAGCAGCGCAGATATGATGTTGTGGAGCAGGCTGAGTTGGCTGCACAGAACTTGGACACTTTCAATCCAGACCAGAGAGCTGTCTTTGAGGAGATCATGCATGCTGTCAACAACAAGACTGGCCAGACCTTTTTCCTCCATGGTCCTGGTGGCACAGGCAAAACCTTTGTATACAACACTCTGGCCCATCAGCTTCGTTCTCAGGGCAAAATCGTCCTCTGTATAGCATCATCCGGCATTGCTGCACTCCTGCTCAAAGGTGGCTCCACTTCTCATTCATGTCTCCAGATCCCTCTCATCATCAATGAGTCATCCACCTGCTCTATCTCCAGAGGTTCAATTCGGGCAAAGCTGTTGCAGGAGACTGACTTGATCATTTGGGACGAGGCACTCATGCAGCATCGTCATCTCCATGAAGCTGTCAACCGCACTCTCAAAGACATTCTCCAATCTGATCAACCCTTTGGTGGCATTCCTATTATTTTTGGGGGCGACTTTCACCAGATCCTGCCTGTTATCGAGAGGGGTTCACAGCCTCAGATTGTTGGTGCTTCCTTGCAGTGCTCTGTTCTTTGGCAACATATTAAAGTTCTTCATCTCAAAATCAATATGCGATTGAACACGAATGATCTTGAAGAGCGACAGTTTGCAAAGTGGCAGCTGGAGGTTGGAAAGGGTGATCATACAGATGAGGGTGGCAACATCGAACTTCCCAACCATTTCAAGTGTCCTGAAAACACTCTGGCTTCCCTCATCGACACCATCTATCCTGGCATCTATAATCATGCTCAGCATCCTGATCAATACTTCTCAGAGCGGATTGTTCTGGCAAGCAAAAATGACGATGTGGATGATTTGAACCATTATATTCTTCAGAGGTTCCCTGGAGAGGAGCAAGTGTTTCACAGTGCAGACTCTATTGCAAACAATGAACTTCTGTATCCACCTGAATACCTCAACTCAATCAACTGCTCCGGTCTACCTTTGGCACACTTGGCACTCAAGGTTGGCATCCCTGTGATGATACTTCGCAATCTCAATATTGCTGGAGGGGTCTGCAATGGTTCTCGAGGGATTTTGACTCGGATTCGGAACAGAGTGTTGGAGGTTCGGTTGATTACTGGAGATCATGCTGGAGAGAAGGTGTTTATTCCACGGATGCGACTGCAGCCAATCGAAGGACAACTCCCTTTCACTCTGTCTCGACTCCAATTTCCTGTTCGACTATGCTTTTCAATGTCGATCAACAAATTCCAGGGACAGTCAGTGCAGCATGTGGGATTAGATTTCAGGAGTCCTGTCTTCACTCATGGGCAGTTCTATGTAGCGATATCACGAGTAAGGTCTGTGCACAACATCAAGGCAATATGGCCAAGTGACAGTGGAAGTGCAAAAACCAAAAATATTGTATATAATGAAGTACTATTAGAGTAACATAGAAATGATAACATAGAAATGAAGTTGTGACAGTGGAAGTGCAAAAACCAAAAATATTGAATATATTACTTATTAAACATGTTAACGCGTGCCGGAGGCACATTCCCAACCTTGTTATGTATATAAGGAGAACCTGTACTATAGTAGATATACAGAGTGTTCTTACCTCTGCTAAACCCTAGCTCTAAGACTAACTAAACCCCAGGTAGGTTATAAGGAACGTGTTGTCTCTTCCTCTGTGCAGCGTATGTAGTCTGCTCCAACAATCATTACCTGTCAACACTGATCCATCAACATTCTTGCTACTAATCGAAATTCTGATTGCTTTGTGAAGTTGCGACATGCTAGAATAGTACAAATCTAATCTAAGTATATACCAGGAAGCGACTTGGTGGAATCTGGAGATTGGAAAACATGGGTTTACAGCTGAGAGCATCTCCTCAGATTCCATCTTCATCAACTGGGGATGAGCTGAGAGCATGACTATGGGAATCCATAGTATACGATTCTGCTCATTAGTCTGAGCACTTAGATTTTGACCTGTAGGTTCTCTGTTGTCATTTGTGAGCAACTTGTGAGGATCGGGTACCTAGGGTTCACAGTAGCCATTTTTGGGCCATTTTCGGCTCATTTTTGATTTCATGGAAATGATGTAACATTATTAGTCGAGGAGCTAACTCGTAGCGGTTACCCAGAACCTTAATTTCCTTTTTGGGACGATGTTTCACTTTTCTCGTCGACCAAAAAAAAAAGTTGACCAATAGACTAATGGTTGACAAGGGGGATACCTATAGCACACTAGATATATACAAGTGATTTTAACGTGATAAGTGTTCTTTGAAAAATGTAGTTTAACTTGCGGAAGTTTTGTTTGTTTACTCCAAAAGCAGTTGTCGTGACCTGGTGACGAGCACTGTATAGTTAGTTATTGTTCGCCCTGCCTGCCCCCACTCTCACCCCAACACTTTGGTCACCAAACAGTGCGAGCCAAGCAGCGCTAATCCATCCTTTTTACTTTACGCGAGTATGCTCTCTGGTATTAAAAGATCCAGTCCTGAGACTAAGCCTTTGGCGGACGAGCGCTCCGCTAAACGTCCTTCACAAACGACTCTCGAAACTGTCCATAATGACCTCGACGACGTCACCCATGCTCGTTTGGACACACTTGTGCTCCAGACAATCAGAGAGCCCATTGAAACCATTCGAGACGCTTGCCTCCTTCTTCTCACAATCGTATCGAAATCCGAAGGAAGGCTCGACCAAAAGTACAGGGATAGCGAGGATGCAAGAGTGTTGCTCGACGAGAATCCGCAGTTGGTCGATATGCTGAGAGAGGCGTGGAACGATGGATCATTCAAGCCAATACGGAATTTAAGTGCGATAACACTCTTTTTCTTGTTAACATGGGATGGACTTTGACTCTGATACAGAAATTCTTCGTCCTAGTCCAAGATTCCAGACTGGCTTCGCGGTTCCCATCGAACAGAGTAGGCCGGCCGCCATATTTCTATTCCCCCCATCTCTAATATTCCGTTTATCATTTTTCCTCGCGTAGAGGATGGTATGTTCATGCTCGGGGATGATTCTTCACCACATTCTTAATGGTCCTTTAGCCGTAATCAGCGCTTGGAATGCAGAATACCACGGCACTGCGCACAAAGTCTTGCTGAAGGCCGTGGACGAAGTCCATGCATTGCGACCAGAGCATCAGTATGCCAGAATCGTACCTGTTGCCCAGTCCTCCGGAACTGGTAAATCCAAGACTATCGACAAGATTGCGACTGAGCGGATTCTCTTCCCTCTCTGTTTGCGCGAAGATCTCTCCGAGCAATATTTTGGTGCGTGCCATGGATTACGGACATACATGCCTTCGGACTGAATCCCTTCCAGCATACCCTTACCCTGACACCGCCGTCCGTGATCATCTCCTCGGGGCACCCAGCGCAAAACAGGAATGGGAGTGCAAAGCCTACCTCAGGTCATTTTTATGCTCGCTTTTCACTACGGCACGTGTTCAAGCGCAGAAGTTCTTTGCCGCTAATGCACACGTGCCCTATACAAGTATGGCGAAACAGTTCTATGATTTCTTCGGGAGTACGTCTAACAGGAACGACTTCTACAAAAGTGTCATTGCTAATGTTGTCCCCCAAACAACCTCTTCCAAGGATGTCGAGCAGTCTTTTAAGGGATTCGAAGACAGCGTGCGGAAGTGTTGCTCTGACTGGCCAGTTGACTTATGTCCCATCCTCATCTCCATGGACGAGATACACGTTCTTTTCAACCGACGGGTACAGGAAGTTGACTCGGTTTATGATTTGTACTCCCGCTTGAAATCTGTGTTGAGTGAAGTAGTTTCGGAAGACTTTTGCTTCGTATTTCTCTCCACGACTACTAGCGTCTCTAAACTTGCCCCTTCCAAAGAAGTCGCACCTTCCATGCGCGAACGAGACGATGAGCGCTTCCTTCCAGCCCCATTTACTGAGCTCCCTTTTGATGTCCACATTGTTTCTGAGCCTCTTGTTCCTGGAACGGCGACGCTGACCTCTGTTGGATCCCTCCAGTTTACGGCAAAGTTTGGTCGCCCGTTGTACGTTGATCTAGTTTACAAATTATCGCAGTCTGACTTTATCCTGCAGGTTCTACGCTACCTATTTGTCTCGCAAAGCCCGAAACGATTCTCACGCTAGCATTATCTCGGGAATCATGCTGACTGTCCGAGAGAAGCTGTCTGGCCGACGTTGGCCACCGACATCGCCAGCTAGCCTCGACGCATCATCCATCGCTGTTTTTTCGGTTCGTTTTCTCCTCGACCTGTCTCCAACTGCCTCCAGTTCCCGACAATATGAAGAAGAGCTGGTCCGTTCCCACCTGCGGATGCTCTATTCCGTTCATCAAGATCGGCAGGTAATGGTGACAGGATCCTCTCCTGAGCCTCTCATTGCGGAGGCATCCGCCCAGATCATGTACTCTCGCATCGGAGGCAATGGCGACGAAAAGGCGTATATGAATATGTGGGATCTGCTGGTGAAATTTTTTGACGAGGGGTTGGTACCACAAGGCACCATCGGGGAGCTCATTGGACGCGTTCTCAGTATCTCAGCGATGGACAGGGCCATCCATGCATTAACCAAGCACTGCGAACTCAAGTACCAGACACCAGTTACAGTTGCAGCGTACTACAAGGCACTCCTTACGGATGTAGCATGGGAGAGTCTCCGTCAATCTATCCCTGCGAATGGTGCGAGGCTGAGCGAAGCGTCTGCGGGGATGACTTTCGAAGTTGCCTTCACCAACGCTTACTTCCATTTCTCGCACTACGGGAAGGCAAACGATGTCACACCGATGCAGGATCTCTTTGCGTGGGCTCTCTGGCTGCGTGGGACGGCAATCCTTTGTCAACTCAACCAAGAGCTTACCGACCGTGCAATCCCTATCTTCTTTTCAAGCCTAGGCGCCGTCTCACCGAAGTCTGTCTCACTAGCTCTTGAGCAAGACAAAACGGGACAATCGGTAGATCCTCGCACGACTGGGATACAGTCTGCTGAAATTCTTGGCCTGTTTACACAAGGACACAAGTTGCCTTACATCGCGTCTGTCCATTGTTACGGTCTGACCTCAAATGAAGGCATATCTGTGTCAACTGCGAGTCTGCACCACCTCCGACATCCTGACCAAGATGAAGAGGCTCCTCGCTACCAAATAGATTTCCGAGGTCTTTCTGCATATCGAGATGTTACCACTCCAATCAAAGTTGAAATTCAAAAAATGATTGATGGCTCCAAGAATGCTCTTTTCAAACATCATCCTCGAACCTATGGTTTATCATCATTACGACAAATGCTCCCAGTGCTGAGCAGGGATCTAGATGCAACTCTATGGTTTGGTGGTCTGGGAAGTGACGAGGTCTCCTCACAAGTAGTTGGTGGGCACAGGAAGGAGAAGCAGCCTGCACTTGAAGTGGATGTGAGCTCTTCACTTGGAGATGGTAAGAACACTCACTCTCCATCTTCAGTCTACCAATTAACTCATCAGAACAAGGCCCTGGATCCACTTCCTCAGAGCAGATAATTACAACACCCAGGAAAATGGGGAAGTCTTGGAAGAAACGAGGCAAGAAGAGGTAACAATAGTAATACATCGTCCCCTTTCAACTGCTGGTGCTGTCCAGAAACAAAGATCAGGATATGTGTTTTAAGGTTTTGGATCCATGTTTCTATGAGAAATATGCAAAGAATACTCACAGGTAAAATGTTAGCAAAATGAATTATGCCTGTGGTTTGTTTCAATGAGAGAAATGAAACCTTTATCCAAGAATGTTTCTCAGAGAAATGGGTGGGAAAAGTGGAAATCATATTGTTTTCTCTGAACTTTTTGTTACCATGTTTCCAAAAATTATTGCTATTTTCAAAAATGATGTCACTTCGAGAAAAAAAAAGTTTGAAGTGAGAGCTCATGCTGAGTAATCACAGACTGGCTCATCTGTTCAAGTGAGTTCAATCCCTTCAGTACTGAGTGACACATCACACTCCATCCTTTCCACACCATCCATGGTCTATAGACACATCAGTGATGATCTCACAGAAGCAGCCATCCGACTTGAAAACTGTGGTCAAGACACCAACATCAAGATTGCACAAATCACCAGGTTTTCAACATGAACCCTCTACTGTGCTATCCAGTGTGAACAAGCAATGGGCATTGTTAGGAAGTCTCAACTGATTGGTCATGGTCATCCTCAAACACTCCTAAGGCATGACTGTGATTATCTTTTATGACTGGCATGACACAAGCCTACTCTTTTTTTAGATGAGTACTCTCAATGGCTTGAGCTCTACCATGCACTTCCTGTCTCACTGTCAACTATTCACTGAAGTCTCCAACATGTGGGTCTCAATGTAAAGCATGTCCAGAGCCTTGCTAGCGAATGGTACCCATTTCTACATGCTAATTTCATATGTTGCATTGGGCATTATCCCCCACATTATTAATATCCATGGATGAGGTTCTGAAGGATGATTGCACATATACTCATTTGTGGGGAAGGGCTCCCATGGGGATGAGAGTTGAACAACATGATCCAATTGTCTGGAAGCAATGCTCACATCACTTGTTCTTGATCAAGGAATCATAGTGTTGTGGGTGCTCAAAGGCTCATTCACTCATGACACCTTCCTTGAATATCTGCCAAGGTTCAAGATCGCTACTACCAAGGTTGGAACTTGGTCAGGGATACACTGGACTTCCAGTTGGACCTGGTTGGAGGTGGTCGGAGGTGTTCAGGGGATCTGGGCAGAATCCACTGGGCTGTAGTGTGCCAGGTGAAAGGGGCCAGAGAGGACTTGGCTTCAACTTATAAGAAGTTGCACCCTTTTCTTTGTCAGTTGTCCAATTTCAGGTGGATGGCATGCAGATGTCCAGCGGATTTCTGGATGGAGGGCGAGGATAGATTAAAGCGGAGGTTATGAAGCTAAGAGGAGCTGAGAGATTAATGGATTAGGTTGAGGAATAAGTCAAGGGTGAATGAAGGGTTGATATTAAGCAGAGGATATGGCAAGGCAAGGATAATGCAAGGGACAAGGTAATTTACAAGTAATTTGCAAACTGGAGACTAAGGCTAATCTATGGGCGCTTAGATATTGAAGGCCAGAAGAATAACAGAAAGTACAGACATTTACTAACAGGTCTTGGTAAGTGTCCATGACCAGAATTGGTAAGACTGTATTAGGAATAAAGTGAGTAAGCAAATGATTACTAAGGCACATGACAACTTGTCTGATGACTAAAAGGTGCTGTGGCCAGAATGCCGATGGGCAAGGTCAGAAAAGTGTCAGAAGGAATCGGGAACTATCAGAAATCTGATCAGGTGAGACTGGTCTTGACAGTATTTTCCCCCTTAGGGCTCAGCCTACGAGGCACATCAGGGTTCAAAAGTCCGACTTAAAAGCCAGGTCTGTGGTCAGAAAAATTCCAATTTCCTGCCTCACTCTAACAACATGACCCTGCCCTCACAAACTGCTGCCCAACGGTTGGCTGCCCTCAAGGCCCAGCAAAAGGAGCTAGTCTGGGAGGGACTAAGGCTCAAGGTGGAAGTGCAATGCAAGGAGGAGGAGCAATGGGCAGAGGAGGAGCAATGGGCAGAGGAGGAGCAATGGGCAGAGGAGGAGGAATGGGCAGAGGCAGTGCAGAAGGCTGAGGAGGAGTGGAAGAAGGCAGTGGTTGCAAAGAAGGCAGACAAGAGGAGGGCAGTGGATGAGGAGGGAGAGGCGGAAGGAAGCAGATCACCCACTAAGAGGGTGAAGGGCAAGGGGTGGGTGGATGCAGATCCATCCACCTGCTGATAGGTCCACTACATGCTTTAAAGTCTGGAGAACGCTTACAACTGTATCGAGACATCATGACACACACTCTGAACCTCTACAAATGCCATGAAATTGACCAGAAACCCTTTTCGAACATTTTCGAACTATTTTGCACTACTTCAAATGACTTCAAACAATTTCAAACAACTTTGAGACACTTCAAACAATTTCAAATGACTTCAAGACATTTTGAATGCTTTTGAATGACTTTGCACTACTTAGAAAGACATCAGCCATTATAGGGATATTCTAAAACCCTTTTGACACACATAAAACATCCAGCATGAGCCACTGCATCACATATTGAACACTACCAGACACAAGGAGAAACAATAAAAGAATTAGAATACAATAATAGTGGTTTTGGGGTTTCAACGATCTATTGAAACAACAAGAGGAGTACTCTTACTATATGGTGACACCATACATTTCATTTATTATCATTTGTCATTTGTTTTTATGTTTTACAATACCTTTATTGCTGTGCATACTGCCTCATGTTCTACACTTGTTACATTTCCTTTTTAGTACTTACCTCTTTGAAATGTATATAGACTTGTACTAGTTACTTAGAACAACAGGGAATAAGTTACCCTCTCCACTATCATCAGATTTAAGAGCAGTTCTCTTGAGTCTTAGCTCGCATCATATCTCTAAGTTCTGCAAAATATTGTGAACTTCCTCAAACTATCGTATTTGCTCCTCGTTTTATTGCACATCACCTATCGCCTTCCAACAAACACTTCCTGTTTGTTATATTCACTTCTCGACATACAGTGACTCACAAAACTGAGTCAATGTTTTGGACTTTTTGATTCATTGTTGAATATCTTCCCATAAACAACAAAACCAAACAAGGTATTGGTGTACCGAATAACATACATGATCAGGGCTACCAAACAAACAAAGAATTATGTAATTTTAATCATCCCTCATGGAGATATGATCATTTTAATTCAGGGACTCATTGACTCAGTTTTGTGAGGGGTAGTCAGAAATATTAGAATCTGATGCTCCACCAACTGTATAATGTCAAAATCTTGACAGATGGTTTTTAAGGTGATGTGACCCTTGATGGGACCTTAAATTATAGTATTTAATTAGGACTAGCATTCTTCATACTTCAATATTCTCCAATGCATCCCATCTCCTCTGCTCAGAAGGAAAACATTCTTTCCCTGGCCTCCAATCATTATTCTACTCACAATATTGCCTCTAAACTCAAACTCAGCCAGTCTAGTGTATCCAGAACACTCAGGGCTCTCCATCCAAACCTGGATTCCCCCTCTGGTGGTTGTCCTTCTAAGCTCTCATCTACCTCTCAGAGAGCCATCCTTACCCAAATCACCACTGGCAAGGCTGCAAATGCTGTTCAGGCCACCCATTACATCAACAGCATCATCCCCACTCCAGTCTCCTCAGAAACAGTCAGAAGAGTTCTCAGAAAAAACTCATTCAAGGCTGTGGTGAAGAAGAAAAGGCCCTTGCTTAGTATAAGGCATAGGAAAGCAAGATTGGCTTTTGCTCAGAAGTATAGAGAGTGGACTGTGGAAGACTAGAGGAGGGTTATTTGGTCAGATGAGACTAAAATCAACAGGTTTGGGTCAGATGGGAGAGAGTGGGTCTGGAAACAGAAGGGAGAGGGGCTGATTGAGAGAGAGGTGCAGGGAACTGTCAAATTTTGGGGAGGAAACATTATGGTATGGGGGTGTATGGGATGGAATGGAGTTGGGTATCTTGCAGAGGTTGAGTGGAGGATAAATGCTGACCAGTATGTGTCCATTTTGAAGGACCATATGCTGCCTAGCTTGGAGGAGAGTGGAATTTCTGGAGAAGAGGTGATTTTTCAACAAGACAATGACCCCAAGCATACCTCAAAAAAGGCCAATAAATGGATGGAGAACAACAATATTACTCTTCTGGATTGTCCTGCCCAATCTCCAGACCTCAGTCCTATTGAACATCATTGGGTTCACCTCAAGAACCAGTTAGACAAGTATCCAACAGCACCAAAAGGAATTTGGGAGTTATGGGAAAGAGTAGTAGAAGAGTGGAATAATATTCCATCAGAGGTGTGTCAGAATTTGATTAAAAGCATGCCTAGAAGGTTGGGAGCAGTTATTAAGGCCAAGGGAGGTCATACAAATTACTAGAATTACAATTTATCATAATATTGATACCACCTCACAAAACTGAGTCAATGAGTCCCTGAATTAAAATGATCATATCTCCATGAGGGATGATTAAAAATAATTCTTTGTTTGATTGGTAGCCCTGATCATGTATGTTATTCGGTACACCAATACCTTGTTTGGTTTTGTTGTTTATGGGAAGTTATTCAACAATAAATTAAAAAGTGCAAAACATTGACTCAGTTTTGTGAGTCACTGTATCTTGACATTACTTCAACATCTTTGAACCTTCTCAAACTCACTTCAAACTAACTTCAAACAACTTCAAACTATTTTTGAACTCTTTTGCATGTCCTCGAACCTATTTCAAACCTCATTCGAACTATTTCATATGCTCTCACAGACTATTTGCACCATTTCTTATCATTTTATATCACTAAAACAATGTTTGGATATCAGCAGTGGTATTTAGTACCAACTCACACCCTTCCTCTAGCCTGCTTTATACTTCCTAAGCCTTTTAACAGGTTTTTGTTAGGTTTCCAGGTCAAGTATTGTCATTTTGGAGCCCACTGCGAGGGGTTTCTAAATCATTTCATCGCCTAATTCATCTCAAATCTCCTGGCTTAGGCCAACCCAAGCCCAAAACTTTAGAATTGAGACTCACCACACCTTCAAATCTCTCGAACAATTGGGGGATATTCTAATTCCTGTCTCTGATGCAGAATCTACACATCGCCATTTGTTTCCCTCACCTATTTCCTCATCTCCAACCTCGTCTTCCTCTTCTTCCTCATTGTCTACTACTTCATTCATTTCTCCAGCCACTTCAACATATCCACCATCTTTCACTCAAGTTCTAACTCCTTGAATCGTTACATCTATGGCCACCCAAGCGACAATGGCAGCTCGTGGACATTCCACAGCACCAAAATTTGACCCTACTCAACCTCGAGAGCTTCATCGATACTTAATACTTTTTAGAGACTGCAATGTTACAGATCCAGAAATCATGAAGAAGTATGCCTGCCAATATGTCGATATCGATATGTCTGAACTCTGGGAATTAATTCCAGAATATGAAACTGGCATTTCATTTAAAGATTTTTGCATCACAATTCATAGACTATACCCCAGTTCCAAAGATGATTGAAAATGGTTGATTTCGGACATGGACAAGCTCATTGGTGAACACCTTCGCATCAGTATTTTTGACGGAAACGATTTAGAGTTATATTACAGATCATTTTATAACATCATGAGGTTCCTACTCTTTAAAGGCTGAATTTCAGAAGCAGAACAGAGTAGGGCATTTGTTCGAGGTTTCCAGCAAGGCCTATGGTCACGAATTGCACAACGACTCAAACTAAAATTTCCTGACCACTATCCACACGATGCCTACCTGCTTGATGACATTCATGCAGCAGCGAAATCTGTTTTAGCAGGGTCAAATAGTTTGGATTCGACGTCCTTACGATCTTCAGGTACTCCGGCATCAACTTCAACATATTTGACACAAATCAAATTGGAAGACTTATCAGCAATGTTCAAAAAATTCACAACTATGCTCATCACAGCTCTAGGAGGTTTGAAACCCACTAATCCTCCTCGACCTAACAGTGGCTTCCATTCGGACCAGCTCGAAAATCTAGTTTGTGTCTTTTGTGGACTCACTGGTCATTTTATTAGCAACCGCTTGGTTTGCCAGTCCTATATTAATGAAGAAAAGTGTAAAAAGAACACTGAAGGAAAAATTGTTCTTCCAAATGGATGGTTCACTCCTTGAAACATCCCTGGTCACTTTATCAAAGACAGAATCGATGAATGGACTTGACGAAATCCTTCGACTACCACCGTGCCATCACTAATGTACAACATCGCACCTTTGACAGCTATTTTGACACCACCTAGAGGCGTTTACCAAGTTTCTGAACAATTCACGACAACTGAAGATCTCATCACAAAGCTCAAACAAGAGATATATGCTTTGCAAAGTGGTAGGCCCTTCGCTAAAGCTAATTTGAACATACCAACAATCCCTGTATCTTGGCCTTCAATTCCTCTGAAAACTGCATCAGTCAAACAATCAACTCCACAAGTACCCATGTCATCCATCTCATCTATGGTAATGAACCTACCAACCTCGACTTCAGCACCATCTTCGACTTCAGAAACAACTTTGCAGCCCATCATTCATCCTTATGCTGCTGCAAAAGAAAATTTGTACTTACCGCCACATAAATGAAACTTTGTATCAACTGTGAAAGGTAAAGCCAAAGATGGTTCTTCACACCATACCCAAGCCCTGATTCAGAAGGATAAAATCATGGAAGATGTTTTTGCTCATTCGATGAAGACGTCGATTATCACACTAACCCCCAAAGAATTGTTGTCACTATCACCCGAAGTTTGTATAAAATGAAAGGAACAGATTACTCCACATCGAATTCAGCAGTCCAAAAGAAATAGCACCATGAATTTACTTAATGATGAATTTTCCATAATCGATGATCCATTCAAAACGTATATTAAAAGTCTTCGACCTGGTGATATTCCAGAACCCTTCATAGCTGTGAAGGAATCTCACTCGATTAGGTCAATCATCATGAATGTCAATGGAAGAAATCCAGTTGAAAGTGTCATAGACCCTGGTTCTTCAATTATTGCAATGTCTGAAGAAAATTTCCACAAACTTGGGCTTGCCTACGATCCATCGATCCACATCCCACTTCAATTGGCTAATGGAGGCATCGACAAAAGTTTGGGTTTAGCACAAAATGTGTCTTGCAAAGTGGGGAGTATCATGCTATTTATGCAGATCCACATAATTCGCAACCTAGCCTACGATATTCTACTTGGTCGACCATTCAATGTGCTCACAGAAAGCACCATTAAAAACTACAGAAACAAAGCTCAGACAATCATGATATATGATCCTAATTTGACACAATCATGTGCAATCCCCATGATACCCTGTTCTAATCAGCGTCAAAAGGATTTTCACAACTAGAGAATGAAATTTCAAACATTGACCAGTGTGCTCTCATTATCTCATTCGATCCCTCTAATTTATCTATCACTATCAAACGCACTGCAAATATTTTAATATGGAGTCCTCGAACTCATCAAGAACCATTTCTTATTCCTCGATTCTTGCAAATTTATATTTAATAGCCAGTCATCAATACAAAACATATTTATTGACCTCAATGGCAACATCTACACCCTCTATGCCTATTATCGACACCTTACATCTGATTTTTGTGGCATTGAAAAAGAAATACAAGCCTGTCGCACAGAAAATTTACCCAGTTATCACCAAACTACCCGACTGATTTCACACTATTCGAACAATCACTGGTGACCCTCTCGAAAACATGCCAAAACTAAATCCTCATCCACCATCATTTATCCCCACTTCCCGATATTCACTCGAACATAAAGCTATCATCGACAAGAATCATCCTGGCAATTTTCTATGGCCAGAGGAACAGAAGCTTATGCACAATTTTATTCGAAATCATGAAACAGCTTTTGCATGGACAGAATGAGAGTGAGGAAGTTTTCGCTCTGACTTCTTTCCTCCTATCAAATTTCCAGTCATTCCTCACACTCCATGGGTTGAGCAAAACTTTCCTATACCTCCAGGTTTGTATGAACAGATATGCGAAATGCTGAAAAAGAAGATAGAAGCAGGAGTATATAAACCATCAAGCTCTTCATACTGATCACGATGGTTTTGTGTTGTGAAAAAGGATGCAAAATTGCTTCAAATCATTCCCAGTCTTGAACCGCTTAACTAAGTAATGATCCAGCACTCAGGCATCATACCGATACCTGAAACATTTAGCAGAACAATTTGGTAGATGATCATGTGGAGGAATGTTGGATCTTTATGTGGCATTTGACGAAAGGAAAGTAGCAGAATCATCTCGTGATCTGACCATGTTTCAGACACTGTTTGGAGCACTTCACATTGTTACCCTACCCATGGGTTGGACGAATTCTGTCCCTATCTTACACGACAACATGACATTTATTCTACAGCCCGAAATTCCTCATATCACCATCCCTTACATTGATGACACACTGTTAAGGGCCCAAAATCGGAATATCGAACAATCGGTGGATCCTATGAAACAATTCCTGACAACCCAGCTATTCGACGCTTTGTCTGGGAACACTTCAAAAATTTAAATTGGATAGTTCAGCACATGAAGTATTGTGAAGGAACATTTTTGGGTCTAAAACTCTATCTTTGCATCCCCAAAATAATTGTTTTAGGGCATCGATGCAACATTGACAGTCGTATGGCCGATCCCACTCGAATTGCAGCTGTTAGCATATGGGGACCATGTCAAAGCCTCACCAAAGTCAAAGCATTCCTAGGGACCATTGGAGTTTGTTGTATCTTCATTCAAAATTTTGCTCAATGAGCTGCAGCACTAATTCAACTCACTCAAAAAGATGTTCCTTTTGAATTCAGAGCAGATCAAATAGCAGCCCAAGAAGATTTGAAAGAAGCTCTAATCAACTCCCCAGCAATTCAAGCTATCAATTACTCATCTCGAGCCCCAGTTATCCTATCAGTTGACACTTCAAACATTGCTATTGGTTTCTTTCTGGCTCAATGCAATCTCAAAAACCCTCGACAGCTGAAGGAAGTGACTCATCACAGCTTACATCATTATGTCAGAACAAGCAACTTCAAATCCTGGTCACAATCCTGTTCCCATACCAGCTCTAGAAGCCAAAATTGATGCTCTTACAGCACAAATGTCTCAATTAGTGTCAGTATTAGCAGCATCCCAGCCCAAACAAGCAGAAATAAAAGCAGAGACAGTAGAAGATAAAGATGATGAGATGGAGGAGATGGTGGAGTGGATGTCTCAGGAGGATGTGCTTGCAGAGGAGAGATCTGAGAGTGGAAAAATGTGTTTACCTAAATACGTGCCCCTGCAAATATTTGATGGTAATCATACTCAACCTGGAAACCCAAACAAAACCTACTAAATGGCTTCGGATGGTATAACACGAGTCAGAGGAAGGGTGCGAGGTGGTACTAAATATCACCGCTGAGACCAAAATGTTGTGTTTAGTGATGCTAAATAATAGGGAATGTTGCGAATACTCTTTAGAGGCATACAAAGATGTTTGAAATAGTCCAAAATAGGTTCAAAAAGTGCAAATATAGTTCGAATAAGTTCAAAGATGCGCGAAGTGGTTCGAAGAAGTTTGAGGTATATCGAAGGATGAGTTTAATGAATGTGATGTGTTTTTCGAATGGGGATAAGCGATGGGCGATAAAACATGGGGTGAATATGATGGTTTCGAAGAAGTTTGCAATATTTCGCAGAACTTAGAGATACAATGCGAAGATAGACTCAAAAGAATGACTCTTAAATCAGATGATAAGCGAGAGGGTAACTTCTGCTGTTCCCATTGCTATGTTCTTCCTTGTTCTAAGTAACTAATACAAGTCTATATACAAAATGAAGAGATAGTACTAAAAAGGAAATAAGAATATGTGTAAAACATGAGGCAAATATATCAAACAATGAGGACTTTATAGATCATGAAACAAATGAAAAATGATAAATGATGAAACGTATAGTGTTCCCATATGGTAAAAGTACTTATCCTGTGCTTCAATATATTAATGAAACACAAAAACGCACTTATTGCATTGTAACTCTCTTGTAATCTCTCCTCGTGTCCAGTAGTGCTCGATATGTGGCAAATTGGCTTGTTCCGAATGTGCTGCATGTATCGAAAGTGTTTCAAGACATCTATACGGTGGCCGAAGTCATTCTAAATGCTGTGAAGTCATTCAAAATGTCATGAAATAGTTCAAAAGCATTCGAAATAGTTCGAAGTCATCCAAAATAGTGCGAAATAGTGCGAAAATGGTTCAAAGTCAATTTCGTGGCATTTGTAGCAATTTGGAGTGTGTGTCGTAATGTCTTGGAAATGTTTCCCAGACATTAAAGTGCGAAGTGGACCTATCAATGGTACCATGGAGAACACAAGATCCCTCATCAGCTCTATAGTGTTGTATATTCATGGGAAAAAGCCCGAATTTCATATGACTGAGTCTAGGATTATGTTTGCTCTCTCATACATCCAGGGAGGGAAAGCACAGTTCTGGAGAAATGAAGCCATTAATCAAATTGCCATGGGATATAAACTGTTTGCAACTTTCAGGGAATTTTTGGAGAGATTGGAGGCACAGTTTGGAGACCCTAATCCAAAGGCGATGGCGAATGCTAAATTAAAAACCATGCGCCAAGGTTCTCTGACAGCAGATGAATTTATTTTGCAGTTCAAGGCAGAAGCATCACAGACGGTGATAGGTCCACTTCGCACTTTAAGGTCTGGAGAGCATTTCCACTCGTATGGAGACATTATGACACACACTCCAAATCGCTATGAAAGCCACTAAATCGACTTCGAACCATTTTCGAACTATTTCGCATGACTTCAAAACATTTCGAATGCTTTTAAACTATTTCGTGACACTTTGAATGACTTTGCAGCACTTTAAACGACTTTGGCCACTGTATACCTGTCTTGAAACAATTTTGATACATGTTGCACATCCGGAACAAGCCAACTCGCCGCATATCAAGCACTACTGGACACGAGGAGAGAGTACAAGAGAGTTAGAATGCAATAAGTGCATTTTTGTGTTTCATTGATATATTGAAGCACAGGATAAGTACTTTTACCATATGGAAACACTATATGTTTCATCATTTATTATTTCTCATTTGTTTCATGATACACAAGTCCTCATTGTTTGATATATTTGCCTCATGTTTTACACATGTTCTTATTTCCTTTTTAGTACTATCTCTTTATTTTGTATATAGACTTGTATTAGTTAGTTAGAAGAGACAACATAACAACAGGGAACAGCACAAGTTACCCTCTCACTATCGTCAGATTTAAGAGTTGTTCTCTTCAGTCTTAGTTTGCATCGTGGATAGGTTCACTACGCACTTTAAAGTCTGGAGAAGCATTTCCACTCGTATGGAGACATTACGACATGCACTCCGATGATGATACTCAACCCGGAAACCCAAACAAAACCTACTAATGGCTTTGGATGGTATAACACAGGCCAGAGGAAGGGTGCGAGGTGGTACTAAATATCACCGCTGAGACCAAAACGTAATGTTTAGTAATGCGAAATGGTAAGGGCTGGGGATAAAAGTCTGTATAGGCGTACGAAGTTGTTCGAAAGAGTTCAAAACTAGTTCGAAGGTGTGCGAAGCAGTTCGAATAAGTTCGAAGATGCGCGAAATAGTTCGAATAAGTTCGAAGTGGTTCGAAGTATATCGAACAGTGGGTTTAATGAATGTGAGGTGTTTGTCAAATAGAGACAGGCGACGGGCGATAAAACGGAGAGCGAAATTGATAGTTTCGAGGAAGTTCGCGATATTTCACAGAACTTTTAGAGATATGATGCGAGCTAAGACCCAAGAGAATGACTCTTAAGTCTGATGATAACTGTGAGGCTAACTTGTGCTGTTCCCCGTTGTTCTATATTTTTCTTTCTAAGTATCTAACACAAGTCTATATACAAAATGAAGAGATAGTACTAAAAAGGAAATAAGAACAATTGTAAAACATGAGGGAATGTACACAGCAATAAAGGTATTGTAAAACGCAAAACAAATGAAAAATGATAATAAGTAAAACGTACATTGTCCCAGTATGGTAATAGATCTTGTTCTATTGCTTTTAATATATCAATGAAACACAAAATGCACTTATCGCATCCTAAGTCTCTTGTAATCCCTCCTTTTGTCCGGTAGTACTCGATATGCGGTGAGTTGGGTTGTTCCAGATGTGCAACGTATATCGAAATTGTTTGAGGACAACTATACGGCAGCTGAAGTCATTCGAAGTGTCGCGAAATGGTTCGAAAGCATTCGAAAAGGTTCGAAGTAGTGTGAAGTTGTTCGAAATAGTGCAAAATAGTGCGAAAATGGTTTGAAGTCGATTTAGTGGCATTCGTAGTGGTTCGGAGCATGTGTCGTAATGTGTTGATATGAGTGGGAGTCTTCTCCAGACCTTAAAGTGCATAGTGGACCTATCACCGAAGTACCAAGAATGCTATGAAATCGACTTCGAACTATTTTCGACTTATTTTGCACTATTTCAGACGACTTCGAACTATTTTGAACACTTTCGAACCATTTCGCAACACTTTGAATGACTTTGCAATACTTCGAATGACTTCGGTGGCCATATAGCTGTTCTCAAACACTTTCGATACATGATGCTTAACCGGAACAAGCCAACTCACCACATATCGTACTGGACACGAGGAGAGACTACAACAGAGTTAGAATGCGATAAGTGCATTTTTGTGTTTTATTGATATATTACAGCAATAGAACAAGAACTCTTACTATACTGGGGCAAAGTATGTTTCAATTATTGTTATTTCTCATTTGTTTTTACAATTTACAAAGTCCTTTATTGTTGCACATATTGCCCTTTATTGTATTCCCCTTTTTGGTACTATCTCTTCAAAATGTATATAAACTTGTACTATTTACATAGAACAACAGAGAATCAGTTACCCTCTCCACTATAGTCGGATTTAAGAGTCGTTCTCTTGAGTCTTAGCTCGCGTCGTATCTCTAAGTTCTGCGAAATATCGCGAACTTCCTCGAAACTATCGTATTCACTTCTCGTTTTATTTCCTATCGCCTATCACCATTTAAACAACACTTCACATTCGTTAAACTCGCTCTTCAATATACTTCGAACTTATTTGGACTACTTCGCATGACTTTGAACCTTTTCGAACCTTTTTTGAACCCCTTCACACATATTCGAACCTCTTTCAAACTCTTTCAAACAATTTTGTACACTCTTACAGATTATTCGAACCATCACTTATTATTTTGCATTGCTAAAAGCATCGTTTTGATCTCAGCGGTGATATTTAGTACCACCTCACACCCTTCCTCTGGCCTGTGTTATACCATCCGAAGCCATTTAGTAGGTTTTGTTTGGGTTTCCAGGTTGAGTATCATCATCGTATCTCTAAGTTCTGCGAAATATCACAAACTTCTTCGAAACTATCATATTCGCTCTCCATGTTATTGCCCATTGCCTATCACCATTCAACAACCACTTTACATTCGTTAAACTCGCCCTTCGATATACTTTGAACCTATTTTGTTCCTTTTCAAACCTATTCAAACTTATTCAAACTACTTCGCGCAACTTTGAACCTCTTTGAACCTTTTTCAAATCTCTTTGCACATATTCGAACCTCTTTTGAACTCTTTTGAACACCTTCATATGCCTATACAGACTATTCAGCACAGCCCTTACCATTTCGCATTACTAAACATTACGTTTTGGTCTCAGCAGTGATATTTAGTACCACCTCGCACCCTTCCTCTGACTCGTGTTATACCATCCGAAGCCATTTAGTAGGTTTTGTTTGGGTTTCTGGATTGAGTATCATCACCGTTTCCAGTAATTAAGGATTGATTAATGAATAATCTGGTAGCACCACTGTCAAGCAATGCCTCCACATTAATTGCTGCATGTGTGTCCACTGTCTTCAATCCTACTGTCAAGCTCATTTTGGGTTCTATCTGCACTGAGTGAATAAAGAATTTAGGGGTCTTTGGAAATAAGGCTGGGCATTTTTCTTTGTCACATAAGTGATGATGGTCGTACTCCTCAATTTCTCTTTCAGGTTCACTCTGGGTTTCCTCGGATACTGATACATTATATTGACTCTGGGTCACCAATGGGAAGACCTTCACTGAAACTCTTCCACAAAATTCTTCTGCTTATCTTCCTCCAACTTCACTTCCTCAATTGTTGCTTGCCTAATCTTCCTTTTCTGCCTACAATTCCTAGCAATATGCCCTAATTGTCCACAATTAAAACATTTAAGTGGGGCTTGTCTCCCTGCTTGATCAACATCCATCGCATCTGTCAATGCTGCTGACTCCTTAATGATAGGTGTCACTCCCATGGCTGGTGGCTGTGCCCTCAGAGCTTGTACCTGAAGTGTCCTTCCTTTCTCAGATTTTTCTCCTGACAACTTTCCAAATCTGGCACTTCCATACATCAATTTTGACTCCACCTGTTCCTGTTGGTATTGCCAATCAAGATGCATTGCCCAATTATACCACTCATCCAACCTCTCCAGCATAGAAGGTAGTCAATAGATTGACTTGAATAATGAAGGATTTAATCCTGCCTTCAAAACTTCTACCAATGCAGCTTCTCCCATATCCATTGATGATACTCAACCCAGAAATTCAAACAAAACCTACTAAATGGCTTCAGATGGTATAACATGAGTCAGAGGAAGGGTGTGAGGTGGTACTAAATATCACCGCTGAGACCAAAACATAATGTTTAGTAACGTGAAATGGTAAGGGCTGTGCTGAATAGCCTGTATAGGCATATGAAGGTGTTTGAAAGAGTTCAAAAGAGGTTCAAATATGTGCAAAGAGGTTCGAAAAAGGTTCAAAGAGGTTCAAAGTCATGCAAAGTAGTTCAAATAAGTTTGAATAGGTTCAAAAAGGAACAAAATAGGTTCGAAGTATATCGAAGGGCAAGTTTAACGAATGTAAAGTGGTTGTTGAATGGCGATAGGCGATGGGCAATAACACGGAGAGCAAATATGATAGTTTCGAAGAAATTTACAATATTTTGCAGAACTTAGAAATACGATGCAAACTAAGACTGAAGAGAATGACTCTTAAATCTGACGATAGCGAGAGGGTAACTTGTGCTGTTCCCTGTTGTTATGTTGTCTCTTCTAACTAACTAATACAAGTCTATATACAAAATGAAGAGATAGTACTAAAAAGGAAATAAGAACATGTGTAAAACATGAGGCAAATATATCAAACAATGAGGACTTGTGTATCATGAAACAAATGAGAAATAATAAATGATGAAACATATAGTGTTTCCATATGGTAAAAGTACTTATCCTGTGCTTCAATATATCAATGAAACACAAAAATGCACTTATTGCATTCTAACTCTCTTGTACTCTCTTCTCATGTCCAGTAGTGCTTGATATGTGGCAAGTTGGCTTGTTCCGGATGTGCAACATGTATCGAAATTGTTTCAAGACAGGTATACAGTGGCCAAAGTCATTCAAAGTGCTGCAAAGTCATTCAAAGTGTCACGAAATAGTTTGAAAGCATTCAAAATGTTTCGAAGTCATGCGAAATAGTTCAAAAATGGTTCGAAGTCGATTTAGTGGCATTCATAGCGATTCGGAGTGTGTGTCGTAATGTCTCCATATGAGTGGAAATGCTCTCCAGACCTTAAAGCACGAAGTGGACCTATCAACGGTATTCACATGCATAAACTGCCACAACCTATAATGGTGTACAATATTGATGGTACAATCAATCATGGAGGAACTATTAAGGAGGAGGTGACAATGATACTGAAGTATCAGGATCATCAGGACGAGCCGTATTTGAGGTGTGCAACCTTGGGAAAACCAATCTGATAATTGGATGTTCATGGTTATGAAAGCATAACCCAGAAATTGATTGGAAAACTGGGAAGGTACACATAACTCATTGTCCTAAAGAATGTAATGTGTATGGGAGGAAAGTAAATAAGGAGAAGAAGGAAAAGAAAGAGAAAGAACGTCCAAGGAAGTATTCTGTTATGATGGAGGAAGTGGACATGCCAAATGGGGACGTTCCAATCCTGACCAGTAAGGAAGAACAGAAGCAAACCTTTAGTGAAATTTGTGGAGGACAGTCATGGGATAAAAATGCTGTGAAAGTGGAGAAGCCAGTGGAGGAGTGGGTGCCAAAAGCCTACCATATGTATTTGTCAGTTTTTCAGAAAAAAGAATTGGAGCAGATACCAATGTGAAAGCCATGGGATCATGCTATTGAGATGAAGCTGGGATTTGTGCTGAAGAAGTCAAAGGTCTATCCGTTATCTCCGAAGGAACAAGAAGAAGTGGATGCATTTCTTAATGAACAATTGTGCAAGGGATACATACAACCTTCAAAATCACCACAGACATCACCAGTATTCTTTGTACCAAAAAAAGATCAGAGGAAGAGGATGTGTACAGATTATAGGTATTTGAATGAGTGGACAGTGAAGAATGCGTACCCTTTGCTGTTGATCTCAGAGATAATTGACAAGGTGGGAAAGGCCAAGGTCTTTACAAAATTGGATTTACACTGGGGGTACAACAATGTACAAATAAAGAAAGGAGATGAGTGGAAGGCAGCATTTGCCATGTGTCAAGGATCCTTCGAGCTGCTAGTCATGTTTTTTGGAATGACCAATAGTCCCCCAACTTTCCAAAATATGATGAACGACATTTTCAAGGATGTAATAGACAAAGGTGTGGTAATAATATTCATTGACAACATTTTGATATTCATGGAGGATGAAGAAAATCACGAGGTGATGGTGCAGGAGGTGTTGAAGAGATTGGCAGAGAATGATTTATTCATTAAACTGGTGATGATACTCAACATGGAAACCCAAACAAAACCTACTAAATGGCTTTGGATGGTATCACACGAGTCAGAGGAAGGGTGCAAGTTGGTACTAAATATCACTGCTGAGACCAAAACATTGTGTTTAGTGTTGTGAAATAATAAGGAATGTTGTGAATAGTTTTTATAGGCATATGAAGGTGTTCAAAATAGTTCAAAATAGGTTTGAAGATGTGTAAAATAGTCCAAAGTAGGCTTGAAGAAGTTCGAAGAGGTTTGAAGAAGTTTGAATAGGTTCGAAGAAGTTTGAAGAGGTTCGAAGAAGTTTGAAGAGATTCGAAGAAGTTTGAAGAGATTTGAAGAAGTTTAAAAAGGTTCGAGGTATATTGAGGAACGGGTTTAGCAAATGTGAAGTGTTTTTCGAATGGCGATAGGTGATGGGCAATAAAACGAGGAATGAATATGATAAGTTTGAAGAAGGTCATGATATTTTGCAGAATTTAGAGATATGACGTGAAGATAAGACTCAAGAGAACAGCTCTTAAATCAGACGATAAGTGAGAGGGTAACTTATGCTCTGTTCCCTGTTGGTATTCTCCTTCTTCTAAGTAACTAACACAAGTGTATATACAAATTGAAGAGATAGTACTAAAAAGGAAATAAGAACATGTGTAAAACATGAGGCAATATATCAAACAATGAGGACTTTGTAGATCATGAAACAAATGAAAAATAATAAATAATGAAACATATAGTGTTCCCATATAGTAAAAGTACTTATCTTTTGCTTTAATATATCAATGAAACATAAAAATGCACTTATCACATCCTAAGTCTCTTGTAGTCTCTCCTCGTGTCCGGTAGTGCTCGATATGCGACTAAATGGTTTGTTCTGGATGTGCAGCATGTATCGAAAGTGTTTCAAGACAGCTATATGGTGGATGATATCATTCGAAATGCTGCGAAATCATTTAAAGTGTTGCGAAATAGTTTGAAAGTGTTCAAAATGTCTCGAAGTCATCCAAAATAGTGCAAAATAGTTCGAAAAGGATTTGACATTGATTTCATGGTGTTTGTAGTGATTCAGAGTGTGTGTCATAATGTCTCGATACGGTTAAATCCTTTTCCAGACCTTAGCGCATGCAGTAGACCTATCATCCTCCCCCTTACTGCAATCCTGACTGTCCCAGTCAGCCGATCGAAGTCTCATGCAAAATGCATGATCGTGTTGAAACTTAGCGAGGTTCAAAATTTTTCTCATTTTTCTTCCTTCATCTCTACATCCAAATCTAGCTTCTATAATGTCTCTCTTGGCCAAGCTCAATGTCGAAGTTTTGGAATATGCAAAGTCAATGCCTGAGTGGGGCGTCACCAAAGATATTGATTTCAAAGTGTGGGGACAGTGATGATACTCAACCTGGAAACCCAAACAAAACCTACTAAATGGCTTCGGATGGTATAACACGAGTCAGAGGAAGGGTGCGAGGTGGTACTAAATATCACCGCTGAGACCAATACAATGTTTTTAGCAACGCGAAATAATAAGTGACGGTTCGAATAATTTGTAAGAGTGTACGAGGTTGTTTGAAAGAGTTCGAAAGAGGTTCGAATATGTGCAAAGAAGTTCAAAAAAGGTTCAAAAAGGTTCGAAGTCTTGTGAAGTAGTCCGACTAAGTTCAAAGTATATCGAAGAGCGAGTTTAACGAATGTGAAGTGTTTGTCGAATTTTGATAAGCGATGGGTGATAAAATGTGGGGCGAATATAATAGTTTCGAAGAAGTTCACGATATTTCACAGAACTTAGATGTATGATACAAGCTAAGACTCAAGAGAACGGCTCTTAAATCTGATGATGAGCGAGAGGGTAACTTGTGCTATGTTCCCCGTTGTTCTATATTCTTTTTGTTATTCTACCTAATATGAATCTATATACAATCTGAAGGAATAGTACTAAAAAGGAAATAATAACAATTGTAGAACATGAGGCAATGTGCACAGCAAATAAAGGTATTGTGAAACATGAAACAAAATGAAATATGATAATAAGTGAAATGTACATTGTCCCAATATAATAAGAGTTCTTGTTCTATTGCTTTAATATATCAATAAAACACAAAATGCACTTATCGTATCCTAAGTCTCTTGTAATCCCTCCTTTTGTCTGGTAGTACTCGATATGCGGTGAATTGGCTTGTTCCAGATGTGCAGCATGCATCGAAAGTGTTTTAAGACAACTATATGGCAGCCGAAGTCGTTTGAAGTGCTGCGAAGTCATTCGAAATGTCGCGAAATGGTTCAAAGTAGTTCGAAGTTGTCCGAAATAGTGCGAAATTGTGCGAAAATGGTTCGAAGTCGATTTAGTGGCATTCGTAGTGGTTCAGAGCGTGTGTCATAATGTGTCGATATGAGTGGGAATACTTCTCCAGACTTTAAAGCATGCAGTGGACCTATCAATGGGGTTTCTGTGGAAAATGGTATGTCTGCTGCTGGTCTATACATGGTCAAAGGTGCTAAAATGTTTTGTATAGACAGAATATAATGAACTCGCTGAAAATCTTGGCAAAGAGCATGATGCGACCATTCAAAAGGTTGTGGACGAGGTTTTCAATGTTTTTAGCCTGATGGCCCGACGCGAATGGATTTCGTGGGGTGGAGAGCTGCTGTTCATGGATTTGGCAGAAGAGGTCAAAAGGGAGCAAAGGGAGGCAGAAGAAAGGTGAGTTTGAGAGGAGGAGGAGGCAGTTTGGCAGGCGAAGGACATAGCGCAGAAGTCGAAAATCAAGGGTCAAAAGACCACACTTGCTGAGGCACAAAATGTGGCTCTCACTGCATTTTGGGCAAAAACTTTATTGAAGGAGGATCTACAATGGAAAAATGCAGAGCTTGCAGTTGAGGCGAAGTCTATCGAGAGGGCGGAGGCCAGCAAAGGTGATGAGGAGGACGATGAAGATGAGAGTGAAGAGGAGCTGCCCATGCTGTGGGTGGTGAAGTGAAAAGTGGTAGAGGAGAAAGAGGAAGATGATGGGGAGGCAGAAATTGAGGGCACAGGGGATGCGAAGCAGGTGCAGGTTGAATCAAGCAGGCTCCTCGATTTTGAGGGCCTGGTGAGTTTTTACTTAGGTTTGAAGAAATTTCACGGTACTGATACTTTCATAGTGCAATCGTTGCACTGGGTTTAAGTCCCAGCCGCATTGTGTTGTCAAAGCTGGCACTGTGAAATGCACAAAATGCATTCAAGAGGCACAGGGGTACTACTGGGATGGGATATCAAGATGGGGGCTTTGAAAAGGTGAGGCGAAGAAGTTCGGGGGCGTAAAGCAAGATTTGTATCCCAAATCAGGTACAAAATTTATTTGAAATCATTTTGAAGTGCTTACTAACTTTTTTTCAAGAATTGTAGTACGTTGAATTCGTCTTGTGGGCCCTGTATAGGGCATCGAACTGATTGCAGGGCCTTTCCAGTCATCAAAGACCAGGAGAAAGTCATTGAAGGGAAAGGGTAAAGTGAAGGAAGTTCAGAGGGTCGAGGATGAAGAGGCTGGGGATTCAGATGAGGTCAGCACTCATCGTCGAGTGCTGGTGAGAAAATTGGCTGAGATGAAGGTGGAGATGGAGGTGCTGGGGGTGGAAGTCGAGTTGTTAGAGCAGATGTTAGAGGAGTAGAAGCCCCCCTTTTTTCATTTTTTGTTTTATATCTTTTAAATTGAAGTTCTAATTGTCTGAGTCTTAAATAGTAGTGATAAGAAAAGTGAAAAGAATAAGAAAACAATGAAAGATAGTTATTTGTTTTCGAAGTTCTGAAAGTCTGTGAAGATATTATCGTCAGGATTTGAAGGTGTTCAAAGGTGTTCAAAGATGTTCGATGCATTCGAAGTCGATGTCGAGAAGATTTGGTGAAAGCAAAATAGTCGTAAGGTATTTTCGAACAATATCGAGCTCGAGATTGAGAAGAGCGAAGGCCTGCATGGGCAAATAGAAGTGAAAACTGTCGAAGCTATTTTGAAGAGTGTCAAGCATAGTAAAACATGTTCAATAAATAGAATAAAATCGAAATATGAAAAAGCGAAAAAAAGATAGGCAAATTTAATCAATGTTGATGGGCCTAACCATGATCATAATAATTTAGTAAAGCGACTGGTCGAATCGAAATCGAATGAAGAATTGAGGGGTCAAAAATGAGTTCAAAAAGATTTTTGTTGGTGATGGATGTAATAATATTCTTTGTGATAAGGGGAAGGCGAATTTTGAGGTGATGATTGGAGATATACAATGCAAATAAACTTTTGAGTGCTTTACTAGACTTCGAAGGTGAATTCGAATGCAAATCTAGTGTCGAGGGCAAAGGCGATATTGGAATAGATGTTAATTCAGAAGAGGGCACAGGTGACGAGATCGAAGACAAAAATATTGGAAGTGGTGAATGGCAAGTCGAGGTCAAAATAGGCAATGGAGGGGGCGAATGCGACAAAGATATCGGAGGCGAGATCGAGTTTGAAGCTGACAAAGGTGCGACTGTTAAAGTGGGCTGGGCTGAAACTACCGAAGGTGAAGATGATGGGACTGGAATGGACGTGGACAACAAAGCTGGGACTATGCGATAAAGACCAGGAGGTGCAACATAATGATTTCGAAGGGCGACATTTTCTTGTTTGAGTGCAAGCTATTTTTTGAGGGTCAGTTCCTGTTTGAGGGCTGCGATACGAGCTTTGAAGTCATCCAAATTGTTCGAGCTGTTCAGTATATGGTCAGATGCTGGGTTTGATGTAGTCAAAGGTGTGATATTGGTGATGAATGAGGTCAGAGCAGAAATTTCAGGTACTGATCTGGTAGAATTTGAAGCTGCAATAACCGATGCAAAGTTTGATGTGAAATTCTCGAGGATGTGTGAAATGTCTTTGGAATCGATCGATGTGCTAGACTGCAATAAATTCGAGGTCAAAATCAATTTTTGGCAAATGGAGTACAAATTCGAGGATGCTATAACAAATTTTGCAGTGTCATGGATGTCGTTCAGCATATATGGGTCATCAGGATAATGATCAGGGAACTTCACTTCGAGACGGTCTGCAATTCTAGTCCATAAGTCTGTTTGAAAGCCTCGAAGAAAAGCTTGACTCTGTTTGGCTTCTGAAAGTCTACGTTTGGAGTGAAGGAAGCTTGTGACCTTGTAGAATGACCTGTAATAAGCTGCTTAATCATTTTTGTCAAAAATACTGGTCTGAAGCTGTTTGTTAATGAGTGAATCCATGTCCGAAATGCTGTATTTTCATTCATCTTCTATTTCGGGATAGAACTTGAATACTGCGATGCAAAATTCATCAAATGATGTGCTGTGTTTGTACTCTGGAAACGATTCCCAGAGGTCGTAAGAGTTGATGTCGATGTATCTGCAAGCATGTCATTTCTTTAAGTCATGATCTGTGATACCACAAGTCATGAACAAAAATTCGAGATCTTTAAAGTATTTTTGAAGGTCTTTAAGTCATTTTGAATCAAACTTCAGAGATATAGAATGACTAGGAGCTGGCATAAAAGAGGTCGACATGTTCAAGGTAGATTTCGGAATTTGCAAGGTCGAGATTTGTGCGATGTCGTGTTTCATATGTTTCAAAGTCAAAGATGGTAGCAATATCATAAGCTTGAAAGGCAAAAGAGTGCAAAATAGTATTGTTGAGGTCGAGATTTCCTGGTTGTTCAGGAGGGTTGAAGGCGAAATGAGTTCAATGCAAAGTTGAAACCATTGAGCCCCCTTTAGGTGAAATGAGTGGTAGAAAGGAGTGGAGGTTCAACAATGAAATGATCTAGAAACCCCTCACGGTGGGCTCCAAAATGATGATACTCAACCCGGAAACCTAAACAAAACCTACTAAATGGCTTCGGATGGTATAACACAAGTCAGAGGAAGGGTGCGAGTTGGTACTAAATATCACTGCTGAGACCAAAACATTGTGTTTAGTGTTGTGAAATAATAAGGAATGTTGTGAATAGTTTTTATAGGCATATGAAGGTGTTCAAAATAGTTCAAAATAGGTTTGAAGATGTGCGAAATAGTCCAAAGTAGGCTCGAAGAAGTTTGAAGAGGTTCGAGGTATATCGAGGAATGAATTTAGTGAATGTGAAGTGTTTTTTGAATGGCGATAGGTGATGGGTAATAAAACGAGGAATGAATATGATAAGTTCAAAGAAGTTTGTGATATTTCACAGAACTTAGAGATATGACATGAAGATAAGACTCAAGAGAATGGCTCTTAAATCAGATGATAAGTGAGAGGGTAACTTATGCTCTGTTCCCTGTTGGTATTCTCCTTCTTCTAAGTAACTAACACAAGTGTATATACAAATTGAAGAGATAGTACTAAAAAGGAAATAAGAACATGTGTAGAACATGAGGCAATATATCAAACAATGAGGACTTTGTAGATCATGAAACAAATGAAAAATAATAAATAATGAAACATATAGTGTTCCCATATAGTAAAAGTACTTATCTTTTGCTTTAATATATTAATGAAACATAAAAATGCACTTATCGCACCCTAAGTCTCTCGTAGTCTCTCCTCATGTCCAGTAGTGCTCGATATGCGACTAAATGGTTTGTTCTGGATGTGCAGCATGTATCGAAAGTGTTTCAAGACAGCTATATGGTGGCCAATATCATTTGAAATGCTGCAAAGTCATTCAAAGTGTTGCGAAATAGTTTGAAAGTGTTCAAAATGTCTCGAAGTTGTCCAAAATGGTGCAAAATAGTTCGAAAAGGATTTGATGTTGATTTCATGGTGTTCGTAGTAATTCGGAGTGTGTGTTGTAATGTCTCGATATGGTTAAATCCTTCTCCAGACCTTAGCATGCGTGCAGTGGACCTATCACCAGAGAAGTGTGTGTTTGGGGCAAGTGAGATTGAGTTCTTGGGATTAAAGATTGGTTCTGATGGAATCAAGATGGATCCTATCAAGGTACAGGCAATTGTCGATTGGCCCATGCCTACTCATATCAAGGAAGTTCAGGCTTTCTTGGGACTCACCAATTTTTATTGTCGCTTTGTTCATAATTTTTTCCAAAATTGCTGCACCATTACACAACCTTACACGAAAGGAAGTAGTGTGGAGATTGGGAGAACAGCAGCAGACAGCATTTGAGGAGTTGAAGAGGACGTTTGTGGAAGAGCCAATATTAGCCCCAGTAGATTTCATGCATCCCTTACAAGTGGAATCAGATGCATCAGACTTTGCTACTGGAGCAGTATTATGAATGTTATGTGAAGATGACAAATGGCATCCTTGTGCATATTTGTCTCGAGGATTGAATGATGTGGAGAGGAATTATGATGTGCATGATAAAGAGATGTTGGGAATAATATGAGCATTGGAAGCATGGAAACATTATTTGGAGGGATGTACACATCAGATCGAAATTTGGACAGACCATTAAAATCTGCAGTACTTCATGTCCACAAAAAAACTTAACCATTGACAAGCACGTTGGGCATTATTCCTATCACATTTTCATTTTCACATGGTCCACAAAGTGGGAAGCTTGATGAGGAAAGCAGGTGCATTATCCAGACATACAGATCATAAAAGGGGAGTGGAGGAGGACAATAAAAATATTACCCTACTCAAACCTGAATACTTTCGTATTTGTGCTATGTATCAAGGGCATCTATTAATGGATAGCTCAGAGACAGAAATGTTGTATAAAATTAGACAATGTTCAGAGATGGATGATGAAGTAGTGGAAGCTGTGAAAGCTTTGAGGGGAGAGAAGAAAGGTAATATTAAAGGAGATGAATGGGTTGAAGAACAAGAGTTGGTGTTATTCAGAGGAAAGGTGTATGTACCGAAGGATCAAGATTTACAAAGGCAGATCATACAGTTACATCATGATATGCCAGCTGCTGGACATCCAGGAAGGTGGAAGATGTTGGAGTTGGTGATGAGAAATTATTGGTGGCCTGGAATTTCGAAGTATGTGTTGGGGTATGTGGATGGGTGTGATATGTGCCAGAAGGGGAAGAAATTTTTAGAAAAGCATGCAGGGAAATTAATGCCAAACCCTATACCTAAAGCACCCTGGCAAGATATATCTGTGGACTTTATCACAGGATTACCTGAAGCTCAAGGATACGATGCAATATTTGTAGTATGTGACTGCTTCACCAAGGCAGTCCATATCATTCCTACTACTGCAGAAACCTCATCATTGGGCTTGGTGCACCTCTATCTAAATTAGGTATGGCAGTTACATGGATTACCTGATACAGTTATCTCCAATTGCAGATCACAATTTGCTTCTGCATTTATGTGGGAGTTAAATAACATATTAAGGATTCAAACCAAGTCATCTACAGCATATCACCCACAAACTGATGGGCAGACAGAGAGAATGAATTAGGAGTTGGAGCAGTACCTATGCAATGTTTGTCAATCACCGACAAACCAACTGGCCCAAATGGTTGGCAATTGCAGAATTTTCCCACAATAATAAATTCCATTCGGCTACCATGTTACCCTTCTTTGCTAATTATGGGTATCATCCCAGAATGGGAGTAGAACCTTGAAGGGAAGTCAAGGTACAGTCAGTGGAGGACTTCATATCAAAAATGCAAAAGGTGCAGGAGGAAGCAGAGGCGGTGATAGGTCCACTGCACACTTTACAGTCTGGAGAAACAGTTCCACTCATATCGAGACATTACGACAGACATTCCAAATCACTACGAATGCCACAAAATTGACATCGAATCTATTTCGCACTATTTTGGATGACTTCAAACTACTTTGAACTACTTTGAACCATTTCGTAACATTTCGCAACACTTCGAACGCCTTCGCAGCACTTTGAACGATATCGGCCGCCATATAGTTGTCTTAAAATACTTTTGATACATGCTGCACATCTGGAACAAACTATTCCGTCACATATCAAGCACTACCGGACATGAGGAGAGACGACAAGAGATTTAGGATGCGATAATAGCATTTTTTATGTTTCGATGATATATTACAGTGAAAGATAAGTACTTTTACCATATGGGGACATGTATGTTTCAATTATTTATTATTTCTCATTTATTTTTGATCTACAAGTCCTCATTGTATGATATATTGCCACATGTTTTACACATGTTTTACTTCCCTTTTCAGTACTATCTCTTCAAAAATGTATATAAACTTGTACTAGTTACTTAGACCAACAGAGAATCAGTTATCCTCTCCACTATAGTCGGATTTAAGAGCAGTCCTCTTGAGTCTTACCTCGCGTCATATCTCTGAAGTTCTGCGAAATATCGCGAACTTCCTCGAACTTTTGTATTTGTTATCAACTCATCATTGCCTATCGCCACTCAGAACCCACTTTGTAACTGCCATATTCATCTGTCAAGCATATCTTGACACCAGTCAAACACCTTCGAACCTCTTCAAAATTACCCGAACAACTTCGAACCACATTCGAATCTATTTCAAACTACTTCGCACATCTTCAGACCAATTTCGAACATCTTTGTATGCTTTAAAAAGACTATTCATCACATCCTTTACCATTTCACATTACTAAAACAATGTTCTGGTACTAGCGGTGATATTTAGTACCGACTCGCACCCTTCCTCTAATCTGAGTTATACTACATAAGCCTTTTAACAGGTTTTTGTTAGGTTTCCAGGTCGAGCATTATCATTTTAGAGCCCACCGCGAGGGGTTTCTAAATCATTTCATCACCTAATCCACCTCAAATCTCTCAGCTTAGGCCAACACAAGCTCGAAACCTTAGAATCGAGACTCGCCAGGCCTTCAAATCTCTCAAACAATCGGAGGATATTATAATACCTGTCTCTGATGCTGAATCCACACATCGTCATCTGTTTCCTTCACCTATTTCCTCATCTACAACCTCATCTTCCTCGTCTACAACCTCGTCTTCCTCGTCTTCCTCATTGTCTACTACATCATTCATTATTCCAGCTACTTCGACACATCTACCATCCTTTGCTCAGGTTCTAACTCCTCGAATCGGTACATCTATGGCCACCCAAGCAACAATGCCAGCTTGTGGACATTCCACAGCACCTAAATTCGACCCTACCCAACCTCGAGAGTTATGTCGATACTTTAATGAGCTTGAAATACTTTTCATCAACTGTAATGTCACGGATCCCGAACTTATGAAGAAGCATGCCTGTCGATATGTCAATATTGATATATCTGAACTCTGGGAATCAATTCCTGAATACAAAACTGGCACTTCATTTCACGATTTTTATGTCGCAATCCACAGACTATATCCTAGTTCCGAAGATGATCGAAAATGGTCGATTTCAGACATGGACAAACTTGTTGGTGAACAACTTCGGATGGGTATCTATAACGCAAGTGATTTAGGATTATATTACAGGTCTTTCTACAACATTATAAAGTTCCTACTCTCTAAAGGCCGAATTTCAGAGGCAGAACAAAGTAGAGCATTCATTTGAGGTTTTCAACCAGGTTTATGGTCACAAATTGCACGACGACTCAAACTTAAATTTCCCGACCACTATCTGGATGATGCCTACCCACTTGATGACATTCATGCAGCAGCGAAATTTGTTTTAGCAGGGTCAATTAGCTCGAATTTGGCATCGTTACAGTCTTCAGAAACATTGGCATCGACTTCAACATCTTCAACACAGATCAAATTGGAAGACTTATCGGCAATCCTCAAAAAATTTGCAACCACACTCATCATGGCTTTAGCAGGTTCGAAACCCACTAACCCTCCTCGAACTAACAGTGGATTTCGCTCAGACCAGCTTGAAAACTTAGCTTGTGTCTTTTGTGGACTCACAGGTCATTTCATTAGCGACTGCTTGGTTTGCCAAGCCTATATCAATGAAGGAAAGTGTAAAAAGAACAATGAAGGAAAAATCGTGCTTCCAAATGGATGGTTCACCCCTCAAAACATTCCTGGTCGCTTTATCAAAGACAGAATTGATGAATGGACTCGACGAAATCCTTCGAATACAACTGCATCATTGCTCATGTACAACATCGCATCCTCAACGGCTACTTTGACACTGCCTAGGGGCATCTACTAGGTTTCCGAACAGTCCACAACACCTGAAGATTGCATCGCAAAACTCGAACAAGAGATATATGCTTTGCGAAGTGGTAGGACCTTTGCTAAAACTAATTCGAGCATACCAACAGTCCCCGTCTCTCGACCTTCAGTTTTGCCAAACACTGCGGTAGTTGAACAATTGGCTCCACATGTACCAGCGTCATCCATCTCGTCTACAGCAACAAACCTACCAACCTTGACTTCGGCATCATCTTCGATTTCGGAAACAACTTTGCAGCCTGTTATTCATCCTTACGCCGCTACAAAAGAAAATTCCTACCTACCACCACACGAACGAAACTTCGGATCAACTGTGAAAGGTAAAGGCAAAGATGGTCCTTTGCACCATACCCAAGTGCCAATTCAAAAAGATAAAATCATGGAAGATGTTTTTGCTCATTCAATGAAGACGCCAATTACCACACTAATGCCCAAGGAATTGTTGGCTCTATCGCTCGAAGTTCATACAAAATGGAAAGAACAGGTCACTCCACATCGAATTCAGCAGTCTGAAGGGAATAACGCCACGAATCTGCTCAACAATAAGATTTTCGTGATTGATGACCCATTTGAAACTTATATTAACAGTCTTCGACCTGGCGATATTCCAGAACCCTTTATTGCAGCAAAGAAATCCCATTCTATTAGGTTGATTATTATGAATGTCAATAGAAGGAATCCAGTCAAAAGTGTTGTAGACCCCAGTTCTTCGATTATCGCAATGTCTGAAGAAGTTTGCCATGAACTTGACCTTGCTTACAATTCTTCAATCCACATCCCACTCCAATCAGCTAACAGAGGCATTGACAAAAGTTTGGGTTTAGCATGAAATGTGCCTTGCAAAGTGGGGAGTATCACGCTATTCATGCAAATTCACATAATTCGTGACCCAGCCTACGATATCTTACTTGGTCGACCATTTGATGTACTCACTGAAAGCACCATCAAAAACTACAGGAATGAAGCCCAGACAATTATGATATACGATCCTAATTCAACACGATCATGCACTATCCCCACGATTCCCCATTCTAATCACCATCGAAAGGATTTTCAAGCAACTAGAGGACGAAATTTTGGACATTGACCAGTGCACTTTTCTTATCTCATTCAATCCCTCTAATTTATCTATCAATATCGAATGCACTGCAAATATTCCTGATATGGAGTCTCCGAACTCCTCGAAATCCAGTTCTTATTCTTCGATCCTTGCGAATTTATATTTAACAGCCAGTCACCAATATGAAACAAATTTATCGACCTCAATGGCAACGTCTATGCCTTCTACACCTATCATCGATTCCTCATATCTGATTTTCACTGCTTCAAAAAAGAAATACAAACCTGTTGCACAAAAAATTTGCCCAGTTATTACCGAGCTACCCAACCGATTTCGCATTATTCGAACAATTACTGGTGACCCTCTTGAAAACATGCCAAAATTAAATCTTCATCCACCATCGTTTATCCCCACTTCACGATATACACTCGAACGTAAAGTTATTATCGACAAGAATCATCCTGGCGATTTCCTATGGCCAGAGGAATGAAATCTTATGCACGATTTTAATCGAAATCAGGAAACAGCTTTTGCGTGGACAGAACAAGAGCAAGGAAGCTTTCACTCTGACTTTTTTCCTCCTATAGAGTTCCCTGTCGTTCCTCACACTCCATGGGTTGAGCAAAACATTCCTATACCTCCAGGTTTGTACGAACAGATATGCGAGATGCTGAAAAAAAAGATAGAAGCGGGAGTATACAAACCATCGAACTCTTCGTACCGATCATGATGGTTTTTCATTGCAAAAAAAGACGCAAAATCGCTTCGAATTGTCCACAGCCTTGAACTGCTTAACCAAGTAATGATCCAGCACTCAGGTGTCGTACCAATACCTGAACATTTAGCAGAACAATTTGGGGGACGATCATGCAGAGGAATGTTGGATCTCTATGTGGCATTCGACGAAAGGAAAGTCACAGAATTATCTCGTGATCTGACAATGTTTCAGACACTGTTCGGAGCACTTCGCATCGTTACCCTACCCATGGGTTGGACAAATTCTGTCCCTATCTTACACGATGACGTGACATTTATTCTACAGCCTGAAATTCCTCATATCACCATCCCTTACATTGACGACACACTGGTTAAGGGTTCGAAATCAGAATATAGAATGATCAGTGGATCCTACGAAATGATTCCCAAGAATCCAGCTATTCGATGCTTTGTCTGGGAGCATTTTAAAATTTTAAATTGGATAGTCCAGCATATGAAGTATTGCGGAGGAACATTTTCAGGTCTGAAGCTTTATCTTTGCATCCCCGAAATAATTGTTTTAGGGCATCGATGCAATATTAAAGGTCATATGGCTGACCCTACTTGAATCGCCGCTGTTAGCAAGTGGGGACCATGTCGAAGCCTTACCAAAGTCAAAGCGTTCCTAGGAACCATTGGAGTTTGTCATATATTTATCCGAAATTTTGCTCAACGAGCTGCAGCACTGATCCAACTCACTCAAAAAGATGTACCTTTCAAATTCGGAGTGGAACAAATACCAGCCCAAAGAGATTTGAAAGCAGCTCTAATCAATTCTCCAGCGATTTGAGCTATCAATTACTCATCATCAGCCCCAGTTATCCTATTGGTTGACACTTTGAACATCGCTATTGGTTTCTTTCTCATTCAGTGCGATCCCAAAAACCCTCAAAAATGATATTATAGTCAATTTGGATCGATTACACTTAATGACCATGAATCCCGATTTTCGCAGCCAAAACTTGAACTTTATGGTCTATATTGTGCTCTCGGAGCACTACGATTGTACCTAATAGGAGTTTGAAGACTTATCGTTGAAGTCGATGCACGATATATTAAAGGCATGCTCTTGAATCCTGATATCACACCTAGCGCTAGCATCAATCGATGGATCGTATCCATTCTAACCTTTCACTTTACATCAGTCCACGTCGCAGGGACACACCATGGTCCTGACAGACTTTCGAGATGACCCCCACAAGACAAAGATGTTCAGCTCGACAACGAAGATAATTTTGGAGACTGGATCGACTGCCTTCACAGTTTCATACATCAAATAAATCCTATTACAACCCGACCATTTACTTCACATCGAAATTTTGACCTTCTCCCTCTCTTCAAATTTTAGTAAGGGGGAGGATCTTACCTATAACGATGTCCCACGATTGAATAATGCAAAAACGAATGATGAGAGGTTACTTCGTGTTCAAAAATGGTTACATGACTTGGTGTGACCCCCTGATCTATCAGACACAGAATACACTGATAGGTCCACTACGTGCTTTAAGGTCTGGAGAACGTTTTCACTTGCATCGAGACATTACGACACACACTCCGAATTGCTACAAATGCCACGAAATCGACTTCGAACCATTTTTGCATGATGTCGCACTATTTCGGACAACTTCGAACTACTTTGAACTATTTCACGACATTTCGCAACACTTCGAACAACTTTGGCCACCGTATAGTTGTCCTAAAACACTTTCGATACACGATGCTCAACTGGAGTGAACTATTTAGTTGCATATCGAGCACTACCGGATGCAAGGAGAGACGATAAAAGAATTAGGGTACGATAATGGCAGTTTTGGGGTTTCAACAATCTATTGAAACAACAAGAGAAGTACTCTTACTATATGGCGACACCAAACATTTCACTTATGATCATTTTTCATTTCTTTCATGTTTTACAATACCTTTATTTGCTGTGCACATTGCCTCATGTTCTACAATTGTTATTATTTCCTTTTTAGTACTATTCCTTCAGATTGTATATAGACTTGTATTAGTTAGAATAATAACATATAGAAAATGGGGAACAGCACAAGTTACCCTCTCACTATCATCAGATTTAAGAATCGTTCTCTTTAGTCTTATCTTTGTGCCACATCTCTCAGTTCTGCAAAATATCGCGAACTGTTTCAAAACTATTGTATTCGCTCTCTGTTTTATCGCCCATCACCTACTGCCATTCGACAAACACTTCACATTTGTTAAACTTGCTCTTCGATATACCTCGAACCTTTTCGAACTTATTCGAACTTCTTTGGACTACTTCGCATGACTTTGAACCTTTTTTGAACCTATTTCACACATCTTCGAACCTCTTTCAAACTCTTTTGAACGACCTCGTACGCTCTTACAGATTATTCAAACCATTACTTATTATTCTGAGTTGCTAAACACATTGTTTTGGTCTCAGCGGTGATATTTAGTACCACCTTGCACCCTTCCTCTGGCCTGTGTTATACCATCTGAAGCCATTCAGTAGGTTTTGTTTGGGTTTCCGGGTTGAGTATCATCAGCGGTAGTGTTGAAATTACCTCAGTCATTCAAGATTGATCCTGAAATTAACATTTCCCATTTATGCCCTTACTGCCCACCCACTATTCCCAGTCAACAAACTACTCCACAGCCTCCAATAATGGTAGAAGGTGCTCCAGAATATATTGTGGAAGAGGTTTTGGACTCACGTCTTCAACAAAATAAATTGGAGTTCTTAATCAAGTGGAAGAACTACACCGATGAAAATAACTCATGGGAACCTGAAGAGAATTGTAAGCAAGCACGTAATGCAATCGCCCAATTCTTTAAATGTAATCCAAATGCTCTGCATCGCATTGCTAGAATGGTGTATGAGGGGATGAATTTCCGGCCTTACCAGAATTTCACAGAGGGGACAGATACAATATTTTCTTGCCTGGAAGTCGAGGCATAAAAGGGGGGTAATGTTAGGAAACAGTCTCTAACATGCCTATTATATAATAATATTTAATTTTAATTTAATTTAATTTAATTTCATCAAAATATGCTACCAAATGCCTATAAATGCTTTATTTGTCAGCATGGGAATTTTGTATTTACATGCATCAATATGTATGCCCATGTATGTGCGTGTCGGTAGCAACATATTACAATACATGTAACATAGTATATAAATGTTACATATATACCTGGGGACCTCAGTTGAGTTCTCTTAGGTATTCCATCCACATTTGTGGTGCAAAATGCCTATTTCAGCCAGCTAATCTATTTTTAACCCATCACATCAAACCCATCAAACCCCCCATCACGCGCGTGTGCCCCGCTGCCTTCTTGTAAAAGAGCCCGCATGGTCCAGCTAGCAGAACAGTGGGTGTCACCCTAACACTCTAGCCTGCGTTATACTTCCTAAGCCTTCTAACAGGTTTTTGTTAGGTTTCCAGGTCGAGTATCATCACCGCATGGCCCTGCAAGAGGTGAGTGATAATGTCTTTGCTGGAATACATTGCTGACAATCCCCTCCTAGATGTTCTTGGCAAAATTTAGCTTGCTTCCAGATGGGTGCCTGGGGCCAGGTATGTGAGCCCTTTCTCCTCTTAATCACCTCACCTGGCATATGCTCAATCATACATGAAACAAAATGTACATATCAACTGCCTGATATATCATGTGTGCAAGGGTCCTCACATCTTTTATTTTTGTCACAACAATCCTTGGAGTCATGTATATGTCTTTGCTAGTGCTTGAAGGTTTGGTCCTCAGGACTGGAAATGGACTGAGAACTGAACTGAACCATAATCGGTCCTGGTTCAACCACTTCTGGAAGTGGTCAGTCCTCAGTTTTCATTCTTGTTGACACTTAGTAAGATATGAATATGGGGATTTGTGCATCAATCATCAAAAGTGTATGAAGAATCATCTCCCTTATCACTGCCTCCACATTTATCACATCTACTACCAATATCTCTAGTTACCAATGCCGCCGTGTTATATTTACATTGGTCTATACAAAGAACCGACGAGGTAGGAGTATTCGTTACCTGAGTTGCTTATGTAACGTAGTCGGTTTTCCATTCATGATCGTGGGAAAGAACACGTTAAGCGTGACATGCACGCTGCTTTCAGCATTGGATTGCAGGATGCCGCTCGTCCGTATCGAAGTCTGCGATTTCAAATCTTACAGGTCTTATCTCCTCAATAATTTAGATATCATCTAATCCAATCTACAGAGGCCAACAAACCATCGGTCCATTCAAGAACTTCACATCTGTTATCGGTCCTAATGGAGCAGGCAAATCCAATCTCATGGACGCTATTTCTTTCGTGCTTGGTGTGAAGAGTGCACAGCTGCGCAGTTCTCAGCTTCGCGACCTTGTTTATCGCGGACGACGCTTGGCCAAGAATGGTATCAACGGTGGTTCGGTGGATGGGGAGGGCGAAGAGGAGGGTGAGAATGAGGAGGAGGAGGAGGTAGAGGGTGAAGGTGAAGGTGAAGGTGAAGGAACAGCAAAGAAGGCATGGGTGCTGGCTGTATACGTTGATGCCCGAGGCACCGAGTGGAAGTTTCAACGAACGCAAGCTATCACACCTTTCGACTCAATATCAAAATAACTAACATACGCCTTCATTAGTGTATCTACTACTGGAGCCTCAGAATATAAACTTGACGACAGGATCGTCACCTACTCCGCCTACAACGCTGCCCTCATGTCCCACAACATTCTAGTCAAAGCCAAGAACTTTTTGGTATTCCAGGGCGACGTCGAGGCTGTAGCATCGCAGAGTCCGCGTGAGCTTTCTCGGCTCATTGACCAGATCAGCGGGTCTCTCGAACTCGTTGGGGAGTATGAAAAGGCGAAGGAGGCACAGGATCGTGCGACGGAGAACGCGACGTTCAATTATAATAAACGTCGTGGATTTGCGGGTGAGATTAAGCAATATAAGGAACAGAAGGGCGAGGCAGAGCGGTTTGAGGGGTTATGTCAGGAAAAGGTATGTGATGCCTTCACCTTCGCAAAAATTATTCATTAATGTAACGTTAATAGGACGATCTGATACTTCGCAGGATCCTCTTCAAGTTGTATCAGATTGAAGAATCTATGGAGATGAATACACGGACCGTCATCGCCAAAAACAAAGACCTCGCTAGCCTGCGAGAGGAACAACGTGTGCATAACGAGGCTTTGGACGCCGCCCGGGTGGAACAGGCCAAAGTCCGCGCCACCGCAATGCAGAAGGAGAAAGGGATCAAGAAGGCGGAGAAAGCTCTTGATGGGAAGGTACTTCGACGCTACTGCTTCTTCCACTGCCTGCTTACACTTTTTTTATCGGATAGAGACCAGATCTGGTGGCAACAGAAGCGCAGATCACACATACGACACGCAAAATCAATAATGCTCTCAAGACGAAGGAGGAAGTTGCACGTAATGAGCAAAAGCTTGCAGATAAGGTGGCGATGTTGGAGAAGGAGCTAGTGAGCGTGAGGAAGGCGGCGGATGCAGCACAGGGTACGTTGCTTTTCGTTTTCGATTGGCAATTGCTGAACTTCGTGCGAATATATTTACACAGAAGAATCACGAAAAGCCTCGCAGCATAATATAGCCTTGAGTGAGGCGAGTCTCGAGGAGTATCGTAAACTGTGAACTTCTCCTTACTTCTTTTATCTGTGTCATTAATCGTAACTAGGAAAGCAGCGGCCAGCATCCTCGCAGTCGACGAGCGTCAATCCCTCGACACGCTTACGCGGGACGAGAAGACCGCTGGGCGGGTGTTGACACAGCTGACGGAGCGACAGCAGGGGATGGAGGAGAAACGGGGGTTGAGGAACGAGGAACTTGGGGTGCTCGGGGAGAGGAAGGCTGAGGTACGTCCTGTTTTGTTGGAGTATATCGTATGCTGAGAAGTGTATTCTGTGTGTGTAGCTGGAAGAGAAAATTGGGGGCTTACAAGGAGATTTGGCACGTACGAAGCAGGAGTTGGAGAATCAGCAGACGGAGAGGGCGAAGATTGCGTAGGTTCATTCGGGATTCGGGATTGGCTGGTTGACGATGTGTATTTGTAGGAAATTGGAGGCGGAGGCGGCTGAGAAGTTGGAGGGCGTGTATCAGCAGCTGATGCAAGCCGGTGTGGACAGGAATGAGAGCGAGAGGGAGACGAAGCTCAAGGAGACTTTGGCAAATCTGCAGCGGATATTCCCTGGTTCGTTTCTTATTAATTGGTGGATTTGGATTTGATTTGCAATTTTAGGTGTTCGCGGGCGAGTGGTTGACCTGTGTCAGCCCTCTGCCAGGAAATACGAGACTGCGGTGTCGGTTGTGCTAGGTAGGAATATTGATGCGATCGTAGTGGACGAGGAGAAAATTGCTATCGACTGTATCGAGGTACCTGCTTCCTCTCCTCTCTTCCCATTCCAATCCACTGATCTTTTCATTAGTACATGCGGAATCAACGTGCAGGCCAAGCGACGTTCATCCCACTCGACACTATCCAAGTGAAATCTGTGAACGACAAGTTCCGGTCCTTCGCAAAAGGGGCCCGACTTGCTGTAGACGTGATTTCGTGCGATGTGGCGGTGGAGAGGGCGGTGCACCATGCATGTGGGAATGCCCTCGTGTGTGATACCATGGAGGTGGCGAGATATGTCTGTTATGAGAAGAGCCAAGAGATTAAGGGTGCGTTTGGTTGATGTGCTACGTGGGATGATGGGGCTGATAGGTTTGTTTGTTTGTTTGTAGCGGTGACGCTGGAGGGGACAGTGATACATAAAAGTGGTCTTATTACGGGTGGACGATCGTCCCAGAGCACAGGGAAGAAGTGGGATGAGAAGGATGTGCAAGGCTAGTTTTTTTTTGGGTCTCCGTATGCGATAGTTGAAGGCTGATAATCGCTCGTACAGGCCTTGCACGTGCCCGGGATACTCTGAAGGCACAGTTGCGTGATCTAAGCAAGCAGAAACCCCGAGGCCAGACAGACGAAAATCTATTGGCGGAAATCTCACGGATAGAGGCGGGGTTGACTGTTGCCAAGGACGATTTGGTGGGGTTTTCGCATTTCCTTCGTTTTTAATGTGCGTTGCTTGAATGATGAATGTGTAGGCTGCTTGTAAACTTCGCACTTCGGGGCTCAAGAGCGAGGTGAAGCATCTTGACCAGGAAATCAAGAAGAATGCACCGGAGTTGAAAAAGGTGTGATTTTTTTTTTCGGTTCAGTGATCTTATGGTACAGTGTTCTCATGTTTTATGCTACTGTTAATAGGCCCAAAACGACCATGTGACTTTCCTTGACCAAATCGGTGAGCTGGCATCGATGGTCAACGTAGCAGAGGACGGCGTCTTTGAGGCATTCTGTCGCAAGATCAATGTGTCGACTATCCGAGAGTATGAAGAGCGGCAGATGAAAGTAGCGCAGGAGGAGAGCAGGGCAAGGCTGCAGTATGAGACGCATATTTCGCGATTAACGCATCAGTGAGCACTTTTCCTCTGCGGGTAGCATTAAGCGTTGCTGATTGAGTTCGTTAGATCCGAGTTTGAAGCGGAGGGTTTGAAAACTGCACGCGAGCGCCTGGTTAATCTGGACACTGCCCTCGCCAGCGAGCGTGCCACTCTAGAGAGATGTGAATTGCAGAAAGTGGGGGTGCGGCAGGAGATTACGGCGCTTGAGGAGACGATTACGGGACTGAGAGAGGAGCTGGGGGAGATACAGGAGACATTGGATGAGAAGAATAAGGCGTTGGAGCAGGTGAAGAAGACGACTTTGAAAGCGTCAAAGGTGTTGGATTTGGCTTTGAAGGAGATTGCTAACTGCGTTAGTGGATTTTTATATGATGGGTGGGATGGCTTGGCTGATGCTACGTAATTCTTTTACAGAATGATGAAATTGAGAAGTTGGCACTGGAACGGTCGTCCGTGTATCGCAAGTGTCGGTTGGAGGAGATTAAGCTTCCTTTGTTGGAGGGTAATCTGCGGAATGTTCCTATAGAGGAGGTAAATATATTGTGTTGTGCTTTCCATTCCACGTTTGTTGACCCATGTACCATTGGTAGAACCTACGCGACGAGGTTGCGATGGATGTCGATGAGGACGAGGATGCTATTCAGCGACCGAAGCAGGTCCAGAACTATGGTATCGAGGTGGATTTCGATGAGTTGGATGAGGACGTCCGGGAAAACGGCTCTGTGGAGGACTTTGACAAGGAGATTGCGAAATTGAATTCCGATATTGAGCGAATGGCGCCGAATTTGAAGGCGATTGAAAGGTGAGGATTTCGATCTTGGGGTGTGGGTGGCGTATACGACTTTTTATTCCCGTTTAGGTTGGATGATGTAGAGTCGAAGTTAGCTGATACTGAGAGGGAAGCGGAGAAGGCTAGGAAAGACTCCAAGTTTGCTCGAGATCAGTTTAATGATGTCAAGAAGCGAAGGTACGCATAACGGTGTTTTTGCTTTTGATGGTTTGTGAGTATTCATCGTAATTTTTTCTTTGAAGATGCGAACTATTCAACAAGGCGTACAACCACATATCTGATCGTATCGACCAGGTGTATAAGGATCTGACTAAAGGAAAGGCGTCCCCCATGGGAGGTGTAGCATACCTCAGTTTGGAAGATAGTGAAGTACGTGTAAATACCAATCTAGACCGACCGCTTGACTGACGATTCGTTAGGAACCTTATGCCGGTGGGATCAAATACCACGCCATGCCGCCAATGAAGCGTTTTAGAGATATGGAACAATTGTCAGGAGGGGAGAAGACAGTAGCCGCTCTGGCCCTTCTCTTCGCTATCCACAGGCAAGATCCTAGATTATGCTGATATTCCGGATCTAGCTCAAAATTTTTTTGATTTCTAGTTATCAGCCCGCCCCTTTCTTCGTCCTAGACGAAGTTGATGCTGCGCTTGATAACACGAACGTTGCCAAGGTGGCAAACTACATACGGTCACAGGCGTCTGATAGGTTCCAGTTCATCGTCATTAGTCTTAAAGGATCCTTATATGAACGTGGAAATTCCTTGGTTGGAATCTATCGGGATCAGGATGTCAATAGCTCTCGTACGCTGACACTTGATGTGAGCCGTTCCTTCCGTTTGGTGCGGCAAATTCTGATCATCACCCTTCACATCAGCTTACACAGTATGACGAATGAGTTATTTTTACGATTGTCCGTCCTGTTGCAAGTTCTGTTGTATCTGTATTTTCCTATCATCGTTTTTGTCCTTGCTGAAATTGTGTAGCGTAGCTTTTAATTGATCTATGATTGTCATGGTTGAGGATGTGCAACCAACCATTCATGGCGACGAGCTGCCACTCAAGGCGACATAATGCTCATGATTTCATTTCACATTGATATTTTCAAGGGTGCTCATTTCTAGAAGAAATTCAACGATAATGGTAGCAATTGCGCACGTGATCCTTCTACTTGGCAGCAACTGGCCTGTAGCCTGGCTAGCCAGTCTTGTAGTATAGTGAAGATATAGTCGTTCACTATATAACTAGCCTGGCAAGCCCGTCTTGTACTATCACGTGTACTGGGTTGCAAAACGACAGGGAGTTGCAAAATGCAATTTTTTAAGTAATCGAGGCACCTCTGCACCTGATCATTCCGTGAACAAAATACCTTCATGTTAATCATCATTGGATCTTAAGCCACTTGAGAATAGAACATACCATTGTCTCGCGATTGCATTGAGCAGAGATTTGTAAATTCTAGAAAGACTCTCCTCGGTTCTAATCTCTAGCTCACTTTTTGGCTCAAGGTGTTGGATACATAAGGAATACATTATAACAAAAGGCTATGCAAAATCTCCAGATGCCTCGTGGAGCTGGAATGATTGTCGAGGTCAACATTAGTTTGGCGTGACATTCTCCGCTTCTCCGCCCTGAAGTGAACGCGTCGCGACGCGTTCTGTTAATTCTTGGCCTTTCTCTATGGCCGGTGGTGTATGTCCAAATGGCAACCCCTCAGTGCCAGAGTCACTGAACTCATTGAGGAGGCCTGCAACACCCTTCGTTCTCAGGGAAAAAAAGCCCAACATCTCGAGGGTCCTTGCTGATATCAAGAAGCATACTGGCTATGATCTTCCTTACCACACTGTTTGTCGTCGTTTTCAAGGCACATCTCGCCCTCCACGCGAAGCTCACCGTGATCAGCAACTGCTCTCACCAGAAGCTGAAAGGGTTCTCATTGATTGGATCATTTTCCTCTCTGACATATCACATCCCCTCACCAAACAGACTGTTCGAAAGAAGGCCGAGGCACTCTGTGGGAAGAAACCTAGTCAATCCTGGATTTCTGGATTTCTTAAACGATGGCCGCAGATCTGTCTTGGAAGACCATCTGGTCTTGATCCTAAACGTGGCAAGGCTTTCAACAGACCAGTCATGGGCCGTCACTTCGACAAACTTCTTGAGATCATTGCCAAGTATGAAACTCCCATTAAGAATATATATAACATGGATGAGAAGAGTTGCCAGAGAGGAGGTGGGCACAAAGGATCAGGTAAAAAGTGTTTCGTATGGCATGCCAGACATTTGAAGTATAAGTCACGCAGTGCCAATCTCGAGCTTGTCACGATCATTGAGTGTATCTGTGCTGATGGTATATTCCTTCTCCCTGGATTTGTCTTTTCTGGCAAAGAGTTTTTGCCAGAGTGGTTCACTGTTGACCCTAACATTGGGGTTTCCATGTCTGAAAATGGGTGGACGAATGATTTCTTGTGTAAGGAATGGCTTGAGAAGTCGTTCATTCCTCAGGCAACAGCATGGAATTCATAGGGAAAACTCATCCTCCTCATTTATGATGGTCATGGCTCACACAACACACTCGATCTCATCAGACTTTCATGCGATCACAATGTCATATTGTACTGCCTCCCACCTCATACAACTCACAAGCCCCAACCCCTTGACATTGGGGTATTTGGACCATTTTCACATGCATGGACCAACTGATGTGATGACATCATTGCTGATACAAGGGAGGAAATGCCATGTGAGGATTTCGTCAGAGAGTACATGGGTGTCTGCCAACAAACGTTCAAGGAGTCAACTATTATAAGTGCATGGAAAGAGGATTCGGAATCAGAACTTGAGGATTCATCGGATTCTGAATCTGATGAATCACTGTCAGGTTGGGGAAAGAGGGGTACGAGGTGGGTACACAACTCACAGTGGTGGATGTTGCAACACTAGGCTCAAAGTCTTCATCAGTGAAAACACTCGGGTCAACAGGCCAACAGCCACTGCAAACCTATTTTGAACAACTTTTGAACATCTTTGTATGCTCCTACAGACTATTTGCAACACAGCTTACCATTCCACATCTCTAACCACAACCTTTGGATATCAGCAGTGACATTTAGTACCAACATGCGCCCTTCCTCTAGCCTGTGTCATACTTCTTAGGCCTTTTAACAGGTTTTTGTTAGGTTTCTAGGTTGAGTATTATCATCAGGTGACCAACTTGCCACAATTACATGCACAGAGGTGCTTAGTGGTCATGACTGAGGAGCAGATTTTAGTGGGCATGCTCATAGGGACATGTGGATCAGCTCACCAGGATATACCTCTCCACACCCTTATCGTCCTCTTCATTGTCAACTTAAGCCTTGATATCAATGAAACAGCGGTGATAATACTCAACCCAGAAACATTGCCCAATTATACCACTCGTCCAACCTCTCCAGCATAGAAGGTAGTCGATAGATAGACTTTAATACTGAGGGATTTAATCCTGCCTTTAAAAATTCTACCAATGCAGCTTCTCCCATATCTGTCTGTGATGCTTCTGCTCTGATTCCTTCTTCTAAAAAACTGACAAATATTTATGGTAGGCTTTCAGCACCCACTCCTCCACTGGCTTCTCCACTTTCACAGCATTTTTATCTTATGCCAAGACATCTGTAAATCCACACCTGAGGGATGAGATGAGCTCCTCCAAGATCTGTTGGCACTTGCAGATGTTGAAGGCCTGGAGAAAGAGAAAGTTAAAGAAGAAGAGGCAGAGGAACAGGATTTTTCTGCCTGCAATGAGTAAACAGTATGCCCTCATTGCCGGTCCATAACCACTTTGAAGTTCTGTCTGTCGATTGACTAGAGGATGAATCTTATTCTATGACCATTGATAATGCTCAACCTGGAAACCTAACAAAAACCTGTTAAAAGGTCTAAAAAGTATAACACAGGCTAGAGAAGGGTGTGAGTTGGTACTAAATATCACTACTGATACCCAAAAGTTGTAGTTAGAGACATGAAATGGTGAAACATGTTATGAATAAATTTTAGGAGTGTACAAAAAGGCTCGAAAGACATTCAAAAGATGTTCGAAGGTGTGCAAAATAGCTCAAAAGGGTTCAAAGAAGTTCGAAGTAATTTTGAGGAAGGTTCAAAGATGTCTGAAATGGTTCGAGGTATATCAAGGAATGAGTATAGTGAATGGGAAGTGTTTTTTGAAAGATGATAGGTGATATGTGATAAGTCGAAGATGAATACAAAAGTTTGAGAAAGTTTGTGATATTTCGCAGAACTTAGAGATATGACGCAAGGTTAAGACTCAAGAGAATGGCTCTTAAATCAAACGATAATGGAGAGGGTAATTTCTTCTCTGTTTCCTTGTCTTCTCTATTGTTCTAAGTAACTAATACAAGTCTATATACAATTTGAAGAGATAGTACTAAAAAGGAAACAATAACATGTGGAAAACATGAGGCAGTTGCACAGCGAACAAAGGTATTGTAAAACATAAAACAAATGAGAAATGATAATAAAGGAAACATACATTGTCCCAGTATAGTAAAAGTACTTGTCCTATTGCTTCAATATATCATTGAAACATAAAACTGCTGATAATACTCAACCTGGAAACCTAACAAAAACCCATTAAAAGGCTTAAGAAGTATAACACAGGCTAGAGGAAGGGTGCAAGCTGGTACTAAATATTACCACTGATATCTGAAGGTTGTGTTTAGGGATGCAAAATGATAAGAGATGTTGCAATTAGTTTGTGGAAGCATACAAAGTTGTTCAAAAGAGTTCAAAATAGGTTCAAAGATGCGCAAAGTAGTTTGAAGAAGTTCGAAGTAGTTTCAAAGGGAGTCGAGGGTGTCAGACTCGTGCCAAGGAGTGAATACAGTGAATAAAAAGTGTTTTTAAGAGGTGATGGGCAATGTGCAATAAATTGAGGAGTGAATATGATAGTTCAAAGAAGTTCATGATATTTCACAGAACTTAGAGATATGAGGTGAGGCTAAGACTCAAGAGAATGGCTCTTAAATCAAATGATGAGGGAGAGGATAACTTCTTCTCTGTTGTTCTAAGTAACTAATACAAGTCTATATACAATTTGAAGAGATAGTACCAAAAAGGAAACATAACATATGGAGAACAAGGGGCAATATACGCAACAATAAAGGACTTTGTAAATTGTAAAACAAATGAGAAACAATAATAATTGAAACATATATTGTCCCAGTATAGTAAAAGTTTTTGTCCTATTGCTTCAATATTTCATTGAAATATAAAACCGCACTTATCACATTCTAAATCTTTTGTCTTCTCTCTTCGTGTCTGGTGGTGCTCGATATGCAATGAAAAGGCTTGTTCCAGATGTGCAGCATGTATTGAAAGGGTTTCAAAACAGCTATGTGGCCACCAACATCATTTGAAGTGGTGCAAAGTTCTTTGAAAGCATTTGAAATGTTGCAAAATGGTTTGAAGTCGTTCAAAGTAGTGTGAAATAGTTTGAAAATGATTTCAAATCGATTTTGTAGTGTTCATAGCAGTTCGGAGCATCTGTCGTAATGTGTTGATACAATTGCAAACCTTCTCCAGACCTTAGAGCATGCAGTGGATGTATCACCACATTTATCACATTCTAGATCTTTTGTCATCTCTCCTCGTGTCTGATAGTGCTCGATATGTGATGAAATGGTTTATTCTGGATGTGCTGTGTAATTCAAAAGGGTTTCGAGACAGCTATATGGCAGCTGATGTCATTCAAAGCGCTGCAAAGTTGTTTGAAGGTGTTTGAAATATTGCAAAGTTGTTTGAAAAGTTCAAAATTAGTTTGAAATTGAGTTTGTAGGGTTTATAGCAGTTCAGAGTGTCTGTTGTAATGTGTCGATATGATTGGAAACCTTCTCCAGACCTTAGAGTGCACAATGGACCTATCATCATCCCCCTTACTGAAATCCTGACTGTCCCAGTCAGCTGATCGAAGTCATGTGTGAAATGCATGATCATGTGGAAAACTTAGCAAAGTTCGAAATACTTCTTGTTCTTCATTCATCACCTCCTACATCCTCCAACCCTAGCTTCTATTATGTCTCTTCTTGTTGAACTTAACACTGAGGTCCTCAAATATGCGAAGTCAATGCCAGAGCACAGTGTCGCAGAAGATATCGACTTTGAAGTCTGGGGAAAAGGTTTTTGCAAGAAAATGATATGTTTCATCTTGGTTTCATCATGTTGTGCTAATATAACAGTTTGGTCTAGGCAGAATACAATGATTTAGCAGACAGCTTGGGCGAAGAACATGACCCTGCTGTTTAAATCATAGTCAATGAAGTTTTCGAGGTCTACAAGCCTTTAGCTCATCAGGAATGGCTTTCGTGGGGTGGGGAGCTGCTATTCATAGATCTAGCTGGAGAGGTTAAACGGGAAGAAAGGGAGGAGAATGTGAGATGGGTTTGAGATGAGGAGGAGGCAGAAAAGAGGGCGAATATTGAGGGTCAGAGGCAAGTGGTGGTAAATGCTCAAAACATGCTTTGAGCCAAATTTCATGTGAAAAGTATATCAAAGGATGAATTGCAGAGGCAGAATGCAGAGTTCAAGGCTGAGGCAAAGGCTATCGAGAGGGCAGAGTGAGGGGAGGGTGATGAAGATGAGGACAAAGATGAGGGTGAAGATAAGCTGCCTGTGGTGTGGGTGGCAAAGTGAAAAGCCACAGATGTTAGAGTCAAAGCTCTCTTAAATCTGTTATCGAATCGAGATTGCTGTCACTCATAAGCAACAGTTTGAGGATGACTTAGAACACATTGAGAGCATAAGAAAGACCAGGTCAAGCTGAGCTTGCCCAGTGTTGTATTGCAGATTAAATATTACAAGGGTGAGAGAATGTGTACATAGGTAGTTGAGTGTTAGAACAATAGTAAGAGAAAGTGAGTGAGCATGCCATGAGTACAATAGCACAGGAGAATGGTTGTATAAGATTAAAGATGCATGGCTAAGGCTCTGCAAAAGACAATAAGAAAGAAAAAAATAATAGCATTGTAAAACAATAGGACAATAAGCGAATAGAAACAATAATGTGAGAAAGTTATAGTGCATGCGTTGTCCCCTTCTTGTAACATTAGCTTCCCCCTATGGTTTCTAGTTCCACCTAAGGTCGGATCATGTGCATCGGGTTGAACGTTGATGCAGACTTATCAACCGTGGTGGTGAAAGTGCTGATGGATATACAGTGACTCACAAAACTGAGTCAATATTTTGCACTTTTTAATTTATTGTTGAATAACTTCCCATAAACAACAAAACCAAACAAGGTATTGGTGTACCGAATAACATACATGATCAGGGCTACCAAACAAACAAAGAATTATGTAATTTCAATCATCCCTCATGGAGATATGATCATTTTAATTCAGTGATTCATTGACTCAGTTGTGTGAGGTGGTATCAATATTATGATAAATTGTAATTCTAGTATTTTGTATGACCTCCCTTGGCCTTAATAACTGCTCCCAACCTTCTAGGCATGCTTTTAATCAAATTCTGACACACCTCTGATGGAATATTATTCCACTCTTCTACTACTCTTTCCCATAACTCCCAAATTCCTTTTGGTGCTGTTGGATACTTGTCTAACTGGTTCTTGAGGTGAACTCATTGATGTTCAATAGGGCTGAGGTCTGGAGATTGGGAAGGCCAATCCAGAAGAGTAATATTGTTGTTCTCCATCCATTTATTGGCCTTTTTTGAGGTATGCTTGGGGTCATTGTCTTGTTGAAAAATCACCTCTTCTCCAGAAATTCCACTCTCCTCCAAGCTAGGCAGCATATGGTCCTTCAAAATGGACACATACTGGTCAGCATTCATCCTCCCCTCAACCTCTGCAAGATGCCCCACTCCATTCCATCCCATACACCCCCATACCATAATGTTTCCTCCCCCAAATTTGACAGTTCCCTGCACCTCTCTCTCAATCAGCCCCTCTCCCTTCTGTTTCCAAACCCACTCTCTCCCATCTGACCCAAACCTGTTAATTTTAGTCTCATCTGACCAAATAACCCTTCTCCAGTCCTCCACAGTCCACTCTCTATACTTCTGAGCAAAAGCCAATCTTGCTTTCCTATGCCTTATACTAAGCAAAGGCTTTTTCTTCTTCACCACAGCCTTGAATGAGTTTTTTCTGAGAACTCTTCTGACTGTTTCTGAGGAGACTGGAGTGGGGATGATGCTGTTGATGTAATGGGTGGCCTGAACAGCATTTGCAGCCTTGCCAGTGGTGATTTGGGTAAGGATGGCTCTCTGAGAGGTAGATGAGAGCTTAAAAGGACAACCACCAGAGGGGGAATCCAGGTTTGGATGGAGAGCCCTGAGTGTTCTGGATACACTAGACTGGCTGAGATTGAGTTTAGAGGCAATATTGTGGGTAGAATAATGATTGGAGGCCAGGGAAAGAATGTTTTCCTTCTGAGCAGAGGAGATGGGATGCATTGGAGAATATTGAAGTATGAAGAATGCTAGTCCTAATTAAATACTATAATTTAAGGTCCCATCAAGGGTCACATCACCTTAGAAACCATCTGTCAAGATTTTAACATTATACAGTTGGTGGAGCATCAGATTCTAATATTTCTGACTACCCCTCACAAAACTGAGTCAATGAGTCCCTGAATTAAAATGATCATATCTCCATGAGGGATGATTAAAATTACATAATTCTTTGTTTGTTTGGTAGCCCTGATCATGTATGTTATTCGGTACACCAATACCTTGTTTGGTTTTGTTGTTTATGGGAAGCTATTCAACAATAAATTAAAAAGTGCAAAATATTGACTCAGTTTTGTGAGTCACTGTATATCCATCAGCACTTTCACCACCACGGTTGATAAGTCTGGGTGCCAGTCTCCATTAGCATCAGTTTGCTTGAGGACCACCCCAGTAGCATATTTTGACACGTTGATGATACTCAACCCGGAAACCCAAACAAAATCTACTAAATGGCTTCGGATGGTATAACACAGGCCAGAGGAAGGGTGCGAGGTGGTACTAAATATCACCACTGAGACCAAAATGTTGTGTTTAGCGATGCGAAATAATAAGTGATGGTTTGAATAATCTGTAAGAGCATACGAGGTTGTTTGGAAGTGTTCGAAAGAGGTTTGAATATGTGTGAAGGGGTTCGAAAAAGGTTCGAAAAGGTTCGAAGTCATGCGAATAAGGTCGAAGATGTGCGAAGTACATCGAGGAACGAGTTTAGCGAATGTGATGTGTTTGTTGAATAGCGATAAGCGATGGGCAGTAGAACATGAGGTGAATATGATAGTTTTGAAGAAGTTCATGATATTTCGCAGAACTTGAGATACGACGCGAGCTAAGACTCAAGAGAACGGCTCTTAAATCTGACGATGAGTGAGAGGGTAACTTGTGCTATGTTCCCCTTTGTTATTTTCTTCTGTTCTAACTAACTAATACAAGTCTATATACAAAATGAAGGAATAGTACTAAAAAGGAAATAAGAACATGTGTAAAACATGAGGCAAATATATCATACAATGAGGACTTTGTAGATCAAAAATAAATGATAAATGATAAATGATGAAACATACAGTGTTCCCATATAGTAAAAGTACTTCAATGAAACACAAAAATGCACTTATCACATTCTAACTCTCTTGTACTCTCTCCTCGTGTCCAGTAGTGCTCAATATGCAATGGAATAGCTTCTTCCAGATCTGCAGCATGTATCGAAAGTGTTTCAAGACAACTATACTGTGGCCGATATCATTCAAAGTGCTGCGAAGTCATTTGAAGTGCTGTGAAGTCGTTCGAAGTGTCGCAAAATAGTTCGAAAGCATTCAAAATAGTTCAAAGTCGTCTGAAATAGTGCGAAATAGTGCAAAAATGATGCAATGTCAATTTCGTGTCGTTCGTAGTGATTCAGAGTGTATGTTGTAATGTGTCAATATGTGTGGAAAGCTTCTCCAGAGCTTATAGCGCGTAGTGGACCTATCAACGTCACTTTCTACTACAAATGGTTTCTCTGTGTCTGGCATGAGTAGTACTGGTGCCTCAGAAAATTTTTGTTTTAGTGTTTCGAATGCACTTTGGCATTCACTCATCCAGTTGAAGGGTTGGTCCTTCCTCATTAGGTCATTCAGTGGTTTCATGATCGCAGCAAAGTTCCTGATGAATCTTTGATAAAAATTGCCCAACCCAAGGAACCATTGGACCCCTTTGACATTGGTCAGGGATGGCCAGTCCCTTATTCTGCTAAGTTTAGTTAGGTCCATTGCCAACTGATTTGGCCATAAGATTAGTCCGAGGAATTCCACCTCCTGTACATCAAACTTGAACTTCTTGGGTTTGAGAAACAGATCGTTCTTTCTCAATTTCACTAGAACCCTTTTTGTTCTCTGCTTGTGTTCCTTTCCATCCTTTGAGAAGATCAAGATATCGTCCATGTAGATTACCAACCATCCCTCATTCAGCATATCCTGGAAGATATTATTCATCATTGTCTAGAAGGTGGCCAGGGAGTTGCAGAGGCCAAAGAACATAACCTTGGGCTCAAACAGCCCCTTGTTAGTCTTGAAGGTGGCTTTCCACTTGTCTCCTTTTTTAATCCTGACATTGTGGTATCCTCATCTGATGTCCAGTTTTATAAACCATCTAGCCCTCTTCAGCTTGTCAAGTAAGTCTCTGATCAGGGGAAGAGGGTACAAGTTTTTAATGGTTCCATCATTTAGATACTGGTAGTCTTGGCAGGGTTGCAGAGCATCAGTGTCCTTCTTTGCAATGAAGAAAAACGGGAATGCCATGGGTGATTTGGACAGGACAATGTACCCTTTCTGCAAGTTCTCATCTATGAACTCGTCTAGTTTCTTTTGTTTGGCCAGGGTCATAGGGTAAACCTTGCAGTCCTTCAAGATGAAGTCCAGTTTTAGCCTGATCATGTGGTCCCATGGTTTAGACTTGGGGAATCTTTCCGATGCTGCCTTCTCGAACACCTTCTGATACTCCTTATACTTGTCTGAAAGTAGATCATCCAGAGACTGTTCCTTTTCTCCACTCTTGTTCTCATGGGTGAGTTTCTGTGAGATGGACATTTTTACTTGGATGTGCGCAGTGTTAGAGTACATGAGTCTGCCAGTTATTCAGGATCAGGTGAGCTGGGATATCTGTCTGAGCTTTTGGTAGTTGGGTGGAATATAGTTGTGTTCAATAGTGAGGGGTGCTTCACTGGTCTTGAATACCCCAATCATGGATTCCCCTTGAATGTATGCAAATAAGGTGTTTGCGTCTTCCTGACTTCCCTCAGTGCAGAGTGATATCTTGATGCCCACAGTGTCCAGTACCAGCATCTACAGGTTGTCATCAGGGTCAGTGTCCATTGCCAAAGGTGGTCCATCATTTCCTTGTTTATCCTCAGTGCAAAGCTCTCTTGCAAGATGAACTGTCCTGAGCCTACTCTTCATGTCCTCGGCAGTGGTGAGGTGGGTTTCCCTGAAGGTCTCCCCAGCACTCCTTATAGGAAGTCTCCCAAGAGTTGGGCTCAACATTACTCTTGGTTCAAGTGACCCCTTGTCATCTATAGTGGGGCTCTGCTTATTTTGTCATGTTCGTTTGATCATGGTTTGGATTTTCCTGATTAGAAGCCTCTCCATAGGTTTGATGGAGAGAGTTCCCTTCCCCCAGTCGATAGTGGGGTTTCATTTTTGAAGCCAGGGGAACCCTAATATTACCCTTTCTTTTCCCAAGCTGGTTATCAGAAGTCTAATCTTCTCCACTTCTCCCCCAATCTCCATGTTCATGTTGATGTAGTGTGTGATCGTTCCATTTTTATTTAGAGTTCCATCAACATTCTTTGCAAGGATCTTCCTTGGAAGCAATAGTTTCTTTAGTCCAAGTTTTTCCACTTCTCAGTGATCAATGAATGTTGTTCCCACCCTGGAATCAACCAGGGCAGGTAGTTTGGCTCTTTCATTTCCTAGTATGCAGTGAATGGGAATGTGCATAGATTGGCTGCTTACATCTGCTACCAATATACTAGGGACAGTTATTCTGGTGGGGTCCATTGCCAATATGGTGATAGGTCCATTGCGCACTTTCAGGTCTGGAGAATGCTTCTAATTGTATTGACACATTATGACACACACTCCAAATCACTACAAATGCCATGAACTTAATTTTGAACCCTTTTCAAACTATTTAGGATGATTTCGAATGACTTTGAACAACTTTGAACCATTTCAGATGACTTTGAATGACTTCAAACCATTTTGAACAATTTTGCGACATTTTGAATGCCTTTGAACAACTTAGCAGCACTTCAAATGACATCAGCTGCCATATAGCTGTCTCAAAACCCTTTCAACCTACATGGCACATCTGGAATGAGCCATGTGCCCTGTCTTGTGACAAATAAAGCACTTTCCTTTTCTTATGTGGTCGAGCCTCTCTGCATAAGAGAGACATGTTGCATCAATATTCATGGTGTTCAGGTCCTTCAAGGAGCTTCCCATTCCTCCTCCTCCCTTGCTGTAAGTCCTCTCCTTTATCACCTTCACTCTTCTTAGGTGTCCCTCTGCCCTGGCTGCATGAGTGTACCATCCCTTGATTGTGTCTGGAGGGTTCTCCATTCTGAACACCTTGTCAAGAACTTTATTGTTCAGCCCATCTATAAAATACTTGATTAGAACATTGTCTTCTTTGATCTTTATTCAGTATGCCAGTGTCTTAAACTGGGCTATGTATTTGTCAACCCCCTTCATCCCTTGCGAGAGAGTTCTCAATTGGGTCCACACACTTCCTGCATCATCTATGGGTGAAGAGGCATTCTGAACCTTTGTGACAAACTCCTGGAAATTGTTACAGGGCTTAGACTCCACATATCTCTCCTCAAAGTAAGCCTGCTTCCACAGCCCCACAGTTCCCCTATTCATGTATGACAGCATGAACAGAATTTTGTGTCGATTGTCTTAAAAGGCTTGAGAGTTGGCATCAATGTAGGCTCCACACTCCAGAATGAAGAGCATGGTTTTGGAGGAGTCCCTGTGAAGTCAGTCAAGGCTCACATTTTGATTTCAGCTGGTCGACTAGGTGTCATGGGTGGTATGGGGGCAGTAGGAGCAGTGTTTGTAGAAGGTGCTGCCATTGTTCTTTAGTAAATTGTCATGGCTTTTCTGGACTCTCATAAGATTTGGTTATGTCATGTAAGTGGTGACTGCCTGGACTCAGGTTAGTTGGCAGAGCTTAGATCAGCTTGACCTTTTGTTAGAGTCAAAGATCTCTTAAATCTGTTATCAAATTGAGATTGCTGTCACTATTGCAGATTAAATATTACAAGTGCTATAGAGTGTACATAGGTAGTTGAGCATTAGAACAATAGTAAGAGAAATTAAGTGAGCATGCCACAGGGTAGTACAATAGCATGGGAGAATGGTTGTATAAGATTAAAGATGCATGGCTAAGGCTCTGCAAAAGGCAATAAGAAAGAGAAAGATAATAGTGTTGTAAAACAATAGGACAATAAGCGAATAGAAACAATAACGTGAGAAATTTATAGCGCACACATTGTTCCCTTCTCTTAACAACAGAGATTGATGAGCAGGAGGCTGGAGAAGAGGAGATCGAGGGCGCAGAGTCAGCAAAGTGGGCACGAGTCAAAGCGGGAGGGCTGCTCGATTTTGAGGGCCCAGTAAGTATTTTACTTATTTTCAAAGGATTTTCAAGGTATTAATACTTTCTTAGTGCAATCAATGTGCTGGGTTCAAGTCACAGCCATGCTGTATCATCAAGAATGGCACCGCAAAATGCATGGAATACACCCAGGAAGTGCAGGGGTGCTATTGGGAGGGGATATTGAGGAGAGGCCTTCGAAAAGGTGAGGCAAAGAAGTTTGGGGGGGCGAAACGAGATTTGTGCCCAAGACCAGGTACAAAAACTGTTCAAAATTGTTTCAAAATAATTGCTAATTTTTTTGAATCTTAAAGTGTGTTGAATCCATGTTGTGGGCCATTAAAAGATGTCAAACCAATAGCGGGGCCTTCGAAGCTATTGAAGGAGAGAAGGAGGTCATCAAAAGGGAAGGTGAAGGCGAGGGAGATTCAAATGGCAGAAGAAATCGAGGAAGATCAGGGCATGCATTGTAATAGAAGTATTAGAAGAATGCTGGAGGAGTAGAATTTTTTTTTTTTTTGTTATATATTTGAAATTGGAATCTTTGGAGTCATGAATAGTAGTGATAAGAAAAGTGAAAAGGAAAAGAAAATTAAGGGAAAGGTATAGTTATTTATTTTTGAAGTCCTGAAAGTCTTCAAAAGTATTATCATCAGGGTTCGAAGGTATTCAAAGCTTTTTCAAGATGTTTGGAGTCAATATTAAAGAGATTCGGTGGAAGCGAAATGCTTGTAAGGTATTTTCAAAAAATATAGAGGTCGAGATCAAGGTGAGCAAAGGCCGATGTGAATGAATAGAAGCAAAAGCTGTCAAAGCTATTTTGAAGAATGTCGAGCATAGTCAAATGTGTTCAATAAATAGAATGAGATTGAAATGTGAAAAAGAGAAAGAAAATAGGCAAATTTGATTGATGTCAATGGTACTAACCATGATTGTAATGATCGAGTCAAAGGACTGGTTGAATCCAAATTGAACGAGAAATTGAGGGGTCGAAAATGAGGTTGAGAAAATATTCATCAGCAATGGATGTGATAGAAATTTTGGTGATAAGGGGTAAGCGAATTTTGAGATGATGACTATAGATATGGAACTTCGAGGGTTATACTGGACTTCAAAGGTGAATGCAAACACAAATCTGGCAATGAAATATACAGCGAAGGCGATATTGGAATAGATGATGAATTGAAAGATGGCGCAGATAATGAGATCGAGGACAAAAATATTGAGAGTGGCAAACTGAAAGTCAAGGTCGAAGTAGGTGAGGGTGGGGACAAATATATTGGAGGTGAGGTTGAGCTAGATTGTGGAGGCAAAAATGGTGTCAGTGATAGGTCTACTATGCGCTATAAGCTCCGGAAAAGCTTTCCACTCATATCGACACATTATGACATGCACACCAAATTGCTACAAACGCCACGAAATTGACGTCGAATCATTTTCACACTATTTCGCACTATTTCGCATTATTTCAGATGACTTCAAACGACTTTGAACTATTTTGCGACACTTCAAGCGACTTCGCAGTATTTTGAACAACTTCGGCTGCCGTATAGTTGTCTTAAAACACTTTCGATACATGATGCTCAACTGGAGTGAGCTACAGTGACTCACAAAACTGAGTCAATGTTTTGGACGTTTTGATTCATTGTTGAATAGCTTCCCATAAACAACAAAACCAAACAAGGTATTGGTGTACCGAATAACATACATGATCAGGGCTACCAAACAAACAAAGAATTATGTAATTTTAATCATCCCTCATGGAGATATGATCATTTTAATTCAGGGACTCATTGACTCAGTTTTGTGAGGGGTAGTCAGAAATATTAGAATCTGATGCTCCACCAACTGTATAATGTCAAAATCTTGACAGATGGTTTCTAAGGTGATGTGACCCTTGATGGGACCTTAAATTATAGTATTTAATTAGGACTAGCATTCTTCATACTTCAATATTCTCCAATGCATCCCATCTCCTCTGCTCAGAAGGAAAACATTCTTTCCCTGGCCTCCAATCATTATTCTACCCACAATATTGCCTCTAAACTCAATCTCAGCCAGTCTAGTGTATCCAGAACACTCAGGGCTCTCCATCCAAACCTGGATTCCCCCTCTGGTGGTTGTCCTTTTAAGCTCTCATCTACCTCTCAGAGAGCCATCCTTACCCAAATCACCACTGGCAAGGCTGCAAATGCTGTTCAGGCCACCCATTACATCAACAGCATCATCCCCACTCCAGTCTCCTCAGAAACAGTCAGAAGAGTTCTCAGAAAAAACTCATTCAAGGCTGTGGTGAAGAAGAAAAAGCCTTTGCTTAGTATAAGGCATAGGAAAGCAAGATTGGCTTTTGCTCAGAAGTATAGAGAGTGGACTGTGGAAGACTGGAGGAGGGTTATTTGGTCAGATGAGACTAAAATCAACAGGTTTGGGTCAGATGGGAGAGAGTGGGTCTGTAAACAGAAGGGAGAGGGGCTGATTGAGAGAGAGGTGCAGGGAACTGTCAAATTTGGGGGAGGAAACATTATGGTATGGGGGTGTATGGGATGGAATGGAGTTGGGTATCTTGCAGAGGTTGAGGGGAGGATAAATGCTGACCAGTATGTGTCCATTTTGAAGGACCATATGCTGCCTAGCTTGGAGGAGAGTGGAATTTCTGGAGAAGAGGTGATTTTTCAACAAGACAATGACCCCAAGCATACCTCAAAAAAGGCCAATAAATGGATGGAGAACAACAATATTACTCTTCTGGATTGGCCTTCCCAATCTCCAGACCTCAGCCCTATTGAACATCAATGAGTTCACCTCAAGAACCAGTTAGACAAGTATCCAACAGCACCAAAAGGAATTTGGGAGTTATAGGAAAGAGTAGTAGAAGAGTGGAATAATATTCCATCAGAGGTGTGTCAGAATTTGATTAAAAGCATGCCTAGAAGGTTGGGAGCAGTTATTAAGGCCAAGGGAGGTCATACAAATTACTAGAATTACAATTTATCATAATATTGATACCACCTCACAAAACTGAGTCAATGAATCCCTGAATTAAAATGATCATATCTCCATGAGGGATGATTGAAATTACATAATTCTTTGTTTGTTTGGTAGCCCTGATCATGTATGTTATTCGGTACACCAATACCTTGTTTGGTTTTGTTGTTTATGGGAAGTTATTCAACAATAAATTAAAAAGTGCAAAACATTGACTCAGTTTTGTGAGTCACTGTATTTAGTCGCATATCGAGCACTACCAGACACGAGGAGAGAGTACAAGAGAGTTAGAATGCGGTAAGTGCATTTTTGTGTTTTATTGATATACTTTTACTATATGGAAACACCATATGTCTTATCATTTATTATTTCTCATTTGTTTCATGATCTACAAGTCCTGATTGTTTGATATATTTGCCTCATGTTTTACACATGTTCTTATTTCCTTTTTGGTACTATCTCTTCATTTTGTATATAGACTTGTATTAGTTAGTTAGAACGGGAGAATATACCAATGGGGAACAGCACAAGTTACCCTCTTGCTTATCGTCAGATTTAAGAGTCGTTCTCTTCAGTCTTAGTTTGCATCGTTGATAGGTCCACTGCATGCTCTAAGGTCTGAGGAAAGTTTCCAATCATATTGACACACTATGACAGACCTTCTGAACCACTACGAACATTATGAAATCGACTTCGAACTATTTTCGACTTATTTTGCACTATTTTGGATGACTTTGAACTATTTCGAATGCTTTTGAACCATTTTGCGACACTTCGAATGACTTCGGCTGCCATATAGCTGTCCTCAAACACTTTTGATGCATGCTGCACATTTGTAACAATCCAATTAGTCGCATATTGAGCACTACCGGACACAAGGAGAGACTACAACAGACTTAGGATATGATAAGTGCGGATTTTTGTTTCATTGATATATTAAAGCAATAGAACAAGACCTCTTACTATACTTGGACAATGTACATTTCACTTATTATCATTTTTCATTTGTTTTATGTTTTACAATACCTTTATTTGCTGTGCACATTGCCTCATGTTCTACAATTGTTATTATTTCCTTTTTAGTACTATTCCTTCAGATTGTATATAGACTTGTATTAGTTAGAATAATGATATATAGAAAGTAACAGGGAACAGCACAAGTTACCCTCACACTTATCATCTGATTTAAGAGTCATTCTCTTGAGTCTTAGCTCGTGTCGTATCTCTAAGTTCTGTGAAATATTGCGAACTTCTTTGAAACTATTGTATTCACCCCACGTTTTATCGCCCATTGCTTATTGTTATTCAACAAACACATCACATTCACTAAACTCATTTTTCGATATACATCGAACCTCTTCGAACTTATTCAAACTATTTCGTGCATCTTTGAACTTATTTAAACCACTTCGCATGCCTTCGAACCTTTTTTGAACTCTTTTGGACATATTTGTACGCCTATAAAGACTATTTGCACCATCCGTTATTATTTCAAGTTGCTAAACACATCGTTTTGGTTTCAGCAGTAATATTTAGTACCACCTCGCACCCTTCCTCTGTCCTGTGTTATACCATCCAAAGCCATTTAGTAGGTTTTGTTTGGGTTTCCGGGTTGAGTATCATCATTGTATCTCTAAGTGCTGCGAAATATCATGAACTTCTTCGAAACTATTGTATTCGCTCTTCATTTTATCACCCATTGCCTATCGCCATTCGACAAAACACTTTACATTTGTTAAACGCACTTTTCAATATACCTCGAACTTTTTTGAACTTATTCAAATTTATTCGGACTACTCCGCACGACTTCGAACCTCTTCGAACTTTTTTTGAATCTCTTCGCACATATTCGAATGTTTTTCGAACTATTTTGAACATCTTCATATGCCTTTACAGACTATTCACAACACAATTTGTCCTTTTGCATTACTAAACACAATGTTTTGGTCTCAGCGGTAATATTTAGTACCATGTCGCACCCTTCCTCTGACTTGTGTTATACCATCCGAAGCCATTTAGTAGGTTTTGTTTGGGTTTCCAGGTTGAGTATCATCATCAGAGGGCAAGTCGAAGTCGAAAATGGTAATTCAAACATTTTGCATTTTTCGGATGATGTTGAAACTGTTGGAGGTAATACAATTGGTGCAATCAGCAAAGGCAAAATTATCAAAGATAAAACTGGTGTGGATGACATGATGGATGAAGGCGAAACTGGTGAGACCAATGATGGCAAAGTCGATACTAATGAATTAGGTAGAATGGGGGTCAATCGAACTCGAATCTGATGAAGCTGTGACTATGCAATGAGGAACAGGAGGCATGACATGATGATTGCAAAGTGCGAAATTTCCTCATTTGAGTGCAAGCTCTTTTTCAAGGGCTCATTCTTATTCGAGTGCTGTGAATATGAGCTTCAAAGTTGTCCAAAATGCTGGGTTTGTGTTTGTCTTCTAATTCATGGTAGAACTTGTATACTGCAATGTGAAATGCATTAAATGAGGTGCTGGGCTGGTACTCTGGAAGCAATTCCCAGAGATTGTAAGAATTAATATCGATGTATCTAAAGCATGCTTCTTCTTTAGGTCATGATCTGTAATACTGCAAGTTGCAAATAGAAATTCAAGCTCTTCGAAGTATTTTCGGAGTTCTCTAGGTCATTTCAAATTTAATTTCTGAGATGTAGAATGACTGGCATAAAGGACATTGACATGTTCAAAGTGGATTTCAGAGGTTGCAAGGTCGAAATTCATGCGATGTCAGGTTTAGTATGTTTTGAAGTTGAAGATGGTAGCGAAGCTGTAGGTGCAAAGGGCAAAAGAGGGCAAAATAATATTATCAAGGGGCGAGATACCATATTGAGATCTCCTGGTTGTTCAGGAGGGTTGGGGGCAAAATGGGTTTAATGCGATGATGATACTCAACCCAAAAACCCAAACAAAACCTACTAAATGGCTTCGGATGGTATAACACGAGTCAGAGGAAGGGTGCGAGTTGGTACTAAATATCACCGCTGATTTCCAAACATTGTTTTGAGTGATGCGAATTGATGAGGGATGGTGTGAATAGTCTGTAAGAGCATACAAAGAAGTTCAAAATAGTTTGAAATAGATTCGAAGACATGCAAAATAGTTTGAATAAGTTCGAAGAGGTTTGAGGTATATTGAGGAATGAGTTTAGTAAATGTGAAGTGTTTTTTGAATGGTGATAGGCAATGTGCGATAAAACGAGGAGCAAATACAATAGTTTCAAAGAAGTTCACAATATTTCACAGAGCTTAGAGATATGATGCGAGCTAAGACCCAAGAGAATGGCTCTTAAGTCAGACGATAAATGAGAGGGTAACTTATGCTGTGTTCCCCATCAGTTTCCTTCTGATTCTAAGTAACTAACACAAGTCTATATACAAATTGAAGAGATAGTATTAAAAAGGAAATAAGAACATGTGTAAAACATGAGGCAATATATCAAACAATGAGGACTTTGTAGATCATGAAACAAATGAAAAATAATAAATAATTGAAATGTGTAGTGTTTCCATATGGTAAAAGTACTTATATTTTGCTTCAATATATCAATGAAACATAAAACTGCACTTATCACATTCTAAGTCTCTTGTAGTCTCTCCTTGTGTCTGGTAGTGCTCGATATGCAGCAAATTGGCTCACTCCAAATGTGCAGCATGTATCAAAAGTGTTTTAAAACAGCTATATGGCGGCCAATGTCATTCAAAAATGCTGTGAAGTCATTCGAAGTGTCATGAAATAGTTCAAAAGCATTTGAAATGTCTTGGAGTCATCCAAAATAGTGCGAAATAGTTCGAAAAGGATTTGACATCGATTTTGTGGCATTCATAGTGATTCGGAGTGTGTGTCGTAATGTGTCGATATGAGTGGGAATCTTCTCCAGACCTTAGCGCACACAGTGGACCTATCAGCAAAACCAAAGTCATTGAGTCCCCTTAGGTGAAATGAGTGGTAGAAAGGAGTAGAGGTTCAACAATGAGATGATCTAGAAACCCCTCGCAGTGGGCTCCAAAATGATAATGCTTGACCTGGAAACCTAACAAAAACCTGTTAAAAGGTCTAAGAAGCATAACACAGGCTAGAGGAAGGGTGTGAGTTGGTATTAAATATCACAGCTGATAGCCAAAAGTTGTGGTGAGAGATGTGAAATGATGAGGCATGTTGCGAATAGTCTTTAGACTCGTAGGGACTAACATGGATATCTGTTTCAAACCCTGACCACTCAATATAATTGCGATGTGTGGAGTCAATCTTGGGGACTTCATGTTGAGGTTCTACAATACATTGCACAAGATGTATCCTCTCAGCTTCAGATAGTCAATTACATCTAGATGTGGGAGTTGCAGACTGTAGAGTAGAACGGATACATGGATACACCATTTACAAATAAAACCTGTATCCATTGTATCCATTTTGACTTATAGAGTGTAAATCTAATTTATACATGTAATCCTTTCGATGTACCATGCATAGGATACATATTTAACTGTTCCCCAGAGATTTTACAGGCAGCATCAAAATTGAGGTTAAAAAGTGCATATCCATAACTTATCTGTATGTATCCATGTTAGTCCCTACAAGTTTAGAGGCATACAAAGAAGTTCGAAAGAGTTTGAAATAGGTTCAAAGACATGCAAAATAGTTCAAAAACTGTTCAAAGGGGTTCAAAGAGGTTTGAAGTAGTTTCAAGGAAAGTCATAGATATTGGACTGATGTTGAGGTATATTGAAGAATGAGTATAGTGAATGAGAAGTGTTTTTTGAAAGACGATAGGTGATAGGCAATAAGTCGAGGAACAAATACAAAAGTTCAGAAAGTTCACAATATTTCACAGAACTTAGAGATATGACATGAGGTTAAGACTCAAGAGAATGGCTCTTAAATCAAATAATAATGGAGAGGGTAACTTCTTCTCTGTTCCCTTGTCTTCTTCTTCTAAGTAACTAATACAAGTCTATATACAATTTGAAGAGATAGTACTAAAAAGGAAACAATAACATGTGGAAAACATGAGGCAGTATGCACAGCAAACAAAAGTATTGTAAAACATAGAACAAATGAGAAATGATAATAAATGTAATGCACACATTGTCTTGGTATAGTAAAAGTACTTGTCCTTTTGCTTCAACATATCATTAAAACCCAAAACTGCACTTATTGCATTCTAAGTCTTTTGTTGTCTCTCCTTGTGTCCGGTGGCACTCGATATGCCACAAAATGGCTCATTCCAAATGTGCTGTGTAAGTCGAAAGGGTTTCGAGACAGCTATATGGTGGCTGATGTTGTTTGAAGTGCTGCAAAGTTGTTCAAAGGTGTTCGAAATGTCGTGAAGTCATTGATATGGCTCCCTATCGCCCTGCGCTCATACTACAGCATTTTTTGTGATTGTGTGCACCTCTTTGATAACTTTGACCCACTTTGTGCAATGCACTTTCTTGTGCTTCCATGCACTCTCATGCACTTCTGTGCCCTCTTGTGTGCTTCTGTGTGCTTCTGTGCCCTTGTGTGCTCTTGTGCACTTTTGTGTGGCTTTGCACATCTTCATGTGCTCCTGTGCACTCTCATGCACTTCTGTGTGCTTCTGTGTGCTCTTGTGTGCTTTTGTGCACCTTTTACATTTCTACTGTGCCTTTGGATCCCCCTTAGCTGCCTTCTATCATGTGCCTAAATGTGCCTTGTCATGCTTCTGACTGCCTTTGAGCACCTCCCACACTTGTTATTTGCCTTTCACAGTTACTGCACTCTCAACGCACCTTTATGCACTGATGATACTCAACCTGGTGATAGGTCCATTGTGTGCTATAAGGTCTGGAGAAGATTCCCACTCATATTGACACATTATGACATGCACTCCGAATCACTATGAACACCATGAAATCGACTTCAAATTCTTTTCGAACCATTTCGCACTATTTCGGACGACTTCGAACTATTTTGAACCATTTTGTGACACTTTGAATGACTTCACAGCATTTCAAATGACATCTGCCACCATATAGCTGTCTTGAAACACTTTTGATACATGCTGCACATCTGGAACAAACCATTTAGTTGCATATTGAGCACTACCGGACACCAGGAGAGACTACAAGAGACTTAGAATATGATAAGTGCAGTTTTATGTTTCATTGATATATTAAAGCAATAGAACAAGAACTCTTACCATACTGGGACAACGTATGTTTCACTTATTATCATTTTTCATTTGTTTTATGTTTTACAATACCTTTATTGCTGTGCATATTGCCTTGTGTTTTCCACATGTTCTTGTTTCCTTTTTAGTAATACCTCTTCAAATTGTATATAGACTTGTATTAGTTACTTAGAAAAAAAAGAATTCCAATGGGGGAACACAGCACAAGTTACCCTCTCACTCATCATCAGATTTAAGAGCTGTCCTCTTGAGTCTTATCTTTGTGTTGTATCTCTAAGATCTGCAAAATATTGCAAACTTCTGCAAAACTATTGTATTCACTCTTCATTTTATCGCACATCACCTATCGCCTCTCACCAAACACTCCTTATTTGTTATATTCACTTTTTGACATACCTCGAACCTCTTTGAATTTATCCGAACTACTTTGCACATCTTCAAACTTATTTGAACTATTTTGCATGTCTTCAAACCTATTTTGAACTATTTAGAACATCTTTGTATGCTCTTACAGACTATTTGCACCATCCCTCATCAATTCGCCTCACTAAAAACAATGTTTGGAAATCAGCGGTGATATTTAGTACCAACTCACACCCTTCCTCTGACTCATGTTATACCATCCAAATCCATTTAGTAGGTTTTGTTTGGGTTTCCAGTGATGAGTATGATACAATGCGAAGATAAGACTTAAGAGAATGGCTCTTAAATCTGACAATGAGTGAGAGGGTAACTTGTGCTCTGTTCCCCATTGGTATTCCTTTTTATTCTAAGTAACTAACACAGGTCTATATACAAATTGAAGAGATTGTACTAAAAAGGAAATAATAATGTGTGTAAAACATGAGGCAATATATCAAACGATGAGGACTTGTAGATCATGAAACAAATGAAAAATGATAAATAATGAAACATATAGTGTTCCCATATAGTAAAAGTACTTATCTTTTGCTTTAATATATCAATGAAACGTAAAAATGCAGTTATCGCATTCTAAGTCTCTTGTAGTCTCTCCTCGTGTCCAGTAGTGCTCGATATGCGATGAAATGGTTTGTTCCAGATGTGCAGCATGTATCAAAAGTGTTTCAAGACAGCTATATGGTGGCTGATATTGTTTGAAATGCTGCAAAGTCATTTGAAGTGTCGTGATGATGATACTCAACCCGGAAACCCAAACAAAACCTACTAAATGGCTTCAGATGGTATAACACGAGTCAGAGGAAGGGTGCGAGGTGGTACTAAATATCACTTCTGAGACCAAAATGTTGTGTTTAGTAATGCAAAATAGTAAGGGTTGTGGCGAATAGTCTTTATAGGCATATGAAGAAGTTCGAAATAGTTCGAAAGAGGTTCGAATATGTGCAAAGAGGTTCAAAAAAGGTTCAAAGAGGTTTGAAGTTGTGCAAAGTAGTCCGAATAAGTTCAAATAAATTCAAAGAGGTTTGAGGTATACCAAAAAGCAAGTTTAACGAACGTGAAGTGTTTGTCGAATGGCAATAGGTGATGGATGATAAAACGAGACGTGAATATGAGAGTTTCGAAGAAGTTCGCGATATTTCGCAGAACTTAGAGATACGATGCGAACTAAGACTCAAGAGAATGATTTTTAAACCTGACAATAAGCGAGAGGGTACTTTGTCCCATGTTCCCCATTGTTATATTGTCCATTCTAACTAACTAATACAAGTCTATATACAACATGAAGAGATAGTACTAAAAAGGAAATAAGAACATGTGTAAAACATGAGGCAATATATCAAACAATGAGGACTTGTAGATCATGAAACAAATGATAAATGATAAATGATGAAATGTATAGTGTTCCCATATAGTAAAAGTACTTATATATATCAATGAAACACAAAAACACACTTATCACATTCTAACTCTCTTGTACTCTCTCCTCGTGTCTGGTAGTGCTTGATATGCAACAAATTGGGTTGTTCTGGATGTCCAGCATGTATCAAAAGTGTTTCAAGACAGCTATACGGTGGCCAATATCATTCAAAATGCTGTGAAGTCATTCAAAGTGTCGTGAAATAGTTCGAAAGTGTTCGAAGTCATCCAAAATAGTGCGAAATCATGTGAAAATGGTTCAAAGTCAATTTTGTGGCGTTCGTAGCGATTCGGAGTGTATGCCATAATGTCTCCATATGAATGGAAATGTTTCCCGGACATTATAATGCATAGTGGACCTATCAGCGAAATGTCGCGAAATAGTTCGAAGTCATCTGAAATAGTGCAAAATAAATCGAAAAGTGTTCGAAGTCAATTTCATAGAACTCATAGTGGTTTGGAATGTGTGTTGTAGAGTGTCAATATGAGTGGGAATCTTTTCCAGACATTAGCATGCATGGTGGACCTATCAGCACTCTTTTATGCTTTGCCAGCAACTCACATTCTTTGCTGCACACTCATTGCACTATCCATTTATCACACACAACAATCCTTCATCACACCTATTGCGCTGCACATCATGGCTCCCAGCTTACTAGTGTGCTTATTCAAGGTGCACCACGATTGCATCATGAGCCAACTGTGTATTCTCACATAATCTGGGTGCTTTGCACCTATTTGGCATTGGACTGTGTGCACTTGGGGCACTTTCATGTAATTCAGGCATTTGGCACTATTTGGCATCACACAGCATTTCCTTATAGTTCTTCTGCATTTCCAATCAGCATTGCCTTATCTGGTAACTTGCACAGGTTGATCATGTCACTATTACTAAGGTACAGCATGTGACACATAACACTGAAGTGGATTAATTGGGAAGAGTGCATGGGACCTAAAGTGCACCAAAAATAGAACATAGCACTGGAGCAGCTGGGTATTGGGCTATAGCATGTGCAAATCTTATTGGCTAAGGCAGTGGCATTGTGCAGTCAGGTTTAGATGGGCCAATGGATGGGCTTGTGGGTAGCGCATGATGCTTTCTATTTTTATACTTTACTTTACCACTTTTATCACATAAGCCATTTGTACATAGTAGGTGGATAGGTAGAGAATCCAGAGGATCTTTCCCCCCCACATAGTTCATAGCTCATTCAGTGTCACACATAGTCGATGCACCATCATCCAGTTCATGCGCCTTTGTAGTGTGCCCTTTGTATAGCCACATTTGCATATTGTTTGCCCCCCTCATCATATTGCTGCACTTCATCCCTTCATTTGCATCCTTCATCTTCATTTGTGCACTTTTACAGTGTGCCCTTCATATAGCCATATTTGTGCATCATTTGTGCCCCTCATTGTATAGCCATGTTTGTGCACCATTTGCGCATTTTCCCACCAGTTGTGCTCACATCCCGCCTGCATCCCTAGCCTGTCCATCACCCTTTCAGCACACTACAGTGCTGTCCTTGTCCCACCAGACCTTCACCTCCCTCATCGTTGCACATTTTTGCACTTCTATTGCACATTTTTCTGCACTGTGCATTTTTGCCCCTTTGCATTGCACACTTTTTCGTCATTGTGCATACCTTCCTTTTTGTGTACACAACTTAGTGCACACACTGCAAACCATTGTACCAGCCTATTCATAGTCTTTGCACCTTGAAGGACGATCTGAGGCCCTCTAAGTGAACTCCCTCACCCCAAGCACGCCTGCAGCTGTAGGTTTAGTGTTCACCCCTTCTGTTGAGACTCTTCACTGAGTACCAACTGAACACATCATCATTCGAAGTTATTCGAAATTGTGCAAAGTTGTTTGAAAAGTTTGAGATTGTTTGAAAAGGGTTCTAAATCAATTTTGTGGCATTCGTAGCAGTTCAAAGTGTCTGTCATAATATGTCGATACAATTGGAAACCTTCTCCAGACCTTAGAGCATGCAATGAACCTATCAATGGGGCAAGTACTTGGTGTCTCTACTCTCTTGGACTTGGGTGCCATGGGCCTTTTCATTGATTTGCACCTGGTTCAACAAAAATGACTTAATACCTGCTCACTATCTCGACCCATACACCCATACCTGTCTACAATGTGGATGGCTCCCCAAATAAAGCTGGGGCAATTCAAGAAGTTGTTGACCTAATCCTCCAGTACAAGGATCATAGCAGACAGGCTCTTTTCGGGGTGACCCAACTGGGGAAGCAGGAGGCAATTCTGGGCTACCCATGGCTTTGTGACCATAGTTCTGAGGTCGAGTGGGTGACAGGTGAAGTCATGATGAGTCGTTGTCCCTCTCATTGTCGTACTTGCTTTACTGAAGGCAGACAGGAATGTCGAGGGCGAAAGGTCCTCCTACAGTGCACTCAAAAATGTTGTGCTGGTCCAATGCCTGTGGCCAATGTGGACTTGGAAGATGTCTTAGATCTTGCACCTGACTCTGATGATGATGAAGAGAAGGTGGAGGAGATCAAGGAAGATGACTGAATTTTCTACACTGCTATTAACCCTTTGCATGAGGTGCATGCCACTTCAAATGTCTCCCAGCACCTCATGGAGGCCTTCCATAAGACCAGTGCACCCAAATCCTTCACTGTCTCCATGCTCCCTCACCTGCATGACTTCGAGGATGTCTTCTCCAAGGAATCCTTTGACTCACCTTTCTAACTGTAAGCCATGGTATCATGCAATTGAGCTTACACTGGGTGCCATGCCCTCCTCCTGCAAGGTCTATCCTCTCTCCCCTGAAGAACAATGACAACTTGACAAGTTTATTGATGAACACTTGGCTTCAGGTTGTATCTGCCCTTCAAAATTGCCCATGGCCTCACCCTTCTTCTTTGTCAAGAAAAAGGATGGGTTCCTTCAACCAGTTCAAGACTATCGACACCTCAATGACATCACAGTCAAAAATTGTTATCTGCTACCCCTCATATCCAAACTTGTCAACCAACTCTGCAGGGCACGTTACTTCACCAAGCTCAACATCTGTTGGGGTTACAACAACATATGGATAAAGAAAGGGGATGAGTGGATGGCTTTCCACACAAACCATGGTCTTTTTGAACTTGTCATGTTCTTTGGTCTCACTAATAGTCCTACCACCTTTCATACCATGATGAATGACATCTTCCACGACCTCATGCTGGAAGGTGTTGTCTGTGTCTACTTTGACAACATCCTCATCTTCACTTGGGACCTCAATGAACATTGTTGAATCACATGCCTGGTACTGGAGTGACTTTGGTGACACAAACTCTATTTCATCACAACAAGTGCAAGTTTGAGAAGACATGGATGGAGCATTTGGGCCTGATTATCTTGGAAGGACAGGTGGAGATGGACCCGGTTAAAGTTGCTGGCATTACAACCTGACCCATGCCCACAAACAAGAAAGAGGTGCAGTCTTTCCTGGGTTGCATCAATTTATATCAGCACTTTATTAAAGATTTTTCCCACCATGCCCGCCTGCTATTTGACCTCACTGGCAAGGAGGGATGGAAGTGGGAGAATGCACAGCAGGAGATGTTTGAGAAGCTCAAAGAGATGGTCACTTCAACTCCAATCCTCACCTTTGCTGATGACTCACTAATAATACTCGACCTGGAAACCTAACAAAAACCTGTTAAAAGGCCTAAGAAGTATAACACAGGCTAGAGAAAGGGTGTGAGTTGGTACTAAATATCACCGCTGTTACCCAAAGGTCATGGTTAGAGGTGTGGAATGGTGAGACATTGATAGGTCCATTGTGTGCCCTAGGGTCTGGAATAGGTTCCAAATATATTGACATATTATGACACATGCTCCCAACCCCTATGAATGCCATGAAATCGATTTTGAACCCTTTTCAAACTATTTCAAACTGTTTTAGATGACTTTGAACCATTTTGAACAGTTTCGAATGACTTTGTAACACTTTGAATGCCTTCGAACAACTTTGCACTACTTTGAATGATGTCGGCCACCATAGGGCTATTCCAAAACCCTTTTGACACACACTACACATCTGGAATGAGCCACTGCATCAAATATCAAATGCTACCAGACACAAGGAGAGACAACAAAAGACTTAGAATATGATAATGACGGTTTTGGATTTCAACGATATATTGAAACAATAGGATGAATACTCTTGCTATATGGTGACACTGTACATTTCATTCATTATCATTTCTCATTTGTTTTATGTTTTACAATACCTTTATTGCTGTGCATACTGCCTCATATTCTACACTTGTTATATTTCCATTTTAGGACTTATCTCTTCAAAATGTATATAGACTTGTACTAGTTACTTAGAACAAAAGAGAAGAAGTTACCCTCTCCACTATTGTCTGACTTAAGAGCTGTTCTCTTGAGTCCAAGGCTTGCCTCATATCTCTAAGTTCTGCAAAATATTGCAAACTTCTTCAAACCTTCATATTAGCCTCTTGACTCATTGCTTATCACCTATTGTCACTCGAAAACACTTCTAATTCGCTATATCCATTCTTCAATATACCTCAACATAAGTCTGACTCTTTCAAAACTCCTCGAACCACTTCAAACCTCTCTGGACCTTCTTCAAATATTTTCGAACATCTTTGTACAACTTCAAACCTTTTTCAAACTTCTTTGAATGCCTCTAAAGACTATTTGCAACATGCCTCATCATTTCACGTCTCTCACTGCAACTTTTGGGTATCAGCAGTGATATTTAGTACCAACTCACACCCTTCCTCTAGCCTGTGTTATACCTCTTAAGCCTTTTAACAGGTTTTTGTTAGGTTTCCAAGTTGAGTATTATCAACGTGTTACAAATAGTCTTTAGGGGTGTACAAAAAGGTTCATTCAAAAGATGTTCAATGATGTTCAAAGTAGTTTCGATGAGTTTCGAGGATGTTTGAAGGGTTTGGGGAAGAAATAGAATACCTTCAAAGGATATTGGGGAATAAATATGATAAATTGAAAGCATTTCGAGAGATGATAAGCGATATGTGATATGTCGAGAGGCTAGTACGAAAGTTCAAAGAAGTTCACAATAATTTGCAGAACTTAGAAGTATGAAGCGAGACTTGGACTCAAGAGAACAGCTCTTAAATCAGACAATAATAGAGAGGGTAACCTCTTCTCTGTTGTTCTAAGTAACTAGTACAAGTCTATATACATTTTGAAGAGATAGTACTAAAAAGGAAATATAACATGTGTAGAACACAAGGCAGTATGCACAGCAATAAAGGTATTGTAAAACATAAAAACAAATGAGGAACAATGATAATTGAAACATTCAGTGTCACCATATAGTAAGAGTACCTATCACAGAATTATTGGTGGCCTCAGATGTCTCGACTCATTGGTCAGTACTGCTGTACCTGTAATCTCTGCTTATGCACCAAGACTCCATGCTGCAAGCCCATGGGTGAGTTACACCCTTTCCTGTCCCAGAGAATCATTGGAATATTATCAGTGTGGACTTTGTGGTGGAACTACCAGAGTCCAATGGGTTTGATGCAGTAATGTGCACAGTTGACTCTGCTGGGAAATGAGCTTATTTTATCCCCACTCATATGACTGTCACCACACTTGGTGTGGCTTGACTCTACTTGTGCCATGTATGGAAGCTCCATGGACTGCCTGGTGCATTCCTCTGCGACTGAGGACCACAGTTCATTGCAGAGTTCACCTGGGAGTTGTACCACCTGCTGGGGATCAAACTCCTCACCTTGACTGCCTACCATCCACAGACAGACAGACAGTGTTGAATTAAATTTGCACATGGCACCTATTCTGTGCCTCAGTGTAAACACATATATATGTAAATACATGTATACAAATATGTCATAATGACATGTGGACAGGAACCATGCGGTACACCGCCCTTTTCTCCACCCCACTGAACCTCATGTGACCATGTAGGCTCTCTAGGTATATAAGTACACTGTACCTCTACCTAGCAAAACAGAGAGTTCTATGCCCTCTAACCTAAGTTACTTAGCACACTAACCAACTCAACAGGTAAGTAGTAAGATCTGTGAGCACTCTACACTGCGCATAGCGCGCTGCTCAACAGGTTATGGGCCCTGTGGGTGACGTTGCACAGCTGTGAGCTCCTCGGAGCTCTAGTTGGAAGGAGTTGTACTGTAGCCCCTTGGGGCTCCAACTCACACGTTGTGCACAGGTCTTACTACCGATGTGCTTCACTGCGCTGAGCACCTCGTTGCTTTTGTGATGGGGTTAGCCTCCCTCTGACATGACATCATGGAGCAATGATGTGCCCTTTTGGTGCTCATCATGTGCTAAACAAAAGTACTCTGATGGAGTGCTAAGTTTTGCATCTGGAATTTCTAATTTAAGAGCAAGTGACTGATTTGGTGCTTTTATCAGCTCAAATCTTAAAAATGTCCTCCTTGCTCGATAAACTCATCTCCTTGTTTGACAGCTCCAGTTACAAGGCCTGGGCCGAAAGTATGAAGGTGTGGCTTATGTCACAAGGCCTTTGGCAAGTTGCCTCCGGTGCTGAAACAGTGCCAGCGGCAGCCGATGTTGCCACATGTAAGGTGTGGAATTGGGAGAATGATCAGGCATATGGAGCTATCTCACTCCACCTATCTCCTTCCATCAGATCCAGATCTGGACCTGCAACAGGACTTGCTAGTGCCCTGTGGCAAGCCCTGCAGGCCAATTTCGGCCAAGAAGGGCCTTCTCAGATATTTGCAGACTTTAAATCTGCGATCTCGATCAGAGTCCCGGTGCAAAACCCTGTGCCGACAATGGCTCAGATCTCTGAGAGATACCAGTGGCTAACTGCCAATGGTGTTAAAATCCCTGAGATAGTTCAGGCCTTATTACTCCTTTCGGCATTGCCGAAGGAGTACAATTCTTTATCTTCCACCATCTTATCCACAACCAGTACGACCGGTCTCTCCTACGCTGTAGTAAGGGACCATGTGATGGCAGAAGCCTCCTGTCGAGCTGCCTTTGCGCGCTGCAGGGAAACAGTGAAGAAGCTGTCAGCTGTCAAGAGAAAGGGCAGCAACCCTAAGTGGAAAGGGAAGGGATCGGAGAAATCCAGTGAAAAGTTGTCCAAGCCTTTGGGCTCCGACTCAAAGAAGAAGCATAGGTCTGGCAAGGCTGCCAGGGAAAAGCATGAGAAAAAGGAATCTCACAGCCACCTTGCCTCCACCAGTATGGTGGAGCCCTTCATGGTGCCTAGTGCACCTTATGTGGATGCAGTATGCTCTGCCCATGCTGCCACAACCATTAATGGTCAAGGCATCATTTCGAATGGACTGGCACAGGCCAGCCCCTCTTGCCTCCCACTGACATTTGACCAAAGTGTTCAAATGTCATGGCTACATGGGAAATCCATGTATTTCCGCACCACTGACCCAAGAAAGTGGCCTAATCAGCCTGAGTCAAAGGTCACCGGAACCTTCTCCCCTGGCCCCTCTGTGTACAAAGACTACCAGGCGGCCCAGGACCTGCTCACAGACATCAAAGTGCCTAAAATGGCCAAGAATCTTCGAATTATCAAAGAAGATCAGATGAATAAGCAGGAAGGTAAGTGCCGCCAGGTGGAAACCCCCGAGCCATTGGCTCAGATCGAGGAGGTTCCTGAAATGGAACCTGAGCCTGAGGATAATGACGATGAAGTCTCCCTCAGCTCCGAAATGATGGTCCTGGATCAATCGATCTGGAAAAGCATGGATAACATGCTCATAGATGAGCCAATAGCCCCTTTTACAGGGGCTTACGATGAAATGTCAGTCCTTTTCCCTGACCATCGCATCATTGCTAACAATAGCTTGACAGGGACGAACTATTTGGGCCATTCCTGTAATATTGAGCATCCTATAAAATTTTTAATAGATTATATTGTCGCTTATGATGCAAAGGCCCTAATCAGGCTGTGTGTGATGTGTGCCAGAAAGGAATGCAAACATGGTGCCCCTTGGATCTTGGATTCAGGTGCATCATTGCACTTCACTGGTGAGATGAAAGACTTCGCCTCCTATGAGGATTTGCCTATGTCTGAGAAATGGCAGGTCAAGACTGCTACCAGTGTGACTTCGATCAAAGGCAAAGGCGCTGTCCTGATTTGTCATCAGGTAAAAGTTAATGGGAAGACAGAGTCGCGCATCATGTGCTTATCCCCCATTTTCTATCTCCCAGATTTGACAAGTCGGCTTATGTCAATGGGAGTGTTCCTTGTTGCTGAGGAATATACTGTAAAAGGAAACAGTAGAATAATTTCCTTTGCCAACAAAAAGGGAAAACCCCAGCTCAATGCGACACCAATAATATGTGGCGAAACCATCTATGTGTGTGATTCGCACATTCAGAGCACTAAGAAATTAGAAGTCGCGACTATCTACATTGCTGACTATAACATTTGGCACAAGCGGCTTGGCCACCCGAGTGAAGCTGCCATGCGACAGATGCCAAAACACACCCATAAGTTTCCCAAGGATCTAAAAATTCCAAGGGACAGGCACATTTGTCCAGGGTGTGCCAAGGGAAAAATGATGTCAAAGTCATTCCCTGGATCTGAGTCTCGGGCCGAAGAGGCCTTCAAGCTGATCTATTCTGATCTGAAGGAATCACCAACACTCAGTTATCACAAGTACAAATATTTTATCGTATTTGTTGATGATCGAACTTCACACATATGGAGTCAGTGCCTGAGAAAAAAGTCCGATGCTGCTGAGTCAATCAGACAGTTTGAGGCGATGGCCAAAATGCAATATGACACAAAAATCAAGCATTGGCGTTTCAATCCTGGGGGGGAATTCCATGATCAGGAACTCATAACCCAGCTCAAAGAGGCTGGTATTAAAATTGAGATGTTGGCGCCCCACATCCACCAACAAAATGGTCATGCTGAACACACAATCAGGACATTAATGGAGAAAGCACAAACATTGCGCTTTACTGCCTGCCTACCACAATCATGGTGGGAATTTTGTGTAGAGCATGCTACATATCTCTACAACTGAACACCAATAAACCGCCTAAAATGGCGAACTCCGATCAAAGATCTCGATGGTAAGAAGCCCGATCTGAGTGACGAGAAGGTATTCGGATGCAGTGCCTACATTTTCCTGCCGAAAGAGAAGCATCCTAATAAGTTAGCTGCAAGATCAGAGCTCATGATGTACATTGGCTTGGCAGATGGCATCAAGGGTTGGCACTTTATGTGCCCATCAGGGTCAATATTTGTCAGTGCTATGGCACTCTTCGATGAGACTCTGTTCCCTCATTGTCCTGGGGCCAAGACCCCGGCAAAAACTGATCTCGGGGATATACCCTCTTCTGGAGATGATGACCACTCAGGGGGATCAGGGGACAATAGCAATGGAGGAAGTGATGACAGCTTCTATCTGGGCCATGGGCATTATGCTCCACTGGCGCCGAATCCTCCTCCATGAGCTCCGTCCCCACCACCACCTTCACAATCAGGGTCTCAAACCCCTAAAATGTCTAGAGACCCGCTGTTCAGCTCCTTTGGCGATCCGCCTCAGGGTGCTGATCCATTTGTGCCGGCAAGTGCACCAGGTCCATTGTCCCAGCCTAGTCCAGCACTGCCAGCAGTAGAGGCCCCTATACCTCCACTAAGGTGATCAAACAGGCAGTGATGAGTCCCAACTCGTCTGGGCAATGTCTATGGTAAAAATCGTGACCCCATTCAAATTGAACAAGACATTGCATGGGAGTGCCAATGGTGGGAACCAGTGGAACAAGGCAGGAGTCGCGCTCCAGCCCTCCCTCAGGTCGAAGAAGAGGTGCCAGCTGGGCCCTCTCAACTACCAGCAGCAAGTAGAACTCCTCCTGCACAGACTCCGGATAATTTGGGATTAGAGTATGCGACACCCCCTCAACCTCAGGAGTCTCAGGTGCCATGGATTTGGCACCAGAATCCTAATGAAGAGCGAGGATGGTGGTTACCCAATCTGGGTACCCCGTCATATTGGGACCCTAGAAGGGATAATTATGTCACCAAAGGTGGAACGGATCTGATGCGCCTTCTGCTTAGCAAAGCAGTTGCACCATCTACAGCATCGGATCCTGTCCTGATCCAGTATCGCAACATTGTGTACTTACCCAAGCCTGCACAATCAGAGTGGAGAAGTGCATGCCTGGAGAAACTAGAGGCCCTCTGTAAACGGCATGTCTATGACATCGTAGATCTCCCTGCTGGCCAAAAGGCCATCAAAAATAGATGGGTTTTCTCTGTAAAATCCGACGGACGAAAATGGGCCAGACTCATGGCCAAAGGCTTCTCACAAGTCGAAGGCATCGATTATGATGAGATATTCTCTCCAGTGGTCCGCTACGAGACGGTGCGCCTCATGTTTGCTGCAAGTGCCCTAGAAGGCATGTACATGATGGGACTCAATGTAAAAACCACTTTCCTGTATGGCAAACTAGATGAGGAAATTTACATGCATCAACCTGAGGGATTTGTCATCCCAGGTAAAGAGCGCAAAGTCATGCGCTTACGCCGAGCATTGTACAGCCTTAAACAGGCTGCCCTAGCATGGTGGAGAGAGCTAGAGGTGTTCATGCGATCCATTGGATTTGAACACACCAGCTCAGACGCTGGCATTTTCATCTACAAAAATGGTAAAGACATTGTCATCACAATAATCTACGTTGATGATGGCGTGTTCTTGGGGAAGAACAAACACCTTGTAGAGGAAAAGAAAAATGCATGTCTCAAGCATTGGGAGTGTCGGGACACTGGTCATGTTACTGAATTCCTTGGTATGTGTGTAACACAAGGTGCATCAAGAATCACTCTGAACCAAACAACCTACCTAGCCACTGTGCTAGCTCGGTTCGGAATGACGAATGCCAAGGCATCCCCCACTCCACTTCCCATGGGATACATTCCTATGGAAAACCCTGATGAGCCTAATCCGGCTCTCAGAACTGAGTTTCAATTAGTGATCAAATCTTTATTGTACCTGATGCTCGGAACTCGCCCCTATATCACCTTTGCGGTGATAAAGATGTCACAATTCTCAGTGAATCCAAGTACAGAACATCTCAATAAGGCATGCTACATAATGCGCTACCTAGTTGGTACTCAATCATATGAGCTTATCTATGATGGCTGTGGCAAACAGGGCCTCCAAGCCTTTACTGATTCGGACTGGGCATCCGACGTCGTGAAATGCAAGTCCACAATGGGTTAATTTGCCACCTTAGCAGGAGGCATCGTGTGCTGGCAGTCCCATATGCAAAAAACTGTAGCACTTAGTTCCACAGAAGCCGAATACATGGCTCTCTCAGACACTTGTCAGCAGATAGTGTGGATCACATCTTTATTTTCCAAATTGGGATATCCCTTGAGTAAGGTGCCTATCTGCACCGATAATCAGGAGTCGATCTTCATGGGATCTAACCCCATTCAGGAAAGAAGGACTAAACATATCGACATTCGCTATCATTATCCAGGTGAATGTATCAAAGACGGCAAGGTCACAGTCATCTTCATCCCAGGAACTGACAACCCGGCAGATATGTTTACTAAAAATCTTGGGAGGCAGCTCTTCGAGAAATTTAGAAGCTCCCTCAGAATTAAATTCAAGGTTCAAACTTAGTACCTATACATGGCACCTTGGATCGTAAAGCCCCTCCAGGTCGATGCCGGTACAGTTTGTGGAAGGGTGTTGAATTAAATCTGCATGTGGCACCTATTCTGTGCCTCAGTGTAAACACATATATATGTAAATACATGTATACAAATATGTCATAATGACATGTGGACAGGAACCATGTGGTACACCACCCTTTTCTCCACCCCACTGAGCCTCACATGACCTGAGCCTCATGTGACCATGTAGGCTCTCTAGGTATATAAGTATGCTGTACCTCTACCTAGAAATACAGAGAGTTCTATGCCCTTTAACCTAAGTTACTTAGCACACTAACCAACTCAACAGGTAAGTAGTAAGATCTGTGAGCACTCTACACTGCACATAGCGCACTGCTCAACAGACAGACAGAGCAAGTCAACCAAGAGCTGGAGCAGTACATCCGCATCTTCATCAATGAGCAACAGGATGATTGGGAAGATCTCCTCCCCATGGCTGAGTTTGGATACAGCAATCATGTCCACTCTTCCACCCAACAAACTCCCTTGCTCCTTGATACAGGGTGACACCCATGCATGGGCTTCAAACCTCGACAAGCACCCTCACACTTGGAGATAGTGAACAGGTTTACAGAGCAGATGAAGGACACCTTGGAGGAGGCAAAGTCAGTTTTGGCCAAGGCAAAGTATGACATGGCACACTTCTACAACCAGTTCCACTTCCCAACACCCACATATAAGGTTGGTGATCATGTCTATCTTGACTCTAGCGACATTTTTACCATGCATCCAAGAAACTTGCCCACCACTTTCTTGGACCATTCCTCATCACTAGACATGTTGGATTGCATGCCTACCACCTATGGTTACCACAGTCAATGTCCAGACTCCACCCTGTCTTCCATGTCATAAAGTTACTGCCTGCCCTCACAGATCCATTCCCTGGATGCATGACATGACCTCCTCCACCACCTACAGTCATTGAGGGCAAACCACAGTATGAGGTTGAGTCCATCTTAGACAGTTGCTTATGTCGAGGGAAACTCAAATACCTGGTACACTGGAAGGGTTATGAGTATGAGGAGAACTCCTGGGTCACAGAGTCCGATGTGAATGCTTCACAACTGGTCAGAGAGTTCCACCAGCAACATTCCTCTGCACCTCAGCATATCCAAGCATCTGACTTCAGGTGAATATGGTTTCGAATGCATCAAGGTGATGCATTATAGAAGGTGGGTGATGTAAGGGAAAAGGAAGGCACCCCAGACATCTGGGCAATTTTCTGCATTCATCCCATATTTTTTGATATTTTATTTCACCCTATTCTGCCTTTTCTATGATTCCCTATGATTTATTCCTATTTTTATTAATCAAGGTAATGTCATCCCACAGCTTGATCCACCTATTTCCAGCTATTTTTAGCTTACTATTTGATTTTTGGCTCTATCACATATACTGGGCATTGACAGATGGGTCCTTAGAGTTTTCTCTTTGGATTCACCTCTGTTAGGTGTGCCTAAAGTATCTGTATTATGTAGTATAATGTTAACTTTGGATTCCCCTCTGTTAGCTCACTCCTAGGTGAGGCTTTGAGGTTGCCCTTACATGGGAACAAATTTAGAAGAAATTCATCCCATCAACTCACTCCTTACAGGTAGGGAAAAAACCTCCTTTTTTACTCCTCTTAGTGATGAAACTTATTACATTTTGGGGGTTATACATATAAGCATAAAAACTATACCAGAAATATTATTTTTCACATCAGGAAAATGACATGTGCCTGGAAATGCTGGTGCCAGGCACCACCAGATCATCCAGGTTGTCATCTGGGTTCATAAAAAAAAGTCCAATTCCACCACAACATATCACAACAGATTACTCATGTTTGCTAGCAGTTCCAGTCACTCCAGACAAATCTAAGATAGCAATAGTAACTTAGCATTGAGAACAATACAATAATATGTACAAGATATACTACATATCTATGAAAATTGCTGGATGTTATACTACCATCCCAACACAGTGGGTGCACCACCATTCTGAGTGTGTTGGTCCTGCTCCTGTCATCCCTGACCACCATCCCCTTGCTCACTGCCATTCTTGTTCTCATTCTTGTCCTCACTCTTGTCCTCTGCACCTTCCATCTATGTCCCATCCTCATCACTGCCACCATTTTTTCATCCCCATCCTTGTCCCTTGACCCTGACATTGTTGTTGTCCTCCTCACCATTATCTTAAGGTGGTCTCTGCCCATTGTCATTGATGTTGTTGTTGTGGTGCTCCATTGTTCAGCAGTGGTGGTGTTGTTATCATTGCCATCAGTGGTTTAAATTGGTACCTAAAAAATTAGTTAGTATTAAGAAAATGAAATGAGAGAAGAAAAAAAAAATATTATGGCCAAAGATGTCTATTAGACCTATTTTCTCACCATACAGCGCTGTCTCCATCTCATGCATCTTCTTCCAATGTGCAGTTTTTATCCCACCCTCATGGCTGTCATTGTTTGCTGCCACCGCCATTTTCATGTAATCCCCTGTCATTGTCCCTCCCTGCATTGATGCCATGCCCACATTGTTGTCATGTTGTGGTGGTCCCATTGTGCAAGGGCAGTGCCAGGTCATTGTCATTGGGTTGTTGTTCTTGTCTCTTTGCTTGGTGTTGGTCCTAGTCATCATCGTCTGATTAGTCCTAAAATTATTAGTTAGTAGCAACAAATAAGAAAGGAAAGGAAAAACTTATGTCACTGTCATCCTCATGTATTAGCCTTGGAAATGCAGGTATAGCTTGAGGGAGCAATGAATGGAAGATGAGCAACAAGGGTGAGAGATGATGGGTATGGTGGTGAGGAGATAAGTTAAGTCCAATAATTGCCAAACCTGGAAGTTCAACATTGCCATCACAGTTTTGTGCAAGATTCTTCTGAAGGTCATTTCCAGCATCACCAGTATTTCAAGATGGATCAGACCATCTAGAAACTCCAATGGTATGTCATTTTCCTGATGCACCACTTGAGTGATGAAATGAGGAGTGTATCCATGTATCAAGCTTCAGCACCCTCAAAGCACCCTGCAACCAGAACAGGCAAGATGAAAAGGGCTAAGGCCCAAGCAAGTCCTAATTTGTATATGAAAGGCATCCAGGAGAGAGGAGAGAGAATGCAAAAGAGCAGCCAATGCAGTGCAGCAAGTAAACAAATCAGAAATTTATAACTTTATTTTTCATCAAATATTCCAGAACTTAGTAATTGTCCTGAGTGCTAGCTCCCATGTATTTTTTCAGGCTAACATACAGGAACTTGCACGTGTAGCATTGTTTGTTTGTTTGATGCCAACACCTGACACCCAGCTCAACAACATTTGAAACTCTGACATATGTCACTCTGTCACTTATCCAGATATGGAAATAATATAAGACATCAAATCAGAAATTGGCTCAGCACAACATCCTCAATGGTGTTGCACCAACATTGCACTCTACCAACATTGCACTCATCATCAGGGATGATGAGCACACTATTCCACTCATTCTGGACCATTTTCCTTACTGTGTTTTTGGTAAATAACACATAAATGAGTGTATATAGTGTTAATAAATGCTTCTACACCTATATTCAGCCTGTAGGAAGCATTCTCTCTTTATAGGGGAGGAGGAGGGTCTCTTCTTTTCATTGAGGGGCTCTATTATATGTACAAGACTATATAATTGTATGTATATATCTACATAACTGGGATGAGCAAAAAAGAGGTGAAATAGTCATGAAATAGGGAGAAATGGTCAATTTCTAATGTAATCCATACTCTATGGGGGAAATGTTGTCACTTACCCTGTATTCCAATCTCCAGACCTTATAAGTCATGTTCTCTTTTCTGTATATTCTGATGTTTTTTGACACCCAGGTTATGCTCCCCACTTTTATTGCTGTAAAGGATCCACAAGTTTAGTAGACAGTATCCACACTCCTCATCTATCCTTTTCACATCTTCCCTACTCATGTGGAAGTATCCCAAGCCATGTATATAGATATAAGCATGATTATATGTCCTTGTTCCTATATTAGAGCCCCTCAATGAAGGAGAGCCCCATCCTTTCAATATCAAGTGAGAATGCTAATTACAGGCTGAGTATGGTGTAAAAGTTGGGACTTCTCCAAATGTCTATGAGTCATGTGATTCAGTAACTTGGGTACCAAACTCAGCGATAACTCGATAACTGTTTGGGCTCATGAAGCACTTCAGATTAATATCCCTTCTGACAGTGCCTGATTTTGGGGATAGTACTGAATTTGGCTTGTAACTACCTAAAATAGTCATCCAAATAGAGTAAGGTAAATCTTGACTAAACCAGATCTGAGTGGTTGTCTGGTTGCAGCTGTCCTAATAATGAGTGCTGCCTCTTGATCACAGAGTCACAATGGGCCCCATTTTGGCCAATGATGACACATGGATGCCACATCACAGTGCCACCACCCTGCCTGCAAGTGACTGCTCATAGGGGAAGAAGGTGATGCTAATGATGATGGAAACCAGGATGACAACAAATGTGAAATGCGAATGTCAATGAATGACAACACCAAGAAGGAATGGCAGGGGTGATGATTGAACAGCAGGGGTGATGAATGAGCAATGAGACAACAACAAACAGCAGGGGACAATGAACAGCAGGAGTGATGAACAGGGGGACAACAACATGGGACTAACAAACACAATGATGACATGCCACATCTCTCACTACAAACATGGGGTCATTTTGTGTTATTTTTCTTTTTTTTGTTCTAGTAGTAGCCTGTCACTGCTGTGAGCATCTGCTCATGGGGTTGATGATGAGTCGACATCTGACCAACAATTACCCCAACAGCTGCACACAAACAACACTAAGAACACCCCTTCCTGCATGACTCATCTTCATCACCTGTCGCCCCCACTCACAACCCCCCCCTCATTCTCAGAACCCATCCCTCCTCACATGTTCTACTTGCCAACACCCTCAATTAGGCAGTTCAAGCCAATGGGGCATCAACCCTGGTCATCCTTCAAGGAACAATGTGTGACAGCATTAGAGTCATCTGCCAGCATGCCCACTGAGATCAACTGAACTGCCGAGTTTGGAATGTAGGCTTTCAAAAATTCTACCAATGCTGCTTCTCCCATATCTATCTGTGAAGCTTCTGCTTTGAACTGCAAAATAAATTCATCCAGTGTTAGAGAACCTTGGCACATGGTTTTCAATTTAGCATTAGCTGTTGCCTTTGGATTAGGTCTCCAAACTGTGCCTCCAGTCACTCCAAAAATTTCTTGAACATTGCAAATGGTTTATATCTTATGGCAATTTGATTAATGGCCTTAATTATCCAGAACTGTGCTTTTCCTCCCTGAATGTACAAGAGAGCAAACATAATTCTAGACTCAGTTGTATGAAACTCTGGCCTCCTCACATGGATGTACAATACTATGGAGCTAATGAACAATTTTGTATTCTCCATGGTACCATCAAAGATTTGCAGAAGTGCATACTTACATAAGCATGCTTTTCCATTTTCAGATTTCTCTGCTGCCTGCACATCTTCCTGGGACATCCACTTCACTATCTCCTCCATCTCATCATCTTTATCTTCCATTGTCTCTGGTTTTATTTCTGCTTGTCTGAGCTGGGATGTGGCCAATACTGACAGTAGTTGCAACATTTGTGCTGTAAGCACATCAATTTTTGCTTCTAGCACTGGCATGGGAACAGGATTAGGATCAGAATTTGAAGTTAAAAGGTTCAGATATAATGATTTCAACCTGTAATGAGTCACTTCTTTGCATTGTCCAAAATAGTTTGAAGAAGGTTTGAAGGGGTTTGAAGAGGTTCAAGAAGTTTTGAGAGAGCCAGACTGGTGTCAAGGTATATCAAGGAGCAAATATAGCAGGCAATATGCAATAAGTCGAGGGGCAAATTTGAAGAAGTTCGCGATATTTCACAGAACTTAGAGATACAAGGTGAGACTTGGATTTAAGAGAACGGCTCTTAAATCAGATGATAGTGGAGAGGGTAACTTTTTCTCTGTTCTTCCAGGTAACTAGTACAAGTCTATATACATTTTGAAGAGATAGTACTAAAAAGGAAATATAACATATGTAGAACACGAGGCAGTATGCACAGCAATAAAGGTATTGTAAAACATAAAACAATTGAGAAATAATAATAAATAAAATGTACGGTGATGATACTCAACCTGGAAACCTAATAAAAACCTGTTAGAAGGCTTAGGAAGTATAATGCAGGCTAGAGGAAGGGTGTGAGTTGGTACTAAATATCACTGCTGATATCCAAACATTGTTTTTAGTGATGCAAAATGATAAGGAATGGTGTGAATAGTTTGTGAGAGGGTACGAAATAGTTCAAATGAGGTTCAAAATAGGTTCAAAGACGTGTGAAAGAGTTTGAAAATAGTTTGAAGTTGTTCGAAGATGTCAGAGTAATGTCGAGATATGTCAAGAAGTGAATATAACAAATATGAAGTGTTTGTTGAAAGGCGATAGGTGATGTGCAATAAAATGAGGAGCGAATATGATAGTTCAAGGAAGTTTGCAATATTTTGCAGAACATAGAGATACAACACGAGCTAAGACTCAAGAGAACTGCTCTTAAATCTGATGATAGTGGAGAGGGTAACTTATTCACTATTCCTCATTGCTTCTTTCTTGTTCTAAGTAACTAATACAAGTCTATATACAATTTGAAGAAATATTACTAAAAAGGAAACAAGAACATGTAAAAGACATGAGGCAATATGCACAACAAATAAAGGTATTGTAAAACATAAGACAAATGAGAAATGATAATAGGTAAAATGTACATTGTCCCATTATAGTAAAAGTTCCTGTTCTATTGCTTCAATATATCATTGAAACGTAAAACTGCACTTATCATATTCCAAATCTCTTGTCTTCTCTCTTCGTGTCCAGTGGCACTCAATATGCAATGAAATGGCTTATATTCCAAATGTGCAGCATGTATCGAAAGGGATTCAAGACAATTATGTGGCAGCCAACTTCATTCAAGGTGCTGTGAAGTCATTCGAAAGCATTTGAAATGTCGCAAAGTCATTCGAAGTAGTGTGAAATAGTTCGAAAATGTTCAAAAAGTGTTCAAAGTTGATTTCATGGCATTTATAGTGGTTTGAGCATCTGTCATAATGTGTCGATATGATTGGAACCTTTTCCAGACCTTAAAGCATGTGATGGACCTATCAACGGTGTCACCATATAGTAAGAGTACTCTCCTATTGCTTCAATATATCATTGAAACACAAAACTGCCATTATCGCATCCTAAAGTCTTTTGTTATCTCTCCTTGTGTCCGATAGTGCTCGATATGCCATGCAATAGTTCATTCTGAATGTGCCATGTAAGTAGAAAGGGTTTCAGGACAGCTATAGGGCAGCCAATATCATTCAAAGTAGTGTAAAGTTGTTCAAAGGCATTCAAAGTGTCGCAAAGTCATTTGAAATCATTCAAAGTCATCTGAAATAGTTTGAAATAGGTTCGAAATGAAATTCATGGCATTTGTAGGGGTTGGAAGCATGTGTCATAATGTGTCAATACTTTTGGAACCCTTCTCCAGACCCTAGGTTGCACAATGGACCTATCACCAGAAGACTGAATACCATCATGAGGCAGGACAAGGTCGTTCACTTTTGATGTTGAGTATCCTTGCACAGAACCAGCCCTCGATAAGGAAGATCAAATAAAAGAAATCATCTTGCTCTTCACCAAAGCAACAGGTCATTGGACACTGAGCTCCTGCTCGACAAGCCCTTTTGTTAGTGGAGGACCCTGGGCATAATTCTACCATGGGCAAGGATTTTGATAACTATACATCTAATGATCTCCCAGAAAATGTCGACAATCAAGGTTGTCCATTGCAGGTCATTCTGGAAGCAAATTCAGACTTGCAGATGGGCAAGGCAGAACCATCTGGACTCAACAATGGCTCTTCCAAACCATCACCATCATTTGTGCCACCCCTCAGTGATGAGTACAGTTTGACCAACTTATGCTGCTCCCATCACATTGCCCATTGTGTTGAGGAAGTTGGCTTACAATGATGGGGGTGTAACCATGTGCAGCAGTTTCTTGTCCAGGAGAGTGATGAGGAAGATGAGGAAGATGAGGTTGCAGAAGAGAATCAGGTCATGCAAGAAGACAAGGTCATGGAGGATGAATATGTCAATAGCAACAAAGATGAGGGTGAATATGAAATGCCAAGCACAGAGCAGGGACAGGAAGGGGTCTCAGTATGGGACCTTCTCAGTGAAAGCTTCTTGAAGGAAGCCTCATGATTAGGTGAGTCTGCATCAAACCATACCTTTACCATTGTCTGACAGACATACTTACAGAGGGCAATATATTGGATGAAAGTGACCTGACCCTCCTCTGTGCCTATGCCCTCAAACTTGAGGAATGCCTCACTGACAAAGCATTCAACAAACTTCGCTTCATTTTCCCTCAGTCTCCAATAGACTCCCTGAAGAATACAGAGAAATGTATTCAATTTCTCTCCAGTTTCCAGCCTGTGTGCCATCACTGTTGCTGCTCCTCATGCATCTGCTATAATGGCCCATACAAAACCCTCAAGAAATGCCCAAAATGCAACACTAACCACTATGAAGCCAATGGGACAATGCCACAGGCCCTCTTTGAGTATCTTCCCATTATTTCCTGTCTTCACACAATGCTTTCAAGTGCTTTCTATGCAACGAAAATGCAGTACCCGTCCAAACACAAAGCTGACCCAATAATATTTTTGATGGCACTCATTATCATTCACTCCAAGAGACCCTCATCATGATTGACACTGAAGAGCTCCCAACGTGGTTCTTTTCCAATCCTCAGGACATTGCACTTGGGTTATCTGCAGATGGCTTTGGCCCCTTCAAGCACCATACCAAGACTGCATGGCCAATTATTCTTTCTAATTATAACCTCCCTCCCAAAGAGCAGTTTTTCAAGTGGAACATTATCTTGATCAGAGTGGTTCCTGGACCAAAAAAACCCTGCAATTTCGATTCATTTTTATGGTCCCTAGTCCAGGAACTTCTGGAGCTTGATATTGGGGTTTCTGTTTCGATGTGATCACCAAAATTGCCTTCCTCTTACATGCATATCTGATCACTGTCTTTGGCGATATACCAGCTGTCTTGATGATTATGCACATGAAGGGCCACAACACATCTCTCTATGCCACATGTGTACTGTTGAATTAAATCTGCATGTGGCACCTATTCTGTGCCTCAGTGTAAACACATATATATGTAAATACATGTATACAAATATGTCATAACAACATGTGGACAGGAACCATGTGGTACACCACCCTTTTCTCCACCCCACTGAGCCTCATGTGACCTGAGCCTCATGTGACCATGTGGGTTCTCTAGGTATATAAGTATGCTGTACCTCTACCTAGCAATACAGAAAGTTCTATGCCCTCTAACCTAAGTTACTTAGCACACTAACCAACTCAACAGGTAAGTAGTAAGATCTGTGAGCACTCTACACTGCGCATAGCATGCTGCTCAACATGTACAATCAAAGGAGTCTGCATTCCATCCTCATGAGTGGTGATGTACTACATTTCTTTGTGCTGTGATGGCTTCCCAGGCTCACAGGAGCAATATGACCCATGTGCACTTCTACTATGAAATCACATATCATTCATGGAGCAAGCAAAGGAAGTCTAGTACACATCAACCAATGTGGATTATGAAGGCCTTGCAACCAAGTACAGTGTCAAAGGTTTACCGCTGCTCAGCACCTTAAGCTCCCTCTCTTTTTCTGTGTTCTTCCCTTACAATTTCATGCATCTGATATGGACTAATCTCATTCCCAACTTGATTCACTTCTGGACTGGAGAGTTTAAAAATATTTTCCATGACAACAAAGGCTACATGTTGGGACCAATAATGGTATGGGAGGCTATTGGAGAGGCCACCGCAAAGGCAGGAAAAACCATCCCTGTGGCATTTGGCACTAGGGTTTTGAATATAGCATCAGAGAAGGTGCAGATGATTGCCAAAACTCATTCAATCTGGACATTATACACTGCCCCTACTCTCCTCAAAGGCCAATTTGTGCATCTACAGTCCTTCAAGCATTTCATGGAATTAGTTTGACTGCTAGCACCCTGCCTCAAATTTAAAATCACCCAAGATCAAGTTAATGACCTTGAGTGAGGTTTCCAGAGCTGGGTACAGAAGTATGAACGGTATGTGTTTTTTGTTGCCAGCAGGATGCTGTCTGATAGATAAACAGTCTATACTACCAACATGATCTGCTGCATGTAGCCTGTTGTCCCATCACCATCCATGCGCTGCTTCACATTGTACCAAGTATTAGGGCTGTGGGTCCAGTCTGGGCTTATTGGGCATTTCTGATGGAGTGCCATTGTGGCAACATCCTCTGTGGCATCAGAAGCCGATGGACTCCCTATGCAAACATCAACAAGTATGTTACCTCTCATGCACAGTTGACACACATAACCCTCCACTATGGCTTGCACAAACAACTTATTCTCTTACCTCCTGTCCATTATGATACAGATGTCAAGTTGCCTTCATGTATGTCTCTAGTCATTTTTATGGACACACTCCCTTATCATAGTGAGATAGACCCATTATATGTTCTTACTTCCCCCAAGGGACCTGTGGAAACCATCCCTGCTCCTCTGAGGACAAAGCTTGTTGTCACCCTAGCCACTCACTTTAACAAGTCTGTGTCAATAATTCAGGAGCTTATACCCTGGAATACTCAATTTGTTCAATATGGCTGTGTGCACCAGCTGGAGGGTGGTGATTTTATGCATGCTTGTGACTTTGTTCTACTCAGATTTGACAGTTGAGATATGTCATTTGTCTGGGTAAGCCTCCTACTGCACTATTTTGTGCATATTAACTTACTTGTCCTCCAGTATCAACTCACTGTTGACAAATTTGCTCATCTACCACATCAAACACCACAGTTTGATCTGCAAGATTTTTTCAGGCAAATCCTCCACTTTGTCATTGTCGATATCCCTCACTCACCTATACATAACATCGAGGCTGATTCTTTCATCTATGCATTCATCAATCAGGTCAAAATTTTAGAGCCAGCCACTAATTGATATAGGATCGAGTACTATGAAGACTTGGGGCCTATGGAATTTGTTGATCTCAATCAGATAAAATGTGTAGTTAAGCACATTAAGGACTGGGGAAGGTGGTCCACTATTGACTGAAGTAGACTACTATCACAGGCTGTAGCTGAATGCAATTAAATTTCTGTTATGTTATGAGAGTTGTCAGTGGTGAATGGCTAACAGCAACAACATGTGAACAACAGCCTTACACACAGAGAGTTAAAGTATGAAAAGCTGACTTGGGAAACATCCTTTAGAGTTGTGAAAAAACAAAACCCCCCTAATCCCCTAGATGTCAGAAAATCACACACAGAAACATCCTGTTTTTCAGATGAAATTAATATCTGTTTGGATTGAAAACTAACCCTAGAAGTCAGAAAGTCACAAGCTGAAACATCAAATCTTTTAGATGATATTCATACCCCCACCCTAGATTAAAAACATCCCCTAGATGTCAGAAAATTACATACAAAAACATCCTGTCTTTCAGATAATGTTCATACCATCCTGTTGGATTAAAAACATCCCCCACTTTTCATTCTTTTATGAAATAAAATTTCATCCCATTGACATATGGAAATTTTGTAAAATAATACACATAAATTCCATACCCTAAATGGCTTAAATATATGGGCTGAAAATTTATCCCAAATTCATCCACCATGAATTCAGCCATTTAAATTAGAAAATTCATCTTTTCACACTTAGATGGCTGAAATCACTACTGTGCTGGGTCCACAGTGCACATTGAGCATGTAATGAATTGTAAAAGACAGATAAATGTGCACTCCTCTCTCTGGCACATGAAGACAGTTGAAAGCATACCAATATGCATATGTATGTGCACAATAGAAAGCAGCTTGGCATTGTCCATTAGTGCAATGTGCTCAGAAGTGCACACAGGTGACCAAAAGTGCACAGCACAAAGTGAAAAAAAGATGTCCAAGAGGTGCGCTGATAGGTCCACTACGCACTTTAAGGTCTGGAGAGCATTTCCACTGGTATGGAGACATTACAACATGCACTCCGAAGTACTAAGAATGCCACAAAATTAACTTCGAACCATTTTTGCATGATTTCGCACTATTTCGGACAACTTCGAGCTACTTCGAACCATTTCGCAACATTTCGAACAACTTCGCAGTACTTTGAATGACTTTGGCGGCCGTATAGTTGTCCTCAAACACTTTTGATACACATTGCACATTTGGAACAAGCCAACTTGCCGCATATCGAGCACTATCAGACACAAGGAGAGAGTACAAGAGAGTTAGAATGCGATAAGTGTGTTTTTGCGTTTCTTTGATATATTGAAGCACAGGATAAGTACTTTTACCATATGGGGACACGTATATTTCAATTATTCATCATTTCTCATTTATTTTTGATCTACAGAGTCCTCATTGTATGATATATTTGCCTCATGTTTTACACATGTTATTATTTCCTCTTTAGTACTATCTCTTCATTTTGTATATAGACTTGTATTAGCTACTTAGAACAAACAAGATAGTAACAGGAAACAGCACAAGTTGCCCTCACACTTATCATCAGATTTAAGAATCATTCTCTTTAGTCTTATCTTCGCATCGTATCTCTAAGTTCTGCGAAATATCGCGAACTTCTTCAAAATTATCGTATTCACTCTCCGTTTTATCGCCCATTGCCTACCGCCATTCGACAAATACTTCACATTTGTTAAACTCGCTCTTTGATATACTTTGAACTTATTTGGACTACTTCACATGATTCGAACTTCTTTGAACCTTTTTTGAACTACTTCACACATCTTCGAACCGATTTCGAACTATTTCAAACACCTTCATATGCCTATACAAACTATTCGCCACAGCCCTTACCATTTCGCGTTACTAAACATTACGTTTTGGTCTCAGCGGTGATATTTAGTACCACCTCGCACCCTTCCTCTGACTCGTGTTATACCATCCGAAGCCATTTAGTAGGTTTTGTTTGGGTTTCCAGGTTGAGTATCATCAGTGCATGATTGCAAAAAATGCCATAATATGAGTGCAGGGTGGTGTAGGGAGCCATATCATCTCCTCCCAACTAAAATTGGTGTTTTAAGGTCTGGTTTGGTCCAGTTTTTCAACCCCAAGATGGGCAACCAGTTGCAACTGATAACCAACTTAGAGCAACTGCAACTGAACCAGGTACAACTGGTCCCAGTTGGTCCAGTTGTCTCCAAAAGACCAGTTGGAACCAGTTTTATGTGCTTTTTCATCTTCTAACTACAGTAAATATGTGTTGTATTAAATCAAACTAAGACAAACAAAACCTACTAAATGGCTTTGGATGGTTTAACACGAGTCAGAGGAAGGATGCGAGGCCCTCTAGATGTCACCTGTTAGACTGACTGTCAAATAGTTATAAAAGGACTGCCTGTCAAAGGAATTCAAAGCTAAAAGAATGCGTTTCATGGAATTTCGGAGAATTTCGTGGCTAGATTGATGAATTCGGAGTGCAAAAATACATTTGAATGCAAGATCAAGGGACTAGACAAGTAATAAAAGTGAAGCAAAGGTGAATCGAGGGAAATGAGAGTGAAAATGACATAATGCAAGGATCTTTGAGGATTTAGTGTTTTACTATTTTGCATTGAGATGTTATCGCTTACATACCATGTTGCACTTGACTAGGAACAGCAGCAAAAACTTTGGAGGCTCAATTGAAGAAACTAAAGGGTGCAGTCACTGTTTTTCTCCTTTGTACATTCCTGACACCATTATAAGCTGAGAACAATGCCTTGCACAAGGCCACAGCTACTAAAGAAAACACCGTGATGGTGATACCATGGCCACCCAGAGGAAGTGGCATCACTGGTAATAAATTCAACTTACAAACTGTGATGCGCCTTGAGGATGATACTGACTTGTACACTGCCCTTCGCATAAGTTGATCCCTTGTGTGCATAGCTTTTCTGAGGATTAGTGGCATTGTGTATGGGACTTAACCACCACAGCTGGGCTTGACTGTTCTGTTATGTGGCACTGCCAACCAAAGCCGGTCGTTGCCAAAATCATTTCAATGGTACATTCTTATCTACTTTCTTTCCTCATTCTTAGATGGATCTCCTAGGCTCGAGAGCACCACCACTATTTCAAGCATTTCTCACATGGCTGGGCGGTTGAGGAATTGATGAAGTCCAGTCTGAAGAACAAGTGTTCCTATGCCCATAAACATGGATATCTTACTGTAATGACAAACCTGGATGATGTAGTGGGTAATAAGAATAAGGACAAGGAGGATGAGGACACCACAGAGGATACAGACAATGCAGACAATGATGTGGATGATGTGGAGGAAGACACAGAGGATGAAGGTGACAAGGGCAAGGGACTCAAAGAGGATAGGGGTAGCTCAGATATGGATGATGCTTAAAACATAATCATGCTCTGTATGTATGGCCTGAATTTTGGCCAATAACAAATTATTTCCAATGCTACCCATAACAGTTGAATAGTCACTGCTAGCAGTATGAAACCTGTTGATAAAATTACTACATAAAGTGGATGAATTCTTCCACTCTCAAAGAACCTGGAAAGTTAATGACATTCAATGTTACCCTCACATGTACACTACATGGGCATACAGCTAACATGTTGGCATTGGAGTATGCAAAGGACAATTAATATTAAGTGAATGGTTAAAAAAAAATAATAGGAAAAATAGAGGTTGTTATTCTCACCCATATAAAGATAAAAACAACCCATGGGATAGATTTGGTACAGTATGAATTAGGACAAATTCTGTGAGGAATTCATCCCTTTGACACCATTAAATGGGGGGAGAAATTCCTTCTTTCATTCCTCTTACAGTTGATGAAATTCAGCCCATGTAGAGGAGTATTATTTTTGCCCATATAAAGATGAAAACCATCCTATGGGATGAATTTGGTGAGGGATGAACTTAAGACAAAATTTGGGAGGTTCTCATCCCATTGACTCATCCCTTGCAATCGGCCAATGGCAAGGTAGATGAATCACTTGGGCTTGCGCACAACATTTCTGTGCACATTGGAGATATTATTGTTTATGTGCAAGTGCATGTTATCCATTCACCCACTTATGATATTCTATTAGGGCGCCCCTTCGACGTGTTAATGCACTCTGTCATGCGCAATTTTGTGGATGAAGCATATAGAAAAAACCTCCTTTTTCACTCCTCTTAGGGGTAGACTTTCATTCCAACTCATGATAAAACCTGTTCCATTCTGGGGTTTATCAATACATGAAAACTATACCATAAATATATCAATTTACACTATTTAAAGGTGTGAAATGTGGGATAAGTTTCCTACTCTGCAGGCCCCATAGCGGTGCCTTTATGCACTCCTTTGCACTTTGTTCACAATTCACATTCTCATTGTGCACTCCCCAAACTATTTATCTATCCTACACACCAACCTCTCTATATCATCTGTGGGATTTCACACCATGGCCACCCACTTGCTTGACAAGTCAGTCAAAGCACACCACAATTGTATCATGGGACAGAAGTGCATGTTCATGTAATCTGTGCACTTTGCATCTATTTGGCACCACACTGCACACACTCGAGTGCTTTCATGTAATTTGAGCACTTTGGCCCTATTTGGCATTGCACAGCATCTCCTCATAGTTTGGCATTTCCAATTGGCATTGCTTTCTCTGGTAACCAGCACAGGTCAATCACATCATTGTTACTAATGTGCAGCATGCAGCACATAACACCAAAGTGAACCAATTAGGTGGAGTGCATGAGACCTAAAGCACATCAAAAATAGAACATCACACCAGGACAATTTGGCATTGGGCCACAGTGTTCACAAATCTTATTGGCTAGGGAATCAGCAACATGCAGTCAGATTCATACAGGCTAATGGATGGACTTGTGGGTAGCACATGGCACTTTCCATTTTTATACTTTATTTTACCATTTTCATTAAGTCATTTGTACATGGCACCTAGGTACATACATGGAGAAACCAGAGGATCTTTCCCCCCACCCAGTTCAGCAGCCTCACTTAGCATTGCACACCATTTGTGTACTATTGTCTTAGTCCATGTGCCTTTGCATTCCACCCTTCATATAGTCATGTTTGGACATCATTTGTGCCTTTCCACTGTATAACCATGATTGCACACCATTTGTGCTTTTTATTGTATAGTTGCATTTGTGCATCATTTATGCATTTTGTTTGTGTGTTGCACCTTTGATGCACTCCAATATAGTCTCCATCCCATTGTGCTTGCTGCATATCACCTATCATCTTTGCACATTTTTGCACTCTTGTCATGCATTTTACTGCATTGTGCTTTTCTGCTCCTTTACATTGCACACTTTTGCACCACTGTTCAAATCTTTATTTCCATATCACTTACATTGTGTGCACATCATATCCTGACTCTATGTTCATAGCTATCATCACACCTTGAAGGGCATTCTGAGGTCCCCTGAATGAACCCCCACACCCTGAACACTTCTAGCTGTAGGACTTGTGTTCTCATCTTGTGTTGAACTCTGCATTGAGTACCAACACAACACATCAATGGTGAGGCCCACAGTGTGTAGCATCATTAGAAAAAGATAAGAAACTAGCAAAAGATGGTTAGTAAAAGAAGGAAGATTGAATTAAAAAAATGTACTTCATGGCCCACACAATGACTAGCATTGTTTGCACTGTCTCCTTTGTGTTTATTCATTAACAGCATGTTCGGGGAGGCAGTGTGTATGGGTTGATGTGGTGGTGGATGGGACTGGAGTTGTAGGAGTCATTGTCATGGGAGTCACCTGGCAAATGGTGCCACTTTTCTTTTTTTTAGGAGCACATGACCACATGGTTTGTGCATGGCCACAGACCCACCAAATGACTACTTTCTACCTGGGCTTGTCCCACTCATTCAACTGTATTATAAGTAGTTATAGTTAGTACTTACTGTATATTACATGTACATAGCTCTATTTAGTTACTTACAAGCATGTATAAATATAGTACATCTTATATACTGTGAGAAAACTGATTGCAACCAATTGCAACTGGTTTTTGAACAGTTTTTAAATATTTTGAAATACATGCAACCAGCAACTCAACTGACACCAAAACTGAGCAACTGCAACCAATTGTCCAGTTGCATTCAGTTGGGTTCAGTTGGGTTTCAGTTTTTTTTCTGGTTCATACAACTGGACCTTCAAACACTACTTCTGTGTGTCAGATGTGTGATAGAAATCAAACAAGGCAGATTATATTTAAAACACTTCCTCCTCTTCTTGCTTTTGAATGGGTATTACAACCTCCTGCTTTAAATCTTGTTTTAACCATTTCAACATCTGAGGTAAACAGCACATACCACTTGAGAGGTGTTATTTACTATACTTCAGAGCATTTTACTGCCCATGTAGTTTCTGCTGCTGGACAAAGATGGTTCCATGATGGCATGATGACATGTGAGAATCTAATTTTGGAACCAGCTGATATCTCACTATGACACAATGCCATAATTGCTTTGTATGAATGAGCATAATTTCTTTGTGAGGTGTGGGTTAGTAGGGTTAGGGTTAGGTCAGTAGGGAGAATGAAGTATTGCTGCTCTGGAGCTCTCGGATGATCAGTCATTGCAGGAGAGGTTATCTTGACACAAATTTTTCAATTGGTGATCAAAGGCATTGGGAGGGGCCAGATCCTGATGACTGCAAGAACACTTTACCTTTGCACTGATTGACCAACAGATTGGCACTTATCCCCATGCAAATGGAATTGTGGCTGTGTACAGCCATGGCTAAACCTCACTTTTTTTAAAGGGAACTCAGACATGCCATGCAGAGCAGTGGCCCTCTAGCATAAGTCAGAACACCTGGTCTTAGTGTGATCGTACCTACGTACCTCTTTTCTGTTGTTTCCTTCCGTCTTTGGTAAGGTTGTAAGCCTGACGCCGTAAGCCATGGTTTTTCGTTATTGGATTACATAAGGAACCCGGGAGTTGAAAATTTTCGGCTAAGCCGGGGCTTTTTGGGATAAGCCGGGCCGGAACATCACTAACTAGAACATTGTTCAGACGAGCTAGCAACGAGTCCAAGCGCAAATCGGTATGACTGATCTTTACTCTTTTTTTCCGAAAGTCGTTCGCTGATGCGTACCCCGTTTGCAGCTTACGCATGACCTTGCATCGAGCACTGCCTCTCTTCTGATTGTGCTGTACATCGTGGACCACGTAGTTTGCAGAGATGGTCGAATCGTTGGCAAGAGGACATGGTGGAATCGTCGTCCTCTTGCCAACATTGCAGATGTCATGGAGTGCCTTTGGGGACGCCAGCTAATCTGCCATTTTCATGTGACCTCATCTCTTCCTTCCTCGCTGTGCCTGATACCCAATCCGGAAGGCCCCCCTGTCCCGTCCCGACATCGACCCTGTCTCTTCTGGTTACCCAGGTCCATGTCCAGGAGGGACTTTGTTCGTGAAGACGACAATCCTGCTTCGTCAGCACGGTTCTAAGTCTGGTGTGCTATTTGGGAGGAACAGTGTCAATGCAGTTGACGTCGTTCGGCCTTTTGGTGTTAATTTCCCTCATCGGTGTCGTCTTCAGGATGCCCTTTGTCTGCAGTTCCAAACGAGACCCGCTTGGCGTTTGACGAACTCTCATGACACTGGTTCAGAGATGGCTGCTATACTTTCAACCGAGGGAACACTATCGATCCAACAAGCGATGTTCCGTTGAACATAGTCGAAGCGATGTCGAAGAAGACCAGCCCCATAGTCGTGAATTAAATTACAGGATGCGTACATTCGTCCAGCTTTTAAGCAGCCCATACTACACGAACTGTCAAAACCTGATGCTCATACCGACAAACCTTGATGCTTCATCCAGCTTCTCTTCGCATCCCTTGCCATATCCAACAAAAACACGTCCTCGATGTTGGGACACGATACCAATCCGGGCTCTCGAGCATGTCAAAATGACAGTGGTCAAGATTATCCTCAGTGACGACGCAGAAGATATTCTCAGTTCCCCATGTGATAATGCCGAGTGGGAAAGAGTTCATAAGGGAAGATTGAGGTCGTTTGGTATCACCGAACATCAGATAAGTATAGTCACTTTCTCATAAAGTGACTATGGAGTGACTCGATATGACCGCCGACTTCAGACTTGACTACTTTCTATCACGACATATCCAATCACTAAAAAAAGTTTGGAGCGATCTCCCCTCTTAGTGATGTTTTGGACGAAATTCTGTTGAGCGTGAGCTGCAGTTGCGTATTTTGGACTCCTATTTCTTTGGACACACGTTCGTGCCATGATTGTGCATTCATATGCACTTGAAAACGTTTCGACAGCTTCATTACACCCACTAAAAAAAGAAACCGAAAGTCCGTGGAAGCGGACTTAACTCCGGAGTCGCCCAACACGTGCTGTGCCATCTCGCCGACGAACTGACATATTCAAAACTCGTAAGCAGTAAGCCGTCCTCCTGCAAATTCGACTTCATGTGGACCCTCGAGGTATAAGATAAAGGCCGTATGTCCGTACTCTGACACTCCAACCCACCATTGCCATATTTTTGTCCAACGCCCCAAAACTCCTCACCGAGGCGATGCATTTGGCCCAACAATTCTCATCGCATGGCACCCTCATTACAATCGCGATTGCTGCTGCTGTTGTGCTCTTCCAAATCAGGGTCAGCAGGATCCTCGCTGCTTGGCCATTCTTCACCCACCGCTACGACTTCATTAAATCTAACTTCGAGAAGACTAGTCGTCATTCATTCTCGTTCAATATCCTCCAGGTATATGCCCCCGATGTGGAATGCCTATATCCCTATTTACACATCTGAGTAGCATTCTGTCACAGCATTAAAGGGCGCGAGCGCGCGCAAGGCATTTTTTGATTCCAAAAATCTCAACATCGGTGAGGGCTACAAAATCTTCATGGGTGGCGTACGTCGTTTCATTGGATCATGTTGCCCTCGCCTTAGCCTTCCTGGTAGATTCCAGACCTTCGCGACATACAGATGAACATAGAAGATGACAAGCCTGCGAGAACCAAACGCATCTTCACTCTCCTTCGTAAAGACCGCTTGTCGGACGGTGAGTTCCATGTAGACATACGTGCCTACGGGCTGTTCAATCTTTCGCTAGTCATGCCCACACTATTTGATGATATACAAAATCGAATGAACACTTGGGGAAAGCAAGGTACTATAGACCCCTTCAAAGACGTTTACGACGTATGTCACATTTCTCCTGCCGCCTGACATAAATCCTTCACTGTCCATATTATAGATGGTCTTTCAAATGACCGTCCGCATGGCCACTTGCCGCGAACTTGCGTCTGACCTTTCCGCCCTCACTAAATTACATAACCACTACTGGACCCTCGAGAACAGCGCCACCCCCAGCACGCTTCTCTTCCCATGGTTCCCCAGCTCCTCCAAGAGTGCCAAGGAGGCCTCAATCAAAGCCATGTACATGATGATATTGCATTATATCAATGAAAGAAAAAAATCCCCAGTGCCAAGCTCGGATGCCATTGATGTGTTGCTAGGCCAGGGGACAAGTGCCGATGACATAATCCAGTTTGTGATCACTATTATCTTCGCGGGGGTCATCAACACCGGTATGAATTGTACGTCATGTCGCCCTGCTCCCATCTCCCTTTTACAGGCCTAAACAATGATTTCAGCCTGCTGGATTCTTCTCTACACGTCTTTCCATTCCCAGTGGAAACTCGCCATCCGCGAAGAAATTCTTTCTCTCCTCGCCCGATACACCAATTCCTCTGAGCCGCTTCACAAACGGCTCTCCTCTATCCCTATTGATGCTTGGGAGGATCAGATGCCGACCATCGATCTCGTGCTGCGTGAGACCCTTCGCATCGTTGTAAATGGCACCCTCCTGCGCCGCAATCTGATAGAGGGAGCAGGAAAGTTCAAGGTGGCTGACACCGGAGAGGTGCCGAATGGCGGCTTCCTAGCTTACGGCATTTCAGACGTCCATATGAACCCAAGCATATACACGAATCCGGAGACGTTTGATCCAGAGCGGTTTAGCCCTGGGAGAGAAGAGGACAAGAAGGAACCCTATGCTTTCTTGGGATGGGGGGCTGGTAAGTCACTTCGGTACCCGTTTTGCCTTTTTTTGATATGGGAATTTGGTCAGGTCGGCACCCATGCGCAGGGATGAAGGTTGCGAAACTGGAAATCAAGATGATCGTAGCAATGTTTGTAGTCGGTTATGAGTATGACGTAGTCAATTCGAAGGGCGAAATTGCTGAGAGACTTCCGGTCCCAGACTACAACGATATACAGAAGGTATGTAATCTTACCAGTTGTAAATCAATATCATTGCACCGGCTGATTAAAAAATTTTTTATTTCAATAACTAGGCCAGGCCAAAGGGTAAGCAGTGTTTCATCAAATTCAAGCGTGTCGTCGAGTAAGACACCCAAATATGCACGGTGAGGCATCAGCCCACTCCAACTTGTTTCCTGTATGGTAGTATACTATAAATGTTAAATCCTAAGAATCCTACCAAGTCCTGACACCAACTCTGTCCAGAATCATTATGTAGTCAAGATAAAAGCAAACTAAAACCCTATCAAGTCTAATGACCAACCACGAAGCCTCTGTAAATCCTATTGAACCTCCCGACTGATTGTGAAGTCTATGTGAATCTTACAGCCTATCAATATTAGTCCTACCTGAGGTCTGTTAGGAATCATACAAAATCCAAAAAATCGAACTTCGTACTCAATGAAAAACCTAAGTATCAAGATTATTGTTAATCCAGGGTATTAAGTCGATTTATAAATCGGGGAGATTGCGGAGTTGCCATCCGGGGGTGGCAAGTGGGCATGCCGCCGCTGTCAAAAACCAAAACTAGAAATACACACGATATCTCAGTCTGTGTATTAGGATCAACTCCCGGGTCCTTATATAATCCAATGACGTGGGTGGTAGTCGGCAGGCTTACAACCTTACCAAAGACGGAAAACAACAGAAAACAGGTACGTACGTACGATCACACTAAGACCAGGTGTTCTGACTTATGCTAGAGGGCCACTGCTCTGCATGGCATGTCCGAGTTCCCTTTAAAAAAAGTGAAGTTTAGCCACCGCTGTACACAGCCACAATTCCATTTGGGGATAAGTGCCAATCTGTTGGTCAATCAGTGCAAAGGTAAAGTGTTCTTGCAGTCATCAGGATCTGGCCCCTTCCAATGCCTTTGATCACAAATTGAAAAGTTTGTGTCAAGATAACCTCTCCTGCAATGACTGATCATCCGAGAGCTCCAGAACAGCAATACTTCATTCTCAATACTGACCTAACCCTAACCCTACTAACCCACACCTCACAAAGAAATTATGCTCATTCATACAAAGCAATTATCATTGTGTCATAGTGAGGTATCAGCTGGTTCCAAAATTAGATTCTCACATGTCATCATGCCATCATGGAACCATCTTTGTCCAGCAGCAGAAACTACATGGGCAGTAAAATGCTCTGAAGCATAGTAAATAACACCTCTCAAGTGGTATGTGCTGTTTACCTCAGATGTTGAAATGGTTAAAACAAGATTTAAAGCAGGAGGTTGTAATCCCCATTCAAAAGCAAGAAGAGGAGGAAGTGTTTTAAATATAATCTGCCTTATTTGATTTCTATCCAAGGGGGTTCCGGGATCTGAACCCAGCACATAAGATCAGTTTTTTTTCAGCCATTGTCGACGGACTAACTAGCTACATAATCAGGCATCCTATCCTAATAAGGAAATATGACATCATCACCATGCCACCTTTCCCCGAGAATGATGCACAAGCATCACAAACCCATTTTCTGGGCTGGTTGAGTTATACACAAGCTAGATGATACTAGATTACAAGTAAATATATAGATAGACTGTTGCCAAAAATTGAATCAAGTACCTACCCATCGTGTCTCATGGCCAGTGTGTTTGCACTCCAGCACCAAGCCTGAGGCCAGATTTGCTGTCTCTCCACAAAGGCACTGATTCAGGACAACAAAAATTTTACATTTAGAAGAATTGGTCAAAAATGCACAGCTCATCTGTGAACATCTCCACAACAGATATATTCAAGTCCAAGTTATTGACAAGCAAACAAGTGTTCTCAGAGAACCTCAATGTATCCCTTGAATTTGCTTTCAATTTTCTCCACCTCATTCTGGCTGGACTGTCCATTGCACCCAGTATCCTCTGTGCCTTGCTTATTAAACTACATCCAATGGTTGTTCAGGCCTTACACTGGACAAAGTAGTTCTTGATCTTTGCACCAAAGTTTTCACTCATGGTCAGCTTTACACAACCCTATCTTGAGTTCATCATTGTGATCATGCATGAGTATTATTTTAAAATAGCAAAACTGATTCTATAACAACCAACATAACCTATGAGGATCTTCTCCTGTAAACAATCACCTTACACCCTTCTACTCAGAAATGCAGCAGAGCCAACAGTGCTTGTAGCATGTACATAAATACTACCTCAAAAAACTGTCCCAATGTTTTGCTATTTCAAAGAGGTTGGCTCACAACACAGCACCATCATTCTATTATATTCTGTGAAAACTGTGTATAATAGTTACCATCATGGCTTTCAGAATATGCAAGAATCATGTGATTCCAATCAAAACTGATGAAATAATAAATAGAACAAAATAATCAATCATTGGGACAGTTTTTGACCCTCAATTTTTTCATCCATAACCATGTTGTAGCCATCTGAATCATGGTGGGATCACTTGTGGGGACAATAAACAATGTCATGTGACTTTGTTTATCATAGTTTGACAGTTTGAAATTAATTCAACCATCTTCTTTCCTTTCAACCACCACATGATGCCCTTATCCTCTGCTCAGCACTCTACTGTCATCTCTCTGCTTCAAGAGGGGTATGACTTGCATCAAATCCAGTCCAAAACTGATGTTGGGAAGTCAACCATAGTAATGTGCCCAGCCCAGTCCAAAGCCATGAGCCAGGCCATTTGTGATGGCCCAGCAAAGGCTTTGGCCCAGCTCAGAGTAGCTGAAAGCCAAAGCTGCTGGCTCAGGGCATGGCTTTAGCTGTACTAAATTTTCATTGAAACTCCTTGTAAATCATGACTTTGTAAAGCTTGTATCAACTTGCCTTTCTTGAAATGTACTAGAATGTACTCTGCTCATTATGTGTAGCTTGTGACATGCCAACACACTTCAGTCACAAGTTCCAGAAATGGCCAAGCATCGATCAAACATATGGTAACAACCATATGCATATAAGCGATATCACAATAAAACTGCCAACTGTTTCTTCTACCATCTACCCAAGTCTACTGCACAAAGTTTGAAGTATCTCACTTGTTTTTATGACTATCATACTGATCATAAGCTTGTTACCTTGGAAGTGCAGTCAGATTTTTTGGCTTGATATCATGGTGATAGCTAAGGATACTGGGTAAGTCCTGCATTATTCAGGCTGAATGTTGGATCTATCCTAACCTATTTTAATCACTGATTCTAGATCTGATGAGATGAGAGGAACACATAGGCACATTCTTTTGATATGGTGATTTTACAAGCAAATTAGACATAGCAGGATAGGTAATGCTACTGGGTGAGTTGAGCACTGTTCAAGCTGAACTTTGGATTGATCCTAACCAGTTTTTCTCACAGATTTTAGATCTGATGAGACAAGAGGAATGCGCCACTGCATTCTCTCAATATAGTGATTTTATGAGAAAGCTAAATATAGCAGGATAGGTAATGCTGCTACTTAAGTGAGTTGTGCATCATTCAGGCTGAACTTTGGATCAATCCCAACAGATTTTCCTCACAGATTTCAGATCTGATAAGATGAGAGGAATGCACCATTGCATTCTCTCAATATAGTGATTTTATGAGAAAGCTAGATGTAGTGAGATCAAAGCAAGATATAGGTGAGTTGTACATTGTTCAGGCTGAATTTTGGATTTATCCTGACCAATTTTTATACATCATATTTAAGATCTGATGAGGTGAGAGGAATCTTTCAATATAGTGATTTTATGAGTAAATTTGATATACCCGATGCAATCAATGAATATTAATGGTGCCTCGAAAAATGCCAAACCCATCACCCCAAGCCCCTGCACTATCAAAATTGACTTTGTGTGCTAGAAGCTGTGGCCTGGGCTGGGACAAAGCCACCTCAGGCCAAGCCAAAGCTAAGGATTTTGGGCCAAGCCAGGCCAAAACATCACTAGTCAACCATTGGCAGAATCAAAAGGGAGATGGATTGGGATGAGGAAAACAACATGAAAGGTCATCCTTCCAAGCTCTCTCCTCATGACTAAGGCATAGCACAAGTCTGGGTCACTCACAAGTACCTGTGGGCTGAACCATGGGAATACTCATGGGTATGTACAGTCACAGCTCTGGGTCATCCATGGGAACTGATCCCTGAGGATCTGGGTATCAATTTTGGAGACCATGAGTACTTGTACAAGTGCTTGTGCATGAATCAATCTGCCAGTAAACTAGTGGTTTGGAGAGAGCGTAAGTATACTATATACCATGTAGAATCCCACTTTGTGAAGGGTGTCACTAAAGTGTTATATAATTACACTGCTCTGGGTTTTTGAGAGAAATAAGGAGAAAGGGGTATTTACTATAAGTGAACAGCTGCACTATTCAATTATTCCATTGGTGAGCACATGGATATATTATATACCCTGCTCATTGCTAATTTTTGAAAGGATCAGTTGTGCTGTTATTGAGTTACAGTGCTAATGGTTTTTTAGCTGAATGAAGAGGAAGGGTGTTTATTACAAATGAACAGCTCAACCATTCAACTAGTACTTTGGAGAATATGTAGACATAACATGTACAATGTAGAATGCAGGTTTATGAAAGGAATGGTTCCACTGTTATTGAGTTACGATGCTGCTGATTTTTGAGAGGAATGAGGAGGAAGAGATGGTTGGTACAGAATAATGGTTACACTATTAAACTATTAATTTAGGGAGAATGTGGATATACTATGCACAACATATAACTCCAGTTTACTAAAGGAACAGTCACACCATTATTGAGTTATGATGCTGTGGGTTTTTGAGAGGAATGAGGAAAGGGTGGTTGGTATAAAATAATGGTTGCACAATTAAACTATTTATTTGGAAAGAACATAGATATACTATGTACAATGTATGATCCCAATTTACTAAAGAAACAGCTACACCATTATTGAGTCATGATGCTGCAGTTTTTTGAGAGGAATGAGGAGGAAGAGGGGTTGGTATAAAATAATGGCTGCACCATTCAACTAGTGCTTTTGGGAGATTATAGATATATTATGTACAGTGTAGAATCCAAGTTTATACAGGGAAGCATTAAGGCATTAGTGAATTACAGTGCCACAAACCCTGACTCATTCAGATAGTAACCTAACTCAAATCTAACTTGTAGTATTGTTATATATTCTATCTACTTGTACAAAATGACAGACATGTACCCATGGTTACCTGTGAGTACTTGTCTCTACTACAGTGTATCTACCCATGACGACTCGCATACCCATGAGTTTTACACTCACAGATCTGGGTCATCCATGGGAAAATACTCATGCAGATCCAAGTAAGGGTTTTCTTTGTGAGAATACTTGTGAGTTTGGATCTGGGTCACCCATGGGTGCACTCATGCTACATTGTATGCCTTACTCATGACAAGCAATCCATCATTTGACAAATCACTACTGGAAAGCTTGACAATGCTGTTCAGGACACCACTTTTATCAACAACATCATCCCCTCCTCAGACTGTCAGAAATGTACTGAAGGAGAATGATTTTCAAGCCATTACCAGGAAGAAATGCCCCCTTCTCAAGAAGGCCCATCAATGGCTCATCTTAAGTTTGCCAGGTACCACAAAAATTGGACTGTGGGGGATTGGAAAAGGATTATATGGTCAGATGAGACTAAAATCAACAGGATTGGGTCAGATGGAAAGGTTTACACTTGGAAAAAAAGAGGGGAACCACTTTCAGACAGAACCACCACTAGGGTGTAGCACAGGTGACTCTATGGGTTTCACTGGCAATACCACACCTGTCACCTGTGACACCATACCTGTACAAACACCATACCTGCAGGTACAGGTTATAAGCACAGGTTTTGTATGGTGTTTAAAAACTACAGTGGCACTTGAATAAACTATATGTAGCTAAGACAAAGATGAGAAACAGCTATAGTAGAAAATTATTTAACTCTCTTATACTGCTTCAACACTTGAATCCACATATAAATTATGATATAGTGTTCAATTCTTTCACCAATCACCTGTCAGACTTATCCATCATAAAGAATGCAAAGAAACTTGTAATTCACTGCATTTAATGTGGGCATAGTAATTTTTGGCACAAAAGGAACTTTAAGAATGAACACTCCAGATAACCATGCAAAATAACATCCACTTTACTTAATTAGATCATTGTATGTCATAAAATACTACAGCACCAGTCAGATACATGTTTTTCACAGAGTATAACAACAAATGGATTCTCATAAAAGTTGATAAAAATGCTGTCAACTCATAGCCAAAGAGCTTAGAAGAATTGAACATGATATGAGATGCATCACAACTCAAACCTGTCACAACCTGCAACACCATGAGTACAGATGTGGTGTTGCTACAGGTACAGATATACCAACCCATACCTGCACCTGTGCTACCTGCAGGCAAAATACCACAGGTTAACCTGTACCTGTGCTACACCCTAACCACCACACCTACATACTATCAAGCATGGAGGGGGAAATAACCTTACATGTATGATATGGGGTTGTATGGGGTGGAATGGAGTCGAAAAGCTTACAGAGGTTCAGGAGCTCATGGATGCACCGCAGTACTGTGATATTTTGGAGGATGTGGGGGTGGAAAGGTTTGGAAAATTGGAGATGGCAGAAGGGGAGAGGATTTTTCAGCAGGACAATGACCCCAAGCATACATACCTCCAAAAGGCTACAAAATGGTTTGAAGACAATGACATCCAAGGGCTTGTCTGGCCTGCCCAATACCCTGACATTAACCCCAACTCCAAGCATGCCATGCAGCAATATCCAAGGCCACCAACTAGAGCACATGAGCTGTAGGATAGGGTGGTTGAGGAGTGGAACAAAATTCCACCAGAAGCATACCAAATGTAAGGGGACTAGGAGGTGTCCCAAGGGTCTTGGCAATTTTCTGTGTTGTCCCATTTTTTTTTACATTTTATTTCACCTATTCTGCATTTTCTACATACATATGATTTTTTGTGATTTTATCCCTGTTTTATGATTATTTTTCCATTTCCCCACATTTGTACATGTTGACAGTTTTATTTTTAGAGGCAGGGACCCTTTCAGATACTTACTCATTGAGGTGACATCATTCCATAGCTTTGATTAGCATATGTATCTCCACTTTTTTCTATTTTTAGCCTACTATTTGATTTTTGGGTCTTTCACATATACTAAGCATCGACAGATGGGTCCTTAGAGTTTTCTCTTTGGATTTCCCTCTGTTAGGTGTGCCTGAGGTGTCTGTATTATGTAATATAATATTAACTTTGGATTCCCCTCTGTTAGCTCATTATTAAGTGAGGCTTGCTGTTGCCCTTACACCAAAGGCTTATAGAAAGCATGTTCAGGAGGATACAAGCAGTTATGCAAAAGGAGGACATACCAAGTATTAATTAGTTAGAAAATTGAGGGTCAAAAACCTGTCCCAATGATTATTTTGGTGCATTTATTATTTCATCAGTTTTGATTGGAATCACATGATTCTTGCATATTCCAAAAGCTATGATGGTACACTATTATACTGTACACAGTTTTCACAGAATATAATAGAATGGTGGTACTGTGTTGTGAGCCAGCCCCTTTGAAATAACAAAACATTGGGACAGTTTTTCGAACCACTGCATAAATGTCACATGTGTGCCAAAGGCACATTCGAAAAGCTTGTACACATAGATATGAGGTAGTCACATGCTCATGGAATGTGTTCTCCTCATGTATGCACAGTATGCACAGACCACATGTATGCAGCATGTGTGAGAGAATATGTGTTGTGTGCATGTATTGCCACATGTCACTTATATGCATGTGTGCAGCATGTATCATTTGTGTATCATTTGTAAGTATCAATGGATTAAGTAATTAATTTCAACAGTTGCATCATTTGCATAGTTAGCACATCAATCCCAGTGAAGAATGCAGATATTACCTAACATAAGCTGTCTCCTAATGCATGAAAATGCATATATCACAAATTAATAGATAGAGAAACTTAAATACCTATTTTCTTGCATTGTCAGACAGCTTATGTTTCTAAATGTACAATAATGCTCCAATTTCGATTCTATTGCAATGACAGGCATAATATAACATTAGTGAAACTGTTACCCCACCAGCCAGGCCATCCCACCTATCCTGACCACCTATCCACTCAAAATGTGATCCCACCATTGACAAAGCCCAATAACCCTGATGACACAGATATGATGCTGCAAGCAGTTGCCATAATTAGATCATGTAACATGTCTGTCAAATTGGATGCACCATTTCCTTGGAAACCAACATGCTCAGTATCCTGACCTGTATTTTCATTCAACTTGCTTGGAGGGAAGTGCATTAGCAATCGCACTTAATGCAATTAATATAACTCTCGCACCTTTCCTCTGTGTGATCTTCTCAGTGTTCACTATTCTTTTCTGGTAGTAATGCAAATCAGAGTCAGACATAACAATACAACAAGACCACTTACCGCCACTTTAGCTTGAGTCCCAAAAGCCTATATGTAAACAGAAGCCATTGTTACTGGCAAGGCCCAGGTATATTCTGGTGAACATACCTTCTTTTGCCCTGGTGGCATTGCCTTGAAGTAGTTTTTGAAGTCGGCTTTTGAACCACCCAGTTTGAGCCAATCTTTCATGGCAAAATTCCTGACCCAAAGCAATCAGTCTCAAGAATCTGTGGAATGGAATCATACTTTTCCATCATCCCCATGCCAACTACTGCTGCCCTTGATTTTTTTGCAGGCCAAGCCATTTCCAAAGAATTTTCAATCAGGACCAGAGGATTTGAGGCAGTAGTCGTTGCAGCTAAATCGAGACCACAATGAGCACTTGAGATTGAGTGAATAGGCATTACAGGTGCTGTTGAGTTGCAGTGAGGAATAGCCTCTGCTCTGCCTGACAAACCAGATGAATCACCAATCCACACAGTCACAGGAATTGTGGGTGGCATTGGTCCTCCTGTTGGAGCAGACTATATATGCTGCACAGGGGAAGAGACAACACATTCCTTACAACCTACCTGGGGTTTAGTTAGGCTTACAGCTAGGGTTAGCAGAGGTAAGAACACTGTATTCCTACTATGGTACAGGTTCTCCTTATATACACAATAATAAGGATGTCACATGACTCAGGAATGTGTTTACCACATGTATGCGCAGTAAGCGCAGTAACATGTGTGTGCTGCATGTATGCAGCATGCATCTTGGGGTTTAATTTCAACACCCCCCCTCAAACTGTACAGCGCTCCAAGCAGCTAAGTTTGAATCTCAAAAGTAATTTCGAAAGAGTCTCTAAATTTCCTGAATAGGATGGCGCCAAGGTTCTTTGTGAACATGTCAGTTGGATTATCACTTCCAGGAATGAAAACGACTGTGACTTTGTTATTTTCTATGCATTCACGGGTATAGTGGTAGTGAATGTCTATATGTTTGGTCCTTCTTTCCTGAACTAGATTTGATCCGATGAAGATGGATCCCTGATTATCAGCACAGATTGGTATGCGCTTCAGTATATATCCAAGTTCCTGGAATAAGGACTCTATCCACACTATCTGCTGACAAGTGTCAGAGAGAGCCATATATCCAGCTTCTATGGATGACAGTGCTACAGTTTTTTGTAAACGGGACTGCCAGCACACAATGCCACTTGCTAGAGTAGCAAAGTAACCCATTGTAGATTGGTGTTTGACAGTGTCAGCTGCCCAATCAGAATCTGTGAAGGCCTGTAGCTCTTCAGATTTCTCTCCATCATAGACTACATATGTTATATTTCTGGGTTCCCACCAGGTAGCACATGATGTACATCACTTTGTCTAGATGTTCTTGGCCAGGATTAGCTGAGAATTGTGACATCCTGATTACCATGTAAGCGATATCAGGTCATGTTCCGAGCATCAGATACAATAAAGATCTGATCACAGACTGATATTTTGATCTAAGCACCGCATTTGGCATCGCTGTTTTTTCCAACGGTTTGTAACCAGTCGGGAGCGGAGTGGGGGCAGCTTTGGCATTTGTCATCTTGGGCCTCTCAAGCACTTTGGTGAGATATTCAGTTTGATCAGATTTGACTTTGCTTGCAGTCTGGGTGACGTGCATGCCTAAGAATTCCATGACTTTTTCAGTACTGTGGCACTCCCAATGCTTCAGACAAGCATTCTTCTTTTCATCCACAAGTTTCTTGTTCTTCCCCATGAACAAGCCATTATCAACATAGACCAGTGCAATAACAATGCTGCCTGTCTTAGGATCCTTGTGTATGAAAATGCCAGCATCAGAGCTGGCTCGCACAAACCCAATGGTGTGCATAAATGCCTCTAGCTCTTTCCACCATGCTGGTGAGGCCTGTTTAAGGCCATACAATGCTCGGTGTAAGCACATTACTTTGTGCTCTTTTTCCTCAAGTCTGAAACCCTCGGGTTGATTTATATGGATCTCCTCTTCTAGTTTGCTGTATAAAAATGCAGTTTTTACATCTAGGCCAGTCATATACATGCCTTCTAGAGATGCAAGTGCAAACATGAGGTGTACAGTCTCGTAGCGGACTACTGGTGAGAAAATCTCATCAACATCAACACCTTTGACTTCTGAAAAGCCTTTTGCCATGAGTCTGGCTTGTTTTCTTCCATCTGATTTCACAGAGAAAATCCATCTATTTTTGATCATTTTTTGATCATGTGGAAGATTGACGATGTCATAGACTTGTTGCTTGCAAAGGACCTCTAATTCTTCATGACAAGCCTGTTTCCACCCAAGTTGCTGCTGCTGTGGTAGGCATGCAATATCGCAAAATTGGTTTGAAACTTGGCTTATTTTGCTTGATGGTGTGACTGCTTTTGACAACAGCCAGCAAATAAGCTTATCTCCACTTTCCTTGGTTATATTTTAAATATAACCTGCTTCATCTGGTTCCCCCATTGGGTGATCATGTTCTTGTTTATTGAAGTCAAGCACACTCTCGCAGAGTGCCAAACTCGGTTCAGCAACCGGTTCTTTCTGTTGATATTGTAGTCGTGTTTGGTTATGATCTGAATTCTGACCCACAGATCTCTTCCAATATCGATCACGTGCAATGTCTCTCTCTATGTCAGAGGAAGTTGCTTCTCTCCATAGGTATTGCCGGGATAGTTTGGAATGTTCCTCTGCCTGCCTGATTGATGGGGCAATTGCTGCCATTCTTGTTGATCATCACGTCTTGAATGAAAGTCCTCAGTGGTTACTGGAGGCAGTGGAGGAGGAGCATCAGTCACATCGTTATGTGCCTTTTGCTTGCTTGGTACAACATCATCATCATTTTCTGATGATGGAGGAAGGGGCAGATTTTGTGGTGGTACAGAATCATCGCCATCCATTCCAGATGAGTGGTCATCATCTTCTGGTTCTGCAGGTGGAAAATTATTAATGTCTGTCTTGGCAGGAGTTTTAGCTCTGGGACAGCATGGGAACAATGTTTCATCAAATAGTGCTGTAGTACCAATGAATATTGCACCACTAAGTCGCATGAAATGGTATGCTTTAATGCCATTTTCCAATCCAAGGTACATCATTAACTCTGATCGAGGAGCTAATGTGGTTGGATGTTTCTCCCTGGGTAGATATATGTAAGCACCACAACTGAAGACCTTCAGATTGTTTACATCTGGGCGGACCTTCGTCAGGTCCTCAACAGGTGTCAGCCATTTCAAACGCCTTATTGGGGTTCAGTTGTATAAGTGTGTTGCATGTTCAATGCAAAATTTCCACCATGATTGTGGCAGACAAGCAGTAAATTGCAGGGTTTGCGAATTTTCCATTATTGTCCTTATGGCGCATTCTGCGCGCCCATTCTGTTGGTAAACATGGGATGTAGACATCTCTATTTTGATGCCAAAATCCTTAAGCATATTTTGTAGCTCACAATCTTTGAACTCCTCCCCTGGATCAACACGCCAGTGTTTGATTGTAGCACCATACTAAATCAAAGCCATTGCCCGAAATTGTCTAATCGCTGCAGCAGCATCAGACTTCTTTCTAAGGCACTGGACCTAGATATGTGTCATCTTGTGATCCAGAAATACAATAAAGTATTTATGTTTGTGGTACGATAGTACTGGGAGTTCCTTTAGATTGGAATGTATTAATTCAAAGGGTTTCTCTGCACGTGAATTTAATTTGGAAGAAGATTTTGAGGTCATTTTCCCTTCAGCGCACCCTGGACATATAATTTTGTCTTTAGGAATAATTAAATTCCTTGGGAATTTTATGGTGCTATTAGGCATTTTCCCTAGCACCTCTTTGGATGGGTGTCCAAGTCGCCTATGCCAAGTCAAGTAGTCTGCGACATACATGGTTGCGACATTGATCCTCTTGGTGCTCAATATATGAGTCCAAGCCCAATAAATCATGTCATGTCTCCTAAGAGGAACACAATCCATAATTGGGTTTCCTTTCTCAAAAAATAAAATGTGTGTGAAGGAACCACACAACTGTACCAGTCATTAATGAAAAAAGGATACATGGGTATCATCATTCTCCCATGGCAGTGAGTCTCTGCAACCTGCACTTGGACCTAGCAATGGCTCACTGACATGGGTTTCAGCCACCACAGTGCCACTCAGCACAGTTTCAAGCATGGGCATGTCGGTGGCAAGCTGGTTGATCTTTTGGGTTGCAGCATCTGAGTCGTGCATGTCATTGTCAGAGCCTTCCATCTTCAATAAGCCAGCATCATTGAGAATAGGCTTTGGAGAGCTTGAACATTTGCGCTTCCTCCCAGAGTGCTTCCCGGTCTCACCTTCCTGTCACCAAATGTTCTGGCCACCATGAGGCATATGCATGCACTGCCCATCGGTCCAGTTTCCAAGATCCTTTGGAGAGACAAAATTCCTCAAACTTAGTCATCATCTTGATTCTGAAATATTCATAAGCATCAAGTCCCAATTGACCCCAGGTGGATGGTGCAAGCTCAGCATGTCGTAAAGAATTGAATATTTTTTGAGCCTTGTCACCAAATTTTGTGGATCGGTGTCGATCGACAGGAACTCCTTCTCCATCCTTCAAGTATGGGTGTTTCTCATCATCATCTTCAGAGCTATTCAATGGTCAGCTCCATCTTGGCTTTCTGATCGCAAGGCCATTGGTGTTGCCATCATCTCATTTCTGATACTCCTCGTAAGCTTTCTCCAGCCAAAATTTGATGCTATTGTAGTCAGTTTGTAGCAAAGAGGGGGGTGCATTTTTTAAAAGAGGAAGCCAATTTGATTCTGAGCGTGGAATCTGTTCAACCCATTCCAGCAGTTTTTCATAATCATACCTGTCATGGTTATGAATAGATGTAAAATAATGCATAGAAGTGAATGTTAACCTACTTTGTCATTTCTAACTATCCCTTCAACTTTACAACTTCATTTTGAAGACAAGAATTTTCATACTGTGATGATTGCAGTTGTCCGACCATCATGTGAGATTGAGATGGCATATATGCACTATTTTGGGTCATGAAAGGATCATAGTAGGGACGATCTGATACAGGATGATGTGTCGACTGTCCAAACTCATGGTTGGCAAGAGTCTCCCATGCAAAGTGAGGGTATGTTGCCTAAGAGTGATGACCATGTCGAGAGTGAGCATTGTTTGAAAAACTAGCTGAAGATACTAGTGGACTCAGAGACACATTGGAATCTAAAGGGAGTCCATTTTGAGAATAATGAGGGCTTTGTTGGAAATTAGATGCCAAATGGAAAGTTAAACTGCATATTCCTGGGGGTGATTGTAAAGGAAACATCAAGGGAGACATTTTGACAATGCAGGGACATGCAAAGTTTGAATTACAGAAGCTACAAGTCAACAAAGTTGGATAAAATGAATGTGAGGAACAATGAGAGCATGACTGCTGTGGTGGTTGTGAGGAAAGCGCAAAATGTGTGATGGTCACAATCACAATCCCATTTCTGCAGGACTTTGATGCATCTCAATCATTTTACCCTTCTGCACCTGAAAGTTTTCCAAGATGTCAATTCCATTGGATCAAGTTAGCCGACTGGATCATCAAACACTTGTCAAGAGTTAGAATCAGTGTTACATGGCACTTTTGAATGAGGTTCAGCTTCTTCAGTAACCATTATCATCTGAGCAGTATACATGTAACTGACATGCATTCCAGAGAATACAAATGACATACATAGCTGAAGATACCATAGGAGAAGTGCAATCTTCCATTCAAGGTCCCATCAGGCATGTTTAATATTGTCACAGTTGAAGATTGGTGCATCACATCACTGGCCCAATCATAGTGACAATTTTTTCACTAAGTATTCCAGCCAATCCCATCTAAAATATTACAGGCTTTTCAAGATGATCATCTTTGCTTTGATCCCAACCGTACACTGGTAGATAAACTGAATGGTGTGCCTTCCTCAACTGGCAATTCAATGAAAATGAAGTGAACTTGGCTGTGGACTGATAACTCTTGCTTGGGACTCTATGGGCAGCAGTGTATGCTCTTGGATTCAAATGGCCATGGCAATGTAATATAGCATGCAACCTTCGTCAATAATGTCTGTATTGTTCCCATTTCCCTGCCCACCCTCTTCATCATCTTCATCACCTTGTCCTAGTAATTTCCATTCCAATTTTCTCGACTAAAAAATGCTCTGGATCCAGCATCAAAATCTCACCATCTTGGGCAATTTTGAAGTAAGGCACCATTGAGACCACTGAATTGATTTTTTTTACATCCATTGCAACCAAAGCATTATCTCCCTGATAGTGGCATGCATATACAGCTTGGAATGAGTGCTCGAGTAATTCTTGATCAGGAGAGGAGAACATGGAGATGATGGTTAGATTGTGAATCTCTTCTGCAAATCATAAACGAAAGAAGAATTGCACTTTGGCAAATTTGGAGTGATTATTAGCATGAAACTGCATTTAAAAATTAGAGAGTCAGTAAAAACAGAGTGGGTTTCTATACCTTGACAACTCTGGTGTTTCACAGTTTTCTTTGTGACTGACACTCCATCCAATGGGATTGAGCAACTTGTCCATTTGGAAGATGAAGATGCGCCCAGCGTCTAACTGCATGGGGACATTGGTCTCAATTAGGCCATCCCTTCTCATCCCAAAGTGCCATGATAGCAGATGCCTCTCGATCAGAAACATTGATAGCTGTCAACTGACAGGCTCACAACAGGGCATAGCCATTACCAAGGTTCTTTCCACCCTGTGGGACTTTCATCAATTCATCTTCAAAGGGTAGGACATTGGGCATGATGCTGAGAATGGAATTGATTTGGGCACGAAGCAGTCCATGCTAGGCAATGTTGGCATATGGATTTTTGTCCTGACATATTTCATCTCCAAGATTGCCAATTGCAGTTTCCATGGCCCATTGAGCATAACAACCTAGAGGCCCTGCACAAATAGTCTCTGGTCCAATGTGCATGAGAAGATGGATGCTATAGCAAAGGAAATGAATCCGCTCTGCACATCATTGGACATACAGATCCTCAAACTCCTTGTGAAATTCACATAGCAAATGATTTCCTTCCTTAATTTGCTTGGGGGATAGTTTGAGTTGATACATTACTTGAATGCTTCACGTCAGTTTGCAAAAGTTTTGCCAATATTTTGCAGTCAGGATAGGCAGGCCCTAAACCAAAAAGATAGATTAGAAACTCCCAGGCTTTGTACTTTGAGTTAATTTTCTTGGCAGGGTTTTGAGGCACCTAGCCAAATGAGAAGGGCAAGTATGGCATAGCTATTGTGACAGTCTTGCCATGAGAGTCCCATATTTTTTCTGGTCAGAACTTTCCAGTTTCAACCATCCTTGGTATTGGGCTGGTAACATTTTACTGTACCATGCCACAATCCCGGGAGAAGGTCAGGATCATTGAGGGCAGTGAGGTGCATCAGATCCATGACAAATATATTTGGAACACCAAGGCTGTGACGCAAGCCACTGAAGATTGTTTGTTTGCTAAGTCCTGTCACAAGCTGTCGAGTGTTATACTGTGATGGGTTTTGGGCAGAAAGAAGATGTTGGAGGTTTGCCTTGTAGCACTCAGAGCTGTTTTGCCGAAACTGGTGCAACTGAGCAAACATTACATCAGGGTGGTCACATCCTGCAATGCTATAATTTGTGGGTTTTTGCAGAAGGGGGAAGTAGTGCCCATCTCCATCACGACATTGTCCAGAAAGTGCACAGAATAATCAGCAACCACATTTTCCACTATGTCCAACATTTCCACATGCATCTGTTGTTACGAGGAGACGTGAAGGTGTGGGAGTTCAATTTTCTTTTGTTACTATTGTTCTGCCGTTCGACCTCTCTCACGCTATTGTTCATTCCCTTTTGTCTCGTCAATGTGCGCCCTTACAATATGCTTTTACCTTCTCATGTTAGCGTAATATACTGCGGACGCTTATCGCTCTTATTGTCCTTATTGTCTCTCCATTCTTATCATCTCTATTGTTCTGTTGACAAGACTCATATCTATGATCTACACCTGTAATATTTATACGATGAATGTATGACTGGTCAATCAGCTTGACCTAGTCATTTCTAACACTCCTAACCTGGTGTGATCTGAGTCTTTGCTCAACCGTTGCTTATGAGCTTTGGCGAACTGAACTTCTATCTCGACATCGTCACTTACGAGTCTCGACTTATCTTTGATCTAGGGGTATTGACTATAACATCTGTCATGGCAGGCCCATCAGCAGTAACCAACATAAGAAGTGGAATGGACTTGGGAATATATGAGTGAGCCCATGTGTCCCAGATCTTCAAACCCTCCTTTTGCAAAGCAGAAATATGGGAGAGGGCAGGATAAAGATAAGAGTCTATGTGTTTTGGCTTCTTCAGACCGCCAATGAAGCCAGCAGGTATAACGAAGCATTTCTTGTACCGTAAGTCAGTGGGGAGGTTGTGAATCATGTAGATGAATATCCAACAGTCCAAGTTCTCATCTGCATAGAGCTGAGCACCATCAAGAGATATCTAAATCGTCACATCGCCATTCTTGATCTTGCCTGCATGGCAGGCATCAAGGTATTCCCTTGAACATGTTGTGTCATTGTATTCTTTCAACCGACCACTGTTTTGTTCAGCATGCTTGAGAATGGTTTCACTAGTGTTCTCTCGATAGTGCATCTTTTCTGCTGTCTCTGGCAAACAATAAATGGCTTGAATAATTGGCCTGATGGGGATGGTCAAAAATTGCCGACGTGTGTCAGCAGGTCGTTTGAGTCCAGCTAGAATTGTCTGATTGTGGCTTGAAAGGAATGCGGCAAGAGATTCATCTTGTGCATTTTGTAGGTGAGCACGCTGAGATGCAGTGTTGGTTCATGGTGGCATGGAGTGAAAAAAAGTGCCAGAAGTTTTTATGTGACGCAACCAGACACTAATGATATTGTTGAATCATAATCAATTCAACCAGTTACACTCTTGGTCAAAGGACAGTGAATAGGTATTAATGGGAGATTATAGATTTTATGCGAGAGAATGAAAAAAAAATGTTAGGTAATATCTGCATTTTTCACTGGGCAAGGGGGTGGACGTAGGGGGGGGGGGTCGCCGAAGGCTGAGATTTTTTTTTAAACTTATGTATTACCTGACACCGCGAAACCACAATAGGCAAAGGATTTACTTAAATGACTCTCAGAAGCTATCCTACGAAGTCTTCCTGTAGATACCATAGATACCTGACAGCTGAAGATGAAACTTTTTGGTCTGGTTGACTTGCGTTCACATTGATCATGCAAGATGGTGAAGAAGGCAAGGTAAAGTTTGAATACTAGTAGGTGTTTAAACTTCGAGCCTAATACCAATGAACATGCAGGGGCACTGACTCGGACATCAAATATACTGATACTAGTACACTAAAATGCCCAGACTGCAAGCAAGATATTCGGGTTGGCACAGCTGGTTCCAACTTGACATCCACCGTAGTTCAAAGGCTTGTTGAGCGGACTCTGTAATGAAATGCAAGGTCCATGGATGTGAGACAGTTTGGGTGAGTCATGCCATTAAGTTATGTTCTTCTCATCGTTCGTTTGCATGTCTAGTATCATCGCACATGCATGAACTATGATTTTGCACCGAAATATTGGACATGCTCTAGCAGTGGCAGGGTAACCGGAACGAGAAGCTAGAAGAGAGCAATGTAGCAACCTCAGTGGTGGGTAACAACACTGTATTGAGTAGTAGTAGTACCTAGAAGAGAGTAACGTAGCACTACTACAAAGTAAGTAAAGAATATAACGAAGTAAAGTAATGGGACTTACACCTCAGTGGTGGGTAACAACACTGAGGTGTCGAGATATGACTATGGGTATTACATAGTAACGAGAATAGGGGTAGTAATAAATAAATGATCGAAAATGGTACAACGTGATGATGAATAAATGAAGTACCAGGTATGTTGGGCATCACGGGGATACTCGGATATGACGACACATGCCCAAGTTGTAAGGCGAGCAACACGACTAAGCGCCGCCGCATGTGATTTTGCACATTGTATCTAGTATTATATGTTGTTTGTATACCTACGAACTTCTAAATAGTACCTACAGCTTCGGTTTTCTCGAACCCGTCTCACAGAAAACATAACACGTGACTTAAACGTACCAAATTAGGAAGAAAAGGGACTGGCGAGCTGCGAAAAACAAGAACCGACGTCATATGAAAAATTCCCGTCCCGCCACCCCCTTGTCACTGGGCATCAATTTCCACCTCTAGCGCTAGTGTGGGAACTGGATTAGACTGGATTTGAAGCTGATGACTTGGAACATAGTAGATCTCTGCCAAAAACTCTGTATCTTCTTCAACGACTTTACTAAGTCAATTACTGCATATCTAATGTAAAAAGTTAATAAGAAAGGACAAAAATAGTACCATTTTCCTTCCTCTTCCGCCCCAATTACAAGGTTTGATCTATAGATGGAAAAATGATCAAATCCATCAGTCTGGCAGATCTGGTGAAATTGGCCAACTTTTCTGTGCCATCTATGTCTTCCATTAGCAGAGGGTGTGCAAGAATTGGGGAAGTTATACATTTAGCTTATCAGGTGTTGTATAATGTAGTCTAATATTATTATTTCTTCCTTGTTTTCCTGATGGTTTTACACTTATACTACTAGTCACTGACTTAGCGAATATAAAACAAGTCTGGTGCATATAGTATTAGTACAAGCGGTCTGAAAACGCCCCATATGTAAGGAATGCATAGGATACTAATAGAGTGAGCATAGTGCATAATGGTTGTCCCTCCTGGTACCAAAACATCATCTTGAGACCAATCCCTAACCGCTCCTGCCGCTGTTTTTAAGTCATCTACAAATACAGCTTTCAACTTTGGTTTCTCTGTCTCATCAAAATCACTCTCGTTCGGCTCTACCACTACACCCTCATCCATATCCACCGCTCCACACGTTCAGTTGACCCCAAATCAACATATCCCTCTATAAGCGAGACAATGAACACAATAATAGCAATAATACACAGAGCGAGGACCATGCGTCCTAGCTCTTCGTTCTCCGATGCCCACCGCTGAAGTCTCCATTCGAAAATATCCCGCCGTCGCTGGGCCGCTGAATACCAGACAATGAGGCTTGTGTGGTGAGCGAGGAATTGTTCGCAGCGACGTGATACCTCAATATAGAAGGTGTAAAGGGCGAGAAGGCGAGGCACTGCAGCATGCCGGATGCGTCGTTTGATGAGCGTGGATTGGGAGACCGAGGGTTCTGTTTGTAAATTTTGCTTATCAGTTAGTTTTGGTCACACGGCACATATAATGGGCCTATGTACCGATAAATCGGAGAGCATTGTAGTGTGCGCTCAGCGTCATGACAGCGAGCGGAGAGATGCGATCTGAAACTGGTTCGAAGACTTTCCAGCGTACTGGATCGATAGGCTGAATCCAGGAAATGAGACGAAAAACTTCAAGCCAAAGGACCGGTTCAAACTTACGGCACACTTCTCCAAACCCCATAATTCCCTAACTCTCTTCATGTCAAACTCCCCTGTCGGTTCCAGTGGAAGCTCGGCCTCTAGACTTGGCTTTCGGCCCACATGTTTTATCATATCGAGCGACATGAAGAATTGCACCCGGACGTAACTGAGGACTCATATTATTAGGGATGGAGCAGAGAACCCAAAAGAAATAGATGTTCGTTCTCACCCTGGTGGGGGTGGACACTTGTTCATGTCAATCCGCAGCCTCATCACATACGTTAGTCTGGATCTGGCTAGATGAGCAGCATCCGAGAGCTCCTTCGGGGATGGGGTGAAGACGGACGGTCCTGTTCCAAGAACAGCAGCTTGAAGTCCAGATTGAGTGGGGTTCACGAACCGTTGATTCCGTGGTTGGACCAAAAGGTCTCTCGCCTTCCCTTTGGGCCCCCGTGGCGCAGCAAATTTGGCAGAAGACGTAGGAGTCAGTCCCATAGCGTGGCAAAGTCGGTGACTCGAGTCAAGGACGAAAGATTCTCCATTGAATTATAACCGTTTTGAGTACAAGGTTGTCAAGGTTGACGGATTGTCAAGCAGAAAGATTAGCTAAATGGATCCATTATTCCCAATCGAGGTGAAAGCAAGAGTGGCGTTGAATACAAGGCCAATCGTGCAGCGAGTTACATAGAAAGAACGTTGGCATGGCCCTTTGACAACGTAATCGTGTCAAGTGCAAATCCACACAATCCTGGCTTAAGTACACCGTGAAACGTAGTATCACCAATATTGAAGACGTGGACCAGGACATACTATTAGTGAGCTTATCACGCCCCCTGTCAGCAAATGTTTATGTAATCTTCGGACTTTAAAACCGGGTCGCGTCTCCGTCCATCTTAAAATCTGATTTTTCATTTCTTGAATGATCTGAACCACTTATCACCCTTTAAATATGGCTGCAAGAACCCGTTGGCAGGACCCAATTGACCTAGAGACAATCAATACCATCGTGAAGACGCTCATACCAACTTGGACGAACGGGCTGCATTAGTACAGCTCGAACTAGTCTCGACGATCCTCGATGGGCAAGACATACTCTACTGCGCAACTGGGGACGGAAAATCAGCAACTCATGGAATGCAATAGACATCCGGACAAATACTCAGCTGGACTTCCTACCTGGAAAAGACCTATCGGCATTGTAGTTACACCAACGAAGGGACTGGCCAATAATATTTTTCTTTAAGCTTCTTGTTGACGTTTTGAACTTTTAAAATTGAACATCCCCGCTTTCTCATACTGCCACGAAACCCTGAGCGAAGCACGAAAGGCTGGAATTCGAGTGACAGATACGATTAGTATTAGATGGCAGGTGATATGTGTGGACCTGGAGCACTTGCACGACAAAGAGTGGAGGGAAATAACGGAGAACCCCGTCTTTTGGTCCAATGTTTTGTTCGCTCCACCTGATCAACGTATGGGGTCTTGTATTTAATATTGCTTTCACAGCCATCGGGATCTTCTTAAGCGGTCGATTTCCCACATCTGTATCCATTGTCGGTCTCTCAGCAATGCCCGAGCCAGGCCCCTCGACAGTTTCCATATGCAAGAGCCTTGGTTTCTTCGAGGGCAACTTCAAGTTCATCAGGAGGTCTAATGAGCGCCCGAATGCTCAGTTCACCGTCCACATTCATCTCCCGTGGACTGAGTGGTGAGGAATTTTCGGATATACTTCTATACCTAGCCAGCGGGAGAAAAACAATTATACACTGCCGAACACTCGACCAGGTCTCCCACTTATATCTGACGACTTCAACCTGATGGCGCGGACAAGCTTATCCGAACCCGAATGTATCACAGCATCGATCCTCCAGAGTACAACGAGGAAATCATCCGACTTATCGACAACGATCCGCGTTGTCAAATCATTATCACCACCATCGATTTTTCGAATGGACTGAATGTAAAGTTACTTCTCGACAGTCTATCTCTCGGATTTGCATCGACGCTTGATGAGTCTTGGCAGGAGAAGGTACGCATGGGATGGAATCCTGACATGATTGGCAGAGGGATCATCTTAGCCAACCGTAGCGTAATCAAGGCAGCCGAAACGTATCTTCAATGTGAGCATTCTCCCTTATATCTCAGTATACTTATCCTTGTTCAGCTCTCGTTTCTCCTCAAATCCGACGTAATAATGTTTCAAAGAAGACACCCCAAGTGCTAGGCGCTCCTGATTGTTGAAAAAGTGTGCTATATTTCCTGAATCAATATTTGCTATGGGAACCCTTCATCTGATCTATCGCGCCCTGATTTACCTCGTTTGGACTGCATCGCCGCAGGACATTGTCTACTCTGCTCACTTTGTTTATCACGGTAAGGCACCATTGCGCTCTCCCCGTCATCACCAGATGGCTCATTTGCCATTTTAACGCCGCCGAAATCCCTCGTCGCTCAAAAGTCGTCTATGAAAAAGAACGACAAGTTAAACAAAAAGGAACAAGAAAATGAAATATTTCGGCCACAGGGACTGATGGTGAGAATGGAGGATGACGTCCCGAGTAAAGTGGCGATGCAGGCAAAGAATGTTTGTGCTCGTAGATGAGGGTGATGATATTCAGACATCTTGATCTTGTTCCGTCCTTGGAGAAACCGAGAAACGGCCTTCGTGGCAAGAACAGACTCCCTAGAGGCGCGACGTGGATTGTATAGAACAAAATATTCAAGAGTTCACCGACAGAATCAAATCCAGAGTCCTTCAGAAGCAGTTCCATCCTCTCAAACTTGCACGCCAGCTTTTTCGCGTCGCTAAGAGGAGATTGAATCAACCGTGGTTGACTTGAGGATCCACCCATCCAGCCAAGCATATCAGACGGAGAGCTGAGCAGAGGTGATACCATGGTAGGTGATGATTCCTTCAGGTCATTCGGAGATGGCGGAAGGGAGGAACTCGATGAAGTTGGCAGGTGACGCGGACGTTTGAGGTAATCTGGTGTTTCTGGTACTGCGATGACGGGTGTTGTCTTGTAAGATCGAACGCTTCGAACACTTCCTTCCATCAAAGACGGGGGCGTGATAAGAAGTTAGAACAGGATTTCTGCTGCTGTTATTGCTCGTGGGATTGGTTAGTACAGGCTTTACCAAACCGTCCCAGTATCTCTTTCGAAGCGGGAGCACGAGAGTCGGAAACCGAAGTGTACAATCCTTTCCCACAGGTAGGGAGCGATGATCGTTCCAGGATGTCAGGAGTCAGCAGTGGGAGTCACCTGCGCAAGCGAGGATGGAAGAAGATAGCGAGTGTCTGTGGCATGACGAGGGCGCAATGTCAACGGTACCTATGGGCTGATACATGTTGCATAAACAAAGTTCTGGAGAACAACAATGAAAACGACGACTTGCTGAAGAAAAGCCAGTGGTTTGGGAAAGGATGGACCCTCCAGGAGATTCTAGCCCCCGAGGAGCTTATATTCTTCTCGCAGGATTGGAAGATCAGTGTGCATTGGTTCGATGTTCTTGATATTATGGATAGAGCCGCTGGGGTGCAAGAGGGACATGCCACGTTTTAGTTCACCAGCAAAGACGATGGCTCGTAGAGGTAATGTTGCGGGCGTCCAGGAGGAAGACCACCAAACCAGAAGACGCGGCTTACTCATAGAATTGTTCAAACTTAGAAATCTTATATGGGAGAGGGGGCTGCTAGAGCTTTCGTTAGATTACAGGAGCCGCTTATGCAAGGATCTCATTCCGATGGCATGACCATATTCGATTGGCCGTCAGACACGGATGAGAGTGTTCCACGTCGTAGCATGTTTGCGACGTATCCAAAAGCCTTTGGAGAGAACGACTGCTCGATATTTATGAGGATACGTGCATGACTCACATGGAGGTAATGACATTCGTATTGCCAATATTCCTCCGAGTGAACCTTGTTCTGACTTCCAAACCCCCCAGTGCATGCTGCGATAGGGAAAGACCATGACTAGCGCCGGACGTATGGACCTGCCGACATTCATCCACTGGGAGCTCGTGCACACCGCAGAGAGATCAAAGCAACAAAACCAGAAGACAAGTGGATTTCCCAGTGGTTGCCAAAGCTCTCCACCATGTCCAATATGTTATCCAAAAACTTGCTGTGATTCAGATCTCAACGGCCCCGACCGCCCCAATCCTTCCGTGAGAGGTGTATGGTGTCCCAGTATGGCTGTGATTGGCCTGTCGCATCAAGGGTTATCTCCTGTCTCTTTCGAGGAGGGTGAAAAGATCGGGTGGCAAGCGGCAACCCGGTTGTGTCACTTGCCGCAAATATAATTGGTTTTAATATTATCCAGAGTGGGTTCGAAGATGAGCGCTAGCGCTGAGCTGCGAGAAGTCACAAGGACCTAAAAGTCATATGCAAATGGAATGGGGATTCACCTGCGATTTCAGACGTTAAAAGAGTTTCTGATCAAGTACTCGAGTATTTAATCATATATAGCAGTTGCATTTTTCTCAGTATATAAAACCAACCAATATAAAGCTGGTAGCCATCGAATTGCGAATGTGAAAGAGGGTACTCTATGCTATGCTTAATACATATCCCTATCTCCGAATTAGGCTCAGTAAAACACTTGAAGTATAAAGGAATACTAAGCGATTCCGAAAAATTAAAAGGAATTTACAGTAGCGTGACCAAATCACGAGTGGATTGTGTGCGTCTCTGTATGAGATGAATGAGATGCTTGGGAAGATAGTGCACTTATGAGCTCCTCTACGTCATCAGCGCCGCCAAAAGTCATACGTCGATTTTGTTCATCCAAGGGCGGAGAGGAGCGGGTATCACTCTGCGAAAGTGCTTCATCAAAAAATGAGCTAAGGAGCGACATGTGAGCAGCATTATGTCTTGGTGGCGCTGGAAAGTCTGAGAGCCCTGACATTCGAGATGCGGATGAGGAGGTCAAGAAACTGCTGCGAGCAGCGTCGGAGATTGGTGGGTGTAGACCAGAATTTACCCTTTCCTGGGTTGGAGATTCGGGAAGGAGGGCATTTGGTGGGTGGCGAAGCTGCTCATGGGCATAGGACATATCACCAGCCAGCGATGACCTCTGGTTGCTGGCCATGGCTGGAGGAGTTGAGGTTGACTCGACGATACCAACACGGTATACTTCTGCGAAGGTGCGGAGTGAGTATAAACAAAATGAGCCTCCTAAGAATAATAATGCTGACCGGTTTCGTCCTCGTCTTCCTCTGGATCCAGCTGTACCGAAGATCGTGAAACATCTTCAGGAATATTGATCGAAGGGTGGAATGCGGCCAAGGAGGACACATCTGGAGGCGATGCACCATTTTGGGACTCGGACAGTGAGACCTCCTCAAATACGAATTCAAGGTCAGAATCCGTAGGCCTACGGAAGAATGCGCTGTGCTGGGATACGGCCATGCTAGGACGAGAGTATTGACTACTCACGCGGTCGCGTTCCACAGACAGATGATGTAGCTCCTGACTGAGCTGACGAGCCAAGCTAGTGAGGCCAATTCCTGGTCGATCGAGTTTGTCCTCCCACGCAACTGACGTCGATGCTACAAGTTCATCAGAAGGCTTTTTTTCGTTACTTTGAGGAGGTCTGTAGAACAAGTCATGATAACTGTCGCTGTGGATGTCATCGGGGTTCCTAAAAGGCCGCAGAGAAGATGAACTTGGAGTTGTTGTTACAGGTGACTCGGCGGCTGGGGGAAGATCATCCACACTGGTGGACAGATTTCGCTGGTCTGGATGCGTCGAAAGCCCTGGTGCAGAGGATGCGACTGTGTGACTCGACGAAGGATCGGAGGGTTTCTGGAATTGTGTCAAGTAGGATGGGCGGGTAGCATCATATTGGACTGGCTGCCGATTGCTACGTTTCGTGGCGGCAACGGTCAGTCGTCGACTAATTTCCCATTGCGTAAGCACTATGTGATCCTCGGTCGTTCCCAGTCCACTATCTTTACTTTGTTGTGGACGCACCGCCGCTCCCGTCGTATCATCTACGTTTTTAGAGTTCCCAGCACTGTGGTCGGGTATAAAAGGAGAGTACTGGATTTCATTTGGAAGGATTTCACTAGCGACGCCGGGTGACCATTGCGCCCACATTTTCGCAGGGGGAGGGACATCACTATCCATTCGGGGGTGGGGCACGATCCTGGCATCATCGAAAACCGAACCACAAGATACGCGAGCGTACGGATGTAGAGCTTGAGGAGGGTTTCTATGACGAGAGGAAACATCGTTCGCCGACGATTGACTAACCGTCAACGAGGGATGAGGTCCGGCATAGTCAGAACCCTGTTCCACAGGAGAGTCGATAGAGGAACCATAGTACCGGTAACTATACAAGCCTCCTCGCGCATAAGGATGCCCAGGCAATTTTATAGGATCCAGCACATTATCAGCAGAAGGTGTGGACACAGCAATGCCGACTATGACGTCACTGGATACCGAAGGCACAGGCGATGACGACGTTGCTTTTGTGCCCTTGTCGATAGGAATATACGCCGGGTCGGCAAGCCGTATGACCTTCGTATCATCCCTCCTCAAGGCGCCCTCCAACCCACTTGTCTCAGCCGCACCCTCCGAATCCATATCAACGCTCGTTACACCACAGGCCGCAGACGCAGACTTGGCAACCTTCAGCGCAGACTTTCCCCATGAATCTGTCCGGGAGTGCGTACGGGAGTGCGACTTCGACGACTTCGATAGCGTCTTGCATAAGGAGTTCGACTGCGAGTGGGAGGAGCGGCTGAATGTACCCTTACTGCTGTTCCCATGACGGGATGAGGAAGAAGCATCCTGCGAGCGCGGAAACGTCACAACGGGCATCATAGACTGGCTCCCTAGACACGCCCGAGTTGTGAGAAAATCGAGGCTGCTTGGGGGCGGTTCGTCTCTGTGCCGTCCTGTGTGAGTAAGAGACTTGGACCGTGCACGCGAAATGTTGCGGCTCAATTTGTTCTGGAAGGATTGCGTTGCTTGCGCTTTCCATTCCCTACGCTGGTCGTCGAGTAGTTGTCTGTCCTCGAGAACACTATTATCCATGATTAGCGAGATATTCTACGACGATTCATGGGCTTACCGAGCTAAAGAAGGCACCAGTGACATATCATCCAGAGCGAAGCTCTTCGGTCGAGGTGGTCTTGGAATAGCGGAAGAACCTTGGATAGAAATAAGACTACCTTGAACAGGTGGCATCTTATCTAGTGTCATGGAGGAGGGACCAGCTTCGGGCATCAAAGCTTTCGGTATATCAGCGAGTGACCTCGAATGTGCCAACACTCTTGAAGCCACGCCCTTGCCCTTGTCCGGTCGCTCGGTTCCCGTATCAATAATGGGGCTTCCCGGTGGACTTACAATTTGTCCACTCCCAACAAACTCCACCTCACCCTGCTGCTTGACCTTGAGGCGTGGACGCGGGAACAACATAGCGTCGCACCAAGTTTCGGCAGACAGCCAACGGTCTTTGAAGCGGATTGTTTTTGGTGGAAGGCGTTTTGTCCGAGTGAGAGGCAAATTGCTGGCGATACGGAGATCAGGGGTAGAAGCTGAGTTTTGGAGCGTTTTAGTCCTCGTGAACCGTGGAACAGAAGGGCGTGCAGCATCGGCACTAGTCGAAGCTTTCAGATGCAATGACGTGTTGGTGAATGTGAGATGGGGAAGATTAGATTGCGTGTGAACCTCGGGCTTTTCGCGCACTCGAGCATACGGGTGTGAAGAGGGGGATGTCGGAAACACATATCCCGTGCTAGCAGGTGGCGGTTGTGGGCGGTACTCTGTTTGATCTGGTCTTGGCGTAGTGAGAAGTGTCTCATAATATGAGTGGAAATAGTCCTCATCATCCGTGGTCTGGGAACGTTGGGGTCCTGGTGGTAACGTGTTGCTGGTTTGCGCAAACTGGACGTCGTGAATTAAGCTCGACCCACTTGAGGAACTACAGAGGTGCTTGGGGGGATTGGATACCACGGTATATTTAATCCCCAAGCCAGAGGGGGATCGTGGGGGACGAGATAGCTTACGGGAGATACGCTCCAGGGGCGCTTTCCGCGCCTGCCCGCCAAAAGCAAAGAGGCTAGAGCGTTGGGTGGAGCTACCTTCCTTCGTATGATTTTGGGGCATCGGGGATTCACCAACCCCACCTGACGCATCCAAGTTGATGTAGGACGTAGTTGGGCGTCGGTGCGTGGATGAGACTGTCGACCGTCGCTGCTGGGGTGTAGTGTTAAACCGTCTATGATCCACGGTGCTTGATGATGTCGTTCTGCCTGACACGACCGATTGGCTCCTGGGCCTTGTACCTCTCTTCTTGTCATCATCGCCAGAAACACTACGGCTTTTCCAAGCCACATGGGTTACACCCTCCGCTTCTCTACCGTGCGTCGTAGTGCGCTGGTTATGAGGGCCGTTCGACAACGCCGCTCCATCGTCCAGCACCTGTTCAATCACAATATCCCCCCAGCTGTCCCGTTCGTTTATTTTCCGCGGAACCTCGGGTGGGGGTTCGTAAGGACCGTTGTACGGGATGTACCACTCCTCATCTGTCATTCCCTGCTTGTGTTTTCGCAGTCGAGCACTCGCAGAATTGGACTTCGACGATAGACCAAAACCAATACGAGAAAAACGGGAAAAAGGTGCCGGATGGGGAGTTTTTGTAGCCATTACAGCGAGAAGCAACGAGGTCTAGTGCGGTCCCGGCAGTTAATCCAGTGGTGCAGCAATGATGGCTCACTGCAGTCCTTGCTTCATTTGTTTAAAGCCGACGAAAAGACGGGTAAAGGTATGAGAAAAGAGCGCGGACCCTTCAGGTTTCCGACAAGCTGTGAACACGCTATTAAGGACTTACGACGACGAGCCCGCCTTCCCCCGCAGTGGACGCCCGGATCCAGCTGGCAAATGGTGGAAATGGAACAACTTGATGCCAGGAAAGTTGAAAACAAGTGTGCCAGTGGACAAATTTGAGTTCCCACGATAATTTATTGTGATCGAAACTGCCTCTTTTGGGTTGCAGTGGGTCTCATTCACTGGTTGTCTCTTAAAACACGCTAAAAATCTGATGAAAAGATCTTACAACGGAGGCATACATGTCAAGTTTGAAGGGGTTGAAACACTATTAAGGGAGCTTATAAACTGATTGGATATGATAATTTTAGTTTTAAACAAGACCACATCTGATAACATGTATATCAGACGGAAAAAGAACAAACGACCCATCGTTCAAGTGTCATGTGAATTCATGAAGGGTCGCGTGAATTCGAATGTGCGTAGGCACAGGCCGTCCTCCTCCGTCCTTCCTCATTACTTCCGCCTATCGTGAGTAATCAGTCCAGTAACTATCTCGTGAACAAGCAACAATCGGCCATGGCGACAGATATCAGGAATTTCGAACCATGAGATCTCGGGGGTGCGTAGGAATTCGAAGCCAATAGGCTGTAGCTTGAGGAGAACTTCTAACTCGGTGATAATGACGACCATTCACAGCAGGGTCAATCCCGCACTGACACGCCCTGGCGGACAGCTGCAAGCCCCACTAGGAAAAATGTCGGGAGACCATCATTTGGGGAAAAATTCTTATGTACGCACTTATCATGTAGTACGTACTTGACGGATCAATTAGGATTCCAAGCATATTCCAAGACCATCAAACTGCAGCAAGTGTAGGAGACCTTTAGTTGATGCGTTGATCAGGGATTTTGCAACATGAGGAGCTTCTCGGAGGACGGTACCATCGTACGCGCGACCTCCACGGACGACAGAAATGATGAGCTTCCAGTCGAAATAAACTTTCTTCCAGAAGCGTTTACGACCCTGAGTAGACAGTATCAGATCCTCAGCCACAATTGATGATTGAACAAGAACGGAGAAAATAACAGAAGTATTCAGGTGAACGACAGCCTCGAAAGAATCGTACTCTTGATGTCTACTACCTATATCCGCAAGTAATCGGGCATTGAGCATTCCTCCCCTTATCGAATGCCATGCATTGATAAAGAATTGGCAAAGGGCGTGTGATCTTGCACATCTAGAACTCCAAGCATTACAGGAAGAAGAGAGGAGGAAGTTTAGAGAGACTCGCAATGTATGAATTGAAGGAATACGCTCAGTGTTTCGTGGGCAAGCAACTATATATCAATATACCTGAAAGAATACGCTATGTACAGAGTGAGTAAAAGGATACGAAAACAAGAGTAAGTGCTATACCTCAGTGTTTCGTGGGCAAGCAACTGAGGTAGCGGAACGGGGTGCGATGTATAAGACCAACTACGACTATGTACGTAAACGTGTCAACAAGACTTGGGAAGGGGCGCATAGAGAAGATGGCGGCAAAGGGTGTAGCAAGAAGTATCTAAACGAGTCGCGGGAATGTCAACGGATGTAGACGACAAGTGGCGGCGCAAAGGCGAGTCGCTGTGGTGACACGTCGCGGGAAGGCCGATATCGTCTTGTATTCCAACATGAATTCTGGAAAGCAATTTGAACGTTGAACTCTAATGTGGCCCGGCTTGGCCTCAAAGCCGCGGCGTTGGCTTGGCTTGAGGCGCTCCTTTGGCTTTCTCAGGCCAAAGCCAACCGAGGCCTGGACCAGCCCAGGCCGCGGCTTTTGTATGCAAAATATTCAAAATTTACTCACAGGTCCATTGTACAGGAAGCTAATTAGAACAACAACAACAACAACAACCACCACCACTACCCCACTCCATTTCTAAAAAACCAGTTATCTGCTGCTCTATGGCTACCAAACCTCTCTCTAGCTTCCCTAAAAATCCTTCTCAAGCCTTACTGTGACTTTCAACCACTAAAAACCTGTTGAGCAGCGCGCTATGCGCAGTGTAGAGTGCTCACAGATCTTACTACTTACCTGTTGAGTTGGTTAGTGTGCTAAGTAACTTAGGTTAGAGGGCGTAGAACTCTCTGTATTGCTAGGTAGAGGTACAGCGTACTTATATACCTAGAGAGCCCACATGGTCACATGAGGCTCAGGTCACGTGAGGCTCAGTGGGGTGGAGAAAAGGGCGGTGTACCGCATGGTTCCTGTCCACATGTCATTATGACATATTTGTATACATGTATTTACATATATATGTGTTTACACCGAGGCACAGAATAGGTGCCACGTGCAGATTTAATTCAACAAAACTGCGCATTCTTGCCTTTTCACTTTTGTTCGACATGATCCTCAAAGTCTATTTCTGTATTTCCCCTTTTGTCGTGACCCTGAAGACCCTGCATCATGGATATTCCTCCCATTCCTGCCCTCATTCCCACCATGCCTCCCCCTCAAACCCTTTGAGACCGAAATTGCCATTCACCCCATGCATGAAGAGACGAGGTGTTGTCAGGCCAATAACTCCCAATATGGATCAGAGTTCCTCCTCCTCATTTATACTCACGATGCTACCTAAGGGACATCAGCTCATTGTACAAGGTATCATCCCCACGTCGAATGAGACCCCTACAGCCTTCATCAAGAACCTTCTACTAAATCTTCAATCTGAACCTTGCTTCAAGGACTTTGCTAACTTTGGCCTCGATGTTCAGCCATCCAGTGAGACCTCCAATATCTCTTTGGCTTGCTGTGTGGAGATACTGTCTTCTGGTGAAGCAGAGCCCCAAGTAGATCTCCTTGAGATCATCATGGATGTGATTGTTGAAGCAAGGCCAGAATTAGAGGTTAGGTGGAGCTCAGGCAAGAAGGGCTGAAGTGACAAGCATCTGTCCTGCCGCTTGTTCAACATTTATCTGAGTGCCACTGACTGCTCCTCCATTCCATCTGAACATCTCCTGCTCATAAAAGGGCATATCAAAAAGAAGGGCTACAAGATTGTGAGCATCTTTGTGTTGTTCAGTGGTCCCCAGATCACATTTCTTCTACCCTCCAATGCTGATTGCTTTAGCGCCCTATTTCATTGATGTCCCTGCCAAGGTCTCAAAAGAATGTGCATGAATTGAGCCATTAAAAAAAATCCCCATCCTTCAACCCTTTGAGCTCATTATCAAGGGGGCTTGGGACTACAATTTTCTTGAGGGCATCCTCAAAAAATGGGTTAGGAAGACTGTCCCCCACTCCCTGATTGAAACTCGCTCAACAATGCTCAACACCAATCTCTTGACTTCTCCATGGCAACATGGGCAGATATGGCTAAAACCTTGTGCAGTGCTGACTCTTTCCAAGAACTTTTTTGCAATCAGCTCTCTGCACCCAGGTTGCTCTGGGACTACAACAATCACCCCCTCAACAAAAACTTTCTTGGTGACCAAGTCGTGAAAGGTGCTTCCCAGATCAGTGGGACTGTTGTGTCACTGTCTCGTCAAATATGGGAACTTTGTGGAGAGGTCACTGTCATCAGACGCCAGCAGGACAACATGGTCTCTCATCAAACCAGAATGTACCATGCCATCTCTGACCTCGATGTTTGGATGAGCCAGATGCAACAAACCCCTCTCATCCAGGGTCAGGAGTGCCAATTGCACTCTTAGATCAGTGACAATAAGTTTAGAGTTAGCAGCTTTCATGTTGCTGCCATGTTTACAGATGAGAAGTTGAAGGAGGTATACCACAAGACTATATCTGAATTAGAAGTGTCATTGGCTAATAAGAGAGAGCATCTCTTGAGATTTACTAACCAGCTCACTGCAGTTGTAGGACATCCACTCCTTTCCCCTCCCTCTGTGCTGGTGCCTGCACCCTCCCAACCTCCCCCACCCACTCAACCCCTTCCTCCTCCTCCTCTCACAGCTCCTTCCTCCCCCCCACCCTCCACCATCTCCTTCTAATTTAATCTCTGATGTGCTGTACTCTCTGCCCTTGACAGTGAGTGGACCCAGCAATGTGCAAAAAAGGAGGAAGATTAACAAGAATCCGAGCCCATCTGTGTCTCATGTTATGCACTCTGCATCATTGCCATTGGCCACCAGTCAGTTGGTTCCAGACCAGCAGTATAGCAAAAATACTTGTCCTATTGTTTCAATATATCATTGAAACACCTAAGCACCACAATCGCTTCCTAAAAGTCCTTTGTTGTATCTCCTCATGTCTGGTAGTGCTTGATATATGACGCACTAACTCATGCCAAGTGTGCTGTGTGTATCGAAAGGGTGGTGGGATAGCCATATGGTGGCTGACATCATTTGAAGTGTTGCAAAGTTATTTGAAGTCATTTGAAGTAGTTCAAAATAGTTCAAAATTGATTTTGTGAGGTTTGTGGGGGTTAGGATTGTGAGTCATAATGTGTCGATACATTTGGAAATCTCCCCAGACCTTAGAGTGCAGAGTGGACCTATCATCCTCCACCTTACTGAAATCCTGACTGTCCCAGTCAACTGATCAGAGTCATATGTGAAATGCATGATCATGGTGAAAATGTCAACCAAGTTCAAAATACCTCTCATCTTTCATTATCACTTCCCAACCCTCGATACTACCTCCTTTAATGTCTCTCCTTGCTTAACTCAACACCATAGTTCTCGAATACACAAAATCAATGCCAGATTGTGGGGTTGCAGAAGATCTGGATTTCAAACTGTGGGGCAAGGGTTTTTGTGAGAGGATGGTACATTTCTTGCAGCTCTGTTGGTAGTCAAGCCCACTAACATATTTCATTTAGGTGGAATATGATGATTTAGTGGATGTTTTGGGTGAGGAGCATGATACTGCAGTTCAAATCGTGGTCAATGAAGTTTTCAAGGTCTACAAACCTTTGGCTCATCGGGAATAGGTTTCATGAGGTGGAGACTTGTTATTCATGGATTCAGTCAAAGAGTTAGAGAGAGAAAAGAAGGTGGAAGAGGTGAAACAAGCTCAGGAGGAGGAGGAGGAGGTGATACCAGCAAAGCAGATCACAAAAAGGGAGGAGCTGAAGGCTCGAAAGGAGACTTTAGGCCAGGCTTGAATGACAGCACTGGTGGAGTTTTGTGCAAAAATGATTTTGCCTGAGGAATTGAAGAGATGAAATGTGGAATTGGCAGCAGAAGCAAAGGCGATCAAATGGGCAGAGGCAGGGGACAAAGACGAGGATGAGGAGGAGCTGCCTGTGGTGTGGGTGTCGAAGTGAAAGGTAGAGGAGATAGGGAAAGAGGAAGCTGAGGAGGTCGAGGTTCCCCTGGAAGTAAAGTGGGTGAGGCTCAAAACAAGCAGACTGCTCGATTTCAAGGGTCCAGTAAGTTTTTTATGTTCGAAGAATTTTTGAGCTACTAACAATTTCCTAGTGCGATCAATGTGCTGGGTTCAAGTCCCAGCCATGCTATGTTATCAAGGAGGGGGCTCCAAAATGCACAAAGTGCACCCAGGAGGCACAAGAGTGTTATTGGAAGGGGATGTCGAGATGGGGGCTTTTCAAGGGCAAGGTAAAGAGATTTGAGGGTGTGAAACAGGATTCACACCCCAAACCAGGTACGAAATTCATTCAAAGTCATTTTGAAGTGCTTGCTAACTTGTTTTTGAATTCTGAAGTGCATTGAATTCGTGTCATGGGACCCATAGCCAAGGTCGAACTGGTAGCAGGACCTTCGAGACCATCGAAGGAGAAAAGGAGGACGTCGGCAAAGGCAAGTGAGCTGTGGGGTTTCGAAGAGAATGGGGATATTGAAGAAGAGTTCACAATTCATTGTCGATTGCTGGCGATGAGGTTGGCAGAGATGAAGGTGGAGATGGAGGTTCTTGGTAGGCAGATTGAGCTGATAGAACAGATGCTAGAGGAGTAAAACATTTTTTTGTTTTGTTTTGTTTTTTTTTTTTTGTTTTTGAAATTTGGAATTTTGTAAATGTCTTTGGAAAGTAAGTTGAAGAGAAAAATAAAGATATAAAGAATGAAAATTGAAATTTAGAAAAAGGCTCAGTAGATTATCATGGCCAAAAAACCCTTTGGAGTTTGCATGACGATGCTATAATGCGATATCATGACTTGTATTGTACACTAAAAGAAATTGGGGTCTTTTGTAAGTAATTGCAAACAAAGGAAAATGTTAGGAAACAGTCTCCTAACATGCCTATTACCTAATACTATTTTTATTTTATTTTATTTTATTTTACCAAAATACACTACAAAATGCCTATATACACATTATTTGTCAGCATGGGAATTCTTTATTTACATGCATCAATATGTACGCGCATGTGTGCACATGTCTGTAACAACATACTACAATATGTGTAACATAGTATATAACCTTAAAATAAATACTAGGAGGCCTCAGTTGAGTTCTCTTAGGTATTCCATCCACATTAGTGCTGCGAAAGGCCTAATTCAGCCAACTGTTCTATTTTTAACCTCTCGCATCAAAGCCATCAAATCCCCCATCATGCGCGTGCCCCCCGCCGCCTTCTTGTAGGAGAACCCGCACGGTCCAGCTAGCAGATTAGTGGGTGTCACCCTAACAGAAGAACTCAACTACCCTATCAGTGTGCCTTCTCTTACTCACATGCATACGTCATTTGTCTCAGCGTGCCACATCTGCTTATGCATCATTTCAGCAAGAGCCGGAATTAATTGTATATATGTATTTACCTTTGCTTTCATAAGCCGATGCCAGGCCTCACCTTACATTGCGACTGCCAGTGATCGAAAGGCAGCGCTCGTCATTAGGACAGCTGCAACCAGACAACCGATCAGATCTGGTTTAGCTAATATTTACATTACTCTATTTGGATGACTATTTTAGGTAGTTACTAGCCAAATTCAGTAATAGCCCCGAGATCAGGCACTGTTGGAAGGGTTATTGATCCAAAGTGCCCAATAGCCAAAATCACATGTTTTGCCATGTTTGGTAGCCGAAATAGCTGGATCATGTGACTCGAAATTTTGCGAAAAAATTCTACAGCCGATTCTCTACACAGCCGAAGAAGTGACTCATCACAGATTACATAATTATGACAGAACAATCAACTTCGAATCCTGGACACAATCCTGTTTCCATGCCCATTCTTGAAGCCAAAATTGATGCTCTAACAGCACAAATGTCCCAATTAGTGTCAGTATTAGCAGCATCCCAGCCCAAACAAGTACAAACAAATGCAGAAACAGTAGAAGATAAAGATGATGAGATGGAGGAGATGGTGGAGTGGATGTCTCAGGAGGGTGAGCATGCAGAGGAGAGATCTGAGAGTGGAAAAATGTGTTTATCTAAATATGCAACCCTGCAAATATTTGACGGTACCATGGAAAACACAAAATCCTTTATCAGCTCTATAGTGTTGTATATTCATGGGAGAAAGCCCGAATTTCGTATGACCAAGTCTAGAATTATGTTTGCTCTCTCATACATCCAGGGAGGGAAAGCATAGTTCTGGAGAAACGAAGCCATTAATCAAATTGCCATGGGATATAAACTGTTTGCAAACTTCAGGGAATTTTTGGAGAGGTTGGAGGCACAGTTTGGAGACCCTAACCAAAAGGCGACAGCTAATGCAAAATTAAAAACTGTGCGCCAAGGTTCTCTGACTGCAGATGAATTTATTTTGCAGTTTAAAGCAGAAGCATCACAAACTGATATGGGAGAAGCAGCGTTGGTGGAATATTTGAAGGCAGGATTAAATCCCTCATTATTCAAGTCTATCTATCGACTACCTTCTATGCCGGAGAGATTGGACGAGTGGTATAATTGGGCGATGCATCTTGATTGGCAGTATCGACAGGAACAGGCAGAATTGAAATTGATGTATGGGAATTCCAGATTTGGAAAGTCATTGGAAGGAAAGTCCGAGAAAGGAAGGACACCTCAGGTACAAGCTCCGAGGGCACAGCCACCGGCCATGGCAGTGACACCTATTGTTAAGGAGTCAGTAGCATTGACGGATGCAATGGATGTTGATCGAGTAGGGAAATGAGCTCCAGTTAAATGTTTTAACTGTGGGCAATTAGGGCATATGGCTTGAAATTGTAGGCAGAAAAGGAAGATTAGGGAAGTGACAATTGAGGAAGTGAAGTTGGAGGAAGATAAGCAGAAGAATTTTGTGGAAGAGTCCCAGTGAAGGTTTCCCCATTGGTGACTCAGAATCAATATAATGTATTAGTATCCGAGGAAACCAAGAGTGAACCCGAAAGAGAAATTGAAGAGTATGACCATCATCATTTATCCGATAAAGAAAAATGCCCAGCCTTATTTCCGAAGACCCCTAAATTTTTTATTCACTCAGCGTGGATAGAACCCGAAATCAGCTTGACAGTGGGATTGAAGACAGTGGACACGCATGCAGCAATTAATGTGGAGGCATTGCTTGACAGTGGTGCTACTGGATTATTTATTAATCGATCCCTAATTACTGGAAATGGTATTTGCATGCGTAAACTGCCACAACCTATAATGGTGTACAATATTGATGGTACAATCAATCATGGAGGAACTATTAAGGAGGAAGTGATGATGATATTGAAGTATCAGGATCATCAGGAGTGAGACGTATTTGAAGTGTGCGACCTTGGGAAAACCAATCTGATAATTGGATGTCCATGGTTACAAAAACATAATCTAGAAATTGATTGGAAAACTGGGAAGGTACACATGACTTGTTGTCCTAAAGAATGTAATGTGTATGGGAGAAAAGTAAAAAAGAAGAAGAAGGAAAAGAAAGAGAAAGAATGTCCGAGGAAGTATTCTGTTATGATGGAGGAAGTGGAGGATGAAGATATGCCAAACGGGGAAGTTCCAATCATGACAAGTAAAGAAGAACAGAAGCAGACCTTTAGGGAAATTCGTGGAGGACAGTCATGGGATAAAAATGTGGAGAAAGTGGAGAAGCCAGTGGAGGAGTGGGTGCCAAAAGCCTACCATAAATATTTGTCAGTTTTTCAGAAGAAGGAATCGGAGCGGATGCCAGTGTGAAAGCCATGGGATCATGCTATTGAAATGAAGCCAGGATTTGTGCCAAAGAAGTCAAAAGTGTATCCATTTTCTCTAAAGGAACAAGAAGAAGTGGATGCATTCCTTAATGAACAGTTGCGCAAGGAATACATATGACCTTTGAAATCACTGCAGACATCACCAGTATTCTTTTTACCAAAAAAAGATCACAGGAAGAGGATGTGTACAGATTATAGGTATTTGAATGATTGGGCAGTGAAGAATGCATACCCTTTGCCGTTGATCTCAGAGATAATTGACAAGGTGGGAAAGGCCAAGGTCTTTACAAAATTGGATTTGTGCTGGGGGTACAATAATGTACGAATAAAGAAAGGAGATGAGTGGAAGGCAGCATTTGCCACGCATCGAGGATCCTTCGAGCCGCTAGTCATGTTTTTTGGGATGACCAATAGTCCCCCAACTTTCCAAAATATGATGAACAATATTTTCAAGGATGTGATAGACAAAGGCGTGGTGATAATATTTATTGATGACATTTTGATATTCATGGAGGATGAAGAAAATCATGAGGCGATAGTGCAGGAGGTGTTGAAGAGGTTGGCAGAAAATGATTTATTCATTAAACCGGAGAAGTGTGTATTTGGAGCAAGTGAGATTGAGTTCTTGGGATTAAAGATTGGTCCTGATGGAATCAAGATGGATCTTATCAAGGTACAGGCAATTGTTGATTGGCCCATGCCTACCCATATCAAGGAAGTTCAGGCTTTCTTGGGATTTGCCAATTTTTATCGTCGCTTTGTGCATAATTTTTCCAAAATTGCCACACCATTACACAACCTTACACAAAAGGGAGTAGTGTGGAGATGGGGAGAACAACAGCAGACAGCATTTGAGGAGTTAAAGAGGAAGTTTGTGGAAGAGCCAATACTGGTCCCAGTAGATTTCACACGTCCCTTACGAGTGGAATCAGATGCATCAGACTTTGCTACTGGAGCAGTATTATCAATGCTATGTGAAGATGACAATTGGCATCCTTGTGCATATTTGTCTAAAGGGTTGAATGATGTGGAGAGGAATTATGATGTGCATGATAAAGAGATGTTGGGAATAATATGAGCTTTGGAGGCATGGAGACATTATTTGGAGGGATGTACGCATCAGATCGAGATCTGGACAGACCATCAAAATCTGCAGTATTTCATGTCCACTAAAAAGCTTAACCGTCGACAAGCACGTTGGGCATTATTCCTATTGCACTTTAATTTTCACTTGGTCCACAAAGTGGGAAGCTTGATGAGGAAAGCAGATGCATTATCCAGACGTACAGATCATAAAAGGGGAGTGGAGGAGGACAATAAAAATACTACCCTACTCAAACCTGAATACTTTTATATTTGTGCTATGCATCAAGGACATTTATTGGTGGATAGCTCAGAGACAGAAATGTTGTCTAAAATCAGGCAATGTTCAGAGATGGATGATGAAGTGGTGGAAGCTGTAAAAGCTTTGAGGGGAGAGAAGAAAAGTAATATTAAAGGAGATGAATGGGTTGAAGAACAAGGGTTAGTGTTATTAAGAGGAAAGGTCTATGTACCAAATCAGATCAAGATTTACGAAGGGAGATCGTATGGTTACATCATAACATGCCAGCTGCTGGACATCCAGGAAGGTGGAAGCCATTGGAGTTGGTGATGAGAAATTATTGGTGGCCCAGAATTTCAAAGTATGTGTTGGGGTATGTGGATGGGTGTGACACGTGCATGAGGGGGAAAGAAATTTCCAGAAAAGCCTGCTGGGAAATTAATGCCGAACCCTATACCTAAAGCACCATGGTGAGATATATCTGTGGACTTTATCACAGGATTACCTGAAGCTCAAGGATACGATGCAATATTTGTAGTATGCGACTGCTTCACAAAGGAAGTCCATATCATTCCTACTACTGCAGAAACCTCATCGTTGGGCTTGGCATGCCTCTATCTAAATCAGGTATGGTGGTTACATGGATTACCTGATATGGTTATCTCCGATCATGGATCACCATTTGCTTCTGCATTTATGCGAGAGTTAAATAACATATTGGGGATTCAAACCAAATTGTCTACAGCATATCACCCACAAACCGATGGGCAGACAGAGAGAATGAATCAGGAGTTGGAGCAGTACCTATGCATGTTTGTCAATCACCGACAAACTGACTGGCCTGAATGGTTGGCAATTGCAGAATTTTCCCACAATAATAAATTCCATTCGGCTACTCGCATGTCACCCTTCTTCACTAATTATGGTTATCATCCCAGAATGGGAGTAGAACCACAAAGGGAAGTCAAGGTACAATCAGTGGAGGACTTTGTGTCAAAAATGCGAAAGGTGCAGAAGGAAGCAGAGGCAGTGTTGATGAAAGCACGTGATGATATGATGCAACACGCAGATTGTACTCGAGCTGTTGCTCCAGAGTATAAAGTTGGTGACTTGGTATGGCTAAGTACCAAGAATCTGAATATTCCACGACCTTCAAGAAAGCTTACGGAGAAGCAAGTTGGCCCATATCCGATTTCTAAAATAATTTCACCCAATGCAGTAGTGTTAAAATTACCTCAGTCATTCAAGATTGATCCTGAGATTAACATTTCCCGTTTACACCCTTACCACCCACCCACTATTCCTGGTCAACAAACTACTCCACAGCCTCCAATAATGGTAGAAGGTGCTCCAGAATATATTGTGGAAGAGGTTTTGGACTCACGTCTTCAACGAAACAAATTGGAGTTCTTAATCAAGTGGAAGAACTACACTGACGAAAATAATTCGTGGGAGCCAGAAGAGAATTGTAAGCGAGCACGCAAGGCAATCACCCAATTCTTTAAATGTAATCCAAATGCTCCACGTCGCATTGCTAGAATGGTGTATGAGGGGATGAATTTCTGGCCTTACCAAAATTTCACAGAGGGGACACATACAATATTTTCTCGCCTGGAAGTCGAGGCCTAAAAGGGGGGTAATGTTAGGAAACAGTCTCCTAACATGCCTATTACCTAATACTATTTTTATTCTATTTTATTTCATTTTATTTGATTTTATTTCACCAAAATACACTACAAAATGCCTATATACACATTATTTGTCAGTGTGGGAATTCTTTATTTACACATGTCAATATGTATGCGCATGTGCGCACATGTGTGCGCACATCCGTAATAACATACTACAATATGTGTAACATAGTATATAACCTTAAAATAAATACTAGGAGGCCTCAGTTGAGTTCTCTTAGGTATTCCATCCACATTAGTAGTGCAAAAGGCCTATTTCAGCCAACTATTCTATTTTTAACCTTTGTATCAAATCCATCAAATCCCCCCATCATGCACGTGCCCCCCCCTGCCTTCCTGTAGGAGAACCTGCACGGTCCAGCTAGCAGATTAGTGGGTGTCGCCCTAACAGAGGACATGCAAAGTAGTTCGACGTTGTTCAAAGTAAGTTCGAGGAGAGTTTGAGGATGTTGGAGTAATGTCGAGATATGTCAAGAAGCGAATATAACAAATAGAAAGTGTTTGTCAAAAGGCAATAAGCAATTTGAAATAAAATGAGGAGCGAGTATGATAGTTCGAGGAAGTTCACAATATTTTGCAGAACTTGGAGATATGATGTGAGCTAAGACTCAAGAGGACTGCTCTTAAATCTGATGATAGTGGAGAGGGTAACTTATTCTCTTTTTCCCATTGCTTTGCTTTTGTTCTAAGTAACTAATACAAGTCTATATATGTACAATTTGAAGAAATATTACTAAAAAGGAAACAAGAACATGTGGAAAACATGAGGCAATATATACAACAACGAGGACTTTGTAATTCATAAAACAAATGAGAAATGATAAATAAATGAAATGTACATTGTTCCCATATAGTAAAAGTACTTATCTTTTGCTTCAATATATCATTGAAACATCTAAAACACTATTATTGCATCCTAAATCTCTTTGTCATCTCTCCTCATGTCCAGTAGTGCTCGATATGCAGCGAATTGGCTCACTCCGGGTGTTCAGCATGTATCGAAAGGGTTTCAAAATAGCTATACAGCAGCCAATATTGTTTGAAGTAGCACAAAGTCATTCGAGATGTTGCGAAATTGTTCAAAAGCATTCAAAATAGTGTGAAATAGTTCGAAAAGAATTTGAAGTCGATTTCATGGCATTCATAGTGGTTTGGAGTGTGTGTCATAATGTGTCGATACGATTGGGTCCTTCTCCAGACCTTATAGCATGCAATGGACCTATCAATGTTTCATTTATTATTATTTCTCATTTGTTTTATATTTTACAATACCTTTATTTGCTGTGCATACTGCCTTGTGTTTGCCACATGTTATTGTTTCCTTTTTAGTACTATTCCTTCAAATTGTGTATAGACTTGTATTGGCTACTTAGAACAGGGGAATAGAGAATAAGCTACCCTCTCCACTATCATCAGATTTAAGAGCAGTTCTCTTGAGTCTTAGCTTGCATCATATCTCTAAGTTCTGTGAAATATTGCAAACTTCTTCAAACTTTTGTATTCGCTCTCAACTCATTGCCTATTGCCTATCGCCACTTGAAAGCCACTTCTTATTTACTATATTCATTTCTCGACATATCTCGCCACCAGTCCCACATCTCCAAACTTCTTTGAAATTACTTTGAACCTCTTTGAACCTCTCTGAATCTACTTCGAACTATTTTGCATGTCTTCGAACCTATTTTGAACCTCATTCAAACAACTTTATATGCTCTCACAGACTATTCGCACCATCCTTATCATTTTGCCACACTAAAAACAATGTTTGGATATTAGCGGTAATATTTAGTACCAACTCACACCCTTCCTCTAGCCTGTGTTATACTTCCTAAGCCTTTTAACAGGTTTTTGTTAGGTATCCAGGTTGAGTATCATCATTGGAACACAAGTATAGTCTGTGAATTGCAATGCGAAAGTCCTGAAATAAAGTGCTGGTTTTGTATTCTGGAATTGATTCCCAAAGTTTGGAGGTGTCAATATCAACATATCAGCAGGTGTGCTTCTTCATGACTTCCAAATCCATGATATTGCAGTCTATAAAAAGTATTTTGAGCTCCTTAAAATATTAACAAAGCTCTCGAGGCTGGGTGGGGTCAAATTTAGAAGCTGTGGAATGACCACGAGCTGGCATAGTTGCTTGTGTAGTCATGGATGCAATGATTCTCAGGGTGGGAGTTAAAACTTGGGTGAAGGATGGTAGAGGTGTTGAAGTCATTGGAAGAATGAATGAAGAGGTAGATGATGAGGACAAAGAAGAACATGACATTGAAGACAGGGATATAGGTGAAGAAAACAGTTGACGATGAGTAGACTCTGCTTCAGAAACTGGAATTAGAATATCTCCCAATTGTTTGAGAGATTCAAAGGTGTGGCAAGTTTTGATTTGAAGATTTCAAGCTTGGGTTGGCCTAAGCTGGGAGATCCGAGATGGATTAGGCAATGGAATGGTTTAGAAACCCCTCACAGTGGGCTCCAGAATGATAATATTTGACCTGGAAACCAAACAAAACCTGCTAAAAAGGTCTAAGAAGTGTTACACAGGCTGGAGAAAGGGTGCAAGGTGGTACTAAAGATCACTGCTGTTACCCAAGGATTGTAGGGAGAGGTACGAAGTAGCAAGAAATGTTGCAAATAGTTTTAAGAGCATACGAAGGTTTTCTAAGGGCTATGAATGAGGTTCAAAGATGTTCAAAAAAATAGGTTCGAGGAGTTTGAGGCAGTTTGAGGATGTTCAGGGAGTTTGGAGAGAGTGGGAATGGTTTTGAAGAATATTGAGAAACAAATATAGCAAATTGGGAAGGTTTTCAAGAGATGATAGATGATAGGTGATAGATTGAGAGGCTAGCACAAGAGTTCGAAGAAGTTCACAATGATTTGCAGAACTTAGTATTATGATGTGAGGCTTGGACTCAAGAGAACAGCTCTTAAATCAGATGATAAATGGAAGAGAAAAACTTCTTCTCTGTTGTTCTAAGTAACTAGTACAAGTCTATATACAGTTTGAAGAGATGGTACTTAAAAAAGGAAATACAACATGTGGAGAACATGAGGCAATATGCACAGCAATAAAGGATTTTGCAAATTATAAAACAAATGAGAAATGATGATAAATGAAATGTACAGAGTCACAGTATAGCAAAAGTACTTGTCCTATTGTTTCAATATATCATTGAAACACCTAAGCACCACAATCACATCCTAAAAGTCCTTTGTTGTATCTCCTTGTGTCTGGTAGTGCTCGATATGTGACACACTAACTCATGCTGGGTGTGCTGTGTGTATAGAAAGGGTGGTGGAATAGCCATATGGTGGTTGACATCATTCGAAGTGACACACTAACTCATGCTGGGTGTGCTGTGTGTATAGAAAGGGTGGTGGGATAGCCATATGGTGGTTGACATCATTCAAAGTGTTGCAAAGTTATTCAAAGTTGTTTGAAGTAGTTCAAAATAGTTCAAAATCAATTTTGTGAGGTTCGTGGGGGTTAGAATTGTGAGTTGTAATGTGTTGATACATTTCAAAATCTCCCCAGACCTTAGAGCACAGAGTGGACCTATCACCGTGCTTTCCCTTCTCCTTGCTACAAAGGACTTGCTGTCCCTGCCTCTTTGCCCCCCACTGGTTATACTTGTCTTACTTTCTTGTGCTCTACTGAGCCACCTGACTCTTCTGTCTATGCTTTGTGCTCTTCCTCCTTAAGTAATCCTCTATTTCTTGTTCTTGTATTCTTGATGTTTGTTAATGCTACTGTGGCAATGCCCACTTTTGCACAGTACGAGCTCTCTGTTTGTGCATTGAATGCTAATGATTTGATGAGCCCTGTTAAATTAGCATTCATTGGGCCACTTCTTATGAAGCTAGCCCCCCATTTCTTTGCACTCTCAGAGACTAAGACTCAAACTAATGCTGCCTCCAATCTTCATATCTCTAATTATGAGGTCTTCAAGGAGAAGGCAGTACCATGTGTTGCTTCACACCTGGCAAAATGGGGGGTCATATTAGGTGTCAAAAGGACCTACAGATAGTGGCTTGTGTTCCACTTAATCATGCACTGTTCATTGGTTGTGTTATTGCTGTTGATGTTGTTGTTCCCTCACTACCTTCCTCTTCCACCTCCTTTATCCAGTGAGTTTTTGCTGTTTATGCCCCTTGCGATCCCAGTGCTGATGACTTATCTCTCGAATTCTGGCCTTGTCTTATGGACTTGGTCCAAGAGACTAAGACATCATGGTCCCTTTTTGGTGATCTCAATGCAATGGTTGCTGTCTTTGAATGTACCTCAGACCACGCACTGGCTCATTGTGTCTTCAATGACTTTTATTAAATACTTGCAGTACTGAGCTCTGGTAGCTATGTTCAGATCACAACCATTTTATTGACTGGATGTGCCATGGTTGGCATTCAACCAACTGGGGCAACATCATTGATCAGGTTGTAGTCTCCAGCCACTGTCTTTAAGACTCTGAGATTTCAACAGATTCTACATATGTGGGTCCCAGGCTCCGATCGTAGGGCTGTCAAAGCTAGGTACATTCTGAAGTCCTCGATCCCTGATATTTTAGCTGTCCCATTGACTCTGTTCATATCGTCCAGACCCCTCCCACCTCCCATAGTCAACTATCCCTCTAAAGATGACAAGTACAAGTTCACTATCTTTTCTGATTCTGTGGACCCCTTGGTGGCTTCAAACTCTGTGTCACTTCAGGCTGAAACCATGAATAATAAGTCATACATTGAAAGATACAAACTGCTGACCTCCCTCATTGAACAGGTGGAAGTCAATACCTTTGGTCAGAACAGATTTTACAGGTTTGTTAAAAAGAAGGTCATGTCTCCTCATATCAGGGAGCTAGTTGCTCACATTAGACAGCTTGGTGGAGCAATCTCACAATCCAAGTGTTGAAATTAAATCCTGATACATGCTGCATACATGAGGCCATGCATGCAGCACACACATGTTACTGCGCTTACTGCGCATACATGTGGTAAACACATTCCTGAGTCATGTGACATCCTTACTATTATGTATATAAGGAGAACCTGTACTATAGAAGATATACAGTGTTCTTACCTCTGCTAAACCCTAGCTCTAAGACTAACTAAACCCCAGGTAGGTTATAAGGAACGTGTTGTCTCTTCCTCTGTGCAGCGTATGTAGTCTGCTCCAACAGGTTATGGGCCCTGCTGGGCACGTCGCGAATGCGCCTTAACTGGCTGCGAACGACGTTGACTTCATTGTCTCCAAATTATAACCTTGCGCTCTTCGTGAGCTGCATTGTGCTCTCTGCGAGCTGCATTTAAAAAACCCAGGTTGACTAGGATTAACCACTCTGAAGGAGTGTTTTTGCCTGAGATTATGGAATGTGTTTTCTTGAATAAGAGGACTGATTGAGCGCTTTTACCAGCTGCCACTATAACATCATTTCTTCAACTCTTGAAAAACTCGTACAAACTTTTGATGGCTCTAACTACATTCAATGGGCCGACTCAATGAAGGCGTGGCTCAGGTCTCAGGGCCTCTGGCAAATAACTAGCGGGATGGAACTAAAACCACCCCTGGCGCCTCCTTTGATGGCGACAAACGCTGCACTAGTAGCGGAAGCTAATGCCAAGCTCCAGACCTGGAACAATAAGAATGACCAGGTGATTGGTAGCCTAGTGCTCTGCCTGGCCCCCTCTATTTGGCAGCGTGCCAACACCAAGGACACTGCTGAGGAGGTATGGGATCTCATCCGCACTGACTATGGTGTCGATGGCCCCTCCCAAGTCTTTGCGGACTTTAGGTCTGCAATTGCAATCAAAATTCTGGCTGCAAATCCTGCGCCAGAGATTGCCAAAATGGCTGATAAATTTGAGCACCTTACGGCTGCCAATGTTGCCATCCCCGAATTAGTACAGGCAATGATTCTACTTGCTGTGATGCCGCGCAAGTACGATTCTCTATCTGCCATGGTCCTTAATATGACCGCTACTAGAGCCTTGACGTTTAAACATGTCAAGGACTCCATTGTCGCTGAAGCCTCATGGCGCACAGCAGTTGGAAAGCCCATTGGCCCACCTCAGGCCACCAAGCTTTCTGCTGTCAAGCGCAAAGGGGGAAACCCCAAATGGCAATCTCAAGGCAACAATGGAGAATCGTCCCGAAAGCGTGGACGACATGGGGACAAAAAGACTAAAGAGGAAAAACCTAAAGAGAAACATTTCCACCTCGCCTCACAAGCCTTTACTACTATAAATGGTAATGGCACCATCATACCGCCAATGCCGCTCATCCAGCGCATCGAGAAGCGTGAACATACTCCCACAAGGGATCCTCGCCGCCGACTGCCTGCACAGGCATACATGGGCGCGGCCTCTACCTCTCATTCGGTCTATACCGAATATCAGCAGGCTCGAGACACCCTCGAGCAAATGAATCTCCCATGCAGCATGAAAAATCTGCGACCGCTAAAAGAGCACCTAACAGTGCGAGAAGGTAAGAGGAGGAGGATTGAACCAGAACCAAGGATCATAGAGGTAGAAGACGATAGTGTCTCCCTTGGATCAGAACCCGCGGTTTCTGATGAAGAAGTATGGAAAGCCGTCGATGAAATGCTTGTCGATGAACCGCTTGAAACAGGTACATATGATGAAAGGTCAGTCCTTTTCCCTGCTACAAGCACAAGAATTAACATTCCACTGATCACAGCGAACTTTTCATGTGAAATTTTACCGCTACTAAATGTATCATGGAACAATTTACATCTTAATATATGTGTTACGTGTGCAAATGGAAATTGTAAGAAAGGTGCCGACTGGATCATGGATTCAGGTGCATCAAAACACTTCACTGGTGAAATTAAAGATTTTGCTTCTTACGAGCCTTTACCGAGAAAGGACTCTACCCTGGTTCAAACAGCCACAGGTACTACTCATATAGTAGGAAAAGGAGCAGTCTTCATTAGACATCAGGTAGTATGTCATGGGAAGTCAGAGACGCGTGAAACGCAATTATACCCCGTCTACTACATACCCAACTGTAATGCTCGATTATTGTCAATGGGCGTCTTCTTACAAGATGGAAGTGATGTGCGTGGTTCCTCCGCACACATTTCATTTTTCAAGCAAGGAAACCCAATTATGGATTGCATCCCTCTTATGAAACATGACACTATTTATTGGGCTCGGACTCATATATTGAGCACCAAGGGAATCAATGTCGCGACAATGTATGTCGCAGACTACTTGACTTGGCATAAGCGACTTGGACACCCATCCAAAGAGGTGCTAGGGAAGATGCCTAATAGCACCATAAAATTCCCAAGGAATTTAATTATTCCTAAAGACAAAATTATATGTCCAGGGTGCGCTGAAGGGAAAATGACCTCAAAATCTTTTCCTGAATCAGATTCACGCGCAGAAAGACCCTTTGAATTAATACATTCCGATCTGAAGGAACTCCCAGTACTATCGTACCATAAACATAAATACTTTATTGTATTTCTGGATGACAAAATGTCACATATCTGGGTCCAATGCCTTAAAAAGAAATCTGATGCTGCTGTGGCCATCAGACAATTTCGGGCAGTGGCTTTGACACAGTATGGCGCTACAATCAAGTGCTGGCGTGTTGATCCAGGGGGGGAGTTCAAAGATCGTGAGCTACAAAATGTGCTCAAGGATTTTGGCATCAAAATAGAGATGTCTGCACCCCACGTTCACCAACAGAATGGGCGTGCAGAGCGTGCCATAAGGACAATAATGGAAAAGTTGCAAACCCTGCGATTTACCGCATGTCTACCACAATCATGGTGGGAATTTTGCATTGAACATGCAACACACCTATACAACCAAACCCCGATAAGGCGCCTGAAATGGCTGACACCAGTTGAGGACCTGACAAAGGTCTGCCCAGATCTAAACGATCTGAAAGTTTTTGGTTGTGGTGCTTATGTCTACCTACCCAAGGAGAAGCGTCCAAACACATTGGCTCCTCGATCAGAGTTGATGACGTACCTTGGATTAGAAGATGGCATTAAAGCATACCGTTTCATGCGACCTAGTGGCACAATATTCATTGGTGCTATGGCACTATTTGATGAAACGTTGTTCCCATGCTGTCCCAGAGCTAAAACTCCTGCCAATACAGAGCAAGACTCAGATTGCACCAAGTTAGGAGTGTTAGAAATGACTAGGTCAAGCTGGTTGACCAGTTGTACATTCGTTGTATAAATATTACAGGTGTGGATCGTAGATACGAATCGTGTTGAAGGAACAATAGAGAGGATAATAATGGAAAGACAATAAGGACAATAGGAACGGACGCCTACAGTATAATACGCTAGCGTGAGTAGGTAAAACACATATTGTAAGGGCGCATGTCGTTGAGACAAAAAGGGATCGAACAATAACGTGAGAGAACCTGAATGGCAGAACAATAGTAACAAAAGAAAATTTAACTCCCACACCTTTTCGTAACATTAGCTCCTCTTCATGATTTCGAGTTCCATCTGAAACTAAGTCCTTATCGTCCGCATTGGGTCGAAAGACGGTGCGTCGCTGGTTGTTGCGGAGAACGTAGAGAACGTCGTAGGGGTGGGGGTGTCGTGCACGTATACTCGAGTGGGAAGTTCGATGTCTGTTTCCCTGGCGAAGCGAACAGAGGTGCCCGTGATGAAAGGGGAGACTTGTGGGAGCGGTGGGGTGGAGACGATTTTGAACAAGATGAGCATATAATAGATCAGCATAATAAAAATGAACGTGCCGAAAATGGCGCCGAGGGCGATGGCAGTATAAACGTTATAGGTCATGGGGGTTTGCTTTAGGTTGTGCGATGACGTGGTGGAACGTCACATGTGGGGTTGCTTGGGCAGAAGAGCACCGAGTGCTCCGGCCGCCACCATCGACAGTGCGGGCACTGGTATTCTGGGCAGTGCGACGAAAAGTGCCCCACCTGAGCGCAGGTGAAGCAAACCGAGTTTCTCATCCACGCTGGCACGGGTGCGTAATCGGGGGCGGCAGTTTGGGTAGGATAGGGTGTGGGTGCTCGTCTTGGTGGAGATTGCGAGACGTAGGGTGGGAGTGGAGGATGTGGGGACGTCGTCATTGGCGTTTCTTCGTCCTCTTCGTCGTCGAGTGGTTCTATGATGAAGATTTGTTGTGGCGTGGGGACCCGCTCTCCGGGTCTGTATCGAAGTGCCTGTTCATCAAGGCTCCTCATCAGTGGGAGCAGGTCTAGATAATATGCTTCTTCAGTCAGCCGCCGGAATACCTGCTGAAGGCGGGAGATAGCTCTGTATGTCTCGAAAAGGTTCTGTGTGGTGCTATGCAGCAGCGCACGGTCTTGGGTTACTGATAGTAGTCTCTCTTCATTTCTGATGCCGTCCGTGTCTCGGACGAAGCTAAGGATCAGTTCAAAAGTTCTGACCAGGTCAGGATCGGGTGTGACGTTCATAAAGAAGTGCAGAGGGCGGCTCATGATTGTGGGAGGTTGTGGGTGGTCTTGTATTCTCCTAACAGTTCAGCAGCGTTTTTTAAATGGATTGCTGGCTCCCAGGTGTTTTCCGCCGAGCTGTATCCCTTCCACTTCACCAGGAATCGGATTCTCTTGCCTGCTCCCCTATGTGCTAAGATAGCCTCAACCTCATGTTCTGGCTCTCCTCCGATCAGATCCGGTGGCGGAGCAAGGAAGTTTGGTCCGTGGGTCTCGTTTTCCTTGAAGCGTGAGAGAAGGGAGGCGTGGAATACTGGGTGAATCTTCCATTGGGGGGGGAGCCTTAGTTCATAGGCGTGAGGTGAAATTACCCACGTGATAAGGAAGGGTCCTTCGCGTTTTGGGGTGAGTTTTCTAGTCGGGTACCCTATTTTTAGGTTTTTTGAGTCGAGCCAGACCCTTTCTCCTACTGTGAATGGACGGAATCCTCGTCCGTTTCGTCCGATCATCACCTGTTGGGAGAGTTTGTGAGCTGCTAGGGCTTCCCGCCGTACATTTCCTAGTTCAGCTATCCGCTGTTCGGTAGCCGGCACGTTCGTTTTTGGGTAGGCCATGGGGATGGCCCTGGGGTGTACTCCCATCATTACGTAAAATGGGGTGTTCTTGATAGCTGAATGGTGTTTTTGGTTGTGCATGAATTCGGCGGTGGTAAGGTGGCTCTTCCATTGCGAAGGTTTGTTCGCGCAGAAGATCCGGAGATAGATTTCGAGCTCCTGGTTTACCCTTTCCATTTCCCCATCAGTCTGTGGGTGGTAAGCCGTGCTCATCGCTAGTTTTATCCCCAAAAGTCTCCCTAGTTCCCGGAAAGCATTCGACGCGAAGCGTGGGTCTCGGTCAGAGATAATCTTATCTGGGAGACCAAATCTTCTGAACACATTGTGGAGATAGAGGTCGGCTGCTCCCAATGCATCTACACTTTTGTTACAGGGGATGAAAATTACCCCTTTAGTAAGTCCATGGTCTACCACGACCATGATTGTGTCGCATCCGTCGCTTATCGGGAGATCGGTGATGAAGTCCATTGTTACTAGCGTGAATGGTCGAGTGGCAGTTGATTTGATCGGGGATAGTCCTGGTGTTGTCGGGTGGGTGTTTACTTTCATCTGCTGGCAGGTGGCGCAGCCGTCGACGTAATTTCGAATGAATATGGTCATCCCTGGCCACCAGTAGTCTCTCCGCACCAGTTCCAGGGTCTGAAATCGTCCGGGGTGCCCTGTAAGTATGTTATCGTGGTATTTTTCCACGATCTTTCTTCGTAATTCTCTGTCATCCGGGACGTAGCATCGGTCTTTGAAAAAGACTGTCCCATCATCTTCCATCCTCCAATCTTCTACCGCCGACTTGATCGGTGGCATTCCTCCTTCTTTGATTGCTCGTACTATCTCCTTAAGCAAATCGTCTCTCATCATGCTTTCAGTGAGTACTTCCTTTAGCTCGGTATCGATGGTTCGTGCGAAGATCTCGTCCCTGAGCAGGGTGATATCGTCATTATCATTATCGATATCAGGAATGTGATCTCCCCTTCATGATAGGGCGTCTGACTGGATCATCATTTTCCCCGGGACGTGTACCAATTTTAGGTCGAACTGCGACAGGAAAAGGCTCCACCTAGCCTGTCGCCGATTCAATTTCCGTGCTGTCCTGAAATACATCAAATTTTTATGATCAGATAAGATCGTTGTCGCGTATTCCGATCCCTGGAGATAGTGTCTCCAGGTTTCGAGTGCCCGTATTATTCCCAATAGCTCCCGATCATAGATTTCGTAGTTTCGCTCAGTGGCTGTCAGGGAGTGGGAGATATACCCGCAAGGGTGCCAATCTCCGTTGGAGTCGGTTTGTTTTAGTACGGCGCCTGTTGCGTATTTCGAGGCGTCGCTTTCAATCACAAATGGTTTCTCTGCGTCGGGCATCAGCAATACCGGTGCCTCAGAGAACCTCTTTTTTAGTAAGTCGAACGCCCCTTGGCATTCATTAGTCCAGTTGAATGGTTGGTCTTTTCTCGTTAAGTCATTTAGCAGTTTAGTGATCGCAGCGAAATTGCTGATGAATCTTCTGTAGAAGTTCCCGAAGCCCAGGAATGATCTAACTCCTTTTACGTTGGTCGGGGCTGGCCAGTCCCTTATTCCGCTTAGCTTAGTGGGGTCCATAGCCAACTGGTTTGGTCATAGGATCAGGCCAAGGAATTCGACCTCCTGTACATCAAACTTAGACTTTTCCGGTTTCAGGTACAGATCGTTTTCCCTAAGCCTCGCCAAGACTCTTTTCGTTCTCTCCTCGTGTTCTTTCTTGTCTTTGGAGAAGATGAGAATGTCATCCATGTATATTACCAGCCATCCCTCGTTTAGCATGTCCCTGAAGATATCATTCATCATAGCCTGGAAAGTCGCTGGGGAGTTGCACAGGCCGAAAAACATGACTTTGGGCTCGAACAGCCCCTTGTTGGTCTTAAATGCTGCCTTCCATTCATCTCCCTTTTTGATCCTAACATTATGATACCCCCATCTGATATCCAATTTAGTGAACCATCTCGCCCCTTTCAGCTTATCCAGCAGATCGCCGATCAATGGCAGCGGGTATGAGTTTTTGATGGTTCCCTCGTTTAGATACCGATAGTCTTGGCACGGCCTGAGGGCGTCGGAGTCCTTCTTTGCTACAAAGAAAAATGGCGACGCCATAGGAGATTTGGATGGGGTGATGTATCCTTTTCTCAGGTTATCGTCGATGAATTCATCCAATTTCTTCTGTTCTGCCGGGGTGATGGGGTAGACCTTGCAGTCCTTCGGGATGAAGTCTGGTTTGAGTTCGATCGCGTGATCCCACGGTCTCGACTCGGGAAACCTTTCCGATGCTGCCTTTTTGAACACGCTTCGATACTCCTTATACTTTTCGGGGAGCAGGTCATCGAGTGACTGTTTCTCCTTGCCATCCTCCTTCCCGTGAGCGAGCCTCTGCGAGACGGAGGTCTTGGCTCGGATGTGGGTGGTGTGAGAGAAGACGAATCTGCCGGTCGATCGGGATCGAGTGATGCGCATGATGTGCCTGAGTTTTTGGTAATTCGGGGGGATGTAGTCGTGTTCGATCATGAGGGGGGATTCCTCGGTCCTGAATATCCCGATCATTGGTTCCCCCCGGATGTAGGCGAATAGAGCATCTGTTCCATCATTATTCCCGTTAAGCGATAAGCCGATGTTGGATTCGTCTGGTGTGGAGATTGGTAGATCAATCTTGGGGAGGGTGTCCGTCACCGTGTCCGTTGCCGTGTGTGATCCGCTCTCCTCGAGTTCGTCCGAGGTGCAGAGTCCTCTTGCGAGATGAACCGCCCCGAGCCTACTCTTCACGTGCTCGGCAACGGCGAGGTGGGTTTTCCCGAAGGTCTCCCCAGCACTCCTTCTAGGTAGCCTCTCGAGAGTCAGGCTCAACGTTACTCTTGATACAAGCGGCCCCTTGTCATCTATAGTAGGACTCTGCTTATTGATTGTGGTCCGACTTCGCTCGATCATCGTCCGGATCTTTCCCATAATGGACCTTTCGGTCCGTCTGTCTGTGAGGGTCCCCTTCTGCCAGTCGATGGCGGGGTTTCGTCGTTGGAGCCAGGTGTATCCCAAGATCATCATCTCGTTTCCCAGCCCCATTATCAGCATCCTGATCTTCTCCTCCTTTCCTCCGATCTCGGTGTCAATAATGACGTAGTGTGAGATTGTTCCATTTTTGTTCAACGTTCCGTCGACATTTTTGGTGAGGATTTTCCTGCTGAGCGGGTGTTTCTGTAGTCCGAGTTTTTGGACTACTCGGTGATCAATGAATGTTTCTCCCGCCCCTGAGTCGATCAGGGCGGGTATGTCGGCGCTTTCTTGTCATCTAACAAGCAGTAAACTGGTATGTGCATGGATTGTTTGCTCACGTTAGCTACCAATACACTTGAGATGATTATTCTGGCGGGCTCTGCTGCCGATGCAGGCCGCCGCTTCAAAAACCCTCCTCTACCATCAAGTCCAATACCTCCTCCTTCTGCTTCTCCTCCAACTCATTGATGAGTGCTCTGATCTTCATGTAGTGTTCTCAAGACATTTTCTTTGTCTCGGTCTTCTTCTCTTCTTTGGTGGGTGGCTCTTTCCCGCCCTTGTGGTCGCTGGCCCGGTGCCCTGTTTTATGACAAATGAAACACCTTCCCTCTTTCATGTGCTTTACCCTCTCTGCATAAGAGAGGCGCGTCATGTCGATGTCCATGGCATTGGGGTCCCTTGAGGAGCTGCCTGCTCCTCCTCCCCCTACCTTACTATATGTTCTTTCTTTTATCGCCTTTGCTCTCTTCAGATGTCCCTCGGCCCTCGCTGGGTGGGTGTACCACCCTTCGATTGTGTCGGGTGGGTTCTCCATTCCGAAGACTTTGTCGAGGACTCTGTTGTTGAGCCCATCGACGAAGTATTCAATTAGAGCGGCGTCTTCTTTAATTTTGGTGCAGTAAGCAAGGGTCTTGAATTGGGCGATATACTCATCTACTCCCTTTCCCCCTTGTGACAGCACTCTCAGCTGCGTTCGCGTGTTCCCCGCGTTGATACAGCTCCCTATCGCCCTGCACGCATACTACAGCATTTTTTGCGATTGTGTGCACCTCCTAGATGGCTTCCGCACACTTTGCGTAGCGCGCTTTTGCGCGCCTTCGTGCGCTTTCGTGCGCCTCCGTGCGCTTTTGTGCGCCTTTGACCGTTTAGGTGCGCCTTTGTGCGCCTTTTGCATTTCTACTGCGCCTTTGTGTCCCCATAGCCGCCAATCATTGTGCGCCCTAAATGCGCCTCGTTGCGCTTCAAGCCGCCTCCGTGCGCCCCCCCCACGCTCCTTATCTGCCTTCTACATTTATTGCGCGCTCGATGCGCCTTTGCGCACTCCTTTTACACTTTACCTGCAACTCACATTCCCTGCTGCGCACTCTTTGCACAATCTCTATCACACACAACAATCCACTGCACCGGTGCACTGCGCATCGCAGCTCCCATCTTACTGGCACATTTACTTGAGGCACACCACGATTCCAGCACGAGCGAACTGTGCATTCTTACATAACTGGGCCGCTTTGTGCCTATTTGGCATTGGACTGTGCGCACTTGGGCGCTTTCACGTAACCCAGGCACTTTGGCAGTATTTGGTCTCGCACAGCATCCCCTTTTAGTTCTTCCACATTTCCAATCGGCATCGCCTTATCTGGTAACTGGCACAGGTCGATCACGCCATTATTACTAAGGTGCAGCACGCGACATATAACACCTAAGCGGATTAATTGGGAAGAGCGCACGAGACTTAGCGCGCACCAATAATAGCGCATCGCACCGGAACAGTTGGATATTGAGCTATAGGTGCGCAAATCTTATTGGCTGAGGCAGCGGCATAGTGCGGTCAGGTTTAGATGGGCAAATGGACGCGCTTGTGGGTAGCGCATGGCGCTTCCTATTTTTATACTTTATTTCACCATTTTATCACATAAGCCATTTGTACATAGTAGCGGACAGATAGAGAATCCACAGGATCTTTCCCTCCCCCCCTCATAGTTATTAGCTCAGTCAGCGTCGCACATAGTCTGTGCACCAGCATCCAGTCCGTGCGCCTTCGTAGTGCGCCCTTCGTATAGCCGTGTTTGCGTTATCGTTTGCGTCCCCTCGTCGTATTGTTGCGTTGCGTCCCTTGCGTTGCGTCCTTCGTCCTTGTCTGTGCACTATCGTAGTGCGCCCTTCATATAGCCGCGTTTGCGCACCCTTTGCGCACCCTTTTGCATTGCCGCATTTTGCGCACCGTCTGCGCCTTTTTCCGCTCCTTGCGCTTTCACTCTGTTTGCACCCCCAAACTGTGCACCACCTTCACAGTACATCCCAGTGTCGTCTTTGTCCTGTTACACCTCCCGCCTTCATCATCCTCATCGTTGCGCACTTTTGCGCTCTCGTTGCGCGTTTTTCCGCACTGCGCGTTTTTGCCTCTTTGCGTTGCGCACTTTTCCGCCACTGCGCATATCTCCCCTTTCGTGTACACTACTAGTGCGCACACTGAAAATCGCTGTACCAGCCTCTCTATAGTCTCCGCGCCCTGAAGGACGATCCGAGGCCATCTAAGCGAACTCCCCCCTCACCCCGAGCACGCCTGCAGTTGTAGGTTAAGTGTTCACCCCTTCTGTTGAGACTCTGCACCGAGTACCAACCGAACACATCAGCGTCATCGATCGGCAAGAATGCCGAGCGCACTTTTGCAATAAATTCCTGGAACGAGTCCCAGGGTTTCGACTCTATATACCTCTCTTCCAAATAGGCCTGCTTCCATGGCCCCGCTGTCCCTCCATTCATATACGATAGCATGAACAGGATTTTGTGTCGATCGTTGGGAAATGCGTTAGCGTCGACATAGGCTCCACACTCGAGTAGGAAGAGCATCGTCTTTGTTCTATCTCCCGAGTAGTCAGTGGGCGCTCTCATTTTGATCTCAGCTGGGCGAGTGGGGAGAGTGGCGGGTGCGGTAGGAGTGGTGGGAGTCGATGGGGCTGCCATTATGCGTTTGGTGGGGAGCGGTCGGATTATTCTCGTAAGAATGATGTCGTCATGTAAGTGGGCTGCCTAGACTGTGTTTAGTCGGCAGAGTAGAATCAGCTTGACCGTTTGTTAAAGTCAGTACTCCTAGATCAAAAGATAAGTCGAGACTCATAAGTGACGATGTCGAGATAGAAGTTCAGTTCGCCGAGGCTCGTGAGCGTCGGTTGAGCAAGACTCAGATCGCACCAAGTTAGGAGTGTTAGAAATGACTAGGTCAAGCTGGTTGACCAGTTGTACATTCGTTGTATAAATATTACAGGTGTGGATCGTAGATACGAATCGTGTTGAAGGAACAATAGAGAGGATAATAATGGAAAGACAATAAGGACAATAGGAACGGACGCCTACAGTATAATACGCTAGCGTGAGTAGGTAAAACACGTATTGTAAGGGCGTGTGTCGTTGAGACAAAAAGGGATCGAACAATAATGTGAGAGAACCTGAATGGCAGAACAATAGTAACAAAAGAAAATTTAACTCCCACACCTTTTCGTAACATATTGCTTATGCGGTAATCAAGATGTCGCAATTCTCAGCTAATCCTAGCCAAGAACATCTAGACAAAGTGATGTACATCATGCGCTATCTGGTGGGAACCCAGAAATATAACATTGTCTATGATGGTGAGAAGTCCGAGGGGCTACAGGCCTTCACAGATTCTGATTGGGCAGCTGACACTGTCAAACGCCGATCTACAACGGGTTACTTTGCTACTCTAGCAAGTGGCATTGTGTGCTGGCAGTCCCGTTTACAAAAAACTGTAGCACTGTCATCCACAGAAGCCGAATATATGGCTCTCTCCGACACTTGTCGACAGATAGTGTGGATAGAGTCCTTATTCCAGGAACTTGGATATGTACTGAAGTGCGTACCAATCTGCGCTGATAATCAGGGATCCATCTTTATCGGATCAAATCCAGTTCAGGAAAGAAGGACCAAACATATAGACATTCGCTACCACTATACCTGCGAATGCATAGAAAATGACAAAGTCACGGTCGTTTTCATTCCTGGAAATGATAATCCAGCTGACATGTTCACAAAGAACCTTGGCGCTGTCTTATTCAGGAAATTTAGAGACTCTCTCAGAATTACTTTCGAGATTCAAACTTAGCTGCTTAGAGCGCTGTACAGTTTGAGGGGGGGTGTTGAAATTAAATCCTGATACATGCTGCATACATGAGGCCATGCATGCAGCACACACATGTTACTGCGCTTACTGCGCATACATGTGGTAAACACATTCCTGAGTCATGTGACATCCTTACTATTATGTATATAAGGAGAACCTGTACTATAGAAGATATACAGTGTTCTTACCTCTGCTAAACCCTAGCTCTAAGACTAACTAAACCCCAGGTAGGTTATAAGGAACGTGTCGTCTCTTCCTCTGTGCAGTGTATGTAGTCTGCTCCAACACCAAGGGTGATTTTTGCCACATGTCCTATGGCTTACATATGGTCCTCAACCAGTACATGGCTCAGTTTGTGCTTCTTGATGATTTGCCATTTAAATCAGTCACCAAATACCTGCTTGATGCCAGGTGCAAATGCCACAAAGAACTTTATACCACTAAGAAGGCTGAAATTCTTGAATGTACCAGGCATTATGACATGCATAGAATAAGGGGAGTACTTTTTGGTGGTTCTTTGAATGAGTTAATGTCTGGGTCTGCTGCCTTTGTTCCTCTTCCTACAGTGATTTACTCTACTGCAATGCCTGGTGTTATTGTTACCGACCCCATGTCCATGGTGGAGGAGACGAGGCAATATTTCACTGGACTTTACATGCACTCAGTACCTCCTAATAAGCCCAAGCCTTGGCTCATGACACCTTCAGTCTGTATGGTCAAACGTTGTGTCCTGGATGACCCCTTTGTATGGCCAATTGTGGCAACTTTGGCTAACTTTTGCGCTATGCTTCATAGAGGAAATTCTCATCCTTCACCTGGTCTGGATGGGTGGGAGAAATGGTGCATCAAGAATCTTTCGAATGAAGCTCTTGGGCTTGTGCTTGACCTGCACAACTACTCAATCATCAATGTAAGCTTCTCTAGAGACATGAAAAACATGCACCTCACCTATTTCTGCAAACATGGAATCTGTACTGACCTGTCAAATTGGAGAGGCCTTCTGATATCTAACTTTTTAGCCAATTTGCCCATGACCTGGCTCAACTTCAAGCTGTTACCTTATGCAGCCCATAAAGGTATCATTCTGGAGAGCCAAGTTGCCACACAGCCGGGGGTCCAAACTCATCATCTCATGAGTTTCCTCAGCAGGCTAAAAACATGGAGCCATGGGATGAAAACCCCTCTCTGTCTTCTGAAGCGAGATCAGATGAAAGGATTTGACTACCTTGCTCCACAGGGTTTTTATAATGCCTGTATGGCATACAGTTTACCTTCTGCTATTGCCGATCTAGATCATGCTACCCAATCCTCAACATGCTGCTTTCCTCAGACAGTGTTTGGCCCATTGTAGTAAAAGGTGTCACCAAACAGGCTGGGCCAATGTCACCGTTCAAGGCCACCATCACCACCAGCCTCAGACATTGATACCTGACCTAGCATCCTCTGACCCTGACTGTGTTGTCATCCAAAGCATGTCAAAATCAGCTGATAACCCTCTTCTCCACAATGATGCTGTTTCACTATGGCTGAGGCTACTGATGATTCATACATTGCAGCTCTGATGTTTTCAGCTCTCCAATGCTTCACACTCACTATAAAGCATTTTCAGTTCCCTTATGGATGGCTCACCTCATGGGAGAAGATGACCTTTCATATTCTCAATGGTCCTGGTGTACTGCCAAAAACCCTCCCACTCCAATCAATCACTAACATCCTTGGAATTGATCCCTGCATGATCACTGAGCATGAGGTTCCTGTATCCACTAACAAGCTTAATTTTTTGCTGGCACAGGTTGATGATCCCAAGAACCACTACCTGGAGTTTTATCTATCCTGAAATGGTTTTTTGTATTTCAAACCTCATTTGGCCAGAAATACATTTAATCCATCATATTTATGAAATCTGCCTTTTATATCTGAGTAATTGTAAGATGTTGGTGTAAATATTGACCATTGGAAGGAATAAAAATCTGATTGAAATATCTAGTTTCTATTCCAATTCAAAGCAAACCCGAAAATTGCTATGTATTTCAATGCCCAATTATCATCTTGGGCAACTTTCAATCCAAAATATGACAGTGGGCAAAACCATAAAGGATATTTAAAATCATAATTGAATTTACACTGGTCCTAAACTGATGTGTGAATATTGCTGTCCATCATAAAAGCTAGTTATTTACAAGTCACCAGATGAAAACTTCTCATCCAACTGTGAGATAAGACTGATGATAACATTCAGTTGGGTTATTACTTCCCGCATGTCTATCCTGCTCCAGCCGCCGTCAACCATAGAAGCCCACAAATAGTCAGGTTGAGGTATAATTCTTAAAAGAAACATTGCATCAGTATAATGAGGAACAGTCCAGATAAATGGATGTAGGGTTACCCGATGGTGGGAATCTTACTATATCCCAAAGTGCTGCTTCCACCGGCACCATACCTGTACATTCATTATCACATATACATAAAATCAAAAAGGTTAGAAAGAAATGCTACTCACCATTGGTATACTGTCCCATTAATGGTCTGTGGAGCAAGAAGCGCCATCCTCAAAGAATCCGGCGTGTCCACGAAGGACTCCAAATACAGGCTGTGGAGCAGATTGCTCGCCGACGAATCATTGCTAGTGTCATTCTTGGCAATCATCTACTGTTAAGTTATACGAGAGACATACGCCATAGTCCACATCGGCTCAAGCTTCCCAGTCGCCTTGTACACGGGGTTGGCACCTTGGTGGGTAAATGTGTCCTTGTATTCGATAGCACCGAAGTGTTCGCACACGATGGCCACCTTGGCGGTCGCGAGGATCTCGGGGTTAGAGGTCATCCATGCTTTCTCATTGACATGGCCACCGGAAAAATGGCCTGTGGTTATAACAAAGCTGGAGGAGCATCAGTGGGTGAAAAAAAGAGTAAGAAACAAACAAACTCAATATTGAATTTGGGAAGATTTTGGCTGAAGAACTCTGCAAGAGTGAGAAGGAGAATGGGTCCTTAGTAAGCGGCAAACGATTAGCTTCCGCTTAAGAGGTAAATGGGGTAAATATTGACCATTTTCCTCAACAATCGACGGGCCGTCACCTCCGGGAGTCCAGAAAAAAATTAGTCATTGACAACACACCGAGACCAAGAACTAAATAGCCCACTGTGCGTGTACACAATAATTGAAGTATTACTGTTTGCCGAGCCTTTCAGACGACCCCACACTGTATGGGTTGTAGCTGCCAAATTTGGGGCATCCAGCACAACCGTTGCACTTGTGATGTCACCGCTCTTTGCGAGTTGCCTAATAAGCTTGCCGGTGGAGTTCCCAACGTACAGGGCGGGGACATCGTAGGATGTATATGCAGGGGCAGAATCGGGCAGGAACTGGAGAGCGGCATCCGCGTCCGAGATATTTACCCAGGAGGCAACAACGGCAGCGACACCTTGTTGTTTGAGACTAGTGAAGTTGAGAGTCTTTGCCGACTGCCAATGCGGGTTGTGAAGGTTACCGAGCTAAAGTAGCACAATTTTGAGTGAAGTGCAATATGTGGGGCTTAGTACGCACTTCTGGGATGCTCTCGGGGGGGATGTTGCGTGAAGTACTAATTATGAGCACCTTTCATACCAAGTATCCAGTTTAATCAATGCGATCACAACCCACCCTAGCAGACGATAGCCTGGCAAGGAATAATTCTTTGTTGGACTTGGATTATCGAAGAACACGACAGTGTTTTGCGAGGTGAGATTGGACAAGTTGAGCGTCTTGTTGTCCGCGGTCGCGTCATTAGCCAACAACCCGAAGCTTCCTGCGTCGTACAACGGGCCAGTAATACCTTCCGGACCACTGTCACCGCTGTATGGCCAGTAGCCTGTTGTGGGTAACCCCATGGCGGTGCCGTTCTTCAAATTGAGACTGAGATACCACCAGCGCGGGTCCCATCTGTCATGTATTCGACTCTGAAGAAACAAACGTGTTCAAAAATGAAAGAACCTGGTGAAAGTGTAGTTCAAGATGTTAACGTCCAGCCTGGCGAGTATCATGTTGTCAGCTATAAGGTCCTTAAGAACGTTTTGGTTCTCGTTGCCGGCTACGTGGTTTTAGTGAATGCATAAGAGATGAAGACCTGGACAATGAGACGTACTCCATCGTGGTCCGCGAAGGTTGGTCTGGAACAACCGATCGGAAAGAATCTGTTCCTGAATCTGACTTAGGTGTAACGCGCCAGAGGTAGAGCCAGTCAAGACAAACGTCGACAGGAGGATAGACGTCACGGTGAGGAGCATAACGAAGTAGGGTCAGTGTGAGTGATCCCAACTAATTATTTAACAAACGCATAGAATTTAAACTAGATCTAGAATGAAAATTACCCCAGATAGACCAGGCTCCTGAAACCAGCTCTCCCAAGTAAGTATGAGTGCAATGAGAAAATTCTATTGTTAGAGACGGAAAGTTGCGATTCGGATTTCGGATATGGTTTCTAATAATAGAATTTTCTCATCTATGCACTTACATCCAATTCCAACGATACGAGAGAGCTGGTTTTACGAGCCTGCAGACGCACCACATCCGCTTAGTTCAACCGGCGGAGTTCAAGTGCTATTCGAAGTTGGCTTTTGTGGCCACTTAAGACCTTGATAAAAGTGTTGAATGCTTTTTCAAGAAAGTGGACCTGGATTGAAAAAGCATCAACGCCTTTTCAGCTTTTCGGCTTCAAAAAGCCCTCAAGCGTCCAAAAAGCGGAATTGTGATGTAAAAATTATGCGCACCTGTACGTTCAATAGCTTTGCGGATTGATGATTGGTGTGGTAAATGGTTGGCAATACCCAGAGTCATCGGACTAGAAAGCACACTGCTGGCGGTGATTCATGAGAAAAGAAGGTTTGTGCCACTTGAAAACGGCTCATTCGATATGCCAGTGGGAATCCCGACCGCGCTACACCGGACTAGCACTAGGACCCCTGATAATCCCTATCTAGGCTAGATCCCAGAAAGTCGCGTTTTCTGTCCGGACAATTTCGGTCCAGTCCAGATTGACCTATGTAGTTTAGTTTGATTGGATGACTTTCCATAGCAATAACCAGGCTCCTAAAACCAGCACTCTCGTACCACTCGGAAGGTTGCTTATTCCAGTACAGCGTGTTATGTAAGATATGTACAAAGCGTGTTTTGTGAAATATGTACAAATATGGACAAAATAAATAGGACCAAACCTAACGGACAAGCTATAGAGAGGCTGGCGTTTGTTAAATTCGGTCATCTCGGAGATCATTTGTCAGCCCTCGAAAAACACCCAAAAAATACCTTTACCATCAGTCGAAATTGGTTCGAGATTAGAATGAAAGGATTGGATTATCATATGTATGTATGCCTGTACATATGTACCACTCCCCAATTGGCAGATCAAGGCCATTTTGACTATCCATGCCCATGGCACAACATTGCTTGAATTCATGACTTCAGTATGGCAAAGCACTGATTGTGGTGCACACCAGTTAGTGCTCAAAGGTCCAGTTCACACAACCGCAAAAAGACTGTGAAACAGACCAGACTCAACCACAGTCCAAAAACAGCAACAGTCTGGTTCAGTTTCAGTTTTTTGCAGTTTTTGCAAAAAAACTGGTTGCACATCATTGTTTTAATAGAACCAGTTTTGGTTCCAGTTCATCCCCATAAGGAAAACAGACTGGACTGGACCAGACCTTTAAACACTACTGCCAGTCAGCAAATGTTATCCTATGTGACCCACAAGTTATCCTTGAGACTATTGGAAGTGTAAGAGCAACCTCAAAGCCTCACTTAGTAGTGAGCTAACAGAGGGAAATCCAAAGTTAATGTTTTACTACATGATACAAATGATGTGGGTGCACCTAACAGAGGGGAATCCAAAGAGAAATTGCTAAAGCCCATCTGTCAATGCCCAATATATGTAAAAGACCCAAAAACCAAATAGTAGTCCAAAAATAGAAAAAGGCAGAGATAGGCTGATTGAAGCTATGCAACATCATATCAGTGGGTAGGTATCAGGAAGGGGCTCCACCTCTAAAAATAAAACTGTCAACATGTACAAACATGGGGAAAAGTAAAGAAAAATTCAAAATAGAGATAAAATCATAGAAAATCATAGAAAATACAGAATAGGGTAAAATAAGATGGGAAAAGATATGGACAAATGCAGAAAATTAATGAGAACCTTGTGGCACTTCCTAGTCCCCTTACAGGAAGCAGCATATTTTTGCATTGCTGCAATGCACCCAAGGCTGTCGGAGAATGTCTCATACATATGGGTATCTCAATATCCATGTCAGCAATCAACAGTGCAGTGATGAACCTTTTGAAGCAATCCAAGGCTGAGATGCAGCACCTTGGTAAAAGCTTTCTTACATCATATGCATATGTATGACAATCTAGATATCAATCTGAAACACTCCATTTTCACCATTGAGAAACTGCAGGATACCTTAATTAGAGATTGGCAGGGGTATACTTTTGAGGTCAAGGGGTATTGGAGGGTACTGGACAGTTTTAGCAATGGTAAGCTCAATTTAATAGTAAATGTTACTTGTTGGGGTGGTCCATGGCTATCCCTGGCATGAATGAGTCCTCACTTAATGAATGTTTTTCTTTCTTCTTTTGATGCAAGCCATATGGTAGATAATATCTACAGTTGTTTTATAAAACCAATCAACTGGTTCAGTAATGTACAGAAATGAAACACAATAGCTTGAAAATCACAAAGCATGATGCTGCCATCTAATAGGATTAGAGAAGTGCCAATATAATGTAAAGTGAAGCAAGGTAGGGCAGGGAACAAAACAAAGAAGCTGATTGTTAGGGTGACACTCACTATCTGCTAGCTTGACTGTGTGGGTTCTCTCTACAAGAAGGGGGCAGGAACCACGCGCGTGATGGGAAAATTGATGGTTTTGATGGATAGGGTTATTATTTGATGAGTTGGTTGAGAAAGGCTTTTCGCACCACAAGTGTGGATGGAATATCTAAGAGAACACAACTGGGGTCCCCTAGGTGTATATTTACAGTTTTTATACTATGTTACATGTATTGTACAATGTTGTTACCAATGCGCTCATACATGCACATACATATTGATGCATGCAAACTAAAATTCTCATGCTAACAAAATGTAGCATCCTTCAGCATAAGGTAGCATAATAAAATAAAATAAAATTTGATTAGGTAATGGGGCTATTTCCTAACACAAAGCAAGACAGCAGTTTGAAATTTGTACAGGATGAGACTTTCATGATGTATACCATTAGGCATAAATTGCAATATTTGCCTGTTTTCCTTTGCAATGTAGAAGATCTGTAGTGGATAGCAATTGTCTATCATATACCATGTTGGCACCAGTAGAAATGCCATCATGAAACCATATCTGTTCATTAATCATGACATGTGAAATGTAATGCTGTTCACCATAGTACATAACACCCTGGAGTTTCATATTGCAAGATTGATTGTTTCTACAAGTAATTGTTACCTCCAGATCTATACATATATCCTTGTCTTCAAACCCAAATACAATTAAATCTGGAACTCTTGAGAATGAGTATGTGTGTTGAAGACACTGATTGCAATATCTACACAAAAGGCATGAATCTTCTTGGTAATTCTCTATCCAGTCTGTTGTTGATACATAAGGATTTGTGCCAGTGGACAAAACATATGAATAAATAGAGTGGCATTGACTATGTATGATAGGATGTCCCTCACTACAGGTAAGCTGAGAAGTCATCATCTCTGTAATAGCCTGACCACAGAAGTATATCTGCCCTAGCATAGGCCAGCTAATTAAAAATCATCTAAAGCCATTTTGAATGTGTCTCTAACAGATTCTAATGAAGTTTGATTATAAGAGTGATCATTAAATCCATTACAGATCTCTTCTAGCAGATCACAGTTCATGCTATAAAAAGATTGTTTCCAGTGTGTTGGATTACTCCTCCAAAGTGAGTATAATAAAGTAAATACAGAGTAATAACAGCTTTTTGAATCATATGCACAGCTGTTATTACTCCATATCAAACCAGAAGGAGTTGAAATCTGAAATGTTGCACTATCAGATGCCATGTGAGCTGTATTGTGACTGGTTTTTGCCTTTTTATTTATGATTTCAGTTGCAGAATTATCAGTTATCAAACTAATTTTTCTTTTTAAGGATTTAATTGAAACAGAAGCAGGATTAGCTTTTGCTGGAGCAGCTGCAGCATGCCTCTTCTGCTTTTGTACACTTTTCCATCTGATATCTTCTATTTCAGGTTCTAATAAAGGATCTCTGGAATTCCACCTAATGGCTTTGTGTACTGCTGAAGGTACATGATGTATTCCTTTCCATTGTCTAAATGCCATGATCAGCATATTTCTCCAATCACCAAGCACACTTTTGTGCAATTTTCCAATATATCTCAAGTCAGGAATTTCATCAAGCAACTCTAGCTCTCTGAATTCTTGTCTTAAGGCATCAGAAGCACCATTTGTGATTTTCTGAGGATGAAATGATTGTGTTATTAGTGTACCAGCTGCAGTTGCACTGCATGACAATGCTGTATAGTAAGACTGATGAGAATGATTGTCATTAAGGTTTACCACATTATAAGGCCTTGTTTTGTTTTTACCTTGAGAAGCATAGTCTGTCATAGAAAAGTTGGGAAGAACCTTTATCTCGGTCCTTGAAACATGTACCTTTGAATCATCAGGCAAAGAACAGTAAATTGAATTGGTAGTTTTGTATAAGGGTGAAACATTTTCAGGAAGTTTATCAAATTCAACATTAGATGGAGAATTGGTCAATTTGACAAAAAGTGTTTCCAATGTTGGTTGACCTTGTACACCAGGAGATATATTCCAGTCATATACTGTAGCTTCTTGACCTTTTGTAATACAAAGTTCTGTTGCACCATTATATTTTATTATCACAAGTAAGCCTTTACATAAAGATAATGTTTCAGCTATGTGTCTGTCAGTTGTACTATATGGCTGATCCCAGAGATCCTGCTGCAACTTGTCAGATATCTTGTTAAGCTTGGCTACTGAACCTTTGAATTTTGATTTCACTGAGCAGATTTTTTGAGAATCTTCAGAGTAAAAATGTCTTAAAACTTGTCCAGTTTTGGCAGCAAAGCATTCTGAGCCTAGCTTGTTAATCTCATCTTTATGGACATTTAGTGCAGTAATGATTGATATGTCATGGAAATTATCATTACATACAGATGGTTGTCCAGATATGGGAAATGATATGAGTGTTTGTAAAAATGCAATGTCTGTAGGTGTACAGGCTTTGTATCTCATATTTTCTAATGCAATATAAAATTTAGATCTTCTGGAATCTGTTTTTTTTTGTCTCATGTTTTCCCAAAGTATAACTACTGTAGTTACCTGATGCCACAATGATTTTCCTATTCCTTCTTCCTGTGATCTCTGAGTTGATGCAACAGCTCCAATATTTTGACTGTATAATGATGTTCCTTCACCACCTACAACTGGTGACAGCTGTGCAAAATCACCTGCAAACAGCATACTCAAACCTTCAAAAGGCTGCTCTGGAATGTTTAATGCAATAGCAATCTGACATGAGATACAATACATATCATGACAAGATAATCAAGATAACATAGACACCTCATCCAAGAAAACATAGTCAACTTCAATAAGTCTAGACCTCACCTGAGCTAAATTTGTAAGTCCTTTCTTGTTATAGTCACAAATACCAAAATGTGAGTCCTTCAAGCAAAGCAGCTGCCATTCCTGTTGGTGCTACTACTAGAAGCTGATATGATTCATTTATCTTCTTGAGGAAGAGACTTGCCAGTTCCAGCCATTCCACCAATATACATCTGTAGAGGTTCTGAATAAGGATCACTAGCATTTGTAGCTACAATTCAAAATGCTTTTTCTTGCTCAGTGTTAAGACTGAACTTCTCAACTATAGTATCAAGGGCCTGTTGTGTGTCAGCCTTGTAAATTTTTTTGGTTAGATAAGATTTGTCAGCAATCTTAACAATATTTGGAGAGGACAGTTCAAAAGATTGTTTAGATTCATGTTCATGATTTGGAGACATTTTTTGGTTTTGCTGCTCTTGAACTTGTTGCTTTTTTTTGGCAACTTTGTTTTTCCATTCTAATCCTGATAAGATGCGCTGTATTGGTGGAGGGTTCAGCTCAATGTTAGTGTGAGTATTGGCCTGCTTTTCAGCAGTCCAAACAAGGTTGGTCATAATAGTTCACATGGTCATAGTTTTCCATTGTAACTGCATTTCTCCTTTTCCTAACTGGAGCAGATGAAGTGGAATCACATAAGTAAGCTACATTGTATCAAATGATATGGGTTCGATGGATGCTGTCGAACTCACTATATAAAGTCACTATACTATATTAACCAACGACTACATTGTACACTGATTATTATACCTTACAATGGACATGCATTAGGAATGTAATACAGACATCAGTAATGTTTGAAATGCAATAGGGATGGACACAGGGATGGACACGGGGATGGCCATGGCATCGCCATTGGGCATGGACACAATGTTAACCTATGAATACTATTGACTGTACATTGTATTATCTGTTTCGATGGATGCCATCGAACTCACTATATATTTGTACATACTTCTATTAATTAACCAATGACATTACTACTTTACTTGCTGTACCATACAGATAGATGTGCATTAAGAACATAGTACAGACATTAGTAAAGTTTGAATGCAATTGCAGGGAAGGGGATGGGGATGGGAGCGGGGACAGGGACTATTGACTGTACACATTGTATTATCTGGTTCAATGGACACTGTCAAACTTACTACAGGAGCGGGGATGGGGACTATTGACTCTACACATTGTATTATCTGGTTCAATGGACACCATCGAACTCACTATATATTTGTACATACTCTATTAATTAACCAATGACTACATTTACTTTACTTGCTGTAAGATATTAGTAATGTTTGAAATGCAATTGCAGGGAAGGAGATGGTGATGGGGCCAGTGATGGGGATAGGGACAGGAGCAGGGGCGGGGACTGAGACCAGGACCAGGAAGCAGAACTGACATCAGAGCTTGACAGGAATACAAAAACAATGATATTTACTATGTACAATGTACTACTACCCACAATACTATATATACATGATGCATCATTCAATGTCAGTGTCCATCATCTCATCAGGGCTAGACAACCAAGTCTCATTGACATAACTGAAGTCTGCAGGAGGGTAGGTCGGCAAAGTGATATGAGAAGAACTAAGGTTCTCTATCTGTGATGTGGTAATGGAATTTTCAGAATCAGCCTCAGCATTATATTCACCATTAGATCCAGTCTCTGAGGATGACAAAAAGGCATCTGCAGCATCAGATGCAGTGAGGAAATCAGCTGCATCTGTTGAAGTTGGATTGGTGGCTGGAGATGAGGAGGTAGAATCGGAAAGATAAAAGGGAGCAGCATCAAAGCCAGTCAGGAAACCTGTGGGGAAGACAATGACTGATCATTATTGCCCTGCCATTCCATGAGTGCCTGAAAGGTGGTGGGCTGATCAGCATCACTTGATGCATCATCTTCACCTTGCCATGCCATGGCTGATCTGCACTTGATGCATAATCTTGGCCTTGCCAAACCATGGCAGTGGGCTGGCTGGCTGCTGCATGGGGCAAGGCATCGGGAATGGGAGCAGCATCGGGAACAGTGATGATACTCAACCCGGAAACCCAAACAAAACCTACTAAATGGCTTCAGATGGTATAACACGAGTCAGAGGAAGGGTGCGAGTTGGTACTAAATATCACCGCTGAGACCAAAATGTTGCATTTAGTGATGCAAAATAATGAGGAATGGTGCAAATAGTCTGTTTGAGCATAAAAAGTTGTTTGAATGAGTTTGAAATAGGTTCAAAGATGTGCGAAGTAGTTCAAAGTAGTTTCGAGGAATGTCGAAGTGATTCGAAGTGGTTCGAGGTATATTGAGGAGTGAGTATAACAAATGTGAAGTGTTTTTTGGATGGCGATAGGCGATGGGCAATAAAATGAGGAGCGAATATGATAAGTTCAAAGAAGTTCACAATATTTTGCAGAACTTAGAGATATGACGTGAAGATAAGACCCAAGAGAACGGTTCTTAAGTCAGACAATAAGTGAGAGGGTAACTTGTGCTCTGTTCCCCATTGGTATTCTCTTTCATTCTAAGTAACTAACACAAGTCTATATACAAATTGAAGAGATAGTACTAAAAGGGAAATAAGAACATGTGTAAAACATGAGGCAATATATCAAACAATGAGGACTTTGTAGATCATGAAACAAATGAAAAATAATAAATGATGAAATGTATAGTGTTCCCACATAGTAAAAGTACTTCTCTTCTGTTTCAATATATCAATGAAACCCAAAAATGCACTTATCACATTCTAACTCTCTTGTAATCTCTCCTCGTGTCCAGTAGTGCTCGATATGCAGCAAAATGGTTTGTTCCAGATGTGCAGCATGTATCAAAAGTGTTTCCAGACAGCTATATGGTGGCCAATGTTGTTCGAAATGCTGCGAAGTCATTCGAAGTATCGCAAAATTGTTCAAAGTCATTCAAAGTCATCCAAAATAGTGCGAAATAATTCAAAAACATTCGAAGTCGATTTCATGGCATTCATAGTGATTCAGAGTGTGTGTCATGATGTGTCAATACGAGTGGGAGTCTTCTCCAGACCTTAGCGCATGCAGTGGACCTATCAATGGGAGCAAGAGGAAGAGTGGGAGTGGAAGTGGGAGTGGGAGCAGGAGCAGGAGTGGGTGAAGCAGTGAGGCTGGGAGGTGATGAATCATCTGCTCCATCACCTGATACCATGGGTGGTCGACCATAGGCATTGGATGCAACTGTTGAGACTGTTGGTGTGCTCAACCACATCTTTCTTCCCTTTGCACCATGAGGCAGAGACAACTGATACCCAGAATGCTATTGTTTGCCCTTGCTCTTGGTCTTCTCATTAGCACCCAAAACATCACTTTCTGTGATGTTGACACCCCAGGTCCACTTGTAGGAGCTGGGGGGAAGGGACTTCAGGTGCTCAAGTTCTGCCTGTGCATTTGCTGCCACCAGTTCCAATTTTCTTCTTATCACTGTTTGCCTTGAAGGTTGCCCAGCATGTTGAAGGGGTTTTGATCCCATTGCCAAAGGCTGTGGTTCAGCCTGGAGCTCCTTCAGCAGGGCAAGCTCATGAAGTTAATGTAACCCTGCTGCTTTTCTGACATTGGCATTAAATGCAGCTTCTGCTGATAATTCACAGCCATCTACAAACTGAAGCATACTGCACACTTCATCCAGCATATCATTCACGAGACCTCGGAGGTTGATGCAGGTGGCAATCAGGAGTGGGAGTGGGAGCGGGGGTCGGAGTGGGAGTGGAAACAGGGGTGGGAGTGGGAGTGACAATGGCTTGAGAAGTAGTGAAGTACTGCTTATGGTAATCAAGGCACTGATCCAGGGTGTCGATGCCCATAATGCTGTCTGCTGCTGGTTTGCTATGATGTCTCCACCAATCCAGGGCATATGAGGGCACTAGACTGCTTGTAAGTTTGGGGGTGACACCATTATTCAACATGGCCAAGAGGGATGGATGGAATCTGAGTGGTAGGTGGTCAAAGTTGACCTCAGCAAAACTGTCAGCCAAGGAATGAAGCAGGATCAGCACCTTGAACACCAGGCCAATTGATGTGGCAAAGCTGATTTGAGACATGATGCACAGCTGCAATATTTTTGAGTGACAAATCTCTTACTTGATTCATAATGGATCCTGCTTACAAGCTCACAATATAGAACCTTTTGCATCCATTTTTGCTTTAAGACATTTGCCCCTTGCATGTGCAACAGGACTTGACAGAAATGGGACTTTGCATACCAAATGATCTGCTGTGTACACATTTGGAGCAGACCTTTTGGCCCCGATTATAAAGAAACAGGGTTGAAGACTGAGAGACATTTATTTGACATGTTGATCACGGTTAGAGATCAAGATGATCAAGTTTACATAATAGAGGGTTGTAGAGGGGAGATGTAATTGATGTTTGCTGATGTAAATGCAGTGTCAGCCCTGAATGCTAATTCATGCCATAAAGCCCACTGATGGTTAGCATAGGCTAGGGGGCCAGGCAAGGGATTCTCTGAGTGCAAGGCTGACTGCCACTGTTCACTGTGATAAATGAAATACTGCACAGTCCACTGCATTTCATATGTGACCAGCAGAAGTTCCTCCTTCCATCTATGTCTCTGCGCCCATGAGCAAAGCCAATGTATACACCTGACTATCAAGAAGTTCAGTGCAATGCAAATGAATATCCACAAAATAGATGTACATTCCCAGAATTGATCAGTGGGATTGGGGGCAGCACCGTTAAATGAAGCGGCAGTGGGAGCGGTATCAGAGAAGATAGTAACACCAGTCTGAATGTGAGAATTATACCAAATCCAGGACAGATGAATATTAGTGGAGCCTGGCATATTCGGGTTCAGAATAGCTGTGCTAGCATTGAGGTCATCCTTTTTTAACCACTGAAACATATTTAGGGTGTCAGTGTCACAATCCAGTGCCACCAATCTGCTTCGGCAATGGTTATACTTTTGGGAATGCAGGGCAATTTTGTTAACCAACTCCTGGATAGTGGCTCATGCTCATGTGTGAACTACCTTTCTTGGGGCCGCTCGAATAATGTGTGAATATTGAAATGACTTGTGCACAATGAGCTCCCACAGCTGATGCAGCAGTTGGCTTGCCTGATTCTTCCTGAGCTGGATCTCCACCTCTACCAGAGGGCCATTAAATGGGAGGCATGCTTGTTGCTCCTTGAGTGGAATAGCATTTCTGTTAGCTGGAAGATGTGAAGGCCCCAATGCTGTAGGTGTGTCATCATCTGAAGGGTCTAAGTCATCAGAGTTGTCAACATTGTAATGGCTGATTTGTGATGGAGCAATGTCATGGTCGGCAACATTGGCAGCATTTTATAAATCTGTTAAGGTTTCCATGTGGGATGCGAGAGCTTTTTTCCCCCTTTCAACAGATTGCATGTCAGAAACATTTGGTGATGTACCAAGTCAGCAGAAAGCGCATCAAGGGAATCAAAAAATGCTTCATTGTCTCCTGCTTCATCTGCCATTGCCATTGCCATTGCTGCTCCTGACTCATGATACAGGGCCGATGCTGATTGATGTGATGAAGGCTGATTCTGATCATCACCTTCTCAATTGGCTGACTCTTGTTCTGCTTTATCCTTCATATCCTCAAATGTTTCCAGATATTCCATTTGGAACTGAAGAGCATTGCAAATCAGCTGATCTGTCTGGTGCTGAACTAAGAGGTATGTGCCAACCTCCCATAGCTCGGCCCTGCGAAAGTGCATGCCATTCCAAGATTCAATGTGATGGAAGGAATTTTTCCTATGTGCTACCCGCTGATGATACTTGACCTGGAAACCTAACAAAAACCTGTTAAAAGGCTTAGGAAGTATAACACAGGCTAGAGGAAGGGTGCGAGTTGGTACTAAATATCACTGCTGATACCCAAACATTGTGTTTAGTGATGCAAAATAGTAAGGGATGTGGTAAATAGTCTTTTAGAAGCATACAAAAGGTTCAAAAGAGGTTGAAATAGGTTCAAATATGTCTGAAAGAGTTCGAAAAGGGTTCAAAGAGGTGTGAAGTAGTTCGAAGAAGGCTCAAAGAAGTTTGAAGAGGTTTGAAGTGAGTTTGAAGAAGTTCGTAGATGTCGGACTAATGTCGAGGTATGTTGAAAAGTGAATATAACAAATAAGGAGTGTTTGTCGAGAGGTGATAGGCGATATGCAATACAATGAGGAGCAAATATGATAGTTTCAAAGAAGTTTGCGATATTTTGCAGAACTTAGAGATATGATGTGAGCTAAGACTCAAAAGAACAGCTCTTAAATCAGATGATAAGTGAGAGGGTAACTTATTCTGTGTTCCCTGTTGCTCTGCTTATCATTCTAAGTAACTAATACAAGTCTATATACAAATTGAAGAAATAGTACTAAAAAGGAAATAATAACATGTGTAAAACATGAGGCAATATATACAACAACAAGGACTTTTTAGATCATAAAATAAATGAGAAATGATAAATAATTGAAATGTACATGTGCCCATATGGTAAAAGTACTTATCTTTTGCTTCAATATATCAATGAAACATAAAACTGCACTTATCACATTCTAAATCTCTTGTAGTCTTTCCTCGTGTTCAGTGGCACTCGATATGCAACGAAATAGTTTGTTCCAGATGTGCAGCATATATCGAAAGTGTTTTAAAACAGCTATATGGCAGCCAATGTTGTTTGAAATGCTGCAAAGTCATTTGAAGTGTCACAAAATGTTGCAAAATAGTTCAAAATGGTTCATAAGTTGTCCGAAATAGTGTGAAATAGTTCAAAAAGTGTTCAAAGTTGATTTCATGGCATTCATAGTAATTCGGAGTGCATGTCATAATGTGTCGATACAGTTAGATCCTTCTCCAGACCTTATAGTGTGTAGTGGACCTATCACCACAAAGCATTCTTCCTAGCAAACAATCAATGCATCTCCAAATTGCCTGTTTATTGAATGAACAGTGGCTGCAAACTTGTTTGTTGATTGACCATGCCTGCCGAGACAGGGATGTTTGCAGCAGTTTATCTATTCATCCAACAAACTCCAAGACATAGTCTTGCTGCCTCTGTTATTTGTACATGAGCCTTGGTAAGTCAATCAATGTCAGAAACTGACCATGCTGATCTGTGGCTGAACCGGCTCATCGGCCACCTAAGGTTCTTGTATATCCCTTTCTGGAGCAAGACCTGGATTGTTGTGGATATCAGCTGAACTCGATTCACCATGTTCTTCTGTAACCGGAGGCAAGGGAACCTTGATATGCTTCATTTTTGGTCCATGTCTCGTGTTGACCTCAACTTCCTTATGTGTGACAATATCCACCACACCATCATTGTCCTCATGCAGGGGGGCATTGTTCTTTAATTGTCTGATGATTTGAATAGCCCTACACCTTTTTGATGGATGCACAAACACACTGGCCAATGTAATGCAGATGCCACTGCCATGCCTGATGTAGACTCCCCCACTGCTGTGCCCAGTATGGACAACTCAGTGGCCAGTGCTGACTCAGCTGGTGCCACTCCCACTCCCACTCCTGCTCTCATGCCCATGCCCATGCCTGACCTTGAGGGCCAATCCCAAGGCTTAGCTGCAACCTGCATTCACAATCAAGAGCTATAAAAGCTGCAAAAGGCAAATCCAAGCCAAAGAAACCTGGCCAAAGGTCAACAGCAAATAGTGTTTGCAGGTCCAGTTGCCTGGACTAAAAGAAAGACTGAAACCGAACTGAATGCAACTGCAAAAGACTGGACCAGTGGTTGCAGTTGCACCAATCCTGAGACTTTTCAGTTGCCAGTCACAGGGTTTGATGTAATTTGAAAAGACCGATGAAAACTGGTTCACACTGGTTGCAACCAGTCTTTTACCTACATACAAAGACTATGTACAGTACATAAAATATATATTCAATAGATGGTCTTGGATGCCAGGGTAAAAGTCTAGTTAACAGAGTTCTGACTGCAAGTAATCACAATACACTACCAAACAAAGTTGAAAATAAAAGTCGAAATTCAATAACACATGTCAGCACAGCATGGTGAAAGGAAACATGGCAACCACAAAAGGCAAAGGCAACACATGTGCAAAGGCACCAACAAAAGCAGCACCAAAGAAAGCAGCCCCAAAAAAAGCACCAGGTGCACAATGTAACAAGAACAAGGAAACCTGGAAGCGAGCAGCAGACGATGAATCCTCAGTGGAATCTTCTGATGAAGAGTCTGATCATAGGCCACATAAAAAGAAACATGCAAAGGTAGCAGCAGAAGATAATGACGATGACGAGGGTGAGGTTGGTGATAAGGATGAAGATGAATCTGAGGTGGAGCAGGAAGGTGGGCACAAATCCTTGAATGACTCTGAGGCATGAAAATCACAGTCAGTCTGCTATACACAGAGTTAACATTTTACAAGGGTGATGGGCTTCAAGATCATCACTGCATATCCATCCCCTCAGAGGTCTATACCAAGAAGGAAAAGGCTAGGGATCTTCGACTCACCTACACTGACAAAATCAAGGTGACATTCATCATGGATAATTGGGTGGAGACACCAAGCGGACGCCGGTGTAACATATGCAAGTAAGTTATAATCTGTGAAAATATAAGAATTCTTACCAAGTTTTGATAGGAACAATGATGAATTTGTGAAGAGGATTGGAAAGCGAAAGGCATTCCACACTGGTGGTAACTCCTCCTGTCAGCAACACATTCATCAGCATTATGAAATATACCAAGAATGGTGCAAAGCAGCAAACATACCGGAGCACCATTGGGCAATCCCTTGCATAATTTGGAAGAAGATGGAAGATGAATGAATTGGGGAGAAGGTGGGGAGGCAAGGAACATTGGATGGGTTCATTGGAAAGCCAGCGGGACCAATTGTGTATATGCACGAAAATGTTCTTCATGTGGTGACTCAGTTTGTTGCAGTTGATGACCAGGTAAGTACTCACCAATAGAACAAATTCTCATATCCTCATCACCTGCCTTAGTCCCTTTCCATTGCAAACAAAATGGCATTCTGAAACTGCTTGGTCGCAATGTGACCAAAGTCGATGTTACAAGATCTGCCAACAACACATGATGTGGTCAATCATCTGCACAATGAGTTTGTTAAGTGGTTGGCACAGCTTAAAGAAGACATTGATGTACATACTTATATTCAAATATGCCAGGGAATTTCGAGACTCACCAACTTTTATTACAGGCAGCCCCTGGTCTAATCTCCACAATGGCAGATATGTGGACTGTTGATACCACGAAGGTGGCTTTTCTTGGTGTAACTGTGCATTGGATCGAAGTGAAAGAGGAGACATGGGAGATGTGCTCAGAAGTTATTGGATTTCAAGCAGTGTCAGGGTACCATAGTGGGAAGAACTTGGGGCGATACTTTGTGAGTGTTTGTGATCAAATTGGGATAATGAATATGGAACGATCTAAGGTACAACATTAATTATCTGATCATGATAGATATCTGACACCTTAACAGCTCCGCACCCTTACTCTCGACAATACCTCAAGCAATATGACAAAATGTGAAACTATTGAAGCTATGCATGGATGACAAAATCTTCTCATGTGGTCTGCTGAGTAGAATCAACTTCTATAAGCTTCTCATCAACTTCTTGATTCTTATCCACTAACCCATTAGTACAGTTGTTTAGGTCATGTTGTCAACCTCACAGAAGTTGAGGTAATGACCCATATTACCAATATCACAGCTGTGGAAATGGCAACAGCCATCTGGGAGTATGACCCATCCCTGCCTGACAATCGTGTACTGAACAGTTTGTTGGATGTAATTGCAGCTATTTGGACTCTCACAATCAAGGTTGGTCATATTAGTTTTTGCCATCTCAGTTCTCTCACTTGCCACAGATTCAATCATCTGGACAGCATATTGAAGCATTTGAGAAGCTACAACTCGAATGCAGTTTTCAAGACTCACTCAAAATCCCTCTTCACAGCAATGTTCGGTGGGGTACTGCTCATCACATGCTCAGTGTATCATACAAAATTCATCAGGTATGCTGATCTCTTATTTCCTCTATTCTTTATCTAAACAACTAGTAGCCCATCAATTTATTTATTGCAGGTGCTGATCATCAATACAGTCCTATCACAACTATCTGATGTGATGGCCGGATCTCGAAACACATCCTATGGTCAGCATTCACATTCTCTGAGATAGACTGGGAACGGGTGATGGAAGCATGTGAGATTCTGGCTGTACATCCATGTGTAATCATAGCAACAACACAATTACTCACTCCCATGATTCAGGACTCCAACTGAATTCAACAAACATTCTCAGCTGAAAAGCAGCTGACACTGTGGTGAGCCCTGCCTGCCATCGAAGAGCTTCAAACCACTTGGGAAGCCAAATGCGACAATCCACACTATGCAATGTACCGAACTGCAATCAATGATGGACTTGCAAAGCTGAACAAATATTAGTCGTGGTTCGATGAGAAGCCTGGGTACATCTTAGCCCTTGGTATGTCTTGTTTGATAACCTTATGGCCTTTCTGATGTTGATACACTAGTGCTACATCCATACTTCAAGCTTGCTTACATCAAACTGGCATGGGGAGGTGCAGAGGAACAAGCAGCAGAGCATCGAAAGGGGAATCGACTGGCAAAGAACTGGCAAGATGAGGCACAGAAGGTACTCAAGAGAACGGTAAGTTATGTGCTTCCATCAATGTTCCTGCCCTGACTTATTCTATGGTTCTAGATGGAACAATACTGGAAGGCCTGTCCAGCTGCATCCCCCACTGCGCCAGCTGCATCCACTAGTGATGTAGTGCAACATAACGAGGCATCTATATTATCTGAGTTTGATTGCCATCGCCTAGCCCTGCTTTCAAGCCAAGATGAAGATGAGGGATGGCAATTGGAGATGTGTTGATATCTGAAGGACCTACCAGCTGATGTTACAAAGTATACCAATATTATAAAATGGTGGCAGGTATGTGCTTGCATCATTGATTGGGATCAGTGACACTGATTGATAATCTTTACAGAACAATGGGGCGCTGTATCCCACCCTCCATCGTATTGTGATTGATTATCTTCCCTGTCAAGAGTCTTCAATTCTTTTTTTCTGCTGGGGGAGAAGTTGCGACAAAACAACAGGCTCAACTTGGGGCAGCATGGTTTGAAGAGCTGCAGATGATGAAGTTTGCTTGGAGAAACAACATCGGGGACCTTGCAGCCTGGAACTCAGCACAGGTGGAAGAGATTGATAACGAAATGTGAGAGTATGAAGATATGTTGATAGCAGACCAGGAGTTCAAGGAGTGGGACAAATCCATTGATGAACCCATTATTAACTAGATAGACTAATTTTACTTGTCTCTTTCTCAATGCCATACTTAATAGATTAGAATATATTACTTCTTTGCTATTCAACACATTTTCAAGCAAGTTATCAGTACAGGTACTTGTGGCATCAACGTATGAACCTGTGAGCAAGCCAGTGGCCAAGGATAACCCTATTAGTACAATCTAAATCTAACAAATATATTATTCTGTTCTACATTCCAGCTCATCCTCTCTACTTACTAAGTAAAGAAGATGAGCTTTATTGAACCCATCGCATCAACACTCAATACTTCTGAGTCAAGTAGTAGCTTTAAGATGCAAAACCTGTGATCTCTGAAGCATTGCTACTCCCATTCTAAGATATTCAGTCCTATTCCATCATTCTTATGATCCCTTACCTCTCATTCTATGATCTTCATGCTCTAGTACAATGTATAACAGATTACTGACTTCCGATCTCCAGGTTACTCTGATCAGATAAGATGAGATAAGACTTGAAGCGGAGCTTCACAGACATGCCAACGGTCACTAGTGTTTTCATCACCTATTCTTTCTTCCATTTCCTTGTCACCTCATCATCACCTACCAAGTGTAGGATGACTCTGTCTTTACAATCAACCCTGCTTCTGGACACACAATCCCTACTGGCAAAGATGAACTTTCTCTGTATTTTGATGGCTCTGAAGAACTTGATGTGAATGCTGTACTGGCATGGTGGCATCGGTGCATAAGTTCGTTTGATTGTATATTCTCTGTGCTGCTTCTAATCTTTCAGCAGCAGAACCAAGCCAAGTTCCCTCTTCTCTTTGAAATAGCATTACAGCATGTTTGGACAACATCTGACTCTCTACACCACTGCTCTTACACAACTCTGGAGTCTAATCTCAACAAGCTATAAGGATTGTAATATGGTATGGTCACCAGTGCATTACATTATATTATTCTGCTGTGACTTGTTCTGACTGCTATGTATTGTTATTAATAGATACAAGCATACCTATTTTGGGGCACTACTTTGGTGTTTATGCCAGTGATTCGCTGTCAGTACTCTTTCAAGTTCAATTCCTATACTAACTAATCTTTTCTGTAGTTATATTCTTGTTGGTGGCCATCGGGGTTCATTCCTGGTTTCTTTTGCTCTGGGTTGGGTTGTTACTACTATTTTGCTAACCTACACTCTTTGGATGTTCATCTGCACCTTATTAATAAAGTTTTCTTCATTTCCTGTCCTGGGTATGGCTATTCTTATTACAAACTTAGTACTTTACATACCTGGGATGAATATATAGTCTCGTAGTATAGAAAGACTGGTCCAGACCGAAGGTAGGACTGATGAGAACTGGTTGAAACTGGTCTCGAAGATGACTGGTTGAAACTGGTTGGTATACTACAACCGGACTGATGTGAACTGGTCCTATACAGTTTAGTCCAGTTATCTGAAAAGGAGGCCATGGTCTCAACTAGTTGTGGTTGTGGTTGTGGCCAGTTATGGTCTGAAAACTGGACTGAACTGGACCTTGAAACACTAATGGCAGAACAGGCACACAACTCAAACACAAGTGCAACTCTGTTGAAACATGTACAAGTCCATCAAACGACAATAGACATACTCTGTAGAGCTGGCATCACTCAGCTACAGCCAATTAATGGTCCAGGTGATGGTGAACTGCAGTATCTTATACCGCGAGACACATACATGAGGTGCATGAGACCCATGTCAGGCAACAATGTGAATGACCCCCCTATTGATTATCCCTGTTCCAAAATGACCACTCCTCTCTGCCTCCTCAACAAACATCACAATGTCCTAAAGCTCGCCTCCTTTTTGGTGGCCAGGACATGGGAGCAGCCCAGGATACAGAAGTGGCCAGGACATGGGAGCTGTCAGCATGCCCAATGTAGGATTGTCAGTAGTTAGCTATCAACCAATGACACCACCCCCATCCCAACAAAACCTGACAATCAACCAATCAGAGGTCACAACCCTTGGTAAAAGAGAGAAGCGGAAAAATGAGAAATTTTCAGACTACATAATTGTACAACAATATTTCTGTATGAATGTAAAATAAAATGTCCAAGCATTACTTTTTTCTGCCTTGTTTGACCGCCTCTCTGTCCTTGGATGTTCCCACTCTCTTCTTTGGGTTTGGCTGAGGGCTGGTACTTCTTGAAGGCCAGGTGGGTGATAAATGGTGAGGGGATCAGCATAATTGTGGAGGAGGAGGAGAATGCAATGCCAGTGGTGAAGGAGGGGTGGGTGGTATGAACACATTGCTGGTGGATGCCGTTACTGGTTCCACAGGGTCAGCATTGGGGATTGAGGGGGGTTGAAGGAGGTGAGGAAGAGGTGCATCCACAAAGGTCATACATTGAACTGATTCATGAGAATCTTGCAGTGTGGTGGGGATGACCTTGATTTGAGGACCATGTCCTTCTTCCTCAACCACAGTGGGAGCAGCATGTGGCAGTGTGGGAGCAGGAGAGGGAGAGGGAGCAGGAGAGGGAGAGGGAACAGGAGAGGGAAAGGGAGCAGGAGAGGGAGTGGAAGTGGGAGCAGGAGCACTTGATGCATCATCTTGGCCATTTCAAGTGGGCTGACCAGCTTTTGCATCGGGCAAGGCATCAGGGATGGGAGCGGCATTGGCAGCGGGAGTGACCAGTGGGGGTGCAAGTGTGGGAATGGGGGCAGGAGTGGCAGGTGGCACTGCAGGAGCAGCAAGTGGTGCATCAGATGGAAGTGTGGGAACAGGAGTAGGGGTGGGAGTGGGAGTGGGGGTAAGAGTGGGGGCAACATCCTGCTCATCTTCATCAACCTCCATACCATACCTTCGCCTATGGCTTGGATCCTCTCCAAGATGGTGTAGCTCACCTGCACCATTGTACAACACAAGGGGTTATGAATAAAACCCCATGTACTCTTCCATCTCATCCATTCTCCTGCTCAAGCTGGCCATATCCTCCGTATGTTGGCCATTGCTCTGGGGAAGGTCTGATGGAGCCAATCACCCTGATTATACAGATGGTGCCCCAGTTCTCATAGATGTTTGTTGAAGTCATGGAGCTCCCCAGCAGTCATGGGAGTGGGTGAGGGTGAGGGTGAAGGTGAGGGTGGGTGTTTGTGCATGATGTTAACCATCTCAATGTCAGAGGAATATGTTGCTGTGGTCAATGTTCAGTGGTTATTTGTATGTGATCTTCAATTTTCCTTTTTCTTCCCTCATGAACATCTGCAAGGATTCAGACTTCTTCACCTTTCTTCTGGCTGCACCCTTTCCTTTCTCTGGCTTGTCTCCTCCATGACCATCTTTCATTTTTTTGCACTTGACTTTGCCCTTCCCACATTCAAAACATGTGCCCTTCCCATTGACCTGTTTGTGACATTGTCACACAAGCTGGAAGCATTGTATGCAGGGAGTGGGCCTTACTGCCCTGCACACCGGCTGTCATCATTATTCCCTTTGCTCCTTTGGCTCCAACAAGACATCTCCATCACTTTCTGTCCCCTCTGATTCCCCATCATTTTCTAAATTCTCACCAGAGCTCCCACTGCTGCTCTGAAGTTGCCTGGTCCTGCCACTCCCACTCGGTCTAGCTGGAGTGGTTGGGGTGGGTGGTGCTGATGGGCATGCATCTGAGCATCGATGTTCTGGCTGGTGTGACCTGGATCCCGATGGCTCTGCTGACACCTGTGGTTTCCTTCACTTGGTCTCCCCTCAAGCTCCCGCTCCCACTCCTGTTCCCCTCCATTGTCCCACTCCCTTCCCTTGTCCCACTCCCATTCCTCCATTGTCCTGCTCCCATCCCTTGTCCCACTCCTGTTCCTGTTCCCATTCCTGCACCTCCACCTGCCACCCCCCCTCCTTGTGGTTCCATTCCTGATCTTGAAGGACCAGTGGCCACTCCACCTCCCACTTCTGATGCCAAAACCCCTGAGGTTCCCACAATCCCCCCTTTCTGATCAAATTTCTTTATCATGTGCAGCTGACCTTCTATGAAAATCTCATCCCCCATTCTATCAGAACTTCCCCATGCTACCAAAAAAACCCACAAGAAAGACCTGGCACTGAATGCCACTTTCAAATCCTCCTTAAGATCCTGTCTTTGCCATGAAAATAATGTGTTCCACTGTATATTAGTCCCACTGTCATCCTGATAGTATTTTACTTACAAGTGCCTATTTTTGTTCCCTCATGATAGCCTTGATGTTTCATGTTTGAAGGCCATTTTGAACAGCCTGCTCAATCTGGCTGATGTGGCTGAGCACTTGTTGAGCTGTAACGTTCATGTTGAGATGAGTTGGGGTGGGTATGGGGATGGGGATGGGGATGGGGATGGGAGTGATGGGGTTTGAAAGTCAACGGAAGTTGGAATGATGAAAATCAATGATCACATGTGTTTGTTCATCATGCCCAAACAAATAACATCAATATCTGATCACTAGATTAGATGCACATTATAACCTCTGTTACATTGATCCATCCACAGTGAGCAACCAGCAGCAAATGCAAGGCAATGTTCTAGATGGCTACATCTTTATCTGAGCCAATGATGGGCACCACTATTTAGTGCCCCACTTTATGATTCCCACCACTCATCAGGTGATGAATGCCTATTGCCAGAAGTTGGAACTTGATGTCCATAATGCAGATGGAGGGGTAAGCTTCATTTATTTCAAATCAGGTTGAAGTTAAGGGCTGCTGCGGTGTCTCTGGCCACTGCTGTGTCTTGGCTGCTCCCATATCCTGGCTGCTCCTGTATCCTGGCCACTCCCATCTCTCTATCCACTCCTGTGTCTTGTCTATCCCAATTGACATTATGATGACTTTTCAGTCTGGAAACATGACCAATAGCCCATACTACTATGCATTGGCCCACAACCAGCTCACCCTACCTGCTGATCCAGTAAGTGTCATCCTGATTTGTGTTTTCTACATTAGTTTATCCTGTTGCAGGACTTGACAGACAGGAAGTTGTTGAACTGCCATGCTGAAGTGAAGGCCCTTCAAGACCAGCTTGGCACATCATACAAGGATGCCAGTCATTGTCTGTACATCACCGAGGTAGAGAAGCTTGAACAACAAGATATCACATTGAAAACATATGCCATTTGAAGGAAAGGGTTGAAAATAAGTTGAAATCATTCAAAAGGAAAATTATGCCATCATCTTACTCAGACGCTATGGCCAATCCCCCTGCTGATTCCCAGTGATGTGGAAGGATAATTAATACCTTACTCATTATATATATATCTATGTAGCTTTTGTCTGTATTCTGTTCTTAATGCACATTATTGTAGTAATATCATTCTTTTTGTGGTCCTGTCAAGCCCCGATGTCAGTGCCGCTTCCCCATTCCCATCCCTGTCCCCATCCCCACTCCCATCCTGTTCCAATCCCTGCTCCTGTCCCCATCCCCACTCCCATTCCCATCCCTGTCCCCATCCCTGCAATTGCATTCAAACATTACCAATGTCGGTACTATGTTCTTAATGCACATCTATTTGTACAGTACAGCAAGTAAAGGAGTAATGTAGTCATTGGTTAATTAATAGAGTATGTACAAATATATAGTGAGTTTGATGGTGTCATCAAAACAGATAATACAATGTACAGTCAATAGTATTCATAGGTTAACATTGTGTCCATGCCTGATGCCAATGCCATGGCCATCCCCATTGCATTTCAAATGTTACTAATGTCTGTATTACACTCCTAATGCATGTCTATTGTAAGGTATAATAATCAGTGTACAATGTAGTCATTGGTTAATATAGTGACTTTATATAGTGAGTTCGAAGCACCATCGGCCAACAGGACAATGTCTCGGGGGAGTATCTATGCTCAATGGAATTGTCTCAGCATCTTCATATCAGGGTGAGGTGGGGGGCCGGGAGACAGGTCTGCCTGAAAATGTTTGGGTGAGTATACATGCTGAGGCCCTGGTCAATATGGTGAGTCCTGCTCCTGCTCCTGCTCATCGCATGAATCACGTGCATGGCACTGATCTGGGCTGTGGTAGGAAGGGCATTCGTGAGGTTCCAATAGATGGCATTTTGGCTGAGCCAGCATCAGCCAACAGGACAACATCTTGGGAGAGTATCTATGCTCAATGGAATTCTTTCAGCATCTTCATATCTGGGTGAGGTGGGGGGCCGGGAGACAGGTCTGCCTAAAAAATGTTCAGGTGAATATACCTGCTAAGGTCCTGGTCGATTTGGTGAGTCCCACTGATGATACTAAACCCAGAAACCCAAACAAAACCTACTAAATGGCTTTGGATGGTATAACATGAGTCAGAGGAAGGGTGCAAGGTGGTACTAAATATCACCGCTGAGACCAAAACGTAATGTTTAGTGATGCAAAAGGACGAATCATGTTGTGAATAGTTTGTAAGAGCATATGAAGAAGTTCAAAATAGTTCGAAATTGGTTCGAAGACACGCAAAATAGTTCGAAGAGGTTCAAAGTCATGTGAAGTAGTCCGAATAAGTTTGAATAAGTTTGAAGGGGTTCAAGGTATTGTTGGAGCAGACTACATACGCTGCACAGAGGAAGAGACGACACGTTCCTTATAACCTACCTGGGGTTTAGTTAGTCTTAGAGCTAGGGTTCAGCAGAGGTAAGAACACTGTATATCTACTATAGTACAGGTTCTCCTTATATACATAATAGTAAGGATGTCACATGACTCAGGAATGTGTTTACCACATGTATGCACAGTAAGCGCAGTAACATGTGTGTGCTGCATGCATGGCCTCATGTATGCAGCATGTATCAGGATTTAATTTCAACAGGTATATCAAAGAGTGAGTTTAACGAATGTGAGGTGTTTGTCAAATGGCAATAGGTGATGGGCAATAAAACGAGAAGCAAATACAATAGTTTTGAAGACGTTCACGATATTTCACAGAATTTAGAGATATGACACGAAGATAAGACTAAGGAGAATGATTCTTAAATCTGATGATGAGCAAGAGGGTAACTTGTGCTGTTCCCCCATTGTTATATTGTTCCATTATTCTAACTAATACAAGTCTATATACAATCTGAAGGAATAGTACTAAAAAGGAAATAATAACAATTGTAGAACATGAGGCAATGTGCACAGCAAATGAAGGTATTGTAAAACATGAAACAAAATGAAAGATGATAATAAGTGAAATGTACATTGTCCCAATATAGTAAGAGTTCTTGTTCTATTGCTTTAATATATCAATAAAACAAAAATCTGCACTTATTGTATCCTAAGTCTCTTGTAATCCCTCCTTGTGTCCGGTAGTGCTCGATATGCAACTAAATAGCTCACTCTGGTTGAGCATCATGTATCAAAAGTGTTTTAAGACAACTATACAGCAGCTGAAGTCGTTCGAAGTGCTGCAAAGTCATTCAAAGTGTCACGAAATAGTTTGAAAGCATTTGAAATAGTTTGAAGTCATCCAAAATAGTGTGAAATAGTGCAAAAATGATTTGACATCAATTTTGTGGTGTTCATAGCGATTCGGAGTGCATGTCATAATGTCTCGATATGAGTGAGAATGTTCTCCAGACCTTAAAGCGGGTAGTGGACATATCACCACTCCTACTCATCATGCAGATCATGTGCATGCCACCCATCTGGGCTGTGTAATGCTGATCTTGATCCTGATCCTGGTAAGGCTGCTGCCACTGCCATCCCCGTTGCCATTGCCACTGCCTGAAACTATTTCATAGGCTACTGATGTCTGTATTAAATGTATTACTCTTTGGTCTAGCAACCATTGTAATAGTGTATTTATTTGTCACTATAGTAGGTACACATATATAGATTAGAGCATTTGACAGCATCCACTGAACCCATATCATTCGATACACTTTATATGTTCGATAGACTGTATCGTTTGACACATTGTAGCTTACCTATGTGGTGGAATATCATCTTGATCATCTTCAGAATGGTGTGCATGAAGATTATCCAAAGTACAATCCTCTATAAAAGTCAAATCAGCTTCCTCCCATGTAGACAAAACATTTGCATTTTTCTTTAATTGAGCCTGGTAGTCATCCCTTGCATCTAAACATTCAAATCAAATATTGAAATTCTTCATAAGTTCCAATTGTCTTGCAGTAAACAGGTGATTATTGAAAGCATTGTCCCAGTTCTCACTATCAGATCTCAGCTCTTTTCCAGTTTGCCAGGCCTTGAAAAGAGTAAGCATAGTAGAACAATAATATTTTCTATCTCCTTAATCACAATAAGGTAAATTGGCTCCAATAAAGTTAGCAACCACATTGTTATCATTAGGACCAACTTTGATATGATGTGTGTTGTAAAGAGGATGGGAGTTTGTAAACTGATAAAACTGGTGTTTCTTTTCATCCCTGCTTCACAATCATATTCTGTATCAACAGACTCAAAAGATTGGTCTCCAATTAGATCAGATTGCATAGACAAGTCTCCTGTATCACAATTGTTGGAATTATCAGGAGATTGTACAGAGTTTTCAAGTTTTAATCTTTTTTTCTTGGAAATTTTGTCTCTTTTGCATCTTCTGATCCAGTCATATAGTGACATGTTATCAAGTTCAGGCACATGATAGATATAATCAAATACAGGTGAAAGACCTATTATTGTATTCTTTAGTTTTACAAGTGCCACTTTGATTAAAAAACTTGTTGCTTCTTCTGGATGCCAAAATTTGTGAGCTTCAGATACATATGTTTGCCAGTAAAATGGAACAAATTTGTGACTGGCATAGTGATCAGGGTTTCCTAGCAAATACATGGATATCATAATTGCACCCATTTCCATTTTTGCTGACAACAAATTTACTACTTTTGCCATCAATTGCTTTTTCTCTACTTGGTAATGTGCCATTAACAAGCTCCATGTTTTGAGTAAAGATTGATTTGATTGATTCAAAAATAGCATGAGTTTTTAAGGGGGCTTTAGTTATGTAATCAGATACATAAATAATTACTGCTTTAATTGCAGTGCCTGACATGAGGCAAGTAACATCTGTATTACAGTGGAAAATATAAGTTAGTAAGGGCATAAAAGTATTTAGCCAAGGTTCTCTTTTCTTCAAATCTAGTGAACCAATCTCCTTGTCTATACATGTTTCTTGAAATAAAGATTGGGGAAATCTTGGCTTGCATTTGCCCCATTTATTGTCTATGCAGCCAGTATATACATGCTGCTTATTTGTACTTCCATCTTTATTTTTGTTTCTATTACAACTATGGACATTTGACTTTGTGAGGAGATCATCAATTGTTTGTGTGAAAATATCCCACCATGTACTTAGTTTTTTACATGCATGGCATGTTTCATGAGGATCTGTTTTTTTACAAGCAGGTGGAGGGGGCAAAGGCATGGTTTCTGTTGAACCTATATTCTGGCAAGTTTTTATTTGAGTCAATCTGTGCCATAACCTCTTCTTGTGTGCCATTAAAGTATTCTCCTGAAACACAGCTTTCCAACCATTTAACAAAATTTTTTTGGAAATCAGAATCAGAATCAAGTATTTTGTGTGGCATTTCTTGCAGGGTCAAAGATCCTTTTATCCAGAGCAAGAGATGCATATGTAGTGTGAGCCAACCTTGTTGTTCAACAGTCCCATAATATCCCCATACAATCCACAGTGTTTGGATTTTACACCCAATACATCCCTCGATAAAGGTTTAAACCATGAAATGAAAAAATCGAGCACTTGCTACTGGATTTTTACATATACAACAAATTCTGTCACTCTCATCCAATATACAAGGCTCAAATTTAGTATCTGTTCCAGCATAATAGAGACATATTGGATGCTTAACATCAGCAGGAGATAAAGTTATATATCAGGATGGTGCTCCATAATGATTTACTAATGACCAAATTTCATTATGCATATATTTTTTACTTGTCATAGATCCTTTGACACTTCCAGCAATATGATCCAGGTCTTTTATGACTTTCATCACATGGTAGTACTTCAGGTCTGAAAGCAATTCTTTTCTTCATCAGTTTCAGCTGCAACATAATCTCCATCAGAAATCTTTTCTATTAAAGCATTCAGAACAGTCTGATCAAGACTCAGAAGTCTGTTTGTAATAGCTTTAAACTTGCTTTTCTCAGCAAGTAAAAAACTCTGAGTTGTACTTGTTTTAACTTGTTCATGACTAAATGCAAAAAATGGAAAATTGACATCTGTCTGAAACTTTATCATGATACATTAGTAAATGTCTTTGGTGCTCTTTGTCAGACAAACTAGCTGAGCTGATACCTCCTAGTCCATATGGAAATAACCAAAAAAAATCTTAGAATAAAGCTTGTAAGGGGAAAGGAAGGTGCCCCATGCATCTGGGCAATTTTCTGTGTTCATCCCATATTTTTATATATTTTATTTCACCCTATTCTGCCTTTTCTATAATTTTCTATGATTTATTCCTATTTTATTATTATATTTCAGTTTTTTCCATGTTGGTACATGTTGACAGTTCTATTCTTAGAGGCAGGGCCCCTTCTGGATGTTTGCCCATCAAGGTGATGTCATCCCACAGCTTGATCTGCCTATCTCCACCTTTTTGCTATTTTTAGCTTACTATTTGCTATCACATATACTGGGCATCGACAGATGGGTCCTTAGAGTTTTCTCTTTAGATTCCCCTCTGTTAGGTGTGCCTGGAGTGTCTTCATTATGTAGTATAATATTAACTTTGGATTCCCCTCTGTTAGCTCACTAATAAGTGAGGCTTTGAGGTTGCCCTTACAGTAGAAAACTCTCTCCCTAGGCCAAGAATCAAAGCTCACTGTCGATATAATGCCTCCTACACATACAGGACATCGCCCAGGACACAATCGATACTTCCACCTTAAGTGTGCCCTTATCTCCACTTGATGCACTGCTATGTGCCATAGACACCCAAAAAAGTGTCGAAGCACTCAAAGGTGCCGTTACTGGATTGCATGCACAAATTGAATTGCTTAAGTCATGTATCAAAAGCTTTGTTAATATCCTACAGCTTAGTCCCTCACCTAATATCCCATTTATTCCAACCCCAACCACTTCCAGCATCAATGCTCTACCTAATACCACTGGCACACAGATTCAACCATCCCCTCCCCCGGTGACTTTAATGGTGCATGCTCTCACAGACATTCTTTCCTCAACTCCTGTAAGTTATACATCAGTGTTCACCCTAATCAGTTTCTAGGTGACACTGCAAAAATTTATTGGGCCTTTACATACATGAAGTCTGAGCACGCCTATCTCGATGTCAACCACATTTTGTGCTAAGCCCAGAAACTCAGTTCCCTCCCTTTTTCCTCTTGGAATGACTTTAGGGAAAAGTTTGTATGACATTTCTGCCCTCTCCATGAATGCCAATGAACTGCAACATGCCTTGAGTCATCCTTGTATTACCAAGGACACCGATCTGTGGACAACTATATCAATGAACTTAGGGATTTAGTGGACATGGCGGGATATGGGAGTGGGCTACCAGTGGTGGTTAAATTTTGCCATGGTCTCAATCGAGAGGTTCAGAATCAGATTGCACAGATGTTGAAGGAACACCCAGCTGATGACAATATTGACACTTGGTACAAAGCAGATTTTCTCTGTGATGAGAACCAACTCATGAATGCAGCATTTAACACTATACTCCATGCCACTACGACCACACATGCCCCCAATCCCTCCAACTATCCACCCCCCGCTGCCCACCAGTAACCACTTTGATGCCCTGCTGGTTGACCCACTTGAGGAAGAACTTCACTCCATGACCAATCTTCCCCCCGAATCCCTCAGCTTAATGGAAGTCACACCCACTCCACTCACACCTGTTCATCCTCTTCCCAGATTAAAATCTTGGGAGTGCAAGCTACCATGCAAGTACATTGTGGCATCCACCCCCTCCCAGCAATCACTAGAATTGAAGATTGAGCTGCAGACTATGGATACAGGGCAAGTACTCAGTGTCTCTGCTCTCCTGGACTCGGGTGCCACAGGCCTTTTCATCAATTCACACCTGGTTCAACAAAAACAACTCAATACCCACTCACTATCCCAACCCATACCTGTCTACAATGTGGACGGTTCCCCAAATGAAGCTGGGGTGATTCAGTAGGTTGTTGATCTAGTACTCCAGTACAAGGATCATAGTGAATGGGCTTTCTTCATTGTGACCCAACTTGGGAAGCAGGGGGAAATTTTGGGCTACCTGTGGCTTTATGATCACAATCCTGAGGTCGACTGGGTAACAGGTGAAGTCATGATGAGTCATTGTCCCTCTCATTGCTGTACTTGCTTCACTGAAGGCAGACAGGAACATTGAGGGTGAAAGGTACTCTTACAGCACACTCAAAAATGTTGTGCTGGCCCAATGCCTATGGCCAATGTGGACTTAGAAGATGTTCCAGATCTCACACCTGATTCTGACAATGATGAAGAGGAGGTGGAAGATATTGAGGAAGGTGACCAAATTTCCTACACTGCTATTAACCCTTCGCTGGAGGTGCATGCCACCTCAAACATCTCCCAGTGCCTTGCAGAGGCCTTCCACAAGAACAGTGCACCCAAATTCTTCACTGACTCCATACTTCCTCACCTGTATGATTTTAAGGATGCCTTCTCCAAGGAATCCTTTGACTCACTTCCTAACTGTAAGCCATGGAATCATGCAATTGAGCTCATGCCAGGTGCCACACCTTACAGAAGGTCATTTTCCTATCATATTCCTATATGATTCCCATCAAAATTTTATCAGACTGGTGTAATAAACAGATTCATGGGAGGAACTAGGAAAAAGTCAGAATTTCATTGGAATTTATGGATTGAGAAGCAGACCTGTTCTGATAGGACTAAAACTCAAAATAATACCTTCCTATCAGAATATGATCGGAACTCTAGGATTCTGATTGGACAAGTTGGACTACTATAGGAATACATGGGGGAGTGAAAAGTACTGGGCAAAAAGCCTGATCTATCAAATCTCAAAGTGTTCGGTTGCAGTGCTTACATATGTCTACATGCCTAAAGAGAAAGATTGAAATAAGTTAGCTCCAAGATCAGAGCTAATGACATATATTGGGCTGGAAGATGGAATAAAGGCATATCACTTTATGTGCCCAAGTGGCATAATTTTCATAGGTGCAACTGCACTTTTTGATGAGGCACTATTCCCCCATTGTCCAGGAGCTAGTGTTCCTGCCAGTACTAATCTCAGAGGTAACCCTCCCAATCCCAGAGATCTCACCCACTCTAGGGAAGGGTGTGGCAGTGGAAATAATGGCAGCAACAATGTCCCTCAACCACTACAAGCCTCACCTTCATTATCATCAGATGATGATGACAGTGATGAGAACATGTATATTTCTCAGGGACCCTTGTTTGAGGACTATGGACAACCCACTTCAGGAGATGATCCATTAAAGCAGCAGCCACAGCAGCAGCCTAGTCCACCACCAAGAGCTCCTACTCTACCACCTCCAGCACAGCTGCCAGTAGAGCCCCTTGTGACTTCTAGGAACTCAGGCAGGCAGAGAGCTGTCCCTAAATGACTATGTAATGTGTATGGTGAAAAGAGCACCACCTCATTGATATTGAACAAGAATTGCATGGACATGTCAGTAGTGGCAGGTGGAAGGGCATAGCACAAGTCATGATCATGTAGTGCCACTGCCAAAACCAGTAGCTGGACCAAGTTCTACTCTCTCAAAGAAATCATTGAACCTCCTTATGCTCCCATACACAGATATATGCCCCTCAGGAAACTGCAACCTGTAGGTGTGTACCTTTGAGTAAATCAGATGCACCATGAAGCAAGATTGTCAAGGAAGAAGGTGGAGATGTGATGTGCTACCAAATAAATAAGGCAGTTGCACCATCTACAACATCAGATCTCATTCATACCCAGTTCCATGAGATAGCAAGCTTAGATATGTAAGCATGCTCAATTGGAGTGGAAACAGGCATGTCTAGAAAAACTAGAGGCCCTTTGTAAGCAGCATGTCTATGACATTGTAAATCTTTCTCCTGGCTAAAAGGCCATCAAAAATAGATGGGTTTTCTGTATAAAATCTGATGGACAAAAATGGGCCAGACTTGTAGCCAAAGGCTTCTCACAAGTCAAAGGTGTACTTCAATGAGATTTTTTCACCTGTTGTCCACAATGAGACAGTATGCCTCATGTTTGCCCTTAGTGCTTTAGAAGGCATGTACATGACTGGTCTTGACATAAAAACTGCATTCCTGTATGGAAAACTTGATGAGGAAATTGACATGCATCAGACCAAAGGCTTTGTTCTTTTGGGCAAAGAGTGCAAAGTATTGCACTTATGCCAAGCATTGTATGGCTTGAAACAAGCTGCCCTAGCATGGTGAAGAGAGCTTTAGGCATTTATATGCTCAATTGGTTTTGTGCATGCCAGCTCCAATGCTGGCATATTCATTTACAAGGATGCCAAAACTGGTGATATAGTCATTGCAATAATCTATGTTGATGATGGCATGTTCATGGGGAAGAACATGCACCTTGTAGATGAAAATAAAAGTGCTTGCTTAAATCACTGAGAGTGTCACTGAATTCCTTGGCATGCACATCAAATGACATGCATCAAAAATCAAACTGGACCAACAAAGATACCTAGCCACTGTGTCAGAACAGTTCAGGATGACAAATGCCAAGTATGCCCCCACTCCTCTTTCCACAGGATACATCCCAGTGGAAAATCCTGCAGTACATGTGGCACATAGATCTCAATATGAATCTGTGATTGGGTCTTTATTATACATAATGCTCGGCACACAACCTGATATCACCTTTGCAGTGATCAAAATGTCACAGTTCTCAGCTAATCAGCCAGGAACATCTAGGTAAGGTGAAGTACATCTTATGCTACCTAGTTGGCACTCAAAAATATGAGCTTATCCATGATGGTGCAGCCAAGAGGGCCTGCAAGGTGTTAGGGCGACACCCACTAATCTGCCAGCTGGACCATGCGGGCTCTCCTACAAGAAGGCGGCGGCACGTGTGTGCATGATGGGGGGTTTGATGGTTTTGATGTGAGGGGTTAAACATAGAACAGTTGGCTGAAATAGGCTTTTCGCACCACTAATGTGGATGGAATACCTAAGAGAACTCAACTGAGGTCTCCTAGTATTTATTTTGGGATTATATACTATGTTACATATATTGTAGTATGTTGTTATGGATGCACGTGCACATGTGTGTACATATTGATGTGTGTAAATAGAAAATTCCCATGCTGACAAATAATGTGTGTATAGGCGTTTTGTAGTGTATTTTGGTGAAATAAAATAAAATAAAATAAAATAAAAATAGTATTATATAATAGGCATGTTAGGAGACTGTTTCCTAACACAAGGCTACACAGATTTGGTGCAACCATAAGAAAGATACCACCTGGACAAACTCTGAAAATTTGAGCATGCAGCACTTTTTCAGGGCTGATTGCAGGGATAGATGACTCACTTCAGAGCATGTTGCCTGACTTTATGACAAGCGCTTTTTGCAAACACAATTTGAATACCCAGATTGTCAGACCAACCACTGCAGCTTGGACAATTGTGATTCTCATTAGAACTCAAGAAGGCGCTGCACTGATAGATGATGACAGGAAGTGACAGAACATGGAGTACATGACCACCTATTTTGGTGTCGATTGACTTGATTCCAAGTTCAGCATCATATGGAGGTCCAGAATCATCTGAATCTATTACATATGCTACGACCATTTTGTGGGAGTGATGGTGTGATGGGATCAGGGCTAAAAATAGATGACAACCTGTATAACATATGCTACAGTCATTTTGTGGGAATGATGGGAGTGATGGTTGATGGGATTATCTAAAATTTGTCAGGCTTGGTCAGAAATGATGGCATTAGTCAGAGCTGACTAAAATTTAGTCATATAGCTGGGTTTCAAAATGTGGTCATCACATATGTAGAGGTGAGCTGCATGGAGCATGGCTGAGTTTGAAGTGGAGTTTAAAACTTCGCAAGTGAGCTGAGTGTGGAGGGGAGTGTGAGGGAGTATGAGGGGTGGGGAGGGGGTGTGAGGGGGTGGCAGGGGGTGGCAGGGGGATGGAGAAGAGGTATGAGGAGTGGGGAGGGGGGAGGGGGTATGAGGGGGTGTAGAGGGGGGAGGGGGACATGGGAGAGTGAGGGGGGGATGGGGAGGGGGAAGGGGGAGGTGGGGATAGCAATGAGAAAGGGGGAGATGGGAATGGGAATGGCAGATGGGGAAGGGGGAGATGGGGAAGGGGGAGGGGGAGATGAGGAGGGTGAAGGGGAAGGGGAAGGGGAGAGGGGGAAGAGAGAGATGGGGATGGAGATACAGATAGGGATGGGGATAAACACCACAATGCCCCCACATTGACTTGGGGCCAATGGTTCCAAGTCAACTAAAGAGTTGTGTACTACTGTATCTAAAAGTCAACTAAAGAGTTGTGTCATTATGAACCCCCAAATGTTGACTTTGGGCCAAAGGTCCAAAGGCAACTGAAGAGGTGAATAACTGTAGTAGGATTAAGCATTGTGTTACATATATGCGAGCTGACCCATACCAGTGTCAGGCTGAGCGAGCAAAGCAAGCCAATGCCATGACAAAGGCATGGGTCATAAGCTCATCTACTACATATGCTGTGACCGTTTTGTGAGAGTGATGGCATGATGGGATCAGGGCTAAAAATAGATGATGAGCTGTATAACATAGGCTACATTCATTTTGTGGGAATGATGGGAGTGATGGTTGATGGGATTATTTAAAATTTGTTAGGCTTGGTCAGAGCTGTGCAAAATTTGTCAGAAATGATGGCATTAGTCAGAGTTGACTAAAATTTGTCAGCTCTGACAAATACAACTGGGTTTGAAATGCAGTCATCCCATATGTAATAGTACTGGTCAGTAACAAGTCAATACAAATTTGTAGTGAGGTCAATAACAAGTCAATACAAATTTGTAGTGAGGTCAGTAACAAGTCAATACAAATTTGTGATTTGTAATGAAGTCAGTAACATGACAATACAAATTTGTAATCAGGTCAGTAACAGGTCAATACAAATTTAATGAAGTCAGTAACATGTCAATAGAAATGTATAATGAGGTCAGGAACAAGTCAAATGCCAAAAAGGGAGATTTGCATGCATAAAATTTTGGTTGCGATATAGTGGACACCTACTTTCATGCCTCATCCGGAATGCACACAACATGACCAAACAGCTGACATTTCCTTACATGTGGAAAGAGAGTGCACGACAATCAATTGAGTACCTCTCTTCACACAAAATTTGGGGCTAGAATAGTGATACTATTGCAATTGCTATCTATTATCAAATAACAAATTTGTGATTGTTATTATAAAAGTGTTGAAATTGTTTATTGGAAGTAGAAAACAGTTGGATTATAGTGAGTGTTGTGACAACTAGCTGTTAAAGGAAGTTGTTGCTGACCTTACTTCAGCTGTGCTGCATTGTTGGCTATTGAACCAAATTATTGTTGGGCTTTACCATTACTAAACATGTGAGTGGTGTTGGCATATGTTGCAATAATAATGGCTGATTAGAGTGTTTGCAGGAATGAAAGTAGACCTTCTACTCCAGAAGTGGAAAGGGCTAGAATTAGAGATGCAGACAATCTGGAAAGGTTGCAGATGACCAATCCTGATGAGAGGAGAAGCAGAGTCAGAGTGACTGCCCCTGCTGAAGGAATTGTTCCACTGAACTATGGAGCTGCATTGGCAGCTCAGATACCACAGGTGCAGATGCCTGCTGCTTGGGATGCACCAAAGCAGTTTGAATTGCCTGTTGTACCTCCTGATCCTGTATTACATAGGAGAGGGGCTCCTGTGATTCCATCTGGACCTGTTTTGGCAAACCATGGAGTAGGGGCAAATATAGCTTCTACTATACCAGAGGTTCAACTGCCACCAGGATGGAATGCACCTTTGGCCAATCCTATTCCTGTGGTTCCACCTGCACCTCAGTTACAAACAAGAAGGGGAAGAGGGAGGGGAAGAGGGAGGGTACTGGGACCATTGCATAATATTTCAGGTGGTCATGCAGATCCTGCACTCAATAATCTGCATAGGGGACATATTGCATTGAGGAAAAGAACTGCAGATTATGATGCAGGTGTTTAGGAGTTGCAACAAGCTGAGGCAGCTAAGAAGTATCAGCATCAGCAGGAATTATTACAGAAGGTTGCTGAGGAAAGAAGAATTGCTGAGGCTGTTGCTTCCAGAGAGAGGATATCACAGCAGGTGGCTGAAATGAGTAGGCAGCATAATCTGCAATTGCAGCAGGTGAATGAACAGAGGCAAGCTACTGAAGTAGAAGCAGCTAGGTGGCACAATTGGCAATTGCAGCAGTTGGCTGAACAAGAGCAGCAAAGGCAAGCTGCTGAAGCTGAAGAGCTGGCACAAAGACAAGCTGCTGAAGCTGAAGCAGCTAGGCAGCATACCTGGCAATTGCAGCAGCTGGCTGACCAGGAAAGGAACAGGCAAGCTGCTGAAGCCAAAGCAGCCAATCAACAATTGCAGCAGCTGGCTGAACAGGAATCGGAGAGGGAGGCTGCTGCCCAGCAAGCTGCTTTGGCTGCTCAGCCATGATATCATGATCCACCCAGACATATTAATATAGAGGCTGCATTGCAAGAACATAACAGGCGCAATCAGGAATGGGCTCTCAGGATGCATCAGATGTGGAGAAATGAACAGCATGCAGATGAGCAGGCACAGATGGATGAAGCTGAGGAGCTCCAATGTCTATCCATTGCAGACAGGAACTTGCATCAATGAATGATGAGGTTGGATCAATTGGCAAACAATATGTCTGGAGATCGTATTGATCAATATCGAGCTCAAGTGGATGCACAAGTGGAACAAATTCAGATGGATAGGGAAATGGCTGCATTGTTGGCTGCTGAGTATGAAGAACAGAGGAATAATGAGATTGCTTTGAGGAGGGAAATGGAGAATGAGGAATTTGATGATGATGATGGGAGCGAGTCTTCTTTGCAATTTCCACCTTCTCCCCTGCCATCAGATTATTATGATGAATTTGGAAGGGTGACCACTTTGCAATTTCCACCATCCCCTATGCCATCAGATTATTATGATGAGTTTGGAAGGGTGTCTCCTCTACAATTTCCATCTTCTCCTCCACAATCTTCATCACCACTGCTGCCTGACCCAATATTCCATGTTCCATCATTGCCACCTTCTCTCATGCAATCTCCTTCACTGCTGCCACCTGCTTCATTCTTGAATCCCCCAATGTTGCCATCTTTGCCTCCACCTATGCCTGTACCTCTACCTCCACATCGACCTGCAAGGCCATTACCACTCAGTTGTGCACCTTATCAGGAGCCAATTCCCAGACATTCACTTGGACCCATGAATGTGGAGTGTCCACACTGCCATGCCTTGCATTTTGATTGTGAAAAGTTGGCCAGGTCTACCAGAACTGTACCAAAGTTTGGAAGTTGCTGCTTGCAGGGACAAATTCATCTGCCATCCTTCTGACCTGCTCCTGCTACATTGCGAGATCTGTTGTGTGGCAAAAGTCCTCTTTCTAAGGAATTTAAAACAAATATCTGACAGTACAATGCTGCATTTGCATTCACTTCTTTGGGTGTCAAGGTGGACCATTCTGTTACAGGTACATCAGGTGTATACAGCTTTCATATTCATGGCGATCTTCATCATCTTTCTGGAGCACTTCTGCCACCTCCTGGATGGCCTGCAGCCTATGCACAGCTCCATATTCATGATCCTATCACACAGCTCAATATTTGGGAGCAGCAAAACAATAATCTCAACTCAGTTATCATGACAGAGCTGCAGGCTATGCTGAATAATACCCATCCTTATGTGCCTTTATTCAAGCAGGCATTTCAGATCATCATGAGGGAAAAGCCTCCAGAAGAGCAGAACAATGTCTCCATATGGCTGCAATCAGATAGAACCCAGGATTTACATCGCTATAATCTCCCTATAGCCAATGATGAAGTGGCAGCTATTATTCCAGGTGATGGCTCTGAGGAACGGTCTAATCAAAGAGATATTGTTCTCAGGCTGAGAGAGGGAGGGCTTAGGCATATCAGCCAGTTGCATCCATCCTATTCAACTCTGCACTATGTCTTGCTCTTTCCTCATGGTGAAGATGGATGGCACCCAGATATACCTGCACACCAAGGTGCATATGGAGCCAGAAGAGTTCCCAATGTCAGTCAGAGATGCTACCATGCTTATCGGTTGCATCCAAGGCCAGGAGAGCAGCCACCATTGCTTTGGGGTGGAAATATTTTGCAGCAGTATGTTGTAGATGCTTGGGCATCTATTGAACAGAATATGTTGAACTGGGTCTGACATCACCAGAAGGAGCTTAGGGCCGATATGTATGCTGGATTGAAGGATGCTGCCATGGGTGACTGGGATGAAAATATCAATCTAGAGGATCATGGGAGTTGCATCATTCTTCCATCAACCCATATAGGCAGTGAAAGGCAAATAAGTAAGCTTTTCTAGGATTTCATGGCCATTTGTTACTTTTTCGGCAAGCCAGATCTCTTTCTCACCATGACTGCCAATCCACAGTGGCCAGAAATCCAGGAAGCTCTGTTGCAGAAAGAATCACCCAATCCACATTTTACCACCCATGGAAAAAAGCAGGAAGCTTATGACAGGCCAGACATTGTTGCATGTGTTTTTGAACAAAAGAAGAATGCATTGATCAAAAATGTCAAGGATGGTGTTTTGGGTAAAGTGGTGGCACACATCCATACCATCAAGTTTCAAAAGAGAGGCCTTCCACATATGCACCTCCTCATATTTCTCAATCCAGCCAACAAAATCCATGATGCTCATGATGTTGATTCCATTGTATCTGCTCAGATTCCTGACCCTGTCACACAGCCAATCTATCACACTATAACTACATGCATGCTTCATGGTCCTTGTGGTCATGACAAACCCAAGGCTTCATGCATGGTTGACAATAGGTGCAGCAAGAGGTATCCCAAGGAGTTCAGAGAACAAACTTCCTTTACTGCAAACAATTATCCTGATTATGCCAGACCCAACAATGGTAGAACAGTGAGGAAGCGTAATTATGTCTATGATAACAGACATGTTGTCCCACACAATCCTTATTTGGCTGCAAAGTAAGGAACATTTATCTGACATCATATTTATTAGTTAACAACTTGGTTCATTTGTCAGATACAAATGTCACATCAATGTCAAGATCTGTTCTTCAGTAGAGGCTGTCAAATACATCCACAAGTACATATACAAAGGCCATGACAGAACTATGATTGAGATTCTCGATCAAGACAGAGACAAGGTCAAGGAGTATCTTGATGCACGTTACATTGGATCTGTGGAAAGCTGCTGGCACATGAATGAATTTGGAATGCATGCAGAGTCTCCTCATGTTTATCATCTGCCCGTCCATCTGGAGGACCAGCAAACAGTCTACTTCAATGCAGATGACAACATCGATGAGGTTTTGGAAAGGCCTGCTGCCAAGACCACACGTCTCACTGCTTGGTTTGAAGCCAACAGAAGATATGAAGCAGCACATACTGTCACCTACCAGAACTTTCCTCAAGCATGGGCCTACAATGCAACCAAGAATCAGTAAAACCCAAGAAGGTGTGGCGAGGCTGCCATTGGCAGAATGTACTTTGCTTCTCCTGCTCAGGGAGAAAAATTCTACCTCAGGCTGCTCCTTACTGTTGTCACAGGGGCAACATCATTCCAGCACTTGCACACTGTCAATGGTGACGTCCATAATACATTCAAGCAGGCCTGTGTTGCATTGGGTCTTTTGCAGGATGACCAGGAATGGGTCCAGTGTCTTACAGAGGCAGCCCAGATGCAGCTTGGTTCCTCTCTCAGATTGCTCTTTGCCACCATTCTTCTTCATTGCAATCCAACATCTCCTGACATCCTGTAGAACCAGTTCAAACATCACATTTGTGATGATCTCAGAGTCAAGCTTCTTTCAATCTATCCAGATACAGACTTTACAGATGATCAAGTTTACATGTATGGCTTGCATCTCATCAATCAGATCCTTATCAGATCAGGCAAACAACTTTCTGATTATCCAGAGATGCCTGCCATTGAAGGAAACTGGCACATTAATGTTCCTGCCAATAGGCTTTTGCAGGAACAGAGGGATTACAATGTTGAAGAGTTGGCCATCACTGTCACTCACAATCTCCAGCTTTTCAATCACAGGCAGAGATGGGTTTTTGATGCTGCAATGGATTCTGTCAACAATAACAAGGGAAAGCTCATGTTCTTGCATAGTGCTGGAGGTTGTGGAAAGACCTTTGTCTGCAACACCATTGCAGCTGCTGTTCGTGCTCAAGGAAAAATTGCTCTCTGTGTGGCATCATCTGGAATTGCTGCATTGCTTCTAGAAGGGGGTCGTACAGCACATTCCATGTTCAAAATCCCAATCAAAATCGATGACACCTCTACTTGCAGAATACTTCAAGGTTCAGATCTGCACCAGGTCCTTGATCAAACTTTAATCATCATCTGGGATGAAGTTCCTATGCAGCACAAATGTGCCACAGATGCAGTAGACTGCACTTTGCGTGATCTCAAGAAAAAGAATGTTCCATTTGGTGGAATCACTGTTTTGCTTGGAGGTGACTTTAGACAGACCCTACCTGTCATTCCTAGGGGCACTAGAGAGCAGATTATAGCTTCATCCATCAAAAGAAGCACTCTCTGGCAACGCATTACTGTCTATCACTTGACCGAGAATATGCGACTCGACAGAACTCCAGAAAACACTGCACATGCTGCCTGGCTCTTGCACATCGGTGCAGGCACAACAGTGGATGCTGCAGATACCATACAGATTTTACGAAACATGCTCTGCCATGGAAATACCATGGATCACCTTATCAACTCTACATATCCAGGCATAGAGCAGGGGAACAAGCCAGATCAGTACTATCTGGATAGGACCATTCTCTCCTGCACAAACGACAATGTCGATGTCATCAACTCTCTTCTCCTTAGCAGATTTCCTGGACCAGAGCATGTCTTCAACAGTGCTGATACAGTCTCATTCAGAGAGCAGGAGCTAAACAACTTCCAGCCATATCCTGCAGAGTATCTAAACTCTATCAAAGCAAGTGGCCTTCCTCTCTCCAGGCTGGCACTTAAGATAGGCTGTCCTGTCATGCTTCTATGCAATCTGGATGTCACCATGGGTCTTTGCAATGGAACTTGACTTATCCTCCTTGAAGCCAGACCATGTGTATTGAAGTGCAGGATCATCAGTGGAGATGCACAGCTTGCAGGAAATATCATTTTCATTCCTCGGATCACACTGGAGCCTTTAGCAGAGACCTTGCCATTACCACTCCGTTGACATCAATTTCTAGTTTGCTTGGCATTCGCCATGACTATCAACAAGTCACAAGGCCAATCTGTATCCCATGTTGGATTGGACTTGCAGACACCAGTATTCTCACATGGGCAGCTATATGTTGCACTATCAAGGTGTACATCTGGAGAAAGGATCAAGGTGCTGTTGAATGAAAACAATGGAAATAACAGAACTGCCAATGTGGTATACAAGGAAGTGTTGAATGGAGTTGTTTAGCAAAGGTGAGTAACTTGAAAGATTATTTACAGGAATTGGAAACTAATATAGATATCAAGATAGACTTGGATTTAGTTTAGATTTAGATTTGGATTTGGAATTAGATTTAGATTTAGATTTGGATTGTACTTGGATTGAATCAAATGGTTGAAAAATTTATTGTGAGAAGACTTTAGGGCAGGTTACTAAACCTTGGTGTGTATTCAATAACAAGTCAATAAAAGTTTGTAATAATGTCAATAACAGGTCAATACAAGTTTGTAATGATGTCAATGACAAGTCAATACAAGTTTGTAATGATGTCAATGACAAGTCAATACAAGTTTGTAATCATGTCAATAACAAGCTTGTAGTGAAGTCAATATAACAAGTCAATACAAGTTTGCAATGATGTCAATAACAGGTCAATAAAAGTTTGTAATAAAGTCAATAAAAGTTTGTAATGATGTCAATAACAAGTCAATACAAGTGTGTAAGAAAGTCAATAACAAGTCAATACAAGTTTGTCATGATGTCAATAACAAGTTAATAACAAGTTAATACCAAGTCAATACAAGTTTGTGATAAAGTCAATACAAGTTTATAATAAAGTCAGTAACAAGTTAATATGAGTTTGTAATTGAAGTCAATACCTCAATAATGTGTTTGTTAGTTTGATAACAAGTTAGAGTTGAGTGACTGTAGTGGGATTAAGCATTGTGTTACATATATGCAAGCTGGCCCATGCCAGTGTCAGGCTGAGCGAGCAAAGCAAGCGAACGCCATCACAAAGGCATGGGTCATAAGCTCGTCTACATACACAGCACAAAGCCAAATTTAGATAAACGTGAGAAAATCCTATTATATATCAATCACTAGACACGTGATATCATTGGTCCACCTGATAAACGAATCAGTACCATCTCAAACAAACCCTCAAACGTAGACAGACTTCAACGCCAGCCGAGTACGATATTTCTACCTAATTTAAACGATGGTGCATATATAGTCGAGTCACAATTACGAAATCTCTCGAATCCATTTCGCCAGTTCCTTGAATGTGTCTGTCCTTTCCGGTTCATGCCAACCAAAGTTTAGGTAGTCATGGACACCATCCTTTGCTTCGTAGTACGTCACGTTCTCTTTACCCAAATCCTTGAGCATTCTCTCCTTGAAAGTGCGTATCTGATCAAATAAGACCTCCGCCCCGCCAGCTACTATGAACGTCTTGGGGAATCCCCTGAAGTTAACCTTCATGGAATGATACAAAGAGGCAGGGGAGATGTATTGATTGTGAGCAGCGGCACCCATGCCCAGGGGTCCCAGAAATGCGTCTTGGGCATAGAAATCACCCAGGATGTCGATATAATCAATATCGATGAATCTGTGACTCGACGACCCAGGGTAGTCATGCGACACACCCAAATCCACCCAGGGTGACAAGAGGATGAGAGCGCTAGGTGGCGGGGGCATATTGGCATAGTCCTTGTACTCCACGAGGTAGCGCGTAAGTGCATGCGCCAGGTTTCCACCTGCTGAATCTCCGCAGAGTATGATGTCGGAAGATGAGAAGCCTATAACATTAAGGAGGTAACTATAACCTGCTAGAGCATCAAGTAGGGCTGCAGGGAAGGGGTTAGCCACAGGATCTGGGGTGGTGGATGAGAGACGATATTCAATGGAAAATACACGATGCACTGAATCGACATGCTTGAGTAGGCCACGGGGGATTGCAGCAGTAGCATCTGTGGGATGGGCAGAAAGGCGAACATATGCCCCGCCATGCATATTATATACAACTTTTTCACCAGGAGCAGGTGGGGCCTCCACTGTGATGGTAAACCCTTTTTTGTGCTGCCAGTAACCGGGAATACGAATGGGAGCCACCGACGTGGCCGTCATGCAAGTCTTCAAAACACCGGTAACAAGGTGAGGAACAGGTTCTACCCAGACTCCTTTGACGTCGACACCTCCAGTGATCGCCAGATGATTAGGTGTTATTGACAAAGGGCCAGTCCTAATTTCGATCGAATAGATAGAGTGCTTGAGTTGACTCTACCCAGTCAAGACTCACTTAGCGATCACATGAAACAACTGGCGAAGGAGTTTGATGCGCAAAACACGCTTTAAATCCCAAGACGGCCTGGGACGACGTGACCTAGTTAACGTTGTTACAGATAATGTTGGCAACGAGCCAGACAAGCAAAGTAGCAGCACCTTGCCTGGGAATAGCGAGCAGAATCCAGAATGGCACACGTATGAAAAGCGTTGTTAATAGCTGATAAATTTGATAAAAACTCTTGAAGGGTTGCCAGCGCAGAAAATAAAAAACCATTTGGAGGAGAAGTTATTAGGAGAGCAACAGTTGCTGAGTTCCCGATTGGGATCAAATGCTCAATTCACGTGGAACCGTCGGCCCGATACTGATGTTTGTGGCATTGTAACTTGTCAGGAGAACCTCCGAACATGTGCGAGACACATACTGGCATTTCACAAGCCAGCTCAACCTCCTCAGACATGCCACGTGACCGGCCCGAGAAGGCACCGAAGGCGATAGATTGTACCTTCCCGTAGATTAATATATTTCAGGAGAAGGAAGCTGATCGCAAGACAATAGGGGCCTGTATGGGCCTGTTCGGGTGCCTCGCCTTGATCAAGACCTACCAGCTAAAATCAGGACTTGAGCTCCGCTCGGCTCCCGTTTTGCCGTCTTTGCCTAACGAGACCCAAGCAAGACCAAACTGAGTGTTCGGTAACACTTCCAGTAGACGTTCGGCGTGACAACGCCCGTTCACACACGCTGCTGCAGCCTCTACACTCATTTTCCCTGCCTACTTCGTATCACTATCTCTTTATTAATATATCCGCTCATTTATCTACTGTATGGCTCACAAAAAAGATAAACCTGGGATGGACTCGGACAACACGGTATCTACGCGCTGCTCTTGGTCTGCTGCGGATGATGCAATCATGGTTCGCATCTTTCGAGAACAAAAGGATGCTGGGAATCAGTCTGGAAGTGGATGGAAGAAGACTGTCTGGAACCTAGTTGCAGAGACATTGGAGAAGGAGGGCATTCCCAATGGACCACTGAAAACTGCAATGAAGCGTTCTGATCATTACAGCAACGTAAGTGATGCACTTCCTTCTGTCACAACATTAATAATATTTCAATTAGCTAAAGGGAAATTTTCTCATCATGAAGGAGATCTGTGGCACATCGGGGTTTGGGTGGGATGAAGGTACAAAGACCTGTGTCGCAACCGATGAGGTCTGGGATGCATATAATAAGGTAAGTGTGTATTTTATGCATGCTTCTTCATGTCCGACTGATTGTTATCCTGTCTCGAGTCTCACAAAAAAGCTGCACACTGGAGGAACACCCCATTTCCCCTTTATGACAAGATGTCATATCTTGTCGACGGTGTTGTTGCCACCGGTGCTGGTGCCTTTCATGCTGGAGAAACCCCTCAGTCTAGTCTGACTCCTGATCAAGAAACAGAACCTGATGATTCAACTCAAGATCCTGCCAGCAGTGTGCCATCCACCATTCCTTTTGTGGCTTCCTCTTCTGCATCATTCCATAGCTTGCTAGATCAAGATGTTGCAAAGGAAACTGAGGTTTACAACTTTCCATTTTGCCTGCTACCATGTATAATGTTTGGTGCAGACACCCACCCTGTCTTCAAACAACATCAAAAAAATGAATTTGTGCAGATTCTGAGTCACCTCCACAGTCATTGAAGAAGCATCATCATTGGGATAATTCTGAACAATCACTGGTTGCCACAGCCATTTGGGACATGGCATTGGCAATGAATGGTGGTCCGTCAACTCTGCAGCACTGAAACAAGGCAATTCAACTTTTTATTGATGATGGAGAATTTTTGGAGGAGGAAGGAAATGTATTGTATCTTTTCTCGACACAGATCAATTTTGCTGACATGTATGCTGGCATTGTGGACTCTGCCAAATGTAAGCGATACTTGAGGGCTGTTCTATTCTTGACACAAGTTTTGAGTGTACCACAGATTGTACATAGCTTATAGCATACAATATTATATATAACTCCTCTCATCATTGTAATTCTGCCTGATAATCCTACATAGCATTTGCAATTGCATCCCGACATGCTCCAGCCTAACGTCTTTCTTCTGCTGTAATATCACCCCCTAACACCTCTGAGTCTGGTGTTACATTCTGAGGATCTCGTGGCCATGAACTGGATGTAGAATTGTTGTTTCTGGAGTCCTGTGAGAAGTAATCTGTTAAATCATGAATGCTGATGAAGTTGTGAATAGCCCCAAGTGCCAGAATAAGCATGGTCTGCATCTCAATTGGATACTCAGAAGCTGTATCTGTGACACCAAAACACTGTTTGAATACTCCAAAAAGACGCTCAATGGCATTGCGAGCTTGAGCATGACAGAGATTAAATAGTACCTGGGGATTTTGTGGCCTTAAGAAATGTCAAAAAAAAGAAATGCAGCACAAGAAAAGCCTTACAGCTGATTACCTCAGTGCCATTCCTGAAGATGGTAACATACTGCACGATAAGGTGTTATCAGCATGTCACAAAGAGGAAACCTAGCATCTGCAAGAAAATAGCAGTTCAGAGGCAGATGTAAATCCTGTTTTCAAGCATACTCAAAGACACGAGAATCTGCTGCACCCCCTCTCAGCCACTGAGAATATATATGAACAGCAATTCAAAGTCACAAGCAGCAAGGACATTTTGTGAGATATGTCCCTTGCAGCTGCAATAATGAAGAGATGCCTCTTCGTCAACCCATGAAAGAAAGCTGGAGCCATCATTTGACCCTTGATAGTCTTTGAAGTATGGATATAGCTTTAAATTCTCTAGAATGTGTTTAGGAGTTTCATTGAGAGGCATTGACTTGACATATTTGCGATAGAATGATCCAAGAAGGATTTTGGTAATTTGATGGATGAATCTATACAAATCAACAGCAAGAACTTGGATGAGAGAAGGATGTGACTCACTTGCTAATGGTGTCACCACTTCATTGAAACTGCTCTTGTAGCATGTGTGAACTTAATCCAGTGAGCAAAGTGGAGAAAATTGCAAGTTGTTCATCAGCAGATACATATCTGCTATTTTGAAGGCCATGACTTTCCTGCAACTCTTGTGACAGCCTCTGAAAGACATGATGTGCAAGTCCAAGTTGCTCCTGAAAGCATTCAGGATGTCCCTATAGAAGCTCCTCCAACCACAATTGGCCCATGAGAAGTGAAGTGTGTTTTGGCTCTGGACTTTTGTGGCTATTCAGAACTGTGGCTGCAAAAGCTAAGCAACCTTTTTTTGCTTCTTTGTCAACTTTTTGTTCTTATGTCATGCCATGTGTTGTTCTGGACATCCAATCATGCTATAACATACTGTGACAAAATAGTTTAGAACATGTGACTTTCACTTTTGGCACCTCTGAGTTTCATCAAGCCATTCATCAAACTTAGGTCTCAGGACAAAGTGAGGTACCCAATCAGGCCCTAGAGCATATCTGCAACCATTTTTACTGAGATTTTCAATTAAAACTCAGGCAGCTCCACTGAGGACCCCTGACAACCCCCCAAAATGCCTGATCCCAATCTGGATAGGAATCACAGAAATTTTTTTGAATCTCTGAGGCCGTCCAGATGGGAAATGGGCAAAAATCATGGTAGTTCCTGAGGTATATGTCCAGATAAGGATTGCCTTGCAGGCCATAGGCCTGATCCAGTCTGGATAAAAATACAGAGTTGAGCAAAAAAAAAAAGAATTATGTCAAGCATAGTCTGTACTAACCTATACTAATATAGCTTTTGCTATCAATAGCTATCCATCTAAAATCCTAAATATCCTGAACAAGCTTTGTTGTCTATCTATAAACTTTGAGAAAACAACTATTTTTAGCATTTTTTTCCAATGCCTGATCCCATGTGTGGATAAAAATGTGACCTGTGGAAGGCCTGAGGCAAAATGCAGATAAAATGCCATGAAATGGTTTCAAAATCTTTTTATCCAGATAAAATTTTGGGATCAGGCATTTTGGGGGGTGTCAGGGGTCCTCTCCATTGGCTCCACTGGTGTTTCAGGCCCCTTACCAGCCTGGTGTCATTTGCCAGCAGTAGTCCTGATTTTTAACAAATCACACCATACATACCAATGCTCAGAAGTATACATGGTGATAGGTCCATTGCATGCTTTAAGGTTGGGAGAACACTTCCAATCATATCAAGACATTATGACAGACACTCCGAATTCCTACAAATGCCACAAAACCAGCTTCAAACTCTTTTCAAACTACTTTGAACAACTTTGAATGATTTCATGACACTTCAAATGCTTTTGAATGACTTTGCACCACTTCAAATGATGATAGGTCCACTATGCACTTTAAGGTCTGGAGAATACATACAACTGTATCAAGACATCATGACACATGCTCCAAACCTCTACAAATGCCATGAAATTGACCACAAACCCTTTTCGAACATTTTTGAACTATTTCATGCTACTTTGAATGACTTTGAACAATTTTGAATGACTTCGAGACATTTTGAATGCTTTCGAACAACTTTGCACTACTTAGAACAACATCGGCCACCATAGAGATATTATAAAACCCTTTTGACCCACATAAAACATCCAGCATGAGCTACTGCATCACATATCGAACACTACCAGACACAAGGAGAGACAATAAAAGAATTAGAATATGATAATAGTGGTTTTGGGGTTTCAATGATCCATTGAAACAACAAGAGGAGTACTCTTACTATATGGTGACACTGTACATTTCATTTATTATCATTTCTCATTTGTTTTTATATTTTACAATATCTTTATTGCTGTGCATACTGCCTCATGTTCTACACTTGTTATGTTTCCTTTTTAGTACTTACATCTTTGAAATGTATATAGACTTGTACTAGTTACTTAGAACAACAGAGAATAAGTTACTGTTAGAGTGACACCCACTGTTCTGCTAGCTGGACCATGCAGGCTCTCTCACAAGAAGGCAGTGGGGCATGCGTGCATGATGGGGGGTTTGATGGTTTTGATGTGATGGGTTAAAAATAGATCAGTTGGCCGAAATAGGCATTTCGCACCACAAATGTGGATGGAATACCTAAGAGAACTCAACTGAGGTCCCCCGGTATTTATTTTTAAGTTTATATATTATGTTACATATATTGTACTATGTTGCTACCGATGTGCATGTACATGCACGTACATATTGATGCATGTAAATAGAAAATTTCCACACTGACAAATAAAGCATTTACAGGCATTTGGTAGCATATTTTGGTGAAATAAAATAAAATAAAATAAAAATAAAATATTATTATGTAACAGGCATGTCAGGAGACTGTTTCCTAATGTTACCCCCCTTTTATGACTCGACTTCCAGGTGAGAAAATATTGTATCTGTTCCCTCTGTGAAATTCTGGTAAGGCTGGAAATTCATCTCCTCATACACCATTCTAGCAATGCGACGCGGAACATTTGGATTACGTTTAAAGAATTGGATGATTGCATTATGTGCTCACTTACAATTCTCTTCAGGTTCCCATGAGTTATTTTCATTGCTGTAGTTCTTCCACCTGATTAAGAACTCCAATTTATTTCGTCGAAGACGTGAGTCCAAAACCTCTTCCACTACATATTGTGGAGCACCTTCTACCATTATTGGAGGCTGCAGAGTAGTTTTTTGACCAGGAATAGTGGGTGGGTGGTAAGGGCATAAGCAGGAAATGTTAATTTCAGAATCAATCTTAAATGATTGAGGTAATTTTAACACTATCACATTGGGTGAAATTATTTTAGAAATTGAATATGGGCCAACTTGCTTCTCCATAAGCTTTCTTGAAGGTCATGCAATATTTAGATCCTTGGTACTTAGCCATACCAAGTCACCAACTTTGTACTCTGGAGCAACAGCTCAAGTACGATCTGCATTTCACATCATGTCATCTCATGCTTTCATCAATGCTGCCTCTGCTTCCTCCTGCACCTTTCACATTTTCGATACAAAGTCCTCCACTGACTGTACCTTGACTTTCCTTCATGGTTCTACTCCCATTCTGGGATGATACACATAGTTAGCAAAGAAGGGTGACATGCAAGTAGCTGAATGCAATTTATTATTGTGGGAAAATTCTGCAATTGCCAACCATTCAGGCCAGTTGGTTTGTCGGTAATTGACAAACATGTGTAGGTACTGCTCCAACTCCTGATTCATTCTCTCTGTCTGCCCATCAGCTTGTGGGTGATATGCTGTAGATAATTTGGTTTGAATCCCCAATATGTTATTTAACTCTTGCATAAATGCAGAAGCATATTGTGATCCATGACCAGAGATAACCATATCAGGTAATCCATGTAACCGCCATACCTGATTAGGATAGAGGCACTGATAGGTCCACTACATGCTATAAGGTCTGAGAACATTCTCACTCACATCGAGACATTACGACACATGCTCTGAATTACTACGAATGCCACAAAATCAACTTTGAATTATTTTCGAACCATTTTGCACTATTTCAGATGACTTCAAACTATTTCAAATGCTTTTGAACTATTTCGTGACACTTCGAATGACTTTGCAGCACTTCAAACAATATTGGCTGCTGTATAGTTGTCTTAAAACACTTTCGATACACGATGCTCAACCAGAGTGAGCTATTTAGTCACTTATCGAACACTACTGGATGCAAGGAGAGATTACAAGAGACTTAGGATATGATAAGTGCAGTTTTTTTGTTTCATTGATATATTAAAGCAATAGAACAAAAACTCTTACTATACTTGGACAATGTATGTTTCACTTATTATCATCTTTCCACAAGCTTCCTTTGCTCAAAACATAGACTTTCAGAAGCCAAACAGACTCAAGCTTTTCTTCGAGGGTTTCGAACGAACTTATGGACTAGAATTGCAGATCGCCTCGAAGTAAAGTTTCCTGATCATTATCTTGATGACCCATATACACTGAACAACATCTATGACACTGCAAAATTTGCTATAGCATCCTTGAATTTGTACCCCATTCCCCAGAAATCAATTTTGACCTCGAAGTTATTGCAGTCTAGCACATCGATTAATTCTGAAGACGTTTTGCACATCCTTGAAAAGTTCGCATCAAACTTTGCATCGGTTATCACAGCCTCGAATTCGACCAAATCAGCACCCAAAGTTTCTGCTCTGACCTCATTCATCACCAAAATCGCACCTTTGACTATATTGAACCCAGCATCTGACAGTATACCAAACAGCTTGAACACTTCGGATGACTTTGAAGCTCGTATTGCACCCCTCGAACAGGAATTGGCCCTCAAAAAACAGCCTTGCACTCGAACAAGAAAATGTCACACTTCGAAATTGTCATGTCGCACCTCCTGGTCTTTATCGCATTGTCCCAGCTTCATCGCCCACATCCATTCCAATTCAATCATCCTCACCTTCGGTAGCTCCAGCCCCATCCACTTCAATAGTTGGACCTTCGTCATTTTCAAACTTGATCTCGCCTCTGAAATCTTTGTCGCATTCATCCTCTCCATTACCTATTTCGTCCTCGACTTGCTGCTCACCACTCCCAGTATTTTTGTCCTCAATCTTGTCATCTGTGCCCTCTTCCATCTTACCATCTATTTCGATATCACCTTTGCCCTCGACACCAGATTTGCATTCGCATTCACCCTCAAAATCCAGTATAGCACCCAAAAGTCCATTCACATCATGTATCTCCAATCATCGCCTCAACATTCGCCTCCCTCCCATTGCCAGGAATATTATTACATTCTTCGCCCACAAGTATTACTCCAACCTCATTTTCGCCCCCTTGATTTTGCGTCAAATTTCAATTCGACCAGTTGCTCGACTCAATTATTATGACCATGGCTAGTACCATTGATATCGATCAAATTTGCCTCTTTTTCTTCCTTGTTTTTATATTTCGATCTTATTCTATTTATTGAAAACATTTTATTATCCTCGACATTTTTCGCAATAGCTTCGACAGCTTTCGTTTTTATTCACCCACATATACCTTCGCCCACCTCAACTCTGAACACCCTCGAAAGTACCCTACGACCATTTACACTTCGCTGAATCTGTTCGAAATCAACTTCAAATGCATGGAAAATCCTCGAATATTTTCAAACCTCGATGATCATATTTTCGAAGACTTCCTGGGCTTCGAAAATGAATAACTATACCTTTTCCTTATTTTTCCAATCGTTTCATGTTTCTTATCACTACTATTCAAGACTCACAAGACTCTACAATTCCAAATCCAAAGAAATACAAAAAAAAAACATTTCTACTCCTCCAACATCTCCTCTAACAGCTCGATCTCCCTCCCCAACACTTCCATTTCCACCTTCTTCTGCACCAGTTTTTCAGCAATAATTTGATGCCACACTGCCCATACTTCCTCAATATCCTCGACTCCCTATGACCCCCTCGCCTTCACCTTTCCCTTTTCCTTCGATGACTTTTTTGTTTCCTTCGACAATTTTGAAGGTCCCGCAATCAATTCGACACCCTCTACAGGGCCCACGACATGAATTCAATGGACTAAAAAATTCGAAAACCAGTTAGTGATCACTTTGAAATGATTTTGCAGCACTTCAAATGACTTTAGCCACCATATAGTTGTTTTAAAACACTTTTGATACATGATGCTCAACCAGAGTAAGCTATTTAGTCACATATTGAGCACTACTGGACACGAGGAGAGATTACAAGAGACTTAGGATACGATAAGTGCAGATTTTTGTTTCATTGATATATTAAAGCAATAGAACAAGAACTCTTACTATACTTGGACAATGTACATTTCACTTATTATCGTCTTTCATTTTGTTTCATGATTTACAATACCTTTATTTGCTGTGCACATTGCCTCATGTTCTACAATTGTTATTATTTCCTTTTTAGTACTATTCCTTCAGATTTTATATAGACTTGTATTAGTTAGAACATAAGCCAACAATAGATCAACGGGGAATAGCACAAGTTACCCTCACACTTATCGTCTGACTTAAGAGCTGTTCTCTCGAGTCTTAGTTCACATTGTATCTCTAGGTTCTGCAAAATATCACGAACGTCTTCTAAACCATTGTATTCACCCCACGTTTTATCGCCCATTGCTTATCGCCATTCGAAAAACACATCACATTCATTAAACTCATCCTTCAATATATCTTAAACTTCTTTGAACTTATTCGAACCACTTTGCACTTCTTTGAAGTTATTCGAACTATATTCGCACTTCTTTGAACTTATTTGAACTATATTTGCACTTCTTTGAACCAATTTCGGACTATTTCGAACATCTTTGTATGCCTATAAAGACTATTCCCTATCATTTCACATCACTAAACACAATGTATTGGTCTCAGCAGTGATATTTAGTACCACCTCGCACCCTTCCTCTGACTCATGTTATACCATCCAAAGCCATTTAATAGATTTTGTTTGGGTTTCCGGGTTGAGTATCATCAACAGTTTATATCCTGCAGCAATTTGATTAATGGCTTTGTTTCTTCAGAACTGTGCTTTCCCTCCCTGGATGTATGAGAGAGCAAACATAATCCTAGACTCAGTTGTATGAAATTTGGGCTTTCTCCCATGAATATACAATACTATAGAGCTGATGAAGGATTTCGTATTCTCTATGGTACCATCAAAAATTTGCAGGGGCGCGTATTTAGGTAAACACATTTTTCCTCTCAGATCTCTCCTCTGCATGCACATCCTCCTGAGACATCCACTCCACCATCTCCTCCATCTCATCATCTTTATCTTCTACTGTCTCTGCTTTTATTTCTGCTTGTTTGGGCTATGATGCTGCCAATACTGACACTAATTGGGACATTTGTGCTGTAAGCACATCTATTTTGGCTTCTAGAACTGGCATGGGAACAGGATTGTGACCAGGATTTGAAGTTGCTTGTTCTGATATAATGACATAAGCTGTGATGAGTTACTTCTTCAGCTGAGTCAGGATTTGGCTTCAGAATTGTTTTGCAAATCTTCAAGTCATGTGATCCAGCTATTCAGGTACCAAACATGGCAAAACATGTAATTTCAGCTATTGTCAACACTTGAGCACTTTGGATCAATAACCCTTCCAACAGTGCCTGATCTCAGGGTTATTACTGAATTCAGCTAGTAACTACCTAAAATAGTTGTCCAAATAGAGTAAGGTAAATCTCAGCTAAACCAGATCTGATCAGTTGTCTGGTTGCAGCTGTCCTAATGACAAGCGCTGCCTCTTGATCACTGGTGGTCACAATGTAAGGTGAGGCCTGGCATCAGCTTATGAAAGCAAGGTAAATACATATGTACAATTAATTCTGGCTCTTGCCGAAATGATGAGTAAGCAGTTGTGCTGAAACAATGATGTATGTGCATGTAAGAGAAGGCACACTGATGGAGTAGTTGAGTTGTTCTGTTAGGGCGACACCACTGTTCTGCTAGCTGGACCATGCGGGCTCTTCTACAAGAAGGTGGCAGGGCAGTGCACATGATGAGGGGTTTGATGGTTTTGATGTGCTGGGTTGAAAATAGATCAGTTGGCTGAAATAGACATTTCACACCACAAATGTGGATGGAATACCTAAGAGAACTCAACTGAGGTCCCCCAGTATTTATTTTAAGGTTATATACAGTGACTCACAAAACTGAGTCAATGTTTTGGACTTTTTGATTCATTGTTGAATAGCTTCCCATAAACAACAAAACCAAACAAGGTATTGGTGTATCGAATAACATACATGATCAGGACTACCAAACAAACAAAGAATTATGTAATTTTAATCATCCCTCATGGAGATATGATTATTTTAATTCAGGGACTCATTGACTCAGTTTTGTGAGGGGTAGTCAGAAATATTAGAATCTGATGCTCCACCAACTGTATAATGTCAAAAACTTAACAGATGGTTTCTAAGGTGATGTGACCCTTGATGGGACCTTAAATTATAGTATTTAATTAGGACTAGCATTCTTCATACTTCAATATTCTCCAATGCATCCCATCTCCTCTGCTCAGAAGGAGAACATTCTTTCCCTGGCCTCCAATCATTATTCTACCCATAATATTGCCTCTAAACTCAACCTCAGCCAGTCTAGTGTATCCAGAACACCCAGGGCTCTCCATCCAAACCTGGATTCCCCCTCTGGTGGTCATCCTTCTAAGCTCTCATCTACCTCTCAGAGAGCCATTCTTACCCAAATCACCACTGGCAAGGCTGCAAATGCTGTTCAGGCCACCCATTACATCAACAGCATCATCCCCACTCCAGTCTCCTCAGAAACAGTCAGCAGAGGTCTCAGAAAAAACTCATTCAAGGCTGTGGTGAAGAAGAAAAAGCCTTTGCTTAGTATAAGGCATAGGAAAGCAAGACTGGCTTTTGCTCAGAAGTATAGAGAGTGGACTGTGGAGGACTGGAGAAGGGTTATTTGGTCAGATGAGACTAAAATTAACAGGTTTGGGTCAGATGGGAGAGAGTGGGTTTGGAAACAGAAGGGAGAGGGGCTGATTGAGAGAGAGGTGCAGGGAACTGTCAAATTTGGGGGAGGAAACATTATGGTATGGGGGTGTATGGGATGGAATGGAGTGGGGAATCTTGCAGAGGTTGAGGGGAGGATGAATGCTGACCAGTATGTGTCCATTTTGAAGGACCATATGCTGCCTAGCTTGGAGGAGAGTAGAATTTCTGGAGAAGAGGTAATTTTTCAACAAGACAATGACCCCAAGCATACCTCAAAAAAAGCCAAGAAATGGATGGAGAACAACAATATTACTCTTCCGGATTGGCCTGCCCAATCTCCAGACCTCAGCCCTATTGAACATCAATGGGTTCACCTCAAGAACCAGTTAGACAAGTATCCGACAGCGCCAAAAGGAATTTGGGAGTTATGGGAAAGAGTAGTAGAAGAGTGAAATAATATTCCATCAGAGGTGTGTCAGAATTTGATTGAAAGCATGCCTAGAAGGTTGGGAGCAGTTATTAAGGCCAAGGGAGGTCATACAAAATACTAGAATTACAATTTATCATAATATTGATACCACCTCACAAAACTGAGTCAATGAGTCCCTGAATTAAAATGATCATATCTCCATGAGGGATGATTAAAATTACATAATTCTTTATTTGTTTGGTAGCACTGATCATGTATGTTATTCGGTACACCAATACCTTGTCTGGTTTTGTTGTTTATGGGAAGTTATTCAACAATAAATTAAAAAGTGCAAAACATTGACTCAGTTTTGTGAGTCACTGTACTATGTTATATATATTGTACTATGTTGCTACCAATGTGTGCATACATGCACATACATATTGATGCGTGTAAATACAAAATTCCCACACTGACAAATCAAGCATGTATAGGCATTTGGTAGCATATTTTGGTGAAATAAAATAAAATAAAATAAAAATAAAATATTATTATGTTTGTCTTTCAGCACATCCTTATTAATCTCGTTACCTTATCTCTCACCTTATTGTACTCGTGCATAACATCTCATTTACTTATTCACACCTTATTGTATTCAGACCTGTTCATTCTCACACTATTGTATTTACAAGTATGGTAACCGCTATTGTTCTCATTTGTATAAATATGGCAATACAATGGCTAGGTCAATCAGCTTGACCTAACTTTTCAATGCTCTTACTTGCAATATAAGTCACTCTTATAAGTTGCTTATGAGCGACTTCGATCTTCGTCTGAACTGGACATTCAACAGATGATATTGTAAAGAGCTTTAGCCTTAACACAACCTACATTGTGTAAATGACATAACATCTTGCACTGTGCCTCAATGCTAAAATGTGGACAGGTCCAATGAGCCTGTTCATAGGCAGCTAAAGTTTGAACTGAAAAAGCAACTGATGGCTGAAGCAGTGAACAGCCAAAATATCCATAATGCAACAAGGTTTTGTTGGCATAATCATCCTCTAGAAGGCTGTGGAACATGGTTTCATGCCAATCTATGAGTGGGATATCAGCAGGGTGAAACAGAAGTACATAGTTTGCCCACAGAAAATATGAAAACCTTGACAGTGAAGGGGAGTGGTAAATTGCCTTTAGACATAGTCAAAATTGTCGAGCAGCCTTCCTTATCACTCTGAGCATGAAATTGGAGGTAGGCATTAATGAGGTGGGTAATCTGAGCACCCAGTAACTGGTCTTAACCTCAACGTGATCCAGTTGATCTCGATCATTGACTCTAGTCATTTGGCAACTGTGGGAACATGGAAAAGTAGATTGCAACAAACAAAAATACTGAAGTATCACTTACTATCCACTCGATTCAGCCAGCCCAGCAGCAACATCTTCAAACACCTCAAACTTGCCATCCTCATGACTAATGTTGAAACCCTCCTCACCAGGAGGTGCAGTGTAGGAGATGGCATCAACATCTTCAGTGCCATGATTGGCATCAAGATCCATTTGTTGAACAGCATCGCGATCCTCCTGACTGAGCCCTGGTACAAAGTAAAAATTAGGAAAGGCTGTATATGACTTGCTCTCACCTTGGATAACATCCTTTTGCTTCTGTGATTGCAAAGCTATCCATGCAACCTGTCTTCCTGCAGTAAGAATAGACATCTCATGTTGCTGGTGATGGAAACCATGCAAACAAATAGATTTGGAAAGCCTGGGATGTTTGCTAGATGAGCCTGAGTGACAGTCCATTGTCACAACAGGGAGGCAGAGAGAGGTTACATGGGGGGTGGGAAGAAAAGGCGAGATACCCAGGATTCCAAATCTGGACAGCTCCAGAAGAATCTGGACATGCGACTGTCTGAAGGCATGAGGAGGCCAGGAGTATAATCATAGTTGAGGTAGAGGCGCTGAGCTGTAGACATTGTAGGACAAACTGGATATACACAAGTTAGTAGGATGGAGTACAGGATATGAAATGTTTACATACTGGTGAAGCCTAGGTTGTGATCATTCAACTATTGAGATGGGGACATGGATTGTGTTGTTCACAAAGCCAGCTGGGATAAGGAGTTGAAGTTGATGCCAAATGTTGAGAGCCATGGTGATGTTTATGATCCTACAATAGACAGTTGAAATTGGGTGTTAGGGAACATGGATGGATGGCCATGAGGCATGACATCTGGTGTAGGGGCTATTGGGTGTTGTGCTTGCAGCCTAAGGAACCATTTGCAGTGTTGTAGGTAGTGACACACCTCATGTTAAATGATGAGAACAGCATATGGACCTATTTGGAAATATCAACTAAGATCTGTTTATCAAGGATAAACACTTCTCACTCTGTAGCACATGCAGGAGTGGATAATGGCCAAAATTTCAATGAAACAGCAAAAGGAACACAGAGGATGGCTTCAAAACTGAAGGAGATAGTCATGCTTGTCATCAGAAGTGACAGGCACAACAAGGTTGATGCATTTGATGGGCATGGGAAGCAGTGGTGATGCTCCAATGGGCACTCGAGGTATGGGAGGGGTGCTGATGGGATGTGGAAAGCTATTGATGGGTGTGGGATGTCTATCTTTGGCACAGATCTACAGGCCGATGAGCTGGCACCTGGGCAGGCAGGCGGGTGTTGGGATATGGGTGTTAGGAAACAGTCTCCTAACATGCCTATTACCTAATACTATTTTTATTTTATTTTATTTCATTTTATTTGATTTTATTTCACCAAAATACACTACAAAATGCCTATATACATATTATTTGTCAGCATGGGAATTGTTTATTTACATGCATCAATATGTACGCGCATGTGTACGTGCGTCCATAATAACATACTACAATACGTGTAATATACAGTGACTCACAAAACTGAGTCAATGTTTTGCACTTTTTGATTCATTGTTCAATAGCTTCCCATAAACAACAAAACCAAACAAGGTATTGGTGTACCGAATAACATACATGATCAGGGCTACCAAACAAATAAAGAATTATGTAATTTTAATCATCCCTCATAGAGATATGATCATTTTAACTCAGGGACTCATTGACTCAGTTTTGTGAGGTGGTATCAATATTATGATAAATTGTAATTCTAGTATTTTGTATGACCTCCCTTGGCCTTAATAACTGCTCCCAACCTTCTAGGCATGCTTTCAATCAAATTCTGACACACCTCTGATGGAATATTATTCCACTCTTCCACTACTCTTTCCCATAACTCCCAAATTCCTTTTGGCGCTGTTGGATACTTGTCTAACTGGTTCTTGAGGTGAACCCATTAATGTTCAATAGGGCTGAGGTCTGGAGATTGGGCAGGCCAATCTGGAAGAGTAATATTGTTGTTCTCCATCCATTTATTGGCCTTTTTTGAGGTATGCTTGGGGTCATTGTCTTGTTGAAAAATCACCTCTTCTCCAGAAATTCCACTCTCCTCCAAGCTAGGCAGCATATGGTCCTTCAAAATGGACACATACTGGTCAGCATTCATCCTCCCCTCAACCTCTGCAAGATGCCCCACTCCATTCCATCCCATACACCCCCATACCATAATGTTTTCTCCCCCAAATTTGACAGTTCCCTGCACCTCTCTCTCAATCAGCCCCTCTCCCTTCTGTTTCCAGATCCACTCTCTCCCATCTGACCCAAACCTGTTGATTTTAGTCTTATCTGACCAAATAACACTCCTCCAGTCCTCCACAGCCCACTCTCTATACTTCTGAGCAAAAGTCAATCTTGCTTTCCTATGCCTTATACTAAGCAAAGGCTTTTTCTTCTGCACCACAGCCTTGAATGAGTTTTTTCTGAGAACTCTTCTGACTGTTTCTGAGGAGACTGGAGTAGGGATGATGCTGTTGATGTAATGGGTGGCCTGAACAGCATTTGCAGCCTTGCCAGTAGTGATTTGGGTAAGGATGGCTCTCTGAGAGGTAGATGAGAGCTTAGAAGGATGACCACCAGAGGGAAAATCCAGGTTTGGATGGAGAGCCCTGAGTGTTCTGGATACACTAGACTGGCTGAGGTTGAGTTTAGAGGCAATATTATGGGTAGAATAATGATTGGAGGCCAGGGAAAGAATGTTTTCCTTCTGAGCAGAGGAGATGGGATGCATTGGAGAATATTGAAGTATGAAGAATGCTAGTCCTGATTAAATACTATAATTTAAGGTCCCATCAAGGGTCACATCACCTTAGAAACCATCTGTCAAGATTTTGACATTATACAGTTGGTGGAGCATCAGATTCTAATATTTCTGACTACCACCTCACAAAACTGAGTCAATGAGTCCCTGAATTAAAATAATCATATCTCCATGAGGGATGATTAAAATTACATAATTCTTTGTTTGTTTGGTAGCCCTGATCATGTATGTTATTCGGTACACCAATACCTTGTTTGGTTTTGTTGTTTATGGGAAGCTATTCAACAATGAATCAAAAAGTCCAAAACATTGACTCAGTTTTGTGAGTCACTGTAGTATATAACCTTAAAATAAATACTAGGAGGCCTCAGTTGAGTTCTCTTAGGTATTCCATCCACAATAGTGGTGCGAAAGGCCTAATTCAGCCAACTGTTCTATTTGTAACCTCTCGCATCAAAACCATCAATTCCCCCATCACGTGCGCGTGCCCCGCCGCCTTCTTGTAGGAGAACCTGCACGGTCCAGCTAGCAGATTAGTGGGTGTCGCCCTAACAATGGGGAAGACTTGTTTGAAGTATAAAGGTTGGTGTTGGTGCATATTTAATGCTGGTGCTGGGTCTAACCACGTCGAGCCTAATAATAGTGGGGCAGGCACCTGATGCCCCAGGCTTGTGTTGGAAGGTCAGATGGCACAAGAAGGCTTGTGACTGAATGTGACAATTACCTTTTTGGTCCAAAATCTGTTTGTTGGTAAAACCCGCTGGGTTTCAAATATTTTATGAGGCTGACTTCGAAATGTAACCCCGTCTCCAGGCAGAAGTAAGACTCCGATTCCTGCCGAGCAACCGCCTCTCTCAACTTTTCGCTGGATGATCAGGTTAAAAGAAGAGTCTGAGGTACGAGGACTCATGATTGTTCTTGGATGAGTCCCGGAGGAAGTACTAAAAGTGGTCTTCCTAGTGCAGGAGAATTCCTGCAATTGCTCAGGAACCAGCGTACTTATATCTTTGACAATCGGGAACCTGGTATTCGATCAGTCTCTAATTAATCTGATTTGCTTCGGGCGGCAGGCCTGATATTAGAGAGTATTCGCAACCGATATATTTCGACACCTCGGCTAGCTTGAATTTTACATCAGTTACTTTTTGATGAGATATTGATGAGATCATAACCCAATTTAGATAGGAGTGACAGTCACAGCAAGAGTCCTCCTGAGAGCAGACTCACGTTTTCTGGTATCTCCAAAGCTTCTGCCATATCACATATCTCGTCTGCAGAAAGGCTGTGTGGTTTCCTTAGTTACGTAGAACTATTACTGGTAAACGCATAGGTAAGCGCACCGAAAACGCCACAAACAATCTCTTGACTTCAGTGAATATAACCATTCCTTAGAAATACGCTGACCACCTTGCTCAGGACATGGTCGCTTACACTCCATGGCATGCCTCTCCGCAGTAAACAGCTCAAATGCTTGTAAAGTGGCGGTTGGTATTGAAGGATTACAAAGGATAGCAGTGAAGTCTGGCCTGACTAAAGGTGGAGGGCATAGTAAAGGAAAGCTAGCCACGAGAAGTGTTCGTGCTACGTTGACCATAATTCACGCGAACGCGATGATTTCAATTGACGCGTTCCACAGCTTTGCGGCTGATACGCAACTGTGACAAGAGTGACGTACCGGCATCTCGGCGAAATTTCACCTCGGCTACCTCAGATTTCACCTGCATAATCGGTTGCGAATACTCTCTATTCAATCCTTCAAATCCACCATCTGGTCCGCTGCTCCAACCAACGTTCCCCCGATCCAACTCCCAACTCTCCTCCATTCTCTCAACACTCTTCCATACCCGTTCCACCCACCACTAGAACGTCGCCCTCCTCGAGTCCCATAGATCGCCATAGCGATACCAAGCATAAGCACCGCACCAGCAAGCATAGTCCTCATCTCCACCTGCGACAACGGGTTCTTCCGCAATTTGCGCGATGGCCTCTTCTTCATCTCAATCTCCTTTTCTCTCCTCGCCTTCTCTTTACCTTTGTGTTTCCGATTTAGCTTCGCGTTCTTCTCGCTCCACCATGCCCACCCCACTTCCTCCTCTTCTGATGTCTGGGCAACATCAAGGTCGATGCTCTCGTCTTCCTGGATATAAGGATAGACCACCAGCTCAGGACGCGCGACAATTTCTTCTGCATCGTCGTCTCCCAGCCTCTCCTCCTCCCATTTGGTATCTCCCGGTTCACTGGACGATGATGCAGGTTCCCGCCATGTATACACGACGCTCTGTGGACCCATGATGTGTGACAATTCCAAACCCGGATGATCTGGTGGGTAGAGCTCATAGAGAGCATCGGCGCGTGTGAGGAGGGAAGAAAGGGTTGTAAGAGTGGGAGCTTTAGCTGTCGATGACCTTCTGCTAGAAGGGGTACTGTAAATGGTAGTTTCGGCACGCATGGCAGGAGGTGATCGCGAACGAAGAGCAGAGCGAACAAGTGTGGGTTTCACTAGAGAATCCATGGACGATCGTGAAGTCGTACTCGGTTCCTGTCCCGAGGTGTCATGTTCGTCTTCAAGTACCGTGGAAGTCGAGGAACTTAAGTCAATATCTGTTCGGTTGGTTGTAAATAAGCGATCAGGTGCGGAATCTTCCTTCTTCGCAGGAGGTTTTCTCTTGGGTATATCATCTTCCTGCTTTGGGGTCGTTTCGTAATCCAGATTTTTTACGCCAATATCGGCGTTCGACACTTCAACTTCCATAGGCTTGAAGCGCGTATTGACCTCTTCTCCACTCGCCAGGACCAGACCTTCATCTTCGGCGATCTCTTCCTTCGTCACCGACGCCTCCGCCTCCGGCAGGTTGTCAAGAAATTCTGGTAAGGCATTCAACAACGAATGTGCCATGCCTAGCCCAATACCCTCATCATCCCCCATAAGTCGCTCTACGTCCGATTTTCTTGATAATATGACCTGAATATAATTAACGATTAATTTCGAATGCATTTTTGAACTGAAAGAAAAACTACGCACGGCTGTAGCAAGATACACGACTGCTATGGGTGGTCGGCACAGCAGGTAGTCAAAGACGTGCTGAATGAGCGGGAGTGTGGGCATGTCATGCGAAAAGAGTGTTAGCAGATTGGAGAGGGCGTGAAATGGTAGAGGGGATGTCCTGGTTTGAAGTTGAATGATAACGAGTTGGTTATGGCTAATCGTGAAGAGCACATACTGTTCTAGTGTATCCGCATATTCGGTATCAGCAAGACGGAGAAGATTCTTTGTTACCCTACGTATCAACCAGTAAGATTAGCATTGACAAAAGACACATAATACGCACCGTAATAGTCCGAGGACAGGTTCAAGTGTGGACCCCATCGAGTCTCGCACCCTGTGAAGGCTCAACTTCTCTGCACATTCCATTTGGAGGTCAGGCGGGAGCGTAAGGAAAAGAACGCTGATTATGTCGTGGTAGCCCTTCATACTATACAATGAGCACATTCTAAAGGAAATAAAGTATCTATACACTCACTTGGAAATAATTCAACTTCGGCCTCTTCCGGAATACAGATACTATGAGCGTATGGAGACTCTCTTGCAGGCTTTCTCTATCATTTGATGAATTCTATCCATCAGTGTTTTAAGTAATATTTATGAGCATAGAAAAAGGAAAGAGTTCACCTACTGGATAGAGAATGAAGCTCCGGTCTGTGTCGAGGCGAATTTGGCGTTCGTCTCGGTGGGGTTGCTGACTTAATTCCGGCTTGTCATTTTCTTCTGCATGGGTCTCTTTTGAAAGTGACTCTGAGGCCTGTGCGTGGACAGGTGATACACCAATTAGCTGCGGCCTTAAGCTCCCATTAGTACAGGTCATGGTGAGCATCCCCAATCAATACACACCATATTTTGACTCGTTCTGAGCCAAATCCACCGGGAATAAGGCTCCGCTGACGAAGTATGTCCCAATCTATGGTTGGCGTCGCGTGCGAGGAGTCATGATCTGCGGTCATTGCAACACTCCGAGAGTGGGAAAAAGAATTCGAAGAAGCCATTACGGTTATGTAATCACATTTCTAGGCAGTTTATTTCCAAGCTTTTTGAATGTGCCGAAGGCACACGTGTGGTGTTGATATTGGTGCTATTTATGACTAGACGTTAAGATACATTCATAGATTATGTCAACCCATCTTTATTTCTACATTATAGACTATTCCTTGTACAGAAGGTCAACTCTGACCTCTGGATATTCCTGGTTGGCCCTGAAGAATACAGTGAGGGTGGTGTCCTTTGCAGCTGCTTGCTTGATGACCTGCTGCACAGTCTCCACTTCATCCTCACTCCATGTGACATTTTGGTCATTGGGAATGTTGGAGCAGACTACATACGCTGCACAGAGGAAGAGACGACACGTTCCTTATAACCTACCTGGGGTTTAGTTAGTCTTAGAGCTAGGGTTTAGCAGAGGTAAGAACACTGTATTCCTACTACAGTACAGGTTCTCCTTATATACATAATAATAAGGATGTCACATGACTCGGGAATGTGTATACCACATGTATGCGCAGTAAGCGCTGATGAGTTCGGTTGGTACTCAGTGCAGAGTCTCAACAGAAGGGGTGAACACTTAACCTACAACTGCAGGCATGCTCGGGGTGAGGGGGGAGTTCGCTTAGATGGCCTCGGATTGTCCTTCAGGGCGCAGAGACTATAGAGAGGCTGGTACAGCGATTTTCAGTGTGCGCACTAGTAGTGTACACGAAAGGGGAGATATGCGCAGTGGCGGAAAAGTGCGCAACGCAAAGAGGCAAAAACGCGCAGTGCGGAAAAATGCGCAACAAGAGCGCAAAAGTGCGCAACAATGAGGATGATGAAGGCGGGAGGTGTAACAGGACAAAGACGACACTGGAATGTACTGTGAAGGTGGTGCACAGTTTGGGGGTGCAAACTGAGTGAAAGCGCAAGAAGCGGAAAAAGGTGCAGGCGGTGCGCAAAATGCGGCTATGCAAAAGGGTGCGCAAACGCAGCTATACGAAGGGCGCACTACGATAGTGCACAGACAAGGACGAAGGATGCAACGCAAGGGAAGAAACGCAACAATACGAGGAGGGGACGCAAACGATAACGCAAACACGGCTATACGAAGGGCGCACTACGAAGGCGCACAGACTGGACGCTGGTGCACAGACTATGTGCGACGCTGACTGAGCTAATAACTATGAGGGGGGGAGGGAAAGATCCTCTGGATTCTCTATCTGTCCGCTACTATGTACAAATGGCTTATGTGATAAAATGGTGAAATAAAGTATAAAAATAGGAAGCGCCATGCGCTACCTACAAGCGCGTCCATTCGCCCATCTAAACCTGACCGCACTATGCCGCTGCCTCAGCCAATAAGATTTGCGCACCTATAGCTCAATATCCAACTGTTCCGCTCCTTATCCATCTCTGACCACCATCTATCCTCTATAACTCTTTCCACAACCCATCTCTACCCGATCCGATGGCTTCAGCATTTACCTTAGCCCTCAGACAAACGATCCTGGCCCTCAATGAGACCCTCCCTGCTGCTGGGAGTGAGCAGACGACGATGCAAGCTTGGGGTGAAGAGTTTTGTAGTAAACTGGTGCGCTTTTTGTGTTTCTATAACTGGCGCAGGTTGCTAAGGGTCAGGTCATGTAGAACATGTATAAAAGCCGTGCGGACTGTGTCCAAGATGACGCAGAACTCGACGCGCTCCTCACGAAGGCGCGTAGCACATTCAGCGGAATCATGGTGGAGGAGTGGCTTGCTTGGGGCGAAGAGCTGATGCCCGATATGCGTAAGATGATTGAGGAGAAAGAGAGGTCTGAGGAATTTGAGCGTAGGGCGCACGAGCTGGCGGAGCGGCTGGAAGTGCATGCGGAGCGCACCGAAGCGCGCAGGGTGCGCCGCGCACTCTTGACCGCAGAATTGCAGGCACCAGATGTTAACTTGGAGCGGCTGGAAGGTGAGTTCAGAGCCATTGACGAGGCGAGCGATATAGATACCGCCGAGGCGCAGGAGGATGAAAAGGTGCACGTCGCACTGGTGCGCTCTTTGCGCGCACTTTCTGCCGCTACCGATGCTGAGGTTGTAGGCGAAGGAACTGGGGAGTCTTGGGAGAGTGGGGTGACGAGCAAGGGGGAGAACAAGCATAGCGATGAGAGCGCCAGTGCGGACGAAGGCGCAAGTGCGCGCCCGGTGCGCGCAACGCGGCAATGCACGTATGTCGAAGTGCCGCCACTGAGTGGGGTTGGCGCCACCTCTAATGCTAATAGCGGACCAGTAAGTTTCTTTGGATATGCGTCAAACTCACTAAACCATTCCCTTTCTCTACGCTAGTGTGATAACTGCCGCCGCATCGGCCAACCAGCTAGGTGCACCTCTGTCAATGGAAAACGGTGCGCCCCATGCGCAAAGGGTAAGAGAAAGTGCGAATGGACGAAGCGCACCCTCGCACAGCTGCGCGCAACCCCTAGAGGCAGGAAAGCGGCTACTGGGCGCTCTGGTCTGTCTTTTTCTCATCCTACTTCCATGCTGCGCTAAACTTTCCAAAGGCGCATCGCAAATTGACAAGGGCAATGAGAGCGATGTGGGGCTCATCAGCCCCTCGAAAGAGCGCACATCCAAGCGCCGCAAAGTCGAAAACGCGCCCCCTCCACCATCGCAAGTGCGCCCAAGGCCGCGCCGCCTTACTGTTTGCCAGGCAAGTGTGCACACGCAATCCTCGCGCCAAACCAGATCGGGAAACACCTCGGGGGATGCGGTTTATTAAGGTCAAGATGTTGAGGCACTCGACTTAGCGCAATGCCGTGCGTTAGTTGCAGTCTTGGGCGCCACGCACGATCGCCTTCAAGAAGATGTCCAAAGGTCGCTCATCGAGTTAGAGGTCACTAAGAGCCAGTTGCGCAGTGCGGAGCAAGCGGAGGCGGACGCAAAGGCGAAACTGGGTGCAGCCACGGAGTGCCTGGAGTTCCTGGAGTCCATTGAATAGCTGCACAATGGTATAAGTTTTAGATAGTAGGTTAATCAATCTCTTTGTTGCGCCTGTGATACGCGTGGTGCACTCTGAAGCAGAGAAGTGTGCGCATGCGCGCGAATGTGTGCACTTTGCGCCAACCTGCGCGCGCACTTCCATGGTGCCATAAAACGAAATTTGTAAGCCCAAATAATATGTGCGAGAGAAAAGAGATAATATAAGCAATGTTCGAGCAAGAAGTGTCAAGCGCACAAAAAACGCGCACCACGCAAAGATGCGCAAATGCAAAGGGGAGCGGAAAAATTGTCCAACCATCACTTTCCTCCTCCCAACTGAGATATTGACCATGTCCATCAATAAAAAAAGTAAGAGATAAAATGAAGCGCACACGATATCACAAAGTCTAAAAAAATGGGAAAGGCTCAGTAGATCATCACGGCCGGTAAAACCCATGGGTTGCGCAATCACAGAACGTGTCCAGATGCGACTTCGTGAATAGGAAAAGGTAATGTAAAAAATGAAAGAAAGCAAAGCGTACATATAAAATGGTGAAGTATCCATAGCGGTGCGCATGGAGCGCTAGTTGCGCGCCTCATTGGCGCTTTCTTCTTCCTCAGCGCTATCTCCTTGTGCTTCTTCTTCATCAACTGCTTCTTCGTCTTCTGTGTCCAGTACTATGGACTCTTCCATCTCTCTTAACCGCGTTGTGGTAATATCGAGCGCTATGTCAGGAAGCGCAATGGACTTGCGCGCGTGGTATGGCAATAGGCGGAATGCGGCTACTGGCCTGTCAAATACTGTCCCGTTGAGCTCGCAGACTATGTATGCACCGCCCTGATTGCGCGACACTATAACTAGAGGACCGAGATAATGTGCGCGCATTTTGCGGTTAAGGCTCTTTTCGATTGCCGTGTTGCGCATAAGGACTAAGTCGCTGCGCTGGAAGTCGAAGCTGCGGATGGTTTTTGAGTGCGCTTTCTCGAAACGGAGCGCCGCCTTGCGCCTTTCTGCATAGACGCGGGAATGGATGCGCGCTAAGTCTGCTGGACGCTTTTGTAATGCGCACGCGCGCCGCGCGATTAAGTCTGTCGTGGAGAGTATAGAATCTGGGGGTGGGTTAAGGTATGTCGCTTCAATGATATCGAGAGGGATTAGAGGCTGCGCGCCTGTAACAATGAAGTATGGCGAAACACCAAGGCGCTTCCAAACTGTGATGCGCTCCGCCCAAAAGACTGAGTACAGTGCACTGAACCACTTTGATTCTACTCCATCTGCTGCTTTGATAAGTGCTTGACACACATCAAAATGTGCACGCTCAACAATTCCATTAGCGCGCGAATTATAGCCAGATATGCGGATATGATTGATATGGTAGCGCTTACTGAGATAGGCTAGCGCTTTGATGAATGGCTTGCCATTATCAGTGACTATCTCGCACAATGCACCCCATCTGCAGATGAGGTCTTGGAACATCCAATCGCCAAGTGCGCTCGCATTTTCTTTAGGGAGCCCACGGAATTCCGGCCAAGTCGCAAGTGAGCAACGCCCTTGGACGATATAGTGCCGCCCTGCTGATACTGGTAAGTGCATCATATCAATATAAACTTTACTGAACAGGGGCGCAGGCATTGCGATGACTGGCGGTATTAGAACCTTCTGTGTTTGCTGGATCTGGCAAATATGACAAGTGCGCATGAACCAAACGATGTCGTCCATAACATGCGGCCACCAAAAGCGCTCGAGCAATGTGGAGCATGTCGCGTAAAAGCGCTTGTGTCCAATGTTGTCATGGATGGCGCGCAATATCAGTAAGCGTCTAGACTGCCAAATAACAAGCTGGTGCACACCATGCGCATTGCGCTTCCATAGGCGTGTCTTGTCTTTGAAAAATGCACTCGCGTAGCGCACCAGCGCGCTGTACTCAGAATCTGTGAAGTCGCTAGGGCGCGTTAGGGTATCCATCCAAATCCAGACCAAATCTAACTTCTCATCCTCTGCATCTGCTGTTGCACTCCTTGGAACTTGGCTATAGTCATCGTCATAAATAAGCGCACTATTGCGCGCATTTTGCGCATTTTTGTTTGGCTCTGGCTGCATCAGCGCAAGAGCTTGCGCATCCAAAGACTGTGAAATGGGACGTATCGCATGCATAAATCCATGTAGTGCATCAATCCAGTCCTCGAACTCTTCATCCTCTTCTCCCTCTAAGTCCTCTGGCTGCTTCGGCCGACGTGAAAGCCCATCTGGACCATGCACCACTCCCCTAACATGCACGAGTGTAAAGTGGAATGTAAGGATTGAGACAATCCACCGGTTAATGCTAGCGGATGGTTGGATATCGGGGTTTTGTAGCATGCCCTTGATATAGCGCGCGTCAGTCTCCACAATTAAGTTGCGCACACCTATAATATAAAGGCGCAAACTGCGCAGTGCGCGGTAAAGCCCATAGATCTCTAGCTTCGGTTGTGAAAAGCGCGCTTCTCTGTCGTTGAGCGTAATCGAGCTGAACCGGTTGTAAATGCACGTTTTTGCATCTGCGCTCTTTTGCTGGCAAAGGTAAAAGCCGACCGCTATCTGGGAAGAGTCGACTGCAAGGATAACAGGGAGTTCTGAGGAATAATCGATCGGTTGTAGTGCAGGACACTCTAGCACTGCTTGCTTGATGTCATTTTGCGCCGCTATCTGCTCTGGGCCCCATTCAAATGGAGCGTCCTTGCGCGTAAGCCTTGTGAGCGCGTTAACGCGGTGCGCATAATTGTGGATATAAATGTGCATTAAACCGACTGTTCCCAAGAATGCGCGCACTTCTGACAGCGTGTGGCATGCGCCCCAATTGCGGATAACATCTACCTTGCCGCGTTCGGGTTTTCTACCTTCTGGGGTGCAATAATGGCCAAGAATGACAAAGTTTTCAGTACACAAGGTGGATTTTGTCCCAGAGAAAGTGCCGCCGCTATATTTCATGCGCTGCACAATGCGGTTCACGTTCTGAAAGTGCTCCCACACAAAGCGCCTTACACCAGGGTTCGCAGTGAGCGCTTCGCACGAGCCATCCGGTAAAATGTAGCGCTTCGAAGGCCCCTTGACTGGCACATTGTCAATATAGGGAACGGTGTAATCTGGTATCTCTGGCTGCAGAATATAGCACACATCATCGTGGAAGATTGGTACTGAGTTTGTCCAACCCATTGGCAATGTAACGAGGTGCATTGCGCCATATGGTGTCTGGAATGTTGTAAGATCGCGCGACGATTCTTTGATTAAGCGCTCGTCGTATCCCACATATAGATCAAGGACGGCGCCGCATGCGCGCCCCGCAAATTGCTCTGCAAGGTGCTCAGGTGTAGGGGTGACGCCGGAGTGTTTAATGGTAACGCGATTAAGCGGTTCGAGGCTATGTACGATGCGCAGTGCTTTTCCATCTTTCTTGAGTGTGCAGAACCAGTGCGATCTATATGCCGAATTTGAGTGCTCATAAACACCAGAGTCTATTTTCTTCCGGATAATGGCGCAAACTTCGTCGTATATGCCTGGTGGAATGGGGATGTTGCGCTCTATCCAAGGAGTGTGTGGAATAACTGGGATTTCTACTGGGGGAAAGAACGCGGTCTTGAAGCTACCGCGCTCCTCATCGCTCCATGCAAAGGCTTCATTCTGCAAAGACATCAAGTGGTGTAAAACCTTCATCTCCTCTGGTAATAGGAAATCAGTGTGGCGCTCCTGGAGCGCTTGCATGCACTCTTCAGTATAGCGCCCGGTCGGGGTAAATGGTGGCGGATTTGGTAAAAGCACAGGAAGCGCTGCTAGCGGATCGCCTATAATGTTGCGCTCGATGCGGAATTCGTTTGGGATGGGCGCAATAACTGGCTTGACTTTTCTAGCAACCGGTTTATACTTCTTCTTGGTCACTACGCCCTTTTGCGGTGCGCGCACCGCTAAATCGATAAAAGTTGCGCGCGCATGTGCACTTTTCGGAAACGCGGCAGGAATAAGCGCCACAGGGTCGATCGAATTTAAGAGCGCCTGCGCATGACTGTTGGTACACTGGGATAGGTAGAGTTGAGAGATAATAGAGGTGGAAGGAACAGAAGCGGAAAATGGAATAAGCGCAAACGCGGAAATGTCACAAGATTGGGTATCAGAGTCAAATGTTATGATAGTGGCGGCTTCTCCTTGGTCTGAGATCAATTCCTCGAAGCCTTGCAAAAATTTCTTTGCGGGTTATGCTGAATAGCAAAGTGCGGTGTTGCTGGAGCTGGTAAGAAGTGGCGCGGCTTCCCCCTAGGCTTTGTTGGAATGGTGGAGATGGCGCCAGTGTTCGGATCGCAGATTGTAATTGTTTGCGCTTCGTCCACAAAGTTGCGCACGATGGAGCGCGTTAACACGTCGAAGGGGCGCCCTAACAGAATATCGTAAGCAGGTGAACGGATAACGTGAACTTGCATATAGACAACGATATCCCCAATGCGCACAGAAACGTTGCGCGCAAGCCCAAGCGACTCATCTACCTCTCCATTGGCTGATTGCATGTATAAACGAATGCGCGGGTCGTACTGAAGCCCAAGACGATGGCAGACTGCTTCTGACATTGCGATAATTTGTGAACCCGGATCTAAGATAGCTTCAAAGTACTCTTGGTTGTCGATCAATAAATCAATGGAGCGAAGCGCATGCGACTCTTTAGCAACCTTCAAAACATCGGGGTTTTCAATTTCGCCTGGTTGGAGATGGGTAAGGTACTGTTCAAATGGATCCTGCAAAACAATAGGAAGCGGCCCTGCAATTGCCGCGCTAGCTGGAGGTGTCGCATTAAGCACTTTATCTCCCACAAAAGGCGCACGCGCTTCGCAGTGCACAAATGGCATAACGCTCGCAAGGTTTGTAGCTACCACTTCCGCACTGGTAGCTGCAATGCGCTTTGGGGTGACTTGTTCTCTATGGCGCTGCCTGAGATCGGGCGAAAGGGATAGAAGCTCTTCATGCGAAACTGTAACAGAGGGCGCCTTCATGGCACGCGCATATACGTCGTCGACAATCTGCGGGTTCTGGATGGGAATGACAGTGTGGTATGATGGCTCTTTGCCTTTGGAAGAGTTAGCTGGTATGCCTGGTTTATCTGCTGCTGCGGGCGCAAAACGCGCCTCAGGAATGTTGGAATAGGGATGTATGGGTGTCTCGTCAGGTGCATCAGTTGCGCTCGCAGCGGATTGCGAAGCTGGGGACTCAATACTGTCGGTGGGTGCCATGTCTGTGGTTGTAGAATGCACACCCTCTTGGTTGGATGTATTGCGCGGTGCGCGCCGCAGAATTTCAACGCCGTCAAAGACTTGCCTCTTGCGAAGCGCCATCAACTCCCTCTCGAGCGCATCAATGCGCTCTTCCTTCGTTAGTTGCGCATTTGGTGCGCTTTGCATATAATCTGCTGCAGGAGCTGAAGCGGCAACATACGTCGACTGTAGAGATGCAGCTGGAGCTGGACGAGGCGCTATATTGTAGATGAGCTGCGAATTGGTATTAGATGAAAGTCGACCCGTGGCAATCTGCCCTGGGTTGCGCTTATGCCATTCCTCGATGCGCTCGCCTAGGAAATTGCCTGGAATAGAACGCGGCACGAATGCGCCACCTGGGAGTATGATGCACCCTTCCGCATTTCGCCTACACTTTCCTTCGCTAATAAGGCGCTCAATTGAAGCGCACTCAGAGATATAGTGCCCTGTCTGACCGCAACCATTGCACCTGTCGTTGTTCGAGCGAGGCGCACCATTTCCGCCATCTCTGCGTGATGCACTCAATGCAGTAACTATCGTCTGTGTCATGCGCTCGAATAAGACTGAAATGTCTTCTGCTTTGACTGTGGGTGCGCTAGGTTGTGGCTGGGAAATGGGTGCGCTGGGTGCTGAATAGGGCGCATACATATCGGGGTTTTGCGCTGTGAGCCCAGTAAGTGGCTGGAAATAGCGCGCTGGGCCTTCAAAGATAAAGTCGATCGCATCGCGTATTGCATCTAATGAGTATGGCACATTTGCAGGCTGATTCGGTACCGCAATCGCAAGGCGGCTCAAAATGCGCTCTAGCTGGTCTGGTCGAAACACCCTAACGAACATGCGGCTTTGGTCGTAGCGCGCCAATATGCCTTGCGCAACTAAGTATTCGCTAATGTTGAAAAATGCGCGATAATAGCACGCGATTTCTTCTGCAGTTACGAGGCCAATGCGTGCGGTCTCACCAATAAGCTTGTCCAGGTCACTAATACTCCATTTACTGCCATTCCTAGAGCCAGGATAAAGCTTTAGGACAGCGTCTTTGAATGCACCATAGTTGTGTGTCGCGCTATACTCTGGTAGCAGTTTCCAAGTGTCTGCAGTGTCGCTGTCCAAATAGCGCACTGTGTGGAACTTCTTATCGGTCTCGTCGGTGATGTTACAATCACGGAGGAGTTGCGCAAGCTCCTCTAAGTACTTCTGGAGTTCGCACGGTTTTGCAGGGTCAAAGCGCGGCGTGTTTTGGTTAGATGCAGATGGCATGTGCATGGTAGCCATGGTAGGTGGAATAAGGTGTGTAGAGTTACGATCTGGTAAAAGCGCAGCGAAATTCGGAGGTGGGGAAAAATGCGGTGATGCGGACGGAGTTAGGGTAGGTAGGGATGATTCAGGTGAAGGTGGAGGTAAAGACAGCGCGGACAAGTGATGTGTGTTGTTTAGGAAGAGTGATTCAAATACTGGTATTTCCCCAAGCTGGAGCGCAGTTGCTAGCAGCTCGGAATGGAGAGTGCGAAGGTGGTTAATGTTGAAGCGAAGGGCGAGCCGATGGAGGTCTAAAATATGGTCTGATAAACAGAAACCCCTCGCGGTGGGCTCCAGAAAATGATGAGTTCAGTTGGTACTCAGTGCAGAGTCTCAACAGAAGGGGTGAACACTTAACCTACAACTGCAGGCGTGCTCGGGGTGAGGGGGGAGTTCACTTAGATGGCCTCGGATTGTCCTTCAGGGCGCGGAGACTATAGAGAGGCTGGTACAGCGATTTTCAGTGTGCGCACTAGTAGTGTACACGAAAGGGGAGATATGCGCAGTGGCGGAAAAGTGCGCAACGCAAAGAGGCAAAAATGCGCAGTGCGGAAAAATGCGCAACAAGAGCGCAAAAGTGCGCAACAATGAGGATGATGAAGGCGGGAGGTGTAACAGGACAAAGACGACACTGGAATGTACTGTGAAGGTGGTGCACAGTTTGGGGGTGCAAACTGAGTGAAAGCGCAAGAAGCGGAAAAAGGCGCAGGCAGTGCGCAAAATGCGGCTATGCAAAAGGGTGTGCAAACGCAGCTATACGAAGAGCGCACTATGATAGTGCACAGACAAGGATGAAGGACGCAACGCAAGGGAAGAAACGCAACAATACGAGGAGGGGATGCAAACGATAACGCAAACACGGCTATACGAAGGGCGCACTACGAAGGCGCACGGACTGGACGCTGGTGCACAGACTATGTGCAATGCTGACTGAGCTAATAACTATGAGGGGGGGAGGGAAAGATCCTCTGGATTCTCTATCTGTCCGCTACTATGTACAAATGGCTTATGTGATAAAATGGTGAAATAAAGTATAAAAATAGGAAGCGCCATGCGCTACCTACAAGCGCGTCCATTCGCTCATCTAAACCTGACCGCACTATGCCGCTGCCTCAGCCAATAAGATTTGCGCACCTATAGCTCAATATCCAACTGTTCCGGTGCGATGCGCTATTATTGGTGCGTGCTAAGTCTCGTGCGCTCTTCCCAATTAATCCGCTTAGGTGTTATATGTCGCGTGCTGCACCTTAGTAATAATGGCATGATGACCTGTGCCAGTTACCAGATAAGGCAATGCCGATTGGAAATGTGGAAGAACTAAAAGGGGATGCTGTGCAAGACCAAATACTGCCAAAGCGCCTGGGTTACGTGAAAGCGCCCAAGTGCGCACAGTCCAATGCCAAATAGGCGCAAAGCGGCCCAGTTATGTAAGAATGCGCAGTTCGCTCATGCCGGAATCGTGGTATGCATCAAGTAAATGTGCCAGTAAGATGGGAGCTGCGATGTGCAGTGCACCGGTGCAGTGGATTGTTGTGTGTGATAGAGATTGTGCAAAGAGTGCGCAGCAGGGAATGTGAGTTGCAGGTAAAGTGTAAAAGGAGTGCGCAAAGGCGCATCGAGCGCGCAATAAATGTAGAAGGCAGATAAGGAGCATGGGGGGGGCGCATGGAGGCGGCTTGAAGCGCGATGAGGTGCATTTAGGGTGCACAATGATTGGCGGCTATGGGGAAACAAAGGCGCAGTAGAAATGCAAAAGGCGCACAAAGGCGCACCTAAACGGTCAAAGGTGCACAAAAGCGCATGGAGGTGCGCGAAGGCGCATGAAAGCGCACGAAGGCGCGCAAAAGCGCGCTACGCAAAGTGTGCGGAAGCCATCTAGGAGGTGCACACAATCGCAAAAAATGCCGTAGTATGCGCGCAGGGCGATAGGGAGCCGTATCAGCGCAGTAACATGTGTATGCTGCATGTATCACCTCATGTATACAGCATGCATCAAGGGAATTAATTTCAACACCCCCCCTCAAACTGTACAGTGCTCTAAGCAGCTAAGTTTGAATCTCGAAAGTAATTCCGAGAGAGTCTCTAAATTTCCTGAAAAGGACGGCACCAAGGTTCTTGGTGAACATGTCAGCCGGATTATCACTTCCAGGAATGAAAACGACCGTGACTTTGTCTTTTTCAATGCATTCGCGCGTGTAGTGGTAGCGAATGTCTATATGTTTAGTCCTCCTTTCCTGGACTGGATTAGATCCAATGAAGATGGATCCTTGATTATCAGCGCAGATTGGTACGTGATTCAAGATATATCCGAGTTCCTGGAATAAGGACTCTATCCACACTATCTGCCGACAAGTGTCAGAGAGAGCCATATATTCGGCTTCTGTGGATGACAGTGCTACAGTTTTTTGTAAACGGGACTGCCAGCACACAATGCCACTTGCTAGAGTAGCAAAGTAACCCATTGTAGATCAGCGTTTGACAGTGTCAGCTGCCCAATCAGAATCTGTGAAGGCCTGTAGCCCCTCGGATTTCTCTCCATCATAGACTATACTGTACTTCTGGGTTCCCACCAGATAGCGCATTATGTACATCGCTTTGTCTAGATGTTCTTGGCTAGGATTAGCAGAGAATTGCGACATCTTGATTACCGCGTAAGCGATATCAGGTTGCGTTCCGAGCATCAGATACAATAAAGATCCGATCACAGACTGATATTTTGATCTAAGCATCGCATTGGGCATTGCTGTGTTTTCCGATGGTTTGTAACCAGTCGGGAGTGGAGTGGGGGTCGCTTTGGCATTTGTCATCTCGAATCTCTCAAGCACTTTGGCGAGATATTCAGTTTGATCGAGTTTGACTTTGCTTGCAGTCTGGGTGATGTGCATGCCTAAGAATTCCGTGACTTTTTCAGTACTACGGCACTCCCAATGCTTTAGACAAGCATTTTTCTTTTCATCCACAAGTTTCTTGTTCTTCCCCATGAACAAGCCATCATCAACATAGACGAGTGCAATAACAATGCTGCCTGTTTTAGGATCCTTGTGTATGAAAATGCCGGCATCGGAGCTGGCGCGCACGAACCCAATGGTGCGCATAAATGCCTCTAGCTCTTTCCACCATGCAAGTGAGGCTTGTTTAAGGCCATACAATGCTCGGCGTAAGCGCAACACTTTGCGCTCTTTTCCCTCGAGTCTGAAACCCTCGGGTTGATCCATATAGATCTCCTCATCTAGTTTGCCATACAAAAATGCGGTTTTTACATCTAGGCCGGTCATATACATGCCTTCCAGAGATGCAAGTGCAAACATGAGGCGTACGGTCTCGTAGCGGACTACCAGTGAGAAAATCTCATCAAAGTCAACGCCTTCGACTTGTGAAAAGCCTTTGGCCACGAGTCTGGCTCGTTTTCTTCCATCCGATTTTACGGAGAAAACCCATCTATTTTTGATCGTTTTTTGATCATGTGGAAGATCGACAATGTCATAGACTTGTCGCTTACGAAGAGCCTCTAATTCTTCTTGACAAGCTTGTTTCCACTCACGTTGCTGCTGCCGTGGTAGGCGCACAATATCGCGAAATTGGTTTGGAACTTGGCTTATTTCGCTCGATGGTTTGACTGCTTTTGACAACAGCCAGCGAATAAGCTTATCTCCTCCTTCCTTGGTTATCTTTTTAATATAACCTGCTTCGTCCGGTTCCCCCATTGGGTGATCATGTTCTTGATCATTGGAATCGGGCACACTCTCGTGGGGTGCCGAACTCGGTCCAGCAACCGGTTCTTTCTGTTGAGATTGTGGTCGTGTTCGGTTATGATCCGAATCTTGACCTACAGATCTCTTCCAATATCGATCACGTGCAATGTCTCTCTCTATGTCAGAGGGGAGTCGCTTCTCTCCATAGGTATTGCCAGGACGGTTTGGGATGTTCCTCTGCCTGCCTGATCGACGGGGCAATTGCTGCCATTCCTGTTGATCATCACGTCTTGGACGAAAGTCCTCAGTGGTTACTGGAGGCGGCGGAGGAGGAGCATTTGTCACATTGTCATGTGCCTTTTGCTCACTTGGTACATCATCATCATCATTTTCTGATGATGGAGGAAGGGGCGGATCTTGTGGCGGTATAGAATCATCGCCATCCGTTCCAGATGAGTGGTCATCATCTTCTGGTTCTGGAGGTGGAAAATGACCAAGGTCTGTATTGGCAGGAGTCTTAGCTCCGGGACAGCATGGGAACAACGTTTCATCAAATAGTGCCGTAGCACCAATGAATATTGTGCCACTAGGTCGCATGAAACGGTATGCTTTAATGCCATCTTCTAATCCAAGGTACGTCATCAACTCCGATCGAGGAGCCAATGTGTGTGGACGCTTCTCCTTGGGTAGGTAGACGTAAGCACCACAACCAAAAACCTTCAGATCGTTTAGATCTGGGCGGACCTTTGTCAGGTCCTCAACCGGTGTCAGCCATTTCAGGCGCCTTATCGGGGTTCGGTTGTATAGGTGTGTTGCATGTTCAATGCAAAATTCCCACCATGATTGTGGTAGACATGCAGTAAATCGCAGGGTTTGCGACTTTTCCATTATTGTCCTTATGGCACGCTCTGCGTGTCCATTCTGTTGGTGCATGTGTGGTGCAGACATCTCTATTTTGATGCCAAAGTCCTTGAGCACATTTTGTAGCTCACGATCCTTGAACTCCCCCCCTGGATCAACACGCCAGCGCTTGATTGTAGCGCCATACTGTGTCAAAGCCACTGCCCGAAATTGTCTGATGGCCGCAGCAGCATCAGATTTCTTTCTAAGGCATTGGACCCAGATATGTGACGTTTTGTCATCCAGAAATACAATAAAGTATTTATGTTTATGGTACGATAGTACTAGGAGTTCCTTCAGATCGGAATGTATTAATTCAAAGGGTTTTTCTGCACGTGAATCTGATTCGGGAAAAGATTTTGAGGTCATTTTCCCTTCAGCGCACCCTGGACATATAATTTTGTCTTTAGGAATAATTAAATTCCTTGGGAATTTTATGGTGCTATTAGGCATCTTCCCTAGCGCCTCTTTGGATGGGTGTCCAAGTCGCTTATGCCAAGTCGAGTAGTCTGCGACATATATTGTCGCGACATTGATTCCCCTGGTGCTCAATATATGAGTCCGAGCCCAATAAATAGTGTCACGTTTCATAAGAGGGATGCCCAATAAATAGTGTCACGTTTCATAAGAGGGATGCAATCTATAATTGGGTTTCCTTGCTTGAAAAATGAAATGTGTGCGGAGGAACCACGCACATCACTTCCGTCTTGTAAGAAGACGCCCATTGACAGTAATCGAGCATTACAGTCGGGTATGTAGTAGACGGGGTATAATCGTGTTTCACGCGTCTCTGACTTCCCATGACATACTACCTGGTGTCTAATGAAGACTGCTCCTTTCCCTACTATATGAGTAGTACCCGTGGCTGTTTGAACCAGGGTAGAGTCCTTTCTCGGTAAAGGCTCATAAGAAGCAAAATCTTTAATTTCACCAGTGAAGTGTTTTGATGCGCCTGAATCCATGATCCAGTCAGCACCTCTCTTACATTTTCCACTTGCACACGTAACACATATATTAAGATGTACATAATTCCATGATACATTTAATAGCGGTAAAATTTCACATGAAAAGTTCGCTGTATTCATAGGAATTTTAATCCTTGTGCTTGTGGCAGGGAAAAGGACTGACCTATCATCATACGCCCCTGTGTCAAGGGGTTCATCGACAAGCATCTCGTCGACGATCTTCCACACTTCCTCGTCAGTTGCCGGCGGTTCTGATCCGAGGGAGATGGTATCGTCTTCTACCTCCTCGATCGTAGCCTCGGTTTCTGGCTCTATCCTCCTTCTCTTACCTTCTCGCATTGTAAGGTGCTCTTCCAGCAGTCGCAGATTTTTCGCACTGCGCGGAAGTTGCATGTGCTCGAGGGTGTCTCGAGCTTGCTGGTACTCGGCGTAAACCGAGCGAGAGGAGGTCACGCCCGTATATGCCTGTGCAGGCGGTCGGCGGCGAGGATCCCTTGTGGGAGTGTGCTCGATGCGCTGTATGAGCGGCATCGGTGGTATGATGGTGCCATTACCATTTATGGTGGTAGAGGCTTGTGAGGCGAGGTGGGTATGTTTCTCTTTTGGCTTCTCCTCCTTAGTCTTTCTGTCCCCACGTCGTCCACGTTTTCGGGACGATTCTCCATTGTTGCCCTGAGATTGCCATTTGGGGTTTCCCCCTTTGCGCTTGACAGCAGAAAGCTTGGTGGCCTGAGGCTGGCCAGCGGGCTTCCCAACTGCCATGCGGCGTGAGGCTTCAGCGACAATGGAGTCCTTGACATGTTTAAATGTCAAGGCTCTAGTGGCGGTCGTGTTAAGGACCGTTGAGGACAATGAATCGAACTCGCGCGGCATCGCAGCAAGTAAGATCATGGCCTGCACTAGTTCGGGGATGGCGACATTGGCAGCCGTGAGGCGCTCAAACTTGTCGGCCATTCTGGCGATCTCCAGCGCGGGATTCGCAGCCGGAATCTTGATCGTTATAGCGGACCTAAAGTCCAAAAAGACTTGAGAGGGGCCGTCCACACCATAGTCGGTGCGGATGAGATCCCATACCTCCTCAGCAGTGTCCTTGGTATTGGCACGCTGCCGAATAGAGGGGGCCAGGCGGAGCACTAGGCTACCAATTGCCTGGTCATTCTTATTGTTCCAGGTCTGGAGCTTGGCATTAGCTTCTGCTACCAGTGCAGCGTTTGTCGCCATCAAAGGAGGCGCCATGGGTGGTTTTAGTTCCATCCCGCTAGTTATTTGCCAGAGGCCCTGAGACCTGAGCCACGCCTTCATTGAGTCGGCCCATTGAATGTAGTTAGAGCCGTCGAAAGTTTGTATGAGTTTTTCAAGAGTTGAAGACATGATGTTGTAGTGGCAGCTGGTAAAAGCGCTCAATCAGTTCTTCTATTCAAGAAAACACGTTCCATATTCTCAGGCAAAAACACTCCTTCAGAGTGGTTAACCCTAGTCAACCTAGGTTTTTAAATGCAGCTCGCAGAGAGCGCAATGCAGCTCACGAAGAGCGCAAGGTTACAATTTGGAGACAATGAAGTCAACGTCGTTCGCAGCCAGTTAAGGCGCGTTCGCGACGTGCCCAGCAGGGCCCATAACCTGTTGGAGCAGACTACATACGCTGCACAGAGGAAGAGACGACACGTTCCTTATAACCTACCTGGGGTTTAGTTAGTCTTAGAGCTAGGGTTTAGCAGAGGTAAGAACACTGTATTCCTACTACGGTACAGGTTCTCCTTATATACATAATAATAAGGATGTCACATGACTCGGGAATGTGTATACCACATGTATGCGCAGTAAGCGCAGTAACATGTGTATGCTGCATGTATCACCTCATGTATACAGCATGCATCAAGGGAATTAATTTCAACAGGGAAGGTGGATATGGAGGTGGACAACAATGGGAGAGGCACCATGCATGACAAAGTGGAAGAGATGCCAGAAGGACTCACAGGCAGAAACATAGTGGGCATCCAAATATTGCCTAACCTCATTATCACAGATGCCAAACTCCATGGTGACACAATCATGGCCCTTGTAGATGTACTTCAAGGTCTTGCAGTGAGGCTCAAGCCCACCAAAAAGTCATGACTTAGCAGCTTCTGCTTTGGCTTAGCAGATTTTCAGAACCCCAAGCCAGGTCAAAGCTATCATGAAGCCATCTTCATAGCCTGGCTTGCCCAGCTCACAGCCTCAGGCTGGGCCAAGCACAGCATGGGGTGTCATCCTGTGTCCAGGAGAAAGGCAGTGTAGTATTTTAAGCATGAGTTATGGAGATCAAAATTCCATGGGAAAAGACTGTATGTCATGCCAGTCACAAACTGCAATAGAGATGAGATAAAGAGACCATTGACAGGAGACAAACCTGAGATAATGAAAAATGTGAATTGAGGAAGAATGTGGACTGCTACCCACAATTTGGGAATGAGTAGAGAAAACCTTGATGGTGTCAGATGGAAACAGAAATGGATGATGGCATATTTGTGAACTGAACTGTAATCTCAAAAAAAGGTATTTTTTTTTTTTCCTTGTTTTTTTTTGTCAATGCCTCAAGGGGCATACTTTATATACAATGTAGTAAGGTAACTAAAATGTTCTATAACTATCTACAACAAAATGATTGCTAGGTAACTAGAATGTTCTATAACTATCCACAATGAGAGGATTGCTGGGTAACTAGAATTGTTCTATAACAATCTATGTACAATGAAAGGATTGCTGTACCTCTGTGTCAGTGATGTGGCTGTGTGTGCAAATAAGGCAATTTGGTCAGATCTTAAACATACATAGCATGAGGGTCCAGGGTGTTGAATATTGACCATCAGAGGGGGGGAAATGGGTTTTTCACAAATATGATGTGAGGAGGAGGAAATGAGGAAAGATCAGGTGTTATTGGGATCCTGTATTAGTGATATGACATGTTGGTTAATGGAGGTGACAATTGTGAGATGGCAGTTTGCATATGATTGATTGGCATGTGGTGAAAGGATTCAGAACAAGTGTATTTGGCTGAGTTTGACTGCTTCCCAAATGATTTGAGACATCCCCTATCACTTGATCCTACTCTTACCTTACTGCTACATCTGCTATACCACTTCCACCCTCCAGTCATATTGGCATTCCAAAGGTCCATTGCAAGCTGTCCCTACTGTCCTGACTCTCAACATCTGTTCCATCCCCAACACTGTGATTGGTAATCAGGGATGCAGAGAGATGTTGTGGGATAGGATAGGAAGTGGGCAATGGTGGAGTGATGCATCTGTAAGCATGAATTTCTGGGGCATAGAAGGATGCATAAAACTCCCTGGTGGAATCGAGTGATTGGTGAAGCCCTCTGGTACCCATACCATACATGGGTGGCACTTCATTTGTGGGTAATTGAAGTTCAGATGGATGCTCATAAGGCATGTCAGAGGAAGTGGAACAGGTGGGGGATTCTGGGGTGCTTGGTGTTATTTGGTCAATGAAGATAATTGTAAGGGGAAGGGGAGGCATTCCAGACATCTGGGAAATTTGCTGTGTTTGTCCCATATTTTTTCATATTTTATTTTACCCTATTCTGCCTTTCCTATGATTTTCTATGATTTATTTTCTATTTTATGATGATTTTTTGGTTTTTCCCTTGTTGGTACCCATTGACAGTTCTATTCTTAGAGGTGGGACCCCTTCTGGACATTTACCCATCAAGGTGACATCATTCCACAGCTGGATCTGCCCACTTCTGCCCTTTTTCTATTTTTAGCCTACTACATATTTGATTTTCAGGTCTATCACATATATTGGGCATCAACAGATGGGTCCTTAGAGTTTTCTCTTTGGATTCCCCTCTGTCAGGTGCACCTGAAGTATTTGTATTATGTAGTATAATATTAACTTTGGATTCCCCTCTGTTAGCTCACTACTAAGTGAGGCTTGAGGTTGCCCTTACAACTCTCTCTCAAGGTGCGAAATCTCAGACACACTGCCAAGATAGGCAGGTATGGAGTAGAAGATGACTCCCAGAGCTCCTCAGACTCCCTACACACCTTCCTAGACACTCCCATATTTAGTGCACACTGTTTTTCACCTGACCTGCCACCTAGTGCCATGGACACCCCAGAGCACATCAACATGCTTGAAGGCAACATTGCTGGAATTTGCATGCAAATTGATGCACTTACCTCCACCATCGAAATCTTCATTAGAACCTTCTAGTCAAACCCCACACTACCTATTCCAATCCTTAGTGTGGATGCGCCACCCAACATGTGCATTAAACCATCGCCCTGCTGAATTCAATGGCATGCATTCCCATGGATGTGCCTTTGTCAATTCCTGCATGTTATACATTAGTTTATGCCCAAATCTGTTTGTAGATGATGCTGCTAAAATTTATTGGGCTTTGACATACATGAAATCAGAACACACCTATCTCTACATTGATCGTATACTCTGCCAGACCAAAGAGCATGGTTCTCTTCCTTTCTCATCCAGAGGGGACTTTCAAAATGAGTTTATACAACACTTCTGCCCCCTCAAGGAATGCCAACGAGCCATGACACACTGTGAATCTGCTGCCTACTACAAAGCACATTGATCTGTGGACAACTACATCAACAAATTTTAAGATATGGTGGATATGGCAAGGTATGGAAGTGAGTTACCAGTGGTGGTGAAGTTCCATCGAGGGTTAAACCAAGAAATTCAAGACCAGATTGTGCAGATGTTGGAGGGGTGCCCAGCAGATGATGACATAAATGCATGATATGAAGCTGCCTCCCTCTGTGATGAGAACCGACTCACAAATGTAACATTTACTGCAGCATTCTGCACTCCTACCACCACCCACATCCCCCACACCTTCAATTGAGCACCCCCTTGCCCCAATCCCATCCCTATGTGCCAGATCGTGGCACCAAACCCTAATACCCCAGCTCCAATAGATGTTGATGCAGCCCATAGCCAAGCCCGCAGGCTGGATCTCTGTTACCACTGTGGGGAAATGGGACATATAGCTCAAAACTGTTCCCACCATCAAGAGATCCACAAACTCATGCCTGAGGGATGAGATAAACTCCTCCAAGATCTGTTGGCACCCACAGATGTTGAAGAGTTGAGGGAAAAGGGAAACAATGAGGTTAAAGCAGAAGAGGTGGAGGAACAGGATTTTTCTGCCCACAATGAGTGAGCAGTATGCCCTTGTTGCCTGTCCAAAACCACTTTGAAGTTCTGTCTGTTGTGAAGTGGCTAAAGATGTACCTACCCTCTCTTCATCTCCTCCACCCCTACCCCAATTGAAAGCTTGGGAATGCAAGCCACTATGCAAGTACATTGTGTCATCCACACCCTCCCAATGATCACCAGAATTAAAAATCGAGCTGCAGACTATGGATACAGGGCAAGTACTCAATGTCTCTGCTCTCTTAGACTCAGGTGCCATGGGCCTTTTTATTGACTCTCATCTAGTCCAACAAAAACCACTTAACAGCTGTGCACTGTCTCAATCCATACCTGTCTACAATGTGGATGGCTCCCCAAATGAAGCTGGGGCAATTCAGGAGGCTGTAGACCTAGTCCTCCACTACAAGGACCACAATGAATGGGCTCTCTTTGCTGTGACCCAACTAGGAAAACAGAAGGCATTTTTGGGCTATCTGTGGCTTCATGACCATAATCCTGAGGTTGACTGGGTAATGGGTAAAGTCATTATGAGTCATTGTCCTTTTTGTTGTCATACTTGCTTTACTGAAGGCAGACAGGAACATGGAGGGTGAAATGTACTGTTGCAGCATACTCAAAAATGTCATGCTGGTCCAATGCCTATGGCCAATGTGGACTTGGAAAACATTCCAGATCTCACACCTGATTCTGATAATGATGAAGAGGAGGTGGAAGAGATCGAGGAAGGTGAGCAAATTTTCTACACTGCTATTAACCCTTCACATGAGGTGTGTACCACCTAGAACATCTCCCAGTGCCTTGCGTAGGCCTTCCACAAGAACAGTGCACCCAAATCCTTCACTGACTCCATACTTCCTCACCTGCATGACTTTGAGGATGTCTTCTCCAAGGATTCCTTCAACTCACTTCCTAACTGTAAGCCATGGGGTCATGCAATTGAGCTCACGCTGGGTGCCATGCTTTCCTTCTGCAAGGTCTATCCTTTCTCTCCTGAAGAACAATGACAACTCAACAAGTTCATTGATGAATACTTGGCTTTGGGTTGTATCCACCCTTCAAAGTCACCCATGGCCTCGCCCTTCTTCTTTGTCAAGAAGAAGGATGGGTCCCTTTGACCGGTTTAAAACTATTGATGCCTCAACAACATCACAGTCAAGAATCGCTATCCACTACCCCTTATATCCAATGATAGGTCTATTGCATGCTCTAAGGTCTGGAGAATGCTTCTAAATGTATCAACACATCACAATTCACAATTCCAACCTCTATGAACCCTATGAGATCAATTTTGAACCCTTTTTGAACTATTTCAAACAACTTTGCATGATTTTGAATAACTTTGAATGACTTTGCGACATTTTAAATGCTTTCAAACAACTTTGCAGCACTTTGAACGAAGTTGGCTGCCACATAATTGTTTTGAAATTCTTTTGATACATGCTGCACATCCAGAATGAGCCATTTCATCATATATCGAGTGCCACCAGACATGAGGAGAGATGACAAAAGATCTAGAAAGGGCTAAATGCAGTTTTATGTTTCAGTGATATATTGAAGCAATAGGACAAGTACTTTTACTATACTGGGACAATGTATGTTTCAATTATTTATTATTTCTCATTTGTTTTATGATTTACAAAGTCCTCATTGTTGTATATATTGCCTCATGTTTTCCACATGTTATTGTTTTCTTTTTAGTACTATCTCTTCAAATTGTATATAGACTTGTACTAGTTACATAGAGCAAAAGGAAAAGGGAATATAGAAGAAGTTACCCTCTCCATTATTGTTCAATTTAAGAGCCATTCTCTTGAGTCTTAACCTTGCATCATATCTCTAAAGTTCTGGGAAATATCATGAACTTCCTTGAACTTTCATATTTGCCTTCAACTTATCACATATTGCCTATCGTCTCTCAAAAAACACTTCCCATTCGCTATACTCATTTCTCGACATACTTCGATACCAGTCCAACACCTTTGACCTTCCTTGAAACTACTTTGAACCTTTTTGAACCCCCTTCAAACCTTCTTCGAACTATTTCGCACATCTTCAAAAATCTTTCGAACCTTTTTGTATGCTCCAAAAGACTATTTGTAACACTTCTTACCATTTCACATTTTTAACCACAATCTTTGGATATCAGCAGTGATATTTAGTACCAACTCACACCCTTCCTCTAGCCTGTGTTATACTTCTTATACCTTTTAACAGGTTTTTGTTAGATTTCCAGGTTGAGCATTATCATCATGTCCCTTCCCTGTAGAAGCTGACAGTTTGGACTTTGCGATGGGCACAGTGTTGGCCCAACAGTCTCCTGAGGACCAGAAGTGGCACCCCATTGCCTTATACTCAAAGAGTCTCAGTGCTGTGGAATGCAACTATGAGATTCATGACAAGGAGATACTGGTGATAATGCAGGCATTAGAGGAGTGTCGACATTTCCTGGAGGGTGCTGTCATGAGCCATTTCACCCAATTGGATTCCTAATAATTCCCAATTCTTTTCTGATTCTTTTCTGACCTTGTTCATTGGCATCCCATCCACAGCACCTTTTAGACATCAGACAAGTTGTCATGTGCTTTAGTAATCATTTGCTTGCTCACTTTATTCCTAATACAGTCTTACCAATCCTGGTCACAGACACTTACCAAGACCCATTAGTAAACTTCCACATTTTCTGCTATTCTTCTGGCATTCATTATTTAAGCACCAGTAGCTTAGCCTTAGTCTCCAGTTTGCAAATTACTTGTACATTACTTGTGACTTGCTTGTATTACCTATCCTCTGCCTAATATCAACTCTTCATTTATCCTTGACTTGTTTTTGACCTAAACCATTAATCTTGAACTGTCTCGACTTTGTTCACCCCATAATCTCTGCTTCATTCTATCTTTGCCTTCTGTCTGTAAACCCACCAGACATCTGCACACTTTCTACCTGAAATTGGACAACTAATGAGGAGAAGGGTGCAACATCTTATAAGTTGAAGCCAAGTCCTCTCTGGCCCCTTTCACCTGGCATGCTACAGCCCAGTGGATTCTTCCTGGAACCCCTGAAGAACTCCAACCACCGATGACCAGGTCCGACTGGAAGTCTGGTGTATTCCTGATGAAGTCCCAACCTTGGTAGTAGTGATCTTGAACTTTGACAGGTGCTCAATACAAGGTCAAGATCTGGACAGACCACAAGAACCTCAAGCACTTCATGACCACCAAGAAACTTAACTGTCACCAAGCCCACTGGTCCCTCTACCTCTCCAGGTTTAACTTCTCCCTGCACCATTGCCTGCTGCCACATGGGGAAAACCAATGCCCTTTCTCATTGTCTGGACCACAGGAATGGAAGCAATGACAATCAAGGTATTGTGTTGTTGCAACCTGATCTGTTACAGTCCATGCATTAGAGCATGTCATCTTGGAGGGTGAAGAGCACAGTATCCTATGTGACATTCATCATGTGAACTGTAGCAGTTTACATGAGGATGCTGTGGCTCTGGCAATGAAGGAGCTGAAAAAGGGATCCACTCCTTCACTTCATGCAGCAGAGTGAACAAAAAAGGATGACATCCTATACTTCCATGACCATATCTACATCCCTAACAATTCCCAGCTTCCACAATGATTCATCTCTCAGCACCATGGCTCGCTCATTGCTAGCTACCCTGGGCATTGGAAGACGGTGGAGCTCATATCGCAAAATTATTGGTGGCCCCAGATGTCTCAACTCATTGGTTAGTACTGTCATATCTGTGATCTCTGCTTATGCACCAAGACTCCATGGCACAAGCCCATTGGCTAGTTACACCCCCTTCCAGTCTCAGAGAATCATTGGGATGTCGTCAGTGTGGACTTCATGGTGGAACTACTGGAGTCCAATGGGTTTGATGCAGTAATGTGCACAGTTGACGACTCTGCTGGGAAGCCAGCTCATTTTATCCCCACTCATATGACTGTCACTGTGCTTGGAGGGGCTCGACTCTATCTGTGCCATGTGTAGAAGTACCATGGATTACCTGGTGCATTACTCTGTGATTGAGGGCCACAGTTCATTGCAGAGTTCACTCAAGAGCTGTACCACCTGCTGGGGATCAAACTCCTCACCTCGACCACCTACCACCCACAGACAGATGAACAGATGGAGCGAGTCAACCAAGACCTGGAGGAGTACATTTGCATCTTTGTCAATGAGTGACAGGACGATTGGGAAGATCTCCTCCCCATGGCCAAGTTTGGATACAACAATCACATCTACTCCTCCATCCAGCAAACCCCCTTCCTCCTCAACACAGGGCAATGCCCATGCATGGGGTTTGAGCCTCGGCAAGCACCCTCTCACTTGGAGACAGTGAATGATGATAGGTCCACTACACGCTATAAGCTCTGGAGAAGCTTTCCACTCATATTGACACATTACGACATGCACTCTGAATCTTCACAGTATTTCGAATGACTTCAGCCACTGTATAGCTGTCATGAAACACTTTCGATACATGCTGCACAACAGGAACAGGTTATTCCATTGCATATCAAGCACTACTGGACACAAGGAGAGACTACAAAAGAATTAGGATGCGATAATAGCATTTTTTATGTTTCGATGATATATTGCAGCAAAAGATAAGTACTTTTACCATATGGGGACATGTATGTTTCAATTATTTATCATTTCTCATTTATTTTTGATCTACAAAGTCCTCATTGTATGATATATTGCCTCATGTTTTACACATGTTTTACTTCCCTTTTCAGTACTATCTCTTCAAAACTGTATATAAACTTGTACTAGTTACTTGGAAAAACAGAGAATCTCCACTATAGTCAGATTTAAGAGCAGTTCTCTTGAGTCTTACCTCACATCATATCTCTGAAGTTCTGTGAAATATCGCAAACTTCCTTGAACTTTCGTATTTGTTTTCAACTCATCATCACCTATCATCACTAAAAACCCAGCTCGTAACTGCTATATTCATTTGTCAAAACATATATCAACACCAGTTGAACACCTTCGAACCCCCTCAAACTCACCCAAACAACCTTGAACCCATTCAAATCTATTTTGAACCACTTCGCATGTCTTCAGACCAATTTCAAACATCTTCAAACATCTTTGTATGCTTTAAAAAGGCTATTCGTCACATCCTTACCATTTTGCATCACTAAAACAATGTTTTGGTATTAGCGGTGATATTTAGTACCGACTCGCACCCTTCCTCTAGCCTGAGTTATACTATATAAGGCTTTTAACAGGTTTTTGGTAGGTTTCCAGGCTGAGTATCATCAATGAGTTCACAGAGCAGATGAAGGACACATTGGAGGAGGTAAAGTCAGCTTTGGCTAAGGCAAAGGATGACATGGCACACTTCTACAACCAGCATCACTCACCCACACCCACATATAAGATTGGTGATTGTGTCTACCTCAACTCTAGTAACATTTTCACCATGCATCCATCCAAGAAACTCACCCATCACTTTCTTGAACTGTTCCTCACCACTAGATGCTTTGAATTGCATGCCTATTGCCTATGGCTGCCACAGTCAATGTCCAGACTCCATCCCATCTTCCATGTCATGAAATTGCTGCCTACTCCCACAGATCCATTTCCCAAATGGATAACATGACCTCCACCACCACCTACAGTGATCGAGGGTGAACCTCAGTACGAGGTCGAGTAGATCCTGGACAGCCGCTTGTACCAAGGCAAACTTGAATACCTAGTGTGCTGGAAGGGTTATGGGTATGAGAACTTTTGGATTGCAGAATCCGATGTAAATGCCCCATGACTGGTCAAGGAATTCCACTGGCAACATCCCTCTGCATCTCAGTGCATCCAAGTGTCTGACTTTGGGCAAATATGGTTTTGAATGCATTGGGGCAATGCATTATAGAAAGGGGTAATGTAATGGAAAAGGAAGGTGCCCCAGGTGCCTGGGCAATTTTCTGCACTCATCCCATATTTTTTATATTTTATTTCACCCCATTCTGCCTTTTCTATGATTTTCTATAATTTTATTCCTATTTTATGATTATATTTTGGCTTTTTCCATGTTGGTACATGTTGACAGTTCTATTCTTAGAGGCAGGACCCCTTCTAGATGTTTACCCATCAAGGTGATGTCATCCCACAGCTTGATCCACCTATTTCCATCTTTTTGCTATTTTTAGCTTACTATTTGATTTTTGGGTCTATCACATATATCGGGCATTGACAGGTGGGTCCTTAGAGTTTTCTCTCTGGATTCCCCTCTGTTAGATGCACCTGAAGTGTCTGTATTATGTAGTATAATAGTAATTTTGGATTCCCCTCTGTTAGCTCACTATTAAGTGAGGCTCTGAGGTTGCCCTTACAATTGGAGCCATGCATGTACATTGCCTCAGCAAGGTAAAATAGTAGAAGCAGTGATGGGTCATGTTGGTACTCAGTGTAGAATTCAACAGAAGATGGAAACACAAGTCCTACAGCTGCAGCAGTGTTCAGGGTGCAGGGGTTCATTTAGGGGGCCTCAGAATGTCCTTCAAGGTGCATTAATAGCTATGAATGTAGATTTGCTGGGGTATGATGTGTGCTCAATGTAAGTAACACAGAAATGAAGGTTTGTGCAGTGGTGCAAAAGTGAAAAATGTAAAGGAGCAGAAAAGTGCAGTGCAGTAAAATGTGTGACAAGAGCACAAAAATGTGCAAAAATGATAGGTGGTAAATGCAGCAAGCATAATGAGATAGGAACTATACTGGAGTGCATCGAAGGTGTGACACATGAACAAAATATGCAAACAGTGCACAAATGCAACTATACGATAATAAGTGCAAACCACTGGATGGAAAGCACCTGTTGGAGTAATTGGACCTGGCAGACCAGGCCTTCCTGATGATGATGATGATCCTGGAGGGTCTCTAATTCACATCAGGGCCCTTCTTGATATCAAGGAATGTGCATTTGGATAGGGAAACACTGGAAGCAAGAAACATGTATGCCAGATGTGAGTTAGCCACCCAGTTCACAAGAGCACAGGTTTCTGTAGAAATAGGTGAGGTAATATCACTGGTCACATATGTATTTGTAGAGTCTGTTCAGTGAGAGGGTGATTGTGATCTCCTTGCACCACTCTTACTTGAGTTTGTCCAACTTCTCCCCCAAATATTGACCAATAATTTGATGAGAGAAATGGATGGCTGACAAAGGGATGGGGGAAGCAGGTTGGGAAGCCTGATTTCATTAAGTTGTGATCTGAGATCTGAGTGATCTAATTAATGGTCCAATCAAAAAAAAATGATGTAGGTAAACATTGAGTGGCTAGAAGGTTTTCTACCATCATCTAAAAGTAAAAGGAGTGGCCCATAACCTGTAAAAAATAATCCTAGTATAAACAGGTATGAACTCAGTCTCTGTATAACCGACTAGATTAGTACTGTACTAGTATAAACAGGTATGAACTATAAGTACAATGAATAACCATTCACTACAAATAATAGATATTCACCTCAGTCTCTGTATAAGCAACTGAGGTGGTACTGTATATATACGAGTCATGTTGGATAAAGAAGTATGGTATAAAGGTATCCATAACACACATGCCTCAAAGGGATGTGCTAAATATAGGGCACACATCAAATACCTGCTGCAATCTGTATTTGGCAATATGGCATTCATATGCACTCACAGTGTCATTCTCAACAGACTACTTATAATTGGCCTACCTTCCCACCTGTACACCTTTGGAGCCCTCATGGGCATATGGATGATCAGGGCTGAACACATAGTGGGCCGCCTACCAATATCCATGCTGACAGACAGCCAAGCCCTCATCAAAAGAATTGGGTTGCACAAAGCGACTATGGATCAGTACTTGATCAAAAACTTCCTAACTATAGCTGACAATGTGAACAGTGCCAACATGAACTCTAACATGAAATGTTTCCACCTGGCATGGATTTCAGGCCACAGTGGAGTGCAAGGTAATGAAAGGGTAGACAAAGAAGTGAAGAGAGCAGCCAGAGGCGACTCGAGCCCAATACATGCATTACCACCACTGCTCCAAGGAGAACTACCAGCAAGGATGGTAGCAGTAAGGCAGAAAAGCCAAAGCGAACTGAAAACAATGTGGTCAGCATCACCACACCAACTGAAGCTAAGTCGACTCGATCCAAATTTTTCATATGGTTGCCACACTAAACTACAGTCAGTTCTAAGTAGGCATCAGGCTAGCATACTGATGCAGATACACATGGGACATATCCCACTAAACTACTATCTACACTGCATCAAGAGAATGGAGATGAGTAACTGCACAGCATGCCAAGGGAGAGGCCCACCAGTCAAAGAAATGCTAAATCACTTTCTATTCACATGCGAGGACTACAACAGGGAATCCCATGATCTAGACAGATGGATGAGAAGGGACTCAAGGGACCTCACAGCTCTAATGCACATGGAGAAAGAGGTAAAGGTGCTGGTCAGCTATGTGAATAAAACAGGGTGGCTATAAGGAAAGGTGAATTCATGGTCTCCTAAATGAATATTTGCTACCAAATGCACATAGGCATTGCCCAATCACACAATGTCACAACCCCACAGCTACTTGATGAATCAGAAAACACACCAACCACCCCATCTGACTTGTGCCTGCCATGGGATGGTTAGGCACTTAACAGTCATATAACTCACACACATAGCAAACATGCTAGGCAAGCAAAAGAAGAGGTTGAAGAAGGTCCTGCAGCCTTAAACAATTCATCGAATCAGTCCTCAGGGGAAGCAATTGCCCAGGGCATGCTGTTGATAGGTCCATTGCATGTTTTAAGGTCTGGAAAAGATTTCCAATTGTATTGATACATTACAACAGATTCTCCGAACCTCTACAAATGCCATGAAATTGAGTTCAAATCCTTTTCAAACATTTTCAAACTATTTCACACTACTTCAAACCATTTTGCGATATTTCGAACACTTTCCAAGAGCTTCACATTACTTTGAACAATGTTGGCCACCATATATCTATTCTAAAACTCTTTCAATACATGCTGCACAACCAGAATGAGCCATTTAGTTGCAAATCGAGCACTACCAGACATGAGGAGAGACAATGAGAGATTTAGGATGTGATAATAGTGCTTAGAGGTTTCAATAATATATTGAAGCAAAAGATAAGTACTTTTACTATATGGGGACACTGTACATCTCAATTATTTATCATTTCTCATTTGTTTTATGATTTACAAAGTCCTCATTGTTGTATATATTGCCTCATGTACTACACATGTTTTATTTCCTTTTTAAATACTATCTCTTCAAATTGTATATAGACTTGTATTAGTTACTTAGAAAAATGGAAGACAAGCACAAAGGGAACAGAGAAGAAGTCACCCTCTCCCTTATCATTTGATTTAAGAGCTGTCCTCTTGCATCCTATCTTTGCATTGTATCTCTAAGTTCTGCGAAATATTGTGAACTTCCTCAAACTTTTGTATTCACCTTCAACTTATCACATATTGCCTATTGCCTCTCGAAAAACACTTTCCATTTGCTATACTCATCTTTCGATATACCTCGAGCCACTTTGAACATCTCTGACTTCCTAGAACCAACTTCAAACATCTTCAAACTTACTTCAAACTATTTTGCACATCTTTGAACCTATTTTGAACTTTTTTAAACTTTTTCATATGCCTCTAAAGCCTATTCGCAACATGCCCCATCATTTCATGTCACTCACTACAACTTTTGGGTATCGGTGGTGATATTTAGTACCAACTCGCACCCTTCCTCTAGCCTGTGTTATACTTTTTAAGCCTTTTGACAGGTTTTTGTTAGGTTTCCAGGTCAAGTATTATCACCTTCTGAGGAGCTAAGGCTGGGTGAGGGCAAGGAAATGGGGCCTTAACTAGATACTCTAAGATGTAAGGACCATAGTAGGGTGTTCCTGAGAGGTCAATAAAACTACACAAAAAAAAAAAAAAGTATGTTTCTAGGGGTGGGTCAGTATGAAATTAATGAAACGAAGTGTAAAACTGAAAGAGAATGAAATAATGAGATAATTCTATAACATCCTTACCTGGGAGAGAATGTGAGAAGCAGAGAAAACTCTGAAAAAGGGGTTGCAACAGCTCACATCTCTTTCAAGAAGTTGGTATGGTTCAGGGTGAACAGTGGGCACATGTGGTGCAGATACACCCAGGAAGAGAGCAAGCATGCAGTGCTGTGTCATATGGGGCAAAGAACAACAACCTTTCCATTAGACTTGCATAAACTTTCTTTAAACTCGAAAAATTGTGTCAAATTTTTCTTTATCTCATGTGGTCAAAACCATTACACCTGTGCAACATTCTAGGCTAGCTGAAAACTATGATTTCAGTAAGTTGCCTGAAATTGTTCCGATGCCATGAGATCATTATTGCAATTACTGATTTCAGCCATCGCATATTAGAGATGCAGCTATGGCCACTGAAATTGCTACTACCACTTCTGCCTCAAATGTTGTGTACCTGGATGTGCTGCTTAGGTGGTACCTCAGAATCTTGGCTGGCACTGGCCTTCCTTTTCTATACATTACCACCGCTGCTCCTATATTTCCCTCTATACCCATCAGGAAAGATTTTTATTTCTGGTGAACTGTCTGCTTTGTTTCAGATAGAGGCTTCCCAATCCTGAGCTATCTCCATGGAGAAAGACAATATGGTATATGTAGGTGAGCATAAATTGGTGGTGATACTTTTGATCTTGTCTGGGTGTATCTCAGGGAAGTGGCCCAGTAGATTGTGGAGTGGCATACAGTGTTTTCTCACATGGACTGTGCAGTATGCCCATACCACTTGGTGTAAAGGATGTGTCTCCAGTAATGTGCATATTCATACCAGAGCCCTGTGACATTTTAGCATGGTCAGTTCAAGTGGAGGGATACCTGCATGCAAATCCAGCACATCCATTGGAGTAGTGCATAGAGCTCTTTTTATCACCAGTGTGGCCACTCTTTGGACTCTTGACAGATAGTGTAATGCTCTTGATGACCCTGTCTTCCATTTGAACCCTGGAGTTTTCTGTGGTGGGTTATACCAGACCTCAGCTCCATATGACATCTTTGGTACTGTGACTGCCCTGTACAGCTGGCGCATGAGCTTCAGTGAGAGCCCACTGTTTATCTTTGCAAGTCAATGGCACTGCATTACCCATTTGGTTGCTGTATTGATGGCCTTGTCTTCATGCTTCCTCCAGGTCAGTTTGTTGTCCATAACTATCCTTAAGTATTTATAGCTTTCTACTGCATTGATTTCTTTGCCTTGTAGCTTTAGTTTCAGCTTGTGTAATGGATGTAAGATCCCATTTGGTGACTTAGCCTTTTTGTGTCCCAAGTGCATCATGGCCAGTTTGCTGATTTTGAACCTGGAGTTGAGGTCAGTTGACCAGTCAAAACCACCATTCTTCCCCTCCATATGTTTGCATACAGTGATAATACTCGACCTGGAAACCTAACAAAAAGCTGTTAAAAGGCTTAGGAAGTATAACATGGGCTAGAGAAAGAGTGCATGTTGGTACTAAATATCAGCAGGTCAATCAGTTCATTAGCACCTTCCAGAGCTTTTGCTGTAAACAGATGAGTATCTTTGTCTTTGTCCCACATGGGGTGGTGCCAGTTGAAGTCACCACCCAAGAGTATGTGACAAGCCTATTGCCCCTTGTAGGTCATTCTGACTGCCTTGCCTGTATTGTCTTAGAGTTGTCAGAGAGTGCAAGTGCTCACCCATGTTATAGATGTTAAAGATTTGGAGCCTGCTGTATGGCCCATTTAGTTTGATTGCTACAATATCATTAGTGTTGGGTACATTTAGGATTTTCCAGCTATTAGTAGATACATAGGGCTGCATTCACCCATATTGTTGATTGCACTGGGGAGTCCAGCACTCCCCACGAGGCAGATGGTACTGAGATAAACTGGTTTGGTGTTCTGATACCACTAAAAAAGGTGATGTAGGATTCCTGTATTAGTATAATATCCCAATGTGCTGCCAGTGAGTCATTGATGAGTTTGAGATGAGTGGTGAGTGACTTGTTTAGGTTTAGTTGTAGTATTTTAACTTTGTTGCCTTACTCATCTTGTTATTCATTGAACTCTGTGGTTCCCACCTGTTCCATGTGTTGCACTCAAGTTCTCGTCCATTCTGTGTTGTTTGTCTCATTTGGAAGAGGAGTTGGATTTGGCACATCCTAGTGTTCCTGCCTGGCCTCATGAAATTGGATAGATCTGCTGATACTGCAGTCCTGTGGCCACTTGGCAGTGCTGACTCCCATGTCCAGGACTCATTGGATAGGAAGAATGGGAGCTGATTCTCTGGGTTCTTTGTGTTGTGTTCCACATATCTCCTTTGGAATGTGAAGCCTGTTCTGTCATTACTTGCATGTCCTCTCATGCCACATGGGGTGCATAACAGAGTCAGTTCACTGCAGTCAGTCATTGATAGGTCCACTATGTGCTTTAAGGTCTGGAGAACATTCCCACTCATATCAAGACATTACAACATGCACTCTGAATCGCTACGAATGCCACAAAATCAACTTTGAATTATTTTTGAACTATTTCGCCCTATTTCAGACAACTTTGAGACATTTCAAATGCTTTTGAACTATTTCACAACACTTCAAACAACTTCGCAGTATTTTGAATAACATTGGCCACCATATATAGTGACTCACAAAACTGAGTCAATGTTTTGGACTTTTTGATTCATTGTTGAATAGCTTCCCATAAACAACAAAACCAAACAAGGTATTGGTGTACCGAATAACATACATGATCAGGGCTACCAAACAAACAGAGAATTATGTAATTTTAATCATCCCTCATGGAGATATGATTATTTTAATTCAGAAACTCATTGACTCAGTTTTGTGAGGGGTAGTCAGAAATATTAGAATCTGATGCTCCACCAACTGTATAATGTCAAAATCTTGACAGATGGTTTCTAAGGTGATGTGACCCTTGATGGGACCTTAAATTATAGTATTTAATCAGGACTAGCATTCTTCATACTTCAATATTCTCCAATGCATCCCATCTCCTCTGCTCAAAAGGAAAACATTCCTTCCCTGGCCTCCAATCATTATTCTACCCACAATATTGCCTCTAAACTCAACCTCAGCCAGTCTAGTGTATTCAGAACACTCAGGGCTCTCCATCCAAACCTGGATTCCCCCTCTGGTGGTTGTCCTTCTAAGCTCTCATCTACCTCTCAGAGAGCCATCCTTACCCAAATCACCACTGGCAAGGCTGCAAATGCTGTTCAGGCCACCCATTACATCAACAGCATCATCCCCACTCTAGTCTCCTCAGAAACAGTCAGAAGAGTTCTCAGAAAAAACTCATTCAAGGCTGTGGTGAAGAAGAAAAGGCCCTTGCTTAGTATAAGGCATAAGAAAGCAAGATTGGCTTTTGCTCAGAAGTATAGAGAGTGGACTGTGGAAGACTGGAGGAGGGTTATTTGGTCAGATGAGACTAAAATCAACAGATTTGGGTCAGATGGGAGAGAGTGGGTCTGGAAACAGAAGGGAGAGGGGCTGATTGAGAGAGAGGTGCAGGGAACTGTCAAATTTGGGGGAGGAAACATTATGGTATGGGGGTGTATGGGATGGAATGGAGTTGGGTATCTTGCAGAGGTTAAGGGGAGGATAAATGCTGACCAGTATGTGTCCATTTTGAAGGACCATATGCTGCCTAGCTTGGAGGAGAGTGGAATTTCTGGAGAAGAGGTGATTTTTCAACAAGACAATGACCCCAAGCATACCTCAAAAAAGGCCAAGAAATGGATGGAGAACAACAATATTACTCTTCTGGATTGTCCTGCCCAATCTCCAGACCTCAGTCCTATTGAACATCATTGGGTTCACCTCAAGAACCAGTTAGACAAGTATCCAACAGCACCAAAAGGAATTTGGGAGTTATGGGAAAGAGTAGTAGAAGAGTGGAATAATATTTCATCAGAGGTGTGTCAGAATTTGATTAAAAGCATGCCTAGAAGGTTGGGAGCAGTTATTAAAGCCAAGGGAGGTCATACAAAATACTAGAACTACAATTTATCATAATATTAATACCACCTCACAAAACTGAGTCAATGAGTCCCTGAATTAAAATGATCATATCTCCATGAGGGATGATTAAAATTACATAATTCTTTGTTTGTTTGGTAGCCCTGATCATGTATGTTATTCGGTACACCAATACCTTGTTTGGTTTTGTTGTCTATGGGAAGCTATTCAACAATGAATCAAAAAGTCCAAAACATTGACTCAGTTTTGTAAGTCACTGTAGCAATGGGGAACAGAGCACAAGTCACCCTCTCGCTTATCGTCAGATTTAAGAGCCATTCTCTTGAGTCTTATCTTTGCGTTGTATCTCTAAGTTCTGTGAAATATTGTGAACTTCTTCAAAACTATCGTATTCACTTCTCGTTTTATTGCCCATCGCCTATCGCCATTCGACAAACACTTCACATTCATTAAACTCACTCTTCGATATACCTCAAACCTCTTCAAACTTATTCGAACTTATTTGGACTACTTTGCACAAATTCGATCCTCTTTAAACCTTTTTCGAATCTCTTTGCACATATTCGAACCTCTTTCGAACTCTTTCGAACCCCTTAGTACACCTATAAAAACTATTCGCCACAGCCCTTACTGTTTCGCATAACTAAACACAATGTTTTGGTCTCAGCGGTGATATTTAGTACCAACTCGCACCCTTCCTCTAACTCATGTTATACCATCTGAAGCCATTTAGTACTTTTTGTTTGGGTTTCTGGGTTGAGTATCATCATCATCCTATAGCTTCCTCTGCACCTGGCACAGATGTCTCTTTAAATGATGCATTTGTTCACTACATGGTTGTATCCTTGTCATTTAAGACACCTGACTGGCTCGTGTTTGCATTTGGTGACTGATACCTTCTTGTTGCATATGACCAGACCATTGAGAATTGCCTTGTTTGCACTGTCTGGAGTCAGTAAAGGTAATAATTACATGTCTTACTGTCTGATTCAGGTTTCATCGCTCTGGGGCCTTAGCCCATCTGCACCTGCTGATGGATACATTAGGGAGGGTGTTTGTTTCAATTAATTCTTTGATATGCATCTTTTCACTGGTGTTGAACATCAGCAGTATGAAATAAGCCATGGTGTTGTAGTTTTGCAACTCAGGGAAAATCATGGTACCCAGCTCACATTCCATATGTAAAACATTTACCTCGCGATGTAACCACATTAATGGTTTCTATAAGCAACCCTCCATTCCTGAGCCATAATGCTGATCGAAGCTTGCATTCCTCATTCATCATCTTTGCAGCTTTGGCCAGTTTTTCATTTAGCTGCCTCAGCAGTTGGGGAGCTGACAATGATCTTAGTTCAAGTATTTCAATTGAGAGAGTCTATAAATATTGTCCTGCCCTTATACTTTCCTTGGCTCTAACCCTTGGGTCTACCTGAGCTGGTGGGCCAATTGCTCCCTGAATCAGTGCCTTTCAGTCGGACATAGTCTCATCTTTTCTTTGTTCTGTAATGTTAGTCATTTCTTCAGTTGCTTTACCTATCTCCTCAATAGAGGCCTTAGTCTTTGCTGTCAGCTCAATCACATTTTCCTGTAATTTGTTTGTGATTTTTGCACTTTCCCTGAGTTTGGTCTGTAGTCCATCAATGAACAGGGTCAGTTCCCTTGACACTATGGCAGTTATTTCTTTTGCTACTGTGGTTAGATCTAGTTCTTGCAACAGGAGGGCCACTGCTCGTATTCTGTTGAGTGTTTGGAGTGGGGTGTTTGGAAGTGCTCTGACTTGGAATAAAGTTTTAGCCAGTGTCACCAGCATTGGAGTTGTGCCTGACAGTGCCAATAGCCCCTTTGCTATCAGCCACTTGTGCCCTACTTTGGCATCATGGATGTCTCCCACATTGGTGCTAGTTTGAGTTACTGTGGCTGATCATCTGGTGTGCCTACCTTTTTCCACCTGTGATGGGGCCAGGGGCTTCTCTTTCGTAACAGTTGTGATCCGTTCATTAGACAATGCTGCAGTGTTTGCCCTCTTTTGTGCTATTGTGGTGTTTTCTGATAGGGTTGTTTCCTCAGAGACCTCACATCTGGACTTACACCCCTCGTTCTACTACATGGCAGGCCCGGTTGGATGCTTTGATATATGTTGTAAGTCAAGTTTCCCTGTAGTCTTAAAACTCTTTATGAATCAGCTGGGTATGTTGTTAGATAAATTATCCTTCAGATGATGTTTCAAATCCAGGATCCCAATCAGCTGAGGAGTGGCCAGTCAACTCATCTTCGAGATTTTCCCCAGGGGTTCTGGTCAGTTGGATTATTTGATGAGCTCGATAATTTCTTGAAACATCTCAGGATAGCCAAAAGCTTTGATCTTCTAGGCTATTCCCAGGTAAGTAACTTTTACCCAGTACCCACCTTATCTATGGCTCTAACATTGTGTCTAGGCATCGTAGCACACTTGCCTTTCTTAGTTCCTATACTCAGAGCTGGGATGAACAGGCTCCTTGAAACATTCCCAAAGGATTTCATTGAGCTGGTGAGGGAACATGAGCATGATGGTACACAGTCAAGCCTGGAATACAAATTGGTTGTGCTGGAATTCTATAGGACACACATTTACATCTTGCCAGGCCCATGGCCAGAGGAGTTAGCTTTGGAGTCTTGGATAGCTGTGGAGGAAGAGGGCTTTTTTCACATGATTGCCTTGACCAGTGACCATCCCTGAGTAATGAGTAGGATTGTGTAAAAAATTTATATTTCTTTTTACCAACCTATTATTTACCATACCCCTGTTGGGGGGTAGTAATTTACCAGGTCACATGTCACATGATTGTAATATATCACCATCAATTCAGCAGCAGAGAAAGGAAAAACAAAATAAGGAAGGCTCAGTTCTTATCCAGCCATGGAAAAAATCCCAGAGTATGTCCAAGGAACCCTTTTACCCCCTGAAAGCCTCAATGTCCTCAAGATCATTTCCTTTGCAACACCTCCTATCACAGACCCTCCATGTTTACTCCATATGGATGACTCAAAACTCTTCTCAAAAAATGCAAGTGTGGTCCAAAATATTGTCACTGCACAAGCCCTACTGGGTTTACATGTTCCCAGTACTGAAGATATTGAGAGATTGAAAACCAGGGCTCTCAAGGTCAGACAAAATAACTTTGTTTCATTCCTTTATCCAGTGAGCACAACAGCAACCTTACAATTGTCGTTCTGGGTACTCGAGTTTTGGGATGCTGTCCATCAAGTCATCACTTCGAAAGTGCTCTGGAAGACAGCCATTTAATGGATATGATCAAAGGGGGAGATATGGGTACTTGCTCATCTCAAGCAGTTACCATAGAAGGACATCTCAGAGCTATGAAGCAGGAAGCAGTGAGTCAACAATATCTTGCCACTATGTTCAGAGAGATGGCTAGCTTCAAGACATATGGACTTATTTGGGCAAGTACTCAAGGATCAGTTATGTTCTGAAGGTGTTACTTCATCTATTATTATGGAAACATCTGCCCTTGACAAGATTATTGCAATATACTGATGCGAGGCAGAAACCTATCTTCAAAATAAGCTGGCCTCTCATATCTGAAAACTTGGTAATACACTCACCAATGGGACACATACAAAGGTTGCAGCCAGTGTCTCAGTCTATGTTGAGGGGGCCAGCACAGTATTGCCTACAGATTCAGAGCTGGGAAATCATTGGGTAATAGTTATCCTTGATATCGAGACATTGTCAATCCTGTATGGCAACTCATATAAGCTCCCACTGCCAATTGAGCTTTGCACCATGCTATGGTAGTGGCCATCACTGAGCTGAAGTATTCCAGTGGGCTGACCTGCCAACCTCACTACAATCTAATCACTCTTTCTGCCCGATATTCAGTGCCAACGCAATAACACATGCTCTCCTCCCTACCACATTTCCTCTTATGGCTGAGGACAGGTGTATCAAGGCATGCATTGACTTGTTGATATGGATCATAAAATACTTTTGACAGACCAACTTGGTAAGTGACAGACCATAATTGAGCATGAAAATGCAGACTTACAATATAATATCACTAGAATACATGTACATTCAACATTGCACCCACACCCATATTCAAATTCCAGATGACTGTCCTCTAGCAAACCCAGTTTTTGCTGGCTGTACAACAGAAAAACTTAGCAAGATTGGCCCCTAAAGTTGCAACACAGACTGTCCTCGCTGTTTGCATACCTAAAACTGTCCAACCAGATTCTAAAAAATGATCAACCACACCTCCTCCACATCTACCACCTGTAAAGTGGGAGAAAACCTCTCATGCACCAGGTCCATTGTCAACACAAACACAGGTATATGAATCTGAGAATGGTGATACTGATCAGAGTGCTACTCTGAATCAGAAGAGCATGTTTGAAGGTTACCATTTAATTGACATCGCCCCAATAAAACCAAAACAGTGGTCAGTCCCCAGACATACAAAGAAAGCTCCACTTGACATATTCCTCCAACAATGTTTCCAGCAATCTGAACCAGGAAAGCAGATTCACTGCTGTGTTGGAGATGGGTGCAGTGTTACTTTTACAAATTGAAATCTCCAATGTACCTTATGCTATGCTCACACATGCCACAAAATCCTGCAGAACCTTTGAATGCATGCTAAAGAATTGGTTGCCAAGAAATCACTGTCAAAGATAGTCTTAGATTCTGGAGCTGAAGAGAGTGGTGATGATGAGAAGCAGCCTAATAAGCATCGGGAGGACAAAGGCCAGGTGGCTGTGAAGAAGACAACAGAGGATGGGAGAACTGTGCCAACAGCTGAGTGGTTTTCAGAGGCATGAATACTGGGATGGGTTGAATGTCACAAGAGGCTGGACTTCACTATATTGCTGTTGATATGCAGTGCTGGCTTGCCTACACATCTTGTATCATGGCCTGAGTGGCAGAGAGTGTTTATGGTTGCTGATCCCACATATATGCCTGCAACATGGGAGAAACTGGAGACAGAGCAGATTGTCAGCAAAGCAGAAAATGTCATGGCAAAGCAGTTGAATACCTGCAGACACAGGAGAACCTAACGGTATCGTGTGATGGTGGTACAACAAAGGGAAGAGAAGCATTCTAAATGGTACATGTTTCAATGCCAAAGGGAAGCTTTATCTGATGGAGTGTCGTGAGGCAACATCTGACTTCCACACAGGTGTTTGGATCAAAGATTTCATTTTCAAGGTCTGTCTTATCCCCATTTAAATATTTAAGTATGTGACTCACAATTAATACTTGAATTGATAGACTGTTGATGCCATTGGTCATAGCAAATTCTGTGCTGTTGTTTGTGACAGCACAGGTAACACTCATCTCTCTTGACAATTATTGGTTGTCGATGTCCCTACAGCATTGAATTTAGCAGATATCACTCATCACATCAGCAACACATGAAAGGAGATTGTGAAACTTCCTATTTTGAAAGCCCCATCAAGATTGTTCATGCTGTTATCACAAAGTTCCACTCATCTTACCCTGCAATTTCTGAGTTCAAATCAGCATGCAAAGCACTGCACACTGGTCCTGGGCTTGAAGCAGTTGGAAAGACACGATTTGGGACTGTTATTTTATCTGCTATTCTGTGCAATGATCAATTCCTGCTCTCAAGAGGGTTGTTCAGAATGGTATTTTTGATCTTGAGGTATGTCCTGGACTTGGACATGCCTGTTAGGAAACAATCTCCTAGCATTCCTATTACATAATAATATTTTATTACATCAAATCATGCTGCCAAATGCCTACAAATGCTACATTTGTCAGCATGGGAATTTTATATTTACATGCATCAATATGTATGTGCATGTATGCACACGTCAGTAACAACATAGTACAATAGCTGTAACATAGTATATAAATGTTAAATACACACCTGGGGGACCTCAGTTGAGTTCTGTTAGGTATTCCATCCACATTTGTGGTGCAAAAAGCCTTTTTCAGCCAACTCATCTATTTTTAACCCCTCACATCAAATCCATCAAAACCCCCCATCACGCGTGCGTGCCCTGCCCCCTTCTTGTAGGAGAGCCTGCATGGTCCAGCTAGCAGATAAGTGGGTGTTGCCCTAACAATGCTCAACTTATAAATCTGACATGTACCATGCTACATTAGGAATTGGCTATGAGCTTCCAACCACATATGTCACAATCAACTATGGACTTCGAATTCAAGCTTCTGCACTTAGTCGATGTTGGCATGCCAGCAGTTAAAGCATTAACCTGCCTCAAAGCCAATGAATCAACAGCAGCAGATGTCTTTGTTTTCTGGCATGCAATGCTCCAAGCGATCAAGGATATTGTGACTAATCTCCAATGTGAGTTTCCTAATGACGTTCAACAGCAGATATTTGGTATTCTTAACAGCCGACACCACCAGATGTTTGAGAAATTTATCTAATCAGGTCTACTTGGCAGCAACATATCTCGATTCTAGTGAGTCTCAGATCTTCCATGTACATTCATCAACTCACAAATATGGTACAGCATACCTCAAGTCAGATCTATTCAAATCTGAGTTTGATACCACTCTCAATGCATCATCACAGTATGCTGAAATTTGTCATGTCGACACATTCAAAAGGGTTGCTTAGTTCCTTGTTGACGTTGCTGAGAAAGAGATCAAGTTTGGAGAAAAGGAGGCATTTAAAATGTGGAAGAATCATGCTGGCACATTCAAGGCACAGTTTCTCAGTGAATTCAAAGCATACGCGCAGCACCAATATCCATTCAATCTTCCTGTTGACGAGAAAAAAGGGGTTCTCAAGTGGTGGCAAGCACTTCTCGGTTCTGACTCAGCTGTGATACTCCCTGTACATCATTTATTTCTTCATCTTTCGCGGCTGCATATTCACAAATTTGTCACTAATAGCACCTTGCCATTAAGGTGTACTCAGTGCATGTGAACACCATGCCAGAAGAGTGCACAGTTTCAACATTCACATGGTTGACACCAGCACTCCGTTCATGGCTGTCTGTTCCTGCAATGACTGCGATGACTCAAATATGGCAGTACTACAAAACAGAAGGGTAATTGACCTCAATCTTGCATGTCCTTGTTTGCTTACAACTTCACTGAAGGCTCGTCTGGGTGCAAACCGTAAACCATCCGTCAAATTTTTAGACGTACAGATTCTTCCTGAAGTCGGACGGAAAACTTGAGGAGAATCCAATTGACGACAGTTGGTTATAGTGTTTTGTATTCGTTGGAATGGTCACGTGAATAGATCACGTGTATTTTTTTACAAGTAAATTACCGGCCGGTAAATTACCAGTTTCTGACCTTAGTAAATTACCGGCCTCGAATTTTTTACGCAACCCTAGTGATGAGCGCATAGCAAGCGTCGATACCTTTTAAGGTCATCCTGGATTTCCTGAACATCCCAGCCAGGAGTCGGGTAGCTTGTCATTTCAACGCTTAAAAACGAGGCTCGCAGGGCTCGAGTGTTTGCTGAAGATGTTTGGAATCAAGGTCTAGAATCCGTCGGGTGGCCTATACTTGACTGGACGCTGTATTCAAGGTATTGATTGAAAGAAGGTGCCACATCCACGTCAGGACTTGTCGACGCCACTAAGTAAACGGTTGGTGCTACGTAAAGTTTGTGTAGCTGGTGATTCAGAGTACTTAAATGGCAACTGTATAGCTGGAATCTGCACTGCGAGGCGAATATCGCCATGTGAGATTATTGATGGCCAACTTGGGCCTCTTCCGAAATGCTTGGGAGTGTTCGACTTAAGCTCAGCACGTTATATTGATGCAGCGAGTGTGGTCAACCTACCTCGGTTTCATTCCCACCATCTATACGAGCTCTAGGTCCAGCAGCGTTGCTCAATTCAATCCGGTATGTGAAGAATGCACTTCTACTTATTACGCGAGGTGCAAACTGATCCGCTCGTGCCTGGCAATTTCAACCCTATTTTTGTCATGACAGCCGATGGACAACTTATCGTAAGAATTTATGCTGTTAACTTATCACCTATACTTGTACTAATCCTCATCACAGTCCTTTGAGGCGCTCAGCCGAATCCTCTCATTCAAACACAGGTTCAACCCACCCAATGTTGCCGAGCATCAACGCGCCTCTCGACCCTCCTAGCGCCCCATTCGCTAACTCTGCAGGCACACAACCAACTTCTTCTCGCTCAGCATCTTCATTCAATCTTCGTTCAGCATCCCCATCCAAGAAGGGTAACGGAGACACTGAGACCAGTAGTGTTTCACTCAGTGTTAACTACTTGCCGACCAAGTTTTCTAACACCCTTTTGACGGCTGGCCCAAGAAAGCGCAAAGTAGGCAAAATTGATGAGCCTACAATGCCGAAAATAGGAGGTGGAATCGAGGCATTCAGGGCTGGTGAGGCGAGGATGCCGGGCCAGAACGATGAGGACTACGATGGCGTCTCAGGTGGTTTGTTTAGCGTAGGTGAAGCTGCCCCTCGCAAACTTCGCTGGAACGCGTTCAAGTGGATTTTATTCACTGCCAACTGTTGTGTAGGTCAATCGTTTTCCTGAAGTCTAATCTTGACATACGTGCCGCTTCTCACAGTTGTCGGCGTACACCCTCACAGCACTCATCTTTACCCTCCTAACGTGGTTTAACATATGGAAACACGCAGATGTCGTGCGTGTCGGTAACGAAACCGAACTCATCATCTCTACCCTCGCCGCTGTCCTCGGCATCATCACCTCACTCGTTGGGTGGGCCGGAATTCTCCTTAACAACCGCTCCTTCCTCGCCATATATACATTCCTTCTGTGGATCACTTTCATCTTCCTCATTATGCCCGGCTACCTCACCTACAAACGCCGGACGTTCAACCTCGAAGGAAAAATCAACGCACAGTGGTCCCAAGACCTCGGCGCAGAGGGCCGCCTTCGCATCCAGAACCAGCTTCGCTGCTGTGGGTACTTCTCCCCATTCATCGAGGCAACTGTTAGCCAAACATGTTATGCGCGGAGCATTCTTCCTGGCTGCAAGCTGCCGTATATACGATTTGAGCGCATGGTGCTACGGAGATGGTATACAGTATCGTTCTCGCTCGTCCCATTGCATCTGGTGATTATCCTTGCGGGCTTGCTGTGTTCGAACCACGTCACATATCGCTTTGGGAAGGGTATGATGCCCAAGGCTTATAGACTCAGCATGAACAGCATGGCTGTGATCATGGATACTTATGCCAAGTTCGTCCGTTTATCTTCCTCCTTTCGTTGTCTGACTCGCTGTCAGCCAACTTGCAGAACAATATGGCTCCAATGTGGCGACTGAGATAGTTGCTCGTTCTCGGTCCAACTTAGTGTTGAATGCAATGCCAACGATGCCCTATGTACAAGGACGAAGTCCCTCCTACAGCCACAGCAAATACGACTCGATAGGTGGGCGCGGACCAGAGACCATTTCGTGAAATGGCTTCTTTCGTCGACTTTTCTTTCTTGTAGCACCTTCAGACTTATGAACGCAACATGGACTTGTTTCTGAAGAACGGGTACAAAGCCAGACAATGACATTACTCACTTTTTTTTGTTAAAACACATGGATGCGTTCCCCGTTGCCATGTCGTTGTTTTCCTGTTTCTTGGGACTCATGTAAATTGTGTAGGTATGGTAACACAATTCGATGCATTCACTGATTTGCCACGGTGATCTATATGATTGACAGATCCTTACAAAGTTGAGGCTGTCGTCCTTCCATTCTTCCACCACTTTATAGTAATAGTTGTTCGGGATAAGGCCGATGGCTGGATTGGTATCACGTAGAAGCCATCCAGAAATTCGAACAAAAAATCTTTCACCGTAATCTAGGAAAATGCAACAAAAATTTGCGAATAAAGAAGTGTCGGGAGTCTTGATTCGAACCTAGGAGCACTCTAGAGCATATATTTTTCAAGAGAAATACCGTCTCGCGATCATTCAAATTCACGATACTTAGAATGCATAGGACTGGCGCTGTCAATGGTGTGTATTAGTTAGGGGGCATCGTTGTTGGGTCTGCTTCAGAGCCTCCAGGGAATCCCGAGTCGGGACACTAATGTTCCAATGTGAATGATAGTATATTGGATGACGAGAAAGAAAACCAAATAGATCATTTGTGGTCAGTCGAGAACAAGAATGAAGGACTCGTCAGGGCAAGGTATGGCATAGACATGATCGCGGTTCCGGGTTGTCGTCAAAATCGACACGTCCGAGGCTCAACCGGGTCAAAATTTGGAGAATATTCTGGACAAGAAGTAATCCAGCTATTCAACACACTCTATACGATTGTATTAGATATAACATAGCTGCTCCAGTAGGCGCTTGCTTGGTGAGGTTGCTAAAAGCACACCCGTAACAATGACCTTTCCTGCAGCTGGCCCTGTTGACATATCAGTACTTCAGTTTTGAGTGGGATATTAATCGGCCAAGTTTCGGCAGGGTTCACTGAGTTGAAAACTTCTATATCATACCGATGCGACTACCTGCCCTAAACTCTAGTTCGACGCGTCTGTAACTCACTCTGCGATCTGCGACATAAGTATGTTCTTCGGTTCCGATTATTTGATATCGATAAACCGTCAAGTGTATAATTACCAGGACCCTATAATTAATAACCACTCTAGTCCAAGGACGGCAGCAGTGTCGTGTTCAACTTCATCGTTCCGCGATTTTCGGAGACAACGATCGACCAAAACTTCCAGGGGATCCGAAGCGCTGAAGTTTTCTGGTCTAGGTGTTTGTAATGGTTTCCAAACTCAGGGGCTCTCTAGCGATGGCTCCTGACTTTCAAGGCCTGGCTGGATGTGGCTAGGCAATCTTTCCGATGCTTTGTTCACCTCATGCCTCATTTTACAAGGATAAAACGAACGAACTTGGTTTATCCTCTTTCGAAAGGCAACGAAAGCTATCATGTCAAATGTATTGTTTGTTTCTGGTTGTATTCGCCAAAACAAAAAATGCCAGTGGTAATGCATGATGTTCGAGGTCAGCCGCCTGGATACTTCTCTTCTTCGCTCTCCCGTGTCCACCTTCCCCTTTTCTCCTCACCTTCCGCATAATACCCTCACACTCCTTCAGAATAACGGTCATTACAGGTCAACACTGAGTTGGCGTTGACTTGCAGCGTTAGCTGTGTCCTTACGTTGTGTGGCCCATTGCCAGTAGGCGAAAGATCAACGTGACGCGAACCATGGACCACCTAGATCGTGAGTACCCTTCTATCTTAAACTCACTTGTCGATTACAGTCGTTGAATACTTGTAAAGTCATCACTCTCCTGATCCCAGCCCTCCTCTTCATCGTTTTCTTGTGGTTCTTCATCTCACCCATCCTGCTGGATAAGAACGTCATTGCGCCTATGTCTAAACGATCCAAAGATATTGGCAAAAACCTCCATTCAATCGAGGACCGGCGCGAGCAGGCCTCTCTTCTTAACTGGATGCGACGGAGCTCTCGGGGGAGATTTGCCGATACGGAAGGCAACCACCGACCTCACAACGTCAAGAATTCCGCGCAAAGGAGGTCAGAAGCGTACCGCCGATTCTCATTATCCACCTTTTTCGCTCGCAGCTCCCTAGTTCCACACATCGCACCTGTCACTCCCCCACCCATCTACACCGTAACCACTCCCGATCATTTCTCACCCACCGTCTCCTCCCCCCTCGCCCGTCCTCCTCTGGAATGCGTACCATCAGGACAAGAGCGCATGCTGACTGTACCGCGGATCTTCGTGCCCGCGCGCCGTATTTCCCTCCGCTCCGTCTCCGGACCCACACCATCATCACTAACAATGTCGACCGTCCGCCCACAGATGGTTGCGCGATCAGCGTCTAATTCGGAAAGCACACTTCTCTCGCCCTCCAATACGATTGTGAGTCTATCTTCACGAATTCCGGTGCCTTCAAAGGCGCTTGTCCTCCCACATGAGTCCTCTGGATCCAATGTCAGTATGCTAGCACAAACGAGGCTCCCAATTGGTACCAACTTTCCAAGGGAGAGCACGTTCACTGAGAGAGAAATAAGGAGCAAGGGCATTGGGTACATCTTCTAGAACCTTTCTCGTTGGGTCATATCACGACAGCTATCTTTTTTTTTTGCCCATTATCATCTTTCGAGCTACGTTCAACCGTTTCAGTTAAGCATCATGTTATTTCTGTTGTAAATATCAAATTACTCTATGCGTCTCTTGATTCTACTTTATCGCGTTATGTGTTTCGTGTCTATGTGGGTAGAATATGTGCGTGACACGTCCGTGGTACATCTAGCATCTATGTCTTCTTGGATTGTCTGAAAGATGGGAGGAGGCTTCCAGTGCGAATACGGAATACATATGTCAGGGCGAAAATGCAGAATACCTGCCGAAATCAGTCAGTGTAAAACGTCCTTAGAATAAAAAAACAAAAAACACACGTTAAACATGATGTATACCATCATAAACCCCAAATTACGCCAACGATGATTATAAAATATATCAAAGTTGGTTCCGATGAGTTCGTCTGTCGTGCGTACGGCGCAGAATTGGCAGGAAGAGGTTGCATTTGGGTCGGTCAGGTAGCCGCCCACACGAGATATGAATGGTGTCATATACTGGCCACATGTCTGCCCAGATGGAGGTGTTATGTTGACGAACTCGATCGGTGAACAGTTGACTAGTTGTCGACCGATAGCTGAGAAGTCATCTTATGAAAAGCCATTTGGACCCGTGAGGAGAAAACGTACCTTGCCCTAGCATACCTTCTATCAGATACGAGAAAGGGGAAAGACGATGCCTACAGAAAATATCAATGATTTATGCAGACACGTCTAGTTCATTTGATTGCTTACATCCATTGCCACCAGCCCAGTACCCTGAATGGCTGCAAAACTCCATTGCTATGGATTGCTTAATGTCAGACATGTGTAAAAGAATTTCTAGCAAGATACTCACAATACAACCACAAAGGTGAACAATAGTGAAAACAGAATGGCCGCAATTTCCGCTGTAGGTGACATTGAAGCCACCGCCTTCGGGAAAGCGTCAGAAAGGGAGTAAAAAGCATAAAATTTAACGCACCTGTCCTACTGTCGTGTAATACAGAGGGAACACGACGCCGTACATGAGGTACGTGTATCCAGCTCGGGAAGAGTCAAAGCCAACGGTCCAGTACCAACAGAAAAAGAATATCGAGGACCCAAGAATATTCCAAGGTAATTCGGACAAGATCTGGGATGAAAGGAGAGCTGTCCAGTCGTACATGCGACTCGGACGCTCGCGAATCTCATAAATTGACCTCATGTAAATGTACGGAACTTGCAACTGGTTCGCAAGCGGAACACTTGAGTGCGACGTGAGTATCTATAACGCAAATCCGTAAATTTGAACAGATTATACCTAAGGACGGTCGCCATGAAGATCGCCTACGAGACCATGACTGATGAGCAATCATTTCGCAAGAAAAACTATAATACGAACAAAAAGTTTGTTCTGAGTCCCTTGTTGGCTGTCTTGTGAATTGAAGAATGTGAACCCAATGAAGAGACCTCCGAAGATATTGAGGGCTATTTTTGCGATCAGATAATTCGGATCCCGCCAATGGGCCTCTGCATCCCGTTTCAGGAGTTGACCAGTCTGGTACAGCCATGGTGTCAAAAACTCGGAATGGATAACAGCCTCGACTGGTGGGCGATTGCGACCTTCAGAATGGATGTTGTCCAAATCCCTTTGCAGGTCAGCTGCTGTCTTGGATGCACTCCAGGTTTGATGCCAATCTTGTTCGCTAGTTGCAGTTGCTCCGGCACCGATGACGTCGAGCATAAACTCGGCACTGGAGGCAGTGAGGGTTGAGAATTCAGAAATGTGACACAACGTACGGATTCTCGTCTGGCTGGCATTTGCGGGAACCATTGCTCTCCAAGTAGTCAATGAGTGTCAATGCGTTGTGGCCCAGGTCGCCAAAATAAACAGTCTGACCGCCTTTGCGCAGAAGGAGCAGTTTGTCGAATACCTAGATATGTGGTCACAGGGTAAGCAACAAGAATAATATCCTGCAATTAGACAAACCTGGAAGAGTTCAGCAGAAGGCTGTATCGAACATGTGGGTGATGAGGATCTGCAGAGAAAAAGAATCAACAGAGTAACGGTACCTGATGGATCCTGTAACAATGTCAGATATGATCAAGAACAGCAAAACGAAAGTGTACACACGTGCACAGAATTGCTTGACCATTGTCAGCAAGACTTCTCAGAAACAGTATAATACTCCAAGCGCTCTGTGAATCAAGTCCTGACGTCGGTTCATCAAAGAAAAGCAGCAATTTTGGCTAGAAACATCATCAGGAGGAAACAACCATACATTCATGTTGGACTCACTTTGGCCGCTAATTCAACACCAATTGTGGTTCGTTTCCGAAGCTCAACACTTAAAGAGCCAACAGAAGCATCGGCATAAGGTTCGAGTCCACACATTCTCAAACACTTTTCAACACTAAAACAAGAGAGTAAACAGCCACACTGGTTAATAAAAGGTAAGGTCTCACTATGCTTCTTTTTCTGCGGTGGGAACAGAAGTGGGTTGGCGTAACTTGGCGGAGAAAAGCAGAGCCTCTCGGACAGTAGCGGTTGAGAGATGAGTGTCCGACTGTTGGCAGTAACCGCTGCATCAGTTGCAAGTGGTCAGGAAATGTTCTTATCTAGACAGGTCATGTACGTACGTCTGTGATTGGAAGTCCATCGGAAGGCGTTGACCGTTAACAAACATGTCACCAGTCACAACACCAACATTCACGCGCTGAGCAAGAACATTCAGAAGTGTGGTCTTTCCCGCACCAGATTCGCCCATCAACGCAGTTAGTTTCCCAGGGGCTACGTATCCCGAGATATTAGACAATAATTGCCTGTCTTGGTGACCCGGTATGGGCACAGTGTAATTGACGTGTTGCCAGGAGAAGATATTCGTCGCTGCATATTGAGGTTTCTGTTCGATGTCTACCTTGGTGTTGGTACCGCTAAGTGCTATTTTTTCCTGGAGTTGCAACATTTCTTCATCGGAGGTACCGGGGGATTGCGTGGCCTTTGTTGCGGATCCTCGTTTGAATAGCATGGTCAATGTCCCACCGGCAACGGAGGTGTTGAATTCGGTGAGGGCAAGAAGCGCGATGAAGAAGCCAACACCAAAGCCGATGAGGATACCAAAGTTCTACCATTGAGTTCATTCAAATTAGATTCCGACACTAAGAGATAATCGTCATACCATCCAGGTATGCGAAAATGAATACCCATAGGACAACTGAGCGAACCGAGCACCGTCTACGAAGGACTGACCGGGGAGGGATCCTACTGTCGTACAGACCTGGTTGGCCAGCTGAACAGCTTCATAACCGGGGCCCTGAGGCACAAGATTGGAGCAAACACCATTCAAAGTGCGGAACTCATTTGTCAATAGCGCCTCAAACCTAAGCATTCAATTTTGTTATGACACTACAGAGGATTAGAGGTGAGCACGTACCCGTATCGAATTGGCTATGGCGACCATAAAGCCATTAGAAAATCGTGTGGTCGATAATAGACGAACTCACGTTGATGTACGTTAGCCAACGCAGTGCTCCGATCATTGACCCTTTGGGAATAACGTAACCTAAGCACTGTTAACGCTGAACTATGCTTGATTGCAGGGACCATTTACCAGTGTAGATGACCATTACAAGCACAGATATACCTCCAAATGTCTGTGCCGTTGCTTCAGATTTGCTTGCCGCAGCAAGTCCACGGAACCACGCTTTCGTAACGAGCGCCATGACAAAGAGAAAAAGTAGAAATATACTAAATAGACGATTAGCACGAAAGATCTTCAATTAAGGCGGCTGCTACGAACAAGAATTGACTCTGTTTTGCCATGCATCAGTGCAAGTAGCATAATTAGTTGGAAAGCACACACCGCCGATCGTTGAAGGCCAACCATGAAATATATGATAACTCCAAATACGACACTGGTGACGAATGTGATGGGCACATCAACTAGAGTAAGGGCCAAGGCTTCTACGAATGGGTGGTAAAGTGCAGCATTCTTATGCCTATGGATAATTGGACGTTGCTTATATAATCCAGAAATTTCAGACATAGCAGTGAGTGCAGCGAACAGCAGTACACTAAAAGATGTTTTAGAAAAATCTAGATTAATAGGAGATATGCGCACAAGAATAAGACACCACTCCGAGAGAAGTATGCGGATGTAGCATGTGTAGACTTGAAAAACACACTGCCAACAATGAGTGCTTGGAATACAAAAGAACTGAAAACAGAATTGTCAAACAAAGGAATAGCTGAAGCAGCGCACGTACAAGAGAGTCAATCCAGTAACAAGTTTGTCACCCATAATTATCTGCGAACGCCTAAGCATCACAGCTCGAGCCTGCATGGGAATAGTGATCAGATAGGGGCTAAGAGAACATTAGATTACCCGGAGCACATAGAATAATGGAATGTTTACCTCTTCTTTTTGAATCCTATCGCATGCTCTTCTTGGGCACTCTCCATGTACGCTGATGCTCTCTTAGGGTTGTCAACGAATTCAGAGTAATATGAATCCGTATCAGCCCTGTTAGCACGGCCTTGTTCCGACTTCTTGAAGTAGTCTGCAAATTCTGCTGCGGTTCGGGGCATTGACGTAACACCAGAACGTGGGATGCGTCCATTGGGACTTGTTACAGAGACCAGGAAGTCAGCAGTCGTTTGTCGGTTGGCCGGTTCATACCTGGGTGATGTCAGATTTCACACAAAACCTGGGAGTCAAAGAGACTCGCCCCATATCTATGAAATATTGTCTAGCCTGATTTGCGGGACCGTAGTATGCCATCTGACCCTCGTAAATCACGCAAACCTTGTCAAAATGACGATACAGAGATTCTCCGGCTTGATAGAGACAAAGGATGGAGGTTAGTCTGAACGTATCTGTAGCGATACGCAGAGCCCGAACGAATTCCAGAGCTGTACTGGAGTCGAGACCTCTCGTTGAGCTTCAGAGAAAAAAAGTTCTGCTTAGAATGAAGTATGGTGATCGTCAGGAGATGACTGACTTATCCCAAGACGTAACGCAGCTTCTATTTGCCAATGCCTCGGCAATGGACACTCGTTTCTTTTCCCCGCCACTGACACCACGGATAGCTGCATCGCCAACAGGTGTCTTTCTGGCGTGATTAAGGCCGAACACCGTAATGACGATGTCAGTGATAAGCTTCACATACTCTTCCCTGGTACGGTCTGCACGCACATGCGGTGTCCGAGTCTTCGCAGCAAAGGCCAGTGTCTGATCAACAGTAAGAGTGGGAAAGTGGACGTCGTCCTCTGGGCAATACTGGACGTCGCCACGGAAGTGGTTTTTAAGATCTTCAGGGGAGATCGAGTCATAATATACGCTCCCTTCAACAGCATGGTAATCTTCACGTAAGTTCGCCAGCGTCTTCAGAAACGTTGAACATCCAGCACCCGGCATCCCCAAAACCACTAATAGTATGCCAGTCAACCAGTCCACACAGGTTTAAAGTTGAGGACTTACAAAGCATCTCTCCTGGACGAACTGCACCTTCGAATCCGCTAAGAAGATCCCGAATAGACGGGTGACGAGCATTCTGAATAGCTTCAAGTATACCCAATGGGTTGAACATCGAACCCAACGTAGGTATATAAGAAGCAGACGCGCCAAGCCCTTTGACTCGAAGGTCGCGAAACATCACGCCGAGTTCTCTGCCTTTGATCTGGGCTTCCTCCCGCCTTGGAGCACAGTTAATAATCTCACGATTCCAAAGCGCAAAGGTAAAATGCTCACTTTCTGACGATATAGCGTAGAGTCTTCTCAAAGTCTAAACCATCTTCCACCTTTAGTCCTGTCAAAGTAATGGTAGAGCTTGCTAAAGAGGTCGATTCCTGTTTCTCCTTTGATTCGAGATGCTCGACAGAAGTAATAGACGTCTCGATTCGAAGATCGTGATTAGACCTTTCGGTTAATTCCCGACGAAGTTGCTCGACACCATCAGGATCGAAGAAATCGAGACTAACACGAGCAACAGATGAGCGTCTAGAGGTAACTGAAGTTCGTGCTTTGGGCATAGTGGCGGGTTCCGATCCTTCGGAGACGTCGACGACAGAAGAAAAAGTAGAGACAGACGGCAATAACGTCTCTCCTCTCGGTATACTTGGTCCAGATATCAGAAAGATCAGTTTTGTATGCAAACCGTATTTCTATATCTGCTTTATTGATGCCACTTCGACCTTGAAGGCCTGTTACCTCCATTACGACGTTTGTTTTAGAGCCGCATACTAGTAGCCAATCAGTTATAGATAGCCAGTGCAACTGAATATGACTAAGATTAAGTCCGAGACTGCAGGAACAGGTCCGTCATGGTAGCGTCCAGTCATCTCCAGTCATGAGAAATCCAATGCTTGATGCGGTATCAAACTGAGGGCCAATTAGCATATAGCTACCTATGTCCGGTTTCCGTACCAGGGAGGACGGTTTGACATTCACAATTCCGAAGCCCCTGTTTCTGTCTTTCTCTTAACAATCAAACCCGAGCGCCCGCATAGCATTCCAAGATGATAATCAACCATAACGTCACGATGGACCTGGAAAGGGGTCATAGCATGTGCGTATTGCTCGGTATATCAGGTCGGCCTGACAACGGACCAAGGCCGCCAAGAATTGGATACATCCAAGTCTATCTCTTGAGGATGGCAAAAGATTCGTGTACAGCGGAAATTTCTCCGAGAGCAACTGAAGGACCCGGTCACCTGAAGTTCCCAAAACCTAGCTGTTCAGTTCGCTTGACTTTACTAAAAATAGCGAACACAACGGAGCGTGGAGTGCGCAACTCAATGCCGCAAGTCAACGTGGAACGGCATGACTGAGTGCAGCTGAGTGCTAGTCGGCTTTGCATTCCGGTTGGCAAAGCTGCGGTGGTAACAACAACAACCACCATCACGACAGTTGCGGACAAACAAAGCCAACAAATTTAGACCGATTCATTTACACCCGAAGAAGGCCCGTAAATAGTCCGAAAAGCATCGGAATAGGTAGGAATTGACTCGATCTAACAATTGGCACGAGCCGATTCCCTCAAGGTGAAGATTTTTCAGAAAAGGGCAGGCTCCGATATCCTGACACCCTTGATGACTATGTACCCATACTGTCATGTGATCTTAAACCTTAATTTTTTCTTACTTATTTTGCGACAGCGGCTGGCAAAAATCAATGTGGCGGCTTGGTGCACTTCAAACCCCAACTTACCTATGTAACATATAAGTGGGCACTGTGGGCGTGATCAGATCAATGCTTGGTAACATATCTGTTATCTTTATCACTGATTCCCTTACCCGTCAAGAGCACCTGCCGAGATCTTTCCCTTAGGCTTCAACACAGGAAGGCATTGTGCTCACATAAGCAACCCCGGGGATGCAGGACATGTGCGGGACATGTTCCCATCATCCCGATCACCATCTGATCATCGTCTCCCACGGTTGATCAATGCACATCACAGCTTAGGCTAACATTGCGCTCATCATCCCCGATGATGAGCACCTTATTCTACTCATTTTTCACCCATTCCTTCCACTTTTTTTGGTAGTTAACACTTGTACATGTATGTATAGTGATTATAAACATATAGCTTCGCTTTTTCACCTATTAAGCTTGTCAATCAACATTCTCCTTGTATCAGAGGGAAGGGAGGCTCTTTTCTCTCCATTGGAGGTCTCTACAGCATGCATGAGACTTAACAATCATATATATAAATATTTACATGACTGGGGATGACTCTACAGGAGTAGGGAGAAGTGTGAGAAGTGTGAGATAGGGTACCCTCTACTGGGCTTGTGCACCTTCTACAGCCAAAGAGGGGTATGCTGAGAGGCAGACAGATCTATTTATAATCAATGCACATAAAAGGAGGTAGAATTGTCTTTATGGGTGGCCTAATAGACCCCCTGAAGGGCCTGCAGTTGTTGGTATAGACAGAACAGAGAATATGTACCCAGGAGGAGATATTCTTACCCTGGGAGATCTGTGGGGCCAAAGCGTTCACTTTCTTTAATTCCTAGGCCTAATAATAATGTATATTGAGGGGAGATAAAAGGGGTAGCATGGGGAGAAGGTCCTGACTCACCAGGGCTGACAACTGTAAAGCCTTCAGGGGCTCTATCAGGTCGTTATTTGGGCCCATTATACCTTTTTTTGATGTGCATTTTATCAGGGAAAGGCCTAGGGATGCCCCTCCCAATATAGGTGCTTGCCCATGCCGAGTCAGATCCGTCGATCAACAAAGACAAACACGTGCTCTGATATATATATATATATATATATTATATTATTATTTTCACGATCCAAATAAGGATGAAGCCGAGGTCGCGATCAAAAGCAGACCATATAAGGAACAATTGTCTTCCTTTGCTTTGGTGCCTACTGGAGACTAAGTGTGGGAGAGTTGGGTCATCGCCGCAGGACTCGCAGCGCTTAACACAGCTTCCCTTTGTTCTCGACCGTCGTTCACCAGTAGTTAGGAAAACGAACACTGGCAATAACCATGAAGCGTTCTTTCAACAACCTTTTTCGCAGTAGAAAGCCAGAACCCACGTCAACGTCGTCAACCGCTAGTACATCAACGAACTCGCAACCTGTTGGATGGGAGACGCTCTTCGAAGGCACAGCTCCCATAGCCGCCGAGTGAGCACAATTTCTGTGTATAATGAATGAACAACAGAAGCTTACTGACCTAGCATAATATTTGTTCACGGATTACGCGGCCATCGCACGAAACGTGGACAAAGGATGGCGTATGTTGGCCCGATAAGCTCCTATCGAAGGAACAAGCGTTATCTCACGTCCGCGTCCTCGCGTTTGGATACGATGCAAATGTCGTCATCCTTGGGGGTCGTGCATCATTAAACAGTATATTTGAACATTCACTTGATCTGCTCAATGGGCTTGACCGGGAGAGGAAGCAAGACGCGGTGAGCATGCTACTGGAATTTTCAAATGAACTGAAAATATCAACCTGTACAGCAGGACCGCCCCATAATATTTGTTGCACACTCTCTTGGCGGGCTGATTGTCAAGGATGTGCGTTGTTTGTGCCCCTTCCCCCCTCGAAAATCTCATGATGGGTAAACTTGACAGGCGCTCAATATTTCGGTCGGTAAACAGGTCACCAAGCCTCGTCTTGCTCGTATCTTCTCTGCCATTTGGGGCATCATTTTCCTCGGCACTCCCCATCGAAGGAGCGGCATGGCCATGCTCAGGAAAGTGGTTGCCTCTGTTGCACAGGTGGCTTTGCAAATGACGAATGATGATTTGATCTGAGACCTGGAAAGGGACTCACAAATGCTTGATCGGATAAGGGATAGGTTCAGCCAGATTTTGGACAAGCGCACGTTGATCGTTTGGTCCTTTGTAGAGGCACTACCTATGAAGGGTGGACGGAAGGTATGTGTTGTATGCATATACGGCTCTGACTCTATACCCACTTCGTATCCACTAGGTTGTGGATGGAGAATCGGCCATCATCGGAGATGCGCGTGAAAAATCGTGAGACCATTCACGATGACCACATTGGCATGGTCAAGTTCTCTGCTACAAGCGACGATGGCTACAAGAAAGTTTTGTATGCGATTGAGATACTGTTGGAAGGACCTCCCGCAGATGAGCTACCAGCAGCGAGACAGCGTACGTATATATACTTTGTTTTCTCAGGGTAATAAGGTTTACGATCGTTTGTCATTTTCGTGGACCAGAAACCACTATGCCAGTAACGCCACAGGAGGTCCGCCCTACTTGACCTAACAAATCACCCAACTCTCTAACTTCCATATCTACATTCAGGTCATGACGTTTTATGACGTTCCTTCCCTCCGAGTTCTCCATTTTGTTAATCGAAATGCTTTATTGGTCCGCCTTGAAACAAACTTTAGTCCGTCCCGCGATGTGACTTCCTCTTCTACAATCGTGGTTCTTTTGGGAATGGGGGGAGCGGGCAAGACGCAGCTCGCTCTCGAATATTGTAGGCACGTGAAGAACTCGGGCACTTTTCGAGCAGTCTTCTGGCTCGACGCATCCTCCCGAAATGCCCTTCAACGCTCCATGATGGCCATTGTCAAACACCTTCTGCCAGAGCGAATACTAGACAATCCTCATGAGGCTGTTACTCTAGTCAAGGACGTGCTCTCAGGTTGGAGTGACACATGGCTACTAGTCTTCGATAACCTTGACAATCCTTCATACTTCCACGACATCATCGCATTCTTTCCGGAGAGTCGCTGGGGCTGTATTCTAGTCACCAGCCGTTTTGCTGGTGCCAAGGAGCTCGGTGTGGTGATTGAACTTGATCGCATGGAGAAGGATGAGGGGCTACAGCTACTCCTTCGGGGCTCACAGGCGGATAGTACGGAGCTGGCAGCCGCAGAGGAAATCCTGATGAAACTAGGATATCTACCGCTAGCTATTGATCAGGCACGAGCATACATTTCAAGCCGACAACTTCGCCTAGCGGACTTTCTGTCCGAGTTCAACATTCGGAAGCAAACTATCATGGAGGAAACACCACGGCTGTGGCAATACCGCCGTGCATACCCAGACATGGAGGAGCCGACTTCTCTGAGTCTCTTGACGACATGGGAAATGTCATTACCGCTTCTCGATGTTGGCGAAGAGCACAAGACAGAGCTACAAAATGTATTGACGCTCTTCGCATTTTTCCATCCTGTTGGGATTAGCGAAACTTTGTTTAGCGGAGCTGATCTTGCAACCTGTCCGATGACGATCTGTAGGGATAATGGTCGTTGGAATCACATAAAATTTGAACGTGTTGTTGTGCGGATGCAGGAGCAATCATTGATCCAATTTTCGCGCCGCAATGCTAATGAAATTATGGTATCACTTCATTCAATGGTGTCAGAGTGGCTGTGCATGCGGCTCGATAAAGACTTGCTGTTGACGTTTCTGAAGACTGCCACATCACATCCGGAGAATTACCTGAATTCAACAGCACGAAATGATCACTTGATAGGGAAAGAGGCCCTATCACACATTGATAGCATATGTCAAATGGAAGAATTTAACATTGGAAATGAGGGCTTTCATGAGGCATGTTTTATGTTTGGTATTGTCTACGCAGCACAAGCCCGGCTGAACGATGCGGAGAGAATGTACAACCGCGCACTGGCTGGATATGAGAAGGCATGGGGATATGAGCACACATCCACACTTGGGACTGTCAACAACCTTGGTCTCCTCTATGTTGATCAAGGCCGTCTCGATGATGCAGAGAGAATGTACAACCGTGCACTGGCTGGAAAAGAGAAGGCATGGGGACCTGAGCACACATCCACACTTGACACTGTCAACAATCTTGGTGGCCTCTACATCGATCAAGGCTGTCTCAATGATGCAGAGAGAATGTACAACCGTGCACTGGCTGGATATGAGAGGGCATGGGGACCTGAGCACACATCCACACTCAACACTGTCAACAACCTCGGCATCCTCTATGCCAATCAAGGCCATCTCGATGATGTGGAGAGAATGTACAACCATGCACTGGCTGGATATGAGAAGGCATTGGGACCTGAGCACATATCCATGCTTGACACTGTCAACAACCTCGGTGTCCTCTACAAAGAGCAAGGCCATCTCGATGATGTGGAGAGAATGTACAACTGTGCACTGGCTGGATATGAGAAGGCATGGGGACCTGAGCACACATCCACGCTTGACACTGTCAACAACCTCGGTGTCCTCTACAAAGAGCAAGGCCGTCTTGATGATGCGGAGAGAATGTACAACCATGCACTGGCTGGATATGAGAATGCAAGGGGACCTGAGCACACATCCATACTCGACACTGTCAACAACCTTGGTCTCCTCTACAAAGATCAAGGCTGTCTCGATGATGTGCAGAGAATGTACAACCATGCACTGGCTGGAAAAGAGAACAGGTAGGTAAGTGACCAGTGCCAGTATTCCACGGGAGCCCATGACCAAAAATGGTCCATATTACATGGTCCAACAGGAGGATCCGGAATGAAAACCTTCCTGATAAAGAGTCCTCATACCTCTAGAAAATGTGTAGCATCATAACTCTGTAATCATGCAATGATTCCTTTGTAAACTGGGATTCTATGCAACAATTCCTTTCATAAACTGGGATTCCATACTGTACATAGCATATTTACATTGTACCCTGAGCACTAGTCAAATTGTGTAGTGGTTGTATTATAGTATCCACCCCTTCCTCCTCACTCCTCTAAAAAGCCCATGGCACCATAAGTCAGTAATTATGCAACAATTCCTCTCATAAATTTGGATTCCACACTTTACATTATATCTACATTGTCCCAAAAGCACTAGTTGAATGGTGTAGCCATTATAATATAGTATCCACCCCTTCTTCCTCATTCCCCTAAAAAACCCATAGCATCATAACTCAATGATTCTTGGATGGTTCCTATTGTAAACTGGGATTCAACACTAAACAATGTACATATATGCTGTCACCAAAGCACTGGTTCAATGGTGTAGCCATTATCTTTATAATAACCACTCTTTCTTCATTTCTCCCAAAAACCCACATCATTGTAACTCAATAATGTCACTGCTTTGCCTTTTGTAACCTTTTGTAACCTTGGATATTACACTTCATACTATATATCTACACTGTCCCCAAAATACTAATCCAATGGTGCAGTCATTCCTTTATGGGAAACACTGTGGACCCTCCAACACCAGAAATTCACACCCCAATTCCTCTCTCTTATATATGTAAATTCATACCATTATTAGTGTCCACAAGTACTAAATATAATACCTGGAGGGAATAAATCTCATCCACAGATGGAATAAATTCGACTTCAAACACTTTTCAAACTATTTCGCACTACTTCAGATGACTTCAAATGACTTCGAACAATTTTGCGACACTTTGAACAACTTTGCAGCATTTAAAATGATATTGGCCACTGTATAGTTGGCTTAAAACACTTTTGATACATGCTGCACATCCAGAACAAACCATTTCATTGCATATCGAGCACCACTGGACACGAGGAGAGACTACAAGAGACTTAGAATACAATAAGTGCAGTTTTATATTTCATTGATATATTAAAGCAATAGAACAAGAACTCTAACCATACTGGGACAATGTACATTTCACTTATTATCATTTTTCATTTGTTTCATGATCTACAAAGTCCTCATTGTTTGATATATTGCCTCATGTTTTACACACATTATTATTTCCTTTTTAGTACTATCTCTTCAATTTGTATATAGACTTGTATTAGTTACTTAGAATAAGAAGAAAACCAATGGGGAACAGAGCACAAGTTACCCTCTCACTCATCATCAGATTTAAGAGCCATTCTCTTGAGTCTTATCTTTGCATCATATCTCTAAGTTCTGTGAAATATTGTGAACTTCTTCAAAACTATCATATCCACTCCTCATTTTATCGCACATTGCCTATCACCTCTCGCCAAACACTCCTTATTTGTTATATTCGCTTTTTGCCATACCCCAACATTAGTCCAATGATAGGTCCACTGTGCACACTAAGGTCTGGAGAAGCTTTCCACTCATATCGACACATTATGACATGCACTCTGAATTACTATGAATGCCACAAAATTGACTTCGAACACTTTTTGATTTATTTCGCACTATTTCGGATGACTTGGAACAATTTTGCAACACTTTGAATGACTTTGCAGTATTTCAAATGACATCAGCCACCATATAGCTGTCTTGAAAGACTTTCGATGCATGCTGCACATCTGGAACAAGCCAATTCACTGTATATTGAGTACTACCAGACACAAGGAGAGATTACAAGAGACTTAGGATATGATAAGTGTGGATTTTTGTTTCATTGATAGATTAAAGCAATAGAACAAGAACTCTTACTATATTGGGACAATGTACATTTCACTTATTATGATTTTCATTTGTTTTATGTTTTACATTACCTTTATTGCTGTGCACACTGCCTCGTGTTCTACAATTGTTATTATTTCCTTTTTAGTACTATCTCTTCATTTTGTATATAGACTTGTATTAGTTAGTTAGAATAAGAGCAAGACCAATGGGGAACACAGCAGAAGTTACCCTCTCACTTATCGTCTGACTTGAGAACTGTTCTCTTGAGCCTTAGTTTGCATCATATCTCTAAGTTCTGCAAAATATTGTGAACTTCTTCAAAACTATCGTATTCGCTCCTCATTTTATTACCCATTGCCTATCGCCATTCAACAAACACTTCACATTTGTTAAACTTGCTTTTCGATATACCTCGAACCTTTTTGGACTCATCCAAACTTATTTGGACTACTTCGCACAACTTCGAACCTCTTCAAACATATTTCGAACCTCTTCACACATATTTGAACCTCTTTTGAACTATTTCGAACTTCTTCGTATGCCTATAAAGACTATTCACCACAACCCTTACTATTTCGCATCACTAAACACAACATTTTGGTCTCAGCGGTGATATTTAGTACCAACTCACACCCTTCCTTTGACTTGTGTTATACCATCCGAAGCCATTTAGTAGGTTTTGTTTGGGTTTCTGGGTTGAGTATCATCACCAACATCTACAAACTTCTTCAAACCCACTTCGAACCACTTTGACATTCCTTGAAACTACTTCGCACAACTTCAAACCTCTTTGAACCTTTTTTGAACTCTTTTGCACATATTTGAACCCATTTCGAACTCTTTCAAACACCTTCATATGCCTATAAAGACTATTTGCCACAGCCCTTACAATTTTGCATCACTAAACACAACATTTGGGTATCAGCGTTGATATTTAGTACCAACTTGCACCCTTCCTCTAGCCTGTGTTATACTTCCTAAGCCTTTTAACAGGTTTTTGTTAGGTTTCTAGGTCGAGTATAATCACTGCGTGGGGATTGGTGCAGCTGTGCAGGGGGAGGGCATGGCCAGGGTAAGGTAATAACATCAACTACTGATGTATGAATTCAATGTGCACATGGCACATTGGGGGGGGGGGGAAATTTCCTTCTTTTCAAAGTCTCATTGCCAGCAACCTAGCCCTGATGCCATCCTTGGGTTAACATCATCCTGTTGACTGATGCTGCATCTTGGCTGATGCCATGTCTTGACTGGTGCCATGTCTTGCTGGTGCCATGTCTTGATAGTGGCCATTCAAAAACTGGCAATATTTAATCATTAGATACAGCATAGCAATGTTCACTGTAGATACAATAAGAATGTCATGGCCTTGGCATTACATTAGTGAGAATCAGCAGGGGGATCTCCTTCAAGGTTGCATATGTCTTCAAGGTGACATCCTGCTGTTCCAGCTTTTCAACCTCAGCCATGTAGAGTTGATGACTGGCATCCTTATATGATGTGCCAAGCTGGTTTTTCAGGGCTTTCACTTCAGCATGGCAGTTTGACAGCTCCCTGGGTGTCAATGTCTGCAACAGGATTAACCATAGTCACACAAATGAGGACCATGACACCTACTGGGTCAGCCAGTAGCATGAGCTGGTTTTGGGCCAACAGATAGTATGGTTGATCAGTCATGTTTTCAGACTGCAAAATGGTGATTAGTGAGGGTCATATAGGAGAGATATAATTGGCATTTGCTGATCTAAATGCATTGTCAGCTCTCAATGCTAATTCTTGCCAGAAAGCCTGCTGGCAATTAGCATAGGCTAGTGGGCCAGGAAGACCACGAGGCTGACTGCCACTGTTGGCTATGATAGATGAAACATCGCACAGTCCACTGCATTTCATATGTGACCAGTAGAAATTCCTCCCTCCATCTATTTCTCTGAGCCCATGATCAAAGCCAGTGTACTCTCCTAACTAATAAAACTGTTAGTGTAATGAATATGGATGGCCACAAAAATACATTTACATTCCAAGAATCGAGTGGCATTGGCATTGGCATCAGCATTGGCATTGCTGTGCTGTTCAGTAATGACACCAGGTCGATTGTGGGCATTATGCCAAATCCAGGACAGGCAAAGATTAGGGGAGCCTAGTGCATTTGGCTTCAGAATAGCTGTGCTAGCATTGAGGTATTCCTTCATTAACTGCTGAAACATACTCGATGTCTCAGCATCACAATTTAGTGCCACCAGTCGGGTTCAGCAATGGTTATACATTTGGGCATGCAAGGCAATTTTGTTAACTACATTCTGGAAATGGCTCGTGCTTGGGTGCAAACTCCCTTTCTCAGCGCCACTCAGATGATGTGTGAATATTGAAATGATTTGTTGGCAATGAGCTCCCACAACTGATGCAGCAGTCAACTTGCCTGGTTCTTCCTGAGGTTAATCTCCACATTAGCAAGTTCTCCATCACATGGGAGGTATACTTGTTGCTCCTCAACTGGAATAGTGTTTGTGTCAGCCAGAAGAGATGAAGCAGAAGTCTCTTCATCAAAGGGTTCTATGTCATCAAAGTTCTCAAATTCAGGTTCATTGTCATGGGTGATTTGGGAGGGAACAATGTCATGCTCAGCAATATTGGCAGCATTTTGTAAATGTGTTAGGGTTGCCATATGAGATGTGAGAGCTTCTCTTTCCCATTCAACAGCTTGCAGTCAGAAGCATGAGGTGCTTTACCAAGTTGATGGACTTTGTCTCATAATTGAATCCTGGTGCAGATCAATGAGGGATTGTGATACATCAATCTTGGTAGGAAGTATGACCTACTGCATTTGTTCAAAAACAATAGCAAAATCAATCCACTGCTCAACCACCAATTGAATGAGTGTCAATGCTGTGACTATTCGCAATGCCAGTCCTGATGCAGCTCCTGGTCCTGGTCCCATTCCTATTCCCAATGCCAGTTGCGATCCCTGAGTGGCATACATATCCATTACCCTAACATCTGTTAGCCTTAGCATTTCTGCTGTGGTGACTTCATCCTCCCATCATTCAACTGCCTGTTGACTGAAAACTGCTGTCAGTTCTGCATGGTGGTTGCCAAGCTGTGTGGATATCTCAAGGCCTTCTTGAGATTTTGAGCACAGTGTGACTGTCATGCTGAGCATTTTCTTGTGATTTCAATTTGTAGCATAATCATCAAGCATTACAGCCCAATGTGGCAACATCACTGTTCTGACTGTTGGGAAAATGAGATTCAGCGATGACCACAAAGACTCAAGTATTTCCCCTGCTACAATGCCAGACCCTGGAATGAAAGATGGAGCATAGCAAAAAAAGCATTCATTCTTGTGGCCATGAACATGCAAAAGCCCAATGGCCTGGTCAATGCTTAAGCCAGCTGGCAGATGTGCACCAATACACTCCTGGATGTGGATAATGTATTGGCATACAATGTCATAAATGAGCATCACTCCCTGTTGATGGTCAACCCCGGTGGTTTTCAGGGCTTGGAGGAAAGTAAAGTTGACATTCTTTTGCTGTTCTCCCCGAAACAAGTCTACCAGTGCATTGAGTGCATAACAGCCATGCCATGCACATGCAATGGCTGCTACTCCAGTATCACATGCCTTCAATGCCAAAAAAGCATTTGCAATGGCTCAGAATTCATTTTCACATGGAGCCTTTTGAAAACCCATGCATTTCAATCAGAACGAGCATCAGGAGCAGCACTGGCAGTGGTTATGGCATCGGCCACCACAAAGTGAAGAGTACCTACTGTGAATCATTCTATGGCAGCTTGGAGGAATTGCTCATATTCAGCCTGATTTGGGGCCATCCCAGCTCCATCCCATAGCCATACATCAGCATTGGAGTTTTTCTGCTGGACATAGTCAGCTTTGAAATTGCCATCGGCCACAAATATGCATTTAAAAACAAATCTGAGAGCCATAGTATCATTTCAGATGCAACTTGTACAATCAAGGTATATAGTCACCCACCGGTTCACATCATTCTTCTAATTTTCTAATATATTTATGCCTGCTTGAGGACAGGCTGGACAGTAATTGGCAAATGATCCTGGTTCAGAATTCAATGGATCTTTTTGATTGTGTCCATACCCTGCCCACTTCAATATTTTCATCCAATGCCATAAGCAGGACATGCACTGAAGCTCATGGTAGAGGTTGACCACTTTGGCAGGCCTTATTGGCAATGTTATGTATGGAATCAGCTGGTAAAACTGATAGGCTGATGTCTTCAATTCCATATTACAGAGCTGAAAATGGTCTGGAACCTGCATGGTGAAAAGAGTGCATATTTTGGTGAAGCTGGTCGGGAGCAAGTTACTGGTTACTAGGTCCAAGGAAATTTGGTGTTCTCCCTGACACTGGCAGGTAACCATTGCTAAATAATGTATTCCATTCGTATGCACCACATGGATATAGCTGTTATTCAAGGCATCAGCAGTTGGCAGTGCAGTGGTCAGCTCGGGATCAGCAGTTGCTAGTATGGTTTTTTTTATGCCAAAGGGCATCAAGGTGATCAAAGCTCATTGTGGTGGAAGTGCATGCCAGTCCAACATTCAATGCAATGGAAGGGGTTCTGCTTGTGTGTTATGTGCATACATGTCCAGCAAAGTGTGCTTCCTAGTGAACAATCAACACATTTCCAAATTGCCCATTTATTCAGTTGACAGTGGTTGCAAACTTGTTTGTCGATAGACCATGCCTGCTGAGCCAGGGATGCTTGCAGCAATTCATCCACTCATCCCACAAACTGCAATACATAGTCCTTCTGTCTCTATCAGTTGTATATGAGCCTCAATAAGTCAATCCATGTCAGAAACTAACCATGCTGATCCATGGCCAAACTGGCTCATCAGCTACCTGAGGTTCTTGCATATCCCATTCTGGAGCAAGACCTGGATTGTCATGGATACCAGCTGAACTCGATTCACCACATTCTTCTGTAACCAGAGGCAAGGGAACCTTGATACACTTTGTTTTTGGTCCATGTCTCATGTTGACCTCAACTTCTACATGTGTAATAGTATCAACTGCATTATCATGGTCCTCATGCAGGGGGGCATTTTTCTTTGATCTTCTCTTTCTCTTGTAAGGAGCTCTTGTCAGGCTCATGATAATTGGGAGGAATTGATTGCAGTGATGGACTATTTATTTGTACTATTGGCCTCATGTAATCCTCATGTTATCCTCGTGCCAATAATATGTTATGCCTGATGATGACAAGAATCATTCTTTCCTCCACATCAAATCCCCTCCAATGCTGCCTGAGCCATCAGAGAACCTGGGTGTGAGACAGTATCACAAGGGGAGATATATGGTCAAAGAGTGGAGAATCATCAAGCCTTATAGAGATGCATTCCGATCACAGGAATCCAAAGCTGTCCAGTTGCAAATACTCAAGTGTGACATTCTCCCTGCCATATTCAACTACTGGGTTTTAATTGAGAGGGCCCCAAGGGATGAGGAGGAGAGTTGCCTACATGCCAAGTTGAACCATCAACTTGAAGCATGTGAAGGTTCTATTTTTGATCACATCACAAGGAACTAACAACCTGGCTTTCAAACAACTGGTGGATGATGAAGGGCTACTCATGCAAATCAAACAACTTCAAAGTGAAGCAATCAGAAGCCATTTGGGCCTTATACCAGGATCAAGTTTTGAAAGAGATTGGAAACCTGCTAGATATTGAGAATGCCACCACAAGTACACCTGGATGGTTTTAGATGTGACTGTCAGCCATCAAGAGTGTTTTTAACAACATGACTGCAGAAGAAAAGGTAATCCTTGAGATCAAGCAGGATAAAATGATGCAGGAAGGTTATCCTGAGCAGCCAAAGTGAAGGTACATTAATGCCATTGCCACTGCCAATGCCGATAGTGACTAACATTTTACAAACTAGCAGAGAAAAACCTGTGTAAGCATGTAGAGGAGAGTGCCCAACAATACTGGTTAGAAATGGGAGTGCTGTCTGTGGCATTTACAGCCCATACTACACCTAATGGTTTGATGGTTGTTGACACATAAGTGGAATCTTTAATTGTGATGCCGATGCCGATGTTGATTGCAATGCTGATGCAATGTCACCTCTTTAATGGCTACCCCTGCGCAATCATTTCTGAACACCTATCATGATCATATCACAGAGCTCAAGTGGAACCTCATGAGTTATGTCAAGGCTTTATGTGTATCAGACATTACCTCAAGGTCAGCAATGCACTCTAACACCACCACACCACAAACCCGACTTCTGATGACTCAGGATGGGTTCCCCATCCTGCCCACACCATGGAAAGGATCACAATACAAGAAAAAAGAGCTGGAGCAATGGTTTATGTTGTATGTGTTGAAATTAAATCCTGATACATGCTGCATACATGAGGCCATGCATGCAGCACACACATGTTACTGCGCTTACTGCGCATACATGTGGTAAACACATTCCCAAGTCATGTGACATCCTTACTATTATGTATATAAGGAGAACCTGTACTATAGAAGATATACAGTGTTCTTACCTCTGCTAAACCCTAGCTCTAAGACTAACTAAACCCCAGGTAGGTTATAAGGAACATGTCATCTCTTCCTCTGTGCAGCATATGTAGTCTGCTCCAACAGTATGTTGGGCAGCATTACAGTATGACAATTTCTCATGCTGCAAACCATTACTTATCTCCATGCAGAACTAGCCAACAATGGTCATAGTTGCCATATCCCATTCAAAGCAATTGCTGACCAAACCTCTTTATTCATCAATCCTGAATATCTCCCAGGAAGGTTCAAATTCAGAGACCCATAGAACATGCACAAGAGCATCATAGAAGACTTCTTGACCATATTCTGCAGCATCAAACAGTGCAGGGCCCTGAAAGAGCATTCAGGTTCAAAGGAATCAAAGTGAGCAATGAGAGTGTGTCCCCTGCACACTATTCTAAAATTTAAATGACCCTCTACCTTCCTGACACATTTCCAAATGCAGTGGACAATGGAATGGTGATGCAATACCCAACACCAAGTCCATCATGGGCACCAGCCTGCATCCCAATGCTGATGCCATTCCCAATGCTGATGCTGAGCCCCAAGGTCAATCAAGAGGCAGAAAAAGGGCAAAGGCAAAACAACAGCAAAAACAACCTCACTGATGATCGAGAGCAGAACAGGCACCCATCTCTGAACTCCCAGAGTCCCTGCAACTCATGAATCCAGCTAAGTTGAGCTATGTGCAAGTCAATCAAATGACAATGGACATACTTGCACAGCTGGTATGACTCAACCACAGCCAATTAATGGTCTGGGTGATGGTGAACCAGAGTATGTCATTCCTTGACACATTTATGAGAAGTCCATCACACCCATATCACCTTTAAATGATGATGTAAATGATGCCCCATGCCCACTTGATCCATCACTGTTGGAAGGCAACACCACATCAACTCAAGAAAGATTGCAATGACCAAACCTCACTGACTGTCCAGGTAAACTTGGACAGAGGATTCTATTGCAAGGGCAAGGGCAAAGGCATTAAAACTGTCAACAGTTGGATTGGCATCAGGATCAGCAATGGTAGAATTGGCAGACAGACAATCAGCAGACAGAGAATCAGCAGTGGTAGAATTGGCCAACAGAGAATTGGCAGCAGTAGGATTGGCAGACAGACAATTGGCAGCGGTAGGATTACCACACATACAATTGGCAACAGTGCAATCAGCAGACAGACAATTGGCAGTGGTAGGATTATTTGGTGATTGCCAGACCCCACCTGTGAAGAATACATTTGAACAGATGACCCCCCCATCATCTCAAATCAAGAATCAGGGACAGACATTGGCCCAACATGCTTGCAGAACAGCTGATCACCTTGCTCAGCAAGAAGCTGTCTCTATGCAGGTTGTTGGGAGAAGCAGAGTAAACTTTGCATACAGTAAATTTACTATATGTGTCTCAGTAGAAGACAAGGAATGACAATAGTAGGATTTGCAGAAGGAATCAGAAGGGGCGATAGAAGTGTGTCTCCTGTGCACTACCCTAATGATTTGAATAACCCTTCCAGCAGATGGCATCTTGGCTGAGCTGACATCAGCCATGAGGTGGCATTTGTTGCAAGGCAGCATTGGTTGCAAGGTGGCATCAGTTGCGAGGTGGCATTGGTTGTGAGGTGGCATTGGTTGTGAGGCAGCATCAATTGTGAGGCAGCATCAGTTGTGAGGCGGCATCAGCTGCCAACAGGACGACATCTCGGGAGAGTATCTATGCTCAAGGTTCCAGTAGACAGCATCTTGGCTGAGCCAGCATCAGTCACAAGGTGGTGTCAGCCAACAGGATGACGTTGGTAGGTCCATTGCATGCTTTAAGGTCTGGAGAATGCTTTTGAACATATTGACACATTACAATTCACAATTCCAACCTCTACAAACACCATGAAATTGACTTTGAACACTTTTCGAGTGACTTAGAATGACTTCAAACAACTTAAAACCATTTCAAACTATTTCGCGACATTCCGAATGCTTTCAAATAACTTCACACCATTTTGAATGACATCAGCCACCATATATCTATTCTGAAACCCTTTCGATACACATGGCACATCCGATACAAACTACAGCATTGCATATTGAGCACTACCGGACACAAGGAGAGATGATGAGAGACTTAGGATGCGATGATGGCACTTAGATGTTTCAATGATATATTGAAGCAAAAAGATAAGTACTTTTACTATATGGGGTCACTGTACATTTCAATTATTTATTATTTCTTATTTGTTTTATGATTTACAAAGTCCTCATTGTTGATATATTGCCTCATGTAGTACACATCTTTTATTTCCTTTTTAAGTACTATCTCTTCAAATTGTATATAGACTTGTATTAGTTACTTAAACAAAAAAAAAAGCAAAAGGGAACATAGACAAAGTTACTCTCTCCCTTATCATTTGATTTAAGAGCTGTTCTCTTGAGCCTTATCTTCACGTTGTATCTCTAAGTTTTGTGAAATATTGCAAACTTCTTCGAACTTTTGTATTTGTCCCTTGACTCATTGCATATTGCCCATCATCTCTCAGAAAACACTTCCCATTCATTATAATCATTCCTCAATATACCTCGACACTAGTCCAAGACCTTCGACCTTCCTCAAAACTTCTTTAAACTATTTCGCACACCTTCAAACCTTTTTCAAACTATTTTGCACATCTTTGAACCTATTTCAAACTCTTTCAAACTTTTTTGTGCACCTCTAAAGACTATTCACAATGTGCCTCATCATTTTATGTCACTCACTATGACTTTTGGGTATCGGTGGTGATATTTAGCACCAACTTGCATCCTTCCTCTAGCCTGTGTTATACTTTCTAAGCCTTTTAACAGGTTTTTGTTAGGTTTCCAGGTTGAGTATTATCAACATCTCGGGAGAGTATCTATGCTCAATGGAATTCTCTCAGCATCTTCATATCTTGGTGAGGTGGGGGGCTGGGAGACAGGTCTGCCTGAAAAACATTTGGGTGAGTATACATGCTGAGGTCCTGGTCCATATGGTGAGTCCCACTTCTGCTCCTGCTCATCACACAGATCATGTGGATGGTGCTGATCTGGGCTGTGGTAGGAAGGGCATTCATGAGGTTCTGGTAGGTGGCATCTTGGCTGAGCTGGCATCGGCCATGAGGTGGTGTCAGCCAGCAGGACAATGTCTCGGGAGAGTATTTATGCTCAATGGAATTCACAGCATCTTCATATCTGGGTGAGGTGGGGGGCCAGGAGACAGGTCTGCCTGAAAAATGTTTGGGTGAGTATACCTACTGAGATCCTGGTTGATATGGTGAGTCCCACTCCCACTCCTGCTCATCACATGGATCACGCGGTGATAGGTCCACTGCATGCTATAAGGTCTGGAAAAGATTCCCACTCATATTGAGACATTACAACATGCACTCCAAATCACTATGAATGCCATGAAATTGACTTCAAATTTATTTTGCACTATTTTGCACTATTTAAGACAACTTCAAATGACTTCGAACTATTTCATGACACTTCGAATGACTTTGCAGCATTTCAAGCAACATCAGCTGCCATATAGTTGTTTTAAAACACTTTTGATACATGCTGCACATCCAGAACTAACCATTTAGTCACATATTGAGCACTACCAGACATGAGGAGAGATTACAAGAGACTTAGAATGCAATAAGTGCAGTTTTATGTTTCATTGATATATTGAAGCACAAGATAAGTACTTTTACTATATGGGAACACTATACATTTCATCATTTATTATTTTTCATTTTTTTCATGATCTACAAGTCCTCATTGTTTGATATATTTGCCTCATGTTTTACACATGTTCTTATTTCCTTTTTAGTACTATCTCTTCATTTTGTATATAGACTTGTATTAGTTAGTTAGAACAGAGAACAACCAATGGGGAACAGAGCATAAGTTACCCTCTCACTATCATTGGATTTAAGAGTTGTTCTCTTGAGTCTTAGTTTGCGTCATATCTCTAAGTTCTGCAAAATATCACAAACTTCTTTGAAACTATCGTATTCACTCCACATTTTACCACCCATCACTTATCGCTATTCAAAAAACACATCACATTCGCTAAACTCATTCCTCGATATATCTCGAACCTCTTCAAACTTCTTCAAACTATTTCACACATCTTCAAACTATTTCGCACATCTTCAAACCAATTTTGAACTATTTCAAACATCTTCATATGCTTCTAAAGACTATTTGCAACACAATTCAGCATATTACATCACTCTCTACAACTTTTGGGTATCAGCGGTGATATTTAGTACCAACTCGCACCCTTCCTCTAACTCATGTTATACCATCTGAAGCCATTTAGTAGGTTTTGTTTGGGTTTCCAGGTTGAGTATCATCAGTGGATGGTGCCGATCTGGGCTGTGTAATGCCAATCTTGATCCCAATTCTAATAAGGCCGCTGCTGCTGCCATCCCCATTGCCGTTGCTGCTGCCTGAAACTATTTCATAGGCTATTGATGTCTGTATTAAATGTATTACTCTTTGGTCTAGCAACCATTGTAATAGTGTATTCATTTGTTACTATAGTAGGTACACATCTATAGATTAGAGCATTTGACAGTGTCCACCAAACCTGTATTATTCGATACACTGTATATGTTTGATAGACCATATCATTTGACACATTGTAGCTTACCTATGTGGATGATCATTGCTGGTACTGGTTGTGACCCACACATCAAGAGCAAGAGCTCAAACCTAAAGCTAAGTTTGGCCAGTTCCCAAAGAATGTCTTCATACTTGTGGTTGCCTAATGCATTGATACTGCTACCATTCCACATCAGTTGACCACCATGTGATTTTGCATAGCTAACTCCATGTTCCATCAAAGAATCATCCATAAATCACCATGCAGTCTCCCACAGTTTGGTGCTTTTTGTATGCAAAGTGCCTGCTTTCTTTTCACTGATGAGCTCGAAGGTGAGAAGGTTGCACCAAAGACTATTAGGGATTGCTGATGCAGTGGAATTGAACCAGTAGATCATAGCTGTACAAAATTTGAGCCAGCTTTGGAAATAGCCATCTTGACATTCTTTGTTTTCAACCGCAATGAACAAAGCAGGCTCAGGAAAAACATAACCCTCTGTCATTGCAGGTGGAGGATTTTGGGGAGTTAAATTTGAAAGAGCCTTTTACCAGCTCAGAATTGGTGGTGGTAAGAATGGGCTTTCAAGATCTTCAAATTTATTCTGCCCACTTGGTGGCATCTTGGGAACATTAAATTTTTTTTTGGCATCTGTAACCATGGACATGTAAGCCAAAATACTTATTCACTACAATAGAAACCTATGTGGGCTATAAAGCTGCTTGCATACTTCACATTTAAAGATCTCCTCATGTGGCAGTGGAAGGATACTAGTTTCAGTGCAGATGGACTGAAACAGATTTGCATACTGCAGATAATGTTGGACATGTCTCGCTATTGCTCAATGTGATCACCATTTCCATGATGGATGGTGAGATGCAAAGGACAGGCTGGGCTGAGAGGGGTGGACTTATCTCCTGGTCCTTGGACAGGTGCAAGCGCCCTCATGTGAATTGAGGAGAGCACTGATGAATGGCCTCATGAGCCAAACTGCGATGCCAGCCCAGAAAAAGAGATCGCACACTGTAATATCCATAGTAAAAACCCCCATGACTTTCACTGTGGTAGGAGGATAGGTTTGCATGGGTGCAGGTGGTTCCTTCAGTAAGAGGATGGAGCAAAAGTAGTCATAGTAGTTGAGAAGAGCTGTTAATTATATGAAAATTTTCTGCATTTTGCATACAACGAGTTGCATGCAACAAAGGTCCATTGAAATGAATTCGAGGCAATGTAAAAAAATTCTCAAAAATGACAGTAAGCTGGCAAACTAGGAGCTCCTTTGAAAATCTTAACTGTGCACTGTGTTTTACACTCACCCATGGGTCTTTGTGGACTCCATGTGGACTCCACTCATTCCATGCAGAATTACTCGGATTTCATGTGGAGTCCACACATAGGGTACCCCAAAGGGGGATTTGTAAGCAATTCCATGCAGAGTCCGAGTAAGGACTTTGGACCTGGTGAATTTCATAGAGTACCCACAAAATAAATTTGTATAGTGCAGGAATTGAACTCAAGACCTCACAGTGAGGAATCACATGACAAACCAAGTAAGTGTGCTCAACCACTTGAGCAACAGGAGACTTACTAAGATTCAATATAAGGCTTATTTATGACTCAACTTTTCATATTCTTCGAGCAGGCATTTTTCAGACAATTAAGATCAAAAAATTTTAATTAACCAGATCCCTGATGTAGGACACTGTTAGGAAACAGTCTCCTAACATGCCTATTACCTAATAATATTTTTATTTTATTTTATTTTATTTCACCAAAATACGCTACCAAATTCCTATACATGCTTTATTTGTCAGCATGGAAATTTTCTATTTACACACCTCAATATGTATGCACATGTATGTGCACATGGGTAGCAACATAGAACAATATCTGTAACATAGTATATAACCATAAAATAGATACTAGGGGACCTCAGTTGAGTTCTCTTAGGTATTCCATCCACAATTGTGGTGTGAAATGCCTACTTCAGCCAACTAGTCTATTTTTAACCTCTCACATCAAATCCATCAAAACCCCCATCATGCGTGTGTGCCCCGCCACCTTCTTGTAGGAGAGCCCACACAGTCCAGCTAGCAGAACAGTGGGTGTCACCCTAACAGAAGAACTCAACTACCCCATCTGTGCACCTTCTCTTACACATGCATATGTCATTGTCTCAGCGCACCACAACTGCTTACTGATCATTTCGGAAAGAGCCAGAATTGTATATATGTATTTACCTTGCTTTCATAAGCTGACACCAGGCCTTGCCTTACATTTTGACTGCCAGTGATCGAAAGGCAGCGCTCATCATTAGAACAGCTGCAACCAGACAACCGATTGGATCTGGTTTAGCCGAGATTTACATTGCTCAATTTGGATGACTATTTTAGGTAGTTACTAGCTGAATTCAGTAATAACCCTGAGATCAGGCACTGTTGGAAGGGTTATTAATCTGAAGTGCCCAATTGTTGACAAATAGCCGAAATCACATGTTTTGCCATGTTTGGTACCCGAATAGCCAGGTCACGTGACTCGAAATTTTGTAAATTTTTTTTTTGAAGCTGAATCTTGACTCAACCAAAGAAGTGACTCATCACAGATTATGTCATCATGACAGAACAATCAACTTCGAATCCTGGTCACAATCCTGTTCCCACGCCTGCTTTAGAAGCCAAAATTGATGCTCTTACAGCACAAATGTCCCAATTAGTATCAGTATTAGCAGCATCACAGCCCAAACAAGCAGAAACAAAAGCAGAGACAGTAGAAGATAAAGATGATGAGATGGAGGAGATGGTGGAGTGGATGTCTCAGGAGGGTAAGCATGCAGAGGAGAGGTCTGAGAGTGGAAAAATGTGTTTACCTAAATATGTGCCCCTGCAAATATTTTATGGTACCATGGAGAACACAAAATCCTTTATCAGCTCTATAGTGTTGTATATTCATGGGAGAAAGCCCAAATTTCATATGACTGAGTTTAGGATTATGTTTGCTCTCTCATACATTCAGGGAGGGAAAGCACAGTTCTGGAGAAACAATGCCATCAATCAAATTGCTGCAGGATATAAACCATTTGCAAGCTTCAGGGACTTTTTGGAGAGATTGGAGGCACAGTTTGGAGACCCTAACCCAAAGGTGACAGCAAATGCTAAATTAAAAACCATGCGCCAAGGTTCTCTGACTGCAGACAAATTTATTTTGCAGTTCAAGGCAGAAGCATCACAAACCAATATGGGAGAAGCTGCATTGGTAGAATATTTGAAGGCAGGATTAAATCCCTCATTATTCAAGTCTATCTATCAACTACCTTCTATGCTGGAGAGGTTGGATGAGTGGTATAATTGGGAAATGCATCTTGATCGGCAATATCAACAGGAACAGGTGGAATCGAAATTGATGTATGGAAATGCCAGATTTGGAAAGTCATCAGGAGGAAAGTCTGAGAAAGGAAGGACAACTCAGGTACAAACTCCGAGGGCACAGCCACTGGCCATGGCAGTGACACCTATCATTAAGGAATCAGCAGCATTGATGGATGCAATGGATGTTGATCAAGTAGGAAGACAAGCTCCACTTAAACATTTTAATTGGAGGCAATTAAGGCATATGGCTAGGAATTGTAGGCAGAAAAGGAAGATTAGGGAAGCGACAATCGAGGAAGTGAAGTTGGAGGAAGATAAGCAGAAGAATTTTGTGGAAGAGTCCCAGTGAAGGTTTCCTCATTGGTGAACCAGAATCAATATAATGTATTAGTATCTGAGGAAACCCAGAGTGAACCCAAAAGCGAAATTGAAGAGTATGACCATCATCATTTATGCAACAAAGAAAAATGCCCAGCCTTATTTCTGAAGACCCCTAAATTCTTTATTCGCTCAGCGTGGATAGAACCCAAAATCAGTTTGACAGTAGTAGGATTGAAGACAGTGGACACGCATGCAGCAATTAATGTGGAGACATTGCTTGACAGTGGTGTTACTGGATTATTCATTAATCAATCCTTAATTACTGGAAATGGTATTCGCATGCATAAACTGCCACAACCTATAATGGTGTACAATATTGACGGTACGATCAATCATGGAGGAACTATTAAGGAGGAGGTGACGATGATACTGAAGTATCACGATCATCAGAAACGAGCTGTATTTGAAGTGTGTGACCTTGGGAAAACCAATCTGATAATTGGATGTCCATGGATACATAAACATAACCCGGAAATTGATTGGAAAACTGGGAAGGTACATGTGACTCATTGTTCCAAAGAATGTAATGTGTATAGGAGAAAAGTAAAAAAGGAGAAGAAGGAAAAGAAGGAAAAAGAATGTCTGAGGAAGTATTCTGTTACGATGGAGGAAGTGGAAGATGAAGATATGCCAAATAGGGAAATTCCAATTATGACTAGTAAGGAAGAACAGAAGCAAACATTTAGGGAAATTCGTGGAGGACAGTCATGGGATAAAAATGTGGAGAAAGTAGAGAAACCAGTGGAGGAGTGGGTGCCAAAAGCCCACCATAAATATTTGTCAGTTTTTCAGAAAAGGAAATCGGAGTGGATGCCAGTGTGAAAGCCATGGGATCATGCAATTGAGATGAAGCTGGGATTTGTGCCGAAGAAGTTAAAAGTCTACCCATTATCTCTGAAGGAACAAGAAGAAGTGGATGCATTCCTTAATGAACAGTTGCGCAAGGGATACATATGACCTTCGAAATTACCACAGACATCACCAGTATTCTTTGTACCAAAAAAGGATCAGAGGAAGAGGATGTGTACAGATTATAGGTATTTGAATGAGTGGACAGTGAAGAACGCATTGATATGGCTCCCTATCGCCCTGCACACATACTATGGCATTTTTTGCGATTGTGTGCACCTCCTAGATGGCTTCCGCACACTTTGCGCAGCGCGCTTTTGCATGCCTTCATGTGCTTTTGTGTGCCTTTGCGTGCTTCAGTGTGCTTTCGCACACCTTTGACCATTTAGCTGCCAATTGTTGTGCACCCTAAATGCACCTCGTTGCGCTTCAAACCGCTCCCATGCACCCCCACCCACACTCCTTATCTGCCTTCTACATTTATTGCATGCTTGATGCGCCTTTGTGCACTCCTTTTATGCTTTACCTGCACTCACATTCCCTGCTGCGCACTCATTGCACAATCCCTATCACACACACAACAGTCCACTGCACCGGTGTGCTGCACATCACAGCTCCCATCTTACTGGCACATTTATTTGAGGCGCACCACGATTCCGACATGAGCGGACTGCGCATTCTCACATAATTGGGGTGCTTTGCACCTATATGGCATTGGACTGTGCACATTTGGGCGCCTTCATGTAATCCTGGCGCTTTGGCAGTATTTGGCCTTTCACAGCATCTCCTTATAGTTCTTCTGCATTTCCAATCGGCATCACCTTATCTGGTAACCAGCACAGGCTGATCATGCCATTATTACTAAGGCGCAGCACGCGACACATAACACCGAAGTGGATTAAGTGGGAAGAGTGCACAAGACCTAGGGTGCACCAAAAATAGCGCATTGCACCAGAACAGTTGGGTAGTGGGCTATAGGTGCACAAATCTTATTGGCTGAGGCAGCGGCATAGCATGGTCAGGTTTAGATGGGCGAATGGATGCGCTTGTGGGTAGTGCATGGCGCTTTCTATTTTTACACTTTATTTTACCATTTTTATCACATAAGCCATTTGTACAAGGTGCACGAATCTTATTGGCTGAGGCAGCGGCATAGCATGGTCGGGTTTAGATGGGCGAATGGATGCGCTTGTGGGTAGTGCATGGCGCTTTCTATTTTTACACTTTATTTTACCATTTTTATCACATAAGCCATTTGTACATAGTAGGTGGACAGATAGAGAATCCAGAGGATCTTTCCCCCCCTCATAGTTCATAGCTCAGTCAGCGTCGCACATAGTCTGTGCACCAGTGTCCAGTCCATGTGCCTTTGTAGTGTGCCCTTCATATAGCTGTGTTTGTGTATCATTTGCATCCCCTCATTGTATTGTTGCATTTCGTCCCTGCATTGCGTCCTTCGTCCTCGTTCGAGCACTCATACAGTGCGCCCTTCATATAGCCGCATTTGCACACCATTTGCACACTTATTTGTATAGCCACGTTTTGCACACCATTTGTGCCTTTTTCTGCCCCTTGTGCTTCCACCCCATTTGTGTTGCCAAACTATGCACCACCTTCACAGCACACCCCAGTGTTGTCTCCATCCCCCTACACCTCTCATCTTCATCACCCTCATCGTTGCGCACTTTTGCACTCCCATTGCGCATTTTTGCCCCTTTGCATTGTGCACTTTCCTGCCACTGCACATATCTCCCCTTTAGCATACACAGCTAGTGCGCACATTGAAAACCGCCGTACCAGCCTCCCCATAGTCTTTACACCCTGAAGGATGATCCGAGGCCCTCTAAGTGAACTCCCCCTTCACCCCGAGCACACCTGCAGTTGTAGGTTAAGTGTTCACCCCTTCTGTTGAGACTCTGCACTGAGTACCAACTGAACACATCATTTCTGGAGCCCACTGCGAGGGGTTTCTGTTTATCAGACCATATTTTAGACCTCCATTGGCTCGCCCTTCACTTCAACATTAACCACCTTCGCACTCTCCATTCCGAGCTGTTAGCAACTGCGCTCTAGCTTGGGGAAATACCAGTATTCGAATCACTCTTCCTATACAACACACATCACTTGTCCATGCTGTCTTTACCTCCACCTTCACCTGAATCATCCCTACCTACCCTAACTCCGTCCGCATCACCGCATCCTTCTCCGCCTTTGCATTTCGCTGCGCTTTTACCAGATTTTAACTCTACATAGCTTATTCCACCTACTATGGCTACCATGCATATGCCATCCGCATCTAACCAAAATGTGCCGCGTCTCGACCCCGCAAAACTGCGCAAACTCCAGAAGTACTTTGAGGAGCTTGCACAACTCCTCTGCGATTGTAATGTCACCGATGAGACTGATAAGAAGTTCCACACTGTGTGCTATTTGGACAGCGACACTGCAGACACTTGGAAACTGCTACCAGAGTATAGTGTGACACACAACTATGGCACATTCAAAGACGCTGTCCTAAAGCTTTATCCTGGCTCTAGGGATAGCAGTAAATGGAGTATTAGCGACCTGGACAAGCTTATTGGTGAGACCGCATGTGTTGGCCTTGTAACTGCAGAAGAAATTGTGCGTTATTACCACGCATTTTTTAACATTAGCAAATACTTAGTTGTGCAAGGCACATTGGCATGCTACGACCAAAGCCACATGTTCGTTAGGGTGTTTCGACCAGACCAGCTCAAGCGCATTTTGAGCCACCTTGTGATTGCAGTACTGAATCAGCCTGCAAATGTGCCATACTCACTAGATGCAATTCACGATGCAATCAACTTTTCTTTGAAGGCCCAGCATGCTATTTCCAGCCACTTACTGGGCTCACAGTGCAAACCCCTGATATGTATGCGCCCTACTCAGCACCCAGTGCACCCATTTCCCAGCCACAACCTAGTGCACCCACAGTCAAAGCAGAAGACATCTCAGTCCTATTCGAGTGCATGACACAGATGATAGTTACTGCATTGAGCGCATCATGCAGAGATGGCAGAAATGGTGTGCCTCGCTCAAACAATGACAAGTGCAATGGTTGCGGTCAGACAGGGCATTATATCCCTGAGTGCGCCTCAATTGAGTGCCTTATTAGCAAAGGGAAGTGTAGGCAAAATGCGGAAGGGCGCATTGTACTCCCAGGTGGCGCATTCATGCCACATTCTATTCCAGGCAACTTCTTGGGTGAGTGCATCGAGGAATGGCATAAGCGCAACCCAGGGCAGATTGCCACTGGTTGACTTTCATCTAATACCAATTCACAGCTCATCTACAATATAGCGCCTCATCCAGCTCCAGCAGCACCTTTACAGTCGACATATGTTGCCACTTCAGTGCCTGCAGCAGATTATATGCAAAGCGCACCAAATGCACAACTAACGAAGGAAGAGCGCATTGATATGCTCGAGCGGGAGTTGATGGTGCTTCGGAAGAGGCAAGTCTTCGATGGCATCAAAATTTTGCAGCACGCACCATGCAATACATCCAATCAAGAGAGTGCACATTCTACAACCACAGACATTGCACCTGCCGACAGTATTGAGTCCCCAGCCTTGCAACCCACTGTGAGTGCAACTGAAGCACCTGATGAGACACCCATACATCCCTATTCCAACATTCCTGAAGCGCATTTTGTGCCCGTAGCAGCAGATAAACCAGACATACCAGCTAACACTTCCAAAGGCAAAGAGCCATCATACCACACTGTTGTTCCCATCCAAAACCCACAGATTGTTGATGACGTATATGTGCGTGCCATGAAGGCGCCCTCTGTTATGGTTTCACATGAGGAGCTCCTATCCCTTTTGCCCAATCTCAGACAGTGCCATAGAGAACAAGTTACCCCAAAGTGCATTGCAGCTACTGGCGCAGAAGTGGTAGCTACCAACCTTGCGAGCATTATGCCATTTGTGCACTGCAATGCGCATGCGCCTTTTGTGGAAGATAAAGCACTTAATGCGACACCTCCAGTTAGCATGGCAATTGCAGTGCCACTTCCTATTGTTTTGCAGGATCCATTTGAACAGTACCTCACCCATCTCCAGCCAGGCGAAATTGAAAACCTGGACATTTTGAAGGTTGCAAAAGAGTCGCATGCACTTCATTCCATTGATTTATTGATCAACAACCAAGAATACTTTGAAGCTATCTTAGACCCGGGTTCACAAATTATCGCAATGTCAGAAGCAGTCTGCCATCATCTTGGGCTTCAGTATGACCCATGCATTTGCTTATACATGCAATCAGCCAATGGAGAGGTAGATGAGTTGCTTGGGCTTGCGCACAATGTTTCTGCATGCATTGGAGATATCATTGTCTATGTGCAAGTTCATGTTATCCATTCACCTGCTTACGATATTCTGTTAGGGTGCCCCTTTGATGTGTTAACATGCTCCATTGTGTGCAACTTTGTGGACAAAGTGCAAACAATTACTATCTGCGATGCGAACACAGGCGCCATCTCCACCATTCCAACAAAGCCTAGAGGAAAGCTGCGCCACTTCTTACCAGCTCCAGCAACACCGCACCTTGCTATTCAGCATAACCCACAAAGAAATTTTTGCCAGGCTTCAAGGAATTGATCACAGACCAAGGAGAAGCCGCCACTATCATAACATTCAACTCTGATACCCAATCTTGTGATGTTTCTGTGTTTGCGCTTATTCCATTTTCTGCTTCCATTCCTTTGACCTCTATTATCTCTCAACTCTACCTATCTCAGTGTACCAACAGTCATGTGCAGGTGCTCTTAAACTTGATTGACCCCATGGCATTTATTCCAGCCGCGTTTCCAGAAAGCGCACATGTGCACACAACGTTTATCGATTTAGTGGTGCACGCACTGCAAAAGGGCATAGTAACCAAGAAGAAATATAAACCAGTTGCTAGAAAAGTCAAACCAGTTATTGTGCCCGTCCCAAATGAATTTCGCATCGAGCGCAACATTATAGGCGATCCACTAGCGGCACTTCCTGTGCTTTTACCAAACCCACCACCATTTACTCCGACCAGGCACTATACTGAAGAGCACATGCAAATGCTCCAAAAGCGCCACACCAATTTCTTATTACCAGAGGAGATGAGGGTTTTACACCACTTGATATCTTTGCAGAATGAAGCCTTTGCATGGAGCGATGAGGAGCGTGGCAGCTTCAAGACCGTGTTCTTCCCCCCAGTAGAAATCCTGGTTATTCCGCACATCCCTTGGATAGAGCACAACATCCCCATTCCACCAGGCATATACAATGAAGTTTGTGCTATTATCCAGAAGAAGATAAACTCAGGTGTTTATGAGCACTCAAATTTGGTGTATAGATCGCGCTGGTTCTGCACACTCAAGAAAGATGGGAAAGCGCTGTGCATCATACATAGCCTCGAGCCACTTAATCGCATTACCATTAAACACTCCAGCATCACCCCTACACCTGAGCACCTCGCAGAGCAGTTTGCAGGGCGCGCATGCGGCGCTGTCCTTGATCTATATGTGGGATACAACAAGCGCTAATCAAAGAATCATCGTGCGACCTTACGACATTCCAGACGCCATATGGCACAATGCGCCTCATTACATTGCCAATGGGTTGGACAAACTCGGTACCAATCTTCCACAATGATGTGTGCTATATTCTGCAGCCAGAGATTCCAGGTTACACCGTTCCCTATATCGATGATGTCCCAGTCAAGGGGCCTTCGAAGCGCTACATTTTACTGGACAGATCATGTGAAGCACTCACTGCAAACCCTGGCATAAGGCACTTTGTGTGGGAGCACTTCCAGAATGTGAACTGCATTGTGCAGCACATGAAATATAGCGGTGGCACTTTCTCTGGGATGAAATCCACACTGTGCACTGAAAACTTCGTCATCCTTGGCCATTACTGCACACCAGAAGGTAGAAAACCTGAATGCGACAAGGTAGACATTATCCACAATTAGGGCGCATGCCACACGCTTTCGGAAGTGCGCACATTCTTGGGAACAGTCAGTTTAATGCGCATTTATATCCGTAATTATGTGCACTGCATTAATGCGCTCACAAGGCTTACACGCAAGGACGCTCCATTCGAATGGGGCCCAGAGCAGATAGCGGCGCAAAACAACATCAAGCAAGCAGTACTAGAGTGTCCTGCACTACAACTGATCAATTATTCCTCAGAACTCCCTGTTATCCTTGTGGTCGACACTTCCCAGATAGCGGTCGGCTTTTACCTTTGCCAGCAAAAGGGCGCAGATGCAAAAATGCGCAATTACAATCGGTTCGGCTCAATTATGCTCAATGACAGAGAAGCACACTTTTCGCAACCGAAGCTAGAGATCTATGGGCTTTACCGTGCACTGCACAGTTTGCGCCTTTATATTATAGGTGTGCGCAACTTAATTGTGGAGACTGACGTGCGCTATATCAAGGGCATGCTACAAAACCCCGATATCCAACCCTCTGCTAGCATTAACCAGTGGATTGTCTCAATCCTTACATTCCACTTTATACTCGTACATGTTAGGGGAGCGGTGCATGGTCCAGATGGGCTTTTGCATCAGCCAAAGCAGCCAGAGGACTTAGAAGGAGAAGAGGATGAAGAGTTTGAGGATTGGATTGATGCGCTACATGGCTTTATGCATGTGATACATCCCATTTCACAGTCCTTTGATGTGCAAGCACTCGCGCAAATTCGCAAAATGTGTGCAATAGTGTGCTTATTTACGATGATGACTATAGCCAAGTTCTGAGGAGCACAACTGCAGATGCAGAGGATGAGAAGTTAGATTTGGTGTGGATTTGGATGGATACCCTAACACGCCCTAGCGACTTCACAGATTCCGAGTACAGCATGCTCGTGTGCTATGCGAGCGCATTTTTCAAAGACAAGATGTGCCTATGGAAGCGCAATGTGCATGGTGCTCACCAGCTTGCTATTTGGCAGTCTAGATGCTTACCGATATTGCGTGCCATCCACGACAACATTGGACACAAGTGCTTTTATGCGACATGCTCCGCATTGCTCAAGCACTTTTGGTGGCTGCACATTATGGACGACATTGTTTGGTTCATGCACACTTGTTGTATTTGCCAGATCCAGCAAATGCAGAAGGTTCTAATACCACCAGTCATCGCAATGCCTGCACCTCTCTTCAGTAAAGTTTATATTGATATGATGCACTTACCAGTATCAGCAGGGCAGCACTATATTGTCCAAGGGCGTTGCTCACTTGCGACTTGGCCAGAATTCTGCGGGCTCCCTAAAGAAAATGCGAGCGCACTTGGTGATTGGATGTTTCAAGACCTCATCTGCAGATGGGGGCGCATTATGCAAGATAGTTACTGATAATGGCAAGCCATTCATCAAAGCGCTAGCCTATCTCAGTAAGTGCTACCATATCAATCACATCCGCATATCTGGCTATAACTCACGCGCTAATGGAATTGTTGAGTGTGCACATTTCGACATGCATCAAGCACTTATCAAAGCCGCAGATGGAGTAGAATCAAAGTGGTTCAGTGCATGGTACTCAGTCTTTTGGGTGGAGTGCATCACAGTTCAGAAGCACCTTGGCATCTCGCCATACTTCATTGTGACAGGTGCACAGCCTCTAATCCCTCTCGATATCATTGAAGCGACATACCTTAACCCACCCCCAGATTCTATACTCTCCACTACAGACTTGATCATGCGGTGCACACACGCATTGCAAAAGCATCCAGAAGACTTAGCGTGCATCCATTCCCATGTCTATGCAGAAAGGTGCAAAGCAGTGCTCCATTTCGAGAAAGCGCACTCAAAAACCATCCGCAGTTTTGACTTCCAGCATGGCGATTTAGTCCTTATGCGCAACACAGTGATCGAGAAGAGCCTTGATCACAAAATGTGCACGCATTATCTCGGTCCTCTAGTTATGATGTCACACAATCAGGGCGGTGCATATATCGTTTGCAAGCTCAATGGGATGGTATTCGACAGGCCAGTAGCCGCATTCTGCCTACTGCCATACCACGCATGCAAGTCCATTGCACTTCCTGACATAGCGCTCAATATCACCACAATGCAGTTGAGGGAGATGGAAGAGTCCATAGTAGTGGACACAGAAGATGAAGAAGCAGTTGATGAAGAAGAAGCGCAAGGAGATAGCGCTGAGGATGAAGAAACCACTGATGAGGTGCGCAACTAGCACTCCACATGCACCGCTATGGATACTTTACCTTTTTATACATACGCTTTGCTTTCTTTCATTTTTTTTATGATACCTTTTTCCTATTCGTGAAGTCGCATCTGGACACGTTCCGTGATTGTGCAACCCATGGGTTTTACTGGCCATGATGATCTACTGAGCCTTTCCCATTTTTTAGACTTTGTCATATGGTGTGCACTTGATTTTATCTCTTACTCTTTTATCATTGGACATGGTCAATATCTCATTTGGGAGGAGGAAAGTGATGGTTGGATGATTTTTCCGCACCCCCTTGCATTTGCGCATTTTTGCACTGGTGCGCATCTTTGTGTGCTTGACATTTCTTGCTCGGACATTGCTTATCTTATCTCTTTTCCCTCACATATATTATTTGGACTTACAAGTTTCATTTTATGGCACCATGGAAGCACGTGTGCGCATTGCACTGCTTCAGAGTGCATCACGCATATCACAGGTGCAACAGAGAGATTGATTGACACACTATCTAAAATTTATACAGGTGAGCAGCTATTCAATGGACTCCAGGAACTCGAAGCGCTCCGAGGCCACAGCCAATTTCGCCTTTGCATCCACCTCCACTTGCTCTGCGCTGTGCAACCGGCTCTTAGTGACCTCTAACTCGATGAGTGACCTTTTGATGTCTTCTTTAAGGTGATCGTATGTGGCACCCAAGACTGCAACCACCGAGCAGCATTGTGCTAAGTCGAGCGCCTCGACATCCTGGCCTTGGTAGACTGCATCCCCTGAGGTGTTTTCCAATTTGGTTTGGCATGAGGATTGCGTGTGCACACTTGCCTGGCGAATGGTAATGCAGCGTGGCCTTGGGCGCACTTGCGATGGGGGAGGGAGCGCGTTTTCGACTTTGCGGCGCTTCGACGTGTGCTCTTTTGAGGGGCTGATGAGCCCCGCATTGCTCTCATTGCCCTTGTCAGTTTGCGATGTGCCTTTGAAATAGTTAGCGCAGCATGGAAGGAGGATGAGAAAAAGACACACCAGAACACCCAGTAGCCGCTTTCCTGCCTCTAGAAGTTGCGCGCAGCTGTGCGAGGGTGCACTTCATCCATTCACACTTTCTCTTACCCTGTGCGCATGGGGCGCACCATTTTCCATTGACAGAGACGCATTTAGTCAGTTGGCCCATGCGGCAGCAGTTATCACACTAGAGTAGAAAAGGGGAACCGTTTAGTGAGTTTGAAGCATATCCAAAGAAACTTACTGGTTCACTATTAGCGTTGGAGGTGATGCCAATGCCACTCAGTAGTGGCACTTCGACATATGTGCATTGCTGCATTGCGCACACCGGGTGCGCACTTGCGCCTTTATCCGCACTGGCACTCTCATCGCTCTGCTCACTCTCCCCTTCGCTCATCACCCCACTCTTCCCAGACTCCCCAGTTCCTTCGCCTACGACCTCAGCATTGGTAGCTCCAGAAAGGGCATGCAGAGAGCACACCAGCGCAATGCACACCTTTTCATCCTCCTGTGCCTCAGCAGTATCTATATCGCTCGCCTCGTCAATTGCTCTGAACTCACCTTCCAGACACTCCAAGTTAACCTCAGGCACCTGCAATTCAGCAGTCAAGAGTGCGCAGCGCGCGTGCTTCCAGCCGCCCCACCAGCTCATGCACCCTACGCTCAAATTCTTCAGACTGCTCTTTTTTTCCTCAATCATCTTATGCATATTGGGCATCAGCTCCTCACCCCAAGTAAACCACTCCTCCACCATGATCCCACTGAATGTGCTGCGTGCCTTCGCGAGGAGCACATCGAGTTCTGCGTCATCTTTAACAGTGTCCACACAGCTTTTATACATGTTCTACATGCCTTGATCCTTAGCAACCTGCACTGGTTATAGAAATACAAAAAGCACACCAGTTTACTACAAAACTCTTCACCCCAAAATTGCATTGTCATCTGCTTGCTCCCAGCAGCAGGGAGGGTCTCATTGAGGGCCAGGATCATTTGTCTGAGGGCTAAGATAAATGCTGAGGCCATTGGATCAGGTAGAGATGGGTTGTGGAAAGAGTTATAGGGGATAGATGGTGGTCAGAGATAGATAAGGAGAGGATGGCCGCTTATGTGAGCGAAGGAAATTTTATGCTGACCAATCACATGCTGCCTGAGGACAGTCAGTACTTTAGTTGGGAGGAGATGATATGGCTCCCTATCACCCTGCACGCATACTACGGCATTTTTTGCGATTGTGTGCACCTCCTAGATGGCTTCCGCACACTTTGCACAGTGTGCTTTTGCGCGCTTTTGTGTGCCTTTGCATGCTTCCATGCACTTTCACGTGCCTTTGACCATTTAGCTGCCAATCATTGTGCACCCTAAATGTGCCTCATTGCACTTCAAACTGCTCCTGCGCACCCCCCCCCACACTCCTTATCTGCCTTCTACATTTATTGCGTGCTTGATACACCTTTGCGCACTCCTTTTATGCTTTACCTGCACTCACATTCCCTGCTGCGCACTCATTGCACAATCCCTATCACACACACAACAGTCCACCGCACCGGTGCACTGCGCATTGCAGCTCCCATCTTACTGGCACATTTATTCGAGACGCACTGTGATTCCGACATGAGCGGACTGCGCATTCTCACATAATCGGGGCTCTTTGCACCTATTTGGCATTGGACTGTGCACACTTGGGCACCTTCATGTAATCCTGGCACTTTGGCAGTATTTGGCCTTTCACAGCATCTCTTTATAGTTCTTCCACATTTCCAATTGGCATCGCCTTATCTGGTAACCAGCACAGGCTGATCACACCATTATTACTAAGGCGCAGCATGCAACATATAACACCAAAGCAGATTAATTGGGAAGAGTGCACAAGACCTAGGGTGCACTAACAATAGTGCATCGCACCAGAACAGTTGGGTAGTGGGCTATAGGTGCACAAATCTTATTGGCTGAGGCAGCAGCATAGCGTGGTCAGGTTTAGATGGGCAAATGGATGCACTTGTGGGTAGTGCATGGCACTTTCTATTTTTACACTTTATTTTACCATTTTTATCACATAAGTCATTTGTACATAGTAGGTGAACAGATAGAAAATCCAGAGGATCTTTCCCCCCCTCATAGTTCATAGCTCAGTCAGCGTCACACATAGTCTGTGCACCAGCATCCAGTCCATGCGCCTTTGTAGTGTGCCCTTCGTATAGCTGCATTTGTGTATCATTTGCGTCCCCTCATCTTATTGTTGCATTTCATCCCTGCATTGCGTCCTTCATCCTCATTTGAGCACTCATACAGTGTGCCCTTCATATAGCCACATTCGCACACCATTTGTGCACTTACTTGTATAGCCATGTTTTGTGCACCATTTGTGCCTTTTTCTGCCCCTTGCACTTCCACCCCATTTGTGTCCCCAACCTACGCACCACCTTCACAGCACACCCCAGTATTGTCTCCATCCCCCTACACCTCTCATCTTCATCACCCTCATCGTTGCGCACTTTTGCGCTCCCATTGCGTGTTTTTCCACACTGCGCGTTTTTGCCCCTTTGCATTGTGCACTTTCCCGCCACTGTGCATATCTCCCCTTTAGCATACACAGCTAGTGTGCACATTGAAAACTGCCATACCAGCCTCCCCATAGTCTTTACACCCTGAAGGACGATCCGAGGCCCTCTAAGCGAACTCCCCCCTCACCCCGAGCACACCTGCAGTTGTAGGTTAAGTGTTCACCACTTCCGTTGAGACTCTGCACCGAGTACCAACTGAACACATCAGCATACCCTTTGCCATTGATCTCAGAGATAATTGACAAGGTGGGAAAGGCCAATGTCTTTACAAAATTGGATTTACACTGGGGGTACAACAATGTATGAATAAAGAAACGAGATGAGTGGAAAGCAGCATTTGCCACGCATCGAGGATCCTTCGAGCCGCTAGTCATGTTTTTTGGGATGACCAATAGTTCCCCAACTTTCCAAAATATAATGAATGACATTTTCAAGGATGTGATAGACACAGGCATGGTGATAATATTCATTGATGACATTTTGATATTCATGGAGAATGAAGAAAATCATGAGGTGATAGTGCAGGAGGTGTTGAAGAGGTTGGCACAGAATGATTTATTTGTTAAACTGGAGAAGTGTGTATTTGGAGCAAGCAAGATTGAGTTCTTGGGATTAAAGATTGGTCCTGACGGAATCAAGATGGATCCTATCAAGGTACAGGCAATTGTTAATTGGCCTGTGCCCACCCATATTAAGGAAGTTCAGGCTTTCTTGAAACTCACCAATTTTTATCATTACTTTGTTCATAATTTTTTAAAATTGCCGCACCATTACACAACCTTATGCAAAAGGGAGTAGTGTGGAGATGGGGAGAACAACAGCAGACAGCATTTGAGGAGTTAAAGAGGAAGTTTGTGGAAGAGCCAATATTGGTCCCAGTAGATTTCACACATCCTTTGTGAGTGGAATCAGATGCATCAGACTTTGCTACTGGAGCGGTATTATCAATGCTATGTGAAGATGACAAATGGCATCCTTGTGCATATTTGTCTAAAGGGTTGAATGATGTGGAGAGGAATTATGATGTGCATGATAAAGAGATGTTGGGAATAATACAAGCATTGGAGGCATGCAGACATTATTTGGAGGGATGTATGCATCAGATTGAAATCTGGACAGACCATCAAAATCTGCAGTACTTCATGTCCGCTAAAAAGCTTAACTGTTGACAAGCACATTGGGTGTGATTCCCATCACGTTTTAATTTTCACTTGGTCCACAAAGCAGGAAGCTTGATGAGGAAAGCAGATGCATTATCCAGACATACAGATCATAAAAAGGGAGTGGAGGAGGACAATACCCTACTCAAACCTGAATACTTTTGTATTTGCGCTATGCATCAAGGGCATCTATTGGTGGATAGCTCAGAGATGGAAATGTTGTCTAAAATTAGGCAATGTTCAGAGATGGATGATGAAGTGGTGGAAGCTGTGAAAGCTTTGAGGGGAGAGAAGAAAGGGAATATTAAAGAAGATGAATGGGTTGAAGAACAAGGGTTAGTGTTGTTCAGAGGAAAGGTGTATGTACCGAAGGATCAAGATTTACAAAGGGAGATCATACAATTATATCATAACATGCCAGCTGCTGGACATCCAGGAAGGTTGAAAACGTTGGAGTTGGTGATGAGAAATTATTGGTGGCTTGGAATTTCAAAGTATGTGTTGGGGTATGTGGATGGATGTGATACGTGCATGAGGGGGAAGAAATTTCCAGAAAAGCCTGCAGGGAAATTAATGCCAAACCCTATACCTAAAGCGCCATGGCAAGACATATCTGTGGACTTTATCACAGGATTACCTGAAGCTCAAGGATACAATGCAATATTTGTAGTATGCGACCACTTCACAAAGGAAGTCCATATCATTCCTACTATTGCAGAAACCTCATCATTGGGCTTGGTGCACCTCTATCTAAATCAGGTATGGTGGTTACATGGATTACCTGATATGGTTATCTCTGATCACAGATCACAATTTGCTTCTGCATTTATGTGAGAGTTAAATAACATATTGGGGATTCAAACCAAATTATCTACGGCATATCACCCACAAACCGATGGGCAGACAGAGAGAATGAATCAGGAGTTGGAGCAGTACCTACGCATGTTTGTCAATTACCAACAAACTGACTGGCCTGAATGGTTGGCAATTGCTGAATTTTCTCACAATAATAAATTTCATTTGGCTACTTGCATGTCACCCTTCTTCGCTAATTATGGGTATCATCCCAGAATGGGAGTAGAACCTCGAAGGGAAGTCAAGGTACAGTCAGTGGAGGACTTTGTGTCAAAAATGTCCAAGGTACAGGAGGAAGCAGAGGCAGCATTGTTGAAAGCACATGATGATATGATGCAACACACGGATCGTACTTGAGCTATTGCTCCAGAGTACAAAGTTGGTGACTTGGTATGGCTAAGTACCAAGGATCTAAATATTCCACGATCTTCAAGAAAGCTTACAGAGAAGCAAGTTGGCCCATATCCAATTTCTAAAATAATTTCACCCAATGCAGTAGTGTTAAAATTATCTCAGTCATTCGAGATTGATACTGAAATTAACATTTCCCATTTATACCCTTACTGCCCACCCACTATTCCCGGTCAACAAACTACTCCACAGTCTCTAATAATGTAGAAGGTGCTCCAGAATATATTGTGGAAGAGGTTTTGGACTCATGTCTTTGACAAAATAAATTGGAGTTCTTAATCAAGTGGAAGAACTACACCGATGAAAATAACTCATGGGAACCTGAAGAGAATTGTAAGTGAGCGCATAAGGCAATTGCCCAATTCTTTAAACATAATCCAAATGCTCTGTGTCACATTGCTAGAATGGTGTATGAAGGGATGAATTTCTGGCCTTACCATAATTTCACAGAGGGGACAGATACAATATTTTGTCAAGGCATAAAGGGAGGGTAATGTTAGGAAACAGTCTCCTAACATGCCTATTACCTAATAATATTTTTATTTTATTTTATTTTATTTCACCAAAATACGCTACCAAATGCCTATACATGCTTTATTTGTCAGCATGGGAATTTTCTATTTACACGCATCAATATGTATGTGCATGTATGCGCACATTGGTAGCAACATAGGACAATATCTGTAATATAGTATATAACCATAAAATAAATGCTAAGGGACCTCAGTTAAGTTCTCTTAGGTATTCCATCCACAATAGTGGTGCGAAATGCCTATTTCAGCCAACTAATCTATTTTTAACCCATTGCATCAAATCCATCAAACCTCCCATCATGCATGCATGCCCCACCACCTTCTTGTAGGAGAGCCCACATGGTCCAGCTAGCAGAACAGTGGGTGTTGACCTAACACTCTTACTTCCACATACGTCATTGTTTCATTGCCACAACCACTTACTCATCCTTTTGGCATGAGCTGGAAGTACTTGTATATATGTATTTACCTTTGCTTTTGTAAGCCAATGCCAGGCCTCGCCTTACATTGCAACCACCAGTAATCAAGAGGCAGCGCTCATCATTAGGACAGCTGCAACCGAACAACTGATCAGATCTGGTTTAATCAAGATTTACTGTACTCTATTTGAATGACTATCGAGCCTCTGCTTGCAGGGTGGCAATAGGCCTGTTTCTGGTCTACAACAACCACAGCCAACATCAGCACACGATGCTGTCGCTGTGAGCCTCTGCTTGCAGGGCAGCAATGGGCTCTTTCCTGGACAACGATGATGACTGCTGATACTACGTTACACAGCACCACCACCCCCACTTGCAAGCCACTGACAACAAAAGGCAATGAGAACAAATGACAAACACCAGGGACAATGAGTGCTAGGGGGCAACAAATGCCAGGGACAATGAATGCTGGGGACAATGAATGGTGGGGAAAATGAATGCCAGGGATGACAAACAGTGGAGCAATGACTCATGGGGACAACAAATGGTGGCAAACAGTGGGGATGAAAACAATAATGAATCAAGGGGCTGACAAATAGTGGGGCCAATGAATTGTGGGAACGACGAACAGTGGGGAAAGGGACGACAGTAAGCATGAACCGCAGGGACAGGACAATGACCCCCCACCACAAAAGTAAGATGGTGGGCTATTTTTACTATCTCATTCTTTTTCTTTCAGTCTTTCAGCAACACCACTGCAAGCAACTGCTCGCAGGATGTAAATAGAATTAGTTTTATCTACTATATAAAATAATTTAGTTTGACTCCAAAAAACAGCTAAAAGACCAGTTTTAACTGGACTTTTGGGGTCAACTGAACCGAATAGGACCAGTCATATTTGGTTCAGTTGTGGTCTTGTATTAGGGCGACACCCATTAATCTGCTAGCTGGACCATGTGGGCTCTCCTACAAGAAGGCGGTGGCACGCGTGCGCATGATGGGGGGATTGATGGTTTTGATGCGAGGGGTTATCAATAGATTAGTTGGCTGAATTAGGCCTTTCGCACCACTATTGTGGATGGAATACCTAAGAGAATACAACTGAGGTCTCCTAGTATTTATTTTAGAATTATATACTATGTTACATATATTTTAGTATGTTATTACAGACGTGCGCGCACATGCGCATACATATTGATGTGTGTAACTAGAAAATTCCCACGCTGACAAATAATGTGTATATAGGCATTTTGTAGCATGTTTTGGTGAAATAAAATAAAATAAAATAAAATAAAATAAAAATAGTATTATGTAATAGGCATGTTAGGAGACTGTTTCCTAACATCTTGCTATTTTAGGGATCAGTTTGGACCAAACTGGACCCTTAAACACTATCCTCCACCCTGAAATTGGACAACTGATGAGGAGAAGGGTGCAACTTCTTACAAGTTGAAGTGAAGTCCTCTCTGGCCCCTTTTCACCTGGCCTGCTACAGCCTGGTGGATTCTGCCTGGAACCCCTGAACCCCTCAACCACCAACAACTGGGTCCAACCAGAAGTCTGGTGTTTTTCCTGCCCAAGTCCCAACCTTGGTAGCAGCAATCTGAACTTTGACACTCTGTTAGCTCACTATTAAGTGAGACTTCAAGGTTGCCCTTACACCATCCACTACTTGATTTTTGGGCTTTTCACATATACTAGCCACTGACCATTGACAGAGGAGTCCTTAGAGTTTTCTCTTCAGGTCTTCCTCTGTTGGGTGCAACCTCTGTCATCTGTATTATTTATGTAGTATAATACTATCTTTGGATTTCCCTCTGACTATACATCAAAAACATTAAAAAATGGCAATGTGCAACACCTTATAAAATTATCTACTACATATGTTACGACCGTTTTGTGGGAGTGATGGCGAGCTAAATGGGGTAGTTTTTCGGCTGAGATCGGTGATTGATCGGTGATGATTGATGGGACGACGCGCACAACATATGGGACGACCGTTTTGTGGGAACAAAATGATGGGATTATCTAAAATTTGTCAGAGCTGTGCAAAATTGGTCAGAGCTGTGCAAAATTTGTCAGAGCTGTGCAAAATTGGTCAGCACTGTGCAAGATGAGTCAGAAATGATTGCATTAGTCAGAGCTGACTAAAATTTGTCAGCTCTGACTAATATAACTGGGCTTCAAAATGTGGTCGTAGCATATGTAGAGGTGAGCTGCGTTGAGCATGGCTGAGTTTGAAGTGGAGTTTGAAACTTCGCAAGTGAGCTGAGTGTGGAGAGGAGTGTGAGGGGAGTGTGAGGGGTGGGGTGGGGTGTGAGGGGGTGTGAGGAGGTGGGCAAGAGGGGGATGGAGGAGAGGTATGAGGGGTGGGGAGGGGGTATGAGAGGGTGTAGAGGGGGGAGGGGGACATGGGAAAGTGAGAGGGGGATGGGGAGGGGGAAGGGGGAGGTGGAGAAGGAGGAGATGGAGATGGGTAAGGGGGAGATGGAGATGGGGGAGATGGGGGAGATGGGGGAGATGAGGAAGGGGGAGGGGGAGGGGGAGATGAGGAAGAGAGAGGTGGGGATGGAGGTGGATATGGGTATGGGTATGGGTATGGGGAAGGGAAAGGGAGAGATGGGGAAGGGAAAGGGGCCATTGGGGAAGGGGATAAACACCACAACCCCCCCACGTTGACTGGGGGCCAAGGGTCCCAAGTCGACTGAAGAGTTGTGTACTACTGTATCTAAAAGTCAAATAAAGAGTTGTGTGACCACAAACCCCCAAACGTTGACTTTGGGCCGAAGGTCCAAAGGCAACTGAAGAGTTGAGTAACTGTAGTGGGATTAAGCATTGTGTTACATATACATGAGCTGGCCCATGCCGGTGTCAGGCTGAGCAAGCAAAGCGAGTGAATGCCATGACAAAGGCATGGGTCATAAGCTCGTCTATTACATATGCTATGATGATTTTTGTGGGAGTGATGGCGTGATGGGATCAGGGCTAAAAATAGGTGATGTGCTGCATAACATAGGCTACAGTCGTTTTGTGGGAATGATGGGACTGATGGTTGATGTGATTATCTAAAATTTGTCAGGCTTGGTCAGAAATGATGGCATTAGTCAGAGCTGACTAAAATTTGTCAGCTCTGACTAATATAGCTGGGCTTCAAAATGTGATCGTAGCATATGTATGAGCTGCAGCTGAGTTTGAAGTGGAGTTTGAAACTTCGCAAGTGAGCTGAGTGTGGAGAGGAGTGTGAGGGGAGTGTGAGGGGTGGGGTGGGGTGTGAGAGGGTGTGAGGGGGTGGGCAAGAAGGGATGGAGGAGAGGTATGAGGGGTGGGGATGGGGTATGAGAGGGTGTAGAGGGGGGAGGGGGACATGGGAAAGTGAGAGGGGGATGGGGAGGGGGAAGGGGGAGGTGGAGAAGGAGGAGATGGAGATGGGGAAGGGGAGATGGAGATGGGGGAGATGGGGATAGAGATGGGGGAGATGGGGGAGATGAGAAAGGGGGAGGGGGAGATGAGGAAGGGGGAGAGTGGGAAGAGGGAGATGGGGATGGGGATAGGGGAGGTGGGGATATGGGATATGGAGATGGAGAGAGAGATAGAGATTGGAATGGGGATAAACACCACAACCCCCCCACATTGACTTGGGGCCAATGGTCCCAAGTCGACTGAAGAGTTGTGTACTACTGTATCTAAAAGTCAAGGAAAGAGTTGTGTCACCATGAACCCCCAAATGTTGACTTTGGGCCAAAGGTCCAAAGGCAACTGAAGAGTTGAGTAACTGTAGTGGGATTAAGCATTGTGTTACATATACGTGAGCTGGCCCATGCCGGTGTCAGGCTGAGCGAGCAAAGCCCCAAGTCAACTGAAGAGTTGTGTACTACTGTATCTAAAAGTCAAGGAAAGAGTTGTGTCACCATGAACCCCCAAATGTTGACTTTGGGCCAAAGGTCCAAAGGCAACTGAAGAGTTGAGTAACTGTAGTGGGATTAAGCATTGTGTTACATATACGTGAGCTGGCCCATGCCGGTGTCAGGCTGAGCGAGCAAAGCGAGCGAATGCCATGACAAAGGCATGGGTCATAAGCGAGCGAATGCCATGACAAAGGCATGGGTCATAAGCGAGCGAATGCCATGACAAAGGCATGGGTCATAAGCTCGTTATTGATTTCAGTCCTGATCCCAAAATCACAATTTTGGCAAAGTTTTTAGTTTGCCTAAAAAGGTGAACTTCCTAGTGCTGAGTGATACGATTACATAATCAATAAAGTTCACGTGATACACGAAGGTGAACTCCGTGCCGTGTGAGTACCATTACATAATCAATAAAGTCCACGTGATACACGACGCGACGCGTTCAGGCGTATGGTAAAACATCGCGTGATGCCTAAACGCATGACCAGACACGTCATCTACCACGCAGATCACCTAAAAGATGTCGCATGCAATGTATCAATTTTATAGCGGTTCGCAGACATGGTGCCGCACTGGTCACAATTGTCATTGATCCCATAGTTTGCTCGAATCCAGCCACAGTGTCTGGGGTTGATCTGTGACATGCAGTAAACTCGTAGATTATGATGTGGACCGCAACACGCTTGCAAATGGCCCGAGGTCGTTGAAGTGTGGCATCCCCCGACCTCTCCCATGTATGAGTGACCATACAATATTGTTTAATGCACCCAGAACGTGGACTTACGTGGAAGTTCTCAGAGTCTGGTTCCGTTTCTACTTTTATTATAATCTCAACGAAAAATTTCTTTATCTGCAACTCCAAAGTGGAGCCCTGTGACACTGTCAGCCAACCAGCAAATTGCGATCATCGAGGAAATTCCTTTTATATCTAAAAGAGAGTGAAAAAGAATACACTCTACTGTCGAGCCTTTAGCGTTGAGTTGGTCCTTCCGTTCAGAATTCGAATTCCCGACACACCACATGATGTACTGTTTTTCAACATTGAATTCTTTACCTAATATAAGCACATTGTAATTCGAATATTTATATTTGCGCTTCCTGAGGGTACGCGTCGCAAACGGCTGGCTGCCTCGAAGATACATCGGAATTGCACGTTTCAACGTAAGAGACAAGCACTGCAGTCAGCATGAGAACTTTAGTGATTTATACTTGCATCAAAAGCTAGAACTTCGAGCAATCATCTTATTTGCCTTGTAGGTACATTTAGCAGGCCGTACGGAAGGCCTGGACTTCCTTGAACTCCTGCAGATGCGGACGTTAAAGGTGATTAGAAGTCATGTCACGTGAGGCATTGGGCGTAGCAAATAGCATGATGCTGCATGGAAATCTGTCCTATTTGGTTTTATTTGATCTCCCGCCAAAACGTCGATATCGTGGTATTCAAGCTTTTATCCTTCGTTCAAGCCCTCCGCTAGCCAAATTTCTATACAGGATACATGTTGCAACATGTTTATGCAAGAAATCACCAGTGATAAATATTTACATTAGAAATTATAAAAATCCGGTTAACATTATAGCTATTCTTTATCCATCTCCCAATCATCATCAGCGAGGTCGGCGCCCTCCAAGACAAGCCCGACTTCTGGTAAATCTGTGCTTGGAGGTTCTCTTGACGGCTCATCTGTATGGAATCGCTTTACAGCCGCTATCAATGCGGCCAACTTCTCTGGCCTATTCGGAAGCTCTCCCTTCTTCGGAACCAGTTGATCACCATTGAATCTATGCCACTCGAGTTGAAGATCGAGATCCTTCTTAATCATACTTGTATGCTCGAGCTTTTGGATGTCGAATTCGCACTCAACGGCCGCTATCTTCTTGGTGTACTCGGCTTTCTTCTCAGCCTTGTCTTAGCTGCGTTTACCTGTGCCTCTCGCCGTTGTTTCTCACGTCCTTCACCGAACGCGTCGCGTCGATCACATAATACACGAAATCATCTAAACCATGGAGCATCGGTAGAGGTTGGCACAGTTGTCCGATAACTTGAAGATGATGGAGATAGTACTTTTGAAGTGTTGCAAACACTTTCTTTGTAAAACATCTTCAATTTTTCTCACATGTACTTACATACATCTTGTAAGTCAAAGCAATACAATGAAAATTAAAAATGTTTCCCAAAGAATATCTTCAAAGTTGAATTCCATACAACTTCCTCCTGCAAAGGCAGTCCTAAAATGGTCTGTGTGAAGCCGCACTAATGCTGGAAGTTCTGTACCATGTTTTCGACAACATTGCATTACATAATCAAAGACTAATCTATTTCGATCAATTCGTCACTTTGATGGAATTTTTACGTTTTAGAAAATGCTCAGAAAATCTGATAAATTGGAATTATTGGCAGGGTCAGCGAAAATCGGGTGTGACGCGTGACTGACGAATCGAATGAAATGGTACAGTAGCATGCATATATTTATTCGTCGCCATTGTAATCTGAATATCCTAACAGACTCATCATGTGCAAGATTTTCATAACATTATTGGAGACCGCCGCACTATGTTCGTTTATGTTGTGGCGTTCCGGTTGTGATTCGGAGCAGTGATGATAACGCCGGTTATGCAGTGATTCTCCACTAGCATATCGGGTTACGGTTATCAGCGCTGACCTTCCGATTCTCCATCTCTGACTCCTTCACATCCGGATGGTGAGGAGGATGATTCAATTCAGCCTGTTGAAGTAGCTCTGTCAGCCAATCAGCATATTGCGATCATAGAGTTTACTTAAATAAGAATATTCGAAAGGGTTGCAAACTGTAGCAAATAGGCTAACTCCGCGAGAAACTACTTAACAGCTTCTGATGCCCACATGTTCCATCCAATATGGCGGCGCTGTTACGCCCAGGAAAAAATGTTGAAGGCACACATGTTCGCCGATCGCCGATCTTGGCACCGTCGAGACGCAGACGTATGTAAGAGTGAGTAAAGCGTAAAACACCGTCACGGTCAAGTTATGCCTTCGATAGCCCTAAAATGATGCGAAGAAGCAGTGATAGCCTCCGTGTCATTCATTTATGTTGTGAATTTTAGTTATACGTTTCGGGTTTGGATATATGTATGAAAATGTCATACAGAAAGTAGCTGTAAGTCTATCTGGTGCGTTGTGACTCTTTGGTGGCTTGGCTGACAGGCACGCGGATCAAGGGATCATCGATCATCTGCATCAGGGATCATCCTGTGACGCTTTGTGCGTTATGCCGTGGGGTTTGCAGTGGCCCCATGGTTCCCCACGGAGATCTGGAAGCTATCATTTGAGGAGTCCTCATGCTCGCTTCCATTTGGGTGCGCCACTATAAGTGTTGCAAACGTCGAGGTGAGTTCCCATGTAATGGCCCCTTACTTCCTCAGGAACTGGATCCCCAAGCGTGAGACGCGAGCTGCAGCGAGACCTCTGCTTACCGTGCTGTCGGAATTGACATGGCTGCAGTGGGCTCATTTTTGGTCTGGGTATGTGGTGTAGCCAACAGATATCCTCGTTCCATGTCTCAACCAAGTTTGTTCCCAACTTTTTAGATGGCTTGCGTGGTCTTGTGACTCAATCGACTTTTTCTCGGTTTCTTTGACGGTCCCGCTGCTTCAGAAGCAATTCAATAAAGCCCAGGCCTCTAGCATAGTGCGTATCGCTAGGCAATATTTCGAGTTTCAAAAGGATAATTGAACAATACAAGACGACAGCTATAACACTGACCTTGCTTTTCCGACCAGTGGGAGCAGTATGTCCATTTCTAGGATTGAATTCTTGTTCATATCTGACGAACATGCCGTCGTGTTCTCCCAGCTGATATTTGGAATTCTTTCTGACCGTTTCGGCAGAAGATGGCCCCTTGTAGGAAACCTCCTTCTCATCTCTGTTCTCCAACTCGGTGCTGGCTTCGTCCAAACTTTCAGCCAATTCCTCGCCGTCCGCTCCCTCTTTGGTATTGGCATGGGTGGTATTTGGGGTCTCGCCGCGTCCACTGCCCTTGAGAATCTTCCCGTCGAAGCTCGTGGTATTGCTAGCGGTGTTCTCCAACAGGGATACGCCGTAGGCTACCTCCTCGCCGCTTGCGTCAATTTGAAGCTTGTACCGGTGGTTGCAGCTGGTTGGCGCAGTCTTTTCTGGACAGCTGCCGGTATTTCCCTGTTCGCAGCCTGTGTGCGGGCTCTGTTGCCTGAGAGTGAGGTGTTTTTGCGCGCCAAGGCTGCCGAACGGGCTGGTGGACTGGATACGGCGACAAAGACGAAGGTCTTCTTCAAGGAGACCAAGGAGATGATGAAATTGCACTGGGTGATGTGTGTCTACGGTGTCTTCCTTATGACTGGTGCGTTCCCTTATCTTGAACGTCACTGTTTTTAAACTTATGATTAGGTTTCAACTTCTTGTCGCACGGATCTCAGGTATGTTCATTTCCACGACAGAGTTATATATCCACACCCATGAACGTCTCGGATGTAGGACTTGTATCCCACATATTTGCAAACTACAAAGAACTTCTCATCCCATGCAGCTACGGTTGCAACTATCATCGGTAATTGTGTAAGCATTAACCTTCCCCGACATCACGGAATGTTTTTGACTTTTCTTTACTAGGGCGCCATTGTGTAATGTCCTCCACTTTGCAACACCTACCCTGGGCTCATAAACATTCATAGCGGAGGATTTTTCGCGGGCTGGATCAGTCAGTACATTGGGCGTCGTCTCACCATTATGTACCTACAATTGCGTTTTCTTAACGAGCATGGCTAATACCTAGCCTCTAGCATATTCGTGCTTCTCATAGCAAGTTTCATTCCGCTATGGATTCTACCCAATACCTTCGGCGGTCTGTCAGCGGGCGCATTCTGTATTCAGATCGGTGTTCAAGGTGCATGGGGCGTTGTGAGTATCTTGTTTTCCTTCGTGCCCGCCTTCATCTTATGTTCAGATTCCTATCTTCCTCGCTGAAATATCTCCCACCGCCTTCCGCGCTACATTCCCTGGTGTCATGTACCAGCTTGGTAATGTATGTTTGGCATCTTGTCTCGGATTCAGTAGACAATTGCTTATGCGAATTGTGCAGATGGTTTCTTCGGCTGCTTCCCAGATCGAAGCCAGTACGTTCTCATTCTGTATCTGCTTGTTGATCCTATGAATGATCTTTTCCACTGTCAGCTGGCGGTAATCACCTAAAGAAAACAATTATCAAGAACGGCAAGCCCACTGTCGTTCCAGACTATGCTACGGTACGCAATACCTTTTATCCGCTAACTACGTTTCGCTCATTTCAGCGCTCAATTAGGTTCAAGGTATCTTGATCGGTGTAGTCTCGGCCTTTGTGCTTATCGTCACCGTCCTTGGACCCGAGTACGTTGCTCACGCTTCTCCGTGTGTGAGACTCCCGCTGATGCTTTCCAGGAATCATGGCTCCCATTTCGAGAAAGCAAAGACGGCGTTCGAAGAGGGCGGAGGAAGGGACGAGCTTGTAGAAGTTCCCCAGGGTTTGGCAGAAACGAGAGAGCAAGAGTCGATAGAGGAAAAGAATATCGATGAGAATGAGAAAGTGTAGTCCAAGTCATGTTCATTTTCAGCACGTTAATTAATACCTCATGTGCACTCACTATATCTAAGGTGCAGATGGGAGCCACTTCCACGCGTGGTCTGATCAATGATCAACGGCCGCGAGTTTGTAGTCGAGTTCAACATCGCTTCAGTTTGCTACGAGACTATTCCAGCTGAGAGCCAAGACCACGGATTTAACCATGTATCCTATTTGAGTTGAATGCGTTATCGATTCCCAGAGAAATTATACCTACAATCATCTTCCAAACTGAGAGATCCAGGCTGTTCCAGCCAAATTCATCACGATAAGCCCCATCAAAAATTATCCACACAGGGCGGAACCTAAATTTAACTAAGGACCCCCGAAAGTCACCCCATGTGTCTTCGAATTAAAATTTAGGGGTTTGGCAGTTAGGTATGGTCCAATCCGTATAAGAGTGGGCCCAAGTTTGATGCGATGTGGGTGCCAAAAATCCGGATAAATTTGGCAAGTGATGAGTAGCTGTATTCCCAATCCGGCCCATAAACTTCAGGGTTGCATGGTTCCACATGCAGAATATTTAGACTCCTTCAGAATAGACGAAATATTCTCAACCAAGCAGCGTGTCTTGCCAAGTGTTCCAAAATGGCTATCTTTGACCATTTGACAAAACTCAATGGATTGGGCGAGGAAAGCGCTTCCCACAATTTTCAGCTCTCACACTCCCACTATGATACCACGTGATAATTCCCTTTTCGAGTAAACATCACGCATCGAGCCACGCGTATCATCGATGATCAACAACGCGTCAACAACAACATCAACATCGACATCCAACCACCACCACCACCACAGGCTCGACAACGCCGGCAATAGCAAAACCAACAGCAATGGCAACTGCAGCAGCAACAATGACAGGGGCTGGTGCAGATGCATCTTGAGCCCCAGGTATGTTTTTCTTTTTTCGCTAATGTGCTGCCTATGCACAGGCGGCGAAAGACACAACGCCGACAACCGGATGCAAGCACACATGCCGAGGTTCAGGAGGCAACCCTCCTGAGCCTCTCAGGTATGTTTTCTTTCTTCTTTCTAGTGGCATGAGATGAAGCAAAAGAAAGGGTGGCTGGGCAAAAATGTTAGCAAACTTGTTTTTTTTCGCTGGTGTTGATTGTTCAGTTTATGTTTGGCTCTTGTACCACTATGTTGTCAGTTTGGCCTTGTCATTTGACTCTTTCAGTTCTTGATACCCAATCACGTAAACATGCATTTTCTAACTCATGAGAATGAAAAACATAGTTAGTTACAGGAGAAAGACCTATAATATGGTTTTTCTGTTTAAAAATGACCAGTTTTTCAGAGGTTTCTTCATGGTCTGCTTGGGCTGATGTTGATTGCCCTGGCTTCCAAGCATTCCTAACATGTGTGACAAATGATTGCCAGTAAAAGGGTGGGAATTCATGACTTTTATAGTGGTCAGCATGGCAAAGCAAATATAAGCATATCATAGAACTGCCTAACTCCATCTTAGTACTCACATTTACTATTTTTGTTGTGAGCTGTCTTGCTTTAGCCCGATGAAATTCTGTGCAACCAATCATTTCTGAATTCTTTGAGAATACTGACCTGATATGTAGTATCAAATACAATATGCGTCTTTAAAGCAGATTTTGTGACATAGTTTGTGACATAAAGCAATACACCTTTTATTGTTGTGCCAGATCATAGGCTTGCAACATCAGTATTGCATCTTAATAAATACAGTGAGGGACAAAACCATTCAAATAAATTTTGAAGCTGGACTGTTACTTGAATAACTCAAGAACAACTTAACCAAACAAGATCAAACTTTGTACAAAGGTAGATTATCATGTGACTGACAAGTTGCAAGTTGTTTCATTATGTAATCTTTTTTTGTTTCCACAGTATTTATATTTTACTAGCACAAGTACATTTGAATGGTTTTGTCCCTCTTATATTTAAAATACTACTCTAATATTCTAGTACTTAGTATAGCCTCCCTTTGCCTGTAACACAGCCTGAAACCTTCTAGGCATACTCTCTATTAGATTTTGACAGATAAATGCTGGAATATCATTCTATTCCTTCTGTACTCTCTCCCACAACTCTGCAATTCCAGATGCTGGCTTATTATACTCTCCAAGTCTTGTCTTGAGGTGATGCCAAAGGTGTTCAATGAAATTGAGGTCTGATAATTGAGGGGGCCACTCCATGACTTCTAATCCACTAGCTTGGAGCCAGTTCTGGGTTTTCTTGCTCTTGTGTTTGGAGTCATTTTCCTGCTGAAAAATGATGTCCATGGGTTTTTTCTTGTAGAACTTGATTGATTCTTGAAGTTCATCATCCAAAATGCTGATGAAAAGATCAGCATTCATCCTCCCATCAATCTTGGTTGCATATCCAGGCTCTTCTCAGAACATGCACCCCCAGATCATCAGAGAACCTCCTGCAAACTTGACTGTTCCCTGTACCAGCCTGTTAGTCAACCCCTCTCCTGGCTTTTTCCACACCGATTTCTTCCCATCTGACCCCAAATAATTGATTTTGGTCTCATCTGACCATATAACTCATTTTCAGTCCTCACTGTCCAGTCTTTGTGTGCTTCTGCAAGATCCATCCTGAGTCTCCTATGCCTTTTGGAGAGAAAAGGTCATTTTTGCTTGTTTACAGCTTTTATTCCAGTGCCCCTGAGTGCTCTTCATACTGTCTTCACAGTAAATGATGTGTTGGTCATGTCTTGTAAGGTTTTGGTAACCTCAGTGGCATTTTCAGCCTTCTGAGAAGTGATGAGATGAATGGTGTATTGGGTGTCAGCAGGAGAAAGCTTCCATAGATGGCCACCAACAACAGATTTGGAAAGTGTTGAACAATGTTTGGAGCAAATATTGGATATAGAGCCAAGACTTATGCCAGTGATGGAAGAGATAGAATGACTTGACTCTCCTTTGTCAAGCAGTCAGTAGCAGAAACTTGGATGCAGAGTATATATACATATTTTCAATAAGTCACATTAATTTATTTGTACATATTTGCTTTGATTAAACAAAGTCATGTGCTTAGCATATGAGAGGGACAAAACTGTCAAATATAGTTGTGCTAGTAAAATATAAATATTGTGGGAACAAAAAAATTACATAATGAAACAAATTGCAACTTGTCATTCACATGATAATCTACCTTTGTAAAAAAATTTGAACTTGTTTGGTCAAGTTGTTCTTGAGTTATTTAAGTAACGGTTCAACTTCAAAAATCACTCGAATGGTTTTGTTCCTCACTGTATATAAGTCAAAATATTTATCCAGGCTGTAAGGAAAAAGGAAGGTGTCACCACTTCCCAGGTGTGTGGGCAATTTTCTATGTTCTTCCCAATTTTGTTATATTTTATCTCACCCTATTCTGTCTTTTCTATGATTTTCTATGATTTTATTTTTATTTTATGGCTATTTTTCAGTTTTTTCCATGTTGGTACATGTTGACAGTTCTATTCTTGAAGGCAGACCCCTTCTGGACATTTACCCATCAAGGGGATGTCATTCCATTGCTTGATCCACCTATTTCCACCTTTTTGCTATTTTTAGCCTATTATTTGATTTTTGGGTCTATCACATATGCTGGGCATCGACAGATGGGTCCTTAGAGTTTTATCTTTGAATTCCCCTCTGTTAAGTGCACCTGAAGTATCTGTATTATGTACATAGTATAATGTTAACTTTGGATTCCCCTCTGTTAGCTCATTACTAAGTGAGGCTTGAGATTGCCCTTATAGTAGAAAACTCCCTCTTAAGGCTCGAAATCTTAGAAATACTGCCAAGATGGGCAGGTATGGAGTAGAAGATGACTTTCAGAGCTTCTTGGCCTCTCTACACACCATTCCAGTCACTCCCACCTTTGGTGTGCACCATACATATTTTACCTTACCCACTGCCTAGTGCTATGGATGCCTCAGAGCACATTGAAGCACTTGAAGGTGATGTTGCTGAAATTCACACACAAATTGATGCACTCATTTCCACCATCAAAAACTTTGTTAGAACCTTCCAGTTGAACTTCACATTGCCTATTTCGATCTCTAGCATGCCTAATGCAGACATGCTGCCCAATGTGTGCCCAAGCAATGACATGTGCATTAAACTGTCCCCCCCCCACTAAATTCAATTGTGCATGTTTTCACAGATGTGCCTTCCTCAATTCCTGTGAGTTATACATTAGTTTGTGCCCAAATCAGTTCATGGATAATGCTGTTAAAATTTATTGGGCTCTGACATACTTGAAATCAGAGCATGCATATCTTTATGTCGACCATATACTCTGCCAAATCAAGGAATGTAGCTCTCTTCCCTTTTTATTGTGAAGGGACTTTCAGGATAAGTTCATATAACACTTCTGCCCTCTCAATAAATGTCAATGAGCTGTAACATGCCTTGAATCCACTTTCTACTACCAAGTGCACTGATCTGTGGATGATTACATCAACAAATTTCGAGATCTGATGGACATGGCGAGGTATGGGAGTGGGTTACCAGTGGTGCTGAAGTTTCGTTGAGGTCTGAACTAAGAAATTCAGGACCAGATTGCACAGATGTTGGAGGGACGTCTGGCAGACAACAATATAAATGTATGGTATAAAGCTGCCTCCCTCTGTAATGAGAATCAACTCACAAATGCAGCATTCTGCAATCCTACTACCACCCATGTTTCCCACACCTTGAATTGAGCACCCCCTCACCCCAACTCTATTCCTATGTGCCAGACCTTGGTGCCAACCTCTAGTGCCCCAACTCCAATGTATGCTGATGCAGCCCATAGTTGAGCCCACAGGCCGGATCTCTGCTACCACTGTGGGAAAACAGGACACATGGCTTGAAACTGCCCACACTGTAAGGACATCCACAAACTTATGCCTAAGGGATGAGATGAACTCCTCCAAAATCTGTTGCTCACAGATGTCAAAGAGTTAAAGAAAAAGGGGACTGAGGAAATTAAAGCAGAAGAGGTGAAGGAGCAAGATTTTTCCACCTGTGATGAGTGAACAGTATGCCCTCATTGCCTGTCAATAACTACTTTGAGGTTCTGTCTCAGAAGAAGTTACCCTCTCCCATTATTGTCTGATTCAAGAGCTATTCTCTTGAGTCCTAGCCTTGCATCATATTTATAAGTTCTGCAAATTATCGTAAACTACTTCGAATTCTCATACTAGCCACTCAACTTATCGCTTATCACCTATTGTCTCTTGAAAATACTTTCAATTCACTATATTCATTCCTAGATATCTTTCGAAGCCATTCCTATTCTCCCCAAACTCTTCAAACATCTTCGATCTTCCTCAAACCTTCTTCAAACATCTTTAAACATCTTTGAATATCTTTGAACCGCTTTTGAACATCTTTGTATGCTACTAAAAACTATTCACAATACATCTCACCATTTCACACCTCTAACTACAACTTTTGGGTAATAGTGGTGATATTTAGTACCAACTCGCACCCTTTCTCTAGCCTGTGTTACACTTCTTAGGCCTTTTAACAGGTTTTTGTTTGGTTTCCAGGTTGAGTATTATCAGCATCTGATCAAACTCGCACTTGTCATGATCAAGGTAGCGTTTGTGCCACTGAAGTTGCTCCAGTACCAGGCGCATGATTCGACAATAGTCATCGAGGTCTTGAGTGAAGATGAGGATGTCATCGAGGTAGACACAGACAATGCCTTCCAATATGAGATTATGGAAGATGTTGTTCATCATGGTCTGAAAGGTGGCAGGACTATTAGCGAGACCAAAGAACATGACAAGCAATTCAAAAGACCATGGTTCGTGCAGAAAGCTGCCTTTCACTCATCCCCTTCCTTTATCCATACATTGTTATAACCCCAGTGGACATTGAGCTTGGTGAAGTAGTGTGCCCCACAGAGTTGGTTTGTGAGTTTGGATATGAGGGGCAGTAGATAATAATTTTTAACTGTGATAACCAGGAGGAAGCCATCCTTCTTTTTGATGAAGAAGAATGGGGAGGCTATGAGTGACTTCAAAGCAATATATAACCAGAAGCCAAGTGTTCATCTGAACTTGTCAAGTTGTCATTATTCTTCAGGGGAGAGAGGGTAGACCTTGCAGGAGGAGGGTGTGGCACCTGTTGCTGCATTTGAGACTGCGAAGGAATGTATCTGGATACATGCACTATTCAATGCTATTGGATACCCATAGTCTTCCCCCACAACTATTCTTTGCAATAACATGGCTACACCCTATCAGGCATGCCTCCAAAGGAACGATTTGTGTTAATACACATACAACAACTAGCCTGTCAAGTCCTGAAATCAATCTTAAAAAAGGAAATGTTCAGTATACCAGGTGTATCCAAATCTATACATTGCATTTATCAGAGACACTGAGCATGAGCTTTGGTCAGTTGCAAACATGCAGGACTTCAATATGTCAATGCCAAGAATAATTTATTCACAAAAGCATTAGATGTCACACAATGCACACACTTATGCTTGTTCTTAGGCCTACACTAATCCAATTCCATGCGAGGAGGAGTGTTCCTGGTGAGGAGGAGTGTTGAGATATACACTGTGAATGTGTATCATCATATCTGATGATACATTCATTGATCCCATCACTGACATCCCTTTATGGTGTGTCAGCATTATTAACAAGTCCTTTGGCATGTACCCTTTCTACTTACTCTTTTGGCTACCTTTATGACCTCTCATATATATACCCTACATAATTAGTTAGACACCTTGAGTTAATTATATATCAACTGAGTCTTTTACTATCTAGGATTGATTCTCTACAGATGCAGAAAGAAGAGAATTGCTTCCAGAAATTCCAGAAAAAAGGACTCCAAAGGTTCTCCACACCCCAATTTTAATTCCAACTCCAACTCCAACTCCAACTCCAACTCTAATAATCAGTCCATACCTCAGACCTCATCCAACTCTAATCATACTAATCAACCCTTGACCAGTGGCACCTCCAGATCCAAGAGCAACAAGCTGAAGGACTCATCTCTGACAAGTTGGGGAAGAATGATAAACTAACCAGAGAAGAACATGAATGCCAGATGAAAAAAGGCCTTTGCCTTTATTGCAGTGATAGCTGGGAATTGCAATAAGTCCAAAACTGCAAAAGCCTGCACTGCCGCAGTCACTGAATCCAAGCTGGATTCTGTGGACTCAAAAAAATAGTCTGCAATCCTCAGGAATATGCCAATGGGGCTGAGGGTTGCCACTCTTTCTGATCCTGATTTCCTTACCATCTCTTATTGATCTCTGACAACTCCATACAGATCTGAGCCCTTATCAACTCTGGTTCATCTCACTGTTTCTTTGACTCCTCCATACTGGAAATCAGTTCAGTACTGAAAACATTCTGCCAATTGGACTCCAAGATGGAACTTGCAACTCTAATATTACCCAAGTCACAAAACTCCTCATCACTTTTCCATGTGGTGAAGTGTTCAATCTGACATTTTTTGTAACCCTGCTCAACTCTTCCTGTTCTGCAGTCCTTGGTCATAACTGGCTAAAGCAATGCAATCCATTGATTGACTGGTCTTCTGGCTAAATAACTTTCTGCTCTGCAGTCCACAAAGGTCCAGCACCTCTGACATCCTCTGACTCTCCAACTATCAAGTCACCTCCAAGCCTTCCAGCAAAAATCTGCTTACGTCCTGAAATTTTCTTCATCAATGCTGCTGCTTATATGCATGTGAGCAAACTTCCTGGAGCTATCACTTTTCAGATGATATTCTCCCTGGAAGGCCTTACAGCTAAATTCTCAGTTGTCACCAGAGATCTGGTGGATCTTTCAGATATCCCTGAAAAGTACCACAAATTTGCCAATGTCTTCAACAAAGAGAAGGTGGACACTTTACCCCCACACTGCCTTTATGACCTAAAGATAGAAATGGAGGATAATGTGCCCCCATCTCTGGACTGCCTGTATTCTCTTTCCCCACCTGAGCTGGAAGCCTTATGAGTGTTCATTGAAAAGAATGTGTCCTTGAAATGGATGCTTTCAATTATGCCTTAGCAGCAATCCTCTCCATCCACACTATGTATGGCAACATTCACCCTGTCACCTTCCACTCACACTCCTTTATTTCCATGGAGCTGAACTATGACACCCACAACAAAGAACTCCTAGCCATCTTTGAAGCCTTCAAACATAGTGCTTAAAAGTCTGGTCTAGTCCCAGTTCTTACCCTCCTTGAGAAAGAACCAGGACCAAAACCAGTTCTTATATTACAAATTTTCTACCAAAACCAAACTGGACCAACCATACAGGACCAGTCTGTGTCAATTACAAGTCAGTTCAAAAACTGGCCATGACTGGTTTTCAACTGGACCTGGTTCGAAAACCAGTCCAACCAACAATATACTACTAATTATATGTATGTAATTACTGTATACTTGAATATAAAATCAAAGAAAAAAAATAAAGAAAAGAAGTCCACTCCCTGAGCAGTGGGTCACAAGGCTGGACATGAGTGTAGAATGAAAGAAGAAAAACCTATCTCAAATTTTGAGTGAGGGGGGGGGGCAGTTGTGGTGAGGGTGTTAGTGGTGCTGGCACTGGTGTTTGCATTGCCCTCACCCTCACCATTGTCCTTGTCCATTGTTGTACACATTACATTCTTTAGGACAATGAGTCATCTGTACTTTCCCAGTTTTCCAATCAATTTCTGTATTATATTTATATAACCATGGACATCCAATTATAAGATTGGTCTTTCCAAGATCACACACTTCAAATACAGCTTGTTTGTGATGATCTTGATACTTCAGTAACATAGTCACCTCGTCCTTGATAGTTCCTTGTAGTGATTGATTCCTGGCTACCCAAGGGTCTTCTATTTGTACATGGGGCTGCTGGTTTCTACAGAACCAGCACCTTCCTATTTAGTACAGTAGACTTAACCTGATCACCACATCATCGTAATATATGTTATTTGTGTCATTGCACTGTGTAATCTAACATAGCTCCCCCGACTCACTACACTTTTTTTGACATTCAAACTCATATATTTTCTTTTTCATAATGCTCTCTGATCCCTATCACAATCACTATCAATCCATCAAACACAACCCTGAGCTTTCCCACTGGCGCCATCCCAGCAATGCATGGAACTGATCTGATGCCTCATGGGCACCAGACAACCCTTTTGCAGGCCATTCATGCCAAAAGCCACCCATCTCCCCATGTCATGCCATGCCACAGCCTTGCTTGATGCAAGGCCCTAAAAAAAAGAGTTTCCAGTCTAATTCCTATGATGCCCTCCAGCATCATATCCAATATGATTCCCATACAGGGCTCATCACTGACTTTACACGAACTTTGACTGACCTGACTTGCCATTATGCAAAAATGGCTAGTGATGACTCTCGACAACTCAATCGAGAGGTGAAAGCCATCATGGACTGTTTTGCCAAACAGGTGAAGGCTCAGGATAATATTATGGCCAGCAGTGCCCTGCTGCCTGTCGAGAGATGGGCATACAGAAATTCTGCTGGACATGTAGCCTGAAATGAAGGTACACTTGACTGACTCAGAGTCAAGGTCGAGAAGGGGGTCGTGCATCAACTGGAAGCACAGGAAATGGGATGGAACAACAATGTATATCATTGTTCAAGTTCGAAGAGAGCTGTACATCATCCTGATGCACAGGATGTTGAGAAGTCGACATTCCCTATTATGGAACAAGGAAGAAATGGTGTAGCCCACACCGTCAACAAAACTGACCAGAGGGCCAGATACCTGACACAGGGCCAGGACCAGGGGAATGATGTTACCCATCATTCAAGTATGTTGGAAAAGGCGACACATCACAAAGATGAACACCATACTGATACATACCAAAACCCCATTATGAAATGAGGAGACGATGCCAGCTGTGCCATCTGTGAATCCCACTGAATCTGGGCTCAATATGAGACCCAGGGTATTTTGAGAGTCAATGATGCACATCATTGTCCAGATTGAAGGTGGCATCGAAGTGACGGATGCTGCCTTGAACTGCTCAAAAGAGATGTTTCATCCCTCAGATGAGACAAAGGGGGAGGGACCATCGGATATGATGGTCAAGCCATTCCAGTCTTTGTGAAGAAGGAACGAGTAGAAAAACTTATTATGTTCAAGGGAAAAGATCCAGCTGCATCTGGGAAGCCAGGACACAGCAGGAAACTTGACACTGATGCATCGAGTTTTAGATGGTCTAATCTAAAGGACAATGGGATACATTGTTCTGTAGGTAAAGATGTCAGTAAATAATGAGCGGTGCTTCCTGCACTGCCCCTGGTAGCTCAAACAAGGTACTCACCTTGTTCCCAAGAACAGACATGTTCAATTACACATAATGAATCTCCATACAGCCCCCAAAAGGCCATATCTACAACCATCCATGTAACATTGAGATAGAGACACACCTCATTGTTGAATGAGGTGGAAACAACATGGCCAACTTTGTTGACAAATCCAGCATCAATTCCCATCATTTGGTGCTGGCCGGGATAGAGAAGCGAGGAAATGGTGCAAAAAACACTGTTAGTAAATTTGCTAGACACTGGGCTAGGAAAGAGGCAGAACACCTTGATAAACGACACTACATGTCATTGGTCAGATGGAAGGTGGTGTCGACGTGATGGACACTGCCTTGACCTCCATAAAGGGAACACCTCGTCTGAGGGACAAGACAAGGGGAGAGAGGAGACTGATGATAGAGGTCATCGCCAGGTCAATGGAATGGAGAAATGAGTTCTGGGACTTGTTGATGCTGAAGAAAGGGACACTGCATTTGGAAAACCGATACACAGCATACTCAATGCAACTGTGTTGAGTTCTAGAAGGCCTGACCTGAAGAACAACAAAATATATTGTCATCGTCTGGTGGATCTGAGAAGAAGCATGCATCATAAAGATGAGCATGTTGGGCCAGCGAATACCTCGACCCGGTGTCGAGGAAGGGGTGAGTTGGGAGAAGATTGTCATTGGACATTCATACCTGGTGTCGTGTTGTGTCAGAATGACAGATTATGTTGCTCTGTAAAAGACAACATTAGTATAGAATGGACAGCAACCATAGCACTGTCCCCATCCTCACAGGTAACCATCTTACCTGCAATCTTAGACCCAATGCATTCCAAAATGTGTTATATTCCAACATACAGCCACCAAATGGCCGTATCCTCAACCAACTAATGTCCCCATTGATGCTCACAAAATCTTGATCTTGACAGGTTAAAATGGCACCATAGCAATGCCATAAACCGGGAATGTCTGCATTTGGACATTGGATTGAAAACAAAGTTTTCAACTTTGTTAGTGCTGCCTGGAAACTGAGATAAAATTACACTTACCTGGTACAGAGCCCCGAAGCCTTCTGAGTGCAATAGGAGGTGATTAGGAAGTGTTGAGAGACTTGGAGTGCATGCTACACCCCAAGAAAGATGGATGAACAATGGCACACATCGTTCACCACAGTTTGCATAAGGATTGAGGATCTTCATGCATCAACTCGGACTTGAGACATGTGGCATGATTTAGTCACATGTCATGCATTACATTCAACGTGCAACTTAAATGCATACTAGCAGTTGGAACATCAACTGTTTGCAATTCAAATGACCTGGGTGTGCTGTCCAGTGACTTAGATGAGTCAATGGACTATGATGATTAATTGCAGGGTCAAGTGGTCTTTGTTACTGAGTTTCCAGCGTGATACTCAGTCCCACTCATTATAAAACCTTGCATTTTCAAGGTTTTTTTTTAATTTTTATTCTTATTTCATTACCTTCACCCAGGGATGAAGCTAAAGGGGGAGAATGTAGTGATTGATCCCTGGCTACCCAGGGGTCTTCTATTTGTACCTATTATATACTGGGGCTGCTGGTTTCTACAAAACCAGCACCTTCCTATTTAGTACAGTAGACTTAACCTGATCACCACATCGTCATAATATACGTTATTCATGTCATTGCACTATGTGATCTAACATAGCTCCCCTGACTCACTACATTCCTCCATGATTTATTGTTCCATCAATATTATACACCATTATAGGTTGTGACAGTTTGTGCATGCTGATACTGTTTCTGGTAATTAAGGACAGATTAATGAATAATCCTGTAGCACTGCTATTGAGTAATGCCTCCACATCAATGGCTGCATGTGTGTCCACAGTCCTCAATCCTATGGTCAAGGTGATTTTGGGTTCTATTCATGCAGAGCGAATAAATTTAGGGGTTTTTGGAAATAATACTTGACAATTCTCTTCATCAAGTAATTGACAATGGTTGTACTCTTCCTTGATTTCCTTTTCTGGTTCACTCTGAGTTTCCTTGGATACTAGTACATTATAATGATTCTGGGTCACCAATGGGGAAACCTTCACTGGGACTCTTCCACAAAATTCTTCTGCTTGTTGTCCTCCAACTTCACTTCCTCAATTGTAGCTTCCCTAATCTTCCTCTTCTGTCTGCAATTCCTAGCAATATGCCCTAGCTGCCCACAGTTAAAACATTTAAGTGGGGGCTCATCTTCCTGCTTGATCAACATCCATTGCATCTGCTGATGCTGCTGACTCCATAACTTTAGGTGTCACTGCCATGGCTAGTGGCTGTGCTCTCGGAGTTTGTACCTGAGACACCCTTCCTTTCTCAGACTTTCCTCCTGATGACTTTCCAAATTTGGCATTTCCATACATCAACTTTGACTCCACTTGTTCCTGCCAATATTGCCGATCAAGGTGCATTGCCCAATTATACCACTCATCCAACCTCTCTGGCATAGAAGGTAGTAGGTAGATAGACTTGAATAGAGAGGGATTTAATCCTGCTTTCAAAAATTCTACCAACACTGCTTCTCCCATATCCATCTGCGAAGCTTCTGCTTTAAACTGCAAAATAAATTCATCCACCATTAGAGAACCTTGGCACATGGTTTTTAATTTAGCATTAGCTGTTGCCTTTGAATTAGAGTCTCCAAACTGTGCCTCCAGTCTCTACAAAAATTCCTTGAACATTGCAAATGGTTTATATCCCACAGCAATTTGATTAATAGCCTCGTTTCTCCAGAACTGTGCTTTTCCTCCCTGAATGTATGAGAGAGCAAACATAATCCTAGACTCAGTTGTACAACATTCTGGCCTCCTCCCATGGATATACAATACTATAGAGCTGATGAACAATTTTGTATTCTCCATGGTACTGTCAAAGATTTGTGGGGGTGTGTACTTAGGTAAGTATGCATTTCCATTTTTGGATTTCTCTGCTACCTGCACATCTTCCTGGGCCATCCACTCCACCATCTCCATTATCTCATCATCTTTATCTTCTATTGTCTCTGGTTTTATCTCTGCTTGTCTGGGCTGAGATGCTGCCAATACTGACACTATTGTCAACTACTGACAAACTGACTGGCCCAAATGGTTGGCAATTGCTGAATTTTCCCACAATAATAAATTCCATTCAGCTACTTGCATGTCACCCTTCTTTGCTAATTATGGGTGTCATCCCCATATGGGAATAGAACCCCAAAGGGAAATCAAGGTACAGTTGGTAGAAGACTTTGTATCTAAGATGCAAAAGGTACAGGAAGAAGCAGAGGTGGCATTGAGGAAAGCACATGATGATATGATGTGACACACAGATTGTACTCAAGCTGTCACTCCAGAGTACAAAGTTGGTGACTTGGTATGGCTAAGTACCAAGGATCTAAATATTCCATGACCTTCAAGAAAACTTACAGAGAAACAAGTTGGCCATATGCAATCTCCAAAGTAATTTTGCCCAATGCAGTAGTGCTAAAATTACGTCGATCATTCAAAATTGATCCTGAGATTAATGTTTCCCACCTATGCCCTTACTGCCTGCCCACTATTCCCAGTCAACAAACTACTCTGCAACCTCCAATAATGGTAGAAGGTGCTCCACAATATGTAATTGAACAAATTCTAGGCTCATGTCTTCGACAAAACAAATTGGAGTTCTTAATAAAGTGGAAGAACTACATGGCTGAAAATAACTTATGGGAACCCAAAGAGAATTGTAAGTGAGCATGTAATGCAATCACCCAATTCTTTAAACTTAATCCAAATGCTCCACGTTGCATTACTAGAATGGTATATTGGGGGATGAATTTCTGGCCTTACCAAAATTTCCTCAACATTGATCTGGCCATTTTGGCAAGCGATGAAACAACTTATGATCAGTATGAAATGAACATGCAGAAGGAGTATGGACATTATAGCAACACATTTGTCGAAATTATCGAGCATAGTGAGGTAGGATCCATAAGCCTCGAGGAAAGTGGGTTCTTCCATGGAATCGGGGAAGCTGGAGCGTTGCTGGGCTTAGAGATCTCCCCACTTCTGTACCCTTGAACAATGGCGAGACATGCTTCGACAACCTCTTTTTCAAGCCCGAAGTTGATTCCCTCAATACTATTCAGAGTTTGTCTTTCCAACGTGATGTTGGTTTCTGTGGTGCCATTCTGAGTCTCGGACATTGGTTGTTGAAATAGGAGAGTTCCGCTTGTCATTTGGATTATCGAGGTACACCACTACATAGACTTGACATAGACTCTAAGGGTGGGATGGTGGGAAGACGAAGAAATACTAAGTACTGTGACACTCCGAGAGAATGAGAAAGGCAGATAGAACCGAGAGAATGACGTCCTTACCTGGGAGAGAGAAAACCGTACAAGGGATAGTCTCAGACAACTCACATCTCTCCCGAGGAATAGGAGAAGACGTCATAAAACTGAGTAGACAATGAGTGCACACGGTACTCTAAGAGGACAAACTAAGCACGCTGTGCTGTCGCTGTGTCCACGCGGTGCAGAACGCTTCAAGTTGCTATCGTGTTTTCGATGCCCCATTGGACTTGCGTAAACAGACTTTAAACCCCCTTCCATGTCTCACAAAGCTGACTAAGCATTGGGCGGACTGGCAAATGGGAGGCGTGGGAACACATCGAATTCCATCTTTCACATGGCTCCAACAAAAAAATTTAAAAAGCGAAAAGTATCTGATCTAACTGTGGACGATGCCAACGCCCTCCTACACACTCTCGCGGAGTTCCAGGCGCAACTTGATGAGGAAGACGAGGATCTCCCAAAGGGCCTTATTGATGGACTCGAGGAGTTACGCAAAAAGCTTCAAGTTACCCCGGTGCGCGTTAGTCATATAAACCTATCTGTGCTATGCTCAGTTTTCTTAAGCATACGCCGTTTTCTAAAGCCGACGCTTTGACCCTTCTCCAAGTGAAAATCAAGACCGGGCCGCTTCTTCTCTCTCCCGGCGCCATACCGGAAATCAACAGTTTGGGGCTCACCTCGAGGTCGCCTGGCCAAGAGCTGTCCATCGAGGCCCTGCGGGATCTGATAGGACTGGTTAAACGTCACGTCTCTGTTGTTGTGAGCTTCGTCTACTCCTCGTTAACCCGCCTCCCTGAAGTCTTTACGTCAGACTGAGGCTGGTTGTCGTATTCTCATCAACCTGATATTGCTTCGCGTCGTTTCGGCTATGTCCACAGAAGACATGGATGTCAACGTGATTCCCGAGTTTCCCATCCCAAAGACTACGTTCCCTGGCAGCTTTTCATTTGGTGGTGTCGTCGATCTCTTGCTAACCAAGTTGCCATCACGGTACACTCGTGAGATGACCAATTTGGTACCTCTCAGCCACTTTACGTCTGACCTTTTGTCGTGTTAGGGTTTCTCCTGGAGGATCCGACATCTGCCCTTGGCAATCCGGGGGCCATCGATGGGCCGATGACCTCAAACTTTTTCGAAGCCAAGCGAGATAACGTACGAGCTGCAATACCGCAGGCTGTGATGGCGGTCGCATCGCATTGTATACAACATGAGTGGGTGCTCTCACCGCTGCATGACCCGCTGTGCCCCATCTTCCCTTCCTTATTCCAGAATTCCAGTGTTGAGGGGTTGTACTACAAGCGGAGAGCAGTGGATATTTTTTGTCTACAAGGGAAATGAAAACGGTGGTGGAAATGTGGCATGTTCCGATGAAATTTCGCTGGGTCCCCAGCTGGAGCGGCTACCACTAGTTCTGGGCCTTCTTTCGGACTGGGTATGTCAATCATTAAGAGCAACTTCGGAGGAACTCTTATCAGCTGTTCCAGGTTGACCATGCCACCGAATATGATCAAAGATTCTTTACGTATAAGTAGTAAGTAAGAATATTGCATACACTGAGGGAGCCGAGGAGGTTCAGCTCAGATGTGATAGAAGGTGAAGATGCAATTGGGTGGCGAACAGGAATGTATTCAGTTGCACATGACAAAAGTGAAGGTCGAGCCTCTTTCCATGATGTTTGCTCCTTCCTCACACCCCTTGTGTTGCCTTGTCACCGATCTAATGGTCCTCGAGCTTATATGATTTCCAAGTCTTGTCCCCATCTCAACCTCCTCTCCAAAGACTCCCAATGGCTGTATTGGTGAAATTATACATGGAAATCATTGCACAGAGGCTATCAGGTGGCATTCTTCTTCTGAACCTACTTTTTTTCATGAAAACTACTGGTTCTGTAAAGTTTCGGTTCCCAGTAAGCTATTTCTATATTTATCTTACTGATTTATTTCTTGAATCTCCCTCCCCAGTGACCAATGACCTCCCTTGTGCATTCTTCTGGATTACTCTTGCATTGACAACATGGAGAAGAAAATCTTGCCCAACTCGTATTATCACACCTGCCTCAACTTTGCTGAAATTGCTGCATTTATTTATGAAACTTCTCCTCTTCCTGCCAGCTCTACTGCAAAGATTCACCGTGTTGTCAAGTGGGCAGTCAAGATGGTTATGCAGAAAAAATGAATGCATTCTGAAATCTTATCAAGTTTCAGGATGTAGTTCCAGACCTTGTCCAGCTCTTGCACACAGGTGGAGTAATGGACTTTGAATGGTGAACTTGCATATGCAGCACTGGTCAAATGCAGGATTCAGCCAGCAAGTAGCAGATCCTTGTTATTCAATTCTAGTTTCTCTTACATTGCATTTCAGGACATAAAGTTGTTACAGCTTGTGCAGATCAAGCTGAGAGACTTTTCACTCTGCTCTTGGTGGACACCCCTATTGGCTTTATGATATTTCGCCTTGCAGAGAATTTGATTATGCCAAAGACCAGTATACAAGACTTCTTGCATGTGGAGACAAGGCTGCTATGCAAAGGCTTCCAATGGCATCTGTTAAACTTGGAGATATTCTCAACAAGTCATTGTGGAATTCTGGAACTACAGCATTTGGCGCATTGGTACAGTCCTCTCTCTCTATACATATTATTTTACACAAGTATTGATACCTTTGTTCTAGTTCCTCAATCCTATAATACTTTCTTGTGAAAGCACATACATATCAAAGATATCTATTGTGTTGTCTGTGATGTTTTTGTCTATATACCTTTGCTTTTCTAAATAAAAAAAATGCAGACTGTGCTTTTCTTTATGGGCAGGGCCTTTGTGCAGCACTGCCTCAAGGTGGTCAGATCAATGATGAGTATCCTGCAAACCTCACAAGTTATATTGATAATCTGATCAAATGACACTGGTCAAAAATGTTATGGTTCAAAATGTACCTTTGAGAATCCAGATGAAGTACCATTTTTCATAAATTGTCCTTCAAAACTTCAACTTCTTTTACTTGTTTTGGTTAAATCAATCTTGTAGATCTTTTGTGAGGTCATGTCATGTAAGGAAGAACTCAACAGAGACAGGCTCAGATATCTGGCACAGATTTCACATGCATGGAAGCCTCAGTCTGGCTTGCATTTGCAATGCAGAAGTTTATCTAATATGCAAAGTTTGGTCAACAACGCCTCATCTTGGAAAAAAATCATTACCACTATCAACACCAAGGTCATGCCTCTCCATCCTTTCAGACAGTCTCTGTACTCTCTGCCAGAACCAAGCCCTGAAGCCTGAGAAGATCAAAGTTGGGGAACCCAACACATTCGATGGTTCCAACCCCTGGAAACTTGGGGACTTCCTAGTCACATGCAACCTCCATTTCTGAGATTGCCCTCATGTCTTTGCTTCTGATGAAAGGAAAATCTTATTCTCGTCTCTTACCTAAAGGGATCAGCGGTCAGCTGGTTCAAACCTGGCCTCAATGACCTGATGGATTCCACCCACTGGATGTGGAACTATAAGGTATTCCTTGGGGAGCTTGAGAGCGATTTCGGCCCTCACGACCCTTTGGGGGACACTGAGAAGGCTCTTTCTGAGCTCACTATGAAGAAAGGAGGCCATATAGTCAAGTATAATGTGGACTTTTGGGAACTACCCCCCTAGGTCAATTGGAACAAAGCCACTCTTTGCGACTGGTTCTTCCATGGACTTCTGCTCCACCTCCATATAGAAGTTTTGCAGGGCAGAAAGCCCGACACTCTGGCAGCCTTGCAGCTTAAGGCCCAAGATGCTGACAACATTTACTGGATGCAGGAAAAAAAGAATCACCTCAACGCCAAGACTGCCAGAACTTCTGGAAACTCTGGAAAGAAGGACTCCAAGGGTTCCCCAAACTCCAATTCCAATTCCAACTCTAGCTCTAATAATCAGTCCAAGCCCCAGAACCCATGTAACTCTAATTGCAGTAATCAACCCTCGACTGATGACTCCTCTGGATCCAAGGGTAACAAGCCAAAGGACTCCATCTTGGACAGGTTGGGAAAGAATGGCAAACTAACCAGAGAAGAACGGGAGCACCAGATGAAGGAAGGTCTTTGCCTCTCTATTGCAGCAAGTCCAAAGCTGTGAAAGCCCATGCAGCTGCAGTCTCTGAACCCACACCAGATTCCATGGACTCAAAAAAATAGTCTGCAACCCTCAGGAATATGCCAATGGGGCTGAGGGTTGTGTTGACTTTTCCTAGCTGGCTGCCTATGTTCATCTCAATGTGTCCACTCTTTCCGACCCTGATTCCCTGACCATCCTCCTATCTGTCTCTGACAACTCCATGCCAACCTGAACCCTTATCGACTCTGGCTCATCCCACTGTTTCCTCAACTCTGCTTTCATGCTGGAAAATCATTTCAGCATAAAAACTATTTTGCTGATTGGACTCTGACTGTTTGATGGAACTTGCAACTCTGTCATCATGCAAGTCACAAAGCTCCCAGTCACTTTTCCATCTGGTGAAGTGTTCAATCTGACATTTTATGTAACCCCACTCGACTCTTCCTGTTCTGCAGTCCTTAGTCACAACTGGCTGAAGCAATACAATCTGTTGATTGACTGGTCTTCCAGCCAAATAACTTTCCATTTTGCAGATCATAGAGGTCCGGCACCCCTGATGTCTTCCAACCCCCTGACTTCTGAGTCACCTCCAAACCTTCCAGTGGAGACCCACACACCTCCTGCAATCTTGTCCATCAATGCTGCCACATACATGCATGCTAGCAAACTTCCTGGGGCTATTGCCTTTCAGATAATCTTTTTTCCAGAAGGCCTTACAGCCAAATCCTTGGCTGTCAGTAGAAATCTGGTGGACATTTTGAATGTCTCTGAAGAATATCATTAGTTCACTGACATCTTCAACAAACAGAAGGTGGACACCCTTCCTCCACACCACCCATATGGCTTAAAGATAGAGACAGAGGATAATGCGCCCCCACCTCCAGGCCATATGTACTCCCTCTCCCCATCTGAACTCGAATCCCTGTGAGTGTTCATTGAAGAGAACATTTGTTCTGGTTTCATCTGACCTTCCAAATCACCTCATAGTGCTCCTATACTCTTTGTCAAGAAGAAGGATGGTATGGTCCAGTTATGTGTTGACTACTGGGGCCTCAACTGCATCTCAAAGAAGAATCACTATCCACTCCCACTAATCCCTGACCTTCTTGACATGCCCTGGAAGTCCCACACCTTCACAAAGATTGACCTCTGACATGCTTACCACTTGGTTCGCATTGCTGATAGTGATGAATGGAAAGTGACAGTCTGGACCCACTATGGGTCCTTCGAGTGGCTGGTGGTTCCCTTTGGACTCACTAATGCACCTGTGGCTTTCCAGTGCCTCATGAACAACATCTTCAGTGACATGCTCAATGTCTGCATCATCATCTATCTCACGATATCCTCATCTTTTCTGATGACATGTCAAAACACAAGGCTTACATTAAAGAAGTCCTCTGGAGACTCCAGAAACATGGACTTTATGCCTCTCCACAGAAATGTGAGTTCCACAAAGATACAGTTGAATATCTTGGGTTCATCTTGTCATCGGATGGACTCCGGATGTCTGAAGACAAAGTAAAGACCATCCTGGACTGAATGGTACCTGGGAAAGTCAAGCATATACAGTCCTTCATCAGATTCTGCAACTTTTACTGCAGATTCATTCATGGATATTCCAACATCATTGTGCCTCTTACGTGCTTGATGCAAAAGAACTTCCCCTGGGACTTCAACAAGAAGTGCCAAGGAGCCTTTGACAGGCTTAAGGAAGAATTCACCCATGCTCCAGTCCTCTCTCAGTGGGTACCAGATTCTCGCCTGGTCTTTGAAATGGATGCCTCTGACCATGCCCTGGTGGCAATATTCTCTGCCCACACTCCTGATGGTGACATTCACCCTGTTGCCTTCCACTCCTGCTCCTTAAATTCCACTGAGCTAAACTATGACACCCATGACAAAGAACTTCTGGCCATCTTCAAGGCATTCAAGCATTGGCGACATTATCTGGAGGGCTCCAGAAACCTGATTGATGTGGTCACTGATCACAAAAATCTAGAGTGCTTCAGCACCACCAAGCTCCTCACCCACTGCCAAGCCAGATGGTCTGAATACCTCTCACAGTTCAACTTAGTCATCCGCTTCTGCCCCAGGAAACTGGGGGCAAAACCCAATGCACTCACTAGACATTGGGATGTCTACCACAAAGGGGGAAATGATGACTTCATCTTGGCAAACCTAAGCAGTTTCTGACCTGTTCTCACCAAAGAACAGCTCACCTCCTCACTCCGAGCCACTTACTTCGCCACCCTCTCTTACTCTCGACCCCATCTCATCCACTCATCTCCTGACCCCCTCCACTCCCAACTGGACTGTAGATGATAGTAGACTTCTCTGCCACTTTGACTGGATTTATGTCCTGGATGTAGCAGATCTCCACCTCAAGGTTCTGCAGTATAAGCATGACCATATCCTTTCTGGTAATTTCAGACAAAACAAGACCCTACAACTTGTCCGACATGATTATGTTTGGCCCAACCTATGGACCTTCATACAAGACTTCTGAAAATCATGTACAGTTTCCTGAAGCAACTCCTGGTCCAGGAATGCCCTTGGGACTCGATCTCAATGGACTTTATCAAACAGCTACCAGATTCCGATGGCCACACTGCATCCTGGGCACCATAGACCAACTCTCCAAGCAAGGCATCTTTATTCCCACAGTCAACAAAATTACAGCCCAAGAACTTGCCAACCTGTTCATCATGCACGTCTTCTCCCAGCACAAAGTTCTATCACATGTCACTTGTGACTGGGGATCCAAGTTTATCTCCCACTTTTTCTGGTCTCTGGGTCAAGCTTTGGACATGAAGATTCACTTGACTTCAGGTTACCACCCAGAAGGTGATGGACAAACTGAACACCTGAATCAGACCCTTGAACAATACCTATGGATCTTCTGCAATTACCAACAGGACAACTGGTCTCAGCTGTTGCCCTTAAAGGAATTCACTTACAACAATGCTCCATCAGCTTCCACCAGAGTTTCACCCTTCTTCACCAATAAGGGCTACCACCTGAACATCACTATTCCCCGAACATGAGCTAGCCTCCTAGTGCACTCATAACTTCATGGTGAACCTCAATGCACTTTACCAGGAACTCCGGAAGCAGCTCTCTGTAGCACAGAAGCATTATCAAGGCCCAGCAGACAAGCACCGGATTCCCACTCCTGACTTCAACATCGGAGACTATGCCTATGTCAAAGGAGAACACTTATGCACCACTCGACCTTCCAAGAAACTCTTGGGGAAATACTATGGTCTGTTCAAAATCATCGCCTGCCCGGTGATAGGTCCACTACACGCTTTAAGGTCTGGAGAACAGTTTCACTCATATTAAGACATTACGACAGACATTCCAAATCACTACGAACGCCACGAAATTGACGTCGAATCTATTTCGCACTATTTCAGATGACTTTGAAACACTTCAAACAACTTCAAACAACTTCGCGACACTTCGAGCAACTTTGCAGAATTTTGAATGACTTCAGTCGCCGTATAGCTGTTGTGAAACACTTTTGATACACGCTGCACAACCGGAACAGGTTATTCTGTCACATATCAAGCACTACTGGACATGGGGAGAGACTACAAAAGAATTAGGATGCAATAATAGCATTTTTATGTTTCGATGATATATTGCAGCAAAAGATAAGTACTTTTACCATATGGGGACACATATGTTTCAATTATTTATCATTTCTCATTTATTTTTGATCTACAAAGTCCTCATTGTATGATATATTGCCTCATGTTTTACACATGTTTTACTTCCCTTTTCAGTACTATCTCTTCAAAAATGTATATAAACTTGTACTAGTTACTTAGAACAACAGAGAACCAGTTACCCTCTCCACTATAGTCAGATTTAAGAGCAGTTCTCTTGAGTCTTACCTCGCATCGTATCTCTGAAGTTCTGCGAAATATCGCAAACTTCCTCAAACTTTCATATTCATTCTCAACTCATCATCGCCTATCGTCAGTAAAAGACCCAGCTTGTAACTGCTATATTCATTTGTCAAAACATATATTGATGCCAGTCAAAAACCTTTGAACCCCCTCGAACTCATCCGAACAACCTCGAACCCATTCAAACTTATTTTGAACTACTTCGCATGTCTTCGAACCAAGTTTGAACACCTTCGAACATCTTTGTACGCTTTAAAAAGGCTATTTGTCACATCCTTACCATTTCGCATCACTAAAACAACGTTTTGGTATTAGCGGTGATATTTAGTACCACCTTGCACCCTTCCTCTAGCCTGAGTTATACTACAAAAGGCTTTTAACAGGTTTTTGCTAGGTTTCCAGATTGAGTATTATCACTGGGCACCCACTCAGTTACCCTCCGGCTTCCAGACCATCTCCAGGCAGTTCATCTTGTGTTCCATGTCTCACAGCTGGCAGAAGACACTCCAAACACCATCCCTAATCACACTCAGCCTCTGCCCCCTCCAGTTATTATTGACAATGAACTTGAATATGAAATCACAGAGATCCTGGACTCAAAAATTGATAACTGCTGTCATTGCAAGTTACTATACTTTCATCCATTGGGAAGGATACCAGGGGACTGATGAAGAAAATTCTTGGCTTCTGGCCACAGAGCTTGATCATGCTCAGGAGTTGATTACAGATTTCCACACTCATTACCTGGACAAACCCGGACCACTTCAAACTTAACTCACTCAGTGAATGACAGTATGAGGCATTTTTTTAATTCAAGAAAAGAGAAAACTAAACAAAAAATAATTTTTTGGTGGGCCCCGACCGGGCCCCTAAACCTCCCTGTCATCCCCTTCCACAGGCTTCACCCAGACTGCTCCCATTTTGCCTTTTCAGCTAGCCCCACTAGCTCTGCCTCCACCTCTCCATCACTCCAACTCTCCTCTTCCTCTTCCTCGTCCTCCTCAGACTCCTCTACTTCCCCCACCCAAGCCTACTCCAGATTGTATAGATTGCAAATATCTTTTTGCACTCCCCAGAGCTCCCTCACCTCCCGCTTCAACCCCTTGATGGCAGATGCCAGCTTCCTCAGGAGCTCCACCATCTTGGCCCCCGCCTTCTCCATTGGGGCCTCCTGCTCCTCCCACACCACCTCTTCACACTTGTGCTTCACCCTGGTACAGGGCTCACATGCCCAGCCCCAGGCGCCCATCCAGAAGCATGCTAATTACACAACAGCAAAGACTCTATCACTCACCTCTTGCAGGGCTGCATGGCCTCCACCAACTGATAGGTCCATTGCATGCTCCAAGGTCTGGGAAGGGTTCCAATTGTATCGAGACATCATGACACATGCTCCGAACCTCTCTGAACCTCTACAAATGCCATGAACTTGACTTCGAACCCTTTTCAAACAACTTTGCAAGACTTTGGATGACTTCAAATGACTTCAAATGATTTTGAATGATTTTGTGACACTTCAAACACTTTCAAATGACTTTGCATTACTTCAAACAATGTTGGCCACCATATAGCTGTCCCAAAACCCTTTCAATACATGCTGCACAACCATAGTGAGCCATTTTGTCACATATCGAGCGCCACCGGACACGAAGAGAGATGACAAAAGATTTAAAAAGCGATAAGTGTGGTTTTGTGTTTCAATGATATATTGAAGCAATAGGACAAGAACTTTTACTATATGGTGACACTTTATGTTTCATTTATTATCATTTCTCATTTGTTTTATGTTTTACAATACCTTTATTGCTGTGCATACTGCCTCATGTTCTACACTTGTTATATTTCCTTTTTAGTACTTATCTCTTCAAAATGTATATAGACTTGTAGTAGTTACTTAGAACAACAGAAAAGAAGTTACCCTCTCATTATTGTTCAATTTAAGAGCTGTTCTCTTGAGTCTTAGCCTCATGTTGTATCTCTAAGTTCTGTGAAATATCGCAAACTTCTTTGAACTTTCATCTTTGCTCCTCGACATATTGCCTATCGCCTTGAAATCATATCTAATTTGCTATATCCATTCTTTGATATACTTCAATGCCAGTCCAACTCTTTTGAAACTCCTTAAAATACTTTGAACCTCTTTAAGCCTCTCTGAATTTCTTTTGAACATCTTTGAACATCTTTGAACATCTTTGAACATCTTCGTACCATTTCAAACCTTTTTGGAACATCTTCGTTCATCTTTAAAGACTATTCACAACACTCCTTGTCATTTTACATCTCTCACTACAACCTCTGGATATCAGCAATGATAGTTAGTACCAACTTGCACCCTTCCTCTAGCCTGTGTTATACTTCCTAAGCCTTTTAACAGGTTTTTGTTAGGTTTCCAGGTCGAGCACCATCACCGCAGAACCCCCTCAGACTCCATGTCTGCCTGCCCCTTGCCCTTCACCCTCTTAGTGGGTGACCCTCTTCCTTCTGCCTCTCCCTCCTCATCCACCACCTCCCTCTTGCCTGCCTGCTTTGTGGCTGCTGCCTTCTTCCACTCCTCCTCCTCAGCCTTCCATGCTGCCTCTGCCCATCGTGCTTCCTCCTCAAGAATTAGTCCCTCCTGGACTAGCTCCTCTTGCTGGGCCTTGAGGGCGGCCAACCATTGCACAGCAGTTTGTGAGGGTGGGGTCATGTTGTTAGAGTGAGGTAGGGAATTGGAATTTTTCTGACCACAGACCCAGCTTTTGAGTCAGACCTTCGAACCCTCATGTGCCTCGTAGACTTGGCCCTAAGGTGAAAATACTGTCCAGACCCATCTCACCCAATCAGATTCCCAATAATCCCTGACTCCTTTCTGACACATTTCTGACCTTGTCTGTCAGGATTCTGGCCGCAGCACCTTTGAGTCATCAGACAAGTTGTCACATGCCTTAGTAATCATTTAATTACTCACTTTATTTATAATACAGTTTTACCAATTCTGGTCACAGACACTTACCAAGACCCATTAGTAAACTTCCATACTTTCTGTTATTATTCCAGCCTTCATTATTTAAGCACCTGTAGCTTAGCCTTAGTCTCCAGTTTGCAAATTACTTGTAAATTACCTTGTCCCTTGCATTATATCTTGTCTTGTCAAATCCTCTGCTTAATATCAACCCTTCATTTGCCCTTGACTTATCCTTGACCTAAACCCTTAATCTCTGGGCTCCTCTTAACTTCATTTCACCTCATAACCTCTGCTTAATCAATCCTCACCCTCCTTCCAAAAACCTACTGGACAACCAAACACAATCCACCTGAAATTGGACAACTGACAAGGAGAAAGGCACAACTTCTTATAAGTTGAAGCCAAGTCCTCTCTGGCCTCTTTCACCTGGCATGCTACAGCCTGGTGGATTCTGCCGAGAACTCCAGAACACCTCCGACCACCTCTGACTGTGCCTGACCAGAAGTCAAGTGTATTCCTGCTTAAGTCCCAACCTTGGTAGTAGCAATCTTGAACTTTGACAATAACTATTATTACCATGCCTTTGTCTATTATGTCCTTGAAAATGTCATTCATCATATTTTGGAAAGTCGGGGGATTATTGGTCATTCTGAAAACATGACAAGTAACTTGAAGGATCCTTGATGCATAGCAAATGTGGCCTTCCACTCATCTCCTTTCTTTATTCATATGTTATTGTACCCCCATTGTAAATCCAATTTTGTAAAGACCTTGGCCTTTCCCACCTTGTCAATTATTTCTGAAATCAATGGCAAAGGGTACATGCTCTTCACTGTCCACTCATTCAGATAACTATAGTCCATACACATTCTCTTCCTCTGATCTTCCTTTGGTATGAAAAATATGTGTGACATCTGCAGTGATTTCGAAGGTCATATGTATCCCTTGCACGATTGTTCAGTTAGGAATGCATCAAATTCTTCTTGTTCCATTGGATAGACTTTTGACTTCTTTGGCACAAATCCTGGCTTCATCTCAATCACATGATCCCATGACTTTTGCACCAGTACAAAGATTGGCAGAGAATGATTTATTTGTGAAACTGGAGAAATGTGTGTTTGGGGCAAGCGAGATTGAGTTCTTTGGATTAATGATTGGTCCTGACAGAATCAAAATGGATCCTATCAAGGTACATGCAATTATTGATTGGCTTATGCCCACCCATATCAAGGAGGCTCAAGCCTTCTTGGGACTTGCAAATTACTATTGTTGCTTTGTACATAATTTTTCTAAAATTGCTGCACCCTTACACAACCTTATGTGAAAAGGAGTAGTGTGGAGGTGGGAAGAACAACAGCAGACAGCATTTAAAGAGTTGAATACACAACCTTATGTGAAAAGGAGTAGTGTGGAGGTGGGAAGAACAACAGCAGACAGCATTTAAGGAGTTGAAGAGGAAGTTTGTGGAGGAACCAATATTAGCCTTAGTAGATTTCATGTGTCCCCTACGAGTGGAATCAGATGCATCCAATTTTTCTACTGGAGCAATATTGTTAATGCTATGTGAAAATGACAAATGGCATCCTTGTGCATATTTGTCCTGAGGGTTGAGCGATGTGGAAAGGCATTATGATGTGCATGACAAGGAGATATTGGGAATATCATGAGCATTGGATGCATGGAGACATTATTTGGAGGGATGTATGCATCAGATTGAAATCTGGATGGATCATCAAAATCTGTAATACTTCATGTCCACAAAAAAGCTTAACTGTTGGCAAGTGTGTTGGGCATTATTCCTGTCACATTTTAATTTTCACTTAGTCCATAAATCTGGAAGCTTAATAAGGAAAGCAGATCCATTATCCAGACATACAGATCACAAAAGGGGGGTGGAGGAGGACAATAAAAATATTACCCTACTCAAACCTGAATACTTTCACATTTGCACTATGCATCAAGGGCATCTATTAATAGATAGCTCAGACATGGAAATGTTGGCTAAAATGAGACAATATTCAGAGATGGATGATGAAGTACTGGAAGTTGTGAAAGCTCTGAAGGGAGAGAAGAAAGGTAATATTAAAGAAGATGAATGGGTAGAGGAGCAATGGTTGGTGCTATTCTGAGGAAAGGTGTATGTACTGAAGGATGAAGATTTGCCAGGGGAGATCATCTGGTTACATCATAATACACCAACCACTGGACATCCAGGAAGGTGGAAGACATTGGAGTTAGTAATGAGAAATTATTGGTGGCCTGGAATTTTGAAATATGTGTTGCGGTATGTGGATGGATGTGATATGTGCATGAGGGGAAAGAAATTTCCAGAAAAACCTGCAGGGAAATTAATGCCAAACCCTATACCTAAAGTGCCATGGCGAGATATATCTGTGGACTTTATCACTGGATTACCCAAAGCTCAGGCATATGATGCAATATTCGTAGTATGTGACTGCTTTACAAAGAAGGTCCATATCATTCCTACTACTGCAGAAACCTCATCATTAGGCTTGGCACCGATAATAGTTGACCTGGAAACCCAAACAAAACCTACTAGAAAGGTCTCGAATGGTATAACACAAGTTAGAGGAAGGGTGTGAGGTGGTACTAGATATCACTGCTGTTAACCAGGAGTGTGTGAATGAGTTTTGAAGAGGTACAAAGTTTTGTGAAGCAGTGCAAATAGGTTCAAAAAGGTTCAATGAAGTTTGAAGGAATTTAGAGGCATGCATAGAGGTGGTGAATAGTGTCGATAGGTGATATAAATCAATGGCGATAATGTAAAAGAATAACGGTATGTGATAGACAATAGACAATAGTTTCGAGAAGCTAGTACAAAATTTTGAAGAAGTTCGTGATGAGTCACAGAACTTAGAGTTGGGATGCGAGGCTTGGACTCAAGAGTATTGCTCTTAAATCAGATGATGGATGGGAGAGGACGATTTCTTCTCTGCTCTTCTAATTAGCTAGTACAAGTCTATATACATTTTGAAGAGATGGTACTTAAAAAGGAAATAAAACATGTGGACAACATGAGGCAAAATACAAAACAATAAAGAACTTTGCAAATCATAAAATAAATAAAAGATGATGAGAAGGGAAATGTATAGAGTCACAATGTATCAAAAGTATTTGTCCTATTGTTCCAATATATCATGGAAATGTTGAAGCGCCATGATCACATCATAAAAGCCCATTGTTGTGTCTCCTCATGTCTGGTGGTGCTTGATATGCGATGCACTAACTTGTGCAAGTTGTGCTGTGTGTATCTGAAGGGTGGTGCAACAGGCATATGGTGGCCAAAGTCATTCGAACTGGCTCAAAGTTTTGTGAAGTTGTTTGAAGGTGTTCAAAATCATTTGAAATGCTATGAAATAGCTTCGGGGTAGTTTCTTGGGGTTTGTAGGGGTCAGGAGTGTGTGTCGTGATGTGTCAATGCATTTGAAGATGTTCCCAGAGCTTAGAGCACAAGGTGGACCTATCAGTGTGCCCCTATCTAAATTAGGTATGGCAGTTACATAGATTACCTGATACCATTATCTCCAACCATGGACCACAATTTGCTTCTGCATTCATGTGAGAGTTAAATAATATATTGGAAATTCAAACCAAATTATCTATGGCATATCACCCACAAACTGATGGGCAGAAGAATGAACCAGGAGTTGGAGCAGTACCTATGTATGTTTGTCAACTACTGACAAACTGACTGGCCTGAATGGTTGGCAATTGCTGAATTTTCCCACAATAATAAATTTCATTCAGCTACTTGCATGTCACCCTTCTTTGCTAATTATAGGTATTATCTTCATATGGCAATAGAATTCCAAAGGGAGGTAAAGGTACAGTTGGTAGAAGACTTTGTATCTAAGATGCAAAAGGTACAGAAAGAAGCAGAGGCAGCATTGATGAAAGCATGTGATGATATGATGCAACACATGGATTGTACTTGAGCCATCACTCCAGAGTACGAGGTTAATGACTTGGTATGGCTAAGTACCAAGGATCTAAATATTCCATGAACTTCAAGAAAACTTACAGAGAAACAAGTTGGCCCATATGCAATTTCCAAAATAATCTCATCCAATGCAGTAGTGCTAAAATTACCTCAATAATTCAAGATTGATCCAAAAATTAATGTTTCCTGCCTACACCCTTACCACCCACCCACTATTCCCAGTCAACAAACTACTCTGCAACCTTTAATAATGGTAGAAGGTGCCCCAGAATATGTAGTTGAAGAAATTCTAGACTCATGTCTTCAATGAAATAAATTGGAGTTCTTGATAAAGTGGAAGAACTACACCAATAAAAATAACTCATGGGAACCTGAAGAGAATTGTAAGTGAGTGCATAATGTGATCATCCAGTTCTTTAAACTTAATCCAAATGCTCCACATCACATTGCTTGAATGGTATATGAGGGGATGAATTTCTGGCTTTACCAAAATTTCACCAAGGAGACAGATACAATATTTTCTCACCTGGAAGTCAAGGCATAAAAGGAAGGTAATGTTAGGAAACAGCCCCATTACCTAATAAAAATTTATTTCATTTTATTACATCAAATTATGCTACCCTACACCTACACTTTGTTAGCATGAAAGTTTTATTTTGCATGCATCAATATGTACATGCATGTATGACCACATTGGTAACAACATTGTACAATATGTGTAACATAATATATAAACTGTAAATATACACCTAGGGGACCCCAGTTGTGTTCTATTAGGTATTCCATCCACACTTGTGGTGCAAAAAGCCTTTCTCAACCAACTCACCTAATAATAACCCTATCCATCAAAACCATCAAAACCCCCATCATTTGCACAAATCCCACCCCCTTCTTGTAGAGATAACCCACACAGTCCAGCTAGCAGATAGTGAGTGTCACCCTAACAGAAGGCATGGCACCCAGTGTGAGCTCAATTGCATGATCCCATGACTTACAGTTAGGAAGTGAGTTAAAGGATTCCTTGGAGAAGACATTTCAAAGTCATGCAGGTGAGGAAGCACAGAGTCAGTGAAGGATTTGGGTGTACTGTTTTTGTGGAAGGCCTCCATAAAATGTTGGAGATGTTTGAGGTGGCACACACCTCATGTGAAGGGTTAATAGTGGTGTAGAAAATTTAGTCACCTTCCTCAATCTGTTCCACCTCCTCTTCATCATCATCAGAATCAAATGCAAAATTTGGAACAGCTTCCAAGTCCACATTGGACATGGGCATTGGACTAGCATGACACTTTCGAGTGCATTGCAAGAGTACCTTTCACCCTCGACATTCCTGTCTGCCATCAGCGAAGCAAGTGCAACAATGAGAAGGACAACAACTCATAATGACTTCACCTGTCACCCAGTCAACCTCAGGATTATGATCACAAATCCATGGATAGCCCAAAATCATCTCCTGCTTCCCTAGTTGGATCACAAAAGAAAGAGCCCACTCATTATGGTCCTTGTACCAGAGGACTAAGTCCACAACCTCCCAAATTTCCCCAGCTTCATTTGGAGAACCATCCACATTGTAGACAGGTATAGAGAATGGGTATAGAGCTGTTTTTGTTGCACCAGGTGAGAATCAATGAAAAGGCCCATGGCATTCGAGTCCCGGAGAGCAGAGACACTGAGAAATTGCCCTGTATCCATAGTCTGCAGCTTGATTTTTAACTCAAATGATTGCTGGGAGGGTGTGGATGCCACAATGTACTTGCATGGTAGCTTGCACTCCAAAGATTTTAATCTGGGAAGAGGAGGAGCAGGAAGGACCCCAAATTATACACCCTAAGGCCATTCACCAATCTGGACAGATTTTGAGGATTTTGGCCATCAGGCCATGTTCCAATCCAGACAAAACTAGTCCAAATTGAGGGTATTCCTGTTGTGTTTGTCTGGACATGGATGAAAACCATTATGTAAGGCTATATCCTCATCCGGACAAGATCTGATGGTGTAGTGGTAAATTTGTGGTCCCACTGTGTTTCTGATTTGAATGATCAACAGTTCAAATACCATTCACAGCAGTTATTTTATTGTTACTTCCAGTACTTATGTTTGTGTATCTTTGCTTTTTTTTTTCTGTGGAAATATTACATCAATACTATCTGTCATTTTGGCACCCCCCTACCTATCTCAGCACATGTAATGGTAGATATGGAAACACCACCTGAGGAACTGTCTGACATCCTTGATGCACTTCCTAACTTTGATACACGAGAGTGGATTGGAACAGCAAAGAATTTTTTATTATGAACCCTTACATGTCCTTGCTAAAAAACAGAAACAACTTGTGATTCCAGAAATCACTTGTGTCACTTCCCCTGCTATGGATTTGCCAGTCACGATATTCACTGAATTACTCCTTCTGACACTTTCTACAGAAATCATAACAACTTCAACAACAATCTGGGTCAGCAATGATGCATCACACCATGATGTGACATGCCTTCTGGGAAGGTCAATTTTACCAAAGGATTTTCTTACCACTTTAGACAAGGCTTTTGGTCAAGCATGGTTGAATGGCTCAAAGTCCATTGTTGAGTGGTGATATAATGATGGACGAGAATGGCTGCCCTTGTGGGCACTGTCATTCTGACAAAAAATGGCAGGAATAACTGAGAAACAAGCTGTGTGGCAGAGAAGTTCTTATTGGCTCTATAGTGAAGGGAGAAAAATCAAAGCAAAAGATGGCATATCAAACAAGATACAGCTTGCGCAGCAAGAGTTATTATCCTTGGGATGGGATGTCAAAATGCAGTACCAAAATGGGATGGTCTTATCTTCTATCCTGTCTGCCCTACTTAGCACAGTGTGGCTTAACAATGAACACATCAATATAATGATGGAGGAGCTTGCTGCAAGAGTAGCTTCAGATCCTAAGATGGCATCGAAGGTCATTGTTGCACTGCTTGCATTCCACATTCAAATCAACAACAATGTGAAGGTCAAGACCTATAAGAAATCTGACTCACCACTTCTTCATCACTACCACAAGCAGATCCAAGAGGGGGTTGAAAAGATCTTCTTTCCCATCAACATCAGTAATGAACATTGGGTTGCCAGTGCCATCAATATTCCAGCTCAGTCAATTGTCTACAGTATGGAGCAGTCAAAAGAAGTTCCAAATAAGTACTTATGATGAAGCACACAGGAGATCTGCTGCCTTCATATGGACTGTTCACAAAATTCATGCATAACCTCCAAAGGTGGCTTGAGATAGGAGTTGGAATCAAGTGTGGAAATGATAGAGACTGCTTGAAGCATGGCATCCAGAAGGACTGGTTTTTATGCAGTACGATTCTCCCCAATACCATCGCACATGGTGTGTTTGGCGATAGCCTCTGGATTCCATGGAGAGCTGTCCATGATAGAGTCAACTGGTTTTCAAAGCTGTTGAAAGGAATCATGACTCAGGTTCAAGAAAATGATGACAATCAACTGGCAATAGAGGTATGTCTGCAAATAAACATCTGCAACACAAACTGACTTTCAAAGGATGATCCCTGCAGACAGAAAGATGTAGGCACAGTGTTCGTAGCTTCTATACTTTGAGCCCAAAAAAAATGCCAGACAGATCATATCTGTTGCCCACTATGACTACAACTTTCCAAATATGCCAGAAGCACATGAGACAACTGTAGTAGAATCAATAGTTTAGTCTTGCCTGGCCCTTGCCGACTTACTCAATCCGACCTATGAAATTGAGAGTGGAGATGATCTAGCCATTGATGAACAATCAGACAATGACACTGGGTCAAATCTTCAACCAGATTGTTGCTTGGAAAGTGCAGTTGGTAATGGGATGAGAGTTGATGAGCAGAGCATCTTGGATTCAATGGATATTGATGCTACATGCAGAGATGCCAACGAAGACTCACAAAGTATATTGGCCAATACTGCATCCAGTCAGGCAGATGGTCACATGAGCATATACCAAGATGTGCTCACTGTTGAATCTGGAACATTGTCAGTGCACGTACCTGACCCACAGAACATTCCTACATCCAGTCGCAAAAACATTCAGCAGACATCACTAGCATCCTTTTTTCAGTGTTCGATGAGTTCTGTGTCAAATAAGCGACCTGCACCCTCTGTCCATGATTCTGATGACACTTCAAGTGAAATGGTTAAGGTAGATGGCAGGAAAAGGCTGAAGTTTAAAGGGACAAGTAAATTCATTATGGCATCATGAGCATTGAGGGAGAAATTTAAGGCAGGGAAACTTGAAATAGACAAAACTCAGTTTGAAATCTGGCAAGATAAGATTCTTGGGGAAAATCCTAGGGCTGAATTTGAGGAGAAAGATATTTTCTCTGAATGCCATTCCCACTGTGGAGGCTTTGTTAAGGCTAAGGAGCCATATCATGTGACAAGATTCAGAGCACACATCAAAAAGTGTACTGATGAATCTAGCAAGGCGAAACTAGCAGCTGGGATGCCCTCCCTACTGAAGTTAGGCTGGAAGAAATAAAATGCACCAGTAACAGACAAGACTACAAAGGATCTGCCAAAGGAAACATACCCATGCTGAGGTCTTATGGAACTTGATGACATTCTGATTCCAGTATATCTGAAGTGTACAGGATTTGTTGGTGGTGGAGCATGGTCATTAGCAGCAATTGCCAAGGACAAGTTCAACAAGGTTTTCAGAAAACTCCAAGCAAGGCAAAAGAAAGAAGTTATGAACATCCAGCTACACGAACATCAGTGGTGGAACAAGCATGAGAAATGCTGTGTGTTTGCCATCAACTGCAAATGTGTTGTGGCTGAACCAGTGCCTAAAAGCTGTGCTCTTCCATGCAGCTCCTGTAAGAGTCTGCTTTCTAATGAACATTTTAGAACCATCCTATGCAAGCCAATACCTGAAGATAAGAACTATATATACTAATCACCACTACTGGGGTAAAGCTCTTGGAAAAATCTATGCTCGAACTATTGGGCTTTGAGATATTGTTGAAACACCCATAAGTGCCATACTCCTACTCCATTTCCCATAGTATACCCACATTTATTTCATTCTAGGATCCAAAATCCACCCCCTGTGTGTGCTATGTGCAAGGAGCATTGAGCAGAAAGTATTATGATAAGGTCTTCAGTGGACTCGTGAACCCAATGATCACCAAACTAGATCATGATGAGCATGGTGTGGGGATGCAGAATTTTCACTATGCTCCCACCTGGGATGAGCTTTGCCACACTCTCAAGATCCAAAGTCCCCATGCCTATCAAGCCCTCAGAGAACACCTGCCAGCTAGGAGTGAGTGGAATTTTAGGTATGTTATGATCACAGAATCACTTAAGTCGGAGTCAACTTTTGACTTGACTTAAGAACAAAGGAGGCATGGCAATTTTGATTTACTATGGAGATCTGTAAACAGTCATTCAAGTTGGTTGTGGATCATCTTGTTGCATTAGAGTATACTGGACCTGTGGGCTTGAGTTGTGATGACACAAAGCATTTGAGTGCTTTGCACTTATACTGGAATGCAAAAGAGAAGGCCTATTTTTTGGTCTGCAGCATAGATGGGCCACATCGTGTTGCAGATCCTGACCAGGTCAAGTAGGTCATTAAAAATGCAAATATTCAGAAGGCCACTAAAGTATGCATTATCACTATCATAGCTTAACAAGGAACTGAAAATAAGAAACATGGCAGATATGACCCTAGTGTTTGACAATACCAGCACCCAAGATGAACCAATGATTGTTGCCACTATTCCAATTGCCAATGACTCAGATGCTAACATACTGTTGACTTACCTTGAAAAAATTCTCTGTGGCTTGCTGGACTGAAAGGTTCAGATCATATCTTATGCCTGTGATGGAACCGAGGTCGGGTGGCTAAGGCAGATGATAAAATTGAACATATGATCAAAGATCCTCATCCAAACACTCCTGACACAAACATCACCATTGCAGTGATTCAAGGTTAACCAGTTTATATAATTCAAGACTCCAAGCATGCACTAAAAACTTTCCACAACAATTTTTTTTCTGGGGCACAACTACTCACCTTCTGCAATTACACCGCTATTTTTCAACACATTTGAGATAAGGCATTTGAAACTGGCCCCGCTATACCAATGTGATGTTGAGAAGCTTGACCACCAAGATGATAATGCTGCTACATGCCTATTTTCTGCTGATGTTTTGCAATATCTCACTGATCATCATCCTGATTACATTGGCAAGATTGTATATCTCTTTGTATTTGGTGAGCTTATCAATGCCTATCAAAATCGCTCAATCTCTCACCATGAGCATCTGAAACTTGTTCTATAGACACAATACTTCCTAGACTTTTGGGAGATGTTCTTAAGTCACTCTGGATATAAGAAATCTCAATATTTCCTCTCTTGTGAGGCTATGGACATAGAACAGATCATCATCAAAGGCTATATTTTACTGGTGTTCATTCACCATGACCATATCTCTAGTATGATTTCACTTATTCCATGGTCGCACTCAAATGAAGCTTGTGAGCACATTTTCAGAGAATCATGGCAAGTTGTGAAGGACTTCACTCTACTGGACTTCATCTATATGGGCCCTGAACTCTGCATATAACTTCAACAGGCAATCCTCCATGCTCTTGCATCTGATCCCAAAGCTCGCACCAATGGCTACTGCCATACATATTTTGACCATACTGGCATTGACCTACAAGCACTTGCAACATACCCCACTGATGATAAAATCAATGAGGCAGTGAGAGAAGCAGCACAAGAAGTGGATAGTCTTATTGCATTACTTGGTATTGTGCCAGGTCAACTGCATTGTCTTCAAAAAGCTTTGACTGTTCCTCCAAGCATTGCATCCCTGCTTGCAGATATACCAGCAGACCAAGATAATGTCACTTCACTTGAAGGTTCAGACATTGATGACAAAAGCATCTCAGAGCCAAAGGAACTTCAGAATTTGATTGATGGTGAAGAAGACATCAGCATTTCAAGGAGCCATGTGCAAGAACAACACATGCTGACACTAACATGTGCAGCTCTTGCAATAACAGCAGATGAAATGATGAATGTGTAAGTCCAATCTGACATGGTCTGATAATAATACTCATTCTCAACTGTATTATTTCCAGACAAACCTTATCAGAGATGCCTGATGATGATGTAGACAAGATTATGGTTGAAGAATGCCAACACTTACATGAGCTACAGGACAAACTTGAACTCCCACAGTTGCAAGCCTCAGATAAACTTTCCAAGCCATAGGACTCAGTGGGATCACCATAAATGATCTGGATTTCACTCCAGTTGTTGAGATGTGCCATCGACATCAAACACATTATGCAACATTAGGTATTCAGACAAGATCCTTGAAGATGACAGAATCAGAGGACTCAAAGCTTACTCTTAAACAGCAGCTCATCTGTCATATGCACAATGTTTTGAAGGAACAGAATGACAGAGATGTAGGCACTGGATACAGCATTCTGTATGATGGAGTAGTGACTCTGATACTGCAGGAAATGCTGCCACAGCTGCCATCACAGTGGCAAAACAAGTACATTTTTCTTTGAGCACTGTTTTCTCTGTCACTGAAGTACTACTCCCATAGGCCACCACCCATCGCAGTAATATTTTCCAAAAAGCTCATGTTCCTTGCTTGTCAAAGGTCAAGAATGCATGTGTCACAATGCTTCAACCATTGCGAATCAGTGATTATGGTGTTGTATTCACAGAACACGATTTGAGAATAGCACTTGGTGAGCTTATACTAATACTGCTATTGAAAGAAACTGTCAAGACTCATTTCACCCAATCAGATTGCGATAATTTCTGATTCCTTTTCTGACCTTGTCCACCGGCATTCTGGCTGCAGCACCTTTTAGTCATCAGACAAGTTGTCACATGCCTTAGTAATCATTTGCTTACTCACTTTATTCCTAATACAGTCTTCCCAATTCTGGTCATGGACACTTACCAAGACTGATTGGTAAAATTCTGTACTTTCTGTTATTCTTCTGGCCTTCGATATTTAAGTGCCCATAGCTTAGCCTTGATCTCCAGTTTGGAAATTACTTGTAATTTACCTTGTCCCTTGCATTGTATCTCGCCTTGTCAATCCTCTGCTTAATATTAACCCTTCATTCACCCTTAACTTGTTCCTCAACCTAATCCATTAATCTCTCAACTCCTCTTAACTTCATTTTACCCCATAACCTCTGCTTTATTCTATCCATGCCCTCCATCTGGAAACCCGCCAGACATCTGCATGCAATCCACCTGAAATTGGACAACTGATGAGGAGAAGGGCACAACTTCTTATAAGTTGAAGCCAAGTCCTCTCTAGCCCCTTTCACCTGGCATGCTACAGCCCAGTGAATTCTGCCTGGAACCCCTGAACACCTCTGACCACCTCCAACTGGGTCCAACTGGAAGTCCAGTGTAGTCCTGACCAAGTTCCGACCTTGGTAGTAGTGATCTTGAATTCTGACAGGAACTGAAAATTTATTCATAGTCATTGCATTCTATTCTAAAATTGGTGGGAAGCACAGAAAACATGGATCAATCACAGAGTCTTCAAACATCAGTGCAGTATTATACATTTTGTACAACTTTTTGAGTTCTGTACAACTTTTTGAGTTCATGCATGGCTGCCAATTTCATCACATTCCTGAGATAATTTCACAATTACAGACAAGGCAATTTGCCCTCCTGCCTTCAATGTCATTCCTTTGCCTACTTTCCTTGCCTCCCAAGGTACATACTCAGTCTGGCATTCTAGAGCTCACATAAGAAGATAGTAATCAGCTCAAAAGCCTTGAAGATGGTGTTGTCAACTTCCAGGATGCCATGAAGATGTCTTGGAAGAGGCAAAAAGTGGTGGAGGCAATCAATGAGCAATTTGATGAAGAATAGTACTCATGACATTGATAATCATTACATTTTAAACTCACTATGTCGACTTTTGATCTATAACTTGTTTCCTACCCACATAGGTAAGCTACAATGTATCAAATGATATGGGTTTGGTGGAAGCTGTCGAACACTCTAATATATATATGTGTACCTACTATAGTAACAAATAAATACACTATTACAATGGTTGCTAGACTGAAGAGTAACACATTTAATACAGACATCAGTAACCTATGAAATAGTTTCAGGCAGCAGCAATGGCAATGGGGATGGCAGTGGCAGTGGCCTCACCAGGATCAAGATCAAGATCGGCATTACAGGTATGGCTGATTGGAAATGAATCCCATTTATGTAGTAATTCTTGTGTAGTCTGCATGGATTCTGCATGCAAATTGGTGTATGATAAATTTGGTAAAAGCCATGTTTATGCAATAATTCATTTATTGCAGTGTGCAGGCCTGCAAAATTGGGTCAGCATGCTGGTCAGCAACCCAATAGGGCTGCAGCAGCAGTGGCATTGGCATAAAGCAGCAGCAGCAGCATCAGCATTAGGCAGCAGCAGTGGCATCGGCATTAGGCAGCTGGGATTGCACTATTTTATCGATACAACATGTAAGTTGTTGTACAGATGGTAACCAATGAATTGGCCAACACAGGCATTGGCATTGGAATAAGGCAGTGGCAGCGGCATCAGCATTAGCCAGCTGGGATTGCACTATGTGATCAATGTCGCACAGGCATGGTTCAGTGGACAACTCTATGTATATATATTGTTGAAATTAATATCATGATACATGCTGCATACATATACATGAGGCCATGCATGCAGCACACACATGTTACTGCGCTTACTGCGCATACATGTGGTAAACACATTCCTGAGTCATGTGACATCCTTACTATTATGTATATAAGGAGAACCTGTACTGTAGTAGATATACAGTGTTCTTACCTCTGCTAAACCCTAGCTCTAAGACTAACTAAACCCCAGGTAGGTTATAAGGAACATGTCGTCTCTTCCTCTGTGCAGCGTATGTAGTCTGCTCCAACAGGTTATGGGCCCTGCTGGGCACATCACGAACGCGCCTTAACTGGCTGTGAACGATGTTGACTTCATTGTCTCCAAATTATAACCTTGCACTCTTCGTGAGCTGCATTTAAAAAACCCAGGTTGACTAGGGTTAACCACTCTGAAGGAGTGTTTTTGCCTGAGATTATGGAACATGTTTTCTTGAATAAGAGGACTGATTGAGCGCTTTTACCAGCTGCCACTATAACATCATGTCTTCAACTCTTGAAAAACTCATACAAACTTTTGACGGCTCTAACTACATTCAATGGGCTGACTCAATGAAGGCGTGGCTCAGGTCTCAGGGCCTCTGGCAAATAACTAGCGGGATGGAACTAAAACCACCCCTGGCGCCTCCTTTTATGGCGACAAATGCTGCACTAGTAGCGGAAGCTAATGCCAAGCTCTAGACCTGGAACAATAAGAATGACCAGGCGATTGGTAGCCTAGTGCTCCACCTGGCCCCCTCTATTCAGCAGCGTGCCAACACCAAGGACACTGCTGAGGAGGTATGGGATCTCATCCGCACTGACTATGGTGTCGATGGCCCCTCCCAAGTCTTTGCGGACTTTAGGTCTGCAATCGCAATCAAAATTCCGGCTGCAAATCCTGCACCAGAGATTGCCAAAATGGGTGATAAATTTGAGCGCCTTACGGCTGCCAATGTCGCCATCCCCGAATTAGTACAGGCAATGATTCTACTTGCTGCGATGCCGCGCGAGTACGATTCTCTATCTGCCACGGTCCTTAACATGACCGCTACTAGAGCCTTGACATTTAAACATGTTAAGGACTCCATTGTCGCTGAAGCCTCATGGCGCACAGCAGTTGGAAAGCCCATTGGCCCACCTCAGGCCACCAAGCTTTCTGCTGTCAAGCGCAAAGGGGGAAACCCCAAATGGCAATCTCAAGGCAACAATGGAGAATCGTCCCGAAAGCATGGACAACGTGGGGACAAAAAGACTAAAGAGGAAAAACCTAAAGAGAAACATTCCCACCTTGCCTCACAAGCCTTTACTACTATAAATGGTAATGGCACCATCATACCGCCGATGCTGCTCATCCAGCGCATCGAGAAGCGTGAACATACTCCCACAAGGGATCCTCGCCGCTGACTGCCTGCACAGGCATACACGGGTGCGGCCTCTACCTCTCATTCGGTCTATACCGAATATCAGCAGGCTCGAGACACCCTCGAGCAAATGAATCTCCCATGCAGCGCGAAAAATCTGCGACCGCTGGAAGAGCACCTAACAGTGCAAGAAGGTAACAGGAGGAGGATTGAACCAGAACCAAGGATCGTAGAGAAAGAAGACGATAGTGTCTCCCTTGGATCGGAACCCGCAGTTTCTGATGAAGAAGTATGGAAAGCCGTCGATGAAATGCTTGTCAATGAACCGCTTGAAACAGGTACATATGATGAAAGGTCAGTCCTTTTCCTTGCCACAAGCACAAGAATTAACATTCCACTGATCACAGCGAACTTTTCATGTGAAATTTTACTGCTACTAAATGTATCATGGAACAATTTACATCTTAATATATGTGTTACGTGTGCAAATGGAAATTGTAAGAAAGGTGCTGACTGGATCATGGATTCAGGCGCATCAAAACACTTCACTAGTGAAATTAAAGATTTTGCTTCTTACGAGCCTTTACCGAGAAAGGACTCTACCCTGGTTCAAACAGCCATGGGTACTACTCATATAGTAGGGAAAGGAGCAGTCTTCATTAGACATCAGGTAGTATGTCATGGGAAGTCAGAGACGTGTGAAACGCGATTATACCCCGTCTACTACATACCCAACTGTAATGCTCGATTACTGTCAATGGGCGTCTTCTTACAAGACGGAAGTGATGTGCGTGGTTCCTCCACACACATTTCATTTTTCAAGCAAGGAAACCCAATTATGGATTGCGTCCCTCTTATGAAATGTGACACTATTTATTGGGCTCGGACTCATATATTGAGCACCAAGGGAATCAATGTCGTGACAATGTATGTCGCAGACTACTCAACTTGGCATAAGCGACTTGGATACCCATCCAAAGAGGCGCTAGGGAAGATGCCTAATAGCACCATAAAATTCCCAAGGAATTTAATTATTCCTAAAGACAAAATTATATGTCCAGGGTGCACTGAAGGGAAAATGACCTCAAAATCTTTTCCTGAATCAGATTCACACGCAGAAAGACCCTTTGAATTAATACATTCCGATCTGAAGGAACTCCCAGTACTATCGTACCATAAACATAAATACTTTATTGTATTTCTGGATGACAAAACGTCACATATCTGGGTCCAATGCCTTAAAAAGAAATCTGATGCTGCTGCGGCCATCAGACAATTTCGGGCAGTGGCTTTGACACAGTATGGCGCTACAATCAAGTGCTGGCGTGTTGATCCAGGGGGGGAGTTCAAAGATCGTGAGCTACAAAATGTGCTCAAGGACTTTGGCATCAAAATAGAGATGTCTGCACCCCACGTTCACCAACAGAATGGGCGTGCAGAGCATGCCATAAGGACAATAATGGAAAAGTCACAAACCCTGCGATTTACCACATGTCTACCACAATCATGGTGGGAATTTTGCATTGAACATGCAACACACCTATACAACCGAACCCCGATAAGGTGCCTGAAATGGCTGACACCAGTTGAGGACCTGACAAAGGTCCGCCCAGATCTAAACGATCTGAAGGTTTTTGGTTGTGGTGCTTACGTCTACCTACCCAAGGAGAAGTGTCCAACCACATTGGCTCCTCGATCGGAGTTGATGATGTACCTTGGATTAGAAGATGGCATTAAAGCATACCATTTCATGCGACCTAGTGGCGCAATATTCATTGGTGCTATGGCACTATTTGATGAAACGATGTTCCCATGCTGTCCCGGAGCTAAAACTCCTGCCAATATGGACCTTGGTGATTTTCCACCTCCAGAACCAGAAGATGATGACCACTCATCTGGAACGGATGGCGATGATTCTATACCGCCACAAGATCTGCCCCTTCCTCCATCATCAGAAAATGATGATGATGATGTACCAAGTGAGCAAAAGGCACATGACGATGTGACAAATGCTCCTCCTCCGCCACCTCCAGTAACCACTAAGGACTTTTGTCCAAGACGTGATGATCAACAGGAATGGCAGCAATTGCCCCGTCGATCAGGCAGGCAGAGGAACATTCCAAACCGTCCTGGCAATACCTATGGAGAGAAGCGACTCCCCTCTGACATAGAGAGAGACATTGCACGTGATCGATATTGGAAGAGATCTGTGGGTCAAGATTCGGATCATAACTGAACACGACCACAAACTCAACAGAAAGAACCAGTTGCTGGACCGAGTTCGGCACCCCACGAGAGTGTGCCCGATTCCAATGATCAAGAACATGATCACCCAATGGGGGAACCGGACAAAGCAGGTTATATTAAAAAGATAACCAAGGAAGGAGGAGATAAGCTTATTCGCTGGCTGTTATCAAAAGCAGTCAAACCATCGAGCAAAATAAGCCAAGTTCCAAACCAATTTCGCAATATTGCGCACCTACCACGGCAGCAGCAACGTGAGTGGAAACAAGCTTGTCATGAAGAATTAGAGGCTCTTCATAAGCGACAAGTCTATGACATCGTCAATCTTCCACATGATCGAAAAACGATCAAAAATAGATGGGTTTTCTTTGTAAAATCGGATGGAAGAAAACGAGCCAGACTCGTGGCCAAAGGCTTTTCACAAGTCGAAGGTGTTGACTTTGATGAGATTTTCTCACTGGTAGTCCGCTACGAGACTGTACGCCTCATGTTTGCACTTGCATCTCTAGAGGGCATGTATATGACTGGCCTAGATGTAAAAACCGCATTTTTATATGGCAAACTAGATGAGGAGATCTATATGGATCAACCCGAGGGTTTCAGACTCGAGGGAAAAGAGCACAAAGTATTGCGCTTACACCGAGCATTGTATCACTTTAAACAAGCCTCACTTGCATGGTGGAAAGAGCTAGAGGCATTTATGCGCACCATTGGGTTCGTGCGTGCCAGCTCCGATGCTGGCATTTTCATACACAAGGATCCTAAGACAGGCAGCATTGTTATTGCACTCATCTATGTTGATGATGGCTTGTTCATGGGGAAGAACAAGAAACTTGTGGATGAAAAGAAAAATGCTTGTCTAAAGCATTGGTAGTGCCATAGTACTGAAAAAGTCACGGAATTCTTAGGCATGCGCATCACCCAGACTGCAAGCAAAGTCAAACTCGATCAAACTGAATATCTCACCAAAGTGCTTGAGAGATTCGAAATGACAAATGCCAAAGTGACCCCCACTCCACTCCCGACTGGTTACAAACCATCGGAAAACACAGCAATGCCCAATGCGATGCTTAGATCAAAATATCAGTCTGTGATCAGATCTTTATTGTATCTGATGCTCGGAACGCAACCTGATATCGCTTATGTGGTAATCAAGATGTCGCAATTCTCGGCTAATCCTAGCCAAGAACATCTAGACAAAGCGATGTACATCATGCGCTATCTGGTGGGAACCCAGAAATATAACATTGTCTATGATGATGAGAAGTCTGAGGGGCTACAGGCCTTCACAGATTCTGATTGGGCAGCTGACACTGTCAAACGCCAATCTACAACGGGTTACTTTGCTACTCTAGTGAGTGGCATTGTGTGCTGGCAGTCCCGTTTACAAAAAACTGTAGCACTGTCATCCACAGAAGCCGAATATATGGCTCTCTCCAACACTTGTCGACAGATAGTGTGGATAGAGTCCTTATTTCAGGAACTTGGATATGTACTGAAGCGCATACCAATCTGCGCTGATAATCAGGGATCCATCTTTATCGGATCAAATCCAGTTCAGGAAAGAAGGACCAAACATATAGACATTCGCTACCACTATACCCGCGAATGCATAGAAAATGACAAAGTCATGGTCGTTTTCATTCCTGGAAATGATAATCCAGCTGACATGTTCACAAAGAACCTTGGCGCTGTCTTATTCAGGAAATTTAGAGACTCTCTTGGAATTACTTTCAAGATTCAAACTTAGCTGCTTAGAGCGCTGTACAGTTTGAGGGGGGGTGTTGAAATTAATATCATGATACATGCTGCATACATGAGGCCATGCATGCAGCACACACATGTTACTGCGCTTACTGCGCATACATGTGGTAAACACATTCCTGAGTCATGTGACATCCTTACTATTATGTATATAAGGAGAACCTGTACTGTAGTAGATATACAGTGTTCTTACCTCTGCTAAACCCTAGCTCTAAGACTAACTAAACCCCAGGTAGGTTATAAGGAACATGTCGTCTCTTCCTCTGTGCAGCGTATGTAGTCTGCTCCAACATATATGGATGTACTATAGTAACAAATGAATGCACTATTCAATTCTTGCTGTACCATACTAGACATATTAAGAATGTGGTGTACAGATTGGTGACCTATGAGATAGCATCAGACCCATGCATCGGCATCGGTATATGTATCAGGGCTGGGGCCAGGGTCAGCAATTGGTATGAACATCAGCCTTAAAAATATATATTATTGGTTTACCAATTAAAGCACCATATATCTACAGGCCATATATCTACAGGAAGAAAGCTATCACTCATTGTCAGTAGTGTCCATCATATCATCAGAGCCAGGCAACCAAGTGTCATCAACATAACTGAAGTCTGCATGACTATAGATTGGGAGTGTGATGCGAGAAGAAGTGGGGTTCTCTATCTGTGAGGTGCTGGGGGACCCAGTTTAGAAACTATCATCATCAGAATCGGCATCGGGGCCAGTTGAATCAGCCTCTGAATGGGTCTTTGATGATGAGAGGAAAACATCAGCTGCATCAGATGCAGTGGGGAAAGCAGTTGAAAAGGGAGGTGCAGGGGGAGATGAAGAGGAAGAATAAGAATCTTCAAGGTAAAAGGTGGCAGCATCAAAGCTAGTTAAAGAACCAGTATGGGAAGATGCTGATGATGAATGATGAACCTGGCAAGCCATGGCTGCCTGAAATGCAGCAGGCTGATTGGCATCTTCTGATGCATTATCCTCCCCTTGTCATAACATAGCAGCATAAGAGGCAGTGGGCTAAGCAAGGGCAGTGTGTGCATCAGCATAAAGATCATCAGCTTCATCATTGGCATCCACAGTGGGAGCGGCATCAGGCTTGGCAGCAGAATGTGACAAATTATCAGATCCGGGATCTGAAAAATAAAAGCCAGCATTGATACCAGTTACAGCGGGTAATGAACTGTAGGCACCAGAAACAGAGGTTGGGAGACTGGCTGTGATTGACCACTCCTTATTCTTGCACCATCGACCAGAGACTGAGCATACCCAGAATAATATTTGGTCTTCAGTGACAGGTTAGATGCCAAAACATCACTCTCTGTGATGTCAATACCCCAGGTCCACTTGTGGGAGGAGAGGAGAAGAGCCTTCAGGCACTCGAGTTCAGCCTGAGCATGTGCAGATACCAGTTCTGATTGTCTTCTCATTGCCGATTGCCTTGACCATCTCCCAGTGTGTTCATGGGTGGATGCCGCTGCCACTGCCATTTTTAACTTATGTGGTTCAGATCCTACCACTGCCAATTGTATGTGTGGTGATCCTACTGCTGCCAATTGTCTGTCTGCCAATCCTACCACTGCCAATCCTACCATTGCTGATCCTGATGCCAATCCAACTGTTGACAGTTTTGATGCCTTTGCCCTTGCCCTTGCAATAGAATCCTCTGTTCAAGTTCACCCAGACAGTCAGCGAGGTTGGTCATTGCAATCTTTCTTGAGTTGATGTGGTGTTGCCTTCCAACAGTGATGGATCAAGTGGGCATGGGGCATTGGTTACATCATCATTAAAAGGTGATATGGGTGTGATGGACTTCTCATAAATGTGTTGAGGAATGACATACTCTGGTTCACCATCACCCAGACCATTAATTGGCTGTGGTCGAGTCACACCAGCTGTGTAGAGTATGTCCATTGTCATTTGATTAACTTGCACATAGCTCAACTGAGCTGGATCCATGATTTGCAAGGAATTGGGGGGTTCAGAGATGGGTGCCTGGTCTGCTCTCAATTGTTGGTGCAGTTGTTTTCGCTTTTGTTTTGCTTTTGCCCTTTGATTGCCTCTTGATTGACCTTGGGGCTCAGCATTGGCATTGGCATTAGCAAGCAGGCCAGTGCCAGTGATGGACATAGCATTGGGTATTGCATCACCATTCCACTGCATTTGGAAATGCATTGGGAAGGTGGAGGGTTATTTAAATTATTAGGATAGTGTGCAGGAGACACACTCCCATTGCTCCCTTTCATTCCGTTGAACCTGAATACTCTTTCATGGCCCTGTGCTGTTTGATGCTGCAGAACGTGGTCAAAGAAGTTTTCTATGATGCTCTTGTGCATGTTCCATGGGTCTCTGAATTTGAACCTTCCTGGGAGATATTCAGGATTGATGAATAAAGAGGTTCAGTCAGCAATTGCTTTGAATGGGATATGGCAACTATGACCATTGTTGGCTAGTTCTGCATGAAGATAAGTAACAGTTTGTAGCATGAGAAGTCGTCATACTGTAATGCTGCCCAACATACAACATAAACCATTGCTGCAGCTCTTTTTTCTTGTATTGTTATCATTTCCATGGTGTGGGCAGGATGGGAAACCCATCCTGAGTCATCAGAAGTTGGGTTTGTAGTGTGGTGGTGTTAGGTTGCATTGCCAATTTTGAGGCAATGTCTGATGCACATAAAGCCTTGACATAACTCATGAGGTTCCACTTGAGCTCTGTGATATGATCATGATAGGTGTCCAGAAATGATTGTGCAGGGGTAGCCATTAAAGAGGCGACATTTTCATGACTGTAATCAGCATTGGCATTGACATCAAAATTAAAGATTTGACTCACATGTCAACAATCATCAAACCATTAGGTGCAGTATGGGCCGTAAATGTCACAGACAGCACTCCCATTTCTCACCAGTGTTGTCGGGCACTCTCCTCCACACGCTTACACAGGTTTTCTCTGCTAGTCTGTGAAATGTCAGTCACTATCAGCATCAGCAGCAGCAACAGCATTAATGTACCTTCACTTTGTCTGCTCGGGATAATTTTCCTGCATCATTTTATCCTGCTTGGTCTCGAGGATTACCTTTTCCTCTGTAGTCATGTTGTTAAAAACACTCTTGATGGCTGGCAGTCACATCTGGAACCATCCAGGTGTACTTGTGGTGACATTCTCAATACCTAGCAGGTTTCCAATCTCTTTCAAAACTCGATCCTGATATAAGGCACAAATGGCTTCTGATCACTTGACTTTGAAGTTGTTTGATTTGCGTGAGTAGCCCTTCATCATTCACCAGTTGTTCAAAAGCCAGGTTGTTAGTGCCTGGTGATGTGATCAAAAATAGAACCTTCACATGCTTCAAGTTGATGGTTCACCTTGGCATGTAGGTAACTCTCCTCCTCATCCATTGGGTCCCTCTTGATTGACACCCAGTAATTGAGTATGGCAGGGAGAATGTCACACTTGAGTATTTGCAACTGGCCAGCTTTTGATTCCTGCAATCGGAATGCATCTCTATAAGGCTCAATGATCCTCCACTCTTCAACCATATATCTCCCCTTGCGATACTGTCTAACACCCAGGTTCCCTGATGGCTCAGGCAGCATTAGAGGGGGATTGATGTGGAGGAAAGAATGATTCTTGTCATCATCAGGCATAACATATTATCAGCACGAGGATAACACAAGGATTACATGAGGCCAATAGTACAATAAATAGTCCATCACCACAACCAATTCCCCCCAATCATCATGAGCCTGACAAGAGCTCCTTACAAGAGAAAGAGAAGATCAAAGAAAAATGCCCCCCTGCATGAGGACCATGATAATGCAGTTGATACTATTACACATGTAGAAGTTGAGGTCAACACGAGACATGGACCAAAAACAAAGCATATCAAGGTTCCCTTGCCTCTGGTTACAGAAGAACATGGTGAATCGAGTTCAGCTGGTATCCATGACAATCCAGGTCTTGCTCCAGAATGGGATATGCGAGAACCTCAGTGGTCAAAGAGCTGGTTTGGCTATGGATCGGCATGGTCAGTTTCTGACACAGATTGACTTATTGAGGCTCATATACAACTGATAGAGACAGAAGGACTATGTATTGCAGTTTGTGGGATGAGTGGATGAATTGCTGCAAGCATCCCTGGCTCAGCATGCATGGTCCATCAACAAACAAGTTTGCAACCACTGTCAACTGAATAAATGGGCAATTTGGAGATGTGTTGATTGTTCACTAGGAAGCACACTTTGCCAGACATGTATGCGCATAACACACAGGCAGAATCTCTTCCATCCCATTGAATGCTGGATTGGCATGCACTTCCACCACACTGAGCTATGGGAGGTTGGCCCATACCTTTTGGTCCAGCACCAGACAGATCAGCTGATTTGCAATGCTTTTAACTTTCAAATGAAATATCTGGAGACATTTGAAGAGATGAAGAATAAAGCCAAGGCAGAGTCAGCCAATTATTACTTGGCAATGGCAATGGCTCAACATCATGAGTTGGCATTGGGAATGACAGAGAGTACAGCAGACGATGAGACTGGGGCAAATGCAGCCTTTTTTGATCACCTTGATGCCCTTTGGCATCAAGAAAAGGGCAATAATGATGTCAATGACAGCTTACAAGACTTCTTTGATGGAAATGATGAACATAAAGTTGAACATGCTGATGAAGACATTCATGGGTTTTGACCATATTTGCCTGAATGATGCATGAGAATTGATGCCTGGGCATCAACCATACTAGCAACTGCCAACCCCGAGCTGACCACCGCACTGCTGACTGCTGATGCCTTGAACAACAGCTATATCCATGTGGTGCATATGAATGGAATACATCATTTAGCAATAGTTACCTGCCAGTGTCAGGGAGAACACCAAATTCCCTTGGACCTAGTAACCAGTAACTTGCTCCCGGCCAGCTTCGCCAAAATGTGCACTCTTTTCACTGTGCAGGCTCTAGACCATTTTTGGCTCTGTAATTGGGAATTGAGGGCATCAGCCTATCAGTTTTACCAGCTGATTCAGCACATAACATTGCCAATGAGGCCTGCCGAACTGGTCAACCTCTACCATGAGCTTCGGTGCATGTCCTGCTTATGGTGTTGGATAAAAAGATTGAAGTGGGCAGGGTATGGACACAATCAAAAAGATCCATTGAATCCTGAACCAGGATTACTTGCCAATTACTGTCCAGCCTGTCCTTAAGCAGGCATAAATATACCAGAAAATTGGAAGGACGATGTGAACCAGTGGGTGATTAAATATTTTGATTGTACAAGTTGCATCTGAAATGATACTATGGCTCTCAGATTTGTTTTTAAATGCATATTCGTGGCCAATGGCAATTTCAAGCTGACCATGTCCAGCAGAAAAACTCCAATGCTGATGTATGCCTATGGGATGGAGCTGGGATGGCCCCAAATTAGGCTGAATATGAGCAATTCCTCCAAGCTGCCATAGAATGATTCATAGTAGGTACACTTCACTTCGCAGTGGACGATGCCATAACCGCTGCCAGTGCCACTCCCAATACTGGTTCTGATTGGGATACATGGGTTTTTAGAAGACTCCATGTGAAAATAAATTTTGAGCCATTGCAAATGCTTTTTTGGCATCAAAGACATGTGATAGGACTGGAGTAGAGGCCATTGCATGCGCACGGCATGGCTGTTATGCACCCAATGCACTGGTAGACTTGTTTGGGGAGAACAGCAAAAGAATGTTGACTTTGCTTTCCTCCAAGCCCTGATATATGCCTAGTATGTGTATTATCATATTTAATAGCATGTATTTCATCAATAAATCCCACAATCATCATTTTTTGGGATTTTGGATTTAACTTTGATTGGCACACCTTGTTTAGTACCCATACAGGGGCTCCAAATTCTTGGAGATGTGACACGTTTGGTTTTTGCTCCATAAAACCCTCATGTAGGGTTTTTCCTTTTATGGCATGAGTAAGTGATTTATCTTGTATGTATGCAGCATGGTTAATGGCTTCAGGCCAAAGAAATTTAGGGACATCACGAGCAATTATCATAGCTTGTGCTAATTTCACAAGAGTACAATTATATCTTTCTGCCATGCCATTTTGAGAAGGGGAATATGGTGCAGTAGTTTCAATTTTTATGCCTCTTTCGGCACACCAATTAATAAACTTTTGGTTTAGGAATTCTTGTCCCTGATCGAACCTCACCCTTTTTGGTTTGTAATTGTATTGTTGCTCAATATACATAAAATAATTTTGTAACTGTATACAAGCTTCATCTTTTTTTTTGGCTTGTTTGGTTGTAAGGTGTCAAGAACTATCATCTACAAGAACCATATTATAGTATGCTCCATTTAGCACTTGAATTCTGGTTGGCCCCCACAAATCGGTGTGAGTAAGTTCTCCAGGAGGAAGTGACTATGCTACTAAAGTATCAAGATCATCGGGAATGAGACATATTTGAAGTGTGTGATCTTGGAAAAACCAATCTCATAATTGGATGTCCTTGGTTACATAAACATAATCTGGAAATTGAGTGGAAAACTGGGAAAGTACACATGATTCGTTGTCCTAAAGAATGTAATGTGTATGAGAGGAAGGTGAAAAACATAAAGAAGGAAAAAAAGAAAAGAAAAGAGAAAGAACATCTGAGGAAATATTCTGTTATGATGGAGGAAGTGGAGGATGAAGAAATGCCAAATGGGGAAGTTCCAATCATGATTGACAAGGAAGAATGAAAGCAAACTTTTAGTGGAGAACAGTCATGGGACAAAAATACTGCGAAGGTGGAGAAACCAGTGGAGTAGTGGGTACCAACAGCCTATCATGAATATTTATTAGTCTTTCAGAAGAAAGAGTCTGAGCAAATCCTGGTGCAAAAGCCATGGGATCATGCCATTAAGATGAAGCCAGGATTTGTGCCAAAGAAGTCAAAAGTCTACCCATTATCTCCAATGGAGCAAGAAGAAGTAGATGCATAGTTAAATGAACAATTGTGCAAGGGATACATATGACCTTCAAAATCTCCGCAGACATCACCAATATTTTTCATACCAAAGAAAGATCAGAGGAAGAAGATGTGTACAGATTATATGTATCTGAATGAGTGGACAGTGAAAAACATGTACCATTTGCCATTGATCTCAGAAATAATTGACAAGGTGGGAAAAGCCAAGGTCTTTTCAAAATTGGATCTACAACGGGGGTACAATAATGCATGAATAAGGAAAGGGGATGAGTGGAAAGCTGCATTTGCCACACATCGAGGATTCTTCAAGCTGCTGTGCCACCAAAGTCACTCTAGTACCAGACATATGATTTGACGATGTTCATCAAGGTCCCGAGTGAAGATGAAAATGTCGTCGAGGTACACACAAACAATGCTTTCCAGTATGAGATCATGGAAGATGTCATTCATCATGGTCTGAAAGGTGGCAGGACTATTAGTGAGACCAAAGAACATGACAAGCAGTTCAAAAAGACCATGGTTCATGCATAAAGCTGCCTTCCACTCATCTCCTTTCTTCATCCATACATTGTTGTACCCCCAACAAACATCGAGCTTGGTGAAGTAATGCACCATGCAGAGTTGGTTGATGAGTTTGGATATGAGGGGTATTGGCTAGCGATTCTTGACTGTGATGTTGTTGAGGCATCGATAGTCTTGAACTGGTTGAAGGGACCCATCCTTCTTCTTGACAAAGAAGAAGGGCGAGGGCATGGGCAATTTTGAAGGGTGGATATGACTGTTAGGAAACAGTCTCCTCACATGCCCATTACATAATAATTTTTTATTTTTATTTTATTTTATTTTATTTCACCAAAATATGCTACCAAATGCCTATAAATGCTTTATTTGTCAGCATGGGAATTTTCTATTTACATGCATCAATATGTACAGGCATGTACATGCACGTCGGTAGCAACATAGCACAATATATGTAACATAGTATATAATCTTAAAATAAATACTGGGGGACCTCAGTTGAGTTCTCTTAGGTATTCCATCCTGTTAGGGCGACACCCACTAATCTGCTAGCTGGACCATGTGGGCTCTCCTACAAGAAGGCGGTGGGGCACATGCATGTGATGGGGGGTTTGATGGATTTGATGTGAGGGGTTATTTTTAGACAAGTTGGCTGAAAAAGGCTTTTTGAGCCACTATTGTGGATGGAATACCTGAGAGAACTCAACTGAGGTCCCCCAGTATGTATTTTGAGTCTATATACTATGTTACACATATTGTAATATGTTGTTACAGACACACGCATACATGCACATACATATTGATGTGTGTAAATAGAAAATTCCCATGCTGACAAATAAAGCATTTATAGGTGTTTGGTAGCATATTTTGGTGAAATAAAATAAAATAAAATGAAATAAAATAAAAATATTATATTATTATGTAATAGGCATGTTAGGAGACTGTTTTCTAACATTACCCCCCTTTTATGCCTTGACTTCCACATGAGAAAATATCATATCTGTCCCCTCTGTGAAATTCTGGTAAGGCCAGAAGTTCATCCCCTCATACACCATTCTAGCAATGTGACGCGGAGCATTTGGATTATGTTTAAAGAATTGGGTGATTGCATTATGTGTTTGCTTACAATTCTCTTTGGGTTCTTATAAGTTATTTTTGTCAGTGTAGTTCTGCCACTTGATTAAGAACTCCAATTTATTTCATCGAAGACATGAGTCCAAAACCTCTTCCACTACATATTCTGGAGCACCTTCTACCATTATTGAAGGCTGTGGAGTAGTTTGGTGACCAGGAATTGGGTGTGTGGTAAGGGCATAAATGGGAAATGTTAATTTCAGGATCAATCTTGAATGATTGAGGTAATTTTAACACTACCGCATTGGGTGAAATTATTTTAGAAATTGGATATGGGCCAACTTGCTTCTCCATAAGCTTTTTTGAAGATTGTGGAATATTTAGATCCTTGGTACTTAGCCATACCAAGTCACCAACTTTGTACTCTGGAGCAACAGTTCAAGTACAATCTGCATGTCGCATCATATCATCACGTGCTTTTATCAATGCTGCCTCTGCTTCCTCCTGCACCTTTCGCATTTTTGACACAAAGTCCTCCACTGACTGTACCTTGACTTCCCTTTGAGGTTCTACTCCCATTCTGGGATGATACCCATAATTAGCAAAGAAGGGTGACATGCAAGTAGCTGAATGGAATTTATTATTGTGGAAAAATTTGTCAATTGCCAACCATTTGGGCCAGTCAGTTTTTGGGTGATTGACAAACATGCATAGGTACTGCTCCAACTCCTGATTCATTCTCTCTGTCTGCCCATCAGTTTGTGGGTGATATGCCATAGATAATTTGGTTTGAATCCCCAATATGTTATTTAACTCTCGCATAAATGCAGAAGCAAATTGTGATCCACGATCAGAGATAACCATATCAGGTAATTCATGTAACTGCCATACCTGATTTAGATAGAGGTGCACCAAGCTGAACGATGAGGTTTCTGCAGTAGTAGGATTGATATGGACTTCCTTTGTGAAGCAGTCGCATACTACAAATATTGCATTGTATCCTTGAGCTTCAGGTAATCTGGTGATAAAGTTCACAGATATATCTTGCCATGGCATTTTAGGTATAGGGTTCAGCATCAATTTTCCCGCAGGCTTTTCTGGAAATTTCTTCCCCCTCATGCATGTATCACACCCATCCACATACCCCAACACATACTTTGAAATTCCGGGCCACCAATAATTTCTCATTACCAACTCCAATGTCTTCCACCTTCCTGGATGTTTAGCAGCTGGCATATTATGATGTAACTGTATGATCTCCCTTCGTAAATCTTGATTCTTCGGTACATATACCTTTCCTCTGAACAACACTAACCCTTGTTCTTCAACCCATTCATCTCCTTTAATATTACCTTTCTTCTCTCCCCTCAAAGCTTTCACAGCTTCCACCACTTCATCATCCATCTCTGAACATTGCCTAATTTTAGACAACATTTTTGGCTCTGAGCTATCCACCAAATGCCCTTGACACATCGCACAAATACAAAAGTATTCAGGTTTGAGTAGGGTAATATTTTTATTGTCCTCTTCCACTCCCTTTTTATGATCTGTACGTCTGGATAATGCATCTGCTTTCCTCATCAAGCTTCCTGCTTTGTGGACCAAGTGAAAATTAAAATGAAATAGGAATAATGCCCAATGCATTTGTCGATGGTTAAGCTTTTTAGCGGACATGAAGTACTGCAGATTTTGATGATCTGTCCAGATTTCAATTTGATGTGTACATCCCTCCAAATAATGTCTCCATGCTTCCAATGCTCATATTATTCCCACCATCTCTTTATCATGCACATCGTAATTCCTCTCCACATCATTCAACCCTCGAGACAAATATGCACAAGGATGCCATGTGTCATCTTCACATAACATTGATAATATTACTCCAGTAGCAAAGTCGGATGCATCTGATTCCACTCGTAAGGGACACATGAAATCTACTGGGGCTAATATTGGCTCTTCCACAAACTTGTTCTTCAACTCCTCAAATGCTGTCTGCTGTTGTTCTCCCCATCTCCACACTACTCCATTTTGCATAAGGTTGTGTAATGGTGCGGCAATTTTGGAAAAATTATGAACAAAGTGACAATCAAAATTGGCAAGTTCCAAGAAACCCTGAACTTCCTTGATACGGGTAGGCACAGGCCAATCAACAATTGCCTGTACCTTGATAGAATCTATCTTGATTCCATAAGGACCAATCTTTAATCCCAAGAACTCGATCTTACTTGCCCCAAACACACACTTCTCCAGTTTAATGAATAAATCATTCTCTGCCAATCTCCGCAACACCTCCTGCACTATTGCCTCATGATTTTTTTCATCCTCTGTGAATATCAAAATGTCGTCAATAAATATTATTACTATGCCTTTGTCTATTACATCCTTGAAAATGTTGTTCATTATATTTTGAAAGGTTGGGGGACTATTGGTCATCCCAAAAAACATGACAAGCAGCTCAAAGGATCCTCGATGCATGGCAAATGCAAATGCTGCCTTCCACTCATCTCCTTTATTTATTCGTACATTGTTGTACCCCCAGCATACATCCAATTTTGTAAAGACCTTGGCCTTTCCCACCTTGTCCATGATCTCTGAGATGAACAGCAAAGGGTACGCATTCTTCACTGTCCACTCATTCAGATATCTATAATCTGTACACATCCTCTTCCTCTGATCTTTTTTTGGTACAAAGAATACTGGTGATGTCTGCAGTGATTTCGAAGGTTGTATGTATCCCTTGCACAATTGTTCATTAAGGAATGCATCCACTTCTTCTTGTTCCTTTGGAGATAACAGGTAGACTTTTGACTTCTTCAGCCCAAATCCTGGCTTCATTTCAATAGCATGATCCCATGGCTTTCGCACTGGCATTCGCTCTAATTCCTTCTTCTGAAAAACTGACAAATATTTATGGTAGGCTTTTGGCACCCACTCCTCCACTGGCTTCTCCACTTTCACAGCATTTGTATTCCATGACTGTCCTCCACAAATTTCCCTAAAGGTTTGCTTCTGTTCTTCCTTACTGGTCATGATTGGAACTTCCCCGTTTGGCATGTCCTCATCTTCCACTTCCTTCATTGTAACAGAATACTTCCTTGGACCTTCTTTCTCTTTCCTTTCCTTCTTCTCCTTTTCCTTTTTTACTTGCCTCCCATATACAAATCATTCTTTAAAACAATGAGTCATGTGTACCTTCCCAGTTTTCCAATCAATTTCCAGGTTATGCTTTCGTAACCACAGACATCCAATTATCAGATTGGTTTTTCCAAGGTTGCACACCTCAAATATGGCTTGTTCCTGATAATCCTGATACTTCAGTATCATCGTCACCTCCTCCTTAATAGTTCCTTCATGATTGATTGTACTGTCAATATTGTACACCATTATAGGTTGCAGCAGTTTACACATGCAAATACCATTTCTGGTAATTAAGGATCAATTAATGAATAGTCCGGTAGCACCACTGTCAAGCAATGCCTCCACATTAATTGCTGCATGCATGTCCACTGTCTTCAATCCTACTGTCAAGCTAATTTCAGGTTCTATCTGCGCAGAGCGAATAAAGAATTTAGGGGTCTTCAGAAATAAGGCTGGGCATTTTTCTTCATCGTATAAATGATGATGGTCATACTCTTCAATTTTTCTTTCGGGTTCACTCTCGGTTTCCTCGGATACTAATACATTATATTGATTCTGGGTCACCAATGGGAAAACCTTCACTGGGACTCTTCCACAAAATTCTTCTGCTTATCTTCCTTCAACTTCACTTCCTCAAACGTCGCTTCTCTAATCTTCCTTTTCTGCCTACAACTCCTAGCAATATGCCCTAATTTCCCACAATTAAAACATTTAAGTGGGGCTCATCTCCCTACTTGATCAACATCCATCGCATCCATCGATGCTGCTGACTCCTTAACAATAGGTGTCACTGCCATGGCTGGTGGCTGTGCCCTCGGAGTTTGGACCTGAGGTGTCCTTCCTTTCTCAGACTTTCCTCCTTATGACTTTCCAAATCTGGCATTCCCATACATCAATTTTGACTCCGCCTGTTCCTGTCGATATTCATGATCAAGATGCATTGCCCAATTATACCACTCATCCAACCTCTCTGGCATAGAAGGTAGTAGGTAGATAGACTTGAATAGAGAGGGATTTAATCCTGCTTTCAAAAATTCTACCAACACTGCTTCTCCCATATCCATCTGCGAAGCTTCTGCTTTAAACTGCAAAATAAATTCATCCGCTATTAGAGAACCTTGGCACATGGTTTTTAATTTAGCATTAGCTGTTGCCTTTGAATTAGAGTCTCCAAACTGTGCCTCCAGTCTCTACAAAAATTCCTTGATCATTGCAAATGGTTTATATCCCACAGCAATTTGATTAATAGCCTCATTTTTCCAGAACTGTGCTTTCCCTCCCTGGATGTATGAGAGAGCAAACATAATCCTAGACTCGGTCGTACGAAACTCAGGCTTTCTCCCATGAATATACAAGACTACAGAGCTGATGAAGGATTTTGTATTCTCCATGGTACCGTCAAAAATTTGTGGGGGTGCATATTTAGGTGAACACATTTTTCCACTCTCAGATCTCTCCTCTGCATGCACATCCTCCTGAGACATCCACTCCACCATCTCATCCATCTCATCATCTTTATCTTCCACTGTCTCTCCTTTTCTTTCTGCTTGTTTGGGCTGTGATGCTGCTAATACTGACACTAATTGGGACATTTGTGCTGTAAGAGCATCAATTTTGGCTTCTAGAGCTGGTATGGGAACAGGATTGTGACCAGGATTTGAAGTTGATGATTATGACATAATAATGTAAGCTGTGATGAGTCACTTCTTCGGCTGAGTCAAGATTCGGCTTCAGAATTTTTTCGCAAAATTTCGAGTCATGTGATCTGGCTATTCGGGTACCAAACACGGCAAAACACGTGATTTCGGCTATTTGTCAACAATTAGGCACTTCAGATCAATAACCCTTCCAACAGTGCCTGATCTCAGGGTTATTACTGAATTCGGCTAGTAACTACCTAAAATAGTCATCTGAATAGAGTAAGGTAAATCTTGGCTAAACCAGATCCGATCAGTTGTCGGTTGCAGCTGTCCTAATGATGAGCATTGCCTCTCGATCACTTGGCAGTCGCAATGTAAGGCGAGGCCTGGCATCGGCTTATGAAAGCAAGGTAAATACATATATACAATTATTTCTGGCTCTTGCCAAAAAGATGAGTAAGTGGTTGTGAACTTCCTTGAACTTTCGTATTCGCTCTCAACTCATCATCGCCTATTGCCACTCAAAAACCACTTCTTATTTGCTATATTCATTTGTTGACATATCTCGACACCAGTTGAACACCTTTGAACCTCCTCGAACTCACCCGAACAGCTTCGAACCCATTTGAACCTACTTTGAACTACTTTGCATGTCTTCGAACCTATTTTGAACTTTTTCGAACATCTTCATATGCTTTTCAGAACTATTCATCACATCCCTTAACATTTCGTGTCGCTAAAAACAATGTTTTGGTATTAGCAGTGATATTTAGTACCAACTTGCACCCTTCCTCTAGCCTGAGTTATACTTCATAAGCCTTTTAAGTGTTTTTGCTAGGTTTCCAGGTCGAGTATTATCATTTTGGAGCCCACCGCGAGGGGTTTCTAAATCATTTCATCACCTAATCCACCTTGAATCTTCCAGCTTAGGCCAACCCAAGCTCGAAACCTTAGAATCGAGACTCGCCATGCCTTTGAATCTCTCAACGAATTGGGGGATATTCTAATTCCTGTCTCTGATGCCTAATCTACACATCGTCATCTGTTTCCTTCACCTATTTCCTCGTCTCCAACCTCGTCTTCCTCTTCTTCCTCATCGTCTACTACATCATTCATTATTCCAGCCACTTCGACATATCTACTGTCTTTTGCTCAGGTTTTAACTTCTCGAATTGGTGATAGGTCCACTACACACTTTAAGGTCTGGAGAACAGTTTCACTCATACCGAGACATTACGACAGACATTCCGAATCACTACGAATCCCACAAAATCAATGTCGAATCTATTTCGCACTACTTTGCACTATTTCAGACGACTTCGAAACACTTTGAACAACTTTGAACAACTTCATGACACTTCAAGCGACTTTGCAAAATTTTGAATGACTTCGGCCGCTGTATAGCTGTCGTGAAACACTTTCAATACATGCTGCACAACCGGAACAGGTTATTCCATCACATATCAAGCACTACCGGACACAAGGAGAGACTACAAAAGAATTAGGATGCAATAATAGCATTTTTTATGTTTCGATGATATATTGCAGCAAAGGATAAGTACTTTTACCATATGGGGACATGTATGTTTCAATTATTTATCATTTATCATTTATTTTTGATCTACAAAGTCCTCATTGTATGATATATTGCCTCATGTTTTACACATGTTTTACTTCCCTTTTCAGTACTATCTCTTCAAAAATGTATATAAACTTGTACTAGTTACTTAGAACAACAGAGAACCAGTTACCCTATCCACTATAGTCAGATTTAAGAGCAGTTCTCTTGAGTCTTACCTTGCGTCGTATCTCTGAAGTTCTGCGAAATATCGCGAACTTCCTCGAACTTTCGTATTCATTCTCAACTCATCATCGCCTATCATCACTGAAAACCCAGCTGGTAACTGCTATATTCATTTGTCAAAACATATATTGATGCCAGTCAGACACCTTCGAACCCCCTCGAACTCACCCAAACAACCTCGAACCCATTCGGACTTATTTCAAACTACTTCGCACATCTTCGAACCAATTTCGAACATCTTCGAACATCTTCGTATGCTTTAAAAAGGCTATTCATTCACATCCTTACCATTTCGCATCACTAAAACAACATTTTGGTATTAGCGGTGATTATACTCAACCCGGAAACCCAAACAAAACCTACTAAATGGCTTCGGATGGTATAACACAGGCCAGAGGAAGGGTGCGAGGTGGTACTAAATATCACCACTGAGACCAGAACATAGTGTTTGGTAATGCGAAATAATAAGGGCTGTGGTGAATAGTCTGTATAGGCATACGAAGGTGTTCGAAATAGTTCGAAATTGGTTCAAAGTCGTGTGAAGTAGTTCAAAATAGGTTCGAAATTGGTTCGAAGCCATGTGAAGTAGTCCGAATAAGTTCGAATAAGTTCAGAGGGGTTCGAGGTGTATCGAAAGGCAAGTTTAATGAATGTGAAATGTTTGTTGGATAGCGATAGGCGATGGGCAATAAAACGGAGAGCGAATATGATAGTTTAGGAGAAGTTCGCGATATTTCACAGAACTTAGAGATATGATGTGAACTAAGACTCAAGAGAATGGCTCTTAAGTCAGATGATAACTGGGAGGGTAACTTGTGCTGTTCCCCGTTGTTCTATTATATTGTTCTAACTAACTAATACAAGTCTGTATACAAAATGGAGAGATAGTACTAAAAAGAAAATAAGAACATGTGTAAAACATGAGGCAAATATATCATACAATGAGGACTTTGTAGATCAAAAATAAATGAGAAATGATAAATGATGAAACATACAGTGTTCCCATATAGTAAAAGTACTTATCCTGTGCTTCAATATATCAAAGAGATACAAAAACGCACTTATAGCATTCTAAGTCTCTTGTAATCTCTCCTCATGTCCGGTAGTGCTCGATATGCGACGAAATAACTTGTTCCAGATGTGCAGCATGTATCAAAAGTGTTTAAGGACAACTATACGGCCGCCGAAGTCGTTCGAAGTATTGCGAAGTCGCTCAAAATGTCACGAAATGGTTCGAAGTAGCTCGAAGTTGTTCAAGATAGTGCAAAATCATGCGAAAATGGTTCGAAGTCGATTTCATGGCATTCTTAGTGGTTCGGAGCATGTATTGTAATGTGTTGATACAAGTGGAAAGTTTCTCCAGAGCTTATAGCACGTAGTGGACCTATCAGCAGTGATATTTAGTACCACCTCGCACCCTTCCTCTAGCCTGAGTTATACTACAAAAGGCTTATAACAGGTTTTTGCTAGGTTTCCAGGTCAAGTATCATCATCGGTACATCTATGGCCACCCAAGTGACAATGCCAGCTCGTGGACACTCCACAGCACCTAAATTCAACCCTACTCAACCTCGAGAGCTACGTTGATACTTTAATGAGCTCAAAATACTCTTTATCGACTGTAATGTTACAGATCAAGAACTTATGAAGAAGCATGCCTGTCAATATGTCGATATTGATACGTCCAAACTCTGGGAATCAATTCCTGAATACGAAACCAGCACTTTGTTTCAAGATTTTTGTGTCGCAATCCACAGACTATATCCTGGTTCCAAAGACAATCGAAAATGGTCAATTTTGGACATGGACAAACTCGTTGGTGAACAACTTTGGATGGGTATCTTTAATGCAAGTGACTTAGGATTATATTACAGGTCGTTCTACAACATTACGAAGTTTCTACTCTCTAAAGGCTGAATTTCGGAGGCAGAACAAAGTAGAGCATTCGTTTGAGGTTTTCAGCCGGGTTTATGGTCACGAATTGCACCATGACTCGAACTAAAATTTCCTGACCACTATCCAAATGACACCTACCCACTCCACGACATTCATGTGGCAGCGAAATTTGTTTTAGTGGGGTCAATTAGTTTGAATTTGACATTGTTACAGTCTTCAGAAACCTCAGCATCGACTTCGACATCTTTGACACAGATCAAATCGGAAGACCTATCAGCAATTCTGGAAAAATTTGCAACCACACTTGTCACAGCTCTAGCAGGTTCGAAACTCACTAATCCTCCTCGAACTAACAGTGGATTTCACTCAAACCAGCTCAAAAATTTAGTTTGTGTCTTTTGTGGACTCACCAGTCATTTCATTAGTGACTGCTTGGTTTGCCAGTCCTATATCAATGAAGGAAAATGTAAAAAGAACAACAAAAAAAAATCATTTTTCCAAATGGACGGTTCACCCCTCAAAACATTCCTGGTCGCTTTATCAAAGACAGAATCGACGAATGGACTTGACGAAATCCTTTGACTACAACTGCATCATCACTCATGTACAACATTGCATCCTCAATGGCTACTTTGACACCACCTAGAGGCATCTACCAGGTTTCCGAACAATCTGTGACATCCAAAGATCGCATTGCAAAGCTCGAACAAGAGATATACACCTTGCAAAGTGGTAGGGCCTTTGCCAAAACTAATTCGAGCATACCAACAGTCCCTGTCTCTTGCCCTTTGGTCTCCCCCCCTTCAGTCTCCCCAAACACTGTGGCAGTTGAACAATTGACTCCACAAGTACCCACATCATCCATCTTGTCTATGGCAACAAACCTACTGACCTCGACTTCAGCATCATCTTCAACTTTGGAAACAACTTTGCAGCCCATCATTCATCCTTACGCCGCCGCAAAAGAAAATTCATACCGACCACCACATGAACAAAACTTCGGATTAACTGCAAAAGGTAAAGCCAAAGATGGTCCTTCTCACCATACCCAAGCCCCAATTCAAAAGAATAAAATCATGGAAGACGTTTTTGCTCATTCAATGAAGACACCGATTATCACACTAACCCCCAAGGAATTGTTGTTTCTATCACCTGAAGATCGTACAAAATGGAAGGAACAGGTCACTCCATGTCAAATTCGGCAGTCCGAAGGAAATAACACCATGAATCTGCTTAACGATGAGATTTTCATAATTGATGATCCATTCGAAACTTATATTAACAGTCTTCAACCTGGCAATATTCCAGAACCCTTCATCGCTGCAAAGGAATCCCATTCGATTAGGTCAATTATCATGAATGTTAACGGAAGGAATCCAGTCAAAAGTGTCATAGACCCTGGTTCTTTGATTATAGCAATGTCCGAAGAAATTTGCCACAAACTTGGCCTTGCTTACGATCCTTCAATCCACATCCCACTCCAATCGGCTAATGGAGGCATCAACGACAGTTTGGGTTTAGCATGAAATGTGCCTTGCAAAGTGGGGAGTATCATGCTGTTCATGCAAATTTACATAATTTGTGACCCAGCCTATGATATCTGACTTGGTCAATTATTCAATGTGCTCACCGAAAGCACCTTTAAAAACTACAAAAACGAAGCTCAGACAATCACAATATATGATCCTAATTTGACATGATCATGTGCAATCCCCATGATACCCCGTTCTAATCACCATCGAAAGGATTTTCACAACTAGAGGACAAAATTTTGGACAATGACCAGTGCACTTTTGTTATCTTATTTGATCCCTCTAATTTATCTATCACTATCGAATGCACTGTCTTATTTGATCCCTCTAATTTATCTATCACTATCGAATGCACTGTCTTATTCAATCCCTCTAATTTATCTATCACTATCAAATGCACTGTGAATATTCCTGATATGGAGTTCTCGAACTCCTTGAAATCCATTTCTTATTCTTTGATCCTTGTGAATTTATATTTAACAGCCAGTCATCAATATAAAACATATTTATGGACCTCAATGGTGATGTCTACGCCTTCTACACCTATTATTGACTCCTCATATCCGATTTTCGCGGTGTCGAAAAAGAAATACAAACCTGTCACACAAAAAATCCACCCAGTTATTACTGAGCTACCTGACCGATTTCGCATTATTTGAACAATTACTGGCAACCCTCTCAAAAACATGCCAAAATTAAATCCTCATTCACCATCGTTCATCCCCACTTCCCGATATTCACTCAAATGTAAAGCTATCATCGACAAAAATCATCCTGGCGATTTTCTATGGCCAGAGGAATGAAATATTATGCACGATTTTATTCGAAATCAGGAAACAGCTTTTGCGTGGACAGAACAAGAGCGAGAAAGTTTGACTTTTTTCCTTTTATAGAGTTTTCTGTCGTTCCTCACACTCCATGGGTCAAGCAAAACATTCCTATACCTCCAGGTTTGTATGAACAGATATGCGAAATGCTGAAAAAGAAGATAGAAGCAGGAGTATACAAAACATCAAACTCTTCATACCGATCACAATGGTTTTGCATCGTGAAAAAGGATGCGAAATCACTTTGAATCATTCACAGTCTCGAACTGCTTAACCAAGTGATGATCCAGCACTCAGGTGTTGTACCGATACCCAAACATTTAGCAGAACAATTTGGGGGAGGATCATGCAGAGGAATGTTGGATCTTTATGTGGCATTTGACAAAAGGAAAGTCACAGAATCATCTCACAATCTGACAACATTTCAGACACCGTTTGGAGCACTTTGCATTGTTACCCTACCCATGGGTTGGACAAATTCTGTCCCTATCTTACACGATGATGTGACATTTATTCTACAGCCTGAAATTCCTCATATCACCATTCCTTACATCGATGACACACCCATTAAGGGTCCGAAATCAGAATATAGAATGATCGGTGGATCCTACGAAATGATTCCTGACAATCCAGCTATTTGATGCTTCATCTGGGAACACTTCGAAAATTTAAATCGGATAGTTCAGTGCATGAAGTATTGCGGAGGAACATTTTCAGGTCTGAAACTCTATCTTTGCATCCCCAAAATAAGTGTTTTAGGGCATCAATGCAATATCGAAGGTTGTATGGCTGATCCTACTTGAATTGCAGAACTTAGAGATATGACACAAAGATATGACTCAAGAGGACGGCTCTTAAATCTGACAATAGCTGGAGGGTAACTTGTGCTGTTCCCCATTTCTTGTTATTTTTATTCTAACTCATACAAGTCTATATACAATCTGAAGGAATAGTACTAAAAAGGAAATAATAACAATTGTAGAACATGAGGCAATGTGCACAGCAAATAAAGGTATTGTAAAACATGAAACAAAATGAAAGATGATAATAAGTGAAACGTTGATAGGTCCACTTCACATTTTAAAGTCTGGAGAAGTATTCCCACTCGTATCGACACATTACGACACATGCTCCGAACCACTACGAATGCCACTACATCAACTTCGAATCATTTTCGAACTATTTCGCATGATTTCGCACTATTTCGCACTATTTTGCACTACTTCGAACCTTTTTGAACTATTTTGCAACATTTTGCGACACTTTGAACCACTTCGCAGCATTTCAAACGACTTCGGCGGCCGTATAGTTGTCCTCAAACACTTTCGATACATGCTGCACATCCGGAACAAGTTATTTAGTCGCATATCGAGCACTACCAGACACGAGGAGAGAGTACAAGAGAGTTAGAATGCAATAAGTGCATTTCTGTGTTTCATTGAAGTACTTTTGCTATATGGGAACACTGTATGTTTCATCATTTATCATTTCTCATTTATTTTCGATCTACAAAGTCCTCATTGTATGATATATTTGCCTCATGTTTTACACATGTTATTATTTCCTTTTTAGTACTATTTCTTCATTTTGTATATAGACTTGTATTAGTTAGTTAGAAGAATAGAGGAACAACGGGGAACAGCACAGGTTACCCTCACAGTTATCATCTGACTTAAGAGCCATTCTCTTGAGTCTTAGTTTGCATTGTATCTCTAAGTTCTGCGAAATATCACGAACTTCTTCTAAACTATCTTATTCGCTCTCTGTTTTATTGCCCATTGCCTATCGCTATCCAACAAACATTTCACATTCGTTAAACTCACCTTTCGATACACCTCGAACCCCTCCGAACTTATTCAAACTTATTCGGACTACTTCGCATGACTTCGAACCAATTTCGAACCTATTTTGAACTACTTCGCACGACTTCAAACCAATTTCGAACTATTTCGAACACCTTTGTATGCCTATACAGACTATTCGCCACAGCCCTTATTATTTCGCATTACTAAACACTACATTCTGGTCTCAGTGGTGATATTTAGTACCACCTCGCACCCTTCCTCTGGCCTGTGTTATACCATCCGAAGCCATTTAGTAGGTTTTGTTTTGGTTTCCGGGTTGAGTAACATCAACATACATTGTCCCAATATAGTAAGAGTTCTTGTTCTATTGCTTTAATATCTCAATGAAACACAAAAACACACTTATCACATTCTAACTCTCTTGTAATCTCTCCGCGTGTCCAGTAGTGCTCGATATGCGACTAAATAGCTCACTCCTGTTGAGCATCATGTATCAAAAGTGTTTTAAGACAACTATATGGTGGCTGAAGTCGTTCAAAGTGCTGCAAAGTCGTTCAAAGTGTTGTGAAATGTCGCAAAATAGTTTGAAGTAGTTTGAAGTCATCCGAAATCGTGCGAAATAAATTGAAAAGTGTTCGAGGTCGATTTTGTAGCATTCGTACTGATTCGGAGTGCATGTCATAATGTGTCGATATGAGTGGAAAGCTTCTCCAGACCTTAGCGCATGCAGTGGACCTATCAGCGTTGGGCATTATTCCTATCATGGTTTAATTTTCACTTAGTCCACAAAGTGGGAAGCTTGATGAGGAAAGCAGATGCATTATCCAGACGTACAGATCATAAAAGGGGAGTGGAGGAGGACAATAAAAATATTACCCTACTCAAACCCGAATACTTTCATATTTGCACTATGCATCAAGGGCATCTATTGGTGGATAGCTCAGAGACGGAAATCTTGTCTAAAATTAGGCAATGTTCAGAGATGGATGATGAAGTAGTGGAAGCTGTGAAAGCTTTGAGGGGAGAGAAGAAAGGTAATATTAAAGGAGATGAATGGGTTAAAGAACAAGGGTTAGTGTTGTTCAGAGGAAAGGTATATGTACTGAAGGATCAAGATTTATGAAGGGAGATCATACAGTTACATCATAATATGCCAGCTGCTAAACATCCAGGAAGGTGGAAGACATTGGAGTTGGTAATGAGAAATTATTGGTGGCCCGGAATTTCAAAGTATGTGTTGGGGTATGTGGATGGGTGTGATACATGCATGAGGGGGAAGAAATTTCCAGAAAAGCCTGCGGGAAAATTGATGCTGAACCCTATACCTAAAATGCCATGGCAAGATATATCTGTGAACTTTATCACCAGATTACCTGAAGCTCAAGGATACAATGCAATATTTGTAGTATGCGACTGCTTCACAAAGGAAGTCCATATCAATCCTACTACTGCAGAAACCTCATCGTTCAGCTTGGTGCACCTCTATCTAAATCAGGTATGGCAGTTACATGAATTACCTGATATGGTTATCTCTGATCGTGGATCACAATTTGCTTCTGCATTTATGCGAGAGTTAAATAACATATTGGGGATTCAAACCAAATTATCTATGGCATATCACCCACAAACTGATGGGCAGACAGAGAGAATGAATCAGGAGTTGGAGCAGTACCTATGCATGTTTGTCAATCACCCACAAACTGACTGGCCCAAATGGTTGGCAATTGACAAATTTTTCCACAATAATAAATTCCATTCAGCTACTTGCATGTCACCTTTCTTTGCTAATTATGGGTATCATCCCAGAATGGGAGTAGAACCTTGAAGGGAAGTCAAGGTACAGTCAATGGAGGACTTTGTGTCAAAAATGTGGAAGGTGCAGGAGGAAGCAGAGGCAGCATTGATGAAAGCACATGATGACATGATGTAATACATGGATCATACTCGAGCTGTTGCTCCAGAGTACAAAGTTGGTGACTTGGTATGGCTAAGTACCAAAGATCTAAATATTCCATGACCTTCAAGAAAGCTTACGGAGAAGCAAGTTGGCCCATATCTGATTTCTAAAATAATTTCACCCAATGTGGTAGTGTTAAAATTACCTCAAACATTCAAGATTGATCCGGAAATTAACATTTCCCACTTACACCCTTACCGCCCACCCACTATTCCTGGTCAACAAGCTACTCCACAGCCTTCAATAATGGCAGAAGGTGCTCCAGAATATGTAGTGGAAGAGGTTTTGGACTCATGTCTTCAATAAAATAAATTGGAGTTTTTAATCAAGTGGCAGAACTACACCAATGAAAATAACTCATGGGAACCTGAAGAGAATTGTAGGCGAGCACATAATGCAATTGCCCAATTCTTTAAACGTAATCCAAATGCTCCGCGTCGCATTGCTAGAATGGTGTATGAGGGGATGAACTTCTGGCCTTACCAGAATTTCAGAGGGGACAGATACGATATTTTCTCATGTGGAAGTTAAGGCATAAAAGGGGGGTAATGTTAGGAAACGGTATCCTAACATGCCTATTACATAACAATATTTTATTTTTATTTTATTTTATTTTATTTTATTTCACCAAAATATGCTACCAAACACCTATAAATGCTTTATTTGTCAGCATGGGAATTTTCTATTTACATGCATCAATATGTATGTGCATGTACACGTGCATTGGTAGCAACATAGTACAATATATGTAACATAGTATATACAGTGACTCACAAAACTGAGTCAATGTTTTGCACTTTTTGATTCATTGTTGAATAGCTTCCAATAAACAACAAAACCAAACAAGGTATTGGTGTATCGAATAACATACATGATCAGGGCTACCAAACAAACAAAGAATTATGTAATTTTAATCATCCCTCATGGAGATATGATTATTTTAATTCAGGGACTCATTGACTCAGTTTTGTGAGGGGTAGTCAGAAATATTAGAATCTGATGCTCCACCAACTGTATAATGTCAAAAACATGACAGATGGTTTCTAAGATGATGTGACCCTTGATGGGACCTTAAATTATAGTATTTAATCAGGACTAGCATTCTTCATACTTCAATATTCTCCAATGCATCCCATCTCCTCTGCTCAGAAGGAAAACATTCTTTCCCTGGCCTCCAATCATTATTCTACCCACAATATTGCCTCTAAATTCAACCTCAGCCAGTCTAGTGTATATAGAACACTCAGGGCTCTCCATCCAAACCTGGATTCCCCCTCTGGTGGTCATCCTTCTAAGCTCTCATCTACCTCTCAGAGAGCCATCCTTACTCAAATCACCACTGGCAAGGCTGCAAATGCTGTTCAGGCCACCCATTACATCATCAGCATCATCCCCACTCCAGTCTCCTCAGAAACAGTCAGAAGAGTTCTCAGAAAAAACTCATTCAAGGCTGTGGTGAAGAAAAAGCCTTTGCTTAGTATAAGGCATAGGAAAGCAAGATTGGCTTTTGCTCAGAAGCATAGAGAGTGGACTGTGGAAGACTGGAGAAGGGTTATTTGGTCAGATGAGACTAAAATTAACAGGTTTGGGTCAGATGGGAGAGAGTGGGTTTGGAAACAGAAGGGAGAGGGGCTGATTGAGAGAGAGGTGCAGGGAACTGTCAAATTTGGGGGAGGAAACATTATGGTATGGGGTTGTATGGGATGGAATGGAGTGGGGCATCTTGCAGAGGTTGAGGGGAGGATGAATGCTGACCAGTATGTGTCTATTTTGAAGGACCATATGCTGCCTAGCTTGGAGGAGAGTGGAATTTCTGGAGAAGAGGTGATTTTTCAACAAGACAATGACCCCAAGCATACCTCAAAAAAGGCCAAGAAATGGATGGAGAACAACAATATTACTCTTCTGGATTGCCCTGCCCAATCTCCAGACCTCAGCCCTATTGAACATCAATGGGTTCACCTCAAGAACCAGTTAGACAAGTATCCAACAGCGCCAAAAGGAATTTGGGAGTTATGGGAAAGAGTAGTGGAAGAGTGGAATAATATTCCATCAGAGGTGTGTCAGAATTTGATTGAAAGCATTCCTAGAAGGTTGGGAGCAGTTATTAATGCCAAGGGAGGTCATACAAAATACTAGAATTACAATTTATCATAATATTGATACCACCTCACAAAACTGAGTCAATGAGTCCCTGAATTAAAATGATCATATCTCCATGAGGGAGGATTAAAATTACATAATTCTTTGTTTGTTTGGTAGCCCTGATCATGTATGTTATTTGGTACACCAATACCTTGTTTGGTTTTGTTGTTTATGGGAAGTTATTCAACAATAAATTAAAAAGTGCAAAACATTGACTCAGTTTTGTAAGTTACTGTAATCTTAAAATAAATACTGGGGGACCTCAGTTGAGTTCTCTTAGGTATTCCATCCACATTTGTGGTGCGAAATGCCTATTTCAGCCAACTAGTCTATTTTTAGCCCCTCACATCAAAACCATCAAACCCCCATCACGTGTGCGTGCCCCACTGCCTTCTTGTAGGAGAGCCCGCATGGTCCAGCTAGCAGAACAGTGGGTGTCACCCTAACAATGACCCAAAGCCAAGTGTTCATAGATGAACTTGTCGAGTTGTCATTGTTCTTCAGGGGAGAGGGGATAGACTTTGCAGGAGAAGGGTGTGGCACCCGGCATGAGCTCAACTGCATGATCCCATGGCTTATGATTAGGAAGTGAGTCACAGGATTCCTTGGAGAAGACATCCTCGAAGTCATGCAGGTGAGGAAGCATGGAGTCAGTGAAGGATTTGGGTGCACTGTTCTTGTAGAAGGCCTCTGCGATGATAGGTCCACTGCATGCACTAAGGTCTGGAGAAGATTCCCACTTGTATCGAGACATTACGATGCACTCCAAACTGCTACGAACCCTACGAAATCCTTTTTGAATGTTTTCGAACTATTTTGCACTATTTCGGATAACTTCGAGACATTTCAAACACTTTCGAACTATTTTGCAACACTTCGAATGACTTTGTAGCATTTTGAATGACATAGGCCACTATATAGCTGTTTTAAAACACTTTCGATACATGCTGCACATTCAGAACAAACCATTTCATTGCATATCGAGCACTACTGGACACGAGGAGAGACTACAAGAGACTTAGAATGCGATAAGTGCATTTTTATGTTTCAATGATACATTGAAGCAAAGATAAGTATTTTTACTATATGGGAACACTATACATTTCAATTATTTATTATTTTTCATTTGTTTCATGATCTACAAAGTCCTCATTGTTTGATATATTGCCTCGTGTTTTACACATGTTATTATTTCCTTTTTAATACTATCTTTTCAATTTGTATATATACTTGTATTAGTTACTTAGAATGACAAGCAAAAAGCAATGGGGAACAGAGAACAAGTTACCCTCTCACTCATTGTCAGATTTAAGAGTCGTTCTCTTGAGTCTTATCTTCGCATCGTATCTCTAAGTTCTGCGAATTCTCACAAACTTCCTTGAAACTATTGCATTTGCTCCTCATTTTATTGCACATCGCTTATCGCCTCTTGACAAAGACTCCTTATTTGTTGTGTTTGCTTTTCGACATACCTCAACATTAGTCCAACATCTACAAACTTCTTTGAGCCTACTTCGAACTATTTTGCACATCTTCGAACCTATTTCAAATTCTTTCGAACACCTTCGTATGCCTATAAAGACTATTTGCCACAGCCCTTACCATTTCGAGTCACTAAACACAACGTTTGGGTATCAGCGGTGATATTTAGTACCAACTCGCACTTTTCCTCTAGCCTGCGTTATACTTCCTAAGCCTTTTAACAGGTTTTTGTTAGGTTTCCAGGTCGAGTATCATCAGCGAGGTGCTGGGACCCATTTTAGGTGGCACGCACCTCATGTGAAGGGTCAATAGCAGTGGAGAAAACTCGGTCCTCCTCCTCAATCTCTTCCACCTCCTCTTCATCATCATCAGAGTCAGGCGGAAGATCTGGGACGTGTTCCAAGTCCACATTGGCCACAGGCATTGGACCAGCACAACATTTTTGAGTGCGCTGTAAGAGGACCTTTTGCCCTTGATGTTCCTGTCTGCCTTCAGTGAAGCAAGTACAACAACAAGAGGGACAACAACTCATCATGACTTTACCTGTCACCTAGTCAACCTCAGGATTGTGGTCATAAAGCCATGGGTAGCCCAAAATTGCCTCCTGCTTCCCCAGTTGGGTCATACTAAAGAGAGCCCATTCACTATGATCCTTGTACCAGAGGACTAAGTTGACAACCTCCTGAATCACCCCAGCTTCATTTGGGGAACTGTCCACATTGTAGATAGGTATGGGTCAAGATAGTGAGCAGGTATTGAATTGTTTTTGTTGAACCAGATGTGAATCAATGAAAAGGCCCATGGCTTTCGAGTCCAGGAGAGCAGAGATGCTGAGTCCTTGCCCCATATCTGTAGTCTGCAGCTTGATCTTCAATTCTAGGGATTGTTGGGAGGGGGTGGATACCACAATGTACTTGCATGGTAGCTTATTCTCCCAAGATTTTAATCTGGGTAGAGGGAGAGGTGGGGAGGAAGGGGTAGGTACATTTTTAGCCACTTCAGAGGGGTCTGGAAAAGGAATGGTCACAGAATAAAATTTATCCTCCAGTGAATCAACAGACAGAACTTCAAAGTGGTTATGGACAGGGAATGAGGGCATACTGTTCACTCATCACAGGTGGAAAAATCTTGTTCCTCCACCTCTTCGTCTTTAACTTCCTCTTTCTCCAGGCCTTCAACATCTGCCAGTGCCAACAGGTCTTGGAGGAGCTCATCTCATCCCTCTGAGTTTATGGATGTCTTGGCAGTGGGGACAATTTTGAGCCATGTCTCCAGTTTCCCCACAGTGGTAGCAGAGATCTAGCCTGCCAGCTTGACTACAGGCTGCATCGACATCCAGAGGTGGTGCACTGGGTCATAGCCCATTGAAGAAATGTAGGGTCAAAGACCAATTTGGGTCTGCCTCTTCTGCCTGTCCTTCAAACACCAACCACAGAGGGACTTCCATGATGAGATTGACTGAGGCTGGTTTCATACTGAGTTCTGATATTACCCCTTATGACAGCCAGGTTTTGCATTAATATTTGATGCTCAGTTTCAGGAAAGATAGCCTGATGCTAAGTTTACATCAGAAAAAACCTCAGTTGCAAATTTAGCACTAATTTCTGCTGCCTTAGAAGGAATCCCACTAATTCACAAACAAAGTAGGCAACTGAGAGGGAAAGTCAGTAATGGTATTCAAATGGTATTCATACAATAGGAATAATAGTAATTGCTGAGTAATTACATCTGACTTAAAGTCACCATGTATATATGTTGATAAAATCATCGAGTCTTTCGACAGCACAAAATTTGAGATCTTCAAGTCATATACTTATGCTCATAACACATAACACCCCTTCAGTACAAGTTAGAGTAAGGAAAGCGGTCAGAAAAAGGATTGGTGAAAAAAGTCTGGCATAGATCAAGAACATTACTGGATTTCCACTCATCTTGTGCAACTAACCCAAATCTTGGGAACAGATGTATGCTCTGATGGATTAACTGAACTGGTACAATACTAACTTGTTGTTCACCATGCACTTGAATTTTGGAGATTTGTATAACAGGTGGTTTTGGTCAGAAGAAGCGGGAAAAGGGGTAAACCATTCAATATAAGCAAGATATTTTGGAGGCACATGGCCAAGGCATGAGAACCAGTGGGTAAGGGTATCTGGGGGAAGTGTAAACATGCAGCACACCCTACCAACACAATGACCTATTGCCCAAGTTACCATCTGTGAGCTGCACAGCAGCAAATGATCAAAAATGCTTACATACCTTTGACACCTGTCATTCCACCATCATTATAATTCAAAAGCCCTGTGTCAAATTGACCCAGTATGTCTTTTCCATACTTATCTAAGTGAGTTGGCTGAGCATGTATTGAGTCAACAACATTCTCTTCCTTTTCAAGGCTATATGGGTCATGAGACACATATTTGATGTGGTGGAAAACAGAGAGCTTTTGGAAGGAAATGTGGATATTTAATGCAGCCCGTTCCATCTGAGCCTTCATGGATTGTGGATTTTGGTACTGGGCAACAAACTGAGCAAGAGCTGCTTCAAGGTATGTGGCTCCATAATTAGTTCTGAGAGCTTCGAGGCTTACTCCTCGAGCAGATGGGTGTTTAGCCATCTTCAGCTCATGAGGCTGAACGAGGCAGGGTGGAGATTTAGGTGGGGGAGGATCAGGGTTGTGTCTGGAAAACTGTCATTGAAGGTATTTATTATATTATAGGACCTTTTCACAGTGCTCTAGCCAAGCTGTCATCTGTGGATATTCATCTTTGTACCAAAGAGCTCCATAAACCATTGATAATGTCCAGTAAAATGTGCCTTAGGAAAGTTGAAGTTTGTACGAGCACCCAGGTTGATGAAAATGTCCTTGTTGTCATAGAATTGCTCCAGCATGGCATCCAAGACATCGAGGGTTTTACTTGTATGGATGGTATATCTTGCTAGAAATAGAAAGTCAAGAATGCCTTGAACAGCCCTGAGGAGATGAACTGGTGACATGTTGTTGGGCAACCATATGTCAATAATCAGACTCAGAAGTATTCATGGTATTTAATCATGTTCAGTTCCTGTTATGCATGAGAGGTGCAAGATCCCTTTCATGAAGAGTCAGATATTGTGATTAGGTGGAAGGTGATGGCATCAAGCATCAATTTTGGCATCACTGCATGTGACTCAAATCTAGGAAATGAGATGCTTTATAACACCTTGATAGAGATTGTGGAGGATGTCAGGAGCAATAGACTTGTAAATGTTGAGAAATGGGAGATTTTCCCAGAAGGGATGCTGAATTGGTTTAACACCAGCTTCTTGGCATGCCTGCTGATAATACTCAACCCAGAAACCCAAACAAAACCTACTAATGGCTTCAGATGGTATAACACAGGCCAGAGGAAGGGTGCAAGGTGGTACTAAATATCACCGCTGAGACCAAAGCATAATGTTTAGTGATGTGAAATGGTAAGGGCTGTAGATAATAGTCTGTATAGGCATACAAAGGTGTTCGAAATAGTTCGAAAGAGGTTCAAAGATGTGCGAAATAGGTTCGAAAAAGGTTCAAAGAGGTTCGAAGTCATGCGAAGTAGTCCAAAGAAGTTTGAATAAGTTCGAAAAGGTTCGAGATATATCAAAGAGTGAGTTTAATGAATGTGAAGTGTTTGTCGAATGGTGGTAGGTGATGGGCGATAAAATGGAGAGCGAATACGATAGTTTCGAGGAAGTTCGCGATATTTCGCAGAACTTTAGAGATATGACGTGAAGATAAGACTAAAGAGAACAATTTTTAAATCTGATGATAGCGAGAGATTAACTTGTTCTCTTCCCCATTATTCTGTTCTTTTTATTCTAACTAATACAAGTCTATATACAATCTGAAGAAATAGTACTAAAAAGGAAATATGTAATAACAGGTGTAGAACACGAGGCAGTATGCACAGCAAATAAAGGTATTGTGAAACATAAAACAAAATGAAATATGATAATAAGTGAAATATACATTGTCCCAATATAGTAAGAGTTCTTGTCCTATTGATTTAATATATCATAAAACATAAAAACCGCACTTATCGCATTCTAACTCTCTTGTAATCTCTCCTCGTGTCCAGTAGTGCTCTATATGTGACCAAATAGCTTACTCCGGTTAAGCATCATGTATCGGAAGTGTTTGAGGACAGCTATACGGCTGCCGAAGTTGTTCAAAGTACTGCGAAGTCATTCAAAGTGTCATAAAATGGTTTGAAAGCGTTCAAAATAGTTCGAAGTCATCCGAAATAGTGCGAAATAAGTTGAAAATAGTTCGGAGTCGATTTCATAATGTTCATAGTGGTTCGGAAGGTCTGTCGTAGTGTGTCAATATGATTGGAAACTTTCCTCAGACCTTAGAGCGTGCAGTGGACCTATCACCATGTAAATTCAGTCAGTCCTTGGCTGATGGTATCAAAAACCTCAAGAATCTTTTCCAATTCATGGGGTGGCCCAATGCTATCAAAATCACCAAGTTCATCATGAGAGGCAGGGCATGTCAGACATTCCCCAATTTTGAGGGCACCAACAAGAATTTGTTTCAGCAGCTGTGGAGAATGACAAGGATTTATTTTCTGGATGAGAAGCTGCCTGACCTCCACTGATTGTAATAGATTCCACAGAAGAATATTACATTGACCATATTCTATATGAGTGGAAACGTGGTCACAGATTCCAATACCTCGTTCAATGGCAGGAATATGGACTGGAAGAGGATCAATGGCTCCCTGGCAGCAAACTGCAAAATTGTGAAGTGCTGGATATCTGGTTGGCTAGGAATGGTTCAGTTGCTTGTACATAGTATTTGACATTCTCTGCCAGCTGGTAGCTTTTCCCCATGGGGGCTTTTGAGGCACTCATGGTTATGGCCTTTTTGTAAGGGGAAAGAAAGGTGCCCCAGGCATCTGGGCAATTCTCTGTGTTTGTCCCATATTTTTTATATTTTTTTCACCCTATTCTGCCTTTCTATGATTTCCTATGATTTATTCCTATATTATTATTATATTTCAACTTTTTCCATGTTGGTACATGTTGACAATTCTATTCTTAGAGGCAGGACCCTTTCTGGATGTTTACCCATCAAGGTGATGTCATCCCACAGCTTGATCTGCCTATTTCTGCCTTTTTGCTATTTTTAGCTTACTATTTGATTTTTGGCTCTATCACATATACTGGGCATCGACAGATGGGTCTTTAGAGTTTTCTCTTTGGATTCCCCTCTGTTAGATGTGCCTGAAGTGTCTGTATTATGTAGTGTAATATTAACTTTGTATTCCCCTCTGTTAGCTCACTATTAAGTGAGGCTTGAGGTTGCCCTTACAGTAGAAAACTCTCTCTTAAGGCTCAAAAGTTTGGACACTCTGCCAAGATAGGCAGGTACAGAGTAGAACACAACTCCCAGAGCTCCATAGACTCCCTACACACCATCCCTAACAGTCCCACCTTTAGTGTGCACCATCTTTCACCTGACCCACCACCTAGTGCCATGGACACCCTGGGGCGCATCAATGCGCTTGAAGGCAACATTGCTGGAATTTGTGTGCAAATTGATACACTCACCTCTACCATTGAAACCTTCATTAGAACCCTCCAGTCGAATCCTACACTGCCCATTTCAACCCCTAGCATGCCAAATGCACACACGCTGCCCAATATGCACCCAAGTGAAGATGCGCATGTTAAATGCATGCCCCCCGCTGAATTTGATGGTGCCCATTCCCAGGGATGTGCCTTCCTCAATTCCTGCAAGTTGTACATCAGTCTACGCTGATGTGTTCAGTTGGTACTCGGTGCAGAGTCTCAATGGAAGGAATGAACACTTAACCTACAACTGCAGGCATGCTCGGGGTGAGGGGGGGTTCACTTAGAGAGCCTCAGATCATCCTTCAGGGTGCAGAGACTATGAGGAGGCTGGAATGGTGGTTTTCAATGTGTGCACTAGTTGTGTACGCTCAAGGGAAGATATGCACAATAGCAGGAAAGTATGCAATGCAAAAGGGCAAAAACATGCAATGGGAGTGCAAAAGTGCGCAATGATGAGGAAGGTGAAAGTGGAGGTGTAGTGGGATGAAGATGACACTGGGATGTGCTGTGAAGGTGGTGCACAGGTTGGGAGTGCAACGGGATGAGAGTGCAATGAGCAGAAAAAGGCACAAATGGTGCACAAATGTGGCTATACAAATAAATGTGCAAATGGTGCACAAACACGGCTATATGAAGGGCACACTGCAATAGTACACAAATGAGGATGAAGGATGCAATGCAAGGATGAAACACAGCAATACGATGAGGGGATGCAAACGATATGCAAATGCAGCTATATGAAGGGTGCACTACAAAGGTGCAAGGACTGGATGCTGTTGCACATAGTGACTATGTGCGACGCTGACTGAGCTATGAACTATGAGGGGGGGAAAGATCCTCTGGATTCTCTGTCTGTCCACTTACTATGTACAAATGGCTTATGTGATAAAAACAGTAAAATAAAGTGTAAAAGTAGAAAGTGCCATGCGCTACCCACAAGCACATCCATTCACCCATCTAAACCCGACTGCACTATGCCGCTGCTTCAGCCAATAAGATTTGCACATGCTATAGCCCAATACCCAACTGTTCTGGTGTGATGTGCTATTTTCAGTGCGCTCTAGGTCTTGTGCACTCTTCCCAATTAATCTGCTTCAGTGTTATGTGTCACATGCTGCACCTTAGTAATAATGATGTGATCGACCTGTGCCAGTTACCAGATAAGGCAATGCCAATTGGAAATGCGGAAGAACTATAAGGAGATGCTGGGTGATGCCAAATAGCACCAAAGCGCCAGGATTACATGAAAGTGCCCAAGTGCACACAGTCCAATGCCAAATAGGTGCAAAGTGCCCAGATTATGTGAGAATGTGCAGTTTGCTTGTGTTGGAATCATGGTGTGCCTCAAATAGATGTGCCAGTAAGCTGGAAGCTGTGATGCGCAGCACAACTAGTATGGTGGATTGTTGTGTGTGTGATAGGGATTGTGCAATGAGTGCGCAGCAGAGAATGTGAGTTGCAGGTAAAGCATAAAAGGAGCGTGCAATAACTGTGAAAGGCAGATAAGGAGTGTGGGGGGTGCATGGAGGTGGTTTGAAGCATAACAGGGTGCATTTAGGGTGCACGACAGCAGGCAGCTATGGGGGAACCAAAAGCGCAGTAGGAATGTAAAAGGCGCACAAATGTGCACCTAAATGGTCAAAGGTGCACTGGAGTGCATGGGAGCACACTGGAGTGCACTTGGGTGCATGAAAGCGCATGAAGGCGCACAAAAGCGTGCTGTGCAAAGTAAATAGAAGATGTCCAAGCAGTGCACACAATCACGAAAAATGCTGTAGTATGAGCACAGGGTGATAGGGAGCTGTATCAATGCCCAAACCAATTTAGCCGAGCTGGGGTAGAGGGCTCAAAAGGCTCAGGCCTTGGCTTGAGATACCAAAAGAGCCCTAAAGCCTGGGCTTGGTGGCAGTGTATGCTTGATATAAGTAAAGATCAATTGATTGACTTTGACATAGGATAATACACAGGACAACTGGCTAGCAGTAGTCCCAGCCCAAGAAATAAATATATTTTTGTTTTTAATAATGCACAAAGTCCAAGACTACATGTATGCGAGTGAGTTGATGCTGACAAGGCCATGGACACTGTTAAGCGGCAGTGGTCTCACCAGGTCCAGCAGTGGGATCAGGGGAGAGAGTGAGGGCAGTCATGGGACTGGAGTCCATGTCAATGTCCTCAGACAGTTATGCAGACTACTACTACTGCTAGGGTTTGGTGGGGGTCAACAATTGTAGGGCAGGTAGGGCCAGGATGTGGATTATTGAGTTTGTGCACAGGTAATTAGGTAGAACTAGATTATATATTACTGTATCATATGCTAGGGATTTATATACAAGTCAGTGACTTCCTAATTAGTCTGTATAACTCACATACTCGGCCTTCAGGGCTCTCCACACTTCAGGTATTACTTTCTATACTCTACTTACTTCCTCGTACTTCCAGTACCTTCTACCCAGTGCTGGATTGCACCCTAACATGGATGACTGAGTGCATGTTGTGAATATTGAAGTGAATGTAAAGTGTTGTGGCTGAACACAAGACTGTGTTGGCATCTTGTGGTGTGCTCTGTGTGTCCAGCGTGTCGTCCATGAACAGTTTTGTGTGCTCACAACAGCGCTTGAGGGTGGCAACACATTATATGAGTATGCGATGATAGGTCCCCAGCACAGTTCAAGCACCGATACATCAGTTTTCGCATTTTCAATTAACTTAGAACACTTTGTACAGCTCACAATATACACTTGGAACACCTTCGATGACTTCCGAATTAATTTCAAGCAATATCACACCTATATCAGCCTTTGAACAAGTCCGAAGAAACTTCGAAAATCTTTGAAAAACATCGAACTTCAAAAAACATCTTCGGACATAGTATTTCCTATTCGAACAATCTTCGGATGCATGCTGGACATATGGAGCACTATTATGAGTATATCGAACACATTTCAACTGCATGTGCATGCATACAATCGGTGCGAAGCAGTTTCCGATGTTTTATGCAATTTATAACAAGGACAGTCCATTTGGGTGTTTCAATGATATATTAGAACAACCACTTTTGATATACTGCGACGCTGTACATTTTCTTTATTATTATTTCTTATTTGTTTTATGATTTGTTCTTTATTGCTGTGCATATTGCCTCATGTTCTACACATGTTGTATTTCCTTTTTAGTACCATCCCTTCAAAATGTATATAGACTTGTACTAGTTACTAAAACAGACAAGCAATCATCTTCCTCCCATATTGCAGTGATTTGAGAGTTCAGTTTACTCTCATTCAGTCCGAAGTCTTGCGTCTACACTAAATCTCTTTGAAATTCTTCGAAAATCTTCGAAAATCCTTGCATTATGTCATTTTCGCTTTTATTTCCCTCGATTCACCTTTGCTTCGCTTTTATTACTCGTCTAGTTACTCGATCTTGCATTTGAATGTATTTTCGCACTCCGAATTCATCGATCTAGCCACAAAATTCTCCGAAATTCCACGAAACACATTCTTTTAGCTTCGAATTTATTTGACAGGCAGTCCTTTTATAACTATTTGACGGTCAGTCTGACAGGTGACATCTAGAGGGCCTAGCATTCTTTCTCTAACTCATGTTAAACCATCCGAAGCCATTTAGTAGGTTTTGTTTGGGTTTCTGGGTTGAGCATTATCAGTGATTACTCTGAAATATGGTAGAGCAGTAGTGGAATGTCATAGAACATTCCTTTGGGCTTGGCAGCTGGTAGCTTGCCCATCCCCAACACACAGTGGTGACAATAAGAATGGGAACTGACAGTTTAAATTAATGTGCAGTTTGCACTGGGTTTCTAAATCCAAGAGTTTGAACTCCGCAGAATAAGTAAAGATAGAAACTCAAAGTTATGGCTATGGAAAGTTATCCAATCTGCCAAGATTAAGCAAAAGGACGAGCCAAAAACAGACATGAAAACTAACCGAGAAAGAGGGGCACATTAGCATTCCATCAGTAAGGATCTGACTGTAGGTCCACTTCCAGAAATTTTCATGTGGGTCCAATTCTTATGTTCCATGCCTGCACACCATCCCAGACACTCCCACCTTTAGTGCACACCACTTTTCACCCGACCCGCTGCCTAGCACCATGGATGCCCCAGAGCACATTGATGCACTTGAAGGCAACATTGCTGGAATTTGTGTGCAGATTAATACACTTACATCTACCATCGAAACATTATCAATGACAAACTTGAATATGAAATCTCAGAAATCCTGGACTCAAAAATTGATAACTGTTATCATTGCAAGTTCCTATACTTCATCCAGTGGGAGGGTTACCAGGGGACTGATGAAGAAAACTCTTGGTCCCCAGCTACAGAGCTTGACCATGCTCAGGAATTAGTTGTGGACTTCCACACTCATTATCCTGAAAAACCCAGACCACTTCAGACTTAGTTCACTCAGAGAGTGACAGTACAATTCATTTGATTCAAAAAAAAAACTAAACAAAAATATTTTTTTGGTGGGCCCCAACTGGACCCCTACACCTCTCCATCATCCTTCTCAATGGGCTCCACCTGGATGACTCCCTCAGCCTCCTCAGTGAGCCCAGCTAGCTCATTCCTGACTTTTCTCTCACTCCAACTCTCTGACTGCTCTGACTCCTCCACTTCACCCATCTGCACCCACTCCAGGTTGAAGACATCGCAGAAATCCGTGATCTCCTCATGGGATTCTGCCAGCACCTCCCAAGTTGCCCCTTGCTCCCACTGGAGGTCCTGGACCTCTCACTTCAAGCCCTTTATGGCCACCACCAGCTCCCACATCAGCTTTACCATCTCTTCTCCTGACAACTTTCCCTTCAGGGCCTTCTGCCCCTCCTACACCACCTCCTCACACTTGTGCTTTGCCCTGGTGCAGGGCTTGCACACCCAGCCCCAGGCACCCATCCAGAAACATGACAATTTTTGATTTGAACACTTGGGGCATCAGTATTGTACTCAACAGTGAAGAAAACCTATTACTCACCTTTTACAGGGCCATGTGGCCTCCACCTGCACAACCCCCTCAGACTCTGCATCTACCCATGCCTTGCCCTTTGCCCTCTTCACAGGCAGCCCATTCCCCTCTGCCTTGTCCTCATCTGCAACCTTTCTCTTTTCTGCCTGCTTGGCAGCTGCTGCCCTCTCCTTCTCCTCCTCTGCCTTCCATGCAGCCTCCTCTTACATGGCCTCCACCCATCATTCCTCTTCCTCTCATCATGCCTCCTCCTCCAGTCACAGCCCATCACAGACAAGCTCCTCTTGCTGCACTTTCAGTGGCCAGATGCTCTGCAGTGGTTTGTGAGGATGGGTTTATGGTAGTAGTTGAAGGTTAGAAACTTGGAAAATTTCCATCCACAGACCTGGCTTTTAAGTTGGATCCTCATATCCTCACATGCCTCGTAGGCTTGGCACTAAGGAGGAAATACTGTCAAGACCTGACTCACCCTATCAGATTAATGGAATACTGAACTGCAAATTTGATTGGGGAGATTGATGGAGCTGGTGAAGTGTTGACCATGATGATTAAAAAAAATATGGGAGGGGGATAGCAAGGGGGAAGGTACAAAGTAACCATTTGGGGACTGATTGCACAAAGGGGCAGATCTTAATCCAAAATGGGATAGTGATCGAAATGTCGATCAAAATTGATGTATGATGATGTTGAGCAGCTAGAAAAGTTTTCACCATCATTTAAAAATGACAGGAATGGCCCATAACCTGTAGAAAATCAATCCTAGTGTAATCGTGATCTAACTCAGTCTCCACACAAGTGACTCTCTTATAAACACTGTACCTAGCATAATCGTGATCTAACTATAGGTACAGTAAGTAGTGTTCTGTATGCAAATAATAACAAGAATGCCCACCTCAGTCTCCACCCAAGTGACTGAGGTAAACGGATAACTATCTATCCTATATATATGTAAGTCCTGTTATACAAAGGGTAAAGGAATCATATAAACATAAAGGTATCCAAAGAGACCGACACATCAAAGGGATGCTAAGAATAGCACACGCATCAAAGGGATGCTAAGAATAGTACGCGCATCAAAGAAGTGATCATGTTTGCTCACGGTGTATTAATCGGTATTTCTCAATAAGGGGAAGGGTGTGGTGATCCGGGCTTCATGCCCTTTGTATATAATTGTTATAATTTTTTGACATAGTCTTCGACTAGTTCTTATAAACACAACATACATTATTCATGCTCTGAGCCATGCGACCCTAAGTAAGTGTCCCCTGACTCACAATAGTGTAGTAATGTGTAGTGTGTGCAGTATGCAGCATGTGTGGGAGAAGATGTGTTATGTGCATGTTCTGCAGCATGTATCACGGTAATTAATTCCAACAGCCATGCAAGGTGCATCCATGTTGGTGGGAAAATATACACTTTTGGTGAGGTGAATGTCGAATGCCAAATGCTAAGCCAACAACAAAAAAGGGATTTGGCAGACGCAATATGCCTCTGGCCAACATTGCATTCTGGGTCCTTCCACCAAAATGACAAACCACCGACGCTTATAGGCACAGTGTTAACCAGCCAAAAAAGATTAATTTAGCCTCTGGCAGGAGACCCCTACGTCTGATTCGGATTCCCATCCCGACACATAGTGCATTATGTAAATACGGTTGTCACTCCGTCACATGTTGCATGTTCTCATGTTCGTCCATTCGTACCCTACACAATAACAGTGAACATTAGATCACCGGACAGGGAGTAGATGTGCCACGTACAGGGTCTCATCTTCAATATCAGTGTGTTCCTTGACACGAAGATGGATCATGGGGAGCGCAGCGACGAGACCCGCAACTAGGAGAATCCACGTGGAGATGAAGATATTCATGAAACTAATGTGCATAAAGGTATCAACTACACACGGTCACAGCTAGTAGTCATCACTCACGGAAGCTTAACTGCGTCTGCGCGCCAAACACCTGCAGAACCAGCTGATTGCAGGGATTTGTCTGCAGAGAATGATATGTTCAAGGAAAAGTTTGTGCTGGAGTAGCGTGAGCAAACGCACAGAAACCGGCGAAATGGGCCAGCTTTGCAGGGTCATTCGACATTGCACCAATGAGCCAGTAGGAAGCCGTCTGCCACATGGCATCGAGAATGCCACAGAAGACGTACAACAAGATCTTGCTAGTGTACCCAGAGTCGAAGATATCCATCCTTTGTGCTGCAGGAGGTACGCTGGAACGGGTGTATGTCCTACATGAACCGTGACATCAGAGGAAGGTGAAAGTATGTCTAGACAGTGGAATATAATATACTTCTGGTAGAAATACGCCCAAATTTGCACGAAGAAAACGAATATGAAAAGGAGGCTCCAGCCCGCGAAGGCGCGGACTCGGCGAGCGAGGTTCTTCTTATCAAGGAGGAAGCCGATGACGAGCGAGCCAAAAATCTGTGAGGTCCAATACACGAGATTGTTCAGGGCGCGTGCCCGAATGTTGAAAAGGGTACCATTGTAGTCGTTGAATTCTGTACGTGAGATACTGGTCAACCGCGTGGCTGTAGGAATCGTTGAGGGAAAAAAAACTGACGCCATGTGTAGAACCAGTTGGAGGCAAAGAACATGGGAAAGAGCAGAATGATCATTGGATCCTTCCGTAGTGCGCAGTAGAGGCCCAGAATCTCAGCCTTCCATGAGGGATGACGAGGCGTCGCGACCTTTGTCCCGTCAGTGCGGATCATGCCACTCGGGTCGGCCATTAACATCGGAAGCGATGCTCCAACGCAGGTCAGGCAAAGGAAAACAATCTGAGTCCATACTCAGTGTAATTCTTAAGAATGAGGCTGTGGGATAGGAACGTACGTAGGTGCTATTGCTGACTAATTAGACAGTAAGTATGATGATCAACTTGTGTACTAATGAGAAATTTTAGCCTTACCAGCATTGGCCTATGGTATCCATAAGATCATAGCTTGATGAAATACAGTGGCATAAAATTTACCGTAGAATGGAAATTCTGACCAAGCGTAAGAGACGCGCCCACGACACCACCTAAGTTGAAAAAAATCCAAAAAATACCAACAAATCTGCCTTTCTGACCTTCAGTCGGGTATGCCAGCATGAGAGAACCTTGGGCAGTCCATAAGAAGCCAGCACAGATACCAAGGATTGCACCCGCGGCAATGACAAATCCTTTAAAGTTTGAGTGGATATTCAAAGCACTTTTAGAAAGTGGTGAGCGCTGGACGCATAGATACGAGATAGACAACGTTACAGGTAAGACCCGATATATAGAGCATAACCACCCGTTCCAAGCAAAAGCGTCAACCTTGAGCCAAGCTTATTGTTAATTGGACTGGAGTCCGGTTTAGCAATACACTTCGGACGATGATATGGAAGAAAGCGAGAGTCGTACCCCGCAAAGAACGCAGATGCGGCAAAGGTAGCGTAAAGAGCAGCATTTGAATTAGCACTCGTCGTATTATCAACTTGACCACCACCGCCCAAACCATTCAAGGCATTGAAAAGACCTAAAAAGTTGCACCATCGTGATTGAGTGCAAAACCTGGGCCCAGAAAACAGACCTGGACAAGTGAAGCAGACGAGGCCGAGCATGGACACCTGATGTAATGCGTATTAAGCTGGGATAGAAGTTAGAGAGAGATATGAAGACCTGAGTGATAGGATGATAATAAACACCCTTGAGACCGGTGGGACGCTCAAAGATTGCCTGAGGTTGGGATGAAGATTCGGTGTCACTACTGCCACTGTTATAGCCTGCCCTTTTGTCGTGAATGTCAACCATGATGGACGGCGCTCAGATTGGATGGACCAGGAGGGTTAGGCCAGCAAACATGTGTAAAAGGCATCGAAGGACTGATGTAAGTGTTAGATTCTATCAAGTCCCACGGATGCAACATTGCATCGATATTAGATGCCTGTCTAAGCCCCCTTCGGTCCACATATAAGCAAGGTCGAGTAGGCGGGTTTAGACGGTAAGATATTGAGAACTGAGGGACAGTACCTAGAGTAAAATGTCAAGTCCGGAGTGATCACTTAGTGGTCTCGACGAAAAGTTGACCTTCCAAGACATACATACTTGAATAAGGTATACTCGACCATTTCCAGGTGTGACAGATGACGATCGATATCTAGGGTCGCGAGTCCGACATGTCGAACGGTTTTTCAATCGGCCCTCTAGTCCCACGTTGCCTCGTGTTGTCGAATTCCATGGATTCGATTCGGTCTGGTTGGTATACACTCGAATTGCATATACTGTGGTTGATGACGCGTCGTTTGCTAAGCGGAGATCTGGGTCAGGGCCAGCTAGTGGCCTAGTAATACGGTTTACAGTCTAAAAAGTAAACGCACATCAATACAGAGATGTAAAAAACAATGCGGAATTTCCTAGATCAGGATCAGGCGCCTACAGCCACTTATGCTTCTGATTACGACTCCGACCGAGCAAACGGAATACGTTAAGTCTGACGGCTGCTCGGCAGTCTTCGGAGTTTCAACTCTGTCTGTTGACAGCTTAAATTTGAAGTCAGTCTGACTCAGCCTTATAAAGATTTCACACTCAGCGGCTCGGCTCAGCGGCTCACGGCTCCCGAGACCGACATGAACGAAAAAGGAAACTGTCACGTTGAGTCACACTTCTCGAACCAAACAAGGCTCGGCACGACAGCCGCAAATGAGGTGGTTGTTGGGTGTAATGTTCTTTCTTTTCTTTTCAACTAACTAATTTTACATTCTATTACCATGAACTAGTGCCAAGATGGCAGACCCAGACCCACATTGTTAGGAAACAGTCTCCTAACATGCCTATTACATAATACTATTTTTATTTTATTTTATTTCATTTTATTTCACCAAAATATGCTACAAAGCACCTATATATGCATTATTTGTCAGCATGGGAATTATTTATTTACACACATCAATATGTATGCACATGTACATGCATGTGTGCACACATCTGTAATAACATACTACAATATGTGTAACATAGTATATAATCCTAAAATAAATACTAGGAGACCTCAGTTGAGTTCGCTTAGGTATTCCATCCACAATAGTGGTGTGAAAGGCCTATTTCAGCCAACTGTTCTATTTGTACCCATCACATCAAATCCATCAAAACCCCCCATCATGCACGTGCCCCCTGCCGCCTTCTTGTAGGAGAACCCGCACAGTCCAGCTAGCAGATTAGTGGGTGTTGCCCTAACAGAAGAATACAACTACCCTATCAGTGCGCCTTCTCTTACTCACACATACATCATTTGTCTCAGCGCGCCACATCCGCTTATGCATCATTTCGGCAAGAGCCAGAATTAATTGTATATATGTATTTACCTTGCTTTCATAAGCCGATGCCAGGCCTCGCCTTACATTGCGACCGCCAGTGATTGAAAGGCAGCGCTCATCATTAGGACAGCTGCAACCAGACAACCAATTGGATCTGGTTTAGCATTAATCTATTTGGATGACTATTTTAGGTAGTTACTAGCCAAATTCAGTAATAGCCCCAAGATCAGGCACTGTTGGAAGGGTTATTGATTTAAAGTGCCCAATAGCCGAAATCACATGTTTTGCCATGTTTGGTATCTGAAATAGCCAGATCACGTGACTCGAAATTTTGCAAAAAAAAAAAATTCTCCAGCTGAATCTCTACACAGCCAAAGAAGTGACTCATCACAGATTATGTCATCATGACAGAACAATCAACTTCGAATCCTGGACACAATCCTGTTCCCACGCCCATTCTTGAAGCCAAAATTGATACTCTAACAGCACAAATGTCCCAATTAGTATCAGTATTAGCAGCATCCCAGCCCAAACAAGCACAAACAAATCCAGAAACAGTAGAAGATAAAGATGATGAGATGGAGGAGATGGTGGAGTGGATGTCTCAGGAGGGTGAGCATGCAGAGGAGAGATCTGAGAGTGGAAAAATGTGTTTACCTAAATACATGCCCCCGCAAATATTTGACGGTACCATGGAGAACACAAAATCCTTTATCAGCTCTATAGTGTTGTATATTCATGGGAGAAAGCTCAAATTTTGTATGACTGAGTCTAGAATTATGTTTGCTCTCTCATACATCCAGGGAGAGAAAGCACAGTTCTGGAGAAACAAAGCCATTAATCAAATTGCCATAGGATATAACCTGTTTGCAAGCTTCAGGGAATTTTTGGAGAGATTGGAGGCAGAAGTTTGGAGACCCTAACCCAAAGGCGACAGCGAATGCAAAATTAAAAACTATCTGCCAAGGTTCTCTGACTGCAGACAAATTTATTTTGCAGTTCAAAGCAGAAGCATCACAGACCAATATGGGAGAAGCAGCGTTGGTAGAATATTTGAAGGCAGGATTAAATCCCTTATTATTCAAGTCTACATTATTTGTCAGCATGGGAATTTCATATTTACATGCATCAATATGTATGTGCATGTATGTATGTGTTGGTAGCAGCATAGTACAATATCTGTAATGTAGTATATAACTATAAAATAAATACTAGGAGACCTCAGTTGAGTTCTCTTAGGTATTCCATCTACAATAGTGGTGCAAAAAGCCTAATTCAGCCAACTGTTCTATTTTTAACCTCTCATATCAAATCCATCAAACCCCCCCATCACGCATGCACCCCCCGCCACCTTCTTGTAGGAGAACCCACATGGTCCAGCTAGCAGATTAGTGGGTGTCGCCCTAACAATGCCCCACTGTATAGCAATCAGAAATTCCAACCTTTGGATTTCCTATGGCTAATTGAATCTCACTGTCCAATTACAAGCAAATTTCTGTGTTTTAATGTGTGCCTCACTACCTGCTATATGTGGTTTGCATAGCTGCTATGTATCTGCAAAGCTCTTGCTAGCCAAATGAGTCAGATTGTAGCCATCAAACTCTTCTCAGTATCCCCTTATGAAATGTGCAATGGGCATACAGCATCCAAATTGTCTGCATTCAGCACTGCTAAACAGAATAGTCTTACTGGACCCAATATCATCCATATGGCACAACTACAACAGTACAAAAACCATGGCTTCAGCAATCCAAACTACAAATCACAAAGCCAGACTTACCATTCCCAAATCCCAAATCACCCAACAACTATTATGCTTCCTCCTTGTTAGGGCAACACCCACCAATCTGCTAGCTGGACCGTGCGGGCTCTCCTACAAGAAGGTGGCAGGGTGCACGTGCATGATGGGGGGTTTGGATGGATTTGATGCGAGAGGTTAAAAGTTGACAAGTTGGCTGAAAAAGGCATTTCACACCACAAATGTGGATGGAATACCTAAGAAAACTCAACTGAGGTCCCCAGGTATATATTTTAAGTTTGTATACTATGTTACACATATTGTACTATGTTGCTACTGATGCGCATATACATGCATGTACATATTGATGCATGCAAATATAAAATTCCCATGCTGAGAAATATAGCATTTGTAGGCATTTGGTAGCATATTTTAATGTAATAAAATAAAATAAAATAAAATAAAGTAAAAATAAAATATTATAATATAATAGGCATGCTAGGAGACTGTTTCCTAACATTACCCCCCTTTAATGCCTCGACTTCCAGGTAAAAAAATATTATATCTGTCCCCTCTGTAAAATTTTGGTAAGGCCAGAAATTCATCTCTTCATACACCATTCTAGCAATGCGATACAGAGCATTTGGATTACATTTAAAGAATTGGATGATTGCATTACATGCTCGCTTACAATTCTCTTCGGGTTCCCATGAGTCATTCTTGTCAGTGTAGTTCTTCCACTTGATTAAGAACTCCAATTTATTTCATCGAAGACATGAGTCTAAAACCTCTTCCACTACATACAGTGAGGGACAAAACTTTTTAAATGATTTTTGAAGTTGAACTATTTCTTAAATAACTCAAGAACAACCCAACCAAACAAGTCCAAATTTGGGATAGTGGTAGAGTATCATGTGACTAATAAGTTGCAATTTGTTTATTACATAATCTTAATTTGTTCCCATGTTATTAATATTTTACTAGCACAAGTCCATTTGAAAGGTTTTGTTCCTCTGGCATTATAAAATATTATTCTAATATTCTAGTACTTGGTATAGCCCCCCTTTGCCTGTCACACACCCTGAACCCTTCTAGGCATACTCTTTATTAGAGTCTGACAGACAGATGCTGGAATATCATTCCACTCCTTCTGTACTCTCTCCCACAACTCCGCAATTCCAGATGCTAGAGTATTATACTCTCCAAGTCTAACCTTGAGGTGATGCCAAAGATGTTCAATGGGGTTAATGTCTGCTGATTGAGAAGGCCACTGCATAACCTCTAATCCACTGTCTTGAAGCCATTTTTGGGCCTTTTTGCTCTTGTGTTTAGAGTCATTGTCCTGCTGAAAAAGAACATCTGTTGGGTTTTTCTGGTAATACCTGATTGATTCTTGAAGTTCATCATCCAGAATGCTGACAAGAAGGTCAGCATCCATTCTCCCATCAATCTTGGTTGCATATCCAGGCCCTTCCCAGAACATACAGCCCCAGATCATCAGAGAACCCCCTCCAAACTTGACTGTCCCCTACACTAGCCTATTACTCAACCCCTCTCCTGGCTTTTTCCACACCCATTTCTTCCTATCTGACCCCAAACTATTTGTTTTGGTCTCATCTGACCATATAACCCTCTTCCAGTCCTCCACTGTCCAGTCTTTGTGTGCTTCTGCAAAGTCCATCCTAAGCCTCCTATGCTTCTTGAAGAGAAAAGGTTGTTTTTGCTTGGTTACAGCTTTCATTCCAGTGCCTCTGAGGGCTCTTCATACTGTCTTCACAGTAAATGATGTGTTGGTCATGTCTTGTAAGATTTTGGTCACCTCAGTGGCATTTTCAGCCTTCTGAGAAGTGATGAGGTGAATGGCATAGTGGGTGTCGGCAGGTAAAAGCTTCCGTGGATGGCCACCAACAGATTTGGAAAGTGTTGAATGATGTTTGGAGCGAATATTGGATACAGAACCAACACTTATACCAGTGATGGAGGAGATAGCAGGACAAGACTGCCCTTTGTCAAGCAGTTCAAGAACACGAGTGTGTTGAGCAACAGTAAGTGATCACATGAGTGTATGTGGGGGGATTTGGTGTGGGAAATGACAGAAAGTTGGACATAGAGTATATATACATATTTTCACCAAGCCACATAATTTTATTTGTACTTATTTGCTTTGATTAAACAAAGTCATGTGCCTAACATACCAGAGAGACAAAACCTTTCAGATAAACTTGTGCCAGTAAAATATTAATAACATGGGAATAAATCAAGATTATGTAATAAACAAATTGCAACTTATTATTCACATGATACTCTACCACTATCCCAAATTTGGACTTGTTTGGTTGAGTTGTTCTTGAGTAATTGAAGAAATAGTTCAACTTCAAAAATCATTTGAAAGGTTTTGTCCCTCACTGTATTCTGGAGCACCTTTTACCATTATTGGAGATTGCAGAGTAGTTTGTTGACTGGGAATAGTGGGTGAGTGGTAAGGGTGTAAATGGGAAATGTTAATTTCAGAGTCAATCTTGAATGATTGAGGTAATTTTAATACTACTGCATTGGATGAAATTATTTTAGAAATTGGATATGGGCAAACTTGCTTCTCTGGAAGCTATCTTAAAGGTCATAGAATATTAAGATCCTTGGTACTTAGTCATACCAAGTCACCAACTTTGTACTCTGGAGCAACAGCTTGAGTATGATCTGTGTGTTGCATCATATTATGATGTGCTTTCATCAATGCCACCTCTGCTTCCTCCTGAACCTTTTGCATTTTTGACACAAAGTCCTCCACTGACTGTACCTTGACTTCCCTTCAAGGTTCTACTCCCATTCTGGGATGATACCCATAATTAGCAAAGAAAGGTGACATGCAAGTAGCTGAATGGAATTTATTATTGTGAGAAAATTCTGCAATTGCCAACCATTCAGGCCAGTCAGTTTGTTAGTGATTGACAAACATGCGTAGGTACTGCTCCAACTCCTGATTCATTCTCTCTGTCTGCCCATCAGTTTGTGGGTGATATGCCATAGATAATTTGGTTTGAATCCCCAATATGTTATTTAACTCTCGCATAAATGCAGAAGCAAATTGTGATCCACGATCAGAGATAACCATATCAGGTAATCCATGTAACCGCCATACCTGATTTAGATAGAGGCATGCCAAGCCCAACAAAGAGCTTTCTGCAGTAGTAGGAATAATATGGACTTCCTTTGTGAAGCAGTCGCATACTACAAATATTGCATTGTATCCTTGAGATTCAGGTAATCCTGTGATAAAGTCCACAGATATATGTCTTGCCATAGTGCTTTAAGTATAGGGTTCGGCATTAATTTCCCAGCAGGCTTTTCTGGAAAAAATTTCCCCCTCATGCATGTGTCACACCCATCCACATACCCCAACACATACTTTGAAATTCTGGGCCACCAATAATTTCTCATCACCAACTCCAACATCTTCCACCTTCCTGGATGTCCAGCAGCTGGCATATTATGATGTAGCCATACGATCTCCCTTTGTGAATCTTGATCCTTCAATACATATACCTTTCCTCTGAACAACACTAACCCTTGTTCTTCAACCCATTCATCTCCTTTAATATTACCTTCCTTCTCTCTCCTCAAAGCTTTCACAGCTTCCACTGCTTCATCATCCATCTCTGAACATTGCCTAATTTTAGACAACATTTCCATCTCTGAGCTATCCACCAATAGATGCCCTTGATGCATAGTGCAAATATAAAAGTATTCAGGTTTGAGGTGATATTTTTATTGTTCTCCTCCACCCCCCTTTTATGATCTGTATGTCTGGATAATGCATCTGCTTTCCTCATCAAGCTTCCTGCTTTGTGGACTAAGTGAAAATTAAAATGTGATAGGAATAATGCCCAATGCACTTGGCAATGGTTAAGCTTTTTAGTGGACATGAAGTACTGCAGATTTTGATGGTCCATCCAGATTTTGATCTGATGCATACATCCCTCCAAATAATGTCTCCATGCTTCCAATGCTCATATTATTCCCAACATCTCTTTGTCATGCACATCATAATTTCTCTCCACATTATTCAACCCTTGAGACAAATATGCACAAGGATGCCATTTGTCATCTTCACATAACATTGATAATACCGCACCAGTAGCCAAGTTGGATGCATCTGATTTCACTCATAAGGGATGTGTGAAATCTACTGGGACCAATATTGGTTCTTCTACAAACTTCCTCTTCAACTCTTCAAATGCTGTCTGCTATTGTTCTCCCCATCTCCACACTACTCCCTTTCGCATAAGGTTGTGTAATGGTGCAGCAATTTTGGAAAAATTATGAACAAAGCAACGATAAAAATTGGTGAGTCCCAAGAAAGCCTGAACTTCCTTGATATGGGTAGGCATGGGCCAATCAACAATTGCCTGTACCTTGATAGGATCCATCTTGATTCCATCAGGTCCAATCCTTAATCCCAATAACTCGATCTCACTTGCTTCAAACACACACTTCTCCAGTTTAATGAATAGATCATTCTCTGCCAATCTTCTCAACACCTCCTGCACTATCACCTCATGGTTTTCTTCATCCTTTGTAAATATCAAAATGTTGTCAATGAATATTGTTACCACACCTTTGTTTATTATGTCCTTGAAAATGTCGTTCATCATATTTTGGAAAGTTGGAGGACTATTGGTCATCCCAAAAAACATGACAAGTGGTTCAAAGGATCCTCGATGCATGGCAAATGCAGCCTTCCACTCATCTCCTTTCTTTATTTGTACATTGTTGTACCCCCAGCGTAAATCCAATTTTGTAAAGACCTTGGCCTTTCCCACCTTGTCAATGATCTCTGAGATCAACAGCAAAGGGTATGCATTTTTCACTGTCCACTCATTCAAATACCTATAATCTGTACACATCCTCTTCCTCTGATCCTTCTTCAGTATAAAGAATACTGGTAATGTCTGCAGTAATTTCAAAGGTTGTATGTATCCCTTGCACAGTTGTTCATTAAGGAATGCATCCACTTCTTCTTGTTCCTTCAGAGATAATGGGGAGACTTTTGACTTCTTCAGCACAAATCCTTGCTTTATCTCAATTGCATGATCCAATGGCTTTCACACTGGCATCTGCTCTGATTCCTTCCTCTGAAAAACTGACAAATATTTATGGTAGGCCTTTGGCACCCACTCCTCCACTGGCTTCTCCACTTTCACAGCATTTTTATTCCATGACTGTCCTCCACAAATTTCCCTAAAGGTTTGCTTCTGTTCTTCCTTACTAGTCATGACTGGAACTTCCCCATTTGGCATGTTCTCATCTTCCACTTCCTCCATCATAACAGAATACTTCCTCAGACATTCTTTCTCTTTCCTTTCCTTCTTCTCTTTTTTTACTTTCCTCCCATATACATTACATTCTTTAGAACAATGAGTCATGTGTACCTTCCCAGTTTTCCAATCAATTTCCAGGTTATTTTTACATAACCAGAGACATCCAATTATCAGATTGGTTTTTCCAAGGTCGCACACTTCAAATACAGCTTGTTCCTAATGGTCCTGATACTTCAGTATCATTGTCATCTCCTCCTTAATAGTTCCTCCATGATTGATCATACCATTAATATTGTACAACATTATAGGTTGTGGCAGTTTACACATGTGAATACCATTTCCAGTAATTAAGGATTGATTAATAAATAATCCAGTAGCACCACTGTCAAGAAATGCCTCCACATTAATTGCTGCATGCATGTCTACTGTCTTCAATCCTACTGTCAAGCTAATTTTGGGTTTTATCTGCACAGAGTGAATAAAGAATTTAGGGGTTTTTGGAAATAAGGCTGGGCATTTTTCTTTGTTGCATAAGTGATTATGGTTGTACTTTTCAGTTTCTCTTTCAGGTTCACTCTGGGTTTCATCAGATACTAATACATTATAATGTTTCTGGGTCACCAATGGAGAAACCTTCACTAGGACTCTTCCACAAAATTCTTCTGCTTATCTTTCTCCAACTTCACTTCCTCAATTGTTGCTTCCCTAATCTTCCTTTTCTGCCTACAATTCCTAGCAATATGCCCTAATTGCCCACAATTAAAACATTTAAATGGGGCTCATTTCCCTACTTGATCAATATCCATCGCATCTGCTGATGCTGCTGACTCCTTAACAATAGGTGTCACTGCCATGGCTGGTGGCTGTGCCCTCAGAGCTTGTACCTGAGGCATCCTTCCTTTCTTGGACTTTCCTCCTAACAACTTTCCAAATCTGGCATTCTCATACATCAATTTTGACTCTGCCTGTTCCTGTCGATATTGCTGATCAAGACACATTGCCCAATTATACCACTTGTCCAACCTCTCCAGTATAGAAGGTAGTTGATAGATAGACTTGAATAATGAGAAATTTAATCCTGCTTTCAAAAATTCTACCAATGCAGCTTCTCCCATATCCATCTGTGATGCTTCTGCCTTGAACTGCAAAATAAATTTGTCTGCTGTCAGAGAACCTTGGCACATGGTTTTTAATGTAGCATTAGCCGTCGCCTTTGGATTAGAGTCTCCAAACTGTGCCTCCAGTCTCTCCAAAGATTGCCTGAAGGTTGCAAACAGTTTATATCCCATGGAAATTTGATTAATAACTTCGTTTCTTCAGAACTGTGCTTTCCCTCTCTGAATGTATGAGAGAGCAAACATAATCCTAGACTCGGTCATATAAAATTTGGGCTTTCTCCCATGGATGTACAATGCTATACAGCTGATGAAGGATTTTGTATTCTCCATGGTACCATCAAAGATTTGCAGAGGCATGTATTTAGGTAAACACATTTTTCCACTCTCAGATCTCTCCTTTGCATGCACATCCTCCTGAGACATCCACTCCACCATCTCCTCCATCTCATCATCTTTATCTTCTACTGTCTCTGCTTTGTTTCTGCTTGTTTGGGCTGTGATGTTGCCAATACTGACACTAACTGGGACATTTGTGCTGTAAGCACATCAATTTTGGCTTCTAACACTGGCATGGGAACAGGATTGTGACCAGGATTTAAAGTTGATTGTTCTGTCATAATGATGTAAGCTGTGATAAGTCACTTCTTTGGCTGAGTCAAGATTCAGCTTCAGAATGTTTTTGCAAAATTTCGAGTCACATCATCCAGCAATTCAGGTACCAAACATGGCAAAACATGTGATTTCAGCTATTTGTCAATACTTGGGCACTTTGGATCAATAACCCTTCCAACAGTGTCTGATCTTGGGGTTAATACTGAATTTGGCTAGTAACTAATTTAACTAAAATAGTCATTTGAATAGAGTAAGGTAAATCTCGATTAAACCAGATCTGATCAGTTGTCTAGTTGCAGCTGTCCTAATAATGAGTGCTGCCTCTCAATCACTGGCAGTTGCAATGTAAGGTGAGGCCTGGCATTGGCTTACAAAAGCAAGGTAAATATGTATATACAATTACTTTCGGCTCTTGCCAAAAGGATGAGTAAGCAGTTGTGGTGTGTTGAAACAATGATGTATGCACATGTAAGAGAAGGCACACTGATGGGGTAGTTGAGTTCTTCTGTTAGGGCGACACCCACCAATCTGCTAGCTAGACTGTGCAGGCTCTCCTACAAGAAGGCGGCAGGGTGTGCTCTGATAGGTCCATTGCATGCTATAAGGTCTGGAGAAGGATCTAATTGTATCTACACATTACGACATGCACTCTGAATCACTATGAATGCCACAAAATCGACTTCAAATCTTTTTCGAACTATTTTGCACTATTTTGGATGACTTCAAATGACTTCGAATAATTTTGTGACACTTTGAATGCTTTTGAACAACTTCATACTACTTCAAATAATATCGGCTGCCATATAGCTGTTTTAAAACCATTTTGACTTGCACTGCTCATCCAGAATAAACCATTTTATTGCATATCAAGTGCCACTGGACACAAAGAGAAGACAAGAGATTTAGAATATGATAAGTGTGGTTTTATGTTTCAATAATATATTAAAGCAATAGAACAAGAATTTTTACTATAATGGAACAATGTACATTTCATTTATTTATCATTTCTCATTTGTTTTATGAACTGCAAAGTCCTTGTTGTTGTATATATTGCCTCATGTTTTCCACATGTTCTTGTTTTCTTTTTAGTAATATTTCTTCAAATTGTATATAGACTTGTATTAGTTACTTAGAATGAGAGAGCAAAGCAATGGGAAACAGAAAAGAGTTACCCTCTCCACTACCATCAGATTTAAGAGCAGTTCTTTTGAGTCTTAGCTCGCATCATATCTCTGAAGTTCTGCAAAATATTGCAAACTTCTTTGAACTTCTGTATTCGCTCTCAACTTGTCGCCTATCACCTATTGCCACTCAAAAACCACTTCTTATTTGCTATATTCATTCTTGATATATTTTGCCACCAGTCAGACATCTTTGAACCTCCTTGAACTCACTTTGAACAACTTCAAACCCATTCGAACCTACTTCAAACTACTTCACACATCTTCGAACCTATTTTGAACTCTTTTGAACATCTTCATATGCCTTTAAAGACTATTCACCATATCCCTTACCATTTCATATCACTAAACACAATGTTTTGGTATTAGCAGTGATATTTAGTACCAACTTGCACCCTTCCACTAGCCTGAGTTATACTTTCTAAGCCTTTTAACAGGTTTTTGTTAGGTTTCCAGGTCAAGTATCTTCAGTGCACATGATGGGGGGTTTTGATGAATTTGATGCAAGAGGTTAAAAACAGACAAGTTGGCTTAAAAAGGTGTTTTGCACCACAAATGTGAATGGAATACCTAAGAGAACTCAACTGAGGTCTCCAAGTATATATTTTAAGTTTATATACTATGTTACACATATTGTACTATGTTGCTACCGATGTGCATATACATGCACATACATACTGATGTGTGCAAATATAAAATTTCCATGCTGACAAATATAGCATTTGTAAGCATCTGATAGCATATTTTGATGTAATAAAATAAAATAAAATAAAATAAAATAAAGTAAAAATAAAACAGTATTATATAATAGACATGCTAGGAGACTATTTCCTAACACCCCTCCAACCTTACAAGACATTCTAAATCCCATGCCTAGTATGGACAGGCCAGACAACCCAGATGATCATTTGTCAGTGCTAACAACTACTGCTAAGAAAATGTATGTAGCCACATTTGATGAGGGTGATGATGATGAGAGACCACCAATTAACTTTGTTTGATGTGCAAACCTTGAATGTCTTGCCATTGAAGGCTTTGTTGATCATGCAAACACAAAATTGATCATGCAGTTCCAAGATTCTTCAGCAGCATCTGCTCCATCTGTAAATGGCAAGGTAAATGACTTCCAGCCCCCAAAGGCAACATCATCAAAGTGGTCAGAGAAGGATGCTAAGTGGGCATCAAATGGGGATCTTGATTGGTAATAGACTGGCCAAGGTCTGGTCCAGTCTGAGTTCAGCCTCTTTGCACTCGAACCTGAATCCAGACCTCAGGTTTGGTCCAGGGAGAGGGGCAGACCTGGACCTGGGGTGCAGTTCAGGTCCAGTTTAGGTTTGAAGCAGATTCAGTTACCAGAAAAAAGTCAAAAATTTACCAAAAAAAGTACAATATATATGTACATAGTCCAAGATTCAAAAGACACATAGCCCAAGACTCCAGCTACTCAGTATCCATATCCATGTCAAAATTGAAGTCAATCTCTATCCAACCCTCTGAGACAGTTTCCAAATGACCACCATGATATGTATGCCACTTGCAATCTTTGCAGTGCTCCAAACTTTGCACTTCCCATCTGATTATAGTGTTTTAAGGTCCAGTTCAGTTTACTTTTGACTCTAAAATGGGTACACCATAACTGTAACCAGTCTAAGACCAACCCAGATATTGGGGGAATCTAACTGGACCAACTAAGACCAGTCTTTTGCAGTTCATAGACCGAAAAAGACTTGTTAAGACCAGTTTTTAGTTGTAAAATTTATTATACTATATAACCTATATGTATCTCAACAAATGTTACTCGGAACAGTTAACCGTTACAAATCAGAATAGACATTGTGATTTCCCAGCATTTAATTCAATTTTAAAAGATTCTATTAAGATTTGACTAAGATATGGCCAAAACAAAAGTGCATTGTATGGTTTGTGGTTTGTGGTTGCAGTTTGCGGTATGTAGTTACAACTTGTCAGGGCTGTTAAATGAATGAAATATGCAAGGTACAGATATTTATGTCTTAGTGTGATGTACTTGATGATGTATAACTGTAGCCCACATTTTTTAGCACAAGTTATAAGCAGTACAATCCATGTTATTCTGATCACGAAAGAATAATGGTATTAAAATGTATTTGGTCATATCTTTCTCAGTTCTTTACCTTTTTGGATGAACCAAAGGTCAAATTTAAGGCAATAAGCAGGCAATTATCTGGGATAGCTCATGTAATGAATAACTGGTTTTAACTAACTTAAACCAGTCTTCTTGTGGTTAATGTTTTTCAAATTTAAAAAACCTTAACTGTAATTACTAAAGACTGGCCCTTAACTATAACTGCTGGTCCAGTTAATATCTATCTGGTTAGGTTCAGTTAATGGTTTTTTTTCAGTCCTATAGACTGGACCTTTAAACACTACTGACAATGATGAGCATCATCTGTATGAGCTGATATGGAGAATGAATGTTCAGTGAGACACAATGATGCTGGTATTGCCATGTAGTCACGAGCCATAAGATGCTGATAATACTCAACCCAGAAACCCAAACAAAACCTACTAAATAGCTTTGGATGGTATAACACAAGTCAGAGGAAGGATGCGAGACCCTCCAGATGTCACCTGTCAGACTGACCATCAAATAGTTATAAAAAGACTGCTTGTCAAAGAAATTTGAAGCTAAAAAAATGTGTTTCATGGAATTTCAGAGAATTTCATGGCTAGATTGATGGATTTGGAGTGCGAAAATACTTTTGGATGCAAGATCGAGAGACTAGACAAGTAATAAAAGTAAAGCAAAGGTGAATCGAGGGAAATGAAAGTGAAAACAGCATAATGCAAGAATTTTTGAGGATTTTCAAAGAATTTTGAAGAAATGTAGTGTAGGTGAAAGACTTCGGATTGAAGAAGAGTAAGCTGAACTCTCAAATCACTGCCATCTGGGAGGAATAAGATTGCTTGTCTGTTTTAGTAACTAGTACAAGTCTATATACATTTTGAAGGCATGGTACTAAAATGGAAATACAACATGTGTAGAACATGAGGCAATATGCTGCGACCCTATACATTTCATTTATCATCATTTCTTATTTGTTTTATGATTTGTTCTTTATTGCTGTTATCAAAAGTACTTGTTCTAATGTTTCAATATATCATTGAAACACCAAAATGGACTGTCCTTGTTATAAATTGCATAAAACATTGGAAACTGCTTCACACTGATGATATGCATGCACATGCAGTCATAATGTGTTTTATATACTCGAAATAGTGCTCCATGTGTCCAGAATGTGTCCAAAGATTGTTTGAATAGGAAATACTGTGTCCAAAGATGTTTTTTGAAGTTCAATGTTTTTCAAAGATTTTCGAAGTTTCTTTGGACTTGTTCAAAGGCTGGTATAGCTGCAATATTGCTCGAAATCGGTCTGGAAGTCATTGAAGGTGTTCCAAGTTGATTGAAAATGTGAAAACTGATGTATTGGTGCTTGAACTGTGCTGGGGACCTATCAGGGTGCTCTAATGTCTGGAATGGCTTCCAAGCATATTGACACACTACAACAGATGCTTCAACCCACTACAAATGCCACAAAATCAATTTTGACCACTTTTCAAACTATTTCGAACTTTTAAAATGACTCCACACAATTTTGAACAGCTTTGAGCCATTTCAAACCATTTTGTGACATTTTGAACACTTTTGAAGAACTTTTTATTACTTCGAATGATGTCAGCTGCCATATACCTATCCTAAAACCCTTTTGATACATGCTGCACAACTGGAATGAATCATTCCATCGCATATCAAGCACTACCAGACACAAGGAGAGTCGACAAAGGATTTAGAACATGATGATAGCACTTAGAGGCTTCAATGATATATTGAAGCAAAAAGATAAGTACTTTTACTATACAGACCATGCCTCTACCCCCTTACAGCTGAACTGCCTGGTGGACTATGTCACATCCCATGCCTACTGTCATTCATGCTTCCCTCCCTCCCCCCAGCTGCCCCATTGCCAACATTTACAATAGATGACTATATGCCCTATACCCATGGGCTTGAATTTATTGATGCTTCTGTTTTCACCTTGGTTAAGAATGCTTTGGCTGAAAGACTACCAGAGTCCAATGAGTTTGATGTGGTAACATGCACAGTCAACTCTGCTAGAAAGTGAGCTCACTTCATTCCCACTCATATGACTATCACTGCACTTGGAGCAGCTCGACTTTATTTGTGCCACATATGGAAGCTGCATGGATTGCTGGGTGCATTCCTCTGTGATCAAGGGCCACAGTTTATTGCAGAGTTCACCTGGGAGCTGTACTGCTTGCTGTGGATCAAACTCCTGGCCTCGACTGCCTCATTAATGAGTGACAGCATGATTGGGAAGATCTCCTCCCCATGGCCAAGTTTGGGTACAACAATCATGTCTACTCCTCCACCTAACAAACTCCCTTACTCCTTGATGCAGGATGACACCCACACATGGGTTTTTAACCTCGTCAAGCACCATTGCACTTAGAGATGGTGAATGAGCTCACAGAGTGGATAAAGGACACCTTGGAGGAAGCGAAGGCAGTGTTGGCTAAGGCAAAAAATAATATGGCACACTTCTACAACCAATGCCATTTACCCATACCCACATAGAAGATTGGTGATTGCATCTACCTCAACTCTAGTGACATTTCCACCATATGACCATCCAAGAAACTCACCCACCATTTCCTTGGACCCTTCCTCATCACCAAATGTATTGGGTTGCATGCCTATCACCCATGGCTACCACAGTCAATGTCCAGACTATGTTGAAATTAAATCCTCATACATGCTGCATACATGAGGCCATGCATGCAGCACACACATGTTACTGCGCTTACTGCGCATACATGTGGTAAACACATTCCCGAGTCATGTGACATCCTTACTATTATGTATATAAGGAGAACCTGTACTATAGTAGATATACAGTGTTCTTACCTCTGCTAAACCCTAGCCCTAAGACTAACTAAACCCCAGGTAGGTTATAAGGAACATGTTGTCTCTTCCTCTGTGCAGCGTATGTAGTCTGCTCCAACAGGTTATGGGCCCTGCTGGGCACATCACGAACACACCTTAACTGGCTGCAAACAACGTTGACTTCATTGTCTCCAAATTGTAACCTTGCGCTCTTCGTGAGCTGCATTGCACTCTCTGCGAGCTGCATTTAAAAAAAACCCAGGTTGACTAGGGTTAACCACTCTGAAGGAGTGTTTTTGCCTGAGATTATGGAACGTGTTTTCTTGAATAAGAGGACTGATTGAGCGCTTTTACCAGCTGCCACTATAACATCATGTCTTCAACTCTTGAAAAACTCGTACAAACTTTCGATGGCTCTAACTACATTCAATGGGCCGACTCAATGAAGGCATGGCTCAGGTCTCAGGGCCTCTGGCAAATAACTAGCGGGATGGAACTAAAACCACCCCTGGCACCTCCTTTGATGGTGACAAATGCTGCACTAGTAGCGGAAGCTAATGCCAAGCTCCAGACCTGGAACAATAAGAATGACCAGGCGATTGGTAGCCTAGTGCTCTGCCTGGCCCCCTCTATTTGGCAGCATGCTAACACCAAGGACACTGCTGAGGAGGTATGGGATCTCATCCGCACCGACTATGGTGTCGATGGCCCCTCCCAAGTCTTTGTGGACTTTAGGTCTGCAATCGCAATCAAAATTCTGGCTGCAAATCCTGCGCCAGAGATTGCCAAAATGGCTGATAAATTTGAGCGCCTTACAGCTGCCAATGTCGCCATCCCCGAATTAGTACAGGCAATGATTCTACTTGCTGCGATGCTGCGCGAGTATGATTCTCTATCCGCCATGGTTCTTAACACGACCACTACTAGAGCCTTGATGTTTAAACATGTCAAGGACTCCATTGTCGCTGAAGCCTCACGACGCACAGCAGTTGGAAAGCCCATTGGCCCACCTCAGGCCACCAAGCTTTCTGCTGTCAAGCGCAAAGGGGGAAACCCCAAATGGCAATCTCAAGGCAACAATGAAGATTCGTCCTGAAAGCGTGGATGACGTGGGGACAAAAAGACTAAAGAGGAAAAACCTAAAGAGAAACATTCCCACCTTGCCTCACAAGACTTTACTACTATAAATGGTAATGGCACCATCATACCGCCGATGCCGCTCATCCAGCGCATCGAGAAGCGTGAACATACTCCCACAAGGGATCCTTGCCGCCGGCCGCCTGCACAGGCATACACGGGCGTGGCCTCTACCTCTCATTCGGTCTACACCGAATATCAGCAGGCTCGAGACACCCTCGAGCAAATGAATCTCCCATGCAGCGTGAAAAATCTGCGACCGCTGGAAGAGCACCTAACAGTGCGAGAAGGTAAGAGGAGGAGGATTGAACTAGAACCAAGGATCGTAGAGGTAGAAGACGATAGCATCTCCCTTGGATCGGAACCTGCCATTTCTGATGAAGAAGTATGGAAAGCCATCGACGAAATGCTTGTCGATGAACCACTTGAAACAGGTACATATGATGAAAGGTCAGTCCTTTTTCTTGCCACAAGCACAAGAATTAACATTCCACTGATCACAGCGAACTTTTCATGTGAAATTTTACCACTACTAAATGTATCATGGAACAATTTACATCTTAATATATGTGTTATGTGTGCAAATGAAAATTGTAAGAAAGGTGCCAACTGGATCATGGATTCAGGCGCATCAAAACACTTCACTGGTGAAATTAAAGATTTTGCTTCTTACGAGCCTTTACCGAGAAAGGACTCTACCCTGGTTCAAACAGCCACGGGTACTACTCATATAGTAGGGAAAGGAGCAGTCTTCATTAGACATCAGGTAGTATGTCATGGGAAGTCAGAGACGCGTGAAATGCGATTATACCCCGTCTACTACATACCCGACTGTAATGCTCGATTACTGTCAATAGGCATCTTCTTACAAGACGGAAGTGATGTGCGTGGTTCCTCCACACACATTTCATTTTTCAAGCAAGAAAACCCAATTATGGATTGCGTCCCTCTTATGAAACGTGACACTATTTATTGGGCTCGGACTCATATATTGAGCACCAAGGGAATTAATGTCACAACAATGTATGTCGCAGACTACTCGACTTGGCATAAGCAACTTGGACACCCATCCAAAGAGGCGCTAAGGAAGATGCCTAATAGCACCATAAAATTCCCAAGGAATTTAATTATTCCTAAAGACAAAATTATATGTCCAGGGTGCGCTGAAGGGAAAATGACCTCAAAATCTTTTCCCGAATCAGATTCACACGCAGAAAGACCCTTTGAATTAATACATTCCGATCTGAAGGAACTCCCAGTACTATCGTACCATAAACATAAATACTTTATTGTATTTCTGGATGACAAAACGTCACATATCTGAGTCCAATGCCTTAAAAAGAAATCTGATGCTGCTGTGGCCATCAGACAATTTTGGGCAGTGGCTTTGACATAGTATGGCGCTACAATCAAGCGCTGGCATGTTGATCCAGGGGGAGAGTTCAAAGATCGTGAGCTACAAAATGTGCTCAAGGACTTTGGCATCAAAATAGAGATGTCTGCACCCCATGTTCACCAACAGAATGGGTGCGCAGAGCGTGCCATAAGGACGATAATGGAAAAGTCGCAAACCCTGCAATTTACTGCATGTCTACCACAATCATGGTGGGAATTTTGCATTGAACATGCAACACACCTATACAACCGAACCCCGATAAGGCACCTGAAATGGCTGACACCAGTTGAGGACCTGACAAAGGTCTGCCCAGATCTAAACGATCTGAAGGTTTTTGGTTGTGGTGCTTACATCTACCTACCCAAGGAGAAGTGTCCAACCACATTGGCTCCTCGATCGGAGTTGATGACGTACCTTGGATTAGAAGATGGCATTAAAGCATACCGTTTCATGTGACCTAGTGGCACAATATTCATTGGTGCTACAGCACTATTTGATGAAACATTGTTCCCATGCTGTCCCAGAGCTAAAACTCCTGCCAATACAGACCTTGGTGATTTTCCACCTCCAGAATTAGAAGATCATGACCACTCATCTGGAACAGATGGCAATGATTCTATACCGCCACAAGATCCGCCCCTTCCTCCATCATCAGAAAATGATGATGATGATGTACCAAGTGAGCAAAAGGCACATGACAATATGACAAATGCTCCTCCTCTGCTGCTTCCAGTAACCACTGAGGACTTTCGTCCAAGATGTGATGATCAACAGGAATGGCAGCAATTGCCCCGTCAATCAGGCAGGCAGAGGAACATTCCAAACCATCCTGGCAATACCTATGGAGAGAAGCAACTCCCCTCTGACATAGAGAGAGACATTGCACGTGATCGATATTGGAAGAGATCTGTGGGTCAAGATTCGGATCATAACTGAACACGACCACAAACTCAACAGAAAGAACCGGTTGCTGGACCGAGTTCGGCACCCCACGAGAGTGTGCCCGATTCCAATGATCAAGAACATGATCACCCAATGGGGGAACCGGACAAAGCAGGTTATATTAAAAAGATAACCAAGGAAGGAGGAGATAAGCTTATTCGCTGGCTGTTATCAAAAGCAGTCAAACCATCGAGCAAAATAAGCCAAGTTCCAAACCAATTTCGCAATATTGCGTGCCTACCACGGCAGCAGCAACGTGAGTGGAAACAAGCTTGTCATGAAGAATTAGAGGCTCTTCATAAGCGACAAGTCTATGACATCATCAATCTTCCACATGATCGAAAAACGATCAAAAATAGATGGGTTTTCTCCATAAAATCGGATGGAAGAAAACGAGCCAGACTCGTGGCCAAAGGCTTTTCACAAGTCGAAGGTGTTGACTTTGATGAGATTTTCTCACCAGTAGTCCACTACGAGACCGTACGCCTCATGTTTGCACTTGCATCTCTAGAGGGCATGTATATGACCAGCCTAGATGTAAAAACCGCATTTTTATATGGCAAACTAGATGAGGAGATCTATATGGATCAACCCGAGGGTTTCAGACTCGAGGGAAAAGAGCGCAAAGTATTGTGCTTACGCCGAGCATTGTATCGCTTTAAACAAGCCTCACTTGCATGGTGGAAAGAGCTAGAGGCATTTATGTGCACCATTGGGTTCGTGCGTGCCAGCTCCGATGCTGGCATTTTCATACACAAGGATCCTAAGACAGGCAGCATTGTTATTGCACTCGTCTATGTTGATGATGGCTTGTTCATGGGGAAGAACAAGAAACTTGTGGATGAAAAGAAAAATGCTTGTCCAAAGCATTGGGAGTGCCATAGTACTGAAAAAGTCACGGAATTCTTAGGCATGCGCATCACCCAGACTGCAAGCAAAGTCAAACTCGATCAAACTGAATATCTCACCAAAGTGCTTGAGAGATTTGAAATGACAAATGCCAAAGCGACCCCCACTCCACTCCCGACTGGTTACAAACCATCAGAAAACACAGCAATGCCCAATGCGATGCCTAGATCAAAATATCAGTCTGTGATCGGATCTTTATTGTATCTGATGCTTGGAATGCAACCTGATATCGCTTATGCGGTAATCAAGATGTCGCAATTCTCGGCTAATCCTAGCCAAGAACATCTAGACAAAGTGATGTACATCATGCGCTATCTGGTGGGAACACAGAAATATAACATTGTCTATGATGGTGAGAAGTCTGAGGGGCTACAGGCCTTCACAGATTCTGATTGGGCAGCTGACACTGTCAAACGCCGATCTACAACGGGTTACTTTGCTACTCTAGCGAGTGGCATTGTGTGCTGGCAGTCCCGTTTACAAAAAACTGTAGCACTGTCATCCACAGAAGCCAAATATATGGCTCTCTCCAACACTTGTCGACAGATAGTGTGGATAGAGTCCTTATTCCAGGAACTTGGATATGTACTGAAGCGCATACCAATCTGCGCTGATAATCAGGGATCCATCTTTATCGGATCAAATCCAGTTCAGGAAAGAAGGACCAAACATATAGACATTCGCTACCACTATACCCGCGAATGCATAGAAAATGACAAAGTCACGGTCGTTTTCATTCCTGGAAATGATAATCCAGCTGACATGTTCACAAAGAACCTTGGTGCTGTCTTATTCAGGAAATTTAGAGACTCTCTTGGAATTACTTTCAAGATTCAAACTTAGCTGCTTAGAGCGCTGTACAGTTTGAGGGGGGGTGTTGAAATTAAATCCTCATACATGCTGCATACATGAGGCCATGCATGCAGCACACACATGTTACTGCGCTTACTGCGCATACATGTGGTAAACACATTCCCGAGTCATGTGACATCCTTACTATTATGTATATAAGGAGAACCTGTACTATAGTAGATATACAGTGTTCTTACCTCTGCTAAACCCTAGCCCTAAAACTAACTAAACCCCAGGTAGGTTATAAGGAACGTGTCGTCTCTTCCTCTGTGCAGCGTATGTAGTCTGCTCCAACAGACTACACCCCATCTTCCATGTTGTCAAACTGCTGCCAGTCTCCATGTATCCATTTCTGGGATGTATGGGATGACCTCCCCCACTGCCTACAGTCATCAAAGGTGAACCTCAGTATGAGGTCAAGTCCATCCTAGACAGCCACTTATGCTGAGGCAAACTTGAATACCTGGTGTACTGGAAGGGTTATGGGTATGAACAAAATTCTTGGGTCACAGAGTCTGATGTGAATGCCCCATGACTGGTCAAGGAGTTCCACCACTGACATTTCTCAGCACCTCAATGCATCCAAGCATCTGACTTCAGGCAAATATGGTTTTAAATGCATTGGGGAAATGCATCATGGAAGGGGGGTAATGTAAGGGAAAAGGAAGGTGTCTCAGGCCTCTGGGAAATTTTCTGCATTTGTCCCATATTTTTTTATATTTTATTTCACCCTATTCTGCATTTACTATGGTTTTCTATGATTTTATTCCTATTTTATGATTATTTTTCAGCTTTTCCCATGTTGGTACATGTTGACAGTTCTATTCTTAGAGGCAGGACCCCTTCTGTATGTTTACCCATCAAGGTGATGTCATTCCATAGCTTGATCCATCTATTTCCACCTTTTTGCTATTTTTAGCCTATTATTCGATTTTCAGGTCTATTATATATACTGGGCATCAACAGATGGATCCTTAGAGTTTTCTCTTTGGATTCCCCTCTGTTAGGTGCACCTGAAGCATTTGTATTATGTAGTATAATGTTAACTTTGGATTCCCCTCTGTTAGCTCACTGCTAAGTGAGGTTTAAGGTTGCCCTTACAGTTGCCCTAACAGCCACATTTGCACATAGTTTGCACTTTTTTTTCATATAAGCCATGTTAGTGCACTGTTTGCACTTTTTATCATATAGTTTCGTCTGCACCTTTTTGTTCATCTGTCACACCTTTGACACACTCCAGTATCATTCCTGCCACATTGTACTTACTGCATTTACCACCTATTGTTGTTGCAATTTTTGTGCTCTTGTCATGCATTTTTCTGCTCCTTTACATTGTGCACTTTCACATCACTGTGCAAACCTTCATTTCTGCATTACTTACATTGTGCACACATCATATCCCAGCAAATCTATGCTCATAGCTATCATCGCACCTTGAAGAATGATCTGAGGCCCCCTAAATGAACCCCTGCACTCTGAGCACTCCTGCAGCTGTAGAACTTGTATTCATGTCTTCTGTTGAAACTGTGCACTGAGTACCAACATGACACATCATCAGTAATGTTTAAGAATTGTAGTAGGGCCTCACTTGTAAATAGTGGAGATGTTAGCATCTTTGATGCATGTAGAAAAACAAGAGGAAGAAATAATGTAGTTCAAAAGAGAGATGACATCTGTATCTACCCTCCCCCACCTATTCCAGTTCGTCCAGTTTGTCCAGCCAGATTCTGGTTGGACTAATCAGAATCCATGGATTCCAGTGGATTCTGGTATAATAGATTAACTTGGTTTTAGAAATGTATTCATAAATAACATTGAACATAGACAGAATTGTTACATGTCATCATCACTATCACTATTGTTTGCCCTACTTGCCTTTTCCTCTTGTTTTGCAATAACATGTCTAGTATGATAAAATAGCATGCTATGCAGAAACCAGTTGAAGTTACCAGCTGTCATTTTCTTCCACATTGATTCACATCCTCCCATCCATGCATTTAACTGTTCACAAGCCTGTTTGTTGCATGTTAGTCAGTATGATTGCTACATGAAACAAGTATCAATGCTTGCCTGTGTGTTGAATGCATGTCTGAAACAAGATTTGCCTTGTTTATCTATGGCTTCAACAACCAGATTAGGTGCAGAGCCATCTGCTGGTGCAGAATTACACCATTTCTTGCAAAGTTCATCATCATCTTGATGGTTGATGTAATGATAAGCATCAACAATAAATTGTGTTGTCATTTCCCATGCCCTTTCCTGAGTGCAGTTCGAAGTACCAGGCATGCTTTATCAATGCAAATGTAATCTGGTCTGGACTCTTCAGTGTGAAAAACCTTCTCCAAAAATGCCAAAATATTTGTTGGTGATTCAGCCTTTGGAATTTTTGCCCAGGCAACCACAACACCACATGGTGCACATATTGTTTCAACACAGTAAAAGCTAGTAGCATTGAAATAATTTTTATGCTCTGTTTCCTCCATTGGTTCATCATGTGGTTGTTCTGTTTGCTCATTTCTCAAAATCCAAGGCAGGTTTTTGGCTGGCCTTTGTGTAATTCTTCAGAAACCAGGTGCAGATTGTCTTTTGTATTGAGCAATGTATTTCTTCCATTGTGGCTGATGCTGTTGACATGCTTATGTTGCTCTGATCTTTTCATTGTCACAGTTGTGAACATGGCATTTTGCACCATGGGCTTGTTCATGTATTGCACAAAAGATGGCACCATGATAGTTTATGAGATCATCTGAACAATTTTCATAAGCACAGTGCTTTGGCCCAAAGCATGTTCCATCAACAACTACCATCTTTACTGGTGCTTTGTCAATGTCCATGCCATCATCAGAGGTGGATGCAGATGTTGAACCAGAAGATGATGAAGAACTAGAATAGGCAGGTTGTGAGGTGAACTCTGCAATAAACTGTGGCCCTCGATCACAGAGGAATGCACCCAGCAATCCATGCAGCTTCCATATGTGGCACAAATAAAGTCGAGCTGCTCCAAGTGCAGTGATAGTCATATGAGTGGGAATGAAGTGAGCTCGCTTTCTAGCAGAGTTGACTGTGCATGTTACCACATCAAACCCATTGGACTCTGGTAGTCTTTCAGCCAAAGCATTCTTAACCAAGGTGAAAACAGAAGCATCAATAAATTCAAGCCCATGGGTATAGGGCATATAGTCATCTATTGTAAATGTTAACAATGGGGCAGCTGGGGGGAGGGAGGGAGGCATGAATGACAGTAGGCATGGGATGTGACATAGTCCACCAGGCAGTTCAGCTGTAAGGGGGTGGAGGCATGGTCACTATGAGCCCTAACATATGAAAGCAGAGGAGAGAAACAAGCTGTTGAATGTGGAGTTTCTTCCTCAGCATCTTTTCCTGTAGGAGATTTAATACCCTCATCATCTGTTCTTCCCCTGAGTTGAGAATATTCAAAATTCAATGGTAGAGTAACTGTGCTGGGTGCAGGAAGAGAGCTTGGAAAGTAGTTTTTGAAGATTCATTGAAAGGTTTGATAGAGTTCAGGTGGTTAGAAAGTATGAGGGGTTGATTATTACAGGTAGTCACTGATTCATGAGCAAGAAGCAGTTGACAAAGAATGCAATAAGCTTCTCCTAAGAGGATATTAGTGCTTCCATCGAAAGAGCAGAGTGAAAGGAAAAACCCTTTTTGGTTTGCAAAGGTAGTGAATGCCACTTGCAGTTGGCCATCAGTGGTGATCAATAAAGAACCATTGGAGGCAAAAAGGTGAGGAGGTGCATCATGGGTGTGGGTGAGGTTGGGAAGAGTGGATAAGTGGAGGATGGTCTCTTCTGTTATTTATTATCAGAGAGGACAGCTTAACAGGTGGGGATGAGCAAGTGTGGATAAAGCAACAGGAAGAGAAGTGAGCCAAGAGCAGAGGAGGGGCCAGTTGCAGGTAAGTGTCCATTAGTAGTTTGGAAGGGTAAGGGGGAGGGGGGAGAAGAAGGTGGGAAATAGGGAAAGTCATGTGTAGTTCCAGGTTCCAATGTGGCAGAGCTGGTGGAATTCATGCTTGAAAAAGTTGGATAAGAGGTGAACAGACAAGTTTTGGTATGGACAGGGGGGGGGGGGGGGAGTGAGGTTGTAGAGATAAATGAGGGAGACAGCTATAGACAGAAAGTGACTGAGGTCAGTCACCTGAAATGAGAGACCAACAGCCTTCATTGTTTTATGGGATATCAGCCAGGAGCTAGAAATGTGTTGTGTTTGATGTGTGAAGTCTGGTGAAGAGGGAGATATTGTTAGTGGGGCAATGCAGTGGTTGATTTGGCAGGTCCAGTCTGCTAGTGTCACCTGAGCAATGTTACAAAAGACAGGAATTTGATGGTTGAGATCTCTCTGGAGAGAGGCAGCTGCTAATGCACTGTTTATTTGGGCAATGGTGGGGAATCCAAAACTCCATAGCTGGATTGGAAGAAAGAAAAGTGTCAAATTAAAGTGGAAAGGCATACCAAGGTAAGCATGAATCTTGTAAGCAATTTGCATGTCAAGAGTGGCAGCCTGAGCATGTGTGAGCAGCTGGAAGCTCAACAATGGCCAGGAGGTGGGAGATTAGTTTGAGAGAGAATGCATCATAATGCTGAGAAAGAATGCAGATCTTGTAGTCCAGGAGGTCAAGGAGGAAGAATTCTAGGGACCTTTGAATTTTTGTGTTGTTCCACCCCCACCATGCTCTCTTGTCATTTCTGAGGCCCTATATGACTTTCATTTGCCACTGGAATACCCATACCTTTAGGCACGATTTACATATTCCACTGTAATGCAGCTTTATGCTTGAAGTAATCAGCTTGACTCAGCTGTTAACCCCCACATGAGACTGCATGATGGCTGCCAGCTGTGGTGTCATTTCAGCTGTGTTACCTTCGAATATACCCATAATATCTTTACACAATGTGCCCATTTTGAACAGCTGTGTTGTAATTCTGCCCAAAACCTCCACCAATCAGTAACCATCACATTAGAGTCCTTCAGGAGCAGTCTGGGGGTATAGCTGACTTGATTATCTTTAATTATTTACATCTATGTCTCAGAAAGTTTTCTGGGGATCTGTCTGCAGCTTGACAACCACCCACACTTCCAAACACTCCTTGACTCCCTCTTTACTAATGGTAGGGTCTGGCCATCAACTGCATTGGTCTACTATATGGGTCTAGTGCCCAGAGTTGCCAGCTTTCTTGATGATGCCTCTGTCAAACACCTCACACCACTGCAGCATCAATGGTTCCTCCATTGTCTAGTGAATGATTGCCATGCAATATCAATTTGCCTTGTGGGTCATGTTTGGGGAATTGTGCATCACTAATTTTCACCATACCATACTGATCCTAGTAGCACCAAACATAAAATTGTTCACCTACCACCTATCCTCTCTCACATCACTTCCTCACCCTCCTCTCATCTCTCCATTGTGCATTCTACTACCTAACTTACTTTCCTCCCCCTTACTCTACTCTACCTTTTACTTTACTTTACTTACCTGGAGTCTGTAAGGTATGGCTTTCACCTTACCTGAGTTACTTACATAATGTAGTCAACCTAAATCATATCATATCATATCATATTATATTACAAGCCTAATAATACATAGTAGCTGTCCACCAACTTAGTTTGCAGGGAATTGCATACCACAACCCATAGGTCTGCAATAACCCATGACCTATAATGCTCTGCAGGTAAAACCCATAGGTTTTGCCAGCCATATTAAGTTTAGTCCCATATTGCTATAATTCTATAATTGGTTTACTAGTAGTGATATACTTAGCACAATGAATCAATAGCAAAAAAAAAAGACCTTCTAGGTACTATCACCTTCACCAAACTTGAATGAACTTTTCAAATGTCTTCTCAACCCTGCTTTCCATGGACTCAAAAATTGTTTCAAGAGTTGTTGAAAGCCTGAGCTTGGACAAAGTTTTGTGAGTGGGATATTCATGTATCTGGCAATTGTTGACTCACTACCAGTAGTGGCATCAAACTGGCATATCATGCATGTCATGATCATGTCAATGTGTGAAGTTGAGATGTGAATAATGGTAGAGTCTTGCAGAGATAGACATACATGTGTTGACAGCCACCCTTCAAGCTAGATGTTTAAAAGACCATCTGAGCTACTCAGTAATATACTGTACCAAGTCAAATAAACTGCTGTACAAATTAGTCAACATCTACATTGATAACAATTCAGCATGTCAGGGGTATACCCTTGAACAAGACTAGTTTTGTCAGATGTAAAGGTTTTGTGTCTCATTAAAAAAACCTTATAAAACTCATGCTTTTCAAGAGTTGGTGGATTTAAGATTTTTATGAGGGCTTGTCAAGGTGACCATTGTTTTCACACCTTGCCCTGCATTTGACAACTATACTTAAGCTTTAAACAACAGAAAGATCACAATTAACCCTGTCAGCTCTGATCTTTTTTTTTTTTTTTTTTGATTACTCTATACCTTCAGGGTATACCCCTGCATGGGAAACAACAGCTTCCAGAATAGTCTTTCAGCTTTATCCTTTCAGGACCATCTTTCTGACTATATTTTCTCTCATTAAACCACAGCATTTACTGTTAAATTAAGCCCTCCCTCTGATACCCCTTGACCTCAAGGGTATAGCCCTGCCAATCTCTAAGCATGAGCCAGTAGTTCTAAAAAATTTCTGCTAATTTTTATGATTTTTCCATCATTTATCCAGCCTACTTTTAACATATCTCTCCAAACCCATAGCCCCTTATAACCCATATCCTGGGGCATCCACCAAGGAGTATGGGTTATGAGGGATTTGACTGTAACAACAATATGGTGAGAATATATCTTTTGATGCCCATATTATTGCCATATCATGTCACAACACATATGTCAGCATTGTGACTTGTGTGACAGTATGGTCTATGATAGGGCTGGGTCTGAATAGGAATTGGGCTGGTCTGATATGGACCCATGTGGTGAGTCCCTCATATAGTTAGTCATGACAGTATAATAGGTATTATACCAGCACTACAGGCCCAAAATTTTCTGATATGTATAATACATGTGTAGGTTCTTGTTTGAGGTAAGGAATGAGGATGACTGAGTGAAAACAAGTTGATTGACTGGGGGGATGGGCATGATGCACAGTGCCAGACCATGGCCCTACTTATAGTTTTTCTACATGGTCTGTGCACATTCCCAAAACATATATAAAGGTTGCATCCTGCCACCTTCCCCCCAGTCAATCAACTTATTTTCACTCAATCATCCTCATTCCTTACCTCAAACAGGTTATAGGCCCTGGTGCTTTGTCAGCAAGCTGTGCTGCTTTGTCAGCATGATGCTTAGTCATCCACCTTCTATAAGCAGATTAGATGTGCCAGATTAGGGAGGTTGTGTTGATGTAATCTGTCACATGATGTATGTGGCAGTGTCAGCTGTAGAGCTAATGCACTGGAGACCCTGGCTGATAAGCAGTGACAATATTGTGAACTTGGCTAGGTTGCAATCTGGGTGAGATTACCTCTAATACCAAAATTATGTATGAAACCCAGTAAGACCTGATAGCTCAGTTAGTAGAGCATCTGGTATATGTCCAGTTGGTTCTAGGTTCAATCCCCAGTCTGGTCACATCTTTCTGTCTTAACAGTTTTACATTACCAATTAGACTGGCCACAGTCCAGTTTGCAAACATCTCGAACCAGGTTTGGACCTGCACCAGATCTGAGGTTCAGGTTCAGGTTCAGACATATGGCTGGACCAAACCTCCACAGAGGTCCAGGTCCAACACCTTGTGCAAACCTGGACCCAAAGTTCAAACCTGAACCTCAAGGAAAGGCAAGAACTAGAATTTGTTCTTGTTGTAGCAACTAAGAAGAATCCAAAAAATGGTGGGAGAAGAGTTTCTACTACCAATAAAGCATAAATTTACTGTCAGAGTATGCTCGACCAAACAACCATTCAGTGGTGCCCAGTCAGACTTCACAGTTGACTTTGCCTACCCCCTCTCCTAGCTATCCTGCACATCATGGGATGGAGTGAATCTGACCAAGTTAATCCAGCATTGATTATCACTGAGCCATGCATCTCTCAACCAACTGCACACATGCAAAGTCTCAATCTCAAGGAAGAATTGGGATCGAACATGTCAAAAAGTCCTGAAAAGGCTAAAGATTATCTCATGTCTCCAACTCAATGACGTTTCAACTTACTCTGATGCTGCAGCCACAAAGATAGCACAGTCTGCTGGCAATGCAAACCTGGAAAAGGAAAGTAGGCCTTAATTGAGTCCACAAAGACATGAAGACTGATGCATAAAGAAAGAACTCACAATAAATACTGTATCTTTGAAGGATGTGTTGAAGCCAGAAGGAGAAGCTTGCAATCCAGATGGAATGTTGAAGGATGCCAAAGAAATTCAATGGTTAATTTGCCATCTGATGTGGTTCTACCTTCACTCAACAGTCAAGACAAATGCACTCTTGAGAATGAATCTACTGATGATCATGTCACAAAAAAGTGCCAAGTATGTTCAAGTCCAAATTATAAAGACCTACATTCTGACTTCAACCCAGCTATGCAGAAAGAAAACATGGCATATTTGAGTGATGATAAGGTGCACACTGATAATACTCAACCTGGAAACCTGAAAAAACCCTGTTAAAAGGCCTAAGAAGTATAATACAGGCTAGAGGAAGGGTGCAAGTTGGTACTAAATATCACCATGTTACTCAAAGGTTGTGGTTAGAGGTGCAAATGGTGCGAGATGTCCAAATAATCTTAGGAGCATATGAAGATGTTCAAAAGAGGCTCAAAAGATGTTTGAAGTAGATTCAAAGATGTTTGAGGAGGTTCGAGGAGTTTCAAAAAAGTTCAAAGAGTTAGGAGAAGATAGGAATAACTTCAAGGAATATCAAGGGAGGAATATAGCAAATTTAAAGCATTTTTGAGAGATAATAAGTGATATGTGATAAGTTGAGAGGCTAGTATGAAAGTTTGAAGAAGTTTGCAATAATTCACAGAACTTAGAAATATGAAGCAAGACTTGGACTCAAGAGGACAGCTTTTCAATCAGACAATAATGGAGAGGGCAACTTCTTCTCTTTTCTTCTAAGTAACTAGTACAAGTCTATATATATTTTGAAGAGATAGTACTAAAAAGGAAATATAACATGTGTAGAACATGAGGCGGTATGCACAGCAATAAAGGACTTTGTAAATTATAAAACAAATGAGAAATAATAATAATTAAAATGTACAGTATCCCCATATAGTAAAAGTACTTATCCTATTGCTTCAATATATCATTGAAAGACAAAGGTGCTATTATCACACCCTAAGGTCTTTTGTTGTATCTCCTTGTGTCCAGTAGTGCTCGATATGCAATGCAATGGTTCGTGCCAGATGTGCTGTGTAACTCAAAAGGGTTTTGGAATAGCTGAATAGTGGCCAACATCATTCAAAATGGTGCGAAGTCATTTGAAGGTGTTTGAATGCAAAGTCATTCAAAGTCATTTGAAATAGTTTGAAATTGGTTCAAAATCAAATTTGTAGGATTTGTAGGGGTTGGGATCATAAGTCATAATGTATTGATACATTTGGAAACCTCTCCAGACCCTAGAGCACACAATGGACCTATCAACATGGCAAATGATGCCAAGACTGCAAGAGAGGGCTGATTTACATTGATGGAAAGGCCACTGAAAAAGATGCTGTTGAGTAAGGGAGTGATGAAGCTGGCATAGAAACTGAAAGTGAAGATAAAGATCTGGGTGCAACAAGGCAATATTGGGAAGTAAAGCAGAAGAAAGATGGTGTGCATAGGGTGCCAATATGTTTATGATTTGACATGTTTTGTTGTGCAGCTGATGATCATTTGTTCAAGCCCAAGAAGAAAAGTTATGCCCTTCAGAACTTGTGACCTGCTTCATAAAGGATGTCCATATAATCAAGAATGAATAAGTAGCAGGCAAATACTGCAAGCTATGCCTGTAAGTTGTGAATTCGAGTCTTTTTCAGCTTTTGATTCAATTGATATGCACCAGAGAGAAGGGTACAAAAAAAGCTGACACTTTCTTCACAGGAAACATTTCACCCCATTGAACACACATCACCAGGTATGTACCTTTCAGTTACTCTGAACTTCATTTGAACTGATGATTTTAGAGTTAATTATCATTATTATCTTGAGACTTGCAAAGTGAAAGGCATTGAGCCAAAGGCATGCACTCCAGAGGAATTTAAAATGAAAAACAAGTACATTGCTAGCAAATTGCAGTCCTACCTTACAAGACTGACTGTGCTTTGTGTGAAGGGGTCAAAAAATGATGGCTGGTTTTATTTTCATTGTTAAGAGGCCAGTACCCATTCCACCTGTTATAAAAGATGGCTTGAAAGAGTACATTCTGGAATATATCATTGACAGTGACCTGGTACATATATATATTTATCTATATATCTTCACTCAGTGTCCATGTTTTAGTCTTTTTGGTCTGTCAAACACCCCTCTTTCTGCTGTCTCATCTTTCACCTGAAGCTCAACACAACCAATATCCCAAAATGCACCTGCATCAGTGATGCAGTGATAGGTCCATTGCACCACTTTATGGTCTGGAGAAGATTTCCAATCATATCGACACATTATGACAAATGCTCTGAACTACTATGAACACCATGAAATCGATTTCAAACACTTTTCAAACTATTTTGAACTTTTCAAACAACTTTGCACAATGTCAAATAGCTTCAAACAATTTCATGATACTTTGAATGCTTTCAAACAACTTCATACTACTTTGAATAACATTGGCCACTGTATAGCTATTTTAAAACCATTTCAACTTGCACTGCACATTCGGAACAAACAATTTCATTGCATATCAAGTACTACTGGACATGAGAGACAATAAGAGACTTAGAATGTGATAAGTGCAGTTTTTATGTTTCAATGATATATTAAAGCAATAGAACAAGAACTCTTACTATATGAGGACACTGTACATTTTAATTATTTATTATTTCTCATTTGTTTTATGATTTACAAAGTCCTCATTGTTGTATATATTGTCTCATGTTTTCCACATGTTATTATTTCCTTCTTAGTATACTAACTCTTCAAATCATATATAGACTTGTATTAGTTACTTAGAATGACATACAAGCAACATGGAACAGAGAAAAAGTGACTCTCTCCCTCATTGTCTGATTTAAGAGCAGTTCTCTTGAGTATTGGCCTCGCATCGTATCTCTAAGTTCTGTGAAATATTGTGAACTTCTTCAAACTATCGTATTTGCTCCTCATTTTATCACACATTGCCTATTGCCTCTCAACAAAACACTTCTCATTCACTATATTCATTTCTCGACATATCTCACCACCAGTCCAACATCTCCAAATTTCTTCAAAATTACTTTGGACCTCTTTGAACTTCATCAAACCTTATCTAATCTACTTTGCTCATCTTCAAACCTATTTCAAACTCTTTCAAACAACTTTGTATGCTCCCACAGACTATTTGCAACATTTCCTACCATTTTGTATCTCTAAACACAACCTTGGATATCAGCGGTGATATTTAGTACCAACTTGCACCCTTCCTCTAGCCTGTGTTATACTTCCTAAGCCTTTTAACAGGTTTTTGTTAGGTTTCCAGGTTGAGTACCATCAGTGGTCATGGAAAAAGTCAAGAAACTTGACGAAATTGACTTAAACTAAGTGACCACTATAAACTCTCTCATCTCTATCATGTATGATGGCTGGTCATTCAAAATGATGCTGTTCATTCACATTGTATGGCATCTAGTACATCTACTTGCCACCCAAGGATTTTTATACTGGTGCATGAAGAGTCATCTCCTTGAGTTTCATTGGACCATTGGATGCCACACTGATGTGATGGTGGAAAATGACATGATTGGTGTCATTGAAAGGTTTGGGCTCAAAGATTTTGACATTGACATTTCCAGTTTGGTTGGCTGATTGGGGATAACATTCATGTCAGTAACATGGCAGTTCATCAAGTTTGCAAGACCTTGGATCTATGGGCAGAGCAGTTGGTTGCAAGGAGGTTTGCAGCCAGTATGTTTTCCACATATTTTGTGTACACTCTGCTCACTTCTCCTGTCTACCTCAGCTGTATTGAACACTCCATTCACCTCATGGCATGTCACTTTGTGATGGCACTCAAGGTCCCAGGCATTGGTCAAACAAAAGCAAAAATCCATGCATTTAGTTCAGTGGAGAAAGAAGTTGATGAGTTTGATGAAAGGTTTGATGTTGATATCAGCATGGAGATAGAGGCTTCATTTGATGATGTGGAGGTGATGCGTGCTGCATTTGATGTCACCTTTGAGGCTGGAGATGTCATTGGGAAGGTACTGGTGTTCATTGCTCAGCTTTGCACTTGTAGTGATGACACATGGGAGTACATATCTCATCCAGATTGCCATTACATTGGGTTGTCTATCATGGGAGATCAAGCTCTGGGTGCGCATGTGCTGGAGCAGCCTCAGCAACTGCTTTCACACCATCCTCACAACACAGAAGGTATGTGAGATAATCTTTCCACTCAATGTAGTGCATGACATTTCTCAATGTTTTAGGCCATTGACTGCTTCTGTCATCTTGTGGATAATGATGAAGACTTGCCCCCCCTTGTGGACAGTAAGAAATGAGTAAAGTATTTGCTTTCTGGACCAGAGTGGAACATTATCTGGCTTGCATACCATCATCTGGAGGTATGTGTATCTGCTTTTCAATTGAATGTTTCCTGAATATCACGCCTAGATTGTGAGGGGAGCTTATGGCAAACTTTCTGTGGCGAAGACTCCCATGGCCTACAAGGTTTTTCCATCATTGGAGATGCTTCAAAGCAAGTAGGAGGCACTTCTTGAGGATGAGGAATACCAGCCTGTTCACAAGGTTCTAGCAGCTGGACTGGAGAATATGGCCAAGTGGTACTGCAAAGCAGATGATACATACCTCAATTTATTTTATTTCTCATGGTGAGAACTCTACTTTACTCTTGTAACTATGTTTAATTCTTGTAGTCCTTGATCTAACCTCGAAGTTGTCATACGTGCAGGCAGCTTGGAATCCAGTTTATGTGGAAGACAATATGGACCATCTTTGAGAGATTGTACGCTGTCATTTGTACTCATGTTCATCCATGATATTCCATCCAGTACCTCAAATCCTGGGTGAAATATCATGCTATGAGACCAAAACCATTGCTTGCTCATGCAGAAAATCTGATGAGTACCTCCCATCATAAATTTTTTCTTCATACTCCCGATGTGGCATTATCTTGATGCTGTTGTCAAAAACATTCCACAACCAAACAATGGATGGACAGATTGTGAAGAAGGCCAAACCTGCTACTCCAAGTGGGGGAAGCCAGGTCTCCAATCCATTTGCTGAGCTCAATAAATTCTTTGACAGTAAACCACTTTCCAGGGCAGAGTGTCCAGATATTATTGCATGGTATGGGGTGAGTTTTAGATTAACTTCCAAACAATCTGGCCCCCTTATTGTTTTATAGCTAAAATCAATGGAGAAGAATTCTCTCATCTTGATTGATAGGTCCCCAGCACAGTTCAAGCACCAATACATCAGTTTTCACATTTTCAATCAACTTAGAACACTTCATTCAGCTCAGAATATACACATGGAACACCTTCAATGACTTCCAAACCAATTTCGAGCAATATCGCAGCTATACCAGCCTTCGAACAAGTCCGAAGAAACTTTGAAAATTTTCTAAAAATATCGAACTTCAAAAAACATCTTTAGACACAGTATTTCCTATTCAAACAATCTTTAGACACATGCTGGACACATAGAGCACTATTTTGAATATATCAAACACATTTTGACTGCATGTGCATGCATACAATTGGTGCAAAGCAGTTTCCAATATTTTATGCAATTTATACCAACAATCCATTTTGGTGTTTCAATGATATATTAAAACATTAGAACAAGTACTTTTGATATACTGTGACCATGTACATTTCATTTATTATTATCTCTTATTTGTTTTATGATTTGTTCTTTATTGCTGTGCATATTGCCTCATGTTCTACACATGTTGTATTTCCTTTTTAGTACCATCCCTTCAAAATGTATATAGACTTGTACTAGTTACTAAAACAGACAAGCAATCATATTCCTCCCAGATGGCAGTAATTTGAGAGTTCAGCATACTCTTCTTCAGTCTGAAGTCTTTCATCTATACTAAATTTCTTCGAAATTCTTCAAGAATCCTCAAAAATCCTTGCATTACACCATTTTTGCTTTCATTTCCCTTGATTCACCTTTGCTTCACTTTTATTACTCATCTAGTCCCTCGATCTTGCATCCAAAAGTATTTTTGCACTCTGAAGCCATTTAGTAGGTTTTGTTTGGGTTTCTGGATTGAGTATTATCAGCGCAGTGGACCTATCAGTGGATGGACTCTTGAACAAAGGCCTGCCATATTTGATGATGTGACAACCAATGAACCCATGTTGCTGTGTTTTTCCAAAAGAATTGTTCCAGAATTTTATGTATGATGAGGCTGAGGCATGAAAGCTGTACATGGCATTCACAACAGTATTTGAGAAAAGCTGATCAACCCATACACTTTGACCAACTTTGAGGAATTTAGCAGAATTCAAATACAAGTTGGTGAACTGGTTCTCTTCATTGATTTCTGGAGTGTGCTTGTGAGCAGTACTATATGATATCATGCAATTGGGGCATCTTCCAGTAAGAACTGGAACATCCTTGTGAATGGTATTATTTTTCACAAGTGTTACCAGGGGAATGTCTCTTTGTTTAATTGTCTGAACGAGAGACCAAAATTCACATCTGCTTGTGACACATTGATATGATTGAGGACAAATGATATGCACACCTTCAATTGCTGTATATGATATTGGCTTGAGACCAGTCTTTAGATGGCCCTTTTTGTTGTATTTTATGAGGCCCAAGTGCCATCCCAATCCATCAAGTTTGGTTGCAATGTTGCTGACAATGTGGTTTTCAGTAATGCCTTCATACTGGTCAGATTCATGCAACAGGTATGCACTGTTGCTCACTTTTGCATCTACTGCCTGTGACAAACTTTTGATTCAACTGTTAATAGCAGATACATTTTCTCCTTTTGTAAGTGAATACTGTTGTCTTGCATGTAAACTGAGAAGATCAGGATTTTCAGTCATTATAAACAACAGTAATAAAATTGTTGAGAGTTAGATGTTGGCTGGGAAGTTTTTCTAGATGAATTAACTGAATGAGAGAAAAGTCAATTCTGGAAATTGGCTGAATTCTGACAATGCAGCAGCTGTGGGCAGAAAACTAAGACCTAGCAAAATCCACAATGGAAAAGGCAGATAGCAAAGACTTGAAAACAGCCAGAGTATTGCATTTGGGCAATTGGGGCCACTAAAAGAGGGGACTTAGAACTATTCAACTATAACATGATTGAATTGGCCCATTGCATTTACTTACACAGCCTTAGACATCTTCTTTTTTTGGCCAGCTACTTCTTTTGCTTTGCCTTTTCCTTTCTCTTTTTCTTTCTCCTTTTCCTTCCCCTTCCCCTTTTCCTTCCCTTCTCCTTTCCCTTCCCCTTTTCCTTTTCCTTTTCCTTTCACTTTTTCCTTCTCAGTTTCCCCCATGTCAGATTTGCCTCTGTCTCTCTCTTTGTCAAACCCTCTTCCCCATTTGCCAGCCATTCCAGAAGATCAGAAAATGCATATGCAGGTTTCAATATTCCCCATAACTAAATATCTGAGAGCTTGTCATCACTGTCCTCAAGCCAAGACACCATTGTAGGATAACCAGAAAGCTTTGGAAAAGCCTTGCTATACATTAAGTGCCACTGTGATTTCCCCTTGAAAATGCTGATGATATCTGCCTGTGTTGGCTTCCGATCAAAACATCTCTCAACTTTCCAGCCTCCTATAACGCATTGCAGGTCTTGACAGCCACCAACCATGCCTTGTATTTCTGCCATGCATAGCCCAAATTTGCATCCATGTGATCAGTTAACTCAACTGGAATACTGAGAGAAGCAATCATCTTGTCTTTGAACAGAGAGCCAGTGACAGAGGTAGACATGCGAGTCTCATGTGGGGCAGTACTAGTAGAACCAAGTGGAGTCAAGACAGATAATGCAGGAAGGAATGTGGGTTGTTGTTTCTTATGTGAAATAAATATCAAGTAATCTTGATGGAGACTGTAAAAGTGTCTCACATAACAGACCAGAAGAATATAGTCTCTCTTTTTCTTAATCCATTCAATGTCTTCATCAAATGATATTGCAGCATCTTATCGGCCTTTGTCAGTCCACTCTCCTTGTTTATAAACAGATATTTGAGGGTTGGTCTCTATTATGGGATTATTATAAATTATTAATAAAAAAGAAACATACCTTAAAGAGGTGGCTGAAGCTGCCCCCTGTCATTTCAAGCCTTTTTTCAAGGTACTGAAAAAGAATTAGCATGTTAGTATACTATAATGATGATAAAAAAGAAACATACATCAAAGGGGTGGCCAAAGCTGCACCCTGTACTTTCAAGCCTTTTTTTGAGGTCCTGTAAAAAATTTCTTTGAGGCATCCTTCTTGAGTGCTGACATCACACATTTGCGTCTTTGTGATTTGGGGGGGGATTTTGCTGGTGATGGGCCAGATCCATTGTTGCATATGTTGGCATGGGTGATTGGCATGGTTCTTGATGGGGTTCATTGGCAGATGGCATTGCAATCTGTTGGTGGGTTGGTTAGTGCAGGTGGTTGCAGATGGTTTGTGTGAGACTGTTTGTGTACAGCATGATGACACATCACACATGCTCTGTCACTTCTCTCCATTTCCCCACCTGATCTTCCCACAAACCCAGTCTTATAATAGTGGGTGATCTGGTGCCTCACCCACTATTGTAAGGCTGGTTTCTGTAGAAACTGAACACCAGCATTATTTCTCTCCCCAAGTACCATTTAGACTTACCAAGGTAAGTGTACACACTATGATCACATAAGCATATGACTGTGCAGAACAGCTTCCAGCCACTGTTCCTATCCTGATCACTGTCTGATCACATCTCCCACAGTTGATCAATGTGCATCACAGCTTCGGCTACCATCGTGCTCATCATCCCTGATGATGAGCATGCCTTACCACTCATTCTTGACTGCTCTCCCTTGCTTTTTTTGGTATATAGTACTTTTGTATGTATATATGGTGATTATCTTCGCATTTTCATCTATTATGTGTAAGCATGCAATCAACATTCTCCCTTGAACAAGGGATAAGCAAGGGTTTCTTCTTGCTATTGAGGGGTTCTACTACATATACAGGGCTCTAAAATGATTTATTTAGCTCAATACATGATTGGGCAAGGCTGCACAGGGGTAGGAAAGAAGGGAAGTATGGAGGAGTGTGAGGAGTGTGAGACAGTGTACCATCTACTGGGCTTGCACACCCTCTAGAACCAAAGAAGTATATGTAGAGGGGGTGGAGGGATGTATGTAGAGGTGGGGAGTGATATAGGGAGTGATTGTAACAAGGGGCTCATTGTCAACACACCTGTATGGAGAGGGGAGAGAGGTTGTTACTTACCTGCATTCCAAGGTTTTCCCCTGACAAAATGCACATTGGAATAGGGTGGAATAGTCCTAATAAATTACATGATAGACCCCTTAGAGGCCCTGCGGTTATTGGTAGAGATATAAAACAGTACATGCATCCAGGAGAAGATATGCTTACCTTGTGAGATCTGTAACACCAAAGCGTTCACTTTCTTTAATTCCTAGGCCTAATAGTAAAATAGAATAAGGGTTAGTAAAGGTTAAAGCAGGGGGATAAGGTCCTGACTCACCAGGACATGGGTTCCCCATTAGGAGAGGGAACTTTTGCTCACCTTGCATCACACATCTCACCTGCTGTCAAAACCTCCTCCTATATATCTATATTAGTCCTGTGCCCCTCGTTCATTGCCTACAAGAGATCCATATAGTCAATACTTCACTCTACAGGGGAGGAACTTCACATACTCACCTAATCTCTTTGTTGCACCATGCCAGCTCATAGAACTCACCAATTGTTCTATAGACATACATACCAAGTTACTGTTGGTAGACGTACACCATAGAGTGGTCCTCAAGTCTGTACAAAAGAGATGGAGAGTCAATGTAGTGAGTTGGAATGCAGTTACTCACCTACAGCCTGCAGGGCTTCTAGATCTGTATATAGTGCAAGAATAATGGTACAATAATATAGTAAGACAAGTTCCCTCAAGATGGAGACCATCCAGATAGGAGTTGAGGCCATAGGATACACCAGAGTGTGTGTTCAACCAAGTAGTCCAAAAAAGGCAATAAATTGAAGATAGCTCAACAGAGACTAGGCACACAGATAATTAGAGGGCAGGAGTAGATAGAGGAAGATAAACTTCATAGGATGCAGATGAGGTGTGTGATGCAAGGTGAGCAAAATGCACCTCTGCTGATGGAAAACCCATGTCCTGGTGAGTCATAATCTTATACCCCTTCTATTTCCTATCAGGTGTAGGAATTGAAGAAAGTGAACAATTTGGCCCCATGGATCTCACAGGGTAAGCATACCTTCTCCTGGATACATGTACTCTTTTATGCCTCTACCAACAACTGAAGGGCCTTTAAGGAGTCTATCAGGTCATTTATTAGGACCATCCTACCCTCTTTCTGCATGCATTTTGTAAGGGGAAGGCCTGGGAATGCAAGTAAGTAACAACCTCTCCCCCTCCTCTCTATACAGGTGCATTGACAAACTGCATATCGAGTACTACCGGACAAAAGGAGGGATTACAAGAGACTTAGGATATGATAAGTGCATTTTTGTGTTTTATTGATATATTAAAGCAATAGAACAAGAACTCTTACTATATTGGGACAATGTATGTTTCACTTATTATCATATTTCATTTTGTTTTATGTTTCACAATACCTTTATTTGCTGTGCATACTGCCTCATGTTCTACACCTGTTATTATTTCCTTTTTAGTACTATTTCTTCAGATTGTATATAGACTTGTATTAGTTAGAATAACGATATAGAAGAAAAAATGGGGAACAGCACAAGTTACCCTCACAGTTATCGTCTGACTTAAGAGCCATTCTCTTGAGTCTTAGTTTGCATCATATCTCTAAGTTCTGCGAAATATCGCAAACTTCTTCTAAAAACTATCATATTCGCTCTCCGTTTTATCACCCATCGCCTACCGCCATTCGACAAATTGTTAAACTCGCTCTTTGATATACCTCGAACCTTTTCAAACTTATTTGAACTTTTTCGGACTACTTCGCACGAGTTCGAACCTCTTTGAACCTTTTTCGAACCTCTTTGAACCTTTTTCGAACCTATTTTGCACATCTTCGAACCTCCTTCGAACTATTTCGAACACCTTCGTATGCCTATACAGACTATTATCCACAGCCCTTACCATTTCACATCACTAAACATTATGCTTTGATCTCAGCGGTGATATTTAGTACCACCTCGCACCCTTCCTCTAGCCTGAGTTATACTACAAAAGGCTTTTAACAGGTTTTTTCTAGGTTTTCAGGTCGAGTATTATCATTTTGGAGCCCACCGTGAGGGGTTTCTAAATCATTTCATTGCCTAATCCACCTCGAATCTCTCGGCTTAGGCCAACACAAGCTCGAAACCTTAGAATCGAGACTTGCCAGGCCTTCGAATCTCTCGAACAATCGGGGGATATTTTAATACCTGTCTCTGATGCCAAATCCACACATCGTCATCTGTTCCCTTCACCTATTTCCTCATCTATAACTTCGTCTTCCTCTTCTTCTTCATCCTCTACTACATCATTCATTATTCCAGCTACTTCAACACATCTACCATCCTTCGCTCAGGTTCTAACTCCTCGAATCGGTACATCTATGGCCACCCAAGCAACAATGCCAGCTCGAGGACATTCCACAGCACCCAAATTCGACCCCACTCAACCTTGAGAGCTACGTCGATACTTTAACGAGCTCGAAATACTTTTCATCGACTGTAATGTTATGGATCCCGAACTTATGAAGAAGCACGCCTGTCGATATGTCGATATCAATATGTCCAAACTCTGGGAATCAATTCCCGAATATGAAACCAGGACTTTGTTTCACGATTTTCATGTTGCAATCCACAGACTATATCCTGGTTCTGAAGATGATCGAAAATGGTCGATTTCAGACATGGACAAACTTGTTGGCGAACAACTTCAGATGGGTATCTATAACGTGAGCAATTTAGGATTATATTACTGGTCTTTCTACAATATTACGAAGTTCCTACTCTCTAAAGGCCGAATTTCGGAGGCAGAACAAAGTAGAGCATTCGTTCGAGGTTTTCAACCAGGTTTATGGTCACGAATTGCACAACAACTCGAACTAAAATTTCCTGACCACTATCCGGATGACGCCTACCCATTCGACACATTCATGCAGCAGCAAAATTTGTTTTAGCAGGGTCAATTAGCTCGAATTCGGCATCATTACAATCTTCAGAAACATCGGCATCGACTTCGACATCTTCTACACAGATTAAACTGGAAGACTTATCGGCGATCCTCGAAAAATTTGCAACCACACTTGTCACGGCTTTAGCAGGTTCGAAACCCACTAACCCTCCTCGAACTAACAGTGGATTTCGCTCGGACCAGCTCGAAAACTTAGCTTGTGTCTTTTGTGGACTCACAGGTCATTTCATTAGTGACTGCTTGGTTTGCCAAGCCTATATCAACAAAGGAAAAATCGTACTTCCAAATGGATGGTTTACCCCTCGAAGCATTCCTGGTCGCTTTATCAAAGACAGGATCGACAAATGGACCCGATGAAATCCTTCGAACACAACTGCATTGTCGCTCATGTACAACATCGCATCCTCAATGGCTACTTTGACACCGCCTAGGGGCATCTACCAGGTTTCCAAACAATCTGCGACACCCGAAGATCGCATCGCAAAACTCAAACGAGAGATATACGCTTTGCGAAGTGGTAGGACCTTTGCTAAAGCTAATTTGAGCATACCAACAGTCCCCGTCTCTCGACCTTCAGTTTCCCCAAGCACTGCGGCAGTCGAACAATCAGCTCCACATGTACCAGCATCGTCCATCTCATCCACAGCAACAAACCTACCAACCTCGACTTCGGCATCATCTTCAACTTCGAAAACAACTTCACAGCCTGTTATTCATCCTTACGCCGCTACAAAAGAAAATTCATACCTACCACCACACGAATGAAACTTTGGATCAATTGCAAAAGGTAAAGGCAAAGATGGTTCTTCGCACCATACCCAAGCGCCAATTCAAAAGGATAAAATCACGGAAGATGTTTTTGTTCATTCTATGAAGATGCCGATTATCACACTAACGCCTGAGGAATTGTTGTCCTTATCGCCCAAAGTTCATACAAAATGGAAAAAACAGGTCACTCCACATTGAATTCAACAGTCCGAAGAAAATAACACCACGAATCTGCTTAACGATGAGATTTTCGTAATTGATGATCCATTCGAAACTTATATTAACAGTCTTCAACCTGGCAATATTCCAGAACCCTTTATCGCTGCAAAGGAATCTCATTCAATTAGGTCCATTATTATGAATGTCAATGGAAGGAATCCAGTCGAAAGTGTCATAGACCCCGGCTCTTCGATTATCGCAATGTCCAAAGAAATTTGCCATGAACTTGGCCTCGCTTACGATCCTTCAATCCACATTCCACTCCAATCGGCTAACGGAGGCATTGACGAAAGTTTGGGTTTAGCACGAAATGTGCCTTGCAAAGTGGGGAGTATCACGCAGTTCATGCAAATTCACATAATTCGCGACCCAGCCTACGATATCTTACTTGGTCGACCATTTGATGTGCTCACCGAAAGCACCATTAAAAACTACAGGAACGAGGCTCAGACAATCATGATATACGATCCTAATTCGACACGATCATGTGCAATCCCCACGATTCCATGTTCTAATCACCGTCAAAAGGATTTTCGCAACTAGAGGATGAAATTTTGGACATTGACCAGTGCGCTTTTGTCATTTCATTCGATCCCTCTAAATTATCTATCAATATCGAACGCACTGCGAATATTCCCCATATGGAGTCCTTGAACTCCTCAAAATCCGTTTCTTATTCTTCGATTCTTGCAAATTTATATTTAACAGCCAGTCAACAATACGAGACATATTTATTGACCTCGATGGCAACGTCTATGCCTTCTACACCTATTATCGGTTCCTCATATCTGATTTTCGTGGCTTCGAAAAAGAAATACAAACCTGTCGCACAAAAAATTCGCCCAGTTATTACTGAGCTACCTGACCAATTTCGCATTATTCGAACAATTACTGGCGACCCTCTCAAAAACATGCCAAAATTAGATCCTTATCTACCATCGTTTATCCCCACTTCGCGATATACACTCGATCATAAAGCTATTATCGACAAAAATCATCCTGGTGACTTCCTATGGCCAGAGAAACGAAAACTTATACACGATTTTATTCGAAATCAAGAAACAGCTTTTGCGTGGACAGAACAAGAGCGAGGAAGCTTTCGCTCTGACTTTTTTCCTCCTATGGAGTTCCCTGTCATTTCTCACACTCCATGGGTTGAGCAAAACATTCCTATACCTCCAGGTTTGTACAAACAGATATGCGAAATGCTGAAAAAGAAGATCGAAGCAGGAGTATACAAACCATCGAACTCTTCATACCGATCACGATGGTTTTGCATCGTGAAAAAGGATGCAAAATCGCTTCGAATTGTTCACAGCCTCAAACCGCTTAACCAAGTTACGATCCAGCACTCGGGCGTCGTACCGATACCCGAACATTTAGCAGAACAATTTGGGGGACAATCATGCAGAGGAATGTTGGATCTCTATGTGGCATTCGACGAAAGGAAAGTCACAGAATCATGTCGTGATCTGACAATGTTTCAGACACTGTTCGGAGCACTTTGCATCATTACCCTACCCATGGGTTGGACAAATTCTGTCCCTATCTTACACAACGATGTGACATTTATTCTACAGCCTGAAATTCCTCATATCACCATTCCTTACATCGACGACACACCGGTTAAGGGTCCGAAATCAGAATATAGAACGATCGGTGGATCCTATGAAACGATTCCCAAGAATCCAGCTATTTGACGCTTTGTCTGGGAGCATTTCAAAAATTTAAATCGGATAGTCCAGCATATGAAGTATTGTGGAGGAACATTTTCAGGTCCGAAGCTCTATCTTTGCATCCCCGAAATAATTGTTTTAGGTCATCGATGCAATATTGAAGGTTGTATGGCCGACCCTACTCAAATCGCTGCTGTTAGCAAGTGGGGACCATGTCGAAGCCTCACTGAAGTCAAAGCATTCCTAGGAACCATTGGAGTTTGTCATATATTTATCCAAAATTTTGCTCAACAAGCTGCAGCACTGATACAACTCACTCGAAAAGATGTTCCTTTTAAATTTGGAGCAGAACAAATAGCAGCCCAACAAGATTTGAAAGCAGCTCTAATCAATTCCCCAGCGATTCAAGCAATCGATTACTCATCTCCAGCCCCAGTTATTCTATCAGTCGACACTTCAAACATTGCTATTGGTTTCTTTCTCGCTCAGTGCGATCCCGAAAACCCTCGAAAATGACATTATAGTCAATTCGGATTGATTACACTTAACGACCATGAATCCAGATTTTCGCAACCCAAACTTGAACTTTACGGTTTATATCGCGCTCTCGGAGCACTATGATTGTACCTAATAGGAGTTCGAAGGCTTATCGTCGAAGTCGATGCACGATATATTAAAGGCATGCTTTCGAATCCTGATATCGCACCTAGCGCTAGCGTCAATCGATGGATAGTATCCATCCTAACCTTTCACTTTACATTAGTCCACATCGCAGGGACACACCATGGTCCTGATGGACTTTCGAGACGACCCCCACAAGACGAAGATGTTCAGCTCGACAACAAAAATAATTTCGGAGACTGGATCAACCGCCTTCACAGTTTCATACATCAAATAAATCCTATTACAACCTGACCATTTACTTTGCATCAAATTTCGACCTTCTCCCTCTCTTCGAATCTCAGTAAGGGGGAGGATCTTACCTATAACGATGTCCCACGATCAAATAACGCAAAAACGAACGACAAGAGGTTACTTCGTGTTCGAAAATGGTTACATGACTTGGTGCGACCCCCTGAACTATCAGACGCAGAATACACTACCTTTATTCGATATTGCACCGGATTCTTTTTAGACTCGGGCAAACTGTGGAGAAAAGACTCCCAAGGAGCTCACCAAATTGTCGCTCCTCCAGAACGTCATCTCGAAATCATTCGCGCAGCTCACAACGACATTGGACACAAAATGGTTTTCGCTACTAAATCAGTTATTGCCCTTTGATTCTGGTGGCCGAACATGAAATTCGACATTGCATGGTATATTCGAACCTGCCACCTATGCCAAATTCGACAAATGCGAAATGTTCTAATTCCGCCCACAGTCGCCACTCCAGCACCCCTTTTTGGCAAAGCCTATATCGACACAATGCAAATGCCACCTTCGAATGGATTTAAATACATTGTACAAGGTCGATGCTCACTAACGACCTATCCAGAATGGCGAAAACTTCGACGCGAAAATGCCATGTCTCTGGGCGATTGGATCTTCGAAGACATTATTTATTGATGGGGCTTGCTATACGAAATTGTAACCAACAATGGCACTGCGTTTATCGCAGCCATGGAATATCTTGCGAAGCGATATCATATTAACCATATTCGAATTAGTGGTTATAATTTGCGTGCCAACAGACTCATCAAACGAGCCCATTTCGATGTTCGACAATCATGATTTAAAGCTGTCAATGGAGAACAAGTGAAATGGTCAGCAGGGGTGCACTCAGTGTTTTGGGCAGAACGAGTCATGGTTCGTAAACACATGGGTTGTTCTCCCTACTTCGCAGTTACAGGAGCACATCCTCTAATACCCCTCGACATCTCCAAAGTGACATACTTACAACCGCCATCCAATTCAATATTATTGACAACTGATCTTATAGCTCGATGAGCCATAGCGCTACAAAAATGATCTAACAACCTCGAACTGTTATATTCGAAGGTCTACACTTCCTGAATCAAAGCTGTGAAATGCTTCGAACTTGCTCACGAACATACTATGCGCAACTACAACTTTGGGAAAGGAGATTTAGTGCTACTTCGAAACACACAAATCGAGAAGTCTCTTAATCGCAAGATGAAACCCCGATATATCGGCCCTCTTATCATTATCGAACGAAACTACAAAGGGGCTTATATTCTCTGCGAACTCGATGGGTCAGTACTACATAGACCTATTGCTGCATTTCATTTGCTACCATACCTCGCTCGAAAATCAATTTCCCTACCACCGAATTTCCTCGATATCGACTCCGAGCACCTCGAACAACTTCGACAAAGATACCTTCGAAGATTTTCAGGACTTCGAAAATGAATAATTATCCTTTCTTTCCTTTTTGCAATTACTTACAAAAAAAAATTCGATTATGTTTAGTGTATGATACAAGTCACGATATCGCATCATAGCGTGGTCGTGCAAACTCCAAAGGGTTTTTTGGCTATGATGAACTACTGAGCCTTTCCCTAAAAAATTCGATTTTTTGTCTGTCATATCTTGATTTCTGCTTCATCTTACTTTTCAAACACATTTAACAAAAGACAATTTAAAATAGACGAAACAAAAAACAGAAAACAAAAAGTCCTACTCCTCCAACATCTCCTCCAACACCTCGACTTCCCTCCCCAACACCTCCATCTCCACCTTCATCTCGACCAATTTTCTCACCAGCACTCGACGATGAGTGCTGACCTCATCTGAATCCCCAGCCTCTTCGACATCCTCGACCCTTCAAATGGCCCTCGCCTTCGCCTTCCCTTTCAACGACCTTTTTCTCTCCTTCGACGCCTTCGATGGCCCCGCTACCGGCTCGACATCGTTAAATGGGCCCACAACGTGAATTTGACATGCTACAAAATTCGAAAACAAGTTAGCAATTACTTCGAAACAACTCCAAACAATTTTCGTACCTTTTCTGGGGTGCGAATCTCATTTCGCACTTACGAACTTCTTTACTTCGCCTTTTCGAACACCTCACCTCGACAAACTGGCCCAGTAACAGCCTTGCGCCTCCTGGGTGCACTTTGAACACTTTATGGTGCCCTCCCTAACAACACACTGCGGCTGGGACTTGAACCCAGTGCACCGATCGCACTATGAAAGTATTTAGCAGCACGAAAAACTTTCGAACATAAAATAAAAACACTCACTGGACCTTCGAAATCGAGCAACTCGCTCGTTTCGACTGGTGCCCGCTTCGCAGCCTCTACCCCCATGACCTCCTCTTCTTCATCATCTTCGCTCTTGACCTCGACCACCTTTCGCTTCGCCACCCTCACCATGGGCAGCTCATCTTCGTCCTCGTTTTCGTTGTCCTCGCCTCCCTCTGCCTTTTCGATCGCCTGTAATTCAGCCTCGAACTTCGCACTCTGCCTTTTCAAGTTGTCCTTCGAAATCATCTTCACACGAAACGCAGCAAGAGCTGCATTTCGAGCATCCGCCAACGCCCTCCTCCGACCATCGATTGCCGCCCTCTTTGCCTCCTGCTGCTCCTCTCTCACCCGCTTTTCTTTTTCCTCCCTTCTTCTGCATTCTATCTCCTCAGCCAAATCTACGAACAATAGCTCTCCGCCCCACGAAATCCATTTGTGTCGTGCCATCAGTTTATACAGCTTGAATACTTTGTCCATGACCTTTTGAACAGCTGCTTCGCATTCTTCGCCAAGATCTTCGGCGAGTTCATCATATTCTGCCTACACAAAATGTTTTAGCATCTTTAACTATAAATTGATCAGTGACAGACATACCATTTTCGCACAAAAACCCTTCCCCCACAGTTTGAAATCCGAGTCCTCAGCGATGCCATGCTCGGGCATCAATTTTGCATATTCAAGGATTTCGGCGTTGAGTTCGACGAGGAGAGACATTATAGAAGAAAGAGTTGATGAATTTAGGAGGTGACAAGAATGAGCAATATATTGAACCTCATTAATTTCCTCACCCCGACCATGCATTTCGCATGTGACTTCGATCGGCTAACTGGGACAGTTAGGATTTCAGTAAGGGGGAGGATGATAGGTCCACTACATGCTTTAAGGTCTGGAGAACAGTTTCACTCATATCGAGACATTACGACAGACATTCCGAATCACTACGAACGCCACAAAATTGACGTCGAATCTATTTTGCACTATTTTCAAACACTTTCGTGACACTTCGAACGATTTCGAACAACTTCGCGACACTTCGAATGATTTCGAACAACTTTGCGACACTTCGAGCGACTTCGCAGAATTTCGAACAACATCGGCTGCCATATAGCTGTGTTAAAATATTTTTGATACATGCTGCACATCCGGAACAAACTATTCTGTCGCATATCAAGCACTACCGGACACGAGGAGAGACAACAAGAGATTTAGGATGCGATAATAGCATTTTTTATGTTTCGATGATATATTACAGTGAAAGATAAGTACTTTCACCATATGGGGACACATATGTTTCAATTATTTATCATTTCTCATCTATTTTGATCTACAAAGTCCTCATTGTATGATATATTGCCACACATGTTTTACTTCCCTTTTCAGTACTATCTCTTCAAAAATGTATATAAACTTGTACTAGTTATTTAGAACAACAGAGAACCAGTTGCCCTCTCCACTATAGTCGGATTTAAGAGCAATTCTCTTGAGTCTTACCTCATGTCGTATTACTAAGTTCTGCGAAATATCGCAAACTTTCTCGAACTTTCCTCATAACAGCTATATTTGTTTGTCAAAAACATATATCGACGCTAGTTGAATACCTTCGAACCCCCTCGAACTCACCTGAACAACTTTGAACACATTCGAACTTATTACTTCGCACTTCTTCGAACCAATTTCGAACATTTTCGAACATCTTTGTATGCTTTCAAAAAGCTATTCGTCACGTCTTTATTATTTCACATCACTAAAACAATGTTTTGGTATTAGCGGTGATATTTAGTACCACCTTGCACCCTTCCTCTAGCCTGAGTTATACTACAAAAGGCTTTTAATAGGGTTTTTTCTAGAATTTCCAGGTCGAGTATTATCATCGGTTCAATAACGTGAGCTTTCTCATCAAGTCAATCCTTAAGCTGTCACTCACAACGTTATAGGATGCTCATAACGGCCCAACCAGTGGTGATTCCCAACAACTGGGAATGGACTGCACTGATGTTGAGTATTATAATAGTGGGGCTCAGTGCTCAGGTATGTTATTTTCTGTAATAACAGTTTTCATAAATTTTAATGACAATCAACAGATATTTCTAATGGTCGGATTTGTATCTGAAGCTGCCAGCAGAGGAGTGTTGAGTATCTACTCTCAGGTAAGTGTCACTGTTTATCCGATGTTTGACCCAATGTCTGGCTAATATAGATTATTCCAATAGATGGTGTTCGCTATGATATTGCAGTTAATTTTCTTCCATATGTTGCCTTCAATGCTCTTGTTGATTGGATCCCTTATAATAATTATATCTACACTATCTGTTGCAGTACATGTTGATGATTTTTCTTCTGGACAGGCCTATTGTTACATGATGCTGACTTGTGCAATCCAGTTAAGGAAAAAACAAGCACGGTCGCATGAAAAGCTGGTAGGGAGTGACAACTTAGAGGCAGGGGCTCCAAGTTGATGAGATGTGTTCAATCCAGTGAAGATTCCTCACACATCTTGCTATCATTTGATACTTATGCTTAGGAAGTACTATATGGTACATTAAAAAAACCCATGCACTTCGGCATGAGGCATGTGGCACAGCCAACATGCAGTTGCTATGATGATCTTCATCATGACAGGAAGTGTGGTTTTGAATCACTCAGAAGAACCTCTTGGCTAATATAATATCTTCAAGGAGTTTCAGGTTTTTCTATCTTGCCACTGATTTATATGTATAATCGTCAATACCCACAACCACTGGAGACACTATCAAGCACAGACTGGGCAGGGTACCATGGTGAAGAGATCGGGTTGGGTGTCATCGATCGAGAAGACGTTGGTGAATTCGAGAGATCCTATGCCTAGGGTTCGGATGAGTTGGGTGAATACCTCTGGGTTGGATTCTAGTGGAATGTAGTGCTTTCAGAGCTCATTTGATACTATCACATATCAGACCACCCAGAAAGACATGCACCAACTAACAATCCACCTCTTGTCAATCCTCAAATCCAACACACCACCTATATGTCCCTTCAGCACTGCCCTCACCTCTGCATTCACTTCCCTGTCTAATTCACCTCCACCTCCCAGCACACAAGGACTGTCAGCATCTTGTGAAGTCGACCCTTTATTGGAACCACTATGAACGAGAGTTGGGCTTGTACAATGTCACCCACTCGAAAGGACTGTGGCTTGCAATGTACATACCTATGCTCAACAATATCAGTTTGTATGATAATGCTTATAACTTCAGTAGCTCAGGTCTTACTTTCTGATCCCTTTTTCATCATATCCTGCCCTAAAGTAGTGCACTTGGTTATCCTCTGAATGAATATATGAAAAAACACCATTTCCATTTGCCATATCACCCAGTATACCATGAGGGTCTATGCCCAGAAGAAAGTTAATACTTTTAGTACCCTGGCTCTCTGTTTTCAGAATGAAATACTGATTTGAGAGGTCAAGGCTGCATATGCCAGTTTTGGGTGCGATAAATTTGGTCCCTGGGTCTAGGGTCTTTTCAGCAAATTGGTGATTGAAACTACCATGGATGCTCTTTGTGGCAGCCAATGCACTTTCAAAGGTGGCTGTTCCTAAGCCTGTTAGAGTGATGCTCTGTCAAAGATACTTATATTGATTGGTTGCAATCCTGTATTGTCCATCAAAACAGTGCACTGGAGTAGATTTGGAGAGTGTACCTTGGCTTGTCAGTCATGGGAGGCAGGTCCTTCGAAGTTAACACACCCAAGATGGTGAAGACAACTTCCTCAACCTGATCGTCTCCACCCTCCTTGACCTGCTTTACAATGTGCCAAGATGTTGTGTTGCCTACTTCTGCAACCTTGTTGTCACACCAGAAATGATCCAGAGCCTGGTCATATTGCTCATTAAAGATTTGACCTTGATCATCTGTAACAAAGACATACTTTGGACATTGCTGCTAAATGGTCATTATATTCCCTGTGAACTTCAGTGGCATATTGCTCGAGGGCATTCACTAATTAACTGGTGAGCTTCTTTTACTGTCTAAGTCAACAGACCCTTACCTGCAGCCTTCATGTCCAGTAACTTGGACATTATGTGTGATCTTTCTGAAGTGATGAGGTTACGGGGGAGCTTGCACAATATTAAGGACTACCTTAACAGACACATAATCATCTACCCCTTGATCCTCGCTTCTCAAGAACACACTTACAGCAACTGTGTTTTACAGGTCGAGTAGCGAGTAATACAGAACCTGGTGCTGTGACAAGCACTGATCAGCTTCTCGCATTGATTCCTCACCTGCATGGTCTCTCCACAAGCATTTAGTTACCACTGGCACAGTGAGTTCATCCCTGCATTTGAACTGATGCAATTGTCTGTTTTCAGTAGCATTTCACTGTATCTACCAATGAAGACACCAACTACCATATATGTGTAAATTTCATTATTGCTTCTTTTATGGGCCCGCAGATTTACCACACCTGTCTATGCCTGTCTCATGACTGATTCCAAACTGAAGAACTGTGATTCCAAAAGCATCATGCAAGCAGGATATCGGTTGGGATTCTCACTTGCACAACTTGTCATATCAGAACTGATAAGTTATTACTGACAGTGGAACCATGACACTTCATTGTCATCAAAGCACGTTTCCACTGCATCAAAGCTAGCATTTTCTGGGGTCTTCATAAACCAGGCTAGGCCATACAACTTATAAGAGATATACATTTTTGCCCACAGGCCCTTATCTTCCAGCTGAATTCTTTGCCAATGTTATATGCATAAACCGAACCTACCCATGCTATTTCTTCCCCAATACCAACTTTGTAAATCACCAATGGACCAAAAATTGAATACTAAAGCTGCTTGCATATGATCGCCTCTTGATTGATGGATGACATCTGACTATGCATCATCCATCAGCATTGAAAAAATGGAAAAACCAGCAAAGCTGCAATTGTAAGCATTATCCCGTCACTTTGAGGCAAGGGCCTTACCAACCACTATGATTTCCAGTGCATCAATTGACCTTGGAGCATCAGTATGAATTATACCTCATCGATCCTTGCTCAAAGCTTTCAGATTCTGTAGGTTGGTCGCTCAGCAATTTTATAGTGGGCAGTCAAGGTTGTAGCTTCTTCTAAATTATCTACTTTATGTTTTGACCTTGGATTGGCAGCTCCAGCACATCAAACAAATGTAAAGCACCTGGTTCAGTAGAGAGGAACCTGGCATTTAGGTGCATTCTTGAACTATACTCCACCATTATTCTCAGTGTAATTGATGTTTAGTGAGGGTGAAAAAACCTACAAGAAAAGCTGTGCATCGCCCCTGCCTTCTGGGACTGATGTATATGACTTATTGCCTGCTGTCTCCATCATGTTCATCCCTCCATTCTTTGCTCTATCATTTATCTGACTTAGTAGTGTCTACTGCAATCACAGTAGTCCATCTCACACAGCTGTCACCAAAAATATGATGGCCAAGACGAAGTGCATGTTTGGCACCACTATGTAAGGCTTTCCCTTTTTGTGGCAGTTATTCAAGCTTGCTAACAACATTGTCCTTGCTTCACTTAAACACTGTTTTCGTATCATGTTTGCTCACACTGTAGGGAGCCAGATGCAGGACATCCTAAGTATTCCCTATTCTTATGAGAGTCACGAGCACTACTCAACATATATTTAACAGACGTAACATCATTAAGACTGCAAAGGCCAAGGCTCAAGAAAGCGAAGGAGGGCAATTGAAGTAAAATATACCTTCTTGTTACTGGCAGCACCCAACTAATATTTTTACAGCTCTGTAAAGAAACAGAAAGATGAAGTGCACATACCAGTCATTGCCTCCGAAACTGACAACACAGAAGTAGAGTGAGTTTCACACAACACCACTCTTATATGCACAACACCTGGGTGATGCAATACCTTCTAGGTCTGTAAATATTCACAAAGAGGAGGTACCTGCACATGAGCAAGAGGTTGTTGCCTCTGAAGGCAAGACCCCACCTGTGGAGTGAGTTTCACTCAGAAATAGCAACCCATCTCTGCTCACACTCAAACTGTTAGTGTAATTGCCAGCTCGAAAGGTCCACACTTTGATATCTCAATGAGTAGTGCTTCGGTCACACCTAGCAATTCTGCACCATCTACTCTGTATGTTGTTTGTTATGTACACTTATTAGGGAATGTGTTTTTAGGAAAAATAAATCAAGGATCAACTTGTCTGACAACTCAGGTTCCAATGAAGAGCTGTAAGTAGAGGCAGTATTTCATTAGCTCAATTAATCTAACTATATCTCAGCAAATCCAAGGCCAAGGAGGACCCTGAGGAAGAGATGGTCATGATGGGATGTTGCCCAGATCCTGACCTTGTGCCGTTATACGAAAATTTACCTTCCCTCCTGTCAGTATTCCATATTGCATCAACTATGTTTTTCGATTACTAACACTAGTGATACAAGGTGGCTATGTGATGTCAAATCTTTCTATGGGCAGGGAAATTCTTTACAGACCCCATTTTAGATATTTGTGCTGGTCTTTATATGTGGCTTAGATGAACCCCTTTGACCCTCGGTGTTGATGACCAATTACAGAGTCATTTTGAACACACTCACCTTTATGCAAAGCAGAGTGTATGTCAACACAGCATGTATAGACCTTTCAAAACTTCATGTTGAAAAACAGTGCCTCCACATTTCTGACAAGAAGTGTCTTGCAGTAGGCATAATGCAGAAGCGGGCCATCAAAATGCCACCTTCCCAATACATAGGGTCACTATAGCACCATTGGAGCAGGACTGGCAATGTGATCCCTCCTTATGGGGCCTCTTGTTTAAATTTAAACTCATTTCGGGTACAATTATACCAGAAGGCTTTAGTTTCAGAACTCGAGGTGAGGGAAAGGGCGATGGCCCAGCTTTCCATTCACATAAGGATATACTTTTGTTGAAAGCTGCATCTTCTCAGCTTATACTTTGCATTTTAGCCACTTTGTTGCCTAGCAAGAGGTTCAGTGCACTCAAAACAGTATTATCACCACTGCTGGCTGTTACTCCAGGAACCTCCTACCCTGCATCAAAATCCTTCGATGATATCAGTGAGTTCCAAAAATGCTGTATCTGTTTATTCACTAACTGAAGTGGACGCTCTAGTACCAGTCTATGATGGTTGCCACAAGATCAGGCTAGATTTAGCTTTTCAGATGCTGACTTTCACAAACTAATGACTGGGCCTCTCTACCACCATTCTCCATGTGAGATACCTTTGGGTTCTACTGTATCTGTTGGTTACACCCTTGCTACATATGAGGGTTCCTCTGGCAAAATCCTTTCATCCAACATTCAGTTCATTATATTGTTAGCCAAACAGTAGATCTTTTTTTTTTGAAGCCCCTAGTTTCATTCAATAAATCTTGCCATCCTGCATAATCCAATGTATCCTCTGAAGTCACGTACATAGCTGCAACTCTACAGATCAGGTCATATATGGGTGATGCATCTTCCAGATCAGAGTTCAGGTACCAGCTCTGATCAACATCTGATAACACTGCAGGTTGACTCGGAACCATGATCTGGTCTGGTGCCTTTAAAAAAACCCACACAGGTACAGAACATAAAAGCTCATAAATGAAGGCCCCACCTTTCTGATTCGAAGATTCCAGAAAACCAAATGACAGGAGCGGTTGTCTTCAACTCAAAAATTACTGATGGCCCATATCATGCCCTTTTTTCAATGTGAAGAACTGTTTCAAAACTTCGCTCTCAAAAATGGCAATGAGCACAATGCTTCTGTCAACATTGGGTATTGTTTATCAAGGCTGAAGCCTGTCAGGCCATACCAATGGTGAGAGACAGATGGCAAGAAAGAATGCGAAGTAGCAGCCAATAAAGATACCACCCTCACACTAATCCCCTGTTTATTGCCACATTAATAATGCATCTGTCACACCATGCTAAGTTCACCATGGACAATCTATCAATCACCAACAACCGTTTCCAACCATTCAGAACCATAGTGGCCAAACTACTCCATGAAATATTGAGGCTATGTCTTGGCAAGTGCCCTGGGGCACACAAGGACTTAGACTCACCTCTTCTAGAGCAGTGGCTGGTGCTTAGATCTACATGCCAGATGTTTTCGGAAGCACTCAAAATGCAGCCAAACCCTTTTCAATGAGTCGACATCTATTTTGATGGTGAGCAACACACTCATGGCAAGACCTTCAATGATTCGCTGTGAATGTTATCGAGGTGGGCACACCGTGTCGACAACATGCTTTCCAGGACCCCATTTTCCATATCCATTGTTCTCGTCTTTGAACAGTCGTTCAATACCTCACTGGCGCAAATAATGGCCCTATTCAAAAAGCTTTTTGTTAATCACATTGTCCTCAACCTGGACACCTTCGAACTACAGCTTGCTTCCCCATACATCCATACATTCACCATACTGCCACTGCCCAATTTTTATCAACTCCACCTTACACTTCAACTTTTAGTCCAGTCAGTCTCTAGCAGAGTCCACCTCTGCACAAGATCAAACATGAAGATCGAGACACAGCTCATTTTCCATGTGCCAAAGCTGCAGCGTCTCAGCATAATGTCGAACAATACATGGGCAATTCATCTATGTACCTCCCAGGTGCTATCCAGCATCTCCCTCAACTTCACCCAAATTGGTTGTTTCTATAGCCGAATAAAAACAACCCTTCACAATGTTCTGTACAGCAGGACCCCACTCCTCCAAAACCTCCCAGCAATGCTTCAAGGATTAACTCATCATCTTTGCATCTGATCCACATGGATTGAGGACCTAGGGCAACTGGAAATGTTAGTACTCATGACTTTCTACCTCACCACAATTGGGGACCATATGCCAGTCAACTTACAACAACAGCTCAAGCTTCTTGCTCCACATCTCAATACAGCTTATTTATGCGTAAGTGACACTCGCCTCATTTCTTTTGATGAATCTATTTTTCCATCTGCATTAAGGTGACTCTGCATTTCCACCCCATGCGTCACGACATTCCAGCCCTCAGTGTCAACCTATCGAGCTCATTGGAATTTCATGATCAATTACCCCTGTCTGGAAGAAGCGATCATCGTGGTTCATGGACTAAGCCCAAACCCATCTCAGCTTCTATGCATTGATTGCCCCTCATTAACACGACTCACGATTTTTTCTAAACCAGGGATCACCGAACTTCTTTCCTATATTAGGATGCCAGTGTTAGAGGAAATCTGTATTGTCTACCTGGGTGGTGTACGAGAAAGATGCAGAAGAGGATTGAAGAGGAGGAACAGAATCAGGAGGGCGAGGAGGAAGAGACTAGTGGTGAAACTAGTCACTGAAAACCCTAGGGCATCACCAGCGCTCTTGACATGGCTGTGGAAGTTTTTGCACTAGGTTTGCACTAGGTCGATGGGTATGCCACTGCAGAGGATCAACATGATAAAGAGAACTATGAGGAGACAGAGAGAGATAAAGAGTTGGCAGAGGAAACAGGGACCAATGAACATGAATCAGGTTTGGAAGAGGTGGTCATAATAGGACGAGAGCTCATTAAATGCTATCATGTGGAAAGGTGGAAGATTATGCAACAGTTTGCTGGTGTGCTGGTGACGTGTTTAAAGAGCTATGTATTACCAGACAGGAACTATTTTGATGGCACACCCAACTTTCTATAGAATCAATAAACTATATATAGATGTTTCCTGCTAAACTCTAGATCCTCAAATACGTATCTTTCTTGTTTGAACTGAATCATATGTTCTCCAGCATACTTAATCTCTTAAGTTCATGAAATGCCATCAAAGTTGCTCCAGTACCAGGCATGTGATTGGATGATGTTCATTGAGGTCTCGGGTGAAGATGAGGATGTCATTGAGGTAGACACAGACCACACTTTCTAGTATGAGATCATGAAAGATGTTGTTCATCATGGTCTGAAAGGTGGCAGAGCTGTTAGTGAGACCAAAGAACATGATAAGCAGTTCAAAAAGACCACGATTCATGCAAAAATCTGCCTTCCACTCATTTCCTTCCTTTATCTGCACATTGTTATAAACACAGCAGATGTCAAGTTTGGTGAAATAATATGCCCCATGGAGTTGGTTGATAAGTTCAGATATGAGGGGCAGTAGATAATGATTCTTGAATGTGATGTCATTATGTTGTCAGTAGTCTTGGACCAGCTGAAGGGAGCCATCCTTCTTTTTGACAAAGAAGAAGGGCAAGGCCATGGGCAACTTAGAAGGGTGGATATGACCAGAAGCCAAGTGCTCATCGATGAACTTGTCAAGTTGTCATTGTTCTTCAGGGGAGAGAGGGTAGATTTTGCAGGAGGAAGGCATGGCACTCAGCATGAGCTCAATTGCATGATCCCATGGCTTATGGTTAGGAAGTGAGTTGAAGAATTGCTTGGAGAAGACATCCTCAAAGTCATGCAGGTGAGAAAGCACAGAGTCAGTGAAGTATTTGGGTGCACTGTTCTTGTAGAAGGCCTCCATGAGGCATTGGGAGACATTCGAGTTAGCATGCACCTCATGAGAAGGGTTAATAGCAGTGTAAAAAAATTCAGTCACCTTCCTCGCTCTGCTCCACCTCCTCTTCATTATTGTCAGAGTCAGGTGCAAGATCTGGAACATCTTCTAAGTCCACATCAGGCAGGGGCATTGGACCAGCACAACACTTTCGAGTCATTGCAACAGTACCTCTAGCCCTCAGTGTTCCCATCTGCCTTCAGTGAAGCAAGTAGGACAACAGGAAGGACATCAATCTAATGACTTCACCTGTCATTCAGTTGACCTCAGGATTATGGTCATGAAGCCATTGGTAGCCCAAGATCACCTCCTGCTTCCCCAGTTGGGTCACAGCAAAGAGAGCCTGCTCAGTGTGGTCCTTGTAGCAGAGGACCAGGTCTACAACCTCCCGAATCACTCCAGCTTCATTTGGGGAACTGTCTACATTGTAGACAGGTATGGGTAGAGACAGCACCTAAGTGTTAAGTTATTTTTGTTGGACTATGTGAGAGTCAATGAAAGGCCTGTGGCACCTGAGTCTAAGAGGGCAGAGACACTGAGTACTTGCCCCATATCCATAGTATGCAGCTCGATCCTTAATTCTAGTGAATGTTGGGAGGGTGTGGATGCCACAATGTACTTGCATGGTAGCTTGCACTCCCAAAATTTTAATTGGGGTTAAGGTGTAGGAGATGGAGGGGAGGTACATATGTTTTTAGCCAGTTTAAGAAAGTCCAGAAAATAAGATTCATCCTCTAGTGAATCAATAGACAGAACTTCAAAGTGGTTATGGACAGGCAATGAGGGCATACTGTTCACTTGTTGTGGGTGGAAAAATCCTGTTCCTCCATCTCTTCTGCTTTAACTGCCTCATTTCTCTTCTTACTTAACTCTTCAATGTCTGCGAGTGCCAATAGAGCTTAAAGGAGTTTGTCTTGTCCCTCAGGTGTGAGTTTGCAGATGTCTTGACAGTTGGGACAGTTTCAAGCTATATGTTTTGTTTTACCACAGTGATAGCAGAGATCCAGTCTGCAGGCTCGACTATGGGCTGCATCAACATCCATTGGAGCTGGGGTATTGGGGTCTGGTGCCATGGTCTGCCACATAGGGATGGGATTGGGGTGAGGAGGTACTCAATTGGAGGTGTGGGGGATGTGGGTGGTGGTAGGAGTGCAGAATGCATCAGTGAATGCTGCATTTGTGAGTCAGTGATAATACTTGACTTGGAAATCAAACAAAAACCTGTTAAAAGGCCTAAGAAGTGTAACACAGGCTAGAGGAAAGGTGTGAGTTGGTACTAAATATCACTGCTGTTACCAAAAGGTTGTAGATAGAAGTGTGAAATGGTGAGACATGTTGCAAATAGTTTTTAGGAGCATACAAAGATGTTCAAAAAAGGTTCAAAGTAGTTCAAAGTAGTTCAAAGAGGTTCAAGGAGGTTCAAGGAGTTTAGAAGAAATTGGACTGGTGTCAAGGGATATCAAGAAACGAATATAGCAAATTGAGAGAGTTTTCAAGTGATGATAGGCAATAAGCAATCAGTCGAGTGGCTAGTGTGAAAGTTCGAAGAAGTTCGCAATAATTTGCAGAATTTTAGAAATACAAAGCAAGGCTTGGACTCAAGAGGATGGCTCTTAAATCAGACGATAATGGAGAGGGCAACTTCTTCTCTGTTGTTCTAAGTAACTAGTACAAGTCTATATACATTTTGAAGAGATAGTACTAAAAAGGAAATATAACATGTAGAACATGAGGCAGTATGCACAGCAATAAATGACTTTGGAAATCGTAAAACAAATGAGAAATGATAATAATTAAAATGTACAGTGTCGCAGTATAGTAAAAGTACTTATCCTATTGTTTCAATATATCATTGAAACACAAAAGTGCCATTATCACATCCTAAAAGTCTTTTGTCATGTCTCCTTGTCTCTGGTAGTGCTCAATATGTGATGCAATGGCTCATGCTGGATGTGCTGTGTGTATCGAAAGGGTTTTGGGAAATCCATATGGCAGCTGACATTATTCAAAGTGGTGCAAAGTTATTGTAAGGCATTCAAAATGTCGCAAAGTTGTTCAAAGTTGTTCAAAATCATTCAAGGTCATTTGAAATAGTTCAAAGTTGGTTCAAAATCAAATTTGTAGGGTTCATAGGGGTTGGGATCATAAGTCATAATGTATCGATATGTTTAAGAACCTTCCCAGACCCTAGAGCACACAATGGACCTATCATCGCTTCTTATCACAGAGGAAGGCAGCTTCATACCATGCATTTATATCATCATCTGCTGGGCACACCTCCAACATCTGTGCAATCTGGTCCTGAATTTCTCAGTTCAACCCTCGACAGAACTTCACTACCACTGGTAACCCACTCCCATACCTTGCCATATCCACTGGATCTTGACATTCATTAATGTAGTCATCCACAGATCGACATGCTTGGTAGTAGGCAGCAGATTCAAGGCATGTCATGGCTCATTGGTGTTCATTGAGGGGGCAGAAGTGTCATATGAACTTGTCTCAAAAGTCCCTTTAGGATGAGAAGGGAAGAGAACCATGCTCATTGGTCTGATGGAGTATACAATCAATGTAGAGATAGGCGCACTCCAATTTCATGTATGTCAGAGCCCAATAAATTTTAGCAGCATCATCCATGAACTGATTTGGATGCAAAATAATATATAATTTGCAGGAATTGAGGAAGGCACATCCATGGTAATGCACACCATTGAATTTGGTGGGGGGGCAACAGTTTAATGTGTGCATCTTCACTTGGGCACACATTGGGTGGCATGTCCATGCTAGGTGCACTAGAGATCGAAATAGGTGGTGTGGGGTTCGACTGGAAGGTTCTAACAAAGGTTTCGATGGTAGAGGTAAGTGCATCAATTTGTGTGCAAATTCCAGCAATGTCACCTTCAAGCACATCAATGCACTCTGGGCCATCCATGGTGCTAGGCAGTGGGTCAGGTGAAAAACAGTGTGCACTAAAGGTGGAAGTGTCTGGGATGGTGTTTAGGAAGTCTTAAGACCTCTGGGAATCATCTTCTACTCCATACCTGCCTATCTTGGCAGTGTGTCTGAGATTTTGAGCATTGAGAGAGAGTTTTCTACTATAAGGGTGTTAGGTCGACACCTACTATCTGCTAGCTAGACCATGTGGGTTCTCTCTACAAGAAGGGGCGGGATGTGTGCGTGTGATGGGGGTTTTGATGGTTTTGATGTGAAGGGTTATTAATAGATGAGCTGGCTGAAAAAGGCTCTTCGCACCACTATTATGGATAGAATACCTAAGAGAACTCAACTGCTGTTCTCTAGGTGTATATTTAAGGTTTATATACTATGTTACATGTATTGTACTATGTTGTTACTGATGCGCATATACATGCATGTACATATTGATGCGTGTGAATATAAAATTCTCACACTAACAAATTAGCATTCTTGGGTGTTTGGTAGCATAATTTGAGATAATAAAATAAAATAAAATAAAATAAAATATTATTAGGTAATGGGACTGTTTCCTAACATTACCCCCCTTTTATGCCTCGGCTTCCATGCGAGAAAATATTGTATCTGTCCCCTCTGTGAAATTTTGGTAAGGCTGGAAATTCATCCCCTCATACACCATTCTAGCAATGTGATGCAGAGCATTTGAATTAAATTTAAAGAATTAGGCAATTACATTATGCACTCACTTACAATTCTCTTTGGGTTCCCATGAGTCATTTTTGTCAGTGTAGTTCTTCCACTTGATTAAGAACTCCAATTTATTTCATCGAAGACATGAGTCTATTTTACTACATATTCTGGCGCACCTTCTACCATTATTGGAGGGTGCAGAGTAGTTTGTTGACCAGGAATAGTGGGCAGGTGGTAATGGCATAAGTGAGAAACAATAATTTCAGGATCAATCTTGAATGATTGAAGTAATTTTCACAGATGTTGGAAGGATGCCCAGCAGATGATAACATAAATGCTTGGTACAAGGCTGCTTCCCTCTGTAATGAGAACTGACTCACAAATGCAGCATTTACTGCAGTTTTCTGCACTCCTACCACCACCCATGCCCCCACACCTTTAAACGAGCACCCCCTCATCCTAATCCCATCCCTATATGCCAACCTGCAGCATTGAGCTCTAACACCCCTACTCCAATGGATGTTGATACAGCCCATAGTCAAGCTTGCAGGCTAGATCTCTGCTACTGCTGTGGGGAAACCAGACACATGGCTTGAAATTGTCCTCACCACCAAAACATCCATAAACTCATGTTTGAGGAACGAGATGAGCTTCTCCAAAACCTGTTGGCACTGGCAAATGTTAAAGGCCTGAAGAAAGAGGAAGTTAAAGAGGAAGAAACAGAGGAACAGAAAGTTTCTGCCTGCGATGAGTGAATGGTATGCCCTTGTTGCCTGTCCATAACCACTTTGAAGTTTTGTCTGTTGATTCACTAGAGGATGAATCTTATGCTATGACTGTTCCTTCTCCAGACCCCTCTGAAGTGGCTAAAGACATATCTACCCCTTCTACCCTTTTCCTCCCTCTCCCCAGACTGAAGTCTTGGGAGTGTAAGCTACCATGCAAGTACATTGTGGCATCCACCCCCTCCCAACAATCCCTGGAATTGAAGATCAAGCTGCAGACCACAGATATGGGGCAAGTACTTGGTGTCTCTGCTTTTCTAGACTCGGATGCCACAGGCCTTTTCATAGATTCACACCTGGTTCAACAAAAACAACTTAATACCCACTCACTATCTCGACCCATACCTGTCTACAATGTGGATGGCTCCCCAAATGAAGCTGGGGTGATTCAGGAGGTTGTCGACCTAGTCCTCCAGTACAAGGATCATAGCAAATGGGCTCTCCTCATGGTGACCCAGCTGGGGAAGCAGGAGGCAATTTTGGGCTACCCATGGCTTTGTGACCATAATCCTGAGGTCGATTGGGTGACAGGTGAAGTTGTGATGAGTCATTGTCCCTCTTGCTGTCATACTTGCTTCACTGAAGGCAGACAGGAATGTCGAGGGCAAAAGCTCCTCTTACAGCACACTTGAAAATGTCATGCTGGTCCAATGCCTGTGGCCAATGTGGACTTGGAAGATGTCCCAGATCTTGCACCCAACTTGAATGATGATGAAGAGGAGGTGGAGGAGATTGAGAAAGGTGACCAAATTTTCTACACTGCCATTAACCTTTTGCATGAGGTGCATGCCACCTCAAACATCTCCCAGCACCTCACAGAAGCCTTCAATAAGAACAGTGCACCCAAATCTTTTGCTGACTCCATACTTCCTCACCTGCATGATTTTGAGGACATGTTCTCCAAGGAATCCTTCGACTCACATCCTAATCATAAGCCATGGGATCATGCAATTGAGCTCATGCCGGGTGCCACACCCTCTTCCTCAAAGTCTATCCTCTCTCCCCTGAAGAACAATGACAACTTGACAAGTTCATCAATGAACACTTGGCTTCAGGTCATATCTGCCCTTCTAAATCGACCATGGCCTCACCCTTCTTCTTTGTCAAAAAAAAAGATGGGTCCCTTCCACTGGTTCAAGACTATCGACACCTCAATGATATCACAGTCAAAATTGTTATCTGCTACCCCTCATATCCAAACTCATCAACCAGCTCCATGGAGCACATTACTTCACCAAGCTCAATGTTCATTGGGGCTACAACAATGTCTGGATAAAGAAAGGGGATGAGTGGAAGGCAGCCTTTTGCACAAACTGTGGTCTTTTTGAACTGCTTGTCATGTTCTTTGGTCTTACTAATAGTCCTGCCACCTTTCAGACCATGATGAATAATATCTTTCATAATCTCATACTGGAAGACATGGTCTGTGTCTACCTTGATGACATCCTCATCCTTACTTGGGACCTTGATGAACATCATTGAATCATGTGCCTGGTACTGGAGCGACTTTGGTAGCACAAACTCTATCTTTGTCACAACAAGTGCGAGTTTAAAGGACAAGAATTGAGTACTTGGGCCTGATTATCTCAGATGGACAGGCAGAGATGGATCCAGTCAAGGTTGCTGGCATTACAACCTGGCCCATGCCCACAAACAAGAAAGAGGTGCTTCATCAATTTCTATCAGTGCTTTATTAAAGATTTTTCCCACCATGCACACCCATTATTCGACCTCACTGGCAAGGAGGGATGGAAATGGGAGAATGTGCAGCAGGAAGCATTTGAGAAGCTCAAAGAGATGGTCAGTTCCACTCCAATCCTCACCTTTGCTGATGACTTGTGCCCCTTCCATGTAGAAGCTGACAGTTCAGACTTTGCAATGGGCACAGTACTATCCCAACAGTCCCCCAAGGACCAGAAATGGCACCCCATCGCCTTCTAGTTAAAGAGTCTCAGTGCTGTGGAATGCAATTATGAGATCCATGACAAGGAGATGCTGGCAATAATGCAGGCATTGGAGGAGTGGCAACATTTCCTGGAGGGTGCTCAACATAAGGTTGAGATCTGGACAGACTACAAGAACCTTGAGTACTTCACGACCACCAAGAAACTTAATCATCGCCAAGCCCACTGGTCCCTTTACCTTTCCAGGTTCAATTTTTCCCTGCATCATTGCCTGGGACACAGCATGGGGAAGACTGATGCCCTCTCTCGATGTCCAGACCACAGGGATGGAAGCAATGACAATCAAGGTATTGTGTTGTTGCAACCTGATCTGTCTACAGTCTGTGCATTAGAAGGTGTTGCCTTGGAGGGTGAGGAGCACAGTATCCTATGTGACATTCGTCATGTGAACCATAGCGGTGATAGGTTCACTATGCATTATAAGGTCTGGAGAACATTTCCATTCGTATCGAGACATTACGACACACACTCTGAATCACTATGAACACCATGAAAGCATTTTCGAAATATTTCGCATTATTTCGCACTATTTCAGATGACTTTGAACCACTTCAAACAATTTGCGACACTTTGAAACGACTTCGCAGCATTTTGAACGACATTGGCCACCGTATAGCAGTCTTGAAACACTTTCGATACATGCTGCACATCCGGAACAAGTTATTTCATCGCATATCAAACACTACCAGACACGAGGAGAGAGTACAAGAGAGTTAGAATGCGATAAGTGCATTTTTGTGTTTCATTGATATATTGAAGCACAGGATAAGTGCTTTTACCATATGGGAACACTATACATTTCATCATTTATCATTTATCATTTGTTTCATGATCTACAAGTCCTCATTGTTTGATATATTTGCCTCATGTTTTACACATGTTCTTATTTCCCTTTTAGTAATATCTCTTCATTTTGTATATAGACTTGTATTAGTTAGTTAGAACGAACAATATAGTAATGGGAAACAGCACAAGTTACCCTCACACTTAACATCTGATTTAAGAGCCATTCTCTTGAGTCTTAGTTCGCATCATATCTCTAAGTTCTGCAAAATATCACGAATTTCTTTGAAACTATCGTATTCACTTCTCATTTTATCGCCCATCGCCTATCGCCATTCAACAGACACTTCACATTCGTTGAACTTGTTTCTCAATATACCTCGAACCTCTTCGAACCTCTTTGAACTATTTTGCACGTCTTTGAATCGACTTCGAACCATTTTGCACATTTTGGAACCTATTTTGTACTATTTCGAACAACTTTGTATGCTCTTACAAACTATTCACAACACGATTCGTCCTTTCGCATCACTAAACATTATGTATTGGTCTTAGCGGTGATATTTAGTACCACCTCGCACCCTTCCTCTGACTCGTGTTATACCATCTGAAGCCATTTAGTAGGTTTTGTTTGGGTTTCTGGGTTAAGTATCATCAACAGTTTACATGAGGATGCTGTGGCGCTGGCAGTGAAGGAGCTGAGGAAGGGATCCACCCCTTCACTTTGTGCAGCAGAGTGGACAGAAAAGGATGACATCCTATATTTCCATGACTGCATCTATGTCCCTAATGATCCCCAGCTTTGATGATGACTCATCTCTCAGCACCACGACTCACTCAGTGCCAGTCACCCCAGGCATTGGAAGACATTGGAACTCATATCATAAAATTATTGGTGGCCCCAAATGTCTTGACTCATTAGTCAGTACTGCCATACCTGTGATCTATTCTTACACACCAAGACTTCTCAGCACAAGCCCATGGGTGAGCTACACCCCCTTCCAGTCCCAGAGAATTACTGGGATGTCATTAGTGTGGATTTCATGGTAGAACTACTAGAGTCCAATGGGTTTGATGCAGTAATGTGCACAGTTGACTCTGCTGGGAAGCAAGCTCATTTTATCCCCACTAGTGTTTTCAGGTCCAGTGCAGTCCAGTTTTTGCACCTCAGTTGGCTACAACTGAGACCGTAACCAGTCCAGACCGTGGCAACAACTGTAAAAGACTGGACTGAACTACATAGGACTGGTTGAAATCAGTTCAGTTACAGTTCACAAACCAGTTAGAACCAGTCTTTTTAGAGACTGGTCGTGACCAGTCTGAACTGGTTTTAACACTGGTCCAGACTGGTCTTGCTTTACACCAGGGCCATATGATGTCTATGTTGTCTCTATACTAAAAGCAGGACACAATCTCGTGTGTTGCATCCCACGTGGTTTGCTCCAAATCCACAGCCAACAGGTCTTTAAACTCCTTGATCTCATTATCAACTTCCTCAACATCAGCTGAGTTCCAAGCCACAAGATCCCCAATGTTGTTCCTCCAGGCAAACTTCATAACTTGGAGCTCTTCAAACAGTGTGGCATCCAATCGAGCCCATCACTTCATTGCAATCTCACCACCTCTGGAAAAGAAATGCTCACAAGGGACAGAGAATGCTTGACATGCCAGGAAGTCAATTGCAATTCAACAAAGGGTGGGATATAACTGTCCATTATCCTGTAAACTGTCAGCGATCAACCACATTGTGCATGTCAGGGTAACGGACCTGCCACCATTCTACAATGTCAGTCTCCTTTATGACATTGGAAGGGAGGTCCTTCAGATATCGGTGCAGTTCTGCTTGCCAGCCTTGGTCTTCTTCCTGGCTCAAAATCAAGATTAGATGGTGATGGTCAAACTTTGATAGAATTAATATGTCATCCATTGGGGTTAATAGTGGGGTACATTCTGTCGATGCTGAACTTGCTACAGTCGAATGAGATTTCCAGTATTGCTCCATCTACACACATTAATGAAGTCTGGTGAGTTGAAGAAGAGACCTGTACTGTATTCTCAAGTATCCTGTGTGCCTCGTCTTGCCAGTTCTTTACCAAGAAGTTACCAGCCTCACATTCTTCTTCTTGTTCCTTAGCACCTCCCCATGTGAGCTTAATGTAAGCGAGTTTGAAATATGGATGCAGGGCTATATTATGAGAATCAGAAGGTGAGTCAGGGGAATCCAATGGGACATACTGAGTGCAAGGATGTAAGCAGGCTTCTCATTGAAATGTGAGTAGTACTTTTGCAGTTTGGCCAGTCTGTCCTTGATGGCATCTCAATATTTCATAAAGCGAATATTATTGTGTTTAGCTTCCCAAGATGTTTAAAGCTCTTCGATTGCAGGAAGGGCTCTCCACAGTGTTGGACATTTTTTAGTGGAGAAATATTGCTGGATTTTGTTGGAATCCTGTGAGTAGGACGAGTATAAGATGTTAGTTGAGATGCACTAGGTTGCTTTCACGAACTGCTAGGATTTCCACAGCTTCCTGTACCCTGTCCCAATCTACATCTGCAAATTTGAAGGCCAACCAACGAATGTGTTTAGCAACCTGGCCATCTCATTGAATGGTAGTGATAGGCCCATACCGATGATCAGTGCTGGCAATGAAGAGATTTATGAGCTGCTTATTCAATGTTAGTGGTAGGTATTTAACAGCAATATAACACCCTCACCTGATGAAGTTTGTATGCCATGCTAAGCATACGATATACCATACCCCATTGGACATTGCTGTGAAGGGGGATTGTGAGGGGATGAGGAATCCCACATTCTGATTGAAGGCTTTCAAATGCTTCGACATGCTGGCTAGATGACTAAATCTGCAGCAACAAAGTTAGATATTGAAGGACAGGTAGGAATGAAGACATGAACCTTGACTGTGAGTGTTTGAATGGCTGCAGTGACATCCAAAGATCCATTCAGCATGCAGTTATTGGGCAATGATGGGTCATACTCCCAGATCGCGGTGGCAGTTTCTACAGCTGCAATCTTCGTGATGTGGTCCATCATGTCAATATTCACCAGGTTAATGGCATGACCAAGACAACTAATATCATTTTCAGCAAAAGAATCAACAGAATCAGAGCATACTTATGGGAGCTGGTTCTCGCAAGCAGACCATCCTGGCAGATTTTGTCGTTTGTGGATGGCCTTGATAGCTTCACACTTCAACATATTAGACAAGGCATTATTGAGCATAGTGGTGAGGACCTATCATCAAATGATCAGATGAGGATCATTCATTGTACCCTGTGACTCACTGTTGATTGTTTAGTATCGATGATTTCAATTTGGTCACAAACTCCCACAAAGTATCATGCAAAGTTCACCCCACTATGGTCACCTGAGATTGTGTGGAACCCAACAACCTCTGAGCATAACTTTTACATGTCGTTCTCCACCTCAATCTAATGTGACATTACACCAAGAAAAGCTGTGTTAGTTGTACTGACACTCCAACCATCTGCAGTTGTGGAAACCAACCCAGGAGCTGCCTTCAATATCTTATCAGCCCCAGTGTTCCTTCAGCAAATAGTGTCCATTCAAATACCTCAATATCCGCCTTTAACTTTTCTAACCAACATACAAATTTATTATGTAAGTGTTGCACAATGTCATGAGCAGTTGGCAGATCAAATGACGTCGACTTAGGTCTCATCAAAACCAAACAGTTTTGAAACGTCGTCTTGTCTGTAACTACAAGTGACTGGCTCATAATAGGGTAAGATTTGAAAGAATGTCAAAAGTAAGTCTTACCTGGTCACAAAAGGCAACAAACTGGGTCATAGAATGAAGCAGGTTTTTATGGGTGAACATGATTGGTCCTTTCAACTTCCTGACCAAGAGATCCAATGTTCCTTGTCTCAAGGTTTCTGTATTCTTACCTCTCCATTCCTCCTCCATCTTCTTCCAGAGTATATGTGGGATTGCCCAATGTTGTTCTAGGATCTTTTTTTCTTTGCAGCATGCCTTGTAGAATTTATAATGCTGATGGATGTGGAGACGACAGGATGAGTTTCCACAAGTGTGGAAAGCTTTTTACTTCCCTTCTTTGTTGATGAATTCCTTATCATCCCTGTCAAACGTTTTGTGAGCTCACTCGAAACCCCTCAATTTGTCTTCAATGACTTACTTGCACACATTACACCACTGACCCACTGGCATTTTGACACATCCATTTTTCAGGTTGAAGTGGACCATAACTCTGTCAGAGAAGATAAGCTGAAGATCCCTTGCCCTTTCCTTCTTAGTCTCAACCTTGGAGGGGATGGAGATCTGGTGGTGTGCTTCAAGACCATCACCCTGCATCTCTCCTTGTTAACATTACTTCATGGGATAACTCTAAGCACTTACCTCAGAGTTACTTGATGGATGTTGCTCATCTATCTCTCTATCTGACACCTGTTCAGGCTTGTCATCAGGTTCATCACTGACCACTTCTTCCACCTTGCTATCCCTCAAAGACCTGGCATGTTTCTTGTGGGGCTTTGGAGAGTCATCCAATGATTCTTTGTCTGTTGAGGGTGTTACAGCCTTTCTCTTCCCAGTTGACACCTTTTTCTGCAACGAGGCCTGACTTTTTTTGGCTGGTACCTTTGTTGCAGGGACCTTTGAGGGCTGCTTGCCTTTTGTAGCAATGGTTCCTTTTTTAGTCATCTTTTTGGCATGGCTGTTGTGGTGAAAAAACATGGTCATCAAATCCCTTGTGATCAACCATTGTTTGGCAGTCTGTTTTGTCATGCATATGGAATGGTGGCAAGATGTTCCAAACATCTTGCAAAGTCCTTTCTGTTCATAACTCAAATCTAGTAGTCTATTCAAGGTGGATCGATGATGACTTGTGGACACTGAAAAGACTGGTTGAGACTGGTTTAAACTGGTTTTTGACGGTCTTTACAAAATCTCTGAAGCCCTGAGACTGATAACCATATGAGGTGAAAACCAGCTCAACCGTAACCAACAGTCCGGTCTTTTTTGGTCTGGTTCAGCTCAGTTTCGGTCTTTTTTTTGGTTCAGTCAACTGGACCTGAAAACACTAATCCCCACTCATACAACTGTTACCACACTTGGAGTGGCTCAACTCTACTTGTGCCATGTGTGGAAGCTCCATGGACTGCCTGGCACATTTCTCTGTGATCGAGGACCACAATTCATTGCAGAGTTCACCCAAGAGCTGTACTGCCTGCTGGAGATCAAACTTCTCACTTTGACTGCCTACCACCCACAGACAGATGGACAGACAGAATGAGTCAACCAAGAACTTGAGCAGTACATCTGTGTCTTCATCAATGAGCAGCAGGACAACTGGGAAGATCTGATAGAAAATGTTGAGGCTCATGATGCCGGGCTTGCAGATTGCATGCTGGAACTTATTCAGTGTGCTCAAGCCATGATTTGCATTTCCGCAGATCTGGAGGATGATGTTGAATTTATGATGCATGCATGGGCCATGTTTAATCGACGATTCCATGCTATGAACCCCAATATCCACTCCCTTGCACTTTTCCTGCATCCTCTGTGTCGAAAACTAGCCATTTCCCAGGCAGCAAATGGATGGACCTTCAAGTTCATGGTCACAACAGCACTTGGCATTGTGAAACAATGGAAATGGAGTAAAGTGCAGGCAAATAAACTGCAGGAAGATCTAAGGCAGTATAATCAGTCGAAGGGCATGTTTTCTGGGAGACATAAAAATGCTTTGAGTTGGTGGGAAGACCTTCCAACAAGTGCTGAGAAGAATCTACTCAAAGTGCTTGCGATCACAATCCACTCAATTGTTCCTCATTCATCTGAGGTCGAATGGCTGTTTTCATCTCTCAGTGGTACACAGTCTACCAAATGATGCAATCTATCAGTATCAACATTTGAGATGCTAGGCAAACTTCATGTGAACTATTTCTGACACCTTGACAACCAAGATCATGCTGCTGGCAAGCCTATTCACTGTCGCCATGCACACATGCACACGAGAGCTGAATCCGGAATCAATGTTGACCTCATGAATGACCTGGACAAAAGTTTCACATGGACTCCTTTCTCACTGCAGTCAGATGATGATGACGATCTACTAGCTGGACCAGAGGGATTGACCCATGATGACATTGATGCTGCATTTGAAGAGCTCGAGAATGATTACAGAAGGAAAAGTTAGCATTGGGAGAGCAGGATGTTGATGGAGGAGAGATTCTCAAAGGTGGGATTTATGATTTTGCAGAACTGGCAAAGATTGACACAGAAGAGGCCCCAAAACCAGCTAATGAGGATATAGAAGTGATAGGATCAGCTGACAATGATGACTGGGATGCCAATATAATGGTTTTGGGTGCACATGTCCAGTAACATATCTGCCTCGTAGTGTACCCTACCTAAGTCATCAATTTTTACATTCAAAATAACCTGCCAGCATCTGCCGGCACTGGCAGCTGCCATTTTGCTGGCATGCCAGCAGAATTTTTTAAAAACCAGTTCTGCCACAAAATATACAGAAAAAGGGTACATGTGGTCCATGCACAGACTTCTACTTACTAGGCTGATTTGATTGAGGTGCAGCTAGTACTAGTATGTATAAACAGATTTCTGATGCATTGGGCAGCAGTAATACCTGTGTCTTAGAGGCCCTGGTATTTCACAAATGCCGAACATTATTTCTTGAGTGACAATATGAGCACTGAAATAAATTACAGGAAGAAGCTCACTCAGAAAGCTGTGATGGGGCGCCCAGTGGAGGACATTGTGTACACCATTTTTGTCGACATGATCTTCTTCCACAACCCCCCCTCCTCATTTTACCATCTACCCATGAATGAGCCTGAAGTGGAAGCCAGGATATGACAGAGACTGACAGTCGGAAGTTCCAGACATAGGGATAGGAAGCTTCACACCTGTGGGTATTAGTCCTTCCTTCAAACGACGCTGTGGGGTCAAGGCAAAGTGTGCCATCAAGATCATGTCATCTTTGCCCAATCCCAACTTAATAAAGGCTGATAATTGTGTTGCTGTTGCTTTCCACAAGCTCTATTATCAAGCCGAAGATCAAGCCAAGGCAGCCTACAAAATGATTACCTGCTCTCGAACAAAGGCATACATTGGATTCTTCTGGTCAGGCCATACTAGATGCCAGAGCTATTTGGTTCATTTACCAATGCTCAGAGTAGCATCTGCACCCACAAAGTATCAGATAGTGCAGATTTTGATGAATCCCTAAAAATCCTAGATGCCTTGCATGAACCACCTTGCCCAATACAGAATCTTTATTTTATCAGCACCACTTCCTCATCTGCTTGGTTGGAAGACATTCTGACATCAACAGATGACCTTGCGGCACCTTACATAGATGCAGTATTATCTGTGAGTACTTTTTCATTTTTGGACTCATCTGCGAGTGACGGATAGTGATGCCATGGCTCAGCTTGGCTCGGCTCAGGCATTTAAGCTGGTCAAAACAGCGCTGAGTCACCCTGAGTGGCTCTGAGCTGGCTAAGCCACTCGAGATTGCCCAAAACTGTAGGCTGGCTGCCATATTGGAATCCGTGCATTACTTATGCTTTTTATATGCTAAATAGGTTGTGCAAACTATTATTGTACAAGAAATATGTTGCACTATTGAGTTTTACATGAATCAGTACTTTTGATGACAGTGTTTGGCCATGTTGTTCCCCTTGTACCTGTTACTAAAAATGCTCACGAGATGGCTCCAGGGAATAGCATGCAGTAATATGCCTTAAAAAATAGTATTAGGTAGATCTACAGAGTGTGTTCTACTGTTTTTAAATGGTTTCAAGTCACCTACCTCTTCTCCATGTTATAGAACTGAGTGAATAGCTCAGGTGGCTCTGAGTGGCTCTGAGCTGTGAGCTGATTTAGCAGTGCAGCTCACCCAAAATAGCAGCGCAGCTTAATGGCTCACAGCTCTGAGCCACGCCATTGGCAACACTAGTGATGGACCTGTGATAGTAGTGTTGAGATTTTCAGGAGAAGGGCTACTAAGTACCCTGGGCACACCTATAACCATCAGCAAACCTACACTAGCTTTGACATTGTACTTTGATGACCTTTTCTGTGACTTTGCCTTTTGACAGTTGCTTCAACTTTTGCTTTTGCTTCTATACATCTTCAGCTTTCACTTGGGTATCTATCTGTTTCCATGGTTGGGCACCCGCATCCAAGCCAAGCCTGATATGGTGCTAACAGAAGTACCCATTATGGGAAATGGACAAGTACAGTACCATGTCTGCAAAAACACATAGCTAAGCCCCTTCCAGCACAAGCCCATGCTCCCACAAAAACCAAAAATCCTAAACCACATCATCAATGTTTTCAAACATTGGTCAGTGCCCTAGGAAAAGCGCTGCTGCTCAGACAAAAGTCACCATAACTTCCTGAGACCGCTATCCACAGTCATCCACTTCATCTGATTTTCCACCCTTGATCGCTAGTCCGATGGATGAGAGTACAGGAATGCCACAGCCCTATTAGTATTCCCTCTGGCAACACCTAGGTGGTGCCAGGTGGCAGTGCCTCCACCAAAATTAATTCCAAAAATAAAATAGCAACCTTTTTGCTTCTTGCCTCCCACCAACTGTACCTCTCCAATCATTTACCAGTCATGTGATCAATGTCCCTTTTTCTTCTTTTCTTTTACTTTCCCTGACCCACCATCCACCTCTCCAAATGTTTATCAGTCATGTGACTAGTGTTTTTCTCAACCATGTCCTCTGTGCCATCCTATGTCTCCAAATGTTTACCAGTCATGTTGAACATTCATAGCTCATTGCACCCATTAGGCGTGTCCCCTTCTCCTTGTATCATCCTTTATAGACCTTACCAGGTAAGTTTGTATTTTTTCTTGGTCTTGAAGTGTTACTGACAAATTCATTAGTTTCCCTTTATGTATCATGTTCCATGTTTGAACATCCCTCATTTACTGCATCACCATAATCCAGCTTCAGCCCCTTGGATACCCAGAAACAAGAATGTTCAATGGGTATGGCTGTGCATACACCTTGCATTCCAGGTAAGGTTGAAATGTTATATTTCACCTTGCTGCTAACATTCATCTTCAGTTTGTTGCACCCATTTCTCCTTCCACCAAAATACTATCATCTCTGGTGAAGGCTGGTCTATGGTGCATTGTTTTAGGACTGGCTGTTTGAAGCTTGGGTTAAGGTGACAAAACAGCTGAGAACTGAGAGTGCAAATACTGTTGAAAAGGAGATGATCAGGTGAAAAAATAATGCAGGGATTCATGTACAGTATCTTCTTTGCTGATGCCTTGTCCTATAAGAGTTGATGGAGCTCCGCTTTGACAATGACACTAATGAACCAGTAATTCAATCCCTGATTGAATTCAGTATTTGGGAGCCCCATGATTGGTTGTTTGATGATTTCAAAATGGCTAAAAAACAAGGAGCAAGGTACCTGAGTCTGGATCCTACTGCACCCCAGAACAAGAAGGAGTTTGGTGCATCTCAATGCTCCTGACAACTTTTGTTTTTACTCCAATTTCTACAGAGAAGGGTTTTCATCAAGGAATCGAAGACCTATTCCCTCCTGAGGACAATGATGAATGGTGGGATGGGAAGTTTACCCATTTCAATTTCAATTCACTATTCTGTGATATAATGAAGTCTGCCCCGGTGACTATGGCAGACCAGTCATTCCAGGAAAACAGGTGGATACTGAACTCAGGTGGTAACAAGCTAGAGCGATGGAATGAGTATGCAACAGTTGAAATCACATTTTTTAGTGAATACTTCCTAGATTTCTTGTTGGAAGAAGGTCAGTTAAAAACTTTCAAAATGGTTGGGAGCTGAGGATGTATACAGGCAGTGATCCACATGACAATCCCAAGGCATACCTGCACTGGTGCATCCAGGAGAATGAAAATATTACAAATAATATTGAACAAAAGTTGTTCATGGTGCTTGGTGATTGTTACAATGGGAAGACACTTGAGCCCCTCATCAAGCAATTGGGGGACTCCTTAGGCATGGAAGAATTTATGGGGCAGCTTCCACTTACAGAAAACTTGGCCAATAAGTCAAGTAAGTAGTACCTACTTTTTGTGATTGATTTCATTTTGATGCAAACCAGATATGTCCAACAAGAAGAAGGAAAGCACAAGCACCAAACAAACAACTGTGCAATGCAAGGAGTCCAAGGGGCAGGTGTTGGGGCATGATAGGCTTAACTCATCTTAAAAAAGCCTAATTTAACAGCTTGAATGCAATCTTTATTTTTAGGCCTCCCGGCCAAGAGCCTTCCTGAAGGTGCCAAAAATATTCTTCAGAAATTCCACCAACCTGATGGATTAGAACTGATGGACACTCATGAACAGCTTGTTGGCCCAGGGTCTGAGGCAATGGCCACAAAGTTGTTAGATGACTTGGCTGTTGATCCAGCAGGTGACCTCACACAAGTTGGGATATTGCAATAGCAGAGGCTATTAATCAACTAGAAGAGCTCAAGAGGGATCAACCTAGTGAAAGAGGTATGATGAAAGGCATCGGCTTTCCTTCTGAACCTTCATTGATGATTTCCAGTCTCCAGTGATGTTTCTGGTAGTCTCAGAGATGTTGAGATGAGGGATGATGATGATGAACTGACCAGGGCCAAGGTTATTAGTGTTTATAGGCACCAGTCCTCTAACCTACTTACTTAATTGTTTTGTATTTTTGTCCCATATTGAAGAATCATTGCCAGATTAATAACATGGCCACTGAGGATATCCATTCCCCAGCTACATACAAACCAGCAGTCCAGTATTCAGGCATTAACTGTGGTGTTCATCACCCTGAAGCACATCCAAATACCTTTTAATTTGCCAGAGGGCACCATTCTTGAGAGCTTGTAGAGACTGCCTGCAGAAAGTATAAGTGACCTTTTCTTAGTAACAATATTGTCTGTGCAATATCTTCTTAGACTCTGCCTTCATAAATAGGTGGCCTCCATATCTAACAATGGCTCCATAATTGATTTCTTGTGTTGCCCACCACAGTCCCATTAGAAAAACATTTTATATCCTCAAGCTTCATGAGGACCCAACATTATATAGTCAGTCTCTCATACTGGAATCCACTGACACCACAGCAACCATCCATCATCAGACACCTAATTATTGGAATAGTACCTCATCCTTTTGATTACTGCAGTTCATTGATTGGCAATATCCTAATAGTAATTACCCACTGCCAGCCTTGACAGCTGCACTTAATGTCTTATAATATGTATCCATGAGAAATGCAGGCCTAGACACTGACTATGCCAGCACAGCACATCCCCATAACAAGGAGGCACCAGCATGGTTAGTTGATTACATAAAAAAGAATTTCCAACTCATGCAGCCATGACAGCTGTCCTTAATGTCTGACATATCCATGACAGATGCAGGTCCATCCACATTGGATACCGACTACATCAGTACAGCAGCTCCCCATGACAGGGAGGTGCCAACATGGCTGATTGATTGCAAAGAACTACATAAAAGAGTTTCAACCCACCCATGCAGCCATGATGGCTGCACTTAACATCCAACATATCCATGACAGATGCGGGTCCATCTACATCAGTACAGCACCTCCCCATGACAATGAGGTGCCAACGTGGTTGATTGGTTATGGATAACTATATAAAAAGAATTTCAACCCACCCATGCAGCCATAATGGCTGCGCTTAACATGCAATGTATCCATGACAGATGCAGGCCCATCCATGTCAGATACTGACTACATCAGTACAGCACCTCCCCATGACAAGGAGATGCTGATGGTGGTGGTTGGTGAAGAATGAAAATCGTTTCAACTGTTTATTTGTCCCACATGGCAATTCCTGCACTGGTCACATGGTCTTCTGCAACATGACAGAAATGATCCAGCTGGATGGCAGTGACAAATGCATGTCCAATCTAGTAATTAGCTATTTGGAGCAAAATTTGAGAAAATTACTATTTATAGCATTTTTTCTGATGCCTCACCCTATGTGCAGATAAAAATGTGACCAGTGGTAGGCCTGAGGTCTAGTCATTGTCAAGTCACTTCAAGCCAACCCTACTTGTATGGATTGACTCTAGTTCAACATTCCTATTGATGTGATAATGTCAAGATAAGTTGAATTCCAACCTGAAAGCCAGTTTTGCCCTGACCAGTTGTGCCATGATATTGTACTCCCACAACCCCATGGTGTGCTGAAAAAAGTATTATGCACATGATGGTTCAGAACCATCACATGCATATTTTTCCCCACAAAGAGAGCTTCCAACCTACTGGTCAGTCCTTTGGAGAATACTGGATAGCTTGCAGGTGCCCTTTCCATTTACTTCATGAATCATCCCCATTCATTCAACGCACTTGTATTTGTATTCTGCTGAATCTCCAAAATAAACATTTATGTGTAAGGGACATGCATGTTCTCAAAAAAAAAAGCTTCATAATATTATCGAGTTTAAAGGTTGTTCCAATGGAAAGGGCTTGACATTCTTTGCACTGCATGCATTCCGTGAACCTGCACAGCATGCAGCTGTTATTTCCAAATGCCTTTGCACAACTTTCATGCTATGACATGGATATTTCTTTGCACACTACAGGACAGCACTGTGTAAATCGAACATCAAGTAAGTCCAGTCCAAAGGATATTGTGAAACTTCCTACAATGCAAGTGAGTGGGGTGATCTTGATAGGAAACACCACCAGCCAAAGTGACATTTGAAGAGAAACCCCAAGTGTGCCAATGAAAAATCAATGGTAAACTGCACCATGGCCTAACCCAAATGTATTTACAAAAATCTCTATATAATCATGGGTGAATTAGCTGATTGACAGCTACTAAATAATGCATTTCTGGAGCACAGAACATATTGCAGGGACAAATGGTGTACATGAACAGCGGTGAAGTTGCCATCAATCACAGTGATCATTGTAAATAATCATACACATATGTTGTATGGCAACTTGGGGCACTTGTCTCTCCCTTTCATTATATGTCATTTTCAGGCAGAGGCAGCTACTCAATAGGTGAGCAAGCATTGTGAAACCTTTACAATGTAATTTACATTGACCCTAGTCTGTTATACTATGTATCTGATGCAACTCATTCCACACTTCTCTCCAACATAAAAAATATTTTTTTTCAACTCCTGTGATACTGTCTACTGATGCAAATTGTTCATGATACTGTACTTGTTGTGTCCATATCTCAACTTGTGTAGGCCTGGAAATGCTCTCAAAATGAATTGCACAAGTCTCTCCACATTTAAACCAGGAGATCTGCAGATGCACAGTTCTGTCATTTTGTTCCTTTGGTTGATATCCATTACATCTGGAAAGGCAGATGTTGCATCCACATGAAGTGATCATGAATATGATTTGCTGCAGGTAGTCAGAGAAACCAAGCTTGCAAGTGATTACATTGGTAGACCCAATGATGGGTTCACTCCAATCATACAAATGTAGCTCTTGGAGGCATGTCCATGCCTCAGCTGTACATGCTAACACATTGTCGGTGGGTCTTATTCAGCATGACATGTCAATATTCAGGACAGTCATGTTTTGATGGCATAGAATGGGGGTTGCTTTCTCCAGTCCAAGTACTGTAAGGGGAAAGGAAGGTGTCCCAGGCATTTGGGCAATTTTCTGCATTTGTCCCATATTTTTTTATATTTTATTTCACTCTATTCTGCCTTTTCTATGATTTTCTATGATTTATTCCTATTTTATTATTATATTTCCCATGTTCATACATGTTGACAGTTCTATTCTTAGAGGCAGAACCCCTTCTGTGAATTTACCCAGAGAATGATCTATTTGTGAAACTGGAAAAATGTGTGTTTGGGGCAAGCGAGATCAAGTTTTTGGAATTAATGATCAGTCCTGACAGAATCAAAATGGATCCTATCAAGGTACAGGCAATTGTCAATTGGCCTGTACCCACCCATATCAAGGAGGTTCAATCCTTCTTACACAGACCACACCAGAAGTCACCGACACAATCATGTGTTCACCACAGCAGGGAATATCATACAGATGCATCCGACTTTGCTACTGGAGCAGTATTATCAATGCTATGTGAAGATGACAAATGGCATCCTTGTGCATATTTGTCCCGAGGGTTAAATGATGCAGAAAGGCATTATGATGTGCATGACAAAGAGATGTTGGGTATAATATGAGCATTGGAGGCATGGAGACACTATTTGGAAGGATGTACACATCAGATTGAAATCTGCAATACTTCATGTTTGCTAAAAAGCTTCACCATTTGCAAGCATGTTGGGCATTATTCCTGTCATGTTTTAATTTTCACTTAGTCCACAAAGTGGGAAGCTTGATGTGGAAAGCAGATGCCTTATCCAGACATACAGATCACAAAAGGGGGGTGGAGGAGGACAATAAAAATGTTACCTTACTCAAACCCAAATACTTTTGCATTTGCACTATGCATCAAGGGCATCTATTAATAGATAGCCCAGAAATGGAGATGTTGTCTAAAATTAGACAGTGTTTAGAGATGGACAATGAAGTAGTGGAAGCTGTGAAAACTCTGAAGGGAGGGAAGAAAGGTAATAGAGGAGATGAATAGATTGAGGAGCAAGGGTTGATGTTATTCTGAGAAAAAGTAAATGTACCAAAGGATCAAGATTTGTGAAGAGAGATCGTCTGATTACATCATAATACACCAACCACTGGACATCCAGGAAGGTGGAAGACATTGGAGTTAGTAATGAGAAATTATTGGTGGCCCAGAATTTCAAAATATGTGTTGGGGTATGTGGATGGTTATGATACATGCATGAGGGGAAAGAAATTTCCAGAAAAACCTGCAGGGAAATTAATGCCGAACCCTATACCTACAGCACCATGGCGAGATATATCTGTGGACTTTATCACAGGATTACCCCAAGCTCAAGGGTATGATGCAATATTCATAGTATGCAACCACTTCACAAAGGAGGTTCATATTATTTCTACTACTACAGCAATGTCATCATTAGGTATCGCAGTTACATGGATCACCTGATACTGTTATCTCTGATCGTGGAACCCAATTTGCTTCCACATTTATGTGAGAATTAAACAATATATTGGGAATCCAAACCAAATTATCTACAGCATATCACCCACAAACTGATGGGTAGACAGAGAGAATGAATCAGGAGTTGGAGTAATACCTATGCATGTTTGTTAACTACCAACAAACTGACTGGCCCGAATGGCTGGCAATTGCTGAATTTTCCCACAATAACAAATTCCATTTGGCTGCTCTTATGTCACCCTTCTTTGCTAATTATGGATATCATCCCCATATGGGAATAGAACCCTGAAGGGAAATCAAGGTACAGTTGGTAGAAGACTTTGTATCTAAGATGTAAAAAGTACAGGAAGAAGCAGAGGCAGCATTGATGAAAGCATGTGATGATATGATGCAACACATGGATCATACTCAAGCCATTGCTCCAGAGTACAAAGTTGGTGACTTGGTATGGCTCAGTACCAAGGATTTAAATATTTCACAACCTTCAAGAAAATTGACAGAGAAACAAGTTGGCCCATATGTGATTTTCAAAGTAATTTTGCTCAATGCGGTAGTGCTAAAATTACCTCAATCATTCAAAATTGATTCTGAGATTAATGTTTCCCACCTATGCCCTTGCCACCTACCCACTATTCCCAGTCAACAAACTACTCCACAACCTCCAATAATGGTTAAAGGTGCTCCAGAATATGTAGTTGAAGAAATCCTAGACTCACATTTTTGCCGAAATAGATTGAAGTTCTTAATAAAGTGGAAGAACTACACCGACAAAAATAACTCATGGGAACCCGAGGAGAATTGTAAGTGAGTGCATAATGCAATCACCCAATTCTTTAAACTTAATCCAAATGCTTCGTGTCACATTGCGAGAATGGTATATGAGGGGATAAATTTCTGGCCTTACCAAAATTTCACCAAGGGGACAGATACAATATTTTCTTGCCTGGAAGTCAAGGCATAAAAAGGGGGTAATGTTAGGAAACAGCCTCATTACATGATAATATTTTATTTTATTTTATTACATCAAATTATGCTACCCTACGCCAAAGAACCCTACACTTTGTTAGCATGAGAATTTTATTTCGCACACATCAATATGTATGTGCATGGTAGTAACATTGTACAATATGTGTAACATAGTATATAAACTGTAAATATACATCTAGGGGACCCCAGTTGTGTTCTCTTAGGTATTCCATCCACACTTGTGGTGCAAAAAGCCTTTCTCAACCAACTCACCTATTAATAACCCCTCACATCAAACCCATCAAAACCCCCATCATGTGCACAGATCCTGCCCCCTTCTTGTAGAGAGAACCCACACAGTCAAACTAGATAAGTGGGTGTCGCCCTAACAACAATGCTGTAACAACAATGCTGTAACAACTTTGTCCAACTTGATCTTCAAATCATTTACAATTGGATCAGTTGACAACTGAACATCAGATAGCAGAGTCAACAGAAAGTCTGATAGGAGCAGATTATTTTGATGGAAATACAATAGGATTAGTGTGGCATAGGGAGCTGGTACTGGCCATCGATGAGATAGGTATTTGATCTAATCTGAGCTGAGGCTGTATAACCGAATGCAGCAAATGATTTTATTCAAAGTTGATTGTGTAATCATACAAGCGGGTGATGAAATATACGACTAAAGTGGACATTGACCAGGCACGTTGTAAAAAATAAGGTTTCAGACCATGAAACCGCGGGAAAGCTGAGAATGAAAACTACATAGGAGGCTGTACCCTAGCAGGTTACCGAAATGTAAGTGTATAAACTGTTACACTTTTTCGCACGCGTTGCCAGACCCCGCCTACATGTGGCGCAAAAATTTGGTTCGGAAGGAAAATCAGGCCCTCAAATTTTGAAGATTTTATTCGGACATAGGCACTTTTTTCGGCCTAACTTCGTTCGGATGGGGATCAGGCCCCTGCATCTCATCGGGGGCCCTGATGTGATACAGCTATCTTAAAGCTGTGCTTTTTGCAAGCACATTGTCCGACCTTTACATAGTACGACTACCCGTATTTATAATTGTATTATGTTCACGCTTTGGAGTAGTTCCGAAGTCGCAAATACTTAGCCAAGACCGCTACGAGGAGAAAGCGTTTCTATGTAATCCCCGTTGTTGGTCGACAAGTAGCATCGTCAACTTATCATCGCCACGTCGAAGGGTTTCATCTCCCTCTGTGCGTCTCGAAACATGATGGCCATGACGGATATAAATGCATGAAGCGTAACATGGCACTAGGAAGCTGGCCTTTCTCACTCGTTTGCTAGCGCTGCGATTATTATTTGGATGCGCAGAATGCGTTTAGTTCCTACTTTAGCCCTGGTGGCTCTCGTCACGGCATCTGCTCTGGCACAACCCACATACTTTCATGGTGGGCTCAAAAGCTTGAGTCGACGTGCCGGTGAAAATACTGAGTATGGACGATCGTATTTTGGGCGACAAGCAAATTCTGATGCCAGTGACAGGTGCCATGGGCCCGCATGCAATACAAAAGCATCGACGGTTAAAAATTGGCTCGCAGACAGCCAGAATCCTGTGACGGCCCCTGAGCCCGAGGATCCTCCAGGAGACCCTTCATCAAAAGCTGCTCCAAGTTCACCAGCGCCCGCAACAGATTCTGCACAAGGTACGACGGGGAACCGGCCACCTCAGCCGGATGATGCGACTAAAGGAACGCCTGGAGGGAGATCTAGTGAAGCTCCGGGGAAGACTTCCAAAGCTGACGAGCTCAGGATGACTGATTGGGTTGGGGATCGCTTGTTTGAACTAGTTTTTGGACTTCACATCGGAAAGTTTCGATCAGTTCGGACACTTACCGATGAATTTCAAGTCGATAGTCTTCCTTTAGCCTGAGATGCAACAGTACTTCTACTTCCCGTGCTCGATTTTCGAAGAGGTTTGCACCGCCATGTTTGATGCATTGTCGTATTATACCATGTTCCATGTGCGTTATCATTAACTCACCCTGATTCCCAGACTCCATTCCCAGTATTTTAAGTTGATGCCGAGAAAAAATAGACGGTCGACCGAAGTGCCTCGTCTTAGTTCCGTTCAGTCGAACATGCTTTTCCTCGATGTCCTCTACCAGCATCCATTGAATGCTTCACGAGCCTTCAGAGTTGCTATGCTGGCCAGTCCTCTTGTCGTCCTACTGAGTCCTACCATCTTTCGGAAGAAGGAAACATCTTTTCGCGAGGTCTTCGAGATACTTTGGGGCCAGTCGACCTTTTACCGCTCTGGTTGGCAGACTCTGAGGAAATATCTGTGCACTGGGTACTCGGTGCCCATCATGCAGGCAACTTAATCGAGCACTCGGACTCGGACCCTGACGTAAAAAGATTATGGACGATATGTGTATCGAAACGTGGGCGGTTGCTAGGTTTCAACGGCCTCCATGGAAACGCTGACTGAAATAACTGGTTGCCGAACGCGTGCGTCACTTGTAATTCCACTGCAACATCTAACGTTGAATAAATAAATGGCTCTATCCTCTTTATTTGCTCTTCTGAACTCTATCTGTCTACTGACCTAAAATTTGGAGCCCATTTTGAAGGTGGATGATCTACAGAAGAACTGGAAACAACACCTCTAGCTAGAGACTGTGAGGTACATTGGATCCAGATGCTGGTGTAACGGGCTCGGATTATCATGGGACCCAGGTAAATTAAGCTGGAAGTTGATGTTCTTCTGCTGTCATTCGTGGGATTTTTGGTTCTAACGTGGCCTTCACTTTCTTTTCGACTGCTTCAACTATTTCTTCCCCATCTCGCGATGTTCTCTTCACTCCTCATGTTTTGGTCTTAGCTGCCATCGATACCTGCTATGGTGAAGGGGCGCAAATATGAGTGCAGTTCGTCACCGTACGTCTCTTCCCATTCTCACTGTCCAGATATCACTCCTACAGATCATCTCGCGTTGCGATAGGCCCAACCGATGCCAGAAGATGGATGATCTCGTCCAGTACTGCGCAACAGATGACAACTTAGCCGACTTGCTTACCAAAGCATTACCAAAGCCGAAACACAACGATCTTGTTAATTGCTTAGGGATGGCGTAGGGGTCGAGGGGGAGTGTTAGAAGTAGGTGGCATATTAGAGGACCCCAGATTATACCCCCAAAGGCCATTCCCAAAATGTCAAAATTTGGTGATTTTTGTCTGGACAACTTTTGGTGATTTTGTCCGGATTGGAACTAGCCATTTTCCAAAATTTCAAAATTTGTCTGGACCCAGGAATGGCATTTTTGAGGCCTCAGATTTGTCCGGATCATGGAAACAGCCCCCCCTGAGGCCTAAAGTTAGCAGGAAGGCTGCCAAAAAGCTTCTAGTAAGGAGGAATATGGTAGGAAACAAGTTATAGATCAAAAATTGACATAGTGAGTTCAACATGTAACAATTATCAATGTCATGAGTACTATTCTTTGTCAAATTGCTCATCGATTGCCTCCACCACTTTTTGCCTCTTCCTAGACATCTTCATGGCATCCTGGAAGTTGACAACACCATCTTCAAGGCTTTTGAACTGATTACTATCTTCTTGTGTGAGCTCTAGAGTGCCAGATTGAGTATGTACCTTGGGAGGCAAGGAAAGTAGGCAAAGGAATGACATCGAGGGCAGGAGGGCAAATTGCCTTGTCTGTAATCGTGAAGTTATCTCAGGAATGTGATGAAATTGGTGGCCATGCATGAACTCAAAAAGTTGTACAGCAATGTATGATACTGCACTGATGTTCGAAGACTCCATTATTGATCCATATTCTTGATACAAGTGACTTTCTGGAATCACAAGTTGTTTCTGTTCTTCAGCAAGGACATGTAAGGGTGTTGTTGATAATGAAAATTTTTTTGCTGTTCCAATCCACTCTTGTGTATTGAAGTTAGGAAGTGCATCAAGATGTCGGACAGTTCCTCAGGCGGTGTTTCCATATCTACCATTACGTGTGCTGAGATAGGTAGGGGGGTGCCAAAATTACAGATAGTATTGATGTAAGATAGCAGCAGTTAGGAACTGACACCCTTATGTAAGCAACAATAATGACAACTACTGCTAAGCACCACAACCACTTAGAGTTATTCTGACTGCTGGGAAAGGTGCATTAGGTGTCTAGAAAAGATTCCCAGAAGCCCAAATGCTGTCATATTAATGAAGTAGTAGAGAAAATAATTTCCATTTTTTCTTCAAGTCCCAAGTGTGCTTTCTCATCGAACTGCACATTTTTGAAATTGAGCGATGGTGCATTTGGCTGCTTAGCAATTGAGTCACATGATATATACAAACAGAAAAAAAAAAAGATGAGAGCAAGACAATGATAGGTCCATTTCATGCTCTAAGGTCTGGAGAACACTTTTAATTGTATCGAGACATCCCGACACATGCTCTGAACAACTACAAATGCCATGAAATTGATTTCGAACACTTTTCAAACTATTTCAAACTTTTTGAACAGCTTCGCATGATTTTGAACAACTTTGAACCATTTCAAACTATTTTGCGACATTTTGAACACTTTCGAATGACTTTGGACTGCTTCAAATGAAGTCAGCCATTACATAACTGTTTTGAAACCCTTTTTATACACACTGCACATTCAGAATGAGCCTTTTCATCGCATATTGAGTGCCACCAGACACGAGGAGAGACGACAAAAGATCTAGAATGCGATAAGTGCAGTTTTTATGTTTCAATAATATATTAAAGCAATAGGACAAGAACTCTTACTATACTGGGACAATGTATATTTTATTTATGATCATTTATCATTTGTTTTATGTTTTACAATACCTTTATTTGCTGTGCATATTGCCTCGCATTTTCCACATGTTATTGTTTCCTTTTTAGTAATATTTCTTCAAATTGTATATAGACCTGTATTAGTTACTTAGAATGACAGAGAAGCAAGGGGAACAGAGAATAAGTTACCCTCTCCACTATCATCAGATTTAAGAGCAGTTCTCTTGAGTCTTAGCTCGCATTGTATCTCTAAGTTCTGCAAAATATCGCAAACTTCTTCGACCTTTCATATTTGCTCTCAACTCGTCGCCTATCGCCTATCGCCACTTTTTTTTTTTTTTTATCTCCTTGTTTATTCTCCGTTGTGGCGGACCATATGCCAGAGAATGTACAAATGCATGTAGTCTACTTAATAAAACTTCTGTTCCTCCTTCTCTCCTTTACATCCACTGAGAGGGTCATCCCTCAAAGCGCTCAAGGCGCTGTTAACCGAGGATTCTCAGTATGTGGTGTTTCTCCTTCTTCTCATCCTCTTGACTCTTGTGTGTCTCACTGCGTGAGGTTGTGGAGCCATCCTGTTTTTGCTATGAATCAGAAGAGGTGTGGTAGGGTGCTTTTTGTGGTGAGCATGTGTGCTATGTCGAAGCTGATCCTTCCCATTTTTCGTCACAGCTTGTTGCGGTGTCGTTGGTGTGCTGGGCAGTGTACTAGTAGGTGAATGACTGTTTCTTCTGCCTCTCCACATGCTGGGCATAGTGGTGATTCTGCTTTCTTTATGCAGTGTAGGTGTTTGGCTAGTGGTGCGTGGCCTGTGTGTAGTTGTGTGAGCAGGCTTGTCTGGCTGCGTGATAGGGTTGCGATGAGGCGTAGGTACATTTTTGTTGGCATGGTTGGGTCTGTGTGTCAAAGCTGGTTGTATCGCAGTGATTTTGTCCATAGCTTCGCTGTTCTCTGCTTTAGTTTTTCCATATATGCTTGTTTGGTGGTGGATTTGCTTATGGGTAAGGGGTTTCGTAGAAGTGGGGGTAGGTCTTGTCACTGGTTGTCTGCCCCTTGTTCTGCTGCTCTCTTTGCCTGTTCGTCGGCTGCTTCATTTCCCTCTATTCCCTCATGTCCCGGCGTCCATCATATCCATAGTTTGATCCCCATATGTTTTCTTCTTAGCTTTGCGAGCTCATCATGTAGCACGTCGAAGATGTAGTGTCTGGGTAGTGGTTTCATGCTAGCTGCTGCTGTGATCGCTGCTTGGTTGTCAACGCATACTGTTGCGGATTGGACATTCCATTCATTGGTGATTAGCTTGATGCCTAGAAGTATCCCCACATCCTCTCCCTCATACACAGTGTGCTTCCCACTTGTCCCCAGCCTGAATCCCATTCTCCTCTTTTCCGTTCCTGCTCGGTATAAGACTGCTGCCGCCCCGATCATCCCTTCTGTTCCAGATCCATCGGTGTATACTTTTACGTCTGTGTGGTCTTCCTCTTCCATTTCTCTTGCTTGTTCTCGGTCATTTGCAATCTGCATTTTGATCTTGGGTGTCCATTTCGAGTCGTATCTTGTGGCTGCTATTGTTTCAATTTTTGTTGGGTTTATGCCATATGTGTCCATGAGTTCGTGGAGTGGTGTGGGGTGTCATTTTACTCGTCTGCGTGCTGCATTAGTGACTGCCTTTTGTAGGGGGTGGCCCACCGGTAGTGTGGCTAGCCGTAGGACTGCACAGTGTCTATGTTGGTCAACTAGCAGCCAAAACGGAAGGAGGTTGGCCATCAGATCTAATATGTCTGTTGCTGTTGTTCTCATCGCGCCTGTAATCATAAGGGCCGCTTTTCGTTAAACACCTGCTAGCTTGTTGATGATGGCCCTCCCACTTTTGTACGTTTTTGTTTGCTTTGCGGTGCATCTCTGTGGAGTGAGAAATAGGTCAGTGCCATATAGCATTCATGGTACGGCAATGGAAAGGTATAGCCTTCGAATGTATTGTGCTGCCGTCCCTCGTGTTGTTTTTGTGAGCTGTCCGAATTGTATCATCCAGTCTTGTCCTTTGGCTAAAGCTACCACGCTGTGTGCTTTCCAGTCTAGTCTGCGGTCGATGGTGATTCCTAGGAATTTTGCTGTTTCTGCGGATGGTATTCAGTGGTTTCTTAGCTTGAGTGCTCTTCACAGCATTGGGATGCATCTCCACGGTGCGATTGGGTTCGGTATTGTTCTTCTCGTTAGGTCGAGTAGTTGGAATTTTTCGATGCTGAACTCGCAGTTGTGGTCTCTCGCCCACTCAAAGATGCCTCCCGTTCGCTCCATGATGTTGTTTAGTTTTTCATGTGTTTCTATGAAGTCCTTCCCTGTGGTGATTATTGCCGTATCATCAACGAAGAGTAGTATCACCTCGCCTGTTTTTCTCTCTGGTATGCCAAGCAAGTCTCCGTTGTATATCAGGTAGCAGATCCCTGAGAAGGGGTCACCTTGATCAAGCCCGTTTTCTACCTGGAAGCAGTCAGTTTCGTGGTCATTGAATTTCATGTTCATTTGGCGGTTTTGCATTCTGCGTCGTATCCATTCCGTGTACTCTTTTGGTATTCCCCATTGTCGCATGTCGTGTATTAGTCTGTCAAGGTTGACACTGGGGAAGGCCCCCTTTACATCGAGAAAGAGGACTGAGGCTACTAAACCTTTGCGCCATGCGTCTTTGACTGTTTTTGCTAGCAGGTGGACTGACTCTGTGGTCGTTCAACCAGGCCGTGCTCCAAAGTGGTTGGCTGGGAGTATGCCATGTTTTTCGCACATCGTTACTACATCATCTGTTTGGCAGCTGTTGAGGAGCCGAGCAAAGCCATCTGATAGTACGATTGGTCTCCACGCTGTTGGGCTGGTGTAGTCCTTCTTTCCTGGTTTTTTCATCACCAGTGTTTCTGTTGTGGCCCATTCTGGCAGGTAGTATTTTAGCGTGTGTGTGGCACGGAATAGGGGTCCAAGGTGGGGTACCAGTGCTGTGCACGCATGTACTAGTACGCAGTTCGGCACCATACCTTTTTTGGTTGCTTTGTAGGGCTTCATCTTTTTTATCGCTCAATGTATTTGTTCGTCTGTGATGTTAGTGAATTCCCATTTTGGTTCTGGGTATTCTGTATCGGCTGGCGCCGGTGGGGCGTTGGGGTTCGGTGGTGGGAAGAATGTTTTGAAGAAGAGTTGGCCCTTGCTTGTGTTGTCTATTGCTTCTCTCTCTACCTGTTTTGTTGTCGGGTTTTTTACCTGTAGTGATGGTACCCTGGTCCTACCCACGTCTGTTGCAGGTCTGGTCACTAACCTGCTTGCATTCCATAGCGTGGTGTTGTCAAGACTCTCCAGCCACTCTACCCAGTGTTGTGCCTTGGCTTCCTTGATCTTCTCTGCATACCAGTTTCTCTGCCGTAGGTATTCCTCATGTATTGGGTGGTGCGTTATGAGTCGGAATTGTTTTGATTTTGTACCTAGTTTTCTCATGTTTCTTTTCTCCTGCGCTAGTTCCTTTGTCCACCATCGTTTTGCGTATGGGCTGGGTTTGGTGTCAGGCACATGTTTGTCGATGGTGTCTTGTACGATTTGGTTTAGTTTCTTTAACTGCGTCTTGAAGGTTCTGATGTCTTGAATCTCTGTCGACGGTTCAGTTGCTAGGGCTTCGGTTAGGTTTTTTACCATCTCGTTCCAGTCTGTCATGCAAAAATTTTTTTAGGGTTCGGTGTTTGCAGTGCATGGTTGTATGTCGATCTCGGTGATTATGGGAAAGTGGTCTGTTCTGACCCGGCGGGTTTCGTCTTCTGTGTGGCATTTGATGATTGCATCGTGGATTTGTTCCATGCAAAAGACGTTGTCTACCCTTGTGAAGTTGCCTGTGCTGTGGGATTTGAGCGTCGGGATGAGCGGGGGAGGGCCATTTTCATTTCGTATCTGGCTATCATGTTGAGTAGCGGCTGGGCTAATTCTAGGTTGGTGGTCGTGAAGAGGTGATTGTTCTGTGGTTCATCCCACAATGGGTGGTGTCGGTTAAAGTCTCCTCCCCACATAGTGTGGATTGGGCGTCGCCAGTGTGGTGGGGTTGGCTGTCGCAGGTGCATTGCGAGTTTTTTGAGGGTTTCATTATTATTGCAGTTATTATATATGTTGGCTATTCGTAATGTTCCGAAGTCACCTTGTATGATCATCACCACCATGTTGGGGCTTTCGATCGGGATCTGTGTCCATGTATCAGATAGTATCCTGCTGTTGATTAGTGTTACCATTCTCATTGCGTCTGGGTGTGCTGCATGTGTTGTTGGGTATAGTGCTGTCCAGTTGGCATTAGCTTGTGTCATACCCTTGAAGTCGATGTAGGGTTCTTGTATTAGGCATATGTCGTAGTCTGTCCTTCTGAGCGACGTCAGGAGGTTCAATTGGCTGATGAGCAACTTGTTTGTATTTTGCTGCCTGATGCGTATTGTCTGTCTGTTGTCATTCATTGTGTGGGTGTGTTCATGTAGCTTAACGGCGTTTCGGCTCTTGGCTCCTCGAGTTCTGGGTACTGTTCTCCGCATTGCTCTACGTGCCCCAGACCGTGTTCATCATTGTATTCATCTCCCCATCCCCTTCTTTCTTCCTCTCTTTGTCGAGTATTTTCTTGTCAATGGTTGCTCGTGGTCCCTGGTCCGAAGTAGTGGTCTAGGGTTGTTGGTGTGCTGCGTGGTTCGCATGATCTCTGCCATCCATTATCTGTTGCTCCAATGTTAGCCCCTGATCAGAAGTCTCTGTCTCTCTCATGTTCATTTCTTTGTCCTCGTCTCCTGTTTCTGATGATGGCCCACTGTTCTTCAAATCTTTCGTTGCTCCATCTTTGCATCAATTCCAGTTGTTGCTCTTGAGGTGGTTCCTGGTAGTAGTTCTGGGCTTGCGCATTCTCTGTGTCTTCGTTCATGGGTCTCCATGTGTGGGGGTCGTTCATGGGGAAGAACCTGTACTTCGTTTCAGGGATTCTTGCTTGCAACCTTTTGGTTTCCGTCATGAAGGTTAGGCATTGCCTATCTGCTGTTCCATGTCCTTTCGCTTCTCTGGGAATGCAGTTAGCACATTTGAAGCTCTTTGGGTCAGTTACCATGCATGTGTCCGTGTGGTGCTCCTCTCCACATCTGGCACAGATGTCCATGTGGCTGCTGCAGTCTTTCACTATGTGGCTAAACTTTTGGCATCTAAGGCATCGTTTCGGTTCTGGTAGTAGTTTGCGGGCGGCCCATCTTTTTCCTTCGATGAATAATCCTCTTTCGATTGCCTGATTCGCTGCTTCTCTTGTTAGGTAGCCCATGATTATGTGTGCTGTACATTGTCCTGTGCTGCGGAGGTGTGTGGGTCTGACATATTTCACATAAACGATGGTGCCTTCCTGTATTTCGCTGTCTCTTGTGATTTTGTCTCGTACCATTTGCATGGTGGGGTCGAAAGTGGTTGGTACGAATTCGACCAGTGTGTATAGTAACTTTGTGCACACATTTGTGGTTCCGCCATAGAATCTTGAGAAGGCAGTTTGGACATCTCTCCTTTTCATCCAGTCGGCTGCCGCTTTTGAGTTTAACTGGTATGTCACATTGCCGTTCCTTATTTTTTTCGATGCTATGAAGCTCGTTCCCCTCGGTGCATGCGACGATTTCATGCCCATCAACTCGAGTGTTAGGTTCGCTTTTTGTACTAGCTCCTTCTCTGTCAATCTTTCGAAGGTTTTGTCTCTGGTTGCTGCGTCTCGCTGTACTACCACTTGTCGGTCATTGGTTTCTCCTTGTGCAACTGCTGCTATGTGCATGGGTGGAACATTCCGTTGCGCTTTCGCTGCATAGGTTGTCACATTCAGGGCTGGGGCGGGTATTGGTGCTGTGAGGGCTTCGGCCGGGTTGGGTTGTTGCATCTGCTGGGGTGCCAAGTCAGCTATTTCTTGTGTTATGTGGCTTACCGTGCTCTCTAGTTCTTCTTGGGTGGTCTGTACCATAGCTTCGAAGTCTTTCATCGCTGTTCTTATATGCTCCACTGCTTCTCTGAGATCCTCGACATTTGCCACTGCCTGCATTATCCGTTCCTGTATCTGCTCTCCGATTTCGGTTGATACCATCATGGCCATTCGTATTACTGATTCTCGTTCGACTAGGAAGGCCATCGCTCTGATCGTGTCACTGTAGGCCTGGGCATTTTGGGGAGTTCATGTGCTACTTGGAAGAGCATGTACGATATGTTGCTCAGATCCAGTTCCTCTCCGACATGTAGGTACTGTTTGTTGCGCAGGAGCTCTATGGCTTGCTCGGCATTGGTGACATCAGTTGCGATTCCCATTCCTTTCTCTAGTGCCTCTCTGCTCTGTTGATCCATGCCTGTTGTTTCCGCCACTCGAGCTGTCTGCCTTGTTTTTTTTGTTGGTGGTGGCCCAGGTGGGCCTGGACTTGTGTTCAGCATTTTTGGTTGTGTGGTTTGTTCAGTTATTAGAGGGCTATGTACACTATTCTAGTTCTGCTCTCGTCATCTGTCCCGATATCCTGCGGGCGAACCGTGGGAAAATTCGAGATGATGATGGAATGAGATCAAGATGCATCCCTACCGCCACTTGAAAACCACTTCCTATTCGCTATATTTATTTCTCAACATATCTTGCCACCAGTCCGACATCTCTGAACTTCTTCAAAATTACTTTGAACCTCTTTGAACCTCTCCAGACCTTCTTTGAACTATCTTGCACATCTTTGAATCTATTTCGAACCTCACTTGAACAACTTTGTAGACTATTCACACCATCCCTTATCATTTTGCCTCACTAAAAACAGTGTTTGAATATCAGCAGTGATATTTAGTACCAACTCACACCCTTCCTCTAGCATGTGTTATACTTCCTAAGCCTTTTAACAGGTTTTTGTTAGGTTTCCAGGTCGAGTATTATCAATGAGAGGGCAGGAAACATGATTATTTCACAAGCAGGATGCTGTTAGGGTGACACCTACTAATCTGCTAGCTGGACTGTGGGGGTTCTCCTACAAGAAGGGGGTGGGATGCATGCACGTGATGGGGTTTTGATGGATTTGATGTGAGGGGTTATTAATAGATGAGTTGGTTGAAATAGGCTTTTTGCACCACTATTGTGGATGGAATACTGAAGAGAACTCAACTGGGGTCCCCTAGGTGTATATTGAAGGTTTATATACTATGTTACATATATTGTACTATGTTGTTACCAATGCACACATACATGCACATACATATTGATGCATGTGAATATAAAATTCCCATGCTAACAAATGTAGCATTCTTGGGTGTTTGGTAGCATAATTTGATGTAATAAAATAAAATAAAAGTAAAATAAGATATTATTATGTAATAGGACTGTTTCCTAACATTACCCCCCTTTTATGCCTCGACTTCCAGGTGAGAAAATATTGTATCTGTCCCCTCAGTGAAATTTTGGTAAGGTTGGAAATTCATCCCCTCATACACCATTCTAGCAATGTGACACGGAGCATTGGGATTAAGTTTAAAGAATTGAGCAATTGCATTATGCACTCACTTACAATTCTCTTTGGGTTCCCATGAGTTATTTTCATCAGTGTAGTTCTTCCACTTTATTAAAAACTGCAATTTATTTTGTCGAAGATGTGAGTTTAAAACCTCTTCCACTACATATTCTGGAGCACCTTCTACCATTATTGGAGGTTGCAGAGTAGTTTGTTGACTAGGAATAGTGGGTGGGCAGTAAGGGCATAAGCGGGAAATGTTAATTTCAGGATCAATCTTGAATGATTGAGGTAATTTTAGCACTACTGCATTGGGCAAAATTATTTTAGAAATTACATATGGGCCAACTTGCATCTCCATAAGTTTTCTTGAAGGTCATGGAATATTTAGATCCTTGGTACTTAGCCATACCAAGTCACCAACTTTGTACTCTGGAGCAATGGCTCAAGTATGATCTGCATGTCGCATCATATCATCATGTGCTTTCATCAATGCTGCCTCTGCTTCCTCCTGTACCTTTTGCATCTTAGATACAAAGTCTTCCACTGACTGTACCTTGATTTCCCTTCAAGGTTCTATTCCAATTCAGGGATGATACCCATAATTAGCAAAGAAGGGTGACATGCAAGTAGCTGAATGGATTTTATTATTGTGGAGAAATTCAGCAATTGCTAACCATTCAGGCCAGTCAGTTTGTTGGTAGTTGACAAACATGCATAGGTACTGCTCCAACTCCTGATTCATTCTCTCTGTCTGCCCATCAGTTTGTGGGTGATATGCCATAGATAACTTGGTTTGAATTCCCAATATCTTGTTTAACTCTCGCATAAATGCAGAAGCAAATTGTGATCTGCAATCAGAGATAACTGTATCAGGTAATCCATGTAACCACCATACCTGATTTAGATAAAGGCATACCAAGCACAACAATGAGGTTTCTGCAGTAGTAGAAATAATATGGACTTCCTTTGTGAAGCAGTTGCATACTACAAATATTGCATTATATCCTTGAGCTTCAGGTAATCCAGTAATAAAATTACAGATATATCTCGCCATGGTGCTGTAGGTATAGGGTTTGGCATTAATTTCCCTGCAGGCTTTTCTGGAAATTTCTTCACCCTCATGCACATATCACATCCATCCACATACCCCAACACATATTTTGAAATTCTGGGCCACCAATAATTTATCATTACCAATTCCAATGTCTTCCATTTTCCTGGATGTCCAGCAGCTGGCATATTATAATGTAACTGGATGATCTCCCTTCATAAATCTTGATCCTTTGGTACATATACCTTTCCTCTGAACAACACTAATTCTTGTTCCTCAACCCATTCATCTCCTTTAATATTACCTTTCTTCTCTCCCCTCAGAGCTTTCACAGCTTCCACTACTTCATCATCCATCTCTGAACATTGTCTAATTTTAGACAACATTTCTGTCTCTGAGCTATCCACCAAAGGAAGCCCTTGATGCATAGCACAAATACAAAAGTATTCAGGTTTGAGTAAAGTAATATTTTTATTCTCCTCCTCCACGCCCATTTTGTGATCGGTACATCTAGATAATGCATCTGCTTTCCTCATCAAGCTTCCTGCTTTGTGGACTAAGTGAAAATTAAAACATGATAGGAATAATGCCCAATGCGCTTGCCAACGGTTAAGCTTTTCAGCGGACATGAAGTACTGCAGATTTTGATGACCTGTCCAGATTTTGATCTGATGCATACATCCCATCAAATAATGTCTCCATGCTTCCAATGCTCATATTATTCCCAATATCTCTTTGTCATGCACATCATAATTTCTTTCCACATCATTCAACCCTCAGGACAAATATGCACAACGATGCCATTTGTCATCTTCACATAGCATTGATAATACTGCTACAGTAGCAAAGTAGGATGCATCTGATTCCACTCATAAGGGACACATGAAATCTACTGGGGTTAATATTGGTTCTTTCACAAACTTCCTCTTCAACTCTTCAAATGCTGTCTGCTGTTGTTCTCCCCATCTCCACACTACTCCTTTTCACGTAAGGTTGTGTAATGGTGCAGCAATTTTGGAAAAATTATGAACAAAGTGACGATAAAAATTTGCAAGTCCCAAGAAAGCCTGAACTTCCTTGATATGGGTGGGCATGGGCCAATCAACAATTGCCTGTACCTTGATAGAATCCATTTTGATTCCATCAGGACCAATTATTAATCCAAAGAACTCGATCTTGCTTGCCCCAAACACACATTCCTCTGGTTTTATGAATAAATCATTCTCTGCCAATCTTTGTAGTACCTCCTGCACTATCGCCTCATGGTTTTCTTCATCCTCTGTAAATACCAGAATGTCATCAATGAATATTATTACCACACCTTTGTCTATTACGTCCTTGAAAATGTCGTTCATCATATTTTGGAAAGTCGGGGGATTATTGGTCATCCCAAAAAACATGACAAGCGGCTCAAAGGATCCTCAATGCATGGCAAATATGGCCTTCCACTCATCTCCTTTCTTTATTCTTACATTATTGTACCCCCAGCATAAATCCAATTTTGTAAGAACCTTGGCCTTTCCCACCTTGTCAATTATCTCTGAGATCAACAGTAAAGGGTATGCATTCTTCACTGTTCACTCATTCAGATACCTATAATTTGTACACATCCTCTTCTTCTGATCTTTCTTTGGTACAAAAAATATTGGTGATGTCTGCAGTGATTTCAAAGGTCATATGTATCCCTTGCACAATTGTTCATTAAGGAATGCATTCACTTCTTCTTGTTCCATCAGAGATAATGGGTAGACTTTCGACTTCTTCAGCACAAATCCTGCACTGGCATCCACTCTGATTCCTTCTTCTGAAAGACTGACAAATATTTATGATATGCTTTCAGTACCCACTCCTCCACTGGCTTCTCCACTTTCACAGCATTTTTATCCCACGTCTGTCCTCCACAAATTTTCCTAAAGGTTTGCTTCTGTTCTCCCTTATTGGTCATGATTGGAACTTCCCCAGTTGGCATGTCCTCATCTTGCACTTCCTCCATTGTAACAGAATACTTCCTCGGATGCTCTTTCTCTTTCCTTTCCTTCTTCTCCTTTTTTACTTTCCTCCCATATACATTACATTTCTTAGGACAATGAGTCATGTGTACCTTCTCCATTTTCCAATCAATTTCCAGGTTATGTTTACATAGCCATGGACATCCAATTATCAGATTGGTTTTCCCAAGGTTGCACACCTCAAATATGGCTCGTTCCTGATGATCCAGATACTTCAGTATCATCATTACTTCCTCCTTAATAGTTCCTCTATGATTAATCATACCGTCAATATTGTACACCATTATAGGTTGTTGCAGTTTACGCATGCTAAAACCATTTCCAGTAATTAAGAATTGATCAATAAATAATCCAGTAGCACTGCTATTGAGCAATGCCTCCACATCAATTGCTGCATGCATGTCCACTGTCTTCAATCCTACTGTCAAACTGATTTTGGGTTCTATCCGCGCAGAGCAAATAAAGAATTCAGAAATAAGGCTGGGCATTTTTCTTTATCGCATAAGTGATGATAGTCATACTCCTCAGTTTCTCTTTCAGGTTCACTCTGGGTTTCATCAGATACTAATACATTATAATGATTCTGGGTCACCAATGGGGAAACCTTCACTGGGACTCTTCCACAAAATTCTTCTGCTTATCTTCCTCCAACTTCACTTCTTCGATTGTTGCTTCCCTAATCTTTCTTTTCTGCCTACAATTCCTAGTAACATGCCCTAATTGCCCACAGTTAAAACATTTAAGTGGGGCTTATCTTCCTGCTTGATCAACATCCATTGCATCTGCTGATGCTGCTGACTCCTTAACAATAGGTGTCACTGCCATGGACAGTGGCTGTGCCCTCGGAGTTTGTACCTGAGGCATCCTTCCTTTCTCGGACTTTCCTCCTGATGACTTTTCAAATCTGGCATTTCCATACATCAATTTTGACTCATTGCTGATCAAGATGCATTGCCCAATTGTACCACTCGTCCAACCTCTCTGGCATAGAAGGTAGTTGATAGATAGACTTGAATAAAGAGGGATTTAATCCTGCTTTCAAAAATTCTACCAATGCAGCTTCTCCCATATCTGTCTGTGAAGCTTCTGCCTTGAACTGCAAAATAAATTCATCTGCCATCAGAAAACCTTGGCGCATGGCTTTTAATTTAGCATTAGCCATTGCCTTTGGATTAGTGTCTCCAAACTGTGCCTCTAGTCTCTCCAAAAATTTCCTGAAGGTTGCAAATGGTTTATATCCCATGGCAATCTGATTAATAGCTTCATTTCTCCAGAACTGTGCTTTTACCCCTTGAATGTATGTGTTAAGGCAACACCAATTGCAACCACTACTTCAACTGAAGTTATACTGAGTGGACTGCTAGGCGGGCTCTTACAAGAAGTTGTCGTTTGATAGAAAGGTTGTCTGGCAGTCTCAAGCATTCACACTTGTTATGGTGGAATCTTAAGAGAACTCAACTAGAGCCTCTTGGTGTAATATTGCATCTTATATACTACTATACATGCTGCATCCATGAGGTTTGGGCATGCTTACCCCATGTGTTGGATCAGTAAGCCTCCCTTTCCATGCTCTTGCATAGTGCCTGCCCCTAACCATGCTGTATGTAATCTACTAAGATGATCTGATATGATTAGATAAAATATTGTTTTTGCTCTCATAATAGTACCCCCTTCTTATGCTTGATCATCCCAATCGAGATCTGGACTCCAGCCATGAGAGAAACTTTATTGCCAAACACCGACTACTCTGCTTGTCATGCGCCATCCTTAATGCTCATTCCCCCAATGTCACTCAACCACATTTTACTTGCCATCCTTGGAGCACTCTTTGGAAGTGCTTTTTTCATCATCCTCATCTGCCTCTTTTGGCAGACTGCACATACATTACGTGATTCTTCCTCCCATTCCTTGGTTCACACACCTGGCATGTCCATCGTATTTGCCAACATTGAGCTCCAGTCCATCTGGCGACCCCCCACCACCCATACATGTGACTCATACATGGACACATCATCAATTTTTGGCATGCAAATGGATGAGTCAGGAGTGGTTGTGCCATTTGACCCAATGAGGACTATACGGTTATAGTTGGGGTGTGTCTTAACTTGTAGTGGGGAGGGGCTTTTGTGTGGGAGGCTAGTCAATGTTCAGCTTGCTGAGCATGCCTTCTGGTGTTGTGGTAAAGTTCCCAATCGGTTGAAAGTTCAATCCATCTAGCATTCAAATTCGTCGTAGTGCTGCGGGGTGCAGATGGTGAAATTCTTGCACCTTATCTGGTGCATTGCCAAGGTTTGGGAATGGCTCACAAGTGTTGTTCTCTTCCATGTAGTCTTTCCACTTGACTAAATACTCTAACCTCCCTCACCTCATTCTTGAATCTAGTACCTCCTCAACCTCATACTCTTTCTCTCCCTCAATAATCACTGGTTCTGGTGGCATGACTTTCTGCCCTAGAATTTGTGTTTCATTATATGGCCTTATTCACAACACATTGACTACTGGATGTATTTTCATGGTCTTTGGTACTTGTAACCCGACTGCATTTGGTGACAGCACTTCTGTAATTTTGTATGGACTGATTCATTTATCTGTCAGCTTCTTCATTTGTCACCCAATGTTCAAATTCTCTGTCTCCAACCATACTTTTTGGCCCTCTGCATACTTCGGCGCCTCCCCACAGTGTTGATCTGCATAGCGCTTTATCTCGTTTTACACCTTCATTAGTGCTGCCTCTGCTTCCTCGTAAACCCTTTTCATTCTCTTTGTGAAGTCATCCACTGCTTCATTCTTTGTCTCTCTCCTTGGCTCAAATTCCATGTGTGGGTGGAATCCATAGTTTGCATAAAATGGCAATGTCTGGATTGCAGAATGCATCTTGTTGTTGTATGCAAACTCTGCCATTGCAATCCATTTTGGCCAGTCGTCCTGTCTGTGTGCCACGAACATCCTCAAGTACTGTTCTATGTCCTGATTTGTTTATTCAGTCTGACCATCTGTCTGTGGATGATATGCTGTTGACAACTGCATCTGAATTTCTAGCATCCAGTTCAATTCCTTCATTAAGTCCACTGTGAACTGCAGTCCCCGATCTGAAATTATTGACTCAGGTAAACCATGGTACCTCCACACATTATCCCGATACAACCTTGCCAGCCCTAATGCACTTGTCTCCTTTGTTGTTGGCACTGCATGTATCTGCTTCTTTGCCCTGTCAACCACCTCCAGTAGTGCATCAAAACCCTGTGCCTCTGGTAACCTTGTGATAAAATCTGCTGCAACTCCATTTCATGGCTCCATTGGTGTCTCTGGTGGCCTTAGTTTCCCTGCCAGAGGTTGCGGGTAGTTCTTGTTTCACTGACACTTATCACACCCATCCACATAATCAAATACAAACTTCATAATCCCTGGCCACCAATAATTTTGTGATATCAACTCTAGCATTTTCCACCTCTCTGAGTGTCCCACTATCAGTGTGTCATAATGCAATTTCATCAATTCTCTCCTCAACCATATGTCTTTAGATACATAGACCTTTCCTCTGAACAGTACTAAGTTTTGCTCCTCAGCCCATTCTTCTGATCTTAATCTCTTTGTCAGTAATCTCTTCATTTCTTCAATTGCTTTTACAACTGATTCATCCCGCTCTCTCGATTTTATAATTTTTGATAAGATCCCTTCCTCTTCTCCTTCAATCAGCAGGTGTCCCTGTTGTAGTGCCCATACAGCAAAAAACTTGGGTTTTAATAAAGTAACATCTTTATTATCATCTTCCATCCCCTCTTTAAAGTCTGGCCTCCTGGACAGAGCATCTGCTTTTCCCATCGCTATTCCTGGCTTCAGTATTAATTCAAAGTCGAATCTTAATAGGTACAGTGCCCATCGTGCTTGTCTCTGATTTAACTTCTTTGCTGTCATGAAATATTGCAGGTTTTGATGATCCAACCAGATTTCTACTTTTTGCTTCACTCCTTCAAGATAATGCCTCCATGTCTCCAATGCCCTAATGATTGACAGCATTTCTCTATCATGTACATCATAATTTCTCTCAATGTCATTCAATGTTTTTGAGTAGAATGCACAGGGTCTCCATTTCTCATCTTCACCCTTCATTGACAAGACTGCCCCAGGTGAGAACCCTGATGAATCTGCTTCTATCCTCATTGGTCTTTCTGGATCTGGGTTTACCAATATTGGAAATATTGTGAATTGCCTCTTCAGTTCATCGAATGCACCTTGCTGTGCTTCTGTCCATTCCCACTGCTGTTCCTTTCATAACAACTTATTTAAGGGTGTCGCCACTTTTGAGAAGTCCTCCATTAACCAGCAGTAATAGTTTGTGAGTCCTAGAAACTGCTGCACATGCTTCACATGTGTTGGTGCTGGCCAGTCCCTTATCGCCTTGACCTTCATCTCATCCATCTTTAATCCATCTGGTTTGATGACCACATCCAAAAACTCCACCTCTTTCTGTTTGAATACACACTTCTCTGGTTTCAAGTATAAATCACTTTCTGCCAACTTCTTCAACACTTCCTCTACCATTTTGCCATGACCCTCTTCAGTCTCTGTGTTTATCATTATGTCATCTATATAGATGACCACCTTCCCGCTCTCGATTTCTATTTGCAGAATCCCATTCATCATTGACTGGAATGTTCTGGAACTGTTTGTCAATCCAAAGTACATGACCAATGGTTCAAATGCCCCTCAATGTATCATAAATGCTGCCTTCCACTCATCTCCCTCCTTCATTCTCACATTGTTGTATCCCCATCTAATGTCCAGCTTTGTGAACACCCTTGCTTTTGCTACCTTGTCAACCAACTCATTGATCAATGGTAATGGATAGTTGTTCCAGATTGTCTGCCCATTAAGTGCTCTGTAATCCTGCACGAAACATTTCTTCATGTTCTTTTGTGGCACAAAGAGGGTTGCTGATCCTTTCTGATGCTTTCTTCTTGAACACCTTTAGGTATTTGTGGAATCATTTGGATACCATCTCCTTGACTGTCTTCTGCACCCCATCCTTCATTTGTGGGTTTAAATTCTGGCTTTCCCACGATGCAGGTTGTGCTGCTGTTTGAAAATTTCTTCCAAAATTATATTTTCATCTTGACTACTCCTCCTCTCCTATGCACCTGTGCATCCTCATCCTCTATATCCTCTACTGATGGTTTGTATTTCAATTGTGCTGCCAGCTTCTGTTGATGCCTCTTCTTTTTTACTGCCCTTATGTACACATTGCATTCATGTGGGCATCGAATCATCTTTATTGCTCCTGTGATCCAGTCTATCTCTGGATTATGTTTTCTCAACCAGAGGTGTTCCAGAATTATTACTGCCTTTTCTAAATTGCACACCTCAAACACTGCCTTTTCTTGGTGTTTTTTGTGTGACAACATCAAGGTGACCTCCTCAGTGATCGAGCCTCCTTGATTCTCCATGCCATCCACATTGTATACCTTAATGGGGTACTCCAGCACTCGTGATTTCAATCCATTGCAGTGCACAAATTCTTTGTCTATAAATAGACCAGTTGCTCCACTATCCAGCAGTGCCTTGACTAATATTGAGTCGTGGGTATCCATGGTGGTGATAGCAACATCTATCAGTATCTCCCTTTCAAGTTTTGTCAATCATACAAAGTGTCTTCCAATCAGTTCTCCCTTGCTTTTATTCACTTCTGACTCCAATGCCTTATGTGAAATTAAGCATGCCACCTGTGCGCCAAGCTCAGTTTCCTGAGTCCCCCTGGTTTTATAATCATTACATGAGTCATCCACTACTAAATTACTAAGTATGGGAGCTACTTGTCCTCGCTTGAAAAATTCTTCTTCCTGGCTTTCTCTTTCTCTTCCCTCCTGAAAAAGTCACTCATTTTATTGTAGGTCATGTTCTGTACATCTAATCTGCTCTACAATTCCTTGCCATGTGGCCCAGCTTGCCACATTTTCAACATTTTATTGGGGGTCTTACTCCCCCACGATCCATGTCCATAGCATTTGAATCCCTACTTGGCTGCTCAGCTGGCTGCTGCACCTTGGGTGGTTTTTCCCAAAATAGCCATACTGCTGGTGCCTTAACCGTCTGATTCCTGTGTGAGGCAAACATCTGTTCCTCCATTTTTGCTTGTCACCATTGGTGGTCCAGCCTCATTGCTTCCGTGTACCACCCAGTGATTGTGTATGGTCTCTGTTTCAAGTTATTGAGTCATTCGTGCAGTGCCCAGTTAAGAGACCGCTTGAACTCATAGATCAGAGGCTTCCCAGTATAGCCCAATTCATGTGCAGCAATCTTAAAGTCTTGGACATGTTCATCTGCAGTTTTATCTCCCTGCATCATGGTCATGATCTTAAAGACTTGGGTGTCTTCCTTATTAGGGTCTACGAAGGTCTCCTCAATATTGTCTAGCAGTATTTCAGCTGTCTCGAATGGCATTACACCATGCATGATTTCTCGTACAGCTACCTCGTGCCATTTCAATGCTGTGCCACCCTGCAGGAAGGAGAAAATCCATATGACCTTGGATTTTTCTATAGAGAATCCATTGGTGCACCCATGCAGGTACATGTAGCATGCGGTGCAGAATGTGTCAACTTCCTCACAGCTTCAGAATTTCTCCACAAATTTTCGAGTCATGTGATTTGGTAATTCAGGTCCCAAACTTGGCAAAACTTGTGATTCAGCTATTTGTCAACACTTGGGTGTGTGAGACACTTCGGATCAATATCCCTTCTGACAGTGCCTGATCTCAGAGTTAATACTAAATTTGGCTAGTAACTATGTAACTAAAATAGTCATCTGAATAGTGTATAGTGAATCTCCCTTAAACCAGATCCAATCGGGTGTCTGGTTGCAGCTGTTCTAATGATGAGCGCTGTCTCTCAATCACTGGTGGTTGCAATGTAAGGTGAGGCCTGGCATCAGCTTACAAAAGCAAAGGTAAATATGTTTATACAAGTACTTCCGGTTTGTGCAAAAAGGATGAGTAAGCAGTTGTGGCACAATGAAACAATGACATATGCATGTGTAAGAGAAGGCGCACTGATGGGGTAATTAAGTTCTTCTGCTAGGGTGACACCCACTAATCTGCTAGCTGGACCATGCAGCTTCTCCTACAAGAAGGGGATGAAATGCGCATGCATGATGGGGGTTTTGATGGATTTGATGTGAGGGGTTATTAATAGATGAGTTGGCTGAAATAGGCTTTTTGCACCACTATTGTGGATGGAATACCTAAGAGAACTCCACTGGGGTCCCCTAGGTGTATATTTAAGGTTTATATACTACGTTACATATATTGTACTATGTTGTTACCGATGTGTGCATACATGCACATACATATTGATGCATGTGAATATAAATTTCCCATGCTAACAAATGTAGCATTCTTGGGTGTTTGGTAGCATAGTTTGATGTAATAAAATAAAATAAAAATAAAATAAAATATTATTATGTAATAGGACTGTTTCCTAACAGATGCTTATGAAGAGCCGTGCAAGCCGTGCCAGAGCTGAAAACTTACAGCAAAGTCAAAAAATGACCACTCAACCCACAGTCAAGGAAGTTGATGATGACAACCCCAATCATTCCATCATTCCGCTGTCGCCCAACCTGCATATCTCACATGCCAATTGCAATCTGTCTCCCCACTGACCAGATGACAGAGTCACTGACTCCGAGCTTCTTGACATCATTGGTGCCCTTCAAGGGACAGCAATGGTTGAAGATGAAGATAAAGATTCTGAATCTGAATCCGAATCAGAGGATGAGGATGATGGAGAATCGAGTGAAATACGAGAGATTACTGCCCTGGAGCATTTTTTATCCACACTGCAGAAAACACATGATGTTGCCCTGGCTGTAGAGTGAGGGCACAAGAATGGCAGAAAATGACCCAGAGTGTACATGGGAAATTCAGATCAAACCAAGGGATGACATTGGCAGCAATGTTGTGAGCTGGCAGCAAAAGGATTTTTGTCTGTAAAAGACTGGCTATACCAGATGCTGTCCACACTGCTGCCAACCTCATTGCATGGTTCTTGAGTGCAGTGACAATGTTTGATCAACCAAATTTGGACCTTCGCCAGGAATCAGAGGTGTCAGACTCAGAGAATGAAAGCCATCTGGCAGGCATATGCAGAGCCAGGTGCACAACACCAGCCTTAGTCCCAGAGGAGTTGGAATCAAATGGAGGGTCTCAGCCTCAAGAGTCAGATGGTGATGAAGTCGAGTCACAACACTTGAGTTTAGATTGTTCAGAGTTGGAGCCTGAGAAAGATGAGAGATGGCAGTGCAAGGATGTAATTGAAGAGATGCTGAGGGATCTGAGATGTGGAAAGACACCCCGAGACAACAGTGAGGAGACACCAATGGACTGAGCACTAAACTAGCTCAATTACACAAATTTCCCAACACTTCGCAGAGCACAGGCAAAATTGACGGTGCAAAGCAAAGACAAAAAAGTTGATGTGGTATTATGTGCTCATATAATGGCCATGCTTGGGGCTTTGAATTTGTATCTTAACCCAGAGTTGCCATATTCATGGAGAGGCATCGTTGCTGATGTCACAGTCACAGGGGCATGGCATTTACCATGCGCAAACAATTCAGCAGTGAATCTATCAGTTTATCAACCACAGAAAACTTCCCTTTCATCATTACAGAGGCACACATTCAAGTATTCTTGAAGATGAAGACATTGCAATAGAGATTCAGCTGAAGCCTTCGGAGCATGCAAAGGATAATTTTATCAAAGCATTGAATGTTGTTGAGATTGTCACAAGCAGGGAGATACAAGAGCATTTGGAGGCAGCTGGAATTAATAGATATCAGAATGGAGTGGGCATGAGTAGCTAAAAAAATTTCGATGGCATTACTCCCGGAAGCAAAATGGGATGTATATCGATGGCCATGAGCAAAATGATATTGTGGCATACCGCCAGCAATTCGTAACTCGATTTTTGAAGAAGTATGCACCTAGGATGCACACCTGGGATCATGATGGAACTAAAACCAAACCAGTTGGATTTTGTCTACCTGATGGAAACAGTTGTTTTTGACTGATCTTTGTCACACATGATGAGTCAACATTCTATGCAAATGATGAGCAAAAGATGCGATGGATTCATGAAAGCCAGAAAGCAATGCCAGAGAGAAAAGGAGAAGGACCATTGATCATGATCTCAGATCTCCTGACCTCAGAATGGGGGCAACTGACAAGTGAAGATGGCTCAGAGTGCGTGATCTTATCATTTCAGAATTCAGAATACATCCCTTAAATTTGACAGAGATGCTCATGTGGTATTCAAGGCTGGAAAAAATCGTGATGGATATTTTGATGCAGATGATCTCCTTGCTTAAGTTGATAGGGCAATTGACATTTTTGAGGAGAGAACACATGGATTCTTGACTGGTCTATGGTTGTTTAATAATGCCCCAGGCCACCAAAAGTGAGCACCCAATGCACTATCATCTTGCAGGATGCCCAAAAACTAAAATGAAGGATGGACACACCACAAAGATGGTCCTCACATGTGGTCCACAATTTTGCCAAATGGAGAAGTCCAAGAATTCCATTTTTCTGATGAGCATCCACAATATCTGGGCTGGTTCAAAGGGATGGAACAGATCATTTAGGAGCGGGGTCTCTGGCCTGCATCAGGCAATCTCCTTGCTCAGTGTGAGGGTTTTAAATGTGAACATGGCAAGACCAATTGCTGCTGCCGCTGCCTTTTGTTCAATCAGCCTGATTTTGTCAATCAAAGATCTCAACTTGAAGAGCTGATCTCCTCTTGTGGACACATTTGTGACTTTTATCTGAAATACCACTGTAAACTAAATCTTATTGAACAGTACTGGGGAGCAGTCAGATTCCAGTATTGAAGCTTTGGTTGCCAGCCATCAAATGTTGTCAAGATGGAGAAAAGAATTTTGCAGTGTCTCGACAATGTACCTCTCACCCAAATTCAACAGCAAGTTACCATAATTAGCTTTCAAAAGAATTGATTATTGATTTTACTACACTGATAAATAGATATGCAAACGGATCTGCTCAATTCATGAATGCATACTTGAAAGGTTTGACAGGTGCTGATGCAGTTTGGGCAAATCAGAAATATTGGGGTCATTGCACCCTTCCTGTGAGCATTTTGGCTGAAGTAAAGAAGGCTCAAGAGAATCAATCTATTGTATAGATACACCCTAATGGTATAATTATACCTCCAAATTATGATTATTCCCTGTTGTGTAATGTGCCCAGTTGAACTTGTCAAAATTTTGGGACTACAATTTGGCCACTTAACCCTAACCCTAGTGCTTAAATAAGGGATTACTAAGGGTGTCAGTTCCTAACTGCTGCTATCTGAATATTTCCACAGAAAAAAAAAACCAAAGTTTTTGCCACTGAAATATGATAGGCTTATAGCATAGTGTGCTAGTCGATTATGGAATGTCAAGAGTTATACAAATTAGTCTAAGTGAACATACTAATTGATCTGGGAGCGGAAGCGACTCGGTCTGGCAGAAGGAGAGGATTTGGGGTCGAAATTCTCAGAATGATCGCAAATCCTCAGATTCCATCCTCATCGCCCGGGGGTGAGCTAAGAATATGACTACAAAGAATTCACATGAGGAACAAGCCTAAGGTGTGGCATAGTCATAACGAAGACTTACCCGGGGACGCATGTCAAGCCTTAGGTGGGTTGCTCATTCACTTTCGCAGTCCATTTGGCCTGAGAGGGAGCATGTCAATGTGAAGTGCTCCGAGGTAGTCCAAGCAGTGCCAGTACTCCAAAAATGCTTGAGAACGCCAGCATCCAAACTTTTTCACCATATCTGGTGGAACTCCTGAAATTAGATAGAAGGTTGTCCTGCCAATTTAAAAACAGTGCCCAGTGATTCGAGTGTATCCCTTGCCTTTTGCTTTGAGAATGGCATTGATCCTGTGCACAAACTTTGATTTTGTAAGTGTATAGCTTTTCCTGGTCATCATGATACGCTGCAATAGAGTCATTGAGACCGAGTTTGTTCTTCAGAAAATGTTTGTGGAGTGCATGGATTGGGTCCAGTGGAGCCTCTTGGCAGGGAATCCATACATTGTTGCCTCATGCTTTCTGGGTTTTCGACCACGGGAGGTGAAGGTTGCAGGCCCCATTTTCTGCAGTGGACTCGGCGATGTGTGCAAAGGTGGCATATCGCTTCAGATTGAACTTGTCGGAGTGCTGGGTGGGTGGTAGGATTTCACCGCTCCAAAGTTGACAGAAAAACAGTAACAGGCAGCAGCACGCATGCATATATCAAGCCCTGAGGACCTGTTCAGTCCTTTGTCCAAGTCCTCTAGCATGCTAATGGTCATGGGTGCCCTCTTAGTTCAAAAAGACGATGTTGGCCGAAGCTCCTCGATGCCTTTCAAGACTCACCATAAAAGGTTTCCACCTTGCCACGTCAGGCCCCATCACTCATGCTCCTTCTTGATTGCCAGCAATTTCGCCCCTATAGTCCTTCCAGCCAATCGCCCTGCATAAGAAGAGGTCCAGCCCACCAGGAGGTCCTCACTCGCTAGGAATGTGTCATGGTTTTTGATCCCAAGGCCCTCACAGAATGCCAAGAATTTCTGCAATTGACTCACATCTTTCAATTGGGTCAACCTACTAACTGCAGCCTCCTGTACATCTTTAATCTTCTCCCTCAAGGCCAGTGGCAACTCCAGACTCAAACAAGGGGACTCTCTGTGTGGTGGTGTCAGGCAGGATGTGTAGGGTCATTGTCAGATGTGGTTGTAGGAGAGTTCTCCACCATGTATTTGTGCTAGGTGAGATAGTTTGATGTTGCTTTCCAGTGGATTGGATATGTAATTGTGTTTTAGTTGTCTGAGAGGTGGCATTGCAAAGTCAATTTGGCTGGTAGTCAGCGATGAGAGCTGAAGTGTTGTGGCAGTGTGACAGTGTGGACAGACAAATGCATGCAAAATTATTGTAGTCTCACGTCATGGTACGATACTGGTTTGTGCACTAAGCCTACTAAATGGAAAGGAAGTTTCGGTGGCAATGTATATAAAGATTCTTTCCCTGGAAATTTTTCCCTCAATGGATTGCCTGCTGGAATATCTGCACTGGGTATCCAAGTTGTCGAAACCCATAGCTCATGGTCTTGAATAAGTTTGACAATCTCGTGAAGCACCATGTTCTGCTGAGTGCCACAAGATCTTCCTGCCTTTAGTGCATTTACCACCCCTCTGTTATCTGAATGGACTATTATGTGGCATTCCTTGAATTTTGCTGTGATGAGTGTCCAAACTGCCAACTTAACTGCTACCATCTCCACCCAACCGATTTCTCGTCCTCTGGAATCCCAACTGTCATTGAGTTGCCATGCCAGCCATTTACCATTGAGGACCAAACCAATGCCCCAACCCATTGATGCATCTACAAATAATTTGGTGTCAAGTGGATCTGGGGGCCTGATGGTCCTCAATCCAACGAATTCATCACATAGGCGGTTTCTCCACCATCCTATGTCATCCACTGTCCCTGGAGATACTTTGTGGCTCGTTTCCCTTGCATAGTTGGTCTTGAACCCCCCTCAAAATTTGTATAGGGAGATGAGGTGAGATTGCTTTTCTGGTATGACCAAACACACATGGTTTAGCATCCCAATGACCCTCTCGGCTTCTTTTGCTGTATGATGGGAGCCAACCGTCCATGATAAAATTCGTTCCAAATATTTTGTCTTCTTTTTCTCTGGCAGCTCTACTGATTTGGCATGTAGGCTCCAGCGGAATCCTATGTATGTGAATTCTGATGAGAAGTCGACAAATTTTGTGGGTGCCCAGGGCCACCCTAACTCCTCTGTGATGTCCCACACCAGATTTGCATTGTATGCATAGGTGTAATTACCTTGGGCCTGATGTCTGGTAGGGTAGCATATAAAAATGAAATCATCCACCCACTTAATGACCGCCTCGATTCCCCAACTTAGGAGTATCTTGACCATTGCGTCTGCTACCCTCCCAAAAATTCCTGGTGAAGGGGATGCACCGAAATTTAATACCCCATCTAGATGAATGAGACCTTTGATCATGATAGCTAAAAACCGGCGTGCTGATGGGTGTATGGGAATGTTACAAAATGCTGCATCAACATCAAAAACTGCTGTTTGTGTTTCTTCTGGTGCATCTGCGACTAATGAATAGCATTCCAAGAATGAACCCCAAGCACACTGAAATTTCTTTGAATCAATAATCATATTGATAGACATGTATGTGGGATCAATAATATATTTCTCCAACGAGTCACGTGGGGCACTCTCCAGGTCGATACAATGTTTGCTGGTTGGAAATGAATGATTTACAATTATGCAACATTTACTGCCGCCTTGATCGATAACTGTGAGGGGAGCCATACGAAAATGTCCAATGAGTGAAAAAAGCATGTCTGGATCATAACCACATGATAATCTACCAAGTGCTATTTCTTCAGCATATTTTGAGACCACACAGTCCTCGTCCTCCTGCGATGTGAAATGATTAGGGGGAATGGAAGTGCATGCAAGCAAATAATTTTCTAAACCACAAAAGAAGCCCTGTCGGAGGCCCACTGGAATGTCTTTAAACTCACCAAGAATGCCTGCATTTTCTAATGCAAGCTCCCAGGCATCCGCTTTCAACTTCGTCACGATCAGAAAGATTTCGTCAGGCAGTGCATCTTGCAGATCCGTGGTTGAGATCCCCGCACAAGGAGCATGAGTGGCTAAATGCGCATATGCCTCCTCATCTACATCCAGAGGGGCTGACATTGAAATTGATGCAGACTTGCTTGTTGCCAAGCACCTTGTCAACCCATTTCCCTTGCTCAAATGCCAGTCATTTTGCAGGTCCTTGGTGATCTCTGTGCAAATGGGCTTCACCGCTGATACGGCTCCCTATCGCCCTGTGCGCATACTATGGCATTTTTTTTGCGATTGTGTGCACCTCCTAGATGGCTTCCGCACACTTTTGTGCACCTTTGACCGTTTAGGTGCGCCTTTGTGCACCTTTTGCATTTCTACTGCGCTTTTGGTTCCCCATAGCCGCCAATCATTGTGCGCCCTGAATGCGCCTCGTTGCGCTTCAAGCCGCCTCTGTGTGCCCCCCCCACACTCCTTATCTGCCATTTTCCATTATTGCATGCTCGATGCGCCTTTATGCACTCCTTTTATGCTTTACTTGCAACTCATGTTCTTTGCTGCACACTCACTGCACTATTCTTACCATCACACAACAATTCACCACTTCAAATGCGCTGTGCATTGCGGCTTCCATCTTACTGGTGCATTTGCTTGAGGCGCACCGCGATTCCAACATGAGCAAACTGCGCATTCTTACATAACTGGGCCGCTTTGCACCTATTTGGCATTGGACTGTGTGCACTTGGGCGCTTTCGTGTAATCCTGGCGCTTTGGTGGTATTTGGCCTCACACAGCATCTCCTTATTGTTCTTCCACATTTCCAATCGGCATTGCCTTGTCTGGTAACCAGCACAGGTTGATTACATCATTATTACTAAGGCGCAGCACATGACACATAACACCAAAGCAGATTAATTGGGAAGAGCGCACGAGACTTAGCACGCACCAATAATAGCGCATTGCACTGGAACAGTTGGATATTGAGCTATAGGTGCGCAAAATCTTATTGGCTGAGGCAGCAGCATAGTGCAGTCAGGTTTAGATGGGCGAATGGATGCGCTTGTGGGTAGTGCATGGCGCTTTCTATTTTTACATGTTATTTTACCGTTTTTATCACATAAGCCATTTGTACATAGTAGGCAGAGAGATAGAGAATCCAGAGGATCTTTCCCCCCCTCATAGTTCATAGCTCAGTCAGCGTCGCACATAGTCTGTGCACCAGCGTCCAGTCCATGCACCTTTGTAGTGCGCCCTTCATATAGCCACGTTTGCATTATCATTTGTGTCCCCTCATCGTATTGTTGCGTTGCGTCCCTTGCGTTGTGTCCTTCGTCCTTGTCTGTGCACTATCGTAGTGTGCCCTTCATATAGCTGCGTTTGCGCACCGTGTGCGCACTTATTTGCATAGCCACATTTTGCGCACTGTTTGCGCCTTTTTCTGCCCCTTGCACTTTCACTCTGTTCACACCCCCAACCTGTGCACCACCTTCACAGTACATCCCAGTGTCGTCTTTGTCCTGTTACACCTCCCGCCTTCATCATCCTCATCGTTGCGCACTTTTGCGCTCCCATTGCGCATTTTTCCGCACTGCGTGTTTTTGCCTCTTTGCATTGCGCACTTTTCCGCCACTGCGCATATCTTCCCTTTTGTGTACACTACTAGTGTGCACATTGAAAAGCGCTGTCCCAGCCTCTCTATAGTCTCTGCGCCCTGAAGGATGATCCGAGGCCCTCTAAGTGAACTCCCCCCTCACCCCGAGCATGCCTGCAGTTGTAGGTTAAGTGTTCACCACTTCTGTTGAGACTCTGCACTGAGTACCAACTGAACACATCACCGCAGAGATAACAGTGGAAAGTACCTGAGGGTTGTGAGGAACGAAAAGGTTGGGCTTGGTATCCCCCTCAGTTAGAGCCAAATGATCCACTGCCTTGAAAATCATGTCCCCTGCCCCGGCTACTCAAATCAGCACCCCCGCTCCCACCAGCTGGTCGTCCAAGTTGCTCTAAGATCGTGGGCACGAGGTTCCTCATTTTGTACTTGTGAAACAATTGCTCATCAAAAATCAGCCCATAAGAATCATCCCTTCGACCGACCCATGAAGTGTACGATTCGATAATGTAGCCTCGGTATGACAGCCAGTCCTGTGTGTAGTCAGGCTGCGCTGCGATAATGCTGAAAAATTCTGCAAACATGTCTGCACACTCCTTTGCTCATAGCCCTCCAGCCCCCAAATCATCACTCATAACGAGGTATTTACATAGGCCACAAACAAAGTTCTCGCGTATCTCCATGAAATCATCGGTAGTTATGTAGTGATCTCTCACTGCCGTCATAGTCTTCTGTTTCAGCCTAATCTCCCCTTTGTCATTCCAACCAATCTCAGTATCAACTGCCTCAGTGGTACGTGTCACACTCAAGCAGGCCTTGTGTGTGCATAGGGCCAGAGGGATGTAATTCTTGAAACCGCCCTTCAGCTCCTTGATGATGGATAGTGGTAAGTCACTTGTGGCATTTGTGATCGCATGCGAGAAATATTTTCTGGGGGCTGGCTGGGTGTTTGAGTTCCCAGGGAGTACCAGGTTCGTAGTAATGCCACTCACTGCAGCGGCAATAGCCATGATGAATTTGAGTGTCAAAGCCTGTAATGCAGTGGACAAAGGTGCAGACAAAGGTGCAGGTAAAGATGCAGGCAGAGGGGCAGGCAAAAATGTATTCGATGCTGATGGGACCATGCATGCCCCCAGTACATGCCAGGGATGGGCTGTGAGTCCTGAATGAGGTGTCAAAGCTGCATATATGCGTGTCAGGAGTGATAATGATGCATGCGATGAGTCGGAGCACATAGACTCACACCCTGCTGGTGGCTAAGCGCAGCAGTCTGCAGACTTGCCATCGCTTGTGAGACCCTGCCCGAGCCTCAAGATGTGCTGTCCTGCAGTCCTGGCTATATGTGTGTCAATGTATGCACGAAAATTAGATGTCAGACATGAACATCGACTCTGACTGCATGCATGGTGACCTGCAGGTCTATGTGCATGGTGACCTGTGGGTCTGTGTGCATGGTGACCTGCAGGTCTGGGTGCATTGCGCTAGTGTATTCTGTGAAGAGCTGCCTGCCTTGAATTGTTGCAGCGCCACTCAGGTTTCGTGAATATGGAGACACAATCTTGTAGGTTATGCCATCCACAACTTGTGCCAGGGCATACCCTGCCACAGAAAAGCCCTCTGGAATCAAGAGTAATCCTTCTGCTGCTGCCCAAGCCATATTGCTATCATGTATGCAAAGGATAGGTGAAGGTCTGCTTGAGGGGGAAGGAGTGTGGATGTTGGTAGACCCGTCTCTTTGGAGGAGTGGATTATGAAGGATCGGAGACGAGTGGGCAGGCATCATCAGTGAGATCTTTTCATGATCCTGCATAGCCGGGTTGGGTGATGGGATGGGAGCATCACTCATAGGTTCGTCAAAATGTGTCGGTGAAAAATCTGCTGCAGATGCAAATTTGGGAGGTCCAGGGCCTGGGCACACCAATCCTGGAGCAGTGCTAGAGGCTGAATGCTTACATCCTGTCAAGGATGTCAGTCTGGCCATTAAGCCCACCTGGGGTGTAGTGGTGTCCCGAAGGCCACTCACATTCCCGGGTGGGCCTGTAGACTTGCCTGATTGACCAGGCCCACTGGTAGTTTCCTTGGCCATGGGCTGGAGGACCTGGTATGCATAACCAACTGTTCATTTCATGCCTGGAGGAGCTGTGACGATAGTTTGATCAGGTGCAGTTGGTTGTATTGATCTCGCCCTGGAGAGGCGACGCATGCTGAATGGCGAACACTCACCTGTGATGACCCTTCTGGTGCTACTACCCTTGAGCCATCGTTTGCAGCTACTGCGATGTAGGGGTCCAAACAGGGACCTGAGCCCTGGTCAGTGTCAGTGCTTGCCATCATTGTTCCTGACTGTAGTGCCTGAATATCCATCATTCTTCCCTGTCCCGTTGATCTACTGGTTGTATACTGGTTCATTGTCAAAAAGAGCGAGTTGCTGCAAGAAAGAATTTGCAATGAGATATGCTAAGTGTGGGAAGAGGACAACAGATTTCTGCAGTGCGTATGGAAGAGAGAAACAAACATGTCACATGATCATGCATCCATCCACATGTTGTCAGTGCAAAAACATTGGTACACTTCCTGAGTTCGTCTACCTCCAAATACACAAACAAAGTACTGGAAGTAACAATAAAATAACTGCTGTGAACAGTATTCAAACTATCAATCATTCAGAACAGAAACACAGTGAGACCACAAATTTACCACTACACCATCAGATCTTGTCCGGACGTGGATATAGCCTTATACAATAGCCTTCGTCCATGTCCGGACAAACACAACAGGTATACTCTCAATTTGGACCAGTTTTGTCCGTATTGGAACATGGCCTGATGGCCAAAATCCTCAAAATCTGTCCGGATTGGCGAACGGCCTTAGGGGGTATAATCCGGGGTCCTCGTATTAGGCGACACCGACGCCGACACTGAACACATGGCTGTGGCGCATAGCCACGATTATTAGTAATACCGACTTTTAGTTACCGACTTAAATTACAGGGCAGTGTCCCAACGTTTAGTATAAATATTAATTGTAAATAGTTTATTAAATGTGTTTTACACTCTATTGAGTCTTCTAAATCTCAACATCCTCACTTTCTGGAGCAGGGTCGAGCCTTGGAAGATGGAAGAGAGTTAACTGATTTTGTAAGACATTGGTAAAAATTTCCTTTTTAGTCAAGCTTATTTATTTTATTATGGCCGATCAGTTCGATATAACCTAAATTTTATTACATTTGGAGGGTGGCCAAATTTTTGGAGTACCTGACCTGTATTTCTCGAAATAAGGAAATCGGCTCATAGAAACATCACTAGGCTCTATTCTACATGTTTTGACAGTTTTTGAGGTATCCAGATATTTGTGCCGACTTGCAAAATTGGGTCACTAAAAATTGTCGTGTCTGTTTGTCCGCAACTGTCCTTTTTTTTTTTTTTTTTTTTCTGAGTGGGCGTGACGTGATGGGATCAAGTTAATAAGTAAGACGTTGAAAATTGACAGGATGTATGAGTCGGCCAAAGATGGTTTTGTATTCATGGAGATCTAAGTGCAGCAATGATGCAGAGCACCGGTTTCTTTGGACATCTGGCCAGAAAATTTCATTCCTACTATGTAACGGAGTAAGAACTTGATGTGTTCCTTGTTTGGTTTGAATCTGAAGTAGAAAATTATTGAATAATAACTCGCGGTCTCCGGAAATTGCTGGCACACGCTCGGTACATATTAGTAGCGGTCGAAATAGGGCAATTATCTGCGGATTATGTCCACGATTTTTTGGACACCAGATAATGAGAATCGTCGAATCGCCTCTGGAGGTGACTCTGGAGGTGAATCGACGATTATTTGGATGATTATCGAAGGCGATTATTTGACGTGCTTACAATTTTGCTTAGAGGACGATAGAGTCAAAATAATTGTGTCACACAATCTCCGGTAATTGCCATCAAGTGACTCAGATTATTGACACGATTTTTGATTCATAATGGTCCAGTAATCATGCAGTTAATCGTCTAATAATCGTCTACATTGACCGCTACTGCTATATTACTCCCAGTGTGTCTTAGAACTGTCTGCAAATTGGAACACGGATGCATCCAAAGACTCAAATGCGAACTTTTGACGCCGAGTTGCACTGCAGATTGACTGCAGACGAATCAGTGAATGCACGTCAGTCACCGCAACGGCGAAATTGAGGCCACGCCGGGGCGCGGAAAAAAAAGTTTTGATTCGGCTACTTATAAATGATTTTAACCTTCCCCTAGTCCATGCGCCTCATCTATCGCCCCAAAGATGTCCTATGGACCTAAAGAACCTGCACGAACAATCTATCTGGAACGCACTTTCCTAGCATTTGATTGTATCTGTGGAGTAGGTTATGGTGAGTGGATTCTTGGTTTAGTATTTATGAAGAAACTCAACTGCGGATAGGCATTCAACTGGTATTGTATATTACTTGTGCGCGATACTTATGGAGTCAAAGAAAGACCCACAAATACGCACTTTGTCTTCTCGCGTACACTACAATTCTCCTGGCGATCGAGTCTATATTTGCGATTGTGCAAGCGAACACTGAGCAATCGATGTTTATCGATAATCGAAACTATCCTGGTGGACCTTTGGAGTATTTCTTGGCAACCCAATATCTGCCTGTTGACGTCATATTCTATGCTGCCCTTTTTGTGCTTACATTCCTTTCGGACCTGCTATTGGTGAGGTGTCCCCTGCTTTATGACTGCAACCAATCTAACTGGAATGAATTGCATTAGTTATGGCGCTGCTGGGTAATCTGGACTGCAGCCGGACGCATGGTTGCGTATGCTGTTACATTATTCCCTGCATTGTGCCTTCTAGCCTCATTTGGTGAGGTGCATTTTTCTACATCTCATGGATGTTCACTGAAGCTTATCTAGTAATGGGAACACTATGGGCGCTCCAGTCAAGTCAACCTGGATTGTCTCTTTACAGCAAGCTCCCTATGACTTACGGAACGTCTTATTATGTAATTTCTTTGAGTGTCAACATCATGCTCACTATTCTTATCACCTTCCGACTTTTAATGTATCGCCGAAACATCACCGCATCTCTCCCTGCAGAACATGCAAGACAATATGTTTCGCTTGCCGCTGTTCTCATCGAATCAGCCACGTTATACACTGTCTTTGCCCTCATCTTTATCATAACATATGCCATCAACCATCCTCTAAACCAGGTATTCCTGGGCATCGCTTCATCTGCCCAGGTACGTGCAATACTCTCAGAGCGCATTTCCTGTTGATTAATCAATATTCTTATCTGCATTAGCAAATTGCTAGCTATTTGATCATCTATCGCCTCGCTAACGGCAGAGCATGGTATCCAAATACCTTGAACTCCCGATCACGACCATCGACAGTGATTTTTGGGTCCGTTTCCAACATGAGAATGACCGAATATAGCTCCTTCCAGATTACCACTACCGATCATGCTATTATCTCTCCTGTTGAAAGCGTCCATGCAAAGGGCCAGTCAGTCTAAGGCCACGTTGGGTGATTTTTCCGTCTTTTGTCTCCTCAAAAGAAAGCAGCATATAGAGGCGCTTTTGCTACTTTACAGTCCACAGCTATGCCTACTCCCTAGTTATCGCGGGAAATTATATCCACAGGGTGTGACTCTCTTTGTTTTGTTTCCTACACCGGCAGATCGAGGAGATGTCTGACACCATTACATCCTTCGACTGTTCATTTAGCCGCTTCCCCACTATCGCGCATGGGTAGCTCTTTAGTTTCTACTAATTATACCAAGTACTTGCATAGCTTCTAATACAGAGCATTACTATACAGAGAAGTTCGGTTCTAAACTCGGACCTTCTGACCTCTGACAGATCCTGACACTGACAACCGGCCCGTCTAATCCGGTCTTCCATGATGTACCGACCTCGACGCTTCCTTTGCCATTTCAGACTTGCGTCCACCACCTCATCAACTCATCGATACCCTTACCCAACGCACCCACGGCCCACTCCACACCAAATATTTCACCTTCCACCAGGCGCTTCTCAAGAAGCCATCAAAGATCGCTGTCTGAGCCATTTCTTCGTTTTTTCATTCCGTTCTAACCATGTACATATTGACGACATAGACTATGATCTCGTTCGTGTACACCATCCAGACTCGACACAAAACACCTCCCTTTCACCTGCAGAGAGGCATTCTCGCTTTCAGGCGATTACAGCTGCGTACGACATCCTGCGTGGTAAATCCCCTTCGCAATCAGGTATCGATCCATATCAAGAGGAGATACTGCGTCGAAAACGCTTCTACCAAGCTCACCACGAGCGACGGGCGGGATACATGCAACCAGGAAGAAATTGGACCGCGAGCGCAGATGACAGATGGAAAGATAGGTTGATAATTCTCGTTGGGCTTGCAGTGAGTCTTTATCTGATTCTCATGAAAGTTTTACGCATGCGGTCATAGGCGTTAGCGGTGGGTATCATTCCGATAGTTTTGTTTCCGTCTCGGCCGGACCGACGACGCTCGGTGGCCTCAAATCTTAGAATTGCACAGCGAGAGGCACGAGAGCATGAAGAGCATAGGAATAAGATGAGGAAGCAGGCAGATGTTATGAAGACACAGCAGTTGGACGCAGGTGCACAAGAGGAGCAGAGGCGATAGGCTCAAGGAGTCTGAGTCTGAGGGTTAATTGTTTAATTATATCCATCAGATACCTGCAGGTGTGGAGGAGGAGGTATAATCAGCGTGAGTGTATTGGAAATCGTCGGGAACATCGTCTGACTGCAGCTTCCACTGGCAGTAAAATTGCAAGAGTGTAATCTCCTTCACAATTGTGATAAGGTTGGTCGGTCGGCTGAAGAGTCAGGTTTACGACGGCTGCGGGAACATCAGTAATGTCCCAAGCACTGCGGAAAAATTCAAGTCTCCAAACGTACAGTAAGGGAGAAAAGTTCGGTGTGACAGGGTGAAAGAATTGGTCTCTCATACCCGTTTGCCTCCCGAAAATGACCAGCTCTCCATCCGTATGCGCATTTTCAACTACGAAGACGACATTTGTACCTCCGCCAGAAATTGCTTGCATCCGAGCAATTCTTGATAAACTGATCTCAAGGCGAAAATACAACGTTGCACAGATGGATTCATGTCATTTTGGCGATGGCCTCATTGGAAACTTTCCAACGATTTAATACTTTTATACGCAAGCCCCAAAATCCTTTCCATCCTGCTATTCCGAGGTTACACGAATCATTCTGAACCGTACAATGTCTGCTCGAGATAGAACCAAGCAGCACTTGGGATCTCTATACTGTGAAGTGGCCTGGAAAGGGGTTACAATCTCAGCGCAATCCTTCACAGTGTGCCACCTGTGCATCAAATGCAAGTAAAACCCTTCGCAGGAGTGGGTTGTCGATGATCTCCTTATCTATTGATCTGCTTCTAAAACACACCCAGCCATACCGCATCTCATAGGAGGTGTACGACATCGACTCGAGCGACCTAGATTTTATTTTGGATATGCGTCATTGGATGAGCTTTAACGACATGTCACCATTTCGACAGCTTAGAGAATTGGATCAATCAAAATGTCTCTCATCCATGGCCAATCTGCTCGAAGACTGAAGGAAATTCAATCTCAACTCTCTGACCTGAACGTACAACTTTCCTCCATATGTGTTTCTTCTTCCATGGGATTAATTGATGGCTCCTCATGCTCAGACTCGTAATTTGGCTTGCTCGCTTGATCCTTCACCAGTGTCATTCTCTCGTAAGCCGCGTCACAATATGCATAGGTATGAATAGCGACGAGTTTGGAAATATCAGGAAAGCATTTATCGAAGAGCTTTCCCATTTGAGTCACTTTTGCAATGACAGCATAAAGAGAAATTTACGCAGAATACGAGGAAAATAGAGTGCAGTGCGGAAGGCAGTGCCAGGTATTGCGTATCATACTCGAAAAAAACTGTGAGGTAGATTTATACCGACTGTCCGCACCCAGGAGATAAAACATACACCAGGAGTCCCTGCCTTGTAGAGACGCGTTAAATTCGCGATCACGTGTTGATTCAACCAACAAACACGTGAGTGGAACGCGTTTGCCTCGTTTTCCATTCGGTCACGCTCGCTCTCTCCGCAACCTTCATAGCTCTTCCCCCCACGTTGCAAACTCGGCGTTAGGCCAATTAGCAATGGCACAAGTATATTCGGCACAGGCCTACAATAGAATGCAACAGCCTCCAATTGGTCCTTCTCGGCGTCACCCATTTACAAACGCAGTCAACCACCTCCAAGACATGAATCCGCAGACAACCCCCCCAAAACCTCAGGAGAAACAGAAACAACCCCATTCACCACCCCTTCCTCGTCAGAATGCAAAGATAACTCCTCCTTCACCACCGAAGATCATTTGTGACAAAAGTGGCAAGTTTCAGTTCAGCCGTGTTGGGTTTTTGGGCGAGGTATGCACGTTTATGGAAAAGCATGACGTACATCTGATTATCACTACAGGGAGGATTTGCTCGTGTGTATGAGGTGAAAGATCCTCGTGGTGGACGCCTGGCATGCAAAGTTGTCACCAAGTCATCACTCAAGACGAAAAAGGCAAAAACCAAAGTAAGCCACTGCTCAGCTTTCCATTGATAACGTTCTGCAATCTGCTTTGCAGTTATACGCTGAAATTAAGATCCATCGTTTCCTTGAACATCCCAATATCGTGCGGTTCCAAGAATGTTTTGAAGATCACGAGAATGTGTACATGACGCTTGAACTTTGTGCAGGAGGGTCGCTCATGGATATGCTGCGGCGCCGTCGGCGATTCACAGAACCGGAAGCACGCTTCTTCATGGTGCAGTTGATCGGTGCTTGCGATTACATGCACACGCACCAGGTAATTCACCGGGATCTGAAGCTCGGTAATCTATTCCTGGACGGGAGCATGAATGTCAAAGTCGGCGACTTTGGACTGGCGGCACTCATTGAGAACCCCGGAGAGCGCAAGAAAACTATCTGTGGTACTCCAAACTATATTGCACCAGAGGTACTGTTCGACACGGCAAACGGACACAGCTTCGAAGTAGACACCTGGTCGATTGGGGTGATACTCTACACGCTTGTCATCGGACGGCCTCCGTTCCAGACATCTGAGGTGAAAGCCATTTACAAGTCAGTTTTCCTGTAATATATGATGTTGCATCGCTTACTTTTCCTCACAGACGAATTCGGGACAATGATTACGGTTTTCCTCCGGAACGCACAGTCTCGTCCAACGCACAACATCTCATTTCGCAAATTCTGACTCCGGACCCGCAGCTGCGGCCAACGCTGCATGACATCGTCGACCATCCGTTTTTTACCCATGGACCCGTCCCACCGTACATCCCGACCTCGGCGCACGACACACCCCCTGATTTCCGACATATTTCGCGGTCGACATCATTGGCTAATCTCAAGCGGCTGCGCCGCCAGTCACTGCTCGACGAGGACCAACTCACCTCCATCGCCGTGTCAAAGGTGGCTGACGATGTCAGCGTGGCTGCCGCTGTGGGTCTGGCCAAGAGTATGACATCGAGCATCGCCCAACAGGAGAAGGAGTTCCAGAAGGCCGTCCAACCGGGCTCCCCCATCAGTGCATTGCTGAGCTCGGCCAGGCAGCCATTGTTGATGGGACCAAATAACAACATTAATGGCAAGAAGGAAAGCCCGCTGTTGAGGAGGCTGCAAGCGGTGAAAGAGTCACCGCTGAGGAGGCCGCCTATGAAGGCACTCAATGGAATTGCGGAGGACCCAATGGACGAGGAGGAGAGGATTCGAACAAAGGAGCTAGAGGCTCAGAAAGCACGGATTGTGGCTCAGATGGCCCCCGTGCGAGAAGAGGACGAGGAATATCCAGAGAAAGAGTCTGAACAGGAGACAGCTCGGGTTAGAACAAAGGTCGTAGACAGGGAGAATGTCCCCCCACCTGCTCCTGCTGCATATGCCATTAGGGCTAGAGAGTGGGAGCGGGGACGAGAAAAAGAAAGGGAGACTCGTATAGTAGGGAAAGCGCGAGGATATGTCGCTCCAGGTGGATGGTTGCTCATCGTGCTCCTTGTTTATCCAATTCTGATCCGTTCATCCCTTTTACGCAGCTCCATCGACGTCTCTCGCGCCACCGCCACTGCCGCCATCAGTGGTGCAGATGAAGCTTGGTGGATTTGACGCCGCGGCTCACGTGCTTTGTCTTGCGTTCGACGCGAAGCTGGCCGGGAAGCTGTTCCGTGACCCCCGAGAGGACGCGCATCTACCACTACCCGATGAGAAGGTGTTCATCGTATCGTGGGTTGACTACTGCAATAAGTATGGCATGGGGTATGCCCTCACTGACGGAAGTGTGGGTGTGCATTTCAACGACAGCACCAGTTTGGTGTTAAGTCCTGATAAACAGTGTGTCTGCCGTCTCCTTCCTTCGGTATGATCTTGCTGATATCCACACTTTAGACACTTTGACTACATCACTGCACGCCGGCAAGGTACTGTGTATGTCCGCAATTCACACACAGTGGAGACGTATCCGGAGGAGCTGAAGAGCAAGGTGTATCTGCTGAAGCATTTCGAGCGATACATCATGGATCGTCTGTATGGGGAATATGAATATACATTCGAGGACGTTGGGCGCTCGAAGGGTATGGAGTGGGTACAGAAGTACCTGAGGATGAAGCGCGTCATTGTATTTAAGTTGAGTCACGATGTTTTACAGGTTCGTTGCATCCTTCTGGTGCCTTCGCTGCCATCTGACCGAATACGTTTCTCTTCAGTTCAATTTTTACGACCATTCGAAACTCATTCTTTCCTCGCATGGACTAGCCATTACCCACATCGACAAGAATTACAAGATGACGAGATGGACGCTGAGTGAGGTTATGGCGATGTCGCTCAAGCCCCCGTCAGCGCTTCTGGGTGTCGAGCCAGAAAGACTCAAGTTCAACCAGAGGCTGTACGATAAGCTCAAGTACTGTAAGGAGGTATTGGTTAGTATTCGGACAGCGAGTGCGGCTGGGTTGCCGGTGCCGGAGGAGACTGATGCGATGGGGATGACTGCAGGGTCGGGGACCGCGACAGGACTCAGTAAGAAGGGTTCAATGGCATCGTTACGCTAATGCGGAGGCAGCTGGGACGCGAGGGTTGGTTTCGATGGTTTTTAACGATGTCAGGTCGTTGATTTGTCGTCCTGCCTCCCCAATCTGCCTGCTTTTGAACAGTTAAAGTATACGGTAGCTTAAAAATTATACCCTACAATACGACACCACGACTTCTTTATCATATCAAGCTCCCATATCGTGTTCGCGCTTTCTAGTCCAATCACCCGATGTCCGCTTTTACTCCAGGTTGTTTCTACAAATTGAAAAATGTTTGCATTACTTCTATGTACAGAGAGAGACTTACAAGTAGAAATGGCTTCCGGTGAAGGATCTGATTAGAATTCAACGCGCCCAGCCCTTGGAACTCATAAGGGACCCAGTAGTAAACGAACCTCTTCGAGAGCCTTCAAATGCTTGATCCGAAGTTGCACTCCTAGGTACTTACGTTTTATGGACTTGGAGACTGGAGAAGAAGAAAATGGCTGAACGAGAGCGCTACGACACGAAACAAATTCGAATTCGACATGATTCCCTCTATGGAGATGGAAAGCGAACAAATCGTAATAGCGATCCACGAGGCTTTCCGAACCAACGACGAACATGGATACTGACACCATCAAAAACCCAGTTTCTGAAAGATGAGATATTAGATAGCGCGGAATGCAACGTTTACAGGGATCGCCAAAATCAGTACGAGGGAGAAAAGTTAGACTCGTGACCATCCGCTTTCGGCAACAGCTGAAACACCTGACCTTCCCACATTACAAGCTATTAGTAATAGTATTACAGTACTGGCAGGGGTGTTTTTTGGGTACCACATAACATTCACTTTACATGGGTGCGGCAGCCATGCTCCCCTTCTTTTAAAAGTTGTATTAGCTCTGCTGCCTGCCCTCTAAATCTATTCTGGCCCTTGCCACACCTTTTCTTGTTCATCATTTTTCTTTTCTTGCTTCTTGCTTCAGTGTCTGCTTCCCTGGCCCCTTCTCTCTGGGCAATAGCGATTAATACTAATGGTCTAGAAAATTAATGCTGTAAGTTCTTTAGTTGACACTGTGAAACCCCACGTTGTCATCCTCCAAGAGACATGGTCAACTTGGGAACTGAACGCTATTGTCAATAGCGTTCAGTTCCCAAGACACACAATGCGTTTCTTCAGAATTTCTCATGCACCAAATCATACAAGTGAAATGCAGTTAGCAGGGTGGAAGCAGAAATGAGATCAATGTTATTAAATGTACAACAACAGCCCAATGGGCCACCTCTATCCAGTGAACATTATTGCATTTGCTGTGTATCTTCTTGGTCTTGGGTCTGACCATGCAGAAGTTCAGAAGAAATTAGCTCAACTGTTGGAAGAGTGGAAGAAGATATCTCATGGGGTAATGCGAGGGGAGAAGCAGATGCAACAGATGGCACTGAACAAGCTACTGCCAATTATTGCTGAGGAATCTGAACATAAAATTGAAGCTGTTGGAGTTATTGCAGCCTGGGAAGCTATGTCCAAGGATGAAAAGGATTTATGGGACCATGGCACTTATGAGCACTTATGTGCTCAATTTGGTGAAGAAGCATGGGGAAAGCTTTCTGTTAAGACAGAAAGATGACCAGACTGGGGATTGAACCCAGAACCAACTGGACATATACCAGATGCTCTACCAACTGAGCTATCAGGTCTTACTGGATTCAATACAACAATGTGATATGAACCAGACACTATTGATGTAACCACCACTTGACCACTGTCAATATTACAGCAGGGGGGGATTAACTGCATCCAGTTTGTCTGTTAAGGAGCAAGCCTCCATATTACATAATCACCAAACAATGTGTCAGATTACACAATCCAACACTTTCTGATGCTGAACAGTGTGAGGCACAGTTATTCATCTGGGCAGGATGTTGCATGCATAAGGAGATGAACTCCATGAAGGGTGGAGTGCATGCTATGGGTGAATTCTGGGTGAAGTCTGGTCTCAATGGTTCTATCAAGCTTATGAATAAAGATAATGCTGCTGCTGCCAATGCAGGTCCTTCTGCTGCCCATGACCATGCTCTCCAAGTCTCGATTGGTGGTGCTGAACAGATAACGACATTGGCATGCATGGTCTTCAACTAGAGGGACAACAAAAAAGGACAACAGGATTCATTTAGGATTTTTTTCAAGCTTCACCTTGGATACATGATCAAATTTCCCAACACCAGCAACACTCACTTTCAATCTCACTGCATGGCAGCTGCAATCTTGGTCTTATACCTTCCTTATTTCCTTGAGTTCCTGCTGCTGGTTTGTAATAAGAAAGAGAACTGATCTTTCAATCATATGGAACAGAATGTTTTTGAAGGTTTGAAGGATATTCCAATGCTCACAAAACATTGTGTTCTTGTGTTATATGCCCAAGCCATCAGCCACCTGTACATGCACATTGTGCATTGATAATACTCAACCCAGAAACCCAAACAAAACCTACTAAATGGCTTTGGATAGTGTAACATGAGTCAGAGGAAGGGTGCAAGTTGGTACTAAATATCACTGCTGATACCCAAGGTTGTGTTTAGAGATGCAAAATGGTAAGGGATGTTGTGAATAGTCTGTGGGAGTGTACGAAGTTGTTCAAAAGTTGTTCAAAGTAGGTTTGAAGATGTGTGAAATAGTTCAAAGTAGGTTTGAAGATGTGCAAAGTATTTGAAGGGGCTCAAAGAGTTTTGAGGAGTTTCAAGAGCATTGGACTGGTGTCGAGGTATATCAAAGAGCAAATATAGCAAATGAGAAGTGTTTTTCGAGAGATGATAGGCGATAGGTGATGAGTTGAGAGGCTAATATGAAGGTTCGAAGAAGTTCACAATATTTCACAGAACTTAGAGAGATATGACGCAAGGCTAAGACTCAAGAGAACAGCTCTTAAATCTAACAGTAAGGAGAGGGTAACTTCTTCTCTGTTCCCCTTTTTCTTCTTGTCCTTTTCTAAGTAACTATTACAAGTCTATATACAATTTGAAGAGATAGTATTAAAAAGAAAACAATAACATGTGGAAAACATGAGGCAATATATACAACAATGAGGACTTTGTAAATCATAAAACAAATAAGAAATAATAAATAATGAAATGTACATTGTCCCAGTATAGTAAAAGTACTTGTCCTATTGCTTCAATATATCATTGAAACACAAAACTGCACTTATCACATTCTAGATCTTTTGTCGTCTCTCTTCATGTCCAGTGGCACTCAATATGCAATGAAATAGCTTATTCCAGATGTGCCATGTAAGTCAAAAGGGTTTTGGAACAGCTATATGGCAGCTGACATCATGCAAAGTGCTGTGAAGTTGTTTGAAAGCATTCAAAATGTCACAAAATGGTTTGAAATGGTTCAAAGTCATTTGAAGTCATTTGAAATCATGTGAAGTTGTTTGAAAAGGGTTTGAAGTTGATTTCGTGGCATTTGTAGAGGTTGGAATTGTGAATTGTGATGTGCTGATATGTTTAGAAACCTTCTCCAGACCTTAGAGCATGCAATGGACCTATCAGCATGGATCTGGAAACTGCTGCATTAACACCATTGAACTCAGGCCATTTCACAAATGCATGATTGCACACTGTCGAGCAATTATTGCTAATCCTGACTTACTTCTTGGAGCAGACTGTGATTATATGATGGGAGCACTGGATGAGAAGAACTGGGAGAAGCCAGAGGTGATATATGCAGTTCAGCAGTTATCAGGATCCCTTTCACATCTTACTGGCTGTCTTGTGAGTTTCTTCGAAGGGGTGCTGGAGACTTGGGAGAGATTCTGCTTGGAGTTTGATGAAGGAGGCATGATCTCTTAGCCATCACAAGCAGAGAAAGACTGTGTCTTCATACAGCCAACCAATGATTACAATAAAGGAGCTTTAGGAAGCTTGCAACAAACCTGGCATTATGCACTGAGTATGACTATTGCACAATACGATGCATGTACCATATACAAACAAAATGACACCTGCAGCTTCCTGCAAAGCAACATTCTGAGCACCGCAGACAAGAAATACATCTGTAAAGAGGCACAGAAGATTGATTCTTCAGGTCAAGAGAAGCAGATGCAACAAGCACAAGCTGAGCATGATCAGCATGCAGTGGAGGAACACAGAAAAGTGGACGCTGCAAGAAAAGAGAAAGCAGATGCCATTGAAGCTCAGCTAGATGCTATCATTTCTCACCTCAATCTAGAGTGGCTCAAAACATCTGGAAGGAGCCTGACTGTCACAGACATCATGCAGGAGATTAACTGGCATTGATGATATGTTGCCAAAGATCTGATACCTCCCAAAACATTAATCTGAAACATGAAGAAAGAAGATAAGTTAAATCAACTGATAATTGCTGTAGAATAGCATAATTCACATCCACAGCATCCTCCTCAACAACCTCTGCCAAACAATAGTCTTGCAGAGGTTCCAGAAATGGAGTAGGAGGAAGCCGATGTTGTAGAAAATGCTGACATGAAGGATTGGCTCTGAGTCCTTATCTTCTGTATTTGACTGCCACATACTGTGCCTCATTTGACTAATTTAATTCATTCATTCAACTCTGTATCTTGTTATAATGCTTAGTTATGTACAGATATAGTTCAAACATTAATATACCCCACTCGCATTGTGAATATGCTTAGACAGAGGTGTATTATGTCAGCATATCCCAAAAACAGTAATGACCAGTTTTTCTGTGACAGTTTTTTTGGTGGCTCTGCCAGGCCCCACTATTGACCCAGCAGATTCTTTGCAACACGTGATTTTTGGGAATGGCCAAAGTTGAACTTGGGTTTTGTTTATGCATCATTTTGCTCCCTCTTTAGTTTGGGTACCTCAAGAGCATGCTTAGCATAGCATATATTCTATGTTAGCTATTTTGAATGTTAATATGTCTGAATTGAGTATGAGAACATAGTATTACTGTCTTACTACAGTATTCAATAGTGGCATGGAAAAATGGTATCATGCCTTTTGTCAACACTGATACCCAGTGAGAAGTGTGTTGACTTAGTCAGGTGTCATCTGACATTGGGTGATCTTCATTACTCCTTCTGATCTCTATGGGCTTCTATGGGTTTCTGGCCACTCAGTAGCACTCAGTCTTTATGTTGTTCCTTCCATCTCATGTATATGACTTGTCTTTGTCTTCTTCTCAGCTGTAATACAGAATGAGCACAAGAACAAGACTATGTACATGTCAAAAGTTTTGCCAAAGTGCCTCCTGAAGAAAAGGCAATCCCTTTATAAACCTGGTACTGTCATGCTACCCAACATCTCTTGGAGGAGGGAATAAATCAAGATGAGCATGAAGGTCAACAAAAATAACACAAAAGAAACACAAACAAGGTGAGTACACTAAAATCTTGGGAGAAGTTCCCATTTTCTTATCACTCAAATCAGTGGCAATGCAATACAGGTGAACAATCCTTTCAGGATTCAGTGAATAACATTGTTACTGATTTCCTTCAGTCTCTCTAAATACTGCAACAGGCATGAAGCCCCCTTGTTTGGTTGATATACTGTTCGACGATCTAGGTTCAGATTATGATAATGATGATCCTATGGACCCACCTTCAACCTCAGAATTTCTTCATGACTCATTTAGGTGGTAATTCAGATAATATACAAGATTAGGCAGGCCTGTTTACTTTAGATGGAAATGATGACTTGGGCTTCACTTGCCTCAATCTACCCCAGGCAACTTTTGAAAGTCTTGCAGACACACAAGCAATCATTGAAGAGATTAAAAGTGCATCTTTTAGTGATGAGGAAAGGCAATGAAGTGACAATAAATTTGATCACTTTCTACACCCTCCCCACAACCACCAAATCTGCCTGGATGATCCACAGCTTCGACTCTCTCTCTCAATATACATCTCTTTATCAAGTCATTCATCTGAAGCCACATATGATGCAGTATGCCAGAGTGTTAAAGTGTAATCCTGACAGCACAATGTTGTCCTTTGATCAAGTTCAAAATTGGCTGAAATCCTTAACTGGAATTGTACTGTTACATTTTGATATGTGTATAAACAGCTGTATGGCATTACTGGACCTTTTCAAAGGCTTAACAAGTGCTCATTTTGTAGTGAAGAAGACTTTTGACAGTTTCAACATGGTGATAAAACCATCCCATGTTGCCAATCTGTCACCCTGCCCATTGGTCTGCAGCTTTAAGCTCTCTGGTGCCATCCAATAACTGTTTCCAAACTTTGAGATTCCCTGCGATGCACTCATGAGGCACTTGCAGAAAGAAAATCTGAGAAAGGCATCCAAGACTACAACAACATCTGTTGTGGCTTTGAATACCTCGATCTTGTTGGGTCTGGTAAAATAATTGATAATGACATGCTTCTCAACATCTCCATGGATGGAGCGCAACTTTAGAGAGAAGGAGTCTGACAAATGGCTTGTAATTGTGAGTCTTATTAATTTCCCATCTGAAATCCAGCACACAAAGGAAGCAGTTCTTCTGCTCTTTGTCATTGGTGGTCCCAATCCACTCAAACATCATGACTCCTTTCTTTACCCAACATTTGCACACATAGCTGCTTGCCAACAAAAAGGACTACCTATCTGGGATTCTTTGAAAGACATCAAATTTACATCTTCTCCTTGGTTTGCATTTAGGACAGTGGACACTGTGGGCATGGCTGAATTGAATGGGTGGGTAGGTCATCATGGAAGGAATGGATGCTGTCTTCTTTGTCACATGCCAGGATGACACAAACCCAATGTTGGAACATACTACCCCATCATGTTGAAGCCAGAAGGGCCTCATATACCCCCTGAACCAAGTCATCCTGATATTTACATCAATCAAATTGTGACACCATCATCTGAGTCCTACTATGAGAATCTGCACTACATTCTTATCTCATCATCAACAAGAACATATTAAGCATGATGCTGAAAGACAGGAATTCTCAAACCATCCATTGTTCAAGGGCTTTCAAAAATATTTCCAATCCCAGGATGCTTCCCTGCTGATACAATGCATCTTGGTCTCAATCTGGGACAGCTGCTTGTTGTGCTTTGGCAAGGAACAATGGAACATTCCAAAGATGACAATCTTAGTGCCTGGCCATTTGCTGTTCTCAATGATACTAACATCTGGCAAGCACATGGAAGAGCTGTAGCAGATGCTTGCCTACATATTCCAACTTGCATTGAATCTCAGACTCCCCAAAATCCAGCTGAAAAAATTTCAAGTGGCTATAAGGCCATCGAATACCTTCTCTACATATCTTGTCTGTGCCCCACTCTTCTCTATGGTGTGTTGCCTTCAGAATTTTATCATCACCTTTGCAAGCTGGTCTTTGCATTTCAAATCATACACCAGCATCATAAATCTCAAGACGACCTTCTTGCAGCTCACAAAGCCTTAATGGAGTATGTGTATCAGTTTGAGCTTCTCTACTACCAGTGCAAAATGTCTCAGCTACATTTCATCCGACCCTGCATTCATGCACTCACACACCTAGTCCCTGAGCATTTTTGAATTGGCTCTCTTACAGAAGTTTCGCAATGGAACATGGAATGCACTATTGGTAATCTTGGTGAAGAGATTCAACTCCCATCTGATCCCTATGCAAATCTGACACAGCGAATCATTGACTGGTCTCATATTAATGCTCACAAGAGCATGGTTCCTGATCTGGAACAAAAAGCTGCCATCAGGAGCTGTAGATATCAAATCGAACTTTTTGCTTTTAGGACCACAAGAGCTTCATCAGATTGATACTCTGTTTCCAAGGAATTGCAAAATTTTATGGCCTTGCAAAATTGGTGAATTATAGGTGGAGAGTTGGCAATGTTCCATCGATTTTACTTTAGGTCTGCAATCGCAATCAAAATTCCAGCTGCAAATCCTGTGCCAGAGATTGCCAAAATGGCTGATAAATTCGAGCGCCTTACAGCTGCCAATGTCGCCATCCCCGAATTAGTACAGGCAATGATTCTACTTGCTGCGATGCCATGCGAGTATGATTCTCTATCCGCCATGGTCCTTAACACGACCACTACTAGAGCCTTGACGTTTAAACATGTCAAGGACTCCATTGTCACTGAGGCCTCATGGCGCACAGCAGTTGGAAAGCCCATCAACCCGCCTCAGGCCACCAAGCTTTCCACTGTCAAGCGCAAAGAGGGAAACCCCAAATGGCAATCTCAGGGCAACAATGGAGATTCGTCCTGAAAGCATGGACAATGTGGGGACAAAAGGACTAAAGAGGAAAAGCCTAAAGAGAAACATACCCACCTTGCCTCAAATGCCTTTACTACCATAAATGGTAATGGCACCATCATACTGCCGATGCCACTCATCCAGCACATCGAGAAGCATGAACATACTCCCACAAGGGATCCTCGCCACTGACCGCCTGCACAGGCATACACGGGCACGGCCTCTACCTCTCATTCGGTCTATACCGAATATCAGCAGGCTCGAGACACCCTCGAGCAAATGAATCTCCCATGCAGTGCAGAAAATCTGCGACTGCTGGAAGAGCACCTAACAGTGCGAGAAGGTAAGAGGAGGAGGATTGAACCAGAACCAAGGATCGTAGAGGTAGAAGACGATAGCGTCTCCCTTGGATTGGAACCTGCAGTTTCTGATGAGGAAGTATGGAAAGCTGTCGATGAAATGCTCGTCAATGAACCACTTGAAACAGGTACATATGATGAAAGGTCAGTCCTTTTCCCTGCCACAAGCACAAGAATTAACATTCCACTGATCACAGCGAACTTTTCATGTGAAATTTTACCGCTACTAAATGTATCATGGAGCAATTTACATCTTAATATATGTGTTACATATGTGTGCAAATGGAAATTGTAAGAAAGGTGCTGACTGGATCATGGATTCAGGCACATCAAAACACTTCACTGGTGAAATGAAAGATTTTGCTTCTTACGAACCTTTACTGAGAAAGGACTCTACCCTGGTTCAAACAGCCATGGGTACTACTCATATAGTAGGGAAAGGAGCAGTCTTTATTAGACATCAGGTAGTATGTCACGGAAAGTCAGAGACACGTGAAACACGATTATACCCCGTCTACTACATACCTGACTGTAATGCTCGATTACTGTCAATGGGCATCTTCTTGCAAGATGGAAGTGATGTGCGTGGTTCCTCTGCACACATTTCATTTTTCAAGCAAGGAAACCCAATTATGGATTGCGTCCCTCTTATGAAACATGACACTATTTATTGGGCTCAGACTCATATATTGAGCACCAAGGGAATCAATGTCACGACAATGTACATCGCAGACTACTCGACTTGGCATAGGTGACTTGGACACCCATCCAAAGAAGCGCTAGGGAAGATGCCTAATAGCACCATAAAATTCCCAAGGAATTTAATTATTCCTAAAGACAAGATTATATGTCCAGGGTGCACTGAAGGGAAAATGACCTCAAAATCTTTTCCCAAATCAGATTCACGCACAGAAAGACCCTTTGAATTAATACATTCTGATCTGAAGGAACTCCCAGTACTATCGTACCATAAACATAAATACTTTATTGTATTTCTGGATGACAAAACATCACATATCTGGGTCCAATGCCTTAAAAAGAAATTTGATGCTGCTGTGGCCATCAGACAATTTCGGGCAGTGGCTTCGACACAGTATGGCGCTACAATCAAGCACTGGCATGTTGATCCAGGAGGGGAGTTCAAAGATCGTGAGCTACAAAATGTGCTCAAGGACTTTGGCATCAAAATAGAGATGTCTGCACCCCACATTCACCAACAGAATGGGCGCACAGAGTGTGCCATAAGGACGATAATGGAAAAATCACAAACCCTGCGATTTACCGCATGTCTACCACAATCATGGTGGGAATTTTGCATTGAACATGCAACACACCTATACAACTGAACCCCAATGAGGCACCTGAAATGGCTGACACCAGTTGAGGACCTGACAAAGGTCTGCCCAGATCTAAACAATCTGAAGGTTTTTGGTTGTGGTGCTTATGTCTACCTACCCAAGGAGAAGTGTCCAAACACATTGGCTCCTCGATCAGAGTTGATGACGTACCTTGGATTAGAAGATGGCATTAAAGCATACTGTTTCATGCGACCTAGTGGCACAATATTCATTGGTGCTACAGCACTATTTGATGAAACATTGTTCCCATACTGTCCCAGAGCTAAAACTCCTGCCAATACAGACCTTGGTGATTTTCCACCTCCAGAACCAGAAGATGATGACCACTCATCTGGAACAGATGGCGATGATTCTATACTGCCACAAGATCTGCCCCTTCCTCCATCATCAGAAAATGATGATGATGATGTACCAAGTGAGCAAAAGGTGCATGATGATGTGACAGATGCTTCTCCTCCGCTGCCTCCAGTAACCACTGAGGACTTTTGTCCAAGATGTGATGATCAACAGGAATGGCAGAAATTGCGGGGTCAATCAGGCAGGCAGAGGAACATCCCAAACCATCCTGGCAATACCTATGAAGAGAAGCAACTCTCCTCTGACATAGAGAGAGACATTGCACGTGAACGATATTGGAAGAGATCTGTAGGTCAAGATTCAGATCATAACCGAACATGACCACAATCTCAACAGAAAAAACCGGTTGCTGGACCAAGTTCGGCACCCCATGAGAGTGTGCCTGATTCCAATGATCAAGAACATGATCACCCAATGGGGGAACCGGAAAAAGCAGGTTATATTAAAAAGATAACCAAGGAAGGAGGAGATAAGCTTATTCGCTGGCTGTTGTCAAAAGCAGTCAAACCATCATGCAAAATAAGCCAAGTTCCAAACCAATTTCGCGATATTGCGCGCCTACCACGGCAGCAGCAACATGAGTGGAAACAAGCTTGTCATGAAGAATTAGAGGCTCTTCATAAGCGACAAGTCTATGACATCATCGATCTTCCACATGATCGAAAAATGATCAAAAATAGATGGGTTTTCTCCATAAAATTGGATGGAAGAAAATGAGCCAGACTCATGGCCAAAGGCTTTTCACAAGTCGAAGGCATTGACTTTGATGAGATTTTCTCACCGGTAGTCCGCTATGAGACCATACACCTCATGTTTGCACTTACATATCTAGAGGGCATGTATATGACCGGCCTAGATATAAAAACCGCATTTTTATATGGCAAACTAGATGAGGAGATCTATATGGATCAACCCAAGGGTTTCAGACTCGAGGGAAAAGAGCACAAAGTAATGCGCTTATGCCAAGCATTGTATGGCCTTAAATAAGCCTCACTTGCATGGTGGAAAGAGCTAGAGGCATTTATGCACATTATTGGGTTTGTGCACGCCAGCTCCGATGCTGGCATTTTCATACACAAGGATCCTAAGACAGGCAGCATTGTTATTGCACTTGTCTATGTTGATGATGGCTTGTTCATGGGGAAGAACAAGAAACTTGTGGATGAAAAGAAAAATGCTTGTCTAAAGCATTGGAAGTGCCGTAGTACTGAAAAAGTCACGGAATTCTTAGGCATGCGCATCACCCAGACTGCAAGCAAAGTCAAACTCGATCAAACTGAATATCTCGCCAAAGTGCTTGAGAGATTTGAGATGACAAATGCCAAAGCGACCCCCACTCCACTCCTGACTGGTTACAGACCATCGGAAAACACAGCAATGCCCAACATGGCACTTAAATCAAAATATCAGTCTGTGATCGGATCTTTATTGTATCTGATGCTTGGAATGCAACCTGACATCGCTTATGAAGTAATTAAGATGTCGCAATTCTCAGCTAATCCTAGCTAAGAACATCTAGACAAAGCGATGTACAGTGACTCACAAAACTGAGTTGATGTTTTGCACTTTTTAATTTATTGTTGAAGAACTTCTCATTAACAACAAATACAGACAAAGTATTGTTGTACCAAATAAAGTACATTATCAGGGCTATCAAACAAACAAAGAATTATGTAATTTCAATTACAGTGCATGAAGATATGATAATTTTAAATCAGGGACTCATTGACTCAGTTTTGTGAGGTGGTATCAATTATGATAAATTGTAATTCTAGTATTTTGTATGACCTCCATTGGCCTTAATAACTGCTCCCAACCTTCTAGGCATGCTTTCAATCAAATTCTGACACACCTCTGATGGAATATTATTCCACTCTTCCACTACTCTTTCCCATAACTTCCAAATTCCTTTTGGTGCTGTTGGATACTTGTCTAACTGGTTCTTGAGGTGAACCCATTGATGTTCAATAGGGCTGAGGTCTGGAGATTGGGCAGGGCAATCCAGAAGAGTAATATTGTTGTTCTCCATCCATTTCTTGGCCTTTTTTGAGGTATGCTTGGGGTCATTGTCTTGTTGAAAAATCACCTCTTCTCCAGAAATTCCACTCTCCTCCAAGCTAGGCAGCATATGGTCCTTCAAAATGGACACATACTGGTCAGCATTCATCCTCCCCTCAACCTCTGCAAGATGCCCCACTCCATTCCATCCCATACACCCCCATACCATAATGTTTCCTCCCCCAAATTTGACAGTTCCCTGTACCTCTCTCTCAATCAGCCCCTCTCCCTTCTGTTTCCAGATCCACTCTCTCCCATTTAACCCAAACCTGTTGATTTTAGTCTTATCTGACCAAATAACACTCCTGCAGTCCTCCACAGCCCACTCTCTATACTTCTGAGCAAAAGCCAATCTTGCTTTCCTATGCCTTATACTAAGCAAAGGCTTTTTCTTCTTCACCACAGCCTTGAATGAGTTTTTTCTGAGAACTCTTCTGACTGTTTCTGAGGAGACTAGAGTGGGGATGATGCTGTTGATGTAATGGGTGGCCTGAACAGCATTTGCAGCCTTGCCAGTAGTGATTTGGGTAAGGATGGCTCTCTGAGAGGTAGATGAGAGCTTAGAAGGACGACCACCAGAGGGGGAATCCAGGTTTGGATGGAGAGCCCTGAGTGTTCTGGATACACTAGACTGGCTGAGGTTGAGTTTAGAGGCAATATTGTGGGTAGAATAATGATTGGAGGCCAGGGAAAGAATGTTTTCCTTCTGAGCAGAGGAGATGGGATGCATTGGAGAATATTGAAGTATGAAGAATGCTAGTCCTGATTAAATACTATAATTTAAGGTTCCATCAAGGGTCACATCACCTTAGAAACCATCTGTCAAGATTTTGACATTATAAAGTTGGTGGAGCATCAGATTCTAATATTTCTGACTACCACCTCACAAAACTGAGTCAATGAGTCCCTGAATTAAAATAATCATATCTCCATGAGGGATGATTACAATTACATAATTCTTTGTTTTTTTGGTAGCCCTGATCATGTATGTTATTCGGTACACCAATACCTTGTTTGGTTTTGGTGTTTATGGGAAGCTATTTAACAATGAATCAAAAAGTCCAAAACATTGACTCAGTTTTGTGAGTCACTGTACATCATGCACTATCTGGTGGGAACCCAGAAATATAACATTGTCTACGATGGTGAGAAGTCTGAGGGGCTACAGGCCTTCACAGATTCTGATTGGGCAGCTGACACTGTCAAACACTGATCTACAATGGGTTACTTTGCTACTCTAGCGAGTGGCATTGTGTGCTGGCAGTCCCGTTTACAAAAAACTGGGGCACTGTCATCCACAGAAGCCAAATATATGGCTCTCTCTGACACTTGTCGACAGATAGTGTGGATAGAGTCCTTATTCCAGGAACTTGGATATGTACTGAAGCGCGTACCAATTTGCACTGATAATCAAAGATCCATCTTTATCGGATCAAATCCAGTTCAGGAAAGAAGGACCAAACATATAGACATTCGCTACCACTATACCTGCGAATGCATAGAAAATGACAAAGTCACGGTCGTTTTCATTCCTGGAAGTGATAATCCAGCTGACATGTTCACAAAGAATCTTGGCACTGTCTTATTCAGGAAATTTAGAGACTCTCTCAGAATTACTTTCGAGATTCAAACTTAGCTGCTTAGAGCGCTGTATAGTTTGAGGGGGGGTGTTGAAATTAAATCTCCAACACATGCTGCATACGTGAGGCAAACCATGCAGCACACACATGTTACTGTGCTTACTGTGCATACATGTGGTAAACACATTCCTGAGTCATGTGACATCCTTACTATTATGTATATAAGGAGAACCTGTACCGTAGTAGATATACAGTGTTCTTACCTCTGCTAAACCCTAGCTCTAAGACTAACTAAACCCCAGGTAGGTTATAAGGAACATGTCGTCTCTTCCTCTGTGCAGTGTATGTAGTCTGCTCCAACATTTGTTAGGTTTCCAGGTTGAGCATTATCAATGTAGGTGGTAGATTGTAGATAGTCAAATAGCATCTGTTTTGATGACATGAACTGGCTTGATCAGATAGTGCCTGAAGGAACCCACAGTTGTGCCAATGAATGGCTCCTGCTGATTCCATGTGACACAATCTCTGTGGATCAGTTTTTGCCTGATGGCATCGACTCACATCAACACACTTCTCACTGAGACTGAGAGCCCATGGTATTCTGTGCCCTTCACTGTGCTACCTTTCCACCTTCCTCCCCAAGTTGTGTCACATGTTCAACCTGTATCCTCAAATCATTGCACATCTGCCACAAAATCCATGACATATTTGCCAAGTTTTCAGTCAAAAACTGACTTCACCCAAATGTGGTTCCAATGTGGGATTTGATTGTGCAAAAATTTTGCTGCCTCTTCAAAAACATTAGCTTTATGGAGAAACTCTTCCTGATACTGGTCAGTCTATTAGTAAAGGATTGTGAGCATGTAAGTTTATGTTTTGAGGTAAAGTTTAAATAATGGCAGTCTTGCAGAATGTTCATCTCCACTTCCATAGTCAATTGGAGATGAGCTCCATTGATCTACCAGCATCTCTTCAACTTCTTGGACCTCCTCTGGAGCTGGAGATGAATGAGTAAGGTCAATTACCTCTAATGTACAAGCATGTTTTGCCTGCTGTGGAGCAGACCCTTGATCTTCAAGTTCTTGATGGTGTGATGCATGTGCACATTTTTCCAGAACACTTGACAACTAGGAGGTTTCTGTTGTCAAATCTCTCCAACCCCCTCTACCCTTCAAGACATCCTTGTTACCAGACCATACGTGATCATCTCTATCTGTAATTCTACCATCAGATGCTACCCCTTTCAAGTCTACAGATTGTGAGCTGTCCATTCTTCTGAGCTCTGGGTGTTGATGGATTGGTATGGTCCAATGCCAAATAACCTCACACCAAAATTGCTTGGACAGAGGAGCAACCTCTTTGACAAGGTGTTTGCATAAATAATGTCAGTTATACTTTTGGTGCCCACATGAACAAGCCCAGTCTTCAAGGTTTGTTTCATAGACTTTACCACTGACTTGACTCTCCAACAGCTTCCTCCAAGATGCCTTGAAATACTTTTGCTAGGTGGTTAATTGCTTTGGCCACCCCAGTTGGTGACTGTCATTTAGAATTTCAGCCCATGCAATATATGCAGGAGTAACTTTGTGGATTAGCACCCAGACAAAATGGTCTAGTCAGAGTCAGGAAATTTGATAATCATGTTTTAGCTGCCACCAGAAATTCTCAACATTCATTGGTTGTTTGGAGACATGACATTTATGGGAATGTTGATCATGTCTAGAGACACCACATTTTTGGTGAGTACCAGCATGCCCACATGTAACCCCAAACCTCTTGCAGGCCACATGTATGGCAGAAGCAATACATGTTGTAAACAGCTTCATGGTGGATCTTGTCTGGAGACCAATGTCTATCATGTTCCATCAATAGAGGGTGCTGACAAAAATGTCATGTAAATAAGTGCAGCAGTTGCTTGTGGTGAGGTGCAGGGCAGAAGACATAGTTGGGATCTTTAGATGTGACTTTCTCAGCTTCAAACATCATCTTCTGTATCTTCACTTCCACCTCTCTCATACTTATGATCAACCTCATCCAGCAAGTCATTCTGTTCCTCTTCTCCATCCTCATTAGTGTTATTCAGATTGTCATCATTTTCAGAACTTAAATAGCTGGACTGTTTAGGAATAGAAATTAAGGAATGGACAATCCCATTAAGCTGAATAACAAGTTGAGGAGCAGTAGAAGTAGGTTCAAGGGCAGAACTTTGCAGTACCCCTCTTTGTGACATGCAGCATAGCCTTTTCAGCTACATGAATATCTTGTTGTAAATGTTACAATTATGAAATTAAAAAGAGCAATGAGATCATACAATGTTTGCCTTTTTAGACTGATCAACTGGAACAAAATTTTCATCAATCCAGTCAAACTCCCTCTGTGCCTCCAGAACATCACAGAATTTTGGTCACATGTGAAGAATTGATAGTCTGGTTTTGATGGCCTGCAAGCAGTGCCAAAAGCAAAGCTGATGCTTTGCATTAGGATATACAGTCCAAAATGCATTAATTTCTGAGACATCTTTATCAGTGAATGTGATGATTGCCTTGACTTTCCACTTTTCATTAAAGTGAGAGAGAAGTTTAGTAATAAACTGCTCCTTTCCACCAGATTCTCCATCACTAGAATGCAGGAGCAAGTATCCTAATGGACAACCTGATCCATAAACCTCTCCAAGCAAACCATGAACCTCATAACTAGAGCCATTGATGTTTCCTGAGGTTATCATGAGATCAGTAAGAATTCAGGAAGGGCACAAGTGAGACATAGCATACAAGCAGAGTCCAGGCAATTTCTTGGATATGTCCTCCCCATTGGGAAAGTATCTCAGGAAGTGAAAAGGCAGTGACAGAAAATCCAGCCTCTTCATGAAGAGGAATTGAGTGCACTGTATACAGTGGATTTATGCCAGCTCTTGCTTGAGAGCCCTCTTCAATGAAAATTTTAGGAGACTTTACTTCATCAGGATCCCATTTCCATTCTTGACTAGTTTGATCCAACCAAAGCTGGTATATTGCTTTCCAGAAAAATGGTGGAGAAGACTTAGTTTTGAAAATCTCATCCCACCACTGAACAGGAATCAGTTATCTATACAATAGCCAAATGCATGACTTGCCTGGGTTGGATCTAAATTTGAATTTTGTGCTACAAATGTTTTCACATCTGCAGGAACATCAATACGCCAGTAGGGAACATGATCATCCTCATGTTTCAACTTGACAATTGCCACATTCTCTCCAGTAGTAATTGTAATGTGCAGCCACCCAAAGCAATCAAATGCAACCATTGAGTCTTTGTCATGAGATTTCACCCCTTCATGTCCACTGTTTTTAGACTTGTGCTAATGTGAGCTCACCTGAGCACAGTGGTACATGAATTGGGATGCTGGCATATGCCTGTGATGATAGACATTATGGTGGCTTGGGAATAATAAGCATCATGTAACAAGACTGAATTAGATGTGAGGTCATAATAATGGTAAGCTTACACAAATCAATATTTTAGCTGTTCCCATATTTTTTTGGCAAAGGAGTTTAAAGCAGTCCTGCTACCCATAGCTGTAGTCATTAGAGAAGACAGATTTACCTGAGCATCAAGAGAAACTACATTTTTTGATTCATAAAGAGCCACAAGAGAATTCAAGAAGGTGTCAAGGTCCACAATAGACAAATCAGAAAGGTTGTCATTCCTTCAGTCTGAGCTCTAGGAGTGGGTGGCACATTCTCTTTCCCACCTTGTTTATGTTTTCACTCTGCAGTCACTTCAGCACTTCTTTTCAAGCATGGCAGACAGGATTTAGAAAGCCATCACATGTCTTTTTAAAGTTTGACATGTACATGGCCATGACCTTCTGCATTTGATACAAGTCTTCTGTTCCAGACTCTCAGGGTCCATGAGTAACCAGGGAAATAGATTAGTAAGACAGAGAAGTTTGATGCACCTTGAGAGAAGTAAATGTGCTGGAGTTTGATGTGTGCTTGACATGAGTTTGATGTGTGTTTGATGTGATGTGAGAAGATCTACGCATACATAAACATGGAAACTATATTGTGTATGTAATCTACAAGGTATGGCCTTTGTTGAAAATCATGCATTGTGAAGAATCTGCTGGGTCAATAGTATTCAGTGTTGCTTCATGCCTGCATTTGCTGGGGTATGATTTGCATGAAAACACTGGCTGCTCAACCCTAAATAGTAACAGAGGTAAATGGGGCATCATAGTTGCAGTTCACTGACACCTCTTCAGTATCCAACATGGCCCTCTCTCCCAACCTCCCTAGCTGACTGAGTCATGGCCCTTGACATCACAATTCCCTTAAAAACAGGTCATGGCTTCATCCACAGCTTCATGGGCATCTATGCACCCTGGAACACTGGGACAACAGAAGATAATAATAACCTGTTCTGGCTGACTGCTATTGGATTATGTCTTTCCTCTACTGGGTCCTGGTCCTTGCCTGGCAATTGTAATGTGACCCTATTCTCCACAGAATCTACTGCCTTACATTATCAAATCTCCCCTGCACAACAAGCTTACTCCAACTTTTTCACAGAACAGGCAGCATCGACCATTGGAATAACTGACCACAATGTCCACTCTGACTACACCTACTGACCAGCTCCACACCTTGAGACAGGTGCCATCACTTCAGGTCAGTCTATCATTAATTGGGCTGCTTCTTCTCAGATTGGCACAGCTGCTATCACTATTAAAGTTTTCTCAACCTTTATTCTCTGCACTGATCATCAAGCAATCCTCAGTGCTAGTGTTGTGATGGCTCAGCTTGGCCTGAAAGCTGCAGCTTAGGCTTAGCTTTGAGGGGCTTAGGCTTTGTAAATCTCAAGCCTGAGCCACAATTCAGGCTTCCAGCCAGCTTAGGCTTGGCTCAGGCCCAAGCTGCAGCTTTCATGCTTGTAGGAGTGCAAACTACATTGATACTAAATAATTACAACTATAGGATGACCTCCCATTTTAAGTATCTGTACAAATGACAAGGAAATATATTAGAAAGAAGTGGAAGAGCATAGGGAATGATAATAAGCTTACCAATATGTCCAGCACATACTATTATGCATGTCTGAGTCCTAAGAAAGATTGTGCAATGGAAAAACAATGGAGACATGTGATTCTTTCATCTCTTTGGGCCCTTCAAATACATAACATGTAAATAGGTTAGAATTAAGTGTAAGATGATGCTTAACAGTGGAAAACTCACTGAGATATCCCATGGTTGTGTAATATCCCCTCCAGTTGAAATCCTGTCATAACAAAAGAACAGCAAGATGCAATCCTCTCTTCTCTTTGGCCCCTTCAAACAACATGTAAATAGGTTATAGTAGAGTGTAATATGATAATTAAAAGTGGAGAACTCACCAAGGTATCTCATGGTTGTGCCCCCTCCAAGTGAGATGTTATCATAACAGAAGAATGAAAACACACAATTCTCTCCCCTGTCCAGCCCCTTCAAACAACATGTAAATAGGTCATAATCAAGTATAAGATTATATTTAACAAGGGAAAACCCACAGAAATATCTCATGATCATGTAATACCCCCCTCCAAGCAAAGTCTTGTCATAACAAAAGTACAGAAAGACATGATCCTCTCATCTCTTTGGCTTTCATCTCTTTGGCTCCTTCAAACAACATGTGACTAGGAAGAAAGAAAAATTTACAGAGATATATTATGATTGTGTAATACCCCTTTCCAAGCAAAATCTTATCATAATCGAAGAAAGAAAAGATGCAATCATCTGTTTGGCCCCTTCAAGCGACATAAAAATAAGTCATAATCAAGTATAAGATTCTGCTTAAAATGTCAAACTCACAAAAATATTTCATGATTGTCCTCTGCATGAAATCTTATAACAGAAAATATCTTCAATAACCTGAGCACACATATTGGCATTGAAACACAACAACAATGGATGGAAGAGAGACACCAAGTCTAACTCTGATGCATGATAGGTGTCATCAACTTCAAGTACAAAATATACACTTCAAATATTATGATTCAAGGTGGAAATATAGCACACAAAAGCTGCAGGCCACAGCTTATGGCTGAGCCTGAGCCAGAGGCCCTCCCTGGCCATTGTGATGGCCTGGTCAGGCTTGGCTTTTTTGGGCTCAGCCATGCACATCACTAATCCTCACATCCACTACCCTTATCTCCCCCAATGACAAAATTTCTCCTTCTACTTATACACCCCCCTTTCACCACCCTCCCTCTTCTGAAATCTTTCACCTGACACAACTCTCTACTCTTGTGGATGATTTTCTTGCTAATCACCCCCAATAAACCTGCACAGATTTCTGATGATGAAACCTTCAAGCAGCTCTACCAAATCCTCTCATGAGCCTTCTCTCATGGTGCATCACAAGCATTCCAGTCCCCATTACAAAAAATCCAGTGCTCTACAAAACCTACCAACCCCACCATTTGCCTCATAATAAAGGAGTGCAAACAAGTGGATCAACTTCTATCTGCCATCAATCAAAATGTCATTTTGCCTCCTCAGCAGTTCACTTACTTCTATCTTAATGCTTTTTACTCTTCTCACTCTACCCCTAATAGTAGTTACCATCATTTCAGAGCTTACCTGCAAAATCTCAGATGGACCCTACAGAAAGTTCACTATACTGAGGAACATGCTGAATGCATTGCCAGACAGTCCTGTTCAGTGGGAGCTCAAGTGTGAAACCTCTTCCATGGTAGCTCCCCAAAAACCTTCTACCCAAACAAAATTATGGCACTACCTACATATCATCTTGGTTCCCCTGCCATTCACCAATCAATCCTAACAACCTTATAACAGGACAAGACAATATTAAATCTATGACTGTTCAATATTTCCAGAACCTTTATCACTGAACTTCTTGCCCACCTCAGGAAAAGCCCTGGATGCCAACACCCTCTGTACAAAAAATTGCAGTGCTAACAAGAAAAGACCTGTTCTTGTAGCCACAACTTCCAGATGTACCACAACTTTGCCTCCTACTCCCCAAGAGTAATCAATGCCCAACCCCTGGCCCTGATGGCTGGAAAAAATGGTTATTTGTGTGTGGCCACTGACAATACACTTGTCCATGTCATTGAGTACTTTACACTCCCCACCTATTCCAGTCAGATTTTGGTTTGTCCGGCCAGAATTTCTGGAATTTCTGGAATCCGGTTGGCTTTTTTTTGTATGTAGTCTCCCTATGTAGAACAATTTCAAATGGAATAATGATCAAATTTGTAACTGGAATCCCCAGAATCTGGCCAGACTCATAATCACTGGATTCCACCAGACAAACTGGACAAACTGGACAGCACATGCTGTACTAAATACAAATAAAAGTTTCACATCAACACAAATCAAACCCTCACCCTTGGGTCTGACATTCCCATGCCAACGCAGCACACTTAACCACTTAGCTACCAAGATGTCTACTTTCCCTAGGTTTTGATATATTTTCTACCAACTAAGGTGCATGATCACAAATCATTATCAATAGCATCACATCACAACTGTACAGTGTGACATGTCATCACACTGTACCACCTGATCTTCCCACATACTCAGTCTTATAGTAGTGGGTGATCCCCACTATTATAAGGCTTGTTTCCATAAAACCCCAACACTGGCATCATTTCCCTTTCCAAGTACCATTTAGACTTACCAAGGTAAGTGTACACACTATGATCACATAAGCATATGGCTCCAGGGATGTGCGGTGATGATACTCAACCAAGAAACCCAAACAAAACCTACTAAATGGCTTCGGATGGTATAACACGAGTCAGAGGAAGGGTGCGAGTTAGTACTAAATATCACCGCTGATACCCAAATGTTGTGTTTAGTGACATGAAATGGTAAGTGCTGTGGTGAATAGTCTTTATAGGCATACAAAAGTGTTTGAAAGAGTTCAAAATAGGTTCAAAGATGTGTGAAATGGTTTGAAGTAGGCTCGAAGAAGTTCAAAGAGGTTCAAAGTGAGTTCAAAGAAATTTGTAGATGTCAGACTAATGTCGAGGTATGTCAAAAAGCAAATATAACAAATAAAAAGTGTGTGGCAAGAGGCGATAGGCAATGTGCAATCAAATGAAGAGTGAATATGATAGTTGTGAAGAAGTTCACAATATTTCACAGAACTTAGAGATATGATGCGAGCTAAGACTCAAGAGAATGGCTCTTAAGTCAGACGATGAGTGAGAGGGTAACTTATGCTCTGTTCCCCATTGGTATTCTCCTTTTGTTCTAAGTAACTAATACAAGTCTATATACAAATTGAAGAGATAATACTAAAAAGGAAATAAGAACATGTGTAAAACATGAGGCAATATATCAAACAATAAGGACTTTGTAGATCATGAAACAAATGAAAAATGAAAAATGATGAAACATATAGTGTTTCCATATAGTGAAAGTACTTATCTTGTGCTTTAATATATCAATGAAACATAAACTGCACTTATCATGTCCTAAGTCTCTCGTAGTCTCTCCTCGTGTCTAGTAGTGCTCAATATGTGGCAAATTGGCTTGTTCCAGATGTGCAGCATGTATCAAAAATGTTTCAAGACAGCTATATGGTGGCTAATATTGTTCAGAATGCTGTGAAGTTGTTCAAAGTGTCACGAAATAGTTTGAAAGTGTTCAAAATGTCTCAAAGTCATCCAAAATAGTTCAGAAAGGATTCGACATCAATTTCATGCTGTTCGTAGTGATTCAGAGTGTGTGTCATAATGTATCAATATGGTTAAATCCTTCTCCAGACCTTAGCATGCACAGTGGACCTATCAGTGGGACAGCTTCCCACCACTGTTCCCACCCCAATCACTGCCTATCACTGTTTCTCATGGTTGATCAACGCATGCCATAGCTTTGGCTACCATTGCACTCATCATCCCCAATGATGAGCATGCCTTTCCACTCATTCCTGACCATTTTCCTTTGCTTTTTTGGTATATAGTACTCATGTATGTATATATAGTGTTAATGAACAGTTATTTCCCCTTTTACAGCCATATATAGCCCAGAGAAAGCACTCTTCTTGAGTTTGAGGAGGAGGAGGGGCCTCATCTTTCCATGGGAAAGTTATATTAAATGTAACTTGTTATATATTCATATATATGACTATTCAAGTGACTGGGGAAGGCTCTACAGGGGAGGGAAAGAGGGGAAGTAGGGAGAAGTGAGGGGGTGTGAGACAGGGTACCATCTACTAGGCTGGAACACCCTCTAGAACCAAAACAGTATATGTAGAGGGATAAAGGTATGTATGTAGAGGTGGGGAGTGATGTAGAAAGTGCTGGTAAGAGGGTTGTTCCGAATGTGCAACGTGTATCGAAATTGTTTGAGGACAACTATATGGTAGCCGAAGTCGTTTGAAGTACTCCAAAGTCATTCGAAGTGTCGCAAAATGGTTTGAAAGCGTTTGAAAAGGTTCGAAGTAGTGTGAAGTCATCCGAAATTGTGCGAAATTGTGCGAAAATGGTTCGAAGTCGATTTAGTGGCATTCGTAGTGGTTCGGAGCATGTGTCGTAATGTGTCAATATGAGTGGGAATACTTCTCCAGACTTTAAAGTGCGCAGTGGACCTATCAGCGTGCCATAAGGACAATAATGGAAAAGTTGCAAACCCTGTGATTTACCGCTTGTCTACCACAATCATGGTGGGAATTTTGCATTGAACATGCAACACACCTATACAACCGAACCCCAATGAGGCACCTGAAATGGCTGACACCAGTTGAGGACCTGACAAAGGTCTGCCCAGATCTAAACAATCTGAAGGTTTTCGGTTGTGGTGCTTACATCTACCTACCCAAGGAGAAGCATCCAAACACATTGGCTCCTCGATCGGAGTTGATGACATACCTTGGATTAGAAGATGGCATTAAAGTATATCATTTCATGCAACCTAGTGATGCAATATTCATTGGTGCTACAGCACTATTTGATGAAACATTGTTCCCATGCTGTCCCAGAGCTAAAACTCCTGCCAATACAGACCTTGGTGATTTTCCACCTCCAGAACCAGAAGATGATGACCCCTCATCTGGAACAGATGGCAATAATTCTATACTGCCACAAGATCCACCCCTTCCTCCATCATCAGAAAATGATGATGATGATGTACCAAGTGAGCAAAAGCCATATGACATTGTGACTGATGCTCCTCCTCTGCTGCCTCCAGTAATCACTGAGGACTTTCGTCCAAGATGTGATGATCAACAGGAATGGCAGCAATTGCCCTGTTGATCAGGCAGGCAGAGGAACATCCCAAACCATCCTGGCAATACCTATGGAGAGAAGCAACTCCCCTCTGACATAGAGAGAGATATTGCACGTGATCGATATTGGAAGAGATCTGTAGGTCAAGATTCGGATCATAACCGAACATGACCACAATCTCAACAGAAATAATTGGTTGCTGGACTGAATTCAGCACCCCATGAGAGTGTGCCCAATTCCAATGATCAAGAACATGATTACCCAATGGGGGAACCAGACGAAGCAGATTATATTAAAAAGATAACCAAGGAAGGAGGAGATAAGCTTATTCGCTGGCTGTTGTCAAGAGCAGTCAAACCATCGAGCGAAATAAGCCAAGTTCCAAACCAATTTTGCAATATTGCGTGCCTACCATGGCAGCAGCAATGTGAGTGGAAACAAGCTTGTTATGAAGAATTAGAGGCTCTTAGAGACAAGTCTATGACATTATCAATCTTCCACATGATCAAAAAACAATCAAAAATATATGGGTTTTCTCCATAAAATCGGATGGAAGAAAATGAGCCAGACTCGTGGCCAAAGGCTTTTCACAAGTTGAAGGTGTTGACTTTGATGAGATTTTCTTACCAGTAGTCCGCTATGAGACCATATGCCTCATGTTTGCACTTGCATCTCTAGAGGGCATGTATATGACTGGCCTAGATGTAAAAACTGCATTTTTATACAGCAAACTAGACGAGGAGATCTATATGGATCAACCCAAGGGTTTCAGACTCATGGGAAAAGAGCGCAAAGTAATGCGCTTATGCCAAGCATTGTATGGCCTTAAACAAGCCTCACTAGCATGGTGGAAAGAGCTAGAGGCATTTATGCACACCATTGGGTTTGTGTGCGCCAGCTCCAATGCTGGCATTTTTATACACAAGGATCCTAAGACAGGCAGCATTGTTATTGCACTCATCTATGTTGATGATGGCTTGTTCATGGGGAAGAACAAGAAACTTGTGGATGAAAAGAAGAATGCTTGTCTGAAGCATTGGGAGTGGTGCCATAGTACTGAAAAAGTCATGGAATTCTTAGGCATGGGCATCACCCAGACTGCAAGCAAAGTCAAACTCGATCAAACTGATTATCTCGCCAAAGTGCTTGAGAGATTCGAGATGACAAATGCCAAAGTGACCCCCACTCTACTCCTGACTGGTTACAGACCGTCAGAAAACAAAGCGATGCCCAACATGGCACTTAGATCAAAATATCAGTCTGTGATCAGATCTTTATGGTATCTGATGCTTGGAACATGACCTGATATCGCTTATGCAGTAATCAAGATGTCGCAATTCTCAGCTAATCCTAGCCAAGAACATCTAGACAAAGCAATGTACATCATGCACTATCTGGTGGGAACCCAGAAATATAACATTGTCTACGATGGCGAGAAGTTCAAGGGGCTACAGGCCTTTACAGATTCTGATTGGGCAGCTGACACTGTCAAACACCAATCTACAATGGGTTAATTTGCTACTCTAGCGAGTGGCATTGTGTGCTGGCAGTCCCATTTACAAAAAACTGTAGCACTGTCATCCACAGAAGCCGAATATATGGCTCTCTCCAACACTTGTCGACAGATAGTGTGGATAGAGTCCTTATTCCAGAAACTCAGATATATACTGAAGTGCATACCAATCTGTGCTGACAATCAGGGATCCATCTTTATTGGATCAAATCCAGTCCAGGAAAGAAGGACAAAACATATAGACATCCGCTACCACTATACCCACAAATGCATAGAAAATGACACAGTCATGGTTGTTTTCATTCCTGGAAGTGATAATCCAGCTGACATGTTCACAAAGAACCTTGGCGCCATCTTATTCAGAAAATTTAGAGACTCTCTCAGAATTACTTTCGAGATTCAAACTTAGCTGCTTAGAGTGCTGTACAGTTTGAGGGGGGGTGTTGAAATTAAATTCTGATGCATGCTGCATACATGAGGCAATGCATGCAGCACACACATGTTACTGCGCTTACTGCGCATACATGGGGTAAACACATTCCTGAGTCATGTGACATCCTTACTATTATGTATATAAGGAGAACCTGTACTGTAGTAGATATACAGTGTTCTTACCTCTGCTAAACCCTAGCTCTAAGACTAACTAAACCCCAGGTAGATTATAAGGAACATGTCATCTCTTCCTCTGTGCAGCATATGTAGTCTGCTCCAACATGGCTGTGGTTCAGTAGACTGGTCTGGGGACTGGTGCAGGCATTTGCAAAGTGCTGGTGGCTGTTCTGGAGCAGCAGAAGGGGCAGTTGTGGTGGTTGATGACATTGCTGGCATCATTGATAGAGGCTGTGCAGGCATTGTTAGCAGTGATGTGGCAGTGTTGGCAGGGGAGTGGGGGCTGGTGATGAGTGTAGAGGGTTCATTTTTGGTCTGAGTAGTGGCCTCTGTAGTTTTCATAGTGATTTGCATACTGAACTCAATGCAGAGTGTCATCTGTATGTTTTTGAGTGAGTTGGGGTCTTCTTCATCGTGCAGCTCCATTTGATAAGCAGTGATAAGTCCATTGTGCACTCTAGGGTCTGGAAAGGGTTCCAAACATATCGACACATTATGACTTATTATCCAAACCTTTATGAACCATACAAATTCGATTTTGAATCTATTTTGAACTATTTTAAATGACTTTGAATGATTTCAAATAACTTTGAATGACTTTGTGACATTTTAAATGCTTTTGAACAACTTTGCAGTACCTTGAATAAAGTCAGCTGCCATATGGCTGTCCCAAAACCCTTTTGATACTCACAGTACATCCGATACAAACTACTGCATCACATATCGAACACTGCTGGACATGAGGAGAGACAACAAAAGACTTAGGATGCAATAATGGTGCTTTTGGGTTTTAATGATATGTTGAAGCAATAAGATAAGTACTTTTACTATACAGGGACACTGTACATTTCAATTATTATTATTTTTCATTTGTTTTATGATTTACAAAGTCCTTTATTGCTGTGCATACTGCCGCATGTTCTACGCATGTTATATTTCCTTTTTAGTACTATCTCTTCAAAATGTATATAGACTTGTACTAGTTACTTAGAAGAAAAGAGAAGAAGTTATCCTCTCCATTATCGTCTGATTTAAGAGCATTCCTCTCGAGTTCAAGCCTCACTTTGTATTTCTAAGTTCTGCAAATTATCATGAACTTCTTCAAACTTTCATACTAGCCTCTCAACTTATCACATATCACTTATCATCTCTCAAAAATGCTTTAATTCACTACATTCCTCGCTCAATATTCCTAAAATTATTTCCATTCTCTCCTAACTCTCTGAACTTCTTCAAAACTCCTTGATCCTCCTCAAACCCTTTTGAACCTTCTTTGAACTACTTTGAACATCTTTGAACATCTTTTGAACCTCTTTCAAACATCTCTCAAACATCTTTGTATGCTCCTAATAACTATTCACAACATCTCTCACCATTCTACACCTCTAACCATACCTTTGGATAACAGTAGTGATATTTAGTACCAACTCACACCCTTCCTCTATCCTGTGTTATACTTCTCAGGCCTTTTAACAGGTTTTTGTTAGGTTTCCAGGTTGTATTATCTGCAGCACACTGACATTTGGGGGGTTCCTTCATTTGGAAGGCCATTTTGTTGGTTCTGGGGACTATCTGGGTGTTAGTGTCACTCCAGGTGGTCATTTTGGTCTGTACTTTGGCATTGTCAAGGAGGATGGCACCTTGACATAGCTCGTGGATGTGGGCCTCCTTAGAGATGCATAGGCCCAGGCCATGGCCTTCAGCAAGCAACTTCTGTTATTTGTCATACTCCCCTGCTTGTAATCTCATCTTTATGCCCTTGGATCTGCCCTTTTCATACTTCTTGACCTCTACCTCTTCATTTGCTAACCTCACCTCCATATACCCTTCCTCTCTTTCTTCTCTATGGCTCGGTATCTTTGCATCCTCCAGGTACTCTTTACCATCCTCGAGCCCATCTTTAAACCCACCTCCTTATCCAATTTTTCTTCCTTCTTCCCTCTTTCTAGTCGAGCTTCATCCAAGAGCACTCAAACTTCTTCATGCATGTAGGTGAACTGTGGTGGTTGCAAAGTTGCATCATCTGATGATGGAGTGGTGGCTGTGTTGACATGTGTTGCATTGTTGGTAACATTGGCATCCGTTGTGTTTGCTGTAATAGCCATAGTAGTTTTAGTATATAGTGGAGCTGCTGATGATACTCGACCTGGAAACCTAACAAAAACCTGTTAAAAGGCTTAGGAAGTATAACTCAGGGTAGAGGAAGGGTGCGAGTTGGTACTAAATATCACCACTAATACCAAAACATTGCATTTAGTGATGCGAAATGGTAAGGGATGTGGCAAATAGTTTTTAAAAGTGTACAAAGATGTTCAAAAAAGTTCGAAATAGGTTCGGAGACATGCAAAGTAGTTCGAAATAGGTTTGAATGGGTTTAAAGTCATTCAGGTGAGTTTGAGGAGGTTTGAAGGTGTTCGACTGGTGTTGAGATATGTCGACAAATGAATATAGCAAATAAGAAGTGGTTTTTGAGTGGCAATAGGCGATGATGAGTTGAGAGCAGATACGAAAGTTCAAGGAAGTTCACAATATTTCACAGAACTTCAGAGATATGATGCGAGCTAAGACTCAAGAGAACGGCTCTTAAATCTGATGGTAGTGGAGAGGATAACTTATTCTCTGTTGTTTTAAGTAACTAGTACAAGTCTATATACATTTCAAAGAGGTAAGTATTAAAAAGGAAATATAACAGGTGTAGAACATAAGGCAGTATGCACAGCAATAAAGGTATTGTAAAACATAAAAACAAATGAGAAATGATGATAATTGAAATGTTTGGTGTTACCATATAGTAAGAGTACTTCTCTTGTTGTTTCAATAGATTGTTGAAACCCCAAAACTGCCATTATCATACCCTAATTCTTTTATCGTCTCTCCTTGCATCTAATAGTGTTCGATAAGTGATGCAGTGGCTCATGCCGGATGTTTTGTGTGTGTTAAAAGGGTTTTAAAATATCCCTATGGTGGCTGATATCATTCTAAGTAGTGTGAAGTCATTCAAAAGTGTTTGAAGTGTCGCAAAATTGTTCGAAGTCATTCAAAGTTGTCCAAAATAGTGTGAAATAGTTCAAAAAGTGTTTGAAGTCAATTTCATGGTGTTCATAGTGATTCAGAGTGTGTGTCATAATGTGTAGATACAATTAGATTCTTCTCCAGACCTTATAGCATGCAGTGGACCTATCACCACATGTAAGACAGTGTTTGGTGCCATTTCATTTGTGAGTGAAGGTGTGGCAGTGGCATCATTAGGTGACAATGGTGCTGATGTTGCCATTCTCACAGTTAGGGCTGCTGTGCTTGATGCTGTCATTACAGTGTTTATGGCTGCTATGTTTGCATTCAGGTTGAACACATTCTCATGCCACTTCTTCTTGTGGCTTCATTTGCTCTGTCCTGGGCCTGGCATGCTGGTGGTTGGTAGGTGGCAAGCTAAGGAGCTGGTATACTAGTAGACTGAGGTAGAAGGCTGAGAACTCGAAGACAGTATCCAAAAAGCAGATTAGAACATGCTGAACTGATGTGGTGCACGAGAATACAAAACTCAGGAGACTCAAGGCTCAAGACACAAGATGTGCAATGCAAGAACAAAATGACAAAACTGTGTGAGTTGAATCATGCACTCATCACCAAGATGGACATCCCAGAAGTGCCTTATAGCAATGGCGAGGCCATGAGATGGTATAGCAATGCTAAAATATGACAATATGGCTATGCTACTCTATCAACAAGGTCACATGACTGCCTGGAGTAGGTGATCACTCACCCTACTCCAACACCCATGACAAAGAACTTCTGGCCATCTTCAAAACCTTCAAACACTGGCAGCAATATCTGGAAGGCTCCAGAAAACTGATTGATGTAGTCACTGATCATAAGAATCTTGAGTATTTCAGCACTACAAAGCTCCTAACCTACTGCCAAGCCAGATGGTCTGAATACCTCTTCCAATTTAACCTAGTCATCTGCTTTTGCCCTGGGAAATCAGGGGCAAAACCCAATGTGTTCACTAGACAATGGGACATCTATTGCTAATGACTTTATCTCAGCAAACCCAAGCAATTTCTGACCCATATTCACCCACCTCATCACTCTGAGCTACTTATCTCACCACCCCAGTCATCCAACAAGCAGTCCTTATGGACATCGAGAAACTCCACAATGACATCCAATCCTCCCTGACCCTCAATCCCATTTCATCTGCAGACCTCCTAACCCCTTCTGCTTCTAATTGGACTGTAGACAACAGTGGACTCCTCTGCCACTTCAACTGGATTTACATCCTGGATATCGCAGATCTCTGCCTCAAAGTCCTGCAGTAAAAGCATGATTATATCCTCTCTGGCCACTTTGGTCAGAACAAGACCCTTCAACCTGTCTGACATGATTATGTCTGGCCCAACCTATGAACCTTTGTACAAGACTTCTGCAAATCCTGTACTACATGCAAATAATCCAAGTCACCTCAGCACAAACCCTATGGATTCCTAAAGCAACAACTCCTGGTCCCAGAGAGGCCTTGGAACTCAATCTCAATGGACTTCATTAAACAGCTACTAGATAAAATTACAGCCCAAGAACTTGCCAACCTGTGCATCATACATGTCTTTTCCAAGCATGGTGTTCTATCACACATCACTTGTGACTGGGATCTGAGTTTATTTCCCACTTTTCTGGTCTCTCAGGCAAGAGTTGGACCTGAAGATTTATTTTCCTTCAGGTTATCACCCAGTGATGATACTCGACCTGAAAACCTAACAAAACCTGTTAAAGGCTTAAGAAGTATAACACAGGCTAGAGGAAGGATGCGAGTTGGTACTAAATATCACTGCTGATATCCAAACATTGTTTAGTGAAGCAAAATAGTAAGGGATGGTGCGAATAGTCTGTGAGGGTATATGAAGGTGTTTAAAAGAGTTCGAAATAGGTTCGAAGATGTGTGAAATAGTTTGAAGTAGGCTCAAAGAAGTTTGGAGAGGTTCGAAGTGAGTTTGAAGAAGTTTGTAGATGTCAGACTAATGTCGAGGTATGTCAAAAAGTGAATATAACAAATAAGGAGTGTTTATTGAGAGGTGATAGGTGATGTGTGATAAAACAAGGAGCAAATATGATAGTTTTGAAGAAGTTCACAATATTTTGCAGAACTTAGAGATATGATGTGAGCTAAGACTCAAGAGAACAGCTCTTAAATCAGATGATGAATGAGAGGGTAACTTCTTCTCCATTCCCCATTGCTTCTCTTTTTGTTCTAAGTAACTAATACAAGTCTATATACAATTTGAAGAAATATTAATTGTCCCAGTATAGTAAGAGTTCTTGTTCTATTGCTTTAATATATCATTGAAACATTAAAACCACACTTATTGCATTCTAAGTCTCTTGTAGTCTCTCTTCATGTCTGGTGGTGCTCGATATGCAATGAAAAGGTTTATTCCAGATGAGCAGTGCAAGTCAAAATGGTTTTGAAACAGCTATATGGTGGCTGATATCATTCGAAGTAGTACAAAGTCATTCAAAGTGTCGTGAAATCATTTGAAAGCATTCAAAATGTCTTGAAGTCATTCAAAATTGTTCAAAGTCATTCGAAGTAGTGTGAAATGGTTCAAAAATGTTCAAAAAGGGTTCGTGATCAATTTCATTGCATTTGTAGTGGTTTGGAGCATCTGTCATAGTGTGTCAATATGCTCAAGCTTTTAGGGCTCACTGCCCAGGCTTCAGGGCTTTAAGCCGAGCCTTTGTGACTTCAAAGGTTACCGGTATCTAAGTTTCAAATTTGCCAGCCACCCCATAATTACTATACATAATGACAAAATAGATGACCAAGCATTGGAGGAGTACAACCATTGTCAATCACATAATAAGGAAAATTCCCAGGCATTATTTCCAAAAACCCCTAAATTCTTTATTTTCTCTACATGAATAGAACCCAAAATCACCTTAACTGTAGGATTGAATACAGTGGACATGCATGCAGCCATTGATGTGCAGGCATTACTTGATAGTGGTGCTACAGGATTATTCATTAATCGGTCCTTAATTACCAGAAACATGTTATGTTTTTCAGGATAACCAATAGTCCCCTGACTTTCCAAAATATGATGAACAACATTTTCAAGGATGTAATAGACAAAGGCATGGTAATAATATTTATTGACAATATTTTGATATTCACGGAGGATGAAGAAAACCATGAAGCAATAATACAAGAGGTGCTATGTACTCATTCTCTTTGTTATGTGACTGACAACAATTGTACTCCTCAATTTCCTTTTTTGGTTTGCTCTGGGTTTCCTCGGATACTAATACATTATAGCAATTCTGGGTCACCAATGAGGAAACCTTCACTGGGACTCTTCCACAAAATTCTTCTGCTTGTCTTCCTCTGACTTCACTTCCTCAATTGTAGCTTCCCTAATCTTCCTATTCTGCCTACAATTCCTAGCAATATGCCCTAGTTGCCCACAATTAAAACATTTAAGTGGGACTCATCTTCCTGCTTGATCAATGTCTATTGCATCTGGTAATGCTGCTGACTCTGTAACTTAGGGTGTCGCTGCCATGGCTAGTGGCTGTGCCCTCTGAGTTTGTACCTGAGGTGCTTTTCCTTTCTTGGACTTTCCTCCTGATGGCTTTCCAAATTTAGCATTTTCATACATCAACATCAACTCTGCCTGTTCCTGCCAATATTGCTGATCAAGGCACATTGCCCAATTGTACCACTCGTCCAACCTCTCTGGCATAGAAGGTAGTCAGTAGATAGACTTGAATAGAGAGGGATTTAATTCTGCTTTCAAGAATTCTACCAATGCTGCTTCTCTCATATCCATCTGTGAAGGTTCTGCTTTGAACTGCAAAATAAATTCATTTATTATTAGAGAACCTTGGCACATGGTTTTTAATTTAGCATTAGCTGTTGCCTTCGGATTAGGATATCCAAACTCCAAAAATTCCTCGAAAGTTGCAAATGGTTTATATCCCATGGCAATTTAATTGATAGCCTTGTTTCTCCAAATCTGTGCTTTTCCTCTCTGAATGTACAAGAGAGCAAACATAATTTTAGACTCGGTTGTACAAAATTCTGGCTTCCTCTATTCATTATCATTTCTCATTTGTTTTATGATTTACAAAGTCCTTTATTGCTGTGCATATTGCCTCATGTTCTACACACATTATATTTCCTTTTCAAGTACTATCTCTTCAAAATGTATATAGACTTGTACTAGTTACTTAGAACAACAGAGAAAAAGTTGCCCTCTCCTATTATCATCTGATTTAAAAGCCATTCTCTTGAGTCCTAGCCTCATGTTGTATTCCTAAGTTCTGTGAATTATCGTAAACTTCTTCAAACTCTTGTACTAAGTCTCTCAACTTATCACATATCGCCTATTGTCACTCGAAAACTTCTTCTATTCACTATATTTATTCCCAGATATCCCTTAAAACCATTTCAATTTGTCCCTAAACTCTTCAAACATCTTCGATCTTCCTCAAACCTTCTTTGAACATCTTTGAACCTCTTTGAACATCTTTTGAACATCTTCTTATGCTCCTAAAAATTATTCGCAACACATCTCACCATTTCACACCTCTAACTACAACCTTTGGATAACAGCAGTGATATTTAGTACCAACTTGCACCCTTCCTCTAGCCTGTGTTACACTTCTTAGGCCTTTTAACAGGTTTTTGTTTGGTTTCTAGGTTGAGTATTATCAGTGACATTTGTGCCATAAGTGCATCAATTTTCGCTTCTGGTGTGGCATGGGAACAGAGTTAGGACTGGGATTAGAAGTTGATGGTTCTGACATAATGTTTTGATCTGTGATGAGTCACTTCTTGGACTGAGTCAACTGTTTGGCTCATGAGACACTTTAGATCATTATCCCTTCTGACAGTGCCTGATCTTGGGGATAGTACTGTATCCAGCTTGTAACTACTTAAAATAGTTGTCCAAATGGAGTAAGGTAAATCTCAACTAAACCAGATCTGAGCAGTTGTCTGGTTGCAGCTGTCCTAATAATGAGCAACGCCTCTTGATCACTGGTGGTCGCAATGTAAGGTGAGGCATGGTGTTGGCTTACAAAAGAAAAGATAGATTATGTATATACAATTACTTCTGGCTCATGCTGAAAGGATGAGTAATTGGATGTGGCATGGTGGAACAATGATGTATGCGCAAGTAAGAGAAGGTGCACTGATGGGGTAGTTGTGTTCTTCTGTTAGGACGACACCCACTTATCTGCTCGCTCGACTGTGTGGGTTCTCTCTACAAGAAGGGGGCAGGATTTGTGCACATGGTGGGGGTTTTGATGGGTTTGATGCGAGGGGTTATTAATAGGTGAATTGGTTGAGAAATGCTTTTTGCACCACAAGTGTGGATGGAATAAAGAGAACACAACTGAGGTCCCCTAGGTGTATATCTAAAGTTTACAGTGACTCACAAAACTGAGTCAATGTTTTGCACTTTTTAATTTATTGTTAAATAACTTCCCATAAACAACAAAACCAAACAAGGTATTGGTGTACCGAATAACATACATGATCAGGGCTACCAAACAAACAAAGAATTATGTAATTTTAATCATCCCTCATGGAGATATAATCATTTTAATTCAGGGACTCATTGACTCAGTTTTGTGAGGTGGTATCAATATTATGATAAATTGTAATTCTAGTATTTTGTATGACCTCCCTTGGCCTTAATAACTGCTCCCAACCTTCTAGGCATGCTTTCAATCAAATTCTGACACACCTCTGATGGAATATTATTCCACTCTTCCACTACTCTTTCCCATAACTCCCAAATTCCTTTTGATGCTGTTGGATACTTGTCTAACTGGTTCTTGAAATGAACCCATTGATGTTCAATAGGGCTGAGGTCTGGAGATTGGGCAGGCCAATCCAGAAGAGTAATATTGTTGTTCTCCATCCATTTCTTGGCCTTTTTTGAGGTATGCTTGGGGTCATTGTCTTGTTGAAAAATCACCTCTTCTCCAGAAATTCCACTCTCCTCCAAGCTAGGCAGCATATGGTCCTTCAAAATGGACACATACTGGTCAGCATTCATCCTCCCCTCAACCTCTGCAAGATGCCCCACTCCATTCCATCCCATACACCCCCATACCATAATGTTTCCTCCCCCAAATTTGACAGTTCCCTGTACCTCTCTCTCAATCAGCCCCTCTCCCTTCTGTTTCCAAACCCACTCTCTCCCATCTGACCCAAACCTGTTAATTTTAGTCTCATCTGACCAAATAACCCTTCTCCAGTCCTCCACAGTCCACTCTCTATACTTCTGAGCAAAAGCCCATCTTGCTTTCCTATGCCTTATACTAAGCAAAGGCTTTTTCTTCTTCACCACAGCCTTGAATGAGTTTTTTCTGAGAACTCTTCTAACTGTTTCTGAGGAGACTGGAGTGGGGATGATGCTGTTGATGTAATGGGTGGCCTAAACAGCATTTGCAGCCTTGCCAGTGGTGATTTAAGTAAGGATGGCTCTCTGAGAGGTAGATGAGAGCTTAGAAGGATGACCACCAGAGGGGGAATCCAGGTTTGGATGGAGAGCCCTGAGTGTTCTGGATACACTAGACTGGCTGAGGTTGAGTTTAGAGGCAATATTGTGGGTAGAATAATGATTGGAGGCCAGGGAAAGAATGTTTTCCTTCTGAGCAGAGGAGATGGGATGCATTGGAGAATATTGAAGTATGAAGAATGCTAGTCCTAATTAAATACTATAATTTAAGGTCCCATCAAGGGTCACATCACCTTAGAAACCATCTGTCAAGTTTTTGACATTATACAGTTGGTGGAGCATCAGATTCTAATATTTCTGACTACCCCTCACAAAACTGAGTCAATGAGTCCCTGAATTAAAATAATCATATCTCCATGAGGGATGATTAAAATTACATGATTCTTTGTTTGTTTGGTAGCCCTGATCATGTATGCTATTCGGTACACCAATACCTTGTTTGGTTTTGTTGTTTATGGGAAGCTATTCAACAATGAATCAAAAAGTCCAAAACATTGACTCAGTTTTGTGAGTCACTGTATTAAGATGTAAATTGTTCCATTATACATTTAGTAGCAGTAAAATTTCACATGAAAAGTTCACTGTGATCATTGGAATATTAATCTTTGTGCTTGTGGCAGAGAAAAGGACTGACCTCTCATCATATGTTCCTGTTTCAAGCGGTTCATTGACGAGCATTTCATCAATGGCTTTTCATACTTCCTCATCAGAAACCACAGGCTCCGATCCAAGGGAGACACTATCATCTTCTACCTTTATGATCCTTGGTTCTGGTTCAATCCTCCTCCTCTTACCTTCTCGCACTGTTAGGTGCTCTTCCAGTGGTCGCAGATTTTTTGTGCTGCATGGGAGATTCATTTGCTTGAGGGTGTCTCGAGCCTGCTGATATTCAGTGTAGACCGAATGAGAGGTAGAGGCCGTGCCCATGTATGCCTGTGCAGGCAGTCGGCGGCGAGGATTCCTTGTGGGAGTATGTTCATGCTTCTCGATGCGCTGAATGAGTGGCATCGGCAGTATGATGGTGCCATTACCATTCATAGTAGTAAAGGCATTTGAGGTGAGGTGGGTATGTTTCTCTTTAGGCTTTTCCTCTTTAGTCTTTTTGTCTCTATGTTGTCCATGCTTTCAGGACGAATCTCCATTGTTGCCCTGAGATTGCCATTTGGGGTTTCCCCCTTTGCGCTTGACAGCGGAAAGCTTGGTGGCCTGAGGTGGGCCGATGGGCTTTCCAACTGCCATGCACCATGAGGCCTCAGCGACAATGGAGTCCTTGACATGTTTAAATGTCAAGGCTCTAGTAGCGGTCATGTTAAGAACCATGGCAGATAGAGAATCGTACTCGTGCAGCATTGCAGTGAGCAGAATCATTGCCTGTACTAATTCAGGGATGGCAACATTGGCAGCCATAAGGTGCTCAAATTTGTCAGCCATTTTGGCAATCTCTGGCATGGGATTCACAGCTGGAATTTTGATTGCGATTGCAGACCTAAAGTCTGCAAAGACTTGGGAGGGGCCATTGACACCATAATCGGTGCAGATGAGATCCCACACCTCCTCAGCAGTGTCCTTGGTGTTGGCATGCTGCCGAATAGAGGGGGCCAGGCAGAGCACTAGGCTACCAATAGCCTGGTCATTCTTGTTGCTCCAGGTCTGGAGCTTGGCATTAGCATCCACTACTAGTGCAGTGTTTGTTGCCGTCAAAGGAGGTGCCAGAGGTGGTTTTAGTTCTATCCTGCTAGTTATTTTCCAGAGGCCCTGAGACCTGAGCCACGCCTTCATCGAATCGGCCCATTAAATGTAGTTAGAGCTGTCAAAAGTTTGTACAAGTTTTTCAAGAGTTGAAGATATGATGTTGTAGTGGCAGCTGGTAAAAGCGCTCAATCAGTCCTCCATTCAAGAAAACATGTTCCATAATCTCAGGCAAAAACACTCCTTCAGAGTGGTTAACCCTAGTCAACCTGGGTTTTTAAATGCAGCTCGCAGGGAGTGCAATGCAGCTCACGAAGAGCACAAGGTTACAATTTGGAGACAATGAAGTCAACATCGTTTGCAGCCAGTTAAGGCGCGTTTGCAACATGCCCAGCAGGGCCCATAACTTGTTGGAGCAAACTACATATGCTGCACAGAGGAAGAGATGACACGTTCCTTATAATCTACCTGGGATTTAGTTAGTCTTAGAGCTAGGGTTTAGCAGAGGTAAGAACACTGTATATCTACTACAGTACAGGTTCTCCTTATCCATAATAAAGTGAGATCGGTCACATGAATGTGGCATGGGAATGCTGACAAACTCCGAAGGGGTGAGAACAGCATCACGCTGTGAGACTCTAGAGAGATGTGAGAAATGATAACAAATATTACAAGGTGTGAGAAGTAAATTTTCAACTAATAACTGGGTGATGAAAATTAGGCGAAAAAAAATTTCGGCTATTTTTTGGCCTGATCACATTTGTAATAACTGTTCCCATCATAACAAAAAAATTTCGGCTAAATTTTGGGCCCGATCACAAATGCAACAACTGTTCCCATCATAACATAAATTTTCAGCTGATGTTTGGCCTGATGACAAATATAATAAGGTGTTCCTATCATGACAAATCTAATAACTGAGTGTAGGAACAATATTTTTGGCTAATTTCCAGCTTACTGGGTGTAGGAACCCAATTTTCAGCTGATTTTTGGCCACTTCTAGCTTTTCTGCTCTCTTTCTGGCTCTGGGCTCTTTTCCAGTGGGGTTGTTTTTGCATTCTTGGGGTATCTGTAGACCAAGGTGAAGCTCTGTGAAGTCCTACCTCCCTGGCTTCTCTTTTTTCAACAAAAAGAGTGTCTGCCAGTTGTTTTTTGGACCTCTCTCAGGGCACAGTATGCAGGGAGATTGGGCTGGCGGGTTTGCAGTTGCCTCCCCTTCCATTTTTGGAAGTTGCTCCACTATCAACTGCCACTGTTTGCACCAATTTCACAGCCTCCTATAAGAATCTCACCTCCTCTGCTGCTGTAAGAGAGCTCCCCGATTCCCATGGACCCAACTCCACCCAACACTCCTCGACGGATCTGGACGGCCATGCAGCAAACTGAATGGGACCAATGGACCTTGGATAGCCCTACTCGCCACCGGACTCCACACCATGCTCGCACAATAAACATTGCCCAGCCTTTGCTGCCAGTGCCACCTCCCCATGGTGGTTTGCTGAATGGGAATGACACCGATCCTTTTCTCGCCCCTCCACCTCCACCTCCTCAATACAACCACCTTCCTCCTCATTTGGCACAACAGCTGGCAGCAATTCCTCCCCTTCCACAGGTGGTGAGAGACAGAGGCAGAGAAAGAGGAAGAGGGAGGGGAAGAGCCTCAATTCATGTAGCTCCACCTCTGCCTGTGGTCGCTCCTTTACACAATGCAGCTCTCCCATATTTTTTTCCTGCCCCTCCTGCCCCTCCTCTTTTTGACCCTCCTGTTCCTGCACCTCCAATTCCTGCATCTCCCATTCCTGTGGCTCCTGCACCTGCTATTCCTGTTGCACCTCCACCTCCCATTCCTGCTACTCATGCAACCACCCAGGCTGGGCTGCGAGTTCCACCTTTGGGTCCTCCTCCTGTTTTTGACCCTCCAGCTCCTGTTCCTTTGGTTCCTGCACCTCCCATTCCTGTCGCTCCTCCGATGGCCTGGCCTGGACATCAAGTTCCACCAGTTATTCCTGCTGTAGCTGTATGTTGGATTACATATTCTTCTATGTGACACAGGTTAATTAACAACATAATACTGATGCAGCCTTTTCTGCCTCCTGTTTTTGACCCTCCGGCTCCTGTTCCTCCTGTTCCTGCACCTCCCATTCCTGTGGCCAATATACCTCTGCCAATAGCTCCTCTACCAATGGTTCCTGCAATGGCTTGGGCTGCGCTTGCTGTGCAGCATGCAGCACTTCCACCTCTGGCTGCTGTATGTTGAATTAAATTCTACATCTTGTGCAATGGTCTGACTGAATAATGATGTAGCCACCTCTACCTCTCCCTCTACCTCCCCCACCTCTGGCTGTTCCTGCTGTTCCTGCTCCTGCTGTTCCTGTAGCCAATGTACCTCCACATGTAAGCATGCTGATATTGTTTTGATCAATTTGGTGACTGACTTGATCATCCAAGATTGATCCTGTACCACCACCACCACCACCTCTGCCTGTTTTGCCTCCTGCCCACCAGCCATTTAATTTAGATTGGCCTGTTCATCATCTGGGAAATATGGATGTGGAGTGCCCTGATTGCCATGCTTTGCACTGGATGGCTGAACATCTTATGAAATCCTCAAATATTCATCCTTGATTTGGCATGTGCTGCCTGAGTGGAAAGATCACTTTGCCACCTCTTCACCCAGTCCCACCTGAGCTTATACAATTGCTCACTGCTCAGGACAACATTGGAAAATCATTTCGTGATCACATCTGCACTTACAATAATGTACTCGCCATGACTTCTATCGGTCGCAAGATTGACGAGTCGGTCAATGAGGGTGAAGAGGCTGTGAATGATGGTGTCGGTCCCTACGTCTACAAACTCCATGGCGAGCTGTCCCACAAGATCGGATCTCTGCTTCCACCAGAGGGTAAACCTCCTGTTTATGCTCAGCTATATATTTACGATCCAGCTGACACTGGCAACTTTCGCATGGCCAATGTCTGGAACACTCACCTCCATCACCACACTTTGCTCACTCTTCAGGACATGCTCCACTGTCACCATCCAGCAGTTCAGATGTACAAGCAGGCTCATGAGCTCACCAGGAACTTGCCTCCACACCAGCAGTGCAAGATAGCTTTGCGTTTTGATCAATCCTGTGACCATCGCTGCTACAATCTCCCCGATGCTACCAACAATGAGATTGCTGTCATTCTTCCAGGTGATGGTGATCAGCCAGAGAGCACACGCGACATCATTCTCTACCACAGGCATGGCCCTCCCCTTCAGCGCATCAGTGATGTCCATCCCCTCTATCCTGCCCTTCACTACATTTTGCTGTTTCCTACTGGCCAGCTCCAATGGCACCCTCAAATCGAGTATGCAGCTGTTGATGCCAACAACCAAGGTGGTGCCAGAGTTCACAAACATGTCTCCAAATCTGAATTCTACTGCTATCGCCTCCACCTTTGACCGCCTGCTGTTGAGCCCCAGCATATCTTTCTGACTGGAAAGCTCTTTCAGGAGTTTGTGTGTGATGGATGGGCCACTGCTGAGCAGGATTGGTTGTGCTGGATTTTGATGAATCAGGACACCATTCATGGCAAAGTCTATGTTGGCCTGGCAGATGCTGTGGCAGCAAACATCAATGTGGACACAGAGTCTCTGGGTCAAAGAATCATTCTTCCTTCATCCTTTACAGGAAGCACATGTCACATGCAGCAGCTTCTTCAGGATGCATTCACCATCAATCACCAGTGCAATGGAGGCGATTTCTTTCTCACCATCACTGCCAACCCTGCCTGGCCAGAAATATGGGATGCTCTTCGTCCAGGGCAGACTGCAGCAGATTGCCTAGATTTGGTCATTCGTGCATTCTATGCAAAGCAGAAGGAGATGATCAAGGATATTGAGGCTGGCATATTTGGAAAGGCTGTGCCTTATCTATTTACCATCGAGTTTCAGAAGCATGGCCTTCCTCACATGCACTGCATTATCTTTCTCGATGAGCAATCCAAGCTTCGCACCCCCGAGCAGATAGACAGCCTTCTGTCTTCAGAGTTTCCTGACAATAATCTTGAGCTCCTTGACCTCATCAAAAAGTTCATGGTCCATAAACCCTGTGGTGCAGAGAACCCTGCAGCTCCTTGCATGGTAAATGGACAGTGCTCCAAAAGTTTCCCCAAGCCATTCAGGGATCAGACAACCATCTCTGAGGATGCCTATGCTTCTACCAAGCGTTGGGAGACTGGACAGACATATCACGTTTGGGGAAAGCAGGTCAACAATCGTTGGGTGGTCACTTACTCTGCCTATCTCATCTGGAAGTACCGTTGCCACATCAATATTGAGTCCATCAGCTCTATCAAGGCCATCAAGTACATCTACAAATATGTCTACAAAGGCCATGATCACATCACCATGGAGTTTGGAACTTCCAATAATGAAGTCAGGCAGTACCTCGACACTCGCTACATATCTGCATGCAAAAGCATCTGGCACCTCTTCCACTTCATTATGCATGGTGCTTCTCCCAATGTCATCCATCTTCAGGTCCACCTTCCTGGCCAGCAGTATGTCACTTGGAATCAGAACAGTCCACAGTCTATCCAGGAAATTGTCCAGCATGCTGCACAGCATGACACCACCCTCACTCCCTTTTTCAAGGCCAATCAGGAGTATCCAGAGCTTGCACAGGTCGTTCTTTACCAGGACTTTCCTTCCAAATTTGTGTGGGATCAAAGGGCTCACAAGTGGAAGCCCAGGCAGAGAGTATTTGCCATTGGAAGGATGTTCTATGCTCCACCCAGTGCCAGTGAACACTTTTACCTCAGGCTGCTTCTCACTGCTGTGAAAGGGGCTACATCATATGAAGACCTTCGCACTTTTCAGGGCATCATCGCTCCCTCATTCAGGGAGGCCTGCCTCGCCCATGGCCTTTTGGAGGATGACCAAGAGTGGCAGCAGTGTCTGGAGGAAGCAAAGTCCACGGCAACTGGTTGTCAGCTTCGCAATCTTTTTGTCACCATCCTTCGTGACTGTGCTCCCTCTGATCCTGTCCACCTCTGGAATACATATTGGCCTCACATTTGCAATGACTTGAGATATCAGCTCCAGCACACCAACATTCGTATCAACCCCACCGATGACGATGTCCATGATTATGGCCTTTATCTTATCAATCAGCTTCTCATGGTCTCTGGGAAATCTCTTGAGAAGGATTGGCCATACATGCCTCAGATCACTCAGAATTGGGATGCCAACATTCAAAACCAGTTGATCACAGAGCAACACAGATACAATATTGTGGAGCAGGCCAAGTTGGCTGCACACAATCTGAACACTTTCAATCACAATCAGAGGGCTGTCTTTGATGAGATCATGCATGCAGTCAACAACAAGACTGGCCAGACATTTTTCCTCCATGGTCCAGGTGGCACTGGCAAAACCTATGTTTACAACACCCTCTGCCATCAGCTTTGCTCTCAAGGCAAGATCGTCCTCTGTGCTGCATCGTCTGGAATAGCTGCTCTTTTGCTCAAAGGTGGTCGTACTTCCCATTCTTGCTTTCAGATCCCAATCATCATAAACGAGCCATTCACCTGCACCATTTCCAGAGGTTCAACACAGGCACAGCTCCTGCAGCAGACCGACTTGATCATTTGGGACGAGGCACTCATGCAGCATCATCATCTCCATGAAGCTGTCAACCGCACTCTGAAAGACATTCTCCAATGTGACAAACCCTTTGGTGGTGTGCCTGTGGTCTTTGGGGCGACTTTCATCAGATCCTGCCTGTCATTGAGAAGGGTTCTCAACCTCAAATCGTTGGTGCTTCTTTGCAATGCTCTGTTCTCTGGCAACACATCAAAATCCTTCATCTCAAAATCAACATGCGTTTGAACACAGATGATCTTCAGGAGCGCAACTTTGCAAAGTGGCAGTTGAAGGTTGGAAAGGGTGGTCATACAGATGAAGGTGGCACTATCAATCTTCCTGATCATCTAAAATGTCCTCAGAACACCATCGCTTCTCTCATCGACACCATCTATCCTGGCATCTATGATCAGGCTCAGCATTCAAATCAATACTTTTCAGAGCGGGTCATCCTGGAGAGCAAGAACGATGATGTCGATGATTTGAACCATCACATTCTTTACAATTTTCCTGGACAGGAGCACGTCTTTCACAGTGCTGACTTGATTGCAAATGATGAGAATGCCGAACTTCTATATCCCCAAGAATATCTTAACTCCATCAACTGCTAATCGATGTCAAATCATTTTCGCACTCAGGAATGGTAGATGCCTGAAGGAGGGGGTTTCTACCTTTGGCACATTTGGCACTCAAGGTCGGCGTCCCTGTCATGATACTTCACAATCTCAATATCGCTGGAGGGGTCTGCAATGGAAGTTGAAGGATATTGACTCGGATCAGGAATAGGGTTTTGGAGATTCAGTTGATCACTGGAGATAATGCAGGAGAGACTGTTTTCATTCCGCGGATGTGACTTCAACCCATTGAAGGTCAACTCCCCTTCACACTCTCTTGACTGCAGTTTGCTGTTCGTCTTTGCTTTTCAATGTCGATCAACAAGTCACAAGGGCAGTCAGTGAAGCATGTGGATTTGGATTTCAGGAGTCCTGTCTTTACACATGGGCAGTTCTATGTGGCAATATCCAGGGTCAAGTCAGTGCACAATATCAAGGCAATATGGCCAAGCTCAGAGGACAGTGCAAAGACAAAAAATATGATGAAGTGTTATTAGATTAAAATATATATGGTACATATGTAACTACTACTCATAGAAAATCAATGAACACAGTGAACAACGTGTGCCAGAGGCACATTTCAAAACCTTGTATACATAATAGTAAGAATGTCACATGACTCAGGAATGTGTTTACCACATGTATGCGCAGTAACATGTGTGTGCTGCATGCATTGCCTCATGTATGCAGCATGCATCGGAATTTAATTTCAACAAGCCGAGTCCCCAACCTCCAGTTTTGCACCCAGAGCCCCGCTGTTCCACTGCCAGTCTTTTTTCTGGGAATCTTACTTATGGCCAGAAACAGCACTTATTTGGCTTATTGTAAAAAGAGGTAAAAATTTCTGGTAATAATGTTAAACTCCCAAATCCAGTTTTTCCTGATGGCCAGGCTGCGTGTTGGCCATTGAGAACTTTAGCATATGCACCCCTTCATCCCTTCACCTCAACCTAAAGTTACACTTCAGGGGCCTAGTTCATATATTATCACGTCGATTCCAAAAGTCTGATTGGCAAAAGGTAACTTCCGATGTTTTTCTATTCATGATTTGGTAAAAGTTTTCTCCCAACTCATGATAGTAGCTCTCAGTCGCAGCAGACAGACAATGGAATGTCGAAAGACTGGCAGTTCTGATCATCGGCGAAGCTGAGATCGGCTTACGTGTTGCTAGTTGCTCGTGCCGATTTGAATTCTGCTGAGAGTCCCTTGAATTCTCAGTGTCACTAGTAAAAGGTTACATCATGTGACAGATTTAACCTCTACCGGACCGCGTCTGGTCACCTGGTCACCCAGTCTATGATCTCAATGCTGTTTGGGTAGTAGCGCTACCAGCAATTGGACGATAAGCAGCAAGTAAGCAGCTGGACAGGTCCCGGTGCATGCCTCTGTCAATATGATTCTTTCCGCCATTGCAAAGCCTTATGCGTTCAGCTTTGATCCAGCCAAGACTGCGCTCCTCCTTAGTAAGTTCGCAAGCACGCTTGCTTTTTCATGGTATAAAAACAGTAGTGACGTTGATCTTGCCACAGTTGATTTTCAACGTGATTTCATTGAGGAAGGCGGGTTTGGTGATATACAAGAAGGCAACGGTAATCTGGCAGCAGTCCAAAGAGCTGTCAAACCCGCTGCTACACTCCTCCAACTCTCTCGGAGAGCAGGTATCATGGTGGTGCACACTCGAGAAGGGCACGAACCTAACTTGACAGATTGCCCCACTTGCAAGGTTCATCGACTCGTTCCTTTCCCTTGGATCGATGATAACAGACCTTCCGTAGCTTACACGGCAAGCCAATGCTCCGGATTCTAGACATACTATGGTGATCGGGGGACTAGGCCCAAGGGGCAGCCGTTTACTTGTCCGGGGGGAATAGTAAGTCCTGGTAAAACAGCTTTTCAACAATCGCTAACCATCCTTTGTGACAAGCATGCATGATCTCGTCGACGAGTTGAGGCCGATTGCAGGCGAATTAGTAATAGACAAACCAGGAAAAGGTAGGAGCTGAATTCCCGCACCTTGTATTTTGCTGACGAGTAGCACAGGAGCGTTTTACGCGACCGAACTTCATCAAATCCTGATCAATGCTGCAATATCGCATATCATCATCTTAGGTGTAACGACCGAATGTTGTGTGACTTCAACGCTCAGAGAAGCAAATGATCGCGGTAAAGACTAGTTTTATTTCCTGGGGACAGCTATTTTGATAGAGCTAGCAAAGGCTTTGAATGTGTACTTGTTGGCGACGCGACCGATGGATACGACCCCTCTTTCAAACAAGTTTCTCTGGAGATGATTACCTTTTCCGAGGCAAGTTTTGTGATTAATCCCGATTTCATCTTTCAACTAATCCACGTCACAGGGCCTATTCGGCTTTGTTTGTGATTCGCCTTCCATTATTGCGCCACTGGAGAAGTACGCCGAAGAGCGTGAAACTGTAGCCCCTACTGCGTGGGACAGATCGATGGACATTCAAACTCTCAAAACACTCTATTCTCGTGGTGTTATCACACCTGAGGACGTGGTCAACGAAGTCTACAAGCGTCTCGAGCTCGCAACTGCAGATCCTGCCGTATGGCTGCACGTTATCCCCCAGGCTGACGCAGTTAAACGCGCCCGCGAGTTACTGCAGGCGTACCCAGATCCGACCACTCGCCACCCCTTGTTCGGTATCCCTTTCTCGATAAAGGACTCCATTGACATCAAGGGAATACCGACAACCGCAGCATGTCCTGAATATGCATATATTGCTGAGAAGGATGCTCCGATATACGCAACATTGATCCAAGTTGGCTGTATTCTCATCGGGAAAGTCAATTTGGTAAGTAGGAGCCATCTCTAGTCATGCTCCACTGTCTGATTCTCGAAGGATCAACTGGCGACTGGTCTTGTCGGGATGCGGTCACCGTACGGCCAACCAGCATCCGTATTCTCTCCTGATTATGTCTCCGGCGGCTCCTCTTCGGGGTCATTCGTATCGGTTGCCTCTAATCAAGTCTCTTTTTCTTTGGGCACCGATACTGCTGGATCTGGGCGTGTTCCTGCTGCGTTCAACAACATAATTGGCTTCAAACCGACCCGAGGCACAGTAAGTCTCCATATTTTATGAAGGGTCCGATCCTGAAACTCACATGTATACTAGATACCTACAGCTGGTGTTGTCCCTTGTTGCATGAGTCTTGACTGTATTGCCATAGCAGCTTCCAAAGTTGAGGATGCACGCACCGTCTGGAGCGCTCTCTTTAAGATTGATGAGCGTGAACCATTTTCTAAACTTCACCGACCACCATGGGCCCTCGCTCCTCGCACCTTCCTTCAACCTGGAGAGGAATTCAAGTTTGCGATCCCGCCGATTGACTCCGAATCCCGCAACCTAGCCACGCAAGAATTTAACGAACTTTTCGAAGCGGCGGTACTCCTTGTGAAATCTGTGGGTGGCCAGCTCGTCGATACCGTCGACTACACTGTCTTTGAAGAAGCTGGGAAGCTGTTATACGAGGGGAGTTTCGTTGCGGAACGTGTCTCGGGTGTGAGAGAATGGTACGATGCTCACCCGGCATCAACCGAGCCTGAAGGGAACGACCCGTTGTTGCCGGAGATACGAGCGATCTATTCTTCAGCGTTAAAGAACTTTTCCGCTGCGGATGCGTGGTCCGACACCTTCAAAATGATGACAAGCCAACGTCTTGCTCAAGTCGAGTTTACGAAGATGAATGTGCTCATAGTGCCGACAGCCCCAATGCATCCAACGAAGGCGCAGTATCTTGCAGACCCCATTGCCCTCAATCACAAGCTCGGAAAGGTGTTGTCTTTCTGCTTTTCATAGACGGGCAGTCGCTTCGTAATTTATCGAGCTAATCTTTCTTTTGCTCAAAATTTAGTTTACGCACTTTGCCAACATTCTCGATCTCACAGGTGTCTCCTGTCCGGCTGGGTTCACTCAGGTTGGAATGCCGTTTGGGATCACGATCCTTGGGCCAAGTTTTTCGGATGGTATGGTGCTCGAGATAGCCAAGCGATTTGAGGCCGCTGTTCGTCAACCGGCAGGCGTGAACGGAAAACGTCACGCCATTGGAAGACAGCTGGACTAAGCCGACTCCACGTAATTGCCCCTTCTGCGACAGTCAGATAAGTATCGATACGGGTTAAATACGGAGGTAGATTATGCGTGAAGGAAGGGGAGTCTGGAGAAATTTGTAGTCCGTATCTGTGGATTGAATTGGATCTGGGTGATGTATGAATCATGAACATGGTGGAACTTTCCCTGCTCTGCACTCTTCCACAGCTAGTCTACCATCTACCAGTGACTTCGCCGAGTTTGCTGGCAGCTTAGTCCGGTGTGCGTCTACCTGAGGCGTCTCGACCTGTTTTTTTGGTGGCGTTGGCAATCTGCTCAGGCTGCAACTTGAATAGTCTATCATCCCTTCCCGGAGCCGCACATCTGGACTAGGACTCGTAAAAAAAACCTGGATTGGATAGTCGGATTCAGGGGTAGAAACCCAAAGTACTCTTGACCTCAAAGCGTATCAGTAAGCAAGGGGAAGAGTGTGAATTTCACTCGGGATCTGTCTCATTCTGGGGACTTGCGCTGTGAGGGCCGCTGCTGTGCATGGCATGTCCGAGTTCTCTCAGGGGGAGCAATAATGCGCAGGAAAACGACAGCAATCATTAGAGTTCGGTTAAAAATTATCGGCCGAGTTAGCAACTAGTTATTAACTTCGACCTCTGAGGGACCATTTCTAACAACAGGTTTCTAACATAGCAGTTACTAACCTGTTAATCATGTTAAAAATTATATTTAACCAGGTTAAAAATAGAAATCAACGTTAAAAACCAAGGGGTGTCACGTGGTCAAATTGCCATATAGGGATAGTTAAGTTAGTCCAGCTCTCGAGCTCTTGAAAAAAAATTTTGTGGTAACATAATTTTATGCTGGAGGGCCATTGGCAATCTCACAAACACAGAGACATTGTAGCTGTTGAGCAGCGCACTATGTGCAGTGTAGAGTGCTCACAGATCTTACTACTTACCTGTTGAGTTGGTTAGTGTGCTAAGTAACTTAGGTTAGAGGGCATAGAACTCTCTGTATTGCTAGGTAGAGGTACAGCATACTTATATCCCTAGAGAGCCCACATGGTCACATGAGGCTCAGTGGGGTGGAGAAAAGGGCGGTGTACTGCATGGTTCCTGTCTACATGTCATTATGACATATTTGTATACATGTATTTACATATATATGTGTTTACACCGAGGCACAGAATAGGTGCCACGTGCAGATTTAATTCAACACCCCCCCCACAAACTGTACCGGCATTGACCTGGAGGGGCTTTATGATCCAAGGTGCCATGTATAGGTACTAAGTTTGAACCTCAAATTTAATTCCGAGGGAGCTTCTAAATTTCTCGAAGAGCTGCCTCCTGAGATTTTTAGTAAACATATCTGCTGGGTTTTCAGTTCCCAGGATGAAGATGACTGTGACCTTGCCATCTTCAATACATTCGTGTGTATAATGATAGCGAATGTCGATATGTTTAGTCCTTCTTTCCTGAACGGGGTTAGATCCGATGAAGATTGACCCCTGATTATTAGCACAGATAGGCACCTTACTCAAGGGATATCCCAATTCGGAAAATAAGGATGTGATCCACACTATCTGCTGACAAGTGTCAGAGAGAGCCATGTATTCGGCTTCTGTGGAAGTGCTACAGTGTTTTGTATACGGGACTGCCAGCATATGATGCCTCCTGCTAAGGTGGCAAAGTAACCCATTGTGGACTTGCGTTTCATGACATCAGATGCCCAGTCCGAATCAGTAAAGGCTTGGAGGCCCTGTTTGCTGCAGCCATCATAGATAAGCTCATATGATTGAGTACCGACTAGATAGCGCATTATGTAATGCGCCTTATCAAGATGTTCTTTACTCAGATTAGCTGAGAATTGTGACATCTTTATCACTGCAAAGGCAATATTGGGGCGAGTTCTGAGCATCAGGTACAATAAAGACCCAATCACTGATTGAAACTCAGTTCTGAGAGCCAGATCAGGCTCATCAGGGTTTTCCATAGGGACATATCCCATGGGAAGTGGAGTGGGGGATGCCTTGGCATTCGTCATTCTGAACCGAGCTAGCACAGTGGCTAGGTAGGTTGTTTGGTTCAGAGTGATTCTTGATGCGCCTTGTGTTACACACATACCAAGAAATTCAGTAACATGACCAGTGTCCCAACACTCCCAATGCTTGAGACACACATTTTTCTTTTCCTCTACAAGGCATTTGTTCTTCCCCAAGAACACGCCATCATCAATGTAGATTATTGTAATGACAATGTCTTTACCATTTTTGTAGATGAAAATGCCATCATCTGAGCTGGCATGTTCAAATCCAATGGATTGCATGAACACCTCTAGCTCTCTCCACCATGCTAGGGCGGCCTGTTTAAGGCCATACAATGCTCGGCATAAGTGCATGACTTTGCACTCTTTACTGGGGATGACAAATCCCTTGGATTGATGCATGTAAATTTTCTCATCTAGTTTGCCGTACAGGAATGTGGTTTTTATATTGAGTCCCATTATGTACATGCCTTCTAGGGCACTCAGGGCAAACATGAGGTGCACCGTCTCGTAGCAGACCACTGGAGAGAATATTTCATCGTAATCGACACCTTTGACTTGTGAGAAGCCTTTGGCCATGAGTCTGGCCCATTTTTGTCCATCAGATTTTATGGAGAAAACCCATCTATTTTTGATGGCCTTTCAGCCAGCAGGGAGATCTACAATGTCATAGACATGCTGTTTATGGAGGGCCTCTAGTTCCTCCAGGCATGCATTTCTCCACTCTGATTGCGCAGGCTTGGGTAAGTGTGCAATGTCGTGATACTGGATCAGGACAGGATCTGACACTGTAGATGGTGCAACTGCTTTGCTAAGCAAAAGGCACATCAGATCCATTCCACCTTCGGTGACATAATTATCCCTTCTAGGGCCCCAATATGACAGGGTACCTGAATTGGGTAACCACCATCCTCACTCCTCATTGGGATTCTGGTGCCAAATCCACAGCACCTCAGACTCCTGAGGTTGAGGGGGTATCACATACTCTAATCCCAAATTATCTGGGGTCTTTGCAGAAGGAGTTCTACTTGCCACTGGTGGTTGAGAGAGCCCAGCAGGCACTTCTTCTTCAACCTGAGGGAGGGCTGGAGCGCGACTCCTGCCTTGTCCCACTGGTTCCCACCATTGGCACTCCCATGCAATGTCTTGTTCGATTTGAATGGGATTGCGATTTTCACCATAGACATTGCCCGGATGAGTTGGGACTCATCGCTGCCTGTTTGATCACCTTAGTGGAGGTATGGGGGCCTCTACTTCTGGCGGTGCTGGACTAGGCTGGGACGATGGACCTGGTGCACCTGCTGGTGCAAATGGATCAGCACCCTGAGGCAGATCACCAAAGGAGCCAAACAGTGGGTCTCTAGACATTTTAGGGGTTCCAGACCCTGATTGTGAAGGTGGTGGGGATGGAGCTTGTGGAGGAGGATTCAGCACTGGTCGAGCATAATGCCTGCAGCCTGGATAGAAGCTGTCATCACTTCCTCTATTGCTATCGTCCCCTGATCCCCCAGAGTGGTCATCATCTCCAGAAGGGGGTATATCCCCGAGATCAGTTTTTTCCAGGGTCTTGGCCCCAGGACAATGAGGGAACAGAGTCTCATCGAAGAGTGCCATAGCACTGACAAATATTGACCCTGATGGGCACATAAAGTGCCAACCCTTGATGCCATCTGCCAGGCCGATGTATGTCATGAGCTCTGATCTTGCAGCTAACTTATTAGGACACTTCTCTTTCGGCAGGTAAACATAGGCACTGCATCTGAATACCTTCTTGTCACTCAGATCGGGCTTCTCGTCATCGAGATCTTCAATCGGAGTTTGCCATTTTAGGCAGTTTATTGGTATTCGGTTGTAGAGATATGTAGCATGCTCTACACAAAATTCCCACCATGATTGTGGTAGGCAGGCAGTAAAGCAATGTTTGTGCTTTCTCCATTAATGTCCTGATTGCATGTTCAGCATGTCCATTTTGTTGGTGGATGTGGGGCATTGACATCTCAATTTTAATCCCAGCCTCTTTGAGCTGGGTTATGAGTTCCCGATCATGGAATTCCCCCCCAGGGTCGAAATGCCAACGCTTGATTTTTGCATCATATTGCATTTTGGCCATCACCTCAAACTGTCTGATTGACTCAGCAGCATCGGACTTTTTTCTCAGGCACTGACTCCATATGTGTAGAGTTTGATCATCAACAAATACAATAAAATATTTGTACTTGTGATAACTGAGTGTTGGTAATTCCTTCAGATCAGAATGGATCAGCTCAAAGGCCTCTTCGGCCCAAGACTCAGATCCAGGAAATGACTTTGATTTCATTTTTCCCTTGGTGCACCCTGGACAAATGTGCCTGTCCCTTGGAATTTTTAGATCCTTGGGAAACTTATGGGTGTGTTTTGGCATCTGTCGCATGGCAGCTTCACTCGGGTGGCCAAGCTGCTTGTGCCAAATGTCATAGTCAGCAACATAGATAGTCACGACTTCTAATCTCTTAGTGCTCTGAATGTGCAAATCACACACATAGATGGTTTTGCCATGTATTATTGGCATTGCATCAAGCTGGGGTTTTCCCTTTTTGTTGGCAAAGGAAATTATTTTACTGTTTCCTTTTACAGTATATTCCTCAGCAATGAGGAACACTCCCATTGACATAAGCTGACTTGTCAAATCTGGGAGATAGAAAATGAGGGATAAGCATGTGATGTGCGACTCTGTCTTCCCATTAACTTTTACCTGATGAGGAATCAGGACAGCACCTTTGCCTTTGATAGAAGTCACACTGGTAGCGGTCTTGACCTGCCATTTCTCAGACATAGGCAAATCCTCATAGGAGGCAAAGTCTTTCATTTCACTAGTGAAGTGCAATGATGCGCCTGAATCCAAGATCCAAGGGGCACCATGTTTGCATTCCTTTCCAGCACACATCACACACAGCCTGATTAGGGCCTTTGCATCACAAGCAACAATATGATTTATTAAAAATTCTATATGATGCTCAATATTACAGGAATGGCCCGAATAGTTCGTCCCTGTCAAGCTATTGTTAGCAATGATGTGATGGTCAGGGAAAAGGACTGACATTTCATCGTAAGCCCCCATAAAAGGGGCTATTGGCTCATCTATAAGCATGTTATCCATGCTTTCCCAGATCAATTGATCCAGGACCATCATTTCAGAGCCAAGGGAGACTTCATCGTCATCATCCTCAGGCTCAGGTTCCATTTCAGGAACCTCCTCGATCCGAGCCGATGGCTCAGGGGTTTCCACCCAGTGGCACTTACCTTCCTGCTTACTCATCTGATCTTCTTCGATGATTCGAAGATTATTGGCTGTTTTAGGCACTTTGATGTCTGTGAGTAGGTCCCAGGCTGCCTGGTAGTCTTCGTACACAGAGGGGCCAGGGGAGAAGGTTCCGGTGACCTTTGACTCGGGCTGATTAGGCCGCTTTCTTGGGTCAGTGGTGCGGAAATACATGGATTTCCCATGTAGCCATGACATTTGAACACTTTGGTCAAATGTCAGTGGGAGGTGAGAGGGGCTGGCCTGTGCTAGTCCATTCAAAATGATGCCTTGACCATTAATGGTCATGGCAGCATGGGCAGAGCATACTGCATCTGCATAAGGTGCGCTAGGTACCATGAAGGGCTCCACCATACTGGTGGAAGTGAGGTGGCTGTGAGATTCCTTTTTCTCATGCTTTTCCCTGGCAGCCTTGCCAGACCTATGCTTCTTCTTTGAGTTGGAGCCCAAAGGCTCGGACAACTTCTCACTGGATTTCTCCGATCCCTTCCCTTTCCACTTAGGGTCGCTGCCCTTTCTCTTGACAGCTGACAGCTTCTTCGCTGTTTCCCCAGAGCGCACAAAGGCAGCTTGACGGGAGGCTTCTGCCATCACATAGTCCCTCACTACAGCATAGGAGAGACCGGTCATACCAGTTGTGGATAAGATGGTGGAAGATAAAGAATCGTACTCCTTCGGCAATGCTGAAAGAAGTAATAAGGCCTGAACTATCTCAGGGATTTCAACACCATTGGCAGTTAGCTGCTGGTATCTCTCAGAGATCTGAGCCATTGTCAGCAAAGGGTTTTGGGCTGGGACTCTGATCGAGATCGCAGATTTAAAGTCTGCAAATATCTGAGTAGGCCCTTCTTGGCTGAAATTGGTCTACAGGGCTTGCCACAGGGCACTAGCAAGTCCTGTTGCAGATCCAGATCTGGATCTGATGGAAGGAGATAGGTGGAGTACCAACAATGAGGTTTGAAATGTCCTGTGGAAGGGATTGTAGCACCTCCAAGAAAGCAGTGGGCAAGTTTCTTGGATGGACATTGTTAGAAAACAGTCTCCTAACATGCCTATTACATAATAATATAGCATTTTTATTTTATTTTATTTTATTTTATTTATTTTATCTCATCAAAATATGCTACCAAATGCCTATAAATGCTTTATTTGTCAGCATGGAAATTTTGTATTTACACGCATCAATATGTACATGCATGTACGTGCACATCGGTAGCAACATATTACAATACATGTAGCATAGTATATAAATGTTAAATATATATGTACCATCTCAGTTGAGTTCTGTTAGGTATTCCATCCACATTTGTTGTGTGAAACACCTATTTCAGCCAACTGATCTATTTTTAACCTATTGCATCAAAAACATCAAACCCCCCATCATGTGCATGCGCTGTGCCGCCTTCTTGTAGGAGAGCCCACACAGTCCAACTAGCAGAACAGTGGGTGTCGCCCTAACAGAAAAACTCAATTACCCTATCAGTGCACCTTCTCTTACATGCGCATACGTCATTGTTTCAGTGTGCCACAACTGCTTACTCATCATTTCAGCAAGAGCTGGAATTAATTGTATATATGTATTTATCTTGCTTTTGTAAGCTGACACCAGGCCTCGCCTTACATTGCAAATGCTAGTGATCGAGAGGCAGTGCTTATCATTAGGACAGCTGCAACCAGACAACCAATCGGATCTGGTTTAGCCAAGATTTACATTACCCTATTCAGACAACTATTTTAGTTAAATTAGTTACTAGCCAAATTCAGTAATAACCTGAGATCAGGCACTGTTGGAAGGGTTATTGATCTGAAATGCCCAAGTGTTGACAAATAGCCGAAATCATGTGTTTTGCTGTGTTTGGTACCTGAATTGCCAGATCATGTGACTCGAAATTTTGCGAAAAAATTCTGAAGCCGAATCTTGACTCAGCCAAAGAAGTGACTCATCACAGCTTACATCATTATGACAGAGCAATCAACTTCGAATCCTGGTCACAATCCTGTGCCCATGCCAGCTCTAGAAGCCAAAATTGATGCTCTTACAGCACAAATGTCCCAATTAGTGTCAGTATTGGCAGCATCACAGCCCAAACAAGCAGAAACAAAAGCAGAGACAGTAGAAGATAAAGATGATGAGATGGAGGAGATGGTGGAGTGGATGTCTCAGGAGGATGTGCATGCAGAGGAGAGATCTGAGAGTGGAAAAATGCATTTACCTAAATATGTGCCCCCACAAATTTTTGATGATACCATGGAGAACACGAAATCCTTCATCAGCTCTATAGTGTTGTATATTCATAAGAGAAAGCCCGAGTTTCGTATGATTGAGTCTAGGATTATGTTTGCTCTCTCATACATCCAGGGAGAGAAAGCACAGTTCTGGAGAAACAAAGCCATTAATCAAATTGCCATGGGATATAAACCATTTGCAACCTTCAGGGAATTTTTGGAGAGATTGGAGGCACAGTTTGGAGACCCCCATCCAAAGGTGACAGCTAATGCTAAATTAAAAACCATGCACCAAGGTTCTCTGACTGCAGACAAATTTATTTTGCAGTTCAAGGCAGAAGCATCACAGATGGATATGGGAGAAGCTGCATTGGTAGAATTTTTGAAGGCAGGATTAAATTTCTCTTTATTCAAGTCTATCTATCGACTACCTTCTATGCCAGAGAGGTTGGATGAGTGGTATAATTGGGCAATGCATCTTGATCAGCAATATTGACAGGAACAGGCGGAGTCGAAATTAATGTATGGAAATGCCAGATTTGGAAAGTCATCAGGAGGAAAGTCCGAGAAAGGAAAGATGCCTCAGGTACAAACTCCGAGGGCACAGCCACCAGCCATGGCAGTGACACCTATCGTTAAGCAGTCAGTAGCATTGGCAGATGCAATAAATGTTGATGAAGTAGGGAGATGAGCCCCACTTAAATGTTTTAATTGTGGGCAATTAGAGCATATTGCTAGAAATTGTAGGCAGAAAAGGAAGAGTAGGGAAGTGACAATCGAGGAAGTGAAGTTGGAGGAAGATAAGCAGAAGAATTTTGTGGAAGAGTCCCAGTAAAGGTTTCCATTGGTAACCCAGAATCAATATAATGTATTAGCATCTGAGGAAACCCAGAGTGAACCCAAAAGAGAAATTGAAGAGTATAACCATCATCACTTATGCGATGAAGAAAAATGCCCAGCCTTATTTCTGAAGACCCCTAAATTCTTTATTCGCTCTGCATGGATAGAACCTGAAATCAGCTTGACAGTAGGATTGAAGACAGTGGACACGCATGCAGCAATTAATGTGGAGGCATTGCTTGACAGTGGTGCTACAGGATTATTTATTAATTGATCCCTAATTACCAGAAATGGTATTCACATGCATAAACTGCCACAACCTATAATGGTGTACAATATTGACAGTACGATCAATTGTGGAGGAACTATTAAGGAGGAGGTGATGATGATACTGAAGTATCAGGATCATCAGGAACAAGCTGTATTTGAGGTGTGTGACCTTGGGAGAACCAATCTGATAACTGGATGTCCATGGTTATAAAAGCATAACCCAGAGATTAATTGGAAAACTGGGAAGGTACACATGACTCATTGTTCTAAAGAATATAATGTGTATGGGAGAAAAGTAAAAAAGGAGAAGAAGGAAAGAAAAGAGAAAAAACGTCTGAGGAAGTATTCTGTTACGATGGAGGAAGTGGAAGATGAGAATATGCCAAATGGGGAAGTTCCAATCATGACCAGTAAGGAAAAACAGAAGCGAACCTTTAAGAAAATTCATGAAGGACAGTCATGAAATAAAAATGCTGTGAAAGTGGAGAAGCCAGTGGAGAAGTGGGTGCTGAAAGCCTACCATAAATATTTGTCAGTTTTTCAGAAGAAGGAATCAGAGCGGATGCCAGTGCAAAAGCCATGGGATGATGCAATTGAGATGAAGGTGGGATTTGTGCTGAAGAAGTCAAAAGTCTACCTGTTATCTCCAAAGGAACAAGAAAAAGTGGATGCATTCCTTAATGAACAATTGCGCAAGGGATACATATGACCTTCAAAATCACTGCAGACATCACCAGTATTCTTTGTACTGAAAAAGGATTAGAGGAAGAGGATGTGTACAGATTATAGGTATCTGAATGACTGGACAGTGAGGAATGTGTACCCTTTGCTGTTGATCTCAGAGATAATTGACAAGGTGGGAAAAGCCATAGGTCTTTACAAAATTGGATTTATGCTGGAGGTACAACAATGTATGAATAAAGAAAGGAGATAAGTGGAAAGCTGTATTTGCCATGCATCGAGGATTCTTTGAGCCCCTTGTCATGTTTTTTGGGATGACCAATGGTTCCCCAACTTTTCAAAATATGATGAACAACATTTTCAAGGACGTAATAGACAAAGGCATGGTAATAATATTTATTGACAACATTTTGATATTCATGGAGGATGAAGAAAATCATGAGGTGATAGTGCAGGAGGTGTTGAGAAGATTGGCAGAGAATGATTTATTTGTTAAACTGGAGAAGTGTGTGTTTGGGGCAAGCAAGATCGAGTTCTTGGGATTAAAGACTGGTCCTGTCAAGATGGATCCTATCAAGGTACAGGCAATTGTTGATTGGCCCATGCCCACCTGTATCAAGGAAGTTCAGGCTTTCTTGGGACTCACCCATTTTTATCATTGCTTTGTTCATAATTTTTCCAAAATTGCCGGACCCTTACACAACCTTACACGAAAGGAAGTAGTGTGGAGATGGGGAAAACAGCAGCAGACAGCATTTGAGGAGTTGAAGAGGAAGTTTGCAGAAGAGCCAATATTAGCCCAGTAGATTTTATGCATCCCTTACCAGTGGAATCAGATGCATCTGACTTTGCTACTGAAGCAGTATTATCAAATGTTATGTGAAGATGACAAATGGTATCCTTGTGCATATTTGTCTTGAGGGTTGAATGATGTGGAGAGAAATTATGATGTGCATAATACAGAGATGTTGGGAATAATATGAGCATTGGAAGCATGGAGACATTATTTGGAGGGATGTATGCATCAGATCAAAATATGGACGGATCATCAAAATCTGCAGTACTTCATGTCCACTAAAAAGCTTAACTGTTGACAAGTGCATTGGGCATTATTCCTATCACATTTTAATTTTCACTTAGTCCACAAAGCAGGAAGCTTGATGAGGAAAGCAGATGCATTATCCAGATGTACAGATCATAAAAGGGGAGTGGAGGAGGACAATAAAAATATTACCCTACTCAAACCTGAATACTTTTGCATTTGCGCTATGCATCAAGGGCATATATTGGTGGATAGCTCAGAGATGAAAATGTTGTCCAAAATTTGACAATGTTCAGAGATGGATGATGAGGTAGTAGAAGCTGTGAAAGCTTTGAGGGGAGAGAAGAAAGGTAATATTAAAGGAGATGAATGGATTGAAGAACAAGGGTTAGTGTTGTTCAGAGGAAAGGTATATGTACCAAAGGATCAAGATTTATGAAGGGAAATCATATGGTTACATCATAATATGCCAGCTGCTGCATATCCAGGAAGGTGGAAGACATTGGAGTTGGTGATGAGAAATTATTGGTGGCCCAGAATTTCGAAGTATGTGTTGGGGTATGTGGATGGGTGTGATATGTGCATGAGGGGAAAGAAATTTCCAGAAAAGCCTGCAGGGAAATTAATGTGGAACCCTATACCTAAAGCACCCTGGTGAGATATATCTGGGGATTTTATCACAGGATTATCTGAAGCTCAAGGATACAATGCAATATTTGTAGTATGTGACCACTTCACAAGGAAAGTCCATATCATTTCTACTACTGCAGAAACCTCATCATTGGGCTTGGCACGCCTCTATCTAAGTCAGGTATGGCAGTTGTATGGATTACCTGATACAGTTATCTCTGATTGTAGATCACAATTTGCTTCTGCATTTATGTGAGAGTTAAATAACATATTGGGGATTTAAACCAAGTTATCTATGGCATATCACCCACAAACTGATGGACAAACAGAGAGAATGAATCAGGAGTTGGAGCCTTTTGCAGAATGAAGCCTTTGCATGGAACGATGAGGAGCATGGCAGCTTCAACACCGCGTTCTTTCCCCCAGTCAAAATCCCAGTTATTCTGCACACTCCTTGGATAGAGCGCAACATCCCCATTCCGCCAGGCATATACGAAGAAGTTTGCACTATTATCTGGAAGAAGATAGACTCAGGTGTTTACAAGTGCTCAAATTCAGCAGATAGGTCGCAGTGGTTCTGCACAATCAAGAAGGATGGAAAAGCACTGTGCATCGTACATAGCCTCGAACTGCTTAATTGTGTTACCATTGAATACTCTGGCATCACCCCTACACTTGAGCACTTGCAGAGCAGTTTGCAGGGCATGCATGCAGTTCCATCCTTGATCTATATGTGGGATATGATGAGCGCTTAATCAAAGAATCATCATGCGACCTTACAACATTCCAGATGCCTTATGGTGCAATGCACCTCATTACATTGCCAATGGGTTGGACAAACTCAGTACTGATCTTCCATGATGATGTGTGCTTTATTCTGCAGCCAGAAATACCAGATTACACTGTTCCCTATATCAACAACGTCCCAGTCAAGGGGCCTTTAAAGCGCGACATTTTACTGGATGGCTTGTGCGAAGCGCTCACTGCGAACCCTGGCATAAGGCGTTTTGTGTGGGAGTACTTCCAGAATGTGAACCGCATTGTGCAGCACATGAAATATCGCAGTGGCACTTTCTCTGGGATGAAATCCACATTGTGCACTGAGAACTTCATCATTCTTGGCCATCATTGCATGCCAGAAGATAGAAAGCCTGAATGTGACAAGGTAGATGTTATCTGCAATTGGGGTGCATGCCACACACTGTCAGAAGTGCGCGCATTCTTGGGAACAGTTGGTTTAATGCACATTTATATCCACAATTATGTGCACTGCATTAATGTGCTCACAAGGCTTATGTACAAGGACACTCCAATCAAATGGGGCCCAGAGCAGATAGCAGTGCAAAATGACATCAAGCAAGCAGTACTAGAGTGCCCTGCACTACAACCAATCAATTATTCCTTAGAATTCACCATTATCCTTGCAGTCAACACTTTCCAAATAGTGGTCAGCTTTTACCTTTGCCAGCAAAAAAGCCCAAATGCGAAGATGTGCATTTACAACCGGTTTGGCTCAATTATGCTCAATGACAGAGAAGTGCACTTTTTACAACCAAAGCTAGAGATCTATGGGCTTTACCATGCACTGCACAGTTTGCGCCTTTATATTATAGGTGTGTGCAACTTAATTGTCAAGACTGACGTGTGCTATATCAAGGGCATGCTACAAAACCCCAATATCCAACCATCCACCAGCATTAACTGGTGGATCGCCTCAATCCTTACATTCCACTTTATGCTCATACATGTTAGGGGAGCAGTGCATGGTCCAGACAGGCTTTCGCATTGGCTGAAGCAGCCAGAGGACTTGAAAGGAGAAGAAGATGAAGAGTTTGAGGATTGGATTGATGTGCTACATGGCTTTATGCATGTGATACGTCCCATTTCACAGTCATTTGGTGCGCAAGCTCTCGTGCTAATGCAGCCAGAGCCAAATGCAAACATACAAAATGTGTGCAATAGTGCGCTTATTTATGATGACAACTATAGTCAAGTTCTGAGAAGCACAGCAGCAGATGCAGAGGATGAGAAGTTAGATTTGGTGTGGATTTGGATGGATACCCTAATGCACCCTAGCAATTTCATGGATTCTGAGTATGGAATGCTTGTGTGCTATGTGAGTGCCTTTTTCAAAGACAGGACACACTTATGGAAGCACAATGTGCATGGCACTCACCAGCTTGTTATTTGGCAGTCAAGACACCTACTAATATTGTGTGCCATCCATGACAACATTGGACACAAGCACTTTTATATGATGTGCTCTGCATTGCTCAAGCACTTTTGGTGGCTGCACATTATGGATGACATCATTTGGTTTGTGCGCACTTGTCACATTTGCTAGATCCAGCAAATGCAGAAGGTTCTAATACTGCCAGTCGTTGCAATGCCTGCGCCTCTTTTCAGTAAAGTTTATATTGATACAATGCACTTACCAGTATTATCAGGGTGGCACTATATCGTCCAAGGGCATTGCTTGCTTGCAACTTGGCCAAAATTCTGCAGACTTCCTAAAGAAAATGCGAGTGCACTCGGCAATTGGATGTTCCAAGACCTCATCTGCAGGTGGGGCACATTGTATGAGATAGTCACTGATAATCGCAAGCCATTCATCAAAGCACTAGCCTATCCCTATCTCAGTAAGCACTACCATATCAATCACATCCACATATCTGGCTATAATTTGCATGCTAATGGAATTGTTGAGTGCACACATTTCGATGTTGGTCAAGTACTTATCAAAGCCACAGATGGAGTAGAGTCTAAATGGTTCAGTTCGCTGTACTCAGTCTTTTGGGCAGAGCACATCATGGTTCGGAAGTGCCTTGGCATTTCGCCATACTTCATTGTTACAGATTCTATACTCTCCACTACAGACTTGATTGTGTGGCGAGTGCATGCATTACAAAAGTGGCCAGAAGACTTAGCATGCATTCATTCCCACATCTATGCAGAAAGGTGCAAAGCAGTGCTCCATTTTGAGAAATCACACTTAAAAACCATCCACAATTTTGACTTCCAGTGCAGCAATTTAGTCCTTATGCACAACACAGCGATCAAGAAGAGCCTTAACCACAAAATGTGTGCGTGTTATCTTGGTCCTCTAGTTATAGTTTTGCGCAATCAAGGTGGCACATATATTGTTTGCAAACTCAATGGGATGGTATTTGACAGGCCAGTAGCCACATTTTGCCTACTGCCATACCATGCATGCAAGTCCATCGCACTCCCTGACATAGTGCTCAATATTACCACAATGTGGTTGAGAGAGATGGAAGAGTCCATAGTAGTGGATACAGAAGATGAAGAAGCAGTTGATGAAGAAGAAGTGCAAGGAGATAGCACTGAGGATGAAGAAAGCACTGATGAGGTGTGCAACTAGCACTCCATGCACACCGCTATGAATATTTCACCTTTTTATATGTACACTTTGCTTTCTTTCATTTTTTTTATGTTACCTTTCTTCTATTCACAAAGTCGCATCTGGAAATGTTACATAATTGTGCAACCCATGGGTTTTACTGGCCATGATGATCTACTGAGCCTTTCCCATTTTTTTAGACTTCATCATATGGCATGCACTTCCTTTTATCTCTTACTCTTTTATTGTTTGGACATTGTCAATATCTCAGTTGGGAGGAGGAAAGTGATGGTTAGACAATTTTTCCACACTTCTTTGTGTTTGCACATTTTTGCACTGGTGCGCATTTTTTGTGCACTTGACATTTCTTGCTCAAACATTGCCTATCTTATCTCTTTTCCTTTACACATATTAATTGGGCTTACAATTTGCATTTTATGACACCATGGAAGCATGCATGCATTGCACTGCTTCGGGGTGCATCACATGTTTATCACAGGTGCAACAAAGAAATCAATTTATGAACTATCTATTGGTTTATACAGGTGAGCAGCTACTCGATCAACTCCAGAAACTCCAAGCGCTCCATGGCCACATCCAGTTTTGCCTTCATGTCCACCTCTGCCTGCTCCATGCTGCACAACCAGCTCTTGGCAACTTTCAACTCAACCAGTGACCTTTGGACATCCTCTTTAAGGCAATCATGCATGGTGCCCAAGACAGCGACCACCGAGCGGCACTGTGCTAAGTCGAGCACTTCAATGTCTTTGCCTTGATAGACTGCATCCCCAGAGGGGTTCCCCAATCTGGTCTGGCGCGAGGACTGGGTGTGCACACTTGCCTGTCAAACAGTAAGGTGGTGCAGCCTTGGGCACACTTGTGATGGTGCAGTGATAGGTCCATTATGTGCTATAAGCTCTGGAGAAGCTTTCCACTCATATCAACACATTACGACACATGCTCCAAACCACTACAAAGGCCACAAGATCGACATTGAATTATTTTAGCACTATTTTGCACTATTTCAAATGACTTCAAACTATTTCAAATGCTTTTGAACTATTTTGCAACACTTCAAATGACTTCGCAGCACTTCGAACGATATCGGCTGCTGTATAGTTGTTTTGAAACACCTTCGATACACTCCGCACATCTGGAACAATCCATTTAGTCACATATCGAGCACTACCGGACACGAGGAGAGAGTACAAGAGAGTTAGAATGTGATAAGTGTGTTTTGGTGTTTCTTTGATATATTGAAGCACAGGATAAGTACTTTTTACCATATGGGAACACTATACATTTCATCATTTATCATTTATCATTTGTTTCATGATTTACAAGTCCTCATTGTTTGATATATTTGCCTCATGTTTTACACATGTTCTTATTTCCTTTTTAGTACTATCTCTTCATTTTGTATATAGACTTGTATTAGTTAGTTAGAAAAACAACAGATCAATGGGGAACAGCACAAGTTACCCTCTTGCTCATCATCAGATTTAAGAATCCTTCTCCTTAGTCTTAGTTCGGGTCGTATCTCTAAGTTCTGCGAAATATCGCAAACTTCCTCGAAATTATTGTATTCGCTCTCCATTTTATTGCCCATCACCTATCGCCATTTGAAAAACACCTCACATTCATTAAACTTGCCCTTCAATATACTTTAAACCTATATCGTACTTCTTTGAACCTCTTCGAACTTTTTCGGGCTTACTTTGAACTATTTCGCACATCTTCGAACCTCTTTTGAACTGTTTCGAACAACTTCGTATGCTCTTACAGATTATTTGAACCATCCCTTATTATTTCACATCACTAAACACATTGTTTTGGTCTCAGCGGTGATATTTAGTACCACCTCGCACCCTTCCTCTGACTCGTGTTATACCATCCAAAGCCATTTAGTAGGTTTTGTTTGGGTTTCTGGGTTGAGTATCATCACCAGTTATAGAAACACAAAAAGCGCACCAGTTTGCTGCAAAACCCTTCACCCCAAGCCTGCATAGTCGTCTGCTCGCTCCCAGCAGCAGGGAGGGTCTCATTGAGGGCCAGGATCATTTGCCTGAGAGCTAAAGTGAATGCTGAAGACATCAGATTGTGTAGATATGGGTTGTAGAAAGAGTTGTTGAGGATAGATGATGGTCAGAGATAGATAAGGAGAGGATGGCCACTTATGTGAGTGAAGAAAATTTTGTGCTGACCAATTGCATGCTGCCTGAGGACAGTCAGTACTTCAGTTGGGAGGAGATGATATAACTCCCTATCACCCTGCATGCATACTACGGCATTTTTTGTGATTGTGCGCACCTCCTAGATGGCTTCCACACACTTTGTGCAGCACACTTTTGTGCGCCTCCATGCACTTTCGTGTGCCTTTGACTGTTTAGGTGTGCTTTTGTGTGCCTTTTACATTTCTACTGCGCTTTTGGATCCTCCATAGCTGCCTTCTGTCATGCATCCTAAATGCACCCTGTCACACTTCAAACTGCCTCCATGTGCCCCCCCTCCACACTCCTTATCTGCCTTTCACAATTATTGCATGCTTGATGCACCTTTACATGCTCCTTTTATGCCTTACCTGCAACTCTCATTATCTGCTGTGCACTCATTGCACAATCCCTATCACACACACAACAATCCATCACACTAGTTGTGCTGTGCATCATGGCTTCCAGCTTACTGGTGCATTTATTCAAGGCACACCATGATTCCAACATGAGCAAATTGCACATTCTCACATAATTGGGGCGCTTTGCACCTATTTGGCATTGGACTGTGCACACTGGGGTGCTTTCACATAATCCTGGTGCTTTGGTGCTATTTGGCCTCACACAGCATCTCCTTATAGTTCTTCTGCATTTCCAATTGGCATCGCCTTATCTGGTAACTGGCACAGGTTGATCACATCATTATTGCTAAGGCACAGCACATGACACATAACACTGAAGTGGATTAATTGGGAAGAGCACATGGGACCTAGAGCACACCAAAAATAGCACATTGCACTGGAACAGTTGGGTATTGGGCTATAGCATGCACAAATCTTATTGGCTGAGGCAGCAGCATAGTGTGGTTGGGTTTAGATGGGTGAATGGATGTGCTTGTGGGTAGCACATGGCACTTTCTATTTTTACACTTTATTTTACCATTGTTATCACATAAGCCATTTGTACATAGTAGGCAGACAGATAGAAAATCCAGAGGATCTTTCCCCCCCCAATAGTTCATAGCTCAGTCAGCATCACACATAGTCTGTGCACCAGCATCCAGTTCATGCGCCTTTGTAGTGCACCCTTCATATGGCTGCATTTGCATATCGTTGGCATCCCCTCATTGTATTGCTGCATTTCATCCCTGCATTGCTTTCTTTGTCCTCATTTGTGCACTCTTGCAGTGTGCCCTTTGTATAGCCATGTTTTGTGCACTGTTTGCACCTTTTTTGTATAGCTGAATTTTGCGCACTGTTTGCACCTTTTTCTGCCTGTTGTGCTCTCATCCCATTTGCGTCCCCAACCTGTGCATAGCCCTCCCAGCACATCCCAGTGCCATCCTTGTGCCACTACACCTCCCACTTTCATCTCCATCTTTGTTGCACGTTTTTGCCCCCTTGTGTTGCACACCTTTCCATCATTGCACATATCTTCCCTTTAGCATACACAACTAGTGCACACATTGAAAACCACCGTACCAGCCTCTTCTTAGTCTCTGCGCCCCGAAGGATGATCCGAAGCCCTCTAAGCGAACCTCCTCACCCCGAGCACACCTGCAGTTGTAGGTTTAGTGTTCACCCCTTCTGTTGAGACTCTGCACTGAGTACCAACTGAACACATCAGTGGTATACTGTGGTGATGCTTAAGCCTCCTCTGCACTGTGTGCATGCAAGGCTCATGCTTGAGCCTTCTCTAGCACCGCATGCTCAAAGTTCATGCTGAACTTCTTCTCTATTGCTTGGAATGCTGCTTCACCCCTATTCCTAGAGAGAAGTGTGAGCTGCAGAGTCTAACTTTGTCTTAGATTCTCTCTGACTCTGACTCTCTCCTAGGTAAGGGTTTCTTGGTCGTTAATATTCTCTCTGACTCTCTCACACTCTCTCAATGTCTTTACCACTCAATACTCATCCATGTATTTTTGATCTTTTATTATTATAAACATCACTTCACTTATGACTGGTGATGGACACACCTCCTTTTTTAGCCAAATTGTCACCCCAATGGGGGGCCAGACTACCACTGGAAATGCTACAACCACCAGAAATTTTATATCCATCGGAAATTTGACTAAAGAAAGTCCTTCGAATGACCCATCTTTGCAAACACTCAGCACAGAAATGACCCCTGATAATGAGAATAGGGGACGCACCATCAATGTGCTGTGAACAAAAACTGTCATTGTTGGAATGCTTGAGCAACAAAGAAGAGTTCTGGCCATCAGTAGACCAGCAGGGGTATTTTGACCTCAACTTGCCAATTGCCACTACCAGTATTTTCATCCTCGATCTCATCATCTGCACCCTCTTCTGATTCAACATCTATTTCAATATTGCCCTCACCCTTGACACTAGATTCACCTTCAAATTCACCTTCAAAGTCTAGTAAAGTGCCCAAAAGTCCATTCCCATTGTATATCTACTGTCATCACTCCAAAATTTGCCTTCCCCTCATCGCCAAAAATTTTATTACATCCATTGCCCACAAGTATTTCACTGACCTCATTTTTGACCCCTTGATTCCTTGTCTAAATCCGATTAGAATGGTCCTTCGACTTGATTATTACAATCATGGTTAGCCCCATCGACATTCATCAAATTTGCCTATTTTCTTTCTCTTTTTTGTATTTCAATCTCATTCTATTTATTGAACACGTTTTACTATCCTCAACACTCTTTGAAATAGCTTCGACAGCTTTTATCTGCCCATGTAGGCCTTTACTCTCCTCAATCTCGACCTTGATATTCCTTGAAAATACCTTACAACTATTTTGCTTTCGCCGAATCATCTCGATATCGACTTCAAATGCATCGAAAAGCTTCGAACACCTTTGAACCCTGATGATAATACCTTTGAACACTTTCGGGACTTTGAAAACAAATAACTATAGCTTTCCCTCATTTTCCTATTTTTTTCACTGTTCTTATTGCTACTTTTTGAAGCCCACAAGACTCTATTTTCCAATCAAAAGAAGTACAATGAACAATTTCTACTCTACTCCTCTAACATCTCCTCCAACACCTCTATCTCCCTACTCAATATCTCCACCTTCACCTTCTTCTGCACCAATTTCGCAGCAATCAAGCTGCAGTGCACAACCAATGCATCCTCACCTACTTCGACCCCTTCAACAACTCATGCCTCCCTCGCTTTCCCCTTCGATGATTGCCTTTTGTGCTTTGATTTCTACAGCAATAGTTGGGAAGGCCCCATGATTGGTTCAACATCTTCGAATGGGCCCACGACCTGAATTTGATGTACTACGAAATTTGAATGAACATTAGCAATCACCTTGAAACAATTTCGAACAAAAGTCATACCTGATTTTGTGTGCAAATCCCATTTCATGCCCCCGAACTTCTTCGCTTCACCTTTACAAAGCCCCTTCCTCAACAAACTGTTCCAGTAGCACCCCTGCGCCTCCTGGATGCACTTCGTATATTTTGCAGTGCCTCTTGATGACACAACACAGCTGGGACTTGAACCCAGGGCATCTATTGCACTACAAAACATTTAGTAGCTCAAAAGTCCTTCAAAAATAAGTAAAACACTCACTGGGCCCTTGAAATTGAGCAGCCCTCCCGTCTCTACTTGTGCCCACTTTGCTGACTCTACCCCCTCAACTTCCTCTTCTCCAGCCTCATCCTCCTCAACCTCTAAGGCTTTTTGCTTCACCACTTGCACCACGGGCAGCTCCTCTTCACCCTCATCTTCATTGTCCTCCTCATCACCTTTGCTGGCCTCTGCCCTCTCAATAGCTTCTTCCTCTGCTGAAAGCTGTGCATTCCTCTGCTGCAGCTCTTCCTTCGATAATGATTTTGAGCCTCTACCAATATGGTCCTATGACCCTCGATCTTCACCTGCCTTGCTACATCCTTCACCTGTCAAAGTGCCTCCTCCTCCTCTCAAATGTGTTTTGCTTCCTCCTCCCTTTTTTCTCATGCAATCTTTTCCACTAAATCTATGAATAGCAGCTCTCCTCCCCACGAAAGCCATTCATGTTGGGCCATCAGGCTAAAAATCTCGACAACCTCATCAATGACCTTTTAGATGGCCACATCACATTCTTTACTGAGATCTTCAGTGACCTCATCATATTCCACCTATGAAAACCAAAAATAAAGCACTAAAACTTGTACAAACCACAAAACTCACTACCTGCTCACAGAATCCTTTCCTCCACACTTCAAAGTCAAGATCTTCTGTGATGCTCCACTTGGGCATCGATTTCGCATACTCGAGTATTTGACATTGAGTTCGGCCAAGAGAGACATTATGAAAGCTAGAGATGTAGGAGTTGATGGAAGAAGAATGAGAAGTATTTCAAACTTTGCTAACTTTTTCAACACAATCACTTAATCCACATGTGACTCCAATCGGCTGACTGGGACAGTCAGAATTTCAGTAAGGGGGAGGATGATAGGTCCACTATGCACTATAAGGTCTGGAGAAGAATCTAATTGTATCTACACATTACAACATGCACTCCAAATCACTATGAATGCCATGAAATTGACTTCAAACACTTTTTGAACTATTTTGCACTATTTTGGATGACTTCAAACCATTTCAAACTATTTTGCGACATTTTGCGACACTTCAAATGACTTTGCAGCATTTTGAATGACATCAGCTGCCGTATAGCTGTTTTAAAACACTTTTGAAACATGCTGCACATCCAGGACAAACCATTTCATCCCATATCGAGCACCACTGGACACGAGGAGAGACTACAAGAGACTTAGAATGTGATAAGTGCATTTTTATGTTTCAATGATATATTGAAGCAGTAGAACAAGAACTCTTACCATACTGGGACAATGTATATTTCATTTATTTATTATTTCTTATTTGTTTTATGAATTACAAAGTCCTCATTGTTGTATATATTGCCTCATGTTTTCCACATGTTCTTGTTGTGGTGTAAAACCTTCATCTCCTCTGGTAATAAGAAATTGGTGTGGCACTTTTGGAGTGCTTGCATGCGCTCTTCAGTATAGTGCCCAGTCGGGGTAAATGGTGGTGGATTTGGTAAAAGCACAGGGAGCGCCACTAGCAGACCGCCTATAATGTTGTGCTCAATGCAGAATTTGTTTGGGATGGGCACAATAACTGGTTTGACTTTTCTAGCAACCAGTTTATACTTCTTCTTGGTTACTACGCCCTTTTGTGGTGCACATGCCACTAAATTGATAAAATTTGCATGCGCATGTGCACTTTTCAGAAATGCAGCTGGAATAAGTGCCACAGGGTCAATCGAATTTAAGAGTGCCTGTGCATGACTGTTGGTACACTGGGATAGGTAGAGTTGAGAGATAATAGAGGTCGATGGAATGGAAGTGGAAAATGGAATAAGCGCAAATGCAGAAAAGTCACAAGATTGGATATCAGAGTCAAATGTTATGATAGTAGCGGCTTCTTCTTGGTCTGCGATCAATTCCTCGAAGCCTGGCAAAAATTTCTGTGTGGGTTATTCTGAATAGTGAAGTGCGGTGTTCCTGCAGCTGGTAAGAAGTGGTGTAGCTTTCCCCTAGGCTTTGTTGGAATGGTGGAGATGGCACCTGTGTTGGGATCGCAGATAGTAATCATTTGTGCTTTGTCTACAAAGTTGCGCATGACAGAGCGCATTAACACATCGAAGGGGCACCCTAACAGAATATTGTAAGTGGGTGAACAGATAACATGAACTTGCACATAGACAATGATATCTCCAATGCACACAGAAATGTGGCACGCAAGCCCAAGCAATTCATCTACCTCTCCATTGGCCGATTGCATGTATAAATGAATGCACAGGTCATACTGAAGTCCAAGACAATGGCAGACTGCTTCTGACATTGTGATAATTTGTGAACCTGGATCTAAAATAGCTTCGAAGTATTGATCAATAAATCAATGGAGCAGAGCGCATGCGACTCTTTTGCAACCTTCAAAACATTGGGGTTTTCAATTTTGCCTGGCTGGAGATGGGTGAGGTACCATTCAAATGGATTCTGCAGAACTATAGAAAGAGGCACTGCAATTGCCACACTAACTGGAGGTGTCACATTAAGCACTTTATTTTCTGCAAAAGGCATGCACGCTTCGCAGTGTGCAAAGGGCATAATGCTTGCAAGGTTGGTAGCTACCACTTCTGCACTGGTAGCTGCAATGCACTTTGGAGTAACTTGTTCTGTATGGTGCTGCCTGAGATCGGGTGAAAGTGAAAGGAGCTCTTTATGTGAAACTGTAATGGAGGGCGCCTTCATGGTGTGTGCATATACGTCATCAACAATCTGCCAGATTTTGGATAGGAACAACAGTGCGATATGATGGCTCTTTGCCTTTGGAAGTGTTAACTGGAGCATCTGGTTGATCTGCTGCTGCAGGGACGAAATGCACTTCAGGAATGTTGGAATAGGGATGTATGGGCATCTCGTCGGGCGCTTCAGTTGTGCTCACAGCAGGTTGCAAAGTTGGTGACTCAATACTGTTGGTGGGTGCAATGTCTGTGGTTGTAGAATGTGTGCTCTCTTGATTGAATGTATTGCGCAGTGTGTGCTGCAGAATTTCAACACCATCTAAGACTTGCCTTTTCCAAAGTGCCATCAACTCCCACTCAAGTGCATCAATGCGCTCTTCCTTTGTTAGTTGTGCATTTAATGTGCTTTGCATATACTCTGCTGCAGGCACTGAAGCAGCAATGTACGTTGACTGTAAAGGTGCTGCTGGAGCTGGACGAGGCACTATATTGTAGATGAGCTGCAAATTGGTATTAGATGAAAGTCGACCAGTGGCAATGGGCCCTGGGTTGCGCTTAAGCCATTCCTTGATGCGCTTGCCCAAGAAGTTGCCTGGAATAGAACATGGCATGAATGTACCACCTGGGAGTATGATGCACCCTTCTGCATTTCACCTACACTTTTCTTTGCTAATAAGGCACTCAATTGAAGCGCATTCAGGGATATAATGCCCTGTTTGGCTGCAACCATTGCAAGTGTCATTGTTTGAGTGAGGCATGCCATTTCTGCCATCTCTGCGCAATGCACTCAATGTGGTAACTATCATCTGTGTCATGCACTCGAATAGGACTGAGATGTCTTCTGCTTTGACTGTGGGTGTGCTAGGTTGTGGCTGGGAAATGGGTGCACTGGGAAATGGGTGCACTGGGTGCTGAGTAGGGCACATACATATCAGGGTTTTGTGCTGTGAGCCCAGTAAGTGGCTGGAAATAGTGCACTGGGCCTTCAAAGGTAAAGTGGATTGTGTCATGTATTGCATCTAATGAGTATGGCACATTTGCAGGCTGATTTGGTACTGCAATCGCAAGGCAGGTCAAAATGCACTTGAGCTGGTCTGGTCAAAACACCCTAATGAACATGTGGCTCTGGTCATAGCATGCCAATATGCCTTGCACAACTAAGTATTTGCTGATGTTGAAAAATGCATGATAATAGCATGTGATTTCTTCTGCAGTTATGAGGCCAATGTGTGTGGTCTCACCAATAAGCTTGTCTAAGTCGCTAATACTCCATTTGCTGCCATCTCTAGAACTGGGATAAAGCTTTAGGACAGCATTTTTGAATGCGCCATAATTGTGCATCGCACTATACTCTGGTAGCAGTTTCCAAGTGTCTGCAGTGTCGCTGTCCAAATAGCACACAGTGTGGAATTTCTTATTGGTCTCATCAGTGACATTACAATCATGGAGAAGTTGTGCAAGCTTCTCGAAGTACTTCTGTAGTTCACATGGTTTTGCAGGGTCGAAGCATGGTGCGTTTTGGTTAGATGCAGATGGCATGTGCATGGTAGCCATGGTAGGTAAAATAAGGTGTGTAGACTCAAGATCTGGTAAAAGTGCAGTAAAATTCAAAGGTGGGAAAAAATGTGGTGATGCAGATGGAGTTAGGGTAGGTAGGGATAATTCAGGTAAAGGTGGAGGTAAAGACAGTGCAGACGAGTAATGCATGTTGTTTAGGAAGAAGTGATTCAAATACTGGTATTTCCCCAAGTTGGAGTGCAGTTGCTAACAGCTCGGAATGGAGAGTGTGAAGGTGGTTAATGTTGAAGTGAAGGGCGAGCTGATGGAGGTCTAAATAAGGTCTGATAAACAGAAACCCCTCGTGGTGGGCTCCAGAAATGATGTGTTCAGTTGGTACTCAGTGCAGAGTCTCAATGGAAGGGGTGAACACTAAACCTACAACTGCAGGCATGCTCGGGGTGAGGGGGTTCGCTTAGAGGGCCTCAGATCATTCTTCAGGGTGCAGAGACTAAGAAGAGGCTGGTATGGCAGTTTTCAATGTGTGCACTAGTTGTGTATGCTAAAGGGAAGATATGTGCAATGACAGAAAAGTGCACAATGCAAGGGGCAAAAATGCGCAGTGTGGAAAAACACACAATGGGAGTGCAAAAATGCACAACGAAGATGGAGATGAAAGTGGGAGGTGTAGTGGCACGAGGATGGCACTGGGATGTGCTGGGAGGGCTATGCACAGGTTGGGGATGCAAACAGGATGAGAGTGCAATGGGCAGAAAAAGGTGCAAACAGTGCACAAAATTCAGCTATACAAAAAAGGTGCAAACAGTGCACAAAATGTGGCTATATGAAGGGCACACTGCAAGAGTGCACAAATGAGGACAAAGGATGCAATGCAGGGATGAAATGCAGCAATATGACGAGGGGATGCAAACAATATGCAAACGTGGCTATATGAAGGGTGCACTACAAAGGTGCATGAACTGGATGCTGGTGCACAGACTATGTGCGACACTGACTGAGCTATGAACTATGAAGGGGGAAAGATCCTCTGGATTCTCTATCTGTCTGTCTACTATGTACAAATGGCTTATGTGATAAAAACAGTAAAATAAAGTGTAAAAATAGAAAGTGCCATGCGCTGATGATACTCAACCCAGAAACCCAAACAAAACCTACTAAATGGCTTCGGATGGTGTAACACAAGTCAGAGGAAGGGTGTGAGGTGGTACTAAATATTACCGCTGAGACCAAAACATTGTGTTTAGTGACACGAAATAGTAAGTGATGGTTTGAATAATCTGTAAGAGCATACAAGGTTGTTCGAATAAGTTCGAAAGAGGTTTGAAGATGTGTGAAATAGGTTTGAAAAAGGTTTGAAGAGGTTCAAAGTCATGTGAAGTAGTCCGAAGAAGTTCAAATAAGTTCAAAGAGGCTCAAGGTATATCGAAGAGCAAGTTTAATGAATGTGAAGTATTTGTCGAATGGTGGTAGGCGATGGGTGATAAAACTGAGAGCGAATATGATAGTTTTGAAGCAGTTCAGGATATTTTTCAGAACTTAGAGATGTGACGTGAAGATAAGACTAAAGAGAACAATTCTTAAATCTGATGATAGCAAGAGGGTAACTTGTGCTGTTCTCCATTGTTCTGTTCTTCGTTATTCTAACTAATACAAGTCTATATATAAAATGAAGAGATAGTACTAAAAAGAAAATAATAACAATTGTAGAACATGAGGCAATGTGCACAGCAAATAAAGGTATTGTAAAACATGAAACAAAATGAAAGATGATAATAAGTGAAACATACATTGTCCAAGTATAGTAAGAGTTCTTGTTCTATTGCTTTAATATATCAATGAAACAAAAATCCGCACTTATCATATCCTAAGTCTCTTGTAATCCCTCCTCGTGTCTGGTAGTGCTCAATATGCAACTAAATAGTTCACTCCGGTTGAGCATCGTGTATCGAAAGTGTTTTAAGACAACTATACAGCAGCCAAAGTCATTCAAAGTGCTGCAAAGTCATTCAAAGTGCTGTGAAGTCATTCAAAGTGCTGCAAAGTCATTCAAAGTGCTGCAAAGTCATTCAAAGTGCTGCAAAGTCATTCAAAGTGTTGCAAAATTGTTCGAAATCATCCGAAATAGTGCGAAATAAATCGAAAATAGTTCAAAGTCAATTTTGTGGCATTCATAGCAATTCAGAGTGTGTGTCATAATGTCTCGATGCGAGTGTGAATGTTCTCTAGACCTTAAAGCACATAGTGGATCTATCAGCGCTACCCACAAGTGCATCCATTCGCCCATGTAAACCTGACCACACTATGCTGTTGCCTCAGTCAATAAGATTTGCACATGCTATAGCCCAATACCCAACTGTTCTGGTGTGATGCACTATTTTTGGTGCACTCTAGGTCCCATGTGCTCTTCCCAATTAATCCACTTTGGTGTTATGTGTCACATGCTGTGCCTTAGTAATAATGATGTGATCAACCTGTGCCAGTTACCAGATAAGGTGATGCCAATTGGAAATGTGGAAGAACTATAAGGAGATGCTGTGTAAGGCCAAATAGTGCCAAAGCACCAGGATTATGTGAAAGCGCCCAAGTGCACACAGTCCAATGCCAAATAGGTGCAAAGCACCCCAATTATGTGAGAATGTGCAGTTCACTTATGTTGGAATCATGGTGCACCTCGAATAAATGTGCCAGTAAGCTGGAAGCCATGATGCGCAGTGCAACTGGTGTAGTAGATTGTTGTGTGTGTGATAGGGATTGTGCAATGAGTGCACAGCAGATAATGGGAGTTGTGGGTAAGGCATAAAAGGAGCATGTAAAAGCACATCGAGTGCACAATAATTGTGAAAGGCAGATAAGGAGTGTGGAGGGGGGGCGCACAGAGGCAGTTTGAAGCATAACAGGGCCCATTTAGGGCACACGACAGAAGGCAGCTATGGAGGATCCAAAAGCACAGTAGAAATGTAAAAGGTGAACAAAAGCACACCTAAACAGTTAAAGGCACACGAAAGTGCATGGAAGCATGCAAAGGTGCACAAAAGCGCACTGCACAAAGTGTGTGGAAGCCATCTAGAAGGTGCACACAATGGCAAAAAATGCCATAGTATGCACGCAGGGTGATAGGGAGCTGTATCACCACTTGTAAATAGGCTTTAAACTCGACAAGTTATATGGATTTGATCTTATCTGGATGGCATGGCAAGCTATCGAGCTCATGGACCCAAATTTTTATCTGAATCATATCTGGCAGCCAAAATTTTGTGTCCACAGCCTTGTAGGGTATTTTTATCCTATGCACAACACCCAGTGGCCAATTTGGTCGGAGTTAAAAAAAAATTATAGACACCCTCCAATTCCTGGCTGAAACGATTCTGGTTGCAGCTTTGGGCTAAATTTATATGTCACCATCCTTACTTACTTTTTTTTTTTAGGGGGATGCCTTACCATAAAAGGACTTCAGGGTCCAAAACCCTGCCATATATGGTAATGTGGCCAACCTGATGTCAACAAAAAAAAACACTGCTGGTTTTGAGAACTGGTAGATTTAATCCTTTAGTAAAAAGGAAATTTCCAGATGGATAGGATTTTTCATTCAGCTATTTCCATTGTACAAAAATGGTGGTGACTAGGTGTTGTGCACCATAGTCGGAGTCGCAAGCTTCATAGAATCAGATAATTAGACCTGATTGACATGAGGTAGGGCTCAAGCATGATCTGCTAACATCACATGATAAAGTGTGACATTTTGAGGACTTGCTACTAAAAATTCAATGGCACTTGAAACATTGCGAAAACAACAATCTGAGCTGCAGAAGGCTCTAGATATAGTTAATACCTACCAATCAGTGCAGCTAGAATGTTTATTTTTGTTCATATCAAAATGTTATTAAGAAAGTACACATGCAATATCACTAATTAGAGATCAACACATCGCAATGTGCTGCAACACCTCAGTTTTGATGCTGAGAAAAGCACTTGGTGTTTTGAAAAACTTGGGAAATTGGGCTAAGGCAAATACCAAGAGGACTATTCTTGCAAAGTTAAAAAAGGGAGGAAAAAAAGATGAGAAAGAGAATGTGAGTGTTGCTTTTCACACCCATTTCATATATTCAAATGACATGTACAAAAAGGACCCAAATGGAACAATAAGCATGGGTAAAGAGAGCCAATTGGAGGAATTGACCACACTCACATCTGCATCATGATGGAACATGTGAAATCCCACACATGCCAGAAATAGCAGTATCAGATGGTGTTTCCATGGAAGATGGAAGGTCAGAAAGCAGTTTCCAAAATGAGATCAATGAATGGCAATGCTGTGAAGATGTTGAAATTAGCAGAAATGAAAGCAGGAATGAGCAGAACACTGACCTCAGGATACTCAACAAAACTGTGGGGGTAATTTTTATGGATGCATCTGGAACTGATGATGAGATCGAGCCTCAGACTAATATGATGATAATACTTGACCTGGAAACCTAACAAAAACCTGTTAAAAGGCTTAAGAAGTATAACACAGGCTAGAGGAAGGGTGCGAGTTGGTACTAAATATCACTGCTGATACCCAAGGTTGTGTTTAGAGATGCAAAATGGTAAGAGATGGTGCAAATAGTCTGTGAGAGTGTACAAAGTTGTCTGAAAGAGTTTGAAATAGATTCAAAGATGTGCAAAATAGTTCAAAGAAGGTTCAAAGGTGTGCAAAATAGTTCGAAGAAGTTTTGAAGAAGGTCAAAGGTGTTGTACTGGTGTCAAGGAGTGAATTGTTGGATTATGTAATCTGTCACATGACGCATGTGGCAGTGTCAGCTGTTGAGCTGATGCACTGGAGACCCTGGCTGATAAGCAGTGACAATACTGTGAACTTGGTTGGGTTGCAATCCAGGTGAGATTACCTCTAATACCAAATTATGTATTGAACCCAGTAAGACCTGATAGCTCAGTTGGCAGAGCATCTGGTATATGTCCAGTTGGTCCTGGGTTCAATCCCCAGTCTGGTCATCTCTTTCTGTGTTAACATAAATATATCAAATAATAGTGTTTGTCAAGAGGCGATAGGTGATGTGTGATAAAACAAGGAGTGAATACAATAGTTCAAAGAAGTTCACGATATTTTGCAGAACTTAGAGATACGATGCAAGCTAAGACTCAAGAGAATGGCTCTTAAATCAAATGATAAGGGAGAGGGTAACTTCTTCTCTGTTCCCTTTTCTTATCTGTCATTCTAAGTAACTAATACAAGTCTAAATACAGTTTGAAGAGATAGTACTTAAAAAGGAAATAAAACATGTGTAGTACACGAGGCAATATATACAACAATAAGGACTTTGTAAATCATGAAACAAATGAGAAATGATAAATAATTAAAATGTACAGTGTCCCAGTATAGTAAAAGTACTTATCTCTTTGCTTCAATATATCATTGAAGCCTCTAAGCACTATTATTGCATCCTAAGTCTCTTGTCATCTCTCCTCATGTCTGGTAGTACTCTATTTGCAATGAACTGGCTTGTTCCAGTTGTGCAGCATGTATCAAAAAGGGTTTTGGAATAGCTATATGGTGGCCAATGTCATTCGAAGTGGTGTGAAGTTATTTGAAAGTGTTCAAAGGGTCGTGAAATCATTCAAAATAGTTCTAAGTCATTCAAAATAGTTTGAAAAGGGTTCGAAGTTGCTTTCATGGCATTTGTAGCAATTCAGAGTGTCTGTCATAGTGTGTTGATACGATTGGGAGCATTCTTCAGACCTTAAAGCATCCAATAGACCTATCATCCTCCCCCTTACTAAAATCCTGACTGTCCCAGTTAGCTGATCAAAGTCATGTGTGAAATGCATGCCTGTGTTGAAAAAGTTAGCGAGGTTCAGAATACTTCTCATTCTTCCACATCACCTCCTGCATCCATCAATACTAGCTGTTATCATGTCTCTTCTTGCTGAACTCAATGCTGAAGTTATCAAATATGCAAAATCAATGCCTGAGCATGGTGTCACTGAAGATACAAATTTTGAAGTCTCGGGGTGGGGGTTTTGTGTGAAAATGGTATGTCTGTCACTGACCTGTTCATGGTCAAAATGCTAAAATGTTTTGTGTAGGTGAAATATGATGAGCTTGCTAACAATCTAGGCGAGGAATGCAATGCTGCAGTGCAAACCATAGTCAATGAGATTTTCAAGGTCTTCAAGGCCCATGGCTCGATGTGAATGGATTTCATGGAGTAGAGAGTTACTTTTTGTCAATTTAGCTGAAGAGGTTGAATGGGAAGAAAGAGAGGAGAATGCAAAATGGGTTTGAGAGGAGGAGGCGGCGAAGAGGAAAAATATTGAGGGTCAGAGGCAAGAATTGGCAGATGCTTGAGATGTGCTTTGAGCTGAATTTTATGCAAAAAGTATATCAAAGAAAGAATTGAAGACATGGAATGCAAAGTTCAAGGATGAGGCAAAGGCTATTAAGAGGGCGGAGGCTGGCAAAGGTGATGAAGATGAGGAGGAGGAGGAGCTGCCTGTGGTGTGGGTGGCATTGAGGTAGAAATTGAAGTGAGGCATATGTGGGCTCATAAAAGTGAAAGCTGTCAAAGCTGTTTTGAGGAATGTCGAGCATAGCAATGTTTTCGATAAATAGAATGAAGTCAAAATGCGAAAAAGAGAAATGAAATATGCGAATTTGATTGATGTTGATGGTACTAATCATGATCATAATAATTGAGTTGAAGTTGAAGGACTGATTAAATCAGAATCGGACGAGGAATCGAGCGATCAAAAATGAGGTTGAAAAAATATTTGTTGGCAATGTATGTGATAGAAATTTCAGCGATGAGGAGTAGATGGATTTTGAGGTAATGGCTGTAGGTATATGGTGGATAGGGAATTTCAAGCGCTATAGTAGATTTTGAAGGCAAATGCGAACATGAATCTGGTGATGAAATATATGGTGAAGGTGATATCAAAAATAAATGATAAAACAGAAGATGGCAAAGGCAATATCAAAATAAATGATAAAACAGAAGATGGTGCAGTTGATGAGATCAAAGAAGAAAAATTGGGAGTGGCAATTGGCAAGTCAAGGTCAAAATAGGTGATGGTGGGGACAAATATGATGAGGATTTCAGAGGTGAGATCGAGTTTGAAGCTGAGAAAGGTGTGACTATTGGAGTGTACTTGGCTGGAATTACCAAAGGTGAAGATGTTGAAACTGGCATGGACATGTGCAATGGAGCTGGGACTACACGATGAAGACCAGGAGGTGCAACATTATGATTTCAAAGTGCAACATTTTCTCATTCGAGCGCAAGCTGTTTTTCGAGGGCTAGTTCCTGTTCAAGTGCTGCGATATGAGTTTCGAAGTTGTCCAAATTGTTCGAGCCATGAGGTATATCATCAGATGCTTGGTTTGATGTAGTTGGAGGTGCTATGTTGGTGAGAAATGAGGTCGAAGCAGGAATTTTGGGTGCTGATCTGGTCAAATTCAAAGCTGCAACAATTGATGTGAAGTTTAATGTGAAACAAGCTTATGACCCATGTCTTTGTCATGGTGTTCACTCGCTTTGCTCACTTAGCCTGACACTGGCATGGGCCAGCTCACTGATAGGTCCACTACACGCTTTAAGGTCTGGAGAACAGTTTCACTTGTATTGAGACATTACAACAGACATTCCGAATTACTACGAACGCCACAAAATCGACGTCAAATCTATTTTGCACTATTTCAAACACTTTTGCAACACTTCGAACGATTTCGTGACACTTCGAGCGACTTCGCAGAATTTTGAACAACATCGGCCGCCGTATAGCTGTGTTAAAATACTTTTGATACATGCTGCACATCCGGAACAAACTATTCCGTCGCATATCAAGCACTACTGGACACGAGGAGAGACGACAAGAGATTTAGGATGCGATAATAGCATTTTTATGTTTTGATGATATATTACAGTGAAAGATAAGTACTTTTACCGTATGGGGACACGTATGTTTCAATTATTTATTATTTCTCATCTATTTTTGATCTACAAAGTCCTCATTGTATGATATATTGCCACATGTTTTACACATGTTTTACTTCCCTTTTCAGTACTATCTCTTCAAAAAATGTATATAAACTTGTACTAGTTACTTAGAATAACAGGGAACAGCACAAGTTACCCTCTCGCTATCATCAGATTTAAAAATTGTTCTCTTTAGTCTTATCTTCACATCATATCTCTAAAGTTCTGCAAAATATCGCGAGCTTCCTCGAAACTATCATATTTGCTCTCCGTTTTATCGCCCATTGCCTACCGCCATTCGACAAACACTTCACATTCGTTAAACTCACTCTTCGATATACCTCGAACCTTTTCGAACTTATTCGAACTTCTTCGGACTACTTTGCACGACTTCGAACCTCTTCGAACCATTTTCGAACCTATTTCGCACATCTTCGAACCTCTTTTGAACTATTTCGAACACCTTCGTATGCCTATACAGACTATTATCCACAGCCATTACCATTTCACATCACTAAACATTACGCTTTGGTCACAGCGGTGATATTTAGTACCACCTCACACCCTTCCTCTGGCCTGTGTTATACCATCTGAAGCCATTAGTAGGTTTTGTTTGGGTTTCCGGGTTGAGTATCATCATCGTGTATATGTAACACAATGTTTAATCCTACTATGGTTACTCAACTCTTCAGTTGCCTTTAAACCTTCAGCCCAAAGTCAACGTTTGGGGGTTTATGGTCACACAACTCTTTAGTTGACTTTTTGGATGGAGTGAGCCATGATCTGGTATCTGTATAAATAATACACACTGAGTCAATGTGGGGGGGTTGTGGTGTTTATCCCCATCCCCATCCCCATCCCCATCCCCATCCCTATCTCCATCTCCCCCTTCCTCATTGCTATCCCCACCTCCCCCTTCCCCCTCCCCATCCCTCTCTCACTCTCCCATGTCCCCCTCCCTCCTCTACACCCCCTCATACCCCCTCCCCACCCCTCATACCTCTTCTCCATCCCCACCCCCTCACACCCCCTCACACCCCCTCACACCTCTTCTTCATCCCTCTCCTGCCCAACCCCTTACACCCCCTCACACACCCCTCCAGACTCAGCTCACTTGTGAAGTTTCAAACTCCACATCAAACTCAGCCATGCTCCACCCAGCTCACCTCTACATATGCGATGACCACAATTTGAAACCCAGCTATATGACTAATTTTTAGTCAGCTCTGACTAATGGCATCATTTCTGACCAAGCCTGACAAATTTTAGATAATCCCATCAACCATCACTCCCATCAGTCCCACAAAATGACTATAGCATATGTTATACAGCTTGTCATCTATTTTTAGCCCTGATTCCATCATGCCATCACTCCCACAAAACAGTTGTAGCATACAATGTAATAGATGTTTGAGAATGTGCGAAATGTCTTTGGAATTGATCAATGTGCTAGACTATGATGAATTCGAGATTGGAATCAATTTCTGGGAAATGGAGTATGAGTTTGAGGATGCTATACCAAATTTCGTGGCATCATGGATGTTGTTCAGCATATATGGGTCATTGGGGTAGTGATCAGGGAACTTTACTTTGAGGCAATCCTCAATTCGAGTTCATAAGTCCATTTGAAAACCTCAAATAAAAGCTCAACTTTGTTCAGCTTCTGAAAGTCTACATTTCAAGCGAAGGAAGTTTGTAACATTGTAGAATGACCTATAATAAACTCCTAAATTGTTTTCATCAAAAATACTGGTGCAAAGCTATTTGCCAATGAGTGTATCCATGTCAGGAATGCTGTATTTCTGTTCATCTTCTATTTCGGGATATAACTTGAATACTGCAATGCAAAATTCATTAAACGAGGTGCCAGGCTGGTACTCTGGAAGCGATTCGATTCCCAGAGGTCATAAGAATTGATGTTGATGTATCTGCAAGCATGTCTCTTCTTTAGGTCATGATCTGTAATACTGCAAGTCGCAAACAAAAATGTGAGCTCTTCAAAGTATTTTTGAAGTTCTTTAGCTCATTTCAAATCAAATTTTGGAGATCTTGAATGTCTGGGAGCTGGCATACAAGATGTCATGTTCAAAGTGGATTTTGGAGGTCGTGAGGTCAAGATTTGTGCAGTGTTGTGTTTCATATGTTTTCAAGGTCAAAGATGGTAGCGAAGTCATAAGCACAAAAGGCAAAAGAGCACGAAATAATATTATTGAGGGGTGAGATACTATATTGAGATCTCCTGGTTGTTCAGGAGGGTTGGAGGCAAAATGAGTGGTAGAAAAGAGTGGAGGTTCAATGATGAAATGATCTAGAAACCCCTTGCAGTAGGCTCCAAAATGATGATACTCAACCTGGGAAAACCACCTAAATGACCATCAAACATCCCTGATCATATTTGAACATTTGCTGATGGTACTCAACCCAGAAACCCAAATAAAACCTACTAAATGGCTTTAGATGGTATAACATGAGTCAGAGGAAGGGTGCGAGTTGGTACTAAGTATCACTGCTGATACCCAAATGTTGTTTTTAGTGGGGCGAATTAATGAGTGATGATGCAAATAGTCTGTAAGAGCATACAAAAAAGTTTGAAATAGTTCAAAAGAGGTTCGAATATGTGCGAAGAGGTTCGAAAATGGTTTGAAGAGGTTCGAAGTCATGCAAAGTAGTCCAAATAAGTTCAAATAAGTTTGAAGAGGTTTGAGGTATATTAAAGAGCGAGTTGAATGAATGTCAGGTGTTTGTCGAATGCCCATAGGTAACAGGCGATAAAACGAGAAGTGAATACGATAGTTTCAAAGAAGTTAGCAATATTTCACAGAACTTAGAGATACAACCTGAAGATATGACTCAAGAGAACAGCTCTTAAATCTCACAATAGCAAGAGGGTAACTTCTGCTGTGCTCCCTGTTCCTGATATTGTCCATTCTAACTAACTAATACAAGTCTATATACAAAATGAAGAGATAGGACCAAAAAGGAAATAAGAACATGTGTAAAACATGAGGCAAATATATCAAACAATGGGGACTTGTAGATCATGAAACAGATGAGAAATAATAAATGATGAAACATATAGTGTTCCCATATAGTAAAAGTACTTCAATATATCAATGAAACACAAAAATGCACTTATCGCATTCTAACTCTCTTGTACTCTCTCCTCGTGTCTGATAGTGCTTGATATGCGATGAGTTGGCTTGTTCCGAATGTGCAGCATATATCAAAATTGTTTAAAGACAGCTATATGGTGGCCAAAGTCATTCGAAATGCTGCAAAGTCATTTCAAAGTGTCGCAAAGTAGTTTGAAGTTGTTTGAAGTTGTCTGAAATAGTGCAAAATAGTGCAAAAATGGTTCAAAGTTGATTTCGTGGCATTCGTTAGCGATTTGGAGTGTGTGTTGTAATGTCTCAATATGAGTAGAAATGTTCTCCAGAGCTTAAAGCACATAGTGGACCTATCACTGCGACTGTGATTGAACATCATTGACCATCATCGACCATCGTTAAGGTCATCAATTGATATTGAGAGACTATGAGCAACATCAGGCGCTGCATTTGTCATCTATATGGTGGAATACCATGTGCCAGGAAGGATTCCAACTCGTGCCAAAACCTGCTGATCATAGGTCAGCCTCTTCCAAGTCCCTATCGCATACAGAACCCACTGAATGAATTATTGTGAGACTTAGCATGGTTTATACACAAAGAACAATCTCTTTTTAGTTCCTTCCCTTTATTACTCCTTCATCATATGATACATCTCTTTCTTCTTCAGATTCCAGTCTCCTTTTTGGCCTTGTGCCTTAACTCATATCTTTTGCCTCATGTTCTACACATGTTTCTCATTCCATTTTAGGAATTTTTTTTAAAACATATAAAACTTTGTAGTATCTACTAAAAAATACAAGAAATCGTCTTCACCTATCATCTCATATTAAGTTCTAAGAATCAGATCTATCCTCTAAAGCAATCTAAACTTCTATGAGTTTTCTCAGTCGACAAGAAAACTCTGCAACCATCATCATCATCAATCTTTCAATGATTCTCTGATTGTTATCACTAGCAACCCTTCCAATACATCCTAGCCATCAGTTATAGCCTTTGTATACTTTCAACCTATTGAAAGGTCCTCAGAACTCACACTTCAACCATCGGTGATAGAACTGGGAAATAGAAGTCCTGAGGTGAGCCATCTTTAAATATCCCATGGCCCATTCTAATTTTTATCTTATGCAGTTTCCCATCTGGCCCATAAATGTTATTGCCATCTGGTCCCTTTGCATTGACCTCAATTTCCCAGTTCACCCCTTTCTTCAATATATTTTTAGGCATTTTCCAAGCAGATAGCGCATCCTCAGCATGCTTCAAGTGAGTTGTTGCATTGTCATAGATTAAAATGTGTGATCTTCATCAGGATAATCCCTGGCCAGTATTTCCATGGCCTTCTCTGCCTGTTAAATAATTTCCTCATTGGTGAAGTAACCATCGTGATTTTTGCCAGGCTTGCAGATCACATGTGCACTTTCCTTGCCATCATGAAAATGAAGAAATCCATAGTCAGCAGAGACAAAGTCTGCAACCATCAAAGAGGGACCCTCACCTTTGGCATATGGCTCTGGATAGAACCCATCTTTGATCCAATGTGATTCTCAGTGGTCATGTGCATAGAATATGGTCTCATCATGGCACCAGGGAACAAGGCAGTGACTTCCTGGTGGACTGCAGGAAGGTTCCTCTACATTGTCAGTGGTCCATGATCGCATGTGCATCTCGATTTTGTACCATGCAGGCAGAAAGACAGACTGCTGATACTGCACAACATCCTCATGCTTGTGCCCATCAACATACATCCCACAGTGCTTCTTGACCCATCAATATCCAAGCTTATGCACTATCTCTTTGCTGATGCATCTGAGATGGTCTTCTTCAGACCCCATTTCAACTGGACATCTGGTTGATTAAGGTAGGTCACTATGTCGTGTGCTTTCACATATTTTCCAAGGCTCTGCAGATGAAGATTGATGTCCTGCACAAATTCCTCATCAGTCTCAATCCTAGATTTTGTCCAAGCACCATATGGATTTACTGGAACTGTGCACAACTCGATGAATTTCTTTGTGTGACTTCAAAGGGTTCTTGCATGCCCTAGTCTCTGTCCATGTGCCTGAGCTGCCTGAGCCAATGCTGCAATCCACAAGCCCTTGACTTTGGACTGTTCTTTTGTGTACAGATGCAGCATAGTTTTGATTTCCTCCAAGTATTGTTTTGACTATTCATCCATCTTCGGCTCCTTGTAGCCCTTTAATGTATGAGGAGGATGAATTAAATTCTGAAGGACAGTAAGCACCTCCCATGCCACTGTTTTGGTCAGTGGTTTCCTTTTATCCCAGCTTAATCCAGCATGAGATCCCAGCTGATCCTCGCTATCTACACTGGTATCCGAGTCAGTTGCATCATCTCCCGCAGCTGTTGTATCACTTTGATCAGTGCACTGTCCCACACATGTTGATGATACTCAACCTGGCAAAACCACCAAAACAACCGATGAGGCAATTGATGATATATGCGATGAGTCAGAGGAAGGGAGTGAGATGTTCCAAATGTTCATAGTCAAATTTATGGGAAGATAACTAGTGGGTACTAGTTGCAAAGGTAGTGCTATAGGGGATGAAGATATTTGACGAGGTCCAATGGGGTATCGATCAATATCAAGGACAATTGATGAGATTAACACCCATCCATGAGCAGGCATATTTAAAGGCATGGCAAAAATTCTTGAAAAGCGAGGCTATGGTGACATGTCAAAGGTTCGTGCAGAATGTACATGCTTCAAGTGTGATCTGGACATCCCACAATGCTGCTGTCAACAGATCTTGTATAATGAACCAGCCTTTATGAATGCAAAGTCCTTGCTGCAGGGACTTTGTGAGGCATGAGGATTCCAGGTTTTATTTTTACCCAAGTTTCATTGTGAGCTTAATTTTATAGAGATGTGCTGGGGTCATACAAAGTGGGTTTACCATCTATATCTGGCAACATCAAAGGAAGAAAATCTTGAGAAGAACGCACTTTCTGCCTTAGGTACAATATCATTACAGCAGATGTGAAAGTACGTACTTCTTCTACCACTACTTCAAATTTTCTAAACTAAAAATAGATATGCACAATGGTCTCAAAGATTTATGGATGCATATAATCAGGGACTAACTGGAAGGCAAGCTGCATGGGCAGGGAAAAAGTATCATGGGCACAGAGTTCTGCCTGAATCTCTAATGGCTGATATGGAAGCCAGTAATATGCTTTTGTTGGAGCAGACTATATATGCTGCACAGAGGAAGAGACAACACATTCCTTATAACCTACCTGGGGTTTAGTAAGTCTTAGAGCTAGGGTTTAGCAGAGGTAAGAACACTGTATATCTACTATGGTACAGGTTCTCCTTATATACAATAATAGTAAGGATGTCATATGACTCAGGAATGTGTTTACCACATGTATGCGCAGTAAGCGCAGTAACATGTGTGTGCTGCATGCATTGCCTCATGTATGCAGCATGCATCAGAGTTTAATTTCAACACCCCCCCTCAAACTGTACAGCACTCTAAGCAGCTAAGTTTGAATCTTGAAAGTAATTCTGAGAGAGTCTCTAAATTTCTGGAATAGAATGGCACCAAGGTTCTTTGTGAACATGTCAGCCAGATTATCACTTCCAGGAATGAAAATGACTGTGACTTTGTCATTTTCTATGCATTCACAGGTATAGTGGTAGTGAATGTCTATATGTTTGGTCCTTCTTTCCTGAACTGGATTTGATCCAATAAAGATGGATCCCTGATTATCAGCACAGATTGGTACGCGCTTCAGTACATATCCAAGTTCCTGGAATAAGGACTCTATCCACACTATCTGTTGACAAGTGTTGGAGAGAGCCATATATTTGGCTTCTGTGGATGACATGCTACAGTTTTTTGTAAACAGGACTGCCAGCATACAATGCCACTTGCTAGAGTAGCAAAGTAACCCATTGTAGATCAGTATTTGAAAGTGTCAGCTGCCCAATCAGAATCTGTGAAGGCCTGTAGCCCTTTGGATTTCTCTCCATCGTAGACTATGTTATATTTCTGGGTTCTCACCAGATAGTGCATGATGTACATTGCTTTGTCTAGATGTTCTTGGCTAGAATTAGCTGAGAATTGCGACATCTTGATTACCACATAAGCAATGTCAGGTCATATTCTGAGCATCAGATACAATAAAGATCCAATCACAGACTGATATTTTGATCTAAGCACTGCATCTGGCATCACTGTGTTTTCCGATGGTTTGTAACCAGTCAGGAGTGGAGTGGGGGCTGCTTTGGCATTTGTCATCTCAAACCTCTCAAGCACTTTGGCAAGATATTCAGTTTGATTGAGTTTGACTTTGCTTGTAGTCTGGGTGACATGCATGCCTAAGAATTCCATGACTTTTTCAGTACTATGGCACTCCCATTGCTTTAGACAAGCATTCTTCTTTTCATCCACAAGTTTCTTGTTTTTCCCCATAAACAAGCCATCATCAACATAGACCAGTGCAATAACAATGCTGCCTGTCTTAGGATCCTTGTGTATGAAAATGCCAGCATCAGAGCTGGCACGCACAAACCCAATTGTGCACATAAATGCCTCTAGCTCTTTCCACCATGCTAGTGAGGCCTGTTTAAGGCCATACAATGCTCGGCGTAAGCGCATTACTTTGTGCTCTTTTCCCTCGAGTCTAAAACCCTCAGGTTGATCCATATAGATCTCCTCTTCTAGTTTGCCATATAAGAATGCAGTTTTTACATCTAGACCAGTCATATACATGTTTTCTAGAGATGCAAGTGCAAACATGAGGCATACGGTCTCGTAGCAGTGATAGGTCCACTGTGTGCTCTAAGGTCTGAGCAAAGTTTCCAATCATATTGACACACTATGACAGACCTTCTGAACCACTACGAACATTACGAAATCGACTTCGAACTATTTGCGACTTATTTTGCACTATTTTGGATGACTTCGAACTATTTCAAATGCTTTCGAACCATTTCGCGACATTTCGAATGACTTCACAATACTTTGAATGACTTCAGCGGCCATATAGCTGTCCTCAAACACTTTCAATACACGATGCTTAACCGGAGTAAGCTATTTAGTTGCATATCGAGCACTACTGGACACAAGGAGGGATTACAAGAGAGTTAGAATGTGATAAGTGCGGTTTTTATGTTTCATGATATATTAAATCAATAGGACAAGAACTCTTACTATACTGGGACAAAGTATGTTTCAATTATTGTCATTTCTCATTTGTTTTTACAATTTACAAAGTCCTTTATTGTTGCACATATTGCCCTTTATTGTATTCCCCTTTTTGGTACTATCTCTTCAAAATGTATATAAACTTGTACTATTTACATAGAACAAAGGGAGCACAAGTTACCCTCTCGCTATCATCAGATTTAAAAATCATTCTCTTTAGTCTTATCTTCATGTCATATCTCTAAAGTTCTGCAAAATATCGCGAACTTCCTCGAAACTATCGTATTCGCTCTCTGTTTTATCGCCCATCGCCTACCACTATTCAACAAACATTTCACATTCGTTAAACTCACCTTTCGATACACCTCGAACCCCTCCAAACTTATTCAAACTATTTCGCGCATCTTTGAACTTATTTGAACCACTTTGCATGTTTTCGAACCTTTTTTGAACTCTTTCGGACATATTCGTACACCTATAAAGACTATTCGCACCATCCCTTATTATTTTGCATCGCTAAAAACATCATTTTGGTCTCAGCGATGATATTTAGTACCACCTCGCACCCTTCCTCTGGCCTGTGTTATACCATCTGAAGCCATTAGTAGGTTTTGTTTGGGTTTCCAGGTTGAGTATCATCATTTTGGAGCCCACCACGAGGGGTTTCTAGATCATTTCATCGTTGAACCTCCACTCCTTTCTACCATTCATTTCACCTAAAGGGGGCTCAATGATCTCGACTTCGAACTGAACTCATTTTGCCTCCAACCCTCCTGAACAACCAGGAGATATCGATATAGCATCTTGCCCCTCAATACTATTATTTCGCACTCTGTCGCCCTTTGCACTTATGACATCGCAACCACCCTCAACTTCGAAACATATGAACTACGACATCGCACTAATTTCGAGCTCGCGACCTTCAAAACCCACATCGAACATGTCGACCTCTTTTATGCCAGCTCCCAGACATTCGACAGCTCCAAAATTCGACTCAAGATGACCTAAAGAACTTCGAAATTACTTTGAAGACCTCGAACTTTTGTTTATACATAACTTGCAGTATTACAGATCACGGCCTAAAGAAGAGACACGCCTGCAGATACATCGACTTCGACTCTTATGACCTCTGGGAATCGCTTCCAGAATACGAACCCGGCACATCATTCGACGAATTTTGCATTGCAGTATTCAACTTCTACCCCGAAATAGAAGACGAATGAAGATACAGCATTTCGGACATGGATAAACTCATTAACAAACAACTTCGCACCGTTATTTTTGACAAAATCGATTTAGGAGCTTATTACAGGTCATTCTACAAGGTCACCAGCTTCCTTCGCTCGAAACGTAGACTCTCAGAACCTGAACAGAGTCGAGCTTTTCTTCGAGGCTTTCAAACAGACTTACGGACTAAAATTGTGGACCATCTCAAAGTAAAGTTCCCTGATCACTATCCTGACAATGAATTTATGCTGAACGACATCTACAACGCCGCAAAATTTGCTATAGCATCCTTGAACTTGTATTCTACTCCACAGAAATTGATTTTGATCTCGACCTCATCGCAATCTAGCACATCGATTGATTCTGAAGACGTTTCGGACATGCTCGAAAATTTTGCATTAAACTTCGCAACAATTATCGCAGCCTCGAATTTGACCCCATCAGCACCCGAAGTATCCGTCTCGACCTTGTTCATTGCCAAAATCACACCTTCAACTACATTGAACCCAGCATCTGACAGCTTGAACGATTTGGACAATGTAGAAGCTCGCATTGCAGCACTCGAACAGGAACTGGCCCTCGAACAACAGCTTGCCCTTGAACAAAAAAATGTCACAGCTCAAAATTATTATGTTGCACCCCCTGGTCTTTATCGCATCGTCCCAGCTTCATCGCCCACATCCATCCCAGTTCCATTGTTTTTGCCTTCAGTAGCTCCACCCCCATCCACTTTGATAATTGCACCTTTGTCAGCTTCGAACTCGAACTCGCCCCCGATATCTTTGTCACATTCGCCCCCACCATTGCCTATTTCTACCTCAACTTGCCACTCGCCACTCCCAGTATTTTCGTCCTCGATCCCGTCGCCTGTGCCCTCTTCCGATTTACCATCTATTTCGATATTGCCCTCACACTCGACACTAGATTCGCATTCATATTCACCTTCGAAATCCACTATAGTGCTCGAACTTCCATTCCCATCATATATCTACAATCAGTGCCTCGAAACTCGTCTACCCCTTATTCTCAAAAAGTTTATCACATCTATCACCAACAAATATCACCTCAACCTTGTTTTAGACCCCTCAACTCCTCATCCTATTTCGATTCGACCAGTCACTCAACTTGAATATTACGATCATGGCTAGGATTATCGACATCGATTAAATTCTTCTATTTTCTTCCTCTTTTTTGCATTTTGACCTCGTTCTATCTATCGAAACCATTGTACTATCCTCAACATTCCTCGAAACAGCTTCGACAGCTTTTGCCTTTATTCGCCCATATCCTCGAATACCCTCGAACCTCGACAATTATACTTTCGAAGACTTTTGGGGCTTCGAAAATGAATAACTATATCCTTCCCTTATTTTCTCATTTTTTTACTGTTTTTATCACTACTTTTCGAAGCCCACAAAACTATATGGTTAATCGAAAGAAATACAACAAGAAAAACCCTCCTACTCCTCCAACATCTGCTCTAACAGCTCGATTTCACTCCCCAATATCTCCATCTTGACCTTCTTCTGCACCACTTTTCCAGCAATAATCCCATGACACACCACCCAATCTTCTCCGACGTTTCGACCGCCCACGATTCACCCGCCATCGCCTTCCCCTTTCCCTTCGATGACTTTTTCCTTTCCTTCGACGCCTTCAAAGGCCCTGCAACTGGCTCATCATTTTCAAATGGGCCCAAGACCCGAATTCGACGAACTACAAAATTCGAAAACAAGTTAGCAATCACCTTCAAATGATTTTGAACAAAAGTCATACCTTTTCTTGGGTGCGAATCTCATTTTGCGTCCCCAAAGTGTTTCGCCTCACCTTTTCGAAGCCCTCGCCTCGACACCCCGCCCCAATAACACCCCTGCGCCTCCTGGATGCACTTTGTACACTTCGCAGCGCCTTCCTTAACAATACAGCACAGCTGAGACTTGAACCCAGCGCATCTATTGCACTACGAGAGTATTAGAACTTCGAAAAATCTTCGAAAATAAGTAAAAGACTTACCGGGCCCTCGAAATCGAGCATCCCACTCGTGTCTAGTCACAGCCGCTTTCCCACCTCTATCCCCTCGACTTCCAGTCCCTCATCCTCGTCATTCCTCGCCTCGACCACTTTTCACTTCACTACCCTTACTGTGGGCAGCTCCTCTTCACTCTCGTCTTCATCGCCCTCCTTGTTGCCTTCACTGGCCTCAGCCCTCTCAATAGCTTGCGCCTCTGCTGCAAGCTGTGCGTTCTTTAGCTGCAGCTCTTCCTTCGATAACGATTTCACATGAAACGCAGCAAGAGCTGCGTTTCATGCCTCGGCCAGTGCGGTTCTTCGAACCTCGAGTTTCGCCTTCTGCACTTCATCCTTCGCCTGCCGAACCACCTCCTGCTCCTCTCGAACACGTTTCACTTCCTCCTCCCTCTTCTCCCGTTTGACCTGTTCCACTAAATCAACAAACAGCAGCTCTCCACCCCACGAAATCCATTCGCGCCAGGCCATTGGGCTAAAAATATCGAAAACCTCATCCATGACCTTCTGAACAGTCGCATCGTGCTCTTCGCCAAAATCTTCGGCAAGTTCATCATATTCCACCTACACGAAACATTTTAGCACCTTTGACCACGAATAGACGAGCAGCAGACATACCGTTTTCACACAGAAACCCCGCCCCCAGACTTCGAAATCCAAGTCTTCTGCGACGCCGTGCTCGGGCATCGACTTCGCATAATTGAGTACTTCAGAATTAAGTTCAGCAAGGAGAGACATTATGAAAGCTAGTATGCGATAATGAAGAGGTGAAGGAAAGAAGAAGAACAAGAAGTAATTCAAACCTCGCTAAGTTTTCAACATGATCATGCATTCTGCACGTGACTTCGATCGGCTGACTGGGACAGTCAGGATTTTAGTAAGGGGAAGGATGATAGGTCCACTATGCTCTTTAAAGCCTGGAGAAGCATTTCCACTCGTATGGAGACATTACGACATGCACTCCGAAGTACTAAGAACACCACGAAATCGACTTCAAACCATTTTTGCACAATTTCGCACTATTTTGGACAACTTCGAGCTACTTCGAATTATTTCGCGACATTTAGAGCAACTTTGCAGTACTTCAAACAACTTCGGCAGCCGTATAGTTGTCCTCAAACACTTTCGATACACGTTGTACATTCGGAATAAGCCAACTTGCCGCATATTGAGCACTACCGGACACGAGGAGAGAGTACAAGAGAGTTAGAATGCGATAAGTGCATTTTTGTGTTTCATTGAAGTACTTTTACTATATGGGAACACTGTATGTTTCATCATTTCTCATTTCTCATTTATTTTTGATCTACAAAGTCCTCATTGTATGATATATTTGCTTCATGTTTTACACATGTTCTTATTTCCTTTTTAGTACTATCTCTTCATTTTGTATATAGACTTGTATTAGTTAGTTAGAACAACAGAGAATAGAACAATGGGGAGCACAAGTTACCCTCTCACTATCATCAGATTTAAAAATCGTTCTCTTTAGTCTTATCTTCATGTCATATCTCTAAAGTTCTGCGAAATATCGCAAACTTCCTCGAAACTATCATATTCACTCTCCATTTTATCGCCCATCACCTACCACTATTCAACAAACATTTCACATTCATTAAACTCACCTTTCGATACACCTTGAACCCCTCCGAACTTATTCAAACTATTTTGTGCATCTTTGAACTTATTCGAACCACTTCGCATGCCTTCGAACCTTTTTCAAACTCTTTCGGACATATTCGTATGCCTATAAAGACTATTTGCACCATCCCTTATTATTTCGCATCGCTAAAAACATTATTTTGGTCTCAGCGGTGATATTTAGTACCACCTCGCACCCTTCCTCTGGCCTGTGTTATACCATCCGAAGCCATTAGTAGGTTTTGTTTGGGTTTCTGGGTTGAGTATCATCAGTGGACTACTGGTGAGAAAATCTCATCAAAGTCAACATCTTCAACTTGTGAAAAGCCATTGGCCATGAGTCTGGCTCATTTTCTTCCATCTGATTTCATGGAGAAAACCCATCTATTTTTGATCATTTTTTGATCATGTGGAAGATCGACAATGTCATAGACTTGTCACTTATGAAGAGCCTCTAATTCTTCATGACAAGCTTGTTTCTACTCATGTTGCTGCTGCTGTGGTAGGTGCACAATATTGCAAAATTGGTTTGGAACTTGGCTTATTTCACTTGATGGTTTGACTGCGCTTTTGACAACAGCCAGCAAATAAGCTTATCTCCTTCTTCTTTGGTTATCTTTTTAATATAACCTGCTTCGTCTGGTTCCCCCATTGGGTGATCATGTTCTTGATCATTGGAATCAGGCACACTCTCGTGGTGTGCTGAACTCAGTCCAGCAACTGGTTCTTTCTGTTGAGATTGTGGTCATGTTCAGTTATGATCTGAATCTTGACCCACAGATCTCTTCCAATATTGATCATGTGCAATGTCTCTCTCTATGTCAGAGGGGAGTCACTTCTCTCCATAGGTATTGCCAGAATGGTTTGGGATGTTCCTCTGCCTGCCTGATTGATGGGGCAATTGCTGCCATTCCTGTTGATCATCACATCTTGGATGAAAGTCCTCAGTGGTTACTAGAGGTGGCAGAGGAGGAGCATTAGTTGTATCATCATGCACCTTTTGCTCGCTTGGTACATCATCATCGTCATCATTTTCTGATGATGGAGGAAGGGGCAGATTTTGTGGCGGTATAGAATCATCGCCATCCATTCCAGATGAGTGGTCATCATCTTCTGGTTCTGGAGGTGGAAAATCACCAAGGTCTGTTTTGGCAGGAGTTTTAGCTCCGGGACAGCATGGGAACAACATTTCATCAAATAGTGCTGTAGCACCAATAAATATTGCGCTACTAGGTCACATGAAATGGTATGCTTTAATGCCATCTTCTAATCCAAGGTATGTCATTAACTCTGATCGAGGGGCTAATGTGGTTGGATGTTTCTCCTTGGGTAGATAGACATAAGCACCACAAAACCTTCAGATTGTTTAGATCTGGGCAGACCTTTGTCAGGTCCTCAACTGGTGTCAGCCATTTCAGGCGCCTTATCAGGGTTCGGTTGTATAGGTGTGTTGCATGTTCAATGCAAAATTCCCACCATGATTGTGGTAGACAAGTAGTAAATCATAGGGTTTGTGACTTTTCCATTATTGTCCTTATGGCATGCTCTGTGCACCCATTCTGTTGGTGGAAGTGGGGTGCAGACATCTCTATTTTGATGCCAAAATCCTTGAGCACATTTTGTAGCTCACGATCTTTGAACTCCCCCCCTAGATTGACATGCCAGCACTTGATTGTAGTGCCATACTGGGTCAAAGCCATTGCCTGAATTGTCTAATCGCTGCAGCAGTGTCAGACTTCTTTCTAAGGCACTGGACCCAGATATGTGATGTCTTGTTGTACAGAAATACAATAAAGTATTTATATTTGTGGTATGATAGTACTGGGAGTTCCTTTAGATTGGAATGTATTAATTCAAAGGGTTTCTCTGCACATGAATCTGATTCAGGAAAAGATTTTGAGGTCATTTTCCCTTCAGTGCACCCTGGACATATAATTTTGTCCTTAGGAATAATTAAATTCCTTGGGAATTTTATGGTGCTATTAGGCATTTTCCTTAGCACTTCTTTGGATGGGTGTCCAAGTCACCTATGCCAAGTCAAGTAGTCTGCGATGTACATTATCATGACATTGATTCTTTTGGTGCTCAATATATGAGTCCGAGCCCAATAAATTGTGTCATGTTTCATAAGAGGGATGCAATCCATAATTGGGTTTCCTTGCTTGAAAAATGAAATGTGTGCAGAGGAACCACGCATGTCACTTCTGTCTTGTAAGAAGATGCCCATTGACAGTAATCGAGCATTACAGTCGGGTATGTAGTAGACAGAGTATAATCGTGTTTCACGCATCTCTGACTTTCCGTGACATACTACCTGATGTCTAATGAAGACTGCTCCTTTCCCTACTATATGAGTAGTACCCGTGGCTGTTTGAACCAGGGTAGATGTTAGAGCAACACTCACTAATCTGCTAGCTGGACTGTGCAGGTTCTCCTACAAGAAGGCGGTGGGGGGCATGCACATGATGGGGGGGTTTGATGGTTTTGATGTGAGGGGTTAAAAATAGAACAGTTGACTGAATTAGGCCTTTCGCACCACTAATGAGGATGGAATACCTAAGAGAACACAACTAAGGTCTCCTAGTATTTATTTTAGAGTTATATACTATGTTACACATATTGTAGTATGTTATTACAGATGTGCACACACATGCGCATACATGCACATACATATTGATGCGTGTAAATAAAGAATTCCCACACTGACAAATAATGCATATATAGGCATTTTGTAGCGTATTTTGGTGAAATAAAATAAAATAAAATAAAACAAAATAAAATAAAAATAGTATTATGTAATAGGCATGTTAGGAGACTGTTTCCTAACATTACCCCCCTTTTAGGCCTCGACTTCCAGGGGAGAACATATTGTATCTGTCATCTCTATGAAATTCTGGTAAGGCTGGAACTTCATTCCTTCATACACCATCCTAGCAATGCAACGTGGAGCATTTGGATTATGTTTAAAGAATTGGGTGATTGCCTTGCGTGCTCACTTACAATTCTCTTCTGGCTCCCATGAATTATTTTCATTGGTGTAATTCTTCCACTTGATTAAGAACTCCAATTTATTTTGTCAAAGACGAGAGTCCAAAACCTCTTCCACAATATATTCTGGAGCACCTTCTACCATTATTGGAGGCTGTGGAGTAGTTTGTTGACTGGGAATAGTGGGTGGTCAGTAAGGGCATAAACAGAAAATGTTAATCTCAAGATCAATCTTGAATGACTGAGGTAATTTTAACACTACCACATTGGGTGAAATTATTTTAGAAATCAGATATGGGCCAACTTGCTTCTCCATAAGGTTTTTTGAAGGTCGTGGAATATTCAGATCCTTGGTACTTAGCTATACCAAGTCACCAACTTAATACTCTGGAGCAACAGCCCGAGTATGATCCACATGTCGCATCATATCATCACATGCTTTCATCAATGCTGCCTCTGCTTCCTCCTGCACCTTTCACATTTTTGACACAAAGTCCTCCACTGATTGTACCTTGACTTCCCTTCGAGGTTCTACTCCCATTCTGGGATGATAACCATAATTAGTGAAGAAGGGTGACATGCGAGTAGCTGAATGGAATTTATTATTGTGAGAAAATTCTGCAATTGCCAACCATTCAGGCCAGTCAGTTTGTCAGTGATTGACAAACATGCGTAGGTACTGCTCCAACTCCTGATTCATTCTCTTTGTCTGCCCATCAGTTTGTGGGTGATATGCCATAGACAATTTGATTTGAATTCCCAATATGTTATTTAATTCTCGCATAAATGCAGAAGCAAATTGTGATCCATGATCAGAGATAACCATATCAGGTAATCCATGTAACTGCCATACCTGATTTAAATAGAGGTGTGCCAAGCCCAACGATGAGGTTTCTGCAGTAGTAGAAATGATATGGACTTCCTTCGTGAAGCAGTCGCATACTACAAATATTGCATCATATCCTTGAGCTTCAGGTAATCCTGTGATAAAGTCCACAGATATGTCTCGCCATGGTGCTTTAGGTATAGGGTTCAGCATTAATTTCCCAGCAGGTTTTTCTGGAAATTTCTTTCCCCTCATGCACGTGTCACATCCATCCACATGCCCCAACACATACTTTAAAATTCTGGGCCACCAATAATTTCTCATTACCAACTCCAATGTCTTCCACCTTCCTGGATGTCCAGCAGCTGGCGTGTTATGATGTAACCATATGATCTCCCTTCATAAATCTTGATCCTTTGGTACATATACCTTTCCTCTGAACAACACTAACCCTTGTTCTTCAATCCATTCATCTCCTTTAATATTACCTTTCTTCTCTCCCCTCAAAGCTTTCACAGCTTCCACCACTTCATCATCCATCTCTGAACATTGCCTGATTTTAGACAACATTTCTGTCTCTGAGCTATCCACTAATAAATGTCCTTGACGCATAGTGCAAATATGAAAGTATTCAGGTTTGAGTAGGGTAGTATTTTTATTGTCCTCCTCCACTCCCCTTTTATGATCTGTACATCTGGATAATGCATCTGCTTTCCTCATCAAGCTTCCCGCTTTGTGGACCAAGTAAAAATTAAAGCGTGATAGGAATAATGCCCAATGTGCTTGTTGATGGTTAAGCTTTTTAGCAGACATGAAGTACTGCAGATTTTGATGATCTGTCCAGATCTTGATCTGATGCATACATCCCTCCAAATAATGTCTCCATGCCTCCAAAGCTCGTATTATTCCCAACATCTCTTTATCATGCACATCATAATTCCTCTCCACATCATTCAACCCTTTAGACAAATATGCACAAGGATGCCATTTGTCATCTTCACATAGCATTGATAATACTGCTCCAGTAGCAAAGTCTGATGCATCTGATTCCACTCGTAAGGGACATGTGAAATCTACTGGGACCAATATTGGTTCTTCCACAAACTTCTTCTTCAACTCCTCAAATGCTGTCTGCTGTTGTTCTCCCCATCTCCACACTACTCCCTTTCATGTAAGGTTGTGTAATGGTGTGGCAATTTTGGAAAAATTATGAACAAAGTGATGATAAAAATTGATGAGTCCCAAGAAAGCCTGAACTTCCTTGATATGGGTAGGCATGGGCCAATCAACAATTGCCTGTACCTTGATAGGATCCATTTTGATTCCATCAGGACCAATATTTAATCCCAAGAACTCAATCTTGCTTGCTCCAAATACACACTTCTCCGGTTTAATGAATAAATCATTTTCTGCCAACCTCTTCAACACCTCCTGCACTATCGCCTCATGATTTTCTTCATTCTCTGTGAATATCACAATGTTGTCAATGAATATTATCACCATGCCTTTGTCTATCACATCTTTGAAAATGTTGTTCATCATGTTTTGGAAAGTTGGGGGACTATTGGTCATTCCAAAAAACATGACTAGTGGCTCGAAGGATCCTCGACACATGGCAAATGCTGCTTTCCACTCATCTCCTTTCTTTATTCATACATTGTTGTACCCCCAGCATAAATCCAATTTTGTAAAGACCTTGGCCTTTCCCACCTTGTCAATTATCTCTGAGATCAATGGCAAAGGGTATGCATTCTTCACTGTCCAATCGTTTAAATACCTATAATCTGTACACATCCTCTTTCTCTGATCTTTTTTTGGTACAAAGAATACTGGTGATGTCTGCAGTGATTTTGAAGGTCATATGTATCCCTTGTGCAACTGTTCATTAAGGAATGCATCCACTTCTTCTTGTTCCTTCGGAGATAATGGATAGACTTTTGACTTCTTTGGCACAAATCCCGGCTTCATCTCAATAGCATGATCCCATGGCTTTCACACTGGCATCTGCTCTGATTCCTTCTTCTGAAAAACTGACAAATATTTATGGTAGGCTTTTGGCACCCACTCCTCCACTGGCTTCTCCACTTTCTCCACATTTTTATCCCATGACTGTCCTCCACAAATTTTTCTAAAGGTCTGCTTCTGTTCTTCTTTACTTGTCATAATTGGAACTTCCCTGTTTGGCATATCCTCATCCTCCACTTTCTCCATCGTAACAGAATGCTTCCTTGGATGTTCTTTCTTTTTCTTTTCCTTCTTCTCCTTTTTTACTTTTCTCCCATACACATTACATTCTTTAGGACAATGAGTCATGTGTACCTTCCCAGTTTTCCAATCAATTTCTGGATTATGCTTTTGTAACCACAGACATCCAATTATTAGATTGGTTTTCCCAAGGTCACACACCTCAAATATGGCTCACTCCTGATGATCCTGATACTTCAATATCATTGTCATCTCCTCCTTAATAGTTCCTCCATGATTGATCGTACTGTCAATATTGTACACCATTATAGGTTGTGGCAGTTTATGCATGCAAATACCATTTCCAGTAATTAGGGACCAATTAATAAATAATCCGGTAGCACCACTGTCAAGCAATGCCTCCACATTAATTGCTGCATGCATGTCCACTGTCTTCAATCCTACTGTCAAGCTGATTTTGGGTTCTATCCACACTGAGTGAATAAAAAATTTTGGGGTCTTCGGAAATAAGGCTGGGCATTTTTCTTTGTCAGATAAATGATGATGGTCATATTCCTCAATTTCTCTTTCAGGTTCACTCTCAGTTTCCTCAGATACTAATACATTATATTTATTCTGGGTCACCAATGGGGAAACCTTCACTGGGACTCTTCCATAAAATTCTCCTGCTTATCTTCCTCCAACTTCACTTCCTCGATTGTTGCTTCCCTAATCTTCCTTTTCTGCCTACAATTTCAAGCCATATGCCCTAATTGCCCACAGTTAAAACATTTAACTGGAGCTTGTCTCTCTACTCGATCAACATCCATTGCATCTGTTGATGCTGCTGACTCCTTAACAATAGGTGTCACTGCCATGGCCAGTGGCTGTGCCCTCGGAGTTTGTACCTGAGGTGTCCTTTCTTTCTCAAACTTTCCTCCTGACAACTTCCCAAATCTGGAATTCCCATACATCAATTTTGATTCTGCCTGTTCCTGTCGATACTGCTGATCAAGACGCATTGCCCAATTATACCACTCATCCAACCTCTCTGGCATAGAAGGTAGTTGATAGATAGACTTGAATAACGAGGGATTTAATCTTGCCTTCAAATATTCTACCAACGCTGCTTCTCCCATATCGGTCTGTGATGCTTCTGCTTTGAACTGCAAAATAAATTCATCTGCAGTCAGAGAACCTTGGCACATGGTTTTTAATTTTGCATTCACTGTCGCCTTTGGGTTAGGGTCTCCAAACTGTGCCTCCAATCTCTCCAAAAATTCCCTGAAGCTTGCAAATGGTTTATATCCTGCAGCAATTTGATTAATGGCTTCATTTCTCCAGAACTGTGCTTTCCCTCCCTGGATGTATGGGTCATATAAAATTCAGGCTTTCTCCCATGAATATATAACACTATAGAGCTGATACAGGATTTTGTGTTCTCCATGGTACCATCAAATATTTGTGGGGGCGCATATTTAGGTAAACACATTTTTCCACTCTCAGATCTCTCCTCTGCATGCTCACCCTCCTGAGACATCCACTCCACCATCTCCTCCATCTCATCATCTTTATCTTCTACTGTTTCTGCATTTGTTTGTACTTGTTTGGGCTGAGATGCTGCTAATACTGACACTAATTGGGACATTTGTGCTGTTAGAGCATCAATTTTGGCTTCAAGAATAGGCATGGGAACAGGATTGTGTCCAGGATTTGAAGTTGATTGTTCTGTCATGAAGACGTAATCTGTGATGAGTCACTTCTTCGGCTGTGTAGAGATTCGGCTGTAGAATTTTTTTGCAAAATTTCGAGTCACATGATCTGGCTATTTCAGGTACCAAACATGGCAAAACACATGATTTCAGCTATTGGGCACTTTGGATCAATAACCCTTCCAACAGTGCCTGATCTTGGGGCTATTACTGAATTTGGCTAGTAACTACCTAAAATAGTCATCCAAATAGAGTAATGTAATTCTTAGCTAAACCCGATCCAATCAGTTGTCTGGTTGCAGCTGTCCTAATGATGAGTGCTGCCTCTCAATCACTGGCAGTCACAATGTAAAGCAAGGCCTGGCATCAGCTTATAAAAGCAAAGGTAAATACATATATACAATTAATTCTGGCTCTTGCTGAAATGATGTGTAAGCGGATGTGGCATGCTGAGACAAATGACGTATGCGCGTGAGTAAGAGAAGGCACACTAATAGAGTAGTTGTATTCTTCTGTTAGGGCGACACCCACTAATCTGCTAGCTGGACCATGCGGTTCTCCTACAAGAAGGCAGCGGGGTCGCGCGCATGATGGGGGGTTTTGATGGTTTTGATGTGAGGGGTTAAAAATAGAACAGTTGACTGAATTAGGCCTTTTGCACCACTAATGTGGATGGAATACCTAAGAGAACAACTAAGGTCTCCTAGTATTTATTTTAGAGTTATATACTATATTACACATATTGTAGTATGTTATTACAGATGCACGCATACATGTGCATACATATTATGTATGTAAATAAAGAATTCCCATGCTGACAAATAATGCATATATAGGTGTTTTGTAGCGTATTTTGGTGAAATAAAATGAAATAAAATAAAATAAAAATAGTATTATGTAATAGGCATGTTAGGAGACTGTTTCCTAACAGTAGAGTTTTTTCTTGGTAAAGGCTCGTAAGAAGCAAAATCTTTTATTTCACCAGTGAAGTGTTTTGATGCACCTGAATCCATGATCCAGTCGGCACCTTTCTTACAATTTCCATTTGCACACATAACACATATATTAAGATCTAAATTGTTCCATGATACATTTAGTAGCAGTAAAATTTCACATGAAAAGTTCGCTGTGATCATTGGAATATTAATCTTTGTGCTTGTGGCAGAGAAAAGGACTGACCTTTCATCATATGCTCCTGTTTCAAGTGGTTCATTGATGAGCATTTTGTCGATGCATTTCCATACTTCCTCATTAGAAACTGCAGGTTCTGATCCAAGGGAAACACTATCATCTTCTACCTCCACGATTCTTGGTTCTGGTTCAATCCTTCTCCTCTTACCTTCTCGCACCGTTAGGTGCTCTTCCAGCGGTCGCAGATTTTTTGCACTGCATGGGAGATTCATTTGCTTGAGGGTGTCTTGAGCTTGCTGATATTCGGTGTAGACCGAATGAGAGGTAGAGGCTGTGCCCATATATGCCTGTGCAGGTGGTCGGCGGCAAGGATCCCTAGTGGTAGTATGTTTGTGCTTCCCAATGTGCTGAATGAGTGGCATCGGTGGTATGATGGTGCCATTACCATTTATAGTAGTAAGGGCATTGGAGGCAAGGTGGGTATGTTTCTCCTTTGGTTTTTCCTCTTTAGTCTTTCTATCCCCACATCATCCACATTTTTGGGATGAATCTCTATTATTGTTTTGAGGCTGCCATTTGGGGTTTCCCCCTTTGTGTTTGACAGCAGAAAGCTTGGTGGCCTGAGGCGGGCCAGTGGGCTTCCCAACTGCTGTGTGCCATGAGGCTTCAGCAACAATAGAGTCCTTGACATGTTTAAATGTCAAGGCTCTAATAGCGGTCATATTAAGGATGGTGGTGGACAGAGAATCATACTCACGCAGCATCGCAGCGAGTAGAACCATTGCCTGAACTAGTTCAGGGATGGCAACATTGGCAGCCATAGGGCACTCAAATTTGTCAGCCATCTTAGCAATCTCTGGCATGGGATTCACAGCTGGAATTTTGATTGCTATTGCAGACCTAAAGTCTGCAAAGACTTGGGAGGGGCCATCGACACCATAATCGGTGCGAATGAGATCCCACACCTCCTCAGCAGTGTCCTTGGTGTTGGCACGCTGCTGAATGGAGGGGGCCAGGTGGAGCACTAGGCTACCAATAGCCTGGTCATTTTTGTTGCTCCAGGTCTGGAGCTTGGCAGTAGCATCTGCTACTAGTGCAGCATTCGTCGCCATCAAAGGAGGCGCCAGAGGTGGTTTTAGTTCCATCCTGCTAGTTATTTGCCAGAGGCCCTGAGACCTGAGCCACACCTTCATTGAGTCAGCCCATTGAATGTAATTGGAGCCATCAAAAGTTTGTATGAGTTTTTCAAGGGTTGAAGACATGATTCTGTCGTGGCAGCTGGGGAAAGTGCTCAATCAGTCTTCTATCCAAGAAAACACATTTCATAATCTCAGGCAAAAACACTCCTTCAGAGTGGTTAACCCTAGTCAATCTAGGTTTTTAAGTGCAGCTCACAAAGAGCACAAGATTATAATTTGGAGACAATGAAGTCAACATCGTTCACAGCCAGTTAAGGCACGTTCGCAACATGCCCAGCAGAGCCCATAACCTGTTGGAGCAGACTATATATGCTGCACAGAGGAAGAGACAACACATTCCTTATAACCTACCTGGGGTTTAGTAAGTCTTAGAGCTAGGGTTTAGCAGAGGTAAGAATCCTGTATATCTACTATGGTACAGGTTCTCCTTATATACAATAATAGTAAGGATGTCACATGACTCAGGAATGTGTTTACCACATGTATGCGCAGTAAGCGCAGTAACATGTGTGTGCTGCATGCATTGCCTCATGTATGCAGCATGCATCAGAGTTTAATTTCAACAGCTTTAATATACTTGAAATACTGTAGAAACTATCTAATTTGTCTGTCTCTAATCGCACCTCTTGAGGAGATGTCACACATCATCTGATTGGAGTCACATCACATGATGTTAGCAGATCGTGCTTGAGCCTACCTTAGCAGCTACTTGGCACTTCAATCAGTCCTTCGACATCCTCGTACAAGATACTTCGCACGCTCTTTAGAAAGATTTTGGCAAATATGTTGCGTCTTGACTTTCAAATACGATACCGGGCACAGCATAGTAACTTCTATACATAAAACGCGTCGCACCAGGGAAAATTACTAGGCTTGACCGGGACCAGTGACCACCAGCATTTCAAGTTTTATACTTGTCATGCCCATCTCAGGCTCACAGAGGCGGGTGCTACTACGGTGGCGATGAAAACACCTTCGAAGACATCTTTATATATCCTGATCGACCTATGTCTAACTCGACAGGTTTTTTGGAATCTTGGATTATGGACGCTGTTGGATCTCATCCGGCTTGATTTATACAGGGTCCTTTGGACACCTGTGGGCATCGGTCTAACTATTCGAGCTTCTTTCCGCAGCTACTTCGCCCTCGGGGACCAACTACATACGGTGAATCGGAACAGTAATACTTAAGTACTTAATTCTCCCCCTCTGCAAAGGCTGCACTTTATGGACTCTCAGAATTGTCGATCGTTAATTATCCGGTTGCTAGGACTTCAAGCTTCAGATCTCGCTCTCTATTGCGAATCGGAGCAAGAACGCTTGTTTTTTTTTTTTTCCTTTTTTTTCCCTTTGAGATATTTTATCACAGCTTAGATCAGGTTCGAACACCGACTCCGATGATTTATGTACGTACCTTTGACAGTTCGACCCTTCAAGTCCAAAGTCCGACTTGGGCGGAGGGCTTAGTGCCGATGTTGCACCCATCATGGCCCGAAAATAGGTTAGAAGAACAACCGATCCTTCTTTCGTCCTTTACTAGCAAATATTTGGAGCGCGAACAGGAGAACAAATACTCTTGGACCCATAGCATTGCTACACGTATATTGTTATCTTTTGGGCTACTACGCCTGTACGCAACCCGCACGAGGATATCGAGCTTTTTATGGACAGCGACCTCACTCTGGCCAAGATTACAACTACTCTGCCATCAATGCTGAGTCATCCAAGGTGCCACTTCTAAGAAGTTGTGTGGGTGTCCGTGGAGTGCTTCTCTTTCAGGGGCTACATGTTCACATGTAGCCCCTGGAATTTGTGTGGATATGACCACTATGGATGTTATCTCTGCAAACTCAAACACATATAAAACCTGCAATGCAATAGGTGTTTGTTAGCTGTCTGGCAGCCCTTCAATCACTTTCCACATTCCATGTCTGCTTCACATATTTGAAATCCCACAGGCAAAAATCAACATGGTGAAGTTTGTAAGTGCTCATAATCATCTCATTGATGAATACATTCAAAGAAAGTTGCTTTTAGCTGGCATTGATGATCCTGACTTCGTCAAGAAACTTACTGACCTCTATCAAGAGGGTCTTTCTGACCACAAGATTTCTAAATGCTTCCAAGTAGATGGTGCAAAGAGCACGTATGTGCTGTACTTCACACTTTTGCTAACAGTATCTTCACATCTTCCTCCTAGCAAAACATCAGTCAAGTGTTGATGCAAAGCACTTGGCCTGCATGGCAGCAAGTCTGACTTCGTCAAGAACTTGCCTGCCCACATCAAATAACAGATTGTCCTAAATCAGCTTGCCAAAGACCCCACACAAAAGCAAGGCCTCATGACCATCAAGGCAAAGGTGAATTTTGACCAAAATATTTGCCTTCCACATCACTTGGTATCATCCATCATGCACATGCACAACTCTGATGGCTTTACACAATGCAGGCCTAACTCAAAAGAAGATTCTGCATTTTCCAAAGAATCCTGTTGGCATCAATGAGTGGTGGTCAGCTGACTGTAAGGGCAACCTCAAAGCCTCACTTGATAGTGAGCTAACAGAGGGAAATCCAAAGTCAATGTTATATTACATAATACAGACACTTCAGGTGCACCTAACAGAGGGGAATCCAAAGAGAAAACAGGACCCATCTGTTGATGCCCAGTATATGTGATAGACCCAAAAATCAAATAGTAAGCTAAAAATAGCAAATAGGCAGAAATAGGCAGATCAAGCTGCAGGATGACATCACCTTGATGGGTAAACATCCAGAAGGGGTTCCACCTCTAAGAATAGAACTGTCAACATGTACCAACATGGAAAAGCTGAAATATAATCATAAAATAGAAATAAAATAATAGAAAATCATAAAAAAGGCAGAATAGGGTGAAATTAAATATAAAAAAATATGGGATGAACACATAAAATTGCCCAAATGCCTGGGGCACCTTCCTTTCCCCTTACACTGATGGTCATGACAAACTCTATTGCATCGGGTTCCTTGTGTGGGCTGTGGTTAATGATGCCACTGCTCATTGGCTTTCTGCCTGAGTCATTCCCAGCAACCACATGGGCCATATCATTGCCTTTTTGTATATCTCTCTCATTGAGAAAATGGGAGGTACAGTCGAACCCCTCATAACCCATACCTCTGATAACCCATAACCTCTTATACCCCATAGCCTCAGCTGTCCACCAACTTGGTTCACAGGGAATTGCATACCATAACCCATAGGTCTGCAATAACCCATACCCCATACCCCTCTGTAGGCAAAACCCATAGCTTTTGCCTACCATATTAGGCTTAGTCTCTTGATTTGAATTATTTGCTGATTTCCTCTCCAGTAATTGCCATCACAGCAAATGGGTAGCCTTAAAGATAGACATTGTGATGTGTCACTAACTTGAACAGATAGCTTGAGAAATAAACTTTTAGAATTTTTTATCACACATATGGCCCTTAAACCACTTGAAGCTCTCAAGAAAGGTCTTGCTAAGTTTACAGAAACTATCAAGATTCAAAAAAAAGGACTCAGTGCAAGGTTAGCTAGGGCTGAAACCATTTCATTATTGGATGACCACTGGTTGGACAATGAAACAAACACTATTGATGAGCAACATGTTCTTGACATCCTGGAATCAGCCTCAGACTATGAGCGAGGATTAACATGGTTGGATGAAAATGGAAAGGCAATTGTAAAGAAGCTGAGGGAATGGGCAGGTGACTTGGTTAAGGTTGCAGGTAACAAACAAAATCATATGAGTTTTTCATGTCCAAGAACAGTGCACCATTCACATTTCTCAAAAAGGTTCCACATATGAGAAAGAACCTAAGCCAACCAAAAAGAAATCCCAGTCAGATATGCCAGCTGCCCCTGTGTTTACAAAGAAGGAAAATTGGATCAGTGCATAGAAATCCTTGACTGGCACTACAAAAATGGCTGAAACCAGTCAGAAATGGCTCACCATTTTGATTCAATCTACCCAAACTTTAAAATTAAACAGTCATTGGTTTCATCATGGATCAGAGAAGAGACTAAATGGCACAAGCACTGGGAAAAGTCAAACCATCAAAGTGACCAGACCACCAAACAAGCTTGACAGACAGAGCATCCTGAGGTCTCCAAGATGATGTACTTATGGGTTTCAAAGGCCATGAGTGATGGGATTTTGCTGACTGGGAAAGTCCTTTGCCAGAAATGGAACTGGTTTGCAGATTTGGTTAGTATTCCACAAGACAAAAGGCTGAATTTGAGCAATGGTTGATTGGGGCAATTTGAGGACAGAAATGGCTTGAGGGAGGTGAAGTGACATGGGGAAGCTGGTTCAGCAGATGTCGGCACTGTGGAGTGGGAGAGAAAGTAAATTCAAGAACTCATTAAGAAGAATGGATATGAGCTTTGCGATATCTTCAACATGGATGAAACAGGTCTTTTCTGTGGGTACCTACCTATTTCCTTGTTTCCAACTTCAAATCTGACTCCAATCAAAGAATGGCACTAGACAGAGGCTTGTCAGACCCTAAACAATCAGAAGTTAAGGGCAAAAATATCAGGTTGACTTATGCCTCCACATCAAATACTGATGGATTTGAGAAATTTTCACCTCTTGTCATTGGGAGAGCAACATGGCTATGAGCTTTCAAGAAGACTGGTACTCAGCTAGGGTTTTACTACCAAAATAATGTGAAGGCTTGGATGACTTCTCAGATCTATCAACACTGGATTCAGCAGTAGGATCACAAACTTCAAAGAAAGAAATGGAAGATACTTCTATTTCAAGATAACTTCTCTAGCCATATTATTCCCGATGGCCTCCAAAACATTTGAGTCAAAAATTTTGAGCCAAACCTTACCACACATGTTCAACCAAAAGACCAAGGCATCATCCAATGCTTCAAAGCCCACTACCATGCAAGTTTCATTCAATGAGCTGTTATCATTACAATGAGGGCATAATGCCTTCCAAGATCTATAACATTGATCAGCTGCAGGCAATGCATATTACAGAAGCTGTGTGGTGCGAGGTTGATACAACAACAATTCAAAATGGCTGGTGCAAAGTAGAAATCTTACCAGAAATAGACTCAGCTTCTTGTACAATTCAACCTTCGATCCCCATATCTTCTCTTCTCCATGATCCTGCCACCTCTGAAGCAGATCTGATTGCTCAAGCAGAAAAGCAAGTTGAGGCTGCACTTGCTACACTTGATGATCTGGTTGTTACAGGAGCACTTCAGGGGAAAAATCAAATGGACATTGAGTCTCTTCTCAATCCAGCTGATGAATCTCAAGTCTTGACAGGCACAATCAGATGAGGACATCTATCAGGCAGTTATGGACTCTATTGCAGCACATGAAAACATTGAGATAAACAGCAGAGACAATGTCAACGGAGATGATATACCCATCAAAACTCACCCAACTCAGTGTGACATTCTCAAGGCAGCATGAACCATCAACAGATATCTCGATGATTTAAATAATTTCATTGCCTATAAACTTGAAGGACTTCTAGGCTCATTCAATAGGCAACTTTGCCTTGAGGAGTCTCAAAGCACAAAGGAAACTGTTATAACTGACTTTTTCCAAAGATTGTAGATTATATCATTCAAATTCATCTATAGTAACATTATTTAGATGAGCCCATAGCCCCATTTTGTTTATTTTTTATGATTTTTTAGAATCCATTTTTAGCATACCTCTTCAAACCCATGACCTCTCATAACCCATACCCTGGGACATCTCTCTAATGAATTTTTTGACTCACTTCCTAACTGTAAGCCATGGGATCATGCAATTGAGCTCACACTGGGTGCCACACCCTCTTCTGGCAAAGTCTATCCCCTCTCCCCTAAAGAACAATGACAACTCGACAAGTTCATTGATGACCACTTGGCTTCAGGTCGTATCCACCCTTCAAAATCACCCATGGCCTCACCCTTCTTCTTTGTCAAGAAGAAGGATGGGTCCCTTCAACCAGTTCAAGACTATCGATGCTTCAATGACATCACAGTCAAAAATCATTATCTGCTACCCCTCATATCTAAACTCATCAACCAACTCTGTGGGGCACATTACTTCACCAAGCTTGACATCTGTTGGAGTTACAACAATGTACAGATAAAGAAAGGGGATGAGTGGAAGGCAGCTTTCTGCACGAACTGTGGTCTTTTTGAACTGCTTGTCATGTTCTTTGGTCTTACTAATACTCCTGCCACCTTTCAGAACATGATGAATGACATCTTCCATAATCTCATATTGGAAGGCATTGTCTGTGTCTACCTCAACAACATCCTCATCTTTACTCAGGACCTTGATGAACATTGTTGAATCATGTGCCTGGTACTGGAGCAACTTCAGTGGCACAAACTCTATCTTCATCATGACAAGTGCGAGTTTGAGAAGGCATGAATCAAGTACTTGGGCCTGATTATCTTGGATAGACAGGTGGAGATGGACACAGTTAAGGTTGCTGGTGTTACAACCTGGCCCATACCCACAAACAAGAAAGAGGTGCAGTCTTTCCTAGGCTTCATCAATTTCTATCAGCGCTTTATTAAAAACATTTCCCACCATGCTTGCCTGCTATTCAACCTCACTGGCAAGAAGAGATGGAAATGGGAGAATGCACAGCAGGAGGCATTTGAGAAGCTCAAAGAGATGGTCACTTCCACTCCAATCCTCACCTTTGCTGATAGCTCACATTTTTTCCATGTAGAAGCTGACAGCTCAGACTTTGCAATGGGCACAGTACTATCCCAACAATCTTCCAAAAACCAGAAGTAGCACCCCATTGCCTTCTACTCGAAAAGTCTCAGTGCTGTGGAATCCAATTACAAGATCCACGACAAGGAGATGCTGGCAATAATGCAGGTGTTGGAGGAGTGGTGACATTTCCTGGAGGGTGCTCAACACAAAGTCAATATTTGGACAGACCACAAGAACCTCAAGTACTTCATGACTGCCAAGAAACTTAATTTTTGCCAAGCCCGCTGATACAGCTACCTATCACCCTGCACTCGTACTACACCATTTTTCATGATTGTGCGCACTGCTTGGACATCTTCTACTCACTTTGCACAGTGCACTCTTGTGTGCCTTCATGCACTTTTGTGCACCCAAGTGCGCTCCTGTGCACCCAAGTGCGCTCCTGTGCACCCAAGTGCGCTCCTGTGCACCCAAGTGCGCTCCTGTGCACCCAAGTGCGCTCCTGTGCACCCAAGTGCGCTCCTGTGCACCCAAGTGCGCTCCTGTGCACCCAAGTGCGCTCCTGTGCACCCAAGTGCGCTCCTGTGCACTTCCATGCACCTTTGTCCACTTCCTGCACTTCCAGTGTGCTCCCATGCGCTCCTGTGAACTTCCGTGTGCCTTTGTCTGCTTCCTGCGCTTCCAGTGCACTCCCATGCGCTCCTATGTGCTCTCGTGCACTCCTATGTACTCTCGTGCACTCCTATGCACTCTTGTGCGCTCCTATGCACTCCTATGTGCTCTCGTGCACTCCTATGCACTCCAGTGCGCTCCATTGTGCTCCAGTGCACTCCATTGCACTCCTATGCGCTCCTATGTGCTCCAGTGTGCCTCTGTGCACTTCCATGCACTTTCGCATGCCTTTGACTGTTTAGGTGCGCCTTTGTGTGCATTTTGCATTTCTACTGTGCTGTTGGTTCCCCCATAGCTGCCAATCATCGTGCGCCCTAAAGGCGCCTCGTTGCACTTCAAACCGCCTCCATGCACCATCCCACACTCCTTATCTGCCTTCCACATTTATTGCACACTCGATGTGCCTTTGCACACTCCTTTTATGCTTTACCTGCAACTCACATTCCCTGCTGCGCACTCATTGCACAATCCCTATCACACACACAACAATCCACCACACTGGTGCACTGCGCATCATGGCTCCCATCTTACTGGCACATTTATTTGAGGCACACTGTGATTCCAACATGAGCAAACTGTGCATTCTCACATAATCGGGGTGCTTTGTGCCTATTTGGCATTGGACTGTGCGCACTTGGGCGCCTTCACGTAATCCTGGTGCTTTGGCAGTATTTGGCCTTTCACAGCATCTCCTTATAGTTCTTCCACATTTCCAATCGGCATCGCCTTATCTGGTAACTGGCACAGGTCAATCATGCCATTATTACTAAGGTGCAGCACGTGACACATAACACCGAAGTGGATTAATTGGGAAGAGTGCATGAGACCTAGAGCGCACCAAAAATAGCACATCGCACCAGAGCAGTTGGGTAGTGGGCTATAGGTGCGCAAATCTTATTGGCTGAGGCAGTGGCATGGTGCAGTCAGGTTTAGATGGGTGAATGGATGTGCTTGTGGGTAGCACATGGCGCTTTCTATTTTTACACTTTATTTTACCATTTTTATCACATAAGCCATTTGTACATAGTAGGTGGACATATAGAGAATCCAGAGGATCTTTCCCCCCCTCATAGTTCATAGCTCAGTCAGTGTTGCATGTAGTCTGTGCACCAGCATCCAGTCCATGTGCCTTTGTAGTGCACCCTTTGTATAGCCATGTTTGTGTATTGTTTGCATCCCCTCATCGTATTGTTGTGTTTCATCCCTGCATTGCATCCTTCGTCCTCATTCAAGCACTCATACAGTGTGCCCTTCATATAGCCGCGTTTGCACACCATTTGTGCACTTATTTGTATAGCCATGTTTTGCACACCGTTTGCGCCTTTTTCTGCCCCTTGCGCTTCCACCCCATTTGTGTTCCCAACCTATGCACCACCTTCACAGCACACCCCAGTGTTGTGTCCATCCCACTACACCTCTCGTCTTCATCACCCTCATCATTGCACACTTTTGTGCTCCCATTGTGCATTTTTCCGCACTGTGCATTTTTGCCCCTTTGCATTGTGCACTTTCCTGCCACTGCACATATCTCCCCTTTAGTGTACACAACTAGTGCGCACATTGAAAACCGCTGTACTAGCCTCCCCATAGTCTTTGCACCCTGAAGGACAATCCGAGGCCCTCTAAGTGAACTTCCCCCTCACCCCGAGCATGCCTGCAGTTGTAGGTTAAGTGTTCACTCCTTCCGTTGAGACTCTGCACCGAGTACCAACTGAACACATCACTGCTGGTCCCTTTACCTCTCCAGGTTTGACTTTTCCCTACATCATCACCCAGAATGCAGCATGGGGAAGACTAATGCCCTCTCTCGCCATCCAGATCATGGGGATGGGAGCAATGAGAATCAAGGTATTGTGTTGTTGCAACCTGATCTGTTCACAGTCTGTGCACTAGAAGGCATTGCCTTGGAGGGTGAGGAGCACAGTATTCTATGTGATCTTCATCATGCAAACCATAGCAGTTTACATGAGGATGCTGTAGCTCTGGCAGTGAAGGAGCTGAAGAAGGGATCCACAGCTTCACTTCATGCAGCAGAGTGGGCAGAAAAGGATGACATTCTATACTTCCATAACTACATCTACGTCTCTAATGACCCCCATCTGTGATAATGACTTATCACTCAGCACTACGACTCACTCATTGCCGGTCACCCTGGATGTTGGAAGATGCTGGCGCTCATATCATGGAATTATTGGTGGCCTCAGATGTCTCGACTCATTGGTCAGTACTGCCATACATGTGATCTTTGCTTACACACCAAGACTCAATGGCGCAAGCCCATGGGCGAGTTACATCCCCTTCCAGTCCCAGAGAATCATTGGGACATTGTCAGTGTGGACTTCATGGTGGAACTACTGGAGTCCAATGGGTTTGATGCAGTAATGTGTACAGTCGACTCTACTGGGAAGTGAGCTCATTTTATTTCCACTCATATGACTGTCACCACACTTGAAGTGGCTCAACTCTACTTGCGCCATGTATGGAAGCTCCATGGACTGCCTGGCATATTCCTCTGTGACCAAGGACCACAATTCATTGCAGAGTTCACCCAGGAGCTGTACCACCTGCTGAGGATCAAACTCCTTGCCTCAACTGCCTACCATCCACAGATGGATATACAGACAGAGCAAGTCAATTAAGAACTGGAGCAGTACATCCACATCTTCATCAATGAGCAACAGGATGATTGGGAACATCTCCTCCCCATGGCTGAGTCTGGATACAACAATCACATCCACTCTTCCACCCAACAAACTCCCTTCCTCCTCAATACAGGGTGATACCCATGCATAGGCTTTGAACCTCAACAAGCACCCTCGCATTTGGAGATGGTGAACAAGTTTACAGAGTGGATGAAGGACACCTTGGAGGAGGCAAAGTCAGCTTTGGCCAAGGTGAAGGATGACATGGTATGCTTCTACAATCAGCACCACTCGCCAATACACATATAAGGTTGGTGATCATGTCTATCTCAACTCTAGTGACATTTCCACCATGCATCCATCCAAGAAACTTGCCCACTGCTTTCTTGGACCATTCCTCATCACTAAACGTGTCAGGTCGCATGCCTACCACCTACGGTTACCACAGTCAATGTCCAGACTCTACCCTGTCTTTCATGTCATAAAGCTATACTGCCTGCCCCCACAGATCCATTCCCTGGATGCATGACATGACCTCCTCCACTGCCTACAGTCATCGAGGGAGAACCACAAGGTCAAGTCTATCTTAGACAGTTGCTTATGTTTAGGGAAACTCAAATATGTGGTACATTGGAAGGGTTATGAGTCTGAGGAGAACTCCTGGGTTGCAGAGTTTAATGTGAATGCCCCATGACTGGTCAGAGAGTTCCACCAGTGACATTCCTCTGCACCTTAGTGCATCCAAGCATTCAACTTTGGGCGAATACAGTTTTGAATGCATCCAGGTAATGCATCATAGAGGGGGGGTGATGTAAGAGGAAAGGAAAGTGCCCCAGGCATCTGGGCAATTTTCTGCATTTGTCCCATATTTTTTATATATTTTATTTCACCCTATTCTGTCTGCCTTTTCTATGATTTTCTATAATTTATTCCTATTTTATTATTATATTTTGGTTTTTTCCATGTTGGTACATGTTGACAATTCTATTCTTAGAAGCAGGACCCCTTCTGGATGTTTACCCATCAAGGTGATGTAATCCTGCAGCTTGATCTGCCTATTTCTGCCTTTTTGCTATTTTTAGCTTACTATTTGATTTTTGGCTCTATCACATATACTGGGCATCGACAGATGGGTCCTTAGAGTTTTCTCTTCAGATTCCCCTCTGTTAGGTGCACCTAAAATGTCTGTATTATGTAGTGTAATATTAACTTTGGATTTCTTTCTGTTAGCTCACTCCTAAGTGAGGCTTGAGCTTGCCCTTACACTAACTACTTTTCTCATTGATGGTTTAGAATAATGTATCAGTATGTGAAAAGACCCTAAGTAATTCATTGCAGAAATTTTAGTTGGACTTGGATGTAGTCTATTTTTGGTACCTTCTTGAAACCCCATACTCTGAAAAACCATAGCTCCTGACCATGACAGAAGGGGTATAGGTTATAAAAGAGTTTACTATATGTGAAGCAGACATGGAATGTGGAAAGCAATTGAAGGGCTGCCAGACTAATGAACACCTATTGCATTGCAGGTTTTATATGTGTTCTGGCATGAGTTTGCAGAGATAACATCCATAGTGGTCATATCCACACAAATTTCAAGGGCTGCATGTAAAGATAACATGGATTAGAGTGGCCTATCAGTGAACTGTTGCAGAGATAACATCCATAGTGGTCATATCCACATGATTTCAAGGGCTACATGTAAAGATAACATGGATGTAAGGCTGCCCCTCAGTGAACTGTTGCAGAGATAATATTCATTGTGTCATATCCACATGTCACAATTGCTGCCCATTGGCTGAGTCTTCACAACCTCTGCAATGTAATATGTGTATGAGTTTGGGATCCAAGTCCTACATGTAAAGAGCCAACACTGACATATGGCTATCATTCATCAAGCCTGGCAATATGATGATGCCTGCATGTGTTCGGCATGAGAGCCTGCCAGTAAGGTCTTCTTTGCATAAACAAAGCTGCAAATATTATGACATTATTTTTCACAAAATGTTTATGGTCAAGGTCATGGTCACATGGTGCTGAAGTCATGGTCATGGTCGAGGTCACAATGCACATTCATGTAATGTTATGACCTGAAAGAGTTGTTTGATGCCTGGCTGGAAAGGTATAATCTTTTATATTGGTGGGATGTTGCTACTAGCACACTTGTTCATTCATTGCTTCTACAAGTCAAGGATAGGATGGAATCAGGCCCTTCTTTATACAGGTTTGCACCTGTTCACTGCTTATCTGATTAGGAAGGACTACCATTGGAGGTACTTGGGGTGTTGAGCCAAGGGCAGCCTTCTGGCAGTGCAAATCAGGTTTATATGAGGCCACATCCTCTGGATTGCAATGCTACCATCGCACAGCTTGTTTCTGATAGACATTGTTTCACTCCACAGTCCTGTATCAATGGTAATCGAATTATCCTTCATCTTGGTATGTCAGCATTCGAGTAACTGGCATTCATTCTCACATAATATTGGTGTTCCACTCCAATGGCAATATCACCCCATTCCAGAACCATCTCGCAGCATATAATGCTCTAGAAGTAAGCCTGTTTATTGCTGTAAGCTCTCTGTTTATATTTCTAATTGTTCTGGTTGCTATAGATATCATTACTCCAGATTCGAGATGAGGGAGCACACAGGGCTTTTGCTGCTGGCTTTTGCTGCTGATGTGTTATATCGCATGATTTTTGGCCCTGAACCCCCTTACCATCCTGAGTGGAAGGCATTTTACAGAGGATTTTCATTATCTTGTTGCAATGGCTTTAGTTTTTTTTTGTTAAGGATCAAAGCACTTTTTATTACTTCTCTTATACTGTAATCCAGGTTCTGAGAGGGTTCACAGGTGGCTCTGAGACATTTTTCAGTATGAGGTGGACCTCAAGTATCAGAGGCTATGACTCTGTTGAGCCATATCTCTCAGTAACTCCACCATCACTTTCATTTTCTGAAACTATGACTATTGCAGGAAGAAATAATATGACAATTCTTCAGCACCTAGAAAAATTTCTGCAGGGCTCTGGTCTTCTCTGCCCTGAGCTTTTTAAAGCTGCCCAAGGGAGTTTCAGTTCTACCATCAATCTTTCACAGGTATCAGCTGCTTCTTTTTGGGCCAGGGTGTTTGTTTGGGCAATCACAGGCTCACCTTTTATTGATCCAGGAGCTGATGATAGGATTAGTGTAAGTCATTAGCCATTTACCCTTTATACCACTAATGAATACTCTTACAATCCAGATTATTATTCCAGAGGAAAACGACTTTTATTATGCTGAAAGCAGCAACCAGGCAAGGATCATGATGAGCCAGGGAAGAATTAGCTTTTGGACCTGCTCTCGCACTGCCAGGTTTCCTGCAAAATATTACTGGGCTCACACAAGCTTCATACCCACATACACCAGGGGAGAAACCTGTCTCGTTTGACAATACTTTTGACCACTAGTTGCTATGCGAGCTGCTGAATGCTATTGGTGGCCACTCGATACTCTGATATACACTTCAAGTTTTTAGCCCACATTACTCTATTGGGTAGTATTTCAGGCTATCTCATTCCATTCATTGCCTATATCCAGGAATTATACACTCATTTAATTCTCTTTTCTTTTCCTGCTTTTTCTTCCCCTAGCTACTCCCTCCTTCTATAGTTTATCTTGTTTAATAGTACAGTTTCTGCTGGCTTTCATTATACTTATCAAATTATAATAATAAAACTTTGCTGCTGAATTTGCAAAATGATATGAGTAGTGAAACATAATATACTGCAGGAAAACAGCCACTTACCTTGGTATTACAGACTCATTTTACAAATTTCAGTTTTACAGACTTTCCACAATTTTTCCAGTAGCAGGGATTGAACTCTGTATCTAGTGTAATGCCTAACAGATGTTAACCTTGAACAGTGTTAACCAACTAAGAACCACTAGACTAAGAGACAATTTAATGTATGCAATTACAAGTCTTCATAACCACTATTCATCTGAGATGGAACTGCTGTGTGTAGTCACATGTAATGCTGTGTAGAGTCACATGTAATGCTGTGTGGCAATGGCATGCTTAATATACTTAGCTCTAGGGTGTTTATTCCCACCCACCCCCTGCTATAGCCTTCCTTGTATCTGTATATCTGCATTATCTGGGCCAGAGCCTGAACCACACCAGAATGACTTGGAGCTCTTATCGGCATTTCATACACATTACTACTGATTCAAGCAGGCTGTACATGAAGCAACAGCAGTTTTGGCAGATTGAAAATGTGTTGGCTCACTTAGGTGATGACTTAGATGAGTACTCTAATCTTGTAACCCAGGTATGTGCTGCTGTACTGCTATATTCTACTTAGATTTTTCTTAGTCTACTTCAGCATGTGGCCATTTTTGATCCTGCAGAGCTTGCCATACTGCAGGCAAATCTCATATCCATGAGGAGTGATATACACCAGCAGCATGAGCATGCTCTGGATTCCTCACACCATAGGCATCCTGTACTTACTGAACAGGTTTATACTAGAAGAAGGGGAAGGCCAGCAATTTGCATTGACCCAGATTTTCTTCGATGGGCATATTCACTCTGTTCAACCTCTAGTATTAGCAGGTTTCTCCATGTCAGCAGGCAGAGAGTCCACAGTGCACTATTAAAGCATAGAATTGCAGTTCCACAGGCAGATCCATTTATATATAGCAGGGAGGAGCCCAATGGTACTGATGATATCAGAGCAGATAGCACAGCTCAGACAGTTACAGCAGATAGATTGCTTAATCCTGATCTTCCTCTGCCACCAGCCTTTCCACCAGACATTCCTGCACCAGCTAGACAGCACACAGTATCATTTACTGCACTCCTGTTTACTCTCTCTGATGCTGAGCTGGATGAACTTATCTTGCACTTGTGGAGACATTACTGCAGGGCAAGAGTAACAATGCTTTATAAAATGCTACTATGTCTAGAACACTGCATTCCATGGGAGCAGTGATGATACTCAACCCGGAAACCCAAACAAAACCTACTAAATGGCTTCGGATGGTATAACACGAGTCAGAGGAAGGGTGCGAGTTGGTACTAAATATCACCACTGAAACCAAAATGTAATGTTTAGTAATGCGAAATGGTAAGGGCTGTGGTGAATAGTCTGTATAGGCATATGAAGGTGTTTGAAAGAGTTCGAAATAGGTTTGAAAATGTGCAAAAGAGTTCAAAGTAGGTTCGAAAACATGTGAAATAGTTCAAAGAAGTTCAAAGAGGTTCGAGGTATATTGAGGAATGAGTTTAACAAATGTGAAGTGTTTGTCGAATGGCAATAGGTGATGGGCGATAAAATGGAGAGTGAATATGATAGTTTCAAGGAAGTTCACAATATTTTGCAGAACTTAGAGATACGATGCAAACTAAGACTCAAGAGAATGGCTCTTAAGTCAAATGATAAGTGTGAGGGTAACTTGTGCTGTTCCCCATTGTTATATTGTCCATTCTAACTAACTAATACAAGTCTATATACAAAATGAAGAGATAGTACTAAAAAGGAAATAAGAACATGTGTAAAACATGAGGCAAATATATCATACAATGAGGACTTGTAGATTATGAAACAAATGAAAAATGATAAATGATAAAATGTATAGTGTTCCCATATAGTAAAAGTACTTATCTTGTGCTTTAATATATCAATGAAATATAACAACTACATTTATTGCATTCTAAGTCTTTTGTACTCTCTCCTTGTGTCTGGTAGTGCTTGATATGCAATGGAATAACTTGTTCTGGATGTGCAGCATGTATCAAAAGTGTTTCAAAACAGCTATACAGTGGCCGATATCGTTCAAAGTGCTGCAAAGTCATTTGAAGTGTTGCAAAATAGTTTGAAAGTGTTCAAAGTTGTCCAAAATAGTGCAAAATAGTTCGAAAATATTTTGAAGTTGATTTCATGGCGTTCATAGTGATTTGGAGTGCATGTTGTGATGTGTCGATATGAGTGGGAGTCTTCTCCAGACCTTAGCACACACAGTGGACCTATCAGCGGATACATCAGTCATTACTGAGAATTGATCCCTGTTCAGTAGTTATTTGAAAGAATCCAGATCTGACACCACACATATTCAGTTCCGGGACCCAATTCTCTGTGGCATCATGATGGACAGCATGGTAAAGAAAAGCAGTATTGGTTTATTTGGTTTCTAACAATTAATGTTATTTTTAGGCCTCATCGCTGGGAAATTGTTATCCATGGCTTTATTGATGGCTATTCCCAGTTAATTACTGGATTACAAGCAAGCAACAATAATATAGGCCAGACTGTCCTTGATCTCTTTTTGCATGCTGCTGCTGTGTATGGCATTCCTTCTTGGCTCCAGGGTGATCATGGTGTTGAAAATATTCTGGTTGCAGCATGGATGGAGGCATATAGTGGAGTTCAGAGAGGTTCATATATTTGGGGCAGGTGTGTAATATAACAGAGCAACTAAACAATACTGACCAATTGTTTGCAGAAGTGTCCATAACATCTGCATAGAATGGCTATGGGTAGATATCACAGCACAGCTTGGGTCATCATGGGCAGAAGTTTTTACTGCATTGGAGATTCATCATGGGCTCAATATCAACAACTCCTACCACATCTGGCTTCTCCACTTTCTATTCCTGCCAACAATCAACCAGCAGCTATCATTTTTTGCTGAATCATGGAATCAACACTGCATACAGGTTCAGAATGGTTTCAACCGCTCACCTGCAGATATGTTTAGATTTAACATGTTTGTGCATGGCATATGAGGGGTGCAGCTTCCATCTGCAGATAATATGACTGTGGAAGAGCTGGAGGTTTTTGGTATTGACTGACCTGCTTTCAGAGAGGAGCAGCTACTTCAATCTTTATGGGAGAATGCCCCAGCCCAGGAGGAAGCAACTTCATGGGTTGGCCAGACTGGACCACCAGCCCATCTCAATGAGGTCACTTGATGCTCCAAATGTAGATATGTCTGCAGATCAGCTTCAGCTGCTTCAAAATTCTCTTGAACAGTGGATTGGTATAGCTGGTGGTAATGCAACAGCTGAGTCACTATGGGTATATAGTCTAGCACTTGCAAGGCAGATTTATGGTAATAACTTCTAATTATAATGCATACATATTTTAGCCTGCAGCCAAATTTTCACTAATAGATGCTTGAAATGGCTGATAAAGCTTTCATGAGGATGAACACCAAAAAACTAATTTCATGTATCAGTCTGTAACATTGCCCTCACCAGCCCCTGCCCCTGACTCAGCCCTTATACCCTCTACAGCAATCTTGAATGCTTTGACGATGTGACTTGAGAAGGTGATTGTACACATGCAGTTATGTGCACCACAAAGACAGGTAGCTCCATGAGGATACTCAGGCTGGAATGCCATAAGTGTGCCAGTAGCCTGCTGCACCACAACACTGAGAGTAATATCAACAAAATTTCCCCCACCTTCAACTGGCCAAGCAGCTCTATTCTCTCCAGAACTGTTGATATGAGAGCAAGAGGCACCCCATTTCCCATCTACAACCTGACCTACACAGTATGACAGTCCATAGCCTGCCCAGCACTTTCAGTATGAGCCCATCTAAAATGTGAAAATAGGTCAGAAAACTGTAACATAAATAGTATGTAGAAAAATACCCCATACACTACGTAATCTTGAGAGAAATAACCCTCAGGTGGAGCTCTCTCAAAAGTAGGAAATGAATATGTCTTCCTCTCTAGATCTAGACAGTATCAACACCCTAAGTTTATAAGTAACTAGATGCCCTGCAGACAAGTATAGATCTTACCTTCAGGAACATTTCTTGTAGCAATCCTGGGCATACCACTTTTCTTCAATGAATCTTCAAGATCATCCATAACTTCACTTGGCATTGATGCTTTGGCCAGTGACCAGCAAAGAGTCATGAGAGCAATTGCATCCTCATCTCGCTCAACCATCATAGCCTTATCAATCTTCCAGTTGAAACTTTTTGCCAATCCCCATCCTCTGGCATGTCATGGACCTGCATTCCAGCCAAGCTGCACCATTGAACCATCATGGTTTGGCTACTGTACTGGTAAAAATAATTTTAAAAAATATGGGTGGAACATACTCGAACATTGTGCCTATCATAGCAGGCCTGTGCAACAACTCCAGATGCCCATTCATACAAAGCTCCAGAGTGCTCAGAAGAGTGTGCAATGCCATGGAAAACAACAAGTTCCACCTTAACTGATCCTGCAGGAACAATATCATGAATGTTGTCCCAGTACGACCTATCCAACTTACCCTTGGTAGGGGATGAAACAAGAATAACTGATTCATCAGGTGCAACAATGTAAAACCTAGCCTCTGCATTCACAACAGCATCCCCAGGATAGCATGCTATATCTGCCAGGACTGACCTAAGCTTGATTGAACTGGTGTCACTCCACTTTTGCCACACTATTTTAATATCAACCTCTGAGTTAGAATCTAGAAGAGCCTGTAGTGAGACAGGTTTCTGGTTCAATCCAAGGGAATGTATCTTACACAGAAAACTGCTCAGCAGCTGATATAGAGATGCAGTCATAGTAACTCACAAAACTTTGCTTGTTATGATGGGAAGCATCTGCTCATGCTATCTTTTGAAGGTTCTTGAGTTTGTTTGAAAAGATTTTCAGAGCAATGTATAGCGTTTTTTCCCTCTGATCTTTTGCTAGTCCTAGGCCAATGTTAAGTAAGCCCTCAATCTGACAAGATGTAGGACAGTGTACCAATGAGATCAGTATGTACCAGAGACTGAAAATGACTTACAGTAATGATATTTGGATCAATCAGTTTAACCTGCTGGATGATATCTGTGATACCAGGATCACCAGGATCAGCTTTTTGGAGAACTGTAATCATGCTAGGCTGATCTAACAGCAACTGAACTGAGGTTGAGCATTAGAAGGGAATTACCTCAAAAGACAATCAGAAATAAGCTGCCAACATACTTGCACCATTCTTTTCATTCTGTTTTTTACCCTTGTTCATTGATAGAGGTGATGGTTAGTAGAGTTAAGCTTATTGGTGAAAACACCACAATGAGAAAACACCGACACTCTGAAGTGTCTGACTCTCCCACTATGACACCACATGATAATTCCTTTTTCAAGTAAACATCATGCATCGAGCCACTCAAGGATCAACAATGCATCAACAACAACAACAACATCAACAACCACCTCCACAGGCTCCACAGCTACAATGACAATGACAACAATGGCAATAGCAACAGCAACAGCAATGGAAACAGCAGAAGCAATAACAACAACAGGGGCTCAAGACACATCTGCATCTCATCTGCATCTTGAGCCCCTGGTACATTTTTATTTCTTTGCTAATGTGCTAACCTACACACAGGGGGGCCAAAAGGCACAACACTGGCAACTGGATGCAAGCACACATGTGGAGGCTCAGGTATATTTTCTTTTCTTATTCTACTAACAATTATTTACAAATCAACTATGTGTACACAACAGGAATGGGAACCATGACAACACCAGGGACTTATGAGGTGCAGCATCAATGAAAATGACCACCACCACCAAGACAGAACCAAGGCAGCAATGGCAACGAGAGCAGCAGCCAGGCAGCGCCACAATGGCAGGTATGGGGGGACCAAAGAGGAGACCAGCAGTGGGGCTGGAAGGTAACACCTCCCAGTCCCACTTGTGAGTTATTTTTTCTTTTAATTTTAAGAGCACTAATGATGTTTTGATGAGCAGGACCACAGTACAACCTACACCTGGGAGCATGCCTATAACCACAATGCAACCGATGACAGCGGTGATGCAAAGTGAACATTAGCCCAGGGTGAGTACCAGCACAGGAGAGGAGCCAATGATAGGTCCACTACATGCTATAAGCTCTGAAGAAGCTTTCCACTCATATCAACACATTACGACACATGCTCTGAACTACTATGAAGGCCACAAATTGACATCGAATCATTTTTGCACTATTTTGCACTATTTCAGACAACTTTAAACTATTTCGAATGCTTGTGAACTATTTTTCAACACTTCGAATGACTTCACAGCACTTCAAACAATATCGGCCGCTGTATAGTTGTCTTGAAACACTTTTGATACATGCTACACATCCGGAACAAGCTATTCTGTCGCATATCGAGCACTACTGGACACAAGGAGAGAGTACAAGAGAGTTAGAATGTGATATGCATGTTTTTGTGTTTCATTGAAGTACTTTTACTATATGGGAACACTGTATGTTTCATCATTTATCATTTCTCATTTATTTTTGATCTACAAAGTCCTCATTGTATGATATATTTGCCTCATGTTTTACACATGTTCTTATTTCCTTTTTAGTACTATCTCTTCATTTGTATATAGACTTGTATTAGTTAGTTAGAAAAAACAGATCAATGGGGGAACAGCACAAGTTACCCTCTTGCTATCATCAGATTTAAGAATTGTTCTCTTTAGTCTTATCTTCGGGTCACATCTCTAAGTTCTGCAAAATATTGTGAACTTCTTCAAAACTATCATATTCACTCTCTGTTTTATTGCCCATCGCCTACCACCATTCGACAAACACTTCACATTCGTTAAACTCGCTCTTCGATATACCTCAAACCTTTTTGAACTTATTCGAACTTCTTTGGACTACTTTGCATGACTTCAAACCTCTTCAAACTTTTTTTGAACCTATTTCACACATCTTCGAACCTCTTTCGAACTCTTTCAAACACCTTTGTACACTTATACAGACTATTCGCCACAGCTCTTACCATTTCGCATCACTAAAAACAATGTTTTGGTCTCAGTGGTGATATTTAGTACCACCTCACACCCTTCCTCTGACTCATGTTATACCATCTGAAGCCATTTAGTAGGTTTTGTTTGGGTTTCCAAGTTGAGTATCATCACTGAGCAACAACCATGGGGCAGGCACAACAGTGAGGGGATGGGGACAACACAGCCGATGTGAGGGACGACAAGGCAAGAAAAGGGCTCACATACTCCCATCCCCACCCTCATGTTTTTATGTGAGGGATTTATTTTATTTTGTTGAGTAGCTCACCCCCTTGCTCAAAATATAAGCATTGTTTAGTTCAAGTTGATTAAATAAATTACATAATATATAAGTCTCAAAAATAATTTTGGAAGGTCGCCGTTGTTTCATTGTCGCTGTCCTAGCTGTCCTCCTTGTCATTATTGTTGTTAGTTTGAGTTAGTACCTAAAAATTTGTGTTAGTAATAAGAAAATGAAACGAAGGGAAAAAGAAACACACTATGGGCCCAAGAGATGTCTCTTGGGCCTGTTTCCTTGTTGTATGGTGCCATCTCTATCCCCTGTTGGTTGTCATCTCACTGTTTTTGTTTTGGTCATATCATCCCCCTGTTGTGTGCTCGTTGTTGGTCCCTCGGTGGTGGGAGTGGTGGTAGGAGTGGGTTTGGAGGTTCCAGTTGGTGTCTTGTCGTCAGTAGTTTGAGTTGGTACCTAAAAATTTGTGTTAGTAATAAGAAAATGAAATGAAAGAAGAAAAAAACACACTATGGGCCCAAGAGACGTCTCTTGGGCCTGTTTCCTCATCGTATGGTGCCATCTCTGTCCCTGTCCATTGTCATCTTGCTGTTTTTATTTCGGTCATGTTGTCCCCCTGTTGTCATCCTTGGCATCGTTGTTGTCCTGTTCCCTGTTATTGCGGTGCCTTCGTCGTCATTGTCATCATTGTCATCGTCCCCCCTGTGTTTCCTGCTGTCCTCACCATTGTCCTGTCATCCTGGTTTTGTGCTGGGTCAGGGTAGTCATCACCATCCATAGTTAATACCTGGAAACTTTGTTAGCACCAAAAAAAATGAAATGAAGCCATGCCATTGCTGTTGTTGTCATTAGCCATCGTTGTTGAATTAGGACTTAAAATTTTAGTTAGTAGTGAAGAAATGAAATAAGAAATGAAAAGAAGAAAAAAACTTACTTGGCAGCCCAAGAGACAACCTCGACATCTCTTGGGGCTGTTTGTCTGCTTAGTGAGGTGATAGACTCAACCTATATGTATAAAATATATAAGTCAACAATATAAATTAACATAGTTATATACAGAAATTCCCACACCTTTTTCAGACATTATGGACATTGTGTCGAACATGACTCGAGTAGGCGCGGTTGTTCATTTATCAATGTCATGAAAATGAATAACTGTGACCGTGACTTTGACCATGACCATGACCATGACCACGACCATGACCAATGACCATGATCTTGATAAGGACATGTGACCAAGGTACATGCTCTCCAAAACAGTCAAAACCACCAGCTACGACTTCGCCAAGTATTATTTTGTGAAAAATCCTTTCATAAGATATGTGTTCAATGATAGTATAGCAGAGGAGTTGTGTTCTGTGGGCTCACGCTAAATAGAGGTGCTGGTGACTGCAGGTCAAAGGTTTCAATCACAACATACGTGCGAACGTTTCCACGCCAATGGCAAGAGCACACGTGTATGTTTTCCGTCCGAGATATTCCGATTGATGACAAACTCCTCGCAATCACAAACGATTGTTGACCTTTCGGTGCCACCATATGTTACCAGACGTTATGTTTTAGGACAGCCATTCACGATGCTTTAGCTTACCCAAGTCAATTTGAAGTCAAACGGCAGGGACTTTTGACCTCTGAAAATTGTCACACCCAACGAATTAGTAGGCGCAGCGGTGTCAAGGACCCCAAGCGCAGCACGGGAGAAGCCCGAATCTGACAGCTCCTGCCAAAGTTAGACCTGACCGGTATGGAGAACGGTAGTCTCGCAACCGTTTTCAAGCACTCCTCGTTTCAACTGATGGGTCTTAACAATCAACTGATGTTCTCCGTATTTGAACGTACACCGATCAGCTCGAAAAGACTGACCCACATTAGGAAATCTCAGGATAGTTGTGGCTCAGGCTATTCTTGATAACGGAACGTCCACCCTCACAACCGTAGACTTGACGAAACTAGAGTGATCCAACCCAAACGTGTACGCTATTTCTCCACAAGGACACTGGCACAACATTCAGAGAGCTGAAGAATCCGACAGCCATTTTTGTGCCCTTTTGTGATACCATCATTTCTCACAGCCTCCGCATCTGTCTTCACATGCGCGGGTACTTCGCCTGGTGACTGCGTTTCTGGAACGTCTGTCCCAGTATTGGAAGCCAAAAGATCGGAGGTTCAGTCACCTACCTCTCAACATGGTGCACTTATGCTTCAGAACGTTCCTAGCAACCAACAAAGTATGTAAGCTCAACTTGAAAGTGACGCAACGACAAGTGTATCAATGAGGAAAGTGCCAGTAACATTTACTTAGCACGATCTATGCATGCCAAAAGCCGGGGCTATGACGAGCAAATACATATGCATGTAGAGAATGCACTTTCGCCAGCTGCCTCAGGTCTGTTCAAGATACGAGTAAGATTCAACGAGGTCGATATTGAGATCGCGATGCCTAGCGCCCACACATTTGAGCAGAGGGTTCAGCATGCAACGCTTCAAATGTCGAAAATAAATGCGGTCAAGGCGTAGGGAATGCATAGGATTACAAATGAATGCAAGAATAGAGTGCTGTAAAGATATCAGCAGACTGGGTGAGATTATGTAGAGAAAGCGAGAAATATACCACGATATCTTCTGCTGCTTACTGACTCCCACCGTCCACTGCCTGTCCCTCGTTCAGAGCGGCCTTCTCGTCAGGATCAAGCCAGCTCTCTTCAACCGTTTCCTTCACTCGTCTTACGTACTCCTTCATATTTTCTCGGTATAGCTGGGCAGCCTCTGCATTGGCGGGGCTGTTGGGGTTCGGATCATGTAGAAGACTTTGTATCGATGTGAGGATCGCGGCGACGTCATATGTAGGTGACCAGCGATTTTGCAAGATATCGAGACAGAGTTCGCCATTCGCATAGACATTGGGATGGAACATTCGTGAGAGGAACTTAACAGAGGGTGGTTTGTTCGGGTATGACTCATCAAAGGTCAGCAGAAGCTTGAATGTGCCATCTTCGAATGGGGTGTCCACTGCCGTCACAAACACAAAATATGATTTCAGATCGTACAACGACGTCCAACTACTTACCTGGCCCGAAAATGACCGCATTCCATAGCATGATATTGTCTGGACATGGGCTACCAGAGATGCCACCCGGAGGGTCGCTCGAAAGACGTTTGAAATCGCGGATAAGGCGTCTTCTGCAGTTGGTCGACTAAGCAGGCAAGATTGAGTAATTGGAATGCATAAGAACGTAGGATGACAGACCATAAGTGTTGGACTATAAGAAGTGTGTTCAGATGAAAGTTATGGGTAGAGTCGTGTTTATTTATCCCTGCTTGTTGACGATCATCACGCACGCTATAAGTTATAACCCGAACGAATGGCAATAATCCTGCAGCAACTCCTCGAAGCGGGGATGTTGCTTGGGCAAAGTGGTAGTAGTAGAGATCAGGGACTGAAGTTCAAGGTGAATGTGGGTGCCATGTAGAATCCCGATGTGTTGGAATAGTGTAATTGTGCGGTGGCTCTTCTTACATGCGATACATCACTATTTTAGCCTACGTTCACAATTACAGTCGGTTTATGACCATCTTAAGTATGCAATTGAACCCTCTCTTCACTTTGCAAGGAATACCTCAATATCCTGGAATACACCGTTACCTGGCACATCCTCATGGGTATATATACAAGTCCTCATTAAATGAACCCCTAGCTTCGTCCCACTGTTCGTAAAGTTTCTCCCATCCAATGCAATCTTGGGCAGCTGAGCTTCGGGGTTCCTTGTTAGTGTTATGCACGTCCCAAATCAACGCCTGATCAAAAAAAAACCAAAACCACTCGAGGGTGAATAATGGCATTACCAATGGTCGGGATCGTGACCTGTTCGTTACTTTATTATGATATATTCGAACCGAAAACTCGACTCGGCGTCCCATAAAGATAAGTATACCATTATATTAGTTTTAAAAATTCGACCAACAACTGCCTACGTTTTATGCTCATGCACCGAGCAACGCAATTGCACTATCGAAAAAAAGCAAGAATAACATCTAGAGCTCATCCCGCCGCTGATCCAAACGATCCTCTATCGGCGTCGAGCTCGATTCACCAGTAGCAGTAGCAGTAGCACTAGCACTAGCACTAACTTGCGTGTCCGAGCTCTGAGGCACAGCACCCTCGTTCGCAAGCACATTAGCATCAGCTGCAGCCATATCCGACCTTATGACACCCTCTTCAGCCAATTTACGAGCAAAACGAGCTATTTCCGCATCGTATGCTTCCCATTCTGGTATTTTTCGCGCTCTTGCGAGTTTGGGCTCTTTCTGTAGGAGGATCAATAAACACACAGGCCAAGAGATCCAGGAACGAAAGAAACGTACAGTAAGAGGATTTTGACACAGATCGATTGTTTTCGCTCTGTGGAGTCTATCTTTGCTGCCTATTAAAAAAATATAAAAACGACGAATCAGGGAATGTTGTACTTGGCTCCTCTCAATTGTTACACTTACACCATGTTTCACACTATAAATAATCACGATCGCGTGTGGATCGAATCATTAACAAGACAAAGGAAAAGCCATCGGACGTACCCATAGCCAATCTTCATGCAGGGAGAACTACGCCATTCACGAATCACAAAAGTAAGCAATTATCCCAGCCACAAAGACGAAGTATCTCACAATAGGAACCTCGCGTTGCAGATTATTCGGAAGATCTAAACACCAACACCACGAGAGTCAAAAAAGTCTCACTCATCCTATCATAAAGCATACGTACCCTGATCCAAATTCGCCAAAGAGTTCGGGTCAGCAGATAACCCATGATACTGCCCCCTAAGCAAATCCTACCAAAAACACCATAATCGGAAAAAGACTGGATTAAAAGGCATCAAAAGGACCTACCCCAGCCGCGTGCTACAAAAATCCACAAACGTCAGATCTACCCACAATCCAACCAACAAAAACAAACCCCCTTACCTGACGGAATCGCACAAGATCAACTACATAAAGCGCACTATCACAGACACACACACACAACAAACACACCATCAAACCTCCATCACTCATCCATCATCCAAACAACAAAAACACACGCACCTAATATGATACGGCCTCCCCTGCAAGAAATCTTTCCAGTACCCAGTTTTCCAAAACCTAAAACCCTCCATCTCGATATTATCGTCTCCCATGGGTGTATACCCATAAGGAGCTCCATGTAGATCGAGATCAACCAGTTCTTTCAAATCTGCTCTCACAATCTGATCGGCGTCGACGAAGATGACTTTTTTCAGGTCCATAGGGAAGAGCACGTCGAGGAAGAGAATCTTATACGCCCAGATGATCCTTTGCTTTTCCGTTTGTGCACGGAGCCACGAGGGCCATTTGTAGGTGACAAGTTCGTACTTGAAGTTGTAAGCCTCAGCGAAATGGGGCATGAATTCCTAGAGGAATTCGAGATGAGTATGAATTGTGATAACGGAATTGGAAAAAATTACCAAGAATGATGGGGAAAGGAAATTTTCGATGAACCAGAACTTGACGGTACTCTTGGTATTCCGAAGAACACTGAGAATCATGATAGAGACGAAACGCTATACAAAAATAAGTTCCTCACCAGAGAAAAAAAAAAGAACATTTTTACAAACCTCATACAACAAACCCGACGCCACCGTAAAAATGTTAATCTCTGCTTGCACCTCGGCAGAAGCAACCGCACTCTCTTTCGGTTTAAACAACGATGTCACCCTAACCCAAAAAAAAAAAAACTCAAACTCAAACCCCCAGTAAAAAAAAAAAAAAACAACACGACGACACCCACCTCGAAGCAATACCCCCAAACAACTCTCCACCTCCCTGAGCCCCCTTCTCCTCCTGCAACACATCCACCATCTCCATCCCCTTCTCCCTCGCCAACCTCGGAAAAAGCGTCAACCCCTCAAAACTAGTCAACGTAATCTCCCTCCCAACCTCCTCCACACCCGGACTATCCCAACCTTCATTCCCCACACTCTCCATCCTAAACACCTCCCTACCCTTCCCCCTCCGAATCCCCAACTCAAACACACCCGGCTTGGCTTTGAACTGGAAGTACCCTAAATTCGCTACAACCTGCGTGTCGTCTACCGCTATCGACCCCCCCGCTCGCACTAGTTCGAGCTGCAGTCCACGAGGTGGGGCGTTATTGTTGATTTGACGAGCGTGCCCTTCGATGACGAGGTAGTCAAGTTGGAAATCGGCGTGGACGATGGGATGGTCCGGCGATAGATGGCCTAGTTGGATGTTGTCCAAGTCGTATCGCGCTTCTCGGGGACGTACGAGCCAGGAGGAAGGTACGTCCATGGCGAGGGTGTATATTGGTTCTATGGGAAGGTTTTTGAATTCAGCGAGAGAGACGTCTTCCTCGCTGGTGTATAAAAAATAAAAAAAACCCGAGATGAGCATTAGAATGAGATAAAATGTTAAAAAGAATTCTCTGCGTACAGGTTTTCGTTGTAATGTACGTTCCGCTGGAGGTTGTATCGATAAAACCGCTTAAGCGGGATCTAAAAACGCACCCAATCAACCGCGATCACCAACATAACGAAACCGACTTACCTCAGTATACCAAGCCGGATTAAGATGAACCTCCACAAACACATCCGGTACATTCAACAACCACTACCAACCCCAATCAACCCCGACCCATTCAACAGCACATACAATATCAAACCATACCTCAAGAAGACTCGACCACCGCTGCGCCGTCTCACTCAACGGGTCCAACACAACAGCAACATGGTACAACGCAGTCGTATTATCGCCCAACTCGAACATCCTGCAAAACCAAATTAAACGAATAAAAGCACAGAAGCATGAAGAACCCACGTATACTCCGACCTCATCCTGCTATACGCCCTCTGCCTAGGTCTCACAGGAGCATCCAACAAACTAAACTCGCTCGGATCCTGTAACTGCACAGCCCAAATAACAGAACTAGCCACCGACACCAAATGTGCGTACGATTCCCTACGTGAACATATTAAATTAGAATCAGCTTCCTCATCCCCCGCCAAATGAAAAATATAAATAAACGGCAACCCACCTATCATACACATCCAACCCAGGAATCACATCCCCCAAAGCGACACTAACAGGCCCAGCCCTCTTCCTAACCTCATACGCCTCCAACGTCTCGAAATCCTCTGCCGAGAATGCACCAGGGTTTATCGGACCAACGACCTAAGTACCACCCGCTCTTACTCAACAACCAAACCCACCAAAAAAAAAACGGAGAAAAAAAAAAACAACACTCACCCGCCCATTCACCAAAACCGCTTGTTGCCCAGGAGATACCCCCATCTCCTTCACCAGAAGCTTACACGCGCGCAGGTACCCCTCTGACAAGTTCCCTATCGGTTCATACGATGCTGATCCTGACTCTGTTCCCGACTCTGGCTCTATCCCTAATGCACGCATCAAATCCGAGGCAGAGGTCGCGCTCAACCTACCCGACACGAGCAGATGGGAGATATACCAAGACGCAGGTGTACGTGTCCCTTCTTGCACTCGCACCGGCTCACTGGAAGGATTATGTACAAACGAAATCCTCGTCCGGCAAGAATCAGGGTTCCGCATCTTCAAAAACACACCGCACCATCAGCACCACACCAAAAATCTTCGCTTCAAAAAAAAAAAAAAAAGACACACCAAAAATTTCAAAGCCTCTCCCACAAACCTCAACCCATCCCTCGTATCTAAATCCACAACGACATACATCGAAAGTAAAACCCTTTGGGTTCCCTCTGGATGCACAAATCCCATCCCCATCCCCATCCCCGACCTCGACCAAAACCCCGTCCTCTCAAACACCTCCCCAACATCCAATATCCTCAGATCCGTCCCCTTCCCTTGTCCATTCCCCTCAATAGGATACACATACCGATTCCGCCTCTGGCTCGTACTAGGCTGATCGTAAAAGTACGTTTCTATATCTTTGGTATTGTCTGTGATCTTGCCTTCGTATACCTACATCGAGGTTAGGCTCGGGTCGTTGGCCATGGTGAGGGGAGGGGATGGAATGAAAGGGGGGAAGGGAACAAGACACACCATTTCCTGGAAGAACTGCATCTGCCTCCCAATCTCAACCTGCATCTGCCTAACAAAATCCTAAGAAAAACGCACAAAAGGCACCATCAGCACACGCACACGCACAGAGCGCAAATGGAACAAACGTACATCATCAAGATCGAAATGTTTCCCATTGATAAACGCATCTCCCGCCCCCGCCCCTGCACCGGTCGCAGTCCCAACCAACCTCTCGACGTACCCACGCGCTTGGTCCAATGGTGGGTGGTAAGCCGTGTTCCCAGCTAAGATGTCTTCTAGCTTGGACTGGGATGGAGATTCTGCGTCCTCGGAATCAGCGTCAGAGTCGTGAAAAAGCGCTTCAAAGGAAGACTGGATGAGTGACCAGTCGATTTTCGTCTGAATGTTGGTGTTGGTGTTGGGGTCTTGTTTGAGAGATTGGGATTGAGATACCTACGAAGAAGGGAGGACATGAAACAATATAAAAAAGCACGAAAAAGGCTTAGGCGGGATGAGAAGACGTACGTCGTTAATAAAGTCGAGTGTCTTTTTCCTCCCGTGTTGGTGTATGAGGTGGTAGAATAACCTTGCCAAGCGCGTTCCTATGCACACACGCATACGTTAACATCCAAGAAAAAAATAGATTTTTTTTTTCAAAAAAACACTGCGACTGCAAACGTACCGTCCCCGGCACTTTCCCCAACTCCAGGCAGAGGCACGACACCAAACCTCAACGGATACCCCCTCCTAACGATCGCTGCCACAGGCCCAGCAACAAACTGCCAACTCCACGCCTTGGAAAAATCAAGCACCAACACGACATTGAACAAGTTTCGTTTAACATTGGGTAGTTGGCCTGGGTAAAACGGGTGTAGAATCTGTTTCCACGTTAGTTTCTTGTAAGACCCGAAAAAAAAAAAAAACTAAATAAGAAAAACGAACGCTATACAACGATCCACTCCACGTGGCGTACCGCGAATCTCGCTCGATATCATTCCACCACACAATAACGCCCCCTCCCTCCACTCGATCACTAGCATCAAACACACCTTCCAACACGTCTTTCCCAGTCTGCGCCGCGCTTATATTAGGATGAGTCAATAGCTCCACTGCCTTGGCCCCGCCCTCCACACCAGCTATACGCAAGCCCATGACTACCCCCCTCTCCCTCTTCAACACCCTCATCAGTCCCCAGGGATGTACGTCCTTTTCCTGTACCAAAGCGCCATTCACCCAAAGCATGTTGATTCCTCCTTGGACTAGGTCATGGTTGAAGTGGAGTTCGTTCGTTATGTGTGTTAGGGATTTTGATTTTGTGGATGAGAAAAGAGGGCGGGAGAGAAGGGAGGTGTATTTGGGAAAGTTTTGGGAGAGGTGGGTTAGTGTTTGGAGGGGAGATGGGGAGGAGAGGAGGAGGAGGATGGATTTTGGGCCGAGAGCTAGGGGGTGTTGGTGTTAGATAGGGTTAGTGGAGGATGAAATGGGACGGACATCGTATTTCGTCTGAGGAGAGGGGAGAGTGGAGGGGTGGTGCTGTTTCGTGTTCGGGAAAGGATGAGATGAGATTGAGGATGGGGTCATCGTCTTGCACGTTTACATTCGCTGTTTTGGTGGTTGCTGTACGGTAACGATGAACAAGGAGATGGAATGAGAATACAGCGTAAAGCACGCACCGTTGGATGAACGGTGTCGATCGTCGACAGCGAGGTAATCCATCTTTTTTATATCTAGAGCGACGCCGTATCCTGATAGGTAATTGCGCTTTACGGTATTGGCACCAGGGGGGATGTAACGTAACACGTATTCGATCTGAGGAATGGGTTTACTGGCGAGGTCGAACAAGTGATTATGCATTTGACGAAAGTTGTTGGAGGGGAGGGAGACGTAGAGGATAGCTGTGTGGAGTGGTCTGGAGTGAGAAAGAGAAGGCGGAGGGTATATGTGGTCGAATGGAAGAAGATTTGGACGGGGAGAGGAGGGACTAGGGTGGAGGTTAGAAGGAGTAGTTGGAAGAGAAAAGGAAACTCACGGAGGGAGGGTGAGGAGAGAGGGGATATCACAGACTACGTGACCATACCAATCAACCCAGGGAGAACAGTGAGTGGTGTTGAAGTGATCATCGTAGTATTGATAAAAGGCTTCAATCTTTGGAGTAGCAGCGTGCAAACCTATATTCAAGTCTAGCAACTGGAGAGCACCTGGATGGGTAAGAAGCTGGTTTGAATGAGCGATGCGTATGGCCTCGTCTGGGTGTATCTGGGTGTCGGTGAGTAGATTGAGAAACGGAAAGAAAGCAGAAGAGTTTTCTAGAGACACGGATTCCCTGGCAAAGAGGTCAAGGCTTGCCAAGACAGAAGAAAGGGACGAACAGGACTTCGACGATGGGAGGCGGCGCAGGCCAGGAAGAGCGAAGCGAGACTTGCACTCCTTGGCTTGAAGCCACCAGCAGCGCCAGCACCCACAGAACCATCGTCCAAGAGCGCATTGCCCACGTGACACTGTTGCAATGCTTGATGCCCATGCCTTCTGGTGACTGGGATGTTGTGCGAGTACCAGCAAGGGATAGTTAGCAGGGTATGTGTAAGGGATAGTCTATAATGGAATTGTAATGGGTAGCAGGGTATGTGTAAGGGATAGTCTATAATGGAATTGTAATGGTTAGATAGAATGGTAATGGCCTGCTGATTACAAATCCTTACCTCTTGGTAATGGATTTCGTTGCAGCTCCTCCCGTTCATCGTGTCCTATGCGCGGATTGCGGCACTCCCATCGTACCCAACTCTGCAAACCTATGCGTAGCCTGTCTACGAAACTCGTAAGCTCATCACCCACAAATCATCATGTCCATCTTGCCAACATAATCCTCAGTGTCGATATCACAGAAGGAATCCCCAAACAATGTTCGTTTGGGATTTCCTAATCCTGAATCGAATCTTTTAACTCTTCTTCCTTTTCAGCATCCGTATCCTTTTGTAGAAACTGTGAACGTTTCTTATCCCCTCCTCAATCATGGATGATCGCAAAACCTGAATCTTCTCAACTTCTCTCCATCTGTCTCAAAAAACTCAAAGGTTTATCCAAAATACGTTTAACAGATGCACATTTCATCTGGACAGAACCACACTCCAAACGACTCCGCGTATCCCTCACCATCCAAAAAGAGGTGAGTCGTCCATCCGCTTACCAACCAGCCCCAACCCGAACCCACCCCTTAGGTCCTAACCAACACCATCCTCGAACAAACTTTTGAAATCGAATACCTAGTCCAACACGCACAATGCCCAGACTGTACAAAGCTAGCAGCCAAGAACACCTGGCAAGCACTCGTCCAAGTCCGGCAGAAAGTTCCCCACAAACGTACTTTTCTCTTCCTCGAACAACTCATCATCAAACACTCCGCTCAGAAAGACACCATCTCTGTCAAAGAAGCCAAGGACGGTCTAGACTTTTTCTACAGTCAACGCAGCCACGCCATCAAAATGGTTGATTTCCTCGCAAGCGTCGTTCCCATCCGGTAAGTAACCCTCCCTCCCCCTAACCCACCCACCAACCAAACACTCAAAAGCTCCAAATCCTCCGAACAAATCATATCCTCCGACACCCACTCCAACACCGCCATATTCAAATTCACCTACTCCGTCGAAATCCCTCCCATCTGCAAAGACGATCTCGTCTGCATCCCTCCCAAACAAGCCAAGTCCCTCTCCAACATAAGCCCTCTAACAGTATGCACACGCGTCGGGAATGCTATCCACCTCATCGACCCGTCCACGCTCCAATATTGCGATATCACAGGCCCCTCGTTCTGGCGCGCGCCGTTCGAAGCCCTGGCGAGTGTTTCTGATCTTGTAGAGTTTACTATCCTCGATATCGAAATCGATCGGAACACCCAATACGGCCGGAATTCCGCCGCCAACATCACCAACGCCAGAAGCAAATACGTCCTCGCAGATGCCCAAGTCGCACTAGCCGGTGCCTTCCGTTCTTCCAGCTCCAAACAAACCCACAACACCACCAACCACATCATGATGATAGACGACACCGACGTCACCTCTTCCCAAATATTCCACACCCGCACCCACCTCGGCGCCATCCTCCAACCAGGCGACACAGCCCTCGGCTACCACTTAACCTCTTCAAACTACAACTCCACCTCCTTCTCCTCCCTCCCTCCCCACTTCATCCCCGACGTCATTCTCGTCAAGAAAACATACCCAAACCGGAGAAAAAAGAGTAAAAATCAGCAACGACCTTGGAAGTTGCGGAGTATTGGGAAGGAGGAAGGGGAGGAGGGGGAGACGGGGAGTGGGAGGGGGGTGGTGGGACGACTTGGGGGGAGGGATAAGAGGAAGGTGGAGGAGGATTATGAGTTGTTTTTGAGGGATTTGGAGGAAGATCCGGAGATGAGGGGAGCGGTCAATTTGTATAAGGTGCCTGAGGTGAAGATGGCGTCTGTCAATGGTGCTGGTGCTGGTGCTGCGAAGAGGAAAGGACAGTATGCGATGGAGGTGGATGAGGAGGAAGAGAATGAGGATGGGGATGAGCCTGAGGATGAGCCCGAGGCTGATTTCCCAGAAGTCAAGTTGGAAGAATTATTGGAAGAGTTTGACGAGATGACCCTCGCAGAGTCGTAGTCTTATTTAGAGTGTTCAATTACAAAAAGGAGCCGTTTCCGTTTCCAACTGATCACGAATACGACTACTACAACTACAAGTCCTCGCACCACCCAAAGATCTTCTTCCCAACACGCTCCACAAGTCCCTCATATTCCAAATTCCGATCGCGAATGAACAGTCCACAATGTGCCGCCACCTCATCGTCCGCACCCTCAATAACGACCTTTTCCCATTTACCCGACCCACCAAGCACCTGTCCCAACGCAGTCGGGAGCACAACGAAATGATGCCCACTAGATTTGGTAGCCTTGCTCTTCTTCTTCTTCTTCTTCTTCTCTTGCTGCCCTGACCCTGACCCCGACCCCGATCCCGATCCCGACGAGTTCTGACTCGCCACAGACGCCAAACCATTCTCCTGAACCAACCACCCCTCCGCCTCCGCCTCCGCCTCTGCCTCCCCCCCCTCCCCCTTTGGCAAAGTCTGCGTCCAATAATTAACCCAACCACCTTTCCACGCCACCAACCTCGTATACCGATCCGTCAACCCCACCGGTTCAAACATACAACTCCCAAACTGAAACCTCTCCACCACCCATCTCTTCCCCTCTGTCAGTGGTCGATCAGCGTTTTTACTTGCCCATTTGACGAGGGGGTGCGTGGAGTGGGTGGTTAAGAAGGATAGGGATTTGTCGACAAAAGAGCGGGGTGCGGGAGAGTAAGGGCTTGAAGGGCTTGAAGAAGGAGTTGGAGTTGGTGGGTCATCTAGAATAAGGGGTTGTTAAATGTACCCCGTGGGTTTTTGATTTGATACTGTTGTACCATTCAACGGGGTTCTAGCGAGGGTTTGCCAGTTGTCGATGGTTGGAAAGTCGGGGGTACCAACATTCAGCTGTACTAAATAGAGAGAGAGAGAGAAACGCCATCAACACACACGCATCCCAACGAAAAATAACGACACATACCATCCTCCTTCCTCTTAAACCCCTCCCAATCATCAGTAACACCCCCATCCACAATCTGCACACCAGGGTTCAACTCCCTCTCCGTCTTCCCCTCCGTCGACCCAGCAGGCGCATCTTTAGGAAACAAAGACGCGATCCCAGTTATCACGACACGGGGATGCATACCGAGGTACGGACAATCAAACGCGATCAAACCTATAATCCTCCTGGGCCTCGTGGCGGGGTAAGCTCCCGGTGCATTGGATACATCCGTTGCTGCTTCCGCTGCTAAGAGACCTCCCATGGAATGTCCAAGTAGTATAACGGGTCCAGGTGGTTGTGTCGATAGCCTGTGCCAGTGAATATAAACACTAAAGACGGCGACTCGAACGTGAACGCAACACACCATTCCAAGAAATTCTTCGTAGCGAAAGAGAGAGGCTTCACACTCTTGTACGTGGGGTATACAGTTGACCGGATTGTCAAATCGGCTTGGGGGGATAGTTGGGAAGCAAGATAGTCCTGCAGGTCCGTTGGGAAAGACTGTCCAAGTAAAGGTTGTGCACACCAGGGTTCGTTAGACATTAAAGATCGTTACCTGGAAAGTAGAATCATTGCCTAGGAAAAACGTTGAAATGAATCGAGGATGGAGGATTCATGGCAGGCATTACCTTGAAATCCGTGGATGTAGACCAGATGGACAACGGGCATGGTGTGCATGATCTATTTTTAGCGCAGACCTTGGAGTGCGTGGCAGCTACTGGGCTCATGTGGTACCGAAGACGCGGGCCCATCTTTTCTCAGCAGTCTTCCTCAAAATGCCTTTGCATGTTGTCGAACTAGCCCGAAAGGTCCAATACTTATCTCCTCCGACTCCTCGCAACCTGTGCCAAATCTTATCTAAGGACCGATTGCGGAGTGCCTCCTCGGAATTCGGTGTCCAGAAGGGTATAAATCGACCATGATAAGATACCACCACCCCCTCCTCAGATCATAGATGTCTTCTCCACCGAACTGGGAAGCCGTGTGCGCTGCTCGTAAAGATGCTCAACTAGCCTCGATTCCTCGCGATTGGATAATCCAGCAGCCCCCCCATACGCAGTTTAACGTTCTGGATGTCCCTTTACATTCCCAGTTACTCACCCCCAAGGAGCTGGAAATCACTGAAACCACCGACGTACAGACTCTTTTAAACAAACTACGCTCGGCAGAGTGGTCTTCTGTTGAGGTTACTACAGCATTTTACAAGCGTGCCATCATCGCGCAGCAACTTGTTCGTCCTATTTCTTGTGTTTATACTTTTGCTCATTGTCCTTGCAAGACGAATTGCCTAACGGAGATATTCGTCGATCGTGCTTTGGCTCGCGCTCGAGAACTTGATGAAATCCTACGCCAGACTGGAAAAGTGGTTGGCCCATTACATGGTTTGCCGATCTCATTGAAAGGTAGTTATTAACGATACGGTTTTGCGCAATGGACCACCACCCAAAGTTCATATATATTTACAGATCAGTTCACAATGAAAGGTTTAGAAACCATCATGGGTCAGTTTAACGCCGAGTTTCAATGTCTGGGACTCTGGCCCTTATCTACTATCTTCGGATATCATTACAGGTTACGTTGCGTGGGTCGGCCGATACGCAGAATCAGACTGTGTCCTCGTAGAAATTCTATACCAGTGTGGGGCAGTTCCGTTTGTACGAACCAACGTTCCACAATCACTCATGGCATGTCGCGTCCCTTCTGTTGCTGAGCGATCTCTACTAAAGATATCGACTCATGTTTTTTTTCAGTGGGGGGAAACATATAATCATGTCTTTGGCCGGACAACTAACCCGTATAACCGCAAGTTGACTCCTGGTGGATCGTCTGGTGGCGAAGGTGCTCTTGTCGCAATGAAAGGCAGTCCTTTAGGCGTCGGAACAGACATAGGCGGGTGAATTTCTTGTATCGCTATCTCCAGTGTCGCATCATCATCACTCACCACTGTCATTCCAAGGTCCGTACGAATACCAAGTGCGTTTTGCGGATTATACGCTTTACGGCCATCTTATGAGAGATTGCCGTATCATGGAGCGGCCAATTCGATGGAAGGCCAAGAGTCTATTTCGTCTGTTCTTGGTCCTATGACGCATTCCATGTCCGGCGTCAAGCTGTTCACACAAGCCATTATTGCTGCGAAACCATGGCTCAAAGATCCCCTGGTCCTGAGGAAGGAATGGTCGGAGAAGGAGTACAATTTGGAAGAACATAATGGTGGGAAATCGTTGTGTTTCGGGATATTCTGGGATAACGGTGTAGTTCGCCCACACCCCCCCTTGAAAAGGGCATTGGCCATGACAAAAGCAGCACTCGAGGCTGCTGGACACAAAGGTTGGATATCGTTATGTCCATTATTTTAACAACAGGAGACGTTCGCTGAAAACATTCCGGATAGTCATCGATTGGGAACCACATCGACAATTAGAAATTTACCAGACTTTAGTATGTCCTCTTCTGCATATTAAATAATAATTACTCAAGATCAATTCTGTAGGAAACTATACATGCCGCAGATGGAGGACATGATCTTCGTGTTCAGTGCGAGCTATCAGGAGAACCTTTGATCGAGACGATGGCTCCCAATGTAGACGCTCACCCGACCACTCTGAGTGAGCGCCTAAATAAAAAGCTTGTAGGGGATCCTATTCACCGCAGCGCTTACGACGTAACCTCCTATGCTACTCCGATCACCGCCAGATCTCTGACCATAATATCTTCTCTAGTTATGGCAACTTCACAAGAAAAAGCGGGAATTAAGAAAGTCTCACCTCGACCATTGGGAGAAGACCGTCAAAAGAACCGGCACTGGTCGGCCTATCGACGCTATCATTGCGCCGGTAGCTCCGTACACTGCAGTCCCTCATGGTCTGAACACGTCAGTACAATCCTATTTGTTAATAATGAGCGAGCAAATCATCTCTTGACGGCAACCAAACACAGCGACTCGTTCTATACATCCTTATGCAATGCCATGGACTACGCTTCTGCAGTGTTCCCTGTCACCTTTGTCGATCCCAACCTTGATCAACCACACTCGCCACACAAGTTTTACAATCACGAGGACGAAGCTATATTCAACCATTGTCCGTTTCATTCTGCTCTAACTGCTAATGTTCTAAAAGCAGCTTGATAAATCCGTTCCTGACGTCGTTTTTTTTGTTTTTATTTTTTTAATAGATTCTCCAGAATTATTCGCTGGATGTCCAGTTGGCTTACAACTGATCGGCCGTCCGCAAGAAGAAGAGGCGGTCATTGCGATGACAGAGATTGTAGACAATGCGTTGAAGGAAGTCAAGACCAGATCGGCGTAGGGGGGCCAGAGTCACTGACTGAATCTTTGCTCTGGAAATCTAGAAAGCAATTGAAGCAAAGTTGAAATTCGACTTGATATGGTATTTATGGTGTTGTGTATATTTTTCACAGTACGGGGGTAAATGAATGGGCGGGCACTGCACATCTGGGTCTTGAAGGTTGAATGAAATGTAATTCTCAGCGCGGATCAAACGAAGAACAATTGGTTCTCCATATTATATACATGACCATCAAATCCTACTGGTAGTGGTCTTGCAATGTTTAAAGTAATAAATAAATTGCATCTAATGGAGTCATGAAGAACTCTTCCGAGACAGCCTCCTTTTCAAGGAACCAAGCAAACTCCCAGTCCGAATACGGAACAGGTACGTTAGTGTATAAATCATCGCAATCTGTCAAAAAAAATTCAGTCTAAACATACAAACATTGAGAATATGGATACAGGACTTACATTGACAAATATATAACCAACCAAAAAACCTACGTTCCTCCACCGATGGGAATAGAACATGTGGAAATTTGTCCCCAGGAGCTGATCTGTGTTGGCGAAGATACAGAATTGACACGATGAAGTGGCGGACGGATCCTGTACATAACCACCGGCTCTGTTGATGTAGGCTTGCAAATACGCGCCACATGTTTGGCCAGAAGGAGGGATTAAAGTTACAAGCTCCGATGACAAACAAACGACACGGAGATGTGCAACAGCTGTCAAAGACAGATAAGTCCCATTGTCTGACAATGGGAAAGCATACTGCACCTTGAGCTAATAAGCCCTCTGTAAGATATGTGTATGGGGTCACGAAATACCTATCACGATCACCTGAGCCAAATATGGGTGGACATGTGTGTAAGAGGGGCACTTACATCCATTGCCACCAGCCTAGTCGATTAAACGGTTGCAATACACCGTTACTGAAAACAGTGTGAATAGGAAGAGCTACCATACTGAGAGAGACTCACAACATAAGGACAAAGGAGAACAAGACTGAGAAGAGGAGGGCAGCAAGCTCGGGGGAAGGCATCATAGCAGCGACTGCCTGAGCGAACGAAGTATAATACAGTGGGAAGATCACAGCATACACCAGGAATGTATAAGCACCCCTAGAGTTCGGGAATCCAACAGTCCAAAACCAGCAAAAGAAGAAGAGTGATGACCCGATGATATTCCAAGGAACTTCAGCTAAGAATTGCGACGTAAGCAAGGCAGTCCAACTGTACATCCGACTGGGACGTTCGCGGATTTCATAGATATTGCGCGTCTGAATGAAAGGGACCTGGAGCTGATTTGACAGGGGCGCGGCAAGCACAGTTGCCATATATACGGACTAAAAACAAATTGAAGGTGAGGAAGTATTCGAAGCGCAATGGGCACGAACGAAGAGCTTGTCCTGCGATCCTTGTGCGGAATTATTTGCTTTGAAGAAAGTGAACTGTCGATGAGATGAAATTCATCATAATCTGGCAATATAATAAAGCGAAGACGAACACCAATGAAAAGTCCCGCGAAAATATTCAGAACTAGTTTTGCCATGAGGTAGGTAGGAGTCCGCCAGTGTGCACGCGACCCGCGAAATAACAAATGCCATAACTGATTGAACCAGGAAGTAGCAAACTCTCCATGCAACGTGGCTTGGATTGCGGGTTGGTTTCGTCCCCTGGTATGAATTTCGTCAATCTCTCTCTGAACTTCTTCCGCCTCTGGCGCAGAATTCCAAACAGCGTGCCTGTTGAATTCCATGAGCACGATCCAGAGGCACATGTGGGCCGGCTCATACCAGTCTATATCTGAGGTGGCAGTTGCGCCTGCGCCAATGACATCCAACATGAACTCAGCCCTGGACTATTTCAGTTACTGCACACACAGGAAATCATGCTACGTACGGATTCTCTGCTGGGTCGCACTGACGTGATCCGTTCTTTTCGAAATAACGAATAACAGTGCTAGCGTGGTGTCCAACATTCCCGAAGTATACTGTCTGGCCCCCCTTACGAAGTAGAAGCAATCTGTCGAAAACCTATGAAAAAGTTGAATTATTGAATTCTTCGGCCACGATGCTGGAAAAACAAACCTGGAATAACTCGGCTGAAGGCTTTTCACCCACTCTTCAGCATGCTACTACCATAAATTAGGTTGGGGACATTACCTGGTGGATCCTGAAGGCCGAGACAATGAGAACCAAAAAACATGGAGAAAATGCTGCTACATACGTGCATAAGATAGCTTGCCCATGATCAGCAAGGTCCCGCAGAAACGTCATAATGGCCCAGGCACTTTGCGAATCTAGCCCAGAAGTCGGTTCGTCAAGGAAGAGAAGTAGTCTCGGCTGAATTTGAAATATCGGGAAATGGTCGATGACGACTTAACATTACCCACCTTGGCTGCCAACTCGACGGCGATAGTGGTGCGTTTGCGTTGTTCAACACCTAACGTACCAACGGCGGCATCTGCAAACGCTTCCAATCCACACATTTTCAGACATGTCTCCACGCTAATGCCAAGCATGAACAAGCCTGCTTTCAAGCACAATGTAATACCTTACTATGCTTCCTTTTCAGCTGTAGAGACCGACTCTGGTTGGCGAATCTTCGCAGAGAATAACAGAGCTTCGCGAACGGTGTCAGTGGGCACGTGGGTATCCTGCTGTTGACAATAACCACTGCAGAGAACAATCGGCACCAGACACAAGAGGATGAAGTAAAATCACAAACGTCTGAGATTGGAAGTCCGCTGGGGGTGCATGTCCATTTACAAATTTATCTCCCGTTACAACTCCCGTGTCAACGCGCTGTGCAAGTACATTGAGAAGTGTAGTCTGAATCGATATTAGTTAGCTTAAAAGGAGATTTTGAAGCTCCCATCACAATTTACCTTTCCAGCCCCAGACTCTCCCATCAGAGCGGTCAGCTTTCCAGGGGCAACATAACCAGACACCTCGTCCAAAAGTAATCGATGGCCTCCAGAAACGTTGACCGTATACTTCACTTTCTGCCATGTGAAAACATCGCTCATGGGTGGCTGTTCGGCTAATGCTTTCTTTGTCTCCTCAGAATCTTGATCGCGAACCGGCTCTGAACCAGCGAGGGATTTCTCTTCGTCAGTGGCAGATTTGGTTTCTTGGATGATCGACGACTTCGACCCGCGCTTGAAAAGCACTCTAAACGTGTCGAAGGAAGTAGCTGTGTTGAACTCAGAAAAGATTAGAAGCGCCACAATAAATCCACCCAAAAACGCCATAAGGATACCAAAATTCTATTGAGACAGTTCACAGTGAAAGGTGAAGAATGGGAAGATCATTAACGTACCTTCCACAAGTTGGAGAAAGAGTACCCAAACGAGATCCTGATGAATGCATTCCCATCAACGAAGTTCTGTCCTGCGACAGCCCCTTCCGTCGAACAGACTTGATTAACAAGGCTGACATTTTCGTAGCCAGCACCTGAGGGCACCAAGGTGGAGCAGGATCCATTGAGCGTATGAAATTCATTTGCTATCAGAGACTCAAAACCGTATCTGGGCGCCTGCAAAAGCCATCAGCTAAGCTTCATACCAGGAAAGATGCAAGAGAGCACGTTGATGTATGAAATCCAACGCAATGCCCCAACCATCGAATGTTTTGGTACTGTATATCCACTGGGCCCTCTGCATGAGTCTCAAGCGTTGACAAGGAATGGACGAGGCGTACGTGTATATGACCATAGCCAAAAGTACGATTCCTACATGCATTAAATAAGCCCCGCAAACATATGAAAGAAATGGAAGGACATACCTGCTACCGATTGAGCGGTTGCCTCGGATTTGAAAGCGGCCGCAACGGCTCGAAACCATGCTTGCATGGTAAGCGACATTATAGAAAGGAAGAGGAAAAAGACGCTGCACCCCGCTTTAAACAACATCCGAACGAGAGGAATGGATGAACACCCACAAAAATTGGCCTGCTGTTTGCTGCAAGCGAACAATGAAATAGATAAGGACGGAGAAGACAGCTAAATTAAGGAGGAAAATCGGGATGCCAACTAGCGTCATTGAAAGCCTGCAATAGATAAAATTCGATCAAAAAGACGAAGACTGGAATCATGCAGCCAACATACGCTTCGATGAAAGGGTGATACATCGCCGCTTTCTGATGCCTAGCAACGATCGGCCGCTGACCGAATAAAGCTGCAATCTCAGCCAAACTGGAGAGTGCAGGGAAGAGGAGGGCACTACGACCGGGGAATTCGTGAACTCACATCACATGAGCTAACGAATAACTTACAAGAATAGTAAACCTCCACGCGAAAAATATGCCTCGGTAGATTGTGGACTCCGAACAAAAACCGTGCCTATGATGACACCTTGCCAGATGAATGCACTGAAATTGGATTATAATTATAAATACACAGGGTGAGAAGTAGAAAATGCGAAAGCTCACAAAAGATTTAGCCCTGTTGCGAGCTTGTTCCCGATGAGAATCTGCACCCTCCTTCTCATGACTGCTCGAGTTTGCATAAATATCGAGATCGTGTACGGGCTACACAAAATCGATGAACCAAGTCAATACGAATGACAGAGACGACGACATACGATTTCTTCCGGGTGTGTTTCGCATGCTCCGCCAAAGCACTCTGGCGATACGCCTGAACCCGATCAGGAACACCAACAAACGTTTCTTTGTACATCGCCATATCATCCCTGTTGAGTTGCGCGATAGGAGATTCGTCAAAGTGCCTCGCGAACTCTGCAGCAGTACGCGGCAGGTTCGTTACACCTTTCCGGGGGATGCGACCGTTGCTATCCGTTACCTATGCCAGTGGCGTTGTATATGATGAACGACGTTAAATGTGAATAGAGACTCACCGATACCAGGAAATCGGGGGTAGTCTGCCTGTTAGCAGGTTCGTATCCCATGTCGATGAAGTATTGGCGTGCTTTATCCGCTGGACCGAAGTACACCATTCGGCCGTCGTACACAACGCAGACTTTGTCAAACAATTGGTATAGAGTCTCTCCTGCTTGATAGATGGAAACAACAGTAGTCATCCGATTTATATCTGTTGCAATTCGGAGGGCACGACCAAATCTGCGGGCAAATCTTTTAGACCGGCTATCTTTCGTAGAGCTTATTACGCACTCTAGGGCAGTGGAGGCGTCTAATCCTCGTGTAGAGCTAGACGCGCAGACAGATTCGTCAGTAAATGGATACGAATCACACAGCAAGCTTACTTGTCCCATGAATGTACACGACTTCTCGTAGCCAACGCCTCCGCAATCGACACTCGCTTTTTCTCACCCCCAGACACACCCCGGATAGCTGCATCACCCACAGGTGTTTTTCTCACATGTTTCAAACCAAAGATTGTGGTGAGAATCTCAGTCACCATGTTCACATACTGCGATCTTGTTTGAAAGATTCGTGCCTCAGGAGCACGCGTTTTTGCAGCGAAGTCAAGCGTTTGCTCCACAGTCAACGTTGGGAAATGCACATCGTCTTCGGGACAGTATTGCACGTCGCCACGATAATGTTTAGCGACTTCCCTGGGTGTGAGCGAATCATAGTAGACATCGCCTTCGACAGAATAATACTCGCTGCGCTGGTTAGCTATCATTTTCAGGAAGGTGGTACAGCCCGAACCAGGGCGTCCGAGAACAACTGAATCGAGGTAGTATGAGCTTGTAATAAATGGAACGCGGAAAAGATCCCTACGAAGCATTTCGCCCGGGCGAATAACACCTTCGAATCCACTGATGATATCACGAAGAGGAGGGTGACGCATGGTTCGAAGTTGCTCGATGATCATCCTTGGGTTGAGTACAGATCCAAGAGTGGGCTGGAAGGATGCCGCTGCTCCTATACCAACGACTTTAAGGTTTTCGAACATGACACCTAATTCTCGTGGTAGAATATCAGCTTCTTTCCGTCTAAACACACAGTCAGCCGCCATGAGACATACCGTTGTTACGGGTGCCTACCTTTTCATCATTGTACGCAGCGTTCTCTCAAAGTCAAAGGGACCGTCTGTAATCAGAGTGTCATCCGAAATCGCCGAAACTGATTGTGCGTCATCTACAACACGACCGGCCGACATATGAGATAACGTCCGGTTGAGGTTGCGAACACCACCAGGGTCAAAGAAATCGACATCGACCCGGGATGCGCACGAAGGCCGGTGGTCCTGCTGAGGTCTTAAGAGTGAGGTAGAGGCTATGACTGGTGAAAGTTTCTGGGAAGGCAAGGCGGGAGATCGAGGGACATGAGCTGCCAGCGCCTCTCTCGTAGGAAGTTCAGATAAGACGGTAGAATCTTGGGCCTCTTCTGAATGCTGGCTACGCCCAACCATGGTAACGCGGTTGATAGAGATTAGGAGACGAAGTAGATATAGCACTGCTGACGTGGTGGTAAATACGCGACTGAATACGCGGCTGAACACATCGGGCCTAGCTATCGATCGATGACAAAACGACCATCGCAAACCTTCTAATAATATGTGTCAGAGAATGACACCACTCCGATTCAATACACAATCCTGAGAAAATGGCGAACACAATGACCAATCCAGTGGAACACGGTGATAAGACGATGCAGATAAAGCCAAGCGCGTTCAAGTTGGTCATGACATTGTACATACAATTCAAGTCGGCGGCCTTGTTTACATCTGTTTGCTTTCAATAGAGCGCGCATCAGAATTATTACATCGATGCTTTGAGGGTACACATAAATGGGAGGAAGCTCCACGTTTAAATCATGGCGATCTATGGAAACAACGCCCTACTGCGGATTACTTATGGTCGGAATTCTTATGCTGACCATGGAGTTAACATCAAAAACCGCCCAGACGAGCGAACGATGACTGAGCGCTAATCTACGGCTAAGTATCAAATTAACACTAATAGATGGGACGTCATACATTGGCCATAAAGTCCCTCGACCAACCCTCAACAACATATATGGAGATATCCAGTACCTATTGCGAATCTGCTAGACATACTATAAATGCTAAAGCTAACATCCACTCCCACCAACCAAGCTGTCTAAACGGTATGCCGCCCTTATAAGCAGTATCCTAAGTTATATGGGCGGCATGGGCCTGCATAGAGCTGCGGTAACTCACATCATGAAGGCAAAGGAGAAAAAAGAATTGAACACTAGTGCGCCAAGCTCAGGCGCAGAAGCAATGGAAGCAGCCACCTGAGCAAATGTTGTGTAATACGTAAGGAACACCACAGCGTATAGCAGGTATGTATAACTTGCCCTCAAGCTCGGAGATCTTACTGTGCAAAACCAGCAGAAAAAACAAAAACAAAGACGACGCAAGGATGTTCTACGAAAGTTCGACCATGAGGAGAGCGGTCCAAATGTAGATCCTACCTGGGCATTCTCGAGTTTCGTATATATTGCGCATATCGATTCTCGATGAAGGGCAGCTGTACCTAGGAGCAGACAGTTGGAATGCCATGATGACTGACTGGAAAGCGAAAGTGTGAGGGACCGTCAGATTAAACGATGACCAATGCCAACAAAGAATGTATTCGACCTTTTGATATGAACAAAAGAACATACACCGATAAAGAAGCAACTTGGCCATAAGATAAGATGATCTCCGGTAACGACCGCGGTGCCAACGCGTTGTGCTAGGATGTCCAAAAGAGTTGTCTAGTAAAGAGCATAGACCACCGTCGTGAGTCACCTTTCCTGCAACTTTCCTGCGCCAGATTCCCCCATCACAGCAGTCAGTTTACCAGGAGCGACATAGCCGGAAACATCATCAAGGAGCGACTGATCGCCCTCAGAGTTGTGGACCATACTTGATATGCTGCCATGACAGAACATCTGTCGCTAGTGCCGGTGGGTTCTCGGCCGTGGTCCGTATGGCACCAATAAGATCAGGTTTAGAACAAAACTCCTTTTCCTCAGCATCATCGTTAACTGCTTGTGTTTCGAACATAACTGACGATTTTGATCCACGCTTGAGTGATGGTACAAGGCTTCTATGGATGTATTCCCATCGATGATGTCTTGTCCGACTACAGCTCCTTCTATGCAACAAACTTGGTTGGCAAGCTTCGTACCCGACGCCAGATGGCACCAACGGGGAGCAAGATACGTTGAGGGCATGAAGTTCATTTGCGACGAGAGCTTCATAGCTAAATTGGGGATCCCGGAAGTAAACGAAGTTTGAGATCTACTAGATTAGAAGACACTTAAAATCGCCGTACGTTGAGGTGTGAAATCCAATGCAATCCCTAAACCCTAGGAGGCTTTGGAATCAAAAACCACTATTTCCACATGAAGCTCTAGTTTAGACGATTAGAAGAGCAACATACCTATACATGAACATGGAAAGCAAGCACATGCTTGCATAGGTCAGACCGTCTTGCATAACTATCAAAGTCCACACCCGCTGCAGACCGAGATACCGCCACAGATTTAAATCCAGCTGCAATGGCACGGAACCAGGCTTGTGTGGTAAGTGATGTCACAAATATGAACATGAAGAAAAGACTAGAAAAATGAAACATCATGCTGAATGCAACTGACCAGAAGTGCAAAGCAAACTACAAACAAAAATTGACCCGCAGTTTGCTCTAATCGAGCAATGAGATATATCATAATGAAATAAATGAGCAATGCGATGAATGATAGTGAGCAGCTGACTAGAGTCAGCACAGATATCAACCATCTTGGGAAGGACAGACGCAATAAAAACGCACCCCTCAATCAAAGCATGACACATCGCTGCTTTTTGACGCTTAAAGACAACTGGGCGCTGAATAAGCCTGGGATCTCGGCCAAGCTAACTAGTGAAGAGAAAATGAGAGTACCGCGAATCAATTTAATGCTGGTTCAAAAGATACGAAATACAGAGCGACTGAAAGAATAGTGCACCACTGCGTGCATGAAAGCCATTTGTAGAGTGTGGACTTGTATTATAAAAACAGTGCCAGTAATGACAGCAGTAGTATATTGACGCCTTGGAAGATGAACGTCCTTAGATATAGAAAATCGAGGACGTATGTAACACTACCAAAATCGTGGGAAGTGGGCATCACGCTCACATGAGATCTAAAATTGTTCCCTGCCAAAATGCCTAAGCAGCCTAGCAAGAATTTGTGTTCTTCTTTTCACAACTACTCTAATTGGCATAGGAATATAAATGATATACGAGCTGCAGAAAATTCATTGGAGATCAGATATCCATGCAGCACAGAAAAACAAGTACTTGACATACGATTTATTCCTAGTATGCTTCGCATGCTCCGTCAACGCACTCTTGCGAAAGGCTCGGGCCCTGTCCGGCCGGCCAACCAACAAATCTTTGTACATAGCCATATGAGTTGAGCGATAGGAGATTGGTTGTAAGAACTCTGCAGACCCATCGGCGGTACGTGGTATGTTGGTAGCGCCAGGACACGGGGTACGACAGTTGTTATCTGTCACCTATAGATATGTGGGTCCCGAAAAGCCGATCAGCAGTGGAATGAGAAGACACTAACCGATGCCAGAAAATCTGCCTAGTTAGCAGGTTCGTACCCCATGTCAATGAAGTGACGCTGCGCTTTATCTGCTGGCCCAAAATATGATGCCTCAAGTCCATGCGTAGTATAGCTGGAATCCAACTGCAACGAAGATGTGACATAGATCCATCCCACGTAAGTTACGCGACTTCGTGTAGTCTCTCCTCCATAAACGCCTCGGATAACCGCATCGCCAACAAGGTTCCTCCTCACATGTTTCAATCCAAAAGACTGATAAGAATTCCCGTGAATACGTTCACAAAGTTCAATCTCGAACCAATCGTGTTTCCGGAACTCGCATTTTGACCGCAAATCGACTGTCTGCCGCGCTCGACAGTCAGGTTGTGGATGTGCACCATCGTCTTCGGAACAGTCCTGGAGTACTGGACAGAATTACCGCGGTAGTAATTCGCTATTTCCTTCGGCGTTCCAAGCGAATTAGAATAAACATCATCTTCAATAGAATGACACTTGTTGCGTTCGATGGCTATCACTTTCAGGCGTGTGGTGCACCCTGAGCCAGTTGCAAGCCTTAAAGTTGAGATAGAACATAGAAAAACAATCTCACGACGCATTTCTCCCCGGGTGAATAGCGCCTTCAAATCCTCTAAGGATGTTATGAACCCGAAGCCGTCGTCAGATACAGTATAGATCCAAGGGTGGTTTGGTAGGACGCTGACGCTCAACGTTGAGATTCTGGAACATGACGCCTAACGCTCATGGCAGTATCCCAGCCTCATCCCGCTTTGGACGGGATTGGGCACGACGCAAGCGCCGTAACATTCACCATCTACCTTTCCGCTATCACACAGAGCTATTTCTCAAGTGGCTCCTCCATCAAAGTCGCCAAAGTTTCATCATAACATCTCTATCATCAACCGCTGGTCTTCTCTTGTACAGCTGTGGCAGCGTCTGATTGACATTGTGAACGTGACCAACCATGGTCGAACAAACCAACAACACCCATCAGCTCCTGCTAAGATTCTGAAACGACGGAAAAATATTTGCTGCGGCGGGTGCCCTGAAGGAAGGGGTGTTTTCCAGATCGTGTACTTTTGGACGGCGCTTCGCTCGAGTCATGCAATGCTGCAGAATAAGTTATCCCAGTGACCAACCAGTGACTGCGGAAACTCGTCGGACAAATCCGATGCCAATCGGATACGCCAATGGGCCCAAATCACCGGCGACGACAAATTGTGCGGATGTTCGATCATACTTATCGGATATATCATATGAACGTCTAGCCACAAGCCAAATCGCAGCAAATCGCACAAACATGTTTTCGAAATGGTTAATAATGGTTCCTGGTCTGCACACCAAGATCAAATTGAGGGACCCAAAATCATGCGGGAATTCAGGAAATTAACCCTAGGTCTACCAGTTTTGTTTATTTGCCATTTATTTATTCCCACCATGATGTTTCAAGTAAAGTATACATTGTCTTGTGTAAGAAAACATCTTTATGATATTTTTGACAGACATCATTTTTTGTTGCCTTAAAATTATAAGAGGGTGAGAAATCCAGTTTATTTGATTGTACCGTAGTGCAGAGAGGTGTGCAAGACAATGGACCATGCTGTATCTACTTACAGTGGTGGGAACGAACAACGGATCGCTGAGACCTAAGTTAGGGTTAATCAACGTTAATTTCCTGGATTCCCACACATGATGTTGAGTCCCTCAATTTTGATCTTGGTGCAGCCGACCAGGGCCTTAATATGTAAGGATGCATTTGCAAATTATCGCGCGGGTCCGGGAATATCTGAACCTTTTTGCTAAAAAATCCGAAACGTCATTCCTTTCCTTACAAGAATGATCGTTCTTGGCTGTATTCAAAATGCGAATCGTGAGAGACTATAATCTCCGTTCCCAACTTCAAAAGTAAGTTCAGAGTAAGGTTGGTTGTAGTGTGAAGTTTTGTCAGGATGTCAAAATACTATGTAATAGGGGGGGGGGGAGGGTAAAAATAACAAACCGGCAAAGTAACTGCGCATGAATTAGACCGTGCCGCCGGTTATGCATTACTTATGTTGAGGGGAGTTCCAATTATAAACCAAACAACTTTCACAAGCCGATAGCTTTGTTTACATTATTTGTTTGTATTGTTTGATTCGTCAGATGTGCATGTGGCTGATAAAAAAAAATCAAACAAACAACTGAATACTTACATAAAGATAAAAAAAGCTGCGATCGCGGGGGGGCACATATGATTCGAACCCTGAAAACTCAGTTTCATTTCTGCGCAGCGCAGCCTTGCAAGTTAAGTTAGCGGTGTAAGGGCGTGGTCGTGCATGGGTATATCAAAATTTTTTTTTTTTTTTTTTTTTGCTTCGTGGTTTTTTTTCGTATTCCCGTCCCAACCCTGTGCCAGCACACACCTATATGGGTTTTAAACATACTCCCACTCTCGCCTTACGGTTAGCTTATTGGTTTTGTCACACTGTGGCATGTGGCACAAATCTACCGAAGGCTATCCACATATGTATTATACAACTCTGCCCCTCGCACGCACCTTCACCTTCAATGGCGGTGTGGCCGCACCCGAACGTGTAAGTATACATAGAAAATATTTTTCTAGGGACGCGGCGGCCTGGACCGTCATTGATCCATCCATTCCATTATACTCTTCTTACTTGTAAGTAGACTAGACTATAGAAGTTAGTTAGTTAGTTAGTTAGTTAATGTATGTATGTAATGCGCAGTATATAACTTGATGAATCACAAACGCCGCTTGGCATTTTAATTTTGGAAGATGGCTGTATGTCAAGATCACCAACCAAAAACTTTAAGTCAAGTTAGAAACCTGACAGCGTGTCTGACATCTCGGAGAAGCGACATGTTATGGTTAGTTCGCGCTCGGTTATCCAACTCTTGGCAAAATGGTTTCTCGGACACAGCTCGATCATATATTAATTATTTGCACGTGTGAAATAGGAGATCAGAAATGGAAAGGAAAGGAAGATCTATTGAACAAAAGTCCATGAGAATTCGTTACACAGGTGTACATTACATACTGTACATCACTCTACTCACATCATCACTGCACCAGTACAAGCCATCTATTTAATCGTCAAACAGTCATTTTAGCTACGCGCGTGGAAGTAATTAGGTATGCAGCAACGAATCGATCATAAACAAAACAGAAGATTCGAAGAAGAAACAGTTATATATATATAAGATGTAATATGCTCGTAAGGAGTTTCATTTAGGCAATGATGGATGACTTGTAGGATGGAATGAAAAATCAAGTCCTAAAACTTCCCTGAAAGGACTAAAATCAACCCAGCCCCTGTCAAATACCATCGATGAAGAAAGACCACAGCCGACTTGGCTCTCCACATGGGTATCGGCAACCAGAACGACAGCGTCAGAATAATAGATGGTTGCAAAGGCTGTCTGGTGTTGTGGTAGGTGAGGAAAGGAAGCAAGGAATGTGATTCTAATTCATATACACGATGATGTTTGTCGAGGGATAGTCCGATTCTGTGCTTAAAGGAAAGTAATTGGGAGTTCAGATAGATGGTTACCCTATGAAACAACACCAGCGGCACTGGCGGTTCGGCTAGGGTTCCTTGCTAAAGTCGCTCCGACGCGTTGGGCTTGAATGCTGCTAAAGCGTTGCAACTCATCAGGCTTCATTGAGATCTTGCCGCCAAATCCAACTTTGCGTGCCGCGCGTTTGATGAAGGACACACGGTTAGAGTACATAGACTCGTGGATCGAGGCAGCGCGAGATTGAGTACGGGTAATGGGGACGGCGGCGGCAACGACTTCGCGTGCTTTGGCTTCGCGACGTTCCCGGAGATACTTGATCACGGTCGCCTTCATCGCGAACTTGATCCAATCCAGAGGAAGGAACCACACAATGTTCTGGAAAAATGGGTATTAAGCATCATCACCATGTTATGGATTTGAAAGGTTGAACGCACCCAGACCCAGACAATACCAATCCAGCCAGCGGAGATTGAGTGGATGTATGTGAAGCCCCAGTCAGCGTAGGCTGCGATAATAGACGAGACAAGCTGAGCAAGACCGAAAGCGCCCATGAGTGCCGTGGATGGGCGTTCCATAAAGAAGAAGCCATGGGAACGAGTGACGAAAATCAAGGCTTGCGAGATGATGGCGACCTGGAGGTAGATGACCATGTGAAGTTGACGATCATTGGCCTGGACAGGGAACGTTTCCAGATGGACATGGAATTTACGCTGGAAGAAGGTGGTCTCCATGATAACGATAACCAGTGCAATGCTAAGGGACGTGGACTCGTCAGAATGTGCATAAACCCGAGACAGTGACAAAGCTTACGTGGACATGGTCAAGTACAGGCCATAGGCAACAGCAAACGCGAAGATCTCAACCAAGTCCCAACTATCTGGTGTCATTGAAGGGAGGACACGGTCGACGGAGAGAGTCATGATAGTGCCGTCGTTGAGAAGGGCAATAATCAGAACCATGAACGGCGGGAAGTCAAACTTGTACGCAAAAGACAAGACGGCAAAGCAGACGACGATACGAATGGTGACTGCACACGCGTAGATAGAATAGTTCCGCATACGTTGGAAGATGATACGGGAACCGCGGATGGCATGGACGATGGTGGACAAACCGGGCTCTGTAAGGACGATGTCAGCAGCACCACGTGCAGCATCGGTGGCACCCTCGACGGCAATACCAACATTGGCACGGGAAAGCGCAGGGGCATCGTTAGCACCATCACCAGTCATCGCACACAAATGACCAAGACCCTGAAGCCGCTTGACAATCTCGTACTTGTGCTCGGGGAAGACACCTGCGAAACCGTCTGCATCCATGATCATCTCATCGAGCGAGGCATGCTTGCTGCCAGGAGCAGGGCCGTCCTTCAAGACCTTGGCAGGGTACATGTGATCACCGAGCCCAAGCCTACGACCAGTCTCCTTAGCAATGGCGAGCTGATCACCAGTGACCATTTTGACCTTGACACCGAGCGCAAGGGCGTCGTCGATGGTCTGCTTAGTGTCGTCACGTGGAGGATCGAAGATGGCGAGGAGACCGATAAGTTCAAAACCGTTACCCTCCGCCTCATGATCATCACCCTCAAGTTCCTCATATGCTACCGCAAGTGCTCGGAGACCACGAGACGCGTATTCCTCGACGTCATGCTCAAGCTTGGTTTCGAGCTCGTCGGTCTTGTTGCGCGTGCAGAGTTCGATGATCATACCAGTCATACCCTTGGTAACGCGCTTAATTTTGCCAGAAGATTCTTCGCGGTAAGTGATCTCTGTACGCTTGTCTACTGGGTTGAAAGGCTTGAAATCGAGGAGTTTGATGCCAGCGCGGGCTCTGGAAGTGTCACCGATGGCCTGTACGACGGACTGATCAATGGCATCCTGGTTCTCTGTACGGGAGGCGTAAGCAGCAAGGAGGACGACATCATCGGCACTAAAGGGGCCGTAAGTGCGAATGGTATTTCGATCGATGGTGAGTTTGTTGGTTGTCAGGGTACCGGTCTTATCGGAGCAAAGGATGGTGACACCAGCCAACTCCTCGATGGCAGTGATACGTGTCACAATGGCTTTGTGCTTGGCGAGTTGCTGAGCGCCGACAGCAAGAGTGACGGACAAAACGGTGGGCATGGCGATGGGGATACCGCCGATCAAGAGGACTAAGATGTTGTTGAGACCACGGCGATAGGGGAAGCGGAAGCCGGCGTATAGGACAAATATTTCGGCAATAACAAAGATACCAATGGAGACAAGGCAGAATGACCCGATTTGGGCGAGAATCTTCTGCAAATGTCCAGTGGTGTCATCATCCTGGCCAACAAGGGAAGCAGCACGACCGAAGAAAGTGTTGGCACCGGTTGAGATCACAACACCCTCAGCCTCACCCTGTTTACAGGTCGAACCGCTGTATCACCGCAATTGATTAATATGGGAAATAGAGAAGTGTGCGAAACGTACGAGAAACATTGGTCACCCATTTTCTTCGACTGGGGAAGTGATTCACCAGTGAGCGCAGCCTGGTCAATGGAAACATTGATGGCCTCGGTAAGACGACAATCCGCTGGAACAATATCACCGATTTTGAAGGAAATCATATCACCAGGGACAAGGACGGCCGATTCGACCTCTGACCAGTTCCCAGCACGCTTGACCTTTGCTTTAGGGGCAAGCGAGTCCATGAGAGCCTTTACAGCATTTCCGGCGTTACGTTCTTCGTAGAAACCGATAGAAGAGTTGATGAAAAGGAGTAGGATGATACCGACGAAATCTTGCCAATCGGGAGCAAGACCTTGACCGTTGGAAAGGACAATAGCAACAAGAGCTGCACCTTCCATGACCCAAGACAAAGGATTCCACATGAAACTCAAGAACTGTCGAGACCAACATTCAAAATGTGAAAGATAAGACGGAAAGGGAAGCGACTTACCTGGAGGAAGGCGTTCTGCTCTTCCTGCTCCAATTTATTAGGACCAAAGAGTTGAAGACGGCGTTCAGCCTCCTCGTTGCTGAGACCGCTGTCGTCACATTGGAGGAGGGTAAAGACGTCGTCGATGACAATGGTTTCTAGATCTACTTTTTCCTTGTCGTAGAGATCCTCTGCCTTGAGCTCAATCTAGAGAAGGGAATTACGAAACGTGGAAATGAAAAGTTGGGAAAGACGTACAGTCGACATGTCGACATTAGCGTCTGGAGAAGAATTGAGCGGCTGACAAGGAGAAAGGACAAGTGAAACGGACGGGTAGGCTTTTCCTCGTCATGGCCGAAATCCTTGTACTCTCTCTTCTTCTTTCCCGGCTCATTATTGTCGGATGGAGTAGGCGTCTGTTCAGGAGAATCGCCCTGTGGGCCAGGTTCCTTTTCGATGTTTGAGCTCATATTGAAATGAGGATGGTGGTGGAGAGAAGAGGGTAAGGGAGAAGGCCCTTTGGGACGAGGGATCACCGGTGTCGAGGCAAGAGCAGAGGTGGAGAGGGGAGGAGATATGTATATTGCCTTTTTATTTTAACCCCCGATAGGCAGACCAAACATAAAAACACGGACAAATACACTCCGCTGGCAGTCGCATCCATGTCTAAATCCTCGCCCAAGGGCATCGCTTATGCCAAGGGTTCCCAAGGATTTGCCCAAGACTCCGCTAACTTAGTCTACTTGTCTCTACTCACCTCCGCTATCTTGCCGCCCCCGGCAGGCGGACTTTTAACTCGCTCCGATTCTACCCTCAACGTTGTAAGCAGCAGTGACAACCCTCTTCATGTCGAAACAACATATATCACACGTGTTAGCCGGTCCGATGCCATCCCTTCCATTGGATGCACACGACTCCCTTTGCGGCTTTCCACCCGAGTCCTTCAACAGAATTGTGCATCGTTTCTAAGCCTATTCCCACTCACGACTAGCCAAATTTGACGTTTGATACACCACTTGAGCTAGAAAAACTACGCGGTTCAACTGCAATCTCCACGGTCAACCAGGCCACTAACATGTCCCTGTCTTTCCCGATTCGAAAACACGCCACAAAGTGCGTCATTAATGCCGTCCTCATTCTCTCTGCATTTTAGTCCAAGTTAGGCTCTTGCGTAAATACCGTTCGGCACAAATAAATACTCGGTTATAAAAAATGTGTTTCACTGACTCTCAAAAATAGACTACCTATAAAAAGCGCAGCGTTGTGGTGGCTTCGGCTACAAACCGATGCTACTGCATACCTATCCGAGTGTTTATGCCGATGTGGATATGAGAAAACATCTCTTGACGTGACCGTCGGCACTCCGACATAAGACATCCAACCAAGTTTTTCACGTCACTCTGATTTCCATCGTCAGGCTGTGAAATAACAATCATGGAACTTCGAGGTTGCTCTCCACATCCTGATGGCGGCCCATGAATCTCGTCATGGTAGCGAACTCAGTGTTGAAGTCGTGAGAGTACCCGAGGTATTGTTCGTATGCGAGGTTTCCGAGGATTGGCTGGGAAAGCTCACTGTGTCCACTTGCTATGTAGTCTCCTGATCTAAGATGCTGTCAACTATCAGCGCTTCAGTATGTTCTGATCAACAAACTGAAAGCCACCTGTTCAACTAGGTTCGTGGTTGTCTACTCGAAAGGTGTTCCGACTATATCCGCCGGGGACGCACGAGAAAAGGACTTTCGGGCAGCCTTCTGTTGAAAGCGTGGTGGTTCTCCAGACGACACAACTTTCAAAAGACACTTGAGGCGGATCCTATGGTAACTTGTGCAAGCAGATCATCATACGGTACGGAAAGTCCAAGGCACGGCTCGGCAGGAGGACCGATACCCGAGTCGAACGGTGTATGTAAGCAGCTTAGAAAACCCCGTCGTGCGACGTCATACGGGCCATCCTTGAACCTCTCCAACCACCGAACGGAACGCAAGACAGAGGCATATTGGATTTTCCGACTCGTCGATGTTATCCTTGTCATCTCCATTTGCACGTTGGGTTGGGGACTACTGCGTACGGCTTGGGCTGCACAGGACTCCAGCCAAGTTTTTCTTTCGAAGGGCTTGGCGCCACGAGTGACGAATTAATTCGAGAAGGCGAATAAGAGGGTGATTCAAGTAACAGATAATCATTTGCTTGGGCGGTTTCGAGGCGATGAAAAGAAGTTTTGTATGCCTGCTCAGTCACACACTATAATGCTTGGCTAGGATCCACCGAAGCAAAGGATTACTTGGCGACGGCCACAATGCTGGGTCGTGGAGGAGCGGAGAACTGGAAAGGAAAAGACATCTATGATGGTCACCAGCATGTAAACGTTGCTGGACTCGCTCCACCCTGTATACTGATATCCCCGTTCTGGCGAAAGGAATCATAACTTGTGCGATTTCGATATGAAAGACTACGGATTCAGATATTATATCTATTGCGTGGCGACCGCGCAGGTACCACGGCGAAGAAGTTGGCTTTGCAACCCTCGTACGGTGAGGTTGATGTCAAGTTTGAGGAAGGCAGTCGATATGCTGGAGCCAGTCAGACCCCACTCTTTCTTTAGTTGGTCGAGACTCATCGTCATGTTCGACAGCTACCTATATCATACGAACACACGCGACTTTGTTCCAGACTTTCCACTGCATGGGGAGAGAAAGGCTCGGTATTTTTTACTAAACGAAAATGTGAAAAGAACGCAGAAGTTTCGTAGTCTGGAATGCTATACGAATTTTTTTTTACACTAAAACATTCTCAAACTCTTGGTTTCTGGGACGTGCCCCTCGACTCCTCAAATTGCTAATAGGATAGTGGAATTTTTTATCGCTGTAAAAAAACTTCCCTGGAAAGGGATATTCATCCTGACACAATCAACCAACTTATAAGCCTTTTGCGGTAAAACACTCTTTATTACAGGAAAAGTTCACAAATTACCATACCACCTCAATGTATACCAATACGTAGTGATTGCATCCCATACAAGAAAGTGTGGAACAGCATTCGAGAAAGCAGATGAAGAAAGAGCACTCCTTCCAAGCCGTGATTCATTCCGACGGTTCGCTGCCCAAGAACTCTTGGCTTTCTTCCCAAGGGCCATAAAAGTCTCGTAAATGAGCATGCCATCATAGGTCCTAAAATCGCAAGTCAACTTGTTTATCTCTTCTGACTCCGATGTAATCTCCTGAGTGGTTCCAACCATTTCGTCCGAAGTTCTGATTCCTTGTTCCTTGTGTGATCGAACGTCTAGGATACTATCATGCGGTTCTGTATGACGCTCACTATTGCCTTTGAGCACTTGATTCAGCGTCGGAACGTGCCAAATCCGCCCAGAGTGTGGTGCGCCGTTTGTTGGGTAGATCACAAGTGCAGACTAGTAATGGTGTGATTCGAAATCAGGACGGTATAAGTGAGGAGTTCTTTGACGAGGAGATCACGAGCCATGAATGAAACTGTGCCTGTACGATGACGGGCCGTGGGATAAAGGAACTTTTTTTTCCGCATCATTCAAATGTGCGGCCGTATCCCAGACCACTGACAATGCCTATCGGACGACCTTGATGGTATGTAAACATCAGATTATTCTCACTGATGTCGCGATGTAGGAGACTTTCCCTTGTTCGTATGCGTGGTAATGGCCTGAGACATACACAATCCCTTCGTTCGTATGCGTGGTAATGGCCTGGCAACGAGGCTCTAAATCGGTCATTGATTGCGACAGAAAATCCCCACACTCCACGCACAAAGCACAAACAGTCTGAAATTCTGCCTTATGCCTTACCAAACGGGTGCTTTGTACAGCGATGCGGTGACGACATGGGAGTGATCGATCTTTTTAAGTTGTGCAGGTGTTTAACGAGGCTTCCTTGCGAAAACAGTATAAGAGGCGGAGAAACCTGATTTCAGGGCGGTGATCTCTCCATTCTGGCACATGGCACTAAGGTAGCTTTGCAACCGTAATAACAGCCTCGATGGTCTTGTTCGACTTCAGCCCCCTGTGACATGTCAGCGCCCCCTGTCGATCTCCTTGGCCCGTGCGTAGATCTACTATGGCACGTGGTAGACCACTGCAATGTTACAAATTCGTTTATGCAAAAACCCCATCTCAAGACTCTTTCTGTTGATTTTCCAGTTGATGGAAATATCATGAGGTGTCGCGTTTTGTTACGGGCAATGTGACTTGACCAACTTGTTGCCTAGCTCACGGGCAGGGCCACCAAGGCCACACTTCGCACTTCGTCATGTCCAGAGACAATATTATCTGCAAACGTGGAACTTCATCGACGCTTTGGACCTCAATTAAAACAACGTCATGTCAGTTCCGCATTTTCTTCTCCGAACTATAGAAGCGCTAGAGTCTAGATCAGACCAAGAGTCCGAAATGTATGAACAGACCTGGCTGGAAACTTCATAGCTTGTGTTTTACGATCGTCACAGGGGAAAAGCGACAACCCTATGACATTCTGGAACAGCAAGGGGCACACAAGTCATTCAAGAATCTTTTTTACTTTGCGCAAGCCAGATATGATTACCATGTGCAAAGACAACTGAGTTCTATTGTATGGTTGATGGGTGTACCTCTAACACCCTGTTTCTCATCCTCATAAGAATTCCTCTGCTCCCATTGCAGACACCATGCCTAGGATCTAGGTTTTGAAGCACCATCACTGGATAACCAATCTTGAGAGCTGTCTGAGCCAATGGCAGTCCTGAGCAGTTGAGTGAGTTCAGGTACTCCACAGGATATGTACATGAGCTCTTCCTGGTATGGTGTGTTGTTTGGAATTGAGTCAGCACTGTGAAAAACCCTCTGCTGTGCAGGGAATTTATTGAAGGACATAAGCATTGAGGTCATCCATATCATTGTTGTGGCTTGAGTGTAAGGGCAACCTCAAAGCCTCACTTAATAGAGAGTTAACAGAGGGGAATCCAAAGTTAACATTATACTACATAATGCAAACACTTCAGGCACATCTTGTTACAGGTTGTCAGAAAGGACATACATTCAATGGCAGTAGGCAGAGAGCTCCTCCCGATCTCAATGAACAAACTAGAAAGAGTTGCAGAGACCATAATACATCTAACAGAGGGGAATCCGAATATAAAACTCTAAGGACCCATCTGTCGATGCCCAGTATATGTGATAGACCCAAAAATCAAATAATAGGCTAAAGGCAGATCAAGCTATAGAATGACATCACCTTGATGGGTAAAACATCTGGAAGGCATCTGTTAGGAAACAGTCCCATTACATAATAATATTTTATTTTATTTTATTACATCAAATTATGCTACCCTATGCTGAACTACAGTTTCCTGAAGCAACTCCCAGTCCCAGAACACCCTTGGGACTTGATCTCAATGGACTTCATTGAACAGCTACCAGATTCTGATGGCCACACCGCCATCCTGGTCATCATAGACCGACTCTCCAAGCAAGGCATCTTCATTCCCACAGTCAACAAAATCACAGCCCAAGAACTTGCCAACCTGTTCATCATGCACGTCTTCTCCAAGCACAGAGTTCTGTCACATGTCACTTGCAACTGTGGATCTGAGTTTATCTCCCACTTCTTCTGGTCTCTTGGTCAAGCTTTGGACATGAAGATTCACTTCACTTCAGGTTATCACCCAGAAGGACTACGAAGAGGCTGGTATGGTGGTTTTCAATGTGCGCACTAGTTGTGTATGCTAAAGGAAAGATATATGCAATGGCAAAAAAGTATGCAATGTAAAGGGGCAAAAATGTGCAGTGCAGAAAAATGTGCAATGGGAGCACAAAAATGTGCAACAATGAGGGAGATGAAAGTGGGAGGTGTAGTGGGACAAGGACAGCACTGGGATGTGCTGCAAGGGCAGTGCACAGGTTAGAGACACAAACAGGATGTGAACGCAATGGGCAGAAAAATGTGCAAACAGTGCACAAAACATGGCTATACAAATAAATGTGCAAATGGTGTGCAAACGTGGCTATATGAAGGGCGCACTGCAAGAGGGCATGAGCGAAGATGAAGAATGCAACGAAGGGACAAAATGCAGCAATACAATGAGGGGATGCAAACAATATGCAAACATTGTTATAGTCAAGGTTCCTACTAAACGCTGAGGCTCTTAAGCATCGACGTTAAAGCAAGAAGTTCTTCAAAGAGTTACTGAAGCTCGTAAGCGACAGTTGAGGGTGACTTAGCTGGAGTTCGTTAGGAATGTAAGAATGACCAGGTCAAGCTAAGCTTGACCAGTCCTGTATTCACAGCCTAAATACTACAAGCATAGATCATAGATGAATGAGTCATGCTACGAGAACAATAAGAACAATAGGAATGAAAAGACAATAGCAAAAGGACATCTACAGTACTACTACAATAAAGTGGGATTGTGACAATGTAAGATTAGAGGCGTGTGGTTACAAGACAATAAGAAAAGGGGCAATAGCGTGTGACATACACAGGTAAGACAATAAGAACAATTGTGAAGAAATTGATTTTCCCATTCGAACACTTCCGTAACATTAGCTCCCCCTCGACGTTTCGAGTCCCATCTGAAACTAGCCCCTGACCATCTGCATCGGGTTGAATGGCGTAGGTTGTTCTTTGTCACTCAACGTGGAGAATGTGTTGATCGTTGTTGTGGTAGGTATGTCGTGCATGTAGACTCGGGTAGATAACTTGACACCATCTGTTCCCACAAACTGCACTGAGGTGCCGGTTATGAGAGTTGTGATTCGAGGTAGAGGTGGGGCGGTCATGATTCTGAGTGTGATAAGAAAGTAAAAGGTCATCATAATTAAAATGGCCACGCCGAATATGGCACCGAGAATGATAGTGAGGTAGAGGTTCTCAATCATAGTTGGTCGGGTTTAGGTGGTTCGGTGACAAGGAGGGTTGTCTCATGTCGGGTTGTTGGGGCAGAAGAGTGTGGAATGTTCTGGGCACCACCGTTGACAGTGGAGGCATTGATACTCCGGGCAGTGTGAGGAAAAATGCCCGATCTGGGTGCATGTAAAACAAACAGAGTTTCGCATCCATGGTGGTGTGGGTCATCTGGGATGAGGTGTAGATGCATGTGGTGGTGGCAGTGGCGATAACAGATACTGGGGTGGAAGTGAAAGAGATGGTGATGTTGGTTGTTCTAGTGTCGTCTCGGACCCTTCATCTTCTTCATCTTCAAAGGGTTCTATAATGAATATCCGTTGAGGTGTGGGGACTCGCTCTCCAGGTCTGTAGTTAAGAGCTTGCTTGTCTAAGCTCCTCATGAGGAGGAGCAAGTCCAGGTGGTAGGCTTCTTCGGTCAGGCACCGGAACACCTGTTCAAGGGAAGAGATCGCTTGGTAGGTCTGGAATAAGTTGTGTACTGTCCCATTGAGCAGCGCTCGATCCTGGGTCACAGAGAGCAGTCTCTCTTTATTTCGGGAGTTGTCAGTATCGTGGATGAAGCTCAAGATCAATTCAAAGGTTTGGGGTCAGGTGTGGCATTCATGAAGAAATGTAGAGGGCGGCTCATAATGGGAGTAGGTTGTGAGTGGACTTGTAATTACCCAGAATTTCTGGGGCATTTTTTAAGTGTTTTTCTGGTTCCCAAGTATTTTCTGCCATGCCATAGCCTTTCCACTTTACTAGGAATTCGGGTTCTTCGGCCCATCTTTTTGTGGTCCAAAATAGCCTCAACCTCGTGTTCGAGTTCTCCCTCGATCAGCTCTGGGGGTGGAGGAAGAAGGTTTGGCCCGTGCATCTCGTTCTCCTTGAAACGTGAAAGGAGCGAGGCATGGAAAACGGGGTGTATTCTCCACTGTGAAGGGAGCCCCAATTCATAGGCATGGGAGGAAATCACCTGGGTGATAGGGAATGGCCCTTCTCATTTAGGGGCGAGTTTCCTGGTCGGGTATCCCAACTTCAAGTTCTTAGAATCTAGCCAAACCCTCTCCCCCACCGTAAATGGGTGGAAGCCTCGTCTGCCTCGTCCGATCATTACTTGTTGGGACAGTTCATGCACCGCCAGGGCTTCTCGTCGCATGTTTCCTAATTCAGCTATCCTTTGTTCAGTAGCTGGTACATTTGTTTTTTTGTAGATCATAGGAATGGCCTTGGGGTGGGTTCCCATCATCAAGTAAAATGGAGTATTTTTGATTACCGAGTGGTGCTTCTGATTATGTGTGAACTTGGCAGTGGTGAGGTGCCCCTTCCATTGTGATGGCTTGTTCACGCAGAAGATCCGGAGATAGATTTTCAGTTCTTGATTAACTTGCTCTGTTTCCCCATCGGTCTGTGGGTGATAGGCCGTACTCATGGCCAGCCTTATTCCCAGGAGTCTTCCCAACTCCTGGAATGCATTGGAGGCAAATCGTGGGTCGTGGTCAGATATGATCTTATCGGGGAGGCCGAATCTTTTAACCACATTTTGTAGATAAAGGTCTGCTGCCCCCAGTGCATCAATGGTCTTGTTGCAGGGAATGAAAATTACCCCCTTAGTAAGCCCATGGTCTACCATGACCATGATGGTGTCACATCCCTCGCTGATCGGTAAGTCGGTGATGAAATCCATTGTTACCAGCGCAAATGGTCGTGTCGCCTCAGATTTGATCGGCGATAGTGGTGGAGATGTGGGGTGTGTGTTTACCTTCATCTGTTGGCACGTGGCACATCCGTCAATGTAGTTCCGGATGAAGATCATCATTCCCGGCCACCAGTAGTCCCTCCATACCAGTTTGAGAGTCTGGAATTGGCTGGGGTGTCCCATAAGTACATTGTCATGGTACTTTTCCACGATTTTCCTCCTCAATTCCTTGTCATCTGGGATGTAGCATCGGTCTTTGAAAAAGACCGTCCCATCATTTTCCATCCTCCAGTCTTCTACCGCTGACTTGATTGGTGGCATTCCTCCTTCTTTGATGGCCCTTACTATCTCTTTTAGTAAGTCATCGCGCATCATGCTTCCAGTCAGTACTTCTTTCAATCAGTGTCAATAGTCCGTGCGAAGATCTCATCTTTTAATAATGTGATGTCATCATTGTCATCATTGACATCGGGTATGTGGTCTGCTCATCATGATAAGGCATCAGATTGTATCATCATTTTCCCCGGCACGTGTACTAATTGGAGGTTAAATTGCAATAGGAAAAGGCTCCATCTCGCCTGTCGCTGGTTCAGTTTCTGTGCTGTTCTAAAGTACATGAGATTTTTGTGATCCGACAGGATCGTCGTGGGGTGTTTGGATCCCTGGAGGTAGTGTCTCCAGGTCTCTAGCACTCGTATTATTCCCAGGAGCTCCTGATCGTAGATCTCATAATTCCATTCAGTCGCCATTAGGGAGTGGGAGATGTAACTACAAGGGTGCCAGTCTCCATTAGTGTCAGTTTGTTTTAGGACAGCCCCCATTGCATATTTTGAGGCATTGCTTTCGATTACAAATGGCTTCTCAGTGTTTGGCATTAACAGTACTGGTGCCTCAGAGAATTTCCTTTTTAGTGTATCAAATGCTTCTTGGCATTCATTTGTCCAAATGAAGGGCTGATCCTTCTTCATCAAGTCATTGAGCGGCTTTGTGATCGCGGCAAAGTTGCCGATGAATCTCCGATAGAAATTCCCAAAGCCTAGGAATGATCTAACCCCTTTGACGTTGGTTGGGGGTGGCCAGTCCTTAATCCCGCTCAGTTTAGTTGGGTCCATGGCCAGTTGGTTTGGTCGCAAGATTAGCCCAAGGAACTTGACCTCTTGTACATCGAACTTAGACTTTTCTGGTTTCAGATAGAGGTCGTTTTCCCTCAGTCTAGCCAGGACCCTCCTCGTTCTCTCCTCGTGTTCCTCTTTGTCTTTCGAGAAGATTAAGATGTCATCCATGTAAATCACCAGCCACCCCTCATTTAGCATGTCCTGGAAGATATCGTTCATCATCACCTGGAAAATCGCCGGGGAGTTACAGAGTCCGAAAAAATGACCTTGGGCTTGAACAGCCCCTTATTGGTCTTGAACGCCGCTTTCCACTCGTCTCCCTTCTTAATTCTGACATTGTGATATCCCCATCTGATGTCTAATTTAGTGAACCATCTTGCCCCTTTTAGCTTGTCAAGTAGATCACCGATCAATGGAAGGGGGTAAGAGTTCTTGATGGTCCCTTCATTCAGATACCGGTAGTCTTGGCAGGGTCGAAGTGTGTCAGAGTCTTTTTTTGCTACGAAGAAGAACGGTGATGCCATGGGTGACTTAAATGGGGTGATGTATCCTTTTCTCAGGTTATTATTGATAAATTTGTCCAATTTCTTCTGTTCCACTGGGGTAATGGGGTAGACTTTGCAGTCTTTCGGGATGAAGTCTGGTTTGAGCTCAATTGCGTGGTCCCATGGTCTAGACTCAGGGAATCTCTCCGATGCTGCCTTTTCAAACACGCTCCGATACTCTTTGTATTTGTCAGGGAGTAAATCGTCGAGCGACTGCGTCTCCTTGTCGCCCTCCTTCTCGTGGGCAAGCCTTTGCGAGACGGAGGTCTTTGCTCGGATGTACATGGTATTAGAGTAGGCTACCCTGCCAGTTGATTGAGATTGAGTGATGCATGTGATGTGCCTGAGTTTTTGGTAATTTGGGGGAATGTAGTCATGTTCGATCATAAGGGAGGATTCCTCAGTTCTGAACACCCCGATCATCGGTTCCCCTCGAATGTAGGCAAACAGTGCATCCATTCCATCATGATTTTCCCTTGTGCAGGGCGGTAAGTTGATGTCCTCAGTGTTTAGTGCTGGTGTCTGTGGGTTGATTTCAGAATGGGTGTTCATTGCCAAGTGTGATTCATTGCCATCGGGTTTGTCCTCAGCGCAAAGTTCTCTTGCAAGATGAACTGTCCCGAGCCTACTCTTGTGCTTGGCGGCGGCGAGGTGGGTTTCCCCGAAGGTCTCTCCAGCACTCCTTATAGATAGCCTCTCGAGAGTCGGGCTCAATGTTACTCTCGATACAGACGGCCCCTTGTCATCTAGAGTGGGACTTTGCTTACCAGTGATGGTGCATGATCATTCGATCATAGTCTGGATTTTTCTCATAAGAAGACCCTCGGTTGGTTTGTCGGTCAGGGTCCCCAGTTTCCAGTCGATAATTGGGTTGTGTCTTTGAAGCCAGGAGTAACCCAGGATAATCCTTTCCTTTCCCAGCCCTGTTATGAGCATCCTCATCTTCTCATCTTTTCCTCCGATTTCTGTGTTGATGTAAATGTAATGGGAGATCGTTCCATTTTTGTTTAGGGTTCCATCAACATTTTTTGCGAGGATTCTTCTTGCAAGTGGGATTTTCTTTAATCCGAGTTTTTCGATGACTCAGTGATCGATGAATGTTTCTCCTGCCCCAGAGTCGATTAGGGCAGGTAATTTGGCTTTTGTGTCTCCTAATATGCAGTAAATGGGAATGCGCATAGATTGGTGGCTCACTTGCACTATCATTACAGTTGAGACGATTACTCTGGCGGGTTCCACTGCCAATGTGGGCCGCCACCTTAAAAACCCTCTGCCACCATAAGATCCAGCACCTCTTCTTTCTCCTTCTCTTCCAACTTGTTGATGAGTGCGTGGATCTTCATATAATGGTTGTGCAGTGTCTTCTTCATCTCTTTCCTTCCTTCTTTCTCAGGTGGTTCCTTCCCTCCTTTGTGATCGCTTGCCCTATGTCCTGCTTTGTGGCAAATGAAACATTTTCCCTTCTTGATATGTTCGAGTCTCTCGGCATAGGAGAGACATGTCGCATCGATGTCCATGGCATTCGGGTCCTTCGAGGAGCTTCCTGTTCCTCCTCCTCCTCCTGCCTTACTGTAAGTTCTTTCTTTTATCGCTTTTGCCCATCTCAGATGTCCCTCTGCCCTTGCTGCATGAGTATACCATCCTTCAATGGTGTCAGGTGGGTTCTCCATTCCAAATACCTTTTCCAGGACTCAATTGTTGAGTCCGTCTATGAAATATTCGATTAGTGCGGCATCTTCTTTGATCTTGGTTCAATAGGCCAGTGTTTTGAACTGGGCAATGTATTCGTCTACTCCTTTTGCTCCCTGTGAGAGCGCTTGGAGTTGGGTGCGCGCATTCCCTGCATCGTCAATCGGTGAGAATGCTGCACATACTTTTGCAATGAATTCCTGGAACATATCCCAGGGCTTTGATTTAATATATCTCTCTTCTAGATAGGCCTGCTTCCAAGGCCCTGCTGTCCCTCCGTTCATATAAGAAAGCATGAATAGGATTTTATGGTGATCATCTGGGAACGCGGTTGCGTTCGCGTCGATGTAGGCCCCACATTTGAGGAGGAAGAGCATAGTCTTCACTCTATCCCCAGAGTAGTCAGTCAGAGCCCTCATCTTTATTTCAGCAGGATGAGTGGTAGGGGTGGTGGGTGCACTGGGGATGGTGGGAGTGGATGAGGTTGCCATGTTTCTTCGTCGGGTAGGGTAAGGTCAGGTGGTTCTTGTAAGAATCATGTCATAGTGTATGTGCTGCCTAGACTGAGGTTAGTTGGCAGAGTTCAGATCAGCTTGACCTTTTGTTATAGTCAAGGTTCCTACTAAACGCCGAGGCTCTTAAGCATCAACATTAAAGCAAGAAGTTCTTCAAAGAGTTACTGAAGCTCGTAAGCGATAGTTGAGGGTGACTTAGCTGGAGTTCGTTAGGAATGTAAGAATGACCAGGTCAAGCTAAGCTTGACTGGTCCTGTATTCACAGCCTAAATACTACAAGCATAGATCGTAGATGAATGAGTCATGCTACGAGAACAATAAGAACAATAGGAATGAAAAGACAATAGTGAAAGGATGTCTGCAGTACTACTACAATAAAGTGGGATTGTGATGATGTAAGATTAGAGGCGTGTGGTCGCAAGACAATAAGAAAAGGGGCAATAGCATGTGATGTACACAGGTAAGACAATAAGAACAATTGTGAAGAAATTGATTTCCCCATCCGAACACTTCCATAACAAACATGGCTATATGAAGAGTGCACTACAAAGGCACACAGACTGGACACTGGTGCACAGACTATGTGTGATGCTGAATGAGCTATGAACTATGAGGGGGGAAAAGATCCTCTGGATTCTCTATCTGTCTGCCTACTATGTACAAATGGCTTATGTGATAAAAATGGTAAAATAAAGTATAAAAATAGAAAGTGCCATGCACTACCCACAAGCGCATCCATTGCCCCATCTAAACCCGACTGCACTATGCTGCTGCCTTAGCCAGTAAGATTTGTGCATGCTATAGCCCAATACCCAACTGTTCCAGTGTGATGCTCTATTTTTGGTGCACTCTAGGTCCTGTGCACTCTTTCCAATTAATCCACTTCAGTGTTATGTGTCACATGCTGCACCTTAGTAATAATGATGTGATCAACCATGCCAGTTACCAGATGAGGCAATGCTGATTGGAAATGTGGAAGAACTATAAGGAGATGCTGTGCAAGGCCAAATAGCACCAAAGTGCCAGGATTATGTGAAAGCACCCAAGTGTGCACAGTCCAATGCCAAATAGGTGCAAAGCACCCAGATTACATGAGAATGTGCAGTTTGCTTGTGCTGGAATTGCAGTGTGCCTCAAATAAACATGCCAGTAAGCTGGAAGCCATGATGTGCAGTGCAATTGGTGGGGTGGATTGTTGTATGTGTGATAAGGATAGTGCAATGAGTGTGCAGCAAAGAATGTGAGTTGCAGGTAAAGCATAAAAGGAGTGTGTAAAGGCACATCGAGCATGCAATAATGGTGAAAGGCAGATAAGGAGTGTGGAGGGGGGCGCACGGAGGCAGTTTGAAGCATAACAAGGTGCATTCAGAGTGCATGACAGAAGGCAGCTAAGGGGGATCCAAAGGTGCAGTAGAAATGTAAAAGGTGCACAAATGCACACAAATGCACACAGAAGCACATGAAGGCACACTGGAGTGCACTGGAGTGCATTGGAGCACACTGGAGTGCACGAAAGCAAACAAAGGCACATGAAAGCATACAAAAGTGGACAACAGCACACGAAAGTGCACCAAGGCGTGCAAAAGCATGCTGTGCAAAGTGAGTAGAAGGTGTCCAAGTGGTGGACACAATTGTGAAAAATGCCATAGTACGAGCACAGGGTGATAGGGAGCCATATCAGTGCACTCATAACTTCATGGTGGATCTTGATGAGCTCCACCAGGAACTCTGGAAACAGCTCTCCAAAGCACAGAAGCATTATCAAGGCCCAGCAGACAAGCACCGAATACCCACTCCCAACTTCAATATTGGAGACTATGCCTATGTCAAAGGAGAACACTTATGCACTACTCGACCTTCCAAGAAACTCTTGGAGAAATACTATAGTCTATTTGAAATTATTGCCCACCCAGGCACCCACTCAATTACCCTCTGGCTTCTGGACCATCTCTGGGCAGTTCATCCTGTGTTCCATGTCTCACAGCTGGAAGAAGACACTTCAAACACCATCCCAAATCACACTCAGCCTCCACCCCCTCCAGGTATTATCGATGACAAACTTGAATATGAAATCATGAAAATCCTGGACTCAAAAATTGATAACCACTGTCATTGCAAGTTACTCTACTTTATCTGTTGGGAAGGATACCAGGGGACTGATGAAGAAAACTCTTGGCTTTCCACCACAGAGCTTGATCATGCTCAGGAGTTGGTTATGAATTTTCACACCCATTACCTGGACAAACCTAGGCCACTTCAAACTTAGCTCACTCTGTGAATGGCAGTATGAGGCATTTTTGATTCAAAGAAAAAGATAAGAAAAAACTAAACAAAAAATAATTTTTTGGTGGGCCCTGACTAGGCCCCTAGACCTCCCCATCATCCCCTTCCATGGGCTCCACCCAGACTACTTCTGCTGCCTCCTCGGCTAGCCCCACTAGCTCTGCCTCCACCTCTCCTTCACTCCAACTTTCCTCCTCCTCTTCATCATCCTCTTCATCCTCCTCTGCTTCCCCTGCCCAAGCCCACTCTGGATCATATAGATCGTGGATGTTCTCCTGTACTGCCCTGAGCTCCCTCACCTCCCACTTCAGCCCCTTGATGGTGGATGCCAGCAGGACCCCCGATAGTAGTTGAGGAGGCCTGATCTAGAAAAAAAAATTGGGCCACATATGTTTGGACAAAATTTTTGAAAATAAGACATTTTGGTTTGGATAAAACCAGGCATCCAATTTCTTTTTTTAAATTTGTTCAGACTACCGATCAAGCCTCAAAAATCCAAATTTTCATTCGGATCCCTTCAATCAGGCCTTAAAAACCCAAATTTTCATTTGGACTGGTTGTGCAGCCCTCTAGAATAGCAAATAAGGTGTCTATGTCAGCTCTAACTTTTAGTGTTCAGTGGCATTGAGCAGTGTTCCTCTTGTTAGTTAGTATAATTACTGATCAGGAATGTACTATTTTCATAAAATGAAGCCTTAGCCACAATATATTAAAAAAGTACCATCTGCAGGTTTTAAACCCAAAAACTTGACATTTAGGATAGTTCACACCATCACATTTACTGCTGCACTACAGGAACTTAATGTTCAGACTAAGATTAGGCATTCATATCAGACAAAAACTTGGTTTGGACCATAGATCAGGCTTGTACCTAAAATCTCAAGATTTCATTCGGATAAAATCATGCATAGACACTTTTTTCAGCCAAAAATTGTTCAGATGCCGATCAGGCCCTGCCACCTATTATCAGGGGTCCTATACCAGCTCCCTCAGGAGTTCTGCCATCTAGCTCCCATCTTCTCCATTGGGGCCTCCTGCCCCTCCCACACCACCTCTTCACACTTGTGCTTTGTGCTGGCACAGGGCTTGCACACCCAGTGATAGGTCCACTGTGCGCTGATAATACTCAACCCAGAAACCCAAACAAAACCTACTAAATGGCTTCAGATGGTATAATACGAGTCAGAGGAAGGGTGCAAGTTGGTACTAAATATCACTGCTAATTTCCAAATGTTGTTTTTAGTGATGTGAAATGGTAAGGGATGTAACGAATAGTCTTTAAAAGCATATGAAAATGTTTGAAAAAGTTCGAAATAGGTTTGAAGACATGTGAAATAGTTTGAATAAGTTTGAAGATGCATGAAATAGTTCAAATAAGTTTGAAGAGGTTTGAGGTATATTGAGGGATGAGTTTAGTGAATGTGAAGTGTTTTTCAAATGGCAATAAGTGATAGGCGATAAAACGAGGAGCAAATACGATAGTTTCGAAGAAGTTCATGATATTTTGCAGAACTTAGAGATATGACATGAAGATAAGACTCAAGAGAACGACTCTTAAATCTGATGATAAGTGAGAGGGTAACTTGTGCTGTGTTCTCCATTGGTATTCCTTTTATTCTAAGTAACTAACACAAGTCTATATACAAATTAAAGAGATATTACTAAAAAGGAAACAAGAACATGTGGAAAACATGAGGCATATGCACAGCAATAAAGGTATTGTAAAACATAAAACAAATGAAAAATGGTAATACCACTTATCGTATTCTAAATCTCTTGTAGTCTCTCCTCGTGTCTGGTAGTGCTCGATATGCAGTGAATTGGCTTGTTCCGAATGTGTGGCATGTATTGAAAGTGTTTCAAGACAGCTATATGGTGGCCAATGTCATTCAAAATGCTGTGAAGTTGTTCCAAGTGTCGCGAAATGTTGTGAAATGGTTCAAAATAGTTCAAAGTCATCTGAAATAGTGTAAAATAGTTCAAAAAGAATTCAAAGTCAATTTTGTGGTGTTAATAGTGATTTGGAGTGCACATTGTAATGTGGAGATATGATTAGATTTTTCTCCAGACCTTATAGCTCGCAATGGACCTATCAGTGCTCTAAGGTCTGGAAAGAATTCCAATCATATCAAGACATCACAACACACACTATGAACCTCTACAAATGCCACAAAATCAATTTTGAAAACTTTTTGAACAACTTCACATGATTTTGAATGATTTTGAACTATTTTGAACAATTGAGTGATGCTTCGAATGCTTTTGAACAACTTCACACCACTTCGAATGAAGTCAGCTGCCATATAACTGTTTTGAAACCCTTTCTATACATGCTGCACAATCAGAATGAGCCTTTTAGTTGCATATTGAGCACCACCAGACATGAAGAGAGACAATAAAAGATCTAGAACATGATAAGTGCAGTTCTTATGTTTCAATGATATATTAAAGCAATAGGACAAGAACTCTTACTATACTGGGACAATGTACATTTCACTTATTATCATTTCTCATTTGTTTTATGTTTTACAATACCTTTATTTGCTGTGCATATTGCCTCATGTTTTCCACATGTTATTGTTTCCTTTTTAGTGATATTTCTTCAAATTGTATATAGACTTGTATTAGTTACTTAGAACGACAGCAAAGCAAAGGGGAAAAAAGAATAAGTTACCCTCTCCACTATCGTCAGATTTAAGAGCAGTTCTCTTGAGTCTTAGCTCACATCGTATCTCTAAAGTTCTGCAAAATATCGCGAACTTCTTCAAACTTTCATATTCACTCTCAACTCATTACCTATCACCTATCGCCACTCGAAAACCACTTCTCATTCACTATATTCATTTTTTGACATATCTCACCACCAGTCTGACATTTCTGAACTTCTTCAAAATTACTTCGAACCTCTTTGAACCTCTCCAAACCTTCTTTGAACTGTTTCACACATGTTCGAACCCATTTCAAATCTCATTTGAACAACTTTGTACACCCTCACAGACTATTTGCACCATCCCTTATCATTTTGTGTCACTAAAAACAACATTTTAATATCAGCAGTGATATTTAGTACCAACTCGCACCCTTCCTCTAGCCTGTGTTATACTTCTTAAGCCTTTTAACAGGTTTTTGTTAGGTTTCCAGGTTGAGTATATTCACTGGCCCTGGGCACCCATCCAGAAGCATGCTAAATTTTGATGGGAACATTTAGGGGGGGGGGGGGGGATTGTCAGCAATGTAAACAACAGTAAAGTCATTATCACTCACCTTTTGCAGGGCCACACAGCCTCCACCTGCATGACCCCCTTGGACTCTGCTGATGATACTCAACCCTGAAACTCAAACAAAACCTACTAAATGGCTTTGGATGGTATAATATGAGTCAAAGAAAGGGTTCAAGTTGGTACTAAATATCACTGCTGATATCCAAACATTGTGTTTAGTGATGCAAAATGGTAAGGGATGTTGCGAATAGTCTTTAGAGGCATACAAAAATGTTCAAAAGAGTTTAAAATGGGTTCGAAGATGTGCGAAGTAGTTTGAAGTAGACTCAAAGAAGTTTGAAAAGGTTCGAAGTAATTTCGAAGAAGTTTGGAGATGTTGGACTGGTGGCAAGATATGTCGAGAAATGAATATAGCAAATAAGAAGTGTTTTTGAGTGGCGATAGGCGATAGGCAATGAGTCGAGAGCGAATACAAAAGTTTGAAGAAATTCGTGATATTTTGCAGAACTTAGAGATACGATGTGAGCTAAGACTCAAGAGAACTGCTCTTAAATCTAATGATAGTGGAGAGGGTAACTTATTCTCTGTTCCTTTTTGTTTCTCTTCTGTTCTAAGTGACTAATACAAGTCTATATACAAATTGAAGAGATAGTACTAAAAGGGGAAATAAAACATGTGTAGAGCATGAGGCAGTATATCCAACAATGAGGACTTTGTAGATCATAAAACAAATGATAAATGATAAATAATCGAAACGTACAGTGTTCCCATATAGTAAAAGTACTTATCTTTTGCTTCAATATATCATTGAAACATAAAAACCACACTTATCGCATTCTAAGTCTCTTGTCATCTCTCCTTGTATCTGGTAGTGCTCAATATGCAATGAAATGGCTCACTACAAATGTGCAGTGTGTATCGAAAAGGGTTTTGGAACAGCTATATGGTGGCCATCATTGTTTGAAGTAATGCAAAGTTCTTCGAAAGCATTCAAAATGTCACAAAATGGTTCGAAATGGTTCAAAGTCATTCAAAATCATGCGAAGTTGTTCAAAAAGTTCAAAATAGTTCAGAAAGTATTCGAAATCGATTTTGTGGCATTCATAGTGGTTCAGAGCATCTGTCGTAATGTGTCAATATGATTAGAAAGCTTCTCCCAGACCTTAGAGCATGCAGTAGACCTATCACTGCATCCACCTGCACTTTTCCCTTCACCCTCTTCATGGGCAACCCACTCCTCTCTGCCTCTGTCTCCTCCTCCATGGCCTTTCTCTTCACTGCCTGGTTGGCAGCCACTGCCTGGTTGGCAGCCACTGCCTGGTTGGCAGCCACTGCCTGGTTGGCAGCCACTGCCTGGTTGGCAGCCACTGCCTGGTTGGCAGCCACTGCCTGGTTGGCAGCCACTGCCTGGTTGGCAGCCACTGCCTGGTTGGCAGCCACTGCCTGGTTGGCAGCCACTGCCTGGTTGGCAGCCACTGCCTGGTTGGCAGCCACTGCCTGGTTGGCAGCCACTGCCTGGTTGGCAGCCACTGCCTTCTTCCTCTCCTCCTCTGCCTTCTGTGCAGCCTCCTCCTGCGTGACCTCTGCTCACCTCTCCTCCTCTTCCCATTGGCTTCCTCCTCCAGCCAGAGTCCCTAGTGGATTAGTTTTTCTTGCTGGGCCTTGAGGGCAGCCAACCATTCAGCAGTGGATTGTGAGGATGTGTTCATGATGATAGAGGAGTTTAGAAACTTGAAATTTTTTTTGACCACAGACCCAGTTTTTAAGCTGGACCCTCGAACCCTCATGCGCCTTGTAGGCTCGACACTAAGAGGGAAATACTGTCAAGACCCATTTCACCTGATCAGATTCCTGATAACCCCCAACTCTTTTCTGACTCTTTTCTGACCTTCTCCATCGGCATTCCAGCTGCAGCACTTTTTAGTCATCAGACAAGTTGTCATGTGCCTTAATACTCATTTGCTTATTCACTTTATTTATTCCTAATACAGTCTTACCAATTCTGGTCATGAACACTTACTGAGACCCATTAGTAAACTTCCACCTTTTCCATTATTCTTTCAGCCTTCATTATTTAAGTGCCCATAGCTTAGCCTTGGACTTTAGTTTGCAAATTATATATGTGTATATTTGTCTACATGTTGTGATTCACTTGTGTTTAATCACCTTCAGTCTAAAATCCTTAATCATCCTTGACTTAATCTTGACTTAATCTCTTAACCCCTTGACTCTTCTCAACTTCAAATCAACTCTAAACTTCTGCTTAATCTATCCTCACCCTCCATCCAAAAATCTGAACTACCTCCACCCTGAAATTGGACAACTGACAAGGAGAAGGGCACAACTTCTTACAAGTTGAAGCCAAGTCCTCTCTGGCCCCTTTCACCTGGCCTGCTACAGCCCAGTGGATTCTGCCTGGAAACCTCTGAACCCCCTGACCACCAATGACCAGGTCCAACCAGAAGTCTGGTGTTTTCCTGACCAAGTTCCGACCTTGGTAGTAGTGACTTTGAACTCTGACACTGAGCCACTTTCTATTGTGCATCTTTATGTGCATTGGTACACTTTCAACTGCCTTTGTGTGCTCCTATGCACATTTATCTGTCTTTTACAATTGTTGCATGCTCAATGCATCTGTATACACTCCTTTGCACTTTGTTTGCAATTCACATTCCTGTTGCACACTCCAAACTATTCATCTATCCTACATGCCAACCTCTTGACATAGTCTGTTGGATTGCACATCATGGCCGCCCACTTACCATACAAGTTAGTCAAAGTGCACCATGACTGCATCATGGGACAGTAGCACATTTTCACATAATCTATGCACTTTGCATCTATCTGGTGCCACAATGCACACACTCAAGCACTTTTGTGTAATTCCATTGCTTTGGCCCTATTTGGCATTGCACAGCATCTCCTCATAGTTGTTCTGCATTTCCAATTGGCATTGCCTTCTCTGGTAACTAGCACAGGTCAATCACATCATTATTACTAATAGCACTGAAGCAGACCAATTAGGGAGAGCACATGAGAACTAAAGCACATCAAAAATAGAACATTGCACCAAGACAATTTGTCATTGGGCTATAGTGTGCACAAATCTCATTGGCTAGGATAGCAGCATCATGTGGTCAGATTAATACAGGCTAATGGATAGACTTATGAGTAGCACATGGCACTTTCTATTTTTATACATACTTTATTTTACCATTTTCATAACATAAATCATTTGTACATAGTACCTAGACATAGAGAGAAACCATAGAATCTTTCCCCCCCCAGTTCACAGCAGTCTCACTTAGCATTGCACACCATTTGTGCATTTTCATCTTAGTCCATGTGCCTTTCCATTGTGCCATTCATATAGCTGTGTTTGCATACTATTTACACCTTTTTATTGTATAGTTGCATTTGTGCATCGTTTGCACATTTTGTTCATGCATCACACCTTTGACACGCTCCAGTATAGTTCTCATCCCATAGCACTTGCTGCATTTATTGTCTATCACCTTTGCACTTGTCACATGTTTTTACTGCATTGCACTCTTCCATTCCTTTACATTGTGCACTTTTGCACCACTGTGCAATCCTTTATTTCTGCTTTACTTACATTGCACGCACATCATATTCCAGTGACTCTACATTTATAGCTATTGTTGCACCCTGAAGGATGTTCTGAGGCCCCCTAAGTGATCCCTCACACCCCAAACACTTTTGCAGCTGTAGGACTTGTGTTCTCATCTTCCATTGAACTCTGCACTGAGTACCAACTAGACACATCTGTGGCATATTTGTGCTGCATAGGAACTTCATCCCAGATGATGATTGAAGTTTGATAAAGGACCTCATGCAATTCTGAACCTTGAAGCATCCTGCAAGTAGAGGCCTCATTGATTTGGATTGGTATTCTGAATATTGAATGTGCTGTGCACCCTCCTTCTAAAATCAATGCAGCAATTCCCAATGATGCAACACAGAACTTAAGTAATGAGTGGACTGACAACACGCAATGGGTTGATAAACAGAGCCTAGTGTGCCTGTTGTGTAATTTGTAAGAACATATGTAGTGCTGCACAGCAGTTGTACACAAGAGTGACTTGAGCTCTATGTGTGGGACATATACATCGACACAGCAATAAATGAACTCTGAAAATCAGACGCGGGTGGCCCTGTTCGCAAACAATGCTCAGTCTCACACCGAGAGGCATGACTACCTAGCGGTTGTTGAGACCCTGGCAGAGATCTTCAAAGTGATATTTGCGCAGGAATTAAAATATCGAGTTAAACCTGACGTACGAGTCGGAACTTCTAGACGAGTTCCACTGGATGGACATATATATGCACAAGACAATAAATCATTATGCTTACCTTCTTTCAGGTATCTGCTTCGCCACGAGCTCCAAAACTACACCCGAAATGCCCAACAAGTTCTCGTTTCGTGATGTTCCCTGTGTGACAATTTTCCCTATTTATTCGGTGCTTTTCACGTCTCGCGATCATATCATGCGTCGATAAACGCGCCCGAGGAAGCATAGTGCGTGTCGAACCATGGTGTGCCCCTTAAGTTTTAATTCATTCCGCATTTCTAATCAATTACCGGTAATAGTACGCACTTTATGCCCCCCGCTACATAGTACAAGAACACCTATCACTGATGCAAGTATTATCGCTCGTACATCCGACCATTCCCGAATTCGACAATAGATACCAAGCCGTCTCCAGAGTCCATAAGCCAGGCATGGACAAATCTCGGCTCCTGTATTCCGAGTGGAAATGGATCAGTATGACGTAGGTGTCTTGACATATCTTGATATACACCCTGAGTGTCCGGGAGACCAACAAGAAGCAGTAAGGAAGCGTTATCGGACAGTTGATATGGCGTCGATACTCAAGTGATAAGCAATACGAGGAATTGTTGCAACATATGCAATGCAGGGAATAATTTGAGGATGATTCCTTGGATAACGGCCGAGCCTGCGAAGAACTGAATACCATGCGGTACTCTAAGTGAGTTCATGAGCGAGATTGCAAAGGTGCAGAACAGAACAAATTATAGGACGGGGTAGAGACGTGGAGGTAGGACCTGGTCTTGAAAACTCTGGGATTGAAGGGAAAATAAAGGATAGAAGGTGCGGCACATGGGTTGCGAAAGGTCATGACTTGCGGATATGTCCTTGGGAAAGTAAGTGGGTCAGACAGTTAAATCCAACAAGTTCCCAGGGAAAGAAAAATGGACCAGTTTACCGGTACAGAAACTTGGAGCACGTCCGAGCATGCACACTACTGTCGGTGGCGCTGGGGGCATTACTGCAGCTCAGTGTCTCCCAAAGACCTCACTGAGCAATCGCGGCCATCAGGTATTGTATTTCATAACTTCTTGTGGAGGAGAAACATATCAACCACATGATTTTCGACTGGTACGTACAGGCTGAGTACCAATTAAATCGAGGTCAGGGTGAGGGGGCACTTTACCTGAAGATGGCTTGCCTCGCTGCACCACAGAAAAATCTGTGGGTGGCATACTTGTTCTTAAAGGGTTTGATCTAAATTCAGCAATCTCGTCAGAGTTCGAGCGAGTAGCATGTAGAAAAATTTGTCACTACTGCGAAGAGCACAGGTTGGTATTCATTGAGCGAATCATGTACCCCTGGCGTAAAGTTTTCTTCTGAACTTTGAGCTTTTAAGTATTTCGCCCCAGTACAATGTATGAAGCTCCCACGAACTTATTTCTCCACGGGTAAATTTGGGGATAAATCACCAAACGTTCAGAGAGTTGAGGCTCGTGAGATGCTGGGATTTCGAGGATATTCGTTGAAATATTTGACAGATATGATGCGGAGACGTTGGCTGCTATAGGCAGCAGAAAAAATTAGTTGCGGGCGAACGAATGAGTTTGGTTCCATCAATGGACTTTGAATTGAAATTGGTCTTGTCTCACCCTCATCCTCATTCTCTGACATCGTCTTCTAGGCTGCGAATTTGTTTTGCTGCGCCCTCGCTGCATCTTGAACTTTGCGCCTTGATACCCACATCGCCCAGTGACAATGGCCACACCTCGTTTTCCCCACCCCTCGTTTCCCCAGACAACAAGAAATACATTATCGCACAGCAAAAACGATTACAATACAAACAATTGCTCCTCCTGGGACGTCTTGCATCAAGGCAGAACTGACAGAAGAAAGCCAATTCTCAGCTCAGTTGGATTTCAACACAGTCACCAGCTCGTCGTCAGTCGTAGTGGCTCGCATTGGCGGAATTGCCCACCGATGCTGCTTAGCGCTCCATGGATGATGGGTTCGATAACCACACTGTCAGTGGGGCATTTTTCATGATATCAGCGAGAGGGGTCAGCATATTCGTTGTCCCCATTGTTGCGGCACAATGTGAGTTCCCTTTGACTATGTCTTCATTCACAATATGGGCAACTTGGAGATCTGCTTTTTGCATTTGGCGGTTTAGCAGAGCTTCGAGGCGTGTTGATGATGTTGCTTTCAAAATGTGGACTTGAAGCCTTAATGGGGACTAGGGGCTCGTTTCGATTGAAACAAAAATTCCGTTGCAATTGATCAGATATACATGTCGATGGGATGGTTGTGGCTTGACTCACTCGCGCGCTTCATCGCAGTGACTGTTACTGTGACATGTCACACATGGCCCGGGCGTAGCAAGAGTTGGGGGAAGGAGGGTGAACTTCCTGAGGATGGAGGGCGATAGTCCCATGGATGTTCTTGGCTAAATGCAGGATAATGGGCCCAGGGTTATGAATATCCACCGCGGTTGTCATCAGTCTCTGTTTGCCCGACTCGCTTGCATCTCTGGGAAAAACCCTTCGAGGTTGATTTGGTTAGAACCGCAGAGATTTCCCGTGTTAGAGCTCTAGATGACTGTGGTGCTAAGTATTTTCCTATTGTAGGCCGTTGTTATTATTGGCGTATGTCGCCAAGTGGCCCTGCCGCGTCTCATCCGTATTGTGGCTCGCGGGTCCAACGAAACGAAACGACGAAACGAAAGATCGTACGTTCCAGCTGCTTCCTATGTCAGAGACTTGTGAAGCACGTCGTTTGGCAAGAAAACCTATTATCTGGCCACACTACCGATGGGTCCAGAGTCGGCGTCCTTCGTGACGATAGTCTGTTATCAGAGTCTCAGTATCGGTCTAGCTTTGTTATTCCTTCGCCTTCATGGTTGCGACCTTTCTTGAGGTGCGAGACGCCTACTGGAGTGTCTAGGACGAGCAATTCAACGGAAGTATTTTACCCACGGAGACAAATTCGACTCGAGTCATTGCCTAAATCGGAATACGATCTCTTTCCCTCGCACTATTGAGGTGCGCCGCCTCGTGGTGCGAGCTTCTAGACTGTACCCTTAAAAAGACGCGGGGACCTCAAAATTTGAAGGAGGCCCACTTCCTGCCCACTTCCACTCCTTCTGCCCTCATCCTCTTCGTCTAGTGACGATATCTACTTTGGACGTTCGTTGAATACATCTACAATATGCCTTATCGCCCCCGTACCCTCTCTTTGTTCACCGTTTCTAACTCTTCCAGGCGAGAGTCATTCACTCTCCCTGATTATTACCGCTCCACACGAATCGAACAATATGGCCCTTATTACAGATCATCAGAGTCTGCGCGAGATTTTATGGTAGCCTGCAAAATGCACATGATCTTATCAATGTTACTCATTACTTTCTATCGCAGGAAACTATCGATCTTCGTGGGCAAGAGAGCTCCTGCTCCATATGCGCTCTCGTATGTGTCACGAGTGCCCCGTTGCTTTCGCACTCATTTATGGATATTGCAGCCCGACATCCCGGAGGAAGATGAGCTTCAGCTCCACAGCATGATGTTTGAAGTGGTGGGCAGCGGGTCCGTCTACGACGTCACTGAATTTCCATATCAACGTGAAAAGAAAAGAAAATGGCTTGGGTGGCTGCAGGTATGTGAATTCATTCGTTCACACAGCAACCAGTTTTCACTTTTTTTTTTTTCTTTCCCTGACAGCGTCTATATTCAACGATGATCCACAAGTGTCATCAGGTGGAAGTTAGAAATGCTTGGCGAGGTGCTCACTTTGACAAGTCAGACTGAGATGTCATATCTCTGGCCGCTGGCCGCTGCTTGAAAATACATGCCACAGGCAGCACAGATGGCCATATTTTTTGAACCGTATATTCCATAAATTTGGTCTTGTATATTGTACATATAATGTTGAACCTGCGCTCTTCTATGTGATGTATACTAAGGAGGCTCCAAAGGACATATGATTGTGCATGATTATACAAGCACTTTTGTATGGCTGTGCTCATCAGGTGCCTAGAGCAATTTTTCCTTGAGCACAAACAGCTGTTGCAATGGTGTTGCAGACAAAGGTCTTTCCACAACCTCCAGCACTATGCAAGAACATGAGGCTTCCCATGTTATTGTTCATGGAATCCATTGCAGCATCATAAACCTGTCTCTGCCTGTGATTGAAAAGCTGGAGATTGTGAGTGATAGTGATGGCCAACTCTTCAACATTATAGTCCCTTTATTCCTGCAAAAGCCTATTGCCTGGAACATCAATGTGCCAGTTCCCTTCAATGGTAGGCATCTCTGGATACTCAAAAAGACATTTGCCTAACTGATAAGGATCTGGTTGATGAGATGCAAGCCATATGTAAACTTGATCATCTGTAAACTCTGTATCTGGATAGACTTGACATAATGTTCTCAAGGCAGTATTAACCATCAGTAGATATACTGATGGTTTGAATGATCCTATTGCATGCAATTTTGGGCCCATTTAGTAGGCTGCTCCACCTTGAAGAACCCAGGAGTATGAAAGAAACTGTTTCAACTGACTTCTTTCAGAGATAATGGAGTATTATTCAAAGTAGTCCAGACATATGTTGGTAATATAATTTAACATGACTCTGTAGACCTGATTTTTTCTACTATTTTTTAGGATTTTTTGATGACTTTTTGAGTCTATTTTTAGCAATACCTCATAACCCCTGGGCCATCCACTGAGGGGCATCTATTACACATGCTATGCTCACTGATTGGCCCTCTACAGTATGCCTCAGTACACCCAGGACTGGCATGCCATGGTTGGCAACCACTTCATCAATGAGCAGAGGTTGTACAATGCTGAAAAGCAAGCAGTGTTGGCAGCTGAGCATGAGGAAAGGTTGAATCAGGATCAGAGGGTGGCATTTGATAAACTTCTTGATGCAGTCCATGCTCAGTCTTTTCCTCCATGGTCCTGGAGGTACTGGCAAGACATATGTCTACAATGCTCTGTGCTACAGGCTCTGCTCCCAGGCCAAGATTCTTTTTTGTGTTGCATCTTCAGGCATCACTGCCCTTCTTCTCAAAGGTGGTCACACTGCACACTCTACATTCAAGATCCCCATTCCCATCCATGAATTTTCCACCTGTGGCTTCTCAAAGACTTCTAAGCATGCAGAGCTCATATGTGCAGCAGACTTGGTCATTTGGGATGAGGCCCCCATGCAGCATTGCCACATCCATGAGGCTGTTGATTGCACCTTTTGTGATATCCATGGATCAGACAGGCCATTTGGTGGCCTCACCATTGTCTTTGGAGGAGGCTTTTAGCTGATCTTGCCTGTTATCATCAGAGGTTCATGTCCTCAGACTGTTAGTGCCTCCATACAGCACTCTGCACTTTGGGGAAATATCCAGGTGCTCCATCTCAAGCAGAACATATGTTTGAGTGGAGATGTTTTAGATGAGTGCAGCTTTGCAAGGTGGTAGCTGTAGGTCAGTCATGGAATGCACACAGACAATGAGGCCAACATCCATTTTCCTGACCATTTCAAATATCCAGATAACTCAGTCTCTTCTTTGAGTGATGTCATCTACATATCCTGACATTCATCACTCACAACAGCACTCATATCTGTACTTCTCAGATTGGATGATCCTCTCAATGTAAGGGAAAAGGAAGGCATCTAAGGCATCTAGGCAATTTTCTGCATTCATCCCATATTTTTATATATTTTATTTTACCCCTATTCTGTCTTTTCTATGATTTTCTATGATTTTATTTCTATTTTATAATTATATTTCAATTTTTTCCATGTTGGTACATGTTGACAGTTCTATTCTTAGAGGCAGGACCCCTTCCAGATGTTTACCCATCAAGGTGACATCATTCTGTAGCTTGATCCACCTATTTCTGCCTTTTGCTATTTTTAGCCTATTATTTGATTTTTGGGTCTATCACATATACTGGGCATCGACAGATGGGTCCTTAGAGTTTTCTCTTTGGATTTCCCTCTGTTAGGTGCACCTGAAGTGTTTGTATTATGTGGTATAATATTAACTTTGGATTCCCCTCTGTTAGCTCAATTAAATGAGGCTTTGAGAGTGCCCTTACAGTAGAAAACTCTCCCTTAAGGCTCGAAATCTTGGACACTCTGCCAAGATAGGCAGGTATGGAGTAGAAAACGACTTCCAGAGCTCCTCAGACTCCCTACACACCTTCCCAGACACTTCCACCTCTAGTGCACACCATTGATGTGTTCAGTTGGACTCAGTGCAGAGTCTCAACAAAAGGTGTGAGCACAAAACCTACAGCTACAGGCATGCTCAGGGTGAGGGGGTTCATTTAGAGGGCCTCAGATCATCTTTCAAGGTGCAAAGACTACTAAAGAGGCTGGTTCAGTGGGTTGCAAGGTACGCACTAAGTTGTGTACACAAAAGGAAGATATGTGCAGTGGCAAAAAAGTGTGCAACACAAAAGGGCAAAAATACACAGTATGGAAAAACATGCAATGGGAGTGCAAAAATGTGCAACAATGAGGGAGGTGAAAAGCAGGAGGTGTAATGGGATGGGGATGAGGTGGGAGTGTGTCGAAGGTGTGACTCGACACAGACTAGGAATGCAAGTGGGATGCAAGTACAACTAAGGGGAAAATGCATAAATGATGCATAAAATGCAGCTATATAACAAGGGGGTGCAAATGGTGTACAAACACAGCTTTATGAAGGGCACACTGCAAAAGTGCACAAATGAAGACGATAGATGCAAATGAAGGATGAAATGCAGCTATATGATGAGGAGTGCAAATGATATGCAAATGTGGCTATATGAGGAGTGCACTTCAAAGGTGCACAGACTGGATGATAATGCACAAACTATGTGCAATGCTGAACGAACTGTGAACTATGTGGGGGGAAAGATCCTCTGGCTTCTCTATGTACCTTGGTACTACATATGTACAAATAGCTTATGTGATAAAAATGGTAAAATGAAGCATAAAAATAGAAAGTGCCATGTGCTACCCACAAGTCCATCCATTGGCCCATCTAAACCCAACTGCATGATGCTGCTGCCTTAGCCAATAAGATTTGTGAGATTTGTGCATGCTATAGCCCAATACCCAACTGTTCCAGCATGATGTTCTATTTTTGGTACACTCTAGGTCCCATGCACTTTGTCCAATTAGTCCACTTCGGTGTTATGTGCTGCATGCTGCACCTTAGTAATAGTGAAATAATTGACCTGTGCCAGCTACCAGATAAAGCAATGCTGATTGGAAATGCAGAAGAACTATAAGGAGATGCTGTGTGATGCCAAATAGTGCCAAAATGCCCAAATTATGCAAAAGTGCCCAAGTGCACACAGTCCAGTGCCAAATAGGTGCAGAGTGCCCAGATTATGTGAGAATGTGCATGGCTCGTGATGCAATCATGGTGCACCTCAAATAAGTGCCCTAGTAAGCTGGAAGCCATGATGTGCAGCACAATAGATGTGGTGAAGGGTTGTTGTGTATGATAAATGAATAGTGCAATGAGTGCGCAGTGAAGAATGTGAGTTGCTGGTAAAGTGTAAGAGAGTGCATAAAGGTGCATCGAGCATGCGGTAACTGTGAAAGGCAGATAATGAGTGTAGGGGGTGCACAAAGGTGGTTTGAAGCATAACAAGGTGCATTTAGGGTGCATGATAGAAGGCAGCTAAGGGGGATCCAATAGCACAGTATAAATGTAAAAGGCACATAAAAGCACACCTAAGCAGTTAAAGGTGCACAAAAGCACATGAGAGTGCATGAAAGCACACTTGGGTGCATGAAAATGCATGGAAGCACAATTGGGCACACAAAAGCACACTTGGGTGCACAAAAGCACACTTGAGTGCACAAAAGCACACTTGAGTGCACAAAAGCACACTTGGGTGCACAAAAGCACACTTGGGCACATGAAAGTGCACTGTGAAAAGTGAGTAGAAGCCATCCAAGAGCTCTGCACAATCATAAAAAATGCCATAGTATGAGTGCAGGGCAATAAGGAGCTGTATCACTGTGTTTCACCCAAGTGCCATGGATGCTCTGGAGCACATTGATGCACTTGAAGGCAATGTTGCTGGAATTCATGTGCAAATTGACACCTCACTTCTATCATTGAAACCTTTGTTAGAACTCTCCAGTCAAACCCCACACTGCCCATTTTGACTCCTAGTGTGCCTAGCATGCACATGCTGCCCAGCGCACACCCAAGTGAAGATGCACGTATTAAACCAGTGCCCCCCACCGAATTCAATGGTGCATGTTCCCATAGATGTGCCTTCCTCAATTCCTGCGAGTTATACATCAGTCTATGCCCAAACCAATTTGTGAATGATGCCGCTAAAATTTATTTGGCCCTCACATACATGAAGTCTGAGTGCACCTATCTCTATGTTGACCAAGTATCAGGTAATTTATGTAACTGCCATACCTGATTTAGATAGAGGTGCACCAAGCCTAATGATGTGGTTTCTGTAGTAGGAATAATATGGACCTCCTTTGTGAAGCAGTCACATACTATGAATATTGCATTATATCCTTGAGCTTCAGTAATCTTGTGATAAAGTCCACAGATATATCTTGCCATGACACTTTAGGTATAGGGTTTGGCATCAATTTTCCTGCAGGCTTTTCTGGAAATTTCTTCCTCCTCATGCACATATCACATCCATCCACATACCCCAACACATATTTTGAAATTCTGGGCCACCAATAATTTCTCATCACCAATTTTAATGTCTTCCACCTTCCTGGATGTCCAGCAGTTGGCATATTATGATGTAACCAGATGATCTCCCTTCATAAATCTTGATCTTTTGGTACATATACTTTTCCTCTGAACAACATCAACTCTTGCTCCTCAACCCATTCATCTCCTTTAATATTACCTTTGTTTTCTCCCTTTAGAGATTTTAAAGCTTCCACTACTTCATCATCCATCTCCAAACATTGTCTAATTTTAGACAACATTTCTGTTTTTGAGCTATCTATCAATAGATGCCCTTGATGCATAGCATGAATGCAAAAGTATTCAGGTTTGAGTAGGGTAATATTTTTATTGTCCTCCTCCACCCCCCTTTTATGATCAGTATGTCTGGATAATGCATCTGCTCTCCTCATGAAGCTTCCCACTTTATGGACCAAGTGAAAATTGAAATGCGACAGGAATAATGCCCAATGCTGATAGGTCCACTGCATGCTATAAGGTCTGGAAAAGGATCTAATCATATTGACACATTATGACAAATGCTTCGAACCACTATGAACACCAAGATAAGCTAAAAGCCTCCTCCAAAGACAATGGTGAGGCCACCAAATGGCCTGTCTGATCCATGGATATCACAAAAGGTGCAATCAACAGCCTCATGGATGTGGCAATGCTGCATGGGGGCCTCATCCCAAATGACCAAGTCTGCTGCACATATGAGCTCTGCATGCTTAGAAGTCTTTGAGAAGCCACAGGTGGAAAATTCATGGATGGGAATGGGGATCTTGAATGTAGAGTGTGCAGTGTGACCACCTTTGAGAAGAAGGGCAGTGATGCCTGAAGATGCAACACAAAAAAGAATCTTGGCCTGGGAGCAGAGCCTGTAGCACAGAGCATTGTAGACATATGTCTTGCCAGTACCTCCAGGACCATGGAGGAAAAGACTGAGCATGGACTGCATCAAGAAGTTTATCAAATGCCACCCTCTGATCCTGATTCAACCTTTCCTCATGCTCAGCTGCCAACACTGCTTGCTTTTCAGCATTGTACAACCTCTGCTCATTGATGAAGTGGTTGCCAACCATGGCATGCCAGTCCTGGGTGTACTGAGGCATACTGTAGAGGGCCAATCAGTGAGCATAGCATGTGTAATAGATGCCCCTCAGTGGATGGCCCAGGGGTTATGAGGTATTGCTAAAAATAGACTCAAAAAGTCATCAAAAAATCCTAAAAAATAGTAGAAAAAATCAGGTCTACAGAGTCATGTTAAATTATATTACCAACATATGTCTGGACTACTTTGAATAATACTCCATTATCTCTGAAAGAAGTCAGTTGAAACAGTTTCTTTCATACTCCTGGGTTCTTCAAGGTGGAGCAGCCTACTAAATGGGCCCAAAATTGCATGCAATAGGATCATTCAAACCATCAGTATATCTACTGATGGTTAATACTGCCTTGAGAACATTATGTCAAGTCTATCCAGATACAGAGTTTACAGATGATCAAGTTTACATATGGCTTGCATCTCATCAACCAGATCCTTATCAGTTAGGCAAATGTCTTTTTGAGTATCCAGAGATGCCTACCATTGAAGGGAACTGGCACATTGATGTTCCAGGCAATAGGCTTTTGCAGGAATAAAGGGACTATAATGTTGAAGAGTTGGCCATCACTATCACTCACAATCTCCAGCTTTTCAATCACAGGCAGAGACAGGTTTATGATGCTGCAATGGATTCCATGAACAATAACATGGGAAGCCTCATGTTCTTGCATAGTGCTGGAGGTTGTGGAAAGACCTTTGTCTGCAACACCATTGCAACAGCTGTTTGTGCTCAAGGAAAAATTGCTCTAGGCACCTGATGAGCACAGCCATACAAAAGTGCTTGTATAATCATGCACAATCATATGTCCTTTGGAGCCTCCTTAGTATACATCACATAGAAGAGCGCAGGTTCAACATTATATGTACAATATACAAGACCAAATTTATGGAATATACGGTTCAAAAAATATGGCCATCTGTGCTGCCTGTGGCATGTATTTTCAAGCAGCGGCCAGCGGCCAGAGATATGACATCTCAGTCTGACTTGTCAAAGTGAGCACCTCGCCAAGCATTTCTAACTTCCACCTGATGACACTTGTGGATCATCGTTGAATATAGACGCTGTCAGGGAAAGAAAAAAAAAAAAGTGAAAACTGGTTGCTGTGTGAACGAATGAATTCACATACCTGCAGCCACCCAAGCCATTTTCTTTTCTTTTCACGTTGATATGGAAATTCAGTGACGTCGTAGACGGACCCGCTGCCCACCACTTCAAACATCATGCTGTGGAGCTGAAGCTCATCTTCCTCCGGGATGTCGGGCTGCAATATCCATAAATGAGTGCGAAAGCAACGGGGCACTCGTGACACATACGAGAGCGCATATGGAGCAGGAGCTCTCTTGCCCACGAAGATCGATAGTTTCCTGCGATAGAAAGTAATGAGTAACATTGATAAGATCATGTGCATTTTGCAGGCTACCATAAAATCTCGCGCAGACTCTGATGATCTGTAATAAGGGCCATATTGTTCGATTCGTGTGGAGCGGTAATAATCAGGGAGAGTGAATGACTCTCGCCTGGAAGAGTTAGAAACGGTGAACAAAGAGAGGGTACGGGGGCGATAAGGCATATTGTAGATGTATTCAACGAACGTCCAAAGTAGATATCGTCACTAGACGAAGAGGATGAGGGCAGAAGGAGTGGAAGTGGGCAGGAAGTGGGCCTCCTTCAAATTTTGAGGTCCCCGCGTCTTTTTAAGGGTACAGTCTAGAAGCTCGCACCACGAGGCGGCGCACCTCAATAGTGCGAGGGAAAGAGATCGTATTCCGATTTAGGCAATGACTCGAGTCGAATTTGTCTCCGTGGGTAAAATACTTCCGTTGAATTGCTCGTCCTAGACACTCCAGTAGGCGTCTCGCACCTCAAGAAAGGTCGCAACCATGAAGGCGAAGGAATAACAAAGCTAGACCGATACTGAGACTCTGATAACAGACTATCGTCACGAAGGACGCCGACTCTGGACCCATCGGTAGTGTGGCCAGATAATAGGTTTTCTTGCCAAACGACGTGCTTCACAAGTCTCTGACATAGGAAGCAGCTGGAACGTACGATCTTTCGTTTCGTCGTTTCGTTTCGTTGGACCCGCGAGCCACAATACGGATGAGACGCGGCAGGGCCACTTGGCGACATACGCCAATAATAACAACGGCCTACAATAGGAAAATACTTAGCACCACAGTCATCTAGAGCTCTAACACGGGAAATCTCTGCGGTTCTAACCAAATCAACCTCGAAGGGTTTTTCCCAGAGATGCAAGCGAGTCGGGCAAACAGAGACTGATGACAACCGCGGTGGATATTCATAACCCTGGGCCCATTATCCTGCATTTAGCCAAGAACATCCATGGGACTATCGCCCTCCATCCTCAGGAAGTTCACCCTCCTTCCCCCAACTCTTGCTACGCCCGGGCCATGTGTGACATGTCACAGTAACAGTCACTGCGATGAAGCGCGCGAGTGAGTCAAGCCACAACCATCCCATCGACATGTATATCTGATCAATTGCAACGGAATTTTTGTTTCAATCGAAACGAGCCCCTAGTCCCCATTAAGGCTTCAAGTCCACATTTTGAAAGCAACATCATCAACACGCCTCGAAGCTCTGCTAAACCGCCAAATGCAAAAAGCAGATCTCCAAGTTGCCCATATTGTGAATGAAGACATAGTCAAAGGGAACTCACATTGTGCCGCAACAATGGGGACAACGAATATGCTGACCCCTCTCGCTGATATCATGAAAAATGCCCCACTGACAGTGTGGTTATCGAACCCATCATCCATGGAGCGCTAAGCAGCATCGGTGGGCAATTCCGCCAATGCGAGCCACTACGACTGACGACGAGCTGGTGACTGTGTTGAAATCCAACTGAGCTGAGAATTGGCTTTCTTCTGTCAGTTCTGCCTTGATGCAAGACGTCCCAGGAGGAGCAATTGTTTGTATTGTAATCGTTTTTGCTGTGCGATAATGTATTTCTTGTTGTCTGGGGAAACGAGGGGTGGGGAAAACGAGGTGTGGCCATTGTCACTGGGCGATGTGGGTATCAAGGCGCAAAGTTCAAGATGCAGCGAGGGCGCAGCAAAACAAATTCGCAGCCTAGAAGACGATGTCAGAGAATGAGGATGAGGGTGAGACAAGACCAATTTCAATTCAAAGTCCATTGATGGAACCAAACTCATTCGTTCGCCCGCAACTAATTTTTTCTGCTGCCTATAGCAGCCAACGTCTCCGCATCATATCTGTCAAATATTTCAACGAATATCCTCGAAATCCCAGCATCTCACGAGCCTCAACTCTCTGAACGTTTGGTGATTTATCCCCAAATTTACCCGTGGAGAAATAAGTTCGTGGGAGCTTCATACATTGTACTGGGGCGAAATACTTAAAAGCTCAAAGTTCAGAAGAAAACTTTACGCCAGGGGTACATGATTCGCTCAATGAATACCAACCTGTGCTCTTCGCAGTAGTGACAAATTTTTCTACATGCTACTCGCTCGAACTCTGACGAGATTGCTGAATTTAGATCAAACCCTTTAAGAACAAGTATGCCACCCACAGATTTTTCTGTGGTGCAGCGAGGCAAGCCATCTTCAGGTAAAGTGCCCCCTCACCCTGACCTCGATTTAATTGGTACTCAGCCTGTACGTACCAGTCGAAAATCATGTGGTTGATATGTTTCTCCTCCACAAGAAGTTATGAAATACAATACCTGATGGCCGCGATTGCTCAGTGAGGTCTTTGGGAGACACTGAGCTGCAGTAATGCCCCCAGCGCCACCGACAGTAGTGTGCATGCTCGGACGTGCTCCAAGTTTCTGTACCGGTAAACTGGTCCATTTTTCTTTCCCTGGGAACTTGTTGGATTTAACTGTCTGACCCACTTACTTTCCCAAGGACATATCCGCAAGTCATGACCTTTCGCAACCCATGTGCCGCACCTTCTATCCTTTATTTTCCCTTCAATCCCAGAGTTTTCAAGACCAGGTCCTACCTCCACGTCTCTACCCCGTCCTATAATTTGTTCTGTTCTGCACCTTTGCAATCTCGCTCATGAACTCACTTAGAGTACCGCATGGTATTCAGTTCTTCGCAGGCTCGGCCGTTATCCAAGGAATCATCCTCAAATTATTCCCTGCATTGCATATGTTGCAACAATTCCTCGTATTGCTTATCACTTGAGTATCGACGCCATATCAACTGTCCGATAACGCTTCCTTACTGCTTCTTGTTGGTCTCCCGGACACTCAGGGTGTATATCAAGATATGTCAAGACACCTACGTCATACTGATCCATTTCCACTCGGAATACAGGAGCCGAGATTTGTCCATGCCTGGCTTATGGACTCTGGAGACGGCTTGGTATCTATTGTCGAATTCGGGAATGGTCGGATGTACGAGCGATAATACTTGCATCAGTGATAGGTGTTCTTGTACTATGTAGCGGGGGGCATAAAGTGCGTACTATTACCGGTAATTGATTAGAAATGCGGAATGAATTAAAACTTAAGGGGCACACCATGGTTCGACACGCACTATGCTTCCTCGGGCGCGTTTATCGACGCATGATATGATCGCGAGACGTGAAAAGCACCGAATAAATAGGGAAAATTGTCACACAGGGAACATCACGAAACGAGAACTTGTTGGGCATTTCGGGTGTAGTTTTGGAGCTCGTGGCGAAGCAGATACCTGAAAGAAGGTAAGCATAATGATTTATTGTCTTGTGCATATATATGTCCATCCAGTGGAACTCGTCTAGAAGTTCCGACTCGTACGTCAGGTTTAACTCGATATTTTAATTCCTGCGCAAATATCACTTTGAAGATCTCTGCCAGGGTCTCAACAACCGCTAGGTAGTCATGCCTCTCGGTGTGAGACTGAGCATTGTTTGCGAACAGGGCCACCCGCGTCTGATTTTCAGAGTTCATTTATTGCTGTGTCGATGTATATGTCCCACACATAGAGCTCAAGTCACTCTTGTGTACAACTGCTGTGCAGCACTACATATGTTCTTACAAATTACACAACAGGCACACTAGGCTCTGTTTATCAACCCATTGCGTGTTGTCAGTCCACTCATTACTTAAGTTCTGTGTTGCATCATTGGGAATTGCTGCATTGATTTTAGAAGGAGGGTGCACAGCACATTCAATATTCAGAATACCAATCCAAATCAATGAGGCCTCTACTTGCAGGATGCTTCAAGGTTCAGAATTGCATGAGGTCCTTTATCAAACTTCAATCATCATCTGGGATGAAGTTCCTATGCAGCACAAATATGCCACAGATGTGTCTAGTTGGTACTCAGTGCAGAGTTCAATGGAAGATGAGAACACAAGTCCTACAGCTGCAAAAGTGTTTGGGGTGTGAGGGATCACTTAGGGGGCCTCAGAACATCCTTCAGGGTGCAACAATAGCTATAAATGTAGAGTCACTGGAATATGATGTGCGTGCAATGTAAGTAAAGCAGAAATAAAGGATTGCACAGTGGTGCAAAAGTGCACAATGTAAAGGAATGGAAGAGTGCAATGCAGTAAAAACATGTGACAAGTGCAAAGGTGATAGACAATAAATGCAGCAAGTGCTATGGGATGAGAACTATACTGGAGCGTGTCAAAGGTGTGATGCATGAACAAAATGTGCAAACGATGCACAAATGCAACTATACAATAAAAAGGTGTAAATAGTATGCAAACACAGCTATATGAATGGCACAATGGAAAGGCACATGGACTAAGATGAAAATGCACAAATGGTGTGCAATGCTAAGTGAGACTGCTGTGAACTGGGGGGGGAAAGATTCTATGGTTTCTCTCTATGTCTAGGTACTATGTACAAATGATTTATGTTATGAAAATGGTAAAATAAAGTATGTATAAAAATAGAAAGTGCCATGTGCTACTCATAAGTCTATCCATTAGCCTGTATTAATCTGACCACATGATGCTGCTATCCTAGCCAATGAGATTTGTGCACACTATAGCCCAATGACAAATTGTCTTGGTGCAATGTTCTATTTTTGATGTGCTTTAGTTCTCATGTGCTCTCCCTAATTGGTCTGCTTCAGTGCTATTAGTAATAATGATGTGATTGACCTGTGCTAGTTACCAGAGAAGGCAATGCCAATTGGAAATGCAGAACAACTATGAGGAGATGCTGTGCAATGCCAAATAGGGCCAAAGCAATGGAATTACACAAAAGTGCTTGAGTGTGTGCATTGTGGCACCAGATAGATGCAAAGTGCATAGATTATGTGAAAATGTGCTACTGTCCCATGATGCAGTCATGGTGCACTTTGACTAACTTGTATGGTAAGTGGGCGGCCATGATGTGCAATCCAACAGACTATGTCAAGAGGTTGGCATGTAGGATAGATGAATAGTTTGGAGTGTGCAACAGGAATGTGAATTGCAAACAAAGTGCAAAGGAGTGTATACAGATGCATTGAGCATGCAACAATTGTAAAAGACAGATAAATGTGCATAGGAGCACACAAAGGCAGTTGAAAGTGTACCAATGCACATAAAGATGCACAATAGAAAGTGGCTCAGTGTCAGAGTTCAAAGTCACTACTACCAAGGTCGGAACTTGGTCAGGAAAACACCAGACTTCTGGTTGGACCTGGTCATTGGTGGTCAGGGGGTTCAGAGGTTTCCAGGCAGAATCCACTGGGCTGTAGCAGGCCAGGTGAAAGGGGCCAGAGAGGACTTGGCTTCAACTTGTAAGAAGTTGTGCCCTTCTCCTTGTCAGTTGTCCAATTTCAGGGTGGAGGTAGTTCAGATTTTTGGAAGGTTTTTGGATGGAGGGTGAGGATAGATTAAGCAGAAGTTTAGAGTTGATTTGAAGTTGAGAAGAGTCAAGGGGTTAAGAGATTAAGTCAAGATTAAGTCAAGGATGATTAAGGATTTTAGACTGAAGGTGATTAAACACAAGTGAATCACAACATGTAGACAAATATACACATATATAATTTGCAAACTAAAGTCCAAGGCTAAGCTATGGGCACTTAAATAATGAAGGCTGGAAGAATAATAGAAAAAATGGAAGTTTACTAATGGGTCTCGGTAAGTGTCCATGACCCCAATTGGTAAGACTGTATTAGGAATAAAGTGAATAAGCAAATGAGTATTAAGGCACATGACAACTTGTCTGATGACTAAAAAGTGCTGCAGCTGGAATGCCAATAGAGAAGGTCAGAAAAGAGTCAGTCAGAAAAGAGTTGGGGGTTATCAGAAATCCGATCAGGTGAAATGGGTCTTGACAGTATTTCTCTCTTAGTGCTGAGCCTACAAGGCGCATGAAAGTTCGAGGGTCCAGCTTAAAAGCTGGGTCTGTGATCAAAAAAATTTTAAGTTTCTAAACTTCTCTATTATCATGAACACATCCTCACAATCCACTGCTGAATGGTTGGCTGCCCTCAAGGCCCAGCAAGAAAAACTAATCCACTAGGGACTCTGGCTGGAGGAGGAAGCCAATGGGAAGAGGAGGAGAGGTGAGCAGAGGTCACACAGGAGGAGGCTGCACAGAAGGCAGAGGAGGAGAGGAAGAAGGCAGTGGCTGCCAACCAGGCAGTGAAGAGAAAGGCCACGGAGGAGGAGACAGAGGCAGAGAGGAGTGGGTTGCCCATGAAGAGGGTGAAGGGAAAAGTGCAGGTGGATGCAGTGATAGGTCCACTGCACACTCTAAGGTCTGGGAGAAGCTTTCTAATCATATCGACACATTATGACAGATGCTCCAAACCACTATGAACACCACAAAATCGATTTTGACTACTTTTTGAACTATTTTGAACTTTTTGAACAACTTTGCATGATTTTGAATGACTTTGAACTATTTCATGACATTTTGAACACTTTTGAAGAACTTCGCATTACTTTGAACGACGATGGCTGCCATATAGCTGTTCCAAAACCCTTTTCAATACATGCTGCACATTTGGAGTGAGCCATTTCATCGCATATCGAGCACTACTGGACATGAGGAGAGACGACAAGAGACTTAGAATGCGATAAGTGCAGTTTTTATGTTTCAATGATATATTGAAGCAAAAGATAAGTACTTTTACTATATTGGAACACTGTACATTTCAATTATTTATCATTTATCATTTGTTTTATGATCTACAAAGCCCTCATTGTTGGATATATTGCCTCATGTTTTACACATGTTTTATTTCTCCTTTTAGTACTATCTCTTCAATTTGTATATAGACTTGTATTAGTTACTTAGAACAGAAGAGAAACAAAGGGGAACAGAGAATAAGTTATCCTCTCCACTATCATTAGATTTAAGAGCAGTTCTCTTGAGTCTTAGCTTGCATCATATCTCTAAGTTCTGCAAAATATTGCAAACTTCTTTGAACTTTTGTATTCACTCTCAACTTGTTGCCTATTGCCTATTGCCACTCAAAAACACTTCTTATTTGCTATATTCATTTCTCGACATATCTTGCCACCAGTCCAATGATGATGCTCAACCTGGAAACCTTAGCAAAAACCTGCTAAAAAGCTTATGAAGTATAACTCAGGCTAGAGGAAGGCTGCGAGTCGGTACTAAATATCACTGCTAATACCAAAACATTGTTTTAGTGATGCGAAATGGTAAAGGATGTGATGAATAGTCTTTTTAAAGCATACAAAGATGTTTGAAATTGGTCCAAAGACATGTGAAGTAGTTCAAAGTAGATTCGAATGGGTTTGAGGTTGTTCAGGTGAGTTCGAGGGGGTTTGAAGGTGTTTGACTGGTGTCGATATATGTTTGACAAATGAATATAGCAGTTACAAAGTGGGTTTTTAGTGATGATAGGCGATGACGAGTTGAGAATGAATATGAAAGTTCAAGGAAGTTCGCGATATTTAACAGAACTTCAGAGATGCGATGCAAGGTAAGACTCAAGAGAAGTGCTCTTAAATCTGACTATAGTGGAGAGGGTAACTGGTTCTCTGGTTTTCTAAGTAACTAGTACAAGTTTATATACATTTTTGAAGAGATAGTACTGAAAAGGGAAGTAAAACATGTGTAACACATGAGGCAATATATCATACAATGAGGACTTTGTAGATCAAAAATAAATGAGAAATGATAAATAATTGAAACATACATGTCCTCATATGGTAAAAGTACTTATCTTTTGCTGCAATATATCATTGAAACATAAAAATGCTATTATCACATCCTAATTCTTTTGTAGTCTCTCCTCGTGTCCAGTAGTGCTTGATATGCGATGGAATAACCTGTTCCGGTTGTGCAGCATGTATCAAAAGTGTTTCACAACAGCTATATGGTGGCTGAAGTCGTTCGAAGTGTCGCAAAATAGTTCGAAATAGTTCGAAGTCATCTGAAATAGTGCAAAATAGTTCAAAAATAATTCGGAGTCTATTTTGTGGCATTCGTAGCAGTTCGGAGTGCATCTCATAATGTCTCGATACAAGTAGGAATATTCTCCAGACCTTAGCGTGCACAGTGGACCTATCATCCTCCCCTTTACTGAAATCCTAACTGTCCCAGTGTTAGGAAACAGTCTCCTAACATGTCTATTACATAATACTATTTTTATTTCATTTTATTTCATTTTATTTCATTTTATTTCACCAAAATACGCTACAAAATGCCTATATATGCATTATTTGTCAGCATGGGAATTCCTTATTTACATGCATCAATATGTATGTGCATGTATGCGTATTTGTAATAACATACTACAATATGTGTAACATAGTATATAACACCAAAATAAATACTAAGAGACCTCAGTTGAGTATTCTTAGATATTCCATCCACATTAGTGGTGCGAAAGGCCTAATTCAGCCAACTGTTCTATTTTTAACCCCTCACATCAAATCCATCAAACCCCCCATCACATGCATGCCCCCTGCCACCTTCTTGTAGGAGAACCCACACGGTCCAGCTAGCAGATTAGTGGGTGTCGCCCTAACAGAAGAATACAACTCCCCTATCAGTGCACCTTCTCTTACTCACGTGCATATGTCATTTGTCTCAGCATGCCACATCTGCTTATGCATCATTTCGGCAAGAGCCGGAATTAATTGTATATATGTATTTACCTTGCTTTTGTAAGCCGACGCCAGGCCTCACCTTACATTGCGACCGCCAGTGATCGAGAGGCAATGCTCATCATTAGGACAGCTGTAACCAGACAACCGATCAGATCTGGTTTAGCTAAGATTTACATTACTCTATTTGGATGACTATTTTAGGTAGTTACTAGCCAAATTCAGTAATAGCCCTGAGATCAGGCACTGTTGGAAGGGTTATTGATCCAAAGTGCCCAATAGCCGAAATCATGTGTTTTGTTGTGTTTGGTAGCTGAAATAGCCAGTCATGTGACTTGAAATTTTGCGAAAAAATTCTACAGCCGAATCTCTACACAGCGGAAGAAGTGACTCATCACAGATTACATAATCATGTCAGAACAAGCAGCTTCGAATCCTGGACACAATCCTGTTCCCATGCCCATTCTTGAAGCCAAAATTGATGCTCTAACAGCACAAATGTCCCAATTAGTGTCAGTAATTAGCAGCATCCCAGCCCAAACAAGTACAAACAAATGCAGAGACAGTAGAAGACAAAGATGATGAGATGGAGGAGATGGTGGAGTGGATGTCTCAGGAGGATGAGCATGCAGAGGAGAGATCTGAGAGTGGAAAAATGCATTTACCTAAATACGCGCCCCCACAAATATTTGACGGTACCATGGAGAACACAAAATCCTTCATCAGCTCTATAGTATTGTATATTCATGGGAGAAAGCCTGAATTTCATACAACTGAGTCTAGAATTATGTTTGCTCTCTCATACATCCAGGGAGGGAAAGCACAGTTCTGGAGAAATGAAGCCATTAATTAAATTGCCGTGGGATATAAACTGTTTGCAAGCTTCAGGGAATTTTTGAAGAGATTGGAGGCACAGTTTGGAGACCCTAACCCAAAGGCGAGAGTGAATGCAAAATTAAAAACCATGCACCAAGGTTCTCTGACTGCAGACAAATTTTTTTTGCAGTTCAAGGCAGAAGCATCACAAACTGATATGGGAGAAGCAGCGTTGGTAGAATATTTGAAGGCAGGATTAAATCCCTCATTATTCAAGTCTATCTATCGACTACCTTCTATGCCGGAGAGGTTGGATGAGTGGTATAATTGGGCAATGCATCTTGATCGGCAATATCGACAGGAACAGGCAGAATCAAAATTGATGTATGGAAATGCCAGATTTGGAAAGTTATCAGGAGGAAAGTCTGAGAAAGGAAGGACACCTCAGGTACAAGCTCCGAAAGCACAGCCACCAGCCATGGCAGTGACACCTATTGTTAAGGAGTCAGCAGCATCAACGGTGCAATGGATGTTGATTGAGTAGGGAGATGAGCTCCAGTTAAATGTTTTAACTGTGGGCAGTTAGGGCATATGGCTTGAAATTGTAGGCAGAAAAGGAAGATTAGGGAAGTGACAATCGAGGAAGTAAAGTTGGAGGAAGATAAGCAGAAGAATTTTGTGGAAGAGTCCCAGTGAAGGTTTCCCCATTGGTGACCCAGAATCAATATAATGTATTAGTATCCAAGAAAACCAAGAGTGAACCTGAAAGAGAAATTGAGGAGTACGACCCTCATTATTTATCCAAGAAAGAAAAATGCCCAGCCTTATTTCTGAGGACCCCAAAATTTTTTATTTGCTCAGCACAGATAGAACCCAAAATCAGCTTGACAGTAGGATTGAAGACAGTAGACATGCATGCAGCAATTAAGGTGGAGGCATTGCTTGACAGTGGTGCTACCGGATTATTTATTAATTGATCCCTAATTACTGGAAATGGTATTCACATGCATAAACTGCCACAACCTATAATGGTGTACAATATTGACAGTACGATCAATCATGGAGGAACTATTAAGGAGGAGGTGACGATGATATTGAAGTATCAGGATCATCAGGAGTGAGCCATATTTGAGGTGTGTGACCTTGGGAAAACCAATCTGATAATTGGATGTCCGTGGTTACAAAAACACAATCCAGAAATTGATTGGAAAACTGGGAAGGTACACATGACTCATTGTCCTAAAGAATGTAATGTGTATGGGAGAAAAGTAAAAAAGGAGAAGAAGGAAAAGAAAGAGAAAGAACGTCTGACGAAGTATTCTGTTATGATGGAGGAAGTGGAGGATGAGGATATGCCAAACGGGGAAGTTCCAATTATGACAAGTAAAGAAGAACAGAAGCAGACCTTTAGGGAAATTTGTGGAGGACAGTCATGGGATAAAAATGTGGAGAAAGTGGAGAAGCCAGTGGAGGAGTTGGGTGCCAAAAGCCTACCATAAATATTTGTCAGTTTTTCAGAAGAAGGAATCAGAGCGGATGCCAGTGCAAAAGCCATGGGATCATGCTATTGAGATGAAGCTGAAATTTGTGCTGAAGAAGTCAAAAGTCTATTCATTACCTCTGAAGGAACAAGAAGAAGTGGATGCATTCCTTAATGAACAGTTGCGCAAGGGATACATATGACCTTTGAAATCACCACAGACATCACCAGTATTCTTTGTACCAAAAAAAGATCAGAGGAAGAGGATGTGTACAGATTATAGGTATTTGAATGAGTGGACAGTGAAGAATGTGTATCCTTTGCTGTTGATCTCAGAGATAATTGACAAAGTAGAAAAGGCCAAGGTCTTTACAAAATTGGATTTATGCTAGGGGTACAACAATGTACAAATAAAGAAAGGAGATAAGTGGAAAGCAGCATTTGCCATGCATTGAGGATTCTTCGAGCCACTAGTCATGTTTTTTGGGATGACCAATAGTCCCCCAACTTTCCAAAATATGATGAACGACATTTTCAAGGATGTGATAGACAAAGATGTGGTGATAATATTCATTGATGACATTTTGATATTCACAGAGGATGAAGAAAATCATGAGGCAATAGTGCAGGAGGTGTTGAAGAGATTGGCAGAGAATGATTTATTTGTTAAACCAGAGAAGTGTGTATTTGGAGCAAGCGAGATCGAGTTCTTGGGATTAAAGATTGGTCCTGATGGAATCAAGATGGATCCTATCAAGATACAGGCAATTGTTGATTGGCCCATGCCTACCCGTATCAAGGAAGTTCAGACTTTCTTGGGACTGACCAATTTTTATCGTTGCTTTGTTCATAATTTTTTCAAAATTGCCACACCATTACACAACCTTACGCAAAAGGGAGTAGTGTGGAGATGGGGAGAACAACAGCAGACAGCATTTGAGGAGTTGAAGAGGAAGTTTGTAGAAGAACCAATATTGGTCCCAGTAGATTTCACATGTCCCTTACGAGTGGAATCAGATGCATCAGACTTTGCTACTGGAGCAGTATTATCAATGCTATGTGAAGATGACAAATGGCATCCTTGTGCATATTTGTCTAAAGGGTTGAATGATGTGGAGAGGAATTATGATGTGCATGATAAAGAGATGTTGGGAATAATATGAGCATTGGAGGCATGGAGACATTATTTGGAGGGATGTATGCATCAGATCAAAATCTGGACAGACCATCAAAATCTGCAGTACTTCATGTCTGCTAAAAAGCTTAACTGTCGACAAGCACGTTGGGCATTATTCCTATCATGCTTTAATTTTCACTTGGTCCACAAAACGGGAAGTTTGATGAGGAAGGCAGATGCATTATCCAGATGTACAGATCATAAAAGGGGAGTGGAGGAGGACAATAAAAATACTACCCTACTCAAACCTGAATACTTTTGTATTTGCGCTATGCATCAAGGACATTTATTGGTGGATAGCTCAGAGACAGAAATGTTGTCCAAAATCAGGCAATGTTCAGAGATGGATGATGAAGTAGTGGAAGTTGTGAAAGCTTTGAGGGGAGAGAAGAAAAATAATATTAAAGGAGATGAATAGATTGAAGAACAAGGGTTGGTGTTGTTCAGAGGAAAGGTCTATGTACCAAAGGATCAAGATTTATGAAGGGAGATCGTACAGTTACATCATAACATGCCAGCTGCTGGACATCCAGGAAGGTGGAAGACGTTGGAGTTGGTAATGAGAAATTATTGGTGGCCCAGAATTTCAAAGTATGTGTTGGGGTATGTGGATGGGTGTGACACATGCATGAGGGGAAAGAAATTTTCAGAAAAGCCTGCTGGGAAATTAATGCTGAACCCTATATCTAAAGTGCCATGGCGAGACATATCTGTGGACTTTATCACAGGATTACCTGAAGCTCAAGGATATGATGCAATATTTGTAGTATGTGACTGCTTCACAAAGGAAGTCCATGTCATTCCTACTACTGCAGAAACCTCATCGTTGGGCTTGGCGCACCTCTATCTAAATCAGGTATGGCAATTACATGGATTACCTGATACAGTTATCTCCGATCATGGATCACAATTTGCTTCTGCATTTATGCGAGAGTTAAATAACATATTGGGGATTCAAACCAAATTGTCTATGGCATATCACCCACAAACCGATGGGTAGACAGAGAGAATGAATCAGGAGTTGGAGCAGTACCTATGCATGTTTGTCAATCACCAACAAACCAACTGGCCTGAATGGTTGGCAATTGCAGAATTTTCTCACAATAATAAATTCCATTTGGCTACTCGCATGTTACCCTTCTTTGCTAATTATGGGTATCATCCCAGAATGGGAGTAGAACCTCAAAGGGAAGTCAAGGTACAATCAGTGGAGGACTTTGTGTCAAAAATGTGAAAGGTGCAGAGGCAGTGTTGATGAAAGCACATGATGATATGATATGACATGCAGATCGTACTCGAGCTGTTGCTCCAGGGTATAAAGTTGGTGACTTCGTATGGCTAAGTACCAAGGATCTAAATATTTCATGACCTTCAAGAAAGCTTACGGAGAAGCAAGTTGGCCCATATCCGATTTCTAAAATAATTTCAGCCAATGTGGTAGTGTTAAAATTACCTCAGTCATTCAAGATTGATCCTGAGATTAACATTTCCTGTTTACACCCTTACTGCCCACCCACTATTCCTGGTCAACAAACTACTCCACAGCCTCCAATAATGGTAGAAGGTGCTCCAGAATATATTGTGGAAGAGGTTTTGGACTCTCATCTTCGACGAAATAAATTGGAGTTCTTAATCAAGTGGAAGAACTACACTGACAAAAATAATTTATGGGAGCCAGAAGAGAATTGTAAGTGAGCATGTAAAGCAATCGCCCAATTCTTTAAACATAATCCAAATGCTCTGCGTCACATTGCTAGGATGGTGTATGAAGGGATGAAGTTCTGGCCTTACCAGAATTTCACAGAGGGGACAGATACAATATTTTCTCACCTGGAAGTCGAGGCCTAAAAGGGGGGTAATGTTAGGAAACAGTCTCCTAACATGCCTATTACATAATACTATTTTTATTTTATTTTATCTCATTTTATTTGATTTTATTTCACCGAAATATGCTACAAAATGCCTATATATGCATTATTTGTCAGTGTGAAAATTCTTTATTTACACACATCAATATGTACATTCATGTGTCTGTAATAACATACTACAATATGTGTAACATAGTATATAACCCTAAAATAAATACTAGGAGACCTCAATTGAGTTCTCTTAGGTATTCCATCCACATTAGTGGTGTGAAAGGCCTAATTCAGCCAACTGTTCTATTTTTAACCCCTCGCATCAATCCATCAAACCCCCCATCATGTGTGCACCCCCCGCCACCTTCTTGTAGGAGAAACCACATGGTCCAGCTAGCAGATTAGTGGGTGTCACCCTAACACCCAGTTAGCTGATTGAAGTCACATGTGAAATGCATGATCGGGGTGAGGAAATTAGCGAGGTTCAATATATTTCTCATTCTTCCACATCACCTCCTACATTCATCAATTCTTACTTCTATAATGTCTCTCCTCGTCGAACTCAATGCCGAAATCCTTGAATATGCAAAATCGATGCCTGAGTGCAGCATCGCTGAGGACTCGGATTTCAAACTGTGGGGGAAGGGTTTTTGTGTGAAAATGGTATGTCTGTCACTGATTGATTCATAGTTAAAGATGTTAAAATGTTTCGTGTAGGCAGAATACGATGAACTCACTGAAGATCTTGGCGAAGAACATGATGCAACCATTCAAAAGGTCGTGGATGAAGTATTCAAGCGGTGATAGGTCCACTACACTCTTTAAAGCCTGGAGAAGCATTTCCACTCGTATGGAGACATTACGACATGCACTCCGAAGTACTAAGAACGCCACAAAATCGACTTCAAACCATTTTTGCATGATTTCACACTATTTCGGACAACTTTGAGCTACTTTGAATTATTTCGCGACATTTAGAATGACTTTGCAATACTTCGAACGACTTCGGCAGCCATACAGTTGTCCTCAAACACTTTCGATACACATTGTACATTCGGAATAAGCCAACTCACTGCATATCGAGCACTACCGGACACGAGGAGAGAGTACAAGAGAGTTAGAATGCGATAAGTGCATTTTTGTGTTTCATTGAAGTACTTTTACTATATGGGAACACTATATGTTTCATCATTTCTCATTTCTCATTTATTTTTGATCTACAAAGTCCTCATTGTATGATATATTTGCCTCATGTTTTACACATGTTCTTATTTCCTTTTTAGTACTATCTCTTCATTTTGTATATAGACTCATATTAGTTAGTTAGAAAGAGAATAGAATAACAGGGAACAGCACAAGTTACCCTCTCGCTATCATCAGATTTAAAAATCGTTCTCTTTAGTCTTATCTTCACATCATATCTCTAAAGTTCTGCAAAATATTGCGAACTTCCTCGAAACTATCATATTTGCTCTCCGTTTTATTGCCCATCGCCTACCGCCATTCGACAAACACTTCACATTCGTTAAACTCGCTCTTTGATATACCTCGAACCTTTTCAAACTTATTCAAACTTCTTCGGACTACTTCGCACGACTTTGAACCTCTTCGAACCTTTTTCGAACCTATTTCGCACATCTTTGAACCTCTTTCAAACTATTTTGAACACCTTCGTATGCCTATATGGACTATTATCCACAGCCCTTACCATTTCACATCACTAAACATTATGCTTTGGTCTCAGCAGTGATATTTAGTACCACCTTGCACCCTTCCTCTGGCCTGTGTTATACCATCCGAAGCCATTAGTAGGTTTTGTTTGGGTTTCTGGGTTGAGTATCATCAGCGGTATAAAGCAATGGCGTGACACGAATAGATTTCATGGGGCAGAGAGCTATTGTTTGTAGATTTGATTGAGGAGATAGAATGCAGAAGAAGGGAGGAGGATAAAAAACAGGCTAGAGAGGAGCAGCAGGAGGTGAAGAGGCTGGAAATCGAGGGTCAGAGGAGGGCATTGGTGGATGCTCAAAATGCAGCTCTTGCTGCATTTCATGCGAAGACGATTTCGAAGGAGGATTTGAAAAGGCAGAGTGTAAAGTTCAAGGCTGAATTTAAGGTGATCGGAAGGGCAGAGGCAGGTGAGGACAATGAAAATGAGGACAAAGACGAGCTGCCCATGATGAGGGTGGCGAAGCGAAAGGTGGTCGAGGTCAAGAGCAAAGAGGATGAGGAAGAGGAGGTTGTGGGGGTAGAGGCTGTGAAGTGGGCGCAAGTCGAAACAAGCAAGTTGCTCGATTTTGAAGGTCCAGTAAGTGCTTTCTCTTATGTTCGAAGATTTTTCATGCAGCTAATCACTTTCATAGTGCAATTGGTGTGCTGGGTTCAAGTCCCAGCCACAGTGTGTTGTTAGAAAGGGCACTGCAAAATGTTTGAAATGCACCCAGGAGGTGCAAGGCTGTTACTGGGTGGGGTTGTCAAGGTGAGGCCTTCGAAAAGGCAAAGCAAAGAAGTTTGTCAGTGCGAAATGAGATTTGCACCCCAGACAAGGTACGAAAAATATTCAAAATTATTTCGAAGGGCTTACTAACTGGTTTTCAAGCTTCATAGTGCATCGAATTTGTGTCATTGGCCCCTTCGAAGATGGCGAGCAAGTTGCGGGGCCATCCAAGCCATCAACGCCCAAATCGAAACAGAAAAGGTGATCGTCGAAGGGCCAGGTGAGGGAGGTACAAGTTGTTGAAGGGGTCGGAGGGGTTGATAATGCATGGGTTGTGTGCCGTAGCTTGCTCGCTGCAAAATTGGTGCAGAAAAAATTCGAGATGGAGGTATTGGGGAGGGAGGTAGACGCATTGGAGGAGATGTTGGAATTGTAGAACTTTTTTTTTTGTTTCTGTTGCTCTATTTCAAATTATCTTTAAATGTCTTTTGGAAAGTAAGGTAAAGAAGAAATGAAGATATAATGAATGAAAAAAAATGACTTTTAGAGAAAGGCTCAGTAGTTCATCATAGCTGAAAAACCCTTTGGAGTTTGCATAACCACACTATGATGCAATATCATGACTTGTATCATACACTAGAGGCAATCGAAATCTTTGTAAGTAATTGCAAAAAAGAAAAGGGAGGATAATTATTTATTTTCGATGTCCTGAAAATCTTTGAAGGTATCTTTGTCAAAGTTTGAACTTGTTTGAAGTTGTTCGAGGTGCTCGGAGTCGATATCAAGGAAATTCAGTGGTAGGGAAATTGATTTTTGAGTGAGGTATGGTAGCAGACAAAATGTGGCAATAGGTCTATGTAGGACTGACCCGTCAAGTTTGCAGAGAATATAAGCCCCCCCATAATTTTGTTTGATAACAATAAGAGGGCCAACATATCGGGGTTTCATCTTGCAATTGAGGGACTTCTTGATTTGCATGTTTCGAAGTAGCACTAAATCTCCTTTTGCAAAGTTGTAGTAGTGCATCATATGTTCATGAGCAAGTTTAAAGCATTTTGCAGCTTCAATTTGGGATGTGTAGACCTTCAAATATAACAGTTCGAGGTCATTAGATTGTTTTTGTAGTGCTAAGGCTCATTGAGCTATAAGATTGGTTGTCAATAAAATTGAATTGGGTGGCAGTTGTAAGTATGTTGCCTTGGAGATGTCAAGGGGTATTAGAGGATGTGCTCCTGTAACTGCAAAGTAAGGAGAACAACCCATGCATTTATGAACCATGACTTGTTCTGCCCAAAATGCTGAGTGTGCCCCTGCTGACCATTTCGCTTGTTCTCCATCGACAGCTTTAAATAATGATTGTCGAACATCAAAATGGGCTTGTTCGATGAGTCCATTGGCACATGAATTATAACTGCTAATTCGAATATAGTTAATATGATATCGTTTCACAAGATATTCCATAGCTGCGATAAACACAGTGCCATTGTCAGTTATGATTTTGTATAGTGAGCCCCATCAACAAATAATGTCTTTGAAGATCCAATCACCCAGAGATGTGGCATTTTCACATCGAAGTTTTTGCCATTCTGGATAGGTCATTAGTGAGCATCGACCTTGTATGATGTATTTGAATCCATTTAAAGGTGGCATTTGCATTGTATTGATATAGACTTTGCTGAAAAGGGGTGCTAGAGTGGCAACTGTGGGCAGAATTAGAACATTTCGAGTCTGTCAAATTTGGCATAGGTGGCAGGTTCAAATATACCATGCGATGTCAGATTTCATGTTTGGCCACCAAAATTGATGGGCAATAACTGATTTAGTAGCGAAAACCATTTTGTGTCTGATGTCATTGTGAGCTGCGCGAATGATTTCAAGATGACATTCTGGAGGAGCAATGATTTTGTGAGCTCCTTGGGAGTCTTTTCTCCATAGTTTGCCCAAGTCTAAAAAGAATTCGGTGCAATATCGAATAAAGGTAGCATATTCTGCATCTGATAGATCAGGGGGTTGCACCAGGTCATGTAACCATTTTCGAATGCGAAGTAACCTCTTGTTGTTTGTTTTTGCATTATTTGATCATGGGACATCATTATAGGTGAGATCCTCCCCCTTACTGAAATTCAAAGAGAGGGAGAAGGTCAAAATTCAATGCAAAGTAAATGGTCAGGTTGTAATAGCATTTATTTGATGTACGAAACTGTGAAGGTGGTCAATCCAGTCTCCGAAATTATCTTCATTGTCGAGCTGAACATCTTCATTTTGTGGGGGTCATCTCGAAAGTCCATCAGGACCATGGTGTGTTCCTGTGACATGGACTAATGTAAAGTGAAAGGTTAGGATGGATACGATCCATCGATTGATGCTAGTGCTCGGTGCGATATCAGGATTCGAGAGCATGCCTTTAATATATCGTGTGTCAACTTCAACAATAAGCCTTTGAGCTCCTATTCTGAGAGCACAATATAGACTGTAAAGTTCAAGTTTTGGCTGTGAAAATTAGGATTCGTGGTCATTAAGTGTAATCGATCCAAATCGACTATAGTATCATTTTTGAGGGTTTTCAGAATTGCATTGAGCGAGAAAGAAATTAACAGTGATGTTCAAAGTGTCAACTGATAGGATGACCAGGGCTGAAGATGAGTAATTGATAGCTTGAATCGCTGGGAAATTGATTAGAGCTGCTTTCAAATCTTCTTGGGCTGCTATTTGTTCCACTCCGAATTTGAAAGGAACATCTTTTTGAGTGAGTTGGATCAGTGCTGCAGCTCATTGAGCAAAATTTCAGATAAAGATATGACAAACTCCAATGGTTCCTAGGAATGCTTTGACTTTGGTGAGGCTTCAACATGGTCTCCACTTGCTAACAGCTATGATTTGAGTAGGTTTGGCCATATGACCTTCAATATTGCATTGATGCTCTAAAATGATTATTTCAGGGATGCAAAGATAGAGTTTCAGACCTGAAAATGTTCCTCCGCAATACTTCATGTGCTGGACTATCTGATTTAAATTTTCGAAGTGCTCCCAGACAAAGCATCGAATAGCTAGATTCTTGGGAATCATTTTGTAGGATCCACTGATCATTCTATATTCTGATTTCAGACCCTTAACCAGTGTGTCATCAATGTAAGGGATGGTGATGTGAGGAATTTTGGGCTGTAGAATAAATGTCACATCGTCATGTAAGATAGAGACAGAATTTGTCCAACCCATGGGTAGGGTAATGATGTGAAGTGCTCCAAATGGTGTCTGAAATGTTGTTAGATCGCGAGATGATTCTGTGACTTTCCTTTCATCAAATGCCACATAGAGATCCAACATTCCTCCATATGATTGTCCCCCAAATTGTTCTGCTAAATGTTCAGGTATCGGTATGACACCTGAGTGCTGGATTGTTACTTGGTTAAGTGGTTCTAGACTGTGGACGATTTGAAGTGATTTCGCATCCTTTTCATGATGCAAAACCATCGTGATCAGTATGAAGAGTTTGATGGTTTGTATACTCCTGCTTCTATCTTCTTTTTCAGTATCTTGCATATCTGTTTGTACAAACCTGGAGGTATAGAAATGTTTTGCTCAACCCATGGAGTGTGAGGAATGACAGGGAACTCTATAGGAGGAAAAAAGTCAGAGTGAAAGCTTCCTCACTCTTGTTCTGTCCATGCAAAAGCTGTTTCCTGATTTCAAATAAAATTGTGCATAAGATTTTGTTCCTCTGGCCATAGGAAATTGCCAGGATGATTCTTGTCGATGATAGCTTTACGTTCGAGTAAATATCATGAAGTGGGGATAAACGATGGTGGATGAGGATTTAATTTTGGCATGTTTTCGAGGGGGTCACCAGTAATTGTTCGAATAATGCAAAATCAGTTGGGTAGCTCAGTAATAACTGGGTGAATTTTTTGTGCAACAGGTTTGTACTTCTTTTTCAATGCCACAAAAATCAGATATGAGGAATCAATGATAGGCGTAGAAAGTGTAGATGTTGCCATCAAGGTTGATAAATATGTTTTGTATTGATGACTGGCTGTTAAATATAAATTCGCAAGGATTGAAGAATAAGAAATGGATTTTGAGGAGTTTGAGGACTCCATATTGGGAATATTTGCAGTGCATTCAATAGTGATAGATAAATTAGAGGGATCAAATGAGATAATGAAAGTGCACTGGTCAATGTCCGAAATTTCATCCTCTAGTTGCGAAAATCCTTTCGACAGTGATTAGAATGGGGAATCATGGGGATTGCACAGAATCATGTCGAATTAGGATTGTATATTGTGATTGTCTGAGCCTCATTCCTGTAGTTTCTAATGGTGCTTTCGGTGAGCACATCGAATGGTCGACCAAGTAAGATATCATAGGCTGGGTCGCAAATTATGTGAATTTGCATGAATAGCATAATACTCCCCACTTTGCAAGGCACATTTCATGCTAAACCCAAACTTTCATCAATGCCTCTGCTAGCCGATTGGAGTGGAATGTGGATTGAAGGATCATAAGTGAGGCCAAGTTCGCAGCAAATTTCTTCAGACATTGCAATAATGAAAGAGCCAGGGACTATGACACTTTTGACTGGATTCCTTCCATTGACATTCATAATAATCGACCTAATCAAATGGGATTCCTTCACAGCAATGAAGGGTTCTGGAATATCGCCAGGTCAAAGACTGTTAATATAAGTTTTGAATGGATCATCAATTATAAAAATCTCATTGTTAAGCAGATTTGTGGCATTATTTCCTTCAGACTGCTGAATTTGACATAGAGTGACCTGTTCCTTCCATTTTGTATAAACTTCAGGCAATAGAGACAACAATTCCTTGGGCATTAGTGTGATAATTGGGGTCTTCATCGAACGAGCGAAAACATTTTCCATGATTTTATCCTTTTGAATTGGTGCTTGGGTATGGTGTGAAGGACCATCTTTGCCTTTACCTTCCGCAGTTGATCCGAAGTTTCGTTCATGTGGTGGTAGGTACGAATTTTCTTTTGTAGCAGCATAAGGATGAATAACAGGCTGCAAAGTTGTTTCTGAAGTCAAAGATGATGCCAAAGTCGAGGTTGGTAGGTTTGTTGCCATAGATAAGATGGATGATGTGGGTACTTGTGGAGTTGATTGTTCAACTGCTGCAGTGTTTGGGGCGACTGAAGGTCAAGAGACAGGGACTGTCGGTATGCTTGAATTAGTTTTAGCAAAGGTCCTACCACTTCGCAAAGTGTATATCTCTTGTTTGAGCTTTGCAATGTGATCTTTGGGTGTCGCAGATTGTTTGGAAACCTGGTAGATGCCCCTAGGTGGTGTCGAAGTAGCTGTTGAGGATGTGATGTTGTACATGAGTGATGATGCAGTTGTAGTCGGAGAATTTCATCGAGTCCATTCGTCAATCCTGTCTTTGATAAAGTGACCAGGAATGTTTCGAGGGGTGAACCGTCCATTTGGAAGCACAATTTTCTCTTCGTTGTTCTTTTTACACTTTGCTTCATTGATATAGGCTTGGCAAACCAAGCAGTCACTAAGGAAATGACTGGTGAGTCCACAAAAGACACAAGCTAAATTTCGAGCTGGTCCAAGCAAAATCCACTGTTAGTTCGAGGAGGATTAGTGGGTTTTGAACCTGCTAGAGCCATGATGAGTGTGGCTGCGAATTTTTCGAGAATTGCTGATAAGTCTTCCAATTTGATCTGTTTCAAAGATGTCAAAGTCAATGCCAAGGTTTCTGAAGGCTGTAATGATGCCGAATTCGAGCTAATTGATCCTGCTAAAACAAATTTCACTGCCATGTGAATGTCGTCAAGTGGGTAGGTGTCATCTGGATAGGGGTCGGGAAATTTAAGTTCGAGTCATCATGCAATTCGTGACTATAAACCTGGTTGAAAGCCTCGAACGAACACTCTACTTTGTTCTGCCTCTGAAATTCGGCCTTTAGAGAGTAAGAACTTCATAATGTTGTAGAACGACCTGTAATATAGTCCTAAATCACTTGCATTAAAGATACCCATCTGAAGTTGTTCACCAACGAGTTTGTCCATGTCTGAAATCAATCATTTTTGATCATCTTCGGAACCAGGATATAGTCTGTGGATTGCAATGCAAAAATTGTGAAATGAAGTGCCAGTTTCATATTCAGGAATTGATTCCCAGAGTTTGGATGTATTGATATCGACATATTGACAGGCATGCTTCCTCATAAGTTTGGGATCCATAACATTACAGTCAATGAAGAGTATTTTGAGCTCGTTAAAGTATCGACGTAGCTCTCGAGGTTGAGTAGGGTTGAATTTAGGTGCTGTGGAATGTCTACGAGCTGGCATTGTTGCTTGGTTGGCCATAGATGTACCAATTTGAGGAGTTAAAACCTGAGCGAAGGATGGTAGATGTGTTGAAGTGGCTGGAATAATAAATGATGTAGTAGACAATGAGGAAGAAGAGGAAGACGAGGTTGTAGACGAGGAAATCGGTGAAGGAAACAGACCATGATGTGTGGATTTGGCGTCAGAGACAGGAATTAGAATATCCCCCAATTGTTCGAGAGATTTGAAGACCTGGCGAGTCTCGATTCTAAGGTTTCGAGCTTGTGTTGGCCTAAGCTGAGAGATTCGAGGTGGATTAGGCAATGAAATGATTTAGAAACCCCTCACAATGGGCTCCAAAATGATGATGCTCAACCTGGAAACCTAGCAAAAACCTGCTAAAAGGCATATGAAGTATAACTCAGGCTAGAGGAAGGGTGCGAGTCGGTACTAAATATCACCACTGATACCCAAAACATTGTGTTTAGTGACACAAAATAGTAAGGGCTGTGGCGAATAGTCTTTAAAGGCATACAAAGATGTTCAAATAAGTTTGAAATTGGTCCAAAGATGTGCAAAGTAGTTCGAAATAAATTTGAATGGGTTCAAGGTTGTTTGGGTGAGTTTGAGGGGGTTTGAAGGTGTTTAATTGGTGTTGATATATGTTTGACAAATGAATATAGCAGTTACAAAGTGGGTTTTTAGTGACGATAGGCGATGATGAGTTGAGAACAAATACGAAAGTTCGAGGAAGTTCACGATATTTCACAGAACTTCAGAGATGCGACACAAGGTAAGACTCAAGAGAACTGCTCTTAAATCTAACTATAGTGGAGAGGGTAACTGGTTCTCTGGTTTTCTAAGTAACTAGTACAAGTTTATATACATTTTTGAAGAGATAGTACTGAAAAGGGAAGTAAAACATGTGTAAAACATAAGGCAATATATCATACAATGAGGACTTTGTAGATTAAAAATAAATGAGAAATGTAAATAATTGAAACATACATGTCCCCATATGGTAAAAGTACTTATCTTTTGCTGCAATATATCATCGAAACATAAAAATGCTATTATTGCATCCTAATTCTTTTGTAGTCTCTCCCTGTGTCCAGTAGTGCTTGATATGTGATGGAATAACCTGTTCTGGTTGTGCAGCATGTATCAAAAGTGTTTCACGACAGCTATATGGTGGCTGAAGTCATTCAAAATGCTGCAAAGTCATTCAAAGTGTCACAAAATAGTTCAAAATAGTTCGAAGTCATCCAAAATAGTGTAAAATAGTTCGAAAATAATTTGGAGTTGATTTTGTGGTGTTCATAGCATTTCGGAGTGCATCTCATAATGTCTCGATATGAGTGGGAATCTTCTCCAGACCTTACCATGTGCAGTGGACCTATCACCGACATCTCCAAACTTCTTCAAAATTACTTTGAACCTCTTTGAACCTCTTTGAACTTCTTCGAGCCTCCTTTGAACTACTTCATGCATCTTCAAACCCATTTTGAACTCTTTCAAACATCTTTGTATTCCTCTAAAGACTATTTGCAACTAGTCATTTAAAGTTAGGTTAGGTTAGGTTAATGGCCATAATTTCCATTAACCTAACCATAACCAGTTAGGGACATTTACATATTTTTGATTAACTGGACCATAACCGATCTTAACCAGTTAGGATCGGTTAGAATGTATGATGGTTGGGTTAAAACCAGTTGCAGACTGGTTAACAGTGGGCCCCTCCATAACTGGTCAGAAACCAGTTGTGGACCGGTTAAGTAGTAAGTAAACTATAGACATCAACTACGGCTTAGAACAAGATCTTAGGTGCAATCCAAAAGAGTGTGCCCATTCATCAGGCTCATCAGCAGTAAAATGTTTTCGACAATGTCCAGCCATATCTTGGCTGCAGCTTCCGAGGCAAGACATTTGAGAGGCTTCATCATTGCCGCCACAGGGCTCCGTCAGGGCAACAGGCATAAACCCCAACTCTTGGGTGAGGTAGAACTCCCAGCAGTCCTCGATGCTCTTTCTGAGTGGAATTTCATCTACTCCTTCTGGGAAACAATGATGATGGAAATGTCGATGTCTCTGATGATTGGAGACAAATAAATTGGGGTAAAAAAAAAACATGTGCACTAGTAATCCAATCTAAATTCCTCACCCCATTCAGTGGCAGCAAGGTCTTCTTGTAAGAGAGTTTCATAAAGAGACGTATCCTGAACGTCTTCGATCTCCTGCGAATGCCATGCTGTGAGATCCACAATGTCATCCTTCCATGCATGCTTCATGATCTGGAGTTCTTCAAAGAGGTCATCACCAAGCCGAGAGTGTCGATCCGTAGCAATGAGTTTGCCCGCCGAAAATAACCGCTCGCAAGAAACTGATGACCCCGGGATTGCGAGGTAATCAAGTGTGATCCTTGCGAGAGTAGGGAAATCGTGTACATGGTCCTAGGATAGTCAGAATTGTAATGGGAGGTGAAAAAAATAATGCACTTGCCACCACTTAATGATGTCGACATGCTTATCGATGTTGAACATCGTCCCGAGATACTGACACAACTCTCCACGCCATCTGTCATCGACCTCCAGGTTTGTGAGGGTCATGCAGTGCTTATCGAAGTCGGTGGGGCGGTGGCATCGTCCAGGCTGGGATCCTGACAGCTCTGGTGCTGTAGTCATCAATGCAGGAGTTGATTGTCGCGTACTAGCCGTTGAACTGGGATCGATCCAGTACTTCTCCATCTAAAGTGGGTTTCAGCAAATGTTAAATGTATAGACGAAGTTGGAAACTCACCAATGCTTCCATTAGCTGCATCGCTTCCAACTGCCAATTCCTCGCATTAGGGTTTCCTGCCTCAATCTGAGCCTGCTGTTCCTCCTCGCCCCCCCAATGATGCTTGATGTAGTCGAGTTTGTAATATGGGTGTAGTACTGCATGTTGGAAATGATTAGTGACTGTCGAAGTTGTCGTTGAGATTCCACTTACCCAGCGCGACGAGAATGGCTGGTTTGGTGTCAAAGTTGGTGTAGTATTTGTTCAACTTGTCGATGCCTTTTGTCAGTGCTGTTTCGTATGGATTGTAATGATCGTCTTCAAGTTTGTCCTCCCAGGCAGTTAGAAGCTTCTCGAAAAGAGGGATCATGTGAAAGAAATTGGGTTGAGTTTTAGCTGAGAAGGCTTGCTGGATCACATAAGAGTCCTGCTGAGTGCGATAGGTAATGTTTTAGAAGGGGATTGATCTTCGAGACGTACTGCCAATATATCACGCACATCCTGCAGACGTTCCCAGTCCTCCTTCATGAGTCGAAACACGGACCATGGTATCTTTGCGATCTGGCCATTTCAATTTCGTGTTGTTGTGATAGGGCTGAACATCTTGTCAGCTGCACTGACGAAAAGGTCGATAGCCTATGAAGAAATGAAGCTGTTAACAATCGCAATGGAGGAGACCTTGGAGGAGACTTACATCTTCTACTTCTGAGGCTCTGTTGAGCATTGTGTATGCACTCACCCAGCGAATATTGAAATGCAGCTTCAGTCTCAGGGGCTGATCATTGTCACTGTGGTCCATCTGTAGTTTTTCGAAGTATTGAATGCGGGTCTGAGAGGCAAGAATCTAATAATTCATGATGAAAACCAACTGTCTACATCAGAGAAAAATAGTATGGCACCTTTACTGATAGTGTCCGCACCACAGCAACAACATCGATAGCACCATGAATCACATGGTTATGTGGATCCTGGGGATTGTACTCCCAGATGGCATTTGTCATGGCAACACCAGCAATCTTCGTAACTTCGCCCATAAATGAGACGGTGCCGAGATTGATTACATGTCCGAGACAACTAAGTGTGGTTAAGTCACAGACAGTGCAGCAAACTATAATACTCATGGATGCTGGTTCTGATTGGCAGGCCAGCACTCCAGCAAGCGAAGATCATGGATCGTTTCGATGGTCCCGCATGCTGTTCCATTGCTGGAGGCATTATCGAGTGTCGCGATGAATAACTGCAAGGGAGATAAGATTAGAAACTGGACTATGCATGAGAATTGCGGACCTTGGATTTCTTTTTGCTGGTGATGCCAATGTGGTCGGTCAATCCTACCATGAATCACCCCACGTTCTGCCCGTCATGGCCACCCGAGAGACCACGGAACCCAATTACAGCAGATCTCAAGCTCCAGTTCTGTCTGGGCTTCTCTTCACCCTCTCGACATTCCTTTTCTGTCTGAACCTCAATCCAGTGGGCCATTATTCCCAGAAATCCATGGCTCGACGTGTCTGCTGTCCACCCATCTGCTGTAATGGAAATGTTCCCTGGTGCTCTCTGGATTGTAAGGTAAGCTATAGGTTCTCCTCAATCTTTTGGGGCTTCTCTCACCTCGAAGGTTTCTTTCAATGCTTTCAAGTGGTCGACAAATTAATTGTGAATGTATTTCTTGACATTGTGAGTGCTTGGGAGCTCTTTCTCCTTTGTTTTGGGCCTCATAATGACAAGACAGTCTCGGAACACAGTTCTGTCCACAACAACCAAAGACTATCTGGAATTAGCATCATTCTTTCACGACGTGATGTGCACTTACCTGGTTTTCACATACGACAAATCTGGCCACTGCATCAAGGATCCTTTCTTGTGAAAACTCTTTAGATATGTCTGGTGCTTTGTTCATCATCCTGTCGATCCTCTGTTGTTCACCTCCTTTTTTTGTTTCTTGCATGGTCTTCCAGATTTTGCAGGGAATTGCCCAATGATGTACTGGTATGTTAGCCTTGGCACATTTCTTTGTGTAGACCTCATAATGCTGATGAATATGATACCGACAGGAGAAATTACCCCCTTTGATAAATGCAGCCCTTGTTCCTTTCTTTTTTATGAAGTCTGTGTCCTCTCTTGTCGTTCGCCATAAGTTTTATTTAATTTAAATTTAATTATGTAATACTTACTTGCATAGAAGGCACCATCACCCCATCTCAGTCCTCGTTCCTTTTGTGGAGTTAAAGTTTACTGTAATCCGGTCTGTGAATATCAGTCTAATATCTTGAGCCTTGTCTCTCTTTGTTACCACTTTCTTTGGAATGTCTGCACGGTGTCTATCTTTTAAGCCATCACTGTCTATCTTCACATTCATATTAGCTTTTTTTTTGGTTCTATTCCAATGTTACTTATCTCGTGTTCCTCTGACTCATCACTACTTATCTGCTCCACCACTGGCTCCTCATTGTCCACATCTTCCACTGTTGAACTTTCTGGTTCCACATCACTCATGTTCTCAATTACAGGTTGTTTTGCTTTGCCCTTTTTCTTTTGAAACAGCTTTCTTCTTTTTCGAAGTCTTTGTTTTTTGTGGGGGGGACTTTGTTATGTTGTCGGAAGAGTTTTCATTATCAGAATATTGTCGTTTCCGGCTTTTGGCAGCATGACGGGACAGTTGGGCCTTTGCCCGTGGTTTGGGGTGAACCATGAAAAGGAGGGATGGAACAGGCGTGTTCACCTTGATTCTATTTAGCTTTGTCCAACGTTCTGTGGCATGTTGCATACATGTTGCACACATGTTGCCCACATGTCCTATTAACTGGTTAGTGACTGGTTATAACCGGTTATCTAACAGTTAATCAACGTCTGCTTTCTGGTGTAACCATAACCGTTTAATAGCTTGACTTTGCTTAACCTTGTCCATGGTCCAGTTAATTATTGGTTAGGTTACAGTCTGGTTATGGTTAAAAAAAAATTATGTAACCTAACTTTAAAAGACTATTTGCAACATCCCTTACCATTTTGCTGATAGGTCCACTGCATGCCATACAGTCTGAAGAAGGATCTAATTGTATCTACACATTACAACATGCACTCCGAATCACTATGAATGCCATGAAATCGACCACAAACCCTTTTCAAATGTTTTCAAACTATTTCGCACTATTTTGGATGACTTCGAACCATTTTGAACTATTTTGTGACATTTTGTGACACTTCGAATGACTTTGCAGCATTTTGAATGACATTGGCTGCCATATAGCTGTTTTAAAACACTTTCGATACATGCTGCACATCCAAGACAAACCATTTCATTGCATATCAAGGATCCGTGTTCCCCCGCATATCCTCATACTCATCATCATCTTCTTCATCATTCATATCATTATAGGACAAACCATTTCATTGCATATCAAGTGCCACTAGACACGAGGAGAGACTACAAGAGACTTAGAATGTGATAAGTGCATTTTTATGTTTCAATGATATATTAAAGCAATAGAACAAGAACTTTTACTATACTGGGACAATGTACATTTCATTTATTTATCATTTCTCATTTGTTTTATAAATTACAAAGTCCTCATTGTTGTATATATTGCCTCATGTTTTCCATATGTTCTTGTTTCCTTTTTAGTAATATTTCTTCAAATTGTATATAGACTTGTATTAGTTACTTAGAACAAAAGGAAAGCAACAGGGAACAGAGCATAAGTTACCCTCTGACTCATTGTCTGATTTGAGAGCCATTCTCTTGAGTCTTAGCTTGCATCATATCTCTAAGTTCTGCAAAATATCATGAACTTCTTCAAAACTATTGTATTTGCTCCTCATTTTATCACACATCACCTATCGCCTCTTGACAAACACTCTTTATTTATATTTACTTTTCGACATACCTTGACATTAGTCTGACATCTACAAACTTCTTCGAACTCATTTTGAACCTCTTCAACATTCCTCAAAACTTCTTCAAATTATTTTGCACACCTTCGAACATCTTTCAAACTACTTCACACATCCTCAAACCTATTTTGAACTATTTCAAACATCTTTGTATGCCTTTAAAGACTATTCGCCACAGCCCTTACCATTTTGTGTCACTAAACACAATGTTTTGGGTATCAGTGGTGATATTTAGTGCCAACTCGCACCCTTCCTCTAGCCTGTGTTATACTTTCTAAGCCTTTTAACAGGTTTTTGTTAGGTTTCCAGGTCGAGTATCATCAACAGTTATCAATCTTTGTGTCCAGGATTTCTGTAATTTCATATTCAAGTTCATCATTGATAATAACTGGAGGAGGCGGGGGTTGAGAGCGATTAGGAATTGTGTTAGGGGTGTCTTCTTCCAGTTGTGAGACATGGAATACAGGGTGAACAGCTTGGAGATGGTCTGGAAGCTGGAGAGTGGGTGCCTGGGTGGGTGATAATTTCAAATGGACCATTGTATTTCTCTGAGAGTTTCTTGGAGGGTTGAGTAGTATGTAAGTGTTTTTCTTTGATGTAGGCATAGCCCCCAATATTGAAGTCGGGAGCAGGAATTCAGTGCTTGTCTGCTGGATCCTGATAGTACTTCTGTGCTTCAGAAAGCTGCTTCTGGAGTTTTTGGTGGAGGTTGTCAAAGTCCACTACAAAGTTACGAGCATGCTGGCAGGCTAGCTCACATTCAGGGAAGATGGTGATGTTCAGGTAGTAGCCCTTGTTAGAGAAAAAGAATGAAACTTTGGTGGAAGCTGATGGAGCATTGTTGTAAGCAAATTTTCCTAAGGGCAACAGCTGGGACCAGTTGTCCTGTTGGTAATTGCAGAAGATCCATAAGTATTGCTCAAGGGTCTGATTAAGGCATTTGGTTTGTCCATCACCTTCTGTGTGGTAATCCAAAGTGAAATGAATCTTCATGTCCAATGCTTGACCCAGAGACCAGAAAAAGTGGGAGATGAACTTGGATTCCTGGTCACAAGTGACATATGATGGAACTCCATGCTTGGAAAAGACGTGTATGATTAACAAGTTGGCAAGTTCTTGGGCTGTGATTTGTTGACTGTGGGAATGAAGATGCCTTGCTTGGAGAGCCAGTCTACAATGACTAGGATAGTGGTATGACCATTGGAATCTGGTAGTTGCTCTATAAAGTCCATTGAGATTGAGTCCCAAGGCCCATTCTGGACTGGGAGTTGCTTCAGGAATCTGTAGGGTTTGTGTTAGGGTGACTTGGAACATTTGCATGTAGTGCAGTATTTGCAGAAGTCTTGTACAAAGGTCTGTAAATTGGGCCAAGCATAATCACATTGGACAAGTTGAAGGGTCTTGTTCTGACTGAAGTGGCCAGAGAGAATATGGTCGTGCTTGTACCGCAGGACTTTGAGGTGGAGATCTGCAATGTCCAGAACATAAATCCAGTCGAAGTGGTGGAGGAGTCCACCATCATCTACAGTCCAATTGGGAGCAGAAGGGATTGGGAGGTGTGTGGATGAGATGGGGTCAAGGGTTAGGGATGATTGGATGTTGTTGTGGAGTTTCTCAATGTCCATGAGGACTGCTTGTTGGATGACTGGGGTGGCAAGGTAAGTGGCTCAGAGTGATGAGGTGAGTTGTTCTTGGGTGAATATGGGTCAGAAATTGCTCAGGTTTGCTGAAACAAAGTTGCTATTTCCCCCTTTGCAGTAGATGTCCCATCATCTAGTGAGCACATTGGGTTTTGCCCCCAATTTCCCAGGGCAGAAGTGGATGACTAAGTTAAACTGAGAGAGGTACTCAGACCATCTGGCTTGGCAGCAGGTAAGAAGCTTTGCAGTGCTGAAGTACTCCAGATTCTTGTGGTCAGTGACCACATTGATCAGGTTTCTGGAGCCCTCCAGATATTGCTGCCAGTGTTTGAAGACTTCAAAAATGGCCAGAAGTTCTTTGTCATGAGTGTGGTAATTTAGCTCTGCAGAATTGAAGGAGTGGGAGTGGAATGTGATAGGGTGAATGTTGCCATTAGTAGTGTGAATGGAAAGGATTGCCGCTAGGGCATAGTTGGAAGTGTCCATTTCAAGGACCATCCAGAAATCTGGTACCCATTGAAAGAGAACCAGAGCATGAATGAATTCTTTTTTAAACCTGTCAAAAGCTTCTTGGCACTTCTTATTGAAGTCCCAGGGGAAGTTCTTCCACATCAAGTGGGTAAGAGGAACAATGATGTCAGAATATCTGTGAATGAACCTGCAGTAAAAATTGCAGAATCCAAGAAAAGACTGGATATCTTCGACTTTTTGGGGTACTGGCCAGTCCAGGATGGTCTTTACTTTGTCTTTGGACATCCAGAGTCCATCTAGTAATAAAATAAACCTGGGGAAGCATAAAGTCCATGTTTCTAGAGTCACTGGAGGACTTCCTTAATGTGAGCCTTGTGTTTTGACATGTTGTCAGAGAAAATGAGGATATTGTTGAGGTAGATGATGATGCAGATGTTGAGCATATCACTGAAGATGTTGTTCATGAAGTGCTGGAAAGCCATGGGTGCATTAGTGAGTCTGAAAAGAACCACCAGCCATTCAAAGGACCTATAACGAGTCTGGAATGTCATTTTCCATTCATCACCATCAACAATGCACACTAGGTGGTAAGCATGTCAAAGGTCGATCTTAGTGAAGATGTGGGATTTTCATGGCGCATTGAGGAGGTTGGAGATTAGTGGAAGCGGATAGCAATCCTTCTTTGAGATGCAGTTAAGGCCCTGGTAGTTGATGGATAACTGGAGTGTGCTGTCCTTTTTCTTGACAAAGAGTATAGGAGTGCCATGAGGTGATTTGGAGGGCTCGATGAAGCTGGAATAAACATTCTCTTCAATGAACACTTGCAAGGCTTCAAGTTTGTATGGAAAGAGGGAGTATATGTGGCCCAGAGGTGGGGGCACATTATTTTCCATCTTTATTTTTAGGTTGTAAGGGCGATGTGGAGGAAGGGTGTCCACCTTCTGTTTGTTGAAGACGTTGGCAAACTCATGGCACTCTTCAGGGATATCCAAAAGATCCACTAAATTTCTGGTGACAGCCATGAATTTGGCTGTGAGTGTAAGGGGAAAGAAAGGTGCCACAGGCATCTGGGCAATTTTCTGTGTTCATCCCATTTTTTTTATATTTTATTTTACTCTATTCTGCCTTTTCTATGATTTATATGATTTTATTCCTATTTTATGATTATATTTCAGCTTTTTCCATGTTGGTACATGTTGACAGTTCTATTCTTAGAGGCAGGACCACTTCTGGATGTTTACCCATCAAGGTGACATCATCCTGCAGCTTGAGCTGCCTATTTCTGCCTTTTTGCTATTTTAGCTTACTATTTGATTTTCAGCTCTGTCACATATACTGGGCATCAACAGATGGGTCCTTAGAGTTTTCTCTTTGGATTTCCCTATGTTAGGTGCACCTGAAGTGTTTGTATGTAGTACAATGTTAACTTTGGATTCCCCTCTGTTAGCTCACTATTGAGTGAGGCTTTGATGTTGCTCTTACAGTAGAAAACTCTCTCTTAAGGCCTGAAATCTCAGACCCTCTGCCAAGATAGGCAGGTACAGAGTAGAATATGACTTCCAGAGCTCCACAGACCTCCTACATACCATCCCAGACCCTTCTGCCTTTACTTTGCACCACTTTTTACCTGACCCACTGCCTACCGCCATGGATGCCCCAGAGCGCATTGATGTGCTTGAAGGCAACATTGTTGGAATTCATGTGCAAATTGATACACTTACATCTACCATTGAAACCTTTGTTAAAACTCTCCAGTCGAACTCCACTCCACCCATTTTGACCCCTAGTGTGCTGAGCATGCACACACTGCCCAATGCGTGCCTAAGTAGGGAATAGCATGGGTTTTCCATGCTTTTATTTTGCAATTTATTCAATGAGTTTTGCATGAAAAATCATGAAAAAATGATTTTCTGGAAGCTTTTTCTTCGCTCTATGTGATCCAATGCATAAAACAATATTTGGGTCACAACCTTCATGTGACAAGGTTGAAAATATATTATTTTGTCCAATGTATCACAAGCACCCATTGAAAAGATACCAGAAAATCAATTTTTCATGATTTTTCATGCAAAACTCATTGAATAAATTGAAAAATAAAAGCGTGGGAAACCCGTGGGTAAAACCTGTGCCATTCCCTATGCCTAAGCAAAGGTGCACACGTTAAACCCATGCCCCCCACTGAATTCAATGGCATGCATTCCCATGGATGTGCCTTCCTCAATTCCTGTGAGTTATACATCAATCTACACCCAAACCAATTTGTGGATGATGCCACTAAAATTTATTGGGCCCTCACGTACATGAAATCTGAGCATGCCTATCTCTATGTCAACCATATATTATACCAAACCAAGGAATGTAACTCCCTTCTATTCTTCACCTGGGGCGACTTTCATGATGAGTTCATACGACATTTCTGCCTTGTCAATGAACACCAATAAGCCATCACATGCCTCGAATCCACTTCCTACTACCAAGCACATTGATATGTGGATGACTACATCGATGAATTTCATAACCTGGTGGACGTGGCAAGGTATGGGAGTGGGTTACTCATGGTGGTGAAGTTTTATTGAGGTCTTAACTGGGAAATCCAAGACCAGATTGCACAGATGTTGGAAGGATGCTCAGCAGATGATAACATAAATGCTTGGTATGAGGCTGCTTCCCTCTGTGATGAGAACCGACTCACAAATGCAGCATTCACTGCAGCCTTCCACAGTCCTACCACCCATGCTCCCCACATCTTTAATTGAGCACCCCCTCATCCTAACCCCAGCCCTATGCATCAGTAGTGTTTGAAGCTTCAGTCCATAGGACTGAAGACTGAACCAGACTGAACTGCAGTCCATGCTGCGGTTCGGTTCATTTGTCTGAAAAAGTGAGTAACCAAAACTGCAGTTCGGTTGCCAGTTCACTCATTTTGAAAACATTTGAAGACTATTATAAGACTGGTTGTAACCAGTTTACAACTGGTCTTTTTACACTTACAGTGACTCACAAAACTGAGTCAATGTTTTGCACTTTTTAATTTATTGTTGAATAACTTCCCATAAACAACAAAACCAAACAAGGTATTGGTGTACCGAATAACATACATGATCAGGGCTACCAAACAAACAAAGAATTATGTAATTTTAATTATCCCTCATGGAGATATGATTATTTTAATTTAGGGACTCATTGACTCAGTTTTGTGAGGGGTAGTCAGAAATATTAGAATCTGATGCTCCACCAACTGTATAATGTCAAAAACTTGACAGATGGTTTCTAATGTGATGTGACCCTTGATGGGACCTTAAATTATAGTATTTAATTAGGACTAGCATTCTTCATACTTCAATATTCTCCAATGCATCCCATCTCCTCTGCTCAGAAGGAAAATATTCTTTCTCTGGCCTCCAATCATTATTCTACCCACAATATTGCCTCTAAACTCAACCTCAGCCAGTCTAGTATATACAGAACACTCAGGGCTCTCCATCCAAACGTGGATTCCCCCTCTGGTGGTCATCCTTCTAAGCTCTCATCTACCTCTCAGAGAGCCATCCTTACCCAAATCACCACTGGCAAGGCTGCAAATGCTGTTCAGGCCACCCATTACATCAACAGCATCATCCCTACTCCAGTCTCCTCAGAAACAGTCAGAAGAGTTCTCAGAAAAAACTCATTTAAGGCTGTGGTGAAGAAGAAAAAGCCTTTGCTTAGTATAAGGCATAGGAAAGCAAGATTGGCTTTTGCTCAGAAGTATAGAGAGTGGACTGTGGAGGACTGGAGAAGGGTTATTTGGTCAGATGAGACTAAAATTAACAGGTTTGGGTCAGATGGGAGAGAGTGGGTTTGGAAACAGAAGGGAGAGGGGCTGATTGAGAGAGAGGTGCAGGGAACTGTCAAATTTGGGGGAGGAAACATTATGGTATGGGGGTGTATGGGATGGAATGGAGTGGGGCATCTTGCAGAGGTTGAGGGGAGGATGAATGCTAACCAGTATGTGTCCATTTTGAAGGACCATATGCTGCCTAGCTTGGAGGAGAGTGGAATTTCTGGAGAAGAGGTGATTTTTCAACAAGACAATGACCCCAAGCATACCTCAAAAAAGGCCAAGAAATGGATGGAGAACAACAATATTACTCTTCTGGATTGGCCTGCCCAATCTCCAGACCTCAGCCCTATTGAACATCAGTGGGTTCACCTCAAGAACCAGTTAGACAAGTATCCAACAGCGCCAAAAGGAATTTGGGAGTTATGGGAAAGAGTAGTGGAAGAGTGGAATAATATTCCATCAGAGGTGTGTCAGAATTTGATTGAAAGCATGCCTAGAAGGTTGGGAGCAGTTATTAAGGCCAAGGGAGGTCATACAAAATACTAGAATTACAATTTATCATAATATTGATACCACCTCACAAAACTGAGTCAATGAGTCCCTGAATTAAAATAATCATATCTCCATGAGGGATAATTAAAATTACATAATTCTTTGTTTGTTTGGTAGCCCTGTTCATGTATGTTATTCGGTACACCAATATCTTGTTTGGTTTTGTTGTTTATGGGAAGTTATTCAACAATAAATTAAAAAGTGCAAAATATTGACTCAGTTTTGTGAGTCACTGTAGATTACATACCCTATAAGAATACCAAATAAATATATTTATACTAATTACATATGCCATAGATAAAAAACTGGGGCATGCCTGAATCTATAGAGGGAAAAGTAAGCTGTTTAAATAGCACTAACTATTTGCATCTGTTTATGGTCACATGTACTTTTGTTTCCATGTTTTTGACATGTTTACATCATTCATTTATATGTTTACATCTATTTGTACTGTATTGCCACCAGCCACAACATGTTTCACAACTTGGTTTCTCTACCCACAACAACAATGGCCTTGTCCACATCTGGGGCACAAACAACATCTGTCATTGTTTGTGCCCCAGATAAGTATCTTTTACTCATTGCCTTTCATTTGTAACTAATTATTATCTTGCTTGTTTCTTAGAATCTATGCATATTATAACACATAACACTGATAACACAGCACCCACTTCCAGCCTCATGAGCCACTGCTCGTGGGATGGACTGTGGGTGCAGGAGATGAGGACAATGAAGATGAGGATGACAAGGGATGATGAGGACAACAAATGACAAATAACAAGCAGGGGACAACAATGATTGGGGATGACGATGAGAATAAATGGGGACCACGAGATAGTGACAATGCAACACCCACCCCTCCCTCCCTCAAAACATGAGATGGAGGGGTGGTTTTCTACTGATATGTCTTCCCCAGCACTGCTGTCCAGCATCACGAGCCCCTGCTTGCAGGTGGACTTGTTTTCTTGTCTTTTAATTTTGTTTTGTATTATTCTTTTCTCTATATGTATCTTAGTTACACAAATGGTTGGTGCCTTCACTGCTGTGAGCTTCTGCTCACAGGGTGTGAATAATGGTTTTAGAATATCTATTTATTGTTTAACATAGCATACCATTTGTATTACTTACATGGTCCTGACTGATCCACTCTACAGTTGCATATAATATTTGAAATATATGAACTGGTCTGGTCCATGGTTGCCCCCTAAAGGTGGGCAAAAAATTGGACTGGACTGGACTTTCAAACACTATGCATCAGCCCTCAGCATTGAGCTCCACTACCCCTGCTCCAATGGATGTCAATGCAGCCTGTAGTCAAGCTCACAGGCTGGATCTCTGCTACCACTGTGGGGAAACCAGACACATGGCTCAAAACTGTCCCCACTGCCAAGACATCCATGAACTCATGCCTGAGGGACGAGATGAGCTCCTCCAAGATCTGTTGGCACTTGCAAATGTTGAAGTCTAGAAAAAGAGGAGATTAAAGAGGAAGAGGTGGAGGAGCAGGATTTTCCACCTGTGACAAGTGAACAGTACACCCTCATTGCCTGTTCATAACCACTTTGAAGTTCTGTCTGTCGATTCACTAGAGGATGAATCTTATTCTATAACCATTTCTTCTCCAGACCCATCTAAAGTGGCTAAAGATGTACCTACTCCTTCCTCTCCACTTCCCCCTCCACCCAAATTGAAATCTTGGGAGTGCAAGCTACCATGCAAGTACATTGTAGCATCCACCCCCTCTCAATGATCCCTAGAATTGAAGATTGAGCTGCAGACCATGGATATGTGGCAAGTACTCAGTGTCTCTGCTCTCCTGGACTTGGGTGCCACAGGCCTTTTCATTGACTCACACCTTATTCAATGAAAACAACTCAATACCCATTCACTATCTTAACCCATACCTGTCTACAATGCCGACAATTTACCAAATGAAGCTGGGGCAATTTGGGAGGTTGTCAATCTAGTCCTCTAGTACAAAGATCATAGTAAATGGGCTCTCTTTGCTGTGATGCAACTGGGGAAGCAGGAGGCAATTTTGGGCTACCAATGGCTTCATGACCACAATTCAGAGGTTGACTGGGTGATAGGTGAAGTCATGATGAGTCATTGTTCCTCTTGTTGCTGTACTTGCTTTACTGAAGGCAGACAGGAATGTCAAAGATGAAAGATCCTTTTACAGCACACTCGAAAGTGTTGTGCTGATCCAATGCCTGTGGCCAATGTGGACTTGGAAGATGTCCCAGATCTTGCACCTGATTCTGATGATGATGAAGAGGTGGTGGAAGAGATTAAGGAAGGTGACCAAACTTTTTACACTGCTATTAACCCTTCACATGAGGTGCATGCCACCTTGAACATCTCCCAGCACCTTGCGGAGGCCTTTCACAAGAACAGTGCACCCAAATTCTTCACTGACTCCATACTTCCTCACCTGCATGACTTCAAGGATGTCTTCTCCAAGGAATCCTTTCACTCACTTCCTAACCATAAGCCATGGGACCATGCAACTGAGCTCATGCCAGGTGTCATGCCTTCCTCCTGCAAGGTCTATCTTCTCTCCCCTGAAAAACAATGACAACTCGACAAGTTCATCAATGAACACTTGGCTTTGGGTTGTATCTGCCCTTCGAAGTCACCCATGGCCTTGCCCTTCTTCTTTGTAAAAAAGAAGGATGGGTCCCTTTGACCAGTTCAAGACTATTGATGCCTCAATGACATCACAGTCAAGAATTGCTATCCACTACCCCTCATATCTGAACTCATCAACCAACTCTGCAGGGTGTGTTACTTCACCAAGCTTGATGTCCACTGGGGTTACAACAATGTATGGATAAAGAAAGGGATGAGTGGAAGGTGGTTTTCTGCATGAACCATGGTCTTTTTAAACTGCTTGTCATGTTCTTTGGTCTTACTAATAGTCCTGCCACCTTTCAGACCATGATGAACAACATCTTCCATGATCTCATATTGGAAGGCATTGTCTGTGTCTACCTCAATGACATCCTCATTTTCACTCAAGACCTCTATGAACATTGTCAAATCATGTGCCTGGTACTGGAGTGACTTTGGTGGCACAAACTCTATCTTTGTCACCACAAGTGCAAGTTTGAGAAGACATGAATCAAGTACTTGGGGCTTGATTATCTCAGATGGCCAGGTAGAGATGGACCCAGTCAAGGTTGCTGGTGTTACAACCTGGCCCAGCCCATGAATAAGAAAGAGGTGCAGTCTTTCCTGGGCTTCATCAATTTCTATTGGTGCTTTATTAAAACTTCCTCCCACCATGCATGCCCATTATTTGACCTCACTGGCAAGGAGGGATAGAAGTGCAAAAATGCACAGCAGAAGGTGTTTGAGAAGCTCAAAGAGATGGTCACTTCCACTCCAATCCTTACCTTTGCTGATGACTCGCATCCCTTCTGTGTAGAAGCTGACAGTTCAGACTTTGCAATGGGAACAACAGTCTCCCAAGGACCAGAAGTTGCACCCCATTGCCTTCTACTCAAAGAGTCTCAGTGATGTGGAATGCAATTATGAGATCCACAACAAGAAGATGCTGGTGATAATGAGGGCATTGGAGGAGTGGTGACATTTCCTGGAGGGTGCTCAACACAAGGTCAAAATCTGGATGGACCACAAGAACCTCGAGTACTTCATGACCACCAAGAAACTTAATTGCTGCCAAGCCCACTGGTCCCTCTATCTCTCCAAATTTAATTTCTCCCTTTATCATTGCCCAGGATGCAGCATGGGGAAGACTAATGCCCTCTCTCATTGTCTGGACCATGGGAATGGAAGCAATGACAATCAAGGTCTTGTGTTGTTGCAACCTGATCTGTTTACAGTCCATGCACTAGAAGGTGTTACCTTGGAGGGTGAGAAGTGCAGTATCCTATGTGACATTCATCATGTGAACCATAGCAGTTTACACAAGGATGCTGTGGCTCTGGCAGTGAAGGAGCTGAGAAAGGTCCACCTCTTCACTTCATGCAGCAGAGTGGACAGAAAAGGATGACATACTATACTTCCATGACCACATCTACATCCCTAATGATCTCCAGCTTTGATGATGACTCAGGTCTCAGCACCATGACTCACTCATTGCTGGCCACCCTGGGCATTGGAAGACATTGGAACTCATATTATGGAATTATTGGTCACCCCAGATGTCTCAACTCGTTGGTCAGTATTGTCATACCTGCAATCTCTGTTATGCACTAAGACTCCATGGTGCAAGCCCATGGGCAAGTTACACCCCCTTCAAGTTCCAGAGAATTGTTGGGATGTTGTCAGTATGGACTTCATGGTGGAAATACCAGAGTCCAATGGGTTTGATGCAGTAATGTGCATAGTTGATTCTGCTGGGAAGCAAGCTCATTTTATTCCCACTCATACGACTGTCACTGCAAATGGAGTGGTTCGACTCCATTTGCGCCATGTGTGGAAGTTCCATGGACTGCCTGGTGCATTCGTCTGTGATTTAGGACCACAATTTGTTGCAGAATTCACCCGAGAGCTGTACCACCTGCTGGGGATCAAACTCCTTGCCTTGACCACCTACCACCCACAGACAGATAGTGATAGGTCCACCTTGCACTCTAAGGTCTGGAGAAACTTCCAAATGCATCGACATATTATGACACATGCTCCCAACCCTTACAAACCATTATGAACCTCATGAAACTGATTTAGAACTATTTCAAACTACTTCAAACTACTTCAATTGACTTTGCAACACTTTGAACAATGTTAGCCACCATATGCCTATCCCACCACCCTTCTAATATACACAGCACACTCAGCACGAGTTAGTGCATCACATATCAAGCACCACTGGACACAAGGAGATATGACAAAGGATTCTTAGAACATGATTGTGGCATTTTGATGTTTCAATAATATATTGAAACATTAGGACAAGTACTTTTGCTATACTGTGATTCTGTACATTGATAGGTCCCCAGCACAGTTTGAGCACCGATATATCAGTTTTTACACTTTCAATCAACTTCAAACACTTTGTACAGCTCAGAATATACACTTGAAAGATCTTCGATGAGTTCTGAACCAATTTTGAGCAATATTGGCCTTCAAACAAGTCTGAAAATCTTTGAAAATCCTTGAACCTTGAAAAATATCTTTGGACATGATATTTCCTATTTGAATGGTCTTTGGATGCATGCTGGACACATGGGACACTATCTCAAGTATATTGAACACATTTTAACCACATGTGTATGCATACAATTAGTTTGAAGCAGTTTCCAATGTTTTATGCAATTTATAACAAGGACAGTTTGCTTTGGTGTTTCAGTGATATATTGAAACATTAGGACAAGTACTTTTGATATACTGCAACTTTGTATGTTTCATTTATCATCATTTCTTATTTGTTTTATGATTTGTTCTTTATTGCTGTGCATATTGCCTCATGTTCTCCACATGTTGTATTTCCTTTTTAAGTACCATCCCTTCAAAATGTATATAGACTTGTACTAGTTACTTAGAAAAAAAAGTCATCATCTTCCTCCCAGATTGCAGTGGTTTGAAAGTTCAGTTTAGTCTTATTCAGTCCAAAGTCTAGTGTTTTACACTAAATTTCTTCAAAAATCTTCGAAAATCCTTGCATTACACTATTTTTGCTCTTGTTTTTCTCAATTTGCCTTTGCTTCACTTCTAATACTCATCTAGTCCCTCAATCTTGCATCCGAACATATTTTCACATTCCAAATTCATCGATCTAGCCACAAATTTCTCCAAAATTCCATGAAACACATTCTTTTAGCTTCAAATTGCTTCAACAGGCAGTCCTTTTATAACTATTTGATGGTCAGTCTGACAGGTGACATCCAGAGGGCCTTGCATCTTTCCTCTGACTTGTGTTATACCATGTGAAGCCATTTAGTAGGTTTTGTTTGGGTTTTCAGATTTAACATCATCAATGTTTGATTTATCATCATTTCTTATTTGTTTTATGATTTGCAAAGTCCTTTATTGCTGTGCATATTGCCTCATGTTCTCCACATGTTGTATTTCCTTTTTAAGTATTATACCTTCAAAATGTATATAGACTTGTACTAGTTACTTGGAATGACAGAGAAGAAGTCATCCTCTTTCATTCATCATCTGATTTAAGAGCCGTTCTCTTGAGTCCAAGCCTGGCATCATAATTCTAAGTTCTGTGAATCATCGTGAACTTCTTTGAACTCTCATACTAGCCTCTCAAACCTATTGCTTATCATCTGTCATCTCTCAAAAACCTTCCCAATTCATTATATTCATTTCTTGATACTCCTTGAAACCATTCCCATTCTCCACAAACTCATCAAACATCATCAAATGTCTTTGAACTTCCTTGAACCTTCTTTGAACATCCTCAAACCTTCTTCACAGTGCCTTGCAAACCTTCATACACTCCTAAAACCATTTGCAACCTTTCTCACCACTTTGTACCTCTCTCTATAACCCTAGGATAATAGCAGTGATCTTTAGTACCATCTTGCACCCTTCCTCTAACCTGTGTAATACTCCTTGAACCTTTTTAGCAGGTTTTTGTTTGGTTTCCAGGTCAAGTATTATCAACAGATAAATGGAACAAGTCAACCAAGAACTGGAGCAGTACATCTGTATCTTCATCAATGAGCAACAGGATGATTGGGAAGATTTCCTCCCTATGGCTGAGTTTGGATACAACAATCACATCCACTCCTCCACCCAACAGACTCCCTTCCTCCTCAACACAGGGTGATACCAACACATGGGCTTCGAGCCTTGGCAAGCACCCTCGCACTTGGAGATGGTGAATGAGTTCACAGAGTAAATGAAGAACACCTTGGAGGAGGCAAAGTCAGCTTTGGCTAAGGCAAAGGATGACATGGCATGCTTCTACAACTAGTGTCAGTCATCCACACCCACATATAAGGTTGGTGATCATGTCTACCTCGACTCTAGTGACATTTACACCACGTGTCTATCGAAGAAACTCACCCACCACTTTCTTGGACCATTCCTCATCACTAGACATGTCAGGTCACATGCCTACTGCCTATGGCTACCACAGTCAATGCCCAGACTCCACCTTGTCTTCCATGTCATAAAACTGCTCCCTGCTCCCACAGATCTGTTTCCTGGATGCATGGCGTGACCTCCTCCACCACCTACAGTCATTGAAGGCAAACCTCACTATGAGGTCAAGTCCATCCTAGACAGCCACTTATGTTGAAGTAAACTTAAATACCTGCTGCACTGGAAGGGTTATGGGTACAAGGAAAACTCCTGGGTCACAGAGTCCAATGTGAATGCCCCACGAGTGCCAGAGAGTTCCACCAATGACATTCCTCTGCACCTCAGCGCATCCAAGCATCTGACTTTGGGCAAATACAGTTTTGAATGCATCAGGGTGATGCATTATAGAAGGAGAGTAATGTAAGGGAAAATGAAGGCACCCCAGGTGTCTAAGCAATTTTCTGTATTCATCCCATATTGTTTTATATTTTATTTCACTCTATTCTGCCTTTTCTATGATTTTCTATGATTTTATTCCCATTTTATGATTATATTTCAGTTTTTTCTGTGTTGGTACATGTTAACAGTTCTATTCTTAGAGGTGGGACCCCTTCTGGATATTTACCCATCAAGGTGACATCATTCCACAGCTTGATCCATCTATTTCCACCTTTTTGCTATTTTTAGCTTACTATTTGATTTTCAGCTCTGTCACATATACTGGGCATCAACAAATGGGTCCTTAGAGTTTTCTCTTTGGATTCCCCTCTGTTATGTGCACCTGAAGTGTTTGTATGTAGTATAATGTTAACTTTGGATTCTCCACTGTTAGCTCATTATTAAGTGAGGCTTTGAGGTTACCCTTACAGTGAGGCCTTCCAGAGAAAAGATCATCTGAAAAGCAATAGCTCCAGGAAGTTTGCTAGCATGCATGTAAGCAGCAGCATTGATGAAGCAAATTTCAGGAGGTAAGCAGGTTTCTGCTGGAAGGTTTGGAGGTGACTTGGAAGTCGGGGGGGTCAGAAGATGTCAGGGGTGCTGGACCTCTATGATCTGCAGAGCAGAAAGTTATTTGGCCAGAAGACCAGTCACTCAACAGATTGTATTGCTTTAGCCAGTTATGACCAAGGACTGCAGAACAGGAAGAGTCAAGTGGGGTTACAAAAAATATCAGATTGAATACTTCACCAGACAGAAAAGTGACTGGGAGCTTCACGACTTGCATAATGATGGAGTTGCAAATTTTATTGAATAGTCAGAGTCCAATCAGCAGAATGGTTTTTATGCTGAAATAATTTTTCAGCACAAAAGAGGAGTCAATGAAACAATAGGATGAGCCAGAGTCAATAAGAGTTCAGGTTTGTACAGAGTTGTCAGAAATGGATAGGAGGATGGTAAGGGATTCAGAATTGGAAAGAGTGGATGCATCGAGATGGACATAAGCAGCCAGCTGGGAAAGGTCAACACAACACTCAGCCCCATTGGCATATTTCTGAGGGTTGCAGACTATTTTTTTGAATTCACAGAACTTAGCTGAAATTCAGTCACTGCGGCTGCACAGGCTTTTGCAGCTTTGGACTTGCTGCAATTACTGGCTAGTTGTCCCTCTTCACCACAATAAAGGCAAAGACCTTCCTTTATCTGGCAGTTGTGTTCTTCTCTGGTTAGTTTACCATTCTTCCCCAACTTGTCAGAGATAGAGTCCTTCAGCTTGTTGCTCTTAGATCCAGAGGAACTGCCAGTTGAGGATTGATTAGTGCAATTAGAGTTGGATGGGTTCTGAGGTTTGGACTGATTGCTGGAGTTGGAGTTGGAATTAGGATTGTAGTTTGGGGAACCTTTGAAGTTTTTCTTTTTGGTGATAGGTCCATTTCATGCTCTAGGCTCTGGAGAATGCTTGTAAATGTATCAACACATCACGATTTACAATTCCAACCTCTACAAATGTCACAAAATCAACTTTGAACCCTTTTCAAACAACTTCACATAATTTCGAATGACTTCGAACCATTTCGAACCATTTTGCAACATTTTGAACACTTTTGAACAACTTCGCAGCGCTTTGAACAAAGTCGGCCATCACATAACTGTTTTGAAACCCTTTTGATACATGCTGCACAACTGGAATGAGCTATTTCATCACAAATTGAGCACTACTGGACATGAAAAGAGATGACAAGAGACTTAGGATATGATAATAGTGCTTAGAGGCTTCAATGATATATTGAAGCAAAAAGATAAGTACCTTTACTATATGGGGACACTGTACATTTCAATTATTTCTCATTTCTCATTTGTTTTATAATTTACAAAGTCCTCATTGCTGTATATATTGCCTCGTGTACTACACATGTTTTATTTCCTTTTTAAGTACTATCTCTTCAAATTGTATATAGACTTGTATTAGTTACTTAGAATGACAAAAAAGCAAAAGGGAACAGAGAAGAAGTTACACTCTCCATTATCGTTAGATTTAAGAGCCATTCTCTTGAGTTTTAGCCTCATGTCATATCTCTAAGTTCTGTGAAATATTGTGAACTTCTTCGAACTTTTGTATTCGCCTTCGACTTATCGAATATCACCTATTGCCTTTCAAAAAACACTTCCCACTCACTATACTCATTCCTCAATATACCTCAAAACTACTTTGAACCTCATCATTTCACGTCACTCACTATAACTTTTGGGTATCAGCAGTGATATTTAGTACCAACTCACACCCTTCCTCTAGCCTGTGTTATACTTCTTAGGCCTTTTAACAGGTTTTTGTTAGGTTTCCAGATCGAGTATTATCACTGGAGTTCCTGGAATTTTCAGAGGTCTTGGTATCAAGGCAATTTTCTTCTTCCTGCATCCAGTAGATGTTGTCAGCATCTTGGGCCTTAAGGCACAAGGCTGCTAGAGTGTCGGGCTTCCCTCCCCACAGTACTTCTATATGGAGGTGGAGTGGAAGACTGCCAAAGTACTGGTCACAAAGAGCAGCTTTGTACCAGTCAACCCAGGAGGCTAGTTTCCAAAAGTTCATGTTATACTTGATTATATGGCTTCCTTTCTTTATTGTGAGCTCAGAGAGGGCTTTCTTTGCATTCCCCAAAGGATCATGAGGACCAAAATTGCTCTCTAGCTCCCTGAGGAATACCTCATAATTCCACATCCAATAGGCAGAATCTGTTGGGTCATTGAGGCCAGGCTCAAACCAGCTAAGTGCTGATCCCTTGAGGTAAGAGATGATAAATAGGATCTTTCTTTTGTCAGAAGAGAAGACATGAGGGCGATCTCAGAAGTGGAGGTTGCAAGCAACTAGGAAGTCCTGGAGTTTTCAGGGGTTGGAACTGTCAAATGTGTTAAGTTCCCAAACTTTGATCTTCTCGAGCTTAGGAGCTTGGTTCTGGCAGAGAGTGCAGAGACTGTCTGAGAGGTTGAACAGAGAATTAATAAATCTGTTGTCTGGGTCTGGGTTTCCACCTACAGAAGGCTGATCTTCAGGGTCATCAGGATTGGGGTCATCCCTGGGGCTGTCAGGACTACTAGGATTGTTAGGTCCACCAGGAAGTCTGTCCTCTTTACCTATAGCTTTCTTGTCAACAGGATTAGGTTGCCTGTCATCCCCTACATAGTCAAGTAGAGTCAGAATCTGAGGGGGTTCTGAAGGCAAATGTGTAGACATGACATTGCTGCTAACAGATGGTGAACTGGAGCTGACTCATCAGAATATGTTTGATGGATGGACTGAGGCACCAAAAGTAGAAGTTGTCAAGGTTCAAGATTGCTACTACCAAGGTTGGGACTTGGTCATGAATATACTAGACTTCTGGTTGTACCCAGTCATTGGTGGTCAGAGGTGTTCAGGGGTTCTGGGCAGAATCCACCAGGCTGTAGCATGCCAGGTGAAAAAGGGCCAGAGAGGACTTGGCTTCAACTTATAAGAAGTTGTGCCCTTCTCCTCATCAGTTGTCCAATTTCAGGTGGGAAGGAGTGCAGGTGTCCAGTGGGTTTCCAGACAGAGGGCAAAAGTAAAAGGAAGCAGAGTTTATGAAGTGATTAAAGTCAAAAGGAGTCAAAAGACTAAGGTTTGGTTTAGGAGTGAGTCAAGGATGATTAAAGGGTTGATATGAGGCAAAGGGTGATACAAGGCAAGATACAAAGCAATAGACAATGTAATGCACAAGTACAAGTACAAATAATTTGCAAACTGGAAACTAAGGCTAAGCTACAGGTCCTTAAATAATGAAGGCCAGAAGAATAATGGATATTGTGTCCGGTAGTGCTCAATATGCGATGCAATGGTTTATTCCAGATGTGCCACGTAAGTCAAAAGGGTTTCAGGACAGTTATATGGTGGCTGACTTTGTTCAAAGTGCTGCAAAGTGGTTCGAAGGTGTTTGAAATGTTACAAAATTATTTGAAATAGTTCAAAATAGGTTCAGAATCAAATTCATGGCATTTGTAGGGGTTGAAATTGTGAATCGTAGTGTCTCAATACATTTGGAAACCTTTTCCTGAGCCTAGAGCATGCAATGAACCTATCATCCTCCTTATTACTAAAATTCTGACTGTCGCAGTCAGCCAATTGAAGTCATGTGCAAATGCATGATCGTGTTGAAAAAGTTTAGCAAAGTTCAAAATACCTCTCATCCATCTTCTTCACCTTCTCTCATCTTCAGACACTAGCCTCTATTATGTCTCTCCTCATCAAACTCAACTCTGACATCCTTGAATGCATGAAGTCAATGCTCAAGCATGGCATCACCAAAGATTTGGATTTTAAAGTCTGAGGGAGAGGGTTTTGTGCAAAAATGGTATGTCTCTTGTTGATCTATTGTTAGTCAAAGATGCTAAAATGCTTCATGTAGGCAGAATATAATGAACCCACCAATGACCTTAGTGAAGAGTGCAACACAACCATACAAAAGGTCATTGTCAAAGTTTTTGAACTATTCAAACTGATGGCTTGATGCAAATAGATTTCATGGGATGGGGAACTGTTATTCGTGGACCTAGCTGAGGAGATAGAGCGACAGCAAAAGGAGGAAGCAGCACAGCAGGCTCGAGAGGAGGAGCAGCAGGTGAAGAGGGCAAAGATCAAAGGTCAAAGGAAGGTGTTGGTGGATGCCCAAAATGTGGCTCTTGCTGCATTTCGTGCCAAGGCATTATCAAAGGAGGAGCTGCAAAGAAGGAATGCAGAATTTGAGGATGAAGCAAAAAGTTTTGAGAGGGCAGAGGCTGGTGAGGGCAATGAGAAGGAGGTTGAGCTACCTGCAGTGTGGGTAGCAAAGCAAAAAGCCACAAAGATCAAAGAGGAGGAGGATGGGGAGGAAGAGGTCAAGAGTGGAGGGGCAGCAAAGCAACTCAAAATGAGTGGGTTTCTTGATTTCGAGGGCCCAGTGAATTTTTACTTGCTTTCAAAGAATTTTCAAGCTACTAACTCTTTCATAGTGTGATCAATGTGCTGGGTTCAAGTCCCAGCCGTGGTGTGTTGTCAAGGAGGGGGCTGCCAAGTCCACGAAGTGCACTCAAGAGGCACAAGGGTATTATTGGAAAGGGGTTTTGAGGAGGGGGCTTCACAAAGGTGAAGCAAAGAAATTTGCAAGTGCAAAAAGAGATTCACAACCCAGACCAGGTATGAACTTTATTTGAAATTGTTTTGAAGCAATGGCTAACTTGTTTTCGAATTTTGTAGTATGTTGAATTCAGCTCATAGGACTAGTAGCCAACGTTGAACTGGTCACAGGGCCTTTGATGCCCTCGAAGCTGAAGAAAAAGTCATTGAAGGGCAAAAAAAAGGTGAAGGCGAGGGAGTTGCAGGCAGTTGAGGACATTGAGGAAGAATGGGTGATGCACCATAAGTTGATCACTGCAAAACTGGTGCAGAAGAAGGTGGAGCTGGAGATTTTGGGGAGGGAAGTAGAATTATTAGAACAGATGTTTGAGGAATAGGTATTTTTTTTTTTGTTTTTTTTTTTTTTTTTTTTTTTTTTTTTTTTTTTTGTTTTTGTTATCTATTCAAAATTTCAAATTTTGTTAAATGTCTTTGGAGAGTAAGGTATAAAGAAAATGAGGGTATAATAAACAAAAAATGAAATTTAGGGAAAGGCTCAGTAGTTCATCACAGCTGAAAAACCCTTTTAGAGTTTGCACAATCATGCTATGATGCAATATCGCGACTTGTATCATACTCTAAAAGCAATCAAAATCTTTTGTAAGTAATCACAAAAAGCAAAAGAAGAATAATTATTTATTTTGAAGTCCCAAAAGTCTTCAGAAGTATCTTTGTCAAAGTTCAAAGTTGTTCGAAGTTGTTTGAGATGTTTGGAGTTGATATCAAGGAAGTTCAGTGGAAGGAGAATGGATTTTTGAGTGAGATATGGTAGCAAACAAAATGCAGCAACAGGTCAATGTAGTACTGATCCATCGAGTTCACAGAGAATATAGGCTCCTCTGTAGTTTTGTTCAATAATGATAAGGGGGCCAAAATATCATGGTTTTATCTTGCAATTGAGGGATTTGTCAATTTGCATGTTTTGAAGTAGCACTAAATCCCCTTTTGCGAAGTTGTAGTCATGCATTGTATGTTTGTGAATGAGTTCGAAGTGTTTTGCAGCTTCAATTTGAGAGGCGTAGACCTTCGAATATAAAACTTTGAGGTCATTTGATCATTTTTGTAGTGCTATAGGTCATTGAGCTATATGATCTCTTGTCAATAAGATAGAATCGGGTGGCAGTTGTAAGTATGTCACTTCGGAGATGTCAAGGGGGACTAGAGAATGTGATTTTGTAACTGCAAAGTAAGGAGAACAACCCATGCATTTACAAATTGTGACTCATTCTGCCTAAAATACTGAGTGTGCTCCTGCTGACCATTTTGCTTGTTCTCCATCGACAGCTTTGAATAGAGATTGTCAAACATCGAAGTGTGCTTGTTCGATAAGTCCATTGGCATGTGAATTGTAACTGCCAATTTGGATGTGGTTAATATAATATTGTTTCATGAGATATTCCATAGCTGTGATAAATGCAGTGCCATTGTTGGTTATGATTTTGTATAGTGAGCCCCATCGACAAATGATATCTTAGAAGATCCAATTGCCAAGAGATGTGGCATTTTTGCATCAAAGTTTTTACCATTCTGGATAAGTTGTTAGTGAGCATTGACCTTGTATGATGTATTTGAATCCATTCAATGGTGGCATTTGCATTGTATCAATATAGACTTTGCTGAAAAGGGGTGCTGGCATGGCAACTGTGGGCAGAATTAGAACATTTCACATTTGTCAAATTTGACATAGGTGGCAAGTTCAGATATACCATGCAATGTCAGCTTTCATATTCAGCCACCAAAATTGAAGGGCAATGACTGATTTTATAGCAAAAACCATTTTGTATCCAATATCATCATGAGCTGTGTGAATAATTTCAAGGCAACGTTCTGAAGTTGCAATGATCTTGTGTGCTCCATGGGAATCTTTTCTCCATAGTCTGCCTGAGTCTAAAAAGAATTCAGTACAATATTGAATAAAGGTAGCATATTCAGCATCTGATAGATCAGGGGATTGCACCAGATCATGTAACTATTTTTGAATGCAAAGTAATCTTTCATCATTTATTTTTGCATTATTCGTTTATGGGACATTGTCATAGGTAAGGTCCTCCCCCTTACTGAGATTCAAAGAGAGGGAGAGGGTCAAAATTTGATGTGAAGTAAAGAGTCTAGTCATAATAGGGTTGATTTGGTGTACAAAACTGTGAAGACAGTCGATCCAGTTTCCAAAATCATCTTTGTTGTTGAGCTAAGCATCTTCGTCTTGTAGGGGGCATCTCAAAAGTTTGTCAGGACCATGGTGTGTCCCTGCGATGTGGACTAATGTAAAGTGAAATGTTAGAATTGATACTATCCATCAATTGATGCTAGTGCTAGGTGCGATATCAGGGTTTGAAAGCATGCCTTTGATATACCTTGCATCAATTTTGACAATAAGCTTTTGAGCTCCTATTAGGTACAATTGCAGTGCTCCGAGAATGTGATATACAGTGACTCACAAAACTGAGTCAATGTTTTGGACTTTTTGATTCATTGTTGAATAGCTTCCCATAAACAACAAAACCAAACAAGGTATTGGTGTACTGAATAACATACATGATCAGGGCTACCAAACAAACAAAGAATTATGTAATTTTAATTATCCCTCATGGAGATATGATTATTTTAATTTAGGGACTCATTGACTCAGTTTTGTGAGGGGTAGTCAGAAATATTAGAATCTGATGCTCCACCAACTGTATAATGTCAAAAACTTGACAGATGGTTTCTAAGGTGATGTGACCCTTGATGGGACCTTAAATTATAGTATTTAATTAGGACTAGCATTCTTCATACTTCAATATTCTCCAATGCATCCTATCTCCTCTGCTCAGAAGGAAAACATTCTTTCCCTGGCCTCCAATCATTATTCTACCCACAATATTGCCTCTAAATTCAACCTCAGCCAGTCTAGTGTATCCAGAACACTCAGGGCTCTCCATCCAAACCTGGATTCCCCCTCTGGTGGTCGTCCTTCTAAGCTCTCATCTACCTCTCAGAGAGCCATCCTTACCCAAATCACCACTGGCAAGGCTGCAAATGCTGTTCAGGCCACCCATTACATCAACAGCATCATTCCCACTCCAGTCTCCTCAGAAACAGTCAGAAGAGTTCTCAGAAAAAACTCATTCAAGGCTGTGGTGAAGAAGAAAAAGCCTTTGCTTAGTATAAGGCATAGGAAAGCAAGATTGGCTTTTGCTCAGAAGTATAGAGAGTGGACTGTGGAGGACTGGAGAAGGGTTATTTGGTCAGATGAGACTAAAATTAACAGGTTTGGGTCAGATGGGAGAGAGTGGGTTTGGAAACAGAAGGGAGAGGGGCTGATTGAGAGAGAGGTGCAGGGAACTGTCAAATTTGGGGGAGGAAACATTATGATATGGGGGTGTATGGGATGGAATGGAGTGGGGCATCTTGCAGAGGTTGAGGGGAGGATGAATGCTGACCAGTATGTGTCCATTTTGAAGGACCATATGCTGCCTAGCTTGGAGGAGAGTGGAATTTCTGGAGAAGAGGTGATTTTTCAACAAGACAATGACCCCAAGCATACCTCAAAAAAGGCCAAGAAATGGATGGAGAACAACAATATTACTCTTCTGGATTGGCCTGCCAAATCTCCAGACCTCAGCCCTATTGAACATCAATGGGTTCACCTCAAGAACCAGTTAGACAAGTATCCAACAGCGCCAAAAGGAATTTGGGAGTTATGGGAAAGAGTAGTGGAAGAGTGGAATAATATTCCATCAGAGGTGTGTCAGAATTTGATTGAAAGCATGCCTAGAAGGTTGGGAGCAGTTATTAAGGCCAAGGGAGGTCATACAAAATACTAGAATTACAATTTATCATAATATTGATACCACCTCACAAAACTGAGTCAATGAGTCCCTGAATTAAAATAATCATATCTCCATGAGAGATGATTGAAATTACATAATTCTTTGTTTGTTTGGTAGCCCTGATCATGTATGCTATTCGGTACACCAATACCTTGTTTGGTTTTGTTGTTTATGGGAAGTTATTCAACAATAAACTAAAAAGTGCAAAACATTGACTCAGTTTTGTGAGTCACTGTAGACCATAAAGTTCAAGTTTTGGCTGCAAAAATCGAGATTTGCAGTCGTTAAGTGTAATCGATCTGGATCGACTGTAATATCATTTTTGAGGGTTGTCAGGATTGCATTGAGCGAAAAAAAAACCAATAGCAATCAGATTCCTGCATGGTCCTTGGAATGGATGGCTCCGATTATGCCCTGGTAGCAATCCTCTCCATCCACACTCCTGATAGCAACATTCACCCTGTTGCTTTCTACTCCCACTCCTTCAATTCCATGGAGCTAAACTATGACACCCATGACAAAGAATTTCTGGCCATCTTTGAAGCCTTCAAACATTGGCGACACTATCTGGAAGGCTCTGGAAACCTGATCGCCATGATCATTGATCACAAGAATCTGGAGTACTTCAGCACCACCAAGCACCTCACCTGCCACCAAGCCAGATGGTCCAAGTACCTCTCACAGTTTAACTTAGTCATTCGCTTCTGCCCTGGGAAATTAGGAATGAAACCCGATGTGCTCACTAGATGTTGGGATGTCTACTGCAAAGGGGGAAATAATGACTTTGTCTCAGCAAACCCAAGCAATTTCTGACCTGTTGATAGGTTCACTGCATGTGCTAAGGTCTGGAGAATATTCCCACTTGTATCGACACATGACAACATGCACTCTAAATCACTACGAATGCCACGAAATCGACTTTGAACTATTTTGCACTATTTTGCACTATTTTGGATGACTTTGAACTATTTCGCAGCATTTCGAATGACATTGGCCACCATATAGTTGTTTTAAAACACTTTCAATACATGCTGCACATCTGGAACTAACCATTTAGTCACATATTGAGCACTACTGGACACGAGGAGAGACTACGAGAGACTTAGGATGCGATAAGTGCATTTTTATGTTTCATTGATATATTGAAGCACAAGATAAGTACTTTTATTATATGGGAACACTATACATTTCATTTAGTACTATTTCTTCAATTTGTATATAGACTTGTGTTAGTTACTTAGAAAAAGAACACCAACAGGGGAACAGAGCACAAGTTACCCTCTCACTTATCATCTGACTTAAGAGCCATTTTCTTGGGTCTTATCTTCATGTTGATGATACTCAACCTGGAAACCCAAACAAAACCTACTAAATGGCTTCGGATGGTATAACACAAGTCAGAGGAAGGGTGCGAGTTGGTACTAAATATCACTGCTGAGACCAAAATGTTGTGTTTAGTAGTGTGAAATGGTAAGAGCTGTGGCGAATAGTCTTTAAAGCCATACGAAGATGTTTGAAAGAGGTCAAAATAGGTTCGAATATGTGCAAAAGGGTTCGAAAAAGGTTTGAAGAGGTTCGAAGTTGTGTGAAGTAGTTTCGAGGAATGTTGAAGTGGTTCGAAGTAATTCGAGGTATATCAAAAAGTGAGTTTAGCGAATGTGAAGTGTTGTTCGAATGGCGATAGGGGATGGGTGATAGAACATGGAGTGAATACAATAGTTTTGGAGAAGTTCACAATATTTCACAGAACTTAGTGATATGATGCAAGCTAAGACTCAAGAGAACGACTCTTAAATCTGACAATAGTGAGAGTGTAACTTGTGCTGTTTTCCGTTGCTTTTCTACCTCCCTTTCTAACTAACTAATACAAGTCTATATACAATTTGAAGAAATGGTACTAAAAAGAAAATAATAACAATTGTAGAACAAGGGGCAATATGTCAGACAATAAAGGTATTGTAAAACATAAAACAAATGAAAAATGATAATAAGTGAAATGTACATTGTCCCAGTATGGTAATAGTTTTTGTTCTATTGCTTTAATATATCAATGAAACACAAAACCGCACTTATCATATTCCAAGTTTCTTGTAGTCTCTCCTCGTGTCTGGTAGTGCTCGATATGCGATGAATAGTTTGTTCCGAATGTGCAGCATGCATAGAAAGTGTTTTAAGACAGCTATACAGCGGCCGAAGTTGTTCAAAGTGCTGCGAAGTCATTTGAAGTGTTGCAAAATGTCATGAAATGGTTTGAAGTAGTTCAAAGTCGTCTGAAATAGTGCAAAACTAATCAAAAAGTGTTCAAAGTCGATTTTGTGGCATTGATAGGTCCACTATGCTCTTTAAAGCCTGGAGAAGCATTTCCACTCATATGGAGACATTACGACATGCACTCCGAAGTACTAAGAATGCCACGAAATTGACTTCGAACCATTTTCGCATGATTTCGCACTATTTCGGACAACTTCGAGCTACTTCGAATTATTTCGCGACATTTAGAATGACTTCGCAGTACTTCGAACAACTTCAGAGGCCATATAGTTGTCCTCAAACACTTTTGATACATGTTGTACATTCGGAATAAGCCAACTTGCTGCATATCGAGCACTACCAGACATGAGGAGAGAGTACAAGAGAGTTAGAATGTGATAAGTGCGTTTTTGTGTTTCATTGAAGTACTTTTACTATATGGGAACTGTATGTTTCATCATTTATCATTTCTCATTTATTTTTGATCTACAAAGTCCTTATTGTATGATATATTTGCCTCATGTTTTACACATGTTCTTATTTCCTTTTTAGTACTATCTCTTCATTTTGTATATAGACTTGTATTAGTTAGTTAGAACAACAGGAAAATAGAACAACGGGGAACAGCACAAGTTACCCTCACAGTTATTGTCTGACTTAAGAGCCATTCTCTTGAGTCTTAGTTCATGTCATATCTCTAAGTTCTGCGAAATATCACGAACTTCTTCTAAAAACTATCGTATTCACTCTCTGTTTTATTGCCCATTGCCTATCGCTATTCAACAAACATTTCACATTAATTAAACTTACCTTTCAATACACCTCAAACCCCTCCGAACTTATTCAAACTATTTTGCACATCTTCGAACTTATTCGAACCACTTCGCATGCCTTCGAACCTTTTTCGAACTCTTTCGGACATATTTGTACGCCTATAAAGACTATTCGCACCATCCCTTATTATTTCGCATCACTAAAAAAACATCATTTTGGTCTCAGCAGTGATATTTAGTACCACCTCGCACCCTTCCTCTGGCCTGTGTTATACCATCTGAAGCCATTAGTAGGTTTTGTTTGGGTTTCTGGGTTGAGTATCATCAGCATTCATAGTGATTCGGAGTGCATGTCGTAATGTGTTGATACAAGTGGAAAGCTTCTCCAGACCTTAGCGTGCGCAGTGGACCTATCAGCATCATATCTCTAAGTTCTGTGAAATATCACAAACTTCTTCGAAACTATCATATTCACTCCTTGTTTTATTGCACATCGCCTATCGCCTTTCGACAAACACTTCACATTTGCTAAACTCATTCCTCGATATACTACAAACCTCTTCAAACTTCTTTGAGCCTACTTCAAACTATTTTGCACATCTTCAAACTAATTTCGAACTCATTCAAACAACTTTGTATGCTCTTACAGACTATTCACACCATCCCTTATTATTTCGCATCACTAAACACGACGTTTTGGTCTCAGCAGTGATATTTAGTACCAACTCGCACCCTTCCTCTGACTCATGTTATACCATCTGAAGCCATTTAGTAGGTTTTGTTTGGGTTTCCAGGTTGAGTATCATCACTGTCTTCACCCAAGAACAGCTCACCTCATCACTTTGAGCCACTTACTTTGCCACCCCAGTCATCTGACAAGCAGTACTTATGGACATAGAGAAACTCCACAATGACATCCGATCCTCCCTTACACTCGACCCCATCTCATCTGCACATCTGCTGATCCCCTCCACTCCTGATTGGACTGTAGATGACTGCAGACTTCTCTGCTACTTCAACCGGATTTACGTCCCAGATGTAGTGGATCTCCACCTCAAGGTCCTGCAGTACAAGCATGGCCATATCCTTTCTGGCCATTTCAGTCAAAACAAGACCCTTCAACTTGTCTGTCATGATTATGTTTGGCCCAACCTATGGACCTTCGTACAAGACTTTGCAAGTCCTGTACTATGTGCAAATGCTCCAAGTCACCTCAATACAAACCCTATGGGTTCCTGAAGCAACTCCCAGTCCCAGAACGGTTTTGGGACTCAATCTCAATGTACTTTATCAAACAGCTACTGGACTCCAATGGCCATACTGCTATCCTAGTCATCATAGACTGATTCTTCAAGCAAGGCATCTTTATTCCCACAGTCAACAAAATCACAGCCCAAGAACTTGCCAACCTGTTCATCATGCACATTTTCTCCAAGCACAGAGTTCCATCACATGTCACTTGTGACCGGGGATCTGAGTTCATCTTTCACTTTTTCCGGTCTCTTGGTCAAGCTTTGGACATGAAGATTCACTTCACTTTGGGTTACCACCCAGAAGGTGACAGACAAACTGAATGCCATAAATAGACCCTTGAACAATACCTATGGATCTTCTGCAATTACCAATAGGACAACTGGTCCCAGCTGTTGCCCTTAGGGGAATTCACTTACAACAATGCTCTGTTGGCTTCCACTGGAGTTTCACTCTTCTTCACCAGTAGGGGCTGCTGCCCAAACATCGCTGTCTTCGCCGAATGCAAGCTAGCCTCCCAGCATGCTCACAGACCTCAATGAACTCCACCAGGAACTCAGGAAGCAGCTCTCCAGAGCACAGAAACATTATCAGGGTCCAGCAGACAAGCACTGGATTCCCACTCCTGACTTCAATACTCTTATGTCAAAGGAGAACACTTATGCACTACTCGACCCTCCAAGAAACTCTTAGAGAAATACTATGGTCCATTTGAAATCATCCCCCGCCCAGGCACCCACTCAGTTACTGTTAGGAAACAGTCTCCTAACATGCCTATTACATAATACTATTTTTATTTTATTTTATTTTATTTCACCAAAATATGCTACCAAATGCCTATACATGCATTATTTGTCAGAGTGGAAATTTTCCATTTACATGCATCAATATGTACATGCATGTATGCATGCATCTGTAACAACATAGTACAATATCTGTAACATAATATATGTACAACCATAAAATAAATACTAGGAGACCTCAGTTGAGTTCTCTTAGGTATTCCATCCACAATAGTGGTGCAAAAAGCCTAATTCAGCCAACTAATCTATTTTTAACCTGTCACATCAAATCCATCAAACCCCCCATCATGCGCATGCACCCCACCACCTTCTTGTAGGAGAGCCTGCACAGTCCAGCTAGCAGAACCATGGGTGTCGCCCTAACAGAAGAACTTAACTACCCTATCAGTGCACCTTCTCTTACATGTGCATACATCATTTGTCTCAGCGCACCACATCTGCTTATGCATCATTTTGGCAAGAGCCAGAATTAATTGTATATACATATTTACCTTGCTTTCATAAGCTGATGCCAGGCCTCGCCTTACATTGCGACTGCCAGTGATCGAAAGGCAGCGCTCATCATTAGGACAGCTGCAACCAGACAACTGATTGGATCTGGTTTAGCTGAGATTTACATTACTCAATTTGGACAACTATTTTAGGTAGTTACTAGCCAAATTCAGTAATAACCCTGAGATCAGGCACTGTTGGAAGGGTTATTGATCTGAAGTGCCCAAATAGCTGAAATCACAGGTTTTGCCATGTTTGGTACCTGAATAGCTGGGTCATGTGACTCGAAATTTTGCGAAAAAATTCTGCAGCCAAATCTTGACTCAGCCAAAGAAGTGACTCATCACAGATTACATCATCATGTCAGAACAAGCAACTTCAAATCCTGGTCACAATTCTGTTCCCATGCCCATTCTAGAAGCCAAAATTGATGCTCTAACAGCACAAATATCCCAATTAGTGTCAGTATTAGCAGCATCCCAGCCCAAACAAGCAGAAACAAAAGCAGAGACAGTAGAAGATAAAGACGATGAGATGGAGGAGATGGTAGAGTAGATGTCTCAGGAGGGTGAGCATGCAGAGGAGAGATCTGAGAGTGGAAAAATGTGTTTACCTAAATACGCGCCCCCACAAATATTTGATGGTACCATGGAGAACACAAAATCCTTCATCAGCTCTATAGTCTTGTATATTCATGGGAGAAAGCCTGAATTTCATATGACCGAGTCTAGCATTATGTTTGCTCTCTCATACATCCAGAGAGGGAAAGCACAGTTCTGGAGAAATGAAGCCATTAATCAAATTGCCATGGGATATAAACCATTTGCAACCTTCAGGGAATTTTTGAAGAGATTGGAGGCACAGTTTGGAGACCCTAACCCAAAGGCGACAGCGAATGCAAAATTAAAAACCATGCGCCAAGGTTCTCTGACTGCAGACAAATTCATTTTACAGTTCAAAGCAGAAGCATCACAGACAGATATAGGAGAAGCTGCATTGGTAGAATATTTGAAGGCAGGATTAAATCCCTCATTATTCAAGTCTATCTATCGACTACCTTCTATGCCAGAGAGGTTGGATGAGTGTTATAATTGGGCAATGCATGTTGATCAGCAATATCAACAGGAACAGGCAGAATTAAAATTGATGTATAGAAATGCCAGATTTGGAAAGTCATCAGGAGGAAAGTCCGAGAAAGGAAGGACACCTCAGGTACAAGCTCCGAGGGCACAGCCACCAGCCATGGCAGTGACACCTATTGTTAAGGAGTCAGCAGCATTGATGGATGCAATGGATGTTGATCGAGTAGGGAGATGAGCTCCAGTTAAATGTTTTAATTGTGGGCAATTAGGACATATGGCTCAAAATTGTAGACAGTGGTGCTACTGGATTATTTATTAATCAATCCCTAATTACCAAAAATGGTATTTGCACATGTAAACTGCCACAACCTATAATAGTGTACAATATTGACGGTATGATCAATCATGGAGGAACTATTAAGAAGCAAGTGATGAGGATATTGAAGTATCAGGATCATCAGAAATGAGCCATATTTGAAGTGTGCGACCTTGGGAAAACCAATCTGATAATTGGATGTTCATGGTTATGTAAACATAACCCAGAAATTAATTGGAAAACTGGGAAGGTACACATGACTCATTGTCCTAAAGAATGTAATGTGTATGGGAGGAAAGTAAAAAAGGAGAAGAAGGAAAAGAGAGAGAAAGAACGTCCGAGGAAGTATTCTGTTATGATGGAGGAAGTGGAGGATGAGGATATGCCAAATGGGGACGTTCCAGTCATGACTAGTAAGGAAGAACAGAAACAAACCTTTAGGAAAATTCATGGAGGACAGTCATGGGATAAAAATGTGGAGAAAGTGGAGAAGCCAGTGGAGGAGTGGGTGCCAAAAGCCTACCATAAATATTTGTCAGTTGTTCAGAAGAAGGAATTGGAGTGGATGCCAGTGCGAAAGCCATGGCATCATGCAATTGAGATGAAGCTGGGATTTGTGCCAAAGAAACAAGAAGAAGTAAATGCATTCCTTAATGAACATTTGCGGGGATACATATGACCTTCGAAATCACTGCAGACATCACCAGTATTCTTTGTACCAAAAAAGGATCAGAGGAAGAGGATGTGTACAGATTATAGGTATTTGAATGAGTGGACAGTGAAGAATGTGTACCCTTTGCCATTGATCTCAGAGATAATTGACAAGGTGGGAAAGGCCAAGGTCTTTACAAAATTGGATTTATGCTGGAGGTACAACAATATACAAATAAAGAAAGGAGATGAGTGGAAGGCAGCATTTGCTACGTGTCGAGGATCCTTCGAGCCACTAGTCATGTTTTTTGGGATGACCAATAGTCCCCCAACTTCCCAAAATATGATGAACGACATTTTTAAGGATGTGATAGACAAAGGTGTGGTGATAATATTCATTGATGACATTTTGATATTCATGGAGAATAAAGAAAATCACAAGGTGATAGTACAGGAGGTGTTGAGGAGATTGGCAGAGAATGATTTATTTGTTAAACCAGAGAAGTGTGTATTTGGAGCAAGTGAGATCGAGTTCTTGGGATTAAAGATTGGTCCTGATGGAATCAAGATGGATCCTATCAAGGTACAGGCAATTGTTGATTGGCCCATGCCTACCCATATCAAGGAAGTTCAGGCTTTCTTGGGACTTGTCAATTTTTATTGTCACTTTGTTCATAATTTTTCCAAAATTGCCACACCATTACACAACCTTATGTGAAAGGGAGTAGTGTGGAGATGGGGAGAACAACAGCAGACAGCATTTGAGGAGTTGAAGAGGAAGTTTGTGGAAGAACCAATATTGGTCCAAGTAGATTTCACACGTCCCTTACAAGTGGAATCAGATGCATCAGACTTTGCTACTAAAATAGTATTATCAATGTTATGTGAAGATGACAAATGGCATCCTTGTACGTATTTGTCTCGAGGGTTGAATGATGTGGAGAGGAATTATGATGTGCATGATAAAGAGATGTTGGGACATTAGAAGCATGGAGACATTATTTGGAAGGATGTACACATCAGATCAAAATCTGGACAGATCATCAAAATCTGCAGTACTTCATGTCTGCTAAAAAGCTTAACTGTCGACAAGCATGTTGTGCATTATTTTTATCACACTTTAATTTTCACTTGGTCCACAAAGCGGGAAGCTTGATGAGGAAAGCAGATGCATTATCCAGACATACAGATCATAAAAGGGGGGTGGAGGAGGACAATAAAAATATTACCCTACTCAAATCTGAATACTTTCATATTTGTGCTATGCATCAAGGGCATTTATTGGTGGATAGCTCAGAGATGGAAATGTTGTCTAAAATTAGGCAATGTTCAGAGATGGATGATGAAGTGGTGGAAGCTGTGAAAGCTTTGAGGGGAGAGAAGGAAGGTAATATTAAAGGAGATGAATGGGTTGAAGAACAAGGGTTAGTGTTGTTCAGAGGAAAGGTGTATGTACTGAAGGATCAAGATTTACAAAGGGAGATTGTATGGTTACATCATAACACACCAGCTGCTGGACATCCAGGAAGGTGGAAGACATTGGAGTTGGTGATGAGAAATTATTGGTGGCCCAGAATTTCAAAGTATGTGTTGGGGTATGTGGATGGGTGTGATACATGCATGAGGGGGAAGAAATTTCCAGAAAAACCTGCTGGGAAATTAATGCCAAACCCTATACCTAAAGTGCCATGGCAAGACATATCTGTGGACTTTATCACTGGATTACCTGAAGCTCAAGGATACAATGCAATATTTGTAGTATGCAACCGCTTCACAAAGGAAGTCCATATCATTCCTACTACAGCAGAAACCTCATCTTTGGGCTTGGCGCACCTCTATCTAAATCAGGTATGGCAGTGATAGGTCCACTATGCACTTTAAGGTCTGGAGAAGACTCCCACTCATATTGACACATCATGACATGCACTCCGAATCACTACGAACGCCACGAAATTGACTTCGAATTATTTTCGAACCATTTTGCACTATTTTGGATGACTTCGAACTATTTCAGACAACTTCGAACTATTTCAAATGCTTTTGAACTATTTTGCGATACTTTGAATAACTTCACAGCACTTTGAATGACTTCGGCCACCATATAGTTGTTTTAAAACACTTTTGATACATGATGCTCAACTGGAGTGAGCTATTTAGTCGCATATTGGGTACTACCGGACACAAGGAGGGATTACAAGAGACTTAGGATATGATAAGTGCAGATTTTTGTTTCATTGATATATTAAAGCAATAGAACAAGAACTCTTACTATACTTGGACAATGTACATTTCACTTATTATCATCTTTCATTTTGTTTCATGTTTTACAATACCTTTATTTACTGTGCACATTACCTCATGTTCTACAATTGTTATTATTTCCTTTTTAGTACTATCTCTTCATTTTGTATATAGACTTGTATTAGTTAGAGTAACAAAAGAATAGAACAATGGGGAACAGCACAAGTTACCCTCTCACTATCGTCAGATTTAAGAGTCGTTCTCTTGAGTCTTAGTTCATGTCGTATCTCAAAGTTCTGTGAAATATCATGAACTTCCTCGAAACTATTGTATTCACTATAAGTTTTATTACCCATCACCTATCGCCATTTGACAAGCACTTCACATTTGCTAAATTTGCTCTTTGATATATCTCGAACCTTTTCAAACTTATTCAAACTTATTCGGACTACTTTGCATGACTTCGAACTTTTTTGAACCTTTTTTGAACCTCTTCAGACATATTTGAACTTCTTTCGAACACCTTTGTATGCCTATACAGACTATTTGCCACAGCCCTTACCATTTCGCCTTACTAAACACAATGTTTTAGTCTCAGCAGTGATATTTAGTACCACCTCGCACCCTTCCTCTGACTCGTGTTATACCATCCAAAGCCATTTAGTAGGTCTTGTTTGGGTTTCTGGGTTGAGTATCATCAGCAGTTACATGGATTACCTGATCCAGTTATCTCTGATCATGGATCACAATTTGCTTCTGTGTTTATGCAAGAGTTAAATAACATATTGGGGATTCAAATCAAATTATCTATGGCATATCACTCATAAACCGATGGGCAGACAGAAAGAATGAATCAGGAGTTGGAGCAGTACCTATGCATGTTTGTCAATCACCAACAAACCAACTGGCCTGAATGGTTGGCAATTGCAGAATTTTCCCACAATAATAAATTCCATTCGGCTACTCGCATGTCACCCTTCTTTGCTAATTATGGGTATCATCCCAGAATGGGAGTAGAACCTCGAAAAGAAGTCAAGGTACAATCAGTGGAGGACTTTGTGTCAAAAATGCGAAAGGTGCAAGAAGAAGCAAAGGCAGCATTGATGAAAGCACGTGATGACATGATGCGACACGCAGATCATACTCGAGCTGTTGCTCCAGAGTACAAAGTTGGTGACTTGGTATGGCTAAGTACCAAGGATCTAAATATTCCATGACCTTCAAGAAAGCTTACAGAGAAGCAAGTTGGCCCATATCTGATTTCTAAAATAATTTTACCCAATGTGGTAGGGTTAAAATTACCTCAGTCATTGAAGATTGATCCTGAAATTAACATTTCCTGTTTATGCCCTCACCACCCACCTACTATTCCCAGTCAACAAACTACTCCACAGCCTCCAATAATGGTAGAAGGTGCTCCAGAATATATTGTGGAAGAGGTTTTGGACTCACATCTTTGATGAAATAAATTGGAGTTCTTAATCAAGTGGAAGAACTACACCGACAAAAATAACTCATGGGAACCTGAAGAGAATTGTAAGTGAGCGCATAAAGCAATCACTCAGTTCTTTAAACATAATTTAAATGCTCTGCATCACATTGCTAGAATGGTGTATGAGGGGATGAATTTCCGGCCTTACCAGAATTTCACAGAGGGGACAGATACGATATTTTCTCACCTGGAAGTCGAGGCATAAAAGGGGGATAATGTTAGGAAACAGTCTCCTAACATGCCTATTACATAATACTATTTTTATTTTATTTCATTTTATTTTATTTTACCAAAATATGCTACCAAATGCCTATACACACATTATTTGTCAGCATGGAAATTTTCTATTTACATCCATCAATATGTATGTGCATGTACACACACATCTGTAACAACATAGTACAATATCTGTAACATAGTATATAACCATAAAATAAATACTAGGAGACCTCAGTTGTCTCCTAGGTATTCCATCCACAATAGTGGTGTGAAAAGCCTAAATCAGCCAACTAATCTATTTTTAACCCATTGCATCAAATCCATCAAACCCCCCATCACGCGCGTGCACCCCACTGCCTTCTTGTAGGAGAGCCCGCACAGTCCAGCTAGCAGAACTGTGGGTGTCACCCTACTAGTTACCCTCTGGCTTCTGGACCATCTCTGGGCAGTTCACTCTGTGTCCCATGTCTGACAGCTAGAAGAAAACACCCCAAACACTATTCCTAATTGCACTCAGCCCCCGCCCCCTCTGATTATTATCAACGATGAACTTGAATATGAAATCATGGAAATCCTGGACTTAAAAATTGATAACTGTCATCATTGCAAGTTGCTATACTTTGTCCATTGCAAGGGTTACCAGGGGGACTGATGAAGAAAACTCTTGGCTTTCTGCCACACAGCTCAATCACACTCAGGAATTGGTTGCAGACTTCCATACCCACTACCCTGACAAACCCAGGCTGCTTCAGACTTAGTTCACTCCTTGTTAACAGTGTGAGACCATTTTGATTTTAAAAGAGGAAAAAAAAAATTAAATTAAACAGTAATATTTTTTTGAGGCCCCAACCAGGCTCCTAGACTTCCCCATTGTCCCCTTCCATGGGCTCCACCTTAATGATGCCTGCTACCTCCTCCGCTAACCCCACTAGCTCCTCCTCCACCTCTCCCTCACTCCAGCTCTCCTCTTCTTCTTCCTCCTCCTCATCCTCTTCTTCCTCCTCTGCTTTTCCCGACCATGCCCACTCTGAATCGTAGAGATCACAGAAATCTGCCATCTCCTTGATGATGCACTCTGTAGCTGCCTGGCACCTGATGAGCACCTTCTGCACTTCCTCCTGCTCCTCCTTCAGTTCCCTCACCTCCCACTTCAACCCCTTAATGGCAGCCACCAGCTCCCTCATGAACTCTGCAATCTCTCCTCCCACCTTCTCCTTCGGGGCCTTCTGCCCCTCCCACACCACCTCTACACACTTGTGCTTTGCCCTTGTGCAGGGCTCACATGCCTGGCCCTGGGTGCCCATCTGGTGATGATACTCAACCTGGAAACCCAAACAAAACCTACTAAATGGCTTCAGATGGTATAACATGAGTCATAGGAAGAGTGCGAGTTGGTACTAAATATCACCGCTGATTTCCAGAAGTTGTTTTTAGTGAGGAGACTTAATGGTGGATGGTGCAAATAGTCTGTAACAGCATACGAAGAAGTTCAAAATAGTTAGAAATAGGTTCAAAGATGTGCAAAATAGTTTGAATAAGTTTGAAGATGTGCGAAGTAGTCTGAATAAGTTTGAAGAGGTTCGAGGTATATCGAGGAATGAGTTTAGCAAATGTGAAGTGTTTGTCGAATGGTGATAGGTGATGGGTGATAAAACGAGGAGCGAATATGATAGTTTCGAAGAAGTTCACAATATTTCGCAGAACTTAGAGATACGATGCGAGCTAAGACTCAAGAGAATGGCTCTTAAGTCAGATGATAAGTGAGAGGGTAACTTGTGCTCTGTTCTCCATTGGTTTTCTCTTTCTATAACTAATACAAGTCTATATACAAATTGAAGAGATAGTACTAAAAAGGAAATAAGAACATGTGTAAAACATGAGGCAATATATCAAACAATGAGGACTTGTAGATTATGAAACAAATGAAAAATGATAAATAACTGAAACATATAGTGTTCCCATATAGTAAAAGTACTTATCTTTTGTTTTAATATATTAATGAAACATAAAAATGCTATTATCGCATTCTAAGTCTCTTGTAATCTCTCCTCGTGTCTGGTAGTGCTCAATATGTGGCAAATTGGCTTGTTCCAAATGTGCAGTGTGTGTAAAAAGTGTTTTAAGACAGCTATATGGTGGCTGATATCATTCAAAATAGTATGAAGTTGTTTGAAGTATTGCAAAATCTTTCAAAGTCATCTGAAATAGTGTGAAATAGTTCGAAAAGTATTCAAAGTCGATTTCATGGTGTTCATAGCAATTCGGAGTGCATGTTGTAGTGTATAGATACAATTAAATTCTTCTCCAGACCTTATAGCATGCAGTGGATCTATCACCGGAAACATGTCAGTTTTTGATTAGAACATCTAGGAGGGGGGATTGTCAGCAATTTCATCAACAGCAAAAGGTCATTACCACATACCTTTTGCAGGGCCACATGGCCTCCAACCACATGATTCCCTCAGACTCTGCATCTGCCCACCCCTTGCCCTTTGCCCTCTCAGTGGGTGACCTGCTCCCTTCTGCCTTTCCCTCCTTGTCCATGGCCTTCCTCTTACCCACCCTTTTCGTGGCCACTGCCTTCTTCTGTTCCTCCTTCTCAGCCTTCCATGCTGCCTCTGCCCATCACTTCTCCTCCTCACATCGCACTTCCTCCTCTAGCCACAGTGCCTCCCAGACTAGCTCCTCCTGCTAGGCCTTGAGGGTGGCCAACCTTTCTGCAGTGGACTGTGAGGGCAGGGTCATGATGATAGAGGGAGATAGGAACTTGGAATTTTTCTGACCACAGACCTGGCTTTTAAGTCGGACCTTCAAACCCTCATGTGCCTTATAGGTTTGGCCCTAAGGGGAAAATACTGTCAACACCCGTTTTACCTGATTGGATTCCTGACAATCCCTGACTCCTTTCTGAGTTGTTTCCAACCTTGTCCATTAGCATTCCAGCCGCAGTACTTTTCAGTCATCAGACAAGTTGTCACATGCCTTAGTAATCATCTGCTTACTCACTTTATTCCTAATACAGTCTTACCAATTCTGGTCACAGACACTTACCAAGACCTGTTAGTAAACTTCTGCATTTTCCATTATTCTTCCAGCCTTCAATATTTAAGTGCCCGTAGCTTAGCTTTAGTCTCTAGTTTGCAAATTACATTATCTATTACATTGTATCTTGCCTTTGTATCATCCTTTGCCTAATATCAACCCTTAAATCATCCTTGACTTGTTTGTGACCTAACCCTTAATCCCTTTGGCTCCTCTTAACTTCAATTCACTCCATAACCTCTGCTTAAACCTATCCTCGCCCTCCATCTGGAAACCCACTGGACATCCACACCCATTCCACCTGAAATTGGACAACCGACGAGGAGAAGGGTGCAACTTCTTATAAGTTGAAGCCAAGTCCTCTCTGGCCCCTTTTCACCTGGCCCGCTACAGCCCAGTGGAATCTGCCCCAAACCCCCGAACCCCTGAACCCCACCGACCACTGATGACTGGGTCTGACCAGAAGTCCAGTGTAATTCTGACCAAGTCCCAACCTTAGTGGTAGCAATCTTGTACTCTGACAGCTTTCCTTCATTTTGAAGTGACAATGCCTCTGGCCAATGCTGTGCCTCTGGCTGGTGCCAATGCTCTGCCATTGCCATGTCTTGGCTGATGCCCTGTCTTCTTGCCAATGTTGTATATCCTCTCACTCATCATCAATTTGCAGTCTGGAAACATGACCGATGAACCAGGCTACCTTGTGGCCCAAAATCAGTTTATGCTACCTGCCAATCTGGTAAGTGTTATCATCTTCATTTGTGTGGCTATATTAGTTCATCTTGTTGAAGAAGTTGACAGATAGGGAGTTGTTGAGCTGCCATGCTGAAGTGAAGGCCCTGCATACTGGGCTTGGCACATCATACAAGAATGCTAGTCATCATCTCTACATGGCTGAGGCTGAGAAAATGGAACAACAAGATATGACATTGAAGACATATGCAACTTTGAAGGAAAGGATAAGGTCTAAACATTTGAAAGCAGGTTCTCAAAAATTCCAGTTATACCATCATCCCATGAGAGTACCAATGACACCATCGCTGATTCCCCTGCTGATTCTTACTGATGTGGCTTTACTCAATGATAAGCCTACCTTGCCCTTTTTACATGTGTAGCTAGGATAGAATGACATTGTTCTTTTAGCTAGGATGAATACATTGTATTTCTGGATCTAACCAATAAATATTACCCATACCTCTTGTTTTCTGATGCCAATGCACTTATGCTGACTTGCCATGCTGATGCTCTGTCTAATGCCAATGCCTGTGCATTTCATAGGTTTCTGATGTCTATATTACATTCTTAATGCATGGCTACTGTGGTACAGCAAGCATTGTAGCAGTGCATTTGCTGGTTACTTAGTAGGTACTACATATATACTATGAGAGTGTTCAATGGCATCCACTGAACCCATATCATTCAATACATTGTATGTGTTCAATAGGTCATATTATTCGATACGTTGTAACTTACCTGTGTGGCAGCATTGTCATTGTTGCTGGCAAATGTCAACCAGGTTTGTCAGCATTTCCTTTTTTGAAAGGCATTCAACTTCACTTACTTCTGAATTGTGTTGCAGTGTCATACTTCTCATGTGTGTTGTTCTTTGTTTTTTAATGTGTGTCAAGTACTGTATATCCTCCTGTCACAACATATTTTTGTAGAGTTAGGTTCAGTTGTCAGTTTGAACACCCCTTGAACCTGAACTGAACCCCTTTGAACCTGAAGCTAAGGTTCAGTAAGGTGGTTGAACTAAACCTAAAGTTTGGTTATAGGTTCACAAAAAACCTTGGAGAACTGGACTGAACTGAACTGCGGCAGCACTGTATAGGGCTTCTCCTATTCATTAGGAGAATGAGATTTATGAGACAACCCCTCAAGTTTTCACTATTCTCTCTTCCTATCTCATTCTCTAGTGCTGCAGTCCTTTTGCTTTCCCATGTGGTATATGTTTGTTTTTTGCTCGAAAAAAGTCAACACTTATACATTGGACTCAGGAGATACATTTCTCCAAGGGGGTGTCAGAACCGGATCCCGTGATCAGGGTAGGGGGGGAGGGGGGGTGCCGGCTGGCCGGTATGAAAAATTCTGACACCCCCCAAAATGCTGACGTCATGGTCCAAAAATGGCCATACAGCACCCAAATCTGAACTCGAAGCCAGGGAACGTGCTGGAGGATCTCGACGTCGTTGCCGTCGACGTTGGCAGTTGGTAGTAGAGCATGTATTGGTTGAATTACATTGTCCTTCTACTTGAATTATTGCTCAGTCCACAACTTTTCTGCGCCAGGAATGCCGAAAAAGCAAGCCAAAACCAAGTAAGATTTCGATGTTGACGGCCAGAAAAGGTTAACCTAGTGCAATGAATAAGTGATACGGAGAAATTTAATGTTGAAAGCCGCCTGGAATGCCCAGAATGCAAGCAGATGGTACGCGTCGGGACTGGCGGACACAGGAACCTCGAGATCCACCAAGGTGCAAAAGGATGCCGCGCCGCACAATCAAAGGCAATCGGGTGGGAGAGGAAACCGAAAACCAACGGCGTCTTGGAAAACTACTTCAACCCCGCTGTGCCATCTTGAACACTTCGTACTATACTGATGATTGATCTTGATAATGCTATTTCCCCCAGTTTCACTGCAATTGTATGTATTATGACTTCGCACCCCCGGACTGGTCGTGTGCGAGCTGCGCGGGTGGGGGAAAGCGCCACTGTGGTTGAATTAGTACATGACGGTTGCCATATATAGAAATTAATGTCTTTCTTCTTGGAAAAACATACATACGTGTGCTCCACATACCAAATTAGGCAGGAGGGGGAGGGGGGGGGTCATCCGACGGTCGAAAAAAAAAATTCCGACCCACGGTCAGAAAGTCCGGTCCCGACACCCCCTTGCATTTCTCTTCGAAGTCCCTCTTACTTATGTAAGAGAGTCACGCTAACCGCTTACCGAAAAGGCCCTTACAAACTGTAGGTCAGATGACAGACGCAAACGAAGCTCTGGATATTCACATGCATCTGGACAGCCAACCGATTTTAAGATAGAGACCTCATTCAAGTGTGCTTGGAAATGGATCCCTCTGTATAGTGTTGCCAGATGATCAATTGGAGCTTGGATTGAGGGATGCTTTGTCATCTTCATACCATCTACCACTCGTACAGGCACCATGATGTCCGATCAAACGCCAACCAATGGTTTTTTGCTGATGCAACTTATATTTTTACTAAACAATACATGCAATTCCAGGTCTTTTGGTCATCGCTAGCAACATCACTTGCAGGTTCATCTCGATACGACATCTACATACTAGGATGTCACGAATCCCACTGAGCTGGAAAACAAGTCAATGCCGACTTGAAACACAAGCAGTGGCGATCAACATACTCGGGGATCCATCAAAAGGAAGAGTTCCGTCGAACCGCTGTGCGCCAACCTTTGCTGCCACCTGATTAGCCAACTCGGTATTCCATCTGACGACGAAGCCATATGTGGCCAAGACGGTATCGGTCACCCAGTCGCATTTGAAGACAAGCGACGTCGCGGCGCCTTGGCAGACGGTGGTTATCGTAAAGCCTTCGATTACATTCTTGAAGTGGGCATCCTGTGGCTCGAAAGGAAAGGTGACTTCGGGAACGGACCAGGCCATGACCAACTTGTCATCGGTCTTCTCGTATTCGACAAGCGTCTCTTCCCAGTAGACCGTTTGACGGCCTTCGGTCACTAATTTCATTTTTCGGACGGCACCGACGGTGTTGTCGTTGCCTTCCGTTCCGATGACTTCGCCCTGCAGTGAGCTTGTTAGTAAGATAATCGACATTTGGGCTGTCGGATGTCACACGCACATGGTACTGGTCGTTGAAAAAGGAACCCAATTCTGGTAACAACGCTGGAATGGGCACATTGAGCAGAAAGGGCATGAGCTGGAATGATGGATAGAGGGTATCAGAAGTCATTGTGGAGGTGTGTCAAGGGGATGGTTTTTTGGGTGGTGGGGGTAGAAGGGGGAGGGGAAGAGGTTTATATAACGTGTCAGTGTGTCCATATCCGGGGCGAGGTGTGAAGTTAGTATCCGATGGACAGCACACTGTGGTGGACGCATGATTGAACAGATGACTGTCAGAGAAACGTGCGAGACAAAACGAGGACAGACGTTCGACGGTGAACGAGTAGAGAGTCAGCGAAGCTTCTACTTGGAAGATCGATGAATTACGGTCGCAATTCTGGGTCACATCTTGAAATTATATAGCAGAAGGGGATAATGATGAAGCTGGAATGTTGACGGGTGCTTCTGAATGTACAGCTGATCGTTAATGAAGGCATTGAATGATGGCATCACAGACGTTATTGGAGTCAAACGTCAAGTGAGTTAAAGTCAGACGACGACTACTTATCTCTAGATGAGTGACTTGCGGCTGAAACAGGGAGACGTAGATACTGTAAGCTCATGATTATTTGATCAACAAGAGAAAAGGAGACTGGCAATGGCAACCTCCATTGGTGGATAGTGCGAGCGGGGTGAATGATTACCTAATATCGTCAATAAGTAATTCTTGTTCATTTTTAGCCCCTATTCGGGAACGCGGTTGGGTTGAGGTTGGGTTAGGTTGGCATCACGAAGCCTGATTAACAACCTGGTGTTTAGTTGAATTTAAACGAATGTTTACTTAAGACTAAACCGCGAAGGAACTTCAACAGGTGGCATTGGCCCGCACTTCCGAGTGCTCGCAAGCCTCCGTGGCTCTGCGTCTACTTCTTGAGTGTCAACATGCCCTGGTATGCCACTCTTGAACCCTCTGTTGTCAGTACTCGTGGTCCAGTCCCGAACTGACATTATGACGACAGTGTCTCAGTTTTTGATATATATGGGTTACTCAGAACATGAGTGTTGTTTGTCGCTTTCTTCATCTCACAGCCCTCGTGTTTTTAGATAGTCTTCGAGTCTTTGTTGATCCACCCTTCCTCTACCCACCCTGTTATCTCATGCTGGTAGCTTTCCTCACTGAGCGCTTGGTTTTTTCCCTTTGGGTTTTTCACGCGCTGTGAGGTTTTGATGCACCCATGCAGAGATTGCGCCATATTACTTCTTTCGACATAACTACAATAGTCATTTTACATTTTTTTTTTTTTTTTTTTTTTTTTTGTGTGAATTTATTGTCCGTTCGGAACGAAGCTCCACTATGGACATTACATGTAAGAATAAATCTACTGAGGCCCCAGTGCCTTGCCCTCGCTTCGACCCTTGCACTGCAGACGGCATGCCCGTGGCAACCGCTCCCCCTGCAGCCCGATCCAACAGGACCGTTTAGGGTTGCAAGCTACTACTGGGTCGTCCCTGCTTGTTACCCTCTTTTGTGATGTGTTATCTTGCTAAGCGCCACGTCGCTGGGCGACAGGCACGGGTGAGATGGGGGGGAAGAGTTCTGTTGTGCGATGATGTGAGTTGCTACTCGTGTGGAATGGTAACTTGGGTGTCGTGTCGCCTCATCTTGCCATGCGTGGGGCAATAAGTTGGTTGGGATTAGAGTACGAGCTGTGAAGTAAAGTGCCAGTAAAATACAAGTGTTTAAGGGTTGTGTCGGTCACCTTGTGTGTTTCGAAAGCGTCCTGTCTGGTTTACATACTTGACCAAAGCTCGTACACCTTTTTCGGAGGAAAGCAGGGCGGCTAAATCTCGTGATTCCCATCCCATTTCGCGGTCTAGTTCGTGACGTGCTGTATTGTATGCCGAGCATTCGAAAAGAAAGTGTGTTAGGGTTTCCTTTGTCAGGTTTCCATTCCTCTGGCTACAAGGCTCGCAACTGTCAGAATCGGCTCTCTTGATTTTGGCAAGAAAGAAGTTCAGGGGGATGTGTGCTGATCGGATTTGCATGAGGAGGCTCGTTTGGGCTCGGGTGAGGTTGGTGCAGATCTTTCCGAATGTTTTGAAAGGAAAATTGCAGTCGAAACGTTGGAATTTCCGGAAACGTGGCGAAGATTCCCATTTCTTTTTCCATGTTGCATTTAAGTCGGATGCGAATCTTTGCTTGATTGCTGAGATGCTGATTGGGAGAGGGGAGCGAAGCAGCGGAGGGAGATGATGGGGTTGGCTGGACGCACCATTTGCGGCCTTTTTGGCTTCCTCGTCTACTCTTTCATTACCTTCGACACCACTGTGTCCAGATATCCATTTGAGGTCAAAATGGTTTCGACTACGATCGATGTTGGTGTGGTTGATTTTACTTGCAAGTGTTAGGAATTCGTCCATTAAGTATTGGGCTGGTCTTGAGATTCGTTTTCCTGCACTATTGATAAAAGCTTGACTATCAGTGTAAATGGTTACCGGTGATCTTCCTGCTACGTGCTCCCTTTGTAGCAACCATGCACCTAGAACGGCACCTACTACTTCCCCTTCATATGATGTGTGTTCGGTGATGCTGCCGAGGTGATATCGTAAAATTTTCTGGGGCCGAGGGTTCCCTTTTCTATACAGGATTGCTGCTGCACCTACATGCCCTTCAAATCCTGAACCGTCGGTAAAGATCTTGATTTCGGGTTCGCTCGTAGATTCTTCTCTTATCGATTCCTCTCTGTTCTGCGCCACTTCCATGGTGAAGGGTGGTACACACGATGGGGGTATCGAAGATGGGGTGATGGTCTCGATTCGGTCTGGTCTGACCTCCGGGAAGAAGTGTAATAACTTATGTAGTGGTGTTCTATGTTTGCGGGCATGATGGGTTGAGTAACTGCGGATGATGTCATGTAGTGGGTGGGTTTCAGGAAGCAAGCCAATTCGTATGAGGGCTCTGTGACATGCTTTCAGTAGGGTGTGATCTATGGGGGGTATGTTAGCATGCGTATCGAGAACATCGGTAGGGGTGGTTCGTAGGGCTCCATTTACTGCAAGTGTCACTTTACGTTGCACTTTGCCCAATTGCTTGAGTGCACGAACTGAGCCTTGGCTGCGTTTCGAACCATATAGCTTGGTGGGGGGTGTATACCACACATCAACCGCATACGTGATCTTGGGAATAGCCACCGCAAGATATAGTCGTCGCATGTAACGTGCTGAGAGGCCAGACTCCTGTTTCGCTAAACGACGGCATTGTAGAACCCACTTGGTGGCCTTCTCGACTGCATGATGTTCATGTGTTTTCCAGTTGAGTTTGTCGTCAATAAGAACCCCAAGGTACTTGTAGCTCTGGACCTCTTGAATGGGCTTGTCTTTGAGCTTGAGAGTTGGCCTGTGTAGGGGGACCAGTTGTCCATTGCTGTTCCTTGTTTGCTTCCAGCCACAGTGCATTACCGCTAGTTTGCTGATTTCAAACTTAGAGTTGTGGTCGTCCGCCCACTGAAAACCACCGTTTTCGCCTTCCATCGAGTTTCTTAGCTTGGCAGTGGTTTCGATGAAGTTATTCCCTGTCGCCATAACCATGATGTCGTCAACATATCCTAATGACTGCAGGAGTGTCAGTAGTTCAAGCAAATCGGAATTGTAAAAGACAAAAGAGCCTAGGGAGACAGGGTCTCCCTGTCCTACCCTGTTATTGATCAGGATAGGTTCCGATGTGTAGTCGTCAAATTTTAACTGTGTGGAGCGTCCTGTTAGCAGGTTTTCTATGAAGCAGACAAGAGACTCTGGGACACTTCTCTTTCGCATATTGTGAAGGAGGCGGTCAGTCACAGCATTCGGGAATGCCCCTTCAATGTCAAGAAATAGAATAGAGACTACCTTTCCTTTTCGCCATGCCTCCTTTACTTGATGTATCAGTAAGTGAATGGCATCTGTTGTTGTCCGTCCTGGTCGTCCTCCAAAGTGGGTAGCCGGAATAAGTTGGAGTTTCTCGGCAAGGTGGCTGAGGTCTTCTGCTACCATAGAAGTAAGAACCTTTGCCATGGTGCATAGTAGGGCAATAGGTCGATAGGATTTTGGGATATCGTATTGGGCTTTTCCTGGTTTGCGAAGAACGCAGGTTGTAAACTCCTGCCAACCTTGAAAGTATGTCTTGAGGTCAAAAATGGCTCTGTAAATAAATAGGAGGTGAGGGACTAAGAGATTTGCAGCCTTTTGTAATATGATGTTGGGGATGCCGTCGGGACCTGGGGCTTTGTGTGGAGAGGTTTTTCGAATGTGGTAGTGAATCCGTTGCTCAGTAAAAGGGGGAGGGCTTGGGAGCTGTTGTGGGTATGGGTAATTCCGGGGAACAGATGAGGTGGTGGGTCTTGGGGGAAAGAAAGTGTTTGCAAGTGCTTCCGCTTTTCCCTTGTTGGTGTTTACCTCTCGTGCTAAACCGTCAGTGCCTACTACTTTGAGGGACAGAATACGTGCCTTGCCACCATCTCCAATTGGGTTGTTAATATATCCGTTTGCTGTCCATATCTGACTTTCTCCTGCATTTTCAAGGAATTCTTTCCAGTGGTCGACCTTGGCTTTTGTGATAGCATTTGCATACTTCCTTTTGGCTTGGCGGAGGTCTTCATGGATAGGGTGGTCTCGTATGGCGCGGTATTTGAAGGCAGTGGCATTAAGGCAATTGACAGATTTCTTCGTTTTGGAGAGGTCTTTAGTCCACCATCGCTTGGAATACGGATGAGGCTTGTTCTCCGGGACAACTGCAAGTATAGATTGCTGTATTGTCTCAGTCAGTTTACTTACCGTCTCCTGAAATTCCCTTTCTGAGGCAATTGTATGTGGTAGTGGAAGGAGGTTGAGACAACTTTCAAGGTCCTTGTTGAATTCACCCCAGTCCACGTCACGAAAGTTACGAGATGGCTGAGTACTGATCCGCTCCTGGGGAATTTTGATCATTGTTACTATTGGAAAATGGTCAGTTTTAGGAGGCTGAAGGGAGGCATCTACGTCACAGCGGACTACCATGTTTCTGAGGTTGTTAGAGCAGAAAACATTATCAGGGCGAGAGAGATTTTTCGTTACCATGTGTTTGAGTGTAGGGATGCCTTTTGGGAGTGTCATATACTTGTCTAGGTCTGATGTGAGGGATATGAGTTGTTCAGCATCTGTTAGTGCTTGAGGGGTGAAGAGCCGAGCGTCCTCGTCATTGTCCCATAGCGGGTGATGTCGGTTGAAATCCCCTGCCCATAACATATAGTGATCGGGTGTATTAAGCAGGTCGTTCCGATTATTGTGTATGAATTGGCGAAGTTGGTCCAGTGTTCAGGAGTGTTCGCAGTCATTGTAAATGTTAAATACCGTGAGACGACCATATGGGCCATTCAGTTGAATTGCGGTGACATCGTTAGAGTCCATAAAGTCCAGTATTTTCCACGAGTTTGACGATAGCGATGTGTTGACCCACATAACAGAGCGTACCCGTTTGTCTAGTGAGTGTCGGCTGGATGGGGCTACTGGCGTAAAGCGGTTTGGAGTTTGGATGTTCCCTAGAAAAGTCAGGTGGGGTTCTTGAATGAGGATGAGGTCCCAGTTTTTTAGATGTGGGGAGTTGATTATGTCGAGGTGGGCCTTCTCAGATTTGTTGAGGTTAATCTGTAGTAATGTTAGCTTTCGCCTACTGTTATTGTTTTCGTTAGACATTGGGTGTTGATTGGGGGGAAGAGGTGTTTGCTGCAGGTTGCATGTGACGTGGGTCTGGGAAGCTAAGAGGGGATGGGGTAGGGAAGTTTCGTGGGGCCATTTGAGTAGGAGGGGGAGGGGGGGGAGCAGGGGTTTGTTGTCTGGAGCTAGATGGGTGGTCCCAAGATAACCGTTGCAATGGTTGGCTGGGTGGTGCGAGCTGGGTAGCTGAAAGGAATGGAAGCTGTGTCTGGCATAATTGGTTGGCTTGTTGAGGGGTATGGCGTGGAGATGAGGTGTCTTGGAATGGACGGCTATCTGGAGGAGATGGTTCCCATGTCCAGGATTCTCCGGAGGGGAAGAAAGGAAGAGCATTTTCAGGGTGCCTGCTGTCGAAGACCTGGCATTTACGTATAAACGTCGGGCATTTTCTGTCGTTGCTCGCATGACCATCGGCATCACAAGGGGTGCATCTTTCCCGATCAGAGTGGCAGTCAGCGATCTTATGACCTCTTTCTCCGCATTGAGCACAGATGTCGTTGGTGATGATACACTCCGTCGCTACATGATTGTAGCCTTGACATTTGAGGCAACGAACTGGCTCCTTCTTGCTTTTGGCGACTGATACCTTTTTGTTGCAGATCATGAGTCCATTGAGAATAGCATTGTTTGCTGCATCAGGGTTGCTGAATGTAATGTTGAGATGTCCTACCTGTTGACTAGAGGATCGACGATGTGGTGGTTTGGTCCATCGGAATTTGACGAGGGCCCCTGCAGGGACATTGTTGACTTCGGCCATCTCAGATTTGTGTTCCTCGTCGTCCGGGTCAAAAGTCAGGGGGACAAAGAAAGCAATAACATTGTATGGCTGGGGGCGAGTGATGACGTCGAAACCAAGTTCAGTCTTGAAGGCTTCCATGTTTGCATCTTGTCGCAACCATTCTGCCGATTTGTCATCTTTAGTTTCCAGTAGCATGGTATCCCGTAGCCACATTGCAGATCGTAGAGTGCACTGGTTACTGCCTGATGCTTTGGTGAGCATTTCGTTTACTTTCCGTAGCAGGGTTTGTGCTGAGAAGGCTTTTAATGCCGCAAAATCGCCTTTCGGTTCCAAAAGAAATTGTCGTGCTCGTATACCTTCTTTGGCTCTGAGTCGTGGGTCAACTCGGCCAGGTCCAGAGGTGTTTTGTAGTAAGGCATCTCGGTAGCCAGTGGAGGTGATTTTGTTCAACTGTTCAGATGAGTCACTGAGTTTGGAGACGAGAGTGTCGATGTTGTCCGTGGTTGACTTGGCTCGTGCAGTAAGATCATCGGATGTGCTCTGGAGTACTCCTGAGAGGTCTGTTGCCTTGGCATCCAGTCCATTTGTGAGGTTTTCAAGGACGGGTTTGATTAAATCGGTGACTGCAGAGACAATGTTGTCAATGCTTGCTTTCAGGTTAGCCGCTTTGAGCAGGAATGCCACAGCTCGTATCCCATTTAGAGTCTGGAGAGGAGTTCCAGGTAGGGCTCCCACTTGGAAAAGGGCACTTGCGAGGTCATCGAGGGTGGGTTCTGTTCCAGATGGGGCAAGTAGACACTTCTTCTCGAGGAATTGCAGCCCGGCTTTTGCATCTTGTATCTCATAGTGTTGTTCTGACTGTGGCATCACATTGGCACTTCGTCGCGAGCGAGTCCTCTCGCTTTCGTCAGTAGAGCTAGAGGCGGGGTTGACTTCCTGTGTCGTGGGCGGTGCCAGTGTAGATGGTTTGGTTACAGAGCTTAGAGAGGACAGGGTGGTTTGCTTGGTTTTCCTAGGGTTTTGTTCCAGCATGTAGGCTAGTACTCAGGCCAGATAGTAAGAAGGTAAATACGCTATGCTAGTCTTATGCTCGTCCTCTACCTCGAGATCCTACGGATGAACCGTGGGAAAATTCGAGATGATGATGAAACAAAGCCAAGATGCGTCACAGTCATTTTACATAGCTAGCCGTCCACGCGCAATTCATGCAGGTCATGTCGCTGGTATCAGGGCGTGACCGATTTTTGGCTAAGTCAGGATTAGATGAATGATCTTATCAACATCTGATAACGCGATGAGTCCACAATCAGTCTTATTTGATCCCATCAGAATGAAAATAGGAAGTGCATTCCTGAGCATAAGCTATCAGGAATTTTTGGAGTGGAGGTAAATGGCATGATCGCAGACGGCTGGCGGAGTCGACGCTCGATAACGCATAAAATATGTAGTTATCAACAAGAATTACTTGAGAATTACTATATAATTTATGTCATTACCAGTTATGGTTGGTTAAAAACAAGTTCTTATCTGTCTCTCATGCGTATGCCATGGGTTGTCCAGAATATTGTTGTTTTCAGTGACAAGAACATTTAAATGACCATTTGGACTTTATGCGAGTGATCACTCCAAAGATAATAACGACAAATATGCATCAACATACTTACTGAACACAAATCGCTGGAAATTCTGAGCGTAGGAGTTTTTACTTTCTGCGTGAACAAAATATGTCTATTTGTGTTGCTGGCAATGACAACGTGAAGCTTATGTCTATACTATGGATAAGTATACCATGACAGACAAATAATCCTACAAATAAACGGTCAAAAGGATGAGCAAGCTCCAGACACCCATCATGCATCATGTATCGAAAAAACTTCACATGACACCCTCATGGAATATCTCAAGGGAATTACACAATTATATACTTTAATGGACAGGCCGGACTCTCCACCTTCTCAACTTCTTCCGCCAACTTGACAGTTTTGGGATGTCAATATTGCTTCTTGATTTCATGCCGATGGGATCCAATAAGACTGATCGAGTCTCCCCTCTAACGCAATTGAAGATTAGAATCACCTGCGTTCTTTCCAAGTTCCTCCACTCCCCATCAATACTATCATTGGCATAGAAGTTCTTTCTTTTTTTTGAAATGTGGCTCAGAACCAACAACCATCTTATAAAACCCTTTTGGAACTGTTAGGCCAATAGGACATGATGTACCCTATCAGTCTACAGTGTCACAATTAGAGGAAGTGAGGGACAACTCATGTTGCATGCTATGGTGCAGTCACCACCTAATTTGTGCAAACAAAAATCATCCTAAAAAAAAAAACCAATTTATTATTCCTCTGGTAAAAATGCTCCTTTTGATAAGACAGATCTTTTGGCCAGAGGAAATTTCAAACAACTCAAACCTGAAGGAGTTTTGCCTTTTCAGATTGGCCTATTACCTTGCTTGACAAGGTTTCTTGCAACTCATAATTGATGCAAGTTTTTCCCGGACCCATGTTCACTGTTGGAGCAGACTATATATGCTGCACAGAGGAAGAGACAACACATTCCTTATAACCTACCTGGGGTTTAGTAAGTCTTAGAGCTAGGGTTTAGCAGAGGTAAGAACACTATATTCCTACTATGGTACAGGTTCTCCTTTATATACATAATAATAAGGATGTCACATGACTCAGGAATGTGTTTACCACATGTATGTGCAGTAAGCGCAGTAACATGTGTATGCTGCATGTTGCCTCATATATGCAGCATGCTTCTCAGGGTCTATATTTCAACACCCCCCCTTAAACTGTACAGTGCTCTAAGCAGCTAAGTTTGAATCTCGAAAGTAATTCTGAGAGAGTCTCTAAATTTCCTGAATAGGATGGCACCAAGGTTCTTTGTGAACGTGTCAGCCAGATTATCACTTCCAGGAATGAAAACGACTGTGACTTTGTCATTTTCTATGCATTTGCAGGTATAGTGGTAGCAAATTTCTATATGTTTTGTCCTTCTTTCCTGAACTGGATTTGATCCAATAAAAATGGATCCTTGATTATCAGCACAGATTGGTATGCGCTTCAGTATATATCCAAGTTCCTGGAATAAGGACTCTATCCACACTATCTGTTGACAAGTGTCGGAGAGTGCCATATATTTGGCTTCTGTGGATGACAGTGCTACAGTTTTTTGTAAACGGGACTGCCAGCACACAATGCCACTTGCTAGAGTAGCAAAGTAACCCACTGTAGATTGGCATTTGACAGTGTCAGCTGCCCAATCAGAATCTGCGAAGGCCTGTAGCCCTTCGGATTTCTCTCCATCGTAGACTATGTTATATTTCTGGGTTCCCACCAGATAGCGCATGATGTACATCGCTTTGTCTAGATGTTCTTGGCTAGGATTAGCTGAGAACTGCAACATCCTGATTACAGCATAAGCGATATCAGGTTGCATTTTGAGCATCAGATACAATAAAGATCCAATCACAGACTGATATTTTGATCTAAGTGCCATGTCTGGCATCACTGTGTTTCCAACAGTTTGTAACCAGTCGGGAGTGGAGTGGGGGCCACTTTGGCATTTGTCATCTCGAACCTCTTGAGCACTTTGGCAAGATATTCAGTTTGATCGAGTTTGACTTTGCTTGCAGTCTGGGTAACGTGCATACCTAAGAATTCTGTGACTTTTTCAGTACTATGGCACTCCAAATGCTTTAGACAAGCATTCTTCTTTTCATCCACAAGTTTCTTGTTCTTCCCCATGAACAAGCCATCATCAACATAGACCAGCACAATAACATTGCTGCCTGTCTTAGAATCCTTGTGTATGAAAATGCCGGCATCAGAGCTGGTGCACACAAACCCAATTGTGTGCATAAATGCCTCTAGCTCTTTCCACCATGCTAGTGAGGCCTGTTTAAGACCATACAATGCTCGGCATAAGAACATTACTTTGTGCTCTTTTCCCTCAAGTCTGAAACCCTTGGATTGATCCATATAGATCTCCTCTTCTAGTTTGCCATATAAGAATGCAGTTTTTACATCTAGACCAGTCATATACATGCCTTTTAGAGATGCAAGTGCAAACATGAGGTGTATGGTCTCATAGCGGACTACTGGTGAGAAAATCTCATTAAAGTCAACACATTTGACTTGTGAAAAGCCTTTGGCCATGAGTCTGACTCATTTTCTTCCATCTGATTTCATGGAGAAAACCCATCTATTTTTGATCATTTTTCAATCATGTGGAAGATTGATGATGTCATAGACTTGTTGCTTACAAAGAGCCTTTAATTCTTCATGAAAAGCTTGTTTCCACTCACATTGCTGCTGCTGTGGTAGGTGCACAATATTGTCAAATTGGTTTGGAACTTGGCTTATTTCACTTGATGGTTTGACTGCTTTTGACAACAGCCAGCAAATAAGCTTATCTCCACCTTCCTTGGTTATCTTTTTAATATAACCTGCTTTGTCTGGTTCCCCCATTGGGTGATCATGTTCTTGATCATTGGAATTGGGCACACTTTCATGGGGTGCTGAACTCGGTCCAGCAACCGGTTCTTTCTGTTGAGATTGTGGTTGTGTTCAGTTATGATCTGAATCTTGACCCACAAATCTCTTCCAATATCGATCATGTGCAATGTCTCTCTCAATATCAGAGGGGAGTCATTTCTCTCCATAGGTATTGCCAGGATGGTTTGGGATGTTTCTCTGCCTGCCTGATCAACAGGGCAATTGCTGCCATTCCTGTTGATCATCATGTCTTGGATGAAAGTTCTCAGTGATTACTGGAGGCAGCAGAGGAGGAGCATCAGTCACATCATTGTGCACCTTTTGCTCGCTTGGTACATCATCATCATCATCATCATTTTCTGATGATGGAGAAAGGGGCAGATATTGTGGCGGTATAGAATCATCATCATCTGTTCCAGATGAGTGGTCATCATCTTCTGGTTCTGGAGGTGGAAAATCACCAAGGTCTGTCTTGGCAGAAGTTTTAGCTCTGGGACAGCATGGGAACAACATTTCATCAAATAGTGTCATAGCACCAATGAATATTGCACCACTAGGTCACATGAAACAGTATTCTTTAATACCATCTTCTAATTCAAGGTACATCATTAACTCTCATTGAGGAGCTAATGTGTTTGGATGCTTCTTCTTGGGTAGATAGATGTAAGCACTGCAACCGAAAACCTTCAGATTGTTTAGATCTGGGTGGACCTTTGTCAGGTCCTCAACCAGTGTTAGCCATTTCAGGTGCCTTATTGGGGTTCAGTTGTATAGGTGTGTTGCATGTTCAATGCAAAATTCCCACCATGATTGTGGTAGACAAGTGGTAAATCGCAGGGTTTGTGACTTTTCCATTATTGTCCTTATGGTGCACTCTGTGCACCCATTCTGTTGGTGAACATGGGGTGCAAACATCTCTATTTTGATGCCAAAATCCTTGAGTGCATTTTGTAGCTCACAATCTTTGAACTTCCCCCCTGGATCAACACACCAGCACTTGATTGTAGTGCTATACTGGGTCAAAGCTACTGCCTGAAATTGTCTGATGGCTGCAGCAGCATCAGATTTCTGTCTGAGGCATTGGACTCAGATATGTGACGTCTTGTCATCTAGAAATACAATAAAGTATTTATGTTTATGGTATGATAGTACTGGGAGTTCCTTCAGATCGGAATGTATTAATTCAAAGGGTTTTTCTGCATGTGAATTTGATTCAGAAAAAGTTTTTGAGGTCATTTTCCCTTCAGTGCACCCTGGACATATAAATTTGTCTTTAGAAATAATTAAATTCCTTGGGAATTTTATGGTGCTATTAGGCATTTTCCCTAGCACCTCTTTGGATGGGTGTCCAAGTTGCCTATGCCAAGTCAAGTAGTCTGCGATGTACATCATCATGACATTGATTCTTTTGGTGCTCAATATATGAGTCCGAGCCCAATAAATTGTGTCACATTTCATAAGAGGGATGCAATCCATAATTGGGTTTTCTTGCTTGAAAAATGAAATGTGTGCAGAGGAACCATGCACATCACTTCTGTCTTGTAAGAAGATGCCCATTGACAGTAATCGAGCATTACAGTTGGATATGTAGTAGACGGGGTATAATCACATTTCATATGTTCATGACTTCCCATGACATACTACCTGATGTCTAATGAAGACTGCTCTTTTTCCTACTATATGAGTAGTACCCATTAATGATACTCAACCTGGAAACCCAAAAAAAACCTACTAAATGGCTTTGGATGGTATAACATGAGTCAGAGGAAGGGTGCAAGTTGGTACTAAATATCACTGCTGAGACCAATACATTGTGTTTAGTGAGGAGAAATAATAAGTGACAGTTCAAATAATCTGTAAGAGTGTATGAAGTTGTTCAAAAGAGTTCGAAAGAGGTTCGAAGATGTGCGAAATAGTTTGAAGTAGGCTCAAAGAAGTTCAAAGAGGTTTGAAGAAGTTCGAAATAGGTTCGAGGTATATCGAAGAATGAGTTTAGTGAATGTGTAGTGTTTGTCGAAAGGCGATAGACAATATGCAATAAAATGAGGAGTGAATACAATAGTTTCGAAGAAGCTCGCAATATTTTGCAGAACTTAGAGATACGATGCAAAGATATGACTCAAGAGATCGACTCTTAAATTTGACGATAGTGAGAGGGTAACTTCTGCTGTTCCCTATTGCTTCTTGTCTTTCTAACTAACTAATACAAGTCTATATACAAAATTACTAAAAAGGAAATAAGAACATGTGTAAAACATGAGGCAAATATATCAAACAATGAGGACTTGTATATCATGAAACAAATGAGAAATAATAAATGATGAAACATATAGTGTTCCCATATAGTAAAAGTACTTCAATGAAACACAAAAATGCACTTATCGCATTCTAACTTTCTTGTACTCTCTCCTCATGTCTGGTAGTGCTCGATATGCGATGGAATAACTTGTTCTGAATGTGCAGCATGCATAGAAAGGGTTTCAAAACAGCTATACAGTGGCCAAAGTTATTCGAAGTGCTGCAAAGCTGTTCGAAGTGTCACAAAATAGTTCAAAGTTGTTCAAAGTTGTCCGAAATAGCGTGAAATAGTGCGAAAATGATTCGATGTCAATTTCATGGCATTCGTACTGATTCATAGTCCATGTTGTAATGTGTCGATACAAGTAGGATCCATCTCCAAACCTTTAAGCACGCAATGGACCTATCACCATGGCTGTTTGAACCAGAGTAGAGTCCTTTCTTGGTAAAGGCTCATAAGAAGCAAAATCTTTCATTTCACCAGTGAAGTGTTTTGATGTGCCTGAATCCATGATCCAGTCAGCACCTTTCTTACAATTTCCATTTGCACACATATCACATTCATTAAGATGTAAATAGTTCAATGATACATTTAGTAGCGGTAAAATTTCACATAAAAAGTTCGCTTTGATCATTGGAATATTAATCTTTGTGCTTGTGGCAGAGAAAAGGACTGACCTTTCATCATATGCTCCTGTTTCAAGTGGTTCATCGACGAGCATTTCATCGATGGCTTTCCATACTTCCTCATCAGAAACTGCAGGTTCCAATCTGAGGGAAACACTATTGTCTTCTACCTCCACAATCCTCAGTTCTGGTTCGATCCTCTTCCTCTTACTTTCTCACACCATTAGGTGCTCTTCCAGCAGTCATAGATTCTTTGCGCTGTGTGGGAGATTCATTTGCTCAAGGGTATCTCGAGCTTGCTGATATTTGGTGTAGACCAAATGAGAGGTAGAGGCTGCACCCATATATGTCTGTGCAGGCAGTCAGCAGCGAGGATCCCTTGTGGGAGTATGTTTGCGCTTCTCAATGCGCTGAATGAGTGGCATCAGTAGTATGATGGTGCCATTACCATTTATGGTAGTAAGGGCATCCACATTTTTGGGATGAATCTCCACTGTTGCCCTGAGGTTGCCATTTGGGGTTTCCCCCTTTGCATTTGACAGTGGAAAGCTTGGTGGCCTGAGGCAGGCCAGTGGGCTTCCCAACTGCTGTGCACTGTGAGGCTTCAGTGACAATGGAGTCCTTGACATGTTTAAACATCAAGGCTCTAGTAGCAGTCATGTTAAGGACAGTGGCAGACAGAGAATCATACTTGCACAGCATTGCAGCGAGTAGAATCATCGCCTGAACTAGTTCAGGGATAATGATATTGGCACCCGTAAGGTGTTCAAATTTGTCAGTTATCTTACATTAACACCATAATTGGTGCAAATGAGATCCCACACCTCCTCAGCAGTATCCTTGGTATTGGCACACTGCTGAATGGAGGGGGCCAGGTAGAGCACTAGGCTACCAATAGCCTGGTCATTTTTGTTGCTCCAGGTCTGGAGCTTGGCAGTAGCATCTGCTACAAGTGCAGCATTTGTCGCCATCAAAGGAGGCGCCAGAGATGGTTTTAGTTCCATCCTGCTAGTTATTTGCCAGAGGCCCTGAGACCTGAGCCACACCTTCATAGAGTCAGCCCATTGAATGTAATTGGAGCCATCGAACATTTGTACAAGTTTTTCAAGGGTTGAAGACATGATTCTGTGGTAGCAGCTGGTGAAAGCGCTCAATCAGTCTTCTATCCAAGAAAACACATTCCATAATCTCAGGCAAAAACACTCCTTCAGAGTGGTTAACCCTAGTCAACCTAGGTTTTTAAGTGCAGCTCGCAGGGAGCACAATGCAGCTCACAAAGAGCACAAGATTATAATTTGGAGACAATGAAGTCAACATTCTTTGCAACCAGTTAAGGCACATTCGCAACATGCCCAGCAGGGCCCATAACCTGTTGGAGCAGACTATATACACTGCACAGAGGAAGAGACAACATGTTCCTTATAACCTACCTGGGGTTTAGTAAGTCTTAGAGCTAGGGTTTAGCAGAGGTAAGAACACTATATTCCTACTATGGTACAGGTTCTCCTTTATATACATAATAATAAGGATGTCACATGACTCAGAAATGTGTTTACCACATTTATGCACAGTAAGTGCAGTAACATGTGTATGCTGCATGTTGCCTCATGTATGCAGCATGCTTCTCGGGGTCTAATTTCAACATTCACCCATTCTGTACTCTGGCTCTTCCCATTCTGTATCATCCCATACTATGTATTATGATGCAAATATATATGTCCTACTTCTACTGCACTTCATGTATCCCTGCCCATCTTTTGCCACCATTCCTTGGTTTTCTTGTAATTACCCACACTTGTTTATTTTATTACACTGAGATGCTTTTGAAACACATTTTAGTCACAGTCACTCAATGTTCGCTACTTATTACCACTTAGTCATAACTGGTTACCCAAAATTTATTGATTTGTCACTTATTGAACTCAAGCAAGGTTTCTGCGTCCACAGATGCACTTCCCTAGTTACTATAATAGGATATAATTATTACTAGTTGCAGCAGTGATCTGGCAGTGTTTTCTGGGCATAGTCAATAACATTTCCACAAAATTTACAGCCAGAAATTTGCCAAAAGAATGGTTTAAGTTTGAAAATTTTTGCCCAGATCAATTCAAGGGGGTGGTGGAACAGGATTCTGTGACCTAGGGTAGGGGGGGGGGGGTCTGGCTGAAGGCCAAAAAAAAAGTTTTGACCAGGGTATAATGGGCAAATCTGTGCTCACTATGCATATATAATTGGTGAATTCAACCCCTAACTAGGGTGTATGAAGAGAACTTCCAATTTGAAAAGGTAATGATTATACAATATTAAATGATGTACAATATTAAATGATGTACAATATTAAATGATGTACAATATTAAATGATGTACAATATTAAATGATGTACAATATTAAATGATGTACAATATTAAATGATGTACAATATTAAATGATGTACAATATTAAAGCATTGCGAGGGCATCTACTAAGTACATAGAAAAAAAAAAAGAAATGAGAGATAGCTCCCCATTACTGTTAGGGGATCTCATCTATGTAACTCATGGGAACACTCATAGATTTTTGCACTCATGGATCCCATATACTTGCAGCCACAGGTAGCCATGGATGTGGGTATTGATCTTGGGCATGATGGGTACTCATGCAAGCACTTGTGCCAGAAATGATTTAGTGACTAGCACTACTACAATTATGCTGAGTATCAAAGACCATGTGGAGAATTCACTGAGAAGTGTGACTATGAGATGTCTTTGAAAAGTTGACCCTTCCAACAGTTCTAATTAATTTAGCTCTAATATGATACAAGATAAGATAACTTACAACCTTAAGATTCAGTGCATGCGCACAACATGGTGTCACAGTGGCCAGCATGACTGTTTGGTCATTCAAGAATGCAGCAACATTATCAGTGCAGATCACTACCACTTCAATGGCCAGCTCAGCAGAATATTGAATATGTAGTAACTGTATCCATATAAATCAGACAGTGAAGACCAGACCATCTGCAAGAACATACCTCTACACTATCTAAATCATGAGTAGTAATGTCATTTTACTGTAGTATTACATCAAGCATGGTACTCATAGGTACCCACAGGTACCTGGCACCTGTGGGTTTTCCTTAACCTATGAGTACCTGCCATCTGGTGGATACCTAACCTATGAGTCTTGAGTACCCATCCTCACATACTCATATGGATCTGGGTATTACTTTATACATGTAAAATACCCATAAGTGCACTCATGTTCAGGCTTAATCTCATCTTTGCCACTGCTGGGGCCTTAGTGGTCTTTCTTTGCCACTGGTGGCTCTCTATGGTCATCATTAAAAGCTTGCCTTTGTCAGTGGTGGTGCCCCTCACCACTAGTGGTCCCTCATCATTATTGGAGGTTTCCCCTAGCTCCCATTTCCTGGTGCAGGTGTTCCCATCATTAGCATTGACACTCCCACTAGCTGTCAAGTCCTGACTCTTCTGATCAGATTCCCAATAATTCCCAACATTTTCTGATTTTTTTCCAATAATTTCTGCCAGCAATTCCAAGGGGGTTCTGGGATCTGAACCTGGCATGTAAGGTCAGATTTATTTTCAGCCATTGTCAATGGACTAACTAACTACATAATCAGGCACCCTATCCTAATAAGGAAATATGACATCATCACCATGCCACCTTTCTCTGAGATGATGCATGAGCATTGCAAACCCATTTTCTGGGCACCTGGTCGAGTTCTACACAAGCTAGATGATACTAGATTACAAGGAAATGTATCAGATAGACTATTGCCAAAAATTGAATCAAGTACTTACCCATCATGTCTCACAGCCAGTCTGTTTGCACTCCAGCACCAAGCCTGAGGCTGGATTTGCTGTCTCTCCACAAAGGCACTGATTCAGGATGGCAAAAATCTTATGTTTGGGTCTTCCTGATGAGCATGAAACAATGGCTATAGAGGACTTTTTAAGGTATATTAAATGAATGTTCATTTTTTTTTTGCGACCTTTGGCTGGGCTAACTAACCAACCCCCAGTCTGGATTCTGATTCTGGAACCCCCTTGAGCAATTCTGGCCACCATTTTCCTTAGTCAGCAGACAAGTTCTTACATGCCTTAGTAATCATTTGCTTACTCATTCTATTCCTATTATAGTCTTACCAATTATGGTCATGGACACTTACAAAGATCCATTAGTCTGCATTTTCCATTATTCCTCCAGTCTTCGATATTTAAGCACCATAGTTTAGTTTTGTACCTCAGTTTGTAAATCAGCAAAGTTAACTTACATAGTTTGCGACATAGTCTCAACATAGTCAACCAATTCTAATCAACTTATTCTCTAAACTCTTCTGACACTTTCCAACCTAATTTCAACAACTTACTTCTTAATCTATCTCGAACCTCTGTGTAATCCTGCTCTCACCCTCCTCTGGATACCCTTCAGAAATCTGAACTTCCTCTGCTAACCATTGTCTTGAAATAGGACATCTGATGAGAAGAAGGGTGCAACTTCTTACAAGTTGAAGCCAAGTCCTCTCTGGCCCCTTTCACCTGGCATTCTCCAGCCTTGTGGATTCTGTCTTGGAACTCCCCTAAAATTCCTGAACCCTCTGACCACTGATGACTGGGTCTGACCAGAAGTCCCAGTCCCACCTGAGCTTCTCCAGTTGCTCACTGCTCAGGATCACATTGGCAGGTCATTTCATGATCATATCTGCATATATAACAATGCTCTTGCCATGACTTCCATTGGGTGCAAAATCAATAAGTCTGTTAATGAAGGTTAAGAGGCTGTGAACAATGGTGTTGGTTCCTACATCTTCAAACTCCATGGTGAGCTGTCCCACAGGATTGGCTTTCTTCTTCCACCAGAGGGTGAATCTCCAGTGTATGCTCAGCTTTACATTTATGATCTAGCTAATGCAGCCAACTTTCACATGGCCAATGCCTGGAACACTCACCTTGATCACCACACTTTGGTCACCCTCCAGGACATGCTCCACCATCTCCATCCTGCAGTTCAGATGTACAAGCAGGCCCATGAGCTCACCAGGAACTTGCCTCCATACCAGCAGTGCAAGATAGCTTTGCACTTTGATCAATCCTGTGACTGTCGCCACTACAATCTTTCTGATGCCACCAACAATGAGATCGTGGGCATTCTTCCAGGTGATAGTGATCAGCCAGAGAGCACACATGATATCATTCTCTACTGCAGGCATGGCCCTTCCCTTCAGCGCATCACCGATGTCCATCTCCTCTATCCTGCTCTTCACTACATCCTCCTGTTTTCTACTGGCCAGCTCCAATGGCATCCTCAAATCGAGTATGCAGCTGCTAATGAAGGTGGTGCAAGGGTTCACAAGCATGTGTCCAAATCTGATTTCTACTGCTATCATCTCCACTCTCAACCACCTGCTATTAAGCCTCAGCATATATTCTTGAGCAGAAAGCTCTTTCAGGAGTTTGTTTGTGACCAGTGGGCAACTTCAGAGCAGGATCAGTTGTGCTTTATCATGATTAATCAGGACACTATTTGTGGTGAAGTCTATATGGGCTTGGCTGATGCTGTGGCTGCAAATCTGGATGTAGACACAGAGTCTCTTGGTCAAAAGATCATTCTGCCTTCTTCACTTGCAGGAAGCACATTGTTAGAGCAACACCCACTATCTGCTAGCTAGACCATGTGGGTTCTCTCTACAAGAAGGGGGTGGGACACATGTGCATGATGGGGGAATTGATGGGTTTGATGTGTGGGTTATTTCTAGATCAGTTGGTTAAAAAAGGCCTTTCGCACCACTATCATGAATGGAATACTGTTAGGGCGACACCCACTAATCTGCTAGCTGGACCATGCGGGTTCTCCTACAAGAAGGCGGCGGAGGGCATGCGCGTGATGGGGGGATTTGATGGATTTGATGCAAGGGTTAAAAATAGAACAGTTGGCTGAAATAGGCCTTTCGCACCACTAATGTGGATGGAATACCTAAGAGAACACAACTGAGGTCTCCTAGTATTTATGTTAGGATTATATACTATGTTACACATATTGTAGTATATTATTATGGACATGCACACACATGTGCATACATGTGTGTACATATTGATGCATGTAAATAAAGAATTTCCACGCTGACAAATAATGTGTATATAGGCATTTTGTAGTGTATTTTGGTGGAATAAAATCAAATAAAATAAAATAAAATAAAATAAAATAAAAATAGTATTAGGTAATAGGCATGTTAGGAGACTGTTTCCTAACATTACCCCCCTTTTAGGCCTTGACTTCCAGGCGAGAAAATATTGTATCTGTCCCCTCTGTGAAATTTTGGTAAGGCCAGAAACTCATCCCCTCATACACCATTCTAGCAATGTGACATGGAGCATTTGGATTACATTCAAAAAATTGGGCGATTGCCTTGCGCGCTCGCTTACAATTCTCTTCTGGCTCCTATGAATTATTTTTGTCGGTGTAGTTCTTCCACTTGATTAAGAACTCCAATTTGTTTCGTTGAAGACGTGAGTCCAAAACCTCTTCCACAATATATTCTGGAGCACCTTCTACCATTATTGGAGGCTGTGGAGTAGTTTGTTGACCAGGAATAGTGGGTGGGCGGTAAGGGCGTAAACAGGAAATGTTAATCTCAGGATCAATCTTGAATGACTGAGGTAATTTTAACACTACCACATTGTGTGAAATTATTTTAGAAATCAGATATGGGCCAACTTGTTTCTCCATAAGCTTTCTTGAAGGTCATGGAATATTCAGATCCTTGGTACTTAGCCATACCAAGTCACCAACTTTATACTCTGGAGCAACAGCTCGAGTACGATTTGCATGTTGCATCATATCATCACGTGCTTTCATCAATGCTGCCTCTGCTTCCTCCTGCACCTTTCGCATTTTTGACACAAAGTCCTCCACTGATTGTACCTTGACTTCCCTTTGTAGTTCTACTCCCATTCTGGAATGATACCCATAATTAGCGAAGAAGGGTGACATGCGAGTAACCAAATGGAATTTATTATTGTGGGAAAATTCTGCAATTGCCAACCATTCAGGCCAGTCGGTTTGTCGGTGATTGACAAACATGCATAGGTACTGCTCCAACTCCTGATTCATTCTCTCTGTCTGCCCATCGGTTTGTGGGTAATATGCCATAGACAATTTGGTTTGAATCCCCAATATGTTATTTAACTCTCACATAAATGCAGAAGCAAATTGTGATCCACAATCGGAGATAACTGTATCAGGTAATCCATGTAACCACCATACCTGATTTAGATAGAGGCTTGCCAAGCCCAACAATGAGGTTTCTGCAGTAGTAGGAATGATATGGACTTCCTTTGTGAAGCGGTCGCATACTACAAATATTGCATCGTATCCTTGAGCTTCAGGTAATCCTGTGATAAAGTCCACAGATATATCTCACCATGGTGCTTTAGATATAGGGTTCGGCATTAATTTCCCAGCAGGCTTTTCTGGAAATTTCTTTCCCCTCATGCACATGTCACACCCATCCACATACCCCAACACATACTTTGAAATTCTGGGCCACCAATAATTTCTCATCACCAACTCCAACGTTTTCCACCTTCCTGGATGTCCAGCAGCTGGCGTGTTATGATGTAACCATACGATCTCCCTTCATAAATCTTGATCTTTTGGTACATACACCTTTCCTCTGAACAACACTAACCCTTGTTCTTCAAACCATTCATCTCCTTTAATATTACTTTTCTTCTCTCCCCTCAAAGCTTTCACAGCTTCCACCACTTCATCATTCATCTCTGAACATTGTCTAATTTTAGACAACATTTCTGTTTCTGAGCTATCCACCAATAAATGTCCTTGATGCATAGCACAAATACGAAAGTATTCAGGTTTGAGTAGGGTAGTATTTTTATTGTCCTCCTCCACTCCCCTTTTATGATCTGTACGTCTGGATAATGCATCTGCTTTCCTCATCAAGCTTTCCACTTTGTGGACCAAGTGAAAATTAAAGCATGATAGGAATAATGCCCAACGTGCTTGTCAACAGTTAAGCTTTTTAGTGGACATGAAATACTGCAGATTTTGATGGTCTGTCCAGATCTCAATCTGATGCATACATCCCTCCAAATAATGTCTCCATGCCTTCAAAGCTCATATTATTCCCAACATCTCTTTATCGTGCACATCATAATTCCTCTCCACATCATTCAACCCTTTAGACAAATATGCACAAGGATGCCATTTGTCATCTTCACATAGCATTGATAATACTGCTCCAGTAGCAAAGTCTGATGCATCTGATTCCACTCGTAAGGGATGTGTGAAATCTACTGGGACCAATATTGGCTCTTCCACAAACTTCCTCTTTAACTCCTCAAATGCTGTCTGCTGTTGTTCTCCCCATCTCCACACTACTCCCTTTCATGTAAGGTTGTGTAATGGTGTGGCAATTTTGGAAAAATTATGCACAAAGCGATGATAAAAATTGGTCAGTCCCAAGAAAGCCTGAACTTCCTTGATATGGGTAGGCATGGGCCAATCAACAATTGCCTGTACCTTGATAGGATCCATCTTGATTCCATTAGGACCAATCTTTAATCCCAAGAACTCGATCTTGCTTGCTCCAAATACACACTTCTCCAGTTTAACAAATAAATCATTCTCTGCCAATCTCTTCAACACCTCCTGCACTATCGCCTCATGATTTTCTTCATCCTCCATGAATATCAAAATGTTGTCAATAAATATTATCACCATGCCTTTGTCTATCACATCCTTGAAAATATTGTTCATCATATTTTGGAAAGTTGGGGGACTATTGGTCATCCCAAAAAACATGACTAGTGGCTCAAAGGATCCTCAACGCATAGCAAATGCTGCTTTCCACTCATCTCCTTTCTTTATTCATACATTGTTGTACCCCCAGCATAAATCCAATTTTGTAAAGACCTTGGCCTTTCCCACCTTGTCAATTATTTCTGAAATTGATGGCAAAGGGTACGCATTCTTTACTGTCCAATCATTCAAATACCTATAATCTGTACACATCCTCTTCCTGTGATCTTTTTTTGGTACAAAGAATACTGGTGATGTCTGTGATGATTTTGAAGGTTGTATGTATCCCTTGCACAACTGTTCATTAAGGAATGCATCCACTTCTTCTTGTTCCTTCAGAGATAATGGATAGACTTTTGACTTCTTTGGCACAAATCCCAGCTTCATTTCAATAGCATGATCCCATGGCTTTCACACTGGCATCTGCTCCGATTCCTTCTTCTGAAAAGCTGACAAATATTTATAGTAGGCTTTTGGCACCCACTCTTCCACTGGCTTCTCCACTTTCTCCACATTTTTATCCCATGACTGTCCTCCACGAATTTCCCTAAAGGTTTGCTTCTGTTCTTCTTTACTTGTCATAATTGGAACTTCCCTGTTTGGCATATCTTCATCCTCCACTTCCTCCATCGTAACAGAATACTTTCTTGGATGTTCCTTCTCTTTCTTTTCCTTCTTCTCCTTCTTTTCTCCCATACACATTACATTCTTTAGGACAATGAGTCATGTGTACCTTCCCAGTTTTCCAATCAATTTCCGGATTATGTTTTCATAACCACAGACATCCAATTATCAGATTGGTTTTCCCAAGGTCGCACACTTCAAATACGGCTCGCTCCTGATGATCCTGATACCTCAATATCATTGTCACTTCCTCCTTAATAGTTCCTCCATGATTGATCGTACCGTCAATATTGTACACCATTATAGGTTGTGGCAGTTTATGCATGCAAATACCATTTCTGGTAATTAGGGATCGATTAATAAATAATCCAGTAGCACCACTGTCAAGCAATGCCTCCCCATTAATTGCTGCATGCATGTCCACTGTCTTCAATCCTACTGTCAAGCTGAGTTTGGGTTCTATCTGCGCTGAGCAAATAAAAAATTTTGGGGTCTTCGGAAATAAGGCTGGGCATTTTTCTTTGTCAGATAAATGATGATGGTCATACTCTTCAATTTCTCTTTCGGGTTCACTCTCGGTTTCCTCGGATACTAATACATTATATTGATTCTGGGTCACCGATGGGGAAACCTTCACTGGGACTCTTCCACAAAATTCTTCTGCTTATCTTCCTCCAACTTCACTTCCTCGATAGTCACTTCCCTAATCTTCCTTTTCTGCCTACAATTTCGAGCCATATGCCCTAATTGCCCACAGTTAAAACATTTAACTGGAGCTCATCTCCCTACCCGATCAACATCCATTGCTTCTGTCGATGCTGCTGACTCCTTAACAATAGGTGTCACTGCCATGGCTGGTGGCTGTGCCCTCGGAGTTTGTACCTGAGGTGTCTTTCCTTTCTTGGACTTTCCTCCTGATGACTTTCCAAATCTGGAATTCCTATACATCAATTTCGATTCTGCCTGTTCCTGTCGATACTGCCGATCAAAACGCATTGCCCAATTATACCACTCATCCAACCTCTCTGGCATAGAAGATAGTCGATAGATAGACTTGAATAATGAGGGATTTAATCCTGCCTTCAAATATTCCACCAACGCTGCTTCTCCCATATCGGTTTGTGATGCTTCTGCTTTAAACTGCAAAATAAATTTGTCTGCAGTCAGAGAACCTTGGCACATAGTTTTTAATTTTGCATTAGCTGTCGCCTTTGGGTTAGGGTCTCCAAACTGTGCCTCCAACCTCTCCAAAAATTCCCTGAAGCTTGCAAACGGTTTATATCCCACAGCAATTTGATTAATGGCTTCATTTCTCCAGAACTGTGCTTTCCCTCCCTGGATGTATGAGAGAGCAAACATAATTCTAGACTCAGTCATACGAAATTCGGGCTTTCTCCCATGAATATACAATACTATAGAGCTGATGAAGGATTCTGTGTTCTCCATGGTACCATCAAATATTTGCGGGAGCACATATTTAGGTAAACACATTTTTCCACTCTCAGATCTCTCCTTTCCATGCTCACCCTCCTGAGACATCCACTCTACCATTTCCTCCATCTCATCATCTTTGTCTTCTACTGTCTCTGCATTTGTTTGTACTTGTTTGGGCTGGGATGCTGCTAATACTGACACTAATTGGGACATTTGTGCTGTTAGAGCATCAATTTTGGCTTCAAGAATGGGCATGGGAACAGAATTGTGACCAGGATTCGAAGCTGCTTGTTCTGACATGATTATGTAATCTGTGATGAGTCACTTCTTCAGCTGTGTAGAGATTCGGCTGTAGAATTTTTTCGCAAAATTTCGAGTCACGTGATCCGGCTATTTCAGGTACCAAACACGGCAAAACACATGATTTCGGCTATTGGGCACTTCAGATCAATAACCCTTCCAACAGTGCCTGATCTCGGGCTATTACTGAATTTGGCTAGTAACTACCTAAAATAGTTATCCAAATAGAGTAATGTAAATCTTAGCTAAACCCTGATCAGTTGTCTGGTTGCAGCTGTCCTAATGACGAGCACTGCCTTTCGATCACTGGCGGTTGCAATGTAAGGCAAGGCTTGGCATCGGCTTATGAAAGCAAAGGTAAATACATATATACAATTAATTCCAGCTCTTGCCGAAATGATGCATAAGTGGATGTGGCGCGCTGAGACAAATGACGTATGCGCGTGAGTAAGAGAAGGCACACTGATAGGGTAGTTGAGTTCTTCTGTTATGGCGACACCCACTAATCTGCTAGCTGGACCATGCAGGTTCTCCTACAAGAAGGCGGCGGGGGGTGCACGCGTGATGGTGGGATTTGATGGATTTGATGCGAGGGTTAAAAATAGAACAGTTGGCTGAAATAGGCCTTTCGCACCACTAATGTGGATGGAATACCTAAGAGAACACAACTGAGGTCTCCTAGTATTTATGTTAGGGTTATATACTATGTTACACATATTGTAGTATGTTATTACGGATGCATGCACACATGTGCATACATGTGTGTGTGTGTAAATAAAGAATTCCCACGCTGACAAATAATGTGTATATAGGCATTTTGTAGTGTATTCTGGTGAAATAAAATAAAATAAAATAAAATAAAATAAAAATAGTATTAGGTAATAGGCATGTTAGGAGACTGTTTCCTAACAAATACCTAAGAGAACTCAACTACTGTTCTCCAGGTGTATATTTAAGGTTCATATACTATGTTACATATATTGTACTATGTTGGTACCGATGTGCATGTACATGTGCATACATATTGATGCATGGGAAATAAAATTCTCATGCTAACAAATGTAGCATTCTTGGGCATTTGGTAGCATAATTTGACATAATAAAATAAAATAAAATAAAATAAAATAAAATATTATTAAATAATGGGGCTGTTTTCTAATATTATCCCCCTTTTATTCCTTGACTTCCAGGTAAGAAAATATTGTATCTGTCCCCTCTGTGAAATTTTGGTGAGGCTGGAAATTCATCTCCTCATACACCATTCTAGCAATGCGATGTGGAGCATTTGGATTAAGTTTAAAGAATCGGGAAATTGCATTATGTGCTCACTTACAATTCTCTTCAGGTTCCCATGAGTTATTTTTATCAGTGTAGTTCTTTCACTCGATTAAGAACTCCAATTTATTTCATCCAAGATGTGAGTCTAAAACCTCTTCTACTACATATTCTGAAGCACCTTCTACCATTATTGGAGGTTGCAGAGTAGTTTGTTGACCAGGAATAGTGGGTGGGCAGTAAGGGTATAAGCAGGAAACATTAATTTTAGAATCAATCTTGAATGATTGAGGTAATTTTAGCACTACCACATTGGATGAAATTATTTTAGAAATCACATATGGGCCAACTTGCTTCTCTATAAGTTTTCTTGAAGGTCATGGAGTATTTAGATCCTTGGTACTTAGCCATACCAAGTCACCAACTTTGTACTCTGGAGCAATGGCTCAAGTACAATCTGCATGTTGCATCATATCATCATGTGCTTTCATCAATGCCACCTCTGCTTCCTCCTGCACCTTTTGCATCTTAGATACAAAGTCTTCTACTGACTGTACCTTGATTTCCCTTTGAGGTTCTATTCCCATTTGGGGATGATACCCATAATTAGCAAAGAATGGTGACATGCAAGTAGCCAAATGGAATTTATTATTGTGAGAAAATTTAGCAATTGCTAACCATTCAGGCCAGTCAGTTTGTCGGTAGTTGACAAACATGCATAGGTACTGCTCCAACTCCTCATTCATTCTCTCTGGCTGCCCATTAGTTTGTGGGTGATATGCCATAGATAACTTGGTTTGAATTCCCAATATGTTGTTTAACTCTTGCATAAATGCAGAAGCAAATTGTGGTCCATGATCGGAGATAACTATATCAGGTAATCCATGTAACTGCCATACCTGATTTAGATAGAGGCACACCAAGCCCAACAATGAGGTTTCTGCAGTAGTAGGAATAATATGGACTTCCTTTGTGAAGCAGTCACATACTACAAATATTGCATCGTATCCTTGAGCTTCAGGTAATCCAGTGATAAAGTCCACAGATATATTTTGCCATGGCACTTTAGGTATAGGGTTTGGCATTAATTTCCCTGCAGGCTTTTCTGAAAATTTGCAAATGTGGCCTTCCACTCATCTCCTTTCTTTATTCATACATTATTGTACCCCCAGTGTAAATCCAATTCTGTAAAGACCTTGGCCTTTCCCACCTTGTCAATTATTTCTGAGATCAACAGCAAAGGGTACACATTCTTCACTATCCACTCATTCAGATACCTATAATCTGTACACATCCTCTTCCTCTGATCTTTCTTTGGTACAAAGAATATTGGTGATGTATGCAGTAATTTTGAAGGTCATATTATCCCTTGCACAATTGTTCATTAAGGAATGCATCCACTTCTCTTGTTCCATTGGAGATAATGGGTAGACTTTCGACTTCTTTGGCACAAATCCTGGCTTCATCTCAATTGCATATCCCATGGCTTTCACACTGGCATTCACTCAGATTCCTTCTTCTGAAAGACTGACAAATATTTATGATATGCTTTCAGTACCCACTCCTCCACTGACTTCTCCACTTTCACAGCATTTTTATCCCATGACTGTCCTCCATGAATTTCTCTAAAGGTTTGCTTCTGTTCTTCCTTATTGGTCATGATTGAAAGTTTCCCATTTGGCATGTCCTCATCTTCCACTTCCTCCATCATAACATAATACTTCCTCAGATGCTCTTTCTCTTTCCTTTCCTTCTTTTCCTTTTTTACTTCCTCCCATATACATTACATTCCTTAGAACAACGAGCATGTGTACCTTCCCCATTTTCCAATCAATTTCCAGGTTATGTTTATGTAACCACAAACATCCAATTATTAGATTGGTTTTCCCAAGGTCACACACCTCAAATATGGCTCATTCCTGATGATCCTGATACTTTAGTATCATTGTCACCTCCTCCTTAATAGTTCCTCCATAATTAATTGTGCCATCAATATTGTATACCATTATAGGTTGTGGCAGTTTACATGTGCTAATACCATTTCTGGTAATTAAGGATCGATTAATGAATAATCTGGTAGCACTGCTATAGAGCAATGCCTCCACATCAATTGCTGCATGCATGTCTTTAATCCTACTGTCAAGGTGATTTTGGGTTCTATTTGCACAGAGCAAATAAAGAATTTAGGGATTTTTGGAAATAAGGCTGGGCATTTCTCTTTATCACATAAGTGATGATGGTCATACTCCTCAGTTTCTCTTTCAGGTTCACTCTGGGTTTCCTCGGATACTAATACATTATAATGATTCTGGATCACCAATGGGGAAACCTTCACTGGGACTCTTCCACAAAATTCTTCTGCTTATCTTCCTCCAACTTCACTTCCTCAATTGTCACTTCCCTCATCTTCCTTTTCTGCCTACAATTCCTAGTGATATGCCCTAATTGCCCACAATTAAAATATTTAAGTGGGGCTCATCTCCCTGCTTGATCAATCTCCATTGCATCTGCTGATGCTGCTGACTCCTTAACAATAGGTGTCATTGCCATGGCCAGTGGCTATGCCCTCAGAGTTTGTACCTGAGGCATCCTTCCTTTCTCGACTTTCCTCCTGATGACTTTCCAAATTTGGCATTTCCATACATCAATTTCAACTCCATCTGTTCCTGTCAGTATTGCTGATCAAGGCACATTGCCCAATTGTACTACTCATCCAACCACTCTGGCATAGAAGGTAGTCAATAGATAGACTTGAATAAAGAGGAATTTAATCCTGCTTTCAAAAATTCTACCAATGCAGCTTTTCCCATATCTGTCTGTGAAGCTTCTGCCTTGAACTGCAAAATAAATTCATCTGCAGTCAGAGAACCTTGGCGCATGGTTTTTAATTTTGCATTAGCCATCACCTTTGGATTAGGGTCTTTAAACTGTGCCTCCAGTCTCTCCAAAAACTCCCTGAAGGTTGCAAATGGTTTATATCCTGTGGCAATTTGATTAATAGCTTCATTTCTCCAGAACTGTGCTTTCCCCCCCTGAATGTATGAGAGAACAAACATAATCCTGGACTCAGTCATATGAAATTCAGGCTTTCTCCAATGAATATACAAGACTATAGAGCTGATGAAGGACTTTGTATTCTCCATGGTACCATCAAAGATTTGTAGGGGTGCATATTTAGATAAGCATGCTTTTCCACTTTCAGATCTCTCCACTGCCTGCACATCATCCTGAGACATCCACTCCATCATCTCCTCCATCTCATCATCTTTATCTTCCACCATCTCTGGTTTTATTTCTGCTGGTTTGGGCTGTGATACTGCCAATACTGACACTAATTGGGACATTTGTGCTGTAAGCACATCAATTTTGGCTTCTAGCACTGGCATGGGAACAGGATTAGGACCAGGATTAGAAGTTGATGGTTCTGACATAATGATATAAGTTGTGATGAGTCACTTCTTCGACTGAGTCAAAATTTGGCTTGGGGATTTTTTCCACAAATTTTCAAGTCACATGATCCAGTAACTTGGGTACCAAACTCAGCAAAACTTGTGATTCAGCTATTTGTCAACTGTTGGGCATGTGAGACACTTTGGATCAATATCCCTTCTGACAGTGCCTGATTTTAGGGATAATACTGAATTCAGCTTGTAACTATGTAACTAAAATGGTTGTCTGAATAGAGTATAGTAAATAACCAGATCCAATCAGTTGTCTGGTTGCAGCTGTCCTAATGATGAGTGCTGCTTCTCGATCACTGGCAGTCGCAATATAATGTGAGGCCTGGCATTGGCTTATGAAAGCAAAGGTAAATATGTATATACAATTACTTCTGGCTCATGCTGAAAGGATGAGTAAGCAGTTGTAGTATAATGAAACAATGATGTATGCACGAGTAAGAGAAGGCACAGTGATGGGCTTAACCATCGGCAAACACATTGGGCATTATTCCTATCACATTTTAATTTTGACTTAGTCCACAAAGTGGGAAGCTTGATGAGGAAAGCAGATGCATTATCGAGATGGACTAATCACAAAAGGGGGGTGGAGGAGGACAATAAAAATATTACCCTACTTAAACCTGAATACTTTGGTATTTGCGCTATGCATCAAGGGCATCTTAGATATTGGTGGATAGCTCAGAAACAGAAATGTTGTCTAAAATTAGACAATGTTCAGAGATGGATGATGAAGTAGTGGAAGCTGTGAAAGCTCTGAAGGGAGAGAAGAAAGGTAATATTCAAGAAGATGAATGGGTTGGGGAACAAGGGTTAGTGTTGTTCAGAGGAAAAGTATATGTACCGAAGGATCAAGATTTATGAAGGGAGATTGTCATTACATTGTCTATTGCTTGTATCTTGCCTAATATTAACCCTTAATTATCCTCAACCCATTCCTGAATCAAACCTTTAATCTTTTGACTCCTCTCAACTTAATCACTTCAAAACCTCTGCTTTATTCTACCTTCGCCCTCCATCTGAAAACCCTCTGAACATCTGCACACTTCCTGCCTGAAATTGGACAACTGAGAAGGAGAAGGGTGCACCTCCTTATAAGTTGAAGCCAAGTCCTATCTGGCCCCTTTTCACCTGGCACGCTACAGCCCAGTGGATTCTGCCCAAAACCCCTGAATACCTCTGACCACTGATGACTGGGTCCTACCAGAAGTCTGGTGTATTCCTTATTAAGTCCTGACCTTGGTAGTAGCAATTTTGAATCTTGACAGTATCAGATGTACTGTGGGTATTGAAAAGGTTTTGGGATGGATATATAGTGGCCAACTTCATTCAAAGTGGTGCAAAGTTGTTCAAAGTCATTCAAAAAGTTTGAAATTGGTTCGAAATTGAGTTTGTTGAGTGTGTAGGGGTTGAGAGCATGTGTCGTGATGTGTCAATATGTTTGGAACCCTTCCCAGACCCTAGAGTGCACCATGGACCTATCAACATGCATGTATGTGCACATTGGTAACAATATAGTACAATATATGTAACATAGTATATAAACCTTAAATATACACCTAGAGAACAGTAGTTGAGTTCTCTTAGATATTCCATCCACAATAGTGGTGCAAAAGGCCTTTTTCAGCCAACTCATCTAAAAATAACCCATGCATCAAACCCATCAATTCCCCCATCATGTGTGCATGTCCTGCCCCCTTGTTGTAGAGAGAATCCACATGGTCTAGCTAGCAGATAGTAGGTGTTACCCTAACAGAAGAACTCAACTATTCAAATTGCAGCTGTTAGCAAATGGGGACCTTATTGAAGCCTCACTAAAGTTAAAGGGTTCCTAGAAACCATTAAAGTTTGTTGTATCTTCATTTGAAATTTTTCTCAATGAGCTGCAGCACTGATCCAACTCACTCATAAAGATGTTCCTTTCAAATTCAGACTGAAACAAATAGCAGTCCAAGAATATTTGAAAGAAGCTCTAATCAGCAGCTATTGACTATTCATCTCCAGCCCCAGTCATCCTATCAGTCAACACTTCAAAAAGGATCAGCCATATGACCTTCAATGTTGCATCGATGCCCTAAAACAATTATTTTGGGGATGCAAAGATGAAGTTTCAATGGATCCACTTCTTCGCTTCTAAAACAATTATTTCAGGGATACAAAAATAGAGTTTCAGGCCAGAAAATGTTCCTCTGCAATACTTCATGTGCTGAACTATCTGATTTAAGTTTTTGAAGTGTTCCCAGGCAAAGTGTCAAATAGCTGGATTATTGGGAATCATTTCATAGGATCCACCAATCATTTGGTATTCTGATTTTGGGCCCTTAACTGGTGTGTCATTGATGTAAGGGATGGTGATATGAGGAATTTTGGGCTGTAAAATAAATGTCACATCATCATGTAAGATAGGAACTGAATTTGTTTAACCCATAGGTAGGGTAATGATGCAAAGTGCTCCACACAGTGTCTGAAACATTGTCAGATCGCAAGATGACTCTGCTACTTTCCTTTTGTTGAATGCCACATAAAGATCCAACATTTCTCTGCAAGATTGTCCACTGAATTGTTCTGCTAAATGTTTGGGTATCGGTATGATGCCTGAGTGCTGGATCATTACTTGATTAAGCAGTTCAAGACTGTGGACAATTCAAAGCAATTTCATGTCCTTCTTTGTGATGCAAAACCATTGTGATTGATACAAAGAGTTCAATGGTCAATATACTCCTGCTTCTATCTTCTTTTTCAGCATTTCACAAATCTGTTTGTACAAACCTGGAGATATAGAAATGTTTCACTCAACCCAAGGAGTATGAGGAACGATGGGAAATTCTATAGGAGGAAAGAAGTCAGAGCAAAAACTTCCTTGCTCTTGTTCCATCCATGCAAAAGCTGTTTCATGATCTCAAATAAAATTGTACATGAGCTTTTATTCCTCTGGCCATAGAAAATCACCAGGAAGATTCTTGTTGATGATAGCTTTATGCTCGAGTGAATATTGGGGAGAAGGGATCAACAATGGTGGATGAGGATTCAGTTTCAGCATGTTTTCAAGAGCGTCACCAGTGATTGTTCAAATAATGCAAAATCAATCAGGTAGTTCTGTAATAACTGGTTGAATTTTCTGTGTGACTGGTTTGTATTTCTTTTTCGATACTGTGAAAGTTGGGGGTAGGGAGTCGATAATAAGCATAGAAGGCATAGATGTTGCCATCGAGGTCGATAAATATGTTTCATATTGATGACTGGCTGTTAAATATAAATTTGCAAGAATTGAAGAATAAGAAATGGTTTTTGAGAGTTTTGAGGACTCCATATCAGGAATATTCACAGTGTGTTTGATAGTAATAGATCAATTAGAGGGATCAAAAAAGATAATGAGAGCACACTGGTCTATGTCCAAAATTTCGTCCTCTAGTTGCAAAAATCCTTTTGATGCTGATTAGAATGGGGTATCGTGGGGATGGCACACAATTGTGTTGAGTTAGGGTCATACATTGTGATTGTCTGAGCTTTGTTTCTGTAGTTTTTAACAGTGCTTTCAGTGAGCACATCGAATGGATGACTGAGTAGAATATCGTAGATAGGGTCGCGAATTATGTGGATCTTCATGAATAGCATGATACTCCCAACTTTGCAAGGCACATTTCATGCTAAACCCAAACTTTCGTCGATGCCTCCATTAGCTGATTGAAGTGAAATATGGATCGAAGGATCATAAGTAAGCCCAAGTTTGTGGCAAATTTCTTTGGACATTGCAATAATCGAAGAACCAGGGTCTACAATGCTTTTGACTGGGTTTCTTTTATTGACATTCATAATAATTGACCTAATCGAGTGAGATTCCTTTGCAGCGATAAAGGGTTCTGGAATATCACCAGGTTGAAGACTGTTAATATAAGTTTCAAAGGGATCATCAATTATGAAAATATCATTGTTAAGCAAATTTGTGGCATTATCTCCTTCAGGCTGCTGAATTCAACATGGAGTAACCTGTTCCTTCCATTTCATATGAACTTCGGGTGATAGAGACAACAATTCTTTGGGGGTTAGTGTGATAATTGGTGTCTTCATTGAGCAAGCAAAAACATTTTCCATTATTTTATCATTTTGTATTGGGGCTTGGGTATGGTACAAAGAACCATCTTTGGCTTTACCTTTCACAGTTGATCTGAAGTTTCATTTGTGTGGCAGCAAGTATGGATTTTCTTTCACAGCTGCATAAGGATGAATGATGGGCTGTGAAGTTGTGTCCGAAGTCGAAGAGGGTGCCAAAGTTGAGGTTGGTAGGTTCATTGCCATAGACGAGATGGATGACAGTGCTACTTGTGGATTCGATTGTTTGACTGCTGCATTGTTCAGAGGAATCAAAGACTGAGATATTGGGACTGTTGGTGTGCTCGAATTAGTTCTAGCAAATAGCCTACCACTTCACAAAGCATATATCTCCTGTTTGAGCTTTGCAATGTGATCTTTGGCTGCTGTAAATGGTTTAGAAACTTGATAAATGCCTCTAGGTGGTGTTGAAGTAGTCATTGAAGGTGCAATGTTGTACATTAGTGATGGCATAGCTGTAGTCAAAGGATTTTGTCAAGTCCATTTGACAATTCTGTCTTTGATAAAGTGACCAGGGATGTTTCAAGGGGTGAACCATCCATTTGGAGGGACAATTTTTCCTTCAGTGTTCTTTTTACACTTTCCTTTATTGATATAGGACTGGCAAATCAAGCAATCACTAATAAAATGACCTGTGAGTCCACAGAAGATACAAACTAGATTTTTGAGCTGGTCCAAATGAAATCCACTGTTAGGTTGAGGAGTATTAGTGGATTTAGAACCTGCTAGAGCTGTGATGAGTGTAGTTGCAAATTTTTTAAGGATTGCCAATAAGTCTTCCAATTTGATTTGTGTCAAAGATGTCAATGTTGAAGTGCCTGAAGATTGTAACAATGTCGAGTCCGAACTAATTGACCCTGCTAAAACAAATTTCACTGCTGTGTGAATGTTGTCGAGTGGATAAGCATTGATACAGCTCCCTATTGCCCTGTGTGCATACTACAGCATTTTTTGTGATTGTGTGCACCTCCTAGATGGCTTCTGCACACTTTGTGCAGCGCGCTTTTGCGCACCTTTGTGTGCTTTCATGCGCCTTTGCATGCTTCCGTGCACTTTCGCATGCCTTTGACTGCTTTGTGCACTTTTGTGCACCTTTTACATTTCTACTGCACTTTTGGTTCCCTATAGCTGCCTGCTGTTGTGCACCCTAAATGCGCCCCATTGCGCTTCAAACTGCCTCTGCATGCTGATAGGTCCACTACATGCTTTAAGGTCTGGAGAACATTTCCACTCGCATTGAGACATTATGACACACACTCCGAATTGCTAAAAATGCCACAAAATTGACTTCGAACCATTTTTGCATGATTTCGCACTATTTTGGACGACTTTGAACTACTTTGAACTATTTCGCAACATTTCACAACACTTCAAATGACTTCGGCCACCATATAGTTGTCCTAAAACACTTTCGATACACGATGCTCAACTGGAGTGAAGTATTTAGTCACATATCGAGCACTACTGGATGCAAGGAGAGATGATAAAAGAATTAGGGTATGATAATGGTGGTTTTGGGGTTTCAACAATCTATTGAAACAACAAGAAAAGTACTCTTACTATATGGCAACACCGAACGTTTCACTTATTAGGATTTTTCATTTGTTTCATGTTTTACAATACCTTTATTTGCTGTGCACATTGCCTCATGTTCTACAATTGTTATTATTTCCTTTTTAGTACTATTCCTTCAGATTGTATATAGACTTATATTAGTTAGTTAGAAGAAAAGAACAAACAATGGGGAACACCACAAGTTACCCTCTTGCTATCATCAGATTTAAGAATCGTTCTCTTTAGTCTTATCTTCATGTCACATCTCTAAGTTCTGCGAAATATCATGAACTGCTTCGAAACTATTGTATTTGCTCTCCATTTTATTGCCCATCACCTACCGCCATTCAACAAACACTTCACATTCATTAAACTTGCTCTTTGATATACCTCGAACCTCTATTTGAACTTCTTTGGACTACTTCACATGACTTTAAACCTCTTCGAACCTTTTTTGAACCTATTTCGCACATCTTTGAACCTCTTTCGAACTTATTCGAACAACCTCGTATGCTCTTACAGATTATTTGAACCATCACTTACTATTTTGCATCACTAAACACAACATTTTGGTCTCAGTGGTGATATTTAGTACCACCTCGCACCCTTTCTCTGACTCATGTTATACCATCTGAAGCCATTTAGTAAGTTTTGTTTGGGTTTCTGGGTTGAGTATCATCAGTGCCCCCCCCCACACTCCTTATTTGCCTTTCACATTTATTGTGTGCTCAATGCGCCTTTGCATGCTCCTTTTATGCTTTACCTGCAACTCACATTCTCTACTGTGCACTCATTGCACAATCCCTATCACACATGCAACAATCCACCACACCAGTTGCACTGTGCATTGTGGCTTCCATTTTACTGGCACATTTATTCGAGGTGCACCATGATTCCAACATGAGCAAACTGTGCATTCTCACATAATCTGGGCACTTTGCACCTATTTGGCATTGGACTGTGTGCACTTGGGCGCGTTCATGTAATCCTAGCGCTTTGGCGGTATTTGGCCTTTCACAGCATCTCCTTATAGTTCTTCCACATTTCCAATTGGCATCACCCTTATCTGGTAACCAGCGCAGGTCGATCACATTATTATTACTAAGGTGCAGCATGCGACACATAACACCGAAGCAGATTAATTGGGAAGAGCGCATGAGACCTAGAGCATACCAAAAATAGCACATTGCACTGGGACAGTTGGGTATTGGGCTATAGGTGTGCAAATCTTATTGGCTGAGGCAGTGGCATAGTGTGGTCAGGTTTAGATGGGCGAATGGGTGGGCTTGTGGGTAGCACATGGTGCTTTCTATTTTTACACTTTATTTTACCATTTTTATCACATAAGCCATTTGCACATAGTAGGCAGACAGATAGAGAATCTATAGGATCTTTCCCCCCCCTCATAGTTCATAGCTAAGTCAGCATCACACATAGTCTGTGCACCAGCATCCAGTCCATGCGCCTTTGTAGTGCACCCTTCATATAGCTGTGTTTGCATATCGTTTGCATCCCCTCGTCATATTGTTGCATTTTGTCCCTGCATTGCATCCTTCATCCTAGTTTGTGCACTATTGTAGTGCACCCTTCATATAGCTGCATTTGCGCACCATTTGCGCACTTATTTGCATAGCCGCATTTTGCACACCATTTGCGCCTTTTTCCACCCCTTGCACTTTCATCCCATTTGCATCCCCAACCTGTGCACCACTTTCACAGCACATCTCAGTGTTTGTCTTCATCCCACTACACCTCCCACTTTCATCACCCTCATTGTTGTGCACTTTTGCACTCCCATTGTGCATTTTTCCGCACTGTGCATTTTTGCCCCCTTTGTGTTGTACACTTTCCCATCACTGCGCATATCTTCCCTTTAGCATACACAACTAGTGCACACATTAAAAACTGCTGTACCAGCCTCTCCATAGTCTCTGTGCCATGAAGGACAATTTGAGGACCTCTAAGTGAACTCCCCCCTCACCCTGAGCATGCCTGCAATAGTAGGTCAAGTGTTCACCCCCTTCCATTGAGACTCTGCACTGAGTACCAACTGAACACATCATTTCTGGAGCCCACTGCAAGGGGTTTCTGTTCACCAGACCGTATTTTAGACCTCCATTGGCTTGCCCTTCATCTCAACATCAACCACCTTTGCACTCTCCATTCCAAGCTGTTAGCAAGTGCGCTCCAGCTTGGGGGAATACCAGTATTTGAATTACTCTTCTTAAACAACATGCATCACTTGTCTGCACTGTCTTTACCTCCACCTTCACCTGAATCATCCCTACCTACCCTAACTCCATCCACATCACCGCATTCTTCCCTGCCTTTGCATTTCGCTGGGCTTTTACCAGATCTTAACTCTACACACCTTATTCCACCTACTATGGCTACCATGCATATGCCATCTGCATCTAACCAAAATGTGCTGCGTTTCAACCCCACAAAACCATGCGAACTCCAGAAGTACTTTGAGGAGCTTGCACAACTCCTCCACAATTGTATCATCACCGATGAGACTGATAAAAAGTTCCACACTGTGCACTATTTGGACAGCGACACTGTGGACACTTGGAAACTGCTACCAGAGTATAGTGCGATGCATAACTATGGCGCATTCAAAGACACTGTCCTAAAGCTTTATCCCAGCTCTAGGGATGGCAGCAAATGGAGTATTAGCGACCTGGACAAGCTTATTGGTGAGACTGCATGCGTTGGCCTTGTAACTGCAGAAGAAATTGCATGCTATTATCACACATTTTTCAACATTAGTGAATACTTAGTTGCGCAAGGCATATTGGTGCACTACGACCAAAGCCACATGTTCATTAGGGTGTTTCACCCAGACCAGCTCAAGCGCATTTTGAGCCACCTTGCGATTGTGGTACCGAATTAGCCTGCAAATATGCCATACTCATTAGACACAATATGTGATGCGATTGACTTTATCTTTGAAGGCCCAGTGCACTATTTCCAGCCACTTACTGGGCTCACAGTGCAAAACCCCGATATGTATGTGCCCTACTCAGCACCTAGTGTACCCATTTCCCAGCCTCAACCTAGCGCGCCCACAGTCAAAGCAGAAGACATCTCAATCTTATTTGAGTGCATGACACAGACAATAGTTACCGCATTGAGCGCATCGCACAGAGATGGCAGAAATGGTGCACCTCGCTCGAACAATGACAAGTGCAATGGTTGTGGTCAGACAGAGCATTATATCCCTGAGTGCGCTTCAATTGAGTGCCTTATTAGCAAAGGAAAGTGTAGGCGAAATGCGGAAGGGTGCATCGTACTCCCAGGTGGCGCATTCATGCTGTGTTCTATTCCAGGCAACTTCTTGGGCAAGCACATCGAGGAATGACATAAGTGCAACCCAGGGCAGATAGCCACTGGTCGACTTTCATTTAATACCAATTCGCAGCTCATCTACAATATAGCGCCTCACCCAGCTCTAGCAGCACCTTTACAGTTGATGTACATTGCCACTTCAGTGCCTGCAGCAGATTATATGCAAAGCACACCAAATGTGCAACTAATGAGGGAAGAGTGCATCAATGTGCTTGAGCGGGAGTTGATGGTGCTTTGGAAGAGGCAAGTTTTCGACGGTGTTGAAACTCTGTGGTGTGCACTGCACAATACATCCAATCAAGAGAGCGTGCATTCTACAACCACAGACATTGCGCCCGCCAACAGTATCGAGTCACCAGCTTTGCAAGCCGCCATGAGCACAACTGAAGCACCCAACAAGACGCCCATACACCCCTATTCCAACATTCCTGAAGCGTGTTTTGTGCCTGCAGCAGCAGATAAATCAGATGCACCAGTTAACACTTTCAAAGGCAAAGAACCATTATATCGCACTGTCGTTCCCATCCAGAACCCGCAGATTGTCAATGACATATATGTGTGCACCATGAAGGCGCCCTTTATTACAGTTTCGCATGAAGAGCTCTTGTCCCTTTCGCCCAATCTCAGACAGCGCCATAGAGAACAAGTTACCCCAAAATGTATTGCAGCTACTGGTGCAGAAGTGGTAGCTACCAACCTTGTGAGCATTATGCCATTTGTGCACTGTGAAGCGTGCACGCCTTTTGCAGAAAATAAAGTGCTTAATGTGACACCTCCAGTTAGTGCAGCAATTGCAGCACTGCTTCCTATTGTTTTGCAGGATCTATTTGAACAGTACCTCACTCATCTTCAGCCAGGCAAAATTGAAAATCCTGACATTTTGAAGGTTGCAAAAGAGTCGCATGCACTTTGTTCCATTGATTTATTGATCGACAACCAAGAATACTTCGAGGCTATCTTAGATCTGGGTTCACAAATTACTGCAATGTCAGAAGCTGTCTGCCATTGTCTTGGGCTTCAGTACAACCTGCGCATTCATTTATACATGCAATCGGCCAATGGAGAGGTAGATGAGTTGCTTGGTCTTGCACGCAATGTTTCCATGCACATTGGAGATATCATTGTCTATGTGCAAGTTCATGTTATCCATTCACCTGCTTATGATATTCTGTTAGAGCACCCCTTCGATGTGTTAATGTGCTCCATCATGCACAACTTTGCAGACGAAGTGCAAACAATTACTATCTGTGATCTGAACACAGGTGCCATCTCCACCATTCCAACAAAGCCTAGAGGAAAGCCGTGCCACTTCTTACCAGCTCCAGCAATACTGCACTTTGCTATTCAGCATAACCCACAAAGAAATTTTTTCCAGGCTTTGAGGAATTGATTGCAGACCAAGGAGAAGCTGCCACTATCATAACATTCGACTCTGATACCCAATCTTGTGACATTTCCACAATTGTGCTTATTCTATTTTCTGCTTCCATTTCTTCAACCTCTATTATCTCTCAACTCTACCTATCCCAGTGTACCAACAGTCATGCACAGGTGCTCTTACATTTGATTGACCCTGTGGTGCTTATTCCAGTCACATTTCCAAAAAGCACACATGCATGCACAACTTTTATCGATTTAGCAGCGTGCGTGCTGCAAAAGGGCATAGTAACCAAGAAGAAGTATAAACTGGTTGCTAGAAAAGTCAAACCAGTTATTGTGCCCATCCCAAATGAATTCTGCATCGAGTGCAACATTATAGGTGATCTGCTAGCAATGCTTCCTGTGCTTTTACCAAACCCACCACTGTTTACCCTGACTGGGCGCTATACTGAAGAACACATGCAAGTGCTCCAAAAGTGCCACACTGATTTCTTATTACCAGAGGAGGTGAGGGTTTTACACCACTTGATGTCATTGCAGAATAAAGCCTTTGCATGGAGTGATGAGGAGTGCGGCAGCTTCAAGACTGCATTCTTTCCCCCAGTAGAAATCCCAGTTATTCTGCACACCCCTTGGATAGAGCACAATATCCCCATTCCACCAGGCATATACGATGAAGTTTGCACTATTATCTGGAAGAAGATAGACTCAGGCATTTATGAGTGCTCAAATTCAGCATATAGATTGCGCTAGTTCTGCACACTCAAGAAAGACAGAAAAACACTGCCCATCATACACAGCCTCGAGCTGCTTAATCGCATTACCATTAAACACTCTGGCATCACCCCTACACCTGAGCACCTTGCATAGCAGTTTGTGGGGCGCGCATGCAGTGCCATCCTTGATCTATATGTGGGATACAATGAGCACTTAATCAAAGAATCATCATGCGACCTTACAACATTCCAAATGCTGTATGGTGCAATGTGTTTCGTTACATTGCCAATGGGTTGGACAAACTCAGTACCAATCTTCCATAACGATGTGTGCTATATTCTGCAGCCAGAGATTCCAGATTACACCGTTCCCTATATCGATGATGTCCCAGTCAAGGGGCCTTCAAAGCACTACATTTTACTGGATGGCTCATGTGAAGTGCTCACTGTGAACCCTGGCATAAGGCGCTTTGTGTGGAAGCACTTCCAGAATGTGAACTGCATTGTGCAGTGCATGAAATATAGTGGCAGCACTTTCTCTGGGATGAAATCCACATTGTGCATTGAGAACTTTGTCATTCTTGGCCATTATTGCACACCAGAAGGTAGAAGACCCAAACACAACAAGGTAGACATTATCCACAATTGGGGCGCATGCCACATGCTGTCAGAAGTGCATGCATTCTTGGGAACAGTTGGTTTAATGTGCATTTATATCCACAATTATGCGCACCACATTAACATGCTCACAAGGCTTATGCACAAGGATGCTCCATTTGAATGGGGCCCAGAGCAGATAGCAGTGCAAAACGACATCAAGCAAGCAGTACTAGATTGCCCTGTGCTACAACCAATCGATTATTCCTCAGAACTCCCCGTTATCCTTGCAGTCGACACTTCCCAGATAGCGGTGGGCTTTTACCTTTGTCAGCAAAAGAGTGCAAATGCAAAAGCATGCATTTACAACCAGTTCGGCTCGATTATGCTCAATGACAGAGAAGCATGCTTTTCACAACCAAAGCTAGAGATCTATGGGCTTTACCATGCACTGCGCAGTTTGCACCTTTATATTATAGGTGTGTGCAACCTAATTGTTGAGACTGATGTGTGCTATATCAAGGGCATGCTACAAAACCCCAATATCCAACCATCCACTAGCATTAACCAGTGGATCGTCTCAATCCTTACATTCCACTTTACACTCATACATGTTAGGGTAGTGGTCCATGGTCCAGATGGGCTTTCGTGTCAGCCGAAGCAGCCAGAGGACTTAGAAGGAGAAGAAGATGAAGACTTTGAGGATTGGATTGATGTGCTACATGGCTTTATGCATGCAATATGTCCCACTTCACAGTTTTTTGATGCACAAGCACTCACGCTAACACAGCCAGAGCCAAGCACAAATGCGCAAAACATGCAAAATGTGCACAATAGTGCACTTATTTATGATGATGACTATAGCCAAGTTCTGAGGAGTGCAGCAGAAGATGCAGAGGATGAGAAGTTAGATTTGGTGTGGATTTGGATGGATACCCTAATGCATCCTAGTGACTTCACAGATTCTGAGTACAGCACGCTTGTGCACTACACGAGTGCATTTTTTAAGGACAAGATGTGCTTATGGAAGCGCAATGCACATGGCGCTCACCAGCTTGTTATTTGGCAGTCTATATGCTTACCGATATTGCGCACCATCCACAACAACATTGGACACAAGCACTTTTATGCGACGTGCTTCACATTGCTCGAGCGCTTTGGTGGCCGCACATTATGGACAACATTGTTTGGTTCATGCGCACTTGTCATATTTGCCAGATCCAGCAAATGCAGAAGGTTCTAATACTGCCAGTTGTTGCAATGCCTGCGCCTCTCTTCAGTAAAGTTTATATTGATATGATGCACTTACCAGTATCAGCAGGGTGGCACTATATTGTCCAAGGGCATTGCTCGCTTGCGACTTGGCCAGAATTCCACAGGGTTTCTATAGAAAATGCGAGCGCACTCGGCATTTGGATGTTTGAAGACCTCATCTGCAGATGGGGTGCATTGTGTGTATGAGATAGTCACTGATAATGGCAAGCCATTCATTAAAGCGCTAGCCTATCTCAGTAAGCGCTACCATATCAATCACATCCACATATCTGGCTATAACTCACATGCTAATGGAATTGTTGAATGTGCACATTTCGATGTGCACCAAGCACTTATCAAAGCTGCAGATGGAGTAGAGTCAAAATGGTTCAGTGTGCTGTACTCAGTCTTTTGGGCAGAGTGCATCACAGTTTGGAAGCACCTTGGCATTTCGCCATACTTCATTGTTACAAATGCACAGCCTCTAATCCCTCTCAATATCATTGAAGCAATGTACCTTAACCCACCCCCAGATTCTATACTCTCCACTACAGACTTAATCGTGCAGCATGCACATGCATTACAAAAGCATTCAGAAGACTTAGGGTGCATCCATTCCCATGTCTATGCAGAAAGGCGCAAAGCAGTGCTCCATTTCGAGAAAGTGCACTCAAAAACCATCTGCAATTTTGACTTCCAGTGCAGTGATTTAGTCCTTATGTGCAACACAGTGATCGAGAAGAGCCTTAACCACAAAATGCACACGTCTTATCTTGGTCCTCTAGTTATAGTTTCATGCAATCAAGGTTGCACATATATCATTTGCAAGCTCAATGGGACAGTATTTGACAGGCCAGTAGCCGCATTCTGCCTACTGCTGTACCACATGTGCAAGTCCATTGTGCTTCTTGACATAGCACTCAATATCACCACAACGTGGTTGAGAGAGATGGAAGAGTCCATAGTAGTGGACACAGAAGACAAAGAAGCAGTTGACAAAGAAGAAGCGCAAGGAGATAGCACTGAGGATGAAGAAAGTGCTGATGAGGTGCGCAACTAGTGCTCCGTGCACACCACTATGGATATTTCACCTTTTTATATGTACACTTTGCTTTCTTCCATTTTTTTATGTTACCTTTTTTCTATTCATGAAGTCGCATCTGGACACGTTCCATGATTGTGCAACCCATGGGTTTTACCAGCCATGATGATCTACTGAGCCTTTCCCATTTTTTTTAGACTTTGTTATATGGTGTGCACTTCCTTTTATCTCTTACTCTTTTATCATTTGGACATGGTCGATATCTCAGTTGGGAGGAGGAAAGTGATGGTTGGACAATTTTTCTGCACTCCTTTGCATTTGCACATTTTTGCGCTGGTGCATGTTTTTTGTGTGCTTGACATTTCTTGCTTGAACATTACCTATCTTATCTCTTTTCCCTCACATATATCATTTGGACTTACAAATTTTATTTTACAGCACCATAGAAGTGCACACACAGGTTGGCGCAAAGTGCACACATTTGTGTGCACGCATGCATTGCACTGCTTCAGAGCACATCATGCATTTTACCACAGGCACAACAAGGGACTCACTTATTGAACTATCTATTGTTTTACATGGGCAAGCAGCTACTCAATGGACTCCAGGAACTCCAAGCACTCCATGGCCGCATCCAGTTTCACCTTTGTGTCTGCCTCTGCCTGCTCTGCACTGTGCAACTGGCTCTTGGCAACTTTTAACTCAACAAGCGACCTTTGGACGTCCTCTCTAAGGTGATCGTGCTGTGGCACCCAAGACCATGACCACCGAGCAGCATTGCGCTAAGTCGAGCACTTCGACATCTTGACCTTGATAAACTGCATCCCCCAAGGTGTTTCCTGATCTGGTTTGGCACGAGGATTGCATGTGCGCACTTGTCTGGCGGACGGTAAGGCAGCACGGCCTTGGGCACACTTGCGATGGCACAGGGGGTGCATTTTCGACTTTGTGGCACTTTGACGTGTGCTCTTTCGAGGGGCTGATGAGCCCTGCTGATAGGTCCACTGTGCACTCTAAGGTCTGAGGAAAGTTTTCAATCATATTAACACACTACGACAGACCTTCCGAACCACTATGAACATTACGAAATTGACTCTGAACTATTTTTGACTTATTTCGCACTATTTCGGATGACTTCAAACTATTTTGAATGCTTTCGAACCATTTTGCGACACTTCAAACGACTTTGCAGCACTTCAAACAACTTCAGCTGCCATATAGTTGTCTTAAAACACTTTCAATACATGATGCTCAACCGGAGTGAACTATTTAGTTGCATATCAAGCACTACTGGACATGCAAGGAGAGACGATAAAAGAATTAGGGTATGATAATGGCGGTTTGGGGTTTCAACGATCTATTGAAACAACAAAGAGAAGTACTCTTACTATATGGTGACACCAAATGTTTCAATTATCATTGTTCCTCATTTGTTTTATGTTTTACAATACCTTTATTGCTGTGCATACTGCCTCGTGTTCTACACCTGTTATATTTCCTTTTTGGTACTTACCTCTTTGAAATGTATATAGACTTGTACTAGTTACTTAGAACGACAGAGAACCAGTTACCCTCTCCACTATAGTTGAATTTAAGAGCAGTTCTCTTGAGTCTTACCTTGCACCATATCTCTGAAGTTCTGCGAAATATCGTGAACTTCCTTGAACTTTTGTATTCATTCTCAACTCATCATTGCCTATCGTCACTAAAAACACAGCTCGAACTGCTATATTCATTTGTCAAAACATATATCGACGCCAGTCAGACACCTTCGAACCCCCTTGAATTCACCTGAACAACTTTGAACCAATTCGAACTTACTCCGAACTACTTTGCAAGTCTTCGAACCTCTTCAAACATTTTTGTATGCTTTAAAAAGGCTATTCATCACATCCTTACCATTTTGCATCACTAAAAACAACGTTTTGGTATTAACTGTGATATTTAGTACCACCTTGCACCCTTCCTCTAGCCTGAGTTATACTACACAAGCCTTTTTAACAGGTTTTTGTTAGGTTTCCAGGTCGAGCATCATCACTGCATCACTCTCATTGCCCTTGTTGATTTGTGATGTGCCTTTGGAATAGTTAGCACAGTGTGGAAGGAGGAAGAGAAAAAGACACACCAGGGCATCCAGAAGCTGCTTTCCTGCCTCTAGAAGTTGCACACAGCTGTGTGAGGGTGCGCTTCATCCATTCGCACTTTTGCTTACCCTTTGCGCACAGAGTGCACCACTTTCCATTGACAGAGATGCACCTAGCTGGTTGGCCCATGCAGTGGCAGTTATCACACTAGAGTAGAAGGAAAACTGTTTAGTGAGTTTGAAGCATATCCAAAGAAACTTACCGGTCCACTATTAGCATTAGAGGTGGCGCCAACACCACTCAGTGGTGGTACTTCGACATACATGCATTGCCATGTTGCATGCACCGGGCACGCACTTGCGCCTTCATCTGCACTAGCACTCTCATCGCTCTGCTCACTCTACCCTTTGCTCATCACCCCACTCTCCCAAGACTCCCCAGTTCCTTTGCCTATGACCTTAGTATTAGTTGCTCCAGAAAGCATGCACAGAGAGTGCACCAGTGCAATGCATGCCTTTTTATCCTCCTGCGCTTCAGTGGTATCTATATTGCTTGCTTCATCAATTGCCCTAAACTCACCTTCCAGATGCTCCAAGTTGACTTTGGGCACCTGCAATTCAGTGGTCAAGAGCGCGCAGCATGCCTTGCGCACTTCCAGCTGCCCTGCCAGTTCTTGCACCCTATGCTCAAATTCCTCGGACTGCTCTTTCTCCTCAATCATCTTATGCATATCGGGCATCAGCTCCTCACACCAGGTCAGCCACTCTTCCACCATGATCCCACTAAATGTGCTGCATGCCTTTGCAAGGAGTGCATTGAGTTCTGCATCATTGTAACAGTGTCCACATGGCTTTTATACATGTTCTACATGCCCCAATCCTTAGCAACCTATGCCAGTTATAGAAATGCAAAAAGCGCACCAGTTTACTGCAAAATCCTTCACCCCAAGCTTGCATAGTCATCTGCTCGCTCCCAGCAGCAGGAAGGGTCTCATTGAGGGCCAGGTTGTTTGTCTGAGGGCTAAGGTGAATGCTGAGGCCATCAGATTGCATAGAGATGGGTTGTGGAAAGAGTTGTAGAGGATAGATGGTGGTCAGAGATAGATAAGAAGAGAATGGCTGCTTATGTGAGCAAAGAAAATTTTGTGCTGACCAATCACATGCTGCCTGAGGACAGTCAGTACTTCAGTTGGGAGGAGATGATATGGCTCCCTATTGCCCTGTGCGCATACTATGGCATTTTTTGTGATTGTGTGCACCTCCTAGATGGCTTCTGCACACTTTGCATGCCTTCATGTGCTTTCATGTGCCTTTGACCGCTTTTGTGCACCTTTTACATTTCTACTGCACTTTTGGTTCCACATAGCTGCCTGCTGTCATGCACTCTAAATGTGCCCCGTTGCACTTCAAACCACCCCCACATGCCCCCCTCCACACTCCTTATCTGCCTTTCACATTTATTGCGTGCTCAATGTGCCTTTGCATTGATACAGCTCCCTATCACCCTGCACACATACTATGGCATTTTTTGTGATTGTGCGCACCTCCTAGATGGCTTCTGCACACTTTGCATGCCTTCGTGCACTTTTGTGTGCCTTTGCATGCTTCAGTGCACTTTCGCATGCCTTTGACTGTTTAGGTGCGCCTTTGTATGCCTTTTGCATTTCTACTGCGCCTTTGGTTCCCCATAGCTGCCAATCATTGTGCGCCCTAAATACATCTCATTGCACTTCAAACTACCTCCACGCGCCCCCTCCCCCCCATACTCCTTATCTGCCTTCTACATTTATTGTGTGCTCGATGCACCTTTGCACACTCCTTTTATGCTTTACCTGCACTCACATTCCCTGCTGTGCACTCATTGCACAATCCCTATCACACACACAACAATCCACTGCACCGGTGCACTGCGCATCGCAGCTCCCATCTTACTGGTGCATTTATTTGAGGCGCACCATGATTCTGACACAAGCGGACTGTGCATTCTCACATAATCAGGGCACTTTGCACCTATTTGGCATTGGACTGTGCACACTTGGGCACCTTCACATAATCCTGGCGCTTTGGCAGTATTTGGCCTTTCACAGCATCTCCTTATAGTTCTTCTGCATTTCCAATCAGCATTGCCTTATCTGGTAACTGGCACAGGCTGATCACACCATTATTACTAAGGTGAAGCATGTGACACATAACACTGAAGCAGATTAATTGGGAAGAGTGCACAAGACCTAGGGCACACCAAAAATAGTACATCGCACTGGAACAGTTGGGTAGTGGGCTATAGGTGCGCAAATCTTATTGGCTGAGGCAGCAGCATAGCACAGTTGGGTTTAGATGGGCAAATGGATGCACTTGTGGGTAGCACATGGCGCTTTCTATTTTTACACTTTATTTTACCATTTTTATCACATAAGCCATTTGTACATAGTAGACAGACATATAGAGAATCCAGGGGATCTTTCCCCCCCCTCATAGTTCATAGCTCAGTCAGCATCACACATAGTCTGTGCACCAGTGTCCAGTCCATGCGCCTTTGTAGTGCACCCTTCATATAGCCACATTTGTGTATCGTTTGTGTCCCCTCATTGTATTGTTGTGTTTTGTCTCTGCATTGCGTCCTTCATCCTCGTTCAAGCACTCATACAGTGCACCCTTCATATAGCCATGTTTGCACACCGTTTGCACACTTATTTGTATAGCTGCATTTTGTGCACTGTTTGCGCCTTTTTCTGCCCCTTGCGCTTCCACCCCATTTGTGTCCCCAACCTATGCACCACCTTCACAGCACACCCCAGTGTTGTCTCCATCCCACTACACCTCTCGTCTTCATCACCCTCATCATTGCACACTTTTGCACTCCCATTGCACATTTTTCCACACTGCACGTTTTTGCCCCTTTGCATTGCACACTTTCCCACCACTGCACATATCTCCCCTTTTGCATACACAACTAGTGCACACATTGAAAACCACCATACCAGCCTCCCTATAGTCTTTGTGCCCTGAAGGACGATCCGAGGCCCTCTAAGTGAACTCCCCCCTCACCCCGAGCACACCTGCAGTTGTAGGTTAAGTGTTCACCCTTTCCATTGAGACTCTGCACCGAGTACCAACTGAACACATCAGCGTGCTCCTTTTATGCTTTACCTGCAACTCACATCACACTCATTGCACAATCCCTATCACACATGCAACAATCTACCACACCAGTTGCGCTGCACATCACGGCTTCCATCTTACTGACACATTTATTTGAGGCACACTGTGATTCCAACATGAGCAAACTATGCATTCTCACATAATCTGGGTGCTTTGCACCTATTTGGCATTGGACTGTGCACACTTGGGTGCTTTCACATAGTCCTAGTGCTTTGGCGGTATTTGTCCTTTCCCAGCATCTCCTTATAGTTCTTCCACATTTCCAATTGGCATCGCCTTATCTGGTAACCAGCACAGGTCAATCACATTATTATTACTAAGGTGCAGCATGCGACACATAACACCGAAGCAGATTAATTGGGAAGAGCACACAAGACCTAGAGTGCACCAAAAATAGCACATCACACCAGGACAGTTGGGTATTGGGCTATAGGTGCACAAATCTTATTGGCTGAGGCAGCAGCATAGTGTGGTCAGGTTTAGATGGGTGAATTGGTGCACTTGTGGGTAGCGCATGGTGCTTTCTATTTTTATACTTTAGTTTACCGTTTTTATCACATAAGCCATTTGTACATAGTAGGCAGACAGATAGACAATCCACAGGATCTTTCCCCCTCCTCATAGTTCATAGCTCAGTCAGCATCGCACATAGTCTGTGCACCAGCGTCCAGTCCATGCGCCTTTGTAGTGCATTCTTCATATAGCCGTGTTTGCATATCATTTGCATCCCCTCATCATATTGTTGCATTTTGTCCCTGCGTTGCATCCTTCATCCTAGTTTGTGCACTATTGTAGTGCACCCTTCATATAGCTGTGTTTGCACACCATTTGTGCACTTATTTGCATAGCTGCATTTTGCGCACTGTTTACACCTTTTTCTGCCCCTTGCGCTTTCATCCTGTTTGTGTCCACAACCTGTGCACCACCTTCACAGCACATCCCAGTGTTTGTCTTCATCCCACTACACCTCCCACTTTCATCACCCTCATCATTGCACACTTTTGCACTCTCATTGCACATTTTTCCACACTGCATGTTTTTGCCCCCTTTGCATTGCACACTTTCCTGCCACTGTGCATATCTTCCCTTCAGCGTACACAACTAGTGCACACATTGAAAACCACTGTACCAGCCTCTCCATAGTCTCCACGCCCCAAAGGACGATCCGAGGCCCTCTAAGTGAACTCCCCCCTCACCCTGAGCATGCCTGCAGTAGTAGGTTAAGTGTTCACCCCCTTCCATTGAGACTCTGCACCGAGTACCAACTGAACACATCAGTGTCATCTGGATAGTGGTCAGGAAATTTTAGCTCAAGTCCTCATGCAATTCATGACCATAAGCCTGGCTAAAAACCTCAAACAAATGCTCTACTCTGTTTTGCTTCTAAAATTTGGCCTTTACAGAGTAGAAACTTCATGATGTTGTAGAATGATCTGTAGTATAATCCTAAATCACTGACATTAAAGATACACATATGAAGTTGTTTGCCAATGAGCTTGTCTATGTCCAAAATTGACCATTTTTGATCATCTTCAGAACCAGGATATAATCTGTGAATTGTGATGTAAAATTCTTGAAACAAAATGCCGGTTTCATATTCTGGAATCAATTCCCAGAGTTTGGAGGTGTCAATATCAATGTATTGGCAGGTGTGCTTCTCCATAACCTCTGAATCCATAATGTTGCAGTCTATAAAGAGTATTTCGAGCTCGTTAAAGTATCGACAAAGCTCTCAAGGTTGAGTAGGGTTGAATTTTGGTGCTGTGGAATGTCCATGAGCTGGCATAGTTGCTTGTGTGGCCATGGATGTGACAATTCTCGGGGTATGAGTTAGAACCTGAGTAAAACATAGTAGATATGTCAAAGTCATGAGAAGAATGAATGAAGTAGTAGAGGATGAGGAAGAAGAAGAGGATGAGGTTGGAGATGAGGAAATAGGTGAGGTAAACAGTTGACGATGTGTAGATTCTGCTTCAGAAACTGAAATTAGAATATCTCCCAATTGTTCGAGAGATTCAAAGGTGTGGCAAGTCTCAATTCTAAGATTTTGGGCTTGAGTTGGCCTAAGTTGGAAGATTCGAGATGGATCAGGCAATGAAATGGTTTAGAAACCCCTCGTGGTGGGCTCCAAAATAATAATGCTCGACCTGGAAACCTAAGAAAAAGCTATTAAAAGGTCTAAGAAGTATAACCCAGGCTAGAGGAAGGGTGCGAGTTGGTACTAAATGTCACTGCTGTCACCCAAGGGTTGTGGTTAGAGGTGTGGAATGGTCAGATGTGTTATGAATAGTCTTTTGTGGCATACGATGATAGGTTTACTGTGCACTATAAGGTCTGGAAAAGGATCTAATTGTATCAAGACATTACGACACATGTTCCAAACTGCTATGAGTTCTACAAAATCCTTTTCAAATTATTTTGCACTATTTCAGATGACTTCAAATGACTTTGAACAATTTTGCGACACTTCAAATGACTTTGCAGCATTTTGAATGACATCGGCTGCCATATAGCTGTCTTAAAACACTTTTGATACATGCTGCACATTCAGAACAAACCATTTAGTCACATATACAACACTACTGGACACAAGGAGAGACTACAAGAGACTTAGGATGTGATAAGTGCATTTTTATGTTTTATTGATATATTAAAGCAAAAGATAAGCACTTTTACTATATGGGAACACTACACATTTCAGTTATTTATTATTTTTCATTTGTTTCATGATCTACAAAGTCCTCATTGTTTAATATATTGCCTCATGTTTTACACATGTTCTTATTTCCTCTTTAGTACTATCTCTTCAATTTGTATATAGACTTGTGTTAGTTACTTAGAAGCAAAGAATAGCAATGGGGAACAGAGCACAAGTTACCCTCACACTTATTGTCAGATTTAAGAGCTGTTCTCTTGAGTCTTATCTTCACATCATATCTCTAAGTTCTGCAAAATATTGTGAACTTCCTCAAAACTATCGTATTTGCTCCATGTTTCATCGCCATTCGAAAAACACTTCACATTTGCTAAACTCATTCCTCAATATACCCCGAACCTCTTTGAACTTATTTGAACTACTTCGCACATTTTTGAACTTCTTTGAACTATTTCACACATCTTTGAACCTATTTTGAACTCATTCGAACAACTTCGTATGCTCTTACAGACTATTCACACCATCCCTCATTAATTTGCCTCACTAAAAACAACATTTGGAAATCAGCAGTGATATTTAGTACCAACTTGCACCTTTCCTCTGACTCATGTTATACCATCCGAAGCCATTTAGTAGGTTTTGTTTGGGTTTCTGGGTTGAGTATCATCAATGAAAATGTTTGAAAGATGTTCAAAGATGTTCAAAAAAGTTCGAAGAAGGTTTGAAGGGGTTTGAAGAGTTTTGAGGAGTTTTGAAAGAGTTGGACTGGTGTCAAGGTATATTGAAGTATGGATATAGAGAATTAGAAGTGTTTTCAAAGGATGATAGGCGATACATGATAAGTCAAGAGATGAATACAAGAGTTCAAAAAAGTTCACAATATTTCACAAAACTTAGAGATATGAGGCAAGACTTCGACTCAAGAGAACGGCTCTTAAATCAAACAATAATGGAGTGGGTAACTTCTTCTCCCCTTTTGTAAGTACAAGTCTATATACATTTTGAAGAGATAGTACTTAAAAAGGAAATATAACATATGGAGAACAAGAGGCAATATACACAACAATAAAGGACTTTGTAAATTATAAAACAAATGAGAAATGATAATAATTGAAACATACATTGTCCCAGTATAGTAAAAGTGCTTGTCCTATTGCTTCAATATATCATTGAAATACAAAACCACATTTATCACATCCTAAATCTTTTGTTGTGTCTCCTCATGTCTGGTAGTGCTCGATATGCAATGCAATGGTTTATTCTGGATGTGCCATGTAAGTCGAAAGGATTTTAGGACAGTTATATGGTGGCTGACTTTGTTTGAAGTGCTGCGAAGTGGTTCAAAGGTGTTCAAAATGTCATGAAATCATTTAAAGTCATCCAAAATAGTTCAAAATAGGTTCAAAATTGAATTTGTGGTGTTCATAGGGGTTGAAATCATGAATCATAGTGTCTCAATACATTTGGAAATCTTTTCCCAAGCCTAGAGCACACAATAGACCTATCAGTGCCATGAGATGATTTGGAGGGTTGGATGAAGCTGGAACAAACATTCTCTTCAATGAACACTTGCAGGGCCTCAACTTCAGATGGGGAGAGGGAGTACATATGGCCTGGAGGTGGGGGCACATTATCTTCCATCTCTATTTTTAGGTCATAAAGGCAGTGTGAAGGAAGGGTATCCACCTTCTGTTTATTGAAGACATCAGCAAACTCATGATATTTTTCAGGGATATCCAAAAGGTCCACTGGATCTCCAGTGACAGCTGAGGATTTGGCTGTAAGGTTTTCCAGGGAAAAAATCATCTGAAAGGCAATGGCCTCAGGAAGTTTGCTAGCATGCATGTATGCAGCAGCATTGATGAATGAGATTGCAGGAGGTGCACAGGTATCCACTGGAAGGTTCAGAGGTGACTCAGAAGTTGGAGGGTCAGAAGACGTCAGGGGTGCCAGACCTCTATGATCTGTGGAGCAGAAAGTTATTGGGCTGGAGGACTAGTCAATTAACAAATTGTATTGCTTCAGCAAGTTGTGTCCAAGGACTGCAGAACAGGAAGAGTCGAGTGGGGTTACATAAAATGTCAGATTGAACACTTCACCAGATGGAAAAGTGACCAGGAGCTTCACAACTTGCATGATGACAGAGTTGCAAGTTCCATCGAACAGTCGGAGTCCGATTGGCAAAATGGTTTCTGTGCTGGAATGATTTTCCAGCAAGAAAGCAGAGTTGAGGAAACAGTGGGATGAGCCAAAGTCAATAATGGTTTGGGTGGGTATGGAGTTGTTGGAAATGGATAGGAGGATGGTCAGAGAATCAGGGTCAGAAAGTGCAGACTTGTTGAGGTGAACATAGGCAGCCAGCTGGGAAAGGTCAATGCAAACCTCAGCTCCATTGGCATATTCCTGAGGGTTGCAAACTATTTTTTTGAGTCCACAGAATCTGGCATGAATTCAAAGACTGTGGCTGTGCAGGCTTTTACAGCCTTGGACTTGCCACAATTGCCAGCTAGGTGTCCTTCTTCACCACAATAGAGGCAAAGATCTTCCTTTATCCAGCGCTCCTATTCTTCTCCTGTTAGTTTGCCATTCTTCCCCAACTTGTCAGAGATGGAGTCCTTCAGCTTGTTACTCTTGGATCCAGAGGAGGTGCTAGTCGAGAATTGATTACTGCAATTAGAGTTGGACAGATTCTGGGATTTGGACTGATTATTAGAGTTAGAGCTGGAATTGGAATTGGTGTTTGGGGAACCCTTGGAGTCCTTCTTTCCAGAGTTTCCAGGAGTTCCAGAGGTCTTGAGGTCAAGGCAATTCTCTTCTTTATGCATCCAGTAAATGTTGTCAGCATCTTGGGCCTTGAGCTGCAAGGCTGTGAGAGTGTCAGGCTTTTCACTCTGCAAAACCTCTATGCGGAGATGGAGCAGAAGTTTGCAGAAGTACCAGTTGCAAAGAGTGGCTTTGTTCCAATTGACCCTGGAGGCTAGTTCCCAAAAGTCCACATTGTACTTGACTATACAGCCTCCTTTCTTCATAGTAAGCTTGGAGAGAGCCTTCTTGGCATCCCTCAAAGAATCATGGGGGCCAAAATTGCTCTCTAGCTCTCCAAGGAATACCTTAATGTTCCACATCCAGTGGGCAGAATCCATTAGATCGTTGAGGCCAGGTTCGAACCAGCTGAGCACTGATCCCTTTAGATAAGAGATGATGAATAAAATCTTCCTTTCATTGGAAGCAAAGATGTGAGGGCAATCTTGGAAATGGAGGTTGCATGTGACTAGGAAATCCTGAAGTTTCCAGGGGTTGGAACCATCAAATGTGTCAGGTTCTTTGACTTTAATCTTCTTAGGCTTCAGGGCTTGGTTCTGGCGGAGAGTGCAAAGACTATCTGAGAGGTCAAACAGGGCATTAACAAATCTGTTATCCAAATCTGGGTTCCCACCTAAAGATCTCCAGGGTCATCAGGATTGGGGTCATCCCCAGGGCAATCAGAACCACTAGGGCTGTCGGGTCCACCAGGAAGTCCATTTTCTTTACCTGTAGCTTTCTTATCAGTAGGGTTGGGTTGCCTGTCATCCCCACATAGTTGAGTGGAGTCAGAATCCAAGGAGGTTCTAAAGGCAAGTATGTAGACATAACATTGGTGCTAACAGATGGTGTGTTGGAGCTGACTCATCGAAATATATTTGATGGTCAGACTGAGGCACTGAAAGTAAAAGTGGGTCTCGAAGATGGGAGTACTGATTGTCAGACAGCTGATAAGCCTGGAAGAGTGCCTGCATGATAGGAGTTTATTGTTGTCTACTAAGATTGTGATTCTGTGCAGGATATAGAATAAGGTTCAGAATGGTGTGGGTTGACAAGAGAAGTGTGAGTTTGCAAATACTGTCAAGGTTCAAGATCACTACTACCAAGGTTGGGACTTGGTCAGGAATACACCAGACTTCTGGTCAGACCTGGTCATCAGCGGTCAGAGGTGATCAGGAGTTCTGGGCAGAATCCACCAGGCTGTAGCATGCCAAGTGAAAAGGGGCCAGAGAGGACTTGGCTTCAACTTATAAGAAGTTGCGCCCTTTTCCTCATCAGTTGTCCAATTTCAGGTGGGAAGGAGTGCAGGTGTCCAGTGGGTTTCTGGATGGAGGGTGAAGGTAAAAGGAAGCAGAGGTTATAAAGTAATTAAAGTCAAAAGGAGTCAAAAGATTAAGGTTTGGTTCAGGAATGAGTCGGGGATGATTAAAGGGTTGATATTAGGCAAAGGGTGATACAAGGCAAGATACAAAGCAATAGACAATGTAATGCACAAGTACAGGTACAAGTAATTCGCAAACTGGAGACTAAGACTAAGCTATGGGCACTTAAATAACAAAGGCCAGAAGAATGGCAGATAATACAGAAGTTTACTAATGGGTCTTGGTAAGTGTCCATGACCAGAATTGGTAAGACTGTATTAGAAATAAAGTGAGTAAGCAAATGATTACTTAAGCATGTGATGGCTTGTCTGATGACTAAAGATGCTGTGGCCATGATGCCAATGGACAAGGTTGGAAAGAAATTGGAAAAGAGTCAGGAATTATCAGGAAATCCAATTGGATGAATTGGGTCTTGACAGCAGTGGGTTTAGGAGCTGGGAGTACTGATTATTGGATAGCTGATTACCCTGGTAATGTGCCTGCATGGCAGGAGTTTCTTGTTGTCTGCTGAGTCTGTGATTCTGTGTGGGACATAGAATCAGGTTCAGAGTAGTGTGATGATTGACAAGAGAAGTGTGAGTTTGCAAATACTGTCAGAGTTCAAAGTCACTACTACCAAAGTCAGGACTTGGTCAGGAAAACACTGGACTTACAGTCAGACCTGGTCATCAGTGGTCAGGGGGTTTAGAGGTTTCTGGGCAAAATCCACTGGGCTGTAGCAGGCCAGGTGAAAGGGGCCAAAGAGGACTTGGCTTCAACTTGTAAAAAGTTGCATACTGTAGAAACAAACAAAGATTATGTAATAAAACAAATTGCAATTTATCAGTCACATGATAATCTATCTTTGTACAAAATTTGAACTTGTTTGGTTAAGTTGCTCTTGAGTTATTCAAGTAACAGTCCAACTTCAAAAATCATTTGAATGATTCTGTCCCTCACTGTATTGCCAATGGGATCCTTGCCATGGTGATAGCCAATCATGTAAATATGTCCTTTTTGTACAAAATCTGGACCACCTGCAAGGACCATGAATGTCCAGCCTGTGAGCTTATGGGCCTGGAGCACAAATTCATCCAACAATTTGGGCAATCGTGCAATACTGCTGACCACTAATTGAGGTTAGACCCCTTTAATCATTACTACCAAGGTCAGGACTTGGGCAGGAAAAACACTGGACTTCCAGTTGGACCCAGTCATCAGTGGTCAGAGGATTCAGGGGTTCCAGGCAGAATCCACTGGACTGTAGCAGGCCAGGTGAAAGGGGCCAGAGAGGACTTCACTTCAGCTTGTAAGAAGTTGCATCCTTCTCCTTGTCAGTTGTCCAATTTCAGAATGGAGGTGGTTTGAATTTTTGGAGGGTTTCTGGATAGAGGGTGAGGATAGATTAAGCAGAAGTTTAGAGTCAATTTGAAGTTGAGAAGAGTGAAGGGGTTGAGAGATTAAGTCAAGATTAAGTTGAGGATGATTAAGGATTGATATTAGACTGAAGATGATTAAACACAAGTGGATTACAACATGTAGACGAATATACACATATATAATTTGCAAACTAAAGTTTAAGGCTAAGCTATGGGCACTTAAATAATGAAGGCTGGAAGAATAATGGAAAAGTGGAAGTCTACTAATGGGTATCAGTAAGTGTCCATGACCAGAATTGGTAAGACTGTATTAGGAATAAAGTGAATAAGCAAATGATTACTAAGGCACATGACAACTTGTCTGATGACTAAAAAGTGCTGCAGCCAGAATGCCAATGGAGAAGGTCAGAAAAGAGTCAGAAAAGAGTTGGGGGTTATCAGGAATCTGATCAGGTGAAATGGGTCTTGACACTCAGGGTCATCCATAAGCACAATAAAATCAGGGAAAGTGCTCAAAAGTTGCATGCATGCAGCTAAAAGTGCATAAAATCATATGAAAGCACATAAAAGTGCATGAAGGCACATAAAAGTGTGCAGCACAAAGTAAATAAGAGTCATCTAGGAGGTGCACACAATCACAAAAAATGCTGTAGTATGAGCACAGGGCAGTAGGGAGCTATATCACCACACTTTGCATGATCTCAAGAAGGATGTTCCATTTGGTAGAGTCACCATTTTGTTTGGAGGTGACTTTAGACAAACCCTACCTGTCATTGCTAGGGGCACTAGAGAACAGATCATAGCTGCATCCATCAGAAGGAGCACTCTCTGGCAATGCATCACTGTCTATCACTTGCACCAGAATATGCAACTTGACAGAACTCCAGAGAATAATGCACATGCTGCCTGGCTGTTGCACATTGGTGCAGGCACAACAGTGGATACTGCAGATGTACAGTACAAGTTCCACAGAACATGCTTGTAAGGGCAACCTCAAAGCCTCACTTAGCAGTGAGCTAACAGAGGGGAATCCAAAGTTAACATTATACTACATAATACAAACACATCAGGCACACCTAACAGAGGGGAATCCAAAGAGAAAACTCTACAGACCCATCTGTTGATGCCCAGTATATGTGATAGACCTGAAAATTAAATAATAGGCTAAAAATAGCAAATAGGTGGATCAAGCTATGGAATGATGTCACCTTGATAGGTAAACATCCAGAAGGGGTCCCACCTCTAAGAATAGAACTGTCAACATGTACCAACATGGAAAAAATGAAAAATGATCATAAAATAGGAATAAAATCATAGAAAACTATAGCAAATGCAGAGTGGGGTGAAATAAAATATATAAAAATATGGGATGAACACAGAAAATTGCCCAGACACCTGGGATGCCTTCCTTTCCCCTTACAATGCTCTGCTATGAAAATACCATGGATGCCCTTATCAACTCCACATATCCAGGCATAGAGCAGGAGAACAAGCCAGATCAGTACTATTTGGATAGGACCATTCTCTCCTGCACAAATGTCAATGTCAATGTCATCAACTCTGTCATTCTTAGCAGATTTCCTGGACCAGAGCATGTGTTCAACAGTGCTGCTACAGTCTCATTCAGAGAGCAGGAGCTAAACAACTACTAGCCATATCCAGCAGAGTATCTAAACTCTATCAAAGCAAATGGCCTTCCTCTCTCAAGGATGGCACTCAAGACAGGCTGTCGTATCATGCTTCTATGCAATGTGGATGTCACCATGGGTCTTTGCAATAGAACTCAACTTATCCTCCTTGAAGCCAGACCATGTGTATTGAAGTGCAGGATCATCAGTAGAGATGCAGAGTTTGCAGGAAATATTGTTTTCATTCCTCAAAACACATTGGAGCCTTCAGCAGAGACTTTGCCATTACCACTCCAACAACATCAATTTCTGTTTGCTTGGCATTTTCCATGACTATCAACAAGTCACAAGGCCAATCCATATCCCATGTTGGCTTGGACTTACAGATACCAGTGTTCTCACATGGGCAGCTATATGTTGAACTGTCAAGGTGTACATCTGAAGAAAGGATCAAGGTGCTGTTGAATGAAAACAATGCAAATACCAGAACTGCCAATGTGGTATATAAGGAAGTGTTGAATGGAGTTGTTTAGTAAAGGTCAGTAACTCAAGATATTTACAAGAACTGGAAACTGATATAGATATCAAGATAGATTTGGATTTAGAATTAGACTTGGAGTTGTATTTTGGATTGTACTTGGATTGAATAAAAGGGTTGAAAATTTTAATGTGAGAAGATTTGAGGGCAGGTTACTAAGACTTTGGGAGATAATGAAATTGATACAAGTTTGTAATGATGTTAATAACAAGTTGATACAAGCCAATACCAAGTCAATACAAGTTTGTAATAAAGTCAATAACAAGTCAATAACAAGTCAATACAAGTTTGTAATAAAGTCAATAACATGTCAATACAGGTTTGTGATAAAGTCAATATGAAGTCAATACAAGTTAATACCAAGTCAATACAAGTTAATGCCAAGTCAATACAAGTTAATACCAAGTCAATACAAGTTTGTAATATCAAGAACAATATGAGTTTGCAATAAAGTCAATACAAGTTTGTAATATAGTCAATAACAAGTTCATATGAGTTTGTAATAAAGTCAATACAAGTTTGTAATATATGTAGTCAATAACAACTTCATACAAGTTTGTAATGAAGTCAATACATCAATAATGATTTACTACCAGGTCAATACAAGTTTGTAATAAAGTCAATACCAAGTCAATACAAGTTTGTAATAAAGTCAGTAACAAGTTAATATGAGTTTGAAATAAAGTCAATACATCAATATTACTACCAGGTCAATACAAATACAGGTTTGATAACAAGTTAAAGTTGAGTGACTGTAGTGGGATTAAGCATTGTGATGTATACAGGAGCTGACCCATGCCGGAGTCAGGCTGACGAGCAAAGCAAGCAAACGCCATGACAAAGGCATAAGCTCGTGGATTATCAAGGGTTCGACTGTTATTTATTTTCCTTGTATTTTCCACGAGGGACAAACATATACAAGCATGTAAAAAAGTCACCTGCGCCCACTAATTATTAGTAAGTAATAGTTACCTGAATGGCTGCAGTTATCCACACTGACCTACCCGGTTTAACTCTGATCTCGAAGGGAAAAGTCAGGGATATCTATTCGTTGAAATCTTCGCCGGAGCACCTTCTGTTCGTAGCAACAGATAGGATTTCAGCGTACGATGTTATTCTGCGAAACGTAAGTGTCACCCAACGTCCTGTACATGATTTGACATTGTCTGGTCAACAATCACGGCATGCGTGAAGGTAGGGGATTCCAGATAAAGGTAAACTCTTGACACAGATCTCGCTCTTCTGGTTCGAGACACTGCAACACGTCATCTCAAACCATTTTGTCACAACGGACATAGATAAGATGCCAGAAGAGGTACATCAATACAAGGAGCAGCTTTCTGGTCGATCCATGCTTGTAAAGAAGGCGGAGGTCATTCCTATGGAGGCCATCGTAAGAGGGTATATCACTGGTGCGTTATTTTTTCCGATTGGACGACTGGGGCATGGCAATCATACACCTTACCAGGCTCAGCATGGTCTGAATACAAGAAGTCAGGGACTGTTCACGGTATGACCCTTCCACAGGGTCTGATTGAATCGGAAAAATTAGCCGAACCTCTCTTTACGCCTTCGACAAAAGCCGAGCAAGGTACTCACGATGAGAATATATCGCCGGAACAAGGTCCAGTTTCCCATAGATTTCTATGTCAGGGTCTCACCAGACTATTGACGGCCAGCCATCAAACTCATTGGGCAAGAACTTTACTCTCAAATTTCGGGGGTTGCACTGGAACTGTATAAAACTGCTGCAAAAATCGCAGAATGCAAAGGGATCATCCTCGCGGACACAAAATTTGAATTCGGTCTGGTCCCGTCCTCGTCCGGTTCCGGGAAAGATCTCATCTTAATAGACGAATTATTGACACCCGATTCTTCGCGTTACTGGCCCCAAGCATCGTATCAGTCTGGTGGTCCACAGGATAGCTATGATAAGCAGTACGTGAGGGATTGGCTTGTAGGTAAAGGATATCGTAAGGGCTTGGAGAGTGGCCCTGAGGGGCACGACGGGGAGGGATGGGTGATCGAAGAGGCCATTGCACAACGCACTCGGGAAAAATACGCGGAAGCAGTGAAGCAGCTGACTGCTGGGTAATAGCAGCAGTACACAGGGGGTACGTAGGGAGCTTGCCCCTGACTCTACTCCTATGAATATGCTGTACCAAATACTAGTATGAATCGGGGTTCTTCCCCAACATGGGATTCTGACTTTGGATTGTATTGTGAGGCGTAGACCGGTGACCGATTCATAGTACATGGGTAGGACTCTACATCGTGCTTGCACTAACAGTCACTCATACTACAAGCTAGTTCTTTTTTAAGCAATAGGGCCCCGTTGTTCGCTCTGGGGAATCTGAACTGGGCTTGGTACTGACGTACTTTGGGTCACGTGTTTGAACGCGCTTCGTCACACCACCTCATTCGTCACGGTTTCTAACATTGTCATTGTTCTTGATTATTGGTCTTCCGTTGGACGTTTTGACGTGCCACTCGGTTAAAGGTTTACATCATGTCCTCATTACATCCTCTTCTCTTCGCTCTCCTATGGTTTCTCTAGAGTCTTAACCCTTGGACAAATATGAGTCCGCAAATTTCAAACCAAAGATGTTGTAAGAATGTTGATGCGCTGACAAAGAACGTTCGTGACTTCCCAGAGTCTTATGAAATTTTGGAACAGGAATGGACTGAGAGAGATGGTCTGTCACCCTAGGAGATACAGTCCTCATCCTATTAAGAGAGTCTAAACCAGGTGAATCTGAAAGAGAGCTGTTCATTATTAAAAACATCTATAATTGTTTTCGTTCTGAAAAAGGTTAACTTGAATTATTGTTCAATACAAAGTGTTTTTCACTTAAAAGACTTACCTTTAGCTATGTTTCAGAAGGAATCAGGTCAAGGATCTTTATCTAGAAAAAAGGTCTTTACCTTTTTCCTTGACATTATCAAGAACATCTTACCTACATGGATCAAAAACTCTTCAGCTCATGCAAGCTAGATATGCTTTCTGTGCTGAAAGATGCCAATCTTCCTTTCTGGCTGATCTATGTTATAATCGAGAAAAAAGAAGCCTCATGATGGTTCCAGTGGCAGGGTCTGCGCAGTCAGAGCTCCTCATACTTAGCTGGCATTACTGAACACATGTCCACTGCTCGGGCTCCTAGTGGCTCATCTAAAGTGTCCTCCAATGGGTCTCCAACATCACGTTCTAGAGCACAATCGTCTGAGAATCAACCAGAATCAAGCTCCAAGGCGAAGGCAAAGCCTAGTATGACTAGTTCGAGGTCAGTGGTTAATCTTGGGACTGTGATCCACAAATCATCTTGGACGGTGAAGAACACTACTTGGTTCTCTACGTGATGAGCAACTGCGGCAGGAGTTACGTAGGATTTGACCTATTTTGCTTCCGAATCCCACTGCAGCTCCATCTTCCGCCACTGGGCCTCTCACAAAACTTATTTTGTTTTCCCTCCTGATGGGCGGAGGGTCTCGGTCGAATCCACCTCAGATGTTCAATTTTGGATCAAGGAAATCTTATCTGAGTATCGTGGGCTGATTGATTGGTCGTGGTACGATGGTCTACCACGTGTCGCGAGTCCACCGCTTGGAAGATGGTCAGGTAATTGAATCGAGCTGGCCTCTCCTCCTTCGCACGCGAAAGGCCACGACTATTGCAAAACACTTTTGCAAGCCATTTCGGAATGGAAGGACCATCTTCCTTCTCATCCACATACACCTTCCCCGGTTCGAGCTTCTGAAATCACACTCAGATAGAGATAAGCTAGAAGATCGGGAGCTGCATGTGCTTTCTATGTCGTTATATAAGAAGATGTAGGAAGTGGACAGTGTCGAAGAATTTCAAGACATCTTAGGGATCTGCAACTTGTCACTCTCTCCTTCTAATCCTGGTTGTGTACATAGGTCATCACCATGCCTATGCAACCGCGAGGGCCCTTCATCGCGATCTCATTGAGAATAATGTTCAGGTACCGAGAAGGCTGCGCAATGGGTATCGTCAACGACTGGGATATGGCCTCGCATCTTAACGCCACAGGTGAAGTCCCGACAGCGACAGCCCGTCCTCGTGATCTCCTGTTCACCTGTGTCGGCATGGTTTTTCTACTCGTTTGGGGCGCTGTGCATTTTGATATCCAGAATAAGACGAGACTTCCGACTCGTGCTATGAGATGACGATTCAACCATCATCGTTCATTGTGCGAGAAGCGCGCTCTTTTTGACATACGAAGGAGCATTCAACATCGTCTTTCGTCATGTTAGGGGAGAGTTCAGCAATGTTCTGAACAGTTGGCTCCTGCCCTTGTGGGACCTTTTCCCGTGAAGCGATCCAGTGAATCCCGCCCGGGCCGTCTGGATACTATGATAAAGACACGCTCGGTGGACGCATCGCGTTCCATACATTTATGGCTGCGCAGAATTAAATGTGATAGGACAAGGAGGATTTCGGATGATGTTGAAAGCCCTGCAAGCCAGCTTGACAAATTGGATGAATAAATACAAGGACTAGGTGGAAAGTCTCTGAGAACTGAGGCCATCCCGGCTGTCTTATGTGTAAGCCCCACGGATGAATGCAAAAGCTTGATATATAACTCTTCAGGCTTCAAGGCCGTCGTGCTGTCCCACACAATACCGTGAGAATCATCCGTCCAAAGTGAACGGCACGTGATCTTACTCGAACGCGACTTCCTGTTGACATTGTCATTTGAACTTGCCAGCCATGCCAGGACGCACGCTGCCGGAGGCGAATGCGGCGTCAGTTCGAGAGCAAGTATCGACAGTTATTCCAAGAATCCTTGATCAAGCTCAGATCTCCATCGCGAACCATCAAAAGAATTTCGTCGCGCTCTACAAGCTTCATACGGAGGTGGCTCAGTCCATCGAGTCCGTCCGGAAGGGCCATGGGGTAAAGCTTATCGGGGAGCGTATCTTTGAACGGATGGTCTTACAGATGCTGACCCGCGTGTTGCCTGTGAAGAAAGGCGCGTCACAGGCTGATCGGGTGATCAAGTTTATTGGAGGGTATGTCAAGTTTGTCAATGAGAAAGGTGAGTTGTTTCTGCGTTTATTGTCTGTGGAGGGTCTCATAGCGATTTACAGCAGCGGAAGACAAAGCTGCCCATGGAGATGAACACGAAGAGGATGACAATACGACTGCATCGCGTTTCACCGCGGCCCTCCTCCGCTTCCTTCTGAAAGGTTTCCTCGCGAAGGATAAATCTATTCGATACCGTGTTCTCCAAACGGTTGCGGAGATGGTGTCCCATCTCGGAGAGATAGAGTTCGTCTTTGCCTTAATCTTTGCCACTTTATTCTGATGCTTCTGTCTAGGGAAGACATCTATAAAGAACTCCGTGCTGCTCTTCTCGAACGGGTCAATGATAAAGAAGCTCCTGTTCGTGTACAAGCAGTTATTGCTCTCTCCAAACTCTGTGGATCCGAAGATCCCTCAGAAGAAGGCGAACAAACTGTCTCAGACACTCTAATCGACATTCTCGCACATGACGCTTCTCCGTAAGTGCTTTACCTGCCTCCTCCATGTTCGTCACTCATTTCATCTCCCAGGGAAGTTCGTCGGGCCGCTCTCCTTAACATCCCCATAACCACGCCAACGATCCCCCACATCCTCGAACGCACTCGCGACACAGACATCACGATTCGGAGGCTTGTCTACAGCGCCGTTCTTGAACCCAATGTCCTGCAGGGTGAGACCACGAACATAGGTCCCGCCCACCCCCGTGCCCTGACCATTGCGCGGCGTGAACTGATCGTGCGCAGTGGGCTGGGCGATCGTGAACAGAGTGTTCGAACTGCAGCTGCATCACTCCTGGGGGCATGGGTGGATGCTATTGCGGAGAGCAATACAGAGGGAGACAAGATTGAAAGTGGCGTCGTGGCGTTACTGAAGATGTTTGATCTGGCGGAGAGTAACGTCGCTGCTGACGCATTATTGAGCGTGTTCGTGACGCGGGCTGATATTTTTGACAACATGGAGTTTGGAGGTGTGTTTAGACGTCACTATTCTGAATAATACCTGAAGTCTTCACAGATAGCTACTGGACAAACTTGACGCCTGAGACGGCGTTTCTCGCACGTGTGTTCGTAGACCATTGCAGGGCTACGAAGGCGGATGCTAGACTTGACAGCACGCTACCTGTCGTTACGGCATTGGCGTTCCGGATCCAGGAAGCATACAACGACCTGCTCGAGGATATGCAAAACGAGGAGCAAGAGCAGATCATCCGAGACCTGGATGAGGAGGAGAGGATAAATCTGGAGGACGTACGGTTGGATAAGGAGTTTGTCATCGGGGAGATGCTAAAGCTGGCGGTTAATCTGGATTATACGGACGAGATTGGGAGGCGGAAAATGTTTACACTTGTCCGTGAGTTCTCGCGACGTTTTTATCTTTCTCCCCTCCCCCCCCCTCCCCCCCCCGGTCGTTAATACATGTGTTCCAGGAGACATGCTATCACAAGAGCAGCTTCCCGAGAGTCTACTCCCGAAATGTTTGGATGTGTTGCGACAGCTGTCTGCCAGCGAGCGTGACCTCATCCGCGTCTGCGTCGAGATTGTTCATGAACTGCGGGATCCAAAGGAAGAGGAGGAGGAGGAAGATTCCAATGTAACTAAACTTCTACTTTCTTCACATTCTGCTCAAGAAATTTTCATTCGTGTTTCAGGCCGATCTCGATGCTGAGACAAACTTTGGTGATACCCCAACAACCGTGAAGCCTCCCCGATCACAGCTCTTTAACAAGAAGAAGCCTGAGGGGGAGCAGTCGCCTGAGGAGAAGGCGCGTGCAGACAGGATCGACCTCAGGTGTTTGTCTCTATGTACTGGGATGCTCGAGCGGGTGAACAGCGTACGCGATCTTTCGTCTTTGGGTGGAGATGCCGAGTTGAAACAAATACACAGAAACTTGAGGAGAACTCGACGTTGGATGGTATCTTGCGTGAACTGATCATCCCTTCGGTCAAGAGGAAGGAGCTCCCGTTTCGTGAGAAGGGTTTTGTAGTGCTTGGTCTTTGTTGTCTCATTGCGAAGGTTTGAGTGCGATTCGTCTTCGTATATAAAACCATGCTGATATCACGGCACAGCGTCTTGCGTTGAGCTCCATTCACCTTTTCTTTACGCAAATACCCAGTTCACCCGAGGTATTAAAGATAAGCATAATCCAGGTGGTTTTTGACATGCTCATGGTACATGAACATGACATTCTTGGGAAGGATGACAATGTTGGTTTCCTACGTTGATTGCGAATCCCTGATCAAATATCGTTTTTTTTTTTCCTCCAGTCTGCCAACATCACAAAGTATTTGATTTCACTGTTGGGAACAGAGACATCGGAGAAAGTTCAGGCACTCTTGTGTATTGGGATATCGAAGCTAGTGCTTTCTGGGATGATCACCGATGTCGAGGTGGGTCTTCATAGATTTCATAATTCGGGTCCTGATCATTGATGTTTTGTAGGCTCTGAAGAACCTCGTCATGGCGTACCTGTCACCCACCACTGTCGATAATCAGGAACTGCGGCAGTGTCTGACATTCTTCTTCCCTGCATACAGCTACTCTTCACCGATGAATCAGCGGTGCATGCGAGAGGTAGACATCCATTTGTTCCCAGCCTATTCAGGAACGTGCTGATGCCGTTCTAGATTTTCATTGAGATGTTTGTAGAAACCAACAAGAGGCGTAAGGATCTCGATGAAGACGAGGAGATGGTCAGCGCAGTGCAATTCGGGGCCTTGTTTATCGATTGGACAGACCCTCTCAAGTTGTCCAGTGCTTTGTAATTACCGCTCACTCCATACGGCGATGCCTCTACTGATATATATTTCTCGCAGCGATGCACGAGTCAAGGTTGACACGAAAAACCAGACGGACGACTTCATTCATCTCGATTTGGCTGGGGACATCTTCAAAGCATTGCTTCAGCGCGATTTCGATAGTGCGTGACTTGACCACACTGCGTCAGGATATTGACCATGCCTGTCTGTCTGTAGAAGAAGAAAAGAAGGTCTTATGTCAACTCCTGGGCAAGCTTTACATCCCAGACATAGTCGACGATGACCAAATTCGAACCCTCAAACTTCTGATGCACAATGTGCGATTGGTGGGTGTTTTCCTCTTCGTTCTAGATGTTATGTTGTATGTTGATGTGCACTGATTGAAATAGCGCCGCCCGCTGCGTGATACTACCACCAACAGTGCCTTCACAAAGTTCGAAACAACAATCACTAAGAAGTTTGAGAAACAGCTAGAAGACTTTGATGAAGAAGAGTACAGGAAGATGGAACAGCTCCAGGAACTATTCAAATTTTTGGAGGAGATCATCCCAGAGGACGATGACGAGATTATCAGCCTCGATCAGCCCAAGAGGAAAGGAAGGAAGAGGTAGACGGACGCCTTCTCTAATTTGCAGCTTAATTCATTCGTTCCTGTGTACACAGGAGATCGGGGAGTATTACTACTACCACGACTGAAGGTGAACGCGACGAGACGCCCTCTACCACTTCGACTCGCGGGAGATCGAAAACCAAAGCCAAGTAAGGCATTTATTTCCCTTCAAGTTATAGCCCGGCATGCTGCTTAAACATCTTTGAAGGAGGCGGCGCTTGTCGAATTCAGACGACGACAGCGACGACGACAGTGAGTTGGGTACGCCGCCACCACGAACTAGTGCACCGACCAGGGCTATGCCGAAACGATCAGTGTAAGGTTTCGTTTTGGATGCCATTACCCCTTCTGCTCATAAGCTACATGCTCTTGCAGAGCCGCCAAGAAGCCCGTTCAAGTTAATGCGATCAGTTCTGATAGTGACGAAGAAGCCACACCCGTTGCGCGCAAATCACGTCCAAAGGCGAGGTGTGTTTTATTCTGGTCTTGCCTCGTTGTGCTCTTTGACACCCCCTTTGTGGTACGTATAGGTCCCAGGTGAAGGAGGAAAGTGAAGTAGATGCGGATATCGATCATCTGCTTGATCCTAATAACACAGCAGAGAGGATATTTGATTCTATTATGGACGACGATTCAGAAGAAGAGGAGGTAGTGAATGATCTGCTGGCAGAGGAATGAGTGCTCGTTACTTGTCTATCTATCCTTCCATTCATCTAATATCTATGTACGGTACTTTGATTTGTTCTATCATGGCGGTGTATGTTGTGCTGATCATTTGAGTATACGTGACAAAGCCCTGCGCATTTTGATCAGTATTAGAACCTTACAATACATTACCGAAGATTTAATGTACTGGCAACAATGGAGGAACATAGTTTACAGTAGTTCTACCCGCTATTGCTGCACCGACTCCGACAGTCCACTCGTTAGTGACATGTGTGCTCTTCGGAAGGACGGAACTTTCAAGTATATCACATCAAGTTGCTTCTTCGTCCGAACTTGCTTCATCGTTGGCAGGCTGAGTAGAGGCGGGCGTGAATCCAGACAGCACCGCCGATCCCTTTCTACCAGGTCCACCCGCCATTTGTGCCTGTTTCCACGCATGCGCCATTTGCAGGAATTTAAATGACGTGGGGTTGGATTCCCGCTCGTCATCTGCAAATACCAAATCCCAGTCTGATTGAAGAAAGATAAATAAGTATGAGGGGATAAAACGGAAGAGAATAGACACAAACCTTCCACTGTCTGACCAGTCTCCTGGTCCACCACCCGCCTTTTGCTGACAATAGGCATCATACCCTCGACCTTCTTCACCTCAGCTGGAGAACCATGATTCTCCTCAAACGTTTTCCACACCTCCAAGAGCGCCACACGCTATAAAAAAAGCATCATTTCAGTGGAATGCCAAAAGGATGGGCTTAACCAGGGTGGTGCAACATACCTCGCTCTTAAGCCCTTTACTCTTCAAATCCTTATATCCCCTCTCAAACACTTGCCTTGCGAGCACTGGATCCCCAGGAACAGTTTTCGGCTCCGCCTCCTCTTCTGCCTCCTCTTCTTCCTCCTCCCGCTCAGCACGTGGCACAGGTATAGGCTCCCCCTCAAACAACGCATACGAGATCCACACCTTGACGTGTCCGCTAAGTGCAATGAGCCGCTCGTACAGCGACCGTGCGATCTCTCGTTCGCCCTCTTCAATCTCAAAGTCAATGTACGCTTTCCAGAGCAGTTCGGGCATGGAGAGCGGCGACTGCGAGACGCCAAGCTCGAAGATGGCGCGTGTACGTGCAAAGTCTTGGAGCTGTGACTCAAGTTCCGCGAATTTGATCCAAGCGGGTGAGTTGGCAGGGTCGAACTAAAGGTGCATGAGATAAATGTTGTGTTGCGAAGAAGGGCATACGTACTTCCAGATATTTCTCGTAGAGTATGCGTGCTCGGTCAAACTCTCGAAGCTATTGAAGGGGATGGATTAAAGTGAATACACCCGGCGGAAAACGAAAATTTGCCAATACCTCAACTTCCAGTTCAATGTACCCCTTGAATAGCGCCTCCTTCGGGCACATCCCTATACCTGTTCCTAGAATCTTCCGAGCAGCAGGCAAATCCAGCCGTCGAATCTCGAATTTTGCAAACATCAACCATAGTTTAGCAAACGTGAACTGCTTATGAGGCACAAGTGTCATGGCAGTCTGATACACCTGCCGTGCACGAGTGTAGTCCTGTGACAAGTGAATGACTTTTGAAAACACGAACTGCCAGCCATGCTGAAATACCGCACACCTTGGTCTCGATTTCCTCAAACAAGGCATAATCTAGCCACAAGAAGATATATCGTCTCCAATGACGTTTGTCACCACCAGGTGGGACCTGAGCCACTGCCCGCTCATACACCTCTCTTACCCTTACCGTCGCAGCCTCCTCTTCATCCGGCGTAGCACCTTCATCCCGGAGGTCCCGTAGGGCCCCCTCCTCCAGGCGCGCATAGTCGAACCACGCGTCATAATTCCGCCCGTCATGCGCCAGCTCCTCTTCGTACTGTATCCGCCGCTTCCCGAGCACGGTGCTCTCAAGCGTGTTGCGCGTTCCGTGCTGTTTTTCGAATTTTGTATAGCTTGTGTAGAGCGCCGCTGACTTTGATCGGGGTATTCGGTCCAAAGCGAACTGAAAACAGACATGAAGTAGGAGGGTTAGAAATGCAATTATAACACAAGTAAAGGGCCCTGTCAAACCTTATAGATAACCCTCGCACGTTCATATTCCTTTAGCCGTGTTTCCATCTTGGCAAAGGCATTAAACACTGCCTGTGCTTTCTCGATCTGCTCTTCATCATCCCCATAAAATTCCAGCGCAGTCTGGAACACCTCCCTGGCTTTATCTAGTTTGCCCCGTTCCTCCTCAAATTTACCCCACTTCACCCACACCCTCGGCTCCGGCCTCACTGCCACCCAGCGCTCATAGATGGCGCTCGCACGGTCCAGCTCTTGGTACCGCTCCTCCAGCTTGATGTATGCTTGCCACGCCTTGTCGTCCGGCTCCCATTTCATCCACCGCTCGAACACCTGTCGTGCCCCTGGCACATTCTGGAGCAGTTCCTCTAGGTACACATATTTGTACCATAGTTGGTCGACACGGGGAAGGAGGGTGACAGCACGATCAAAAAGGTTGCGCGCATGCTGCACATTTCGTGATTTGAGCTCCATTTCGGTATAGCTCAGCCATAGCTGGTTGCTCCTTGGGTCGACGTCCAGAGCTCGCTCGTAGATGGATCTCGAACGTGCAAATTCATTTTGGCTCGCCTATAACAAATTTGAAATAATAATAAAATAACATGAGCTTAGAATGGAAAATATATGACATACCTCCCAGTTTGCATACTGTAGCCATTCCTTTCTGCAATATACAGAAATAAGAATTCGAGGCGATATGATAGAGCGATGTTAACACATACATGCTTCCCCTCGTCCTCCTAATGCGCTCCTCGAACTCTTTGCGCTTCCGACCTCGATATTCATGGAGTTCTTCGAAATCTTCAACTCGTTGTCTGGGTGCTCGAAAGGCAGTTTCTTGTCGTTCTTGTGCCTGATGGGCAAAAAATAAATATCTCGGACAAAGAAGGGATAGTGGAAATTCTTCGCACCTCTCGCAATAGCTGCTCGGCTGTGATCTATATGGTAGATAGAATTGCATTGATAATGTAGAATAAACTGAATCAACAAACCTGGAGTGCCGCCGGCGCACGATTTTTTATTCTTCAAGAGGTGAGTTACACGAATGTGAGCAGGAGTTTTGAAGGCATTACCTGGGGGCCCGTCCGTCTTGCATTGTGAAGGTTGATTGGAAAAGTAGGCTTCAAACTCAGCTCGAACAGTGCACGTGAGGCTCTCTCTCCACTACTTCCTTACTACCGCATCGGCGAGGTATGGCTTACACTTATGTTATCGTCAGCAGGGCCCATATGCTACACATCTTTTCACCTGCGCTTGATCTTTCACTGCTGAATGCCCTCTCCACTTGAACTACATCCTGTGCTGCATATCATAATATTTGATGCATTTACAACAAATAGCGGGTCTGAAGGCATAAATTCGATCGTGTTTATATTATTATACGGTTGTGCTCCTGCTGGGCTTGTCCCTTGTCGTGCTGCATATTACCTACATGGCCCGCCAAGTGGTCAACATTAACCCAAGGACCATCACGCAAGCAGCCGTTAAACTCACCCTGAGTTTGCAATGACTGGTCACCAGTGACAGCGCCCAGTACCGTGTCTTTCTTGCCTGCCAAGCGATCAGCAGTACCTTCTGCGTACTCCTTGACTTGGGCAGTATTGTACTCTGCTTCTCCCTGTGCGTGTTCTGTTTTCCCAGATTCTTGCCAACTGGTGGCACCAGTTAGGTTGCCGATAGCTTCGACGACGTTGCCCTTTACGGAGTGAAACTGGCCCGAAGTCTTCCTGCAAGATGTTAACAATGTGGGACCTGTATCAATGCTAAAGAACAAACGTGGGTTCACCCGACTCGCTGTTGTTATTTTCAGAAGAGTTGTTGGACGACATTATTAGACTTTGAGGAAGGTGTGTGGTTATTGGAAAGAGTCAGCGTTCTTATATTACCTCGGCAAGGCTCGTTGGAGCCTTGCTCATGATGCAACCATTTGTCAGGCACTCCATTTTGCGTCTATTAATAACTTCGACGCGAACGCACGGGATCGATACTTTGTACCACGTGATGTCCCAGATGCGTCACCGGTGGCGCGGTGACGTCGCATATACAAGCGAAGAACGTCATAGGTTTCATTGATGAATCGTTATAAAAGACCGCTACCCTGATTCACCCAACTACAGCCACACCCAACTACCAACATAGTTAACCGATCCTACAATTTTAAAATGTCCTCTGAACCCAGGTATGTCTTCCGTTCCTACTAGAACTCACTCTCCTATGTTGATATCCTTTTTCGTGTTTCTCAGCAAAGTTTCTGGACAGCTCCACTCCGCCAAAGGCACAGCTGTCGAGACTGTCGGCGGCTTGACCGGCTCCACGGACTGGCAGCAATCCGGCAAGCAAGAGCACACTGCGGGCGAGGCTGAGTACAAAGCTGCGCAAGCACAAGGTTATGTCCAAGGCACTACTGATCGTCTCCACGGAACAAAGGATTCCGTCGTGGGCTCTGTGACGGGAGATACAGCGCAGCAGGCGCAAGGTTAGTGACTGTCAATGCTTGAACTTCACCCCCTCACAGGTGCTGTTGCAGGTGATGTAAACCGCCAAAAGGGCCAAACCCAGCAGCAGATTAACAAGTAGATGATTCGATATATATTATTCGGATAGCAAAGGTTTATCTACGTCATATAATACACGAATGTAGTCACAACAGCGAGCTTGTGAGCTTGATTCTGTCTGCTTTTTTTTTAAATCAGCGTTCTCATGTTGGTGGTGTGTTCAGTGAGTAAGGAGGCTCACAACGTCTCCAACCTGGCTGGTAAAATAGGCTTAGAAAATTATCGCATACAATCAAACCTAACTCATGCCCCTTTGCAATTGAAATTATAAAGTCCTACATGTTGAACGGAGACAAAATACTTACCTCGACGTGTATTGTGAAATGTGATAGTCTTATCTTATCTTTCCCTTTAGCATTTATACCATTCGGGGGTGTGATGTTATGGGCTGCGCATCTTGATTCTTCATCCAGCTTGAAACTGGCAAACTTCTCAGACGAGGAAATAAGATACTTGATGGTACACGAACTAGAGAATTTGCATCAATCCTAACCATGCTTGCCTGCTGGCCCAAGCATATCCTCGGGCCTGCGTTGAAGGGCACAAATATGTATGTTCGGATTAGGTGATCAGATATTTGTGTAATCCTGTAATCGTTTATCGATCAATCTGTCCAGAATCAAATAAGATGTTCAATGTGCGAAGGGACTTAGAGCACTTCAGCAACCCAGTCAAAGTTAATTTTTCATTCCTGAGCATTTTTCAGTCAAAAACTTGAACTGTTCACGTGGCTGGAGCATCGAACCACTTGACTTATTTGGTTCTCCAATGCAACCACCTCGAACCACTATGTCAACTGTACAACACTTGATACTATGTGTTCTACTTGCACTGAACCAACACACTCACTCACCATATTCTTGTTCAAACATTGACCAAGACAGCTCCTTCCTTTCAGATTTACAGTGCTGCCAGCCTCTTCAATTTGGATGCACTCAGGCCTGTCACAGCTCATCCTGAGCAGAGTGGTTTCCACTGATGTGTCAAGTTGGTACTCGGTGCAGTCTCAATCAAAGATGTGAACACAGATCCTACAACTGCAGGAGTGCTTGGGGTGCAGGGGTTCATTTAGGGGGCCTCGGACTGTCCTTCAAGGTGCTACGATTTTCAAGAGACTGTTAGGGGAAGGGGAGGCATCCCAGGCATCGGGGCAATTTTCTGTGTTCGTCCCATATTTTTTCATATTTTATTTCACCCTATTCTGCATTTTCTATGGTTTTCTATGATTTTATTCTTATTTTATGATTATTTTTTGGTTTTCCCATGTTGGTACATGTTGACAGTTCCATTCTTAGAGGCAGGACCCCTCCTGGATGTTTACCCATCAAGGTGACATCATTCTGCAGCTTGATCCACCTATTTCTGCCCTTTTGCTATTTTTAGCCTACTATTTGATTTTCAGGTCTATCACATATACTGGGCATCGACAGATGGGTCCATAGAGTTTTCTCTTCAGATTCCCCTCTGTTAGGTGCACCTGAAGTGTCTGTATTATGTAGTATAATATTAACTTTGGATTCCCCTTGGTTAGCTCATTATTAAGTGAGGTTTTGAGGTTGCCCTTACAGTAGAAAACTCTCTCTCAAGGCTCAAAATCTTGGACATGCTGCCAAGATAGGCAGGTACAGAGTATAAGATGACTCCCTGAGCTCCTCAGACTCCCTACATACCATCCCAGACACTCCTGCCTTTAGTGTGCACTGTTTTTCATCCGACCCGCCATCTAGCACCATGGATGCCCTGGAGTGCATCAATGCACTTGAAGGCAACATTGCTGGAATTCACATGCAAATTGATGCACTTACTTCTACCATCAAAACCTTCATTAGAATATTCCAGTCAAATCCCACATGGCCTATTTCAATCCCTAGCATGCCTAGCGCAAACATGCCACCCAATGTGTGCCCAAGCAAAGACACTGATAGGTCCACTCTGCGCTCTAGGGTCTGGAGAGGTTTCCAAACATATCGACACATTATGACTCACGATCCCAATCCCACAAAATCGATTTTGAACCATTTCGGTGATAGGTCCACTGCGCGCTCTAAGCTGAGCAAAGTTTCCAATCATATTGACACACTATGACAGACCTTCCGAACCACTACGAACATTACGAAATTGACTTCGAACTATTTTCGACTTATTTCGCACTATTTCAGATGACTTCGAACTATTTCGAATGCTTTCGAACCATTTTGCGACATTTTGAATGACTTCGCAATACTTTGAACGACTTTGGCAGCCGTATAGCTGTCCTCAAACACTTTTGATACACGATGCTTAACCGGAGTAAGCTATTTAGTCACATATCGAGCACTACCAGACACGAGGAGGGATTACAAGAGAGTTAGAATGCGATAAGTGCGGTTTTTATGTTTCATGATATATTAAATCAATAGGACAAGAACTCTTACTATACTGGGACAAAGTACATTTCAATTATTGTCATTTCTCATTTGTTTTTACAATTTACAAAGTCCTTTATTGTTGCACATATTGCCCTTTATTGTATTCCCCTTTTTGGTACTATCTCTTCAAAATGTATATAAACTTGTACTATTTACATAGAACAATGGGGGAACAGCACAAGTTACCCTCACAGTTATCGTCTGACTTAAGAGCCATTCTCTTGAGTCTTAGTTCGCATCATATCTCTAAGTTCTGCGAAATATCGCGAACTTCTTCTAAAAACTATCGTATTCGCTCTCCATTTTATTGCCCATCGCCTATCGCTATTCAACAAACATTTCACATTCGTTAAACTCGCCTTTCGATACACCTCGAACCCCTCTGAACTTATTCGAACTATTTCGTGCATCTTCGAACTTATTCGAACCACTTCGCATGCCTTCGAACCTTTTTTGAACTCTTTCAGACATATTTGTATGCCTATAAAGACTATTCACACCATCCCTTATTATTTCGCATCGCTAAAAACATTATTTTGGTCTCAGCAGTGATATTTAGTACCACCTCGCACCCTTCCTCTGGCCTGTGTTATACCATCCGAAGCCATTAGTAGGTTTTGTTTGGGTTTCCGGGTTGAGTATCATCATCAGACTACTTCAAACAACTTCAAACAACTTTGAATGACTTTGCAACACTTTAAATGAGTTTGAATAATTTTGTAGCACTTTGAAGGATGTTGGCCACCAGATCGCTATCCCAACACCCTTCTGATACACACAGCACATCTGGCATGAGCTATTGTGTCACATATTGACCACTACCAGACATGAGGAGATATGACAAAGGACTTTTAGAACTTGATTGCAGTGTTTTGGCATTTTGATGATATATTGAAACAATAAGATGAGTACTTTTGCTATACTGTGACTCTGTATGTTTCATTTATCATCATTTCTCATTTGTTTTATGATTTGCAAAGTCTTTTATTGCTGTGCATATTGCCTCATGTTCTCCACATGCTATATTGCCAAGTACTATCTCTTCAAAATATATATAGATTTGTACTAGTTACTTAGAACAACAGAGAAGAAGTCACCCTCTCCCATTTTATCATCTGATTTAAGAGTCATCCTCTTGAGTCCAAGCCTCGCATCATATTTCTAAGTTCTGCAAATTATTGCAAACTTCTTTGAATTCTCATGCTAGCCTCTTGACCAATTGTCTGTCACCTACTGTCTCTTGAAAATCCTTCCAATTTGCTATATTCATTTCTCAATATCCCTTGAAACCATTCCTATTCTCCCCAAACTTCTCAAACATTTTCAAACATCCTCAAACAGCCTCAAACCTTCTTCAAACCTCTTTGAAAACCTTTGTACACTCCTAAAACTATTGCAACACATGTCCCTATTTCACACCTCTAACTATAACCCTTGGGTAACAGTGGTGATACTTAGTACCACCTTGCACCCTTCCTCTAGCCTGTGTTATACTTCTTAGACCTTTTAGCAAGTTTTTGTTTGGTTTCCAGGTTGAGTATTATCAATGTGCACATTAAACTGTCACCCCATGCTGCATTCAATGGCACACATTCCCATGGATGTGCCTTTCTCAATTCCTGTGATGTAAGGGCAACCTCAAAGCCTTACTTAGAAGTGAGCTAACAGAGGGGAATCCAAAGTTAATATTATACTACATAATACAGACACTCTAGGTGCACCTAACAGAGGGGAATCCAAAGAGAAAACTCTAAGGACCCATCTGTCAATGCCCAGTATATGTGATAAAGCTGAAAATCAAATAGTAAGCTAAAATAGCAAAAAGGCAGAGATAGGCAGATCAAGCGGCGGGATGATGTCACCTTGATGGATAAACATCCAGAAGGGGTCCCACTTCTAAGAATAGAACTGTCAACATGTACCAACATGAAAAAAATCGAAATATAATAATAAAATAGAAATAAATCATAGAAAATCATAGAAAATGCAGGATAGGGTGAAATAAAATATAAAAAAATATGGAACAAATGCAGAAAATTGCCCAGATGCCTGGGATGCCTTTCTTTCCCCTTACATCACCCCCCTTCTATGATGCATCACCCTGATGCACTCAAAACTGTATTTGCCCAAAGTTGGATGCTTGGATGCACTGAGGCACAGAGAAATGTTGCTGATGGAACTCCCTGATCAGTCATGGGGCATTCACATTGGACTCTGCAACCCAGGAGCTCTCCTCATACCCATAACCCTTCCAGTGTACCAGGCATTCGAGTTTACCTTGATGTAAGCAGCTGTCTAAGATGGACTCGACCTCATACTGAGGTTTGCCTTCGATAACTGTAGACAGTGGGGGAGGTCATGTCATGCATCCAGAAAATGGATCTGTGGGTGCAGGAAGCAGCTTTGCAACATGGAAGACAGGGTGGAGTCTGGACATGGACTGTGGTAGCCATAGGCAGTAGGCATGCGACCTAATGCATCTAGTGATGAGGAATGGTCCAAGAAAGCGATGGGCAAGTTTCTTGGATGGATGTGTGGTGGAAATGTCATTAGAGTTGAGATAGACACGATCACCAACCTTATATGTGGGTGTGGGTGTGGGTGAGTGACACTGGTTGTAGAAGTGTGCCATGTCATCCTTTGCCTTGGCCAAGGCTGACTTCACCTCCTCCAAGGTGTTCTTCATTCACTCTGTGAACTCATTCACTGTCTCCAAGTACAAGGGTGCTTGTTAAGGCTCAAAGCCTATGTGTGGGTGTCGCCCTGTGTTGAGGAGGAAGGGAGTTTGTTGGGTGGAAGAGTGGACATGATTGTTGTATTCAAACTCAGCCATGGGGAGGAGATCTTTTCAATCATCCTGATGCTCATTGACAAAGATGCAGATGTACTGCTCCAGTTTTTGGTTGACTTGTTCCATCTGTCCATCTGTCTGTGGGTAGTAGGCAGTGATGATACTCGACCTGGAAACCTAACAAAAACCTGTTAAAAGGCTTAAGAAGTATAACACAGGCTAGAGGAAGGGTGCGAGTCGGTACTAAATGTCACTGCTGATTTTTAAACATTGTTTTTAGTGAGGCTAATTGATGAGGGATGGTGCAAATAGTCTGTAAGAGTGTACAAAGTTGTTCAAAAGAGTTCAAAATAGATTGAAGATGTGCGAAATGGTTTGAAGTAGGCTCGAAGAAGTTCGAGGAGGTTCGAAGTGAGTTTGAAGAAGTTCATAGATGTCAGACCAATGTTGAGGTATGTCGAAAAGCAAATATAACAAATAAGGAGTGTTTGTCGGGAGGTGATAGGCAATGTGCAATAAAATGAGGAGCAAATACAATAGTTTCAAAGAAGTTCACAATATTTCACAGAACTTAGAGATATGATGCGAAGATAAGACCCAAGAGAACAGTGCTTAAGTCAGATGATAAGTGAGAGGGTAACTTATGCTCTGTTCCCCATAGCTTTTTTTGTTATTTTAAGTAACTAATACAAGTCTATATACAAATTGAAGAGATAGTACTAAAAAGGAAATAATAACATGTGTAAAACATGAGGCAATATATCAAACAATGAGGACTTGTAGATCATGAAACAAATGAAAAATGATAAATAATGAAATGTGTAGTGTTCCCATATAGTAAAAGTACTTATCTTTTGCTTTAATATATCAATGAAACATAAAAATGCACTTATCACATTCTAAGTCTCTTGTAGTCTCTCCTCGTGTCCAGTGGTGCTCGATATGCAATGAAATGGTTTGTTCCAGATGTGCAGCATGTATCGAAAGTGTTTTAAAACAACTATACAGTGGCTAATATTGTTTGAAATGCTGCAAAGTTATTTGAAGTGTCGCAAAATATCGCAAAATAGTTTGAAATGGTTCGAAGTTGTCCGAAATAGTGTGAAATAGTTTGAAATAGTTCAAAAAGGGTTTTGTAGAGTTCATAGCAGTTCAGAACGTCTGTTGTAATGTCTCGATATGGTTAAATTCTTCTCCAGATCTTATAGCATGCAGTGGACCTATCAGCACTTGAGGTGAGAAGATTGATCCCCAGCAGGTGGTACAGCTCTCAGGTGAACTCTGCAACAAATTGTGGTACTCAATCACAGAGGAATGCACCAGGCAGTCCATGGAGCTTCTACACATGGCACAAATAGAGTTGATCCACTTCAAGTGCAGTGACAGTCATATGAGTGGAGATAAAATGAGCTCACTTCCCAGCAGAGTCAACGGTGCACAATACTGCATCAAACTCATTGGACTCTGGTAGTTCCACCATGAAGTCCACACTGATGACATCCCAACAATTCTCTGGGACAGGAAGGGGGTGTAATTCACCCATGGGCTTGTGCCATGGAGTCTTGGTGCATAAGCAGAGATCACAGATATGGCAGTACTGACCAATGAGTCGAGACATCTGGGGCCACCAATAATTTTGTGATATGAGTTCCAACATCTTCCAATGCCTGGGGTGGCCAGCAACAAGTGAGTCATGGTGCTGAGAGATGAGTCGTCATCAAAGCTGGAGATCATTAGGGATGTAGATGCAGTCATGGAAGTATAGTATGTCATCCTTTTCTGTCCACTCTGCTGTATGAAGTGAAGAGGTAAACCTTTCTCAACTCCTTCACTGCCAGAGCCACAGCATCCTTGTGTAAACTGCTATGGTTCACATGACAAATGTCATGTAGGATACTGCACTTCTCACCCTCCAAGGTAACACCTTCTAGTGCATGGACTGTAAACAGATCAGGTTGCAACAACACAAGACCTTGATTGTCTTTGCTTCCATCCCCATGGTCTGGATAATGAGAGAGGGCATCAGTCTTTCCCATGCTGCATCCTGGACAATGATGCAGGGAGAAATTGAACCTGGAGAGATAGAGGGACCAGCAGGCTTGGCAATGATTAAGTTTCTTGGTGGTCATGAAGTACTCGAGGTTCCTGTGGTCCATACAGATCTTGATCTTGTGTTGAGCACCCTCCAGAAAATGTCACCACTCCTCCAACACCTGCATTATTGCCAGCATCTCCTTGTCGTTGATCTCATAATTGCATTCCACAGCACTGAGACTCTTTGAGTAGAAGGCAATGGGGTGCCACTTCTGGTCCTTGGTAGACTGTTGGGACAGCACTGTGCCCATCGCAAAGTCCAAACTGTTAGCTTCTACATGGAAGGGACATGAGTCATCAGCAAAGGTATGGATTGGAGTGGAAGTAACCATCTCTTTGAGCTTCTCAAAAGCCTCCTCTTGTGCATTTTTCCACTTCCATCCCTCCTTGCCAGTGAGGTCAAATAATGGGTGTGCATGGTGGGAAAAATCTTTAATAAAGCACTGATAGAAATTGATGAAGCCAAGAAAAGACTGCACCTTTTTTTTGTTTGTGGGTGTAGGCCAGGTTGTAATGCCAGCAACCTTGACTGGGTCCATCTCCACCTGTCCATCTGAGATAATCGAGCCCAAGTACTCAATCTGTGTCTTCTCAAACTTGCACTTGTCATGATGAAGATAGAGTTTGTGCCACCAAAGTCGCTCTAGCACCAGGCATGTGATTCAATGATGTTCATCAAGGTCTTGAGTGAAGATGAGAATGTTGTCGAGGTAAAGACAGACCACACCTTCCAATATGAGATCAATGGAAGATGTTATTCATCATGGTCTGAAAGGTGGCAGGGCTATTAGTGAGACCAAAGAACATGCCAAGCAGTTCAAAAAGACCACAGTTCATGTGAAAAGCTGCCTTCCACTCATCCCCTTCCTTTATCCACACATTGTTGTAACCCTAATGGACATCGAGCTTGGTGAAGTAATGTGCCCCATGGAGTTGGTTGATGAGTTTGGATATGAGGGGTAGTGGATAGCAGTTCTTGACTGTGATGTCATTGAGGCATCGATAGTCTTGAACTGGTTGAAGGGACCCATTCTTCTTTTTAACAAAGAAGAAAGGCGAGACCATGGGCAACTTTGAAGGGTGGATATGACCAGAAGCCAAGTGTTCATTGATGAACTTATCAAGTTGTCATTGTTCTTCAGGGGAGAAAGGATAGACCTTGCAGGAGGAGGGTGTGGCACCCAGTGTGAGCTCAATTGCATGATCCCATGGCTTATGGCTAGGAATTGAGTCAAAAGATTCCTTGGAGAAGACATCCTTAAAGTCATGCAGGTGAGGAAGTACTGAGTCAGTGAAGGATTTGGGTGCACTGTTCTTGTGGAAGGCCTCCACAAGGCACTGGGAGATGTTTTAGGTGGCACACACCTCATGTGAAGGGTTAACAGCAGTGTAGAAAATTTGGTCACCTTCCTCAATCTCCTCCACTTCCTCCACATCATCATCAGAATCAGGTGTGAGATCTGGAACATCTTCCAAGTCCACATCGGCTATAGGCATTGGGCCAGCATGACACTTTCGAGTGCACTGTAAGAGGATCTTTTGCCCTCAACATTCCTGTCTGCCTTTAGTGAAGCAAGTATGGCAACGAGAGGGACAACGATCCATCATAACTTCATCTGTCACCCAGTCAACCTCAGGATTATGGTTATGAAGCCATGGATAGCCCAAAATTGCCTCCTGTTTCTCCAGTTGGGTCAGTCACAGCAAAGAAAGCCCATTCACTGTGGTCCTTGTACTGGAGGACTAGATTGACAACCTCCTGAATCACCCCAGTTTCATTTGGGGAGCTGTCAACATTGTAGACAGGTATGGGTAGAGATAGTAAGTGGGTATTGAGTTGTTTTTGTTGAACCAGGTGTGAATTGATAAGAAGGCCCATGGCACCCAAGTCCAGGAGAGCAGAGATACTGAGTATTTGCCCCATATCTGCAGAATCTTCAATTCTAGTGATCACTGGAAGGGGGTGAACACCACAATGTATTTGCATGGTAGCTTGCGCTCCCAAGATTTCAATCTGGGAAGTGGAGGAACAGGTGAGAGTGGAGTGGGTGTGACTTCCATTGAGCTGATGGACTCGGAAAAGAAGTTGGTCATGGAGTGAAGTTCTTCCTCAAGTGAGTTGACCAGCAGGGCATCAAAGTGGTTACTAGTGGGCAGCGGGGGTGGATAGTTGGAGGGATTGGGGGCATGTGTGGTTGTAGTGGCATGGAGTGTAGTGTTAAAAGCCACATTCATGAGTCAGTTCTCATCACAGAGAGAAGCAGCTTTGTACGAAGCATCAATATTGTCATCAGCTGGGCATTCCTTCAACATCTGTGCAATCTGGTCCTGAATCTCTCGATTGAGACCACAATGAAATTTAACCACCACTGGTAGCCCATTCCCATATACTACCATGTCCACTAAATCCCTAATCTCATCGATATAGTTGTCCACAGATTGGTGCACTTGGTAATATAAGGATGACTTGAGGCACATTGCAGCTCATTGGTGTTTGTGGAGAGGGCAGAAGTGTCATACAAACTCCTCCCTAAAGTTGTCCCAAGAGGAAAAAGGGAGGGAATTGAGTTTTTGGGCTTGGTGCAAAATGTGGTCGATGTAGAGGTAGGCACACTCCATCTAGGAATTGATTAGGGTAGAGACTGATGTATAACTCACAGGAGTTGAGGAAAGAACATCTGTGAGAGTGTGCACCATTAAAGTTGGCCAGGGGGGGGGGGGCGGGGGACAGTTTGATCTGTGTACCAGTGGTATTAGGTAGAGCATCGATGCTGGAAGCAGTTGGAGTTGGAATAATATTAGGTGAGGGACTAAGCTGTAGGGTATTAACAAAGCTTTCAATGTATGATTTAAGCAATTCAATTTGTGTGCACAATTTGGTAACAGCACCTTTGAGTGCTTTGACACATTTTTGGGCATCCATGGTGCTTGGTAGCGCATCAATTGGAGATAAGCATGCACTTAAGGTCACATAGGTAAGCTACAATGTATTGAATAATACGGTTTATCAAACATATACAGTGCATCAAATAATATGGGTTTGGTGGACACTGTCAAATGCTCTAATCTATATATGTGTACCTACTATAGTAACAAATAAATACACTATTACAATGGTTGCTAGACTGAAGAGTAATACATTTAATACAGACATCAGTAGCCTATGTAATAGTTTCAGGCTGTGGCAACGGCAATGGGGATGGCAGCAGCAGCAGCCTTACCAGGATCAGCATCAAGATCAGCATTACAGGTATGGCCAATTGGAAATTAATCTCATTTATGTAGGAATTTATGTGTAGTCTGCATAAATTCTGCATGCAAATTGGTGTATGATAAATTTGGTAAAAGCCATGTTTATGCAATAATTCATTTATTGCAGTGTGCAGGCCTGCAAAATTGGATTGGCATGCTGGTCAGCAACCAAATAGGGCTGCAGCGGCATCGGCATTAGGCCACTATATGATCAATTCCGCCCAGGCATGGTTCAATGGATGACTCTATATATATACATGTATGTACTATAGCAACAAATGAATGCACTATTCAATTCTTGCTGTACCACACTAGACATATTAAGAATGTGGTGTACAGATTGGTGACCTATGAGACAGAGACAGCATCAGACATATGCATCAGCATCGGCATATGTATCGGGGCTGGGGCCAGGATTGGCAATTGGTATGAACATTGGCCTTAAAGGTATATATTATTGGTCTACCAATTAAAGCACCATATATCTATAGGAAGAAAGCTATCAATCATTGTCACTAGTGTCCATCATATCATCAGATCCAGGCAACCAAGTGTCATCAACATAATTGAAGTCTGCATGACTAAAGATCAGGAGTGTGATGTGAGATGGAGTGGGGTTCTCTATCTGTGAGGTGCTGGAGGACCCAGTTTGGAAATGGAAACCATTATCATCAGAATCGGCATTGGGGCTGGTTGAATCAGCCTTTGAATGGGTCTCTGATGATGAGAGGAAAACATCAGCCACATCAGATGTGGTGGGGAAAGCAGTTGAAAGGGGAGGTGCAGGGGAAGATGAAGAGGGAGAACCTGCCAAGCCATGGGTGTCTGAAATGTGGTAGGCTGATCAGCATCTTCTAATGCATCATCCTCCCCTTCCCATAACATAGCAACATAAGAGGCAGTGGGCTGGACGAGAACAGTGTGTGCATCAGCATAAAGATTATCAGCTGGATCATCAGCATCGGGAGCAGGGACAGCATCAGAAGCAGGCATGGCAGCAGAATGTGACAAATTATCGAATCCAGAATCTGAAAAATAAATACCAGCATCGATACCAGTTACAGTGGGTGGTGAACTGTAGGCACCAGAAATGGAGGTTGGGAGACTGGCTGTGATCAACCACTCCTTATTCTTATCGTATGCACCATCAACCAGAGACTGAGCATACTCAGAATGATATTTGGTCTTCAGTGTCGAGTTAGATGCCAAAACATCACTCTCTGTGATGTGAACACCCCAGGTCCACTTGTGGGAGGAGGGGGGAAGAGCCTTCAGGTGCTTGAGTTCTGCCTGTGCATGTGCAGATACCAGTTCCGATTGTCTTCTTGTTGCCAATTGCCTTGACCATTTCCTAGTGTGTTCATGTGTGGATGCTGCTGCCACTGCCATTGTTAACTTCTGTGGTTCAGACTGAAGCTCCTTGAGCAGGGCTAGCTCATGAAGCTGTTGAAACCCTGCTGCTTTCCAGATATTCGCATTCATGGCAGCCTCTGCTGATGATTTACAGCCATCTACCAAGTCACAGATCTTGCGTGCTTTATCGAACATATCCCCAATGAGAGCCTGCAGGTCAATGCAAGATTGGCAGTCAGCTCAACCATTGGCAGCATTGTCTGCTGGTTGGCTATCGTTGGGTAGTGAGCCAGTAAGCAGAGGGGAAGGGATATACTGGTGATAGCTATCGAGGCATTTATCCACAGTGTCACTGGCCAAAATCTGCCCTAGTGCTGGTTCACTATTGCATCTCCACCAATCACATACATAGGAATCCACCAGATGGCTGGAACTGTCAGTGGCAACACCATTATCCAATGCAGCCAAGAGAGATGGATGGAATCTGAGGGGTAGGTGGTCCAAATTGACATTGGCAAGACTGTCAGCCAAGGACCGAAGAAGAATCAGCACCTCCATCATAAGGCTGATGGAGGTGCCGATGCTGATGCACGACATGACATACATCTGTCATATGTCAGTGATGTATACTTACTTCCTTTAGGAAAAATACATACAAGCTCAGCATAGAGAACTTTCTGCATCCAATGTTGTTTTAAAAAGTTTGCGTTGTCTAATTCCAACAAAACTCGACAGAATTGGGGCTCTGCATACTAAATAATCTTTTGTGTCTGGATTTGGACTTGCCATTTCAGGCCCAATTGCAAAGAAAAGGGTTGAAGATTGAGAGAGTTTTGTTTGATGTAGTGTTACTGGTCATAGTTGGTGATCAAGATAATTGTGTTTAGATGAATCATGTTTCCATAATACAGGCCCTTTTCAGTCACAAAGGGGAGATATAATTGGCATTTGCTGATCTAAATGCATTTCATATGTGACCAGTAGAAATTCCTCTTTCCATCGATTTCTCCGAGCCCATGAATGAAGCCAATGTAGTCCCTGACTATAAAAATGTTAGTACATACAAAATATATTTACATTCCCAGAATTGGCCAACATCAAAATTGGCAGCAGCAATGGCAGTGGGAATGGCAATATTAATCTCAGCAATGGAAACTCTAGGATCGGCAACTCTAGGATCAGCAACTCTAGGATTGGCAATGGCAACACCAATATTCAGCAACAGCAACAGTGGGATTGGCAATGGCAACACCAGAATTGGTAGCAGCTGGTGCCTACCATTGCACTGGATGTATTTCAACAGATGATTCCACCATCATCTCAAAATCCATCAGCCTTGACATGGGCATGACTTATCTGAAGGACAGCTGATGACCTTGCACAGCAGGAAGCCATTTCAACCTAGGCTGTTGGGAGGAGGCAGTGAATTAAAAAAGTGAAATTTACAAAGTAGATTTACAACTAAATTTCTATGTAATGTGCAAAAAAAAATTAACACCACTTTTATATATATGCTGGATAACATCTACTCTTTTCTGCCTTGCTTCGTCTCCCCTCTGTCCTCAGGTGTGGCTGCTCTCTTCCTTGGGTTAGGCTCAGGGGTGGTACTTCTGGAAGGTAGTCCATATGGACCAGGGGTCAGCCTGCATGGGGATTGGCACAGTTGTGCAGGGGGAGGGGACAGCCACGATGAGGTGATGACATCGACTACCAATGATAGGGCAGCAGGCTCAGGCTCACTGAGCAACATTGGGGGAAAGAGGAGAGGGAGTCATGGGGCCATCAGTGTTGTGGGCTGTACAATTTTGTGAGAATCCTGTGGCATGGCAGGAATAATTTGGATGGGATGGGTGCCAGCCAAAAATCGTTCCCCGGCAACCTCTTCAGGTATGGCCAGGTCCTCTTCACCATCCAACTCAGCCATCTCTTCATCTTTCTCCATGGCAGCAGGAACAGGAGCAGCATTGGGAGCAGAAGTTGGAGCAGGCATGGAACAAGCAGCAGGAGCAGGAGTGGGAGGGGGAGGGGGAGTGGGAGAAGTGGGACTTGGAGCAGGAATGGGAGTGGGACTTGGAGTAGGACCTGGAGCAGGAGCAGCATCGACTTCCTCAGCATCCATCCATCCTTTCCAATACACCTCTGCCCTCCTGCTTGGAGTCCTCTTGAGGTGAACCACCTGCCCAGCCATGTAACTATTGTATAACATGATGGGCTGTGCACCAGCCTGCAACCCAAGGTATCCTTCAATGTCATTCACTCTGTTTTGAAGCAAGTGAAACATGTTCCAGAGCTCTCATACGTGGAGTCAGGACTCTTGCACTGACTCTTTATTCCAGTGTGCATGCTGGTACAGTCAGCTCGGGCTCAGAATCAGCCATGTCGATATCCTGTTCCACAGCTATAGGTATACATGTTAGTTAGTGGTTTTATGTGTCATGATATGGAAGAACTCACCTTTGGATTTTCCTTTTTCTCTTGCAGTAAACCACCTAGATGATTCCTCTCCACTGTCTTCACTAAAAAATTGTGCCTTCTTTGCTTTTCATCTTGCCAATCCTTTTGCTTTCTTCATTCTTGGCACTTGATCCACATCCTCTGGACCACACAGAATTTTCCCTTTCCCACAGAAGTAGCATGCAGTTTTGCTGTTCACCTGATCCCAACACTGATGCCTAAGCTTGACACATCATGCACAGGGTGTCATCCCTTGTTGGGGTGGTGCTCGTCCCTCCCTTGCTTTGTTGTGCCACTTCCACTCCATCCTGGGATTGGCACTGGCATTGCTTTCCATCTCCTCATCCATTTCCTTATCCGATCCCTTGCTACTCTCCACCTGTCACAACCTGCATGTCACTGTGATGACTGGCAGTATTGGATGCTTGGCAGGGGCAGGAATTCTTGATCCTGATGCTTCTGGTTGGGCTGCATCTTGGCCCATGCTGCTGCTGCTTCTCTCCTTGTTGGCATTGGCATTGCCACTGCTGCTCCCAGTGCCACCGCCACTGCTGCTCCTGGTGCTTTTGCCTTTGCCACTCCCATTCCTCATTTCTTGGCCACTGCCATCCCTTTTTTCTTGGCCACTGCCATCAATGCCTTCTTGGCCACAGCCATTCCCATTCCCACTGCCACGGCCATTCCAGCAGGTAATGCTGTTCCTGCTGCCACTGCTGCTCCAGTGGCCATTGCTGGTCTGGCTCCCATCACTGCTGCCATTGTCAAGTTGGTCGGTCCAGTTGCTGTGGATGCAGCACCTGTGATGCCCTTTTTCTCATCAAAAGTCTTCATTGTCCTCTGTTGACCTTCAATAAACCTTTGGTCCCCTGTCCTGTCTGACTTTGACCATGCTACCACAAATCCCCACAAGAAGGCATCAGCCCAGAACATGGCCTGCACATCTTCTGTGAGGACCTCTCTTTGCCACTCAAATAATGTTTTCTACAATTTATAAGTGCATAGTTGGTCTGATAGCATGCTGATTCACTCACCAGTGCCAATTTTCTTTCCTTCATCGCCATGGTGATACTTCCATCCCGAAGTCCATTGTGGATGGCCTGTTCGATCTCACTGATCTGGCTGAGGACTTGGTCACATGTAATGTTCATGATGGTTGATAGGTCAGCTGCAGCAGTGGGGTCAATATTGATATGAAAAAGAGTGAAATGCTGAAGATCAACAATCATGTGTTGTTGATCCCTACACAATCAATATATACAAACAAAGCAGTGTTCCCATTTTGAAACTCAAACTCAGCTTTTTGAGCATGCCAAAATTTGGTAGTCAGTGATATGGCTTGCTATCACCCTGCACTTGTACTACTGCATTTTTCATGGTTGTGCACACCACTTGGACACCTTCTACTCACTTTGCACAGTGTGCTTTCATGCGCCTTTGTCCACTTTTGTGCACTCTCCTGCACTTCATGCACTTTCATGTGCTGATAGGTCCACTATGTGCTTTAAGGTCTGAAGAACATTCCCACTTGCATCAAGACATTACGACACACACTCCAAATCACTACGAACACCACGAAATTGACTTTGAACCATTTTCACATGATTTCACACTATTTTGGACAACTTTGAATGCTTTTGAACTATTTCGCGACACTTTGAATGACTTCACAGCACTTCGAACAATATTGGCCACCATATAGCTGTCTTGAAACACTTTCAATACATGCTGCACATCCAGAACAAGTTATTCTGTCACATATCGAGCACTACCGGACACAAGGAGAGATTACAAGAGAGTTAGAATGCGATAAGTGCATTTTTGTATTTCATTGATATATTAAAGCAAAAGATAAGTACTTTTACTATATGGGAACACTACACATTTCATTATTTATCATTTTTCATTTGTTTCATGATCTACAAGTCCTCATTGTTTGATATATTGCCTCATGTTTTACACATGTTCTTATTTCCTTTTTAGTACTATCTCTTCATTTTGTATATAGACTTGTATTAGTTAGTTAAAAAATAAGGAACAAAGAAACAGGAAACATGGAACAAGTTACCCTCTCACTTATTGTCTGACTTAAGAGCTGTTCTCTTGAGTCTTAGTGTGCATCGTATCTCTAAGTTCTGCGAAATATCGTGAACTTCTTCAAAACTATCATATTCGCTGCATGTTTTATTGCCCATCGCCTATCACCATTCGACAAACACCTTACATTTGTTAGGCTCACTTTTTGATACACCTCAAACTTCTTTGAACTTATTCGAACTTATTCAGACTACTTCGCACAACTTCAAAACTCTTCAAACCTTTTTCAAACCACTTCGCACATCTTTGAACCGATTTCGAACTATTTTGAACTTTTTCATATGCTCTTACCGACTATTCACAACACGATTCATCCTTTCGCATCACTAAACACAATGTTTTGGTCTTAGCAGTGATATTTAGTACCAACTCGCACCCTTCCTCTTACTCATGTTATACCATCTGAAGCCATTTAGTAGGTTTTGTTTGGGTTTCTGGGTTGAGTATCATTAGTGCGCCTTTGTCTGCTTTTGTCTGCTTTTGTGTGCCTTTTACATTTCTACTGTGCCTTTGGATCCCCCTTAGCTGCCTTCTGTCATGCTCTCTAAATGTGCCTTGTTACACTTCAAACTGCCTCCATGTGCCCCCCCCCTCCTTATCTGCTCTTCACAGTCATTGTGCTGATGATACTCAATCTGGAAACCCAAACAAAACCTACTAAATGGCTTCAGATGGTATAACATGAGTCAGAGGAAGAGTGTGAGTTGGTACTAAATATCACTGCTGATACCCAAACTTTGTGTTTAGTGATGCAAAATGGTAAGTGCTGTGGTGAATAGTCTTTATAGGCTTACAAAGGTGTTTGAAAGAGTTCAAAATAGGTTCGAAGATGTGCAAAATGGTTCAAAGTGAGTTCAAAGTGAGTTCAAAGAAATTTGTAGATGTCAGACTAATGTCAAGGTATGTCGAAAAGTGAATATAACAAATAAGGAGTGTGTGTCGAGAGACGATAGGCAATGTGCAATAAAACGAAGAGCGAATATGATAGTTTTGAAGAAGTTCATGATATTTCACAGAACTTAGAGATATGATGTGAGCTAAGACTCAAGAGAATGGCTCTTAAGTCAGACAATGAGTGAGAGGGTAACTTGTGCTCTGTTCCCCATTGGTTTTCTTTCTTTCTAAGTAACTAACACAAGTCTATATACAAATTGAAGAGATAGAACTAAAAAGGAAATAATAACATGTGTAAAACATGAGGCAATATATCAAACAATGAGGACTTGTAGATCATGAAACAAATGAAAAATGATAAATAATGAAATGTGTAGTGTTCCCATATAGTAAAAGTACTTATCTTTTGCTTTAATATATCAATGAAACATAAAACACACTTATTACATCCTAAGTCTCTCGTAGTCTCTCCTCATGTCTGGTAGTGCTCGATATGTAGTGAATTGGCTCACTCTGGTTGAGCAGTGCAAGTCAAAATGGTTTCAAAACAGCTATACAGTGGCCAATATTGTTTGAAGTAGCATGAAGTTGTTCGAAGTGTCACAAAATTGTTCGAAGTCATGCGAAGTCATCTGAAATAATGCGAAATAGTTTGAAAAGTGTTCAAAGTCGATTTTGTGGTGTTCATAGCAATTCAGAGTGCATGTCATAATGTATAGATATGATTGGATCCTTCTCCAGACCTTATAGCATGTAGTGGACCTATCAGTGTGCTCGATGCACCTGTATGCACTCCTTTTACACTTTACCTGCAACTCATATTCTTTGCTGTGCACTCATTGCATGATCCTCATCACACACACAACAATCCATCACACAAATTGTGCTGTGCATCATGGCTTCCAGCTTACTGGTGCACTTATTCGAGGTGCACTGTGATTCCAGCATGAGCGCACTGTGCATTCTCACATAATCTGGGCACTTTGTGCCTATTTGGCATTGGACTGTGCATACTTGGGCACTTTCACATAATCCTGGCACTTTGGCACTATTTGGCCTTGCACAGCATCTCCTTATATTTCTTCCACATTTCCAATTGGCATTGCCTTATCTGGTAACTGGCACAGGTCGATCACATCACTATTACTAAGGCACAGCACATGATGCATAACACCGAAGTGGATTAATTGGAAAGAGCACATGGGACCTAGAGTGCACCAAAAACAGAGCATCATGCCAGAAAGCTAGATATTGGGCTATAGCATGCACAAATCTTATAGGCTAAGGCAGTGGCATAGTGTGGTCAGGTTTAGATGGGCAAATGGATGCGCTTGTTGGTAGCACATGGTACTTTCTATTTTTATACTTTATTTTACCATTTTTATCACATAAGCCATTTGTACATAGTAGGTGGACAGATAGAGAATCCAGAGGATCTTTCCCCCCCTCATAGTTCATAGCTCATTCAGCGTTGCACATAGTCTGTGCACCAGCATCCAGTCCATGTACCTTTGTAGTGCATCCTTTGTATAGCCACATTTGCATATCATTTGCATCCCCTCGTCGTATTGCCATGTTTCATCCCTTCATTGCGTTCTTTGTCTTCATTTGTGCACTCCTGCAGTGCGCCCTTCATATAGCTGCATTTGCACACCATTGGCACATTTTATTGTATAGCCACATTTTGTGCACCATTTGTGCATTTTTCCACCAGTTGCGCTCACATCCCACTTGTGCCCCTAGCTCATGCATCACCCTTGCAGCACATCCTAGTGCTATACTTGTCCCACTGCACCTCCCACTTCTATCTCCCTCATCATTGCACATTTTTCTGCACTGTGCACTTTTTCCCCTTTGCATTGTGCACTTTTTTACCATTGCGCATACCTTCCTTTTTGTGTACACAGCTAGTGCGGACATTGAAAACCATCATACCAGCCTCTTTGTAGTCTCTGAGCCTTGAAGGACGATCCGAGGCCCTCTAAGCAAACCCCCTCACCCCGAGCACACCTGCAGCCATAGGTTTAGTGTTCACCCCTTCCGTTGAGACTCTGCACTAAGTACCAACTGAACACATCATTTCTGGAGCCCACCACAAGGGGTTTCAGGTTACCAGACCTTATTTAGACCTCCATCTGCTTGCCCTTCACTTCAACATTAACCACCTTTGCACTCTCCATTCCGAGCTGTTAGCAACTGTGCTCCAGCTTGGGAAAATACCAGTATTCGAATCACTCGTCTTAAACAACATGCATCACTCGCCCGTGCTGTCTTTACCACCACCTTCACCTGAATCATCCCTACCTACCCTAACTCTGTCCGCATCACCGCATTTTTCGCCACCTCTAAATTTCACAGTGCTTTTACCAGATCTTAACTCTATGCACCTTATTTCACCTACCAAGGCTACCATGCACATGCCATCTGCATCTAACCAAAACGCACTGTGCTTCAACCCTGAAAAACCATGCAAACTCCAGAAGTACTTCGAGGAGCTTGCACAACTTCTCCGTGATTGTAACATCACCGATGAGACTGATAAGAAATTCCACACTGTGCACTATTTGGACAGTGACACTGCAGACACTTGGAAACTGCTACCAGAGTATAATGCAATGCATAACTATGGCGCATTCAAAGATGCCACTCTAAAGCTTTATCCTGGTTTCAGAGATGGCAGTAAATGGAGTATTAGCAATCTAGACAAGCTTATTGGCTAGATTGCACATGTTGGCCTTGTAACCACAAAAGAAATTGTGCACTATTATTGCACGTTTGTCAACATCAGCGAATACTTAGTTGTGCAAGGCATATTGGCATGCTACGACCAAAGCTGCATGTTTGTTAGAATGTTTTGACCAGACCAGCTCGAGTACATTTTGAGCCACCTTGTGATTGCAGTACCAAACCAGCCTGTGAATGTGCCATACTCATTAGATGCAATACACAATGTGATCAACTTTATCTTCGAAAGCCCAGCATGCTATTTCCAGCCACTTACTGGGCTCACAGTGCAAAACCCCAATATGTATGCACCCTACTCAGCACCCAGTGTACCCATTTCCCAGCCACAACCTAGCATGCCCACAGTCAAAGCAGAAGACATTTCAGTCCTATTTGAGCACATGACACAGACAATAGTTACCACATTGAGCACATCATGTAGGGATGGTGCAAATGGAGCGCCTTGTTCAAACAGTGACACCTGCAATGGTTGCAGTCAAAAAGGGCATTATATTTCTGAATGCACTTCAATTGAGCACCTTATTAGAGAGGGCAAGTGTAGGCAAAATGTGGAAGGGCACATTGTACTCCCAGGCAGCGCGTTTGTGCTGCATTCAATTCCAGGCAGCTTCTTGAGTGAGCGCATTGAGGAATGGCATGAGCACAACCCAGGTCAGATAGCCACTGGTTGACTTTCATCAAATACCAATTCACAGCTCATCTACAATATAGTGCCTTGTCAGCTCCAGCAGCACCTTTACAGTCGACATACATTGCTGCCTCAGCTCCTATGGCACAAAGTGCACCAAATGCACAACTAATGAAAGAAGGGTGCATCGAGGCGCTCAAGCAGGAGTTGATAATGCTCCAAAAGAAGAAAGTCTTTGATGGCATTGAAATTCTGTGGCGGGCACCACAGAGTGCACCTCCTATGACTACAGACATTGCACCCACTGACAGTATTGAGTCACCAGCTTTGCAACCCGCTGTGAGCACAACTGAAGCATCCAATGAGACGCCCATACATCCCTATTCCAACATTCCTGAAGCGCGTTTTGTCCCTGCAGCAGCAGATAAACCAGATGCCCAAGTTAACACTTCCAAAGGCAAAGAGCCATTGTATCACACCATCATTCCTATCCAGAATCCGCAGATTGTCGATGATGTATATGCATGCACCATGAAGGCGCCCTCCATTACTGTTTCACATGAAGAGCTCCTTTTGCTCTCACCCGATCTCAGACAGTGCCATAGAGAACAAGTTACCCCAAAACATGTTGCAGCTACTGGCGCAGATGTGGTATCTACCAACCTTGCAAGCATTATCCCATTTGCACACTGTGCATGCACCTTTTTCAGAAAATAAAGCACTTGATGCAACACCTCCAGTTAGCATGGCAATTGCAGCACCTCTTCCTATTGTTTTACAGGATCCATTTGAACAGTACCTCATTCATCTTCAGCCAGGCAAAATTGAGAATCCTGATATTTTGAAGGTTGCAAAAGAGTTGCATGTGCTCTGCTCCATTTATTTATTGATTGACAACCAAGAATACTTCGAAGCTATCTTGGATCCGAGTTCACAAATTATCGCAATGTCAGAAGCGGTCTGCCATTGTCTTGGACTTCAGTATGACCTGCACATTCATTTATACATGCAATCGGCCAATGGAGAGGTAGATGAATCACTTGGGCTAGCAGCCATCCTTCCCTTATCTATCTCTGACCACCATCTATCCTCAACAACTCTTTCCACAACCCATATCTACACGATCTGATGTCTTCAGCATTCACCTTAGTTCTCAGGCAAATGATCCTGTCCCTCAACGAGATCCTTTCTGCTGCTGGGAGCGAGCAGATGACTATGCAGGCTTGGGGTGAAGGGTTTTGCAGCAAACTGGTGTGCTTTTCATGTTTCTATATCTGGCATAGGTTGCTAAGGATGGGAGCATGTAGAACATGTATAAAAGCCGAGTGGACACTGTTAAGGATGATGTGGAACTTGATGTGCTCCTTGCAAAGGCACGCAGCCCATTCAGTGGGATTCTGGTCGAAGAGTGGCTTACTTGGGGTGAGGAGCTGATGCCTGATATGCATAAGATGATCGAGGAGAAGGAGCAGTCCACAGAATTTGAGTGTAGGGCACACGAACTGGTGGGTCAGCTGGAAGTGCACTCTTGATGGCTGAATTGCAGGTGCCCGAGGTCAACTTGGAGCAGTTGGAAGGTGAGTTCAGGGCAATTGATAAAGCGAGCGATATAGATACCACTGAAGCGCAGGAGGATAAAAAGGTGCGCATTGCACTGGTGCGCTTTTTGCGTGCACTTTCTGCAGTGACCGATGTTGAAGTAGTAGGCAAAGGGACAGGGGAATCTTGGGAGAGTGGGGTGACAAGTGAAGGGGAGAGTGAGCCAAGCGACGAGAGCGCCAGTGTGGATGAAGGTGCAAATGCATGCCTGGTGTGCACAACATGGCAACGTGCATACATCAAAGTACCACTACTGAGTGGCATTGGCACTACATCTGACACTAATAGCAGACCAGTAAGTTTCTTTTGATATGCTTCAGACTCACTAAGTGGCTTCCTTGCTACTCTAGTGTGATAACTGCTGCCGCATGGGCCAGCCTGCTAGGTGCATCTCTGTTAATGGAAAGTGGTGCACTCCATGCGCAAAGGGGAAGCAAAAGTGCAAGTGGACAAAGTGCACTCTTGCACAGCTGCGCACCACCTCTAGAGGCAGGAAAGCGGCTGCTGGGCACCCTGGTATGTCTTTTCCTCATCCTCCTCCCATACTTTGCTAACTATGCCAAAGGCATGTCACAAACTGACAAGGGCAATGAGAGCGATGCAAAGCTTGTCAGCCTCTTGAAAGAGCGCACGTCGAAGCACTGCAAAGTTGAGAATGTGCCCCCCATGCCATTGCAAGTGTGCCCAAGGCTGCGCTACCTTACCATTCGACAAGCAAGCATGCACACTCAATCCTCACACCAGACCAGACCAGGTCAGGAAACACCTCAAGGGATGCAGTCTATCAAGGCCAAGATGTTGAAGTGCTCAACTTAGTGCAATGGTGCTCAGTGCTTGCTGTCTTGGGCACCACACATGATTGCCTTAAAGAGGATGTCCAAAGGTCACTGGTTGAGTTGGAAGTTGCCAAGAGCTGGTTGCACAGTGCAGAGCAAGTGGAGGTGGATGGGAAGGCGAAACTGGATGTGGCCATGGAGCACTTGAAGTTTTTGGAGTCAATCGAATAGCTGCTCACCTGTGTAAACCAATAGATAGTCCATAAATTGATTTCTTTGTTGCGCCTGTGATAAACACGTGATGCACCCCAAAGCAGTGCAATGCATGTGCGTGCTTCCGTGGTGTCATAAAATGCAAGTTGTAAGCCCAGATAATATGTGTGAAGGAGAAGAGATAAGATAGGCAATGTTCGAGCAAGAAATGTCAAGCGCACAAAAAATGCACAAATGCAAAGAAGTGCAGAAAAATCATCCAACCATCACTTTCCTCCTCCCAACTGAGATATTGACCATGTCCAAATGATAAAAGAGTAAAAGATAAAAAGAAGTGCATACCATATGACAAAGTCTAAAAAAATGGGAAAGGCTTAGTAGATCATCATGGCCAGTAAAACCCATGGGTTGCACAATCATGGAAGGTGCCCGGATGCGACTTTGTGAATAGAAGAAAGGTAATGTAAAAAAAAAAATGAAAGAAAGCAAAGCATACATATAAAAAGGTGAAATATCCATAGCAGTGCATGCGCAGTGCTAATTGTGCACCTCATCAGCACTTTCTTCATTCTCAGTGCTATCTCCTTGCACCTGTTCTTTGTCAACTGCTTCTTTGTCTTCTGTGTCCACTACTATGGACTCTTCCATCTCTCTCAACTGTGTTGTGGTAATATTGAGTGCTATGTTGGGAAGCACAATGGACTTGCATGCATGGTATGGCAGTAGGTGAAATGCAGCTACTGGCCTGTCGAATACTGTCCCATTGAGTTTGCTACCAATATATGTGCCACCTTGATTGAATGAAACTATAACTAGAGGACCAAGATAACACGTGTGCATTTTGTGGTTAAGGCTCTTCTCGATCACTGTGTTGCACATAAGGACTAAATCACCATGCTGGAAGTCAAAATTGTGGATGGTTTTTGAGTGCGCTTTCTCAAAATGGAGCACTGCTTTGTGCCTCTCTGCATAGACATGGAAATGAATACATGCTAAGTCTTCTGGCCACTTTTGTAATGCATGCGCTTGCCACACGATCAAGTCTGTAGTGGAGAGTATAGAATCTGGGGGTGGGTTAAGGTATGTCACTTCAATGATATCAAGAGGGATTAGAGGCTGCACACCTGTAACAATGAAGTATGGCAAAATGCCAAGGTGCTTCTGAACTGTGATGCACTCCACCCAAAAGACTGAGTACAGCGAACTGAACCATTTTGAGTCTACTCCATCTGTGGCTTTGATAAGTGCTTGGCACACATTGAAATGTGCATGCTCAACAATTCCGTTAGCATGCAAATTATAGCCAGATATGCAGATGTGATTGATATGGTAGCGCTTACTGAGATAGGCTAGCGCTTTGATGAATAGCTTGCCATTATCAGTGACTATCTCATACAATGTGCCCCATCTGCAGATGAGGTCTTGGAACATCCAATTGCTGAGTGTGTTCGCATTTTCTTTAGGGAGCCCATGGAATTCCAACCAAGTCGCAAGCGAGCAACACCCTTGGATGATATAGCACTGCCCTGTTGATACTGGTAAGTGCATCATATCAATATAAACTTTACGGAAGAGAGGTGCAGGCATTGCGATGACTGGCAGTATTAGAATCTTCTGTGTTTGCTGGATCTGGCATATATGACAAGTGTGCATGAACCAAACAATGTCGTCCATAACGTGCGGTCACCAAAAGCACTCAAGTAATGTGGAGCACATCACATAAAAGTGCTTGTGTCCAATGTTGTCGTGGATAGCGTGCAATATTGGTAAGCATCTAGACTGCCAAATAACAAGCTGGTGAGCGCCATGTGCATTGCACTTCCATAAGTGCATCTTGTCTTTGAAAAAGGTGCTCGCGTAGTGCATGAGCGCACTGTACTCAGAATCCATAAAGTCACTAGGGTGTGTTAGGGTATCCATCCAAATCCACACCAAATCTAACTTCTCATCCTCTGCATCTGCTGCGGCGCTTCTTGGAACTTGGCTATAGTCATCATCATAAATAAGCCCACTATTGCATGCATTTTGTGTGTTTGCGCTTGGCTCTAGCTGCGTTAGCATGAGTGCTTGCACATCAAAGGACTGTGAAATGGGACATATTGCATGCATAAAGCCATGTAGCACATCAATCTAATCCTCAAACCCTTCATCTTCTTCTCCTTTTAAGTCTTCTGGCTGCTTCAGCCAATGCAAAAGCCCATCTGGACCATGCACCGCTCCCCTAACATGTATGAGTATAAAGTGGAATGTAAGAATTGAGATAATCCACTAGTTAATGCTGGCAGATGGCTGGATATAGGGGTTTTGTAGCATGCCCTTGATATAGTGCGCATCAGTCTCAACAATTAAGTTGTGCACACCTATAATATAAAGGCACAAACTGCACAGTGCACAGTAAAGCCCATAGATCTCTAGCTTCAGTTGCAAAAAGCATGCTTCTCTGTCATTGAGCATAATCAAGCTGAACTGGTTGTAAATGTGCATTTTCACATTTGCACTTTTTTGCTGGCAAAGGTAGAAGCCGACCACTATCTGGGAAGTGTCGACTGCAAGGATAACGGGGAATTCTGAGGAATAATTGATCAGTTGTAGTGCAGGGCAATCTAGTACTGCTTGCTTGATGTCATTTTGCACTGCTATCTGCTCTGGGCCCCATTCAAATGGAGTGTCCTTGTGTGTAAGCTTTGTGAGCACGTTAATGTGGTGCGCATAATTGTGGATGTAAATGCACATTAAACTGACTGTCTCCAAGAATGCGCACACTTCTGACAGCATGTGGCCACATGCGCCCCAACTGTGGATAACATCTACTTTGTTGCATTTAGGTTTTCTACCTTCTGAGGTGCAATAATGGCCAAGGATGATGAAGTTCTCAGTGCACAATGTGGATTTCATCCCAGAGAAAGTGCCGCCACTATATTTCATGTGCTGCACAATGCAGTTCACATTCTGGAAGTGCTCCCACACAAAGCACCTTATGCCAGGGTTCACAGTGAGCGCTTCACATGAGCCATCTGGTAAAATGTAGTGCTTCGAAGGCCCCTTGACTGGGACATTGTTGATATAGGGAATGGTGTAATCTGGTATCTCTGGCTGCAGAATATAGCACACATCATCATGGAAGATTGGTACTGAGTTTGTCCAACCCATTGGCAATGTAATGAGACACATTGCGCCATAAGGCATCTGGAATGTAGTAAGGTCGCACGATGATTCTTTGATTAAGCACTCGTCATATCCCACATATAGATCAAGGATGGTGCTGCATGCGTGCCCCACAAACTGCTCTGCAAGGGTGCTCAGGTGTAGGGGTGACACTGGAGTGTCTAATGGTAACACGATTAAGTGGTTCAAGGCTATGTACAATGCACAGCACTTTTCCATCTTTCTTGAGCATGCAGAACCACTGTGGTCTATATGTCGAATTTGAGCACTCATAAATGCCTGGGTCTATTTTCTTCCAGATAATAGTGCAAACTTCTTTGTATATGCCTGGCAGAATAGGGATGTTGCACTCTATCCAAGGCATGTGCAGAATAACTAGGATTTCCACTGGGGGAAAGAACATGGTCTTGAAACTGCCGTGCTCCTCATCACTCCATGCAAAGGCTTCATTCTGCAAAGACATCAAGTGGTGCAAAATATTTATCTCCTATGGTAGTAAGAAATCGGTGGTGCTTTTGGAGTGCTTGCATGCACTCTTCAGTATAGCACCTGATCAGGGTAAACAGTGGCAGGTTTGGTAAAAGCGCAGGAAGTGCTGCTAGCGGATTGTCTATAATGTTGTGCTCAATGCGGAATTTGTTTGGGATGGGTGCAATAACTGGTTTGACCTTTCTAGCAACTGGTTTATACTTCTTCTTGGTTACTATGCCCTTTTGTGGTGTGCACAGTGCTAAATCGATAAAGGTTGCATGAGCATGTGTGCTTTTTGGAAATGTGGCTGGAATAAGCACCACAGAGTCAATCAAATTTAAGAGTGCCTGTGCATGACTGTTGGTACACTGGGATAGGTAGAGTTGAGAGATAATAGAGGTCGATGTAATGGACGTGGAAAATGGAATAAGTGCAAATGTGGAAACATCACAAGATTGGGTATCAGAGTCAAATGTTATAATAGTAGCAGCTTCTCCTTGGTCTGTGATCAATTCCTCGAAGCCTGGCTAAAATTCTTTTGTGGGTTATTCTGAATAGTAAAGTGTGGTATTGCTGCTGCTGGTAAGAAGTGGCGCAGCTTTCCCCTAGGCTTTGTTGGAATGGTGGAGATGGCACCTGTGTTTGGGTCACAAATAGTAATTGTTTGTGCTTTGTCCACAAAATTGCACATGACAGAGGGCATTAACATGTCAAAGGGGTGCCCTAACAGAATATCATAAGTGGGTGAATGGATAATGTGCACTTGCACATAGACAATGATATCTCCAATGCATGTGGAAAAATTGCATGCAAGCCCAAGTGATTCATCTACCTTGCCATTGGCCAATTGTATATAGATGAATGCACAGTGATACAGCTCCCTATTGCCCTGCATGCATACTATGGCATTTTTTGTGATTGTGCACACCTCCTAGATGGCTTCCGCACACTTTGCGCAATGCACTTTAGCATGCCTTTGACCACTTAGGTGTGCTTTTATGCACCTTTTACTTTTCTACTGCACCTTTGGATCCCCCATAGCTGCCTTCTGTTGTGCACCCTAAGTGCACCCTGTTATGCTTCAAACTGTCTCTGTGCACCCCCCCCACACTCCTTATCTGCCTTTCACAGTTATTGCATGCTTGATGTGCCTCTACACACTCCTTTTATGCCTTACCTGCAACTCACATTCTCTGCTGTGCACTCATTGCACAATCCCTATAACACATACAACAATCCACCACACCGATTGTGCTGTGCATCATGGCCTCCAGCTTACTGGCGCATTTGTTCGAGGTGTACCACGATTCCAACACAAGTGAACTGCGCCTTCTCACATAATCTGGGCGCTTTGCATCTATTTGGCATTGGACTGTGCACACTTGGGCACTTTCACATAATCCTGGTGCTTTGGCACTATTTGGCCTCGCATCGCATCTCCTTATAGTTCTCCCACATTTCCAATCAGCATCGCCTTATCTGGTAACTGGCACAAGTTTGGTCATGTCATTATTACTAAGGCACAGCATGTGACACATAACACCAAAGCAGATTAATTGGGAAGAGTGCATGGGACCTAGAGCACACCAAAAAATAGTGCATCACACTAGAACAGTTGGGTATTGGGCTATAGCATGTGCAAATCTTATTGGCTGAGGCAGCGGCATAGTGCAGTCAGGTTTAGATGGGTAAATGGATGCACTTGTGGGTAGCACATGGTGCTTTCTATTTTTACACTTTATTTTACCGTTTTTATCACATAAGCCATTTGTACATAGTAGGCGGACAGATAGAGAATTCAGAGGATCTTTCCCCCCCTCACAGTACATAGCTCAGTCAGCATTGCACCTAGTCTGTGCACCAGCATCCTGTTCATGTGCCTTTGTAGTGCACCCTTTGTATAGCCACATTTGCATCCCCTCATCATATTTCTGTGTTTCATCCCTGTGTTGCATCCTTTGTCCTCATTTGTGCATTCTTGCAGTGCACCCTTTGTATAGCCACATTTGTGCACCATTTGCACCTTTTTTGTATAGCCGCATTTTGTGCACCGTTTGTGCCTTTTTCTGCCTGTTGTGCTCTCATCCTGTTTGCACCCCAACCTGTGTGTCACCCTCCCAGCACATCCCAGTGCCATCCTCATGCCACTACACCTCCCACTTTCATCACCCTCTGTGTTGCGCATTTTTGCACTCCCATTGCACATTTTTGCCCCTTTGCATTGTGCACTTTCCCGCTATTGCACATATCTTCCCTTTAGCATACACAACTAGTGCACACATTGAAAACTGCCATACCAGCCTCTTTGTAGTCTCCACGCCCTGAAGGATGATCCGAGGCCCTCTAAGTGAACACCCTCACCCTGAGCGTGCCTGCAGTTGTAGGTTTAGTGTTCACCCCTTCCATTGAGACTCTGCACTGAGTACCAACTGAACACATCATTTCTGGAGCCCACTACAAGGGGTTTCAGGTTACCAGACCTTATTTAGACCTCCATTGGCTTGCCCTTCATTTCAACATTAACCACCTTCACACTCTCCATTCTGAGCTGTTAGCAACTGCGCTCCAGCTTGGGGAAATACCAGTATTCGAATCACTCTTCCTAAACAACACACATCACTCATCCATGCTGTCTTTACCTCCACCTTCACCTGAATCATCCCTACCTACCCTAACTCTGCCTGCATCACCGCATTCTTCCCTGCCTTCAAATTTTGCTGTGCTTTTACCAGATCTTAACTCTACACACCTTATTTCACCTACCATGGCTACCATCCACATGCCATCCACATCTAACCAAAATGCACTGCGTTTTGACCCCACAAAACCACGTGAACTCCAGAAGTACTTGGAGGAGCTTGCACAACTTCTCCATGATTGTAATGTCACCAATGAGACTGATAAAAAATTCCACACTGTGCACTATTTGGACAGTGACACTGTGGACACTTGGAAACTGCTACCAGAGTATAGCGTGATGCACAACTATGGTGCATTCAAAGACGCTGTCCTAAAGCTTTATCCCAGTTCTAGGGATGGCAGTAAATGGAGTATTAGCGACCTAGACAAGCTTATTGGCAAGACTGCATGCATCAGCCTCGTAACTGCAGAAGAAATTGCATGCTATTATCACACATTTTTCAACATCAGTGAATACCTAGTTGCGCAAGGCATATGGTGTGCTACGACCAAAGCCACATGTTTGTTAGGGTGTTTTGACCAGACCAGCTCGAGCACATTTTGAGCTGCCTTGTGATTGCAGTACCGAATCAGCCTGCAAATGTGCCATACTCATTAGATGCAATATGTGATGTGATTGACTTTATCTTTGAAGGCCCAGCATGCTATTTCCAGCCATTTACTGGGCTTACAGTGCAAAACCCTGATATGTATGCACCCTACTCAGCACCCAGCACACCCATTTCCCAGCCACAACCTAGTGCGCCCACAGTCAAAGCAGAAGACATCTCAGTCCTATTTGAGTGCATGACACAGACAATAGTTACTGCATTGAGCACATTGCACAGAGATGGTGGAAATGGCATGCCTCATTTGAACAGCGATACTTGCAATGGTTGCGGCAAAACAGGGCATTATATCCCTGAGTGCACTTCAATTGAGCACCTTATTAGCAAAGGAAAGTGTAGGTGAAATGCAGAAGGGTGCATCATACTCCCAGGTGGCGCATTCATGCTGCATTCTATTCCAGGCAACTTCTTGGGTGAGCACATCGAGGAATGGCATAAGCACAACCCAGGGCAGATAGCCACTGGTTGACTTTCATCGAATACCAATTTGCAACTCATCTACAATATAGTGCCTCGTCCAGCTCCAGCAGCACCTTTACAGTCGATGTACATTGCCGCTTCAGCGCCTGCAGCAGATTATATGCAAAGCACACCAAATGCGCAACTAATGAAGGAAGAGCGCATTGATGTGCTCAAGCGGGAGTTGATGGTGCTTCGGAAGAGACAAGTCTTCGATGGTGTTGAAATTCTGCAGCATGCACCATGCAATACATCAAATCAAAAGGGCACACCTTCTATGACTACAGATGTTGTACCCACTGACAGTATTGAGTCACCAGCTTTGCAACCCACTGTGAGCACATCTGAAGCACCCAATGAGATGCCCATACACCCCTATTCCAACATTCCTGAAGCGCGTTTTGTTCCTGCAGCAGCAGATAAAACAGATGCTCAAGTTACCACTTCCAAAGGCAAAGAGCCATCATATTGCACCATTGTTCCTATCCAGAATCTGCAGATTGTCAATGATGTATATGCATGCGCCATGAAGGCACCCTCCATTACAGTATCACATGAAGAGCTCCTTTTGCTTTCACCTGATCTCAGGCAGCACCATAGAGAACAAGTTACTCCAAAGTGCATTGCAGCTACTGGCACAGATGTGGTAGCTACCAACCTTGTGAGCATTATGCCCCTTGCACACTGCAAAGTGCATGTACCTTTTGCAAAAAATAAATTGCTTAATGCGACACCTCCAGTTAGCATGGCAATTGCAGCGCCTCTTCCTATAGTTCTGCAGGATCCATTTGAACAGTACCTCACCCATCTCTAGCCAGGTGAAATTGAGAATCCCGACATTTTGAAGGTTGCAAAAGAGTCGCATGCACTCTGCTCCATTGATTTATTGATTGACAACCAAGAATACTTCGAAGCTATCTTATATCCGGGTTCACAAATTATTGCAATGTTAGAAGTGGTCTGCCATTGTCTTGGACTTCAGTATGACCCATGCATTCATTTATACATGCAATCGGCCAATGGAGAGGTAGATGAATCACTTGGGCTTGCATGCAACATTTCTGTGTGCATTAAAGATATCATTGTCTATGTGCAAGTTCACGTTATCCATTCACCTGCTTACGATATTCTGTTAGAGCACCCCTTCGACGTGTTGATGCACTCCGTCATGCACAATTTTGCGAATAAAGTGCAAATGATTACTATTTGTGATCCAAACACAGGTGCCATCTCCACCATTCCAACAAAGCCTAGGAAAAGCCATGTTACTTCTTACCAGCTGCAGCAACACTGCACTTCACTATTCAGAATAACCCACAAAGAAATTTTCGCCAGGATTCGAGGAATTGATCACAGACCAAGGAGAAGCCACCACTATCATAACATTTGACTCTGATACCCAATCTTTTGACGTTGATGATGCTCGACCTGGAAACCTAGCAAAAACCTGTTAAAAGGCTTATGAAGTATAACTCAGGTTAGAGGAAGGGTGCGAGTCGGTACTAAATATCACCACTAATATCAGAACATTGTTTCAGTAATGCAAAATGGTAAAGGATGTGATGAATAGTCTTTTTGAAGCATACGAAGATGTTTGAAGAAGTTTGAAATTAGTCTGAAGATGTGCAAAGTAGTTCGAAATAGATTCAAATGTCTTCAAAGTTGTTCAGGTGAGTTCAAGGAGGTTCGAAGGTGTTCGACTGATGTCGAGATATGTTTGACAGATGAATATGGCAGTTACAAAGTGGGTTCTGAGTGGCAATAGGCGATGATGAGTTGATAACAAATACAAAAGTTTGAGGAAGTTTGCAATATTTTGCAGAACTTCAGAGATATGACACGAGGTAAGACTTAAGAGGACTGCTCTTAAATCTGACTATAGTGGAGAGAATAACTGATTCTCTGTTGTTCCAAGTAGCTAGTACAAGTCTATATACATTTTGAAGAGATAGTGCCAAAAAGGAAATATAACATATGGAGAACAAGGGGCAATATACGCAACAATAAAGGACTTTGTAAATTGTAAAAACAAATGAGAAATGACAATAATTGAAACATACATTGTCCCAGTTTAATGAGAGTTCTTGTCCTATTGATTTAATATATCATAAAACATAAAAACCACACTTATCACATTCTGGGTCTCTTGTCATCTCTCCTTGTGACCGGTGGTGCTCAATATGCGACATTTTGGCTTATTCCGGTTCTGGTTGTGCAGCATATATCAAAAGGGTATTAGGAACAGCTATGTGGCAGCTGATGTTATTTGAAGTAGTACTAAGTCATTCGAAGTGTCACAAAATTGTTCAAAGTCATTCAAAGTCATTCAAAGTAGTGCGAAATAGTGTGAAATAAATCAAAGAGCATTTGAAGTCGATTTCATAGTGTTCATAGCAGTTCGGAGGGTCTGTCGTCGTGTGTCAATATGATTGGAAACTTTCTCCAGACCTTAGAGTGCACAGTGGACCTATCAAAATTTCCACGTTTGTGCTTATTCCATTTTCCACTTCTGCTCCATCGACCTCTATTATCTCTCAACTCTACCTATCCCAGTGTACCAACAGTCATGCGCAGGCACTCTTAAATTCGATTGACTCTGTGGCACTTATTCCAGCCACATTTCCGAAAAGTGCACATGCAAGCACAACTTTTCTCAATTTAGCAGCGCGTGCACCACAAAAGGGCATAGTAACCAAGAAGAAGTATAAACTGGTTGCTAGAAAGGTCAAACCAGTTATTGTGTCTGTCCCAAATAAATTCTGCATTGAGCGCAACATTATAGGCGATCTGCTAGTGGCACTTCCTGCACTTCTGCCAAACCTGCCACTGTTTACTCTGACCAGGTGCTATACTGAAGAGTGCATGCAAGCGCTCCAAAAGTGCCACACCAATTTCTTATTACCAGAGGAGATGAAGGTTTTACACCACTTGATGTATTTGCAGAATGAAGCCTTTGCATGGAGTGATGAGGAGTGCAGCAGCTTCAAGACCATGTTCTTTCCCCCAGTAGAAATTCCAGTTATTCTGCACACTTCTTGGATAGAGTGCAACATCCCCATTCTGCCAGGCATATACAAAGAAGTTTGCACTATTATCCGGAAGAAGATAGACTCAGGCATTTACGAGCACTCAAATTCGGCATATAGATCGCAGTGGTTCTGGATGCTCAAGAAAGATAGAAGAGTGCTGCGCATTGTACATAGCCTTGAACCATTTAATCATGTTAACATTAGACACTCCAGTGTCACCCCTACACCTGAGCACCTTGCAGAGCAATTTGCGGGGTGCGCATGCGGTGCCATCCTTGATCTATATGTGGGATATGACGAGTGCTTAATCAAAGAATCGCTGCATGACCTTACTACATTCCAGATGCCTTATGGTGCAATGTGTCTCATTACATTGCCAATGGGTTGGACAAACTCAGTACCAATCTTCCATGACAATGTGTGCTATATTCTGCAGCCAGAGATACCAGATTACACCATTCCCTATATCAACAATGTCCCAGTCAAGGGGCCTTCGAAGCACTACATTTTACTGGATGGCTCATGTGAAGCGCTCACTGCAAACCCTGGCATAAGGTGCTTTGTGTGGGAGCACTTCCAGAATGTGAACCACATTGTGCAGCGCATGAAATATAGTGGCGGCACTTTCTCTGGGACGAAATCCACATTGTGCACTGAGAACTTCATCATCCTTGGCCATTATTGCACCTCAGAAGGTAGAAAACCTGAATGCAACAAAGTAGATGTTATCCACAATTGGGGCGCATGTGGCCACATGCTGTCAGAAGTGCGCGCATTCTTGGGGACAGTCAGTTTAATGTGCATTTACATCCACAATTATGCGCACCACATTAACGTGCTCACAAAGCTTACACACAAGGACACTCCATTTGAATGGGGCCCAGAGCAGATAGCAGTGCAAAATGACATCAAGCAAGCAGTACTAGATTGCCCTGCACTACAACTGATCAATTATTCCTCAGAATTCCCCATTATCCTTGCAGTCGACACTTCCCAGATAGTGGTCGGCTTCTACCTTTGCCAGCAAAAAAGTGCAAATGTGAAAATGCACATTTACAACCAGTTCAGCTTGATTATGCTCAATGACAGAGAAGCATGCTTTTTGCAACTGAAGCTAGAGATCTATGGGCTTTACTGTGCACTGTGCAGTTTGTGCCTTTATATTATAGGTGTGCACAACTTAATTGTTGAGACTGATGCGCACTATATCAAGGGCATGCTACAAAACCCCTATATCCAGCCATCTGCCAGCATTAACTGGTGGATCGTCTCAATCCTTACATTCCACTTTATACTCATACATGTTAGGGGAGCGGTGCATGGTCCAGATGTGCTCTCACATCGACTGAAGCAGCCAGAAGACTTAGAAGGAGAAGAAGATGAAGGGTTTGAGGATTAGATTGATGCACTACATGGCTTTATGCATGCAATACGTCCCATTTCACAGTCCTTTGATGTGCAAGCACTCACGCTAACGCAGCCAGAGCCAAGCGCAAATGTGCAAAATGCATGCAATAGTGTGCTTATTTATGATGATGACTATAGCCAAGTTCCAAGAAGCGCTGCAGCAGATGCAGAGGTTGAGAAGTTAGATTTGGTGTGGATTTCTAACATGCCCTAGTGACTTTATGGATTCTGAGTACAGTGCACTCATGCACTACACGAGCACCTTTTTCAAAGACAAGATGCACTTATGGAAGCGCAATGCGCATGGCGCTCACCAGCTTGTTATTTGGCAGTCTAGATGCTTACCAATATTGCGCACCATCTACAACAACATTGGACTCAAGCACTTTTACACCACACACTCTGCATTACTCGAGCACTTTTGGTGGCCGCACATTATGGATGACATTGTTTGGTTCATGTGCACTTGTTATATTTGCCAGATCCAGCAAATGCAGAAGGTTCTAATACTGCCAGTTGTTGCAATGCCTGCGCCTTTCTTCAGCAAAGTTTATATTGATACAATGCACTTACCAGTATCAGCAGGGCAGCACTATATTGTTCCGGGGCATTTCTCGCTTGCGACTTGGCCAGAATTCCGTGGACTTCCTAAAGAAAATGCGAGTGCACTCAGTGATTGGATGTTCCAAGACCTCATCTGCAGATGGGGTGCATTGTATGAGATAGTCACCAATAATGGCAAGCCATTCATCAAAGCGCTAGCCTATCTCAGTAAGCACTACCATATCAATCATATCCGCATATCTGGCTATAATTTGTGTGCTAATGGAATTGTTGAGCACACACATTTTGATGTGCACCAAGCACTTACCAAAGCCACAGATGGAGTAGGATTAAAATGGTTCAGTTCACTGTACTCAGTCTTTTGGGCAGAGTGCATCATGGTTCAGAAGTGCCTTGGCATTTTGCCATACTTCATTGTTACAGGCATGCAGCCTCTGATTCCTCTCGATATCATTGAAGTGACATACCTCAACCCACCCCCCAGATTCTATACTCTCCACTACAGACTTGACCGCATAGCGAGTGTGTGCATTACAAAAGTGGCCAGAAGACTTAGTGTGCATTCATTCCCATGTCTATGCAGAAAGGTGCAAAGCAGTGCTCTGTTTCGAGAAAGTGCACTCAAAAACAATCTGTGATTTTGACTTCCAGCATGGGGACTTAGTCCTTATGCACAACACAGTGATCGAGAAGAGCCTTAACTGCAAAATGCATGTGCATTACCTTGGTCCTCTAGTTATAGTTTCATGCAATCAAGGCGGCACATATATCGTTTGCAAACTCAATGGGATGGTATTCGACAGGCCAATGACCATGTTTTGCCTACTGCTGTACCACGTGCACAAGTCCATTGCACTTCCCAACATAGCGCTCGATATTACCACAACGCAGTTGAGAGAGATGGAAGAGTCCATAGTAGTGGACACAGAAGATGAAAAAACAGTTGACAAAGAAGAAGCGCAAGGAGATAGTGCTGAGGACGAAGAAAGCGCTGATGAGGCATGCAATTAGTGCTCTGTGCGCACTGCTATGAATATTTCACCTTTTTATATGTATGCTTTGCTTTCTTTCTTTTTTTTATGTTATTTTTCTTCTATTCACAAAGTCACATCTGGGCACCTTCCATGATTGTGCAACCCATGGGTTTTACCAGCCATGATGATCTACTGAGCCTTTCCCATTTTTTTAGAATTTGTCATATGGCATGCACTTCCTTTATTTTTCACTCTTTTATTGTTTGGACAGAGTCAGAATTGCAGTTGGGAGGAGGAAAGTGATGGTTGGACAATTTTTCTGCACTTCTTTTGCACTTGTGCATTTTCATGCGCTTTACTTTGCCCCTTCAAATATCCCAAATATTCACTTCTACCACTCACCCACTTTCTTGGCACTCACATTTCGCACTTCAATCACTGACAAGGATGCTGCCTGAGGACAGTCAGTATTTCAGTTGGGAGGAGATGATATAGCTCCCTATCACTCTGCACCCATACTATGGCATTTTTCGTGGTTGTGTGCACTGCTTGGACACCTTCTACTCACTTTGCACAGCATGCTTTTATGTGCCTTTGTCTGCTTTCGTGTGTCCAAGTGCACTTTAGCATGCTCCCATGCACCTCCATGTGCTCTCCTGCACTTCGTGTGCTTTAGTGCACTTTTGTGCACCTTTGTGCCCTCCTGTCCATCTCTGTGTGCTCTGCTGTGCTTTATTGCACTTTTGTGTGCTTTCATGTGCTTTAGTGTGCTTTTGCATGCCTTTGACCACTTAGGTGCACTTTTGCATGCCTTTGACCACTTAGGTGTGCTTTCACACGCCTTTGACCACTTAGGTGTGCTTTCACACACCTTTGACCACTTAGATGTGCTTTCACATGCCTTTGACCACTTAGGTGCACTTTTGTGTGCCTTTTACATTTCTACTGCACCTTTGGATTCTTCTTAGCTGCCTTCTGTTGTGTGCTCTAAATGTGCCTTGTTACACTTCAAACTGCTTCCATGCCCCCTCCCCCCCCACACTCCTTATCTGCCCTTCACAGTTATTGCATGCTCGATGTGCCTTTATGTGCTCCTTTTACACTTTACCCACAACTCATATTCTTTGCTGTGCACTCATTGCATGATTCTTATCACACACACAACAATCCATCACACCAATTGCGCTATGCATCATGGCTTCCAGCTTACTGGCATGCTTATTTGAGGTGCACCATGATTCCAGCATGAGCAAACTGTGCACTCTCACATAATCTGGGTGCTTTGTGCCTATTTGGCATTGGACTGTGCACACTTGGGCATTTTCACATAATCTTGGCACTTTGGCACTATTTGGCCTCACACAGCATCTCCTTATAGTTCTTCCACATTTCCAATCAGCATCACCTTATCTGGTAACTGGCACAGATCAATCATGTCACGATTACTAAGGTGCAGCACACAATGCATAACACCAAAGTAGATTAATTGGGAAGAGTGCTGATAGGTCCCCAGCATAGTTTGAGCACTGATACATCAGTTTTCACATTTTCAATGAACTTTGAATGCACTGTACAGCTCTGAATATACACTTGGAAGATCTTTGGAAAGTTTCAAACCAATTTTGAGCAATATCGCAGCGATATCAACCTTTGAACAAGTCTGAAGAAACTTCAAAAATCTTTGAAAAACCTCAAACTTTGAAAAACATCTTCAGACACAGTATCTCTTATTCGAACGATCTTCAGATGCATGCTGGACAGATGGAACACTATTCTGAGTATATTGAACACATTTTGACTGCATGTGCATGCATACAATCAGTGCGAAGCAGTTTCCAATGTTTTATGCAATTTATAACAAGAACAGTTCATTTTGGTGTTTCAATGATATATTGAAACATTAGAACAAGTACTTTTGATATACTGCGACCCTGTACATTTTATTTATTATCATTTCTTATTTGTTTTATGATTTGTTCTTTATTGCTGTGCATATTGCCTCATGTTCTACACATGTTGTATTTTCTTTTTAGTACCATCCCTTCAAAATGTATATAGACTTGTACTAGTTACTAAAACAGACAAGCAATCATATTCCTCCCAGATGGCAGTAATTTGAAAGTTCAGCCTACTCTTCTTCACTCTGAAGTCTTGCATCTACACTAAAAGTCTTCAAAATTCTTCGAAAATCCTTGAAAATCCTTGCATTATGCCATTTTTGCTTTCATTTCCCTCGATTCACCTTTGCTTCACTTTTATTACTCATCTAGTTGCTTTTTGATTTGTAGTGGTGTTAGTTTGTTGGGCAGACAGAAGGCGAGGTGAGGATTGTCTTCAACAAAAAAACCTCGATCTTGCATCTGAACATATTTTCGCACTCTGAATTCGTCGATCTAGCCACGAAATTCTCCAAAATTCCATGAAACACATTCTTTTAGCTTTGAATTCCTTCGACAGGCAGTCCTTTTATAACTATTTGACAGTCGGTCTGACCTGTGACATCTAGAGGGCTTTGCATCCTTTCTCTGACTTGTGTTGAATTATCCAAAGCCATTTAGTAGGTTTTGTTTGGGTTTCTGGGTTGAGTATCATCAGCGCATGGGACCTAGAGTGCACCAAAAATAGAGCATCATGCTGGAAAGTTGGATATTGGGCTATAGCATGCACAAATCTTATTGGCTAAGGCAGTGGCATAGTGCGGTTGGGTTTAGATGGGTGAATAGATGTGCTTGTGGATAGCGCATGGTGCTTTCTATTTTTTTTACTGTTTTTATCACATAAGCCATTTGTACATAGTAGGTGAACAGATAGAGAATCCAGAGAATCTTTCCCCCCCTCATAGTTCATAGCTCATTCAGTGTCGCACATAGTCTGTGCACCAGCATCCAGTCCATATGCCTTTGTAGTGTGCCCTTCGTATAGCTGTGTTTGCATATCATTTGTGTATCGTTTGCATATCATCTGCATCCCCTCATCATACTGCCATGTTTCATCCCTTCATTGCATTCATTGTCTTCATTTGTGCACTCCTGCAGTGCACCCTTCATATAGCCATGTTTGCATATTTTATTGTATAGCTGCATTTTGCACACTGTTTGCACATTTTTCCACCAGTTGCACTCACATCCCACTTGCACCCCTAGCTCATGCATCACTCTTGCAGCACATCCTAGTGCTGTACTTGTCCCACTGCACCTTCCACTTCCATCTCCCTCGTCATTGCACATTTTTGTGCTCCCATTGTATGTTTTTCTGCACTGTGCATTTTTGCCCCTTTGCATTGCACACTTTTTTGCCATTGTGGATACCTTCCTTTTTGTGTACACAGCTAGTGCGCACATTGAAAACCATCATTCCAGCCTCTTTGTAGTAGTCTCTGTGCCTTGAAGGACAATCTGATGATAGGTCCACTATGCACTATAAGCTCTGGAGAAGCTTTCCACTCGTATCGACACATCATGACATGCACTCTGAATTGCTACGAACACCTTGAAATCGACATCAAATCATTTTCGCACTATTTTGCACTATTTCAGATGACTTCAAACTATTTCGAATGCTTTCAAACTATTTCGCGACACTTCAAATGACGTCACAGCATTTTGAATGATATCGGCCACGGTATAGCTATCTTGAAACACTTTCGATACATGCTGCACATCCAGAACAAGTTATTCCATCGCATATCGAGCACTACTGGACACAAGGAGAGAGTACAAGAGAGTTAGAATGCGATAAGTGCATTTTTGTGTTTCATTGATATACTTTTACTATATGGGAACACTATATGTTTCATCATTTATTATTTCTCATTTGTTTCATGATCTACAAGTCCTCATTGTTTGATATATTTGCCTCATGTTTTACACATGTTCTTATTTCCTTTTTAGTACTATCTCTTTATTTTGTATATAGACTTGTATTAGTTAGTTAGAAGGGACAATACATAGCAATGGGAAACAGCACAAGTTACCCTCTCACTATCATCAGATTTAAGAGTCGATCTCTTGGGTCATATCTTCGCATCATATCTCTAAGTTCTGCAAAATATCGCGAACTTCTGTGAAACTATCGTATTCACTCCTCATTTTATTGCCCATTGCCTATTGTCATTCGACAGACACTTCACATTCATTAAACTCATTCCTCAATATACCTTGAACCTCTTTGAACTATTTTGCACGTCTTTGAATCTACTTCAAACTCTTTCGCACATTTTCAAACCTATTTCAAACTCTTTCGAACACCTTCATATGCCTATAATGACTATTTGCCACAGCCCTTATCATTTCGCATTACTAAACATTATGTTTTGGTTTCACCAGTGATATTTAGTACCAACTTGCACTCTTCCTCTGACTTGTGTTATACCATCCAAAGCCATTTAGTAGGTTTTGTTTGGGTTTCTGGGTTGAGTATCATCACTGAGGCCCTCTAAGTGAACCCCCTTACTCTGAGCATGCCTGCAGCTGTAGGTTTAGTGTTCACCCCTTCTGTTGAGACTCTGCACTGAGTACCAACTGAACACATCAATAGACTAGCACAAAATCCATGCTAATCTGCATGGACTATGTGGAATGCATGTCAATCCACACAGACTATGCAGAATTAGTGCTAGTCCACACAAACTATGCAGAATCAATGTTATCAAGTTAACAGCTTACAAGTTCCAAGCTTTTTAAATGAAAGTCATGAAGTGCCTAAAAAGTAAGATTGTGTAGAGCAAGGATTGAACTTGAGACCTCATGCTAACATTGCACAACAAACACATATCCTTAACCAGTTGAGCCACAGGAGAATTATTTGTTATTAATATAAAGTTTATTTATGACACTCAAAACTCAAACTCAAAACTCGATTATGTAAATGAGGTACATTGTTATATATTCAAAATCAAATAAGTTTCATTAATAATTATATTTAAAACCTCGACTTCAGTGCAAGAGTCAAAAAAAAAAATAAAAGTAAAAAAACCCTCACTTCACAAAATGTGGGGGAGGGGCAATGGAATATTTACATAACACTACTAAACCCCTCACATTGGATGCGAGGGGAGGGCAACAATTATAAATAAGAAAGAAAAAAAAAGAAAATCCTTTCACCCACATAAAATGCAGGCAAGGGGGTAATAATATAAATAGAAAACAAAAAACAACTCCATCTCCACCCCATGAGCAGTTACTCGCGGTGGTGGGAGAGGGTGCTGGTCATCCTGGGTGCTGTTTCCTGGCCTCACCATTGTTATCATCCTTGTTGTCATCATCCATCATGGTTGCCAGCCATGCTTTGTGTTCTGGGGCTTCTGGTGCTGGTAGGCAGTGTGATCGTCATTCTTGTCAACTGCACACACTCACAATCCACCCTACAAGCAGAGGCTCACAGGTGTGGGGTGGGTGTGTTGTCTGTTTTGGGGGTCTTCTAGTTTGGAGGGATTCCACCCACAATCCACCCCCCGAGCAGCGGCTCGTGGGGCTGTAGGTGGGTGGTGTGTCATTGGCTGCTGCTGCTGCTGAAGTAATCATCATCATCATCATCATTCCACCTGTGATCCACCCCACGAGCAGTTGCTCATGGGGCTGGGGGCAGGTTGTGGGGGTGTGTTATGCATTTTTTGTCTTGGCAGGTCGTCCCCAGTAGGATACAACCTAAAAAGTAGTAAAATGCAATTAGTTTATTGATAAAAACAAAATGAAAAAATGAAAAAACTTATCTATGGCCCAAATAACAGTTGGCATCGTTTGGGCATGTGTTCCATCCAGTTGGCTCATTTAAAGGTGGTGGTGATGGTGGGAGTGGGCATGGGAACAGTGGTGGCATGCATGCACACAGTGGTGGTGGTAGTAGACTGGAGTGGAGGGAGGTGGTGGCATCAATGGTGGTGGTGAGCTGGCATTGCCTGTCAAATTCTGTCCTATTTGCTTTTGTTTGGTCTCCTGCTAAAATTACAAATTTTGCTCGCAACTCATTGCATCCCCACTGTTAGACCTTCCTCAAGCACCCCACTCACCTAAATTATGCACAATATGTATGTCTTACTATATTTACATAATATTTCAGTAGTATTAGACAAGTATGTAGCCTAGAAATTATATATACTTTGTCTACATAAGCCAGACAAAGTTTGGCATGCATGTGCTTTGTTATACAAAGCCAAACAGTGGTATATAGCTGCATCAATGCCATCACACATCAATGGCTATGTAGTGTAATGGTAATATGTGTCTGTAGGCTCTTAGTTAGTCATGAGGCTATGGGTTCAAATATCACTGGTTACATTATTTTGCTATGCTGAAATGGTCTGTTCAGATGAATGTGGACTGTCCTAGCTCATCCGACCTGGTTGATCATGGACGCGGACAGATGAAATCTGTGGAATCCGAGTAAAATACATGGAGTCCATGTTAGTCTGCACAAATCCATATGGACTATCACACCTGTTGTACAGCTAAAATGGGTGATTGTATGGATTGCAAATCTGCATGGAGTCCATGTAATTCCATGTGGATCCATGTGGAACATATGGGGCAGTGTAAAGACCTCCCTATCAACACTATTTGCCACCTCCATGCATGTTCCTAAACTCCCTCAAACTTTATCAAACTTTTTTGAACCTATTCACACTACTTCACAAAAGTTCATACCTCTTCAAAACCCTTTGGGCCTCTTCAAAACTCATTTGCACACTCCTGGTTAACAGTGGTGATATTTAGTACCACCTCACATCCTTCCTCTAATTTGTGCTTACCATTCAAGATCTTTCTAGTAGGTTTTGTTTGGGTTTCCAAGTCAAGTATTATCATTTTTGGAGCCCACCACAAGGGGTTTCTAAATCATTTCATTGCCTAATCCATCTCAAATCTCTCAGCTTAGGCCAACACAAGCTAGAAACCTTTGAATTGAGACTCACCATGCCTTCAAATCTCTCAAACAATCAGGAAATATTCTAATCCCAGTTTCCAAAGCAGAATCTACTCATTATCAACTATTCCCTTTGCCTATCTCATCATCTTCTTCATCATCATCTTCTTTATCCTCGTCATCTACCTCCTCATTCATCCTTCCAACAAATTTGACACCTTTACCATCCTTCACCCAAGTTTTAACCCCTTTCCCAGGAGTCATTGCATTAATGAGTACACAAGCCACTATTCCAGCTCGTGGTGATTTCATGGCTCCAAAAGTTGACCCCACCCAGCCTTGAGAACTTCACAGATATTTTAACAAGCTTGAATTGCTTTTCTTAGTGTGCAATGTTACAAACTCTGAAGAAATGGAGAAGCATGCTTGCCACTACCTTGATATTTACACTTCAGAACTTTGGGAAGCGATTCCAGAATATGATGCTGGTACTTCATTCCAGAATTTTTGCATTGCTATCCACAAACTGTACCCTGGTTCTGAAGATAATTAGAAATGGTCGATTTTGGACATGGACAAACTCATTAGCAAACAACTTCATTCAATGTGAATGATTCAGAATTGTATTTTTGGTCGTTCTATAGCATCATGAAGTTCTTATCTACTAAAGGCAAGATTTCTGATGCTGAACAAAGCAGAGCCTTCTCATGGTTTCCAACCAGGTTTATGGGCTAGAATAGCCTGACGACTCAAACTAAAATTCCCTGATTGCTATCCTGACAACCCCTACCCACTCAATAATATCCATGCAGCAGTGAAGTTTATTTTAGCAGGATCTATCAGTTTGGACTCAACATTGCTACTCAGTTCACATTCCTCAGCATCTTCAGTAATACCTACAACCTTGACATCTTCTCCTCAGATTAAATTGGAAGATCTTACAGCAATTCTCCAAAAATTTGCAGCCACTCTCATAACCACTTTAGCAGGTTCAAAGACCATGAATGCTACTTGACCTAATAGTGGATTTTGCTCAGACCAGCTCAAAAATTTAGTTTGCATCTTTTGTGGGATATGGGACATTTCATCAGTGACTGCTTGGTTTTCCAATCATATATCAATGAAGGAAAGTGTAAGAGGAACACTGAAGGCAAAATCATTTTTCCAATGGTCAATTCACTCCTCAAAACATCCCTGATCGATTTATCAAGGACAGGATTGATGAATGGACTCAATGAAACCCTCAAGCCAATGTTGCCCCTTCTCTTATATACAATATCGCACCTTCGACATCTTCGACAATTTTGACAATGGCATCTAAAGGTATATATCAACTTAGCAACATGTTCCATACAGCTGAAGATTGTATCACAAAACTGGAACAAGAGCTATTTGCCTTATGAAGTGATGGATCCTTTGCTCAAACTGATCAGAATGTACCCACAGTCCCACCAGTTCGACCTTCAAATTCTCCACCTCCTGCACCAATCGAACATTTTACTTCACAAATCCCAGTCCCTTCAATTTTGTTCACAGCAACCAATTCATCCACTTCCACTTGGGCACCATCCTCAACTTCTGAAACCACTTTGCAACCTGTTATTCATCTCTATGCTGCTACAACAGAAAATTCATATCTACTTCCTCATGAATGCAACTTTGCATCAACAGGAAAAGCAAAAGACAAAGACAGCCCATCATACCATGCCCAAGCACTGATCCAAAAAAACAAAATCACCAAAGATGTCTTCACCCAATCAATGAAAACCCCAATTATCATGCTAATTCCTGAAGAACTACTTTCTCTATTGCCTGAAGTACAAAATGGAAGGAACAGATCACTTCACATCATATCCAGCAAACCAAAGGAAATAATGCTATGAATCTCCTTAACGATGATATTTTCATGATTGATGACCCTTACAAAACTTATATTAGCAGCCTTTACCCTGGAGAAATACCCAAACCTTTCATCAATCCCACTCCATTCAATCAGTCATTATAAATGTCAATGGTAGAAATCCAGTCAAAAGTGTTGTCGATCCTGGTTCATCAATCATCACAATGTCTGAAGAAGTTTGTCACAAACTTGGTCTCACCTATGATCCTTTGATACACATCCCTCTACAATTGGCTAATGGTGGCATTGACCAAAGTCTAGGTTTAGCATGGAATGTACCTTGCAAAGTTGGTAGCATCACCCTCTACATGCAAATCCACATCATCCAAGATTGTTAGGATGACACCCACTATCTGCTAGCTAGACCATGCAGGTTCTCTCTACAAAAAAGGGGTGGGATGCATGCACATGATGGGGGTTTTGATGGTTTTGATGTGAGGGGTTATTAATAGATGAGTTGGCTGAAAAAGGCTTTTTGCACTACTATCATGGATGGAATACCTAAGAGAACTCAACTACTGTTCTCTAGGTGTATATTTAAGGTTTATATACTATATTACATGTATTGTACTATGTTGTTACCAACATGCGTGTACATGCATGTACGTATTGATGTGTGTGAATATAAAATTCTCATGCTAGCAAATCTATTACATATGCTATGATGATTTGTGGGAGTGATGGCATGATGGGATCAGGGCTAAAAATAGGTGATGCACTGCATAACATAGGCTACAGTCATTTTGTGGGAATGATGGGACTGATGGTTGATGCAATTATCTAAAATTTGTCAGGCTTTGTCAAAAATGATGGCATTAGTCAGAGCTGACTAAAAATTAGTCATATAACTGGGTTTGAAATGTTGTTGTCCCATATGTATAGCACCAACGAGCTTATGACCCATGCCTTTGTCATGGCGTTCGCTCGCTTTGCTCGCTCACCGGCATGGGCCAGCTCATGTATATGTAACACAATGCTTAATCCCACTACAGTTACTCAATGACCAAAATGGTCATAGCATATGTAAAGAATTACACTCCTTTGCTTTGAGCTGCTCCAGACACTCTTTTTATACAAAACCATGTCCATTTTGAACCAAACTTGCCCTGCTTTTATTCCTTCCTCGTCTTCAAAGAGCCTTTGCTTTGAGCTGCTCCAGACACTCTTTTTATACAAAACCATGTCTATTTTGAACCGAACTCGCCCTGCTTTTATTTCTTCCTCGTCTTTAAAGAGAGATTCTTTTGATCTTCTTGATTGACTTGGTATTGACTTGTATTAAGGTGTTATTGACTATTACAAAGTTGTATTGACTTGTTATATTGACGTTACTACAAACTTGTTGCTAATATCATTACAAACTTTTATTGACTTGTTATTGACTTTATTACAAATTTGTATTCACATGTTATTGACTTGTTATTGACATCATTAGAAACTTGTATTGATCTGTTATTGACATTATTACAAACTTTTATTGACTTGTTATTGAATACACACCAAGGTTTAGTAACCTGCCCTAAAGTTTTCTCACAATAAATTTTTCAACCATTTGATTCAATCCCAGTACAATCCAAATCTAATTCTAATTCTAATTCTAAATCTAAATCTAAATCCAAGTCTATGTTGATATCTATATTAGTTTCCAATTCCTGTAAATAATCTCTCAAGTTACTCACCTTTGCTAAACAACTCCATCCAACACTTCCTTGTATACCACATTGGCAGTTCTGTTATTTCCATTGTTTTCATTCAACAGCACCTTGATCCTTTCTCCAGATGTACACCTTGATAGTGCCACATATAGCTGCCCATGTGAGAACACTGGTGTCTGCAAGTCCAAGCCAACATGAGATACTGATTGGCCTTGTGACTTGTTGATAGTCATGGCAAATGCCAAGCGAACTGGAAATTGATGTCAACGAAGTGGTAATGGCAAGGTCTCTGCTGAAGGCTCCAATGTGATCCGAGGAATGAAAACAATATTTCCTGCAAACTGTGCATCTCCACTGATGATCCTACACTTCAATACATGTGGTCTGGCTTCAAGAAGGATAAGTCGAGTTCCATTGCAAAGACCCATGGTGACATCCAGATTGCATAGAAGCATGAGAGGACAGCCTATCTTAAGTGCCAGCCTGGAGAGAGGAAGGCCACTTGCTTTGATAGAGTTTAGATACTCTGCAGGATATGGCTGGTAGTTGTTTAACTCCTGCTCTCTAAATGAAACTGTATCAGCACTGTTGAATGTTGAAATTAAATCCTGATACATGCTGCATACATGAGGCCATGCATGCAGCACACACATGTTACTGCGCTTACTGCGTATACATGTGGTAAACACATTCCTGAGTCATGTGACATCCTTACTATTATGTATATAAGGAGAACCTGTACTATAGTAGATATACAGTGTTCTTACCTCTGCTAAACCCTAGCTCTAAGACTAACTAAACCCCAGGTAGGTTATAAGGAACGTATCATCTCTTCCTCTGTGCAGTGTATGTAGTCTGCTCCAACAGGTTATGGGCCCTGCTGGGCACGTCGCGAACGCGCCTTAACTGGCTGCGAATGACGTTGACTTCATTGTCTCCAAATTGTAACCTTGCGCTCTTCGTGAGCTGCATTGTGCTCCCTGCGAGCTGCATTTAAAAACCCAGGTTGACTAGGGTTAACCACTCTGAAGGAGTGTTTTTGCCTGAGATTATGGAATGTGTTTTCTTGAATAAGAGGACTGATTGAGCGCTTTTACCAGCTGCCACTATAACATCATGTCTTCAACTCTTGAAAAACTCGTACAAACTTTCGACGGCTCTAACTACATTCAATGGGCCGACTCAATGAAGGTGTGGCTCAGGTCTCAGGGCCTCTGGCAAATAACTAGCGGGATGGAACTAAAACCACCCCTGGTGCCTCCTTTGATGGCGACAAACGCTGCACTAGTAGCGGAAGCTAATGCCAAGCTCCAGACCTGGAACAATAAGAATGACCAGGTGATTGGTAGCCTAGTGCTCCATCTGGCCCCCTCTATTCGGCAGTGTGCCAACACCAAGGACACTGCTGAGGAGGTATGGGATCTCATCTGCACCGACTATGGTGTCGATGGCCCCTCCCAAGTCTTTGCAGACTTTAGGTCTGCAATCGCAATCAAAATTCCGGCTGCAAATCCTGCGCCAGAGATTGCCAAAATGGCTGATAAATTCGAGCGCCTTACGGCTGCCAATGTCGCCATCCCTGAATTAGTACAGGCAATGATTCTACTTGCTGCGATGCCGCGCAAGTACGATTCTCTATCTGCCACAGTCCTTAACATGACCGCTACTAGAGCCTTGATGTTTAAACATGTCAAGGACTCCATTGTTGCTGAGGCCTCACGGCGCACAGCAGTTGGAAAGCCCATCATCCCACCTCAGGCCACCAAGCTTTCTGCTGTCAAGCGCAAAGGGGGAAACCCCAAATGGCAATCTCAAGGCAACAATGGAGATTCGTCCTGAAAGCGTGGACGACGTGGGGACAAAAAGACTAAAGAGGAAAAACCTAAAGAGAAACATTTCCACCTCGCCTCACAAGCCTTTACTACTATAAATGGTAATGGCACCATCATACCGCCGATGCCGCTCATCCAGCGCATCGAGAAGTGTGAAAACATACTCCCACAAGGGATCCTCACCACCAACCGCCTGCACAGGCATCATGGGCGCGGCCTCTACCTCTCATTCGGTCTATACCGAATATCAGCAGGCTCGAGACACCCTCGAGCAAATGAATCTCCCAGCAGCGCAAAAAATCTGTGACCGCTGGAAGAGCACCTAACAGTGCAAGAAGGTAAGAGGAGGAGGATTGAACCAGAACCAAGGATCGTAGAGGTAGAAGATGATAGCGTCTCCCTTGGATCAAAACCTGCCGTTTCTGATGAAGAAGTATGGAAAGCTGTCGACGAAATGCTTGTCGATGAACCGCTTGAAACAGGTACATATGATGAAAGGTCAGTCCTTTTCCTTGCCACAAGCACAAGAATTAACATTCCACTGATCACAGCAAACTTTTCATGTGAAATTTTACCGCTACTAAATGTATCATGGAACAATTTACATCTTAATATATGTGTTACGTGTGCAAATGGAAATTGTAAGAAAGGTGCTGACTGGATCATGGATTCAGGCACATCAAAACACTTCACTGGTGAAATTAAAGATTTTGCTTCTTACGAGCCTTTACCGAGAAAGGACTCTACCCTGGTTCAAACAGCCACGGGTACTACTCATATAGTAGGGAAAGGAGCAGTCTTCATTAGACATCAGGTAGTATGTCATGGGAAGTCAGAGACGTGTGAAACGCGATTATACCCCGTCTACTACATACCCGACTGTAATGCTCGATTACTGTCAATGGGCATCTTCTTACGAGACAGAAGTGATGTGCATGGTTCCTCCGCACACATTTCATTTTTCAAGCAAGGAAACCCAATTATGGATTGCGTCCCTCTTATGAAATGTGACACTATTTATTGGGCTCAGACTCATATATTGAGCACCAAGGGAATCAATGTCGCGACAATGTATGTCGCAGACTACTCGACTTGGCATAAGCGACTTGGGACACCCATCCAAAGAGGCGCTAGGGAAGATGCCTAATAGCACCATAAAATTCCCAAGGAATTTAATTATTCCTAAAGACAAAATTATATGTCCAGGGTGCGCTGAAGGGAAAATGACCTCAAAATCTTTTCCCGAATCAGATTCACGTGCAGAAAGACCCCTTGAATTAATACATTCCGATCTGAAGGAACTCCCAGTACTATCGTACCATAAACATAAATACTTTATTGTATTTCTGGATGACAAAACGTCACATATCTGGGTCCAATGCCTTAAAAAGAAATCTGATGCTGCTGCAGCCATCAGACAATTTTGGGCAGTGGCTTTGACACAGTATGGCGCTACAATCAAGCACTGGCATGTTGATCCAGGGGGAGAGTTCAAAGATCGTGAGCTACAAAATGTGCTCAAGGACTTTGGCATAAAAATAGAGATGTCTGCACCCCACGTTCACCAACAGAATGGGCGTGCAGAGCGTGCCATAAGGACAATAATGGAAAAGTTGCAAACCCTGCGATTTACCGCATGTCTACCACAATCATGGTGGGAATTTTGCATTGAACATGCAACACACCTATACAACTGAACCCCGATAAGGCGCCTGAAATGGCTGACACCAGTTGAGGACCTGACAAAGGTCCACCCAGATCTAAACGATCTGAAGGTTTTTGGTTGTGGTGCTTACATCTACCTACCCAAGGAGAAGCGTCCAAACACATTGGCTCCTCGATTGGAGTTGATGACGTACCTTGGACTAGAAGATGGCATTAAAGCATACCGTTTCATGCGACCTAGTGGCGCAATATTCATTGGTGCTACGGCACTATTTGATGAAACATTGTTCCCATGCTGTCCTGGAGCTAAAACTCCTGCCAATACAGACCTTAATGATTTTCCACCTCCAGAACCAGAAGATGATGACCACTCATCTGGAACGGATGGCGATGATTCTATACCGTCACAAGATCCGCCCCTTCCTCCATCATCAGAAAATGATGATGATGATGTACCAAGTGAGCAAAAGGCACATGACGATGTGACAAATGCTCCTCCTCCGCTGCCTCCAGTAACCACTGAGGACTTTCGTCCAAGACGTGATGATCAACAGGAATGGCAGCAATTGCCCCGTCGATCAGGCAGGCAGAGGAACATCCCAAACCGTCCTGGTAATACCTATGGAGAGAAGCGACTCCCCTCTGACATAGAGAGAGACATTGCACGTGATCGATATTGGAAGAGATCTGTGGGTCAAGATTTGAATCATAACCGAACACGACCACAAACTCAACAGAAAGAACCGGTTGCTGGACCGAGTTCGGCACCCCACGAGAGTGTGCCTGTTTCCAATGATCAAGAACATGATCACCCAATGGGGGAACCGGACGAAGCAGGTTATATTAAAAAGATAACCAAGGAAGGAGGAGATAAGCTTATTCGCTGGCTGTTGTCAAAAGCAGTCAAACCATCGAGCGAAATAAGCCAAGTTCCAAACCAATTTTGCGATATTGCGCACCTACCACGGCAGCAGCAACGTGAGTGGAAACAAGCTTGTCATGAAGAATTAGAGGCTCTTCGTAAACGACAAGTCTATGACATCGTCGATCTTCCACATGATCGAAAAACGATCAAAAATAGATGGGTTTTCTCCATAAAATCGGACGGAAGAAAACGAGCCAGACTCATGGCCAAAGGCTTTTCACAAGTCGAAGGCATTGACTTTGATGAGATTTTCTCACCGGTAGTCCGCTACGAGACCGTACGCCTCATGTTTGCACTTGCATCTCTAGAGGGCATGTATATGACTGGCCTAGATGTAAAAACCGCATTTTTATACAGCAAACTAGATGAGGAGATCTATATGGATCAACCCAAGGGTTTCAGACTCGAGGGAAAAGAGCGCAAAGTATTGCGCTTACGCCGAGCATTGTACGGCCTTAAACAAGCCTCACTTGCATGGTGGAAAGAGCTAGAGGCATTTATGCGCACCATTGGGTTTGTGCACGCCAGCTCCGATGCCAGCATTTTCATACACAAGGATCCTAAGACAGGCAGCATTGTCATTGCACTCGTCTATGTTGATGATGGCTTGTTCATGGGGAAGAACAAGAAACTTGTGGATGAAAAGAAAAATGCTTGTCTAAAGCATTGGGAGTGCCGTAGTACTGAAAAAGTCACAGAATTCTTAGGCATGCGCGTCACCCAGACTGCAAGCAAAGTCAAACTCGATCAAACTGAATATCTCGCCAAAGTGCTTGAGAGATTCGAGATGACAAATGCCAAAGTGACCCCCACTCCACTCCCGACTGGTTACACACCATCGGAAAACACAGCAATGCCCAACGCGATGCTTAGATCAAAATATCAGTCTGTGATCGGATCTTTATTGTATCTGATGCTCAGAATGCGACCTGATATCGCTTATGCGGTAATCAAGATGTCGCAATTCTCAGCTAATCCTAGCCAAGAACATCTAGACAAAGCGATGTATATCATGCGCTATCTGGTGGGAACCCAGAAATATAACATTGTCTATGATGGTGAGAAGTCCGAGGGGCTACAGGCCTTCACAGATTCTGATTGGGCAGCTGACACTATCAAACGCCGATTTACAACGGGTTACTTTGCTACTCTAGTGAGTGGCATTGTGTGCTGGCAGTCCCGTTTACAAAAAACTGTAGCACTGTCATCCACAGAAGCCGAATATATGGCCCTCTCCGACACTTGTCGACAGATAGTGTGGATAGAGTCCTTATTCCAGGAACTTGGATATGTACTGAAGCGCGTACCAATCTGCGCTGATAATCAGGGATCCATCTTTATCGAATCAAATCCAGTTCAGGAAAGAAGGACCAAACATATAGACATTCGCTACCACTATACCCGTGAATGCATAGAAAATGACAAAGTCACGGTCGTTTTCATTCCTGGAAATGATAATCCAGCTGACATGTTCACAAAGAACCTTGGCACTGTCTTATTCAGGAAATTTAGAGACTCTCTCAGAATTACTTTCGAGATTCAAACTTAGCTGCTTAGAGCACTGTACAGTTTGAGGGGGGGTGTTGAAATTAAATCCTGATACATGCTGCATACATGAGGCCATGCATGCAGCACACACATGTTACTGCGCTTACTGCGCATACATGTGGTAAACACATTCCTGAGTCATGTGACATCCTTACTATTATGTATATAAGGAGAACCTGTACTATAGTAGATATACAGTGTTCTTACCTCTGCTAAACCCTAGCTCTAAGACTAACTAAACCCCAGGTAGGTTATAAGGAACGTGTCGTCTCTTCCTCTGTGCAGCATATGTAGTCTGCTCCAACATTGAAGACAGGCTCTGGTCCAGGAAATCTGGCAAGAAGAAGAGAGTTGATGACATCGACATTGTCATTTGTGCAGGAGAGAATGGTCCTATCCAAATAGTACTGATCTGGCTTGTTCCCCTGCTCTATGCCTGGATATGTGGAGTTGATAAGGTGATCCATGGTATTTCCATGGCAGAGCATATTGTGTGGAATCTGTATAGTGTCTGCAGCATCGACTGTTGTGCCTGCACCGATGTGCAAGAGCCAGGCAGCATGTGCAGTGTTCTCTGGAGTTCTGTTGAGTTGCATATTCTCAGTCAAGTGATAGACAGTAATGCGTTGCCAGAGAGTGCTCCTTTTGATGGATGAAGCTATGATCTGTTCTCTAGTGCCCCTAGGAATAACAGGTAGGGTCTGTCTAAAGTCACCTCCAAACAAAACAGTGATTCCACCGAATGGAACATTCTTCTTCTTGAGATCATGCAAAGTGCAGTCTACTGCATCTGTGGCATATTTGTGCTGCATAGGAACTTCATCCCAGATGATGATAGAAGTTTGATCAAGGACCTGGTGCAAATCTGAACCTCGAAGTATTCTGCAAGTAGAGGTGTCATCGATTTCGATTGGGATTTTGAACATGGAATGTGCTGTGCGACCCCCTTCTAGAAGCAATGCAGCAATTCCAGATGATGCCACACAGAGAGCAATTTTTCCTTGAGCACGAACAGCAGCTGCGATGGTGTTGCAGACAAAGGTCTTTCCACAACCTCCAGCACTATGCAAGAACATGAGCTTTCCCTTGTTATTGTTGACAGAATCCATTGCAACATTAAAAACCTGTCTCTGCCTGTGATTGAAAAGCTGGAGATTGTGAGCGACAGTGATGGCCAACTCTTCAACATTGTAATCCCTCTGTTCCTGCAAAAACCTATTGGCAGGAACATCAATGTGCCAGTTTCCTTCAATGGTGGGCATCTCTGGATAATCAGAAAGTTGTTTGCCTGATCTGATAAGGATCTGATTGATGAGATGCAAGCCATACATGTACACCTGATCATCTGTAAAGTCTGTATCTGGATAGATGGAAAGAAGCTTGACTCTGAGGTCATCACAAATGTGAGGTTTGAACTGGTTCCAGAGGATGTCAGGTGATGTTGGATTGCAATGAAGAAGAATGGTGGCAAAGAGCAATCTGAGAGAGGAACCGAGCTGCATCTGTGATGCCTCTGTAAGACACTGGACCCATTCCTGGTCATCCTGCAAAAGACCCAATGCAACACAGGCCTGCTTGAATGTATTATGGATGACACCATTGACAGTGCACAAGTGCTGGAATGATGTTGCCCCTGTGACAACAGTAAGAAGCAGCCTGAGGTAGAACCTTTCCCCCTGGGCAGGAGAAGCAAAGTACATTCTGCCAATGGCAGCCTCGCCACGCCTTCTTGGGTTCCACTGCTTCTTGGTTGGATTGTAAACCCATGCTTGAGGAAAGTTCTGGTAGGTGACAGTATGTGCTGCTTCATATCTTCTGTTAGCTTCAAACCAAGCAGTGAGACATGTGATCTTAGCAGCAGGCCTCTCCAAAACCTCATCAATATTGTCATCTGCATTGAAGTAGACTGTTTGCTGGTCCTCCAGATGGACAGGCAGACGATAAACATGAGGAGACTCTGCATGCATTCCAAATTCATTCATGTGCCAGCAGCTTTCCACAGATCCAATGTAATGTGCATCCAGATACTCCTTGACCTCATCTCTGTCTTGGTCGAGAATCTCAATCATGGTTCTGTACTTGTGGATATACTTGACAGCCTCTACTGAAGAACAGATCTCGACATTGATGTGACAGTTGTATCTGACAAATGAACCAAGTCATTAACCAATAAATATAATGTCAGATAAATGTTCCTTACTTTGCAGCCAAATAAGGATTGTGTGGGACGACATGTCTGTTATCATAGAGATAATTACGCTTCCTCACTGTTCTACCATTGTTGGGTCTGGCATAATCAGGATAATTGTTTGCAGTAAAGGAAGTTTGTTCTCTGAACTGCTTGGGATACCTCTTGCTGCACCTATTGTCGACCATGCATGAAGCCTTGGGTTTGTCATGACTGCAAGGACCATGAAGCATGCAGGTAGTTATAGTGTGATAGAGCATTGGCTGTGTGACAGGGTCAGGAATCTGAGCAGACACAATAGAATCAACATCATGGGCATCACGGATTTTGTCGGCTGGATCGAGAAATATGAGGAGGTGCATATGTGGAAGGCCTCTCTTTTGAAACTCGATGGTATGGATGTGTGCCACCACTTTACCCAAAACACCATCCTTGACATCCTTGATCAATTCATTCTTTTTCTGTTCAAAGACACGTGCAACAATGTCTGGCCTGTCATAAGCTTCCTGCTTTTTTCCATGGGTGCTAAAATGTGGATTGGGTAATTCCTCCCGCAACAGAGCTTCCTGGATTTCTGGCCACTGTGGATTGGCAGTCATGGTGAGAAAGACATCTGGCTTGCCGAAAAAGCGACAAATGGCCATGGAATCCTGGAAAAGCTGATTCATTTGCCTTTCACTGCCTATATGGGTTGATGTAAGAATGATGCGACTCCCATGATCCTCTAGATTAATATTTTCATCCCAGTTACCCATGGCAGCATCCCTCAATCCAGCATACACATCAGCCCTAAGCTCCTTCTGGTGATGTCGGACCCAGTTTAACATATTCTGTTCAATAGATGCCCAAGCATCTACAACATACTGCTGCAAAAGATTTCCACCCCAAAACAATGGTGGCTGCTCTCCTGGCCTTGGATGCAACCGATAAGCATGGTAGCATCTCTGACTGACATTGGGAACTCTTCTGGCTCCATATGCACCTTGGTGTGCAGGTTTATCTGGGTGCCATCCATCTTCACCATGAGGAAAGAGCAAGACATAGTGCAGAGTTGAATAGGATGGATGCAACTGGCTGATACACCTAAGCCCTCCCCCTCTCAGCCTGAGAACAATATCTCTGTGATTAGACCTTTCCTCGGAGCCATCACCTGGAATAATAGCTGCCACTTCATCATTGGCTGTAGGAAGATTATAGCGACGTAAATCCTGGGTTCTATCTGATCGCAGCCATATGGAGACATTGTCCTTCTCTTCTGGAGGCTTTTCCCTCATGATCTGAAATGCCTGCTTGAATAAAGGCACATAAGGATGGGTATTATTTAGCATAGCCTGCAGGTCTGTCATGATAACTGAATTGAGATTATTGTTTCGCTGCTCCCGAATGTTGAGCTGTGCGATAGGATCATGAATATAGAGCTGTGCATAGGCTGCAGGCCATCCAGGAGGTGGGAGAAGTGCTCCAGAAAGATGATGAAGATCGCCATGAATACGAAAGCTGTATATGCCTGATGTACCTGTAACAGAATGGTCCACCTTGACACCTAAAGAAGTGAATGCAAATGCAGCATTGTACTGTCAGATATTTGTTTTAAATTCCTTAGAAAGAGGACTTTTGCCACACAACAGATCTCGCAATGTAGCAGGAGCAGGTCAGAAAGATGGCAGACGAATTTGTCCCTGCAAGCAGCAACTTCCAAACTTTGGCACAGCTCTGGTAGACTTGGTCAGCTTTTCACAGTCAAAATGCAAGGCATGGCAGTGTGGACACTCCACATTCATGGGTCCAAGTGAATGTCTGGGAATTGGCTCCTGATAAGGTGCATGACCGAGTGGTAATGGCCTTGCATGTTGATGTGGAGGTAGAGGTACAGGCATAGGTGGAGGCAAAGGTGGCAACATTGGGGGATTCAGAAATGAAGCAGGTGGCAGCAGTGAAGGAGATTGCATGGGAGATGGTGGCAATGATGGAACATGGAATATTGGATCAGGCAGCAGTGGTGATGAAGATTGCGGAGGAGAAGATGGAAATTGTAGAGGAGATACCCTTTCAAACTCATCATAATAATCTGATGGCGTAGGAGATGGTGGAAATTGTAAAGCAGTCACCCTTCCAAATCCATCATAATAATCTGATGGCAGGGGAGAAGGTGGAAATTGCAAAGAAGACTGGCTCCCATCATCATCATCAGATTCCTCATTCTCTATTTCCCTCCTCAAAACAATCTCATTATTCCTCTGTTCTTCATACTCAGCAGCCAACAATGCAGCCATTTCCCTATCCATTTGAATTTGTTCTGCCTGTGCATCCACTTGAGCTCGATATTGATCAATCCGATCTCCAGACATATTGTTTGCTAATTGATCCAACCTCATCATTCGTTGATGCAAGTTCCTGTCTGCAATAGATAGACGTTGGAGCTCCTCAGCCTCATCCATCTGTGCCTGCTCATCTGCAAGCTGTTCATTTCTCCACATCTGATGCATCCTGAAAGCCCATTCCTGATCACGCCTGTTACGTTCTTGCAATGCAGCCTCTATATTAATATGTCTGGGTGGATCATGATATCGTGGCTCAGCAGCCAAAGCAGCTTGCTGGGCAGCTGCCTGCCTCTCCAACTCCTGTTCAGCCAGCTCCTGCAATTGTTGATTGGCTGCTTCAGCTTCAGCAGCTTGCCTGTTCCTTTCCTGTTCAGCCAGCTGCTGCAATTGCGAAGTATGCTGCCTAGCTGCTTCAGCTTCAGCAGCTTGTCTTTGTGCATGCTCTTCAGCTTCAGCAGCTTCCCTTTGCTTTTCCAGTTCAGCCAGCCACTGTAATTGTTGATTGTGCTGTCTAACCACTTCAGCTTCAGCAGCTTGCCTATGTGCATACTCTTCAGCTGCAGCAGCTTGCCTGTGCTGCTCTTGTTCAGCCAACTGCTGCAATTGCCAATTATACCTCCTAGCTGCTTCCACTTCAGCAGCTTGCTGCTCTTCAATCACCTGCTGCAATTGTAGATTATGCTGCCTACTCATTTCAGCCACCTGCTGTGATATCCTCTCTCTGGCAGCAACAGCCTCAGCAATTCTTCTTTCCTCAGCAACCTTCTGTAATAATTCCTGCTGATGCTGATACTTCTTAGCTGCCTCAGCTTGTTGTAACTCCTGAAGACGTGCATCATAATCTGCAGTCCTTTCCCTCAATGCAATATGTCCCCTATGCAGATTATTGAGTGCAGAATCTGCTTGACCACCTGAAATATTATGCAATGGTCCCAGTCCTCTTCCTCTTCCTCTTCCTCTGCCCCTCCTTGTTTGTAACTGAGCTGCAGGTGGAATCACAGGAATAGGATTGGCCAAAGGTGCATTCCACTCTGCTGGCAGCTGCACTTGTGGTATAGTGGCAGCTACATTTACTCCCAGTCCATTGTTACCTCTCCTAGGTGGTATAGGAGCAGGAGGTACAACAGGCAATTCAAACTGCCTTGATGCATCCCAATCAGCAGGCATCTGCACCTGTGGTATCTGAGCAGCCAATGCAGCTCCATAGTTCAGTGGAACAATTTCCTCAGCAGGGGCAGTCACTATGACTCTGCTTCTCCTCTCATCAGGATTGGTCATCTGCAACCTTTCCAAATGGTCTGCATCTCTAATTCTAGCCCTTTCCACTTCTGGTGTAGAAGGTCTGCTTTGATTCCTGCAAACACTTTAATCAGCCATTATTATTGCAACATATGCCAACACCACTCACATATTTAGTAATGGTAAAGCCCAATAATAATTTGGTTCAATAGCCAACAATTTAGCACAGCTGAAGTAAGGTCAGCAACAACTTCCTTTAACAGCCAGTTGTCACAACACTCACTGTAATTCAACTGTTTTCAAGTTTCAATAGCCAATTCCAACTCTTATGTAATGACAATCACAATTTTGCTATTTGATAATAGATAGCAATTGCAATAGTATCACTATTATAGCCCCAAATGTTGTGTGAAGAGAGGTACTCAACTGATTGTCGTGCACACTCTCTCCACATGTAAGGAAATGTCAGCTGTTTGGTCATGTTGTGCATGTTCTGGAAGAGGCGTGAAAGTAGGTGTCCACTATATCGCAACCAAAATTTTATGCACAGAAATCTCCCTTTTTGGTATTTGACTTGTTACTGACCTCATTACACATTTCTATTGACATGTTACTGACTTCATTAAATTTGCATTGACCTGTTACTGACTCAGACTTTTTACTGACCTCGTTACAAATTTGTATTGACCTGTTACTGACCTGATTACAAATTTGTATTGTCATGTTACTCACTTCATTACAAATCACAAATTTGTATTGACTTGTTACTGACCTCACTACAAATTTGTATTGACTTGTTACTGACCTCATTACAAATTTGTATTGTCATGTTACTCACTTTGTTACAAATCACAAATTTGTATTGACTTGTTACTGACCTCACTACAAATTTGTATTGACTTGTTACTGACCGGTACTATTACATATGGGATGACCACATTTCAAACCCAGTTGTATTTGTCAGAGCTGACAAATTTTAGTCAGCTCTGACTAATGCCATCATTTCTGACAAATTTTGCACAGCTCTGACCAATTTTGCACAGCTCTGACCAAGCCTGACAAATTTTAGATAATCCCATCAACCATCACTCCCATCATTCCCACAAAATGACTGTAGCATATGTTATGCGCATCGTCCCATCAATCATCGCCGATCAATCACCAATCTCAGCCGAAAAACTCCCCCATTTAGCTCGCCATCACTCCCACAAAATGGTCGTAACATATGTAGTAGATAATGCCAGTCAGTAACAAGTCAATACAAATTTGTAATGTGGTCAGTAACAAGTCAATACAAATTTGTGATTTGTAACAAAGTCAGTAACATGACAATACAAATTTGTAATGAGGTCAGTAACAAGTCAATACAAATTTGTAACGAGGTCAGTAACAAGTCAATACAAATTTGTGATTTGTAACAAAGTCAGTAACATGACAATACAAATTTGTAATGAGGTCAGTAAAAAGTCTGAAGGCTGTAACAGGTCAATACAAATTTAATGAAGTCAGTAACATGTCAATAGAAATGTGTAATGAGGTCAGTAACAAGTCAAATACTGAAAAGGCAGATTTGCGTGCATAAAATTTAGGTTGCGATATAGTGGACACCTACTTTCATGCCTCTTCTGGAACGTGCACAACATGACCAAACAGCTGACATTTCCTTACATGTGGAGAGAGAGTGCACGACAATCAATTGAGTACCTCTCTTCACACAGAATTTGGGGCTATAATAGTGATACTATTGCAATTGCTATCTATTATCAAATAGCAAAATTGTGATTGTCATTACATAAGAGTTGGAATTGGCTATTGAAACTTGAAAACAGTTGAATTACAGTGAGTAATGTGACAACTGGCTGTTAAAGGAAGTTGTTGCTGACCTTACTTCAGCTGTGCTGCATTGTTGGCTATTGAACAAAATTATTATTGGGCTTTACCATTACTAAATATGTGAGTGGTGTTGGCATATGTTGCAATAATAATGGCTTATTAGAGTATTTGCAGGAATCAAAGTAGACCTTCTACACCAGAAGTGGAAAGGGCTAGAATTAGAGATGCAGACCATTTGGAAAGGTTGCAAATGACCAATCCTGATGAGAGGAGAAGCAGAGTCATAGTGACTGCCCCTGCTGAGGAAATTGTTCCACTGAACTATGGAGCTGCATTGGCTGCTCAGATACCACAGGTGCAGATGCCTGCTGATTGGAATGCTCCAAGGCAGTTTGAATTGCCTGTTGTACCTCCTGCTCCTGTATTACATGGGAGAGGGGCTCCTGTGATGCCATCTAGACCTGTTTTGGCAAACCATGGAGTAGAGGCAAATATAGCTTCTACCATACCACAGGTTCAACTGCCAGCAGGATGGAATGCACCTTTGGCCAATCCTATTCCTGTGGTTCCACCTGCACCTCAGTTACAAACAAGAAGGGGCAGAGGGAGAGGGAGAGGGAGAGAGAGGGGACTGGGGCCATTTCAGGTGGTCATGCAGATCCTGCACTCAATAATCTGCATAGGGGACATATTGCATTGAGGGAAAGAACTGCAGATTATGATGCACATGTTCAGGAGTTACAACAAGAAGCAGCTAGGCAGTATCAGCATCAGCAGGATTTATTACAGAACATTGCAGAGGAAAGGAGAAGTGCTGAGGCTATTGCTGCCAGAGAGAGGATATTACAGCAGAAGGCTGAAGTGAGTAGGGAGCATAATCTACAACTGCAGCATGTGAATGCACAAAGACAAGCTGCTGAAGCTGAAACAGCTAGACAGCATAATTGGCAATTGCAGCAGCTGGCTGAACAGGAAAGGAACAGGCAGGCTGCTGAAGATGAAGCAGCCACTCAACAATTGCAGCAGCTGGCTGAACAGGAGTTGGAGAGGCAGGCAGCTGCCCAGCAAGCTGCTTTAGCTACTGAGCCATGATATCATGACCCACCCAGACATATTAATATAGAGGCTGCATTGCAAGAATGTAACAGGCGCGATCAGGAATAGGCTCTCAGGATGCATCAGATGTGGAGAAATAAACAGCGTGCAGATGAGCAGGCACAGATGGATGAGGCTGAGGAGCTCCAATGTCTATCCATTGCAGACAGAAACTTGCATCAATGAATGATGAGGTTGGATCAATTGGCTAACAATATGTCTGGTGATCAGATTGATCAATATCGAGCTCAAGTGGATGCACAGGCAGAACAAATTCAAATGGATAGGGAAATGGCTGCATTGTTGGCTGCTGAGTATGAAGAACAGAGGAATAATGAGATTGCTTTGAGAAGGGAAATGGAGAATGAGGAATCTAATGATGATGATGGGAGCCAGTCTTCTTTGCAATTTCCACCTTCTCCTATGCCATCAGATTATTATGATGAGTTTGGAAGGGTGTCTCTCTACAATTTCCATTTTCTCCTCCACAATCTTCATCACAACTGCTGCCTGACCCAATATTCCATGTTCCATCATTGCCGCCTTCTCCCATGCAATCTCCTTCACCACTGCTGTCTGCTTCATTCTTGAATCCTCCAATGTTGCCACCTTTGCCTCCACCTATGCCTGTACCTCTACCTCCACATCGACCTGCAAGGCCATTACCACTCGGCTGTGCACCTTATCAGGAGCCAATTCCCAGACATTCACTTGGATCCATGAATGTGGAGTGTCCACACTGCCATGCCTTGCATTTTGACTGTAAAAAGCTGTCCAGGTCTACCTGAGCTGTACCAAAGTTTGGAAGTTGCTGCTTGCAGGGACAAATTCATTTGCCATCCTTCCAACCTGCTCCTGCCACATTGCAAGATCTGTTGTGTGGGAAAAGCCCTCTTTCTAAGGAATTTAAAACAAACATCCGACAGTATAATGCTGCATTTGCATTTACTTCTTTGGGTGTCAAGGTGGACCATTCTGTCACAGGTACATCAGGTGTATACAGCTTTCATATTCATGGCGATCTTCATCATCTTTCTGGAGCACTTTTGCCACCTCCTGGACAACTTGTAGCCTATGCACAGCTCTATATCCATAATCCTATCGCACAGCTTGATCTTCATGAGTGATGGAATAATAACCTCAACTCAGTTATCATGACAGAGCTGCAGGCTACGCTAAATGACACCCATCCTTATGTGCCTTTATTCAAGCAGGCATTCCAGATCATGAGGGAAAAGCCTCCAGATGAGCAGGCTAATGTCTCCATATGGCTGTGATCAGATAGAACCCAAGATTTACATCGGTATAATCTCCCTACAGCTAATGATGAGGTGGCAGCTATTATTCCAGGTGATGGCTCTGAGGAATGGTCTAACCACAGAGATATTGTTCTCAGGCTATGAGGGGGAGGACTCAAGCGCATCAGCCAGTTGCATCCATCCTATTCAACTCTGTACCATGTCTTGCTTTTCCCTCATGGTGAAGATGGATGGCACCCAGATATACCTGCACACCAAGGTGCAAATGGAGCCAGAAGGGCACCCAATGTCAGTCAGAGATGCTACCATGCTTATCGATTGCATCCAAGGCCAGGAGAGCAGCCACCATTATTTTGGGGTGGAAATCTCTTGCAACAGTATGTTGTAGATGCTTGGGCATCTATCGAACAGAATATGTTGAACTGGGTTCGACATCACCAGAAGGAGCTTAGGGCTGATGTGTATGCTGGATTGAGGGATGCTGCCATGGGTGACCAGGATCAAAATATTAATCTAGAGAATCATGGAAGTCGCATCATTCTTCCATCAACCCATATAGGCAGTAAAAAGCATATGAATCAGCTTTTCCAGGATTCCATGGCCATTTGTCACTTTTTTGGCAAGGCAGATCTCTTTCTCACTATGACTGCCAATCCACAGTGGCCAGAGATCCAGGAAGCTCTGTTGCAGGAGGAATCACCCAATCCACATTTTACCACAAATAGGAAAAAGCAGGAAGCCTATGACAGGCCAGACATTGTTGCACGTGTCTTTGAACAAAAAAAGAATGCATTGCTCAAGGATATCAAGGATGGTGTTTTGGGTAAAGTGGTGGCACACATCCATACCATCGAGTTTTAAAAGAGAGGCCTTCCACATATGCACCTCCTCATATTTCTTGATCCAGCTGATAAAATCCATGATGCCCATGATGTTGATTCCATTGTGTCAGCACAGATTCCTGATCCTGTCACACAGCCGATGCTCTATCACACTATAACTACTTGCATGCTTCATGGTCCTTGCAGTCATGACAAACCCAAGGCTTCATGCATGGTCAACAACAAGTGCAGCAAGAGATATCCAAAGGAGTTCAGAGAACAAACTTCCTTTACTGCAAACAATTATCCTGATTATGCCAGACCCAACAATGGTAGAACAGTGAGGAAGCATAATTATGTCTATGATAACAGACATGTTGTCCCACACAATCCTTATTTGGCTGCAAAGTAAGGAACATTTATCTGACATCATGTTTATTGATTAACAATTTGGTTCATTTGTCAGATACAACTGTCACATCAATGTTGAGATCTGTTCTTCAATTGAGGCTGTCAAGTACATCCACAAGTACATATACAAAGGCCATGACAGAACCATGATTGAGATTCTCGACCAAGACAGAGACGAGGTCAAAGAGTATCTTGATGCACATTATATTGGATCTGTGGAAAGCTGCTGGCACATAAATGAATTTGGAATGCACTCAGAGTCTCCTCATGTTTATCATCTGCCCATCCATCTGGAGGACCAGCAAACAGTCTACTTCAATGCAGATGACAATATTGATGAGGTTTTGGAGAGGCCTGCTGCTAAGATCACATGTCTCACTGCTTGGTTTGAAGCTAACAGAAGATATGAAGCAGCACATACTGTCACCTACCAGAACTTTCCTCAAGCATGGGTTTACAATCCAACCAAGAAGCAGTGGAACCCAAGAAGGTGTGGCGAGCCTGCTATTGGCAGAATGTACTTTGCTTCTCCTGCCAGGGGGAAAGGTTCTACCTCAGGCTGCTTCTTACTGTTGTCACAGGGGCAACATCATTCCAGCACTTGCGCACTGTCAATGGTGTCATCCATAATACATTTAAGCAGGCCTGTGTTGCATTGGGTCTTTTGCAGGATGACCAGGAATGGGTCCAGTGTCTTACAGAGGCAGCTCAGATACAGCTCGGTTCCTCTCTCAGATTGCTCTTTGCCACCATTCTTCTTCATTGCAATCCAACATCACCTGACATCCTGTGGAACCAGTTCAAACATCACATTTGTGATGACCTCAGAGTCAAGCTTCTTTCCATCTATCCAGATACAGACTTTACAGATGATCAAGTCTACATGTATGGCTTGCATCTCATCAATCAGATTCTTATCAGATTAGGCAAACAACTTTCTGATTATCCAGAGATGCCTGCCATTGAAGGAAACTGGCACATTGATGTTCCTGCCAATAGGTTTTTGCAGGAACAGAGGGATTACAATGTTGAAGAGTTGGCCATCACTGTCACTCACAATCTCCAGCTTTTCAATCACAGGCAGAGACAGGTTTTTGATGCTGCAATGGATTCTGTCAACAATAACAAGGAAAAACTCATGTTCTTGCATAGTGCTGGAGGTTGTAGAAAGACCTTTGTCTGCAACACCATCGCAGCTGCTGTTCATGCTCAAGGAAAAATTGCTCTCTGTGTGGCATTATCTGGAATTTCTGCATTGCTTCTAGACGGTGGTCGCACAGCACATTCCATGTTCAGAATCCCAATTGAAATTGATGAGGCCTCTACTTGCAGAATACTTCAAGGTTCAGATTTGCACCAGGTCCTTGATCAAACTTCCATCATCATCTGGGATGAAGTTCCTATGCAGCACAAATATGCCACAGATGCAGTAGACTGCACTTTGCATGATCTCAAGAAGAAGAATGTTCCATTTGGTGGAATCACCATTTTGTTTGGAGGTGACTTTAGACAGACCCTACCTGTCATTTCTAGGGGCACTAGAGAACAGATAATAGCTTCATCCATCAAAAGGAGCACTCTCTGGCAACACATTACTGTCTATCACTTGACCGAGAATATGCGACTCGACAGAACTCCAGAGAATACTGCACATGCTACCTGGCTCTTGCACATCGGTGCAGGCACAACAGTGGATGCTGCAGACACTATCCAGATTCCACAGAACATGCTCTGCCATAGAAATACCATGGATCACCTTATCAACTCCACATATCCAGGCAGAGAGCAGAGGAACAAGCCAGATCAGTACTATTTGGATAGGACCATTCTCTCCTGCACAAATAACAATGTCGATGTCATCAACTCTCTTCTCCTTAGCAGATTTCCTGGACCAGAGCATGTCTTTAACAGTGCTGATACAGTCTCATTCAGAGAGCAGGAGTTAAACAACTACCAGCCATATCCTGCAGAGTATCTAAATTCTATCGAAGCAAGTGGCCTTCCTCTCTCCAGGCTGGTACTTAAGATAGGCTGTCCTCTCATGCTTTTATGCAATCTGGATATCACCATGGGTCTTTGCAATGGAACTCGACTTATCCTTCTTGAAGCCAGATCACATGTATTGAAGTGCAGGATCATCAGTGGAGATGCACAGTTTGCAGGAAATATCATTTCATTCCTCGGATCACATTGGAGCCTTCAGCAGAGACCTTGCCATTACCACTTCGTCGACATCAATTTCCAGTTCGCTTGGCATTTGCCATGACTATCAACAAGTCACAAGGCCAATCAGTATCCCATGTTGGCTTGGACTTGCAGACACCAGTGTTCTCACATGGGCAACTATATGTGGCACTATCAAGGTGTACATCTGGAGAAAGGATCAAGGTGCTGTTGAATGAAAACAATGGAAATAACAGTGTTGAAATTAATTCCCTTGATGCATGCTGTATACATGAGGCGATACATGCAGCATACACATGTTACTGTGCTTACTGCGCATACATGTGGTATACACATTCCCGAGTCATGTGACATCCTTATTATTATGTATATAAGGAGAACCTGTACCGTAGTAGGAATACAGTGTTCTTACCTCTGCTAAACCCTAGCTCTAAGATTAACTAAACCCCAGGTAGGTTATAAGGAATGTGTCGTCTCTTCCTCTGTGCAGCGTATGTAGTCTGCTCCAACAGGTTATGGGCCCTGCTGGGCACGTCGTGAACGCGCCTTAACTGGCTGTGAACGACGTTGACTTCATTGTCTCCAAATTGTAACCTTGCGCTCTTCGTGAGCTGCATTGCGCTCCCTGCGAGCTGCATTTAAAAAAAACCCAGGTTGACTAGGGTTAACCACTCTGAAGGAGTGTTTTTTGCCTGAGATTATGGAACGTGTTTTCTTGAATAAGAGGACTGATTGAGTGCTTTTACCAGCTGCCACTATAACATCATGTCTTCAACTCTTGAAAAACTCATACAAACTTTTGACGGCTCTAACTACATTCAATGGGCCGACTCAATGAAGGCGTGGCTCAGGTCTCAGGGCCTCTGGCAAATAACTAGCGGGATGGAACTAAAACCACCCCTGGTGCCTCCTTTGACGGCGACAAACGCTGCACTAGTAGCGGAAGCTAATGCCAAGCTCCAGACCTGGAACAATAAGAATGACCAGGCGATTGGTAGCCTAGTGCTCTGCCTGGCCCCCTCTATTCGGCAACGTGCCAATACCAAGGACACTGCTGAGGAGGTATGGGATCTCATTCGCACCAACTATGGTGTCGATGGCCCCTCCCAAGTCTTTGCGGACTTTAGGTCTGCAATCGCAATCAAAATTCCGGCTGCAAATCCTGCGCCAGAGATTGCCAAAATGGCTGATAAATTCGAGCGCCTTACGGCTGCCAATGTCGCCATCCCCGAATTAGTACAGGCAATGATTCTACTTGCTGCAATGCCGCGCGAGTACGATTCTCTATCTGCCACGGTCCTTAACACGACCGCTACTAGAGCCTTGACATTTAAACATGTCAAGGACTCCATTGTCGCTGAAGCCTCACGGCGCACAGCAGTTGGAAAGCCCATTGGCCCACCTCAGGCCACCAAGCTTTCCGCTGTCAAGCGCAAAGGGGGAAACCCCAAATGGCAACCTCAGGGCAACAATGGAGAATCGTCCCGAAAGCATGGACGACATGGGGACAAAAAGACTAAAGAGGAAAAACCTAAAGAGAAACATTCCCACCTCGCCTCACAAGCTGTTACTACTATAAATGGTAATGGCACCATCATACCACCGATGCCGCTTATCCAGCGCATCGAGAAGCGTGAACATACTCCCACAAGGGATCCTCGCCGCCGACCGCCTGCACAGGCATACACGGGCGCGGCCTCTACCTCTCATTCGGTCTATACCGAATATCAGCAGGCTCGAGACACTCTCGAGCAAATGAATCTCCCACGCAGCGCGAAAAATCTGCGACCGCTGGAAGAGCACCTAACAGTGCGAGAAGGTAAGAGGAGGAGGATTGAACCAGAACCAAGGATCATAGAGGTAGAAGACGATAGTGTCTCCCTTGGATCGGAACCTGCCGTTTCTGATGAAGAAGTATGGAAAGCCATCGATGAAATGCTCGTCGATGAACCGCTTGAAACAGGAACATATGATGAAAAGTCAGTCCTTTTCCCCACCACAAGCACAAAGATTAACATTCCATTGATCACAGCGAACTTTTCATGTGAGATTTTACCGCTACTTAATGTATCATGGAATATTTTACATCTTAATATATGTGTCATGTGTGCAAACGGAAATTGTAAGAAAGGTGCCGACTGGATCATGGATTCAGGCGCATCAAAACACTTCACTGGTGAAATAAAAGATTTCGCTTCTTACGAGCCTTTACCGAGAAAGGACTCTACCCTGGTTCAAACAGCCACGGGTACTACTCATATAGTAGGAAAAGGAGCAGTCTTCATTAGACATCAGGTAGTATGTCATGGGAAGTCAGAGACGCGTGAAACACAATTATACCCCGTCTACTACATACCTGACTGTAATGCTCGATTACTGTCAATGGGCGTCTTCTTACAAGACGGAAGTGATGTGCGTGGTTCCTCCGCACACATTTCATTTTTCAAGCAAGGAAACCCAATTATGGATTGCGTCCCTCTTATGAAACGTGACACTATTTATTGGGCTCGGACTCATATATTGAGCACCAAAAATATCAATGTCGCGACTATCTATGTCGCAGACTACTCTACTTGGCATAAGCGACTTGGACACCCATCCAAAGAGGCGCTAGGGAAGATGCCTAATAGCACCATAAAATTCCCAAGGAATTTAATTATTCCTAAAGACAAAATTATATGTCCAGGGTGCGCTGAAGGGAAAATGACCTCAAAATCTTTTCCCGAATCAGATTCACGTGCAGAAAGACCCTTTGAATTAATACATTCCGATCTGAAGGAACTCCCAGTACTATCGTACCATAAACATAAATACTTTATTGTATTTCTGGATGACAAAACATCACATATCTGGGTCCAATGCCTTAAAAAGAAATCTGATGCTGCTGTGGCCATCAGACAATTTCGGGCAGTAGCTTTGACACAGTATGGCGCTACAATCAAGCGCTGGCGTGTTGATCCAGGGGGGGAGTTCAAAGATCGTGAGCTACAAAATGTGCTCAAGGATTTTGGCATCAAAATAGAGATGTCCGCACCCCACATTCACCAACAGAATGGGCGCGCAGAGCGCGCCATAAGGACAATAATGGAAAAGTCGCAAACCCTGCGATTTACTGCATGTCTACCACAATCATGGTGGGAATTTTGCATTGAACATGCAACACATCTATACAACCGAACCCCGATTAGGCGCCTGAAATGGCTGACACTGGTTGAGGACCTGACAAAGGACCGCCCAGATCTAAACGATCTGAAGGTTTTTGGTTGTGGTGCTTATGTCTACCTACCCAAGGAGAAGCGTCCAAACACATTGGCTCCTCGATCGGAGTTGATGATGTACCTTGGATTAGAAGATGGCATTAAAGCATACCGTTTCATGCGACCTAATGGCGCAATATTCATTGGTGCTACAGCACTATTTGATGAAACGTTGTTCCCATGCTGTCCCGGAGCTAAAACTCCTGCCAATACAGACCTTGGTGATTTTCCACCTCCAGAACCAGAAGATGATGACCACTCATCTGGAATGGATGGCGATGATTCTATACCGCCACAAGATCCGCCCCTTCCTCCATCATCAGAAAATGATGATGATGATGTACCAAGTGAGCAAAAGGCACATGACGATGTGACAGATGCTCCTCCTCCGCCGCCTCCAGTAACCACTGAGGACTTTCGTCCAAGACATGATGATCAACAGGAATGGCAGCAATTGCCCCGTCGATCAGGCAGGCAGAGGAACATCCCAAACCGTCCGGGCAATACCTATGGAGAGAAGCGACTCCCCTCTGACATAGAGAGAGACATTGCACGTGATCGATATTGGAAGAGATCTGTGGGTCAAGATTCGGATCATAACTGAACACGACCACAAACTCAACAGAAAGAACTGGTTGCTGGACCGAGTTCGGCACCCCACGAGAGTGTGCCTGATTCCAATAATCAAGAACATGATCACCCAATGGGGGAACCGGACAAAGCAGGTTATATTAAAAAGATAACCAAGGAAGGAGGAGATAAGCTTATTCGCTGGCTGTTATCAAAAGCAGTCAAACCATCGAGCGAAATAAGCCAAGTTCCAAACCAATTTCGCGATATTGCACGCCTACCACGGCAGCAGCAACGTGAGTGGAAACAAGCTTGTCATGAAGAATTAGAGGCTCTTCGTAAGCGACAAGTCTATGATATCGTCGATCTTCCACATGATCGAAAAATGATCAAAAATAGATGGGTTTTCTCCGTGAAATCGGATGGAAGAAAACGAGCCAGACTCGTGGCCAAAGGCTTTTCACAAGTCGAAGGCGTTGACTTTGATGAGATTTTCTCACCGGTAGTCCGCTACGAGACCGTACGCCTCATGTTTGCACTTGCATCTTTGGAAGGCATGTATATGACAGGCCTAGATGTAAAAACCGCATTTTTGTATGGCAAACTAAATGAGGAGATCTATATGGATCAACCTGAGGGTTTTAGACTCGAGGGAAAAGAGCGCAAAGTATTGCGCTTATGCCGAGCATTGTATGGCCTTAAACAAGCCTCACTTGCATGGTGGAAAGAGCTAGAGGCATTTATGCGCACCATTGGGTTCGTGCGCGCCAGCTCCGATGCCGGCATTTTCATACACAAGGATCCTAAGACAGGCAGTATTGTTATTGCACTCGTCTATGTTGATGATGGCTTGTTCATGGGGAAGGACAAGAAACTTGTGAATGAAAAGAAAAATGCTTGTCTAAAGCATTGGGAGTGCCATAGTACTGAAAAAGTCACGGAATTCTTAGGCATGCGCGTCACCCAGACTGCAAGCAAAGTCAAACTCGATCAAACTGAATATCTCGCCAAAGTGCTTGAGAGATTCGAGATGACAAATGCCAAAGCAACCCCCACTCCACTCCCGACTGGTTACAAACCATCGGAAAACACAGCAACGCCCAATGCGATGCTTAGATCAAAATATCAGTCTGTGATCGGATCTTTATTGTATCTGATGCTCGGAACGCGACCTGATATCGCTTATGCAGTAATCAAGATGTCGCAATTCTCGGCTAATCCTAGCCAAGAACATCTAGACAAAGCGATGTACATCATGCGCTATCTGGTGGGAACCCAGAAATATAACATTGTCTATGATGGTGAGAAGTCCGAGGGGCTACAGGCCTTCACAGATTCTGATTGGGCAGCTGACACTGTCAAACGCCGATCTACAACGGGTTACTTTGCTACTCTAGCGAGTGGCATTGTGTGCTGGCAGTCCCGTTTACAAAAAACTGTAGCACTGTCATCCACAGAAGCCGAATATATGGCTCTCTCCGACACTTGTCAACAGATAGTGTGGATAGAGTCCTTATTCCAGGAACTTGGATATGTACTGAAACGCGTACCAATCTGTGCTGATAATCAGGGATCCATCTTTATCGGATCAAATCCAGTTCAGGAAAGAAGGACCAAACATATAGACATTCGCTACCACTATACCCGCGAATGCATAGAAAATGACAAAGTCACGGTCGTTTTCATTCCTGGAAGTGATAATCCAGCTGACATGTTCACAAAGAACCTTGGCACTGTCTTATTCAGGAAATTTAGAGACTCTCTCGGAATTATTTTCGAGATTCAAACTTAGCTGCTTAGAGCGCTGTACAGTTTGAGGGGGGGTGTTGAAATTAATTCCCTTGATGCATGCTGTATACATGAGGCGATACATGCAGCATACACATGTTACTGCGCTTACTGCGCATACATGTGGTATACACATTCCCGAGTCATGTGACATCCTTATTATTATGTATATAAGGAGAACCTGTACCGTAGTAGGAATACAGTGTTCTTACCTCTGCTAAACCCTAGCTCTAAGATTAACTAAACCCCAGGTAGGTTATAAGGAACGTGTCGTCTCTTCCTCTGTGCAGCATATGTAGTCTGCTCCAACAAACAGAACTGCCAATGTGGTATACAAGGAAGTGTTGAATGGAGTTGTTTAGCAAAGCTGAGTAACTGGAGAGATTATTTACAGAAATTGGAAACTAATATAGATATCAAGATAGACTTGGATTTAGAATTAGAATTAGAGTTAGAATTAGAATTAGATTTGAATTGTACTTGGATTGAATCAAATGGTTGAAAAATTGATTGTGAGAAGACTTTAGGGCAGGTTACTTAACCTTGGTGTGTATTCAATAACAAGTTAATAAAAGTTTGTAATAATGTCAATAACAGGTCAATAAAAGTTTGGAATAAAGTCAATAAGAAGTCAATACAAGTTTATCATGATGTCAATAACAAGTTAATACTAAGTTAATACCAAGTTAATACAAGTTTTGTAATAAAGTCAGTCACAAGTTAATATGAGTTTGTAATTGAAGTCAATACATCAATAATGTGTTTGTTAGTTTGATAACCAAGTTAGACTTGAGTAACTGTAGTGGAATTAAGCATTGTGTTACATATATGCGAGCTGGCCCATGCCGGTGTCAGGCTGAGCGAGCGAACACCATAACAAAGGCATGGGTCATAAGCTCGTATAGCATTCTTGGGTGTTTGGTAATGTAATTTGATGTAATAAAATAAAATAAAATATTATTAGATAATGGAACTGTTTCCTAATAGAGATCCAGCCTACTACATTCTGCTCGGACAACCATTCGATGTTCTCACAAAAAGTACAGTGAAGAACTATTGAAATGAAGCACAAACAATAACCATCTTCGATTCAAATTTGATGCAATCTTGTGCTATTTTGACTATTCCCCAATCTAATTGTCGAAGAAGAGTATGTATTTAACAGCTAGCCACCAGTATGCAACACTCTTATCAGCTTCAATGGCCACCCCTATGCACAACTCTATTATAAATCCCCCTCCCTATGTCTTGTCAACTGACTCTCTATACCCAATCTTTGCAGCATCAAAGAAGAAATACAAACCAGTTGCACAGAAAGTTTGACTAGTTATTATCAAACTACCTGATCAGTTTTCTATTCTTTGAACAATCACTGGTGAACCTGCCAAGAATATGCTGAAACTCAATCCTCATCCCACATTGTTTATCCCCTCTCCCTGATATACACTCGAATGCAAAGCTATTATTGATAAAAACCATCCTGGTGATTTCCTATGGCCAGAAGAACAGAAGCTTTTGCATGATTTTATCTGAAATCACAAAACAGATTTTGCATGGACCAAACAAGAATGAAGAAGTTTTTGCCCTGACTTCTTCCCTCCTATAGAATTTTCTGTCATCCCTCAGATAGAAGCAGGAGTATACAAGTTGTCAAACCTGTTGTATCGATCATGATGGTTTTGCATTGCAAAGAAAGATGCAAAATCACTTTGAATTGTCCACAGTCTCAAACCACTAAATCAAGTAATGATACAGCATGCAGGTGTGGTACCAATACATGAACATTTAGCAGAACAATTCAGTGGATGATATTGCAGAGAAATGGTAGATCTCTATGTGGCGTTTGATGAAAGGAAAGTAGCAGAATCATCTTGCAATCTAATGACATTTCAGACATCTTTTGGAGCACTTCATATCATTATTCTACTGATGGGTTGGACAAATTCAGTATCAATCATGCATGATAATGTCACCCACATCCTACAGCCCAAAATTCCTGATGTCACTATTCCCTATATCAATGATGTATCTATCAAAGGTCCTAAATTTTGCTACCAACTTCATGGAGGTGTCTACGAAACTATCCCTGATAATGCAGGCATTTGATGATTTATCTGGGAATACTTTGAAAACCTCAACAGGGTAATTCAATGCATGAAGTATTGCAGAGAAATGTTTCCTGGTCCTAAACTCTACCTTTGCATCCCTGAAATAATTATTTTAGGGCATCAATGCAACATCGAAGGTCATATGGCTAATCCCACTCACATTGCAGCAGTTAGCAAATGGGGACCTTGTCAGAGCCTTACCAAAGTTAAAGCATTCTTAAAAACTATTGGAGTCTGTCATATCTTTATTCAAAATTTTGCTTAACATGCTTCAGCGCTGATTCAACTCACTCGAAAAGACATTTCTTTTAAATTTGGACCAAAACAAATAGCAGCACAGAAAGATTTGAAGGAAGCTTTAATCAACTCTCCAGCAATTCGAGCAATTGATGAGGAAGAGCTTTACTCCATGACCAGCCTCCCCCCCTGAGTCCCTCAGCTCAATGGAAGTCACACCCACTCCACTCACACCTGTTCCTCCTCTTCCCAGATTGAAATCTTGGGAGCACAAGCTACCATGCAAATACATTGTGGCATCCACCCCCTCCCAGCGATCACTAGAATTGAAGATTGAGCTGCAGACTACAGATATAAGGCAAATACTCAATGTCTCTGCTCACCTATACTCAGGTGCCACTGGCCTTTTCATTGATTCACACCTGATTCAACAAAAACAACTCAATACCTGCTCACTATCTCTACCCATACCTGTCTACAATGTTGACAGCTCCCAAAATAAAGCTGGGATGATTCAGGAGGTTGTCAACCTAGTTCTCCAGTACAAGGACCACAGTAAAACATAATCCTGAGGTTGACTGGGTGACAGGTGAAGTTATGATGGATCGTTGTCCCTCTCGTTGCCATACTTGCTTTACTGAGGGCAGACAGGAATATTAAGGGCAAAAGGTTTTCTTACAGTGCACTTGAAAGTATTGTGCTGGTCCAATGCCTATAGCTAATGTGGACTTGTAAGACATTCCAGATCTTGCACCTGATTCTGATGATGATGTGCAGGAAGTGGAGGAGATTGAGGAAGGTGACTGAATTTTATACACTGCTGTTAACCCTTTGCATGAGGTGGATGCCATCTCAAACATCTTCCAGCACCTCATAGAGGCCTTCCACAAGAACAGTACACCCAAATCCTTCACTGATTTAGTACTTTCTCACCTGCATGACTTCGAAGATGTCTTCTCCAAGAAATCTTTTGACTCACTTCCTAGCCATAAGCCATGGGATTATGCAATTGAGCTCACACCAGGTGCTACACCCTTCTTCTGCAAGGTCTATCCTCTCTCCCCTGAAGAACAATGACAACTTGACAAGTTCATCAATAAACACTTGGCTTCTGATTATATCCGCCCTTCAAAGTCACCCATGGCCTCGCCTGTCTTCTTTGTTAAAAAGAAGAATGGGTCCCTTCAACTAGTTCAAGACTATCGATGCCTCAACGACATCACACTCAAAAACCACTATCTGCTACCCCTTATATCCGAACTCATCAATCAACTGCATGGGGCATATTACTTCACCAAGCTTGATGTCTGTTGGAGTTACAACAATGTGCAGATAAAGGAAAGGGACAAGTAGAAAGCAGCTTTTTGCACAAACCATGATCTTTTTGAACTGCTTGTCATGTTTTTTGGTCTCACTAATAGTCCTGCCACCTTTCAGACTATGATGAACAACATTTTCCATGATCTCATATTGGAAGGTGTGGTCTGTGTCTACTTTGATGACATTCTCATCTTCACTCGAGACCTCAATGAACATTATCGAATCACATGCCTAGTGCTAGAGCAACTTTGGCAGCACAAACTCTATCTTTGTTATGACAAGTGCAAGTTTGATTATATTTCAGCTTTTTTTATGTTGGTACATATTGACAGTTCCATTCTTCGAGGCAGGACCCCTTCTGGATATTTACCCATCAAGGTGACATTATCCCACAGCTTGATCCACCTATTTCTGCCTTTTTGCTATTTTTAGCTTACTATTTGATTTTTGGCTCTATCACATATACTGGGCATCAACAAATGGGTCTTTAGAGTTTTCTCTTTGGATTTTTCTCTGTCGAGTGTGCCTTAAGTGTTTGTATTATGTAGTATGATGTTAACTTTGGATTTCCCTCTGTTAGCTCACTATTAAGTGAGGCTTTGAGGTTGCCCTTACACTTCTCCTTGTCAGTTGTCCAATTTCAGGGCAGAGGTAGTTCAGAATTCTTGAGGGTTTCCAGATGGAGGGTGAGGATAGATTAAGTAGAGGTTTTAGAGCTGAATTGAAGTCAAGAAGAGCCAAGGAATTAAGAGATTAAGTCGAGGATGATTAAGGATTGATATTAGACTGGAGGTGATTAAATACAAGCAAATTACAATGTGTAGATGAATATATAATTTGCAAACTAAAGACCAAGGCACATGACAACTTGTCTGATGACTAAAAAGTGCTGCAGCTGGAATGCCAATGGAGAAGGTCAGAAAAGAGTCAGGAGTTATCAGGAATCTGATCAGGTGAAACAGGTCTTGACACTTTGCTAACCAAGTCTCTCATCTCGAAATCCTTATCAAAGATGCTGGTCATGAGTGCATTTTTTTTCCAAAATTTCACTGTGAATTAAATTCCATTGAAATAGTGAGTCTTCCACTTGTCATTCCCTCAAATTTATTGACAATTTCATTAGTACTGGGATTTGGTAAAGTATAGATATCGACAAGTATGATGATAGGAATTTGATCACAAAACTAAGAATAAATATGCTCAGTGTTTGCGAGTAGCCAAACGACTGTATTAAATCACCTAAGAATAAATATGCTATAATTAGGGATGCCAAAGTTTGATTCAGTTTGGTTCTTCAAATATTTTCCTGAATCTAGAACTGGACTTTGGATTCGGTCTAGGCAATTTGCTGAACTTCGAACTGGACCCTCGGTTCAGGTTCAGAGGAGTCTGGGTCAAGTTCAGGAGGGGTCCGAACTCAGAACTGAACTTTTTTCTCACCTTTCAATGTTGCCTGTGCTATTCAGTAAGGTAATATCTTTTGAATGGCTAATTTAAAGCCTTACAAGTTTAGTATTCATCGTTACATAGACTAGATCTATGCAACATTAAAAATCAAAAAGTGCTGGTGGTGAGAGCTGTGAGGTATGAAGAGCTAATCTCAATGGGGGCCCCAGTGTAAGCAAACACTATCCAGTAAGTATACTCGGGGGTTTCATATTTGTGTGATCTGACCAGGCCTCCAATTTGTGGGACACATAGCCTTGCCAATCAAATCAATACCCAACTTTGACCCAACTGCAAATTCTGTGTGACTGTTGGAGAGTGCGAGGAGGTGGCACCGCATGTAAAAATCTCTATACTCAACTCCTTCATCATACTGATCTTGTGTCCAATCCTCTGTTGCACCACGCTTGGTTGCCTACTCCTGTGTAAGTGGCCTGTGTGTGTCATCACTCCCCACTTCCATCTTCAGTATATTTTACTGAGATCTCCCCATTTTCTCGTCTTATCCCCATTTTTATCATACTTGTAGAGTCATCAGTTTTTATTTACTCGAGATGTAATCTTTATACCTTTGTCAATTTTCTCTTATCTATGAGATTCTTATGTTGTATCCCTTCTGTGATTTGCTTTGTGTGAAATACTAAATTTATATAGCCAACATTTCAAAAAAAAATCTGCGAATTTAAAGTCAAGAACTACATAAAAAAGATTTGGTTCAAACCAGGTTCAATGCGGTTCTCAGATTTCATCCCTTGCCTGAACCCAGAACCAGACTTGTGGTCTGGTTCAGCATGACCACCAAACTTTGGACTGAACTTCGGTCTGGTTCTGAAAAGTTCAGATTCAAACTTTGGTTTAAAACCAAACTGTGGCATCCCTAGCTACCATACACAATGAGTAAAATGAAGTAGGTATAGTAAATAAGGGTTTTATCTCAGTATTTGCAAGTAGCCAAACAACTGAGGGAAGATGAGACAACGAGTCTGTACAAATACCACCAGATGATGGTAGTGTCTTGCAAAATATATTTGTAGTAGAAGAAGAATGTGTATGCATAATTACTTGGTTCTTAGAAGAGTGTTTTGCAAGGCTAGAGAATGGCATGGGTTTTACCTGTGGGTTTCCCATGCTTTTATTTTTCAATTTATTCGATGAGTTTTGCATGAAAAATCATGAAAAAATGATTTTCTGGTATCTATTCAATGGGTGCTTGTGATACATTAGACAAAATAATATATTTTCAATCTTGTCACATGAAAGATGTGACCCGAATATTGTTTTATGCATTGGATCACATAGAGCGAAGAAAAAGCTTCCAGAAAATCATTTTTTCATGATTTTTCATGCAAAACTCATTGAATAAATTGAGAAATAAAAGCGTGGGAAACCCGCAGGTAAGGCCCGTGCCATTCCCTATGCAAGGCATCCTTCTAACTAGAAAGGGTCTAAGCTAGAACACTACATAATATATTCTTAATTACAAGCCCGATTTTGCAAGCTACTGTTCACATTACAAGCTTGTACAACTGAATTGGAAATTCCGACGCGCGTACCAGATTAGCGGTTAGGGTTCGGTTAGGGTCCGGTTAGCCGGTTAGGGTTAGCTGGTGAGGATTAGCTGCCCCGGGCCCGGCTTGTCATTAGCTAAGCACGTTGATTGTTTGCCGGTGGGCGAGATTTCATGTGCCGGCGGCGACTCGTCGGCTATGTAGGAATTGAGGCACAAATATGAATGTTTTGAGACTTAAAAATTTAATTGGAGTCATTCTGACTTATGAAAATGTTCTTGTATCTTTTGCAAAATAAAGGTTTTTTCTATATTCGGAAAGCAGAATATTGTTGCAACATTTTGCAAACTTAGATAACTGTTTTGCAAACTTCTAATTAGAATGAAATATGCATACCCTATTTGTTCTTATTAGAAGAATATTTTGCAAGCTAATGACATATGCGCCTGAGTAAGGGGAAAGCATAGGTACGGGTAGTAGTACAACAATAAGTAAAAAGATACCGTAGTACAGAATGATAGGGTCACGAGAAGGGGGGGATTTAGCGCCATGAACGGGCGCCGCTAGCGCGAGCGTGTGAGTTCGGGCTCGGATCTAGCCTTGTTAATCCAACAACAAGTCCCGAAGAAAATTTTTGACGACGCAAAGAAGGCCGCCTTTGCAGCGCTCGACTCATGTCCCGTCAATGTGATCCGGAGGTTTATAAATCGGGCCTGGCGTTTCATGAGCGTTTACCGTATTGGGTTGACTGGAAAAGCAGCAAGCAGCCTGGGCGGTCCGGAAACAGAAGGGTCATCGATCAGTATCCCTTGTTAGACTACTTATGTGTCAAAAAATCTGTCAAAAAAACTGGCCAACAGAAATACTCGTGGGAAAAAACTTCGGAGGTGTGTTTTTAGACGTTTCTCGCCATCCTGAGTTCGAATCTGCAATCAGAATGGTCAAATTTTGAGTAAAACACGAGATATTAAATTTGTTGTGTTTGTTTGTCCGCGACTGTATGCATGAGCAGTACCATTAAGTACCAGAAGGCAGATAGATTGTGTCCTGGCAAGTTCGTAGACAAGAGCGATCACATACGGTTTTTTTATTTAAATTGTAAAGGTTCAATGTTTATCAAATTTCCATGCACATTTCTTCGCCCCGGGGCCTCCCGGGGCCCCTAATGCCACTGTATTCACTTACCATGCCAAGGCAATAAATACATATATCAAAAATCAAGCAATAAGGTATACAGTGTCGGACGCCAGGAATTGACCTCTCGGAGGTCAAAAAATTGCTAACGTATCTACGTCCCAGGAAAAGTCTGAAAACCATCGGAATCGACTCAGCTCGATGAGAGCTTTCAGACAATCTTTTGTTAAACTTCCAACGTTTAAAAAAAATTCCATGTCCCAAATCTGGATTTTGGACCCTTGATTATTTATCCCTAAGTAATATATAGGTAGCATGTTACATGTTACCGAAGGTCAATGAAAACTTGCATGAATTCGAAGAATTACATATATGTAGACAGATAAGCTATTTAACATATTAAGGTCCATCATAATTTTCGCACCAGTTTTTCTCTGAGAGAGAACGATACTTCGGAACTGGCTTGTTGAGCATTTAGGCCAAATCAAAAATTTGCAAATGAGCATGGGAATCGGACATCTGATGAAGAGAGGTAGATAAACATCCATATAGCTGGCCACTGTACAAAAGTAGCGGCGACTAGGCCTTGTGCACCATAACTATCTACATATCAGGAACCCCATCAGTCTAGTAAGCTTGATGGTGACACAGGTGAAAAAATCAAGCAATAAGTACTGTTACATGGTACAGTGGAGATCAAAAATTTGCTAATGTATCTCCATCCTCAAAAGTCCCGGGAAAAGTCCGAAAACCATCAACTCAGCTTGATGAGAGCTTTTGGATGAACTCAACCTTTGTTAAACTTCCAACGTTTAAAAAAAATTACATGTCCCAAATCTGGATTTTGGACCCTTGATTACTATATATAGGTAGCATGTTACCGAAGGTCAATGAAAACTTGCATGAATTTGAAGAATTACACATAAGTATATGTATTTAATTGCCTTGGCATGGTACATGGTAGTGAATACAGTGGCGTTAGGGGCCCCGGGGCGAAGAAATGTGCATGGCAATTTGATAAACATTGAACGTTATTGAACCTCGACAGTATAAATAGAAAACTGTATAGGATCGAAGCCTTGCAGAGCCTTGCTTTGGAGTCTGAATCTATACCTGTGAGATCTCTTCTCCCTCATGGTATCTTCCGTCCACTAATCGTCTTCTACAACGATCTTCACAGTGTGTACAAGACGCCTAAATATCTGGCAGAGTTAATTAATAGCCACATTTTATCTTGAGGTAACATTATCCCATTATCTTTAACCCAGAATTTGATTAAACGCCAATCTTCATCTGCCTAGACATTCATTATGCAGCTGTTCAAGACCCCTCTTGTTGTCGCCACCCTTGCTACGGGTATTGTTGGTCTTGTCATTAGGCAGTCACCACCTCTCTGTGTCCAATACGGCTCTTCCGCCTTGTGCTATGTATCAACCGCCTCTTGCCCCACCCTCATGTACTCCGCACCCTTTACCGGAAACGAAGCTTGTCCTGCGGAGGACAAATGCTGCGTTGCGGTCTCGCAGCATCATTAACAATTATAATTGACCCAGGGGCCAGTTTTTTCTGATGGCCCCTCAGCCAACATCATAGGAAGGGAGCGAAGGTCTTGGACATTACTGCATTACTATATACAATACTATTAATAGATATCGGACCGGACTCGGGTTGCCCAAGTACGTGGACACTTCCACGATTGCTCCAATACACTCTTTTTTCCATTGCCTTCCTTCTTGTTGCTGCTAGTTGCTCATCTTCTCCTGTGCCACATACACATTTCCTCCTGCAACTCCTGTGCCTGCCCGCCGGTAGCAGTGCGCCTCATGTATACTAATTATGCTGAATTTCTCGAGCCTTCTTAGCTCAAATGGTAGAGCGCGTCACTAGTAAGTTTGTCTTAGCTAATGACGAGGTAACTCGATCGATGCGGGTAGGAGGCATTATATTTTGCTCATCCGTATGCATGAGCAGCACCATTATCAAGAATTACTGTTCGGATTTCAGAAGGCAGATAGATTGTGTACTGGCGAGTTCATATTTTTTGAGGTGTCACAATTGAACCAATGTTTTCGTCAATGCCTACGTCGTAACAAGGCTCCATTACCGTTGCTGCTTGCAATAATCTAGATTGCCCCTTGCTTGGTTTCCGGCCCACTATACAAATAAACGTTACTGAGCGGGTAATAAATGGAGGAGAACATTAGGAACAGGTCTTCCTACACCTGCAACACCATACACAGATAAATATCATCAGCCGAGCTCCACCATCAAGAGCACCTCCCGAAATGTAAGTGCTCTTCTTGTACCAGTTGCGATGATGCTTTCTTAAACAATCTTAACCAGACTTGGGATACGATTCCGATAATGATTATAGACGTAAGGGGGCAGTCCAACGCGCAGGAAAGCAGCGTACTGTCATGCCAAATGTCAGCAAGATGACACAAAGAACACTGTTACAGGACGTTCCATACCATGTAAATACAATCTCATTAAGTTTCATAGGGCCAATTGTGGGGTATCGCTGGTATGGGGGTCATTAGCATCAATGATTAGAACCGGTATTACACTACGTGCCTTCCGGAAGGTCCAAATGAGCCATTGGAATACATTATTCCAATGAGGAATACAAGAGGTATTATACAGTAAGACCCTTGGTACATTTGTTTTGCTAGCGACCAAGTGACAGGGTTTCCATTCAGGCCTTGAACCATTTGACCAGACCAGACATTGGCACCCAGTGGATCTAAGAGGATCTCGCGCCGCGAGTCCACCACGCTAGTCATGAAAACTATATTTCGCCACAAGTAATGGGATACGTATACGTGAAGTGTTTGAGTTAACTAACCCACCATAGTTAACAATGGTGCCTGTGGTCCGAAGTCAGGGACATGAATAATATTATGATCGAAGATATTAGCTGACGGACCTAGAATAGTGCCCCAAACCTGTGTGAGGATCATGACACGGGGAGGTATTGACCTATCTTCAGGTCGCAGAGAGCGGATCCAATAACATATGACTTCACATGGAGAACTGAGCGAAGGGGAAAAAACCCGTGAGATCTTGGGAATGTCAGTTGAGCAGACAGTAGAGATTAGCAAAGGGTTGTCCGGGATGGATAGCTTTTGCCAGCATGTGCACGAGTGGCATTGTATAAGTAAATACCAGCACCTATCTGAGAAGAAAGAATGGTCGAAAATGGCTAGCAATCGTAACGTCAAACGAACTCTCGTGGCAATACACAACGTCGATTTCATACATACAATGATGAAGGTGCCCAAGACTAGTGCAATTATATACAGTAACCATACTGAAAGACTCGTCCGATCTTTAATTACAACGATCAACCCTATGGTGCATCAGTAGGTTAGGTATGTGGGCAGGAGGAGTGACGAACCTGCGCCAAACGCGAAAATAAGGAGTATAATACACCACCACCGCGGAGCTTGCTCACACTTCTGCGTCGCTTGTGGAATGTAAATTAAGCAGGTGCACGAACAGAGATCGTATTGCCTACTCGTTAATGACGGTCAGATTGCTCATTCTAGCAAACCTGAAAGACTCAAATCGATGGACCCGAGAATTGGAAGACATGAGCTATGATTCAACCGACCTACTCCCTGTTTCACTTGGGAACATCTAAATGTGAACGATTACCGCGAGGTTATTCATCAAGCTACTCCACAGAGGAGCCATTGAAAAACGGAAGTCCCAACTTGATCGAGAGCTGTCTGATTCAATCGGAAATGGGAATCGAACACGAGACGTGGATACACTGTCCCGTTTGCAATGAATATTGATGTGGAGAGGATTGGAAAAGACCGCAACTAAACGTCCATTACAGCAGATGGAAAATAAAGCGATTTAGCAATTACATTCCATGAATTTGCATAGTAGATAATAGCGGCGAAGGCCATCAGATGATGTGGCCAGTCCAAGCATTTGCTATACATGTATTTAGTGAACAAAATAAAACAGTTGACCGAGACCCGCGCCCGCGTCAAAGATGTTCGGAAAAGTATTGCGTGTTCTTCGGAGATGCTGATTGAGAGGCGAGGCGAAAGCCACTTACGCTGTTCAACAGCGGGAAAATGTAAGCAGGGAATATCCCGTAGCGGAAAGTTCCTGCCATCGCGATCGAAAATAGCTTTACTCGTCCTTCATTCTGACGGTGTCGAAATAAAGTGCTATAGAAGAACAAGAGCTGTGGATGAATGAAAGGCCGAAACTTGGAAAACGGTCACAATCGGCAGGTTCTAAAATTGAAAATATTAAACAGCACCTGCTATTAAGAGCGAACTTGAACCTACAGTCCAGTAAACCAGTTCTGAAGGATAGACAGCGCAATATACCCACAAGTCCGTATCTGGTGTCACATGGATTCAATGAAAACATTATCAGAGGCTGTCAGGATTCGCACCCGAAGCAAGCAGTCGAAAAGGTTGCTAAGACCACCGTAGTCGCGTCTATTCGGGTGCCATAAAATAACTATGGGATGATCCGGCTTCCGTCAGTAGCTAACCTTTGCTGTGATGGCCACTAGAGAAGTCACAGCGTGCTACGACAGTATCATGTCAGGCATCCGAAGTGCTGATAGCAATCAGAAATTCCATACCTCAAGTGTAAATAGTCCTGGATTTACAAACCCAAAAGGCCGGCAGAGCAACGGTCGCGGAAGACAGACTGCTCAAGCATTTCCAATTGCGTAGATGACAACGAGGAAAATGGGCGATACTAGAACATAAGTCGGTTTGAACAAGTTGTGGAAGTTAACAAGAAGAAATGGTAACATCAAAATTGGTAACACACCTGAGCCAACGAAGCTGCAAGTCCAGCAAACATAGTCCCGAGGATCCGAAAGTCATGCATGCATCACCATCGTCGCGCACATCAATGATGAAGTCAAAGATATCGTATCAGAGGTTCTTTTTGAAGAGGGCCGTCGTCGTTGGTAGGGATCTCTTCTTTCTTATTAAGTGTTGTCTTGCGAGAAAATATTTCCGAGTCGGGAGCGGCAATGGTCGGGTGTTGTACTGAAGGCACACCCGCAAAGAGACTAAACAGATGTCAGTGTATCAAATGAGAGAAAGGATTCAGACGCAAACAGTTCTGTGATAGATGCCATTTTGATGTGGCAGAAATTCGACGGTCTCCAGAAAATTTGACGGTCCTCAGGAAACTTCAAGTAAGGCCGATACTACAATGTTAAAATGCTTCCATACGAGTTACGCCATGCCGCATGGCCTGCTTTCTTCCGGTCCAATGCCGTGGATTTTCTAAAGTTAAGACAAGGCCTCAAAGAAGATCCGGAAAATGTCTAAGTCAAGGAAGACCAAGATGGCAGGCCTATTCGACAGGTTAGCCAAGGTGAAGATGGAGGACGGCATTCTAATTCAAGGCGATGATGATACCTCCTATCAAAAGATCGCCGTCGTAAGGTTAAATCGCTCCTTCTGCCTACCGTTCGCCATCCGCACGTTATGTGGGAGATAGGATGCATAACCTTTGCCGCGACTGATGAGATTCTCTGTGCCTAACTCCTCTGCCGCATGACTCAAGGTTCGTGAGGTAGCAGAAAACTGAAGCAGCCGAGGCGGTCTCCAAAATCTAATTGTGGGCGAGGGGCCGAAGGACTAATGTACAAAACATGAACTAAGAAAGAACAAACACTGACAACAGAGGGTGTGGAGGGTGGGTCGCAAAAAAAAAAAAACTCGAGCTCGATATGAAAGCCTGACCACTGTGTGAGAAATCTCGAAGGAAAGAAATCTGGGTTCTTACTATGAAATCTAACAGAATAGAATGAGATTCTGTAAACTGTTGAACCTTCAAAGTGAAGTCAGACCACATTCCTGGGAAATAGAAAACGGATAGGATACTCACAGTGAGCAAAGTTGACCTTGTATGCTTGACAACGGAGTTGTGAATCAACTGTGCTCTAGTGAAATACAAAAGAGAGGGAGGGCACGGAGAGGTTACTGAAAGCTGTAGTGCAAGATAGTAGGAAAAACAGCTTCGACTCCTAATCCCACTTCGGTTTGGCCTCTGCTAAGACTTTAGCCCCAAATCGTCGTAAAAGCGGGTTCCGAAGGTAAGGAGCGTTTTCGTAGGCCTCTGCGCCAAAAACACCTTGATCACGCGACTAGCTCCGCTATCCGCATCAAGCCTCTGGCCTCCTTTTTGCATGGTCCGTGTTTTGGTGCTAGGGGCTAGCAGATGCTGAGACACAGACAGTTTATATGCAACTAGGAGGTCCCTGTGTTGCTTTCCTTCTGCCCCCATCTCGTTGACAAGCAACACAGGTAAGCGCACCGTGCTTCTTCACAGTTTCAATCTCTCACACTCTCAGTAGTTGATTATCTAAGGCCCGTCTTAGAGATATCATCTATTCACGTCGTGAGAGCTCCAACTGTCTTTTGAATAATCTTTTTAACTAGGTTCTCACTTTACAGGATTCACTGGTACTATCTTATAGCTATTGCTATTGTGCCCAGTTGAATCTTAACAAGTGAGCGGTGTCCCCACCATTGCCTATCTAATCAGATTTCTCATGCAGCCTTGTTTACTAGATTCCAGATCGGTCCAATCTTCTCATTGTTTGTCAGTTTTCACGGCATTACTCTCCTCGCTCGTCGTCTGTTCAGTCCGACTCCTCGTCAAGACATCATTCTCTCCTCTTTCTATGCCAGATGTTCTTGAACGTGAGGGAAGCCCTGTGGGCTCGACCGACAATACCATTCAAGCGCGAGCGGAAGAATTCCAATGGATCGTGGATGAAGCCATTTCTGGATCGTTCACTGGTCCTATTTTCTTGGAACATCTTAAGGCAGCGGGAGCTACTCCTGATGAGGCGCAAGATTACATTTCGGAATTTAGCCAATGCAGAAGGGAACATGATGCCACTATGGGAACAAGTTCAGAAGGAGCCCAGCCAGGTCCAGTCGAGATGAATGTGCCAAGTCCTGTCGATGTCGCCACGTCAATCGCTTGGGTGCTTCTTCTGGCAAAGGTCAATCAGCTCCAGTTGCCATCTTTGGGAGCTGCTAGAATTGGTGATGGAACCCTCTCTGAGGAGTTGTCAGCTTCCCTTGGGTTATCCACTGGGAAAGGAGCCATTCCAGCCTCCGTGCTCACTAAAGCACCTCATTTGGCTAAGTTGTCAGCTCCAGCCGTGTCTGACCCTCACTTGGAAAAGACTCAGGAGCTTCTCTCTGTCTTTAGCCCTCAGAATGTTCAAGACATCCTTGTCAACAAGGCATAGTTCACTCCGGTCAGGGATCCGCTCCCTCAAACCTTCTGGTGCAAGATCCTCCTCGATTCTTACGTCGACTTTGAAAAACTTTTTGCATCTATGGAGAAGGGTTACAACCACTATGATGACCCAAAAGATTTCAGAGCAGGCTATGCACTTGTCAAAAAGAATCAAGTGTTCTCGAAGTGCCCAGTTCATACAGAAGCTGACTGGATTCAAGTTTTCAGTGCTTGGTCTTTGGGTGTGGCTTTTTTCTTTCCTTATTGGGAGGATGAACTTCGAAACTATCAGACAATCGTTATGGACCTATTTCGAGCTGCTCCGTCAAATCCGTTGGTCGCCATCTTGTTTGATGTCCAAGTTCATGACAAGTATTCAAGAAAGCCTTTTCATCTCGATGACCGTGCAGAGCTTAATTCCCTGCTTCTTGCTCAGATGCTGTCACCGAGTTCGTCGAGCATTTCTCGGTCAAACAAGCGAGGGCCCTCATCTCAGCCATCTTCTGCAGGAGGGAGCCAGAAGCATATCGATGTTTCTTGCTGGAATTGGAGCTTTGGTTCATGCAAATCCGAAGTTTGCCCGAATCGCCGAAAGCATGGTGTGTGCTTCATTTGCAGCGAAGGACACTGAGCGAAAGACAACAAACAATGCGCCGCAGCGCTCCAGTCTCGATCTTGAAACTGATTTGGTGGAGTCTCAGGGTGTGGTCTCTACATTACTCGAGCAAGGACCTCAGCCATTGGGTAAGATGGGTAGCTCATTAAAATGTAAGGTGACAGACATTTTAGAACCCCCTCGATTTTGTCGAAGGTTTGTATGGTCAGACAGTGACAATAGACATACTTCTCCGTCTGCCCTGTATACTGAGACAGCACCTCTGTTGCCGACCCCACCTCGACATTTTTTAGATGACCCAAAGATCCAAGAGGCACTTCGCTCATTAGGTGATGCAATCAAAGTTGAGATGCCCTTCGACGTTGACAAATTTGAATTGCTATTGACTGACCACCCAAACCAACCCTTGTAAAATCTGTCATGAAAGGCCTTCATGAAGGTTTCTGGCCCTTCGACGAAGGGGAATGGAAAGTCGAGCTTGAGGAAGTCATCCTAAGCTATGACTGTGACCCTGATGATGCAGAAGCCATTCGTGCTTTTTGTGACTGGGAAATCGCTGCAGGGCATTGGTCTGGATCTTTAGAAAACAGCGATCTTCTTCCCGGAATGAAGGTCTCACCAATGTTCATGGTTTGGCAAAACGAGAAGCCATGCATCATCACAGACCACTCTCACTCTGGAATTAATGACAACATTCCTCGCTCAGAAGCTAAGATCAAGTATGATGACATGAGGACTTTCGGTCAGATACTCCATGACGCTCAAACTGCAAACCCAGGAAAATGCCTAGTTACTTTCAAATCTGATGTCGCATCTGCTTTCCTTAATTTGCCAGCTCACTCCATTTTTCAGTTATGTCAGGTGGTAAAGATTGAAGGCAAGCTGTTCATCATAAAACATCTCGTCTTTGGCAACTAAGCATCTCCTCATTGCTGGTAGCTGTATCCGGGCTCTTATGCTGGCTTGGGATCAAAAAACTCGGAATAAATAGCCTTCATGTCTACATGGATGACTTCTTCAGCTGGGATTACATTGACAACCTCGTTCAGTACCATGGAAAACTGCATCCTCATTGTCAAGTTCAGCTGCTGTTGCTCTGGGAAGCAATCTCCTGTCCTTTTGAAGATCACAAGCAGAAACATGGGGAAGCCATTAAGATAATTGGGTTCTGGGTGGACATTAATGCTGGGAGTATTTCCTTGTCACCGACCTCCATCTCTGATGTCACCTCTAAAATTGATCTTTTCCTGAACACTCCAGCACATGCGCCAATGCTCCGATCATGGCAATGTTTAGCTGGCCATATCAACTGGATGCTGAATGTGCTACCTTGGGGCCATCTAGCTTTAACTGAAATGTACCATAAAATTAGTGGGAAGTCCTGGTCTCACTGCACCATACCCATTAATGCTGGTGTGATCGCCGATCTTAGCTGGTTGAAGTCAATTATCCATTCTGTGATCAGAGTACACTTCGTCGGTTCAGGTCTTTGGTCAGACCATGAGGCCAACATGGTTATGTGGACCAACACGAGCTTGCATAATGCACTGGCATTCATTTATGCGAATAGAGGTTTCTCTACCCAATCAAACCACCTCCAGCTGGGACAAAAATTGACATCTTTTTTCTTGAACTGGTGGCAATTGTATCGGTGATTCGCCATGCAGGATCCTTAAACTGACCACCTCACTGCCTTCTAATCTGAACTGACAGCCTGAATTCCATTGCAGTACTAAATTCTCTCCATGCTAACGAAAGCTTGCATAATGGTCTATTGCTTGCGATTGCGAGTATCATTTTCCATACTGGAATGGATTTACATGTCAGATTCATTGAAGGCAAACTAAACACTCAGGCTGACATGCTGTCTCGTCTTTTGGTAGACGAGTATCAGCAAAAATACTCCTCAAACCATGTTGAATGCTTCACTCCCCCAAAGGAGTTATTGCCAGCACAATGGAGAGAGTGCTTTTGAGTGCTCTGGAGGGGGAGAGAACAAGCAGCCAGATGCCTTGCCCCCTCATGGATCTTGCTGATTTGGATGCTCGTGTACTTTATTTGCAAGTCAACACTATTGAACACTCAACATCAAAAAACTATGCAACTGGGGCCCGAGACTACATTAATTTTTGTATCCTATACTCCCTGCCCTTGGATCCCACACTGACAACTCTTTCATGCTATATGGCATTTTTATCCCAATTTATTGCCTTGGCACCCAAATATCTCACAGGTGTGCATCACTTCTTAAAAGACGTCTATCCTGAGTTCGATGACAATCACTCCTATGCTCTTGTAAAAGCTACAATCTGAGGGTCCAAAAAAGTATGAGCAGACCCTATACATTGAAAGCTTCCTCTGCGCCTGGCTCATCTGCAATCTTTTGTTGACATAACAGACTGTACTGGGACATTTGATGACTTGCTGATGGCCGTGCTGCTCTCATGTGCCTTTTATGGGTGTCACTGCATGGGAGAGCTTGTACAGAAGAACGACCATAATCTGCTTGACTGGAGAAAAATCATCAAATGAGCATCACTCTGTTTTGAGAACACCCACACCCAGTATCGTCTGCCATACCACAAAAGTGATCCTTTCTATCATGGAACCGACATCATCTTTACTACACAAGACATTGCCAATCCTGTTGCTTTGCTATAAAAATATGTGTCCTAGCAAGACTGTTTACATGGCGCTAAGTCCGCATTGTTTCTTTGGGCAAATGGCTCACACCTGTCTAGATCTTGGTTCGATCTGAAGTTCTTCACAATCCTGGATAGTTGCTATGGTGGACATTCTCTACAGACAGGCTACGCAACTTTTCTTGCATCACTCGGTATGTCTGAATCTATCATCCAAGCTGTCGGGTGTTGGTCATCAGAGGCCTGGAAAATTTACATCCGTGAAAACCCCACTATCAGAGTCGAACAGCAACTGGCCACCATTCAACTACTTCACTAGTCACATGGTACTGCTTTATTGGCTTCTTGCTCTCTTTCATTAGCTGCCCACTTCACATCTCCTTGCACCTCCATCCACTCCCACACACACCATTTTCAGCCTTTCTTAGCATGTCTGCTCCCTCGCCTATATAAAAATCTGAAGTCTGCCTAGGCAGACCCTATTTTCTGCTAAACTATCTCTTTTGAGCATGTAGCAGAGGTCATCGTAAAAGTGGGTTCCAAAGGTAAGAAGCATTTTCATAGGCCTCTGCACCAAAAATACCTTGATCACGTGACTAGCTCCACTATCCACTGATGTGTTCAGTTGGTGCTCAGTGCAGAGTCTCAATGGAAGGGGTGAGCACTTAACCTACAACTGCAGGTGTGCTCGGGGTGAGGGGGGAGTTCGCTTAGAGGGCCTTGGATCGTCCTTCAGGGTGCAAAAACTATGGGGAGGCTGGTATGGCGGTTTTCAATGTGCACACCAGTTGTGTATGCTAAAGGGGAGATATGCGCAGTGGCAGGAAAGTGTGCTATGCAAAGGGGCAACAATGTGCAGTGCGGAAAAATGCACAACGGGAGCGCAAAAGTGCGCAACTATGAGGGTGATAAAGATGAGAGGTGTAGTGGGATGGAGACAACACTGGGGTGTGCTGTGAAGGTGGTGCATAGGTTGGGGACACAGATGGGGTGGAAGTGCAAGGGGTGGAAAAAGGCGCAAATGGTGTGCAAAACACAGCTATACAAATAAGTGCGCAAATGCAGCTATATGAAGGGCGCACTGTATGAGTGCTTGAATGAGGATGAAGGACGCAATGCAGGGACGAAACGCAACAATGCAATGAGGGGACACAAATGATATACAAATGTGGCTATACAAAGGGCACACTACAAAGGTGCATGGACTGGATGCTGGTGCACAGACTACGTGCGATGCTGACTGAGCTATGAACTATGAGGGGGGGAAAGATCCTCTGGATTCTCTATCTGTCCGCCTACTATGTACAAATGGCTTATGTGATAAAAATGGTAAAATAAAGTGTAAAAATAGAAAGCGCTATGCGCTACCCACAAGCGCATCCATTCACCCATCTAAACCTGACCACGCTATGCCACTGCCTCAGCCAATAAGATTTGCGCACCTATAGCCACTACCCAACTGTTCTGGTGCGATGCACTATTTTTGGTGCACTCTAGGTCTCGTGTGCTCGTCCCAATTAATCCGCTTTGGTGTTATGTGTTGCATGCTGTGCCTTAGTAATAATAGCATGATCGACCTGTGCCAGTTACCAGATAAGGTGATGCCGATTGGAAATGCGGAAGAACTATAAGGAGATGTTGTGAAAGGCCAAATACTGCCAAAGCGCCAGGATTACATGAAGGTGCCCAAGGCACACAGCCCAATGCCAAATAGGCACAAAGCGCCCCGATTATGTGAGAACGTGCAGTTCGCTCATGTCGGAATCGTGGTGCACCCTGAATAAATGCGCCAGTAAGATGGGAGCTGCGATGCACAGCGCACCGGTGCAGTGGATTGTTGTGTATGTGATAGGGATTGTGCAATGAGTGCACAGCAGAGAATGTGAGTTGCAGGTAAAGCATAAAAGGAGTGCGCAAAGGTGCATCGAGTGCACAATAAATGTGGAAGGCAGATAAGGAGTGTGGGGGGGGTGTGCAGAGGCAGTTTGAAGTGCAATGAGGCGCATTTAGGGTGCACAACAATTGGCAGCTATGGGGGTACCAAAAGTGCAGTAGAAATGCAAAAGGTGCACAAAGGCGCACCTAAACAGTCAAAGGCACACAAAGGCGCACCTAAACGGTCAAAGGCACACAAAGGCGCATGAAAGCACATGAAGGCGCACAAAAGTGCGCTGCACAAAGTGTGCGGAAGCTATCTAGGAGGTGCACACAATCGCAAAACATGCCGTAGTATGCACGCAGGGTGATAGGGAGCCGTATCATCTCCTCCCAACTGAAGTACTGACTGTCCTAAGGCAGCATGCGATTGGTCAGCATAAAATTTTCTTCACTCACATAAGTGGCCATCCTCTCCTTATCTATCTCTGACCACCATCTATCCCCTATAACTCTTTCCACAACCCATCTCTACCCGATCCAATGGCCTCAGCATTTACCTTAGCCCTCAGACAAATGATCCTGGCCCTCAATAAGACCCTCCCTGCTGCTGGGAGCAAGCAGACGACGATGCAAGCTTGGAGTGAAGGGTTTTGTAGTAAACTGGTGTGCTTTTTGTGTTTCTATAACTGGTGCAGGTTGCTAAGGGTCGGGGCATGTAGAACATGTATAAAAGCCGTGCAGACACTGTTAAAGATAACGCAGAACTTGACGTGCTCCTCGCAAAGGTGCGCAGCGCATTCAGTGGGATTATGGTGGAGGAGTGGCTTACTTGGGGCAAGGAGCCGATGCCCGATATGCATAAGATGATTGAGGAGAAAGAGTGGTCTGAGGAATTTGAGCATAGGGTGCATGAGCTGGCAGAGCAGCTGGAAGCGCATGCGGAGCACACTAAAGCACACAAGCCATGCCGCGCACTCTTGACCACTGAATTGCAGGCACCCGAGGTTAACTTGGAGCATCTGGAAGGTGAGTTCAGAGCAATTGATGAGGTGAGTGATATAGATACTGCTGAGGCACAGGAGGATGAAAAGGTGCGCATCGTGCTGGTGCGCTCTCTGTGCGTGCTTTCTGGAGCTACCGATGCTGAGGTCATAGGCAAAGGAGGAACTGGGGAGTCTTGGGAGAGTGGGGTGATGAGCGAAGGAGAGAGTGAGCAGAGTGACGAGAGTGCCAGTGCAGACAAAGGCGCAAGTATGCGCCCGGTGTGCGCAATGCAGCAATGCATGTATGTCGAAGTGCCACCACTGAGTGGCATTGGTGCCACCTCCGATGCTAATAGCAGACCGGTAAGTTTCTTTGGATATGCTTCAAACTCACTAAACGGTTCCCCTTTTCTACTCTAGTGTGATAACTGCCACCGCATGAGCCAACTGGCTAGGTGCATCTCTGTCAATGGAAACGGTGCGCCCCATGCGCGAAGGGTAAGAGAAAGTGTGAATGGACAAAGCACACCCTCGCACAGCTGCGCACAACTTCTAGAGGCAGGAAAGTGGCTACTGGGTGCTCTGGTGTGTCTTTTTGTCATCCTCCTTCCATGCTGTGCTAACTATTTCAAAGCCACATCGCAAACTGACAAGGGCAATGAGAGCGATGCGGGGCTCATCAGCCCCTCGAAAGAGCGCACATCGAAGTGCTGCAAAGTCGAAAATGCGCCCCCTCCACCGTCACAAGTGCACCCAAGGCCACGCCGCCTTACCATTCACCAGGCAAGTGCACACATGCAATCCTTGCACCAAACCAGATTGGGAAACACCTCGGGGGATGTGGTCTACCAAGGCCAGGATGTCAAGGTGCTCAACTTAGTGCAATGCTGCTCAGTGGTCACAGTCTTGGGTGCCATGCATGATCGCCTTAAAAGAAGATGTCCAAAGGTCGCTCATCGAGTTAGAGGTTGCTAAGAGCTGGTTGTGCAGTGCAGAGCAAGCAGAGGCGGACGCAAAGGCGAAACTGGATGTGGTCTCAGAGCGCTTGGAGTTCCTGGAGTCCATTGAATAGCTGCTCACCTGTATAAGTTTTAGATAGTGTGTCAATCAATCTCTCTGTTGTGCCTGTGATATGCATGATGCATTCCGAAGTGGTGCAATGCGCGCGCACTTCCATGGTGTGATAAAACGAAATTTGTAAGTCCAAATAATATATGTGAGGGAAAAGAGATAAGATAAGCAATGTTCGAGCAAGAAATGTCAAGCGCACAAAAACACGCACCAGCGCAAAAATGCGCAAATGCAAAGGAGTGCAGAGAAATTATCCAACCATCACTTTCCTCCTCCCAACTGAGATATTGACCATGTCCATCGATAAAAGAGTAAGAGATAAAATGAAGCGCATGCCATAGGACAAAGTCTAAAAAATGGGAAAGGCTCAGTAGATCATCATGGCTGATAAAACCCATGGGTTGTGCAATCACAGAACGTGTCCAGATGCGACTTCACGAATAGGAAAAAGGTAATGTAAAAAAAATGAAAGAAAGCAAAGCATATGTATAAAAAGGTGAAGTATCCATAGCAGTGCATGTGGAGCGCTAGTTGCACGCCTCATTGGTGCTTTCTTCATCCTCAGCACTATCTCCTTGCGCTTCTTCTTCATCAACTGCTTCTTCATCTTCTGTGTCCACTACTATGGACTCTTCCATCTCCCTCAACCACGTTGTAGTGATATCAAGTGCTATGTCAGGAAGCGCAATGGACTTGCACGTGTGGTATGGCAGTAGATGGAATGTGGCTACTGGCCTGTCGAATACCATCCCATTGAGCTCGCAAACGATATATGTGCCGCCCTGATTGCATGACACTATAACTAGAGGACTGAGATAATGCATGCATATTTTGCGGTTAAGGCTCTTCTCGATCGCTGTGTTGCACATAAGGACTAAATCGCCATGCTGGAAGTCAAAACTACGGATGGTTTTTGAGTGCGCTTTTTCGAAATGGAGTGCCACTTTGTGCCTTTCTACATAGACATGAGAATGGATGTGCGCTAAGTCTTCTGGACACTTTTGCAATGTGCGCGCGTGCCATGCGATCAAGTCTGTAGTGGAGAGTATAGAATCTGGGGGTGGGTTAAGGTATGTTGCTTCAATGATATCGAGAGGGATTAGAGGCTGTGCACCTGTCACAATGAAGTATGGCGAGATGCCAAGGTGTTTCCGAACTGTGATGCACTCTGCCCAAAAGACTGAGTACAGTGCACTGAACCATTTTGATTCTACTCCATCTGCAGCTTTGATAAGTGCTTGATGCACATTGAAATGTGCACGCTCAACAATTCCATTAGCACGCGAGTTATAGCCAGATATGTGGATGTGATTGATATGGTAGTGCTTACTGAGATAGGCTAGTGCTTTGATGAATGGCTTGCCGTTATCAGTAACTATCTCACACAATGTGCCCCATCTGCAGATAAGGTCTTGAAACATCCAATCGCCAAGTGCACTCACATTTTCTTTAGGGAGCCCACAGAATTCTGGCCAAGTCGCAAGTGAGCAATGCCCTTGGATGATATAGCACCACCCTGCTGATACTGGTAAGTGCATTGTATCAATATAAACTTTACTGAAGAGAGGCGCAGGCATTGCGACGACTGGCGGTATTAGAACCTTCTGCGTTTGCTAGATCTGGCAAATATGACAAGTGTGCATGAACCAAATGATGTCGTCCATAACATGCGGCCACCAAAAGCGCTCGAGCAATGCAGAGCATGTCACGTAAAAGTGCTTGTGTCCAATGTTGTCGTGGATGGCACACAATATCAGTAAGCATCTAGACTGCCAAATAACAAGCTGGTGAGTGCCATGTGCATTGCACTTCCATAGGCACATCTTGTCTTTGAAAAATGCACTCGCGTAGCACACAAGCCCGCTGTACTCAGAATCTGTGAAGTCGCTAGGGAGCATTAGGGTATCCACCCAAATCCACACCAAATCTAACTTCTCATCCTCTGCATCTGCGGTTGCACTCCTCAGAACTTGGCTATAGTCATCGTCGTAAATAAGCGCACTATTGCACACATTTTGCACATTTGTGTTTGGCTCTGGCTGCATTAGTGCAAGTGCTTGCACATCAAAGGACTGTGAAATGGGACATATCGCATGCATAAAGCCATGTAGCGCATCAATCCAATCCTCAAACTCTCCATCCTCTTCTCCTTCTAAGTCCTCTGGCTGCTTTGGCCAATGCGAAAGCCCATCTGGGCCATGCACCACTCCCCTAACATGTATGAGTGTAAAGTGGAATGTAAGGACTGAGACAATCCACTGGTTAATGCTAGCAGATGGTTGGATATTGGGGTTTTGTAGCATGCCCTTGATATAGCATGCATCAGTCTCTACAATTAAGTTGCACACACCTATAATATAAAGGCACAAACTGCACAGCATGCGGTAAAGCCCATAGATCTCTAGCTTCAGTTGCGAAAAGCGTGCTTCTCTGTTGTTGAGCATAATCGAGCCGAACTGATTGTAATTGCGCATTTTTGCATCTGCGCCCTTTTGCTGGCAAAGGTAAAAGCCGACCGCTATCTGGGAAGTGTTGACCACAAGGATAACAGGGAGTTCTGAGGAATAATCGATTGGTTGTAGCGCAGAACACTCTAGTACCCCTTGCTTGATGTCATTTTGTGCCACTATCTGCTCTGGGCCCCATTCGAATGGAGCGTCCTTGCACGTTAGCCTTGTGAGCGCGTTAACATGGTGCGCATAATTGCGGATATAAATGCGCATTAAACTGACTGTTCCCAAGAATTCACGCACTTCCAAAAGCATGTGGCATGCACCCCAATTGCAGATAACATCTACCTTGTCACGTTCAGGTTTTCTACCTTCTGGTGTGCAGTAATGGCAAAGGATGATGAAGTTCTCAGGGCACAGTGTGGATTTCATCCCAGAGAAAGTGCTGCCGCTATATTTCATGTGCTGCACAATGCGGTTCATGTTCTGGAAGTGCTCCCACACAAAGCGCCTTATGCCAGGGTTTGCAGTGAGCGCTTCGCATGATCCGTCCAGTAAAATGTAGCGCTTCGAAGGCCCCTTGACTGGGACGTCGTCGATATAGGGAATGGTGTAATCCGGAATCTCTGGCTGCAGAATATAGCACATATCGTCATGGAAGATTGGTACTGAGTTTGTCCAACCCATTGGCAATGTAATGAGGTGCATTGTGTCATAAGGCATCTGGAATGTCGTAAGGTTGCACGATGATTCTTTGATTAAGCGCTTATTGTATTCCACATATAGATCAAGGACAGCACCACATGCATGCCCCACAAACTGCTCTGCGAGGTGCTCAGGTGTAGGGGTGATGCCAGAGTGTTTAATGGTAATGCAATTAAGTGGCTCATGGCTATGTACGATGCGCAGTGCTTTTCCATCTTTCTTGAGTGTGCAGAACCAGCGTGATCTATATGCCGAATTTGAGCACTCATAAATGCCTGAGTCTATCTTCTTCCAGATAATAGTGCAAACTTCGTCGTATATGCCTGGTGGAATGGGGATGTTGTGCTCTATCCAAGGGGTGTGCAGAATAACTGGGATTTCTACTGGGGGGAAGAACACAGTCTTGAAGCTGCCATGCTCCTCATCGCTCCATGCAAAGGCTTCATTCTGCAAAGACATCAAGTGGTGCAAAACCCTCATCTCCTCTGGTAATAAGAAATCAGTATGGCACTTTTGGAGCACTTGCATGCGCTCTTCAGCATAGCACCTGGTTGGGGTAAATGGTGGCAGGTTTGGTAAAAGTGCAGGAAGTGCTGCTAGCGGATCGCCTATAATGTTGCACTTGATGCGGAATTCGTTTGGGATGGGTGCAATAACTGGTTTGACTTTTCTAGCAACTGGTTTATACTTCTTCTTGGTTACTATGCCCTTTTGCGGTGCATGCGCCGCTAAATCGATAAAAGTTGTGCACGCATGTGCACTTTTCAGAAATGCGGCTGGAATAAGGGCCACAGGGTCAATCAAATTTAAGAGCGCCTGCACATTACTGTTGGAACATTGGAATAGGTAGAGTTGAGAGATAATAGAGGTCAAAGGAACAGAAGTGAAAAATGGAATAAGCGCAAATGCAGAAATGTCACAAGATTGGGTATCAGAGTTGAATGTTATGATAGTGGCAGCTTCTCCTTGGTCTGCGATCAATTCCTTGAAGCCTGGCAAAAATTTCTTGGTGGGTTATGCTGAATAGCAAAGTGCGGTGTTGCTGGGGCTGGTAAGAAGTGGCACAGTTTTCCTCTAGGCTTTGTTGGAACGGTGGCGATGGCGCCTGTATTCGGATCACAGATCGTAATTGTTTGCACCTCATCTGCAAAGTTGCGCATGACAGAGCAGGTTAACACATTGAAGGGGCACCCTAACAGAATATCATAAGCAGGTGAATGGATAACATGAACTTGCACATAGACAATGATGTTCCCAATGCGCACGGAAATGTTGCGCGCAAGCCCAAGCGACTCATCTACCTCTCCATTGGCCGATTGCATGTATAAACGAATGCATGGGTCGTACTGAAGCCCAAGACGATGGCAGACCGCTTCTGACATTGCAATAATTTGTGAACCTGGATCTAAGATAGCTTTAAAGTATTCTTGGTTTTCGATCAATAAATCAATGGAACGAAGTGCATGTGACTCTTTTGCAACCTTCAAAACATCCGGGTTTTCAATTTTGCCTGGCTGGAGATGGGTGAGGTACTGTTCAAATGGATCCTGCAAAACAATAGGAAGCGGTGCTGCAATTGCCATGCTAACTGGAGGTGTTGCATTAAGCACTTTATTTTCTGCAAAAGGTGCGTGCGCATCGCAGTGTGCAAATGGCATAACACTTGCAAGGTTGGTAGCTACCACTTCTGCGCTGGTAGCTGCAATGCGCTTTGGGGTAACTTGTTCTCTATGGCGCTGTCTGAGATCGGGTGAAAGGGATAGGAGTTCTTCATGCAAAACCATAATGGAGGGCACTTTCATGGCATGCGCATATATGTCATCAACAATCTGCGGGTTCTGGATGGGAATGACAGTGCTGTATGATGGCTCTTTGCCTTTGGAAGTGTTAGCTGGTATGTCTGGTTTATCTGGTGCTGTGGGCACAAAACGCGCTTCAGGAATGTTGGAATAGGGATGTATGGGCATCTTGCTGGGCGCTTCAGTTGCGCTCACAGTGGGTTGCAAGGCTGGGGACTCAATACTGTCGGTGGGTGCAATGTCTGTGGTTGTAGAATACGTGCTCTCTTGATTGGATGTATTGCATGGTGCACGTTGCAGAATTTCGACACTGTCAAAGACTTGCCTCTTCCAAAGTGCCATCAACTCCCGCTCAAGCACATCGATGTGCTCTTCCTTCGTTAGTTGTGCATTTGGTGCGCGTTGCATATAATCTGCTGCAAGCGCTGAAGCGGCAATGTACGTCGACTGTAAAGGTGCTGCTAGAGCTGGACGAGGCGCTATATTGTAGATGAGCTGTGAATTGGTATTCGATAAAAGTTGACCAGTGGCAATCTGCCCTGGGTTTCACTTATGCCATTCCTCGATGTGCTCACCCAAGAAGTTGCCTGGAATAGAACGCAGCACGAATGCGCCACCTGGGAGTACGATGCGCCACATTTCGCCTACACTTTCCTTTGCTAATAAGGTGCTCAATTGAGGCACACTCAGGGATATAATGCCCTGTCTGACCGCAACCATTGCACTTGTCATTGTTCGAGCGAGGCGCGCCATTTCTGCCATCTCTGCATGATGCGCTCAATGTGGTAACTATCATCTGTGTCATGCATTTGAATAAGACTGAAATGTCTTCTGCTTTGACTGCTGGCATGCTAGGTTGCAGCTGGGAAATGGGTGCGCTGGGTGCTGAGTAGGGTGCATACATATTGGGGTTTTGTGCTGTGAGCCCGGTAAGTGGCTGGAAATAGTGTGCTGGGCCCTCAAAGATAAAGTCGATTGCATCGCATATTGCATCTAATGAGTATGGCACATTTGCAGGCTGATTTGGTACCGCAATCGCAAGGCGGTGATGATACTCAACCTGGAAACCCAAACAAAACCTACTAATGGCTTCGGATGGTATAACACAGGCCAGAGGAAGGGTGCGAGGTGGTACTAAATATCACCGCTGAGACCAAAACGTAATGTTTAGTAATGCGAAATGGTAAGGGCTGTGGCGAATATTCTGTATAGGCATACAAAGTTGTTCGAAAGAGTTCGAAAGAAGTTCGAAGGCGTGCAAAGTGGTTCGAAGATGCGCGAAATAGTTCAAATAAGTTCGAAGAGGTTCGAAGTATATCGAACAGCGAGTTTAACGAATGTGAGGTGTTTGTCGAATGGAGACAGGCGATGGGCGATAAAACGGAGAGCGAATACAATAGTTTCGAGGAAGTTCGCGATATTTCGCAGAACTTTAGAGATACGACGTGAGCTAAGACTCAAGAGAACGACTCTTAAGTCAGACGATAACTGTGAGGGTAACTTGTGCTGCTCCCCATTGTTCTGTTTCTCTTTTATTCTAAGTATCTAACACAAGTCTATATACAAAATGAAGAGATAGTACTAAAAAGGAAATAAGAACAATTGTAAAACATGAGGGAATGTACACAGCAATAAAGGTATTGTAAAACACAAAACAAATGAAAAATGATAATAAGTAAAATGTACATTGTCCCAGTATGGTAATAGATCTTGTTCTATTGTTTTAATATATTAATGAAACACAAAAATGCACTTATCGCATCCTAAGTCTCTTGTAATCCCTCCTTTTGTCCGGTAGTACTCGATATGTGGCGAGTTGGGTTGTTCCGAATGTGCAACGTGTATCAAAATTGTTTGAGGACAACTATACGGCAGCCGAAGTCGTTCGAAGTGTCGCGAAATGGTTCGAAAGCATTCGAAAAGGTTCGAAGTAGTGCGAAGTTGTTCGAAATTGTGCGGAATTGTGTGAAAATGGTTCGAAGTCGATTTAGTGGCATTCGTAGTGGTTCGGAGCGTGTGTCGTAATGTGTCAATACGAGTGGGAATACTTCTCCAGACTTTAAAGTGCACAGTGGACCTATCAGCAGCTCAAAATGTGCTCGAGCTGGTCTGGTCGAAACACCCTGACGAACATGTGGTTTTGGTCGTAGTGTGCCAATATGCCTTGCACAACTAAGTATTCACTAATGTTGAAAAATGCGCAATAATAGCATGCAATTTCTTCTGCAGTTACAAGGCCAATGCATGCAGTTTCACCAATAAGCTTGTCCAGGTCACTAATACTCCATTTACTGCCATCCCTAGAGCCGGGATAAAGCTTTAGGACAGCGTCTTTGAATGTGCCATAGTTGTGCGTCATGCTATACTCCGGTAGCAGTTTCCAAGTGTCCACAGTGTCGCTGTCCAAATAGTGCACAGTGTGGAACTTCTTATCGGTCTTGTCGGTGACGTTACAATCGTGGAGGAGTTGCACAAGCTCCTCAAAGTACTTCTGAAGTTTGCGCAGTTTTGCAGGGTCGAAATGCGGCGCATTTTGGTTGGATGTGGATGGCATATGCATGGTAGCCATAGTAGGTGGAATAAGGTGTGTAGAGTTAAAATCTGGTAAAAGCGCAGTGAAATGCAAAGGCGGAGAAGGATGCAGTGATGCGGATGGAGTTAAGGTAGGTAGGGATGATTTAGGTGAAGGTGGAGGTAAAGACAGCACGGACGAGTGATGCATGTTATTTAGGAATAGTGATTCGAATACTGGTATTTCCCCAAGCTGGAGCGCAGTTGCTAACAGCTTGGAATGGAGAGTGCAAAGGTGGTTAATGTTGAAGCGAAGGGCGAGCTGATGGAGGTCTAAAATATGGTCTGATAAACAGAAACCCCTCGCGGTGCGCTCCAGAAATGTTGTGTTCAGTTGGTACTCAGTGCAGAGTCTCAATGGAAGGGGTGAACACTAGGTGTGCTTGGGGTGAGGGGGGAGTTCGCTTAGAGGGCCTCGGATTGTCCTTCAGGGCGCAAAGACTATGGGGAGGCTGGTATGGCGGTTTTCAATGTGCGCACTAGTTGTGTACGCTAAAGGGGAGATATGCACAGTGGTGGGAAAGTGCACCACGCAAAGGGGCAACAATGTACAGTGCAGAAAAATGCACAATGGGAGTGCAAAAGTGTGCAATGACAAGGGTAATGAAGACGAGAGGTGTAGTGGGATGGAGACAACACTGGGGTGTGCTGTGAAGGTGGTGCATAGGTTGGGGACACAAACGGGGTGGAAGCACAAGGGGCAGAAAAAGGTGCAAACAGTGCACAAAATGCAGCTATATAAATAAGTGTGCAAATGGTACACAAATGTGGCTATATGAAGGGTGCACTGTATGAGTGCTCGAATGAGGATGAAGGATGCAATGCAGGGACGAAATGCAACAATGCAATGAGGGGACGCAAATGATACACAAACATGGCTATATGAAGGGCGCACTACAAAGGTGCATGGACTGGACACTGGTGCACAGACTACGTGCGACGCTGACTGAGCTATGAACTATGAGGGGGAGAAAGATCCTCTGGATTCTCTATCTGTCTGCCTACTATGTATAAATGGCTTATGTGATAAAAATGGTAAAATAAAGTGTAAAAATAGAAAGCACCATGCGCTACCCACAAGCACATCCATTCGCCCATCTAAACCCAACCACGCTATGCCACTGCCTCAGCCAATAAGATTTGCGCACCTATAGCCACTACCCAACTGTTCCAGTGTAATGCGCTATTTTTGGTGTGCTCTAGGTCTCATGCACTCTTCCCAATTAATCCACTTCAGTGTTATGTGTTGCATGCTGCGCCTTAGTAATAATGGCATGATCGACCTGTGCTGGTTACCAGATAAGGCGATGCCGATTGGAAATGCGGAAGAACTATAAGGAGATGCTGTGAAAGGCCAAATACTGCCAAAGCACCAGGATTATGTGAAGGCGCCCAAGGTGCACAGCCCAATGCCAAATAGGTGCAAAGCACCCTGATTATATGAGAACACAGTTCGCTCGTGTCAGAATCGTGGTGCACCCCAAATAAATGCACCAGTAAGATGGGAGCTGCGATGCGCAGTGCACCGGTGCAGTGGATTGTTGTGTGTGTGATAGGGATTGTGCAATGAGTGCGCAGCAGGGAATGTGAGTTGCAGGTAAAGCATAAAAGGAGTGCACAAAGGCGCATTGAGTGCACAATAAATGTGGAAGGCAGATAAGGAGTGTGGGGGGGGCACGCAGAGGCAGTTTGAAGTGCAACGAGGTGCATTTAGGGTGCACAATGATTGGCAGCTATGGGGGTACCAAAAAAGCGCAGTAGAAATGCAAAAGGTGCACCTAAATGGTCAAAGGCGCGCAAAGGCACACGAAAGCACATGAAGGCATGCAAAGTGTGCGGAAGCCATCTAGGAGGTGCGCACAATTGCAAAACATGCCGTAGTATGCGCGCAGGGTGATAGGGAGCCATATCACTGCATCAAGCCTCTGGCCTCCTTTTTGCATGGTCCGTGTTTTGGTGCTAGGGGCTAGCAGATGCTGAGACACAGACAGTTTATATGCAACTAGAAGGTCCCTGTGTTGCTTTCCTTCTGCCCCCATCTCGTTGACAAGCAACACAGGTAAGCGCACCGTGCTTCTTCACAGTTTCAATCTCTCACACTCTCAGTAGTTGATTATCTAAGGCCCGTCTTAGAGATATCATCTATTCACGTCGTGAGAGCTCCAACTGTCTTTTGAATAATCTTTTTAACTAGGTTCTCACTTTACAGGATTCACTGGTACTATCTTATAGCTATTGCTATTGTGCCCAGTTGAATCTTAACAAGTGAGCGGTGTCCCCACCATTGCCTATCTAATCAGATTTCTCATGCAGCCTTGTTTACTAGATTCCAGATCGGTCCAATCTTCTCATTGTTTGTCAGTTTTCACGGCCCACCCTCCACACCCTTTTCTTGTCAGTTCTGGGAATAGTAACTTAGTTAGCTACATGTGCATGTCCGCTCCCTCGCCTATATAAAAATCCGGAGTCCGCCTAGGCAGACCCCGTTTTCTGCTAAACTATCTCTTTTGAGCATGCAGCAGAGGCCGGAAGACAACAAGTCGGATGTAGGCAGAGCTTAAGGGACGAGCGAGGCTCTGTTGATCAGCGAGGCCAGACCAAGTTATTTGAGGAGGCGCAGAGGCCTACGAAAACACTCCTTGCCTTTGGAACCCGCGTTTACGACGACCAGGCCCGACAGGGAATTTAATACCTTAAGGCAAAGAACACCATATTAACACGATAACGAGAGTTGATGGTGGATAGGAATTGACGTACAGTATTCCTCCCGAGTATTCCTTGTTCCAATCGCGCCTCTCGAACCCGTGTGTTGCTCTTCAGTGAGCCGGAGTGAGCCATGGTCCACGACCGATCTGTGGTGTTGACGTTTCCAAGCCCTCTATCGATAAATCCCATTCCCACTCTTTTTGTCGGCAATCGTTTCTGAGTCTCCGGTAGTCGATAGTAAGAACCTCCAACGAAAGGCAGGTAGTTCAAACTTCAGAGATACTTACTCTCAAACGCTTCCGATCTTATTTACAGCTATTTTGCTCATCATTTCAAATTACACAAGTACCAAGAACGCGGTGGTCACATGATTGCGAAGACATAAGTACAAGTCGAGTCGACGTGTTCGGTGGGTTTCTGCTGTTTTCTCTTTAAACCAATGGCACAGGCACGTAGGACAGACTCTACTCGTAAAGTCAGAAAAACCAAGAAGACAGGTCTTTCAACCGACCAGTTAGCGGACCAACTCGCTACCAATCTTACCATCTCCAATCCGAAGGGAAAGCAGAACGTTTCGGCGGTTCTTTCAGATGAAGAACTTTGCCTATTAGCCATGCGTTCTGTCAACTCTTCATCGCAAGCGTTATCAACTGCCATACGATCCGGGTGGAAGCAGTCTTCTGGGACTATTCAATCAAAATCCCCTTCGACCGTCACCGCGTCCGCTACATCAGCTGCCAAACATCTGAATATCTTGCGCTCCATGCGTCCAAATGATATTGAGGTGGAACGTGCAGCTATGAGTGTTTTGACGAAGTTAGTGGCGTTGGAGATGGTGAGTTTGGCTTTGATTTCCTTGTGGGCTACCCTCTCTTGACGTGTGAGTTGTGTCATTTTAGTTTGAAGACGCGATGAGTGCACTGGAAGAACTACATCTGCCGCTATGTTCTCTACTCAACGTCACTCCGTTGACTTTATGTTCGCCCTTAAAACTTCATCTTCTATCAGTACCTATCCCTTCGACCGACCCTCCCCTTGACACTATATTGTTGACCCTTGCGTCGACATATCTCAGTTACGCGCCTAGTATCTTCTCACATATCTTTACCCCTGCGCAGAGCACAGAAGACAATGTACAAGGTTTCGAAGCTCTCGTGCATACTCTTACAACTACCCCCTCTCTGATATCGTGGGTTCCAACATTCTCATCCCTGCCTGTCAAATACCTAGATTCTGCCCTTACCCGTGCTTATACAACCCTCACGAAGGCTTGTACAACCTGCAAATCCCACCCCAAGGCAGTCTTCCAACTTCGCATATATGCAGCGACTTGTCTAGCGCACACAAGTTCTGGAACAGTGGAACCGGATACTATCTGGGATCAAATCTGCAGGTTTGGAGGAGCATTCATCAAATCCCGCGATTCCACCGAAGAGCAGGCGATGTCGGTTGTGCTTTCTGCCTACTCAGATTTGATAACTCGAGTGGAAAAGAGAACCGATCGGGATACGTTTATGGCTGGAAAAAGGTTTATTGGATTTTGTGAATACTGGATGGCGTTTGCGAAGAAGGTTGGTCGTTTGCGTGTGCGTTGCAAAATATTTCTGAACGATACTTCAGGCTGGCGATATATGTGTGCTGGACAGAATTTCGTATTTGATGGCAGGTCCCTCCGTTGTATCGTGTTCCTCTGACCCAGCGACCGGGCAAGTTGTTGAAGAGACTGCAAGCCCTAATAGCGAAGGAGACCGAGAAGCTGGTCGAAATAAGGATACGCTTGAAGGTGCAAGGATATGTGCTACGCTATCACAGATGACCGTTGTGCTTGAACAGAAAGGACAAGGTTAGCAATCAAAGTGAGGACATTTTCTAGGCTCACTCACAACTTGACAGACTTAATCAAACGAACGCAAGAAACAATGGCACATATGAAGAGACGTAATAGTTTAGTCAAACTTCTTGTGCTACCGGAGGATGCAGACGAACAATCTCGACGAATCAGTGGAAAAGTAGACAGGGCGTTGGAGAGAACGAGAAGGGCTGCCATCGCCATGCTAGACTCGTCTACATCCAAAACTCCAGACGATGGCCGGGAAACCGTACAAGCTCTGCTCGAGTTCCTAGTTGACATTTTCGAAGCTTCTCTGCGGCAGGTCGGTTTTAGTTGTTCCCGCTTGCCTATTTTATATCTCACTCTTTTTACCGTTGCAGAAACCCAACGAAGACCTTCTCACTCGATGCTTAGACACTTTATTTGTCCTCGCACGGACAGCACTCAAACCCATCGACCCGCGGACATATGTTCCCGCGCACGACTACCTCACGCGAGCAACATCGCTTCTGGGAATCCGTGTGCCCGACACAGCCAACTACACTCGATGTGTCTCCGGGGCATTCCATAATCTTGGCGCAACGATGTACCAAGCTGGGAGGCACGGAACAGCGATCGGCTTTTTGAAAGATGCGTGCATGCTGGGAGTAGAAGCATTGAGGATGTGGAAGAAAGAGTCAATCGTGGATACGAAGGGAGACGGTAGGAAGGAGAAGGCAGAGGATGGATGGCGCCAATTAGAGGAGCAGCTGTATCGACGGTGGGAGTTACTTGCGGTATGTTTTTCGAAAATCGGGGACCGGAAGGTTGGTTTTTTATGTCTTTAACTTTATTCCCTGAGTGGTCTTATGGTTCTTGTGCGCTTCAGCAAGCATTTGAGGCGTTCCTGAAATGTATCGAGACGTACCCATATTCAAAATCCGGGTTTATCGGGCGTACAAAGGATGCAAGTCTCCAGGCCGTCTTCGACACCTCCAGCTCGACAAAACAACTTGCGACGATAATTGATAGAGTAACTTATCTCGGTGTTTGCGAGCTTTTATTGGACGCTCCTTCGGTTTCCTTGCGGTCTATAGATATCGATGACGCATGCGTTACTGGTGCACTTATCGAGCGGCAGATAGACAGCTTGGAGGGCAGTAGATGGAAGGAAGGAGTCCAGAATGCTGTGGCCCAACTAATGATAGACGTGTTGGGTATTTATGGACCGGATATGCCTGTCAGACGGGCTCGGGTTCTTCTTAAGTGTATGGACTTTGCGTACCATGCTGGGCCCGCGGCTGTTGTGCAAATTGGTACTCCGGAAGAAATGGGAAGCGAGGTGAAAAGACTTCTATCCCAGGTCAGTTTCCTTTCCATCAAACCAAGAACTTTCTTACTAACATGCTGGAGGCAGAACCTTAGACAGGACACCGGGCTTGTTTTGCTCTGCACCCAATGCCAAGCCTCAGCCCACCTCTGGCTTGCTCTTCATGCCCATCGGCGCATGGACGCCGAGCAGAGTGCTCTGGTTGCTCACCATTCCGAACAGGCTTGTAAGATCCTGAAGTCTGTGATTCTCACGGAGCCGAAGTCCGCAAGGAAGTCTTCCCCGAAACAAGCTAATATTACGAAGAAGTCAACGCTTGGTCCTCCAGCAAGACAGCGTCCGGTGAGAAAACTTATTCCCCCTCGAGAACCTGTCACACCGAAACTGAAGGCTCGAAAAGGTAAGTATTGTTGCAGTGATGTGTAGCCTTAGCTTCTGATTTTCCCTCCTTTTCGTGATGCAGCGCTGCAGCCTATGTCGTTGAATGCGGTAACACCTCGTCAGAATGATGTTGTGAAACCATTGCTAGTTTTTGATGATCTCGAGAAATTGGTATCTCTCCTTCGTCTGTATACGTATCCCATGTCTCAAAAAGTCTCTGTCGATTAACGATTCTTGATTCTGTAGAATTAACTGCGCGAGTTTCGGGTCTGCTTGCGCTTATCCTTCCGAAAGTTCGCATCCTCGACGTTGTAAGGAAGCTGTGCGAACAGCAGTTGGGTATACAGAGCGATGGTAGGTGATGAATACGAAGGTTTTGCAAATGCCATCTAATAAATTTATACTTAGGTTATATTCTGGCCTCCATCGATATGGCTCATGAGTACGTCAAGCTCAGGAAGATGAAGCGTGCTGCTTCGATTTTTAACCAGGCACTGAGCTCCGTCAAGAGTGGGAAGGCTTCAGAAGAGGCCAGCACATTGTTTTTCCTTCGATTCGCTGAATCGTTGGCTATCGCTGAAGATGTCGCAGGAAGGTAAGTCTGTTTGCTTTTCGATTGCATTCAATGAATTCTGATTGCTTCCCCGGAAGTACAAGCGTATACTGCGAAGCCCTTGCGCTGTCCGACAGATTTGACTTTGAGGACAAAGGATTGCCAAGTCTTCAGAGGATACAGTTACGGGCTAAACGTTTGGAAAGAGCGGCAATGGCTTCCCATGTTTTTGCTTTAATTCAGCACTCGAAAGTGAGCTAATTTTGTCTTTGAGGCCGTTGACCGATTTTATTCTCTTATCCAGGATCAAGTACCGAAGGCTTTCGAGGGTTTGTTGAAATCTCTACGTCTATGGAACAGAGCAGTCGATACACTTATGCGTTTGAACCTGCCTTCTACACCTGCCCCGGGATCGGCCGATGATGCAAATCCATTTCAAATGACAACACTGAAGGATGCGTTACCTACAGGCAACGCCAATCCTCCGTCGAAAGCACCTGCGCCCAAGCAGACGTTTTCTCGCCGGCCATCAGCAGATGGACTAGAATGGCGTGTATCGGAAGGATTACTCGTCACCTTATTTTCTTTGAGTCAGGCGTATCTGAACCGGGGATCTGCCCGTGAAGCAGAATACTTTGCTCAACAGGCTCAAGATTTGGCTGAATCACTCAATGTACCCACTATGGTCAGCCGCGCCCTGGCAAAGAAGGGAGAAATTCAGCTGTACCAAAGCCAACTTGAAGCGAGTCATGAGAGTTTGACGAAGGCCGGTGAATGGCTGAAAAATATGCCTGGCGTCGACAACGCCAATGTTCGCCGTCTGCGTGGAGTGTACACCGAACGTACTGCACGGCCTGTAGACGCCAGCGAGCTATACGAAGAGACCATCAATATGATCGATGAATTAGACCAAGCATTCAAAAGTTTTGATGGCCTGGCGTTTGGGTGCGTTTTCTGTAGTTGGGGTCGTCATTTGTCACTCAAATATTTTACAGCAGAAAATCCATTGGGGCCTCCTCACCGGCTAAACATGCCAACGAGGTCATTCTTCCTGAACTTCTCGCTGCTCTTCTCCGTCAGCACAGTGCGTATCCCTCTTTTCATCTGCCTTCATCCTTGTTAAAGCAGGTTCTTCAGTATGGCTGCTTCGCGACAATAACGCGGAAGAATATACAACATTCCTTGACAGGTTCTTGTCACTTCCTCGCTCGTTTCGAACGAAGGTTGGTTGCCAGATATAATTTCGTTTTATTGTTGTGAACATTCTTTGACAGGCTGAAGAAAATGCACTCATGGCAAAACTTACTCTGCATGCTGCGTACGGACGTTTTCGGGCCGACATGTTTTTGAGTTCACTGGCAGAATCTGGTATGTTGCCCGTTTCCCATACTTTTGTGTGGCACCTCAGACAAATTGAACTAGTGATCGCCCTGCCCATGGGCATGTCTTCCAAGAACGAACTTGCATTATCCCCGCAAACACAAGATATCCTTGAAACACTGGACGGTGCTGAGGCCTTATTCTGGGCAAACCTCACGTTGATCGCTCAACGAGGGAGCGTTTTGGATATTCGCGACACGGTCATATCGTTAGCACTAATTCGTGCTTTTCAAACTTCCCTTGGAAAATCCGGTCCAAGCGGGCCTGCTCTGACCATAGGTCTCCTAGGTGACACATTAACATCATCAGATGTTGAGCTCGTTGAGCTAATCCATACCTTCGCAGACGCATCCGCGGCCATCACGCTGCGCCGAGAAATGCTGGAAGCAATACAGCACAAATTCCCTTACCAACATACTGATGACCTCCAATGGCCCCTGCTAAATGGTGTCGGTATATCGCCTTCCCCTCCACAACCCAAGATCTCGCGCCACCCATCGTTCGTTGATGGTTTAGATTCCGATGAGGACGAATGTAGCACAGGTGACCGCTCTCTCAGAGAATACTGGAATTCTGTTCGAACGAGGTATCAATCACAAATTTTCGATCCGTCTTCTTTGTCGGCGTCTCAAATGACTGGTTTGCCTTGCAATTGGACTGTTGTACACATCAATGTCACAGAAGACAAAAGTACCCTATTCATCACACGTCAAGAAGGCGGAGAAGAATCTCGTAGCCCTCTTATCTTTTGCGTTCCGTTAAAGGGTCGTCGGGATAACGGAAGTGGACAGGATGAAGAAGAACATCTAAGCTTCGAGGATGCACTTAAAGAATTGAGAGATATAGTAAGCCTCAGCGATGAGGGGACCAAGTCGGCGATACATATTAAGACAGACGACCAAGCAGCCAGAACGGCGTGGTGGAAGACACGTATGGAGCTGGACACTAGGATGAGGGAGTTACTAGAGAATGTCGAATTCTGTTGGCTTGGGGCGTTCAAGGTCTGTTTCTGTGACATGTCGTTCGTACTAAGCTCATACATCCCAGACGATTCTAAGCTCTCGTCCAAACCTCGCACCCGATATGATACATGACTTGCGGGCACAATTCGAGAAAATCTTCCTGCGAAGCCTTCATATGCAAGACAAAAAGACAAAGCCGCGTGCAAGCACCCACAGGAAAACGGCGTCACAAGGCCCGAGTCAATTCCCGAGCCAAGTGACATTCGATGACACGATCCTTGAATGTTTCTCAACGTTGTCTCCGAAATGCAAAGACGAGGAGTTGGAAGATCTTGTTTACTTCATTTTAGATCTGTATCAATTCCATGGAGTGCCCATAGCGATCGCCGAGGTCGATGTCGTGCAGGTCGTTCTCGATCTACGGGCCGTTCTAGAAGATCATTCCATGAAGCTTTTACGGCGCCAATCGCAGGGAGGACAAGAAAAACCTGATTTAAGCGATGAACACATATTCTTGGTTCTCGACAAAAACCTGCAAGGGCTGCCTTGGGAAAGTATACCCATTCTGCGGGGTAGGAGCGTCAGTCGAATCCCTAGTGTCGATTTCTTGCACGACCGCATCCTCTATGCGAAATGGAAACGCGATTCAATAGAACAGTCAGGATGTCCAACGAAGACACATGCTGCAGTGGTTGATCCTCGTATAGGCTACTATATGTTGAACCCAAGCGGAGACCTTAGTCGGACAGAAAGTAGGTTCAAGACTTGGGCCGCCGAGATGGAGGAGGTTGGTTGGCAAGGTGTTACTGGCCATCCACCGAGTGAACAGCAATTTCTCAACGCGCTTCAGACTCAGGACTTGGTAGTGTAAGAAACCCCTTTCAGCGTCGTGTTTCCGACACTGATCCTTGTCACAGGTATTTCGGCCATGGCGGCGGAGAACAATATCTGCGTTCTCACAAGATCCGTAATCTGCCAACATGTGCAGCAACAATGCTCTGGGGCTGTTCATCTGGTACGTTGCGTGAGATGGGGGATTTTGACCGAACAGGGACGCCATATAATTATATGATGGCTGGGTGGTATGTCATCTCCTTGGTTTGAGCATGCTGGGACCTGAAGTGATTGATGATCTGGTACATTCTCCAGTCCAACCCTGGTGGCGAACTTATGGGACGTAACAGATAAGGACATCGATAAATTCTCACAGTCTGTCTTTGACAAGTTGCGATTGACTGCTAAGGGAATCAAGCAGTGGAATGCTCGCAACGGGGATCTGCCAGTTTCTGTTGTTACTGCAGTCGCTCGATCTCGGGACTCATGTAAACTTAAGTATCTTACGGGCTCAGCCCCTGTGGTGTATGGAATTCCTTTCTATCTCTAGGCTATAGGCGGAGTATTTAAAAACTAAACCATGATCAAACCACATCTAATTGATCATATTTATTACCTGTATAGATTCCATATCATAGTGGTGTAAGGAGCGATTCAACAGCGATTCAGGATGGCGATTCAACGGTGATTCAGGTCCGATTCATCAGAGTGAATTGCAGTTGAATCGTCCATGGATCGACATGTTACTCTGACCGTCTAGCTTTCATACAGGGATTCAGATGTCGATTCAGCTCATAGCCGCCTCCTATCAATATAGAACTATTTCAATTTGATTTTATATTCTGGCCAGTCTCCACCTTCATCGCTTTGATAATTTGATTCGATTCTAGCGAGGGCAGGTGGCTTCTTTGGCTCTTAGGCGGCATGTCGAGCTCGTATATTAGTGAACGACTATCTTCAGTAATACTACAAGACAGGCTTGCCATGCTATCGAGCTCGAGGGAAAAGCTTAGGAGCCACAGCGATTACACGAGGAAAATATTTGAAATAGTAAAGGACATGAATCACAATTCAATCGCGATTCGACGATCCAAAATTTCAGGCGATACAAGCGCTGTTTCGACCTGTTCGTTTCATAATAAGGAACGACTGTCTTCCTTTTCTTTGGTCTGCCTGCAGGAGACTATGTTCGTTTGGTGATGGCCACGATTGCAAGAATAGGAAGCTGCCGACAACCCACAACATAGGTATTACTTATGTATCTATAACGTACAGTTCTCAAACAACCAAATATTCATCGACTGTAATCACCCGGTCTACAGAGAACGCTGGGTCATCACCTCCGCCATTGACCTTACCAACGGACACAATATCCAAGCCTGCCAAGCTACCTTGGCCAGTAAACTTCACATCAACAGGGAAAAATGCGCCCGCATCATCACCGCCTACTGTAAACATCAGCGAGCCTGTGCGGGTGCTATCCGACGGGGCGACAATAGGGATTGACCAAGCCAATAGGTGCGAGGGGTCAAGAGACCATTCTCCTGAATGTGAAGAGACTGTTGGGTAGGACCCAACTCTAGTGGTTGACACAGTTAGTCCTGAGGTGGCACGAAGCAAGAGGGGAAAGCCTACGGTAAAGGAATGGAGATGACAACGTCATACAATGTGACGTGGTCGTTTTCTAGTTCGTATTCGATGCTGACCTCGCATGTACCGTCATTCGATGGCGAGGGCCAGCAGTTGACTGCGAAAGAAATAGTTAGGCGTTGATACCATCCGTCCCCGGTGCACTTACTCGATAGTGGAACATTACTCTCGTCTGTTCCTGCATACCGCCATTTTAATACTGTGGAACTCTGCCCGACTGGGAATGCACGTGATGGATCCCTGAGGGCGACAACACGTTCCTGTCCAGGGACAAATTTCGCGACATTGGGGTGCTGCTTGAATTGTAAATTGTTCCCAAAGTCCGTCGAGGCGGGGGCAAGTGTGAGGCGCAGATGTGCGAACGCAGCATCAGATATTTGGAGGTTCATGTCGCCCTTGAGTTCCATAGACTGCACGCCGCCGTCCCGCAGGAGTGAGAGGGATAATTGTTCATTGATGACAACATGGACGCTGGCGACGATGAGTGAGCAAAGATGGAAGAAAGTGACATGCTACTCTGCTTACCTTTCTACTTTGACCTCAGGTAAGCTGCCTCTCCCGCTGTCTTTTTGTACAACAGATTGTATTTCAGAAACGACGGGGGTGGGTGGTGCTGACAGTTCTCCGACGCCGGCGCTAGAGGCCAAAACGTCACCACCCAGGGCATCTAGCAGTTCTGCCTGCTTCGTTTTTTTAGTTCCCAATTTCATTCCGCTGCCCTTGAAAGCGGGACTACGAGCAGCAGGAGATGAAGTGTTGATGCGTGACACGGGTGTAGTTACTTCAGGTGTATCGAAACGTTGAGGAATCGCAGAGTAACTGCCCATGCTACCGCCGAGATAGCTGCTGCCTCCCGTACTTGCCGTTCGGCGCTGTTGTTCGCGACGCTGCATTTCTAGTTGCCTGGCACGGCGTTTGAGCTCCTCTTTCGCTTCTGCTTCTTTATTCTGCAACAGAAGATAAGAACGAAAGGATTAAGTGACTGTGAAACATGACTTTACCCTGGCTATGATCTCCTGTATCTTCTCTTCGTGACTTTCCATCTCCAAGACGTTCCGTACTTGCATCAGGTTGACCGGTTCCCGGTATCCCAAGCTGACAACCTCATCGAAAGCACCCAGAAGTTCAAATGCATTCTTCAATATTTCCCGCTCGTCCGCACTTCGGCACATGTCTGAAACGACACGCGCACATAGGTGGAGCGTGTCGATGTCTTGCAGAATATTCGAAGCTTTGTTCGTGATTAAGAGGATATAGAGGTCTTCAAGCGGCTGATAAACAAAGCGAACTTCGGCTGTTTCAACTGAGGTATGTTGGGTATTCATAGGAATGAGTTTAGGGAAGGATGCCAATAGAGATTCAATTCTAGTTCGCGTCATCTCCCGGAACTGACGTGAAATTACGCCTATTAAAATGTGCAGTTAGGAGGGTCACATTACGAAAATGGCTTGCTTGAACAAACCCTTTCCGCCTTTCGTGCATATTGAAGCTGCAAGGACAACCTATGGGGGTTTCAAGCAGAGCTCTGGATCAGACGTAGGAGACCAACCATCGTGATTTCGCAGATGCCGGTTTCGTTAACGCGACTCTCGTTTTTCTAATGAGAAGACAACGGTTCTCAAACAAGAGAAGGAGATGTAAAAAAAAAATTTTTATTAAGATTGTTTATTACAATGAATGAAGTTATAATAATTTATTATTTATTAGTACTATTAATATTTAAAGGTTTTGTATCTATTCATAGTCCTTCATTAAATAATTTTTCTCTTTTTGTATAGGAGTCATAATTTAATATAACATCTTTTTTTTCAATTAATACTTTTTCATAGTTAGTTACAGTATTTAATTTAGTAGCATAAATGTTTTTTTAATTGAAATACATATCTTTAAAATCTTGAATGTTTAAAGATTTATTTAATATACCTTTAGTTTTTATAATAATTTCTCCATTATCTAAAACTAAACAATAGGTTTTATTAGATATAAAATAAGCCTCCTTAATTTCATATTCTAATTTAAATTGACCTATTTCATTATCTAATCAACTATAATTAATAAAACTTTTATCCAAAACAATACTATCTGTATCTGAATAATAAATTTTACGTCCTTTTTCTAATATATCTAATTTAAATTTGTTAATATGTATTCTAGCATAACTTGTTACCATAGCTGCCATATGTTAGGGTGACACCCACTAATCTGCTAGCTGGACTGTGTGAGTTCTTCTATAAGAAGGCAGCGGAGGGCACGTGTTACGAGAAGGCATGGGAATTCAATTTTTCTTTTGTTTCTATTGTTCTACCAACGTACATCTCACGTTATTGTCTTTTCTCTTTTGTCTTGTCGACATGCGTCCTTAATTTATACCTCCACATTCCCACCTTATTGTAGCGTACTGTGGACGCCCCTTTTTCTATTGTCTTTTCGTCCTTATTGTCTCTATTGTTCTCTTACCACGACTCATCTCTACGATCTGTATCTGTACTATTTAAATGGTGAATACAGGACTGGTTAAGCCCAGCTTGACCTAGTCTTTCCTACACTCCTAACAAGTGCGATCTAAGTCTCTCGCTCAAACCGTTGCTCACGAGCTTCGGCGATCTGAACCTCTGTTGAACGTCGACACTTACGAGTGTCAACTTACATTTGATTTAGGAGTATTGACCATAACAAAAGGTCAAGCTATTTTATACTCTGCCGACTAAACCCTAGTCTAGACAGTCCACACACCACGACAAGATTCTTACGAGAACCATTCGACCACTTCCCACCAAGTGAATCATGGCAGCCCCATCCACTCCCATCGCTCCTACAGCACCCGCCGCTCTCGCTGCTCACCCCGCCGAGATCAAGATGAGGGCACCAACCGACTACTCGGGAGACAGAGCCAAAACAATGCTCCTCTTGCTCGAGTGCGGAGCCTACGTCGATGCGAATGCAGCCGCGTTCCCAGATGATCGACACAAAATTCTGTTTATGCTGTCATACATGAACGGGGGAACAGCGAGGCCTTGGAAACAGGCATACTTGGAGGAGAGATATATTGAATCAAAACCTTGGGATACGTTCCAAGAGTTCATTGCTAAAGTACATGCGGCGTTCTCGCCAATTGACGATGCAGGGAATGTGCGCACCCAACTTCGGGCGCTCTCGCAGGGAGGAAGGGGAGTGGACGAGTATATCGCGCAGTTCAAGACCCTCACCTACCGCACAAAAATCAAAGAAGACGCCGCCCTCATTGAATATTTTGTCGACGGGCTTAACAACAAAGTGCTGGACAAGGTATTTGGAATGGAGAACCCGCCTGACACCATCGAAGGATGGTACACCCACGCAGCAAGGGCGGAAGGACATCTAAGGAGGGCGAAAGCAATTAAAGAAAGGACCTACAGCAAGGTAAGAGGAGGAGGAGCGGGTAGTTCTTTCAAAGATCCTAACACCATGGAAATCGACACGACGCGCCTCTCCTACGCAGAGAGGGTGAAACATATGAAAGAAGGAAGGTGTTTTATTTGTCACAAAATGGGGCATAGGGCGAACGAGCACAGAGGAGGGAAAGAGCCACCCTCAAAAGACGAAAAGAAGACTGAGACGAAGAAGACCTCCCGCGACTACTACATGAAGATTCGAGCTCTTATCAACGAGCTGGAAGAAAACCAGAAGGAGGAGGTACTCGACCTCATGGTGGAGGAGGGTTTTTGAAGCGGCGGCCTGCATCGGCAGCAGAGCCCGCCAGAGTTATCGTCTCAAGTGTACTAGTAGCAGACGTAAGCAATCAATCCATGCGCGTCCCAGTTCACTGTCTGCTAGATGACAAAAAAGCCAAAATCCCCGCCCTGATCGACTCAGAGCCAGGCGAAACCTTTATCGATCACCGAGTCATCCAGAAACTCGGACTGAAGAAAATCCCATTCGCCAGGAAGATCTTCGCTAAAAACGTCGATGGAACCCTGAACAAAAACGGGATGATCTCACACTATGTCTGTATAGACACCGAAATCGGGGGAAAAGAAGAGAAGATCAGGATGCTGATAACGGGGCTGGGGAAGGAAATGATGATCCTGGGGTACACGTGGCTCCGGAAGCGCAATCCCGCCATTGATTGGGAAAAGAGAACTCTCACCGATAGGCAGACCGAGAGGTCTCTTATGGGAAAGATCCAAACTATGATCGAACGAATGCGAACTATGATCAGTAAGCAAAGCCTCACTATAGATGACAAGGGGCCGCTCGCACCGAGAGTAACGTTGAGTCCGACTCTCGGGAGGCTACCTAAAAGGAGTGCTGGGGAGACCTTCGGGGAAACCCACCTCGCTGCCGCCGGGCACATGAAGAGTAGGCTCGGAACGGTTCATCTCGCAAAAGGGCTTTGCTCCACGGACGAACTCGATAGAAACGGATCACATCTGGCAACGGACACGGCTATGGACACTCACCCCGAGATCAATCCACAGATCTCTACACCGGACAACTCTGATATCGGCTTATCACTCGACACTGAAGGGAACAACAATGGGACGGACGCACTGTTTGCCTATATCCGAGGGGAACCAATGATCGGGATATTCAGGACCGAAGAATCCCCCCTCACAATCGAACATGACTATATTCCCCCGGATTACCAGAGACTCAGGCACATCTCACGCATCACCCGATCCCGACTGACCGGCAGATTCACCTTCTCCCACACAACTCACATCCGAGCAAAAACCTCCGTCTCGCAGAGGCTTGCTCACGAGAAAAAAAATGTCAAGGAGAAACAATCACTCGATGACCTGCTCCCTGATAAATACAAGGAGTATCGGAGCGTGTTCGAAAAGGCTACATCAGAAAGATTTCCCAAATCGAGACTGTGGGACCACGTGATCGAGCTTAAACCGGACTTCATCCCGAAAGATTGCAAGGTTTACTCAATCACCCCGGCAGAACAGAAAAAGTTGGACGAGTTCATCGATGACAACCTGAGAAAGGGATATATCACTCCATCCAAATCCCCTATGGCATCGCCATTTTTTTTCGTAGCGAAAAAGGACTCTGACGCGCTCAGACCGTGCCAAGACTACCAGTATTTGAACGAAGGAACCATCAAGAACTCCTACCCACTTCCATTGATCGGCGATCTACTCGATAAGCTGAAGAGGGTGAAATGGTTCACTAAGTTGGACATCAGATGGAGATACCACAACGTCCGAATAAAGAAGGGAGACGAGTGGAAGGTGGCCTTCAAAACCAACAAAGGGCTGTTCGAGCCCAAAGTCATGTTTTTCGGCCTCTGTAATTCCCCGGCAACTTTCCAGGCAATGATGAACGACATCTTCCGAGATATGCTGAACGAAGGATGGCTAGTAATTTACATGGATGATATTCTCATCTTCTCTAAGGATAAAGGGAAACACGAGGAAAGAACGAAGAGAGTCCTAGCAAGGCTTAGGGAGAACGACCTGTACCTAAAACCTGAAAAATCTAGATTTGATGTACAGGAAGTCGAATTCCTCGGATTGATCCTACGACTGAACCAGTTAGCTATGGACCCCCACTAAGCTGAGCAGAATAAAGGACTGGCCACCCCCAACTAATGTAAAAAGGGTTAGATCGTTCCTAGGCTTTGGGAACTTCTATAGGAGATTCATCAGCAATTTTGCCGTGATTACTAAACCACTCAACGACCTAACAAGAAAGGACCAGCCCTTCTACTGGATGGACGAATGCCAAGAGGCGTTTGATTCACTAAAAAAGACATTCTCTGAGGCGCCAGTATTGCTGATGCCCGATGCAGAGAAACTATTCGTAATTGAAAGTGACGCCTTCAAGTACACAATAGGCGCTGTCTTAAAGCAAACCGACAGCAACGGAGACTGGCACCCTTGCGGATATATCTCCCATTCCCTTACGGGGACTGAACGAAACTATGAAATCTATGATCGGGAGCTGTTAGAAATAATATGAGCATTGGAAACCTGGAGACACTATCTCCAGGAATCTGAACATCCAACAACGATCCTATCGGATCACAAGAACCTGATGTATTTCAGAACAGCGCGGAAATTAAATCAGCGACAGGCTAGGTGGAGCCTCTTTCTATCGCAATTTAACCTGCAATTGGTACACGTCCCGGGAAAAATAATGATCCAATCTGATGCCCTATCGCGGAGAGGAGATCACATACCCGATATCGACAATGATAACGATGATATCACTTTACTGAAGGATAAGATCTTCACACGGACAATTGACACCAAGCTAAAAGAAGTACTGGTGGAAAGCATGATGCGAGATGACTTACTAAAGGAGATAGTAAGAGCCATCAAAGAAGGAGGAACGCCACCGATCAAGTCGGCGGTAGAAGACTGGAAAATGGAAGATGATGGGACGGTCTTTTTCAAAGATCGATGCTATGTCCCAGATGACAAAGAATTAAGAAGAAAGATCGTGGAAAAGTACCACGATAACATACTTACTGGACACCCCGGCCGATTTCAAACTCTAGAACTAGTACGAAGGGACTACTGGTGGCCAGGAATGACTATTTTCATTCAAAATTACGTTGATGGCTGCGCCACCTGTCAACAGATGAAGGTGAATACACACCCAACAACACCGGGATTATCCCCGATCAAATCTAGCGCCACTCGACCATTCGCACTAGTGACTATGGACTTCATCACTGATCTCCCGATAAGCGACGGATGTGACACCATCATGGTCATGGTAGACCATGGTCTTACTAAGGAGGTAATTTTCATCCCCTGTAACAAGAGCATCGACGCATTAGGGGCAGCCGATCTCTATCTGCACAACGTGTTCAGAAGATTTGGCCTTCCAGATAAGATTATATCCAACCGAGACCCGCGCTTCGCCTCAAACGCCTTTCAAGAACTGGGGAGACTCCTGGGAATAAGACTAGCAATAAGCACGGCTTACCACCCACAGACCGATGGGGAAACTGAGAGAGTAAATCAGGAACTCGAAATCTACCTTCGGATCTTTTGTGTGAACAAACCTTCGCAATGGAAAAGCCACCTCACCACCGCTGAATTCACACACAACCAGAAGCATCATTCAGCTATTAAAAATACCCCATTTTATGTAATGATGGGAGCACACCCTAGGGCTATCCCCACAACTTATCAGAAAATGAACGTACCGGCTACCGAGCAAAGGATAGCCAAATTAGGAAACATATGGTGGGAAGCCCTGGCGGCCCACGAACTCTCCCGACAAGTAATGATCAGGCGAAACGGACAGGGATTCCATCCATTCACGGTGGGGGAAAGAGTCTGGCTCGACTCCAAGAATTTGAAGCTAGGATACCCAATGAAAAAGCTCGTCCCTAGACGCAAGGGACCTTTCTCCGTCACATGGGTAATCTCGTCCCATGTCTATGAATTGAAGCTCCCCTCTCAGTGGAAAATTCACCCCGTATTCCACGCCTCACTTCTCTCACGTTTCAAGGAGAACGAAACCCACGGACCAAACTTTCTTCCTGCACCACCCGATCTGATCGAAGGGGAACTGGAACACGAGGTTGAAGCTATTTTGGCCCACAAGGGGATAGGCAGAAAAATTCGATTCCTGGTAAAGTGGAAGGGATACAGCACGGCAGAAAACACTTGGGAACCACTAGCTCATTTAAAAAACGCTCCTGAAATACTAAACGAATACAGATCCATGCACAACCTCTCTCCTATATGAGCCATCCTCTCCATCTTTTCATGACCGCCACCTTCGACCCTGACCCTGTCAGGACGTTCGAACTGATTCTGAGCTTCGTCCAAGACACGGACGGCATTCGTAATGAGGAGAGACTGCTCTCCGTGACCCAAGACCATGCACTGCAGTACGGAACTGTTCGAAATCTCTTCGAGACTTACTGGGCCATCTCTAGCCTGGAACGCGTATTCCAGCGACTGACGGAGGAGGCATACTACCTGGAGTTGCTCCCACTAATGCGAAGTTTAGACGAGCAGGTCCTACGCTATGGGCCCGGAGAGCGGGTGCCCACGCCGCAATGGATTTTTATCATAGAACCGCTGAGCGATGAAGAAGATGTAACACCCGAAGAGATACCACCTCCCCTGCACCCACCACTTCCCCGACGAACCTCACAACCCTCACCTCGACGAGCACCTACCCCCTATCCTACCCAGATCCCCGCCGAACACGCGCCCACGCCATCGTGGATGCGAAACTCGGTCTGTTTCACCTGCGCACAAGTAGGGCATTTTTCTTCTCACTGTCCCGAATACCAATGCCCCCACTGCCGACGATGGCGACCTGAGCACTCTGTGCTCTTCTGCCCAAACAACCCAACACATGACGTTCCGCCACGTCATCGCACCACCTAAAGCCAACCACAATGATCTATAACCTCTATGTCGTCATTGCTCTCGGCACTATCTTTGGCGCGTCCATTTTTATTATATTACTCTGCTACATGCTCATTCTTTTCAAAATCGTCTCCGCCCCTCGCCTCCCACAACTCACTACTCTCTTCACCGGCACCTCAGTGCGCTTCGCTGGGGAAGAGAACATTGGACTACCGACTCGGGTTTATGCCCACAACGCCCCGACTCCTACATCGTTCACCACATTCACCGCGACAACCAGCAATGCGGCGTCTTTTGACCCGATGCGGACGATTAGGACCTAGTTTCGGATGGGACTCGAAACCTTAGAAAGGAGCTAATATTATGAGAAGGTGCGGGAATTCAATTTTTCTTTTGTTTCTATTGTTCTACCAACATATGTCTCACGTTATTGTCTTTTCTCTTTTGTCTTGTCGACACGCGTCCTTAATTTACACCTCCACATTCCCACCTTATTGTAGCGTACTGCAGACGCCCTTTTTTCTATTGTCTTTTCGTCCTTATTGTCTCTATTGTTCTCTTACCATGACTCATCTCTACGATCTGTATCTGTACTATTTAAATGGTGAATACAGGACTGGTTAAGCCCAGCTTGACCTAGTCTTTCCTACACTCCTAACAAGTGCGATCTAAGTCTCTCGCTCAAACCGTTGCTCACGAGCTTCAGCGATCTGAACCTCTGTTGAACGTCGACACTTACGAGTGTCAACTTACATTTGATTTAGGAGTATTGACCATAACAGCGCGCGCATGATAGGGGATTTTGATGAATTTGATGTGAGAGGTTAAAAATAGATTAGTTAGCTAAATTAGGCCTTTCGCACCACTATTGTGGATGGAATACCTAAGAGAACTCAACTGAGGTCTCCCAGTATTTATTTTAGGATTATATACTATTTTACATATGTTGTACTATATTGCTATGGATGCATGCACACATGCATGTATATATGCATACATATTGATGTGTGTAAATAGAAAATTCCCATGCTAACAAATAATGTGTATATAGGCATTTTGTAGCATATTTTGGTGAAATAAAATAAAATAAAATAAAATAAAAATAGTATTATGTAATAGGCATGTTAAGAGACTGTTTCCTAACATTACCACTCTTTTAAGCCTTGACTTCCAGGCAAAAAAATATTGTATCTGTCCACTCTGTAAAATTCTGGTAAGGCCAGAAATTCATCCTCTCATACACTATTCTAGCAATGCAACACGAAGCATTTGGATTACATTTAAAAAATTGGGTGATTGCTTTATGCGCTTGCTTACAATTCTTTTCTGGCTCCCATGAATTATTTTTGTCGGTGTAGTTCTTCCACTTGATTAAGAACTCCAATTTATTTCGTCGAAGATGTGAGTCCAAAACCTCTTCCACAATATATTCTGGAGCACCTTCTACTATTATTGGAGGCTGTGGAGTAGTTTATTGACCAGGAATAGTGGATGAGCAGTAAGGGCACAAACAGAAAATGTTAATTTCGAGATCAATCTTGAATGACTGAGGTAATTTTAACACTACCGCATTAGATGAAATTATTTTAGAAATTGGATATGGACCAACTTCCTTCTCCATAAGCTTTTTTGAAGGTCATGAAATATTTAGATCCTTGGTACTTAGCCATATCAAGCTACCAACTTTGTACTTTGGAGCAACAGCTCGAGTACGATCCACGTGTCACATCATATCATCATGTGCTTTCATCAATGCTGCTTCTGCTTCCTTCTGCACCTTTCTCATTTTTGATACAAAGTCCTCCACTGATTGTACCTTGACTTCTCTTCAAGGTTCTACTCCCATTCTGGAATAATAACCATAATTAGCGAAGAAGGGTGACATGCGAGTAGCCAAATGGAATTTATTATTGTAGAAAAATTCTGCAATTGCCAACTATTCAGACCAATCAGTTTGTCAGTAATTGATAAACATGCATAGGTACTGCTCTAACTCCTGATTCATTCTCTCTGTCTACCTATCAGTTTGTGGGTGATATGCCATAGATAATTTAGTTTGAATCTCTAATATGTTATTTAACTCTCACATAAATGCAGAAGCAAATTGTGATCCATGATCAGAGATAACCATATCAGATAATCCATGTAACTGCCATACCTGATTTAGATAGAGGCACCCCAAACCCAATGATGAGGTTTCTGCAGTAGTAAAAATGATATAGACTTCTTTTGTAAAGCAGTCGCATACTACAAATATTGCATTATATTCTTGAGCTTTAGGTAGTCTTGTGATAAAGTCCACAGATATATCTTACTATGGTGCTTTAGGTATAGGGTTCGGCATTAATTTTTCTGCAGGCTTTTCTAGAAATTTCTTTCCCCTCATGCATGTGTCACACCCATTCACATACTCCAATACATACTTTGAAATTCTGGACCACCAATAATTTATTATTACCAACTCCAACGTCTTTTACCTTCCTAGATGTCCAGCAGCTGGCATCTTATGATGTAACCATATGATCTCTCTTTGTAAATCTTGATCCTTCGGTACATACACTTTTCCTCTGAACAACACTAACCCTTGTTCTTCAACCTATTCATCTCCTTTAATATTACCTTTTTTCTCTCCCTTCAAAGCTTTCACAGCTTCCACCACTTCATCATCCATCTCTGAATATTGTCTAATTTTAGACAATATTTCTGTCTCTGAGCTATCCACCAATAAATGCTCTTGATGCATAGCGCAAATATGAAAGTATTCAGGTTTGAGTAGGGTAATATTTTTATTGTTCTCCTCCACTCTCTTTTTATGATCGGTATATCTGGATAATGCATCTGCTTTCCTTATCAAGCTTCTCGCTTTGTAGAGCAAGGAAAAATTAAAGCGCGATAGGAATAATACCCAACGTGCTTATCGATGGTTAAGCTTTTTAGCAGACATAAAGTACTGCAGATTTTGATGGTCTGTCTAGATTTCGATCTGATATGTACATTCCTCCAAATAATGTCTCCATACTTCCAATGCTTGTATTATTCCCAACATCTCTTTATCATGCATATCATAATTTCTCTCCATATTATTTAACCCTTTAGACAAATATGCACAAGGATGCCATTTGTCATTGTCATTTGTCATCTTTACATAGCATTGATAATACTGCTCCAGTAGCAAAGTCTGATGCATCTGATTTTACTCATAAGGAGTGCGTGAAATCTACTGGGACCAATATTGGCTCTTTTACAAACTTCCTCTTCAACTCTTCAAATGCTGTCTGCTGTTGTTCTCCCCATCTCCACACTACTCCTTTTTGCATAAGGTTGTGTAATGGTGTAGCAATTTAAAAAAAATTATGAATAAAGCAACGATAAAAATTGGCAAGTTCCAAGAAAGCCTGAACTTCCTTGATATGGGTAGATATGAGCCAATCAACAATTGCTTGTACCTTGATAGAATCCATCTTGATTCCATCAGGACCAATCTTTAATCCCAAGAACTCAATCTCGCTTGCTCCAAATACACACTATAAATCATTCTCTGCCAACCTCTTCAACACCTCCTGCACTATCGCCTCATAATTTTTTTCATTCTCTGTGAATATCAAAATGTCATCAATAAATATTATCACCATGCCTTTGTCTATTATATCCTTGAAAATGTCGTTCATTATATTTTAGAAAGTTGGGGGACTATTGGTCATCCCAAAAAACATGACTAATAGCTCGAAGGATCCTCGACACGTGGCAAATGCTGTTTTCTACTCATCTCCTTTCTTTATTCATACATTGTTGTACCCCCAGCGTAAATCCAATTTTGTAAAGACCTTGGTCTTTCCCACCTTGTCAATTATCTCTGAGATCAACAGCAAAGGGTACGCATTCTTTACTGTCCACTCATTCAGATACCTATAATCTGTATATATACTCTTTCTCTGATCCTTTTGTGGTACAAAGAATACTGGTAATGTCTGTGGTGATTTTGAAGGTTGTATGTATCCCTTGTGCAACTGTTCATTAAGGAATATATTCACTTCTTCTTGTTCCTTCAGAAATAACAGATAGACTTTTGACTTCTTTAGCACAAAGTCCAGCTTCATTTCAATAGCATAATCCCATGGCTTTCGCACTGGCATCCTCTCCGATTCCTTCTTCTGAAAAACTGACAAATATTTATAGTAGGCTTTTGGCACCCACTCCTCCACTGGCTTCTCCACTTTCTTCACATTTTTATCCCATGACTGTCCTCCATGAATTTCCTTAAAGGTTTGCTTCTGTTCTTTTTTATTTGTCATAATTGGAACTTCCCCGTTTGGCATATCCTCATCTTCTACTTCCTCTATTGTAACAGAATACTTTCTTAGATGTTCTTTCTCTTTCTTTTCCTTCTTCTCCTTTTTTATTTTTCTCCTATACACATTACATTTTTTAGGACAATGAGTTATGTGTATCTTTCCAGTTTTCCAATCAATTTCCGAATTATGCTTTCATAACCACAAACATCCAATTATCAGATTGGTTTTCCCAAGGTCGCACACCTCAAATACGGCTCGTTCCTGATGATCCTGATACTTCAATATCATCGTCACTTCCTCCTTAATGGTTCCTCTATGATTGATTGTACTATCAATATTGTACATCACTATAGGTTGTGGCAGTTTATGCATGCAAATACTGTTTCTGGTAATTAGTGATCAATTAATAAATAATCTGGTAGCACCACTGTTAAGCAATGCCTCCACATTTATTGCTGCATGCATGTCCACTGTCTTCAATCCTACTGTCAAGCTGATTTCAGGTTCTATCCGCACTGAGCGAAAAAAAAATTTAGAGGTCTTGGGAAATAAGGCTGGGCATTTTTTTTTGTCAGATAAATAATGATGGTCGTACTCTTCAATTTCTCTTTCGGCTTCACTCTGGGTTTCCTTGGATACTAATACATTATATTGATTCTGGGTCACCAATGGGGAAACCTTCACTAGGACTCTTCTACAAAATTCTCTTGCTTATCTTCCTTCAACTTTACTTCCTTGATTGTCGCTTCCCTAATCTTCCTTTTCTGCCTACAATTTTGAGCTATATGCCCTAATTGCCCACAATTAAAATATTTAACTAGAGCTCGTCTCTCTACTCGATCAACATCAATTGCATCTGTTGAGGCTGCTGACTCTTTAATAATAGGTGTCACTGCCATGACCAGTGGCTGTGCCCTCGGAGTTTGTACCTGAGGTGTCCTTCCTTTCTCCGACTTTCCTCCTGATGACTTTCCAAATCTGGAATTCCCATACATCAATTTTGATTCTGCCTGTTCCTGTCGATATTGCCGATCAAGACGCATTGCCCAATTATACTACTCATCCAACCTCTCCAGTATAGAAGGTAGTTGATAGATTGACTTGAATAATGAGGGATTTAATCCTGCCTTCAAATATTCTACCAATGCTGCTTTTCCCATATCGGTTTGTGACACTTCTGCTTTGAACTGCAAAATAAATTCATCCGCAGTCAGAGCACCTTGGCGCATGGTTTTTAATTTTGCATTCGCTGTCACCTTTGGGTTAGAGTCTCCAAACTGTGCCTCCAATCTCTCCAAAAATTCCCTGAAGCTTGCAAATGGTTTATATCCCACAGCAATTTGATTAATGGCTTCGTTTCTCTAGAACTGTGCTTTCTCTTCCTAGATGTATGAGAGAGCAAATATAATTCTAGACTCGGTCATATGAAATTCGGGCTTTCTCCCATGAATATACAATACTATAGAGCTGATGAAGGATTCTATGTTCTCCATGGTACCATCAAATATTTGTGGGGGCACGTATTTAGGTAAACACATTTTTCCACTCTCAGATCTCTCCTTTGCATGCTCACCCTCCTGAGACATCCACTCTACCATCCTCCATCTCATCATCTTTGTCTTCTACTGTCTCTGCATTTGTTTGTACTTGTTTGGGCTGAGATGCTGCTAATACTGACACTAATTGTTCAATATGACTGAGGTCTGGAGATTGGGCAGGACAATTCAGAAGAGTAATATTGTTGTTCTCCATCCATTTCTTGGCCTTTTTTGTTCTCTGTTGTTCTATGTAAATAGTACAAGTTTATATACATTTTGAAGAGATAGTACCAAAAAGGGGAATACAATAAAGGGCAATATGTGCAACAATAAAGAATTTGTCCCAGTATAGTAAGAGTTCTTGTCCTATTGATTTAATATATCATGAAATATAAAAACCGCACTTATCGCATTCTAACTCTCTTGTAATCTCTCCTCGTGTCCGGTAGTGCTTGATATGCGACTAAATAGCTTACTCCGGTTAAGCATCGTGTATCGAAAGTGTTTGAGGACAGCTATACGGCCGCTGAAGTTGTTCAAAGTATTGCGAAGTCATTCGAAATGTCGCAATATGGTTCGAAAGCGTTCGAAATAGTTCAAAGTCGTCTGAAATAGTGCAAAATAAGTCGAAAATAGTTCGAAGTTGATTTCGTAATGTTCATAGTGGTTCGGAAGGTCTGTCATAGTGTGTCAATACGATTGGAAACTTTGCTCAGACCTTAGAGTGCGCAGTGGACCTATCACTGCTCATAAGCGATAGTTTGAGGATGACTTCTTAAGCTTGTAGAAGAGTTGTTAAGTAGACCAGGTCAAGCTGAGCTTGACTGGTCTTTTCATTGCAGCTTAAATACTACAAATGCGAGATCGTAGATACGTGTATGGACGAGTCGCATATAGAAAGGTAACGAAGACAATAGGAATGTTCCACGATTACTACAATAGCATGGGAGAGTGGTGAGGTATGATTAAGGGGTTCGTGGGCGCAGTGCAGTAGAAACAATAAGAGGCTGAGTGAGCATGTACAGAACAATAAGTAAAAAAGAACAATAACGTGAGACGTAACTCGGGCGAAGACAATAAGGAATGATAACATGCCAAAAGAAAAATGAATTCCCCGTGTCCGCCCTTCTCGTAACAATATCAGAACCTTGTTGCTACTCAAAGTTGACTTGTACTTACTCTTTCATTAAATTTCGGAGTGGTATTTATAAAGTCATAGGCGCAACTCCGAGGGCTCTCTTTGAGGTATACTTTGATTTGAGCGAACGGCTATGTCGGAATACAATGCCCACTACGTAAGTAGCAAATCTGAATTCGTTGTTCTAGGATAGATATGTACTAGTTCTGGTGGCCGTGACTATCGAGTGCCGGGCTAGGTAAATGAGATACTGCGAAATCCGGGGTAATCATGTCGGGAGGTCTTTCCTTCCGGGATTCGTATAGCATCTACCCCAAGCGCTAACGTCGAACGGTGTCTAACGGTATGCGATGATATTTTTAAAACTTGACTAAGGAACCGGGTTTCGGGGATACATTGCGCACAGCCACTTGTTTTGCTCATGGCGATGTTGACGATGGCAACGGCGACGGCGACGGTGGCAGCAACGGCAGCGACATCACAGCGCTCTCCTTCTCCTCTGTCCATCGACGCCGTGGACAACAGACTAAGCATGGTGTCCTCGTCAGCCGCCTCGTTCCAAACAGCTCCTCTGACAGCGTCTTCATCAATACACACGATCCGCGACTCGAATCCTCTCCGTTCACAGGAAATACACATCCTGCAAGTTACGGAACTCGAGGACACTGTTAAACTCGACGGTATTACTCGAATCATGACTGGCCCTCAGCTTGCTCAGCATGGCCCTCCTCCTCCTTCTCCTCCTGCCAGCGTAGAACAAGAGCTAGAGACCGTAGTTATCTGCGAAGAACCAGAGCCCATACCTCGTCTTCAGCGCTCTTTAACAGACACGAACGCCCCACTTCGTTCCCTCACGTCATTACCAACGCCTCCACCAACTTCCACCCACCCACTTACCCCTACATACTCCAAATCAGCAGCACATCTTTCCGCGGATGGCTACCTTCAGCCACCACAGCTCCCCATTCACCAACCAACAAGACGCAACACCACCGGCTCCACCTCTCCTACACCCAAGCAAATGACGTTCCCTCCCGTGGCATCGACCGGGGAACTCGAGTCTGACATCCAGATTCACGCTGATAATATCAGGAGGGAACGAATGTCCAAGCGCGCGAAGCAGCAGCAGGAGGCAGAGGCAGAGGCAGAGGCCAAGTTAACACGGAAGGAGGAGAAACAGGAAGTTGTCCTTGTGGGCAATCTCATCGGAGAAGGCCATGTCAATTATGTGCTCATGTACAATATGTTAACGGGAATCAGGATCGGCGTTAGTCTTTTCTCTTTCCTTCGCTTCGATTCACGTTAAACATCCGTCATACCAGGTTTCTCGGTGTCAAGCAAAAATAAAACGTGAGCTGACGAACGAAGACTTTACAGCACGACACAAATTCTCCTTTGACATCATCGGAAACGAGCTCACCCCCTCCGCGAAATACGATTTCAAGTTCAAAGACTACGCGCCCTGGGTTTTCCGCTCTCTCCGTGAAGACCACTTCCACCTCGACCCTGCTGACTACCTCCTCTCTCTAACTTCAAAATACATCCTTTCTGAACTCGGATCCCCAGGCAAGTCAGGTTCCTTCTTCTACTTTTCCCGCGACTACCGTTTCATCATCAAAACCATCCACCACTCTGAGCATCTCTTCCTCCTGCGTATTCTCCGGCAGTACTACGATCACGTTAAATCCAATCCTCACACCCTCCTCTCTCGCTTCTACGGCCTTCACCGAGTAAAGCTTCCCAGGGGCCGTAAAATCCATTTTGTCATCATGAACAATCTCTTTCCCCCGCACCGCGACATACACGAGACCTATGACCTCAAAGGAAGCACCATTGGCCGTGAGTACCCCGAAGAAAAGGCCCAGAAAAACCCACGCGCGGTGCTCAAAGACCTCAACTGGATAAACCGATCGAAGTGTCTCGAGCTCGGGCCTGAAAAACGGGCATTGTTGGAGGAGCAGCTCCGCCGGGATGCGGAATTTTTGAAGAGTGTGAACGTGATGGATTATAGCTTGTTGGTGGGGATACATAACATGCGGCGGGGGAACCGTGATAATGTACGCCGGAACACGCTCAAAGTGTTCTCACCGGACTTGCCGGTGCATACGCCGCACCGCAGGAAGGTCGGTGGCCAGGGGCATGGGCATGGGCATCTACATGGTATAGGACACGGAGGGCACACGACCTCCCCGGAGGCGGTGGCGATGCGCCGTGCGATTTACCGTACCTCCGATCCCATGCGCCTTTTCGATAGTATGCTCCCGGACGACGGGGAGCTAGGCGACAAGCAGCATCTGATATTCTACCAGGACGAGGGGGGGCTGAGGGCGACGGATGAGGCGAATAATGTGATGGATACAATTTATTATCTGGGCGTTATTGACATTTTGACGCCGTATACTGTCGTTAAGAAGGCGGAACATTTTTGGAAGAGCTTGAATGCGGATCGGGTGAGTGGTTTTATTTGAGCAGCTGTCGTAATCCTGATTCTTTCCCTCCCCCCCCCTCCCTTTTTTTTTGCAGCATAAAATAAGCCCTGTGCCGCCGGCGGAGTATTCAGAACGCTTTTTGGCGTTCATGAAGGCTATTATGAGGGGAGGTGGGGGTGGGGAACGGTTCATGGCTGAATAATGCCTCCCCTGCTTATTTGCCTACTCAGTCTTCCTGCGGTCGATGCGGCGGCCAGCTCGCTATGCCACAACGCACAACCATACTATAACACCCATTTCGTTCTTGGGGCACACTTATTCTACGTGTTATCTAATGTCGCCACCGCCTCCAAGCTTTTTTATGCGCGCACCGTCGCTGCCGGCCTGCCCGCTGGTATTTCTAGGTTATCGTCATTGCAAGGCAACCCACAGCCTCCACACTCCTTTCGCTTGTCTCGCGTGTACCCTATTAGGTCCGCCCAACGCTCTTTATAATGCTATGGATACCGATACATACTATCGGTATCGGACTCCTATACTCATTGTCACTAAACTTACAGACGTTCGTTCATTCATCATCTCTCATTTTGTCATGCAACAGTTTTGTGTCCCAATATTTTTCATATACATCTTTATTTATTAGGGTTATGGTTGGGTATCGTATGAGTGGATACTTTGGTTGTCGCGATCTATGGAGAAGAAAAGAAAAGCATACATAAGCAATAGATATCTCTTGAACCTTCAACGTTATGGTCGTGTCATTCATTCTGATTCATCCTCTTCCTGGACAGGCTTCTTGGCACGCGCTTCAAAAATAATAGGTCAGCAATGCTGATTGGGTCAATGTGAAGGGTTGGCTCTACTTTTCCTCGTAGCACGTTTCTTCGCAGCCGCTTTCTTCTTCCCGACGCGTTTTTCGAGTGCTTGATCTTCCTCGCCCTGCAGCTTATGTTCCTCAAGAATCTGATAAAGGTTACAACGTCAGCATTTGGCCAATCAACCGCATTTTCCCTGGCCCATACCTTTTCGAACTCGTCAAGTTCAGAATCTGGTTTGTCTTTAGATTTGTTTGTACGAGCCTAGAAAATACATACTAGTGTAAGAATCTAGCAACTTTATCAAAAAATAAAAAATAAAAAAACGGACCTTCGCGAGAATCTCCGTGAACCTATCAAAGACCTGGCCTTCATGCAGTTTGTCGCGATAGAACTGTAAGCCCTCGATGAGCTTCTTCACCGATCGTTCCGATTTGAACGGGAGCAATGAGAGACAGAACGCAATGTCGCGCCATTGGCGAGGATTCTCTGAGAGCTGGAATCGCTGACAGAGTTTCTCGATAATGTTCTCTGCTTGTTTTTCCTATACCACAAATGAGATACGAAAACAGGCAATTTTCACGCATTCCCACTAACTTTCTCGATAAAAGTGAAGATATACTTCAAGATACACTTGAACGTCTCTTCATCGACAGCGTGCTCGCCTGTCGATAGGTGGCTGATGACTAATGAACGAAGAAAGCATGAGGAGGAGCAAGGAGGAGCAAGAAGGCATCGAGCAGCTCTTACCGTCGGGCAAGTTATTATAGATAGCGTTCTCCTTGCTGGAAAGTTCCTTGAAGAAGAGCTTTGCAAGATCCGCAATTCTGGGTTCAGGATCTTCGAGACACTTGGCCATCTCTCCGAGCTGGCCCTTCACCTTGATCATCCCATTGAGGATCAAGTGAGTTAGTACCATGAGCGTGTTCTTCTTGACTCGTAAGTCCGTATCAGAGAGGCCTTTGTACAGTTCGTTGCTGTTCTCATCGATGATATTACTGAAAGAGACAGCGACGTCTCCGAGAGCAATAACGATGTTGCTCTTGATATCCGCATCTTTCGATGTCTCAAGGATTTTGAAGAGCAGCCGATGGTGCTGATCGCAGAACTGCGAACTGACGCAAAGGAATTTACTAAACGACAGTGTCGCTGCAGCTCGCAACGTCCGGTTCTTTCACAATCATTAGTTACGTTGGAATTTATTATGAAGAAATCCTAAAGCTCACCTTGAATTTATGCGGGCTGCCACATATATGGACAATCATAGGGCCATAGACAGCCAACAATGACTCGAGTCCGTACAATAACTCCGTTTCTCGAACGGCCGCAATGCGTTCGCCAATTTCGTCTTCCGCATTGCCTGCGACCTGATCCAGCTCCTCGCCATCCTTAGAAGGCTGCTGGTTGTTCTCACGGGCAGCTTTCTTCTCGGCTAGGGAGGATGATATAGTGAGAATAACCTACTACGTCGAAGTATCACATACCAGCTTGCTTCTCGTCCTTCTGCCGCTTCCACTCTCGCTCGACCAGCTCGAGGAAAACGATATGCTTAATAGCAACATGTCCAACGACGAAAAGCAGTTGGCTCAACTCAAAAGCATCTCCCAGGTCATTTCGACTGTCTTCCTGAGTAGCATCGTGCCCATTGGTGGTAATATCAGAAACTTGAGTAGTATCCCCAGGATGGTCCTCGTCCATTGCCTCAAGTTCCTTCTCTACCGGAGGCTGTGACTCAGACTTTGACTTCGGAGTCCGGCTGAACGCTTTGACCGTCAGGTTCTTGATGAGATCATTGCAAAGAACATCGGGATGTTCTCCGAGTGCATAAATAGTGTTGATTGCTTGCTCAGCTAATCCAAACCAGTCCTTGGCCCGGCACGGAAGTTCGACCGCAGCCTGCAGCTTCCGGAAGATGGGGTTGTCCATCTCAAAGCGCAAGTTTTTGTCGATCAAAGAGCCTGATAAACATTTGGTTATAATATTCATCACTAATAGTAGACCTTGTACCTTTGACTTTCTTAGCACTGCCGTTCAAACGTTGTAGAGCAACGCAGGTATATCGAGCAAGAGTCAAATCAGCCTTATTTCGATCTGTCAGGGCAAGTTCAACAAGATTAGCTACCACATACCTTGCCGAAAGGACCCAGACCAACTTTCAACATGACATCAACGTTGTCACTCAATACACTGCGGGTTGCTAACGCCAACATTCCCAAGATGATAATGGCTCCTCGCCGTTGAGGCTTGGCCAATTGTCGTTCGGAACCTGATGAATTTTGAACATGTCAAGGGGGTGATGGTAAGAACACTCAGGACTGACTGTAGATCTGCCAAAGCTTGGATATGATATCTTGGTGGACATGACCTTCATCCATCATGATTCTCATCATCTCTTCCAGGCTCGTCAGCTCCGCAAGAGTCGCGTCGTAAGTTAGTCTAGAAAACGATTCAAACCAGCTAGTTTGAGAAACTAAACTGAAAACACACTCCACCATGTTCTTGGCGATCCGGTTGACTTGTTCCTTCGGATTCATGTTTGGCAAGGGGTCAAAATACAGATTTCGATAACATTCCAAGAGTCTCGAACGAATCCCTTTCACCTCCTTGCCATCCTCCGCCGTAGAAGTGGTATTATCCTTGGTCCATATGAGATGCAGCATCTTTTTTATGCCCATCTGAAGAGCGCAAAGCACGTCAGCATGTTCTGCTTTCATATTCTACTTTCATGTTGTGAACGACCTACTATAGCCGTCTTGAAATTGTACTCGTGGGCAACCCGGAAGAATTCCATGGCTTCAAGCACCTCGGGTTTATTGGTGGAACCGAGCAAGTTGCACATCGTTTCCATAGCACCTTCAATTTGTCGGATGAAATTTAGCGCCTCGACATAGTACTTCTTCCGTAATCGTAAGTGGAGGATCTCGTCAGTTTGCAATGCTGCAAGGGCCTCCTGTTCACTGGAGAGGGCAGCCACATCGAGTTGAGACTTCCGCGGTCCTGGCTTGGAACGCTTCTTCGACTTCTTCTTGGAACCATCGTTGTCTTCGCCATCTATTGACATCGAAGGCTCATCTTCTTCAGTCTGCTCCCCGTCGTCCTCTTCCGGCTCTTCTTCACCATCCACGTCCATATCGTCTGGCTTCTTTGACCTGATGACTTAGCGTCAACATACGGCAGGTAGGATAACATGAACGAAAGCTACCCTTTCCTCCTCTTCTTAGGAAACTCTCCTTCCTCTCCTTCCCCTTCCTCCTCGCCTTCCTCCTCGTCATCTTCTGTCCGTTCAACAGCCTTCCCCATGGCGTCATCAACTTTCGCTAGATCTCGCTTCACAACCTGATATTCTGCCTCCCAAACGTCAAGCTCCAAAAACCCGCCATGCATAAGCCCATATGGATGTGTGACGAGTAGCTTTACCAGCAGCGCGGCTGCTCCTTTCCTGACAGTAGCAGCCTTGTCCTCTAATGCCGCAATGGCAGCGCGTGTAATCGCGAGGCGCTGTTTCGGAAACTTGTGCTTCAGATCACAACATTTCGATAGTACCGAAAGGACTTTGGTGCGGACGTAGGATGAGACGTCCATGATGCGCTCCAGAAGAAGATCATACAATCCATTGATCTGCTTCTGGGCCTGCCCCTTGTCTGCTCCATCGTCAGCTTCGGCATCAACAAGTTCGGCAATGAGGTGTCCGAGCACTTCGACGATGGCAATCCGCATTGGATATGACTAAGGAGAATAAGCATAGCTCAAAGGACAGCCAAAATGGCAACGCCTACATCTGAATCTAACTGTCCGAGAAGAAGGCTGAGTTGCTTTAGAATCGCCCTTGGGGAGAGCTCTGCGAATCGAGTGAGGAATCTGGCAAATGCTCGTGGACCCTTTGCGTCTTGCGCATTAAATGTTTTCGCTGCAATTTCGCGAAGTATCTCGTCCCCAAGCTGAGCGTGATCATATTCCTTTGCAAGAATAGTTAAGCATTCGGCCATGGGTTCTGATAGATGCTCGTAGAACTGCAACGACTGCATAATCGTAATCTGCACAGCAAGCGAGTGGCCATGGTGCTTAACGGCCAGGCAGATGATTTTGTAGACGCCCAGCTTGATTTCTTGTACTTTCATATACTGTTCACTTTCTGTGATATGATATGCAGGACGCGTCATACATCTATATTATCCCTGTTTATCAGATGGTACTTCAAAGGAAAATAAGGAGACTCACGTAACAAAGGCATCTCTCTCAGCCGTGGTCGTCCAGATTCTCTGGGTCTGAAGACGAAGGACCCTACTGATCAGCGCGAGTGTTGGAGAAATTTGGTCAACCCAAGTCCAGGTCTCGCTCTTTTTCTGTGAGACTGTCCTAGATGGCCCTCGACCACCAGCCTTGGCACCTCTGCCTCTACGTCCTTTCGCAGCCGGAGCGGGAAGAGCTTCGTCGTCGTCCGATGCTTTGACCTTTTCCGCAGCTGTCACGAACCATTGCAAAAGAAAGGCATACATCTCCAGTGGGGTTTTATGCGACATATACCCTTGTTGATCTCCTTGTTCGACATCTCGCATCGTAGCATCCAATTCAGCTTGCAAGCCAGATGAGATGGAGTCCAGTAACTTGCTCATGATCGCGCCCTGTACGCTTGCTGAGTGCTTCAAAAGATATCTGTACACGTCAAACACTTCCGCATCTGTTATGGCATCGCTAGACTCTGCCACCGCTTCGACAGCAGCTAAAGCAACGTAAGTCAACCAACTAACCAACGAGTGGCGCAAAAGTCAACCTTCCAAAAGACGACCAGGTTCTTCATTGCCTATGCATTCTTCGTTTGGAAGCTCATAGCTGTCAATATCCTGAAAAGCTTGATACTCCTCTTGCAAGTCAAACTTGTCGGACATGGTGTTGTGGTTCAGAATAATGCACGCGACTATCACGTGCTTCACGCGACACGAGAACTCGTGTTGTGTTTATGTAAACAACTTCCTAATGGTCCCTTAGTACTTTGGTGTTGAAGATTCAGTGAGGTGCTTATACCTATCTAGTTGATTCTACACTCATCGTGTCAACTGAGTTATTTGACTTTTATTGTCCTCATTCATGGTTTCCCATACTGCATCACGACTCAAAGCTGATCTGGGTAATCCATGACTGCAGGTTGACGCGATGCTGTACAGTACTCTTCCTTGATTGGCGCCAGTATGTGAAGTCGATGAACTACGCACGATCAACACGAGGAAACCCGCAGTCTAGGGCGTTTGCTGAGGTCAGTTTGATCTTCCAGACGTCGATGGCGTCTGACTCAGAAGCAGTTCAAAAGAAATACACCAGTCCTCCAGAGCGAGACCAGACTTACTTTCTCAAACCCGTCATCTTTCAGGTAAGACACAGAACCCCTTCAACTGTACAGACGTCTCGATCCTACGTTTAGGCACAAGATCACCTCTTCCAAGTACCAAGCTATCATTTTGCACGGAATTTAGACTTTTTGAAAGCAATCTTTTCGCATCCTGAGCCAACAGAAAGTGATCTAGAACGGTCAACCCAAGATGCACCCGTGCAGCTTGCAGGAGTGAGCAAACAGGATTTTCAGATGTTCTTACAGGTGATGCACCCGCTGTGAGCACAGACCTTTCTACTAGCGAATACATCGTAGTGAACGTTAGATAGTGATAGCACTGCACCCCTCTGGACAGAAATGACCAAACAAGACTGGATCTCTGTTTTGAAACTCGCATCAAAATGGAAATTTAAAGAGTTCAGAGTTCTGGCCCTCGATAAGTTAGCTGGGGAAAGACTAGAACCGATTGAAAAAGTAGTATTGGGCAGGAACTACGACCATCCAGAATGGTTGGTGGAGGGCTACAGTACACTGGCAGCCCGCAGTGAAGCGTTATCCTTGGTGGAAGCGGAAAAAATCGGATATCCCAATGCGATTCGTGTGTGCCAGATACGAGAGGAGATTGGGCTGGCGGTTGGCAGGGTACGCAACGTTGTTGAAAGAGAGTTCAGCGAGGAACTGCGACAGGCGCGCATGGTGCATGAAGACGTGGATATAGATTCAGATTTCAATCTGAGTCTACACAGTAATTTAGAACTGAAGGATTGGAAGAAGGAAGGAAAAGCAAAGAAGAAAGGCCCTAAAATTCGCTAGTAAGTTGGCATCACCTGAGACAGAAGTATGTAAAGTGTTACAACTTCCAAACTCGAGCCAGGTTGCAAGATTCCTTGATTCGTCCTGTCTGTAGAATAAGGATAAAGACCAAAGCAACTTCACAGGTTCCTCAGTGATCCGAAGCCTGCCAGTGTAGTCTGGGAAAACCCGATTGCCATCGATCGACGCCGCGTTGCGGTTGAATAAACACAAGAAGGTCAGTCAGTCCCAAAAACATTCGCCTACGCAGCATCTGCAATCTTCACCTACGTATCATAATCGACAATGACGTCACGAAACAGCATTTATTTCCTCGAGCCAGTCGTCTTTCAGGTTAGAATCGATCCATCTATCTTGATAAGCTTAAAGGGATACACGCCCCTCTGAAGGTTGAAGATCGACTTTTGCCAAGATATTACTTTGCAAAAAAATCGGACATTTTCGAATCCATGTTTTCTGTTCCTCAGCCATCAGAGACTGATCTTGAAGTATCGAACGAAAATACGCCCTTAAAGCTCGATGGAGTCCTCAAAGCGGATTTTCAGCAGCTGTTAAAAGTGATATACCCACTGTGAGCACAGATTTTTTTCCTAGTAAATGCTGTAGTAAAAGGCATGTAGTGAGACTACGAAACCTCTATGGAGCACGATGACGAGGGAAGAGTGGATTTCTGTTCTAAAGCTGGCAACAATGTGGAACTTTGAAGACGTTCGGGCGTTGTCTATAGACCAGTTGACCAAGGGACCGATGGAGCCAGTGGAGCAGATTTTGCTTGCTAAGGAGCACATGATTCCCCATTGGTTGCGTGCTGGGTATACTGCACTGGCAACGCGGAGTGAGGTTTTGTCTTTAGTAGAGGCTGAGAGGATCGGCTTCCCGACCACAATCCTCATGTTTCAAGCACGAGAGCAGATTCGGAGAGCAGCGGATAGTGGAAACAACAGAATAAGAATACATGTCGACGCAGCCAGAACTATCGAGACGACATTCGGACAAGAGCTGCGAACAGTGGAGCAAGGGAGAAAATTGAATCGTCGCCGTGAGAAACCGTTGTCGTACTACAATTGACATGGACATGCGAAAGCAATGGAGAGCACACACTCTTCAATAATGTACTACTTATCTGCGATTTTGACATAAATCCAATAGTTGGCGACTGTTGGTGGCAATCATCCTCCTTTCTGACCAGCTATGAGGCTTGTCTAGCTTCCAATCCAGTGACGCTAGCTTTAAGAAGGCAGTTTCCAAAGATAGTCCAGTAACACGATCAAATCAACTTACAATGTTTTCAAAGACACTGAGTATGCACTGATGTCTGCATTTGAGGAATTAAGCGCATTCGCATGAATTGTATTGAGGTGCCACAAAGTTCTCGTGCGGATCTCGCCACAAGTATGTGCCACTATGGTTGTTATTGCTTTTCTGTCCTTTACCTACTTATTACTGCTCACATCGAGCTTGCTTTCGTTCAGCTATTTTTAGTTCATTTGGTAGATATACGTCCAGTCACCTTTGGCCGCGGTCACCTACATTGGGGCCCTGGCTTGCTATTCCAACTTTACTCCATGTCTACCACACCACCACACCACTATAGCACTACCGACATTCTTCCATCGTCCATTCCGAAGCTCTTGTCCACAGGCTTGAACTGGACTGCATTTTCCATCCGCTTCCAGGGGGCGATTGAAGCAAAAGGCTTTTGGGGCCATTTTGATGGCACGACGGCCAAGCCGACCCTTACAGCAGATGAAGAAGCTCATGTACACTAATACTAGTAATAGTGCCTTGCGAACGGCTTCTATATTCGCACTTTTTACGATCACAACTGTCGACGTCGGACAACGACGAGTTAAAGAGCGGTTGCTTAAAGTCCCAATACGGCCTTCCGGACCAATCTCTTGAGAAAACCATGAGGGTTTTGAGCAACAAGACAGCCTTGAAACTCGCAAGGCAGTGACGCGGAGTTGCTAAGGTTATGTCGAATTGAAACTCCGTATTCCACCTTGAGAAAAAAAAATGAGTCAGCAATTCTCAATCCTTACCACCACAACCATCCCCCTTCTTAGCTTATCCACCACCAACACTCTAACTAACTGCAGGACGAAGATGGACGTAGATATGAAGAACAAAGATGATAACGAGGAAAAGGGTATTATTGCACCTGTGAGCAGCAGCAGAGACCGAGACCGAGACAGAGACAGAGATAGAGACCGTGATTATGACCGTGATAAGGACAGGGACAGGGACCACGATCGAGACAGACGTGATCGCGACAAGGATAGGGATCGAGAACGGGAGAGACGAGAATCTGGTGTGTTTTTTTTTTCTTGTCATTCTAAGTCCCGGATGTCTGATTGTTCCATTTTCAAAAGGTCGCTCCAAGAGAGGCGGGGGTGACCATTGGGAACCCGAGAGTAGACGCAACGGAACTGAAGTGGGGAGCCGTAATGTTCACGCTCACGTTCTCCTGTCTGATCTGTTCCATAGCGTCGTAGGCGCTCGCGCACGCGAAGTCGTTCTCGCTCCAGACGTCGTTCTGCTTCACCCCGTCGTACTCGACGCCGTACTAGGTCACGATCGCGCTCCCGGTCGCGCTCCCGGTCTCGTTCCAGGAGCCGTGACCGCAAGCATGTGGACGCTTTCTCCCGTTCTCTGGGAGGTCCTATGAATGCCGACCACGAAGAGGCAGTTGAATTTGCCAAGATCAGCAAGAGAGAGAACAGGGTCTACGTCGGCAACCTAAGTTACGACGTCAAGTACAGGGACCTAATGGAATTCATGAGGGGAGGTGGGTGGGGGAATCTCAGCTTAGTTTTTTCTTCAAAGGTGTGGCAGCAGAGGCGTGCTGGGCGATCATGGAGTTTCTTTTCCAATTGTGTGCGCATACACAAGCGGTGTTCCAATGAGCTGGAGCTTTGGCTTGTAGCGAGGATGATCTTGTTCTTTTCAGTTTTTTGATGGAATGGCTGAGTTGTTGAGGATATTGATGGGAGTTTTTCTTTTGGGGTTGGCAGCTGGTGAGGTCCTATTCGCCGAAGTACTCGTCACGCCTACCGGTGTTTCAAAAGGCTGCGGGTGAGTGGTTAGCAATTTTCCTATTGCTTTTTGCCCACATTAGTATTACAGGATCGTCGAATTTGCCTCACATGAAGATTCACAACGTGCTATTCGCGAATTGTCAGAGCAAGCGCTCCTCGGGCGTCCAGTTTTCATCAGAGAAGTGAGCCTTAAGCATCTGGCGTTGTCTCGTAACTGCTGCTGAAAACATCTTCAGGATCGAGAAAACGAGGCTCGATTCGGTGCTACACCTGTCCCAGGTAAAATAGGTATGGCTATGGCTGGTCAAGGCTTGCATGCGGCGCCGCCTCCGCGACCGCCTTCTCACAACTACTTCGGCACCCATAACAACCCTGGCAATCAGCTCTACGTTGGCAATGTATGTTCTGGTGTGCTACAACGTTGTAATTCACTTGCTTATTCGAATGTAGCTACCTTATCAAGCAGGATGGCAAGACCTCAAAGACCTTTTCCGTACCGCAGGCAACATCATTCGTGCTGATATCAACATAGGTGCGGACGGCCGCCCTAAAGGATCTGGCACGGTAGTCTTTGAAACTCCCAAGGATGCGGCGCAGGCTATCAGTAGGCATTAGTGTGAACATCTAACATGTCAACTTATCTATTTGCAGACATGTATCATGGTTTTGACTGGTATGGTCGAACTCTCGAGGTTCGAGAAGTAGGTCAGGTTGTCGTTTTGAGGTTCTCCTGCCTAATGCCTTCACCATAGGACAGATATGCAGGCCTCTCTGGTCCAGGCAGCTTCCGTGGAGGCTTCCGCGGCGGGACCCGTGGCCTGGGGGGGCGTGGATTGCGAGGTGGATTTAGAGGAGGCTTTCGTGGTGGGGGTGGGGGCGGAGGCGGTTTCGGGCATGCGAGTGCTGGCCGTGACTTTTCTAACCAGGATCTTTATGCCGATTATTCTGGTCCTGATCAGCAGACTGCCCCTGCCCCTGGGTTGAGGATGGATGGGTATGGTGCTGGCTATGGCGGTGGGGCTGTTGCAGGATATCCGAATGCTGCATATACCGAGCCGGAGCCAAGCCAGCAGATTATGGTTCGAAATGTACGTTGATATCATTCCTTGGTGGGCTTTGGATGAAGCTCTGATTGGTATATGCGTTTAGCTTCCGTGGTCAACTGCTAATGAAGATCTCGTCGAGCTGTTTGAAACCACCGGCCAGGTAGAGTTGGCTGAGATACTGTTTGATGGCACACGTTCCAAGGGTTGTGGCGTTGTCCAGTTTGCCCAAGTGGCGGAAGCCGAGACTGCTATCGGTTCGTTACCAGCATATTTTCTTCGTAACCCAGGTCTGATACCTTGTCTGTTTACAGCCAAGTTCCAACAATACATGTACGGTGGAAGGCCCTTAGGTATGTTGTGATCAATTACGATGTCTCGATGATACCTAATGACCATATCTAGATGTCCGGTTCAATGACCGCTGGCATACTTTCACACCGACAGCTGCCAAAGGTGGTCAGGTGGCGCCAATCCAGGCCGACATGGCGTAGTATTCCTGACCACCAAAAATATCTTGTTGCTCTTGCGATCTTATGTCCTTGATCCTTTGTTCGAAGAGTATATATAAGTTAACATGTTTGTACTAGTCTTGTGAGTCTTATACGATATGTTAGCGAAAAAGCGGTAGGCAAATGAATGAGAGTCTAGTTTAGTAGAGGAGATAAACTTGAATGGGTTGATAGACAGAGCCTAGTGTGCCTGTTGTGTAATTTGTAAGAACATATGTAGTGGTGCACAGCAGTTGTACACAAGAGTGACTTGAGCTTTATGTGTGGGACATATACATCAACACAGCAATAAATGAACTCTGAAAATCAGACGCGGGTGGCCCTGTTCGCAAACAATGCTCAGTCTCACACCGGGGGGCATGACTATCTAGCGGTTGTTGAGAACCTGGCAGAGATCTTCAAAGTGATATTTGCGCAGGAATTAAGATATCGAGTTAAACTTGACGTACGAGTCGGAACTTCTAGACGAGTTCCACTGGATGGACATATATATGCACAAGACAATAAATCATTATGTTTACCCTCTTTCAGGTATCTACTTCGCCACGAGCTCCAAAACTACACCCGAAATGCCCAACAAGTGCTCGTTTCGTGATGTTCCCTATGTAACAGTTTTCCTTATCCACAAGCTTTCATTCGGTGCCTTTCACGTCTCGCGATCATATCATGCGTCGATAAACGCGCCCGAGAAAGCATAGTGCGTGTGGTGTGGCCCTTAAGTTTTAATTCATTCCGCATTTCTAGGTAATAGTACGCACTTTATGCCCCTCGCTACATAATACAGGAACACCTATTACTGATGCAAGTATTATCGCTCGTACATCCGACCATCCCCGAATTCGACAATAGATACCAAGCCGTCTCCAGAGTCTATAAGCCAGGCATGGACGGATCTCGGCTCTTATATTTCGAATCAGTATGACGTAGGTGTCTTGACATATCTTGATATACACCCTGAGTGTCCGGGAGACCAACAAGAGGCAGTAAGGAAGTGTTAGCGGACAGTTGATGTGGCGTCGATACTCAAGTGATAAGCAATACGAGGAATTGTTGCAACATATGCAATGTAGGGAATAATTTGAGGATGATTCCTTGGATAACGGCCGAGCTTGTGGAGAAGTGAATACCATGCGGTACTCTAAGTGAGTTGATGAGCGAGATTGTAAAGGTAACTGGCGGCAGAACAGAACAAATTACAGGACGGGGTAGAGACAGGGAGGTAGGACCTGGTCTCGAGGAGGCTGGGATTGAAGAGAAAAACAAGGATAGAAGGTGCGGCACAGGGGTTGCGGATATGTCCTTGGGAAAGTAAGTGGGTCAGGCAGTTAAATCCAACGAGTTCCCAGGGAAAGAAAAATGGACCAGTTTACCGGTCCAGAAACTTGGAGCACGTCCGAGCATGCGCACTATTGTCGGTGGCGCTGGGAGCATTACTGCAGCTCAGTGTCTTCTCCAGCCTCCCAAAGACCTCACTGAGCAGTCGCGGCCATCAGGTATTGTATTTCATAACTTCTTGTGGAGGAGACACATATCAACCACATGATTTTCGACTGGTACGTACAGACTGAGTACCAAGTAAATCGAGGTCAGGGTGACCTGAAGACGGCTTGCCTCGCTGCACCACAGAAAAATCTGTGGGTGGCATACTTGTTCTTAAGGGGTTTGATCTAAATTCAGCAATCTCGTCAGAGTTCGAGCGAATAGCATGTAGAAAAATTTGTTACTCACTGCGAAGAGCACAGGTTGGTATTCATTGAGCGAATCATGTACCCCTGGCGTAGAGTTTTCTTCTGAACTTTGAGCTTTTAAGTATTTCGCCCGAGTACAATGTATGAAACTCCCACGAACTTATTTCTCCACGGGTAAATTTGGGGATAAATCATCAAACGTTCAGAGTTGAGGCTCGTAAGATGCTGGGATTTCGAGGATATTCATTGACAGATATGATGCGGAGACGTTGGCTGTTATAGGCAGCAGAAAAAATTAGTTGCGGGCGAACGAATGAGTTTGGTTCCATCAATGGACTTTGAATTGAAATTGGTCTTGTCTCACCCTCATCCTCATTCTCTGACATCGTCTTCTAGGCTGCGAACTTGTTTTGCTGCGCCCTCGCTGCATCTTGAACTTTGCGCCTTGATCCCCACATCGCCCAGTGACAATGGCCACACCTCGTTTTCCCCACCCCTCGTTTCCCCAGACAACAAAAAATACATTATCGCACAGCAAAAACGATTACAATACAAACAATTCTTCTTCCTGGGGACGTCTTGCATCAAGGCAGAACTGACAGAAGAAAGCCAATTCTCAGCTCAGTTGGATTTCAACGCAGTCACCAGCTCGTCGTCAGTCATAGTGGCTCCATTGGCGGAATTGCCCATCTATGCTGCTTAGCGCTCCATGGATGATGGATTCCGCCGGCCATGAAGTTAACCACACTGTTAGTGGGGCATTTTTCATGATACCAGCGAGAGGGGTCAGCATATTCGTTGTTCCCATTATTGCGGCACAATGTGAGTTCCCTTTGACTATGTCTTTATCTCCATTCTTCTCGTTCTTGTGGTCTTCATTTACAATATGGGCAACCTGGAGATCTGTTTTTTTTTGCATTTGGCGGTTTAGCAGAGCTTCGAGGCGTGTTGATGATGTTGCTTTCAAAATGTGGGCTTGAAGCCTCAATGGGGACTAGGAGCTCGTTTCGATTGAAACAAACATTCTGCATTCGCAATTGATCAGATATACATGTCGATGGGATTGTTGTGGCTTGACTCACTCGCGCACTTCATTGCAGTGACTGTTACTGTGACATGTCACGCATGGCCCGGGCGTAGCAAGAGTTTGCTTTGGGGGGGAAGGAGGGTGAACTTCCTGAGGATGGAGGGCGATGGATGTTCTTGGCTAAAATGCAGGATAATGGGCCCAGAGTTATGAATATCCACCGCGGTTGTCATCAGTCTCTATTTGCCCGACTCGCTTGCATCTCTGGGATGAACCCTTCGAGGTTGATTTGGTTAGAACCACAGAGATTTTCCGTGTTAGAGCTCTAGATGACTTTGGTGCTAAGTATTTTCCTGTTGTAGGCCATTGTTATATTGGCGTATGTCGCCAAGTGGCCCTGCCGCGTCTCACATCCGTATTGTGGCTCGCGGGTCCAATGAAACGAAACGACGAAACGAAAGATCGTACGTTCCAGCTGCTTGCTATGTCAGAGACTTGTGAAGCACGTCGTTTGGCAAGAAAACCTATTCTCTGGCCAGACTACCGATGGGTCCAGAGTCGGCGTCCTTCGTGATGATAGTCTGTCATCAGAGTCTCAGCATCGGTCTAGCTTTGTTATTCCTTCGCCTTCATAGTTGCGACCTTTCTTGAGGTGCGAGACGCCTACTGGAGTGTCTAGGACGAGCAATTCAACGGAAGTATTTTACCCACGGAGACAAATTCGACTCGAGTCATTGCCTAAATCGGAATACAATCTCTTTCCCTCGCAATATTGAGGTGCGCCTCCTCGTGGTGCGAGCTTCTAGATTGTACCCTTAAAAAGACGCGGGGACCTCAAAATTTAAAGGAGGCCCACTTCCTTCCCACTTCCACTCCTTCTGCCCTCATCCTCTTCGTCTAGTGACGATATCTACTTTGGACGCTCGTTGAATACATCTACAATATGCCTTATCGCCCCCGTTCCCTCTCTTTGTTCACCGTTTCTAACTCTTCCAGGCGAGAGTCATTCACTCTCCCTGATTATTACCGCTCCACGCGGATCGAACAATATGGCCCTTATTACAGATCATCAGAGTCTGCGCGAGATTTTATGGTAGCCTGCAAAACGCACATGATCTTATCAATGTTACTCATTACTTTCTATCGCAGGAAACTATCGATCTTCGTGGGCAAGAGAGCTCCTGTTCCATATGCGCTCTCGTATGTGTCACGAGTGCCCTGTTGCTTTCGCACTCATTTATGGATATTGCAGCCCGACATCCCGGAGGAAGATGAGCTTCAGCTCCACAGCATGATGTTTGAAGTGGTGGGCAGCGGGTCCGTCTACGACGTCACTGAATTTCCATATCAACGTGAAAAGAAAAGAAAATGGCTTGGGTGGCTGCAGGTATGGGAATTCATTCGTTCACACAGCAACCAGTTTTCACTTTTTTCTTTTCCCTTTCCCTGACAGCGTCTATATTCAATGATGATCCACAAGTGTCATCAGGTGGAAGTTAGAAATGCTTGGCGAGGTGCTTACATTGACAAGTCAGACTGAGATGTCATATCTCTGGCCGCTGGCCGCTGCTTGAAAATACATGCCACAGGCAGCACAGATGGCCATATTTTTTTCCCTGTATATTCCATAAATTTGGTCTTGTATATTGTACATATAATGTTGAACCTGCGCTCTTCTATGTGATGTATACTGAGGAGGCTCCAAAGGACGTATGATCGCGCATGATTATACAAGCGCTTGCGGCTGCGCTCATCAGGTGCCTGGGTTTTGCTGATCATCGTTGATTAGACTCGCAAGCCAGTCCGCTAGCGCTCACAAGCTCTATACAGTCGAACCTCCCATAACCCATACCTCTCCGTGGATGGCCCAGGGTATGGGTTATGAGAGGTATTGCTAAAAATGAACTCGAAAAGGCATCAAAAAATCAAAATAGTAGAACAAATTTAGGACTACAAACTCATGTTAAATCATGTTACTAACATATGTGTAAACTACTTTGAATAATACCATCTATAATCTCTGAAAGAAGTCAGTTACAACAGTTTCTTTCATACTCCTGGTCTCTTCAAGATGGAACAGCCTACCGAATGAGCCCATGGGCCACAATTGCTTTGAATTTGTGCAAAATGATCATTTAAGTCATCAGTGTATCTGCTGATGGTTGATACTGCCACATCAAGTTGCTAGTCTAAAGGCAGAGATAGGCTGATCAAAGGTATCATATCCATGCTGATCTGTGTAGTTTTATTACATCAATGGTTTTCACTGTGGTTTGGAAGGCATTGGGACTTCAACATCCAAGCCAGTAAGTTTATTCTTTGTCTCTTTTTATTGTTATCATTGATATTTTTCTCTTTCCAGGATCTGATTCAATTTCATTCCATGACGGCCCCCAACACTGCCCTCTTTGGTTGGAGACAAACTATGCCCATGCTACCCCCCTCCTTACACTGTCCAAGGTCCGGGTCAGGACCTGCTGAACTGGGTCCGACCCAGGTCCGACCCTCACAGGTCCAGTCCAGGTTCAGCAAAATGCTGGACTGGACCACCCTTACAGGTCCAGGTCCAGTCAAAGGGTGGACCGCGAACCAGGTCCGGACCACGTGGACCTGAGTAGTGTACAGTAAGGGATTATGCACCTCCACAAAGACGACCAAAGTTTTCGACAATCATGTTCAAAAACTTGTATCTTTGGTAGAGTATTGATAGTACATATAATGATGTAATGGTAATTTTGGTAACATTTGCCTATATTTGGACCTTGAGAAGACCCTTCACCTTTTTTTTCATCCATCCACACAACGTGCAGAGTGTTGAAATTAAATTCCGATGCATGCTGCATACATGAGGCAATGCATGCAGCACACACATGTTACTGCACTTACTGTGCATACATGTGGTAAACACATTCCTGAGTCATGTGACATCCTTACTATTATGTATATAAGGAGAACCTGTACTGTAGTAGATATACAGTGTTCTTACCTCTGCTAAACCCTAGCTCTAAGACTAACTAAACCCCAGGTAGGTTATAAGGAATGTGTCATCTCTTCCTCTGTGCAGCGTATGTAGTCTGCTCCAATACAGAGGCCCTTCTATCATGAAATGTCACGTCGGGAGCAAGACAAAGTTGATTTGGGGCTGATTGTTGATGGAGGACAACACATTCAGCCTTTGAGGTGGGTGCAAAGGCTAGATTACCCTGACACAATCACAAGGCTTGTAAAAAAAACTGGAGGAAAAGAAGGTAAGTTGACATTTCACATATTCAAATCCATCTCACCTCCATGATCCAGGAGGTGCCATGGTATCCAATATACAGAATGTTGATGGTCGAGAAGATCAAGAGAGGCACACTGATACACCAAAAAGGAGTGAGCTGCATCGAAAATGATAGCCGGAATGTAATGAACTCACAAATGCTGTTAGCTTTGCAAAAAAAGGGTACCAGAGACATGTCAAAGCCATTTGGGGAAGCATATAATGCAGATGATACTTTGAAGGATGTGACCAATATAGAATTGGTCCATTCACCATCTCAATTAGTGACAATGGGGAGTACCCAAAAGCAAGCACATGATGGTGGCAATGAGAGCAGTGAGGATGATGCCAATGAGCTTTCTAAAGTTAAACGAAAGGTAAATGCCAAACCTTACATATGATGCTGTATTTCGTGATGGTTTTGCCTGACCTTTCTAGAAAATGCATTGAGTGATTGTTGATGATTTGGATGACAAAATATCAAGGAATGAGCAGGAGATGGAAAATCCAGATGATCCAGCCACAGATGACAGAGATACAGAAAGCGAAGAAGAGGAAGATGTGCTGTACATGGTAGAAGAGGTAGCTGCACAAGAGAAATTCCATGGTGTGTTGAAGGAGAGCCATGTGAAACAAGTGCATAATGATTCACCTCCTGATATTCCAAACAAACATAATCTTGCCACATCAGACTGCAACTGCCACCCAGAAATGCATCAGCACTCATGACATTCAGCTGTGTTTCAGAGAGTGTGTCCAAATGGTCAATGGCAAAGAAATTGCTGGGTACTACTGCATACTCTGCTTAAATGGAAAACCTGCATGTGGCAACCTAGGGTGGCAGACTGGGAATGTCACAGCAAGGTGATGACACCTTGGTCAAAAGCACTATGCATCCTATGTGAAGATATGCAAATCCAAGGGAATCCCAGTGAAATACAGTCCACCTGTGGGATGGAAGCCTCCAAAGGAGTACATCCTTCAATTAAATAGTCCTTGATGCCAAACTGATTATGATTTTTTGTAGACCTGCAAAAGAGAATAGCATCAAGAAATTCTTGACAAAACCAAAAAACCTCAAAGTGACAAAAGCTGGACTTCAAGAACACCTTCTTGAGTTGATTGTCAACTGTGACCTGGTGCATTATCTATATGTATGTTACAAGCCTTCTACCCACTTTCAATCACCTTGTTTGCAGCTATTCTGATTTGCTGATCGCAAATCTTTGCGTCAACTTCTGATCTATAACAATCTGACCCTCACTGACCATGATATACCCCATAAGTTGACTATGGCTGCAGCTGTTGATGCAAAAGTAGAGAAACTAGATGAAATTGACATCAAGACACTTCAAGTATGTGATTCAGTCATCATATGGTATTTCTTTGTGCTCACCATTGGTATTTTCTAGCGGATTGATTGGAGGATAACTGCATCATGGGATGGCTGGTCAATGAAGCATAGGCAGCCCTACAGTGCCTTCACTGTTCATTATGTTGACTGTGCACCTGACAAGCCCAATGACTGGTTCATAAAGAGCCATCTTTTTGCTTTTGAGCCAACCATTGGACGCCACACCGGAAATGCAATTGGCCACGATATCATCAACATTCTTGAGAAGTTTGGGATCATGGATAAGGTTAGCATTTTTCTTGCTCTGGCTTTTCAATATGATGACTGATCTCTTGTTACTAGCTTCATGTCCTTGTCGATGACAATGTCACAGTCAATGATAAATCGGTATGCTATGTTTGCAAGACACTCGACCCAACAAAAAAGTGGTTGATCCCAAAAAAGGTTCAAGACTGGTAAGTTGAACCTTATATGTCATTTGGAGTGTTTCTAATCACTTTTCAGTTGTATCAATCACACAATGAACCTGGCAGCTATGCATTTCATCAAGGCCCTTGGTATTCCTACATCGTCGAAGTCGAAGCGCGCCATTCACAGGAGTGGGTGCAAGGGGAAGGGAAAGCAGGTTCTGGAGGATAGTGATGTTGAAGATGATGATTCAGGTGATGAGGGCAGTGGCAATGATGTGGACCAATACAATGATGATGATGAGTTTGACATGGAAGTCAACACAGAGATTGAAGCAACACCTGATGATATCGAGGCCATGCTTGAAACAACTATCACTGATTTTGAGGTGGGGAATGTCATTGGGAAGGCAATGGCCATTGTCAATCAGCTTCGATCCACAAGCGAGCCTACTTGGGATTTTCTGAAGCAACTCTGTTGTACCAATGAGTGCTCGCCACAGGACCTCAAGCTCTGGGTTAGAACTCATTGGGGCAGCCTAAGTGATTGCTTTGAGGTCATCCTTGGCATGTGTGCGGCTATCAATGACTTTTGTACACTCACTGATGGAAAATCCAATCTCCCCCCTTTGCAAAAACCCAAGTTGTGGCAAAACTTCCAGCTGGAGAAGGAGGAATGGCATATCATCGAATTGGCATATAAATGTCTCAAGGTATTGTTCATTATGGTTTACTATGACCCCAGCTGACAGTTCTGCTCAGATTCCAGCAAATTCACACAGCCAGCTATCAGCAGAAAAGATGGCAACCACACATAAAGTATATCCACTTATCATTCAGCTGATCACAACATGGGAAGAATATCTCAAGGACCCTGAATTTGCACCAGTTCACAAGGCGTTGGAAGCTGGTCTCGCAAATGTTGACAAATGGTACCAGACTACAAAGGACACTATGATGTACTTCATTACCCACAGTAACATTTAATCTGTTCCATCTCTTCCTTATTTAACATTTAACGTAGTTCTTGATCCCACCTGCAAACTCATGTTTCTTCAAGTTGCCTGGACTGAGAGTGAGGTGAGGAAGACAAAGAAATGGTTCGAAAAGACTGTAAGTATCACATTAATGACTTCTTCATGTTGGAGCTGACAGACTTGCAGTTTCTTAAATATAAACATGGTATGATGAAGAACTTAACCCTGTTGGGACCACAGCCCCCCCTGTGATGTCATCTAAAGTCCCAGGTCCTGCCAAAAAAGACCACATCCCTGGACCAGATGATTTTATGGACCAATTTATCAAGAAACAGGAGGCTATTATTCCCTCCATGTCAGCTGCGACTCAGGTAATTGATCCACTGGAAGAGTTTGACTGATATTTTTCTCGTCCATGTGTGGATCCATCAGTTTGCACTGATCTGGTTGCTTGGTGGGGTGTAAGTTTTTGTTTCCATCTTACATATACCATTTCTTAGTCTTCTACAGCATCAAGTCTTGGAATATCCTGTCATGCATTTGATTGCTCGGGACTTTGCTGCAATTCCAGGGTCATTTTGTCTTGTAGAGCATGCATTTTTGCTCTCAGCTAGGACAGATTCGGCACATCATGGAAATATGGAGAAGAAAAAATTTGGTGGTTTACAAAGGTTACAAGGTGCATATGCTGATGGAAGACTAGAGGTTCAAAAGGAAGTCTGGGTTGCTCTGGATGCAGATTTTGACTGCTTGAGTAAGGAGGATAATTAGCGACACTTGTAGCATTCTTTTTCTTGAAAAAAAAAAAACTCTTTGGCAATCGGACCTGGGTCAGACCAGGTCTGGACATGGTCCAGACCTTGAGGGTCAAGGTTCGAAGAAAATTGGACCAGACCTCAGGTCCAGGTCCAGGTCCAGCAAAATTTGCCTGGACCAGTGCTGGACTGGACCTTGGACAGTGTACCCCTCCTCCCTTCCAAATGGGATGTGAGGCCAGCCCATTGGTTTAGACAGGTGCTAAGGCATGTTGAAAGACCCATGGGCAGAATTCATGCTGGGTAAGCACTTGGCCACTCCTGTCATCTCACTATGTCAAAATAATTCCCCAAAACTCCTGAAACAGGTATGTACACAACACACACTGTTCAGAGGTGAAAACCATGACCCATGATCCTCTCCCATTCCTGCAAGTATGACCAGTGGATGATGGGAGCAGCCTATGACAGCCAGAACTCACCCACACAAAAACAAGGAACAGGTGCAGGATTTCCCATCCACAATGGATGACTCACCACCCACCCTCATGTCTGCGAGCAATTGCTCATAGTGTATACTGCACCCATATAACAGGTAATGACACCACCACCCATGAGCTACAGACAGCATCTGGCCCCACCCCTGCAAGCAACTGCTCATGGGGTGGGGTTCAGGTGCATAGTGCATAGGATGACAGCTGAGGGAGATGAGAAACAGAGCCCACTGACCACTGTTGTGAGCAACTGCTCACAGGATGGATAGGTGTGTAGCTGAGATGATAGGCAAGATCAGAGGGAGGTGAATGGTGAAGGAGATGACAGGCAGGAGTCAAGGGAGTCAAGAGTCAAGGATATGAGAGACAGGAGGTGAGAGGTGAGAGCAAGAGGTGAGGGAGACGGAACAGACAGGATGAGGAAGGTGACAACAGTGACAGCAACAGGACACACAAGGAGGGGTTTAGGGGGATGAGACAAAGGGGGACAAGATGCATGGGGGACCAGATGCATGGGGACCAGACACCAGGGGATGAGATGGAAGGAAGATGAGATGGAAGGGGGACAAGATGGAAGGGGGACAAGATGGAAGGGGGACTGAATGCAAGGGGGACAAGACACACTTGGGATGAGACACCAGGGATGATGTGAGGGAGACAAGATGCAAGGGGGACAAGATGCATGTGGGATGAGACACCAGGGGGATGATGCAAGGGGGATGAGATGCAGGGGGGACAACATGTGAGGGGGACAAGATGCAAGGGGGACTGAACAGGGGATGAGATGTACATGGGATGAGACACCAGGGGGATGAGATGCAAGGCGCAAGGGGGATGAGACACAAGGAGCATGAGATGCAAGAGAGATGTGATGCAAGGGGGACAGGATGAACTTTTGAATCTGATCATGTTTCCACATAACTACATATTGACATTGAGATACATATATACAGACATACAATGTTACTAATTACTGGTGTTCTCATCACCTGACTGCTCTGTATCTGTACCAGCCAACTAATTCTTAGATTCCTCCAGTTCCTTCATGATATCATCAAGCAGCTCTTCTATCTCACTCATGTTTTCTTCTGGCTGCTCCAAACTCCATCCATATGCCTCAGCATCTCCAACTGCTTCCACCTGTGCTGCAAACTCAAATTTGCTGACGTCTTCAGTCCAACTCATGCCCTGTGTAAAATTCAATGGCCTTACCTTCTTAATTAGATATTTGAGCATCTGCAGAGCCTTTATCAATTGGGGTGAGATGTGTCCTCTTTGAAATGTCATTGTCTCCTTTCCAGATGAGAAGGCACATTCACATGGGACATTTGAGGCTTGAATCAGTATAATGTCCATGGCAAGTTTGAATATCTGAGGGTATCACTTTGATATTCCTGTGATACATGAGAACCATGACTTGGAAATTTGGAATGTTATGGGAAATAGTTTACCATCCAATATGTTAATGTTCCTGATCCAGAATTGGAATCACTTAGATATTGGTCCACCTCTAATTCCAGAGATATTTCTGGTTGTACTTACATTTGTGGTTTGTTTAAACCAAGAATATCAGCTGCCCATAGTTCTGTTGGTTTGCCAGCTGCCTGAGGTCTGTTGCTAGGTGCACTCTGACTTGGAGCAACATATGTAAGAATGTAGCTATTATCTCACAGTGTCAGATCCAGTTGAGAAGTAATTAGTGCAACTTACTGCCTTTAAGAACATTCCCTTAGCTAGATTGTACTGCTCTGGTAAATCACAAAAATATTCCAGCTTGTTTGAAGGGTCAATTGCTGCTCATAATTTAGCTTAACAATTAAGATGCAAGATATAATCTTACCCATAGCCACAATATATGCAGGTGCATCAATCAGCTGATCCTGATAACCTTCCAGCTTGTCTATGCCAGGTTGAATGATCCACTCCCACTCATAGTGATCAGTAATTTGCTTCTTCCACAAATCAATGAAGGTTGAATAGGCATAACAAAGTGTAGGTGTTGTTTCTGCACCTAGAATGTTTTGAAATGCATGAGGAACCTAGGAAATCTTATTAGTACAATAAATTTACAGAAGTAATCTTATATTTGAAGGATTTCCTGATAATTCTCTAATACTGACCAATCATATTCATCAAGTTGAAATTTGTGCATCAGTATCATGGGTTATGTCTTCAATTGCCTACATTGCCATTAGTGGTGTGGAAACAATGCTATTGCAGAATTTATCTCCTTCAGTTTTAAGACCTGAGTGATCATCAACAATGTTGAAGACCAGGCTTGCAGTTGGCAAGTTGCAAAAGCTGATGGAGGAGGAGGAGGAGGATTTGGTTGCTTCATCTGGGGTTTGAAACTTTGGATGTCTTCTTTGTTGGTTTGGGCCTCGCTGGGGTGAGTGGAACCACAGAATCAAGCTAATACATGTAAATGATAGGTATATTTTATGTATATGAAATAATTGGAGTTTACCTGTTGAGCACATCTTGTTGGATGGTGAGAATGCTCTTGAGCTACAGATAATTCTACATGGGATTCAGGATGGACTTAGATAATTGCTAATCAATTTCATACCTTGAACATCTGCTATTATTGCTGAGAAAAGGCATACACTATGTCAGGACAATACTTGAGAGTATATTTGAGACATACATGGAGCAGCCTGAGGAGCCTCTATCACAGTAGTTGATGCATGACTATGCATATGAGGCTTTAGAGGATCAAGAAGAGGTTTAAGGAGATGACATGCAATATACAAAGAGACCTGCCAGTATTATCAATAGGAACAAATATAGCTGCTGTATGGCTTCAACTACTACAAGTTGCAGGAGGATCTGCAATAATATTAAAGAGATAACTCTGATAGGTGTAGTCTACAACAGACTAAAAGCTTCAGAGGATGGATGCTGTTGCACATCTGACTCAGTAGTTTTCTGGGTAGCTTTATGAGGAGGCATTACAAGCAGACACACTGAATCAGAGATACAACAACATGACATGTATATTAATAGATGCTGTTTTTGAGATAGTTAGCTAGTGATGTAAGTGGAGGTAGTGGGGTGGACTCCCACAGTGATAGGGCATAGAGTGGAGCTGTGGAAATGGACCATATTCACCCATACCCCACAATCCATGGGTCACAAGCCACAGGTCAGATGGGTACATGTAGACCTGCTGTCTTCTGTCGTATCATTCACCAATAGCTCCTGGATCTGAGAAGACCTGTAATTGCAGACTCTTTTGAGTACAGGAGCTGGAGCTGATAATGATGGTGATGGCAACACCATGTCATTGTTGTCAAGGCTGGGATATGGATCCATCCTGCAGGCAATGCTCACAGTGGTGGGGTAGCTAAGAGAATAAAAGATGAAAAAACAGCCCCACCATCTCGCATTTGTAGCAAAGGTGGGGTCATGCCATTGTTATGTTGTTGTCCCCCTATTCTTTGTCATCCCACTTTTTTTTTGTCATCTTTGCTGTCCTTCATCATCATCATGTTGGTTCCCAACCATTCTTCATCATTGTCCCCACTGTTCCTCAATGTTGTCATTGGTTTTGCTGTTCTTCATTGTGCTGTTGTCCCTGCTGTTCTTTATCATCATGTTGTCATCCCTGCTGTTCTTCATCATGATGTCATTGTCCCTCCCCATTCATCATGTGTCATCATTGTTGTCCATTGTATCCTCATTGTTGTTAGCACCCTCAATCTCATCTTATGAGCAGAGGCTCATAGTGATAATTGTGGGGGGCTGCATGGTCAGTTATATGCTGTCCTGCAGTCATCACAGTGGCATTTCCTGTTTTGATGTATGTGGGTAGTTAGTAATGAGGTGGTGGAATTGGGGGTGTTTCATGTACTTACCTTGTGGGTACTCTGCTACCTGAGCCTCCTGGTACCTCTGTGGGGTCTCTTAACCTGAAACAACCCCCTCACATCACATTTGTATAGGGAGGAGGGGTGGGCATGTATTGTGCATTGTGTGTCGTTGTGGTAGATGATCTAAAAATAACTGAAAAGGACAGTTGGTACTCAAAAAATAAAGAAGATAACAATAAAAATACTTGATATAGTTTGTGTTGAGGGGCCTCAAGGCTTAGGCTCTTCAACATGAGTTGATGTTCAAATATGCATGTGACATTGCAATTTTGCAGCCATGTGGTTCACTGTTTGCTGTTGATGGAGTGGTATGGGAGGAGTGTTGGCAGCTGTCGATAGAGGTGGGAAATTGGGGTCAGAGGGAGAAGTGGTGATGAGAGGCAGCAGTGTTGATGGTGGTGTCAATGGTGGGTGGGTGAGCAGCTGTGAGCTATTGTGTGGTGGTAGCCTGGGTTAACCCATGCAGATCCTTTTCAAAGCTCTGATTGGATTCTTATTGATGGACATTGCATTTCATTTTGATGGGAAGGAGGTATTAGGGGCTATTGTGCAGGGGAAGTAAGTCAGATTCTAGAAAGAGCAAAAATTAGTGAAAAGAGTAAAAAGATATGAGCAATAATTGTACTTGTCCTGTTCAGAGCCCCCCAGCCCTTCCAAACTGACCATGAAAGTTGTCAATGTAGCAGAAACTATATGGAGGTTAGCAGATGAGAGCTGTCAATGAGAAGGACTTACTATACTACTGGAACTAAACACCACTGTAATTGCTGCCCCAGGCAAAATAGAAAGATGAGGGGAAGGGAAAGGAGTGGCCAAAGATCAATAGAAGGGGAAACACAGCATGGGTGTTTTGGCTCAATTAACAGCAGCTGAGCTGCTTGGAGCTGCTTTGGAGCCACTCCAGAGCCACCCAATTCAGTGTGGCTTGGTAAGCTAGAGCTGAGCTATAGCCAAGCTAAGCTGAGTTTTAGCAACACTATTTTGGATACAGCTAAAATGATCAGTGGTGTTTTAGAAAATTTCCTGGCAAATTATTGACAAGTACTTAGTGGTGTCAAAGTTCTGTTCTGAACTTTGGTTCGAACTGGACTTTGCAGAACTGAACCCTAGGTCCAGTTCAAAGTTTGGGAAGAGTTGTTGAACTGAACCTAAAGTTTAGTTCTGGGTTCAGCTGGAGGAAAATATATAAGAATCACCTCGAACGCAGTTTGAACTGCCAGAAGACAATGCTCAGTCAAATTACTTGCAAATTACACAGCCACTCAATCTGAGATCCAAACACTTCAGGCACACCTAACAGAGGGGATTCCAAAGAGAAAACTCTAAGGACCCATCTGTCAATGCCCAGTATATGTGATAGACCTGAAAATCAAATAATAGGCTAAAAATAGCAAAAGGTGGAAATAGGTGGATCAAGCTATGGAATGACATCACCCTGATGGGTAAGCATCCAGAAAATGTCCTGCCTCTAAGAACAGAACTGTCAACATGTACCAACATGGGAAAAACTGAAAAATAATTATAAAACAGAAATAAAATTATAGAAAACCATAGTAAATGCAAAATAGAATGAAATAAAATATAAAAAAAATGGGATGAACACAGAAAATTCCAAGATGCCTGGGATGCCTCCCCTTCCCCTTACATTACCCCCCTTCTATGATGCATCACCCCGATACATTCAAAATCATATCTGGCCAAAGTTGGATGCCTAGATGCATTGAGGTGCAGAAGAATGTTGATGGTGGAACTCTTTGACCAGCCATGGGGCATTCACATCGGACTCTGCAACCCAAGAATTCTCTTCATAACCATAACCCTTCTGGTGCACTAGGTATTCGAGTTTGCCTCGGCACAAGCAGTTGTCCAGGATGGATCCAAACTCGTACTAAGGTTTGCCCTCAATCACTGTAGGCAGTGGAGGAGGCCATGTTATCTGTCCCATAAATGGATCTGTGGGAGTGGACTTTACGACATGGAAGATGGGGTGGAGTCTGGACATTGACTGTGGTAGCCATAGGTGGTAGGCATGCGATCTGACACATCTAGTGATGAGGAACAGACCAAGAAAATGGTGGGCGAGTTTCTTAGATGGGTGCATGGTGCAAATGTCACTAGAGTCGAGGTAGACACAATCACCAACCTTATATATGGGTGTGGGTGAGTGACACTGGTTGTAGAAGCATGCCATGTCATCCTTTGCCTTACCCAAAAATGACTTTGCCTCCTCTAAGGTGTCCCTCATCTGCTCTGTGAACTCATTCACCATCTTCAAGTGTGAGGGTGTTATGGGAAAGGGGGCAAGGATCCTATGCTAGCCACACAGCTGGTATTATGCTTTTCACTTATTATTGTCTCATAGTTGTTTTGCTATTGTACTTATGAATATGGTAGTATATTTTGTTCATACTATTTAACTGAATATAATGCTAGTCAAGCTCAGCTTGAGCTAGCCTTTCTTATGCTCTCTTAGCGATCTAAGTCATCCTCAAAGCAGCCTCTTACGAGCGACTGCGACCTCTATCCAATAAAGTCTTGATAAGACAAGAAGGGACCTTTGGCTTAACATAAGGTCAAGCTGCTCCATCGACTCTGCTGACTAACCTAGTCTAGGCAGAAACCACATACAAACTACTGGTTTTTATGAGAGGCAGAAAAACACAGAAGAAGACAGCGACAACCATCTGTTCAACCCACCCAAATTCAATCTACCACTATGGAAGCACCACCCATTAACACAGCTCCCCTGACTGCCCCTGTACTGCCCATCATGGTACCTTAACCAAACAGACCTACAGAGATCAAGATACATGCCTCCACTGACTTTATGGGTGACCACTCAAAAACAATGCTGTTCATCTTGGAGTGCAGTGCATATGTCAATGCCAACTCATGTTTCTTCAAAGATGACCAGCATAAAATCTTGTTCATGCTCTTATATATGAATGGTGGGACAGCAGGGCCATGGAAGCAAGCATATTGAAAGAACCTATAGCAGGGGAGGAGGAGGAACTGGGAGCACCTTGAAAGATGCAAATGCAATGGACATCAATGCAATATGCCTCTCATTGATAATACTTGACCTGGAAACCTAACAAAAACCTGTTAAAAGGCTTAAGAAGTATAACACAGGCTAGAGGAAGGGTGCGAGTTGATACTAAATAGCACTGCTGATACCCAAAAGTTGTAGTGAGCGACATGAAATGATGGGGCATACTGCAAATAGACTTTAGAGGCACACAAAGAGATTCAAAAGAGTTGGAAATAGGTTCAAAGTTGGTTCGAGGAAGTTGGAAATGTTCGAAGTGGCTCGAGGTATATCAAAAGACGAGTATAGCGAATGGGAAGTGTTTCTTGAGAGGCAATAGGCGATATGTGATAAGTCAAAGACAAATACAAAAGTTCAAGGAAGTTTGCAATATTTTGCGGAACTTAGAGATACGATGCAAAGATAAGATTCAAGAGAATGGATTTTAAATTGAACGATAATAGAGAGGGTGACTTCATCTCTGTTCTCTTTTGCTTGTCTGTCTTTCCAAGTAACTAATACAAGTTTATATACATTTTGAAGAGGTAAGTACTAAAATGGAAATATAACAAGTGTAGAACATGATGCAGTATGCACAGCAATAAAGGTATTGTAAAACATAAAACAAATGAGAAATGATAATAAATGAAATGTATGGTGTCGCCATATAGTAAGAGTACTCATCCTGTTGTTTCAATAGATTGTTGAAATTCCAAAACCACCATTATCATATTCTAATTCTTTTGTCATTTCTCCTTGTATTCAGCAGTGTTCTATATGTGATGAAATGGTTTGTTCCAGTTGTGCAGCATGTATCGAAATGGTTTCGAAACAGTTAAGTGGTGGCTGACTTTATTTGAAGTGCTGCGAAGTTCTTTGAAAGCATTTGAAATGTTGCGAGATGGTTCAAAATGGTTCAAAGTCATTTGAAATCATGTGAAGGTGTTCAAAAAGTTCAAAATAATTCGAAAAGTGTTCGAAATCAATTTTGTGGCATTCATAGTGGTTCAGAGCATCTGTTGTAGTATATCAATGTGATTGGGAATCTTCTCCAGACCTTAAAGCATGCAGTGGACCTATCATAGTATGCCGAGAGGCTCGAACACATGAGAAAAAAAAAGTGCTTCATCTGTCACAAGATGGGGCACAGAGCTAGCGACCACAAGGGAGAAAAAGAGCCTCCCACAAAAGAAGAATTGAAGAAACCTGAGCCAAAGAAACCTGAAGTCAAGAAGACACCGAGAGACTATTACCAAAGAATCTGAACCCTTATCAACAAGTTGGAAGAGGAAGAAAAGGAAAAGGCACTAGAACTGATGGTGGAGGAGGGTTTTTAAAATGGCAGAGTGAGTTGATGACAAAACCCACCAGGATAACAGTTTTTAGCATACTCATAGCAGATGTGAGTAGTTAGTCAATGTGCATCCCAATTCACTATGTGCTAGGAAATGAAAAAGTTGAACTACCTGCTCTGGTTGACTTCAGAGCAGGAGGAAGAGCAGGAGGAACCTTCATTGACCATTGAGTGGTCGAGAAACTCAAATTAGGAAAGCAACTGCTCCCTAGAAAAAATTCTCACAAAAAATGTTGATGAAACCCTTAACAAAAATGGGATGATCACACAATTTGTCAACATGAATATGGAGATAGGAGGGAAAATGGAGAAAGTTAAACTTTTGATAACTGGCTTGGGAAAAGAAAGGATCATATTGGGATTTCCCTGGTTACAGAAGAGGAACCCAGTTATTGACTGGAAAGGGGACACTCTCCATTGATCCGATAGAGAGACTCCTGATCAGAAAGATCTGAACCATGATTGAACTAACATGGCAAACCAATAGCAATGGAACCCTGAACCAGGAATCTACCCCATTAGTCAACAAACCATTGATCACCACCTTTGACAGTGACCTGCAGGTGCCAGTACTAGACAATGCGAGCATCAACATACTACCCTACACTAAGGGAAGTCAAGGGAAAGACACAGATGTTCTATTCACCTATCTACAAGGGGAATCAGTCATTGGAGTATTCAGGGCAAAGGAAGCACTGTTAACTATGGAACATGATTTCACTCCTCCCAGATATCAAAGACTCTGACACATATCTAGGCTTACCCAATCCTGATCAATGGGCAGATTTGTCTTCTCTCACACCACTCACATCCGAGCCAAAACTTCGATCTCCCAGAAGTTGGCCCACAAGAATGAACTGGAACAGGGGAAGAAGTCTCTTGACGATCTACTCCCCAAGAAATACAGGGAGTACCAAGATGTGTTCAAGAAGTCAGCATCAGAGAGATTCCCCAAATTCAGACCATGTGACCATGCAATTGATCTAAAACCTGACTTCATTCCAAGGGACTGCAAGATCTACCTGATCACACCAGCTGAACAGGAGAAATTAGATGGGTTCATTGAGGAGAACCTGCAAAAAGGTATATCACTCCATCAAAATCTCTGATGGCATCCCTGTTTTTCTTCATTGCAAAAAAGGACACAGATGTGCTCTGACCCTGCCAAGACTATCAGTATCTAAATGATGGGATGATTAAGAATTCCTATCTGCTGCCACTTGTTGGAGACCTCCTCGATAAGCTGAAGCTGGCCAAATGGTTCACCAAGTTGGACATCAGATGGGGATATCACAATGTCCAGATCAAAAAGGAAGATGAATGGAAGGCAGCATTCAAGACAAACAGGGGGCTCTTTGAGCCAAAAGTAATTTTTTTGGCCTATGCAACTCACTGGCCACCTTCCAGGCAATGATGAATGACATCTTCTGAAACATGCTGAATGAGGGATGGTTGGTAATCTACATGGACGACATTCTAATCTTCTCGAAGGACTGAAAAGAGCACAAAGAAAGAATGAAGCAGGTTCTAGCGAGGCTATGGGAGAATGACCTGTTTCTGAAGCCCAAGAAGTCTAAATTCAATGTGCAGGAGGTGGAATTCCTTGGGCTAATCCTGTGACCAAATCAATTGGTGATGGACCTGACTAAGCTTAGTGGAATAAAGGACTGGCAATCCCCGACCAACATCAAGGGGGTCCAATCATTCCTCAGCTTTGGCAACTTCTACAGAAGATTCATTGGGAATTTTGCCACAATCGCTAAACCCCTAAACAATCTAACAAAAAAAGACCAGCCCTTTAACTGGACAAGTGAGTGCCAGAAAGCATTCAAAACACTGAAATGGAGGTTTTTAGAAGCACCAGTACTGCTGATGCCAGATACAGAAAAACCATTTGTAATAGAAAGTGACACATCAAAGTATGCCACTGGGGTGGTCCTCAAACAGACTGATACCAATGGAGACTGGCACCCATGTGGCTAGATCTCTAACTCTCTCATCCCCATGGAATGGAATTATGAGATCTATGATCAGGAGCTACTGGGGATAATGCAAGTGTTGGAGACCTAGAGACACTATTTGCAGGAATTTAGGCACCCGATGACTATCCTGTCAGACTACAAGAACCTCATGTACTTCAGAACAGTACGAAAGCTGAACTGACAACAGGCAAGGTGGAGTCTCTTTCTCTCACAATTCAACTTACAACTCGTATACATACCCAGAAAGCAAATGGTGCAATCTGACATGCTATCTTGATGAGGGGACCACATACCCAAAATTGACAACAACAATGATGATATCACCATGCTCAAAGATGAGATCCTCGCATGAACGATTGACACTGACTTGAAAAATCTACTAGCCGAGAGAATGATGGGTGATGATCAACTAAAGAAGATAGTGAGGGTGATCAAGAAGGGGGGATCACTGCTGATCAAGTCAGCTGTAGAAGACTGGAGAATGGAGGACAATGGAATGGTCTTCTTTAAGAAACAATGTTATGTGTCAGACAACAAAGACCTACAGAAGTCAATTGTGGAGAAATACCACGATAACATTCTCACTGGGCACCCCAGTCAATTCCAAACACTCAAACTGGTTTGAAGGGACTATTGATGGCCAGGTATGACCATTTTTATCAGAAACTATGTTGACAGATATGCGACCTGTCAGCAGATGAAAGTCAATACTCACCCTACAACCTCCCTGCTATTACCAATCAAATTGGAAGCAACCTGACCATTTGCATTGGTAACCATGGACTTCATCGCTGACCTCCCAAATGACAACAGATCAGACAGCATCATGGTTGTGGTAGACCACAGACTTACAGAGAGGGTAATTTTCATTCTCTGTAACAAGACAATCAATGCACTGGGGGCAGCTGACCTCTACCTACACAACATGTTCAGGAGGTTCAGTTTACCAGACAAAATCGTATCTGATGCGATCCCAGATTTGTATCTAATGTCTTCCAGAAGCTGGAAAGATTTTTGGGCATCAAATTGGTGATGAGCACAGCCTATCACCCACAAACTGATAGAGAAACTGAGTAGGGGAATCAGGAGTTAGAGATCTATCTTCGAATCTTCTGTGCAAACAACCCCTCACAGTGGAAAAGCCACCTCACTACCACAAAGTTCACACATAACCAAAAACATCACTTGGCAATTAAGAACTCACCCTTCTACATAATGATGGGGGTCCACCCAAGAGCCATTCCCATGACCTATGAGAAGACAAATGTACCTGCCACTGAACAAAGAATAGCTGAACTGGGAAATGTGTGATGAGAAGCTCTGGCAGCGCATGAACTGTCCCAGCAAGCTATGATTACATGAACTGGCCAAGTCTTCTGCCCATTTGAGGTGGGAGACAGGGTTTGGCTGGACTTGAAAAACATGAAACTTGGCTACCCTACCAGAAAACTTGCCCCAAGGTGTGAGAGACCATTCCTCATCACACACATCATATCTTCCCATGCATACAGATTGAAACTCCCTACACAATAGAAGATACACCCAGTGTTCCATGCTTCGCTTCTTTCATGTTTCAAGGAGAATAAAACACATGGCCCAATTATCTGCCTCCACTCCCCAAGCTGAAAAGTGGAAAGGATATGGCACATCTGAAAACACCTGGGAGCCCAAATCTCATTTAAAGAATGCCCAAGAAGCGCTGGCAGAATACAAATTGACCAACAACCTCCTCTCTACAACATGAGCCACCCTCTTCACTTCATTGCAAACACTACAATCCACCCCACCCCTGAAAGAACCTTTGACATCATCCTAGATTTTATCTGAGACAGATACGACAATAATAACAAAGAATGTCTTCTCTACAGGACTGAAGACCGAGCTCTGCTCTATGATACAGTGCAGAATTTATTTGACACTTACACAGCAATTTCAATGTTGGAAAGAATATTTTGAACAAGCATACCACCTCTATGTTCTGCCACTTATCGATGCCTTGAACACTGCGGTGTGCCCCATTATCTCTGCACCACAACCTAGAACCTCCTATCTTGTATTCCTCACTGAAAGTGACACCAAAACCAAAGATGGCCACTATGACACAGCACCAGACTCTCCACACATGCCTGCACCAGTTAGACTGACATCACCTGCTGACTCTCCACCCCCAAGGTGGATGCAGAACTCTATTTGTTTTACCTGTGCACAGATGGGACACTTCTCCTCACACTCAATGCCCCCACTGCTGTGTTTGGCAACCAAAACACTCAGCTATGTTATGCCCACAGGCACCACCACGTGATGTCCCTCCCAGACACTGAACCACTTGAATGCTGACTAACATGATCACCAACCACTCAATCGTCATCTCCCTCAACACTGTATTCAGTGCTGCAATTCTCATTATGCTCATTGTCTGGATCATTATAATATTTAAAACTACAGCATGACACTCTCATCCTCATGCCCATGTCTTCATGACTGGGACTTCCATACATTTTGCCAGTGCCCAGCCAGAGGAGATTGAACTACCCTCTGCTGTCTGCTCCCACAATTTGACACTCACCTCCATCCCAACCTTCACCACTGTGACTGAAGAATTGAATGCCTTGCCATCATTTGACCTGATGTGCACAATTAGGTTATGAGTTTCTGGTAAAACAAGAAACCATGAGGGGGACCTGATGTTATAGGAAAGGGGGCAAGGATCCTATGCTAACTGTGCAGCTGGTATTATGCTTTTCACTTATTATTGTCTGGTAGTTGTTTCACTATTGTACTTACAAATATGGTAGCATATTTTATTCATACTATTTAACTGGTGAATATAATGCTAGTCAAGCTCAGCTTGACCTAGCCTTTCTTATGCTCTCTTAGCAATCTAAGTCATCCTCAAAGCAGCCTCTTACGAGCAACTGCGACCTCTATCTGATAAAGTCTTGATAAGACAAGAAGAGAGCTTTGGCTTAATAGAGGGTGCTTGCTGAGGGTTGAAACCCATGCATGGGTGTTGTCCTGTGTTGAGGAGGAAGGGAGTTTGTTGGATGGAGGAGTGGACATGGTTGTTATATCCAAACTTGGCCATGGGGAAGAGGTCTTCCCAATTATCCTGTCACTCATTGATGAAGATACAGATGTACTGCTCTAGCTCTTGGTTGACTCACTCCATCTGTCCATCTGTCTGTGGGTGGTAGGTGGTTAAGGCAAGGAGTTTGATCCCCAGCAGGCAGTACAGCTCTCAGGTGAACTCTGTGATGAACTGTGGCCCTCAATCACAGAGGAATGCACCAGGCAATCCATGGAGCTTCCACACATGGCACAGGTAGAGTTGAGCCACTACAAGCACAGTGACAGTCATATGAGTGGGGATCAAATGATCTCACTTCCCAGCAGAGTCAACTGTGCACATTACCACATCAAATCCATTGGATGCTGGTAGTTCCACCACAAAGTCCACACTGATGATAATCCCAACAATTATCTGGAACTGGGAGGGGGGATAACTTGCCCATGGGCTTGTGCCATAAAATCTTGGTGCATAAGCAGAGATCACAGGTATGGCAGTACTGACCAATAAGTCAAGACATCTGGGGCCACCAATAATTCTGTGATATGTGTTCCAGCATCTTCCAATATCTGGGGTAGCCAGCAATGAGTGTGTCATGGTGCTGAGAGATGAGTTGTCGTTGAAGCTGGGAATCATTAGGGACATAGATATGGTCATGGAAGTATAGAATGTTATCCTTTTCTGTCCACTCTGCTGCACAAAGTGAAAGGGTGGATCTCTTTCTCAACTCCTTCACTGCCAGAGCCACAGCATCCTCGTGTAAACTGCTACAATTTACATGATGAATATCACATAGGATACTGTGCTCCTTACCCTCCAAGGTAACACCTTCTAGTGCATGGACTGTAAACAGATCAGGTTGCAATAACACAATACCTTGATTGTCATTGCTTCCATCCCTGTGGTCCAGATGATGAGAGAGGGCATCAGTCTTTCCCATGCTGCATCCCAGGCGATGATGCAGAGAGAAATCAAACCTGGAGAGATAGAGGGACCAGTGGGCTTGGTGACAATTAAGTTTCTTTGTGGTCATGAAGTACTTGAGGTTCTTGTGGTCCATCCAGATCTTGACCTTGTGCTGAGCATCCTCCAGGAAATGTTGTCACTCCTTCAATGCCCACATTGCCAGCATCTCCTTGTTGTGGATCTCATAATTGCATTCCACAGCACTGAGACTCTTTGAGTAGAAGGCAATGGGGTGCCACTTCTGGTCCTTGGAAGACTGTTGGAACAGCATTGCACCTGTTGCAAAGTTTAAACTGTCAGCTTCTACATGGAAGGGACGTGAGTCATCAGCAAAGGTAAGGATTGGAGTAGAAGTGACTATCTCTTTGAGCTTCTCAAATGCCTCCTGCTGTGCATTTTCCCACTTCCATCCCTCCTTGCCAGTAAGGTTGGATAATGGGCATGCATGGTGGAAAAATTTTTTAATAAAGCACCAATAGAAATTGATGAAGCCCAGAAAAGACTGCACCTCTTTCTTGTTCATGGGCATGGGCCAGATTGAAATGTCAGCAACCTTGACCAGGTCCATCTCCACCTGTCCATCCACGATGATCAAGCCCAAGTACTCAATCTGCTGATAGGATTCACCACATATCAAGTACTACTGGACACAAGGAGGGATTACAAGAGGCTTAGGTTACGATAAGTGCAGATTTTTGTTTCATTGATACAGTGACTCACAAAACTGAGTCAATGTTTTGCACTTTTTAATTTATTGTTGAATAACTTCTTATTAACAACAAATACAGACAAAGTATTGTTGTACCAAATAAAGTACATTATCAGGGCTATCAAACAAACAAAGAATTATGTAATTTCAATTACAGTGCATGAAGATATGATAATTTTAAATCAGGGACTCATTGACTTAGTTTTGTGAGGTGGTATCAATATTATGATAAATTGTAATTTTAGTATTTTGTATGACCTCCCTTGGCCTTAATAACTGCTCCCAACCTTCTAGGCATGCTTTCAATCAAATTCTGACACACCTCTGATGGAATACTATTCCACTCTTCTACTACTCTTTCCCATAACTCCCAAATTCCTTTTGGTGCTGTTGGATACTTGTCTAACTGGTTCTTGAGGTGAACCCATTAATGTTCAATAGGGCTGAGGTCTGGAGATTAGGCAGGCCAATCCAGAATTGTTGTTCTCTATCCATTTCTTGGCCTTTGTTGAGGTATGCTTGGGGTCATTGTCTTGTTGAAAAATCACCTCTTTTCTAGAAATTCCACTCTCCTCCAAGCTAGGCAGTATATGGTCCTTCAAAATGGACACATACTGGTCAGAATTCATCCTCCCCTCAACCTCTGCAAGATGCCCCACTCCATTCCATCCCATACACCCCCATACCATAATGTTTCCTCCCCCAAATTTGACAGTTCCCTGCACCTCTCTCTCAATCAGCCCCTCTCCCTTCTGTTTCCAGACTCACTCTCTCCCATCCGACCCAAACCTGTTGATTTTAGTCTCATCTGACCAAATGGCCCTCCTCCAGTCCTCCACAGTCCACTCTCTATACTTCTGAGCAAAAGCCAATCTTGCTTTCCTATGCCTTATACTAAGCAAGGGCTTTTTCTTCTTCACCACAGCCTTAAATGAGTTTTTTCAGAGAACTCTTCTGACTGTTTCTGAGGAGACTGGAGTGGGGATGATGCTGTTAATGTAATGGGTAGCCTAAACAGCATTTGCAGCCTTGCCAGTGGTGATTTGGGTAACAATGGCTCTCTGAGAGGTAGATGAGAGCTTAAAAGGATGACCACCAGAGGGGGAATCCAGGTTTGGATGGAGAGCCCTGAGTGTTCTGGATACACTAGACTGGCTGAGGTTGAGTTTAGAGGCAATATTGCAGGTAGAATAATGATTGGAGGCCAGGGAAAGAATGTTTTCCTTCTGAGCAGAGGAGATGGGATGCATTGGAGAATATTGAAGTATGAAAAATGCTAGTCCTGATTAAATACTATAATTCAAGGTCTCATCAAGGGTCACATCACCTTATAAACCATCTGTCAAGATTTTGACATTATACAGTTGGTGGAGCATCAGATTCTAATATTTCTGACTACCCCTCACAAAACTGAGTCAATAAGTCCCTGAATTAAAATAATCATATCTCCATGAGAGATGATTAAAGTTACATAATTCTTTGTTTGTTTGGTAGCCCTGATCATGTATTATTCGGTAAACCAATACCTTGTTTGGTTTTGTTGTTTATGGGAAGCTATTTAACAATGAATCAAAAAGTCCAAAACATTGACTCAGTTTTGTGAGTCACTGTATATTAAAGCAATAGAACAAGAACTCTTACTACACTTGGACAATGTACATTTCACTTATTATCATCTTTCATTTTGTTTCATGTTTTACAATACCTTTATTTGCTGTGCACATTGCCTCATGTTCTACAATTGTTATTATTTCCTTTTTAGTACTATTCCTTCAGATTGTATATAGACTTGTATTAGTTAGAATAATGGAAAAACAGAACAATGGGGAACAGCACAAGTTACCCTCACACTTATCCTCTGATTTAAGAGCCATTCTCTTGCGTCTTAGTTCACATCGTATCTCCAAGTTCTGCGAAATATTGTGAACTTCATCGAAACTATCATATTCACTCTCTGTTTTATTGCCCATCGCCTATTGCTATTTGACAAACACTTCACATTCATTAAACTCACCCTTTGATATACTTAGAACCTATTTTGTACTTCTTTGAACCTCTTTAAACTTCTTTGGGCCTACTTCGAACTATTTTGCACAACTTTGAACCTCTTTTGAACTGTTTCGAACAACTTTGTATGCTCTTACAGGTTATTCGAACCATCCCTTATTATTTCATGTTGCTAAACACATCGTATTGGTCTTAGCAGTGATATTTAGTACCAACTTGCACCCTTCCTCTGACTCGTGTTATACCATCTGAAGCCATTTAGTAGGTTTTGTTTGGGTTTCTGGGTTGAGTATCATCAGTGTTGTATCTCTGAAGTTCTGTGAAATATCACAAACTTCCTTGAACTTTTGTATTCGTTCTCAACTCATCATTGCCTATCACCACTCAAAACCCACTTCTTAATTGCTATATTCATTTGTCAAACACCTTTGAACCTCCTCAAACTCACCTGAACAACTTCGAACCCATTCAAACCTATTTCGAACTACTTCGCATGTCTTCAAACCAATTTTGAATGTTTTTGAACATATTTGTATGCTTCTAAAAGGCTATTCATCACATCCTTTACAATTTCGCATTACTAAAAACAATGTTCTGGTATTAGCGGTAATATTGACTCGCATCCTTCCTCTATTCTGAGTTATACTACATAAGCCTTTTAACAGGTTTTTACTAGGTTTCCAGGTTGAGTATCATCATTTTGGAGCCCACCACGAGGGGTTTCTAAATTATTTCATTGCCTAATCCACCTCGAATCTCCTGGCTTAGGCCAACACAAGCTCAAAACCTTAGAATCGAAACTCGCCACACCTTCAAATCTCTCAAAGAATCGGTGGATATTCTAATTCCTGTCTCTGATACTGAATCTACACATCGTCGTCTCTTTCCTTCACCTCTTTCCTCATCTCCAACCTCATCTTCCTCTTCTTCCTCATCATCTACTACATCGTTCATTATTCCAGCCACTTCGACATATCTACCATCCTTCGCTCAGGTTCTAACTCTTCAAATCGGTACATCTATGGCCACCCAAGCAACAATGCCAGCTCATGGACATTCCACAGCGCCTAAATTCGACCCTACTCAACCTTGAGAGCTACGTCGATATTTTGGTGGGCTTGAAATACTTTTTATCAACTGTAATGTTATGGATCCAGAACTTATGAAGAAGCACACCTGTTGATATGTCGATATCGATACGTCTGAACTCTGGGAATCGATTCCCAAATACAAAACTGGCACTTTATTTCAGGATTTTCACCTCGCAATTCACAGACTATATCCTGGTTCCAAAGATGATCGAAAATGGTCAATTTTGGACATGGACAAACTCGTTGGGGAACAACTTCAGATGGGTATCTTTAACACAAGCGATTTAGGATTATATTACAGGTTGTTCTACAACATTACGAAGTTCCTAATCTCTAAAGGCCAAATTTTGGAGGCAGAACAAAGTAGAGTGTTTGTTCGAGGTTTTCAGCTGGGTTTATGGTCACAAATTGCATGATGACTCAAACTAAAATTTCCCAACCACTATCCGGATGACACCTACCCACTTGACGACATTCATGCAGCAGTGAAATTTGTTTTAGCAGGGTCAATTAGTTCAAATTCAGTATTGTTACAGTCTTCAGAAAACTCGGCATCGACTTCGACATCTTCAACACAGATCAAATCAGAAGACTTATCAGCAATCCTCAAAAAATTCGCAACCACACTCATTATGGCTTTAGCAGGTTTGAAACCCACTAATCCTCCTCGAACTAATAGTAGATTTCACTCGGACCAGCTTGAAAATTTAGCTTATGTCTTTTGTGGACTCACTGGTCATTTCATTAGTGACTGCTTGGTTTGCCAGTCCTATATCAATGAAGAAAAGTGTAAAAAGAACAATGAAGGAAAAATTATCCTTCCAAATGGATGGTTCACCCCTCAAAACATTCCTAGTTGCTCTATCAAAGACAGAATCGATGAATGGACTCAATGAAATCCTTCGACTACAACTGCATCATCACTGATGTACAACACCACATTGTCAACAGCTACTTCGATACCACCTAGAGGCATCTACCAGGTTTCTGAGCAATCTGCAACACCCAAAGATTGCATTGCAAAGCTCGAACAAGAGATATATGCTTTGCGAAGTGGTAGGGCCTTTGCTAAAACTAATTTGAGCATACCAACAGTCCCTGTCTCTCAACCTTCAGTCTCCCCAAACACTGCGGCAGTCAAACAATTGACTCCACAAGTACCCGCATCATCCATCTCATCTATGGCAACAAACCTACCAACCTCGACTTTAGCATCATCTTCGACTTCAGAAACAACTTCGCAGCCAGTCATTCATCCTTATGCCGCTGCAAAAGAAAATTTGTACCTACCACCACACAAATGAAACTTCGGATCAACTGCAAAAGGTAAAGCTAAAGATGGTCCTTTGCACCATACCAAAGCACCAATTCAAAAGGATAAAATTACAGAAGATGTTTTCGCTCATTTGATGAAGACGCCGATTATCACACTAATGCCTGAGGAATTGTTGTTTCTATAGCCCAAAGTTCATACAAAATGGAAGGAACAGGTCACTCCACATCGAATTCAGCAGTTCAAAGGAAATAATGCCACGAATCTGCTTAACGATGAGATTTTCATAATTGATGATCCATTCAAAACTTATATTAACAGTCTTCGACCTGGTGATATTCCAGAACCCTTCATCACTGCGAAGGAACCCCATTCAATTAGGTCGATTATTATGAATGTCAACGGAAGGAATCCAGTTGAAAGTGTCATAGAGCCTGGCTCTTCGATTATTGCAATGTCTGAAGAAATTTGCCATGAACTTGGCCTTGCTTACAATCCTTCAATCCACATCCCACTTCAATCGGCTAATGGAGGCATTGATGAAAGTTTGGGTTTAGCATGAAATGTGCCTTGCAAAGTGGAGAGTATCATGCTATTCATGCAAATTCACATAATTTGCGACCCAGCCTATGATATCTTACTTGGTCAACCATTCGATGTGCTCACTGAAAGCACCATTAAAAACTACAGAAATGAGGCTCAGACAATTACAATATATGATCCTAATTCAACATGATCATGTGCAATCCCCACAATTCACCATTCTAATCACCGTCAAAGGGATTTTTGCAACTAGAGGATGAAATTTCAGACATTGACCAGTGCGCTTTCATTATCTTATTCTATCCCTCTAATTTATTTATCACTATCGAACACACTGTGAACATCCCTGATATGGAGTCCTCGAACTTCTCGAAATCCATTTCTTATTCTTCGATCCTTGCAAATTTATATTTAACAGCCAGTCATCAATACAAAACATATTTATCGACCTTGATGGTGACATCTACACCTTCTATGCCTATCATTGACTCCTCATATCCAATTTTTGTGGCATCAAAAAAGAAATACAAACCTGTTGAACAAAGAATTCGCCCAGTTATTACCAAGCTACCTGACCAATTTCACATTATTCGAACAATTACTGGCAATCCTCTCAAAAACATGCCAAAATTAAATCCTCATCCACCATCGTTCATCCCCACTTCACGATATTCCCTCAAACATAAAGCTATCATCGACAAGAATCATCCTGGTGATTTTCTATGGCCAGAGGAATGAAATCTTATGCACGATTTTATTCAAAATCAGGAAACAGCTTTTGTGCGGACAGAACAAGAGTGAGGAAATTTTTGCTCTGACTTTTTTCCTCCTATAGAGTTTCCGGTCATTCCTCACACTCCATGGGTTGAGCAAAACATTCCTATACCTCCAGGTTTGTATGAACAGATATGTAAAATGCTAAAAAAGAAGATAGAGGCAGGAGTATATGAACCATCAAACTCTTTGTACTGATCATGATGGTTTTGTGTCATGAAAAAGGACACAAAATCACTTCGAATTGTCCACAGTCTTGAACTGCTTAACCAAGTAACAATCCAGCACTCAGGTGTCATACCGATATCTGAACATTTAGCAGAACAATTCAGGGGACGATCATGTGGAGGAATGTTGGATCTTTATGTGGCATTCGACGAAAGGAAAGTTGCAAAATCATCTTGCGATCTGACAACATTTCAGACATCATTCGGAGCACTTCACATCATTACCCTACCAATGGGTTGGACAAATTCTGTCCCTATCTTACACGACAACATGACATTTATTCTACAGCCTGAAATTCCTCATATCACTATTCCTTACATTAATGACACACTAGTTAAGGGTCCAAAATCGGAATATTGAACAATCAGTGGATTCTACAAAATGATTCCCAACAATCCCGCTATTTGATGGTTCATCTAGGAGCACTTCAAAAATTTAAATTGGATAGTCCAGCACATGAAGTATTGCAGAGGAACATTTTCAGGTCTGAAACTCTATCTTTGCATCCCCGAAATAATTGTTTTAGGGCATTGATGCAATATCAAAGGTCGTATGGCCAATCCTACTTGAATCACAGCTGTTAGCAAGTGGGGACCATGTCGAAGCCTCACTGAAGTCAAAGCATTCCTAGGAACCATTGGAGTCTGTCATATCTTTATCTGAAATTTTGCTCAACAAGCTGCAGCACTGATCCAACTCACTTGAAAAGATGTTCCTTTCAAATTTGGAGCAGAACAAATAGCAGCCCAAAAAAATTTGAAAGTAGTTCTCCTCAATTCCCTAGCGATTCGAGCTATCGATTACTCATCTTCAGCCCTGGTTATCCTATCAGTCGACACTTCAAACATTGCTATTGGTTTCTTTCTTGCTCAATGCGATCCCAAAAATCCTCGAAAATGATATTATAGTCAATTTGGATCAATTACACTTAACAACCATGAACCCCAATTTTTGCAGCCAAAACTCAAACTTTATGGTCTATATCGCACTCTTGGAGCACTACGATTGTACCTAATAGGAGTTCGAAGGCTTATCATCAAAATTGACACATGATATATCAAAGGCATGCTTTCGAATCCTGATATTGCACCTAGTGCTAGCATCAATCGATGGATAGTATCCATCCTAACCTTTCACTTTACATTAGTCCACGTTGCAGAGACACACCATGGTCCTGATGGACTTTTGAGATGCCCCCCACAAGACGAAGATGTTCAGCTTGACAACAAAAATAATTTTGTAGATTGGATCGACCATCTTCATGGTTTCGTACATCAAATAAATCCTATTACAACCCGACCTTTTACTTCGCATCAAATTTCGACCCTCTCCCTCTCTTTGGATTTCAGTAAGGGGGAGGACTTTACCTATAATAAAGTCCCATGAATGAATAATGCAAAAACAAATAATGAAAGGTTACTTCACATTCTAAAATGGTTACATGACTTGGTGCAACCCCCTGATCTATCAGACATGGAATATGCTACCTTTATTCAATATTGCACTGAATTCTTTTTAGACTCTGGCAAACTATGGAGAAAAGACTCCCATGGAGCTCACAAAATCGTTGCTACTCCAGAACGTCATCTTGAAATCATTTGCACAGCTCACAATGACATTGGACACAAAATGGTTTTCGCTACAAAATCAGTTATTGCCCTTCAATTTTGGTGGCCAAACATGAAAGCTGACATTGCATGGTATATTTGAACCTGCCACCTATGCCAAATTCGACAAATGCGAAATGTTCTACTTCCACTGACAGTCATGCCTCCAACACCCCTTTTTGGCAAGGTCTATATTGATACGATGCAAATGCCACCTTCGAATGGATTTAAATACATTGTACAAGGTTGATGCTCACTAATGATCTATCCAGAATGGCGAAAGCTTCGATGCAAAAATGCCACATTGCTTGGCGATTGGATCTTCGAAGATATTATTTGTCAATGGGGTTCGCTATACAAAATCATAACTGACAATGGCACTGCATTTATTGCAGCTATGGAGTATTTTGCAAAATGATATCACATTAACCATATTTAAATTAGCAGTTATAATTCATGTGCCAATGGACTCGTCAAACAAACCCACTTTGACATTCAACAATCCTTATTCAAAGCTGTCAATGGAGAACAAGCGAAATGGTCAGCAGGGGCGCACTCAGTATTTTGGGCAGAACGAGTCACAGTTTATAAATGCATGGGTTGTTCCTTTTACTTCGCAGTCACAGGAGCACATCCTCTAATACCCCTTGACATCTCCTAGGCAATATACTTACAACTGCCACCCGATTTGATCTTATCGACAACCGATTTCATAACCCAATGAGCCATAGCATTACAAAAATGATCTAATGACCTTGAACTGCTATATTTGAAGGTCTATGCATCCCGAATCGAAGCTGTGAGAAGCTGCAGAACGCTTCAAACTTGCTCACAAACATACAATGCATGACTACAACTTTTGGAAAGGAGATTTAGTGCTACTTCGAAACATGCAAATCGAAAAGTCCCTCAATCACAAGATGAAACTGCAATATGTCAGCCCTCTTATCATTATTGAACGAAACTACAGAGGGGCTTATATTCTCTGCAAACTCAATGGGTCAGTACTACATAGACCTATTGACACATTTCATCTTCTACCATATCTCGCTCAAAAATCGATTTCCCTTCCACCAAACTTTCTCGATATTGACTGCGAGTGCCTCGAACAACTTTGGACAACTTCGAGCTTCGACAAAAATACTTTCAAAGATTCCTGGGGCCTTGAAAACAAATAATTATTCTTCCTTTTCTTCTTCAAAATTACTTACAAAAGATTTGATTTGCTCTTGGTGTACAATACAAGTCATGATATCACATCATAGCATGGTCATGCAAACTCCAAAGGGTTTTTCAGCTATGATGGACTACTGAGCCTTTCCCTAAAAGTCATTTTTCATTTGTTAATTATATTCATTTTTTTCTCTCTTTACTTTACTTTCCAAAGACATTTAATAAAAAAGTTGGATTTAAAACAGATATACAACAAAAAGAAAAACCCCTCTACTCCTCTAGCATCTCCTCCAACATTTCTATCTCCCTACCCAAGATCTCCATCTCGACTCTTTTCTGCACCAGCTTTGCAGCAATCAACCTACAATGCATTCCCTGATCTTCATCGACCTCTTCCACCATTCGAACCTTTCTCGCCTTCACCTTCCCTTTCAATGACCTCTTTCTCTCCTTTGATGCTTTAGATGGCCTGGTGACGGGTTCGACATCTTTGAAAGGGCCCACAACACAAATTCGACATACTACAATTTTTGAAAACAAGTTAGTAAACACTTCAAAATGATTTCAAATAAATTTTGTACCTGATTTGGGATGCAAATCTCATTTCATGCCCCCGAAATTTTTCACTTTGCACTTGCAAAGCCCTTGCCTCAACAGCCCCACCCAGTAGCAGCCTTGTGCCTCCTGAGTGCATTTTGTGCACTTTGGGGTGCCCTTCTTGATGATACAGCATGGCTGGGATTTGAACCCAGCACATCGATTGCACTACGAAACATTTAGTAGCTCAAAAATCCTTTGAAAATAAGTAAAAACTCACTGGGCCCTCGAAATTGAGGAGCCCACTTGTTTCAATGTGCACTCGCTTCACCAATCCTACCCCTTCGAACTCCTCCCATTGTCTTCCTCCTCCTCCTCTACCACTTTTTGCTTCGCCACCCACACCATGGGCAGCTCCTTCTTGCTCTCATCTTCATCATCCTCCTCATCACCTTTGCTGGCCTCCGCCCTCTTGATAGACTTCACCTCAGCTGTGAGCTCTGTGTTTTTCTATTGTAGATCCTCCTTCAATAAAGTTTTTACCTGAAATGCAGCGAGAGCCACATTTTGTGCTTTGGCCAGTGTGGTCCTTCGACCCTCAAGTTTTGCCTTCTGCGCTATGTCCTTCGCCTGCCGAACCACCTCCTCCTCTCAAACCCGCCTTTTTTCTGCCTCCCTTCACTCCCTTTCGACCTCTTCCACCAAATCCATGAAAAGCAGCTCTCCACCCCACGAAATCCATTCATGTAGGGCCATCAGGCTAAAAACATCGAAAACCTCATCTACGACCTTCTGAATGGTTGCATCATGCTCTTTGCCAAGATCTTCAGCAAGTTCATTATATTCTGCCTATACAAAACATTTTAGCACCTTTGGCCATGAATAGATGAGTGGCAGACATACTATTTTCATACAAAAACCCCATCCCCACACTTTGAAATTGAGATCTTCAGTGATGCCCCACTCAGGCATCGACTTTGCATATTACAGAACTTTGACGTTGAGTTCAGCTAGAAGAGACATGATCAAAGCTAGTATTCAATGATATAGAGATGAAAGAAGAAGAATGAGAAGTATTTTGAACCTCGCTAAATTTTCAACATGATCATGCATTCTGCATGTGACTTTGATCAGCTGACTGGGACAGTCAGGATTTCAGTAAGGGGGAGGATGATAGGTCCACTGCATGCTATAAGGTCTGGAAAAGAATCTAATTGTATCTACACATTACAACACGCACTCCAAATCACTACAAATGCCACAAAATCGACTTTAAACACTTTTCGAACCATTTTGCACTATTTCGAACCATTTTGCACTATTTCGAACTATTTCACACTATTTCAAACTATTTCGCACTATTTCAAACTATTTTGCACTATTTCGGATGACTTCGAATGACTTCAAACAATTTAGCGACACTTCGCATGCTTTCGAACAACTTTGCACTACTTAAAAGGACATCGGCTGCCATAGGGATATTCTAAAGCCCTTTCGACACACACAAAACATCCAGCATGAGCCACTGCATCGCTTATCGAACACTACCAGATGCAAAGAGAGACGATAAAAGAATTAGGGTATGATAATGGCAGTTTTGGGGTTTCAACAATCTATTGAAACAACAAGAGAAGTACTCTTACTATATAGTGACACCGAACATTTCAATTATCATCATTCCTCATTTGTTTTTATGTTTTACAATACCTTTATTGCTGTGCATACTGCCTTGTGTTCTACACCTGTTATACTTCCTTTTTAGTACTTACCTCTTTGAAATGTATATAGACTTGTACTACTTACTTAGAACAACAGAGAATCAGTTACCCTCTCCACTATAGTCAGATTTAAGAGCAGTTCTCTTGAGTCTTACCTCGCATCGTATCTCTGAAGTTCTGCAAAATGTCGTGAACTTCCTCAAACTTTCATATTCATTCTCAATTCGTCATCACCTATCACCACTCAAAACCCACTTCTTGATTGCTATATTCATTTGTCGAACATATTTCAATACCAGTTGAACACCTTCGATTCTCCTTGAACTCACCCAAACAACTTCGAACCCATTCAAACCTATTTTGAACTACTTCGCATGTCTTCAAACCAATTTCGAACTTTTTCAAACATCTTTGTACACTTCTAAAAGACTATTCATCACATCCTTTACCATTTCGCATTACTAAAAACAACGTTCTGGTATTAGTGGTAATATTTAGTACTGACTTGCATCCTTTCTCTAGCCTGAGTTATACTACATAAGCCTTTTAACAGGTTTTTGCTAGGTTTCCAGGTTGAGTATCATCACCGTGTCTTCTCAAACTCACACTTGTCATGAGTAGAGTTTGTGCCACCAAAGTTGCTCTAGCACCAGGCATGTGATTCGACGATGTTTATTGAAATCTCAAGTGAAGATGAGAATAACATCAAGGTAGACACAGACCACACCTTCCAATATAAGATCATGGAATATGTCATTTGTCATTGTCTGAAAGGTGGCAGAACTATTAGTGAGATTAAAGAACATAACAAGTGGTTCAAAAAGACCATGGTTCATGCAAAAAGCTGCCTTCCACTCATCCCCTTTCTTTATCCATACATTGTTGTAACCCCAGCAGACATTGAGCTTGGTGAAGTAATGGGCCCTGTGGAGTTGGCTGACAAGTTTAGATATGAGGGGTTGTGGATAGCAATGCTTGACTGTGATGTCATTGAGGCATCAATAGTCTTGAACTGGTTGAAGGGACCCATCCTTCTTTGTAACAAAGAAAAAGGGTGAGGCCATGGGCAGCTTTGAAGGGTGGATGTGACCCAAAGCCAAGTGTTCATTGATAGATTTGTCAAGTTGTTGTTGTTCTTCAGGGGAGAGAGGATAGACCTTGTAGAAGGAAGGCATGGCACCCAGTGTGAGCTCAATTGCATGATCCCATGGCTTATGGTTGGAGAAGACATTCTCTAAGTCATGAACCATGGAGTTAGCAAAGGATTTGGTTGTGGAAGGCCTCCGCAAGGCACTGGGAGATGTTCAATACCTCATGTGAAGGGTTAATAGCAGTGTAGAAAATTTGATCACCTTCCTCGATCTCTTCCACCTCCTCTTCATCATTGTCAGAATCAGGTGCAAGATCTGAAACACCTTCTAAGTTCACATCAGCCATAGGCATTGGACCAGCACAACACTTTTGAGTGTGCTGTAAGAGTACCTTTCACCTTTGACATTCCTGTCTGCCTTCAGTGAAGCAAGTATAGCAATGAGAGGAACAATGACTCATTATAACTTTATCTGTCACCCAGTTGACCACAGGATTGTGGTCACAGAGCCATGGATAACCCAAAATTGCCTCCTGCTTTCCCAGTTGGGTCACAGCAAAGAGAGCCCATTCACTATAGTCCTTGTACCAGAGAACTGGGTCAACAACCTCCCGAATCACCCCAGCTTCATTTGGGGAGCCATCCACATTGTAGACAGGTATGGGTCGAGAGAGTGAGCAGGTATTGAGTTGTTTTTGTTCAACCAGGTGTGAATAAATGAAAAGGCCTATGGCACCCAAGTCTAGGAGAGCAGAGACACTGAGTGCTTGCCCTGTATCCATAGTCTGCAGCTCAATCTTCAATTCTAGTGATCATTGGGAGGGGGTGGATGTACTTGCATGGTAGCTTGTGCTCCCAAGATTTCAATCTGGGTAGAGGAGGAGGGGGGAAAAAAGGGGTAGGTACATCTTTAGCCACTTCAGAAGGGTCTGGAGAGTAAACGGTCATAGAATAAAATTCATTCTCTTGTGAATCAACAGACAGAACTTTAAAGTGGTTATGGACAGGCAACAAGGGTATACTGTTCACTCATCGCCAGTGGAAAAATCTTGTTCCTCCACCTCTTCTTCTTTAATCCCCTCTTTCTCCAACCATTAAACATCCACAAGTGCCAACAGATCTTGGAGGGGTTTATCTCATCCCTCAGGCATAAGTTTATAGATGACTTGGTGGTGGGGACAGTTTTGAGCTATGTGTCCAGCTTTCCCACAGCAGCAGCAGAGATCTAGCCTGCAAGCTCGACTACAGGCTGCATCAACATTCATTGAAGTGGAGGTATTGGAGTTCAGCACTGAGGGCTGGCACATAGGGATGGAGTTAAAATGAGGGGGTACTTGATTAAAGGTGTGGAGAGCATGGGTGGTGGTAGGAGTGTGGAAGGCCACAGTTAATGTTGCATTTGTGAGTCAGTTCTCATCACAGAGAAAAGCAGCCTCATACCATGCATTTATGTTATCATCTACTGGGTGTCCTTCCAGCATCTGTGCAATCTGGTCTTGGATTTTTTGGTTAAGACCTTGACAAAACTTTACCACCACAGGTAATCCACTTCCATACCTCGCCTGTCCACCAGGTCTCAAAATTCATTGATGTAATCATCCACAGATCGATGCGCTTGGTAGTAGGAGGTGGATTCAAGGTGTGTTACAGCCTCATTGGTGCTCATTGAGGGGGCAGAAATGTCATATGAACTCATCATGAAAGTCTCCCCAGGAAGAGAATGGAAGAGAGCCATGTTCCTTGGTTTGGTGTAATATATGGTTGACATAGAGATAGGTGTGCTCCGACTTCATGTATGTGAAGGCCTAATAAATTTTAGCAGCATCATCCACAAATTGGTTTGGGCATAGACTGATGTATAACTCACAAGAATTGAGGAAGGCATGTCCATGGGAATGCATGCCATTGAATTCAGTGGGGGGCACTGGTTTAACACATGCATCTTTGCTTGGGCATGCACTAGGAGTTGAAATGGGTAGTGTGGGGTTCAACTGGAGAGTTCTAACAAAGGTTTCAATGGTAGAAGTAAGTGTGTCAATTTGTGCATGAATTCCAGCAATGTCACCTTCAAGTGCATTGATGTGCTCCACGGCATCCATGGTGCTAGGCAGTGGGTCAGGTAAAACACAGTGTGCACTAGAGGCAGGAGTGTCTGGGATAATGTGTAGGGAGTCTGAGGAGCTCTGGGAATCATCTTCTACTCTATACCTGCCTGTTGAGCAGCGCGCTATGCACAGTGTAGAGTGCTCACAGATCTTACTACTTACCTGTTGAGTTGGTTAGTGTGCTAAGTAACTTAGGTTAGAGGGCATAGAACTCTCTGTATTGCTAGGTAGAAGTACAGCGTACTTATATACCTAGAGCACCCACATGGTCACATGAGGCTCAGGTCACGTGAGGCTCAGTGGGGTGGAGAAAAGGGCGGTGTACCACATGGTTCCTGTCCACATGTCATTATGACATATTTGTATACATGTATTTACATGTATATGTGTTTACACTGAGGCACAGAATAGGTGCCATGTGCAGATTTAATTCAACACTGCCTATCTTGGCAAAGTGTCCAAGATTTTGAGCCTTAGGGAGAGTTTTCTACTGTAAGGTATAAAAGTGCCTCTTACATCAGCTAACCATTATCACATGCATCACAGTTATCACATGTTATTCCAGTAGATATATTCTATACTTCGAGTACTTGTACTATATCTTAGTTTTCCTCCCCCAAAATATACTAAGTTTCTTACATGTTTCAGTCTCCTTGAGTGTTGGAAGCTCCAGCTTCCTTCCACTTTTTTTTTGTAACAAACTTACTATTCACACTCTACTGTCTCACATGCTCATTTTCCCTAAATCACCCTGACTCTGAAATCATGACAATCATTTTTTACACTGATACCATCTTGATGCAAATGCTCAGTAACTCAACACCCTCTCCTTTCATCACTATCTCCTGAATTTGTTTATGGCATCTCTTAAGGTCATCAACTGGCTGTTTTCTGTACATCTGTCTCATCTCGGGCCTGCCCATCTTGCTCGCATCATTCAGCGCTATGTGCATCATGGAATTGACTTCTCTTCCCTTTCCACCCAGTCTCTTTGCCTGCCCATATCTCATTTGTGGCCACTTGTGACACATTCTTGCACTATCAACCCCCCCTGCTTCTCTCTTTTCCCATCCCCTCAACCTTTTGCCATCCATATCAATACCGTTCCATCACTGTCACCCCACCAATGTCAGTACTGACTATACACACACAGCCCCCATCATCCCCATCATCACTGCCAGCACAATCGACAACAACTTCCTCCCAGCTCCAAGTCAACCACAAGAACCTCAAGCACTGTAGGACTGGCCTTAAATGACACAACGATGGTTTAAGGCACAGCAAACAACATTACATGTGTGCATGTCTATCAGAACCTGTCATCCAATGATGACTTCTACCCTCCCCCCTCACACCATTCCCACTGCCCAGCCTCCCCCAGCACCTACCACATCACAGTTGTATGATGGCACTGCTTGTACCATCTGTTTCCCTTTCAACCTCTAGTCTCACTCACTAGCCTTTCATACAATGTCCTGTCCACTCAAGAACATTGGACTTCAATGATTTCACACATCGTCATTGTTCTTCCATCAGAGATGCTGTGAGCTCGCATGCAGATTCTACTGAACTGACTGAGGTAGTAGGGGATGGACCCTGGATCAGCTGTAGTTCACAATCCATTCACCAGTTTTCCCCTTTCAGTTGCACACATCATCACAAAATCACTGATTACCCTCCTTGGTAAAAAGAGACTGATGGTCTTAATACACAGTCCATAATCGATGGCAATTGTATCCATTATATTTCAGAACCTTCCATATCTGGTGGAATGGGGTTCACGATCGCTCCCCCACACCACCTTGGTACACCTAGCTCATGCCCCAAATCCTCATTCATGCCTTGAACTGCCTCACACCAATGCCACATCATCATCTCTTTTGATGATGACTCCATCCCCTGCTCTGGCCCCCTCTGGAATATGAACTACAGCTCAGGAACGATGGAGGATGCACCTAGACATACCAGAATGGCCTCCAAATGCTTTCCAGCCATCCAACTCACCCCAGGAACCCTGCAAATGAGCCACTTCACCACCGCCCACATCCTACACCCCGCCATAATCACCAGTGATGTTGTCTATGCCCATGATCACTCCCACTCGCTGTTCACCCCCCATCCCTCTCACTGCCACTGACAGCCAATCTGCCCCAGCTCATCCTAGAGGCCCTGTAAATGCACTATTTTGCCACCCCCCACCATGTCCCTGTCACTGTCCCCAGCACCACATCACATGCACTGTCACCACTGTCCTGAAAAACACCCACTGCCCTGATCAATGCCCATCCTTGTCAATGCCCTGTCAATGCCCACCCTTGTTAATGCCCTGTCAATGCCTATGCCTGCACTGCATCTGTCCACTGTGACTCAGTGTTCTTGCGAACATGTAAAGTTATTTTTGGTTACCACAACCATGTTACCTTGCCACCTGCCCCCCCCCCCCCCCCCCCCCCAGTCATTTTTTTGGAGTATGAGAGAGTGTAAGAGTACCTCTTACATCAGCTAACCATTATCACATGCATCGCAGTTATTACATGTTATTCCAGTAGTATATATTCTATACTTTGAGTACTTGTACTGTATCTTAGTTTTCCTCCCCCAAAATATACTAAGTTCCTTACATGTTTCAGTCTCCTTGAGTGTTGGAAGCTCTGGCTTCCTGACATAAGGGCAACCTCAAAGCCTTACTTATTAGTGAGCTAACAGAGGGGAATTCAGAATTAACATGATACTACATAATACAAACACTTCAGGTGCACCTAACAGAGGGGAATTTAAAGAGAAAACTCTAAGGACCCATCTGTCAATGCCCAGTATATGTGATAGACCCAAAAATCAAATAGTAGGCTAAAAATAGCAAAAGGGCAGAAATAGATGGATCAAGCTATGGAATGAACCAAAATATAATCATAAATAGGAATAAAATCATAGAAAAACATAGAAAAGGCAGAATAGGGTGAAATAAAATATATAAAAAATATGGGACAAACACAGAAAATTGCCCAGACACCTGGGACACCTTCCTTTCCCCAAACACTCCCTGTCATTTATTGCCCCTCCCTGCATGCATTGTTGTTCATCATCAGCAGGACCATTGCCCCCTACGAGCAGTGGCTCATAGGCTGGTAGTGCAGTGGCACGATGTTGGCTGCCATTGCCATTGCTGTTTGGGACATAGTACCCATTGCTATCCTGTGAGCCTCTGCTCACAGCAGTGACATAGGACATGGGTGGGGTATGGTGAGGGCCCTGGTGCAGAGCGTTGGGGATAGGTAACATCATTAGAAAAAGATAAGAAACTAAAAAAAGATAGTAAAAGAAAAAAGATTGAATTAAAGGAACTTACTTGACAGCCCAAATGACATCTAGGTCATTTGGTGCTTTGTGTTCATTTGTTAACAGCACATTGGGGGAGGCAGTGTGTATGAGTTGATGTGGTGGTGGATAGGCAGTGGATGGGACTGAGTCCTGGGAGTCGTAAGTTGTTGTTGCAAGTGATGCCACATTTCTTTTTTTTTTAGGATTGCATGACCATATGGTCTGTGCACAGTGTCAGGATATATAAGTACCTGCCAAATGACTATAATTTTCCACCTGGGCTCATCCCACTAGGTCAATTGTATTATAAGTAGTTATAAGTAGTACTTATGTTAGTTCTGTTTTCTTACTTATAAGCACATGTATAGTGCATCCTACATACTGCAAGAAGACTGGTTGCAACTGATTGCAACCAGTTTTTGAATGGTTTTTTAATATTTTGAAATAGAAGCAACTGGCAACCCAACTGACCTTAAACCTGGGCAACCGTGACCAATGGTCCAGTTGCAATTGGTTGGGGTCAGTTCAGTTTCAGTTTTTTTTCCTGGTCCATGTGACCAGACCTTTAAACACTAGTAAATGCAGAATAGGATGAAATAAAATATATAAAAATATGGGATGAATGCAGAAAATTGCCCAGACACCTGGGATGCCTCCCCTTCCCCTTACATATATGAGTACTTGTCGATAATTTGCCAGGAAATTTTCTAAAACACCACTGATCATTTCAGCTGTATCCAAAATACCTCGATAACAGGGCCATCATTTCACAGCAACATCAACAGATGTTGAGTGTGCATTCTCTCATGGTTGTAAGGGGACTATAAGGTGCCCCAAGCATCTCATCAATTTTCTATGTTCATCCCAATTTTTTTCCATCTTATTTTGCCCTATTCTGCATTTTCTATAATTTTATCTCTATTTTATGATTATTTTCTCTTTTGCATCATGTTTGTACATGTTGACAGTTTTATTTTTAGACGTGGAGCCCGCCATGGATATGATATCACTCCTTAGCTTTGATCAGCCGATTTCTGCCTTTAGACTAGCAACTCGATGTGATGTTCTCAAGGCAGTATCAACCATCAGCAGATACACTGATGGCTTAAATGATTAATGTGCACAAATTTGAAGCAATTGTGGCCCATGGGCTCATTCAGTAGGCTCCTCGCTTGCGGCTGTGCTCATCAGGTGCCTGGGTTCCCATACCTCTCCGTGGATGGCCCAGGGTATGGGGTATGGGTTATGAGAGGTATTGCTAAAAATGGACTCAAAAAGGCATCAAAAAATCATAAAAAATAGTAAATTTTTTTAGGACTACACACTCATGTTAAATCATGTTACTAACATATGTGTAGACTACTTTGAATAATACCATCTAAAATCTCTGAAAGAAGTCAGTTACAACAGTTCCTTTCATACTCCTGGTCTCTTCGAGATGGCTTGTATAATCATGCGCGATCATACGTCCTCTGGAGCCTCCTCAGTATACATCACATAGAAGAGCGCAGGTTCAACATTATATGTACAATATACAAGACCAAATTTATGGAATATACAGGTAAAAAAATATGGCCATCGGTGCTGCCTGTGGCATGTATTTTCAAGCAGCGGCCAGCGGCCAGAGATATGACATCTCAGTCTGACTTGTCAATGTGAGCACCTCGCCAAGCATTTCTAACTTCCACCTGATGACACTTGTGGATCATCATTGAATATAGACGCTGTCAGGGAAAGGAAAAAAAAAGTGAAAACTGGTTGCTGTGTGAACGAATGAATTCACATACCTGCAGCCACCCAAGCCATTTTCTTTTCTTTTCACGTTGATATGGAAATTCAGTGACGTCGTAGACGGACCCGCTGCCCACCACTTCAAACATCATGCTGTGGAGCTGAAGCTCATCTTCCTCCGGGATGTCGGGCTGCAATATCCATAAATGAGTGCGAAAGCAACGGGGCACTCGTGACACATACGAGAGCGCATATGGAACAGGAGCTCTCTTGCCCACGAAGATCGATAGTTTCCTGCGATAGAAAGTAATGAGTAACATTGATAAGATCATGTGCGTTTTGCAGGCTACCATAAAATCTCGCGCAGACTCTGATGATCTGTAATAAGGGCCATATTGTTCGATCCGCGTGGAGCGGTAATAATCAGGGAGAGTGAATGACTCTCGCCTGGAAGAGTTAGAAACGGTGAACAAAGAGAGGGTACGGGGGCGATAAGGCATATTGTAGATGTATTCAACGAGCGTCCAAAGTAGATATCGTCACTAGACGAAGAGGATGAGGGCAGAAGGAGTGGAAGTGGGAAGGAAGTGGGCCTCCTTTAAATTTTGAGGTCCCCGCGTCTTTTTAAGGGTACAATCTAGAAGCTCGCACCACGAGGCGGCGCACCTCAATATTGCGAGGGAAAGAGATTGTATTCCGATTTAGGCAATGACTCGAGTCGAATTTGTCTCCGTGGGTAAAATACTTCCGTTGAATTGCTCGTCCTAGACACTCCAGTAGGCGTCTCGCACCTCAAGAAAGGTCGCAACCATGAAGGCGAAGGAATAACAAAGCTAGACCGATACTGAGACTCTGATAACAGACTATCGTCACGAAGGACGCCGACTCTGGACCCATCGGTAGTCTAGCCAGAGAATAGGTTTTCTTGCCAAACGACGTGCTTCACAAGTCTCTGACATAGCAAGCAGCTGGAACGTACGATCTTTCGTTTCGTGGGTTCGTTTCGTTGGACCCGCGAGCCACAATACGGATGTGAGACGCGGCAGGGCCACTTGGCGACATACGCCAATATAACAATGGCCTACAACAGGAAAATACTTAGCACCAAAGTCATCTAGAGCTCTAACACGGGAAATCTCTGTGGTTCTAACCAAATCAACCTCGAAGGGTTCATCCCAGAGATGCAACCGAGTCGGGCAAATAGAGACTGATGACAACCGCGGTGGATATTCATAACTCTGGGCCCATTATCCTGCATTTTAGCCAAGAACATCCATCGCCCTCCATCCTCAGGAAGTTCACCCTCCTTCCCCCCCAAAGCAAACTCTTGCTACGCCCGGGCCATGCGTGACATGTCACAGTAACAGTCACTGCAATGAAGTGCGCGAGTGAGTCAAGCCACAACCATCCCATCGACATGTATATCTGATCAATTGCGAATGCAGAATGTTTGTTTCAATCGAAACGAGCTCCTAGTCCCCATTGAGGCTTCAAGTCCACATTTTGAAAGCAACATCATCAACACGCCTCGAAGCTCTGCTAAACCGCCAAATGCAAAAAACAGATCTCCAAATTGCCCATATTGTGAATGAAGACCACAAGAACGAGAAGAATGGAGATGAAGACATAGTCAAAGGGAACTCACATTGTGCCGCAACAATGGGAACAACGAACATGCTGACCGCTCTCGCTGATATCATGAAAAATGTCCCACTGACAGTGTGGTTATCGAATCCATCATCCATGGAGCGCTAAGCAGCATCGGTGGGCAATTCCGCCAATGGAGCCACTATGACTGACGACGAGCTGGTGACTGTGTTGAAATCCAACTGAGCTGAGAATTGGCTTTCTTCTGTCAGTTCTGCCTTGAAGCAAGACGTCCCCAGGAAGAGGAATTGTTTGTATTGTAATCGTTTTTGCTGTGCGATAATGTATTTTTTGTTGTCTGGGGAAACGAGGGGTGGGGAAAACGAGGGGTGGCCATTGTCACTGGGCGATGTGGGGATCAAAGCGCAAAGTTCAAGATGCAGCGAGGGTGCAGCAAAACAAATTCGCAGCCTAGAAGACGATGTCAGAGAATGAGGATGAGGGTGAGACAAGACCAATTTCAATTCAAAGTCCATTGATGGAACCAAACTCATTCGTTCGCTTGCAACTAATTTTTTCTGCTGCCTATAACAGCCAACGTCTCCGCATCATATCTGTCAATGAATATCCTCGAAATCCCAGCATCTTACGAGCCTCAACTCTGAACGTTTGATGATTTATCCCCAAATTTACCCGTGGAGAAATAAGTTCGTGGGAGTTTCATACATGGTACTCGGGCGAAATACTTAAAAGCTCAAAGTTCAGAAGAAAACTCTACGCCAGGGGTACATGATTCGCTCAATGAATACCAACCTGTGCTCTTCGCAGTGAGTAACAAATTTTTCTACATGCTATTCGCTCGAACTCTGACGAGATTGCTGAATTTAGATCAAACCCCTTAAGAACAAGTATGCCACCCACAGATTTTTCTGTGGTGCAGCGAGGCAAGCCGTCTTCAGGTCACCCTGACCTCGATTTACTTGGTACTCAGTCTGTACGTACCAGTCGAAAATCATGTGGTTGATATGTGTCTCCTCCACAAGAAGTTATGAAATACAATACCTGATGGCCGCGACTGCTCAGTGAGGTCTTTGGGAGGCTGGAGAAGACACTGCGCTGCAGTAATGCTCCCAGCGCCACCGACAATAGTGCGCATGCTCGTACGTGCTCCAAGTTTCTGTACCGGTGAACTGGTCCATTTTTCTTTCCCTGGGAACTTGTTGGATTTAACTGTCTGACCCACTTACTTTCCCAAGGACATATCCGCAACCCATGTGCCGCACCTTCTATCCTTGTTTTTCTCTTCAATCCCAGCCTCCTCGAGACCAGGTCCTACCTCCCTGTCTTTACCCCGTCCTGTAATTTGTTCTGTTCTGCCGCCAGTTACCTTTACAATCTCGCTCATGAACTCACTTAGAGTACCGCATGTTATTCACTTCTCCACAAGCTCGGCCGTTATCCAAGGAATCATCCTCAAATTATTCCCTACATTGCATGTGTTGCAACAATTCCTCGTATTGCTTATCACTTGAGTATCGACGCCACATCAACTGTCCGCTAACACTTCCTTACTGCCTCTTGTTGGTCTCCCGGACACTCAGGGTGTATATCAAGATATGTCAAGACACCTACGTCATACTGATTCGAAATATAAGAGCCGAGATCCGTCCATGCCTGGCTTATAGACTCTGGAGACGGCTTGGTATCTATTGTCGAATTCGGGGATGGTCGGATGTACGAGCGATAATACTTGCATCAGTGATAAGTGTTCCTGTACTATGTAGCGAGGGGCATAAAGTGCGTACTATTACATAGAAATGCGGAATGAATTAAAACTTAAGGGCACACCATGGTTCGACACGCACTATGCTTCCTCGGGCGCGTTTATCGACGCATGATATGATCGCGAGACGTAAAAAGCACCGAATGAAAGCTTGTGGATAAGGAAAACTGTTACACAGGGAACATCACGAAACGAGAACTTGTTGGGCATTTTGGGTGTAGTTTTACTCGTGGCGAAGTAGATACCTGAAAGAGGGTAAGCATAATGATTTATTGTCTTGTGCATATATATGTCCATCCAGTGGAACTCGTCCAGAAGTTTCAACTCGTACGTCAAGTTTAACTCGATATCTTAATTCCTTCCACATATCACTTCGAAGATCTCTGCCAGGGTCTCAACAACCGTTAGGTAGTCATGCCCCCGGTGTGAGACTGAGCCTTGTTTGCGAACAGAGCCACCCGCGTCTGATAAGCTGCCATTTTCAGAGTTCATTTGTTGCTGCGTCGACGTAGTATCTGTCCCCCGCGTAGAGCTAAAGTCACTCTTGTGTAGAACCAGCCTTCCTCAGATCTGGCTATACGGCCTAGTATCACCGCCGATGCTAACGTATTATCGAGGATCTTGATTTTCTTCGGCGTCGGTGGACTTTGCCTGAAAGGGTAAACCGACCCGCTGTTGGAAAGATGCGCCATGACCGTGACCAACGCCCCAACTGCTGTGCACCACTACATATGTTCTTACAAATTACACAACAGGCACACTAGGCTCTGTCTATCAACCCATTCCGTGTTGTCAGTCATTACTTAAGTTTGTCTCCTCTACTAAACTAGACTCTCATTCATTTGCCTACCACTTTTTCGCTAACATATCGTATAAGACTCACAAGACTAGTACAAACATGTTAACGTATATAAACTTTTCAAACAAAGGATCAAGGACATAAGATTGCAAGAGCAACAAGATATTTTTGGTGGTCAGGAATACTACACCAGCCTAGATTGGTGCCACCTGACCACCTTTGGGCAGCTGTTGTGAAAGTATGCCAGTGGTCATTGAACCAGACATCTAGATCATTCTGTAGGTTTGATCAGCCTATCTTGTTAACATATCGAGGCATCCCCGCACCTCCTGGCACTGTCAATTGTTACGGTAATATTTATTCTTACGCGTTACGTATTATTTATAGCGCTACACACAACGGTAACTATGTTTCGTACTATTTGAAATTATATATTCGAGACATTATATACCTCGTAGTTGTACATCGTCACCTCAGTGGTTATCCATTCACTGAGGTGTACGTCCCCTTTCTCTATTTTATTTATTCTCTTACTTATTCGTAGTAGTCTCTATTATTTTCTATTCTAGGTACTACTACTGAATATATCAGTGGTTATCCATTCACTGAGGTTCTCTATTATTTTCTATTCTAGTTCCATAACTAGTCCCTGCCTTTTCTTCATATCTCTCCCTTTTTCTATTTTTAGCCTACTATTTAATTTTCACATAGGTAAGCTACACTGTACCGAATAATACGGTCTATAGAACGTGTACATTGTACCGAATGATACAGGTTCGTGGAAGCCCATAGAATGCTCTCATAATAAGTGTAACTTGTACTACTATCAAATAGATACAGTTTTGGTATTCTGGCTTCTTATATACTATGGGGAATGTTAATGGCCAGATCAGTGACCTATGAGATAGCGTTGAACACAATAAACAGCAAGAACATTGGCACCGGCAACAGCAACAGTAGTGGCATAAAATACGGCATCGGCATTAGACACCCCATAGTATGGGCTAAGGAGTTTCATAGGTGAAGGCATCATAAATTCCTCATCTACCTATAATTGATTTATTGTGCACATGGCACCGGCACCGGGATAACGATCACACCGAAAATGTTCAGTGTACCAAAAGCACCAACAATTATTACTACATGTTTATTATGTATACAATGCAAAGGGAATAAATGAGCATCGTGTGTCCTCCGTAGTGTCCATATCATCATCAGAGCCCGACAACCAACTGCCATCAACATAACTAAAGTCCACATGAGTGTAGATGGCCACTGGCAGCGTGATGTGGGTTGGGGAAGGATGTTCTATCTGGGAGGTGCTTGGGGATTCATCACTAAAACTGTGTTCCAAGTCAGAATTTGCACTGGCATCATTGGCGTTGGCATCGGCATTGGATTCACCCACAGATCCAGCGGAATCTGCCTCTGATGATGAAAAAAAACCTCTGCCGCATCAGATGCAGTGGCAAGGGCTGAAGGGGGATTAGAATGTCCAGATGAAGAGGTAGTAGAGTCATCAAAGTAGATGGCAGCAGCATCAAAGCCAGTTAGGAAACCCGTACCAGCGAGGACAGGCTTGGCATCGGCAGTAGAACCTGTACCAGCGGATGATGACTCACAATCAAATGCCATGGCTGCCTGAAAGGCAGTATAAGTATAACCAGCATTATTAGCAACATCATCTTGACCTAGCCACTGCATGAGTACATTGCCATGCGAATCGGCAGTGGGGACAGGATCGGCATCAGTTGTAGAACCAGCACTGGCGGATGATGAATCAGAATCAAATGCCATTGCTGCCTCAAAGACAGTATGCAGATCAGCATTATTCACTACATCATTGGGAATGGGGACAGAATCGGGAACAGGAACAGGAGCGGCATTGGGGGCGGCATTGGGGGCGGCATTGGGGGTGGCAGCGGGGGTGGTGGCAGCGGGGACAGGAAGAATGGGAGCAGTTCCAGCATTGGATACATCGGAATCATCATCTGAAAAATAAAGCCCTGCATTGTGAGCAGTTACCATGGGTGGTCGACTGTAGGAAGAAACTGTTGGGAGACTTGGGGTTTCTGACCACTCCTTATTTTGTGGTGGGCCATCAGGGAGGGACACTATGTACCCAGAATGCTGTGCCTTTCCCTTGCCCTTCTTCTGATTGATTGCCAACACCTCATTCTCCATAATATCAATGCCCCAGGTCCACTTGTAGGAGGTAGGGGGAAGGGCCTTCAGGCGCTCAAGTTCAGCCTGTGCATGAGCAGATACCCATTCTGTTTCTGATTGCTTTACCTGTCTTCCAGCGGGTCCACAGATGTTTTTCAATGCTGATGACAATGCCATGGCCAGTGCCGGTGCCGGTGTTAACTTACTTGGTTTGGACTAAATCTCCTTGAGCAGGGCAAGCTCATGGAGATGATGAAATCCTGCCACTTTCCTCAAATTCGCATTCATTTCAGCATCCACTGCTGATTCACAGGCACTTAGAAAGCCGTGCATCGTGCATGCTTCATCAAACATATTGTGTATGAGAGCATGCAGGTCAATACATGATTGGCAATCAACTTGGCCACTGGGAGCATCCTGCCCTGACTGGCTATCGACAGGTGTGGGAACTGTCACAGGGGTAGAGACCCATTGCTGATAGTGATCAAGGCATTCATCCAGGGTGTCAATGCCAAATATTCTGCCAGGTCCCAGTTCTGCCTTGTGATGCCACCAATCACATGCATATGACTCCACAAGATGACTAGGATTGTCGCTGGCAATACCATCATCCAACAAGGCCAAGAGAGATGGATGGATTCTCAGGGGTAGGTGGTCCAAATTCACATTGGCAAGACTGTTGGCCAAGGACCGAAGAAGGATTGGCACATCTATCATAAGGCTGATCAAGGTGCCGATGCCGATCCAAGACATAACATACATCTGTCATACATCTTAGTGATGAATACTTACTTAATTTAGAAAAGATCTCAACATATAACTTCGGCATAGAGAATTCTTTGCATCCAACTTTGTTTTACAAAGTTTGCTTGGTTGACCTCCAACAAAACCCAGCAGAATTGGGACTCCGCGTACCAAATAATCTCTTGTGCATGCCTTTGGAGTTGCACTTTTGGGCCCAATTGCAAAGACAAAGGGCTGTAGACTGAGAGACTTTTGTTTGACATAGTTTTACTGATCTTGGTTGGTAATCAAGATAATGGTATTTACATCATGGTTACATAATCATTGGTCACAAAGGGGAGATATAATCGGCATTTGTTGATCTGAATGCTTTGTCAGCCCTGAATGCTAATTCATACCATGAAGCACGTTGATGATTAGCATAAGCAAGCAGACCAGGAAGGATATTGTTGGACTCTGAGGCTGACTGCCACCATTGGCTGTGATGGATGAAATACTGCACAGTCCACTGCATTTCATATGTGATGAGTAGAAACTCCTCCCTCCACCGATTTCTCTGAGCCCATGAATGAAGCCAATGTACCCATCTGACTATGCAAAACATGAGCACAATGAATACAAATGACCACCCAAAACATTTACATTCCCAGAATCAACCGATGTCAGCATTGGCATTGGCCATGGCCATGGCCCCTCTCTCGTAATTGGTGCCAATGCTACTGGTGGCTAAGACACCAGTATGAAAGGAATTATGCCAAATCCAGAACAGACGAACAGAGGTGGAGCCAGCTACATTTGGATTCAAAATAGCTGTGCTGGCATTGAGGTCACCCTTGGTTAACCACTGAAATATACTCAATGTGTCAGCATCACAATCCAGTGCCAACAATTGGCTACAGCAATGGCTATACATCTGAGCATGCAAGCTAATTTTGTTAACCAACTCGTGGACAACAGCTCAGGACTGGGTGTGAACTCCCTTTCGCGGTGCCACTCAGATGATGTGTGAATATTGAAATGATTTTTCAGCAACGAGCTCCCGCAGCTGGTGCAGCAGTCAGCTTGCCTGGCACTTTCAGAGCTTAATCTCTGCCTTGGCTAGGTGGCCATGATGAGGGAGGTATACTTGTTGCTCTTCCACTGAAATAGTAGATGTTGCAGGAAGGTTTGATGGGCCAGCTGCCAATGCTGATGCCGGTGCCGATGCCATGTCATCATCAAGTTCACCTGGGGTATCAAATTTGCCTTCGTTATCATGGTTGATCCACAACGAAGCAATGTCATGATTGGCTATATCGGCAGCATTCTGTAACTCGGTTAAGGTTACCATGTGGGATGTCAGAGCTTCTCTTTCCCACTCAACAGCCTGCATGTTGGACATGTGAGGTGATTTACCCAGTCGATGAACTTTGTCTTGCAATTCAATCCTGGTTACGATAAATGGTAAGTTGTCATCTGGGGTAGGCAGTAGAACTCACTGCATTTGTTGACAAAGAATAGTGAAATCAATTTACTCCTCAACTGCAGATTGAACCAGTGCTGCTCCCAAAGACAAGGCCACACCCAATCCTGATCCTGACCCCACTGCTGCTTCTGATATTTGAGTGGTGTACATGTCCATTACCTTGATATCTGTAAGTCTTCAGGTTTTTGCTGAGATTACTTCATCCTCCCATCATTTGATTGCTTGCTGGCCAAATGCTGCAGTTAGTTCAGCGTGGTATAGGCCAAGTTGTGTGGAGTTCTCAAGTGCTTCCCGAGCTTTTGAGCATAGTGTGACTGTCATGCCGAGCATTTTCTTGTGATTTGAATCAGTAGCATGATCATCAAGCATTTCTGCCTGATGTGGCAAGGTTGCTGTTCTGACTGTCAGGGAGATGGAATTCAGTGATGCCCACAGAGACTGAAGTATTTCTCCTGCTATGATGCTGGACCCTGGGATGAATGACAGAGCATAGTGAAAAAAGCATTGGTCTTTGTGGCCATGAACATGTAAAAGCCCAATTTCCTGGTCAATCATCAAGCCGGCCAGAAGATGGGCACCAATATGTTCCTGAAGGTAGATAATGTACTGGCAGACAATGTTGTAAATGAGCATGACTCCCTGTTGAGGGCCAACTTTAGTGATCTTCAGCACTTGAAGAAAAGTCAAGTCGATATTCTTCTGCTGTTCTCCATGAAACAGGTCTACCAATGCATTGGGAACATAACATCCATGCCATGCACATGCAATGGCCACTACTCCAGACCTGTCACATGCCTTGGATGCCAGAAAAGCATTCACAATGGCAAGGAATTTATTTTTGCAAGGGGCCTTCTAAAAGTCAGGATAGAAATCAGATCAGCATCAGGGCAGGGAGTGGGAACGGCAATGGCTGCCATGAAGGGAAGGTACCTACCATTAATTGTTCTATGGCAGCTTGGAGAAAGTGATGATATTCAGCCTGATTTGGGGCCATCCCACCTCCATCCCATAGCCATATATCAGTTTTGGAGTTTTTCTGCCAGACATAATCAGCTTTGAAATTGCCATCAGCCATGAATATGCATTTGAAAACAAATCTGAATTGCAAAGTGTCATTTTCTATGCCACTGCAGAGTCATTCTGACACCCACCAGTTCACATCATCTTTCCAATTTTCTGGTATGTTAATGCCTACTTGAGGACAGGCTGGGCAGAAATTAACAAGGGTTCCTGGTTCAGGATTCAGAGGATCTTTTTGATTGTGTCCATACCCTGCCCACTTCAATCTTTTCATCCAATGCCATAAGCAGGACATGCACTGAAGCTCATGGTAGAGATTGACCACTTCAGCAGGCCGCATTGGCGATGTTACATGCCGAATCAGCTGGTAAAACTGATAGGCTGAGGCCTTTAACTCAAGATTACAGAGCAGAAAATAGTCTAAGACCTGCACAGTGAATAGAGTCCATATGTTGGTGAAGCTTGTGGGTAGTAAGTTGCTGGTTACCAGGTCCAAGGGAATTCAGTGTTCCCTCTGACACTGGCAGGTAACCATCACTATGTGATGTATTCCATTTGTATGGACCACACGAATGTAAATGTCATTCAAGGCATCAGTAGTGGGAACAGCATCGGGGTGGGGAATGGCAGCAGCAGAACAAGCAGGGTCGGCAATGGGAATGGCATCAGTAGTGAGGTTTAGGGTAGGCAAATATGGCTGAAAATCCATGGATGTCTTCATTGGCTTGTTGAACTTCAGATTCATCATTGCCATCAAAGAAGTCTTCAAAATCATGCTCAGTGTAAACATTACCATTCCCTTGACCCCAAAGGGAATCAAGGTGATCCAAAAAGGCTGAGTCAGTGGCGGTTTCATCATCCAGGAAGGCAGAGTTGGCAGCATTTTCACTTTCCCACTCATGATATGGCTCTGATGCTGAGTGAGGCAAAATGGGCTGTTGCTGCTGCTGCTGCCGGTTGTCAGCCTAGTCAGTTTCTGACTCTTGCTCTGCTTGATCCTTCATATATTCAAATGACTCCAGATATTGCATTTGAAAGTCCAGGGCTTGACAAATGGGATGATCGGTGTTGTGCTGGACTAAAATGTATGTGCTGACCTCCCATAGTTCCACCCAGCGGAAGTGCATGCCAGTCCAGCATTCAATGCAATGGAAAGGATTTTGCCTGTGAGTTACCCACATGCATGTGCAGCAAAGCATGGTTCCCAGTGAACAATCGACACATCACCAAATAGCCCATTTATTGAATGCACAGTGGTTGCAAACTTGTTTGTCAACTGACCATGCCTGCCGAGCAAGGGACACTTGCAGCAATTCATCTATTCATCCCAGAAACTCCAGTATATAGTCTTGCTGTTGCTGTTATTTGTTAATGAGCATTGCTCTGTAAACAATCACTGTCAAAAACTAACCTTGCCAATGTGGGGCCAGCTTGGCTCGGCAGCCACCTCAAGTTCTTCCATGTCCCATTCTGGAACAACACTGGGATAATCCTGTATAACAGAAGTAGATTGAATGGGTTCCTGTTCCTCTACGTCCCTCAGCAGGACCATGACTCGCTGTTTTTTTGGTCCAGCTTTCATCATGACCTCAACTTCTACATGTGTAACAGTATCCACTGTAGCATCCTCGTTCTCCCACAGGGAGGCATTCTTCTTTGATCTTCTCTTGCGCTTGACAAGAACATATTCTAGATCCATAGTGATTGGAGGTGAACTGAACCAATGGCCTTATTGTACTATTGGCCTCATGGTACTATCGACCTCATGTGATCCTCATGTTATCCTCGTGTAATCCCCTCGTGCCGATGACAGATTTTATGTCAATCAGAAGAACAATTCTTTTTTTACATTAATTCCCTCCAATGCCACCTGGGCCATCAGAGAGTCTGCAGTTGAGAAAGTACTGCAAGGGAGGCAGATATATGGATAAAGAGCGGAGGATCATAGAGCCATATAAAGTTTCTTTCCGATCGCAGCAATCGAAAGCCGGCCGATTGCAAATACTCAAGACTAACATTCTCCCAGCAATGTTCAACTATTGGGCAGCAATTGACAAGGCCCCTGTGGATCAGGAGGAGAGTCGGCTTCATGCCAAGGTAAACTCACAAGGATGTGAAGGTTGTACTATTGATCACATCGCCAGGAACTAACAACCTGGCTTTTCAACAACTGGCGAATGACTCAAGGACTCTCACAGAAATCGAACAACTTCAAGGTCAAGCAGTTGGAAGTCATTTGGAGCGTGTACTATGACCAAGTTATGCAAAAGATCGCAAACATGTTAGATGTTCAGGATGCCACCACAAGTACACCAGGATGGTTTCAAATGTGAATGCCAGCTATCAAGAATGTTTATCACCAGATGACTAAGAGGAGAAGCTAGGTGTGCATGACCAGGGGGATAAGATAATGCATCATGATTATCCTGAAGAGATGAAGTGAAGGTGAGTAGTTGCCAATGCCGATGCTGCTTCCGATGCCTATGCTGGTCTATACAGTCTCACTGCAAAATACCTGCATGAGCATGTGCAGGAGAATGCTTGACAAAAATGGCTAGAAATGGGGGCATTGTCAGTAACCATGACAGCCTATATGCACCCTAAAGGTTTGCTGGTCATTGACGTGTGAGTCCCTGAAGTAATGTTGGCCAATGCCGATGCCGATGCTGTTTGCAGTCATGACCATATGGCCAATCTGATAGCCACCCCTGCATAATCATTTCTAGACATGTATCCTAGTGTACTAACTGAACTGAAGCAAAACCTCATGACTTATGTGAAGGCTTTACTCACACCAGACATTACATCAACAGCAATGGCCATGCAAAACAAAGAAAAGCTAAGCAGGTTACCAAAGACTAATGATGGCTTCCTGATCCTTCCGACACCATGGAATGCCTCACTGTATACCAAAAAGGAGTTGGAAGTAATGTTTACCTTATATGTTGGGCAGCATTATGGTATGTCAACTTGAAGCTCCTAGTCCAGAAACAATTACTTATCTCCATGCAGTACTAGCCAATAATCATCATAAGAATATCTCCTGGTTCAAATTCAGTGACCCAAGGAACATGCACAAGAGTACCATAGAAGACTTCTTTGACCACATTTCACAGCAGCAAATGGCAGAGGGGCCTGAAAGAGCCTTCAGGTTCAAGGGAATCAAAGCAGATAATAGGACTATCGCTCCCACACACTATCTGGGGGATTTGAATCCCCCTCCACCTTCCTGACATAAACCAAGATGCAGTAGTCAAAGGAATGCCAATGCCATGACCAATGCCAAATCAGTGACTGGCACTGGTCACCATCCCACTGCCGAGTCTCATGCCAAAGCCCAAGCCAAAATGAAATTGAGATGACGCAAAGGGAAATCTAAGGGAAAGCAACCCTGTCGACAATCAACCACAGCACAGCCATCCATCTCTGAACCCAATGCTGCTGCCGATCACAGCCCTATGACTGGCCACCAACCTGATGCAAATGCCCAAAGCCATGATTGCAATACAGCAACATAGTCATCCTATGTGCAAGTCAATCAGGCTACAATGGATATGCTCTACACAGCTGGTATCACTCGTTCCCAGCTGATTAATGGTCCTAGTGATGGTGAACCAGAGTATCTCATTCCTCATCAGATTTACATGATGTACATATACATCACATGCCCATCCATTCAGAAGGACACTGTGAATGAACTCCCATGCCTGATTGATCCATCTCTGTTAGGAGAAAACACCACTCCACATCAAGAGCAGGTACTGCGTCCTAAACCTCAATGACTTGTTGGAGGAAAGCGGACTGAGGATCCTATTGCAAGAGCAAAGGCAAGGGCACTAATTGCTTTAGGTATGCCATCGGCAATGGCCACAGTGACCTCAGCAATGACCCAAGTAGCCTCGGCCCAAGTAGAAATGGCAACGACTCAAGTAGTACCAGCAATGGCCCAAGTAGAACTGGCAATGGCCCAAGTAGCACTGGCAATGGCCCAAGTAGCACCAGCAATGGTCCGAGTAGGAATGGCCAAAGCCGAGTCAGCAACAGCCACAGTTGATTTGACCCAGAACACATTGCAACAGATGACACCACCATCATCTCAAAGTACTGAGCTGCCTCACATTCCTGTGGCTTCAGCACTTGCTCAATGGATCTGAAGGACAGCTGATGACTTTGCACAGGAGGAAGCTATCTCAAACCAAACTGTTGGGAGAAGACCAAGAATTAAAAGAGTTAAATTTGCAAGATAATAGATTACTATGAATGTCAAATAATATATATATTCAAGTCCAATTTTTTTACATATATAAAAAAAAGAAATGTCTATTTCTTTCTCCCTCACTTGGCAGCACCTCTGTCCTCAGATGTTCCCACTCTTTTCTTTGGATTTGGCTGAGGGGTGGGACTTCTGGAAAGTAGTCCAGCTGGACCAGGTGTAAGATCATGAGGGGATCAATGTAACTGTGCTGGGGAAGGGGAGGGGCGGGGCAAGGTTGACAACCATGGTTGAGGTGGGGGGGGTCGTACTTAGGATTACTGATGGACCCAGTGATAGCAGTCATGGGGATCTGCGGACCTGTGTACAAGGAGGGGAGGGATGGGGTGAGGCAATGCTGGTGACTGGTGAGGCCGGTATAGCTGCCATTGCTGGCATGGCTGTGGCGGCCTCAGGGAATGAAGTAGAGATGATGAGGGGAGGAAGTGGAGAGGCCACTGTCATGCACTGCACCATTTCTTGCAAGTCCTGGGGTGTAGCAGGAATGATTTGGATTCTGGGCACATCCCCAACCATGTCTTCGGCATCGGCACGTTTGGGGCCAAGTCCTCCCTCCTCAAGTATGGCTGATTCTGTCTCAATCTGCTTCTATCCCTCCTCAATATTCTTGTTCACCATCCCTGAGTTCACTTTCTCCTTTGATTCCATGCCCTCCATTTCCCTGGCCTCCCTGTCGGCATCAGCATCAGCCTCGGCCTTGATGTTGATGATGGGTGGTACAGCCTCTTGATCCTCGACGTCCTGCTGCTTTGCTCCCTCCTCGACAACGTTGATTTCACTGATTGATTCCATACCCTCCATCAATTCGGCATCGGTATCAGCATTGGCCTTGGAATTGGCCATGGGTTCAATGGTCTCACCCCTGACCAATTCCCTCTCGATGCAAGTTACCCACTCAGAGTTCTGGCTGTTGTACAGGATGATGCCTTGTGCACCACCCTGCAATCCAAGGTACTCTTTGAAGTCCACTATCCTCCTCATCAGCAAGGCAACCCTGTCCCACAGTTCTTGTAATCCTCATTGGACTCCAGCTTCAATCCATTGCCCTTGCTCAACTAGTAGAGCCTCAAGGTTTTGTTCAACTTGTTCAACGTGTGCTTCGAACCTTCATTTGAGTTGATCCAGATGGTCGGCCAGCCTTGCATAGCAGTCGGTAGCGGGAGTGAGAGTGGGGAAGGCTGCAGAAGCACAAGCAGGAATAGGCCAGGGAGTGGGAATGGCAGCGGGTGTGGGCGACATTGGCCTGGCATCCGCATCAGCCATATTGATGTTGTCATCCATAGCTATTGGTATACATGTTAGTTAGAGGTTTTTGAGCATTATATGAATGAACTCACCTTTCCCTTTTCCCTTTTCCCTTCGAGTGAAGTGCCGAGGTGATTCCTCACCACTCTCTTCACTGGAATATTGTGTCCTCTTTGTTTTTCTTCTCGCTGATCCTTTTTTTGCCTTCTTTCTCAGCCCTTGATGATCATCCTCTGGATCACATCGAATCTTGCCTTTCCCACAGTAGTAGCATGCCATTTTCCCATTCACTTGTTCCCAACACTCACACCTAAGCCTGACACATTGTGTGCATGGCATCTCTCTGAGATTCACTCGCTGGGGTGATCCTCATGCCCTACTTGGCCTACTTCTGTTGTCTCGCTTCTGCTTCATCCCGCGATCGGCAATGGCATCACTCTCTTCTATCTTGTCTTCTCCACTATTGGCATCCTCAGCTGCTTCTTTATTTTGGAATTTGCCATCCAATGGACTACTACTCTCCATCACTCGCAGCTTGGGTATCACTGTGATGGCCGGCACCTTCAGTCGCGAGTGGCACTATGCTCAGGCTGGATGTCTGGATCCAGATGCTGCTGGTTGGGCTGGAATGATGGGTGCTGGTGGTGGTGGAGGCCGTGCCAGTGCTACTGTTGGTGCCAGTGCCGTGCCGCTCCTACAGTGATTTCTGGTGCTGGCCTCTGTTTCCTAATGACTATCGTGTGCATTGCCAGTTCATCCATTCCTGCCTCTGCCATACTAGATGTTGGTGCCACTGCCACTCCCAGTTTGACCACTGCTGCCATTCCCAAAGACCCTGCCACTGCTGTTTCTAATATGCCTGCCACTGCCATTCCTAGTATACCTGCCATTGCCATTGCCATTTCGGTTGCACCTTTTTTTTGTCGAAACTTTTCATGGCTCTCTGTTGACCTTCAATAAATTTATCGTCCCCTGTCCTCTCCGACTTGTTCCATGCCACCACAAATCCCCATAAAAAGGATTCGGCCTGGAAGAGTTCCTGCACGTCGGCCGGGAAATTCTGCTTTTGCCAACCAAATAATGTTTTCTGCAGGATGTTAGGATGGCTGGATTCATATTACATATCTGCTCACAAGCGCTGCTTTTTTTTCCTTCATCATGGCCTTGATGTTTTTTTTTGCTAATTCCTTGGCGAATGGCTTGCTCAATCTGGCTGATGTGGCTGAGTACTTGTTCATGTGTAATGTTCATGATGGATGGAACAGCTATGGGTACGGGTGTGGAGTCGGGCTGGATGGATGATGAAGATCAATGGATGTTGATAAGAAAAAATATCAACAATCACACATTGTTGATTGATATGTAATGACTGATTGATCCTTGATTTGCTGATTAAACTGCATTTGTTGATATCGTCCTGTTATCATCTGTTATCTATACCATGAGTGATCAGCAAAGCAACACTTATATTCCTGATGAATATGTCGCTATCCGAGGTGACAATGGGCAGCACTATTTTGTGCCCCCTTTTATGATTCCAGCTACACAACAAGCAACAGAGGCATATTGCAAGAAGGTTGAATTTGATGTATTTGATGTATACATGGCAGATGGGGGGGTAAGATTTTGTTTTTTTTTGAGGTGTCATTCTATTTTTGGGCTGATGCCATCTGCTGGCTGATGCTGGATGTAGCTGGTGCCATGTTTTGGCCGATGCCATTTTTGGGCTCCTGCTGGCTTGTCTATCCATCCCTCTCACTGATGAATTTACAGTCTGGAAACATGAGAGATACACCATACTACATAGTGGCCTGGTACATGCTACAGTTACCTGTCAATCCAGTAAGTGCGATGTCCTCATTTGCATGACTGTTAGTTAATGCTGTTGCAGACTTTAACAGACAGGGAGCTGTTGGGCTGCCATGCTGAAGTGAAAGCCCTGCAAAACAACCTTGGCACCTCTTACAAGGATGCCAGCCATTGTCTCTACATGGCTGAGGTTGAGATGCTGGAACAGCAAGATATCATGTTATGCACATATGCGACTTTGAAGAAGAGGATGGAATGTGATATGAAATCATTCCAATGGAGATTGTCAAACATTCCACTTAGATCATTGTTCCATGATGAGAACATGGCCAATCCTGCCAATTCTCAGAATTAGTTTGTATCGACATTGTTATATTAAGGTAGAATGAACACTGTTGTTTAGTTGGTGTTATCCATGTGCCCAATTCCATATGAAAAATATTTGATTCCTACCATACATATATGCTATTGCCACTGCTGTTGCAGCTCTGCTGCAATTGTCATTGCTGTTTACCATGTCCAATGCTACCTCATAGGTCACTGATCTGGCCATTAACATTCCCCATAGTATATAAGAACCCAGAATACCAAAACTGTATCTATTTGATAGTAGTACAAGTTACACTTATTATGAGAGCATTCTATGGGCTTCCATGAACCCGTATCATTTGGTACAATGTACACGTTCTATAGACCATATCATTCAATACATTGTAGCTTACCTATCTGTAATTTTTAGGTCTTTCACATATACTAGGCATCAACAGATGGGTCCTTAGATTTCTCTTTGGATTCCTCTCTGTTAGGTGCACCTGAAGTGTCTGTATTATGTAGTATAATGTTAACTTTGGATTCCCCTCTGTTAGCTCATTATTAAGTGAGGCGTTGAGGTTGCCTTTACAGAGGTAGAGCTTGTGTCATTGAAGCCTCTCTAGTACTAGGCATGTGATTCTGTCATGCTGGATGTCATTGAGATAGACACAGACAATGCCTTCCAGTACGAGGCCATGGGAGATATCATTCATCATGGTCTGAAAGGTTGCAGAACTGTTAGTGAGACCAAAGAACATGACAAGGGGTTCAAAAGACCATGATTGGTGTGAAATGCTGCCTTCTACTCATCTCCCTCCTTTATCTGCACATTGTTATAACCCCAATGGTGTTAGGAAACAGCCCCAATATTTTATTTTATTTTATTATGTTAAATTATGCTACCCTACACTGAAGAACACTACACTTTGTTAGCATGAGAATTTTATTTTGCACACATCAATATGTACATGCATGGACAAGCGCATTGGTAGCAACATTGTACAATATGTGTAACATAGTATATAAACTGTAAATATACACCTAGGGGACCCCAGTTGTGTTCTCTTAGGTATTCCATCCACACTTATAGTGCAGAAAACCTTTCTCAACCAACTCACCTATTAATAACCCCTCCCATCAAAACCTCCATCATGCATGCAGATCCCGCCCCCTTCTTGTAGAGAGAACCCACACAGTCAAGCTAGCAGATAAGTGGGTGTCACCCTAACAAATGGCCATCAAGCTTGGTGAAGTAGCATACCCCATGAAGCTGGTTGATGAGTTCTGATATAAGATGTAGCAGATAATCGTCCTTGACTGTGATGTCATTGAGCCTTTGATAGTCTTGAATTGGTCAGAGGGAGCCATCCTTCTGTTTGATGAAGAAGAATGGGGAGACCATGGGCAACTTTGAGGGGCAGATGTGACCAGATAGCCAAGTGTTTATTGACAAACTTGTTGAGTTGTCATTGTTCTTCAGGAGAGAGAGGATAGACCTTGCAGGAGGAGGGTGTGGCACCCAGCATGAGTTTAGTTGCATGATCCCATAGCTTACAGTTAAGAAGTGAGTTGAAGGATTCTCTGGAGAAGACATCCTGGAAATCATGCAGGTGAGGAAGCACAGAATCAGTGAAGGTTTTTGGGAACTATTACATCTCCTTATCCTCATCATTAGAATATGGCACAAAATCTGGGACATTCTCCAAATCCAGGCTCTAGACCATTTTCAGCTCTGTAATCTGGAATTGAAAGCATCAGCCTATCAGTTTTGCCAGCTGATTCAGCCTATAACATTGCCAATGAGGCCTGCTGAGGTGGTCAATCTTTACCATGAGTTTCAGTGCATGTTTCACTTATGGCATTGGATGAAAAGATTGAAGTGGGCTGGGTATGCACACAATCAAATAGATCCATTAAACCCTGAACCAGGATCACATAAGGGCAATCTCAAAGCCTCATTTAACAATGAGCTAACAGAGGAGAATCCAAAGTAAATACTATACTACATAATACAGACACCTCAGGTGCACCTAAAAGAGGGGAATCCAAAGAGAAAACTCTAAGGACTCATTTGTTGATGCCCAGTGAGGATAGGTGAAATGCGACACTGTCACTCTAATGCCTGACCATCACACTCATACTTGACTCCACCACACTAACATCTAGGCCAGCTACACTCACTCACTAAAGTATTGGCCACACTCTTTTACAGTGCCCACACACTTGATAATCTATATATGTACTATTTTCTAATTTCTAATGATATTCTTCCTACGGATCACTGTAAGGCTTATGTAATATGTCTAGGTAGAATGGAATGAAAAAGATATTATGGAACCAACTTCCCAACCACTACTCACATGAACATATAATATACATTTTTTTGCAGTGTACCCAAAGGGCTTCTAAAAGCATTCTGTAATGAGGCATGTAGCTAGTTTATTGACAGTGGATCACTACGAACACTTCATTATAGACATACACAACACTTTACCTACATTGCAACCCACCCCAGTTCATTGATACAAACTAAGTTGATATATCTGGATTAAAAGAATTTCTGGCACAGTGCATCTCAAGAAAGTATGTTTGACATGCATTTGATGCATCATCATTGACCTACCCCTTTAGGAACACATCTGACAGCTGCCATCATGCATCAAAATCTAACCTGATGCTAATGCCAAACAATCACTAATAATCAGAAAGGAACTGAGTGTTTGCATAGACTTGTCCAAGTATTCACATTCAGCTCCTCAAGTTCAGATGTGTACCATTGTTGAGAATGGTACATAAACTATCAAGATCCTGTCAGACTCTGAGGATGACAAGGCTGTGGATGGATTGGCTGATTGGGGTATGAATGTGAGCTGCAACACTCTGGTTGCAGACCCTGGATCTGTACACAGTGACAATGACTCTGAGTCTTTGGATGAAGATGCTTTCTCCTCCTCGACCTCATCAGTTATTGACACTTCTGACCTGGAGCCAGATATCGAGGTCTCAACTACCCAATGGCTTGATTCTTTATTGAATCTCATGTCTCTGATCACCCTGATCACCTCAATTGGCAGCTTCTGGTTGAGCACATTGAATATCTCTCAGATATTTATATTTACTGGCCTGTACCATGTCAACAAACTGCTTACATTTTTGATCTTCACCACCCAAGATTTGACATTTATAATGATAAGGGAGAACTGTTGTTTGCAGATGCATTAATCAAAAACAAGGTATGTCCAAATGCTGCCATGGTATTTATGCCCCTCCGAGTCTGTTTATATATGTATACTGTCATTATTTTCACAGGACCAGGATTCATGGACAGGTATGACAGGTGCTGGTGATTCCAAGCCCATCTTTGACATCTTCACTGGATAGCCTGTTCCATGCTGCTGCAGCCATCTTGAATGCACAGGGTTCTATGCCTGTAGTCATATCAACCCAAAGCTCCTAAATGTTGAACATTATGAGTTGGATCCAGAATTGCTGGAAGAAGTAGTGCAGGTGCAGATTGAAACACACACTCTGGAGGCTGATTCTGCTGAAAGGTTGACTCTAACATATGTCTTGTGTTCTAAATATGTCTTGTGTTCTAAATGACAATTCTCTTCTAATATTTTGTTAATTTTTGGTCTGTAATTCATGCAAAGATGTGTGCTGCAATTGATGACAATGGTGAGGTGTGTGCTGGCATTCCAATGATGAAAGCATGCCAGAGCAAAGTGAGTGATTGATCACTTCCTTTATTATCTAATGCTCAAACAACAATATCATAGGAAGGATCTCATCCTGCCATGCAGAAAAATTATTTCATCATGTGTTCTGAATGGCAGAAGGACTTCAAGACTGGACATTGTACTAGTACTATCCTGAATAATGTTGATGAAGGGCTTCTTGCTAAGTTGTTTTCTGGGAAGCCACTTGCAGAATCTGCCTGTAGCATGCAGCTCAATTGTCTCAGCACATATCAGTGCAAAAATCACCAAGTGTCATAAGTGAATTTTTTTAATAGATAATTGCTGCTGTTAACCAAGCATTAGAATATCCTCACAATGGATACAGCAAGCCAAGCAAGATGATATACCACTATTGCAGTGCTTCATGCACTATCTATATACCCACTAACCCTGCCATTTGAATGGCATGTGTAGTGCTGAATCATGAACAACCTTACAGTCATCCAATCCTCCCTGCAACAAAAACTTCTCATGATATGAAGTTGTTGTTCAAGTGGTGCATTGATGCTGTTGGTGTAGTTGGGGCTACTATCAAGACTATAGAGAATGGTATGAACAGTTGTGCCAACTTTGGTTCTATATTTACATTGTGTCTCAGCACCAAGCACCTGGCTTATTCTTGAAGGCAAAAATCCTGCACTGTACTGCCCTCCTCTACAGGGAAATCATTCCAAGCAGGATCTAATATGTGAGCAAAAAAAGGATGCATACCCACATGGTCATGGTAATCCCAGTATGTAATGTCAGCTGAAAGGATTCTTTGTACTAATATATTTTCAGGTGTCTGGGATCTCTTTACAAAGGATCTTGACAAGCTAGTTGAGGATCGCTATACTCATCAGATCACCACTACCCCAAGTGGTGGATCTTTGATATTCACAGCCAATACCTACTTACTCAAGCTCATTCATACTGCTACTGGACTTCATGTCAATATAACATTCAAATGAGCAGCTGGTGATTACAAGGAGGTTGAGTTTGCAATAGGGGTGGGTGCAGCTCAGCTTGGTAGGTTTTCCACTATGTACTTTCAATATTTATTAACTTTGCATTTGGCAGTTACCATTGCTTGGGTGTACTCAAATCATGCTGATTGGTTACAGTATAAAGCCATCTTTAATGCTTTTCAAGGTCTCACAGAAGATCTCATTGGCAAACGCATCTTGCTAAAGTGGATTTCTAAGGGTGGGACACTTTTATGTTTCCATGTCAATTTGGAAGCTGTGCAAGTTCTCAGTCTTGGTGACTCCTTTCTTCCAATGAATGAGCTTGATCACACTGGTTTGCCAAAGGATACAGATGTTGAGACATTTGTTCAATCATTTTTTCAAGGCTGCTATGCACATGGGAAATGGTATGTACCACATTTCATCTTTGATTATTATCACTCAAACATCAACCTAGAGGGGTTCATGCATTACAACTATATGATCGTTTAATCAATTTTCCATACATGAGGATAGAGGGTGAGGTCCAGAAGTTTGTAGAGTAGATCGAATGCCTTGGAATTAAGCTCAGGGCCTGTTATGCAACCAGCGATCATTTCTTGTGTCTCATGCATTAGTAGATTGGTGGGCACACAAGGTCAATAACAAGTGGATTTTGCCATCACTTATCCAATGTCTTTCAAAAATGGCTCCTGAGGATTGGGCTATTATTACTCAGTCAACAACCAACCTTGGCATATTTCAACATCACTGGACTAATCAGCACACTGGCATCAAGCATTCTCTTGTGGAAGCAATTGTGATATTCATACATTTGTTCCACTCATTTGTCTGTGAATTCTTTCTTGTACTGATATCTGTCTTTGTAGTGCTCAAAAACTGGCTGTCTGATCATTCAAGCATCCTGCAAGACTAGAGTGTTGATGAGCAATTGCAACAACTTATACAACCACATGTCATGGTCAGTTGCATGCATTAATCATGCCTGTGAGAAACATCATGAAAACAAACATTGGGATGACTCAATATCTGAGGTCAACAAGAAGATTGAAGCTCTCACCCAAGCATGAAAGGAGAACCAAGATAAACTCAAGGCTCTGGAGGCTACCAAATTACAGCTCACTATAAAGAGAAAGTACAAGGTCGAATCAATCTCAAGTGGTCATGTCAAGTCATCAAAGAGGAGTACTGCAGCATGCAAGGCTATAATTCCCTATTCATGCACATTATAAATTTGAGTGAGGCAAGTCTCTGATGATCACTAGCTGTCACAACCACATTTATAGCTATCACAACCACATTTCTTCTGTCGAGACTCCTGTTGGTGTGCTTTCTCTGGGAGGTATGCTGTTGTCAAGTTCCCTGCCAGTAATATGGCTCTCTATCACCCTGTACTTATAGTATGGCATTTTTCGTGATTGTGCACACCTCTTGGACAACTTTTATTCACTCTGTGCAGTGTGCTTTTGCATGCCTTTGTGCAATTCAATGTGCTTTTGTGTGCCTTTTATGTTTCCACTGTGCTTTTGGACCACTTAGTGTTTTAAGGTCCAGTCCATAGGACCATAGACTGAACCAGACCAAACTGCAGTCCATGCATGAGTCCAGTCCATTTTTCTGAAAAAGTGAGTAACTGAAACTGTGGTTCAGTTAATGGTTAACTTGTTTTGAAAACATTTGAAAACCATTATAAAACTGGTTGTAACCAGTTATAACTGGTCCTTTTATACTTAGATTATATACCCTATAAAATAATAAACTACAGTACATATTATGTATAAGAAGCTAACTATGAGGGGAAGGCCATGAAAATTGCTGGGGTTTATATATGATGTAGTAGTTGTACTTCTTTGTTTACAGTAAATGAACACATAATACATGTTGTTTGCATCACGCATTGACATGTTTGTTTGCATCACATGAAGTTGTGTTTGCTTACAAGACTTGTTGACTCACACTCCTATGCTACCCTCTGTCTGCGCTCACCACCAATGACACACACCTCCACCCAAATGAACAAACACAAGGCAGGTGGCCCAAACAATGCTAGTCATTGTCTAGGCCCCAGAGTAAGTCTGTATTTTTTCTCTACATTACTAATTGTTCTTTTTTAGTTTATATCTTTTGCTAATGACATTGCCCACTCATGCACCATGCCACCACTGTGAGCATCTGCTCACAGGGTGGCAATGGGTACTGTTATAGCAACAGCTGCCAGGAACCACTGCTGCTGCCATATCACAGCACCACCACCCTGCCTGCAAGCCACTGCTTGTAGGAGGATATGGAGGTGCTGATGACAATGAATGGTGCAGATGACACATGGCAGAAACCGATGAACAGAAGAACCTATAAGGGGAACAGAAGGTGTCCCAGGTGTCTGGGCAATTTTCTGCATTCATCCCATATTTTTTTATATTTTATTTCACCCTATTCTGCCTTTTCATTGATTTTATTTCTATTTTATGATTATATTTTGGCTTTTTTCATGTTGGTACATGTTGACAATTCCATTCTTAGGGACAGGACCCCTTCTGGATGTTTACCCATCAAGGTGACATCATTTCACAGCTTGATCTGCCTATTTCTGCCTTTTTGCTATTTTTAGCCTACTATTTGATTTTCAGGTCTATCACATATACTGGGCATTGACAGATGGGTCCTTAGAGTTTTCTCTTTGGATTTCCCTCTGTTATGTGCAACTGGAGTATCTGTATTATGTAGTATAATATTAACTTTGGATTTTCCTCTGTTGGCTCACTATTAAGTGAGGCTTTGAGGTTGCCTTTACAGAACCAGGTGGATGAATGACAGACCAATGAATAGTGGGAAACAACAATGGCAGGGAATGATGAATGGTGCAGATGATGAACAGCAGGGAGTGACAAATGGGGGAATCAGGCCAACAAACAACAGATGATGAACAGTATGAAATGATGGGAGAACAATGAACAGTGCAGATGACAAACTGCAGGGAACAATGAACAGGGGGTACCAGGCCAATGAATGACAGACAATGAACAGTGAGGATGGTGAATGGCAGGGAACAATAAACAGTGGGGAGGATGAATGGTGGGACAACGAACGAATGGCAGTAGGCCCCCATCCTCACTACAAATGCAAGACAGTGGGGCTGTTCTTTTTTCTTTTTTCTTTCTCTCTTTTTTATCTTTGTTTCATTCTCCAAGTAGCTACACTGCACTGCTGTAAGCAACTGCTCCCAGGGTGTTTTTATATCTATTTTATTTTGTATACATAATTCAATCTGGTTAGTATGAGAAAATGAGGGGAAAACTGATCAAAACTAGTTTTTTGACTGTAATTGAACCAATGGAACCAGTCCCAATCCATTTGGTTATGGTCTACATTGATAATATTTGACCTGGAAACCTAACAAAAACCTGTTAAAAGGCCTAAGAAGTATAACACAGGCTAGAGGGTGCGAGTTAGTACCAAATGTTACCACTGATACCCAAAGGTTGTGGTTAGAGACATGGAATGGTATGACATTTTGGGAATAGTCAGTAGGAGCATACAAAGTTGTTTGAAAGATGTTTGAAATAGATTCAAAGATGTTTAAAGTAGTTCAGGAAGTGTCAAAGGAGTTGGACTGGTGTCGAGGTGTATCGAAGAACAGATATAAATGGATACAGTGAATTAGAAGTGTTTTCGAGAGACGATATGCAATATGCAATAAATCGAGGGGCGAATATGAAAGTTTAAAGAAGTTTGCAATATTTTGCAGAACTTAGAGATATGAGGTGAGACTTGGACTCAAGAGAACAGCTCTTAAATCAAACGATAATCCTTTTTTTGTAAGTAACTAGTACAAGTCTATATACATTTTTGAAGAGATAGTACTTAAAAGGAAATATAACATGTGGAGAACATGAGGCAATATACACAACAAGAGGACTTTGTAAATCAACAAACAAATGAGAAATGATAATAATTGAAATGTACAGTGTCCCCATATAGTAAAAGTACTTATCTTATTGCTTCAATATATCATTGAAATACAAAACCACCATTATCAGATTCTAAATCTTTTGTTGTCACTCCTCATGTCCAGTGGTGCCTGATATGCAGCACAGTAGCTTGTACCGGATGTGCCATGTGTATCGAGAGGGTTTTGGGACAGATATATGGTGGCCAATGTTGTTCGAATGGTGCAAAGCAGTTTGAAGGTGTTCGAAATGTCATGAAGTCATTCAAAGTTGTTCAAAATCATTTGAAGTCATTCAAAATAGTTTGAAATAGGTTTGAAATGGAATTTGTGGAGTTCATAGAGGTTTGGAATTGTGAATTGTAAAGTCTCGATATGTTTAGAGACCTTTCCAAATCTTTGAGCGCACCATGGACCTATCAATGTCACTTAGGGTTGTGGTCTGGACCAGTTACAGTCATGGTCCAGACTGAACCAAACCTTAACACCCTTAGCTGCTTCCTATCATGTGACTTAAATCTATTACATATGCTATGATGATTTGTGGGAGTGATGGCATGATGGGATCAGGGCTAAAAATAGGTGATGCACTGCATAACATAGGCTACAGTCATTTTGTGGGAATAATGGGACTTTGATGGTTGATGCGATTATTTAAAATTTGTCAGGCTTGGTCAGAAATGATGGCATTAGTCAGAGCTGACTAAAAATTAGTCATATAACTGGGTTTGAAATGTTGTTGTCCCATATGTATCTACTACATATGTTACGACCATTTTGTGGAAGTGATGGCAAGCTAAATAAGGGAGTTTTTTGGCTGAGAATGGTGATTGATCGGCGATGATTGATGGGACGACACGCATAACATATGCTACAGTCATTTTGTGGGAATGATGGGAGTGATGGTTGATGGGATTATCTAAAATTTGTCAGGCTTGGTCAGAGCTGTGCAAAATGTGTCAGCCTTTGTCAGAGCTGTGCAAAATTTGTCAGAAATGATGGCATTTGTCAGAGCTGACTAAAAATTAGTCAGATAACTGGGTTTGAAACGTCGTCATATGTATAGCACCAACAATGCCAGTCAGTAACAAGTCAATACAAATTTGTGATTTGTAATGTGATCAGTAACAAGTCAATACAAATGTGTGATTTTGTAACGATATCAGTAATATGACAATACAAATTTGTAATGAGGTCAGTAACATGTCAATACAAATTTGTAGTGAGGTCAGTAACAAGTCAATACAAATTTGTGATTTGTAACAAAGTCTGTAACATGACAATACAAATTTGTAATAACAGGTCAATACAAATTTGTAATGAGGTCAGTAAAAAGTCTGAAGTCAGTAACAGGTCAATTCAAATTTAATGAAGTAATAACATGTGAATAGAAATGTGTAATGAGGTCAGTAACAAGTCAAATACCAAAAAGGGAGATTTGGGTGCATAAAATTTCAGTCGCGATATAGTGGACACCTACTTTCACACCTCTTCCGAAACATGCACAACATGACCAAACAGCTGACAATTCCTTATATGTGGAGAGAGAGTGCACGACAATCAGTTGAGTACCTCTCTTCACAGATACTATTGCAATTGCTATCTATTATCAAATAGCAAAATTGGGATTGTCATTACATAAGAGTTGGAATTGGCTATTGAAACTTGAAAACAGTTGAATTACAGTGAGTGTTGTGAAAACTGGCTGTTAAAGGAAGTTGTTGCTGACCTTACTTCAGCTGTGCTGCATTGTTGGCTATTGAACAAAATTATTATTGGGCTTTACCATTACTAAATATGTGAGTGGTGTTGGCATATGTTGCAATAATAATGGCTGATTAGAGTGTTTGCAGGAATCAAAGTAGACCTTCTACACCAGAAGTGGAAAGGGCTAGAATTAGAGATGCAGACCATCTGGAATGGTTGCAGATGACCAATCCTAATGAGAGGAGAAGCAGAGTCAGAGTGACTGCCCCTGCTGAAGGAATTGTTCCACTGAACTATGGAGCTGCATTGGCAGCTCAGATACCACAGGTACAGATGCCTGCTGATTGGGATGCTCCAAGGCAGTTTGAATTGCCTGTTGCTCCTGTATTATATAGGAGAGGGGCCCCTGTGATGCCATCTGGACCTGTTTTGACAAACCATGGAGTAGGGGCAAATATAGCTTCTACTATACCACAGGTTCAATTGCCAGCAGGATGGAATGCACCTTTGGCCAATCCTATTCCTGTGGTTCCACCTGCACCTCAGTTACAAATAAGAAGGGGGAGAGGGAGAGGGAGAGGGAGGGGACTGGGACCATTGCATAATATTTCAGGTGGTCAAGCAGATCCTGCACTCAATAATCTGCATAGGGGACATATTGCATTGAGGGAAAGGACTGCAGATTATGAGGCCCATATTCAGGAATTGCAACAAGAAACAGCTAAACAGTATCAGCATCAGCAGGAGCTATTACAGAAGATTGCTGAGGAAAGAAGAATTGCTGAAGCTATTGCTGCCAGAGAAAGGATATCACAGCAAGTAGCTGAAGTAAGTAGGCAGCATAATCTGCAATTGCAGGAGGTGATTGAACAGCAGCAAGCTGCTGAAGTGGAAGCAGCTAGGTGGCATAATTGGCAATTGCAGCAGCTGGCTGAACAAGAGCAGCACAGGCAAGCTGCTGCAGCTGAGGAGTATGCACAAAGACAAGCTACTGAAGCTGAAGCAGCTAGGCAGCATACTTGGCAATTGCAGCAGCTGGCTGAACAGGAAAGGAATAGGCAAGCCATTGAAGCTGAAGCAGCCAATCAACAATTGCAGCACCTGGCTGAACAGGAAAGGCAGAGGGAAGCTGCTGAAGCTGAAGAGCATGCACAAAGACAAGCTGCTGAAGCTGAAGCAGCTAGGCAGCATACCTGGCAATTGCAGCAGCTGGCTGAACAGGAAAGGAACAGGCAAGCTGCTGAAGCTGAAGCAGCCAATCAACAATTGCAGGAGCTGGCTGAACAGGAGCTGGAGAGGCAGGCAGCTGCCCAGCAAGCAGCTTTGGCTGCTGAGCCACGATATTATGATCCACCCAGACATATTAATATAGAAGCGGCATTGCAGGAACATAATAGGCGAGATCAGGAATGGGCTCTTAGAATGCATCAGATGTGGAGAAATGAACAGCGTGCAGATGAGCAGGCACAGATGGATGAGGCTGAGGAGCTACAACGTCTATCCATTGCAGACAGGAACTTGCATCAACGAATGATGAGGTTGGATCAATTGGCAAACAATATGTCCGGAGATCGGATTGATCAATATCGAGCTCAAGTGGATGCACAGGCAGAACAAATTCAGATGGACAGGGAAATGGCTGCATTGTTGGCTGCTGAGTATGAAGAACAGAGGAATAATGAGATTGCTTTAAGGAGAGAAATGGAGAATGAGGAATCTGAGGATGATGATGGGAGCCAGTCTTCTTTGCAATTTCCACCTTCTCCCCTGCCATCAAATTATTATGATGAATTTGGAAGGGTAACCACTTTGCAATTTCCACCATCTCCTATGCCATCAGATTATTATGATGAGTTTGGAAGGGTAGATCCTCTACAATTTCCATCTTCTCCTCCGCAATCTTCATCACCACTGCTGCCTGACCCAATATTCCATGTTCCATCATTGCCACCATCTCCCACCCAATCTCCTTCACCGTTGCTGCCTGCTTCATTCCTGAATCCTCCAATGTTGCCACCTTTGCCTCCACCTATGCCTGTACCTCTACCTCCACATCAACCTGCAAGGCCATTACCACTTGGTCGTGCACCTTATCAGGAACCAATTCCCAGACATTCACTTGGACCCATGAATGTGGAGTGTCCACACTGCCATGCCTTGCATTTTGATTGTGAAAAACTGTCCAGGTCTACCAGAGCTGTGCCAAAGTTTGGAAGTTGCTGCTTGCAGGGACAAATTCGTCTGCCATCTTTCCGACCTGCTCCTGCCACATTGCAAGATCTGTTGTGTGGCAAAAGTCCTCTTTCTAAGGAATTTAAAACAAATATCCGACAGTACAATGCTGCATTTGCATTCACTTCTTTAGGTGTCAAGGTGGACCATTCTGTTACAGGTACATCAGGCGTATACAGCTTTCGTATTCATGGTGATCTTCATCATCTTTCTGGAGCACTTCTCCCACCTCCTGGACGGCCTGCAGCCTGTGCACAGCTCTATATTCATGATCCTATTGCACAGCTCAACATTCAGGAGCAGCGAAACAATAATCTCAATTCAGTTATCATGACAGACCTGCAGGCTATGCTAAATAATACCCATCCTTATGTGCCTTTATTCAAGCAGGCATTTCAGATCATGAGAGAAAAGCCTCCAGAAGAGCAGGACAATGTCTCCATATGGCTGCGATCAGATAGAACCCAGGATTTACGTTGCTATAATCTCCCTACAGCCAATGATGAAGTGGCAGCTATTATTCCAGGTGATGGCTCTGAGGAACGGTCTAATCACAGAGATATTGTTCTCAGGCTGAGAGGGGGAGGGCTTAGGCGTATCAGCCAGTTGCATCCATCCTATTCAACTCTGCACTATGTCTTGCTCTTTCCTCATGGTGAAGATGGTTGGCACCCAGATATACCTGCACACCAAGGTGCATATGGAGCCAGAAGAGTTCCCAATGTCAGTCAGAGATGCTACCATGCTTATCGGTTGCATCCAAGGCCAGGAGAGCAGCCACCATTGTTTTGGGGTGGAAATCTTTTGCAGCAGTATGTTGTAGATGCTTGGGCATCTATTGAACAGAATATGTTAAACTGGGTCTGACATCACCAGAAGGAGCTTAGGGCTGATGTGTATGCTGGATTGAGAGATGCTGCCATGGGTGACCGGGATGAAAATATTAATCTAGAGGATCATGGGAGTCACATCATTTTTCCATCAACCCATATAGGCAGTGAAAGGCAAATGAATCAGTTTTTCCAGGATTCCATGGCCATTTGTCGCTTTTTCGGCAAGCCAGATCTCTTTCTCACCATGACTGCCAATCCACAGTGGCCAGAAATCCAGGAAGCTCTGTTGCGGGAGGAATCATCCAATCCACATTTTAGCACCCATGGAAAAAAGCAGGAAGCTTATGACAGGCCAGACATTGTTGCACGTGTCTTTGAACAGAAAAAGAATGCATTGATCAAGGATGTCAAGGATGGTGTTTTGGGTAAAGTGGTGGCACACATCCATACCATCGAGTTTCAAAAGAGAGGCCTTCCACATATGCACCTCCTTATATTTCTCGATCCAGCTGACAAAATCCATGATGCATATGATGTTGATTCCATTGTGTCTGCTCAGATTCCTGACCCTGTCACACAGCCAATGCTCTATCACACTATAACTACCTGCATGCTTCATGGTCCTTGCGGTCATGACAAACCCAAGGCTTCATGCATGGTTGACAATAGGTGCAGCAAGAGGTATCCCAAGCAGTTCAGAGAACAAACTTCCTTTACTGCAAACAATTATCCTGATTATGCCAGACCCAACAATGGTAGAACAGTGAGGAAGCATAATTATCTCTATGATAACAGACATGTTGTCCCACACAATCCTTATTTGGCTGCAAAGTAAGGAACATTTATCTGACATTATATTTATTGGTTAATGACTTGGTTCATTTGTCAGATACAACTGTCACATCAATGTCGAGATCTGTTCTTCAGTTGAGGCTGTCAAGTATATCCACAAGTACATATACAAAGGCCATGACAGAACCATGATTGAGATTCTCGACCAAGACAGAGATGAGGTCAAGGAGTATCTGGATGCACATTACATTGGATCTGTGGAAAGCTGCTGGCACATAAATGAATTTGGAATGCACTCAAAGTCTCCTCATGTTTATCGTCTGCCCATCCATCTGGAGGACCAGCAAACAGTCTACTTCAATGCAGATGACAATATTGATGAGGTTTTGGAGAGGCCTGCTGTTAAGACCACACGTCTCTCTGCTTGGTTTGAAGCCAATAGAAGATATGAAGCAGCACGTACTGTCACCTACCAGAACTTTCCTCAAGCATGGGTTTACAATGCAACCAAGAAGCAGTGGAATCCAAGAAGGCGTGGCGAGCCTGCCATTGGCAGAATGTACTTTGCTTCTCCTGCCCAGGGGGAAAGGTTCTACCTCAGGCTCCTTCTTACTGTTGTCACAGGGGCAACATCATTCCAGCACTTGTGCACTGTCAATAGTGTCATCCATAATACATTCAAGCGGGCCTGTGTTGCATTGGGTCTTTTGCAGGATGACCAGGAATGGGTCCAGTGTCTTACAGAGGCATCACAGATGCAGCTCGGTTTTTTTCTCAGATTGCTCTTTGCCACTATTCTTCTTCATTGCAATCCAACATCACCTGACATCCTCTGGAACCAGTTCAAACATCACATTTGTGATGACCTCAGAGTCAAGCTTCTTTCCATCTATCCAGATACAGACTTTACAGATGATCAAGTCTACATGTATGGCTTGCATATCATCAATCAGATCCTTATCAGATCAGGCAAACAACTTTCTGATTATCCAGAGATGCCTGCCATTGAAGGAAACTGGCACATTGATGTTCCTGCCAATAGGCTTTTGCAGGAACAGAGGGATTACAATGTTGAAGAGTTGGCCATCACTGTTGCTCACAATCTCCAGCTTTTCAATCACAGGCAGAGACAGGTTTTTGATGTTGCAATGGATTCTGTCAACAATAACAAGGGAAAGCTCATGTTTTTGCATAGTGCTGGAGGTTGTGGAAAGACCTTTGTCTGCAACACCATTGCAGCTGCTGTTCATGCTCAAGGAAAAATTGCTCTCTGTGTGGCATCATCTGGAATCACTGCATTGCTTCTAGAAGGAGGTCGCACAGCACATTCCATGTTCAAAATCCCAATCGAAATCGATGACACCTCTACTTGCAGAATACTTCGAGGTTCAGATTTGCACCAGGTCCTTGATCAAACTTCTATCATCATCTGGGATGAAGTTCCTATGCAGCACAAATATGCCACAGATGCAGTAGACTGCACTTTGCGTGATCTCAAGAAGAAGAATGTTCCATTCAGTGGAATCACTGTTTTGTTTGGAGGTGACTTTAGACAGACCCTACCTGTCATTCCTAGGGGCACTAGAGAGCAGATCATAGCTTCATCCATCAAAAGGAGCACTCTCTGGCAACGCATTACTGTCTATCACTTGACTGAGAATATGCGACTCAACAGAACTCCAGAGAACACTGCACATGCTGCCTGGCTCTTGCACATCGGTGCAGGCACAACAGTCGATGCTGCAGACACTATACAGATTCCACACAATATGCTCTGCCATGGAAATACCATGAATCACCTTATCAACTCCACATATCCAGGCATAGAGCAGGGGAACAAGCCAGATCAGTACTATTTGGATAGGACCATTCTCTCCTGCACAAATGACAATGTCGATGTCATCAACTCTCTTCTCCTTAGCAGATTTCCTGAACCAGAGCATGTCTTCAACAGTGCTGATACAGTCTCATTCAGAGAGCAGGAGTTAAACAACTACCAGCCATATCCTGCAAAGTATCTAAACTCTATCAAAGCAAGTGGCCTTCCTCTCTCCAGGCTGGCACTTAAGATAGGCTGTCCTCTCATGCTTCTATGCAATCTGGATGTCACCATGGGTTTTTGCAATGGAACTTGACTTATCCTTCTTGAAGCCGGATCACGTGTATTGAAGTGCAGGATCATCAGTGGAGATGCACAGTTTGCAGAAAATATCGTTTTTATTCCTTAAATCACATTGGAGCCTTCAGCAGAGACCTTGCCATTACCACTTCGTCAACATCAATTTCCAGTTCGCTTGGCATTTGCCATGACTATCAACAAGTCACAAGGCCAATCAGTATCCCATGTTGGGTTGGACTTGCAGACACCAGTGTTCTCACATGGGCAGCTATATGTGGCACTATCAAGGTGTACATCTGGAGAAAGGATCAAGGTGCTGTTGAATGAAAACAATGGAAATAACAGAACTGCCAATGTGGTATACAAGGAAATGTTGAATGGAGTTGTTTAGCAAAGGTGAGTAACTTGAGAGATTATTTACAGGAATTGGAAACTAATATAGATATCAAGATGGACTTGGATTTAGAATTAGAATTAGATTTAGATTTGGATTGTACTTGGATTGAATCAAATGGTTGAAAAATTGATTGTGAGAAGACTTTAGGGCAGGTTACTTAACCTTGGTGTGTATTCAATAACAGGTCAATAAAAGTTTGTAATAAAGTCAATAAGAAGTCAATACAAGTTTGTCATGATGTCAATAACAAGTTAATACCAAGTTAATATGAGTTTGTAATTGAAGTCAATACATCAATAATGTGTTTGTTAGTTTGATAACCAAGTTAGACTTGAGTAACTGTAGTGGGATTAAGCATTGTGTTACATATACGCAAGCTGGCCCATGCCGGTGTCAGGCTGAGTGAGCAAAGTGAGCGAACGTCATGGCAAAGGCATGGGTCATAAGCTTGTGTGCATTTATGCTTCAAACCCCAATTGGAAATGCAGAAGAACTATAAGGAGATGCTATGTGATGCCAAATAGTGCCAAAGCACTTAAATTATGTGAAGGCACTCAATGTGTGCAGTGCAGCACCAAATAGGTGCAAAGCCCCAGATTATGTGAGAATGCACTGCTGTCTTGTGATGCCATTGTAAACCTCAAATAAGTTGCCTAGTAAGCTGGAAGCCATGGTGTGCAGCACAACAGATGACATCAAGAGGTTGCTGTGTAGGATAGATGAATAGTGCAAGGAGTGCACAGTGAGAGTGTGAATTATTGGCAAAGCATAAAAGAGCACATAAAGGTGCACCGAGTGCATGGTAAACTGTGGAAGGCAGATAATGAGCACAGGGATGCACAAAGGTCATTGCCTTCTCTGGTAACCAGCACAGGTCAATCACATCACTATTACTAATGCACAACACATGACACATAACACCAAAGCAGACTAATTAGGTGGAGTGCACAGGACCTAGAGTGCATCAAAAATAGAATATTGCACTGGGACAGTTAGGCATTGGGATATAGCATGCACAAATCTTATTGGCTAAAGTAGCAGCATCATGCAGTCAGATTCATATGGGCTAATGGATGGACTTCGGACTTGTGGGTAGCACATGGTGCTTTCTATTTTTATACTTTACATATTTTATCATTTTCATCACATAGATCATTTGTACATAGAGAACCCAGAGGATCTTTTTCCCCCCAGTTCATCACTCTCATTCAGCATTGCACATAGTCTGTGCATTATTGTCTTAGTTTGTGCACCTTTGTAGTGCACTTCTCATATAGCCACATTTTGCACCTCATTGCACCCTTCATTTTATAGCTGCATTTTGCCCATCATTTGAGGCCATCATCTTAGTCCATGCACCTTATAGTGCACCCTTTGTATAGCCACATTTGTGCACCATTTGTGCCTCTCATTGTATAGCTGCATTTTGTGCACCATTTGCACTTTTTGTCCTATAGTTGTGTTTGCATCTCATCTGCACCTTTTGTTCATGCATCACACCTTTGACACACCCCAGCATTGTCCCCATCTCACTACACCTTCCACTTTTACCACCTATTGCCATTGCACCTTTTTTGTGCTCTCATTGCATATTTTTCTGCCCTGCACATTTTTGCTCTTTTACATTGCACACTTTTTCACCACTGTGCATACTTTCCTTCCTGCATACACAACTTAGTGTGCACCTCACAACCCATTGAACCAGCATCCATAGTAATCATCTTGCCTTGAAGGACAATCTGAGGCCCTCTAAATAAATCCCCCACACTCTGAGCATGCCTGCAGCTGTAGGATTTGTATTCACATTTTCAGTTGAGACTCTGCACTGAGTACCAACTTGACACATCACTGGTTAAGAAACTGTTTAGCATGCCAGGCAGTCAGATGTGGGATTGCCTATAAACACAGGTGTGTCACAACCATTACAACCCTTATGCAGCTTATGCAGAATACATGGCAATACTGACTTGACAACAGACTTGGAATACATGATTGCTTCAAGTGACAACCATGGGCTGGCTTCTATAAATACCAGTTGAGATCCCTATGCATTCAAGTAAGCTGCATAGTTACATTAGGCTTTGGTTTGGCCACTAATCTAAAAGTGCCCCCTAGCTTTGATGACTTTAGTGAAATGATTACCTATGAAACACACCTAACACCAGCAGCCAGAGAGTTAGGTTTCTTAGACCACATGGACATGCAGTGTAATGAAGCTATTTTTGATTGATTTCTTGATACTTATGGGCCTGGATTACATGGTGAGTGATTAGATAATCTTTTAGTGATACTAACAGCTCACAGTGCATGTATGTAATGTAACCATATTATATAAAGTTTGTTCTGGGTTCATTCACTTGCTCGTGTATACACAGAACTTCAAAAACTTTTCAAGTTCTTTGCAGTGTGTTTGGTGTGGCATGTAGTGTGGACATATAGCAGGAGTATGATGAGTGTGGTTGGCATCTGAGTGAGTGTGGCCAGCTCAGAAGTGAGTGTGGCCAGCTCAGAAGTGAGTGTGGCAGGGCTGAGTGGGAGTGTGTTGGTCAGGAACAAGAGTGACAGTGTTGCATTTGTGGAATCCTCATGCCCAGTATACATTTGTGGAATCCTCATGCCCAGTATAAGTGAAAGACCCAAAAATCATATAGTAGGCCAAAAATAGAAAAAGGTGGAGATAGACTGATCAAAGCTGTGGAATGACATCACCTTGATAGGTAAGTATCCAAAAGGGGCCATACCTCTAAAAGTAAAGCTGTCAACATGTAGAAATGTGGAGAAACAGAAAAATAATCATAAAACAGGGATAAATCATAGAAAATCATAGAAAATGCAGAATAGAGTGAAATAAGATGTAAAAAAATATGGGGCAAATGCAGAAAATTGCCAGGACCCTTGGGACACCTCCAAGTCCCCTTACAGTGCTGCTCATTTGTCCACCTGTTAGGGTCAGTAAAGCCTAAGCTTAAAATGTGACATATGGAAAGTACATGCTCAATTCTGTACTCATCATCATCTACAAGACTGGCTTGTGTTGCCTTCTTCTTGGAATTCTTTTGTGGTGGAGGGACAACTTTGTCGGGCTTCTTTGGGGCAGTTCAAGTGTGTGTGTGTGGAGAGTTTTCTAGAGGCAAGGGTAGCTGTCTGGGCCATGTATAACAGCTTTTTGGTCTGTATAGGATGTTCAAGTTCAAATGACAAGCAGGATGACTGTAATTTTTTAAAGAAGCCAGTCATCTTTTACCTGAAACTACTACATACATACATACAAGGTTGAATAACCTCAAGAATCACAGCAAGAATCATTGATTATCGCAAAAATCACATTTACTTATCTGAGCTCAAAAATTGCCAAATAATTGTCCAAAGTAGGGTGATTATCTGCGGATTATGTCCACGATTTTTTGGACACAGATAATTGCGATTATTGTAATAATGTCAAATTGCCTCTGTTTATTTGGATAATTATCGAAGGCGATTATTTGACGTGCTTACATTTTTGCTTACATCACGCAGAACCGATCTCGTTCCATAATGCCCTCGATAATCGTCACGACTCAGATTAATGACACGATTTTTGATTCATAATCATACAGTTATTCATCTGATAATCGTACCATTGCCAATGGACTTCAACATTCGGCCTACAATGACCGCTACTATTGTTTGTAGCTGTCATCTCACTCCCAAATATAGCACTCCTGGTACATCCTCAAATTCCGTTCTCGAGGAGTGCAAAACTTTCACTCTTAATAAATACATTCATTTAGGGACTTTCCATCATTATAATGCACATCTAATTAAAATTCCTAACATCATGACCTCGAGTAGCGCAGCGCATTAAGTACAACACAATGTCGGACAAGTTTGCATCCTCCACCCCAGAAATTTGTCGCAGCGCTACTTAGATAGGTATAGTACAGTGATTTCATCTAGGCTCCAACGTCCTATCGAAGCCTACAAAGCAGACTTACAGACCATGTAAATAAGGCCAAACTATGGCATGATGTTTTGTCACCTCAAGCAAGCTCCGAGTACACAGGCCACCTTTGGAATACGACTGCCGATACCCAGCGATGTACTCTCTGATGCTTTACTACGTATCCACGCTACGCTTGAGCCACACGAGGTAGTCCGCGACGGTCTCAAAGTCCTAGGCTTCCGAGTCAACGGACTGCTTGCTAGATGGGGAGAGAAACTCGATTCATGACCCAGACTTTTTTCTAGATTCGCAACTTCAGGTCTGAGTCTCGCCCTGGAACTGATTGTAAGGCACTATCTATTTACGCACATGTATCTCTGTTGCTAGGTAAAGTGCAAGATTGGACGGTTTGCAGATTTGAGGGATCTCCCGCTTCACTGAGAGAACAAAACCGAAGTTTTAACAGAAAGCCAGTCGATCACAGGTCTGGGGGTACATGGTGGTTGATAAATTATCACACTGGAGGAACCTGGTTCTTCCGACGCGTCGAACTGGAAGTCGCATTACCATCGAACGGACCCATTGCATGCACCAAGAAGCTTTTTCGAGTCGTTGGCTGTGCTCAAGCCTATGTTGGAGTTGTCCTTCTCACAGAACGAGATATATTTTACCCAAGCTCATGTCATCTGCACAATGTCCCTCACGCAAATGACACAGTGGCTATTACGAGGTTTTTTGGATGATTCACGTGTTCGTTCTTGAACTAGCAAGTACCCGAAGATCGGGAGCTCTCAGATTTGCTCCGTGAACGTTTGAAATCATAGCGGTGTCTCCTTCACTCATCTGGATATTCGCATGGAAATACCGCACGTCGGGGGCATGTATTCCTGAAATGTACCGACTTTTGCCCTGCAGCACAAAACGATAAATGTCACAGCACCACATGGACTATTCTTGTTTCCAACGACACTCACGCCTTGTCATATGTACGGGGACAGCCGTTCCTGATTGGGACCTCACCGCCGGAATATATTACACCCCATACGCTTCCAGACAGGGAGAATTGGTTTGTCGACACCCTTTTAAGATTTCTACACTTGAGCGGCTTACTAGCCTCTGACCGTCTAACGTTCCGCGAATTCCGGGAGCGAATGGCGAAAATCACTGTCAAGAACGGCGTAGGATGAGACCAGTACCGTGGTATCCTGCTTCCTCTATCAAGTGTACGACATCGATCGTTAGTTATGTTTCCATCGTGTCACAAGCAGTAGACACCGGCTCGCCTCAACCTGGCTGGCTTCCCTTATTTTCTGTGCATCGGTGTTTGGTGTTTGGCCGTCGGAAGAGCCTTATCATGACCGATTTGGACTTGCACCCGTGTAATCAATCGCCTTGAGGTCAGAAGTTCTCAAGTATACCCGCTCGTTGCCCTTCGTTTAAGTCCTTGCAAATTCGATTCTCTGCCGCCCCAACATCTTCTGGAATCGAAGGTGGACTGGTGATAATACCCCATAAGTAGAATAAGACGGCTTCATAGAAACGAATAAAATATCTATCCAGGGGGTCTTTTCTGTTGATCATGCGAATAATAATCCCAGGCAATACTGAATGCCAGCAGACGTTGTAGTATATCTCGAATACATACACATCCATCTACAAAGAAAACCCCGTTTGATAATTGGCTAATTCTAAATGCGTTCATTGCGTTATGTTTGTAATTAAAGACCAGAAGCAAAGAAAAGCAAGGAGAGCAAAACAGAACACCGATGGAGTGGGCGAGCGAGCAATGGGATAGTACATCAAACACCAAGCTAAAGCCGCGCCTCCGATCTGTCCTTCACTCCAACTAGTTCCGACATATGCTCTACGACCTCTTGCGGTGCCGTCACATGCCAGCTTGCCAACGTCCTCTTACCCCTATGCCCCACCGCGGTCGTGAACACGCCCTCGGGCCGGATAGCCAGCTCCACCGGGGGGTACTTATTTGTGATTCCGCTCCCCTCGATGAGGGTTACTGAAAGGGGTGCTTCCATGCTGACCTTGGCTTGTTTGGGACTGCCCTGGAAGAGCAGGAGTGCGCGAAACATGTCTTCGTCGGTCTGGGTGCGGAGAGGCGAAGTGAGTAAGGTGTAGTAGGGAAGGTGGGGTGAGAGGGGAAGCGAACTACCTTATCGTCACCAGCGCAGAAGATGAACTCGGCATCCGGGTTCTGGTATAGTATTCGTTTCACAATTTCACCCTACGTATCACCCAGCGTTTCATCACATTGTATGGAATAAATAAGGTATGGTTAACCCTACCTTGTTGATAGCCAGTGGCCGGACCTCCAGATTCTTCTTCCCCACGAGCACTAGGAAAGAACAGTATGTCAGATGAAAGTTCGAATCCTACATAGACACAAGGGAGTTTACCCTCGATAGGCCGTTTATGAGCCAAATTGTTCTCCAGCAAATCCTGGCACTGCCTGCATTGGAATTGTCTGTCACGCACCGCGGGCAAGGTATCAACATTACGACCAAATAAAATAAAAAACAAAACCCACCCCCACTCTGGATCGCTTCCCCGATAATGCCATGTAATAGAACTTTTCTTCGTCTCGATGTGACTTCCTGTCGTCCTCTACAGCACATCACAAAAATTACACATCAACTCACATCCCCCACCAAAACAAACAAACCCACCTCAGTATAATACCTAAATACTTCCATAACCTCCCCCATCCACTCCATATCCAAACTTTCCGTGAAATTGACCCACTTTCCCAACGGCTCCCGTACGAACCCGCCATGTTCCGCACTGAAGCCCACGTTTGGGAGATGGCCGAGATGCTGCTCGAGGAATTCCTGATCGCGTCCAGATATAATATAGACAATGTTCCGCGGATCTGCGGAAAGCCGCTCTAACGCTTCCAGGGTGGCAGATGTCGGGATCGCCATAGAGGGTGTCTTCACTATCGGCGCTAGAGTGCCCTATATACGTGATATCTCGATCAGCACATAGATTTCATTCTCAACAAGAGGAGAAAGAAAAAGAAAAAGAAAAAGAAAAAGAAAAAGAAACACGTACATCATAATCGAACAAAAACAATCTCTTCTCAGCAGCGTAATATATTTCGCTGAGCTGTTCGCGAGGGAGATACGGCGTCTGGCGCGCCTGGCCCAGTCCGTCCATGCGCCCGAGCAGCATCTTGATGAGCACGCTCGCCCACGTGTGTGACGTATGAGTCGTGACAACTTTATACAGCGTTTCGTGCCGCAACGCCTTTTCCTTGGTAGACATCTGGAGACCTTGGTTCATCGCGGCGGATACGTCCTGACGATCATAGTTTTGTTAGTTCGCATTTGTACTCACATTCGCAGAACGTACACCGAGATTCCAGGGATTGACCAAAAGTGCATCTTCCATATGCTTGCTGATTCCCATGAATTCGCTTAACACAAGCGGCGAATGGTTCGTTTTGCTCTGCGCGATCACAAATTCCATGCTGGTAGTGTTCATCCCGTCCCGGAGGGGTGTGATCACAGCAAGGTCAGCCACGCTCAACAGAGCGTAGAATTCGTCTTTCTTCAACGTTTGGTGGCTGTAATTCATTTGTGGTTAGGTACAGGGTGTATAATACAGGACGACGCACTAATGATGAACGGGAATAAAGTCCAAACTTCCATACTCGCCGTTGATATGTGCGACGAGCTCGCTGATCTGCCTCTCGAGCTTGGGGGAATCAGTCAGCGCAGGAGATGTCACCTGGATCATGACCACATTTCCGACCCACTCTGGGTAGTCTTGCAGGAGTTTCTCAAACGCACGAAGCTGTGTGACTGTTTGAACAGTCGTTGCATAGTAGGAAATACGCAATGTACCTTCTGAAACACTCCCTTGACAACGTCGAGTTTGTCACGGCCCACGATAATCTTCTTGCCCTCGTACGATGTTCTTAGCGCTTCGAGTTTCGGCTGGATGCCTGGGCGCATCCTACCCAGTCAAAAAATCAGCAATACCAAGAAGGAAATGGAAATGGAACTCACACATCACGGCTTACACGTTCGGCGTCAACACCAACAGGGCAATGCATGACGGCGGAAACGTGACCTTCGACGTCTATACCCATCACACCGGTGCAGCCGCGAGGCGTCGAAGATGTGGTGGACTCGTACCCGCACACTCGGACGCAGGTAGAAATGAAGTGTCTGGAGTAGGAATATGTCTGAGAACGACGCAGTGTGAGTATGATTACGACGAATGGCAACGGGACGGACTTGGAAGCAAACGAGATTGGCACCGAGCATGCCGTCGAGGATCTCTTTGCGGCCTGGTGGGTAGTGATTAGAAAAGGGAAAAAAAAAAAGGTGGTAAAAGGACGTACGAGGAAGGCATCGGAAAATTTCGCTGCTTGGGAATGGGGTGTGCACGAACAGACCTAGGACGACGTCAGGTATGAATTCACGCACTAGTCTAATGTCAAGTAGTCAATAAGCATACTTGAGGACTGGGAGAGAATATAGTCGTACCTGGGGACTAGGAGGAGATGATAGTCGTGCACCCAGATGAGATCACCAGGTTTGTAGACCTCTGCGATCTTGCGTGCAAAAGCGGCATTGGCGCTTTCGTAGTAAGGGTAGTGGGAGTCGGCGGATGCGTATTCCGTAGCTACGTCCTGCCAAAGGAGGTAGTGGAATAAAGGCCAGAGAACTGACAAAATCGTTAGGATAAACAATGTGGTAGATACGTGGTGACTCACTCTGTTTGCAATAACCATCGTAATGACCGTGCGCAACCCTGTCGTCGAGCCACACAGGAACGTAAGTGGTCTGACGCTCGTCGTCAGGGTCGCTCTCTTTTGGCTGATACGTTTTGAGGGCCTCGTCGAGCTTGTCCCTTTCCTGTTGTGAGATAGTGTCAGGTGGAATATGTTCACCAGCTGTAGGAGAAATAATGTCGCCAGTCCATCCAATGATAAGCTGCTCATGCGTGGAACTAAGAGAACTGATTCCAGATATCATAGCAGAATGACCATAGCGAGGATTGATGGACCAAGCAGAAGGTTTGTCGCCGATCGCATCAGCTGGTACGACAGGTGGAGTGGGAGGAGGACTGAGGACGCCAGGATGAGAGTTCAGAGTAGCAGTGATTGGAAGGTAATGGCAGACATGAAGAACTCTGCCAGAGAGAGGAATGCCGTTTGCAATGTGTTGAGCCTCGAGATGGCGAATGTCGGCACGGACTTGGTCGATGGAAATATCGTCGCCTTGACGGGTGTATGGTTCGGCGAAAGAGTCCATTGTAGCAGGGATGGTGAAGAGGGGCAGACTACAAGGGGAGCTTATATATGGAGCACGCAGATAACCTGGATCAGTTCAACGCTGTCCACTTTTCGTCATATCGGCTCAATTGGGAAATCAAACAAATCACTCTCCTCGATCATCCCGTCTGCCTCCTTTTCTGGTCTTCATGCCTGACTTTCTCAATCCTCCTTCCCAATCAACCGAGGCAATCGATCTCATCGTTCTTCCCTGCCTGTGACGCTGCGTTGTTGCAATCCCATCCTCCGATCATTCAACTACGCGTCCGCACACCTGCTATTCCTCCGTCTAAACGTCCCGCCTTCGTCCGCGCAGCGGCGTAACTACCCCTGTTTCTACCATGCCCTAAATCAAATGGCGCTCTCTGGTCTTCAATCTCCCGTACTTCTTGTTGCGGAGCTCCTTCATGCCTCGGGATCGTGTCCACGCTATCTTCATGTGGAACTGATCCATGATCCAGACCCTCTTCCTTTACCTGTTCACACATATCCCAGCCTCGTTCGCGCGATCAATTTCCAGTGATTCAGTATTTGAATGACTTTGCGTTCGGAAGTGACGAAGCTCAAGCTAAATTAAAACGAGCTCAATTTTAAGGTTCAGTCTGTTAACCGCTCAGTTCGTTTTGCCCAGGCACGATGATCTTGCACCCCGAGAAAATAGAACCAAAAATAAAATGTTTTCATAAGTACTTGGGACGGGTATTTGAAGAGTTTCGGCCCTTTTAGCGGCCTCCGCCTCCTTCCACGAGTACATTGTATACATTCAATTTCGCGGTTGGTCTCCAAATATGTACGTGTCGCGGCGTTTTTCGGGGTTTTTGTGGTCATCAGTGGAGCTCGAAAAACAACTACCTCATGATTGATCTTACCTGATGAATTGAGCAACGAACTGAATTGAGCACCCATTACGTAGCCAAACTAATGAATATCACGTCTTTGGAGGCAGTCTAAATGGTCTCATTTCACGCGCGCCCTCACATTTTGGAGGCAAACTAAAAACATTGTTATTTTACTGGGATCAGGACTAGTGTCAGGCCACCTGAAATCAAAGATTTCAGGACCAATTTCGGGCAGCTTACTAACATTTAGACAGAAGTTTTGACTATCAGCTACAAATCTCTACCAGAATCCTGAAGCCGATGCGGATAAAAATTCAGGCCCCTAAAACCATTCGCTCGAACCGCTCGAATGGGCTTATCCCCCCCAAAAAAAGACCAAATTAAACCGAACATAAACCAAATAAACAAAACTTACCCCAAACTCGCCGGACTACTATGTTGTTTGCTTCGCAAAGAGAGGACCAAACAAATAAAAGGGAGGGTCCTCCACACTGTAGAGAGACTGGCAAAACTTAAATTCAGTGATCTCAGTGATCTCACTAAAACCTAACTTAGAGTGATAAAAACTGCTTCAATCTCAACATAGACAGGATTAGCTGTCAGTAGTACACTCAAAGTACACTGAAACTCATGTTTTCATACCATAATATTCTGTGAATTTTGTCCAAAGCTGATTTTGAAAGAGGCATAGGGAGAGGATGGTATATCAGTGTACGGACTTTGCTACAGAGGCTATTCTACACAACAACAATGCATGGACAATGTGGCATGGCAGCACATTCACAGTTGCACCAGATAAGGAAACTGAAATGATTAGAGAATGGCAGGGGTAGGGTAAGGGTATTTGAGGCTGTACCCCTGCCCTTACCCTTCTAAACCCTTACCCTGGAGGAAGGGTAGGGGTATACCCCTTCAATGTGTCAAGGGTATGCACTGCGGGGTAGGGGTATACAACAACCCGGGGTATACTATGAAGGGTACACCTGATAGATCCAGTAAAGATCCATAGTACGTAATGTTAAAAGTACATTGTATTACTTGTACTTACTACCTACTACGGACAATAACTGATGTGTGCCAACGACAAACAGTTATCAAAGTCCGAAAAATTATCGTCGACAGACGAGAAAGCGACAGAATGGCGTCAAATTTGGCATAGATGTTCGGAAGGGCGATATGAAGCATCGTGCCAAAGAGAAAACGGCGGCGATAACAGGGCGATGAGATATTGGCCAAATGGTCTTAGGATCGAAAGAATGACGGTGAGCAACGATGGATGGGGCAAATATCTCGAAAATTGATGTACAGTTTCGGAAGGGGGTTGCAAGTCGTTCCTCCAAAAAGAAAAGGTCAGCGATATCGGAGTGACAAGATAATTGTGAAAGAGTGCTCAAGTCGAAGAAATGATGATGAGCAAGAAGAAATGACATGAAAATTGGTGAAAAGGTGCGGTGATAGGTTCGAAGGAGGAATGCAAAATGTTGTGCTGAAAACGAAGGGTAGGCGATAACATAGTGAGGAATTATTCGCAAAACAATGTCGAAGTCGGAGAAATGCCACTGAGCGACGATGAGTGAACGGAATGGCTTGAAATTCGGTGAGCAGCTTTGGAAAGGCGATGCAAAGCGTTCCTCCAAAAATGAACTGTTAGCAATAAGGATGCGAGGAGATATTCGCGAAGGAATCGTCAAGTCGGAGAAGTGCCGTAGGGTGACGATGAGCAAACCAAATCGCTCGAAAGTTAATGAGTAGGTGCGGAAAGAGGTGTGGGACAGTCCTGTAAAATTTCAAGTGAATCAGATCACGGGAAGGCATCGGTCGACGAAATGAAAAATCGTGTTGGTAAACCAAAAGGAATGGGGTTGGAAAAAACAGTAGTGAGCAGCAGCGGATGAACAAAACAGTTTGAAACTTGGTACGAAGGTGGGGAGATAGGTGTGGAAGCGATATGCGAGGTTTTAAGCAAAACAAATTGCGGGAAGGCAGTGAACGATGACAAAAACGTCGGAGGGTTGATGGGAATCATGGGATGGAATGGTAATGGTGTCGGATGGCTACAGCAGTGAATGATGAACGGAAAGTGCAGCGGATAGCATACGTGGCAGTCCTAGCACTCCCTGAAGCTGTGAAACGTCTTCCTTCCTCCAAAAAATCCTCCAAAAGTCTTGAAAAAGTCGGTGCTCGGGAAAATGGCTGGCAGCGGGTGAGACGAAGGAGTTTGGGGCCTCGGGATGTCGTGTTGAGCCTCGCGCAGTCGTCTTCAGCATCGGATTGCATACTCATATGTCCTAGTATCCCCTTGAACTCATAATCTTGCCCGTCTCCTCGGAAAAGTCTTGAAGAAGTAATACGGTTGTGTCATGGATGCTGTGTGACAGCATCCCAAATCCAGCGCACCCCATCGAGCATTCATGATGCGAGGTTGTGGAAAAAGGTGAGGGCCTTCGGCGGCCAATGTTGGCTGGAGGCAATGATGGGACCTCTGTGTGACGTGGCGTGGCGAGGATGTGGCAGGTTCGGAGAACACACTAAAATCATTATTATAACGAACGTACTACTTTGGGATGGCATCCCATCCCTCTTCAACATCCAACTCACTCTCGTCGTCAACATCTGGTAGCCCCCGAAGAACGGTTAGAATGTGCTTGTCCTCCACCAGCCCGACCTTAATCCAATCCTCCAAGCATAGCAAAGCTCTTGTCATTTGTACCCAAAGCTGATTGCGCAGATATGAAAGATGATTGTGGCCTTTTGAGAATACTCATTCGACACTGACTGATGAAGCTGTAAAGAGTTCAATAGTTTAGATAATGCATTGCAAAAGGGCCAAGGCAAAAGGCAGTGCGCACCATGAGCACATAGATAATCTAGAGCTATACGAGAAAGTATTGGGAATGCAGTACAGCATTCCAGCCACCAGATAAGTGGATTCTCCACTTTCTTGGACAGCATGCTCAAATATCGCTGGAGTTCATCCTTGTCAGACTGTTCAACACTTGTATCATCACCCCAAGACTGGTCGAGAAAATCTTCAAATGCATTTGTCTTCTTCGGTGAGGAAGGACATATATCTGCCGTGTCCTGGAAACAACCAGCTACATGAGAGCACATCGACCAGAAAAGTCAGGAGAGTTTACCATGAGGACATCATCCACTGAGTCATCCTTCTCTGATGGTGAATTGTCATAGTACGGTTTCATGGCATCTCGAACAGTATTCTCAGCGGTGTCGATCCATTCCTGCTCCCAGTTGAGTTTTTGGAAGTATGAGAGCTTGTAGCGAGGGTCTAAAACTACCAGCAACAACTTAGGACTCAATTTTAAGTAGAAATGAATCACGAACATACCCATCACAATCCGATACATGTCTGACTCATCCGTCTTGCTGTAGTAACAGTTGAGTGTCCGTTTTTCAAGCCCCACTGCAGCCTTGATGGCGCAAGAGTAATTCTGGGAGGTGATGGCAGTGGCGAGCATGTTGTCGAAGTGGTCGACGGCAGGTATGACCCGAGAGACGTTGGGTATTTTGGCAGTCGAAAATGCCAGCGTGGCTTGCTTAAAAACCTAGATACTGGATAAGTTGTAGCTCAAGAAGGACAAACAAGCATACCAATAAAACATCTCGAAGCTGCGTTGCCAGCTTCCACTCATCGTCATCCAGCTCGTACTTCCTTAGATTCAGGTTTCTTTCCCCACAGAGAGCATCAATAGCCTCCTTGTATTTGACACAGAATTCGAGCATATCGTATGTTGAGTTCCATTGTGTTTGGACATCACGAGGAATAACACAATCTTTAAGCCTTTTTTCATCACATATTTCATGCCAGCGGGGAAGAAGGACAGTTGGTGAATTCTTGACAGCGAACGCGAGTTTGCGCAACTGCAATGGACGTCAGCATGTATACTGAAATCAACAAGCACCCACCTTCATCAACATCTTACGGCCAGGAAGAACATCCTTGTTCAATTTCCTCACCTCTTCACGCTCCATTTCTACCCTCTCATCAATCCATCCATCATTCTTGTCCTCCTTTTCCCGCTCTTCCTCTGGCACCTCCTCTGTTGTCGCCCTTTCCTCCTCATCAAGACCAATTGTCAGGTCATGCAAATTGGCAAGCATCTGTGCTATTGCCTCTTTTTCCAGCAGGCCCACATTATAAACATCTTCATCATCAAGCTCGACATCATCTTCAATGTCTTCGTCATTTATACGTCTTCCTTTGGTCTTTTTTGGTGAGTCAAACAGTGAAAGAATGCTTTTTGCCACAAGATTGACAACATGCGCAAAGCAACGGACTCATGAAGCCTGGCCATGAAAACTTGTCAGCTTCATATAGAGCTCGTTGATCATCACGTCGTTTTGGTTGCATTGTAGCATGTTATCGAGAGGATCTAGGACTGCGATGAGTATCTGACCGGTTAAGGTGTGCCGTATGCACCTTTTCACCTATTCCATAATCATCTAAAATCTTTGAAAACTCCGTCGCAAGGTTGGCACCTGTATGATGTCTCGCCACCTCAGTGATATCCAACAACCACTCCTTAATAACCCCATTCTTCTCATATCATACTGTTACTGCCATATAAGCACATCAATTTGGTGATGTCCAACAATCCATGGCGAAGTGTAGCCTGCCTTGCTGTTCCTAGGTATGCTGTTAGTCCAGGTCATACAGTAATTCAACACATACCCTCAGCAGCTTCGAAATTCGTTCTCGTACACCAAGAAAGACTTTCTTTACATCCCGTGAAACTGTTGAAGCTGATGGTATGTAGTGGCCAGGTCGTCCCTCCTTCATATTTCTATGATAGCCCTTATCATTCACGAGCGCGAATGGGCATTTGCTTTTAGCCATCCACCGAACGTGGTGGAGATGACTCTCCAGTCTCGTTGGTAGTCTGTGTGAGTATGTCACTTGTTCCTTCCCTGCTCGCTGGAATGCAACAGTTATTGACCCCTGCTGCAGGTTATTCTTGTCTTGAACAACCTCTCATGCCTTGGCTAGTGAGCCAGTTCCCATGGCTGCTTTTACCGTGTCGACACTCCAACATTTATTTGCATGTGCACAAAGATTTGATGTCGAGGTCGCATTCCCAGTGTCAAGGTTCCGCTTGACAAAATGGTTGCCGTTGTTGCAACAGTTTTTCGCAGCACATTCAAAGACTTGATACTGTTTGCCATCCTGGACTTTGAACGTGGGTGGCTTAAAGAACACATAGATCGGTGAGTTCCAAGTTTTATAAAGGCGGTCTCAAAACTTTCATCAGTATTCATAGAGTCTAAAACTCAGATGAGCTCACCTAGACGAGCCTGCGGATCCTCCTCGGGGTTTCCGGATGCTATCATTTCATTCTCCTCCACCTCTTCATCATCATCACTGCTATTATCAGATGACGGTACGTCACTTGCTCTAGGACTCTTGTTTTAAATTTCGATCTCATCATCTTCATCAGCAATCTCTTCAATTGATGGCACATAGCTCCTGGGTGATGAAGGCTGAGATGCAGAGGTAGCAGAGATAGCAGAGCTCATCAATGTAGCTTGTGTGACTGGCCTTGGATGGTTAGGAAAATGAGGTGACGGTGTCTGGTCTGGCAGTTTCTTGATCCTTTTCTTCTTGGCAGCAGGCTCGTACTCTTTGGCCTTGAATGTTGGAATCCTTTTGCAGCCCTTACTGGTTGTAGGTTGTTCATCCCTGCTCATGGTGCTGGCCAGTAGATGTCTGCAAGAGTGTCCAAGAAATATTGTTTATTCATATTTTTCATTTTTTCGGCACCGGTGCACCGCCATCACCATCCCTTTATAGTACTGTAAATCTATTTATATTCTATTAATTATACAAAGGTAGGAAAAGGCCTGGATACATCCTGGACTCAAAGAAAAGTATGTATACCCCTGCGGGGTAGGGGTATAGAGAGGGTATGACATCTCATACCCCTACCCTTACCCTTAGTATACCCTCCTCAAATACCCCAGGGTTTTGCCTACCCCTGCCATACTCTAGAAATGATTGATTGTATTAATGGCAGTGTGGCCACCTTGACAAGTGTAGTTGATCATCTACAGTCTTTCCTCACAGGCATAAAGGCTCACCCACAAACCTAGTCTTTTCTGTAAATGGCCCATTGCTTTAAGCAGTGACCCTCATCAAAAATGATACCAAGTATCCATCATACAAATACTTTGTAGTGAGTCGGAGGGGGTCCCTTAATATCATGCAGGAGCTACACACAAAGAACATATATTGCCGTGTTGTACTCGAGGTGGTAATTTAAAAGATGATTTGTAAATCGAAGGTTGTGTTGAGCAGCGTGCTATGCGCAGTGTAGAGTGCTCACAGATCTTACTACTTACCTGTTGAGTTGGTTAGTATGCTAAGTAACTTAGGTTAGAGGGCGTAGAACTCTCTGTATTGCTAGGTAGAGGTACAGCGTACTTATATACCTAGAGAGCCCACATGGTCACATGAGGCTCAGGTCACGCGAGGCTCAGTGGGGTAGAGAAAAGGACAGTGTACCGCATGGTTCCTGTCCACATGTCATTATGACATATTTGTATACACTGAGGCACAGAATAGGTGCCACGTGCAGATTTAATTCAACACCCCCCCACAAACTGTACTGGCATCGACCTGGAGGGGCTTTATGATCCAAGGTGCCATGTATAGGTACTAAGTTTGAACCTCAAATTTAATTCTGAGGGAGCTTCTAAATTTCTCGAAGAGCTGCCTCCCGAGATTTTTAGTAAACATATCTGCTGGGTTTTCAGTTCCCGGGATGAAGATGACTGTAACCTTGCCATCTTCGATACATTCGCGTGTATAATGATAGCGAATGTTGATATGTTTAGTCCTTTTCTGAATGGGGTTAGATCTGATGAAGATTGACCTCTGATTATTGGCACAGATAGGCACCTTACTCAAGGGATATCCCAATTTGGAAAATAAGGATGTGATCCACACTATCTGCCGACAAGTGTCAGAGAGAGCCATGTATTCAGCTTCTGTGGAACTAAGCGCTACAGTTTTTTTGCATATGGGACTGCCAGCACACGATGCCTCCTGCTAAGGTGGCAAAGTAACCCATTGTGGACTTGCATTTCATGACGTTGGATGCCCAGTCCAAATCAGTAAAGGCTTGGAGGCCCTGTTTGCTGTGTCCATCATAAATAAGCTCATATGATTGAGTACTGACTAGGTAGTGCATTATGTAATGTGCCTTATTGAGATGTTCTTTACTCGGATTAGCTGAGAATTGTGACATCTTTATCACTGCAAAGGCAATATCGGGGTGAGTTCCGAGCATCAGGTACAATAAAGACCCAATCACTGATTGAAACTCAGTTCTGAGAGCCAGATTAGGCTCATCAGGGTTTTCCATAGGGATGTATTTCATGGGAAGTGGAGTGGGGGATGCCTTGGCATTCGTCATTCTGAACTGAGCTAGCACAGTGGCTAGGTAGGTTGTTTGGTTCAGAGTGATTCTTAATGCACCTTGTGTTACACACATACCAAGGAATTCAGTAACATGACCAGTGTCCCGACACTCCCAATGCTTGAGACACACATTTTTCTTTTCCTCTACAAGGCATTTGTTCTTCCCCAAGAACATGCCATCATCGACGTAGATTATTGTGATGACAATGTCTTTACCATTTTTGTAGATGAAAATGCCAGCATCTGAGCTGGCACATTCAAATCCAATGGATCACATGAACACCTCTAGCTCTCTCCACCATGCTAGGGTGGCCTGTTTAAGGCCATACAATGCTCGGCATAAGCGCATGACTTTGCGCTCTTTACCTGGGATGACAAATCCCTTGGGTTGATGCATGTAAATTTCCTCATCTAGTTTGCCATACAGGAACATGGTTTTTATGTCGAGTCCCATCATGTACATGCCTTCTAGGGCACTCAGGGCAAACATGAGGCACACTGTCTCGTAGAGGACCACTGGAGAGAATATTTCATTGTAATTGATGCCTTCAACTTGTGAAGCCTTTGGCCATGAGTCTGGCCCATTTTCATCCATCAGATTTTATGGAGAAAACCCATCTATTTTTGATGGCCTTTTGGCCAGCAGGGAGATCTACGATGTCGTAGACATGCCATTTATGGAGGGCCTCTAGTTCCTCCAGGCATGCACTTCTCCACTCTGATTGCGCAGGCTTGGGTAAGCACACAATGTCGTGATACTGGATCAGGACAGGATCTGACACTGTAGATGGTGCAACTGCTTTGCTAAGCAGAAGGCGCATCAGATCCGTTCTACCTTTGGTGACATAATTATCCCTTCTAGGGCCCCAATATGACAGGGTATCCAAATTGGGTAACCACCATCCTCGCTCCTCATTGGGATTCTGGTGCCAAATCCACAGCACCTCAGACTCTTGAGGTTGAGGGGGTGTCATGTACTCTAATCCCAAATTATCTGGGGTTTGTGCAGGAGGAGTTCTACTTGCCACTGGTGGTTGAGAGGGCCCAGCTGGCACTTCTTCTTCAACCTGAGGGAGGGCTGGAGCGTGACTCCTGCCTTGTCCCACTGGTTCCCACCATTGGCGCTCCCACGCAATGTCTCATTCGATTTGAATGGGATCGTGATTTTCACCATAGACATTGCCCGGATGAGTTGGGACTCGTTGCTGCCTGTTTGATCACCTTAGTGGAGGTATGGGGGCCTCTACTGCTGGCGGTGCTGGACTAGGCTGGGATGATGGACCCGGTGCACCTGCTGGTGCAAACAGATCAGCACCCTGAGGCGGATCACCAAAGGAGCCAAACAGTGGGTCTCTAGACATTTTAGGGGTTCCAGACCCTGATTGTGAAGGTGGTGGGGACGGAGCTCATGGAGGAGGATTCGGTGCCGGTAGAGCATAATGCTCATGGCCCAGATAGAAGCTGTCATCACTTCCTCCATTGCTATCGTCCCCTGATCCCCCAGAGTGGTCATCATCTCCAGAAGGGGGTATATCCCAGAGATCAGTTTTTGCCAGGGTCTTGGCCCCAGGACAATGAGGAAACAGAGTCTCATCGAAGAGTGCCATAGCACCAACAAATATTGACTCTGATGGGCACATAAAGCACCAACCCTTGATGCCATCTGCTAGGCCGATGTACGTCATGAGCTCTGATCTTGCAGCTAACTTATTAGGATGCTTCTCTTTTGTCAGGTAAATGTAGGCACTGCATCCGAATACCTTCTTGTCACTCAGATCGGGCTTCTTGCCATTGAGATCTTCGATCGGAGTTCGCCATTTTAGGTGGTTTATTGGTGTTCAGTTGTAGAGATACGTAGCATGCTCTACACAAAATTCCCACCATGATTGTAGTAGGCAGGCAGTAAAGCACAATATTTGTGCTTTCTTTATTAATGTCCTGATCACGCATTCAGCGCAACCATTTTGTTGGTAGATGTGGGGCGCCGACATCTCAATTTTAATCCCAGCCTCTTTGAGCTGGGTTATGAGTTCCCGATCACAGAATTCCCTCCCAGGATCGAAATGCCAACGCTTGATTTTTGTGTCATATTGCATTTTGGCCATCGCCTCGAACTCTCTGATTGACTCAGCAGCATTGGACTTTTGTCTCAGGCACTGACTCCATATGTGTGAAGTTCAGTCATCAACAAATACAATAAAATATTTGTACTTGTGATAACTGAGTGTTGGTAATTCCTTCAGATAAGAATGGATCAGTTCAAAGGCCTTTTCAGCCCGAGACTCAGATCCAGGGAATGACTTTGACATCATTTTTCTCTTGGTGCACCCTGGACAAATGTGCCTGTCCCTTGGAATTTTTAGATCCTTGGGAAACTTATAGGTGTGTTTTGGCATCTGTCACATGGCAGCTTCGCTCGGGTAGCCAAGCCGCTTGTGCCAAATGTCATAGCCAGCAATGTAGATAGTTGTGACTTCTAATCTCTTAGTGCTCTGAATGTGTGAATCACACACATAGATGGTTTCGCCACGTATTATTGGCATCGCATCGAGCTGGGGTTTTCCCTTTTTGTCAGCAAAGGAAATTATTTTACTGTTTCCTTTTACAGTATATTCCTCAGCAATGAGGAATACTCTCATTGACATAAGCCAACTTGTCAAATCTGGGAGATAGAAAATGGGGGATAAGTGCATGATGCACAACTCTGTCTTCCCATTAACTTTTACCTGATGATGAATTAGGACAGCACCTTTGCCTTTGATCGAAGTCATGCTGGTAGCGGTCTTGACCTGCCATTTCTCAGACATAAGCAAATCCTCATAGGAGGCGAAGTCTTTCATCTCACTAGTGAAGTGCAATGATGCGCCTGAATCCAAGATCCAAGGGGCACCATGTTTGCATTCCTTTCTGGCACACATCACACACAGCCTGATTGGGGCCTTTGCATCACAAGTGACAATATAATTTATTAAAAATTCTATAGGACACTCAATATTACAGGAATGGTCCAAATAGTTCATCCCTGTCAAGCTATTGTTAGCAATGATGCGATGGTCAGGGAAAAGGACTGACATTTCATTGTAAGCCCCCATAAAAGGGGCTATTGGCTCATCTATGAGCATGTTATCCATGCTTTCTTAGATCAATTGATCCGGGACTGTCATTTCAGAGCTGAGGGAGACTTCATCGTCATCATCCTCAGGCTCAGGTTCCATTTCAGGAACCTCCTTGATCCGAGCCGATGGCTCAAGGGTTTCCACCCAGCAGCACTTACCTTCCTGCTTACTCATCTCATCTTCTTCGATGATTCGAAGATTCTTGGCCATGCACTTCGATGTCTGTGAGCAGGTCCCAGGCCGCCTGGTAGTCTTCATACACAGAGGGGCCAGGGGAGAAGGTTCTGGTGACCTTTGACTCGGGCTGATTAGGCCACTTTCTTGGGTCAGTCATGTGGAAATACATGGATTTCCCATGTAGCCATGACATTTGATCACTTTGGTCAAATGTCAGTGGGAGGCGAGAGGGGCTGGCCTGCACTAGTCTGTTTGAAATGACACCTTGACTATTAATGGTTGTGGCAGCATGGGCAGAGCGTACTGCATCTGCATAAGGTGCGCTAAGCACCATGAAGGGCTCCACCATACTGGTGGAGATGAGGTGGCTGTAAGATTCCTTTTTCTCACACTTCTCCCTGGCAGCCTTGCCAGACCTATGCTTCTTCTTTGAGTCAGAGCCCAAAGGCTCGGATGACTTCTCACTGGATTTCTCCAATCCCTTCCCTTTCCACTTAGAGTCACTGCTCCAGCTGACAGCTTCTTCACCATTTCCCTGGAGTGCACAAAGGCAGCTCGACGGGAGGCTTCTGCCATCACATGGTCCCTCACTACAGCATAGGAGAGACTGGTTGTACTGGTTGTGGATAAGATGGTGGAAGATAAAGAATCATATTCCTTCAGCAATGCCAAAAGGAGTAATAAGGCCTGAACTATGTATCTCAGGGATTTCAACACCATTGGCAGTTAGCCACTGGTATCTCTCAGAGATCTGAGCCATTGTCAGCACAGGGTTTTGCACCAGGACTCTGATCAAAATCGCAGATTTAAAGTCTGCAAATATCTGAGAAGGCCCTTCTTGGCCAAAATCGGCCTGCAGGGCTTGCCACAGGGCACTAGCAAGTCCTGTTGCAGATCCAGATCTGGATCTGATGGAAGGAGATAGGCAGAGTGAGATAGCTCCATATGCCTGATCATTCTCCCGATTCCACACCTTATGTGTGGCAACATCAGCTGCCACTGGCACTGTTTCGGTGCCAGAGGCAACTTGCCAAAGGCCTTGTGACATAAGCCATGCCTTCATACTTTTGGCCCAGGCCTTGTAACTGGAGCCATCAAACAAGGAGATGAGTTTATCCAGTGAGGAGGACATTTTAAGATTTGAGCTAATAAAAGCACCAAATCAGTCACTTGCTCTTAAATTAGAAATGCCAGATGCAAAACTTAGCACTCCATCAGAGTACTTTTGTTGAGCACATGATGAGTGCCAAAAGGGCACATCATTGCTCCATGACATCATGTCAGAGGAAGGCTAACTCCATCACAAAGCAATGAGGTGCTCAGCATAGTGAAGCACCTCGGTAGTAAGACCTGTGCACAACGTGTGAGTTGGAGCCCCAAGGGGCTACAGTACAACTCCTTCCAACTAGAGCTCCAAGGAGCTCATAGCTATGCAACATCGCCCACAGGGCCCATAACCTATTGAGCAGTGCACTATGCACAGTGTAGAGTGCTTACAGATCTTACTACTTACCTGTTGAGTTGGTTAGTGTGCTAAGTAACTTAGGTTAGAGGGCGTAGAACTCTCTGTATTGCTAGGTAGAGGTACAGCATACTTATATACCTGGAGAGCCCACATGGTCACATGAGGCTCAGGTCACATGAGGCTCAGTGGGGTGGAGAAAAGGGCAGTGTACCGCATGGTTCCTGTCCACATGTCATTATGACATATTTGTATACATGTATTTACATATATATGTGTTTACAACGAGGCACAGAATAGGTGCCACATGCAAATTTAATTCAACAGGTTGGTCCCTTTATAGGGCCCAGCCAGGTCAATAACAAAGAAAAATAATATATACAAATATGAGGTCGAGCCCTGGGTCACCACACCCTTCCCCTTAGGCTTCACCCAGGAGGAAGCATAATGTTTTAAGTAGGCGATCTCGAAGGGAGTACCATCTGGTATGTGGGTATCATCAGGGTACGATGATGGGAATCAATTCAATCATTTATTAAAAAATGTGACGACCTTACTTAGTAGGGTCATCAGGGATGTGGGTATCATCGAGGCTCAACAATAATAGGTGGGACTCATTGAGGGTCGATGAGGATCCGGAGAGGTTGGCATCAACTAACATCAGTCTAACTTCCTCCAGGGTGGTAGGTATGGGTTCTTTGTGCTTGTATTCGGGCACGGAGAAAAGTAGGATTGTTTCGTTGTTTGATGTCAATGAAGACAATTGGGATATGGGGGTCTCTGGGGAGTTCCCCAGAGCAGAGGTGTCCATCGTCTGCCCTTCATCAAGAGGGAAACGATTTTTGCCAACAATGAACGTTTCATCATTGGATGAGGAGACAGAGTCGGTGGAATCACTGTTGTTGTCAGGGTCTCTGATCTTTCATGGCTTGGTAGCCACAACTGGAGGGAGTTTGCTAATGGGCTTCTTGTGCCCATTCAGAGGAATGCCAGCAGCGACTCTTGCTCTATTCAAGGCCTTCTTCTGGCCTTGAGCTGCCTTGAAGATGAGAGGAGACCCAGACCATCCTGAGGTCAGATCATTCTCCAGGGAATACACATCTGGCAAAGTTGGATGCCAGCTGGACAGGTGAGAAGATCCAGCATGGGGAGGAGGTTGGTTGTCCATGCAAGAGGTGCTCGCATGCAGAGAATCAGTTAGTCCAGCGGAGAATCTGGAGGACTAGGCAATGGAAGTTATGGATTCAAGGCAGGGTCACCCTGAATGAGAAGAAGCTCTGCCCCTGGTAGTAGTAGTGAATTCTCTTTTTTTTTTTTATCATGGCTCTTGAAGGGCCACATCATTAGGTCCGGCGATCCACCACTGGGGTTCAGACATCAGAGGAGTGTCCTCTGAATGGGTATTGGAATCTTGCTGCAGACATCTTACGATGTTGGCAGCAGTAGAAGACTCTTTTGAATGGGAGGAGTTGGCAGTGGCCATCACTATAAGCCAGCCGATGGCATAGTGATAACCTTCTCAGACATTTTCGTCCGAGATGCCCATGGTAGTGAGGTGTTGTATGACATCCTTAGGGAAGTTGGATGGGTGGGGATTGGCACAGGCTGCCAATGGCACATGGGGGACAGTGGGTGGTGTTTGCACTCTCAAATCTGTCAGTACAGTCCCAGCATAGTGTTAGGGTGACACCCACTAATCTGCTAGCTGTACTGTGCAGGCTCTCCTACAAGAAGGCAGTGGGGCATGCACGTGTGATGGGGGTTTTGATGGTTTTGATGCAAGGGGTTATTTTTAGATGAGTTGGCTGAAATAGGCTTTTTGCACCACAAATGTGGATAGAATACCTAAGAGAACTCAACTGAGGTCCCCCAGACATATATTTAAAATTTATATACTATGTTACATATATTGTACTATGTTGCTACTGATGCACATGTACATGCATGTACATATTGATGTGTGTAAATACAAAATTCCCTTGATGACAAATATTGCATTTGTAGGCATTTGGTAGCATATTTTGATGTAATAAAATAAAATAAAATAAAATAAAATAAAATAAAAATATTATTATGTAATAGGCATGTCAGGAGATTGTTTCCTAACATTACCCCCCATTTATGCCTTGACTTCCAGGTGAGAAAATATTGTATCTGTCCCCTCTGTGAAATTCTGGTAAGGCCAAAAATTCATCCCCTCATACACTATTCTAGCAATGCGACACAGAGCATTTGGATTACATTTAAAGAATTGGGTGATTGCATTATGTGCTCGCTTACAATTCTCTTCAGGTTCCCATGAGTTATTTTTGTCAGTATAGTTCTTCTACTTGATTAAGAACTCCAATTTATTTTGTTGAAGACGTGAGTCCAAAACCTCTTCCACAATATATTCTGGAGCACCTTCTACCATTATTGGTTGCAGAGTAGTTTGTTGACCAGGAATAGTGGGTAGGCAGTAAGGGCATAAATGGGAAATGTTAATTTCAGGATCAATCTTGAATGATTGAGGTAATTTTAACACTACTGCATTGGGCAAAATTATTTTAGAAATCACATATGGGCTAACTTGCTTCTCCATAAGCTTTTTTGAAGATTGTGGAATATTTAGATCCTTGGTACTTAGCCATACCAAGTCACCAATTTTGTACTCTGGAGCAACAGCTCTAGTACGATCCACGTGTCACATCATATCATCATGTCCTTTCATCAATGCTGCCTCTGCTTCCTCCTGCACCTTTCACATTTTTGATACAAAGTCCTCCACTGACTGTACTTTGACTTCCCTTTGAGATTCTACTTTCATTCTGGGATGATACCCATAATTAGCGAAGAAGGGTCACATATGAGTAGCCAAATGGAATTTATTATTGTGAGAAAATTCAGCAATTGCCAACCATTCAGGCCAGTCAGTTTGTTGGTAGTTGACAAACATACATAGATACTACTTCAAGTCCTGGTTCATTCTCTCTGTCTGCCCATCAGTTTGTGGGTGATATACCATAGATAATTTGGTTTGAACTCCCAATCTATTGTTTAACTCTCACATAAATGTGGAAGCAAATTGGGATCCACGATCAGAGATAATGGTATCAGGTAATCCATGTAACTGCTATACTTGATCTAGATAGAGGTGTGCCAAGCCCAACGATGAGATTTCTGCAGTAGTAGGAATAATATGGACTTCATTTGTGAAATGGTCGCATACTACAAATATTGCATTGTATCCTTGAGCTTCAGGTAGTCCTGTGATAAAGTCCACAGATATATCTCGCCATGACGCTTTAGGTATAGGGTTCGGCAATAATTTCCCTGCAGGCTTTTCTGAAAATTTCTTCCCCCTCATACACATATCACACCCATCCACATATTCCAACACATACTTTGAAATTCCAGGCCACCAATAATTTCTCATCACCAGCTCCAACATTTTCCACCTTCCTGGATGTCCAGCAGCTGGCATATTATGATGTAACCATACGATCTCCCTTTGTAAATCTTGATCCTTTAGTACATACACCTTTCCTTTGAACAACACTAACCCTTGTTCTTCAACCCATTCATCTTCTTTAGTATTACCTTTCTTCTCTCCCCTCAAAGCTTTCACAGCTTCCACTACTTCATCATCCATCTCTGAACATTGCCTAATTTTAGACAACATTTCCATTTCTGAGCTATCCACCAATAGATGCCCTTGATGCATAGTGCAAATACAAAAGTATTCAGGTTTGAGTAGGGTAATATTTTTATTGTCCTCCTCCACCCCTCTTTTATGATCTGTATGTCTGGATAATGCATCTGCTTTCCTCATCAAGCTTCCTGCTTCGTGGACTAAGTGAAAATTAAAATGCGATAGGAATAATGCCCAATGTGCTTGTCAATGGTTAAGCTTTTTAGCAGACATGAAGTACTGCAGATTTTGATGATCCGTCCAGATTTCGATCTAATGTGTACATCCCTCCAAATAATGTCTCCATGCTTCCAATGCTCATTGATGATACTCAACCTGGAAACCTAACAAAAACCTGTTAAAAGGCTTAGGAAGTATAACACAGGCTAGAGGAAGGATGCAAGTTGGTACTAAATATCTCCGCTGAGATCAAACCATTGTGTTTAGTGGTGTGAAATAGTAAGGGCTGTGGCAAATAGTCTTTATAGGCATACAAAGGTGTTCGAAAGAGTTTGAAATAGGTTTGAAGATGTGTGAAATAGTTCGAAGTAGGCTCAAAGAAGTTCAAAGAGGCTCAAAGTGAGTTCAAAGAAGTTCGTAGATGTCAGACTAATGTTGAGGTATGTCGAAAAGTGAATATAACAAATAAGGAGTGTTTGTCAAGAGGTGGTAGGCAATATATGATAAAACGAGAAGCAAATATGATAGTTTCGAGGAAGTTTGCAATATTTTGCAGAACTTAGAGGTATGATGCGAAGATAAGACTCAAGAGAATGGCTCTTAAATCAGACAATGAGTGAGAGGGTAACTTGTGCTCTATTCCCCATTGCTTTTTCTTCTCTTCTAAGTAACTAGTACAAGTCTATATACAATTTGAAGAAATAGTACTAAAAAGGAAATAATAACAAGTGTAGAACATGAGGCAGTATGCACAGCAATAAAGGTATTGTAAAACATAAAACAAATGAGAAACAATAATAAATGAAACATACATTGTCCAAGTATAGTAAAAGTTCTTGTTCTATTGCTTTAATATATCATTGAAACATAAAGATGCACTTATCGCATTCTAAGTCTCTTGTAGTCTCTCCTCGTGTCTGGTAGTGCTCGATATGTGGCAAATTGGCTCACTCCAGTTGAGCAGTGCAAGTTGAAATGGTTTCAAAACAGCTATACAGTGGCTGATATTGTTCAAAGTAGCACGAAGTCATTTGAAAGCATTTGAAGTGTCGCAAAATTGTTTGAAGTCATTCAAAGTTGTCCAAAATAGTGCGAAATAGTTTAAAAAGTGTTCAAAGTCAATTTCGTGGCATTCGTAGTGATTCAGAGTGCATGTCGTAATGTGTAGATATGATTAGATTTTTCTCTAGCCCTTATGGCATGTAGTGGACCTATCATCGTATTATTTCCAACATCTCTTTATCATGCACATCATAATTTCTCTCTACATCATTCAACCCTTGAGACAAATATGCACAAGGATGCCATTTGTCATCTTCACATAACATTGAGAATACTGCTCCAGTAGCAAAGTTGGATGCATCTGATTCCACTTGTAAGGGATGCATGAAATCTACTGGGGCTAATATTGGCTCTTCCACAAATTTCCTCTTCAACTCCTCAAATGCTGTCTGCTGTTGTTCTCCCCATCTCCACACTAGTCCCATTTGTGTAAGGTTGTGTAAAAGTGCAGCAATTTTGGAAAAATTATGAACAAAGTGATGATAAAAATTGGCAAGTCCCAAGAAAGCCTGAACTTCCTTGATATGGGTCAGCATGGGCCAATTAACAATTGCCTGTACCTTGATATAATCCATCTTGATTTTATCAGGACCAATCTTTAATCCCAAGAACTTGATCTTGCTTGCTCCAAACACACACTTCTCCAGTTTAACAAATAAATCATTCTCTCCCAATCTTCTCAACACCTCCTGCACTATCACCTCATGATTTTTTTCATCCTCCATGAATATCAAAATGTCATCAATAAATATTATTACCATGCCTTTGTCTGTTACATCCTTGAAAATGTCGTTCATCATATTTTGGAAAGTTGGGGGACTGTTGGTCATTCTAAAAAACATGACAAGGGGCTCAAAGGATCCTCAACGTGTGGCAAATGCAGCCTTCCACTCATTTCTTTTCTTTATCCATACATTGTTATACCCCCAGCACAAATCCAATTTTGTAAAGACCTTGGCCTTTCCCACCTTGTCAATTATTTCTGAGATCAACAGAAAAGGGTATACATTTTTCACTGTCCACTCATTCAAATATTTATAATCTGTACACATCCTCTTCCTCTGATCCTTTTTGGTACAAAGAATACTGGTGATGTCTGCAGTGATTTCGAAGGTTGTATGTATCTCTTGCACAATTGTTCATTAAGGAATGCATTCACTTCTTCTTGTTCCTTTGGAGATAATGGGTAGACTTTTGACTCTTTGGCACAAATCCCAGCTTCATCTCAATTGCATGATCCCATGGCTTTTGCACTGGCATCCACTCCGATTCCTTCTTCTGAAAAACTGACAGATATTTATGGTAGGCTTTCACCACCCACTCCTCCACTGGCTTCTCCACTTTCACAGCATTTTTATCCCATGACTGTCCTCCATAAATTTCCCTAAAAGTTTGCTTCTGTTCTTCCTTCCTAGTCATGATTGGAACCTTTCCATTTGGCATATCCTCATCTTTCACTTCCTCCATCATAACAGAATACTTCTTTGGATGTTCTTTCTCTTTCTTTTCTTTCTTCTCTTTTTTTACTTTCCTCCCATATACATTACATTCTTTAGGACAATGAGTCATGTGTACATTCCCAGTTTTCCAATCAATTTCCAGGTTATGCTTTCACAACCACAGACATCCAATTATCAGATTGGGTTTCCCAAGGTCACACTTCAAATACAGCTCATTCCTGATGATCCTGATACTTCAGTATCATCATCACCTCCTCCTTCATAGTTCCTCCATGATTAATTGTACTGTCAATATTGTACACCATTATAGGTTGTGGCAGTTTATGCATGTGAATACCATTTCCAGTAATTAAGGATCGATTAATGAATAATCCTGTAAAACTACTGTCAAGCAATGCCTCCACATTAATTGCTGCATGCATGTCCACTGTCTTCAATCCTACTGTTAAGCTGATTTCAGGTTCTATCCACGCTGAGTGAGTAAAGAATTTAGGGGTCTTCAGAAATAAGGCTGGGCATTTTTCTTTATCACATAAATAATGATAATCATACTCCTCAATTTCTCTTTCGGGTTCACTCTGGGTTTCCTAAGATACTAATATTATATTGATTCTGGGTCACCAATGGGGAAACCTTCACTGGAACTCTTCCACAAAATTCTTCTGCTTATCTTCCTCCAACTTCACTTCCTCGATTGTCGCTTCCCTAATCTTCCTTTTCTGCCTACAATTCTGAGCAATATGCTCTAATTGACCACAATTAAAACATTTAAGTGGGGCTCATCTCCCTGCTTGATCAACATCCATCACATCCATTGATGCTGCTGACTCCTTGACAATAGGTGTCACTGCCATGGCCAGTGGCTGTGCCCTTGGAGTTTGTACCTGAGGCATCCTTCCTTTCTCAAGCTTTCCTCCTGATGACTTTCTAAATCTGGCATTTCCATACATCAATTTTGACTCCACCTATTCCTGTCGATATTGCCAATCAAGATGCATTGCCCAATTATACCACTTGTCCAACCTCTCCCACATAGAAGGTAGTCAATAGATAGACTTGAATAATGAGGGATTTAATCCTGCCTTCAAAAATTCTACCAATGCAGCTTCTCCCATATCCATCTGTGAAGCTTCTGCCTTGAACTGCAAAATAAATTTATCTGCTGTCAGAGAACCTTGGTGCATGGTTTTTAATTTTGGATTAGGATCTTCAAACTGTGCCTCCAGTCTCTCCAAAAATTCCCTGAAGGTTGCAAACGGTTTATATCCTGCAGCAATTTGATTAATGGCTTCGTTTTTCCAGAACTGTGCTTTCCCTCCCTGGATGTATGAAAAAGCGAACATAATTCTAGACTCGGTCATATGAAATTCAGGCTTTCTCCCATGAATATACAAGACTATAGAGCTGATAAAGGATTTTGTGTTCTCCATGGTACCATCAAATATTTGTGGGGGCACATATTTAGGTAAACACATTTTTCCACTCTCAGACCTCTCCTCTGCATGCTCACCCTCTTGAGACATCCACTCCACCATCTTCTCCATCTCATCATCTTTATCTTCCACTGTCTCTGCTTTTGTTTCTGCTTGTTTGGGCTGTGATGCTACCAATACTGATGCTAATTGGGACATTTGTGCTGTAAGCACATCAATTTTGGCTTCTAGAGCTGGCATGGGAACAAGATTGTGACCAGGATTCGAAGTTGATTGTTCTGACATAATGACATAAGCTGTGACAAGTCACTTCTTCAGCTGAGTCAAGATTTTGGCTTCAGAATTTTTTTGCAAAATTTTGAGTCACATGATCTGGCTATTTCGGATACCAAACATGGCAAAACATGTGATTTCGGCTATTTGTCAACAATTGGGCACTTTGGATCAATAACCCTTCCAACAGTGCCTGATCTCAGGGCTATTACTAAATTTGGCTAGGAACTACCTAAAATAGTCATCCAAATTGAGTAATGTAAATCTCGGCTAAACCAGATCTGATCAGTTGTCTGGTTGCAGCTGTCCTAATGATGAACGCTGCCTTTCGATCACTGGCAGTCGCAATGTAAGGCGAGGCCTGGCATCAGCTTATAAAAGCAAGGTAAATACATTGATGATACTCGACCTGGAAACCTAGCAAAAACCTGTTAAAAGCCTTTTGTAGTATAACTCAGGCTAGAGGAAGGGTGCGAGGTGGTACTAAATATCACTGCTAATACCGAAACATTGTTTTAGTGATGCGAAATGGTAAGGATGTGACGAATAGCCTTTTTAAAGCGTACGAAAATATTCGAAGATGGTTCGAAGACGTGCAAAGTAGTTCGGAATAAGTTCGAATGGGTTTGAAGTTGTTCAGGTGAGTTCGAGGGGGTTCGAAGGTGTTTAACTGGCATTGATATATGTTTTGACAAATGAATATAGCAGTTACGAGCTGTGTTTTTAGTGACAATAGGCGATGACGAGTTGAGAATGAATACAAAAGTTTGAGGAAGTTCACAATATTTCACAGAACTTCAGAGATATGATGTGAGGTAAGACTCAAGAGAACTGCTCTTAAATCTGACTATAGTGGAGAGGGTAACTGGTTCTCTGCTGTTTTACATAGCTAGTACAAGTCTATATACATTTTGAAGAGATAGTGCCAAAAAGGGGAATACAATAAAGGGCAATATGTGCAACAATAAAGGACTTTGTAAATTATAAAAACAAATGAGAAATGACAATAATTGAAATGTACTTTGTCCCAGTATAGTAAGAGTTCTTGTCCTATTGATTTAATATATCATGAAACATAAAAACTGCACTTATCGCATTCTAACTCTCTTGTAATTTCTCCTCGTGTCCAGTAGTGCTCGATATGTGACTAAATAGCTTACTCCGGTTAAGCATCATGTATCGAAAGTGTTTGAGGATGGCTATACGGCAGCCGAAGTCGTTCAAAGTGTTGCGAAATGGTTCGAAAGCATTCAAAATAGTTTGAAGTCATCCGAAATAGTGCGAAATAAGTCGAAAATAGTTAGAAGTCAATTTCGTAATGTTCGTAGTGGTTCAGAAGGTCTGTTGTAGTGTGTCAATATGATTGGAAACTTTCCTCAGACCTTAGAGTGCGCAGTGGACCTATCAACGTATATACAATTAATTCCAGCTCTTGCTGAAATGATGCATAAGTGGATGTGGCACGCTGAGACAAATGACATATGCACGTGAGTAAGAGAAGGCACACTGATAGGGGTGTTGTGTTCTTCTGTTAGGGCGACACCCACTAATCTGCTAGCTGGACCATGCAGGTTCTCCTACAAGAAGGTGGCGGGGGGTGCATGCGTGATGGGGGGTTTGATGGATTTGATGCGAGGGGTTAAAAATAGAACAGTTGGCTGAATTAGGCCTTTCACACCACTAATGTGGATGGAATACCTAAGAGAACACAACTGAGGTCTCCTAGTATTTATTTTAGAGTCATATACTATGTTACAAATATTGTAGTATGTTATTACAGATGTGCACACACATGCACGTACATATTGATGTGTGTAAATAAAGAATTCCCACGCTGACAAATAATGCATATATAGGTGTTTTGTAGCATATTTTGGTGAAATAAAATAAAATAAAATAAAAATAGTATTATGTAATAGGCAAGTTAGGAGACTGTTTCCTAACAGTCAGATTGTGTTCCAAGCATCAGATACAATAAAGATCCAATCACAGACTAATATTTTGATCTAAGCACCGCATTGGGCATTGCTGTGTTTTCTGACAGTCTGTAACCAGTTGGGAGTGGAGTGGGGGTCACTTTGGCATTTGTCATCTCGAATCTCTCAAGCACATGACTTTTTCAGTACTATGGCACTCCCAATGCTTCAGACAAGCATTCTTCTTTTCATCCACAAGTTTCTTGTTCTTCTCCATGAACAAGCCATCATCAACATAGACGAATGCAATAACAATGCTGCCTGTCTTAGGATCCTTGTGTATGAAAATGCCGGCATCGGAGCTGATGTGCACAAACCCAATGGTGCACATAAATGCCTCTAGCTCTTTCCACCATGCAAGTGAGGCTTGTTTAAGGCCATACAATGCTCGGCATAAGTGCATTACTTTGCACTCTTTTCCCTCGAGTCTGAAACCCTCGGGTTGATCCCTATAGATCTCCTCATCTAGTTTGCCATACAAAAATGTGGTTTTTACATCTAGGCCAGTCATATACATGTCCTCTAGAGACGCAAGGGCAAACATGAGGCGTATGCTCTCATAGCAGACTACCGGTGAGAAAATCTCATCAAAGTCAATGCCTTTGACTTGTGAAAAGCCTTTGGCCACGAGTCTGGCTCGTTTTCTTCCATCTGATTTTACAGAGAAAACTTATCTATTTTTGATCATTTTTTGATCATGTGGAAGATCGACGATGTCATAGACTTGTCTCTTAGAAAGAGCCTCTAATTCTTCATGACAAGCTTGTTTCCACTCACATTGCTGCTGCTGTGGTAGGCGTGCAATATCGCGATATTGGTTTGGAACTTGGCTTATTTCGCTCAATGGTTTGACTGCTTTTGACAACAGCCAGCGAATAAGCTTATCTCCTCCTTCCTTGGTTATCTTTTTAATATAACCTGCTTCATCCGGTTCCCCCATTGGGTGATCATGTTCTTGATCATTGGAATTGGGCACACTCTCATGGGGTGCCAAACTTGGTCCAGCAACCAGTTCTTTCTGTTGAGATTGTGGTCGTGTTCGGTTATGATCCACATCTTTACCTACAGATCTCTTTTAATATTGATCATGTGCAATGTCTCTCTCTATGTCAGAGGAGAGTCGCTTCTCTCCATAGGTATTGCCAGGATGGTTTGGGATATTCCTCTGCCTGCCTGATCGACAGGGCAATTGCTGCCATTCCTGTTGATCATCACATCTTGGATGAAAGTCCTCAGTGATTACTGGAGGCAGCAGAGGAGGAGCATCAGTCACATCATCATGTGCCTTTTGCTCACTTGGTACATCATCATCATCATTTTCTGATGATGGAGGAAGGGGTGGATCTTGTGGCAGTATAGAATCATTGCCATCCATTCCAGATGAGTAGTCATCATCTTCTGGTTCTGGAGGTGGAAAATCACCAAGGTCTGTATTGGCAGGAATTTTAGCTCTGGGACAGTATGGGAACAATGTTTCATCAAATAGTGCTGTAGCACCAATGAATATTGCGCCACTAGGTCACATAAAATGATATGCTTTAATGCCATCTTCTAATCCAAGGTATGTCATTAACTCTGATCGAGGAGCTAATGTGTTTGGATGCTTCTCCTTGGGTAGATAGACATAAGCATCACAACTGAAAACCTTCAGATCATTTAGATCTGGGCAGACCTTTGTCAGGTCCTCAACTGGTGTCAGCCATTTCAGGCACCTTATCGGGGTTCGGTTGTATAGGTGTGTTGCATGTTCAATGCAAAATTCCCACCATGATTGTGGTAGACATGCAGTAAATTGCAGGGTTTGTGACTTGTCCATTATTGTCCTTATGGCACACTCTGTGTGCCCGTTCTGTTGGTGAACATGGGGTGCAGACATCTCTATTTTGATGCCAAAGTCCTTGAGCACCTTTTGTAGCTCACGACCTTTGAACTCCCCCCCTGGATCAACATGCCAGCACTTGATTGTAGTGCCATACTGTGTCAAAGCCACTGCCCGAAATTGTCTGATGGCTGCAGCAGCATCATATTTCTTTTTAAGGCATTGGACCCAGATATGTGACGACTTGTCATCCAGAAATACAATAAAGTATTTATGTTTATGGTATGATAGTACTGGGAGTGCCTTCAGATCAGAATGTATTAATTCAAAGGGTCTTGCTGGGCGTGAATCTAATTCGGGAAAAGATTTTGAGGTCATTTTCCCTTCAGTGCACCCTGGACATATAATTTTGTCTTTAGGAATAATTAAATTCCTCAGGAATTTTATGGTACTATTAGGCATCTTCCCTAGCGCCTCTTTAGACAGGTGTCCAAGTCGCCTATGCCAAGTCAAGTAGTCTGTGATGTACATCGTCGCAACATTGATTCCCTTGGTGCTCAATATATGAGTCTGAGCCCAATAAATAGTGTCACATTTTATAAGAGGGATGCAATCCATAATTGGGTTTCCTTGCTTGAAAAATGAAATGTGTGTGGAGGAACCATGCACATCACTTCCGTCTTGCAAGAAGACACCCATTGACAGTAATCGAGCATTACAGTCAGGTATGTAGTAGACAGGGTATAATCGCATTTCACGCATCTCTGACTTCCCATGACATACTACCTGATGTCTAATGAAGACTGCTCCTTTCCCTGCTATATGAGTAGTACCCATGGCTGTTTGAGCCAGGGTAGAGTCCTTTCTCAGTAAAGGCTCATAAAAAGCAAAATCTTTCATTTCACCAGTGAAGTGTTTCGATGCACCTGAATCCATGATGTAGTCAGCACCTTTCTTACAACCTCCTTTTGCACACATAACACATTCATTAAGATGTAAATAGTTTAATGATACATTCAGTAGCAGTAAAATTTCACATGAAAAGTTTGCTGTGATCATTGGAATGTTAATTCTTGTGCTTGTGGCAGGAAAAAGGACTGACCTTCTATCATATGTACCTGTTTCAAACAGTTCATCGATGGCTTTCCATACTTCCTCATCAGAAACTGCAGGCTCCAATCCAAGGGAGACACTATCATCTTCTACCTCTACAATCCTTGGTTTTGGTTCAATCCTCCTCCTCTTACCTTCTCACACTGTTAGGTGCTCTTCCAGCGGTCGCAGATTTTTTGCGCTGTGCAGGAGATTCATTTGCTTGAGGGTGTCTCGAGCCTGCTGATATTCAGTGTAGACTGAATGAGAGGTAGAGGCCACACTTGTGTATGCCTGTGCAGGTGGTCGGTGGCGAGGATCCCTTGTGGGAGTATGTTCATGCTTCTCAATGCTGTTAGAGTCAAGGTTCTTATAATCAGTCGAAGCTCTTAAGCGTCGACATCAAAGCAAGATGTTCTTTAAAGGATCACTGAAGCTTGTGAGCGACAGTTGTGAGGATGACTTATCTAGAGCTCGTTAGGAACGTAGAAATGACCAGGTCAAGCTAAGCTCGACTGGTCCTGTATTTGCAGTTTAAATAGTACATGCACAAGATCGTTAGTACATAAGTAAAGCGAGTCATGCATCGAGAACAATAAGAACAATAGAAACAGTAAGAACAATAGTATGTGAATTGTCCGCAGATTACTACAATAGCGTGGAGTAGTGATGATGTGTAATTAGAGGTGTGTGGTCGCAAGACAATAGGAAGGAAGAACAATAGTGTGGGATGTACTCAAGTAAGACAATAAGAACAATAATGAAGAAAATTGATTCCCGCCTCTGGTACCATCTCGTAACATCAGCCCCTTCCTAACGTTTCGAGTCCCACCCGAAACTAGGTCCAGACTGTTCTCATCGGGTCGAAGGGCATCACCTGTTCCTCATCAGTCATTGCAGTGAAAGTGCTGATTGTCATAGGAGTGGGGGCATCGTGTGCGCAGACTCTTGTAGGTAATTCAATGTTGTTGGCCCCTGCAAATCGCACTGAGGTGCCAGTTGTGAACATGATGCTACGTGGTAAGGGTGTGGCAGTGAGGATTCTAAACCAGATAAGAATGTAGAAGATAAGCATAGTGAAAATGGCGGCGCCGAATATGGCGCCGAGGATGATGATAAGAGTCAAATTTTCGATCATGATGGATCGAGTTCAAGTTGTGTGGTGATGTGGCAGATTGTCACGTGAAGGGTTGCTTGGGCAAAATAGAGCTGAGTGCTCTGGGTGCCATCATCGGCAGTGCGGGCACTGATAGTCGGGGCAATGTGAGGAGAAATGCCCGATTCGGGCACAAGTGAAACAGATGGAATTCCACATCCAGGGTGGTGCAGGTGGGTATTCAGGTGAGACTGGCCTCGGGTAGGGCATGGGCATACGCAGCAGTGGGGGTGAAGGTGACAGATGGGGGGGAGGTTGTGGGGGTGACATCAGTCATTCTGGTGGTGTTTCGAATTGTTCGTCTTCTTTGTCATCAGAGGGCTCTATAATGAATATCTGCTGTGGCATAGGGACTCATTCTCTGGGTCTGTAACGTAGTGCCTGCTCGTCCAAGCTCCTCATGAGCAGGAGCAGGTTGAGGTGGTAGGCCTCCTCGGTCAAGTGCTGAAATACCCATTCAAGGGCAGAGATAGCTCAGTAAGTCTCGAAAAGATTGCGTGTGGTCCCATGCAGGAGTGCCCGATCCTGGGTTATGGAGAGCAACCTCTCTTCATTTCGGATGCCATCGGTGTCCTGGACAAAGCTGAGAATAAGTTCGAATGTCCTCACGGAGTCAGGGTCGGGCATCACATTCATGAAAAAGTGGAGGGGACAGCTCATGATGGTAGTAGGTTGTGGGTAGACTTGTATTTACCCAGGATTTCTGAGGCATTTTTTAAATCAGACTCTGGTTCCCAGGTGTTTTTCACCATGCTGTAACCTTTCCATTTCACCAGGAATCGGGTTTTTCGGCCCATCCTTTTGTGGGCTAAAATAGCCTCAACCTCATGTTTGAGTTCTCCCTCGATCAGCTTGGGGGGTGGAGGAAGAAGATTTGGGCCATGTGTTTCATTCTCCTTGAAACGCGAAAGGAGAGAGGTGTGGAAGACGGGGTGAATCCTCCATTGTGAAGGGAGTTTTAGTTTGTAGGCATGTGAGGAGATCACCCGGGTGATAGGGAACGGCCCCTCACATTTTGGGGCGAGTTTTCTGGTTGGGTATCCCAACTTCAGGTTCTTTGAGTCCAGCCATACCTTTTCTCCCACAACGAATGGGCGGAAGCCTCGTCCACTGCATCCGATCATTACTTGTCGGGACAGTTCATGGGCCACCAGGGCCTCTCTCCATATGTTTCCTAATTTGGCTATTCTCTGTTCAGTAGCCGGTATGTTCGTTTTTCATATGTCATGAGGATGGCTTTGGGATGTGTTCCCATCATCACATAAAATGGGGTGTTCTTGATCGCCGAATGGTGTTTCTGATTGTGTGTGAATTTGGCAGTAGTGAGGTGTTCCTTCCATTGTGATGGTTTGTTTGCACAGAAGATTCAGAGGTAGATTTCTAGCTCCTGATTGACTCACTCTGTTTCCCCATCAGTTTGTGGGTGGTAGGCTGTGCTTATAGCCAATTTTATTCCCAGGAGCCTTCCCAATTCCCAGAATGCATTGGAGGCGAATCTTGGGTCACGATCAGATATGATTCTGTCAGGGAGGCCGAATCTCCTGAACATGTTATGCAGATAGAGGTCCGCTGCTCCCAATGCATCGATGGTCTTGTTGCAAGGAATGAAAATCACCCCCTTATTAAGACCATGGTCTACCATGACCATGATGGTGTCACATCCATTGTTTATCGGTAGATCTGTGATGAAATCCATCATGACTAGTGCGAATGTTCATGTAGCTTCCAACCTGATTGGTAGTAGTGGCGGTGTTGTTGGGTGCATGTTGACCTTCATTTGTTGGCACGTGGCACATCTGTCAATGTAGTTCTGGACAAAGATTGTCATTCCCGGCCACCAGTAGTCCCTCCATATTAGTTTGAGAGTCTGGAATTGGCCGGGGTGACCTGTAAGTATGTTATCATGGTATTTCTCTACAATTTTCCTCCGCAACTCCTTGTCGTCCGAGACGTAGCATCGGTCTTTAAAAAAGACTGTCCCATCATTCTCCATTCTCCAGTCTTCTACTACTAACTTGATCAGTGGCATTCCACCTTCTTTGATGGCCCTTACTATCTCTTTTAGTAGGTCATCGCGCATCATACTTCCTGCTAGTACATCCTTCAATTCAGTGTCGATCGTTCATGTGAAGATCTCATCTTTTAACAGTGTGATGTCATCGTTGTCATCGTCGACCTCAGGTATGTGATCTCCTCATCGCGATAGCATGTCAGACTGTATCATCATCTTTCCTGGCATGTGTACTAGTTGAAGGTTGAACTGTGACAGGAAGAGGCTCCATCTAGCCTGTCGTCTGTTCAGTTTTTATGCAGTTCTAAAGTACATGAGATTTTTATGATCTGATAGGATCGTAGTCAGGTGTTTGGATCCCTGGAGGTAGTGTCTCCAGGTCTCCAGGGCTCATATTATTCCCAGTAGCTCCCAATCATAAATCTCATAGTTCTGTTTGGTCGCCATCAGGGAGTGGGAAATATAACCACAGGGGTGCCAGTCTCCATTTGTGTCTGTTTGTTTCAGGACAGCCCCCATTGCATACTTAGAAGCATCGCTCTCAATTACAAATGGCTTCTCAGTGTTCGGCATTAGCAACACTGGTGCCTTGGAGAATTTCCATTTTAGTGTGTCGAATGCACTCTGGCATTCATCTGTCCAATTGAAGGGTTGATCTTTTCTTGTTAGGTTGTTAAGCAGCTTTGTGATCACGGCGAAGTTGCTGATGAATCTTTGATAGAAATTCCCAAAACCCAGGAATGATCTAACTCCTTTGACATTCATTGGGGGTGGCCAGTCCTTAATCCCGCTCAGTTTAGTTGGGTCCATGGCCAGTTGGTTTGGTCGCAGGATTAGCCCAAGAAATTCGACCTCTTGTACGTCAAACTTAGACTTTTCAGGTTTCAGGTAGAGGTCGTTCTCCCTCAGCCTTGCCAGGACCCTCTTTGTTCTCTCCTCATGTTCTTTTCTGTCTTTCGAGAAGATTAAGATGTCATCCATGTAGATCACCAGCCATCCCTCGTTTAGCAAGTCTCGGAAGATGTCATTCATCATCACCTAGAAGGTCGCCGGGGAGTTACAGAGACTGAAGAACATGACCTTGGGCTCGAACAGCCCCTTGTTGGTTTTAAATGCCACCTTCCACTCGTCTCCCTCTTTGATCCTGACGTTATGGTATCCCCATCTGATGTCTAATTTTGTGAACCATCTTGCCCCTTTCAGCTTATCAAGCAGATCACCGATCAATGGAAGGGGATAATAGTTCTTGATGGTTCCTTCATTTAGATACCAGTAGTCTTGGCAGGGCCAGAGCGCATCAGAGTCCTTTTTCACAATGAAGAAGAACGGGGACGCCATAGGTGATTTAGATGGGATGATATACCCCTTCCTCAGATTCTCATCAATGAACTCGTCCAATTTCTTCTGTTCTGCCAGGGTGATGGGGTAGACCTTACAGTCCCTTGGGATAAAATCTGGCTTGAGTTTGATTGCATGGTCCCACAGTCTCGACTCAAGGAATCTTTCTGATGCTGCCTTTTTGAACACGCTTTGGTACTCCTTAGATTTATCTGGGAGTAAATCATCGAGCGACTGCGTCTCTTTGTTGCCTTCACTCCCATGGGTGAGTTTCTGTGAGACAGAGGTTTTTGCTCAGATATAAGTCATGTTCAAGTAAGCAATTCTGCTGGTTAGTCGAGATTGAGTGAGGCATGAGATCTATTGGAGTTTCTGGTAGTTTGGTGGTATGTAGTCATTTTTGATGGTGAGGGGTGACTCCTTGGCCCTGAATATTCCTATCATAGGTTCTCCCCGAATGTAAGCGAATAGCGCGTCTATTCCATTGTGATCCTCCCCTGTGCTGAGTGACAAACCAATGTCTGTGTCGTCTAGTACAGGGATCTGAAGATCGATCTTGGGATGAATGTCCATTACCATGTCTGTTGCTGGGTGTGATCCATCATGATCGGGTTCATCCTCGGTGCAAAGTCCTATTGCGAGATGAACTGTCCTGAGCCTACTCTTCACGTGCTCAGTGGCAGCGAGGTGGGTTTCCCCGAAAGTCTCCCCAGTGCTCCTTATAGGTAGCCTCCTGAGAGTCAGGCTCAACGTTACTCTCGGTTCAAGCTGCCCCTTGTCATCTATAGTGGGACTTTGCTTACCAAATGTAGTGCATGTCTGCTTGATCATGGTTCAGATCTTCTTCATGAGGGACCTCTTGGTCTGCCTGTCAGTGAGGGTTCCTTTTTCCCAGTCGATGATCAGGTTATATTTCTGGAGCCATGAATACCCCAGGATCATCCTTCCCTTTCCCAGCCCCGTTATCAGCATTCTGATCCTCTCTTCCTTTCCTCCGATCTCTGTGTCAATGTGGATGTAGTGTGAGATTGTTCCATTCTTGTTAAAGGTCCCGTCAACATTTTTGGCGAGGATATTTCTGATGAGTGGGATCTTCTTTAGCCCGAGTTTTTCGACAACTCGGTAGTCGATGAATGTCTCTCCCACTCCTGAGTTGATCAGGGCAGGAACTTTGGCTTTTTTGTCTCCTAGCAAGTAGTGAACCAGAATATGCATAGATTGGTGGCTCACGTTTGCTACTAGTACAGTAGAGACAATGACTCTGGTGGGCTCTGCTGCCGATGCAGGCTGCCGTTTTAAAAACCCTCTGCAACCATGAGGTCTAATACTTCCTCCTTCTCTTTCTTCTCCAGCTCATTGATGAGAGCCCGGATTTTTGTGTAGTGGTCACAAGATGTTTTCTTCGTCTCAACTTTCTTTTCTTCCTTTACAGGCAGCTCTTTTCCTCCCCTGTGGTCGCTAGCCCTGTGTCCTGCTTTGTGACATATAAAGCACTTTCCTTTTTTGATATGTTTGAGCCTTTTTGTGTAAGAGAGGTGTGTCGCATCTATATCCATGGCATTAGGGTCTTTGGAAGAGCTTCCTGCTCCTGCTCCTGCTCCTGCCTTACTGTATGTTTTTCTTTAATCGCTTTGGCCCTCCTTAGGTGCCCTTCTGCCCTTGCCACATGGGTGTACCACCCCTCGATCATGTCAGGTGGATTTTCCATCCCAAAGACCTTGTTGAGAACTCGATTGTTGAGTCTGTTGACGAAATACTCTATGAGGGCGGCATCTTCTTTGATCTTGGTTCGATAGGCCAGTGTTTTGAACTGGGCGATGTATTTGTCTACTCCCTTTGCTCCCTGTGAGAGCACCCAGAGTTGGGTGCGTGCATTCCCTGCATTGTCAATGGGAGAGAATGCCGCTCATACTTTTGCTATAAACTCCTAGAACGTATCCCAGGGCTTCAATTCAATATATCTTTCTTCTAAGTAGGCCTGCTTCCAAGGCCCAGCCATCCCTCCATTCATATAGGAGAGCATGAATAGAATTTTATGGCGGTCATCAGGGAATGCGGTAGAATTGGCATCAACGTATGCTCTGCACTCCAGGAGGAAGAGCATAGTCTTTGCTCGATCTCTGGAATAGTCAGTTGGTGCCCTCATCTTTATTTCTGCAGGGCGATTTGCTGGGGCGGTGGGTGCGGTGGGGATGGTAGGAGTGGATGGTGCTGCCATGTTTCTTTTCGTCAGTCATGGTCAGGTGGTTCTCATAAGAATTTTGTCATAGTGTGTGTGCTGCCTGGACTGAGGTTAGTCGGCAGAGTTTGAAGCAGCTTGACCTTTTGTTAGAGTCAAGGTTTCTATAATCAGTTGAAGCTCTTAAGCATTGACGTCAAAGCAAGATGTTCTTTAAAGGATCACTGAAGCTTGTAAGCGACAGTTGTGAGGATGACTTATCTAGAGCTCGTTAGGAATGTAGAAATGACCAGGTCAAGCTAAGCTCGACTGGTCCTGTATTTGCAGTTTAAATAGTACATGCACAAGATCATTAGTATGTAAGTAAAGCGAGTCATGCATCGAGAACAATAAGAACAATAGAAACAGTAAGAACAATAGTATGTGAATTGTCCGCAGATTACTACAATAGCATGGAGTAGTGATGATGTGTAATCAGAGGTGTGTGGTCGCAAGACAATAGGAAGGAAGAACAATAGTGTGGGATGTACTCAAGTAGGACAATAAGAACAATAATGAAGAAAATTGATTCCCACCTCTGGTACCATCTCATAACAGATGCACTGAATGAGCAGCATCGGCAGTATGATGGTGCCATTACCATTTATAGTAGTAAAGGCATTCGAGGCAAGGTGGGTATGTTTCTCTTCAGGCTTTTCCTCTTTAGTCTTTTTGTCCCCATGTTGTCCATGCTTTCGGGATGAATCTCCATTGTTGCCCTGAGATTGCCATTTGAGGTTTCCCCCTTTGCGCTTGACAGCAGAAAGCTTGGTGGCCTGAGGTGGGCCTATGGGCTTTCCAACTGCTGTGCGCTGTGAGGCCTCAGCGACAATGGAGTCCTTGACATGTTTAAATGTCAAGGCTCTAGTAGCGGTCGTGTTAAAGACTGTGGCGGATAGAGAATCATACTTGTGTGGCATCGCAGCGTGTAGAATCATTGCCTGTACTAATTCGGGGATGGAAACATTGGCAGCCATAAGGCGCTCGAATTTGTCAGCCATCTTGGCAATCTCTGGCATGGGATTCACAGCTGGAATTTTGATTGCTATTGCAGACCTAAAGTCTGCAAAGGCTTGGGAGGGGCCATCGACACCATAATCAGTGCAGATGAGATCCCACACCTCCTCAGCAGTGTCCTTGGTGTTGGCACGCTGCCAAATAGAGGGGGCCAGGTGGAGCACTAGGCTACCAATAGCCTGGTCATTCTTGTTGCTCCAGGTCTGGAGCTTGGCATTAGCATCTGCTACTAGTGCAGCGTTCATCGCCATCAAAGGAGGCACCAGAGGTGGTTTTAGTTCCATCCCACTAGTTATTTGCCAGAGGCCCTGAAACCTGAGCCATGCCTTCATTGAGTCAGCCCATTGAATGTAGTTAGAGCCATCGAAAGTTTGTATGAGTTTTTCAGGAGTTGAAGACATGATGTTGTAGTGGCAGCTGGTAAAAGTGCTCAATCAGTCCTCTATTCAAGAAAACACATTCCATGATCTCAGGCAAAAACACTCCTTCAGAGTGATTAACCCTAGTCAACCTGGGTTTTTAAATGCAGCTTGCAGGGAGTGCAATGCAGCTCACGAAGAGTGCAAGGTTACAATTTGGAGACAATGAAGTCAATATTGTTCGCAGCCAGTTAAGGCACATTGGCGATGTGCCCAGCAGGGCCCATAACCTGTTGGAGCAGACTACATATGCTGCACAGAGGAAGAGATGACACGTTCCTTATAAACTACCTGGGGTTTAGTTAGTCTTAGAGCTAGGGTTTAGCAGAGGTAAGAACACTGTATATCTACTACAGTACAGGTTCTCCTTATCCATAATAAAGCGAGCATGGTCACGTGAAGGGGTCGTGGGAATGATGACAAACTCCGAAGGGGTGGGAATGGCATCACGCCGTGAGACTCTGCAGAGGTGTGGGAATGTGAGAATGGTGAGAAAGTATGACAAATATCAAAATCTGACATTGTGGGAATCTAATCCAATTTTCGGCTAACCTGGGTGTTTCCATCATTTCAAAAATTAGCCGAAAAAAAAATTTCGGCTATTTTTAACTGTTCCCATGATAAGAAAAAATCTTGGCTAAGTTTTGGGCCCGATCACAAATTCAATATAACTGTTCCCATCAGAACAAATATTTTCCTGATGACAAATATAATTAAGTGTTCCTATGATGACAAATCTAATAACTTAGTGTAGGAACCACCAAATTTTTGGCTACTTTGTGGCCTGATGACAAATAAGGTTACCATGATGACAAACCTAATAACTGAGTGTAGTAACCAAATTTTCGGCTAATGTTTGACCTGCTGACAAATATAATAAGGTGTTCCTATCATGACAAATCTAATAACTGAGTGTAGGATCAATTTTTTTGGCTAATTTTCGGCTTACTGGGTGTAGGAACCCAACTTTCAGCTGATTTTTGGCCACTTCTAGCTTTTCTGCTCTCTTTCTGGCTCTGGGCTCTTTTCCAGTGGGGTTGTTTTTGCATTCTTGGGGTATCTGTAGACCAAGGTGAAGCTCTGTGAAGTCCTACCTCCCTGGCTTCTCTTTTTTCAACAAAAAGAGTGTCTGCCAGTTGTTTTTTGGACCTCTCTCAGGGCACAGTGTGCAGGGAGATTGGGCTGGCAGGTTTGCAGTTGCCTCCCCTTCCATTTTTGGAAGTCACTCCACTATCAACTGCCACTGTTTGCACCGATTTCACAGCCTCCTACAAGAATCTCACCTCCTCTGCTGCTGTAAGAGAGCTCTCCGATTCCCATGGACCCGACTCTGCCCAATACTCCTCGACGTGTTTGGATGGCCGCACAGCAAACTGAACGGGACCAATGGACCTTGGATAGCCCTACTCGCCACCGGACTCCACACCACGCTCGCACAATGAACATCGCCCAGCCTTTGCTGCCTGTGCCACCTCCCCATGGTGGTTTGCTGAATGGGAATGACTCCGATCCTTTTCTTGCCCCTCCACCTCCACCTCCTCAATACAACCATCTTCCTCCTCATTTGGCACAACAGCTGGCAGCACTTCCTCCCCTTCCACAGGTGGTGAGAGGCAGAGGCAGAGGAAGAGGAAGAGGGAGGGGAAGAGGCTCAATTCATGCAGCTCCACCTCTGCCTGTGGTTGCTCCTTTACACAATGCAGCTTTTCCATATTATTTTAATGCCCCTCCTGCCCCTCCTGTTTTTGACCCTCCTGTTTCTGCACCTCCTATTCTTGCACCTCCCATTCCTGTTGCTCCTGCACCTGCTATTCCTGTTGCACCTGCACCTCCTATTCCTAATACTTATGCAATCACCCAGGCTGGGCTGCGAGTTCCACCTTTGGGTCCTCCTCCTGTTTTTGACCCTCCAGCTCCTGTTCCTTTGGTTCCTGCACCTCCTATTCCTGTTGCTCCTCCAATGGCCTGGCCTGGACATCAAGTTCCTGTAGCTGTATGTTGGATTACATATTCTTCTATGTGACACAGGTTAATTAACAACATAATACTGATGCAGCCTTTTCTGCCTCCTGTTTTTGACCCTCCGGCTCCTGTTCCTCCTGTTCCTGCACCTCCTGTTCCTGAGCAAGTTCCATTTTTTTTCCTGCTGTACGTTGGAGTTTTCCTTCAGGTGAATAGATGTACGAACTAACAACATATCATTACAGCTTCCTCCTCCTCCTGTTTTTGACCCTCCTGTTCCTGTTCCTCCTGTGCCTTCACCTCCCATTCCTGTGGCCAATATACCTCCACCAATGGCTCCTCCACCAATGGTTCCTGCAATGGCCTGGGCTGTGCTTGCTGTGCAGCATGCAGCACTTCCACCTCTGGCTGCTGTATGTTGAATTATATTCTACATGATGTGCAATGGTTTGACTGAATAATGATGTAGCCACCTCTACCTCCCCCTCTACCTCTCCCACCTCTGGCTGTTCCTGCTGTTCCTGCTGTTCCTGCTGTTCCTGCTCCTGCTGTTCCTGTTGCCAACGTACCTCCACATGTAAGCAGGCTGTTATTGTTTTGATGAATGTGGTGACTGACTTGATCATCCAAGATTGATCCCGCCCCTCTTCCACATGTTCTGCTGCCTCCTGCACACCACCCATTTAGCCCACTTTGGCCTATTCATGATCTCGGAAGAATGGATGTTCAGTGTCCCAATTGCCATGCTTTGCACTGGATGGCTGAATGTCTTACCACATCCTCCAATATAAATCCCAGATTCGGCATGTGCTGTCTGAGTGGAAAGATCGCTTTGCCACCTCTTCACCCAGTCCCACCTGAGCTTATACAATTGCTCACTGCTCAGGACGACATTGGAAAATCATTTTGTGATCACATCTGCACTTACAATAATGCACTCGCCATGACTTCTATCGGTCGCAAGATTGATGAGTTGGTCAATGAGGGCAAAGAGGCTGTGAATGATGGTGTCAGTCCCTATGTCTACAAACTCCATGGCAAGCTGTCCCACAAGATCGGATCTCTGCTTCCACCAGAGGGTGAACCTCCTGTTTATGCTCAGTTATATATTTACGATCCAGCTGACGCTGTCAACTTTCGCATGGCCAATGCCTGGAACACTCACCTCTATCACCACACTTTGCTCACTCTTCAGGACATGCTCCACCGTCACCATCCAGCAGTTCAGATGTACAAGCAGGCTCATGAGCTCACCAGGAACTTGCCTTCACACCAGCAGTGCCAGATAGCTTTGCGTTTTGATCAATCCTGTGACCATCGCCGCTACAATCTGCCCGATGCTACCAACAATGAGATCGCTGTCATTCTTCCAGGTGATGGCGATCAGCCAGAGAGCACACGCGACATCATTCTCTACCACAGGCATGGGCCTCCCCTTCAGCACATCAGTGACGTCCATCCCCTCTATCCGGCCCTTCACTACATTTTGCTGTTTTCTACTGGTCAGCTCCAATGGCACCCTCAAATCAAGTATGCAGCTGTCAATGCCAACAACCGAGGTGGTGCCAGAGTTCACAAACATGTCTCCAAATCCGAATTCTACTGCTATCGCCTCCACCTTCAACCGCCTGCTGTCGAGCCCCAGCATATCTTTCTGACCGGAAAGCTCTTTCAGGAGTTTGTGTGTGATGGATGGGCCACTGCTGAGCAGGATCGATTGCGCTGGATTTTGATGAATCAGGACACCATTCGAGGCGAAGTCTATGTTGGCCTGGCAGATGCTGTGGCTGCAAACATTGATGTGGACACAGAGTCTCTGGGTCAAAGAATCATTCTTCCTTTGTCCTTTGCAGGAAGCACACGTCACATGCAGCAGCTTCTTCAGGATGCATTTGCCATCAATCGTCACTGCAATGGAGGCGATCTCTTTCTCACCATCACTGCCAACCCTGCCTGGCCAGAAATACGGGATGCTCTTCATCCAGGGCAGACTGCAGCAGATTGCCCGGATTTGGTCATTCATGCATTCTATGCAAAGCAGAAGGAGATGATCAAGGATATCGAGGCTGGCATATTTGGAAAGGCTGTGGCTTATCTATTCACCATCGAGTTTCAGAAGCATGGCCTTCCTCACATGCACTGCATTATCTTTCTTGATGAGCAATCCAAGCTTCACACCCCCGAGCAGATAGACAGCCTTCTGTCTTCAGAGTTTCCTGACAATGATCCTGAGCTCCTCAACCTCATCAAAAAGTTCATGGTCCATAAACCCTGTGGTGCAGAGAACCCTGCAGCTCCTTGCATGGTGAATGGACAGTGCTCCAAAGGTTTCCCCAAGCCATTCAAAGATCAGACCACCATCTCTGAGGATGCCTATGCCTCTACCAAGCGTCGGGACACTGGACACACATATCACGTTCGGGGAAAGCAGGTCAACAATCGTTGGGTGGTCACTTACTCTGCCTATCTCATCTGGAAGTACCGTTGCCACATCAATATCGAGTCCATCAGCTCCATCAAGGCCATCAAGTACATCTACAAATATGTTTACAAAGGCTACGATCGCATCACCATGGAGTTTGGAACTTGCAACGATGAAGTCAGGCAGTACCTCAACGCTCGCTACATATCTGCATGCGAAAGCATCTGGCGCCTCTTCCACTTCACCATGCATGGTGCTTCTCCCAATGTCGTCCGTCTTCAGGTCCACCTTCCTGGCCAGCAGTATGTCACTTGGAATCAGAACGGTCTACAGTCTATCCAGGAAATCGTCCAGCATGCTGCACAGCGTGACACCACCCTCACTGCCTTCTTCAAGGCCAATCAGGAGTATCCAGAGCTTGCACAGGTCATTCTTTACCAAGACTTTCCTTCCAAATTTGTGTGGGATCAAAGAGCTCACAAGTGGAAGCCCAGGCAGAGGGGATTCGCCATTGGAAGGATGTTCTATGCTCCACCCAGTGCCGGTGAACGCTTTTACCTCAGGCTGCTGTGAAAGGGGCTACATCATACAAAGACCTTCGCACTTTTCAGGGCATCGTCGCTCCCTCATTCAGAGAGGCCTGCCTTGCCCATGGCCTTTTGGAGGATGACCAAGAGTGGCAGCAGTGTCTGGAGGAAGCAAAGTCCATGGCAACCGGTCATCAGCTTCGCAATCTTTTTGTCACCATCCTTCGTGACTGTGCTCCCTCTGATCCTGTCCACCTCTGGAATACATATTGGCCTCACATTTGCGATGACTTGAGATATCAGCTCCAGCACACCAACATTCATATCAACCCCACCGATGACGATGTCCATGATTATGGCCTTTATCTTATCAATCAGCTTCTCATGGTCTCTGGGAAATCTCTCGAGAAGGATTGGCCATACATGCCTCAGATCACTCAGAATTGGGATGCCAACATTCAGAACCAGTTGATCGCAGAGCAGCGCAGATACGATGTTGTGGAGCAGGCCGAGTTGGCTGCACACAATCTGGACACTTTCAATCACAATCAGAGGGCTGTCTTTGATGAGATCATTCATGCAGTCAACAACAAGACTGGCCAGACCTTTTTCCTCCATGGTCCAGGTGGCACTGGCAAAACCTATGTTTACAACACCCTCTGCCATCAGCTTCGCTCTCAAGGCAAGATCGTCCTCTGTGCTGCATCGTCTGGAATAGCTGCTCTTTTGCTCAAAGGCGGTCGTACTTCCCATTCCTGCTTTCAGATCCCAATCATCATAAACGAGTCATCCACCTGCACCATTTCCAGAGGTTCAACATGGGCACAGCTCCTGCAGCAGACCGACTTGATCATTTGGGACGAGGCACTCATGCAGCATCGTCATCTCCATGAAGCTGTCAACTGCACTCTGAAAGACATTCTCCAATGTGACAAACCCTTTGGGGGTGTGCCTGTGGTCTTTGGGGGCGACTTTCATCAGATCCTGCCTGTCATTGAGAAGGGTTCTCGACCTCAAATTGTTGGTGCTTCTTTGCAATGCTCTGTTCTCTGGCAACACATCAAAATCCTTCATCTCAAAATCAACATGCGTTTGAACACAGACGATCTTCAGGAGCGCAACTTTGCAAAGTGGCAGTTGGAGGTTGGAAAGGGTGGTCATACAGATGAAGGTGGCACTATCAATCTTCCTGATCATCTCAAATGTCCTCAGAACACCATCGCTTCTCTCATCCACACCATCTATCCTGGCATCTATGATCAGGCTCAGCATTCAGATCAATATTTTTCAGAGCGGGTCATCCTGGCGAGCAAGAACGATGATGTCGATGATTTGAACCATCACATTCTTCACAATTTTCCTGGGCAGGAGCACATCTTTCACAGTGCTGACTCGATTGCAAATGATGAGAATGCCGAACTTCTATATCCCCAAGAATATCTTAACTCCATTAACTGCTCAGGTCTACCTTTGGCGCATTTGGCACTCAAGGTCGGCGTCCCTGTCATGATACTTCGCAATCTCAACATTGCTGGAGGGGTCTGCAATGGAAGTCGGGGGATATTGACTCGGATCAGGAATAGGGTTTTGGAGATTCGGTTGATCACTGGAGATAATGCAGGAGAGACTGTTTTCATTCCACGGATGCGACTTCGGCCTATTGAAGGTCAACTCCCCTTCACACTCTCTCGACTGCAGTTTGCTATTCGTCTTTGCTTTTCAATGTCGATCAACAAGTCACAAGGGCAGTCAGTGAAGCATGTGGGTTTGGATTTCAGAAGTCCTGTCTTTACACATGGGCAGTTCTATGTGGCAATATCCAGGGTCAAGTCTGTCCACAATATCAAGGCAATATGGCCAAGCTCAGAGGATAGTGCAAAGACAAAAAATATTGTATATGATGAAGTGTTATTAGATTAAAATATATATTGTACATATGTAACTACTACTCATAGAAAATCAATGAACACAGTGAACAACGTGTGCTGGAGGCACATTTAAAAACCTTGTCCATAATAAAGCGAGATCGGTCACGTGAAGGTGGCGTGGGTAAACGGATGACAAACTCCGCAGGGGTGGGAATGGCATCATGCCGTGAGACTCTGCAGAGGTGTGGGAAAGTGAAAATGGTGAGAAAGTATGACAAATATAACTCAAAGGTGGGAACTTTTTTCTTGGCTAATTTTTCGCCACCTCGAACTTTTTTTTTTGGCTCTGGGCTCATTGGCTATGTAGAATAATGTCTGCATGGTATGTAAGGTGCTATATTGCTGTGTTTGCTAAATAAAATTTGACTGAGGAGCAACCGTCATTCCATTTACTATGCTGTGAAAGCTGACTAAGCGAACCTCGCAGGCTGAACAAAATGCAAAAACCTGATTATGACCTCAGCACATGACCCAAACAAAATGATTTAGACACATCACTGTATTAGTCAGTAACAAGTTGGATCAATAAAGTGTTATTACAATTGTATAAGTGAGGTCATTACAAAGTCAGGTCAGTATTAAATGAACTCATTTGTGAAGTAAAGTTAACAAAATTGAGTTTGTTACAAAGTAAAATCAGTAAAATATAAGAGTTACAATTGAGTTCATTATGAAGTAAAGTCAACAAAAATTAGTATCAATACAAAGTCTAGAAATAAGTCCAAGGAAATAAAAATTACTTGAATACAATAATTTTAAAAATTGAGTTTGTTACAAAGTAAAGTAAGTAAAATAACAGTTACAAATGAGTTCATTATGAAGTAAAGTCAATGAAAATTAGTTTAGACATGAGTCCAAGGAAATAAAATAACAAGTTTAAAAATGAGTCAGTGAAAGATAAGTTTAATATATGGGTCAATAGAAACAAAAAAGGGGGGGTTCGAAACAAAGTTAGGTTAACAATACAAGTTGAAAGTTGACCTCATTACCTTTGTACCAAGTCAAGTCAGTAAAATATGTAGATCTTCGAAATAAGGCATCAATAAAATAAAATTACAGTCATCATTATGAAGTCAAGTCAATAAAAATTCATTCTATATGAAGTCATTATGCAGATTACTAACAAGTAATGAATTCAGTTCGTTACAATGGATCAAGTTCATTATAATGTAAAGTCAATAAATATCACTTTAATACAAAGTCATAAAAATTGAGTTTAATGACAAAGTGAAGTGAGAGATTTTTTACAACATTCAAAAGAGAGGAGAGGGAGGAGAGCAGGGGTGAAGGGGTGAGGGGGTGAAGTAGTGAGGGGGAGAGGTAGTGAGGGGGAGAGGGAGAGAGGGGAGGGAGTGGGTGAAGGGGGGAATGGGAGGTGGGAGTGGGTGAGGGGGTGATGGAGGGGGGGGGAGTGAGTAGGGGAGGGGGGAGAGGGGAGGAGGAGGATGGATGGACAGGGGGGAGAGGGGGGAGAGGGAGGGGAGTAGGGGTGAGGGGTGAGGGGGTGAAGGGAGGAGGGGGTGAAGGGGTGAGGGGGAAGGAGGGGGGAGGAGATGAGGAGGGGGGAAGGAGGGGGGAGGAGATGAGGAGGGGGGAAGAGATGAGGAGGGGGAGAGTGAGTGAGGGGGGGAGAGTGAGTGAGGAGGGGAGGGAGTGAGTGAGGGGGTGATGGGGGTGAAGTATTGAGGGGGTGAGGATATGAGAGTGGGAGAACATGAGAGGGGGGGGGGTGAGAGGGGGAGTGAGGAAGAAGGGGGAGAGAGAGGAGAGAGGGGAGAGGGGGAGATTGGAGGGAGGAGGGAGGAGGTGGAGGGTGCATGAAGGGGGGAGGGGGGAGGGAAGGGGGGGAGAGGGGAGGAGGAGGATGGATGGAGAAGGGGAGAGGGAAGGGGGAGGTAGGGATGGGATGGGGATGGAGGTGAAGTAGGTGGAGATGGGAATGGGGGAGAGGAACAGGGAGAGGGAGAGGTGGGAGAGGGGGAAGAGGGAGATGGAGATGGAGATGGGGATGGGAGAGGTGGGGATAGGGGAGATGAGGATGGGGAAGGGGGAGAAGAGGAAGGTGATGGGGATGGGGGAGATGTGGAAGGGGATAAACACCATGATACACCCACGGTGACTTGGGGCCAACAGTCCCAAGTCAACTGGAGAGTTGTGTACTATATAAAAGTCAACTATAGAGCTGTGTGACCATGACCCCCCAAGTCCAAAGGCAACTAAGGAGTTGAGTAACTGTAGTGGAATTAAGCATTGTATTATGTATATGCAAGCTGGCCCATGAAAATGAACCACCACTCACACATTCACAGACTGAGTCAAGAAATGCAATGAAGTGAACAATGTGCACTGAGGTCAAAAAATGCAATGAGATGTTGATAAAATTAATGAACACAGTGAACAACATAAGCCATACTTCACTCATGAGTGGTTCTATGTGGCAATATCATGAGTAAGGTCTGTGCACAACATCAAGGCTATATGGCCAAGTGACAGTGGAAGTGCAAAAACCAAAATAATGAAGTACTATTAGACTAACATAGAATTGAAGTACTATGTATATAGAAATGAAGTATATACTTATTAAACATGTTAATGCGTGCCAGAGGCACATTCCCAACCTTGTCAATAATAAAAGGAGGATGGTCAGGTGACTAGGCCATGGGAGCTGCTCTGAGTGGATGGGAAAGTGATGACCAACTTTGAGGGTCATGAGACATGATGACAAATATAAGTGAAAGGTGGGAACAAAATTTTTGGCTAATGATAACAAAAATTTTGGCTAATTTGGGGCCGGATCACACATGTACTAAAGTAATAATGTGTGGAAACAGTATTTTTTTGGCTACAGTATGGGATCAATTTCAGCTACAATAATATAATGCAGGAACAACATTTTTGGCTACATTGGGGGATCAAAATTTTCAACTAATTTTTTTTTTTGGGACCTGATGACAAATATAATTACTGGGTGCTATGATGACAAATATAATAATTGTGGGATCAAAATTTTCGAGCTAATTGTTTTTTTGGGGGCCTGATGACATATAATTACTGGGTGTTGCTATGATGACAAATATAATAACTTTATGTAGGAACAACATTTTCGGCTACAGTGTGGGATCAAAATTTTCAGCTAATTTTTTTTTTGGACCTGATGACAAATATAATTACTGGGTGTTGCTATGATGACAAATATAATTAGCAACAACATTTTCGGCTACAGCGTTGGCCTGATGACAAATATAATGGCCTGATGACAAATATAATATGGTGTTTATATGATGACAAATCTTATAACTGACTGTAGTAACCAAATTTTTGGCTACTTTGTGGCCTGTTGACAAATATAATAAGGTGTTCCTATTATGACAAATCTAATAACTGAGTGTAGGAACAATTTTTTTGCCTAATTTTTGGCTTACTGGGTATAGGAACCAAATTTTTGGCTGAGTTTTGGCCACTTCTAGCTTTTCTGCTCTCTTTCTTGCTCTGGGCTCTTTTCCAGTGGGGTTGTTTTTGCATTCTTGGGGTATCTGTAGACCAAGGTGAAGCTCTGTGAAGTCCTACCTCCCTGGCTTCTCTTTTTTCAACAAAAAGAGTGTCTGCCAGTTGTTTTTTGGACCTCTCTCAGGGCACAGTGTGCAGGGAGATTGGGCTGGCAGGTTTGCAGTTGCCTCCCCTTCCATTTTTGGAAGTCACTCCACTATCAACTGCCACTGTTTGCACCAGTTTCACAGCCTCCTACAAGAATCTCACCTCCTCTGCTGCAGTAAGAGAGCTCTCTGATTCCCATGGACCCATCTCCTCCCAACACTCCTCGATGTGTTCGAACGGCCGCACAGCAAACTGAATGGGACCAACGGACCTTGGATAGCCCTACTCACCACCGGACTCCACACCATGCTCACACAATGCACATTGCCCAGCCACTGCTGCCATTGCCACCAGCCCATAATATTGCCTTGCTGAATGCTGATCCTTTTATTGCTGCTCCTCCACCACCTCCTCAATACAATCACCTTCCTCCTCATTTGGCACAGCAGCTGGCAGCACTTCCTCCCCTTCCACAGATTGCAAGAGGGAGGGGCAGAGGGAGGGGAAGAGGCTCAAGTCATGCAGCTCCACCTCAGCCTGTTGTTGCTCCTTTATACAATGCAGCTTTCCCATATTATTTGAATGCCCCTCCTGCACCTCCAATTCCTGCACCTCCCATTCCTGTGGTAGCTCCTGCAATGGCCTGGACTGAACTTGGTTTTCAGCATGCTGCACTGCCACCTCTATTTCCTGCTGTATGTTGGTTTATCTTTCACATGATGTATGTTATCTGACAATATCATGATCTAGCCTCCTCCTCCTCCTCCTCCTCCTCCTTCTCCTGTTTTTGATCCTGCTCCTGCTGTTCCTGCTGTTCCTGCTCCTATTGTCCCTCTTGCCAATATCCCTCTCCATGTAGGCTTATATATGTTCTTTTGAGTATATTAACTGACAACAATGATGATGTAGCATCCTGCTCCTGCTCCTCCTGTTTTTGATCTCCTTGCACCTGTTCCTCCTGTTCCTGCACCTGCTATCCCTGTTTTTGGTCCCCCTGCACCTGTTCCTCCTGTTCCTGCACCTGCTATCCCTGTTTTTGATCCCCCTGCACCTGTTCCTCCCATTCCTGCTCCTGTTGTCCCTGTTGTTGATATTTCTCCACATGTATGCTTATGTCCTTTTTGTTCATGTCTTTATTTTGTGACTGACTTGATTATCCCAGGTGGCTCAACATATTGATCCTGCACCTGTTCCACTTGGGCCCCTCCCTCCTGCATGCCATCCTTTTAGTCCTGACTGGCCTGTTCATTATCTGGGGAGAATGGATATTCAGTGTCCCAATTGTCATGCATTGCACTGGATGGCCGAGTGTCTCACAGCATCCACCAATATAAATCCCAGATTTGGCATGTGCTGCTTGAGTAGAAAAATTGTTTTGCCTCCTCTCCACCCAGTCCCACCTGAGCTTCTCCAGTTGCTCACTGCTCAGGATCACATTGGCAGGTCGTTTCATGATCATATCCACATATACAACAATGCTCTTGCCATGACTTCCATTGGGCACAAAATCGATGAGTCTGTTAATGAAGGTGAAGAGGCTGTGAACAATGGTGTTGGCCTCTACATCTTCAAACTGCATGGCGAGCTGTCCCACAGGATTGGCTCTCTTCTTCCACAAGAGGGTGAATCTCCGGTATATGCTCAGCTTTACATTTATGATCCAGCCGATGCAGCCAACTTTCACATGGCCAATGCCTGGAACACTCACCTCGATCACCACACTTTGCTCACCCTCCAGGACATGCTCCACCATCTCCATCCTGCAGTTCAGATGTACAAGCAGGCCCATGAGCTCACCAGGAACTTGCCTTTACACCAGCAGTGCAAGATAGCTTTGCACTTTGATCAATTCTGTGACTGTCACCGCTACAATCTTCCTGATGCCACCAACAATGAGATCGTGGTCATTCTTCCAGGTGATGGTGATCAGCCACAGAGCACACATGATATCATTCTCTACCACAGGCATGGCCCTTCCCTTCAGTGCATCACTGATGTCCATCCCCTCTATCCTGCTCTTCACTATGTCCTCCTGTTTCCTACTGGCCAGCTCCAATGGCATCCTCAAATCGAGTTTGCAGCTGCTAATGAAGATGGTGCAAGGGTTTGCAAGCATGTGTCCAAATCAGATTTCTACTGCTATCGTCTCCACCCCCGACTGCCTGCTATCGAGCCTCAGCATATATTCTTGAGTGGAAAACTCTTTCAGGAGTTTATTTGTGACCAGTGGGCAACTTTAGAGCAGGATCGGTTGTGCTTTATCATGATGAATCAGAACACTATTCGTGGTGAAGTCTATATGGGCTTGGCTGATGCTGTGGCTGCAAATGTGGATGCAGACACAGAGTCTCTTGGTCAAAGAATCATCCTGCCTTCTTCATTCGCAGGGAGCACACATCATATGCAGCAGATTCTTCAGGATGCCTTGGCTATCAATCACTACTTCAAGGGTGGTGATCTCTTTCTGACCATGACTGCAAACCCAGTTTGGCCAGAGATTCAGGATGAGCTCAAGCCTGAACAGACTGCTGCCGATTGCCCTGACTTGGTCATTCATGCATTCCATGCAAAGCAGAAGGAGATGATCAAAGACATCGAGGCTGGGATCTTTGGCAAGGCACTCTCTTATGTGTTTGTGATCGAGTTTCAGAAGCGTGGCCTGCCTCACATGCACTGCATTATCTTTCTTGATGGGGAGTCCAAGCTTTGCACTCCTGAGCAGATAGACAGCCTCATGTGCTCAGAATTTCCTGATGACAATCCTGAGCTGCTCGAGTTGGTCAAGAAGTTCATGGTTCATAAACCCTGTGATGCAGAGAACCCTACAGCTCCTTGCATGGTGAATGGACAGTGCTCCAAAAATGTCCCCAAGCCATTCAGGGATCAGACAACCATCTCTGAGGATGCCTATGCCTCCACCAGGCATTGGAACACTGGAAAGACATATCAGGTTCGGGGAAAGCAGGTCGACAATCGCTGGGTCATCACTTATTCACCCTATCTCCTCTGGAAGTACCGCTGCCACATCAACATTGAGTCCATTGCCTCCATCAAAGCTGTCAAATACATCTACAAATATGTGTACAAAGGTCATAATCGCATCACCATGCAGTTTGGGACTTGCAACAACGAAGTCAAACAGTATCTGGACGCTCGCTATATTTCTGCCTGCAAGAGCATTTGGCATCTCTTTCATTTACCTATGCACTCTGCTTCTCCCAATGTCATCTGACTTCAGATCCACCTCCCTGGCCAGCAGTATGTCACTTGGAATCAGAATGGTCCACAGTCTATCCAAGAAATCATCCAGCATGCTGCACAGCATGACACCACCCTCACTGGCTATTTCAAAGCCAATCAGCAGTATCCAGAGCTTGCAAGGATCTTCTCTATCAGGACTTTCCCTCCAAATTTGTGTGGGATCAGAAAGCCCACAAGTGGAAGCCCAGACAAAGAGGGTTTGCTATTGAGAGGATGTACTACACTCAGCCTACTGCAGGTGAACGCTTCTACCTTAGGCTTCTTCTGACAGCTGTCAAGGGTGCAACATCATATGAACATCTGTGCACTTTTCAGGGAAATGTCTATCAATAATAAAAGGAGGATGGTCAGGTGACTAGGCCGTGGGAAGTGAAGAGGCCGTGGGAGTTGCTCTGAGTGGATGGGAAAGTAATGACCTACTTTGAGCGTCGTGAGACATGATGACAAATATAAGTGAAAGGTGGGAACAAAATTTCAGCTAATTTGGGGCCGGATCACAAATATACTGGAAACAGTATTTTTTCGGCTACAGTGTGGGATCAATTTCGGCTACAATAATATAATAATGCAGGAACAACATTTTCGGCTACATCAAAATTTTCAACTAATTTTTTTTTTTTTGGGACCTGATGACAAATATAATTACTGGGTGCTATGATGACAAATATAATAATTGGGGGATCAGAATTTTCGAGCTAATTGTTTTTTTGGGGGCCTGATGACATATAATTACTGGGTGTTGCTATGATGACAAATATAATAACTTTATGTAGGAACAACATTTTCGGCTACAGTGTGGGATCAAAATTTTTGGCTAAGCGAGATCGGTCACGTGAATGTGGCGTGGGTAAATGGATGACAAACTCCGCAGGGGTGGGAATGGCATCATGCCGTGAGACTCTGCAGAGGTGTGGGAAAGTGAAAATGGTGAGAAAGTATGACAAATATAACTCAAAGGTGGGAACTTTTTTCTTGGCTAATTTTTCACCACCTCGAACTTTTTTTTCTGGGTCTGGGCTCATTTTCCATGTACAATAAGGTCTGGATAGCATGTAAGGAGCTGTATTGCAGTATTTGCTGAATAAAATTTGACAAAGTAGCTCAACCGTCATTCTTTTCCTATGCTGTGAAAGCTGACTAAGCAAACCTCGCAGGCTGAACAAAATGCAAAAACCTGATCATGACCTTGGCACATGACCCAAAGAAGATGATTTAGACACATCATTGTATTAGTCAGTAACAAGTGGATCAATAAAATGTTATTTGCAATTCTATATAAGTGAGGTCATTACAAAGTCAGGTCAGTATTCAAATAAGTTTGAATTGAAAATTGAGTTCAGGACAAAGTTAAATCAACAAAATATAAGAGTTACAATTGAGTTCATTATGAAGTAAAGGAAATAAAAATTACTTGAATACAGTAAGTTTAAAAATTGAGTTCGTTACAAAGTAAAGTCAGTAAAGTAACAGTTACAAATGAGTTCATTATGAAGTAAAGTCTATGAAAATTAGTCTAGAAATGAGTCAAGTTTGAAAATGAGTCAGTAAAAAATAAGTCTGTAAAATGATCTTCGAAATAAGGCATTTGATATGAAATAAAATTACAGTTACCATTATGAAGTCAAGTCAATAACAATTAGTTCAATACAAAGTCATTATGCAGACTTACTAACAAGTTATACATTGAGTTCGTTATAATGTAAAGTCAATAAATATTACTTTAATACTTACTGACAAAGTGAAGTTAGAGATTTTTTACAAAATTTAAAGAGAGGAGAGGGAGGAGAGCAGGGGTGAGGGGGTGAAGTAGTGAGGGGGTGAGGGAGTAAGGGAGGGAGGAGAGGAGAGGAGGTGGATGATGGAGAGGGGTGAGGGGGTGAAGTAGTGAGGGGGTGAGGGAGTAGGGGAGGGGGGGAGGGGAGGAGGAGGATGATGGGGAGGGGTGAGGGGGTGAAGTAGTTAGGGGGTGAGGGGGTGAAGTAGTGAGGGGGTGAGGGAGTAGGGGAGGGGGGGTGGGGAGGAGGAGGATGGATGGAGAGGGGGGAGGGGGTGAAGTAGTGAGGGGGGGAGGGAGTGAGGGGGTGAGGGAGAGAGGGAGAGAGGAGGGGAGGGAGTGAAGGGGGGAATGGGAAATGAGAGGAAAAGTGGAGAGTGGGTGAGGATAAGAGAGTGGGAGAAGGTGAGAGGGGGTGAGAGGAGGGGGTGAGGAAGAAGGGGGTGAGGGGAGAGGGGAGGGGGGAGGGGAGGGGGGGAGGGGGGGGAGAGGAAGGGGATGGGGGAGAGGGGAGAGAAAGGGGATGGGGGTTAGGGGGATGAGGGAGATGGGGTAGGGGATGGGGGCGATGGAGGAGGGGATGGGGGAGATGGGGGAGGGGATGGGGTAGGTAGGCATGGGATGGGGGAGGGGATGGGGTAGGTGGACATGTGATGGGGATGAGGTAGGTGGGCATGGGGACGGGGATGGAGTAGGTGGGCATGGGCATGGGAAAGGGGAAGGGGATGGAGATGGAGATGGAGATGGGGTAGGTGGAGATGGGGATAGGGATGTGGAAGGGGATAAACACCACAACCCCCCCACGTTGACTTGGGGCCAACGGTCCCAAGTCAACTGAAGAGTTGTGTACCATCTAAAAGTCATATAAAATGCTGTGCATCCATGAATAAAATGCAGTGAGGTGTTTATAATGAACACAGTGAACCACGTGTGCCGAAGGCACATTTAAGAAGTGATGAGGCCGTGGGAGATGAAGAGGCCGTGGGAGGTGAAGAGGTCGTGGGAGTTGCTCTGAGTGGATGGGAAAGTGATAACCTACTTTGAGAGTCGTGAGACAATGATGACAAATATAAGTGAAAGGTGAGAACAAATGATAACAAAATTTTTTGGCTAATTTGGGGCCGGATCACAAATATAAATAACTAATGACATCAATTTCGGCTACAATATAATAGAATGCAGGAACAACATTTTCAGCTACATTGGGGGGATCAAAAATTTCGGGGAATTTTTTTTTTAATTGGGCCTGATGACAAATATAATTTAATTACTGGGTGTTGCCATGATGATAAATTTAAACTTTTTGGCTACATCGTGGGATGAAAATTTTCAGCTAATTTTTTTGGTGGGGGCCTGATGACAAATATATTTTGATTACTGGGTGTTGCCATGATGACAAATATAATAACTTTGTGTAGGATCAATATTTTCGGCTGATTTTTGGCCTGATGACAAATATGATTACCAAGTGTAGAAACCAAATTTTCGGCTGATTTTTGGCCACTTCTACCTTTTCTGCTCTCTTTCTGGCTCTGGGCTCTTTTCCAGTGGGGTTGTTTTTGCATTCTTGGGGTATCTGTAGACCAAGGTGAAGCTCTGTGAAGTCCTACCTCCCTGGCTTCTCTTTTTTCAACAAAAAGAGTGTCTGCCAGTTGTTTTTTGGACCTCTCTCAGAGCACAGTGTGCAGGGAGATTGGGCTGGCGGGTTTGCAGTTGCCTCCCCTTCCATTTTTGGAAGTCGCTCCACTATCAACTGCCACTGTTTGCACTGATTTCACAGCCTCCTACAAGAATCTCACCTCCTCTGCTGCTGTAAGAGAGCTCCCCGATTCCCATGGACCCAACTCCGCCCAATACTCCTCGACGGATCCGGACGGCCGCACAGCAAACTGAACGGGACCAACGGACCTTGGATAGCCCTACTCGCCACCGGACTCCACACCATGCTCGCACGATGGGCATTGCCCAGCCTTTGCTGCCAGTGCCACCACCCTATGGTGGTTTGCTGATTGGGAATGACACTGATCCTTTTCTTGCCCCTCCACCCCCACCTCCTCAATACAATCACCTTCCTCCTCATTTGGCACAGCAGCTGGCGGCACTTCCTCCCCTTCCACAGATTGCAAGAGGCAGGGGCAGAGGGAGGGGAAGAGGAAGGGGAAGAGGCTCAAGTCACACTGCTCCACCTCAGCCTGTTGTTGCTCCTTTACACAATGCAGCTTTCCCATATTATTTTAATGCCCCTCCTGTTTTTGACCCTCCTGTTCCTGCCCCTCCAATTCCTGCACCTCCCATTCCTGTGGCAGCTCCTGCAATGGCCTGGACCGAACTTGCTTTTCAGCATGCTGCACTGCCTGCTCTATTTCCTGCTGTACGTTGGTTTATCTTTCACATAATGTATGTTATCTGACAATATCATGATCTAGCCTCCTCCTCCTCCTCCTCCTCCTCCTCCTCCTCCTCCTCCTCCTCCGGTTTTTGATCCTCCTCCTGCTGTTCCTGCTGTTCCTGCTCCTATCGTCCCTCTTGCCAATATCCCTCTCCATGTAGGCTTATATATGTTCTTTTGAGTATATTAACTGACAATAATGATGATGTAGCATCCTGCTCCTGCTCCTCCTGTTTTTGATCTCCCTGCACCTGTTCCTCCCATTCCTGCACCTGCTATCCCTGTTTTTGATCCCCCTGCACCTGTTCCTCCTGTTTCTGCACCTGCTATCCCTATTTTTGATCCCCCTGCACCTGTTCCTGCCATTCCTGCTCCTGTTGTCCCTGTTTTTGATCCCCCTGCACCTGTTCCTCCTGTTCCTGCACCTGCTATCCCTGTTTTTGATCCCCCTGCACCTGTTCCTGCCATTCCTGCTCCTGTTGTCCCTGTTTTTGATCCCCCTGCACCTGTTCCTCCAGTTCCTGCACCTGCTATCCCTGTTTTTGATCTGCCTGCACCTGTTCCTCCCATTCCTGCACCTGTCATCCCTGTTGTTGATATTCCTCCACATGTATGCTTATGTCCTTTTTGGTCATGTCTTTATTTTATGACTGACTCGATTATCCCCAGGTGGCTCAACATATTGATCCTGCACCTGTTCCACTTGGGCCCCTCCCTCCTGCACGCCGTCCTTTTAGTCCTGACTGGCCTGTTTATTATCTGGGGAGAATGGATATTCAGTGTCCCAATTGTCATGCATTGCACTGGATGGCCGAGCGTCTCACAGCATCCTCCAGTATAAATCCCAGATTTGGCATGTGCTGCTTGAGTGGAAAAATCATTTTGCCTCCTCTCCACCCTGTCCCACCTGAGCTTCTCCAGTTGCTCACTGCTCAGGATCACATTGGCAGGTCGTTTCGTGATCATATCCGCACATACAACAATGCTCTTGCCATGACTTCCATTGGGCGCAAAATCGATGAGTCTGTTAATGAAGGTGAAGAGGCTGTGAACGATGGTGTTGGCCCCTATGTCTTCAAACTGCATGGCGAGCTGTCCCACAGGATTGGCTCTCTTCTTCCACAAGAGGGTGAATCTCCAGTGTATGCTCAGCTTTACATTTATGATCCAGCCGATGCAGCCAACTTTTGCATGGCCAATGCCTGGAACACTCACCTCGATCACCACACTTTGCTCACCCTCCAGGACATGCTCCACCGTCTCCATCCTGCAGTTCAGATGTACAAGCAGGCCCATGAGCTCACCAGGAACTTGCCACCACACCAGCAGTGCAAGATAGCTTTGCGCTTTGATCAATCCTGTGACCGTCGCCGCTACAATCTTCCTGATGCCACCAACAATGAGATTGCGGTCATTCTTCCAGGTGATGGTGATCAGCCACAGAGCACACGTGATATCATTCTCTACCGCAGGCATGGCCCTCCCCTTCAGCGCATCACCGATGTCCATCCCCTCTATCCTGCTCTTCACTATGTCCTCCTTTTTCCTACTGGCCAGCTCCAATGGCATCCTCAAATCGAGTTTGCAGCTGCTAATGAAGGCGGTGCAAGGGTTCGCAAGCATGTGTCCAAATCAGATTTCTACTGCTATCGTCTCCACCCCCGACCGCCTGCTATCGAGCCTCAGCATACATTCTTGAGTGGAAAGCTCTTTCAGGAGTTTGTTTGTGACCAGTGGGCAACTTCAGAGCAGGATCGGTTGCGCTTTATCATGATGAATCAGGACACTATTCGTGGTGAAGTCTATATGGGCTTGGCTGATGCTGTGGCTGCAAATGTGGATGCAGACACAGAGTCTCTCGGTCAAAGAATCATCCTGCCTTCTTCATTCGCAGGAAGCACACGTCATATGCAGCAGCTTCTTCAGGATGCCTTGGCTATCAATCGCTACTTCAAGGGTGGTGATCTCTTTCTGACCATGACTGCAAACCCCGCTTGGCCAGAGATTCAGGATGAGCTCAAGCCTGGGCAGACTGCTGCCGATCGCCCTGACTTGGTCGTTCGTGCATTCCATGCAAAGCAGAAGGAGATGATCAAAGACATTGAGGCTGGGATCTTTGGCAAGGCACTCTCTTATGTGTTTGTGATCGAGTTTCAGAAGCGTGGCCTGCCTCACATGCACTGCATTATCTTTCTTGATGGGGAGTCCAAGCTTCGCACTCCTGAGCAGATAGACAGCCTCATGTGCTCAGAGTTTCCTGACGACAATCCTGAGCTGCTCGAGTTGGTCAAGAAGTTCATGGTCCATAAACCCTGTGGTGCAGAGAACCCTACAGCTCCTTGCATGGTGAATGGACAGTGCTCCAAAAATTTTCCCAAGCCATTCAGGGATCAGACAACCATCTCTGAGGATGCCTATGCCTCCACCAGGCGTCGGAACACTGGAAAGACATATCAGGTTCGGGGAAAGCAGGTCGACAATCGCTGGGTCGTCACTTATTCACCCTATCTCCTCTGGAAGTACCGCTGCCACATCAACATTGAGTCCATTGCCTCCATCAAAGCTGTCAAATACATCTACAAATATGTGTACAAAGGTCATGATCGCATCACCATGCAGTTTGGGACTTGCAACAATGAAGTCAAACAGTATCTGGACGCTCGCTATATTTCTGCCTGCGAGAGCATTTGGCGCCTCTTTCATTTACCTATGCACTCTGCTTCTCCCAATGTCGTCCGACTTCAGATCCACCTCCCTGGCCAGCAGTATGTCACTTGGAATCAGAACGGTCCACAGTCTATCCAAGAAATCGTCCAGCATGCTGCACAGCGTGACACCACCCTCACTGGCTATTTCAAAGCCAATCAGCAGTATCCAGAGCTGGCACAGGATCTTCTCTATCAGGACTTTCCCTCCAAATTTGTGTGGGATCAGAAAGCCCACAAGTGGAAGCCCAGACAGAGAGGGTTCGCTATTGGGAGGATGTACTACACTCAGCCTACTGCAGGTGAACGCTTCTACCTCAGGCTTCTTCTGACCGCTGTCAAGGGTGCAACATCATATGAACATCTGTGCACTTTTCAGGGAAATGTCTATCCCTCATTCAGAGAAGCATGTCTGGCACGTGGCCTTTTGGAGGATGACCAAGAGTGGGTGCAGTGTTTGGAGGAAGCAAAGTCCATGGCAACAGGTCGTCAGCTCCGGCAACTCTTTGTCACTATTCTTCGTGATTGTGCACCCTCTGATCCTGTCCAGCTTTGGAACACATACTGGCCCCACATTTGCGATGACCTGCGGTATCAGCTCCAGCACAACAATATCCGTCTCAACCCTACCGATGACGATGTGCAGGATTATGGCCTCTACTTGATCAACCACCTTCTCTTATCCTCTGGCAAATCTCTCAGCAAGGATTGGCCATACATGCCTCAGATCACTCAGAATTGGGAAGCCAACCTCGAAAACCAGTTGATTGCAGAGCAGCGCAGATATGATGTTGTGGAGCAGGCTGAGTTGGCTGCACAGAACTTGGACACTTTCAATCCAGACCAGAGAGCTGTCTTTGAGGAGATCATGCATGCTGTCGACAACAAGACCGGCCAGACCTTTTTCCTCCATGGTCCCGGTGGCACAGGCAAAACCTTTGTATACAACACTCTGGCCCATCAGCTTCGTTCTCAGGGCAAAATCGTCCTCTGTATAGCATCATCCGGCATTGCTGCACTCCTGCTCAAAGGTGGCTCCACTTCTCATTCATGTCTCCAAATCCCTCTCATCATCAATGAGTCATCCACCTGCTCTATCTCCAGAGGTTCAATTCGGGCAAAGCTGTTGCAGGAGACTCACTTGATCATTTGGGACGAGGCACTCATGCAGCATCGTCATCTCCATGAAGCTGTCAACCGCACTCTCAAAGACATTCTCCAATCTGATCAACCCTTTGGTGGCATTCCTATTATTTTTGGGGGCGATTTTCACCAGATCCTGCCTGTTATCGAGAGGGGTTCACGGCCTCAGATTGTTGGTGCTTCCTTGCAGCGCTCTGTTCTTTGGCAACATATTAAAGTTCTTCATCTCAAAATCAACATGCGATTGAACACGGATGATCTTGAAGAGCGACAGTTTGCAAAGTGGCAGCTGGAGGTTGGAAAGGGTGATCATACAGATGAGGGTGGCAACATCGAACTTCCCAACCATTTCAAGTGTCCTGAAAACACTCTGGCTTCCCTCATCGACACCATCTATCCTGGCATCTATAATCATGCTCAGCATCCCGATCAATACTTCTCAGAGCGGATTGTCCTGGCAAGCAAAAATGATGATGTGGATGATTTGAACCATTACATTCTTCAGAGGTTCCCTGGAGAGGAGCAAGTGTTTCACAGTGCAGACTCTATTGCAAACAATGAACTTCTGTATCTACCTGAATACCTCAACTCAATCAACTGCTCCGGTCTACCTTTGGCACACTTGGCACTCAAGGTTGGGGTCCCTGTGATGATACTTCGCAATCTCAATATTGCTGGAGGGGTCTGCAATGGTTCTCGAGGGATTTTGACTCGGATTCGGAACAGAGTGTTGGAGGTTCGGTTGATTACTGGAGATCATGCTGGAGAGAAGGTGTTTATTCCACGGATGCGACTGCAGCCAATCGAAGGACAACTCCCTTTCACTCTGTCTCGACTTCAATTTCCTGTTCGACTGTGCTTTTCAATGTCGATCAACAAATCCCAGGGACAGTCAGTGCAGCATGTGGGATTAGATTTCAGGAGTCCTGTCTTCACTCATGGGCAGTTTTATGTAGCGATATCACGAGTAAGGTCTGTGCACAACATCAAGGCAATATGGCCAAGTGACAGTGGAAGTGCAAAAACCAAAAATATTGTATATAATGAGGTACTATTAGAGTAACATAGAAATGATAACATAGAAATGAAGTTGTGACAGTGGAAGTGCAAAAACCAAAAATATTGAAAGTGCAAAAACCAAAATAATGAAGTACTATCAGACTAACATAGAAATGAAGTCATGACAGTGGAAGTGCAAAAACTAAAAATATTGTATATATTACTTATTAAACATGTTAACGCGTGCCGGAGGCACATTCCCAACCTTGTCCCTCATTCAGAGAAGCATGTCTGGCACGTGGCCTTTTGGAGGATGACCAAGAGTGGGTGCAGTGTTTGGAGGAAGCAAAGTCCATCGCAACAGGTCGTCAGCTCCGGCAACTCTTTGTCACTATTCCTCGTGATTGTGCACCCTCTGATCCTGTCCAGCTTTGGAACACATACTGGCCCCACATTTGCGATGACCTGCAGTATCAGCTCCAGCACAACAATATCTGTCTCAACCCTACCAATGATGATGTGCAGGATTATGGCCTCTACTTGATCAACCAGCTTCTCTTATCCTCTGGCAAATCTCTCAGCAAGGATTGGCCATACATGCCTCAGATCACTCAGAATTGGGAAGCCAACCTCGAAAACCAGTTGATTGCAGAGCAGTGCAGATATGATGTTGTGGAGCAGGCCAAGTTGGCTGCACAGAACTTGGACACTTTCAATCTAGACCAGAGAGCTGTCTTTGAGGAGATCATGCATGCTGTCAACAACAAGACTGGCCAGACCTTTTTCCTCCATGGTCTTGGTGGCACAGGCAAAACCTTTGTATACAACACTCTGGCCCATCAGCTTCATTCTCAGGGCAAAATCGTCCTCTGTATAGCATCATCTGGCATTGCTGCACTCCTGATCAAAGGTGGCTCCACTTCTCATTCATGTCTCCAGATTCCTCTCATCATCAATGAGTCATCCACCTGCTTTATCTCCAGAGGTTCAATTCGGGCAAAGCTGTTGCAGGAGACTGACTTAATCATTTGGGATGAGGCACTCATGCAGCATCGTCATCTCCATGAAGCTGTCAACCACACTCTCAAAGACATTCTCCAATCTGATCAACCCTTTGGTGGCATTCCTATTATTTTTGGGGGTGACTTTCACCAGATCCTGCCTGTTATCGAGAGGGGTTCACGGCCTCAGATTGTTGGTGCTTCCTTGCAGTGCTCTGTTCTTTGCCAACATATTAAAGTTCTTCATCTCAAAATCAACATGCGATTGAACACGGATGATCTTGAAGAGCGACAGTTTGCAAAGTGGCAGCTGGAGGTTGGAAAGGGTGATCATACAGATGAGGGTGGCAACATCAAACTTCCCAACCATTTCAAGTGTCCTGAAAACACTCTGGCTTCCCTCATTGACACCATCTATCCTGGCATCTATAATCATGCTCAGCATCCTGATCAATACTTCTCAGAGCAGATTGTCCTGGCAAGCAAAAATGATGATGTGGATGATTTGAACCATTACATTCTTCAGAGGTTCCCTGGAGAGGAGCAAGTGTTTCACAGTGCAGACTCTATTGCAAACAATGAACTTCTGTATCCACCTGAATACCTCAACTCAATCAACTGCTCCGGTCTACCTTTGGCACACTTGGCACTCAAGGTTGGCGTCCCTGTGATGATACTTTGCAATCTCAATATTGCTGGAGGGGTCTGCAATGGTTCTCGAGGGATTTTGACTTGGCTTCAGAACAGAGTGTTGGAGATTTGGTTGATTACTGGAGATCATGCTGGAGAGAAGGTGTTTATTCCATGGATGCGACTGCAGCCAATCAAAGGACAACTCCCTTTCACTCTGTCTCGACTCCAATTTGCTGTTCAACTGTGCTTTTCAATGTTGATCAACAAATCCCAGGGACAGTCAGTGCAGCATGTGGGATTAGATTTCAGGAGTCCTGTCTTCACTCATGGGCAGTTCTATGTAGCGATATCACGAGTAAGGTCTGTGCACAACATCAAGGCAATATGGCCAAGTGACAGTGGAAGTGCAATATTGTATATAATGAAGTACTATTAGAGTAACATAGAAATGAAGTACTATGTATATAGAAATGAAGTCCATACTTATTAAACATGTTAACACATGACAGTGGAAGTGCAAAAACCAAAATAATGAAGTACTATCAGACTAACATAGAAATGAAGTTGTGACAGTGGAAGTGCAAAAACCAAAAATATTGTATATATTACTTATTAAACATGTTAACGTGTGCCGGAGGCACATTCCCAACCTTGTATACATAATAGTAAGGATGTCACATGACTCAGGAATGTGTTTACCACATGTATGCACAGTAAGCGCAGTAACATGTGTGTGCTGCATGCATTGCCTCATGTATGCAGCATGCATCAGAATTTAATTTCAACAGTGCATTCATCAATTACTATAGTAGGTGCTACATATATACTATGAGAGTGTTCGATGGTGTCCACCGAACCCATATCATTCGATACATTGTATGTGTTCGATAGGTCATATTATTCGATACAGTATAGCTTACCTATGTGGTGGGCAAGAACTACTAGTACAGTCAGACTTCCTAGACTCTCTGATCGATGGTTTCCACTCCCACGTAAACATCTGTACAATTTCAAGGTCGTATTCATTGGAACAGATTCATGATCACTTGAGATGCCGTCTGGCCAGAGTAGCTGCAGATTGTCCTTCAATACACTAGTGTGCACACCGTTCTAGACCGACTGCTCACGTCTCATTATCCGAATTACAGCCTCTGTACGCCTTTGTGCTAACAATCATCCTGTTGATAAGCACGAACGTTCAACGTTCAACACTGACATGCGAAATAATGCTTATTGACCCGCCTCCTGGATGCACTATTCAAGAATGCATAAATGATTTCGCTGGAAATTTCTTCCACATCCACAGTCATCATTGATATGGTTTCATGCCAGCTGGAATCACAACATTAAAAACACTAAGCTACACTTGATTCCCAACTCGAAAATACTCCCCCTCTGATGGAACAGGACCATGAAGGATATCGTCATGTTCAACCCAGTGATAACAATCTTCACCCCCATTCCAAAAGGGTTTCATACGCCGAACTGCTTTGAGTGTTTGGACATCTTTACGTGGATGCTCTCCGAGGAAGTCACGAGAACTCAACAGGAGCGCATACGAAGCCTTGTGGGCGGTATCGATGCCGCGATACACTGTTGGGGAGCAACCATATGCGAATATGTTGTATCTGGCGTGTCCTTCCTTCTTTGGGGTGATGTCGTTGACCATAATGAGGGATATACATCTTGGAGGGTGTTGCGTGATCTTGAGCTCCCTCAATGGGTGGAGGAGTTCGAGGTGGGTCGTCGGATTTCTTTGATGACGACGAAGAGTATTTGTCTGGCTTATATTTAGTGGCGGTCTCGGCTTCCTCAGGAGGTTTGACTTGTACTCCTAGCTCCATGATTAAGCTGACATATGGCCGGTAAGAAGTGGGGATCGACCCGTGCGCGCATTTCTCCAATGCTTGCGGGAAAAAATTGAAGTCGGCTTGGTCGATAGAGTATTTAGCGATAGCACCGCTGCGTTTCCGACGCTTAAACTGAATAAGCACACCGGTCATGACATGCTCGCACAGCTGAGTGTTCCACAAGAGGACAGGTAAAATGCAGTCGACGCTGCGTTCCCCGTTTCGACACATGATCGCCATGTGACGGATGAAAGCTATCCATGCAGCGGTAGAAGTTGTGCCAGTGTCGTCTGCCATTTTCCCAAAGTGTGTGAAGCAGATAAGAGCATCTTTGAATGCCTCTCTAAACGAGATTCCTTCAACATTATCCGGGGTACTGTCAAGAACCATATTTGCATACTCGTCGCTGTACAACATTTTAATGAAGGTTATAAGACGACAGCCGGCACTGAATCTTGGAGGAGTCTTCTTGTGGCGATTACCTTGCTCCAGCTCAACAGCGCGATGGTAGGCATCGAGGAGAAGTTGACGACCAGTAAGCTCCCCCAATTCTCCGCGGTCAAGCAAGCCAGTTTCGAGGATATTTGTCAGCGTTTCGACTGCCATGAATGGATTTTGCGTCCTCCACATGTACAGTTGCTGGGCGGCAGCCTCGGCAAGAAGAGGCTCTGAAGGATATCCAGACCGCAAGTACTCTCGGTGATCAGGAATAGAATATGCAAACCGCATGTGGCTCTCGACTAGACCAGCCTCTTCGATTTGCACTTTTTCACGGCGAGGTTCAAAGTCCAGTGACAATTGGATGTCTAGAACTGCCATCCGTGCAGCAGCTGAGAAGGTGTAGTAACTGGAGTCGATCTCGCGAGAAGAAACAAGCTTCGCGCGTGCCAATTCCAAGATTTGTGTATGGAGCCCTGATGCCTCCATCCCGGCTCCTCGTAACAGGGTCCAAAATCTATCGCGGCATGTCGTCAAGCATATCGATTGAAAATAAGGAACGGTTCAGGAACACTCACAATGGCCTCCCAAATTGCGCCATAAATGGAATTTTGCTAATGTCTTCGATACTCAATTCGCCTGGCTTGACCATGAGGTCCTTGGAGCAGTCAAAGGGCGTTTCGGTAATTGGTGCGTGTGTTACGGCTTTCCCACCGCGAATGCGAGCAGATTTGGCAAGCGCCCGTGGGGCGGCGAACTGGGCTAAACTTGAATTTGTCGATAGGAAAATGGAAAACATCGGAAAAGTCAAAAATTGGTTGAGACATGAACATAGATAATCATAAAGCGTCTTCTCGTCGTCGTTCTTGGGCATCACCTTGGTGAGAGGGTGTGCTTCGTCGAAGTAGATTATGGGCTTGATACGGTGCGACCCAACCCAGCGGTCCAGCCTACGAATGAGTTGTCCAAGTGCGACTCTTGCTGATTCCGCCGCAGCAAACAATCGTCTTCACATCGTGATAGGTATCATCGGAATCCTCGGAGCCTTCGGGTTTCGATCGACGTTTCGCGAGTAACTCTTTATGTCTCTTCTTGATTTCAGGAAAGATCTGCCAATGCAATGACTAACTGTGATATTCCTGCCGTCTTCACAGACACGCACCTGAATGGCCTCAGTCGCACCATCAATCACCGCTTTGTATAATCCTGTGCGTTTGCCTTGTAGGCGACATGACCACCACTTGGCCAAATCCTCAGCGGTTCTAATTTGCTTCTCACTCAAACATTTCTCCAGCTCGTTATTAACTTCCGTGAACAGACTACTGAAAAACTTTAGATAATTGGTTTTCAGAATGTGCTGATCATCCGATAGAGAGGCTGTGACGAGGTAGTCACGGACAGCATCGTCGGGGATGAGGAAGGCCAGGTCTGCGTTCGTACATCAGAAGCGCCCAAGGAATCGAAAAAACAGAGTAAGGACCTTGATTGTCGCCCTTCTCTCGTAGATTAAACGGAATGGTGAAGACGAGGTTCGCTTGCTCGTGGACCATGCGAGATTTTCCCGTACCAGAGCTCTGAACGATGGCGATTTGGTTAGAATAAGCCTTTTCCGTTTGTGGGAGTGCATTAAGATTGGCGAACAGGAGCTTATGATTATTTCCCAAGTAACTATCAAGCCAAGCGGACCGCAGAGCTTCAAAATGGGGTTAGCTAAGCCAAACAAGAGCTAGAATAAATAAACACCTTTGTCTAGAGAATTCCATGAAATAAGCCGTCATGAACCTCCAGAACAGATGCATCAGTTACGCACTGGTCAGTTCTACATCCTCATTGGGAATTAGATGGCGCCTTTTTGCTACAACCTAGCTGTCGTCACCAATCCCAATTACAAGAGCGCAGAGAACCACCTACGAGCTTCTCGCACCACAGGCCATAGGATTGCTTCAATGACGATTAAGGGCTTGGAAATAGGTTGCGTACCACACAAAACGCACCTAACTGCCGAACTTCTTTAAATGATCCGTCTTTCCATGCTTTCTGTAACATCGCATTGATGGACGATTGGCGCGTCAGCAGCTCCTCCGCTTCATCCGGCGGAAAAGTGACAAGTCTCTTGTCTCCAAGAGTAATGTTAGAAAGCAGTGAAGGCAACTTGGGCTCGACATTAAGCGTCCTAAAAGCACTGAATGCCTCTATGATCGCCGCATCGAGGGGCTTGTGATCGTCGTCAGTGAATAGATCGCGCTCGCGGGATATTTGAGTCAGTGTAGGATTCGTATCTCGAAATATGGCCTCATGCTGCGTGTTTAAATCGCCCACAGACAAATGAGAGAAGCCTTCAGATAAAGAACTCGTCGGGTCCATGGTGGCACTGAAGGAGGTTCACTGTCGTGTGATAAGAATAATGTCATGTGACTTGCCTCAAGGAAATACCTTTTTCTTACCGGTAATTTATGTATACCCCAAAGATTGAGAGCCATCAGAACCAAAAGAGCTGATTAATACTAATCCTGTGCTCAGTGGATATATCTGACACAAACATGCCAGCCCTGATTAAACCAAATCCAGCATGCAACTGTGTTGGGACATTCAGGTAATTGGACATATGCATAGCACCAGATATTCCAGAAAATCCTGTCAAAAGGTCACATGAAATAGCTCACTGGTAATTTACCAAGCCACAATATTTTCCACTAACAGAGTGCAGTATGTGGAAGATTGGTAGGAACTATATTTAATGAGTGTATTCTACAGGACTTATATAAGGGTGTTTCAAACATCTCCAACTCGAGGACAACTCATACCCCAACTCATACCCCAACTCAACCCCAACTCAACCCCAACTCAACCCCAACTCAACCCCAATTTGACAAGAGTTGGGGTTCAAGTTGGGGTCCAACTTTTGAATGCAATTTCTTGTCGATTCTGCATAGACCTCAACTCCAACCCCAACTTTACTAGAGTAGACTTATTTTCTGTCATAATTTTACTGCCACATCATCTTGATGCCCACCATCTCTGAATGCCAAACATTCATCCAAGAAATCCTATGTGCCACAAATGAAGAGATATTGTACTTCTCAAGGGTGACCCTCGACAGAGAATCTGTCGAAGACCTGGATGACTTTTGGCCATCCTACTCATTCCATTCTAAGTCTGAGTCATCTTCTTCCTCTTCATGCCCTTCTAGCCCTTCTAGCCCCTCTAGCTCCTCGTCATCCAGTTCAGGAGGGTTCATGTCAATTGATGGTGCAGACACAGATAAAGAGCACACCATTGCCATGGGTGTGACTGCTGATCTATTACAGATAACGACAGAGACATGTGTTTTCAATCCCCACCTAGTTGCCAAGTGTTCTCAACTAGATTTAGTCCTTGTTGACTTCAAGTTTCATGACCCAAAACATTTTCGACACAACCTACGAGTTTCACCAAGCACATTTGACAGGTTGCTGGAAATGATCAAAACTGACCCAATTTTCTTGAATGATTCATGTCTCGCAGAATCCAGTCAGTGAACAGCTGGAAATTGCAATGTTTTGGTTTGGCCATTATGGAAATGCAGCTTCTGTTGAAGCTGTTGCACAGTGGGCAGGGGTCAGTGCTGGTACTGTTGTAAATTGCACGTGCAGAGTGATGATTGCATTTCTCGTGCTTCATGACTCAGCCATCCATTGGCCTTCAGAGGATGAGAAGGATGAGTCAAAGGAGTGGGTGGAGGCAGCATCATGCCATGCATGGCAATATGGTTACTGCATGGCTGATGGAACACCCATTGTTTTGTTTCAGAAGCTGGGGTTTCATGGTGAGGCATACATAAATATGTAATGAGGTCAGTAACAAGTCAAATACCAAAAAGGGAGATTTGGGTGCATAAAATTTCGGTTGCAATATAGTGGACACCTACTTTCATGCCTCTTCCGGAATGCACACAACACAACCAAACAGCTGACATTTCCTTATATGTGGAGAGAGAGTGCACAACAATCAATTGAGTACCTCTCTTCACACAACATTTGGGGCTATAATAGTGACACTATTGCAATTGCTATCTATTATCAAATAGCAAAATTGGGATTGTCATTACATAAGTGTTGGAATTGGCTATTGAAAGTTGAAAACAGTTGAATTACAGTGAGTGTTGTGACAACTGGCTGTTAAAGGAAGTTGTTGCTGACCTTACTTCAGCTGTGCTGCATTGTTGGCTATTGAACCAAATTATTGTTGGGCTTTACCATTACTAAACATGTGAGTGGTGTTGGCATATGTTGCAATAATAATGGCTGATTAGAGTGTTTGCAGGAATCAAAGTAGACCTTCTACACCAGAAGTGAAAAGGGCTAGAATTAGAGATGCAGACCATCTGGAAAGGTTGCAGATGACCAATCCTGATGAGAGGAGAAGCAGAGTCAGAGTGACTGCCCCTGGTGAAGGAATTGTTCCACTGAACTATGGAGCTGCATTGGCAGCTCAGATACCACAGGTGCAGATGCCTGCTGATTGGGATGCTCCAAGGGAGTTTGAATTGCCTGTTGTACCTCCTGCTCCTGTATTACATAGGAGAGGGGCTCCTGTGATGCCATCTGGACCTGTTTTGGCAAACCATGGAATAGGGGCAAATATAGCTTCTACTATACCACAGGTTCAACTGCCAGCAGGGTGGAATGCACCTTTGGCCAATTCTATTCCTGTAGTTCCACCTGCACCTCAGTTACAAACAAGAAAGGGGAGAGGGAGAGGGAGAGGGAGAGGGAGGGGACTGGGACCATTGCATAATATTTCAGGTGGTCAAGCAGATCCTGCACTCAATAATCTGCATAGGGGACATATTGCATTGAGGGAAAGAACTGCAGATTATGATGCACATGTTCAGGAGTTACAACAAGCTGAGGCAGCTAAGCAATATCAGCATCAGCAGGAACATTGCAGAGGAAAGGAGAACTGCTGAGGCTGTTGCTGCCAGAGAGAGGATATTACAGCAGAAAGCTGAAGTGAGTAGGGAGCGTAATCTATAACTGCAGCATGTGAATGCACAAAGACACGCTGCTGAAGCTGAAACAGCTAGACAGCATAATTGGCAAATGCAGCAGCTGGCTGAACAGGAAAGGAACAGGCAGGCTGCTGAAGATGAAGCAGCCAATCAACAATTGCAGCAGCTGGCTGAACAGGAGTTGGAGAGGCAGGCAGCTGCCCAGCAAGCTGCTTTAGCTGCTGAGCCACGATATCATGACCCACCCAGACATATTAATATAGAGGCTGCATTGCAAGAACATAACAGGCGCGATCAGGAATGGGCTCTCAGGATGCATCAGATGTGGAGAAACGAACAGCATGCAGATGAGCAGGCACAGATGGATGAGGCTGAGGAGCTCCAATGTCTATCCATTGCAGACAGAAACTTGCATCAACAAATGATGAGGTTGGACCAATTGGCTAACAATATGTCTGGTGATCGGATTGATCAATATCGAGCTCAAGTGGATGCACAGGTGGAACAAATTCAGATGGATAGGGAAATGGCTGCATTGTTGGCTGCTGAGTATGAAGAACAGAAGAATAATGAGATTGCTTTGAGGAGAGAAATGGAGAATGAGGAATCTGATGATGATGATGGGAGCCAGTCTTCTTTGCAATTTCCACCTTCTCCCCTGCCATCAGATTATTATGATGGATTTGGAAGGGTGACTGCTTTGCAATTTCCACCATCTCCTATGCCATCAGATTATTATGATGAGTTTGGCAGAGTGTCTCCTCTACAATTTCCATCTTCTCCTCCACAATCTTCATCACCACTGCTGCCTGACCCAATATTCCAAGTTCCATCATTGCCACCTTCTCCTATGCAATCTCCTTCACCGCTGCTGCCTGCTTCATTCTTGAATCCTCCAATGTTGCCACCTTTCCCTCCACCTATGCCTGTACCTCTACCTCCACATTGACCTGCAAGGCCATTACCACTTGGTCATACACCTTATCAGGAGCCAATTCCCAGACATTCACTTGGACCCATGAATGTGGAGTGTCCACACTGCCATGCCTTGCATTTTGACTGTGAAAAGCTGTCCAGGTCTACCCGAGCTGTACTAAAGTTTGGAAGTTGCTGCTTGCAGGGACAAATTTGTCTGCCATCTTTCCGACCTGCTCCTGCCACATTGCGAGATCTGTTGTGTGGGAAAAGCCTTCTTTCTAAGGAATTTAAAACAAACATCTGACAGTATAATGCTGCATTTGCATTCACTTCTTTGGGTGTCAAGGTGGACCATTCTGTCACAGGTACATCAGGTGTATACAGCTTTCATATTCATGGCGATCTTCATCATCTTTCTGGAGCACTTTTGCCACCTCCTGGACAACCTGTAGCCTATGCACAGCTCTATATCCATGATCCTATCGCACAGCTTCATCTTCATGAGCGATGGAATAATAACCTCAACTCAGTCATCATGACAGAGCTGCAGGCTATGCTAAATAATACCCATCCTTATGTGCCTTTATTCAAGCAGGCATTCCAGATCATGAGGGAAAAGCCTCCAGAAGAGCAGGATAATGTCTCCATATGGCTGCGATCAGATAGAACCCAAGATTTACGTTGGTATAATCTCCCTACAGCTAATGATGAGGTAGCAGCTATTATTCCAGGTGATGGCTCTGAGGAATGGTCTAACCACAGAGATATTGTTCTGAGGCTATGAGGGGGAGGGCTCAAGCGCATCAGCCAGTTGCATCCATCCTATTCAACTCTGCATTATGTCTTGCTTTTCCCTCATGGTGAAGATGGATGGCACCCAGATATACCTGCACACCAAGGTGCAAATGGAGCCAGAAGGGCACCCAATGTCAGTCAGAGATGCTACCATGTGTATCGATTGCACCCAAGGCCAGGAGAGCAGCCACCATTGTTGTGGGGAGGAAATCTTTTGCAGCAGTATGTTGTAGATGCTTGGGCATCTATTGAACAGAATATGTTGAATTGGGTCCGACATCACCAGAAGGAGCTTAGGGCTGATGTGTATGCTGGATTGAGGGATGCTGCCATGGGTGACCAGGATCAAAATATCAATCTAGAGAATCGTGGGAGTCACATCATTCTTCCTTCAACCCATATAGGCAGTGAAAGGCATATGAATCAGCTTTTCCAGGATTCCATGGCCATTTGTCGCTTTTTTGGCAAGCCAGATCTCTTTCTCACCATGACTGCCAATCCACAGTGGCCAGAGATTTAGGAAGCTCTGTTGCAGGAGGAATCACCCAATCCACATTTTACCACAAATAGAAAAAAGCAGGAAGCCTATGACAGGCCAGACATTGTTGCACGTGTCTTTGAACAGAAAAAGAATGCATTGCTCAAGGATATCAAGGATGGTGTTTTGGGTAAAGTAGTGGCACACATCCATACCATCGAGTTTCAAAAGAGAGGCCTTCCACATATGCACCTCCTTATATTTCTCGATCCAGCCAACAAAATCTGTGATGCCCATGATGTTGATTCCATTGTATCAGCACAGATTCCTGATCCTGTCACACAGCCAATGCTCTATCACACTATAACTACCTGCATGCTTCATGGTCCTTGCGGTCATGACAAACCCAAGGCTTCATGCATGGTCGACAACAAGTGCAGCAAGAGATATCCCAAGGAGTTCAGAGAACAAACCTCTTTTACTGTAAACAATTATCCTGATTATGCCAGACCCAACAATGGTAGAACAGTGAGAAAGCGTAATTATGTCTATAATAACAGACATGTGGTCCCACACAATCCTTATTTGGCTGCAAAGTAAGGAACATTTATCTGACATCATGTTTATTGGTTAACAACTTGGTTTATTTGTCAGATACAACTGTCACATCAATGTTGAGATCTGTTCTTCAATCGAGGCTGTCAAGTACATCCACAAGTACATATACAAAGGCCATGACAGAACCATAATTGAGATTCTTGACCAAGACAGAGACGAGGTCAAGGAGTATCTGGATGCACGTTACATTGGATCTGTGGAAAGCTGCTGGCACATAAATGAATTTGGAATGCACTCAGAGTCTCCTCATGTTTATCGTCTGCCCATCCATCTGGAGGACCAGCAAACAGTCTACTTCAATGCAGATGACAGCATTGATGAGGTTTTGGAAAGGCCTGCTATCAAGACCACACGTCTCACTGCTTGGTTTGAAGCCAACAGAAGATATGAAGCAGCACGTACTGTCACCTACCAGAACTTTCCTCAGACATGGGTCTACAATGCAACCAAGAAGCAGTGGAATCCAAGAAGGCATGGTGAGCCTGCTATTGGCAGAATGTACTTTGCTTCTTCTGCCCAGAAAGAAAGGTTCTACCTCAGGCTGCTTCTTACTGTTGTCACAAGCGCAACATCATTCCAGCACTTGTGCACTATCAATGGTGTCATCCATAATACATTCAAGCAGGCCTGTGTTGCATTGGGTCTTTTGCAGGATGACCAGGAATGGGTCCAGTGTCTTACAGAGGCAGCCCAGATGCAGCTCGGTTCCTCTCTCAGATTGCTCTTTGCCACCATTCTTCTTCATTGCAATCCAACATCACCTGACATCCTGTGGAACCTGTTCAAACATCACATTTGTGATGACCTCAGAGTCAAGCTTCTTTCCATCTATCCAGATACAGACATTACAGATGATCAGGTGTACATGTATGGCTTGCATCTCATCAATCAGATTTTTATCAGATCTGGCAAACAACTTTCTGATTATCCAGAGATGCCCACCATTGAAGGAAACTGGCACATTGATGTTCCTGCCAATAGGCTTTTGCAGGAACAAAGGGATTACAATGTTGAAGAGTTGGCCATCACTGTCGCTCACAATCTTCAGCTTTTCAATCATAGGCAGAGACAGGTTTTTGATGCTGCAATGGATTCTGTCAACAATAACAAGGGAAAGCTCATGTTCTTGCATAGTGCTGGAGGTTGTGGAAAGACCTTTGTCTGCAACACCATCACAGCTGCTGTTCATGCTCAAGGAAAAATTGCTCTCTGTGTGGCATCATCTGGAATTGCTGCATTGCTTCTAGAAGGTGGTCGCACAGCACATTCCATGTTCAAAATCCCAATTGAAATCGATGAGGCCTCTACTTGCAGAATACTTCGAGGTTCAGATCTGCACCAGGTCCTTGATCAAACTTCCATCATCATCTGGGATGAAGTTCCTATGCAGCACAAATATGCCACAGATGCAGTAGACCGCACTTTGCGTGATCTTAAGAAGAAGAATGTTCCATTTGGTGGAATCACTGTTTTGTTTGGAGGTAACTTTAGACAGACCCTACCTGTCATTCCTAGGGGCACTAGAGAACAGATCATAGCTTCATCCATCAAAAGGAGCACTCTCTGGCAACGCATTACTGTCTATCACTTGACCGAGAATATGCGACTTGACAGAACTCCAGAGAACACTGCACATGCTGCCTGGCTCTTGCACATCTGTGCAGGCACAACAGTGGATGCTGCAGACACTATACAGATTTCACAGAACATGCTCTCCCATGGAAATACCATGGACCACCTTATCAACTCTACATATCCAGGCATAGAGCAGGGGAACAAGCCAGATCAGTACTATCTGGATAGGACCATTCTCTCCTGCACAAATGACAATGTTGATATCATCAACTCTCTTCTCCTTGCCAGATTTCCTGGACCAGAGCATGTCTTTAACAGTGCTGATACAGTTTCATTCAGAGAGCAGGAGCTTAACAACTACCAGCCATATCCTGCAGAGTATCTAAACTCTATCAAAGCAAGTGGCCTTCCTCTCTCCAGGCTGGCACTTAAGATAGGCTGTCCTCTCATGCTTTTACACAATCTGGATGTCACCATGGGTCTTTGCTATGGAACTCGACTTATCCTTCTTGAAGCCAGACCACGTGTATTGAAGTGCAGGATCATCAGTGGAGATGCACAGTTTGCAGGAAATATCATTTTCATTCCTTGGATCACATTGGAGCCTTCAGCAGAGACCTTGCCATTACCACTTCGTCGACATCAATTTCCAGTTCGCTTGGCATTTGCCATGACTATCAACAAGTCACAAGGCCAATCAGTATCCCATGTTGGCTTGGGCTTGCAGACACCAGTGTTCTCACATGGGCAGCTATATGTGGCACTATCAAGGTGTACATCTGGAGAAAGGATCAAGGTGCTGTTGAATGAAAACAATGCAAATAACAGAACTGCCAATGTGGTATACAAGGAAGTGTTGAATGGAGTTGTTTAGCAAAGATGAGTAACTTGAAAGATTATTTACAGGAATTGAAAACTAATATAGATATCAAGATAGACTTGGATGTAGATTTAGATTTAGATTTAGATTTATAATTAGATTTGGATTGTACTTGGATTGAATCAAATGGTTGAAAAATTTATTGTGAGAAGACTTTAGGGCAGGTTACTAAACCTTGGTGTGTATTCAATAACAAGTCAATAAAAGTTTGTAATAATGTCAATAACAGGTCAATACAAGTTTCTAATGATGTCAATAACAAGTCAATACAAGTTTGTAATAATGTCGATAACACCTTAATACAAGTCAGCAACAAGTTAATATGGGTTTGTAATAAAGTCAATAACAAGTCAATAACAAGTCAATACAAATTTGTAATAAAGTCAATAACAAGTCAAGAAAAGTTTGTAAAGATGTCAGTAACAAGTTTGTAGTAAATCAAGGTAGACTTGAGTAACTGTAGTGGGATTAAGCATTGTGTTACATATACGCGAGCTGGCCCATGCCGGTGTCAGGCTGAGTGAGCAAAGCGAGCAAATGCCATGACAAAGGCATGGGTCATAAGCTCGTGGTGTATGAGGGGATGAATTTCTGGCCTTACCGAAATTTCACAGAGGGGACAGATACAATATTTTCTCACCTGGAAGTCGAGGCCTAAAAGGGGGGTAATGTTAGAAAACAGTCTCCTAACATGCCTATTACATAATACTGTTTTATTTTATTTTATTTGATTTGATTTTCCCAAAATATGCTACCAAATGCCTATATTGTACATGCATTATTTGTCAGCATGGGAATTTTCTATTTACACGCATCAGTATGTATGTGCATGTGCACGTGCATCTGTAACAACATACTACAATATATGTAACATAGTATGTAACCCTAAAATAAATACTAGGAGACCTCAGTTGAGTTCTCTTAGGTATTCCATCCACAATTGTGGTGCGAAAAGCCTATTTTAGCCAACTACTCTATTTTTAACCCCTTGCATCAAATCCATCAAACCCCCCATTATGTGCGCACCCCGCCGCCTTCTTGTAAGAGAGCCCACACAGTCTAGCTAGTGGATTAGTGGGTGTCACCCTAACAAGATCTAATGACTTACCAGACACCATTTGGAGCACTTCGTATCGTTACCCTACCTATGGGTTGGATAAACTCAGTCCCAATCTTACATGATGACATCACATTTATCCTACAGCCTGAAATCCCTCATATCACTATCCCTTACATTGATGACACACCAGTTAAGGGCCCAAAATCAGAATATTGAATGATCAGTGGATCTTACAAAATGATCACTGATAATCCAGCTATCCAATGCTTTGTCTGGGAGCATTTCACAAACTTGAATTGCATAGTTCAACACATGAAGTATTGTGGAGGAATATTTTCTAGTCTTAAACTTTACCTTTGCATTCCTGAAATAATTGTTTTAGGGCATCAATGCAACATTGAAGGTCATATAGCCAATCAGACCCACATCACAGCAGTTAGCAAATGGGGACCTTGTCGAAGCCTTACTGAAGTTAAAGCATTCTTAGGAGCTATTGGAGTTTGTCATATCTTTATTTGAAATTTTGCTCAATGTGCTGCAGCACTGATACAATTTGCTTGAAAAAATGTTCCTTTCAAATTCAGACCAAAACAAATAGCAGCACAGAAAGATTTGAAGGAAGTTCTGATGAACTCTCCAGCAATTCAAGCTATTGACTACTCACCCCCCACCCTACTCATCCTATCAGTTGACACTTCACAGATTGCTATTGATTTCTTTCTCACTCAATGCAATCCCAACAATCCTCAAAAATGATATTACAGTTGATTTGGATCGATTATGCTTAATGACTGCGAATCTTGATTTTTTCAACCAAAACTCGAACTCTATGGTCTATATTGCACTCTTGGAGCACTTTGATTGTACCTAATAGGGGTTCAAAAGCTTATCATCAAAGTCAACACGAGATATATCAAAGGCATGCTCTTGAATCCTGATATCATTTATGCCTAGTGCTAGCATCAATCGATGAATAGTATTGATCCTAACCCTTCACTTTACATTAGTCTATGTGGCAGGGACACACCATGGTCTTGATGGACTTTTGAGATGCCCCCCACAAGATGAAGATGATTAGCTCGACAACGAAAATGATTTTGGAGACTGAATCGACCATCTTCATGGATTTGTACATCAAATCAATCCCATTATGTCCCTTTCCTTCACATCAAATTTTGACCCTCTCCCTCTCTTCAGATTCCAGTAAGGGGAAGGATCTTACCTATAACAATATCCCATGAATGAACAATGTGAAAAAGGACGATGAAAGATTACTTCATGTTTGAAAATGGTTACATGATCTGGTGTGATCCCCTGATTTATCAGATGCTAAATATGCCACTTTTATTTGATATTGTACTGAATTCTTTTTAGACTTGGGCAAACTATGGAAAAAGGACTCCCATGGAGCTCACAAGATTATCACAATTCCAAAACATCATCTCAAAATTATTTGCACAGCTCACGATGATATTGGACACAAGATGATTTTTGCTATGAAATCAGTTATTGCCCTTTGATTTTGGTGGCTGAACATAAAGGCTGACATTGCATGGTTTATTTGTACTTGCCACCTATGCCAAATCTGAGAAATGTGAAATCTTCTAATTCTGCCTACAGGGGCCACTCCAGCACCTCTTTTTGGCAAAGTCTATATCAATATGATGCAAATGCCCCTGTCAAACAGATTCAAATACATTGTACAAGGTCGATGTTCACTAATGACTTATTCCAAATGGTGAAAACTTGACATGAAAATGCCATGGCCCTCAGTGACTGGATCTGTGAAGACATCATTTGTCAATGGGGCTCACTATACAAAATCATAACTGACAATTGCTCTGCATTTATCACAGCTGTGGAATATCTCATGAAATGATATCATATAAACCACATTTGGATTAGCAGTTATAACTCGGATGCCAATGGACTCATCGAATGAGCCCACTTAGATGTTCGACAATCACTATTCAAAGCCATTGATGGAGAGCAAGCCAAATGGCCAACAGGAGCACATTCAGTATTTTGGGCAGAACACATCACAGTTCGTAAACGTATGGGTTGCTCTCCTTACTTTGCAGTTACAGGATCACATCCTCTAATCCCACTCAATATCTCTAAAGCAACATATTTGCAACCACCTCCCAATTCTATCTTATTGACAACTGACCTCATAGCTCAACGAGCCATAGCATTACAGAAACAATCAACTGACCTCAAAGTTTCATATTCAAAGGTCTATGCCTCTTGACTCAAAGCTGCAAAACACTTCAAACTCATTCACAAACAAATGATGTGCAACTGCAACTTTGCGAAAGGAAATTTAGTGCTACTTCAAAACATGCAAATCAAAAAATCCCTTAATTGCAATATAAAACCATGATATCTTCGCCCTCTCATTGTTATCGAACAGAACTATGGAGGAGCTTATATCCTCTGCAAACTCGACAGATCAGTACTACATCGACCTATTGCTGTTTTTGACTGCTGCCATATCTAGCTTGAAAAGCTATTCCCCTTCCACTAAACTTCCTCAATATCGACTCTGAACATTTTGAACAACTTTGAACAACTTCTAACTTTGACAAAGATATTTCCGAAGACTTTCTGGACTTTGAAAATAAATAGTTATTCTTTTTTCTTTGTTTGCAATTACTTACAAAAGACTTCAATTTCTTTTTGTGTATGATACAAGTTGCAATATCGCATTATAGCATGGTTATGCAAACTCCAAAGGGTTTTTTTGGCCATGATGATTCACTGAGCTTTTCTCTTATTTTCTCTATTCTCTTTAGTCTTCTTATTGCTACCTTTCGAGACTTACAAGCTTTTGATTCCAAATTAAAGATATACAACAAAATAATTTTTCTCTACTCCTCCAACATAACCTCTAACAACTCTATCTCCCTACCCAATATCTCCATCTCCACTTTTTTTTGTGTCAGCTTTGCTGCAATCAAGCTATGATGCACTGCCCATTCATCCTCACTCCCTTCAGCCTCCTCAACAGCCCAAACCTCCTTTGCTTTCCCCTTTGACAATTGCCTTTTGTCCTTTGATTTTGATGGTGATGACTTCGAGGGCCCTGTGACTGGTTCAACATCCTTGACAGGGCTGATAAGACAAATTCTAGGTACTATAAAAGTTGCATGAATAAATTAGCATGCATCATGAAAACTATTCAAAAATATTCGTATCTGGCTTTGGGTGCATAACCTGTCTTGAATGTCCACCCTTCACCACCCCAACCTTTGCTGCTTTGCCCTTTCAAATCCCCTTCCTCGAAACTCCCTGCCAATAGCACTCCTGCACCTCCTGGGTGCACTTCCCACATTTTGGGGCCCCCTCCTTGATGATACAATGTGGCTGGGACTTGAAACCAGCACAATGATCACACTACAAATGAGATTAGTGTATTTTGCACTCAAAATTAAAATTTGAAACTTACTGGACCTTCAAACTTGAGCAATCTGCTCATTTTGACCCTCACCCACTTTGCCTCACCTACATCTGCCACCTCCTCTTCCTGATCCTCATTGTCCCCAGCTCCACTACTCTTCACTTCACCACCCTTACCACAGGCAGCTGGATCTCCTTCTCCTCTTCATCCACCTCTGTAAGGGCAACCTCAAAGCCTCACTTAATAGTGAGCTAACAGAGAGGAATCCAAAGTTAACATTACACTACATAATACAGACACTCCAGGTGCACCTAACAGAGGGGAATTCAAAGAGAAAACTCTAAGGACCCATCTGTTGATGCCCAGTATATGTGCTAGAGCCAAAAATCAAATAGTAAGCTAAAAATAGCAAAAAGGTGGAAATAGGTGGATCCAGCTGTGGGATGACATCACCTTAATGGATAAACATCCAGAATGGGTCCTGCCTCTAAGAATAGAACTGTTGACATGTACCAACATAGAAAAACAGTGAAATATAATAATAAAATAGGAATAAATCATAGAAAATCATAGAAAAGGCAGAATAGGGTAAAATAAAATATAAAGAAATATGGGATGAATGCAGAAGATTGCCCAGATGCCTGGGGTGCCTTCCTTTCCCCCTACATCCCCCCCCTTCTATGATGCATTGCCCCAATGCATTCAAAACTGTATTTGCCCAAAGTCAGATGCTTGGATGTGCTGGGGTGCAGAGGAATGCTGCCGGGGGAACTCCCTGACCAGTCATGGGGCATTCACATTGGACTCTGCAACCCAGGAGTTTTCCTCATACCCATAACCCTTCCAGTGTACCAGGTATTCGAGTTTACCTTGACATAAGCAGCTGTCTAAGATGGACTCGACCTCATACTGAGGTTTGCCTTCAATGACTGTAGGCAGTGGGGGAGGTCATCACGCATCCAGGGAATGGATCTGTGGGAGCTGGCAGCAGCTTTATGACATGGAAGACAGGTTGGAGTCCGGACATTGACTGTAGTAGCCATAGGCGGTAGGCATGTAACCCAACATGTCTAGTGATGAGGAACAGTCCAAGAAAGTGGTGGGCAAGTTTCTTGTATAGATGTGTGGTGGAAATGTCACTAGAGTCGAGATAGACATGATCTCCAACCTTATATGTGGGTGTGGGTGAGTGACGCTGGTTGTAGAAGTGTGCCATGTTATCCTTCACCTTGGCCAAGGCTGATTTTACCTCCTCCAAGATGTCCTTCATCTGCTCTGTGAACTCATTGACTGTCTCCAAGTGTGAGGGTGCTTGCCGAGGCTCGAAGCCCATGTGTGGGTATCACCCTGTGTTGAGGAGGAAGGGAGTTTGTTGGGTGGAAGAGTGGACATAATTGTTGTATCCAAACTCAGCCATGGGGAGGAGATCTTCCCAATCATCCTGTTGCTCATGACAAAGATATAGATGCACTGCTCCAGTTCTTGGTTAACTCATTCTGTCTGTCCATCTGTCTGTGGATGGTAGGCAGTCGAGGCAAGAAGTTTGATTCCCAGCAGGTAGTACAGCTCTCGGTGATAGGTCCATTGCATGCTCTAAGGTCTAGAAATGGTTCTAATCATATCGACACATTATGACATGTGCTCTGAATCACTATGAATGCCACGAAATCAATTTCAAACCCTTTTTGAACTATCTCAGATGACTTCAAATGACTTCAAATGACTTCAAATGGTTTCAAATGACTTTGCAATACATTGAACACCTTTGGATCACTTCGCACCACTACCCACAGTGGTGCTTGACATGCAACAAAATGGCTTATTTCAAATGTGCTATGTGTCGAAAGGGTTTTGAAATAGCCATATGGCACTCAATATCATTTGACACAAGGAGAGATGACAAAAGATTTAGAATGTGATAAATGAGGTTTTGTGTTTTAATGATATATTGAAGCAATAGGACAAGCCCTTTTTACTATACTGAAACAACGTACATTTCAATAATTATCATTTCTCATTTGTTTTACAATTTACAAAGTCCTTTACTGTTGTGTATATTGCCTCTTGTTCTCCATATTTCCTTTTTGGTACTATCTCTTCAAAATGTATATAGACTTATACTAGCTACTTAGAAGAACAGAGAAGAAGTTACCCTTTCCCTTATCATCTGATCTAAGAGCAATTCTCTTGAGTCTTAGCCTCCCATCACATCTCTAAGTTCTGTAAAATATCGTGAACTTCTTCAAACTTTCGTACTCGCTCCTCAACTTATCGCACATCACCCATTGTCTTTCAAAAACACTTCTTATTTGCTATATTTGCTCCTCAACATACCTCAACATCGGTCTGACACTTTTGAAACTTCTTGAACTATTTTAGACATCTTCAAACTTCCTCAAAACTACTTTGAACATCTTTTGAATCTCCTTCGAACCTTTTCATACACTCCTAAAGTTCATTCGCAATGTGTTTCACCATTTTACACTTCTAACCACAATGTTTGGGTGACAGCAGTGACATTTAGTACCAACTTGCACCCTTTCTCTAGCCTGTGTCATCTTTTAGACCTTTTAATAGGTTTTTGTAAGGTTTCCAGGTTGAGCATTATTACTGGATGAACTCTGCAATGAATTGTGGTCCTCAGTCACAGAGGAATGCACCAGGCAGTCTATGGAGCTTTGACACATGGCACAAATAGAGTCAAGCCACTCCAAGTGCAGTGACAGTCATATGAGTGGGGTTAAGATGAGCTCACTTCCCAGCAGAGTCAACTGTGCACATTACCACATCAAACCCATTGGACTCCAGTAGTTCCACCACAAAGTCCACACTCACGATGTCCCAATGATTCTCTGGGACCAGAAGGGGGTGTAACTTGCCCATGGGCTTGCACCATGGAGTCTTGGTGCATAAGCAGAGGTCACAGGTATGGCAGTACTGACCAATAAGTCGATGTAAGGGAAAAGGAAGGCACCCCAGGCATCTGGGCAACTTTCTGCATTTGTCCCATATTTTTTATATTTTATTTCACCCTATTCTGCCTTTTCTATGATTTTCTATGATTTATTCCTATTTTATTATTATATTTCAGTTTTTTCCATGTTGGTACATGTTGACAGTTCTATTCTTAGAGGCAGGACCCCCTCTGGATGTTTATCATCAAGGTGACATTATCCCACAGCTGGATCCACCTATTTCTGCCTTTTTGCTATTTTTAGCTTACTATTTGATTTTTGGCTCTATCACATATACTGGGCATTGACAGATGGGTCCTTAGAGTTTTCTCTTTGGATCCCCTATTTTATGTGCACCTGAAGTGTCTGTATTATGTAGTATAATTTTAACTTTGGATTCCCCTCTGTTAGCTCACTATCAAGTGAGGCTTTGAGGTTGCCCTTACAGTAAAAAACTCTCTCTTAAGGCTCAAAATCTTGGACACTCTGCCAAGATAGGCAAGTATGGTGTAGAAGAAAACTTTCAGAGCTCCACAGACTCCCTACACACCATCCCATACACTCCCACCTTCAGTGTGTACTGCCTTTCATCCGACCTGCTGCCTAGCACTATGGACACTCTGGAGTGCATCAATGTGCTTGAAGGCGATGTTGCTGGAATTCATGTGCAAATTGATACACTTACATCCACCATTGAAACCTTTATTAGAACTCTCCAGTCGAACCCCACACTGCCCATTTTGACCCCTAGCTTGCCAAGTGCACACGTGCCATCTAATACATGTCCAAGCAAAGACACATGCATTAAACCTGCACCCTCCACTGAATTTAATGGTGCACATTCTCATGGACATGCTTTCCTCAATTCCTGTGAGTTGTACATTTGTCTATGCCCAAAACAATTTGTGGATGATGACGCTAAAATTTATTGGGCCCTTATGTACATAAAATCTGAGCATGCCTATTTTTATGTTGACCATATATTACATCAAACCAAGGAGCATGGCTCCCTTCCATTTTCCACCTGGGGGGACTTTCATGATGAGTTCATACAACACTTCTGCCCCATCAATGAATGCCAATGAGCTGTAATGCATTTTGAATCCACTTTCTATTACCAAGTGTGTCGATCTGTGGACGACTACATCGATGAGTTTTGAGACCTGGTGGACATGGCAAGGTATGGGAGTGGGTTGCCCATAGTGGGTGGTGAAGTTTTGTCGAGGTCTTAATTGAGAGATCCAAGACCAGATTGCACAGATGTTGGAAGGATGCCCAGCAGACAATGATATAAATTCTTGGTATAAGGCTGCTTCCCTCTGTGATGAGAACTGACTCACAAATGCAGCATTTACTGTGGCTTTCCATACTCCTACCACCACCCATGCACCCCATACCTTTAATTGAGCACCCTTTCATCCTAATCCCATCCCTATGTGCCAACACATTGATAATACTCAACCCTGAAACCCAAACAAAACCTATTAAATGGCTTCGGATGGTATAACATGAGTCAGAGGAAGGGTGCGAGTTGGTACTAAATAACACCACTATCACCCAAAGGTTGTGATTAGTAGTGTAGAATGGTGAGAGGCATCATTGATGATACTCGACCTAGAAACCTACCAAAAACCTGTTAAAAGGCTTAGAAAGTATAACACAGGCTAGAGGAAGGATGTGAGTTGGTACTAAATATTACTGGTGAGACCAAAACATTGTGTTTAGTGATGCAAAATGGTAAGGAATGTTGCGAATAGTCTTTAAAGGCATTCAAAGATGTTCGAAATAGTTCAAAATAGATTCAAAGATGTGCAAAATAGTTCAAATAAGTTCAAGTAGTTCAGATAAGTTCGAAGAGGTTCAAGGTATATCGAGGAATGAGTTTAGTGAACGTGAAGTGTTTTTCAAATGGCAATGGGCAATGGGCAATAAAATGAGGAGTGAATATGATAGTTTCAAAGAAGTTTATGATATTTCACAGAACTTAGAGATACGATGCAAAGATAAGACTCAAGAGAATGACTCTTAAATCTGACGATAGTGAGAGGATAAATTATGCTCTGCTCCCCATTGGTATTCTCTGCTTCTGTTCTAAGTAACTAACACAAGTCTATATACAAATTGAAGAGATAGTACTAAAAAGGAAATAAGAACATGTGTAAAACATGAGGCAATATATCAAACAATGAGGACTTTGTAGATCATGAAACAAATGAAAAATGATAAATAACTGAAATGTATAGTGTTTCCATATAGTAAAAGTACTTATCTTTTGCTTTAATATATCAATGAAATGTAAAAATGCACTTATCACATTCTAAGTCTCTCGTAGTTTCTCCTCGTGTCATGTAGTGCTCGATATGTGGCAAATTGGCTTGTTCTGGATGTGCAGCATGTATCGAAAGTGTTTCAAGACAGCTATACAGTGGCCAATGTCATTCAAAATGCTGCAAAGTTGTCTGAAGTGTCACAAAATTGTTCAAAGTCATTCAAAGTCATCCAAAATAGTGCAAAATAGTGCAAAATAGTTTGAAAAGGATTTGATGTCGATTTCGTGGCATTCATAGTGATTCAGAGTGTGTGTCGTAATGTCTTGATACAGTTAAATCCTTCTCCAGACCTTAGCGCATGTAGTGGACCTATCATCATGAATTAACTTTATGAGCATATGAAAAGGCTTGAAAAAGGTTCAAAGAATGTTCAAAAAGGTTCAAAGGATGCACAAAGCAGTTTGAAGAAGTTTGAAGAGGTTTGAAGTAGTTCAAAGGGAGTCAAAAATGTTGGACTGGTGTTGAGGAGAAAATAAAGCAAATAAAAAGTATTTTTTGAGAGGCGATGGGCAATGTGCAATAAGTTGAGGAGCAAATACGATCATTCAAAGAAGTTCACAATATTTTGCAGAACTCAGAGATACGATGCAAGGCTAAGACTCAATAGAACAGCTCTTAAATCAAACAATAAGGAAGAGGGTAACTTCTTCTCTGTTTCCTTTTTGCTTTTGTTCTAAGTAACTAATACAAGTCTATATACAATTTGAAGAGATAGTACTAAAAAGGAAATAAAATATGTGTAGTACATGAGGCAATATATACAACAATGAGGACTTTGTAAATCATAAAACAAATGAAAAAAGATAAATAATTGAAATGTACAGTGTCTCCATATGGTAAAAGTACTTATCTTTTGCTTCAATATATCATTGAAACCTCTAAGCACTATTATTGCATCATAAATCTCTTGTTGTCTTTCCTCATGTCCAGTAGTGCTCGATATGCGATGAAATAACTCATTCCCAGTTGTGCAGCATGTATCGAAAGGGTTTTAAAACAGTTATGTGGCAGCCAACATCATTCAAAGTGCTGCAAACTCGTTTGAAAGCATTCAACATGTCACGAAATCATTTGAAATCATTTAAACTTGTTTGAAGTTGTTTGAAGTTGTTTGAAACCATCCTAAATAGTGCAAAAGGGGTTTGAAGTCAATTCCATGGTGATCGTAGAGGTTGAAATTGTGAATCATGATGTGTCAATACATTTAGAAGCATTCTCCAGAGCCTAGAGCATGAAATGGACCTATCACCATGGCATTGAGCTCTAACACCCCCACTCCAATGGATGTCAATGTAGCCTGTAGTCGAGCTCACAGGCTAGATCTCTGCTACTGCTATGGGGAGACTGGACACATGGCTCGAAATTTCCCCCCCTGCCAAGACATCCATAAACTCATGTCTGAGGGATAAAATGAGCTCCTCCAAGACCTGTTGGCACTGGCAGACATTGAAGGCCTAGAGAAAGAGGAAGCTAAAGAGGAAGGGCAGGAACAGGATTTTTCCACTCACAATGAGTGAACAGTATGCCCTTGTTGCCTGTCCATAACCACTTTAAAGTTCTGTCTGTTGATTCACTAGAGGATGAATCTTATTCTGTGATCATTCCTTCTCTAGACCCCTCTGAAGTGGCTAAAGATGTACCTACCCCTTCCTCCCCACCCCTCCCTCTACCCAGATTGAAATCTTAGGAGCATAAGCTACCATACAAGTACATTATGACATCCACCCCCTCCCAAAGATCCCTAGAATTGAAGATCGAGCTGCAGACCACAGATATGGGGCAAATACTCAGAGTCTCTGCTCTCTTGGACTTGGATGCCATGAGCCTTTTCATTGATTTGCACCTGGTTCAACAAAAACAACTCAATACCCATACCTGTCTACAATGTGGATGGTTTCCCAAATAAAGCCAGAGTGATTCGGGAGGTTGTCAACCTAGTCCTCTGGTACAAGAATCATAGTGAATGGGCTCTCTTCACTGTGACCCAACTGGGGAAAGAGGAGGCAATTTTGGGCTATCCATGGCTTCATGACTACAATCCTGAGGTCGATTGGGTGACAGATGAATTCATGATGAGTTGTTGTCTCTCTCATTGTCATACTTGCTTTACTGAAGGCAGACAGGAATGTCGAGGGCAAAAGGTCCTCTTACAGTGCACTCAGAAATGTCATGCTGGTTTAATGCCTGTGGCCAATGTAGACTTGGAAGACATCTCAAATCTTGTGCCTGACTATGATGATGATGAAGAGGAGGTGGAAGAGATCGAGGGAGGTGACCAAATTTTCTACACTGCTATTAACTCTTCACATGAGGTGTGTGCCACCTTGAACATCTCCCAGCACCTCGCAGAGGCCTTTCACAAGAACAGTGCACCCAAATCCTTCACTGACTCTGTGCTTCCTCACCTGCATGACTTTGAGGATGTCTTCTCCAAAAAATCCTTCAACTCACTTCCCAACTGTAAGCTGTGAGATTATGCAATTGAGCTCATGCTGGGTGCGACACTCTCCTCCTGCAAGGTCTATCCCCTCTCTCCTGAAGAACAATGACAACTCAACAAGTTCATCAATGAACACTTGGCTTCAGGTCATATCCACCCTTCAAAATTGCCCATGGCCTCACCCTTCTTCTTTGTCAAGAAGAAGGATGGGTCCCTTCAACCGGTTCAAAACTATCGATGCCTCAATGACATCACAGTCAAGAGTCATTATCCACTACCCCTCATATCCAAACTCATCAACCAACTCTGCAGGGTGCATTACTTCACCAAGCTTAACATCCATTGAGGTTACAACAATGTACAGATAAAGAAAGGGGATGAGTGGAAGGCAGCTTTCTGCATGAACTGTGATCTTTTTGAACCACTTGTCATGTTCTTTGGTCTCACTAATAGCCCTGCCACCTTTCAGACCATGATGAATGACATCTTCCATGATCTCATACTGGAAGGCATTGTCTGTGTCTACCTCGACAACATCCTCATCTTCACTTGGGACCTTGATGAACATCCTCAAATCACACTGATAATACTCAATCCAGAAACCCAAACAAAACCTACTAAGTGGCTTCAGATGGTTAACGCGAGTCAGAGGAAGGGTGTGAGTTGGTACTAAATATCACCATTGATATCCAAGGTTGTGTTTAGGGATGTGAAATGGTAAGAGATGTTACAAATAGTTTGTGGGAGTGTATGAAGTTGTTCAAAGTAGGTTCAAAGATGTGTGAAATAGTTTGAAAAAGGTTCAAAGGGTTCAAAGAGGTTTGAAGTAGTTTTGAGGAAGTTTGAAGATGTTGGACTGATGTCAAGGTATGTCAAGGAGCAAATATAATGAATAACAAATGTTTTTCAAAAGGCGATGGGTGATGTGAGATACATTGAGGAGCAAATACAAAAGTTTGAAGAAGTTTGCAATATTTTGCAGAACTTAGAGATATGATGCAAGGTTAAGACTTAAGAGAACAGCTTTTAAATTGAATGATAATGGAGAGGGTAACTCTTCTCTGTTCCCTTTTTTCTTTTGTTCTAAGTAACTAATACAAGTTTATATACAATTTGATGGAATAGTACTAAAAAGGAAACAAGAACATGTGGAAAACACGAGGCAGTATGCACAGCAAATAAAGGTATTGTAAAACATAAAACAAATGAGAAATGATAATAAATGAAAAACATACATTGTCCCAGTATAGTAAAAGTTCTTGTCCTATTGCTTCAATATATCATTGAAACATAAAACCTCATTATTCACATTCTAGATCTTTTGTCATCTCTCTTCATGTCCAGTGGCACTCGATATGTGATATGATGGCTCATTCTGGATGTGCAGCATGTATAGAAAAAGTTTCAAAACAGATATATGGCAGCCAACTTTATTCGAAGTGCTGCGAAGTTGTTCGAAAGCATTTGAAATGTCATGAAATGGTTTAAAATGGTTTTAAATGGTTCAAAGTCATTCAAAATCATGCAAAGTTGTTTAAAAAGGGTTCGAAGTCATTTTTCTGGCATTTGTACAGGTTGTAATTGTGAATCATAATGTGTCAATACATTTAGAAGCATTCTCCAGAGCCTAGAGTGTGCAATAGACCTATCAATGTGCCTGGTACTGGTGTGACTTTGGTGGCACAAACTCTATCTTCATCACAACAAGTGTGAGTTTGAGAAGACACAAATTGAGTACTTGGGCCTGATGATCTCAGATGGACAGGTGGAGATTGACCTGGTCAAGGTTGCTCATGTTACAACCTGGCCCACACCCACAAACAAGAAAGAGGTGCAGTCTTTCCTGGGCTTCATTAATTTCTATTGGTGCTTTATTAAAGATTTTTCCCACCATGCATGCCTGATCTCACTGGCAAGGAGGAATGGAAGTGGGAGAATGCACAGCAGGAGGCATTTGAGAAGCTCAAAGAGATGGTCACTTCCACTCCAATCCTCACCTTTGCTGATGACTCACATTCCTTCCATGTAGAAGCTGATGGTTCAGACTTTGTAATGGGTGCAGTGCTGTCCCAACAGTCTCCCAAGGACCAGAAGTGGCACACCATTGCCTTCTACTCAAAAAGTCTCAGTGCTGTGGAATGCAATATCAAGATCCATGACAAGGAGATGCTGGTGATAATGCAGGCATTGGAGGAGTGGCGACATTTCCTGGAGGGTGCTCAACACAAGGTCGAGATGGCCCACAAGAACCTCAAGTGCTTCATGACCACCAAGAAACTTAATTGTAGTTAAGCCCACTGGTCCCTCTACCTCTCCAGGTTTGATTTCTCTCTGCATCATCACTCAGAATGCAGCATGGCATGCACTAGAAGGTGTTACCTTAGAGGGTGAGGAGCACAGTATCCTATGTGACATTTATCATGCAAATCATAGTGGTTTACATGAGAATGCTGTGGCTCTGGCAGTGAAGGAGCTAAGAAAGGGGTCCACTTCTTTGCTTCATGCAGCAGAGTGGGCAGAAAAGGATGACATCCTATACTTCCATAACTCCATCTACATTCCTAATGATCCCCAGCTTTGATGATGACTTATCTCTCAGCACCATGAATCACTCATTGCTGACCACCCTGGACTTGGAAGATGCTGGAGCTCATATCATGGAATTATTGGTGGCCCCAGATGTCTCGACTCATTGATCAGCACTGCCATACCTGTGACCTCTGCTTATGCACCAAGACTCCATTGTGCAAGCCCATGGGTGAATTACATCCCCTTCCAGTCCCAGGAAATTATTGGGATGTTGTCAGTGTGGACTTCATGGTGGAACTACTGGTGTCCAATGGGTTTGATGCAATAATGTGCACAGTCAACTCTGCTGGGAAGCAAGCTCATTTTAACCCCACTCATATGACTGTCACTGCACTTGGAGTGGCTCAACTCTATTTACATCATGTGTAAAAGCTTCATGGACTGTCTGGCACATTCCTCTGCAACCGAGGACCACAATTCAATGTAGAGTTCACCCAAGAGCTGTACTGCCTGCTGGGGATCAAACTCTTCATCTCAACTGCCTACCACCCACAGACAGATGGACAGACAGAGCAAGTCAACCAAGAACTGGAGCAGTACATCTGCATCTTCATCAATGAGTGATAAGATGATTGGGAAGTTCTCTTCCCCATGGCTGAGTTTGGATACAACAATCATGTCCACTCTTCCACCCAAAAAACTCCCTTCCTCCTCGATGCAGGGTGACACCCATGCATGGGCTTCAAGCCTTGACAAGCACCCTCACATTTGGAGATGGTAACCAAGTTCACAGAGCAGATGAAGGACACCTTGGAGAAGGCAAAGACAGCTTTGGCCAAGGCAAAGGATGACATGGCATGCTTCTACAACCAGTGTCACCCACATCCACATATAAGGTTAATGATCATGTCTATCTCAACTCTAGTGACATTTCCACCATGCATCCATCCAAGAAACCCACCCACCACTTTCTTGGACCATTTCTCATCACTAGATGCATCGGATCACATGCCTACCACCTATGGCTACCACAGTCAATATCCAGACTCAACCCTGTCTTCCATGTTATACAATAAAGCTGCTGCCAGCCCCCACAGATCCATTTCCTGGATGCATACTTTTTCTACTGGTAAAGTGTTTAATCTGACATTTTATGTAACCTTGCTCAACTCTTCCTGTTCTGCTACACTCAGTCATAACTGGCTGAGACAACACAATCCATTGACTGACTGGTCTTCAGACCATATTGTGTTCCATTCAGCAGATTATGAGGTCAGGCACACCCAATGTCTTCTGACCAGATTTTGTCTGTATCACCTCTGACTCTGATCCTTCTGGTAGAAATCCACAATTTACCTGCAACTTATGAACCCTCCAAACCTTCCAAACCACCCAGTATCTCATTTATCAATGCTGCCACCTATGCACTTACCAGTAAACTTCCTGGAGCAGTAACCTTCCAGAAGACCTCTGCTCCAGAAAGGTTGATAACTCACCCCACACAGTGTGGAAACCCAACCAACCTTTCCAGCATTCCAGCAGAGTACCACAAGTTTGCTGACATTTTGAATAAACAGAAGTTGAACACACTCCCTCCACACTGCTCTCATGATCTGAAGATTGAGATTGAGAATAATGCTACACCCCCTCCAGGCCACACGTACTCCCTCTTGCCCTCTGAACTGTAGGTGTTATGAGTGTTTATTGAAGAGAACATTCATCCTAGCTTTATCCTGGTGTCCAAATCTCTGCATCTCTGCATGGTATTACTATACTCTGCATCAAGAAGAAGTATACAAGCCTCTGACTTTGGGTCAACTACAGAGGCCTCAACCTTATTACTAAAAAGAATCGCTACCCACTTCTGCTAATTTATGGCCTCCTCGATTTCCTGTAAAAAGCCCATTATTTACCCAGATGGCTCTCTGAAAAACCTATCACTTTGTATGCATTGCTGATGGTGATAAATTTAAAACAACTTTTTAGACCTGCTATAAATCTTTTGAGTGGTTGGTGGTTTCCTTCAGTCTCACTAATGCACCCACAGCTTTCCAGCAGTTCATGAATAACATATTCTCAATGTCTGGATCATCGTATACCTTGATGACATTTTCATCTACTCAATGCTCACATCAAGTAAGTCCTCCAAACACTCCAGAAAAATGGACTTTATGCCTCTCTCTAAAAATGTGAGTTACACAAAGACACTATTGAATATTTGTGGTTCATCTTGTCACCAGATAAACTGCAGATGTCCCAATACAAAGTCAAAATCATCCTCAACTGGGCCTGAACTCCAGAAAATCAAGGATATCTGGTCCTTCTTGGAGGGTACGGTAAGAGTAGTGACTCCCCAAGGAAGAAAGTGTAAGGACAACCTCAAGCCTTACTCAATAGTGAGCTAACAGAGAGGGATCCAAAGTTAATATTACGCTACTTAATACAGACACCTCAGGCACACCTAACAGAGGGGAATCCAAAGAGAAAACTCTAAGGACCCATCTGTTGATGCCCAGTATATAATGATAGACCTGAAAATCAAATAATAGGCTAAAAATAGAAAAAGGGTGGAAACAGGTGGATCAAGCTACAGAATGACATCACCTTGATGGGTAAATGTCCAGAAGGGGTCCCACCTCTAAGAATAGAACTGTCAACATGACCAACATGAGGAAAAACTGAAAATAATCATAAAATAGAAATAAAATCATAGAAAACCATAGTAAAAGAGAATAAGGTGAAATAAAATATAGGAAAATATGGGATGAATGCAGAAAATTGCCCAGATGCCTGGGACACCTTCCTTCCCCTTACACTCATGGGAGTCCAGGGGTGATTGCATAATGCAATCACTTAATTCTTTAAACACAATCCAAATGCTCTATGCCACATTGCATGAATGATGTATAAGGGGATGAAATTCTGGCTGTATCAAAATTTCATGGAGTGGACAAATACTGTATTTCCTTGCCTGGAAGTTGAGGCATTAAAAGGGGGGGGTAATGTTAGGAAGCAATAACATTACATAATAATTTTTTTCTTCTTGCACTCAATTAGACTCTATTATGCTGATTTGCACATGCATGTGAGGCATGAGAATTTTATTTCACACATGTTGCACACATGTGATCTTCAATTATATGTATGTGTACATCCATAACAATAATGTACAATATGTGTAACATAATATATGCAATACATGTTGGAGCAGACTATATACGCTGCACAGGGGAAAAGACAACACATTCCTTACAACCTACCTGGGGTTTAGTTAGACTTACAGCTAGGGTTAGCAGAGGTAAGAACACTCTATTCCTACTATGGTACAGGTTCTCCTTATATACATAATAATAAGGATGTCACATGACTCGGGAATGTATTTACCACATGTATGCGCAGTAAGTGCAGTAACATGTGTATGCTGCATGTATTGCCTCATGTATGCAGCATGTATCTCAGTGTTTAATTTCAACAATACACACCTAGACATTTTCCACCTATTACAATGGTGTGAACCACCTTTCTTAACCAAACTATTCTGTTCATAACCTCTCACATCAATCTATCAATTCCCACATCACACACATGGCCTCTCACAACATCTCATAGAAGAGAACCCACATGGTGTTTGCTAGCAGCTAAGTGGGGGTCACTCTAACAGGTATCACTTGCACATCACCTGCAACTTTGTATACTTTATGATGACCACAATAAGCTTCAAACTCATTGCCAAAACTGACATGCCACAAGGTAGCCAAGGTTCTCAATATGTTACCATGAAAAGTAGGTCTTTGGATCTCAAAATAGCACAAATCAAACAACAAGCATGTACTATTGAATAAAGATAGGCTATGTATATCAATGAAAGAAAGGGCATGCAGCAAGCAAACAGATCATCAATGACAATGAACTATGCCTCACTGCAAAGAATTCATTATTTTGGAGGTTCCTACTTCAATATGCGTAAGTCTGGTTAAGTGGCTGGTTGTATCCCAAACTGTCAGCACAAGAAACCCATACTGGGAAAGTGCCTGATAGTCTAGTTCTGATACTATGACTTGGCATGTGTTGCCATCATAATCCTATTGGGAAGGGTGTATGTGTTAATGTGTATGTGTGTGTAAGTTCCAATATTTAAGCAGGTGTTAGGTGTTTTTGAAGGGAATCCTCATATACAAGAATGCTGATTAGTGTATACATGTAAGTTATTACTGAAAATGGCAGAATAGCTGAAGGCAATATACCTGGCATTTTCCACAATTAAAACTTATTAGCAGAATAAGTTAGTTCTCAAGATTTTACCTCCAACATAGTAGATTCTCAATCTTTAGCAAGCTTATACATTTCTATGCTTTTTCATGTACTGCAGTCAGATATGAAGAACTTGAGGATGTACTAGCCTGGCAAGCCCATCTTGTAGTATAGAGTGAAGACAGTCATTAGCTTATATAAAACCTGGTACTTGACATGGGGAGGCATGTGGCTACCCTCCATTTGATGTAAAATCCAAACTTCACATTGGTTGCCAAACCATGTGACCAAACATGTCCACATGTCACCTTTGTTTTTTTTCATTACTTGCTATGCATTGCCTGCATGCCTGATCCCTCAGGACCTGGCTTGAGCAACTCTGATGGACATGTGCTACATAGATCACTGGCTTCTTCACCCCAATTTGCCACATGATCTTCATGATTATGTCCTTGAGGGCCTTGCAAGGCTGTGGATGGAATTTATGCACTTCTAGTTGTATGGACTGGAGGTGGGAAAACAGGAGTTTTTTATGGATATGTACTACAGTGACTCACAAAACTGAGTCAATATTTTGGACTTTTTGATTCATTGTTGAATAGCTTCCCATAAACAACAAAACCAAACAAGGTATTGGTGTACCGAATAACATACATGATCAGGGCTACCAAACAAACAAAGAATTATGTAATTTTAATCATCCCTCATGGAGATATGATCATTTTAATTCAGGGACTCATTGACTCAGTTTTGTGAGGAGTAGTCAGAAATATTAGAATCTGATGCTCCACCAACTGTATAATATCAAAATCTTGACAGATGGTTTCTAAGGTGATGTGACCCTTGATGGGACCTTAAATTATAGTATTTAATTAGGACTAGCATTCTTCATACTTCAATATTCTCCAATGCATCCCATCTCCTCTGCTCAGAAGGAAAACATTCTTTCCCTGGCCTCCAATCATTATTCTACCCACAATATTGCCTCTAAACTCAACCTCAGCCAGTCTAGTGTATCCAGAACACTCAGGGCTCTCCATCCAAACCTGGATTCCCCCTCTGGTGGTTGTCCTTCTAAGCTCTCATCTACCTCTCAGAGAGCCATCCTTACCCAAATCACCACTGGCAAGGCTGCAAATGCTGTTCAGGCCATCCATTACATCAACAGCATCATCCCCACTCCAGTCTCCTCAGAAACAGTCAGAAGAGTTCTCAGAAAAAACTCATTCAAGGCTGTGGTGAAGAAGAAAAGGCCCTTGCTTAGTCTAAGGCATAGGAAAGCAAGATTGGCTTTTGCTCAGAAGTATAGAGAGTGGACTGTGGAAGACTGGAGGAGGGTTATTTGGTCAGATGAGACTAAAATCAACAGGTTTGGGTCAGATGGGAGAGAGTGGGTCTGGAAACAGAAGGGAGAGGGGCTGATTGAGAGAGAGGTGCAGGGAACTGTCAAATTTGGGGGAGGAAACATTATGGTATGGGGGTGTATGGGATGGAATGGAGTTGGGTATCTTGCAGAGGTTGAGGGGAGGATAAATGCTGACCAGTATGTGTCCATTTTGAAGGACCATATGCTGCCTAGCTTGGAGGAGAGTGGAATTTCTGGAGAAGAGGTGATTTTTCAACAAGACAATGACCCCAAGCATACCTCAAAAAAGGCCAAGAAATGGATGGAGAACAACAATATTACTCTTCTGAATTGTCCTGCCCAATCTCCAGACCTCAGTCCTATTGAACATCATTGGGTTCACCTCAAGAACCAGTTAGACAAGTATCCAACAGCACCAAAAGGAATTTGGGAGTTATGGGAAAGAGTAGTAGAAGAGTGGAATAATATTCCATCAGAGGTGTGTCAGAATTTAATTAAAAGCATGCCTAGAAGGTTGGGAGCAGTTATTAAGGCCAAGGGAGGTCATACAAAATACTAGAATTACAATTTATCATAATATCAATACCACCTCACAAAACTGAGTCAATGAGTCCCTGAATTAAAATGATCATATCTCCATGAGGGATGATTAAAATTACATAATTCTTTGTTTGTTTGGTAGCCCTGATCATGTATGTTATTCGGTACACCAATACCTTGTTTGGTTTTGTTGTTTATGGGAAGTTATTCAACAATAAATTAAAAAGTGCAAAACATTGACTCAGTTTTGTGAGTCACTGTACTTCTACATGCATTGAAGAAACTTGAGTCTCCATGCCCTCTTCTCGAGTGAAAGTTTCCAGAAAATCCTGTGATAATCATTGTTTATCAAATCAAGGGTCTCAAGGAAGAGATGGTGAGCTTGATGGTACATATTTATTTGTGTTCATATATTCTTATTGACACTGGTAGGAGAAAACCTTTAAGAACCTTGGATTTTTTTTTTTCAGCTCTGGCCATCAACTGCAGCAGTTTGGGCTTGTTGTGGTGATGCCAATTAAGGAATGGGCCATCCTTGGCAGATTGCGAAAGTGCTCAGGTATGTTTTGTGGCACATTTGAGGGGTGAAAAGAGGGGTTCCAAATGGAATGACATGAGGAGTGAATGCAAAATAGGGAAATGAATTATAGTAAGGAACTTGGCTGGGTGTTCATGGGTTGATGGTGGGCAAAAGATCAGTTTCTATTGAATCTTTATGTTCAGATTCAGTATTGAGGATGTCTTCACTATTGTCAGGCATAATTGAATGCAAGTTAGAGTACTTATCAGACAAGGAAGATACATAATGTGGTGGACACATAGTAACATAAAGATCAGCATGCATCGGCTTGAGCATGGAGTTTGGAATTTCCATCAAATGGAGGGTAGCTCATATCCAGCCTCAAATCTCACTGGGCTAGCATGATCTGAAGACAAGCTGTAATGGTTGGGTGTCAAGACCCATTTTACCTGATCAGATTCCTGATAACTCCTGACTCCTTTCTGACTTCTTTCTGACCTTCTCCATTGGCATTCTGGCCACAGCACTTTTAGTCATCAGACAAGTTGTCACATACCTTAGTAATCATTTGCTTACTCACTTTATTCCTAATACAGTCTTACCAATTCTGGTCATGGACACTTACCAAGACCCATTAGTAAACTTCTGCATTATCCATTATTCTTCTGGCCTTCATTATTTAAGTGCTCATAGCTTAGCCTTAGTCTGGAGTTTGCAAATTACTTGTACTTGTGCATCACATTGTCTATTGCTTGTATCTTGTTTCATATTATCCTTTACCTAATATCAACCCTTAATTATCCTTGACTCATTCCTGAACCAAACCTTCGATCTTTTGACTCCTCTTGACTTAATCACTTCAACCTCTGCTTCATTCTACCTTTGCCCTCCATTCAGAAACCCACTGAACATCTGCACACTTCCCATCTGAAATTGGACAACTGATGGGTAGAAGGGCACAATCTCTTATAAGTTGAAGCCAAGTCCTCTCTGGCCCCTTGTCACCAGGCATGCTACAGCCCAGTGGATTCTGCCCAGAACCCCTGAACACCTCTGACCATTGATGACTGAATTTGACCAAAAGTCTGGTGTATTCCTGACCAAGTCCCAACCTTGATAGTAGCAATCTTGAACTTTGACAGTATTTGCAAACTCATACTTCTCTCATCAATCTACACCATTCTGAACCTTATTCCATGTCCTGCACAGAATCTCATTCTCAGCGGACAACAAGAAACTCCCACCATGCAGGCACCCTTCCAGGCTTATCAGCTATCTGCCAAATAGTACTCCCAGCCTCTAGACCCATTTTGACTTTCAGTGCCTCAGTCCAACCATCAAACATATTTTGATGAGTCAGCTCTGGTGCACCATCCATTAGCACCAACATCATGTCTATGCACTTGCCTTTGGAACCCCCTCAGATTCCAACTCCACTGGACTACATGGAAAATAACAGGCAACCCAATCCTACTGATAATGAAGCTACAGGTGAAGAGGACAGACTTTTTGGTGGTCCCGATGACCCAAGTGATCCTGATGGCCCTGGGAATAACTCTGATCCTGATGATCCTGGATATCAACCTTCTTTAGGTGGAAACCCAGATCCAGACAACAGATTTGTTGACACCCTGTCTGACCTTTCAAACAGTCTCTGCACTCTCCACCAGAACCAAGCCCCAAAGCCTGAGAAGATCAAAGTCAGGGAACCTGACACATTCGACAGTTCCAACCCCCAGAAACTTTGAGACTTTCTAGTTGCATGCAACCTCCATTTCTGAGATCACCCTCACATCTTTGCTTCTGATGAAAGGAAGATCATATTCATCATCTCTTATCTAAAGGGATCAGCATTCAGCTGGTTCAAACCTGGCCTCAACAACCCCACAGATTCCACCCACTGGATGTGGAATTTTGAGGTATTCCTTGGGGAGCTAGAGAGCAATTTTGGCCCTCATGATTCTTTGGGGGACACCGAGAAGGCTCTCTCAGAGCTCACTATGAAGAAAGGAGGCCATATAGTCAAGTATAATACTTTTGGGAACTAGCCTCCTGGGTTGATTGAAACAAAGCCGCTCTTCACAACCAGTACTTTTGTGGACTTCTGCTCCATCTCCACATAGAAGTTTTGCAGGGCGGGAAGCCTGACACTCTGGCAGCCTTGCAGCTCAAGGCCCAAGATGCTGACAACATCTACTGGATGCAGGAAGAAGAAAATCACCTCAATGCCAAGACCTCCAGAACTCCTGCAAACTCTGGGAAAAAGGACTCCAAGGGTTCCCCAAACTTTAATTCCAATCCCAGCTCTAACTGGTAATCAACCCTTAACTGGTGCCTCCTCTAGATCCAAGAGTAACAAGCCAAAGGACTCCATCTCTGACAAGTTGGGAAAGAACAGCAAACTAACTGGAGAAGAATGGAAGTGCTAGATGAAGGAAGGTCTTTGCCTCTATTGCAGTGAATAAGGACATCTAGCTGGCAATTGCGGCAAGTCCAAAGCTACATAAGCCCACACAGCCACAGTCTCTGAATCCATGCCAGATTCTGTGGACTCAAAAAAATAGTCTGCAACTCTCAGGAATATGCCAATGGGGCTGAGGGTTGCATTGACCTTTCCCAGCTGGCTGCCTATGTTCATCTCAATGTGTCTGCTCTTTCTGACCCTGATTCCCTGACCATTCTCCTGTCCATTTCTGACAACTCCATACCCACTCAAACCCTTATCGACTCTGGCTCATCCCACTGTTTTCTCGACACTGCTTTCATGCTGGAAAATTATTTCAGCACAGAAACAATTTTGCTGATCAGACTGACTCTTTGATGGAACTTGCAACTCCATCATCACACAAGTTGTGAAACTCCTAATCACCTTTCTGTCTGGTGAAGTGTTCAATCTGATATTTTATGTAACCCCGCTCGACTCTTCCTGTTCTGCAGTCCTTGGTCACAACTGGCTGAAGCAATACAATCCATTGATTGACTGGTCTTCCACCCAAATAACTTTCTGCTCCACAGAACATAGAGGTCTGGCACCCCTGATGTCTTCTGATCCTCCGACTCCAGAGTCACCTCTGAACCTTCCAGTGGATACCTGAGCACCACCTGCAACCTTGTTCATCAATGCTGCCACATACATGCATGCTAGCAAACTTCCTGGGGCTATTGCCTTTCAGATGATCTTTTCTCTGGAAGGCCTCCTTGGCTGTCACCAGAAATCTGGTGGACCTTTTGGATATCCCTGAAGAATATCATGAGTTTGCCAACATCTTCAATAAACAGAAGGTGGACACCCTTCCTCCAGACCACCTTGATGACCTAAAGATAGAAATAAAAGATAATGTGCCCCCACCTCTGGGCCATATGTACTTTCTCTCCCCATCTGAACTCGAGGCCCTGCAAGTGTTCATCAAAGAGAATGTTTATTCTGGCTTCATCTGACTCTCCAAATCATCTCATGGTACTCTTATACTCATTGTGAAGAAGAAGGACAGTATGCTCTGGCTTTGTGTTGACTGCTGGGGTATTAGGGCGACACCCACTAATCTGCTAGCTGGACCATGCGGGTTCTCTTACAAGAAGGCGGCCGGGGGGCACGCATGATGGGGGGATTTGATGGATTTGATGTGAGGGTTAAAAATAGAACAGTCGGCTGAAATAGGCCTTTCGCACCATTAATATGGATGGAATACCTAAGAGAACACAACTGAGGTCTCCTAGTATTTATGTTAGGGTTATATACTATGTTACACATATTGTAGTATGTTATTACGGATGTGTGCACACATGCGCATACATATTGATGCATGTAAATAAAGAATTCCCACACTGACAAATAATGTGTATATAGGCATTTTGTAGTGTATTTTGGTGAAATAAAATCAAATAAAATAAAATAAAAATAGTATTAGGTAATAGGCATGTTAGGAGACTGTTTCCTAACATTACCCCCCTTTTAGGCCTCGACTTCCAGGCAAGAAAATATTGTATCTGTCTCCTCTGTGAAATTTTAGTAAGGCTGGAAATTCATCCCCTCATATACCATTCTAGCAATGCAACATGGAGCATTTGGATTATGTTTAAAAAATTGGGCAATTGCCTTGCACGTTCGCTTACAATTCTCTTCTGGCTCCCATGAATTATTTTCGTCGGTGTAGTTCTTCCACTTGGATTAAGAACTCCAATTTGTTTCGTCAAAAACGTGAGTCCAAAATCTCTTCCACAATATATTCTAAAGCACCTTCTACCATTATTGGAGGCTGTGTAGTAGTTTGTTGACCAGGAATAGTAGGTGGGCAGTAAGGGCATAAACAGGAAATGTTAATCTCAGGATCAATCTTGAATGACTGAGGTAATTTTAACACTACTGCATTAAGTGAAATTATTTTAGAAATCAGATATGGGCCAACTTACTTCTCCATAAGCTTTCTTGAAGGTTGTGGAATATTCAGATCCTTGGTACTTAGCCATACTAAGTCACCAACTTTATACTCTGGAGCAACAGCTTGAGTACGATCCATGTGTCGCATCATATCATCACGTGCTTTCATCAACACTGCCTCTGCTTCCTCTTGCACTTTTCACATTTTTGACACAAAGTCCTCCACTGATTGTACCTTGACTTCCCTTCGTAGTTCTACTCCCATTCTGGGATGATACCCATAATTAGCAAAGAAGGGTGACATGCGAGTAGCCGAATGGAATTTATTATTGTGAGAAAATTCTGCAATTGCCAACTATTCAGGCCAGTTGGTTTGTCAGTAATTAACAAACATGTGTAGGTACTGCTCCAACTCCTGATTCATTCTCTCTGTCTGCCCATCGGCTTGTGGGTGATATGCCATAGACAATTTGGTTTGACTCCCCAATATGTTATTTAACTCTCACATAAATGCAGAAGCAAATTGTGATCCACGATCAGAGATAACTGTATCAGATAATCCATGTAACTGCCATACCTGATTTAGATAGAGGCATGCCAAGCCCAACGATGAGGTTTCTGCAGTAGTAGGAATGATATGGACTTCCTTTGTGAAGCAGTCGCATACTACAAATATTGCATCATATCCTTGAGCTTCAGGTAATCCTATGATAAAGTCCACAGATATATCTTGCCATGGTGCTTTAGGTATAGGGTTCGGCATTAATTTCTTAGCAGGCTTTTCTGGAAATTTCTTTCTCCTCATGCACATGTCACACCCATCCACATACCCCAATACATACTTTGAAATTCCGGGCCACCAATAATTTCTCATCACCAACTCCAATGTCTTCCACCTTCCTGGATGTCCAGCAGCTGGTGTGTTATGATGTAACCATACGATCTCCCTTCATAAATCTTGATCTTTTGGTACATAGACCTTTCCTCTGAACAACACTAACCCTTGTTCTTCAACCCATTCATCTCCTTTAATATTACTTTTCTTCTCTCCCCTCAAAGCTTTTACAGCTTCCACCACTTTATCATCCATCTCTGAACATTGTCTAATTTTAGACAACATTTCCATCTCTGAGCTATCCACCAATAAATGTCCTTGACACATAGCACAAATACAAAAGCATTCAGGTTTGAGTAGGGTAGTATTTTTATTGTCCTCCTCCACTCCTCTTTTATGATCTGTATGTCTGGATAATGCATCTGCTTTCCTCATCAAGCTTCCCACTTTGTGGACCAAGTGAAAATTAAAGCATGATAGGAATAATGCCCAATGTGCTTGTCGACGGTTAAGCTTTTTAGCGGACATGAAATACTGCAGATTTTGATGGTCTGTCCAGATCTCGATTTGATGCATACATCCCTCCAAATAATGTCTCCATGCCTCCAAAGCTTATATTATTCCCAACATCTCTTTATCATGCACATTATAATTCCTCTCCACATCATTCAACCCTTTAGACAAATATGCACAAGGATCCTATTTGTCATCTTCACATAGCATTGATAATACTGCTCCAGTAGCAAAGTCTGATGCATCTGATTCCACTCGTAAGGGACATGTGAAATCTACTGGGACCAATATTGGCTCTTCCACAAACTTCCTCTTTAACTCCTCAAATGCTGTCTGCTGTATGGGTTCCTGAAGCAACTCCTGGTCCCAGAATGCCCCTGAGACTCGATCTTGATGGACTTCATCAAACAGCTACTGGACTCCAACAGCCATACCACTATCCTGGTCATCATAGACCGACTCTCTAAGCAAGGCATCTTCATTCCCACAGTCAATGAAATCACAGCCCAAGAACTTGCCAACCTGTTCATCATGCACATCATCTCCAAGCATGGAGTTCCATCATACATCACTTGCAACTGGGGATTCAAGTTCATCTCCTGCTTTTTCCAGTCCCTCAGTCAAGCCCTGGACATGAAGATTCACTTCACTTCAGGTTATCACCTGGAAGGTGATAGACAAACCAAACCCTTAATCAAACCCTCAAACAATACAGTACCTCCAGATCTTCTGCAATTACCAACAGGACAACTGGTCTCAGCTGTTGCTCTTAGGGGAATTCACCTACAACAATGCTCCATTGGCTTCCACTGGAGTTTCACCCTTCTTTGCCAATAAGGGCTACCACCCAAACATCACCATCTTCCCTGAATGTGAGCTAGCTTCTCAGTGTGCTCATAACTTTGTGGTGGACCTTGACGAGCTCCACCAGAAACTCCAGAAACAACTTTCCAAAGCACAGAAGCATTATCAAGGTCCAGCAGACAAACACCAAATTCCCACTCCCAACTTCAATATTGGGGACTATGCCTATGTCAAAGGAGAATACCTATGCACCACTCGATCTTCCAAGAAACTCTCAGAGAGATTCTATGGCCTGTTTGAAGTCATTGCCCACCTGGGCACCCACTTGGTTACCCTCCAGCTTCTGGACCATCTCCAGGCAGTTAATCCTGTCTTCCACATCTCACAGCTGGAAGAAGACACCCTAAATACCATTCCTAATCGCACTCAGCCTCCACCCCCTCTGGTCATTATCGATGATGAACTTGAATATGAAATTGTGGAGATTCTGGAATCAAAGATCGATAACTGCTGATAATGCTCAACCTGGAAACCTAACAAAAACCTGTTAAAAGGCCTAAGAAGTATAACACAGGCTAGAGGAAGAGTGTGAGTTGGTACTAAATATCACTGCTGATATCCAAAGGTTGTGGTTAGAGACACGAAATGGTGAGATGTATTATAAATAATCCTTAGGGGTGTATGAAAAGGTTTGAAAGACATTCGAAAGATGTTCGAAGGGGTTTGAAGAAGTTTGAAGTAGTTTCAAGGAGTTTCAAGAATGTATGAAGAGTTTGGAAAGAATAGGGATGGCTTCAAGGAATATTGAGGAAGGAATATAGCGAATTGAAAGCATTTTCGAGAGATGATATGTGATATAAGAAAAGTTGAGGGGTGGATACGAAAGTTCAAAGAAGGTCATGATATTTTGCAGAACTTAGAGATACGAGGCAAGACTTGGACTCAAGAGAATGGCTCTTAAATCAGACAATAATAGAGAGGGTCACTTCTTCTCTATCTCTTGTCTGTCATTCTAAGTAACTAGTACAAGTCTATATATGTTTTGAAGAGATAGTACTTAAAAAGAAAATATAACATGTGGAAAACATGAGGCAATCTACACAACAATAAAGGACTTTGTAAATAATAATAATTGAAATGTACATTGTCCCAGTATAGTAAAAATACTTATCTTATTGCTTCAATATATCGCTGAAACACAAAACCACATTTATCGCATTCTAAATCTTTTGTCATCTCTCCTCATGTCTGGTAGTGCTCGATATTTGATGCAATGATTCATTCCAGATGTGCCATGTAAGTCAAAGGGGTTTCAGGACAGCTATATGGCAGCTGACATCATTCAAAGTAGTGTGAAGTTGTTCAAAGGCATTCAAAGTATTGCAAAGTTGTTCAAATTTGTTCGAAGTCATCTGAAATGGTACAAAATAGGTTTGAAATTGAATTCATGGAATTCGTAGGGGTTGGAATCATGAATTGTAGTGTGTCGATACATTTGGAATGCTTCTCCAGACCCTAGGGCGCACAATAGACCTATCACCACTGTCATTGCAAGTTACTCTACTTCGTTGATAGGTCCACTACATGCTTTAAGGTCTGAAGAACATTCCCACTCATATCGAGACATTATGACATGCACTCCGAATCGCTATGAATGCCACGAAATCGACATCGAATCATTTTCACACTATTTCACACTATTTCGGATGACTTCGAACTATTTCGAACGCTTTCAAACTATTTCGCGATACTTCAAATGACTTCACAGCATTTCAAATGATATTAGCTGCCATATAGCTGTCTTGAAACACTTTCGATACACGCTGCACATCCGGAACAAGTTATTCCATCACATATTGAGCACTACCGGACATGAGGAGAGAGTACAAGAGAGTTAGAATGCAATAAGTCCATTTTTGTGTTTCATTGATATATTGAAGTACTTTTACTATATGGGAACACTATATGTTTCATCATTTATTATTTCTCATTTGTTTCATGATCTACAAGTCCTCATTGTTTGATATATTTGCCTCATGTTTTACACATGTTCTTATTTCCTTTTTAGTACTATCTCTTCATTTTGTATATAGACTTGTATTAGTTAGTTAGAATGGATAATATAGCAACAGGGAACAGAGCACAAGTCACCCACTCACTTATCATCAGATTTAAGAGTCATTCTCTTGAGTTATATCTTTGTGTCATATCTCTAAGTTCTGTGAAATATTGCGAACTTCCTCGAAACTATCATATTCACTTCTCATGTTATCGCACATCGCCTATCACCATTTGAAAAACACTTCACATTCGTTATACTTGCTCCTCGATAAACCTCGAACCTCTTTGAACCTACTTCGGACTATTTCGCACATCTTCGAACCTATTTTGGACTCTTTCGAACACCTTCGTATGCCCTTACAGACTATTCGCACCATCACTCATCATTTTGTATCACTAAACACAACATTTTGGTCTCAGCGGTGATATTTAGTACCAACTCGCACCCTTCCTCTAACTCATGTTATACCATCCAAAGCCATTTAGTAGGTTTTGTTTGGATTTCCAAGTTGAGTATCATCATCGTCCATTGGGAGGGATACCAGGGGACTAATGAAGAAAACTCTTGGCTTCCTGCCACAGAGCTTGTTCATGCTCAGGAGTTGGTTGCAGATTTCCACACCTGCTATCTGGACAAACCCAGACCACTTCAGACTTAATTCACTCATTGGCAGTACGAAGCACAATTTTGATTCAAAAAAAAAATAACTAATTTTTGGCAGGCCCTGACTGGGCCCCTACACCTGCCCATTGTCCCCTTCCATAGGCTCCACCTAAAATTACTCCTGCCTCCTTCTCAGCTAGTCCCACTAGCTCTGCCTCCACCTTCTTTCACTCCTCCTCAGCCTTCCATGCTGCCTCCGCCCATCATTCCTCCTCCTCTTGTCTCACTTCCTTCTCGAGCCATAGTTCCTCCCAGACTAGCTCCTCTTGTTGGGCCTTGAGGGCAGCCAACCATTCTGCAGTGGTTTGAGAGGGAGGGGTCATGTTTTTGGAGTAAGGCAGGAAATTGGGACTTTTCTGACCACAGACCTGGCTTTTAAGTTGGATCCTCGAACTCTCACATGCCTCATAGGCTCAGCCCTAAGGGGGAAATACTGTCAAGACCCGATTCACCTGATCAGATTTCCCAACAATTCCCAACTCTTTTCTGATCCTTTTCTGACCTTGTCCATCAGCATCCCAGCTGCAGCATCTCTTAGTCATCACATGCCTTAGTAATCATTTGATTACTCACTTTATTCTTAATACAGTCTTACCAATTCTGGTCATGACACTTACCAAGAACCATTAGTAAACTTCTGCATTATCTGTTATTCTTCCAGCCTTCATTATTTAAGCACCCATAGCTTAGCCTTAGTCTGGAGTTTGCAAATTACTTGTACTTGTGCATCACATTGTCTATTGCTTGTATCTTCCCTTGTATCATCCTTTGCCTAATATCAACCCTTAATCATCCTTGACTCATACCTGAACCAAACCTTTAATCTTTTGACTCCTCTTGACTTAATCACTTCAACCTCTGCATCATTCTACCTTTGCCCTCCATCTAGAAACCCACTGGACATCCACACACTTCCCACCTGAAATTGGAAAACTGATGAGAAGGGTGCAACTTCTTACAAGTTGAAGCCAAGTCCTCTCTGGCCCCCTTGTCACTGGGCACACTACAGCCCAGCGGATTCTGCCTGGAACCCCTGAACACCTCTGACCACTGACGACCGGGTCTGACCAGAAGTCCGGTGTATTCCTGACCAAGTCCCACCCTTGGTAGTAGCAATCTTGAGCTTTGACATTGACTCTTCTTGACTTCAATTCAACTCTAAAACCTCTGCTTAATCTATCCTCGCCCTCCATCCAGAAACCCTCCAGAAATCCAAACTACCTCTGCTCTGAAATCAGACAACTGACGAGAAGAAGGGTGCAACTTCTTACAAGTTGAAGCCAAGTCCTCTCTGGCCCCTTTTCACCTGGCCTGCAACAGCCTGGTGGATTCTGTCTGGATACCTCTGAACCCTCCAACCACCGATGACCAGGTCCAACCAAAAGTCCAGTGTTTTTCCTGACCAAGTCCCGACCTTGGTAGTAGTGGTCTTGCACTCTGATATTGGGTGAGAAGCTGAGTGTTAGCTCAGTTCAGACACAGAACAGGATGAGCCGCTGGGTGGGCAGAATCATCTCTGCCATGATTTTGCAGCTCAACAACAGATTCTGTTAGGATGAGCAGGTGCAAAATCATCCAGTTATGATGCCTTGAACAACATGTATCAAATTGAAGCAAAGTAAAGAATTGAAAAGTAGCAAGCGAGTATAATTAATTTCTTAGATTATACGAGTGAATAGTACGATGGTAGCAGTGAAGGCAGTGGGGCCAAACAATCACTGCGCTGGCGTTGACGTTCGGCTGAACCGCCGGCTCAGGACGTAACAAGCCGAAAGTCACGTGGAACGCGTTGCGGGGACTTGATAAGATACCGCAAGCGATTGCAACATAAAGGCAGCGCGAGGAAGGAACCCCCCCGTACTTTCCTCCCTTGCACCATCATCCCCTCAACTGTCGTTAAAACTCAGCAAAAAATTTCACAATGAGAGATCCAACCCCTCCAGGTTATTCCCCTACTTCTGAACGTCTTAACACACACCACACCACCATTGTGGCCTACAGCCGTGAGTCAGAGACATCAAGGAGTTCGTCCGACGTGCTCAACAATGACAGGTGCAGCCTATATCACTCCATTAACACCACAGAGACCCATATCAGCGTCCATGAGTGCTCGATCCCGACCAACATCTGCAGAGAGCCATGCGATGTTCGACGGGTACCCAGACGCCGCAAGCAGTCAAGAAGCCCGACCGACATTCACTCGTACCCCGCACCTACAAGCATTCGACGCAGCTCCTGCTGCTATGACCATCCAACTCGAGTCTGGGCCACCACCACTCAATTTCAGCAGGTCGCCTTATCGGTGCATTCCACTTCCAGACATAACGTCCGGACCATCCACCATCCACCCTATCCTCGCCTATTCCAACTGGAGCATGGCGCAGAACGAGCAGACCGTCTCTCCAGGACAGTTCGTCCATGGCCGCCAGCGCCATCATAATTGCGCACCAGCCACAAACCCTAGCATAGGGTCAGCGACTATATTGCTACCGGATGGCCGGGGAACTACAGTGCACGCATCCGGTGTGGGTCATAGCTTTGTCACCGTTGGTGACATGCTAAATGCCCTTGATACGCTGCTTCTTGGAAAACCGTCCAATAAACTGTTGCTCCCGATAGAGGCGTCGTATGGTAGATCTGGAGGATCGTGCCCATGCCAAAGTGGGACTACTGCACTGCATTCATTACGCAACCGGTACGAGTGGGCAGGTCTTATAAGGAACGAGGAGGGATTCGATATCTGGGATCTGCGAATCGGGTGAAGATATGGGGGTTGTGGTCCATGAAACGACACAAGAAGAGTTGAATCCCGTTGACTGGTCCGCTGGATCTGTTGGGGAGTTCGGTCGTTACTTTGTAGTAAAACTATTGCGGTTGCGGCACCTGGCAGGTAGGGGCATGCAGAGGTTGGGTTCTGTTGGAGCCAACGGCTAGATCTCGACGGTGTGGTGCGCTACTGCATGATGGTCACGATTTAGGGTGCATGCACGAGGCGTCGTTTCGCAGTGGCAAGGTTTGTAGTACAGCATCGTGGTGGTAAAACTGTGTGAAAAATTTGTCTTTGTTTATTATTGTCAACTGTTGTCCTAGACCGTCGTGACTCGTCCGTCACGTTCTATCGCAAATGACTCGGATATCGTGACCACGCTTCCGAACTTATAGACTACTACTAATATAGTAATACTTAGTAACCTATCATGTTTGCTGACGTCAGTCCTTAAAAGGAATGTTCCTCATGATCAGTTGATAACATCGAGATCACGCGTCTTGCGTCTAACGACGCAGAGAGTCCTGCAACGTCACAAGGTCCAATCCAAAGATCGATCCGTAAGAGCCTTTTTTGACTACCTACCTTTCAGATTTATCGCGGGTTCGATTTTTTTTTTGCGAACGCTTTTGTCCACTTGCCTTCAATATTGGAATGTTCCGAACCTTGACTCTCAGATTGGAGTATCGTTATTGGAAATTGTAATTCGTAAACGGCAATACGGTCTTTGAGTACGCTAATCGTCGCTTACTCAAACACATCATCTTGACCGTATATCACTCACCCACTTACCCGATCATCAAGGACTGAGGAGCTTGCTTGTCATCTTACCCCAAACTATGTCTTTTTCTCGATCACTTCCCAGTTGTGATCCTTCAATATGCTCAATGTAGCTGCAGGTTCCCAGTGCGTGGTCTGCCTGCGGCCATTCCAACGTGGATACGACGATGAGAGTAGTTCCCTACTCCATGCGAGGTTGTATTCTGCAAGAGGCAAGTCGTGAGATATGCTCATTTATCCGGAGCATGTACCTACCTCAAGGAAATTTGTTCAACCATCAGTTTTCGCTTAGCCGTGCATCGATTGATCTCTTCGGGCAGAACATCCAAGCCGTCAACATGCATTTGGAAAGTTTTCTTCCTTTGTCACACATGCACACTTTTCGGCCATGCACCTCCGAGCTCGTCAAAGTGCAAAAATGACGCTGACGATTCCGTACATAAAATAAACTTAGTTCCAACCCCCAGATCAATCACGTATAAGTACTAGACAAGTCGACATTTTTTTAAAAAGTCAAATCTTGACTCGTTGTGACAAACCAATTGACATGGCAAACAAAACCCAATGCAAACAATCCTCTCCCTCTTTTGGTAATTGCCAAAAAAAAAAAAGAAAAAAAAATTAAGGTTGAGAGTTTCACTCACTCACTCCAAAAACAAAAAACAAAAACAAAAAAAAAACCATGGCATCTCTCCGTGCGCTCCGCCTACTCACCCCCACCTCCACTCGTGCTCTCACCAGGCAACTCACAACACGGGCCGCCCCGTGTCTCGGCGGTCTTCTCACAGCCAAAGCCCACGCAGCAGTAACCGTTCGTGGGTTCTCAGCGTCTTCTCTTCGATTCGGTAACGGTGCGAGTTAGTACTACCTGTTATCTCGGTAGCTATGACCTCGTTGTTTTCTAACGTGTTTGTGTTGTTTTGGGTAGCGGATCTGGCGCTGTCGCAGAAGCTTCAGGAGGAACTAAAATACGAGGCCGAAGCGAATGCAGAGGTGGAGGATCCGCCCGAGTTTCTGAAAGCGTTCAAGCAGCAGGGGTTCTGGGAGGTTAGGATTGTTCATTGTTTTCTTGCTTAGTTGATGCTTCAATGTGTGGTGCACTGCAGATTGAGGATAGGCTGGGACACGACGAGGTTACGCTTACTCGTAAATTCGGGAATGAAAAGTAATTTTTTTTTTTTTTTTTTCATTAGGTTGTAGGAGATACTGACTACTGGATAACGAGTACAGTCTTCGACTGATGTTCTCCATTGCCGACTTGCAGTCGGAGGATGAGAATGACACTCCCGAAGCGGAAGTGGAAGGAGAAGGGAACGAGGAAGGAGAAGATGATGCGCCGTATCACGCATACCCCGTGCGTGTGTCGCTGTCTATCACTAAAGTAGGTCTTTTTGGCCACCATTGGAGAGAGGAGCAGAGCTAACGCGGAGATGGTGTTAGACGTCAGGACCGGGGGCTCTGAGTGTGGATATGGTGTGCCAGGAGGGGAACTTTATGGTGGACAATGTTTCGTATTACACGGATGCGAAGCTGGGTACTGATTTGACAGCGGAGGCGGATTGGAAGAGACGGGGGCTGTATATGGGGCCTCAGGTATGTGTTTTGTTGTGATGGTCATGTGAGAGGCCTAACAGATGATGGTAGTTTGATACTCTTGATGTTTCGGTGCAAGAAGAGTTTGAAAAGTTCCTGCAGGAACGTGGGGTGAACGAGCATGTTGCGTTATTCATCCCTGAGTATGCAGAGTACAAGGAACAATCTGTGAGTGCCTGTTTTTGTTGTTTTTGCCAGGGGAACTGCTTAGGGAATGGATTAGGAATACGTCACGTGGCTTGAGAATGTCAAAAGATTTGTTGAGCAGTAGATAGAGAGATAGTGATCAATGACACATTCGGTCTCGGAGTCATTGCTGACGAAAGGATGACCCGTGGAGCTGCCGGCGTTTGTCCGAGGTACAGGATGGTCACGTGATGATCTTCCGAGGAGTAGTCCCCAAAAATGCCCATCACGGCTATAATTGGGGCGGAGTTGGAAGATGCGAGAATTCCCCAGAACAATGACAAGATGGTTATAAAAGCACGGCCCTCATCTCCTCTGCCCATCTCATCGCCATGTCGCTCTACGTCCCTCTTCACAAACGCAGCTCTTCTCTCTCTTCCCGTGCCTCATCCTCGTCCCGTTCGGCTTCCCCCGTGGCAACAACACGTAAGCCGTTCTCTCATGTTCCAGCCACGTGTGCACCCTTCTCACCACAGCCACAGCCACAGCCACGGCCGCACCCGTCTACACCTTCGAGGCTCTCCTCGCGCTTGCCCAATCCCCCCTTTCACGTCTCCCCATTGAAACACGTGATGCTCTCCGCCTATCCTTCCCTGACCTCATCACAAATCGCAAACAGCGCAAGGCGTTCGAATATCATAACCACATGGCACAGCTTAAAGCGTCCATGTCACAACCTCGCAGGACGCGTCCGACTGGACGCGCTTCTGGCACTGAACGCAAGCGGAATGCGCCCATGATCATTGAGGAAGCAGGCTGGCGCGGTCGTGGTCGTATCCCCACCGCTGCTATTCCCGTTGCACTACCAGTCGCAGCTGCTGCATGACTGGTGACAAAACACCTAATCGGACTGTAACACTATAACTTATTGCCCTTTACGACCTCTCATGACTCCTTTTTACGTACATTACATAGCATCGCATTCAATGAATACGCAAAACACAATATAAGTCACGTCGCGTGTGCATAAGACCATAAGACATTCGAATGTCCCGTACAACCGACCCCACCTGTCTTCCGACGTCAATGCCAACTCGAGATCCATGCCGACACCCAACTCTACCCTAATCAAGCTAAGCGACACCTTCGTTGGGGCGGCTACTCTGATATCCTCGACGGAACATCCTTCCCGAGGTTCGGCATGCCTATTGCTACCTTCCGAGGAGCCTTTACTCGCTTATCCCGCCTGACAGACGTCATACATCGTGCCCTAGTTCCGCGTGACTCCAGTTTCGACCTGCGTTCCTGTCACCGAGTGATGTTGACTTCCCTGTCGCTAATCATGAGAAACGCATGTGTACGTGCTGGTTCCGTTCCGTTTTGCGCATGTTCCATTCCATGATGTCACGGTATCTTACGCGCTAGCTTATCCCATCAGGCACATCACTCACTCCTATACACTTCACACCACCAACCAATATCAGCACATTCCCTCACCTCAACCTCACTTCCCATCCAACACCCACCTCTCCACCACCTACCTCCCACCATCCTCCCACTATCCAACATCATAAACACCGGCACTAGTACGGCTATTGCTGGGAGCACAATCTGCCAGAACCTGCGTAACCAGTCTATCAGTTAGCGGTACTTGTCTCCCCCCCCCACCCTAGACCTTGGGTCCGACTCTCCGAGGTGATAAGAGATGAGAGACACATACAAGAGGTCCGAATGATTGTCGACTGCGGGAAGTGCTGGAAGTTTATTCCCTATCCACGTTTATGAAGGGTAGTCAAGACCGTATGTACAAAGTAGCCTGTGAGAAGGTGAGGGGAAGGAATATGATGGTGGCGAGTGTGGGACGACGTCTGTGCATGGCGAGGTATTGAGATTGAAATGGTGCGAAGCCGTCTACATGGTCATCTCAGGAAACAGCAGACGCAGAAACAGAGAAACGCACATTGAACGCATAATTTTACCAGGTTCTCTGATCAGCAAGCTCGTGAGTGCATAATCGATATGATCATACACATTCGCGTACACCCATCGCCGTCCAAATATGAACAATAACAAAATACAACCTTTGACTTGTGGTTCAAATACCCCTTTACCTTGCCCTTTCTCCTCTCTCTCACCATCTCCGGCTCCGGCTCTGCCGTTCCTCCATGTTCATCACGACGAAGCAGGTGTTTGGGGTTTCCAAACCATAGCAGGTCTGTGCGCCACGCCTGCTCTGCCTCCATATCCTCTGCGAACGCAATGCACCGATCAACATCATACCGCCTCAATCCGAAAATCATCGCCTTGCTAGGCTCCAACCATTTCGTCTATGCAGCATGATGTCTCCAGAAAGGACGTGTACTACCACGTAACAAAATTAGCTAGCAGATAAAGTGGAAAAGGTAAAGGTTGTACGCACGACTACGCACGACGCCTGTGCCGTGCCCCCTCAGGACGTCGTGTTCAAGTTTGAGGATCCTATCTTGGTATGCGTCTGTGACTTCGAGAACACGGTTTACGACTGACGTGGGGTATATGGCGGGAGAATAGATGGAGTAGGCTTTCTACGAGGAGCGATGCGTTTTGGAGATGTACGTAGTACACGGGACGGAATCGGGGTTGTGTAGGCGTTCGGTGATGGGCATTGGGCAGTGTATAAGTAAGTCGAGACTTGGGGGCCGGGCGTACGGCGTACGGAGATGACCGTGTTGCCTGATGGAATTTGGAGTTGGAGTAAAATGTACCTTTTGCGAGTGAGGAAGATGAATAAAGAGTCGTGGAGGTAATCTCTTTTAGTCAGTGCGCGGATTTTGAGGAGTCGTTCTAGACGAGCCTTGATGCAGATGAGATGTTGATGCGCTTAAGGGGAAGTGTAGAGAACTTACGGGGGCGTGGATTCTTGATAGACCTGTGAGACGAGGTTTGAGGTGAGGATATGGAGAGACGGTTCATGTGCGCGAAGTTGGATGATCGTGTTGTGAGTGTGTGGCTTATGAGTGGTGGTATTGCTTTTGGCCTTGTTCGATGAAGGACGTCTTGAGCGTGAAGATCTGTTGTGTTCTGTGGAGGTGTATGGTGTAGTTTAGACGCATTGGTGGTTGGTGGTTGGAGCTGCAGTGCCCCCGTCACGCGGACCCCGAGTTCATCCCGACAATGTCGGCTATCCAAAACATTGTTTTGTAAGCTCTCTCCCTTCAACAATGTCTACCCTCGCCTACACTTCACCAGTTGAAATCGACAAGGTATCATGGTCACCATCCACTTTCTCAATTAACCTCTTTACTGGCAGATCCATGCAGACCTCCAAGATGGGTTGAAACGCGGAAAACTCAAATCCATCGCTTACCGCAAGTACCAACTCCTCCAGCTAGGCTATCTCGTACGAGACAACCTACAGCGTTTCTCTGATGCAATGACGTCGGATCTAGGAAGACCTCTCCAGGAGAACTACTTGTCAGTCCATCCAACAATACGTGGTTTGGTTTACCTCAACTCATCATATCTATTTCCTCAGCCTAGAACTCAACGTCACCATCAGGGACATCAAAATCGCCTACACCAACGTCGAGAAGTGGGCGAAATCGGAGAAACCTGGTTTTTCGATCCTTTGGTCTGCTATGCGCCGTATCATATATAAAGTTCCTAAAGGCGTCGTTCTCATCATGGGTCCTTTTAATTATCCGCTGTGGGAGATTATCCCACCTTTGGTGCGTCCCTCGTGCATATGTTAGCTTGGGACTTATTTTTTGTTTTTAGGCAGGCGCTATTGCGGCGGGGTGCCCTGCCGTCGTGAAACCTTCGGAACAGTCACCGGCGGTCGCGGCGCTCCTTGCGGAACTCGTACCGCAGTATTTGGATCGGGATCTTGTACGGGTCGTCAATGGGGCTGTGCCGGAATGTACCAAGGTATGTTGTGCTACGTAGCTGCTAGATTTGTCTTGTCTACATTTTTGTTTCGTTTTAGCTTTTATCATTGCGATGGGATCACAGTACGTATTCGTGGTCTTTTTATTATCGTATTCATCTGTTGATGGTTGATTTATAGTTCTTTTCACTGGTAGATGATCTCTGTCGTTCATTCTTATCATTTTCTGACAAGTGATCAGGCAGCGGAAGGGTCGGCAAGATCGTCGCTGAAGCGGCGGCCAAGTTCATCACACCCGTTACGCTTCAAGTACGTGTATTCACATCCATCATAACTATCCACCTTCTAATTCCTTGAAGCTTGGAGGTAACAACAAACTAAAATCTCACTGTAAAGTCAATTAAATGACATATATATACAGGCAAATCACCAGTGTTCGTCGATCCTAATTGCGACCTTGAGATGGCGGCTAGGCGTATCCTCTGGGGCAAAGCCGTCAACGCCGGTCAATCATGTGTCGCACCAGATTACGTCCTGGTACCAAGGTCATTCCAGGACAAATTCATACAAGCCTTGAAGACTGCGTCAGCCTCCATGTCGTCTCCTCTTTCGACAAGGGCACTTACGAACGTTTTCTCTCATTCCAGAAACGAATCGTTTTACCCTCCTTCGAAAGATCCATCCTCCCCTGGTGCATCGAGCAAGTTTGTAACGCACGAGGCGTTCATGCGCGTCAAGGGTTTGTTGGATAATACAAAGGGCACCATCGTTATCGGTGGCGAGACTGACGAGGCGACCAAGTTTATTGCACCGACTGTGGTTAGGGATGTTCATGGAGAGGATGCGTTGATGAGCGAGTACGTGTCTTGTTGCTTAACATTGCGGAATATTTTTCATGAGTTCAGAGAAATCTTTGGACCAGTGTTGCCTGTCGTTCCTGTCGAGGATGTGGATGAGGCTATTGCGTTTGTGAATGCTCGGTCAGGCGCTTATGATCTATCACAGACACAACTTCTTTGCTCATGTATTGACTGCAGTGATCATCCTCTGGCGCTGTACGTTTTTTCCCAAGATCCAGGTTATAAAGAAAAGGGTACGCTGGCTCTTATGATATGCTCCCAAGGAACTAAAATAATGTTTTGTTGCCAGTGTTCGGGAACACAAGGAGTGGCGGAGCTCTGGTGAACGAAGTTATCATTCATCCTGGAGGTCAGTCACATCTGCGTCACAACCTCTCACGATTCACTGATCAAACCCTAGGGAAAGGTCTACCCTTTGGTGGCATTGGACCTAGTGGATGTGCGCTAATCTCTATTTATGTTCTCTATCCACTTGAATTCATGTGGCACACGACAGATGGCAACCATACAGGTAAATACACTTTCGACATGTTCACACATCTTCGGTCGTCTATCGATCCGCCAAGCTGGTGAGTACGGTAATTGACCATGGTTCCCTTGTTGATAACTTTTATCTCCTTTGCTAGGACGGACAAGGTCATCGGATATAGATTTCCGCCTTACACTGTACGGTTATTCACGTCGTTTGCATCATCACACTCATTAACTCCCCGACAAGGATGCCAAGTTCAAAGCTTCACAAAGGTTCTTCCCGCGGCTTCCTCCTCGCCCACAAGGTCCACCGAGTACAGCTGCGGTGCGTTCCAAGTCGTTGAAGAAATGGTTGTTTTTGGCTTTGCTCGTCACTATTATTTTGCGGATGAGATCGAAAACTTTATTGTGGTGACCGACCTGTGTCTTCATCAATTCTTTATTGTTAATTTATATCGTGTCTATCTGTGTGTGTGTTAAGTTATAATGCTTATATATACATATATTGTGACCCAGATTTGCAGTTTTTAAGCCTTCGGTTCTGCTGAAGCAATGGTTTGAAGCAGCATTTGGAATACTTACTTATAAGGCTTCTAACTCAGAATGTAAGGGCAACCCCAAGCCTCACTCAACAATGAGCTAACAGAGGGGAATCTGAAGTTAATATTATACTACATAATACAGACACCTCAGGTGCACCTAACAGAGGGGAATCCAAAAAGAAAACTCTAAGGACCCATCTGTTGATGCCTGATATATGTGAAAGACCCAAAAATCATATAGTAGGCTAAAAATAGAAAAAGGTGGAGATAGACTTGATGATGGAATGATGTAACCTCGATGGGGTAAGTACCCCAAAGGGGACCTGCCTCTAAAAATAAAACTGTCAACATGTGCAAATGTGGGGAAATGGAAAAATAATCATAAAACAGGGATAAAATCATATAAAATCATATAAAATCAGAATAGAGTGAAATGAAATGTAAAAAAAACATGGGACGAACCCAAAAAATTGCCAAGACCCTTGGGACACCTCCTAGTCCCCTTCCACAGAAGGAGAGAGAGTACATGTGACCTGGGGGGTTGGGGGTGCATTGTCTTCTATTTCTATCTTTAGGTCACAGGGGTGGTGTGGAGGAAGAGTGTCTGCCTTCTGCTTGTTGAAGACATCTGCACAATTCATGGTACTCTTCAGGAATGTCAAAAAGATCCACTGGGTTTTTTCTGGTGACAACTGAGGATTTGGCTGTAAGACCTTCCAGGGAGAATATCATCTGAAAAGCAATAGCTCCAGGGAGCTTGCTCATGCACATGTAAGTAGCAGCATTGATGAAAGAGATTTTTGGGAGGTAAGTGTGTTTCCACTGGAAGGTTTGGAGGTGTGGGTGACTTGGTAGTAGGAGAGTCAGAAGACATCCAGGGGGGCAGGACCTCTATGGACTGCAGAGCAGAACTTTATTTAGCCAGAAGACCAGTCAATCAATGGATTGTATTGCTTCAGCCAGTTATGAACAAGGACTGCAGAGCAGGAAGAGTCTAGCAGGGTTACATAAAATGTCAGATTGAACCCTTCACCAGATGGAAAAGTGACCAGGAGATTTACAACTTGGGTAATGGTGGAGTTACAAGTTCCATCAAATAGTCAAAGTCCAATTGGCAGAATAGTTTTGGTACTGACCTAATTGTCCAGCATAAAGGATGAGTTGAGGAAACAGTGAGATGAGCCAGAGTTCATGTTTTTATGGAGTTTTCAGAAAAGGATAAAAGGATGGCCAGGGATTCAGGATTGGAAAGAGCAGACATATTGAAATGGATGTAAGCAACCAGCTGGGAAAAATCAATGCAACCCTCAGCCCCATTGGCATATTCCTGAGGGTTGCAGACTATTTTTTTGAGTCTGCAGAATCCAGCTGTAAGGGGAAAGGAAGGCGCCCCAGAGCGTCTGAACAATTTTCTGCATTCATCCCATATTTTATATATATTTTATTTCACCCTATTCTGCCTTTTCTATGATTTTCCATGATTTATTCCTATTTTATTATTATATTTCAGTTTTTTCCATGTTGGTACATGTTGACAGTTCTATTCTTAGAGGCAGGACCCCTTCTGGATGTTTACCCATCAAGGTGACATCATCCCACAGGTTGATCCACCTATTTTTTGCTATTTTTAGCTTACTATTTGATTTTTGGCTCTATCACATATACTGGGCATTGACAGATAGGTCTTTAGAGTTTTCTCTTTGGATTACCCTCTGTTAGGTGTGCCTGAAGTGTCTGTACTATGTAGTGTAATATTAACTTTGGATTCCCCTCTGTTAGCTCAGTATTAAGTGAGGCTTGAGGTTGCCCTTACACTGGGGTGGATAGTGATGTTCCGGCCCGGCTTGGCCCAAAAGCCCCGGCTTTGGCTTGGCCCGAGGCGGCTTTGGCTTTCTCGAAACCTGGGCCGGGCCAAAGCCCCCACTGATGGCTTGGCCCAAGCCCTGGCTTTTGGCAGAGAAAATGCGTATTTTGGCATGACACGATCGGTATAGTTAAATGGTCAATGTCACGTTGTTTGTCTTCGCGCAATGGCACATCTTCTTCAATTGGCTGGACATCGACATCCATAAGAAGCCCTTCATCGTCAACCTCCTTTGGATTTCCTAGCGATGCACGCATCTGCTTGGCTGTGACAATATTCAGAACAGAGTTATGCCTTTCTTGAAACATATGCACCTGTAGTTGACCTTTGCTCTTCATCCACGTCATCCTTGCCACTTTCGTCCTCGTCACTGATGACAGTATGCTTGTTCTGCATGGTACTAAATGTGATGCGTCGCTTTTTGGCTGAAACATGGAGAAGGTAAATCAGAGTTTTATTTGAGATCTAAACAAAGAAAAATGTATGCGGTCTGGGCTGGTCATCAATATCCTCATCTTTGCTTGGCTCGACAGAACCTGACGTGTCAATGTTACGTTTGGGCGGTGACGTTGATGGTGGTGTGGAACCTGCAGCTACCACAGAAGGATCCTGGCCCGACGTGTTTTCTTGAGCCCATCGCATGTGAAAAGCTTGAACTGCCTTGCATTGGAAAGAAAGTTCAGGCTGTGCGGTGTTGTTGGCATCCGTGAGCTTTGAGGTTGGGGCAGTGTGGCGTGACGGCCGTGCTGGGACAGTTGCATTACTAGATTTATATCAGGCATAATACAACACAGCGAAAAATAACTTGTAAAACATACTGATGATGTTGGAGTTCCGCAATAAGTCGTTGCAGCTTGATCTCGACGATATTCAATGGAAAATTATCCGCCCAATCAATCTTAGAAAGATAAGTGCAAACATTACCCAATCCCAACCTTCCTCTGCGAACATGTTGCAAGCGGCCAGCAGTATCTCGACAATCTTCCCCGAACATGGCATCAAAACGTCTGTTAAATGTTTCATGAGCTGTCTCGCCTTCCCCTGTGTGCATCACAGTCCATATCTTGTCCTCCTTCATGCCGAGTGGGATAGATTGGGGCAAGCCATTTGAGAGGGTGGAAATAACTTTGATGAGAGCCTTGATCTCTGAGACGGTGGACATCTTTGCAGACTTGGAGTTGATTCGGGGGTGGGGGGTTTGAGTGAAGCTGAAATTCGATTGAAAAAAAAAATGGACCTATATACATGCAGGAGCCACCACAAAGGGAGAGGGAGTAGACATTTGTGCTCGAAGAAATCATTGGTATCCGAGTCAGCACTGTCAAACTGAACGTATCGCAAGACACTTTCGAAGTGCAACAATCACAAGCTGATGAACTGATAAGCATGACCATGTGAACAAAGTCGCATCATTTTGATGGATCAAAAGTACATGCTACAATTTGAATATGGTCTTGGCAAAGCCGCGGCCTGAGCCAGCGGCTTTGGCTTTCAGCTACTCTGAGCCGGGCCAAAGCCATTGCTGGGCCGTCACCAATGGCCTGGCTTGGCCCGGCCCAAACAGGCTCGGCTTGGCTTGGCTTCTGGCTTTGGGCCGGGCCGGGCACATCACTAGGGGTGGATTCAGAGACTGCAGCTTTATGGGCTTTTGTCGCTTTGGGCTTACTGCAATTCCCAGCTAAATGTCCCTCTTTACCACAATAAAGGCAAAGACCTTCTTTCATCTGGCATTCACATTCTTCTCCAGTTAGTTTACTGTTCTTCCTCAGCTTGTCAGAGATAGAGTTTTTCAGCTTTTTGCTCTTGGATCTAGAGGAGCTGCTGGTCGAGGGTTGATTAGTGTGATTGGAGTTAGATGGGTTCTGGGGTTTGGACAGATTATTTTATATGTCATAATTCACTTGTGTTTAATCGCCTTCAGCCAATAATCAATCCTTGACCCTTCCTTATTGTTAGGGCGACACCCACTTATCTGCTAGCTTGACTGTGCAGGTTCTCTCTACAAGAAGGGGCAGGATCGCACATGTGATGGGGGTTTTTGTAAGAGCAACCTTGAAGCCTCACTTAATAGTGAGCTAACAGAGGGAAATTCAAAGTTAATATTATACTACATAATACAGACACTCCAGGTGCACCTAACCGAGAGGAATCCAAAGAGAAAACTCTAAGGACCCATCTGTCAATGCCCAGTATATGTGATAGAGCCAAAAATCAAATAGTAAGCTAAAAATAGCAAAAAGGTAGAAATAGGCAGATCAAGCTGTGGGATGATGTCACCTTGATGGGTAAACATCCAGAAGGGGTCCTGCCTCTAAGAATAGAACTGTCAACATGTACCAACATGGAAAAAACTGAAATATAATAATAAAATGAGAATAAATCATAGAAAATTATAGAAAAGGCAGAATAGGGTGAAATAAAATATATAAAAAATATGGGACAAATGCAGAAAATTGCCCAGATTTCTGGGGCACCTTCCTTTCCTGTTACATCACCCCCCTTCTATGATGCATCACCTTGATGCATTCAAAATCATATTTGCCCAAAGTCAGACACTTGGATGCACTGAGGTGTAGAGGAATGTTGCCAGTGGAACTCTCTGACCAGTTGTGGGGCATTCACATTGGACTCTGCAACCCAGGAGTTCTCTTTGTACCCATAACCTTTTCAGTGTACCAGGTATTTGAGTTTACCTCAATGTAAGTGGCTGTCTAGAATGGACTCGGCCTTGTACTGAGGTTCACCTTCGATGACTGTAGGCAGTGGGGGAGGTCACTGTGAGGGCGACACCCACTAATCTGCAAGCTGGACTGTGCGGGCTCTCCTACAAGAAGGCAGCGGGGTGTGCGCGCATGATGGGGGGGTTTGATGGATTTGATGTGAGGGGTTAAAAATAGATTAGTTGGCTGAATTAGGCATTTCACACCACTATTGTGGATGGAATATCTAAGAGAACTCAACTGAGGTCTCCTAGTATTTATTTTAAGGTTATATACTATGTTACATATATTGTAGTATGTTGTTACAGATGTGTGCGCACATGCACATACATATTGATGTGTGTAAATAGAAAATTCCCATGCTGACAAATAATGCATGTATAGGCATTTGGTAGCATATTTTGGTAAAATAAAATAAAATAAAATGAAATAAAATAAAATAAAAATAGTATTATGTAATAGGCATGTTAGGAGACTGTTTTCTAACATTACCCCCCTTTTAGGCTTTGACTTCCAGGTGAGAAAATATTGTATCTGTCCCCTCTGTGAAATTCTGGTAAGGCCAGAAATTCATCCCCTCATACACCATTCTAGCAATGCGATGTGGAGCATTTGGATTAGGTTTAAAGAATTGGGCAATTGGTTTATGTGCTCGCTTACAATTCTCTTCTGGTTCCCATGAATTATTTTCATCGGTGTAGTTCTTCCACTTGATTAAGAACTCTAATTTATTTCATCAAAGACATCAGTCCAAAACCTCTTCCACAATATATTCTGGAGCACCTTCTACCATTATTGGAGGCTATGGAGTAGTTTGTTGACTGGGAATAGTGGGTGGGCAGTAAGGGCATAAACAGAAAATGTTAATTTCAGGATCAATCTTGAATGACTGAGGTAATTTTAACACTACCGCATTGGGTGAAATTATTTTAGAAATTGGATATGGGCCAACTTGCTTCTCCATAAGCTTTCTTGAAGGTCATGGAATATTTAGATCCTTGGTACTTAGCCATACCAAGTCACCAACTTTATACTCTGGAGCAATAGCTCGAGTACGATCCACGTGTCACATCATGTCATCACGTGGTTTCATCAATGCTGCCTCTGCTTCCTCTTGCACCTTTCGCATTTTTGACACAAAGTCCTCCACTGATTGTACCTTGACTTCCTTTTGAGGTTCTACTCCCATTCTGGGATGATACCATAATTAGCAAAGAAGGGTGACATGCGAGTAGCCAAATGGAATTTATTATTGTGGGAAAATTCTGAAATTGCCAACCATTCAGGCCAGTCAGTTTGTCAGTGATTGACAAACATGCATAGGTACTGCTCCAACTCCTGATTTATTCTCTCTGTCTGCCCATCGGTTTGTGGGTGATATGCCATAGATAATTTGGTTTGAATCTCCAATATGTTATTTAACTCTCGCATAGATGCAGAAGCAAATTGTAATCTGTGATCAGAGATAACCATATCAGGTAATCCATGTAACCACCATACCTGATTTAGATAGAGGTGCGCCAAGCCCAATGATGAGGTTTCTGCAGTAGTAGGAATGATATGGACTTCTTTTGTGAAGTGGTCGCATACTACAAATATTGCATCGTATCCTTGAGCTTCAGGTAATCCTGTGATAAAGTCCACAGATATGTCTTGCCATGGTGCTTTAGGTATAGGGTTCAACATTAATTTCTCTGCAGGCTTTTCTGGAAATTTCTTCCCCCTCATGCATGTATCACACCCATCCACATACCCCAACATATACTTTGAAATTCCGGGCCACCAATAATTTCTCATCACCAACTCCAACATTTTCCACCTTCCTGGACATCCAGCAGCTGGTGTGTTATGATGTAACCATATGATCTCCCTTCATAAATCTTGATCCTTCAGTACATACACCTTTCCTCTGAACAACACTAACCCTTGTTCTTCAACCCATTCATCTCCTTTAATATTACCTTTCTTCTCTCCCCTCAAAGCTTTCACAGCTTCCACTACTTCATCATCCGTCTCTGAACATTGCCTAATTTTAGACAACATTTCTGTCTCTGAGCTATCCACCAATAAATGCCCTTGACGCATAGTGCAAATATGAAAGTATTCAGGTTTGAGTAGGGTAATATTTTTATTGTTTTCCTCCACTCCCCTTTTATGATCTGTATGTCTGGATAATGCATCTGCTTTTCTCATCAAGCTTCCCACTTTGTGGACCAAGTGAAAATTAAAGCGTGATAGGAATAATGCCCAACATGCTTGTCGACGGTTAAGCTTTTTAGTGGACATGAAGTACTGCAGATTTTGATGGTCTGTCCAGATCTCAATCTGATGCATACATCCCTCCAAATAATGTCTCCATGCCTCCAATGCTCGTATTATTCCCAACATCTCTTTATCATGCACATCATAATTCCTCTCCACATCATTCAACCCTCGAGACAAATATGCACAAGGATGCCATTTATCATCTTCACATAGCATTGATAATACCACTCCAGTAGCAAAGTCTGATGCATCTGATTCCACTCATAAGGGGCACATGTAATCTACTGGGACCAATATTGGCTCTTCCACAAACTTCCTCTTCAACTCCTCAAATGCTGTCTGCTGTTGTTCTCCCCATCTCCACACTACTCCCTTTCATGTAAGGTTGTGTAATGGTGTGGCAATGTTGGAAAAATTATGAACAAAGTGACAATAAAAATTGGCGAGTCCCAAGAAAGCCTGAACTTCCTTGATATGGGTAGGCACAGGCCAATCAACAATTGCCTGTACCTTGATAGGATCCATCTTGATTCCAACAGGACCAATCTTTAATCCCAAGAACTCGATCTCGCTTGCTCTAAATACACACTTCTCAGGTTTAACAAATAAATCATTCTCTGCCAATCTCTTCAACACCTCCTGTACTATCGCCTCATGATTTTCTTCATTCTCCATGAATATCAAGATGTCGTCAATGAATATTATCACCACACCTTTGTCCATCACATCCTTGAAAATGTCGTTCATCATATTTTGGAAAGTTGGGGGACTATTGGTCATTCCAAAAAACATAACTAGCAGCTCGAAGAATCCTCGACGCATGGCAAATGCTGCCTTCCACTCATCTCCTTTCTTTATTCATACATTGTTGTACCTCCAGCATAAATCCAATTTTGTAAAGACCTTGGCCTTTCCCACCTTGTCAATTATCTCTGAGATGAACAGCAAAGGGTATGTATTCTTCACTGTCCACTCATTCAAATACCTATAATCTGTACACATCCTCTTCCTCTGATCCTTTTTTGGTACAAAGAATACTGGTGATGTCTGCAGTGATTTCGAAGGTCGTATGTATCCCTTGCGCAACTGTTCATTAAGAAATGCATCCACTTCTTCTTGTTCCTTTAGAGATAATGGGTAGACTTTTGACTTCTTTGGCACAAATCCCAGCTTCATCTCAATAGCATGATCCCATGGCTTTCGCACCAGCATCTGCTCCAATTCCTTCTTCTGAAAAACTGACAAATATTTATGGTAGGCTTTTGGCACCCACTCCTCCACTGGCTTCTCCACTTTCTCTACATTTTTATCCCATGACTGTCCTCCACGAATTTCCCTAAAGGTTTGCTTCTGTTCTTCTTTACTTGTCATGACTGGAACTTCCCCATTTGGCATATCCTCATCCTCCACTTCCTCCATCATAACAGAATACTTCCTTGGACATTCTTTCTCTTTCTTTTCCTTCTTCTCCTTTTTTACTTTCCTCCCATACACATTACATTCTTTAGGACAACAAGTCATGTGTACCTTCCCAGTTTTCCAATCAATTTTCAGGTTATGCTTTTGTAACTACGGACATCCAATTATCAGATTGGTTTTCCCAAGGTTGCACACTTCAAATATGGCTCGTTCCAGATGATCCTGATACTTCAATATCATTGTCACCTCCTCCTTAATGGTTCCTCCACCATTGATCATACTGTCAATATTGTACACCATTATAGGTTGTGGCAGTTTATGCATGTGAATACCATTTCCGGTAATTAGGGATTGATTAATAAATAATCTGGTAGCACCACTGTCAAGCAATGCCTCCACATTAATTGCTTCATGCATGTCCACTGTCTTCAATCCTACTGTCAAGCTGATTTTGGGTTCTATCTGTGCTGAGTGAATAAAATATTTAGGGGTCTTCAGAAATAAGGCTGGGCATTTTTTTTTGTTGGATAAATGATGATGGTCATACTCTTCAATTTCTCTTTCAGGTTCACTCTCGGTTTCCTCAGATACCAATACATTATATTGATTCTGGGTCACCAATGGGGAAACCTTCACTGGGACTCTTCCACAAAATTCTTCTGCTTATCTTCCTCCAACTTTACTTCCTCGATTGTCACTTCCCTAATCTTCCTTTTCTGTCTACAATTTCAAGCCATATGCTCTAATTGCCCACAATTAAAGCATTTAAGCAGAGCTCATCTTCCTACTTGATCAACATCCATTGCATCCATCGATGCTGCTGACTCCTTAATAATAGGTGTCACTGCCATGGCCAGTGGCTGTGCCCTCGGAGCTTGTACCTGAGGTGTCCTTCCTTTCTCAGACTTTCCTCCTGATGACTTTCCAAATCAGGCATTCCCATACATCAATTTTGATTCTGCTTGTTCCTGTCGATATTGCCGATCAAGATGCATTGCCCAATTATACCACTCGTCCAACCTCTCCAGCATAGAAGGTAGTCGATAGATAGACTTAAATAATGAGGAATTTAATCCTGCCTTCAAATATTCTATCAACGCTGCTTCTCCCATATCAGTCTGTGATGCTTCTGCCTTGAACTGCAAAATAAATTCATCTGCGGTCAGAGAACCTTGGTGCATAGTCTTTAATTTAGCATTCACTGTCGCCTTTGGGTTAGGGTCTCCAAACTGTGCCTCCAGTCTCTCCAAAAATTCCCTGAAGCTTGCAAATGGTTTATATCCTGCAGCAATTTGATTAATGGCTTTGTTTCTCTAGAACTGTGCTTTCCCTCCCTGGATGTATGAGAGAGCAAATGTTAAGACAGAAAGATGACCAGACTGGGGATTGAACCCAGGACCAACTGGACATATACCAGATGATCTACCAACTGAGCTATCAGGTCTTACTGGATTCAATACAACAATGTGATATGAACCAGACACTATTGATGTAACCACTACTTGACCACTGTCAATATTACAGCAGAGGGGAATTAACTGCATCCAGTTTGTCTGTTAAGGAGCAAGCCTCCATATTACATAATCACCAAACAATGTGTCAGATTACACAATCCAACAGCAAACATAATTCTAGACTCGGTCATATGAAATTTGGGCTTTCTCCCATGAATATACAACACTATAGAGCTGATAAAGGATTTTGTGTTCTCCATGGTACCATCAAATATTTGCGGGGGCACATATTTAGGCAAATGAAATTTTCCACCCTCAGATCTCCCCTCTGCATGCTCACCCTCCTGAGACATCCACTCCACCATCTCCTCCATCTCATCATCTTTATCTTCTACTGTCTCTGCTTTTGTTTCTGCTTGTTTGGGCTGGGATGCTGCTAATACTGATACTAATTGGGACATTTGTGCTGTTAGAGCATCAATTTTGGCTTCTAGAATGGGCGTGGGAACAGGATTGTGTCCAGGATTTGAAGTTGCTTGTTCTGTCATGATGACATAATCTGTGATGAGTCACTTCTTTGGCTGAGTCAAGATTCAGCTGTAGAATTTTTTCACAAAATTTCGAGTCATGTGATCTGGCTATTTTGGGTACCAAACATGGTGATATGGCTCCCTACCACCCTGCGTGCATAATATGGCATTTTTTGTGATTGTGCGCACCTCCTAGATGGCTTCTGCACACTTTGCACAGTGCACTTTTGTGTGCCTTCATGTGCTTTTGTGCGCCTTTGCATGCTTCCATGCACTTTCATGCACCTTTGACTGCTTAGGCGCACTTTTGTGTGCCTTTTACATTTCTACTGCACTTTTGTGCTGCGTATCGTGGCTTCCATCTTACTGGCACATTTACTTGAGGTGCACCACGATTCCAACACGAGTGAACTGCGCATTCTTACATAACTGGGGCGCTTTGTGCCTATTTGGCATTGGACTGTGCATACTTGGGCACTTTCACATAATCCTGGTGCTTTGGCACTATTTGGCCTTTCACAGCATCTCCTTATAGTTCTTCCACATTTCCAATCGGCATTGCCTTATCTGGTAACTGGCACAGGTCGATCATGTCATTATTACTAAGGCGCAGCACGGGACACATAACACTGAAGCGGATTAATTGGGAAGAGTGCATGAGACCTAGAGTGCACCAAAAATAGTGCATCACACCAGAACAGTTGGATATTGGGCTATAGGTGTGCAAATCTTATTGGCTGAGGCAGTGGCATAGTGCAGTCAGGTTTAGATGGGCGAATGGGTGTGCTTGTGGGTAGTGCATGGCACTTTCTATTTTTACACTTATTTTACCAATTTTATCACATAAGCCATTTGTACATAGTAGGCAGACAGATAGAGAATCCAGAGGATCTTTCCCCCCTCATAGTTCATAGTTCAGTCAGCATCGCACATAGTCTGTGCACCAGTGTCCAGTCTGTGCACCTTTGTAGTGTGCCCTTTGTATAGCCACGTTTGCATATCGTTTGCATCCCCCCGTCATATTGTTGCATTTCGTCCCTGCATTGCATCCTTCGTCCTAGTTTGTGCACTATTGTAGTGTGCCCTTCATATAGCTGCATTTGTGCACCATTTGTGCACTTATTTGCATAGCCATGTTTTGTGCACCATTTGCACCTTTTTCCGCCCCTTGCACTTTCATCCCATTTGCATCCCCAACCTGCGCACTACCTTTACAGCATGTCCCAGTGTTGCCTTCATCCCACTACACCTCTGCATCCATCACTGCTCCCGTTGCACATTTTTCCACACTGCGCATTTTTGCCCCTTTGCATTGCACACTTTCCCACCACTGTGCATACCTTCCCTTTAGCATACACCACTAGTGTGCACACTGAAAACCACCATACCAGCCTCTCCATAATTTCCATGCCCTGAAGGATGATCTGAGGCCCTCTGAGCGAACTCCCCCCTCACCCTGAGCATGCCTGCAGTAGTAGGTTAAGTGTTCACCCCTTCCATTGAGACTCTGCACCGAGTACCAACAGAGCACATCAATGGCAAAACACATGATTTTGGCTATTGGGCACTTCAGATCAATAACCCTTCCAACAGTACCTGATCTTGGGGTTATTACTGAATTTGGCTAGTGACTACCTAAAATAGTCATCCAAATTGAGTAATGTAAATCTTGGCTAAACCAGATCCGATCATTGTCTGGTTGCAGCTGTCCTAATGATGAGCGCTGCCTCTCAATCACTGGTGGTAGCAATGTAAGGCGAGGCCTGGTGTCGGCTTACGAAAGCAAGGTAAATACATATGTACAATTAATTCTGGCTCTTGCTGAAATGATGAGTAAGCAGATGTGGCACGCTGAGACAAATGACATATGCACGTGTAAGAGAAGGTGCACTGATGGGGTAGTTGAGTTCTTCTGTTAGGGCGACACCCACTAATCTGCTAGCTGGACTGTGTGGGCTCTCCTACAAGAAGGCAGCGGGGTGCATGCGCATGATGGGGGGGTTTGATGGATTTGATGCGAGGGGTTAAAAATAGATTAGTTGGCTGAATTAGGCATTTCGCACCACTATTGTAGATGGAATACCTAAGAGAACTCAACTGAGGTCTCCTAGTATTTATTTTAAGGTTATATACTATGTTACATATATTGTAGTATGTTGTTACAGATGCGCACGCACATGCACATACATATTGATGCATGTAAATAGAAAATTCCCATGCTGACAGATAATATGTGTATAGGCATTTGGTAGCATATTTTGGTGAAATAAATTGAAATAAAATAAAATAAAATAAAATAAAAATAGTATTATGTAATAGGCATGTTAGGAGACTGTTTCCTAACAGTTACATTGATAGGTCCATTGCATGCTCTAGGCTCTGGAGAATGCTTCTAAATGTATCGACACATCACAATTCACAATTCCAACCTCTACAAATGCCACAAAATCGATTTTGAACACTTTTCGAACTATTTCGAACTTTTCAAACAACTTTGCATGATTTCAAATGACTTTAAACCATTTCAAACCATTTAGTGACATTTTGAATGCTTTCGAATGACTTTGCAGCACTTCGAACAAAGTCAGCCACCACATAACTGTTTCGAAACCATTTCAATACACACTGCACAACTGAAAGGAGCCATTTCATTGTAAATTGACTACTACCAGACATGAGGAGAGATGACAAAGAATTTAGGATGCGATAATAGCACTTAAAGGTTTCAATGATATATTGAAGCAAAAGATAAGTACTTTTACTATATGGGGACACTGTACATTTCAATTATTTATCATTTCTCATTTGTTTTATGATTTACAAAGTCCTCATTGTTGTATATATTGCCTCATGTTTTCCACATGTTATTATTTCCTTTTTAGTACTATCTCTTCAATTTGTATATAGACTTGTACTAGTTACTTAGAAGGAGAAGAAAAGCAAAGGGAATATAGAGAAGAAGTGACCCTCTCCCTCATCATCTAATTTAAGAGCAGTTCTCTTGAGTCTTAGCCTCCCATGGTATCATGAAGTTCTGTGAACTATCGCAAACTTCTTTGAACTTTTGTTTTCACTCCTCATTTTATCGCACATCACCTATCGCCTCTCGACAAACACTTCTTATTTGTTATATTTGCTCCTCGACATACCTCAATATTAGTCTGACATCTTCAAATTTCCTCGAACTCACTTTGAACCCCTGCAAACTATTTTGCACATCTTTGAACCTACTTCGAACTATTTTGCACATCTTTGAACCTACTTTGAACAACTTTACCATTTCATGTCTCTAAACACAACCTTGGGTATCAGCGGTGATATTTAGTACCAACTCACACCCTTCCTCTAGCCTGTGTCATACTTCCTAAGCATTTTAACAGTTTTTATTAGGTTTCCAGGTTGAGTATTATCAGCGTCACACATCCAGGGAATGGATCTGTGGGTGCAGGCAGCAGCTTTATGACATGGAAGACAGAGTGGAGTCTGGACATTGACTGTGGTAGCTGTAGGCAGTAGGCATGTGACCCAACACATCTAGTGATGAGGAATGGTCCAAGAAAGCAGTGGGTGAGTTTCTTGGATGGATGCTGATAATACTCGAACTGGAAACCAAACAAAAACCTGTTAAAAGGTCTAAGAAGTGTAATACAGGCTAGAGGAAGGGTGTGAGTTAGTACTAAATATTACCACTGTTATCCAAAGGTTGTAGTTATAGGTGTGAAATGGTGAGACATGTTGCAAATATTTTTTAGGAGCATACAAAGATGTTCCAAAAAGGTTCAAAGAGGTTTGAGGAGGTTTGAGAACTTTTGAGAACTTTTGAGGAGTTTTGAAGAAGTTTGAAGAGTTTGGGGAGAATAGGAATGGTTTTGAGGATTATCAAGAAAGGAATATAGCAAGCTGAGAGAGTTTTTGAGAGACAATAGGCAATATGTGATAAGTCGAGGGGCTAGTATGAAAATTTGAATAAGTTCACGATAATTTGCAGAACTTAGAAATATGATGCAAGACTTGGACTCAAGATGATGGCTCTTAAATTAGACGATAATGGGAGAGGGTGACTTCTCCTCTGTTCTTCTAAGTAACTAGTACAAGACTATATACATTTTGAAGAGATAGTACTTAAAAAGGAAATATAACATGTGTAGAACATGACACAATATGCACAGCAATAAAGGACTTTGTAAATCATAAAGCAAATGAGAAATAATAATAAATGAAATGTACAGTGTCACAGTATAGTAAAAATACTCATCCTATTGTTTCAATATATCATTAAAACACCAAAACACTGCAATCACATTCTAAGAGTCTTTTGTCATGTCTCCTTGTATCCAGTAGTGCTTGATATGCAATGCAATGGCTCATGCTGGATGTGCTGTGTGTATCAAAAGGATGTTGGGATAGCCATATGGTGGCTGACATCATTCAAAGTGGTGCAAAGTTATTTGAAGGCATTTGAAATATTGTGAAGTCATTCGAAGTCATTCGAAATAGTTTGAAATTGGTTCAAAATCAATTTTGTGGGGTTCATTGGGGTGGACAAGCCTGCCGAGCGAAGGACTAGACTATGTGAGGGAGAAATACAAAAAAAATGTGCCATACTCAAGGGAGTCCAGGGTGGATTTCAAGCTATGCTCTCCTCAGTTTTCTGCCTGGCCTTTCATATCCCAAAGGCCAGACAGAGATACCAATGCCTGCTTTGGGCATGTCAGATCATAGTCATATGACTTTCCAGGAGTATGCAATTGATTAGATCACATCTATACACTCTGCCTATTACTAAGCACATAACATGCCATGGGGGCAATGATCCCATGGTCTCACTGACCCATGAACCCTGGGGGGCTAGCCCATTAGGGTTCAGTTAGGGTTCAGTTAGGGTGAGGGTTAACATTAGGGGTTAGGTTTGAACTACTTCCTAAGAGTGTAAGATAGTGTTACTATGCAATCCTACTCATCTTCCAAGTTCTTGAACCAGGAATGTTTCTGGTCTGTGGAATCTTTGGCTAGGAAAATCCTTTTGGCCCCCAAGCTCCAGATCTCTGGCAAAGCAGAACGTTCTGTATGGGCATTCTTTTTTAGTGTGTTTAGTAGATCTGCAAACAAACAAGTCCATTTGCAAGATACTAACCACTTTGCATCAGTGAAACTGAGTTTTGAGATGTCAAGTTTCTTTACAACATCCAAGCTCGCTGAGCAGGGCAATCACTTCAGTTCATGTAACCATATTTCATCATGCATCACTGTTGCAGCCCCACCTCTATTGCCGGCTAATCTGTCATCTAGGCTGTCAAGCCCCAGAGAGCAATCACCCAACTGCATTTCACCAGCCATTTTGATAGGGTCTACAATAGACCCTGGACTACTCCTTAGCCCACTTGCTTAGCTTTTGCCTGCAACAACTCACACACTAGATGTGTGTGTGGAAGACCTGAGTCCCAAAACTGGGACCACCTATTTCTCTGAGCAGAAATAGAGGCTGTCCATTGATCCATAATAATCTTTGCCATGGCAAGAAAGTTGAATTCATCCCAAACTGGATTGAAAGTGGTTTTAAGGACTAAAAGTTTATGGTTCCCCATACCTGCTACCACAGGCTTCTTCTCGATGAATCGAGCATGCCATCTCTTAGCAGAATTCTCCTTTAACCACTTTTTCACCAACTGGTGTGCATATCCCCATGCTATATATATCTTTGCAAAATCACTCAAGGCATCAATATAGTTGGCAGATGAACTGCAGAAGATGGCCATCCATGACATCTCCCCAAGGAAAATCCCATGCTTTATGTCAAGGGGGTGATGAGATGCGAATGGGATTCATTCTAGGTTGTTTCTGGCCTTGCAGAATAGTTTCTATTCAAACTGGTTCCAGATTGGATCAATGTAAATTATTAGATCTAAGAAGTTGAGATTTCTTCCAGAAACTTCTCATGTTAGTTCGAGACCTGGAAATTTTATTAATGACTGAGTGTAAGCCAAAGCTTTGTCACTCATCTCTGCATAAATAACCATAAAACCATTGTTAATATATCTCCCATAGAAAGGGATGCGACGACCATAAAGTTGTTCTCCTAAAAGGAAATTCTCCTCATGAATGCTCACAAATATATTGGCACCATCCGAAGATGAAGCCATTCCCATGGCAATGCCTTTAATTTGCTTGTAAGCTTTCCATAAAACTCAAATATGAGATTTAAAAATGAAGCATGTGCATAAAAATAGTCAACTCAGGGATAGAACGCTTGCACACATCTTTATAGTATTGTTTGCATGTTTCCATGCAGAACTTTACATCAATATTGATATAGAAGGCTACCAGATCGAATCCTACTAAAAAGAATTTGTGTTTCAGGTCAATGACCAGATTTTCCAGTTTCAACACCATATTTTTACTACCCTTTATAGTAAATGGGAGCTTCTCAATGACTGGTTTAAGAGTTTTAGACATGTACTTAGCCATGGGGTTTGCATAGCCAGGTGACAAGGTATGATTGGGTGCATCCTCATAGGATTCTTATGGATTTTTGGGATTCCATAGAATTTGGGCAGCACGTACTTTAGGCTATCTCCATCAGGAATCAAGTGCTGCAAGAATTTGCTTAATTGTTCATTGTTAAAGAATGTTATGGCTTCATCAGCTATATTAAACATTCTAAGTCATTGGGAGTCTAAGATCTCCTTAGCTTTTTCTGGTCTGATCTCATGATAAGAGATGGTGTCAGAGACCAATTTAGCTGTTTCATCTATGAACCATTGCCCATTGACTGAGGTTTTTATCCATGGAAAGATTGAAATAATCATTTTTCTTGAGGAATTCGAGGACAGTATTAGCATCCACTGCTTCCAGCAAAGACCTGTTCTGATGCTCGACTGAAGGTGTGGAGCTATATACAAACTCCCATTCTTTCATTAACCTGTCCTTGATGTAGTCTATTTTGAAGTTGCATCAATTACATTCATGTGTTGTATGGGTTGGGATCGTAAGTTGTAATGTGTCGATACATTTGGAAACCTTCCCAGACCCTAGAGTGCACAGTGGACCTATCAGTGACAAGACAAAGCCAAGATGAAACTTACCATTTTCTTGCAAAAGCCTATCCCCACAATTCGAAGTTGATATTAGCGACACTCCAATCTGGGAGTGATTTGGCATATTCAAAAATGTTGGCATTGAGTTCTTCAAGGAGAGATATGATAGTGAAGCTGGTATCGGAGGTTGAGAAGTGATAAAAGAAGAATGAGAGGTATTTTGAACTTCGCTAACTTTTTTAACATGATTACACATTTTGCATGTGACTCTGATCAGCTGACTGGGACAGTCAGGATTTTAGTAAGGGGGAGAATGATAGGTCCATTGTGCACTCTAAGGTCTGGGGGGGTTTCCAAACATATCAACACATTACGACTTATGATCCCAACCCCTACAAACCCCATGAAATCAATTTTGAACCATTTCGAACTACTTTGAATGACTTTGATTGACTTTGATTGACTTTGAACGACTTCGTGACACTTTGAACAACTTCGAATAACTTCACAGCACTTTGAACAATGATGGCCACCATATGTCTATCCTAACACCCTTTTGATACACACAGCACATCTGGCATGAGCTATTGCATCACATATTGAGTACTACTGGACATGAGGAGACACAACAAAAGACTCTTAGGACATAATAATGGTGTTTTTGTGTTTCAATGATATATTAAAACAATAGGACCCACCTTTGCCACCCCCTCCCTCACCCCAAACATGAGCAGAGAGTTGTTTACTGGTCCCACCACCTCTGCCAGCCCCTCCCTCGCCCCAAATGCAAGTGGAGGGCTATTCTTTGGTCCCATTTCAAGGACATTTGGAAATGTTCAAAGAGTTTGGGGAGAATAGGAATGGCTTTGAGGAATATCAAGAAAGGAATATAGCAAATTGGAAGAGTTTTTGAGAGATGATAGGTGATATGTGATAGGTTGAGAGGCTACTATGAGAATTCAAAAAAGTTTGCTATAATTTGCAGAACTTAGAAATATGATGCGAGGCTAGGACTCAAGAGGACGGCTCTTAAATCAGATGATAGAATGGGAGATGGTGACTTCTTCCCTCTTGTTCCAAGTAACTAGTACAAGTCTATATACATTTTGAAGAGATGGTACTTAAAAAGGAAATATAACATGTGGAGAACATGAGGCAATATGCACACTCTGCCACCCTCCTCCCTTGCCCCAAATGTGAGTGGAGGGTTGTTCTCTGATCCTGCTATCATCGCTACCCCCTCCCTCACCTGAAATGTGAGCGGAGGGGGTATACTCTATGTAGATTGACATGTATAGTAGATATGAGACTGATCTAGACCATGGTGAAAATTGACCCAGACTGGTTTAAACCAGTCCTATAAAAAAAACTGGTCAAAACCAGTCTCTTAACCAAAGAAGACCAATATAAACCAGTTTTCTTCAGTCAAGTCCAGTTATCCCTATTTTGAGCTATGGTTTGAACCAGTTACAGTTATTGTTAAGTCCAAATGTAATCCAAAAACTAAACTGAACTGGACTTGAAAACACTACATATGGGTGAGATTAGAGCCAACAAAGAGGTTAGAAGGGGTGGCCTGGGTGTTTGCAGGGTTTTTTGATGATCACACTTCCTTATGCAACTTGCCATAATTGTCTCTATGGTGTGATGGTACCATTAGATGTCAAGAATTTGGAATTAGTAACAAACCAGGTGAGTTGTATGCCTTCATTCATGATGAATACAACAATTAGAATATGTATCACTTGTTCAATGCTCACTCATCTCATTTTTCTTTTGCATCCAAGAATGACAATTGAGACATGGCTGTAACTTGGCTGTGATGGTATACAATGGTACCGTTACTGAACCATGAAGAGCCTTCATTATTGACAGATGGGCCATGGCTGCCACAGCTGATTACTGTGCTTAAACCATCAAATACATGGCTGTTACTATCCATGGTAACAGCCAACAGCCCTAGCAGACCCTGCTCCAAGCTGAGTGGCTCAAGAAATCGGACAACTCTTCAGAGAACAGTCAGAAAGCCTATGCTGCCCAAGAAGCACAAGTGGCAACATGGTTTCTACCAGATTCCTAGCTCTCTAGCAACATACTACCATTATACAGGGTCCTTGGGATCAAGAAAAATTTGAACAGCTGTTGATGAAATTGATCATTCCATGTGATCAGCCCTTTGGCAAAGTGGAAAAGAAAGAGTTTATTAATATGATCACCTTTGCTCATCACCCCCAGTCATCAATCCTGCTTCCAATTCAGGAGGAATTCTGCTGAAGTGTCATGAGGATGGGTGAAGAGACAGTTGATGACATCCATAAGATGTTTTCAGTATGTTGTACATATTTGCTATCCCTGAGCATGATTACATGTCCTGGACAGAAAAATAGCATTGTCACTTGGCGCATGTACATCAAGCAATCAACATGTGTTTTTGGCTATTGTGGCTCATTGTGAAGGCCAACTTGGTAAATTATGGTTCTTGTTCATTTCATGCCTTATGAACATTCCTGAATATCTTTGCATAGAGAAACTTATTGATTTTCAAGAACTTGTCAGTGAACACCCAGAGGAAAAATATGGCACAGGCTGTATGGGAGACTGGAAATGTATGATCTCATTTGATGGGTTGGCTCTACTTTCTACTCTCTATATTAACTAATCATGATCTGAATTATTATAGATTATTGTGTTTGTTATGGACAATGTGACAAACAATGACACTTTAGTCCAATCAATTGAGCTGAGAAAGGGGTCCACTTCTCTGTAGTGAATTCTCATAGGTGATGCACACCACATATGGTCCATTGGCTGCAATTAAGGTGAGGACTGTCTATCGCACAATGGTTGGACCAGTCATCAGAAAAGGCCTGATGGATGTGCATGGGAAGCTCAGTGACTGATCAGGTCCTCATTGAGGGATGGCCAAGCAATATTTCCTTTTATAACCTTAGCAAGACTTCGTGCCCACTAGATAATCTCAAGAGCCTTCTCCATAGGCTACAAAACAACAAAACTTATTAGAAAAGGCCCACAGACAAAGAATTCAAGAAGATGGATCTCGAATGCCACTCTTAGATCGAGAATGGTGAGCTTGATGCTCCTGTGCCATGCCACTGTTCCTCTGATCATGGTAAAAGCAATCTTGACCGCAGGAGGGGTCTGATTCTGAAAGGAGGAAATGGCACAAGTCAAAGAAGTCAAAAGATGTAATACACAATGAGGACAATAGTGACAGTGAAAATGGAGTTCCCACTCCCTCAACTAGCACTTCCACATCCATTACCAGCAATACAGTTGCACCAGTATCTGCTGCTGTCACATAAAGTTATTTTATGTCCAGAAGATGTCAAATCCTCTTGTCAGACTATCCACTGGTTGTTTGAGAACTAAAAGCAAAGTAATCTGACTTGGTTAAGAAGCTAACTGTCCAATATCAGAAGGTGAGTGGCTACTTTGTTTATACAACAAAGCTATTTATAACTTGTAACCTGTACAAAGATTAGTAAACAGTGATTATGTAATCACTTACACAATGCAGAGGTATGGTTCGATGATGAACTATACTTTGAGAGCAATTAGAGATGAGGTCTAGTCCTTTACCTTTAAGACTAAACTTTGAGTGTTGACTTAATATCTCACTTATCAAAGTAGATAAAGAAGTCCTTATATTAGTGAGTAGTCTGATACTACTACTAATGAGTATGAGAGATGGTGGTGGTAAGAGGGTAAGTTCTTACTTGCCCTAAGGGTCAAGTCGAGCTCCTTAAATACATCTTACAGAGTAGGGTACTAAATATGGTAGTTCATAGATATATATGTAGAACAATGGATGAAAAAAAAGGTAAGTTTCTATATTAAGGGAATAATAGACTTTTGAATCAAGAGAACAATGGACTAAGAGTCCATATGAGTCAATTTCTTATCTATCTCCTTTAACAGAACAATAAGAGTCTGCATTTCATCTAACTAAAATACTAGAACAATGGAGCATAGGGTTCTCCATTTGTAGAACAATGGGATTCTATTCTTAGCTTATCCCCAACAGTAGAACAATGAGTTTTCTATTGTTCTCCATTCCTAGTAATATGTTATCACTGGTCTATCCAGGTGTTAGGGCGACACCCACTGTTCTGCTAGCTAGACCATGCGGCCTGTCCTACAAGAAGGTAGTGGGGCACGCATGTGTGATGGGGGGTTTGATGGTTTTGATGTGAGGGGTTAAAAATAGAATAGTTGGCTGAATTAGGCTTTTCACACCACTATTGTGGATGGAATACCTAAGAGAACTCAACTGAGGTCTCCTAGTATTTATTTTAGGGTCATATACTATGTTACATATATTGTAGTATGTTATTATGGACACGCACACACATGCACATACATGCACATACATATTGATGCGTGTAAATAGAAAATTCCCATGCTGACAAATAATGCATGTATATGCGTTTGGTAGCATATTTTGGTGAAATAAAATCAAATAAAATGAAATAAAATAAAATAAAAATAGTATTATGTAATAGGCATGTTAGGAGACTGTTTCCTAACACCAGGTGTGTCCCAGTTTATTATTGTGCTTTTCTAAACATGTGGCTATACTGATTTATGACATAAGCTATATTTGTCATCAATGTGCTCCTGCTTATCTTTGTTGTAATTGTATGTTCTTGTTGATACTTGCAATGGCAGAACACAAATCTGCTAGCATATGCAAGGCAATAATATTTCTATAGCTTTATACAAGCGATAGAATATTATATCAAATATTATACATAGGTCTTGTAGACATAGACTTCCAGGAGGGGGATGAATAGACATTGTATAGTGACATCCTTGGTAGGTAACACCAATAGCAAAAGTGAGAGTAGGAGCAAGTCAATGAATATAATGCCTGACTGCATGGAATATACTGCAAATTTAATTGCAGGTGTGACACCACATCTCAATCACAGCTGCACCTGCCTGACAAATTTGTGAATAGCGTCATGACTGTAGCCCACACACAAATGCCAGAAGCACATGGCCCAATCCCTGAAGTTCCCTCCAGTAGTATGTCAGTCGCAGTGGAAGCACTCACCATCTCTGCAGCACAAGTGCAGGGAAGTGAGGATATTGAATCTGGGTAAAACAGGGTTGAGTACTATCATTACAGAGTCCAATTAGATTATATACCATTGTTTGAAATAGAATGCAGCATGAGCTCCAAGTGCCAGGCAAGAATGTAAGAAAAGAGGGCTGAACATAATGCAGGGCATCACAGATGATGGGGAGGAGGTGATGAAAAGGATGGGAACAAGATGTAGGGGTGTTGATGTTGATTGGATGTGTGGGAGTCAGCAAGGAATGCTGGAATGGTGTATGGGATGGCATGGCAGGTGTGGAAATAAGGTAGAGGAAGCCAGGAACAGCCCCCTTAACATAAGCAAGCAATGTCCACAATTACTGCTGGCAACCACAACACTCTAAAATGATTATAATGGCAGGGAAGGGTAGCCTATGGGGATGTGAAAATGTCCCAGGAATCAGAAATCCAAAAATCCCTATAGTCATTGAGTACTGTATTAGGTCAGGCACTCAGTCACATCAGGAACTTGCTCACCCTGATTTTTTCCATCTCTTGTAAATGTGCCACAGAAAGAGAATGGTGCATGAATCAAGGGAAAAATTTGTGACATCACTGGCAATTTATTAGCAACCCAGGGTGATGTTGTTTCTGGCAATACAATTCTGGACCACTCTTTGTCTTCCCAGCCCCACAATACCCCCAATGTATCCACTACCACCACCTGCATCACATACCACCTCATAGCCTGCCAGAAAATGCCTAATTCTTAATGCAAAACACCTTTCAAGGCCAAACTCCCATTCTATCTGTCCCCCTTGTTACATTTGATGAAGGACAATCCACTACCCATATTTCAATGACTAGCAAAATTTCCTTGTGCTAGAGAAATCTATCAATGTGAGGGTACCTCAAGATAGTTGTAATTTATTTTTATGCTTTTTTTTCTTTTTTCAGGACTTTACCACCAATTGACTTGCTTTAGGCAGTTTCTGACTGTGAAAGTTCCTGAAAGAATGTTTCGTTGGGCAGTGCCAGTAACCACTACTTGAGACCTGGGCTAAGTTGAGTAACCTCTAGTGATGTTATATTGATGTTTAACAATCTTTTTCTGCTTCAAACAGGTCTCCCAGTGATATGTCCACTGCGCATGCTAAGGTCTGGAGAAGATTCTAATCATATCTATACATTACGACATGCACTCTGAATCACTACGAATGCCACAAAATCGACTTCAAACACTTTTGAACTATTTCGCACTATTTCAGATGACTTTGAGCCATCTCAAACTATTTCGCAACATTTTGTGACACTTCAAATAACATCAGCCACTGTATAGCTGTTTTAGAACACTTTTGATACATCCTTCACATCCGGAACAAACCATTTTGTCACATATTGAGCACCACCAGACACAAGGAGAGACTACAAGAGATTTAGAATATGATAAGTGCAGTTTTATATTTCATTGATATATTAAAGCAATAGAACAAGAACTCTTACCATACTGGGACAATGTACATTTCACTTATTATCATTTTTCATTCATTTTATGTTTTACAATACCTTTATTGCTGTGCATATTGCCTCATGTTTTCCACATGTTCTTGTTTTCTTTTTAGTAATATTTCTTCAAATTGTATATATACTTGTATTAGTTACTTAGAACAAAAAGCAATACAAATGGGGAACAGAGCACAAGTTACCCTCTCACTCATCATCAGATTTAAGAGCCATTCTCTTGAGTCTTATCTTTGCATTGTATCTCTAAGTTCTGCAAAATATCGCAAACTTCTTCGAAACTATTGTATTTGCTCCTCATTTTATCGCCCATCGCTTATCGCCTTTCGACAAACACTTCACATTCTCTAAACTCATTCCTCGATATACCTTGAACCTCCTTGAACTTCTTTGTGCCTACTTCGAACTATTTTGCATGTCTTCGAACCTATTTCAAACTATTTCAAACTTCTGTGTACACTCTTACAGACTATTTGCAATGTGCTTTGTCATCTCACCTCACTAAAAACAACATTTGAAAATCAGTGGTGATATTTAGTACCAACTCACACCCTTCCTCTGACTCGTGTTATACCATCCGAAGCCATTTAGTAGGTTTTGTTTGGGTTTCCAGGTTGAGTATCATCACCAGAGGTGGTGAATTGGGTGGTGTTTTAGTGCTTTTTGCAAGGTGGTCCATGTTGTGTAAAAGGTGCATTATTGACTCCACTTTCCATTATATTTCACCTAATATAATCCCTTAGTGCCTAGGATGAAGATTTTTCATTCAACTCTATGTTTTACATGACATCTGCCAGTTGCATGCTTCCTTGCAATCAGGCGTCGCCTATGTGCTGTCTTCAATTACTCATGCAAATATACAAGTTTGGGTCCTTTCCAATCTGCCATAGCTGTTCCTAGCCCCCTAGTCTCGAAAAGTCCTCTGTAGCCACCTGCCAAGACCCACCATCATCCCTACATTTTCAGCAAAAACTCAACTTCCCACCAACTCACTTTGAGGCAGACAGTGCGCTTAAGGGACCTCAAATTAATCCATTCAAGGTTGCCGTCACCTGTTGGCACCCCTCAACCAAATTTGGGAATGTTAGGAGGTGGGGTTGGTGCATATCAAGTCATACCAGGGTGGCATCCATATCTATGGCAAGTTTAGATGGTCTACCCAGCCTACTGGCCACTTTATTGGTATGCTGTAGATGTAAAATGATATACAGTGACTCACAAAACTGAGTCAATGTTTTGGACTTTTTAATTCATTATTGAATAACTTTCCATAAACAACAAAACCAAACAAGGTATTGGTGTACCGAATAACATACATGATCAGGGCTACCAAACAAACAAAGAATTATGTAATTTTAATCATCCCTCATGGAGATATGATTATTTTAATTCAGGGACTCATTGACTCAGTTTTGTGAGGTGGTATCAATATTATGATAAATTGTAATTCTAGTATTTTGTATGACCTCCCTTGGCCTTAATAACTGCTCCCAACCTTCTAGACATGCTTTCAATTAAATTCTGACACACCTCTGATGGTATATTATTCCATTCTTCCACTACTCTTTCCCATAACTCCCAAATTCCTTTTGGCGCTGTTGGATACTTGTCTAACTGGTTCTTGAGGTGAACCCATTGATGTTCAATAGGGCTGAGGTCTGGAGATTGGGCAGGCCAATCCAGAAGAGTAATATTGTTGTTCTCCATTCATTTCTTGGCCTTTTTTGAGGTATGCTTGGGGTCATTGTCTTGTTGAAAAATCACCTCTTCTCCAGAAATTCCACTCTCCTCCAAGCTAGGCAGCATATGGTCTTTCAAAATGGACACATACTGGTCAGCATTCATCCTCCCCTCAACCTCTGCAAGATGCCCCACTCCATTCCATCCCATACACCCCCATACCATAATGTTTCCTCCCCCAAATTTGACAGTTCCCTGCACCTCTCTCTCAATCAGCCCCTCTCCCTTCTGTTTCCAAACCCACTCTCTCCCATCTGACCCAAACCTGTTAATTTTAGTCTCATCTGACCAAATAACCCTTCTCCAGTCCTCTACAGTCCACTCTCTATACTTCTGAGCAAAAGCCAATCTTGCTTTCCTATGCCTTATACTAAGTAAAGGCTTTTTCTTCTTCACCACAGCCTTGAATGAGTTTTTTCTGAGAACTCTTCTGACTGTTTCTGAGGAGACTGGAGTGGGGATGATGCTGTTGATGTAATGGGTGGCCTGAACAGCATTTGCAGCCTTGCCAGTGGTGATTTGGGTAAGGATGGCTCTCTGAGAGGTAGATGAGAGCTTAGAAGGACGACCACCAGAGGGGGAATCCAGGTTTGGATGGAGAGCCCTGAGTGTTCTGGATACACTAGACTGGCTGAGGTTGAGTTTAGAGGCAATATTGTGGGTAGAATAATGATTGGAGGCCAGGGAAAGAATGTTTTCCTTCTGAGCAGAGGAGATGGGATGCATTGGAGAATATTGAAGTATGAAGAATGCTAGTCCTAATTAAATACTATAATTTAAGGTCCCATCAAGGGTCACATCACCTTAGAAACCATCTGTCAAGTTTTTGACATTATACAGTTGGTGGAGCATCAGATTCTAATATTTCTGACTACCCCTCACAAAACTGAGTCAATGAGTCCCTGAATTAAAATAATCATATCTCCATGAGGGATGATTAAAATTACATAATTCTTTGTTTGTTTGGTAGCCCTGATCATGTATGTTATTCGGTACACCAATACCTTGTTTGGTTTTGTTGTTTATGGGAAGCTATTCAACAATGAATCAAAAAGTCCAAAACATTGACTCAGTTTTGTGAGTCACTGTATGTCATGCAGATTTATGGATTATAAACAGAAAATGACCTCTTCAAGCTGCTTGCAGTTGATGGTGACAATGCCTGGGCATGATTCTTGGGTGTGACCATGTTCCTGGTTATGCCCCAATTTGGACACTGCAGTGAAATAAATTCACAATGTCCACCTGATGCATTATAAAATTACAACTGCTACTAGGCCGACATTTCAAGACATTATACTCTATGTTACACAGAAAAATTGTTTAAAAATAACCTTGTGTGGGTTGTCGAGGACAAAGACATTTAGAGTGACTGGGATCCCAGTCTGGTACAGTAGTTAAGATTAGTGTTTACAGGTCCAGTTAAGTCCAGTTTTTGGACTTAAAAACTGGGCAACCACAACTGATGTCACCTAATTTCAGGCAACCATGACCAAACTGGTGCCAACTGGTCTATATTGGTTGGGTTGCTTCAAAAAGACTGGTTTCGACTGGTCTTTTCCCAGTAGTAGGGCCACAGAAATAATTAATACTATTATATATATTACATACTAACTAAGGATATAAAATACTAATTCCCCTATTACACAGTATTGTCTAATGAGACCACTTCAAGTAAGCAACTGAAGATACATTCTTGATCAAGAACCCACAATGCCAAATCCATCCTCAGAATCAGTTGCCACACTCTCCCCACCATTCACTAGAATGAACACCTAAGTTTTCAGGTGAAACATTTGCCTGATTGGGTTCTGTTAACAGAACCATTGAATAATAAATCTAATTTGGTTACAAAACTAAGAGATGGAGCTTACCTTGTTGGAACCAAAATTCTGCAGAGGGTCTTGGGCAGGATTGGTATGGGCCCACTTATAAAATATGGGACATCCAAGTCCTGCCAACGTCATGTGCACTTCCAAAAATGGCCAAGAAATTGTAAACCCCTCCTCTGACTTGTATTTGCAGGACCTGACTGCTTCATCTCATGCCACTCTGAGCAAGTTAAATGAAGGATGAGCAGCATAGTTTGCCATGGCTTCAAGCAAGAAACAAAGTATGTATTGAAAATGAAGAGTCATGCATCATGTAGGGGAGACCTACACCCACCCTTACAAATGTCTCCTGACTGTCTGGAGACATTTGTAAGGGCAGGTGTAGGTCTCTCCAGTTCTTGAGTTTTTGGGTAGTCCTTTGCAAATAACTGCATGTATCTGTTAAAGACAACATAATGGTTTGAACTGAGGAGCTTAGCACTCAGGATAACAGCTCAGGGCAGTACCAAAAGGGTGAAGTTTTGTGCACACATGTGCAAACAACATTGCTAATCATCTGTCCCACCCCACAAAACAATTAAAAAAATGTGCACATGAAAGATAGGGACTCTTTGAACATCGTATAGATGGTTTCTCTGAGAGAAATCTGATGAATTTGATGAAAGCACAAATTTGACGCATTACTTTGGGTGATGTCACATGGGGAGAGACCTACACCTACCCTTGAAAATGTCTCCAGACAGTCAGGAGACAATTTTCTAACATCATCATTCAATCAGAGATTGAAAACCTACTGGATAGGAACAAGACTAACCAATTGATTGTGTCATTTGTATTTTGATCAGAGATTGAAAAACTGGATGGGCATGAGACTAATGCACCAGACATTTAGTCTTGTTCCCATCTGATCAGTTTTTAATCTCTGTTGAATGATGACATTAGAAAATTGTCTCCTGACCATCTGGTGACATTTGTAAGGGTAGGTATAGGTCTCTCCCATTCTTGAGTTTTTGGGTAGTCCCCTGCTAATAAGTGTATGTATCTTTCAAAAATAATATAAATGGTTTGAACTGAGGCCTGTAGCACTCAAGATAACAGCTCAGAGCAGTACCAAAAAGGTAAGGTTGTGTGAGCACATGTCAAAACAGGTTTGCTAATCATCTGTCCCATCCCACAAAACAATAAAAAAAACATGCATGTGAAAAATAGGGCCTCTTGAACATCCTATGAATGGTTTCTCAGGGAGGAATTTGATGAATTTGATGAACACGTGAATTTGATGCATTAACTTGGGCTGTGTCATGTGGGGGAGACCTACACCCACCCTTACAAATATCACCAGATAGTCAGGAGATGATTTTCTAACATCATCATTCAATTGAAGATTGAAATCGACCAGCTGGGGACAAGACTACCAGATGTTGTAGTGCAGTGAGTGCACAGTTTTTTTAAAACTCCAATGCATCTCTACCTGGAAACCAGGCCACACCACAAATGGATGGGAATGAGACTAGCTTTACCATCATTTCTACCATGCTGAGATGGGCAAGGAGAGGGGAAAGGAGTAGGCAATGGCACAGGTAACCTGTGGGTAAAAAATTGCTTATCCATACCCGTACCCATGCCTACCCTTACCCATGACCCATGGGTGGCAAGCCACAGATCATGACGGGTATGGGTAGACCCTGCTACCTCCTGTCATCCAACAGCTCCTGCATTAGGAGACCTGCAATGGCAGGCTCCCTTGACTACAGGAGCTAGGTGGGATGTGTCAGGCTAGTCAGGTAGGAGGCAGAAGAAAATGACAACGATACCAAGTCATCATTGTTGGGCTGGAGCAGAGTGAGCAGCCTCAGAGCAGGTTGGAGCAGTGGCATTGTAGCAAATGGGGTGGGAGCAGGACGGCAGTGGCATTCTCTGCACCTGGTGACAAGAAACTGAGCCACCCTGCAAGCAGTTGCTTGTGTGCATGGGGGGTCATCTTGTAGAGGATCCACCACCCTGCAAGCAGCAGCTCACAGGCGTGGGTGTTGGCTCAGAGGGGGTGAAGATCCATTACCCCGCAAGCAGCAACTCGCAGCAGTGAGTAGGCGAGAATAGTGGCATGTAGATTACATCCTAGAAACAGAATGTGAGTGGAGAAACAAAGTAAGAGAAAAACATACCTGGGATCAATGACGATTTACATCATTGGTGCCCTTGCCATGTGGCCATCCTCATTGTTCTCCCTCCTGTCCTGTCCTCCCCTGTCCTCCTTGTATTCTGTAGCAATTGGCTCACAATGATGGAGGGGTGCCAGTTGCTGTGATGTGGCAGCAATGCGGTGACATTGTGGGTGAATGGAAGTATTGTCCTCTTCATGGTCTGTGTTATTGCCATTGTCTGGGTTGTCATTGTAGAGGCTGCAGAGCAGGGTGGAGGTGATGTAGCAGTAGTTGCGATGATTAGGGAACTGCATGGGTTACCTATGGAAATGCGGGGTTTTCTGTGGGTAACTTACAAATAAGCTTGTAGCCCTTTTTTCTGTGCTCAAAACAAAAAAAAGTTTGTCCAAATCTGTTAAGAAATGGGTGAGATATTCACATTTCAATTTTTAAGACCATAACTTCAGAACTGGCTCTACTCAAATCAAATCTTTGGAAAAAAAAATGAAATCTCTGAGGTTTTGGATTTTTGGAAAAGTGATTGGAAAAGATTTGAATGGGGTGAAGTGAAATTTCAAGCTAAGGTGCCAAAACTTAAATTGTGAATATCTCACCCATTTTTTGATGGATTTGGACAAACTTTTTTTTTGTTTTGAGCACAGAAAAAAAGGGTTACAAGCTTATTTGTGAGTTACCTGCAGAAAACCCATGCATTTTTATGGGTAACCTGTGCAATTCCCTAGTGATAATAGTGGTCATCCTAAATGAGTGTGGTGGCAGTGAGTGAAACAAAACAACAAACATATGTAAATAATGTGTCAACATTCAACAAAGACACAATTACCTGGTGCATACAAGGCCAAATGGCCTGTGCACATGCCAGAGGGTATATAAACCCCCCAATTTCAAAGATTTGAGCCAGGTTCACCCCACTTTTTTTTCTTTAAATATGTAGCTAAATAATTTTAGTAGTTATTTGATAAAATATTGTTGTCTGTTGCCTTCCCTACCTCTCTTGGTGGCGGGTAGGTATGGGTTGAAGGTACCAGATCCATGACCCATACCAGTACTCGTGCCTACCTGTATCTGTAACCCCTTATGGGTTGTCAAACCTGTGCTATTGCTTAGAAAGGAGAGGGGAAAGGCAAGGGGCAAGTGAGGAAAGAATGAATGTGATTGACTCAGAAGTTCAACATGTTACAAATATGGCTACCTTTATGTTGTGGAGTTTGAACTGCCTTAATCAATTTTGGTTGGTGTTGACCATTATATACCTGACACAGTGCTTAGTCATATTGCTGCAACATGCATATTACAGTCAAAGTTCATGAGGTGGGCCACCTAAGAGTAAAGGGCCTTGGGGTGAGAATGTATAACCCCTGCTACTTGATTTGGTGTGTTGATGGATAGACCAGTGTTATGAGGTGGTGCACATATAGTGAAAATAGACAAAATGCAGGTTGATTGGGCTAGGTGGATGATTTGCCATGTGGGTAGTGTTCCAAGGTCAGGTTACCCCAACCGAAAAAAACCACAACTTAACCTGACTCTGACCAGAGCTGACCAAACTTGTGGTCACAGTCAGGGGCTTTAAGCCACCATCAGGTCTGGTCAGAGGACCCAGAGGGACCCAGTGACAACTGTGGTGAACCAGTCATGACTGGTCATGAGCAGGTCTACATAAGCAATCATATAATATCTATTTTATAACTACTGTATATAATGTTTACTTTATAACTATTTATTACTAAAATACAAATTATTGTACATAAAAGTAAATGTGGGGCATGCCCAAGGATTGCCATGCATGGTGGGCAGGCTTTATATGTGTTGCAGCCATGCATGGACCATTTGGGTGTGTTTGTGCTGTCACGTGTCACTGGGAACACAATGTTTACAAGCATTTGACTGCAGGTCAACAGCTTTTGCAACAACCTTTCCTGCTCTGTGGCCACCACAAAAAGACTCTGCAATAAGGGCCTCAGCATCTGTCGAGGCATACACTATCATGCATATGTCATCAATGTAGCAACCATAGAAGGGGATCTGTGCATTGCAATAGACCTGCCTCTGCTCCTCGAAGCACCATCCATACAGGACTGCAAGATCGGGAGAATCACTGACACCTATCACAAGGCCATTCTTCTGGAGAGAGTATTGTGCATTGTACTGTAGTACTAAGTTATGATTACCTACCCAGAGTGCTTCAACAAATATCTTATGCTGAAGCTTCTATAGAGCTGAAATGAACACCTAACTAGGTTCAAGTACTAGTGCCGGCCCAAACATCGAAGAGGGATGACGAGTGGCATGCTTCTCCTGGCATCTTGCACCTGCTCCTCAAGATGAGGCTGACCCAAATGGTTGGAAAAACCAACAAGCAGCTGGTCCTACTCTCAGCGCTGATGAGTTTGGTTGGTACTCGGTGCAGAGTCTCAACAGAAGGGGTGAACACTTAACCTACAACTGCAGGCGTGCTCGGGGTGAGGGGGGAGTTCGCTTAGATGGCCTCGGATCGTCCTTCAGGGCGCGGAGACTATAGAGAGGCTGGTACAGCAATTTTCAGTGTGTGCACTAGTAGTGTACACGAAAGGGGAGATATGCGCAGTGGCGGAAAAGTGCGCAACGCAAAGAGGCAAAAACGCGCAGTGCGGAAAAACGCGCAACGAGAGCGCAAAAGTGCGCAACGATGAGGATGATGAAGGCGGGAGGTGTAACAGGACAAAGACGACACTGGGATGTACTGTGAAGGTGGTGCACAGTTTGGGGGTGCAAACAGAGTGAAAGCGCAAGGAGTGGAAAAAGGCGCAGACGGTGCGCAAAATGTGGCTATGCAAAAGGGTGCGCAAAGGGTGCGCAAACGCAGCTATACGAAGGGCGCACTACGATAGTGCACAGACAAGGACGAAGGACGCAATGCAAGGGACGCAACGCAACAATACGACGAGGGGACGCAAACGATAACGCAAACACGGCTATACGAAGGGCGCACTATGAAGGCGCACGGACTGGACGCTGGTGCACAGACTATGTGTGACGCTGACTGAGCTAATAACTATGAGGGGGGGGAGGGAAAGATCCTCTGGTTTCTCTATCTGTCCGCTACTATGTACAAATGGCTTATGTGATAAAATGGTGAAATAAAGTATAAAAATAGGAAGCGCCATGCGCTACCCACAAGTGCGTCCATTCGCCCATCTAAACCTGACCGCACTATGCCGCTGCCTCAGCCAATAAGATTTGCGCACCTATAGCTCAATATCCAACTGTTCCGGTGCGATGCGCTATTATTGGTGCATGCTAAGTCTCGTGCGCTCTTCCCAATTAATCCGCTTTGGTGTTATATGTCGCGTGCTGCGCCTTAGTAATAATGGTGTGATCGACTTGTGCCGGTTACCAGATAAGGCGATGCCGATTGGAAATGTGGAAGAACTAAAAGGAAATGCTGTGTGAGGCCAAATACTGCCAAAGCGCCTGGATTACGTGAAAGCGCCCAAGTGCGCACAGTCCAATGCCAAATAGGCGCAAAGCGGCCCAGTTATGTAAGAATGCGCAGTTCACTCATGCCGAAATCATGGTGCGCCTCAAGTAAATGCGCCAGTAAGATGGGAGCTGCAATGCGCAGTGCACCGGTGCGGGGGATTGTTGTGTGTGATAGAGATTGTGCAAAGAGTGTGCAGCAGGGAATGTGAGTTGCAGGTAAAGTGTAAAAGGAGTGCGCAAAGGTGCATCGAGCGCGCAATAAATGTAGAAGGCAGATAAGGAGCGTGGGGGGGGGGCGCACGGAGGCGGCTTGAAGCGCAACGAGGTGCATTTAGGGCGCACAATGATTGGCGGCTATGGGGAAACAAAGGTGCAGTAGAAATGCAAAAGGCACACAAAGGCGCACCTAAACGGTCAAAGGCGCGCAAAAGTGCATGGAAGCGCGCAAAGGCGCACAGGAGTGCACTGGAGCGCACAGGAGCGCACAGGAGCGCACTGGAGCGCACTGGAGCGCACAGGAGTGCATGGGAGCGCACTTGGGCGCGCGAAAGCGCACTGTGCAAAGGGAGTAGAAGATGTCCAAGCGGTGCGCACAGTCATGAAAAATGCCGTAGTATGCGCGCAGGGCAATAGGGAGCCGTATCAGCGCCGCATGTAGAAAGAGCTTCAGATCTGAATGCACTGTGGGCTTGCATAAAATGTTAGAATGAGGTATGGAAAGAATCTCATGAGGGAATGGGAGGGAGGACAGAGGTTAAGCCACATGGAGGTGGACCACCAAGTATGCATCTTCTCTAGCCCCATGATTTGCAGTTACAGCAGCTACCCTCGCATTAAATGAGTCAAAATGCAAAGAAGGTTGGACTGCAGGCAGATGAAAGACTCCACATGCCCTCTCCCCACATCTATCTGCTTGCCCTTGAAGCCTGAAAGTCAGCAGGACCAGTGGTGCATAGGGGTGCACAGATAGGTTGCGAGGTTGACAGTTTTATTTTATTTTGTTGTCACGCACGACAGTGATGGGAGCCGAGATAGGCCGTGATCATTACCTCCTTGTCCAGGGGAATGGCTGACAGCCATGCATGTGCCCAGCCACCCACCTGACAGGCTCCATGTCCCAGCACATTCTAAACATTGCTTGTCTCAGAAGCAATGACTCCCTCTTGTCGAAAAGAGGCCAAATCTGATTGGCACGAAGAAACAACAATGTCTCCTGGTCATGCATATGTACAGCCAAACCAGCTTGACAGAGACATGGCAATGCTTCTGGGAAACATGTTGGGAGTGTTACAGGGGATGGTGATTTTGTTGGCAAGAGGGCCATGGCCACAATGTGACAGCTTTCCAGGTGCTTTCACTGTGGATGAGCTAAAATCATAGGTGGGTGCACCATGGAGAAGGCTGCTTTTATTGTGTATTAACTTGAATGCAATTGTTCAGGTAACCATCACCTTCATCTTTGCCTATGGATGCCCCTTGGAGAGAGGGCTGCAGGTCAGTCTCACCTATAATCTGTTCACCCCAGGCTGACTCTACTCATACATCACTAGCGCCCTCTTGGAACAGAAGATGTCCTAATGAAGAGAAGAAAGGTTGGGACCTCCCACCTGGAGTGTATTATCCAAGAGTGTTTCCAATCTGCCATCAAGGCTCTGTCGACTGATTTAAACATGCCTATGTGCAAGATAGTTGCAATTATCCAAGAAGGTCTCAGCAGAGCTTGGGGGGAGAAGCAGTCCTTGTCTGTGTCACTTCTGACTTCGTTCAACACTGACTAATTAGCGCAGCACCTACAGGTCTCAGTCTGCTGACAACAACAGCCCTAGCCAGACTGCCAGTAATGGAATGAGCTTCCAGGTGGCCTTTGGTCCAACCGATGAGAACTTATGGGTGATGCTAGATGGCAGGTCCAGATCCTGCACCTGAGATGGGGTAGGGTAAGTGTGAAGATTGTGAAATGTGCCCATTCGGTGTTTACTTCTTTGTACCTGGCCCATTTTCCCATTTTTTTGTCCCACTTGTGAGCATACCATCTGGCAAGGGTGCATACCTAAATGTGTGCTTTGAAGGAGAGGGTGTGTATGCAACAACCAGAACCAGTTTCTTTGTTGTGGGTATCAGGTTGGGATGGGATGTATTTCCGATGTGAAGCTGGGAGATGGGTCCTATCATCCTTCAGCATTATGGGTGGCTGGAAAGAGTTGTATCTGATGGGGTAATAATGGGGTGTTACAGTATACACATGGTGCCATACCTCCCAAGTCTGGAGACCACTATGGATTATGTAATAGGAAATGCTTGAGAAGTTGAAGGTTTGCAACACAATGGCCAGATGGGACCCATCCACATGTGTGCCAGATGATGCCATCACATACAAGTCCTTGACAGAGATGGAGAGTGTTGGGAATTTCATGTGGAGCTTGAAATCCTTGACCTTGGTTGATGGACAATGGCAGTGGAAGTAGTGATTTGATGGCCCAGCTCAGCCTGGTAGCTGGGGCTAAGGCTCAGCTTTTGGGGCCTCAGGCTAAGCTGCAGCCTGCTAGTTAGTGATGTGTTTGTCATGAGGAGTAGAAAATAGTAGGAAATGAGTACAAACTATGCATACCAAAACCTACATACTAGACACAAGCAAGTTAAAAGTAAGGAAAGATGTATTCTGACAATGTGACTCCCCTCAATATTGCCATATGTGTGCCATTAACGTGTCACCTAAAACACGAAACACAATGTGTGGACATGATTATGCATGTGGAGTGACAACGAGAAATTGATAGTGACCACTCATGTGTGGATAGTTGCAGGTCTGCAGAGAGACCTTAACCATCACATTCCCATCTTTCCTAAGGTTGCTCAGGTGACACTGGCAGACTGGACCTCAACCACTGCGCTACCACACTAATGACATCTCTGAACCGAAAGTCACAGTGAGCAGTCAAACCTGAGTTGAGAGCCCAATGCTTAAGGATGCTGGATTCCTATGGGGCAGCAACAAAGCGACAGCCAAGGGCCTGCATCTCATCCATCATCTGCTGGAATTCCACTCCTGCCACAATGCCCTGGGTCAAGCCATTCACACCCAGTCTTGGACCATGATCCCCAAAGGTATCCATTCCGAGTCTAAGGTCTCTGTTCCCAGGCAACTTGAGGAGTTGACCCAACAGCAAAATAGATGAGTTGAAAATGGAGGATTCATGGTCCATCAGATGCTGGAATTTGGTTGGGCTGTGTCTCTGTAGCATTGTAGTTTGTAGTGGAAGCTTCTATTGTTATACCTAAGAAGTTGTTTTTACTAGGCACATAGCAGACAAAGCCTCCAGTTTCAAGGATGGGGTGATGTATGAAATCTTGTTGCTAGATTTTGTGATGGTTATGCACCACAGTTTCCAGGGAATTGAGGCTAAAGCAATGCGGGAATGAAAACCACCAAGAAATGCTGGACAATATCATATGAACCATGCAGGTCTTGCACATCCTCCAGCTCAACTTCCTGCTTCTTGTTGCCCACCTTGTTGTCACTCTGCATATCAAATGATATGCTGCTAGATCCTGACCTTTCTTTCAGTGTGGTGAAAACATATTCTAGGAGAACATAACTCTTGATGTTAGCTCCCTTTGAGGGGAGCACAAAGGCCAGCTAGAGCCTGATGATGAACTTGCATTTGAAAGCTTGCAGTAATTTATTTGGCTCGATTGTATCAGTAGTTAAATGTCATCATCATGGGCTGAAGCAGCATTGGCTTGTGGAAGATGAAAAATACTAACATCAACATTCAGAGACACAACAGACCTTTTTTTTGTACCATATGGTTGAGCATGCTTAATGCTTGCTGATGCTGGGTGTGTACCAATATTTCGAGCATCAAATGGCTGAGAGGAAGGGCAGGGCTCAAGTCAGCTCCAAATCAAAATTCATGGTGGGTGGTCAAACCTGAGTTAAGGTTGCTGGACACAGTGAATTAATGTGGGTGTAACTGGTGGGCACAAAGCTATGGCTGGCACTTTCACAGTGCGAGGAGTGGGTAACAGCTGGAGTGGTGACAGAGACTGAGGTGATGAAGATGTGGCAGTTACTTTCATCCCCATCATCAGTTGCTGGGAGTACACAAGGCAGTTTATTGATTGTAAATATCTGGATTATAAGAGTTATGACATAAGAAGGCAGAGGGAGCACTAGAAACAAATGAATTGCAAAAAGAGCTGAGCAGATATGTTGTGTTGGATTTAGCTGATATCTGTTGGACAGAATGTCATCTGCGGGCAAGATATAAGATGAAAGGTTTGAACCAAAAAGAGGTGTACATACATCTTCCACAGTTTCGTGATTTCAGATCACTCATACAGTCAAAAGGAATTCTGGAAATGAAATATACCACAGTTAGCTTAGATGGAATGGTAAGAACTACATCATCAACAATACCCATGAGCAAATATTGGAGACACCATTGCCCTTGTGGTGGTGGGCATGAGCTGTGCAGAATGGTCAATGGTTAGCTACATTGTAAATGGTAGGGGGTAGGTGAACTTTTCAGACACTACAGAGATGGGTAAACCCCTGAGTTGTGTTATATGGATGTCTGAATCAGCATGATGCAGTTTGACCTGAGCTGAATTATCTGCTGCAACATCACCACCACATAATATGTCAGGCATCTGGTGGTAGGCCCACTGCATGCTCTAAGGTCTGGAGAATGCTTTTAATCCTATTGAGACATCCCAACACATGCTCTGAACCTCTACAAATGCCATGAAATTGACTTCAAATCCTTTTCGAACATTTTCAAACTATTTCGCACTACTTCGAATGACTTCACGACATTTTGAATGCTTTAGAATGACTTTGGACTACTTCAAATGACATTGGCCACCATATAGTTGTCCTGAAACCTTTTTGATACATGCTGCACAACTGAAACAAACCATTTCATTGCAAATCGAGTACTACTGGACACAAAGAGAGAAGACAAGAGATTTAGAATACGATAGGTGCAGTTTTATGTTTCAATGATATATTAAAGCAATAGAACAAGAACACTTACTATATGCTAGGAAACAGTCTCCTGACATGCCTATTACATAATAATATTTTAATTTAATTTAATTTAATTTAATTTTATTTTATTTCACCAAAATATGCTACCAAATGCCTATACATGCTTTATTTGTCAGCATGGAAATTTTGTATTTACACGCATCAATATGTATGTGCATGTATGCATGTGTTGGTAGCAACATAGTACAATATATGTAACATAGTATATAACCATAAAATAAATACTAGGGGACCTCAGTTGATTTCTCTTAGGTATTTCATCCACATTTGTGGTGTGAAATGCCTATTTCAGCCAACTGATCTATTTTTAACCTGTCACATCAAATTCATCAAACCCCCCATCACGTGCACATACCCTGCTGCCTTCTTGTAAAAGAGCCCACATGGTGATGATACTCAACCTAGAAACCTAGCAAAAACCTGTTAAAAGGCTTATAAAGTATAACTCAGGCTAGAGGAAGGGTGCGAGTCAGTACTAAATATCACCACTAATACCAAACATTGTTTTTAGTGATGTGAAATGGTAAAGGATGTGATGAATAGTCTTTAAAAGCATACGAAGATGTTCGAAAAAGTTCAAAATAGGTCTGAAAACATGCGAAGTAGTTCAAATTAGGTTCGAATGGGTTCGAAGTTGTTTGGGTGAGTTTGAGGAGGTTCAAAGGTGTTCAACTGGTGTTGAGATATGTTCAACAAATGAATATAGCAATTAAGAAGTGGTTTTTGAGTGGCGATAGGCGATGATGAGTTGAGAGCAAATACGAAAGTTCAAGGAAGTTCACGATATTTTGCAGAACTTCAGAGATACGACATGAGGTAAGACTCAAGAGAACTGCTCTTAAATCTGACTGTAGTGGAAAGGGTAACTTATTCTCTGTTTTTCTAAGTAACTAGTACAAGTTTATATACATTTTTGAAGAGATAGTACTAAAAGGGGAATTAAAACCTGTGTAAAATGTGAGGCAATATATCAAACAATGAGGACTTTGTAGATTATAAAATAAATGAGAAATGATAAATAATTGAAACATACATGCCCCCATATGGTAAAAGTACTTATCTTTTGCTTAATATATCAATAAAACATAAAACTGCACTTATCGCATCCTAAATCTCTTGTAATCTCTCCTCGTGTCCAGTAGTGCTTGACATGCAACAGAATAACTTGTTCCAGTTGTGCAGCATGTATTGAAAGGGTTTTAGAAACAGCTGTGCAGTGGCTGATGTTATTCGAAGTAGTACAAAGTTGTTCAAAGTGTCATGAAATCATTTGAAGTCATTTGAAGTTGTTTAAAGTAGTGCAAAATAAGTCGAAAAGAATTTGAAGTCGATTTCATAGTGTTTGTAGCGGTTCAGAGGGACTGTTGTAGTGTGTCAATACAATTGGAAACTTTCTCCCAACCTTAGAGCATGCAGTTGACCTATCATCCTCCCCCTTACTGAAATCCTAACTGTCCCAGTTAGCTGATCAAAGTCACATGCGAAATGGGCGATCGGGATGAGGAAATTAGTGAGGTTCAATATATTGCTCATTCTTCTATGTCACCTCCCACATTCATCAACTCTTACTTCTATAATGTCTCTCCTCGTCGAACTCAATGCTGAAATGCTCAAATATGCAAAATCGATGCCCGAGCATGGCGTTGCCGAGGACTCGGATTTTGAACTGTGGGGGAAGGGTTTTTGTGTGAAAATGGTACATTTTTCACTAATCTGTTCATGGTCGACATGCTAAAAGTTTTGGGTAGGCAGAATACAATGAGCGTGCCAAAGATCTAAGCGAGGAGCGTGACGCAGCCATCCAAAAGGTCGTTGATGAATTTTTTGAGGTTTTCAAGCCCATGGCTCAATGTGAATGGATTTTGTGGGGTGGGGAGCTGTTATTTGTGGATTTGGCTGAGGAGATAGAATGCAGAAGAAGGGAGGAGGAAAAAAAATGGGCTAGAGAGGAGCAGGAGGAGGTGAAGAGGGCGGAAATCGAGGGTCAGAGGAGGGCATTGGCAGATGCTCAAAATGCAGCTCTTGCTGCATTTTGTGTGAAGACGATTTTGAAGGAGGATTTGAAAAGGCAGAGCACAAAGTTTGAGGCTGAATTAAAGGTGATCGAAAGGGTGGAGGAAGGCGAGGATGATGAAAACAACAATGAAGATGAGCTGCCCATGGTGAGGGTGGTGAAGTGAAAGGTGGTCGAGGTCAAGAGCGAAGAGGATGAAAAAGAGGAAGTTGCAGGGGTAGAGGCTGTGAAGTGGTGATGATGCTTGACCTGGAAACCTAACAAAAACCTGTTAAAAGGCTTATGTAGTATAACTCAGGCTAGAGGAAGGGTGTGAGTTGGTCCTAAATATCACCTCTAATACCAGAATGTCATTTTTAGTGATGAAAAATGGTAACAATGTGACGAATAGTGTTTAAAAGCATAGGAAGATGTTCGAAGTAGTTTGGAATATGTTCAAAGATGTCCAAAGTAGTTCGAAATAGATTCGAATGGGTTCGAAGTAGTTTGGGTAAGTTTGAGGAGGTTCGAAGGTGTAAGCTGGGTTTTTTGTGATGGTAGGTGATGACGAATTGAGAATGAATACGAAAGTTCAAGGAAGTTCACAATATTTTGCAGGACTTCAGAGATACAACACGAGGTAAGACTCAAGAGAACTGCTCTTAAATCCAACTATAGTGGAGAGGGTAACTGGTTCTCTCTGCTGTTCTAAGTAACTAGTACAAGTCTATATACATTTCGAAGAGGCAAGTACCAAAAAGGAAATATAACAGGTGTAGAACATGAGGCAGTATGCACAGCAATAAAGGTATTGTAAAACATAAAAACAAATGAGGAACAATGATAATTGAAACATTTGGTGTTGCCATATAGTAAGAGTACTTCTCTTGTTGTTTCAATAGATCGTTGAAACCCCAAAACCGCCATTATCATACCTTAATTCTTTTATCATCTCTCCTTGCATCCAGTAGTGTTCGATAAGCAATGCAGTGGCTTATGCAATGTTTTGTATGTGTCGAAAGGGCTTTAGAATACTCCTATGGTGGCCGATGTCCTTCTAAGTAGTGCGAAGTCATTCAAAAGCATTCGAAGTGTTTTGAAGTCATCCAAAATAGTGCGAAATTGTGTGAAAATGGTTCAAAGTTGATTTTGTGGTGTTAGTACTGATTTGGAGTGTGTGTCGTAATGTCTCGATGCGAGTGGAAATGTTCTCCAGACCTTAAAGCACATAGTGGACCTATCAGTGGGCACAAGTCAAAATGTGCGAGTTGCTCGATCTTGAAGGTCCAGTAAGTGCTTTCTCTTATGTTCAAAGATTTTTTGTGCAGCTAATCATTTTCATAGTGTGATCAGTGTGCTGGGTACAAGTCCCAGCCATGGTGTGTTGTTATGAAGGGTGCTGCAAAGTGTTCGAAGTGCACCCATGAGGCACAAGGCTGTTACTGGGCAGGGTTGTCGAGGTGAGGCCTTTGAAAAGGTGAAGCAAAGAAGTTCGTAAGTGTGAAATGAAATTCACACCCCAGACAAGGTACAAAAAATATTTGAGATTGTTTTGAAGAGCTTACTAACTGGTTTTCAACCTTTGTAGTGTGTCAAATTTGGGTCATGGGCCCCTTCGAAGATGGCAAGCAAGTCGCAGGGCCATCCAAGCCATTGATGCCCAAATCAAAACAGAAAAAGCGATCATTGAAGGGCAAGGCGAGGGAGGTACAAGTTGTTGAAGGGGTCAAAGGGGTTGATAATATGTGGGTTGTGTGCCATAGCTTGATTGCTGCGAAATTGGCACAGAAAAAAGTTGAGATGGAGGTATTGGGGAGGGAGGTAGAGGTGTTGGAGGAGATGTTAGAGGAGTAGGACTTTTTGTTTCTGTTTTTTGTTTTGTTTTGTCTATTTCAAATTATTTTTTTGTTAAATGTCTTTGAAAAGTAAGATGAAGAAGAAATGAAGATATAATGGATGAAAAAATCGAATTTTTTAGGGAAAGGCTCAGTAGTTCATCATAGCTGAAACAACCCTTTGGAGTTTGCATGACCATGCTATGATGCAATATCGCGACTTGTATCATACACTAAAAGTAATCGAAGTCTTTTGTAAGTAATTGCAAAAGAAAAGAAATTGATTTTTGAGTGAGGTATGGTAGCAGACGAAATGCAGCAATAGGTCTATGTAGTACTGACCCATCAAGTTTGCTGAGAATATAAGCCCCTCCATAGTTTCATTCGATAATGATAAGAGGGCCGACATATCGTGGTTTCATCTTGCAATTGAGGGACTTCTCGATTTGCGTGTTTTGAAGTAGCACTAACTCTCCTTTTGCAAAGTTGTAGTTGTGCATCATATGTTCATGAGCAAGTACAAAGTGTTTCGCAGCTTCGATTCAAGATGCATAGAACTTTGAATATAACACTTCAAGGTCATTCGATCGTTTTTGTAGCACTATGGCTCGTTGAGCTATAAGATCAGTTGTTGATAAAATCAAATCTGGTGGCAGTTGTAAGTATGTTGCCTTGGAGATATCGAGGAGTATTAGAGGATGTGCTCCTGTAACTGCGAAGTAAGGAGAACAACCCATGCATTTACAAACCATGACTCGTTCTGCCCAAAATACTGAGTGTACCCCTGCTGACCATTTCATTTGATCTCCATCGACAGCTTTGAATAAGGATTGTCGAATGTCAAAGTGAGCTCTTTCAACAAGTCAATTGGCATGTGAATTATAACTGCTAATTTGAATATGGTTAATGTGATATCATTTCACAAGATACTCCATAGCTGCAATAAACACAGTGCCATTGTCAGTTATGATTTTGTATAGTAAGCCCCATCAACAAATAATGTCTTTGAAGATCCAATTGCCCAGAGACATGGCATTTTCACATCAAAGTTTTTACCATTCTGGATAGGTCATTAGTGAGCATCGACCTTGTACAATGTATTTAAATCCATTCGAAGGTGGCATTTGCATCATGTCAATATAGACTTTGCCAAAAAGGGGTGCTGGAGTGGTGACTGTGGGCAGAATTAGAACATTTTGCATCTGTCAAATTTGGCATAGGTGGCAGGTTCGAATATACCATGCAATGTCAGCTTTCATGTTTGGCCACCAAAATCAAAGGGCGATAACTGATTTAGTAGTGAAAACCATTTTGTGTCCAATGTCATTGTGAGCTGCATGAAATTTCAAGATAATGTTCTGGAGGAGCAACGACTTTGTGAGCTCCATGGGAGTCTTTTGCCTGAGTCTAAAAAGAATTCGGTGCAATATCAAATAAAGGTAGCATATTCTGCGTCTGATAGATCACGGGGTTGCACCAAGTCATGTAACCATTTTTGAATGCAAAGTAACCTTTCATCATTCATTTTTGCATTACTCGTTTGTGGAACATCATTATAGGTGAGGTCCTCCCCCTTACTGAAATCCAAAGAGAGGGAGAGGGTCAAAATTCGATGTGAAGTAAATGGTCAGGTTGTAATAGGATTTATTTGATGCACAAAACCATGAAGACGGTCAATCCAGTCTCTGAAATTATCTTCGTTGTTGAGCTAAACATCTTTGTCTTGTGTGGGGCATCTCAAAAGTCCGTCAGGACCATGGTATGTCCCTGTGACATGGACTAATGTAAAGTGAAAGGTTAGGATGGATACTATCCATTGATTGACACTAGCGCTAGGTGTGATATCAGGATTCGAAAGCATGCCTTTGATATATCGTGCATCAACTTCGATGATTAGCCTTCGAACTCCTAATAGGTACAATCATAGTGCTCCAAGAGCATGATATAGACCATAAAGTTTGAGTTTTGGCTGCAAAAATCAGGATTTGTGGTCATTAAGTGTAATTGATCCAAATCGACTATAATATCATTTTCGAGGGTTTTTGGGATCACAGTGGGCGAGAAAAAAACCAATAGCAATTTTTGAAGTGTCGACCGATAGGATAACCAGGGCCAAAGATGAGTAATTGATAGCTCGAATTGCTGGGGAGTTGATTAGAGCTTCTTTCAAATCTTCTTGGCCTGCTATTTGTTCTGCTCCAAATTTGAAAGGAACATCTTTTCGAGTGAGTTGGATCAGTGCTGCAGCTCGTTGAGCAAAATTTCAGATAAAGATATGACAAACTCCAATGGTCCTAGGAATGCTTTGACTTTGGTGAGGCTTCTACATGGTCCCCACTTGCTAACAGCTGCAATTCGAGTAGGGTCAGCCATACAACCTTCAATATTGCATTGATGCCCTAAAACAATTATTTTGGGGATGCAAAGATAGAGTTTCAGACCTGAAAATGTTCCTCTGCAATATTTTATGCGTGGAACTATCCGATTTAAATTTTCAAAGTGTTCCCAGATGAAGTGTCAAATAGCTGGATTGTCAGGAATCATTTCGTAGAATCCACTGATCATTCTATATTCCAATTTTGGACCTTTAACCAGTGTGTCATCGATGTAAGGGATGGTGATATGAGGAATTTCGGGCTATAGAATAAATGTCATGTCAGCATGTAAGATAGGGACAGAATTTGTCCAACCCATGGGTAGGGTAACAATGCAAAGTGCTCCGAACAGTGTCTGAAATGTTGTCAGATCGTGAGATGATTCTGCGACTTTCCTTTTGTCGAATGCCACATAAAGATCCAACATTCTTCTGCATGATCATCCCCCAAATTGTTCTGCTAAATGTTCGGGTATTGGTACGATGCCTGAGTGCTGGATTGTTACTTGGTTAAGTGGTTTGAGACTGTGGACAATTCGAAGCAATTTCATGTCCTTTTTCATGATGCAAAACCATTGTGATCAGTATGAAGAGTTTAATGGTTCATATACTCCTGCTTCTATCTTCTTTTTCGGCATTTCGCATATCTGTTCTTACAAACCTGGAGGTATAGGAATGTTTTGCTCAACCCATGGAGTGTGAGGAGCGACAGGAAACTCTATAGGAGGGAAAAAGTCAGAGCAAAAACTTCCTCGCTCTTGTTCTGTCCACGCAAAAGCTGTTTCCTGATTTCAAATAAAATCGCACATAAGATTTCATTCCTCTGGCCATAGAAAATCACCAGGATAATTCTTGTCGATGATAGCTTTATGTTCGAGTGAATATCGCAAAGTGGGGATGAATGATGGTGGATGAGGATTTAATTTGGCATGTTTTTGAGAGGGTCACCAGTAATCATTCGAATAATGTGAAATTGGTCAGGTAGCTCGGTAATAACTGGGCAAATTTTTTGTGCGACAGGTTTGTATTTATTTTTTGACGCTGCGAAAATCGGATATGAGGAGTCTATAATAGGCATAGAAGGCATAGACGTTGCCATCGAGGTCAATAAATATGTTTTGTATTGATGACTGGCTGTTAAATATAAATTCGCAAGGATCGAAGAATAAGAAATGGATTTTGAGGAGTTTGAGGACTCCATATTGGGAATATTCACAGTGCATTCGATAGTGATAGATAAATTAGAGGGATTAAATAAGATAATGAAAGTGCACTGGTCAATGTCCGAAATTTCATCCTCTAGTTGTGAAAATCCTTTCGACAGTGATTAGAATGGGGAATCATGAGGATTGCACACGATCATGTCAAATTAGGATCATATATTGTGATTGTCTGAGCTTTGTTTCTGTAGTTTTTAATGGTGCTTTTGGTGAGCACATCAAATGGTCAACCAAGTAAGATATTGTAGGCTGGGTCATGAATTATGTGAATTTGCATGAATATTTGACAACAGCCAGCAAATAAGCTTATCTCCTCCTTCCTTGGTTATCTTTTTAATATAACCTGCTTCATCCAGTTCCTTCATTGGGTGATCATGTTCTTGATCATTGGAATTGGGCACACTTTCATGGGGTGCCGAACTCGGTCCAGCAACCGGTTCTTTCTGTTGAGATTGAGGTCATGTTTGGTTATGATCCAAATCTTGACCTACAGATCTCTTCCAATATTGATCATGTGCAATGTCTCTCTCTATGTCAGAGGGGAGTCGCTTCTCTCCATAGGTATTGCCAGGACGGTTTGGGATGTTCCTCTGCCTGCCTGATCGATGGGGCAATTGCTGCCATTCCTGTTGATCATCACGTCTTGGATGAAAGTCCTCAGTGGTTACTGGAGGCGGCGGAGGAGGAGCATCTGTCACATCGTCATGCGCCTTTTGCTCACTTGGTACATCATCATCATCATTTTCTGATGATGGAGGAAGGGGCGGATCTTGTGGCAGTATAGAATCATCATCATCCGTTCCAGATGAGTGGTCATCATCTTCTGGATCTGGAGGTGGAAAATCACCAAGGTCCATATTGGCAGGAGTTTTAGCTCCGGGACAGCATGGGAACAACGTTTCATCAAATAGTGCCATAGCACCAATGAATATTGCACCACTAGGTCGCATGAAACGGTATGCTTTAATGCCATCTTCTAATCCAAGGTATATCATCAACTCCAATCGAGGAGCTGATGTGTTTGGATGCTTCTCCTTGGGTAGGTAGACGTAAGCACCACAACCAAAAACCTTCAGATCGTTTAGATCTGGGCAGACCTTTGTCAGGTCCTCAACTGGTGTCAGCCATTTCAGGTGCCTTATCGGGGTTCATTTGTAGAGGTGCATTGCATGTTCAATGCAAAATTCCCACCATGATTGTGGTAGACATGTAGTAAATTGCAGGGTTTGTGACTTTTCCATTATTGTCCTTATGGCACACTCTGCGCACCCATTCTGTTGGTGAACGTGGGGTGCAGACATCTCTATTTTGATGCCAAAGTCCTTGAGCACATTTTGTAGCTCACGATCTTTGAACTCCCCCCCTGGATCAACACGCCAGTGCTTGATTGTAGTGCCATACTGTGTCAAAGCCACTGCCCGAAATTGTCTGATGGCCACAGCAGCATCAGATTTCTTTTTAAGGCATTGGACCCAGATATGTGACATCTTGTCATCCAGAAATACAATAAAGTATTTATGTTTATGGTACAATAGTACTGGGAGTTCCTTCAGATCGGAATGTATTAATTCAAAGGGTCTTTCTGCATGTGAATCTGATTCAGGAAAAGATTTTGAGGTCATTTTCCCTTCAGTACACCCTGGACATATAATTTTGTCTTTAGGAATAATTAAATTCCTCAGGAATTTTATGGTGCTATTAGGCATCTTCTCTAGCGCCTCTTTGGATGGGTGTCCAAGTTGCTTATGCCAAGTCGAGTAGTCTGTGATGTACATTGTTGCGACATTGATTCCCTTGGTGCTCAATATATGAGTCCAAGCCCAATAAATAGTGTCACATTTCATAAGAGGGACACAATCTATAATTGGGTTTCCTTGCTTGAAAAATGAAATGTATGCAGAGGAACCATGCACATCACTGCCATCTTGCAAGAAGATGCCCATTGACAGTAATCGAGCATTACAGTTGGGTATGTAGTAGATGGGGTATAATCATGATTCACATATCTCTGACTTCCTGTGACATACTACCTGATGTCTAATGAAGACTGCTCCTTTCCCTACTATATGAGTAGTACCCATGGCTGTTTGAACCAGGGTAGAGTCCTTTCTCGGTAAAGGCTCATAAGAAGCAAAATCTTTCATTTCACCAGTGAAGTGTTTTGATGCGCCTGAATCCATGATCTAGTTGGCACCTTTCTTACAATTTCCATTTGCACACATAACACATATATTAAGATTTAAATTGTTCCATGATACATTTAGTAGCAGTAAAATTTCACATGAAAAGTTTGCTGTGATCATTGGAATATTAATTCTTGTGCTTGTGGCAGGGAAAAGGACTGACCTTTTATCATATGTACCTGTTTCAAGTGGTTCATCGACAAGCATTTCATCAATGGTTTTCCATACTTCCTCATCAGAAACCACAGGCTCTGATCCAAGGGAAACACTATCATCTTCTACCTCTATAATCCTTGATTCTGGTTCAATCCTCCTCCTCTTACCTTCTCGCACCATTAGGTGCTCTTCCAGCGGTCACAGATTTTTTGTACTGTGCGGGAGATTCATTTGCTCAAGGGTGTCTCGAGCCTGCTGATATTTGGTGTAGACCGAATGAGAGGTAGAGGCCATGCCCATGTATGCCTGTGCAGGCAGTCGGCGGTGAGGATCCCTTGTGGGAGTATGTTCATGCTTCTTGATGCACTGGATGAGTGGCATCAGTGGTATGATGGTGCCATTACCATTTATAGTAGTAAAGGCATTTGAGGCAAGGTGGGTATGTTTCTCTTTAGGCTTTTCCTCTTTAGTCTTTTTGTTCCCGCATCATCCATGCTTTTGGGATGAATCTCTATTGTTGCCCTGAGATTGCCATTTGGGGTTTCCCCCTTTGTGCTTGACAGCAGAAAGCTTGGTGGCCTGAGGTGGGCTGATGGGCTTTCCAACTGCCATGTGCCATGAGGCCTCAGCAACAATGGAGTCCTTGACATGTTTAAATGTCAAGGCTCTAGTAGCGGTCGTGTTAAGGACTGTGGTGAATAGAGAATCGTACTCATGTGGCATCGCAGTGAATAGAATCATTGCCTGTACTAATTCGGGGATGGCAACATTGGCAGCTGTAAGGCGCTCGAATTTATCAGCCATCTTGGCAATCTCTGGCATGGGATTCACAGCTGGAATTTTGATTGCGATTGCAGACCTAAAGTCTGAAAAGACTTGGGAGGGGCCATCGACACCATAATCAGTGCAGATGAAATCCCACACATCCTCAGCAGTGTCCTTGGTGTTGGCATGCTGCCGAATAGAGGGGGCCAGGCAGAGCACTAGGCTACCAATAGCCTGGTCATTCTTGTTGCTCCAGGTCTGGAGCTTGGCATTAGCATCCGCTACTAGTGCAGCATTTGTCGCCATCAAAGGAGGCGCCAGAGGTGGTTTTAGTTCCATCCCACTAGTTATTTGCCAGAGGCCCTGAGACCTGAGCCATGCCTTCATTGAGTCGGCCCATTGAATGTAGTTAGAGCTGTCGAAAGTTTGTATGAGTTTTTCAAGAGTTGAAGACATGATGTTATAGTGGCAGCTGGTAAAAGCGCTCAATCAGTCCTCCATTCAAGAAAACACATTCCATAATCTCAGGCAAAAACACTCCTTCAGAGTGGTTAATCCTAGTCAACCTGGGTTTTTAAATGCAGCTCGCAGGGAGTGCAATGCAGCTCACGAAGAGCACAAGGTTACAATTTGGAGACAATGAAGTCAACGTCGTTCACAGCCAGTTAAGGCACATTCATGACATGCCCAGCAGGGCCCATAACCTGTTGGAGCAGACTACATACACTGCACAGAGGAAGAGATGACACGTTCCTTATAACCTACCTGGGGTTTAGTTAGTCTTAGAGCTAGGGTTTAGCAGAGGTAAGAACACTGTATATCTACTACAGTTCCTTATATACATAATAGTAAGGATGTCACATGACTCAGGAATGTGTTTACCACATGTATGCGCAGTAAGCACAGTAACATGTGTGTGCTGCATGCATTGCCTCATGTATGCAGCATGCATCAGAATTTAATTTCAACAAGAAAAGAGTTGGAAAAGGGTCAGGAGTTCTTGGGAATCTGATCAGGTGAAACAGGTCTTGACACTGCTGACCTGTCTGCATAGACTTAGCCTCCACCAGACACTGATGCCACTCTTAATAATCTTCCAATAGTACATGACCAAGGCAAGTGTAAGGGGAAAGGAAGGTGCCCCAGGCATCTGGGCAATTTTCTGTGTTTGTCCCATATTTTTTATATATTTTATTTCACTCTATTCTGCCTTTTCTATGATTTTCTATAATTTATTCCTATTTTATTATTATATTTCAGTTTTTTTCTCATGTTGGTACATGTTGACAATTCTATTCCTAGAGGCAGGACCCCTTCTGGATGTTTACCCATCAAGGTGATGTCATCCCACAGCTTGATCCATCTATTTCTGCCTTTTTGCTATTTTTAGCTTACTATTTGATTTTTGGCTCTATCACATATACTGGGCATCAACAGATGGGTCCTTAAAGTTTTCTGTTTGGATTCCCCTCTGTTAGGTGCACCTGAAGTGTCTGTATTATATTAACTTTAAATTCCCCTCCATTAGCTCACTATTAAGTGAGGCTTTGAGGTTGCCCTTACAGTAGAAAACTCTCTCTTAAGGCTCAAAATCTTGGACACTCTGCCAAGATAGGCAGGTATGAAGTAAAAGATGACTTCCAGAGCTCCACAGACTTCCTACACACCATCCCAGACACTCCTGCCTTTAGTGCACACCACTTTTCACTCGACCTGCTGCCTAGTGCCATGGATGCCCCAGAGTGCATCAATGTGCTTCAAGGTGACATTGCTGGAATTTGTGTGCAAATTGATAAACTTACATCTACTATTGAAACCTTCGCTACAACCCTCCAGGCAAACCCCACACTGCCCATTTTGACCCCTAGCATGCCAAGTGCACATTTGCCATCCAGTATGTGCCCAAGTGAAGATGTGCACATTAAACCTGTGCCCCCTGTTGAATTCAATGGTGCACATTCCCACAGATGTTCCTTCCTCAATTCCTGTGAGCTATACATCAGTCTATGCCCAAACCAATTTGTGGATAGTGCTGCTAAAATTTATTGGGCCCTCATGTACATGGAATCTGAGTGCACCTATCTCTATGTCGACCATATATTGTGCCAAACCAAGGAGCATGGCTCCCTTCCATTCTCCACCTGGGGGGACTTTCATGACAAGTTCATATGACACTTCTTCCCCCTCGATGAATGCAAATGAGTCATAACATGCCTTGAATCCACTTTCTACTACCAAGTGCATTGATCTGTGGATGACTACATTGATGAATTTTGAGACCTGGTAGACATGGCAAGGTATGGGAGTGGGTTACCTGTGGTGGTGAAGTTTTGTCCAGGTCTTAATCAGAAAATCCAAGACCAGATTGCACAGATGTTGGAAGGACACCCAGCAGACAATAATATAAATGCTTGGTATGAGGCTGCTTCCCTCTGTGATGAGAACTGACTTACAAATGCAGCATTCACTGTGGCCTTCTGCACTCCTACCACCACCCATGCTCCCCATGCCTTTAATCAAGCACCTCCTTGTTCTAATTCCATCCCTATGTGCCAGCCCTTGGCATTGAGCTCCAACACCCCCACTCCAATGGATGTTGATGCAGCCTGTAGTCAAGCTTGCAGGCTAGATTTCTGCTCCACTGTGGGAAAACTGGATACATGGCTCAAAACTGTCCCCACCACCAAGACATTCATAAACCCATGCCTGAGGGATGAGAGAAGCTCCTTCAAGATCTGTTGGCACTTGCAGATGTTAAAAGCTTGGAGAAAGAGGATGTTAAAGAGGAAGAGGCAGAGGAGCAAGATTTTTTTACCCATGATGAGTGAACAGTATGCCCTCATTGCCTGTCCATAACCACTTTGAAGTTCTGTCTGTTGATTCACTAGAGGATGAATCTTATTCTATGACCATTTCTTCTCCAGACTCCTCTTAAGTGGCTAAAGATGTACCTACCCCTTCCTCTCCACTCTCCCCTCTACCCAGATTGAAATCTTGGGAGCGTAAGCTACCATGAAAGTACATTGTGGTGTCCACCCCCTCTTAATGATCTCTAGAATTGAAGATTGAGCTGCAAACCACAGATACAGAGCAAGTACTCAGTGTCTCTGCTCTCCTGGACTTGGGTGCTATGGGCCTTTTCTTTAATTTACACCTGGTTCAACAAAAATGACTCAATACCCACTTGCTATCTCGACCCATACCTGTCTACAACATGGATGGTTCTCCAAATGAAGCTGGAATGATTTGGGAGGTTGTTGACCTAGTCCTTTGGTACAAGGATCATAGTGAATGGGCTCTCTTTGCTGTGATGCAACTGGGGAAGCAGGAGGCAATTTTGGGCTACTTATGGCTTTGTAACCACAATCCTGAGGCTGACTGGGTAACAGGTAAAGCCATGATGAGTCATTGTCCCTCTCATTTCATACTTGCTTCACTGAAGGCAGACAGAAACATGGAGGGCAAAAGGTCCTCTTACAGCACACTCAAAAATGTCGTGCTGGTCCAATGCCTGTGGCTGATGTGGACTTGGAAGACATCCCAGATCTTGCACCTGACTCTGACAATGATGAGGAAGAGGTGGAAGAGATTGAGGAAGGTGACTGAATTTTCTACACTGCTATCAACCCTTCACATGAGGTGCATGCCACTTTAAACATTTCCCAGCACCTCGTGGAGGCCTTCCACAAGAACAGTACACTCAAATTCTTTGCTGACTCCATGCTTCCTCACCTGCATGACTTCAAAGATGTATTCTCTAAGAAATCCTTTAACTCACATCCTAACTGTTGATGATACTTGACCTGGAAACCTAACAAAAACTCATTAAAAGGCTTAGGAAGTATAACACAGGCTAGAGGAAGGGTGCGAGTTAGTACTAAATATCACTGCTGATACCCAAAGATTGTGGTTAGAGACATGAAATGATGAGGCATATTGCAAATAATCTTTAGAGGCATACAAAGAAGTTGAAAACAGTTTGAAATAGGTTCAAAGATGTGTGAAACAGTTCAAAAAAGATTCAAAGGGGTTCAAAGAGATTCAAAGTAGTTTTGAGGAAAGTCAAACTGGTTTGAAGTGGTTTGAGGTATATTGAGGAACAAATATAGCAAATGTGAAATTTTTTTGAGAGGCGATAGGTGATATGCAATAAGTTGAAGGTGAATACAAAAGTTTGAGGAAGTTCATGATATTTCACAGAACTTAGTGATACAATGTGAGCTGATAATCAAGAGGACTGCTCTCAAATCTGACGATAGTGGAGAGGGTAACTTATTCTCTGTTCCCCATTGCTTGTCTGTTGTTCTAAGTAACTAATACAAGTTTATATTGAAGGAATAGTACTAAAAAGGAAACAATAACATGTAGAAGACATGAGGCAGTATGCACAGCAAATGAATGTATTGTAAAACATAAAACAAATGAGAAATAATAACAAATGAAACATTGATAGGTCCACTGTGCACTCTAAGGTCTGGAGAAGATTTCCAATCATATTGACACAGTATGACAGATGCTCTGAACCACTACGAATGCCACGAAATCAATTTCAAACACCTTTCAAACTGTTTCAAACTTTTTGAATAACTTCGCATGATTTTGAATGACTTCGAACCATTTCGAACCATTTCACGACACTTCAAATGACTTCATACTACTTTGAACGATATTGGCCACTGTATAGCTGTTTCAAAACCATTTCAACTTGCACTGCTCAACTGAAGTGAGCCATTTCATTGCATATCAAGCACCACCAGACACAAAGAGAGACTACACGAGACTTGAAATGTGATAAGTGTAGTTTTTATGTTTCAATGATATTCTAAAGCAATAGAACAAGAACTCTTACTATACTGGGACAATGTATGTTTCATTTATTATCATTTCTCATTTGTTTTATGTTTTACAATACTTTTATTGCTGTGCATACTGCCTCATGTTCTACACTTGTTATTATTTCCTTTTTAGTGCTATTCCTTCAAATTGTATATAGACTTGTATTAGTTACTTAAAACAACAGACAAACAATGGAAACAGAGAATAAGTTACCCTCTCCACTATCGTCAGATTTAAGAGCAGTTCTCTTGAGTCTTAGCCTCTCATCATACCTATAAGTTCTGTAAAATATTGCGAAGTTCTTTGAACTATTGTATTCACTCTCAACTCGTTGCCTATCACCTATCACCATCGAAAACCACTTCTTATTCACTATATTCATTTTTTGACATATCTTGTCACCAGTCTGACATTTCCAAACTTCTTCAGAACTATTTTGAACCTCTTTGAACTACTTCGCACCTGCTTCAAACTATTTTGCATGTCTTCAAACCCATTTCAAACCTCATTTGAACAACTTTGTATGCTTTTACAGACTATTCACACCATCCCTTATCATTTTGCCTCACTAAAAACAATGTTTGGAAATCAGCGGCGATATTTAGTACCAACTCGCACCCTTCCTCTAGCCTTCATTATACTTCCTAAGCCTTCTAACAGGTTTTTGTTAAGTTTCCAGGTTGAGTATTATCATTTTGGAGCCTACTGTGAGGGGTTTCTAGATCATTTTATTGTTGAACCTCCACTCTTTTCTACCACTCATTTCACCAAAGGGGGCTCAATGATTTTGGTTTCACATTGAACTCATTTTGCCTCCAACCCTCCTGAACAACCAGGAGATCTCAATATAGTATCTTGCCCCTCAATAATATCATTTTGCATTCTTTTGCCTCTGCATTTATGACTTTGCTACCATCTTCGACTTTGAAACATATGAAATCTGACATCGCACGAATCTCAACCTTGTGACCTTCAAAATTTACCTCGAACATGTTGATGTCCTTTATGCCAGCTCCCAGTCATATTACATCCCCGAAATTTGATTCAAGATGACCTAGAGAACTCTGAAGATACTTTGAAGAGCTCAAATCTTTGTTCACTACTTGTGGTATTACAGATCACGATCTAAAGAAGAGACATGCTTGCAGATACATCAATATCAATTCTTATGATCTTTGGAAATCACTTTCAGAGTCCCAGCCCAGCACTTCATTTGATGACTTACACATCGCAGTATTCAAGTTCTATCCCGAAATAGAAAATAAATGAAAATACAGCATTTCAGACATGGATACACTCGTTGGTGAACAGCTTTGCACTGGTATTTTTGATGCAATCAATTTAGGAGCTTATTACAGGTCATTCTACAAGATCACAAGCTTCCTTTGCTCAAAACATAGACTTTCAGAAGCTGAACAGAGTCGAGCTTTTCTTCGAGGCTTTCAAATGGACTTATGGACCCAAATTGTGGATCATCTTGAAGTGAAGTTCCCTAATCACTATCCCAATGACTTATATATGCTGAACAACATCCATGACACTGTGCAATTTGTTATAACATTCTTGAACTCGTATTCCATTTCCCAGCAATTGATTTTGATCTTGAACTTATTGCAGTCTCATACATCAACTTCAAAGATGTTTCGCACATTTTGGAACAGTTTGCATCCAACCTTGTATTGGTTCTCACAGATTTGAATTCGAACAGATCAGTACCCAAAGTTTTTGTCCTGACCTTGTTCCTTACTGACACAGCACCTTCGACTACATCGAACCCAGCATCTGACAGTATACCTCACAGCTCAAACAATTCAGATGACTTTGAAGCTCATATTGTGGCCCTCGAACAGAAACTAGCCCTCAAAAATAGCTTGCCCTTGAATGAGAAAATGTCACACTTCGAAATCATTATGTCACACCTCCTGGTCTCCATCACATACATCCATGCCAGTTTCATCATCTTCGTCTTCGGTACTTTCAGCCAAGTCCACTCCGATAGTCACATCTTCATTACCTTCAAACTCCATCTCACCTCTGAAGTCCTCATTGCATTCATCCCCACCATTGCACACTTTGACCTCGACACACCAATTGCCACTACCAGTCAGTATTTTTGTCCTCAGTCTCATTATCTATGCCATCTTTTGACTCATCATCTATTTCGATATCGCCTTCACTGAATATTTCATCGCCAGATTCATCTTTGCATTTGCTCTCAAAGCCCAATATAGTGCTCGAAGTTCCCTATCCATAATATACATATCTCCAATCATCACTTTAAAATATGTCTAGCCCTATCCCCAAAATTTTCATTACATCCATTGCCAACAAAAATCTTTTCAACCTCATTTTTGACCCCTCAATTTGAATTTGAATGGTCCTTCAACTCAATTATTACAATCATGGCTAGTACTGTCAAATCAATTGAATTTGCCTATTTTCTTTCTCTTTTTCATATTTCAATCTCATTCAATTTATTGAACACATTTTACTATGCTTGATACTCTTCAAAATAGCTTCAACAGCTTTCGCCTTTATGCACCTACATATGCCTTCGCTCACCTTGATCTCGACCTCAATATTCCTCAAAAATACCTTATGACTATTTTGCTTTCGCCAAATCCTTTCGATATCGACTTCAAACACATCTAAAATCTTTGAACACCTTTGAACCCCAACAATAACACTTCTGAAAACTGTTAAAACCTTGAAAATGGATAGCTATGCTTTTCCTTTATTTTTCCTATTTTTTCGCTCTTCTTATCGATACCTTTCAAAACTCAGAAGACTCCAATATCAAATTAAAAAGAAATACAATGAAAGCTTTTACCCTACTCCTCTAGCATCTCCTCCAACACTTCTATCTCCCTCCCCAATATTTCCATCTCCACCTTCATCTCAGCCAATTTTCTCGCCAGCACTCAACAATGAGTGCTGACCTCATCTGAAGCCCTTGTCTTCAATGCCTTCGATGGCCCTGCTACCAGCTCAACATCTTTGAACGGACCCACAATACAAATTTGACATACTAAAAATTTGAAACAAGTTAGCAATTGCTTAAAAACAAATTTCGAATGATTTTTGTACCTGGTTTCAGGCATGAATCTGATTTCGCACCCCCAAATTTTTTTGCTTCGCCTTTTTGAAGCCCTCACCTCAATACACTGCCCCAATAACACCCCTGTGCCTCCTGAATGCACTTCGAACACTTTGCTGTGCCATCCTTGATGACACATTGTGGCTGGGACTTAAAACCAGCATACTGATCGCACTGCGAAAGTGATTAGCAGCATGAAAAATCTTCAAACATAAGAAAAAACACTTACTGGACCTTCAAAATTGAGCAACTTGCTTGTTTTGACTCATGCCCACTTTGCCGACCCTACCCCCTTGAGCTCCTCCTCTCCATCTTCCTCCTCATTGACCTCTACTGTTTTTTTGCTTTGCCACCCACACCATGGGCAGCTCCTCCTCCTCCTTGTCTTCATCACCTTTGCCAGCCTCCACCCTCTTGATTGCCCTTGCCTCAGCCTCAAACTCCACATTCTTCTGCTGCAACTCTTCCTTCAAAATTGTCTTCGCACAAAATGCAGCAAGAGCTGCATTTCAAGCGTCCACCAATGCCCTCCTTCAACCCTCGACTTTTGCTTCCTTTGCTACTTCCTTCACTCTTCAAACCTCCTTCTGCTCCTCCCAAATTCATTGTTCCTCTTCTTGCCTCCTTTCATGCTCTACCTCCTCAGCTAAATACACAAATAGCAAACCTTTGCCCCATGAAAGCCATTCGCATTGGTCCATCAGGCTGAAAACTTCAAAAACCTCATCCACAATCTTTTGAACAGCCACATCACATTCTTCACCAAGATCATCGGCAAGCTCATTATATTCTGCCTACAAAACACAAATATAGAGCATTAAAAACAAGTATAAACATGAAACTCACCATTTTCTCACAAAAACCCTTGCCCCACACTTCAAAGTCAACATCTTTGGCAATGCCACACTCTGGCATCGATTTTGCATAATCGAGGACTTCAGCATTGAGTTTGGCAAGGAGAGACATTATAGAAGCTAGAGTTGGATGATATAGAAGGTGATGGATGAAGAAAAACAAGAAATATTTTGAACCTTGCTAAGTTTTCAACACAATCACACATTTCACACATTATCTTGATTGGCTGACTAGGACAGTCAGCATTTCAGTAATGGGAGGATGACAGGTCCACTGCATGCTCTAAGGTCTGGAGAAGATTCCCAATTGTATTGACACATTATGACAGATGCTCTGAACCACTATGAATACCACAAAATCAATTTTGAATACCTTTTGAACTGTTTCAAACTTTTCAAACAACTTTGCACAATTTTGAATGATTTCAAGTGATTTCACGACACTTCAAATGACTTTGTACTACTTCGAATGATATTGGCTGCCATATAGCTGTTTCAAAACCATTTTGACTTGCACTGCTCAACTGGAGTGAGCCATTTCATCGCATATCAAATGCCACTGGACATGAAGAGAGACTACAAGAGACTTAGAATGTGATAAGTGCAGTTTTTATGTTTCAATGATATACTAAAGCAATAGAACAAGAACTCTTACTATACTGGGACAATGTATGTTTCATTTATTATCATTTCTCATTTGTTTTATGTTTTACAATACTTTTATTGCTATGCATACTGCCTCGTGTTCTACACTTGTTATTATTTCCTTTTTAGTACTATTCCTTCAAATTGTATATAGACTTGTATTAGTTACTTAGAATGACAGACAAGCAACAGAAAACAGAGAATAAATTACCCTCTCCACTATCATCAGATTTAACAGCAGTTCTCTTGAGTCTTAGCCTCTCATCATACCTATAAGTTCTGCAAAATATTGCAAACTTCTTCAAACTATCCTATTCGCTCTCGACTCGTTGCCTATCAACTATCACCATTGAAAACCACTTCTTATTCACTATATTCATCTTTCGACATATCTCATCACCAGTTTGACATTTCCGAACTTCTTCAGAACTATTTTGAACCTCTTTGAACTACTTCACACCTGCTTCAAACTATTTTGCACATCTTTGAACCCATTTCAAACCTCATTTGAACAACTTTGTATGCTTTTACAGACTATTCACACCATCCCTTATCATTTCACCTCACTAAAAACAATGTTTGGAAATCAACAGTGATATTTAGTACCAACTCGCACCCTTCCTCTAGCCTGCATTATACTTTCTAAGCCTTCTAACAGGTTTTTGTTAGGTTTCCAGGTTGAGTATTATCAATGTACATTATCCCAGTATGATAAAAGTTCTTGCCCTATTGCTTCAATATATCAATGAAACACAAAGCTGCCATTGTCGCATTCTAAATCTCTTGTTATCTCTCCTCATGTCTGGTAGTGCTCAATATGTGATGCAATGGTTTGTTTTGGATATGCAGCATGTATTAAAAGGGTTCCAAAACAGTTATATGGTGGCCGACTTCATTCAAAGTGCTGCAAAGTTGTTCAAAAGCATTTGAAATGTCATGAAATTGTTCAAAATTGTTCAAAATCATTCAAAATCATTTAAAGTCATTCAAACTCATGTGAAGTTGTTCAAAATTGGGTTCGTGGTGTGTTTGTAGCAATTTGGAGTGTTTGTTGTAATGTCTTGATACGATTGGAAATGTTCTCCAGACCTTAAAGTGCACAATGGACCTATCACTGTAAGCCATGGGATTATGCAATTGAGCTCACACTGAGTGCCATGCCCTCCTCCTGCAAGGTCTATCCTCTCTCCCCTGAAGAACAATGACAACTTGACAAGTTCATCGATGAACACTTGGCTTCGGGTCATATCTGCCCTTCAAAGTCACCATGGCCTCACCCTTCTTTGTCAAAAAGAAGGATGGGTCCCTTCAACCAGTTCAAGACTATCGACACCTCAACAACATCACAGTCAAGAATCACTATCCCCAATTCTCATCAGATTGTCACCATACAACTGAGGTAATGCTGAGACCCTACTTCAAAGCCCACAATAATGGTTTACAGATGGCCTCTTCTGATAAGAAGCTAATCTATTCTTGTATCACTCCAGCAATTCTCCACTAGCACTGCATATACTGTTAAACAATGCAATGGCCACGGCAGCCAAATAAGGTATCCACCTCAATCCAGATGTTGGATATGTGCTCCCAAAAGGTAAAACAGGGGGCATGTGCTGCAGGAACATCTGACGGCCCCAGAGATGCTTTAAGTCGTAGAATTGACTCGTGACTAGCGAGAGCGGGACTCCGTTGAATAAGATGCGGTGGACAATGGGAGAACCAGTGCAATGAACACGGTCGATAGTAAAGATTGCAAAGTAGACAGAACTGCTGTGGAGGACGCAGTGTTCATTGCTTTACTGGCCGGCCTTCACAAACATTGTGATTGCTGTGGATAAGGTCGCGATAGAGAAAGGCCAACAGCAGTCTCGAAACCATCCTCCATTTAAGTATGGTTGCTCACATACCATCTTGGCCAGGAGGAACAGTTTAGAATGCGTGTTCCATTATATGGCCATATCACTCGATATGAGATATACTATACCTGTTCCAGGGCGATGACTATGCTTTTCATGCCCTCCACGGCACATTTGCCATTTCAATCGTCCATCTCACCCTCTCCCCATCTGGTTCTTCGTCCTCCTCCAGTTCATAACCATCACATCCAATTTCCCTTAGCCATCTAGCACCAGCCTGCTCTCCAGGCCACAGAACACCAGAAGAGAGATGCGGCAGAAAGGAGGGTAGTGTAGAGGCGATGGAAGCATAATTGAATATACGTGTGCGTTGTGCAGTGCTGAGGGTAGGCCCGAAGAGAGAGAGGATGTATTGTTGGAGCTCGATTGGCAAGCGGAGGAAGAGAGAGGCGTTCTCTGGGACGTGAGGGGTCGACGACGGTGGTACAGGAAGGAGTGGGGTTTGCAGGAGAAGTGGGCGGGCATAACGTAAGAAACGGAGAGCCTGTCGTTCGATCTCGTGCTTCAAGAGCCGATTGCGAGTTAAAATGCGGGGCAGAAGGGCTTCGCTAGCTTTCCATGCGTCGAGGTTGCATTGCAAGTGGGGAGTGCCACCATCACCCTCCGCAAGCTGATTCGCGTGCAACTCGACTATGGGAATGCTGAGGTTGTGTCGTTGAATGGCCTCAATTATAGAGCGCACGCCACGGAGCCCAAATGCATTACCGTTGCAACTGAAGGAACGGAGACGGCAACGGGTAGGAGAGGATAAGTAAGTTACAATGTGTGGGCAAGAACGAGGGGTAATATTGAGTCCTGAGATGTATAATTCGCATAAATGAGGGGATTTGAGGGCAGGAAAGAATATCTCGATAAAGGAGTCGGACAGCGTTCTGTTCATCGACAGAGATAGGCGCTCAAGTTGTGAGCTATTGACTGCCTCGGCAAAAGTGGTGATGGTTGATGCACACCCAGCTAGCTTGTTCTATACGGTGTACAGTGTAACGGCCAATGGTATTCAGGAGGTGACGCTACTGAGGTTGATACTGGACGTACATTCTGAAGAAGCAGTTGTTTGAGATGTTGGTTGTCCTTCATATACTGTGCGATCGCCAACAAGCCTCGTTCTCCGATATTATTGGCGTTGAGACTAATATATGTGATATGGTATTGTCTGCCATTGGAAGACCTGAGGAACGAGAATAATGCAACACAGCCGTCATCGCCTAGTTTATTGTGGCCAAGGACAAGTCTGTGGACCGAGCGACGCGCCTTTACGAGTGAAATGATCTGATTAGCACCTGTCAGCATGCATGCAGATAGATTAGAATAGAGAGGATGTCGTGAAATGACAGGGCTGGCATGCCTTGTGTAGAGGAAAGAGAGAAATCTATGCAATCGAGCTCGCCAGTAATGCTGGACATTTTGGATGGCACGAAACGGCGGGCTACCACTTGTCGAACTGGTTGAGAACAGGATGTAGAATCAGCATGTGGTGGACGCATTCGAAGGGTAACTTGCCAAACACGTGCAACCTGTTACTCTTACAATTCGCAGTATGCTACAGCCCCAGCTACGCCTGTTCGTAAGTTCGGAAGTTAAGGCATCAGTTCTTTTGCATCTCAAAGGATCCGTTGGTATCAATATGATGATAGTTTGTGAACTTGAAGCTTCCTCAGACACACCTCCATTCATAAATCATGTCAACATCACTAGTCTTCGCGACACATGGTACGTACAGGCACTACATCGATAAGGCCATTACACGTGTAATCGCCATTGCAAGAGCAATTGGAGCGATGTACATTATGGGGCAGGATACGAGGGCAAGGAATCAACCTTCAGATCTAAGCTCGTTTAACTTTCACGTAGAATATGCTGTATCGGTACCACGACCTGGGAATACACGCTGCCGGAAGCACAGAAGAGAGAAAGTAACTCAGGCTGCAGCTGTGCGTGAGATTGTTGAGTGTGAGACTGCTTGAAGAGTCTAATCCAACAAGTGCGAATTCGGAATAAAATAATAAAATTACATGGGCATCTAGCGACCGGAGTTCACTGCTGTACAATGCAGTACGATTACGACCTAGAAGGCAGGATGCCGACTCGGAAGTCGGGCATCAATTTCGCTCAAACACAGGATGAAACGAAAGACGCAAATTTTCACAACCTCAAAACAGTTTTCATCAAGCTCGAGACACTAGGACACGATCTAGTCCGGGCCAATGATTTGGGCTTCACGACAGGCCGTGACATGATCGTCTGAGGCATATGTGAACCGCTCTCTTTGTGAGACGCAGTGAATTCGTTTCGAACTCTATGCTTCTTGACTGGATTTTCTTCCTCGTTGGACTCGCGCCTAGGGCTCTTCTTGCGTTTTTCACGTCTCAAAGCGCGTCGACCTTCCTCGGCGTGTAACCTACGTTCGAGGGCCTATAGACAATGTTAACGGGGAGGGAGAAAAGCGGACGAACGGTAAGGATATTTACCAGGCGAACTATCAGATCCGCTTCAGAGCCAACAGGCGGTGCAGGTGCATTCCCCATCGAAGAGACACCCGAACGTGATGGAAGCGGGTGGTAAAGTCTCGGCTCTGATTCGCCGACTTGTGGAATGAGCACGGGCCGGCTGCGATATGAGGATTGAAAGGGATTCCTGCGCTTCGATTGTTGCACTTCCGCTACTCTTCGTGCCCACTCCGTCGCGGGCTCCAGTGCAATTGATGTCTTTTGCTGCACGGCTATGGTCGTCCGTCGGACGGGTGTGAGAGAAGAACAAGGACCGTCGGAAGGTAGCCGAGTATTCACATCTTCCAAACCACACCCACGGTCAGAGTGAACCGGTTGTAGATCTGAGAGTAGGCGCTGTTGATGAACGGGAGGCGGATAGGATATATGAGGATAACAAGCAGGTACTTGCCCCTGACCGATATCCAAACACACTGCGTTAGGCGTGTACGATGCAGGTGCGGAAGACGCGAGCTGGACATGGGGTTGCCACTGAGGCTCAACAAAGGACACAATAGGCAGCTGGTAATTTGTGGCCGGCACACCGCCCTCAGGCAGCGTCAGCTCATTCAAGTGGTTGTACCCGCTTTGGGCGAGATACTGAGGCTGCCATGGGTATTAGGTCCCCAATTTCATCAGCCACATGAGGGATACGCACAAAATTTCCAAATTCACCTGGGGAGCGGGATAAAACAGGCAAGGTCGGCTGATGGTGATTCAGCGCAAGGTCTAGGTTGTTCTCGTGCTGTCCCTGATTGCCATTCACTGCGTACTGGAAACAGATATGCTGGGTGAGTTGATTCGACTCGACAGCTGGCAAAAGCGGCACTTGCTGAAAAACTTGGAACGCGGGGATGGTAAACGCTGGTCGTGGTATCTCGAACGGTGATAGTTGATTGGTTGGCGCATGATCAATGTGAGATTGTGGTGAGTCATCCATCTCAACATCGATGTCCATTATTGATCGGGTATTTGCGTCATGGCAATGCTGTTGGCTGACTCTGTCATCGAAAAGTACTTCACCGGTACCCTGATCTCCAAGTTCGGAGGCGCGAGGGTAGTCATGATTGGCGATAGGCATGTCGGCAACGGGGTGAGACTGCTGCGCCAGAAGACCTAATTCGGCGAGGTTGCCGGTGGGATGAGATCTGTGCTCCCCAGTCAGGTAGCTTAAAGGTTGGGTAGCTTGCGCTGTAGCAGCAAACCCGCTTTGGATCACTGGGGTCACACTGATCGACCCATTATTTGCACCAGAGAAGGTTAAAGGATGGGTAGCCGCTGTGGCAGCGAACCCGTTTTGAATCATCGGGGTCACAGTCATCGACCCATCATTTGTACCAGATCGAAGGGTGTCTGGGGACATCATCAGCCCAACAGCGATGACCGCGCCATTGTTGCTGCATGAAGGGCTTTGAAGACAGTAAGTTGATCAAGTCTAGTCGTCACACATACAAGTATATACTGACCTATTTAAGTCCTCGAATACCGGGCCTTTGGGAAGTGTCGTTGTCTGCTCGATATTCAATTCCATGTTTCTGTCTGGTTGCGCAGAAGGCATCACAGATGTTTGATTTGCCGCGTGTTGTGTAGTCGAGAGTGATGTTGTTGAGGGTGGTGTAGTGGAGGATGGTGCTGTTGAAGGTGGTGTTGTCGAGAGTGGTGTTACTGAGGTCGATGTTGACGTGGTCTGTGGCACGGGGTTCTCGCTATCAGGTTCCTTGTCCGTCGCGTCGTCATCCTCATCATCCTTGGGAGGTTTGCGCCGTCTACAATGAACAATTATTGAGTACACTCCTTCAATACCATCCTCAAATGAAAATTGAATACGAACGGAACGGAGGGCATGATGATTTTTCCAGGTCCACAAGGCCTTACGAGCAAAGAATGCGGAATTGACCTTTTTAAAGGGAGTCGTTTCCAGTTGAGTTTTCGGGAACTCGACGAGGTAGATGAAGGCCCAGAGATGGTAAGATTCACTTCTGTGGAATTCGAAGCCTGGGGGGACGACAAATTTGAAGGCGAACTCGAAGGTCCTGCATTTCTGTTATCGTCTTCGGGGCCATCGTTCACGCGCGCTGCCTTTACTGATTGAATGCGAACACGAGGATCGGGAACGACCCTTCTTCCAAGTGTAGAATCCTTGGCTGACGACACACCAGAGCGTTTGGAGCGATGAGAAGCCGAGCCTTGGTTAGCCATAGCGAATGTAGTATTGAATAACGGGAGGTGATTAACGCTCCAAACATAAACGAACGTCCAGTAATGTCTGGTGGCTAGCGGAGTTGAGTTTTTTTGCAGACAATGTAGCGCGTTTCGAGTGTCCATCCACGATACATTGATATATATACCATATAGAACCTGTGTACAGCTTTGGCCATTTTCAGATGCGAGAACGCTTTAGCCTTATAATTACGCGTCCGCATGGCAAAATGGCCACCACAACACGTGGGGTTAGGTTTTCCCTGTAACTGGCTGGTTAGCTTCGAACCCAGTTTACCTGGCCAACCACATGCTCACTCGAGGAGCTAGCCACGAACATCGAAGGGAACATCAAGGTAAGAATCTTACGGCGAGAATATGGTATTATTGATGCCACATTATCATTATTTCCTTTTACGAGGTCTATCATAGTTCATGTGACCTGATGTGACACACATTGATGGTTGATTGTCTTCAGGCATTCCCACTAACTGCCATTGACTGCTCGTCGTCATTGTGCACATCGAGCAGTACAAGTCAACTATGAAAATTTCAAGGATTGAGAATAAATGCAGAATACCTTTTGTAAAAACATATTGTATTCATACTAAAATGGAAAAGTTCAGAAATGATCATCGTGCTCATCATGGCAAACAGTGAGGAACACCTTCCTTTAGCAGGTCGTGATCATTGGTGGCATTGGCGGCTGTGATCAATCTCCTACCAGGAACAACCCAGTTTGATTGTCACACACTTAGTTACCTTCATCATATTGTTCCACGATAAGATAGTATGATTCAGATGTGATAATTGTGAAATCAACAATGTGTTAAAGCCACTGGTCCATGGATTCCTTATACATGAGCGAGCACGATATATAAGGCTTAGACTATGAAAACAAAACACGTGTGTTGTCCACAAGACGTGGTATACTACATCAGGAAAAATGTGGTGAGTCAAATTGCACAGAAACCGATAACACCAAAGTCCCTCCGAAAATCAATCCTAATTGGCAAAAGGCACCCTGCACATCGGGCAGGTATTGCTTCGAACAAGCCACCTTGAAAGACATTTATCATGAAATGCATGCCGACAAACTGATCCCAATCTCGCCGCATTGTTGCCTCGAAACTGCATCAAGCAGATTCCGCATCTGTCAACAGGGGAGTCAAGCAGCACAAGCTTCAGCTTGATACGCCCATCCTTCGTTTTTCGCCGCCTTTCGACTTCGACATCTCCTAAAAGTGGTATGTTGACATCAGTATCCACATCGTTGCCGCCAGCGTAGATGGAAACCGTGTGCGGCCTAGCTGCTGTTCGAACAGGACTTGCGGGTCCTATGAATTCCGATAACATGAGAAGAGTCTGAAAGGAACAAATGAGTGGCCAGGAAAACGAATAATCTGTAAGCTTACTTCATGATCAGACCCGTTCTGTTCTTCGTGCAAGCGAGAAACGAGGACATCTAAGTCTGTAACTTCCAAAAATTGAGCAGACGCAGAAGATCGCGCAGCTGGTGACGGGGAATTTGGTGCATCACGCTGTGATGGCACAGATACCTTCCGGACAGATTCCACAAACTCCATTGATGACGCGCTGCTAGTAGAAGGCGCTGCAGATATTTGGATTGGTGCAACACATCTTCTCTCACTGGGTTGTGGGGTGGAAGCGAGACTTGTAAACGGTTCGGTGAGTGAAGTATCATTGAAATCAATCAACAAACCCTCAGAAAATGTGCTTCCGTTGACTTGAAAGTCTTCATGACCAGCATATGTCGAATCAACCAATGTACGTGAAGGCCCTGGCGGACGAGGCAAAGGTCGTCCCGGATAATGACGTGCACCGGGGACATTGCTATCTGCGGATGGTCTCCGTGCTACCGGGATAAGAGGTATTAAAGGTGAAGCTCCAGGCTGACTCCTCGCACTACTAAGAGTTGTTGATGGAGAAGAAGGCGACTGACTTCGGCTTCTGGTTTTATTACTTGAAATGTCCGTCGCTTGATGAGTGGGCATAGTCACCAGCAAAACATCCGCATACTGGGTGGGTGTGGATTCAATGGGAGTAGATGGTAGAGGTGTAGCTAATGCGCGCTGAAAAACGGAAAGAGTAGAGAGATTTGCTTCATCGTCTGCTGCCCACCGATTAGCTCCAAGGGGAGATGCGCACACGACCTGTGCTTTTTTCTTCACTTTCGGTACAGGAGACGAATTTGCCATTCGAGTGTGAACATTTGACATCACAGGCACCTGAGATATTTGTGGTGCAGGTGTCACAACAGAGTGGGGAACAGGTTGGATAGGTGGAGGAGGGGCAGAGCGTCGAGCTGCCTTATTCACTCTTGGAACAGAAGGCACCTTCCGATCTCTCAAGGACAGCGGGTGTGTGCTTGGGTTGTTACGTGACACATCTCTCTCTGCAGCTCCATTGGGTAGTGGCTCAAGTAGCACGGGATGTGGGATGTTGGGAGCCGGTGATCCACGACTTCGATCTTGAATCGACGAACTGGGTGACGCAGACTCCTCTGTCAGACCAACATTGGGCGAGCGTGGTTCCTCCAATTCTACAACCTCCCAGGTGTCCAAAGACTCACTTCTTGCTCTCTCCTTACCCTTGAAGAATGACAGTTTGCGCGATACAAAACTCTCGTTCCTGGGAGTAGTTGGTGTCATGGGAAACTTAAGAAACGAAGATGTCGACATCGACATTTTGAGAGAAGTCGTACTCAAGAAAGGGAACGAAGAGCGAGAGGCATAGGGGTTATTACTCGGCGAAGAGACTGCGCGATCTTGCGTAACCATAGATTGGTACGGAAAGAGCGTACGCAGCGGCGAAAGTGATAAACTTCGTTTCGTATTTACCTGTGGAGATTGGATGTCTTCACCGATATCAGAATCAGAATCCAATATGGCTGGCCTCCGACTTTTGCTTCGACCTCGTGGTGTTCCCGGAGAATGCGCGGAATCTGCTCCATTTGCCCCCCGACCTAGTAGACTATGGTCGTTATTAATCTGAGCTTGTACCGAGCCGGTTTCAATGATTTCGAGAGAATCATCAGAGTCTATGTCTGAGTCTCGGCGTGGCGAGACTGGTGATTCAGAAGGTTGTGGCACAATTGAAGAAATGGAAGGTGATGAAAGCTGTGTTGAAAGTTCGGGAAGTTGAGTACGTTGCAAGTTAGTGAACATGCGTTGCGACATGGTTCCAAGCGTCGTAGTGCTCGGACACACCGATAATGGCGGCGTGGATATGGCTTCGAGAAACGTAGGTGGCGGGTAATCGGGATATGCTTTTTAGATGGTAGGATTTAGCTTTCTTACAAGCACGACAGACAAATATTCTAAGCAGACATACGATCTTCATTACCGACGTTCAGAAACCCGTCATTGCGCCCCCGATCCTGACGTCCAGTCCTCCTGGGGCGACGAGCACCTCGATTTGCTACCAAGTTACGCAAAGGCCTAGGCCCAGTATCGAACCTCATGTCTTCCTCAGTTCTTGCGCTCCTTTCTGGCTTTGGGTGACGCTTCTTCGATTTAGCTTGTGCAGCATTATCTAGAATGTTCAGGGTCGCCTGTCCAGGGTGGATAACACCGTGTGACATGTATGGCACAACATGAGCTACTCGTGAAGGCATTTGGGAAAAGAGAGAAACAGGTCGAACATGCGAAACACAGGAGGCATTGGAGACACTTGTTTGAACGTGTTAGGTTCCGAATGGCGAAACCTTGGCTGCTGGTCGTTCCGATCATCGATGAGCAGTCTTTAGAATTGGGTGACTTCCTGTAAGGATCTAGAAAAATCTAGGAACTTGAAACAGCGCACTCCGGAATTGAAAATAATTTGAATTTTATATTATCCTAACCCGTAAGCCATTTCTGCCATCATATTGGTACAGGTAGATTTTGGGTCAGATCCAAAGATCTGTACTATAGCTCACAGAAAGTCTGAACCATCTCAATGTCATTGATGACGATGACGAAGCCCCTAGCCTATGCTTAGTCATTATCCTTCTTGGCATTGTTGAGGCTCGCGCGACTCGGGATGAGCCCGTAGTGTCAATGGATTGTACCTCCGTCGACAAGACTCACTGCCGAATCCACGCATTGGAACTCCTTGGCAAGTCCTATACGCTGCGAGAAATGACCGTGCATTCATCACTACCATGGGCTTCGATGTCGCAACATTTCATCATCTTGAGGGCTGGGGAGCATTTGCAGAGCGATGGGAGTTGTCAACGATTCCTTGGAATGACATTGCCATGATAGGTGAACCTCATCTTGGAAGCCGTTCCCTTGATGCTGTAGGAGGACTTGGACTAGTTCTGCATTATTTAGGCTCAGCCATGTTGGAGATCAGCTTGCAGCAAATTTTTGCACTCACTCCTTCCATGGTTTCATGCTATCTTGATTTCACATCAGGTCAATGAAGGAGGGTGCAAAAAGATTGCTGTGAACACCACAAGAGTTTGCAGCTGAGTTGGCCCTGGTTTGTGAGCATCATTCAATGTTGGAGGGTGCATTTGGGGTACTCAATGGGTTGGCTTTGGTTGCACAAGAGGCAGATAATCCTGAGGTTGAGAATGCAACATATAATGGCTGGAAAAGTGACCATATGATCAACAATGTCATTGCATACTCCCCTCAAGGTGTGTAAACCTTTTATCTGTCAATTTCCCTGATCTCATGAGCAGTTTGTGTAAGGGGAAAGGAAGGTGTACCAGGTGTCTGGGCAATTTTCTGCATTCATCCCACATTTTTTTATATTTTATTTCATCCTATTCTGCCTTTGCTATAATTTCTATGATTTTATGATTATTTTTTGGTTTTTTTCATGTTGGTACATGTTAACAGATCTATTTTTAGAGGCAGGTCCCTTCTGGATGTTTACCCATCAAGGTGACATCATTCCATAACTTGATCTGCCTATTTCTGCCAGTACTATAAAGGCAACCTCAAAGCCCCACTTAGTAGTGAGCTAACAGAGGGGAATTCAAAGTTAACATCATACTACATAATACAAACACCTAACATAGGGGGATCCAAAGAGAAAACTTTAAGGACCCATCTGTCAATGCTCAGTATATGTGATAGACCTGAAAATCAAATAATAGGCTAAAAATAGCAAAAAGGTGGAAATAGGTGGATCAAGCTATGGAATGACATCACCTTGATGGGTAAACATCAAGAAGGGATCCTGTCTCTAAGAATAGAACTCTCAATATGTTCCAACATAGAAAAACAATTATAAATAGGAATAAAATCATAGAAAACCATAGTAAAGTGTCAAGACCCATTTCACCTGATCAGATTCCTGATAATTCCTAATTCTTCTCTGACTCTTTTCTGACCTTGTCCATTGGCATCCTGGCTGCAGCATCTTTTAGTCATCAGACAAATTGTCATGTGCTTTAGTAATCATTTGCTTACTCACTTTATTCCTAACAAGGTTGGGAATGTGCCTTCGGCACGCATTAACATGTTTAATAAGTAATATATACAATATTTTTGGTTTTTGCACTTCCACTGTCATGACTTCATTTCTATGTTAGTCTGATAGTACTTCATTATTTTGGTTTTTGCACTTTCACTGTCATGTGTTAACATGTTTAATAAGTATGGACTTCATTTCTATGTTACTCTAATAGTACTTCATTATATACAATATTTTTGGTTTTTGCACTTCCACTGTCACTTGGCCATATTGCCTTGATGTTGTGCACAGACCTTACTTGTGATATCGCTACATAGAACTGCCCATGAGTGAAGACAGGACTCCTGAAATCTAATCCCACATGCTGCACTGACTGTCCCTGGGATTTGTTGATCGACATTGAAAAGCACAGTCGAACAGGAAATTGAAGTCGAGACAGAGTGAAAGGGAGTTGTCCTTCAATTGGCTGCAGTCGCATCCATGGAATAAACATCTTCTCTCCAGCATGATCTCCAGTAATCAACCGAACCTCCAATACTCTGTTCCAAATCCGAGTCAAAATCCCTCGAGAACCATTGCAGACCCCTCCAGCAATATTGAGATTGTGAAGTATCATCACAGGAACACCAACCTTGAGTGCCAAGTGTGCCAAAGGTAGACCGGAGCAGTTGATTGAGTTGAGGTATTCAGGTGGATACAGAAGTTCATTGTTTGCAATAGAGTCTGCACTATGAAACACTTGCTCCTCTCCAGGGAACCTCTGAAGAATGTAATGGTTCAAATCATCCACATCGTCATTTTTGCTTGCCAGGACAATCCGCTCTGAGAAGTATTGATCGGGATGCTGAGCATGATTATAGATGCCAGGATAGATGGTGTCGATGAGGGAAGCCAGAGTGTTTTCAGGACACTTGAAATGGTTGGGAAGTTCGATGTTGCCACCCTCATCTGTATGATCACCCTTTCCAACCTCCAGCTGCCACTTTGCAAACTGTCGCTCTTCAAGATCATCCGTGTTCAATCGCATGTTGATTTTGAGATAAAGAACTTTAATATGTTGCCAAAGAACAGAGCGCTGCAAGGAAGCACCAACAATCTGAGGCCGTGAACCCCTCTCGATAACAGGCAGGATCTGGTGAAAGTTGCCCCCAAAAATAATAGGAATGCCACCAAAGGGTTGATCAGATTGGAGAATGTCTTTGAGAGTGCAGTTGACAGCTTCATGGAGATGACGATGCTGCATGAGTGCCTCGTCCCAAATGATCAAGTCAGTCTTCTGCAACAGCTTTGCCCAAATTGAACCTCTGGAGATAGAGCAGGTGGATGACTCATTGATGATGAGAGGGATCTGGAGACATGAATGAGAAGTGGAGCCACCTTTGAGCAAGAGTGCAGCAATGCCGGATGATGCTATACAGAGGACGATTTTGCCCAGAGAACGAAGCTGATGGGCCAGAGTATTGTATACAAAGGTTTTGCCTGTGCCACCGGGACCATGGAGGAAAAAGGTCTGGCCGGTCTTGTTGTCGACAGCATGCATGATCTCCTCAAAGACAGCTCTCTGGTCTGGATTGAAAGTGTCCAAGTTCTGTGCAGCCAACTCAGCCTGCTCCACAACATCATATCTGTGCTTCTCTGCAATCAACCAGTTTTTGAGGTTGGCTTCCCAATTCTGAGTGATCTGAGGCATGTATGGCCAATCCTTGCTGAGAGATCTGCCAGAGGATAAGAGAAGCTGGTTGATTAAGTAGAGGCCATAATCCTGCACATCGTCATCGGTAGGGTTGAGACAGATATTGTTGTGCTGGAGCTGATACCGCAGGTCATTGCAAATGTGGGGCCAGTATGTGTTCCAAAGCTGGACAGGATCAGAGGGTGCACAATCACGAAGAATAGTGACAAAGAGTTGCCAGAGCTGACGACCTGTTGCCATGGACTTTGCTTCCTCCAAACACTGCACCCACTCTTGGTCATGCTCCAAAAGGCCACGTGCCAGACATGCTTCTCTGAATGAGGGATAGACATTTCCCTGAAAAGTGCACAGATGTTCATATGATGTTGCACCCTTGACAGCTGTCAGAAGAAGCCTGAGGTAGAAGCGTTCACCTGCAGTAGGCTGAGTGTAGTACATCCTCCCAATAGTGAACCCTCTCTGTCTGGGCTTCCACTTGTGGGCTTTCTGATCCCACACGAATTTGGAGGGAAAGTCCTGATAGAGAAGATCCTGTGCAAGCTCTGGATACTGCTGATTGGCTTTGAAATAGCCAGTGAGGGTGGTGTCACGCTGTGCAGCATGCTGGACGATTTCTTGGATAGACTGTGGACCGTTCTGATTCCAAGTGACATACTGCTGGCCAGGGAGGTGGATCTGAAGTCGGACGACATTGGGAGAAGCAGAGTGCATAGGTAAATGAAAGAGGCGCCAAATGCTCTCGCAGGCAGAAATATAGCGAGCGTCCAGATACTGTTTGACTTCATTGTTGCAAGTCCCAAACTGCATGGTGATGTGATCATGACCTTTGTACACATATTTGTAGATGTATTTGACAGCTTTGATGGAGGCAATGGACTCGATGTTGATGTGGCAGCAGTACTTCCAGAGGAGATAGGGTGAATAAGTGATGACCCAGCGATTGTCGACCTGCTTTCCCCGGACCTGATATGTCTTTCCAGTGTTCCGACGCCTGGTGGAGGCATAGGCATCCTCAGAGATGGTTGTCTGATCCCTGAATGGCTTGGGAAAATTTTTGGAGCACTGTCCATTCACCATGCAAGGAGCTGTAGGGTTTTCTGCACCACAGGGTTTATGGACCATGAACTTCTTGACCAACTCGAGCAGCTCAGGATTGTCGTCAGGAAACTCTGAGCACATGAGGCTGTCTATCTGCTCAGGAATGCAAAGCTTGGACTCCCCATCAAGAAAGATAATGCAGTGCATGTGAGGCAGGCCACGCTTCTGAAACTTGATCACAAACACATAAGAGAGTGCCTTGCCAAAGATCCCAGCCTCGATGTCTTTGATCATCTCCTTCTGCTTTGCATGGAATGCACGAACGACCAAGTCAGGGCGATCGGCAGCAGTCTGCCCAGGCTTGAGCTCATCCTGAATCTCTGGCCAAGCGGGGTTTGCAGTCATGGTCAGAAAGAGATCACCACCCTTGAAGTAGCAATTGATAGCCAAGGCATCCTGAAGAAGCTGCTGCATATGATGTGTGCTTCCTGCAAATGAAGAAGGCAGGATGATTCTTTGACCGAGAGACTCTGTGTCTGCATCCACATTTGCAGCCACAGCATCAGCCAAGCCCATATAGACTTCACCACGAATAGTGTCCTGATTCATCATGATAAAGCGCAACTGATCCTGCTCTGAAGTTGCCCACTGGTCACAAACAAACTCCTGAAAGAGCTTTCCACTCAAGAATATATGCTGAGGCTCGATAGCAGGCGGTCGGAGGTGGAGACGATAGCAGTAGAAATCTGATTTGGACACATGCTTGCGAACCCTTGCACCGCCTTCATTAGCAGCTGCAAACTCGATTTAAGGATGCCATTGGAGCTGGCCAGTAGGAAAAAGGAGGACATAGTGAAGAGCAGGATAGAGGAGATGGACATCGGTGATGCGCTCAAGGGGAGGGCCATGCCTGCGGTAGAGAATGATATCACGTGTGCTCTGTGGCTGATCACCATCACCTGGAAGAATGACCGCGATCTCATTGTTGGTGGCATCAGGAAGATTGTAGCGGCGACGGTCACAGGATTGATCAAAGCGCAAAGCTATCTTGCACTGCTGGTGTGGAGGCAAGTTCCTGGTGAGCTCATGGGCCTGCTTGTACATCTGAACTGCAGGATGGAGATGGTGGAGCATGTCCTGGAGGGTGAGCAAAGTGTGGTGATCGAGGTGAGTGTTCCAGACATTGGCCATGCGAAAGTTGGCTGCATCGGCTGGATCATAAATGTAAAGCTGAGCATACACTGGAGATTCACCCTCTTGTGGAAGAAGAGAGCCAATCCTGTGGGACAGCTCGCCATGCAGTTTGAAGACATAGGGGCCAACACCATCGTTCACAGCCTCTTCACCTTCATTAACAGACTCATCAATTTTGTGCCCAATGGAAGTCATGGCAAGAGCATTGTTGTATGTGCGGATATGATCATGAAACGACCTGCCAATGTGATCCTGAGCAGTGAGCAACTGGAGAAGCTCAGGTGGAACTGGGTGGAGAGGAGGCAAAATGATTTTTCCACTCAAGCAGCACATGCCAAATCTGGGATTTATACTGGAGGATGCTGTGAGACGCTCGGCCATCCAGTGCAATGCATAACAATTGGGACACTGAATATCCATTCTCCCCAGATAATGAACAGGCCAGTCAGGACTAAAAGGATGGCGTGCAGGAGGGAGGGGCCCAAGTGGAACAGGTGCAGGATCAATATGTTGAGCCACCTGGGGATAATCGAGTCAGTCACAAAATAAAGACATGACCAAAAAGGACATAAGCATACATGTGGAGGAATATCAACAACAGGGATGACAGGTGCAGGAATGGGAGGAACAGGTGCAGGCAGATCAAAAACAGGGATAGCAGGTGCAGGAACTGGAGGAACAGGTGCAGGGGGATCAAAAACAGGGACAACAGGAGCAGGAATGGCAGGAACAGGTGCAGGGGGATCAAAAACAGGGATAGCAGGTGCAGGAACAGGAGGAACAGGTGCAGGGGGATCAAAAACAGGGACAACAGGAGCAGGAATGGCAGGAACAGGTGCAGGGGGATCAAAAATAGGGATAGCAGGTGCAGAAACAGGAGGAACAGGTGCAGGGGGATCAAAAACAGGGATAGCAGGTGCAGGAATAGGAGGAACAGGTGCAGGGAAATCAAAAACAGGAGGAGCAGGAGCAGGATGCTACATCATCATTATTGTCAGTTAATATACTCAAAAGAACATATATAAGCCTACATGGAGAGGGATATTGGCAAGAGGGATGATAGGAGCAGGAACAGCAGGAACAGCAGGAGGAGGATCAAAAACAGGAGGAGGAGGAGGAGGAGGAGGAGGAGGCTAGATCATGATATTGTCAGATAACATACATTATGTGAAAGATAAACCAACATACAGCAGGAAATAGAGCAGGCAGTGCAGCATGCTGAAAAGCAAGTTCGGTCCAGGCCATTGCAGGAGCTGCCACAGGAATGGGAGGTGCAGGAATTGGAGGGGCAGGAACAGGAGGGTCAAAAACAGGAGGGGCATTAAAATAATATGGGAAAGCTGCATTGTGTAAAGGAGCAACAACAGGCTGAGGTGGAGCAGCATGACTTGAGCCTCTTCCCCTTTCCCTTCCCCTCCCTCTGCCCCTGCCTCTTGCAATCTGTGGAAGGGGAGGAAGTGCTGCCAGCTGCTGTGCCAAATGAGGAGGAAGGTGATTGTATTGAGGAGGTGGGGGTGGAGGGGCAAGAAAAGGATCAGTGTCATTCCCAATCAGCAAACCACCATAGGGTGGTGGCACTGGCAGCAAAGGCTGGGCAATGCCCATCGTGCGAGCATGGTGTGGAGTCCGGTGGCGAGTAGGGCTATCCAAGATCCGTTGGTCCCGTTCATTTTGCTGTGCGGCCATCTGGGCATGTCGAGGAGAGTTGGGCAGAGTTGGGTCCATGGGAATCGGGGAGCTCTCTTACAGCAATGGAGGATGTGAGATCCTTGCAGGAGGCTGTGAAATCAGTGCAAACAGTGGCAGTTGATAGTGGAGCGACTTCCAAAAATGGAAGGGGAGGCAACTGCAAACCCGCCAGCCCAATCTCCCTGCACACTGTGCCCTGAGAGAGGTCCAAAAAACAACTGGCAGACACTCTTTTTGTTGAAAAAAGAGAAGCCAGGGAGGTAGGACTTCACAGAGCTTCACCTTGGTCTACAGATACCCCAAGAATGCAAAAACAACCCCACTGGAAAAGAGCCCAGAGCCAGAAAGAGAGCAGAAAAGGTAGAAGTGGCCAAAAATCAGCCGAAAATATGGTTTCTACACTTGGTAATCATATTTGTCATCAGGCCAAAAATCAGCCGAAAATATTGATCCTACACAAAGTTATTATATTTGTCATCATGGCAACACCCAGTAATCAAAATATATTTGTCATCAGGCCCCCACCAAAAAAATTAGCTGAAAATTTTCATCCCATGATGTAGCCAAAAAGTTTAAATTTATCATCATGGCAACACCCAGTAATTAAATTATATTTGTCATCAGGCCCAATAAAGAAAAAAATTACCCGAAATTTTTGATCCCCCCAATGTAGCTGAAAATGTTGTTCCTGCATTCTATTATATTGTAGCCGAAATTGATGTCATTAGTTAATTATATTTGTGATCCGGCCCCAAATTAGCCAAAAAATTTTGTTATCATTTGTTCTCACCTTTCACTTATATTTGTCATCATTGTCTCATGACCCTCGGAGTTGGTCATTACTCTCCCACCCACTCAGAGCAACTCCCATGGCCTCTTCACCTCCCACGGCCTCTTCATCTCCCACGGCCTCATCACTTCCCACGGCCTAGTCACCTGACCATCCTCCTTTTATTATTGATACAGTCTTACCAATTCTGGTCATGGACACTTACCAAGACCTGTTAGTAAACTTCCACATTCTCTGTTATTCTTCCAGCCTTCATTATTTAAATGCCTGTAGCTTAGCCTTGGTCTCCAGTTTGCAAATTACATTGTCTATTGCATTGTATCTTGCCTTTGTACCATCCTTTGCCTAATATCAACCCTTAAATCATTCTCAACTTATTCCTGAACTAAACCTTTAATCTCTGAACTCCTCTCAACTTCATTTTACTCCAGAATCTCTGCTTCATTCTATCTTCACCCTCCATCCAGAAACCCACTAGCCATCTGCATGCTTTCCACCTGAAATTGGACAACTGACAAGGAGAAGGACACAACTTCTTATAACTTGAAGCCAAGTCCTCTCTGGCCCCTTTCACTTGGTATGCTACAGCCCAGTGGATTCTGCCTGGAACTCCTGAACACTCTGACCACTGATGACTGGGTCTGACTGAAAGTCCGGTGTATTCCTGACCAAGTCCTGACCTTGGTAGTAGCAATCTTGAACTTTGACAGTATTTGCAAACTCACACTTCTCTCATCAATCATCATACTATTCTGAACCTTATTCTATGTCCCACACAGAATCACATTCTTAATGGACAACAAGAAATTCCCATTGTGCAGGCACACTTCCAGGCTTATCAGCTGTCCAACAATCAGTACTCCCAGCTCCGAGACCCACATCTACTTTCAGTGCCTTAGTCTGACCATCAAATATATTTCAATGAGTTGGCTCCAGTGCACCATCCATTAGCACCAATGTCATGTCTACACACTTGCCTTCAGAACCCCCTCAGATTCCGACTCCACTCGACTATGTGGGGGATGACAGGCAATCCAACCCTACCAATAAGGAAGCTACAGGTGAAGAGGACAGACTTTCTGGTGGACCCGACGATCCTAGTGGTTCTGACAGCCCTGGGGATGACCCTGATCCTGATGACCCTAGAGATCAACCTCCTTTAAGTAGAAACCCAGACCCAGACAACAGAGTTGTTGACACCCTGTTTGACCTTTCAGATAGTCTCTGCACTCTCTGCCAGAACCAAGCCCAAAACCCAAAAAAATCAAAGTTAGGGAACTGCAACACATTCGACGATTCCAACCCCTGGAAACTTTGGGACTTCCTAGTCACATGCAACCTCCATTTCTGAGATTGCCCTCACATCTTTGCTTCTGATGAAAAGAAGATCTTATTTATCATCTCTTATCTAAAGGGATCAGTGCTCAGCTGGTTTGAACCTGGCCTCAACGACCCAATGGATTCTGACCATTGGATGTAGAACTATGAGGTATTCCTCAGGGAATTAGAGAGCAATTTCAGCCCTCACAAGTATTTGGGGGATGCTGAGAAGGCTCTCTCCAAGCTCACCATGAAGAAAGGAGGCTGTATAGTTAAATATAATGTGGACTTTTGAAAACTAGCCTTCTGGGTTGATTGGAACAAAGGCACTCTTCATGACTGGTTCTTCCATGGACTTCTGCTCTGTCTCCATATAGAAGTTTTGCAGAGCAGAAAGCCTGACACTCTGGCAGCCTTGCAGCTTAAGGCCCAAGATGCTGACAACATTTACTGGATGCAGGAAGAAGAGAATCACCTTGATGCCAAGACATCTGGAACTCCCAGAAACTCCAGGAAGGACTCCAAAGGTTTCCCAAACTCCAATTCCAATTCCAGCTCTAACTCTAATAATCAGTTTAAGCCCCAGAACCCTCTAATCGCAGTAATCAACCCTCGACCGGTGCCTCCTCCAAGTCCAAGAGTAACAAGCCGAAGGACTCCATCTCTGACAAGTTAGGGAAGAATGGCAAACTAACTGGAGAAGAACGGGAGTGCTGGATGAAGGAAGGACTTTGCCTCTATTGCAGTGAAGAAGAACATTTAGCTGGCAATTGTGGCAAGTCCAAAGCTTCAAAAATCCATGCAGCTGCAGTCTCTGAATCTGCACCAGATTCCATGGACTCAAAAAAATAGTCTGCAACCCTCAGGAATATGCCAATGGGGCTGAGTGTTGCATTGACCTTTCCCAGCTGGCTGCCTGTTAGAGTGACACCCACTAATCTGCTAGCTGGACCATGTGGGTTCTCCTACAAGAAGGCGGTGGGGGGTGCGCACGTGATGAGGGGATTTGATGGATTTGATGCGAGGGTTAAAAATAGAACAGTTGGCTGAAATACGCCTTTTACACCACTAATGTTGATGGAATACCTAAGAGAACACAACTGAGGTCTCCTAGTATTTATGTTAGGGTTATATACTATGTTACACATATTGTAGTATGTTATTATGGATGTGTGTAAATAAAGAATTCCCATGCTGACAAATAATGTGTATATAGGCATTTTGTAGTGTATTTTGGTGAAATAAAATGAAATAAAATAAAATAAAATAAAATAAAATAAAATAAAAATAGTATTAGGTAATAAGCATGTTAGGAGACTGTTTCCTAACACTGCCTACATTCATCTCAACATGTCCACTCTTTCCAACCCTGATTTCCTGACCATCCTCCTATTCATTTCTGACAACTCCATATCCACCTGAACCCTTATCGACTCTAGCTCACCTTGCTTTTGCTTGACTCCACTTTCATGCTAGAAAATCACTTCAGCATGGAAATTATTTTGCTGATCAGACTCCGACTGTTCAATGGAACTTGCAACTCCATTATCATGCAAGTCGTGAAGCTCCCAGTTACTTTTCCATCTGGTGAAATGTTCAATCTGACATTTTATATAACCCTGCTCAACTTTTCCTGTTCTGCAGTCCTTGGTCACAACTGGCTGACACAATACAATCTGTTGATTGACTGGTCTTCCAGCCAAATAACTTTTTGTTCTGCAGATCATAGAGGTCTGGCACCCCTGATGTCTTCCAACTCCCCAACTTCTGAGTCACCTCTGAACCTTCCAGCAGATATCTGAGCACCTTCTGAAATCTCGTTCATCAATGCTGCCACATACATGCATGCCAGCAAACTTCCTGGGGCTCCACCTTTGGGCCAGATGTACTCCCTCTCCCCATCTGAACTCAAAGCTCTGCAAGTGTTCATCGAATAGAATGTGTGTTTTGGCTTCATCTGACTCTCCAAATCACCTCATGGCACTCCTATACTCTTTGTCAAGAAGAATTACAGTATGCTCCAGTTATGTGTTGACTACCAGAGCCTCAACTGCATCTCAAAGAAGGACCACTACCCACTCCTGCTACCCACTCCTACTAATCTCTGACCTCCTTGATGTGCCCCACAAATCCCACATCTTCACTAAGATTGACCTCCAACATGCTTACCACTTGGTTTGCATTGCCGATGGTGATGAATGGAAAACAACATTTTGGACCCACTATAAGTCCTTTGAGTAGCTGGTGGTTCCCCTTGGACTCACTAATGCACTTGCAGCTTTCCAGTGCCTCATGAACAACATCTTCAGGAACATGCTCGATGTCTGCATCATCATCTATCTCGATGATATCCTCATTTTTTCTGATGACATGTCAAAACACAAGGCTCACATTAAAGAAGTCCTCTGAAGACTCTGGAAACATAGACTTTATGCTTCTCCACAGAAATGTGAGTTTTACAAAACTACAGTTGAATATCTCAGATTCATCTTGTCACCAAATGGACTCTGGATGTCCAAAGACAAAGTAAAGACCACCCTGGACTGGCCAGTACCCTGGAAAGTCAAGAATGTCCAATCTTTCCTCAGATTCTTCAACTTTTACCAAAGGTTCATTCATGGATACTCCGACATTGTTGTGCTCCTTACCTGCTTGACACGGAAGAACTTTCTCTGGGACTTCAATATGAAGTGCCAAGAGGCCTTTGACAGGCTTAAGGAAGAATTCACCCATGCTCCAGTCTTCTCTCAATGGGTACCAGATTTCCACCTAGTCCTTGAAATGGATGCCTCTGACTATGCCCTAGTGGCAATCCTCTTTGCCCACACTCCTGATGGTGACATTCACCCTGTTGCTTTTCCTTCCCACTCCTTCAATCTTACTGAGCTAAACTATGACACCCATGACAAAGTACTTCTGGCCATCTTTGAGGCATTCAAGCATTGGCAACATTACCTGGAAGGCTCTGGAAACCTGATTGATGTGGTCACTGATCACAAAAATTTGGAGTACTTCAGCACCACCAAGCTCCTCACCTGCTGCCAAGCCAGATGGTCTGAGTACCTCTCTCAGTTCAACTTAATCATCTGTTTCTGCCCTGGTGATAGGTCCACTACATGCTATAAGGTTTGGAATGGGTCCCAATCATATCAACACATTATGACAGATGCTCCAAACTGCTACAAATGCCACAAAATCAACTTCAAATCCTTTTTGAACTATTTTGCACTACTTTGAACAACTTTGAACAATTTCACGACACTTTGAATGACATTGGCCACTGTATAGCTGTTTTGAAACCATTTCAACTTGCACTGCACATCCAGAATAAACCATTTCATTACATATCAAGCACCACTGGACATGAAGAGAGAAGACAAGAGATTTAGAATGCAATAAGTGCAGTTTTATGTTTCAATGATATATTGAAGCAATATAACAAGAACTCTTACTATACTGGGACAATGTCCATTTCACTTATTATCATTTTTCTCATTTGTTTTATGTTTCACAATACCTTTATTTGCTGTGCATATTGCCTTGTATTTTCCACATGTTATTGTTTCCTTTTTAGTAATATTTCTTCAAATTGTATATAGACTTGTATTAGTTAAGAGAAAAGCAAAGGAAAGAGAAGAAATTACCCTCTCACTTATCATCTGATTTAAGAGCCATTCTCTTGAGTCTCAGCCTCTCGTCATACCTCTAAGTTCTGTGAAATATCGCAAACTTCTTTGAATTATCATATTCACCTTTGACTTATGGCATATCACCTATCTCCACTCAAAAAACACTTTCCATTCACTAAACTCATTTCTTGATATACCTCGAACCTCTTCAAACTTATTTGAACTACTTTGCACATCTTTGAGCCTACTTCAAACTCTTTCACACATCTTCGAACCTATTTCAAACTCTTTCAAACTTTTTTGTATGCCTCTAAAGCCTATTCGCAACATGCCCCATTACTTCACATCAGCAGTGATATTTAGTACCAACTCACACCCTTCCTCTAGCCTGTGTTATACTTCCTAAGCCTTTTAACAGGTTTTTGTTAGGTTTCCAGATCGAGTATTATCACTGGGAAACTGGGGGCAAAACCCAATGCACTCACCAGATGTTGGAACATCTACCACAAAGGGGGAAATGGAAACTTCATCTCAGCAAACCTGAGCAATTTCTGACCTGTCTTTACCCAAGAACAACTCACCTTCTCACTCTGAGCCACATACTTTGCCACCCCAGTCATTCAACAAGCAGTCCTTATGGACATCGAGAAGCTCCACAATAACATCTGATCCTCTCTTACCCTCGACCCCATCTCATCTGCTCATCTCCCAACCCTCTCCACTCCCAATTGGACTGTAGATGACAGCGGACTCCTCCACCACTTCGACTGGATTTATGTCCCAGATATAGTGGATCTCTGCCTCAAGGTTCTGCAGTACAAGCAGGACCATATTCTTCTTGGTCATTTCAGACAAAACAAGACCCTATAACTTGTCCGATGTGATTACATTTGGCCCAACCTACAGATTTTCATTCAAGACTTCTGCAAATTGTGCACTACATGCAAACACTGATAGGTCCATTGATGGTACTCAACCCAGAAACCCAAACAAAACCTACTAAATAGCTTCAGATGGTATAACACGAGTCAGAGTAAGGGTGCAAGTTGATACTAAATATCACTGCTGATACCCAAACATTGTGTTTAGTGATGCAAAATGGTAAAGGCTGTGGCAAATAGTCTTTATAGGCATATGGAGAAGTTCAAAATAGTTCGAAAGATGTTTGAAGGTGTGCAAAATAGTTCGAAAGATGTTTGAAAGTGTGCAAAATAGTTTGAAGTAGTTTCAAGAAATGTCGAAGTGATTTGAAGTGGTTCGAGGTATATCAGGGAGCGAGTATAACAAATGTGAACTTTTTGTCAAAAGGGGGTAGGCAATGTGCAATAAAATGAGGAGCGAATACAATAGTTTTGAAGAAGTTCACAATGTTTCACAGAACTTAGAGATATGATGCGAGCTAAGACTCAAGAGAATGGCTCTTAAATCTGACAATGAGTGAGAAGGTAACTTGTGCTCTGTTCCCCTTGGTATTCTTCTTCATTCTAAGTAACTAACACAAGTCTATATACAAATTGAACAGATAGTACTAAAAAGGAAATAAGAACATATGTAAAACATGAGGCAATATATCAAACAATGAGGACTTTATAGATCATGAAACAAATAAAAAATGATAAATGATGAAATGTATAGTGTTCCAATATAATAAAAGTACTTATCTTGTGCTTCAATATATCAATGAAACATAAAAACTGCACTTATCACATTGTAACTCTCTTGTAATCTCTCCTCATATCCAGTAGTACTTGATATGTGGTGAATTGGCTTGTTCTGAATGTGCAGCATGTATCGAAAGTGTTTTAAAACAACTATATGGGGGCCGATGTCATTCGAAATGCTGCGAAGTCATTCAAAGTAATGTGAAATAGTTCAAGAGCATTCAAAATGTCTCAAAGTCATCTGAAATAGTGTGAAATAGTTCGAAAATGATTCGATGTCAATTTCATGGTGTTTGTAGTAATTCGGAGTATGTGTTGTAATGTCTCAATATAATTAGATCCTTCTCCAGACCTTATAGCATGTAGTGGACCTATCACCATTGCATGCTCTAAGGTCTGGAGAATGCTTCTAAATGTATTGACACATCATGATTCACAATTCCAACCTCTATGAACCCTACAAAATTAATTTCAAACCATTTTCAAACTATTTGAAACAGCTTCACATGATTTCAAATAACTTTGAATGACTTTGTGATATTTCAAATGCTTTCAAACAACTTTTCAGCACTTTGAACAAAGTTGGCTGCCACATAACTGTTTCAAAACCCTTTTGATACACGCTGCACATCTGGAATGAGCCATTTAGTCATATATTGAGTGCCACTGGACACAAGGAGAGACAACAAAAAGATCTAGAATGCGATAAGTGCAGTTTTATATTTCAATGATATATTGAAGCAATAAGATAAGTATTTTTACTATACTGGGACACTGTACATTTTGATTATTATCATTTCTCATTTGTTTTATGATTTACAAAGTCCTCATTGTTGTATATATTGCCTCATGTTTTCCACATGTTATTGTTTCCTTTTTAGTGCTATCTCTTCAAATTGTATATAGACTTGTACTAGTTACTTAGAATAACAGCAAAAGGGAACAGAGAAGAAGTTACCCTCTCCATTATCGTTTGATTTAAAAGCCATTCTCTTGAGTCTTAGCCTTGCATCGTATCTCTAAGTTCTGTGAAATATCGTGAACTTCCTTGAACTTTTGTATTCACCTTTGACTTATTGCATATCACCTATTGTCTCTCAAAAAACACTTCCCATTCACTATACTCATTCCTTGATGTACCTCAAACCACTTTGAACATCTTTGATCTTCCTTGAAACTACTTTGAACCTCTTCAAACCTATTTTGAGCCTTCTGTGAACCATTTTGCATATCTTTGGACCTATTTTGCACATCTTTGGACCTATTTTGCACATCTTTGGACCTACTTTGAACTCTTTCAAACTTCTTTGTATGCCTCTAAAGACTATTCACAACATGCCTCATCGTTTCACCTCACTCATTACAAATTTTGGATATTATATGATGTTTAGTACCAACTCGTACCCTTCCTCTAGCCTGTGTTATACTTCTTAAACCTTTTGACAGGTTTTTGTTAGGTTTCCAGGTCGAGTATTACTAACACTCCAAGTCACCCCAACACAAACTCTATGGGTTCCTGAAGCAACTCCCAATCTCAGTGATAGGTCCATTGCATGCTCTAGGGTCTGGAGAAGGGTTCCAAATGTATTGACACTTTACAATTCATGATTTCAACCCCTATGAATGCCATGAATTCCATTCTGAACCTATTTCAAACTATTCTGAATGACTTTGCAACATTTTGAACACCTTAGAACTGCTTTGCAGCACTTCGAATGAAGTTGGCCACTGTATAGCTGTCCTGAAACCCTTTTGACTTACATAGCACATCCAGAATGAACTATTGCATTGCATATTGAGCACTACCAGACACAAGGAGAGATGACAAAAGATTTAGAATGTCAGAATGGCAGTTTTGTGTTTCAATGATATATTGAAGCAATAGGATAAGCACTTTTACTATACTGGGACAATGTACATTTTATTTATTATCATTTCTCATTTGCTTTATATTTTACAAGAAGTTCCTTATTGCTGTGCATACTGCCTCATGTTCTACACATGTTATATTTCCTTTTTAGTACTATCCCTTCAAAATGTATTTAGACTTGTACTAGTTCCTTAGAAGAACAGAGAAGAAGTTACCCTTTCCATTATTGTTTGATTTAAGAGCCATTCACTTGAGTCCAAGTCTTGCCTCATATCTCTAAGTTCTGTGAAATATTGCAAACTTCTTTGAACTTTTGTATTTGCCCCTCAACTTATTGCATATTGCATCTCATCTCTTGAAAACACTTCTAATTCACTATATCCATTCTTCAATATACCTCGACACCAGTCCAACTCTCTCAAAACTCCTTGAGCCTCTTTGAACCCCTTCAAACTTTCTTCAAACCTTTTTGAACATCTTTGAATGTCTTTTGAACCTTTTTGTATGCCCCAAAAGACTATTTGTAGCACATCTGACCATTCCACACCTCTAACCATGACCCTTGGGTGACAACAGTAACATTTAGTACCAACTTGCACCCTTCCTCTAGCTTGTATTATACTTCTTAGACCTTTTAACAGGTTTTTTTAGGTTTCCAGATCGAGCATTATCACTGGAATGCCCTTGGAACTCGATTTCAATGGACTTCATCAAACTGTTGCCAGAATCTGATGGCCACACTGCTATCCTAATCATCATAGACCAACTCTCCAAGCAAGGCATCTTCATTCCCACAGTCAATGAAGTCACAGCCCAAGAACTTGCCAACCTGTTTATTATGCACATCTTCTCCAAGCACAGAGTTCCATCCCATGTCACTTGTGAGGGATCTGAGTTCATCTCCCACTTTTTCTGGTCTCTTGGTCAAGCTTTGGACATGAAGATTCACTTCACTTCGGGTTATCACCTGGAAGGTAATAGACAAACAGAACACCTTAATCAAACCCTTGAACAATACCTCCAGATCTTCTGCAATTACAAACAGGACAACTGGTCTCAGCTGGTGCCCTTAGGGGAATTCACTTACAACAATGCTCCATTGGCTTTCACTGGAGTTTCACCCTTCTTTGCCAATAAGGGCTACCACCCGAACATCACTATCTTCCCTGAATGCAAGCTAGCTTCCCAGAACACTTGTAACTTCATGGTGGACCTTGACAAACTCCACCAGGAATTCTGGAAACAGCTCTCTGAAGCACAGAAGCATTACCAAGGTCCAGTGGACAAACACTGGATTCCTGCTCCCACTTCAATATCAGGGACTACACCTATATCAAAGGAGAACACCTACGCACTACTTGGCCTTCCAAGAAACTCTCAGAGAAATACTATGGTCCTTTTGAAATCATTGCCCACCCAGACACCCACTTGGTTACTTTCTGGCTTCTGGACCATCTCTGGGCAGTTCATCCTGTGTTCAATGTCTTACAGCTGGAAGAAGACACTCCAAACACCATTCCTAATTGCACTCAGCCTCCACCCCCTCCAGTCATCATTGATGATAAATTTGAATATGAAATCATGGAAATCCTGGACTCAAAGATTGATAACTGCTGTTATTGCAAGTTACTCTACTTCATCCATTGGGAGGGTTACCAGAGAACTGATGAAGAAAACTCTTGGCTTCCTGCCACAGAGCTTGATCATGCTCAGGAGTTGGTTGCAGACTTCCACACCCACTACCCGGACAAACCTGGACCACTTCAAACTTAATTCACTCATTGGATGGCAGTACGAGAAACAATTTGATTCAAAAAAGAAATAAAACTAAACAAAATATTTTTTGGTGGGCCCCAATCAGGCCCCTAAACATCCCCATCATTTCCTTCCATGGGCTCCACCTGGATTACTCCCGCTGTCTCCTTAGCTAGCCCTACTCGCTCTGCCTCCACCTCTCCTTCACTCCAACTTTTCTCTTTCTCATCCTCCTCCTCGTCCTCCTCTGCTTCTCCTGCCCAAGCCCACTCCAGATCGTACAGATCCCAGATATCCTCCTGTACCAACCGCAGCTCCTGCATCTCCCACATCAGCCCCTTGATGGCTGACATCAGCTCCCTCAAGAGCTCCATCATTTCACCCCCTGCCTTCGCCATCAGGGCCTCCTGTCCCTTCTACACCACCTTCTTGCACTTGTCCTTTGCCCTGGTACAGAGCTCACATGCCCAGCTCTGGATACCCATCCAGAAGCATGCTAGGTGCTGATGAGAGCATCTGAAAAGAATTGTCAGCATTGTATTCAGCAGCATTGTCACCATCACTTACCTCTTGCAGGGCCACATGGCCTCCACCCACATGACCCCCTCAGACTCTGCATCCACCCACCCCTTGCCCTTCACTCTCTTAGTGGGTCACCCACTTCCCTCTGCCTCTTTCTTCTCTTCTGCTGCCTTCCTCTTGGCCATTCGCTTCATGGCTGCTGCCTTCTTCCACTCCTCCTCAGCCTTTCATGCTGCCTCCACCTGTTACACCTCCTCCACCCATCATTCCTCCTCCTCTCATCGCACTTCCTCCTCAAGCCATAGGCCCTCCCAGACTAGCTCTTCTTGTTGGGCTTGAGGGTGGCCAACCATTGTGCAGTAGTTTGAGAAAACGGGGTCATGTTTTGTAGTCAGGCAGGAAATTGGAACTTTTCTGACCACAGACCCAGCTTTTAAGTCAGACCCTCAAACCCTTACATTGATAGGTCCATTGCATGCTTTAAGGTTTGGAGAACACTTCTAATTATTGATAGGTCCACTGCACGCTCTAAGGTATGGAGAAAGTTTCCAATTGTATTGACACACTACAACAGACCCTCCAAACTGCTATGAATACTACAAAATTGACTTTGAATCCTCTTCGACTTATTTTGCACTACTTTGAATGACTTTGAATGACTTTGAATGATTTTGCGACACTTCGAGCAACTTCATACTACTTTGAATAACATCAGCCACCACACAGCTGTTTCTAAAACCCTTTCGATACATGCTGCACAACCGGAACAAGTTATTCCATCACATATCAAGCACTACTGGACATGAGGAGAGATTACAAGAGATTTAGGATGCGATAAGTGTGGTTTTATGTTTCATTGATATATTGAAGCAAAAGATGAGTACTTTTATTATATGGGGGCATGTATGTTTCAATTATTTATCATTTCTCATTCATTTTATGATCTACAAAGTCCTCATTGTTTGATATATTGCCTCATGTTTTACACAGGTTTTAATTTCTCTTTTAGTACTATCTCTTCGAAAATGTATATAAACTTGTACTAGTTACTTAGAAAAACAGAGAATAAGTTACCCTCTCCACTACAGTCAGATTTAAAAGCAGTTCTCTTGAGTCTTACCTCGCATCATATCTCTGAAGTTCTGCAAAATATTGCAAACTTCCTCAAACTTCATATTTGCTCTCAACTCATCATTGCCTATCACCACTCAAAAACCACTTCTTAATTGCTATATTCATTTGTCAAACATATCTCAACACCAGTCGAACCCCTTCAAACCTCCTTGAACTCACACGAACAACTTTGAACCCATTCAAACCTAATTCGAACTACTTCACACATCTTCGAACCTATTTCGAACTTTTTCAAACATTTTCATATGCTTTTAAAGACTATTCATCACATCCTTTACCATTTCACATCACTAAAAACAATGTTCTGGTATTAGCAGTGATATTTAGTACTGACTCACACCCTTTCTCTAGCCTGAGTTATACTTCATAAGCCTTTTAACAGGTTTTTGCTAGGTTTTCAGGTTGAGTATCATCATTTTGGAGCTTACTGCAAGGGGTTTCTAAATCATTTCATCACCTAATCCACCTCAAATCTCCAGGCTTAGGCCAACCCAAGCTCAAAATCTTAGAATTGAGACTTGCCACGCCTTTGAATCTCTCGAACAATTGGGGGATATTCTAATTCCTGTCTCTGATGCCAAATCTACACATCACCATCTGTTTCCTTCACCTATTTCCTTGTCTCCGACCTCATCTTCCTCTTCTTCCTCATTGTCTACTACATCATCCATTATTCCAGCCTACTTCAACATATCTACCGTCTTTTGCTCAGGTTTTAACTCCTAGAATCGGTACATCTATGGCCACCCAAGTGACAATGCCAGCTCGTGGACATTCCACAGCACCTAAATTCGACCCTACTCAACCTCGAGAGCTACATCGATACTTTAATGAGCTCAAAATACTCTTTATTGACTGTAATGTTATAGATCCAGAACTTATGAAGAAGCACACCTGTCAATATGTCAATATCAATATGTCTGAACTCTGGGAATCAACTCCTGAATATGAAACTGGCACTTCATTTCAAGATTTTTGCATCACAATCCACAGAATATATCCTGGTTCTGAAGACAATTGAAAATGGTTGATTTTGGACATGGACAAACTCATTGGCAAACAACTTTGAATAGGTATCTTTAATGCAAGTGATTTAGGATTATATTACAGGTTGTTCTACAACATTATGAAGTTCCTACTCTCTAAAGGCCGAATTTCGGAGGCAGAACAAAGTAGAGCATTCGTTCGAGGGTTTTAACTGGGTTTATGGTCATGAATTGCATGACAACTCAAACTTGAATTTCCCGACCACTATCTGTATGATGCCTACCCACTCGATGACATTCATGCAGCAGCAAAAGTTGTTTTAGCAGGGTCAATTAGTTTGAATTCAGCATCGTTACAGTCTTCAGAAACCTCAGCATCGACATTGACATTTTCGACACAGATTAAATCAGAAGACTTATCAGCAATTCTTGAAAAATTTGCAACCACACTCATTATGGCTCTAGCAGGTTTAAAACCTACTAATCCTCCTCAAACTAACAGTGGATTTTGCTGGGACCAGCTCGAAAATTTAGCTTGTGTCTTTTGTGGACTCACCGGTCATTTCATTAGCAACTGCTTGGTTTGCCAATCCTATATCAACAAAGGAAAGTGTAAAAAGAACAATGAAGGAAAAATCGTCCTTCCAAATGGATGGTTCACCCATCGAAACATTCCTGGTTGCTTTATCAAAGGCAGAATTGACAAATGGACTTGATGAAATCCTTTGACTACAACTGCATCATCACTCATGTACAACATTACATCCTCAACAGCTACTTCGACACCACCTAGAGGCATCTACCAGGTTTCTGAACAATCTGTGATACCCAAAGATCACATCACAAAGCTCGAACAAGAGATATATGCTTTGCAAAGTGGTAGGGCCTTTGCTAAAACTAATTTGAGCATACCAACAGTCCCTGTCTCTCGACCTTCAGTCTCTGCAAACACTGCGGCAGTCAAACAATCGACTCCACAAGTACCCACATCATCCATCTCATCTATGGCAACAAACCTACCAACCTCGACTTCGGCATCATCTTTGACTTCAGAAACAACTTTGCAGCTGGTCATTCATCCTTACACTGCTACAAAAGAAAATTTGTACCTATTACCACATGAACAAAACTTCAGATCAACTGCGAAAGTAAAGCCAAAGATGGTCCTTCGCACCATACCCAAGCCCCAATTCAAAAGAATAAAATCACAGACAATGTTTTCACTCATTTGATGAAGGCGCTGATTATCACACTAATGCCCAAGGAATTGTTGTCTCTATTGCCTGAAGTTTGTACAAGGAACTCATCACTCCACATCGAATTCAGCAGTCCGAAGGAAATAATGCCATGAATCTGCTTAATGATAAGATTTTTGTAATTGATGATCCATTCAAAACTTATATTAACAGTCTTCAACCTGGTGATATTCCAGAACCCTTCATCGCTGTGAAGAAATCCCATTTGATTAGGTCAATTATTATGAATGTTAACAGAAGGAATCCAGTCGAAAGTGTCATAGACCCCGGCTCTTTGATTATTGCAATGTCTGAAGAAATTTGCCATGAACTTGGCCTCGCTTATGATTTTTCAATCCACATCCCACTCCAATCAGCTAATGGAGGCATTGATGAAAGTTTGGGTTTAGCATGAAATGTGCCTTGCAAAGTGGGGAGTATCATGCTATTCATGCAAATTCACATAATTCATGACCCAGCCTATGATATCTTACTTGGTTGACCATTCGATGTGCTCACTGAAAGCACCATTGAAAACTACAGAAACAAAGCTCAGACAATCACAATATACAATCCTAATTTGATACGATCATGTGCAATCCCCACGATTCCCCATTCTAATCACTGTCAAAAAGATTTTTGCAACTAGAGGATGAAATTTCAGACATAGACCAGTGCGCTTTTGTTATCTTATTTGATCCCTCTAATTTATCTATCACTATTGAATGCACTGCAAATATTCCTGATATGGAGTCCTCAAACTCCTTGAAACCCATTTCTTATTCTTCGATCCTTGTGAATTTATATTTAACAGCCAGTCATCAATACAAAACATATATTGACCTTGATGGCAATGTCTACACCTTCTATGCCTATTATTGACTCCTCATATTTGATTTTTGCAGCATTGAAAAAGAAATACAAACCTGTTGCACAAAACATTTGCCTAGTTATTACTGAGCTACCTGACCAATTTTGCATTATTTGAATGATTACTGGTGACCCTCTTGAGAACATGCCAAATTAAATCCTCATCCACCATCATCCATCCCACTTCACAATATTCACTTGAACATAAAGCTATCATCAACAAGAATCATCCTGGTGATTTTCTATGGCCAGAGGAATAAAATCTTATGCATGATTTTATTCAAAATCAGGAAACAGCCTTTGTGTGGATATAACAAGAGTGAGGAAGTTTTCGCTCTGACTTTTTTCCTCCTATAGAGTTTCCTGTCGTTCCTCACACTCCATGGGTTGAGCAAAACATTCCTATACCTCCAGGTTTGTAAGAACAGATATGCGAAATGCCGAAAAAGAAGATAGAAGCAGGAGTATATGAACCATCAAACTTTTTGTACTGATCACGATGGTTTTGTGTTGTGAAAAAGGATGCAAAATTGCTTTGAATCATCCACAGTCTTGAACTGCTTAACCAAGTAATGATCCAGCACTCAGGCATCATACCGATACCTGAACATTTAGCAGAACAATTTGGGGGACGATCATGCAGAGGAATGTTGAATCTTTATGTGGCATTTGATGAAAGGAAAGTTGCAGAATCATCTCATGATTTGACAACATTTCGGATACCGTTTGGAGCACTTTGCATTGTTACCCTACCCATGGGTTGGACAAATTCTGTCCCTATCTTACACGACGATGTGACATTTATTCTACAGCCCGAAATTCCTCATATCACCATCCCTTACATCGACAACACACTGGTCAAGGGTCCAAAATCAGAATATAGAATGATCAGTGGATTCTATGAAGCGATTCCTCACAATCCAGCTATTTGACACTTCATCTGGGAACACTTCAAAAATTTAAATTGGATAGTTTAGTGCATGAAGTATTGCGGAGGAACATTTTCAGGTCCGAAACTCTATCTTTGCATCCCTGAAATAATTGTTTTAGGGCATCAATGCAATATCGAAGGTTGTATGGCTGACCCTACTCAAATCACAGCTATTAGCAAGTGGGGATTATGTTGAAGCCTCACCAAAGTCAAAGCATTTCTAGAAACCATTGGAGTTTGTCATATCTTTATCCAAAATTTTGCTCAATGAGCTGCAGCACTGATCCAACTCACTTGAAAAGATGTTCCTTTCAAATTCAGAGCAGAACAAATAACAGCCCAAGAAGATTTGAAAGAAGCTCTAATCAATTCCCCAGCAATTCGAGCTATCAATTACTCATCTTCAGCCCTGGTTATCCTATCGGTTGACACTTCAAACATTGCTATTGGTTTCTTTCTCGCCCAATGTGATTCCAAAAACCCTCGAAAATGATATTATAGTCAATTTGAATCGATTACACTTGACGACTGTGAATCCCGATTTTCACAGCCAAAACTCGAACTTTACAGTCTATATTGCACTCTCAAAGCACCACAATTGTACCTAATAGGAGTTTGAAGGCTTATCGTTGAAGTCGACGCATGATATATCAAAGGCATGCTTTTGAATCCTGATATCACACCTAGTGCTAGCATTAATCAATGGATAGTATCCATTCTAACCTTTCACTTTACATTAGTCCACATCGCAGGGACACACCATGGTCCTGATGGACTTTCAAGATGCCCCCCACAAGACGAAGATGTTCAGCTCGACAATAAAGATAAGTTCGGAGACTGGATTGACTGCCTTCATGGTTTCATACATCAAATAAATTCTATTACAACCTGACCATTTACTTTGCATTGAATTTTGACCCTCTCCCTCTCTTCAAATTTCAGTAAGGGGGAGGACCTCACCTATAATGATGTCCCATGAACGAATAATGTGAAAGTAAATGATGAAAGATTACTTCACATTTGAAAATGGTTACATGACTTGGTGCAACCCCCTGATCTATCAGATGCAGAATATGCTACCTTTATTCAAACTATGGAGAAAAGATTCCCACGGAGCTCACAAAATTGTTGCTACTCCAGAATGTCATCTCAAAATCATTCACACAGCTCATGATGACATCGGACACAAAATGGTTTTTGCTACTAAATCAGTTATCACCCTTCGATTTTGATGGCCGAACATGAAAGCCAACATTGCATGGTATATTCGAACCTGACACCTATGCCAAATTTGACACACACAAAATGTTCTAATTCTGCCCACAGTTGCCACTCCAGCACCCCTTTTTGGCAAAGTCTATATTGACATGATGCAAATGCCACCTTCGAATGGATTTAAATACATTGTACAAGGTTGATGCTCACTAATGATCTATCCAGAATGGCAAAAACTTCGACACAAAAATGCCACATCTCTGGGTGATTGGATCTTTGAAGACATTATTTGTCAATGGGGCTCACTATACAAAATCATAACCAACAATAGCACTGTGTTTATTGCAGCTATGGAGTATTTTGCAAAACGATATCACATTAACCATATTCGAATTAGCAGTTATAATTTGCATGCCAATGGACTCATCGAACGAGCCCACTTTGACGTTTGACAATCCTTATTTAAAGCTGTCAATGGAGATCAAATGAAATGGTCAGCAGGGGTGCACTCAGTATTTTGAGCAGAATGAGTCACAGTTTGTAAATGCATGGGTTGTTCTCCTTACTTTGCAGTTACAGGAGCACATCCTCTAATACCCCTCGACATCTCTGAGGCAACATACTTACAGCTGCCACCCAATTCGATTTTATCAACAACCGATATTATAGCTGGACGAGCCATAGTGCTACAAAAATGATTGAATGACCTTGAAGTGTTATATTTGAAGGTCTATGCATCTTGAATTGAAGCTGCAAAACACTTTGAACTTGCTCACAAACATACGATGTGTGACTACAACTTTGCGAAAGGAGATTTAGTGCTACTTCAAAACATGCAAATCGAGAAGTCCCTCAATCACAAGATGAAACCACAATATGTCAGCCCTCTTATCATTATTGAACAAAACTATGGAGGGGCTTATATTCTCTGCAAACTCGATGGGTCAGTACTACATAGACCTATTGCCACATTTCATCTGATACCATACCTTGCTCGAAAATCAATTTCCCTTCCACTGAATTTCCTCGATATCAACTCTGAGTGCCTCAAACAACTTCAAACAACTTCAAACTTTGATGAAGATACCTTCAAAGATTTTCAGGACTTCGAAAATGAATAATTATCCTTTCTTTTCTCTTTTTGTAATTACTTACAAAAGATTTCAATTACTTTTAGTGTATGATACAAGTCACAATATCACATCATAGCATGGTCATGCAAACTCCAAAGGGTTTTTTGGCTATGATGAACTACTGAGTCTTTCCCTAAAAAATTTAATTTTTTTTCATCTGTTATATCTTCATTTCTTCTTCATCTTACTTTCCAAAGACATTTAACAAAAAAATAATTTGAAATAGAAAAAACAAAAAAAACAGAAAACAAAAAGTCCTACTCCTCCAACATCTCCTCCAACACCTCTACCTCCCTCCCCAATATTTCAATCTCTATCTTTTTCTGCACCAATTTTGGAGCAATCAAACCACGGTGCACCACCCAGTCATCCTCATTTTCTCTGAACCCCCACAACTCTATTGCCTTCACCTTTCCCTTCAATGACTTCTTCTTTTCTTTCGATGGCTTCAAAGGCCCCACGACTTGCTCGCCATCTTCAAAAGGGCCAACGACATGAATTTGACACACTATAAAATTTGAAAACCAATTAGTAAGCTCTTCGAAATAATTTCAAATATTTTTCATACCTTGTCTGGGGTGCAAATCTCATTTTGCACCCACAAATTTCTTTGCTTTGCCTTTTCGAAGGCCTCGCCTCAACAACCCCACCCAGTAGCAGCCTTGTGCATCCTGGGTGCACTTCGAACACTTTGCAGTGCCCTTCCTAACAACACACCACAGCTGGGACTTGAACCCAGCATACCGATCACACTATGAAAGTGACTAGCTGCACAAAAAATCTTCAAACATAAGAGAAAGCACTTACTGGACCTTCAAAATCAAGCAACTCACTCATTTCGACTTGTGCCCGCTTTGCAGCCTCTACCCCCACAACCTCCTCTTTCTCATCCTCTTCACTCTCGAGCTCGACCACCTTTCACTTCGCCACCCTCACCATGGGTAGCTCATCTTTGTTGTCATTTTCGTCATCCTCGCCTCCCTCCACCCTTTCAATTGCCTTTAATTCAGCCTCGAACTTTGCACTCTGCCTTTTCAAATCCTCCTTTGAAATCAGCTTTGAGCATCCACCAATGCCCTCCTCTGATCCTCAATCTCCACCCTCTTTGCCTCCTCCTGCTCCTCTCTAGCCCATTTTTCTTCCTCCTCCTTTCTTCTGCATTCTATCTCCTCAGCCAAATAACAGCTCCCCACCTCACGAAATCCATTTGCATCGAGCCATGGGCTTGAAAACCTCGAAAACTTTATCAACGACCTTTTGGATGGCTGCGTCGTGCTCCTCGCCTAGATCTTCAGCAAGCTCATCGTATTCCACTTACCCAAAACTTTTAGCATTTCGACCACAAACAGATCAGCAAGAGATGTACCATTTTCGCACAAAAACCCTTCCCCCACAGTTTGAAATCTGAGTCCTTGGCAACGCCATGCTCAGGCATCAATTTTGCATATTCAAGCATTTCAGCATTGAGTTCGATGAGGAGAGACATTATAGAAGTAAGAGTTGATGAATGTAGGATGTGATGTGGAAGAATGAGCAATATATTGAACCTCATTAATTTCCTCACCCCGATTGTGCATTTCACATGTGACTTTGATCAGCTAACTGGGACAGTTAGAATTTTAGTAAGAGGGAGGATGATAGGTCTACTGCATGCTCTAAGGTCTGGAGAAAGTTTCCAATTGTATTGACACACTACGACAGACCCTCTAAACTGCTACGAACACTACAAAATTGACTTTGAATTCTTTTTGACTTATTTCACACTACTTTGAATGACTTTGAACAACTTTGAATGATTTCATGACACTTTGAACAACTTCGTACTACTTTGAATAACATCAGCCACCACACAGCTGTTTCTAAAACCCTTTCGATACATGCTGCACAACTGGAACAAGTTATTTTGTTGCATATCAAGCACTACCAGACATGAGGAGAGACTACAAGAGATTTAGGATGTGATAAGTGCGGTTTTATGTTTCATTGATATATTGAAGCAAAAGATAAGTACTTTTACCATATGGGGGCATGTATGTTTCAATTATTTATTATTTCTCATTTATTTTATGATCTACAAAGTTCTCATTGTTTGATATATTGCCTCATGTTTTACACAGGTTTTAATTAACCCCATTCAATCATCTGAATGTTGAGCATTTGGTTACATATATGCCTGCTCTGCTTCATACCATATAATCCACATTGTAATTGCCACACCCAATCTTCCTTCCCAGGCTCCTCAAAACCTGCCAGTTGTTGCATGTATTGCACTTTGTCTTCTGGTAGTAGTCCATAGAGGAATGTGGTTTTAACATTGATTTGCTGTGTATCCCAACTGAGAGAAGCTGCCAGGTGTAAAAGTAATTGCCATGATTCTATGCGTGCTGTCAGTGAGGTAGTCTTGGTGTAGTCTTTTCCATAGATCTGTTCAAAATGCTTGAAAACAAGATGTACTTTCCACCTAATGGCTTTCCCAGTCTTGTCCCACTTGATGTGAAAAACTGGTTTCCCTTTTCGGATTCACTTTCCTTGTGGTACATTGTCCCAGGGGATGAGCTTGTAAACACCCATGTCTCTCAGCAATTTCAGCTCCTCCAAATAACCCTTTCTCCATTTCTCAGCATTAATGGAACTTCTAGCCTCCTCCTATGTTTTAGGATCATCCTCAAATTGAAGTGAAGTGATTCAGGATCAAAGTCTATTATCTCTGAGATCAAGGCATGGAATTGATGTGCCTGATTGCCAAGGTCAAGATTGTTGAATAGCTCTGTGATGATGTTATGATCATGATCAATCTCTGGATCTGGTGTGTGATTGGGGTCATCTGTCTTTGCAGCTACTGTGGCTGCCCTTCATTCCCATCATACCTCCTTGATCCAGGCAATGCTTTCCCTCAATTCTTGAACAGCTGCTGCAATTCTGGGGATGTCTGGTCCTCCACTTGGATGTTTCTCAGTGGTGATGGGTATGTGCGATAAGCAGTGTAGTGGCTCAGGAGGTGGCATATCAATGATGCCTTGGTCATTGTGGTTGGGCAGATGGTGTTCAGTGAATGGTTTGTCATCATCATCATCATGTGGTAACAAGAGCCTAAGGGTGTGTTCATTCTCTGCATTATGTTCGACTGATTTGCCACTTCCTGAATTGGTGGGTGAAGGGGGTAAATGGCCATTGTGACTTTCAAGGAACCTCACATGGTAGGAGCTGTGGACTTTCCACATAGCATGGTTTTAACATCAGTATGACTTAGACTTTGGATCATACCCTATCAGTATGCATTCAATTGAACATTCAGATATTTTTGAATTATCCTTTCTCAGAATGAGAACAAAAGTGTGGCACCTGATTTCATGGAGGTATGAGTAGTCCAGTTTTCTCTCAAACCATAGTTCCAAAGGGGTACAACTTTGGAGGGAATGGGTAGTGGTTTTGGCATGTAGGTGGGAGACCATAAGATAGAACTCATCTCAGAGGTAAGGTGGTAAATGTGAGTAAATTTACATTGTACATGCTTTAGCCATAAGCATTCGATGCATATGCTCAACATGACCAATATGCACAGAGGTGTGAGGAGCAGTGAATTGATGATCAGTCCCCCAAGTTTTCAACCAGGCTTCCATTTTGTGCGATTTTAGTTCACCATTATCCCTGATGTATGTCCCAACCTTAAGTCCAGTCTCAGCTTCTTGAGCAAGTTCCCAAGCCTTTAGTTCAGAAAAAGAGTCATCTTTGTTATGAAGGGGTATTGCCCAAGGAAATGAGGTATAGTTGTCAAAAATATCCATAACATATGAATTTCTGGTATGTGATTGTACAGCATGTGGCCCTGATAGATCCACCCAAACTTTCTCCAACTTTCTCATCACTCTGTGACCAGCCCCCTCTTCACACTTCTTTGGTACTGGCATTTTCATCTGTTTACCCAGTACACAAAATTCACATTTGGGTGGTTTGAGAGTGGAGACAATGGGCACACTTGTGAGTGTTCCCTTTTTCACCATATCCCAGAGTGATTGGTAGTTTGCATGACCTAGGTGATGGTGCCATATTGATAGGTTCATTGCACACTTTAAGGTATGGAGAACATTTCCAATCATATTGAAACATTATGACAGATGCTCCAAATTGCTACAAAAGCCATGAAATCAACTTTGAACCCTTTTCAAACTATTTCAGATGACTTCAAACAACTTCGAATGACTTTGAATGATTTTGCAACACTTCAAACACTTTTGAATGACTTTGCACCACTTTGAATGACATTGGCTGCCATATAGCTGTTCCAAAACCCTTTCAATACATGCTGCACAACCAGAATGAGCCATTTCATCACAAATTGAGTACTACTGGACATGAGGAGAGACAACAAGAGACTTAGGATGCGATAATAGCATTTAGAGGCTTCAATGATATATTGAAGCAAAGAGATATGTACTTTTATTATATGGGGACACTGTACATTTCAATTATTTATCATTTCTCATTTGTTTTATGATTTACAAAGCCCTCATTGCTGCACATATTGCCTCATGTACTACACATGTTAGATTTCCTTTTTAGTACTATCTCTTCAAAATGCATATAGACTTGTACTAGTTACTTAGAAAAACAGAGAAGAAGTTACCTTCTCCCTCATCGTCTGATTTAAGAGCAATTCTCTTGGGTCTTAGCCTTGCATCATATCTCTAAGTTCTGCAAAATATCATGAACTTCTTCAAACCTTTGTATTAGTTTCTCAACTTATCACCTATCACCTATCACCATTCGAAAAACACTTCTTGTTTGCTATATTCACCCCTCAATATACCTTGATATAATTCTGCTCTTTTGAAGCCTCTCAAACATCTTTGAACCCCTTCAAACATCCTCAAACCCCTTCAAACATTCTTTGAGCCTTTTTTGAGCCTTTTTGTATGCTTATAAAGCTCATTCATGATGCCTCTCACCATTTTATGCTACCAATCACAACCTTTGGGTGACAGTGGTAATATTTAGTACCAACTTGCACCCTTCCTCTGACTCATGTTATACTATTTGAAGCCATTTAGTAGGTTTTGTTTGAGTTTCAGGGTTGAGTATTATCAACATCTCCAAGGTGGGAGACTTGTGTACAGTAAATGCATGATCAGTGGTGGTGGAGTGAAGGTTTAGAGAGTAAAGTTTCTTGGAGAGTCAGGATCCACATGCAATAAGCATGCCAGTAGATTTATCAGTGGTCCAACATCCCAAATTGTCAAAATGTGTTACAGTGTTGGAGTCATTGCCCAGCATACCCACAGAGATAAGGTGGACTGCTGAGTGTGGTATGTGTAGCACATTACATAAGGTGATTGTTGCACCTTAGGCTATCCATACTTTGACATCACTGATGCCAATGGCAGCAATTGAGGTCCCTCCAACACCTCTGATGGAACAGGGTGGAGTTGGACAAAGTGTGAGGAAATTACCTCTATCAGGTGAAATATACACAATCGCACCTGATTCAACAATAAATGGGTAATCATCAAGGGAGAGTCATGTTTGGTGAGTTTGGTTAAGGGGTTCAGCAGCAAATACATTGTCAGTGGATGTGGAAGTGTGTTGGTTCCAATCTATAGTAGTAGTTGCCTCCTCCTCAATGACAATCCAACCTTCATATCAATGGTGGCAGCGGGAATGGGATCACAGGCAAGGCTGGCAAATTCTGAACAAGGCAGGGCAGGGGAGTTGGCTTCAAAATCGACCATGACCATAAATGCACACCCATTGATGTCCTTCACCATGATTGGAATCTTCAACTCAGGTGCCTTCTTTTCAAGTGCCAACTTATGAGCTGCCTTGGATTCCTCAATGGTCTTCCCAGCCATACCTCCTCCAGACTTAATACAGTACTCCGTTGTGTGTCCAGTTCTTTTACAAACTGGATTCCTGCATGTGGGTACATTGGGTGATTTGGAAGGTATGGCATGAGCCATGAGAGCAGCAGGGGAGCAGAAATTGTTGCGCTGATCATTTTTGAGCAAGGACTATTCATTCTCCAGAAATAAATAAATGTCTTTAGACCCATACAGAGAAGCCACAGTTGAGGTGGCAATATTGCTGATATGGCTCCCTATCACCCTGGGCTCATACTATGGCATTTTTCATGATTGTGTGCACTGCTTGGACATCTTCTACTCACTTTGCACAGTGCACTTTTGTGTGCCTTCATGCACTTTTGTGTGCTCAAGTGTGCTCCCGTGCACTTTCGTGTGCCTTTGTCCACTTTCATGCGCCTTTGTACACTTTCTCACTCCAATGCACTCCAGTGTGCTCCAGTGCACTCTCATGTGCATTTGTGCATGTTTGTGTGCATTTGTGCACCTTTGACCACTTAGGTGTGCTTCTGTGTGCCTTTTACATTTATACTGCACCTTTGGATCCCCCTTAGCTGCCTTCTGTTGTACACTCTAAATGTGCCTTGTTACACTTCAAACCACCTCCGCACGCCCCCCCCACACTTCTTATCTGCCTTTCACTGTTATTGTGCACTCGATGCGCCTTTACATGCTCCTTTTATGCTTTACCCACAACTCACATTCTCTGCTATGCACTCATTGCACAATCCCTACCACACACACAACAATCCACCGCACCAATTGCACTGTGCATTGCAGCTTCCAGCTTACTGGCACATTTATTCAAGGCACATCACAATTCCAACATGAGCAAACTGTGCATTCTCACATATTCTGGGTGCTTTGCACCTATGTGGCATTGGACCATGCGCACTTGGGCACTTTCACATAATCCTAGTGCTTTGGCACTATTTGGCCTTGCACAGCATCTCCTTATAGTTCTTCCACATTTCCAATCAGCATCGCCTTATCTGGTAACCAGCACAGATCGATCATGTCATTATTACTGAGGCACAGCATGTGATGCATAACACCAAAGTGGATTAATTGGGAAGAGCGCACAGGACCTAGAGTGCACCAGAACAGTTGGGTATTGGGCTATAGCATGCACAAATCTTATTGGCTGAGGCAGTGGGCATAGTGCAGTTGGGTTTAGATGGGCGAATAGATGCACTTGTGGGTAGCACATGGCGCTTTTTATTTTTACACTTTATTTTACTGTTTTTATTACATAAGCAATTTGTACATAGTAGGCAGACAGATAGAAAATACAGAGGATCTTTTCCCCCCTCATAGTTCATAGCTCATTCAACATCGCACATAGTCTGTGCACCAGCGTCCAGTCTGTGCACCTTTGTAGTGCTCCCTTCGTATAGCTGCATTTGCATATTGTCTGCGTCCCCTTGTCATATTGCCATGTTTCATCTCTGCATTGTGTCCTTCATCTTCATTTGTGCACTCTTGTAGTGCACCCTTCATATAGCCACATTTTGCACACCATTTGCACATTTTTCTGCCTATTGTGCTCTCATCCTGTTTGTGCCCCTAACCTGTGCACTACTCTTGCAGCACATCCCAGCACTGTTCTTGTCCCACTGTGCCTCCTGCTTTCATCTCCCTCATCGTTGTGCATTTTTGCACTCCCATTGCATGTTTTTCTACACTGCACTTTTTTGCCCCTTTGCATTGTGCACTTTTTTGCCATTGTGCATACCTTCCTTTTCACATACACAACTAGTATGCACCTCGAGAACCATCATACCAGCCTCTTCATAGTCCCAGTACTCCGAAGGACAATCTGAGGCCCTCTAATCGAACCCCCTCACCCCGAGCATGCCTGCAGTTGAAGGTTTAGTGTTCACCCCTTCTGTTGAGACTCTGCACTGAGTACCAACTGAACACATCATCACAGGATATAATAGAATGTGTGTGAGGGAAGTTATCGCTGAGGGAATTAAGGAGTGCAATGCAACACAGGAGGTCAGCTTTGATGTCTGCCATGGCAAAAGCATGTTCAATAAAGGCACAAATATTCTCTGCTGTTTCAGGAAGCAGAACATCCTTTGTACACTGAATAGAAAGTGCCTGCTGGAGTAATTGAACCTGGCAGACCAGTCCTTCTTTCTGATGATGGTCCTTGAATGTCATCCAATTGACATCAGGGCCCTTCTTGATGTTGATGAAAGGATGCTCAGAAGGGGAGATGCTGGAGGCCAAAAAAGCATATGAAAGGTGTGAGTTCGCCTTCCAATTGGCGAGAGCATGGGGTTCCAAAGATGTAGGTTTCATAATGTCACCAGTGACATATTCATAGAGGCCATTCAAGGAGAGGGCAATAGTGATTTCCTTGCACCACTCTTTGTAGTTGGATTTGAGCTTGTCAAGTTTCTCCCCAGAGTATTGAACAGATAATTTAATGAAGGAAATGGACAGTGGGCTGATTTTGGCAGTCATAGTGAAAATACTTGTGAAAAGAGTAGTAGGGGGAGTAGCAAACAGAAAGTGTTTGAAAGACAAAGGGAAGGAAATAACATGTTAGGAGTCCTGATTCCATTAATTTGTGACTTGAGATCTAGTAATTTGGCAGACCAATCAAATGTGATATAGATAAATGTTGAGTGGCTAGGAGATTTTCTACCACCATCTAAGTGTAATAGGAGTGGCCCATAACCTGTAGAAAGTAATCCTAGTGTAAACCAGATCAAACTCAGTTAATCCCTCTATTGGGTAACTGTATACTGTATATATATAAGTATTGCAGAACAAAGAAAGGATGAGGTATAAAGGAATCTGTGGCGTGCATACAAACACATGCCTCAAAGGGACATGCCAAATATAGCACACACATCAAAGCATGCACTCATAGTGTGATTCTCAACATCTTCCTTTCTCCTTACAGTTTGCTTCAAGGTGTCATCATCTCAGCCATGTTAAATCCACCAGGTAGTTGGCATGACTCACATGTTGCTTGCCCCATCTTTCACCAACTGCTCACGAAGGTTTCCAATGGCCACTTCCTTGTATCTGACACTGGCTTTCCACATGAAATGGCTTCAATTGCAGGCAAGATGCAAACACTGGTGAAGGAAGGCAAATACATTCCCAAAGATCCTTATAAGCAGAAAGAGTTTTTTCAGTTCAATTGCCAACTTGTCATACCAGTGATGTGTCTAGTTGGTACTCAGTGCAGAGTTCCAAGAACACAAGTCCTACAGCTGCAGTAGTGTTCATGGTGCAAGGATTCGATTAGGGGGTTTTGAAACATACTTCAAGGTGCAACAATAGCTTTGAATATAAAGTTGGTGGAATACAATGTGCACACAATGTAAGTAATGTGGAAATAAAGGTTTGCACAGTGGTGCAAAAGTGTGCAATGTACAGGGGCAGATAAGTGCAATATGGTAAGGGATCATTGTCACCATGCCCTGCATTCCCTGTTGGCTTCTCCTTAAGATTCCTGGCAGTTAATTCACAGGTTTTTTTAAGTACATGTCATATCAAATTTGCCTTTAATAGATTGGGCAGTACACTGCAAGTAACCCTGTTTAGTGGGCCATGGCCCAACTATATATTGTATCCCTCAGCAACTGCCTCCCATCCTTTGCTGCCAATAGGGAGTCTGTTGTTAATGCCACATAGCAATCTGTGGATCTCCTTGCCACTAAAGTTACAAGAATTTGTAGCATTCTCCTTCTGCTTAGCTTTTGAACCTGGTTCTGCTTTGACCTTGGCTTTACTGATACCTGGCTTACTGGCCTTTGCCATGCACTTTGTTTTCAGGAGCTCATCTAGTGCTTAAAAGTCCAGTCCAGTCCCAGTTTTTACCCTCCTTGAAAAAAGACCAGGACTGAGATCAGTCCTTATATTTTATAAGCTCTAATAAAACTGAACTGGACCCTACAGGACCAGTCTGGGTCAGTTACATATCAGTTTGTAGACCAGTTTTGACCGGTCTACTAACTACAGTATATACTGTACAAGAAAAACTAATAGAACAAAGAAAATAATGAAAGAAAATAATGAAAGAAACATCCACCCCACAAGCAGGGAATCATGAGGCTGGACATGGAGGCCAGAAAAAGGGTTATTAGTAAATAAAATAAAACAACTTCCTTTCACATTTTGAGGGAGGGAGCATCATGTCATTATCAAAAATGAGGCCACCCCATGAGCAGTGGCTCATGAGGCTGGACATGGAGCTAAGGAAGGAATCATTAGTAGAAAATAAAATAATGATAAGAAAAGAAAATGGCCCCCTCTGTCTCACATTCCAAGGGAGAAGGCATGGTGTTACTAGAAGAAAATAAGTCCACCCTGCAAGCAGTGGGTCATGAGGCTGGATGTGAGTAGAATGAAAGGGAAAAAATGCTTCTTGCCTTTTAGGTGAGGACTGGGGCAGTGGGCAGTGGGCAGTATGGTGGATGTTGGTGGCACCAGCACTATATCATTCCTCATCATGGGCTCTGGTAGCAGTGTCCTTGTCCTTGTTGTCATTTTTGTCATTGTCCACTTCCTTGTTGTTGTTGTTGTCCCCTCATCATTGTCCTTTTCATTATTGTTCTCCTCTTCCCTTGTCATTATTATTGTTGTTGTTATTGTTGTCATCCTCTTCCTTGTTGTTCTTTTCATTGTTTTCCTCTTGCTCATCTTTGTTGTCATCTCCACCATTGTTGTCATTGTTGTAATTGTTGTCCCCCTTGTCTTTGTCATCTTTGTTGTTCTCATTGTTGTCCTTCCCATTGCCATCATTGTCAGCATTGGCATTAACATTGTCCATTGTCGAGGAGCCTGGATTGATGTTGTCCATAAGCCACCCTGCAAGCAGAGGCTTGCAGCAGTGCAGTGGTGGCTGTTGGCCATAATATTGTTATCATAAATATAATACCTAGAGACAAGCAAAAGGATTAGTAGGATATATTAAAGAAACAAGAAATAAGAACCATCTGTCATTGTTTGGACCCCATTTCAATGTTCTGTTAGGGTGACACCCACTATCTGCTAGCTAAGACCATGTGTGTTCTCTCTACAAGAAAGAGGCAAGATGCATGCATGTCATGGGGGAATTGATGGTTTTGATGTGAGGGGTTATTAATAGATGAGTTGGTTGAGAAAGGCATTTTGCACCACAAGTGTAGGTAAAATACCTAAGAGAACACAACTGGGGTCCCCTATAAGGTTTATATACTATGTTACATGTATTGTACAATGTTGTCACCAATGTGCTTGTACATGCATGTACATATTGATGCATGCAAAATAAAATTTTCATGCTAACAAAGTGTAGTGTTTTTTGGCATAGCATAGCATAATTTGACATAATAAAATATTATTAGGGAATGGGGCTGTTTCCTAACATAAATGAGGCTTTGAGGTTGCTTATACAGTAGAAAACTCTCTCCCTAGGCCTGGAATCAAAGTGCACTGCAGATATAACATCTTCTATGCATACAGGACATTGCCCAGGATGTGATCAACACCCCCACCTTAAGTGCATGCTTATCTCCACTTGATGCACTGCCACATGCTATGGATGCCCAAAAATGTGTCAAAGCACTTGAAGGCACCATTATCGGATTGCACACACAAATGAATCATTTAAACCATGTATTGAAAGCTTCACTAATACTCTACAGCTTAGTTCCCCACCTAATATTCCATTTATTTCAACTCCAACCACTTCCAGCATCAATGTTCTATCTGATACCACTGGCACACAGATCAAATGGCATGTGCTCTTATAGATGTTCTTTCCTCAACTCCTGTGAGTTATACATCAGTCTTCATCTGTAAGGGCAACCTCAAAGCCTCACTTAGCAGTAAGCTAACAGAGGGGAATCCAAAGTTAACATTATACTACATAATACAAATGTTTCAGGTGCACCTGGGAGGGCAACCTCAAAGCCTCACTTAGAAGTGAGCTAACAGAGGGGAACCCAAAGTTAAGATTATACTACATAATACAGACACTTCAGGCACACCTAACAGAGGGGAATCCAAAGAGAAAACTCTAAGGACCCACCTGTCGATGCCCAGTATATGTGATAGAGCCAAAAATCAAATAGTAAGCTGAAAATAGCAAAAAGGCAGAGATAGGCAGATCAAGCTGTGGGATGATGTCACCTTGATGGGTAAACATCCAGAAGGGTTCTTTCCTCTAAGAATAGGACTGTAAACATGTACCAACATGGAAAAAACCGAAATATAATAATAAAATAGGAATAAATTATAGAAAATCATAGAAAAGGCAGAATAGAGTAAAATGAAATATATATATAATATGGGACGAACACAGAAAATTTTCCAGATACCTGGGGCACCTTCCTTTCCCCTTACAAACATGGAAAAAACTGAAAAATAATCATAAAATAGAAATAAAATCATAGAAATCATAGCAAATGCAGAATAGGGTAAAATAAAATATATAAAAATGTGGGATGAAATGCAGAAAATTGCCCAGACACCTGGGACACCTTCCTTTCTCCTTACATCACCCCTCTTCTATGATGCATTGCCCCAATGCATTTAAAACTGTATTTGGCCAAAGTTGGACACTTGGATGCATTGAGGTGCTGAGGAATGTCGACAGTGGAACTCCTTGACCATTCATGGGGCATTCACATTGGACTCTGTGACCCAAGAATTTTCTTTATACCCATAACCCTTCCAGCACACAAGGTATTCGAGTTTGCCTTGGTGTAAGCAGCTGTCTAGGATGGACTCAACCTCGTACTGAGGTTCACCTTCAATGACTGTAGGTAGTGGGGGAAGTTGTGTTATATGTTCTGAAATAGATCCATGGGGGCTGGCAGCAGTTTGATGACATGGAAGACAGGCTGTAGTCCAGACATTGATTGTGGTAGCTGTAGGTGATAGGCATGTGACCCAATACATTTGGTGATGAGGAAGGGTCCAAAAAAGTGGTGGGCAAGTTTCTTGGATGGTTGTGTGGTGTGAATGTCACTGGAGTTGAGGTAGACATAATTACCAACCTTGTATGTGGGTGTGGTGAATAGCATTAGTTGTAGAAGCATGCCATGTCATTTTTTGCCTTAGCCAAAGCTGCCTTTTCCTCCTCCAATGTGTCCTTCATCTGCTCTATAAACTCATTCACTGTCTCCAAGTGCAATGGTGCTTGACAAGGTTCAAAACCCATGCATGGATGTCATCATATGTTGAGGAGGAATTGAGTTTGTTGAATGGAGGAGTGGGCATGACTGTTGTACCCAAACTCAGCCATAGAAAGTAGGTCTTCCCAAATCATCTTGTCGCTCATTGACAAAGATGTAGATGTACTGCTCTAGTTCTTGGTTGACATGCTCTATCTGTCCATCTGTCTGTGGGTGGTAGGCAGTCAAGGCCAGGAGTTTGATCCCAGCAGGTGGTACAGCTCTCAGGTGAACTCTACAATGAACTGTGGCCCTTGATCATAGGGGAATGCACTTGGCAATCCATAGAGCTTCCACATATGGTGCAAATAGAGTCGAGCCACTCCAAGTGCAGTGACAGTCATATGAGTGGGAATGAAGTGAGCTCGCTTTCCAGCAGAGTCGACTGTACATATTACTGCATCAATCCCATTGGACTCTGGTAGTTCCACCACAATGTCCACACTAATGATGTCCCAACAATTCTTTGGACTGATTACTGGAATTAGAATTGGAGTTTGGGGAACCCTTGAAGTCCTTCTTTCTGAAGTTTCCAGAATTTCTGGGAGTCTTGGCTTTGAGGTGATTCTCCTCTTCCTGCATCTAGTAGATGTTGTCAGTGTCTTGGGTCTTCAGGCGCAATGCTGCTAGAGTGTTGGGCTTCTCTTCACATAATACCTCTATATGGAGGCGGAGCAGAAGACTGCAGAAATACTGGTCATGAAGAGTGGCTTCATTTCAGTTGACCCAGGAACCAAGTTCCCAAAAGTCCACATTATACTTGACTATACAACCTCCTTTCTTTATTGTGAGCTTGGAAAGAGCTTTCTCAGCATCCCCCAAAGGGTTGTGAGGACCAAAATTGCTCTCTAGCTCCCCAAGGAATACCTCATAATTCCACATACAGTGGGTAAAATCTGTCAGGTTGTTGAGGCTGGGTTTGAACCAGCTGAGCGCTGATCTCTTGAGGTAAGAAATGATGAATAAGATCTTCTTTTCATTGGAAGTGAAGATATGAGGGTGATCTCAGAAGTAGAGGTTGCAAGTGACTAGAAAGTCCCAAAGTTTCTGGGGGTTGAAACTGTCAAATGTGTCAGGTTCCCAACCTTTAATCTTTTCAGGCTTGGGGGCTTGGTTCTGGTGGAGAGTGTGGAGACTGTCCAAGAGGTTGAACAGAGCATTGACAAATCTGCTGTCTGGGTCTGGGTTTCCACCTACAGTAGGCTGATCTCTAGGGTCATTAGAATCAGGGTCATCCCTGAGGCCATCAGGACCATTGGGGTCTTTGGAACCACTAGGAAGTCCATCCTCTTCACCTGTAGCTTCCTTGTCAGCAGGATTAGATTGCCTATCATCTCCTATGTAGTTGAGTGGAATCAAGAATCCAAGGGAATTCTGAAGGCAAATGTGTAGATATGATGTTGGTGCTAGCAGATGGTGCACTAGAGCTGACTCATTGAAATATGTTAGATGATTGGGCTGAGGCAGCGAAAGTAGATGTGGGTCTAGGAGCTGGGAGTACTGATTGTTAGATAGCTAATAAGCCTGGTAATGTGCCTGCACTGTGGGAGTTTCTTATTGTCTACTGAGTCTGTGATTCTGTGTGGGACATAGAATAAGGTTCAGCAGAGTGTGATAATTGACAAGAGAAGTGTGAGTTTGCAAATACTGTCAAAGTTCAAGATTGCTACTACCAAGGTCGGAACTTGGTCAGGAATACACTAGACTTCCAGTCAGACCCAGTCATCAGTGGTCAGAGTGTTCAGGAGTTCCAGGCAGAATCCACTGGGCTGTAGCAGGTCAGGTGAAAAGGGGCCAAAGAGGACTTGGTTTCAACATGTAAAAAGTTGCACCCTTCTTCTCATCAGTTGTCCAATTTCAGGGTGGAGGTAGTTTGGGTTTCCAAAGGGTTTTCAGATGGAGGGTGAGGATAGATTAAGCAGAGGTTTAGAGTTGATTTGAAGTCAAGTGAGATTAAGTGATTAAGTTAAGATTGGGTTGAGGATGATTAAGGATGAGTTAAGGATTGATGTTAGACTGGAGGTGATTAAACACAAGTAATTACAATATGTAGATGAATATAATTTGCAAACTAAAGTCCAAGGCTAAGCCATGGGTGCTTAAATAATGAAGGCCAGAAGAATAATGGAAAAGGTGGAAGTTTACTAATGGGTCTTGGTAAATGTTTGTGACCATAATTGGTAAGACTGTATTAGGAATAAAGTGAGTAAGCAAATGATTACTAAGGCACATGATGACTTATGCAATGACTAAAAGTGCTGCAGCCAGAATGTCAACAAAAAAGGTTGGAAAAGAGTCAGAAAGAGGTCAGGAGTTATCGGGAATCCAATTGGGTGAAACAGGTCTTGATAGGGTCACTGTAATGGCAACCTCAAAGCCTCACTTAATAGTGAGCTAACAGAGGGGAATTCAAAGTTAATATTATACTACATAATACAGACACTTCAGGTGCACCTAACAGAGGGGAATCTGAAGAGAGAACTCTATGGACCCATCTGTCAATGCCCAGTATATGTGATAGACCTGAAAATCAAATAGTAGGCTAAAAATAGCAAAAGGGCAGAAATAGGCAGATCAAGCTGTGGAATGATGTCACCTTGATGGGTAAACATCCAGAAGGAATTCTGCCTTTAAGAATAGAATCATCGACATGTATGTGTTGGAGCAGACTACATACACTGCACAGAGGAAGAGATGACACGTTCCTTATAACCTACCTAGGGTTTAGTTAGTCTTAGGGCTAGGGTTTTAGCAGAGGTAAGAACACTGTATATCTACTATAGTACAGGTTCTCCTTATATACATAATAGTAAGGATGTCACATGACTCAGGAATGTGTTTACCACATGTATGCGCAGTAGGCGCAGTAACATGTGTGTGCTGCATGCATGGCCTCATGTATGCAGCATGTATCAGGATTTAATTTCAACACCCCCCCTCAAACTGTACAGCGCTCTAAGCAGCTAAGTTTGAATCTCGAAAGTAATTCCAAGAGAGTCTCTAAATTTCCTGAATAAGACAGTGCCAAGGTTCTTTGTGAACATGTCAGCTGGATTATCATTTCCAGGAATGAAAACGACCATGACTTTGTCATTTTCTATGCATTCGCGGGTATAGTGGTAGCGAATGTCTATATGTTTGGTCCTTCTTTCCTGAACTGGATTTGATCCAATAAAGATGGATCCCTGATTATCAGCGCAGATTGGTACGCGCTTCAGTACATATCCAAGTTCCTGGAATAAGGACTCTATCCACACTATCTGTCGACAAGTGTCGGAGAGAGCCATATATTCAGCTTCTGTGGATGACAGTGCTACAGTTTTTTGTAAATGGGACTGCCAGCACACAATGCCACTTGCTAGAGTAGCAAAGTAACCCATTGTAGATCGGCATTTGACAGTGTCAGCTGCCCAATCAGAATCTGTGAAGGCCTGTAGCCCCTCGGACTTCTCACCATCATAGACAATGTTATATTTCTGGGTTCCCACCAGATAGCGCATGATGTACATCGCTTTGTCTAGATGTTCTTGGCTAGGATTAGCCGAAAATTGCGACATCTTGATTACCACATAAGCGATATCAGGTCGCGTTCCGAGCATCAGATACAATAAAGATCCGATCACAGACTGATATTTTGATCTAAGCATCGCATTGGGCATTGCTGTGTTTTCCGATGGTTTGTAACCAGTCGGGAGTGGAGTGGGGGTCACTTTGGCATTTGTCATCTCGAATCTCTCAAGCACTTTGGCGAGATATTCCATTTGATCGAGTTTGACTTTGCTTGCAGTCTGGGTGACGCGCATGCCTAAGAATTCCATGACTTTTTCAGTACTACGGCACTCCCAATGCTTTAGACAAGCATTTTTCTTTTCATCCACAAGTTTCTTGTTCTTCCCCATGAACAAGCCATCATCAACATAGACGAGTGCAATAACAATGCTGCCTGTCTTAGGATCCTTGTGTATAAAAATGCCGGCATCGGAGCTGGCGCGCACGAACCCAATGGTGCGCATAAATGCCTCTAGCTCTTTCCACCATGCAAGTGAGGCTTGTTTAAGGCCATACAATGCTCGGTGTAAGTGCAATACTTTGCGCTCTTTTCCCTCAAGTCTGAAACCCTCGGGTTGATCCATATAGATCTCCTCATCTAGTTTGCCATATAAAAATGCAGTTTTTACATCTAGGCCAGTCATATACATGCCTTCTAGAGATGCAAGTGCAAACATGAGGCGTACAGTCTCGTAGCGGACTACCAGTGAGACAATCTCATCAAAGTCAACACCTTCGACTTGTGAAAAGCCTTTGGCCATGAGTCTGGCTCATTTTCTTCCATCCAATTTTAGGGAGAAAACCCATCTATTTTTGATCGTTTTTCGATCATGTGGAAGATTGACGATGTCATAGACTTGTCGCTTACGAAGAGCCTCTAATTCTTCATGACAAGCTTGTTTCCACTCACGTTGCTGCTGCCGTGGTAGGCGCGCAATATCGCGAAATTGGTTTGGAACTTGGCTTATTTCGCTCGATGGTTTGACTGCTTTTGACAACAGCCAGCGAATAAGCTTATCTCCTCCTTCCTTGGTTATCTTTTTAATATAACCTGCTTCATCCGGTTCCCCCATTGGGTGATCATGTTCTTGATCATTGGAATCGGGCACACTCTCGTGGGGTGCCAAACTCGGTCCAGCAACTGGTTCTTTCTGTTGAGTTTGTAGTCGTGTTCAGTTATGATCCGAATCTTGACCCACAGATCTCTTCCAATATCGATCACGTGCAATGTCTCTCTCTATGTCAGAGGAGAGTCGCTTCTCTCCATAGGTATTGCCAGGACAGTTTGGGATGTTCCTCTGCCTGCCTGATCGATGAGGCAATTGCTGCCATTCCTGTTGATCTTCACGTCTTGGACGAAAGTCCTCAGTGGTTACTGGAGGCAGCAGAGGAGGAGCATTTGTCACATCGTCATGTGCCTTTTGCTTACTTGGTACATCATCATCATCATTTTCTGATGATGGAGAAAGGGGTGGATCTTGTGGCGGTATAGAATCATCGCCATCCATTCCAGATGAGTGGTCATCATCTTCTGGTTCTGGAGGTGGAGAATCACCAAGGTCTGTATTGGCAGGAGTTTTAGCTCTGGGACAGCATGGGAACAATGTTTCATCAAATAGTGCCGTAGCACCAATGAATATTGCACCACTAGGTCGCATGAAACGGTATGCTTTAATGCCATCTTCTAATCCAAGGTACGTCATCAGCTCCGATTGAGGAGCCAATGTGTTTGGACGCTTCTCCTTGGGTAGGTAGACATAAGCACCACAACCAAAAACCTTCAGATCGTTTAGATCTGGGCAGACCTTTGTCAGGTCCTCAACCGGTGTCAGCCATTTCAGGCGCCTTATCGGGGTTCGGTTGTATAGGTGTGTTGCATGTTCAATGCAAAATTCCCACCATGATTGTGGTAGACATGCGGTAAATCGCAGGGTTTGCGACTTTTCCATTATTGTCCTTATGGCATGCTCTGCGCGCCCATTCTGTTGGTGAACGTGGGGTGCAGACATCTCTATTTTGATGCCAAAGTCCTTGAGCACATTTTGTAGCTCACGATCTTTGAACTCCCCCCCTGGATCAACATGCCAGCGCTTGATTGTAGCGCCATACTGTGTCAAAGCCACTGCCCGAAATTCTCTGATGGCCGCAGCAGCATCAGATTTCTTTTTAAGGCATTGGACCCAGATATGTGACGTTTTGTCATCCAGAAATACAATAAAGTATTTATGTTTATGGTACGATAGTACTGGGAGTTCCTTCAGATCGGAATGTATTAATTCAAAGGGTCTTTCTGTGTGTGAATCTGATTCAGGAAAAGATTTTGAGGTCATTTTCCCTTCAGCGCACCTTGGACATATAATTTTGTCTTTAGGAATAATTAAATTCCTTGGGAATTTTATGGTACTATTAGGCATCTTCCCTAGCGCCTCTTTGGATGGGTGTCCAAGTCGCTTATGCCAAGTTGAGTAGTCTGCGACATACATTGTCGCGACATTGATTCCCTTGGTGCTCAATATATGAGTCTGAGCCCAATAAATAGTGTCACATTTCATAAGAGGGACACAATCCATAATTGGGTTTCCTTGCTTGCAAAATGAAATGTGTGCGGAGGAACCATGCACATCACTTCCGTCTTGTAAGAAGACGCCCATTGACAGTAATCGAGCATTACAGTCGGGTATGTAGTAGACGGGGTATAATCGCATTTCACACGTCTCTGACTTCCCATGACATACTACCTGATGTCTAATGAAGACTGCTCCTTTCCCTACTATATGAGTAGTACCCGTGGCTGTTTGAACCAGGGTAGAGTCCTTTCTCGGTAAAGGCTCGTAAGAAGCAAAATCTTTAATTTCACCAGTGAAGTGTTTTGATGCGCCTGAATCCATGATCCAGTCGGCACCTTTCTTACAATTTCCATTTGCACACGTAACACATATATTAAGATGTAAATTGTTCCATGATACATTTAGTAGCGGTAAAATTTCACATGAAAAGTTCACTGTGATCAATGGAATGTTGATTCTTGTGCTTGTGGCAGGGAAAAGGACTGACCTTTCATCATATGTACCTGTTTCAAGCGGTTCATCGACAAGCATTTCATCGACAGCTTTCCATACTTCTTCATCAGAAACCGCGGGTTCCAATCCAAGGGAGACACTATCGTCTTCTACCTCTACGATCCTTGGTTCTGGTTCAATCCTCCTCCTCTTACCTTCTCGCACTGTTAGGTGCTCTTCCAGCAGTCGCAGATTTTTCACGCTGCATGGGAGATTCATTTGCTCGAGGGTGTCTCGAGCCTGCTGATATTCGGTATAGACCGAATGAGAGGTAGAGGCCGCACCCGTGTATGCCTGTGCAGGCGGTCGGCGGCGAGGATCCCTTGTGGGAGTATGTTCACACTTCTCGATGCGCTGGATGAGCGGCATCGGCGGTATGATGGTGCCATTACCATTTATAGTAGTAAAGGCTTGTGAGGCGAGGTGGGAATGTTTCTCTTTAGGTTTTTCCTCTTTAGTCTTTTTGTTCCCACATCGTCCACGCTTTCGGGACGATTCTCCATTGTTGCCTTGAGATTGCCATTTGGGGTTTCCCCCTTTGCGCTTGACAGCAGAAAGCTTGGTGGCCTGAGGTGGGCCAATGGGCTTTCCAACTGCTGTGCACCGTGAGGCTTCAGCGACAATGGAGTCCTTGACATGTTTAAACATCAAGGCTCTAGTAGCGGTCGTGTTAAGGACCGTGGCAGATAGAGAATCGTACTCGCGTGGCATCGCAGCAAGTAGAATCATTGCCTGTACTAATTCAGGGATGGCAACATTGGCAGCCGTAAGGCGCTCGAATTTATCAGCCATTTTGGCAATCTCTGGCACAGAATTTGCAGCCGGAATTTTGATTGTGATTGCAGACCTAAAGTCTGCAAAGACTTGGGAGGGGCCATCGACACCATAGTCGGTGCAGATGAGATCCCATACCTCCTCAGCAGTGTCCTTGGTGTTGGCACGCTGCCGAATAGAGGGGGCCAGGCGGAGCACTAGGCTATCAATCGCCTGGTCATTCTTATTGTTCCAGGTCTGGAGCTTGGCATTAGCTTCTGCTACTAGTGCAGCATTTGTCGCCGTCAAAGGAGGTGCCAGGGGTGGTTTTAGTTCCATCCCGCTAGTTATTTGCCAGAGGCCCTGAGACCTGAGCCACACCTTCATTGAGTCGGCCCATTGAATGTAGTTAGAGCCATCGAAAGTTTGTACAAGTTTTTCAAGAGTTGAAGACATGATGTTATAGTGGCAGCTGGTAAAAGCGCTCAATCAGTCCTCTTATTCAAGAAAACACGTTCCATAATCTCAGGCAAAAACACTCCTTCAGAGTGGTTAACCCTAGTCAACCTGGGTTTTTAAATGCAGCTCGCAGAGAGCGCAATGCAGCTCACGAAGAGCGCAAGGTTACAATTTGGAGACAATAAAGTCAACGTCGTTCGCAGCCAGTTAAGGCATGTTCGTGATGTGCCCAGCAGGGCCCATAACCTGTTGGAGCAGACTACATACGCTGCACAGAGGAAGAGACGACACGTTCCTTATAACCTACCTGGGGTTTAGTTAGTCTTAGAGCTAGGGTTTAACAGAGGTAAGAACACTGTATATCTTCTATAGTACAGGTTCTCCTTATATACATAATAGTAAGGATGTCACATGACTCAGGAATGTGTTTACCACATGTATGCGCAGTAAGCGCAGTAACATGTGTGTGCTGCATGCATGGCCTCATGTATGCAGCATGTATCAGGATTTAATTTCAACAAGTTGGAGGGCAATTGGAGGAGGGAATGCAAGCAATGTGCTCATGCTAAAAGCTAGGGCTGTTAAAGGAGGGGAAGGTACAGGTGTAGAAAGTAGTTGGGCAGTCGTTGAAGGGGGCGATGGTGTACGGTCGACCCAGCGAAAATATCACTGATGAGACATCGTTCCTGGCCCGAATTCTCCTTGGGGCCAAGCAGTGCATCGAACATACTGGCGTCCAAGGTTTCCATTGGTGTTCGTTGTCGTGGTGATGAGTATAAGATCGCGTCGACAATAGGCACAGTTATATGCCTTTTCCATGATAGAGAGAGGGTGGCTGTGCAAAGGCAGTCGGACAGCCGGACGGTTGGACAGACTTTCCAAGTTACAGACTTTCTGAATTTCTTCGCCTCTCTCATGGTCTCATCAAGATCAATCTTCGCGGCGTTCTTCCTCTCACCTTTTGTCTTTGGACGCGCCGTCCAACTACCAGGTCTCGTGGTGCCTAGTGGGTACCAGCGGAATCTCGGAGATGTCAAAAAGCTGTTCGTAAGTAGCTACCAGTCCTACCGGTTGAGTTGATTCGCGTCCTGGCATTAGATTTTACAAAGCTAAATGTATATTTCCAGCGATCATGCGTTCAAGCATGACGATTTGCTGCCACTTACCAACTGTATGTTTAGCTATACGCTAGACCACAAACAACTAGATAAAGTTTTACCTCAGCATCATCAGACAGTCGTAATGGCTGGGGTATGTCAATTATGCATCCGATTCCCTTGCTCACACGGGCTGCTGCTGGATGTAGGTGCAACCGTAGTAGATGGCATGGATACCATGGTTAGTCCTCTTCTTTCGTGTGTTCCGAGAGCGATGATGATGATATTTGGTAGTTCATAATGGGACTAGACGTGAGTTATGTGGCTTCAGATCGCGATGATCATTTCAAGCCATACTCTAGAATTACTTCAAGGAAGCTGTGACTTTTGCCTCAGGAATCGACTTCAGTAAGTCCCAGACATGGGACACCGTGAGGTAACGCGGATGCCATTCTAGCTGATTTTTGCACGCCTTATTACACTATTCTCGTTCAGTGTTTTTGAGACGACCATTCGCTACCTCGGTGGGCTGTTAAGCGCATACGAAATCAGTGGCCAGAAGTTCCCCGCCCTTCGCGACAAAGCGAAGGAAGTTGCAGATAAAATGGCTTTCGCATGGGTCGGCGTAAGTCTCAGCACAATATTTGACCTTGAGTAAATAGTAGTCACTCGGAATTGTCAGAATAATGATGTTCCGTTTGGACGAGTAGATTTCTCAACTAATACGCCCACTCTCGCTACGGTAGAAGGCTCTCATGATTCCCTTTTTTATATTAACGTGATTTTTAGTCTAACATTGCGGAAGCTGGGACGGTGAGCGCTCATGTCTTCCTTTATGAGCAGTCACTTCATCTCTTGTCAGCTGACTTTGGAATGGGCAGTGTTGTCAAAGTATGTCGGTGACGACAAATACAAGCTACTCGCGGAAAAATCTGTGCGCCATATCGCCCACGGGGTCAGTTTGAACATTCCTTTGCTACATAATGTCTATTCTTACCACGGTTGATAGCCCACGCCTCTTCCAGGTGTGTCTTATCTCCGACTCTATGTTAAAGTATGAAACGTTCCTTTCAGGCCTTCCAGCTCAAGGTGTCGATCCAGCAGGAGGTGCTTCTGTTGGTGGGTATGTAGTATGTAAATCTGAACTGTTTTCCACCCGGCGAATCCTGACACTCTGTTTGCAGACATGGGGTGGAGGTTCAGACAGCTATTTTGAGTATCTCATCAAGTATGCCCGACTGAACAACACTGCCGATAATCTTTTCGCCGACACCTGGCGTACAGCTGTGGATTCCACTATCACCACTCTGCTCAAGGTATCCATCCCATCATTCGCCGACTCTAATTTCTGAAAATTTCTGATATCACATTCGAGAGGTCGACTTCAGCATCGGGGATTCGTACTTATCTTGCCGACTACGACGATTCCAAGCAGATCCGGCATGTCGGCTCACATCTGGCTTGTTTCAGTGGCGGGAACTGGTTGTTGGGTAATTATCATTTTGGTTTCATCCGTGAATTAGCAAAGTAACGAATACAGGCGGTCTCCTTTTGAACAACGACACCATCGTCAAGGTTGGTTTGGAAATTGTGGATGGATGTTGGAACACGTATGCCAGCACGGCGTACGTTTCTTTTTTATAGTGAACTGGTGCATGTGGTGATCTTCCGACCAATGCAGTACCGGAATTGGTCCAGAGGCCTTCGCCTTCGCCTCAACGGACGGTTCTTACACTGGCGGCCCTTCTCCAACAGCTGACCAATTGACGTTCAGCAACGAGCACGGCTTCTACATCACAGCCAGCGATTACATACTTCGTCCCGAGGTTCTGGAGTCCAACTTCTATGCATGGCGTGTTACAGGCAATACCAAGTACTTGGACCGTGCTGCGAGTGTGATCAAGAGTTTCAATCAATACCTCAGCGTCAATGGCGCATTTGCGGGACTCAATGATGTCAATTCTAAGAATTCGACAAGAACCAACATGATGGAGAGCTTCTGGTTCGGCGAGGTTCTCAAATATTTGTGATAAGCCGTTGCCTAGCCCAGGTCTCTGACATCTGACTGATGATAAATTTCTTTAGGTACCTGACATTCGACGATCCATCGCGTTTCAGCCTCAATGACTGTAAGTTTCCCTGAATCCCTGCACTGACATCATCGTGCTGACGTACCCGGATCTGTTAGACGTATTCAATACGGAAGCCCATCCATTCAAAGCACCTCCGGCTAAGGACCAATACGGCAGTGGTCCGACACCAGCACCCGTTGAGTCTGTTAAACCATTCGTTGTCAATGCGGGCTCGTTCCCTATCATAAGCGCAATCTCGCACCTGGTTGAACTCGGCCTGGAAGCTCTCAGCAACATTCTCCACTTGTAACATCAATCCTCTCACGCCTCCGACAACTTCTATCGCTTTCTAGCCGCGCGTTTCGTAAAATTTCTTAACAAAGCTATTTACTATCCGTTGTGGCGAACCCATATTTATGATATATATTATCAGGTATCTACTGTATCCATGACCTCATGCCGTTACATACTACCTAGAATACAACAGACAGGGCGCAACCACGATCGCTCGTAATTTGCACGCTATTTGGTGGTCAACGAAGCACTCCATTACCATTACAATGATCTACGTTGCCGACAGCCGGATTTCCTGCCCACTGCGAAATGGGGAAACTAGCATTAGCTGCCGCTTGAGCAAAGAAAAGGATAAACACACATATGGAAAAGGCCTTTGCACCCCTGAGGCTCCAAAAACCGCGAAGTATAAAATGAAAATCATCACCTGAGCTCCTCCGTCGAGCGCACCACCCAATACATAATTATATTTCTTGTACCAGTTAGGATGATATCTTCTGAGCCACAGCTGGGAGACTATTCCTACAATGATGCCGGATGTGATGGTAGAGTTGACACCGACAGACAAGCTGGACGAGTACTGCACTTGTGTTATCAATAAGTAAAACATCAAGTTCAGGCGAATAACTGACCATGTAGATTATGGGAAGCAAAATTGTATCAACTCTGACAGGACCGATTCGTGGCCACCGCTAAAATAATCAATGAATGAGTCAGACATGAACAACGAAATACGACTGACGGACCTTCCAAATCAACCACTGTATAGTCGTTGGGACCATGCCAATGAACAAGCTCAATGGGATTATGAGATAGGGACCATGTGGACCGTACAGCTGCTTTGCAAGAGACCAAGTCACAGCAGCACTGTTTAAACTCTGTGGCACTTGGCCGCTCCACACATTCGTCCCGGTCGGGCTCAGAAGAATATCTCGCTGTCGATCGACAACAGAAACCATGACAACTGGGCATCAATACCATGAGACGAACCCAAAGGAGAAGCAGGACATATGCTCGCCATAATTAACAATAGCTCCTGTTATATGTTTATGATCTGAAGTAAACATTATGTAAGGTATAGACACACCGACCAAAGCCCCCCAAACCTGGGTTAAGAACATGACCCGAGGGGGAATCTTGAGATACTGCCCCACTTTCAAATCGGCAGCAAGGGCAATTGATTGATGTACAACATCATGACTCCACATCGAGAACTGATGCAATAAAGAATAGTCGTGCAAGCAAAGAAAAGAAACGCACATAAAGGTTGGCGACAGGCATCCCTGGATTAACTGCACCTGCTACCATTTGCATTAGTTGATTTGTCGCAATACCGTTACCCATTCTACCGAACAAAATGGTTGAAAACGGCTACAATATCGCATAAATAAGTGGAAGATGATGCAAAGGTGATGCACGGACTGTAATGATTGTACCAATCATCAACGCAATAATATACGACCACCATGGAAGGGTAGTCTGTCCCTTGTTTACAACAATTAAACCTGCGCAGACATGAATGTTTTCAGAAATGATTTCCTGATGAAAAAGTACTCCTTACCAGCGATGAACGAGAGAGCAAGAACTATTGTATACCACCACCACGGCACTTCTTTGTACTTCTGCATCACCTGTCCGACAGGTCAATTACTTGGCATCACGGTGACAAGCGACGATATGACTTAACCTGATAGTGGCGATCAGGCTGTATTTTTGCGCGTGCAAGGTTGAATGAATCTCGTGCATAAGGCCCCCAAAATAAGACAACATGAGCAATTAAACCACCGATCTACATTAAGGTCACACACGCGCAGAATGACTTATGAGACGTTGCTTACAGCAAGATTACTGGTCAAGTTATTCCACGCATTAGAGCCTGTCAAAGCTGGAAGGCCGACTTCAGCCAGAGCCGTTTTATTCAGTTGAAAAGTGGGTCCGAAAACTGCCGACTGCTCATACAGTGATCCATTGACAGAGAATATAGAGGTAGACAACATTGGATATTTCAAAGACTAGATGAAATAACAATCAGATAGAGATTGATGACACTTCAAAAGAACGTCGAACATACGTTCCAAGTGTTCGAATAGTATATGCCTAGAATCGCAATATAACAAACACAATATCCAACCCAAGAGTTGGCTGTTTAAAGGATCCTCAGTGAATGACTAAATAATTAGTGGTGATCAATTGTCAACCTTGCTGGACGAGTGGTAAACTCATATACCTTATCGACTGTGAATAATACTTTGAGCAAAAATAAAATAGGATCACTTACGTAGAGCCGATGTACTGCCAGTCAAATGATAAGGAGAATAGTCCCAATCCTTCGTTGCCATTAGTGCCTCCAAAGATGTCTGTGAAAACGTCAACCGTCTTCTGTGAAGCACGATGCGATGCGAGACAGAAAAGGTTGACACCATTCAGCAGAGGAAAGATGTAAGCCGGGATAATTTCGTAGACAAACATTCCTGTGAATGCAGTCCAGAAGAAATTGACTTGTTTGACATTGATCTCGGTATTGAAGTGCAGAGCTTTTACAGCTTTAGAGGCGCGACCCAAGAGTATGATGGATCCAGGATCCTACCTTGGAATATGGAAACGGTTGGAAGAGACTGTAATCGCTGCAATCAAATCTTGCTTTGCCGGATAGAATAGATCAGACACACCGTCCAGTAGACCATTTCCGACGGATACACCGAGAGAGGGCGTAGTAGCCCAACAAGTCCGTAACTAAATGTCATACATTTAACAAGTATGTCCTTGGGATCCGTGTTTGACCATTACCCAAAGCACGCCGTGGAAAATGTCGCCAGGATTGCAGTAAGTCCGCCGACCTCAGTGTTATAGAAGAGCTAACCAGCCGAGGTAAGCAGCGACTATCTGCCACATGTCAGCAAAGACCAACTCTCTGAACCGCAAAGTTTTGCACGGCTGTGCTTCCAACGGATGCGGTGGAGGCAATAAGAGTGGCTACAACATGCTTGGATTGTGTGTTCAATGAAGGCCTCAAAGACAAGAGATGCAACCTACCTCTTTCAAATTGAATGCATCAGGATTTATGAAGCTCAGGGTTGGGGCCAGAAATTCGAATCGAGTTCCCTCGACTGTCGTCCTTCTTGGCAGACATTTCGCCCATGCGTTGCCAAAAGTGTAGATAACCAACAACAAAAAGACCGTAGAAATCGTCATCTGCAGAGGTTTAAACAGGTATATCTGTCATAATTCCATGAGCGCACGATTATGGGTTTTGTGGGGGATGGCACACCTGACAAAGGGTTGCGCCAAAACCAGCCATTACTGTCCCAAGGACGAACGATCTGAAAGTGAAAGCATCGTCCTCATCGTCACGTATGTCAACGACAAAGCGGGAAACGTCTCTGCCGGTGACGACGACTGGCTCGCCATTCAAGAAGACCAGATCATCATCGTTGTCACCGTCACTAGCACGTAGAAAGGCTTTGCCTTCCGGGGAACTTGAAGGTAAGGAATTATTTAAAGCGGGCTTCGAAGAAATCTTCTCTGACAACACTGGCACAGGCGCCTGGTGACCAAATGATTTTTCAGTGTCATGATTGGGGGAAGCGGACATATGTGGGAGCTGGACGAGTCAATTGTCCCGTTTCTGACCATATAAATGAAGCCGGACCATGGATAGAGACGATCTTTGCTCGCCTTTATTTCACAAATTATAAAATTAACTTACAAGGTTAAACTTGATTTATCCTCGACCCTGAAGAATATCGGCTTATGCCCCCGAGATAAGTATACCATATTCCAGTATGCTTAGTCGAGATACTAGTAAAAGCGACGATCCGTAATGAAAAAAGAAAAAAGTCCTGGTCGTTAGTACTGAATGTTCGATCTGTAAACTTTGCGTACGGATGTACATAATCCGAGCTTCGAGGCGAAATGGGGCAAAAGAAGGCAAAAGTTGGGAAAAGTCCCACGAGAACATTTCGGATCGGACATATTATGACAGCATATGCCAATGTTCTGGCCCTGCAAAAACTTGAACTATCCTTGATCAGGACATTGCTTTGTTCTCTTAAGTACTCTGTACATACACAGAATGTACATATATGAACGGCTATGTCAAGCCGTGCTTCGAAGCACGCTTGAAGAGCTCGGCCAGTCACGAACAAGTAACCAACATCGCAAAACAAACGCAATCCATCGCACCATGCAGAAGCCGAATCGGATTGAAGAGAGCTCAGAATTTGAGTAACCACATACACAAATGACAGAGCCCAAATTTTAGAAAAAAAGGGAGATCTGAGTTAACGAGAACAGAAACATAGCCAGAAGAATCAATTCGTTTGGGCACCGACAGCCTGCGAAAAAGATATCCGTTAGGACGCTCTATTGCATAAACCGGAGACTACAAGAAGAAAAATACTAACCAGACGCTTCAAATGCTCCATGAATACCTGCAAGCTAACATCATCTGTAAAAATGGCCTGCCCTGGCCCAGCGCCGGGCGTAGTGCCATACATCGTCGCCGACATATGTGTCGTCGAGGGGTTGAGCTTGGACAGAAGGAAGCGCGCTTGACTTCCACCTTGATCGCAGACAATATACCTAGGAATAGGAAATCGGTCCACAAGGAGATCCTGATACAAACGTTTAAATTTTGGTGATGGTAGCGGAGGCAATTAAACGGACCTGAGCGTCAGCAACGGGGACTTCAAGTAATTCCTTGAAGTTTTCGTATCCTGCTTGATCCTGATACCCTTGTTTTCGCCATTGGGCTACGAGTTCGCCGTGGAAAATGAGGATGTGGAAGAATGTGTCAAGCAGAAGGACAACATCGTGTTTGATAGATACGCTGTCGAGGAGGACAGGCTGTGGCGGTGTGTCGACGGCGTAGGACATCAGCGTAGGCTGAATCATGATCAGAGAGTTGTTCACGTCTTCTTCGTTTAGGATGTGTCTGCACGTTACCAAATACATTACTACTGAGAACAGAACAGCAAATAGGGTAAACAGACCTGTAGAAAGCTGTCTCGTCGGGACTGTTATTGAACACTTGCAAAAATTGACTTCTCCGCAAATGGAACATAAACTGAGGGTAGATGCTGAAATTATCGGTCAAGCGGAACGACGTCGGGTCCTCCTTCCTGTAATCTGCGAACTTCTGGCACAGGCGGATAAGCATACGGTCCAGCCACCTCAGCACGTCCGGCGAATCATCGATCTCTGCCTTGAACACTGCTATTCTTGCCATTAGTACCGCCGCCGTCTCTTGGTCGAACGATGCGGCGATGCTCGGGGACCCCGCCTCTGCAAAGTTGCGCGCGATGGTGGTGACGCGAAGTCGCTGCTGCCCTGACGCGTGCTGGTAATGTGTGACAAATTGAATGAGGCCCCGGGAGCCTTGTTGGAGAGGCTGCCCGGCGGGTGTGACGACTTCAAAATAGACGGCGGTGGATGTGCTCGGCGAGATGGCATTGATCTTCCAGGCAGAGGTTTGTCCAATACCAATCTCGGTCTCACCCACACATGCCGATTTCTTTCCGGCAGAGATGGCGTGTCCGATAAGACCTGATACTTTGAGTTCTTTGGTAGTCTAATATGTTTTCGTTTAATAGGTAGATAATTGTTAATGACAGTCGAGGTCTATACCTGCACATCAAATGTAGCATTGAAACCCATCTGCAATTGACCTTGATCGTCCTTGCTGAATATCCGCAAGAAGCTCTGCTTGAAGATCGATGTGGCGAAAGAATCGGAGAGAACAATAACACCGTTGGTAGAATTGGGCAACGACTTCATCTCCAGGAGCCCGACCTGATCGAGACACCCGGCAAATAAATCGACAGCATGACCGTTGTTCGAGGCCCGTTTTGCAAGTGCTTCGTAGAACTTTGCTAGAAATGAGAAATATTACGGAACGCAGGAATCAAGAGCAGACCTTGGTTGCACGTTTGAAATGCTTCACGCTGTCCCGGTCGATATCGTGATGTGACCGAATAGGTTCCTTGAGTTCGTTGCTAACCACCATTCCGGGGCCTTCCGTTGCAGGGCCACCGGAGAACAGCATGATACGAGCGCCAGTATTTGGAAAGGTTGTCTGAAATCAATTTCGGCTTTAAGTACGCAGAAAGACATAAGTGTAGAACCGACCTCCAACAAACCAACGGCAACACTAATAGCGACACCGGTGCAGCGCAGAGGACGCTTATCAGTCTCTACGGGCCAAGGATCACGCACTAAAGTCTCCAAGATTCCGGTCAGTTGAAATTCGCACTGCTGTACGGGCATGAGGAACCGCGAGGCTCCAAAGGACTGTTGGGGCATTGGCTGTCCTGGACGAGGCGCCGCACGAGTTTGAGAGCTCAGGCCTAACATATCTTGAATTTGCTTCGCCTGATATTCCTTTCCGCCTCTGAATACATATGACTTGCTACACTCCGCGTATCCGATTTCATGTACTTGAGTCTGTCGTGTCACTTTTAGTTTAGACTGCGCATAAGGCCTCCAAAGTGACTTGCCATAGTTCCAAACGTAATCAGACCAACTAGAGCATACGGCGGGATTAGGCTCAAGCTGACGACGATTGCATCACGGAGCGCCTTCAGATCTTCGTCATCCAAGCAGGTATCAACTACGAAGAGAAAAATGGGTGGAACTTGAGCTGGGCGGGCCAAAGTGTATTCAATTGTTGTATATTTTGGCAAAAGTTCAGCGGGAAGATTGGTGTTGGAAATATCCTTGTAATGTGGTGGGAACGCGTTCCGTGTGAGACAAAATGGACAGATCCAGAGTTTTCCTCGAATGTCAATTTGGCTGCGGGGGATCGGTAACCCTCATATTTTGAAAAATAGAAGTCCTTACCAATAAGGATTAAGAATAGCGCGACAAGGGGGTTTGCATGCAACGGGTTCATAGAGGACTGGAGGCAGATCTTCTCGTAACTTGAGAGGGGTATACAGAGCAGAAATTGGAACGACAGTCCTGGTCGCCTCTATGCGAGATGATGGCCAGACATTCCATGATAATCTGACACCTTGAAAATGCGGGTATTAGTGTTTAGAAAACCTGCGAGTTTCCGCTGGTCGCTAACCGTCACGTTCTTCGACATCTTCGAAATTGAGCATGTTTTAACAAGGAAGCTTGCGTTTCACCGGGGCGTATTACTGGGGTGTCGCAGACAGTCCCGTAGAGAATTGTATATAACCAAGGCCACGTAGAAGTAAACAAATGTAACAAACAACGTCGATGGCACCTGACACGCTTTGACACGTTCTTCCTCATACTCCCTTTTCTTGTATCGCTGGCATCCAGACAGATTGGGGTAGGAAATTCCGTTTGATACATCATTGTGACTCAGTATTCCATTGATTTGTCTGATAGGTAATGAGAATGTAAGAAGCTTTATGCTTTATCCGATTGTGATGTCAACTGTTGCTTCGCGCTATTCTTGTATAGTTGTCTATGCCAGTACAAGTTCAACCTGTGTCGCTTCGCCGCCGCTGTCTGTCTCGTAGTTGATGATGGGCGAACTGCGTTGTCAAGGAACGCCTGGATGACCTCATTTTCTGGCCTCGAGGCACATATTTTGATATCGTGGGCGCCTCTTAACACTCCGAAAACCATGGAAATTAGGCAAGAAGAGTCACTTTGGACAGGAATAATACCTCCAAACCGGTGCCATGGGCGATGACTTCTTGGGCGCGGCCGGTTCAACAGGGAGGGCTGACCTCTGTTCCCCGCTTCATTGCGCTCTAAACAACTTCTTCTGAAGTGTTGTGCAACCCGGCCCCACTGCGCATGCTGCGGGCTGTTACGCGTATGTATTCGATGCGTTCGATATCCACGTGCATGTTGTATCAAACACTCATCAAATTCCTGGGAACAACTGTCGGCCATCCCGCCCGCAGCGGTTAACGCCGAAGAAGAGGGATCCAGTTTATCCCGCCTCCAGTTCTCGATTATGAGAACCCCATCTGCACTGGTTTTTCCTCAAGAGGTACAAGGCCCCTCCCCTTTTTTCATTCTCTTTTCCCAGCCGTGAGTGAATATATCGTGCGACTATAGGCAGTGCAGAGCTAGGCCACGCGGACCACCCGTCCAGTATTTGGCTGAGTTTATATTCTCATCCCTTTCTCTACTACTCCCATCACTGTCCCTCAATTCAAGCACAGTCGAAAAATCTAAACTGCGGTGCCTACCCCTCATGCATCTATAATTGCTGCTCCATCCATCTCTTTCATTCTCCCTCTTGTACGTCTTTTCTCTACCACATCATGTGTTCATTAACTTTCTATAGGCGATTTACTCCTAAGCCATTAAAGATCACCTCTCATCTTCCTTTCCCGCGGCAACCAAACTCCCAAGCACCATTGATGGCGAAGCTAACGAAATTAAATGACATAGAACTCACAGTGTTTCCAGGAGAGCCGTAAGTTCAGCAGAACCCTGATGCTTGCATATTTATCCCTCAGCGACAGAGACTCTACTCCTACCACTTGGTCTATCCCGACTCCCGATATAAATGATGACGTGGCGTTAATTACAGTCCGGTAAGTCACACGTCCTACTGCTATGCTTTTTCGTCTCACATGGACTAGCAACCCCAGGTGGGAACCAGACGATGGTGAACGAATCAGAGTTCCTGACGCTCCCAGAATGAAAGATCTTGACTCTTTCACTGAAGGCACTGGGCAAGGCAGCTTCGACTCCATTCCTGTTGCCAGCACCAATGAATGTGGTGAACCTATCCATGCCCCGAATGCCCTTTCGCTCGACTTGCTACCGGTAGCTGATCTTAACCAGTCGGTAGAGATGTGGCGAAATGAAGTGTTCACCGATGGTCCCACAGAACCCTACACTATATCCGACACGGAGGGTATAGTCGATGTTATTGATTTTGACGACATCGACGCTTTGTCGGAGATGACATTGATGTCCTCGAAACGAGAAAGATGCGTGGAACGTCTACGTACATCCTTGGGCATTGCCACGTCCTCGTCAGACATGGCGATTCATTCAGTCGATCCTCATATCAAACGTGCTCGGTCTTCGTCCCCCGATTTCGCAAGGAGAACGCGACCACGATCACAGTCGCTCATCTCCCTGCGCTCAGCTCCTACTTTCACTGCTAGTGCTGATATGCTTAACCCTCCTTTGATTCTGAGCGTACCACAGCGCTTTCCGCGTATGATCGTTGAACCCCCTGATTGATGAGTTGATGACGTGGCTCTAGACTACGCATACCACATGAGGGTGACCCCGAAGACTGTATTTATAGCCTCCAGGCACCGAGATCCAAGGGATCGCTTTTCTCATTACTGAAATTCCATATGCATGGGCCCTTGCCTATGCCAGAAGGGTGGAGAGCGTGTATATTTATTGAACCTCACCTGCGAGGCCTGCCGCTAAACGCTTTAGGATTGTTGTGGCGGCTTCACCTATGGAACCTATCCCTCTCCCAGTTACGCCAGGCTATGTCGTCAGCTTGTTCACATAGGCATTTCTCTAGATGGTTCGCTCACGTCTTTCAGTTTCATCATGTTTACCTTTTCTTACAAGTGCCCTGAGCGTCTCTTACGCTACACTTATGAATTGAATCTTATCGTTACTTGTCCAAATTTAAGGCCAGCCTCGGGGTGCTCCCAATAATTTACAGTTGCGGACTGTCAAAGACGACAATTTTGGTATCTCAGAATTTTCTCAGCCAAACCAACAAATGGATTGAGCACCTCGAAATACGTTAGAAACCAAATTTTCCGGATTTTTCCCTTGACTTTTTAGGGTGCCCAAACAAATTTTCCACAGAATTGTCCGGCGCTCTGAATGGTTTGGTGACTGTCAGCATTTCATCCATCATCAAAATGTCAATTTGATGGATTCTGGCACCAGAAATCTACCGCTCAGTAACCCGTTGCTGAAGCAAAGGCTGAATTTGGATACGCACCAAATGCTTCCAAGCGACACGACTACGTTTCTCAGTCTAGATTATTGGTTGTGCACTGGGAAACCTCAGCAGTGTTCTTATGATGAGACTTTGAATGTAGTTCATGTGCAGGGGGCCTTCCACCTGCAGGGGATGCCAACTGCCAGAATGCACACGAGGACATACTTCGCAACATCAATCGGCTTGCAAGGGTCGTGGGAACAGAAATATTTCTATTTTATGGCATATTCAATCAATTTATTTCAGGCGACACTCGCAACTAGTGTTGCCACAACGTGAGGTGAGGTGACCTCGAGGTCGTGTCATAAAAAAAATTAAGCACCCGAGGTCGATTTTTTTTATAAGCTGTCCCGAGCGAGACTAACCCTGACTAAACTAACCCAGCGTAAAGACTAATTACTATATATAGGTCCGGTCCTGCCGGTCCGAAGGCGACAACGTCATCCTCGACATCATTCATTCCTCGATGATCTGACCCACAAATAAGAGGTGCACATAGCCTGAAAAAGCCATGCAATGAAAACCTTCCTGTGTGTCTTGGCATTGTCCAACTTTTGCTTGTTGGCCTCAAGGGGGTGCCAGGACTAAAAAAAATGACCCAGGGTCGACTTTTTTGCTAAGGGGAGTTTGACTGGATTGACTAACTTATGTAATAAGGCACACATCCAAATATAGTAATATGACATCATCTACATGCACACTTTCCTCCTCGCAGATGCCTTGCAAGCCTCACAAACCCAGTTTTGAGGGAGCTGCATTTCTCCCAGGTATACAATATGATACTCAGTGGTGTGAATCAAGTGTGAATGTCAAAGTTCACAATCACTACTATCAAGGTCAGGACTTGGTCAGGGATACACCAGACTTCTAGTCGGACCCAGTTGATGGTGGTTGGAGGTGTTCAGAGATTCCAGGCAGAATCCACTGGGCTGTAGCATGCCAGGTGAAAGGAGCCAGAGAGGACTTGGCTTCAACTTATAAGAAGTTGCACCCTTCTCCTCGTCAGTTGTCCAATTTCAGGTGGGTTGGGTGCAGGATGGAGGGTGGGGATAGATTTAAGCAGAGGTTATAGAGTGAATTGAAGTTAAGAGGAGCCAAGAGATTTAGGGTTTAGGTCAAAATCAAGTCAAGGATGAATGAAGGGTTGATATTAGGCAAAGGATGACACAAGGTGAGATACAATGCAATAGACAATGTAATTTGCAAACTGGAGACTAAGGCTAAGCTATGGGTGCTTAAATATCGAGGGCCAGAAGAATAATGGAAAGTGCAGAAGGTTACTAATAAGTCTTGGTAAGTGTCTGTGCTGTTGTCAATTTGGCTGGTCCAGCTGATGTGAATGCAGTGCCTGTGATGCCCTTCTTCTCATCAAAGGTCTTCATTGCCCTCTGTTGACCTTAAATAAACCTTTGGTCTTCTGTCCTGTCTGACTTTGACCATGCTACCACAAATCCCTACAGAAATGCATCGGCCTAGAAGACAGCCTGCACATCTTCTGTGAGGACCTCCAAATAATGTTTTCTACAATTTATAAGTCCATAGTTGGTCTGATAGGATGCCAATCCACTTGGTGAGACTGTATTAGGAATAAAGTGAGTAAGCAAATGATTACTAAGGCACATGACAACTTGTCTGATGACTAAAAGATACTGCAGCCAGAGTGCCAACAGACAAGGTTGGAAAAGAGTCAGAAAGGAATCAGGGATTATTGGAAATCTGGTCAGGTAAAACTGGTCTTGACAGTATTTCTCCCTTAGGGCTGAGCCTACAAGGCACATGAGGATTCAAAGGTCTGACTTAAAAGCCAGATCTGTGGTCAGAAAAATTTCAAGTTCCTATCTCCCTCAAACATCATGACCCCGCCCTCACAGTCTGCCACAGAAAGGTTGGCTGCCTCAAGGCCCAGCAAGAGGAGTTAGTTTAGGAGATGCTATGGCTTGAGGAGGAAGCATGCTGTGAGAAGGAGGAGCGATGGGCAGAGGCAGCATGGAAGGCTGAGGAGGAGGAGCAGAAGAAGGCAGTGGCTGTGAAGTGGGCGGGCAAGAGGACAGCTATAGAGGAGGATGGAGAGGCAGAGGGGAGCAGGTCATCCACTATGAGGGCGAAGGGCAAGGGGTGGGCAGACATGGAGTCTGAGGGAGTCATGCAGCCCTGCAAAAGGTGAGTGACAGTGACCTTTCTGTTGAATACATTGCTGACAATCCTTCCCCCCTAGGTGTTCCAATCAAAAACTAGTGTATTTCTGGATGGGCACCCAGGGCTGGGTGTGCAAGCCCTGCACCAGAGCGAAGCACAAGTGTGAGAAAGTGGTGTGGGAGGGGAAGGAGGCCCCAAAGGAGAAGGTGGGGGGTGAGATGGTGGAGCTCATGAGAGAGCTGGTGGCTGCTATGAAGGGGTTGAAGTGGGAGGTGAGAGAGCTCAGGAGAAGCAGGAGGGAGTGTGGGAGGTGCTCATCAGGTGCCAGACAACGACGGAACATGTTGTCAAGAAGATTGTGGATTTCTGCAATTTCTATGATCTGGAGTGGGCATGGGTGGGGAAAGTGGAGGGAGTTCAAGGAGGAGGAGGAGGAGGAAAAAGAGGTGGAGGAAAAATGGAGTGAGAGAGAGGTGGAGGAGCTAGCAGGGCTAGCAGAGAAGGTAGTGGGTGTCATAAAGGTGGAGCCCATGGAAGAGAATGATGGGGAAGTCTAGGGGCCTGGTCAGAGCCCACCAAAAAAAATTATTTTTTGTTTAGTTTTTTATTCTCTTTTGAATCAAAAATGGTCTCACACTGCCAACAAGGAGTGAACTAAGTCTGAAGTGGCACAAGTTTGTCTGGGTAGCAGGTGTGGAAGTCTGCAACCAGTTCCTGAGCATGATTGAGCTCTGTGGCAGGAAGCCAAGAGTTTTCTTCATCAGTCCCCTGGTAACCCTCCCAATGGATAAAGTATAATAACTTGCAATGATGGTTATTATCCATTTTTGAGTCCAGGATTTCTGAAATTTCATATTCAAGTTTGTTGTCAATAATAACTGGAGGGGGCAGAGGCTGAGTGTGATTAGAAATGGTGTTCGGAGTGTCTTCTTCCAGCTGTAAGATGTGGAACACAGGGTGAACTGCCTAGAGATGGTCCAGAAGCTGGAGGGTAACCGAGTGGGTGCCTGGGCAGGCAATGATTTCAAATAAACCATAGTATTTCTCTGGGAGTTTCTTGGAGAATCAAGTAGTGTGTAAGTGTTCTCCTTTGACATAGGCATAGTCTTTGATATTGAAGTCAGGAGTGGGAATCCAGCACTTGTCTGCTAGATCTTGATAATGCTTCTGTGCTTCAGAGAGCTGCTTCCAGAGTTCCTGGTAGAGTTCATGGAGATCTACCATAAAGTTACAAGCATGCTGGGAGGCTAGCTCACATTCGGGGAAGATAGTGATGTTTGGGTGGTAGCCCTTATTGGCAAAGAAGGGTGAAACTGCAGTGGAAGCTGATGGAGCATTGTTATAAGTGAATTCCCCTAAAGGCAACAGCTGAGACCAGTTGTCCTGTTGGTAATTGCAGAAGATCCATAGGTATTGTTCAAAGGTCTGATTGAGGTGTTTGGTTTGTCTGTCACCTTCCAGGTGATAACCTGAAGTGAAATGAATCTTCATGTCCAAAGCTTGACCAAGAGACCAGAAAAAGTGGGAGATAAATTCAGATCCCTGGTCGCAAGTGAATGTGATGGAACTCTATGCTTGGAGAAGATGTGCATGATGAACAGGTTGGCAAGTTCTTGGGCTGTAATTTTGTTGACTGTGGGAATGAAGATGCCTTGCTTGGAGAGTTGGTCTATGATGACCAGGATGGCAGTGTGGTTGTCTGAGTCTGGTAGCTGTTTGATGAAGTCCATTGAGATTGAGTCCCAAGGACATTCTGGGACTGGGAGTTGCTTCAGGAAACTGTAGGGTTTGTGTCATGGTGACTTGGAGCATTGATAGGTCCACTATGCACTATAAGGTCTGAAGAAGGATCTAATTGTATTAAGACATTATGACACATGTTCCAATCTGCTATGAGTTCTATGAAATCCTTTTTGAATTATTTCACACTATTTCATACTATTTCATACTATTTCGAATGACTTCAAACTATTTCATGACACTTCAAATGACTTTGCAGCATTTTGAACAATATTGGCTACCATATAGCTGTCTTGAAACACTTTCAATATATGCTGCACATCTGGAGCAAGCCAATTCACCACATATTGAGCACTACTGGACATGAGGAGAGACTACGAGAGACTTAGGATGTGATAAGTGCATTTTTATATTTCATTGATATATTAAAGCAAAAGATAAATACTTTTATTATATGGAAACACTATACATTTCATTATTTATCATTTTTCATTTGTTTTATGATCTACGAAGTCCTCATTGTTTGATATATTGCCTCATGTTTTACACATGTTCTTATTTCCTTTTTCTTCAATTTGTATATAGATTTGTGTTAGTTACTTAGAATAAAAAGGAATACCAATGGGGAACAGAGCACAAGTTACCCTCTCACTTATTGTCTGACTTAAGAGCCATTCTCTTGAGTTTTATCTTTGCGTCATATCTATCTCTAAGTTCTGCAAAATATCGCAAACTTCTTTGAAACTATCATATTTGCTCCTCATTTTATCGCCCATCATCTATTGCCTTTTGACAAACACTTCACATTCACTAAACTCATTCCTTGATATACCTCGAACCTCTTTGAACTTCTTTGAGCCTATTTCAAACTATTTCACACATCTTCAAACCTATTTCGGACTCTTTTGAACATCTTCGTATGCCTATAAAAACTATTCACAACATCCCTTATTATTTTATGTCACTAAACACAATGCTTTGGTCTCAGTGGTGATATTTAGTACCAACTAGCGCCCTTCCTCTGACTTGTGTTATACCATCTGAAGCCATTTAGTAGGTTTTGTTTGGGTTTCCAGGTTGAGTATCATTAGCATTTGCATGTAGTACACAATTTGCAGAAGTCTTGTATGAAGATCCACAAGTTGGGCCAAATGTAATCATGTTGAACATGTTGTAGGGTCTTGTTTTGTCTGAAGTGACCAGAGAGGATATGGCCATGCTTGTACTGCAGAACCTTGAGGCAGAGATCTGCTACATCCAGGACATAAATCTGGTCAAAGTGGTGGAGAAGTCCACTGTCATCTACAGTCCAATCGGGAGTGGAGGGGGTCAGGAGATATGTGGATGAGATGGGGTCGAGGGTAAGGGAGGATTGGACGTCATTGTTGAGCTTCTTGATGTCCATAAGGACTGCTTGTTCGATGACTGGGGTGGCGAAGTATGTGGCTTGAAGTCATGAGGTAAGCTGTTCTTTTCGTATGCTCCTAAAGTTCATTCACATCGCGTCTCACTATTTTACACTTCTAATCACAACCTTTGGATGACAGTGTGACATTTAGTACCAATGCACACACTTTCTCTAGCCTGTGTTATACTTCTTAGACCTTTTAACAGGTTTTTGTATTGGTGAGGCCAAAGGGAACCACCAGCCACTCAAAGGACCCATAGCAGGTCCAGAAAGTCATTTTCCATTTATCACCAGGAGGGAGAGGGAGTACATATAGCCCAGAGGTGGAGGCACATTATCTTCCATCTTTATCTTTAGGTCTTTAGGGTGGTGTGAAGGAAGGGTGTCTGCCTTCTGTTTATTGAAGACATTGGCAAACTTGTTATATCCTTCAGGGATATCTAAAAGGTCCAGGATTTCTGGTGACAGCCAAGAATTTGGCTGTAAGGCCTTCTGGGAAAAAAATCATCTGAAAGGCAATGGCCTCAGGAAGTTTGCTAGCATGCATGTATGTGGCAGCATTGATGAACAAGATTGCAGGAGGTGCTCAAGTATTTGCTGGAAGGTTCAGAGGTGACTTGAGAGTTGGAGGGTCAGAAGACATTAGGAATGGAGTGGAAAGTTATTTGGCTGAAAGACCAGTTAATCAACAGATTGTATTGCTTCAGCCAGTTGTGTCCAAGGACTGCAGAACAGGAAGAGTTGAGTGGGGTTACATAAAATGTCAGATTGAACACTTCACCAAACAGAAAGTGACCAGGAGTTTCACAGCTTGCATGATGACAAAGTTGCAAGTTCTATTGAACAGTCAGAGTCTGATTGGCAAAATTGTTTCTGTGCTGAAATGATTTTCCAGCATGAAAGCAGAGTCAAGAAAACAGTGGGATGAGCTAGAGTCAATAAGGGTTTAGGTGGGTATGGAGTTGTCAGAATCAGATAGGAGGATGGTCAGGAAATCAGGGTCAGAAAGAGCAGACATGTTGAGATAAACATAGGCAGCCAGCTGAAAAAGGTCTATGCAACCCTCAGCCCCATTGGCATATTCCTGAGGGTTGCGGACTATTTTTTTTGAGTCTGCAGAATCCAGCACAGATTTAGAGACTGGCTGCATGGGCTTTTGCAGCTTTGGACTTGCTGCAATTGCCAGCTAGATGTCCATCTTCACCACAATAGAGGCAAAGACCTTCCTTCATCCAGCGCTCCCATTCTTCTCTGGTTAGTTTGCCATTCTTCTCCAACTTGTCAGAGATGGAGTCCTTCAACTTGTTACTCTTGGATCAAGAGGAGGTGCCAGTCAAGAGTTGATTCCTCCAATTAGAGTTGGATGGATTCTGGGGCTTGGACTGATTATTAGAGCTAGAGCTGGAATTGGAATTGGAATTTGAGGAACCCTTGGAGTCCTTCTTCCCAGAGTTTCCAGGAGTTCCAGAGGTCTTGGCATTGAGGCTATTCTCTTCTTCCTGCATCCAGTAAATATTGTCAGCATCCTGGGCCTTGAGCCACAAGGCTGCCAGAGTGTCAGGCTTTCCACCCCACAAAACTTCTATGTGGAGACAGAGTGAAAGTCCATAGAAGTACCAGTCATGAAGAGCAGCTTCATTCCAATTGACCCAGGAGGCTAATTCCCAAAAGTCCATGTTATACTTGACTATATGGCCTACTTTCTTCATAGTGAGCTTAGAGAGAGCCTTCTTGGTGTCTCCCAAAGGATTGTGAGGGCCAAAATTGCTCTCTAGCTCTCCAAGGAATACCTCAAAGCTCCACATCCAGTGGGTGGAATCCATCAGGTCATTGAAACCAGGTTCGAACCAGCTGAGCACTGATCCCTTTAGATAAGAGATGATGAATAAGATCTTCCTTTCATTGGAAGCAAAGACATGAGGGCGATCTCAGAAATGGTGGTTGCATGCAACTAGGAAGTCCGAAAGTTTCTGGGGGTTGGAACTGTCAAATGTGTTGGGTTCCCTAACTCTGATCTTTTCAGGCTTTGGAGCTTGGGTCTGGCAGAGAGTGCAGAGACCATCTGAAAGGTTGAACAGGGCATCTACAAATCTGTTGTCTGGATCTGGGTTTCCACATAAAGAGGGGTTGATCTTTAGGATCATCAAGATTGGGGTCATCCCCAGGGCTATCAGGACCACTAGGGTCATCGGGCCCACCAGGAAGTTCATCCTCTTTTACCTGTAGCTTTCTTATTGGTAGGGTTTGGTTGCCTGTCATCCCACACATAGTCAAGTAGAGTCAGAATCTGAGGGGGTTCCAAAGGCAAGTGTGTAGACATGACATTGGTGCTAACAGATGGTGCACCAGAGCTGACCCATCAGAATATGTTTGATGGTTGGACTGAGGCACTGAAAGTAGAAGTGGGTCTCAGAGCTGGGAGTACTGATTGTCATACAGCTGATAAGCCTGGAAGAGTGCCTGTATGATAGGAGTTTCTTGTTGTCCACTGAGATTGTGATTCTGTGTAGAACATAGAATAAGGTTCAGAATGGTATGGGTTGACAAGAGAGGTGTGAGTTTGCAAATACTGTCATGATTCAAGATCATTACTACCAAGGTTGGGACTTGGTCAGGAATACACCAGACTTCCAGTCAGACCTGGTTGTCAGTGTTCATAGGTGTTCAGGGGTTCTGGGCAGAATCCACTGGGCTATAGTGTGCCAGATAAAAAGGGGCCAGAGAGGACTTGGCTTCAACTTATAAGAAGTTGCACCCTTCTCCTTGTCAATTGTCCAATTTCAGGTGGGAAGGAGTGCAGATGTCCAGCAGGTTTCCAGACAGAGGATGAGAATAGATTAAAGCAGAGGTTATGAAGTGAATTAAAGTTAAGAGGAGTCAAAAGATTAATGTGAAGGCCAGAAGAATAATGGATAATGCAGAAGTTTACTAATGGGTTTTGGTAAGTGTCCATGACCAGAATTGGTAAGACTGTATTAGAAATAAAGTGAGTAAGCAAATGATTACTAAAGCACGTGATGACTTGACTGATGACTAAAAGACGCTGCAGCCAGGATGCTGATGGACAAGGTCAGAAAAGAAAATTATTGGGAATTCAATTGGGTGAAGTGGGTCTTGACAAATGCATAGACTGTAAACAGATCAGGTTGCAACAACACAATACCTTGATTGTCATTGCTTTCATCCCCATGGTCTGGATGATGAGAAAGGGCATCAGTCTTCCCCATGCTGAGGCCTGGGAAATGATGTAGGGAGAAATTGAACTGGGAGAGGTAGAGGGACCAGCAGGCTTGACAATGATTAAGTTTCTTGGCAGTCATGAAGTACTCCAGGTTCTTGGGGTCTGTTCAGATCTCAACCTTGTGCTGAGCACCCTCCAGGAAATGTCGCCACTTCTCCAATGCCTGCATTATTGCCAGCATCTTCTTGTCATGGATCTCATATGTAATTACATTCCATAGCATTAAGACTCTTCAAGTAGAAGGCAACGGGGTGCCACTTCAGGTCCTCTAGAGACTGTTGGGACAACACTGTGCCCATTGAAAAGTCCAAGCTGTCAGCTTCTACATGGAAGGGACATGAGTCATCAGCAAAGGTAAGGATAGGAGTGGAAGTGACCATCTCTTTGAGCTTCTCAAATGCCTCCTGCAGTGCATTTTCCCACCTCCATGCCTCCTTGTCAGTGAGGTTAAATAATGGGTGTGCATGGTGTGAGAAATCTTTAATAAAGCACTGAGAAATTGATGGTGCCAAGAAATTGATGAAGCCCAGAAAAGACTGCACCTCTTTCTTGTTTGTGGGTGTGGGCCAGGTTGTAACGCCAGCAACCTTGACTGAATCCATCTCCACCTGTCCATCCAAGATAATCAAGCCCAAGTACCCAATTTGCATCTTTTCAAACTTGCACTTGTCATGATGAAGGTAGAGTTTGTGCTGCTGAAGTTGCTCCAGCACCAGGCATGTGATTCGATGATGTTCATTGAGGTCTCGAGTATTTGAGCAGACTATATATGCTGCACAAAGGAAGAGACAACACATTCCTTATAACCTACCTGGGGTTTAGTAAGTCTTAGAGCTAGGGTTTAGCAGAGGTAAGAACACTGTATATCTACTATGGTACAGATTCTCCTTATATACATAATAATAAGGATGTCACATGACTCAGGAATGTGTTTACCACATGTATGCACAGTAAGCACAGTAACATGTGTATGCTGCATGCATCTTGGAGTTTAATTTCAACATTGAGCAAAGATGAGAATGTCATCGAGGTAGACACAGACCACATCCTCCAGTATGAGATTATGAAATATGATGTTCATCATGGTCTGAAAGGTGGCAGGGCTGTTAGTGAGACCAAAGAACATGACAAGTGGTTCAAAAAGACCATGATTCATGCGAAATGCTACCTTCCATTCATCTCCTTCCTTTATCTGCACATTGTTATAACCCCAGCAGACATTGAGTTTGGTGAAATAATGCACCCCATGAAGTTGGTTTATGAGTTCAGATATGAGGGGCAGCAGATAACAATTCTTGACTGTGATGTTGTTAAGTCATCAATAGTCTTGGACCGGTCGAAGGGAGGCATTTTTCTTTTTGACAATAAAGAAGGGTGAGGCCATGGGCAACGTAGAAGGGTGAATACAACCAGAAGCCAAGTGCTCATCAAAGAACTTGTCAAGTTGTCATTGCTCTTCAGGGGAGAGAGGGTAGACCTTGCAGAAGAAAGGCATGGCACCCAGCATGAGCTCAATTGCATAATCCCACAACTTACAGTTAGGAAGTGAGTCAAAGGATTTTTTGAAGAAGACATTCTCAAAGTCATGCAGGTGAGGAAGCACAGAGTCAGCAATGGATTTGGGCACACTGTTCTTGTGGAAGGCCTCTATGAGGTGCTGGGAGATGTTTGAGGTGGCATGCACCTCATGCGAAGGATTAATAGCATTGTAAAAAATTCAGTCACCTTCCTTGACCTGCTCCACCTCCTCTTCATCATTATTGAAGTCAGGTGCAAGGTCTGGAACATCTTCCAAGTCCACATCAGGCAGAGGCATTGGACCAGCATGACATTTTTGAGTGCACTGCAACAATACCTTTTGCCCTCAGCATTCCTGTCTGCCTTCAGTGAAGCAAGTATGACAATGAGAAGGACAATGACTCATAATGACTTCACCTGCCACCCAGTCGACCTCAGGATTATGGTCATGAAGCCATGGGTAGCCCAAAATTGCCTTATATTTCCCAATTGGGTCACAGCAAAGAGAGCCCATTCAGTGTGGTCCTTGTAGCGGAGGACCAGGTCTACAACCTCCCAAATCACCCCAGCTTCATTTGGGGAACATTCACACATCCACATTGTAGATGGATATGGGTCAAGACAGCACACAGGTGTTAAGTTGTTTTTGTTGGACTAGGTGAGAGTTGATAAAAAGACCCATGGCACCTGAGTTCAGGAGAGCAGAGATACTGAGAACTTGCCTTGTATCCACAAAAAACAAAGGGTAGTGTGAAACACACTATTTCTGAGCAGCCAGCTATTTTTCCTCCAACACCATTGGATAGTACACTGGCCCATAAGATTATTAACAAATTTTGTGCAGATCATAGTCCAACCAACTTGGAGGAGGCTGGATGTGCTGTATGTGGCAGGCTGACACATGTTAAAGAATTAACAAAGTTTAAACCAGTTGGAAACCTGTTACATATTTTAAATGTGCCTGGTGTCACAAGAGTAGAATGCATGAAAGCCTCAGATAAAATTGAAGAATACCAACAAGGACCAGTACTTGACAACACTTGTGATCATGTGTGTAATGAATGTCGACAGTGTTTGCATGCAGCCAAAATTTCTATGCCCTGGCAAATGGTCTTTGGTTAGGGACAGTCCCAAAGGAATTAGCTGGGCTAAGATTTGTAGAAAGGCTTCTTATTCAATGGATCCATGTAAATGGCTGTTTTGTTCATGTTGCCTCCTCTGGCCTTTGGAAAATGGTGGCTCATGTTATTGCATTTGAAGCTCCAGTAGCGAAATTATATAACAGTTTATCCCCATCCATTGAAGAGTTGGATGAGGTTCTTGCAGTACTATTTACAGGCCCATGTAAACCTACTCACAGTGAAACCACACGTACTCTTTTGCTTGTTAGACAGCAAGTAGTGGCTCATGCTCTTGAGTGGTTAAAGTTAAAATCACTATGACTATGCAGATTTGAATATTGCATATGATGAACTTAAAAAATATCCTGAGGACATGCCCCCTGTAACAATAAAATATCAACACTCCTTGACAGATAAAGTAGAAGAGGGAACAAGCACCTTTGACCTGTCAATAGATGACAGTGTTGAAAATGGTGAATGCCCTTTTATAGTTCATGGAATTACAGGAGAATCATTGACAACTAAAACAGTAGCAGCACTTAAAGGACTTGCTCTTTGGCACTGGAACAATAATGGAGGTGCATTATCTGTGAGCCATGCTGCAGATGCTCAGTCAATTTACAACAATGTTAACTTATATCCTCAAATTTTTCCATGGCTCTTTCCATATGGTTTGGGGGGAATAGGTGTGGGCACTATATCTGACAAAGCTCACAAACAACACTTACTGATGTATCATGATAAGTGATTTCAACTTGATGCTATCTTTCCTTTTGTTGCATTCAGTACTGTAGATGATCTGATTCTAAGGTCAAATCTTCATTCTTGCACAACCAACAGAAACAAAGATGGATCTGAAAATAAAGCAAGGTCATTTAAGGGCTGTTTGGACAATATATGGGGGCACTGTTCTGCCAGATTTCCTAGAAATCTTTTCAACCAAACAGAAGTTAACATTGAAACTGGTAGTCTAAACATGAAGAAAAAAGAAGCCTGGATAAATACATTGACTTATATTGTCACATATCTATTAAGATGCACCGCTGATGTTACAAGCCTATGATCTTGCACAGCAATCAAAGGTGTATTGTTATATGTCACAAACTATGTCATGAAATCTGCTTTAAAGACACATGTTGTATTTGATACCATCCAATCAGTATTCCAGAAAAATTCAGAGATGATTGGTGGTACTGAGTCCCATCAGATGAAAGCCAGACAGCTTACAACAAAAATTGTAAATGCACTCAGTGCCAAAATGGAGTTGGGCAGTCCTATGATATTCTTATATTTGCTTTGCCATCCTGACCATTATAAAAGTCATCAGTTCCCACCTTTTTACTGGCAATCATTTGTAACACATGTTAGAAATGCCTGGAAGCCAATGCAATCCACATCACCACAAGGAGACCTTAAAGAGAGCTCTGAAAAACTGGTTATTTTTAAACAAAAAAACCAAGTTATAGGCCTTTCTCCTGTAGCTGACTATGTTTTTCATTCTCCTGAGTTGGAATATGTTTGTGTATATGATTGGGTATTAAGAACTAAGAGAGTCAAAAGATGAGGCCAAACCAATACAGCAGTAGATGATTCAACATCAGAAACTGATGAAGAAACACATCAAACTATGCCAGCAAAAAAACAAGTCTGCTGACATTTTTGCCTGACCACCCTTTTGCTTTATCTCATGCCACTAGGTGGCTTCCACCTCAAAAAGCACATGTGCCAGCATTTATAGGTCGAACACTGCTTAAGCGAGACCAGGGTGATCATGAATATTATTGTACTACAATGTTGACATTGTTTAAATCTTGGAGGTCTGGCTTGCATTTGAAAGATGATGCTGGCACCTGGAGTGATGCTTTTGACAACTGTCAATTCTCTCAGACTCACAAACAAATTATGAACAACATGAATATATGCTATGAATGTTTAGATGCTCAAGATGATTTTCATGCACAGATGAAAAAAGGCCTGGTGGCCACATCAAATTGGGCAACAGATGAAGCCAGCATATGGCAAGATATGGATCAAACCACCATGGATGACTCATTTGACAGCCACTACAGCACCAACCCTGTTGAGGAAATGTTTGTTGCCACAACTTTTGGAAAAGTTCAAAACAGCCAGAATAATTTGATGACTTCCATAAGAAAAACATTGATGGATGCTGGATGGACAGATCACAACCCAACCCTGCTTCTACAACAGCAAACATCCACAGACAAACAAGCACCAATAACACATCGTTCCCCAAGCCAGTGGAATGCAGCTGTAATATCTAAGCATGCTGAGATTTTAGCAGCAGCTAAGGCTTACAATATGCCTTCTACACAGCATGGCTGCACATTTAACACCCCTTCAAAATTCACACCAAATGAGGTTAAAGTAGTAAACAAATCTCACATGACAAAAACATTCACCTCTACTCAATGGCAAGATGTAATTGATAGGGTGGCATTAAAATTTGAGTCAAATAAAGAACAGGACCATGCATTCCATATTGTAGCAAACCATTCCTGCAATGAAAGTCCTGAACAACTTACAATGAATCTTGCAGGAATGGCAGGCACTGGAAAGACACATGTTATAAAGGCTCTAACTGAATTTTTTAAGCAAAAGAAGGAATCACACAGGCTAGTAGTGGTGGCTCCTACAGAAAATGCAGCTTCTTTGTTAGATGGATCAACTTACCACTACATGTTTGGAATTAGCCAGGACCATGCAAGTTCAGCTATCCAGATGGCCCAAGTTAAAACTCATCTACAATGAGTAGATTATGTTTTTATGGATGAGGTGTCTATGTTATGCTGTTGTGACATGTATCTGATAAGTGCTTGACTGGCCCAAATCATGAATAATCCTGAAAGTCCATTTGGAGGCATCAATATGATTTTTCCTGGTGATTTTGCTCAGCTTCCACCAGCAATTGGGGGAGAAAATGCTTCATTGTACAGCTGCACCATTGGAATTAATGCTAAAACAACTCATAGCCAGGAGGCAGCAATGGGAAAAGCATTATGGTATCAAATAAAAACTGTTGTCATTCTATGACAGAACATGAGACAAAAGCATGAGTCTGCTGAGGATACTAAATTCTGTACTGCATTGTCAAATATGCGATATAAAGCTTGTACACAAGCAGATACTGCTTTTCTAAATACACTAGTGTCAAGCAAATTGAAAGGGCAGTCCCACATTACACAACAGGAGTTTAAAAATGTATCTATCATAACAGCACTGAACTGTCAGAAGAATGAGATCAACTGCCTTGGCAGTCTAAGATTTGCTGCTGAATCAAAGCAAGCATTATGCCATTTTGTATCTTTAGACAGCATACCATCAGATGAGTCAGGCAACATTGGACAGCAAAATCGTACCAACAGAAAACACAGATGAGTCATAAAACATATGAAAATCCCTGAACAAATCTAAAATGCACTATGGTCACAATCTGCATGTGCTAACACTAAACAAATTCCACCAAGATTATCCATATGCACAGGCATGCCAATCATGATTAGAAATAATTCTGCAACTGAACTGTGCATAACTAAGAGTCAGGAAGCAGAAGTTTATTCATGGCAATCCAGTGCTGGTCCTAACAACACTAATATTTTGGATACTTTGTTTGTAAAACTGATTGATCCACCAACCACTGTTCAGTTGGAGGGGCTGCCATTAAATGTTGTGCCCTTGACAAGGACATCTGTTTCAACTAATTACTGCTTGCCTGATGACTCAAATATAACCATTTCTCAAAACCAGGTTGAACCCTTGCCAAATTTTGCAATGATAGACTATGCTTCTCAAGGGAAAACAAGACAGTACAATGTGGTGGACTTAGGCCAAACAAGAACCCATCATTGTTATGGTCAATACTCCTAGATCAAATGTGAGTTGACACTCATAAGTGACAACGTTCAGCTGAGGTGTAGATCGCCGAAGCTCGTGAGCAACGGTTGAGCAAGAGACTTAGATCGCAACTCGTTAGGAGTGTAGGAAAGACTAGGTCAAGCTAAGTTGACCAGTCCTGCATTCATCGTTTAAATAGTACAAGCGTAGATTGTAGATACGAGTCGTGCTAAGAGAACAATAGAGACAATAAGGATGAAAAGACAATAGAAAAAGGGGCATCTGCAGTACGGTACAATAAGGTGGGAATGTAGAGGTGTAAATTAAGGGTGCGTGTCGACAAGACAAAAGAGAAGAGACAATAACATGAGACGTACGTTGGCAGAACAATAGGAACAAAAGAAAAATTGAATCCCCGTGTCTTTTCGTAACACTCTAGCTCCTTCCCAAGGTTTCGAGTTCCATCTGAAACTAAGCCCTAATCGTCCACATCGGGTCAAAAGACGGCGCATCGCTGGTTGTCGCAGAGAATGTGGAGAAGGATGTAGGGGTCGGGGTGTCGTGGGCATAAACCCGAGTCCGTAGTTCAATGTTCTCTTCCCCAGCGAAGCGCACTGAGGTGCCGGTGATGAAAGTAGTGAGTTGTGGGAGGCGAGGGGCAGAAACGATTTTGAATAGAATGAGCATATAGCAGAGTAACATAATAAAAATGGATGCGCCAATGATGGCGCCGAGAGCAATGACGACATAGAGGTTATAGGTCATTGTGGTGGGTTTCAGGTGGTGCGATGACATGGTGGGACGTCACGTGTCGGGTTATTCGGGCAGAAGAGCACGGAGTGCTCGGGTCGCCATCGTCAACAGTGCAGACACTGGTACTTGGGGCAGTGTGAAGAAAAGTGTCCTATCTGCGTGCAGGTGAAGCAGACTGAATTCCGCATCCACAATGGTGCGGGCGCGTGCTCGGCGGTGGTCTGGGTAGGATAAGGGGTGGGCGCTCATCTTGGTGGGGATTGTGAGATGTATGGCGGGAGTGGTGGGTGTGGAGAAGTAGTTAGTGGCGTCTCTTCATTTTCTTCATCACTTAGCAGTTCTATGATAAAGATCCGTTGCGGTGTGGGGACCCGCTCTCCGGGTCTGTAATGGAGCGCCTGCTCATCTAGGCTCCTCATGAGCGGGAGCAGATCCAGATAATACGCTTCTTCTGTCAGTCATCGGAATATGCGCTGGAGGCGCGAGATGGCTCTGTACATTTCGAAGAGATTTTGCGCGGTGCTGTGCAGCAGCGTGCGGTCTTGGGTCACCGACAGCAATCTTTCTTCATTTCTGATGTCGTCCGTGTCTTGGACGAAGCTGAGGATGAGCTCGAAGGTCCTAACGGGGTCAGGGTCAGGTGTGACATTCATGAAAAAGTGGAGAGGGTGGCTCATATTCAAGAGAGGTTGTGTGTAGATCTATATTCACCCAATATTTCAGCAGCGTTTTTTAAGTGAGTTGCTGGCTCCCAGGTGTTTTCTGCCGTGCTGTATCCCTTCCACTTTACCAGGAATCGAATTCTTTTGCCTGTCCCCCTATGTGCCAAAATAGCTTCAACCTCGTGTTCCAGTTCTCCTTTGATCAGATCGGGTGGTGGAGGAAGGAAGTTTGGTCTGTGAGTTTCGTTTTCCTTGAAACGTGAGAGAAGTGAGGCGTGGAACATGGGGTAAATTTTCCACTGAGAGGGGAGCCTCAATTCATAGGCGTGGGACGAGATTACCCGTGTGATGGGGAAAGGTCCCTCGCGTCTAGGGGTGAGCTTTTTCGTTGGGTACCCTAGCTTCAAATTCTTGGAGTTGAGCCAGACTTTTTCCCCCACTGTGAATGGACGGAATCCCTGTCTGTTTCGCCCAATCATTACTTGTCGGGAGAGTTCGTGGGCCGCCAGGGCTTCCCACCATACATTTCCTAATTCAGCTATCCTTTGCTTGGTAGCCAGCATGTTCATTTTCTGATAAGTCATGGGGATAGCCCTAGGGTGTGCTCCCATCATTACATAAAATGGGGTATTTTTAATAGCCGAATGATGCTTCTGGTTGTGTGTGAATTCGGTGGTGGTGAGGTGGCTTTTCCATTGTGAAGGTTTGTTTGCACAAAAGATCCGGAGGTAGATTTTGAGTTCCTGATTTACCCTCTCAGTTTCCCCATCGGTCTGTGGGTGGTAAGCCGTGCTCATTGCTAGCCTTATTCCCAGGAGTCTCCCTAGTTCTTGAAAGGCGTTTGAGGCGAAGCGCAGGTCTCGGTCAGATATAATCTTATCTGGAAGGCCAAATCTCCTGAACACGTTGTGCAGATAGAGATCGGCCGCCCCTAATGCGTCGACACTTTTGTTACAGGGGATGAAAATTACCCCCTTAGTAAGACCATGGTCTACCATGACCATGATGGTGTCACATCCGTCGCTTATCGGGAGATCAGTGATGAAGTCTATAGTCACTAGTGCAAATGGTCGAGTGGTGCTAGATTTGATCAGAGATAATCCCGGTGTTGTCGGGTGTGTATTCACCTTCATCTGTTGACAGGTGGCGCAGCCATCGACATAATTCTGAATGAAAATGGTCATTCCTGGCCACCAGTAGTCCCTTCGTACTAGTTCTAGGGTTTGAAATCGGCTGGGGTGTCCAGTAAGTATGTTATCGTGGTACTTCTCCACGATCTTTCTTCTTAATTCTTTGTCATCTGGGACATAGCATCGATCTTTGAAAAAGACCATCCCATCGTCTTCCATTTTCCAGTCTTCTACCGCCGACTTGATCGGTGGCATTCCTCCTTCCTTGATGGCTCTTACTATCTCCTTTAGTAAGTCATCTTGCATCATGCTTTCTGCCAGTACTTCTTTTAGCTCGGTGTCAATTGTCCATGTGAAGATCTCATCCTTCAGTAAGGTGATATTATCGTTATCATTGTTGATATCGGGTATGTGATCTCCTCTCCATGATAAGGCATCAGACTGGATCATCATTTTTCCCGGGACATGTACCAATTGCAGGTTAAATTGCGACAGAAAGAGGCTCCACCTAGGCTGTCGCCGATTTAATTTCCATGCTACCCTGAAGTACATCAGGTTCTTGTGATCTGATAGGATCGTTGTTGGGTGCTCGGATCCCTGGAGATAGTGTCTCCAGGTTTCCAGCGCTCGTATTATTTCTAACAGCTCCTGATCGTAGATCTCATAGTTTCATTCAGTCGCTGTCAGGGAATGGGAGATATATCCACAAGGGTGCCAATCTCTGTTAGTGTCGGTTTGTTTTAAGATGGCGCCTGTCGCATACTTCGAGGCGTCACTTTCAATTATGAACGGTTTCTCTGCGTCAGGCATCAGCAGTACTGGCACCTCAGAGAATTTCTTCTTTAGTGAGTTGAATGCCCCTTGGCACTCGTCTGTCCAGTTGAAGGGCTGGTCCTTCCTCGTTAAGTCGTTGAGTGGCTTAGTAATTGTGGCAAAGTTGCCGATGAATCTCCTGTAGAAGTTCCCGAAGCCTAGGAATGATCTAACCCCTTTTACGTTGGTTGGGGCTGGCCAATCCCTTATTCCGCTCAGCTTAGTGGGGTCCATAGCTAGCTGGTTTGGTCGCAGGATCAAACCGAGGAATTCGACTTCCTGTACATCAAATCTAGATTTTTCAGGTTTTAGGTACAGGTCGTTCTCCCTAAGCCTTGCCAGGACTCTTTTTGTTCTCTCCTCATGTTCTTTCTTGTCTTTGGAGAAGATGAGAATATCGTCTATGTAAATTACTAGCTACCCCTCATTCAGCATATCTCGGAAGATGTCGTTCATCATTGCCTGGAAAGTTGCTGGGGAATTACAGAGGCCGAAAAACATGACTTTGGGCTCGAACAGCCCTTTGTTGGTTTTGAAGGCCGCTTTCCACTCGTCTCCCTTCTTTATCCGGACGTTGTGGTATCCCCATCTGATGTCCAACTTTGTGAACCATTTTGCCCCCTTCAGCTTATCGAGTAGATTGTCGATCAATGGAAGTGGGTAGGAGTTCTTGATGGTTCCTTCGTTTAAATACCAGTAGTCTTGGCACGGTCTGAGTGCATCAGAGTCCTTTTTTGCCATGAAGAAAAATGGCGATGCCATAGGGGACTTGGATGGAGTGATATATCCCTTCCTCAGGTTGTCATCGATGAACTCATCCAACTTTTTCTGTTCCACCGGGGTGATTGGGTAAACCTTGCAGTCTTTCGGGATGAAGTCCAGCTTAAGCTTGATCGCGTGGTCCCATGGTCTCGATTCGGGAAATCTTTCCAATGCCGCTTTTTTGAACACACTTCGATATTCCTTATATTTATCGGGGAGCAGGTCATCGAGTGATTGTTTCTCCTTGACGTTTTCCTTCTCGTGAGCAAGCCTCTGCGAGACGGAGGTCTTTGCTTGGATGTGAGTTGTGTGGGAGAAGGTGAATCTGCTGGTTAATCGGGATCAGGTGATGCATGAGATGTGCCTGAGTCTCTGGTAATCTGGGGGAATATAGTCATGCTCAATCATGAGGGGGGATTCTTCGGTCCTGAATATCCCGATCATTGGTTCCCCCCTGATGTAGGCAAATAGTGCATCTGTCCCATCGTTGTTCCCTTCAGTGTCGAGTGATAAGCCGATATCGGGGTTGTCCGGTGTAGAGATCTGTGGATTGATCTCGGGATGAGTGTCCATTGCCTGGTGTGATCCGTCTCCGTCTGTGGTGCAAAGCCCTCTTGCAAGATGAACCGTCCCGAGCCTACTCTTCACGTGCTCTGTGGCGGCGAGATGGGTTTCCCCGAAGGTCTCCCCAGCACTCCTTATAGGTAGCCTCCCGAGAGTCGGACTCAACATTACTCTCGGTGTGAGCGGCCCCTTGTCATCTATAGTGAGGCTTTGCTTACCGATCATGGTTCGTGTTCGTTCGATCATAGTTCGGATCTTTCCCAAAAGAGACCTCTCGGTCTGCCTGTCGGTGAGAGTCCCCTTTTCCCAATCAATGGTGGGGTTGTGTTTCCGGAGTCACCCCAGGATCAATATTTCCTTTCCCAGCCCCGTTATCAGCATCCTGATCTTCTCTTCTTTTCCCCTGATTTCGGTGTCTATACAGACATAGTGTGAGATCGTCCCGTTTTTGTTCAGGGTTCCATCGACGTTTTTAGCGAGGATCTTCCTGGCGAGTGGGATTTTCTTCAGTCCGAGTTTCTGGACAACTCGGTGATTGATAAAGGTTTTGCCCGCTCCTGAGTTGATCAGGGCAGGGATTTCGGTTTTTTTTGTCGTCTAGCAGACAGTGAACTGGGACGCGCATGGATTGATTGCTTATGTCTGCTACAAGTACACTTGAGACAACAACTCTGGTGGGCTCTGCTGCCGATGCAGGCCGCCGCTTCAAAAACCCTCTTCTACCATGAGATCAAGTACCTCCTCCTTCTGATTCTCTTCCAGCTCGTTGATAAGAGCTCGAATTTTCATGTAGTGGTCACGGGAGGTCTTCTTCGTCTCGGTTTTCTTTTTGTCTTTCAAGGGTGGCTCTTTCCCTCCCTTGTGGTCGCTCGCCCTATGTCCTGTTTTGTGACAAATAAAGCATCTACCTTCCTTCATGTGTTTTACCCTCTCTGCATAGGAGAGGCGCGTCGTGTCGATTTCCATCGCGTTGGGGTCCTTTGAGGAGCTACTCGCTCCTCCTCCCCCTGCTTTACTATACATTCTTTCTTTTATTGCCTTGGCCCTCCTTAAGTGCCCTTCTGCTCTCGCTGCATGGGTGTACCAGCCTTTGATTGTATCGGGCGGGTTCTCCATACCGAAGACCTTGTCGAGCACTTTGTTGTTGAGCCCATTGACAAAATATTCAATAAGGGCAGCATCTTCCTTGATCTTTGTGGGGTAGGCGAGGGTCTTGAACTGCGTGATATACTCGTCTACTCCGCTTCCTCCCTGCGAGAGTGCCCGGAGTTGGGTGCGCGCATTCCCTGCATCGTCAATTGGCGAGAACGCCGCATGTACTTTAGCAATGAACTCTTGGAATGTGTCCCAAGGTTTCGATTCGATATATCTCTCCTCCAAGTATGCCTGTTTCCAAGGCCCCGCTGTTCCCCCATTCATATAGGAGAGCATGAATAGGATTTTATGGTGGTCATCAGGGAATGCAGTAGAGTTGGCATCGACATATGCTCCACACTCCAGGAGGAAGAGCATTGTCTTTGCTCGATCTCCAGAGTAATCTGTTGGTGCCCTCATCTTTATTTCAGCAGGTCATGGGATGAGGGTGGTGGGTGCAGTGGGAGCAGTGGGAGTGGATGAAGCCACCATGTTTCTTCGTTGAGTGGGGTAGGGTCAAGTGGTTCTCGTAAGAATGGTGTCGTAGGGTGGGTACTGCCTAGACTGAGGTTAGTCGGCAGAGCTTTAGAATAGCTTGACCTTTTGTTATGGTCAATACTCCTAGATCAAATGTGAGTCGATGCTCGTAAGTGACGACGTTCGGCTGAGGTGTAGATCGCTGAAGCTCATGAGCAACGGTTGAGCAAGAGACTTAGATCGCAACTCGTTAGGAGTGTAGGAAAGACTAGGTCAAGCTAAGTTGACCAGTCCTGCATTCATCGTTTAAATAGTCCAAGCGTAGATTGTAGATACGAGTCGTGCTAAGAGAACAATAGAGACAATAAGGACGAAAAGACAATAGAAAAAGGGGCGTCCGCAGTACGGTACAATAAGGTGGGAATGTAGAGGTGTAAATTAAGGGTGCATGTCGACAAGACAAAAGAGAAGAGACAATAATGTGAGACATACGTCGGCAAAACAATAGGAACAAAAGAAAAATTGAATCCCCGTGTCTTTTCGTAACAATCATGGCTACTATACAGCTTTGTCTAGAGGCTCTACAGCAAGTGGTACCTTGATTCTCTCTGGCCTTCACCCTAAACACATCACTGGAGAAGCTTCAGGTGCTCTTCATCAAGAGTTTCAAAAATTTGAGCTGCTTGATTGCATTACTACCATGAGATTTGAGGGCAAGCTTCCAGCCAAAATGGCATTAGCAAACAGACAAAACACACTAATTGAAATGTTCAGAAAGTATTAAGGATATGACTTTATGCCTGACACTATGCCTGATGCTATAAAATGGAGTGAAAAAGACTTATATCTTGAATGGAAGCATAGTGAAATTGAGTGGGCCATAATCAAAGCTACTGAACAGAAAGCTAACAACAGTCTCAAAAGAAAAGCACCCTTTGTAGAACATGAGGACAGCCCTGCCCCAAAGCATGTGCCACCAATTCCTCTTGCACTATCCAGTGGACTTGCATCAAAAAAATGTAACCAGGAAAAAAAGACCAACTGATTTCTCCACATGCACCTTAAATACCCAGAAACCTCTTGGAACTATATGGCAAAACAACAGTTGTGCTTATGATGCTGTCATTACCATCCTCTTTAACATATGGCGAGGAAACCCACAAGACAGCATAGCCCCAGTGGCAGACAATGGGAAACAATGGACTAAATTCACTTCTAGCAGGGTTTAGCCAACATGTTAGCATGCCTCAAGATCAAGGCTGACAATTTATTTTAGAGGACATCAGGGAATACATGAGAAGACAACTAGCCCACACCTCTCCCAACTTTGCCTTTGGCCAATATACAAGCATATCCAATATATTGTTGCATTTACTTAAAACATCAACCATTGTGTCAGTCAACATTCAAAGGTGCACAGTCCATGAGCACAACACTACTCGAAAATCAACTATTTCAACTGCAATTGTAGCAGTTTTAGGTGAAAGCAATGGGACACTGCAACAAAATTTGAATGACCTCACTATAGTACTGTCCTCATGGTGTGGTGAATGCAACAACTTCCAAGTGAGGAGCACCACTTTTTAATCATTCCCCCCTTTACTAGCATTTGAATGGAGCATTCAACCACCTGTGCTAAACCCCACACTGACAATTACAGGCCAACATGCCCAAATGGCAACCTATTACCTCTGAGGGATAATCTATCCACATAGGTAAGCTACAATGTATCAAATGATATGGTCTATCAAACATATACAGTGTATTGAATGATACGGGTTCAGTGGATGCTGTCGAATGCTCTAATCTATATATGTGTACCTACTATAGTAACAAATGAATACACTATTACAATGGTTGCTAGACCGAAGAGTAATACATTTAATACAGACATCAGTAGCCTATGAAATAGTTTTAGGCAGTGGCAACAGCAATGGGGATGGCAGCGGCAGCGGCCTTACCAGGATCGGGATCAACATCAGCATTACAGGTATGGCTGATTGGAAATTAATCTCATTTATGTAGTTATTTATGTGTAGTCTGCATGGATTCTGCATGCAAATTGGTGTATGATAAATTTGGTAAAAGCCATGTTTATGCAATAATTCATTTATTGCAGTGTGCAGGCCTGCGAAATTGGGTTGGCATGCTGGTCAGCAATCCAATAGGGCTGCAGTGGCAGCAGCATTGGCATTAGGGAGCAACAGCGGTGATAATACTCGACCTGAAAACCTAACAAAACCTGTTAAAAGGCTTAAGAAGTATAACACAGGCTAGAGGAAGGGTGTGAGTTGGTACTAAATATCACTGCTGATACCCAAGGTTGTGTTTAGAGATGCAAAATGGTAAGAGATGGTGTGAATAGTCTGTGAGAGCATATGAAGTTGTTCAAAAAAAGGTTCGAAGTGGTGTGAAATAGTTCGAAGAAGGTTTGAAGGTGTGCAAAATAGTTTGAAGCAGTTTTGAAGACAGTCAAAGGTGTTGGACTGGTGTCGAGAAGTGAATATAGCAGATAATAAGCATTTGTTGAGAGGCAATGATGATACTCGACCTGGAAACCTAACAAAAACCTGTTAAGAGGCTTAGGAAGTATAACTCAGGCTAGAGGAAGGGTGCAAGTTGGTACTAAATATCACCGCTAATACCAAAATGTTGTGTTTAGTGATGCAAAATTGTAGGAAATGTGGCGAATAGTCTTTAAAGGCATTTGAAGATGTTCGAAAGAGTTCAAAATAGGTTCAAAGACATGCAAAGTAGTTCAAAGTAGGTTCAAATGGGTTTGAAGTTGTTTGAAGTGGATTTGAGGAGGTTCAAAGATGTCTGACTGGTGGCGAGATATGTCAAGAATGAATATAGCAAATATGAAGTGGTTTTTGAGTGGCGATAGGCAATAGGCGATGAGTTGAGAGTGAATATGGAAGTTCAAAGAAGTTCACGATATTTTGCAGAATTTTAGAGATACGATGCAAGCTAAGACTCAAGAAAACTGCTCTTAAATCTGACGGTAGTGGAGAGGGTAACTCTTCTCTGTTTCCCATTGCTTCGCTATTGTTCTAAGTAACTAATACAAGTTTATATACAAATTGAAGAGATAGTACTAAAAAGGAAATAATAACATGTGTAGTACATGAGGCAATATATCCAACAATGAGGACTTTGTAGATTATAAAACAAATGAGAAATAATAAATAATTAAAATGTACAGTGTTCCCATATAGTAAAAGTACTTATATTTTGCTTCAATATATCATTGAAACATCTAAACACTATTATTGCATCCTAAGTTTCTCGTCGTCTCTTGTCATGTCTGGTGGCGCTCAATATGCGATGAAAAGGTTTATTCCAGATGTGCAGCATGTATCGAAAGGGTTTTAAAATAGGTATATGGCAGCCGATGTTATTTGAAGTAGTGCAAAGCTGTTCAAAAGTGTTTGAAATGTCGCAAAATAGTTCGAAACAGTTCGAAGTCATTCAAAATCATACAAAGTTGTTTGAAAAGTTCAAAATAGTTTGAAAATTGTTCAAAATTGATTTTGTGGCATTTGTAGAGGTTCAGAGCATCTGTCGTAGTGTGTCAATACAATTGAAAAGCTTTTCCAGACCTTAGAGCATGCAGTGGACCTATTAGCGATAGGCAATGTGCAATAAAATGAGGAGTGAATACAATAGTTCAAAGAAGTTCACAATATTTTGCAGAACTTAGAGATACAATGTGAGCTAAGACTCAAGAGAACGGCTCTTAAATCAAATGATAAGGGAGAGAGTAACTTCTTCTCATGTTCCCTGTTGCTTGTCTGTCATTCTAAGTAACTAATACAAGTCTATATACAATTTGAAGAGATAGTATACTAAAAAGGAAATAATAACATGTGGAAAACATGAGGCAATATATACAACAATGAGGACTTTGCAAATCATAAAACAAATGATAAATGATAAATAATTGAAATGTACAGTGTCCCCATGTAGTAAAAGTACTTATCTTTTGCTTCAATATATCATTAAAACATAACACTGCAATTATCATCTTCTAGATCTTTTGTAGTCTTTCCTCATGTCCAGTAATGCTCGATATGTGATGGAATGGCTCACTCTGGTTGTGCAGCATGTATCAAAAGGGCTTCAGGACAGCTATATAGTGGCTGACTGCATTCGAAGTGCTGCAAAGTTGCTCAAAAATGTTCAAAATGGTTTGAAGTCATTCACAATAGTGCAAAATAGTTCAAAAGTGTTCGAAAAGGATTTCATAGTGTTCATAGCAGTTTGGAGCATCTGTTGTAATGTGTCAATACAATTGAAAACCTTCTCCAGACCTTAGAGTATGCAGTGGACCTGTCAGCAGCATCAGCATTAGGCCACTATGTGATCAATGTCACCCAGGCATGGTTTGGTGGATGACTCTATGTATATATGTACAATGTACTATAGCAACAAATGAATGCACTATTCAATTCTTGCTGTACCATACTAAACATATTAAGAATGTGGTGTCCAGATCAGTGACCTATGAGACAGCATCAGATATATGCATTGGCATCAGCATATGTATCAGGACCAGGGCTGGACTTGGCAATTGGTATGAACATCAGCCTTAAAGGTATATATTATTGGTCTACCAATTAAAGCACCATATATCTATAGGAAGAAAGCTATCACTCATTGTCACTAGTGTCCATCATATCATCAGAGCCAGGCAACCAAGTGTCATCAACATAACTGAAGTCCACATGACTATACATTGGGAGTGTGATGTGAGATAAAGTAAGGTTCTCTATCTGTGAGGTGCTGAAGGACTTGGTTTGGAAACCATTGTCATCAGAATTGGCATTGAGGCTGGTTGAATCAGCCTCTGAATGGGTCTCTGATGATGAGAGAAAAACATCAGTTGCATCAGATGCAGTAGGGAAAGCAGTTGAAAAGGGTGGTGCAGGGGAAGATAAAGAGGGAGAATTAGAAGCTTCAAGGTAAAAGGTGGCAGCATCAAAGCCAGTTGGAGAACTGGTGTGGGAAGATGCTGATGATGAATGATGGCTCTGCCAAGCCATGGCTGCCTGAAATGCAGTAGGCTAATCAGCATCTTCTGATGCATCATCCTCTCCTTCCCATAGCATAGCAGCATAAAAGGCAGTAGGGTGGGTGAGGGCAGTGTGTGCATAGCATAAAGATCATCAGCTGGATCATCAGCATCAGGAGTGGGGACAGCATCAGGAGTGGGGGTGGCATCAGGCATGGCAGCAGAATGTGATGAATTATAGGATCCAGCATTTGAAAAATAAATACCAGCATTGATACCAGTTACAGCAGGTGGTAAACTGTAGGCACCAGAAATGGAGGTTGGGAGACTGGCTGTGATCAACCAGTTCTTATTCTTATCGTATGCACCATCGGCCAGAGACTGAGCATACCCAAAATGATATTTGGTCTTCAGTGATGGGTTAGATGCCAAAACATCACTCTCTGTGATGTCAACACTCTAGGTCCACTTGTGGGAGGAGGGGGGAAGAGTCTTCAGGCGCTCGAGTTCAGCCTGTGCATGTGCAGATACCAGTTCCCATTGTCTTCTTGTTACTGATTGCCTTGACCATCTCCAAGTGTGTTCATGGGTGGATGCCACTGCTGCTGCCATTGTTAACTTATGTGGTTCAAACTGAACCTCCTTGAGCAGGGCTAGCTCTTGAAGCCATTGAAGCCCTGCTGCCTTCTGGACATTCGCATTCATTGCAGCCTCTGCTGATGATTCACAGCCATCTACCAAGTCATGGATCCTGCATGCTTCATTGAACATATCCCCAATGAGAGCCCGCAGGTCAATGCAAGATTGGCAGTCAGCTTAGCCAATGGAAGCATTGTCTGCTGGTTGGCTATTGTTGGGTAGTGAGCCAGTGAGCAGAGGGGAAGGCATATACTAGCAATAGCTATTGAGGCATTTATCTATGGTGTCACTGGCCAAAATCTGCCCTGGTGCTGGTTCACTATTGTGTCTCCACCAATCACATACATAGGAATCCACCAGATGGCTAGGACTGTTAGTGGCAACACCATCATCCAACGTGGCCAAGAGAGATTGATGGAATCTGAGGGGTAGGTGGTCCAAATCAACATTGGCAAGACTATCAGCCAAGGACCAAAGAAGGATCAGCACCTCCATCATAAGGCTGATGGAGGTTTTGTGAGAATCCTGCTGTGGTGTGGTGGGAATAATTTGGATGGGGGGGGGGGTGTTGAAATTAAATCCTGATGCATGCTGCATACATGAGGCCAAGCATGCAGCACACACATGTTACTGCACTTACTGCGCATACATGTGGTAAACACATTCCTGAGTCATGTGACATCCTTACTATTATGTATATAAGGAGAACCTGTACTATAGAAAATATACAGTGTTCTTACCTCTGCTAAACCCTAGTTCTAAGACTAACTAAACCCCAGGTAGGTTATAAGGAACGTGTCGTCTCTTCCTCTGTGCAGCGGATGTAGTCTGCTCCAACAGGTTATGGGCCCTGCTGGGCACATTGCGAACGCACCTTAACTGGCTGCGAACAACGTTGACTTCATTGTCTCCAAATTGTAACCTTGCGCTCTTCGTGAGCTGCATTGCGCTCTCTGCGAGCTGCATTTAAAAAACCCAGGTTGACTAGGGTTAACCACTCTGAAGGAGTGTTTTTGCCTGAGATTATGGAACGTGTTTTCTTGAATAAGAGGACTGATTGAGCGCTTTTACCAGCTGCCACTATAACATTATGTCTTCAACTCTTGAAAAACTCATACAAACTTTCGATGGCTCTAACTACATTCAATGGGCCGACTCAATGAAGGCGTGGCTCAGGTCTCAGGGCCTCTGGCAAATAACTAGCAGGATGGAACTAAAACCACCCCTGGCACCTCCTTTGACGGCGACAAATGCTGCACTAGTAGCAGAAGCTAATGCCAAGCTCCAGACCTGGAACAATAAGAATGACCAGGCGATTGATAGCCTAGTGCTCCGCCTGGCCCCCTCTATTCGGCAGCGTGCCAACACCAAGGACATTGCTGAGGAGGTATGGGATCTCATCCGCACCGACTATGGTGTCGATGGCCCCTCCCAAGTCTTTGCAGACTTTAGGTCTGCAATCGCAATCAAAATTCCAGCTGCAAATCCTGCGCCAGAGATTGCCAAAATGGCTGATAAATTCGAGCGCCTTACGGCTGCCAATGTCGCCATCCCCGAATTAGTACAGGCAATGATTCTACTTGCTGCGATGCCACGCGAGTACGATTCTCTATCTGCCATGGTCCTTAACACGACCGCTACTAGAGCGTTGATGTTTAAACATGTCAAGGACTCCATTGTTGCTGAAGCCTCATGGCGCACAGCAGTTGGAAAGCCCATTGGCCCACCTCAGGCCACCAAACTTTCTGCTGTCAAGCGCAAAGGGGGAAACCCCAAATGGCAATCTCAAGGCAACAATGGAGAATCGTCCCGAAAGCGTGGACGATGTGGGGACAAAAAGACTAAAGAGGAAAAACCTAAAGAGAAACATTCCCACCTTGCCTCACAAGCCTTTACTACTATAAATGGTAATGGCACCATCATACCGCCGATGACGCTCATCCAGCGCATCGAGAAGCATGAACATACTCCCACAAGGGATCCTTGCCGCCGACCACCTGCGCAGGCATACATGGGCGCGGCCTCTACCTCTCATTCGGTCTATACCGAATATCAGCAGGCTCGAGACACCCTCGAGCAAATGAATCTCCCACGCAGCGCAAAAAATCTGCGACCGCTGGAAGAGCACCTAACAGTGCGAGAAGGTAAGAGAAGGAGGATTGAACCAGAACCAAGGATTGTAGAGGAAGAAGACGATAGCGTCTCCCTTGGATCGGAACCTGCCGTTTCTGATGAAGAAGTATGGAAAGCCATCGACGAAATGCTTGTCGATGAACCGCTTGAAACAGGTACATATAATGAAAAGTCAGTCCTTTTCCTTGCCACAAGCACAAGAATTAACATTCCACTGATCACAGTGAACTTTTCATGTGAAATTTTACCGCTACTAAATGTATCATGGAACAATTTACATCTTAATATATGTGTTACATGTGCAAATGGAAATTGTAAGAAAGGTGCTGACTGGATCATGGATTCAGGCGCATCAAAACACTTCACTGGTGAAATTAAAGATTTTGCTTCTTACGAGCCTTTACCGAGAAAGGACTCTACCCTGGTTCAAACAGCCATGGGTACTACTCATATAGTAGGGAAAGGAGCAGTCTTCATTAGACATCAGGTAGTATGTCATGGGAAGTCAGAGACGCGTGAAACGCGATTATACCCTGTCTACTACATACCCAACTGTAATGCTCGATTACTGTCAATGGGCGTCTTCTTACAAGACGGAAGTGATGTGCATGGTTCCTCCGCACACATTTCATTTTTCAAGCAAGGAAACCCAATTATGGATTGTGTCCCTCTTATGAAACGTGACACTATTTATTGGGCTCAGACTCATATATTGAGCACCAAGGGAATCAATGTCGCGACAATGTATGTCGCAGACTACTCGACTTGGCATAAGCGACTTGGACACCCATCCAAAGAGGCGCTAGGGAAGATGCCTAATAGCACCATAAAATTCCCAAGGAATTTAATTATTCCTAAAGACAAAATTATATGTCCAGGGTGCGCTGAAGGGAAAATGACCTCAAAATCTTTTCCTGAATCAGATTCACACGCTGAAAGACCCTTTGAATTAATACATTCCGATCTGAAGGAACTCCCAGTACTATCGTACCATAAACATAAATACTTTATTGTATTTCTGGATGACAAAATGTCACATATCTGGGTCCAATGCCTTAAAAAGAAATCTGATGCTGCTGCGGCCATCAGACAATTTTGGGCAGTGGCTTTGACACAGTATGGCGCTACAATCAAGTGCTGGCGTGTTGATCCAGGGGGGGAGTTCAAAGATCGTGAGCTACAAAATGTGCTCAAGGACTTTGGCATCAAAATAGAGATGTCTGCACCCCACGTTCACCAACAGAATGGGCGTGCAGAGCGTGCCATAAGGACAATAATGGAAAAGTCGCAAACCCTGCGATTTACCGCATGTCTACCACAATCATGGTGGGAATTTTGCATTGAACATGCAACACACCTATACAACCGAACCCCGATAAGGCGCCTGAAATGGCTGACACCGGTTGAGGACCTGACAAAGGTCCGCTTAGATCTAAACAATCTGAAGGTTTTTGGTTGTGGTGCTTACGTCTACCTACCCAAGGAGAAGCGTCCAAACACATTGGCTCCTCGATTGGAGTTGATGACGTACCTTGGATTAGAAGATGGCATTAAAGCATACCGTTTCATGCGACCTAGTGGTGCAATATTCATTGGTGCTATGGCACTATTTGATGAAACGTTGTTCCCATGCTGTCCCAGAGCTAAAACTCCTGCCAATACGGACCTTGGTGATTTTCCACCTCCAGAACCAGAAGATGATGACCACTCATCTGGAATGGATGGCGATGATTCTATACCGCCACAAGATCTGCCCCTTCCTCCATCATCAGAAAATGATGATGATGATGTACCAAGTGAGCAAAAGGCACATGACAATGTGACAGATGCTCCTCCTCCGCCGCCTCCAGTAACCACTGAGAACTTTCGTCCAAGACGTGATGATCAATAGGAATGGCAGCAATTGCCCCGTCGATCAGGCAGGCAGAGGAACATCCCAAACCGTCCTGGCAATACCTATGGAGAGAAGCGATTCCCCTCTGACATAGAGAGAGACACTGCACGTGATCAATATTGGAAGAGATCTGTAGGTCAAGATTCGGATCATAACCAAACACGACCACAATCTCAACAGAAAGAACCGGTTGCTGGACCGAGTTCGGTACCCCATGAGAGTGTGCCCGATTCCAATGATCAAGAACATGATCACCCAATGGGGGAACCGGACGAAGCAGGTTATATTAAAAAGATAACCAAGGAAGGAGGAGATAAGCTTATTCGCTGGCTGTTGTCAAAAGCAGTCAAACCATCAAGCGAAATAAGCCAAGTTCCAATCCAATTGCGCGATATTGCGTGCCTACCATGGCAGCAGCAACGTGAGTGGAAACAAGCTTGTCATGAAGAATTAGAGGCTCTTCGTAAGCGACAAGTCTATGACATCGTCGATCTTCCACATGATCGAAAAACGATCAAAAATAGATGGGTTTTCTCCATAAAATTGGATGGAAGAAAATGAGCCAGACTCGTGGCCAAAGGCTTTTCACAAGTCGAAGGCGTTGACTTTGATGAGATTTTCTCACCGGTAGTCCGCTACGAGACCATACACCTCATGTTTGCACTTGCATCTCTAGAAGGCATGTATATGACCAGCCTAGATGTAAAAACCGCATTTTTATATGGCAAACTAGATGAGGAGATCTATATGGATCAACCCGAGGGTTTCAGACTCGAGGGAAAAGAGTGCAAAGTATTGCACTTATGCCGAGCATTGTATGGCCTTAAACAAGCCTCACTTGCATGGTGGAAAGAGCTAGAGGCATTTATGTGCACCATTGGGTTTGTGCACGCCAGCTCCAATGCTGGCATTTTCATACACAAGGATCCTAAGACAGGCAGCATTGTTATTGCACTCGTCTATGTTGATGATGGCTTGTTCATGGGGAAGAACAAGAAACTTGTGGATGAAAAGAAAAATGCTTGTCTAAAGCATTGGGAGTGCCATAGTACTGAAAAAGTCATGGAATTCTTAGGCATGCGCATCACCCAGACTGCAAGCAAAGTCAAACTTGATCAAACTGAATATCTCACCAAAGTGCTTGAGAGATTCGAGATGACAAATGCCAAAGCGACCCCCACTCCACTCCCGACTGGTTACAAACCATCAGAAAACACAGCAATGCCCAATGCGATGCTTAGATCAAAATATCAGTCTGTGATCGGATCTTTATTGTATCTGATGCTCGGAACACGACCTGATATCGCTTATGCGGTAATCAAGATGTCGCAATTTTTGGCTAATCCTAGCCAAGAACATCTAGACAAAGCAATGTACATCATGCGCTATCTGGTGGGAACCCAGAAATATAACATTGTCTATGATGGTGAGAAGTCTGAGGGGCTACAGGCCTTCACAGATTCTGATTGGGCAGCTGACACTGTCAAACGCCAATCTACAATGGGTTACTTTGCTACTCTAGCAAGTGGCATTGTGTGCTGGCAGTCCCGTTTACAAAAAACTGTAGCACTGTCATCCACAGAAGCTGAATATATGGCTCTCTCCGACACTTGTCGACAGATAGTGTGGATAGAGTCCTTATTCCAGGAACTTGGATATGTACTGAAGCGCGTACCAATCTGCGCTGATAATCAGTGATCCATCTTTATCGGATCAAATCCAGTTCAGGAAAGAAGGACCAAACATATAGACATTCGCTACCACTATACCCGCGAATGCATAGAAAATGACAAAGTCACAGTCGTTTTCATTCCTGGAAATGATAATCCAGCTGACATGTTCACAAAGAACCTTAGCGCTGTCTTATTCAGGAAATTTAGAGACTCTCTTGGAATTACTTTCGAGATTCAAACTTAGCTGCTTAGAGCGCTGTACAGTTTGAGGGGGGGTGTTGAAATTAAATCCTGATACATGCTGCATACATGAGGCCATGCATGCAGCACACACATGTTACTGCGCTTACTGCGCATACATGTGATAAACACATTCCTGAGTCATGTGACATCCTTACTATTATGTATATAAGGAGAACCTGTACTATAGAAGATATACAGTGTTCTTACCTCTGCTAAACCCTAGCTCTAAGACTAACTAAACCCCAGGTAGGTTATAAGGAATGTGTTGTCTCTTCCTCTGTGCAGCGTATGTAGTCTGCTCCAACAAATACTGTCTCACACCCAGGTTCTCTGATAACTCAGGCAGCATTGGAGGAGGATTGATGTGGAGGAAAGAATGATTCTTGTCATCATCAGGCATAACATATTATCAGCACAAGGATAACACGAGGATTACATGAGGCCAATAGTACAAGTAAATAGTCTATCACCACAATCGATTCCTCCCAATCATCATGAGCCTGACAAGAGCTCTATACAAGAGAAAGAGAAGATCAAAGAAAAATGCACCACTGCATGAGGACCATGATGATGCAGTCAATACTGTTACACGTGTAGAAGTTGAGGTCAACACGAGACATGGACCAAAAACAAAGTGTATCAAGGTTCCCTTGCCTTTGGTTACAGAAGAACATGGTGAATCAAGTTCAACTGGTATCCACAACAATCCAGGTCTTGCTCCAGAATGGGATATGCAAGAACCTCAGGTGGCCAATGAGCTGGTTTGGCCACAGATGGATCGGCATGGTCAGTTTCTGACATGGATTGACTTATTGAGACTCATATACAACTGATAGAGACAGAAGGGCTATGTATTGCAGTTTGTAGGATGAGTGGATGAATTGCTGCAAGCATCCCTGGCTTGGCAGGCATGATCCATCAACAAACAAGTTTGCAACCACTGTCAACTGAATAAATGGGCAATTTGGAGATGTATTGATTGTTCACTAGGAAGCATACTTTGCCAGACATGTATGTGCATAACACACAGGCAGAACCCCTTCCATCGCATTTAATGTTGGACTGGTACACACTTCTGCCACACTGAGCTATGGGAGGTTGGCACATACCTTTTGGTCCAGCACCAAACAAATCAGCTGATTTGCAATGCTTTTAACTTTCAAATAAAATATCTGGAGACATTTGAAGAGATGAAGAATAAAGCTGAGGCAGTGTCAGCCAATGATTATCTGGCAATGGCAACAGCAATGGCTCAACATCATGAGTTGGCATCGGGAATGACAGAGAGTACAGCAGACGATGAGACTGGGGCTGATGCAGCCTTTTTTGATCACCTTGATGCCCAAGAGCATCAAGAAAAGGACAATAATGATGTCAATGACAGCTTACAAGACTTCTTTGATGGCGATGTTGAACATGAAGTTGAACATGCTGATGAAGACATCCATGGGTTTCAGCCATATTTGCCTGAACAATGCATGAGGACTGATGCCCAGGCAACAACCATACTAGCAACTGCCGATCCCAAGCTGACCACCACACTGCTGACTGCTGATGCCTTGAACAACAGCTATATTCATGTGGTGCATACAAATGGAATACATCATTTAGCAATGGTTACCTGCCAGTGTCAGAGAGAACACCAAATTCCCTTGGACCTAGTAACCAGTAACTTGCTCCTGACCAGCTTCACCAAAATATGCACTCTTTTCACTGTGCAGGTTCTAGACCATTTTTGGCTCTGTAATCTGGAATAATTAAAGACATTGGCCTATCAGTTTTACCAGCTGATTTGGTGCATAACATTGCCAATGAGGCCTGCCAAAGTGGTCAACCTCTACCATGAGCTTCAGCGCATGTCCCGCTTATGGCATTGGATGAAAAGATTGAAGTGGGCAGCGTATGGACACAATCAAAAAGATCCATTGAATTCTAAACCAGGATCACTTGCCAATTACTGTCCAGCCTGTCCTCAAGCAGGCATAAATATACCAGAAAATTGGAAGGACGACGTGAACCAGTGGGTGACTATATACCTTGATTGTACAAGTTGCATCTGAAATGATACTATGGCTCTCAGATTTGTTTTTAAATGCATATTCATGGCTGACAGCAATTTCAAAGCTGACCATGTCTGGCAGAAAAACTTTAATGCTAATGTATAGCTGTGGGATGGAGCTGGGATGGCCCCAAATTAGACTGAATACAAGCAATTCCTCCAAGCTGCCATAGAATGATTCATGGTAGGTACACTTTACTTTGTGGTGGCCGATGCCATAACTGCTGCCAGTGCTGCTCCTGATGCTCATTCTGTTGGGATACATGGGCTTCTAGAAGGCTCCATGTAAAGATAAATTCTGAGACATTGCAAATGCTTTTTGGTATCAAAGGCATGTGATAGGACTGGAGTAGTGGCCATTGCATGTGCATGCATGGCTGTTACACACTCAATGCACTGGTAGACTTGTTTCAGGAAGAACAGCAAAAAAATGTTGACTTTGCTTTCCTTCAAGCTCTAAAAACCACCAGGGTCGACCATCAACAGGGAGTGATGCTCATTTACGACATTGTCTGCCAATACATTATCCACATTCAGGAGCATATTGGTGCACATCTGCTGGCAAGCTTGAGCATTGACCAGGCCATTGGACTTTTGCATGTTCATGGCCACAAGGATGAATGCTTTTTTCGCTATGCTCCATCTTTCATTCCAGGATCTGGCATTGTAGCAGGGGAAATACTCGAGTCTTTGTGGTCATTGCTGAATTCCATTTCTCCAACAGTCAGAACAGCGATGTTGCCACATCAGGCTGAAATGCTTGATGATCATGCTACAGATTCAAATCACAAGAAAATGCTCAGCATGACAGTCACACTGTGCTCAAAATCTCAAGAAGCCCTTGAGATATCCACACAGCTCAGCAAGCACCATGCAGAACTGACAGCAGCTTTTGGTCTACAGGCAGTCGAACGATGGGAGGATGAAGTCACCACAGCAGAAATTCTAAGGCTAACAGATGTCAGGGTAATGGATATGTATGCCACTCAGGGATTGCAACTGGCATCGGGAATGGGACCAGGACCAGGACTGGCATCAGGAATGGTCAGAGCATCGACACTCATTCAATCAGCAGTTGAGCAGTGGATTGATTTCACTATTGTTTTTGAACAAATGCAGTGGGTCATACTTCCTACCAAGATTGATGTATCACAATCCCTCATTGATCTGCACCAGGATTCAATTATGAGACAAAGTCTGTCGACTTGGTAAAGCACCTCATGCTTCTGACATGCAAGCTGTTGAACAAGAAAGAGAAGTTTTCACATCTCATATGGCAACCTTAACACATTTACAAAATGCTGCCAACATTGCTGAGCATATTGCTGTGCTGTATCTAATGATTAAATATTGCCAGTTTTTGAATGGCCACAATCAAGACATGGCACCAGCAAGATAATGCACCAGTGAAGACATGGCATCAGCCAAAGACATGGCATCAGCCAACAGGATGATGTTGGCCCAAGGATGGCATCAGAGCTAGGTTGCTGGCAATGAGACTTTGAAAAGAAGGAAAATTTACCCCCCCATGTGCCATGTGCACATTGAATTCAACCTTCTTGGAATAGGCCTCCATTGCCTGGTGGGTAACTGGAATCATAACTGTTTAATCAGAGATCAATCACACATTAAAAATGAATAAAAAACACTATTACATCACATCAACCTCCTCAACAAGAAGAGCCAAGCTAGCTTAAGGCTACCCGACTACCAAATTTTGGCATACTCAAAAAGCCAGGTTTGAGTTTCAAAATGGGAACACTGCTTTGTTTGTATATATTGATTGTATAGGGATCAACAACATGTGATTGTTGATCTTCAACATTTCACTCTTTTTCATATTAATATCGACCCCACTGCTGCAGCCAACCTATCATCCATCATGAACATTACATGTGACCAAGTCCTCAGCCAGATCAGCCAGATTGAACAGGCCATCCACAATTGACTTTGGGATGGAAGTATCGCTGTGGTGATGAAGGAAAGAAAATTGGCACTTGTGAGTGGATCAGCATGCTATCAGATTAACTATGCACTTATAAATTGTAGAAAACATTATTTGGGTGGCAAAGAGAGGTCCTCACAGAAGATGTGCAGGCTGTGTTCTGGGCTGATGCCTTCTTGTGGGGATTTGTGGTAGCATGGTCAAAGTCAGACAGGATAGAGGACCAAAGGTTTATTGAAGGTCAATAGAGGGCAATAAAGACCTTTGATGAGAAAAAGGGCATCACAGGCACTGCATCCACAGCAGCTGGACCAACCAACTTGACAATGGCAGCAGCAATGGAAGGTGGACCAGCAATGGCCACCATAGCAGTAGTGGCAGTGGGAACAGCATCACCTGCCAGAATGGCCATGGCAGTAGGAATAGGATTGGCTGTGGCCAAGAAGGCATCAATGGCAGCAGCCAAGGGATGGCAGTGGCCAAGAAATGAGGAACAGGAGTGGCAATGTCAATGCCAACAAGGAGAGAAGCAGCAGTGGCACAGGCCAAGATGTGGGCCCAATCAGAAGCATCAGGATCAAGAATTCCTGCCCCTGCCCAGCGTCCAATACTGCCAGTCATCACAGTGACATGCAGGTTGCGACAGGTGGAGAGTAGCAAGGGATCAGATAAAAATTTGGATGAGGAGATGGAGAGCAATGCTGGTACCAATCCCAGGATGGAGCAGAAGTGGTACAATGCAGCAAGGGAGGGATGAGCACCACCCCAGTGAGGGAGTTTGTGAATGATGCCCTGTGCACAATGTGTCAAGCTTAGGCATCAGTGTTGGGTCAGGTGAATGGCAAAACCACATGCTACTTCTGTGGGAAAGGGACAGTTTGGTGCAATACAGAGGATGTGGATTGAGTGCCAAGAATGAAGAAAGCAAAAGGATTGGCAAGACAAAAAGCAAAGAAGGCACAATTTTCCAGTGAAGACAGTGCAGAGGAATTATCTAGGCAGTTCACTGCAAGAGAAAAAGGAAAATCCAAAGGTGAGTTCTTCCATATCATGACACATAAAACCACTAACTAACATATATACCTATAGCTGTGGAACAGGATATCGACATGGCTGATCCCAAGCCTGAGCTGATTGCCTCCACTTTCCTGATGGCCAATCCCTCCTCTGTTGACTCTGCCCCCCTCACTGGACATCTATACCAACTGGAGGAAGACATGTACCAGCATGCATGGTGGAATGAAGAGTCAGTGCAAGAGTCCCGACTCCACATATGAGAACTCTGGAACGTGTTTCACTTGCTTTAAAGCAGAGTGAACAACATTGAAGGATATCTTGGGTTGCAGGCTGGCACACAGCCCATTATGTTATACAATGGTTACATGGCTGGGCAGGTGGTTTGCCTTGAGAGGACTCTAAGCAGGAGGGCAGAGGTGTATTAGGAAGGAAGAATGGATGCCAAGGAAGTCAATGCCACTTCTGCTCCAGGTCCCACTCTGAGTCCTGCTCTGAGTCCCACTTCTCCCACTCCCCCTCCTGCTCCTGCTCCCATGCCTGCTCCTGTGCCCGCTTCCACTCCCACTCCTGCTCCTGCTGTTGGTTCCATGCCTGCTCCAACTTCTGCTCCCCATGCTGCTCCTGTTTCCACTGCCACAGAGAAAGATGAAGAGATGGCTAAGCTGGATGGTGAAGGGGCCTGGCTGTACCTGAAGAGGTTGCTGGAGAACAATCCTTGGCTGGCACCCCCTGTTGGAGCAGACTACATACGCTGCACAGAGGAAGAGACGACACATTCCTTATAACCTACCTGGGGTTTAGTTAGTCTTAGAACTAGGGTTTAGCAGAGGTAAGAACACTGTATATCTTCTATAGTACAGGTTCTCCTTATATACATAATAGTAAGGATGTCACATGACTCAGGAATGTGTTTATCACATGTATGTGCAGTAAGTGCAGTAACATGTGTGTGCTGCATGCTTGGCCTCATGTATGCAGCATGTATCAGGATTTAATTTCAACACCCCCCCTCAAACTGTACAGCGCTCTAAGCAGCTAAGTTTGAATCTCGAAAGTAATTCCAAGAGAGTCTCTAAATTTCCTGAATAAGACAGCGCCAAGGTTCTTTGTGAACATGTCAGCTGGATTATCATTTCCAGGAATGAAAATGACTGTGACTTTGTCATTTTCTATGCATTCGCGGGTATAGTGGTAGCGAATGTCTATATGTTTGGTCCTTCTTTCCTGAACTGGATTTGATCCGATAAAGATGGATCACTGATTATCAGCGCAGATTGGTACGCGCTTCAGTACATATCCAAGTTCCTGGAATAAGGACTCTATCCACACTATCTGTCGACAAGTGTCGGAGAGAGCCATATATTCAGCTTCTGTGGATGACAGTGCTACAGTTTTTTGTAAACGGGACTGCCAGCACACAATGCCACTTGCTAGAGTAGCAAAGTAACCCATTGTAGATTGGCGTTTGACAGTGTCAGCTGCCCAATCAGAATCTGTGAAGGCCTGTAGCCCCTCAGACTTCTCACCATCATAGACAATGTTATATTTCTGGGTTCCCACCAGATAGCGCATGATGTACATCGCTTTGTCTAGATGTTCTTGGCTAGGATTAGCCAAAAATTGCGACATCTTGATTACCGCATAAGCGATATCAGGTCGTGTTCCGAGCATCAGATACAATAAAGATCCGATCACAGACTGATATTTTGATCTAAGCATCGCATTGGGCGTTGCTGTGTTTTCTGATGGTTTGTAACCAGTCGGGAGTGGAGTGGGGGTCGCTTTGGCATTTGTCATCTCGAATCTCTCAAGCACTTTGGTGAGATATTCAGTTTGATCAAGTTTGACTTTGCTTGCAGTCTGGGTGATGCGCATGCCTAAGAATTCCATGACTTTTTCAGTACTATGGCACTCCCAATGCTTTAGACAAGCATTTTTCTTTTCATCCACAAGTTTCTTGTTCTTCCCCATGAACAAGCCATCATCAACATAGACGAGTGCAATAACAATGCTGCCTGTCTTAGGATCCTTGTGTATGAAAATGCCAGCATTGGAGCTGGCGTGCACAAACCCAATGGTGCACATAAATGCCTCTAGCTCTTTCCACCATGCAAGTGAGGCTTGTTTAAGGCCATACAATGCTCGGCATAAGTGCAATACTTTGCACTCTTTTCCCTCGAGTCTGAAACCCTCGGGTTGATCCATATAGATCTCCTCATCTAGTTTGCCATATAAAAATGCGGTTTTTACATCTAGGCTGGTCATATACATGCCTTCTAGAGATGCAAGTGCAAACATGAGGTGTATGGTCTCGTAGCGGACTACCGGTGAGAAAATCTCATCAAAGTCAACGCCTTTGACTTGTGAAAAGCCTTTGGCCACGAGTCTGGCTTGTTTTCTTCCATCCGATTTTACAGAGAAAACCCATCTATTTTTGATCGTTTTTCGATCATGTGGAAGATCGACGATGTCATAGACTTGTCGCTTACGAAGAGCCTCTAATTCTTCATGACAAGCTTGTTTCCACTCACGTTGCTGTTGCCATGGTAGGCGCGCAATATCGCGCAATTGGATTGGAACTTGGCTTATTTCGCTCGATGGTTTGACTGCTTTTGACAACAGCCAGCGAATAAGCTTATCTCCTCCTTCCTTGGTTATCTTTTTAATATAACCTGCTTCGTCCAGTTCCCCCATTGGGTGATCATGTTCTTGATCATTGGAATCGGGCACACTCTCGTGGGGTACCGAACTCGGTCCAGCAACCGGTTCTTTCTGTTGAGATTGTGGTCGTGTTCAGTTATGATCCGAATCTTGACCCACAGATCTCTTCCAATATCGATCACGTGCAATGTCTCTCTCTATGTCAGAGGGGAGTCGCTTCTCTCCATAGGTATTGCCAGGACGGTTTGGAATGTTCCTCTGCCTGCCTGATCGATGGGGCAATTGCTGCCATTCCTGTTGATCATCACGTCTTAGACGAAAGTCCTCAGTGGTTACTGGAGGCGGTGGAGGAGGAGCATTTGTCACATCGTCATGTGCCTTTTGCTCACTTGGTACATTATCATCATCATTTTCTGATGATGGAGGAAGGGGCGGATCTTGTGGCAGTATAGAATCATCGCCATCCGTTCCAGATGAGTGGTCATCATCTTCTGGTTCTGGAGGTGGAAAATCACCAAGGTCTGTATTGGCAGGAGTTTTAGCTCCGGGACAGCATGGGAACAACGTTTCATCAAATAGTGCCGTAGCACCAATGAATATTGTGCCACTAGGTCGCATGAAATGGTATGCTTTAATGCCATCTTCTAATCCAAGGTACGTCATCAACTCCGATCGAGGAGCCAATGTGTTTGGACGCTTCTCCTTGGGTAGGTAGACGTAAGCACCACAACTGAAAACTTTCAGATCGTTTAGATCTGGGTGGACTTTTGTCAGGTCCTCAACTGGTGTCAACCATTTCAGGCGCCTTATCGGGGTTCGGTTGTATAGGTGTGTTGCATGTTCACCCACCATGATTGTGGTAGACATGCAGTAAATCGCAGGGTTTGCGACTTTTCCATTATTGTCCTTATGGCATGTTCTGCGCGCCCATTCTGTTGGTGAACGTGGGGTGCAGACATCTCTATTTTGATGCCAAAGTCCTTGAGCACATTTTGTAGCTCACGATCTTTGAACTCCCCCCCTGGATCAACACACCAGCACTTGATTGTAGCGCCATACTGTGTCAAAGCCACTGCCCGAAATTGTCTGATGGCTGCAGCAGCATCAGATTTCTTTTTAAGGCATTGGACCCAGATATGTGACGTTTTGTCATCCAGAAATACAATAAAGTATTTATGTTTATAGTACGATAGTACTGGGAGTTCCTTCAGATCGGAATGTATTAATTCAAAGGGTCTTTCAGCGTGTGAATCTGATTCAGGGAAAGATTTTGAGGTCATTTTCCCTTCAGTGCACCCTGGACATATAATTTTGTCTTTAGGAATAATTAAATTCCTTGGGAATTTTATGGTGCTATTAGGCATCTTCCCTAGCGCCTCTTTGGATGGGTGTCCAAGTCGCTTATGCCAAGTCGAGTAGTCTGTGACATACATTGTCGCGACATTGATTCCCTTGGTGCTCAATATATGAGTCTGAGCCCAATAAATAGTGTCACGTTTCATAAGAGGGACACAATCCATAATTGGGTTTCCTTGCTTGAAAAATGAAATGTGTGCGGAGGAACCACGCACATCACTTCCGTCTTGTAAGAAGATGCCCATTGACAGTAATCGAGCATTACAGTCGGGTATGTAGTAGACGGGGTATAATCGCGTTTCATGCATCTCTGACTTCCCATGACATACTACCTGATGTCTAATGAAGACTGCTCCTTTCCCTACTATATGAGTAGTACCCGTGGCTGTTTGAACCAGGGTAGAGTCCTTTCTCGGTAAAGGCTCGTAAGAAGCAAAATCTTTAATTTCACCAGTGAAGTGTTTTGATGCGCCTGAATCCATGATCCAGTCGGCACCTTTCTTACAATTTCCATTTGCACATGTAACACATATATTAAGATGTAAATTGTTCCATGATACATTTAGTAGCGGTAAAATTTTACATGAAAAGTTCGCTGTGATCAGTGGAATATTAATTCTTGTGCTTGTGGCAAGGAAAAGGATTGACCTTTCATCATATGTACCTGTTTCAAGCAGTTCATCGACAAGCATTTCATCGACGGCTTTCCATACTTCTTCATCAGAAATGGCAGGTTCCGATCCAAGGGAGACACTATCGTCTTCTACCTCTACGATCCTTGGTTCTGGTTCAATCCTCCTCCTCTTACCTTCTCACACTGTTAGGTGCTCTTCCAGCGGTCGCAGATTTTTTGCGCTGCGTGGGAGATTCATTTGCTCGAGGGTGTCTCGAGCCTGCTGATATTCGGTATAGACCGAATGAGAGGTACAGGCCGCGCCCGTGTATGCCTGTGCAGGCGGTCGGTGGCGAGGATCCCTTGTGGGAGTATGTTCACACTTCTCGATGCACTGGATGAGTGGCATCGGCGGTATGATGGTGCCATTACCATTTATAGTAGTAAAAGCTTGTGAGGCGAGGTGGGAATGTTTCTCTTTAGGTTTTTCCTCTTTAGTTTTTTTGTCCCCACGTCATCCACGCTTTCGGGATGATTCTCCATTGTTGCCTTGAGATTGCCATTTGGGGTTTCCCCCTTTGCGCTTGACAGCAGAAAGCTTGGTGGCCTGAGGTGGGCCAATGAGCTTTCCAACTGCTGTGCGCCGTGAGGCTTCAGCGACAATGGAGTCCTTGACATGTTTAAACGTCAAGGCTCTAGTAGCGGTCGTGTTAAGGACCGTGGCAGATAGAGAATCGTACTCGCGCGGCATCGCAGCAAGTAGAATCATTGCCTGTACTAATTCAGGGATGGCGACATTGGCAGCCGTAAGGCGCTCAAATTTATCAGCCATTTTGGCAATCTCTGGCACAGGATTTGCAGCCAGAATTTTGATTGCGATTGCAGACCTAAAGTCCGCAAAGACTTGGGAGGGGCCATTGACACCATAGTCAGTGCGGATGAGATCCCATACCTCCTCAGCAGTGTCCTTGGTGTTGGCACGCTGCCGAATAGAGGGGGCCAGGCGGAGCACTAGGCTACCAATCGCCTGGTCATTCTTATTGTTCCAGGCCTGGAGCTTGGCATTAGCTTCCGCTACTAGTGCAGCATTTGTTGCCGTCAAAGGAGGCGCCATGGGTGGTTTTAGTTCCATCCCGCTAGTTATTTGCCAGAGGCCCTGAGACCTGAGCCACGCCTTCATTGAGTCAGCCCATTGAATGTAGTTAGAGCCATCGAAAGTTTGTACGAGTTTTTCAAGAGTTGAAGACATGATGTTATAGTGGCAGCTGGTAAAAGCGCTCAATCAGTCCTCTTATTCAAGAAAACATGTTCCATAATCTCAGGCAAAAACACTCCTTCAGAGTGGTTAACCCTAGTCAACCTGGGTTTTTTAAATGCAGCTTGCAGAGAGCGCAATGCAGCTCACGAAGAGCGCAAGGTTACAATTTGGAGACAATGAAGTCAACGTCGTTCGCAGCCAGTTAAGGCGCATTCACGACATGCCCAGCAGGGCCCATAACCTGTTGGAGCAGACTACATACACTGCACAGAGGAAGAGACAACACGTTCCTTATAACCTACCTGGGGTTTAGTTAGTCTTAGAGCTAGGGTTTAGCAGAGGTAAGAACACTGTATATCTTCTATAGTACAGGTTCTCCTTATATACATAATAGTAAGGATGTCACATGACTCAGGAATGTGTTTACCACATGTATGTGCAGTAAGTGCAGTAACATGTGTGTGCTGCATGCATGGCCTCATGTATGCAGCATGTATCAGGATTTAATTTCAACAGTATTGCAAGGGGAGATATATGGTCAAAGAGTGGAGGATCATTGAGCCTTATAGAGATGCATTCCAATCACAGGAATCCAAAGCTGGCCAGTTGCAAATACTCAAGTGTAACATTCTCCCTGCCACATTCAATTACTAGGTGTCAATCAAGAGGGCCCCAATGGATGAGGAGGAGAGTCACCTATGTGCCAAGGTGAACCATCAACTTGAAGCATGTGAAGGTTCTATTTTTGATCACATCACCAGGAACTGACAACCTGGCTTTCGAACAACTGGTGAATGATGAAGGGCTACTTGTGCAAATCAAACAACTTCAAAGTCAAGTGATCAGAAGCCATTTGGGCCTTATAACAGGATTAAGTTTTGAAAGAGATCGGAAACCTGCTAGGTATTGAGAATGCCACCACAAGCACACTTGGATGGTTCCAGATGTGACTGCCAGCCATCAAGAGTGTTTTTAGCAACATGACTGCAGAGAAAAAGGTAATCCTTGAGATCGAGCAGGATAAAATAATGCAGGAAGGTTATCCTGAGTAGACAAAGCAAAGGTAATTTAATGCTGTTTCTGCTGCTGATGCCGATGGTGACTGACATCTCACAGACTAGCAGAGAAAAACCTGTGTAAGGATGTAGAGGAGAGTGCCCAACAACACTGGTTAGAAATGGGAGTGCTGTCTGTGATATTTACAGCCCATACTGCACCTAATGGTTTGATGGTTGTTGATGCATGAGTGGAATCTTTAATTGTGATGCCGATGCTGATGCTGATTACAGTCATGATGATGTCGCCTCTTTAATGGCTACCCCTGCATGATCATTTCTGGACACCTATCATGATCATATCACAGAGCTCAAGCGGAACCTCGTGAGTTATGTCAAGGCGTTACATGCATCAGATGTTGCCTCAAGGTCAGCAATGCAACCTAACACCACCACACCACAAACCTGACTTCTGATGACTCAGGATGGGTTCCCCATCCTGCCCACAAGAAAAAAGAGCTGGAGCAATGGTTTATGTTGTATGTTGGGCAGCATTACAGTACGACAACTTCTCATGCTACAAACTGTTACTTATCTCCATGCAGAACTAGTCAACAATGGTTGTAGTCATCATATCCCATTCAAAGCAATTGCTGACCAAACCTCTTTATTCATCAATCCTGAATATCTCCCCAGAAGGTTCAAATTCAGAGACCCATGGAACATGCACAAGAGCATCATAGAAGACTTCTTTGACCATGTTCTGTAACATCAAACAGTGCAGGGCCCTGAAAGAGCATTCAGGTTCAAAGGAATCAAAGTGAGCAATGGGAGTGTGTCTCCTGCACACTATCCTCATAATTTAAACAATCTTCCACCTTCCCGATGCATTTCCAAATGCAGTGGATGATGAAATGCCGAGTCCATCATGGGCACCAGCCTGCATCCCGATGCCAATGCCAATGCCCAGCCTCAAGGTCAATCAAGAAGCAGAAAAAGGGAGAAACTGAAACAACAGTGAGAAAAACCTCACCAATGATCAAGAGCAGAACAGGCACCCATCTCTGAACCCCCAGATTCCTTGCAACTCATGGATCCAGCTTAGTTGAGCTATGTGCAAGTCAATCAAACAACAATGGACATACTCTGCACAGCTGGTGTGACTCAACCACAGCCAATTAATGGTCTGGGTGATGGTGAACCAGAGTATGTCATTCCTCAACACATTTATGAGAAGTCCATTACACCCATATCACCTTTAAATGATGATGTAAACAATGCCCCATGCCCACTTGATCCATCACTGTTGGAAGGCAACACCACATCAACTCAAGAAAGATTGAACTGACCTAAACCTCACCGCCTGTCCAGGCAAACTCAGACAGAGAATTCTATTGTAAGGGCAAGGGTGAAGGCATTAAAACTGTCAACAGTTGGATTGGCATCAGGATCAGCAATGGTAGGATTGGCAGACAGAGAATTGGCAGCAGTAGGATTGGCAGACAGAGAATTGGCAGTGGTAGGATCATTTGGTGATTGCCAGACCCCACCTGTAAAGAATACATTTCAACAGATGACCCCCCCATCATCTCAAATCAAGAATCAGGGACAGAAATTGGCCCAACGTGCCTGCAGAACAGCTGATCACCTTGCTCAGCAAGAAGCTGTCTCTATGCAGGTTGTTGGGAGAAGAAGAGTAAACTTTGCACAGTAAATTTACTATATGTGTCTCAGTAGAAGACAAAGATTGACAATAGTAAGATTTGCAGAAGGAATCAAGCACTGGAGAGTATCTGTGCTCAGGTCCTGGGCAGTCCTGTCGAGAACAGTGTGATGGAACATGAAATTCTCTCAGCATCTTCATATGCAGGTGAGGTGGGGGGCCAGGTGACAGGTCTGCCTGAAAAATGTTCAGGTGAGTAGGCACCATTGGTCACAAGGTGGCAAGGGTTACAAACTGGCATCGGCCACAAGCTGGTGTCGGTCATGAGTTGGCATCAGTTATGAGCTGGCATCACGCAACAGGACAATGTCTCTGGAGAGTATCTATGCTCAATGGACTTCCCTCAGCATCTTCATATGCAGGTGAGGTGGGGGGCCAGGTGACAGGTCTGCCTGAAAAATGTTCAGGTGAGTAGGCAGCATCAGCCATGAACTGGCATCGGCCAACAGCACGACATCTCTGGACAGTATCTATGCTCAATGGAATTCCCTCAGTATCTTCATATTCAGGTGAGGTGGGGGGGCAGGTGACAGGTCTGCCTGAAAAACGTTCAGGTGAGTATACCTGCTGAGGTCCTGGTTCGATATGGTGAGTCCTGCTCCTGCTCCCGCTCATCATGTGGATCATGTGCATGGCACCGATCTGGACTGTGTAATGCTGATCTTGATTCCGATCCTGGTAAGGCCGCTGCCACTGCCATCCCCATTGCCATTGCCGCTGCCAGAAACTATTTCATAGGCTTGATGTCTGTATTAAATGTATTACTCTTCGGTCTAGCAACCATTGTAATAGTGTATTCATTTGTTACTATAGTAGGTACACATATATAGATTAGAGCATTTGACAGCATCAACCGAACTCGTATCATTCGATACACTGACTGTATCATTCGACACATTGTAGGTTACCTATGTGATCTATCATGCTACAAACCACTTTACTGCCCATATCATTGATGAGACTGGTCAGATGTGGTATCATGATGGTATGCAGACAGGAGTACAGAGAACACTGATTCTGGAACAGAGTGGAACTTATCCATATGCAAATGCAATTGCGGCTGTGTATAGCCGTGGCTGAATGAAAGAACTCGGACATGCCATGCGGAGCAGTGGCCCACTAGCACAAGTTGGTCAATACAAAACAATGCAAAAAGTCTGCCAAGAACTACGTAGCACTCAGCAGTACCATAGTGCCATAGCATTATTTGGACGCACCATAGTAGTACCTTTGTGATATGTAGCAGCTGCCACTCCACAAGAAGCCACCACGCACAATTTTTTATTAATTTGCGAGGCCGCGCGCGTTGGACGACGCGAGGGTTGAAATCGCACTGCAGTCTACCAACATCAGGTAAATTGTTATACAGTTAATTTAACTTTGAGGAACCCCACAAGTACAAAGATGTGATATAGGTGGTGAGTACGCCTTACGCGTGATAGCAAATCCGAAAAGTTATGTCCTAAAGATTCGTAATAGCCGAGCCTCTGTGACAATCCTTGTACGACACAACGGGCATTCCCTCGAAGTTCCCATGATTAACTCCGAACAGCCTCTGCACATAGCAAGATGTCTTAACACAGTTCATTAGTCAACATATTCCCAAGATCGCCATAAAAGAGGACGTACCCGCAATCAACAATAGCAATGTTAGCCTCCTCATCCTGACATATCACACATAGACCATGACGTTCTAAATCTGCAGCACTTCCTCTTGGTTTCATGGGTGGTGGCGTGGGGCCCTTCGGTGCTTCACCAGCATAGCCCTCGGCGTCCACATGCGGATTATCACTAGTCCCGACGTCCTCATCCTCTGGCGGCTGTCCGCCTTCCGCATGCTCGTGATCACGGACCCCTGCTTCCCTGTCCCGCTGTGCTCGAACTTGCTCCATAAGATCTCTCTGCCGCTCCAACCTCTCGGCTTCTTCCTGCTCTTCCAGCACCCGCTGTCGCTCCCTTTCTCTCCGTTCATCCGCCGCCAGAATCTTCACTTTCGTCACCAGGTCGCTTTTCTCTAGTATCATACTGGCGTTGACGTGATTTGTAAACAGGATGGCTTTAAGAGCAGAAATCGATAGCGATCCGATAGCTTCCGAGGTCATGTTGAGAAGCTCATCAAGAGATGGAGGTGGCGCAGAAGGAGGTGGACCTGCGGAGGTGGCACGGGGATGTGGTGGGGATGGATTGGGGGTAGGCTGATGAACGTTATTGGAGTAAGGGGCGGAAGGACGTTGGTAGGAATGTGTGGACGTTGGCCGAGAGGTATGCGGCACCTGTGGAGGGGTGGGGGGGTACGATGGGTATGGAGGCGGTGACACATGAGGAGATTGGGGAGGATGAGGCTGTGGCGGCGACGGATGATAAGGTAAATCTGGACGGTTTCCGGGCATGGATGGTGGTGACTGATCATAGTAGTAATCAGGACGGGGCGGGACTGGCGGTGGCGGCGGTGAATTGTATTGCTGTGGCCGGTGATATTGTTGTGAAGCAGCAACGCCTTGATACCGTTGGTTGGGAGGAATGTCGGGCAGTAGATCAGGGCGAGGGAAATTGTATGACGGGCGTTGAGTGGTCCGTTGGGGCGGTGGCGGTGGTGGATTGTTTGAGGTCTGATTCGGACGGGAGAAGAAACCACGACGATTTGGGCCTGTTCTGCTTGGTACAGAGTATTGCCTGTAGAAGTTCTAGGGACTAGAATAAGAGATAGCCTAGCGTGGGTGGTATATACATACCTCATTCTCGCGTGAGAGACAGCCATTCGGGTTCTATCATCCAGAAAGTGAGCTGTCCGTCGATCCAGAAACTCGCTCAAAGAAACCCACTCTCGCAGCCACGATACCATCTATAACATCGTCCTTCTCAACCGCGCGGTCTATCTTTATATTGTAAGCATCCGCATACTTCTTCAACTTTCCCAATGGCATTGCCTTCAGCTGTCCTCTGCCACTTGCGGTGACTGTTCTCAGATCAGCTCCAGCCAAGACTGTGACGATATACGCACTGGTCAAGAAATCTATACAGTAAGCACACACATTCATCGAATCATACCCCGTATCCTGTCCGGAACGAGGCATCAAAGCCTGGTAATCCGTGCAGTTGTGACAATAGGAATAACCTGGAAATCAAAAGACCAAAATCGATAATAGCCTTCCCGAACCACTTTACCACATACCACAGTGATTACACTTCCTAGAACGATTAAGAAACACGTTAAACTCTTTGCCACATTTTCTGCATGAATCTGAGGATTCTACTGCTGGTGGCGGCCCACTAAGTAAGGGAAGCCCTCGACCATCAGCCATACTCTTCAAATAAGTAGGAAACGGGAATAAAACAAGTGATCTCTTGAATCAACAGGGTTTATAAGTGAAAGGACGGAATGTCGTAGAATGTTCGGCGGCTTGTCAATGTGTAAGCGGTGCTCGTAACTCACGTGCTCCTGGACATATCGGGGTCACGCCGAAGCGGAATAGTGCTGTGACTCATGATCAGACTGTCAGAGTAAAGCATACAAACCGTGGTAAGACAAACTGATCTAGCAAGAACCTATGTATTGCAAGGCATCGCAGGAGTCCTTCGATAGCTGCAACCTTTGGCCAGAATTTCCTTGCATGTAGAAGATATTTCACACTTCATTTGAGAATTGGCCAGGCAGTCCTCAAGGCCCTCTTACTTCACGACTCCTGTTCCCACGTGATTTCCATAATGGCAACGTCGGGTCATTTTGTGAAGAGGCTCCCATATGATCAGGTTCTCTTGCGCCCCTTGACCCGGATCCACGGGGAGATGTGTCGCGTCTAGGATTGCTAAACACAGCTTCGACTCGCGCGACTGTTTCTGTCAAGGTATCAACACAAAGTTGCAAGTGTTCGAAATCGGCACATCGATATTTTGGGTTTAGCAGACAGATGCCATCCTGCAAATCCTCCTCACTTGGAGTTTGCGTTCTTCGGTGGCGGAGGTACACTGCCTGCTGCTGCATTTTTTGCACATGCAGAGGGTCATCCCCTTGACTAAGCACATGGATATTCAAGCCAAAGAACTGTTGTGATCTCGCACATCGATCCAAATCTATCTTCTTGACCTGTGGTTGTACCATTCCAACCATCCCCAGTCGCTCCATGAAAATCGGCAGTGATCTTCAGAAACATCAAACCATCTTCTGCAGCATGCTGGTCATTCAGATTCCAGAGTGCGAAGAAAATCTTAGTGAGCTGGATAAAAGTGAATGTATTGCTGCAAGCAGTCCCTATCAAGAATAACCAACAGAAGACTCGCTGAGCATCCAAGTCCCCACTCTTGCATGTTGTACCATCCGCTCAACTGTTTCAAAAGCCTATTTCTATCGCTAAGTTGTGGCTTTGGGCGATCTCAACAAGCAACTTGAAGTCAACGCTCGGGAGTTCCTCGTCCTCAGGAACACTGTCAACAAAATGGTAGTCAGTATCATTTTTTATCTTCCAGACGGAGAGCACTGATTGATCCGCTACGTCTTTTATCGAAACAGGTTGAGGGTGCTCGCAGCTGAAGTCAGAGACGTTGGAAGTTGGGAGTCAGGGCAAGTCGGAGGTCGTCGACACATGGCTATTGTTACTATGATCAGGTATATCGACACCAATGAATTCGTAAAGTTCGTGAAATTCTCCGTCCTGATATTGTCCTGGATTGATACGACGTAATTCCTGTGCGAATGACTGGGTAAGGCGACTTTAAAAGTTATTGAACATCTTGTTATTGAAAGGACGTTGCTGTGTAAAATCAGAATCAGTGGTGATATTATTGTCATATGGCTCTGACTACGTCTTCATGATGACTTAGCAAGACGTTTAATTTCTGGATCGAGTGATGATTCAATCCTGACATGTGGAGGTGACCGAGGAGCTGGCATAGAACCTTCTGGTCGTCGGCTAAGGCAAGTCAATACAGAGGGACAAGTCACAAAGGAAGAGGTAAGATTCTCTGACCAGAACGATCGGGATGATACAGAGCTGCAAGAATGTCGATGGCGAGTTCTACATGAACATCTTCATGTGGCCTTGCAGTTTTGACGCTGCGTCACATTTCAAGTCAGCACAGGAGGGAGCTGGGGTAGAATCAACTCACACAGGCGCAGTCTTCTGTGGATTCGTCCAGTCGACTACCCGCAGCCCGAATTGATACGGACTAATCATTTCTTGATCATTTTCCAAGTCTTCGTGCATACGAACACACTGATCAAAAGCTGTTATGAATATCTGCATCATATGAGCATTTTAACGAAAGAAAACACCTCAAAAGAGCACCCGAACCACTGCATTCGTCTCTGGTTAGCAGGTGATGAATAACAATAAACAGGGAAGAAATATGAGAGGCATTGTCGAAGCTCATAGTTGGTGGGGAAACATAGATTGGCAGAAGAGATGATAAGACCTATCAAATAACAAAAAGAATGGAAGGTTGAATTATTGCAAACTGAACACAGGTAATGAACATACCTTTAGGTCTGTTATCTTTGCTGAGATCAAAAGCTTGCAAAATCCAATGTACAGCACAGCCTGTGTCCTTGCCGAATCGTCGGAGTCCAGAGTTTGCAACAAGAAGTCGATAATTCGTTTAGTCTATGAAATCCAATTGATGATTCGACGATGTAGCGTTGTGGCCTTACAGTATCTTCGGAATGCCCAAGGAATTCTTGATTGTACAAAAACAAGAGATCAAATATGACTTGCAAAACTCGAACCTTGAGCTCTTCAGACTCTGTACTTGACAAACAGCTGAAACGAGCTCAAAGCCATATTCTAAGACTTCGTCAACGGATGGTCCCGAGAAACACAATAAGCACTTCTGCAATCAGGCAGCAAAGTCCAAGGCCTACAAGACCTTTCTCCCGCATCGCCACTTAGCTCCTTTCTTTCGACACATGGTATGATCAGATTGGCGAGAACTCCCTCAGGTGTTGAGTTGTCCTCGAAGCTCTGCCACACATTAGGAACAGACCATGAGATGAAACCAAAGACATACACCATTGACATGCTCAAGTATCCCAATACATAGTGTAAGACACCGGATATCAGTTGCATCTGCTTCCATACGCTCTTCGGCCGTCAGTTCTTCGCCTGGTCTCGTTCTCCGCATCAATTTATCCCTGTAACTTTACCTTTAGACGTACAATTAGACTTAAGAGTGTGAATGAAATACATGTTCCATAACTCTAAGGCGAGTCTGATCGATTTCTGACTGACTTTCATCATTCTATGATTATATGGAATTGCAATCAGTGTACACATACAGAAAAAATAAATAAATCGATATTACCGTCACACTCTGAGAATCATGATTATCGCCACTATCGTCTTCTCGAAGCTCGATGACGATCTCCACCACAACCCGGATAATGTTGGCATTATCTCGGTGAGAACATCGAGGACTGGCTCGATCAAACCCTGAGGTAGCTCAGGGTGCACAAGCATATCATCTAAATGTGTAGTTCCTAGCTGAGGTATACTTGCATAAATCAAGGGGAAACGGCTTACGAACAACTAAAAACACTTTCCGCCTTCCAATTTCGTCCATGTAATCAAGCTTCAGCACCATTCTTAGAAGTTCTGAAACGATGATCTCTTGTTTAGCTAGATTCTCTTCACGGCGCTCAACTTCCTCCTCATCCTCGTCCGCCCGACATTCGACAGCCGCGCGTTTTCCGCCTCTTGCAGAATGTCCAAAAGTACGTTGTAGATGTGTTGTAGATGAAAGGCAAAGACCATGACTACTGGTAAGGAAGCCGCCTCAAGACGTGCCTCATTCTTCGTTTCGACACAATGTTCAACGAACACACGAGCAAGAACCGCCGACTCGGGGACCAGTTCTTGCCAAAACGCGTCTAATGAAAATAAGTCTGATAGTGTTCGTGGAGATGAAGCAAGACAGACCAACCTGGAAATACAAGCACATCAGCAATATCAGGCTTGATCACAAATATTGACATCATTGCTGGGCCAACGACATCAAAAAGTGATAGGAACTCGACGAAGGCCATCCTAATGCCTCCGTCATCCCCTACCCAGGTCCCATCATCAGCTTCGTTGGCCTCCATGAAGACTGTGTCAAACCAGGAAGCAATCATCTTGCCGGTGGCAACCCTAACGCTAAGCTCTCTATCGCCGGGGCCGTCCTTGACTACCTGTTCGCGTTGTGCGATGGTAAGTTGGCGTGGATGACCGAGTTTTGGCTGAAGAACTGCGGAATAGACCAATCTACGTGTCAGAGCATCAGTGTCGCGCGTACGGCTCAAGACGGCGTTTATAGTCGACAGGCTTAGAGGGACTTGCAATAAGGTAGCGCGCTTTACTTCGCTGTAGATAGGATCGGCACAGAATGAATGTATCGTAGAATGGAACAAAAATATGTATGACACAAGCAGCCGGGTCGTGACAGAGAACATCAAGGAGAAATTCGAGGATAGTCTGTTCACCTGGTTGAATTTCACTTGAATCCTCGATACCAACTAGTTTCGAAAGCGAAATAACCGCGTGGGCTCGAATGAGGGACTCTCTGTCACAGAGACGTTCAACCAGACTATCCAGGAGGACGTGGTACGCATCCTCACTATCACAAAATCAGCGGTAGCTTTGCACAGAGAGTAATTACCACTTGCTCAAGTCCGCCGAGGTGGACTATCAGTTCAGAAATGATGACCGAACGATACCTCGTTATCTTGTTCTTGGCGCTGAAGCCTTGGAATAGCCACTTCAGCACACAGGATACAAATCTAGATGCGATCGTATCGTCGTCGTCGTCGTTCAGGCCTTGCACTGCAAGAATCGCCAAAAGCTTCTTTCACCTTCTCCGCGGACACTGAAAACAAAATGTGAATTAACAAGTCCAACAGTTAGAAGGAATGTGAGTGGTCTGCCATAAATCCAACGCTGAGCAGCCACAGTAATATCCACGCACCTTTCTCGTTCAAAAACTTCACATAGGATCCTACGAACCTCACAACCGATCGGCCGTCGCAAACGCGATTAATTCATGTCAATAAACGCATCAAAAATACCCTTTCACCAATGAGCTTTATTACATTGTCCTTTTTGCTGAGATGGATGATAGTCGCGGCTTGCTGGTACAGCTTGTAAAGAGCAACACAGTTCTTGCGATGGTTAGCCAGAGCGATCTGCGCTTGGTCAAATATAATAGCTATGGATTCCCAGAGCTTCGAAACAATTTTCAGAACTGGGAGCCATGACGATGGAAGTGAGCAAGATCTGAGGTTAACATGAAGTTCAACACGAACTTTTGTTGATGCACGTTTATACTTGTGTACGCGTTATTATACTGGATTTGTTTTTTCCAACTGTCCCACAGTACGTCACATATCAGTTGACATGATCCCATCACATCTTTGCAGTAAATCCCCTAATTTCCCTTACCCGTAGTCTCGTTCACGACGAAATAGGGCAGGAGACACTCGCTGATGCTCGTGTAGGGAGGACCAGTGGACCGGACCGAGCTGAGCTTGAAGTCGCAGGCAAAAAAAGTTGAATGAAAGGCTTGCAAGCTCCTGACCTATAATGTCTGGTGCGGTTTGATTGTAAGGGGTGGGCTCAGGCCACACCATGACAACATTGTTGAAACCATCATAATGTATCTCCATTGAAACATTACTTTTTGGCTTGACATTTGATGCGCATCTCTTCTCCCAGGTGCAACTTACTATACTGGGTGGGCCAACATTGTGGGATGGCATCACAAGAAGTGCATTTTGCATCATACAAGACTGACATCAAATGTTCCACAAAAAATCTGCAAAAAGCACAGGAGGATGTGCTCAAAATGTGTGGTTATCAATCAGCTGCAACATGACTGAAGCTGCCCAGAATGAGACTGAGCATTTCATTTCCTGATCTACAACATCACTAACACATTCCACTGCAAATGCCTGAAGAGTGTTCCTTTTACCAGCTGGCTATTTTCCTTTTTTGTGATTCAGACTTCTTGGAGGTTTGTACCAGCATCTCAAAATCCCTGGGAGCTCATCACTAAACATAAGACTTGTTCTTGCATACTGAATCTCCAGATCAGAATGGCATCCAGCATCACCCCAGCTCAGGGTGTTGAGGAAAATGGGGAGGTTGATTTTTTGCTGCTTCATGAAAGACAGAACTTCTTTGACTTTTGACATGAGATCCTCATTGGCAAGTCTCTGCTTCATGGTAAAGGTATGCACTAGAGGTATGGGCTCTCCAAATTCTTCCTTGTTATCTGAGAGATCCTTAGTGCAGTCATCAGGTTCATCATCCACATGTTCAAGAGAGTCATCTGTTTCATTGTCAGAGTCATCATAAAAGAAGAAATTGCGAGCATTTCTTGACATTATGCCCACTCAACATCCACTGTGATTAGATTATGTGGTCACTCATTCCTATATCAGATCTTGTTACACCATGTTACATCTAGTTACTTTTGTGATGCTGTGACCTGAGCCTACCCCTCACTATCAAAATGAGCTTATGACCCATGCCTTTGTCATGGCATTTGCTTGCTCAGCCTGACTCCAGCATGGGCCAGCTTACATATACATTACACAATGTTTAATCCCACTACAGTGACTCAACTCTTCAGTTGCCTTTGGACCTTCAGCCCAAAGTCAATGTTTGGGGGTTCATAGTCACACAACTATTTAGTTGACCTTTTGGATGGAGTTAGCCATGATCTGAAAGTATTTGTATAGATAGTACACAACTCTTTAGTTGACTTGGGACTGTTGGCCCCAAGTGAACATGGGGGGGTTGTGGTGCTTCACCACTCTCCACCTACCCTTACCCCTGTAAGGGCAACCTCAAGCCTCACTTAATAGTGAGCTAACAGAGGGGAATCCAAAGTTAACATTATACTACATAATACAAACACTTCAGGTGCACCTAACAGAGGGATCCAAAGAGAAAACTTTAAGGACCCATCTGTTGATGCCCAGGATATGTGATAGACCCAAAAATCAAATAATAGGCTAAAAATAGAAAATAGGCAGATCAAGCTATGGAATGACATCACCTTGATGGGTAAACATTCAGAAGGGGTCCTGCCTCTGAGAATAGAACTGTCAACATGTACCAACATGGGAAAAATCAAAAAATAATCATAAAATAGGAATAAAATCATAGAAACCATAGTAAATGCAGAACAGGGTGAAATAAAATATAAAAAATATGAAACAAATGCAGAAAATTGCCCAGATGCCTGGGATGCCTCCCCATCCCCTTACATCACCTTCCTTCTATGATGCATCACCCTGATGCATTCAAAATCATATCTGGCCAAAGTCAGATGCCTGGATGCATTGAGGTGCAGAAGAATGTTGATGGTGGAACTCTTTGACCAGCCATGGGGCATTGACATCAGACTCTGCAACCCAAGAATTCTCTTCATACCCATAAGGTAGAGGACATCCACAACCCACCAACATCATGTGCATCAGTGTGACAGTTCCAAATCTGTCAAAATCTGCTGAAATTTGACTTTGTAGCTACCACATGTGTTTTAGCATGAACTTGTTCAATAAAAGTTACACTTAAATGGCTACTTTTGGTTCCTAGATAGTCAAATATACAATGGTGTTTGATCTGGAAGTGCTGAATCCAAATTTAGATCAAAACACATCTATATTGGCATGACACATTGCAAATTCTTTATGCAGTAGTGTTTTGGAGCTATTGAACATGGCATGCAAGCGAAAATTCATTCTGCAGAGGATAGAGAATGTTAAGAAAGGCTGTGAAGCCTTTGTAAATGGGAAAAGAAGGAAAATTCAGGGAAAGGAAAACATACCAGTGATGTCTTTTTCATGATGATGACATTGCTTACTGACCAGAGATTAGTTCCATGATAACTCAGAGATAATTGATGACCCACCTTGTTCACCTGTTGCTGGGAATGTCAAGGATAAACTTCCAATGTCAGATATTAGTCTGACAGAGCCAGCTACTCACATTGGAAGTTTTTCATGTCACCTTTCAGAACCATTGGTACCTGGACTGGGGTCTTTTGTCCACATATTCCAAATAAAGCAACCATTGCAAGTGGTGGATGACCCATCAGTTATTTTTTACACAGATGCCCAGCCCTATGATGGAGAAAGTGAGCAGGAAGCGGCCCCCATGGATACTGTGATAGCAGTGGAGACAGTTGATGACAGTGAACCCAATCAGGAAGAAGATAGAGTGGATATTAATGCTATTAATGACAATAATATTGATGTTGAGGAATTGCCAGCAACTAATACCACCCACGCATCATCAGGCATAGATGCATGTCCAGATGCATCAAAACATGATGGAAAACTTGGGGAAGTGCCAATGCAGCTACAGTCACTGGAGACATTAAATGATTTGAAGGCAAAACTCTACCCACCAAGAAAAATGGGCTGAGGCTACAAAGACCCTGCACTGGATCCATTTGTCTGGATTAGGATGGAGGGAATGCAGAGCATGTTGCATTTCTATACAATGCACCACTCCTCCACATAAGAAAAATAGAGGGCTTCTGCTTACCAGGCAGCAATATTTATGGGCCATAATCAATACTGCATGCATCAGCTTGTTAGGTTGTCACAGAAATTCATTGAGGATTGCACCATTCTTCTGATAAATCCTTATGGAGATTGGGATGAATCAATGTTGGTTGATGAAGACCTTGCATCCAATATCTCCAGGAACTTGGCAATAACATCTTGGCACACAAAGTGGTGGAGTTCCTGGCAAGGCCAGACCTAAAAGAAAAGCATGGAATCACAAAGTCAATCACTGAGAGAACAGCACACTGATATTTAAATACACTGGGCTACCAATGGGCAACACCAAAGAAAGGACAATATGCTGATGGGCATGAATGCAAGGACATAGTTTGGTACTGCAATCAAAAATTCTTGCCACAATGAAGGGAGATCAAGTTTTGAATGAAAACCTGGACAGAGGATAACTTATCTGAGTACAACTGGGCACTGGACAATCACATGGTTCCATGATGAATCAATATTCTATGCCCATGATCAAAGAAGGAAGTCCTGCTATTGTAAGGGCAACCTCAAGCCTCACTTAGGAGTGAGCTAACAGAAGGGAATCTAAAGTTAATATTACACTACACAGTACAGACACTTTAGGTGCACCTAACAGAGGGGAATACAAAGAGAAAACTCTAAAGACCCATCTATCAATGCCCAGTATATGTGATAGAGCTGAAAATCAAATAGTATGCTAAAAATAGGAAAAAGGTGGAAATAAGCAGATCAAGCTGTGGGATGACATCACCTTGATAGGTAAACATCCAGAAGGGGTCCTGCCTCTAAGAATAGAACTGTCAACAGGTACCAACATGGAAAAAGCCAAAATATAATAAAATAGGAATAAATCATAAGAAATCATAGAAAAGGCAGAATAGGGTGAAATAAAATATAAAGAAATATGGGACAAATGCAGAAAATTGCCCAGACACATGGGGTGCCTTCCTTTCCCCTTACATCACCCCCCTTCTATGATGCATCACCTCGATGCATTTGAAACCAAATTCAGATGCTTGGATGCAGTGAGGTGCAGAGGAATGTTGCCGGTGGAACTCTCTGACCAGTCGTGGGACTGACCAGTCATGACCCAGGAGTTCTCCTCATACCCATAACCCTTCCAGTGTACCAAATATTCAAATTTCCCTCAATGTAAGTGGCTGTCTAAGATGGACTTGACCTCATACTGTGGTTTGCCCTCAATGACTATAGGCAGTGGGGGAGGTCATGTCACATGTCCAGGGAATGGATCTGTTGGGGCAGGCAGCAACCTTATGATATGGAAGACAGAGTGAAGTCTGGACATTGATTGTGGTAGCCATAGGTGGTAGGCGTGCGACCCGACATGTCTAGTGATGAGGAATGGTCCAAGAAAGTGGTGGGCGAGTTTCTTGGATGGATGCATGGTGGAAATGTCACTAGAGTCGAGATAGACATAATCACCAACCTTATATGTGGGTGTGGGTGAGTGACACTGGTTGTAGAAGCATGTCATGTCGTCCTTCGCCTTGGCCAAAGCTGACTTTGCCTCCTCCAAGATGTCCTTCATTTGCTCTATGAACTCATTCACCATCTCCAAGTGCAAGGGTGCTTGTCAAGGTTCGAAGCCCATGCGTGGGTGTCACCCTGTATCAAGGAGGAAGGGAGTTTGTTGGGTGGAAGAGTGAACATGATTGTTGTATCCAAACCCAGCCATGGGGAGGAGATCTTCCCAATCATCCTGTCACTCATTGATGAAGATGCAGATGTACTGCTCCAGTTCTTGGTTGACTTCCTCTGTCTGTATGTCTGTCTGTGGATGGTAGGCAGTTGAGGTGAGAAGTGTGATTCCCAGCAGGTGGTACAGCTCTCGGGTGAACTCTGCAATAAATTGTGGTCCTCAGTTGCAGAGGAATGCACCAGGCAGTCCATAGAGCTTCTATACATGGCATAAATAGAGTCAAGTTGCTCCAAGTGTAGTGACAGTCATATGAGTGGGGATAATGTGAGCTCACTTCCCAGCAGAGTCGACTGTACACATTACCACATCAAATCCATTGGACTCTGGTAGTTCCACCACGAAGTCCACACTGACAATGTCTCAACAATTTTCTGGCACTGGAAGGGGGTGTAACTTACCAATGGGTTTGCGCTGGGGAGTCTTGGTGCATAAGCAGAGATTGCAGGTATGGAACTGACCAATGAGTTGAGACATCTGGGGCCACCAACAATTCCATGATATGAGCTCCAGCATCTTCCAATGTCTGGGGTGACTGGCGATGAGTGAGTCATGGTGCTGAGCGATAAGTCATTGTCAAAGCTGGGGATCATTAGGGATGTAGATGCAGTCATGGAAGTATAGGACATCGTCCTTTTCTGCTCACTCTGCTGCATGAAGCGAAGCCATGGATCCCTTCCTCAGCTCCTTCACTGCTAGAGCCACAGCATCCTCATGTAACCCACTATGGTTTGCATGACAAATGTCATGTAGGATACTGCACTCCTTGCCCTCCAAGGTAACACCTTCTAGTGCACAGACTGTGAACAGATCAGGTTGCAACAACATGATACCTTGATTGTCATTGCTTCCATCCCCATGATCTGGATGATGAGAGAGGGCATCCATGTTCCCCATACTGTGTCCTGGGTGATGATTAGGGAGAAATCAAACCTGGAGAGGTAAAGGGACCAGTGGGCTTGGCGATGATTAAGTTTCTTGGTGGTCATAAAGTACCCAAGGTTCTTGTGGTCCATTAAGATCTTGACCTTGTGTTGAGCACCCTCCAGGAAATGTCATCACTCCTCCAACGTCTGCATTATTGCCAGCATCTCCTTGTTGTGGATCTCATAATTGTGTTTTACAGCACTGAGACTCTTTAAGTAGAAAGCAATGGGATGCCACTTCTGGTCCTCAGGAGACTGCTGGGATAGCACTGCACCCATGGCAAAGTCTGAACTGTCAGCTTCTACATGGAAGGGGCATGAGTCATCAGCAAAGGTGAGGATTGGAGTGGAAGTGACCATCTCTTTGAGCTTCTCAAACACCTCCTGCTGAGCATTCTCCCACTTTCATCCCTTCTTGCCAGTGAGGTCGAATAATGGGCAGGCATGGTGGGAAAAATCTTTAATAAAGCGCCAATAGAAATTGATGAAGCCCAGGAAAGACTGCACCTCTTTCTTGTTTGTGGGTGTGGGCCAGGTTGTAACACCAGCAACCTTGACCGGGTCTATCTCTACCTGTCCATCTGAGATAATCAGGCCCAAGTACTTGATCCATGTCTTCTTGAACTTGCACTTGTCATGATGAAGGTAAAGTTTGTGCTGCTAAAGTTGCTCCAGTACCAGGCACATGATTCGATGATATTCAAAGAGGTCCTGAGTGAAAATGAGGATGTCATTGAGGTAAACACAGACAACACCTTCCAGTATGAGATCATGGAAGATGTCATTTATCATGGTCTAAAAGTTGGCAGGACTATTAGGGACTATTAGTGAGACCAAAGAACATGACAAGCAGTTCAAAAAGACCATGGTTTATGCAGAAGGCTGCCTTCCACTCATCCCCTTTCTTTATCCATACATTGTTGTAACCACAATGGACATTGAGCTTGGTGAAGTAATGTGCTCTGTGCAGTTGGTTGATGAGTTTGGATATGAGGGGTAGCAGATAATGATTTTTGACTGTGATGTCATTGAGGCATCAATAGTCTTAAACTAGTCGAAGGGACCTATCCTTCTTCTTGACAAAGAAGAAGAGTGAGGTCATAGGCAATTTCAAAGGGTGGATATGATCTGAGGCCAAGTGTTCATTGATGAACTTGTTGAGTTGTCGTTGTTCTTCAGGGGAGAGAGGATAGACCTTGCAGGAGGAGGGTGTGGCACCTGGCATGAGCTTATTTGCATGATCCCATGGCTTATGGTTAGGAAGTGAGTTGAGAGATTCCTTGGAGAAGACATCCTTAAAGTCATGCAGGTGAGGAAGTACCAATGCTAGATTCTGATTTCAAATTGAAACTTGCCAGATTATGATTATCAATTGGTTTCCAAGCCTTCATCGCATTCCCATCATTGACCATCGCCCACAGAATAGTAAATGCAAAAAGTAAAAATCAAATACACCATGATTGGTCTACATGCAGAATATCCACTCTACCTCTAGGCCTCACTCCCCAAGTCCAACCAATCCCATCCTTCCCATCCCTGCCAACAAACTCACCACAGCCAACGCCCTCCTACCCTTCCCACTCCCACTTTTTTTGATAATGGGCATGGACATCATGATGGTGTGGAAGAGGTGAGTGAAGGATTTGGGCACACTGTTCTTGTCGAAGGCCTCTGTGAGGCACTGGGAGACATCCGAGGTGTCACACACCTCATGCGAAGGGTTAATAGCAGTGTAGAAAAGTCAGTCACCTTTCTTGATCTCTTCCACCTCCTCTTCATCATCGTCAGAGTCAGGTGAAAGATCAGGGACATCCTCCAAGTCCACATCGGCCACAGGCATTAGACCAGCATGACATTTTCAAGTGTGCTGTAAGAGAACCTTTCACCCTCGATGTTCCTGTCTGCCTGCAGTGAAGCAAGTACAACAATGAGAGGGACAGTGACTCATCATGACTTTACCTATCACCCAATCAACCTCAGGATTGTGGTCATGAAGCCATGGGTAGCCCAAAATTGCCTCCTGCTTTTCCAGTTGGGTCACAGCAAAAAGAGCCCATTTACTATGATCCTTGTACTGGAGGACTAGGTCAACAACCTCCCAAATTGCCCCAGCTTCATTTGGGGAACCGTCCACATTGTAGACAGGTATGGGTCAAAATAGTAAGCAGGTATTAAGTTGTTTTTGTTGAACCAGTTGCAAATCAATGAAAAGGCCTGTGGCACCCGAGTTCAAGAGAGCAGAGACACCAAGTACTTGCCCCATATCAATGGTCTGCAACTCGATCTTCAATTCTAGGGATTGTTGAGAGGGGGTGGACACCACAATGTATTTGCGTGGTAGCTTATGCTCCCAAAATTTCAGTCTGGGTAGAGGGAGGGAAGGGGAGGAAGGGATAGGTACATCTTTAGCCACTTCAGAGGGGTCTAGAGAAGGAATGGTCACAGAATAAGATTCATCCTCTAGTGAATCAACAGACAGAACTTCAAAGTGGTTATGGACAGGCAATGAAGGCATACTGTTTACTCGTCACAGGTGGAAAAATCCTGTTCCTCTACCTGTTCCTCTTTAACTTCTTCTTTCTCCAGGCCTCCAATGTCTGCCAGTACCAACAGGTCTTGGAGGAGCTCATCTTGTTCCTCAGACATGAGTTTACAGATGTCTTGGCAGTGGGGACAATTTTGAGCCATGTGTCCAGTTTCACCACAGTGGTAGCAGAGAGCTAGTCTGCGAGCTTGCCTATGGGCTGCATCGACATCCATTGGAGTGGGGTTATTGGTGTTACAAGAAAGGGGCATGGAAACTAGCATGTACACTCAAATTTCCCATGTTATTCCTTTATTGTTCTTCTCGCTTATTGTTTTGTCCTGCTATTGTTCTTTTTGCTTATTGTTCTACTTTTTTACTATTGTCTTGTGCAGAGCCCCTACCACACCTTCCACTAATCTTACTCACCTTACTCTCACTTTATTGTAACTATCGCATGGCACATTCATACTCTTTCCCTTGCTATTTTTCTCTATTATACTCATGAATATGGTAGCACTATTGCACCTGTACTATTTAACCGGTGATGATACTCGACCTGGAAACCTAACAAATCCTGTTAAAAGGCTTAGGAAGTATAACTCAGGCTAGAGGAAGGGTGCAAGTTGGTACTAAATATCAGCGCTGAGACCAAAATGTTGTGTTTAGTGATGCGAAATGGTAAGGGCTGTGGCAAATAGTCTTTAAAGGCATACAAAGATATTCAAAAATAGTTTGAAGTTGTTTGAAGTGAGTTAGAGGAGGTTCAAAGATGTTGAAGTAATGTCGAGATATATCAAGAAGTGAATATAACAAATAGAAAGTGTTTGTTGAAAGATGATAGGCAATTTGCGATAAAATGAGGAGTGAATATGATAGTTTGAGGAAGTTCACAATATTTTGCAGAACTTAGAGATATGATGCGAGCCAAGACTCAAGAGAACTGCTCTTAAATCTAATGATAGTGAAGAGGGTAACTTATTCTCTGTTGTTCTAAGTAACTAGTACAAGTCTATATACATTTCAAAGAGGTAAGTACTAAAAAGGAAATATAACAAGTGTAGAACACGAGGCAGTATGCACAGCAATAAAGGTATTGTAAAACATAAAAACAAATGAGAAATGATGATAATTGAAATGTTTGGTGTCAACATATAGTAAGAGTACTCCTCTTGTTGTTTCAATAGATCATTGAAACCCCAAAACTGCCATTATCATATTCTAATTTTTTTATTGTCTCTCCTTGTGTCTGGTAGTGTTCGATATGCGATGCAGTGGCTTATGCCGGATGTTTTGTATGTGTCGAAAGGGTTTTAGAATATTCCTATGGTGGCCAATGTCATTCTAAGTAGTGCAAAGTCGTTTTAAAGCATTCAAAGTGTCACAAATTTGTTTGAAGTGATTCAAAATTGTGCAAAGTTGTTTGAAAAGGGTTTGAAATCGATTTTGTGGAGTTCATAGTGGTTTGAAGCATTTGTTGTAATGTATCAATACAATTAGATCCTTTTCCAGACCTTATAGCATGCAGTGGACCTATCATCCTCCCCCTTACTGACATCCTGACTGTCCCTGTCAGCTGATCGAAGTCATGTGCAGAATGCATGATCGTGTTGAAAACTTAGCGAGGTTCAAAATACTTCTCATTCTTCTTCTTCCATCTCTACATCCTCAATACTAGCTTTGATCATGTCTCTTCTGGCTGTTCTTCAACATGACATTCTCGAATACTCGAAGACAATGCCCAAACCTCATATCATGGAGGAAGTTGACTTTGAAGTTTGGGGAAGAGGCTTTTGTGAGTGCATGGTGAGTTTTCATGGTTCATATTTCGTTTTTAGTGTTCTATATTCGTGTTTTGCAGGTGGAATATGACCAGCTTGTGGATGACTTGGCAGCGGAATGAGACTCAGCTGTACAAGCGGTTGTTAGCAAAGTATTCGAGCTATATAAACCAATAGCTCATCGAGAGTGGCTTTTATGGGGCGGGAAGTTGTTATTCATAGAGTTAGCTGAAGAGGTCAAGCAGGAAGAAAAGGAGGAGGATGTGAGGTGGTGATGATACTCAACCTGGAAACCCAAGCAAAACATATTAAATGGCTTCGGATGGTATAGCATGAGTCAGAGGAAGGGTGCAAGTTGGTACTAAATATCACCACTGAGACCAAAAAGTTGTGTTTAGTGATGCAAAATGATGAAGCGGGTTGCAAATAGTGTTTAGAGGCATACAAAGAGGTTCAAAATAGTTCAAAAGATGTTCGAAGGTGTGCAAAATAGTTCAAAAAAGTTCGAAGAAGTTTGTAGATGTCAGCCTAATGTCGAGGTATGTCGAAAAGCAAATATAACAAATAATGAGTGTTTGTTGAGAGGCGATAGGCGATGTGCAATAAAACAAGGAGTGAATACAATAGTTTCGAAGAAGTTCACGATATTTCACAGAACTTAGAGATATGACATGAGCTAAGCTCAAGAGAACGACTCTTAAATCTGACGATGAGTGAGAGGGTAACTTTTTCTCTGTTCCCCATTGCTATTCTTTTCTTATTCTAAGTAACTAATACAAGTCTATATACAATTTGAAGAAATAGTACTAAAAAGGAAATAAGAACATGTGTAAAACATGAGGCAATATATCAAACAATAAAGGTATTGTAAAACATAAAACAAATGAAAAATGATATATAAGTGAAATGTACATTGTCCCAATATAGTAAGAGTTCTTGTTCTATTGCTTTGATATATCAATGAAACATAAAAACGCACTTATCACATTCTAACTCTGTTGTAGTCTCCCCTTGTGTTCGGTAGTGCTCGATATGTGGCAAATTGGCTTGTTCTGAATGTGCAGCATGCATTGAAAGTGTTTCAAAACAGCTATATGGCAGCCAATGTTGTTTAAAATGCTGCAAAGTCATTCAAAGTGTCACAAAATGTCACAAAATGGTTTGAAATAGTTTGAAGTCATCCAAAATAGTGCAAAATAGTTCAAAAATAATTCGAAGTCAATTTTGATTTTGTGGCATTCATAGTGATTCGGAGTGTGTGTCATAATGTATAGATATGATGAGATCCTTCTCCAGACCTTATAGGGTGCAGTGGACCTATCAGCGGGTTTTGGCTGAAGAGGCAGTGAGACAAGAAGTAGAGGAGGCAGTGAGAAGGGCACATCTTGGAGCCTGAAATGTCGCTTTAGATGAAGCTCGAAATGTCGCTCTGGCCAAATTTTGTGTGAAGTCCATTTTATAGGAGGACTTGCAGAGGCGGAATGCTAAAATCAAAGCTCAGTCGAGGGCTATAGAAAGGGCAGAGGCTGGAGACAAAGACAAAGATGAGGGTGAGGACAAGCTACCCGTAGTAAGGGTGGCAAATCAAAAGACAGTAGAGGTCGATGAGGAGGAAGATGGAGAGGAGGAGGAAGAGGAAGTTGAGGGGGTGGAGGCAGTGATGAAGATGAAGACAAGGGCAAGAACAAAGTCGAGCAGGTTCCTCAATTTCGAGGGCCCAGTAAGTTTTTACTTGCTTTTGAAAACATTTTGAGCCTTTAACTCTTTCATAGTGTGATCGTTGTGCTGGGTTCAAGTCCCAGCCATGATGTGTCATCAAGGAGGGGGCTGCAAAGTGTACTAAATGCACTCAGAAGGCACAAGGTTGTTATTGGGAGGGGGTGTCGAGGCGAGGGTTTCACAAAGGCAAAGTAAAAAACTTTGGGGGCATGAAATTAGATTCACACTAGAAACCAGGTACAAAATCTATTCAAAATTGTTTCAAAGTGATTGCTAACATTTGTTCAAATTTTGTAGTACATCGAATTCATCTTGTAGGCCCTGTAGAGGGCGTTGAACCAATCACAGGGCCTTCCCAGTCATCGCTGTCAAAATCGAAGCACAAAAGGTGATCGTTGAAGGGGAAAGCGAGGGAGGCATGAGTTGTCAAAGGAGTCGAAGGAGGTAAGGATGCATGGGTTGTGTGCTGAGGCTTGATTGCTGCGAAGTTGGTGCAGAAGAAGGTGGAGGTGGAGATATTGAGTAGGGAGATTCAGGTGTTGGAGGATATGTTAGAGGAGTAGGGATTTCTTGTTTCTGTTGTTTTGTTTTGTCTAATTTTAATTTCAACTTTTTTGTTAAATGTCTTTGGAAAGTAAAGTAAAAAAAAAAAAATGAATATATATAATGAACAAAAAATGACTTTTAGGGAAAGGCTCAGTAGTTTATCATAGCTGAAAAACTCTTTGGAGTTTGCATGACCATGCTATGATGTGATATTGCGACTTGTATTGTACACTAAAAGCAAATGAAATCTTTTGTAAGTAATTTCAAAAAAGAAAAGGAAGAATAATAATTTATTTTTGAGGTTCTGGAAATCTTCAAAAGTATCTTTGTCGAAGCTTGAAGTTGTTTGAAGTTGTTTGAGGCGTTCAGAGTCGATATCGAGAAAATTTGGTGGAAGGGAAATCAATTTTTGAGTGAGATATGGGAGCAGATAAAATGCAGCAATAGGTGTATGTAGTACTGACCCACTGAGTTCGCAGAGAATATAAGCCTCTCCATAGTTTCATTTGATGATGATAAGAGGGCCAACATATTATGGTTTCATCTTGCAATTGAAGGATTTTTCAATTTGTGTGTTTCAAAGTAGTACTAGATCTCCTTTTGCAAAGTTGTAGTCATGCAGCATATGTTTGTGACCAATTTCGAAGCATTTCGCTGCTTTGATTCAGGATGCATAGACCTTCAAATATAGCAGTTCAAGGTCATTAGATCATTTTTGTAATGCTATGGCTTGTCGAGCTATGAGATCAGTTGTCAATAAGATTGAATCAGGTGGCAGTTGTAAGTATGTTGCCTGGGAGATGTTGAGGGGTATTATAGAACGTGCTCCTGTGACTGCGAAGTAAGGAGAACAACCCATGCATTTATAAATTATTGATGATACTCAACCCGGAAACCCAAACAAAACCTACTAAATGGCTTCAGATGGTATAACACGAGTCAGAGGAAGGGTGTGAGTTGGTACTAAATATCACAGCTGATTTCCAAACATTGTTTTTAGTAATGCAAAATGGTAAGGTCTGTGGTGAATAGTCTTTATAGGCATACACAAGAGTTTAAAAGAGTTCGAAATAGGTTCGAAGATGTCTGAAATAGTTCGAAGTAGGCTCAAAGAAGTTCAAAGAGGTTCAAAGAGGTTGAAAGAAGTTCGTAGATGTCGGACTAGTGTCGAGGTATGTCAAAAAGCGAATATAACAAATAAGGAGTGTTTGTCAAAAGGCGATAGGTGATGTGCGATAAAACAAGGAGTGAATACGATAGTTTCAAGGAAGTTCACAATATTTTGCAGAACTTAGAGATATGACATGAAGATAAGACCCAAGAGAATGGCTCTTAAGTCAGATGATAAGTAAGAGGGTAACTTGTGCTCTGTTCTCTATTGGTATTCTCTTCCCCTTCTAAGTAACTAACACAAGTCTATATACAAATTGAAGAGATATTACTAAAAGGAAATAAGAACATGTGTAAAACATGAGGCAATATATCAAACAATGAGGACTTGTAGATCATGAAACAAATGAAAAATGAAAAATGATGAAATGTATAGTGTTCCCATATAGTAAAAGTACTTATCCTGTGCTTCAATATATCAATGAAACATAAAAATGCACTTATCATGTCCTAAGTCTCTTGTAGTCTCTCCTCGTGTCCGGTAGTGCTCTAAATGGTTTGTTCCAGATGTGTAGCATGTATCGAAAGTGTTTCAAGAAAGCTATATGGCAGCCGATATCGTTTGAAATGCTGCAAAGTCATTCAAAGTGTCATGAAATGTCGCAAAATGGTTCGAAAAGGTTCAAAGTCATCCAAAATAGTGCAAAATAGTGCAAAAAGTGTTTGAAGTCAATTTTGTGGTGTTTATAGTGATTCTGAGTGCATATCATAATGTCTTGATATGAGTGGGAATCTTCTCCAGAGCTTAGTGTGTGCAGTGGACCTATCACCATGACTCATTCTGCCCAAAATACTGAGTGTGCCCCTGCTGACCATTTTGCTTGTTCTCCATCGACAGCTTTGAATAAGGATTGTCAAATGTCGAGAGGGGCTCATTCAACGAGTCCATTGGCACGCGAATTATAACTGCTAACTCGAACATGGTTAATGTGATATCATTTTGCAAGATACTCCATAGCTGCAATAAATGCAGCACCATTGTCAGTTACTATGTCATATAATAAACCCCATCGACAGATAATATCTTCAAAGATCCAATGGCCAAGAGACATGGCATTTTCGCATCGAAGTTTTTGCCATTCTGGATAGGTCATTAATGAGCATCGACCTTGTATGATGTATTTAAATCTGTTTGAAGGTGGCATTTGCATCATGTCAATATAGACTTTGCTGAAAAGGGGTGCTGGAGTGGCGACTGTGGATGGAATTAGAACATTTCACATCTGTAGAATTTGGCATAGGTGGCAGGTTCAAATATACCATGCAATGTCGGCTTTCACATTCGGCCACCAAAATTGAAGGGCGATAACTGATTTAGTAGTGAAAACCATTTTGTGTCCGATGTCACTGTAAGCTGTGTGAATGATTTTGAGATGACGTTCTGGAGTAGCAACAATTTTGTGAGCTCTATGGGAGTCTTTTCTCCATAGTCTGCCTGAGTCTAAAAAGAATTTGATACAATATCGAGTGAAGGTAGCATATTCAGGATCTGATAGATCAGGGGGTTGCACCAGGTCATGTAACCATTTTCAAATGTGAAGTAATCTTTCATCATTTATTTTTGCATTATTCATTCATGGGACATCATTATAGGTGAGGTCCTCCCCCTTACTAAAATTTGAAGAGAGGGAGAGGGTTGAAATTTGGTGTGAAGTACTTCGAATGACTTCAGCTCCCATATAGTTGTCCTCAAACAATTTCAATACACATTGCACATCCAGAACAACCCAACTTGCCACATATTGAGCACTACTGGACACGAGGAGAGACTACAACAGAGTTAGAATGCGATAAGTGCATTTTTGTGTTTTATTGATATATTAAAGCAATAGAACAAGAACTTTTACTATACTTGGACAATGTATGTTTCACTTATTATCATCTTTCATTTTGTTTCATGTTTTACAATACCTTTATTTGCTGTGCACATTGCCTCATGTTCTACAATTGTTATTATTTCCTTTTTAGTACTATTCCTTCAGATTGTATATAGACTTGTATTAGTTAGAATAAAAACAAGAGAAGAACAGGGAACAGCACAAGTTACCCTCTTGCTATCATCAGATTTAAAAATCATTCTCTTTAGTCTTATCTTCACATCGTATCTCTAAGTTCTGCAAAATATCGCGAACTTCTTCGAAACTATCGTATTCGCCCCACATTTTATCACCCATCATTTATCATTATTCGACAAACACATCACATTTGCTAAACTCATTCCTCGATATACATCGAACCTCTTCGAATTTATTCGAACTATTTTGTGCATCTTCGAACTTATTCGAACCACTTCGCATGCCTTCAAACCTTTTTCGAACTCCTTCGGACATATTCGTACACCTATAAAGACTATTCGCATCATCCCTTATTATTTCAAGTCGCTAAACACATCATTTTGGTCTCAGCGGTGATATTTAGTACCACCTTGCACCCTTCCTCTGACTCGTGTTATACCATCTGAAGCCATTTAGTAGGTTTTGTTTGGGTTTCTGGGTTGAGTATCATCATTTTGGAGCCCACCACGAGGGGTTTCTAGATCATTTCATCGTTGAACCTCCACTCTTTCCACCACTCGTTTTACTATTTAGGGGATCAATGATCTTGACTTCGAATTGAACTCACTTTGCCTCCAACCCTCCTGAACAACCAGAAGATCTCGATACACTTTTTCGACCTCGATAAAATTATTTCGCATTATATCGCCTTTCGTACGTACAACCTCACTACCATCCTTGACTTCGAAGCATACGAACTACGACACCGCACAAATTTCGACCTCGCGACCTTCTAAATCTACCTCGAACATGTCGACAAATTTTATGCCAGCTCCCGGTCATATGACAGCTCCAAAATTCGATTCTATACAACCTAAAGACCTTCAAAATTACTTCGAAGATCTCGAATTTTTGTTTATAACTTGTGGTATTACAGATCACAATCTAAAGAAATGACATGCTTGCAGATACATCGATTTCGATTCTTATGACCTCTGGGAATCGCTTCCAGAGTATGAACCCGGCACTTCATTCGACGAATTTTGCATCACAGTATTCAAATTCTATCCCGAAATAGGGGATGAACAAAGATACAGCATTTCGGACATGGATAAACTTGTTAACAAACAGATTTACACTGGTATTTTGGACGAAAATGATTTAGGAGCTTATTACATGTCATTCTACAAGATCACCAGCTTCCTTCGATCGAAACATAGACTTTCAGAAGCCAAACAGAGTCGAGTTTTTCTTCGAGGCCTTCAAATGGACTTGCGGACTAGAATTGTGGATCGCCTGGAAGTAAAGTTTCCTGATCATTATCCTGATGACCCCTATATGCTGAACAACATCTATGATGCCGCAGAATTTGCTATAGCATCCTCAAATTCGTACCCCATCCCCCAGCAATCGATTTCAACCTCGAATATATCGCAGTCTAGCACATCAATCGATTCCAAAAATGTTTCACACATCCTCGAAAAGTTCGCATTAAACTTTGCATCAGTTATCGCAGCTTCGAATTCGACCCCATTAGCACATGAAGTACCTGTTTCAACCTCGTTCATTGCCGATATCACACCTTCAACTACATCTAATTCGGCATCTGACAATATACCGTACAGCTCGAACGATTCGGATGACTTTGAAGCCCATATTGCAGCCCTTGAACAGGAATTAACCCTCAAAAAACAGCTTGCCCTCGAACAAGAAAATGTCACACTTCGAAATCATTATGTCGCATCTCCTGTTCTTCATCGCATTGTCCCAGCTTCGTCACCCACGTCCATGCCAATTCCATCGTTTTTGTCTTCAGTAGTTCCTGCCCAGTCCATGCTAAAGGTCGCACCTTCGTCATTTTCGAACTCAATCTTGCCTCTGAAATCTTCGTCGCATTCGTTCCCTCCATTGCCCATCTCGACCTTGACATGCTGTTTGCCACTACCAGTATTTTCATCCTCGATCTTGTCAACTGTGCCGTCTTCCGATTTAACACCTATTTCGAAATCGCCTTCGCCAGATTCACTAGATTCACATTCATATTCGCCTTCGAAGTCCAATATAGCGCTCGAAGCTCCATCCCCATCGTATATCTACAATCATCACATCGAAATTTGCCTTCCCCTCATCGCCAAAAATTTTATTACATTCATCGCCCACAAGTATTTCTCCAACCTCATTTTTGACCCCTCAATTCTTCGTCCAATTTCGATTCAACCAGTCACCAACTCGAATATTACGATCATGGTTAGAACCATCAACATCGATCAACTCTGCATATTTTGTTTCTCATTTTCGCATCTCGATCTCGTTCTATTTATCAAAAACATTTTATTATCCTTGACATTTCTAGAAACAGCCTCGACAGCCTTCACTTCTATTCACCCATCCCCACAACTATTTCACTTCTGCCAAATGCTCTCGATATCAACTTCAAAAGTCTCGAAAAACCTCGAATACTCTCGAACCTCGGCGATTATACTTTTGAAGGCTTTCAGGACTTCGAAAACGAATAACTATATCTTCCCTTATTTTCTTATTCCTTCACTTTGCTTATCGCTACCACTCAAGACTCAGAAAATTTGAATTTCAAATTTAAAAGGATATTTCTATTCTTCTAGCATCTCTTCTAAAGTTTCTATCTCCCTCCCCAATATCTCCATCTCAACCTTTTTCTGTGCCAGTTTTCCAGCAATAATCCCACAACACACCACCCATTCTTCCTCGACATCCTCGACCCCCCGCGATGCCCTCGCCTTCGCCTTTCCCTTCCCCTTCGACGACTTTTTTGTTTCCTTCGACGACTTCGAAGGTCCCGCAATCAATTTGACGCCCTCTACAGGGCCAACGAGATGGATTCGACGAACTACAAAATTTGAAAACAAGTTAGTAAATGCTTCAAAACAATTATGAATGAATTTCATACCTTTTCTTGGGTGCGAATCTCGTTTCGCACCCCAGAACTTCTTCGCCTCACCTTTGCGAAGCCCTCACCTCGACACACCCTCCCAATAGCAGCCCTGCGCCTCCTGGCTGCATTTTGCGCACTTTGGGGCACCCTCCTTGACTATACATCATGACTGGGACTTGAACCCAGCGCATCTATTGCACTATGAAACATTTAGTACCTCGAAAACTCCTCGAAGATCAGTAAAACACTCACAGGGCCCTTGAAATTGAGGAGCCCACTAGTTTTGACCCTGGCTCGCTTTGCCAACCCTACCCCCTTGACCTCCTCCTCTGCATCTTCTTCCTCATCGACTGCTACTGCTTTTCACTTTGCCACCAGCACCACAGGCAGCTCATCCTTGTCTTCATCTTCGTCGTCTTCCCCAGCTTCCGCCCTCTTGATAGCGCTCGCCTCTGTCGCAAGCTCCACGTTTTTCTTCTTCAAATTCTCCTTCGAAATTGTTTTTGCATGAAACGCAGTGAGCGCCACGTTCCGAGCATCCACCAATGCTCACCTCCGCCCCTTGATATTCGCCCTCTTCGCCTGCTCCGCCTCCTCCCAAACACGTTGTTCCTCCTCTTCCCTTTGTTCTCGTTCTACTTCCTCACCTAAATCCACAAATAGCAAGCCTCTGCCCCACGAAAGCCATTCGCGACGAGCCATTGGTTTATAAAGCTTGAAAACCTCATCCACAACCTTTTGTATGGTCGCGTGGCATTCTTTGCCCAAATCGTCCGCAAGTTTGTCATACTCCACCTACGAAATGCGAATTTAGAAAACATAGAACAAAATGAAGATGAAACATACCATCTTCTTGCAGAAACCCCGCCCCCAGACTTCAAAATCCACATCTTCTGTGATGCCGCACTCGGGCATTGACTTAAAGTACTCGATAACTTCGACGTTTAGTTCGGCAAGAAGAGACATGCCACAAGCTAGTATGCAATGATGAGGAGGCAATGAAAGAAGGAGAACAAGAAGTATTTTGAACCTCGCTAAGTTTTCAACATGATCATGCATTTCACATGTGACTTCGATCGGCTGACTGGGACAGTCAGGATTTCAGTAAGGGGGAGGATAATAGGTCCACTGCGCACTATAAGGTCTGAGGAAAGTTTCCAATCATATTGACACACCACGACAGACCTTCCAAACCACTATGAACATTACGAAATCGACTCCGAACTATTTTCGACTTATTTCGCGCTATTTCGGATGACTTCGAACTATTTTGAACATTTTTGAACCATTTCGCGACACTTCGAATAACTTTGCAGTACTTTGAACGACTTTGGCTGCCATATTAGTTGTCCTCAAACAATTTTGATATATGTTGCACATCCGGAACAACCCAACTCGCTGCATATCGAGCACTACTGGACACGAGGAGAGACTACAACAGAGTTAGAATGCGATAAGTGCGTTTTTGTGTTTTATTGATATATTAAAGCAATAGAACAAGAACTTTTACTATACTTGGACAATGTATGTTTCACTTATTATCATCTTTCATTTTGTTTCATGTTTTACAATACCTTTATTTGCTGTGCACATTGCCTCATGTTCTACAATTGTTATTATTTCCTTTTTAGTACTATTCCTTCAGATTGTATATAGACTTGTATTAGTTAGAATAAAAACAAGAGAAGAATGGGGAACAGCACAAGTTACCCTCTTGCTATCATCAGATTTAAAAATCATTCTCTTTAGTTATATCTTCGTGTCGTATCTCTAAGTTCTGCGAAATATTGTGAACTTCTTCAAAACTATTGTATTTACCCCACATTTTATTGCCCATCATTTATCATTATTCGACAAACACATCACATTCACTAAACTCATTCCTCGATATACATTGAACCTCTTCAAATTTATTCGAACTATTTTGTGCATCTTTGAACTTATTCAAACCACTTCGCATGCCTTCAAACCTTTTTCGAACTCCTTCAGACATATTTGTATGCCTATAAAGACTATTCGCATCATCCCTTATTATTTTGAGTCGCTAAACACATCGTTTTGGTCTCAGTGGTGATATTTAGTACCACCTCACACCCTTCCTCTGAATCGTGTTATACCATCCGAAGCCATTTAGTAGGTTTTGTTTGGGTTTCCGGGTTGAGTATTATCACCATTTGGAAACCCGCTGGACATCTGCACACTATCCATCTGAAATTGGACAACTGATGAGGAGAAGGGTGCAACTTCTTATAAGTTAAAGCCAAGTCCTCTCTGGCCCCTTTCACCTGGCATGCTACAGCCCAGTGGATTCTGCCCAGAACCCCTGAATACCTCCAACCACCTCCAACCACCTCCAACTGGAAGTCCGTTGTATCCTTGATCAAGTTCTGACCTTGGTAGTAGCAATCTTAAACTTTGACAGTATTTGCAAACTCACACTTCTCTCATCAACCCACACCATTCTGAACCTTATTCTATGTCTCACACAGAATCACAATCTCAGCAGACAACAAGAAACTCCCACCACATAGGCACTCTTCCAGGCTTATCAGCTGTCAGACAATCAGTACTCCCAGCTCCTAGACCCACTTCTACCTTTGGTGTCTTAGTCTGACCATCAAACATATTTTGATAAGTTGGCTCCAGTGCACCATCCATTAGCACTAACATCATGTCTATGCACTTGCCTTCAGAACCCCCTCAGATTCTGACTCCACTTGACTATGTAGAGGATGACAGGCAGTCCAACCCCACTGATAAGGAAGCTACAGGTGAAGAGGACAGACTTCCTGGTGGACCTGATGACCCTAGCAGTCCTGATGCCCCTGGAAATGACCCCGATTCTGATGACCCTAGAGATCAACCTCCTTTAGGTAAAAACTCAAATCTGGACAACAGATTTGTTGATGCCTTGTTTGACCTTTCGGACAGTCTCCATACTCTCCACCAGAACCAAGCCCCGAAGCCCAAGAAGATCAAAGTTAGGAAACCTGACACATTCTATGGTTCTAACCCCCCAGAAACTTCAGGACTTCCTAGTCACATTTAACCTCCATTTCTGAGATCGCTCTCAAATCTTTGCTTCTGATGAAAAGAAGATTTTATTCGTCATCTCTTACCTAAAGGGATCAGTGCTCAACTGGTTCTAACCCAGCCTGAATGACCTGATGGATTCTATCCACTGGATGTGGAACTACGAGGTATTCCTCAGGGAGCTAGAGAGCAATTTTGGCCCTCACAATTCTTTGGGGGATGCTGAGAAGGCTCTGTCTGAGCTCACTATGAAGAAAGGAGGCCATATAGTCAAGTATAATGTGGACTTTTGGGAACTAGCCTCATGGGTCAATTGGAATGAAGCCGCTCTTCATGACTGGTACTTCTGCAGACTTCTGCTCTGTCTCTATATAGAAGTTTTGTGGGGTGGAAAGCCTGACACTCTGGCAGCCTTGCAGCTTATGGGCCAAGATGCTGACAACATTTACTAGATGCAGGAAGAAGAGAATCACCTTGATTCCAAGACCTCTGAAACTCCTGCAAACTCTGGGAAAAGGGACTCCAAGGGTTTTCCAAACTCCAATTCTAATTCCAGCTCTAACTCTAAGAATCAGTCAAAACCCCAAAATCCATCCAACTCTAATTGCAGTAGTCAACCCTCAACCGGCACCTCCTCCAGATCCAAGAGTAACAAGCCGAAGGACTCCATCTCTGACAAGTTGTGGGGAAGAATGGCAAACTAACTGGAGAAGAATGGGAGCACTGGATAAAGGAAGGTCTTTGCCTCTATTGCAGTGAAGAAGGACACCTAGGTGGTAATTGCAGCAAGTCCAAAGCTGCAAAAGCCTGCACAGCCACAGTCTTTGAATCTGCACCGGATTCTGCAGACTTAAAAAAATGGTCCACAACCCTCAGGAATATGCCAATGGAACTGAGGGTTGCATTGACCTTTCCTAGCTGGCTGCCTATGTTCATCTCAATGTGTCTGCTCTTTCTGACCCTGATTCCCTGACCATCCTCCTATCTGTTTCCTACAACTCCATACCAACCCAAACCCTTATTGACTCTGGCTCATCCCACTATTTCCTCAACTCCACTTTTATGCTGGAAAATTAATTCAGCATGGAAACTATTTTGCCGATCGGACTCTGACTGTTCAATGGAACTTGCAACTTCGTCATCATGCAGGTTATGAAGCTCCCTGTCTCTTTTCCATCTGGTGAAGTGTTCAATCTGACATTTTATGTAACCCCACTTGACTCTTCCTGTTCTGCAGTCCTTGGTCACAACTGGCTGAAGCAATACAATCCATTGATTGACTGGTCTTCCAGCCAAATAACTTTCTGCTCCACAGATAATAGAAGTCTGGCACCCCTGACATCTTCCAACCCTCTGACTTCTGAGTCACCTCTGAATTTTCCAGTGGAGACCCATGCACCTCCTGCAATCTAGTTCATCAATGCTGCTGCATACATGCATGCTAGTAAACTTCCTAGAACTATTGCCTTTCAGATGATCTTTTCCCTGGAAGGCCTCACAGCCAAATCCTTGACTGCTACCAGGAATCCAGTGGACCTTTTGGATATCCCTGAAGAATATCACAAGTTCTCCGATGTCTTCAATAAACAGAAGGCAGACACCCTTCCTCTACACTGCCTGTATTATCTAAAGATAGAGACAGAGGATAATGCGCCCCTGCCTCCAGGCCATATGTACTCCCTCTCCCCATCCAAACTTGAAGCCCTGCAAGTGTGAATTAAAGAGAACATTTTTTCTGGCTTCATCTGGCCCTCCAAATCACCTCATAGCACTCCTATACTCTTTGTCATGAAGAAGGATGGTATGCTCCAGTTATGTGTCAACTACCAGGGCCTCAACCACATCTCAAAGGAGGATCGCTAATCTCCAACCTCCTTGACATGCCCTGTAAATCCCACATCTTCACAAAGATTGACCTTTGACATGCTTACCACTTGGTTTGCATCGCTGATGGTGATGAATGGAAAATGACATTCCGGACCTGCTATGGGTCCTTCGAGTGGCTGGTGGTTCCTTTGGACTCACTAATGCAACCACAGCTTTCCAGTGCCTCATGAACAACATCTTTAGTGACATGCTCAATGTCTGCATCATCATCTATCTCAATGATATCCTCATTTTTTCTGATGACATGTCAAAACACAAGGCTCACATTAAAGAAGTCCTCCAGAGACTCTAAAAACATGGACTTTATGCTTATCCACAGAAATGTGAGTTCCACAAAGATACAGTTGAATATCTCAGGTTCATCTTGTCACTGGATGGACTCTGGATGTCCGAGAACAAAGTGAAGACCATCCTGGACTGGCCAGTACCCAGGAAAGTCAAGGATATCTAGTCTTTCCTGGGATTCTGCAACTTTTACTGCAGGTTCATTTACAGATATTCTGACATTGTCATTCCTCTGACCCACTTGATGCAGAAGAACTACCTCTGGGACTTTAACAAGAAGTGCCTAGAAGTTTTTGACAGGCTTAAGGAAGAATTCACCCATGCTCCAATCCTCTCTCAGTGGATACCAGATTCCCACCTGGTCCTTGAAATGGATGCCTCTGGCTATGCCCTAGCAACAATCCTCTCTGCCCACACTCTGGATGGTGATATTCACCCTGTTGACTTCCACTCCCATTCCTTCAATTCCACTGAGCTAAACTATGACATCCATGACAAAGAACTTCTGGCCATCTTTGAGGCATTCAAACATTGGCGACATTGTCTGGAAGGCTCCAGAAACCCGATTGATGTGGTCACTGATCACAAAGATCTGGAGTACTTCAGCACCACCAAGCTCCTCACCCTCCACCAAGCCAGATGGTCTGAGTACCTCTCACAGTTCAACTTAGTCATCTGCTTCTGCCCCAGGAACCTAGGGGTGAAACCCAATGTGCTCACTAGACATAAAGATGTCTACTGCAAAGGGGGAAATAGTGACTTCATTTTGGGAAACCTGAGCAATTTCTGACCCATTGATAATACTTGACCTGGAAACCTAACAAAAACCTGTTAAAAGGCCTAAGAAGTATAACACAGGCTAGAGGAAGGGTGTGAGTTGATACTAAATATTACTGCTGATACCCAAAGGTTGTAGTTAGCAGCGTGAAATGATGAGACATGTTGCGAATAGTTTTTAGAAGTATACAAAGTTGTTCAAAAGAGGTTCGAAGAAGTTTGAAAAGATTCAATACAAGTTTGAAGGGGTTTGAGGAATCACACTGGTGTTGAGAAATATCAGGAAATGAATATAGCGAATTGAGAGAGTTTTTGAGTGATGATAGATGATATGCAATAAGTTGAGAAGCAAATATGAAAGAGTTTCAAAGAAGTTTGTAATAATTCACAGAACTTGAAAATACAAAGCGAGACTTGGACTCAAGAGAATGGCTCTTAAATCAGGTGATAGTGGAGAGGGCAACTTCTTCTCTTCTTCCTCTTCTCTAAGTAACTAGTACAAGTCTATATACATTTCTAAGAGATAGTACTAAAAAGGAAATATAACATGTGTAGAAGATGAGGCAGTATGCACAGCAATAAAGGACTTTTTAAATTATAAAACAAATGAGAAATAATAATAATTGAAATGTACAGTGTCCCCATATAGTAAAAGTACTTATCTTATGGCTTCAATATATCATTGAAACACAAAAGTGCTATTATCACATCCTAAGGTCTTTTGTCATGTCTCCTCATGTCTAGTAGTGCTCAATATGTGATGCAGTAGCTTGTACTGGATGTGCCATGTGTATTGAAAGGGTTTTGGGATAGCCATATGGTCACCAACATTGTTCAAAGTGTCACAAAGTCATTCAAAATTGGTTCGAAATTGAGTTCATTGGGTTTGTAGGGGTTGGGATCATAAGTCATAATGTGTCGATACATTTGGAACCCTTTTCAGATCCTAGAGCGCACAATGGATCTATCACCATCTTCACTCAAGAACAGCTCTCCTCCTCACTTCGAGCCACATACTTTGCCACTCCAGTCATCTGACAAGCAGTCCTTATGGATGTCAAAAAGCTCCACAATGACATCTGATTCTCTCTTACCCTTGACCCCATATTATCCACTCATCTCCTGACCCCCTCTGCTCCCAATTGGACTGTAGATGATAGGGGACTTCTCCACCACTTTGACCAGATTTATGTCCCAGATGTAGTGGATCTCCACCTCAAGGTTCTGCAGTACAAGCATGACCATATCCTTTCTGGTCATTTTGGACAAAACAAGACCCTACAACTTGTCCAATGTGATTACATTTGGCCCAACCTGTGGACCTTTGTACAAGACTTCTGCAAATTCTGTACAATCTGCAAGCACTCCAAGTCACCCCAACACAAACCCTACAGGTTCCTAAAGCAACTCCTGGTCCTGGAACAGCCTTGAAACTCAATCTTTATGGACTTCATTGAACAGCTACTGCATTCCGATAGCCACACCACCATCCTGGTCATCATAGACTGACTCTCTAAGCAAGGCATCTTCATTCCCACAGTCAATGAAACCACAGCCCAAGAACTTGCCAACCTGTTCATCATGCACGTCTTCTCCAAGCATGAAGTTCCATCACATGTTACTTGCAACAGGGGATCCAAGTTTATATCCCACTTTTTCCAGTCTCTTTGTCAAACCTTGGACATGAAGATTCACTTTAATTTGGGTTGTCACCTGGAAGGTGACAGACAAACCGAATGACTTAATCAGACCCTCAAACAGTACCTACTGGTCTTCTGCAATTACCAACAGTACAACTGGTCTCAGCTGTTGCCCTTAGGAAAATTCACTTACAACAATGCCCTATTGGCTTCCACTGGAGTTTCACCCTTCTTCACCAATAAGGGCTACCACCCAAACATCACTATCTTCCCTGAATGCAAGCTAGCTTCCTAGCATGCTTGTAACTTCATGATGGACCTTGACAAACTCCATCAGGAACTCTGAAAACAGCTCTCTGAAGCACAGAAGCATTATCAAGATCCAGCAGACAAGCGCTGAATTCCCGCTCCTGACTTCAATATTGGAGCCTACACCTATGTCAAAGGAGAACACTTACACACTACTCGACCTTCCAAGAAACTCTCAGAAAAGTACTATGGTCTGTTTGAAATCATTGCCCACCTGGGCACCCACTTGGTTACCCTCTGGCTTCCAGACCATCTCTGGGCAGTTCATCCTGTGTTCCATGTCTCACAGCTGGAAGAAGACACTCCAAACACTATTCCTAATTGCACTCAGCCTCTGCCCCCTCCAGTCATTATCAATGATGAACTTGAATATGAAATCACAGAAATCCTGGACTCAAAAATCAATAACTGCCATTATTGCAAGTTACTCTACTTTATCCATTGGGAAGGATACCAGGGGACTGATGAAGAAAACTCTTGGCTTCCTGCCACAGAGCTTGATCATGCTCAGGAGTTGGTTACAGATTTTTACACCCATTACCTGGACAAACCCAGACCACTTCAAACTTAACTCACTCAGTGAAAGGCAGTATGAGGCATTCAAGAAAAAAAAGAAAAAACTAAACAAAAGATAATTTTTTGGTGGGCCCCAACTGGGCCCCTAGACCTCCCCATCATCCCCTTCCATGGGCTCTACCCAGACTACTCCTGCTGCCTCCTCAACTAGCCATGCTAGCTCTGCCTCCACCTCTCCTTCACTCCAACTCTCCTCTTCCTCTTTCTCTTCCTCCTCTTTCTCCTCCACTTCCCCCACCCAAGCCCACTCTAAATTATATAGATCATGAATTTCCTCCTGCATTACCCAGAGCTCCCTCACCTCCCACTTCAACCCCCTGATGGCAAACACCAGCTCCCTCAGGAGCTCCACCATCTCAGCCTCTGCCTTCTCTGTTGGGGCTGTTGGGGCCTCCTGCCCCTTTCACACCACCTCTTCACACTTGTGCTTCACCCTGGTACAGGGCTCACATGCCTGGCCCTGGGCACCCATTTAGAAGCATGCTAATTTTTGATGAGAACATCCAGGGGGGGAAATTGTCAGCATTGTATTCAACAGCAAAGACATCATCACTCACCTCTTGCAGGGCCATGCAGCCTCCACCCACATGACCCCCTCAGACTCTGCATCTGCCTGCTCCTTGCCCTTCACCTCTTAGTGGGTGACCTGCTTCCTTCTGCCTCTTCCTCCTCATCCACCACCTTCCTCTTGCCTGCCTGCTTTGTGGCTGCCACCACCTTCTGCTTCTCTTTGGCCTTCCATGCTGCCTCCACTCATTGCTCCTCCTCCTTGCATTGCACTTCTTCCTAGAGCCTTAGTCCCTCCCAGACTAGCTCCTCTTGCTGAGACTTGAGGGCAGCCAACTGTTGCATAGCAGATTGCAAGGGTGGGATCATATTGTTAGAGTGAGGCAGGAAATTGGAATTTTTCTGACCACAGACCCAGCTTTAAGTTGGACCTTTAAACCCTCATGTGCCTCATAGGCTCAGCCCTAAGGGGAAAATACTGTCAAGACCTGTTTCACCCAATCAGATTTCCGATAGTTCCTGATTCCTTTCTGACACTTTTCTGACCTTGCCCATTGGCATTCTGGCTGCAGCACCTTTTAGTCATCAGACAAGTTGTCATGTGCCTTAGTAATCATTTGCTTACTCACTTTATTCTTAATACAGTCTTACCAATTCTGATCATGGACACTTACCAATACCCATTAGTAAACTTCTGTACTTTCCATTATTTTTCTGGCCTTTGATATTTAAGTGACCATAGCTTAGCCTTAGTCTCCAGTTTGCAAATTACTTGTAAATTCCTTGTCCCTTGCATTATATCTCACCTTGTCAATTTTCTGCTTAATATTAACCCTTCATTTACCCTTGACTTGTTCTTGATTTAATCCAATAATCTCTTTGCTCCTCTTAACTTCATTTCACCCCATAACCTCTGCTTTATTTTATTCTTGCCCTCTGTCTGAAAACCCCCTGGACATCTGCATGCCATCTGCTTGAAATTGGACAACTGACGAGGAGAAGGGCACAACTTCTTATAAATTGAAGCCAGGTCCTCTCTGGCCCCTTTCACCTGGCATGCTACAGCCTGGTGGATTCTGCCTGGAACATCTGAACACCTCTGAACACCTCTGACCAGGTCCAACCAAAAGTCTGGTGTATCCCTGACCAAGTTCTGATCTTGGTAGTAGCAATCTTGAACTTTGACAGACTGGAAATGAGTTATATGGTCAGATGAGACCAAAATCAATCATTTGGGATCATATGGGAAGAAATGGGTGTGGAAAAAGCCAGGAGAGGGAAAAGTCAAGTTTGGAGGAGGTTCTCTGATGATCTGGGGGTGCATGTTCTGGGAAGGACCTGGATATGCAACCAAGATTGATGGGAGGATGGATGCTGATCTTTTTGTCAGTATTTTGGATAATGAACTTCAAGAATCAATTAGGTTCTACAAGAAAAAAACTACAGACATTTTTTTTCAGCAGGACAATGACCCCAAACACAAGAGCAAGAAGGCTCAGAACTGGCTCCAAAATAGTGGATTAGAAGTTATGGAGTGTCCCCCTCAATCAGCAACAAGCTAGTGGATTAGAAGTTATGGAGTGGCCCCCTCAATCAGCAAACCTCAATCCTATTGAACACCTTTGGCATCACCTCAACACAAGACTTGGAAAGTATAATCAGCCAGCATCTGGAATTGCAGAGTTGTGGGAGAGAGTACAAAAGGAATGGAATGATATTCCAGCATCTGTCTGTCAAAATCTAATATAGAGTATGCCTAGAAGGTTTCAGGCTGTGTTACAGGCAAATACTAAGTACTAGAATATCAGAATAGTATTTTATAATATAAGAGGGACAAAACCATTCAAATGTACTTGTGCTAGTAAAATATAAATACTGTGGAAACAAAAAAAAGGACTATGTAATAAAATAAGTTGTGACTTGTTAGTCACATGATAATCTACCTTTGTACAAAATTTGAACTTGTTTGATTAAGTTGTTCTGGAGTTATTCAAGTAACAGTCCAACTTCAAAAATTATTTTGTCCCTCACTGTACCTCACATTGACTTCAACAATAAGCTTTCAAGCCCCTATTAGGTACAATAGAAGTGCTCCAAGAGCATGATATAGACCATAGAGTTTGAGTTTTGGTTGCAAAAACTGAGAATCATAGTCATTAAGTGTAATCAATCTGAATCGACTGTAATAACATTTTCGAGGGTTGTTGGGATTGCATTGAGTGAGAAAAAAACCAATAGTGATGTGCAAAGTGTCAACTGATAGGATAAATGGGGTAAGGTATGAGTAGTTGATTGCTCAAATCACTGGAGATTTGATTAAAGCTTCCTTTAAATCTTCCTGTGCTACTTGTTCTGGTCCAAATTTGAAAGGAATGTCTTTTGAGTAAGTTGAATCAGCACTGAAGCATGTTGAGCAAAATCTTGAATAAGATATGACAGACTCCAATAGTTCCTAAGAATGCTTTAACTTTGGTAAGGCTTTGACAAGGTCCCCATTTGCTATCTGCTGTGATGCAAGTGGGATCAGCCATATGACCTTTGATATTGCATTGATGCCCTAAAATGATTATTTTGGGGATGCAAAGGTAGAGTTTAGGACCAAAAAATATTCCTCCACAATACTTCATGTGTTGAACTATGCGATTCAAGTTTTTAAAATGCTCCCAGATGAAGCATCAAATGGCTGGATCATTTCATATAATCTGCTGATCATTCGATTCTGATTTTAGGCCCTTAACCGGTGTGTCATCGATGTAGGGGATAGTGATATGAGAAATTTGGGGTTGTAGGATGAATGTGATGTCATCGTGTAAGATTGGAACTAAGTTCATTTAACCCATTGGTAGGGTAACAATACAAAATGCTCCAAACAGTGTCTGAAACATTGTTAGATTGCCAGATGACTCTGCTACTTTCCTTTCATTGAATGCCACATAGAGATCTAACATTCCTCCCCAAGATCATCCACCAAATTGTTCTGCTAAATGTTTGGGTATTGGTACTACACCTGAGTGCTGTATCATTATTTGATTGAGTGGTTTGAGACTGTGGACAATTCAAAGTGATTTTGCATTTTTCTTTGCAATGCAAAACTATCACAATCAATATGATGAGTTTAATGACTCATATACTCCTGCTTCTGTCTTCTTTTTCAGCATTTCACAGATCTGTTCATACAGACCAGGAGATATTACATTCGACCCAAGGAGTATGAGGAATGATGGGAAATTCTATAGGAGGGAAGAAGTCAGAGTGAAATTCTCCTCATTCTTGTTCAGTCCATGCAAAAGCTGTTTCATGATTTTGAATAAAGTCATGCATAAGCTTCCATTCTTCTGGACATAGGAAATTACCAGAATGGTTACTATCAATAATAGCTCTGCATTCAAGTATATATCGGGGAGAGGGAATAAATGATGTGGGATGAGGATTGAGTTTCAGCATATTCTCGAGGGGGTCACCAGTAATTGTTCAAATAATGTGAAATTGATCAGGTAGTTCAGTAATAACTGGTCAAACTTTCTGTGTGACTGGTTTGTATTTCTTCTTCGATGCTGCAAAGATTGGGTATAGAGAGTCGGTAGATGGAATAGTGGGAATAGAGGCCATAGGAAGGTCTTGCATAGATGTCACCATCAAGGTCGATAAATATGTTTCATACTGATGAGTGGCCATTAAATATAGATCCATGAGGAGAGAAGAATAGAGCATAGGATTAGACAATGATGAGGAGTCATCTTTGGGAATTTTCACAGTGCATTCAACAGTGATAGATAAATTTGAAGGATCAATGGAGATAATAAGAGTGCACTGGTTTGTATCCAAAATTTCATCCTCTAGTTTCAAAAATCCTCTCTGATATCTTTTGGCACTAATTAGAATGGGGAATAGTTGGGATGGTGCATGATTGTGTCGAGTTAGGATCAAATATCATGATGGTCTGGGCTTCATTCCTGTAATTCTTGATGGTGTTTTTAGTGAGAACATCAAATGGTCATCCAAGCAGAATGTCATAGGCTGGATCTCAGATGATGTGTATCTGCATGTAAAGGGTGATGCTACTGACTTTGCAAGGTATATTCCATGCTACATCTAGACTTTGGTAAATGCCACCATTAGCTAATTGTAGAGGGATGTGTATTGAAGGTTCATAGGTGAGACCAAGTTTGTGACAAACATCTTTGGACATTGCGATAATCGAAGAACCAGGATCAATAACACTTTCAACTGGATTTCTACCATTGACATTTATAATGACTGATCAAATGAAGTGGAACTCCTTTGCTGTGATGAAAGGTTCAGGTATTTCTCCAGGACAAAGGCTGCTAATATAAGTTTTGAAAGGGTCATCAATTATGAAAATATTATTGTTGAGGAGATTTATAGCATAATTTCCTTTAGAGTGCTGGATACAATATGAAGTGACCTGTTCCTTCCATTTCATATGAACTTCAGGCAATAGAGAAAGTAGTTCTTCAGGAGTTAGTATGATAATCGGGGTTTTCATCAATCAGGTGAAGACATCTTCAGTGATTTTGTCTTTTTGAATTGGTGCTTGAGTCTGGTATGAAAAACCATCTTTGCCTTTAAACTCAATGCAAAGTTTTGTTTGTGAGGCAGTAGGTATGACTTTTTTTGCAGCAGCAGCATAGAGATGAATAATGGGTTGTGAAGTTGTTTTGGAAGTCAAAGATGGTGCCGAATTCGAAGTGTGGATTGGTGGCCATGAATGAGATTGAAGGGACCGAAATTTGTGGGCTGGAATGTTCGATTGGTGCAGGAGGTGGAGAATTTGAAGGTCGAATGGGTGGGACTGTGAATACATTCTGATTGGTTCAAGTGAAGGATGCACTGCTTCATAAAGTGAATAGCTCTGGTTCCAGTTTTGTGATACATTCTTCAGCTGCAGGGAATATGTTGCTAAGTTGATATATACCTTTAGATGCCATTGTCGAAAATGTCAAAGGTGCGATAGTGTACATAAGAGAAGGAATGACATTGGCTTGGGGGTTTCATCAAGTCCATTCATCAATCCTGTCCTTGATAAAATGACCAGGGATGTTTCAAGGAGTGAATTGACCATTTGGAAGAATGATTTTGCCTTCAGTGTTCTTCTTACACTTTACTTCATTGATGTATGACTGGCAAACCAAGCAGTCACTGATGAAATATCTCCCATGCCCACAAAAGATGCAAACTAAATTTTCGAGCTGTTCTGAGCAAAATCCACCATTAGATCAAGTAGCATTCATTATTTTTGAACCTGCTAAAGCAGTTATGAGAGTGGCTGAAAATTTTTTGAGAATTCCCATGAGATCTTCCAATTTGATTGGGGGTGAAGATGTTGAGGTTGTGAATATCACTATAGAGGTAGAAGAGTGAGATGGCTGCAAAGTATTTGCATGTGAAACATTCGATCTGGCTAAAATAAATTTTGCTGCTTTGTGAATGTCGTCAAGTGCATAGGCATCATCTGGATAATGGTCAGGAAATTTGAGTTCGAGTTGTCATGCAATTCATGACCATAAGCCTGGCTGAAAGCCACAAATGAATGCTCTGCTTTGCTCAGCTTTTGAGATTTGGCCTTTAGTGTGGAGAAACTTCATGATGTTGTAGAATGATCGATGATACAACCCTAAATTGCTTGCATTTAAAATCCCCATGCAAAGTTGCTCACTGATGAGTTTGTCCATGTCCAAAATTGACCATTTCCAATTGTCTTCAGAACCAGGGTACAGTCTGTGGATTGCAATGTGGAACTCCTGGAATGAAGTACTGGCATCGTATTTTGGAATCAATTCCCAAAGTTCAGAGGTGTCAATGTTGACATACCAGCAGGCATGCTTTCTCATAACTTTTGAATCTGTGATATTGCAATCTATAAAAAGTATTTCAATTTCATTAAAATATTGAGGAAGTTCTAGAGGCTGGGTAGGATTGAATTTTGGGGCTGTGGAGTGGCCATGAGCTGGCATAGTGCCTTGTGTAGTCATGAATGCAATGACTCTTGAAGTAGGAGTTAAAACTTGGGTGAAGGATGGTAGAGGTGTCAAAGTTGTTGGGAGGATGAATGAAGCGGTAGACAATGAAGATGAAGAAGAGGATGATGATGAAGATGATAAGATGGGTGAAGGGAATAGTCAACAATGAGTAGATTCTGCTTTGGAAATTGGGATTAGAATATCTCCTAAATGTTCGAGAGATTTGAAGGTATGGTGAGTCTTGATTCAAAGGGTTCTAGCTTGTGTTGGCCTAAGCTAGGAGATTCGAGATGGATTAGGTGATGAAATAATTTAGAAACCCCTTGTGGTGGGCTCCAAAAATGATAATACTCAACCTGAAAACCCAAACAAAACCTACTAGAAAGGTCTCGGATGGTATAACACAAGTTAGAGGAAGGGTGCAAGGTGGTACTAAATATCACTGCTGTTATTTAAGGATGGGGGAACTAAGTTTAAGGAATTTGAATGATATTTGGTAAAGTTTGAGGGTGCATGAAGGTCTGCGAAGTGCTCCAAAGTTTGAGGACATCCAAGGCATTTGTAGAGAATGGGGATGGTTTTGAGGAATGCTGGGAAATGACTATAGAGAATTGTGAGAGTTTCAAGAGACAAGGGACAATAGACAATAGTTTCAAGAAGCTAGCATGAAAGTTTAAAGAAGTTTATGGTGATTTGCAGAACTTAGAGTTATGATGTGAGACTTGGACTCAAGAGAACTGCTCTTAAATCAGACAATAAATGGAAGAGGATGGTTTTTTCTCTGCTATTCTAACTAGTACAAGTCTATATACATCTTGAAGAGATGGTACTTAAAAGAAAATAAAACATGTGGAGAACATGAGGCAAAATACAAAACAATAATGAACTTTGCAAATCATAAAATAAATGAGAGATGATGAGAAGGGAAACATATAGAGTCCCAATGTATCAAAAGTACTTGTCCTATTGTTCCAATATATCATGGAACTGGTGAGGTGCCATGATCACATTGTAGAAGCCCTTTGTTGTATCTCCTCATGTCCAGTGGTGCTCGATATGCAATGCACTAACTTGTGCAGGGTGTGCTGCATGTGTCTGAAGGGTGGTGCAATAGGTATATGGTGGCTGAAGTTGTTCAAACTTGCTTGAAGTGTTGTGAAGTTGTTCAAGTTGTTTGAAGTAGTTCAAAGTAGTTCAAAGTCATTCAAAGTAGCTCAAAATAGTTTGAAATCATTTCAAAGTGATTTTGTAGGGTTCATAGGGGTTGAGAGCATGTGTCATAATGTGTTGATGCATTTGGAAGTCTTCCCAGATCATAGAGCACAAGGTGGACCTATCACTGTCTTACTGACCTTCTAGAACCATTCCTTCTAGCACCATCCCTCTTACAACATCTAACAGCCTCCCTTTCTCTTCTGCCAACACACCATCAGATTGACTCTGACTCTGACTCCCCTGAATGCACTAGTACCTCCTATATCTTGAAGATGACCACCATCATAGACCCTCTATATGCACCCACAGAGGTCTGTCAGCACTCCCTGAATGTAGCACCCATGTTGTCATCAGGTTACTTAACTATCTAAGTTTTGCACCAATTCAAAAATGCCTGTAGATGCTACTTCTCCATGAAAGACATTGCTGAGGATGAGTGCATTGGCAAAATTCTATACAACTTTGAATCATTGGCTATCAAATCCTGGGTGATGGCCAACAAAACTTAACTCACCATCATCACATTCCCTGCCTTTCTCATTGAATCAAAAAAAAATCTTTAGCTAGATAATGGGAGGAAGAGCTCATCAATGACCAGATCTGCTTGCAAGGCAATGAAGAATTCTTATCTTGGGCCAACAAAGTCCATAATGCCACCATGGAACTTGGCATTGCAGGTTTCCAGTACCACATTGACCTGTCCCATCTTTGTCATTGATGATACTCAACCTGGAAACCCAAACAAAACCTACTAAATGGCTTTGGATGGTATAACACGAGTCAGAGGAAGGGTGCGAGGTGGTACTTAATATCACCGCTGAGACCAAAACGATGTGTTTAGCGACACGAAATAATAAGGGATGGTTCGAATAATCTGTAAGAGCGTACAAGGTCATTCAAAAAAGTTCAAAAGAGGTTCGAAGATGTGCAAAATAGATTCAAAAAAGGTTCAAAGAGGTTTGAAGTCATGTGAAGTAGTCCGAGTAAGTTCGAATAAGTTTGAAAAGGTTCGAGGTGTATCAAAGGATGAGTTTAACAAATGTGATATGTTTTTTGAATGGCGATAAGCGATGGGCGATAGAATGTGGAGTGAATATGATGGTTTAGAAGAAGTTCACAATATTTGGCAGAACTTTAGAGATATGACACGAACTAAAACTCAAGAGAATGGCTCTTAAGTCAGACGATAAGTGTGAGGGTAACTTGTGCTGTTCCCCATTGCTTCTGTTCATTATCCTAACTAATACAAGTCTATATACAATCTGAAGGAATAGTACTAAAAAGGAAATAATAACAATTGTAGAACATGAGGCAATGTGCACAGCAAATAAAGGTATTGTAAAACATGAAACAAAATGAAAGATGATAATAAGTGAAACGTACATTGTAGTAAGAGTTCTTGTTCTATTGCTTTAATATCTCAATGAAACACAAAAACACACTTATCGCATTCTAACTCTGTTGTGGTCTCTTCTTGTGTCTGGTAGTGCTCGATATGTGACTAAATAGCTCACTCCAGTTGATCATCATGTATCAAAAGTGTTTTGGGGCAGCTATATAGTGGCTGAAGTTGTTTGAAGTGCTGTGAAGTTGTTCGAAGTGTTGCAAAATGGTTCGAAAGCATTTGAAATAGTTCAAAGTCATCCAAAATAGTGCAAAAATGTTTTAAAGTCAATTTCGTGGCGTTTGTAGTGATTCGAGTGCATGTCATAATGTGTCGATATGAGTGGAAAGCTTCTCCAGAGCTTATAGCGTGTAGTGGACCTATCATCCTCCCCCTTACTGAAATCCTGACTGTCCCAGTCAGCCAATCTAAGTCATGTGCAAAATGTGTGATCATGTTGAAAACTTAGCGAGGTTTGAAATACTCATTCTTCTTCTTCCATCATCTCTATATCATCCAACTCTAGCTTTTGTCATGTCTCTTCTTTGTTCATTCATGGTCAAAGGTGCTAAAACGTTTCGTATAGGCAGAATATGATGAACTCACCGAAGATCTCAGCCAAGAGCACGATGCGGCCATTCAAAAGGTCGTGGATGAAGTTTTCGAGTTGTATAAACCAATGGTGCAGCGTGAATGGATTTCGTGGGGCAGAGAGTTACTTCTTGTAGATTTAGCAGAAGAGGTAGATTGCAAGGCATGGGAGAAAAAGAAAAAAAACATGTTAGAGAGGAGAAGAAGGCAGCAAAGAAGGTGAACATTGATAGTCAACAAAGAGCATTGGTGGATGCTCAAAACGTGGCTCTCGCTGTGTTTCATGCTAAAATGATTTCGAAGGAAGATTTGCAGAAGAAAAATGCGGAGTTCGAGGCTGAGGTGACAGCAATTGAGAGGGCGGAGGCTGGGGTGGATGACAAAGACAAAGACGAGGGTGAGGATGAGCTACCCATAGTAAGGGTAATGAAATGGAAAGTCGTGGAGGTCAAAGATGAAGAGGGCAATTTCGAGGAGGCAGACATCGAGGACGCGGGGGATGTGAAGCAGGCAAGGGTCGAAATGAGTGGGCTCCTCGATTTCGAGGGCCCAGTAAGTTTTTTACCTATTTTCAAAAACCTTTTGAGGTTCTAATACTTCAGTAGTGCGATCGATGCACTGGGTTCAAGTCCCAGCCGCACTGCATTGTTAAGGAGGGCACCCTGAAATGTACGAAGTGTACCAGGAGGCACAGGGGTGCTACTGGGATGGGATGTCAAGGTGAGAGCTTTGAAAGGGCAAGGCGAAGAACTTTGGGGGTGCGAAATGAGATTCGCATTCAAGAAAAGGTATGATTTTCGTTTGAAATCATTTCGAGGTGATTGCTAACTTGTTTTCGAATTTTGTAGTTCGTCGAATTCGTCTTGTGGGCCCAGTTGAGGATGTCGAGCTGATAGTGGGGCCTTCAAAGCCATCGAAGGAAAAGAGAAAGTCATCGAAGGGGAAGGGAAAGGTGAAGGTGAGGGAGTCACGGGGAGTTGAGGATGTCGAGAAAGAATGGACAGTTCAGCATCAGATTATCACTGGAAAAACTGGTGCAGAAGAAGGTGGAGATGGAGGTGCTTGGAAGGGAGATAGAAATGTTGGAGGAAATGCTAGAGGAATAGAGCAAAAGCTTTTTTTTATTGTATTTCTTTTTGAATTTGAATTTCAAATTTTCTGAGTCTTGAAGAGTAGTGATAAGAAAAGTGAAAAGAATAAGAAAATAAGGGAAGACATAGTTATTTGTTTTCGAAGTTTCGAAGGTCTTTGAAAGTATCTTTGTTGAGGTTCGAGGGTATTTGAGGCTTTTTGAAACGTTCGAAGAGTCAATTTTGAAGAGATTCAGTGAAAGTGAAATAGTCGTAAGGTATTTTCAAGCAAGTTCGAAGTCAAGATCAAGGTGCATGGAAAGGAGGATGAAAAGGGGGGTGGAGAACTAGTAGAAGCCCAGGATCTCAAGCTATATCTCCCATCACAGGTGGTTTTAATCTGTAGCAACCAATGTCTACTCCAGTATGAGTGGCAGCTATGTTACTGCCAAGCATGGCAGATATTCGACATCTACTACTTTTGTTGTCGCAGTTCTACAAGATGAAAGATCTTCACACCTGTGGCCAAAGAATGGTGATGCGCAGCATTTCATTGATTGAGAGGGTCAATGAGCAACTCAAAATCAGTATGGGTGGCTATTGTCAAACCCAGGAAGCACTCGCACAGCTGTTGCCCATACTTTTGGAGACGACCTGGGAAGAGACCCTGTGGCCTCTCCTCAATGATGATGTCTGTGGTCTGACAGCAGCTCCAGTAGAAGGTATGAGCAAGGGACAATGCACAATGTCCTGGATCTGGAGAAGTGCAGGAGTCAGGGATATTAGCGCAGGCATGCAAGAAGGTATGTGCAGTTATATCTCTTTCATCAATGTTGATATTAATTGAAGTATTTAGCTCTCCATTTGGAGTGGTGCAAAACTCATGCAAGGGCTCACCACTGGTGGGAGGAATGTCTTTTGTTGGAGGAGGAGATGCAGTGGATGCAAGCATCTTTTATGTGGGAGATCTGTAAGGGCAACCTCAAAGCCTCACTTAATAGTCAGCTAACAGAGGGGAATCCAAAGTTAATATTATACTACATAATACAGACACTCTATGCACACCTAACAGAGGGGAATCCAAAGAGAAAACTCTAAGGACCCATCTGTCAATGCTCAGTATATGTGATAGAGCTAAAAATAGCAAAAAAACAGAAATAGGCAGATCAGGCTGTGGGATGATGTCACCTTGATGGATAAACATACAGAAGGGGCCCCGCTTCTAAGAATAGAACTGCCAACATATACCAACATGAAAAAAAGTGAAATATAATAATAAAATAGAAATAAATCATAGAAAATCATGGAAAATGCAGAATAGGGTGAAATAAAATATATAAAAATATGGGACAAATGCAGAAAATTGCCCAGACACCTGGGATGCCTTCCGTTCCCCTTACAAAATCAAGATGTGGAAGACAAGGGCTGATGATGTGCACAGCCATGGTGACAGCAATCAGGAAGGGCAAGCTTCATATGCTCTTTGTCAGGCTGATATCCGTGAGTCAATGCTTGCACATTGCAGCGGTGTATGGGTCGATGCATATGAGCTTTTACGTTCATAGGTATAATTATTTCTGGAAAATAGAATTTCACAAAAGATCGAAAAGTGGAAAACATGTCAGTCGATTCAAAGGAACGTTTGAGAAGGGCCTCATTTTAAACAAATTACAAAACATTGGAAAGTAGAAAACATATCAAACAGGAAACAGGTGGACTGGAGTGAAGGGAAGGCAATTTGAAACATGGCAGGCCTGTCAAAATGGAGAATAGGAGGAGTAGAAGTAGCATCAATCAACCATCAATCATAAGAAGCACATCCTCTACTAGTGGTTCAAAAACAGATCTGAATGCGAGTTATAATTACCCACACGGCATGCAAACAATGGTGGGCTAACAACCAGCAGCATGGCTGGTCATCAGTTGAGGCATCAACCAGGACAGGTATGATGAAAAGGTAACTACAGCTGTTTTGATACATCAATCTGTCCTCTAATTACAGATGTGCATATATCAGCTATACCTGGTAAGTACAGGTGTTTATATATCATCCTGCCAGAATCTGGGCAATTTTGCAAAACCACCCCCATTGCCTTTCCATCCAAAAATGGAAGTGTAGAGTTTTCAGTACTCAGTACGAGGTGTTTGCCTCCTGTAACAGTAATGCCAGTGGTACAAACCAATAATTTTACTTGTAGCTAGAGTTTATATACTATTTCTGTGCTATGTAAACTAGTACCGGCTAAGGCCCCCAGAAGCTCCATGAAAGGTTTGTCTGGAAAATCTTCTGAACATGGGCCTCAAATATGCAAAATTTCTGCCTCGAATATGCAATAGCGGACAAGGGCGTAACGTTGTCATGTAAGGTGTAAGGCACACAGTGTGACTCACCCAAAAAGAGTGACAGGTGTTCTCGCAGGTTACAGGAAGTGCAGGAACGAAGGCCCGAATTAATATCATATTGGTAAGTTAATGTCATGTGAGCTACTTCATCTGCATTCTACCACCGGGGATTTTAATTTTTCAATTTCCTTTCGAATGGCACCCGGGCGAGTGAAGGTGTCCCAAGTTTGTGGAGCCACATTGGTAAGAGCAAGATTTCCCGGACTCAATGGGATCTGTATGCTGTGAATAACACGAACTTTTCTGCCAATCGATTGTCCACATAAGGCTGCCATGAGGCTGTCAATCACAGGCGAAGCCATTAAAGCGGGAGCGCGTATGAGCGCGCGTCAATGCGTAATAGGAAAATTTTTTCCATAGTCAGGGATCCATCGCCATACCATCAAAATGGCCTGTGCGTGGGAACATTATCACAAAGGCTTTTCAAATATGAGCCCGGACAGGGGTGTCCACAAAATCGCCTTGAATATGCTATATCCGGACATCGAAACACCAATTTTTCGCCCCTCAAATATGCTATACTTATCCCGGACAAACCTTTGGTGGAGCTTCCGGGGGCCTATGTACCGACTATGCTTTACTGCACTGGATTATTAAGTTGCTAAGTGAGTAACCGATACCAATACCGAGTTACCGATGTGGCTGATTCAAATCCCAACAGGAAGGAGCAAAGCACAAACATTTCACTGGATGACTTTCCATAACGCTAACTTGATTTTCTATCTGCAAACCTTAATTTGCGGACTTTCAAGTCGGTGGAAACGCGTTTAGAGTTTGGAGTTAGAAAACCGTAAGGACAAAAATGTCATTCACAACGTCTCCAGATTCTAAATAAATTTCAAATCCTTAAATGGCAATATGTGTGTGCTTGGTGTTCAACATCTTGTGATCGATGTTAACCATGGACGACGCGGAAAGTCATCCACTATGTCAAAATGGCTCCAAAGTGAATTTATAAGCGCCTCAATCACTCAATGTGCTTAAGTAATATCGCCACTGCAACGCCACTACGCACGAAGAGGGCCAACCATTCGACTCCCTCGCTACGCTCGGGGGGTCGTCCCAAACCAGGTCATCTCAGGTTGCGTGCACGCGCTAAAGTCTCATTCGTGCATTGATGCCAAGCCGAGGCCCCTGCAGGGCCAAATTCTAACCGGAGGTACGCCCACCCCAAGCAGTGTGGGAACTCGAATGTTGCCTTTTTTGGTAAGTTTGGCAAGCATCCGGAAAGTAAGCTGGCGTCGATCCTTCCGGGGATATCGGTGAATTGAGTCATAGCCGGTACAAAGTAGTAATGTTTTGCAAAAATGGGCTTCTAATGTTGAAACTACATATCTTGCATTGAGGTATTGTTCAACTCAAATCTCATTTTGCCAGCCTCTAGTGCTTAGTTTACATAAGGGATAAGATTGCTCAAAAATCCATGAAATTCTTATTCCTCTTACGAAATGACTGCTTTTGATGAGAGGGTTAAATCTGCTAGATACCACAAAAACTAAGTGAGTTGCCAAGAAAAATTGAGGTCAATTTGGCAGGGTGCAGAAATACTAGTCGAAAGCCGGGATGCGTTTGTTTGAGCTAAAAATTTCAGACATGGATCAAACATGAGCATTTTTGGTGCATGATGCACGAGCACGTGCTGCTGCATCTCTGGAGTGCTCGGGAGCGTGTTTTGCCATATCCAAACCAAACTGTTGGTTTCGTCGCCAATGTTGGACGCGTCGAGCGGTTATGTACATTAGTCATGTGCATGAAATCCACTACCGTCTATCACTATGTCTAAAAGGGCCAATCCCGTCATTTCGGCATAATATGTGCTTTTTTTCTCATTCCTCTGTAATGTGGGAAGGTCAGGTGGTTTTCCGCCCATACCGATATAGCATCATATATACATATCCGACGACGATGATCGATGAGCCGCCAATCGTTACTGAAAATGCACGGCGTACATGGCCCTACGTACTTGCCGCGACCTTCCGAAAGAGGTGTATAAAGCCTGGATAAAATTTATGTACTTCAACTAGTTCCTGATATCTCGAAGAATGCGGCACGCTGCACTGCTTCCCCTCGTCTTCTCGTTCCCTGCTCTCCAAGTCGCTGCCGACGCCAGCTCAAGCTGGACTCTGACCTCGAGTAAGACTCCGACCTCCACCTGGACTTCCACTCCGTGCTGGACTCCGACTCCTAGTTGGAGACCGACGTTCATCGGGTGTGGTGTCTCAGGAGCCGATATGCATTTGCCACCTAAGCAAGCGGTACTCGGCAAACCTAAACAGGCACGTGGGAGTGTTTTTTTAGCCATGGGCTACCAGAACTATACATGTGCACCAAATGGAAAGTATTTGTGCGCCACTTTCGTTGCTGTCGTTGTCCAACGCCTCATTTTTTGTCGTAGATCCCAGGGCGCCTTGGCCAAACTACTGGACGTTTCTTGTTTCCGTAAACCGGAGGCTCTCATAAGCATCATAGATGGATTTTTTGGACTATGGCAATCATATAACGAGGAAATTGTGCAGTCGCTTTTCCCTTGGAACTCCTCCAAGCTCGGTAAATAGCACGCTGTCTCTATTCTCATCCTGAAGATCGTTTCACGCTGACATGAGGGTTATCAATCAAGGTTCACATTACTTCGTTATATCAGGGCAAAAGCTTCTCCCGAAGTGGCGCTTACCATCGCTGGACCCAGATGCTTTCGTGATTGGTGCCACGATGAGCAACACTTCGGCCCCCAACTCGCCCGATATTCCATGGTTGAGATTGAACGCTGTCGAGGGAACCTTGGCAACAGAAATCTACCGAGTTCATACCAGAGGGGGGAAACCTCCATTATCGGTACGTATTGAATATGCAATACTTGTGGTCTTACCAATTTTCATTTGACAGTGCAATGCATCTGCTGAGTCCTCAATTAGTGTAAAGTATGCTGCAATATATTGCAAGTCTTTTAACGCCTATTGCAATTGTTCAGTATTAAAACTGTTTCCAGATCTGATGGGTGGTTTGGTCGGCAGTGTTCCTGATTCTTCTTGGAAGACGGGTAGTCCTCCTCCCGGGTACAATTCTTATGCTTATGATAACGGCTATGGGAAGGGCTATGGGAGCAGATGTTGTAAGAAGAGATATAGGAACAGCTCTCATTGGGATGAGAATTGTGACGGCCGTCGTGGTTGTTAAAGACTTGGTATATCTTGGGTATATCCGTATCGGAACTTATTCGGAAGTCGGCTTGCAGTTACGTGGGGACAGAACTTCCTCTTCGTCATACTATATTAACATAATCACTTTCGGGCTTGTGTACAATAGAAATTCCCGCTACTTTAGTCGTGGGTCCTATGGGCCATTCCGGCTAGGGTTGCGGAAAAAATAGGTATTTTTTCACTGTGCTTTTATTTACTGGTAATTTACCAGTAAATTACTACCAAAGATTTGGCAATAGTAATTTACCAAATCATGTGCTATGTCACATGATAGTTCTGGTATTTAAGTGGTACTAGTAGTAGTAGTAGGATGCAGATGTAAGTCAATGTCACTGGTCAGTATTGGTCAGTCATAACGTGGGCCAGGAGCAAAAATCTCATCATCACATTGCATTGTCCCCACAGAGTCATGATTCCGAAATTCTAGCAGATAGCTAGCCTAGAATGCAACCACCATTGTCAGGAAACTGGACATGCATGAGCACCAGAAAAATTGGACAGCTAAAAAATACCTATCCAAAAGATCACATAAACCAATCATGTGCAATATTTTACCAGGACTTTACTAGTGAATTAGAGCTTGACAACAGACCCCCCTGTAATTTACCAGTAATTTACCAGGCCTGAATATGTTCTGCAACCCTAACTCCAGCACTGAGAAACACTCATGTGAATTTGATAAATATAGAACTTAATTCCATTCAAGCATATCTGTCAAGACCCATTTCACCCAATCAGATTTCCAATAATTCCCGATTCCATTCTGACACTTTTCCAACCTTGTCTGTTGGCATTCTGGTATTGACTTATTATTGACTTAGTGTGCCTGCACCAATGTGCAACAGCCAGCAGCATGTGCAATGTTCTCTGGAGTTTTGTCGAGTTGCATATTCTGGTGCATATTATGTTTTAAGGTCCAGTTCGGTTCAGTTTTTCAACCCCCAAGAGAAGCAACTGGGACTACAACCAATCCAGACTGACACCCAAACTTGCAGGACCACAACCAAAAGACTGGTTTTGACTGGTCTTTACTACTATTTTTCAATTTTAACTAAATTTTATTATATACTAAGTAAATGTAATTACATTTACATTCTGTGAGCAGTTGCTCACAGTGGTGTGATGCTAGGAAAGTAAAAAAATGAAATGTAACAGAAAAACCCCTCCCCCACCTACAGGAGGCAGAGGAGGGGGGGTAGTGATGTGTTGACAGCATGAGCAAATGAGAATAACAAAGAAAAAAAAGGTCCTACCATCTTGCATTGGTAGCGAGGATGGGCACCACTGCTCATAAGTCATCCCCCACAATTTGTTCCCCCCTTCATGTCATCTGTTGTTCCCCTGTTTGCATCATCTGTTGTTCTCCTGTTTGCATTGTCATCTGTTGTTCCCCTATTTGCATTGTTGTCTGTCATTTGCATTGTCATTTGTTATTCATTTGCATTGTCATCTGTCATTCCCCCAATCATGTTGTCATCCACTGTCCTCCCATTCATCCTTCATCATCTTGCTGTGTGTCATCCCCCCTGTTTGTATTGTCATTCCATGCTGACGTGGTCAGCTGCCATTGTTGCATTGTTGTAGTCCAGAATTGGGACCTGTTGCCACCCTGCGAGCAGAGGTTCACAGCAGCGGCATGGGGTGGGTGCTAGGCATCAGCTGTGGTCATCATGGTGGTCCAGAAAAATGCCCATTGCCACCCTGAGAGCAGCAGCTCACAGCAGTAGCATAGGGCTTGGGTGTGAGTGGGCAATGTTGTAATCAAATGGCAAGAATTTAATAACAAAGAAAAATGATTTGATTAGTTAGTTAGGAAGTAAAGAAAGAAAAAAACTATAAAAAAACATACTATAGGGCCCAAACAATGCTAGTTCATCGTTTGGGCTGCCTTCTTTGTGTTCATTCATTGGCAATATTTCAGGGGGTGGTGGGCAAATGTTGATGATAGGTGTTGTGTGTGTGGGAGTGGTTTGTTGTCATGGGAGTCAACTGGCAAATGGTGCCACTTCTGTTTTTTCAAGCACAAATATGATCACATGATCTGTGCACAGCCACATGGTGTATAAGTACCCACTCAAATGTCTCCTTTTCCCTGGCCTTGTCCCAATTTATGTAAGTATACTATCTATGTATAGTAATAGTAGTATTTATATTTTGTTCTTTTATATACTTATTTCTATATTTTGTACTTGACTAATACTATATATATCTAGTGGTATAAACATGTGTGAAAGACTGGTTAAGACCAGTTTCAAACAGTTTTCTATTGGTTTTGTGAGTTTTTCAAAACTAATCAACTGACAACTGAACAAACTCCCATATGGGGTCAACCACAACCAATGGTTCACTCTCTTGCAGTTAAGTTTGGTTAAGGGTTCAGTCTTCTTCTGGTCTTATGGACTGGACTCTTGAACACCAGTGCACATGATAGATGGTAATGCATTGCCAGAAAGTGCTCCTTTTGATGGATGCAGCTATGATCTGTTCTCTAGTGCCCCTAGAAATGACAGGTAGGGTGTGTCTAAAGTCACCTCCACACAAAACAGTAACCCCACTGAATGGAACATTCTTCTTCTTAAGATCATGCAAAGTATGGTCCACTGCATCTGTGGCATACATATTTGTGCTGCATAGGTGTTGTAATTTCACTATGGCTGGTACAATAGATGTTAGTCCCTTTGGTGATAACCGATGGGACTACAAAGTATGTACATAGAGCTTATATGCTACTATATTAGGCTATGCCACAGTGTGACACAGCAAGCACAGTGATGTGCAGCACTGCCCCCCCAATAGTGGATGTGCCAACCACACAGGATTTCCAACAATAGGAACTTCATCCCAGATGATGACTGAAGTTTGATCAAGGACCTGGGCAATTCTGAACCTCAAAGTATTTTGCAAGGGGAGGCGTCATCAATTTTGATTGAAATTCTCAACATTGAATGTGCTGTGTGACCCCCTTTTAAAAGCAATGCAGCTATTCCTGATGATGCAACACAGAGAGTGATTTTTCCTTAAGCACAACCAGCTGCTGCAATGGTGTTGCAGACAAAGGTCTTTCCACAACCTCCAGCACTATGCAAGAACATGAGGTTTTTCTTGTTATTGTTCATGGAATCCATTGCAGCATCATAAACCTGTTTCTGCCTGTGAGTAAAAAGCTAGAGATTGTGAGTGACAGTGACAGCCAACTCTTCAACATTGTAGTCCCTTTGTTCCTGCAAAAGCCTATTGCCTGGAACATCAATGTGCCAGTTCCCTTCAATGGCAGGCATATCTGGATAATCAGAAAGACATTTGTCTGATCTGATAAGGGTCTGGATGAGATGCAAGCCATACATCTAAACTTCATCATCTGTCTGGATAGACTGAAAGAAGCTTGACTCTGAGGTCATCACAAATGTGATGTCTGAACTGGTTTCACAGAATGTCAGTGTAAGGGCAACCTCAAAGCCTCACTTAAGAGTGAGCTTACAGAGGGGAATTCAAAGTGAATATTATACTACCTAATACAGACACCTCATGCACACCTAACAGAGGGGAATCCAAAGAGAAAACTCTAAGGACCCATCTGTTGATACCCAGTATATGTGAAAGACCCAAAAATCAAATAGTAGGCTAAAAGTAAAAAAAGGTGGAGATAGGCTGATCAAGGCTACAAAATGATGTCACCCCCACAGGTAAGCATTCAGAAGGGGTACCACCTCTGAGAATAGAACTGTCAACATGTCCCAACATGGGAAAAATAAAAATAATCATAAAATAGGAATAAAATCATAAAAAATCATAGGAAAAGCAGAATAGAGTAAAATAAAATATAAAAAAATATGGGACAAATGCAGAAAATTTCCCAGACACTTGAAACACCTTCTTTTCTCCTTAAATCACCCGGTGAAGTCTGGACATGGATGTGGGAGGTGTAGGTGATAGGCATGGGACCCAATACATTTGATGATAGGGAAGGGCTCAAGAAAGCAATAGGCAAGTTTTTTGGATGGTCAAGTAGTGGAGATGTCACTGGAGTCAAGGTAAACATGATCACCAACCTTGTATGTGGATGTGGGTGAGTGGCATTGGTTGTAGAAGCATGCCATGTCATCCTTTGCCTTAGCCAGAGCTGCCTTTGCCTCCTCCAAAATGTCTTTCATCTGCTTTGTGAACTCATTCACAATCTCCAAGTGTGATGGAGCTTGACAAGGTTTGAAGCCCATGCATGCATGTCATCCTGTGTCTAAGAGGAAGGGAGTCTGTTGGGTGGAGGAATGGATTGTACCCAAACTTGGCCATTGGAAGAAGATTCTCCCAGTCATTCTGATGCTCATTGATGAAGATCTGAATGTATTGCTCCAACTCTTGGTTGATACATTCTGTCTGTTCATCAGTCTGTAAACAGTAAGCAGTAGAGGCCAGAAGTTTGATTCCCAGTAGATGGTACAGCTCACAGGTGAACTCCACAACAAACTGAGGCCCTCAATCACAGAGAAATGTGCCCAGTAGTCCATGAAGCTTCCACATATGGCATAGGTAGAGTCAAGCAGCTCCAAGTGCAATGACAGTCATGTGAGTGGGGATGAAGTGAGCTTGCTTTCCAGCAGAGTTGACTGTGCACATTACCACATGAAACCCATTGGACTTGGGTAACTACACCACAAAGTCCACACTGACGATGTTTCAACAATTCTCTGAAATGGGAAGGTGGTGCAACTCACCAATGGGCTTGCATTATGGAACTTTGGTGCATAAGCAGAGGTCACAGGTGTGGCAATACTGACCAACAAGTTGTGACATCTGAGGCCACCAGTAATTTTGTGATATAAGTTCAAATATCTTCCAGTGTCTGGGGTAGTTAGCAATTAGTAAATTGTGGTGTTGGGAGATGATTCATCATTAAAGCTGAGGGTAGTTGGGGACATAGATTTGATCATGGAAGTACAAGAGGTCATCCTTTTCCACCACAACTCTACAGCACAAAGTGAAAGATGGACCCCTTCCTGAGTTGCTTCACAGCTAGGGCAACAGCATCCTTGTATAAACTATGGCTCACATGACAAATGTCACATAGAATGTTCTGTTCCTTACACTCTAGGGCAACACCTTCCAATTCCTGAACCATGAACAAGTCTGGTTACAACAACACAATGCCTTGACTGTCATTGCTCCCATCCCCATGATCCAGACAATGAGAGAGGGCATCAGTCTTCCCCATACTATGACCCAGACAGTGATGCAGGGAGAAATTGAACCTGGAAAGATACAAGGACCAATGAGCTTGGCAGCAGTTCAACTTTTTGGCTGTCATGAAGTACTTGAGATTTCTGTGGTCCATCCAAATCTCAACCTTGTGTGCACCCTTCAAAAAATGCCACCCCTTTTCAAGTGCATGCATCATCACCAACATCTCCTTGTCATGGAATCTCATAATTTCACTCCAAAGCATTGAGGCTCTTCAAGTAGAATGCAACTGAATGCCACTTCTGATCCTCTGGAGACTGTTGAGACAACATGGCACATTGCAAAGTCAGAGCTATCAGCTTTAACATGAAAGAGGTGTGAGTCATCAGCAAAAATAAGGATGGGAGTGGAAGTGACCATCTCTTTGAGCTCCTCAAATCCCTCCTGTTGTGTGTTACCCCATCTCCATGCATCCTTGCCAGTAAGATCGAACAGTGGTCATGCATAATGTGAGAAGTCTTTGATAAAGCCCAAAAATGACTGCATCTCCTTGTTTGTAGACATGGGCCAAGCTGTAACACCAGCAACCTTGACAGGGTCCATCTCCTCCTGCCCATCCAAAATGATCAAGCCCAAGTACTCAATCTGAGTCTTTTCAAATTTGCACTTGTCATGATGGAGGTAGAGCTTGTATTGTCAAAGCCTCTCTAATACTAGACATGTGATTCATCGATGCTCCTTGAGTTCTTGAGTGAAGATGAGGATGTCATTGAGGTAGACACCGACAATGCCTTCTAGTATGAGTAGCATTTGAAGGTCTGGTTAGGTCCAGTGTTTCACCATTTTATTGATGAACTGGGACCAGGACTGGTTTTACAAGTTCAAGATCTCAGGCAAAGCTGGACCAGACTGCCATGGACTGGTCCATCACAGTCCTAATCAGTTCAATGACCAATTCAAACTCAGTTCAGTTTAAACCAGTCCAATACTGGCAAAGGTCAGTTCAAACTGACCTTCACATAGGATGGGCAGCAGAGAAAAATACTACTGAATACTATTGTGATATACATAGGAAGATCTAACTAAGCAGACTACTATGTAGCATGGATACCAAGACTAGAGATGTTATTAGGAAATATAACATAAGAACACTGGAGCTTTCATACTTAGTGTGAGACCATCAGAGCCCAGGCCCATCATAACTTTGAATGACTAGAGTAGGGAATGGCAGACTCCAAGGACTCCATCCCAGGCTGTTAAATGGCAGAGAGGATAGGAAACTCACCTTGATGCCTATACAATACAAATAATGACTTGTGTGTATATTAAGAAATATGGGAGACTTAACTTACATGCCACCACAAAGCCACAGAAGTGGATGCTGCAAGATTGACTGAACAGCCAGTGTAAGTAGCTGAGAGGGCCAGTGACCAACTAGAATGTCCAGAAGAACTATTTGAGACCAAACCAGTCAAGATAAGAGAAGGAAGTCAATCAGATTCATGCTCAAAAGAGATTGCCAAGAGGAATTGAGCAGACGTAGGCAGTAAGAGCAGGAAAAAGTTTTTGAGACCAAGAACACCATGCAGTCACAGTGACTTATATGCCCTGCAGACTCAGCACCATCTGAAATGTTTGATCTTCAGAAAGACAGTACTAAAAAATGAGAATAAGTGAGTGTGAGGAGAGAGGATGTGTAATTCAATAGAGTGCATGCCAGTAGAAGTACTATGGTAGTATTCAGCTCAAATATAGTTGAAACACTGCTAGCAGTTGTGGGGTGATCTGATAAGTGATGTCATGCAATATGCTGATTAGTGCATCAGCTGGACAATCACAGATTGTTTCTTCTTGTACAGCTGCCCAATGTAGTAAATATATCTACACAGCTATATACAATCAGAATGTCTTTGATGTACACTGATACCTATACAGTATGGCATAGTCATGCCAGTTGTTTTTTTTTGTACAGCTCTTGAATGCATTAGAAGTTGGTACAGTAGCAGAGCTCCAGCAATGGCCACTGTGATTAATATTGCTTCTTGTACAGCTCCTCAGGCTCAATGCTACTGTACTACTAGCATATGCACCAAGATATAATCAATGATACAAAACTTGAATATAGCATGGCATAGTTGTTCAAGTTATTGTTTCTTTATTGTACAGCTCTCCCAATATAAGTACATGCACACTGTCTCCTGGCAGTCTGATCTCAAATGACCATTAAATTGTGCACTATTAGAGGACTATACTAGTCTAATATGGTATTGAGCTAATGCTAAAGTTCTACTACCATGTATGTGATATTCAAAGGTTAAACTCATCTGCTGGTGGTTCTGCTGGTTCTCAATACTTAACAGCTGTGCAAATTATCAAAGATCCACTTCTTCAACAATAAAGAAATTTTAAGCAGCAAGACCTAGAATATTGCTACACCATGCAAGTTCCATGATTTGAAGCTCCTCAAACATCTTTGGTCCCAGATGCACATAACAATTGTCTGCAATTTCCTTTGCTGCCAAAAAGAGTCACTCACATGGGACAGAAGAGGCAGGAATGGCACTATTAGCTAGCACTATCTTGTAAAACAACTATCTAGTAGAACCCAGACTGTTTGCATACTGGGGTCTAGTCTAGAAGGCCATTTTGCAATACATACTTCTTACTAGAATCACTCTTATTACTCTTATTAGATGTTCATTTTGCAAAATCTATAAAATACCAAATTCTCATGGCATACTGGTTAGGGTTATTGTACCTATTTTCAAAGTGGTAATAGATTCCCACACTGCTGGAACCCCCAATGAGGGTCCAAAGGGGCCAGCTTGTCATCAATGCATGAATGAAGCTTTAGTGTGCTGACCTGAGATGATCTGGCTTGATCTCCTGAGCACAGCAAGGGTGGGGAGGGTCATTGAATACTCAGCCCTCTTCATGCACAATGGCAATATTAGATAAGCATGTTGATTGTTTATCAATCAATGTTCAATGCCATGTCGTGCATTCATGTGTCACCTGCCTAGTTGCCATGGCCCTTGTACTGTAGGATTGTTTCAATCTGAGGCACAAAAATAAATGTTTTGAGGGTCAGAAATAATTCCAATATACAGAGGTTTTTCTTGCCAAATGGTATTATTTATGTATTTGGATGTAGGAGTGATTTTGCAAAATGAAGGCTTTTCTAATTACATTGGAATATGCATACAGTATTTGTTCTTATTAGAAGACTATCTTGCAAGCTAACGACATATATGCCTGGGAATGGGAAGGATATCAAGGGTGATGCATCTGAGGGTGGGATAGGGTTTGTTAGTGTTCTATTGGTAGATGCAGTCAAACTCAAGAACCAATTGAAATAAATTGAACATATGTACCTGCCACCATTTGAGAATATCTGTCTCTGCTCTTACATCAGTAGACATATTTTTCAGATAATGCTGTAGCTCTGCCTCCCATCCTGCATTGTCCTGAGCATCTACTAGAGTCTGGCAATATTGGTCATAATCAGATAAGACAGGTGAGGTGGTCACACTGTCTGCTTCAGCAGCAGTTGGACTGCTCAGAGTAGTAGACAGCATTGATCAGGGATGGTCTTTCCAATACTTTGCCATCTGAAAAATGTCAGGCAATGGAAACAGAGTTAAAGTAAGGTATTACCTCTGCTTTCACCACCTGTCTTGCTTTATCTTGCCAGTTTTTTGCAAATTGATTACCTGCCACCTGTTTTTTTGCCTGCTCCTCTTCACTATCCTAGGCCAGCTTGATGTATGCAAGCTTGTAGTAAGGATGAAGGACTATGATATGTACCATTAATTATTAACTAATCAACTATAAATGATTATGCTTATGGAGTGCTAGAATAAAGGCAGGCTTCTGATCAAAATGAAAATAATTTTTTGAGCTTGTTGAGCCCATCCAGTATAGCATGCCTGTAAAGTATGTATGTATCATCATCATGCTTTGCCTCCCATGCAGTTTGAAGATTTTTGATCACTGGCAGTGCATGCCATAGCGTAGGCTGCCTCTCTGCCAAGAACTGATGCTGTACTTTGTTAGAATCCTATCAATGGAATCGCATAATAGATCACATACTGTGAGAATATTTCTAACATCTAAGACCATTGCCCAGTCTCTGTTAGATATCTTGAAATGGACCATGGTATCTTCTTCACAATCTGGCCCTCTGTCAAAGTTCAAGATCGCTACTATCAAGGTTAGGACTTGGTCAGGACTATACTGGACTTCTGGTCGGACCCAGTTGTTGGTGGTCAGAGGGTTTCAGGGGTTTCTGGGCAGAATTCACTGGGCTGTAGCAGGCCAGATGAAAGGGGGCCAGAGAGGACTTGGCTTCAACTTGTAAGAAGTTGCACTCTTCCTCTCATCAGTTGTCCAATTTCAGGGCAGAGGGAGTTTAGGTTTCTGGAGGGTTTCTGGACAGAGGGCAAGGATGAATTAAGCAGAGGTTTAAATTGATTTGAGGTCAAGAAGAGTGATGAGATTAAGTGATTAAGTTGAGAGTAGGTTGAGGTTGAATAAGGACCAGTTAAGAATTGATTATTAACTGGAGGTGATTAAACACAAGCAAATTACAATGTGTAGATGAATATAATTTGCAAACTGAGGTACAAGGCTGCACTATGGGCACTTAAATAATGAAGGCCAAAAGAATAATGGAAAAGGCAAAAGTTTACTAATGGGTCTTGGTAAGTGTTTATGGCCATAATTGGTAAGACTGTATTAGGTATGAAGTGAGTAAACAAATAATTACTAAGGCATGTGAGGACTTGTCTGATGACTACAAAGTACTGTAGCCAGTGATAGGTCCACCTTGCACTCTAAGCTCTGGAAACATTTCCAAATGCATTGACACATCACCACACATGCTCCCAACTTCTATGAACCCCATAAAACCACTCTGAAATGATTTTGTAGCACTTCGAATGATCTCAAACAATTTTAAACAATTTCAAACAGTTTCAAATGATTTCAAATGATTTTGAATAACTTTGACTGACTTCACAACACTTTGAGTGAGTTCAGATGACTTTGCACCACCTCAAACACCTTCAGCTGCTGCATGCCTACTGCACTGCCATTCAGACACATAAAGCATACATTGTACAAATTAGTGTGTCACATATCGAGCACCACTGGACACAAGGAGACATGACAATGGGCTTTTAGAATGCAATTGTGGCACTTTGATGTTTCAATGATATATTGGATCAATAGGACAGGTACCCTTGATACATTGTGAATCTATACATTTTCCTTCTTATGATCTCTCATTTATTTTATAATTTGCAAAGTTCTCTATTGTTTTATATCTTGCCTCATGTAGTCCTCATGTTTTATTTCCTTTTAAGTACTATCTTTTCCAAATATATATAGCCTTGTACTATCTACTTAGAACAACAGAAGAGATTGTCCTCTCACATCCATCATCTGATTTAAGAGCAATTCTCTTGAGTCCAAGCCTCTTGTCTTAGCCCTGAAGTTTAGCATACTACCATGAACTTCCTCAAACTTTCTATACTAGCTTCTTGAAACCATCGTCTAGTGTCTATCCCCCCCTTAAAACCTTCCAAATTCTCTATAGGCTATCCTCAGCATCTGTTAAAACCATTCTCATTCTCTGCAAACCCCTTGAACATTCTCGAACTCCTTTGAACATCCTCAAACTCTCCTCGAAGCACTTCACAGAGCTTCATATGCCCTCAAACTTCATCAAATATTATTGGACCTCTTTGAACTTAGTTCCCCCATCCTTGGATAACAGCAGTGATATTTGATACCACCTGGCACCCTTCCTCTAACTTGTGTTATACCATTCAAAACCTTTCTAGTGGGTTTTGTTTGGGTTTCCAGGTTAAGTATCATTACTGGAATGCTGGCAGAGAAGGTCAGAAAAGAGTCAGAAAGGAGTTAGGGATTATTGCAAATCCAATCAGATGAAACAGGTCTTGACATCTGTGCACAAGGAAGACAGGATTCTCATGGTCTATAGTCATGAGGCAATTATTGGTGACAACTAATTGCTTGATAGCATCAAATGCATATTCATCCAGGTAGGGAAGTTGTTGTTCAGTTTCTTGCATGTGAGTGGTGGTGAGGATCAAGGTATGTTCTGCAAGTGCTAGAAGGAAAGCTGCAATGTATCGTACAAGACCCAGGAATTGGTGAACATGCTTTGCTAATTTGGGTGCCAGCCAATTGAGGATTCATGAGACTTTGCTGGCCTTGGCTTTGATTCTGTGACTGGAGATATGATGGCCCAGAAAGTTGATTTCTGTAGTGAAAAGCATAGACTTCTTGGCAGAACAGTATAGTTCTGCAGCTCTCAATGCATTGAGGACAGCAGTCACATTTGTTTGGTATTCAGCAACAGAGGTAGACCAAATGATAATATTATCCAGGTAGACATGGCAGATCTTCCCAATTAAGTCCTTCAGAGCCAAAGTAACATGATGTTGGTGAGTAGCAGGTGAGTTTTGAAGACCCATGGTCATAACCACCCATTTCCACAGCCTGAATGGAGTAAGTGTAATGGTGTACTTGATGTGGTCTGGGTTAACTAATGTTTGAAAGAATGAATTTGTCATATTGATCTTCTCCCAGATTTGGCCTTTGGCACATTCTGTGAGGATATCATTGATTTATGGTAAGGGATAGCCATCAGGGACCATAATATGATTGAGGTTGTGGTAATCGCGCCCCTTGATAATAGTATTTTGCATTCTTTCGCCCTTCATGCTTATGACATCACTACCATCCTCGACTTTGAAACATACGAAACATGACATCACACAAATTTCAATCTTGCGACCTCTGAAATCTACCTTGAACATGTCGACCTCTTTTATGCCAGCTCCTAGACATTCGACAGCTCTGAAATTCGACTCGAGATGACCTAAAGAACTTCGAAATTACTTCGAAGACCTCAAAGTTTTGTTTATAACTTGCAGTATTACAGATCATGGCCTAAAGAAGCGACGCGCCTGCAGATACATCGACTTTGATTCTTACAATCTCTGGGAATCACTTTCAGAGTACGAACCCAGCACTTCATTTCATGAATTTTGCACCGCAGTATTCAAGTTCTATCCTGAAATAGAAGATGAACAAAAATACAGCATTTTGGACATGGATACACTCATTAATGAACAACTTTGCACTGGTATTTTTGATGGAAACAATTTAGGAGCTTATTACAGGTCATTCTACAAGATCACAAGCTTCCTTTGCTCGAAACGTAGACTTTCAGAAGCTGAACAGACTCGAGCTTTTCTTTGAGGCTTTTGAATGAACTTATGGACTAGAATTGCAGACCGTCTCGAAGTGAAGTTTCCTGATCATTATCCTGATGATCCATACATGCTGAACGACATTTACGACACTGCGAAATTTGCTATAGCATCCTCAAATTCATACCCCATTCCCCAGCAATCAATTTCGACCTCGAATCCATCACCGTCTAGCACATCTATCAATTTCAAAGACGTTTCACACATCCTCGAAAAGTTCACATCAAACTTCACGTCGGTTATCGCAGCCTCGAATTTGACCAAATCAGCACCCAAAGTTTCTGCTCCGACCTTGTTTATCGCCAAAATTGCACCTTCAACTACATCGAACCCAGCATCCAACAGTATACCGAACAGCTTGAATAATTCAAATGACTTCGAAGCTTGCATTGCAGCCCTCAAACAGGAACTAGCCCTCAAAAAACAACTTATGCTTGAACAGGAAAATGTCCCCCTTTGAAATCATCATGTCGTGCCTCCTGGTCTTTATCACATCATCCCAGCTTTGTCGCCCATGTCCATCCCAGTCACATCGTCTTTGCCTTCGGTAATTCTACCTCAGTCCACTTCGATAGTTGCATCTTTGTCATTTTTGAACTCGATCTCGCCTCCAAAATCCTCGTCGCATTCACCCCCACCATTACCCATTTTGACCTTGACTTGCCAATTGCCACTACCAGTATTTTTATTCTCAATCTCGCCAACTGCACCATCTTCCGATTTAACACCTATTTCGATATTGCCTTCACCCTCGACACTAGATTCGCATTCGAATTTACCTTCAAAGTCTAGTATAGCACTTGAAACTTTATTGCCATTGTATATCTCCAATTATCGCTTCGAAATTCGCCTTCCCCTTATCCTCAAAAATTTGCTTACATCCATCGCCAACAAAAGTCTTCTCGACCTCATTTTTGACCCCTCGATTCTTCGTCCTATTTTGATTCAACTGGTTGCTCGACTCGAATATTACGACCATGGTTAGCCCCATCGACATCAATTAAAGTCTCCCATTTTCTTGCTCTTTTTCACATTTTGACCTCATTCTATTTATCAAAAACATTGCTATGCTCAACATTCTTCGCAATAGCTTCGACAGCTTTCGCTTTTATTTTGCTTATACAGACCTTCGCTCATGGCTGCCACCCCAGGCATGTAGAGTACCTGTATCTTGCACCATGCATCAATTTTCTGATGTATGGCATTTTTTTGCTCGATAAGGTTGGCCCACCGAAGGTTGGTTGAGTGTAAACCTAATTTACTATAGTGGTAGCATAAGCGATATTTAGTTGAAGGTTTGGAGGTCAGAACACGATGGTAGATAGACAATGCAGAAAATTACTCACTGCTGCATTTCTAGTTCAATACCTTGGGTTACAAGCATGCTTGGTGTGACATTGTTGTGATGGACAATAGACCTGCCACTTTCAAGCTCTGCCCTGTCCTCATCCACAAGTTGGAGTCATACTTGATGTTCAGAGACAGCTGTGTATCAAAGAATGAGTGACCACACAAAATGATGAGAATGAATCACTGACTAGCTAGTTCTGCATAGAATGGGTTAGGCTTTGTGTTGTCTAACTCCTATGCCTCAATGCAGGCCATCCACTCCCTCACACTCTCTGCAGGTAATGCAGCACTGAATTCTTTGAAAGCCAAAATGTGCTCATCCCTTGCAGGCACAGCTTCCTTGACCTTATACAAAAATGTAACAGCTAAAGATGTTAGTATTAGTGACCTCCAGATACACATAAAATAAAGGACTTACACATTAATGATACTTTCCACCAATTGTAGTTGCCGAAGTGATCATCCAGGATATCGCAGGGAGATCCTGGACCCATTTTCTTTATACTGTTAGCCATAGCATTCATTGCTGCCCACCCCCATTTGGGTGCCTCACCATCAATTCATCCAATATAGGGAGTAAAGTTGAGAGAAAATGATGCCTGGCAGAGAAGTCTGTGCACCATGAGGTGGAGTTTTGGAACCACATAGGTGATGAGGAGCATCCAGAATATCATTATGAGGTAGAGGGGATATGCGAACAATTGCTTTAGGATATTGCTAGCCCACTGACAAGAAATGTCATATGAGACAACCACATGACAAGGGGGATTTTGATGAAGGGTTGACAAAAAAGAATAATCCATGTTGACATAACTGCAATCATTACCACATCAAGAAGAGTAACTATAATGGAGAAAAAAATACTTGCCACTCTCCTTTCTGCAAATCCCCGATGCCTATGGAACACTTCATGTCATGCTGGATGCAGTCCACAGCGCCAACTTCACTTGCTGCAGTACCTTTTCCTCCATGCATACTTGCTGATTTTAACACATTGTGATTGTTGCAGGTGCTCACATCATTGGAGATCTTGTTACTAAATTCTTTGAGATAGCGCTTGAATTTTGTTTCATCAATGACATATGCGAAACTGTGGTTGAGACCAGGATCACATTCCTGACTAGAGACATTCAGGTTTTTGAGGCAAAAGTTCGCATCAATTCCTAGGAACAGAGTATACAGCCACCTGCCATGCTGATAATGCTCAACCTGGAAACCTAACAAAAACCTGTTAAAAGGTCTAAGAAGTATAACACAGGCTAGAGGAAGGGTGCAAGGTGGTACTAAATATCACCACTGTCACCCAAAGGTTGTGGTTAGAGACACAAAATGGTGAGACGTGTTAAGAATAATCTTTAGAAGCATATGAAAAGGCTTGAAAGACGTTCGAAAGATGTTTGAAGGGGTCAAAGAAGTTCAAAGTAGTTTCGAGGATGTTCAAAGATATTCAAAGAGGTTCGAGAAGTTTGGAAAGAGTTGGACTGGTGTCAAGGTATGTCAAGGAGCAAATATAGCAAATAAGAAGTGTTTCTTAAGAGATTATGGGTGATGTGCAATAAGTCGAGGAGTGAATACAAAAGTTTGAAGAAGTTCACAATATTTTGCAGAACTTAGAGATATGATGTGAGATTAAGACTTAAGAGAATGGCACTTAAAATTGAATAATAAGGGAGAAAGTAACTTCTTCTCTGTTCTTCTAAGTAACTGGTACAAGTCTATATACATTTTGAAGAGATAGTACCAAAAGGAAAATATAATATGTGTAGAACAAGGGAATATACATTTTTGTAAAACATAAAACAAATGAAATGATAATAATTGAAACATACATTGTCCCAGTATAGTTAAAATACTTATCTTATTGCTTCAATATATCATTGAAATACAAAGCCACCATTATCACATTCTAAATCTCTTGTCATCTCTCCTCATGTCCAGTAGTGTTCAATATGCGATGCAGTAGCTCATGCCAGATGTGTTGTGTGTGTTGAAAGGGTTTTTAAATAGCTCTATGGTGGCCAACATCGTTTGAAGTGGTGAAAAGTGATTTGAAGGTGTTTGAAGTGTTGCAAAGTCATCCGAAATGGTTCAAAATAGGTTCAAAATCAAATTTGTGGCATTTGTAGCTATTCAGAGTGTGTGTCGTAATGTGTCGATATGATTAGGACCATTCCCAGACCTTAAAGCATGCAATGGACCTATCATCCTCCCCCTTACTGAAATTCTGACTGTCCTAGTCAGCTGATTGAAGTCATGTGCAAAATGCATGATCGTGTTAACTTAGCAAAGTTTGAATACTTCTCGTTCTTCATTCATTACCTCCTACACCCCTCAATACCAGCTTTTACAATGTCTCTCCTTGCTGAACTCAATGTCGATGTGATTGAATATGTGAAATCCATGCCTAAGCACAGCATCGCCGAAGACTCTGAACTTGAAGTGTAGGGAAAGGATTTCTGTGTAAAAATGGTGCATCTCTTGTTGACCTATTCATAGTCAAAGATGCTAAAATATTTTGTATAGGCTGAATATGATGAACTTGCAGACAATTTAGGTGAGGAGCATGATCTGATTGTGCAAAAGGTCGTAGATGAGGTTTTTGAGGTCTTCAAGCCCATGGCTCATCATGAATGGCTTTCAAGGGGCAGAGAGCTGCTGTTCATGGATTTAGCAGAAGAGGTCAAATGGGAAGAAATGGAGGAGGACATAGGGCAAGTTTTAGTGGAGGAGATGGTTAAACAAGAAGCAGAGGAGGCAGCAAAAAGGGGGCATTTTGAGGCTCAAAAGGTCACCTTACAGGAAGGTCGAAGCATCGCTCTGGCAGAATTTCATAAGACCATTTCAAAGAAAGATTTGCAATGATGGAATGCAGAATTTGAGGCTGAGGTGAAGGCTATTGAGAGGGTGGAGGTAGGTGAAGATGATGAACGCGAGGAGGGGGAGCTACCTATGGTTAGGGTGGCAAAGCAAAAAGCCATAGAGGTCAAAGAGGAGGAGGGTAGGGAGGAAGAGGTCAAGGGTGGAGGGGCAGTAAAGTGAGTGCACCTCAAAATGAGTGAGTTGCTCGATTTTGAGGGCCCAGTAAGTTTTTATATACTTTTGAAGAGTTTTCAAGCTACTAATTCTTTTTGTAGTGTGATAGATGTGCTGGGTTCAAGTCCCAGCCTCACTGTGTCATTCAGGAGGGAGCCGCCAAATGCACAAAGTGCACTCAAGAGGCGCAAGGCTGCTACTGGGATGGGGTGTTTAGGAGGGGGCTTCGCAAGAGTGAAACAAAAAAGTTTGGGGGCACGAAATGGGATTTGCACTCCAAATCAGATATAAAATGTATTTAAAATTGTTTGAAATGCTTGCTAACTTGTTTTCAATTTTTGTAGTATGTCAAATTTGGCTGGTAGGACCAGTAGCTGACATCGAACCCATTGCAGGCCCTTCGATGCCCTCGAAGCTGAAAAAAAAGTCGTCAAAGGGCAAGGGAAAGGTGAAGGCAAGGGAGCTGCAGGCAGTCGACAACATCGAGGAAGAATGGGTCATGCGCCATAGGTTGGTCACTGCAAAACTGGTGCAGAAGAAGGTGGAGTTGGAGATTTTGAGGAGAGAAATAGAGTTACTAGAAGAGATGTTAGATGAATAGGCAAAAAAGAATTTGTTTTTGTTTTTGTTTTATCTATTCAAATTTTGTTAAATATCTTTGGAAAGTAAGGTGAAGAGAAAATGAAGGTATAACAAATAAAAGAAATGATATTTAGGGAAAGGCTCAGTATTCATCATAGCCAAAAAACCCTTTGGAGTTTGCATGACCACTCTAGGATGCAATATCATGACTTGTATCATACACTAAAAGCAATCAGAATCTTTTGAAGGTATTCACAAAAAAGAAAAGGAAGAATAATTATTTGTTTTCAAAGTCCCAAAAATCTTTAAAAGTATCTTCGTCAAAGTTTGAAGTTGTTTGAAGTTGTTCAAGGCATTCAGAGTCGATATCAAGGAAATTCGGTGGAAGGGAAATGGATTTTTGAGCGAGATATGGTAGCAAACAAGATGCAGCAATAGGTTGATGTAGTACTGATATGTTGAGTTCACAGAGAATATGAGCTCCTCTGTTATGGTCAATAGCTCTTCTATATCAATTTGTGTTGTCAGAGTTCGCTACCACTCATAAGTGATAGTTGAGAGAGACTGTCTTAGATCTCGTAGAAGAGAGTAAAAGATGACCAGATCAAGCTGGGCTTGACTGGTCTTTCCATTGCAGTTTAAATAATACAAGCATGAGATCGTAAGTACATATATAGATGAGCCACGTATAGTGAGATAACAAAGACAATAAGAGTGTCCCACAACTACTACAATAATGTGAGAAGGTGGTGGGGTGAGATTAGAAATGCATGGATGAAATGCCAGTCAAGACAATAGAGAAGCAAAGAGAGCATGTACTAAACAATAAAAAAGAGAACAATAGTGTGAGATATCGGTGAAGAACAATAGAGATCATGAGAAAATTGAGTCCCCTCCCTCCTCTGTCATATCAGCACCTATCTTTATAACATCCTCTGTAGTTTCATTCGATAATGATAAGAGGGCTGAAATATTGTGGTTTCATCTTGCAATTGAAGGATTTCTCAATTTGCATGTTTCAAAGTAGCACTAAATCTCCTTTTGCAAAGTTGTAATCGTGCATCATATGTTTGTGAACAAGTTTGAAGTGTTTTGCAGCTTCGATTTGAGAGGTGTAGACCTTCGAATATAAAACTTCGAGGTCATTCAATCATTTTTATAGCGCTATGGCTCATCGAGCTATAAGATCAGTTGTCGATAAGATGGAATTGGGTGGCAGTCATAAGTTTGTCACTTTGGAGATGTCAAGGGGGATTAGAGGATGCAATCCTGTAACTGCAAAGTAAGGAGAACAACCCATGCGTTTACAAACTGTGACTCATTTTGCCCAAAATACTGAGTGTGCCCCTACTGACCATTTCGCTTGTTCTCCATTGACAGCTTTGAATAAGAATTGTCAAACATTGAAGTGGGCTCATTCGATGAGCCCATTGGTGCATAAATTATAACTGCTAATTTGAATGTGGTTAATATGATATTGTTTCACAAGATACTCCATAGCTGCAATAAATGCAGCACCATTGTCAGTTACAATTTTGTATAATAAACCCCATCGACAAATAATATCTTCAAAGATCCAATCGCCAAAAGATGTAGGATTTTCATGTTGAAGTTTTCGCCATTCTGGATAAGTTGTTAGTAAGAATGGACCTTGTATGATGTATTTGAATCCATTCAACAGTGGCATTTGCATTGTATCGATATAGACTTTGCCAAAAAGGGGTGCTGGCATGGCGACTATGGGCAGAATTAGAACATTTCACATTTGTCAAATTTGACATAGGTGGCAGGCTCAAATATACCATGCAATGTTGGCTTTCATGTCTGGCCACCAAAATCGAAGGGCAATGACTGATTTCATAGCGAAAACCATTTTGTGTCCAATATTATTGTGAGTTGCACAAATAATTTTGAGACAACATTCTGGAGTCATGACAATTTTGTGAGCTCCATGGGAGTCTTTTCTCCATAGTTTGCCTGAGTCTAAAAAGAATTCAGTACAATATCAAATAAAGGTAGCATATTCAGTGTCTGATAGATTAGGAGGTCACACCAGGTCATGTAGCCATTTTTGAACACAAAGTAATCTTTCATCATTTATTTTTGAGTTATTCATTCATGGGACATTGTTGTAGGTCATCTCCTCCCCCTTACTGATATCCGAAGAGAGGGAGAGGGTCAAAATTTGATGTGAAGTAAAGGATTGAGTCATAATAGGATTGATTTGATGTATGAAACTGTGAAGATGGTCAATCCAGTCTCTAAAATCATCTTCATTGTCGAGCTGAGCATCTTTATCTTGTGGGGGGCATCTCAAAAGTCCATCAGGACCATGGTGTGTCCCTGTGATGTGGACTCATGTAAAGTGAAATGTTAGGATGGATACTATCCATCGATTGATGCTAGTACTAGGTGCGATATCAGGATTCGAGAGCATGCCTTTGATATACCTTGCATCAACCTCTATGATAAGCCTTCAAACTCCTATTAGATACAATTGTAGTGCTCCAAGAGTGCGATATAGACCATAAAGCTCGAGTTTTGGCTGTGAAAATCGAGATTTGTGGTCATTAAGTGTAATCAATCTGAATCAACTATAATAGTGTTTTTGAGGGTTTTCAGGATTGCATTGAGTGAGAAAGAAGCCAATAGCTATCTGCGAAGTGTGGACTGATAGGATAACTGGGGCTGGAGATGAGTAATCGATAGCTTGAATCACTGGAGAGCTGATTAGAGCTTCTTTCAAATCTTCTTGCACTGCTATTTGTTCCAGTCTGAATTCGAAAGGAACATCTTTATGAGTGAGTTGGATCAGTGCCACAGCTCATTGAGCAAAGTTTCGAATGAAGATACAACAAACTTTTATGGTTCCTAGGAACACTTTGAATTCAGTGAGGCTTTGACAAGGTCCCCATTGGCTAACAGCTGTGATTCAAGTAGGATCGGCCATACAACTTTTGATGTTGCATCAATGCCCTAAAATAATTATTTTGGGGACACAAAGATAGAGTTCTGGACCAGAGAATGTTCCTCCACAATACTTCCTGCATTGAACTATCCAATTTAAGTTTTCAAAGTGTTCCCAGATGAAGTGTCGAATAGCTGGATTGTCAGAAATCATTTCATAGGATCTACCAATCATTCCACTTTGCAAGGCACATTTCGTGCTACCCCAAACTTTCATTGATGCCTCCATTAGCTGATTGAAGTGGGATGTGGATCGATGCATTGTAGGTGAGCCCAAGTTTGTGGCAAATTTTTTTGGACATTGCGATAATTGAAGAACTGGGGTCTATGACACTTTTGACTGGATTTCTTCCATTGACATTCATGATAATTGACCTAATTGAGTGAGATTCCTTTGCCACTATAAAGGGTTCTAAAATATCACCAGGTCAAAGACTGTTAATATAAGGGATCATTGATTATGAAAATCTCATTGTTAAGCAAATTTGTGGCATTATTTCCTTTGGACCGCTGAATTGGACATGGAGTAACCTGTTCCTTCCATTTCATATGAACTTTGGGTGATAGAGACAACAATTCTTCAGGGATTAGTGTGATGATTGGTGTCTTCATCAAACGAGCAAAAACATCTTCCATTATTTTATCCTTTTGAATTGGGGCTTGGGTATGGTGCAAAGAACCATCTTTGGCTTTACCTTTTGCAGTTGATCCAAAGTTTCATTCATGTGGTGGTAAGTACAAATTTTCTTTCGCAGCAGTGTAAGGATGAATGATGGGCTGCAAAGTTGTTTCCAAAGTTGAGGAGGGTGCCAAAGTCAAGGTTGGTAGGTTTGTTGCCATAGACAAGATGGATGACGGTGGTACTTGTGGAGTTGATTGTTCAACTGCTGCAGTGTTCAGGGAAATCAAAGGTTGAGATATAGGGACTGTTGGTATGTTCAAATTAGTTTTAACGAAGGGCCTACCATTTTGCAAAGCATATATCCCCTGTTCGAGCTTTCTGATGTGATCTTTGGCTGTCATGAATTGTTCAGAAACTTGATAGACACCTCTAGGTGGTGTCGAAGTAGCCGTCGAAGATGCGATGTTGTACATTAGTGATGGAGTAGCTGTAGTCGAAGAATTTCATCAAGTCAATTCGTTGATTCTGTCTTTAATAAAGCAACCAGAGATGTTTCAAGGGGTGAACCATCCATTTGGAAGGATGATTTTTCCTTCGCTGTTCTTTTTACACTTTCCTTCATTGATATAGGACTGGCAAAATAGGCAGTTGCTAATGAAATTACTGGTAAGTCCACAAAAGACACAAACTAAATTTTCAAGCTAGTCTGAATGAAATCCACTGTTAGGTCGAGGAGGATTAGTGGGCTTTGAACCCGTTAGAGACATGATGGGCATTAATAGGTCCCCAGCACAGTTTGAGCACCGATACATTGATTTTTGCATTTTCAATCAACTTTAAATGCTTTGTACAGCTCAGAATATACACTTGGAACATCTCCAATGAGTCCCAAACCAATTTCGAGCAATATCGCAGCTATATCAGCCTTTGAACAAGTCCCAAGAAACTTTGAAAATCTTTGAAAAATACAGTGACTCACAAAACTGAGTCAATGTTTTGCACTTTTTAATTTATTGTTGAATAACTTCCCATAAACAACAAAACCAAACAAGGTATTGGTGTACCAAATAACATACATGATCAGGGCTACCAAACAAACAAAGAATTATGTAATTTTAATCATCCCTCATGGAGATATGATCATTTTAATTCAGGGACTCATTGACTCAGTTTTGTGAGGTGGTATCAATATTATGATAAATTGTAATTCTAGTATTTTGTATAACCTCCCTTGGCCTTAATAATTGCTCCCAACCTTCTAGGCATGCTTTCAATCAAATTCTGACACACCTCTGATGGAATATTATTCCACTCTTCCACTACTCTTTCCCATAACTCCCAAATTCCTTTTGGCGCTGTTGGATACTTGTCTAACTGGTTCTTGAGGTGAACCCATTGCTGTTCAATAGGGCTGAGGTCTGGAGATTGGGCAGGCCAATCCAGAAGAGTAATATTGTTGTTCTCCATCCATTTCTTGGCCTTTTTTGAGGTATGCTTGGGGTCATTGTCTTGTTGAAAAATCACCTCTTCTCCAGAAATTCCACTCTCCTCCAAGCTAGGCAGCATATGGTCCTTCAAAATGGACACATACTGGTCAGCATTCATCCTCCCCTCAACCTCTGCAAGATGCGCCACTCCATTCCATCCCATACACCCCCATACCATAATGTTTCCTCCCCCAAATTTGACAGTTCCCTGCACCTCTCTCTCAATCAGCCCCTCTCCCTTCTGTTTCCAAACCCACTCTCTCCCATCTGACCCAAACCTGTTAATTTTAGTCTCATCTGACCAAATAACCCTTCTCCAGTCCTCCACAGTCCACTCTCTATACTTCTGAGCAAAAGCCAATCTTGCTTTCCTATGCCTTATACTAAGCAAAGGCTTTTTCTTCTTCACCACAGCCTTGAATGAGTTTTTTCTGAGAACTCTTCTGACTGTTTCTGAGGAGACTGGAGTAGGGATGATGCTGTTGATGTAATGGGTGGCCTGAACAGCATTTGCAGCCTTGCCAGTGGTGATTTGGGTAAGGATAGCTCTCTGAGAGGTAGATGAGAGCTTAGAAGGACGACCACCAGAGGGGGAATCCAGGTTTGGATGGAGAGCCCTGAGTGTTCTGGATACACTAGACTGGCTGAGGTTGAGTTTAGAGGCAATATTGTGGGTAGAATAATGATTGGAGGCCAGGGAAAGAATGTTTTCCTTCTGAGCAGAGGAGATGGGATGCATTGGAGAATATTGAGGTATGAAGAATGCTAGTCCTAATTAAATACTATAATTTAAGGTCCCATCAAGGGTCACATCACCTTAGAAACCATCTGTCAAGTTTTTGACATTATACAGTTGGTGGAGCATCAGATTCTAATATTTCTGACTACCCCTCACAAAACTGAGTCAATGAGTCCCTGAATTAAAATAATCATATCTCCATGAGGGATGATTAAAATTACATAATTCTTTGTTTGTTTGGTAGCCCTGATCATGTATGTTATTTGGTACACCAATACCTTGTTTGGTTTTGTTGTTTATGGGAAGCTATTCAACAATGAATCAAAAAGTCCAAAACATTGACTCAGTTTTGTGAGTCACTGTATCGAACTTTGAAAAACATCTTGGGACACAGTATTTCATATTTGAACAATCTTTGGAAGCATGCTGGACACATGAAGCACTATTTCAAGCATATTGAACACATCTCGACTGCATGTGCATGCATAAAATCAGTGTGAAGCAGTTTTCAATGTTTTATGCAATTTATAACAAGGACAGTCCATTTTGGTGTTTCAATGATATATTGAACCATTAGAACAAGTACTTTTAATATACTGTGACTCTGTACATTTTATTTATCATCATTTCTTTTTTGTTTTATGATTTGTTCTTTATTGCTGTGCATATTGCCTCATGTTCTACACATGTTGTATTTCATTTTTAGTACCATCCCTTCAAAATGTATATAGACTTGTACTAGTTACTAAAACAGACAAGCAATTGTCTTCCTCACAGATTGCAGTGATTTGAGAGTTCAGTTTACTCTTCTCCAGTCTGAAGTCTTGCATCTACACTAAATTTCTTTGAAATTCTTTGAAAATCCTTGAAAATCCTTGCATTATGCCATTTTCACTCTCATTTCTCTCGATTCACCTTTGCTTTGCTTTTATTACTCATTTAGTCCCTTGATCTTGCATCTGAACATATTTTCACACTCTGAATTCATCTATCTAGCCATGAAATTCTCCGAAATTCCATGAAACACATCTTTTTAGCTTTGAATTTCTTTGACAGGCAGTCCTTTTATAACTATTTGATGGTCGGTCTGACAGGTAACATCTAGAGGACCTCACATCCTTCCTCTGACTTGTGTTATACCATCCAAAGCCATTTAGTAGGTTTTGTTTAGGTTTCCAGATTGAGTATTAGTATTATCAGCGTAGTTGCAAATCTTTCGAGGATCACTGATAAGTCATCCAATTTGATTTGTGTTGAAGATGTCGAAGTTGATGCTAAAGTACCTGAAGACCATAACAATGTTGAATCTGAACTAATTGACCCTGCTAAAATGAATTTCGCTGCTGCATGAATGTCGTCGAGTGGATAAGCATCATCTGGATAGTGGTCAGGAAATTTTAGTTTAAGTCATCATGCAATGTGATGATAAGCCCAGCTGAAAACCTCGAACAAATGCTTCACTCTGTTCTGCTTCCAAAATTCAGCCTTTAGAGAGTAGAAACTTTGTAATGTTGTAGAATGATCTGTAGTATAATTCTAAGTCACTCGCATTAAAGATACCCATACAAAGTTGTTCACCAACAAGCTTGTCCACATCTGAAATCAACCATTTTTGGTTGTCTTCAGAACCAGGGTATAATATGTGAATTGCAATGCAAAATTCCTGAACCAAAGCCAGTTTCATATTCTGGAATTGATTCCCAGAGTTTGGACATATCAATATCGACATATTGGCAGGCATGCCTCTTCATGAGCTCTGGATCCATAACATTACAGTTGATAAAAAGTATTTTAAGCTTGTTAAAGTATTGATGAAGCTCTCGAGGTTGAGTAGGGTCAAATTTTGGTGCTGTGGAATGTCCATGAGCTGGCATTGTCACTTATGTGGCCATAGATGTAATGATTCGAGGAGTTAGAACTTGAGCGAAAGATGGTAGATATGTTGAAGTGGCTGAAAGAATGAATGAAGTAGTAGATTATGAGGAAGAAGAGGAAGGTGAGGTTGGATACAAGGAAATAGGTGAGGGAAACAAACAATGATGTGTAGATTCTGCATCAGAGACAGGAATTAGAATGTCTCTTGATTGTTTGAGGGATTCAAAGGGGTGGCAAGTCTCACTTCTAAGGTTTTGAGCTTGGGTTGGCCTAAGCTGGGATATTCGAGATGGATTAGGTGATGAAATGATTTATAAACTCCTCATGGTGGGCTCCAAAATGATGGTACTCAACCCTAAAATCTACTAAATGGCTTCAGATGGTATAACACAAGTCAGAGGAAGAGTGTGAGTTGGTAGTAAATATCACCACTGTTATCCAAAGGTTGTGATTAGTAGTGTAAAATGGTGAGAGGCATCGTGAATGAGCTTTATGAGCATATGAAAAGGCTCGAAAGAGGTTCGAAGAATGCTCAAAAGATGTTCAAAGGATGTTTGAAGGGGTTTGAGGGTGTTTGAAGGGGTATGAAGATGTTCAAGAAGCTTCAAAAGAGTCAGAATTGTATCGAGGTATATCAAGGGGTGAATATAGCAAATGAGAAGTGTTTTTTGAATGGCAATAGGGGATAGACGATAAGTTGAGAAACTAATATGAAGGTTTAAAAAAGTTCACGACATTTCACAGAACTTAAGGATATGATGCAAGGCTAAGACTCAAGAGAATTGCTCTTAAATCAGATGATGAGGGAGAGGGTAACTTCTTCTGTCTTTTTCTAAGTAACTAGTACAAGTCTATATCCATTTTGAAGAGATAGTACTAAAAAGGAAATCTAACATGTGTAGTACATGAGGCAATATGTGCAGCAATGAGGACTTTGTAAATTATAAAACAAATGAGAAATGATAAATAATTGAAATGTACAGTGTCCCCATATAGTGAAAGTACTTATCTCTTTGCTTCAATATATCATTGCCTCTAAGCACTATTCTTGCATCCTAAGTCTCTTGTTGTCTCTCCTTGTATCCAGTAGTACTCGATTTGTGATGAAATGGCTCATTCTGGTTGTGCAGCATGTATCAAAAGGGTTTTGGAACAGCTATATGGTGGCCAATGTCATTCAAAGTAGTGCAAAGTCATTCAAAAATGTTCAAAGTGTCACGAAGTCATTCAAAGTCATTCAAAGTTGTCCAAAATAGTTTGAAAAGGATTCAAAGTCAATTTCATGGCATTTGTATCAATTCAGAGCATCTGTCATAATGTCTCGATACAATTGGAAGTATTCTCCAGATCTTAAAGCATGCAATAGACCTATCATCCTCCTTCTTATTGAAATCCTGACTGTCCCAGTCAGCTGATCAAAGTCACATGCAAAATGCATAATCATGTTGAAAAAGTTAGCAAGGATCAAAATACTTCTCATTCTTCCATGTCAACGTGGCGGCAGGCTCAGGCTCAGTGAGCAACATTGGGGGGAAGAGGAGAGGGAGTGGTGGGGCCATAGGTGTTGTTGGCTGTACATTTTGTGAGAATCCTGTGGCATGGCAGGAATAATTTAGATGGGGGGGGGTGCCAGCCAAGGATCATTCCCCAACAACCTCTTCAGGTATGGCCAGGCCCTCTTCACCATCTGGCTCAGCCATCGCTTTGTCTTTATCATTGGCAGGGGGAATGAGAGCAGCATTGGGAGTGGAAGTGGGAGCAGGCATGGAACCATCAGCAGGAGCAGGAGCAGGAGCAGGAGCAGGAGCAGGAGCAGGAGCAGGAGCAGGAGCAGGAGCAGGAGTGGGAGTGGGAGTAGGAGAAGTGGGAGCAGGAGCAGGAATGGGAGCAGTGATGATACTCAACCTGGAAACCCAAACAAAACCCACTAAATGGCTTCAGATGGTATAACATGAGTCAGAGGAAGGGTGCGAGTTGGTACTAAATATCACTGCTGAGACCAATACAATGTGGTTAGCGATGCAAAATAATAAGTGATGGTTTGAATAATCTGTAAGAGTATACAAAGCTGTTTGAAAGAGTTCGAAAGAGGTTCAAAGATGTGCAAAATAGTTCAAAGTAGGCTCGAAGAAGTTCGAAGAGGTTTGAAATAGGTTCAAAGTATATCGAATGGCAAGTTTAGTGAATGTGTAGTGTTTGTCGAAAGGTGATAGGCGATATGCAATAAGATGGAGAGCGAATATGATAGTTTTGAAGAAGTTCATGATATTTCACAGAACTTAGAGATATGATGCGAACTAAGACTCAAGAGAATAGCTCTTAAGTCAGACATTAAGTGTGAGGGTAACTTGTGCTGTTCCCCATTGTTATCTTGTTTATTATTCTAACTAATACAAGTCTATATACAATTTGAAGGAATAGTACTAAAAAGGAAATAATAACAATTGTAGAACATGAGGCAATGTGCACAGCAAATAAAGGTATTGTAAAACATGAAACAAAATGAAAGATGATAATAAGTGAAACATACATTGTCCAAGTATAGTAAGAGTTCTTGTTCTATTGCTTTAATATATCAATGAAACAAAAATCTGCACTTATCATATCCTAAGTCTGTTGTAGTCTCTCCTCGTGTCTGGTAGTGCTCGATATGTGACTAAATAGCTCACTCTGGTTGAGCATCGTATATCAAAAGTGTTTGAGGACAGCTATACAGTGGCCAAAGTCGTTCAAAGTGCTGCAAAGTTGTTCAAAGTGTTGTGAAATAGTTTGAAGGCGTTCAAAATAGTTCAAAGTCATCTGAAATAGTGTGAAATGGTTCGAAAATAATTTGAAATCGATTTTGTGGCATTCATAGTGATTTGGAGTGCATGTCGTGATGTGTCGATATGAGTGGGAGTCTTCTCCAGACCTTAAAGTGCATAGTGGACCTATCATCCTCCCCCTTACTGAAATCCTGACTGTCCCAGTCAGCCGATCAAAGTCATGTGTGAAATGCATGATCATGTTGAAAACTTAGTGAGGTTCAAATTACTTCTCGTTCTTATTCCATCCATCACCTCTATATCATTGAACACTAGCTTTGATCATGTCTCTTCTTGCAGAACTCAACATCGAAATTTTTGAATATGCGAAGTCGATGCCCAAGCAGGGTGTCACTGAAGATCTCAATTTCGAAGTCTGGGGGTGGGGTTTCTGTGTGAAAATGTTGAGTCACTCGCTGATTGAATCATAGTCAAGGATGCTAAAGTGTTTCATATAGGCAGAATATGATGACCTTGCAGACAACCTGGTGGAGGAACGCGACCCGGCCATCCAAAAGGTCATTGATGAGGTCTTCAAAGTTTTCAGCCTGATGGCCTGATGCGAGTGGCTTTCGTGGGGCACAAAATTGTTATTCATAGATCTAGTGGAAGAGATTGAATGCGAGATGAAGAAGGAGGAAGAAAAACAGGTTCGAGAGGAGAAGGAAGCAGCGCAGAAGGCAAAAATCAAGGGGCAGAGGAGAGTGCATTGGCAGACACTCGAAATGTAGCTCTTGCTGCATTTCATGTGAAAACAATTTTGAAGGAGGATTTGCAGAAACAAAACGTGGAGTTCGAGGCTGAGGCGAAAGCAATCGAGAGGGCGGAGGCTGGGGTGGATGACAAAGACAAAGACAAGGGCAAAGAGGACCTACCCATAGTGTGGGTAGCGAAGCAAAAGACAGTAGAGGACCAGGAGGACGATGATGGGGAGGTAGAGATTGAGGGTGCAGGGGATGCGAAGCAGGTGCAGGTTGAATTGAGCAGGCTCCTCGATTTCGAGGGCCCAGTAAGTGTTTTTCTTTACTTTTGAAGGATTTTCGAGGTACTAATGCTTTCGTAGTGCGATCGATGTGTTGGGTTCAAGTCCCAGCCATGCTGTATTGTCAAGGATGGCACCATAAAATGTATGAAGTATACTCAAGATGCGCAAGGCTGCTATTGGGAGGGGCTGTCAAGGAGAGGGCTTTGTAAAGGCAAAGCAAAGAATTTTGGGGTGCGAAACAGGATTCACACACAAAATCAGGTACAGAATTCATTTGAAATTGTTTCAAAGTGCTTACTAACTGGTTTTCAAATTTTGTAGTCTGTTGAATTCATATCGTGGGCCCTGTAGAGGACATCGAACCGATTGCAGGGCCTTCAAAATCGTTGAAGGAAACAAAAAAGTTGTCGAAGGGGAAGGGAAAGGCGAAAGCAAGGGAGTCATGGGGAGTCAAGGATATCGAGGAAGTATAGGCAGTGCAGCATCGAATTATTGCTGAAAAACCGGTGCAGAAGAAGGTGGAAATGGAAGTGTTGGGGAGGGAGATTGAGCTGTTAGAGGAGATGTTGGATGAGTAGAAATGTTTTTCTTTTGTATTTCTTCGGATTTGGAATTGTAGAGCCTTGTGAGTCTTGAATAGTAGTGATAAGAAACATGAAACAATCGGAAAAATAAGGAAAAGATATAGTTATTCATTTTTGAAGCCCAGGAAGTCTTCAAAAATATGATCATTGAGGTTCGAAAATATTCGAGGATTTTCGATGCATTCAAAGTTGATTTCGAAGAGATTCAGTGAAGTGTAAATGGTTGTAGGGTACTTTCGAGGGTGTTCGGAGTCGAGATTGAGGTGGGCACAGGTATACATGGGTGAATAAAAATGAAAGCTGTTGAAGCTATTGTGAAGAATGTCAAGCATAGTAAAATGTTTTCAATAAATAGAATGAGATCGAAATATAAAAACGAGGAGGAAAAGAGGCAAATTTGATCGATGTTGACAGTACTAGCCATGGTCGTAATACTCGAGTCGAGCGACTGCTCGAATCAAAATCAGATGCAAAATTGAGAAATTGAAAAGGAGGTCAAGAAGATTTTTGTTGGTGATGGATGTAATAATATTTTTGGCGATGAGAGGGAGGTGAATGTCAATGCAAAAATTGTAGATATACAATGAAAATGGAATTTTGAGTGCTATACTGGACTTCAAAGGCGAATATGAATGCAAAACTAGTGTTGAGGGTGAAGGCGATATCGAAATAGATGTTAAATTGGACGAGGGTGCAGGCAACAAGATCGAGGATGAAAATATGGGGAGTGATGAGCAGCAGGTTGAGGTCAAAATGTGCGATGATGGGGATGAATGCGATGAGGATATTGGAGGTGAGATTGAGTTCGAAAATGATGAAGGTGCAACTATCGAAGTGGATGAGGCTGGAGCTACCAAAGGCAAGGACAATGGAATTGGAATGGATGTAGACGACAAAGCTGGGACGATGCGATAAAGACCAGGAGGTGTGACATGATGATTTCGAAGTGCGATATTTTCTCGTTCAAGCACAAGCTGTTTCTCAAGGGCTAGTTCCTGTTTGAGTGCTGTGATATGAGCTTTGAAGTCATCTGAATTGTTCGAGCTGTGAGGGATACTGTCAGATGCTGAATTCAATGTAGTCAAAGGTGTGATATTGGTGATGAATGAGGTCGAGACAGATACTTTGGGTGCTGATTTGGTCAAATTCGAGGCTGCGATAATTGATGTGAAGTTGGATGCAAATTGTTCAAAAATTTGCGAAGCATCTTCGAAGTGGATCAATGTGCTAGATTGCGATAGATTCGAGGTCAAAATTGATTGCTGGGGAATGGGGTACAAATTCAAGGATGCTATAGCAAATTTTGTGGCATTGTAGATGTTGTTCAGCATATATGGGTCATCAGGATAATGATCAGGAAACTTTACTTTGAGGCGATCCATAATTCTATTCCATAACTTCGTTTGAAAGCCTCGCGCAAAAGCTCGACTTTGTTCGGGTTCTGAGAGTCTGCATTTTGAGTGAAGAAAGTTCGTGACCTTGTAGAATGACCTGTAATAAACTGCTAAATCATTTTCATCAAAAATACCAGTGTGAAGTTGTTCGTTAACAAGTGTATCCATGTCCAAAATGCTATATTTTCGTTTGTCTTCTATTTCGGGATAGAACTTAAATACTGTGATGTGAAATTTGTCAAACGAAGTGCTGGGTTCATACTCTGGAAGTGATCCCCAGAGGTCATAAGAATCGTAATCGATGTATCTGCAAGAGTGTCACTTCTTTAAGTTGTGATCTGTAATACTGCAAGTTATAAACAAAAATTCGAGGTCTTTGAAGTAATTTTGAAGTTCTTCAGGTTGTCTCGAGTCAAATTTCGGAGCTGTCGAATGTCCGGGAGCTGGCATAAAGGATGTCGACATGTTCGAGGTAGATTTCGGAGGTCGCGAGGTCGAAATTTGTGCAATGTTGTGTTTCATATGTTTTGAAGTCGAGGATGGTAGTGAGGTCATAAGTGTGAAGGGCAAAAGAGCACAAAATACTATTATCAAGGTCGAGATACTGTATCAAGATCTCCTGGTTGTTCAGGAGGGTTGGAGGCAAAATGAGTTCAATTCGAAGTCGAGATCATTGAGCCCCTAAATGGTAAAATGAGTGGTGGAAAGAGTGGAGGTTCAACGATGAAATAATCTAGAAACCCCTCGTGGTGGGCTCCAAAATGATGATACTCAACTCGGAAACCCAAACAAAACCCACTAAATGGCTTCAGATGGTATAACATAAGTCAGAGGAAGGGTGCGAGTTGGTACTAAATCTCACTGCTGAGACCAATATGATGTGGTTAGCAATGCAAAATAATAAGTGATGGTTTGAATAATCTGTAAGAGCATACGAAGTTGTTTGAAAGAGTTTGAAAGAGGTTCGAAGATGTGCTAAATAGTTCGAAGTAGGCTCAAAGAAGTTCAAAGAGGTTCGAAGAAGTTCAAAATAGGTTCAAAGTATATCAAAGAATGAGTTTAGTGAATGTGTAGTGTTTGTCAAAAGGTAATAGGCAATATGTGATAAAACGGAGAGCGAATATGATAGTTTCAAAGAAGTTCGTGATATTTCACAGAACTTAGAGATATGACATGAACTAAGACTCAAGAGAATGGCTCTTAAGTCAGACATTAAGTGTGAGGGTAACTTGTGCTGTTCCCTATTGTTATCTTGTTCATTATTCTAACTAATACAAGTCTATATACAATTTGAAGGAATAGTACTAAAAAGGAAATAATAACAATTGTAGAATATGAGGCAATGTGCACAGCAAATAAAGGTATCATAAAACATGAAACAAAATGAAAAATGATAATAAGTGAAATGTATATTGTCCAAGTATAGTAAGAGTTCTTGTTCTATTGCTTTAATATATCAATGAAACAAAAATCCGCACTTATCGTATCCTAAGTCTGTTGTAGTCTCTTCTCATGTCTGATAGTGCTCAATATGCGACTAAATAGCTCACTCCGGTTGAGCATCATGTATCGAAAGTGTTTGAGTACAGCTATACGGTGGCTGAAGTCGTTTGAACCACTGCGAAGTCATTCGAAGTGTCATGAAATAGTTCAAAAACATTCAAAATAGTTCAAAGTCATCCAAAATAGTTCAAAGTCATCCAAAATAGTGCGAAATGGTTCAAAAATAATTTGAAATCGATTTCGTGGCATTTGTAGTGATTTGGAGTGCATGTCATGATGTGTCGATATGAGTGGGAGTCTTCTCCAGACCTTAAAGCGCATAGTGGACCTATCAGTGGGACTCGGGAGCAGGACTTGGAGTGGGAGTGTGAGCGGCATCAACTTCCTTGGCATCCATTCTTTCTTCCCAATCCACCTCTGCCCTCCTGCTTGGAGTCCTCTTGAGGTGAACCACCTGCCCACTATGTAACCATTGTATAACATAATGGGCTGTGTGCCAGCCTGCAACCCAAGGTATTCTTTAATGTCGTTCACCCTGTTTTGAAGCAAGTGAAACACGTCCCAGAGTTCTCATACCTGGAGTTGGGACTCTTGCACTGACTCTTCATTCCACCATGCATGCTGGTACATGTCTTCCTCCAGTTGGTATAGATGTCCAGTGAGGGGAGCATAGTTGATGGGGGAGGGGTTGGCCATCAGGGCAGAGGGGGCAGTCGGCTTGGGCTCAGGATCAGCCATGTCAATATCCTGTTCCACAGCTATAGGTATACATGTTAGTTAGTGGTTTTATGTCATGATATGGAAGAACTCACCTTTGGATTTTTCTTTTTCTCTTGCAGTGAACTGCCTAGATGATTCCTCTCCACTGTCTTCACTGGAAAATTGTGCCTTCTTTGCTTTTCATCTCGCCAATCCTTTTGCTTTCTTCATTCTTGGCACTTAATCCACGTCCTCTAGATTGCACCAAATTTCCCTTTCCCACAGAAGTAGCATGCAGTTTTGCCATTCACCTGCTCCCAACACTGATGCCTAAGCCTGACACATCGTGCACATGGCATCATTTGCAAACTCCCTCACTGGGGTGCTCCTTGTGCCTCCCTTGCTGCATTGTGCTGCTTCCACTCCATCCTGGGATTGGCATCAGCATCACTCTCCATCTCCTCATCCAAATCCTCATCTGATCCCTTGCTACTCTCCACCTCTCACAACCTGCATGTCACTGTGAAGACTGGCAGTATTGGACATGGGGTTGGGGCAGGAATTCTGGATCCTGATGCTTCTAGTTGGGCCCACATCTTGGCCCATGCTGCTCCACTTCTCTCCTTATTGGCATTGGCATTGCTGCTGCTGCTCCTGGTGCCTTTGCCTTTGCTGCTCCCATTCCTATTTCTTGGCCACTGCCATTCCTGCTTTCTTGGCCACTGCCATCCCTTCTTTCTTGGCCACTGCCATCAATGCCTTCTTGACTGTGGCTGTTCCCGTTCTTACTGCCATGGTGGTTCTGGTATGTGAGGCTGTTCCCACTACTGCTTGCTGCTCCAGTGGCCATTGCTGGTCCAGCTCCCATTGCCACTGCTGTTGTCAAGTCGGTTGGTCCAGCTGATGTGGATGCAGCCCCTGTCATTGAAGGTCTTCATTGCTCTCCATTGATCTTCAATAAACCTTTGGCCCCCTGTCCTGTCTGACTTTGACCATGCTACCACAAATCCCCACAAAAAGGCATTGGCCCAGAAGATGGCCTGCACATCTTCTGTGAGAACCTCTCTTTGCTACCCAAATAATGTTTTCTACAATTTATAAGTGCATAGTTTGTCTGATAGCATGCTGATCCACTCACAAGCGCCAATTTTCTTTTCTTCATCATGGTGGTAATACTTCTGTCCCAAAGTCCATTGCAGATGGCCTGTTCAATCTTGCTAATCTGGCTGAGGACTTGGTCGCATGTAATGTTCATGATGGATGATAGGTCGGTTGCAGTAGTGGGGTCAATATTGATATGAAAAAGAGTGAAATGCTGAAGATCAACAATCACGTGTTGTTGATCCCTATACAATCAATATATACAAACAAAGCAGTGTTTCCATTTTGAAACTCAAACCTGGCTTTTTGAGTATGCCAAAATTTGGTAGTCGAGTAGCCTTAAGCTAGCTTGGCTCTTCTTATTGAGGAGGTTGATGTGATGTAATAGTGTTTTTTATTTATTTTTAATGTGTGATTGATCCCTGATTAAACAGTTATGATTCCAGTTACCCACCAGGCAATGGAGGCCTATTCCAAGAAGGTTGAATTCAATGTGCACATGGCACATGGGGGGGTAAAATTTCCTTCTTTTCAAAGTCTCATTGCCAGCAACCTAGCTCTGATGCCATCCTTGGGCCAACATCATCCTGTTGGCTGATGCCATGTCTTTGGCTGATGCCATGTCTTCACTGGTGCATTATCTTGCTGGTGCCATGTCTTGATTGTGGCCATTCAAAAACTGGCAATATTTAATCATTAGATACAGCACAGCAATGTTCAATGTAGATACAATAAGAATGTCATAACCTTGGCATCACATTAGTGAGAATCAGCAGGGGGATCAGCATCATTGTCATGCTCATGGGACGACAGTCTGATTGGAATCTCTGAGAACCTGCATTTGAATGATTCCAGATTAAACTCATCCTTTCCTTCAAGGTTGCATATGTCTTCAAGGTGACATCCTGCTGTTCCAGCTTTTCGACCTCGGCCATGTAGAGACAATGACTGGCATCCTTATACAATGTGCCAAGCTGGTTTTGCAGGGCTTTCACTTTAGCATGGCAGTTTAACAGCTCTCTGGCTGTCAAAGTCTGCAACAGGATCAACTATAGTCACACAAATGAGGACCATGACATCTACTGGGTCAGCCAGTAGCATGAGCTGGTTTTAGGCCAACAGATAGTATGGTTGATTAGTCATGTTTTTAGACTGCAAAATGATGATTAGTGAGATGATAGAGCATCAGAAGGAAATACAGCATCGGCCAGATACACAGCATCAGCCAAAGACATAGCATCGGCCAAAGGCATGGCATTGGCCACTGGCAATGACATTTGAACTGAAGGAAATCTTACCCCCCCATGTTCCATATGCACTTTGAATTCTACTTTCCGTCAATAGGCCTCCATCGCCTGGTGGGTAGCCAGAATCATAAAATGGGGCACAAGATGGTGCTGCCCATTGTCACTTCGGATTGGGACATAGCCATCAGGAATATCTGCCCAGCTTTTTTTCTGATTGCTCATTGTGGAGGGATGGATGTAGGAAGAGAGATGATAACACTATCATGTTTAATCAGTGATTAGAGATCTATCGATTATTTAGTTGGCAATATTTGGCCCCCATTGCCGATCTCATTGTTGCCGACCCCCCCATTGCTGATTCCACTGTTGCTGATTCCACTGTTGCTGATCCCACCACTAATGCTTTTTCTCTTGCCCTTGCAAGATGGTGGATTGTGATCAATATAATTGTGTTTACATAATACAGAATGTTTTGGTGATATAGGGGAAATATAATCAGCATTTGCTGATATAAATGCATTGTCAGCCCTCAATGCTAATTCTTGCCAGAGAGCCTGCTGGTGATTAGCATAGGCTAGTGGGCCAAGGAGGGTATTCTTGGACTGCAAGGCTGACTGCCACTATTGGCTGTGATAGATGAAATATTGCACAGTCCACTGCATTTCATATGTGACCAGTAGAAATTCCTCCCTCCATCTATTTCTCTGAAGCCATGATCGAAACCAGTGTACTCTCCTAACTAATAAAACTGTTAGTGTAGTGAATATGGATGGCCACAAAATACATTTACATTCCCAGAATTGTGTGGCATCGGCATCGTTGTGCTGTTCAGTAATGACATCAGTTTGATTGTGGGCATTATGCCAAATCCAGGACAGGTGAAGATTAGTGGAGCCTGGTGCATTTGGCTTCAGAATAGCTGTGCTAGCATTGAGGTCATCCTTTGTTAACCACTGAAACATACTTGATGTGTCAGCATCACAATTTAGTGCCACCAGTTGGCTTTGGCAATGGTTATACATTTGGGCATGCAAGGCAATTTTGTTAACCACATTCTGAACAACAACTCATGCTTGGATGTGAACTCCCTTTCTCAGTGCCACTGATGATGTGTGAATATTGAAATGATTTGTCAGCAATGAGCTCCTGCAACTGATGCAGCAGTCGACTTGCCTGGTTCTTCCTGAGGTTAATCTCCACATTAGCAAGTTCTCCATCACATTGGAGGGATACTTGTTGCTCCTCAACTGGAATAATGTTTGGGTCAGCCAGAAGAGATGAAGCAGAAGTCTCTTTGTCAAAGGGTTCTATGTCATCAAAGTTCTCAAATTTAGGTTCATTGTCATGGGTGATTTGGGAGGGAACAATGGCATGCTCAGTAATGTTGGCAGCATTTTGTAAATGTGTTAAGGTTGCCATATGAGATGTGAGAGCTTCTCTTTCCTGTTCAACAGCTTGCATGTCAGAAGTGTGAGGTGCTTTACCAAGTTGATGGACTTTGTCTCATAATTGAATCCTGGTGTAGATCAATGAGGGATTGTGATACATCAATCTTGGTAGGAAGTATGACCCACTGCATTTGTTCAAAAACAATAGCGAAATCAATCCACTGCTCAACTGCCAATTGAATGAGTGTCAATGCTGTTTCCATTCCTGATGCCATTCCTGGTCCCAGTCCCATTCCCGTTCCCGATGCCAGTTGCAATTCCTAAGTGGCATACATATCTATTACCCTGACATCTGTTAGCCTTAGCATTTCTGCTGTGGTGACTTCATCCTCCCATCGTTTGACTGCCTGTAGACCAAAAGCTGCTGTCAGTTCTGCATGGTGCTTGCCGAGCTGTGTGGATATCTCAAGGGCTTAATTTGAGCACAGTGTGACTGTCATGCTGAGTATTTTCTTGTGATTTGAATCTGTAGCATGATCATCAAGCATTTCAGCCCAATGTGGCAACGTCACTGTTCTGACTGTTGAAGGAATGGAATTCAGTGATGTCCACAAAGACTCGAGTATTTCCCCTGCTACAATGCCAGACCCTGGAATGAAAGATGGAGCATAGCAAAAAAAGCATTCATCCTTGTGGTCATGAACATGCAAAAGCCCAATGGCCTGGTCAATGCTCAAGCCAGCCAGCAGATGTGCACCAATACGCTCCTGAATGTGGATGATGTATTGGCAGACAATGTCATAAATGAGCATCACTACCTGTTGATGGTCAACCCTGGTGGTTTTCAAGGCTTGGAGGAAAGCAAAGTCAACATTCTTTTGCTGTTCTCCCCGAAACAAGTCTACCAGTACATTGGGTGCATAACAGCCATGCCATGCACATGCAATGGCCACTACTCCAGTCCTATCACATGCCTTCAATACCAAAAAAGCATTTGCAATGGCTCAGAATTTATTTTCACATGGAGCCTTCTAAAAACCTGTGTATTTCAATCAGAACCAGCATCAGGAGTGGCACCAGCAGCAGTTATGGCATTGGCTACTGTGAAGTGAAGTGTACCTACCATGAATTGTTCTATGGCAGCTTGGAGGAATTGCTCATATTCAGCCTGATTTGGGGCCATCCCAGCTCCATCCCATAGCCATACATCAGCATTGGAGTTTTTCTGCTGGACATGGTCAGCTTTGAAATTGCCATCAGCCACAAATATGCATTTAAAAACAAATCTGAGAGCCATAGTATCATTTCAGATGCAACTTGTACAATCAAGATATATAGTCACCCACTGGTGATGATGCTCGACCTGGAAACCTAGCAAAAACCTGTTAAAAAGGCTTATGAAGTATAACTCAGGCTAGAGGAAGGGTGTGAGTTGGTACTAAATATCACCACTGAGACCAATACGATGTGTTTAGTGACGCAAAATAATAAGTGATGGTTCAAATAATCTGTAAGAGCATATGAAGTTGTTCGAAAGAGTTCAAAAGAGGTTTGAAGATGTGCTAAATAGTTTGAAGTAGGCTCAAAGAAGTTCAAAGAGGTTCGAAGAAGTTCAAAATAGGTTCGAAGTATATCAAAGAATGAGTTTAGTGAATGTGTAGTGTTTGTCGAAAGGCAATAGGCAATATGCGATAAAATGAGGAGCGAATACAATAGTTTCAAAGAAGTTCACGATATTTTGCAGAACTTAGAGATACGATGCAAACTAAGACTCAAGAGAACAGCTCTTGAGTCAGACAATAAGTGTGAGGGTAACTTGTGCTGTTCCCCATTGTTATATGTTGTTCTAACTAACTAATACAAGTCTATATACAAAATGAAGAGATAGTATTAAAAAGGAAATAAGAACATGTGTAAAACATGAGGCAAATATATCAAACAATGAGGACTTGTAGATCATGAAACAAATGATAAATGATAAATGATGAAATGTATAGTGTTCCCATATAGTAAAAGTACTTATCTTGTGCTTCAATATATCAATGAAACATAAAAACTGCACTTATTGCATTCTAAGTCTTTTGTACTCTCTCCTCATGTCCGGTAGTGCTCGATATGCAACTAAATCATTTGTTCCGGATGTGCAGTGTGTGTCGAAAGTGTTTTAAAACAACTATACAGTGGCCGATGTCATTCGAAATGCTGCAAAGTTATTTTGAAGTGTCGCAAAATAGTTCGAAGTCATTTGAAGTTGTCCAAATAAGTGCGAAATAGTGCAAAAATGGTTCAAAGTTGATTTCGTGGTGTTCATAGTGATTCAGATTGCATGTTGTAGTGTCTTGATACAAGTGGAAATGTTCTCCAGACCTTAAAGCACGTATTGAACCTATCACTGGTTCACATCGTCCTTCCAATTTTTTGGTATATTTATGCCTGCTTGAGTACAGGCTGGACAGTAATTGGCAAGTGATCCTGGTTTGGGACTCAATGGATCTTTTTGATTGTGTCCATACCCTGCCCACTTCAATCTTTTTATCTAATGCCATAAGCAGAACATCCACCAAAGCTCATAATAGAGGTTGACCACTTTGGCAGGCCTTATTGTCAATGTTATGTGCTGAATTAGCTGGTAAAACTGATAGGCCGATGTCTTTAATTTCAGATTACAGAGCCAAAAATTGTCTAGAACCTGCATGGTGAAAAGAGTGCATATTTTGGTGAAGCTGGTCAGGACCAAGTTACTGGTTACTAGGTCCAAAAGAATTTGGTGTTATCCCTGACACTGGCAGGTAACCATTGCTAAAATGATGTATTCCATTTGTATGCACCACACAAATATAGCTGTTGTTCAATGCATCAGCAGTCGGCAGTGCAGTGGTCAGCTCGGGATCGGCAGTTGCTAGTATGGTTGTTGCCTGGGCATCAGTCCTTATGCCTTGTTTAGGCAAATATGATTGAAACCCATGGATGTCTTCACCAGCATGTTCAACTGCATGTTTATTATTGCCATCAAAGAAGTCTTGTAAGCTGTCATTGACATCATTATTGCCCTTTTCTTGATGCCAAAGGGCATCAAGGTGATCAAAAAAGGCTGCATCAGCTCCAGTATCATTGTCTGCTGTACTCTCTGTCATTTCCAATGCCAACTTATGTGCATACATGTCCAGCAAAGTGTGCTTCCTAGTAAACAATAAACACATTTCCAAATTGCCCATTTATTCAGTTGACAGTGGTTGCAAACTTGTTTGTTGATGGACCATGCCTGCTGAGCAAGGAATGCTTGCAGCAATTTATCCACTCATCCCACAAACTGCAATACATAGTCCTTCTGTCTCTATCAGTTGTATATGAGCCTCAATAAGTCAATCCATGTCAGAAACTAACCATGCCAATCCGTGGCTGAACCAGCTCATTGGCCACCTGAGGTTCTTGCATATCCCATTCTGGAGCAAGACCTGGATTGTTGTGGATACCAGCTGAACTCGATTCACCAAGTTCTTCTGTAACCAGAGGCAAGGGAACCTTGATACGCTTTGTTTTTGGTCCATGTCTCATGTTGATTTCAACTTCTACATGTGTAAGTATCGACTGCATCATCATGGTCCTCATGCAGGGGGTATTTTTCTTTGATCTTCTCTTTCTCTTGTAAGGAGCTCTTGTCAGGCTCATGATGATTGGGGGAAATTGATTGTAGGTGATGGACTACTTATTTGTACTATTGGCCTCATGTGATCCTGGTGTTATCCTTATGCTGATAATATGTTACTGTATGCCTGATGATGACAAGAATTATTCTTTCCTCCACATCAATCCCCCTCCAATGCTGCCTGAGCCATCAGAAAACCTGGGTGTGAGACAGTATCACAAGGGGAGATATATGATCGAAGAGCGGAGGATCATCAAGCCTTATAGAGATGCATTCTGATCACAGGAATCAAAAGCTGGCCAGTTGCAAATACTCAAGTGTAACATTCTCCCTGCCATATTCAATTACTGGGTATCCAATCAAAAGGGCCCCAATGGATGAGGAGGAGAGTCACCTATGTGCCAAGGTGAACCATCAATTTGAAGCATGTAAAGGTTCTATTTTTGATTACATCACCAGGAACTAACAACCTGGCTTTTGAACAACTGGCAAATGATGAAGGGCTACTCACACAAATCAAACAACTTTAAAGTGAAGCAATCAGAGGCCATTTGGGCCTTATACCAGGATCGAGTTTTGAAAGAGATCAAAAACCTGCTAGGTATTGAGAATGCCACCACAAGTACACCTGGATGGTTCCAGATGTGACTGCCAGCCATCAAGAGTGTTTTTAACAACATGACTGCAGAGAAAAAGGTAATTCTTGAGATTGAGCAGGATAAAATGATGCAGGAAGGTTATCCTGAGCAAACAAAGTGAAGGTAATTTAATGCCATTGCTGCTGCCAATGCCAATAGTGACTGACATTTCACAGACTAGCAGAGAAAAACCTGTGTAAGCATGTAGAGCAGAGTGCCTGACAATACTGGTTAGAAATGGGAGTGCTGTCTGTGACATTTACAGCCCATACTGCATCTAATGGTTTGATGGTTGTTGACACATGAGTGGAATCCTTAATTGTGATGCCAATGCCAATGCTGATGCTGATTGTGATGCTGATGCTGATTGTGATGCTGATGCTGATTACAGTCATGACAATTTCACCTCTTTAATAGCTGCTGCATGATCATTTCTGAACACCTATCATGATCATATCACAGAGCTCAAGCAGAACCTCATGAGTTATGTCAAGGCTTTATATGCATCAGATGTTGCCTCAAGGTCAGCAATGCAACCTAACACCACCACACTACAAACCCAACTTCTGATGACTCAGGATGGGGGACCCATCCTGCCCACACCATGGAAAGGATCACAATACAAGAAAAAAGAGCTGGAGCAATGGTTTATCTTGTATGTTGGGCAGCATTACAGTATGACAACTTCTCATGCTACAAACCATTACTTATCTCCATGCAGAACTAGCCAACCATGGTTGTAGTTGCCATATCCCATTCAAAGCAATTGCTGACTGAACCTCTTTATTTATCAATCCTGAATATCTCCCAGGAAGGTTCAAATTCAGAGACCCACAAAACATGCACAAGACCATCATAGAAGACTTCTTTGACCACGTTCTGCAGCATCAAACAGTGCAGGACCCTGAAAGAGCATTCAGGTTTAAAGGAATCAAAGTGAGTGATGGGAGTGTGTCTCCTGCACACTATCCTAATAATTTAAATAACTCTCCACCTTCCAGATGCATTTCCAAATGCAGTGGACGATGGAATGGTGATGCAATAACCGATGCCAAATGCAGTGGACGATGGAATGGTGATGCAATAACCGATGCCAAGTCCATCATGGGCACCAGCCTGCATGCCGATGCTGAGCCCCAAGGTCAATCAAGAGGCAGAACAAGGGTGAAAGCAAAACAAAAGCAAAAACAACCTTGCCAATGATCAAGAGCAGAACAGGTGCCCATCTCTGAACCTCTGGATTCCTTGCAACTCATGGATCCAGCTCAGTTGAGCTATGTGCAAGTCAATCAAATGACAATGGACATACTCTGCACAGCTGGTGTGACTCGACCACAGCCAATTAATGGTCTGGGTGATGGTGAACCAGAGTATGTCATTCCTCAACACATTTATAAGAAGTCCATCACACCCATATCACCTTTAAATGATGATGTAAATAATGTCCTATGCCCACTTGATCCATCACTGTTGGAAGGCAACACCACATCAACTCAAGAAAGATTGTAATGACCTAAACCTCGCCAACTGTCCAGGCGAACTTGGACAGAGGCTTCTATTGCAAGGGCAAGGGCAAAGGCATTGAAACTGTCAACAGTTGGATTGGCATTAGAATCAGCAATGGTAAGATTGGCAGACAGACAATTGGCAGCAGTAGGATTGGCAGACAGACAATCAGCAGCAGTAGGATTGGCAGACAGACAATCGGCAGCAGTAGGATTGGCAGACAGACAATCGGCAGCAGTAGGATCAGCAGACAGACAATCGGCAGCAGTAGGATCAGCAGACAGCAATCGGCAGTGGTAGGATCAGCAGACAGACAATCAGCAGTGGTAAAATTACCACACATACAATCAGCAGTGGTAGGATCAGTAGACAGACAATCAGCAGCAGTAGGATCACCACACATACAATTGGCAACAGTGCAATCAGCAGACAGACAATTGGCAGTGGTAGGATCATTTGGTGATTGCCAGACCCCACCTGTGAAGAATACATTTCAACAGATGACCCCCCCATTATCTCAAATCAAGAATCAGGGACAGACATCAGCCTGATGTGCCTGCAGAACAGCTGATCACCTTGCTCAGCAAGAAGCTGTCTCTATGCAGGTTGTTGGGAGAAGAAGAGTAAACTTTGCACAGTAAATTTACTATATGTGTCTCAGTAGAAGACAAAGAATGACAATAGTAAGATTTGCAGAAGGAATCAAAGCAAGTGATAGCAGTGTGTCTCCTGTGCATTATCCTAATGATTTAAATAACCCTTCACCTGCCCAATGCATTTCCAAATGGACTTCCAACTGGTCTGGCCAAAGGAATGCCAATATTGTGCCCAATGCTGTATCCATTACTGGGACCATTTGGAATCTTGGCCCATATTTTTGAATGACTGGTGAGGTGGGGGGCCGGAAGGCAGGTCTGTCTAAAACATGCATGGGAGACTATCTATGCTCAGGTCCTGGGCAGTCCTAATGAGAACAGTGTGATGGAACCTGTGGAATTCTCTCAGCATCTTCATATCTGGGTGAGGTGGGGGGCCAGGAGACAGGTCTGCCTGAAAAACATTCAGGTAAGTATACATGTTGAGGTCCTGGTTGATATGGTGAGTCCTGCTCATCATGTGCATCACATTAATAGGTCCACTGCATGCGCTAAGGTCTGGAGAAGAATCTAATCATATCTAAACATTACAACACACACTCTAAATCACTACAAACACCACAAAATCAACTTCGAACACTTTTTGAACTATTTTGCACTATTTCGGATGACTTCGAATGATCTCAAACAATTTTGTGACACTTTGAATGCTTTCAAACAACTTTGCACTACTTAGAGCAACATCAGCCACCATAGGAATATTCTAAAACCCTTTTGATACACACAAAACATCCAGCATGAGCCACTGCATCACTTATCGAACACTACCAGATGCAAGGAGAGACGATAAAAGAATTAGGGTATGATAATGGTGGTTTTGGGGTTTCAACAATCTATTGAAACAACAAGAGAAGTACTCTTACTATATGGTGACACTGAACATTTTAATTATCATCATTTCTCATTTGTTTTTATGTTTTACAATACCTTTATTGCTGTGCATACTGCCTCGTGTTCAACACCTGTTATATTTCCTTTTTAGTACTTACCTCTTCAAAATGTATATAGACTTGTACTAGTTACTTAGAAAAACAGAGAATAAGTTACCCTCTCCACTACCATCAGATTTAAAAGCAGTTCTCTTGAGTCTTAGCTCACATCGTATCTCTGAAGTTCTGCAAAATATCGCGAACTTTCTTGAACTTTCATATTCACTCTCAACTCGTCATTGCCTATCACTACTCAAAAACCACTTTTTAATTGCTATATTTATTTGTCGACATATCTCGACACCAGTCAAACACCTTCGAACCTCCTCGAACTCACCCAAACAGCTTTGAACCCATTCAAACCTATTTTGAACTACTTTGCATGTCCTTGAACCTATTCCGAACTTTTTCAAACATCTTCATACACTTTTAAACACTATTCATCACATCCTGAACCATTTCGCATCACTAAAAACAACATTCTGGTATTAGTGGTGATATTTAGTACTGACTCGCACCCTTCCTCTAGCCTGAGTTATACTTCATAAGCCTTTTAACAGGTTTTTGCTAGGTTTTCAGCTTGAGTATCATCAATGTAAATGGCACCAATCTGGGTTGCAGTAGGAAGGGCATTCATGAGGTTCCAGTACATGGAATCTTGGCCAAGGTGGCATCGGCCAACAGAATGACATCTCAGGAGAGTATCTATGTTCAGGTCCTGGTCCTGTCGAGAACAGTGTGATGGAACCCATGGAATTCTCTCAGCATCTTCATATCTGGGTGAGGTGGGGGGCCAGGAGACAGGTCTGCCTGAAAAACATTCAGGTGAGTATACATGCTGAGGTTCTGGTCAATATGGTGAGTGCCACTCCTGCTCCTGCTCATCATGTGGATCATGTGGATGGCACTGATCTGGGCTGTGTAATGCCGATCTTGATCCTGATCCTGGTAAGGCTGCTGCCACTACCATCCCCATTGCCATTGCCACTGCCTGAAACTATTTCATAGGCTACTGATGTCTGTATTAAATGTATTACTCTTCAGTCTAGCAACCATTGTAATAGTGTATTCATTTGTTACTATAGTAGGTACACATATATAGATTAGAGTGTTTGACAGTGTCCACTGAACCCATATCATTCAACACATTGTAGCTTACCTATGTGGGTCTTTAGGTGGTCTATTGAAATGTTTTACCACTGATGAACTGTGAACCAGACTCATGCAAATGTCAGGGCAACCACAACCAATGGTCCGATTGCCATCAGTCTGGTTTGGTTTGGTCTATGGTCTTTTTTCAGTCCAATAGACTGGACTTTCAAACACTACTGACAGCCAATCAATCAGCTCATCGTATCTGCTGATGAATGTTTTGGCCCCATCACAACCATCAGAAAGGATGGATGGATCATCAAGCACATCCCATAGTCAGCATTTAAATTATCTGAAGATCATTGGAGCCAAGTATGTGATGTGAAGAATATCTTAGTGGTGCATGTTTACAAATCTATGTACTTCCCACTACTGACTGCTAGTCCAGGATTCAAGGGCCATCTAGCACTACTTCTCCTCCGAGTGGCAGCCAACCTTGTGGCATGCCCTTCCAGCAATCAAGGAACTACAGATAGCCTGGGAAGCAAAATGCAATGATGTGCAATACACTGCATACAAGCCTGCAATTACTAATGGGCTAAACAAGTTGAACAAGTACTAATTTTGATTTGATGAGAAACCTTACTATGTGCTCTTGCTAGGTATGTGAACAGATTTCTTAGCAATGCAGCCTTTAATTCCATCCTATAGTTCTCCATCCATACTACAAACTCTGGTACATCAAGTTAGCTTGGAGATGGAAGAAGGAACAGGCTGAGGATCATGCAGCAGGAAACCAGAATGCCAAAAACTGGCAAGATGAGGCCTAGAAGATTGTTGAAACAATGGTATGTGTAATGCCCTAAAATCTTCCCAAAATCTGCTGACACTGCTCTTACAGATGGAAACCTACTGGAAGACATGACCTAGAGCACCAATGGTAATGATGCCAACTACTACCCCAAAGTCTTCTGGCACCAGCAGTTTGCTGACCAGATCCTTTCTTTCCAAGTTCGACAAACATTGCCTGATGCTTCTGACACAGGAGGGGGATGAAGGGAGGGCTGCTGAACTACAACAATACTTAAAGGATGTTCCTGTGGATGTCACCAAGGAGACAGACATCATGGAATAGTGGCAGGTTTGTGCAATTCATTGATTATCTACCTATCTATCTAAAGTATAATTTCAGGATCATTGTCAGCTTTTTCTGACACTCACATGGATTGCACTTGATCTGTCAGGCATTGTCCATACCCTGCAAGTGAATTTTTTCAGCAAGTAAACAAACCGCTGAGGACCACTGTTCACATTTGGGTGCAGGATGCTTTGAAGAACTTCAGATAATGAAGTTTGCATGGCATAACACAATCACCGACCTTGCTGCATGGAACTCAGCTGAGGTAGAGGAGGTGGACCTTGAATGTTATGCAGATCTTTTAATGGCAGATGCCATGCTTGCTGAATTTGATAAGCACACAGATGAGATGGTCATAGATTATTGAGTAAACTTTATTATGACTATGTTAGATTAGAAGTAGCCATCGCAGTAGAGTAGAACATTATGACATTCTAATATAATTGTGCTTGCATTTCTATCTGATGAGTGAGTGCATGTACTCTGCATGTACAAGTAGTTGGGCTAATTTCACCATGACTTAGTACTACATGACTGTACCATGGATGTACTGACTACTACTGAATGTCCATCTCTGACTCTACTGTGTTCCTAGAGTAAAGGTGTTAGGTATCGAAGTTCCTAACCCTCTAGTCTTGATACCAACCTCTACTACAAATTTGAAGATGATCATTCAAACGCTGATAGGTCCATTGCACACTCTAGGGTCTGGGAAGTGTTCCAAACATATTGACACATCATGACACATGCTCCCAACCCCTATGAATGCCACAAATTTAATTTTGAACCTATTTTGAACTATTTTGAATGACTTTGAATGATTTCAAACAACTTCAAACAACTTTATGACATTTCAAATGCCTTTGAACTGCTTTGCAGCACTTCGAATGAAGTCAGCCACCATATAGCTGTTCTGAAACCCTGTTGACTTATATGGCACATCCAGAATGAACTATTGCATCGCATATCAAGCACTACCAGACACAAGGAGACACAACAAAAGATTTAGGATGCAATAAATGTGGTTTTGTGTTTCAATGATATATTGAAGCAATAGGACAGGCACTTTTATTATACTGGGACAATGTATGTTTCAATTATTATCGTTGATAGGTCCACTGCATGCTATAAGGTCTGGAGAAGAATTTAACCATATCGAGACATTACGACACACACTCCAAATCACTATGAATGCCACGAAATTAACTTTGAATCTTTCTCAAACTATTTCACACTATTTTGGATGACTTCAAATGACTTCACAGCATTTCAAATGACATCAGCTGCTGTATAGCTGTTTTAAAACACTTTCGATACATGCTGCACATTTGGAACAAACCATTTTGTTGCATATCAAGCACTACCAGACATGAGGAGAGGCTACAAGAGACTTACAATATGATAAGTGCATTTTTATGTTTCAATGATATGTATACTGAAGCAAAAGATAAGTACTTTTACTATATGTGAACACTGTATGTTTCAATTATTTACCATTTCTCATTTGTTTTATGATCTACAAAGTCCTCATTGTTGGATATATTGCCTCATGTTTTACACATGTTATTATTTCCTTTTTAGTACTATCTCTTCAATTTGTATATAGACTTGTATTAGTTACTTAGAATGAAAAGAAAAGCAATGGGGAACACAGAAGAAGTTACCCTCTCAGTTATCATCTGATTTAAGAGCCATTCTCTTGAGTCTTAGCTTGCATCATATCTCTAAGTTCTGCAAAATATCGTGAACTTCTTTGAACTATCGTATTCACTCCTCATTTTATTGCACACAAGGTTGGGAATGTGCCTCTGGCACGTGTTAACATGTTTAATAAGTAATATATTCAATATTTTTGGTTTTTGCACTTTCACTATCATGACTTCATTTCTATGTTAGTCTGATAGTACTTCATTATTTTGGTTTTTGCACTTCCACTGTCATGTGTTAATGTTTAATAAGTATGGACTTCATTTCTATATACATAGTACTTCATTTCTATGTTACTCTAATAGTACTTCATTATATACAATATTTTTGGTTTTTGCACTTCCACTGTCACTTGGCCATATAGCCTTCATGTTGTGCACAGACCTTACTCATGATATTGCTACACAGAACCACTCATGAGTGAAGTATGGCTTATGTTGGTCACTGTGTTCATTAATTTTATCAACATCTCATTGCATTTTTTGACTTCAGTGCACATTGTTCACTTCATTGCATTTTTTGACTCGGTCTGTGAATGTGTGAGTGGTGGTTTATTTTCATGGGCCAGCTTGCATATACATAATACAATGCTTAATTCCACTACAGTTACTCAACTCCTTAGTTGCCTTTGGACTTGGGGTGTCATGGTTACACAACTCTTTAGTTGACTTTTAGATAGTACACAACTCTTCAGTTGACTTGGGACCATTGGCCCCAAGTCAACGTGGGTGGATTGTAGTGTTTATCCCCTTCCACATCTCTCCCATCCCCATTTCCTCCATCTCCTTCCTCTTCTCCCCCATCACCTTCCCCATCCCCATCTCCCCCATCACCTTCCTCTTCTCCCTCTTCCCCATCCCTATCTCCCCTATCCCCACCTCTCCCATCCCCATCCCCTTCTCTACCTACCCCATCCCCATCCCCTTCTCCACTTACCTCACCCCCATCCCCTTCCCATCCCCACCTCCCCATTCCCATCCCTCATACCCATCTCCTCTATACCCATCTCCCCCATAACCATCTCCCCCATTTCTATCCTCTTCTCCCCCTTCCCCATCCCCATCTCCGCTATCCCAACCTCTCCCATTCCCATCCCCTTCTCCACCTACCCCATCCCCATCCCCTTCTCTACTTACCTCACCCCCATCCCCTTCCCATCCCCACCTCCCCATTCCCATCCCCCATACCCATCTCCCCTATACCCATCTCCCCCATAACCATCTCCCCCATTTCCATCCTCTTCTCCCCCTTCCCCATCCCCATCTCCGCTATCCCAACCTCTCCCATTCCCATCCCCTTCTCCACTTACCTCACCCCCATCCCCTTCCCATCCCCACCTCCCCATTCCCATCCCCCATACCCATCTCCCCCATCCCCATCCCCTTCTCCCCCATCCCCCATCCCCATCTCCCCCATCCCCCATCCCCATCTCCCCCATCCCCATCCACCTCTCCCTCTCCCTCTCCCTCTCCCTCTCCCTCTTCCTCTCTCTCTCCCTCTCCCTCTCCCTCTCCCTCTCCCTTATCCCCTTCTCCACCTACCCCATCCCCATCCCCTTCTCCACCTACTTCACCCCCATCCCCTTCCCATCCCTACCTCCCCCTTCCCTCTCTCCCTCTCCATCCACCCTCCTTCTCCCCCCCCCCCCCTCCCCTCCCCCCTCACCTCCTCATGCACCCTCCCCCTCCTCCCTCTCCCCTCTCTCCTCTCTCTCCCCCTTCTTCCTCACTCCCCCTCTCACCCCCCCCTCTCATGTTCTCCCACTCTCATATCCTCATCCCCTCAATACTTCACCCCCATCACCCCCTCACTCACTCCCTCCCCCCCTCACTCACTCTCCCCCTCCTCATCTCCTCTCCCCTCCTTCCCCCTCACCCCTTCACCCCCCTCCTCCCTTCTCCCCCTCTCCCCTCTCCCCTACTCCCCTCCCTCTCCCCCCTCTTCCCCCTCTCTATCCATCCTCCTCCACCCTCATTGACTGACTCATCAATCTTGCGACTGATAGAAGTCATGGCAAGTGCATTATTGTAAGTGCAGATGTGATCACGAAATGATTTTCCAATGTCATCTTGAGCAGTGAGCAATTGGATAAGCTCAGGTGGGACTGGGTGAAGAGGGGGCAAAGCGATCTTTCCACTCAGACAGCACATGCCGAATCTGGGATTTATATTGGAGGATGTGGTAAGATGTTCGGCCATCCAGTGCAAAGCATGGCAATTGGAACACTGAACATCCATTCTTCCGAGATCATGAATAGGCCAAAGTGGGCTAAATGGGCGGCGTGCAGGAGGCAGCAGAACATGTGGAAGAGGGGCAGGATCAATCTTGGATGATCAAGTCAGTCACCACATTCATCAAAACAATAACAGCCTGCTTACATGTGGAGGTACGTTGGCAACAGGAACAGCAGGAGCAGGAACAGCAGGAACAGCAGGAACAGCCAGAGGTGGGAGAGGTAGAGGGGGAGGTAGAGGTGGCTACATCATTATTCAGTCAGACCATTGCACATCATGTAGAATATAATTCAACATACAGCAGCCAGAGGTGGAAGTGCTGCATGCTGCACAGCAAGCGCAGCCCAGGCTATTGCAGGAACCATTGGCGGAGGAGCCATTGGTAGAGGTATATTGGCCACAGGAATGGGAGGTGCGGGCACAGGAGGAACAGGAACAGGAGGGTCAAAAACAGGAGGAGGAGGAAGCTGTAATGATATGTTGTTAGTTCGTACATCTATTCACCTGAAGGAAAACTCCAACGTACAGCAGGAAAAAAAAGTGGAACTTGCTCAGGAACAGGAGGTGCAGGAACAGGAGGAACAGGAGCCGGAGGGTCAAAAACAGGAGGCAGAAAAGGCTGCATCAGTATTATGTTGTTAATTAACCTGTGTCACATAGAAGAATATGTAATCCAACATACAGCTACAGGAACTTGATGTCCAGGCCAGGCCATTGGAGGAGCGACAGGAATAGGAGGTGCAGGAACCAAAGGAACAGGAGCTGGAGGGTCAAAAACAGGAGGAGGACCCAAAGGTGGAACACGCAGCCCAGCCTGGGCGATTGCATGAGTAGCAGGAATGGGAGGTGCAGGTGCAACAGGAATAGCAGGTGCAGGAGCAACAGGAATGGGAGGTGCAAGAATAGGAGGTGCTGAAACAGGAGGGTCAAAAACAGGAGGGGCAGGAGGGGCATTAAAATAATATGGAAAAGCTGCATTGTGTAAAGGAGCAACCACAGGCAGAGGTGGAGCTGCATGAATTGAGCCTCTTTCCCTCCCTCTTCCTCTTCCTCTGCCTCTGCCTCTCACCACCTGTGGAAGGGGAGGAAGTGCTGCCAGCTGTTGTGCCAAATGAGGAGGAAGATGGTTGTATTGAGGAGGTGGAGGTGGAGGGGCAAGAAAAGGATCGGAGTCATTCCCATTCAGCAAACCACCATGGGGAGGTGGCACAGGCAGCAAAGGCTGGGCGATGTTCATTGTGCGAGCGTGGTGTGGAGTCCGGTGGCGAGTAGGGCTATCCAAGGTCCGTTGGTCCCGTTCAGTTTGCTGTGCGGCCGTCCAAACACGTCGAGGAGTATTGGGCGGAGTCGGGTCCATGGGAATCGGAGAGCTCTCTTACAGCAGCAGAGGAAGTGAGATTCTTGTAGGAGGCTGTGAAATCGGTGCAAACAGTGGCAGTTGATAGTGGAGCAACTTCCAAAAATGGAAGGGGAGGCAACTGCAAACCTGCCAGCCCAATCTCCCTGCACACTGTGCCCTGAGAGAGGTCCAAAAAACAACTGGCAGACACTCCTTTTGTTGAAAAAAGAGAAGCCAGGGAGGTAGGACTTCACAGAGCTTCACCTTGGTCTACAGATACCCCAAGAATGCAAAAACAACCCCACTGGAAAAGAGCCCAGAGCCAGAAAGAGAGCAGAAAAGCTAGAAGTGGCCAAAACTCAGCCGAAAATTTGGTTCCTACACCCAACAAGCCAAAAATTAGCCGAAAATATTGTTCCTACACCCAGTTATGATCTTTGTCATTGATGACAAATGGGAAAATTAGTTTGTCATCATAGGAACACCTTATAATATTTGTCATCAGGCCAAAAAAAACAATTAGCTGAAAATTTTGATCCTACACTGTTGTTGCTAATTAAATTTGTCATCATGGCAAGACCCACTAATTATATTTGTCATCAGGCCCAAAAAAAAAACAATAGCCAAAAATTTTGATCCAACACTGTAGCCAAAATTGTTGTTGCTAATTAAATTTGTCATCATGACAACATCCAGTAATTATCTTTGTCATCAGGCCCAAAAAAAAAAACAATAGCCGAAAATTTTGATTCAACACTGTAGCCGAAAATGTTGTTGCTAATTAAATTAGTCATCATGGCAACACCCCCTAATTATATTTGTCATCAGGCCCAAAAACACATGCCTACATTATATTATAGTAGCCGAAAAAGCACCCTGTTATTAGTTATTATGTTTGTGATCCAGCCCCAATTTAGCCAAAATTTTTTTTTTGGCTAATCAAAAAATTTTCGGCTAAATTTTGAAATGATGGAAACACCCAGTTATTGTCATTTCCCACCTATCTTATATTTGTCATCCTTTTCTCACAGTGGAGGGTTAGTCATGGATCTCCCACCCCTTCAGAGTTAGTCAGAATTCCCATGACCCCTTCACATGACCATGCTCGCTTTATTATGGACAAGGTTTTTAAATCTGCCTTCGGCACACGTGGTTCACTGTGTTCATTAATTTTGTCAATATCTCATTGCATTTTTTGACTCAATCTGTGAATGTGTAGGTGGTGGTTCATTTTCTAATGAACACCTCACTGCATTTTATTCATGGATGCACAACTTTTTATTTGACTTTTAGATGGTACACAACTCTTCAGTTGACTTGGGACCGTTGGCCCCAAGTCAATGTGGGGGGGTTGTGGTATTTATCCCCTTCCCCATCCCCATCCCCAACATGCCCACCTACCCCATCCCCATCCCATGCCCACCTACCCCATCCCCATCCCATGCCCACCTACCCCATCCCCATCCCATGCCCACCTACCCCATCCCCATCCCATGCCCACCTACCCCATCCCCATCCCATGCCCACCTACCCCATCCCCATCCCATGCCCACCTACCCCATCCCCATCCCATGCCCACCTACCCCATCCCCATCCCATGCCCACCTACCCTATCCCCTCCCTCATCTCCCCATCCCCTCTCCCATCTCCCCCATCCCCCTCTCCCCCATCCCCTTCCTCTCCTCCTCTCTCCTCCCCTTCTCTACCCCCTCACCCCCTCCCCTACCCCCTCACCCCCTCATGCACCCTCCCCCTCCTCCCTCCTCTCTCCATTCTCCCCCTCTCCTCTCTCTCATCTCTTTTCCCCTTCTTCCTCACTCCCTCTCTCACACACCCCCTCTTCCCTTCTCCTACTCTCTTATTCTCACCCACTCTCCACTTTCCCTCTCATTTTCCATTCCCCTCTTCACTTTCTCCCCCTCTCTCTCCCTCTCTCCCTCCCCCCCTCCCCCCCTCCCCCCCTCTCCATCCATCCTCCTCCTCCCCTCTCCCTCCTCCCCTACCCCCTCACCCCCTCACTACTTCATCCCCTCACCCCCTCACCCCTGCTCTCCTTCCTCTCCTCTCTTTAAATTTTGTAAAAAATCTCCAACTTCACTTTGTCAATATTAAAGTAATATTTATTGACTTTACATTATAACAAACTCAATTTATAACTTGTTAGTAAGTCTGCATAATGACTTTGTATTGAACTCATTTTTATTGACTTGACTTCATAATGGTAACTTCAAAGATATATATATATTTTACTGACTCATTTTTAAACTTGACTCATTTCTAGACTAATTTTCGTAGACTTTACTTCATAATGAACTCATTTGTAACTGTTATTTTACTGACTTTACTTTGTAATGAACTCAATTTTTAAACATACTGTATTCAAGTAATTTTTATTTCCTTGGACTTATCCATTGACTTTACTTCATAATGAACTCAATTGTAACTCTTATATTTTACTGATTTGACTTTGTCATGAACTCAATTTTCAATTTGAACTTATTCAATACTGACCTGACTTTGTAATGCCATCACTTATACAATTGTAATTGTAATAACACTTTATTGATCCAACTTGTTACTGACTAATACAATGATGTGTTTAAATCACTTTATTTGGGTCATGTGCCGAGGTCATGATCAGGTTTTTGCATTTTGTTCAGCCCACGAGGTTTGCTTAGTCAGCTTTCACAGCATAGTAAAAGGATGACAGTTGCCCCTCAGTCAAATTTTATTCAGAAAACACTGCAATACAGCTGCTTACATGTCATCCAGACATTATTCTACATAGAAAATGAGCCCAGATCCAAAAAAAAAAGTTCGAGGTGGTGAAAAATTAGCCGAGAAAAAAGTTCCCACCTTTAAGTTATATTTGTCATCATTTCTCACACCTCTCAATTTTTCCTAGCCCCTTCGGAGTTGGTCATCTTTCTCCCACCCCTTCGGAGTTTGTCAGCATTCCCATGACCCCTTCATGTGACCATGCTCGCTTTATTATGGACAAGGTTTTTAAATGTGCCTCTGGCACACGTTGTTCACTGTGTTCATTGATTTTCTATGAGTAGTAGCCTCCGGCACACGTTGTTCACTGTGTTCATTGATTTTCTATGAGTAGTAGTTACATATGTACAATATATATTTTAATCTAATAACACTTCATCATATACAATATTTTTTGTCTTTGCACTATCCTCTGAGCTTGGCCATATTGCCTTGATATTGTGGACAGACTTGACCCTGGATATTGCCACATAGAACTGCCCATGTGTAAAGACAGGACTCCTGAAATCCAAACCCACATGCTTCACTGACTGCCCTTGTGACTTGTTGATCGACATTGAAAAGCAAGACGAACAGCAAACTGCAGTCGAGAGAGTGTGAAGGGGAGTTGACCTTCAATAGGCCGAAGTCGCATCCGTGGAATGAAAACAGTCTCTCCTGCATTATCTCCAGTGATCAACCGAATCTCCAAAACCCTATTCCTGATCCGAGTCAATATCCCCCGACTTCCATTGCAGACCCCTCCAGCAATGTTGAGATTGCGAAGTATCATGACAGGGACGCCGACCTTGAGTGCCAAATGTGCCAAAGGTAGACCTGAGCAGTTGATGGAGTTAAGATATTCTTGGGGATATAGAAGTTCGGCATTCTCATCATTTGCAATCGAGTCAGCACTGTGAAAGACGTGCTCCTGCCCAGGAAAATTGTGAAGAATGTGATGGTTCAAATTGTCGACATCATCATTCTTGCTCGCCAGGATGACCCGCTCTGAAAAGTATTGATCTGAACGCTGAGCCTGATCATAGATGCCAGGATAGATGGTGTGGATGAGAGAAGCGATGGTGTTCTGAGGACATTTGAGATGATCAGGAAGATTGATAGTGCCACCTTCATCTGTATGACCACCCTTTCCAACCTCCAACTGCCACTTTGCAAAGTTGCGCTCCTGAAGATCGTCTGTGTTCAAACGCATGTTGATTTTGAGATGAAGGATTTTGATGTGTTGCCAGAGAACAGAGCGTTGCAAAGAAGCACCAACGATTTGAGGTCGAGAACCCTTCTCAATGACAGGCAGGATCTGATGAAAGTCGCCCCCAAAGACCACAGGCACACCCCCAAAGGGTTTGTCACATTGGAGAATGTCTTTCAGAGTGCGGTTGACAGCTTCATGGAGATGACGATGCTGCATGAGTGCCTCATCCCAAATGATCAAGTCGGTCTGCTGCAGGAGCTGTGCCCGTGTTGAACCTCTGGAAATGGTGCAGGTGGATGACTTATTTATGATGATTGGGATCTGAAAGCAGGAATGGGAAGTACGACCGCCTTTGAGCAAAAGAGCAGCTATTCCAGACGATGCAGCACAGAGGACGATCTTGCCTTGAGAGCGAAGCTGATGGCAGAGGGTGTTGTAAACATAGGTTTTGCCAGTGCCATCTGGACCATGGAGGAAAAAGGTCTGGCCAGTCTTGTTGTTGACTGCATGGATGATCTCATCAAAGACAGCCCTCTGATCGTGATTGAAAGTGTCCAGATTGTGTGCAGCCAACTCGGCCTGCTCCACAACATCGTATCTGCGCTGCTCTGCGATCAACCGGTTCTGAATGTTGGCATCCCAATTCTGAGTGATCTGAGGCATGTATGGCCAATCCTTCTCGAGAGATTTCCCAGAGACCATGAGAAGCTGATTGATAAGATAAAGGCCATAATCATGGACATCGTCATCGGTGGGGTTGATACAAATGTTGGTGTGCTGAAGCTGATATCTCAAGTCATCGCAAATGTGAGGCCAATATGTATTCCAGAGGTGGACAGGATCAGAGGGAGCACAGTCACGAAGGATGGTGACAAAAAGATTGCGAAGCTGACGACCGGTTGCCATGGACTTTGCTTCCTCCAGACACTGCTGCCACTCTTGGTCATCCTCCAAAAGGCCACGGGCGAGGCAGGCCTCTCTGAATGAGGGAGTGACGATGCCCTGAAAAGTGCGAAGGTCTTCGTATGATGTAGCCCCTTTCACAGCAGTGAGAAGCAGCCTGAGGTAAAAGCGTTCACCAGCACTGGGTGGAGCATAGAACATTCTTCCAATGGTGAATCCCCTCTGCCTGGGCTTCCACTTGTGAGCCCTTTGATCCCACACAAATTTGGAAGGAAAGTCCTGGTAAAGAACGACCTGTGCAAGCTCTGGATACTCCTGATTGGCCTTGAAGAAGGCAGTGAGGGTGGTGTCACGCTGTGCAGCATGCTGGACGATTTCCTGGATAGACTGTGGACCGTTCTGATTCCAAGTGACATACTGCTGGCCAGGAAGGTGGACCTGAAGACGGACGACGTTGGGAGAAGCACCATGCATGGTGAAGTGGAAGAGGCGCCAGATGCTTTCGCATGCAGATATGTAGCGAGCGTCGAGGTACTGCCTGACTTCATCGTTGCAAGTTCCAAACTCCATGGTGATGCGATCGTGGCCTTTGTAGACATATTTGTAGATGTACTTGATGGCCTTGATGGAGCTGATGGACTCGATATTGATGTGGCAACGGTACTTCCAGATGAGATAGGCAGAGTAAGTGACCACCCAACGATTGTCGACCTGCTTTCCCCGAACCTGATATGTGTGTCCAGTGTCCCGACGCTTGGTAGAGGCATAGGCATCCTCAGAGATGGTGGTCTGATCCCTGAATGGCTTGGGGAAACCTTTGGAGCACTGTCCATTCACCATGCAAGGAGCTGCAGGGTTCTCTGCACCACAGGGTTTATGGACCATGAACTTTTTGATGAGGTCGAGGAGCTCAGGATCATCGTCAGGAAACTCTGAAGACAGAAGGCTGTCTATCTGCTCGGGGGTGCGAAGCTTGGATTGCTCATCGAGAAAGATAATGCAGTGCATGTGAGGAAGGCCACGCTTCTGAAACTCGATGGTGAAAAGATAAGCCACAGCCTTTCCAAATATGCCAGCCTCGATATCCTTGATCATCTCCTTCTGCTTTGCATAGAATGCACAAACGACCAAATCTGGGCGATCTGCTGCAGTCTGCTCTGGACGAAGAGCATCCCGTATTTCTGGCCAGGCAGGGTTGGCAGTGATGGTGAGAAAGAGATCGCCTCCATTGCAGTGACGATTGATGGCAAATGCATCCTGAAGAAGCTGCTGCATGTGACGTGTGCTTCCTGCAAAGGACGAAGGAAGAATGATTCTTTGACCCAGAGACTCTGTGTCCACATCGATGTTTGCAGCCACAGCATCTGCCAGGCCAACATAAACTTCGCCCCGAATGGTGTCCTGATTCATCAAAATCCAGTGCAATCGATCCTGCTCAGCAGTGGCCCATCCATCACACACAAACTCCTGAAAGAGCTTTCCAGTCAGAAAGATATGCTGGGGCTCAACAGCAGGCGGTCGAAGGTGGAGGCGATAGCAGTAGAATTCGGATTTGGAGACATGTTTGTGAACTCTGGCACCACCTCGGTTGTTGGCATCGACAGCTGCATACTCGATTTGAGGGTGCCATTGGAGCTGGCCAGTAGGAAACAGCAAAACATAGTGAAGGGCAGGATAGAGGGGATGGATGTCACTGATGCACTGAAGGGGAGGGCCATGCCTGCGGTAGAGAACGATGTCACGTGTGCTCTCTGGCTGATCGCCATCACCTGGAAGAATGACAGCAATCTCATTGTTGGTAGCATCGGGCAGATTGTAGCGGCGACGGTCACAGGATTGATCAAAATGCAAAGCTATCTTGCACTGCTGGTGTGGAGGCAAGTTCCTGGTGAGCTCATGAGCCTGCTTGTACATCTGAACCGCTGGATGGTGACGGTGGAGCATGTCCTGGAGAGTGAGCAAAGTGTGGTGATGGAGGTGAGTATTCCAGGCGTTGGCCATGCGAAAGTTGACAGCATCAGCTGGATCATAAATATATAGCTGAGCATAAACAGGAGGTTCACCCTCTGGTGGAAGAAGAGATCCAATTTTGTGGGACAGCTCGCCATGGAGTTTGTAGACATAGGGACCAACGCCATCATTCACTGCCTCTTCACCCTCATTGACCGACTCATCAATCTTGCGACCAATAGAAGTCATGGCGAGTGCATTATTGTAAGTGCGGATGTGATCACGAAATGATTTTCCAATATCATCTTGAGCAGTGAGCAATTGGATAAGCTCAGGTGGGACTGGGTGAAGAGGTGGCAAAGCGATCTTTCCACTCAGACAGCACATGCCGAATCTGGGATTTATATTGGAGGATGTGGTAAGATGTTCGGCCATCCAGTGCAAAGCATGGCAATTGGGACACTGAACATCCATTCTTCCGAGATCATGAATAGGCCAAAGTGGGCTAAATGGGCGGCATGCAGGAGGCAGCAGAACATATGGAAGAGGGGCAGGATCAATCTTGGATGATCAAGTCAGTCACCACATTCATCAAAACAATAACAGCCTGCTTACATGTGGAGGTACGTTGGCAACAGGAACAGCAGCAGCAGGAATATGAGGAACAGCAGGAACAGCCACAGGTGGGGGAGGTAGAGGGGGAGGTAGAGGTGGCTACATCATTATTCAGTCAGATCATTGCACATCATGTAAAATATAATTCGACATACAGCAGCCAGAGGTGGAAGTGCTGCATGCCAGGCAGCAAGCTCAGCCCACGCCATTGCAGGAGCAGCAACAGGAGGAATAGAAGCAGCAACGGGAGGAATAGGAGCAGCAACAGGAGGAACAGGAGCAGCAACAGGAGAAACAGGAGCAGCAACAGGAGAAACAGGAGCAGCAACAGGAAGAACAGGAGGAGCAACAGGAAGAACAGGTCCAGCAACAGGAATGGCAGGTCCAGCAACAGGAGGAACAGGAACAGGAGGGTAAAAAACAGGAGGAGGAGGCTATAAAATTTATTGTCAGTTGAATGTCTGTCACCTGCAAGAATAATTCAACTTACAGCTACAGCCGGAAAAAGAGGTGGAAGTGCAGCATGCCAGGCAGCGAGTTCAGCCAAGGTCAATCTAGGAGCAATGGGTTGAGGGACAGCAGGAGGGACAATCATCGGAGGCACTGGAGTAGGAGGAAGAGGCTACATCAATATGATGTTAGTCACAATCTATCACCTGACAGAACAATTCAACATACAGGAGGAGCCACAGGAATGGGAGGTGCAGGAATTGGAGGTGCAGGAACAGGAGGATCAAAAACAGGAGGTGCAGGAGGGGCATGTAAAAAATATGGGAGAGCTGGATTGTGTAAAGGAGCAATGACAGGCTGAGGTGGAGCTGCATGACTTGAGCCTTTTCCCCTCTCTCTTCCCCTCCCTCTGCCCCTGCCTCTTGGAATCTGTGGAAGAGGAGGAAGTGCCGCCAACTGCTGTGCCAAATGAGGAGGAAGGTGATTGTATTAAGGAGGTGGTGGAGGAGCAGCAATAAAAGGATCGGCATTCAGCAAGGCAATATTATGGGCTGGCGGCAATGGCAGCAGTGGCTGGGCAATGTGCATAGTGCGAACGTGGTGTGGAGTCCGGTGGTGAGTAGGGCTATCCAAGGTCCGTTGGTCTCGTTCAGTTTGCTGCGCGGCCGTTCGAACACATCAAGGAGTGTTGGGCAGAGTAGGGTCCATGGGAATCAGGGAGCTCTCTTACAGCAGTGGAGGATGTGACAATCTTGCAGGAGGCTATGAAATCGGTGCAAACAGTGGCAGTTGATAGTGGAGCAACTTCCAAAAATGGAAGGGGAGGCAACTGCAAACCTGCCAGCCCAATCTCCCTGCACACTGTGCCCTGAGAGAGGTCCAAAAAACAACTGGCAGACACTCCTTTTGTTGAAAAAAGAGAAGCCAGGGAGGTAGGACTTCACAGAGCTTCACCTTGGTCTACAGATACCCCAAGAATGCAAAAACAACCCCACTGGAAAAGAGCCCAGAGCCAGAAAGAGAGCAGAAAAGCTAGAAGTGGCCAAAACTCAGCCGAAAATTTGGTTTCTACACCCAGCAAGCCAAAAATTAGCCGAAAAACCCAGTTATGATCTTTGTCATCAATGACAAATGGGAAAATTAGTTTGTCATCATGGGAACACCTTAAAAAAACAATTAGCTGAAAATTTTGATCCCACACTGTTGTTGCTAATTAAATTTGTCATCATGGCAAGACCCACTAATTATATTTGTCATCAGGCCCAAAAAAAAAACAATAGCCAAAAATTTTGATCCAACACTGTAGCCAAAATTGTTGTTGCTAATTAAATTTGTCATCATGACAACATCCAGTAATTATCTTTGTCATCAGGCCCAAAAAAAAAAACAATAGCCGAAAATTTTGATTCAACACTGTAGCCGAAAATGTTGTTGCTAATTAAATTAGTCATCATGGCAACACCCCCTAATTATATTTGTCATCAGGCCCAAAAACACATGCCTACATTATATCATAGTAGCCGAAAAAGCACCCTGTTATTAGTTATTATGCTTGTGATCCAGCCCCAATTTAGCCGTAGTAGCCGAAAAAGCACCCTGTTATTAGTTATTATGTTTGTGATCCAGCCCCAATTTAGCCGAAATTTTTTTTTCAGCTAATCAAAAACTTTTCGGCTAAATTTTGAAATGATGGAAACACCCAGTTATTGTCATTTCCCACCTATGACTTATATTTGTCATCATTTTCTCACAGTGGAGGGTTAGTCATGGATCTCCCACCCCTTCAGAGTTAGTCATTTATTTGTTATATTCGCTTTTCAACATACCTTGACATTAGTCCAACATCTACGAACTTCTTACTTACTTCAAACTTCTTCAAACTTCTTCAAGCCTACTTTGAACTACTTTGCACCTCTTCAAACCTTTTTCAAACTCTTTCAGATATATTTGAACCTATTTCAACCTTTTTTGATTCTCTTTGTATGCCTTTAAAGACTATTTACTACAGCCCTTACTATTTCATGTTACTAAACACAATGTTTTGGGTATCAGCGGTGATATTTAGTACCAACTCGCACCCTTTCTCTAGCCTGTGTTATACTTCTTAGACCTTTTAACAGCTTTTTGTTAGGTTTCCAGATTGAATATTATCAATGCTCTGCTTGTATACGATCAGCTTCTTGGAACAATGCTGAGTCAATTCATACAGTGTGATGGGCTCACAACTAATTACATGAACTTCTGACTAGTACTCTTACTAATGTGCCAATATGTTCTGGGTGCAAAGATGTTGAGTATCAAAGTTACAAGTTTGATACTTGCAACTTGCAAGCCATACCAATTCACACTGCACTGTACCAGTTCCTTTGGTATATTTTCTTTGTATCTATCTATCATTCCTCTCATGATCACATCCCATCTGGAATGGTGTCCTCCCTTGCTCTTGATCCACTGCCTCAGCACCACTTTTGCTTGAATCTTGAACAGTATTCAAGATTAGATATCAAGATTAGATATCAATGAGATAACAATTTATTTAAGACAGCACTTTAGTGTTTACCAAAATGATGTGGCATCAAATTTTTCTTTCCTTACCACCCAGCAATATCAATGCTGAGCTTCTAGCTTCCCAACATTGGCTCCTGTTATTACTCTGTTGAATATCATCTTCCAAGTCACAGAATGTCCACCCTGTTGACTCCTAGCTTGCCAATGTTGGCTCTAGTCAATTTGCTGTCAAACACTCTTCATTGTTCAAATCACCATGATCTTCTGGGGGCTTCATTCTTGTTTTCTGCTGGTGATCCTATTGTTTCAGCTGGTACACTGTTGTACTACCTGTTCTTGCATGCCTCCCTGGATGGTGGATTAGATGCTGCGGGTATGGCATGGTGGTGGGTAAGCATCATATCCATTGTATGCTGTATCTCAAGCATTGTTTGCTAATGTTGTATAGCAAAAGCAGCTTGCATTTCCTAGCCTTGCAAGTATGGCTATTCAGGTCTGCAATGCAGGAACAGCAGGGGTTTTGTCTCATTGAACTATCCACTATGTTATTCCTCATGCATTGTCATCAGAGTAAGTTTTGTTATTTCCCTCTGATATTGTCTGCTTTCTGCTAACTGTGATATATGATAGATCAGTCTATAACTTCTCTTGCCTGATATATGATCAATATTCCTATAGTTTAGTTTATGTAGTTAACTTTAGTACATCTTTTGTCTCAAAAGTGTCTAAGAACTGACCTCAGACTGGTTCTGACCAGTTCTGAACCAGTCATGTGTGAAACCAGTGGAAACTGGTTGTTGGACCAAAAGTGAACTGCTATAAACCAGTTCTATAAAGTCCGGTCTGTAGTTGGGGTATATTTGAGTTACTATAGACCAGTTGCTGGTCTGGTCCACATGAAATGTGTTGAAAAAACTGGATTGGACCAGACTTTCAAACACTACACAGTATAGTAAAAGTACTCATCCTATTGTTTCAATATATCATTGAAATACCAAAATGCTGCAATTGAGTCCTAAAAGTCTTTTGTCATGTCTCCTTGTGTCCAGTAGTGCTTAATATGTGATGCAGTAGCTTGGACTGGATGTGCTGTGTATATCGAAAGGGTGTTAGGATAGCCATATGGCGGCCGAGGTTATTTGAAGTGCTGCAAAGTTATTCAAAGTCATTTGAAGTATTGCAAAGTTTTTCAAAGTTGTTCAAAGTGTCACTCAGTCATTTGAACTCATTTGAAATCAATTTCATGGGGTTCATAGGAGTTGGGATCATAAGTCATAATGTGTCAATATGTTTGGAAACCTTCTCAGACCCTAGAGTGCAGAGTAGACCTATCATCCTCCCCCTTACTGAAATCCTGACTGTTCCAGTCAGCTGATCAGAGTCACGTGCAAAATGCATGATAGTGTTGAAAAAGTTAGTGAAGTTCAAAATACCTCTCGTTCTTCTACATCACCTTCTACCTCCTTCCATACTAGCTTTTATGATGTCTCTTCTTGTCGAACTCAACACCGAGGTTCTAGAATATGTGAAATCAATGCCAGATTACAGCATTGCTGAAGATTTAGATTTCAAACTGTGGGGCAAGGGTTTTTGTGAGAGGATGGTACATTTCTTACAGTTCTATTGGTAGTCAAGCCTGACAAAGCATTTTGTTTAGGCAGAATACAATGATTTAGTGGACAGCTTGGGTAAGGAACATGACCCTGCAGTTCAAATTGTGGTCGATAAAGTTTTCAAGTTTTACAAGCCTTTAGCTCATCGGGAATGGCTTTCATGGGGTGGAGACTTATTGTTCATGGATTTGGTCAAAGAGTTAGAGAGAGAAAAGAAGCTGAAAGAGGTGAAACGAGCTTGGGAGGAGGAAGAGGAGGCCATACGAGTGAAGGAGATCATGAAAAGGGAGGAGCTGCAAGCTCAAAAAGAGGCCTTAGGCCAGGCTCAAATGACAGTGCTGGCTGAGTTTCATGTGAAAGCAATTTTGCTTGAGGAATTAAAAAGACAAAATGTGCAATTGGGGGTGGAAGCAAAGGTGATCAAGCAGGCAGAGGAAGGGGATGAAGATGAGGATGAGGTGGAGCTGCCCATGGTGAGGATGGCAAAATGAAAAGTAGCAGAGATGGGGAACAATGAGGATAAGGAAGAGGAGGTGGGGGACATGGCTGAGGGAAAGTGGGCGTGGCTCAAAATGAGTGGGTTGCTCGATTTTGAGGGCCCAGTGAGTTTTTTTTTTTACTTATCTTTGAAGAATTTTTGAGCTGCTAACACTTTCATAGTGCGATCGATGCACTGGGTTCAAGTCCCAGCTGTGTTGTGTCATTGAGGAGGGGGATGCGAAGTGTACGAAGTGCACCCAGAAGGTGCAGGGGTGTTATTGGGATGAGGTGTTGAGGAGGGGCCTTCAAAAAGGCAAAGTGAAGAAGTTTGGGGATGTGAACAGACCAGGTATGAATTTTGTTCAAAATTGTTTCAAAGTAAATACTAACTTGTTTTTGAACTCTAAAGTACATCAAATTCATGTTGTGGGCTCTGTAGAGAATGCTGAGCTAGTTTCAGGGCCTTGAAAACCATCGAAGGAGAGAAAAAAGTCATTGAAGGGGAAGGCAAAGGCAAAGGCAAGGGAGTTGCAGGTGTTTGAGGATGAATGGGGAGTGCATTGTGGTTTGATTGCTACAAAACTGGCACAGAAAAAAGTGGAGATGGAGATATTGGGGAGGGAGATAGGAGTGTTAGAACAGATGCTAGAGGAGTAGAACCCCCCTTTTCTTTTTTTTGTTTTATATCTTTTAATTTGAAATTGGAATTTTCTGAGTCTCAAATAGTAGCGATAAGAAAAGTAAAAGAAAAAAGGAAATCAAGGGAAAGGTATAGTTATCCATTTTCAAAGTTTAGAACATTTTTAGGAATATTATTGTCAAGCTTTGAAGTTGTTCAAAGCTTTTCAAGATGTTCTGAGTTGATATCAAGGAAATTCAGCAGAAGGAAAGTGAGCATAGAGCATTTTTTGAGGGATATCAAGATCAAGATCAAGATGAGCAAAGGCCTACATGAACGCATAGAAGCAAAAGCTGTCAAAGCTATTTCAAAGAATGTCAAGCATAGTAAAAATGTGTTTGATAAATAGAATGAGGTTGAAATGTGAAAAAGAGAAATGAAATAGATCATAATAATTGGGTCGAGGAACTGGTCAAATAGAAATTGAACAAGAAATTAAGGGATTAAAAACAAGGTCAGGAAAATACTTGTCGGCAATGGATGTAATAGAAATTTTAGGAATGAGGGGTAGACAAGTTTTGAGGTGATGACTATAGATATATGATGGATATGGAACTTCAAGCACTATACTGGACTTTGAGGGTGAATGCAAACATGAATCTGGTAATGAAATATAGGGCAAAGGCAATATCGAAATAGATGATGAAACAGAAGATGGTGCAGATGATGAGATTGAGGACAAAAATATCAGGAGTGGCAAATGGAAGGTCAAAATAGAAGTGGGTGATGATGGGGACAAATACAGCAAGGATATTGGAAATGAGATCAAGCTAGATTGCAGAGGCAAAAATGGTGCTGAAGGGCAAGTCAAAGTCAAAACTGGTAATTCAAAAATTCAACTTCTCATCAGGACACATGACTAAAATAAACAAGAAATAAGCAAAATTCTAAACAGAGATTGGATAACAGCCAACTAATTGCAATTTGATATAGCTTACAATCAGTGGATAAGAGTGAGCATTTATGTATGTGTGAGAAGCAGTGCTGCCTGTGATGCCACCTGGACAACTTTGAGAAGCTCATCATCTTCATCATCACAAAGCCTGTAAAGTCTCCAGTATCCTCCAAGATGGGCACTGCATCCACAATCAAAGGTACTTCTGATGTTGAAAAAAGCTTAGTAGTGTCTTCAAAAATCTGTAACCATGAGACTATCAATTATAATATTGGATGAACATCAGAAAATCAAAAACCTCCAAAATTGATGTGAGATCCTTAGCTAGTTGCCATTGTGAATCAGTCAACCAGTATGCCCATAATTTGTTTGCTGCCACTCCAGTCAGGGACCGAACAATACTTTTGAAATGAATATGGCTTTCAAGCAATTAAAGTCAGATGTCTATTGTGTTGGAACACATCAGGTCAACATTTGCATGCTGCCTTCCAGCTCATTATTTTCTTGAACAAGCCTATCAAACTTCTCATGCAGAGTCAAAAACTCATGCACACAGCAAGCAAGTCCATTGTTCAGACAATGTCAAAACTGTCAAAGGTTATATGATTGATTCAATAGGTGAAGGCAAATTTATCAAAGATGGAACTGATGCAAACAATGTGATGGATGAAGGTGAAGCTGGCAAGACTGATGATGGCAAAGTCAATACTAATAAAACAGGTAGAACAGGGTCGATCGAACTTGAAGCTGATGAAGCTGCAACTATCAGAATGGACTGGACTGGAACTATCAAAGACAATGAAACTGGCATGGATGTGTGCGATAAAGCTGGAACTACAGAAAAAAAATATGTGATGAAGACCAGGAGGCATAACATGATGATTTCAAAGTGTGAAAATTTCTTGTTCAAGTGCAAGCTCTTTTTCGAGGGCTAGTTTCTGTTTGAGCACTGCGATATGAGCTTCTAAGTTGTCTGAAATGTTCAAGCTGTGATGTCTACCATCAAATGTTTGGTTCAATGTAGTTGAAAGTGCTATATCAGTGAAGAACAAGGTCAGGACAGAAATTATGGGCACTGATCTGGTCGAATGCAAAGCTATGAAAACCAATGCAAGATTTGATGCAAAATGTTCAAAAATGTGCAAAGTGTCTTCGGAGTTGATCCATGTGCTAGACTGCAATAAATTCAAAATTGAAATTGATTGCTGGGGAATGGAGTAAGAGTTCAAGGATTCTATAACAAATTTTGTGGCATCGTGGATGTCATTCAGAGTGTATGGGTTATTGGTATGTTATTGGGATAATGATCAGGGAACTTCAGTCTGAGACAGTGCACAATTTGAGTCAATAAGTCTGTTTGAAAGCCTTGAACAAAAGCTCGACTTTGTTTGGCTTCTGAAAGTCTGTGTTTTAAGTGAAGAAAGTTTGTAACATTGTAGAATGACCTATAATAAACTCCTAAATTATTTGAGTCAAAAATACTGATGCAAAGCTGTTCACCAACAAGTGTATCCATGTCTGAAATGCTGTATTTGTGTTTGTCTTCTGATTTGGGATAGAACTTGTGTACTGTGATGTAAAATGCAAAAAATGCATTAAATGAGGTGCCAGGCTGGTACTCTGTAAGCGATTCCCAGAGTTTACAAGAATCAATGTCAATGTATCTGCAAGCATGCTTCTTCTTTAGGTTCTGATCTGTAATACTGCAAGTTGCAAACAGAAATTCGAGCTCTTCAAAATATTTTTGGAGTTCTCTAGGCTGTTTCAAATTGAATTTTGGAGATGTCGGATGACCATGAGCTGGCATAAATGACTTCAACATGTTCAAAATAGATTTCAGGGTTGTGAAGCTGGAATTCATGTGATATTGGGTTTTGTATGTTTTGCAGTCGAAGATGGTAGCAAAATAGTAAAATCGAAGGGCAAAAGAGAACAAAAGTGATATTATTGATAATTAGGATACTGTATCAAGATCTCCTGGTTGTTCAGGAGGGTTGGAGGCACTACAAGTTCAATGCGAAATCAAAATCATTGAATCCCCTTAAATGAAATAAGCAGTGATGATACTCAATCTGGAAACCTACCAAAAACCTGTTAAAGGCTTAAGAAGTATAACACAGGCTGGAGGAAGGGTGATATTTGGTACTAAATATCACCGCTAATACCAAAACATTGTGTTTAGTGATGCAAAATGGTAAGGGATGTTGCGAATAGTCTTTAAAAGTGTACGAAGATGTTTGAAAGAGTTCAAAATAGGTTTGAAGACATGTGAAATAGTTTGAAGTAGGTTCGAATGGGTTCGAAGTTGTTTGAAGTGAGTTCAAGGAGGTTCAAAGATGTCTGACTGGTGGTGAGATATGCTGAGAAACAAATATAGCAAATAAGAAGTGGTTTTCAAGTGGCGATAGGTGATAGGCAACAAGTTGAGAGCAAATACGAAAGTTCAAGGAAGTTCACAAAATTTTGCAGAACTTTAGAGATATGATGTGAGCTAAGACTCAAGAAAACTGCTCTTAAATTTGATGGTAGTGGAGAGGGTAACTTATTCTCTGTCTTTCTAAGTAGCTAGTACAAGTCTATATACATTTTGAAGAGATAGTACCAAAAAGAAAATATAACATGTGGAGAACAAGGGGCAATATACGCAACAATAAAGGACTTTGTAAAATGTAAAACAAATAAAAAATGATAATAATTGAAATGTACATTGTCCTAGTATAGTAAGAGTTCTTGTCCTATTGCTTTAATATATCATTGAGACATAAAAACCATTGATGATACTTGACCTGGAAACCTAACAAGAACCTGTTAAAAGGCTTAGGAAGTATAACACAGACTAGAGGAAGGGTGCGAGTCAGTACTAAATATCACTGCTGATATCCAAACATTGTGTTTAGTGATGCAAAATGGTAAGGGCTGTGGTGAATATTCTTTAAAGGCATACAAAGATGTTCGAAAGAGGTTGAAATAGGTTTGAATATGTCCAAAAGAGTTCAAAATAGGTTTGAAGAGGTGCAAAGTAGTTTGAAGAGGTGCAAAGTAGTTCGAAGTAGGCTCAAAGAAGTTCAAAGAGGTCAGACTAATGTTGAGGTATGTCAAAAAGTGAATATAACAAATAAGGAGTGTTTTTCAAGAGGCAATAGGTGATGTGTGATAAAACAAGGAGAGAATACGATAGTTTCAAAGAAGTTTGCAATATTTCACAGAACTTAGAGATATAATGCAAGCTAAGACTCAAGAGAACAACTCTTAAATCAGATGATGACTGAGAGGGTAACTTGTGCTCTGTTCCCCATTGCTTGGCTCTTGTTCTAAGTAAATAGTACAAGTCTATATACATTTTGAAGAGATAGTACTTAAAAAGGAAATATAACATGTGTAGAACATGAGGCAATATGCACAGTAATAAAGGACTTTGTAAATCATAAAACAAATGAGAAATGATAATACATGAAATGTACAGTGTCACAGTATAGTAAAAGTACTCATCCTATTGTTTCAATATATCATTGAAATGCCAAAATGCTGCAATTGAGTCCTAAAGTCTTTTGTTGTGTCTCCTCATGTCCAATAGTGCTTGATATGTGACATAGTAGCTTGTGCTGGATGTGTTGTGTATATCAATTTTGTGGGGTTCCTAGGGGTTGGGATCATAAGTCGTAATGTGTTGATACATTTGGAAACCTTTTCAGACCCTAGAACGCAGAGTGGACCTATCACCAAAAGTAGAAGTGGGCCTAGAGGCTAGGAGTACTAATTGTTGGATAGCTGATAAGCCTGGTAGTGTGCCCTGCATGGTGGGAGTTTCTCATTGTCTGCTGAGTTTGTGATTCTGTGCAGGACATAAGACTAGGTTTAGAATAGTGCAATGACTGACAAGAGAAGTGTGAGTTTGCAAATACTGTCAAGGTTCAGAGTTGCTACTACCAAGATCAGGACTTGGTCAGCTTCAACTTGTAAGAAGTTGCACCCTTCTCCTTGTCAGTTGTCCAATTCCAGGGCAGTGGTAGGTCAGAATTCCAGAGGGTTTCTGGATGGAGGGCAAGGATAGATTAAGCAGAGGTTTAGAGTTTATTTGAAGTCAAGAATAGAGAGATTAAGTTGAGATTAAGTTGAGGATGATTAAGATATTAGACTGGAGGTGATTAAACACAGGTGAATTACAATGTGTAGATGAATATATAATTTGCAAACTGAAGTCCAAGGCTAAGCTATGGGCACTTAAATAATGAAGGCTGGAAGAATAACAGAAAAGATGGAAGTTTACTAATGGGTCTTGGTAACTGTCCATGACCAAAATTGGTAAGACTGTATTAGGAATAAAGTGAGTAAGCAAATCATTACTAAGGCATGTGATGACTTGTCTGATGACTAAAAAGTGCTGCAGCTGGAATGCCGATGGAGAAGGTCTGGAAAGAGTTGGAAAAGAGTCGGGAGTTATCAGGAACCCAATCAGATGAAACAGTTCTTGACAACTTGCCATTTGTTGTGTTAAAGGTACATATATGGATTTCTTACCCCATGTACTTTTGCTAATCTTTTTTATCATAAAAATACCAAGATCTTGCAGAAAAACAGGTATGTCATGGATGTTTATATGTTTGTTTCATACATATCTAAATTGTTGGATTAAAAAGAAGCAGGCTATCATGCATAGTGACAATGCTTGAAGGAGAATTTTGGAATGGCAGGATTGTTTTGACTGAGGGTCTCAAAATCCAGAAATTCATTGGTGGGTCTCAGTTTTTTATTAACAACTTCATCGATGCATCTGTTGATGTCTGTGGCAATATCAATATAGATTGTTCCAAAATTTAGTTGACTGGTCTTGATATCAGATGATATAAGAAATTGTCAGCTGGTCTCAACATGTATAGTATATATACTTAATCTCCCTCATGCTAATATGGTTTCAGGTAATTTCAATAAAAGTGTGTAAAAGTGTGTCAAATTTCCCATTTCTCACCATTTCTTTGTGTTTAGTCATGAAAACAAGGCAACATTGGCACACCTCAGTTGATCTCACTCACTAGGGCTGAACCACTATACATTAGCTGTTCCTGGCTACTTAGCTACTCATCAGCCACCCCATCAGTCTAGCTAATTAGTAAGCTTGATGGTGACACAGGTGGTGCCAAAGGCACATTTGAAAAGCTTGTACATGTGTATATATATATTATTATCATATCTGTCATCTCTGTATGTGAACCTTGTTGAGAACATCAAAATAGTCTCAGTCAGATGAGTCAAAGGAGTGACAAACACCTTGTTTCAGTTAATCATGTTCTGTTTATAGATGCTTTCTCTTACTGGGCCTGAATGTTGTGTTCAACAGTATGATGGACCATAACACCACTATTGTCTTGTGTCTGTCTTCTTTTAGCAGTACAACAATGAATGACACTTGTATCTTGACAATGTCTCCCATTCAGGATAACTGAATGCTATTCACCCAGCAGGTTGTAATGCAATCACATGATGTAAAAAAAAATGTTAATAAACATCAAATGAAGTACATACTATACTATATTGCCCAATTGGTCTGAAATCTCCCAGGCATGGAGAATAAATAACAGGAAGTTCAACAAGGGGCGATTTCATTGCATTGGAGTCGTGTATTTTAGTTTTAGTGTTCGACACCAGGAAACCATTTTTTTAGTATGTAGAATACAATATACAAGTGTATTATGTGTAGCACACCAAATCCTTAATATTCACATTTGCTTCAACCTTGGTCACATCATTCTGCCTTCTGTCAAGACCCATTTCACCTGATCAGATTTCCAATTATCCCCAATTCCTTTCGAACTTTTTTCCAACCTTGTCCATTGGCATTCTGGCCACAGCACCTTTTAGTCATCAGACAAGTCATCACATGCCTTAGTATTCATTTGCTTACTCACTTTATTCCTAATACAGTCTTACCAATTCTGGTCATGGACACTTACCAAGACATGTTAGTAAACTTCCACACTTTTCATTATTCTTCTGGCCCTCAATATTTAAGCACCTATAGCCTAGCCTTAGTCTCCAGTTTGCAAATTACTTGTAAACTACATTGTCCATTGCTTTGTATCCCACCTTGTCATCCTCTGCCTAATATCAACCTTCATTCATCCTTGGCTTGTTCTTGACCTAATCTATTAATCTTTTGACTCCTCTTAACTTTAATTCACTTCATAACCTCTGCTTTAATCTATTCTCATCCTCTGTCTGGAAACCTGCTGGACATCTGCACTCAATCCACCTGAAATTGGACAACTGACGAGAAGGGCACAACTTCTTATAAGTTGAAGCCAAGTCCTCTCTGGCCCCTTTCACCTGGCATGCTACAGCCTGGTAGATTCTGCCTAGAACCCCTGAACACCTCCAACCACTGATGACTGGGTCTGATTGGAAGTCCGGTGTATTCCTGACCAAGTCCCGACCTTGGTAGTAGCAATCTTGAATTTTGACAGTATTTGCAAACTCACACTTCTCTTGTCAACTCCCATACTATTCTGAACCTTATTCTATGTCCCACACAGAATCACAATCTCAGTGGACAACAAGAAACTCCCACCATGCAGGCACACTTCCAGACTTATCAGCTGTCTTACAATTAGTACTCCCAGCTTCTAGACCCACTTCTACCTTCGGTGCCTTAGTCTGACTATCAAACATATTTCAACAAGTCAGCTCTGGTGCACTATCTGTTAGCACCAACATCATATCGCACTTGCCTTCAGAACCCCCTCGGATTCTGACTTTCCTCGATGATGTAGGGGACAACAGGCAACCCAACCCTACCAATAAGGGAGCTACAGGTGAAGAGAACAGACTTCCTGGTGGACCCGATGACCCTAGCAGTCCTGATGACCCCAGGGATGACCCAGATTCTGATGACCCTAGAGATTAGCCTCCTTTAGGTAGAAACCCAGATTAGCCTCCTTTAGGTAGAAACCCAGATTCAGACAACATATTTGTCAATGCCCTGTTCAACCTCTTGGACAGTCTCCATACTCTCTGCCACAACCAAGCCCTGAAGCCTGAGAAGATCAAAGTCAGGGAACCTGACACCTTCAATGGTTCCAACTCCCAGAAACTTTGGGACTTCCTAGTCGCATGCAACCTCTATTTCTGAGATCACCCTCACATCTTCACTTCCAATGAAAGGAAAATCTTATTTATCATCTCTTACCTAAAGGGATCAGCACTCAGCTGGTTCAAACCCAGCCTCAATGACCTGACGGATTCTGCACACTGGATGTGGAACTATGAGGTATTCCTTGGGGAGCTAGAAAGCAATTTCGGCCCTCATGACCCTTTGGGAGATGCTGAAAAGGTGCTTTCTGAGCTCACTATGAAGAAAGGAGGCAGTATAGTTAAGTATGATGTGAACTTTTGGAAACTAGCCTCCTGTGTCAATTGGAACAAAGCTGCTCTTTGCACCTGGTACTTCCATAGACTTCTGCTCTGTCTCCATATAGAAGTTTTGCAGAGTGGAAAGTCCGACACTCTGGCAGCCTTGCAGCTTAAGGCCCAAGATGCTGACAACATTTACTGGATGCAGGAAGAAGAGAATCACCTTGATGCCAAGACCTCTAGAACTTCTGGAAACTCCAGAAAGAAGGACTCCAAGGGTTCCCCAAACTCCAATTCCAATTCTAATGCTAGCTCTAGTAATCAGTCCAAACCCCAGAACCTGTCCAACTCTAATCACAGTAATCAACTCTCGACCAGCAGCTCCTCTGGTTATAGGTCCACTGTGCACCATAAGGTCTGGAGAAGGATCTAATCATATCTACACGTTACAACATGCACTCTGAATCACTACAAATGCCATGAAATTGACTTTGAATCGATTTCAAACTATTTTGCACTATTTTGAATGACTTCAAATGACTTCAAACAATTTTGCGATACTTCAAATGCTTTTGAACGACTTCATACTACTTCAAATGACATCAGTTGCCATATAGCTGTTTTAAAACACTTTTGATACATGCTGCACATCAGGGACAAACCATTTCATCATATATAGAGCATTACCAGACACAAGAAGAGACTACAAGAGATTTAGAATATGATAAGTGCAGTTTTATGTTTCATTGATATATTGAAGCAAAAGATTAGTACTTTTACTATATGGGAACACTACATGTTTTAATTATTTATCATTTATCATTTGTTTCATGATCTACAAAGTCCTCATTGTTGGATATATTGCCTCATGTTTTACACATGTTATTATTTCCTTTTTATTACTATCTCTTCAAATTGTATATAGACTTGTACTATTTACTTAGAACAGAAGAAGCCAAGCAACAGGGAACACAGAAGAAGTTATCCTCTCACTCATCGTCTGATTAAGAGCCATTTTCTTGAGTCTTAGCTCACATTGTATCTCTAAGTTCTGCAAAATATTGTGAACTTCTTCAAAACTATCATATTCGCTCCTCATTTTATTGCACATCACCTATCGCCTCTCAACAAACACTCTTTGTTATATTTGCTTTTCGACATACCTCGACATTAGTCCGACATCTACAAACTTCTTCGAACTCACTTCAAACCTCTTTGAACTTCTTCGAGCCTACTTCAAACTATTTTGCACATTTTTAAACCTATTTTAAACTCTTTCAAACACCTTCGTATGCCTATAACAACTATTTGCAACATTCCTTATTATTTCACATCACTAAACACAATGTTTGGGTATCAGCAGTGATATTTAGTACCAACTCACAACCTTCCTCTAGCCTGTGTTATACTTCCTAAGTCTTTTAACAGGTTCTTGTTAGGTTTCCAGATTGAGTATCATCACCAGATCCAAGAGTAACAAGCCAAAGGACTCCATCTCTGACAAGTTGGAAAAGAATGGCAAACTAACTGGAGAAGAACATGAGTGCCAGATAAAGGAGGGTCTTTGCCTCTATTGTGGTAAAGAAGGACACCTAGCTGGTAATTGCAGCAAGTCCAAAGCCATGAAAGCCTGCACAGCTGCAGCCTCTGAATCTGCACCGGATTCTGCAGACTTAAAAAAATAGTCCACAACCCTCAGGAATATTCCAATGGGGCTGAGGGTTGTGTTGACCTTTTCCAGCTGGCTGCTTATGTTTGTCTCAATGCATTCCAACCCTGATTCCCTTACCATCCTTCTATCTGTTTCTGGCAACTCCATACCAACCCGAACCCTTATTGACTCTGGCTCATTCCACTGTTTCCTTGACTCCACTTTTGTGCTAGAAAATTATTTCAGCATGGAAACTATTTTTGCCAATCAGACTCCAACTGTTTGATAGAACTTGCAACTCCATCATCACACAAGTCGTGAAGCTCCAAGTCACTTTTCCATCTGGTGAAGTGTTCAATCTGACATTCTATGTAACCCTGCTCAACTCTTCCTGTTCTGCAGTCCTTGGTCATAACTGGTTGAAGCAATACTATTCATTGATTGACTGGTCTTCTGGCCAAATAACTCTCTGCTCCACAGATCATAAAAGTCTGGCACCCCTGACATCTTCTGATCCTCTGACTTCTGAGTCACCTCTGAACCTTCCAGTGAAAACCTGCTCACCTCCTGCAATCTCGTTTATCAATGCTGCTGCATACATGCATGCTAGCAAACTTCCTGAGGCTATTGCCTTTCAGATGATCTTTTTCCCAGAAGGCCTCACAGCCAAATCCTCAGCTGTCACCAAGAATCCAGTGGACCTTTCAGATATCCCAGAAGAGTATCACGAGTTCACCAATGTCTTCAATAAACAGAAAGCAGACACCCTTCCTCCACATGACCTAAAAATAGAGATGGAAGATAATGTGCCCCTGCCTCTGGGCTATATGTACTCTCTCTCCCCATCTGAACTCAAAACTCTGCAAGTGTTCATTGAAGATAATGTTCATTCTAGCTTCATCTGACCCTCTAAATCACCTCATGGTGCTCCTATACTCTTTGTCAAGAAAAAGGATGGTATGCTCCAGTTATGTATTGACTACTGGGGCCTCAACCACATCTCAAAGAAGGATCACTACCTGCTTCTGCTAATCTCTGACCTCCTTGAGGTGCCCCACAAGTCCCACATCTTCACAAAAATTGACCTCTGACATTCTTACCACTTGGTGTGCATCGCCAATGGTGATGAATGGAAAATGACATTCCAGACCTGCTATGGGTCCTTTGGGTGGCTGGTGGTTCCCTTCAGACTCACTAATGCACCCACAGCTTTCCAGCGCCTCATGAATGACATCTTCAGCAACATGCTCGATGTCTGCATCATTATCTATCTTGACAATATCCTCATTTTTTCCAGTAACATGTCAAAACACAAGGCTCACATTAAAGAAGTCCTCTGGAGACTCTAGAAACATGGACTTTATGCCTCTCCACAGAAATGTGAGTTCCACAAAGATATAGGTGAATATCTTGGGTTCATCTTGTCACTGGATGGACTCTGGATGTCCGAGGACAAAGTGAAGACCATCCTGGACTGGCCAGTACCCCAGAAAGTCAAGGATGTACAGTCCTTCCTCAGATTCTGCAACTTTTACTGCAAGTTCATTCATGGTGTCGTGCCTCTTACCCACTTGATATGGAAGAACTTCCCTTGGGACTTCAACAAGAAGTGCCAAGAAGCCTTTGACAGGCTTAAGGAAGAATTCACCCATGCTCTGGTCCTCTCTCAGTGGATACTGGATTTCTGCCTGGTCCTTGAAATGAATGCCTCTGACTATGTCCTGGCAGCAATCCTCTCCACCCACACTCCTGATGGTGACATTTACCCTGTTGCCTTCCACTCCTGCTCCTTCAATTCTGCTGAGTGAAACGATGACACCCATGACAAATAACTTCTGGCCATCTTTGAAGCATTCAAATATTGGCAACATTATCTGGAAGGCTCCAGAAACCTGATCGATGTGGTCACTGATCACAAAAATCTGGAGTACTTCAGCACCACCAAGCTCCTCACCCACTGCCAAGCCAGATGGTCTGAGTACCTCTCACAGTTCAACTTAGTCATCCATTTTCATCCCAGGAAACTAGGGGCAAAGCCCAATGCACTCACTAGACATTGGGATGTCTACCACAAAGGAGGAAATGGCAACTTTGTCTCAGCAACCCCAAGCAATTTCCAACCCATCTTCATCCAAGAATAGCTCACCTCATCACTTCGAACCACATACTTTGCCACCCTAGTCATCTGATAAGCAGTCCTTATGGATGTTGAGAAGCTCCACAATGACATCTGACCCTTCCTTACTCTCAACCCCATCTCATCTGCTCATCTCCTGACCCCCTCCACTCATGATTGGACTATAGACTACAGTAAACTTCCCCACCACTTTAAACAGATTTACATCCTGGATGTAGTGGATCTCTGCCTCAAGGTTCTGCAGTACAAGCACAACCATATCCTTTCTGGTCACTTTGGACAATCCAAGACTCTACAACTTGTCCAATGTAATTATGTTTGGCCCAACTTATGGACCTACACAAATCCTACAGTTTCCTGAGGCAACTCCCAGTCCTGGAACATCCTTGGGACTCGATCTTGATGGACTTCATCAAACAGCTACCAGATTCCAATGGCCACACCACTGATGATACTCGATCTGGAAACCTAACAAAAACCTGTTAAAAGGCTTATCAAGTATAACACAGGCTAGAGGAAGGGTGCGAGTTGGTACTAAATATCACCACTAATCCAAACATTGTTTTTAGTAAGATGAAGTGATAAGGAATGGTGCAAATAGTCTGAGAAAGCATACGAAGTTGTTCAAATGAGGTTTGAAGATGTTCAAAGATGTGCAAAATAGTTCGAAGAAGGTTCAGAGAGGTTTGAAGAGGTTCAAAATAATTTTGAAGATGTTTGGAGATGTTAGGCTGGTGGCGAGATATGCTGAGAAATAAATATAGCAAATAAGAAGTGGTTTTCAAGTGGCGATAGGTGATAAGCAACAAGTTGAGAGCAAATATGAAAGTTTGAGGAAGTTCGTGATATTTTACAGAACTTTAGAGATACGATGTGAGCTAAGACTCAAGAGAACTGCTCTTAAATCTGACAGTAGTGGAGAGGGTAACTTATTCTCTGTTCCCTTTGCTTCTCTTCCTTCTAAGTAACTAATACAGGTCTATATACAATTTGAAGAGATAGCACTAAAAAGGAAATAATAACAAGTGTAGAACACAAGGCAGTATGCACAGCAAATAAAGATATTGTAAAACATAAAACAAATGAGAAACAATAATAAATGAAATGTACATTGTCTCAGTATAGTAAAAGTTCTTGTTCTATTGCTTCAATATATCATTAAAACATAAAACTGCCCTTATCGTATTCTGGATCTCTTGTAGTCTCTCTTCATGTCTGGTGGCACTCAATATGCGACTAAATGGCTCATTCTGAATGTGCAGTGTGTATTGAAAGAGTTTTGAAACAGTTATGTGGCGGCTGACTTTGTTCAAAGTGCTGCAAAGTCATTTAAAATGTCGTGAGGTCATTTGAAATGATTCAAAGTCATTTGAAATGGTTCAAAGTCATTTGAAATAGTTTGAAGTAGTGCAAAATAGTTCGAAAGTGTTCAAAATTGACTTTGTAGCATTCATAGAGGTTCAGAGCATGTGTCATGATGTATCGATATAATTGGAAATCTTCTCCAAACCTTAGAGCATGCAGTGGACCTATCACCACCATCCTGGTCATCATAGACCGACTCTCCAAGCAAGGCATCTTCATTTCCACAGTCAACAAAACTACAGCCTAAGAACTCGCCAACCTGTTCATCATGCACGTCTTCTCCAAGCACAGAGTTCCATTACATGTCACTTGCGACTAGGTATCTGAGTTTATCTCCCACTTTTTCCAGTCTCTTGGTCAAGCTTTGGACATAAAGATCCACCTCACTTCAGGTTATCACCAGGAAGGTGATGGACAAACCAAATGCCTCAATCAGGCCCTTGAGCAATACCTATGGATCTTCTGCAATCACCAACAGGACAATTGGTCTCAGCTGTTGCCCTTAGGGTAATTTGCTTACAACAATGCTCCATCAGCTTCCACTGGAGTTTCACCCTTATTTGCTAATAAGGGCTACCACCCAAACATCACTATCTTCCCCGAATGTGAGCTAGCCTCCCAGCATGCTCATAACTTCATAGTGGATCTTGATGAACTCCACCAGGAACTTTGGAAGCAGCTCTCCGAAGCACAGAAGCATTATCAAGGTCCAGTAAACAAGCATTGGATTCCCACTCCCAACTTCAATATTGGAGACTATGCCTATGTCAAAGGAGAACACTTATGCACTACTCGACCCTCCAAGAAACTCTCAGAGAAATACTATGGTCCATTCAAAATCATCGCCCACCTGGGCACCCACTCAGTTATTCTCTGGCTTCCAGACCTGTGTTCCACATCTCACAGCTGGAAAAAGACACTCCAAACACCATCCCAAATCACACTCAGCCTCCGCCTCTCCAGTTATTATTGACAATGAACTTGAATATGAAATTGCAGAAATGTTGGACTCAAAAATTGATAACCATTGTCATTGAAAGTTACTATACTTCATCTGTTGGGAAGATTACCAGGGGACTGATGAAGAAAACTCTTGGCTTCTTGCCACAGAGCTTTATCATGCTCAGGAGTTGGTTATGGACTTCCATATCTGTTACCCAGACAAAAACAGACCACTTCAAACTTAACTTACTCAGTAAGCAGCAGTATGAGGCATTTTGATTCAAAGAAAATAAAAAAGACTAAACAAAAAATAATTTTTGATGGGCCTCAACTGGGCCCTAAGACCTCCCCATCATCCCCTTCCATGGGCTCCACCTGGTGATAATACTTGACCTGGAAACCTAACAAAAACCTGTTAAAGAGCCTAAGAAGTATAACACAGGCTAGAGGAAGGGTGCGAGTTGGTACTAAATATCACTACTGTTACCCAAAAGTTGTGGTTAGAGGTGTGGAATGGTGAGACGTTTTATGAATAGTCTTTAGGAGCATATGAAGAGGTTTGAAAGAGGTTTGAAAGATGTTCGAAGTAGGTTTGAAAACATTTGAGGAGGTTCAAGGAGTTTTGAAGAAGTTTGAAGAGTATGGAGAGAATAGGAATGGCTTCAGGAAATATCGAGGAAGGAATATAGCAAATTGAAAGCATTTTTAAGAAACGATATGTGATATGTGATAAGTCAAGGGGCGAATATGAAAGTTTGAAGAAGTTTGCGATATTTCACAGAACTTAGAAATATGAAGTGAGACTTGGACTCAAGAGAACGGCTCTTAAATCAGATAATAATAGAGAGGGTGACTTCTTCTCTGTTGTTCTAAGCAACTAGTACTAGTCTATATACATTTTGAAGAGATAGTACTAAAAAGGAAATATAACATGTGTAGAACACAAGGCAGCATGCACAGCAATAAATAACTTTGTAAATTATAAAACAAATGAGAAATGATAGTAAATTAAATGTACAGTGTTGCCATATAGTAAGAGTACTCATCCTATTGTTTCAATATATCATTGAAACACAAAAGCGTCATTATCGCATCCTAAGGTCTTTTGTCATCTCTCTTCATGTCCAGCAGTTCTCGATATGTAATGCAGTAGTTCATATTGAATGTACTGTGGGTATCGAAAGAGTTTTGGGATAGCCATATGGTGGCTGACTTTGTTTGAAGTGCTGTGAAGTTGTTCGAAGGCATTTGAAATGTTGTGAAGTCATTTGAAGTCATTCAAAGTAGTTCAAAATAGATTTAAAATTGAATTTGTAGGGTTTGTAGGGGTTGAGATTGTAAGTCGTAATGTGTTGGTACATTTGAAACCCTTTCCAGACCCTAGAGCACACAATGGACCTATCACTGGATGACACCTGCTACCTCCTCTGCTAGCCCTGCTAGCTCCTCCTCCACCTCTTCCTCACTCCAACTCTCCTTGTCTTCTTCCTCTTCCTCATCCTCCTTGTCCTCCTCTGCTTCCCCCACCTACACCCACTCCAGATCGTAGAGGTCGCAGAAATCTGTGATCTTCTCAATGATGTGTTCTGTCACTGCCTGGCACCTGACAAGTGCCTCCCATGCTCTCTTCTGCTCTCCTCTGAGCCCCCTCACCTCCCACTTCAAACCTGTGATGGTGGCCACCAGCTCCCTCATGAGCTCTGCCATCTCACCCCCTGCCTTCTCTTTTGGGGCCTCCTGCCCCTTCCACACCACCTCCTCACACTTGTGCTTTGCCCTGGTGCAGGGCTCACATGCCTGGCCCCAGGTGCCCATCCAGAAACATGCTAATTTTTGATTTGAACACCTAGAGGAGGAATTGTCAGCAAAATATTCAACAGTAAAGTCACTATCACTCACCTTTTGCAGGGCCACATGGCCTCCACCTGCATGGCCCCTGCAGACTCCACGTCTGCCTGCCCCTTGCCCTTTGCCCTCTTAGCAGGTGACCCACTCCCTTCTGCCTCTCCCTCCTCTTCTATTGCCTTCCTCTTGTCTGCCCACTGCCTTCTTCTGCTCCTCCTCCTCAGCCTTCCATGCTGCCTCTGCCCATTGCTCCTCCTCCTTGTATCACACTTCCTTCTCAAGCCATAGTGCCTCCTGGACTAAATCCTCTTTCTGGGCCTTGAGGGCGGCCAACCTTTCTGTGGCAGATTGTGAGGGCGAGGACATGATGTTAGAGGAGGATAGGAACTTGGAATTTTTCTGATCACAGACCCAGCTTTTAAGTCAGACCTGTGAACCCTCACATGCCTCATAGGCTCTGCCCTAAGGGGGAAATACTGTCAAGACCTGTTTTACCTGATCAGATTTTCAATTATCCCCAATTCCTTTCTGACTCTTTTCTGACCTTGTCCATCAGCATTCCGGCCGCAGCACCTTTTAGTCATCAGACAAGTTGTCACATGCCTTGATAATCATTTGCTTACTCACTTTATTCCTAATACAGTCTTACCAATTCTGGTCATAGACACTTACCAAGACCCATTAGTAAACTTCTGCACTTTCTGTTATTCTTCTGGCCCTCAATATTCAAATGCCCATAGCTTAGCCTTGATCTCCAGTTTGCAAATTACTTGTAAACTACATTATCCATTGCTTTGTATCCCACCTTGTCATCTTTTGCCTAATATCAACCTTCATTCATCCTTGGCTTGTTCTTGACCTAATCCATTAATCTCTCAGCTCCTCTTAACTTCAATTCACCCTATAACCTCTGCTTTAATCTATTCTTGTCCTCCATCCAGAAACCCACCAGACATCCACACTCAATCTGCCTGAAATTGGACAACTGACGAGAAGGGGGCAACTTCTTATAAGTTGAAGCCAAGTCCTCTCTGGCCTCTTTCACCTGGCATGCTACAGCCCAATGGATTCTGCCTGGAACCTCTGAACACCTCCAACCACCAACAATTGGATCTGACCAGAAGTCCAGTGTATCCCTGACCAAGTCCCAACCTTGGTAGTAGCAATCTTGAACTTTGACACCTTCCGAGGAAAGTCAAATTTTCATTTAGTGGCAAAATAGATAAGCTTTCATCTGACACAACCTGCATCAGTTTCAGGGTTCTGAACCTTCTCCAAGTTTTTTTTTGGCCTGTCTACTGCCTTTTTTCTTTATCGTGCAAGGAGAACATGTTGCAGTATGTGTTGAAGTATTTGCCTTTAGTAGAAATTGTTTGAGACCTAGAGACTTCTTGCATTTTGTGCACTTCTTTGAGCCAGCCATCTCCAAATAGCTATGCAGCAGGCTTGGGAGAAGTGAGGCACATTAGGGTGGTGGGATCACGAAGTTGACAGATAGGCACACATTGCCCTGTATCAGAACCAGCTTACCAAATAGGGATGCTGAAGTTCGGTTCAGTTCAGTTCTTCAAAGATTTTGCTGAATCTAGAACTGAATTTCAGGTTCAGTCCAGGCAATCTGCTGAACTTCAAACTGGACCATCGGTTCAGGTTCAGGAGGGTTCAGTTCTAGGTTCATGAGGATCCAAACCCAGAACTGAACTTTTTTATACTGAAAATTCTCTAAAGTGGCTCTAAGCTTTGTACTAGTAGAGGTGTGCACCATACCATAAAGGCTATCGACTGTACAATTATGGTAGCCATAACCATAGGTGTTTTGAAACCCTCACAGTACATATAGCCCAAAATAGCTGTATACAGGCTACCAGATAACCAAAAAATAATTTTTCATAGACAAGAATGATAAATGAGTAAGAGATTACAGCCTTACAACTCATCCAGCATCCATGCATTGCAGCAGCCCTCAACTTCCCCTTAACAGAAAAGGTTTGAAATATTTTTTAATCTAATAAATACAAGAATGTTATATTATGCTGAACTGGGGGGATGTCAAGGAGTGGGATGGTAAGGAGGTTCACATGATGACTAGGGAGGGGACTGGAGTGTCGAGGTGCTGGTCCATCATCATCCCTGTGTCAGCTTCATTGCCCTGCATCATCCTCTGTTTGTGTTCATCAATGGCCATTGTCCACCCTGCAAGGAGTGGCTTGCAGCAGTGATGCAAGTTGCTGGGTCATCCCTGGGCATTACCTGTTTCATGGGGTGCACAGGCAGTTAGTGGTGATGTGGCAGGAATATGGGGTAGTGGGTGCTTATCTTGTGGGTACCATAGCATCCCAGCACCTTCCTGGGTTCATGCTAAACCCAAGCAAATACCTCACATCCCATTTGCATGGGGAAGAAAGGCTGGACAGTCAGCATGTGCTGCTGTCATGCATAGAATATGTAACTTATAGAAAGGAGAGAGACTTGTTAGTTATTGGAAAAGCAGTAAAAACCAAAACCAAAACTTATAAAACTGTTTCATTGTGAGGAACCCCAGATCCCAAAAGACAGAGTCGACAGTTGTTGACATTGGGATTTGCAAGTGACATGGCATTTTGTGGCCACAATGATTACATTTTGATGGGACCAAGAGGGCGTTGTGATAGTCAAGATTGTCATGGTGTTGTAAAGAGAACAAGCAAGGAAGGGATGTGGGTGTCAATATGTCTATGGTGCACAACACCTAAACACCGCCACTTTTGAACAACCAAAATAGGACATTCAAATTTTACCCAATTTCTTATTCCTCTAGTAGAAATGCCCTAATTGATGAGAAGATCAAATCTACTAGAACAATTTTCAAAATATTCAAAACTGATGGAGTTTTTTTTTTTTGCCAGCCAGATTGACCACTTACTATATTGGGATGATTACATAAGTAGATAAGCGTTATCTACTTATCCTTATCAAAGTAGTGAGCTAGTCACTCTAGGATGCAAAGATGAGACTTGTATTGCCATGAGCTGAAAGTCTTCACTTGAAATTGAGCATCCTTGGCAGTCAAACATGCTTGGTATGCATCCATCCACCAAATCATTCTGTGCTCCCACTTTCAGATTGTTGTCAGTTCTTGTTCTTTGAAGTCAGGTTGGAGATCCAAGCAACTAATATACTATCAAATCAGTGGAAGTGTTTTTTAGTGTATTAGAAAGTTCACAATCGGAGCCACTCAGAGCCGTTTTCAGAAGAGTTTTGGAATAAATTTTTTCCGTGACCAATTTGGCCGCTGTTCGAAAGTGGCGGTGTTTAGGTGTTGTGCACCATACTTAAAGTCAACAATTTGATGTCCTCGTACTTCCAAACTGTTGTACACATGACCTTGGCAAACAAACCAAAATATTCTCCCCAAGATCACAAAAGATGCGAAATAAAATTCAAAAAAAGTTCGGTTCGAACCAAGTTCAGCAAGGTTCAAAGATTTTTAACCTTTCTCGAACCCAGAACCAAACTTATAGTCCGGTTCTACCCATCCACCCGAACCTTGGGACCGAACTTCGGTCCGGTTCTGAAAAGTTCAGGTTCGAACTTTGGTTCGGAACCGGACTGCGGCAACTTATTGCCAAAACGATCAACAAGGTACCCATTACAATTGTTTGTCTATGTATGTAGATCATGTGATGCGTCACAATGTGCTGGGTGTGTTGCATTTACTATTCGGGATATGTGCAGATTTCGACCCTGCGATGGATGTTTGTCAGCGTGTTGGGAAAGTCCCTGGATGTAAGATCCTGTTGTTACCTTTGTTCACCTCTGCTGTCCTTGTACACTCGATAGTGCTGCACCTGGTTGTCTTCGCTATACGCTCCTTTATCAAGGTTTCCAATATTCCCCGAGGATCTCTCGACGGCGGACACCATTTCAGGTGCATCTCTGTGAAGTGAGATATCGATTCAATGGGTCGAACAAACTGTAGATCTCTTGCGCGGCGTCCAGTGCCTGCCCGACGTGTCCCATAGCTGACGAGCAAAACTCCTTGTCGAAAATACCGCGCTTGAGATTAGTTTTTTTTACCTTGACTGATTGTTATCTCTCTGCAACGCATGTTTGCACCCTACCTTTTCTATCACCGGGGCAGGTTCTATATACCTTGAACAGTGAATACGGCTTCTAGGTTGTCACTGTGTCGATTTGTACCATTCGCAATGTTTGTGGTCCCTCGAACCTTTTGACGTTGAACTTTGTGTGCCATTGGGATCCTGCGACAAGCCATCCGACCTAGACTTACCTTTGTCACATTCGCCAGATGCCTATCGACTACTTCTCCATTCTCAAAAGCACCTTTCTCTGCATTGCTGGATGTGAGAAAGAGCATATCATATTTTTTGTCATCGACTCACCGACTTCTTACTGATTCTTATTAATAGGTGCCGCTAAATATACTGTATTTCCTAGTGCGTTGTTTGCCTTTCTGTTGTGATACAGATGAACCACGCTGTCGAGACGATGGCTTTTCTGTGTACGATATTTGTTTCGATGATCCACCTTGGCTATTCTGATTGCCAAGCTGGTTTCGTCTCATCTGAATACATTTTGCTCGGTTAGTATACTGTCTGTCTGTATTAAGTTTTGCCGTGTTAGCAGGATGTTTCTCTTCGGCGACCGGTCTTGTTCGAGTATGGAGCATGATGTTCCTGTACATTGTACATCTTCTTTGTCCCTTTAATTGAACCTTTCGTGAAGGATCCGCTCTGTTTACAGCCCACTGGAGTTTCAAATTGTCCCTTTGACTGCACTAGGAGGGTTGTGCAATTTTGATCGTTGTGCAATTTGGTGTTTGATGTCCCGTGTATTACCCGACATACGAGAAACCAGCCGGGTTTGCGAGGGCACGAAGAGGTGGGTCCTTCCTCTACGAAAACTTAACATATATGGATGTCGGATTTTCCCGTTCTGTCTTGAAAGTCGAGGATATAAATTACGTCTTTCTGGCGTCGTTCTTTGAGATTTCCTCAGAAAGGTTGGCACTTGAGCAGCAAGCTCGCATTCTAATGAAGCCGGTACCGGTGGAAATGCATGTGGAGTTCCGTTTGTTCCACGATGGGCCATGATAGGCAAGTCACCTTACTCATCTGCTTGATAACCAAACCACAATAATAGCCGAGTTCCGCCAGCATAAAAGAACGACTAGTACGCTTCTTTCAACGACCTTAACCTTGGGATATGACTGTCCTCCTTCGTAATGACCCTGCTCCTGAAGTCCCATACTTCACACCGGCTCAGATACCTGCTGCTGGTACCATTGAAAACCTACACCCTGAATCCGGTGGTAAAGCGATCCCAACACTCTTTCAACCTATACAGATCCGTGGAGTAGAGTTTCACAACCGGATATTTGTAATAAATCTACCTTTCGTTCAATTGTATTGCCTTTTAACTTTTTGCCCAAGCTCTCTCCTCTCTGCCAATATTCTGCCGACAATGGAAAGATGACATCATGGCACATGGCTCATCGTACGTCAGCCGCTGACTAGTGCGCGCGTACCCTGACCTTCCCTGCAGTTGGTGGCATAATAACTCGTGGACCTGGACTAGCCTTTGTCGAGGCGACCGGCGTCGTTCCGGAAGGCCGCATCTCTCCCGAAGACGTTGGTCTCTGGTCGGACGAGCAGGCTGAAGCTTTAGCAGAAATCGTCAAGTTCGCGCACTCCCAGAATCAGAAGATGGGCATCCAGCTCGCTCATGCAGGACGTAAAGCGTCCACGTATGCACCCTGGATTGCCGGCGATTATCTGGCAACCGAAGCCGCGAACGGATGGCCGGATAATGTGTGGGGGCCCTCGGCCATTCCATTCGACGAGTCCGTTGCTATCCCGAAGGAATTGACAAAGGAAGGAATTAAGCGCATTGTTCAGGCATTTGTGGATGCCGCAAAAAGAGCTGTCAAGGCAGGGATCGATGTCATTGAGATCCATAATGCGCACGGATATTTGTTGCATTCCTTCGTCAGTCCTGTAAGCAATAAGCGTACGGATGAATATGGAGGTAGTTTTGAGAACCGGACGAGGTTGACGCTGGAAATTGTTGATGCTGTGCGGGCGGTTATTCCTGAGGATATGCCACTTTTCCTTCGGTAAGAGATTGTTTCAGATCGCAAGATGATGTTTTCTACATGATTTTTACACAGTATATCTGCGACCGACTGGTTGGAAGAATCTCTGCCTAATGAATCATCCTGGCGATCCGAGGACACCGTCCGACTTGCTCCCATCCTTTTCGAACATGGTGTCGACTTCCTTGATGTCTCCTCGGGGGGAAATCATCCGATGCAGAAAATCAAAACCGGTCCCGCGTATCAAGCACCTTTCGCAGAGGCAGTGAAACGCTCTCTCCCTCCCGGTCATGGTCTTCTGGTTGGCACGGTTGGCTCCATTACAGACGGCCATATAGCGCAGGGCGTGCTGGATAAGGGTCAGGCAGATGTTGTTTTCGTTGGACGACAGTTTCAGAAGAACCCATCCACAGTCTGGGCGTTTGCAGATGATTTGGGTGTGCACACACGTAAAGCAAATCAGATTAGGTGGGCTTTCGAAGGTAGAGGCAGGAAGCCAGCGGCTACAGGGGCCGGCCAGCGTCCCAGTCTATGATTGTCCCAGAGATGTAAATTGCCTGATTAGAATTTAGAGCGAGGTAAAAATCGAATATATGATTGCCGTACATTAGATATGTTTGTGAATGTAAATTGCGTGATTAGAATAATCAACCGTAGAATTTTCGAATGAAGTTGGTAACCGTAAGAGTATTACACGTTACAATCACTTATTTGCAGCAGTCAAGACATGACCTGACTCTTCAGACTTCGCACTTGTGACCTACCCTGCCGGAATGGTCCTCCTTTCCGTCTGAGCATCTCTTATGCCGACCCTTGAATCCCCAGCCGATCTGATGAGCAAGATGCACCTCAACCCCCAATTCTTCCGCGAAAGCCCACACCGTGCCAGGATTTTTCAAGAATTGCCTGCCAACAAAGACGGCATCTGCTTGACCTTTATACAACACCCCTTGCGCAGTTTCGCCGTCTCTGATAAGACCTACGGCGCCCACCACCAGCTTTGATGTACCATCAAGAGATTTCTTCACAGCTTGGGCAAAGGGTGCTTGGTAAGCGGGCCCTCCCTTTATCTTCTGAGCGTGATGGTTTCCACCAGTCGAAACGTCGAGAAAATCGACCCCGTGAGAATGAAGAATAGGTGCAAATTTGACCGTATCTTCAGAGCGCCAGGACTGCTCCTGTGACAAGGACTCTTCGAGCCAGTCTGTTGCAGAAATACTAAAGAGAAATGTGGTAAAAATACATTGCAATTAATCCAAACTCCTACCGAAGGAACAGCGGCATATCATCGGGAATGGCAGCTCGAACACCGTCCACGACCTCCAGAGTCATCCTGATGCGATTCTCGAAACCTCCGCCGTACTCGTCTGCACGCTTGTTACTTACCGGGCTCAGAAACGAGTGTAAAAGATACCCATGTGCTGCATGAATTTCTATGACATCGAAGCCCACCTTGACTGCCCTCTTCGCTGCGTCTGCGAACGCAGTGATTACTGTCTTGATACCTTCTTTGCTGAGTTCCATTGGCTTCGGGTACATTTCCTCATACGCAATAGCCGATGGACCCCAGACATTGTCTGGCCAGCCACCAACCGCCTCAGATGCTGTCGAATCACCGACGATCCAAGGAGCGACTGTAGATGCCTTGCGTCCTGCATGTCCCAACTGAATTCCGATCTTTTGATTCTGGGAGTGAGCGAATTCGACAATTTTGGACAGAGGCTCGAGTTGCAAGTCCGACCAAAGTCCTGAGTCCTCGGGAGTGATGCGGCCTTCTGGGAGAACGGCTGTTCCTTCTACCATGGAGAGTCCAGGCCCTCGCATTAAGATAGCACCAACTGATACATGTTTGAATCAATGACTAGCTGTGACAGAAATAGCGTACGATGATCTTGGTGCCATTGTGTCAGCCTTCCTTCTTCAGCGGAATATTGACACATGGGGGATAGCTGAGAGATGAAGTATTATGGAGTTGCTTGTTTTGATACGTTACAAGCGGTGCCCACAAAAATTCTGTTCTGAAATTCCACACCGCGAATCTTGAGAGGCTGGAATAGCTTTGGAATTTGTCTACCACATGGCTGGGGGTCAAGAGCCGTTCCAGCAGAAGGAGCTTGAGCTGGGGTAAAGTACGAGATTCCTTCTGCAGCAATGTTACGGTTATTGGACGACATGAAGGATGAGACAGTGATCGTTTGATATTTATATCTTGAATTCTGAGACTTCGTGCGTCATATCTGAAGCCTTTCTAAGGTAAGGGGGTTGGGTGAAATCTACCAAACTGGTGTGTTTTGTCGGGCGGTTGGGTTATCTTCGCCAAATCTGGGATTTTATTTCTACTCGACCATCAAACGTTAACACGCCGGCCAGAGATATCGGATCAATCCCCCCAACTTGAAATCGATCCCAACGTCCGGAAGGGAATAACGGGGAAGCATCAACTGTTGTATAACAGAACCAACTGAAGAAACGAAGGTCCAGATATCTTGCAAGGAGCGTCGAATCCATGAACCAAAGATGCGGGGAACAAGAGGTCTGAACAAAATCGTTATCTAAAGATTAACTTATCAGACGACTGAACGTTATCGTGAGGTTTCTGCAACGGACTTGGCTAAGGTTGCACGGCAGATGCAGGCAGCAGCACGAATGATGGCACCGTTTCCAAAGTAATGTGTGTTATCATCTCCAAGCAGACACCAAGGGGCATTAACAGGCTCTCAAAAGAATGGGTTGGCAGCCAATGTGGGGTGGGAAGCTGTCAAGGAAGACGCAGCCCGCAGTCCCACTCCTGCCCTGATGGAAGACTCTAAGCTAACTTGGAAGAGTAAGACCCGATGGTTCGTCCGGAACGGCCGTCCATGACTACACATGAGCTGATAATAGGACCAGTCGATGGATTGCGTTTGAATCTTTGAAGTACAGACGAGGCGTGGGTTGGAAGATGCGGCACTGATGCGCGTGAAGCAAGACGCTATCGGGAGCCACGAGGGGTTATTACGGTGATTGAGGATCCCACTGCCGCTCAAGAGCCATGCCGAACAACGGAGCAGTGACTCCGACGTAAGGATCTGTTGGACGGCTCAATATACAGAGTCTGAATAACAAATACTTACTTTCAGAAATGTTGGAAGCACACAAGGTGCCATGCAGAACCGGCCGTCAACTACACATTTATGAGGAACGACAAAGGTCCGCGTCGAAACCCAATTTACTGGCGCCTCAACGGAAGCTGATCATAAACAACAACCGATACATATTGTACATCACTTGTTTTAATCAGCAACCATAAACCGTACATTTTGTGAAAAAACAGAAGAGAAAGCAGAACCGAATTTTGGAATGCCCGACCCAAGTATCAAGTACACAGCTGCCGAGGCAGAAATAGACCAAATCAAACTTTCTCGAGAACTCCGTAGGTCATTTGACGAGCGACAACAGGGTCCCCATGATCATTATTGACCAGTGTAGGCCCAGTTAAAGGTCAAAAAGCCAGCGGACACCCGAAACAATCATGGAAATGTTACAAAAATTACACAAGACGGGGATGACGTTGTCGATATCCTGGGCAAGATGACATGGATAGACGTAGAGACATGTCCAATGATACTGTATTAATCGATATGAAAATCAGAGTCCCAAGGCAACAGTGTGCTCACAAAAGCAAGAAGACGCGCGTTGACTTATATAGGGTTTGTTCCTTCGTTCCCAGTGATCCCTTGATCACTTTTCGTGCCATTGACATCACGAGCGTTGACAGTTTTCGTCTTCTTAGCTTTGGGCTCACCACTCTTGGAGATGCGAGGTCTCTTGGCCGCCTCGATGGGGCCAGAACCACCATTCGCCTCACTACTCGAAGTAGTTCCAGCCTTCTTGGCTGCATCCGTAGAATCCGAAGGTTGAGCTGGCTGAGATTGCGACGCAGGACCTTGAGGTGGATAAAGAGGATATGGAGGAGGGAACGCAGCATAGCCACCAGGGTGAATGTAATATGGCATGATAGGGGGTTGTCCATTGTTGTGAGGAGGGGATCCCTCATGCCCGCTTTGACCTTCATGAGGATGAGGAATGAAGCCTCCAGGATGCGGGTAAAAGTAGGGATAGAAGCCTTCTCCAGGATTGGGGGGGAACGGAGGCACTGATTGTGGCGCGGTGGCCGGAGCTGACGGGTTTTGAGCAGAGGGAAGAGGAGCAGTAGCCCATCCTCCTTCAGTAGGGGTTTCTGCAGAACACGTTAATTATAGTGGTCACACGCACAGATCATCTTACCGGCGAACGTAGATTCAGTACCATTTTTGTTTTTACGCTTATATGGACCGCGTTTAATACCCTTTTTTCTTTCCTTTCGTTGCCCATCAACACAAGATTCGGCAATGCCATATTTGAGGCATCGCTCACAGGGACGGTGTTCGTCGCAGCGTTTGCATGCAGCAGCACAATTTGTACACTAGAAAATACATAAGATAGAGAAAACGATGACAAGTTATAACTCACGGCCATCTTGACTTGTTTGCGCTTGGGGCGAAGTGCTGGATTCTGAGGACTTTGCGGGACAGTATAACCTTCATATAGTTCAGCCCGGAGTAGAGAGCATAAGATAATCGGATTGACCTTGACTCTGAGAAGGAGGAGGGTATGCCAAGAATACGCCAGGAGGTGGTGCGTGGAACATCATGTAAGGAGCGGAAGCGGCACCGTTCTGGCTGTTCTCTGGATGGGCGCCCTCGGGTGGAGGGGGGTACGCGGGATAGAATGGTTGGGGATACGCGCCTGGAGGACCTGGCGGAGGAAAGGTTGTACCGTTGAAGTTATGGGGATAGGAAACGGTGGGCGGATAAGAAGAATCTTGATTATTAACTGGGGCGGTCTTCGCTTGCTCGGTTGACATCGTTCTCGGCGATGACCGCCAGCCGGCAACTTTTGCAACACAAAAAGGTAGTTTGAGGCGAACCTGTGAACATTGGATATCAGTTCAAGAAGACAAGTAGAATATTTGCAGTGCAAAAGGATGAGTAGGAAAAATGCTCACTCCGACTCAAACTACGAGTTTCCGATCCCGTCGCCGCTCAGACTTTGGTAGATGTCCGCTTCTGGGCTGCAAATTGGATCAAATCAGGCGTCGATAACGACAGCGCTTGATATGAACTATCGTTGATCGTAGAATTGGAATTGCTTTCCAGGCAAAAGTTAAGGAGATGTTGGGAGCAAACTGAGGAAAGCCACACGTGCGAACTGAATACAAAACCGTCCGAACCTTAACTGGGCTTGGGCCCGTGCGCACAGCCATCAACCTCTTCTAGTCCTTCCCCCGTCTCCCCAAGTTCTCATGACACTAGGGACCCTGTCGCGCTATGAGATTTCTCGTAAAATTCCAACAACAATCATTCTTGTGCTGTAATTCTGCGTGATCAACGGGTGTCATATACATTGTCTCCGACCCAAACTCTCCTGGACTCCGCTCTTCAACTCTTTGCTTCAAATTGCTTTTCCAACGCTCACATTATCCAGTCCTTGAAATGATTATCAATTCTATCTCCGGAGAGCAGCCGCAACCCCACCTTCGTCAGGTTCGCCTTAAATTCATTTGCTTCGAGCGACAGGTCCATCAAAGTTCGTTTCTGTGCGATCTACACCTCTCTCCCTCTGGAAACCTCGCTCTCTGGGAACATTCTCTGCTGTTCAATGCAGGGGCATCGAAGGTGGAGCCCCACACTCACACCGTCCTGACATCCTGCACAAAACAATAGTGTTGGTAGAAGATTCATACGCTTCTAGGCGTCGCATTTTAAGGTGGTCATGCACCGACTCGATTTGTTTGATTTTTAAATAGATCCAATGTCAACATGGTGCAATCAGGAGTCCTGCACGACGACGGCCCTGCATTGAGTTCTGCACTGGTCTCCACTCTGGTCTATTAACCCCGATTACATAAATTCATTCCTGCCCCTGCCCTGCGCGCGCCATGACGAATAATTTCATATCCTCATTTGCGTTACCTCATATTTCGCCCTCTTCCAACTCCTCACCAATGCACGGCCGTTTTCATTAACGATATTATCGTTTTCTCATGTCTCCACGTGATATCGCTGTCCTCCCACGGCACGCACTGTTTTCACCGATCCCGGCGGTCCGACGCACAATATGTACGGACAACGTGGGTCTTACGGAGATATGGGCTTCCGGTGGAAGCTATTCCTCGTGCCGGACCCACTTGTTCTGTATGCCTACATACCAGTAGCTTCATCAAAACCGTCCCGATGTTCTGGCTTGGCAGGCAGTTAATTCTGCCTGTATGTATTTTTTTCGGCATCATTTGCTGGATTTTCGCCATATGCTCTATTGCTTTCGCGGGGAATTGTACAAGATCTCAGCAGCCACCTTGCATCTATTATAATCATTGTAGGCCTAGCGTGGACCAGTCACATGACACGGTCCTGCCAAGTGCGGGACCCACATAAAACATTTTACCTCCCATCACTTCCTCACCTACATTTCATTTTTCTGTTTTACATTTTCTTTGTCGGCGAGGTACGGCTTACATTTTTACCTGAGTTACTTATGTAACATATCATATCACAAAAATTTTGATCTCGTTATGCATATGGTTATGTAAAGTACGGGTGAAATTTGATTGAATTCTCTTGTAGAATAGACAATACTATTATCCATCACTGTCACTGTCACCACTGAAGATATTGCGTTCGCTATCAGATTCAGAATTCTATGCCAGTGAGTCAATGTTAAGTAATGGTAATGTTTGTCCGCATCTAAATCCTCCATATCCATAGGCACGTCAGCCGTAAGACAAGGTTAAGAGTCAGTTTTTTTTTTTCAATTCCGGGCGATTTTGATGAGTGAGTATATACATATATGTTGACCGCAATAGAGAACAATGTATTTCATTGAGTGACTAGAAATTTCGCTAAATCAGGACCCCCCGAAAGTTCCCCATATGACTTCGCCAGATCCAGATAAAATTTGGGGTTTTGGTTAGGTATGGTCCAATCCGGATAAGATTTTGATGCGAGATGCCAAAAATCCGGATAAAATTGGCAAGTGATGTTCCCAATCCGGAAACTTCAGCGTTGCACGGTTCAACATGAAGCAATATATCGCAGAATTGACAAAAAAATTATCATTCAGAATAGACCAAATATTCTCAACCAAGCATCAGAACAGTGTCAATCTTACAAGGGGTTCTTTGCACATTGAATTCTGTATACCATGCCAGAGTGCTGGGGATCAACACATTGAACTTGCCGCTACAGACTATAAACGTTTTACGGAACTTCGCACGAGAAACTCATCAAATCGTGGCCGCACTCAAACTTCAAAAGGGACGAAAGGTTATCAGTTTGGAGGACAAGGAAGAAGGCTGAAGTTTTAGTAGTTTATTTTATTGCTTGGAATTTATGCGCGCGCTCACCACAGAAGGGGGAAAAAAACATGTATTTCAGAAGAAAAACCGATTTCTCGTATGTTAGGTTCAATTATCCGGATAAAATTGGGGCCAAGGTTAAAAAAAATTATCCCTTTTTTTTCGTGAACCATACATTAGTAGGAGCGGAAGCGGGGGTCCTGTCAGCTGGAAACTTTGCCGAAAACTACAGTCTCAGCGACATGACTAAAATTACATATTTCAGGACTTTGAGTTCCGAAAGATCTGGTTTCGTAATTTACTTGAGGCGACGCTGAAACATCACACGACAAAACGTTTATTCTCAGTTGCCCTGAAAAGATGATTCTCCCGATGTAATTCTTTTTATGGCGAACATATATATTTTCGACCTCCGCGCACATCGCTTCATCGTTGATCACATGGCTTTTATCCATAACAGTTTATCGCGGCAGCTCCGCTAGTCATCCCCCTTCCACATTATCAGTTGTTATAGCATTCAAAATTTGCTACAAAGTCCTGCGGATTCAGATATATCTCCGGACCATCAGTTTCCCTTTGCAGAACGAGTCAACGACAAGTCAATCGCGCCCTGTGTTCCTGAACATGAGGCAGCACACCGGCACGGTATGCCTCCATTCAGATTGCAGTCATATCTTCCTAGTTTTCGTCCCTTGTTCAATCCTCTTCAAATCCTCTTCTCAGACCGTACACGTTGCCAAAGGCAAGAAGCTGTCAAGCTGTTGGATTTACAAGGCTAAGATCCGAGTCCGAACTCCCGCGCTCGCGCTAGCGGCGCTTTTTTATGGCGCTAAATCCCCCGCCGTCCCTTTACGCGACCCTATCATTTTATACAACGGTATCTTTTACTTATTGTTGCGCTTGTACTACTACCCGTATGCTTTCCCTATTTCTTACTGCTCTCGTCGAGAGCCTTTTCTTTTGTTCAGCTAATTGTAGTTTAGCTTATTTTCTACTTGTGTATTTGTACAGTCTCGTCGACTCGTCTTCCCTCAGTCGTTTGGCTACTCGCAAACACTGAGGTAAGATACTTATCTACTATGCCTACCTTATTTTACTCACCGTGTATCGTAGCATATTTATTCTTAGGTGATTTAATACAGTCGTTTGGCTACTCGCAAACACTGAGCATATTTATTCTTAGTTTCGCGATCGAGTTCCTATCGTCACAAAAGCTGCATGACCAGTATACGAGATTGGCATGAAGTCGTGAAACCAAGCAGTGGAAAAGCCAACTGCAGACTCGGGAACGTCCGCTGAAATTTGTTTCAGCAGGAGTAAATTTATAATGTCAAACGAGCAACATGCGCAGCTAGGCACACGCCTTATAGTGAACAGACCAGCACTTCCTGATAGGTCAGCGCAGTGTGGATGTAGCTCTCTAACGAGTCCCATAATGTATGCAGAGTGGGTTCGGGTCTTTACGGTCGTCATTGAACATTCACTACTGAGCAGTTAAATTTTCTAAATCCCGTCTAAGTCCATGGCCAGCTTAACCCACCGGTGTTTTCGAAAACGGGTGTTTCAGATCGGAAACATAGAGCTGTTTGACTACCCCATACACTGAGTAATTCTATACACCATACTACCGTCTGATCGAGATGTGTATTTTTGGACACGTGTATTGGTCCAAAACAACAATGTTGTACATCCAGACATTGACGTCGAGAAGTCGGAGGCCATCTCTCTCTTCGAAAACGAGGGAGAAACTGGGCCTGGAACAACATCAAAATCAGTTTGACTAACCCGACCTTTAGAACCGTATTCGCCAGCAAGAAACACTACAGAAAGGATGATCCCTTGAACGAAGACAAACAGCGTGTTACAAGATTGAGCAAAATGGGTTCGTGATTCGGAAGAGAGGAGTAAGCTTTGCACAGAAGCCGACCAGAGATAATCATAACCCACTTCCCAACGAAAACATTACAGGGTTCCGGATTCTAAAAGCCGACGAGGCGGGTTGTAGCCAATTTTCCATATGGATGTACGGGGGTGGAACCAATGCTTGATTTTCAATGAGGAGTATGTCATCGGAGAGTCTAGCTTCCCGAAAAATCACAAGCTCACTGGCAAGGCAATGCTCATCAATTCTGATCCTAACGCAATCTTGTACCAAATTTTGTTCGTTTATCTTTCGGTGTATCCTCTGTGGTGGAGTACCTGGATCTCACGGCAGACAAGATGTGAGTGTCTTCTGAGGTTTGCGTATGGAAAAGTAGAGACAGAGAAAAGGATCTCTTGACATGCTTGATTGACAAAATGAGAGAGGAGCATGGGCAGTGGTGATCCTTCCAGGAGTAACTTTACAAACAAGCGCGCCTTGGACCCAGGCCGCACGGCCGCAGATACGGTTGGTGGATTGTTGCCATGGTCAACAAGTCGGCATTTCAACTTTTGCATCCGCGAATATCCATACCTGGGCAGAAGAGCGCATTTTTCGGCCGTTAGTTTACAGCTTGCTGAGTTTCAACATCCCCATAAGGGTTTTTGTGTGTTCACGGTCGATGTTGAACCTCTTCTCTGCGCCGGAAGACTGCAAAACCGTTCGCAGAGAGAAGATATCCCCTGCTGCCACATCTTACAGCCTTACAGGGCATGACGACGACATGCGAAGTTGTTTAAGTTTCAACGTCAAACATGTGGGAACTATCATCATGTGATCTGTCCTGGTTACCCTGGCATCATTTTAGCTCAAAACTTCAAATGTGCGTTGGGACAATCAGCCGACATGTTTTAATTTAGGTAGAACAGCCTTATAATTAAGCCTGACACCGGCTTCTCTGCAAGGCCATCAGCGGAGATGTTTGGGTATACGAATCTACGATCAACTTTCATATAGCTCTCCGATATAGATTTCCTCGACTGGAAGCTTCAGGCGCGACCTGAGTATAACGCCTAGGCCTTGTGAAGATCACTTCGGTAAAATCTTCTGCGCGCTCAACCATGCTTGGTCCTGGATGGACAACACATAACCTTCTTTCTGTCTGCTGCCGCACAATGAAAATATCTCATTTTCGCAGTGACTCTTGTCTCTCGTGGAGCTGACAACTGCGTTAAACACACCGCAGACCTCGTTTCGCGCTTCGAATCACATGAGAAAGACATCGTGGGCCATTCAATCTTCACCTCGGGAACAACAGGTTTTCAAATCAACCGAAAACTTGCCGAAAGCGATGTGACTGAAATTAGGCCTTTCGGGCGACCCTAAACCTCATTTCGGTCAACCCAAAATATTTTTTCAGCTGACCCGAAAACTCGTTCTTCCCGCTGTGCCTGAGGCGTGGTTATGATTCTCACGTCCAATCTCTCGTGTGATGCCTTGACTTGGCTATGGGTTAGCACTGCAGATAAAGGGCTTCAGTCAGGCAGATGACTACCATGTTCAAGATCCAAGGGAATCGCGTTTCGCCAAATTACAGCGCTTTCCGTACGGTAGTTTCTTGTACTTACCTTCAGATGATGCAGAAATACATATGAATTACTTACAAAAATGTCCGTGAGTCAATTATACATTCGAACTGGAACGATACAAGCGCTACACAAAAGTCTAAACAAACGAAGGGATGGAGATCCCTTTGTCGGAGATCATAATTTTGCCAATATGAGTCCTACAACAACATAGATTATCGTTGCGGGTGGGGTTAGAATACAATATGACCACATAAGGGTACGACTGATGAGGCGTTCAAACGCATCGCCCGAGGCCGCCTGTGTGATCTGGAAACAAATCGACGCATGTCAGCTGAAGTTAAACCACTAAAACGAGGACGTACCTGGGCAAGCGTTAATGCCGGAGGTGAAGACAATACAAGGACATTGGCAACGACAAATACAGGGCTGCACAATTGATCAGTCATAAGAAAAGATATCACGAAAAAATTCTCACTCTTCCAACACCTTGTGCCAATCAAACTTGGCCGACACAGCCATCAGCGGCAAGAGTAGCAACGGCGTGATGAGCATTCTTGACAGAACCGTAATGATGACTGTCTTCGTCTCGCCAGGAGCGGCCAGCTGTGAGGACGGCCTCGATAAACGCCTCCTCTTAAAAAACACCATGTCTCTGAAGCTATCCGCCAGCGAATCAGCAGATCTGGGTGTCGGTAACGCTATAGGACCTCTGCCGCTCACTCCCTCTGGTGGAACATAGAAATATGCACCGAGCACGACGAGTGTTAGTGGTATAGAACAGTTGCCTGCAGTTGCAAGAGCGCCTTTAACGGGCTCCATATGGTTGTCGAGGAGATTCTGCAAGGGTCGCACACAAGCAACGATGAGAGACGCGATTGTGGCCCATAGCGGCACTGTCATGAAATCGTTCAAGGCCACCCAGCCGTGGCGGATCCGCCGTCTTGCGTGATGGAAGAAGCTGGACGATGGTCTGTGTTCAACGTTGGGTTCGGGCAGCACCTCAGTCTCAGAATCTGATGCCTCTGAAGGGGTTGGCGATAGCAGTGAAGAAGGGGGTGTAGAGTCTACCGAGGGAAGCTGGGCTCGTTCTTGGGTGGGAGAGTTAGGGAAAGACTTGAAGAAGGTTGTGCGACGTCGAGGGACATAGCGTGAAGGTATTGACGGGATGTCCTCCGCAAATAGAGTAGATGCGGAAGGGTGGGGTTCGTCGGAGAATGGAGAAAGAACGGGGCTCCGCTCGTGGAGTTGTACTTCGGGTTCTGAATCATCGGCACTTGAGAGAAGGTGCACGCCCCAGCTCCAGCGTAGCTGATTCACCGCATGACAGTCAGAATTTTGAGGCGGTTGTACAAGCAAAAATGAGACACACCATCATGCTGAGCGAACTGTAAAGCACAAGGTACGTGAAAGCACGGCCTGTCATCGCACCAGCGGTATCATTGTCACCCCAGCGAAGACTAGGGATAGATATAACGAGATTCTGCATCAGAGCAACTGGAAGAGAATTGGTGTTCATGAACATGGACGCAGCCATAGCAAAATTCCTGAGACAGGGAAAAGATTAATCACGAATCGTACAGAAGAGAAAGTTGAGATTTGCCTCTGAGACCTCTTCAACTTGAACAACCAGCCCAAGCTGAACGCAACGAACATCGATACACCAGTAAGAAGGGCGAAGAACAAGGGAGCAATCCATAGCTCCCGCAATATCGCTGTCGAAAATGAGAATTTTAATCGATCAAGACAATCTGAACAGACCTGGCGTAAGAAAGAGAGCTATTTTGGAGAAGAGGAGGGCAGGAGTGAAGAGTGTAACATTGAGATGGTTGATTTTCTGGACTGTAACATGAAGCTCATCTACTAAGAAAATTCATTCCTGACAGACCTTGCGCGTCTTTTTGTCAAGGATGCCGCGTTTAGCAAGGATATATCCTGCCAGACATAATAGAACGACTTGTAGAATAGACTGGGAATAATCAGGCACATGTTTTACGGAATACGGAGAGACTTACAGAGAAAACTGTGATAAGAAGAAGACCGACAGGCGTTGACGACGAAGACATCATCTGTGCGGAATGCTGATTATAAACTGAGTAGAAGAGCAATGAAGGTTATAGTCAGTGTTGAGCACGTTGAAGCCTCAAGGGGGCCGGGGACAAATCACACAGCCACACTCTGATTGGGCTATGTCAGATCCGGAAAACACGTTCTGCCTATAACTTGGGCAACTGGGTGTTTATGTAGTTGAGGACTAAACCGAAATCGTATGAAACAAGGCTGGTGCTATCGATAGTGTTCAGATGTTTCAAATTGAGGCGCGACCATATTGGCCCTGTGTCTCATCCTTAACCAAAACGTTTCCACCCCTAGGTTAAAGACTATGGCATGGCGTTGTAGCGGGAAGAGCAACCAAGAGTTGATATCCAATATGTCTCGCTCAAAAATCCTTCATTCTCAGCAAGTTGCAGACGTCAGCAACCTCGTCAATTTTTTTTATCGCCGATGCAGTAGCTGAAGACCAGTCATTCAGGCTATGGCCGCTGTAGATCGAGCAAATTATGTCAAACACAAGCCTGATGCCTATGATGATTCACCGCAGTAAGTCGTCCCATCGCTTAATAGCGCAGCAGTTGAGAACCCCATCAGGCAGATCGGGCATGGTGCAACCATCAGTGCGCCTCACATGGTCAGTACAGCCGTATAGCATGAAAGAAAATAATGCATTGATGGCGTTCTAGCACGCATATGCGTCAGAGCACCTCCTTCCCTATCTTCGTCCAGGAGCGAAAGTCCTCGACGTTGGAAGCGGCTCGGGATATCTGTGTGCCGTTCTTCACCATCTTGTCGGCCCAACCGGTAGAGTAATTGGCATCGAACACATTCCTGAACTCGTTGACTGGTCTATCGAGAACTTAAAGAAGGACAGATTGGGTGAAGCGCTGGAGAAAAAACAGATTGAGGTGATGGAAGGCGACGGTCGACAAGGTACGTTTGCTCATCGGCATCATCCTGACCAAGGGATGATGCGACTTCATTCTATCGTAGGCTATGCGAGTGGAGGTGCGTTATTATGTACATGACTCCAATCACAATCATATTCAGAGATAGGACCCTATGATGCCATCCACGTTGGGGCCGCAGCCCCAACGCTTCCGACTGCACTGGTGGACCAGCTAGCAAGTCCGGGGAGAATGTTCATTCCTGTGGGTCAATACATCCAATACATCCAGCACGTCGACAAAGACGCGGCTGGTAGGATTACCAAGAAAGAAGTCATGGGGGTATCGGTAAGTCAGATATCCTTGGTCACCTATCTGACGCGAGATACTCACCCACGTCCAGTATGTTCCTTTGACGGATCAATCCAAGCAGCTGAACAGGTGATCGAAAGTACAATAATCATTTCTTGTCTCGTTGTATCAATGTTCGTAGGAGCTGAATAAATGTGTACAGTACTGCTAAGAGATCTCCAGGCATTAAATAATGAAGACTGTTCATGAAAGGCTTCACGACTTCATCGATCGACAACATGCGCAGCAATTGTCGCCACGAAGTACCAGGGGGGCAATTGAAGATCTGTTACAGATCTGATGAATTACTGGAAGAGTGATGTGCTGAATCCAATGTCCATGATAGTTGTTACGGTAGCCTTGCTTGATCTTGGACTGTTCTCTCCGATTGTTCCTATGAAAAATGATCGCACTACTGGGAAAAGGTCTGTCCGACGTGCGATAGCGTCCCAGTATCACGAACAAACGCGTTAACATCGTTTGGCTCCAAAGGATCACACCTGATCAGTAGATGTAACCGCATGATCAGAATTCACACTGAGTCTGTGCTTGCGTCCCTGCCAAGGAACTTGAAAACGCCCGAAGGCCGAGTTGTCGCCCGGCAAAGCTTGCACACCTAAACCCTTGTGGAATTCAGCAAATGTTCAAGTTAAGCCATTGTTATTCCACGAGATAAATGGTCATTTTACTGATAATATTCTATGACAATCTGTTTGTCTTTGCAGATGATCAACGCTCCGCTGTAAGCCGACAACTGCACAGGGATACTCGAATGATAGTCGGGCAGCGCTATGGCATGAGTTGCCAACTTCAACTGTTTCTTCTTCGTATAACAAACACGTAAGGAAGGATCATCACTGAGAAAAGTACATCTTACCTTTCGCCATTTGCTTGAGGGGGTATTTGTTCCTGGTGAGTCTGAAATCCACTTTGCTAAAGGCAAGATTTGGCGGCCATAGCCAATGCGGCTGACAACATTTGCGTGTCCTGCATACGATATCCGCGAGTCATCTCGAAAGTAATTTTCCCATAAAACAAGTGGCTGGGATAACGTCCGGTGGAAAGAAAGCCGTGATTGAATCACTGAGAGGCAGAATCTGTGAATAGTGATTACGCCGCCGACAACCACAGATAGCCAAACGATGTAGAGTCCCCATTGGAGGGGAGACGCGTGAGCTGATAAACAAACTGCAGAACCCAGATACCAAGTGAACGAAATTGTTTCAGAAAGGACGGGTGGCGGATCCAATTCGATAGCATAGTCGTGGTCCATCAACGTATTGGTGTCCCAGACTCGAAGGTAACTGCTGGTGTTAGTATTGAACTCCACTAGGATCATATATCCCGGGATGAGTTCCACTTCGTAGTGACGTGACTAATATCGGAATGTGATCTTGAAAATCAGTATTCAAAAAATACAGGCAACATACCTGCATAACAAAAGTGCGACAGGACTTCGTCGATAACTTCAGGACGTAAATCTTGCCATTTTCACGGCTCCCCAGGCGAGCGATAGCAAAATTACCACAAACTTGAGTGGAGAAGGGGATGCCAGCTTCAATTAGACCAGCCAGATCGTGACGGACAATTGAATATGACATGCCCTGGCAGAGATCTAGATGAATAACATCCAAGCTTTTGTTACTACACGATTCATTGAGCCCAACACTGGCATAGGAGAACCGATCACACGCACGTTAAAAACGGCATCGTCGGTACGGATAAGCCAACTGCAACAACAGCAGCTCGCCCTTCGTCAATTACTTCTGCAGAAAATTCGTCAACGTACGCCGTGGAGGACCCCCAGTCGCCTTCATATTCCCAGACGAGCTTGTCCTCGGCGACGCTCCAGCATCGCAGCTGTCTCATATTCGTAAACAGCACAAATTGACCTCCTGAAAGGAGGTTTGCTTTCAAGTGCTGGGAACCTGGAGTGAGGCTTACACCGGTATTTAAGGTTATTAGGCGAGCAGCAGAGAGGCTAGATGATGTCCATGAACGAGGTCCTTGGACTGTTTGTTTCGCCAAATCAACCAGAGCGGTAACGGAAAGATCCTGCAGACGTTGTCCGGGAAGAAGATCAATAAAGTTGCGATCATGCAGACCATAGAGGAGCGCAAGCCAAACTGTTCGGGAGAATGCGAGAGAATGAAAACGTTTACAAGCCTGTTGGCCAGATAGTTATTTGTTTGGCATTCAAGAATGCTGGATGCTGATGCGTACCTCACTCATGGAGAGAACAGTTGAGATATCACAAAAACATAGGACGTCGACGAGTACATCGTCAAAAATGACAGGAAAAGTTCGACGAGGGTTGTTGAGCAGAGAAAAGGGCCTGAAGGCCGTTTTCAAGACTTTCGTAAAAATCTCTTTCCTCCACATTTTGGGGCAATTTTTTGAGAGGAAGAAGATAAACGAGCTGAATAGGAGGGTTAACAACTCGCCACGGTTTGAAGGTTGGCCAAACATACTTACCAGACGCAGCCAGCACCCTGTGGATTTTTACTTTGTTCTCTCCACAAATTTCCAAGTTTCAAAGGGCGTTTATTTCAAAGAGAAATTGTCGACGGTAATGGAGCAATGGGCCATGGGTAGCTATAGAGTATGCAAGTAATCGAGCTCTACCTCCAGCCGATGGCTGTGCTTACTACTCTTCCGACGACCCGGAGGGCCGGACGTCCACTCCGAGATTTGCCGCCATACCAATCCCTATCATATAAAGCATAGTACGCTGACGACAGGTCTTTTTGCTTGAATCAGCGCTTTGAAGGAAGAAGCGCATTCTATGGAAACTATGTTAGCAAGAAATCGAGGACGAGGCGAGTCGGATCGAATGTGCAGGAAACATTGGGAAGGGCTGTCTTTCTGTCCTTCAACTACCTGCCACCACCTCTGTCAATCGTCGTTGACGAACGGACCATCTCCACCCTCACATTGGCGTCGAAGATCTCAGCTTTGCCAATCCTTCCCACACTAGGTCTCTGCGACTCGGACTCAATCTTGTTTATATCTGCTTTGAGTCTGGTAGTGAAGGAGCTTATCCCGCCAAGACAAAAGACGACATGTTCTCAAGGTTCTCACAGAATCGGACTTTCTGCTCGACACAGACGAAGAAACATTCTTGTTAGGGGCCGTGCTCCTCGCGATGCATCTTGAAATGTACGTCCTCATGACCATCTGATCGTTGGACCCCTCATCGTGCTCGTGATCTTCTCGTGCGCGGACTGCCACTATCGGGTCCTTCTATCCATTCAACCCTGGTGGAAGTATCGCGTGAGTTCTCAATCCAGATACCGAGCCTTTTTCTCCGTTATGCGCATCCTCAGATGATTGGCACACCGCGAAGAATTCGGCTGCTTCAAAACCTCGGCTTCTTATTTCAAATAATGTTCCTTGTTGCTATTGTTGCTCTTATCAATTTAGCTCATCGTCATTCCGCACTACATTGCGCTCTTCGAATCTCCAGGGCCGTCTGTAAACCAGAACCGCCGGGAACCTGCCAGCTACTTACTGAAAGAAGAAACCGCTACAATTAATCAATTAGGATGCTGTTCTCGCGAATTATGTAATCGTGCAGGGCCATGTACTATAATCACTGAGGGGCACCTACGGAGGCCTGCGCAGATGTCTCAGGGCAGAAATAGAGTGAAAGAGCGTCTGTGGAATTCACCGGTATTGACAACGGATTTTCGTTTTTATTGTACTTACGCTCACTGGTGGACGGACTGGTGGTTCTATGGGGCTATGTTCAGGAGTTATTGCAATTGCGGAGCTTGTGAACGCGAGTTTTCCTGTCCCTTTTGTTCTCAATTCCACTGATGTGTCAGGGAAGTGCTATCTTAGTGTCATTCATGTAGGAATTCATCTTGACCTCTCAAACCTCGGCAACCACCTGGAACCATTTGCGCGTGCCCAGGACAAATTCTAAAGGCTCTCGATTTTTACGATAATGGCTTCTACGGGTACACTTTGTTTGTCCCGACAGGTGGGCTAGGACAATATTCCAATATTGCACGACACGCTAATTCGCGCGCCGGTGTCGCTCTCTGCGGGGGGCCGGTTTTCTCGTCTACAAAGATAACACGGTCTGCAGACATTCCAGTGTTTACTTGTTGCTCAGCGCTCAGTGCTCAGGGCACATTTGTACGGACATGACAACATCATGATATGTATCACGCAATGTAGAATTGCACTCTATGACCCTCATCATCGCGCTTCGGCACGATCTTCCGTATGTAAAGTCGGTCCGCAACTGCGGTTCTGATTGACCGGTTACGGAACCAGATATCCATTACCCAGAGGTATAATGCGCTTAATGAGTGCAGTTTACATAGCAAGACATTTAGCGTGGAGCTCGATATTTGAAAAGGCCTGGAGATATAATTGGAAACCTGAGTAACGAGTCCCAGGTTCGATGAAGAGGTCCAGGAGATCTGAGATTAGGTTCTCACGTGCTTAGTCGATCGATCGTATATCACATGGAAAGCGAAACGATATGCCCCAAGTATTTCAGCCTGGGTCTCACCAAAAAACCTTATCGCTCATTCTCCTCAACAGCCATCACGATGTCCACGACGCTTCCCGCTCCCCAGCCCCCTCAGCTCCCAGGCTTTACCATTCTAACTCGCGTAGCTGCTATTCCCATAATCTCTTCATCTTTAGAGACTATCAATGGCGCTCTTTTGTCTAACAATTATACTCGATCCCCTTACTCTACAGCTAAAGGTCTTTCAACCACCGCATACAAGTACACAGAACCTTTGCAAGTCCGTCTAGCACCACTCATAATTCAGGCTGATGGCTACGCAAACATGGCTGTGGACGTCGTTCAATCCAGGTATCCCTATCCCTTCACCGCGAAACCTGAAGAAGTCGCTATGTTGGCAAGCAAGACCATTGATGAGAAAGTCAAGACCCCGGCCTTCAACGTTGCTCAGGGTATAGATCAGGTGCGTTATGCCTCCTCGGCCGTATCGGCGATTAATCACCTCGCGAACAGCGTTTTGCACCTATCGTCGATTACATGGAAGTTGCCGTGACTCGCCTAAATTCGAATTCAGAGGCAGGCCCATCCGCTCAACCTGATGCCAAGTATCAATATCAACGCGCTTTCGCTCTCTCCAAAAGCATCTTTGAGTATTCGAATGATCAGGTCAAACAACTTCAAGCTCAGTCCGTCATCATGTACGTCTCTATTACTTTTCATCATCGTTAATAACTTAACAATATCTGGTTTCAGCCAACGCGCAACGGAAACAGCTCAATCCATCACTCAACTAGCTTCTTCATCCATCACATCTGCTTCGACGCGCATACATAGCCTTTCCGACACCATGCTCGTGGAGCTCCAGAAACTCCAGGCTTCCACCTCTGCCATCTCCGCTTCTCTCCAATCCCAAGCGTCACAGCTCCAAACTCAAATCCCGCCGCAGGTCCAGCAGACGTACGCCGAGCTCTCTAGCAGCCTCTCGTCGGCAGTCACAGACTTCCGTGCCATACTCACCACGAAAGATTTGCCACTCCAGGAGAAGGTTGGGCGCGTCGGTCACGAGGTCCAAGAGCGCGTCGCACCGCTTCTCGAGTCGTTCAAAAAGGGCATTTCAGAGCTTCTCGCGCGAGGGAAGCAGGACGTTGCTGCCGCTGCGCGAGTAGCATCTCCTCAAATCGATGGTCTCAACAGTCAGCCGAACGGCGCCAAGATCAACGGGACACACCAATACGATTCTGATTCTGATTAATCTCACATGGCGGCTTTTGGCCTCTCGTTCCTCTTCGCATCGGCTACCTCTTGTCATAATTCATCCTGTTGACGATTATCACATGCCTATTAGATTTTGCGACATCCATTCATTTTTTTAAACCTTTACTCGCAACTGCCACCTTGCACCTGTCCTCAAAGTAGTGTACTATGCAGCGCCGCCGCTCTCTGTCCATATTGTGTATTTAGCTTCTTCGTTTGAAAAATGTCGCTGTATCCTGTAATACATTAGCGATAGCTGGTAGAATTGTAATTTATTTTTCGGCTGCCATCAGAGTTAGCGTACAAAACGTAGAGTGGCTGCAGTTTTTCTCTTTCCGGACTGCTCGGGGTTCAAGTACTAAGGGCTTTTTCGGTAACCAGTTAAACTGGGAACAAGTCCCGAAACTAACTGAGACTTGAGTGTTGTACTCTACTCCTGCTGACAACCAAATATATATTTTCAGAGGTTCACGGTAGCCATTTTTCTTTATTCCGATCATTCTTCTGCCAAACACCTGAAAATGTAGTCTCGATCCCAGACGTTCTGTCAGACTACATTTTCTTTCATTAAACTGTAGCATTTACTGTTAAATTGAGCCTACCATTGCTAAAATTGTCCAGTACCCTCTGATACCCCTTGACCTCCCCTGCCAATCTCTATCACCAAGGTTAGACCTCAATTCCCCTCACTCAGCTCCAAGTTCACTGGCTTCAACTCTTATGTCTGTGATTTGAAATCTCATAGAAATTGCACAGGCGCTCCAGTGATTTTTATCGGTACTTTTGCCTCAGACATTTTGCAAAAAATCCAGAAAAAAAACACATTTTATCCATAAAGTGGGGCATTTTCGAAAATTTGCTCAGTTTTTTTATCCACGGCATTTGTACCTTTTTGGACCGGTTCCGAAAGCAACTACGGAGGAGTAACGAAGCCTCTGTAGATCACGGATCACAATATCTACAGAGGTCATTTTGCGAGCACAAAAATGCAGTTCGTCCTGGGGTTCGGCATCCCGGATGATGTAAGTTAATGCAGTCAGGATCTGAAAGCGTCCAGTGACTCTGGTCGTTGTATCTAGACTAACTTGAATGATACCATCCATCATTTCAAAAGAGTTCAGGGATGCCTCAACAATAAGTAAAGGAATGTGATATAGTGATGTAATATGGAAAGAGCGACTAAAAAGCAACGAGCAATAAATAATAGCTGTCCGGGGCATGAGAGGATTGAAGGTTACAAGTGGAGAATATCATTGAGAGTCTGCAAGCCATATCCAACCAGCTGCGGGATTGGGCTTACAACAGGCAACGAGCCCACATTGACAACAAATGGTTTGACTGGTTTGACTGGTACTGGTGTTGGTCCGCTACCATATTGGTCCTTCGCCGGGGGTACTTTGAATGGGTGGGCTTCCGTGTTAAATACATCTAACAGATTCAGGTACATCAGGACAAGAATGCCAGGTCAGATATTCAGGAGAAATTACAGTTATCGAGGCTGAAACGCGATGGATCGTCAAATGTCAGGTACCTTGTGAAATTTATCATCAGTCAGATGTCAGAGAGGTGGACTATAGGCAACGGCTTGTTACAGGTATTTGAGAACCTCCGCGAACCAGAAGCTCTCCATCGTGTTGATTCTTGTCGAATTCTTAGAATTGACGTCATTGAGTCCCGCAAATGCACCATTGACACTGAGGTATTGATTGAAACTCTTGATCACACTCGCAGCACGGTCCAAGTACTTGGTGTCGCCTGTAACACGCCATGCATAGAAGTTGGACTCCAGAACTTCGGGACGAAGTACATAATCGCTGGCTGTGATGTAAAAGCCGTGCTCGCTGTTGAATGTCAATTGATCAGCAGTCGGAGAAGATCCGCCAGTGTAAGAACCATCCGCTGATGTGAAGGCAAACACCTCTGGACCAATTCCAGTACTGCATTGATTGGAAAATCATCATAAGCACCAGTTCAAAAAAAAAAAAAAAAAAAAAGAACGCACGCTGTGCTCGCATATGTGTTCCAACATCCATCAACAATCTGCAGACCAATCTTGACGACGGTGTCGTTGTTCAAAAGGAGACCACCTGTATTTGTTACTCTGCTAATTCACAGATAAAACGAGAATATTAATCACCCAACAACCAGTTCCCGCCACTGAAACAAGCCAGATGTGAGCCAACGTGGCGGATCTGTTTGGAATCGTCGTAGTCCGCCAGATAAGTATGAGTTCCGGATGCTGAAGTCGACGTCTTGGATGTGATATTAGATTAGAAAAATTCAAAAAATATACTTGGTGAATGATAGGATACCTTGAGCAGAGTAGTGATAGAGGAATCCACAGCTGTACGCCAGGTATCGGCGAAGAGATTATCGGCAGTGTTATTCAGTCGAGCATACTTGATGAGATACTCAAAGTAGCTGTCTGAACCTCCGCCCCACGTCTGCAAACATGGTGTCAGGATTTGCAGAGTGTGAAATTTTTTTACATACCACATACCCACCAACAGGAGTACCTCCTGCTGGATTGATACCTTGAGCTGGGAGCCCTGGAAAGAACGTTTCATACCTTAACATAGGAGTTGAAACAGCTAATATACCTGGAAGAGGCGCGGGCTATTTACCGTTGTAAGAATGGACATTATTTAGCAAAGGAATGTTCAAACTGACCCCTTGGGCGATATGGCGTACAGACTTCTCCGCGAGTAGCCTGTATTTGTCGTCACCGACATACTTTGACAACACCGCCCATTCCAAAGTCAGCTAACAAAATATTAAATGACCGTTCATCAAGGGAGACAAGAGCGCTCACCGTTCCGGCTTCCGCAATGTTAGACTGTAAATCACGTTAATACAAAGAAGGGAATCATGAGAGCCTTTTACCGTGGCAACAGTGGGTGTATTAGTTGAGAAATCTACTTGTCCAAACGGAACAGAATTATTCTGAAAATTCGGAATGACTACCATTTACCCCAAGTTTAAATATTGTACGGAGACTTACGCCGACCCACGCGGCAGCCATTTTATCTGCGACTTCTTTCGCTTTGTCGCGGAGGGCGGGGAACTTCTGGCCACTGATTTCGTACGCGCTTAACAGCCCACCGAGGTAGCGAATGGTCGTCTCAAAAACACTGACCGGGAATAGTGTAAGAAGATGTACAAAAATCCAGTAAAATAGTATCCGCGTTACCTCACGGTGTCCGATGTCTGGGATTTACTAAAGTCGATTGCTGAGGCAAACATTACAGCCTCGTTGAAGTAATCCTGGATGGAGCATGGGTTAAGATGATCATCGTCATCTGAATACACATAACCATAACCCACATCTAGTCCCATAATGAACTACGAAATAACATCATTATCGCTCTTGGAACACAGAAAAGTTAAAGAATAGGACCAACCATGGTGTCCATGCCATCTACTATGGTTGCGCCTACGAGCAGCAGCCTGAGTGAACAGGGAAATCGGATGGCACATAAAGCGACATACCCCAGCCATTCCGGCTATCTGATGATGCTGAATTGAAGTCTCATCTAGTTGTTCGCGCCCTAGCACATAGCTAAACTCACAATTGGTAAGAGGCAGCAAATCATCATGCTTGAATGCATGATCGCTGGAAATATACGGTTAGGTTTAGGAAACGAGTAGTGTAACATGAATTAACACAACTGGTAGGACTGGTAACTGGTCACGAAGAGCTTCTTGACATCTCCAAGATTCTGCTGGTACCCATTAGGCACCACAAGACCTGGTAGTTGGACGACGCGTCCAAAGACAAGGGATGAGAGGAAGAACGCCGCGAAGATTGGTCTTGAGGAGACCATGCCTGACAGAAAAGAGCGGGAGGGGAAGAAAGAGAAAGACAGGAAAACACACAGGCGTTGTCAGGCGTTGTCATCTAGAACGACTTTTTATGGATCTCCAAAAATTCAACATGCGGTCGAGAAGCGAAGAAGGAAGAAGCAAGCCAGGTATTTACCCGCCTTTGACAGCCGATCAATATTTTTGACACCGATCACTGACGGCTCCCAACTTCGATTGCTACAGCGAAATCGATTTTTGTAGAGCGGAGATAGGGCTGTTACCATACAAGGTGAAACGATACGAGGTATATCAACTTGAGTTCTTCAGAACATACCATCAGTCGACCCATTTTTCCCTTTGCGTAGCATACATACATGTATAAGGAATTAGAATTTTTCGCGGAGTCTGGCCCTCGGGTATCGTATATTTTGGTGCATTACACCAATCGCAGGACAAATAGATGAGTGATTTGAAGCTCGCAACTAACTCAATTGGATGTGGCACCACCTTGGAAAGGAGGATGGCAATACTGTTAACCTGGGACAATATAATCCATGACACGTATTTCGTAGCCATTATCATCTACCGAGCAACAAAGTCGGCCAGAAATGGGACAAAAATCGAAACATTGGAGCAAATCCGAGGAACGATGGGAAGCCCACAGTAACAAGGTTTTGTTCGGCGTGTCTTCACGTCTAGTCCTGGGAATTTTGGTCATGTTGACCACAATTCGCTCGTCTTCCACCCATGGTTGGATCAACCAATTGTCACAGACACGCATGTCCCCGTATAAGTCTCCTCCGTCAAAGCCACTGGTTTCAGAAAACGTCATAAGCACCGGGATCAAGCTCAGGATACCATCGTCCTGTTGGTTAACTGCTGGGGTCATCATGTAATATGCGATGACATTTTTAACACCATCATGTGCTGAGAGGTTGAAATATATGGGTCGGCAGGCATCCTGAGGCCAAGGATTGGAGGGGATTGATATTCGGTCATAACCACCTTTATGTGGATGAGAAAATGTCCAGACGGGTGTCTGAGATGGTACGATGTGCTCAGCAGAAGACTGAAGAGGAGGAATATTCCACAAGGTAAACCATTGGATATCGAGCAGGATGATGTGGTTCGTAAATAACTTTATCTGGACGAGGCGTTATCAGTGACTCTTTAGCGGTCATTTCAGGCGCGAAAGAACGAACTGCTGCATATTCCAATGAAACATCCCAAGTCACCATGGAATCAAGCACGAAATTCCACACCGTCACGAAATTACGATGATGAATAGCTATAAGATCTTGCGCAGAGGAAAACACCTCAGGTGGATGGTTCAAGTGCTGCAAAGTCGCGACCATCGTGAATGTAGGAGCAATAGATAAGGGATAAACCTCGTAAACGTTTATAGAGATTCCGTCAACCCTTTGTGGTGTTGGCATCGTCACGAGAAAGAGAAGACAATAAAAGACATACTCTAAGCCAGCAGAAGATAAGAGGAGACGAATTCCCATGTTGACTCCAGTCGGCTGAATCGCTAAGATTTGCAGCTGAACGCCTTTCATGGATGCAATCGGAAAAGGTTTGATCATTGCTTCAGAAGTGAATCCAAGGTCCCACAGATGGATAACACTATTCGAACTCCTGCTGATCAAAAAACGTCCACCAGGAATAAGACAACAATCCTCAAGTATTCCGTCATCACCTCTCCAGCGGGAGTTGAGGAGACGGGTTGCAAAAGGATGCATAGTATTGTCCTTCTTTATAAGAAAGTTCGCAAACCGAGAAGGTGAGGTCGCCGCATGTTCAAGTGCTCTTTGTGACATTTCCTCCAGAGGGAATGTCGGTTTAAATACGCCATTCACGACACAGACGCGTCGTAGTGCTTCTAGCCAAACTGTTCTTTCGCGTGTGGCAGTAGCAATCGACTTGCATGTCTAGAATTGCACGTCATTAGTGCGACCGGCATTGATCTCGGAAAAAGGAGTTAAAGTGCATATGTACCTGTCGCAACGAGATTATATCGCTGGAGTCCATAAAGCTCTGGATCTGGACGAGAACGTCAAGCGGCAAGTGTGCAAGGCGTAGTGACATCTGTTTGCCTACTGATAAACATTGCATATGGGTATCTATAATGCGTGGAGGATAGTAATACTAATTCAGGGTGAACGGTTGCACGAGATCAGCCGCCGTGATCGAATCAAGGACCCCATCAAAAATTACCCAGGGGGCGTGGGCAGGGGGGCAGTGCAGGCTCCTACCCATCTGCTGTCGCAAAATAGAAAAACGAGAGCGCGATGTGATATCCTGACACCCTGTTGTGTTGATTGAGCCTACCTATACTGTCATGTGATCTTAATTTTTTTCTTATTCTGCGACAGCGGCTGGCAAAAATCAACGTGGCGGCTTGGTCTTCTTTGTTCCTTAATCATGCACAAGACGCGTCGCGTAGTCAAAGCCACCGAAAATTGTGTTAAGCACCTGCCATATATTGTAGTCCACCCCCCCTTGTGTCTCTCCCTCCACCTCTCTAGTCATGGCAGTACTTTTTAGATTTCTTAACCATACTATGCCTGAAAGTGACGAACTAGTGGAAGAGAGAATTGGCATACAACCATGTATTTGGCAGATCAAGGTTGTCCGTATGATCTTGGAGCAATGGGATGTCATCGAAACTGCAGCAATTGGTTCTGGCAAGTCACTGCCCTACTGGATGGCTCTGTTATTCATCAAATATGGTATTGTTGTGCTTGTAACACCTCTCAACTTTCAAGCTGCTCGGAAAACAGTTTGTTGGGGTGCTGGAGAAGAATGAGCTGACAGCTGTCTCGATGACAGCCTCAAACTCATTGAACTATTTGAGGTATTGATAGCTTTTGTCTCACATGTGAAGGGAGAAAGTCACCCAGCAGCTGCATCAGGAAACAGGAAATGGCTACAGCCATCCCAGCCAAATTCCAGGAGGTGACATAGCCAGATGAGGGAGCCCAGTAGGCATTGGTAGCTGTGGTAGATGCCGGTAGCCTGAGCCATCCATAGCACCCAGTATGTCAGCACTATAATTACAGTGGCCATGATAGTTGTGCACATAGCTACAATGCATCAAATGATACAGTCTATCGAACATATACAATGTATCAAATGATATGGGTTCAGTGGATGCTGTTGAATGCTCTATATATGTATGTACCTACTATACTAATCAATAGTAGTGGTCAAACATGACGATTCAACACCGATTCCGACGGGTGATTCAGTGGCTGATTCAACAACCTAAAACATCAGTTGAATCGTCGAAAAAATTAAATCGTTGAATTGCCTCCAGAGGCAGTTCAACCACTTGAATCACGATTCAACAGTTACAACCTAACTATTTCAAATAGTTCAAATTGATAAGACAATTAGATTTTTATACTATTTGATCAACTTCCTGCCCTCAACTCTGATGTCTGGAAAACACCCAAAAGCTATGGAAAAGAAGCTTCCCAGCCATGCCCGAAAGCCCTCTGTCAAAGCCAAAGCTGTGAAGGAAGCTGCTTCTGACTCTGAGACCACCAAAACCAAAAAGACACCAAAAATGAAGGGTCAAGGGAAAAAGGTTGCTGAGCCAGCTGAGGACAGCAGTGATGGAGAGGAAGATGAGCCTGATGGAGACTCGGATGAAGTCGAGTATGTTCAACATTCAATTGTGGCCCACCAGAAGTTCGACAGTGTGTAGTTGGAAAAATGTTAACTTGAACTGGGCCCTTGTCACTGCATTGGAGGACAACGACAATATCAAGCAGGTCCTCTTCCCAATGCCTGGAGAGAAGGTGGCCTTGAGTGTCACAGGAAAGCCCAAAACTGAACAGCAGTACAAATTGGCCAAGATCCTGTTCAAGAACTACAAGAAATATGGCATGGCATTCACAAAAGCAATGACACCAGTGGATAAAGCGGCTTGGACACTTGAGATTAAAAACTGGCTCACACAGTAAGTATGTGCAGTGAAAGTCGCTGATCATGACCTACCTGACTGTCGTTCACCAGCATGACAAAAGATGTCTGAAAATACTGAGATGAGATGGGAGAGACAGGTGCTGGAATCATGCTTGAAGAAGAGATTGATGTGAATGCAGATTTGTTTACTCACAGTTGGGGTATGTCAGGCTTCATTGACACATCACACATGGACATAGTAAAGTCTAACATGCAAATGTGCAGCTAAGATCAAGGAAAAATGCTCATGGTACTGGCATTTAAAGCCATCATTTCTGAGCATCCCAGCATCATTCCTGCTGGTCTCGGCAACAACAGCTCTGGATATGATCTTTTGCTTTTGGACACCAGCTTCACTTCTGATTTTGATCCAAGTGATGGGCAAGAGTATGATATTGATCTGGATGATGAAACCCAGTCAGGGATGGCTGATGAGTTTGAGCCTGAGGATGAGGGTGATGATGACTTGGCTGAAGGAAATAGTGATGGTGATAAGGAGGAAGAGCGAGGAAAAGATCAGCTGACCAGAACCTCAAAGGTCAGTACAACAAAGCAAGAGGTGGTTCCTATAGAAGAGAAAAAACTGGGTGTCAATGGGAAAAAGACAGCTGTATGCAACAGGAAATCAGCTCCCGCAACTCAGCCAGCAGCTAAGAAGGCCAAAAAAGGGATTAGCAAACTTGAAGCTATTATGATAAAGGAGGAGGAAACAACTCAGAAGGTATTAGATTTGAAGAAGACCAAGGCACAGGGAGCGACCAAGAGGGAATTGGCAAAGATTCATGCAAAGACACAGCAATACAAGTTGAAAGCTGAGTTAGCAGAAATTGGACATGGAAGTGAAGAAGATGGAGCACGAATTCCAGTTATGCATGGCTCAGTTGGGACATCACCAGCCTGGGCCCAGCAACTTCGAAATTTCTCATAAGACAGGAGCACCAAGTTCTGGATGGTCAGATGCAGGATCAATGATACCATCCACTAGTTTTGTGCCCAAAATCCAGGACACACCATCATTCGACTTTTATGCTGGGCTTAACTATTTGCACTTAGGACAGTCCAAAAACTAATGTATATGGTATGAATACAAACTATATACTTATTCTTATTCTATATCAACATCACTGGAATCCAAATCCAGTTCTGAACTATGTACACCATATCGCTCAGCATGAAATTGTGCTTTCCAATGTGCCTTGCACATCTTAGCACGGAAAAGCTCCTCCTTGAGTTTCTCACGATGGGCTTTCCCAGCTTGAAGATGTCGTGTATGACTGTAGGTAGCACCATTACATTGGAGTTGAGACACAGTGGTGTTTGCACCAGCATCTGATTCAGATGATGAAGATAAACCCTCTGCAATAAAAGGATCCTCAGGTGCAGAAAGATCAGAGTCTGAAACATTGAGCTGCCATTCTCATTCCTCGCATTGCATTGCAAATGAATGAATCCCAATGCATGCAGCAACCAAATAAGTAGCAAGGACATGACGCTTCTTGTTTTTGATACTGATACACAAGTTCTTGAGTGAATGAAAGCAGCCTTTAAGAAATCTGATTGCATGTTCAGCTCATATCCATACTATGGAAACATGGTTATTGTACACCTCATTGTCTGGGAGGTCCCATTCTGGCTTCTTGTAAGGTGTGACAATCCAAACATCAATCTAAGACCCAAAATTATAATTCATTAGCTGGCAGCATATAAGGCAGGATTTTTGACTTACGGGATATGCAGAATCTCCCCAGACCCATTCACCCTCCTCCATAAGATCATTATGCTTTCGAGCCAAGCATGTTTGAGCCCAGGCTGTTACATCATGAGTGCTGCCAGTGTGACCATATCCAAAATCAATTATTCACAAGTTGGGCAGGGAAACAATCTTAAAGAAAAACTTGATTAATATTTTAGTTAGAATTGGTTAACGAGGAGACATGCTTGGATATTCAAAGAATATCGACATTTTCAATCAAAGTAACTCTCCCCAAACCACTTGGGTGTTCAGCTAGAGATACAAGTGTTCCATCAATGAGACACCATCCATGATGCCAAGCTTTGTATGAATGCTTGTGGACCCATTTCTTTTCTGCCTCCTTCTCCTCAGCAGTGGGAAAGCGCACTGCCTCCTCCATGAAATCTGGCCAAAGAATTGCCATCATTACTCATTGGGTGACAAGCAGGACTGTTCCCTTGCCCACAGCAGCCCAATTCGCAACACCCTGCAAACCTGCAGCATTTCCATTGTGGCCAAACTAATATAGTGTGATAGCCAGCTGCTCCTCAATAGCCATTTGTGCTGTGTTCAAATTATTCTGAAAGACAGGGTTGTTCTCGATGGCAGCAACAAGCATATCAAATGTACGAGGTGTGACATGAAGTTCCTCATGAGATTTGTCAGGTCATGCAATCTTAAGCTTGAGTAGGACATGACACATGTGAGATGGACCTTGGGAAAAGTCGCCATGAGGCATCTTATAATGGTGATAGGTCCACTGTGTGCTCTAAGGTCTGAGCAAAGTTTCCAATCGTATTGACACACTACGACAGACCTTCCAAACCACTATGAACATTACGAAATCGACTTCGAACTATTTTCGACTTATTTTGCACTATTTCAGATGACTTCGAACTATTTCGAATGCTTTTGAACCATTTCGCGACATTTCGAACGACTTCGCAATACTTCGAACAACTTCGGCAGCTGTATAGCTGTCCTCAAACACTTTCAATACACGATGCTTAACCGGAGTAAGCTATTTAGTCACATATCGAGCACTACCAGACACAAGGAGAGATTACAAGAGAGTTAGAATGCGATAAGTGCGGTTTTTATGTTTCATGATATATTAAATCAATAGGACAAGAACTCTTACTATACTGGGACAAATCCTTTATTGTTGCACATATTGCCCTTTATTGTATTCCCCTTTTTGGTACTATCTCTTCAAAATGTATATAAACTTGTACTATTTACATAGAACAACAGAGAACCAGTTACCCTCTCCACTATAGTCAGATTTAAGAGCAATTCTCTTGAGTCTTACCTCGCATCAAATCACTAAGTTCTGCGAAATATCGTGAACTTCCTCGAACTTTCGTATTCGTTCTCAACTCGTGATCACCCATCGTCACTAAAAACCCAGCTCATAACAGCTATATTCATTTGTCAAAACATATATCGATGCCAGTCAAATACCTTCGAACCCCCTCGAACTCACCCGAACAACTTCGAACACATTCAAACTTATTTCGAACTACTTCGCATGTCTTCGAACCAATTTCGAACATTTTCAAACATCTTCATATGCTTTCAAAAGGCTATTCATCACGTCTTTACCATTTCGCATCACTAAAACAACGTTTTGGTATTAGCGGTGATATTTAGTACCACCTCACACCCTTCCTCTAGCCTGAGTTATACTATAAAAGGCTTTTAACAGGTTTTTTCTAGGTTTCCAGGTCGAGTATCATCATTTTGGAGCCCACTATGAGGGGTTTCTAGATCATTTCATCGTTGAACCTCCACTCTTTTCACCACCAGTTTTACCTAAAGGGGGCTCAATGATCTCGACTTAGCACTGAACTCGCTTTGCCTCCAACCCTCCTGAACAACCAGGAGATCTCGATACACTTTTTTGACCTCGATAAAATTATTTTGCATTATATCGCCTTTCGTACGTACAACCTCGCTACCATCTTTGACCTCGAAAACATACGAAACACGACACTGCATAAATTTCGACCTCGCGATTTTCGTAATCTACCTCGAACATGTTGACAATTTTTATGCCAGCTCCCAGTCATATGACAGCTCCGAAATTCGATTCGAGACAACCTAAAGAACTTCAAAATTACTTCGAAGATCTCAAAGTTTTGTTTACAACTTGCGGTATTACAGATCACAACTTGAAGAAGTGACATGCTTGCAGATACATCGATTTCGATTCTTATAACCTCTGGGAATCGCTTCCAGAGTACGAACCCGGCACTTCGTTCGACGAATTTTGCACTGCAGTATTCAAATTCTACCCTGAAATAGAAGACGAACAAAGATACAGCATTTCGGACATGGATAAACTCGTTAACAAACAGATTCGCACTGGTATTTTGGACGAAAATGATTTAGGAGCTTATTACAGGTCATTCTACAAGATCACTAGCTTCCTTCGATCGAAACATAGACTTTCAGAAGCTGAACAGAGTCGAGTTTTTCTTCGAGGCCTTCAAATGGAATTACGGACTAGAATTGTGGATCACCTGGAAGTAAAGTTTCCTGATCATTATCCTGATGACCCATATATGCTGAACGACATTTACGACGCCACAAAATTTTCGATAGCATCCTCGAATTCATACTCCATCCCCCAGCCATCGATTTCAATGTCGAGTACTAGCACATCGACCGATTCTGAAGACGTTTTGCACATCATTGAACATTTCGCGTCAAACTTAGCATCAGTTATCGCAGCTTCGAATTCGACCCCATCAACACCCGAAGTACCCATCTCGACCTCGTTCATTGCCGATATCGCACCTTCGACTACATCTAATTCAGCATCTGACAGTATACCTCACAGCTCGAATACTTCCAACAACTTCGAAGTTTGTATTGCAGCCCTCGAACAGGAATTGGCCCTCGAAAAACAGCTTGCCCTCGAACGAGAAAATGTTGCAGCTCAAAATCATCATGTTGCGCCTCCTGGTCTTTATTGCAGCATCCCAGCTTTGTCGCCCATGTCCATTCCAATCCAATCATCTTTGCCTTCGGTAGTTCCACCCCAGTCCACTTCGATAATCGCACCTTCATCAGCTTCGAACTTGATCTTGCCCCTGATATCTTTGTCGCATTCGCCCCCACCATTGCCTATTTCAACCTTGACCTGCCGCTCGCCACTACCAATATTTTCATCTTTGATCTCGTTGCCTATGCCATCTGCCATCTCATCGTCTATTTTGATATCGCCTTTGCCCTCGACACTAGTTTCACATTCGCATTCGCCTTCGAAGTACAATATAGCACTTGAAGTTCCATCCCCATCGCATACCTACAGCCATCGCCTCAAGATTCGTCTACCCCTTATCCTCAAAAATTTGCTTTCATCCATCGCTAACAAAAATCTCCTTGACTTCGTTTTTGCCCCCTCGGTTTCGCATCCTATTTCGATTCGACCAGTTGCTCGACTCGATTATTATGATCATGGTTAAAACCATCGACATAGATCAACTTTGCATATTTCATTTCTCATTTTCGCATCTCAATCTCATTCTATTTATCTAAAACATTTTATTATCCTTGACATTCTTCACAACAGCCTCAACAGATTTTGCCTTTATGCGCCCATGTATACCTTCGCTCACCTCGATCACGACCTTGCTATTTTTCGAAGATACCATACGACTATTTCACTTTCGCCGAATCTTTTCGATATCAACTTTGAACGTCTCCAAATGCCTCGAATACCTTCGAACCTGTTTTTCTTCCTCCTTCTTTGTCTCGCATTCAATCTCTTCTGCTAGATCTATGAATAATAGTTTTGTGCCCCACAAAAGCTACTCGCATCGAACCATCAGTTTGAAAAGCTCGAATACCTCTTCTACGACCTTTTGTACAGTCACATTGCATTCCTCGCCCAAATCGTTTGCGAGTTCGTCATACTCCACCTACGAAATGCAAATTTAGAGAATATAGAGCAAAATGAAGATGACACATACCATTTTCTTGCAGAAACCCTGCCCCCAGACTTCGAAATCGATATCTTCTGCGACGCCGCGCTCGGGCATCGACTTCACATGTTCGAGGATGTTGGAGTTGAGTTCAGCCAGGAGAGACATTATGAAAACTAGTATTCGATGACGTAGAGAGGTGATGGAGGGAGAAGAAGAACGAGAAGTATTTCGAACCTCGCTAAGTTTTCAACACAATCACACATTCCGCATGTGACTTCGATCAGCTGACTGGGACAGTCAGGATTTCAGTAAGGGGGAGGATGATAGGTCCACTGTGTGCTCTAAGGTCTGAGCAAAGTTTCCAATCATATTGACACACTACAACAGACCTTCCAAACCACTACGAACATTACGAAATCGACTTCGAACTATTTTTGACTTATTTTGCACTATTTCGGATGACTTCGAACTATTTCGAACGCTTTCAAACCATTTTGCGACATTTCGAACAACTTTGCAATACTTTAAACAACTTCAGCGGCCGTATAGCTGTCCTCAAATACTTTCAATAGATGATGCTTAATTGGAGTAAGCTATTTAGTCGCATATTGAGCACTACCAGACACGAGGAGAGATTACAAGAGAGTTAGAATGCGATAAGTGCAGTTTTTATGTTTCATGATATATTAAATCAATAGGACAAGAACTCTTACTATACTGGGACAAATCCTTTATTGTTGCACATATTGCCCTTTATTGTATTCCCCTTTTTGGTACTATCTTTTCAAAATGTATATAAACTTGTACTATTTACATAGAACAACAGAGAACTAGTTACCCTCTCCACTATAGTCAGATTTAAGAGCAATTCTCTTGAGTCTTACCTTGCGTTGAATCACTAAGTTCTGCGAAATATCGCGAACTTCCTCAAACTTTCGTATTCATTCTCAACTCATGATCACCCATCGTCACTAAAAACCCAGCTCGTAACAGCTATATTCGTTTGTCAAAACATATATCGATGCCAGTCAAATACCTTTGAACCCCCTCGAACTCACCTAAACAACTTCGAACATATTCGAACTTATTTCGAACTACTTTGCATGTCTTCGAACCAATTTCGAACATTTTCGAACATCTTCATATGCTTTCAAAAGGCTATTCATCACCTCTTTACCATTTCGCATCACTAAAACAATGTTTTGGTATTAGTGGTGATATTTAGTACCACCTCGTACCCTTCCTCTAGCCTGAGTTATACTACAAAAGGCTTTTAACAGGTTTTTTCTAGGTTTCCAGGTCGAGTATCATCAACAGTTTGCATACATCTCTCAGATTTGCTGACTGATCCATCTTCACAGATGACTCCAACAATCTCCAAATGGATTGCCCTGCACCTCATCTGCTCTTTTTTCTGATCTGTCTGACTCTTCCTCATCATCCTCATCTAAGATCTCCAAGATGTTGCTGTCAAAATCTGATTCGGCATCACTACCATAACCTGATGAGCTGGAAGAGTCAGAATCTGACCCATTTCCAACTGAAAGAAGTTCTGAGATATTACTGATGATGTCTGAAGGAGATGCAAAGGAGGTTACTGATCCTATCATCCCTCTTCCATGCTAGTCTGGACCCAAAATGTCAGCCCATGAACCATCACTAGATGTTGCTTCACTGGAGAATGTGTTAGAGGACAGGGAAGACAAGGAGCTCAGTGATTTGGGTGCTTTCAATGTCAACAATTTGGTCAGCTGAAATTGATGCCTGAGCTTGAAGATATGACAGCGCATGCATTGTTCATACTGGCATTGCAATGTCATGTAGTTCTAAAGAAGTTTTTTGGCACGAGCGTCATGTCGAGGCTTTGGCATGGCAGTGTAGGGAAGAAAGGTTCATATTTTCAAATCAAGCTGAGCATAGTAGGTACTAAGTGGTCAATGAATCAATTGTTGAATCACCTATGAATCATACAAAAAAAGTTTAATGGTTAGAGTACAGAAGCGATTTATCGACGATTCACTGTCTTGAATCTGCATGTGAATCACCTTTTCAAATGGCTTGTTGAATCATCATGTTTGACCACTATTAATGTATGTACCCACTATACTAATCAATGTATGCAACCATTGGATAGCTTCATGGACAGTACACTGCATTACGATACAACATGTAAGTTGTTGTACAGACATGGTAACCAATGAATTGGCCAACACAGGCATCAATTGGTATTAGGCAGAAGTAGACAGTACAGTGCATTACAATACAACATGTAAGGTATAGACAATGGTAACCAATGAATTTGCCAACACAGGCATTGGCATTAGGCAGTAGCAGGGGACAGTACATTGCATATGTAAGTTGTATAGATAATGGTAACCAATGAATTGGCCAACACTGGTATTGGCATGAGGCAGCAGCAGCAGCATTGGCATTAGTCAGCTGGGATTGCACCATTTGATAGCTTCCTGTATAGTACAGCACAGTACAATACAGTAGATAATTGAGCATGTAAGTTGCATAGATATGATAACCTATGAATTGGTGACACAGGCATGATTCAGTGGACAACTCTATGTATATATATGTATGTACTATAGTAACAAGTGAATGTACTATTTAATTCTTAATGTACTAGACATATTAAGAATGTGGTATACAGATTGGTTGATCTATGAGACAGCATCGGCATATGTATCAGGGCTGGGGCTGGGATCAGCAATTGGTATGGGCATTGGCCTTAAAGGTATATATTATTGGTTTACCAATTAAAGCACCATATACCTACATGAAGAAAATCTATCACTCATTGTCAGTAGTGTCCATCATATCATCAGAGCCAGGCAACTAAGTGTCATCAACATAACTGAAGTCCACATAACTATAGATTGGGAGTGTGATGCAAGAAGGAGTGGGGTTCTCTATCTGTGAGGTGCTGGGGGACCCAGTTTAGAAACTATCCTCATCAGAATTGGCATCGGGGCCAGTTAAATTCTTCTGAATGGGTCTCTGATGATGAGAGGAAAACATCAGCTGTAAGAGCAATCTCAAAGCCTCACTTGATAGTGAGCTAACAGAGGGAAATCCAAAGTTAATATTATACTACATAATACAGACACTTCAGGCACACATAACAGAGGGGAATCCAAAGAGAAAACTCTAAGGACCCATCTGTTGATGCCCAGCATATGTGATAGAGCCAAAAATCAAATAGTAAGCTAAAAATAGCAAAAAGGCAGAGATAGATGGATCAGGCTGTGGGATGATGTCACCTTAATGGGTAAACATCCAGAAGGGGTCCCACCTCTAAGAATAGAACTGTCAACATGTACCAACATGGAAAAAAAACTGAGATATAATAATAAAATAGGAATAAAACATAGAAAATCATAGAAAATGCAGAATAGGGTAAAATAGAATATAAAAAAATATGGGACAAATGCAGAAAATTGCCCAAACACCTGGGATGCCTTCCTTTCCCCTTACATCACTCCCCTTCTATGATGCATCACTCCGATGCATTCGAAACTGTGTTTGCCCCAAGTCAGATGTTTGGATGCACTAAGGTGCAGAGAAATGTTGCCAGTGGAACTCTCTGACCAGTCGTGGGGCATTTACATTGGACTCTGTGACCCAGGAGTTCTCCTCGTACCAATAACCCTTCCAGTGCACCAGGTATTTGAGTTTGCCTCGATGTAAATGGCTGTCTAAGATGGACTCAACTTCATACTGAGGTTCACCTTTGATAACTGTAGGTGGTGGGGGAGGTCATGTCATGTGTCCAGAAAATGGATCTGTGGGTACAGGCAGCAGCTTTATGACATGGAAGACAGGATAGAGCCTGGACATGGATTGAGGTAGCCATAGATGGTAGGCATGTGACCCAACACATCTAGTGATGAGGAACGGTCCAAGAAAGTGGTGGACAAGTTTCTTGGATGGGCATGTGGTGGAAATGTTACTGGAGTCGAGATAGACATGATCACCAGCCTTATATGTGGGTGTGGGTGAGTGATGCTGGTTGTAGAAGCATGCCATGTCATCCTTCGCCTTGGCCAAAGCTGACTTTGCCTCCTGCAAGATGTCCTTCATCTGCTCTGTAAACTCATTCACTGTCTCCAAGTGTGAGTGTGCTTGTCGAGGTTTGAAGCCCATGTGTGGATGTCACCCTGTGTTGAGGAGGAAGGGAGTTTGTTAGGTGGAAGAGTGGACATGGTTGTTGTACCCAAACTTGGCCATGGGGAGGAGATCTTCCTAGTCATCCTGCTGCTCATTGATGAAGACATGGATGTACTGCTCAAGTTCTTGGTTGTCTTGTTCCATCTGTCCATCTGTCTGGGGATGGTAAGCAGTCAAGGCAAGGAGTTTGATCCCCAGCAGGCAGTACAGCTCTTGAATGAACTCTGCAATGAATTGTGGTCCTTGATCACAGAGGAATGCGCCAGGCAGTCCATGGAGCTTCCACACATGATGTAGATAGAGTCGAGCTGCTCCAAGCACAGTGACAGTTATATGAGTGGAGATAAAATGAGCTCACTTTCCAGCAGAGTCGACTGTGCACATTTACTGCATCAAACCCATTGGACTCTGGTAGTTCCATCATGAAGTCCACACTGATAATATCCCAGCGATTCTCTGGGACTGGAAGGGGGTGTAACTCACCCATGGGCTTGCGCCATGGAGTCTTGGTGTGTAAGCAGAGATCACAGGTATGACAGTACTGACCATTGAGTTGAGACATCTCAGGCCACCAATAATTCTATGATATGAGTTCCAATGTCTTCCAATGTCTGGGGTGACCCACAATGAGCGAGTCGTGGTGCTGAGAGATGAGTCATTGTCGAAGCTGGCAGTCATTAGGGATGTAGATGCAGTCACAGAAGTATAGGACGTTGTCCTTTTCTGTCCACTCTGCTGCAATGAAGTGAAGGGGTTGATTTTTTCCTTAACTCCTTCACTGCCAGAAGCCACAGCATCCTCATGTAAACCACTATGGTTTACATGATGAATGTCACATAGGATACTATGCTCCTCACCCTCCAAGGCAACACCTTCTAGTGCACAGACTGTAAACAGATCAGGTTGCAACAACACAATACCTTGATTGTTGTTGCTTCCATCCCCATGGTCTGGGCGATGAGAGTGGGCATTAGTCTTTCCCATGCTACATCCCAGGCAATGATGCAGAGAGAAATCAAACCTGGAGAGGTAAAGGGACCAGCAGGCTTGGCAATGATTAAGTTTCTTGGTGGTCATGAAGTACTCGAGGTTCTTGTGGTTTGTCCAGATCTCAACCTTTTTGTGGTTTGTCCAGATCTCAACCTTGTGTTGAGCACCCTCCAGGAAATGTTGCCACTCCTCCAATGCCCACATTATTGCCAGCATCTCCTTGTCATGGATCTCATAATTGCATTCCACAGCACTGAGGCTCTTTGAGTAGAAGGCAATGGAGTGCCATTTCTGATTCTCAGAAGACTGTTGGGATAGTACTGCACCCATTGCAAAGTCTGAACTGTTAGCTTCTACATGGAAGGGGCATGATGATAGGTCCACTATGTGCTATAAGGTCTGGAGAAGAATCTAATCGTATCAAGACATTATGACACATGTTCCAAACTGCTATGAACCCTACAAAATTCTTTTTAAACTATTTTGAACTATTTTGCACTATTTTGGATGACTTTGAACCATTTCAAACTATTTCGTGACATTTCATGATACTTTGAATGACTTCACAGCATTTCGAACAACATTGGCCACCATATAGCTGTTTTAAAACACTTTCGATACACGCTGCACATCCAGAACAAACCATTTAGTCACATATTGAGCACTACCGGACACGAGGAGAGACTACAAGAGACTTAGGATGTGATCAGTGCATTTTTATGTTTCGATGATATATTAAAGCAATAGAACAAGAACTTTTACTATACTGGGACAATGTACATTTCATTTATTTATCATTTCTCATGTGTTTTATGAATTACAAAGTTCTCATTGTTGTATATATTGCCTCATGTTTTACACATGTTATTATTTCCTTTTTAGTACTATCTCTTCAATTTGTATATAGACTTGTATTAGTTACTTAGAATGACAAGAAAAGCAATGGGAAACATAGAATAAGTTACCCTCTCACTCATCATCTGATTTAAGAGCCATTTTCTTGAGTCTTAGCTCACGTTGTATCTCTAAGTTCTGCAAAATATCATGAATTTCTTTGAACTTTTGTATTCGCTTTCTACTCATCACCTATCACCTATCGCCATTTGAAAAACACTTTACATTCACTATACTCACTTCTTGATATACCTCAAACCACTTTGAACCACTTCGATATTCCTCGAAACTTCTTTGAATTATTTTGCACACCTTCGAATATCTTTCAAACTACTTCACACATCCTCAAACCTATTTTAAACTATTTTGAACATCTTTGTACACATTTAAAGACTATTTGCCACAGCCCTTACTATTTCGCATCACTAAACACAATGTTTGGGTATCAGCAGTGATATTTAGTACCAACTTGCACCCTTCCTCTAGCCTGTGTTATACTTTCTAAGCCTTTTAACAGGTTTTTGTTAGGTTTCTAGGTCGAGTATCATTACCGCTGATAGGTCCACTATGCTGATGATACTCAACCTGGAAACCCAAACAAAACCTACTAAATGGCTTCAGATGGTATAACATGAGTCAGAGGAAGGGTGCGAGTTGGTACTAAATATCACTGCTGAGACCAAAACATAATGTTTAGTAACATGAAATGGTAAGGGCTGTGGCAAATAGTCTGTATAGGCATATGAAGGTGTTTGAAAGAGTTCGAAAGAGGTTCAAATATGTGTGAAGGGGTTCGAAAAAGGTTCAAAAAGGTTTGAAGTCATGCGAAGTAGTCTGAATAAGTTCGAATAAGTTTGAAAAGGTTCGAAGTATATCGAAGAGCGAGTTTAATGAATGTGAAGTGTTTGTCGAATGGCGATAGACGATGGGCGATAACACGAGAAGCAAATATGATAATTTTGAGGAAGTTAGCAATATTTCGCAGAACTTAGAGATATGATGAAGATATGACTCAAGAGAAAGACTCTTAAATCTGACAATAAGTGAGAGGGTAACTTGTGCTGTTTTATTTTCTATAACTAATACAAGTCTATATACAATTTGAAGGAATAGTACTAAAAAGGAAATAATAACAATTGTAGAACATGAGGCAATGTGCACAGCAATAAAGGTATTGTAAAACATAAAACAAATGAAAAATAATGATAAGTGAAATGTACATTGTCCCAGTATGGTAATAGTTCTTGTTCTATTGCTTTAATATATCAATGAAACACAAAACCACACTTATCATATTCTAAGTTTCTTGTGGTTTCTCCTCCTGTTCAGTAGTGCTCGATATGCAGCGAATTGGCTTGTTCCAGATGTGCAGTGTGTATTGAAAGTGTTTTAAAACAACTATATGGTGGCCAATGTCATTCAAAATGCTGCAAAGTTGTTTCGAAGTGTCACAAAATAGTTCAAAAGTGTTCGAAATGTCTCGAAGTCATCCAAAATAGTGCAAAATAGTTTGAAAATGATTCGACATCGATTTTGTGGTATTCATAGCAATTCGGAGTGTATGTCATAATGTCTCAATATGAGTGGGAATGTTCTCCAGACCTTAAAGTGCATAGTGGACCTATCAATGCACTTTAAGGTCTGGAGAAGATTCCCACTCATATCGACACATTACAACATGCACTCTGAACACTCCAAATTACTACGAATGCCACAAAATTGACCTTGAATCCTTTTCGAACTATTTCGCACTATTTCGGATGACTTCGAACTATTTTGAATGCTTTCGAACTATTTCGTGACACTTTGAATGACTTCGCAGCATTTCGAATGACTTCGGCTGCCATATAGCTGTCTTGAAACACTTTCAATGCATGCTGCACATCTGGAACAAGCCAATTCACCACATATTGAGTACTACTGGACACAAGGAGAGATTACAAGAGACTTAGGATACGATAAGTGCAGTTTTATGTCTCATTGATATATTAAAGCAATAGAACAAAAACTCTTACTATATTGGGACAATGTATGTTTCACTTATTATCATCTTTCATTTGTTTTATATTTTACAATACCTTTATTGCTGTGCACATTGCCTCGTGTTCTACAATTGTTATTATTTCCTTTTTAGTACTATCTCTTCATTTTGTATATAGACTTGTATTAGTTAGTTAGAACAAAATAAAAAAGAAATGGGGAATATAGCACAAGTTACCCTCTCGCTATCATTAGATTTGAGAGCGTTCTCTTGAGTCTTATCTTCATGTCATATCTCTAAGTTCTGTGAAATATTGTGAACTTCTTCAAAACTATCATATTTGCTTCTCATTTTATTGCCTATTGCCTATCGCCATTCGACAAACACTTCACATTTGTTAAACTCACTCTTCAATATACCTCGAACCTCTTTGAACTTATTCAAACTTATTCAGACTACTTCACACAAATTCAAACCTTTTCAAACCTTTTTTGAACCTCTTCGCACATATTCGAACCTCTTTTGAACTCTTTCAAACACCTTAGTATGCCTATAAAGACTATTTGCCACAGCCATTACTGTTTCGCATTACTAAACACAACATTTTGGTCTCAGCAGTGATATTTAGTACCAACTCGCACCCTTCCTCTGACTCGTGTTATACCATCCGAAGCCATTTAGTAGGTTTTGTTTGGGTTTTCAGGTTGAGTATCATCACCGCCACTGATCAAAGTTACCCAGGATGGAAGCAGATATGAAATTAACTTGGTCATTGATGCCTAATTATGATGGGGCTGATTAGAGTTTTTATAGTGAGAAACAAAACCTTTCAAATGATTTTTGAAGTTGAACTATTTCTTGAATAACTCAAGAACAGCTCAACCAAACAAGTCCAAATGTGGGATAGTGGTAGAATATCATGTGACTAATAAGTTGCAATTTGTTTTATTACATAATCTTAATTTGTTCCCATGTTATTAATATTTTACTGGCACAAGTTCATTTGAAAGATTTTGTCTCTCTGGTATGTCAGGCACATGACTTTGTTTAATCAAACCAAATAAGTACAAATAAAATTGTGTGACCTGGTATAAATATGTATATATACTCTGTGTCCAACTTTCTGTCATTTTCCACACCAAATCCCCCCACATACACTCGTGTGATCACTTCCTGCTCAACACACTTGTGTTCTTGAACTGCTTGACAAAGGGCAGTCTTGTCCTGCTATCTCCTCCATAACTGGTATAAGTGTTGGTTCTGTATCCAATATTTGCTCCAAACATTGTTCAACACTTTCCAAATCTGTTGGTGGCCATCTATGGAAGCTTTCACCTACCGATACCCACTATGCCATTCACCTCATCACTTTTCAGAAGGCTGAAAATGCCACTGAGGTCACCAAAACCTTACAAGACATGACCAACACATCATTTACTGTGAAGACAGTATGAAGAGCACTCAGAGGCACTAGAATAAAGGCTGTAACCAAGCGAAAATGATCCTTTATCTCTAAAAAGCATAGGAGGCTTAGGATGGACTTTGCAGAAGCACACAAAGACTGGACAGTGGAGGACTGGAAGAGGGTTATATGGTCAGATGAGACCAAAATCAATTGTTTGGGGTCAGATGGGAAGAAATGGGTGTGGAAAAAGCTAGGAGAGGAGTTGAGTGATAGGCTGGTGCAGGGGACAGTCAAGTTTGGAGGGGGTTCTCTGATGATCTGGGGCTGTATGTTCTGGGAAGGGCCTAGATATGCAACCAAGATTGATGGGAAAATGGATGCTGACCTTTTTGTCAGCATTCTGAATGATGAACTTCAAGAATCAATCAGGTATTACCAGAAAAACCCAACAAATATTCTTTTTTAGCAGAACAATGACCCCAAATACAAGAGCAAAAAGGCCCAAAAATGGCTTCAAGACAGTGGATTAGAGGTTATGCAGTGGCCCCCTCAATCAGCAGACCTTAACCCAATTGAACACCTTTGGCATCACCTCAAGGTTAGACTTGGAGAGTATGATACTCCAGCATCTGGAATTGCAGAGTTGTGGGAGAGAGTACAGAAGGAGTGGAATGGTATTCCAGCATCTGTCTGTCAGAATCTAATAGAGAGTATGCCTAGAAGGGTTTAGGCTGTGTTACAGGCAAAGGAGGGCTATATCAAGTACTAGAATATTAGAATAATATTTTATAATACCAGAGGGACAAAACCTTTCAAATGGACTTGTTCCAGTAAAATATTAATAACATGGGAGCAAATTAAGATTATGTAATAAAACAAATTGCAACTTATTAGTCACATGATACTATACCACTATCCCAAATTTGGACTTGTTTGGTTGAGTTGTTCTTGAGTTATTCAAGAAATAGTTCAACTTCAAAAATCATTTGAAAGGTTTTGTCCCTCACTGTAATTAAATGGAAGGGATTTACTGAAGACAATAACACATGGGAACTGGCTTCTAACATGGACAAAGCACTGGATGCCATCAGAGATTTCTATTGGAAACATCCAGGGGCACCTCAGATCATACAACATGCCATATTTAATAAACTACCATTCACTAAATATCACAACTATACCATATCCACCCAAGTTCCATCCATATCAAAACTTGATCATTACACATACACCCACATGCCCTATCATTATGGGGTCATGCATATTCTGGTTTTGTGGCACACACTTCGCTTATGGGGAAGTTAAATCAATTAGTTGCATGGCAGATGGAGGACATGTGTTACAGATATTACCAGACGATGAAGACAACATAATTGGATTACTGGTGAGCATCATTTTACTTGTACACCAATAGTCAACTGGAGTTCGACTCTTGAGAAGGGGGTAATGTTATGATGCAACTTTTCATCTTATCTTATCTTACATATCTTATCTAAGACATTATCTTATCTAAGACATTATCTTATCTTATCAGATACCACCACATGACTCACCACATGACTCACTGTTGAAAGTGGACAGAGAGAAGTGGGGAGAAGAGGCAAAAGATAGGCTAGAGGAGAGGCTTAAACACAGACACTGATACTGACACTAACACAAGAGAGAAGTAGGAAGAGATGATGATTGGGAATTATCTATAGTGCTACTTATATATGTTTGAAAAGTATGCACAGACCATGTAAACTGTTTGCCACTATTTGGTGATCACATGACAGTGATACCTGGGCAGACCAATTTTAACACTCACTTATTTACTAGTATTTACTCGCCACATGTATTTTAGTATTTAAACCCTGCGAATACACAGGAGGCTTCTTGTTGAGTTCTCTTAGTAACCACCACCATCAGCACGATACTAAGTCAACCATGGCCACTCTTCTAACTCATCCTACTAACCTTTCTTGTCTTGTCCTTACTAACCTTTCTTGTCTTGTCCTCTTGCAGAGCCCTTGTAGCCTTGCCGCTAGTGTAGCTCTGACAATCTTACTTTCTACTACTACACCTGGCAGGCTACTATCAATAGGCATATAACAGAATCACAGACTCAGTTTCAGCAGGAAAATATAGACAAGCAAATTCATAGCTCTTCACGAATATAGGAGGTGTCCCACCAGACCACCAATCTAGATATGCCATTCTAACCATCTGCAGGACTTCTTGAATTTGCCACCCAATTTGAACCAGAGATATGTGATATTCAAGTTCAACCTACATATAGTGATGTGTTTACTGGTAGCAACTCTGGTACTATTGAAGTGAGTGCTGTGAGCCACAAGCAAAAATGAACTGGTCCACCTGCAAATAGTCACTCAATAATGCAGCCTGTGGTGCCCAAGACAACTGGTAGGCGTAATCCAAAGAAGTGTTGGAAGTGTGGACAAAAAGAGTGCTTAGGAAAATCAAAAAGAGAGAATTGCAGAAATTCCTGCATGGACTGTAAAAGACATGATTGTAATGGCAAAGACAGCTGACATCCAAGCTGGGATTGTGAATATAAATGTAGCCAAGATACCATTGTACAATAATAAATGCTTTTAGTCTTATGCAGTCCAGTATAAATAGGATATAATACTATTTTTCTTTCCCCTTTCCCTTTCCATTCTTGGTTAATTTTAATTATTTTTGAATTAATTTGTCAGCAGGTGCAAACATGGTCACAGGCCCATCCTTATTGGGCTATGCTATCCTTATTGGGCTGTGATTGGTCATGGTATCCAAGTAAGGATAGCATGCTATCAGCCACAACCACCAGCACTACCCCACACTTCACCCTCCAGCGTTACCATCAACAAAGAATCCATCTCCTTGAGTCCCCAAAATCAGCACCTTGGTCTTCAGAGTTTCTGAACTTCCTCTGTCCTGATCCTTGACCGACCATCCACCGGGCATGTAGGAGAAGGTCCATGGTTTGCTATCCTGTGTTGCCAATGAATCTGGGAGGATGGGACAAATTTCTAGCATATGACCTCTGGCTCTGACTCTGGTCTCTGCATGAGTCAGTGTTGTTCTGGCCTTTGAAACCCCTCCCATACAATGAAGTGCATCATGGCTGGATCTCTAAATGCACTGAATAAAACCCTTGAGAACCAAGAAGGACGAAATGAGAGGCAGAAGACAAAGTAGGACCTGCCTGGTGCTGGAGGAATCTAGGAGCAATGGAAATGACATCCTGTAAAAGTACATCCCCATCCGTTCATTTATATGCTTTCTCCTCGCACTGATGAAACCTCTTCGAACACAGGAAAACTGCCACTACCTCCAGAAATGTTCCATGTACAGCAAGAAGAATGAGAAGGGCCGTTTCTCATCTCTGCCTTGCCTAAATACACTCCTGCCTTTCATGTTTTGAAATGTGCACCCCTTAGCCCTCATTCACAGAAGCCACTTTATCCATCTTGTCATCGAAATGCAGAGAAAAAGTTTTGAAGTGATCAATCACATTGGGCCGTATCCAAAGTGTTCCGATCCACCCATCCAACTAACAAGGACTGGATAGGAGTTGACTCTTCTCAGTCCTCCAGTGCTGCAAAGGCAGGAGCAAGCCCAGAATCCTTGCCACCTGGCTGAACCCACATGAATATGGCAAAGGTATTGGATCAGGAATTTTTCCTGTGGGTCCAACCTCTTACTGAGTTTCTATGACAATAGGGGGGCTAAAGCACAAGGGATGCACAGAATAACCAGTTGTGTTGACATCTCACACTTCACCCTCCAGTTTTCCATCAACCAAGAATCCATATCCTGAGTCCCCAAACTCAGTACCTTGGTCTTCAGAGTTCTGCACTTGCCCTCCATCCCAATCCTCTACTTTAGTCTTATCCACTGGATATGTTGGAAAATGTAGGAGAGGGTCCACAGTTCACTGCCCTGCATTGCCAACGAGTTTTGGAAGGCAAGATGAATTTCCAGCATATGGCCTCTGGCTCAGACTCCGGGCTTGGCGTGCATCAATGGCGTCCTGGCCTTGTCCTTGACCTCTAGTCTTTTGTGCTACAAGTGCCCAAGGCTGGTCATTTGGAGCCTCTGTTAATAGGACTTGACCCATACAACAATAGCCATACAACCATTATATATGGCAATGGTGGGCACCTTTAGTGTGGAGCTGACAGACTCATCAATCTTCTATGGACATTCCTCTGATCCACACCCTCGCATTCAGGCTCCGCACCATACTCTGCACCATGCAAAACAGTAATCTCTGGACATCAGGCAGTCCCATTTGATGTGAGGGGGCACATGTCTATAGATTACTAGATCTCATGGGGGCCAGTTGTCACTTATCCCTGGTCTCTCCTGGTAATTATTCGATATAATGCCAGGTACAACCTCCCCAACACCGAGGAAGCATGGATCCAAGATGATCACTGAGCCTATGCCATGAAGAGTGCAGTTCAATGTTGGTGAGAAATGCATTCGAGATAGCAGCAAGAGTTGGCTACTCTGACACATCAACTTCACCCAAGGTACCCAGTACCATTGCCTTCATATCATTAGTGAAGGTGCATAGTGTCTTTGCCTTTGGTAGTTCCAGCCCAGTCCAGTTTAACAGTTGCACCTTTGTCAGCTTCGAACTCAATCTCACTGGGGTTGTGTGCACAGCAATACATTAGCCAAGTGGTCGTGAGGTTGCCATCAAGAAGATTGCCACTCTTGAGCACCCTCTGTTCTGCATGCACACCCTTCGGGAAGTAAAGCTGCTCAAATTCCTTAGTGACTTGGGAATGGCTAGCGAGAATGTAAGTTGTTCAAGAGTCAGAGGTGAATCTGGCTGGGTGGAGGATGACAAGTCAACAGTGGATTATGTGACAAGGAAGGCATGGCGTGACTTGGGGTTCTTGGGCACAAAAGCCACATATAGTGGTTACAAATAGGGTGGAACAAACTAAGGAGAGTGTTATACTACAGATTGAATAGCATCATTTTATAATGGGGGTTAAAGGTGGATCTAGCTGAGTGGATAACAAACAGGGCCTGGACAGCAATAGGTTATTGTAATCTTTGCATGTTAAGAGCTCAAACATAGGGCATACCTTAGGAGAGTCTTTGGGAATCGCATTTCTACCCTCACAGTAGCTCCTTGCCCTGCACCACATGAAATACAACTGTTTGCGAGCCCCAAAATGTTGACTGAGGACCAAAGATCATGTTGCTGAAAAACCATATGAGCAGTTGAGCCCATTGGATAGTGCCTAATGGTAGCTCAGATGGCGAGCTCAAAAGAATAGAAAGGATCAATATGATTGATGTGGTGGTTGTGGAGAAAAATGCATTTGACCCGGTGATAGGTTCAATACATGCTTTAAGGTCTGGAGAACATTCCCACTTGTATTGAGACATTATGACATGCAATCCGAATCACTACGAATGCCATGAAATCGACTTCAAACCATTTTCGCACTATTTTACATTATTTCGGACAACTTTGAACAACTTTGAACTATTTCATGACACTTCGAAACAACTTCACAGCATTTCGAATGACATCAGCCACTGTATAGTTGTTTTAAAACACTTTTAACACATGCTGCACATCCGGAACAAGCCAATTCGCCACATATCGAGCACTACTGGACACGAGGAGAGATTACAAGAGAGTTAGAATGCGATAAGTGCATTTTTGTGTTTCATTGATATATTGAAGTACTTTTACTATATGGGAACACTATACATTTCATCATTTATTATTTTTCATTTGTTTCATGATCTACAAGTCCTCATTGTTTGATATATTTGCCTCATGTTTTACACATGTTCTTAGTACTATCTCTTTATTTTGTATATAGACTTGTATTAGTTAGTTAAAACAGAGAATAGCAATGGGGGAACACAGCACAAGTTATCCTCTCGCTTATCATCAGATTGAAGAGCCATTCTCTTGAGTCTTAGCTCGCATCATATCTCTAAGTTCTGCAAAATATCACGAACTTCTTCAAAACTATTGTATTCACTCCTCATTTTATCACCCATTGCCTATCGCCATTCGACAAACACTTCACATTTGTTAAACTCGCTCTTCAATATACCTTGAACTTTTTCGAACTTATTCAAACTTATTCAGACTACTTCGCATGACTTCAAACTATTTTAAACATCTTTGTACACTGATAAATATTATTCACAACACACTTCGGCATATTACATCACTCACTACAACTTTTGGGTATCAGTGGTGATATTTAGTACCAACTTGCATCCTTCCTCTGACTCATGTTATACCATCTGAAGCCATTTAGTAGGTTTTGTTCAGGTTCCCAGGTTGAGTATCATCACCAGTACTATGTGTGACCCAGTAGGTGACAGGTCACAATACTGCTGAAAGCTCCACCTGACCTTCCCACATATCAAGCCTAATAATAGTTGGGCATCATGCTCATGACTTAGTTTCATTAGGCTTGATGTCATCAAACTCAACACCAGCATTAAATCCTCCCCCAAATAGTGAAGACCTTAATAATAACTAGTACCTCTGGTCCCTATTCCCCCCACCTCTCCACAACTTCTATATCTGGAGTGTGGCTATGCCTTACCAATCAACCACCCTGAGTCAGTGCCATGTCACCTCTCATGCTCCCAACAGCATTGCATTTATCATCAGCAACATCGAGCTTGATGTCAGGCCCCTTCCTCTGTCCCCTCTGGCTCATGTGTTGACCTACCCCATCAATCCTTTGGTCAGCAACACCCCTACACCCAGCATATCACTCCCACAGTCCCTATGCACATCCTCCTCTCGCATGTTCAACGTTGGCAATGCTGAACTCGGCTTCTGGCTTCTTTATCTCATATGCAGTCCCACCTTGTCATTCTTCTCAACAACAACTCTTATAGTTCCAATGCGAGCATCCTCTAACACCATCAATGCTGAGCATGAAGCCACACCTCGATGTCTATGCACATTCTCTCCCATGTTCCACATCAGCAACACTGAGCTCGACTTTTACCTTCTTCTGCTGGGCACACTGTCTCATGGCGCTTTGTGCCACCTTCAACATGTCTCAGCATGAAGCGGGGCACTCTATCTCATAGGACAAAGCAACACCCTCAACATTGGGGTTCAAAACAGATCTCTGTCAATGTAGAACATGATGTATGCATAATATTTAGTCCTGAAGTATAGAAATATAGCTGATATATGTTTCAACACCTGCTTGTTGTACTTATAGAGTGTCTGACATAATATACAGCTTTGCATCCCCCCAAACAAGTGATCACAGAAGAGCAGGATCAATGGGTATAGTTAGTACAGCTGGTGGTACAGGGGCAATGGAGGGTGCAGCTGCAGGGGTTGCAGCTATGGAAGTTTCGGCAGCATGGGGCACCACTGGCAGAAGAGCAGGATCAATGGATATAGTTTGTACAGTGGCACTGGAGGGCACAGTGGCACAACAGAGTTAGAATGTGATAAGTGCGTTTTTGTATTTCATTGAGATATTAAAGCAATAGAACAAGAACTCTTACTATATTGGGACAATGTACATTTCACTTATTATCATCTTTCATTTTGTTTCATGTTTTACAATACCTTTATTTGCTGTGCACATTGCCTCATGTTCTACAATTGTTATTATTTCCTTTTTAGTACTATTCCTTCAGATTGTATATAGACTTGTATTAGTTAGAATAATGAATAACAATCAATGGGGGGAACAGCACAAGTTACCCTCTTGCTATCGTCAGATTTAAGAAGTCATTCTCTTGAGTCTTAGCTCACATCGTATCTCTAAGTTCTGCGAAATATTGCGAACTTTTTTGAAACTATCGTATTCGCTCTTTATTTTGTTTCCCATTGCCTATTGCCATTCAACAAACACTTCGCATTCATTATACTTGCTCCTCGATCAACCTTAAACCTCCTCGAACATCTTCAAACATCTTCAAACCTCTTTGAATTTACTTCGGACTATTTTACATGATTTCGAACCTATTTTGGATTCTTTTGAACACCCTTGTACGCTCTTACAGATTATTTGCAGCACAATTTGTCCTTTCACATCACTAAACATTATGTTTTGGTCTCAGCGGTGATATTTAGTACCAACTCGCACCCTTCCTCTGACTCGTGTTATACCATCCAAAGCCATTTAGTAGGTTTTGTTTGGGTTTCCAGGTTGAGTATCATCAGCGCCAATAAAGTTTCCATTCCATATGAGCTGTGTTATCACTTGCTATCACTCCTATATGCATCTCTCAATCAATATCTTTATATATACAGGGAGACAGCTCATGAAGGCCCTCATTGATCTCATTGCACATCTCAGCACAAATCACTGAGATGTGCTGTTGATGATTTTTTGCCGTGCCTGTCGTTAGCAAATTTAGTTGCAATGAAGAGAGTTAATAGCACTGTTGGCCAACCTTTGACACCCTGAACAGCAAAACCTTCCATCTTTCCCAAAAAATCTTGTGGGTCAAACTTCATAACTCCTTCCAAAAAATGCTCAACACCTGGAGTTGCGAATGTTACTCCCTTCATAGGCAAGTCGGTGGATCCACATGTCGCAAAGAGCAGGGTTTCAACTCCTGTGCATGACTTTAAATTATTCAACTACATGACAATTAACCTCAAGCACTAGAAAATAAAATTTAAATATAGGCACACCTCACTCTCAACAGCCACAAGTATATGTGTTGCATCATTAATCCTGGACTTTGTGGAAATATGAAACACCTTCATCTGAGTTGCTTTTTGCTTCTCGAACTCCTCAACAAGATTAATGTGCTCTTGTTTTGACAGGTTATTGTATTCATCTTGGTTGTTACGGACAAGGTCTTGCAATACATCCTTGCCACGAGCAGTAGATACATCTGTGTTGGGGTTGGGTAGATATTAATCAGCAGTGGACATTGACATAACAAGATAAATTTCTGACTGTTCTCCTTTTCCTGCAACTTTTTCCAACAAAATGCATTCCACACATTGGTCTTCTTGCACTCTGTATGGCTCACTTGACAGCCCATGTGAAGCTCCAGTTGAACTTGCTGAAGGCTCTTGTGGTGAGCTACAGCAAGATTCTCTGTTAGCTCATCAATTTTTACTTAAGTTTCTCTGAGTGTGCTTTTGTAGCTTTGAGATGCAAGCCATCGATGGGCAGCAATGGCTGCATGCACATCCTTGGTTACCTTTGGATGGCTAACCTTTAGTGCAATGCCCTGGGTAGCCTAACCAGGTATGGTAGATGTTCTGTAAAAATGAGTCCTCATTGTGGAAGGTGGGTACACAATCACAGAGTAGTAAGTCAAAAACCCTATTAAATTATTGAATTCTGGCCCCAGATGTCAATGCACATACATACCAACATGTGCCACTAGAAAATCATTCACTATGCCCAACTACATTAGGATGTACATGTCATCCTGCATATGGAATTAGATTTCAAGTTCATTTGTGTAGGCATCCATACCAATCTATGCCTAACTAGATATGGATACGGAATTAGATCTGTTTGAGTTCACTTATATTGACATGGCGAAAGGCGCACCAAAAATTTAGTTGCAGAAGTCCTCCTAGTTGCTCCGAGTCAGGTTCATGCCACAGTGAGAAATACAAGTTGGTTCACTATGGATACGAAATTAGATCTGTTTGAGTTCATTTATATTGATATGGTGAAAGGCACACTAAAATGTTAGTTAAAACAGAATTGTTTATATATGCAGAAATCCTCCGAAGTCAGGTTCATGCCGCAGTGAAAGATACAAGTGATGAGATCATAGAGTAGAAATCTAGAGACCATACCTAGACTTGCAATTTACAGTTGCTCTAAATCTTGTATATGCAGATCTGTTCAGATTTGATGTGAGGGAATAAGACAGTGAAAATAGAGACTTATGCTCACTTGGAACATGCTGACCCCAATTCACGAATGATCAATTGTGGAGGCAGAAGCTTATCTGTGTGTCCACAAATTAGACCAGGGGTAAGGCAAGATTCTGAAACCCGAATGAAAATAGAAACCAAAAGAACCTAGTAAGTTTTAGTATGTGATTTTAGTCGGATACTACAAGGTTCAAAAATGGTGGCCCCTTGGGTTCAGAAAAGGAACAGCCCAAGATAGGCAAACATGACAGCAAGTAAAGCTAGGAAAAATAAAGAAAAAATGAGTGTTCCTTATGACATCGATGACTATCCCACTTGAGATCAAACAGAAACAATAATAGAAATAAGGACTTACTTGGACTGGCTGAACTTGCTGAGCTTTTATATCATGTTGCATTGCATTCGCCAAGTTCACTGCCTGTTCATAGCTCAATCCCCACTCTGTAGTCCACAAGGTCTGCTCCCACTGCATATCATGAACAGTGCATGTGAGAATGCGCAACCAAGGGACTAAACTGTCTTCAAGTCCAAATTGATTCAGAGCCGTATCAGTGTGTGGCCTGAGACTGATAATTTCACCTTGGAATCCATCAGTGGCACTTTTTCATAGAGCTAATATTCTTTTGTCAATATAAAAATTTGATCCCATGCAGAATCACTTATCCTTGATGACAGGCAGAGGGGTGTCATACTTTGACACCTCAACAACTGCTTCCTTTAGCCATCCAGGGTCATTTCAACATCAACATCATCATTGGCAATCTTGGCACTTTTGCCAATGGCAGTTTTAGGCTGAAATTTGACAGGCCTGAGACCATAAGACAATGGGTTGAACAGGGTATGAGGTGGCTGGCTCAGAGGTTGACTATGGATCATGATGTCTTGAACATATGTTCCTGCAGGACAGCATTGACAGCGAAAGTGTGGTTCACCTTTTATAACAGGCAAAGGAAGATAGGAAGATCCATTTACCATGAGCTCATTGCCTGGAACTAGAGGCAGAATACATTAATGTTAACCATTGAGCTTGAATAAAAACTATACCTGGCGCAGATGGAGGCCTTACTCCTTCTACAGTGCAATACACTTCAAAATGATGAAGGTGAGGCAGTGCAATATCAGTGCCAAATGACTGCATGAGGAGCACTATATGCTTCATCAAATCTTTACCACCTTCCTTCAGTTCATGAGGTGATATGTAAGTGTTGACAGTCATATGCTCAGCACCAGATCCTTCTGATGGCTTAAATCCTGGGCACCATAGAAGGTCAGATATGCCTCCATCTATACAATCAAGAGTAGATAGCTTTGTTGTTTTATAAGTACCATGAGAAAAATGTCAGATGAAAACTCACCACATCAAATAAGTCAGACTGTGATGCTTCCAAGAGCTTCTTGTTTTCCTTGAGCTCTTGCTCACTAGCGCTGCCAAGTCCATGTAGTTGGAGATACATTGGGTGGAGGCTTCCATCTGTTCTGGTTTCGCTATAATTGGTTGTGCTTGGGGTCCATCACTGCTATATAATGCATACAAAGTGGCCAAATAAGTTGCTGGGTCTTGAAGGATGGTCGTTGATATGGGTGAGAATTGAGAGGCTGACAGCTCAGCAGTTCCTAATTTTTTTTTACCTAGCCCATTGTCAGAAACCCTTGGGACATGATTTGTAGTCATTACATACCAATATATATCCAATCAATGCTAGCATGTAATCCATTATTACCCAATAGACTGAAGGGAACTGGAAAAAATGAAGTGGCAGGACAGACAGGACAGACAGGATAGATGGGATGGATAGGACTCACAGGAATTTCCAATACCCAGATGTTCTCATGATCATAGTGGTTGGTTGAGGTTGAAGTTTGGAGTTTGATTTTTGCAAGTTGAACATCAACTTGATGTCATGTGACTGGTTGCATGAGGGTGGGTCAGAATGACTTTCACACAGAATGCATAGATAAGTAAAACAGGCAGATGAAATTTAGCCTACTGTGGTATGAAATGGTATCTGGGAGTGCAAAAACACTGAAATGTAATTAGCAAGTGTAAAATTTTTTCATTCTATTGCATTATGAAAACTTTTGGTTGATCTTCATCCATTTGTAGGAAGAAACTTTGTGGTATGAAATTTCATCTCAAATCCATCTACTCTTAATTCAGCTATTTATGGTAGGAAAACCCTGTTTCATTATTTAAATAGCTGAGGACATCCTTATTAGTAAATACAAGTATTAGTGATTGGAGAACAAGATCTGCAAAGTTATCAGATGTGAAAGTGTTCTGGGTTATGAAAATATGAACTTCTAGCCCAAGGCTCCCCGAGGACTATCAAACAATCATCCGCTCCACCATATGCTGACCCACTGGACTCCAATAGGGTTTCAGGTATCTGAAACTCAGAGGCTATGGCGGCATCAATAGCCAAAATGCTGAGGTTTGAAGCTGCATATATCAACAGCACATTAATAAGAATATAACAGCCTGCTTCAGTCTGAGAGGGCACAATGAGGACTTTCTAATGAAAATGAAGGACTTGGACTGATCTCAAATGATACATATTTGTGAATATATATAAGGCATGACATGGATATGGGTAATACTGTGACAATGTGGCTATGGGTATGGGTAACATTGTGACAATGTGGTCACATGTATGCTCAGATATGGGTGTGGGTTTCAAATTGGCAAACCCACATACTACTGCACCCTTTTCCATAGGTTTATGGGGTCTTATGGGTTTGATGGGAGCTAAATTTAGATAGAAAAATGATCATTTGTCACTCGACTATGCATTTTTTGATGATACCTTGTTGTCAGGGTTGCATCAGATGTGGATTTATCGTCGCTTTTCAAAAAAAAAGAATTAGCCTAATTGGACAACCCGTTCATGAGATATTCTACTATTACTGCTCCAATAGTAATACTGGAATATCTCATGAACAAATGACCCAATTAGGCTAATTCTTTTTTTTTTTGGAAAGCGATGATAAATCTGCTTCGGATTCAACCCTGATGACAAGGTATGATCAAAAAACCAGTAGTCGAGCAACAAAATGATTATTTTTCTATCTAAATTTAGGTTATCTGTTGGAACCCACAATTGTTATGGGTAACCTATGGTAACCTGTGATAATACCACACCCTTAACCATCTGGGTACAGTAATCATGGGTATGGGTGCAGGTACACAAAATTATACCTAGGGGTTACCCATGTCATGCCTTAAATGTATACGATGTTCTTCTTGGTTTCCTCCAGGGTCAATGCACCAGGCATAGTCATCTCATCACTCAGTTTCTGGGCTTCCCCTTCCTTTAGGCTGGGGAGCTCCAGCAAATCCACCTTGATATTGGCCTTGGTGAGGGACAAGATAGTAGCATCTGAGAATGAAACATGCTTTAAAATGGTCTCAGTGGTCAACATGGCATGATATAAGGACACAACTCACCTTGATTTCTTTCAGTTTATTGACAACTTTCCCCAAGGCAGCGATGACCTCTTGCCCATCTTCATCTTCCTCATCGAGTTCATCCTGAAACCTCTTCAGAAAGTTGACCATAGTGGCAGTTTCTTTAGCGGTGAGTTTGGAAAGTTTGCGCTGCTTCACCATAGATCAAGATGGTAAGTGACACTCACACTGACTGAAATTTTCTTCTGATAATTTACTGGGGTTTGCTGTGCTGGGCTGTTTCAAGCTCTGCTGATGGCACAGCAGGACCACATGTTGGGTGGAATGCTAGGGCATGTATATTTGTGTCGAGTGGCAACTTTGCGCACAAAATTATGTACCTCTTGTTAATGCATATATTGATGCCCCTGCACCTTCCAGTGTGATAATTCAATTTCTTTTGGCCAGATCTATGGAATAGCTGTGTGATAAGTGTGTGGTTCAGGTTATAAAGTAAGGAAAGTGCTTATTTTGGTGGGTAAAGTACTTTACATTGGATAATTTACCATAAATTGAGTTCAATTTACCCTCGATTTACAAGCCCGTGACACCAACTGGCTCAATTTACACTGTGCTAGCAAACTAGAGGCAGGGTCTGATGGCAATTGAGCTCCCATCAAAAAGATTTCTTGCCTGTGGCCCCCTCGAGCATGCATGCTAAAGCTGCTCTCCTGTGCTGGTTGCTGGTGCATCCCAAGCTGCAGGAAATTTGGCTGCAGGGGCAGTATGGTACCTTGCCAGAACCCCAATGTAGAGTAGCCTATTTTAATTTTTTTCCATTGGTGGCACTCATTCAAGGAAAACTAAAATTCATTTCTGAGTCTAGTGTATATGCCAGACATCCCAACACATCAACAGAGGGCTGCCAAGCGCTTCATGACCCATGTGTTGCTTGGGCACCCTTCTCGCTCACCAGAATGGCATTTGAGCAAAGCTTGAAATGTGATGAATTTACTGATCGATTTACAGATTACCAATTCAGTTTTGTAAATTGGGTGAGAAAAGATTACTTACTTGCCTGGAGTCAGCGAGGTATGGCTGTCACCATACCTGAGTTACTTATATAACATAGTCGACCCAAATCATATCATATCATATCATATCATATTAGTAGATTGAAGCGGAGTCTCAATTTGAATGCAGCTCTTTTTTTTTGAATGACGACTCTACTGGCACATTGATATGTTGACCTGGGATTTCCTCTGGTTATGAAGCCTGGCACTGTTGTGCTTGTAAAACTCAAAGGTTATCCCCACTGGCCCGATCAAGTAAGTGCATGTCATACTCCACTGTCTAACCAATCTGATACCTTATCACATATCAGGTCCTTGAATCTGTGCCTCCAGAAGTTGAATCTCAATGCCTGAAAAATGGAGGATATTCCAAAGATCCAATCTCCACAGCTCCTTCAAGCATATTAGGAAGCCCAAAAAGCAATGTGTATGCCCTCCATTCTGTTGACCATTCTCATGTCTCTATCTCACTTGCTCAAAGTTCTCTACTTGATGAAACCCAATCCCCTGCGATTCTGAAAGACCTGCCCATGATCATTCACTCTCTGGAGTGCTGAGACTCGAGGCTACCCTCTATACGACCAGTGATTGCAAGCTCAAGGGCTCCCAAGAATCATGGGAATTTGTACATTCTCAGGGTGGATTGGGATGATAGGATGGCAGAGGAGGCTAGACAGGCATATGCTGACCAGTTAAAAATGCCAATGAACAATGACATTGTGGCCAAGCTTGGTAGTAATGCTTACATCTTTTCAGCAATCATGTAATATTGACCTTCATATTAGGATTTTTACATTTCAGCAAGAATGACACCCTCTTTGTATCTGACATAAATGGTAGCAATGAGTGCCTGATTTCATTTGCCCTTCTGCTGCATGTTCAACTTTCTCCTTGACAAAGACTCCTCCAACCCAGAGCACAGATCATCGAGGACATCTATAGATGTACAACATTTTAAACACCCTGCAAATAGTACCTGCTTTCTTGATGTGGTGTTGGAATACAACCAATGTAAGCACCTTTGCAATGAATACCATTGATTGAAGCAATCCTTCTAGACCCTGATATATTGGGGACATGAAAAGAACAATTTAAAGAATAGAGGAAAGCTTTTGCCAAGGTTAGTACTTCTCAACACTTCTCATGTACAACACAGCATCACTCCTGGCTTCAGCACAATTTCCTTGAAGGCCTTCGAAGTGATCCTGTCCTTGATGAATGGGAGAAGCACAGACTGTATGGGTGATGCCAAGAAGAAGTTGTAGGTGCTTTGATAGTGTTGGACCACTCCAACAGCTTCCTGGTAATATTTCTGAAGTGGGGGGTTGTCTGAGATGTGAAGCAACTAATAATGATTGTCATACGAGCTGCTGAACTTGGGCAGGATATGAGCATCTTCAGTTCTCTACTATCATACAAATTGCATTCTAAAACTGAATGTGTCAAGAAGCTGATAGTTGAATTACCTGGTTGATGCCTATCTATATTATTCTCTCACTGGGAGGGCTAGTGATACTATAATAGAGCTAGCAATTGTCTCAACAATGAGTAATTATTCACTTTGAGCTTGAAAGGACCTGACAAGCCATAAATTCTGGTGAAATAGGATGGACTGCTTCACCATACCCTATTGTCCTGTTAAGTTGTCACTCCTCCCCCCTAAGCTATCCATCGATAGTGGTTGGTAAGTCTGCATTTCACCTTGATGCTAACCCCTGTGACTGTAGGATACAATCTTGCCAGTGCATCAATTATCAATTGCCTTGACAATAGGTATGTTTTAATCTGAGTATGGAAGGACCTGACAAGCCATAAATACTGGCAAAATGGAATAGACTGCCTTACTGCATCCCACTGTCCTATTAGTTGTCACTTGTGTCACTCCTCCTCTCCCAATGAAAACAAGGACACAGTGAAGATGAACTTACCAATAGCCAAGAATGCTTGATGATGAACAGGATCCCCCAGTGCCAAGACGGGGGGGCCTATAACAAGGGGAAGGCCTCAACAGCCTGACAACCACCCCTCAGGAGACATCAACCACAAGAAATGGCCCCATGATTTCCTGATGGCAAGGGGACATCTCAATGACAATAGCCAGCCCCAGGAGACAATGGAAAGCCCCCAACAGCAAGAGGGGGGCTCGACAACAATTGCCAGCCCCAAGAGACAACCTGAAGCCCCCAATTGGGGCCCAACAAAAGGGGGGGGGTCAACAATGACAATAATCAGCAACAGGAACACCTCAAGGAGCAGTGGAGAGGCGACAACAAGAGGGGACCCCCACTAGCAAGGAAGAGGAGGTGAGGACAACAATCCTCCACCAGAAACAGGGAGATGCAATGACAGCATGGCCACCTTGACAAGCAGCAGGCTGAGGGGAAGGATGAGATGCTGATGGGGAATTTTAATGAGCAGTGGGACTAGGGGAAGGAGGAGGACATGACACCGATGGGGACCCCTTGACAAGAGGAAACATCTGGAAGGATGTGACAATGACACATGGCATGGGTAGAAACACAACACCTGAAAATGTGCTTGTGCTGCTTTTTGAGGTGGAGCATATGCTGGCGAAGCTGAGTTCCATGATCACACCAGCCACTGGCAGTAGCTTGCAAAATTGTCCTCTGCTAGAACACAAGGTCAATGCATATTTCCTTCAACATTAGAAGACTCATTTTGCAAAATACTACTCTAACTAGAAGCTAAATTTTGCAAGATATATTAATCTAACTACTGGACTATAGATTACCATTACTATTTTAGGCACACTTTAGATAAGCCCTAATCAATTAATATGCTGAAAAAGGCAAGAGCTCCCATGCCACTGGGGGATGTACCAGTTAGGGTTCAGTTAGGCCAGTTAGGGTTCAGTTAAGGTTCAGTTAGGGTCTGGTTAGCCTGTTGGGGTTAGCAGCACAGTGGACAATATTAGTTAAGCACATCAAGTTTTTGATGCGCTGATGAATTAGCTCGGCTTGTCATTAGTGCATCATCTTGGCTCAGCAGGCTTGGCTTGAATGTACTAATAGGGAATGTTTTGATTTGAGGCATGAAAATGTTTCAAAATGAAGGTCTTGAGGATCAGAAACATAATTGGAGCCATACTGACATAGCACCACTAAGGGAATGTCAAACCCTTAGGCCCTTCCCTTTTTGGATGAAAAGGGAAGGTGGGTAGTTTTGCAAATTTTTGTATGTGTTCTAATTAGAGTAAATTATGCATTGAGTGTTTGTTCTAATTAGAGGTACATTTTGCACGAAAATGACATATATGCCTGGTGATCAATGTATGGGCAGGAGTGGTATGTGACATGATTTTAAGTGTGTGCAGGGAGGGCAGCTATGTAACTACAAGTAAGACTGGCTATCCTGACAGTAACAGCAAGGCATGTTTTACCAGTAGGTAGTGGAATGAGATGATGGAGAGGGGCAGAGTATTGGGAAATATTCTATAAGGCTACATAGCCTTATGGAATATTTCCCAATATAAAGTAAGTCCCTTCCTACTTGGGCAGTTAGTCCCTTGTTGGTCAGGTATTTTTTACTTCCCTATGACCCCTTGTTTTGTTGAGGGTGGTAGGCTACATAGTGGAATTATTTTTTCTCTTGATTCTTCTATTAGCTGTCTTTGTGCAGTGGAATCAATCAATTTATCAGCCCCTTTTTGTTGGGTTCTTTTTTGCCCTGAGCTGTAATTGAACACCTGACCTTTTGGTGACAGGACTTACTTTATATATTGGGACTAACCGCCCAAGTAGGGAGGGACTTACTTTATATTGGGTGATGATTGAGAATGCCAATAGGATGGAATAGATTATGGCTGCAATTACTATTGGAATATGGATTACGAGCATGCCTGATGCACATGAGTAATTAGGTATTGCTTGTTTCACTCTTCATAATATGGGGCTGCACACCAACTCTATTCTGGGTTCTTGGGGATCTTAGGATATATATAAGTAGTTATATGGATGTATGACCCCATCCATTTGCCTCACGAGCTCACCGAGGCCAAATGCGAATCCTATCCCTTACTGTTTTCGCACTCTTGTCAGATTCTCTACCTTGAATTTAACAATTACCTGTGGTGTCAACAAATGGAATGCTGTTGTTCTGTATGTCATAGCTGATTGGGGAGGAGCTACAGTTGGATGAATCTTGATCCAAAATTTTAAGCATGATTTCCTGGAATTGGAGGCAGAGCCTCAGATTGACCAAAACTTTATAAATAAGAATGTCAGAACTTTGCATGCGGCTGTACTATGATCTTGGAGAGGTAAACCTGTGACACCCGACTACTCATCAATAAATTGTGTTCTGCAGATCCAGGTGTTAGGGTGACACCCACTAATCTGCTAGCTGGACCATGTGGGTTCTCCTACAAGAAGGTGGCGGGGGGTGCGCGCGTGATGGGGGGTTTGATGGCTTTGATGCGAGGGGTTAAAAATAGAACAGTTGGCTAAAATAGGCCTTTTGCACCACTAATGTGGATGGAATACCTAAGAGAACACAACTGAGTTCTCCTAGTATTTATTTTAGAGTTATATACTATGTTACACATATTGTAGTATGTTATTACGGATGTGCGTACATATTGATGCATGTAAATAAAGCATTCCCACACTGACAAATAATGTGTATATAGGTGTTTTGTAGCATATTTTAGTGAAATAAAATAAAATAAAATAAAATAAAATAAAATAAAAATAGTATTAGGTAATAGGCATGTTAGGGGACTGTTTCCTAACATTACCCCCCTTTTATGCCTCGACTTCCAGGCAAGAAAATATTGTATCTGTCCCCTCTGTGAAATTTTGGTAAGGCTGGAAATTCATCCCCTCATACACCATTCTAGCAATGCGATGCGGAGCATTTGGATTACGTTTAAAGAATTGGGTGATTGCCTTGCGTGCTCGCTTACAATTCTCTTCTGGCTCCCACAAATTATTTTTGTTGGTGTAGTTCTTCCACTTGATTAAGAACTCCAATTTGTTTCGTCGAAGATGTGAGTCTAAAACCTCTTCTACAATATATTCTGGAGCACCTTCTACCATTATTGGAGGCTGTGGAGTAGTTTGTTGACCAGGAATAGTGGGTGGGCAGTAATGGCATAAATGGGAAATGTTAATCTCAAGATCAATCTTGAATGACTGAGGTAATTTTAACACTACCGCATTGGGTGAAATTATTTTAGAAATCAGATATGGGCCAACTTGCTTCTCTGTAAGCTTTCTTGAAGGTCGTGGAATATTCAGATCCTTGGTACTTAGCCATACCAAGTCACCAACTTTATACTTTGGAGCAACAGCTCGAGTACGATCCACATGTCGCATCATATCATCACGTGCTTTCATCAACACTGCCTCTGCTTCCTCCTGCACCTTTCACATTTTTGACACAAAGTCCTCCACTGATTGTACCTTGACTTTCCTTTGTGGTTCTACTCCAATTCTGGGATGATACTTATAATAAGCAAAGAAGGGTGACATGTGAGTAGCTGAATGGAATTTATTATTGTGGGAAAATTCTGCAATTGCCAACCATTCAGGCCAGTCAGTTTGTCGGTGATTGACAAACATGCGTAGGTACTGCTCCAACTCCTGATTCATTCTCTCTGTCTGCCCATCAGTTTGTGGGTGATATGCCATAGACAATTTGGTTTGAATCCCCAATATGTTATTTAACTCTCGCATAAATGCAGAAGCAAATTGTAATCCATGATCGGAGATAACTGTATCAGGTAATCCATGTAACCGCCATACCTGATTTAGATAGAGGTGCGCCAAGCCCAATGATGAGGTTTCTGCAGTAGTAGGAATGATATGGACTTCCTTTATGAAGCAGTCGCATACTACAAATATTGCATCATATCCTTGAGCTTCAGGTAATCCTGTGATAAAGTCCACAGATATATCTCGCTATGGCACTTTAGGTATAGGGTTCAGCATTAATTTCCCAGCAAGCTTTTCTGGGAATTTCTTCCCCCTCATACACGTGTCACACCCATCCACATACCCCAATACATACTTTGAAATTCTGGGCCACCAATAATTTCTCATCACCAACTCCAATGTCTTCCACCTTCCTGGATGTCCAGCAGCTGGCGTGTTATAATGTAACCGTACAATCTCCCTTCGTAAATCTTGATATTTCAGTACATACACCTTTCCTCTGAACAACACTAACCCTTATTCTTCAACCCATTCATCTCCTTTAATATTACTTTTCTTCTCTCCCCTCAAAGCTTTTACAGCTTCCACCACTTCATCATCCATCTCTGAACATTGTCTAATTTTAGACAACATTTCCGTCTCTGAGCTATCCACCAATAAATGCCCTTGATGCATAGCACAAATACGAAAGTATTCAGGTTTGAGTAGGGTAGTATTTTTATTGTCCTCCTCCACTCCCCTTTTATGATCTGTACATCTGGATAATGCATCTGCTTTCCTCATCAAGCTTCCCGCTTTGTGGACCAAGTGAAAATTAAAGCATGATAGGAATAATGCCCAACGTGCTTGTCGACGGTTAAGCTTTTTAGTGGACATGAAATACTGCAGATTTTGATGGTCTGTCCAGATCTCGATCTGATGTGTACATCCCTCCAAATAATGTCTCCATGCCTCCAAAGCTCGTATTATTCCCAACATCTCTTTATCATGCACATCATAATTCCTCTCCACATCATTCAACCCTTTAGACAAATATGCACAAGGATGCCATTTGTCATCTTCACATAGCATTGATAATACTGCTCCAGTAGCAAAGTCTGATGCATCTGATTCCACTCGTAAGGGATGTGTGAAATCTACTGGGACCAATATTGGCTCTTCCACAAACTTCCTCTTTAACTCCTCAAATGCTGTCTGCTGTTGTTCTCCCCATCTCCACACTACTCCCTTTTGCGTAAGGTTGTGTAATAGTGTGGCAATTTTGGAAAAATTATGCACAAAGCGATGATAAAAATTGGCAAGTCCCAAGAAAGCCTGAACTTCCTTGATATGGGTAGGCATGGGCCAATCAACAATTGCCTGTACCTTGATAGGATCCATCTTGATTCCATCAGGACCAATCTTTAATCCCAAGAACTCGATCTCGCTTGCTCCAAATACACACTTCTCCGGTTTAACAAATAAATCATTCTCTGCCAATCTCTTCAACACCTCCTGCACTATTGCCTCATAGTTTTGTTCATTCTCCGTGAATATCAAAATGTCATCAATGAATATTATCACCACACCTTTGTCTATCACATCCTTGAAAATATCGTTCATCATATTTTGGAAAGTTGGGGGACTATTGGTCATTCCAAAAAACATGACTAGTGGCTCGAAGGATCCTTGATGCATGGCAAATGCTGCTTTCCACTCATCTCCTTTCTTTATTCGTACATTGTTGTACCCCCAGCATAAATCCAATTTTATAAAGACCTTGGCCTTTCCCACCTTGTCAATTATCTCTGAGATCAATGGCAAAGGGTACGCATTCTTCACTGTCCAATCATTCAAATACCTATAATCTGTACACATCCTCTTTCTGTGATCTTTTTTTGGTACAAAGAATACTGGTGATGTCTGCGGTGATTTCGAAGGTCGTATGTATCCCTTGCGCAACTGTTCATTAAGGAATGCATCCACTTCTTCTTGTTCCTTCAGAGATAACAGATAGACTTTTGACTTCTTTGGCACAAATCCTGGCTTCATCTCAATAGCATGATCCCATGGCTTTCGCACTGGCATCTGTTCCGATTCCTTCTGCTGAAAAACTGACAAATATTTATGGTAGGCTTTTGGCACCCACTCCTCCACTGGCTTCTCCACTTTCTCCACATTTTTATTCCATGATTGTCCTCCACGAATTTCCCTAAAGGTCTGCTTCTGTTCTTCTTTACTTGTCATAATTGGAACTTCCCCATTTGGCATATCTTCATCCTCCACTTCCTCCATCGTAACAGAATACTTCCTCGGACGTTCCTTCTTTTTCTTTTCCTTCTTCTCCTTTTGAACTTTTCTCCCATACACATTACATTCTTTAGGACAATGAGTCATGTGTACCTTCCCAGTTTCCAATCAATTTCTGGATTATGTTTTCATAATCATGGACATCCAATTATTAGATTGGTTTTCCCAAGGTCACACACTTCAAATACGGCTTGCTCCTGATGATCCTGATACTTCAATATCATCGTCACCTCCTCCTTAATAGTTCCTCCATGATTGATCATACCATCAATATTGTACACCATTATAGGTTGTGGCAGTTTATGCATGCAAATACCATTTCCAGTAATTAGGAATCAATTAATAAATAATCCGGTAGCACCACTGTCAAGCAATGCCTCCACATTAATTGCTGCATGCGTGTCTACTGTCTTCAATCCTACTGTCAAGCTAATTTCAGGTTCTATCTGTGCTGAGCGAATAAAGAATTTAGGGGTCTTCAGAAATAAGGCTGGGCATTTTTCTTTGTCGGATAAATTATGATGGTCGTACTCTTCAATTTCTCTTTTGGGTTCACTCTCAGTTTCCTCGGATACTAATACATTATATTGATTCTGGGTCACCAATGGGGAAACCTTCACTGGGACTCTTCCACAAAATTCTTCTGCTTATCTTCCTCCAACTTCACTTCCTCAATTGTCGCCTCCCTAATCTTCCTTTTCTGCCTACAATTTCGAGCCATATGCCCTAATTGTCCACAGTTAAAACATTTAACTGGAGATCGTCTCCCTACTCGATCAACATCCATCGCATCCGTTGATGCTGCTGACTCCTTAACAATAGATGTCACTGCCATGGCCAGTGGCTGTGCCCTCGGAGTTTGTACCTGAGGTGTCCTTCCTTTCTCGGACTTTCCTCCTGATGACTTTCCAAATCTGGAATTCCCATACATCAATTTTGATTCTGCCTGTTCCTGTCGATATTGCTGATTAAGATGCATTGCCCAATTATACCACTCATCCAACCTCTCCGGCATAGAAGGTAGTCGATAGATTGACTTGAATAACGAGGGATTTAATCCTGCCTTCAAATATTCCACCAACACTGCTTCTCCCATATCGGTTTGTGATGCTTCTGCTTTAAACTGCAAAATAAATTTGTCTGCAGTCAGAGAACCTTGGCGCATAGTTTTTAATTTTGCATTAGCTGTCGCCTTTGGGTTAGGGTCTCCAAACTGTGCCTCCAACCTCTCCAAAAATTTCCTGAAGCTTGCAAACAGTTTATATCCCATGGCAATTTGATTAATGGCTTCGTTTCTCCAGAACTGTGCTTTCCCTCTCTGGATATATGAGAGAGCAAACATAATTCTAGACTCGGTCGTACGAAATTTGGGCTTTCTCCCATGAATATACAATACTATAGAGCTGATAAAGGATTTTGTGTTCTCCATGGTACCGTCAAATATTTGTGGGGGTGCATATTTAGGTAAACACATTTTTCCACTCTCAGATCTCTCCTCTGCATGCTCACCCTCCTGAGACATCCACTCTACCATCTCCTCCATCTCATCATCTTTATCTTCCACTGTTTCTGCATTTGTTTGTACTTGTTTGGGCTGGGATGCTGCTAATACTGACACTAATTGGGACATTTGTGCTGTTAGAGCATCAATTTTGGCTTCAAGAACGGGCGTGGGAACAGGATTGTATCCAGGATTCGAAGCTGCTTGTTCTGTCATAATTATGTAATCTGTGATGAGTCACTTCTTCGGCTGTGTAGAGATTCGGCTGTAGAATTTTTTCGCAAAATTTTGAGTCACGTGATCTGGCTATATTGGGTACCAAACATGGCAAAACACATGATTTCGGCTATTGGGCACTTCGGATCAATAACCCTTCCAACAGTGCCTGATCTTGGGGCTATTACTGAATTTGGCTAGTAACTACCTAAAATAGTCGTCCAAATAGAGTAATGTAAATCTTGGCTAAACCAGATCTGATCAGTTGTCTGGTTGCAGCTGTCCTAATGACAAGCGCTGCCTTTCGATCACTGGCGGTCGCAATGTAAGGCGAGGCCTGGCATCAGCTTATGAAAGCAAAGGTAAATACATATATACAATTAATTCCGGCTCTTGCCGAAATGATGCGTAAGCGGATGTGGCACACTGAGACAAATGACGTATGCATGTGAGTAAGAGAAGGTGCACTGATAGGGTAGTTGAGTTCTTCTGTTAGGGTGACACCCACTAATCTGCTAGCTGGACCATGCGGGTTCTCCTACAAGAAGGCGGTGGGGGGCACGCGCGTGATGGGGGGTTTGATGGCTTTGATGCGAGGGGTTAAAAATAGAACAGTTGGCTGAAATAGGCCTTTTGCACCACTAATGTGGATGGAATACCTAAGAGAACACAACTGAGGTCTCCTAGTATTTATTTTAGAGTTATATACTATGTTACACATATTGTAGTATGTTATTATGGACATGCGTACATATTGATGCATGTAAATAAAGCATTCCCACACTGACAAATAATGTGTATATAGGCATTTTGTAGCGTATTTTGGTAAAATAAAATAAAATAAAATAAAATAAAAATAGTATTAGGTAATAGGCATGTTAGGGGACTGTTTCCTAACACCAGGTCATGTCAGATATGGCAGGTGAATGACTTTGTTTGTACTACTATAACTAAAAGATTCAGGTTTGCCACTAGTTAACTTGCAAGGAGGGAGAATAGAATAGATTCTTATCTGAACACATTAGATCAATAGACATTCTAATTTTAATCTCCATCAGGTTCTGATGTATTGGTTTCCATCAGAATCTGATGGAAGTTCCAAATGTAGATTGCATCATCTTGGCTGTCAACTGAGTTTGAAATTACATAAAGAGCTGGCAGCCTCAGACACTCAACTTTAGACATCTATCTAGTCCCAAATTCTGTGGGAGTGCTCACGTGATGTTGTCTCAGTGCATTCAGGACTATAAGACCCACTACCTAACGGTAGCGGGAATAGACTCAATAGAGGAGGTAACTGAAGGTTAAAATAGCAACCAAATGCCAAAGGTGTGTACAGCGTCGTTTGTACTGTGAAATTTAGCACATAGTCTTCAGTATCTGGCCAGGATGTCGTGGCAAGTTGAATTGCCGTATTTTGGCCGTATTACGGTGTGATGGCTGTTTTCTTACAGTTGAATACGGTGCAAACCGTGCCGTCAAGGAAGGGCTCAAAAATCGAGACGGTACGGATGCCGTGACCTTATCACAGCACCGTAAAACCGTAAGGATACGGCACGGTGCGCAGCCCTAAATGTGAGCCACGACTTATTCGGCTCTGATTTCGACCGAGATCCTGCTAAGTTTGAGCGAACGAAGAATAAAGTTCGAGAGGGTTGCTGAAGTGCCTTATTAAAATGTTTTAACCCGATTCTTTGGTGGGGAAGTCTGGCTACTTGACGGTTACCAGTAGCCAATCGTTTTTGGGGCGCCATGGGGCTGTGTGGAACTATGAGGCACGTGAACCGACCAAACAAACCATCCCCATCAGCCAAACATCGCACGGATTCCAACGACATGCCTCCCAAGAAGCGAAAAATATCTGACCTTACTGTTAACGATGCGAACACACTCCTACTTGCTCTCACCAACTTTCAAGCAGCCCTAGACGAGGACGATGAGGATCTTCCATCCGGTCTCATCGCAGTTTTAGATGAATTTCGTACAAAGCTTGAAGTTGTCAAGGTGTGCATAGGACCAATCGTTTCAATTCACGATACGGGCTCATTGCTGATACTCAACAGCACGTTTTTTTCTCCAAAGTTGATGCCATCGTGCTGCTACAAGTCAACATCAAATCAGGACCTTTATTCCTAGTTCCGGAGAAGAGGGGTTTAGCTGAGGAGCGGGGATCGGCTGAGATCAAGGGCAAAGCGCTTTCGATGGAAGTTTTGAAAAAACTGATAGAATTAGTTCGAAAGCATGTGGCTGTTGTCGTAAGCTGCTTGGCTTGAAATTTCTCTGATTAAGCTCACTGCGTGCCTTTGCCAGACTGAAGCCGGATGTCGAGTACTGATTAATCTAATATTACTCCGCGTTGCATCAGCCATGTCTACTGATCAGATGGATGTCAACATTATACCAGAGTACCCTATCGCCAAGACCTTGTTTCCTGGCAATCGCTCCTTCGAAGGGGTTGTAGACTTCCTGTTGACAAAACTTCCTGGGCGATACACTCGTAAGAAGATCCTATGATCCTCCCTTGCAAAATGTTTCACTTCTATCACGCAGGCTATTTGCTAGGAGATCCAACAACTGCACTTGGAAATCCAGACGCGATCAAGGGTCCTGTCACATCTAATGTATTTGAGGCGAAGCGCGACAATGTGCGAGCAGCTATACCTCAAGCTGTTATGGCCGCTGCGTCCCATTGTCAACAGCACAGGTGCAGTGGTGCTTGCTCATTCAGTACCGTTCTCATACCGTTGTTGCTCAGCATACAGATCCTAAGAGGCTGTATAACCAGCGGAGAACAATGGGTGTTTTTCGTGTATAGCATGACAGACGGCGGCGGCGGATTTGTCTCCTGCTCGGATGAATACAACGTTGGGACTCAGTTTGAGGGCTTACCACTAATCCTGGGTCTCCTTCACGATTGGGTTTGCAATTTCCAACCGAACCCCTGTGTCGATATTGATCTTTTTTCATAGGTCGATAACGCCACTGATTCTCAGCAATTATTCTTTACCTACGAGTGACGGAGAATCGTGTACATGCCGGAAGTAGATTTTTTAGTTTCTTCGGCTAAAATGCTGAGCGAGGCCACCCCAACATTTGGCATAGCACTTCCCCGAAATTTGGCCTTCGAGGATGTTGTTATTCGGGTCGGAGTTACTTACGTTTAGGTATAAGGTAGGGGGACAGCCCACCCTTTCCAGGTGCTTTCACTGCGGATGAGTTAAATGCAAGTGTTGGGTAACCATCACCTTCTTCGCCTATGAATACCCCTTGGAGAGGGGGTTGCAGGTCAGTCTCATCTATAATTTGTTCACCCCGTGCTGACTCCACTCGTACGTCACTAGCGCCCTCTTGGTCCCAACGAAGAGAAGGAAGGTTGGGACCTCCCACCCGGAGCGTATTATCCAAGAGCGTTTCCAATCTGCCATCAAGGCTTTGTCGACCGAGTTGAACATGCCTCAGAGCTTGGGAGGAGGAGGGGTCCTCGTCTGTGTGTCGCTTCTGACTTCGTTCAAACAGTGACTAATTAGCGTAGCGCCTAAAGGTCTCAGTCTGCTGACAACAACAGCTGTAGCGAGACTGCCAGTAATCCTTGACGGACAATGGCAGTGGAATTAGTGATTTGACGGCCCAGCTCGACCTGGTGGTAGCCGCGGCTAAGGCTCGGCTTTTGGGGGCTCAGGCTAAGCCGCGGCCTGCTACATAGGTTAGTGACGTGTTTATCGCAAGGAGTAGAAAATAGTAGGAAATGAGCACAAACCATGCATACCAACACCTACTTGATTGCGACCACTCATGCGCAGGCAGTTGCAGGTCTCCAGAGAGACCTTAACCATCACATCCCCATCTTTTCTGAGGTTACTCGGGTGACACTGGTAGACTGGATCTCAACCACTGCGCTGCCCCACTAACGACATCCCCGAATCGAAAGTCATGGGGAGCGGTCAAACTTGGGTTGAGAGCCCAATAAACCTGGCTGAAAACCTCGAATGAATGCTCTACTTTGTTCTGCTTCTGAAATTCAGCTTTAGAGAGTAGGAACTTCATAATGTTGTAGAATGACCTGTAATATAATCTTAAATTGCTAATGTTAAAGATACCTATTCAAAGTTGTTCGCCAACAAGTTTGTCCACTTGAGGATGCTGGATTCCTGTGGGTAGAACTGGCAGCAACAAAGCGACAGCCGAGGGCCTGCATCTCGTCCATCAGCTGCTGGAATTCCACTCTTGCCACAACACCCTTGATCAAGCCATTTACACCCAGTCTTGGACTATGATCTCCCTAGGTTTCCATTCTGAGTCTAAGGTCTCCATTCACAGGCAACTTGAGCAGTGGACCTGACAGTAAAATGGACAAACTTTCCACTGGGGCCGAAGTTTCCCACAGGTCCATAGCTAGAGGGCATTGATGTGGGGGCATGGTTCAAATCGGACGCTGGAATTTGATTGAGATATGTCTCCATAGTGTTGTAGTTTGTAGCGGAAGCTTCCATTGTTATGCCTAAGAAGTTGTCTTTTACTAGGGCACATGGTAGATGAAGTGTCCAGCTTCAAGGATGGGATGCAAATGGGGATGTATAAAATCTTGTTGCTGGATTTCATGATGGTTATGTACCACAGTTTCCAGGGAATCGAGGTTAAAGCAATGCGAGAATGAAGACCACCAAATGCTGGATGATATTATATAAACCAATGCAGGTCTTACCCACCCTCAAGCTCAACCTCCTGCTTCTCATTGCCCACCTTGTTGTCACTCTGTGTATCAAATGCAATGCTGCTAGATCCTGACCTTTCCTTTAGTGTGGTGAAAACATAATCTGGGAGAACATAACTCTTGATGTTAGCTCCCTTCAAGGGAAGCACAAAGGGCAGCTAGAGCATGTTGCTGAACTTGTGTTCACAAGCCTGCAGTGCTTCATTTGGCTTGATTGTATCAGTAGTTCGATGTCATCATCATGGGCTCAAGCAGCATTGGCTTGTAGAAGATGAAAAATACTAACATCAATATTCAGAGACACAACAGACCTTTTTCTTCATACCATATGGTCGACCATGCCTGATGCTTGCTGACATTGGGTATGTGCCAATATTTCAAACATCGAATGGCTGAGAGGAAGGGCAGGACTCAAGTCAGCTCTGAATCGAAATTCACGGCGAGTGGTCAAACCTGAGTTAAGGTTGCTAGACACAGTGAATTCATATGGGTGGAACTGGTGGCCACAAAGCTATGGCCAAGGCCCATGACTCTGCATCGGCACTTTCACAGTGCAAGGAGTAGGTGACAGCCAAAGTAGTGACAGAGACTGAGGCGATGCAGACACGGCAAGGAGGCAGTTTATCGATTGTAAATATCTAGAGTATAAAAATTATGACATCAGAAGGTACTAGAAACAAATGAATTGCAAAGAGCCAAGCAGATATGTTGTGTTGGATTTAGTTGATATCTTCCACAGTTCCATGATTTCAGATCACCCATATAGTCATAAGGAATTCTGAAAATGGAAACATACTACAATTAGCTTAGATGGAATGGTAAGAACTACATCATCAACAATACCCATAAGCAAATATTGGAGACACCATTGCCCTTGTGGTGGTGGGTGTGAGCTGCGCAGAAAAGCTATATCGTGAATGATAGGGGATAGAGGAATTTTCAGACACTACAGAGATGGGTAAACCCTCAAGTTGGATGTGTTATATGGATGTCTGAATCAGTGTGATGCAGTTTGACTTGAGCTGAATTATCTGCCGCAACTTTACCACCACATAATGTGCCAGGCATCCAGATAGTTCCAGGCCTTGCTGGTAGGATGGTCAACACAGCAGAAGAAGACAGACAAATGGACTTACTAGTAATAAAGAGCAGAGATGATGGTGAGGCTGTGCACAATGTACACCCAGTGACCATTAAGAACAAAACATCATTTTGAATCTTGATCTAATGTCCCAGAATTGGAGGCAGAGCCTCAGGTTGACCAAAACTTTGTAAATAAGAATGCTGGAAATTTGAATGCAGTTGTACTATGACCTTAGAGAGGCAAACTTGCAAAAACCGACCACAGTAACCGATGGCAAATGAGAACAGCAACATGGAGGGACAAACGGTGAGAGAGAAGAACCAATGACAATATGAAGCTGCTAATGGATAGGGAGAGGGACCCATGATGATGGCACAGGCTAATGGAGAGGAGCATAGGGCAATAGGGAGGGAAGGGTGAGGAGAGTGACAGAAAGCTGCTCCTGGCAGACATGAACCTGCGGAAACAGCAGCTATAGTTTTATTAACCACTGATAGGCATGAACGATCACCAGCAACTTTGGGAATTGTGGATACAGACTTATGCAGTTACTGCATTGGGGTGCCAGAGGTGCTAGTTTGCTCGAGGACTTACATAGCCCATTATTGTGTTTTTTGGACAACCCCAGTTACCCACTATGATCTGATGTGGGTTTGTTTTGGCATTTGTGGTCTGATTTGATACTTAGATCACTACAGGCTGGAAACCATAAAGCTTGAATAGCGAGATGGAATTGGGAGACCCCAGTGGGAATCAGGATGGCAAAGCTCGCCCTGTTGGTCATCGTTGGTCATTCCCCATTGTCTAGTACCTGTTATTAGATAAAGCATTAATATGAAAATGAAAAATAAAAGAGTTACAGAAGCTCGGGAGGTAGTTCACCCCTTTGATCCACCCTGGTGTAGTGGTGCAATCACATTGCTCCAGCCACAACAAACTTATCTTCACCCAAACTGTGTGACCATTGGAGCGTGATCTTGGCATGTGACAAAATGCCCTCAAAACTAATGTTAGCCAGCACAGGATGGTGTATGACATTCTGTATTTGGCATGCGGGGATGGTTTGTTTGATCGAATCATGTATATGAATCCAGTATAGTTGGCATTAAATATTAGACACCATAAGAGGAAGGGAAAAGGAAGGGGAAATAGCACCAGACATGCACATGATAGTGGCCATGGGTGAGTGAAACGGTATCGGAGAGGAAGGGGTGGCATGTGTGGTGACCACAGGGAGTGGAAGAAGGCTGAGTGGGGGTGGTTGGAGAGGCAGAGATTGATGAGAAGCCATGAAAGGCACTGAAAGACAAGTGGAAGCCTTTGGCATAATAGTTTCTAGAGCCTTGGAAAGTCACTCAATGAATGATTGAAAAGGGGCCTTAGGGAGAGTTGTGTTATAGATGAGTTGAAATCCAAAGGTTGGGTAGAAGAAGAGGCATCTAGAGACTGAGTGAGCTCTTTTTGGATGATAGAAAGGATGGTGATGACCTGGTATTTTTGAGCAGGTTTGTGAATGATCACAACTAAATGAGATCTGGGGATCAAGAACTGAAGTAGACTGCGATGAGGAGTTGATAATCAGAAGGGTGTATCATTTATGTGCAGCCCATGTGTAAAAAGTGACTCGTCATACATGTGACAAGAGTTACTGAGCTTCCCATGCACATCCTTTGGGCCTTCTCTGATGACTGGTTCAACTGTAGATGGAAGGCTATGAAAGATGGTCTTGATGTCATCTTGCAGTCCATGAAAAATTACATGTCTCATTGAGAGCATAGGCATTTTGGTAGTTGACATCTGCATCATAGAACTGCGGAAAGATTTAGCCATGATGATACAAGTGTGATCAAGTTCTATCATTGAAAGCTAGAAGGCATTGAGCTCTTTTGTTTCTTGTCACAAATGAGTCAATTGCAATACAGTAGTTAAATGCAGGGAATACCAAGGGAGAACTCACATAATGTTTGATGGGTAGAAGACCATCATGTTCATACATCAAGAATGAGCATGAGAGCAGGCATTTGCATGTCCTCCTCACCCCCCGATCCCTGATTCATCATCACAGAAATCTCTTTCACCCAGCTCTGGTGGCATTGTGGGTTAGATTGGACCACCCAAACAACTTTTCAAAGCTGGAACAAGTTACCAAAGGCACGATGCATGGGTATTTAAAATGTTATGTTAACTTGGTTATTGCTGAGAGTATTGCAACTGGATGTTCATTGTTGTCACTTGACATATCTTGGTTAGGATATTCAGGAATGTCAATAAGGCACAAAATGAACAAGAACTATAATTTACCAAGTTGGCCTTCATAATGGGCCACAATAGCCAAGAACGCATGTTGATTGCTTGATGTACATGCACCAAGTGACAATGGAATTTTTTTCTCTAGGACATGTAATAATGCTCAGGGATAGCAATATATGTACAATGCACCAAAAACATCTTGCAGATCTCATCAACTGTCTCTTCACCCATCTTCATGACACTTTGGCAAATTTCCTCCTGGCTTGGAAGCAGGATTGATGACTGGGGGTGATGAGCAAAGGTGATCATATTAATAAACTCTTTCTTTTCCACTTCATCAAAGGGCTGATCACATGGAATGATCCATTCTGTCAATGGCCATTCAAATTTTTCTTGATCCCAAGGACCCTGTATAATGGTAGTATGTTGCTAGAGAGCTAGGAATCTGGTAGAAAATGTACTGCCACTTGTGCTTCTTGAGCAGCAAAAGCTTTCCGAATGTTCTCTGAAGCATTGTCTGACTTCTTGAGCCACTCGGCTTGGAGATCAAGGTCTGCAACTTTTATACCAGAGGCAATGGCAATCTTGTCTAGCAGCTCATTATGACCTTTAAGAATGCAGTAGAGTTGATATATCATGGGGAACTTCACTTTGAGGTGACCAATGAGACCTAGATTTTCAGATAAAAAATATCAGCATCTGATCATATGCTAAACATGCATCCACATGCCATTTAGATTGCTCTTCATGGCCTTCATTACCCTTGTGATAGCAGCAGTAATGCTTGTCACCAGGCTTGCCACATTGGCCACCTGCATTCTGTGAAACAATTCCATAGAAGAGAGAGAAATAGGATTAGCATGTATGAGACAAGTTTATGACTTACATCATGATTAGAATGGATATGATGGTAAGGCACCTAATAGGAATGGAAGCAGCAGAGAATGAGAGTGTATCTTGAGTTGCTGTGTTAGAAGTTGGAATAGGCAAGATGAATAGATGGTGCTAGGAGGTACAGTAGTGGGGAGGGAGAAGTTAGGGCTGCCAAGGGGCAGAAAGCTAGAGTTGGGGAGGTTACAGAAAATGTAGGGAGGTGTTTTATAAGGCTGGGCAGGATGGAGCCAGAACTGGAGTCAGGAGTACAAAGCAGATTGCAAGGTTCAGTCCATGTTCAGGGCATCAAGGCAGATAGCAAGATGCAGACTGAAGTGCAGTTGGAATACTGAGAGATTCACATCATATATCTCACTAGAAGCTGCCAGTAACAGAGTGATACAATACAGTTGATGAACTCTTATTGAAGCTTTTGAGGTAATAATACACCCATGCCAAGTCCATCAGGTTACATGGCTGGGTGGACTATCCATGCACAGCTGTGCAGATCATCATCAGGGGGAAAATAGTTTTTGATCCAGAATTTTAGGGAAACGTGATGCCCGGGCTTGTAGACACAGCATCATATTGACCAAAACATTGTAAATGAGGATGCCGGAACTTTGAAACATGGTTGAAGGTACTTACATGTAAACCTGTGAGACCAAAGACACAGCCTTGTGCAACTCAAATCCCAGATTTTCTCCACATTTCGATGACCAGATGGATAAAGTGGCTTCCATGAATGAGAGCCCAGGGGTGCACATTTCCAAACATAAAAGGCAGCAGTGTATTCAGGCAAGGCAGAGATGAGGAGCAGCCTTCTTGTCGTTGATATGGCTCCCTATCGCCCTGCGCGCATACTACGGCATTTTTTGCGATTGTGTGCACCTCCTAGATGGCTTCCGCACACTTTGCGTAGCGCGCTTTTGCGCGCCTTTGACTGTTTAAATGCGCCTTTGTGCGCCTTTTGCATTTCTACTGCGCTTTTGTTTCCCTATAGCCGCCAATCATTGTACACCCTAAATGTGCCTCGTTGCGCTTCAAGCTGCCTCCGTGCGCCCCCCCCACGCTCCTTATCTGCCTTCTACATTTATTGCGCGCTCGATGCGCCTTTGCGCACTCCTTTTACACTTTACCTGCAACTCACATTCCCTGCTGCACACTCTTTGCACAATCTCTATCACACACAACAATCCCCCGCACCGGTGCACTGCGCATCGCAGCTCCTATCTTACTGGCGCATTTACTTGAGGCGCACCATAATTCCGGCATGAGTGAACTGCGCATTCTTACATAACTGGGCCGCTTTGCGCCTATTTGGCATTGGACTGTGCGCACTTGGGCGCTTTCATGTAATCCAGGCGCTTTGGCAGTATTTGGCCTCACACAGCATTTCCTTTTAGTTCTTCCACATTTCCAATCGGCATCGCCTTATCTGGTAACCGGCACAGGTCGATCACGCCATTATTACTAAGGCGCAGCACGCGACATATAGCACCAAAGCGGATTAATTGGGAAGAGCGCACAAGACTTAGCGCGCACCAATAATAGCGCATCGCACCGGAACAGTTGGATATTGAGCTATAGGTGCGCAAATCTTATTGGTTGAGGCAGCGGCATAGTGCAGTCAGGTTTAGATGGGCGAATGGATGCGCTTGTGGGTAGCGCATGGCGCTTCCTATTTTTATACTTTATTTCACCATTTTATCACATAAGCCATTTGTACATAGTAGCGGACAGATAGAGAATCCAGAGGATCTTTCCCTCCCCCCCTCATAGTTCATAGCTCAGTCAGCGTCGCACATAGTCTGTGCACCAGCGTCCAGTCCATGCGCCTTCGTAGTGCGCCCTTCGTATAGCCGTGTTTGCATTATCGTTTGCATCCCCTCATCGTATTGTTGCATTGCGTCCCTTGCATTGCATCCTTCGTCCTTGTCTGTGCACTATCATAGTGCGCCCTTCGTATAGCCACGTTTGCGCACCCTTTTGCATAGCCGCATTTTGCGCACCGCCTGCACCTTTTTCCGCTCCTTGCGCTTTCACTCTGTTTGCACCCCCAAACTGTGCACCACCTTCACAGTACATTCCAGCGTCGTCTTTGTCCTGTTACACCTCTCGCCTTCATCATCCTCATCGTTGCGCACTTTTGCGCTCTCGTTGCACATTTTTCTGCACTGCGCGTTTTTGCCTCTTTGCGTTGCGCACTTTTCCGCCACTGCGCATATCTCCCCTTTCATGTACACTACTGGTGTGCACACTGAAAATCGCTGTACCAGCCTCTCTATAGTCTCCGCGCCCTGAAGGACGATCCGAGGCCATCTAAGCGAACTCCCCCCTCACCCCGAGCACACCTGCAGTTGTAGGTTAAGTGTTCACCCCTTCTGTTGAGACTCTGCACTGAGTACCAACTGAACTCATCATCGTGCATGGAACATTTCCAGAGGTAGCAGCAGTTTCCCTGTGCCTGAAGAGGTTTTGTCACTGCAAGGAGGAAGCAGATAAATGAACAGATGCAGATGTACTCCTGTCAGAGCCAGAGGTCATATGCTGGAAATTCGTCCCGCCCTCCCAAAATTGTCAGCAATGCAGGGCAGTGAACCATGGACCCTCTCCTACATTTTTCAACATACCCAGTTGGAAGGAGAGGATCAGGATAGAAGGCAAGTTTAGGAACTCTGAGGACCAAGGTGCTGAGTTTAGGGATTCGGGAAATGGATTCTTTGTTATGGAAATGCTGGAGGGCAAAGTATGAGATGTTGACACAAGGTTTGTAGCTGGTTCAAATTGAGCCATGGGCTCCTTTCGAAACCAAAAACATCATACACATAAACAAACAAACCCCAACAGCCAAACAACAGCCAAACATTGACTGTTGCATGCCTTCAAGGCCTAGGCCTGGTTGACTTTTATGTTTAGAATGAAATCTTCCCATTCTGTGCACCCCTTACCCCCCTGTTTTCGTAGAAACTCGGGGGGCGATACTTGCCATTGCCTCTGCTCGAAAATGTTCTTTGCCAGCCACTCCTGCACCAATTGTTTGAACCTTGTTTCATGGTATGAAAGAATATTGTAACTTACATAGGCCATGTGGACTAGTGCAGCATGCTTAATGACTATCCACCAAGCATACACTGCCACCAAGAGCAGGCTTTAGGCCTTTAGGGCTCGGCTCAGGCTTTGGGTATCTCAAGTCAAGGCCTGAGCCTTTCCAGCACTCTACCACGGCTCAGCTGGGCTCAGGCTTTTAGGGCTCAGCTGCCTGGGCTTCAGAGCTTTAAGCCAAGCCTTGCTGACTTCAAATATTACCAGTATCTAAGTTTCAAATTTGCCAGCTGCCCCATAATAATTTGGTGTGGGTAGGAAACATTCCTCAAACAAGTCAATCTGCCGAGATTGAGCAAAAGGATAGGCCGAGGATGAGCTGAAAATAGATATGAAACCTACCAAAGAAAGATGGGCATATTAGAGTTCCATCAGTGAGGGTCCGATTGTATTTGTATGTCCACTTCCAGAATTTTATCTGTGGGTCCAAGGGATTGTTGCATTGGTCACAATGCACACAGTGTTGGTCCTCTAATCCCTAATCCTATCTTTCTGCATTTTCAGTATCTGGGATTGATTGCTTTGCAGCTGTCAGTGCAGTGAGTGGGTTTCCAGCATTGTTTGCATTGAGTAGGACAGGGGATGTCATTCCATCTCTGGATGTGGATCTGGGAACTGAACATGTAGAATGGTTGGTCAAGCAGGGTTGGAACGATAAAGGGAGATTTGTCAACAAAGGCAAATGAAACCACTGACACCTTCTTGTCTTGTTCTTGTAGCCTGGTTTGGGAGAACCTTTTGGGCGATTGGGTTATCTGAACCATTTTGAGGATGGGGTTGAGGAGGAGAGCATCCTTTAAATTTCGTCGGTGTGGGGGATGAAGTTTTCATTTCCAATAGATACATTGTGGACAAGAATGCAGACCCATGGGACATCTTTGGAGACAATAACAGATGGGTGATCCAGAGCAAGAACTTGTGCCAGGATCTTCTTGTGTTCTTCAGCCAGCACTTCTGACAAAGTGTCTGAGAAGGTAATCACATAGTTTCCATTGGGTTTGCACATGGCTCTGATAACTGAGAGGTCTTTTGAAGATGGAGTGCTTTCAAATGCAGTGTTGATCCTTTTCATGGCCCGTTTGCTAGTCAAGCATTCTGCATGTGGGAGGGGATTGCCTTGGAACCTAAACACATATCTTAGTGGTCCCTTCTTCAGGGTATCAAAGTTTGTAGAATGAGCACTGGAGCATTGCAGGTCCTGGAGTTTGAGACAATCTGGGAGTATGTGTCTTTGGTAGAAGGATTGCAGCTGTGATGTCGTTGTTAGGCAAGGGTAGTTCCTGAGGTCATTCTGGTTGGGTTGGGGTATTGTTTGTAGGTAGCATTTGAGGGATTTTCGAGATCGTATCAAGGAGCAAGATCATTTTGGGGTCATTGGGCCTTCCATCCAGCGGGGATGAGTGAGCCATAACTAAACTATAGAGATCGTTTGCGATATTGTTTGCAGTGGTTATCTATGTTTCTGGGTTCAGGGCATTCAAAGGCTGGGACAAGTGCATGTTATGAGTTGGGCTTCTTCTGATATGATTGGGGTGTTTGACAAAGTTGGGTTTGGGTTGGGAGATGCAGAAGACCTTTGTGGTGGTTTTGTGGTGCTTTAGAACATTCCTGGATGGACAAGGGGGGCATTTTGGTTTCTTTGTTAAGTTGGATTGGGGTTTTAGAGCTTTTGGTGGTGGTGGTAATAGGCAATCCCTGCCAATTTTGAACTCCAATGTCAAAATTCCCATCTGCTAAATGATACTAGTTTGTAAGGAGAAAAATACTCAAGACAATATTCTACATGTATTGTATTGAACAGATTCACATCCTATTGGAGTTTAGCATGTTTCTCACTACAGTTTGAGTGCAAATATGCCAATTTTTTGAAATCTAATCAATACAATACAAATGTAATACCAAGTAGATATGTCCTATAACCTTAAATCAGATCAGGCCATTGTGCTGGAGGTGGGGTCATCACACTCATTAACAGTGCAAGATGTGGATTATGTAAGCTAATTAGATGACAAGTGGCAACAAAAACACCCCTTCAGTCTAGTATACATCAATCTTTTGGATCAGGAACATGGAATAAAGTCATACAATTGGATTCCACATAAAAAATGTGTTGGATAGAGCTTACAAGATTGATAGCTGGGTGATATCAACATTTGCCATCAAATTAATGAAAAGTCACTTACATAATGTTACATTTTGCTTGCAGGGATTGCCAATCCACCTGGCATTCCCACACTTGAAGCCTAACAATAGGGGTGCCACACGTGCCTGCCCCACTATGATTAGGCTTGATGTGGGCTGTACTTGACACCGGCATTAAACCTGCCCCTAAACCTGCCATTAAACATCAAGACAGATAAGATAAGTAGATAAGCTGGCAACAGGGCTTGGGTACACCCGCCCATCAATGTGACACCCATCACAGCATCCATCACTGTCTCCCATGGGTCTGCCGATGATAGGTCCACTATGCATTATAAGGTCTGAAAATGGATCCCACTTGTATCAACACATTATGACACACACTCCAAAGTACTATGAATGCCACAAAATTAACTTCAAACCATTTTCACACTATTTTGCACTATTTTGGATGACTTTGAGACACTTCAAGTGACTTTGAACAATTTTGCAACACTTTGAATGACTTTGCAGCATTTCGAATGATATCGGCTGCCATATAGTTGTTTTGAGACACTTTCGATACATGGTGCACATTTGGAATGAGTTATTCCATTGCATATCAAGCACTACCGGACACAAGGAGGTACAAAAGACTTAGAATGCAATAAGTGCAGTTTTTATGTTTTATTGATATATTGAAGCACAAGATAAGTACTTTACTATATGGGAACATTATACATTTTATCATTTATCATTTATCATTTGTTTCATAATCTACAAGTCCTCATTGTTTGATATATTTGCCTCATGTTTTACACATGTTCTTATTTCCTTTTTAGTACTATCTCTTTATTTTGTATATAGACTTGTATTAGTTAGTTAGAATGGACAATATAGCAATGGGGAACAGCACAAGTTACCCTCACACTTTCATCTGACTTAAGAGCCATTCTCTTGAGTCTTAGCTCGCATCATATCTCTAAGTTCTGCAAAATATCGTGAACTTCTTTGAAACTATTGTATTCACTCTTTGTTTTATTGCCCATCGCCTATCGCCATTCGACAAACACTTCACATTTGTTATGCTTGCTCCTTGATAAACCTCAAACCTCTTCAAACCTCTTCAAACCTACTTCGGACTATTTTGCATATCTTTGAACCTATTTTGGACTCTTTCGAACACCTTCGTATGCTCTTACAAACTATTCGCAACATGATTTGTCCTTTCACATCACTAAACATTATGTTTTGGTCTCAGCAGTGATATTTAGTACCAACTCGCACCCTTCCTCTGACTTGTGTTATACCATCTGAAGCCATTTAGTAGGTTTTGTTTGGGTTTCCAGGTTGAGTATCATCACCGATGCCATCAAACCTTCGCACTCCCTGTTCATGATGATGAGCACACCATTTCGACCATTCCCTCACCTTTTGCTTAGGTTTTTCTTGCAGCCATCAATCTATAGCATACTTACATCATTATTACCATGTAATATTGCCTATTTAATTAAGCCTTGTTCAACCAACTACTGAGTGTAGTATAGTATAGCAGTATCCTGGCCAGTGGGGACCCAGTCAGGGCTCCCCAGAATGATGTGTGAGGCAGATACATTGTGAATAGTTACATTAAACATGTTCTAGGCATTCCAATAGGAAGGGGTGGCCAGGGGAAGTGAAAAAAGCGAACCTACAGGCAGGGAAGGGGGAGGACCATGCTCCAGGGAGGAGGCATGCACCTATACCTCAGCCTATGCATTCAGGTAGGTGAGAGTATCTACCATGATGATGGGGAAAGGGCCACCTTGGTAAGGGAGGGAAGGGGGGGATGGTCATTCATGGGTTTCTGTAGTAGGGACAAAACCCCACTTACCTGATGTTCTGGACAGTAGATATGAGCAAATAACTGTGGGAGACTCATCAATGAAGCTCCCTTGTGCTTTCCTAGGCCCCAAGTTATGTCCAAAGCAAACAGATGGGGAGAAAAACACACCTGGTCACCAATGCTTCAGGGGGTGATCAAGGGAGATCCATGGGCCAAAAGCTGTCGCTTTTGTAATACTCCAGGTGTAGGATACTCTCATATCTGTGGGGAACATTTACTTTGGCAGTGGAGCTGGCTGGACAAGGTGTAGACAGTAATGGTAGCATGTACTCACCAGACCATTCAGAGAACATCCTGGGAAGGAAACCTGTGGATATAAGGTTGGGAACACCATTAGGGAGTGGTATAGGCCTCCAAGCATCGGTTAGATAGGGTGGGGGGCAGTCAGGGAGCTCTGTATGTGGTTAGGAAGTGAGGGGGCACAAAAACTATGTATTTTGCACTTACCAGAGGACTGAGGGACTTTAAAATTATCTGGTGGGTGAAGAATATGTGGCAGAGGCATGCTACAGTAGAATACAAGTAATACTTTGGTGATGACCAGCTATAATGTCAGGTAAAGTATCGACCTCAACTGTGTACCTATGAAGGTTTGTGACAATCACACGTGTGTTTTTGGTCAATCCATGGGAGGCATTGAAGTTTTGAGTGAAGTGACAGATTGATCTTTTCTTGAGAGTGAGCTGGTGAGGTGGTACTCCAGATTCTTAGATAGAGTTTAAAAAATCAGAAATATCCATGGAGCATTGGAAGGTGTGGTTGCCATTGTCTTCAATATAGTCATTACTGTAGTATGTTTGAGAGGGTCTCAAAAGCCATTGAAGAATGTCAGAGTTGAAATCATTGACAAAGACATTGAAAGGACTGAGAACGGCTCAATGGAGACATTGGAGTGGTTGACAGAGGACATCGTGAGGAAAAACAAAGTTAAGGATTTCTTCAGTAGAATGAGTGTGTCAAAGACAACCAAGATCTATAGAATTGTGGTCACTGTCTTCTCCAATAACATCTAAAAAAGCAACAAAATTTGGGTCTTGAGCTTGTCAGATTGAGGAGTGAAGATGAAGGACAGCAAAATGATTAAAAATGGGTTGTGTGCAGATTAAAGCTTTAGTAATTGCTATTCAACCACTATAGCGAACAACAGGTGATTCTATATAACAGATGAGAAGAAAAAGGTAGTACACAGTGAAAAAACAACATACCTGTCTGAAATCACCAAGTGTTATCAACATTTTTCCTCTCCAAATCAGATTTGTATGATGGGCAATGGTTTTCATCAAATGATTTGCACAGTCAAAAGCCTTGAAGTGTAAAGAACCGATTTCATCAATAATGTGGCATTTTGCAGCAAGGAGGAGATGGCCACATTGAATGTTTGCATGGATGGTAGATACTAAGAAGGGGTTGTACTTGTCAACAGGAATATCATAAAGATAGTGAGTTGTTTGACCACCTGGGTAATTTTTGGCTGTGAATGCAGAAGAGGCAGACACCAAGACAATTTCATTTGCTTTTCAGAGAGCACCAATAAGAGGATATAAGACATATGTTTTCCTGCAGCCTGCTTTTCCATCAATGTGAACAGGAGCAGGGCTTTCAGTGGTCAAAAGAAACTGCAAATAGTCATAAATAGCTCTCTTGAATGAAGTTAGGACAGCTGGTTAATAAAAAAATTAGACATACTTGATTGAAGGTTAGAGAATCTTTGAAACCACACAGATTGCCTGGATCACCCATCCATCATAAGAATTCATTATCAATCTGTTGATCCATGTCTTCCATGGGTTCTGGCAGGCCTACATTGGATAATTGTTTACCTAGGCCTAGAAGTAAATCTTGTAGTGTAATCAAAAGTTTGTTGGTGATGAGGTCAGGATCAGGTTGAACAGTAGAATGTAAGAGTTTGTTGAAGATGTCAGCAGAAAGCACATCTTGATGTTTTTCCCAAATTTGCATGACTGGTTCACCTTCAATTGCAAATATAGCAAATAACCACCACAATTGAGTAGGAGAAGCACCAAGATCAACTAATTCTGAAAATGCCATGGAAGCCTCATTTTGATCATTAAATAGACCAAATGCCTCTGCTGCTAGTTGAAAAGAATGGTGATGGGTGCTATTGACAGTTCAGAGTTCTTTCCAGCTATGTACAGGTCGATGCATCAAAAGAGCTCAAAGATAGAAAACATCTCTGTGTTGGGGGTAGACCATCTGAATGTGACTAACCCCAACATGCTCTAATTTAAAGAAGCAAATATGCATAGTTGGTTGACCCACATGTTCATTTTCAAGAACATCAGGTTCATGCATTGGTTTATTGGGATTGTGGGGGATAAAGTGACATTTTACACCAAAATCAGGGTAAGTCAAGTTGTCAAGAAGAGGATGAAATGGTCAATTGAGATATTGAATGAGAAAGGTAGCATCTAATTGTGAACCATCTTTTCATTTCACAGTTGAGCAGTGCAAGTCAAAATGGTTTTGAAACAGCTATATGGCAGCTGACATCATTCGAAGTGGTGCAAAGCTCTTCGAAAGCATTCGAAATGTTGCAAAATTGTTTGAGATATGATGCGAAGATAAGATCCAAGAGAACGGCTCTTAAGTCAGATGATGAGTGAGAGGGTAACTCCTTCTCTGTTCCCTGTTGCTTTTCTTCTTATTCTAAGTAACTAACACAAGTCTATATACAAATTGAAGAGATAGCACTCAAAAGGAAATAATAACATGTGTAAAACATGAGGCAATATATCAAACAATGAGGACTTTATAGATCATGAAACAAATGAAAAATAATAAATAATGAAATGTGTAGTGTTCCCATATGGTAAAAGTACTTATCTTTTGCTTCAATATATCATTGAAACATAAAAACCACACTTATCGCATTCTAAGTCTCTTGTAGTCTCTCTTCATGTCCAGTGGTGCTTGATATGCAACAAAATGGCTTGCTCTGGTTGAGCAGTGCAAGTCAAAATGGTTTTGAAACAGCTATACAGTGGCCAATGTTGTTCGAAGTGGTGCAAAGCTCTTTGAAAGCATTCAAAATGTCATGAAATTGTTCGAAGTTGTCTGAAATAGTGCGAAATAGCTCAAAATAGTTCAAAAAGGATTTCATAGTATTCATAGCAGTTCGGAATGTCTGTTGTAATGTGTCAATATGAGTGGGAATCTTCTCCAGACCTTAAAGTGCGTAGTGGACCTATCAACATTACTGCTGCACATGTTCCAGCCTCCCCTTCCTTGAATCTCTCTCATGGCTCCTCCTAAAGTAAGACCCTCTCTGGTACCAAAAGGGCACAATCTGCTAGTGGCAGTGCTCCACGAGCCCCACCATCAACAGCCTCCTTGTAAACAGATCCCTCAAAAAAGGCATAGACCCCATGTCAATGGGAGGAGTGAACATGTTCTGGCCTAGTAGATTATCCAAAAGTTACCATTGTTAAGTTTTAATTTGCTGGCTGCCCCATAATGATTTCATGTGGGTAGGGGGCATTCCTCAAATGAGTCAATCTGCTGGGATTTAAAAAGAGGGCAAGCCAAAAACAAATAACTGAGAAACAGGGCACATTAGGGTTCTGTCAGTGAGGGCTGATTGTAGGTCCACTTCTGGAAATTTTCCTGCGGGTCTAATTCTTATGTTCCTCAAAAAGGTGTCCAAATGATTGGTGAAGGAGTGGCAGGCACCTAACCACAAAAACATTTTTTGAGCCCAGGCAATGACAGAACTGGCATCTTTTGCAGCTTGGCCTTTTATTATTGGGACTTGGGTGCAGGCCATGTGGCCAGAAGGCTTTTTTTCACTGGTCTTTGGTGCAATGGCAGTAGTTGAGTCCAAGTCAGGATAAGGGAAGACTCAGAGAATTTGAATAAAATTAGTAATAAATTATGAAATATAGGATAACTGTAGTATGGCAAGGGAGTGAATCGCCTATAGTGATGACAAAGTTTGGTTCTGAATGGCAGTTCAAACCCGAACTCACCAAAACCAAATGGGAAGTTCAGTTCGAGGTTCGAGGAGAATGCCTGAACCAAACCCTACATTTGGTTCTCGGTTCTCCTGGAGGGAGAAAATGTCGAATGCATCTGAACCTGGTTTGAATGCATTTGAACTTCTATGTAAAACAGTCAATGCATACCACAAGGTTGTTGATCAGACAAGCAAGGAATGTCTTCAGACAACTTGAAGTGCATGCAATGGAGTATCAGTCAGTAAGCAATGTGGTTAACTCACCTTCAGACAATCTATGCACTGCAACAGTTGTGTTGACCTGTGTTGATATAGCACAGTTACATCACTGTGGTCTGAGACACGTTGTACTCCTCACTTGCACCTGGCCATGCCAATGAGTTACCTCTTAGGCTATTTCTGTACTTCACTTCAACAGCTTCTGTTTGTCTTTCCTAATGACAGTTCTTATCTTCTGGAATCTGTGCAATCTTTCTGTCAAAAGGAAAAGGCTGTGTTCTCGATGAATTAAAACTGAACCTGGGCCTGAGCCAATCATTGGATAGTGGAGCCATGGGGCCACCAAATGGACTTGAGATGCCTGACAATGCGACAGATCACATTGATCACACATGAATACCAAGAATCTGCTACCCCATCCAAACAAGCTTTCAGCAGCAGTGGAATTACAGGCACTGCCTGCTGAACAGCTGGTTGACTGACATCTTTGAAGCTTTGCAAGTTTTAGTGCAGTTGAAGAATATTTTCGGTCCTAAAATGGTTTTATTTGGTTTTTGACTGCTATGAGGTTCGGTTCCCTGTTCAGAGCTGGTTGAACCTGAACTGAATGCTCCTGAACCTGAACCTGGAGGTTCAGGTTCAGGTTCAAGCATACCTCCTTCCTTGAACCTAAAGTTTGGTTCTGCATTCTCCAAAATCCATTGAAGAACCAAACTGAACCAAACTTGAAGATCTGTGACTTGAACAAACACTTCTCAGCCTCTTTCCACCATTCCTGATTTTTATGTGTCGGTGTGAGATTTGCCATGCTTGTCAGCATGTCTGGATGTTCTGCTCCAATGGCCCACTCTCTTCCACCTCTATACCCTTTGGGCTGCTCTTTACCTTGTTGCTGCCCAGCTCATAACTGCCTCCATCCCTTTAGGTTTACCATCTTTAAGGTCAATATACAAACTTGATGTCATTTGACCAACCCGTTGCCACACCTAGTCACTGAGCATGTCTGGCACTGTTTCACTGCCTCTCATCAGTTTCTGCCTCTCCAACCCTCCCCCACTCTGCCTTCTTCCACTCCCTGTCATCACCACACATGCCACCCCTCTCCATCCATCTGCAGTTGCTATCTCCACTGAGTTTGATTCCATGAACCTCCTCGATACCATTTCACCTGCCCATGGTCACTATCGTGTGCATGTCTAGTGCTGTTTCCCCTTCCTTTCCTCTCCTCATTGTTGCCCTGACTTCCTAATATTCAATGCCAACCACGCTGGATTGACACATGTGATTCAACCAAACAAACCATCCCCCTGTGCCAAACACTGAATATCATACACCATCCTGTGCTGGCCAACACTGGTTTTGAGGGTGTTTTGTTACATGCCAAGATTGCATTCCAATGGTCACAGTTTGGGTGAAGATAAGTTTGCTGTGGCCGGAGCAATGCAATTGCACCATGACACCAGGGCAGTTCAGGAAGGTGAAATGCCTCCTGAGCTTCTGTAACTCTTTTATTTATTTTAATTTTAGTTTTTTATTTTTATATTAACGCTTTATCTAATAACAGGTACTAGACAATGGGGAACAACCAATGATGACCAACAGGGCAAGCGTCACCATCCTGATTCCCGCTGGGGTCTCCTGATTCCATCTCACCATTCAAGCTTTATGGTTCCCAGACTGGAGTGATCCAAGTATCAAATCAGACCACAAACACCAAACCAAACCCACATCGGATTATAGTAGGTAAGTGGGATTGTCCAAAAAACAAAATAATGGGCTATGTAAGTCCTCAAGCAAACTAGCACCTCTGGCACCCCAATGTGGTAACTTCATGAGTCTGTATCCACAAGTTCCCAACATTGCTAACAATTGTTCATGCCTGTCAGTGGTTAATGAAACCATGGCTGCTGTTCCCGCAGATTCATGTCTGCCAGGAGCAGCCTCCCATCACCCCTCCCCATTGCTTCCAGTCCCTCCCCATTGCTGCAAATCCCTCCCTGTTGCCCTATGTCCCTCTCCATTAGACCATGCCATGGGTCCCTCCCCCTATCCATCAATGGCTCCATGTCATCATTGGTTCCTCCTCCTTGCTGTTTGTCCCTCCATAATGCTGTTTCCTCCCATTCGCCGTCAGTTACTGTGGATCAGTTTTTGCAAATTTGCCTCTCTAAGGTCATAGTACAACTGCATTCAAATTTCCGGCATTCTTATTTACAAAGTTTTGGTCAACCTGAGGCTCTGCCTCCAATTCTGGGACATCAGATCAAGATTCAAAATAATCTTGATGGTCACTGGGTGTACATTGTGCACAGCCTCACCATCATCTCTGCTCTTTGTTACTGGTGAGTCCACTTGTCTGTCTTCTCCCGCTGTGTTGACCATCCTACCAGTAAGACCTAGAACCATCCGGTGATGATACTCAACTCAGAAACCCAAACAAAACCTACTAAATGGCTTCAGATGGTATAACATGAGTCAGAGGAAGGGTGCGAGTTGGTACTAAATATCACTGCTGATTTCCAAACATTGTTTTTAGTGAGGTGAAATGATGAGGGATGGTGCAAATAGTTGGTAAGAGCATACAAAGTTGTTTGAATAAGTTCAAAATAGGTTTGAAGATGTGCAAAATAGTTCGAAGTAGGCTCGAAGAAGTCCAAAGAGGTTTGAAGTGAGTTTGAAGAAGTTCGTAGATGTCAGACTAATGTCGAGGTATGTCAAAAAGCGAATATAACAAATAAGGAGTGTTTGTTGAAAGGTGATAGGCGATGTGTGATAAGTCGAAGGCGAGTACAAAAGTTTAAAGAAGTTCACGATATTTTGCAGAACTTAGAGATATGACCCGAGCTAAGACTCAAGAGAACTGCTCTTAAATCTGATGATAGTGGAGAGGGTAACTTATTCTCTGTTCCCCCATTGCTTTTCTGCTGTTCTAAGTAGCTAATACAAGTCTATATACAATTTGAAGGAATATTACTAAAAAGGAAACAAAAACATGTGGAAAACACGAGGCAATATATACAGCAATGAGGACTTTGTAATTCATAAAACAAATGAGAAATAATAAATAAATGAAACATACATTGTCCCAGTATAGTATTAGGGTGACACCCACTGTTCTGCTAGCTGGACCATGTGGGCTCTCCTACAAGAAGGTGGCAGGGCACATGGACATGATGGGGGGTTTGATGGATTTGATGCAATGGGTTAAAAATAGATCAGTTGGCTGAAATAGGTGTTTCGCACCACAAATGTGAATGGAATACCTAAGAGAACTCAACTGAGGTCCCCTAGTATTTATTTTATGGTTATATACTATGTTACATATATTGTACTGTGTTGCTACCAACATGCGCATACATGCACATACATATTGATGTGTGTAAATACAAAATTCCCATGCTGACAAATAAAGTGTGTATAGGCATTTGGTAGCATATTTTGGTGAAATAAAATAAAATAAAATAAAAATAAAATATTATTATGTAATAGGCATGTTAGGAGACTGTTTCCTAACATTACCCCCCTTTTATGCCTTGACTTCCAAGGTGAGAAAATATTGTATCTCTGTCCCCTCTGTGAAATTCTGGTAAGGCCAGAAATTCATCCCCTCATACACCATTCTAGCAATGCAACATGGCACATTTGGATTACATTTAAAGAATTGGGTGATTGCATTACATGCTTGCTTACAATTCTCTTCAGGTTCCCATGAATTATTTTCATTGGTGTAGTTCTTCCACTTGATTAAGAACTCCAATTTATTTCATCAAAGACGTGAGTTCAAAACCTCTTCCACTACATATTCTGGAGCACCTTCTACCATTATTGGAGGCTGTGGAGTAGTTTGTTGACCAGGAATGGTGGGTGGGTAGTAAGGGCATAAATGGGAAATGTTAATTTCAGGATCAATCTTGAATGATTGAGGTAATTTTAACACTACCGCATTGGGTGAAATTATTTTAGAAATTGCATATGGGCCAACTTGCTTCTCCATAAGCTTTCTTGAAGGTCATGGAATATTTAGATCCTTGGTACTTAACCATACCAAGTCACCAACTTTGTACTCTGGAGCAACAGCTTGAGTATGATCTGTGTGTTGCATCATGTCATCACGTGCTTTCATTAATGCTGCCTCTGCTTCCTCCTGCACATTTCACATTTTTGATACAAAATCCTCCACTGATTGTACCTTGACTTCCATTCGAGGTTCTACTCCTATTCTGGGATGATACCCATAATTAGCAAAGAAGGGTGACATGCGAGTAGCCAAATGGAATTTATTATTGTGATGATATTCAGCAATTGCCAACCATTTGGGCCAGTCAGTTTGTCAGTTGACAAACATGTGTAGGTACTGCTCCAACTCCTGATTTATTCTCTCTGTCTGCCCATCGGTTTGTGAGTGATATGCCATAGATAACTTGGTTTGAATCCCCAATATGTTATTTAACTCTTGCATAAACACAGAAGCAAATTGTGATCCATGATCAGAGATAACCATATCAGGTAATCCATGTAACCACCATACCTGATTTAGATAGAGGTGTGCCAAGCCCAATGATGAGGTTTCTGCAGTAGTAGGAATGATATGGACTTCCTTTGTGAAGTGGTCACATACTACAAATATTGCATTGTATCCTTGAGCTTCAGGTAATCCTGTGATAAAGTCCACAGATATATCTCGCCATGGCGCTTTAGGTATAGGGTTCAGCATTAATTTCCCTGCTGGATTTTTGGGAAATTTCTTCCCCTCATGCATGTATCACACCCATCCATATACCCCAACACATACTTTGAAATTCTGGGCCACCAATAATTTCTCATCACCAACTCCAATGTCTTCCACTTTCCTGGATGTCCAGCAGCTGGCATATTATGATGTAACTGTATGATCTCCCTTCATAAATTTTGATTCTTCGGTACATATACCTTTCCTCTGAACAACACTAACCCTTATTCTTCAACCCATTCATCTCCTTTAATATTACCTTTCTTCTCTCCCCTCAAAGCTTTCACAGCTTCCACTACTTCATCATCCATCTCTGAACATTGCCTAATTTTAGACAACATTTCCGTCTCTGAGCTATCCACCAATAAATGCCCTTGATGCATAGTGCAAATACGAAAGTATTCAGGTTTGAGTAGGATAATATTCTTATTGTCCTCCTCCACTCCCCTTTTATGATCTGTATGTCTGGATAATGCATCTGCTTTCCTCATCAAGCTTCCCACTTTGTGGATTAAGTGAAAATTAAAACACGATTGGAATAATGCCCAATGTGCTTGTCGATGGTTAAGCTTTTTAGTGGACATGAAGTACTGCAGATTTTGATGGTCTGTCCAGATTTCGATCTGATGCATACATCCCTCCAAATAGTGTCTCCATGCTTCCAATGCTTGTATTATTCCCAACATCTCTCTATCATGCACATCATAATTCCTCTCCACATCATTCAACCCTCGAGACAAATATGCACAAGGATGCCATTTGTCATCTTCACATAACATTGATAATACCACTCCAGTAGCAAAGTTTGAGGCATCTGATTCCACTCATAAGGGACACGTTGATAGGTCTACTATGCGCTTTAAGGTCTGGAGAACATTCCCGCTTGTATCGAGACATTATGACATGCACTCTGAATTGCTATGAACGCCACGAAATCAACTTTGAATTATTTTCGAACTATTTCACATTATTTCGGACAGCTTCGAACTATTTCAAACTATTTCATGACACTTCAAATGACTTTGCAGCATTTAGAATGACTTTGGCCACCATGCAGCTGTCTTTAAACACTTTTTATGCATGCTGCACATTCGGAACAAGCCAATTTGCCACACATCAAGCACCACCAGACACAAGGAGAGATTACAAGAGACTTAGAATGTGATAAGGGCATTTTTATGTTTCATTGATATATTAAAGCAATAGAATAAGAACTATTACCATACTGGGACAATGTATGTTTCACTTATTATCATTTTTCATTTGTTTTATGTTTTACAATACCTTTATTGTTTGATATATTGCCTCATGTTTTCCACATGTTCTTGTTTCCTTTTTAGTAATATCTCTTCAAATTGTATATAGGCTTGTATTAGTTACTTAGAAAAAGAATAACAATGGGGAACAGCAGAAGTTACCCTCTCACTATTGTCAGATTTAAGAGTCGATCTCTTGAGTCATATCTTCACTTCGTATCTCTAAGTTCTGCAAAATATCATGAACTTCTTTAAAACTATCATATTCACTTCTTGTTTTATTGCCCATCACCTATTGCCTTCCAAAAAACACATCACATTCGCTAAACTCATTCCTCGATATATCTGAAACCTCTTCAAACATCTTCGAACCATTTCGCATGTCTTCGAACCAATTTCGAACTATTTTGAACTTCTTCATATGCTCTTACAAACTATTCACAACACGATTCGTCCTTTCACATTACTAAACACAACATTTTGGTCTCAGCAGTGATATTTAGTACCAACTCGCACCCTTCCTCTGACTCATGTTATACCATCTGAAGCCATTTAGTAGGTTTTGTTTGGGTTTCCGGGTTGAGTATCATCAGCATGAAATCTACTGGGGCTAATATTGGCTCTTCCACAAACTTCCTCTTCAACTCCTCAAATGCTGTCTGCTGCTGTTCTCCCCATCTCCAGACTACTCCCTTTCATGTAAGATTGTGTAAGGGTGCAGCAATTTTGGGAAAATTATGAACAAAGCAATGATAAAAATTGGCCAGTTCCAAGAAAGCCTGAACTTCCTTGATATGGATAGGCACAGGCCAATCAACAATTGCCTGTACCTTGATAGGATCTAGATTCCATCAAAACCAATCTTTAACCCCAAGAACTCAATCTCGCTTGCCCCAAATACACATTTCTCTGGTTTAACAAATAAATCATTCTCTGCCAATCTCCTCAACACCTCCTGCACTATCCCCTCATGATTTTCTTCATCCTCCATGAATATCAAAATGTCATCAATGAATATTATTACCATGGCTTTGTCTATTATGTCCTTGAAAATGTCATTCATCATATTTTGGAAAGTTGGGGGACTATTGGTCATCCCAAAAAACATGACAAGCAGCTCGAAGGATCCTCGACGCATGGCAAGTGCTGCCTTCTACTCATCTCCTTTCTTTATTCGTACATTGTTGTACCCCTAGCGTAAATCCAATTTTGTAAAGACCTTGGCCTTTCCCACCTTGTCTATTATCTCTGAGATCAACAGCAAAGGGTACCCATTCTTCACTGTCCACTCATTCAAATACCTATAATCTGTACACATCCTCTTCCTCTGATCCTTTTTCAGTACAAAGAATACTGGTGATGTCTGCAGTGATTTTGAAGGTCGTATGTATCCCTTGCGCAATTGTTCATTAAGGAATGCATCCACTTCTTCTTGTTCCTTCGGAGATAACAGATAGACTTTTGACTTCTTTGGCACAAATCCCAGCTTCATCTCAATAGCATGATCCCATGGCTTTTGCACTGGCATCCACTCTGATTCCTTCTTCTGAAAAACTGACAAATATTTATGGTGGGCTTTCAGCACCCACTCCTCTACTGGCTTCTCCACTTTCACAGCATTTTTATCCCATGACTGTCCTCCATGAATTTCCCTAAAGGTTTGCTTCTGTTCTTCCTTACTGGTCATGATTGGAACTTCCCTGTTTGGCATGTCCTCATCTTCCACTTCCTCCATTGTAACAGAATACTTCGTCAAACGTTCTTTCTCTTTCTTTTCCTTCTTCTCCTTTTTTACTTTCCTCCCATACACATTACATTATTTAGGACAACAAGTCATGTGTACCTTCCCAGTTTTCCAATCAATTTCCAGGTTATGCTTTCATAACCATGGACATCCAATTATCAGATTGGTTTTCCCAAGGTTGCACACCTCAAATACAGCTCATTCCAGATGATCCTGATACTTCAATATCATTGTCACCTCCTCCTTAATAGTTCCTCCATGATTGATCATACCGTCAATATTGTACACCATTATAGGTTGTGGCAGTTTATGCATGCAAATACCATTTCTGGTAATTAAGGATTGATTAATAAATAATCCGGTAGCACCGCTGTCAAGCAATGCCTCCACATTAATTGCTTCATGCATGTCCACTGTCTTCAATCCTACTGTCAAGCTGATTTTGGGTTCTATCTGCACTGAGTGAATAAAGAATTTAGGAGTCTTCAGAGATAAGGCTGGGCATTTTTCTTTGTCGCATAAATGATGATGGTCATACTCTTCAATTTCTCTTTCAGGTTCACTCTGGGTTTCCTCGGATACTAATACATTATATTGATTCTGGATCACCAATAGGGAAACCTTCACTGGGACTCTTCCACAAAATTCTTCTGCTTATCTTCCTCCAACTTCACTTCCTCAATTGTCGCCTCCCTAATCTTCCTTTTCTGCCTACAATTTCGAGCCATATGCCCTAATTGTCCACAGTTAAAACATTTAACTGGAGATCGTCTCCCTACTCAATCAACATCCATTACATCCGTTGATGCTGCTGACTCCTTAACAATAGATGTCACTGCCATGGCCAGTGGCTGTGCCCTCGGAGTTTGTACCTGAGGTGTCCTTCCTTTCTCGGACTTTCCTCCTGATGACTTTCCAAATCTGGAATTCCCATACATCAATTTTGATTCTGCCTGTTCCTGTTGATATTGCTGATCAAGATGCATTGCCCAATTATACCACTCATCCAACCTCTCCAGCATAGAAGGTAGTCGATAGATAGACTTGAATAAAGAGGGATTTAATCCTGCCTTCAAAAATTCTACCAATGCAGCTTCTCCCATATTGGTCTGTGACACTTCTGCCTTGAACTGCAAAATAAATTCATCAGCTGTCAGAGAACCTTGGTGCATGGTTTTAATTTTGCATTAGCCATCGCCTTTGGATTAGGGTCTGAAAATTGTGCCTCCAATCTCTCCAACAATTCCCTGAAAGTTGCAAATGGTTTATATCCCATGGCAATTTGATTAATAGCTTCATTTCTCCAGAACTGTGCTTTTCCTTCCTGGATGTATGAGAGAGCAAACATAATCCTAGACTTGGTTGTATGAAATTCAGGCTTTCTCCCATGAATATACAACACTATAGAGCTGATGAAAGATTTTGTGTTCTCCATGGTATCATCAAAAATTTGTGGGGGCACACATTTAGGTAAACACATTTTTCCACTCTCAGACCTCTCTTCTGCATGCACATCCTCCTGAGACATCTACTCTACCATCTCCTCCATCTCATCATCTTTATCTTCCACTGTTTCTGCTTTTGTTTCTGCTTGTTTGGGCCATGATGCTGCTAATACTCACACTAGTTGGGACATTTGTGCTGTAAGAGCATCAATTTTGGCTTCTAGAGCTGGCATGGGAACAGGATTGTGACCAGAATTCAAAGTTGCTTGTTCTGTCATAATGATGTAAGCTGTGATGAGTCACTTCTTTGGCTGAGTCAAGATTTCGGCTTCAGAATTTTTCGCAAAATTTCGAGTCACGTGACCCAGCTATTTAGGTACCAAACATGGCAAAACATGTGATTTCGGCTATTTGTCAACACTTGGGCACTTTGGATCAATAACCCTTCCAACAGTGCCTGATCTCAGGGTTATTACTGAATTCAGCTAGTAACTACCTAAAATAGTTGTCCAAATTGAGTAATGTAAATCTTGGCTAAACCAGATCTGATGAGTTGTCTGGTTGCAGCTGTCCTAATGATGAGCGCTGCCTCTCGATCACTGGCAGTTGCAATGTAAGGTGAGACCTGGCATCGGCTTATGAAAGCAAGGTATTTAAAATATGTATATACAATTAATTACAGCTCTTGCCAAAATGATGAGTAAGCAGTTGTGGCACGCTGAGACAATGACATATGCATGTGTAAGAGAAGGCGCACTGATGGGGCAGTTGAGTTCTTCTGTTAGGGCGACACCCACTATTCTGCTAGCTGGACCATTGATAGGTCCACTGCACACTCTAAGGTCTGGAGAAAGTTTCCAATCATATTGACACACTATGACAGACCCTCTGAGCTGCCACAAACACTACAAAATCAACTCCAATTTTTTTTTGACTTATTTCACACTACTTCAAACAACTTCAAACAACTTCGAACGATTTCACAACACTTCAAACAACTTCTTACTACTTTGAATAACATCGGCCACTACACAGCTGTTTCTAAAACCCTTTCGATACATGCTGCACAACTGGAACAAGTTATTCTGTTGCATGTCAAGCACTACTGGACATGAGGAGAAATTACAAGAGATTTAGGATGCGATAAGTGCAGTTTTATATTTCATTGATATATTGAAGCAAAAGATAAGTACTTTTACCATATGGGGGCATGTATGTTTCAATTATTTATCATTTCTCATTTATTTTAGAATCTACAAAGTCCTCATTGTTTGATATATTGCCTTATGTTTTACATAAGTTTTAATTCCCCTTTTAGTACTATCTCTTCAAAAATGTATATAAACTTGTACTAGTTATTTAGAAAAACAGAGAATAAGTTACCCTCTCTACTACAGTCAGATTTAAGAGCAGTTCTCTTGAGTCTTACCTCGCATCGTATCTCTGAAGTTCTGCAAAATATCGTGAACTTCCTCAAACTTTCATATTTGCTCTCAACTCATCATCACCTATCGCCACTCAAAAACCACTTCTTAATTGCTATATTTATTTGTTGAACATATCTCAACACCAGTTGAACACCTTTGAACCTCCTCAAACTCACCCAAACAACTTCGAACCCATTCGAACCTAATTTGAACTACTTCACATGTTTTTAGACCTATTTTGAACTTTTTCGAACATCTTCGTATGCCTTTAAAGACTATTCATCACATTCTTTACCATTTTGCATCACTAAAAACAACATTCTGGTATTAGCGGTGATATTTAGTACTGACTTGCACCCTTCCTCTAGCCTGAGTTATACTTCATAAGCCTTTTAACAGGTTTTTGCTAGGTTTCCAGGTTGAGTATCATCATTTTGGAGCCCACCGCAAGGGGTTTCTAAATCATTTCATCATCTAATCCACCTCGAATCTCCCAGCTTAGGCCAACCCAAGCTCAAAACCTTAGAATCAAGACTTGCCATGCCTTCAAATCTCTCGAACAATCAGGGGGTGTTCTAATTCCTGTCTCTGATGCTGAATCTACATGTCGTTATCTGTTTCCTTCACCTATTTCCTTGTCTCCAACCTCGTCTTCCTCTTCTTCCTCATCATCTACTACATCATTCATTATTCCAGCCACTTCGACATATCTACCGTCCTTCGCTCAGGTTCTAACTCCTCGAATTGGTACATCTATGGCCACCCAAGCAATAATGCCAGCTCGTGGACATTCCACAGCACCTAAATTCAACCCTACTCAACCTTGAGAGCTACATCGATACTTTAATGAGCTCGAAATACTCTTCATTGACTGTAATGTTACAGATCCAGAACTTGTAAAGAAGCACACCTGTTGATATGTCGATATAGATACGTCCAAACTCTGGGAATCAATTCCTGAATATGAAACCGGCACTTCATTTCAAGATTTTTGTGTGGCAATCCACAGACTATATCCTGGTTCCAAAAATAATTGGAAATGGTCAATTTCAGACATGGACAAACTTGTTGGCAAACAACTTCAAATGGGTATCTTTAATGCGAGTGATTTAGGATTATATTACAGGTCATTCTACAACATTACAAAATTCCTACTCTCTAAAGGCCAAATTTTGGAGACAGAAGAAAGTAGAGCATTTGTTCGAGGTTTTCAGCCAGGTTTATGGTTACGAATTGCACGATGACTCGAACTAAAAATTCCTGACCACTATCTGGATGACACCTACCCACTCGATGACATTCATGCAGCAGCAAAATTTGTTTTAGCAGGGTCAATTAGTTCGAATTTGGCATCTTTACAGTCTTCAGAAACCTTGGCATTGACTTCGACATCTTCGACACAGATCAAATCGGAAGACTTATCAGTAATTCTCAAAAAATTTGCAACCACACTCGTTACAGCTCTAGCAGGTTCAAAACCCATGAATCCTCCTTGAACTAACAGTGGATTTCACTTGGACCAGCTCGAAAATTTAGTTTGTGTCTTTTGTGGACTCACCAATCATTTCATTAGTGACTGCTTGGTTTGCCAGTCCTATATCAATGAAGGAAAGTGTAAAAAGAACAACAAAGGAAAAATCATCCTTCCAATGGATGGTTCACCCCTCAAAACATTCCTGGTCACTTTATCAAAGACAGAATCGATGAATAGACTCAACAAAATCCTTTGACTACAACTGCATCATTACTCATGTACAACATCGCATCCTCAACAGCTACTTCAACACCACCTAAAGGCATCTACCAGGTTTCCAAACAATCCACGACACCTGAAGATCACATCACAAAGCTTGAACAAGAGATATACACTTTGTGAAGTGGTAGGGCCTTTGCTAAAACTAATTCAAGCATACCAACAGTCCCTGTCTCTCGACCTTCAGTCTCCCCAAACACTGTGGCAGTCGAACAATCAACTCCACAAGTACCCGCATCATCCATCTCGTCTATGGCAACAAACCTACCAACCTCAACTTTAGCATCATCTTCGACTTCGAAAACAACTTTGCAGCTGGTCATTCATCCTTATGCCACTGCAAAAAAAAATTTGTACCTACCACCACACGAATGAAACTTTGGATCAACTGTGAAAAGTAAAGCTAAAGATGGTCCTTCGCACCATACCCAAGCCCCAATTCAAAAGGATAAAATCACAGAAGATGTTTTCACTCATTCGATGAAGATGCTGATTATTACACTAATGCCCAAGGAATTGTTGTCTCTATCACCTGAAGTTCGTACAAAATGGAAGGAACAGGTCACTTCACATTGAATTCAGCAGTCCGAAGGAAATAATGCCACAAATCTGCTTAATGATGAGATTTTTGTAATTGATGATCCACTCGAAACTTATGTTAACAGTCTTCTACCAGGCAATATTCCAGAACCCTTCATCGCTGCAAAGGAATCCCATTCCATTAGGTCAATTATTATGAATGTTAACAGAAGGAATCCAGTCAAAAGCATCATAGACCTTAGTTCTTCGATTATTGCAATGTCTGAAGAAATTTGCCATGAACTTGGCCTCGCTTATGATCCTTCAATCCACATCCCACTCCAATCAGTTAATTTTAGTCTCATCTTACCATGGGACCCTTTTCCAATTTTCCAAAGTCCAATTTGATGGTATCTGGCACACTTGAGATGACCCATTTGATGGGCTTTTTTGAGAAGGGGGCATTTCTTCTTGGTAATGGCTTGAAAATTATTCTTCTTTAGTGCATTTCTGACAGTCTGAGGAGTGACAGGACTGGGAATAATGTTGTTTATCAAATTGGTGGCCTGGACAGCATTGTCAAGCTTTCCAGTAGTGATTTCTCAAATGATGGATGGCTTGTCATAAGAAAAGAGCTTGAAAGGACAACCTCCCATGTTGTTTTTCTTGTTCCAATCCATCTCCCCTTTGATTCTGCCAATTTTTGACTTCCCAACATTGGTTTTTGACTGGATCTGATGCAAGGAATTCTCCTCCTGGAGAAGAGAGATAATAGTAAAGTGCTGGGCAGAAGATAAGGGCTGCATGCAGTGGTTGAAAGGAAAACAGATGGTTGAACCAATTTCAACATGTCAAACTATATTAAACAAAGTCACATGACATTGTTTATTGTCATTAGAAGTAATCCCACCAAGATTCGACTTGTGAAAAGCCTTTGGCCATGAGTCTGGCTTGTTTTCTTCCATCCAATTTTATGGAGAAAACCCATCTATTTTTGATCATTTTTCGATCATGTGGAAGATCAACGATGTCATAGACTTGTTGCTTATGAAGAGCCTCTAATTCTTCATGACAAGCTTGTTTCCACTCATGTTGCTGCTGCCATGGTAGGCACACAATATTGCGAAATTGGTTTGGAACTTGGCTTATTTCGCTCGATGAGCTAATGGAGGCATTGATGAAAGTTTGGGTTTAGCATGAAATGTGCCTTGCAAAGTGGGGAGTATCACTCGTCTATGTTGATGATGGCTTGTTCATGGGGAAGAACAAGAAACTTGTGGATGAAAAGAAGAATGCTTGTCTGAAGCATTGGAAGTGCCATAGTACTGAAAAAGTCACAGAATTCTTAGGCATGTGCATCACCCAGACTGCAAGCAAAGTCAAACTCGATCAAACTGATTATCTCGCCAAAGTGCTTGAGAGATTCGAGATGACAAATGCCAAAGCGACCCCTACTCCACTCCCGACTGGTTACAGACCATCAGAAAACACAGCAATGCCCAACGCAGTGCTTAGATCAAAATATCAGTCTGTGATCGGATCTTTATTGTATCTGATGCTTGGAATGCGACCTGACATCACTTATGCAGTAATCAAGATGTCGCAATTCTTGGCTAATCCTAGCCAAGAACATCTAGACAAAGTGATGTACATCATGTGCTATCTGGTGGGAACCCAGAAATATAACATTGTCTACGATGGCGAGAAGTCCGAGGGGCTACAGGCCTTCACAGATTCTGATTGGGCAGCTGACACTGTCAAACACTGATCTACAATGGGTTACTTTGCTACTCTAGCGAGTGGCATTGTGTGCTGGCAGTCCCATTTACAAAAAACTGTAGCACTGTCATCCACAGAAGCTGAATATATGGCTCTCTCTGACACTTGTCGACAGATAGTGTGGATAGAGTCCTTATTCCAGGAACTTGGATATATACTGAAGCTCATACCAATCTGCACTGACAATCAGGGATCCATCTTTATTGGATCAAATCCAGTTCAGGAAAGAAGGACAAAACATATAGACATTCGCTACCACTATACCCACGAATGCATAGAAAATGACAAAGTCACAGTCGTTTTCATTCCTGGAAGTGATAATCTGGCTGACATGTTCACAAAGAACCTTGCCACCATCTTATTCAGGAAATTTAGAGACTCTCTCAGAAGTACTTTTGAGATTCAAACTTAGCTGCTTTGAGCGCTGTACAGTTTGAGGGGGGGGTGTTGAAACTAAACTCCGATGCATGCTGCATACATGAGGCAATGCATGCAGCACACACATGTTACTGCGCTTACTGCGCACACATGTGGTAAACACATTCCTGAGTCATGTGATATCCTTACTATTATATATATAAGGAGAACCTGTACTGTAGTAGATATACAGTGTTCTTACCTCTGCTAAACCCTAGCTCTAAGACTAACTAAACCCCAGGTAGGTTATAAGGAACATGTCATCTCTTTCTCTGTGCAGCGTATGTAGTCTGCTCCAACATTTCTGACCTTGTCCATCAGCATTCTCACTGCAGCCATTTTAGTCATCAGACAAGTTGTCACATGCCTTAGTAATCATTTGCTTACTCACTTTATTCATAATACAGTCTTACCAATTCTGGTCATGGACATTTACCAAGACCCATTAGTAAACTTCCACATTTTCCATTATTCTTTCAGCCTTTGCTATTCAAGTGCCCATAGCTTAGCCTTAGTCTTCAGTTTGAAAATTGTATATTTGTCTACACATTGTAATTTGCTTGTGTCTATTTATCTCCAGTCTAATATCAATCCTTAAATTATTGTCAACTTAATCTTAATTTAAACTCTTAATTCTTCGACTTTTATTGACTCCAAAATACTCTATAACCTCTGCTTAATCTATCCTTGCCCTCCATCTGGAAACTTGCCAGATATCCGAACCTCTCTGCCTGAAATTGGACAACTGATGAGGAGAAGAGTGCAACTTCTTATAAGTTGAAACCAAGTCCTCTCTGGCCCCTTTTCACCTGGCCCACTACAGCCCAGTGGATTCTGCCCAGAAACCTCTGAAACCCTCTGACCACTGATGACTGGGCCTGACTGGAAGTCTGGTGCACTCCTGACCAAGTCTTGACCTTGGTAGTAGCGATTCTGAACTCTGACAGATTTGAGAAAAGAGACATTGCAGGTGATTAATGCATCCTTAAGTGGTTTTTTTTCATTTGATATCTTCTCTGCATTATTAAAACAGCTGTCATAATGTGTACAAGGGCAAGTAAGCTAAGCAAGATACCAGGACTCATAGTGATTTATAAAAAGCATATCTAAACAATGTTAATTGGTTATGTTCATCATGTTGGACTTCCCTGGCACATTTAGATCCCACTACTCTCAGTACAGATTGAAGGGTTGGCAGCAGCATTGACGGTTGATTGAGAACAGACAGCGGCATGGTAACTATGCATGGCAACAGGATTGGATCGATTAGTGATGTGCCTGGCCCGGCCCAAAGCCAGAAGCCAAGCCAAGCCAAGCCAGGCTGTTGATGATGGCCCAGCAATGGCTTTGGCCCAGCTCAGAGTAGCTGAAAGCCAAAGCCACCAGCTCAGGCCATGGCTTTGGACCATATTGTAGCACATACTTTTGATTGTCAAAATGATGTGACTTTGATCACATGGTCATGCTTATCAGTTCATCAGCTTGTGATTGTTGCACTTCAAAAGTGTTTTGTGATACGTTCAGTTTGACACTGACTTGGATACCAATGATTTCTTCAAGCACAAATGTCTACTCTCTCTCCCTTTGTGGTGGCTCCTGCATGTATATAGGTCAATTATTTTTTTTTTAAATTGAATTTCTGCTTCACTCGAACCCCCCCAAATCAATGCCAAGTCTGCAAAGATGTCCACTGTCTCAGAGATCAAGGCTCTTATCAAAGTTATTGCCACCCTCTCAAATGGCTTACCCCAATCTATCCCCCCAATCTATCCCACTCGGCATAAAGGAGGACAAGATATAGACTGTGATGCACACAAAGGAAGGTGAGACAGCTCACAAAACATTTAACAGACATTTTGATGCCATGTTTGGGGAGGATTGTTGAGATACTGCTGGCCACTTGCAACATGTTTGCAGAGGAAGGTTGGGATTGGATAATGTTTGCACTTATCTTTCTAAGATTGATTGGGCAGATAATTTTTCATTGAATATTATTGAGATCAAGCTGAAATGACTTATTGTGGAACTCCAACATTATCAGTATGTTTTACAAGTTATTTTTTGCTGTGTTGTATTATGGCTGATATAAATCTAGTGATGCAACTGTCCCAGCATGGCCATCATGCCACACTGCCCCAACTTCAAAGCTCATGGATGCAAACAACACTGCACAGCCTGAACTTCCTTTCCAATGCAAGGCAGTCCATGCTTTTCACATGTGATGGGCTCAAGAAAACACATCTGTTGCTAACTTGGGCCAAAATCCTTCTGTGGTAGCTGCAGGTTCCACACCACCATCAACATCACCACCCAAACGTAACATTGACACATCTGGTTCTGTCGAGCCAAGCAAAGATGAGGATATTGATGACCAGCCCAGACCACATATGTTTCTCTTTGTTTAGATCTCAAATAAAACTCTGATTTACCTCCTCCATGTTTAAGTGACACATTGTGCTTAGTACCATGCAGAACAAGCATACTATCATCAGTGATGAAGATGAAAGTGGTGAGGATGACACAGATAAAGAGCGAAGGTCAACTACATGTGCATATGTTTCAAGAAAGGCATAACTCTGTTCTGAATATTGTTTTCACAGCCAAGTGGACATGTGCATCGCTAGGAAATCATGCAAAGACAAACGACATGACATTGGCCATTTCTTTCAGTCCCCTGTTGAGATGACTGTTAATGGAAAGGTGAAGAAGTATTGTATCTGCAAGCTCTGCCCATATGTATTACATACCTTGGTGATATGTTTGCTAATGAGATCTGTTCTTGCAGAGACAAAAAGAGACTCATGAACGAAGTCACAACTTTATGCTGTCACATGGAGGCACATCACTCAGTGAGTCAGCTACTACTCCTTTATCTCAGACCTTGATTTCTGTCAAGGAAAATACCACAAATGGGCTCAAGATGCCAACTATGAGTCAAGGCTGCCAGGCGATATCAAGAAGTGCAAAGTGGCAGCTGAACGCAACTCAAACCCTCAATTGCAACCGCAGGGAGAAGAAATCCAAGGAGCCAGTTGTTCTATATACTGACAAGATCTTCCATCAGGCTGCAATTGAATGGCTAGTTGCCACTGATCAGGTAAGCTAGATTCTCAGAGTTATGTTGTTATTTGATGCTGATGATTTTACTTGTAGCTGATACAGGCCTTTGAACACCCAAAGTTTAAGGAAATGATTGATGTTGCTGCATGTGCTATGAATGGCATGAAGATCCTGGGTCAAAAGTCAACACAAGCAGAAATAAAATGGATGTTCAAAGAGCATTTGATGAAGTTGAAGGCACAGCTCAACATAGGGATCTCTCTTAGACAATTAGTTCCTCATTCTCATATTGTTCAGGGCTCAACCATCACTGGTGAAGTCAATCTGATGTGTGATGCATGGCAAGCAAGCAATACAGATGGCTATTTTGCAGTTACCAGCCATTGGACTGAGGAAACAATGCCCACACAGTGGGAGCTCAAGAGTGGCCTACTTGGCTTTACACAACTCAGCAATGCTCACAACAGTGAGCGACTAGGTCAAGCCCTCTATAAGATCATCAAACAGGTTGGCATGGCATACAAGGTAGGCTAATTGTAGCATTGTATACTACGTCACATTCACTAATACATTGCAGATTGGTCACATTATGTGCCATAACACATCTAATAATTCCACAATGATGCAGGAACTGGCTGTATGTTTAAGAGGTGCAACTAAGAAAATAAATCAAGTGGGTATCTCGTGAGGTTGCTGGTGTTTGATTTCAGCTCACAATGTTTCACAGCTGTCTCGTGCACATTATAAACTTGGCAACTCAAGCCCTCATATCAACATACAACAAGTCCCCACACTTCGACCTGAAGAATCCTGAAGTGCATGTTCCAACAAGTCATGATGAGGTGTGGTTAGTTAGGGCAATCACAGTCAAGGTATGTATCAAGCTATTGTTACTGGAGCATTAAAACTAATTGTAATCAAGGAATGGTCTTCATCAAAGCAAAAAGCAATGTGGAAAACTGTTCAGTCCAAGGGAGGTATTGCAAGACCTGTCCAACTTATCATCAACATGAAGGTCTAATGGTCCTCAACATATCTAATACTGCATAGGGCTGAACAAAACAAGATGGTAAGCATGAGGTAAATTTGGTGCCATCAATACTCATTTTTTACAGTTTGTTGACACCTTCATCGATGAACTACGTTGGGAAGAGACTGAGCCTGCAAAGTGTGACAAGATCCATGCGCTCAAACTGGACAGTGAAGAATGGGAGCACATCAATGTCTTTCTGGGTCTCCTAGCAGTATGTATATCATACACTCTCCTCATTCAATATATGAAACAAATTTATTAGCATGCAGACAATGCACAACAAGCATTTTCATCTGACCAAGCATCAACTCTTCACCTGGCTATACCTGCCCTTAAAGCACTTCATAGGGCATGGTTCTCGTGTGCTGAACATCCAAAGTATGAGTGATTTGCTCCTGCCCTTGAAGCCACATATATGAAAATTGACAAGTATTATGAGAAGACAACAGAATCACTGGCCTACATTCTGTCAATGAGCACATCATTGCTGTTCATATCAATGCCAACCTCTGATAATTGTTAGTCCTCAATCTGAAGGAGAAGATGTTATATTTCAAGAAGCATTGGTCAATGGAACTTTAGGATGATGTCATGAAATGTGTCGAAGATGTGGTAAGTGAAATATTGTGTCACAATTGGGCTACATGCTAACTTTGTGTATCTAGTTTAAGGAGTGGTATCTTCTACTGACTCAAGATTTGAATGTCCCAAAATCTTCAAAGTCCAAGAAGACAGAAAGAGGTCTATGCACTGATATGGCTCCCTATCACCCTGCACTCATACTACAGCATTTTTTGCAATTGTGCACACCACTTAGACACCTACTCACTTTGCACAGTGTGCTTTCATGTGCCCAAGTGTGCTCCTGTATGCATCCATGCACTTTTGTGTGTCTATGCCTTTGTCCACTTTCATGCACCTCCATGTGCTCTCGTGTGCTTTAGTGCACTTCCATGCACTCCAGTGCACTTTTGCATGCCTTTGACCACTTAGGTGCACTTTTGTATGCCTTTTACATTTCTACTGCGCCTTTAAATCCCCCTTTAGCTGTTTCCTATTGTGCACTCTAAATGTGCCTTGTTATGCTTCAAACTGCCTTTGTGCACCTTCCACACTCCTTATCTGCCTTTCACAGTTATTGCATGCTCGATGCACCTTTATGCACTCTTTTTATGCTTTACCTGCAACTCACATTCTTTGCTGTGCACTCATTGCACGATCCACTTATCACACACACAACAATCCACCACCACACCAATTGTGCTGTGTGTCATGGCTTCCAGCTTACTGGGGCACTTATTTGAGGTGCACCATGATTCCAGCATGAGTGAACTGTGCATTCTCACATAATCTGGGCACTTTGCACCTATTTAGCATTGGACTGTGTGCACTTGGGCACTTCACATAATCCTGGCACTTTGGTGCTATTTGGCCTTGCACAGCATCTCCTTATACATAGTTCTTCTGCATTTCCAATTGGCATCACCTTATCTGGTAGCTGGCACAGGTTGATCATGTCACTATTACTAAGGCACAGCATGCAACACATAACACTGAAGCAGATTAATTGGAAAGAGCGCATGGGACCTAAAGCACACCAAAAATAGAACAGTGCACCAGAACAGTTGGGTATTGGGCTATAGTGTGTGCAAATCTTATTGGCTAAGGCAGCAGCATTGTGCAGTTGGCTTTAGATGGGCCAATGGATGGACTTGTGGGTAGTGCATGGTGCTTTCTATTTTTATACTTTATTTTACTGTTTTTATCACATAAGCCATTTGTACATAGTAGGTGGACAGATAGAGAATCCGAAAGATCTTTCCCCCCCCACACAGTTCATAGCTCATTCTGCACATAGTCTGTGCACCAGCATTCAATCCATGCACCTTTGTAGTGTGCCCTTCATATAGCCACATTTGCATCCCCTCATCGTATTGCTGTGTTTCATCCCTTTGTTGCACTCTTTGTCTTCATTTGTGCACTCTTGCAGTGCACCCTTCATATATGTAGCTGTGTTTGCACATCATTTGTGCATTTCATTGTATAGCTGCATTTTGTGCACCATTTGTACATTTTCCCACTGGTTGCACTCACATCCTGCTTGTGTCCCTAGCCTGTGCATCACCCTTGCAGCACACTCCAGTGCTGTCTTTGTTCCATTACACCTCCCACTTTCGTCTCCCTTGTCATTGCGCATTTTTGCCCCTTTGCATTGCACACTTTTTAACCATTGCACATACCTTCCTTTTGGTGTACACAACTAGTGCACACATCAAAAACCATCTTACCAGCCTCTTTGTAGTCTCTGCACCTTGAAGGACAAGGCCCTCTAAGCAAACCCCCTCATCCAGAGCATGCCTGCAGCTGTAGGTTTAGTGTTCACCCCTTCTGTTGAGACTCTGCACTGAGTACCAACTGAACACATCAGTGCATTGCTTTGGGAACTTAGTGATGATGAGGATAATGTTACTGATTCGCACTCTGGTGTTTCAGAGGACCCTGACCAGCCATGGTCTCAGCGCTTCTAGGCATATATGAATGTTAGCGAGCAAGTACCAGATGGCTGGTCAGCAATTAAATGGTGGGGAGTGAGTGTTCCTGTTCCAATACTTGATATTTAGATGACTTATCATGACATCTTTTTAGGTTAATTCTTCTTGCTATCATCCTGCTTGGGCATCGCTAGCTCACAACTATCTATCCATCATGTCATCATCTGTTTCAAGTGAGTGTGCATTCTCACAAGGTGGCATTATGATCAACAAACAACAAAACTAACTCAAAGGAGATATTGTTGAGGCATAGCAGAGTATCAAATGTGTGATCTGACATGATCTGCTATTTTGGGAACCAGCTCCTTTGTCAACTCTCAAAGCAGCGATAATACTCAACCCAGAAACCCATACCATCCAAAGCCATTTAATAGGTTTTGTTTGAGGTTAGAAGCATAAAATGGTGAGACACATTGCAAATAAACTTTAGGAGCATATGAAAAGGCTCAAAGATGTTCAAAATATGTTCAAAGATGTGCAAAATAGTTCAAAGGGGTTTAAAGAGGTTTGAAGTAGTTTCAAGGAAGGTCGGAGATGTTCAAAGTAGTTTGAGGTATATCAAGGAATGAGTATAGCAAATGGGAAGTGTTTTTTGAGAGACGATAGGTGATATGTGATAAGTCGAAGGCAAATACGAATGTTTGAGGAAGTTCATGATATTTTGCAGAACTTAGAGATACAATGCGAAGCTGAGACTCAAGAGAACTGCTCTTAAATCGAATGATAAGGGAGAGGGTAACTTCTTCTCTGTTTTTCTAAGTAACTAGTACAAGTCTATATACATTTTGAAGAGATAGTACCAAAAAGGAAATTTAACATGTGTAGTACACGAGGCAATATGTGCAACAATAAGGACTTTGTAAATCATAAAACAAATGATAAATGATAAATAATTGAAATGTACAGTGTCCCCATATAGTAAAAGTACTTATCTTTTTGCTTCAATATATCATTGAAGCCTCTAAGCACTATTATTGCATCCTAAGTCTCTTGTCATCTCTCCTCATGTCTGGTAGTGCTCAATTTGTGACGCTGTAGTTTGTATTGGATGTGCCATGTGTATTGAAAGGGTTTTAGGATAGATATATGGCAGCCAACATTGTTCGAAGTGTTGCAAAGTCATTTAAAGTCGTTTGAAGTCATTCAAAATGGTATGAAATGAGTTCAAAACTGAATTTGTGGCATTGATGATACTCAACCTGGAAACCCAAACAAAACCTACTAAATGGCTCCGGATGGTATAACACGAGTCAGAGGAAGGGTGTGAGGTGGTACTAAATATCACTGCTGAGACCAAAACATTGTGTTTAGTGATGCGAAATAGTAAGTGATGGTTCAAATAATCTGTAAGAGCATACAAGGTTGTTTGAATAAGTTCGAAAGAGGTTCAAAGATGTGCAAAATAGGTTTGAAAAAAGTTCGAAGAGGTTCGAAGTCATGCAAAGTAGTCCAAAGAAGTTTGAATAAGTTTGAAAAGGTTCGAGGTATATTGAAGAGCGAGTTTAATGAATGTGAAGTATTTGTCGAATGGCGGTAGGCGATGGGTGATAAAACGAAGAGCAAATACAATAGTTTCGAAGCAGTTCGCAATATTTCACAGAACTTAGAGATGTGACGTGAAGATAAGACTAAAGAGAATGATTCTTGAATCTGACGATAGCGAGAGGGTAACTTGTGCTGTTCCCCGTTGTTCCTATATTTTTGTTCTAACTATCTAATACAAGTCTATATACAATCTGAAGGAATAGTATTAAAAAGGAAATAATAACAATTGTAGAACACAAGGCAATGTGCACAGCAAATAAAGGTATTGTAAAACATGAAACAAAATGAAAGATGATAATAAGTAAAATGTACATTGTCCCAATATAGTAAGAGTTTTTGTTCTATTGCTTTAATATATCAATAAAACACAAAAATGCACTTATCACATTCTAACTCTGTTGTAGTCTCTCCTTGTGTCCGGTAGTGCTCAATATGTGACTAAATAGTTCACTCCGGTTGAGCATTGTGTATCAAAAGTGTTTTAAGACAACTATACGGTGGCTGAAGTCATTCAAAGTGCTGCAAAGTCATTCGAAGTGTTGCGAAATGTCGTGAAATAGTTCAAAGTAGTTCGAAGTCATCTGAAATAGTGCGAAATAAATCGAAAAGTGTTCGAAGTCGATTTCGTGGCATTTGTAATGATTCAGAGTGCATGTCGTGGTGTCTCGATGTGAGTGAGAATGTTCTCCAGACCTTATAGTGCACAATGGACCTATCAGCATTTGTAGCAATTTGGTGCATGTCTCATGATGTGTCGATACAATTAGAACCATTCTCCAGACCTTAGAGCATGCAATAGACCTATCAGCAGAGTTCAATGAAGATGGTGAGGATGATGAGGATGGTGGAGTAGGGTCCAAAAATGCTGAGGGTTGGGATGATTTGCTGATGGACTCAGAGGATGATGATGAAGGATCAGGGATGGACACTGAATCCAATGTTGATTAGCTAGACTGTAACTACACCGATCGTGTCATGCCAAAATACACATTTTCTCTGCCAAAAGCTGGGGCTTGGGCCAAGCCGTCAGTGGGGGCTTTGGTTCGGCCCAGGTTTCGAGAAAGCCAAAGCCGCCTTGGGCCAAGCCGGGCCGGAACATCACTATCCGATCGATGGGGATATCCTGGTAATAATAAATTTCACCGAATTGGCCGAATAATTGCAAGTCCGATTTATGGGTGAACGTACCAACTTGATCCTAATATCAGTGATCCTACCGCTTCTCTTTCGCGAGCTTTTCAACCACTATTTTTATTTGCAGAGTTACGGAGATCGTATATCTTCAATTTCAATTTTGACTTCTGTATAACTGGAATTCCAATAGGGACCAAACAATCTATGTACAATAATCAAATACCATCTGTCTATGGTTCTATGCCCATCCACCATGCCTGCCTTCTAACCGATCCACCCAGTTCCGTTTAAAATTTTCGAGGAGCGAGCTAACGTCGCTTCCCTCTAACACATCAAATCGGACCCCTTTCGTTGCAAATGCTCCGACAGCGACCAACTGCTCCTTCATAGTTTCTTCCCTCTTATGTAAAGTAGCAGTCGACAACTTGCCTGCTGGGCCAGGAGAACCGGGTTGAACGATAACATGTTCAACATGAAGCGGCAGCCTCGACGAAAATAATGCATCAGTCTCTCCATCGCCACCAAATGCTTCCTGAAGCTCTTGGGCAAAGCTGATGGCCATACTCAGGCCTGAGACACGTAGGTGTGTGAGAGAAGGGCAGGCTTCATCTAGCCCACCTATCTGCAGCAGCCCGTGAGGATTGCGGTTTCCGTGGAGGTTGAGATGTGTGAGGCGTGGAAATCTCCCGGGAAAGGAGGGGAAAGGATAGAACCCAGAGACGGAAAGCTCGCGTAGGAACGGGAAGGAAAGCCGGAAGAGCCGTGCGATTAATTTGGTGCTTGTCGCGGGGTTGGAGGACACGAAGGCAAGGGTCTCGAGAGTAGGGGCGACGAGCGTGAGGATGCGCGTGACCGCAGTTGGATCGAGGGCGCATGATGAATTTTTGGGTGTATTGGATATGTGGTCAGAAAGGAAAAGGTGGCGAGTTTGCCGAAGGTGGCGTGGCGTGCTTTCCAGCCTCGAAGTGAGTGTAACAATTTGGTTTAAGCCCGAGATACACAGAGATTGGTAGAGATATGTACGTGCTATCTCGTGGAAATATTTGGATACGAGGCTAATCGCTCGAATTGTACGTCCATCGTCAAGGCCTGCCAGTTGACAGATGTACGAATGAAGTTCGGGCGGGCAGGTTTGCATGACCACTTGCCGTACAGTTACGCAACGGCTGAAGGTCGGATTGAGAACGAAGAAGCAGCGAACCAACAGTTATAGGAACTTGGTCGGTCCATTTTACTGGTTGGAGCGTCAAAATGGTGCAGGGATGGCGACATATGAGCGCATCTCACGTGATTGACGCAGTCTGGATGTCCCGCAGCCTAAGCCTTCCTCCTGATTGCAAGAGTTACCAGGGAACCAGCCCCCTGTTAACGTCGGATGGATAGTTTGAAATTCCAAAGTTGCGTACCAGATCAAAATCGCCGAGATTCCAGTACGAGAAGCAGCATCGATCTTGTGGTTCGCGGCATCTAAAGCCTATTTTCATGGTGCAGTGTTATATCACAAGAACTCGCGGGGCAGACTTTGAATTCTGCCTCAAGCGTAGTCTGTGAACGATCAGACCGGTTGGGTGATAAATGGAAACTACTCTCTGTCATGTATATGAGATTTAAATCCTTTGAACTTGTGATGGCCTGGGGATTCTCATCTTCGGCTCCAGTTCGATCATAGCTTAGATTCTTTTCGGATCGCCGCAACGCCGTAACAAGACATTTTAAATAAAGATCACTTTACTTAGCATACAGTGATCCTGAATTCTCCGAAACACCGGGAGATCTCCGTGTGAGTGCAAAGAAAAGATCAGCAACCCGGGTTGCCCCAAAATTGGGTTGCTAGTTAAATTATAAATAGTAGCGACGCTCAAAGTTGAGCTGCAACTTTCGCAACTCGCAGTTGCAGCTCGAAGTGTAACAGCTAGTAACAAGTAGTCACACTTAGTCACAATAGGTCACTCATGCATTAGGAGACTACACTCTCGTAATTCTTCTGTGCAATACATACACAGACACTCGTTTTTATATTCCACTCATTTAATCTCTTGTGTCCCTAATGAGTGACATACTACCTTCACAACCTACAAAGAAAAAGAATGTTGAAATTAAATTCCGATGCATGCTGCATACATGAGGCAATGCATGCAGCACACACATGTTACTGCGCTTACTGCGCATACATGTGGTAAACACATTCCTGAGTCATGTGACATCCTTACTATTATGTATATAAGGAGAACCTGTACTGTAGTAGATATACAGTGTTCTTACCTCTGCTAAACTCTAGCTCTAAGGCTAACTAAACCCCAGGTAGGTTATAAGGAACGTGTCATCTCTTCCTCTGTGCAGCATATGTAGTCTGCTCCAACAAAGAAGCCAAACTTGGACAAACCAACCATTCCTATGTTACCCTGGGCTGCAGATAGTGATCGACACAAATACTGAAAACCCACCAGGTTGTCGGGTATGGGTTTGGCGGGTACGGGTCAGGGTCAGCCCAAGATAACCCAAACCAGACCCATACCCATGCAGTATGAAACCCATACCCACAGGGGCGGGTTTCCTTCAATTGGAAATTTACCACAGTGGTGCATCAGAACTATACAGGTTATATACATATAGAGTTTGGAAAAAAAAAAAAATCAGCCTTGCCCCAACTCCCCACAATGGTGTGCAATGAAGTTGACCCCTCTCTGATCACCGATGAATGGTGCAAATGAAAGCTAAGCTCCTACATTAGGAATGAAGACAATATATCTGCCAACAAAGCAGCAATGATTAAAAGATTACAGCAAACTATCCATCCAACCATGGCTGCACAATCTGGTCATTCTTTTAACAATAGGAAAGATATATGTGTCATTGACTCACTCTATGACAGAGTCCAAGCCTCTGATGGCAAGGGGAGGAACAAAGTCTCGATCACACTCTCCATTGATTGAAGCAATTGAAGACAAAGATTCTCGCCCACACAATAATGCACCTTCCAGAAATCCATCTCGTATCATAGAGCCATCTGATGAAGACACATTGAGCCAGATGCCAACAATCCAGTGGATTAAACAACAACACTCCATCAAAGAAATTGTCCACAAGGATGACCATCCTCGCAATGTACCACCCAGAAACTCTAAGCGCATTCTCGAGCCATCCAATGATGAAGAAGATTCTGATGGCACATAGAAGCATGGTGTTCACCAGCATAAACCCATTCCCAGGCAAAAAAAGAGGCCACATACACATCTTCAGTCACCTGATGATTCTGATGCAGAGAAGCCCATAGAAGATCCTGAAGCAGAGCTGGGTCAGTCATTACAATAGTTGAAAGCGGCGCAGGTTTATATTTTTCACCACAGAGCGGTTAGCAAAAGAGTGGACCTCACCAATCTATGCCTTCTTTCAACCATGCCCATCCATTGAGATTGTGAATGGCCGGCATTGCCATGAATTCACATGTGCTGCCCCCCATTGTAAGGGAAAGGGTTCGCAGCCTCGTATAGTTCATCGTTTTCTTGACACAGGGGATGCAAAGTCCACAAGCAATCTTTGCAAGCATGCAAAGCAGTGCTGGGGTGCAGATATTGTTGAGCAGGCAGATGAGGCAAAGGATATTGCTAGTATTCGTGAAGGGCTCACTGCAGCAAAAAAGCTCAAGGACAGTTCCATTACTGCAACATTCAAGAGACAGGGAAAAGGAAAAATTACCTTCATGGCACATCAACACACATACAAGGAAATGAGGTATGTCATGAGCACTCACCTAGCACCTACATCCCACTTGCTTATGTCCCACAGGATTGAATGTGTTCAATGGGTGGCAGAGAGCATGCAGCCCATGAGTATTGTTGATGATCTAGGCTTTCATTGATTGATGAAAACAGGGTGCCCACAATATTGTATTCCATCATCTTGGACAGTTGCTCATGATGTTCATATTGTTTTCCATAGAGTCAAAGATCGGATCATGAAAATGTTGCTTGTGTGTTCTAATAACCCAGTAGTAGTATGAATTGAACCATAAAAAACTTACTGGATAACTAGGGGTACAATGGCCAGTTGAATTTCGTAATGGATGCATGGACATCCCCTAACCACAGAGCTTTTGTGGCCGTAATGGTCCACTTTGAGCACCATGGTAAACCCATTGCATTGCTGTTGGATATCATCGAGTTAGCAGTCTCTCACTTTGGGGTTAACCTTGCTGCAGCATTCGCAAAGATTCTTAAAAACTATAAAATATCAGACAAGGTCAGCATCCAGTTGATATCATGCACTCCGTCCTGAAAAGACTTACCAACTCGCCAAACTAGATTCTTGGAGTCACCTGCAACAATGCCAGCAACAATGACAAGATGATTGATGCCCTCGCCAAAATTATCCCTCACTTCCCAGGCCCTGTCAACTGCATCTGATGTCTGGCACACATTGTAAATCTTGTAGCTAAGATCATCCTGCACCAGTTTGATGCCTCAAAGAAGGGGGCAAACAATAATGATAGCAGTGATAACGATGGAATGTTAGAGGATAACCTTGAAAAGGGTGACCTTGCAGAGCTGACAGAAAATGCTGATAAAGAGGAGAGAGAAATGGATGACGGGGATGACAACGAGGGTGATGCTCAGCTGGAAGATGATCTAGAAGAGGTAGAGGAAGCCATGGGAGAGGAGGTAGAGATGGCATGGAAGTTGGTGCAGCCAGTCAGTTGTGTTCTGTATAAGGTAAGTGACAATAAACAATATCTGTTGATTGTAGTCTGGGCTGATTGATTTTATGCTGGTCCAGCTCCGAAAATTCACATATGCTGTCAAAAATCCTCTTATCCGAATGGCACAACATCATCAAGAAACTAGCTGCAAAATCCATTAACAAAAAGAAGACACACTCTCTCCGCATTATGCACGTGATGTCACGATGTGCTGGAACTCAACCTACGACATGCTCAAGTTCACATATGCCTATCGTGAAGTCATAAACCAGCTCAGGGACAATTGCTCCCTCAATGTTGGCAAGTATATGATTACAGACGCAGAGTAGGAACTGGTGCAGCAGCTTCAAGATGTGCTCAAGGTAAGTTGACAACACTGAAACTTCAAATTTTCTGATGGACCACTTCATTGCAGACCTTCAAAACTGTCACATTGCAGTTTTCCATGGATACCCCATGCCTTACCACCATTATTCCAGCCATGGACAAGATGCATGAAGAGCTTACCACTGCATCCAAGAACATGGACTACTCACCAGCCATTCGAGCTGTGTTAACAATTGGCAAGAACTTATTGAACAAATGCTATTCACTTATGGACCACTCCAATGTTTACTGCATTGCTATGGGTTGGTTAATCATGATGTTCTGTGGCATAAACTATTCTAATCTTGCACATCCAGTTCTCCATCCATGATACAAACTGAAATACTTTGAAAGACAGGGTTGGGATAAGAAGTGGATTGATATTGCGGAGAACATTGTCAGAGACAAATTCAAGGCTTCATACATGGACTATGTTGTTCACAAACCTGCAGTCTTGAAGCAGGCCTCAAAAAAGGTGAGATAAGCTCAGGTTTCCTTGTCTCTTCAAATAATATATCTCATGCTAGGCTGCAACGTCATCTGATAGTGGTCTCTTGGCAAATGAATCAATGGCCTCAAGCTCTGATGAAGATGAGTTTATGAATGAGCTGGACTGCTACCTCTTGACAGGGCAGATTAAAACTGTTACGGACCCTCTGCTGTGGTGGATCGAAAACCAAGCCACATATCCTCATTTATGGTGGATGGCATGGGATTATTTGACAATTCCAGGTATGTGTTGCACTGGTGCAAAGGAACAAAGCTTACACATATGTTACAGCTTCATCTGTTGCAGTTGAGCATGTCTTCAGCAAGGGTCGCTTGCTAATCTCTCACATCTGTAATTGGCTCATTACGACACACGCTCTGAACCACTATGAATGCCACTAAATCGACTTCGAACCATTTTCGCACGATTTTGCACTATTTCGAACAACTTCACACAACTTCGAACCTTTTTGAACACTTTCGAACCATTTTGCGACACTTCGAATGACTTCAGCTGCCGTATAGTTGTCCTCAAACAATTTCAATACACATTGCACATTCGGAACAACCCAACTCGCCGCATATCGAGTACTACCGGACAAAAGGAGGGATTACAAGAGACTTAGGATGCGATAAGTGCATTTTTGTGTTTCATTGATATATCAAAGCAATAGAACAAGATCTATCACCATACTGGGACAATGTACGTTTTACTTATTATCATTTTTCATTTGTTTTGTGTTTTACAATACCTTTATTGCTGTGTACATTCCCTCATGTTTTACAATTGTTCTTATTTCCTTTTTAGTACTATCTCTTCATTTTGTATATAGACTTGTGTTAGATACTTAGAATGAGGGAGAAATAGAACAACGGGGAACAGCACAAGTTACCCTCACAGTTATCGTCTGACTTAAGAGTCGTTCTCTTGAGTCTTAGCTCGCATCGTATCTCTAAAAGTTCTGCGAAATATCGTGAACTTCCTCGAAACTATTGGATTCGCTCTCCATTTTATCGCCCATCGCCTGTCTCCATTTGACAAACACCTCACATTCGTTAAACCCGCTGTTCGATATACTTCGAACCTCTTCGAACTTATTCGAACTATTTCGCGCATCTTCGAACTTATTTAAACCGCTTTGCATGCCTTCGAACTACTTTTGAACTCTTTCGAACAACTTCGTATGCCTATACAGACTTTTATCCACAGCCCTTACCATTTCGCGTTACTAAACATTACGTTTTGGTCTCAGCGGTGATATTTAGTACCACCTCGCACCCTTCCTCTGGCCTGTGTTATACCATCCGAAGCCATTAGTAGGTTTTGTTTGGGTTTCCGGGTTGAGTATCATCAATGTGCACTTCTTTGTCTTGGTGCATGGAGCAAGACTGGGTTCATGGAGTTAGGTAATTTATTGGTAGCAGCTTTATTTCCAGATAGTAGGGAGGACAAAACATGGTCAGATGATGACTGGGGAGTAGTATAGCAACTTGTACAGACATTGTAGAAGAAATTCATCCCAACCCTGGACCCTCACCCATCAGGTATGGGTATTATCTCTAACCTGCAGCTAACCCATGCTTACCCATACCCCTGTAGAAGGGTATGGGTTTGGTCCAGGTACAGGTACAGGTACCTGCAAAAATACCCCAGGGTACCCATGTCGATCACTAGCTGCAGATGACTGTGCTTTGACTTGGAAGCTTATTGGTCTCATTGAGGAGGATGAAGATATAAAGTTTCTGGTTGGAAAGAATAGGAACAATGTGAGTAGTGCAAAATCCAATTAAATTATTGAGTATTCCTGAGCTTTTGGAACATCTCTATGTATATCAGCCTGCAGCCTAGTAATCACTTTAGAGGTGTCAAGATCATCAAGAGGAATCAAGGTATCCTGCATAGCCAAGTGGAGTGTGTAGGCTTGGAGGACCTGGTCATGGACATTCTTCTGAGGCATGGCACAGAGTTGCTATCTCATAAGGTTATGTGTGACAATCTACTACATACAGTGACTCACAAAACTGAGTCAATGTTTTGCACTTTTTAATTTATTGTTGAATAACTTCCCATAAACAACAAAACCAAACAAGGTATTGGTGTACCGAATAACATAAATGATCAGGGCTACCAAACAAACAAAGAATTATGTAATTTTAATCATCCCTCATGGAGATATGATCATTTTAATTCAGGGATTTATTGACTCAGTTTTGTGAGGTGGTATCAATATTATGATAAATTGTAATTCTAGTATTTTGTATGACCTCCCTTGGCCTTAATAACTGCTCCCAACCTTCTAGGCATGCTTTTAATCAAATTCTGACACACCTTTGATGGAATATTATTCCACTCTTCTACTACTCTTTCCCATAACTCCCAAATTCCTTTTGGTGCTGTTGGATACTTGTCTAACTGGTTCTTGAGGTGAACCCAATGATGTTCAATAGGACTGAGGTTTGGAGATTGGGCAGGACAATCCAGAAGAGTAATATTGTTGTTCTCCATCCATTTCTTGGCCTTTTTTGAGGTATGCTTGGGGTCATTGTCTTGTTGAAAAATCACCTCTTCTCCAGAAATTCCACTCTCCTCCAAGCTAGGCAGCATATGGTCCTTCAAAATGGACACATACTGGTCAGCATTTATCCTCCCCTCAACCTCTGCAAGATACCCAACTCCATTCCATTCCATACACCCCCATACCATAATGTTTCCTCCCCCAAATTTGACAGTTCCCTGCACCTCTCTCTCAATCAACCCCTCTCCCTTCTGTTTCCAGACCCACTCTCTCCCATCTGACCCAAACCTGTTGATTTTAGTCTCATCTGACCAAATAACCCTCCTCCAGTCTTCCACAGTCCACTCTCTATACTTCTGAGCAAAAGCCAATCTTGTTTTCCTATGCCTTATACTAAGCAAGGGCCTTTTCTTCTTCACCACAGCCTTGAATGAGTTTTTTCTGAGAACTCTTCTGACTGTTTCTGAGGAGACTGGAGTGGGGATAATGCTGTTGATGTAATGGGTGGCCTGAACAGCATTTGCAGCCTTGCCAGTGGTGATTTGAGTAAGGATGGCTCTCTGAGAGGTAGATGAGAGCTTAGAAGGACAACCACCAGAGGGGGAATCCAGGTTTGGATGGAGAGCCCTGAGTGTTCTGGATACACTAGACTGGCTGAGGTTGAGTTTAGAGGCAATATTGTGGGTAGAATAATGATTGGAGGCCAGAGAAAGAATGTTTTCCTTCTGAGCAGAGGAGATGGGATGCATTGGAGAATATTGAAGTATGAAGAATGCTAGTCCTAATTAAATACTATAATTTAAGGTCCCATCAAGTGTCACATCACCTTAGAAACCATCTGTCAAGTTTTTGACATTATACAGTTGGTGGAGCATCAGATTCTAATATTTCTGACTACCCCTCACAAAACTGAGTCAATGAGTCCCTGAATTAAAATGATCATATCTCCATGAGGAATGATTAAAATTACATAATTCTTTGTTTGTTTGGTAGCCCTGATCATTTATGTTATTCGGTACACCAATACCTTGTTTGGTTTTGTTGTTTATGGGAAGCTATTCAACAATGAATCAAAAAGTCCAAAACATTGACTCAGTTTTGTGAGTCACTGTATGTTACGACCATTTTGTGAGAGTGATGGCGTGATGGGATCAGGGCTAAGAATAGATGATGAGCTGTATAACATAGGCTATGTTCATTTTGTGGGAATGATGGGAGTGATGGTTGATGGGATTATCTGAAATTTGTCAGAGCTGTGCAAAATTGGTCAGAGCTGTGCAAAATTGGTCAGCGCTGTGTCAGAAATGATCGCATTAGTAAGAGCTGACTAAAATTTGTCACCTTTGACAAATACAACTGGGTTTGAAATGCGGTCATCCCATATGTAATAGTACCGGTCAGTAACAAGTCAATACAAATTTGTAGTGAGGTCAATAACAAGTCAATACAAATTTGTGATTTGTAACAAAGTCAGTAACAAGACAATACAAATTTGTAATGAGGTCAGTAACATGTCAATACAAATTTGTAATGAGGTCAGTAACATGTCAATACAAATTTGTAATGAGGTCAGTAACATGTCAATACAAATTTGTAGTGAGGTCAGTAACAAGTCAATACAAATTTGTGATTTGTAACGAAGTCAGTAACATGACAATACAAATTTGTAATAACAGGTCAATACAAATTTGTAATGAGGTCAGTAAAAAGTCTGAAGTCAGTAACAGGTCAATTCAAATTTAATGAAGTAATAACATGTCAATAGAAATGTGTAATAAGGTCAGTAACAAGTCAAATACCAAAAAGGGAGATTTGCGTGCATAAAATTTTGGTTGTGATATAGTGGACACCTACTTTCACACCTCTTCCGGAACATGCACTGTTGGAGCAGACTATATACGCTGCACAGGGGAAGAGACTACACGTTCCTTACAACCTACCTGGGGTTTAGTTAAGCTTACAGCTAGGGTTAGGAGAGGTAAGAACACTGTATTCCTACTACGGTACAGGTTCTCCTTATATACATAATAATAAGGATGTCACATGACTTGGGAATGTGTATACCACATGTATGCGCAGTAAGCGCAGTAACATGTGTATGCTGCATGTATCGCCTCATGTATACAGCATGCATCAAGGGAATTAATTTCAACACCCCCCCTCAAACTGTACAGCGCTCTAAGCAGCTAAGTTTGAATCTCGAAAGTAATTCCGAGAGAGTCTCTAAATTTCCTGAAAAGGACGGCGCTAAGGTTCTTGGTGAACATGTCAGCCAGATTATCACTTCCAGGAATGAAAACGACTGTGACTTTGTCTTTTTCAATGCATTCGTGCGTGTAGTGGTAGCGAATGTCTATATGTTTAGTCCTCCTTTCCTGGACTGGATTTGATCCAATGAAGATGGATCCTTGATTATCAGCGCAGATTGGTACACGATTCAAGATATATCTGAGTTCCTGGAATAAGGACTCTATCCACACTATCTGCCGACAAGTGTCAGAGAGAGCCATATATTTGGCTTCTGTGGATGACAGTGCTACAGTTTTTTGTAAATGGGACTGCCAGCACACAATGCCACTCGCTAGAGTAGCAAAGTAACCCATTGTAGATCGGCGCTTGACTGTGTCAGCTGCCCAATCAGAATCTGTGAAGGCCTGTAGCCCCTCGGATTTCTCTCCATCATAGACTATACTGTACTTCTGGGTTCCCACCAGATAGTGCATTATGTACATTGCTTTGTCTAGATGTTCTTGGCTAGGATTAGCAGAGAATTGCGACATCTTGATTACCGCGTAAGTGATATCAGGTCGCATTCCGAGCATCAGATACAATAAAGATCCGATCACAGACTGATATTTCAATCTAAGCACTGCGTTTGGCGTCGTTGTGTTCTCCGACGGTTTGTAGCCAGTCGGGAGCGGAGTGGGGGCAATCTTGGCATTTGTCATCTAGAACCTCTCAAGCACTTTGGCGAGATATTCTGTTTGATCGAGTTTGACTTTTGCAGCGGTCCGGGTGACACGCATGCCTAAGAATTCCGTGACTTTTTCAGTACTACGGCACTCCCAATGCTTTAGACAAGCATTCTTCTTTTCATCCACAAGTTTCTTGTTCTTGCCCATGAACAAGCCATCATCAACATAGACTAGTGCAATAACGATGCTGCCTGTCTTTGGATCCTTGTGTATGAAGATGCCGGCATCGGAGCTGGCGCGCACAAACCCAATGGTGCGCATAAATGCCTCTAGCTCTCTCCACCATGCTAGTGAAGCCTGTTTAAGGCCATACAATGCTCGGCGTAAGCGCATTACTTTGCGCTCTTTACCCTCGAGTTTGAAACCCTCGGGTTGATCCATATAGATCTCCTCATCAAGTTTGCCATATAAAAATGCGGTTTTTACATCTAGACCGGTCATATACATGCCTTCTAGAGACGCAAGGGCAAACATGAGGCGTACGGTCTCGTAGTGGACTACTGGTGAGAAAATCTCATCAAAGTCAATGCCTTCGACTTGTGAAAAGCCTTTGGCCATGAGTCTGGCTCATTTTCTTCCGTCCGATTTCACAGAGAAAACCCATCTGTTTTTAATTGTTTTTCGATCATGTGGAAGATCGACAATGTCATAGACTTGTCGCTTGCGAAGAGCCTCTAACTCTTCACGACAAGCCTGTTTCCACTCAAGTTGCTGCTGCCGGGGTAGGCGCACAATATCGTGAAATTGGTTTGGAACTAGGCTTTTTTCGCTTGATGGTGTGACTGCTTTTGACAACAGCCAGCAGATAAGCTCATCTCCACCTTCCTTGGTTATCTTTTTAATATAACCTGCTTCGTCCGTTTCCCCCATTGGGTGATTGTGTTCTAGATTATTGGAATCGGGCACACTCTCGCGGGGTGCCGAACTCGGTCCAGCAACCAGTTCTTGCTGTTGAGGTCGTGGTCGTGTTCGGTTATGATCCGAATCTTGACCCACAGACTTCTTCCAATATCGATCACGCGCAATGTCTCTCTCTATGTCAGAGGGGAGTCGCTGTTCTCCATAGGTATTGCCAGGACGGTTTGGGATTTTCCTCTGCCTGCCTGATCGACGGGGCAATTGCTGCCATTCGTGTTGATCTTCACGTCTTGGACGAAAGTCCTCAGTGCTAACTGGAGGCGGCGGAGGAGGAGCGTTAGTCGCATCGTCATGCGCCTTTTGCTTGCTTGGTAAATCATCATCATCATTTTCTGATGATGGAGGAAGGGGCGGATTTTGTGGCGGTATAGGGTCATCGCCATCCATTCCAGATGAGTGGTCGTCATCTTCTGGTTCTGGTGGAAAATCACCAAGGTCTGTCTTGGCAGGAGTTTTAGCTCTGGGACAGCATGGGAACATCGTTTCATCAAATAGTGCCGTAGCACCAATGAATATTGCGCCATTTCATCGCATGAAACGATATGCTTTAATGCCATCTTCTACTCCAAGGTACATCATTAACTCCGATCGAGGAGACAATGTTGTTGGACATTTTTCCTTTGGTAGATAGACATAAGCACCGCAACCGAAGACCTTCAGATTGTTTAGATCTGGGCGGACCTTTGTCAGGTCCTCAAAAGGTGTCAGCCATTTCAGGTGCCTTATTGGGGTTCGGTTGTATAAGTGTGTTGCATGTTCTATGCAAAATTCCCACCATGATTGTGGTAGACAAGCGGTAAATCGCAGTGTTTGCGACTTTTCCATTATAGTCCTTATGGCGCGCTCTGCGCGCCCGTTCTGTTGATGAACGTGGGGTGCGGACATCTCTATTTTGATGCCTAAGTCTTTGAGCTGTCTTTGTAGCTCACGATCCTTGAACTCCCCCCCTGGATCAACACGCCAGCGCTTGATTGTAGCGCCATATTGGGTATTAGCCATAGCCTGAAATTGTCTGATCGCTATAGTAGCGTCAGATTTTTTTCTAAGGCATTGGACCCAGATATGTGACGTTTTGTCGTCCAGAAATACAATGAAGTATTTATGTTTGTGGTACGATAGTACCGGGAGTTCCTTAAGGTCAGAATGTATTAATTCAAAAGACTTGTCAGCTCGTGAGTCTGACTCGGGAAAAGATTTTGAGGTCATTTTCCCCTCTGCACACCCTGGACATATAATTTTGTCTTTAGGAATAATTAAATTCCTTGGGAATTTTATGGTGCTTTTAGGCATTTTCCCTAGCGCCTCTTTGGATGGGTGTCCAAGTCGCTTATGCCAAGTCAAGTAGTCAGCGACATAAATGGTCGCGACATTAACCTTTTTGGTGCTCATTATATGAGACCGAGCCCAATAGATCGTGTCCTTCCTCCTTAGAGGGACACAATGCATGATTGGGTTTCCATGCTCGATAAATGTAAGGTGTGCAGAGGAACCATGCACATCACTTCCGTCTTGTAAAAAGACCCCCATTGACATCAATCGAGTATTAATGTCGGGTATGTAGTAGACGGGGTATAGCCGCGTTTCACGTGTCTCTGACTTCCCATTACATACTACCTGGTGTCTAATGAAGACTGCTCCTTTTCCTACTATATGAGTAGTACCAGTGGCCGTTTGGACCAAGGTAGAGTCCTTTCTCGGTAAAGGCTCATAAGAAGCGAAATCTTTCATTTCACCAGTGAAGTGTTTTGATGCGCCTGAATCCATGATCCAGTTGGCACCTTTCTTACAATCTCCCTTTGCACACATAGCACATATATTAAGATCTACATAATTCCATGATACATTTAATAGCGGTAAAATTTCACATGAAAAGTTCGCTGTATTCATAGGAATTTTAATCCTTGTGCTTGTGGCAGGGAAAAGGACTGACCTATCATCATACGCCCCTGTGTCAAGGGGTTCATCGATGAGCATCTCGTCGATGGTCTTCCACACTTCCTCGTCAGTTGCCGGCAGTTTTGATCCGAGGGAGACGGTATCGTCTTCTACCTCCTCGATCATAGCCTCGGCTTCTGGCTCTATCCTCCTTCTCTTACCTTCTCGCACTGTAAGGTGCTCTTCCAGCGGTCGCAGATTTTTCGTGCTGCGCGGAAGTTGCATGCGCTCGAGGGTGTCTCGAGCTTGCTGGTACTCGGCGTAAACCGAGCGAGAGGAGGCCGTGCCTGTATATGCCTGTGCAGGCGGTCGGCGGCGAGGATCCCTTGTGGGAGTGTGCTCGATGCGCTGTATGAGCGGCATCGGTGGTATGATGGTGCCATTACCATTTATGGTGGTAAAGGCCTTGGAGGTGAGGTGGGTATGCTTCTCTTTAGGCTTTCTGTCCCCACGTCGTCCACGCTTTCGGAATGACTCTCCATTGCTCTGCCCTTCTTTGGGCTGCCATTTGGGGTTTCCCCCCTTGCGCTTGACAGCGGAAAGCTTATTGGCCTGAGGCTGGCCAGCAGGCTTCCCAATTGCTGTACGCCTTGAGGTCTCAGCAACAATGGAGTCCTTGACGTGTTTAAACGTCAAGGCACTAGTGGCGGTCATGTTAAGGACCGTTGAGGACAATGAATCAAACTCGCGCGGCATCGCAGCAAGTAAGATCATGGCCTGCACTAGTTCGGGGATGGCGACATTGGCAGCCGTGAGGCGCTCAAACTTGTCGGCCATTCTGGCGATCTCCGGCGCGGGATTCGCAGCCAGAATCTTGATCGTTATAGCGGACCTAAAGTCCGAAAAGACTTGAGAGGGGCCGTCCACACCATAATCGGTGCGGATGAGGTCCCACACCTCCTCAGCAGTGTCCTTGGTGTTGGCACGCTGCCGAATGGAGGGGGCCAGGCAGAGCACTAGGCTACCAATAGCCTGGTCATTTTTGTTGCTCCAGTTCTGGAGCTTGGCACTAGCATCCACTACGAGAGTAGCATTCGTCACCATTAAAGGAGGCACCGGGGGCGGCTTTTGTTCCGCCCCGCTAGTAATCTGCCAAAGCCCCTGAGATCTGAGCCATGCCTTCATTGAGTTGGCCCATTGAATGTAATTGGATCCGTCGAAGGTCTGAACGAGTTTTTCGAGAGTCGAAGACATGATTTGATGGTGGCAGCTGGTAAAAGCGCTCAATCAGTCTCGTTGTTCAAGAAAACACGTTAAACGTTTCTCAGGAAAAAAACACTCCTTTCAGAGTGGTTAATCCTAGATAACCTAGGTTTTATCTGCAGCTCGCAGGGAGCGCGATGCAGCTCATGAAGAGCGCAAGGTTATAAGTTTGGAGACGATGAAGTCAACGTCGTTCGCAGCTATTTAAAGCACATTCGCGATGTGCCCAGCAGGGCCCATAACCTGTTGGAGCAGACTATATATGCTGCACAGGGGAAGAGACTACACGTTCCTTACAACCTACCTGGGGTTTAGTTAAGCTTACAGCTAGGGTTAGGAGAGGTAAGAACACTGTATTCCTACTACGGTACAGGTTCTCCTTATATACATAATAATAAGGATGTCACATGACTTGGGAATGTGTATACCACATGTATGCGCAGTAAGCGCAGTAACATGTGTATGCTGCATGTATCGCCTCATGTATACAGCATGCATCAAGGGAATTAATTTCAACATGCACAACATGACCAAACAGCTGACAATTCCTTACATGTGGAGAGAGAGTGCATGACAATCAGTTGAGTACCTCTCTTCACACAACATTTGGAGCTATAATAGTGATACTATTGCAATTGCTATCTATTATCAAATAGCAAAATTGTGATTGTCATTACATAAGAGTTGGAATTGGCTATTGAAACTTGAAAACAGTTGAATTACAGTGAGTGTTGTGACAACTGGCTGTTAAAGGAAGTTGTGACAACTGGCTGTTAAAGGAAGTTGTGACAACGCGCTGTTAAAGGAAGTTGTGACAACTGGCTGTTAAAGGAAGTTGTTGCTGACCTTACTTCAGCTGTGCTGGATTGTTGGCTATTGAACCAAATTATTATTCGACTTTACCATTACTAAACATGTGAGTGGTGTTGGCATATGTTGCAATAATAATGGCTGATTAGAGTGTTTGCAGGAATCAAAGTAGACCTTCTACACCAGAAGTGGAAAGGGCTAGAATTAGAGATGCAGACCATCTGGAAAGGTTGCAGATGACCAATCCTGATGAGAGGAGAAGCAGAGTCAGAGTGACTGCCCCTGCTGAGGGAATTGTTCCACTGAACTATGGAGCTGCATTGGCAGCTCAGATACCACAGGTGCAGATGCCTGCTAATTGGGATGCTCCAAGGCAGTTTGAATTGCCTGTTGTACCTCCTGCTCCTGTATTACATAGGAGAGGGGCTCCTGTGATGCCATCTGGACCTGTTTTGGCAAACCATGGAATAGGGGCAAATATAGCTTCTACTATACCACAGGTTCAATTGCCAGCAGGGTGGAATGCACCTTTGGCCAATCCTATTCCTGTGGTTCCACCTGCACCTCAGTTACAAACAAGAAGGGGGAGAGGGAGAGGGAGAGGGAGGAGACTGGGACCATTGCATAATATTTCAGGTGGTCAAGCAGATCCTGCACTCAATAATCTGCATAGGGGACATATTGCATTGAGGGAAAGAACTGCAGATTATGAGGCACATCTTCAGGAGTTACAACAAGCTGAGGCAGCTAAGAAGTATCAACATCAGCAGGAGCTATTACAGAAGGTTGGTGAGGAAAGAAGAATTGCTGAGGCTGTTGCTGCCAGAGAAAGGATATCACAGCAAGTAGCTGAAGTAAGTAGGCAGCATAATCTGCAATTGCAGGAGGTGAATGAACAGAGGCAAGCTGCTGAAGTAGAAGCAGCTAGGTGGCATAATTGGCAATTGCAGCAGCTGGCTGAACAAGAGCAGCACAGGCAAGCTGCTGCAGTTAAGGAGTATGAACAAAGACAAGCTGCTGAAGCTGAAGAGTATGCCCAAAGACAGGCTGCTGAAGCTGAAGCAGCTAGGCAACACAATCAACAATTGCAGCAGCTGGCTGAACAGGAAAGGGAGAGGGAAGCTGCTGAAGCTGAAGAGCATGCACAAAGACAAGCTGCTGAAGCTGAAGCAGCTAGGCAGTACAATCAACAATTGCAACAGATGGCTGAACAGGAGCTGGAGAGGCAGGCAGCTGCCCAGCAAGCAGCTTTGGCTGCTGAGCCACGATATCATGATCCACCCAGACATATTAATATAGAGGCTGCATTGCAAGAACGTAACAGGCACGATCAGGAATGGGCTTTCAGGATGCATCAGATGTGGAGAAATGAACAGCTTGCAGATGAGCAGGCACAGATGGATGAGGCTGAGGAGCTACAACGTCTATCCATTGCAGACAGGAACTTGCATCAACGAATGATGAGGTTGGATCAATTAGCAAACAATATGTCTGGAGATCGGATTGATCAATATCGAGCTCAAGTGGATGCACAGGCAGAACAAATTCAGATGGATAGGGAAATGGCTGCATTGGTGGCTGCTGAGTATGAAGAACAGAGGAATAATGAGATTGCTTTGAGGAGGGAAATGGAGAATGAGGAATCTGATGATGATGATGGGAGCCAGTCTTCTTTGCAATTTCCACCTTCTCTCCTGCCATCAGATTATTATAATGGATTTGGAAGGGTGACTGATTTACAATTTCCACCATCTCCTATGCCATCAGATTATTATGATGAGTTTGGAAGGGTATCTCCTCTACAATTTCCATCTTCTCCTCCGCAATCTTCATCACCACTGCTGCCTGACCCAATATTCCATGTTCCATCATTGCCACCATCTCCCACCCAATCTCCTTCACCATTGCTGCCTGCTTCATTTCTGAATCCCCCAATGTTGCCACCTTTGCCTCCACCTATGCCTGTCCCTCTACCTCCACATCAACCCGCAAGGCCATTACCACTCGGTCGTGCACCTTATCAGGAGCCAATTCCCAGACATTCACTTGGACCCATGAATGTGGAGTGTCCACACTGCCATGCCTTGCATTTTGATTGTGAAAAACTGTCCAGGTCTACCAGAGCTGTACCAAAGTTTGGAAGTTGCTGCTTGCAGGGACAAATTCATCTGCCATCTTTCCGACCTGCTCCTGCCACATTGCGAGATCTGTTGTGTGGCAAAAATCCTCTTTCTAAGGAATTTAAAACAAATATCTGACAGTACAATGCTGCATTTGCATTCACTTCTTTAGGTGTCAAGGTGGACCATTCTGTTACAGGTACATCAGGCATATACAGCTTTCGTATTCATGGTGATCTTCATCATATTTCTGGAGCACTTCTGCCACCTCCTGGACGGCCTGCAGCCTATGCACAGCTCTATATTCATGATCCTATCACACAGCTCAATATTCATGAGCAGCGAAACAATAATCTCAACTCAGTTATCATGACAGACCTGCAGGCCATGCTGAATAACACCCATCCTTATGTGCCTTTATTCAAGCAGGCATTCCAGATCATGAGGGAAAAGCCTCCAGAAGAGCAGGACAATGTCTCCATATGGCTGCAATCAAATAGAACCCAGGATTTACGTCGCTATAATCTTCCTACAGCCAATGATGAAGTGGCAGCTATTATTCCAGGTGATGGTTCCGAGGAACGGTCTAATCACAGAGATATTGTTCTCAGGCTGAGAGTGGGAGGGCTTAGGCATATCAGCCAGTTGCATCCATCCTATTCAACTCTGCACTATGTCTTGCTCTTTCCTCATGGTGAAGATGGATGGCACCCAGATATACCTGCACACCAAGGTGCAAATGGAGCCAGAAGGGCACCCAATGTCAGTCAGAGATGCTACCATGCTTATCAATTGCACCCAAGGCCAAAAGAGCAGCCACCATTGTTGTGGGGAGGAAATCTTTTGCAGCAGTATGTTGTAGATGCTTGGGCATCTATTTAACAGATATGTTGAATTGAGTCCAACATCACCAGAAGGAGCTTAGGGCTAATGTGTACACTGGATTGAGGGATGCTGCCATAAGTGACCAGGATCAAAATATCAATCTAGAGAATCATGGGAGTCGCATCATTCTTCCTTCAACCCATATAGGCAGTAAAAAGCATATGAATCAGCTTTTCCAGGATTCCATGGCCATTTGTCACTTTTTTGGCAAGCCAGATCTCTTTCTCACCATGACTGCCAATCCACAGTGGCCACAGATCCAGGAAGCTCTGTTGCAGGAGGAATCACCCAATCCACATTTTACCACAAATAGGAAAAAGCAGGAAGCCTATGACAGGCCAGACATTGTTGCACGTGTCTTTGCACAGAAAAAGAATGCATTGCTCAAGGATATCAAGGATGGTGTTTTGGGTAAAGTAGTGGCACACATCCATACCATCGAGTTTCAAAAGAGAGGCCTTCCACATATGCACCTCCTTATATTTCTCGATCCAGCTGACAAAATCCATGATGCCCATGATGTTGATTCCATTGTATCAGCACAGATTCCTGATCCTGTCACACAGCCAATGCTCTATCACACTATAACTACCTGCATGCTTCATGGTCCTTGCGGTCATAACAAACCCAAGGCTTCATGCATGGTCGACAACAAGTGCAGCAAGAGATATCCCAAGGAGTTCAGAGAACAAACCTCTTTTACTGTAAACAATTATCCTGATTATGCGAGATCCAACAATGGTAGAACAGTGAGAAAGCATAATTATCTCTATGATAACAGACATGTGGTCCCACACAATCCTTATTTGGCTGCAAAGTAAGGAACATTTATCTGACATTATGTTTATTGGTTAACAATTTGGTTCATTTGTCAGATACAACTGTCACATCAATGTTGAGATCTGTTCTTCAATTGAGGCTGTCAAGTACATCCACAAGTACATATACAAAGGCCATGACAGAACCATGATTGAGATTCTCGACCAAGACAGAGATGAGGTCAAGGAGTATCTTGATGCACATTACATTGGATCTGTGGAAAGCTGCTGGCACATAAATAAATTTGGAATGCACTCAGAGTCTCCTCATGTTTATTGTCTGCCCATCCATCTGGAGGACCAGCAAACAGTCTACTTCAATGCAGATGACAATATTGATGAGGTTTTGGAGAGGCCTGCTGCCAAGACCACACATCTCACTGCTTGATTCGAAGCCAACAGAAGATATGAAGCAGCATGTACTGTCACCTACCAGAACTTTTCTCAAGCATGGGTTTACAATGCAACCAAGAAGCAGTAAAACCCAAGAAGGCATGGCAAGCCTGCTATTGGCAGAATGTACTTTGCTTCTCCTGCCCAGCGGGAAAGGTTCTACCTCAGGCTCCTTCTTACTGTTGTCACAGGGGCAACATCATTCCAGCACTTGCACACTGTCAATGGTGTCATCCATAATACATTTAAGCAGGCCTGTGTTGCATTGGGTCTTTTGCAGGATGACCAGGAATGGGTCCAGTGTCTTACAGACGCAGTTCAGATGCAGCTCAGTTCCTCTCTCATATTGCTCTTTGCCACCATTCTTCTTCATTGCAATCCAACATCACCTGACATCCTCTGGAACCAGTTCAAACATCACATTTGTGATGACCTCAGAGTCAAGCTTCTTTCCATCTATCCAGATACAGACTTTACAGATGATCAAGTCTACATGTATGGCTTGCATCTCATCAATCAGATCCTTATCAGATCAGGCAAACAACTTTCTGATTATCCAGAGATGCCTGCCATTGAAGGAAACTGGCACATTGATGTTCCTGCCAATAGGCTTTTGCAGGAACAGAGGGATTACAATGTTGAAGAGTTGGCCATCACTGTCACTCACAATCTCCAGCTTTTCAATCACAGGCAGAGACAGGTTTTTGATGCTGCAATGGATTCTGTCAACAATAACAAGGGAAAACTCATGTTCTTGCATAGTGCTGGAGGTTGTGAAAAGACCTTTGTCTGCAACACCATCGCAGCTGCTGTTCATGCTCAAAAAAAAATCGCTCTCTGTGTGGCATCATCTGGAATCGCTGCATTGCTTCTAGAAGGGGGTTGCACAGCACATTCTATGTTCAAAATCCCAATCGAAATCGATGACACCTCTACTTGCAGAATACTTCGAGGTTCAGATTTGCACCAGGTCCTTGATCAAACTTCTATCATCATCTGGGATGAAGTTCCTATGCAGCACAAATATGCCACAGATGCAGTAGACCACACTTTGCATGATCTCAAGAAGAAAAATGTTCCATTCGGTGGAATCACTGTTTTGTTTGGAGGTGACTTTAGACAGACCCTACCTGTTATTCCTAGGGGCACTAGAGAACAGATCATAGCTTCATCCATCAAAAGGAGCACTCTCTGGCAATGCATTACTGTCTATCACTTGACCGAGAATATGCAACTCGACAGAACTCCAGAGAACACTGCACATGCTGCCTGGCTCTTGCACATTGGTGCAGGCACAACAGTCGATGCTGCAGACACTATACAGATTCCACACAATATGCTCTGCCATGGAAATACCATGGATCACCTTATCAACTCCAGATATCCAGGCATAGAGCAGGGGAACAAGCCAGATCAGTACTATTTGGATAGGACCATTCTCTCCTGCACAAATGACAATGTCGATATCATCAACTCTCTTCTCCTTAGCAGATTTCCTGGACCAGAGCATGTCTTCAACAGTGCTGATACAGTCTCATTCAGAGAGCAGGTGTTAAACAACTACCAGCCATATCCTGCAGAGTATCTAAACTCTATCAAAGCAAGTGGCCTTCCTCTCTCCAGGCTGGCACTTAAGATAGGCTGTCCTCTCATACTTCTACGCAATCTGGATGTCACCATGGGTCTTTGCAATGGAACTTGACTTATCCTTCTTGAAGCCAGATCACGTGTATTGAAGTGCAGGATCATCAGTAGAGATGCACAGTTTGCAGGAAATATTGTTTTCATTTTTCGGATCACATTGGAGCCTTCAGCAGAAACCTTGCCATTACCACTTCGTCGACATCAATTTCCAGTTCGCTTGGCATTTGCCATGACTATCAACAAGTCACAAGGCCAATCAGTATCCCAGATTGGGTTGGACTTGCAGACACCAGTATTCTCACATGGGCAGCTATATGTGGCACTATCAAGGTGTACATCTGGAGAAAGGATCAAGGTGCTGTTGAATGAAAGCAATGCAAATAACAGAACTGCCAATGTGGTATACAAGGAAGTGTTGAATGGAGTTGTTTAGCAAAGGTGAGTAACTTGAGAGATTATTTACAGGAATTGGAAACTAATATAGATATCAACATAGACTTGGATTTAGATTTAGATTTAGAATTAGAATTAGAATTAGATTTGGATTGTACTGGGATTGAATCAAATGGTTGAAAAATTTATTGTGAGAAAACTTTAGGGCAGGTTAGTAAACCTTAACAACTCAATAAAAGTTTGTAATAATGTCAATAACAGATCAATACAAGTTTCTAATGATGTCAATAACAAGTCAATAACAAGTGAATACAAATTTGTAATAAAGTCAATAACAAGTCAATAAAAGTTTGTAATGATATTAGCAACAAGTTTGTAGTAAAGTCAATATAACAAGTCAATACAACTTTGTAATAATGTCAATAACACCTTAATACAAGTCAATACCAAGTCAATCAAGAAGATCAAAAGAATCTCTCTTTAAAGACGAGGAAGAAATAAAAGCAGGGCGAGTTCAGTTCAAAATAGACATGGTTTTGTATAAAAAGAGTGTCTGGAGCAGCTCAAAGCAAAGGAGTGTAATTCATTACATATACTATGACCATTTCAGTCATTGAGTAACTGTAGTGGGATTAAGCATTGTGTTACATATACGCGAGCTGGCCCATGCCGGTGTCAGGCTGAGCGAGCAAAGCGAGTGAACGCCATGACAAAGGCATGGGTCATAAGCTCGTCTATTACATATGCTATAACCATTTTGTGAGAGTGATGGAGTGATGGCATCAGGGCTAAAAATAGATGACATGCTGTATAACATAGGTTACATTCATTTTGTGGGAATGAGGAGTGATGGTTGATGGGATTATCTAAAATTTGTCAAAGCTGTGCAAAATGTGTCAGCATTAGTCAGAGCTGACTAAAAATTAATCATATAACTGGGTTTGAAATGTCATCGTCCCATATGTGTAGCACTACTTAATAGTACTGATCAGTAACAAGTCAATACAAATTTGTAATGAAGTCAGTAACATGACAATACAAATTTGTGATTTGTAATGAAGTCAGTAACATGACAATACAAATTTGTAGTGAGGTCAATAACAAGTTAATACAAATTTGTAATGAGATCAGTAACAAGTCAATACAAATTTGTAACGAGGTCTGTAAAAAGTCTGAGTCAGTAACAGGTCAATACAAATTTAATGAAGTCAGTAACATGTCAATAGAAATGTATAATGAGGTCAGTAACAACTCAAATACCAAAAAAGGAGACCTGCGTGCATAATATTTTGGTTATGATATAGTGGACACCTACTTTCACACCTCTCCCAGAACATGCACAACATGACCAAACAGCTGACATTTCCTTACATGTGGAGAGAGAGTGCACGACAATCAGTTGAGTACCTCTCTTCACACAACATTTGGAGCTATAATAGTGATACTATTGCAATTGCTATCTATTATCAAATAGCAAATTTGTAATTGTCATTACATAAGTATTGGAATTGGCTATTGAAACTTGAAAACAGTTGAATTACAGTGAGTGTTGTGACAACTGGCTGTTAAAGGAAGTTGTTGCTGACCTTACTTCAGCTGTGCTGCATGGTTGGATATTGAACAAAATTATTATTGGGCTTTACCATTACTAAATATGTGAGTGGTGTTGGCATATGTTGCAATAATAATGGCTTATTAGAGTATTTGCAGGAATCAAAGTAGACCTTCTACACCAGAAGTGGAAAGGGCTAGAATTAGAGATGCAGACCATTTGGAAAGGTTGCAAATGACCAATCCTGATAAGAGGAGAAGCAGAATCAGAGTGACTGCCCCTGCTGAGGGTATTGTTCTACTGAACTATGGAGCTGCATTGGCTGCTCAGATACCACAGGTGCAGATGCCTGCTGACTGGGATGCACCAAGACAGTTTGAATTGCCTGTTGTACCTCCTGCTCCTATACTACCTAGGAGAGGTAACAATGGACTGGGAGCAAATGTAGCTGCCACTATACCACAAGTCCAGCTGCCAGCAGGGTGGAATGCACCTTTGGCCAATCCTATTCTTGTGATTCCACCTGCAGCTCAGTTACAAACAAGGAGGGGCAGAGGAAGTGGAAGTGGAAGAGGAAGTGGACTGGGACCATTGCATAATATTTCAGGTGGTCAAGCTGATCCTGCACTCAATAATCTGCATAGGGGACATATTGCATTGAGGGAAAGAACTGCAGATTATGATGCATGTGTTCAGGAGTTACAACAAGAGACAGCTAGGCAGTATCAGCATCAGCAGGAATTATTACAGGATTGCAGAGGAAAGGAGAATTGCTGAGGTTGTTGCTGCCAGAGAAAGGATATCACAGCAAGTGGCTGAAATGAGTAGGCAGCATAATCTGCAATTGCAGCAGGTGATTGAAGAGCAGCAAGCTGCTGAAGTGGAAGCAGCTAGGAGGTATAATTGGCAATTGCAGCAGCTGGCTGAACAAGAGCAGCACAGGCAAGCTGCTGTAGCTGAAGAGTATGCACATAGGCAAGCTGCTGAAGCTGAAGCATCCAATCAACAATTGCAGGAGCTGGCTGAATAGGAGCTGGAGAGGCAGGCAGCTGCCCAGCAAGCTGCTTTAGCTGCTGAGCCACAATATCATGACCCACCCAGACATATTAATATAGAGGCTGCATTGCAAGAACATAACAGGCACGATCAGGAATGGGCTCTCAGGATGCATCAGATGTGGAGAAACGAAAAGCATGCAGAGGAGCAGGTACAGATGGATGAGGCTGAGGAGCTCCAATGTCTATTCCATTGCAGACAGGAATTTGCATTAATGAATGATGAAGTTGGATCAATTAGCAAACAATATGTCTGGAGATCGGATTGATCAATATCAAGCTCAAGTGGATGCAGAAGTGGAAGTTGTGGGACCAGTTCTTGACATGGATAATGAACAACTGTGCTCAGTTCTTCATTTAGATTCTTTTGTACATGGTGCCCATCTTATTCCAGTTTATGGTTCTCAGTATCTTCCTATCAACTTTTGTCATGTCTGGTCATTGGAGGTCTTTGATGTTTACCATGTAAACAAATTTATTGACTATCATGCCAATGAAATTGCTTTTTAACTATGTGTACTAGCTGCATCTGTGACTAGAATTCTAGAGAAAGTAAATATTTGTGGCTGAGATTGTAGATTGTGGCAAGATTTTAAAATCATGGCAATTGTGGTGAGATTTTAAAATTGTGGGTGGCATGGCTATGCTGGCTCTACACCTCCCATACCTGCTACACATTCCATACCATGCCAGACAAGTGTAGTTTTCCTGATGTTGCTTATGAGCCCCAACCGCAACTGCGAAAATCGCGGCTCAACTTTGAACGTGGCTATTACGGGTCCCCACTGTCGCAAGAGGGTAGTCAGCTGCAGATGGAATACCCAAAAAGCTGTCCAGTTTTGTCAATTGTAATTTGTGCATCTTCAGCATATCATTCTACAAAAATCTGATCACACAATTTTCAAGAAAAAAAAATTACAATGGACTCTTGGCACTTACTAAGCACCTTATGTAAGGGCGCTGGATCTAATTGGCCCCCTTGCAGCGCAGCGCTTACCATGTCAATGGCGACCAAGGAAGACCAACAAACACTTCGTCTCCTCGTCCAGCATGTCTCCCGAGCTTTTTACGAGCCAAAATACACCATAATCATGGACCAGCTTGCCCGGCACCCGGTGTAAGTAGCGGTCAGACTAAATATTAACGTTCTGGTCGCCTTTTGCTTCGCTTTGTTATCTTTATTTTTATGTGACGGATGCTTATCCTGATTGGGTGCGCAGTCTTAAAGATGACGATTTAGCTGGGAGGATGGGCCTACAGCCTAAGGAGCTGAACAAGGTCATCGCTGTACTGTCGAATGATTGTCTCGTTAAAATGTGAGCCTACCGGATCATACAGTGTCCAATGTCACTGACTCATCATGTTGCAACAGTTACCGTCAGAATGAACTCAAGGAAGGTGCTCAGCGATCTGTCGGGAAACAATACTACTACATCGACTATGAGTACTTCTGCAACGTTGTGAAATGGCGAATCGCGAAGATTTGGCATATCATCGATTCCACACTGCGTAACGTGAGCCATAACTTTTTTCTTTTCACTTTCAAAGTGGTAAACATGACTGGGCTTAGGAACTAGATAATAAGGGTTACATCTGCCCCCAATGCAAACAGTCCTATTCGCCTCTCGAAGTCGATAAACTAATGGACTTTTCTCGCGGGACGTTGATTTGCGAGATATGTCATGCGGAGGTGGTAGATAACGAGAATACTGAGAGTGTACAGGGAAGCAAGGATAGGATGCAGCGGTTCAATCACCAGATACGATTCATCCGGGAGGGGCTTCAGAAAAGCGAGGCGATGATGTTACCCGCGTACGTTCCATACTTACCCTCCTCGTCGTTGGACCTTATGCCACTTCTTCTCCCATTCAGGTTCGATGTCGCAGCATGGGTGAAGAACAACTTCAGTGATCCCGACAAGCAACGGGCTGCACAAACAGCCTCGGGTCTAAAAATTGCTGGTTCTGATCCGAACAAGAAGGAGGATGAGGGTATTGGGGTGATGATGTCTATGGACAAGGATGAGAGCATGCGCAAACAGGAGCGGGATGCCGAGGCGGAGCTGAAGCGACAGCAAAATGCGCTCCCTGCATGGCATTTGAAGAGTACAATTACGGGTGACTTGACGGCGCTTGGCGTGAAGGAGAGTGCGAGAGCCGAAAACAGTATGAATGGTGCTTCGGATACGGCTACGTCCAATGATGAGATATTGAAGGGGCTTGGCGTGGTCGGCGGGGGAAAACCTGGGCTGCCAATATTGCATGTTTTGGAGGATGTCAAGCCTATTATTGATCAGCAGGATGCTTGTACGTACCTGTTCTGCCACGAACAGCCTGATGTTCAATTGCTAACAACTGCATCCTGCCCTAGATTATGATCAGTATTACGCGTCGCTAGCAGCAGCCTCATCCGCAGCAGCCTCGGCTACTGCCACGCCGTCGGGCCTCAGTCTGCCAGGCAGCTCTGACTTTGGCGACCTGGCATACGACGACGATGAAGACAAGAAACCGAATGTGGAGTACCTCGATTCACTGAATGATTATCGTAAGCGATCGAGGTCCGCGGAGGACATTGGGGGCAGCGCAAAGAGCAAGATGGCGAAAGTGCACATGAAGGAAGGACATGGCCCGGCTGTGAATGGGTTTGGGAATAGCGCCGGGCTGGGCAATGGATATTCCCGGGAAATCATGGTGGGTAGTAACGTCGCTGTCGCCGGCGCAGTACACATGGAGAACCATGAGGTGCAGGAGGATGACCCTATAGTCCATGGTAAGTTTGATTTGTATTAGTTTGTGTGGTCAAACGCTGATGATGTTCTTAGTGAACGGGAACCCCAAGCCATATCCACAAGTCACAGAGGAGGATCATGACCTGATGACACCGGATGAGTATACGGCGTTTTTTGAGGTGATGCAGGCGCATTCTTGATTAGATTGGATGAACGTCAGGGGTTGATTGTCCATATGTATGTAGCGTAGTGTAAAGCTGCGACCGCCTGAATAGACCACCCACGCACGTCCATAATTTCTCATAATTTCAAAACAGTTGTTTACACGATGTTAGCACGAGTCCGTATTGATTTCGTATGGTTCTACTTCGCGTAAACACCGCCCGTGAAATTACCATGCGACTCTGAAGAGATGTAGACGAACCCTTCTGGGCCAATGCCAGTTCAGTTGGGATCGACCTTAATATTGGGATGGTCAGGTTAAAAGAACGAGTCCTATTCTATTTTCCATCGGTCTTCGTCTTAATGCAACTCATGGCATGTCCACAGGCTGCACCTCACCCTGGTTAGATGTAGAGAATATTTTGTGCCTGTTGTGAGGCCTAGCTGCTCAGATCGACCTACTGGCAATTTCGTCGGCGGCTATGGTGCGAGTAGCAGCTGCTCTTCGATTGATTCGACATGCTTTCTCGCTTTGCCATAGTCCTAGGGTGGAGGTTATGGCACTTACTTGATAAATTATGCACGTCTACTGCTGTGGACTGCTCAATCAAGAACCTCCTCATGATGAATAGCATACTTCAGCACCACTGCCAATCATCACTAATCTCCTTCTTAGACTTCATCTGTTGGGAATCATACGTATCTCGCAGCTTGAGGCAGATTCAACACGTGGGATCACATATAGCCAACCAAAGTGAAAATCTAGGAGAGGCGGCTGCTCGGCAGATATCGGAATTTCAACTTCACTTGGAGACAGTCGAATACAGCAGGACCCCGACAACCCCCCAAAATGCCTGATCCCAGGATTTTACCATGTGGATAAATTTTTTTTTGGGTCGATCGTTTTGTGGTATCCTATCCGAATTTTGCCTCAGGCCTACCGCAGGTCCCATTTTTATCCGCACATGGGATCAGGCATTAAAAAAAAACCACTAAAAATTTTGCTCCAGGTATGTAGTAATACTGTTAAATAGGGCACGTGCTAGTCACTGTCGTCACCCAGATCTTCATTATTTTTATGTCTAGAGCCCGCTGTCTTGAGATTTTGGAAATTTGCATGAGAACATTGAGCTGAGTGTAGTCTGTTATACTGATCCTGAGCCCAGTTTCTATTGCACTGTGTGGAGCAGTATCAAGCATATGTTGAAATTAATTCCCTTGATGCATGCTGTATACATGAGGCGATACATGCAGCATACACATGTTACTGCGCTTACTGCGCATACATGTGGTATACACATTCCCGAGTCATGTGACATCCTTATTATTATGTATATAAGGAGAACCTGTACCGTAGTAGGAATACAGTGTTCTTACCTCTACTAAACCCTAGCCCTAAGACTAACTAAACCCCAGGTAGGTTACAAGGAACGTGTCGTCTCTTCCTCTGTGCAGCGTATGTAGTCTGCTCCAACAGGTTATGGGCCCTGGTGGGCACGTCGCGAACGCGCCTTAACTGGCTGCGAACGACGTTGACTTCATTGTCTCCAAATTGTAACCTTGCGCTCTTTGTGAGCTGCATTGCGCTCTCTGCAAGCTGCATTTAAAAACCTAGGTTGACTAGGGTTAACCACTCTGAAGGAGTGTTTTTGCCTGAGAATATGGAACGTGTTTTCTTGAATAGAAGAACTGATTGAGCGCTTTTACCAGCTGCCACTACAACATCATGTCTTCAACTCTTGAAAAACTTGTACAAACTTTCGACGGCTCTAACTACATTCAATGGGCCGACTCAATGAAGGCGTGGCTCAGGTCTCAGGGCCTCTGGCAAATAACTAGCGGGATGGAACTAAAACCACCCATGGCGCCTCCTTTGACGGCGACAAACGCTGCACTGGTAGCAGAAGCTAATGCCAAGCTCCAGACCTGGAACAATAAGAATGACCAGGCAATTGGTAGCCTAGTGCTCCGCCTGGCCCCCTCTATTCGGCAGCGTGCCAACACCAAGGACACTGCTGAGGAGGTATGGGATCTCATCTGCACCGACTATGGTGTGGACGGCCCCTCTCAAGTCTTTTCGGACTTTAGGTCCGCTATAACGATCAAGATTCTGGCTGCGAATCCCGCGCCGGAGATCGCCAGAATGGCCGACAAGTTTGAGCGCCTCACGGCTGCCAATGTCGCCATCCCCGAACTAGTGCAGGCCATGATCTTACTTGCTGCGATGCCGCGCGAGTTCGATTCATTGTCCTCAACGGTCCTTAACACGACCGCCACTAGAGCCTTGACGTTTAAACATGTCAAGGACTCCATTGTCGCTGAAGCCTCACGCCGCACGGCAGTTGGGAAGCCCGCTGGCCAGCCTCAGGCCACCAAGCTTTCTGCTGTCAAGCGCAAAGGGGGAAACCCCAAATGGCAATCTCAGGGCAACAATGGAGAATCGTCCCAAAAACGTGGACGATGTGGGGACAGAAAGACTAAGGAGGAGAAGCCAAAAGAGAAACACACCCACCTCGCCTCACAAGCCTCTACCACCATAAATGGTAATGGCACCATCATACCACCGATGCCGCTCATACAGCGCATCGAGCACACTCCCACAAGGGATCCTCGCCGCTGACCGCCTGCACAGGCATATACGGGCATGACCTCCTCTCGCTCGGTTTATGCCAAGTACCAGCAAGCTCGAGACACCCTCGAGCACATGCAACTTCCGCGCAGCGCGAAAAATCTGCGACCGCTGGAAGAGCACCTTACGGTGCGAGAAGGTAAGAGAAGGAGGATAGAGCCAGAAACCGAGGCTACGATCGAGGAGGTAGAAGACGATACCATCTCCCTCAGATCAGAACCGCCGGCAACTGATGAGGAAGTGTGGAAGATCGTCGACGAGATGCTCGTCGATGAACCCCTTGACACAGGGGCGTATGATGATAGGTCAGTCCTTTTCCCTGCCACAAGCACAAGGATTAAAATTCCTATAAATACAGTGAACTTTTCATGTGAAATTTTACCGCTATTAAATGTATCATGGAATTATGTACATCTTAATATATGTGTTACGTGTGCAAGTGAAAAATGTAAGAGAGGTGCTGACTGGATCATGGATTCAGGCGCATCAAAACACTTCACTGGTGAAATTAAAGATTTTGCTTCTTACGAGCCTTTACCGAGAAAGGACTCTACCCTGGTTCAAACAGCCACGGGTACTACTCATATAGTAGGGAAAGGAGCAGTCTTCATTAGACACCAGGTAGTATGTCATGGGAAGTCAGAGACGCGTGAAATGCGATTATACCCCGTCTACTACATACCCGACTGTAATGCTCGATTACTGTCAATGGGCGTCTTCTTACAAGACGGAAGTGATGTGCGTGGTTCCTCCGCACACACTTCATTTTTCAAGCAAGGAAACCCAATTATGGATTGCGTCCCTCTTATGAAACGTGACACTATTTATTGGGCTCGGACTCATATATTGAGCACCAGGGGAATCAATGTCGTGACAATATATGTCGCAGACTACTCGACTTGGCATAAGCGACTTGGACACCCATCCAAAGAGGCGCTAGGGAAGATGCCTAATAGCACCATAAAATTCCCAAGGAATTTAATTATTCCTAAAGACAAAATTATATGTCCAGGGTGCGCTGAAGGGAAAATGACCTCAAAATCTTTTCCCAAATCAGATTCACGTGCAGAAAAACCCTTTGAATTAATACATTCCGATCTGAAGGAACTCCCAGTACTATCGTACCATAAACACAAATACTTTATTGTATTTCTGGATGACAAAACATCACATATCTGGGTCCAATGCCTTAGAAAGAAATCTGATGCTGCTGCGGCCATCAGACAATTTCGGGCAGTAGCTTTGACACAGTATGGCACTACAATCAAGTGCTGGCGTGTTGATCCAGGGGGGGAGTTCAAGGATCGTGAGCTACAAAATGTGCTCAAGGACTTTGGCATCAAAATAGAGATATCTGCACCCCACATTCACCAACAGAATGGGCGCGCAGAGCGTGCCATAAGGACAATAATGGAAAAGTCGCAAACCCTGCGATTTACCGCATGTCTACCACAATCATGGTGGGAATTTTGCATTGAACATGCAATACACCTATACAACCGAACCCCGATAAGGCGCCTGAAATGGCTGACACCGGTTGAGGACCTGACAAAGGTCCGCCCAGATCTAAACGATCTGAAGGTTTTTGGTTGTGGTGCTTACGTCTACCTACCCAAGGAGAAGTGTCCAAACACATTGGCTCCTCGATCGGAGTTGATGACATACCTTGGATTAGAAGATGGCATTAAAGCATACCGTTTCATGCGACCTAGTGGCGCAATATTCATTGGTGCTACAGCACTATTTGATGAAACGTTGTTCCCATGCTGTCCCGGAGCTAAGACTCCTGCCAATACAGACCTTGGTGATTTTCCACCTCCAGAACCAGAAGATGATGACCACTCATCTGGAACGGATGGCGATGATTCTATACCGCCACAAAATCCGCCCCTTCCTCCATCATCAGAAAATGATGATGATGATGTACCAAGTGAGCAAAAGGCACATGACGACGTGACAAATGCTCCTCCTCTGCCGCCTCCAGTAACCACTGAGGACTTTCGTCCAAGACGTGATGATCAACAGGAATGGCAGCAATTGCCCCGTCGATCAGGCAGGCAGAGGAACATCCCAAACCGTCCTGGCAATACCTATGGAGAGAAGCGACTCCCCTCTGACATAGAGAGAGACATTGCACGTGATCGATATTGGAAGAGATCTGTGGGTCAAGATTCAGATCATAACCGAACACGACCACAAACTCAACAGAAAGAACCGGTTGCTGGACCGAGTTCGGCACCCCACGAGAGTGTGCCCGATTCCAATGATCAAGAACATGATCACCCAATGGGGGAACCGGACGAAGCAGGTTATATTAAAAAGATAACCAAGGAAGGAGGAGATAAGCTTATTCGCTGGCTGTTGTCAAAAGCAGTCAAACCATCGAGTGAAATAAGCCAAGTTCCAAACCAATTTCGCGATATTGCGCGCCTACCACGGCAGCAGCAATGTGAGTGGAAACAAGCTTGTCAAAAAGAATTAGAGGCTCTTCGTAAGCGACAAGTCTATGACATCGTCGATCTTCCACATGATCGAAAAACGATCAAAAATAGATGGGTTTTCTCCATAAAATCGGATGGAAGAAAACGAGCCAGACTCGTGGCCAAAGGCTTTTCACAAGTCGAAGGCGTTGACTTTGATGAGATTTTCTCACCGGTAGTCCGCTACGAGACCGTACGCCTCATGTTTGCACTTGCATCTCTAGAAGGCATGTATATGACCAGCCTAGATGTAAAAACCGCATTTTTATATGGCAAACTAGAAGAGGAGATCTATATGGATCAACCCGAGGGTTTCAGACTCGAGGGAAAAGAGCGCAAAGTGTTGCGCTTACGCCGAGCATTGTATGGCCTTAAACAAGCCTCACTTGCATGGTGGAAAGAGCTAGAGGCATTTATGTGCACCATTAGGTTCGTGCACGCCAGCTCCGATGCCGGCATTTTCATACACAAGGATCCTAAAACAGGCAGCATCGTTATTGCACTCGTCTATGTTGATGATGGCTTGTTCATGGGGAAGAACAAGAAACTTGTGGATGAAAAGAAAAATGCTTGTCTAAAGCATTGGGAGTGCCGTAGTACTGAAAAAGTCATGGAATTCTTAGGCATGCGCATCACCCAGACTGCAAGCAAAGTCAAACTCGATCAAACTGAGTATCTCGCCAAAGTGCTTGAGAGATTCGAGATGACAAATGCCAAAGCGACCCCCACTCCACTCCCGACTGGTTACAAACCATCGGAAAACACAGCAACGCCCAATGCGATGCTTAGATCGAAATATCAATCTGTGATCGGATCTTTATTGTATCTGATGCTCGGAACGCGACCTGATATCGCTTACGCGGTAATCAAGATGTCGCAATTCTCGGCTAATCCTAGCCAAGAACATCTAGACAAAGCAATGTATATCATGCGCTATCTGGTGGGAACCCAGAAGTACAGTATAGTCTATGATGGAGAGAAATCCGAGGGGCTACAGGCCTTCACAGATTCTGATTGGGCAGCTGACACAGTCAAGCGCCGATCTACAATGGGTTACTTTGCTACTCTAGCGAGTGGCATTGTGTGCTGGCAGTCCCGTTTACAAAAAACTGTAGCACTGTCATCCACAGAAGCTGAATATATGGCTCTCTCTGACACTTGTTGGCAGATAGTGTGGATAGAGTCCTTATTCCAGGAACTCGGATATATCTTGAATCGCGTACCAATCTGCGCTGATAATCAAGGATCCATCTTCATTGGATCAAATCCAGTCCAGGAAAGGAGGACTAAACATATAGACATTCGCTACCACTACACGTGCGAATGCATTGAAAAAGACAAAGTCATGGTCGTTTTCATTCCTGGAAGTGATAATCCGGCTGACATGTTCACCAAGAACCTTGGCGCTGTCCTTTTCAGGAAATTTAGAGACTCTCTCGGAATTACTTTCGAGATTCAAACTTAGCTGCTTAGAGCGCTGTACAGTTTGAGGGGGGGTGTTGAAATTAATTCCCTTGATGCATGCTGTATACATGAGGCGATACATGCAGCATACACATGTTACTGCACTTACTGCGCATACATGTGGTATACACATTCCCGAGTCATGTGACATCCTTATTATTATGTATATAAGGAGAACCTGTACCGTAGTAGGAATACAGTGTTCTTACCTCTACCAAACCCTAGCCCTAAGACTAACTAAACCCCAGGTAGGTTACAAGGAACGTGTCGTCTCTTCCTCTGTGCAGCGTATGTAGTCTGCTCCAACAGCATAGACTACTGTACCATTTCGAATTGTTCGGCCGTCACGGGTCACAGCCCCCTTGGACGTGGCCGAAATTGAACGTGTGTCACAGGTCACGCCAAATTTGGCCGAAGTGCTCATACAGCTCTCATATTCTCCTTTTTTTCACTTAGAAAGGTGAAAGATGGTAGATATAGGTGTAAGCAAGTTGAGTAAGGTGTAGTGCAACTTCTAATGCCGAAATGTGTACATAAATGTGTCAAAAATGCAAAGAATGCCAGATTTACTGTGATACTGCCTCACCCTTTACCCTCTCGTCCAATGAGCAGGAGTTGCACGCGGCGGCTGTTATAATTTTGGCCAAAATTTCCTGACTGTCCACGATCACAGCCAACTTGGCCGAATACCTAATTTTGGCCAACTGGTCACAGGTCACACCCCTGGCCGAACAATTCGAAATGGTACAGTAATACAGGTTAGGACAGAGGACTGCTAAAACCTGCCATGTAACAGTGCTCATTTTTGTGACTCGACCCTGCAGTTTTTTATCTGGACTGGATTAGGGTTTATTTGGACTGGATTAGGGTTCCATGAATAATTCAAGGGTGAGTTACTAACTCATGGCCCCAAGAGTGTATTTTTAACAGGTGTTAATATGTAACTGTTAGTAACAGTGCAGTTAATAACTTGTTAAAAATATAATTAACACTGTTAGAAACTAAAAGTGCTGTTAAAAATTCCAATCGGGAGCAACAATGCCTGTCTGATTATTTTGTGCAGCAGCAGATGGCTCAGTGGTCTTCCCTTCCTTAGTAACAGGCTAGGAACTAACATGGATACATCTGGATACATTTGGATATGCAACCATGGATACAGATACAGTATGGATACTGTTATGGGAATGCAGCAGAGGAGGGGGACATGATTGTCTCACGTTATTGTCATCATTCACTTATTGTTTTTATTGTCTCACTCGCGCTTATTGTTCTTCATTCTTATTGTTCTATGCAAAGCTACAACCACACACCTCTAATCGTTCATCATCACTCTCGCATGGTATTGTACTAGTCTGTGGACACGCTCACTCTTTTCTCATACTATTGTATATACATTCTTATTGTCTCTTACTAGTCACGTTCTCATGTTTGTAGTATTTAATCTGCAATACAAGGACCAGGCAAGCTCAGCTTGACCTGATCATTCTAACGTTCTCAACAAACTACTGAAAGTCATCCTCAACTGTTGCTTACGAGCAACAGCAAATTCTGATCAAGAGAACTATTGATCATAACAAAAGGTCAAGCTATTCTACTCTGCTGACTAATCTGAGTCTAGGCAGCCACAACTATCCAACGACAAACACGACTCTTACAAGAATCAGACACCATGCACGATGGCAGCACTCGCTACCCCCACTGTTCCCAAGACACCTACTGCACCTGTATGAACAGTAGAAATAAAGATGAGAGCACCCACTGACTTCTCAGGTGACTGATCAAAAACCATGCTCTTCCTCTTGGAGTGCAGAGCATATGTAGATGCCAACCCTCAGGCATTCGAAGATGATCAAAGAAAGATCCTGTTCATGCTTTTGTACTTGAACGGGGAAACAGCAGGGTCCTGAAAACAAGCCTACTTGGAGGAGCAATACATTGAATCAAAACCCTCGGACTCATTCTAGGAATTCATCGTGGAGGTTCAAGCAGCCTTCTCACCGATTGACAATGCAGGAAATGCATGAATGCAACTCAGGGTGCTTGCACAAGGAGCAAAAGGGGTTGATGAGTATATTGCCCAGTTTAAAACACTGGCATATCACACTAAGATAAAGGAAGATGCTGCCCTCATAGAATATTTTGTGGACAAACTCAACAACCAAGTCCTCAACAAAGTCTTTGGAATGGAGAACCTGCCGGACACAATTGAGGGATGGTACACCCATGCAGTGAGAGCAGAAGGGCATCTGAGAAAGGCAAAAATGATTAAAGAGAGAACTTACAGCAAGGCAAGAGGGGGAGGAGGAGCAGGAGGCTCTTCAAAGGACCCAAATGCCATGGACATTGACGCAATGTGCCTCTCCTATGCAGAGAGGCTTGAACATATCAAAAAAGGGAAGTGCTTCATTTGTCACAAGGTGAGGCACAGGGCAAGCAATCATAAGGGAGAAAAGGAACCTCCTGTAAAAGAAGAAAAGAAACCAGAGGAAAAGAAGCCAGAAATAAGAAAGATGCCCAGAGACCACTACCAAAAGATCTGGATTCTCATCAATAAACTGGAAGAGAAGGAGAAGGAGGAAGTCTTCAATTTGATGGTAGCAGAGGGTTTTTAAAGTGGCAGCATGCATTGGCAGCAGGCCCCACCAGAGTTATAGTCTCAAGTATATTGGTAGCACAAGTAAGCAACCAATCTATGTGCATTCCTGTTCATTATGTGCTAAGAGATGAAAAAGCCGAACTACCCACCTTGATTGACTCCAGGGTGAGAGGAACATTTATAGATCACCGAGTAGTGGAAAAACTCAGATTAAAGAAATTGCCTCTCCCAAAGAGGATCCTTGCCAAAAACATCGATGGAACTCTTAATAAAAATGGGATGATCATGCACTATGTTAACATTCAGCGCCATGTTCAGTGCTGCAATCCTAATTATGCTCATGCTGTGGCTTTTAATGCTATTTAATACAACTAACCTTCACCCCCAACCACACACCCCCATGTTCATTACTGGGACTTCTGTCCAATTCGCTAGCGGCCAGCTGGAGGAGATCGAGCTCCTGATGGTGGTCTACTCACATGGCCTCATTCACTGCCATGACTATCAACACATTCACCACTGCCACTGACAAAGAAGATGCACTGACTTTCGATCCAATGTGGATGATTTGGCCATAGTTTCAGATGGCACTCGAAACTTTAGGAAGGAGCTGATGTTATGGGAATGTGGCAGAGGAGGGGGGCACGATTTTCTCATGTTATTGTCATCATTCACTTATTGTTCTTATTGTCTCACTCGCACTTATTGTTCTTCATTTCTTATTGTTCTATGCAGAGCTATGACCACACACCTTTAATCATTTGTCATCACTCTTACATGCTATTGTACTAGTCTGTGGACATGCTCACTCTTTTCTCATACTATTGTATATACATTCTTATTGTCTCTTACTAGTCACATTCTTGTGTTTGTAGTATTTAATCTGCAATGCAAGGACCAGGCAAGCTCAGCTTGACCTGATCATTCTAATGTTCTCAACAAACTACTGAAAGTCATCCTCAACTGTTGCTTATGAGCAACAGCAAATTCTGATCAAGAGAACTATTGATCATAACAAAAGGTCAAGCTGTTCTACTCTGCTGACTAATCTGAGTCTAGGCAGCCACCACTATCCAACGACAAACACAACTCTTACAAGGACATCAACTTATGCTTGTTGAAATTAAACCCTGAGATACATACTGCATACATGAGGCAATACATGCAGCATACACATGTTACTGTGCTTACTGTGCATACATGTGATAAACACATTCCCAAGTCATGTGACATCCTTATTATTATGTATATAAGGAGAACATTTATTGTAGTAGGAATACAGTGGTCTTACCTCTGCTAACCCTAGCTGTAAGTCTAACTAAACCCCAGGTAGGTTGTAAGGAACATGTTGTCGCTTCCTCTGTGCAGCATATATAGTCTGCTCCAACAGGATATGGGCCCTGCTGGGCACGTTGTGAACACGCATTAACTGGCTGTGAATGACATTGACTTTATAGTCTCCAAATTATAACCTTGTGCTCTTTGTGAGCTGTCTCATGCTCCCTGCGAGCTGCACTTAAAAACCTAGGTTGACTAGGGTTAACCACTCTAAAGGAGTGTTTTTTCCTGAGATTGTAGAACATGTTTTCTTGGATAAAAGACTGATTGAGCACTTATAACAGCTTCCACCACAAAATTATGTCTTCAACCCTTGAAATACTTGTACAAACTTTTGATGGCTCAAATTACATTCAATAGGCCAACTCCATGAAGGCATGGCTCAGGTCTCCAGGCCTCTGGCAGATAACTAGTGGAGCAGAAATTAAACTGCCTTCAGTGCCTCCTTTGACAGCGATGAATGCTGCTCTCATAGTAGATGCTACTGCCAAGCTCCAGACCTGGAGCAACAAAAATGACCAGGCTATTGGTAGCCTAGTGCTCTGCCTGGCCCCCTCCATTTGGCAGTGTGCCAACACCAAGGACACTGCTGAGGAGGTGTGGGCCCTCATTCACACCAATTATGGTGTCGATGGCCCCTCCCAAATCTTTGCAGACTTTAGGTCTGCAATAGCAATCAAAATTCCGGCTGTAAATCCCACACCAGAGATTTCTAAGATGGCTGACAAGTTTGAGTGCCTCACGGCTGCCAATGTTGCTATCCCCAAACTAGTACAGGCAATGATCCTACTTGCTGCGATGCCACACGAGTACAATTCTTTGTCTGCCATGGTCCTTAACATGACTGCTACTAGTGCCTTGACATTTAAACATGTCAAAGACTCCATTGTCGCTGAAGCCTCAAGGTGCATGGCAGTTGGGAAGCATACTGGCCCACCTCAGGCCACCAAGCTTTCCACTGTTAAACGCAAAGAGGGAAACCCCAAATGGCAGCCTCAAAACAACAATGGGGATTCATCCCAAAAATGTGGATGATGCAGGGACAAAAAGACTAAGGAGGAAAAGCCTAAAGAGAAACATACCCACCTTGCCTCCAGTGCCTTTACTACCATAAATGGTAATGACACCATCATACCACTGATGCCACTCATTCAGTGCATTGAAAAGTGCGACTACACTCCCACAAGGGATCCTTGCCACCGACTGCCTGCACAGGCATATACAGGCGTGGCCTCTACCTCTCATTCAGTTTATGCCGAATATCAGCAAGCTCGAGACATCCTCAAGCAAATGCATCTTCCGCACAGTGCAAAAAATCTGTGACCACTGGAAGAGCACCTAATGGTGCAAGAAAGTAAGAGGAGGAGGATCGAACCAAAACCAAGGATTGTGGAGGTAGAAGACGACATTGTCTTCCTCAAATCAGAACCTCCAGTTTCTGATGAGGAAGTATGGAAAGCTATTGACAAGATGCTCATCGATGAACTGCTTGAAATGGGAAAATATAATGATAGATCAGTCCTTTTCCCTGCCACAAGCACGAAGATTAATATTCCAATGATTACAGCAAACTTTTCATGTGAAATTTTACTGCTATTAAATGTATCATAGAACAATTTACATCTTAATATATGTGTTATGTGTGCAAATGGAAATTGTAAAAAAGGTGCTGACTGGATCATGGATTCAGGCACATCAAAACACTTCACTGGTGAAATGAAAGATTTTGCTTCTTATAAGCCTTTACTGAGAAAGGACTCTACTCTGGTTCAAACAGCTGTGGGTACTACTTATATAGTAGGAAAAGGAGCAGTCTTCATTAGACATCAGGTAGTATGTCATGGGAAGTCAAAAACATGTGAAACACAATTATACCCCATCTACTACATACCTGACTGTAATGCTCGATTACTGTCAATGGGTGTCTTCTTACAAGACAGAAGTGATGTGTGTGGTCCTCTACACACATTTTATTTTTTGAGCAAGGAAACCCAATTATGAATTGTGTCCCTCTTAGGAGATGTGACATGATTTATTGGGCTCAGACTCATATATTGAGCACCAAGAGGATCAATGTCGTGTGCAACCATGTATGTTCCAGACTACTTGACTTGGCATAGGCAACTTGGACACCCATCCAAAGAGGTGCTAGAGAAAATACCTAATAGCACCATAAAACTCCCAAGAAGTTTAATTATTCCTAAAGACAAAATTATATGTTTAGGGTGCGCTGAAGGGAAAATGACCTCAAAATCTTTTCCTGAATTTAATTCATGTGCAGAGAAACCTTTTGAATTAATACATTCCAATCTAAGGGAACTCCCAGTACTATCATACCACAAACATAAATACTTTAATGTATTTCTGGATGACAAGACATCACATATCTGGGTCCAGTGCCTGAGAAAGAAGTCTGATGCTACTACAGTGATTAGACAATTTCAGGCAATGGCTTTAACCCAGTATGGCACTACAATCAAGCACTGGCATATTGATCCAGGGGGGGAGTTCAAAGATTGTGAGCTACAAAATATGCTCAAGGATTTTGGCATCAAAATAGAGATGTCCACATCCTACATTCACCAACAGAATGCACCATAAGGACAATAATGGAAAAGTCACAAACCCTGTGATTTACTGCTTGTCTACCACAATCATGGTGGGAATTTTGCATTGAACATGCAATACACCTATACAACTGAACCCCAATAAAGTGCCTGAAATGGCTGACACCTATTGAGAACCTGATGAAGGTCTGCCCAGAATTAAACAATCTGAAGGTCTTCAGTTGCAGTGCTTATGTCTATCTACCAAAGGAAAAATGTCCAACAACATTGTCTCCTCGATCGGAGTTAATGACGTACCTTGGAGTAGAAGATGGCATTAAAGCATATCATTTCATGCGATGAAACGGCGCAATATTCATTGGTGCTATGGCACTATTTGATGAAACGATGTTCCCATGCTGTCCCGGAGCTAAAACTCCTGCCAAGACAGACCTTGGTGATTTTCCACCAGAACCAGAAGATGACGACCACTCATCTGGAACGGATGGCGATGACCCTATACCGCCACAAAATCCGCCCCTTCCTCCATCATCAGAAAATGATGATGATGATTTACCAAGCAAGCAAAAGGCGCATGACGATGCGACTAACGCTCCTCCTCCGCCGCCTCCAGTTAGCACTGAGGACTTTCATCCAAGACGTGAAGATCAACACGAATGGCAGCAATTGCCCCGTCGATCAGGCAGGCAGAGGAAAATCCCAAACCATCCCAGCAATACCTATGGAGAGAAGCAACTCCCCTCTGACATAGAGAGAGACATTGTATTGGAAGAGATCTGTGGGTCAAGATTCAGATCATAACTGAACATGACCACAATCTCAACAAAAAGAACTGGTTGCTGGACCGAGTTCAGCATCCCACAAGAGTGTGCCTGATTCCAATGATCAAGAACATGATCACCCAATTGGGGAACCAGACGAAGCAGGTTATATTAAAAAGATAACCAAGGAAGGTAGAGATAAGCTTATTCACTGGCTGTTGTCAAAAGCAGTCAAACCATCAAGCAAAATAAGCCAAGTTCCAAACCAATTTCGTGATATTGTGTGCCTACCACAGCAGCAGCAACTTAAGTGGAAACAAGCTTGTCATGAAGAATTAGAGGCTCTTCATAAGCAACAAGTCTATGACATCGTCAATCTTCCACATGATTGAAAAATGATCAAAAATAGATGGGTTTTCTCCATGAAATCGGATGGAAGAAAATGAGCCAGACTTGTGGCCAAAGGCTTTTCACAAATCGAAAATGTTGACTTTGATGAGATTTTCTTACCAGTAGTCCACTACAAGACCATATGCCTCATGTTTGCACTTGCATCTCTAGAAGGCATGTATATGACCAGCCTAGATGTAAAAACCACATTTTTATATGGCAAACTAGAAGAGGAGATCTATATGGATCAACCCAAGGGTTTCAGACTTGAGAAAAAAGAGCACAAAGTAATGCACTTATGTTAAGCATTGTATGGCCTTAAACAGGCCTCACATGCATGGTAAAAAGAGCTAGAGGCATTTATGTGCACCATTGGGTTTGTGCATGCCAGCTCTGATGCCAGCATTTTCATACACAAGGATTCTAAGACAGGCAGCTTTGTTATTGCGCTGGTCTATGTTGATGATGGCTTGTTCATGGGGAAGAACAAGAAACTTGTGGATGAAAAGAAGAATGCTTGTCTAAAGCATTGGGAGTGCTGTAGTACTGAAAAAGTCATGGAATTCATAGGCATGCACATCACCCAGACTGCAAGCAAAGTCAAACTCGATCAAACTGAATATCTTGCCAAAGTGCTTGAGAGGTTTGAGATGACAAATGCCAAAGCTGCCCCCACTCTGCTCCTGACTGGTTACAAACCATTGGAAAACACAGTGACACCAAATGCAGCATTTAGATCAAAATATCAGTCTGTGATTAGATCTTTATTATATCTGATGCTCAGAACATGACCTGATATCACTTATGTGGTAATCAGGATGTCGCAATTCTTGGCTAATCCTAGCCAAGAACATCTAGACAAAGCGATGTACATTGTGCGCTATCTGATGGGAACCCAGAAATATAACATAGTCTACAATTGAGAGAAATTTGAAGGGCTACAGGCCTTCACAGATTCTGATTGGGCAGCTGACACTGTCAAACACCAATCTACAATGAGTTACTTTGCTACTCTAGTGAGTGGCATTGTGTGCTGGCAGTCCCATTTACAAAAAACTGTAGCACTGTCATCCACAGAAGCCAAATACATGGCTCTCTCCAACACTTGTCAGCAGATAGTGTGGATAGAGTCCTTATTCCAGGAACTAGGATATATACTGAAGTGCATACCAATCTGCACTGATAATTAGGGATCCATCTTTATTGTCAAATCCAGTTCAGGAAAGAAGGACCAAACATATAGATATTTGCGACCACTATACTCGCGAATGCATAGAAAATGACAAAGTCACAGTCGTTTTCATTCCTGGAAGTGATAATCTGGCTGACATGGTCACAAAGAACCTTGGCACCATCCTATTCAGGAAATTTAGAGACTCTCTTGGAATTACTTTTGAGATTCAAACTTAGCTGCTTAGAGCGCTGTACAGTTTGAGGGAGGGTGTTGAAATTAAACCCCGAGATACATACTGCATACATGAGGCAATACATGCAGCATACACATGTTCCTGCGCTTACTGTGCATACATATGGTAAACACATTCCTGAGTCATGTGACATCCTTATTATTATGTTTATAAGGAGAACCTGTACCATAGTAGGAATACAGTGTTCTTACCTCTGCTAACCCTAGCTGTAAGTCTAACTAAACCCCAGGTAGGTTGTAAGGAATGTGTTGTCTCTTCTCCTGTGCAGTGTATATAGTCTGCTCCAACAGTAGTGGTGGTAGAGGAGGGTGGAGGGAGGGTGGTAGAGGTGTGAGGATAGAGGAGGAAGAGTGGCAGCCACCATGTCATTGTCGATGTGGGTGGTTGGTGGTGATGAGCTGACAGGCACAATATCTGTGTCCAGCAACATTGGATATACCCATACCTGTGGTATATCTGGATATCTGTCCCAATCTATCCATATCTGATCTGGATTTGTAATAAGGTTATTATCCAGTCATGTAACCAGATAAGCCATATCCATGTTAATCCTTATAATAGGCTTTAACAAGTCAAGGAGCTCTCTCCCATCCAAATTGATTCATCATCAATCTCAAAGTCTGAACTTTGGTCCTCACCAATGCCACCTGGCATTGAATTAAGCTTGTCATTGTCATTGTTGGAATCTTTATCATTATTCTCCATCTTGGCACTGTTCTTTCCTTTTTCATCACCAGATAAATTGATACTAGCCTCCAAGTCCTTTTCCATATCATAGAATTCTAGTCTGGGATGCCATGGGATGATGGTATTGTTGGATAAAGCATTCTGTCAGAGGTTAGGACATTGGACAACCAAATGGGGGAGAACACATACAGCATAAACACCATACCATTGCCCAACTTGGATCATGGGAATTAAGGTGTGCCAGTTTCTGATTTCCACAAAGAGGTGAGTTGAACAATGTAACTTTAGATCCTGTCCATTCATCTGGCATTGAATTCACTAGGGTTAAGAATATCTTGATTGCAAGTAGCTATGGCACCAGGACATTAGTACCAGAACATATTATTTATACCACAAGAACTTTGGCCTGTCGATTTCCCTGGAGTGCCTCCCACCAAGTAAGTGGATCATCATTACCAACTGACTCATTGAATAAATTTTCTTTTTTTTTTGTCATTTTTACGACCTCTCAGGGCATGCCCTAGAATGGTCTTTACATTTTTAGAGTATCTACTTGAGGCCCCTTTTGCCTTGCCCTTGCCCCAGCCCTTGCATCTCAGATGGCATGTCCTTGGCATTCACTCCCCCTGAGATCTGGTTCCTTGAACCATTTAGGACTGTGTGAATTTCTTCGACCTCTCTGTTCCTTCACCTAGCATTTTGTCAATTTGGGGTTGTTATATGTCTGTTAAGCACCAGGCCAGTTGCTGGCAGGCATGAGGTGAACAGAAAAAGTAGTGATGTGTGTCAGCTGTCTTAGTTCTTGCTATCATCTTGTACTTTGTGTATTTTTCTGGGGTCCCCTGTGTTGCAGGCTTGTTTTAAGTTGGTAAAGGGGATATAAGGCCATGTTGACATAGTGTCCTGTGTGACTGCATGTGAGCATAAAAATCTTTAGGAGACTGGGTATTTACGTTTAGGTCGATGTAGCCTTCCAGTCTTTACTATGTAGTCGACTAGAGCTTTCACTCCCTTCCCAGAGCTCATTAGTGTGGAGAGGTCTTTAGAGTCCCTTCTCATTTCTCAGTCTAGCTCATGTCGTTCTTTGTTATATCTACTGCATTTGAAAAGGAAGTGGGTGATAGTTTCTTTGGTGGGCAACCCTCTAGTTTGATATGTGTTGCAATTGCTCATGTCAGATTTTTTGATCTGGTGCAGGTAGAAGTTTAGTGGAATGTGGCCTGTGTCAACTTGGGTCAGGAGACTACCCTGGTGTCTGCTTAGATCAGACTGTACCTTAGCATATCGACTGTATGTGAAATTCAGGTCGATTCAACTTAGCTTTGGTTGTCTTGGTGAGCCTAGCCATATGCTATTCCATGTTTTCTTTAGCTCATCATGATACCTCTGCTGCTTTGCTGCCACTACACTTCTTGGTAGTTCCTCTTGTAGTATCAGAGGAGACTGTGAGATGGACTTGACTTGCCTTGTGCCACCTTTTTGGCTTCTTCATCTACCTTTTCATTCCCCTGCACTCCACTATGTCCTGAGATCCAAACTAGCTAGAAATGTTTGGTGTTGGGGTTTGCATTACCTAGATTAATATTGTCTGCAGCAGTTAGAAAATTTTCAACCAGGTATTGTGTGGTGGTAGCCTTGCATGACTTGGTTATCTTGATAAAAGCTTGGCAGTCTGTTAGAATGGATATTGGTAGTAGGCCCACTATGTGTTCATTTCTAATCAACCATATACCCATTATAACTCCTACCACTTCTGCTTCAAAAGATGTATACTTTGCTACACTTCCCAGGTGGTACCTCAGTACCTTTGATGGTTCATGTCTCCCTTTTCTGTACATCACTGCTGCTGCTCCTATGTTTCCATTTATACCTGATCTGTCTGTGAAAACTTTGATTTCTGGCAAACTGATGGCTTCTTTGAGCATAGAGGTGTCTCAGTCTTGGGCAATCTCTGTGGTGAAAGAGTTCACAGTGTATGGTGGAGGATGGGGATTTGGTGTTATGGTCTCCATTTGTCCAGGTTGAATTTTAGGGAAATGGGCTAGCAGTTTATGTAGGGGTGTGCAATGCTTCCTTGCATACACTGTGCAATACTCTTGGATCAGTTAATGTAGTGGATGAGACTCAGGTAGCATGCAGATTTGTACTAGTGGCCTGTGGCAGACTTTCAGCATGGTTAGTTCTAGTAGAAGCATACCTGCATGTATATCTAGCATGTCTGTTGGGGTGGTTCGTAGTGTGCTGTTAATGGCCAGAGTAGCTATTTGCTGGATTTTCATTATTATAATTCTTACCAATCCTGTCATCCATTTGGCACCTGGAATTTTTGTGGTGGGCTGTACCATATTCCAGCCCCATAGGTCATCTTAGGTATTGCTACCATTATGTAGAGTTGGCACATGTGGTAGGGTGATAAGCTGGTGATATGGCTCCCTATCACCCTGTGCTCGTACTACAGCATTTTTTGCAATTGTGTGCACTGCATGGACATCTTCTACTCACTTTGCACAGTGTGCTTTTGTATGCCTTCATGCACTTTTGCATGCCCAAGTGCACTCCTGTGCGCTTCCATGTGCCTTTGTCCACTTTTGTGTGCCTTTGTCTGCTTTCTGCACTCCAATGCACTCCAATGCACTCCAGTGCACTCCAGTGTGCCTCTGTGTGCTTTTATGTGCTTTTGTGCACCTTTGTGTGCTTCCGTGTGCATTTGGGTGCATTTGTGCACTTTTGTGCACCTTTTACATTTATACTGTGCCTTTGGATCCTCCTTAGCTGCCTCCTGTCATGCACTCTAAATGCGCCCTGTTATGCTTCAAACTGCCTCCATGCGCCCTCCCCACACTCTTTATCTGCTTTTTACAGTTATTGCATGCTTGATGTGCCTTTACACGCTCCTTTTATGCTTTACCCACAACTCACATTCTCTGCTGTGCACTCATTGCACAATCCCTATCATACACAAAACAATCCACCACACCAATTGTGCTGTGCATCGCAGCTTCCAGCTTACTGGCACATTTATTCGAGGCGCACTGTGATTCCAGCACAAGTGAACTGCGCATTCTCACCTAATCTGGGTTCTTTGCACCTATTTGGCATTGGACCATGCACACTTGGGCACTTTCACATAATCCTGGTGCTTTGGCACTATTTGGCCTCACACAGCATCTCCTTATAATTCTTCTGCATTTCCAATTGGCATTGCCTTATCTGGTAACTGGCACAGGTCAATCACATCATTATTACTAAGGCACAGCATGCAATGCATAACACTGAAGCAGATTAATTGGGAAGAGCACATGGGACCTAGAGTGCACCAAAAAAAGCACATCATACTGGAACAGTTGGGTATGGGGCTATAGCATGCACAAATCTTATTGGCTGAGGCAGCGGCATAGTGTGGTCAGGTTTAGATGGGCGAATGGATGCACTTGTGGGTAGTGCATGGCACTTTCTATTTTTACACTTTATTTTACCATTTTTATCACATAAGCCATTTGTACATAGTAGGTGGACAGATAGAGAATTCAGAGGATCTTTCCCCCCCTCATAGTTCATAGCTCATTCAGCATTGCACATAGTCTGTGCACCAGCATCCAGTCCATGTGCCTTTGTAGTGCGCCCTTTGTATAACCACATTTGCATATTGTTTGCATCCCCTCATCATATTGCTGCATTTCATCTCTCATCATTGCACATTTTTCTGCACTGCATATTTTTTCCCCTTTGCATTGCGCACTTTCCTGCCATTGTGCATACCTTTCTTTTTGCATACACAACTAGTGCACACCTCGAGAACCACCGTACCAGCCTCTTCATAGTCCCTGCACCCCAAAGGATGATCTGAGGCCCTCTAATCGAATCCCCTCACCCCAAGCATGCCTGCAGTCATAGGTTTAGTGTTCACCCCTTGTGTTGAGACTCTGCACTGAGTACCAACTGAACACATCACCGGTGTCAGTTTTTGCCAGATAGTGGCACTGCAGTACCCATTTGGTGGCGTTCTCTATTACCTTCTCATGTCTTTTCCATGTTAGCTTGTCATCTATGACTATGCCAAGATACCTGTATCTGTCAACTGTGTTTACCTCTCTTCCTTGTGAGTTGAGCTTCAGCTTGTGCATTGGGTGGGGAGTGCCATTCAGTGATCTTGCCTTTTTCTGACCTAGGTACATGGTCACTAGCTTGCTGATTTTGACTTTGGAGTTGTGGTCTGCTGACCACTTGAACCCACCATTTTCCCCTTCCATGTGCTAGCGGATGGCTTGGGTGGTCTCTTCAAAATCTTTCCCAATGTCCATTACTATTGCATCATCAACATATCCAAGTGCCTGTAAGGTCTCAGTGAGCTCAAGCAGATCTGCATTATAGATGTTAAAAGAAGGGAGGGAGATTGGGTCTCCTTGTCCTACTCCATTGTCTATTGTAATTGGGATCGATATGTAGTTGTCGAATTTGAGTCATGTTGTTCTTTTATTTAGTAGCTGTTTAATAAATTTGACTATTTGGCCTGGGACTCTTCTCTTCCTCATGTTGTGTAGTAGTCAGCCCATTACTGCATTAGAAAAAGCTCCTTTGATATCCAGAAAAAATATTGATACCACTTTCCCTTTTCTCCATGCTTCTTTTACTTGGTGGATCAGTAGGTGCACTGCATCAGTTGTGCTCCTGCATGGTCTTCCACTGAAATGTGGGTCTGGCAGTAGTTGCTGTTGCTCCACTATTAATATGAAATTTTGGAAACTATGTATTTCAGGACTTTTGCCATGATGCATAGTAAGGCTATAGGATGGTAAGCTTTAGGCACCTCATAGCTTGGTTTGCCAGGTTTCCATAGCATGCATGTTGTAGACTCTTTCCATCCTTAGTAGTAAATTCCCCACCTTATTATCAACCTATATATGGGGAGTAGGTATGGGACTATATGATTTACCATCTTGTGTAGTACAATGTTGGAAATTTGGTCCAGTCCTGGGGCTTTGTAGAGTGATAGTTTCATTATGTGTGCTCAAATTTGCTCTTCCATGACTTGTGGTGGTGATGGTAGTAGGGGTGGGTAGCTATAGTCTTGTGGTACTGTCGAGATTGCTGGGTTTGGTGGGAAGAAAGCTTTTGCAAGGGACCTTGCCTTGTCTTCATTTGTGTTTACCTCTCTTGTAGTCCCATCATCATCTTTTACCTTCAGCATGGGAACTCTTGTCCTGCCCCCATCACCTATTGCATTAGAGAGATACCTGCGAACCATCCAAGTGTAAGTACCATTAGCATTCTTCAGGTAGTTATTCCAGTGGTCTGTTTTGGCTTTCACAATTTCCACTGCATACTTATGCCAGGCCTGTCAGATGTCTTGGTGACTTGGGTAGTCCTCTATAGCCCAGTACCTGTATGATTCAGCATGTAGGTGATTGACTGACTTCTTGGTGTTTGTCAGGTTTTTGTCCACCACCTTTTGAAAATTGGGCATGGTTGGTTTTCTGGGACTTTGGCAGTAATTGCTTTCCAGGATAGTGGTAACTAGTCGTTCAATTTTCCTACCTAGCTCTTCCTCATTTTAGATTTCGTCTGGGATTGGCATTGTTGCAATTTCTTCCCCCAAGTATGCATTGAACTCTTTCCAATCAGTTTCTCTAAAGTTTTGTGATGGGTTCATTACTGTTCTCCTCTGCTCTAGTTCGAGGATGGTTACGATTGTGGTGTCACATTTCAGTACACAGTCAGCTAGGCTATTAGTGCAAAAAACATTATCCAGTCTGGAGAAGCATTTTGTTACCATGTGTTTTAATGTGGTTTAATGTGGGGATACCCTTTGGTAATGGCATAAACATTTCTTGGTCCACTATCAGTTCAATTAGCTCCTGTGCATCCTCGAAAGCTTTGGTTGTAAACAGTCATGAGTCTTCATCACCATCCCACAAAGGATGGTATTGGTTAAAGTCCCCTCCCCACAGTATGTGGTGAGCTTGTGATTCCCATCATTCATTTTGGTTATCAAGCATGTACCTTCTTAATATTGTCAGAGTTTGCGAGCTCTCACCTGCATTGTAGATGCTAAAAATTTTTGGACTTCCATACCCCCCATTCAATTCGATTGCTACTATGTCATTTGAGTCAGGGATATCTAAGATTCTCTAGTAAGGTTGTTAGTTTCTATTACCTCCTTGATGTGGGATCTTTCCATTGCATGGAATGTGAGAAGAATGAAAAAGGTCATAGCACTGTAGTTATGGGATTCAGTTAGTATGGAGGTTTCCAGTTCACATTCCATGTGTAGGATGTTTGCTTCACTGTGTAGCCAGGTAGTAGACTTGTTGTCCCCTGCTTTGACCAGTATTCCACCTTTTTTGAGCCAAATTGCTGAGTGCAACCTACACTCTTCATTTCTAGTTTTTGCAGCTTTATCCAGTTTCATGTTCAGGTGTTTCAGGAGCTGCAGAGCTGGCATGGTTTTGAGGTCTTGCATGTCCATTGAGAGTGTCCAGAGGAACTGCCTTGCCCTTATGCTTTCTTTTGCCCTGATTTGTGGGTCCACTTGGACAGGTGGGCTGACTGATCCCTGGTCCAGTGCATCTTGGTAGGGGGTATCCATTATTCTCTCTGCTATATTGCCCATTTTTGTTGTTAGTTTACCTAATTCTTCCACTGAGTCTTTAGCCTGAGTCAGTATCTTGTTTGCTTTTTGATGTATTTTTGAGATGGCCTCTTCCATTTTTTCTCTGAGTGGTCTGTGTTTTGTTAGTGATAGATGTCAGCTCCTTCGACATTATGTTAGCAACTTCTCAGGAATTTTTTGCAACATTCAAAGGCATGTGGATATGGAACAGTGTTTGCACCAAAATTATCCTTAGGTTTTGAGGCTGGGATGGAAATGGTGTGTGAGATTGTAATTGGTTTCTTTAGGATTAATGATTGTGCATACCCTATGCATAGTTATTGGAGGCTTACTTTGACAATAGAATAACTCATGAGGGTGCAAGAAAAAAGCCATGAGAAATATTTTATGATCACTCCTAATCTGGAGTCAGGGCCTTCATTAATAAAAGCCTTGTATCATCGATTTACAGTTGCTGTCACTTTCCTTGCTAGCATTGAAGAAATTTCCAAGTCATACTCATTTTTTGAAAACAGCTCCCTTAGACTTGCTGCAATTGCAAGCCAAAACATAAATATGAATATGTCTGCAGCATTTGCATATGGTGACTCTAGTGCCCAAAGAGATTGTGCAATGGGCTTGAAATTACAATGTACATCAAAATGCTGGACTGAAACTTTCTGTAATGGCTCCAAGTCAAAAATAAGTCATGAACACCCTTGTTCTATATGTGTCCTTGTTAGCTTGACATAATTACTTCACTTCTTTATGCACTTTTGGCTTTCATGTTCTATCCAAAATCAATTCCTTGATCAATGACAAATGCCTATCCAGTGCAACTGATGAAGTCTAGTGAGTAGCAAAATGTGCTTCCCTATTTTGATGAGCCCCCTAGAAGTTGATGTTTGATGATTTGCCTTTCATAGCTTGGCAACAGAGATATTAAGTTTGCTGAAGTATTTTTTTAAGGTCAACCATAAACTGTGATTGGCTCATGCTTATGAACAAGAAATAGTACAAAAGGGTTCTTCTCATACAGTGACTCACAAAACTGAGTCAATGTTTTGGACTTTTTGATTCATTATTGAATAGCTTCCCATAAACAACAAAACCAAACAAGGTATTGGTGTACCGAATAACATACATGATCAGGGCTACCAAACAAACAAAGAATTATGTAATTTTAATCATCCCTCATGGAGATATGATTATTTTAATTCAGAGACTCATTGACTCAGTTTTGTGAGGGGTAGTCAGAAATATTAGAATCTGATGCTCCACCAACTGTATAATGTCAAAAACTTGACAGATGGTCTCTAAGGTGATGTGACCCTTGATGGGACCTTAAATTATAGTATTTAATTAGGACTAGCATTCTTCATACTTCAATATTCTCCAATGCATCCCATCTCCTCTGCTCAGAAGGAAAACATTCTTTCCCTGGCCTCCAATCATAATTCTACCCACAATATTGCCTCTAAACTCAACCTCAGCCAGTCTAGTGTATCCAGAACACTCAGGGCTCTCCATCCAAACCTGGATTCCCCCTCTGGTGGTTGTCCTTCTAAGCTCTCATCTACCTCTCAGAGAGCCATCCTTACCCAAATCACCACTGGCAAGGCTGCAAATGCTGTTCAGGCCACCCATTACATCAACAGCATCATCCCCACTCCAGTCTCCTCAGAAACAGTCAGAAGAGTTCTCAGAAAAAACTCATTCAAGGCTGTGGTGAAGAAGAAAAAGCCTTTGCTTAGTATAAGGCATAGGAAAGCAAGATTGGCTTTTGCTCAGAAGTATAGAGAGTGGACTGTGGAGGACTGGAGAAGGGTTATTTGGTCAGATGAGACTAAAATTAACAGGTTTGGGTCAGATGGGAGAGAGTGGGTTTGGAAACAGAAGGGAGAGGGGCTGATTGAGAGAGAGGTGCAGGAAACTGTCAAATTTGGGGAAAGAAACATTATGGTATGGGGGTGTATGGGATGGAATGGAGTGGGGCATCTTGCAGAGGTTGAGGGGAGGATGAATGCTGACCAGTATGTGTCCATTTTGAAAGACCATATGCTGCCTAGCTTGGAGGAGAGTGGAATTTCTAGAGAAGAGGTGATTTTTCAACAAGACAATGATCCCAAGCATACCTCAAAAAAGGCCAAGAAATGGATGGAGAACAACAATATTACTCTTCTGGATTGGCCTGCCCAATCTCCAGACCTCAGCCCTATTGACATCAATGGGTTCACCTCAAGAACCAGTTAGACAAGTATCCAACAGCGCCAAAAGGAATTTGGGAGTTATGGGAAAGAGTAGTAGAAGAGTAAAATAATATTCCATCAGAGGTGTGTCAGAATTTGATTGAAAGCATGCCTAGAAGGTTGGGAGCAGTTATTAAGGCCAAGGGAGGTCATACAAAATACTAGAATTACAATTTATCATAATATTGATACCACCTCACAAAACTAAGTCAATGAGTCCCTGAATTAAAATGATCATATCTCCATGAGGGATGATTAAAATTACATAATTCTTTGTTTGTTTGGTAGCCCTGATCATGTATGTTATTCGGTACACCAATACCTTGTTTGGTTTTGTTGTTTATGGAAAGTTATTCAACAATAAATTAAAAAGTGCAAAATATTGACTCAGTTTTGTGAGTCACTGTACCTCTTTGAACTCAGTTTTATTGATATCTTTAATAGATATTTTGCATGTGATGGCAGCAATCATTGAGGTCAAGGATTCTGTGAAATTCATCTATGCTTTTTTCTGATCCAAGCACATATTTTCAGTGCTATCTGAACACATTGCTGAAAACCGATCCTCACCAATACTTTTGACAGTCTGGAAAGGGATGGTCATTATAATGCAAGGAGGAAAAATCAGAACCTTATCAATGCCTTCACTATTTTATCCTTCACCCACTTAGCTGTATGTCACTTGTCTGAGCCATCATCACCCTCCATGAGATAGCTTGCCCTGTCCTTTGCAGTAGTGACATGCATGAAGTAGACAGAATCAGAATGCTGAGTGCTGTTACCATTGAATGTTAAAGTGAGGTTGTTCTCATGCTGAAGGTGTTCTATGGTATATTTATGGACAAGTGCTGCCTCATCGGGGATAACTGTTCCAGTGAAGTATTTGGCAGATGATGGTTTGTAGGGATGATTTTGTAGATTTATGAGTTATCCAAATTGCTGATATGTGGGACAAGGCCATTTCCATAAAACCTGTAATAAGTGGATGTTCTGGATATCTTTCCAGATACATATTGAGCTAAGTAACCCACAATATAACTGAGTGAGGGACCACATTCAAGGATGGCCATTTCAAAGTTGGAGTCAAACATCTGCACAAGAGTCTCCACAGCTGCAGGCACTTTATCACCATTCATCCATTTGAGGACAACAAAAATCAATTGCCCAGTTTCTGGGGAGTAGGTTGTCATAGATATTCTCAAAATCTGGTGAGTCCTCCCCCAAAAAGGGATTCAGGGAGGTTTTGGAGCAGAATTTTGAGAGATTTTAGCAGAATTTCTGTGTGCATTGGGCTCAGTTGGCAATGTTGTCTAAAAATGACTACAAAAAGTGCATCCAATGATAGGTCCACTCTGTGCTCTATGGTCTGGGGAGTATTATGACGCATGCTCCCAACCCTTATGAACCTGAGGATACTGATTTTGAACTATTTTAAACTATTTTGAATGACTTTGAATGACTTTGAACAACTTCGCAACACTTCAAATGACTTCAAATAACTTCACAGCACTTCAAACAATGTCGGCCACCATATGGATATTCCACCATTCTTCTGATATACACAGCACACCCAGCATGAGTTAGTACATCACATATTGAGCACTACTGGACACAAGGAGATACAGCAAAAGACTCTTAGGATGCAATAGTGGTGTTTTTGTGTTTCAATGATATATTGAAACATTAGGACAAGTACTTTTGCTATAATGCAACTCTATATGTTTCATTTATCATCATTTCTTATTTGTTTTATGTTTTGCAAAGTTTTTTATTGTTGTGTATATTGCCTCATGTTCTCCACATGTTATATTTCCTTTTTAAGTACTATCTCTTCAAAATGTATATAGACTTGTACTAGTTACTTAGAACAACAGAGAAGAAGTCGCTCTCTCCCATTTTATTGTCTGATTTAAGAGCCATCCTCTTGAGTCCAAGCCTCACATTGTATTTCTAAGTTCTGTGAATTATTGTGAATTTTTTCGAATTCTTGTACTAGCCTCTTGACCAATCATCCATTGCCTACCATATCTCAAAAATCCTTCCAATTTGCTATGTTCCTTTCTTAATATCCCTCAAAACCATTGCTATTCTTCCCAAACTCCTTGAACATCTTTGAATGTCCTCAAACTTCCTTGAACCCTCTCCAAACTTCTTTGAACCTCTTTGAACCTCTTCAAAAACCTTTGTACACTCTTGAAACTATTTGCAACACTTCTCACCATTTCATACCTTATCCAGATTGGGATCAGGCATTTTGAGGGACTGTCAGAGTCCTAATACAGCCAAACTCATAACAATAGGCTTATTAAACATTATCCATACAGGGCAAAATCTAAATTTTAACTTCTGCCCTGTGTGGATAACTTTTGATGGGGTGTATATATAAGGATCCCAGATTATCCCTACTGAGCCTTGATTCCAATCCAGACAGGTTTTGGATATTTGAGGCCAAATGGCTAGATCCTAGCTTGGTGGGTGTCCAGACAAAAATTGAAGCCAGGAAGCCAGAAGATTTAATCCAGACAAGATATGAAGAGTTAGACAAAATTTTTGTTATGGAAACCACCCTGGCCCCTCCAGAAAGCCTTAAAATATTGATGCCAAAATATACAATTCTGAGGGTCCTTTATGCATTCAAGCAAAAATTGCCAACATTGTCCATCAACTGAAAGTTTTCTTTTTAGGAAGGTGTGGAGCTGAAAAAGGCAAGGAGGGCTGGGTGAAATCCAGACAGGACTGGAGACCAAACGTGTGCAGGCAGAAAACTCAGAAATTTTGATTTTTTGGATCAAGCCTCTGCAGGAATAATCTGGGGTCCTGGCCTATCATTATGAGTTTGGCTGTAAGGGGTCAGAACACCAAGCTGTATTGAACATAGCCTAGAAAGGATGCTTTGTCATAAATTAGATGGAAATATTGAGATATGCACTCTGAGCCCAAGCCAGTCCCAAGCCACACTTGTAGTGATCTATGGAAGGCATGCACATATTCATGAGATCATTGAGCAGTGTGTCCCACAATGGACATGCCCTGCATTTCAGTGTATGAGGTTGATTATGACTGTCAAGTCTCAATTCTTGCCCACATGGAACCTGACCTTTTCTGATGTTTTCTGTGGTCACTCCTGGCCACTGTGCTCCCAAGTCACCAGACAAGTTCTCATGTGCTTTAGTAATCATTCACTTACTTATCTTATTCCTAATACAGTCTTACCAATAATAGTCATGGACACTTACCAAAATCCATTAGTAAGCTTCCATACTTTTCTGCTATTCTTCCAGCTTCTATTATTTAAGTGCCCATAGTTTTATTTGTACTCTCCAATCCAAATTCTTGTCCTCCCTCCATCTTGAAACCCTTGAACTTCTGAAGAGCTAAGCATCTTCAATCCTTACTCTTGACCACCCTCAGAGTTCTGGCTCAGACCCAGACTCCAGTATTTCCTGCATGTTCTGGGCTTGCCCACTAATCTTCTGAAAACCTTCATTTTGAAATTAGGATACCAGACAAGGTGACAACTACCCATCTATCCTACACACCAACCTCTCTCCATAGTCTGTAGATTTTGCATTATGGCCATCAACTTACCATACAAATTAGTCGAGGTGCACCACAACTGCATCATGAGGCAGCTGTGCACTTTCACATAACCTGGGTGCTTTGCATCTATTTGGTGCCACACTGCACACATTTGAGTGCTTTCATGTGATTTGAGTACCTTGGCCCTATTTGGCAGTGCACAGCATCTAGTCATTCTGCATTTTCAATCAGCATTGCCTCCTCTGGTAACCAGCACAGGTCATTCACACCATTTTTACTAATGCACAGCATGTGGCACATAACACTGAAGCAGACCAATTAGGTGGAGTGCATGAGACCTAGGGTGCATCAAAAATAGAACATCACACCAGGACAATTTGGTGTTGGGCTACAGCATGCACAAATCTTATTGGCTAGGGTAGCAGCATCACATGGTCAGATTCATACAGGCTAATAGATGGACTTGTGGGTAGCACATGGTGCTCTCTATTTTTATACTTTATTTTACCATTTTCATCACATAAATCATTTGTACATAGTACCTAGGTACATAGAGAAACCAAGGATCTTTCCCCCCCCAGTTCAGCAGTCTCACTTAGCATTGCATACCATTTGTGCATTATTGTCTTACTCCATGTGCCTTCACATTGTGCCCTTTGTATCACCATGTTTGCACATCATTGGCACCTTTCCTTCATATAGCTGCATTTGCACACCATTTGCACTTTTTATCAAATAGTTGCATTTGCACACTATTTGCATATTTGGTTCATGTATTGCACCTTTTGACACACTTCAGTATAGTCCTCCTCTCATTGTGCTTGCCACATTTACCACCTATTGTCTTAGCACATTTTTGTGCTCTTGCCATATGTTTTACCACATTGCAGTTTTCTGCTCCTTTACATTGTGCACTTTTGCACCACTGTGAAAACCTTTATTTGTGTGTTACTTACATTGTGCACACATCATATCCCAGCAACCCTATGTTTATAGCTATTGTTGCACCTAGAAGGATGTTCTGAGGCTGTCAAGACCTGATTCACCTGATTAGATTCCCAATAATTCCTGATCCTTTCTGATTCTTTTCTGATAATATTCACTGGAATTCTGGCCACAGCACTTTTTAGTCATCAGACAAGTCCTCATGTGCCTTAGTAATTATTTCCTTACTCACTTTATTCCTGATACAGTCTTACCAATTATGGTCATGGACACTTACCAAGACCTGTTAGTAAACTTCCACACTTTCCATTATTCTTCTGGCATTTGATATTTAAGCACCCATAGTTTAGCCTTGTACCTCAGTTTGCAAATTATATTTGTCTAGAAATTGTAATCTGCTTGTGTTTAATCACCTCCAGTCTATAATCAATCCTTGACTCATCCTTAATCAATCTCAATCTAATCTTGACTTAATCGCCTAATCTCTTTACTCCTCTTAACCTCAAAGTCAATACTAAACCTCTGCTTACTCTACCTTCACCCTCCATCTGGAAACCTGGACTCCCTCAACCCTGAAATTGGACAACTGATGAGGAGAAAAGTGCAACTTCTTACAAGTTGAAGCCAAGCCCTTTTTACCTGGCCTGCTGCAGCCTGGTGGATTCTGGCCCGAAACCCCAGAACCCCAGAACCCTCCAACCACCAATGACCTGTAAGGTAAAAGAAAGGTGTCCCAGGCATTTGGGCAATTTTCTGCATTCATCCCATTTTTTTATATTTTATTTCACTCTATTCTGCCTTTTCTATAATTTTCTATGATTTTATTCCTATTTTATGATTATATTTTGGCTTTTTCCATATTGGTACATGTTGACAGTTCTATTCTTAGAGGTGGGACCCCTTCTGGATGTTTACCCATCAAGGTGATGTCATCCCACAGCTTGATCTGCCTATTTCCACCTTTTTGCTATCTTTAGCTTACTATTTGATTTTTGGCTCTATCACATATTGTTAGGGTGACACCCACTATCTGCTGCTAGACCATGTGGGTTCTCTCTACAAGAAGGGGGTGGGATGTGTGTGCATGATGGGGGTTTTGATGGTTTTGATGTGAGGGGTTATTAATAGATGAGTTGGCTGAAAAAGGCTTTTTGCACCACTATTGTGGATGGAATACCTAAGAGCATTCTGGGGCATTTGATAGCATAATTTGATGTAATAAAATAAAATAAAATAAAATATTATTAGGTAATGGGACTGTTTCCTAACATTACCTCCCTTTATTGCCTCAACTTCCAGATGAGAAAATATTGTATCTGTCCCCTCCGTGAAATTTTGGTAGGGCCAGAAATTCATCTCCTCATACACCATTCTAGCAATGCGATGCAGAGCATTTGGATTAAGTTTAAAGAATTGGGCAATTTCATTACATGCTCGCTTACAATTCTCTTCAGGTCCCCCTGAGTTATTTTTATCAGTGTAGTTCTTCCACTTGATTAAGAACTCCAATTTATTTCATCGAAGATGTGAGTCTAAAACCTCTTCCACTACATATTCTGGAGCACCTTCTATGGTTATTGGAGGTTGTGGAGTAGTTTGTTGACTGGTAATAGTGGGTGGGTGGTAAGGGCATAAGCAAGAAACATTAATTTCAGGATCAATCTTGAATGATTGAGGTAGTTTTAGCACTACCATATTAGGCAAAATTATTTTGGAATTCACATATGGGCCAACTTGCTTCTCCATAAGTTTTCTTGAAGGTCATGGAATATTTAGATCCTTGGGACTTAGCCATACCAAGTCACCAACTTTGTACTCTGGAGCAATGACTCAAGTACAATCTGCATGTCGCATCATATCATTACATGCTTTCATCAATGCCACCTCTGCTTCCTCCTGTACCTTTCACATTTTAGATACCAAGTCTTCTACTAACTGTACCTTGATTTCCCTTTGAGGTTCTATTTCTATTTGGGGATGATACCCATAATTAGCATAGATGGGTGACATGCAAGTAGCCAAATGGAATTTATTATTGTGAGAAAATTCAGCAATTGCCAACCATTGGGCCAGTCGGTTTGTTGGTAAGTGACAAACATGCGTAGGTACTGCTCCAACTCTTGATTCATTCTCTCTGTCTGCCCATCAGTTTGTGGGTGATATGCCATAGATAACCTGGTTTAAATTTCCAATATGTTGTTTAACTCTCGCATAAATGCAGAAGCAAATTGTGATCTGCAATCAGAGATAACTGTATCAGGCAATCCATGTAGCTGCCATACCTGATTTAGATAGAGGCATGCCAAGCCTGACAATGAGGTTTCTGCAGTAGTAGGAATAATATAGACTTTCTTTGTAAAGCAGTTGCATACTACAAATATTGCATCATATCTTTGAGCTTCAGATAATCCAGTGATAAAGTCCACAGATATATCTTGCCAGGGTGCTTTAGGTATAAAGTTCAGCATTAACTTTTCTGCAGGCTTTTCTAAAAATTTCTTCCCCCTCATGCATGTATCACATCCATCCACATACCTTCAACACATATTTTAAAATTCTGGGCCACCAATAATTTCTCATCACCAATTTCAATATCTTCCACCTTCCTGAATATCCAGCAGCTAACATATTATGATGTAACCAGATGATCTCCCTTTATAAATCTTTATCTTTTGATACATATACTTTTCCTCTGAACAACACTAACCCTTGCTTCTCAACCCATTCATCTCCTTTAATATTACCTTTCTTCTCTCCCTTCACAGCTTTCACAGCTTCTGCTACTTCATCATCCATCTCCAAACATTGTCTAATTTTAGACAACATATTCATTTCTGAGCTATCCACCAATAGATGCCCTTGATGCATAGCGCAAATGTGAAAGTATTCAGGTTTGAGTAGGGTAATATTTTTATGGTCCTCCCCCATCCCCCTTTGGTGATTGGTACATCTGGATAATGCATCTGCTTTCCTCATCAAGCTTCCCACTTTGTGGACTAAGTGAAAATAAAAATGCAATAGGAATAATGCCCAATGTGTTAAAGTCAAAGTTCCTAGAATTGATTGAAGCTCATAAGCGACGATATCAATCAAGATGTTTCAGAGAATCACTGAAGCTCATAAGCGACAGCTGTGAGGATGACTTATTCAGAGTTTGTTAGGAATGTAGAATTGACCACGTCAAGCTGGAGCTTGACTAGTCATTGCATTGTCGTTTAAATACTACAAGTACAGGAGGAGTCATGTGTAGGTAGTTCGCATATGGAAAGACGGTAAAGACAATAGAGCATTCCATGGTAGTACAATAAGGTGAGAAAGTGGTGACGTGTAATTAGGAGCATGCATGGTCGCACGTGGTGAAGACAATAAGCAGTCTGAGCAATCGTGTGCAGAACAATAAGTAATGGGAGTGTAAGTGAAGACAATAGAGATAATAGAGACAGTAGGCACATGCCAAAAGAAAATGATTTCCCTGTATCTCATAACACAATGTGCACATAGGTAAGCTACAATGTATCAAATGATACAGTCTATCGAATGCATACATTGTATTGAATGATACGGGTTTAATGGACACTGTCAAACTCACTATATAAAGTCACTATATTAACCAACAACTATGTTGTATACTGATTATTATACCTTACAATAGATATGCATTAGGAATGTAATACAGACATTAGTAACATTTGAAATGCAATGGGGATGGACATGGGGATGGACACAGGGACAGCCATGGCATCACCATCGAGTATGGACACAATGTTAACCTACCAACAATTACATTGTATACTGCCACTATTCCCACCCTGATCAATACCCAATCACTACCTGTCACGGGGTTCATCAATGCACACTACAGCTTTAGCTAACCTCACACTCATCATCCTGGACAATGAGCATGCCTTTCCACTCATACCTGACCATTTCCCTTCATTTTTGCTGCCATGCATATACATTGATTATAAACATCTATTTTTGCTTTTTCACTTATGTCTAAGCATACAATCAACATTCTCCCTTGAACAAGGGATAAGTAGGGGTCTCTTCCCACCATTGAGGGGTTCTACTACATATACAGGGCTCTAAATTGATTTATTTAGCTCAATACATGACTTGGGAAGGCTGTACAAGGGTGGGGAAAAAGGGAAGTAAGGAGAAGTGTGAGGAGTGTGAGACAGAGTACCATCTACTGGGCTTGCACACCCTCTAGAATCAAATAAGTATAGGTAGAAAGGTAGAGGGATGTATGTAGAGGTGGGGAGTGATGTAGGAAGTGCTTGTAACAAGGAACTCATTGTCAATGCACCTGTATGAAGAGGGGAGAGAGGTTGTTACTTACCTGCATTCCCAAGCCTTCCCCTTACCAAATGTGAATGGAAATAGGGCATAATGGTCCTCATAAATGACCTGATAGACCCCTCAAAGGCCCTGCAGTTATTGGTAGAGACATAAGAGAGTACATGTATCCAGGAGAAGGTATGCTTACCCTGTGGATTTGTGGCACCAAAATGTTCGCTTTCTTCAATTCCTGGGCTAATAGTAAAGTAGAATAAGGGTTAGTAAAGGTTAAGGCAGGAGGATAAGATCCTGACTCACCAGGGCATGGGTTCCCCATCAACATAAGTGAACTTCACTCACCATGGAGCACACACCTTACCTGGCATCTATATATCCTTTTAACCATTTAGTATAGTCCATTAACCCATAGAAATAGTCTAGATACAATCCTGAAAGTCAAAACTTCATCCTGCAAGGTAGGGTTTTCACCTACTCACCTATTCTCCTTGTCACTCTATGCCAGCTCATATAACCCATTAGTGACAGTGTAAACAGGTATACCAAGGTATTATAAGCAATATTAACACCTCAGAATGGTCCATGAGCCTGTAAAAGAGAGGTGAAGAGTCAATGTAAGGAGGTAGGCTACGGTCACTCACCCAAGGTCCATAGTACTGCAATTGCTTGGTGTAGCTGTATATATTAAAATACAATATCACAGTAAATGAGGTTCCCTCATGTTAGAGAACATCCAGATAGTGGTTGAGGATGTAGAACATGCCAGAGAGTGTGTTGAACCAGGAGTTCCCAAAAAGGCAATAATTTGGGCATAGCTCAAGAATGACATGGTGTGCTTGTAATCAGAGAGCAGGAATGGATAGAGGCAAGTTGATTTCATAGAATGCAAAAGGACTGAAGGGAATCTGTGGTGGAACAAGTAAGATACAAGCAATACAATAGTTTCAAAGCTGGTTGATCAAGGTTTATCCGATCATGGATGTCATACCCTTGCCCAATCACTCCATTGGACCATCCATTAGTACTCTTTTGAGCACCCTGCCTCCATTTCTCCACAGATTCCCTTCAGTTCTTTTGCATTCTATGGAATCAACTTGCCTCTATCCATTCCTGCTCTCTGACATTACCACATCAAACCCATTGGACTCCAGTAGTTCCACCATGAAGTCCATACTGACAACATTCCAACAATTCTCTGGGACTGGAAGGGGGTGTAACTCACCCATGGGTTTGTGCCGTGGAGTCTTGGTGCATAAGCAGAGATCACAGGTATGGCAGTACTGACTAATGAGTCTAGACATCTGGGGCCACCAATAATTCCATGCTATGAGCTCCAGTGTATTCCAATGCCCAGGGTGGCCAGCAATGAGTGAGTTGTGGTGCTGAGAGATGAGACATCATCAAACCTGGGGATCATTAGGGACAAAGATATGGTCATGGAAGTATAGGATGTCATCTTTTTTTGTTTACTCTGCTGCACAAAGCAAAGGGGTGGATACCTTTCTCAGCTCCTTCACTGCCAGAGCCACAGCATCCTCATATAAACTGCTACAGTGATGATGCTTGACCTGGAAACCTAACAAAAACCTGTTAAAAGGCTTATGAGGTATAACACAGGCTAGAGGAAGGGTGTGAGTTGGTACTAAATATCACTCCTGATACCCAAAGATTGTGGTTAAAGACATGAAATGGTAAGAAGTGTTATGAATAGTCTTTTGGAGCATACAAAAAGGTTCAGAAGAATTCAAAATAAGTTTGAAGACGTGTGAAATAGTTTGAAGAAGGTTCAAAGGGGTTCAAAGAGGTTCAAAGTAGTTTCAAGTAAAGTTAGAGATGTTCAAAATGGTTTGAGGAATATCGAGAAATGATTATAGCAAATGGGAAGTGTTTTTTGAAAGATGATAGGCAATATGCAATAAGTTGAAGGTGAATACAAAAGTTTGAGGAAGTTTGCGATATTTCACAGAACTTAGAAATACAACACAAGGCTAGGACTCAAGAGAATGGCTCTAAAAGCAAAAATAATGGAGAGGGTAACTCTTCTCTGTTCCCTTTTCCCTTCTTTCTAAGTAACTAATACAAGTCTATATACAATTTGAAGAGATAGTACTAAAAAGGAAACAATAACATGTGGAAAACATGAGGCAGTATGCACAGCAAATAAAGGTATTGTAAAACATAAAACAAATGAGAAATAATAATAAATGAAACATACATTGTCCCAGTATAATAAAAGTACTTGTCCTATTGCTTCAATATATCATTGAAACACAAAGCTGCCATTATCACATTCTAAATCTCTTGTTGTCTCTCTTTGTGTCCAGTGGCACTTGATATGCAATGAAATGGCTCATTCTGGATGTGCAGCATGTATAGAAAGGGTTTTGAAACAGTTATGTGGCAGCTGACTTCATTCAAAATGCTGCAAAGTTGTTTGAAAGTGTTTGAAATGTCATGAAACAGTTTGAAATGGTTAAAAGTCATTTGAAGTCATTCGAAATCACATGATGAATGTCATGTAGAATAATGTGCTCCTCACCCTGCAAGGTAACACCTTCTAATGCACAGACTGTAAACAGATCAAGTTGCAATAACACAATATCTTGATTGTTATTGCTTCCATCCCCATGGTCCAGATGATGAGAAAGGGCATCAGTCTTCCCCATGCTGTGTCCCAGGCAATAATGCAGAGAGAAATCAAACCTGGAGAGATAGAGGGACCAGCGGGCTTGGCAATGATTAAGTTTTTTGGTGGTCATAAGTACTTGAGGTTCTTGTGGTCTGTCCAGATCTCGACCTCATGTTGAGCACCTTCCAAAAAATGTTGCCACTCCTCCAATACCCACATAGTCACCAGCATCTCCTTGTCATAGATCCCATAATTGCATTTCATAGCACTAAGACTCTTTGAGTAGAAGGCAATGGGGTGCCACTTCTGGTCCTCTGGAGATTGTTGGAACAACACTGCACCCATTGCAAAGTCCAAACTGTCAGCTTCTACATGGCAGGGACACGAGTCATCACCAAAGGTAAGGATTGGGGTGGAAGTGACCATCTCTTTGAGCTTTTCAAATGCCTCCTGATGTGCATTTGCCCACTTCCATCCCTCCTTGCCAGTGAGGTCAAATAACAAGTATGCATGGTGGAAAAAATCTTTAATAAAGCACCAATAGAAATTGATGAAGCCTAGGAAAGACTGCACCTCTTTCTTGTTCATGGGCATAGGCCAGGTTGTAATGCCAGCAACCTTGACCAGGTCCATCTCCACCTGTCCATCCAAGATAATCAAGCCCAAGTACTCAATTTGTGTCTTCTCAAACTTGCACTTATCAAGACGGAGATAGACTTTGTACCACCAAAATCACTCTAATACCAGGCGCATGATTTGATGATGTTCATCAAGGTCCTGAGTAAAGATGAGGATATTATTAAGGTAGACACAGACAACACCTTTCAATATGAGATCATGAAAGATGTTGTTCATTATGGTCTGAAAGGTGGTAGGACTATTAGTGAGACCAAAAAATATGACAAGTGGTTCAAAAAGACCATGGTTCATGCAGAAAGCTGCCTTCTACTCATCCCCTTTCTTTATCCATACATTGTTGTAACCCCAGTGGACATTGAGCTTGGTGAAGTAACATGCCTTGCAGAGTTGGTTGATGAGTTCAGATATGAGGGGTAGTGGATAGTGATTCTTGACTGTGATGTCGTTGAGGCATCAATAGTCTTGAACTGGTCAAAGGGACCCATCCTTCTTTTTGACAAAGAAGAAGGGCAAGGCCATGGGTGACTTTGAAGGGCAGATACAACCCAAAGCCAAGTGTTCATTGATGAACTTGTCGAGTTGTCATTGTTCTTCAGGGGAGAGAAAATAGACCTTGCAGGAGAAGGGCATGGCACCCAGCATGAGCTCAATTGCATGATCCCATGGCTTATGGTTAAAAAGTAAGTCAAAGGATTCCTTAGAGAAGACATCTTTGAAGTCATGCAGGTGAGGAAGCATGGAGTCAGCAAAGGATTTAAGTGTAGTGTTTTTGTGGAAGGCCTCCATGAGGTGCTGGGAAATGTTCAAAGTGGCATGCACATCATGCAAAGGGTTGATAGCAGTGTAGAAAATTTGGTCACCTTCCTCAATCTCTTCCACCTCTTCTTCATCGTCATCACAGTCAGGTGCAAGATCTGGGATGTCTTCTAAGTCCACATCAACCACAGGCATTGGACTAGCATGACATTTTTGAGTGTGCTATAAAACCTTGTCACCCTCCATGTTCCTGTCTGCCTTCAGTGAAGCAAGTATGACAATGAGAGGGACAATGACTCATCATGGCTTCACCTGTCACCCAGTTGGCCTCAGGATTGTGGTCACAAAGCCATAAGTAGCCCAAAATCGCCTCCTGCTTCCCCAGTTGCATCACAGCAAAGAGAGCCCATTCACTATGATCCTCGTACTGGAGGACTAGTTCAACAACCTTTCAAATCACTCCAGCTTCATTTGGGGAACCATTTATGTTGTAGACAGGTATTGGTCAAGATAGAGAGTGGGTATTGAGTCATTTTTGTTGAACCAGGTGTGAATCAATGAAAAGGCCTATAGCACCCAAGTCCAGGAGAGCAGAGACACTGAGTACTTGCTCTGTATCTGTGGTCTTCAGCTCAATCTTCAATTCTAGAGATTACTGGAAGGGGGTGGACACCACAATATACTTGCATGGTAGCTTACACTCCCAAGATTTTAATTTGGGTAGAGGGGAGAGTGGAGAGGAAGGGGTAGGTACATCTTTAGCCACTTCAGAGGAGTCTGGAGAAGAAATGGTCATAGAATAAAATTCATCCTCTAGTGAATCAACAGACAGAACTTCAAAGTGGTTATAGACAGGCAATGAGGGCATGCTGTTCACTCATCACTGGTGGAAAAATCCTTTATCTTGTCCCTCAGGCATAAGTTTATAGATGTCTTGGTGGTGGGGACGGTTTTGAGCCATGTGTCTAGTTTTTCCACAGTGGTAGCAGAGATCTAGCCTGCAAGCTCAACTACAGGCTGCACCAACATCTATTGGAGTGGAGGTGTTGGAGCTCAACACCGAGGGCTGGCACATAGGAATGGGATTAGGACAAGGGGGTGCTTGATTAAAGGCATGGGGAGCATGGGTGGTGGTAGGAGTGCAGAAGGCCACAGTGAATGCTGCATTTGTGAGTCAGTTCTCATTACAAATGGAAGCAACCTTGTACCAAGCATTTATATCATTGTCTGCTGGGCATCCTTCCAACATCTGTGCAATCTGGTCTTGGATTTCCTGATTAAGACCTTGACAAAACTACACCACCACAGGTAACCCACTCTCATACCTTGCCATGTCCACCAGGTCTCAAAATTCATCAATGTAGTCATCCATAGATCAATGTGCTTGGTAGTAGGAAGTGGATTCAAGGCATGTTATGGCTTGTTGGTGTTCATTGAGGGGAAAGAAGTGTTGTATGAACTCATCATAAAAGTCCCCCCAGGTGGAGAATAGAAGGGAGCCATGCTCCTTGGTTTGGTGTAATATATGGTCAATATAGAGATAGGTGCGCTCAGATTTCATGTACATGAGAGCCCAATGAATTTTAGCGGCATCATCCACAAATTGGTTTGGGCATAGACTGATGTATAACTCACAGGAATTGAGGAAGGCACATTCATGGGAATGTGAATCATTGAATTCAGGGGGGGGCATGGGTTTAACATGCTGATAGGTCCACTCTGCACTCTAGGGTCTGGGGAGATTACCAAATGTATTGACACATTATGACTCATGATCCCAACCCCTATGAACCTCACAAAATTAATTTTGAACTTTTTAAAAACACTTTGAACTACTTTGAATGACTTTGCAACACTTCAAATGACTTTGAATAACTTTGCAATTCTTCAAATAATGTCAGCCACCATATGGCTATCCCACCACCCATCCGATACACACAGCACATCCAGCATGAGTTAGTGCATTGCATATTGAGCACTACCAGACATGAGGAGGTACAACAAAGGACTTTTAGGACTCAATTGTGGTGTCTTTGGTGTTTTAATGATATATTGAAACAATAGGACAAGTACTTTTGCTATACTGTGACTATGTATGTTTCATTTATCATCATTTCTTATTTATTTTATGATTTGCAAAGTCCTTTATTGCTATGCATATTGCCTCATGTTCTCCACATGTTGTATTTTCTTTTTAAGTACCATCTCTTCAAAATGTATATAGACTTGTACTAGTTACTTAGAACAACAGAGAAGAAGTCATCCTCTTCCATTTATCATCTGATTTAAAAGCCATCCTTTTGAGTACAAGCCTCACATCATATCTCTAAAGTTCTGCAAATCATTGTGAACTTCTTCAAATTTTCATACTAGCCTCTTGACCTATCATCTCTCAAAAGCCTTCCCAATTTGCTATATTCATTTCTTGATATCCCTCAAAACCATTTCCATTCTTTCCAAACCCCTCAAACCTCCTCAAACTTCCTCAAACCTCTTTATAGCCCTTTGAAAACCTTCATATGCTCTTAAAACTATTCACAACACTTCTCACTATTTCATACCTCTCACTACAATCCTTGGGTAATAGCAGTGATATTTTGTACCACCTCGCACTCTTCCTCTAGCCTGTGTTACACTTCTTAGACCTTTTGGCAAGTTTTTGTTTGGTTTCCAGGTCAAGTATTATCAGCATGCATCTTCGCTTGGGCATGCATTGGGCAGTGCATGCATGCTCAGTGTGCTAGGGGTCAAAATGAGCAGGGTGGGGTTTAACTGGAGAGTTTTAATGAAGGTTTCAATAATGTAAATGTATCAATTTACACATGAATTCCAGCAATGTCACCTTCAAGCACATTAATGTGATCCAGGGCATCCATGGTGCTAGGCTGCAGGTCAGGTGAAAAGCAGTGCGCACTAAAGGTGGGAGTGTCTGGGATAATGTGTATGGAGTCTGTGGAGCTCTGGGAGTCATCTTCTACTCTGTACCTGACTATCTTGGCAGAGTGTCCAAGATTTCGAACCTTAAAAGAGTGTTTTCTACTGTAAGGGCAACCTCAAAGCCTTACTTAATAGTGAGCTAACAGAGGTGAATCCAAAGTTAATATTATACTACATAATACAGACACTTCAGGCACACCTAACAGAGGGGAATCCAAAGAGAAAACTCTAAGAACCCATCTGTCGATGCCCAGTATATGTGATAGAGCTGAAAATCAAATAGTAAGCTAAAAAGGTGGAAATAGGCAGATCAAGCTGTGGGACAATGTCACCTTGATGGGTAGACATCCAGAAGGGGTCCTGGCTCTAAGAATTGAACTGTCAACATATACCAACATGGAAAAAGTTAGAATATAATCATAAAATAGGAATAAAATCATAGAAAATTATAGAAAAGGCAGAATGGAGTGAAATAAAACATAAAAAATATGGGACGAATGCAGAAAATTGCCCAAATGCCTAGGACACCTTTGTTCCCCCTTACATTTTTAGCTTATTATTTGATTTTTGGCTCTATCACATATACTGGGCATTGACAAATGGGTCCTTAAAGTTTTTTCTTTGAATCCCCCTCTCTTAGGTGCACCTGAAGTGTTTGTATTATGTAGTATAATGTTAACTTTGGATTCCCCTCTGTTAGCTCACTATTAAGTGAGGCTTGAGGTTGCCCTTACATGACTGGGTCCAACCCAAAGTCCAGTGTTTTTTCCTGCCTAAGTCCCATCCTTGGTAGCAGCATTTGAATCTTGACAGAGGTCCTTTAAACCCCTGCACCCCAAACACTCCTGCAGCTGTGGACCTTGTGTTCTCATCTTCTGTTGAGCTCTGCACTGAGTACCAACTCAACACATCAACAGTCAACAAATCTTCAGACCTCTCACCTTTCCAGCTATGGATGGGATGCAGCCCATGACTCATTCCACCCTTAATCACCAGTACACATAGAAATGAGTGAAGAATTGCAGGTGCATGAGCTCATCAACTATTTGGAAAGTAATGTTCACAAAGCTAATCTTCTCAAGGCCAAGATATCCCCAGTGGTGACAGCTAACAAAAATAGAAATGTAAACTTCAATCTCAACATTGGAAATCAGGTGATGCTCTGTACCAAAAATCAGTAAAATGAGTATATTTCAAAAGGTGATAAATGGGTTGCTGAATTCATGCCTAGGTTTGACAGCCCATTTTGGGTTCTGCAAGTCAATTATGAAGATTCCACTGTTATTCTCAATCTACCAGCATCATTGAATATCTACCCAAAGTTTGCAATGTTCAAATTGAAACCATACAATGAGAATGACAGTTTCCTGCTCCAATCATGCAAATTCAGCAAGCCAATTGTCACACCAGAGGGTGAACAGGAATTCTTCAATTGATGCATGACACAGAGGATGGGGTGTTCAATACCTCATGTGCTGGCTCAGCTATGGCCCAGAAGAGGACTTATAGCTCCCTGGTTCAACACTCAAGGAAAATGTGGCTCTTTATGAGTGGGTGGAAGGGAGAGGGAAGGGTTAATGGTGTGTTTGTTCTGTTCACCTTCTTCATGACCCTGCCCCCAATAGCTTTTCCTCTTGAGTGTTTTTGACACACCCATGCTGAGCAGTTTTCCAGATACACCAGAGGATGGCAGTACCGAGCACAGCAAGGGAGGGGAGGGTCATCAAATGGTCAGTCCTCTTCATGTGCAGTGGGGATATTAGGTAATCATGTTGATTATTTGCTGATCAATGGCAATCATCAATGCTGCATATTCTGCTGAGTGGCCTGACACCACCATTATATGATTGTTTTAATTTGAGAAATGAAAATAAACATCTTGAAGTTCAGAAATAGTCCTCAAGCCACAACCTTAATTACATCATAGAGGGTTTTGTTTTGCAGAGTATTTTTATTTCCATTTTGAGGCACAGAAGAGATTTTGCATAATTTTGTATGTATTATAGCTCTTCTAATTAGAATGGAATATGCATACAGTGTTTGTTCTTATTAGATGATTATTTTGCAAGCTAATGACATATACACCTGCCAGATAAGTATCTTCTCTGTATTCTCAGTATTTTACTCTTTGAATACATGCTGTTCCTATCTCTGTCTCCATTTCCTTGAAGTTATGCAACATATGCTTACACCCCTGCCTTGATGATCCATGATTCCTCTTTTGATCAATACTGGTGAATCCACATACATCAAGTCCTAACAATAGCCAATCAGGAGAACATCATCAGCTGGATTGAGTCGTCATGCTGCAAAAAGTGGAATGACTTCATTGAGTAACTGGAATAGTGGTTTGTAGAATAGTTGATGAACATGATTTCAGTATGAAGTAGCTGGGCTTCATTTATGAAGCTCATAGAGAGGAACAGGAACCTGGGGGAGGTGCGATCAGGTACTGATGTGGCTCCAGCCTAGAAGTATTGCATTTCAGTAAAATCATTCAAGACTGAGTCTTCCAGCCATTCTTCCCTGAGAAAGTACCTCAGTTTCCAAAGCAGAATTTTTGTTGAGTAGAGTCAGGTACTGGTGAAGTGATGCCAAGGTGACCAAATTTTTTGAGGAGGTCACATGGAAGGATGTTTGATGACTATAGATGTTCAAGGAGGCAATATAAAAGATCAACAGGGGTTTTATGGTTAAATACTGCCTGAATCAGTCAAACCACAAATTCATGACTTAACTCATGTTAGTGTTGAAATTAAATTCTGATACATACTGCATACATGAGGCAATGCATGCAGCACACACATGTTACTGCGCTTACTGCGCATACATGTGGTAAACACATTTCTGAGTCATGTGACATCCTTACTATTATGTATATAAGGAGAACCTGTACTATAGAAGATATATAGTGTTCTTACCTCTGCTAAACCCTAGCTCTAAGACTAACTAAACCCCAGGTAGGTTATAAGAAACGTGTCATCTCTTCCTCTGTGCAGTGTATGTAGTCTGCTCCAACAGGTTATGGGCCCTGCTGGGCACGTCACGAATGCGCCTTAACTGGCTGTGAATGATGTTGACTTCATTGTCTCCAAATTGTAACCTTGCGCTCTTCGTGAGCTGCATTTAAAAACCCAGGTTGACTAGGGTTAACCACTCCAAAGGAGTGTTTTTGCCTGAGATTATGGAACGTGTTTTCTTGAATAGAGGACTGATTGAGCGCTTTTACCAGCTGCTACTATAACATCATGTCTTCAACTCTTGAAAAACTTGTACAAACTTTCGACGGCTCTAACTACATTCAATGGGCCGACTCAATGAAGGCATGGCTCAGGTCTCAGGGCCTCTGGCAAATAACTAGCGGGATGGAACTAAAACCACCCCTGGCGCCTCCTTTGATGGCGACAAACACTGCACTAGTAGCGGAAGCTAATGCCAAGCTCCAGACCTGGAACAATAAGAATGACCAGGCTATTGGTAGCCTAGTGCTCCACCTGGCCCCCTCTATTCAGCAGCGTGCCAACACCAAGGACACTGCTGAGGAGGTGTGGGATCTCATCCACACCGACTATGGTGTCGATGGCCTCTCCCAAGTCTTTGCGGACTTTAGGTCTGCAATTGCAATCAAAATTCTGGCTGTGAATCCCATGCCAGAGATTGCCAAAATGGCTGATAAATTCGAGTGCCTTACAGCTGCCAATGTCACCATCCCCGAATTAGTACAGGCAATGATTCTACTTGCTGCGATGCCGTGCGAGTATGATTCTCTATCTGCCACAGTCCTTAACATGACTGCTACTAGAGCCTTGACGTTTAAACATGTCAAGGACTCCATTATCACTGAGGCCTCATGGCGCACAGCAGTTGGAAAGCCCATCAGCCCACCTCAGGCCACCAAGCTTTCTGCTGTCAAGCGCAAAGGGGGAAACCCCAAATGGCAATCTCAGGGCAACAATGGAGATTCGTCCCGAAAGCGTGGATGACATGGGGACAAAAAAGACTAAAGAGAAAAAATCTAAAGAGAAACATTCCCACCTCGCCTCACAAGCCTTTACTACTATAAATGATAATGGCACCATCATACCGCCAATGCCACTCATCCAGTGCATCGAGAAGCATGAACATACTCCCACAAGGGATCCTCATTGCTGACCGCCTGCACAGGCATACACGGGCACGGCCTCTACCTCTCATTCGGTCTATACCGAATATCAGCAGGCTCGAGACACCCTCAAGCAAATGAATCTCCCATGCAGCATGAAAAATCTGCGACCGCTGGAAGAGCACCTAACAGTGCGAGAAGGTAAGAGGAGGAGGATTGAACCAGAACCAAGGATGGTAGAGGTAGAAGACAATAGTGTCTCCCTTGGATCGGAACCTGTGGTTTCTGATGAAGAAGTATGGAAAGCCATCGACAAAATGCTCGTCGATGAACTGCTTGAAACAGGTACATATGATGAAAGGTCAGTCCTTTTCCCTGCCACAAGCACAAGAATTAACATTCCACTGATCACAGTGAACTTTTCATGTGAAATTTTACCGCTACTAAATGTATCATGGAACAATTTACATCTTAATATATGTGTTATGTGTGCAAATGGAAATTGTAAGAAAGGTGCCAACTGGATCATGGATTCAGGTGCATCAAAACACTTCACTGGTGAAACTAAAGATTTTGCTTCTTATGAGCCTTTACCGAGAAAGGACTCTACCCTGGTTCAAACAGCCACAGGTACTACTCATATAGTAGGGAAAGGAGCAGTCTTCATTAGACATCAGGTAGTATGTCACAGGAAGTCAGAGATGCATGAAATGCGATTATACCCCATCTACTACATACCCAACTGTAATGCTCAATTACTGTCAATGGGCGTCTTCTTGCAAGACGGAAGTGATGTGCATGGTTCCTCCGCATACATTTCATTTTTCAAGCAAGGAAACCCAATTATGGATTGCGTCTTTCTTATAAAATGTGACACTATTTATTGGGCTCGGACTCATATATTGAGCACCAAGGGAATCAATGTTGCGACAATGTACGTCGCAGACTACTCTCAACTTGGCATAAGCGACTTGGACACCCATCCAAAGAGGTGCTAGGGAAGATGCCTAATACCACCATAAAATTCCCAAGGAATTTAATTATTCCTAAAGACAAAATTATATGTCCAGGGTGCGCTGAAGGGAAAATGACCTCAAAATCTTTTCCCAAATCAGATTCACGTGCAGAAAGACCCTTTGAATTAATACATTCTGATCTGAAGGAACTCCCAGTACTATCGTACCATAAACATAAATACTTTATTGTATTTCTGAATGACAAGACATTACATATCTGGGTCCAATGCCTTAGAAAGAAATCTGATGCTGCTGCGGCCATCAGACAATTTCGGGCAGTAGCTTTGACACAGTATGGCACTACAATCAAGTGCTGGCATGTTGATCCAGGGGGGGAGTTCAAGGATCGTGAGCTACAAAATGTGCTCAAGGACTTTGGCATCAAAATAGAGATGTCTGCACCCCACATTCACCAACAGAATGGGCGCGCAGAGCGTGCCATAAGGACAATAATGGAAAAGTCGCAAACCCTGCGATTTACCGCATGTCTACCACAATCATGGTGGGAATTTTGCATTGAACATGCAACACACCTATACAACCAAACCCTGATAAGGCGCCTGAAATGGCTGACACTGGTTGAGGACCTGACAAAGGTCCGCCCAGATCTAAACAATCTGAAGGTTTTCGGTTGTGGTGCTTACGTCTACCTACCCAAGGAGAAGCGTCCAAACACATTGGCTCCTTGATTGGAGTTGATGACATACCTTGGATTAGAAGATGGCATTAAAGCATACCGTTTCATGCAACCTAGTGGCACAATATTCATTGGTGCTATGGCACTATTTGATGAAACGTTGTTTCCATGCTGTCCCGGAGCTAAAACTCCTGCCAATACAGACCTTGGTGATTTTCCACCTCCAGAACCAGAAGATGATGACCACTCATCTGGAATGGATGGCGATGATTCTATACTGCCACAAGATTCGCCCCTTCCTCCATCATCAGAAAATGATGATGATGATGTACCAAGTGAGCAAAAGGTGCATGACGATGTGACAGATGCTCCTCCTCCACCGCCTCCAGTAACCACTGAGGACTTTTGTCCAAGACGTGATGATCAACAGGAATGGCAGCAATTGCCCCATCGATCAGGCAGGCAGAGGAACATCCCAAACCGTCCTGGCAATACCTATGGAGAGAAGCGACTCCCCTCTGACATAGAGAGAGACATTGCACATGATCGATATTGGAAGAGATCTGTAGGTCAAGATTCAAATCATAACCGAACACAACCACAATCTCAACAGAAAGAACCGGTTGCTGGACCGAGTTTGGCACCCCATGAGAGTGTGCCCGATTCCAATGATCAAGAACATGATCACCCAATGGGGGAACTGGACGAAGCAGGTTATATTAAAAAGATAACCAAGGAAGGTGGAGATAAGCTTATTCGCTGGCTGTTGTCAAAAGCAGTCAAACCATCGAGCGAAATAAGCCAAGTTCCAAACCAATTTTGCAATATTGCACGCCTACCTCAGCAGCAGCAACATGAGTGGAAACAAGCTTGTCATGAACAATTAGAGGCTCTTTGTAAGCAACAAGTCTATGACATTGTCAATCTTCCACATGATCAAAAAATGATTAAAAATAGATGGGTTTTCTCCATAAAATCGGATGGAAGAAAACGAGTTAGACTCATGGCCAAAGGCTTTTCACAAGTCGAAGGTGTTGACTTTGATGAGATTTTCTCACCAGTAGTCCGCTACGAAACCATAAACCTCATGTTTGCACTTGCATCTCTAGAGGGCATGTATATGACCGGCCTAGATGTAAAAACCGCATTTTTATACAGCAAACTAGATGAGGAGATCTATATGGATCAACCCAAGGGTTTCAGACTTGTGGGAAAAGAGTGCAAAGTAATGCGCTTACGCCGAGCATTGTATGGCCTTAAGCAAGCCTCACTTGCATGGTGTAAAGAGCTAGAGGCATTTATGCGCACCATTGGGTTCGTGCGTGCCAGCTCCGATGCCAGCATTTTCATACACAAGGATCCTAAAACAGGCAGCATTGTTATTGCACTCGTCTATGTTGATGATGGCTTGTTCATGGGGAAGAACAAGAAACTTGTGGATGAAAAGAAAAATGCTTGTCTAAAGCATTGGGAGTGCCGTAGTACTGAAAAAGTCATGGAATTCTTAGGCATGCGCATCACCCAGACTGCAAGCAAAGTCAAACTCGATCAAACTGAATATCTCACCAAAGTGCTTGAGAGATTCGAGATGACAAATGCCAAAGTGACCCCCACTCCACTCCTGACTGGTTACAGACCATCGGAAAACACAGCAATGCCCAACGCGATGCTTAGATCAAAATATCAGTCTGTGATCAGATCTTTATTGTATCTGATGCTCGGAACACAACCTGATATCGCTTATGCAGTAATCAAGATGTCGCAATTCTCAGCTAATCCTAGCCAAGAACATCTAGACAAAGTGATGTACATCATGCACTATCTGGTGGGAACCCAGAAATATAACATTGTCTACGATGGTGAGAAGTCCGAGGGGCTACAGGCCTTCACAGATTCTGATTGGGCAGCTGACACTGTCAAATGCTGATCTACAACGGTTTACTTTGCTACTCTAGTGAGTGGCATTGTGTGCTGGCAGTCCTGTTTACAAAAAACTGTAGCACTGTCATCCACAGAAGCTGAGTATATGGCTCTCTCCGACACTTGTCGACAGATAGTGTGGATAGAGTCCTTATTCCAGGAACTTGGATATGTACTGAAGTGCATACCAATCTGTGCTGATAATCAGGGATCCATCTTTATCAGATCAAATCCAGTTCAGGAAAGAAGGACCAAACATATAGACATTCGCTACCACTATACATGTGAATGCATAGAAAATGACAAAGTCATGGTCGTTTCATTCCTGAAAGTGATAATCCGGCTGACATGTTCACAAAGAACCTTGGCGCCATCTTATTCAGGAAATTTAGAGACTCTCTTGGAATTACTTTCAAGATTCAAACTTAGCTGCTTAGAGCGCTGTACAGTTTGAGGAGGGGTGTTGAAATTAAATTCTGATACATACTGCATACATGAGGCAATGCATGCAGCACACACATGTTACTGTGCTTACTGTGCATACATGTGGTAAACACATTCCTGAGTCATGTGACATCCTTACTATTATGTATATAAGGAGAACCTGTACTATAGAAGATATACAGTGTTCTTACCTCTGCTAAACCCTAGCTCTAAGACTAACTAAACCCCAGGTAGGTTATAAGGAATGTGTCGTCTCTTCCTCTGTGCAGCGTATGTAGTCTGCTCGAACAGTTAGTGTGACTCCAATGACATGCCTTTGAAAAGTGGTAGTGAACCATCCAGACATCTGGTTTATCTGGTATCAAAAGATTAAGGCACACTGAACATGCTAATGATGCACATGCATTGATCAATAATGCCACAGATATCTTTATAGTGAGAAATCATTTTGTAGGCTTGAATGATTGTTGCTGAGGGCATTGTGTAAACTTCCTTGTCAAAAGCCCATGATTTGACAGAACCCTTTGAAAGGATGGTTGGGTAGGTGAACTTTAGATCTGAAGCCTTCTTGAATATGAGAGATCAAAGTATTGTCTTGTAAATGTGCTTATGCTCAAAGTCTCACTTCCATGTAATACTCTGAAGTTTCAGGTGTTTACAAAGGCAGTCCCACTTCAAAAATTGGGTGATTTATTTTGAGGAATTCACCACTTACTCCAATGTCATTAACCATTGAGTTCAAGCAATACTTGTCCCCAAATTCCTGTACCACTTTTTTTGCACCCCTTTGAAGCTAGTATTGCCATGACATGAATTCAGACGATGTGGAGCTCTAGAAATGAAAGATCTGTGGATATATTGGTGGAGGATCAATTATGGATGGAAGATGAACATCTTATGGCAAATTGAACTTTGGAAAATGAGACACAAATGCATGTGAGTGACAAACACCAGCCAGTCTGCAGCAAATTCCAATAACCCCTACTAGCAACATTCCAACTTGAGCTGGAAGTGTTACAGTAGTAATCATTAGTAATCATCACACCATAACTATCCATGAGCTTATGACCCATGCCTTTGTCATGGCGTTTGCTCACTTTGCTTGCTCAGCCTGACACTGGCATGGGCCAGCTCGCGTATATGTAACACAATGCTTAATCCCACTACAGTTACTCAATGACCGAAATGGTCATAGCATATGTAATAAACTACACTCCTTTGCTTTCAGCTACTTCAGACACTCTTTTTATACAAAACCATGTCCATTTTGAACCGAACTCGCCCTGCTTTCATTTCTTCCTCGTCTTTGAAGAGAGATTTTTTTGATCTTCTTGATTGACTTGGTATTGACTTGTATTAAGGTGTTATTGACATTATTACAAACTTTTATTGAGTTGTTATATCAACTTTACTACAAACTTGTTGCAAATATCATTACAAACTTTTATTGACTTGTTATTGACTTTATTACAAATTTGTATTCACTTGATATTGACTTGTTATTAAAATCATTAGAAACTTGTATTGACCTGTTATTGATATTATTACAAATTTTTATTGACTTGTTATTGAATACACACCAAGGTTTAGTAACCTGCCCTAAAGTCTTCTCATAATAAATTTTTCAACCACTTGATTCAATCCAAGTACAATCCAAATCTAAATCCAAGTCTATCTTGATATCTATATTGGTTTCCAATTCTTGTAAATAATCTTTCAAGTTACTCACCTTTGCTAAACAACTCCATTCAACACTTCCCTGTATACCACATTGGCAGTTCTGTTATTTCCATTGTTTTTATTCAACAGCCACCTTGATCCTTTCTCCAGATGTACACCTTTTGACAGTGCCACATATAGCTGCCCATGTGAGAATACTGGTGTCTGCAAGTCCAACCCAACATGGGATACCGATTGGCCTTGTGACTTGTTGATAGTCATGGCAAATGCCAAGTGAACTGGAAATTGATGTCAATGGAGTGGTAATGGCAAGGTCTCTGCTGAAGGCTCCAATGTGATCCGAGGAATGAAAACAATATTTCCTGCAAACTGTGCATCTCCACTGATGATCCTGCACTTCAATACACATGGTCTGGCTTCAAGAAGGATAAGTTGAGTTCCATTGCAAAGACCCATGGTGACATCCAGATTGCATAGAAGCATGAGAGGACAGCCTATCTTAAGTGCCAGCCTGGAGAGAGGAAGGCCACTTGCTTTGATAGAGTTTAGATACTCTGCAGGATATGGCTGGAAGTTGTTTAGCTCCTGCTCTTTGAATGAGACTGTATCACCACTGTTGAAGACATGCTCTAGTCCAGGAAATCTGCTAAGGAGAAGAAAGTTGATGACATCAACATTGTCATTTGTGCAGGAGAGAATGGTCCTATATAGATAGTACTGCTTTGGCTTGTTCCCCTACTCTATGCCTGGATATGTAGAGTTGATAAAATGATCCATGGTATTTCCATGGCAGAGCATGTTCTGTGGAATCTGTATGGTGTCTGCAGCATCCACTGTTGTGCCTGCACCAATGTGCAAAAGTCAGGCAGCATGTGGAGTGTTCTCTGGAGTTCTGTTGAGTCGCATATTTTTGGTCAAGTGATAGACAGTAATGCATTGCCAGAGAGTGCTTTTTTTGATGGATGAAGCTATGATCTGTTCTCTAGTGCCCCTAGGAATAACAGGTAGAGTCTGTCTAAAGTTAACTCCAAACAAAATGGTGATTCCACCAAATGGAACATTTTTCTTCTTGAGATCATTCAAAGTGTGGTCTACTGCATCTGTGGCATATTTGTGCTGCATAGGAACTTCATCCCAGATGATGATGGAAGTTTGATCAAGGACCTGGTGCAAATCTGAACCTCGAAGTATTCTGCAAGTAAAGGCCTCATCGATTTCAATTGGGATTTTGAACATGGAATGTGCTGTGTGACCCCCTTCTAGAAGCAATGCAGCGATTCCAGATGATGCCATACAGAGAGCAATTTTTCCTTGAGCATGAACAGCAGCTGCAATGGTGTTGCAGACAAAGGTCTTTCCACAACCTCCAGCACTATGCAAGAACATGAGTTTTCCTTTGTTATTGTTCACAGAATCCATTGCAGCATCAAAAACCCATCTCTGCCTGTGATTGAAAAGCTGGAGATTGTGAGTGACAGTGATGGCCAACTCTTCAACATTGTAATCCCTTTGTTCTTGCAAAAGTGTATTGGCAGGAACATCAATGTGCCAGTTTCCTTCAATGGCAGGCATCTCTGAATAATCAGAAAGTTGTTTGCCTGATCTGATAAGGATCTGATTGATGAGATGCAAGCCATACATGTAAACTTGATCATCTGTAAAGTCTGTATCTGAATAGATGGAAAAAAGCTTGACTTTGAGGTCATCACAAATGTAATGTTTGAACTGGTTCCACAGGATGTCAGGAGATGTTGGATTGCAATGAAGAAGAATGGTGGCAAAGAGCAATCTGAGAGAGGAACCGAGCTGCATCTGGGCTGCCTCTCTAAGACACTGGACCCATTCCTGGTCATCCTGCAAAAGACCCAATGCAACACAGGCCTGCTTGAATGTATTAAGGACGACACCATTGACAGTGCGCAAGTGCTGGAATGATGTTGCCCCTGTGACAACAGTAAGAAGCAGCCTGAGGTAGAACCTTTTCCCCTGGGCAGGAGAAGCAAAGTACATTCTGCCAATGGCAACCTCACCATGCCTTCTTGGGTTCCACTGCTTCTTGGTTGAATTGTAGACCCATGCTTGAGGAAAGTTCTGGTAGGTGACAGTATGTGCTGCTTCATATCTTCTGTTGGCTTCGAATCAAGCAGTGAGACATGTGGTCATGGCAGCAGGCCTTTCCAAAATTTCATCAATGTTGTCATCTGCATTGAAGGAGACTGTTTGTTGGTCCTCCAGATGGATGGGCAGACGATAAACATGAGGAGACTCTGCATGCATTCCAAATTCATTTATGTGCCAGCAGCTTTCCACAGATCCAATGTAATGTGCATCAAGATACTCCTTGACCTCATCTCTGTCTTGATTGAGAATCTCAATTATGGTTCTGTCATAGCCTTTGTATATGTACTTGTGGATGTACTTGAAAGCCTCTGCTGAAGAACAGATCTCAACATTGATGTGACAGTTGTATCTGACAAATGAACCAAGTTGTTAACTGATAAGCATGTTCTAAAATAAGTGCTCTTTACTTTGCAGCCAAATAAGGATTGTGTGGGATGACATGTCTGTGATCATAGACATAATTACGCTTCCTCACTGTTCTACCATTCTTGGGTCTGGCATAATCAGGATAATTGTTTGCAGTAAAGGAAGTTTGTTTTTTGAACTCCTTCGGATACCTCTTGCTGCACCTATTGTCGACCATGCATGAAGCCTTGAGTTTGTCATGACTACAAGGACCATAAAGCATGCAGGTAGTTATAGTGTGATAGAGCATTGGCTGTGTAACTGGGTCAGGAATCTGAGCAGACACAATGGAATCAACATCATGAGCATCATGGATTTTGTTGGCTGGATCGAGAAATATAAGGAGGTGCATATGTGGAAGGCCTCTCTTTTGAAACTCGATGGTATGGATGTGTGCCACCACCTTACCCAAAACACCATCCTTGACATCCTTGATCAACACATTCTTTTTCTGTTCAAAGACACATGCAACAATGTCTGGCCTGTCATAAGCTTCCTGCTTTTTTCCATGGGTGGTAAAATGTGGATTGGGTGATTCCTCCTGCAACAGAGCTTCCTGGATTTCTGGCCACTGTGGATTGGCAGTCATGGTGAGAAAGAGATCTGGCTTGCCAAAAAAGTGACAAATGACCATGGAATCCTGGAAAAGCTGATTTATTTGCCTTTCACTGCTTATATGGGTTAATGGAAGAATGATGTGATTCTTATGATTTTTTAGATTGATATTTTCATTCCAGTCACCCATGGCAGCATCCCTCAATCCAGCATACACATTGGCCCTAAGCTCCTTCTGGTGATGTTGGACCCAGTTCAACATATTCTGTTCAATAGAGGCCCAAGCATTTACAACATACTGCTGCAAAAGATTTCCTCCCCAAAACAATGGTGGCTGCTCTCCTAGCCTTGGATGCAACCAATAAGCATGGTAGCATCTCTGACTGACATTGGGAACTCTTCTGGCTCCATATGCACCTTGGTGTGCAGGTATATCTGGGTGTCATCCATCTTCACCATGAGGAAAGAGCAAAACATAATGCAGAATTGAATAAGATGGATGCAACTGGATGATATGCCTAAGCCCTCCTTCTTTCAGCCTAAGAACAATATCTCTGTAATTAGACCGTTCCTCTGAGCCATCACCTGGAATAATAGCTGCCACTTCATTATTGGCTGTAGGAAGATTATAGTGATGTAAATCCTGGGTTCTATCTGATCGCAGCTGTATGGAGACATTGTCCTGCTCTTCTGGAGGCTTTTCCCTCATGATCTGAAATGCCTGCTTGAATAAAGGCACATAAGGATGGGTGTTATTCAGCATGGCCTGCAGGTCTGTCATGATAACTGAATTGAGATTATTGTTTTGCCGCTCCCAAATATTGAGCTGTGCAATAGGATCATAAATATAGAGCTGTGCATAGGCTGCAGGCTGTCCAGGAGGTGGCAGAAGTGCTCCAGAAAGATGATAAAGATCGCCATGAATACAAAAGCTGTATACACCTGATGTACCTGTAACAGAATAGTCCACCTTGACATCCAAAGAAGTGAATGCAAATGCAGCATTGTATTGTTGGATGTTTGTTTTAAATTTTTTGGAAAGAGGACTTTTGCTACACAACAGATCCCACAATGTGGCAGGAGCAGGTCAGAAAGATGGCAGACAAATTTGTCCCTGCAAGCAGCAACTTCCAAACTTTGGTACAACTCTGGTAGACCTGGCCAACTTTTCACAATCAAAATGCAAGGCATGGCAGTGTGGACACTCCACATTCATGGGTCCAAGTGAATGTCTGGGAATTGGCTTCTGATAAGGTGCACAACTGAGTGGTAATGGCCTTGCAGGTCGATGTGAAGGTAGAGGTACAGGCATAGGTGGAGGCAAAGGTGGCATTGGGAGATTCAAGAATGAATCAGGTGACAGCATCAAGGGCTATTCGCCCAAGAGTGGGATAAAGCATATGATGGTTCTATTCATACTGTGAGATACAAGATAACAAGACAAGATTGAATTGACACACCTGCCACCATTGGACAATATCCATGTCTGCTGTTTCAAATATTGCTGCAGCTCTGCCTCCCATCCCTCATTTTTTTCTGCAGCCAAAAGAGTTCAGTGGTATCAATCATAGTCAGACATGGCAGAAGCACCATTTGCAGCATCGTTGCATGTGGTTGGAGTGGTTGCAGGGGCAGTCAATGGTGCCACTGGATGGCTTTTTCAATACTTTTCCATCTGAAATTCATCAATAGAAGTAAAACAGGATGGCAAAGAACTATTACCTCTGCTTCTAAACCTTCCTAGCTTCATCCTGCCAGTTTTTCACATTTTAATTACCAGCAGCACATTCTTCAGCCTGCTCCTCTGCACCACCCCATGCTAGCTTGATATATGCGAGTTTGTAGTAGGGATGAAGAACTGTGATCCGTGAGGTTAGTCCCTTGGCCATGGCAGACGTTCTATGCAAATTGACTTACCAAGAGAGAGAACATAGCTCAGCTTCTGATCAAAATGAAAATAGTACTTGCTGAGCTTATTGAACCCATCCTGGATCACATCTTGGTAAAGGCTATATCTTGAATTATCATGCTTTGCCTCCCATGCCATTTGAAGTTCTTCAATTACAGGCAGTGCACACCATAGCATGGGTTGTTTCTCAGCTGAAAACTGGTGCTGGACATGATTTGAGTCCTGTAAACAGTAAGTTAACGTTCAGATGATAGAAGTTGCCACATACTGCAAGGATATTTTGAGCATCCAAGATCCTCGCCCAATCTCTGTTAGCAAACTTGAAGGCTTCCCATGAAATTTTCTTGGCAACTCATCCCTCACTGCACAAAGTCATGATTGGACCATAAAAGTGGTCAGCAGATGTAATGAATAGATTGATAGCCTGCAGTGCAGAAACACATTAGTATCTATGGAAACACTGCTCAGGCTGACTCACCTGTCGCAGTGCATAAGCATGGTCAAGCATTTTAAAGGCTGTTCCCCAATGCGTATTGTTGTGCAATGAAATCTTCAGTGGAGTCATGATCTTGCATTGGATCTGCAGCTTATGAAAATACTCGATGCATTGTCCCAACGATTGAATCTAAAATACAAAATTTGATCAGAAAGTTTTGGTGATATTCAGATGCATACCTTGACTGTGAGAGTGCAAATAGCTGCAATTATATCCAGTGATCCTCCTAGCACATGGTTGCCTGGCAATTCCAAATCATACTCCCAAATTCCACTGGCATTCTCGATGGCTGCAATTTTTGTAATATGTCCCATCACAGCAATGTTAGCAAGATTTACTATGTGCTCGAGACATCTGAAAGGTAAGTTAGCTTGTGTGATTTAGAGGAGTTATGAAGTTTTTCATGGGAGCTGGTTCTCATCAGCACTCCATTGAAGGTGACAGTGCACATGTTGTTCCTTGATGGTTTTGCAGCTAGTGGTATTGTTTGAAGCATTGTCAAGTGTCACCATGTTTAGCTGAAGATGAGTCCTTATCAATGATCTCGATCTTATCAACATTGCCTTATTTGGCATTACCTTTGAGCTCTCCTTACTTAGAATCCCCACATGGTCACAAAGACTGGTGAAATGCCTTCCCAGATTCTTGCCACTGTGCTCTCTGGAAATCGGCTTGAAACCTACTACCTCTGCACGTAGCTTCCATTTATCCTCTTGAACTCCAATCCAATAGGCCATCATGCCAAGGAATGCACTCTTAGTATTGTCTGCTGTCCAGCCATCACTTGTCATAGCAATTTTCCCAGGTGCCTTCTGTAGCATTGCTAGTAAGCTGTATTTCGATGTTAATATCTCATTCAAGTTTTACTTACCATGATCTCAGTCTTCAACTCCCACAACTGCTTGACAAACTCATTGTGGATGTACACCAATACATCATATGTGCTCAGTAAGTCAAGTAAAACTGTTTTTGGTCTCATTGTGACAAGACAGTTCCTGAACAATGCCTTGTCTACAAGCACTAATGACTGTACACAGCTTCTCAGTATTATAATGCACAGATGTATGGTCAGACTTACCTGATCATTGCATGCCACAAGTTTGGCCATAGAATCCAAAATCCCATCTTGACTGAATTCTATCAGATGTGGGCCCTTGACAACTACCGCCTCCAACTTCGCCTGCTTTTTTGTCTTCTTTGCCTTCATTGCCTGTATCTCCCTCAGTACATGGGGTGGGATGGCTCACTGGTTAATCGGTATGTCCCCAGTTTCACATCGCTTCTTGTAGAGGTTATAATGCTGGCAAATATGCTGGCAATAGATTGAGTTGCTTCCCATATAGAAGGTCTTCTGCAGACCCTTTGTCTTTATGGTCTTATCATATGTCCTATATTCAGGTAAGTCTCATACTTCACTCGCACTTATATTTTGACCCTTACTTGCATACGAGGCACCATTGACCCTTCACAGCTTCTTGAGCCTCACCTTTCTTGAAGATGACTGTAACTGTGTCGGAGAATATTGTCAACAGATCTTTCATTGTATCTTTCTTCACATTTAATGTTATTGGAGTATCTGAGTCAGCACAAGGGGGATCATTATCATCACTAATCCTCTTGGGCTCCTACTTCATTGGTGAGTCCCCAACAATTATCAAGTACAGTGTTGCTTACCTCATGATTATTCTCCTCCACAGCAGACTTCTCATTGTCAGACACTTCAACTTCTTCAGGCTCTGTTTCAGATTGCTTGTTATTGTGCACTTCAACTTTCTTCTTTCATTTCCGTGGTTTCCATTTGGGGCATGCCTCAACATCTGATGGGCTTTGATGGTTTCAGTGGTTTTTTCACAGGTGCAGTGGGCTTTTTAGAGCTCAATGGTTTTTTCTTACTGGGTTTTGGTTGCATGATAAAGCACAGTAATTAGTGATGGGTGACTGCTTTAAGTTGGGCATTAATAATTGGGACTTGTTTGGCTGATCAGGTGTTTGAATCTTTACACGTGTCTGCTACTCTGTATTGTAAACATGCAATGGATCATATATGAGTAGTTGGTACTATATGCAAGTCTAAAATTCAAGTATGAAAGACCAGGTCCAGTTTTGGACCAGTTGTAACTGGTTTTTGATGGTTCATGTGTTTGTTCTATTTTGCGCAACTGTAACTGGTTGCTGCCAAGAATCTGATGAACCAGCAACTGGAAGTCTGGTCTTTTCCAGTTCAGTCCAGTTCAGTTTCTGATCTTTTTCTGGTTCAATGGACTGGACTTGCAAACACTAGTGGGTGGTCATATGGAAGCATCCCATGGTCAATAAAGTCAGTGTAGGATGCAGCCAATTTGTCAAGCCTCTGGTTTGTCAAAAGCATCTGCCCAAGTGCTTTATACTGGCTTGACCAGCACCATGGATCCTTCACAGCTGACTTATGCCATGACTCAGTAATTGATGAGCACAGTTTATTGGGTGCACCAGAATTCTTGATGTTGATATGGTAATAAACAAAAGAATGTTGACAGGGAAGAGGGAAGCCAGTAAATCACACACCAGTTGTGTGGAAGATCTCACAATGCTGGTGAAAGCATGCCAGGGCATCATCCACCATATCGAGGGTCTTTTCATCAAAGTCATTCTGTTGAACAAGATAACTGAAGTCAAGGAGATCGTAGATAGCCTCTACCATCTCAGCAGGCACAAGTCCCTTGATGGCAGGTAGATACACCTATATGCCAAACAAGTTAATAATGAACTTGTTATATGTAGTGACATAGGTGGAAATTGATACATAACTTCATGAGCACCTTCGAGTCATCTCCAGTCCATTACTTGAATATACGACCTTGTTTAAAATGCTATAGCTCTGGAAAAGCAGGTGTTGCCACAATCCTATGCAAGTATTACTGATACCAATCACATACATAGAAATAATGCTCTATCTTTGATCAATCACATCCTAATGTCATTGGATTACCCCTTGCTGTATGTGAAATATATGTATTCTTTGACCCAGGTGACAAGATAATACTTAAAGATCCCTTTTATAAGCTGGTGAAGAATATCGGATGATATGAGCTTGTTGATATTTGCATAAGGAAAATCATGATTAAATGGCTACTAAACTATCAATTTCACCTAATCAGGTTTCAGGATGAGCCAACACATACAATAATATCGGCATCTACTCCATACTCATCCCATAATTCATCATCACTGAAAGCATCCAGCAACACATCAGTATGATCATGTGAAGGTGATACACTAGGAGAATCAAGATTTGCTGGTGGGGATGTACATCTGGAAGATTGCACATTTACTGAATGGATAAAAGCTGAGTGCTATGACTCACCTTAGGCACCAGCCCTGAACAGTCCTGGCCAGCATTACTTGCTCTAAATAATCTGCAATAAATGGCCCCAGATTAAAAATGACCCAACAAAAATGTCCATCAGAGCAATGACAGACAACAGGCTTGGTCATTGCAGGCTTCAGGTTTTGAAGAATAGTGGCAAGGGAAGCATGATACAGTTGGCACTTGAAGGTTCAAAATGCAGGGTTGTTGTCATATCAATGATCACCTATAAATAAAATATTCAGAAGAGAAATAATACTTATGGAGAAACTCACTCTTTGGGATTGCTAAGAATGCAACTGGTATGAGTGCATTGTTTCCAATTGAAAGGTAGACCAGATGGTATTCAGTATCACCCATGGCAACAGGCACAGTTGTCTTATCACTCCCAAGGATAATGGTGGTGTAAATAGAACCTGCAGTAGTAGGATCCTCTATGTAGATTTGATCCTAAAACATAATGTCAACTCAGTTCAGATAAAAATTAATTCTGTGCTTACACAACATTTAAAAGCAAAATTTGCTGATATAAAATTGCTCCAATGGTACTGACCCTGAGCATCAAGCTCAATGTATGGTGTAGTATCATATTTGTCAATGAAATCAGGATTGTTGAGGAGGTTGGCAACTATGACATCAGGGTTGCAATAGTAAACATCATACATGCACTGCTTCCAGCTCAAGGCATCTTCAGGAAGTTCCTCCTTGAGACCAGCATTGAAGCACTTCCACAGTGCATCACCAAGCCAAGTAGAATCAATGGTCTCATAGATATGCTAGCAGTTATCAAAAGGCCCCAGATCATCATGTTTTGTCAGTGATAATGCCCATAGCTCCAATAGGCTATCAATATTGCACTGTGACATTTCTACTTTCCAATAGAGAAGGTTAGCTGTCCTGTATTAAACCTCATCATCATACAGTGTCCAGTCAGTGTTCAGTGCAATAATGTGAGGTGGTGGAGGTGTGTTTGGAGGAAGGTAGTTGCCATCTTCATCGCAAGGCTGACCTGATATATCAGGTGAATTTTGTTAGTGATTTTCTTTTCTCTGAAGCTATCGTAAAGTTGAACACACCATTCAGTATTGGATGATACATTTTTACACCCTTCTGTGCTGGTACATGTGCCATAGGTGGAGGAGATCTCCCAGGTGGCATCTTCAGAAGTGAGTCCACTGGAGGTGGTTGAGGATTGTCAAATTCCATACCATTGGGCAATGGACTTTGTGCATGATTTGCATGAACTCAGTGAGTGTCCTGATGAAATGTATTGATATAATACATCAGGCCTTGTTTGCTAAGGAAGGTCGAGGAGCAGGTCAGTTCAATGCATGAGATTCTTTGGTGAACTCCACATCAAGCTTTCTTTCTCCAGCCTGAAGCAAACAGGACAAGATAACAAGAGCTAAAGATAAAAGCACAAAGTTGAAGTAAATTGCCAGCTGAGTCAGGAGAATAATGCACCACTGAAATGACCATGATGCAAAGCAACAAATGTGCATCAGATAAGCATATGGCAGAAAACCCTCATCCAATCCCATATCCCATATGAAGTGCCATCAGGACATGTGGCATCGGGATGGCAATTTTGGTCTTCTACTCTACAACTTGAACTTGAACTCCTATAATGTGGACACATCAACCCTCCCACTGCATTGACATTCATCCAGTCAATGTGAATAATTCTGCCTTTTCCATCTTGACTTCCTAATGGTAAGGACAATGTGAACACTTTACTCCTTTCCTCCTCACTCTGTTGGTGCAAACACTCCAGGGTCCCTTGGCACCCAGACAGATGTCTGAAGCACAACCTCAACACACAACAACATGCAATGGTCATCCAGGCCAAGTTATACTTGATGAAAAACAGGTGAGAAGGCCCAAGGATTAGATTGAAGCAGAAAAGCATGAGAAACTTATGAAAAAGAAGAAAGCTCTGGCACCAGTAAAGAAAGCTGAGGCACATCATCAAGAAGGCATTTGGCATGTTGCTGCTAAAGAGAATGAGATCCAGGAGCAAGTTGAACATGGGCAACACAATGCAGTACATCCTGACCAAGTCAACCAGGAGCTCTACAGTGGAAAGCGAAAAAAGAGGCCAACATTACACCAGAAAATCATGCTGACAACAAGGGTGACACAATGGAGCTAGATAAGGGTGGTGATCTTGGAGTGGAAACTGATGATCCAGACTTTTCTCCTGTGTCTAATGTGGGTACTAGTGAGTCTGAGCTGGAGTTGTTTGGAGCACCTGAATAATAATCAGATGGTGATGGTAACAAAGATTTTGTCTCTGAAGCTGAAGATGAGGGCACTGCTGAAAAGAAATTAGAAGAAAACATGCAGGCTGTCTTCAAGCTTTGGTTAAAGACTAGAAACTCTAAAGGAAAGGGGAAGGGAAAGGATGCCATTGAAAAGACTAAGAAAAATGAAAAGGTCAGCATTATCACTTAGAATTGACTGGGACTTACTGATTCCAAGGGTGAACTTGGTGCTGTTATTAACAAAGGATCCAGTTTCAATTCAAACTGTAGAAGAGTAAGTAATCATTATCAGTTGCCAGCACACTCTGGGTTGCTTACAAATTCAGACAAAGGAAGAAATGTATGAAGGCCACGGAGATAGGAGAATTGAAACTGAACTAGAAGAAGATGGTTGGCCTTGCCCCTCATAAAACAAAGGCTAATGGTACCATGTTCGAGTCTTGTTAGGAGTCCTCCCCTAAACTTCAAGATGCAGACGATCTTCAAGATCTTCAAGGGATCGGCACCAATGCCTGTGTTGGCCAACTCATTGGTTACCATCTGTACCATGTTGTATTGATGAAACAGAAAAAAATCAGACAATAAAATGGGAGAGGGCAACTTCTTCTCTGTTTTTCTAAGTAACTAGTACAAGTCTATATATATTTTCAAGAGATAGTACTTAAAAAGGAAATATAACATGTAGAGAATATGAGGCAATATACACAACAATAAAAGACTTTGCAAATCATAAAACAAAAGAGAAATGATGATAAATGAAACATATAGAGTTGGAATACAGCAAAAGTACTTGTCCTAAGTTTTGATATATCATTGAAACACAAAAATGCCACTATCACATCCTAAGAGTCTTTTGTTGTGTCTCCTCATGTCTGGTAGTGCTCGATATGTGATGTACTAACTCATGCTGGGTGTGCTGGGTGTATCAGAAGGATGGTGGAATAGCCATATGGCGACTGACATCATTCAAAGTGCTGCAAAGTTGTTTAAAGTTGTTTAAAGTTGTTTGAAATGGTTCAAAATCAATTTTGTGAGATTCGTAAGGGTTGGGAGTGTGTGTCATGATATGTTGATGCATTTGGAAATCTTCCCAGACCTTAGAGCACAGAGTGGACCTATCACCATCATTACACAAGTTGCAAGACTCCTGGTCACTTTTCTGTCTGGTAAAGTGTTCAATCTGACATTCTATGTAACCCCACTCGACTCTTCCTGTTCTGCAGTCCTTGGTCATAACTGGCTGAAGCAGTACAATTCATTGATTGACTGGTCTTCTGGCTGAATAACTTTCTGATCTGCAGATTATAGAGGTCTGGCACCCCTGACATCTTCCGACCCTTCAACTTTTGAGTCACCTCTGAACCTTCCAGTGGAAACCCACTTACCTCCTGCAATTTCATTCATCAATGCTGCTGCCTACATGCATGCTAGCAAAGTTTCTGGAGCTATTGCTTTTCAGATGATCTTTTTCCTGGAAGGCCTCACAGCCAAATTCTTGGCCATCACTGGAAATCTGGTGGACTTTTTGGATATCCCTAAAGAGTACCACAAGTTTGCCAATGTCTTCAATAAACAGGAGGTGGACACTCTTCCTCCACACTGCCCTTATAGCCTAAAAATAGAGATGGAAGATAATGCACCCCTGCCTTCAAGCCATATGTACTCCTTCTCCCCATCCAAACTTGAAGCCCTGTGAGTGTTCATTGAAGAAATTGTTCATTCCAGCTTCATCTGACCCTCTAAATCACCTCATGGTGCTCCAATACTCTTGTCAAGAAGAAGGATGGTATGCTCCAGTTATGTGTTGACTACTGGGGCCTCAAACACATCTCAAAGAAAAATTGCTATCTACTCCCACTAATCTCTGACCTCATTGATGCCCCCTGGAAGTTCCACATCTTCACAAAAATTGACCTTTGACAAGCTTACCACTTAGTGCACATCACCAATGGTGATGAATGGAAAACAACATTCCAGACCTGCCACACACCACAGGTCCTTCAAGTGGCTGGTGGTTCCCTTCAGACTCACTAATGCACCTGCAGCTTTCCAGCACTTCATAAATGACATCTTCAGTGACATGCTCGATGTCAGCATCATCATCTATCTCGATAATATCCTCATTTTCTTTGACAACATGTCAAAACACAAGGCTCACACTGAAGAAGTCCTCCAGAGACTCTGGAAACATGGACTTTACATGTTTCTACAGAAATGTGAGTTCCACAAAGATACAGTTGAATATCTCAAGTTCATCTTGTCACCAGATGGACTCCAGATGTCTGAAGCCAAAGTGAAGACCATTCTGGACTGGCCAGTACCCCAGAAAGTCAAGAATATTCAGTCTTTCCTTGGATTCTGCAACATTTACTGCAGGTTCATTCATGGATATTCCAACATCATCATTCCTCTTACCCACTTGATGCAGAAGAACTTCCTCTGGGACTTCAACAGAAAGTGCCAAGAAGCTTTTGACAGGCTTAAGGAAGAATTCACCCATGCTCTGGTCCTCTCTCAGTGGGTATTGGATTCCTGCATCGTCCTTGAAACAGATGCCTCCTATGCTCTGGTGGCAATCCTTTCTGCCCACACTCCCGATGGCAACATCCACCCTGTTTCTTTCCACTCCTGCTCCTTCAATTCCATGGAGCTAAACTACGACACCCATGACAAAGAACTTCTGGCCATCTTTGAAGCCTTCAAATATTGGTGGCATTATCTGGAAAGCTTTGGAAACCTGATCAACATGGTCACTGATCACAATAATCTGGAGTACTTCAGCACCACCAAGCTCCTCACCTGCCACCAAGCCAGATGGTCCAAGTACCTCTCACAGTTCAACTTAGTCACCTGCTTCCACCCCATGAAATTAGGGACAAAACCCAATGCGCTCACTAGACATTGGGATGTCTACTGCAAAGGGGGAAAAAGCGACTTCATCTTAGCAAACCTAAGCAACTTCTGACCTGTATTCATCTAAGAACAGCTCACCTCATCACTCCGAGCCACTTACCTCACCACCCCAGTCATCCAACAAGCAGTCCTTATGGACATCAAGAAACTCCACAATAACATCTGATCCTCCCTTACCCATCTCATCCACACACCTCCCAACCTCCTCTGCTCCTGAGACAACAAATTGATCAATCATCTTTCAGGTGGCTTGAAAAGAATTTCCGAAATGCATCATCTGAGATCCCATTGTAATCCAGACATGCATCAGATCTCTTTCCTTGCCTGCTACTTGACTCACACCTTTTATATAAGACACGATCTGGATCGTTCAGGTCAGATATGATAATGTTCATTCCAGCATTTGAAGACTATCTTGAAGGGGCCCCACGAGGATCACAGGAAACCTTTAGGAGCATTGGCACTTTGTGCTGTGGCAGTGAGTATTGTGACTCATCAACTTTTTCCACATGTTCATAAACCTCTTCTGTTCAGACCAAGCGTGTGCTAACACTCTGGAGTGAGGGAATAGTGCCAATCCCAGAGAGGATGGAAGGGTTCTTAAAGAAACCATGGGCATCCTGGGTTGTAATGTACCTCATTCCCATCAAAGTTTTTATGCAATCAGAGTCACAGTGGTTGCAGGTCTTTGAGCTGGCAGCCAAGATGATTGACCCAAACAGTGTTGATGATATTCTCAATGATGGCCCTGATGCTGATGATCCTCGCACTATCATCACAATCTCTGATGATGAGCAAAACTGAGGGAAATGGTGAGCACCTTTCTGGTACTTCCCTTTGAGAGTTCATCTTCAAAGCTCCAGGTATACCAGTAAGATATATGACTGAACATTATCTGTAGAATTAGTTTCACTGTGAATTAATGATTTTTAAAGCCACTGTTGTATTAGTGGGCTAAATGAATGATCTGAAAGAATGCTTGATTATATAGCTCTACACAAAAGACTGGTGCCATGCTACTTTGTGATGCACAAAAAAAACAATCAAATATGGCAGCCATAAAATGATTGTAGCCTTGAACATCTTTTATGCTTCTACTCTTATTTGTGGTGGCATGACAAGTATGGCTAGTATGTTGCCACACCATCCACACCTTGCCATAGAGTGTATGGTTTTCCTAATGAATGTTTTGAGAGTCTGCATGGCTGTTGCAATCAGAACTTTTCACTGCCCCACATAGTCCTGGAGAAATCCTAGTCTTCCTGGTAGGACTGATGGGAGTCCCCAGGAATCCTCCAGGACTTAATTTGCTAGCTCACAAGTTCCTAGTTTCTCGGTGCACAAAGTGTGCACAACACAAAACAGGAATTGAGCTCAAAACCCCCTGAGATAAAGTTAATTTATCATACTCACCCTCAATTTCTTTTTTGTAAATTGACAACTTTTAATTTCTGCAGCCCTCACATCTTGTGCAAGGGCTACAGTTAAATTATAGACATAAAAACAAAATCCTCTCATGCAGAATGTGTGGGGGGGCCTACAATAATTTACATACATATACCAGTACTAAAAAAAAAAAAAAAAAACCCTTCCTACTGCAAAATGCAGGGAAGGGGAGGGGGACACAGCCTCACACTCCTGGGCATGCATCCTCATTTATGAATAACAAAGAGGAAAAGACCAGTCTTTACATACTAGCAATTCAATGTCCCTCAGGCACCTGTGGAAGTACAGCTTGCAGTTACACTTTATTGCATGGGATGGTATGGTAATTCAGCATCTATTCAAGATATTGCATGGACAGCAGGGTGCTCAGAAGGCTCTGTTGAAAACTATACAGATCACTGCTTTGATGCTATTGAATCACTGCAGAAGATCTTTGTTCATAGGTTGACACCAGATGAGAAAGAGCAGGAGAAGCAGTGGATTGATCAGAAGCTAGGGGGATGTACATATGATGGCACAATTGTTATGCTAGACTGACATCCAGGATTAAATGGTGATGCATATTACACTTGTAAGGCAAATTATGGCCTCAATGTTCAGGTATGGTCCACTACATAATTTTTCACCCTTTGCATTCATATTCTACTTACTAGATTGGCAATGCTCCCTCAATGAGACACCAGACTTCTGGTCAGACCCAGTCATCAGTGGTCAAAGGGTTCAGGAATTCTGGGGGAGTTCCAAGACAGAATCCACTAGGCTGGACAATGCCAGGTGAAAAGGGCCAGAGAGGACTTGGCTTCAACTTGTACAAAGTTGCACTCTTCTCCTCATCAGGTGTCCTATTTCAAGACAAAGGTTGGCAGAGAAAGTTTGGATTTTTGGAGGGTATGCAGAAGAGGGTGAGAGCAGGATTAAGCAGAGGTTCAAGATGGGTTAAGGATTAAAATATTGGAATTATGTCAGGAAACATAAGGGGATTCAGAGAATAAGTTGATTAGATTTAGTTGTTACTTTGTTGAGACTTGGTTGGGTAATCTTTGTTGGCTTCATTGATTTACAAACTGAGATACAAACTAAACTATGGGCACTTAAATATCAAAAGCCAGAAGAATAATAGAAAATATGGAAGTTTACAGATCTTTGTAAATGTCTATGACTATAATTGGTAAGACTGTATTAGGAATAGAATGAGTAAGGAAATTATTACTAAGGCATGTGAGAACTTGTCTGGTGACTTTGGAGAATGGCAGCTAGAATTACCAGCAGAAAATATCAGAAAAGAATCAGAAAATGTCAGGAAATATCAGGAATCCAATCAGAAGAGTTGGGTCTTGACAGTATTTCCCCCTTAGTGCTGAGCCTGTGAGGCATGTGAGGGTTTGAAAATCCAACTTAAAAGCCAGTGGCCTGAACAGAAAACTCTTTAAGTTCCAGACTTTAAACCACCATTTACAAATGACACCTCCCTCCCAATCTACTGCAGACCACCTCACCACTCTCAAGGCTAGGCAAGAAGGACTCATTTGAAAGGAACTCCAACTGAAGGAGGCATGATGGGAGGAGGAGGAGTGACAAGCAGAGGCTGCAAGGACAGCAGAGGAGGAGCAGAAGAAGGTGGCAGCCACCAAGAGGGTGGAGAACAAGAGGAAGGATGAGGAGGTAGGGAGGCAGAGGGCAGCAGGTCTTCTACAAAGAAGGCAAAGGGGAAGGCATGGTGGAGGCAGAGTCCAAGGGCCCTGTGTGGATGCAGGCTGCCCTCTCTTGTAAAAAATGAGTAACTTCATTCTTTACTTGTTGAGCACATCGTTGACAGATGGGCACCTGGGCTGGGCATGCAAGCCCTAGGAAATGGCATGGGTTTCCCCCATGCTTTTATTTTTTAATTTATTCAATGAGTTTTGCATAAAAAATTATGAAAAAATGATTTTCTGGAAGCTTTTTCTTGGCTCTATGTGATCCAATGCATAGAACAATATTTGGGTCACATCTTCCATGTGACAAGGTTGGAAATATATTATTTTGTCCAATGTATCACAAGCACCCATTGAATAGCTACCAGAAAATCATTTTTACATGATTTTTCATGCAAAACTCATTGAATAAATTAAAAAATAAAAGCATGGGAAACCCACAGGTAAAACCCATGCCATTCCCTAGCAAGCCCTGCACAAGGGCAAAGCACAAGTGTGAAGACATGGTGTGGGAGAGACAGGAGGCCCCAAAAGGAAAGTCATTAGATGCCAGAGAGGAAATGGTGGAGCTGATAAGGGAGTTGGTACATAGCAGCAGTGAAGGGACTCCAGGGGAAGACAGTGGGGACCCATGAGGAGATTGTGGGTTTCTGTGACCTGTTCGATCCAGAGTGGGTCAAGGAGGAGGAGAGTCTGGGTGAGGAGGAGGTACAGGAGGAGTTGGCAGAACTGGCAGCAGAGGCCAAGCAGGTAGTCCAGGTGCTGCCACCTGTGGAGGATGAGAATGGAGAAGTGTAGGAACCCAGTCATGGTCTGCCAAAATTAGTGTCTTGTTATCTTTTCTTTTCTTTTTTGAATTAAACTGTGTTATCAACTTTACCTCTGAGTCAAGTCTGAAGTGGTCCAGGTTCATCCAGATAACAAGTGTGGAAATCTGCAACAAGTTCTGCATGGTCAAGTTCTGTAGCTGAAAGCTAGAAATTCTTTTCATTGGTTCCCTGGTAACCTTCCCATCAAACAAAGTAAAGTAACTTGCACTAATGATGGTTATTAATCTTTAAGTCCAGGATTTCCAAGATTTTATATTTCAAGTTCATTGTCAATGGTGATCAGAGGAGGCAGAGGCTGGAAGCTATTTGGAATTGTGTTAGGAGTGTCTTTTCTTCTAGTTGTGAGATGTGGAACACAGAATGAACAGCACAGAGGTGGACCAGAAGCCTGAGGGTGACTGAGTAGGTGCCTGGACTGAGTGGGTACCTGGACAGGCAAAGATTTTGAAAGGACCATGGAATTTCTCTGAGGATCTCTTGGAGGGTTGGGTAGTGTGTAAGTGTTCACCTTTAATGTAAGCATAATTCCCAATTTTGAAGTTGGGAGCAAGAATCCAGCATTTGTCCACAGGACCTTGGTGGCACTTCTGTGCTTCAGAGAGTTGTTTTTGAGTTTTTAGTGGAGGTCATCGAGGTCCACCATGAAGTGATGAGCATGTTGAGAGGCTAACTCACATTCTGGGAAAACAGTGATGTTCAGATGATAGCCCTTGTTAGAAAAGAAGAGTGAAACTTCAGTGTGAGGAAGCATTGTTGTAAGTGAATTCCCCTAAGGGCAACAGTTGGAACCAGTTGTCCTGTTGATAGTTGCAGAAAATCCACAACTACTGTTCAAGGGTCTAATTAAGCTGTTCAGTTTGTCCATCACCTTCTGGTGATAATACTCAACCTGGAAACCTAACAAAAACCTGTTAAAAGGCCTAAGAAGTATAACACAGACTAGAGGAAGGGTGTGAGTTGATACTAAATGTCACTACTGATACCCAAAGGTTGTGGTTAGAGACATGGAATGGTAAGACATGTTGCGAATAGTCTGTAGGAGCATACAAGATGTTCAAAAGATATTCAAAGTGGTTCAAAGATGTTCAAAAGTAATTTGAAGGAGGTTCAAAGGGGTTCAAAGAGGTTTGAGTAGTTTTGAAGGAGTCAGACTGGTGTTGAGGTATATCAAAGAATGGATATAGTGAATTAGAAGTGTTTTTGAGAGACGATATGTGATACGAAATAAGTCAAGGGGTGAATATGAAAGTTTGAAGAAGTTTGTGATATTTCACAGAACTTAGAGATATGAGGCAAGACTTGGACTCAAGAGAACTGCTCTTAAATCAAATGATAATGGAGAGGGTAACTTCTTCTCTGTTGTTGTCTGTAACTATTACAATTCTATATACATTTTGAAGAGATAGTACTTAAAAAGGAAATATAACATGTGTAGTACACAAGGCAATATACACAACAATGAGGACTTTGTAAATCATAAAACAAATGAGAAATGATAATAATTGAAACATACAGTGTCCCCATATAGTAAAAGTACTTATCTTATTGCTTCAATATATCATTGAAACCTCTAAGTGCTATTATCACATTCTAAGTCTTTTGTCATCTCTCCTCATGTCCAGTGGTGTTCAATATGTGGTGCAGTAGCCTGTACCGGATGTGCCATGTGTATCGAAAGGGTTTTGGAATAAATATATGGTGGCCAACTTCATTCGAAGTGCTGTGAAGTTGTTCAAAGGTGCTCAAAGTGTCACGAAGTTGTTCAAAGTCATTCAAAATAGTTCAAAGTCATTCAAAATCATTCAAAATCATTCAAAGTCATTCAAAATCATTCAAAGTTGTTCAAAATGGTTCAAATTCAAATTTGTGGGGTTCATAGAGGTTGGGATCATAAGTCATAATGTGTCGATATGCTTGGAACCCTTCCCAGACCCTGGAGTGCGCAATGGACCTATCACCAGGTGATACATAACAAAGTAAAATGAATCTTTATGTCCAGGGCTTGACCAAGAGACTGGAAAAAGTGGGAGATGAACTCAGAACCCCAGTTGCAGGTGACATGTGATGGAACACCATGCTTGGATGTATGATGAACAAGTTGACAGGTTTTGGGGCTGTAATTTTATTTACTGTGGAAATGACTGTGCCTTGTTTGGAGAGTCCACCTAAAATGACAAGGATGGCAGTATGTCCATTGGAATCTGGTAATTGTTCAATGAAGTCCATCAAGATCAAGTTCCAAGGTCTTTCCAGAACTGGGAGTTGTTTCAGGAATTCATAGAGTTTGTGTCATAGTGACTTTGAGTGTTTGCATGTTGTACAAAGCCTTGTGTTATGGAGGTTGGGCCAGATATAATTGCATCAGCAAGTTGAAGGGTCTTGCCCTGCCTGAAGTGACCAAAGAGGATATGGTTGTACTTGTATTCAGGTGAAGATCTGTAATGTCCAGGACATGAATCCAGTCAAAGTGGAAGAGGAGTACACTGTCATCTACAGTCCAATTTGGAGTGTGCACATGAAATGGGGTCAAGGGGTAAGAATGATTGGATGTCATTGTGGAGTTTTTCAATATCCATAAGGACTGCTTGTCAGATGACTGGTGTGGCAAGGTAAGTTGCTCAGAGTGATGAAGTAAGTTGTTCTTGGGTGATTACTGGTCAGAAATTACTCAGGTTGCTGAGATGAAGTTGCTATTTCCCCTGTTGCAGTAGACATCCCAATGTCTAGTGAGCACATTGGGTTTTCCCCCCAATTTTCTGGGGCAGAAGTGGATTACTAGGTTGAACTGTGAAAGGTATTTGGACCATCTGGCTTGGTGATGGGTTTGAAGGAGCTTGGTGGTACTGAAGTACTCCAGGTTTTGTGATTTATGACTACATCAATCAAATTTCCAGAGCCTTTCAGACATTGCTGCCCATGCTTAAAGGCTTCAAAGATGGCCAGAAATTCTTTGTTGTGGGTGTCATAGTTCAGCTCCATGGAATTGAAGGAGCAGGAGTGGAAAGCAACAGGATGGATGTGGAAGTTCTTCTGCATCATGTGGGTAAGTGGAACAATGATGTCAGAATATCCATGAATGAACTGGTGGTAGAAGTTGCAAAATCTGAGGAATCATTGAATATCCTTGACTTTCCAGGATACTGGCCAGTCAAGGATAGTCTTGACTTGTCTTTGGACTTCTGCAGTCCATCTAGTGACAGGATGAAACCTAATTTGTTCCACTGAAAACCTAGTCTCTGGTAGCTGACCTAATATAACAGATGATAGTCGATCTGTACTGAAAACCCACGCGGTCCCATTGGAATATTTTCCGCAAACCTACGTCATCAATCATAGATCACGTGATGTCGACGCGATTTCAACAAACTTAGAAAGACAACGGGCCACGGCATTGCTAGTTGAAGTGGTGAGTATGTTTGACGCGTTTTTGACCGATACTTCTGCGCTCTGCAGGAAAACATAATGGAGGGGACAGACAACATTTACTAGTTGGTAGTTGGTCGCTCAGGCTGGTCTAAAGATGTTCGGCCAACTCTGGAGCCTGCCGAACATTATCTTTGGTCGCCGTCCTCGTTCTCTCTACCGTCATGATTTTTTCAGTGCTCTGGGACCTCTGTCTTCTCGGCACTGCTAATGCAGTTACCATCTACGGTCAAATGCCATTTGGCCAAATGAGTGCTGCCGCTGTTGGCCCTCAAGCAACGGGCCCGCCAGTTAAAATCCTCCCTGCTTATGATGAGACCATGTTGAACCCGCCAGCACTGCCTAACGAGCGAGCACCTACCCAGTTTACATTAAACCTGGCAGTGAGCAATGAGAGTGTTCCAGGGTTGTCCATACTGCAGCGCGGGACATTCTATGGATTCTCAGTTGAGATGTCGGTTATCTCCCAACTCCGTGAGTATATCGCTATGTTCTTTAACCAATGCTGATCACTCTGGCAGTGGGGAAGAACTCGTTAGTAACAAGAACGTTGAAGCCCCTGTTGATTCTAACGTCTTGCCAGATCTTTCATTCAAGTTCCTTTCCTTAATTTAATGGCCAACATCATACAACGCTCAGGAGCCGTGCATATTCGGCTGGGAGGGAACACGCAAGATTTCGCGTATTACGTGGAATCGATACAGGACGGCCACGCACTAGGAAAAGAGAATAAAGAGTTGCGCAACCCCGTCAGTTCTTCATCCTTCTTCGCCCGTTTGATGTCTGGACTCATCCACGACCATCATTAGACTGATACCCCCGCCGTGCTATACACCAAGGACCTATTTTATCTCATGGGAAATATCTCTTCGCTCATAAACGTCAGGTGGTATTTAGGTAGGTAGACTTCATATCATGATCGAAGACTTGACCTGGATTGTACAGGTATCCCTTTCAATGACACTAATTGGCGTTTCCAAACTTCGGAACTCGGGCAAGCAATACTCGGCGATTATCTGCTTGGTCTTCAGGCTGGGAATGAGCCCGATTACTACGAGTCGTACGTTACTACATTTCCGAGTCGTTCTTCCCACATGGCCAAGTAGTGATGTACCGGGCTTTTCAGTCACGGCCATCGACAGCAAGGATACTCTGTCTACGACTACTTCGGCGAATTCGGGACACTAGTCCAAGCTATTCAGAACAACCCCAACATACCGAAGAAAAACATGCTTATAGGACCAAGTCTTGCAACTGGCCCTTGGTTTCCCGAACAATTGTGGGATACGGGATATCTTCAGGCGTACAGTCAATATCTCGTCGCTATTACCGCAGAACAGTACGTCCAGCTTTCATTTTTCTAGACGACATCATAACTATATCAAGCTATCCCTCCAACAATTGCTTTGCCCAGTTCGGCATTGGCTCCCCTGTTGATCCGCAATCATCGTTCCCCAGTTTCCTTAATCACGATGCGGGCAGAAATCTCGTAAAACCGTACCTTAATACCAGCAATATCGCACGAGAGATGGGGAAACCGTTCATTATGTTCGAAACCAATACTGCGACGTGTGGCGGGTTGCCCGGCGTCTCTGATAGTTTTGGCGCTGCGCTATGGGCGCTTGACTATGGCTTCACCATGGCGGCTGCGAACTTTTCAGGAGCGTTATTGCATATTGGTGGGCAGAACGTTTATTACAACGTGAGTCGCATATACCGATATTTATGAAATTACTGGTTCCTCATGTTTTTTCGAAGCCTTTCACAGGTATTGGATTACCGGGCCTCATGCAGAGTTGTTATTTACGCTTCTGCCTCTAGCTCCCCCGACCAACCAGTCGACTTTCCACCAGTGGACTCTTGGAGCAATCTTCTATTCCGTTATCATCGTTGCAGAAGCCTTCGGCACATCCAATGCCTCCCAGATTGTGGACACGTCCAACAACGGCATCTTCACCCCGTCGTATGCCATCTATGACAATGGCGCACTGGCAAGGGTGGCACTCTTTAACTTTAACAATGATCCCAGCGGTGCGACCGACATCAAAGCGAGTATTACTGTACAAAATGGTGCTGTCCCTATGCAAGTCAAAGTCAAGTGAGTTTGCCTATTGAAGCGAAGCTGGCAATTGGTGGTTGACTTTTGGGTTTGTAAAGGTACTTTGAAGCTGCGTCGGTATCGGTCAAGATGAATCTCACGTGGGCGGGTCAGGTACGGTATTCCTCCTCTGTGTAACACTATCTCTTAACATGTTCATTGTTGGAACTTTAGACCTTCGGAAACAAATTCGAAGTAGACGGCCGGCCGAAAGGCGAACTCAACATAATCACCATCAACTGCGACAGAGGCTCCAACACATGCAGTGTCCCCGTGAAAGCCCCAGGCTTCGCCCTCGTCTTCCTCACCGACTCTGCCACAGCAACAGGAGACTCTGCCTCGGCTCTCACTTTCAAGACGACCTCGTTGACAAGGACGCACAACACCGCCACTGTGGATCCGCAGTTGCTTGCTACGTCCAACGGGCACTCGGGGAAGGACCGCATGCATATGGGGAGCACGAGTTTTGGGTCGGTGAGCAGGACAGAGGGCGCACGTGCACTGATACCTGGTGTGGTTATGGTGCTGGCTGCGGCGAGTGCGGTGTGTGTGCTGACTGCGGGAGTGTGGTGATTGATGTAGTGTTCCAGTAATGAAGGTTTGGTATAATTGTTATTGTCCTTCACTGGACCTGCGGGCTTGCTTTTCTGTTTAATTCTCTTTCGCCATACAATCGTGCGGAGGCTCTTAATCTCCCTCTCGTTTCCTTACTCTGTCGTTTGTATAAGTTGTTCGTTTTCTCAACGTATCAAATAGCCAATGTATTTGCACTGTAATTCAAGCCCATGACACCATACACAAGAACGGAGAGTTGTTCAGTTCTTGTTATCATGAGGTTTTGACGCATTATTTTGAAGATCGTGCAACTTTCCCACTGACATATCAGCGATAGCAAGAAGGCAAGATGTAATTTTTGGGGGCCTGGATGTGGAATACATCCATGGACCTGCGCACTGACTTGCCCACCGTGTTTATAACTCTATCTTCAAGCACATTCATCCACGAACAATGTGAGCCTGGCAGTGAGCCCTGATCACTTGGACACTAATTTATTCCCAGATATCCATGGAGATAGCACTTCGAAAGAAAAAGGCAACAACATTGGTATAGTACTACAGAGACTGTCAGAGGACATTCAGTGTCATCGTATACGCACTAATGATTACATTAGCGTTGTATATACAGTTATGTTGGTTATCGTTGTAGGCTGTCTTTCATCCGGTGACAAATACCCCTCATGCTTAGTAAGGAGCAGCAGCGGCTTGGCACTAGTAAACGAAGATGGTACATCAGTATTAACTAAAATGAGATGATAGTCGACATACGGCCTTCAGCTGGTCGAGGTACCAGCTGCACGAGTGAAGATCGGCCTTCTCCAGGCATTTCGAGAATTCTACGTAATCCTTTCAATAAACGGAATTGAACAAAGACGAAAGACGAACCTTTAGCCTTGTCTTCGCACAGGCCAGTAGCTTGGTATCCCTGTTGCTGCTGCACAGGTGGTGCCTGCGCTTCAACCGGAGTGGAAGAATTCGAGCTTCCTCCGAAAAGCATGCTGGAGAGGCCATGTCCAATGGTGGAACCAACTGCAACTGACCCAGCCGTAGCTGCCATCTGCGTAAGCATTCCAGGTTGTTTGGGTTGAGCAGTTGCAGCATTAGCAGCAGCGGGAGGAGCAGGTGCATGGGGAGTGTTATATCCTGCAGGTACTGTCGCCGTGTGTGCTCCTCGAGACTGAGCGGGAGCCGGGGCAGGCCGTGGGGCAGCAGAGCGACCGCGAGATTGGCGCTATCAAGGAAGATTAGAGCTTTTCACGACGTTGAATAGATGGAATATGTGCTTACAGGCATTAGAAAGAATAAACAGCAGAGGTCTACAAGGAAAGGTGGTGGTGGTTGATTGGAAAGTCGAGAAATTTCTTCGGCAAGTATTGCGTGGCCGGCGACAGTGGCGGAAACAAACACGAATACACAAAACGGGTTCCTTTCGTAAGTAATACCATCGCTAGCACCATCAGACTGCTACGCTTAGGTCGTCATCTTATGGCATCCGGACTCTCCAAACGTTATATTAGTGCTCTGCGGAATCAACAAAGCATTGGTATAGTGTTCGCTGGATCTTCACGCAGGGGCAGGAATACTTATGCGTTGAACCGTCGGCGCTACACGACCACTCCTACGGCGCATAAGCAAAAGACATCCAATAGTGCGAGAGCTACATCGAAAACCACCCCCTCAAAGTCGGCTTCAACCCCAAGCGTGTCGACCAAGTCTTCTGCCACCCCTCGTGTCGCTTCGGCTACGAAAGGCGCAATGAAACGCGACTCGGAAAGCAGGGCGTCTTCAAAGGCAGTTTCTCCAGTGTCCGCACCGGTGCACCAGCTGAAGACAGCTCCTTCTGTTCCCGACAAGAACCGTACCAGTTTCAACCGAACGGCTGGAGGGATGGCGTATAAGGTCCCGGCGAAGGGAACAAGTAAAACCATGACGGAAGAGGAGCAGATTGAGACAGTCGAAAAGGTCATGGCTATGGCAAAACTCTTCCCGACTGCTGATCCGTGGGGCCAGGCAGTGGAGACATTAGGTGGGTCATCCTTAGTTTTCGCCTATATATCTTCCCAGTACGCTCCACCGTCAATGGTAGCAGGGGGTGTGACGCGTTCATCCACTTTTGCTGCATTTTACAGTTCTAAGGAGACTTGAAGAAGCCCTGTTTCATGACTTTCATTTGCCTTCCATTGCCGTCTCGGATGATGCTAACTTCTCAGCCTGACAAGAAAAGACGTACAGATACCCTACTCAGTAAAATTGAGTGCCCGAAAGAATTACCCAAGTTTGCGAGCGATGTTTGACCAATTTCTTGAGAACCGATATAACGATGCCAAGAATGCAACCAGGTACGTTATATCAATGTTATTTATATGCTGTAATTAATTCTAGTCAACTACATGCATCCCAGTTTGTTACTTCTAGCTCAAGCAGACGCCATCCCTGGTGTGGATCTGTCTGAGGCAACGCGTATCCAGAAATTTATAACTCAGTGGCCCTGGCGGATCTTCACGACCACTTCCGTCAAGACCGACGCGTGGATAGCATCACTTCGCCAGACTGCACTTTCAACATATCAGCAGCTAAATGCAGCCCTTGCACGGTGAGTGAACATGATATATCGCTAGGTCATAAACTCAGTTGCACTGTTAGGCAGCACAGCACAGTAGTCAAAAAGCTCTCAACGCAAACATATCAGGACCAATTGTTGCGTCTTATGAAAAAGAATCAAGCCGGTGTGAAGTATATTTGGCGGTTTCATCGTGAACTTTCACCTACCCGAGTCATCTCCATTCGTGCCTCAGAGGGTTACCTTGCTGCTGAAGACCCTAAGTTTGGAAACAGAATGATGATCCATGCCCTTGTGCGGATTGATTCGGAGCAGGCTCGTTCTTCGCCTTCCTCATGTTGTTTGGTTACATTGATTGGATTTTCTTCTACAGAGTCTGGAAATGTACGACATGTGGGGGAAGCCAATGCATCGTCCAGTAACTGGCGATGATGTAGCCAAGCCACCATCGATGTCTGAGTATGGAAATTGGCCCTCAGAGAGGAAGCGTGTGACAGAATATCTGGTGTTTGAGAAACGGATGTGGTATGATGGTCCATGGGCTGTCAGGGAACAGTTGTGGGAAGCACCTGGAAAGGAGGCTAGCGTTTAGTTAATTATATTCATTAGGTAGTATCAGATTGGTTCTCTGCTACCCTGCCATGTCTTGTTGGATACAACGATGAGGTCGGTGCTCTCGAGTAGAATGGAAACCCAGCAGGAACCACATATGCAAGTGAGTACTGACATCATTTTTATCAAGACAGGTTCAAAGAGCACAGATCCATCTAACTTATGAGAGTAGAGCGCTTACTAGGATAGTAAAAACAATTACGTAGAAAACAAATCAACTGTATCCAAGTGTCCATGTATGAGTGACATATGTACGAAAGCTAAAATCTGTCCATCACGTAGGAAAAAGGAATGGGGGAGTAGGCTGTAGGTAGAATGTTAAAATATAATTACAGATGGGAAATTAAAGATTTGTATTTATGGCGGGTGCAGGTAAAATGGTGATCCTGTGTTAATCGGTGTTCAAAGTAGGCTGGAGCACCAATAACATGCTTTGAATCCTAGCTTCTATATCATCGAAGTATGGTGAGAGAAGGAACGATGACAAATCAAAAATAAGTTATAACGAACCTGCGGTATTAACGTCGCAGAGGAAGGAGATTAACAACACGAGTAGCCTTGACTTCAAGACCCGTCTTTCCAAAGTACCGTTCGGTTTCAAATGACCAATGTAATGATCCTACTATCCAATTTGCGAGTCCGTCGGCATATATGGCGACGTCCCTATCGACCTTGGCACCCCAGGAGGGAAGGTTGGCTCTAACGTCATTGAAACGGTCTATGGACTGCGTGCACATCGTCCCGACGAAGTCGACAGCGTTCTGGAGATCGAAACCTTCTTCCTTCATCACAACAGAGATCATGTTATGGGTATCACCCTTGGATTGTTCAACGTTGTATGAGAAAAGGTCCTAATTGTTGTGAGCGTGTTGATGCAACATTGTGACAACAAGAACATACATTTGACCATGATACCAGATCGTTCGCTGCTTCGCCAAGGTCTTGAAGGATAGGATGTTCCATTACTTCATCAGGAATGTCAAGATTGTTCGCATCTGTAACGGTAGGTCAGCCACCGGTAGCACAAAATGGTGAAAGAGAACTACATTCAATGAGCGCCCAGCTCGATTTGCAGCCGGAGGTATCACGACGAAGGGCGATGTACGATTCAAGATCAGGGACAATACCCGCGTCACGGTCTGATGCCTGCTGGGTCACAGCCTGAAAGAAGAGGTCCATCGTCTCAATAAACCGCTGCTGGGTTCCCGCTGATGCCGTGAGGACCATCCGCTTGTAAAAACTGGATAAACTTATTAGGTGTGAGGAATGAACGAATCATATTGACGTACTCTCTAGTCATCCTCCCAAGCCGAGTGGGGGAACGGTCTGTGTGTGGGTGATATAGAGAATTAAGGACCACATCGGCGGTTGCGCTTGTTCCGCGATTGTCCATGTCGTCCGAAAGATTATCCAAGTGGAACAAGTATGTGAGAAAGTCATTGACCACCCGTAGTTGAGGACAGCCAGCGTCCGGGTAGCACATCGCAGAAAGCAGTCCGACTTTGAGACCGTGAAACGAATCCCGTGCCTTTGCATTCAAATTGTAGCCATTGTATAACCAACGTTTTGTTTCCGAAGTTATCTGCTTCCGATACCTGTTGACGCGTTTGTCGAACGTACAGTGAGAAACGAGGTCAGGGAGCATTATCTTGGTCGAGGAAGGAGAGGGTGTGGATAACATGTTGGGAGTGGAGGAAGGAATAACGGACACAAGGGCAAAAAGCAGAGCAAAAGCGATTAGAGTGAAAACAGACAACAGAGTCACGCCGTCAAAGGAAGAAGAAAGAGAAGGGTTTTATAGGAGAAGCCATGACAGACGCGAAAGAAACAGATCGGTAAGCCTCCTTTCTGGACCTTCTTTGAAACAAGGTTCTAAAACTTGAAGTTCGCCTCCAAAGAGCCATTGCCTCCTTTGGGAGCGAAAGAAGGCGGGAAACGGGCCATTGAAATCTCAGACAAGTCCATGTAGAAGAACAGCAGCCGTCATAAATAGATCCGAAATCATCGTCAAAAAGCCTATGTGCCAGCTGTGATTGTTCAGAGATTCAAGAATCTCCACGTGGAGGACTGAATGAAAAGGTTTACCGGAATCTTCGCAGATCTTGCTTTGAGATCCATTGATGATGCAGAGGCTCGCGGCGGCAGATGGCAAAGGATCGAAGTATTGTATGGGCAAGATAAGAACCAGATTGTCTGTCCCGGGCTGCAGCTGGCTGTACCACGATACGTATTGCTCGTCTGTCCGACGAGCATGGTTGTCGCGAGACCTAATAATAATTCTGCTCACTCCGGATTTCGGATCTGGTTGCAGATGGACCTCTCATCTTTCACCAACCGGAGTTGTTCGAGGATACTTTCTTGGTATCACAGTGAGGAACGTCGAATGCTATCGTCGACGGGGTACTACGTATACGCTACGTAGTACTTACATAAATAGTGAATTCTCATGGCTACTGGTCGATCGATCCAACGCACGGACAAGATCCTGTCCATTTGACTCTGGCGTTCTGGCCATCGCGCCCAGCAGCCTAGATGGACATATAGCGCAAGCCCATCAAATCGTGTTACTCGTATACTAACCGTATAGTGCCATGGTCCCAATCATTGGCACGTAACTTGGTGACCAAACTATTTCTTGCCCCATTTCTACATATCTTTTACTGCCTCTCTGTATCTCTACTAGGAGTTGGCAATATGGGTTACACCTCGCCTGAGTTACTTATGTAACTTCGTAGTATCATATTATAATTGCTTAGCTACTTACTGTGGTGCAGGATGCCTAAGGCTCCTCTTTTTGTATAACCAAAACTCGGCCTGCAATTCCCCCTTTTTCTTATTCCTTTAGCTCCTTAAGATCCGCCATGTAAAACGATTGTCTTAATTATTTAACTTCACCAACCATAATATGAGAACGTAGTAACAGTAATACTTCAGTCGCGACTCAGCCAAGATTCAGCTGCTCGACGTCTCTCAGTCGCCGCAAGGCCTGGACACGTTCACCCATTGCACTGGGTTTTCCTACGCCTGGATGACATTCGAATGGAGAAAGCGACGGAAGTTGGAAGTCTCCATGGTATTTATCCTGTTTATTCATTGTGGCGAACCATGTGTAATATTTTTCTCTATTCATAGCGTACCCTCAGAGCAAATTTCCAATGTACCTATTAGTCACTTGTAGACACTTCCGCGTTAGGGTTCGGTTAAAAATGGCATAATTATTAACCAAGAATTATTAACCTGTTATTAACCGGTTTCTAACATGAGCTACTGGAGGAGGTGGTTAGAAATTGTTAGAAATTATCTGATGCAATATATCGATTGATACATTATGGTGTGACTTTGGCGACCTCACTTTCCCCTCCATCTCCATCAGACTGGGCTTTTTTTCCCGTTTTCAGCGATGTCAGTGGCATTTGAGCTTCTTGATCTCAAAGTGCTTCTCAAAACACTTCCTGAAGAGTTGCTAGTTCCAGATGATGCTTTGATGTCTCCTTATGCAGCGTTTTTGCTGCCATTTGAAATTTTAGAGCCTGTGCTGCAGCGCGTTAATGGTGACATACCTGAGGCCATCGCTGAAACAATCCGCGTCACATTTTTTGTGGATGGGGAGGTACTTATTTCAGAACGTGGACCTGCCATCTGTGCGGTAGTGGATGTCTTAACAACATATGTGTTGAAATTACCCCAAGCATCCAAGCCTCAAGAAGTGGGTGATGACTTTGAGCCTGATGAAGATATCGACTTGGGTTCTTCTATTCCTGTTGGACTGCTGAAAACTCCCTCAGGAAGTTGTAAAGCGGGGACCACACCAACGACACAGCCAGAGAATCAGGGTACATCAACAGTTGAGAGTGCGGCTGAACATGTCATCGACTGGGACATTTTTTAACGTCAATTTCTATTTTTAACATAATTAACAGGTTAGTAACTGCTATGTTAGAAACCTGTTAGTAACCAAGGTTAAAAATGGTCCCTCAGAGGTCGAAGTTGATAACTAGTTGCTAACTCAGCCAATAATTCTTAACCGAACCCTATTCCGCGTAACATAGACATATCATGTAATATAACCGGGCGCGCCGAGAACGGCGGCAAAGCCCACTACGTTTAGCACAGTGGGGAATTGGCAAGCCTATCTGCACACGAGTAATGTTCCATGAAATCTTTTTGACATCATATTGTACTGTACTAGCGTTCAACAGTAATCTCACTTTGTCTCGCAAAAAATAACGCTACACCAAAAGTGATAAACATTAAAGAAATGATTGTTTGCTCACTCGAATGATAGGTACCACTATGCATATGTTGTTGCGACAGAATACGAGCGCGCGACTTCGAAAGCAAGCTGCAAGTTGACGATAGTACCAGTGCCAAGACAGTCGATCCCCGAATTGCTGATAAAATCAATCCGCGGATTGAACCAAAAAACGTAACGCGCTGTGTCGACGGCGTTCCGCATTCCGCTTACAAACAGGTCAATAGACCCATTATGAGCCAATCCCAATGAACACGTAGACGTCTAAATCTCATTTTTCGCTTCTACCCCCAACCCCACTGCTAAAGCAGTGGTATTTGTTATTTTTGGCTCGCTACCTTGAATTGAATTGGTATCTTTTGCTTCACGAAATTTTGCAGCGCAGGCAACTTGCTTTGTGGTGATTTTTGGGTGGAGAGATGAGCGAAAAAATCGGTACGACCCCGATCTCCGTTTATTCTGCAGTAAATTTTTTTTTCAACCCTGCGGCCCGAACTGATCGTCGGAGATGTATCGGAGAGTCAAAATACACCGAGTAAAAAAATAAAATAAAATATTTTAAGAAACTGGTTACATAATAAATATATGCACAGGTGTTCTATCTACATTGAGAGGTGCTCTGTACGCTATTAATAGAGAAAAATACTCCTACATACACAACGGAGTAAACAGGAAAAATAACCAAGTCCGACACATCCCCATAAGTAGAGATCCGGACCTATCGCACCAGATGACTCGCGGGGCAGACGGCACACATTTTTCACTCTCCGATAGAACTCCGATGCATCTCAAGAGACTTTACCGTTGAATGTAAGTTACCCTAACACCATGACTGTAAATGGCACAAAAAAATAACAGGAAAATCAATAAAAAACTTACACATTGCTTATTCTTAACTTAGTGTGCTTATGTATTGCTCGCTAAGCACAAAGCAGCCGAAAAATAAGAAAATGACTTGCTTATATGCACTTAGCGCCAACTTAGAGCTAATCAAGTTTCATCAAGTGCAAATTAAATTCATCAAGAGGGGTCTAGGTGGGATCTAAGCCAAGTAGTTTTCTTACTTATATGAGCGAGCGATAAGCACAAAGTTGAGATCAAGCCTGTTTAAGTTTTTCCTGATGAACTCAATAAGGGAATGCCAGTTCCGAGTCAGCCTAAAGAACTTAAGATAAGATCACCGCACAATAAAATACAGAAAAACCAAGCGCTGAAAAGTAGTGGACTTCACGGCGAAAGCGCGCTGCTATTTTCGCACATCATCACGAGCATGACGATCATTTCTAGCTGTTAGCAAGCTTTTCAGAAATTAGAATAAAACGTGTGTGTAGCTGAATGTCTTCATGCCAGTTCACAAATTGATAACTTATAAGTCTTTGCACAGTCCATATATAGTGACAGTCTGAGTGCGCGAGAGTTAGCCGCGGAACAGGAAGTTTACAGAATGGTCAGCTTGGGGTCAATGTAATTTTGCAGAACTATTCCTGACACACAAGTTGTCGACGTCCTTGCCAATTGAGACTCAAAGAAATGGTGTCTCTTATTTCACTGGCAGGTATGCAAATACTTTTCCCTATGAGAACAACTTGAACAGAGTACCCAGGATACTTTATCAAAGACTAAAGGCGGGATCATGTATATGAACGGCGCAGCAAATTCACTCACAGAAAAAATGGCGAGAACAACTCTAAAAAAATTTTCCTTGAAACAGGACAGATGCCATGTACGGCCCCAGATCCTGTGGCCTCGCGGATCCAATGACTCAGAGTGCCTGTGCATACATGAACATTTAACATGTACGATCGCTGCCTCTGAACACAATGAAGACCACCACCAAACACAGAGCTCCGCGGATGTGGCCCCGTTAGACGACTCATAATAAAATCCGGCTGAAGAAGACCACCCGAACACTACAGGCTTCACTACCGAGCAGCAAGCCGCCTTCTAACCCCGATAGCATTGCTTCTTAGTTACATAAACTCCACCAAACACTTCGTTGGCAAAATTCAAGTCTCGACCCATGTACAAAACCTCATCGCCACTCTTACCAACCCACTCGCAATTGTCTAATCTTAATATCAGCTCTTCTATAATGATCTATAATAGTTCTTCACTTACTCTCGCCCTTGTCAATCTTACCAACTAGCTAACTTTGAAGTTCTCCCGATCGTTACTACTGTTCGTTAGGGACCTTAGGGAGATGCTCTTTTCAATATACACGGGGCACGCAATATTCCGTGGCTCTTATAGACTCTCAGCCAAATTTTGATTTATCCTAGATCTCTTGCTCTCCTAACTACCTGACTATATTTGTACTGTGGACCATATGCATAAAGGTCTCTCGGCACTGCCACACAATAATAGGGTTCACAGTAACCATTTTCGGGCCATTTTCGGCTCATTTTCCGCTTCATATTTTTATTTTTATTAGAGCGTATCTGCAACCGTTTTACTAAGCTGTCAGCCAATCAGCTTACCACGATCATGAAGAAATTTCCTTTTACATCAGAAAAACGATTTGCAGATACGCTCTATTTCATTTTCGGGTGTTATGATCAAAATGAACCGAAAAATGAAAGGAGAAATGACGTGAAAAATGGTTACCGTATTGTTTTGAAAAAACACCGCCTCCTTCTCATGAAATGAGCACTTCAGGGTTTCCTCGTAGAAGACACCTAAATCTGTGTTACATAACGTTGCAACAGGATCAGGGAGGGCATAATTATACAAGGAGACAGCCTATGTCAGGTACAACAGAGACTACGTCGTACAATAAAATTTTAGTCACTCGTCGCAACATCGTCCCAGGAGCACCGTGGACTCAAGGAAACTCCGGTGATCCCATGGCCTCCGTTAAATATGACGTCCTACAGCATCGGATCTGGACTGTCACAGAACAGCGGGGCATGTCCCAAAGCACAGCACTATTGGCGCTGGCTCTATACGTAGTCTGTACCTTGTAACTCGTTATTCTGCCGGCAACTGATTTACGACGCCCTTAGATCTTGGATATACCATAAGATCAAAGTTGCGTATGTCATACACCGTTTCTTGAAAAAAATCTGAAGTCCAGATATATGCTGGTGCAGAACACTGGCGCCAACTTCCAATTCAACCAAGTGAGCCCACATGACTTTTCATGGCTTACAATTTTGTAGCTGGCTGACAGGCCTTGCCGAGATCTGGACCCATCCCAATTGCGCGCTTTTCGGGTCGATTTCCAGCGGGTCTTTTCCCAGTGGGCCTTCCGGTATGAAGTAGTTCTACTTACCCCGTTCAAGGGACTTCTCCAGCGTAGTAGTGTGTTTCCCGCGAATGTGTATGTTCAGTGATAGATCAGGACTAGCAGGCAGATTACTAGTAGCCAGGTGTCTGAGTCATTGACAGCGAAGAAGGCTGAATTTGAGAAACTTGAGTGGCATATACACAGTACGTGGTTGTTGCACGACAAGGAGAGTTCACAGCGTCAAGATGATGTCAAGCATTCGACCTGAATTGTTACGGAACGCAGGTGTCTGTTGTCCTCGTTATAACATATCACCACCGGCAGTTGTTCGTCCTGTTAATCTCAGAATCCCCGACCCTTCTCGAAAATTGGGACCTGGTGCACCTAATAAGGCATAATCCTACCATGAAAAAGGAGGCGTGGCTGCGAATCCGGGTTGACCAACTGGTTAGTTTGCAGTGAATGACTTCTGGGCTCATGAGTTCCTGGACTCACAATACCTCACATGCCGGTAGAGTCGGTCATTTGCCAGAGCATAGTGACGCACTTGCATGGCGGATAGAAGACGAGTAAACACAGAAGACGAGAGATGGATCATGGTAGTGCGCAAATTAGGCGTCTGATCTGGTAGTCGTGTGTTTACTAGAATTCTCTTTACACAGCATACACAAATAGACGTTTGTGCCATAGCAATTTAGTATCGCCATCTTTATATCTTTATCTCTTCGCGACTCTCTCTGTGCTTTGAGAATGAGCTCCTCCGCTCCTGAAAGAAGGTCGTTCGGCATACAGGAGTCTAGTATCTATGAAACCCTCGAAGAACAGCCAAGTTGGATACGGCGCGTAGCAAGTCCCATATCGTTCTGGAGTAAACGACACAGGCCAACCTTTCTTACTTTGTGGAACAAGGGAGCTGATGATAGCAGAGAACCCGAAATGCCCACATCAACCTTGGGGCGAGCTCCCATACCTACCATGATGCAATCCTCGGGCGAAGTGTACACAACTCCTCTTCCGATTCTGTCTATGATTGTTCTTTCCATCGTACGCAACACCACTCTCAATCCTCAGTCATTGACGGACGACTGCTTCCTTACAGACGATGCTTGGGGAATTCTTATCTGCAAATGTTTCAACACCATTCTTACTATTCATGGTCAAAGGTACGGATGTCTTTCTCCTTCCTTTGATTGGTATAATTTACGAGAATCAGGTTTTGGTGAGGTGACTGGTGAAGCTGAGGTTGCTTTTTGGACCGGTATCTTGGGTGAGTTCTTTTCGAAGACAGATAACAGCTATCGTGACTAAAGTTTATCAGTGTCAACATTCTTCTTGACACAATTCATCACTTCTCTACTTTGGGTATGCAGAACTCCCCCGTCACGTTTCTCGTCTGATTGACAATGAGATGTAGGCCACTATCGCCGAGAAGCATGGTCGACGCGTTGTACTGGTTGTCTCGCTCCTCGGAAGCGCTGTAACGTGCCTGATATTTGGAACCGCAACATCGATACAACAGGCTATTTGTATCCGGCTCATGCAAGGCATTTTTGCAGGATCAGTGGGCGTTGCACGCGGGTCCGTCGCTTTTATCACGGATCCTAGCAATGAGGGAAGGGCTTATGCTATCCTGGGGTAATCGGCATTGATAACATTCGTCCGCAAATGCTCATTCGCTCCAATTTTAGCTTTTGTTGGGGCTTAGGGGGTGTTGCTGGTGCTATCATCGGAGGAGCATGTAAATTCTCCGCTGCTTTATAGGCCACTCCCATCCGACTTATTCTTTGTTCTCGCAGTCGAGCGTCCTGCCACTAAATGGCCTGGGATTTTCGAAAATCTGCCAATATTTGTCACGTACCCATACCTACTACCGTGCGCTGTTGCTGCATTGGTCACATTTATTGGTAGGATCCTCTAATTTACAGGTGGTATAGCTGAGTATCTGTGTAGGATCGATCTTGTCTTGCTTTCTTGGGCGCGATGGCGGGCCTCGGGAAGGCGCCATTCGTCTCCTGCCGGAAAAGAACGATGTACATCCCCCTATACCTGAAGAAGAGGTTTCACCTGCTGAAGAGACGCCACGCGCGAGTTTTGTTGGTGGAATCGGACGGACCGTTACCCAGAAACTTTCTGGCTACTTTGCAAGCCGTGTACATGACGCCCATCGGTCGACCCCGAACCCGAATTCACCAAACCCGCCCTCCGCTGTTCCTTTGGCCTCACCGCCCGGAACGCGACTAGATCGAACTAGGACTTTTTCTCGATCCAGTCGAGTGAATGGCTCAGCCTACGGTTATACGGGAGGTTATCGGAATGGACTTGCAAGTCGTACGAACACGAGAACTGGCAGTATCTTTAGTTCCCTGAGGAGATATAGCACCCGCACTGGATCTGGAGAGGCTGGGGCCGAGGGTCCCGATCTTAACTTTGCGCAGCGATTATTAATGGCGAACGAGAATGCCGTCACGAACATTGCTGATCTCTGGGTTGCCGCTGCTATGAATGTGGATAATGAAGACCCATTTGAAACCGATATTGAGCCACTTTCGGATAATGAGGAGGCGTCGATGACTGTTGGAGGCGTCTTAAACGGCAACGAAGCCGAAGAAACACCTGGCACAGTAGATACCCGTGGTCGCGGTTCAGGTTTGATTAGGAATGTCCCCATACCTCATCCATTACAACATCGATCTTCCAACATCTCCTTCAGACCATCGGCAAGTTTTGCTTCACACCATCCTTCGCATTCACAGCAAAGTCCCATGCGCCGTCCTGCCTCGCCTTTGGTTGGTACTCCAACTTCCCGCCGTTTCTCTACAACAGTTCCCAGCATCTTTGCGCACCCGGGCGTTAAGACGCCTTTAGCGGTTCTTGACGCTCAACAACTTCTGTTGAGGTCTGAAACAGAGCTTTTTCCCGGAGAAGCCGTCCCCGTATTCAGGTCAGATACACAACAATCCGATGTCGAGTCCCTCCCGATGCCTTCCCCTTCGCTGGCTTCCCAGCTTCCTTATTTGGTGATCATCCAGTATGGTGCACTGGCACTTCACACTACTACTCATGATCAAATCTTCTTGTCTTATCTTGTATCGTTAGTGTTCGCAACCTTGTCTTCATTGTGCAGCTGATGTCGGTTAATCACAGTAATTACGAATCAGGTGGTCTGAACCTAAATGCTGGACATTTTGCCCAACTTAGTGAGTGGGATACTTTTTCATGGCGATATTAAGTCGCTGATGAGGAATTAAGTTGCGTTCATGTGTCTTGCACAAATTGCATATCAATTCTACCTTTATCCGTGCGTTGCGTTCATCGTGTGCTACACTGATTCTCACCACTTATCGGATCCATATTCTCGTTGATAGTAACATGGGGTATGACTTGCTTATGCATTGCATGCTCAAGCTAATAATGTCGTATTAGACCTCCGAGAGGACGATTTTCACATCTAGCAATGTTCCGACTGGGATCGCTGCTATTCATACCTGCATACCTCAGTGTGGTACTTTACCGTCCGCTCGCCAGTTCTAATGACGACGAGAAATTCATCGTAATGACAGGTGAGAGTATATTGGGTATGTGCGTCTCGCGCTGATGTCTTCTTGAACCACCTTAGCGTTAGCGTTAAGCACGTGAGTTCATACGCCTACATCCATTAAGTAACCAATGTTTGATTTGTTGTATTTCTAGAGCTTTAAGATATTGTGGATCAACGTTTGGGTATACTGCAATATCAATTCTCCTTAACTACAGTAAGCGTCTATTTCAACGGGCATTTTGTTTTCCATGGTCTTACTTCTTGTCCAGTGACGCCACCAAATGCGGTTGGTTATGCGAACGGCATCGCACAGAGTATTGTCAGTCTTGCACGGTGCTTCGGCCCAGTGATAGGTGGCTATGTAAGTCCTGCAAGGATCTATTCATTACATCCTGGTTGACAATCACGCCTCACCGACAGCTGTGGTCCATGAGTATTCAAGACAATCCTGGGGGTTATCCACTCGGGTTTGTGATTTGCGCGGCTGTCTGTGGACTTTGCGTGCTCCAGAGTTATATGATCCGTTAGGTGTACATGAATTCCACCTTTTTCTTGTCATGATGATCCTCCTCTTGGCTGCGTATACTTCACTACATCTCCTACTTAAAGCTTGACCATAGTCTACGTACGGCATAGTCTTCGGCATGGACAAATTACATCCCTTTCTCTGTGTTAGATGAAGGGCTGATAAGATTAGATAAGCACGGTCAATTATATGAATGCCGATCGTGCTCACAATTTGCATCCTTATGTTTTTTTAAAATGCCCAATTTTCACCACTCAAAAACACCAGTTGAAAAGCGGAAAACGGAAGAAAAGACATCTGCTTCAAGAAAAAAACTGAAAACTCAACATCTCTCCCTGCATGACCTGCCCTGGAAAACTCTTCCAAGACCTCAAGTAGCAGGTCTAGATGGCGATGACGGAATTATGGAGATTGAGGAAGTGGAGGGTGTGGAAGTTATGTACGAGGTGACGAAGGGAGGACGAGTCGCGAGATTCAACGTGAGTTATCCCGTGTCAGGATATTTACACTCCATGCAAGGAATGATCTGCTAGGTTCACGATGTTCAAGAATCGACGATTTTGTCGGACCACGAAGGAGAAGTCGAAAATACTAGCAAGGATGGACCATCGGGCCCTTCCTCTATCGTGGAGGAACAAGTCGTCCCATTCAACTGTGAATAGTTCACACTAAGCGAAACTTCTCAGCTAATTCTCTTTGAAGCAAAGGAACTGTTACCTGAGTGGCACAAATACTCATTACATCCACAACTTTTACATGCGCTTCACTCAAAGGATTTCGTGTCACCTACACCAATCCAAGCTGCTTCTTTGCCTATCGCGTTAGCAAATAGGGATGTGGTCGGAGTCGCCCAAACCGTTCGTTCAATCCAATTCGATTCGTTAGCCCTTATCTTCACGCTTCTGCTTACAGGGATCCGGCAAAACACTTGCTTATGGCTTACCAATTCTTCACTACTTGCTATTTCAACCAAAACCGGCCCCTAGGAAGAAACGACGCGTACGAGCACTCATTCTTACACCAACGCGTGAGCTGGCGTTACAAGTCTCCTCCCACCTCAATTCTTGTCTCAGTCCGGTGGAATCATTCAAGGCGAAACTTGGAGCCGCTTCCACAGGAGCGACTAAGGGCAAGGGCAGAGGCAAGGGCAAGGAGCAAGGAACAGAGAGCGATGAGGCAGCAGGAAAGGCTTTTCCGTCGAAAGGTCCCCCTCGTGTCAGTGTTGCTGCGATTGTAGGTGGAATGTCTATTCAGAAGCAACGACGTATCTTGGACCGTGGAGTTGATGTTTTGGTCGCTACACCTGGCCGTCTGTGGGACATCATGGAAGAGGCGTGTCTTATCCTTTTCTCGTTCACGTATGTCCTGACCGTTCGGCCAGAATGATACTTTATCAAGTGAAATCAAGAATCTCAAGTTCCTGGTGCTGGATGAAGCAGATCGGATGATTGAAGCCGGGCATTTTGCAGAGTTAGAGAACATCCTTCGTCTCACACTTCGTGAAAATAAGTTGGTTCATCTCATACATAAGACGTATATTTTCCCCTGACTTTTGAATAGGGAAGACCAAATTCCGTCTGAATTTGACGAACGAGCAGAAGCCGAGGATGGTGAGGAGGATACCAACGACATTGCGGACGGCCTTCAGACATTTATCTTCTCGGCAACACTCAGCAAAGATTTGCAACGAAACGTCAAGAGGCGTTTGCGTCCTAGGAGTGCTGGCAAGAAGTACAAGAAACATGACGAAAGGCCTGCCTCTACATTAGGTTAGTCGGGAATCATTCAAGAATTGACGCGTTATGTATCTTTTTACAGATGATCTTCTACTGCGTCTTGATTTCCGAGATCCGGACCCAGAAGTGATTGATCTCAGTCCCGTCGGTGGCGTTGTGTCTACATTGCAGGAAAGCAAAATAGAATGCCTTTCTGCCGACAAGGCGTGTTCCATATTGCTTCACATTGAAATGAAATGTTTGGTTTTACTGATCCTCAATTCAGGATGTCTACCTGTACTATTTTCTATTACGTTACCCTGGTCGATCACTCGTTTTCCTGTCCTCGATTGATGGGATTCGAAGACTCTTGCCGTTAACGGAGTTGCTGAACATCAAAGCCTTACCGCTCCATTCCCAACTCGAGCAACGCCAGCGTCTAAAGAATCTTGATAGGTATGAGTCTATTTGGCAAACCAGTTAGTTCAGCACTTACTTCCGAGACCAGATTCAAAGCTATCCCTAATTCTGTTCTTCTCGCGACTGACATCGCTGCACGAGGTCTCGATATTCCTGCTGTTGATCATGTCATCCATTATCAAATACCCCGGTCGGCCGATTCATATGTTCATCGCAACGGGCGAACAGCTCGAGCAACGAGGAAAGGCTTCAGCATGCTCATGTGTGCTCCGGACGAGAGAAGGGTTGTTCGAGCTCTTCTAGGCAACTTAGAAAGGCGTAAACGCTCATTATTGCGTAATTGTCCTTTGTCAAACTGATGGTTCTGTTTAGGCGACACTGACATTCCAGAGATGGCGATTGAGCTCAGCCTTCTCGACAAGCTAAAGTACAGAGTGCAACTTGCGCGCAAGATTGAAACTTCACGTCATAAGATTAAGAAAACGAATCATGAAAAAAACTGGATGCGGGAGACTGCGGAAGCAATGGAGATAGAGTTGGATTCTGACTTTGTTAGGTCTGCTTCCTCGTTAGTTTTTATCCTGCATTATGTAACGTACTTGCAGTGACGACGAGGACAAACCAGTGGCTCGAACACGCAAGTCAAACGACGCCAAAACGGCTTCACTCAAATCCGAGCTGAAACATCTCTTGTCTCAGCCTTTAATTGCTCTGGGAATCTCGGCGAAATACATCACTTCAGGGAGCAGGCCAATCGCAGATGATCTCATTGCTGGTGAAAGTGAGTTTATAATATAATTGCTGCCCCCTACCCATTGAATTGACAGGATTGATTAGACCACGAAATGATGGTAGGTGTGAAACCGGCAGAGGCCAGGAATGATCTTGTCACCGTGAGGAAGGAACTAAGAAAGCCAGTGGTTGAGAAGGAGTGGGAAGAATGGAATGGAATCCAAGCATCATGAAAAGCATTCTCTCATCGCCGAGCGGGCTGTTAATAAAAAATCATAATGCAGTAGACAGAATGTGATTATGTGCATTGTTCTGGGATGAACGGTGTTGCGCAAGTCACGTTTCAGTTATATCCCGTGGGAATATTTACTGGCTGGTGCAAAAGGAAGATGAAGGCGAACTACAAGGTATACAGCTGTTCCTCTGCTACGGCGCTTCGATAACTCATCAATACATAGTTCTCCACTATTTGTGGGACAGTATACCGCCAAGGAAACATTATATTTACTCCGGACGGAAGCTCGCTGTTGAGTCCAGTCGCAAATCGCGTGTCTGTCTTTGATCTCGTGAAGTTTGTCCAGCTACATACATCGTCTCAGAGCGTCTCATGATTTTTTCCCTGTGTCTTCAGTAACAAGTCATTTACCTTCTCTTTCGAGAACAGAAAAAACATTGCTGCAATAGCACTCAGTCCTGACTCTAATGTCCTTCTAAGCGTTGACGACGGTGCATAATTCGCCCGCTGGTTTACATCTGATTCTGATATTTCACAGATGGCCGTGCTCTACTTGTCAACTTCAGACGTGGAGTAGTTCTTCACCACTTCAACTTCAAAAAGCCCGTGAGGGACATCAAGTTCTCCCCAAATGGAAGGTGAGTATCACTCAGTCTCTCTCTCAAGTTCATTCAAACACCTCGATGTACAGATATATTGCTGTCACCCACGATGCTCATATTCAAGTCTGGAAGACACCGAATCATCTTGTACGCGAATTCGCCCCTTTCACTCTTCATAGGACATACACTAGTCATCATGACGAGGTCCTGAGTATCCAGTGGTCATCGGACTCCGAGTAATTCAACTTCTGGCACGACCTTCATCATGTTATTCACGATATTCTCCAGGTGTTTCATTACGACTTCGCGGGACATGACTGCTCGCCTATTTACATTGGACCCTGTCGAAGGATTCCGACCGAAGACCTTCGCTGGTCACAGAGATGTAGTACTCAATGCTTACTTCTCATCGGACAACATCACTGTGAGGAAGAAATAATATGCGTCATGTGCTGGGCTCATATGTCTCTATAGATCTACACTGTAAGCCGAGACGGTGCAGTATTCACATGGAATGCAAAGGAGTCTGATCTGGACTCTGACTCTGGGTCTAATGATGGTACACCTGTCCCATCAACATCCAATGGAATAATTAGCACGAACGTCATTGCCAACACCCGCTGGGGAGTACACAAAAGAAACTACTTTAATCAGCCCGGCACCAAAGTGGTCTGCAGCACCTTTCATGCGTCATCCAATCTCCTTGTTGTCGGTTTCTCCACTGGTGTCTTCGGTCTGTGGGAGATGCCGGCATTCTCGAATATCCACACTTTGAGCATTTCTCAAGAGAAGATCTCGTCTGTTGCCATCAATCCGTCTGGGGAATGGTTGGCTTTTGGTGCGAGGAAGCTCGGCCAACTTCTTGTATGGGAATGGCAATCAGAGTCATACATCTTAAAGCAACAAGGCCATTACTTCGATATGAACACACTTGCGTATACACCTGATGGTCAGACGATAGCAACAGGGGGAGATGACGGCAAAGTCAAAGTGTGGTCAACCCATTCTGGGTTCTGCTTCGTTACCTTCACAGAACACAATGCCTCAATCTCCGCCGTATCCTTCGCGAAGCACGGCAGTGTTCTTTTCTCCGCCTCTCTAGATGGTACAGTCCGCGCTTATGATCTCATCCGATATCGTAACTTTCGAACATTCACCTCTCCATCTCCGGTACAGTTCTCCTGCCTCGCTGTCGACCCTTCAGGCGAAGTCGTGGCAGCAGGGTCGACTGATTCGTTCGAGGTGTTCCTCTGGTCTGTTCAAACTGGGAAACTTCTCGACGTTCTTGCGGGACATGAAAGCCCTATCAGCTCGCTTGTGTTTTCTCCATCTGGAACAAACCAACTCGCCAGCGGCTCGTGGGATCGCACAGTTCGCATATGGAATGTCTTTGGTCGCTCTCGCGCTGTCGAACCCCTCTCCATGACTTCTGATGTTCTCGCATTGGCGTTTCGGCCAGATGGGAAAGAACTTGCGGTGTCAACCCTTGATGGGCAGATAACGTTCTTTAATGTTCAAGAAAGCAAACAGACGAATGTCATCGATGGTCGTAAAGACGTGTCCGGCGGCCGGAAAGCTGATGACCGTGTATCAGCTGCGAACAACTCTTCTACTAAGGCTTACAACAGCCTTGACTATACTGCTGATGGCCGGTGCATACTTGCCGGCGGTAATAGCAAATATGTCGTTCTGTACGACGTTAGGGAAGGAGAAGGGGTTATGGTTAAGAAATTCCAAATTTCGCAGAACCTATCGCTTGATGGGACGGAGGAGTTCTTGGATAGCAGGAAGATCAACGAAGCCGGAATCAATACAGATCTTATCGACAATCGTGGGGATGAGAGCGATCTCGAGGACAGAATCGATATCAGTTTGCCAGGAGCGAGCAAGGGTGCTGGTGACATGTCGATACGGCGTTACAGGCAAGAAGCACGGACAAAATGTGTGCGCTTTTCGCCAACAGGCCGTGCATGGTCGGCGGCCTCCACCGAAGGTCTGCTGATTTACTCCCTCGATGAGACCATGACTTTCGATCCATTCGACCTTTCAATTGATCTCACACCCCAATCCGTTCTTGACGTACTCGCCGAACATGAATATCTGAAGGCACTAGTCATGGCATTCCGCTTGAACGAGAAGCCTCTAATCCAGCGCGTCTACGAGAGTATACCGAGGGGCGATATTCAGCTGGTTGCCAGACAGGTTCCTCTGGTTTATGTTTCATCCCTGCTGCGGTTTGTCGCGGAACATCTAGAGCGGAGCCCGCATCTGGAGTTCGATCTGATATGGGTTAACACGCTGTTGATGGCTCATGGCCGTGTCCTAAAGGATCGGTCGGGTGAATATGCGAGCGTGTTCCGGATCCTGCAAAAATCGCTAACGGATTTCGAGCAGTCGATATCCAAGTTGTGAGTTTGCGTTTTCTGTCATTGGAACTTGCTTGATCTCGATACACAGATGCGATGAAAATTTGTCTACCTTGTCCTATTTCATCGACCAGTCCAAGGTCAGGCAGGACAGAGATGTCGAAATGTCGCCTGCTAGATAAAGGAATCATCTCCTGTGCTTCAACATTCACATCTGGAAAACGATGGAATTGCATTGTCATATCGGGGATCAAATGGCTTTATGGGTTGGCAATTGCTTCGCGGGAACAACCTCACTTGTCGCTACAAACACTAGCATGTTGTGCCTGAAAGATGCTATGCTGATCCTTTCGTCATTATTAGAGCAATGTGTGCGGCGTCAATCTAGCTATGTGAGATAACACGGCAACATGTGCGTTCAAACTTTAAGTTTTACCCTCGCCCGTCCCGTTTGACTGCTCTGAGCAAGAGCTTAACTAACTAACTGTCAAAGCCAATTGACAAGGTGCATTTGGACAAGTCCAGATTGCATACAATACACGAACTTTTACATGATCCTTCTTCAAGTCATCGCAACGTCAACCAGCTTCAACACTACCTTTTCAGCTGCGATCATAATTGTGGGATTATCTCTCCATTCAAACCTTTTTGCCCGCTTGAGAACCATTAGCTGTTGGATGGTGTGGAGCCGATCATGCCTCACCTTCTTGCCTGTGCCTTTTGTCGACATCATTATATCCCATATAATACACTAAACCCGTGAGCCCAACCAGGGCGGCCACTCCCAACATCTGGACAGGAAGCCCTTAGTGCCTGCGATTATATCGAAACAGATGCTAGACGATGCGCACCAAGTTCTTGTTGCCCTGTGGAGTTCCTCCCATGAATCTGTTGGGTCCAGAGGAACCCCCTGTTGTTTGTCGGACAAAGCGAGTAGGATTCAACATGGTAAACTGCTTTACTTGGTACGGTTTCTCGAGTGCGTACGGCTTGGTGTGGTAGGTCTCAGGTGGTCACTTGAGGGTTCCATTTTATACCGTCACCAAAGCGTTGATGTCATAGCTGACCAAATCCGGTTACCGTGTGTGCATTGTCATTACCTCTTTAACTATATATCACAGAGATACCATAGGTACATCCAGAGACACCAGGTTTCGTGCAGTAGAAGATAAAAGATGTTGCGAGAGCAAATAAATAATACAACACTTGAGGATTACAAGAATCGGTTTGACGAGATGCGCAGCCCTTTTGCCATTCGAAGCATCACGATGTTGGAGGTTAAACTTGAGAACTGAGGAACGCGTCAGATTCACGAGAAGCAAAGATGAAATGGGGCATTCACTCCGTTTCCGACAAATACCTCTGCCTTCTCAGCGATAGCCATATCCACCGCCATGGCGACTTGGGTCTGGGCAGAATCAAGTTGGATATCCAAACTGCTCTTCAAATCCTCCCATCCGTCCTTCTGAAGCGCGCTCTTAAGCCCATTTAGCCACCATCCCCACGCATTCGTCAGTACATATACCCTCCGTAATCCCGGATTCTCCGCACGCACAGTCCGAAGTTTCTCCACAATCTGCTCAACAGTCGGCAGACAATGCTGCATGTAGTAGGCGTTGTGCGCATCTCGAACATTCTTGTAGGGTAGGGGATCAAATCTATCAGGGAGAGAGGGGTACTGGTTAAGACCGTTGTACGTGCTGCCCCAGCCGGCGAGGCGTGGACAATGGCGTCTGTAATCTCCCCGGCGGAGATGTACGGCAACGAGACCTGAAAGGGTGGAATTTAGGGAGTAGAGCAATTTGGCCGAAGCGGGTTGTAGGACAGCGAAGTTTCTCGAAACTGCAGATTGAACGAGAGGCGACCAGAGATAGTCAGTGAGGATGGGTGAAGAGGAAAGGCCTGGCCATAGGGATATTATTCGATCCCCGTCGAAGAAACTAAGAATGGTGTCAAAAGTGAATTATGGAGCGAAAGGAGGCGAGACAGAGCGTACCTCCGGTCAAAAATTACTTTTTGGAAAGAGTCAATCTCTACACATTCTTCTTGAACATTTTTTAGCCTGTCTACCCACCATTCTATGATTTCCTGTCCTTCTGCATTATCAGGCCCGTCCTTGGAGCTAATGACGCGTCGCCTTTCAGGTGGGCAGATGGATTCCCAGAATTCGGCGCTAATGGCCTGGGAGTGCGGCATGGGCCCACCAGCGGTGGGACCAGATATGAAAGCGTTCAAGGGTACCCGTACGGGTCGTAATGCAAAATCGTAGATTGTGTATGGGAATGGTAGATGCGACCAGACGTAGTCCTCGAAAACAAAAGACCGGTTGCCTGTGTATGCCAGGTATGACATTAGTAGACTATGCTCAACGTAAGTGCTCATGTACAAAACCTCCCTCTCATGGTACGACTCACGCTTCCTGAAGAATATTATTCAACCCATGTCCCCACAAGTGATCTGGAAACCGCAAGTATTTGCCATGCGTCGCCCTGGCCCTAGTAAGATTATGTTGAGGTAATAATCTCTCAAATGTCCGGACATCCTCAAAGTTTGGAGGTATCCCAGACCACAGAACACCCAGAACCAACAGAAAGGGTATCATGGCAAGGAAGATAAGTATACGTCGAAGTGTCAGGTGGTGAAGACACCTCTGGAGTCTAGACCGCCGTCTACGTTGGGTGGAAGGTAGGCCATTGACCCGTGATGTGGACTCTGAGGATAAGAGTTCATAGTCTTCCTCGGAATATCGACGTTCTGGACTGTCGGTGAGTCTGCGTGATATGCCTCGCCATAATTCCATTGAGGCGAACGTAGATTTCACGGAGTATATCATTTATTAATTTTAATAAACCAGATTTGTGATGCACTTTTGGTTTTATCCAATATATGAGCATGATAGTGTGTGAGTGTGAATATAATGACTTAGAAACCACATAGGTAAGCTACAATGTATTGAATGATATGGTCTATTGAATGCATACATTGTATCGATTGATACAGGTTCAATGGACACTGTCGAAGTCACTATATAAAGTCACTATATTAATCAATGACTACATTGCACACTGATTATAATACCTTACAATAGACATGCATTAGGAATGTAATACAGACATTAGTAACATTTGAAATGCAATGGGGATGGACACGGGAACGGCCATGGCATCAGCATCAGGCATGGACATGGGGACGGCCATGGCATCGGCATCAGGCACGGACACAATGTTAACCTACCAACGACTACATTGTACTCTGATTATTATACCTTACAATAAACATACATTAGGAATGTAATACAGACATTAGTAATGTTTGAAATGCAATGGGGATGGACATGGGGATGGCCATGGCATTGGCATCGGGCATGGACACAATGTTAACCTACCAATGACTACATTGTACACTGATTATTATACCTTACAATAGACATGCATTAGGAATGTAATACAGACATTAGTAATGTTTGAAATGCAATGGGGATGGCCATGGCATCAGCATTGGGCACAGACATGGGGATGGCCACAGCATCGGCATCGGGCATGAACATGGGGATGGCCATGGCATCGGCATCAGGCATGGACACAATGTTAACCTACCAATGACTACATTGTACTCTGATTATTATACCTTACAATAAACATACATTAGTAATGTTTGAAATGCAATGGGGATGGACATGGGGATGGCCACAGCATCAGCATCAGGCATGAACATGGGGATGGCCATGGCATTGGCATTGGGCATGGACACAATGTTAACCTACCAATGACTACATTGTACACTGATTATTATACCTTACAATAGACATGCATTAGGGAATGTAATACAGACATTAGTAATGTTTGAAATGCAATGGGGATGGCCACGGCATCAGCATTGGGCACAGACATGGGGATGGCCACAGCATCGGCATCGGGCATGAACATGGGGATGGCCACAGCATCGGCATCAGGCATGGACACAATGTTAACCTACCAATGACTACATTGTACACTGATTATTATACCTTACAATAGACATGCATTAGGAATGTAATACAGACATTAGTAACATTTGAAATGCAATGGGGATGGACATGGCCATGGCCATGGCATTAGCATCGGGCATGGACACAATGTTAACCTACCAATGACTTGTACACTGCCACTATTCCCACCCCTGATCAATACCCGATCACTACCTCCCATGGTTCATCAATGCACACTACAGCTTCAGCTAACATCGCGCTCAAGCTAACATCGCGCTCATCATCCTGGACAATAAGCATGCCTTTCCACTCATACCTGACCATTTCCCTTCGCTTTTTTTGTATATTGATCCTTATGCATGTATATATAGTGATTATAAACATCTATTTCTGCTTTTTCACTTACAGTGACTCACAAAACTGAGTCAATGTTTTGCACTTTTTAATTTATTGTTGAATAACTTCCCATAAACAACAAAACCAAACAAGGTATTGGTGTACCGAATAACATACATGATCAGGGCTACCAAACAAACAAAGAATTATGTAATTTTAATCATCCCTCATGGAGATATGATCATTTTAATTCAGGGACTCATTGACTCAGTTTTGTGAGGTGGTTTCAATATTATGATAAATTGTAATTCTAGTATTTTGTATGACCTCCCTTGGCCTTAATAACTGCTCCCAACCTTCTAGGCATGCTTTTAATCAAATTATGACACACCTCTGATGGAATTCCACTCTTCTACTACTCTTTCCCATAACTCCCAAATTCCTTTTGGTGCTGTTGGATACTTGTCTAACTGGTTCTTGAGGTGAACCCAATGATGTTCAGTAGGACTGAGGTCTGGAGATTGGGCAGGACAATCCAGAAGAGTAATATTGTTGTTCTCCATCTATTTCTTGGCCTTTTTTGAGGTATGCTTGGGGTCATTGTCTTGTTAAAAAATCACCTCTTCTCCAGAAATTCCACTCTCCTCCAAGCTAGGCAGCATATGGTCCTTCAAAATGGACACATACTGGTCAGCATTTATCCTCCCCTCAACCTCTGCAAAATACCCAACTCCATTCCATCCCATACACCCCCATACCATAATGTTTCCTCCCCCAAATTTGACAGTTCCCTGCACCCCTCTCTCAATCAGCCCCTCTCCCTTCTGTTTCCAGACCCACTCTCTCCCATCTGACCCAAACCTGTTGATTTTAGTCTCATCTGACCAAATAACCCTCCTCCAGTCTTCCACAGTCCACTCTCTATACTTCTGAGCAAAAGCCAATCTTGCTTTCCTATGCCTTATACTAAGCAAGGGCCTTTTCTTCTTCACCACAGCCTTGAATGAGTTTTTTCTGAGAACTCTTCTGACTGTTTCTGAGGAGACTGGAGTGGGGATGATGCTGTTGATGTAATGGGTGGCCTGAACAGCATTTGCAGCCTTGCCAGTGGTGATTTGGGTAAGGATGGCTCTCTGAGAGGTAGATGAGAGCTTAGAAGGACAACCACCAGAGGGGGAATCCAGGGTTGGATGGAGAGCCCTGAGTGTTCTGGATACACTAGACTGGCTGAGGTTGAGTTTAGAGGCAATATTGTGGGTAGAATAATGATTGGAGGCCAGGGAAAGAATGTTTTCCTTCTGAGCAGAGGAGATGGGATGCATTGGAGAATATTGAAGTATGAAGAATGCTAGTCCTAATTAAATACTATAATTTAAGGTCCCATCAAGGGTCACATCACCTTAGAAACCATCTGTCAAGTTTTTGACATTATACAGTTGGTGGAGCATCAGATTCTAATATTTCTGACTACCCCTCACAAAACTGAGTCAATGAGTCCCTGAATTAAAATGATCATATCTCCATGAGGGATGATTGAAATTACATAATTCTCTGTTTGTTTGGTAGCCCTGATCATGTATGTTATTCGGTACACCAATACCTTGTTTGGTTTTGTTGTTTATGGGAAGCTATTCAACAATGAATCAAAAAGTCCAAAACATTGACTCAGTTTTGTGAGTCACTGTATGTCTAAGCATACAATCAACATTCTCCCTTGAACAAGGGATAAGCAGGGGTCTCTTCCCACTATTGAGGGGTTCTACTACATATACAGGGCTCTAAATTGATTTATTTAGCTCAATACATGACTTGGGAAGGCTGTACAGGGGTGGGGAAGAGGGGAAGTAAGGAGAAGTGTGAGGAGTGTGAGACAGAGTACCATCTACTGGGCTTGCACACCCTCTAGAACCCAAGAAGTATAGGTGGAAGGGTAGAGGGATGTATGTAGAGGTGGAGAGTGATGTAGGGAGTGCTTGTAACAAGGAACTCATTGTCAATGCACCTGTATGAAGAAGGGAGAGAGGTTGTTACTTACCTGCATTCCCAGGCCTTCCCCTTACCAAATGCAAATGGAAATAGGGAATAATGGTCCTCATAACTGACCTGATAGACCCCTTAAAGGCCCTGCAGTTATTGGTAGAGACATAAGAGAGTACATGTATCCAGGAGAAGGTATGCTTACCCTGTGAGATCCATGGCACCAAAAGGTTCGCTTTATTTGATTCCTGGGCCTAATAGTAAAGTAGAATGAGGGTTAGTAAAAGTTAAGGCAGGAGGATAAGGTCCTGACTCACCAGGGCATGGGTTCCCCATCAACATAGGTGAACTTCACTCACCATGGAGCACACACCTTAACTGGCATCTATATATCCTTTCAACTGTTTAGTATAGTCCATTACCCCATAGAAATAGCCTAGATACAATCCTGAAAGTCAAAACTTTGTCCTGCAAGGTAGGGTTTTCACCTACTCACCTATTCTCCTTGTCACTCTATGCCAGCTCATATAACCCATTAGTGATGCCAATGCCATGGCCATCCCCATGTCTGTCCCCATTGCATTTCAAGCATTACTAATGTCTGTATTGCATTCCTAATGCATGTCTATTGTAAGGTATAATAATCAGTGTACAATGTAGTCATTGATATGTTGATTATACTCAACCCGGAAACCCAAACAAAACCTACTAAATTGCTTCGGATGGTATAACATAAGTCAGAGGAAGGGTGCGAGTTGATACTAAATATCACCGGAAGGTGTTCAAATGAGTTCAAAATAGGTTCAAAGATGTGCGAAATAGTTTGAAGTAGGCTCAAAGAAGTTCAAAGACATTCGAAGAGGTTCATAGTATATCGAGGAATGAGTTTAGCAAATGTGAAGTGTTTTTTGAATGGCGATAGGCGATGGGAGATAAAATGAAGAGTGAATACGATAGTTTCAAAGACGTTCATGAATATTTTGCAGAACTTAGAGATACGATGTGAGCTAAGACTTAAAAGAACAGCTCTTAAGTCAGATGATAAGTGAGAGGGTAACTTGTGCTGTGTTCCCCATTGGTATTGCTCCTTTTTTTTAGTAACTAATGCAAGTCTATATACAAAATGAAGAGATAGTACTAAAAAGGAAATAAGAACATGTGTAAAACATGAGGCAAAATATCAAACAATGAGAACTTGTAGATCATGAAACAAATGAAAAATGATAAATAACTGAAACATATAGTGTTCCCATATAGTAAAAGTGCTTATCTTTTGCTCTAATATATCAATGAAACATAAAGATGCACTTATTGCATTCTAAGTCTCTTGTAATCTCTCCTTGTGTCCAGTGGCGCTCGATATGCAATGGAATAACTCACTCCGGGTGTGCAGCATGTATCGAAAATGTTTTAAACAACTATACAGTGGTCAATGTCATTTGAAATACTACGAAGTCGTTTGAAGTGTCACGAAATAGTTCAGAAGCATTTGAAATGTCTCAAAGTCATCTGAAATAGTGCGAAATAGTTCGAAAAGTTTGAAAATGGTTTTGTAGGGTTCATAGTGGTTCGGAACATGTGTCGTAATGTCTTGATATGAGTGGGAATGTTTTCCAGACCTTAGCGTGCACAGTGGACCTATCAATGTTAAAATTGTGTCTGTGCCTGATGCTGATGCTGTGGCCATCCCCATGTCTATGCCCAATGCTGATGCCATGGCTGTTCCCATGTCTGTGCCTGATGCTGATGCCATGGCTGTCCCCATGTCCATCCCCATTCCATTTCAAGCATTACTAATGTCTGTATTACATTCCTAATGCATGTCTATTGTAAGATATAATAATCAGTGTACAATGTAGTTGTTGGTATGTTAACATTGTGTCCATGCCCAATGGTGATGCTGTGGCCATCCCCATGTTTATCTCTATTGCATTTCAAACATTACTAATGTCTGTATTACATTCCTAATGCATGTCTATTGTAAGGTATAATAATTATGTACAATGTAGTCGTTGGTAGGTTAACATTGTGTTCATGCCTGATGCCGATGCTGTGCCAGTCCCCGTGTCCATGCCCAATGCCGATGCCATGGCCATTCCCATGTCCATGCCCGATGCCAATGCTGTGGCCATCCCCATGTCCATGCCCGATGCTGATGCCATGGCTGTCCCCATGTCTGTGCCCAATGCTGATGCCATGGCCATCCCTGTGTCCATCCCCATTGCATTTCTATTACTAATGTCTATATTACATTCCCTAATGCATGTCTATTGTAAGGTATAATAATCAGTGTACAATGTAGTTGTTGGTATGTTAACATTGTGTCCATGCCCAATGCTGATGCTGTGGCCATCCCCATGTTTATCTCCATTGCATTTCAAACATTACTAATGTCTGTATTACATTCCTAATGCATGTTTATTGTAAGGTATAATAATCAGTGTACAATGTAGTCATTGGTAGGTTAACATTGTGTCTGTGCCTGATGCTGATGCTGTGGCTGTCCCCATGTCTGTGGACGATGCCAATGCCATAGCCATCCCCATGTCCATCCCCATTGCATTTCAAACATTACTAATGTCTGTATTACATTCCTAATGCATGTCTATTGTAAGGTATAATAATCAGCGTGCAATGTAATCATTGGTTAATATAGTGACTTTATATAGTGACTTCGACAGTGTCCATCAAACCCATATCATTCAATACAATGTATGCATTTGATAGACTGTATCATTCAATACATTGTAGCTTACCTATGTGTAGAAACTTAGATGTGGGATTCATGCAGTAGAATGTGGGTGCAGCAGGTAAGACCTTATATATTATCATATTGATATATATATATATTTCACCTATGTTTCAGTCTAATTCAATCCCAGACTCTCCACTTGGTGAGTGTTAGAATGACACTTACTATCTGCTAGCTAGACCATGTGGGTTCTCTCTACAAGAAGGGGGTGGGATGTGCACACATGATGGAAATTTTGATGGTTTTGATGCGAGGGGTTATTAATAGAAAAGTTGGCTGAAAAAGGCTTTTTGCACCACTATTGTGGATGGAATACCTAAGAAAACTCAACTACTGTTCTCTAGGTGTATATTTAAAATTTATATACCATGTTACATGTATTGTACTATATTGTTACTGATGTGTGCATACATGCATGTACATATTGATGCATGTGAATATAAAATTCTCATGCTAACAAATGTAGCATTCTTGGGTGTTTGATAGCATAATTTGATGTAATAAAATAAAATAAAACAAAATTAGATAATGGGACTGTTTCCTAACATTACCCTCCTTTTATGCCTTGACTTTCAGGTGAGAAAATATTGTATCTGTCCCCTCTGTGAAATTTTGGTAAGGCCAGAAATTCATTCCCTCATACACCATTCTAGCAATGCAATGCGGAGCATTTGGATTAAGTTTAAAGAATTGGGTGATTGCATTGCATGCTCGCTTACAATTCTCTTTGGGTTCCTATGAGTTATTTTTGTCAGTGTAGTTCTTCCACTTGATTAAGAACTCCAATTTATTTCATCAAAGATGGGAGTCTAAAACCTCTTTTACTACATATTCTAGAGCACCTTCTACCATTACTGGAGGTTGCAGAGTAGTTTGTTGACCAGGAATAGTGGGTGGGTGGTAAGGGGCATAAGTGGGAAACATTAATTTCAGGATCAATCTTGAATGATTGAGGTAATTTTAGCACTACCGCTGATGGGTTCAGTTGGTACTCAGCGAAGAGTCTCAACAGAAGGGGTGAACACTAAACCTACAGCTGCAGGCATGCTCAGGATAAGGGGGTTCACTTAGAGGGCCTCAGATTATCCTTCAAGGTGCAAAGACTATGAAGAGGCTGGTATGATGGTTCGCAATGTGTGCACTAAGCTGTGTACACAAAAAGGGAGGTATATGCAATGGTGAAAAAGTGTGCAATGCAAAGGGGCAAAAATGTGCAGTGTGGAAAAATGTGCAATGAGAGTGCAAAAATGTGCAATGATGATGGAGGTGGAAAGTAGGGGTTTAGCAGGATGAGGACTGTACTGGAGCATGTCAAAGGGGCAGTACACAAGCTAGGAATGCAGGTGAGGTGTGCGCACAACTAGCAGAAAAATGTGCAAATGGTGCACAAAACATGGCTATATAATGAGGGGTGCAAACAGTGTGCAAATGCAGCTATATGCAGGGCACACTGCAAAAATGCACAAACAAAGATGAAAGATGCAAATGAAGGGACAAAATGTGGCAATATGACAAGGGATGCAAATGATACACAAACATGGCTATATGAAGGGCACACTACAAAGGTGCACAGACTGGATGATGGTGCATAGACTATGTGCGATGCTGAACGAGCTATGAACTATGTATGTGGGGGGGAAAAATCCTTTGGATTCTCTATGTATCTGCCTACTATGTACAAATGCCTTATGTGATAAAAGCAGTAAAATAAAGTATGAAAATAGAAAGTACCATGCGCTACCCACAAGTCTATCCATTGGCCCATCTAAATCCGACCACACAATGGCACTGCCTTAGCCAATAAGATTTGTGCATGCTATAGCCCAATATCCAACTGCTCCAGTGCAATGTTCTATTTGATGCACTTTAGGTCCTGTGCGCTCTTCCCAATTAATCTGCTTTGGTATTATGTGTTGCATGCTGCACCTTAATAATAGTGACATGATCGACCTGTGCTGGTTACCAGATAAGGCAATGCTGATTGGAAATGTGGAAGAACTATAAGGAGATGCTGTGTGATGCCAAATAATGCCAAGTACCCAAATTACATGAAAGTGCCCAAGTGCACACAGTCCAATGCCAAATAGGTGTAAAGTGCCCAGATTATATGAGAATGTGCAGTTGGCTTGTGATGCAATCAATTATGGTGCACCTCGAATAAGTGCCCTAGTAAGCCAGAAGCTATGATGCGCAGCACAATAGGTGTGGTAAAAGAGTGTTGTGCATGATAAGTGAATGGTGCAATGAGTGCACAGTGAAGAATGTGAGTTGCAAACAAAGCATAAAAGAGTGCATAAAGGTGCATTGAGTGCATAGTAACTGTGAAAGGCAGATAATGAGTGTGGGAGGCACATGAAGGCAGTTTGAAGCATAACAAGGCACATTTTAAGGTGTATGATAGGAGGCAGCTAAGGGGGATCCAAAGGTGCAGTAGAAATGTAAAAGGTGCACAAAAGCACACCTAAGTGGTTAAAAGGCATGCAAAAGTGCATGAGAGTGCATGGAAGTGCATGGAAGTGCACTTGAGCACATGAAAGCACATGAAAGCATGCAAAAGTGCACTGCACAAAGTGAGTAGAAGTCATCCAAGAAGTATGCACAATTGCAAAAAATGCCATAGTATGAGCACAGGGCAATAGGGAGCCATATCATTTTTTCCCAACTGAAATACTGACTGTTTTCAGGCAGCATATGATTGGTCAATGCAAATTTTCCTTTGCTCACATAAGAGGCAATCCTTTCCTTATCTATCTCTCACCACCATCTATCCTCAACAACTCTTTCAACACCCTATATCTGAACAATCCATGTCTTTGGCATTCACTCTGGCTCTCAGGCAGATGATCCTGGTGCTCGAAGAGACCCTCCCTGCTGCTGGGAGCGAGCAGGTGGTTATGCAAGCTTGGGGCGAAGGGTTTTGCAGTAAATTGGTGTGCTTTTTCCATTTCTGTAACTGGTGTGACTGGCTAAGAATGGCTGTGTAGAACATGTATAACAGTTGCACTAACATGGTCAAGGATGATGCAGAACTTAATGAGCTCTTTGGAAAGGCACGCAGTGCATTTAGTGGAATTTTGATTGAGGAGTGGCTTCTTTGGGGGGAAGAACTGATGCCTGAAATGCGATAGATGATCAAGGAGAAAGAAAGGTCTGCTGAATTCGAATGTAGGGCACATGAACTCATGGGTCAGCTGGGCATGTGCACCAAAGTGCACAAGGCACACCATGCACTCTTGACAGCTGAGTTGCAGGTGCCTGAGGTAAACCTAGAGTGTCTGGAAGGTGAGTTTAGAGTGATTGACAAAGTGAGTGATATGGATACCACTGAAGTGCAAGAAGACAAAAAGGTGTGCATCATGCTGGTGCACTTTTTACAAGTGCTTTCAGTGGTGATTGATGTTGACATGGTGGGTGAAGCAACAGGTGAATCTTGGGAGAGCAGTGTGACAAGTGAAGAGGAAAATGAACAAAGTGATAAAAGTACCACCATTGGGTGGCATAGGTGCTACCTCCAACACTAACAGTGGACCAGTAAGCTCTGTTTTGGTATGCTTCAGACTCACTAAATGGTTTGCCTTTGATTCTAGTGCGATAATTGTTGTTGCTTGGGCAAGTCAAGTGGGTGCATCTCTAGTAATGGGAAGCGGTGTGCCCCATGCATGAAAGGAAAGCAAAAGTGCAAGTGGACAAACTGCATGCCCATGCAGCTGTGCGCCACCATGAGAAATAGGAAAGCAGCCACTGAGGCCCTTACAGATGCCCAGTATATGTGACAGACCCAAAAATTAAATAATAGTCTAAAAATAGAAAGAGGTGGAGATAGGCTGATCAAAAGGATGGAGTGATATCATATCAGCAGGTAGGCATCCAAAAGGGGCTCCACCTCTGAAAATAAAACTGTCAACATGGGGAAAATGGAAAAATAATTATAAAATAGAGATAAAATGCAGAATAGAGCAAAACAATAAGGTACCAGGAATAGATTATATTGATGTATTTTCTCCTGTCATACATCTTGAAACTATATGGGCATTGTTTAGCCCAAGCCACTATAGCACTAGCCACTGGCATTATCTTGCAAAATTGTCTTCTTCTAGAATACAAGGTCAATGCAAGATACCTTCAAGATTAGAAGACCTATTTTGCAAAATATTACTCTGACTAGAAACTGAATTTTGTAAAATAATTTTTCTAACTACAAGTCATTCTATATCATGCCCACCTGAGTTCCCATACCACTGCATACCAGTTAGGGTTTGGTTAGGGTCAGTTAGGGTTCAGTAAGAGTCTGGTTAGTCTGTTATGGTTAGCCAGCTTGGCATCAATGCATGAATGAGGCTTTAGCATGCCAACCTGAGATGACCCAGTTTGGGGGACCCCCTAGTGTAGTAAGGGAGGGTTATTGAATGGTCAGCCCTCTTCATGCACAGTGGCAAGATTAGTTACATAAGCACATCAGGTTTTTGATGTGCTGATGAATCAGCTTGGCTCATCATTAGTGCATCACCTCAGCTTGGCAGGCTCAGCTTGGCTGTATGGAATGTTTTGATTTGAGGCATAAAAATGAAGGTCTTGAGAGCCAGGAACATATGTAATTGGAGCCATCCTGACATAGGACCACTAGAGGAATGTGTTTTGCAAAAGCTTAGATCCTTCCCTTTTTATCCAAAAAGGGAAGGTAGATAGTTTTGCTAAATTTTGTATTTGTGATGGGACTTCTAAAGTTTGCATTATTGAGTGTTTGTTCTAATTAGAGGTACATTTTGCACAAAAATGACATATATGTCTGACCATAGAAGATTGGGAAATACAACACATGGGCATTAAAAGTGCATTGCATATTTGAACAGTACTCTCAAAGAAGAACACAGCTTGAAGGGTATGAAGATGGCAGCAATAAAGCATGCCAATTAACAAGAACATTATATGGGCTTAAACAATCAGGATGCAAATGGAATACTGAGCTTGATAGGCAGCATAGTAAATGTGGGTACATATTCATTCTGATCCATGCATCTATATACAGAAGACAGATTCTTCTCAACCACTAGAAAATTGATACAGATTGCCAAGCATGATATCTTGGATGCATTTGAGGTAACTGATTTTAGTGAACTGAGTAAAATAGCTGGGATCAACCATGAACATAGAAAAATTACTCTCATGCAAACCAGTTATATTGAGTTGATCTTAGCAAAATATGGCTTGCATGATGCCTGTCCAGTATGTACCCCACTGGATCCACATATTAAGCTTGAACCCAGTGAATCTGAACCAAAAAATAGAAGCAATAATCATGCATCACTGATGGGATCATTAATGTACATATGCAGCAGTGGCCACATGGCCAGATATAGCATTTTCTGTGAATAGACTTGCATCTTTTACAGCTAAACTAACTATGTGTCATCAGACAGCTGCTAAGGATATTGATATTTGAAGGGGACTAAAGATGTTGGAATCACATTCCAAACCTGAATCTGACTAACTAGAATCATTTTATCGGATATTCTGATGCTAGCTTCATGAATAATTATGATTGCACATCAGTATCCAGCTATGCATTTACTGCAGCTGGAGGTGCAATCACATGAAGTTCCAAGAAGCAAAATGTTGTTTTTCTCTCCACTACCAATGTTATGAGAGCAAAAACAATATTTTACATTATCTCATCTAATCATATCAGATCGTTTTATCAGATCATCTTAGTAGATTACATACAGCATGGTTAGGGGCAGGCACTGTGCAACAGCATGGATGCAGCATGGCAAGGGAGGCTTACTGATTCAATACATGGGGTAAGCATGGCCAAGCCTCATGGATGCAGCATGTATAGTAGTATATAAGATGCAATATTACACCAAGAGGCTCTAGTTGAGTTCTCTTAAGATTCCACCATAACAAATGTGAATGCTGATAGGTCCACTGTGCATGCTAAGGTCTGGAGAAGGATTTAACTGTATCAAGACATTATGACACACACTCCGAATCACTATGTACACCACAAAATCGACGTCAAATCCTTTTCGAACTATTTCACACTATTTTGGATGACTTCGAGACATTTTGAATGCTTTCAAACTATTTTGTGACACTTCAAACAACTTTGCAGCATTTTGAATGATATTGGCTACTGTATAGCTGTTTTAAAACACTTTTAATACATGCTGCACATTCAGAGTGAGCCAATTTGCTGCATATCGAGCACCACCAGACATGAGGAGAGACTACAAGAGAGTTAGAATGCGATAATTGCATTTTTATGTTTCAATGATATATTGAAGCAAAAGATAAGTACTTTTACTATATGGAAACACTACACATTTCAATTATGTATCATTTTTCATTTGTTTCATGATCTACAAAGTCCTCATTGCTTGATATATTGCCTCATGTTTTACACATGTTCTTATTTCCTTTTTAGTACTATCTCTTCAATTTGTATATAGACTTGTTTTAGTTACTTAGAATCAAAGGAAGAGCAATGGGGAACAGAGCACAAGTTACCCTCTCACTCATCGTCTGATTTAAGAGCCATTCTCTTGAGTCTTAGCTTGCGTCATATCTCAAAGTTCTGCAAAATATCATGAACTTCTTCAAAACTATTGTATTTGCTCCTTGTTTTACCACACATTGCCTATTGCCTCTTGCCAAACACTCCTTATTTGTTATATTCCCTTTTTGACATACCTCAACATTAGTCCAACATCTATGAACTTCTTCGAACCCACTTTGAACCACTTCGACATTCCTCGAAACTACTTTGCACAACTTCAAACCTTTTCAAACCTTTTTTGAACTCTTTTGCACATATTCAAACCCATTTTGAACTCTTTCGAACACCTATGTATGCCTATAAAGACTATTCACCACAGCTCTTACCATTTCGTGTCACTAAACACAACTTTTTGGTCTCAGCAGTGATATTTAGTGCCAACTCGCACCCTTTCTCTAGCCTGTGTTATACTTCCTAAGCCTTTTAACAGATTTTTGTTAGGTTTCCAGGTCGAGTATCATCAATGCTTGAGACTGCCAGACAACCTTTCTATTAAACGATGACTTCTTGTGAGAGCCTGCCTAGCAGTCCACTCAGTATAACTTTGGTTAAAGTAGTGGTTGCAATTGGTGTTGCCTTAACAGAAGAACTTGACTCCTTTATGCACTCACACACACATCATATCTCTTGTGTCACAGAACGTTTTGACAAGGAGCCTAGTATGCACCTTATCACTAATTTCTCCACATGCACATTTCACCCAAACCACTTTAAACATTTCATCAGCAGACCCTCAGAGCTTCACAATAGATGACAAGGGATCACTTGTACTGAGAGTAATGTTGAGCCTGACTCTCAGGAGATTACCTATAAGGAGTGCTGGGGAGATCTTCAGAGAAACCCACCTCGCCACCACCAAGTACATGAATAGTAAACTCAGGATGGTTCATTTTGCAAGAGAGCTCTGAAAGAGGGAGTGAGGATTTTCCTGCACTGGGTGTTAGATTTGCCTGTTGGTTAACAGGGTCTGCAAGCTACACTGCACTTGGTGTAACAGATAAACCCCCCTATATACCTAAGGTCCAACTCAGGGTCGTGTGCCCAGACCAAGGAACTATTGAGTAGAAAAATGTTTTCCAAACACCAATCACATTCACCTGGTGTATACGACACAACCCCACCATCAGCACCTTCACCTACCACACCACTATCTGCTAACCTATCATTAGTAAACATGGGTGACTTGTCAAAGGATTTAGAATTACCAAGAGAGCCAGTACTCTCCATAGAGGAATGCTATGCAAATCTGAAGCAGGAATGTGATGAGATCATCACACAATTCTTGTTGATGAAGGAGGAGCTAGACCTTACTAAAAACAAGCTCGAGGGAACAAAGCACAGGGCACCAAAGATTGCCTTACCACCAGTGTTCACAGGGAAGATGGAGGAAGTTGATGCATTTTGTACTGCATGCTACATGTACCTGCGTGGATGCACTAATGAATTCCCTACAGAAGAATCCAAGGTCATATGGATTCTCTCCTTTCTGCAGGGCAGCACAGCATTGAAATGGCACAAGGTAGCTGTATGAGAAATCATGCATAGTGTAGTGCCATTCGAGACAGCCGAAATACTGCTAGACAATATTGAGGAGACCTTTGGGGACCCTAACAAGGAAGACACCCAAGTCTTCAAGATCACAACCATTATGCAGGGAGATAAAACTGCAGAAGACGGTTAAGGAGATGGTACCAGAATGATTCCACAAATACCTGAGGGTGTTTGAGAAGAAAGCATCAGAAAGGATGACAAAACACCAACCATGGGATCATGCAATTAACTTGAAACCAGGGTTTGAACCAAAGAAGGCAAAGAACATTCCACTATCACCTCAGAAACAGAGGGAGGTAGATGCATTCTTGTCGGATCAATTGGCTAAGGGATATATACATGAAAGCAAATTACCCCAAACATCAGCAACCTTCTTTGTGCCAAAAAAGGACATGAAGAAATGTTTTGTGCAGGATTACAGAGCACTGAATGGGCAGACCATCCAGAACAACTACCTGTTACCATTGATCAATGAGTTGGTTGATAAGGTAGCAAAAGCAAGAGTGTTCACAAAGCTGAACATTGGATGGGAATACAACAATGTGAGAATGAAGGAGGGAGATGAGTGGAAGGCCACATTTACAACACATCGAGGGGCATTTGAACCATTAGTCATGTACTTTGGATTGACAAACAGTCCTGGAACATTTTAGTCAATGATGAATGGGATTCTGCGAATAGAAATTGAGAGTGGGAAAGTGGTCATCTATATAGATGACACAATGATATACACAGAGACTGAAGAGGGTCACAATGAAATAGTAGAGGAAGTGTTGAAAAAGTTGGCAGAAAGCGATTTATACTTGAAACCAGAGAAGTGTGTATTCAAACAGAAAGAGGTAGAGTTTTTGGGTGTGGTCATTAAACCAGACGGATTAAAGATGGATGAGACAAAGGTCAAGGCAATAAGGGACTGGCCAGCACCAACACATGTGAAGCATGTACAGCAGTTTCTAGGACTCGCAAACTAATACCGCCAGTTTGTGGAGGACTTTTCGAAAGTGGCGACACCTTTAAATAAGTTGTTATGAAAGAAACAGCAGTGGGAATGGACAGAAGCACAGCAAGGTGCATTTGATGAACTGAAGAGGTGGTTCACAATATTTCCAATATTGGTAAACCCAGATTTAGAAAGACCAATCAGGATAGAAGCAGATTCATTGGGGTTCGCAACTGGGGCAGTCTTGTCAATGGAGGGTGAAGATGAGAAATGGAGACCATGCACATTCTACTCAAAAATGTTGAATGACATTAAGAGAAATTATGATGTACATGTTAGAGTAATGCTGTCAATCATTAGGGCATTGGAAACATGGAGGCATTATCTTGAAGGAGTGAAGCAGAAAGTGGAAATCTGGTCAGATCATTAAAACCTGCAATATTTCATGACAGCAAAGAAGTTAAATCAGAGACAAGCACAATGGGCACTGTACCTATTAAGATTTGACTTTGAATTAATACTAAAGCCAGGAACAGTGATGGGAAAAGCAGATGCTCTGTCCAGGAGGCCAGACTTTAAAGAGGGGATGGAAGATGATAATAAAGATGTTACTTTATTAAAACCCAAGTTTTTTGCTGTATGGGCACTACAATAGGGACACCTGCTGATCAAAGGAGAAGAGGAAGGGATCTTATCAAAAATCAGAAAATCAAGAGAGAGGGATGAATCAGTTGTAAAAGCAATTGAAGAAATAAAGAGATCACTGACAAAGAGATTAAGATTGGAAGAATGGGCTGAGGAGCAAAACTTAGTACTGTTCAGAGGAAAGGTCTATGTACCTAAAGACATACAGTTGAGGAGAGAATTGGTGAAATTGCATCATGACACACTGATAGTGGGACACCCAGGGAGGTGGAAAATGCTAGAGTTAATATCATGAAATTATTGGTGGCCAGAAATTACGAAGTTTGTATTTGATTATATGGATGGGTGTGATAAGTGACAGCAGAACAAGAACTATCTGCAACCTCTGGCAGGGAAACTAAGGCCACCAGAGACACCAATGGAGCCATGGAAGGGAATTGCAGCAGATTTTATCACAGGGTTACCAGAGGCACAGAGTTTTGATGCACTACTGGTGGTGGTTGACAGGGCAAAGAAGCAGATACATGCAGTGCCAACAACAAAGGAGACAAGTGCATTAGGGCTGGCAAGGTTGTATTGGAATAATGTGTGGAGGTACCATGGTTTACCTGAGTCAATAATTTTAGATTGAGGACTGCAGTTTGCAGTGGACTTAATGAACCAGATGCTAGGAATTCAGATGCAGTTGTCAATGGCATCATCCACAGACAGATGATCAGACTGAATGAACAAATCAGGACATAGAACAGTACTTGAGGATGTTCATGGCACACAGACAGGATGACTGGCCAGAATGGATTGCAATGGCAGAGTTCGCATACAACAACAAGATGCATTCTGTAATCCAGACATCGCCATTTTATGCAAACTATGGATTCCACCCATGCATGGGATTTGAGCCAAGGAGAGAGACGAAGAGTGAAGCAGTGGATGACTTCACAAAGAGAATGAAAAGAGTTCACGATGATGTGTTCAGTTGGTACTCAGTGCAGAGTCTCAACAGAAGGGGTGAACGCTAAACCTACAACTGCAGGCATGCTCAGGGTGAGGGGGTGCAATTAGAGGGCCTCAGATCATCCTTCGGGGCACAGGGACTATGAAGAGGCTGGTATGGTGGTTCTCGAGGTGTGCACTAGTTGTGTATGCAAAAAGAAAGGTATGTGCAATGGCAAAAAAGTGCGTAATGCAAAGGGAGAAAAACATGCAGTGCAGAAAAATGCGCAATGGGAGCGCAAAAATGTGCAACAATGAGGGATATGAAAGCGGGAGGTGTAGTGGGACAAGGACAGCACTGGGATGTGCTGCAAGGGTGGCGCACAGGTTAGGGATGCAAATGGGATGCAAGCGCAACAGGCAGAAAAATGTGCAAACAGTGTGCAAACATGGCTATATGAGGGGTGCACTACAAGAGTGTCAAAGGTGCACAAAAGTCCATGGAAGCACACAAAGGCACACAAGAGCACACTGTGCAAAGTGTGCAGAAGCCATCTAGGAGGTGTGCACAATCACAAAAAATGCTGTAGTATGCGTGCAGGGTGATAGGGAGCCATATCAATGAGGAAGCAGAGGCAGCACTAATGAAGGCATGAAATGAGATGAAGAGCTATGCAGATCAACACTGTGGGGAGGCACCGAAGTATGCAGAAGGCCAAAAAGTATGGTTGGAGACAGAGAATTTGAACATTGGGTGACCAATGAAGAAGCTAACAGATAAATGAATCAGTCCATACAAAATTACAGAAGTGCTGTCACCAAATGCAGTCAGGTTACAAGTACCAAAGACAATGAAAATACATCCAGTGGTCAATGTGTCATGAATAAGGCCATATAATGAAACATGAATTCAAGGGCAGAAAGTCATGCCACCAGAACCAGTGATTATTGAGGGAGAGAAAGAGTATGAGGTTGAGGAGGTACTGAATTCAAGAATGAGGTGAGGGAGGTTAGAGTATTTAGTCAAGTAAAAAGACTACATGAAAGAAAACAACACTTGGGAGCCATTCCCAAACCTTGGCAATGGACCAGATAAGGTGCAAGAATTTCACCATCTGCACCCCACAGCACCACAATGAATTCGAATGCTAGATGGATTGAACTTTTGACCAATTGAGAACTTAACCACAATTCCAGAAGGCATGCTCAGCAAGCTGAACATTGACTAGCCTTTCACACAAAAGCCCCTCCCCACTACAAGTTAGGACCCAACCCAACTATAACCATATAGTCCTCATCGGGTCAAATGGCACAACCACTCCTGATTCATCCATTTGCATGCCAAAATTTGATGATGTGTCCATGTATGATTTACGTGTATGGGTGGTGGAGGGTCACTGAATGGACTGGAGCTCAATGTCAGTGAAGACGATGGACATGCTGGGTGTGTGAACCAAGGAATGGGAGGAAGAATCACATAATGTATGTGCAGTCTACCAAAAGAGGCAGATGAGGATGATGAAAAGAGCACTTCCAAAGAGTGCTCTGAGGATGGCAAGTAAAATGTGGTTGAGCGACATTGGGGGAATGAGTGTTGAGGATGGCACATGACAAGCAGAGTAGTTGGTGTTTGGCGATAAAGTTTCTCTCATCGCTCGAGTCCAGATCTCGATTGGGACAATTGAGCATAAGAAGGGGGTACTGTTATGAGAGCAAAAACAATATTTTAACATTATCTTATCTAATCATATCAGATTGTCTTATCAGATCATCTTAGTAGATTACATACAGCATGGTTAGGGTAGGCACTGCACAACAGCATGGATGCAGCATGGATTCAGCATAGCAAGGGAGGCTTACTGATTTAACACATGGGGTAAGCATGGCCAAGCCTCATGGATGCAGCATGTATAGTAGTATATAAGATGCAATATTACACCAAGAGGCTCTAGTCAAGTTCTCTTAAGATTCCACCATAACAAGTGTGAACACTTGAGACTGCCAGACAATCTTTCTATCAAATGATGACTTCTTGTGAGAGCCTGCCTAGCAGTCCACTCAGTATAACTTCGGTTGAAGTAGTGGTTGCAATTGGTGTTGCCTTAACAACCAAAGTTGAATATGTATGTCTTTCTGATGTGGTGCATGAGGCCATGTGGTTATGTAATTTGTATGCAGAGATCAGGTTTTCACAAGGAGAACCAACTCTTGTGTACAGCAATAATTTAGATGCACTGGCTATTACTGAGAATCCATGTCATGAAGGACTAAGCATTTTGATGTCAAGCATAATTATATTCAAGAACAAATCAGCAACAAGACTATAGTTACTGAACATCTTCCTGCTGACATGTTTACTAAAGCTCTACCCAGGCAGGCTCATGAACTTCACATGAAGTCCCTGGGACTATTCTCTGCTTGAAAGGGAGTGTTGAGATATAAGCTGTGCCATACTCACGGTTAGAAAACAGTCCCATTACCTAATATTATATTATTTTATTTTATTACATCAAATTATGCTACCAAACAACCAAGAAAGCTACATTTGTTAGCATGAGAATTTTATATTCACATGCATCAATATGTATGTGCATGTATGTGTGCATTGGTAACAACATAGTACAATACATGTAACATAGTATATAAACCTTAAATATACACCTAGAGAACAGTAGTTGAGTTCTCTTAGGTATTCCATCCACAATAGTGGTGCAAAAAGCCTTTTTTAGCCAACTCATCTATTAATGACCCCTCACATCAAAACCATCAAAACCCTCATCAGGTGTGCATGTCCCACCCCCTTCTTGTAGAGAGAACCTGCATGGTCTAGCTAGCAGATAGTGGGTGTCACCCTAACAGAAGAACTCAACTACCCATCAGTGCATCTTCTCTTACACATGCTGATAGGTCCACTGCATGTGCTAAGGTCTGGAGAAGATTCCCACTCATATCGACACATTACAACAGACATTCCAAACTGCTATGAACCCTACGAAATCCTTTTCAAACTATTTCGAACTATTTTGCACTATTTCAGATGACTTTGAACTATTTCAAACCATTTTGCGACATTTTGCGACACTTCAAATGACTTTGCAGCATTTCAAATGATATCGGCCACCATATAGCTGTTTTAAAACACTTTCGATACATGCTGCACATCCAGAACAAACCATTTCATCACATATCGAGCACTATCAGACACGAGGAGAGACTACAAGAGGCTTAGAATATGATAAGTGTGGTTTTATATTTCATTGATATATTAAAGCAATAGAACAAGAACTCTTACCATACTGGAACAATGTACATTTTACTTATTATCATTTTTCATTTGTTTTATGTTTTACAATACCTTTATTGCTGTGCATATTGCCTCATGTTTTACACATGTTATTATTTCCTTTTTAGTACTATCTCTTCAATTTGTATATAGACTTGTATTAGTTACTTAGGAAGAAAAGCAATGGGGGAACAGAGCATAAGTTACCCTCTCACTCATTGTCTGATTTAAGAGCCATTCTCTTGAGTCTTATCTTCATGTTGTATCTCTAAGTTCTGCAAAATATTGTGAACTTCTTCAAACTTTTGTATTAGTCTCTTGACTCATTGCCTATCACCTATCACCATTCGAAAAACACTTCACATTTGTTATACTCGCTTCTCGATATACCTCAAACCAGTTCAAATTATGTCAATATATCTCGAACCACTTTGAATTATGTTGACATTCCTTGAAACTACTTTGAACTATTTCACACACTTTCAAACATCTTTTGAACTATTTTGCACACCTTTGAACATCTTTCAAACTATTTAAAACTTCTTTGTACACCTCTAAAGACTATTCGCAATGTGCTTCATCATCTCGCATCACTAAACACAATGTTTGGGTATCAGCAGTAATATTTAGTACCAACTCGCACCCTTCCTCTAGCCTGTGTTATACTTCCTAAGCCTTTTAACAGGTTTTTGTTAGGTTTTCAGGTCAAGTATTATCAATGCATACATCATTGTTTCATCATGCTAATAATACTCAACCTGGAAACCTAACAAAAACCAGTTAAAAGGTCTAAGAAGTCTAACACAGGCTAGAGGAAGGGTGCAAGTTGGTACTAAATATCACTGCTGATACTCAAAAGTCATAGTGAGAGACTTGAAATGATGAGGTGTGTTGCAAATAGTCTTTAGAGGCATATGAAGAAGTTCAAAAGAGGTTCAAAGTGGTATGAAGATGTTCAAAAATTTCAAAGAGGTTTGAAGTGGTATGAAGATGTTCAAAGATGTTCAAAGAGGTTCGAAGTGGTATGAAGATGTTCGAAGTAGTTTCGAGGAAGGTTGAAAATGTTTGAAGTAGTTCAAAAAGTTTCAAAAGAGTCAGACTGGTGTCGAGGTATATTGAGGAATGAATATAGCAAATGGGAAGTGTTTTTTGAGAGATGATGGGCAATATGTGATAAGTCAAGGGACAAATATGAAAGCTCAAAGAAGTTCATGATATTTTGCAGAACTTAGAGATATGAGGTGAGACTAGGACTCAAGAGAATGGCTCTTAAATTGAACAATAATAGAGAGAATGACTTCTTCTCTGTTTCTTGTCTAAGTAACTACTACAAGTCTATATACATTTTATTTGAATGACTATTTTAGTTACATAGTTACAAGCTAAATTCAGTATTATCCCTGAAATCAGGCACTGTCAGAAGGGATATTGATCTGAAATGTCTCATGCACCCAACTATTGACAAATAGCTGAATTGTGAGTTTTGCCAAGTTTGGTACCTGAGTTACCAGATCACATGACTCAAAAATTTGTGGAAAAATTCTGAAGCCAAATCTTGACTCAATCGAAGAAGTGACTCATCACAGCTTACATCATTATGTCAGAACAATTAACTTCTAATCCTGGTCATAATCCTGTTCCCATGCTAGTGCTAGAAGCTAAAACAGCACAAATGTCCCAATTAGTGTCAGTATTGGCAGCATCACAGCCCAAACCAGCAGAAATAAAACCAGAGATGGTGGAAGATAAAGATGATGAGATGGAGGAGATGGTGGAGTAGATGTCTCAGATGATGTGCAGGCAGTAGAGAAATCTGAAAGTGGAAAAGTGCACTTACCTAAATATGCACCCCTACAAATGTTTGATGGTACCATGGAGAATACAAAGTCCTTCATCAGCTCTATAGTATTGTACATCCATGGGAGGAAGCCTGAGTTTCATACAACTGAGTCTAGGATTATGTTTGCTCTCTCATACATTCAGGGAGAGAAAGCACAGTTCTGAAAAAATGAAGCTATTAATCAAATTGCTGCAGGATATAAACCATTTGCAACCTTCAGGAAATTTATGGAGAGACTGGAGGCACAATTTGGAGACCCTAATCCAAAGGTGATGGCTAATGCTAAATTAAAAACCATGTGCCAAGGTTCTCTGACAGCAGATGAATTTATTTTTGCAGTTCAAGGCAGAAGCTTCACAGACAGATATAGGAGAAGCTGCATTGGTAAAATTTTTGAGAGCAGGATTAAATCCCTCATTATTCAAGTCTATCTATTGACTACCTTCTATGCTGGAGAGGTTGGATGAGTGGTATAATTGGGCAATGCATCTTGATCAGCAATATCGACAGGAACAGGCAGAGTTGAAATTGATGTATGGAAATGACAGATTTGGAAAGTCATCAGGAGGAAAGTCCGAGAAAGGAAGGACACCTCAGGTACAAACTCCGAGGGCACAGCCACTGGCCATGGCAGTGACACCTATCATTAAGGAGTCAGCAGCATTGATGGATGCAATGGATATTGATCAAGCAGAAAGACAAGCCCCACTTAAATGTTTTAATTGTGGGCAATTAGGGCATATTGCTAGGAATTGTAGGCAGAAAAGGAAGATTAGAGAAGTGACAATCAAGGAAGTAAAGTTGGAGGAAGATAAGCAGAAGAATTTTGTGGAAGAGTCCCAGTGAAGGTTTCCCCATTGGTGACCCAGAATCATTATAATGTATTAGTATCGGAGGAAACCCAGAGTGAACCCAAAAGAAAAACTGATGAGTATGACCATCATCACTTACATGATAAAGGGAAATGCCCAGCCTTATTTCTGAAAATTCCTAAATTCATTATTTGCTCTGCATGAATAGAACCTGAAATCACCTTGACAGTAGGATTGAAGACAGTGGACACATATGCAGCAATTGATGTGAAGGCATTGCTCGATAGCAGTTCTACTGGATCATTCATTGATTGATCCTTAATCACCAGAAACAGTATTAGCATGCATAAACTGCCCCAACCTATAATGGTATACAATATTGACAGCATGATTAATTGTGGAGGAACTATTAAGGAGAAGGTGACAATGATACTAGAGTATCAGGATCATCAGGAACAGGCCATATTTGAGGTGTGCAACCTTGGGAAAACCAATCTAATAATTGGATGTCCATGGTTATGTAAACATACCCCAGAAATTGATTGGAAAATGGGGAAGGTACACATGACTCATTGTCCTAAGGAATGTAATGTATATGGGAGGAAAGTAAAAAAGGAGAAGAAGAAAAGAAAAGAAAAAGAGTGTCTGAGGAAGTATGCTGTTATGATGGAGGAAGCGGAGGATGAGGATATGCCAAACAGGAAAGTTCCAGTCATGACAAGTAAGGAAGAACAGAAGCAAATAACTAGGGAAATTCATGGAGGACAGTCATGGGATAGAAATGTGGAGAAAGTGGAGAAGCCAGTGGAGGAGTGGGTACCAAAAGCATATCATAAATATTTATCAGTCTTTCAGAAGGAGTCTGAGCGAATGCCAGTGTAAAAGCCATGAGATCATGCAATTGAGATGAAGCCAGGATTTGTGCTGAAGAAGTCAAAAGTCTACCCATTATCTCCAATGAAACAAGAAGAAGTGGATGTATTCCTAATGAACAATTGTGCAAGGAATACATATGACCTTCAAAATTACCACAGACATCACCAATATTCTTTGTACCAAAGAAAGATCAGAGGAAGAGGATGTGCACAGATTATAGGTATCTGAATGAGTAGACAGTGAAGAATGTGTACCCTTTGCTGTTGATCTCAGAGATAAGTGACAAGGTGGGAAAGGCCAAGGTCTTTACAAAATTGAATTTATGCTGGGGGTACAATAATGTATGAATAAGGAAAGAAGATGAGTGGAAGGCTGCATTTGCCATGCATCGTGGATCCTTTGAGCTGCTTGTCATGTTTTTTGGTATGACCAATAGTCCCCCGACTTTCCAAAATATGATGAATGACATTTTCAAGGATGTGATAGACAAAGGTGTGGTAATAATATTCATTGAAACATTCTGGTATTTATGGAGGATGAAGAAAACCATGAAGTGATAGTGCAAGAGGTACTACAAAGATTGGCAGAGAATGATTTATTCATAAAACTGGAGAAATGTGTGTTTGGGGCAAGCGAGATTGAGTTCTTGGAATTAATGATTGGTCCTGATGGAATCAAGATGGATCCTATCAAGGTACAGGCAATTGTTGATCGGCCCATGCCCACCCATATCAAAGAGGTTCAAGTCTTCTTGGGACTTACAAATTATTCTTGTCACTTTGTTCATTAATTTTTCCAAAATTGCTGCACCCTTACACAATCTGATGCAAAAAGGAGTAGTGTGGAGATGGGGAGAACAACAGCAGACAGCATTTGAAGAGTTGAAGAGGAAGTTTGTGGAAGAACCAATATTAGCCCCAGTAGATTTCATGTGTACCTTATGAGTGGAATCAGATGCATCTGACTTTGCTACTGGAGCAGTATTATCAATGCTATGTGAAGATGAAAAATGGCATCCTTGTGCATATTTGTCCTGAGGGTTGAATGATGTGGAAAGAAATTATTATGTGCATGACAAAGAGATGTTGGGAATAATATGAGCATTGGAAGCATGGAGATATTATATGGAGGGATGTATGCATCAGATCAGACAGATCATCAAAATCTGCAGTACTTCATGACCACTAAAAAGCTTAACCATTGGCAAGTGCTGATAATGCTTGACCTGTAAACCTAACAAAACCTGTTAAAAGGTCTAAGAAGTATAACACAGGCTAGAGGAAGGATGCAAGTTGGTACTAAATGTCACCGCTGCTATCCAAGGGTTGTGGTTAGAGGTGTGGAATGGTCAGACATGTTACAAATAGTCATTTGTGGCATATAAAAAGGCTCAAAAGATGTTTGAAAGATGCTTGAAGATGTTTGAAAAAGTTCAAAGAAGATTTGAAAAGGTTTGAAGAGTTTTGAAGAGTTTTGAGAGGGTCAGACTGGTGTCAAGGTATATCAAAGAATGAATATAGTGAATTAGAAGAAGATTTGAAAAGGTTTGAAGAGGTTTGAAGAGTTTTGAGAGAGTTGGACTGGTGTTGAGATATATCAAAGAATGAATATAGCAAATTAGAAGTGTTTTTGGGTGACAATACATGATATGCGATAAGTTGAGGGGTGGTTATGAAGGTTTGAAAAAATTCATGATATTTTGCAGAACTTAGAGATATGATGTGAGGCTAAGACTCAAGAGAACTGCTCTTAAATCAGACGATAGTAGAGAGGGTAACTTCTCCTGTTTCTTCTAAGTAACTAGTACAAGTCTATATACATTTTAAAGAGATAGTACTAAAAAGGGAAATATAACATGTGTAGAACATGAGGCAATAATCACAACAATGAGGACTTTGTAAGTCATAAAACAAATGAGAAATGATAATATTTGAAACATACAGTGTCCCCATATAGTAAAAGTACTTATCTTATTGCTTCAATATATCATTGAAACCTTTAAGCACTATTATCATGTTCTAAATCTTTTGTTGTCTCTCCTCATGTCTAGTAGTGCTCAATATGCAGCTCAGTAGCTTGTACTGGATGTGCCATGTGTATCAAGAGGGTTTTGGGACAGCCATATGGTGGCTGACATTGTTCAAAGTGGTGCAAAGTGATTTAAAGGTGTTTGAAGTGTTACAAAGTGATTCAAAATTGTTTGAAATTGTTTGAGGTCATCCAAAATAGTTTGAAATAGGTTCAAAATTGAATTCGTGGCATTTGTAGAGATTTGGGATTGTGAATTGTAAAGTCTCGATACATTTGGAGACCTTTCCAAACCTTAGACCACACCATGGACCTATCAGCACATTGGGCATTATTCCTATCATGTTTCAATTTTCACTTAGTCCACAAAGCAGGAAGCTTGATGAGGAAAGCAGATGCACTACTATCCAGACATACCAATCACAAAAGGGGGGTGGAGGAGAACAATAAAAATGTTACCCTACTCAAACCCGAATACTTTTGCATTTGTGCTATGTGTCAAAGGCATCTATTGGTAGATAGTTCAGAAACAGAAATGTTGTCTAAAATTAGACAATGTTTGGAGATGGATGATGAAGTAGTGGAAGCTGTGAAAGCTCTGAAGGGAGAGAAGAAAGGTAATATTAAAGGAGATGAATGGGTTGAGGAGCAAGGTTTAGTGTTGTTCAGAGGAAGAGTATATGTACTGAAAGATCAAGATTTACAAAGAGAGATCGTATGGTTACATCATAATACACCAGCTGCTGGATATCCAGGAAGGTGGAAGATGTTGGAGTTGGTGATGAGAAGTTATTGGTGGCCCAGAATTTCAAAATATGTGTTGGGGTATGTGGATGGATGTGATATGTGCATGAGGGAGAAGAAATTTCCAGAAAATCCTACAGGGAAATTAATGCTGAACCCTATATCTAAAGTGCCCTGGTGTGGCAATTGCCAAATTTTCTCACAGTAATAAATTCCATTCAGCTACTTGCATGTCACCCTTCTTTGCTAATTATGGGTATCATCCCTGAATGGGAATAGAACCTTGAAGAGAAATCAAGGTACAGTCAGTAGAAGACTTTGTATCTAAGATGCAGAAGGTACAGGAGGAAACAGAGGCAGCATTGATGAAAGCACGTGATGATATGATGCAACATGCAGATCGTACCCAAGCTATTGCTCCAAAGTACAAAGTTGGTGACTTGATATGGCTAAGTACCAAGGATCTAAATATTCCACAACCTTCAAGAAATCTTACAGAGAAGCAAGTTGGCCCATATGCGATTTCTAAAATAATTTTGCCCAATGTGGTGATATGGCTCCCTATCACCCTGTGCTTGTACTATGGCATTTTTTGTGATTGTGTGCACCTCTTGACTGACTTCTACTCAATTTGTGCAGTGCATTTTTGCACACTTTTGTGTGCCCAAGTGTGCTTCCATGCACTCTCATGCACTTTCATGTGCCTTTTGACTGCTTAGGTGTGCTTTTGTGCACCTTTTACATTTCTACTGCACCTTTGGATCCCCCTTATCTGCCTCCTATCATGCACCTTAAAATGTGCCTTGTTATGCTTCAAACCACCTTTGTGTGCCTCCCATACTTGTTATCTGCCTTTCACAGTTACTGCATGCTCAATGCACCTTTATGCACTCTTTTACACTTTGCTCGCAACTCACATTCTTCGCTGTGCACTCATTGCACTATTTATTTATCATGCACAACAATCCTTCACCACACCTATTGTGCTGCACATCATGGCTTCCAGCTTACTAGAGCGCTTATTCAAGGTGCACCATGATTGATTGCATCATGAGCCAACTGTGCATTCTCACATAATTTGAGCACTTTGCACCTATTTGGCATTGGACTGTGCACACTTGGGCACTTTCATGTAATTTGGGCACTTGGCACTATTTGGCATCACACACATTTTCTTATAGTTCTTCCACATTTCCAATCAGCATTGCCTTATCTGGTAACCAGCACAGGTCGATCACATCACTATTACTAAGGCACAGCACATGACACATAACACTGAAACAGATTAATGGGGAAGAGTGCACAGGACCTAAAGTGCACCAAAAATAGAACATTGCATCAGAGCAGTTGGGTATTGGGCTATAGCATGCACAAATCTTATTGGCTAAGGCAGTGCCATCATGTGGTCAGGTTTAGATGGGCCAATGGATGGACTTGTGGGTAGCGCATGATGCTTTCTATTTTTATACTTTATTTCACTGCTTTTATCACATAAGCCATTTGTACATAGTAGGCAGATACATAGAGAATCCAGAGGATCTTTCCCCCCCACATAGTTCATAGCTCATTCAGTGTTGCACATAGTCTGTGCACCATCATCCAGTCTGTGCACCTTTGTAGTGCACCCTTTGTATAGCCATGTTTGCATATCATTTGCATTTCTCGTTGTATTGCCACAGTTTGTTCCTTTATTTGCATCCTTCATCTTTGTTTGTGCACTTTTGCAGTGCACTCTTCATATAGCAGCATTTGCACACCATTTGTGCCCCTCATTATATAGCTGCATTGTGCACACCATTTGTGCATTTTTCTGCTAGTTGCACACACACCTCACCTGTGTTCCTAGCTTGTGTGCTGCCCCTTCGACACACTCCAGTACAGTCCTCATCCTGCTAAACCCCCTACTTTCCACCCCCATCATCGTTGCACATTTTTGCACTCTCATTGTACATTTTTGCCCCTTTGCATTGCGCACTTTTTTGCCATTGCGCATACCTCCCTTTTTGTGTACATAGCTTAGTGTGCACATTGTGAACCATCATACCAGCCTCTTCGTAGTCTTTGCACCTTGAAGGATGATCTGAAACCCTCTAAGCAAATCCCCTCATCCCAAGCATGCCTGCAGCTGTAGGTTTAGTGTTCACCCCTTCTGTTGAGACTCTTCACTGAGCACCAACTGAACCCATTATTTCTGAAGCCCACCGCGAGGGGTTTCAGGTTACCAAACCTTATTTAGACCTTTGTTGGCTCGCCCTTCGCTTCACTACTAACCACTTTTACAATTTCCATTCTGAGCTGTTAGCAACTGCGCTCCAGCTTGGGGCAATACCAGTATTCCAATCACTCTTCCTAAACAACATCCATCACTCGTCTGCACTGTCTTTACCACCACCTTCACCAGAATCATCCCTACCTACCTTAATCTCATCCACATCACCGCATTTTTTGCCACCTTCAAATTTTGCAGCACTTTGACCAGATCTTAACTCTACACATCTTATTTCATCTACCATGTCTACCATGCACATGCCATCCACATCTAACCAAAATGTGCTATGCTTTGACCCCACAAAACTGTGCAAACTCCAGAGGTACTTTGAAGAGCTTGCGCAACTTCTCCACAATTGTAACATTACTGATGAGAACAATAAAAAGTTCCACACTGTGTGTTATTTGGACAGTGATACTGCAGATACTTGGAAGCTGCTACTGGAGTATAGCGCGACACATAACTATGGTGCATTCAAAGACGCAGTTCTGAAGCTTTATCCTGGTTCCAGAGATGGTAGTAAATGGAGTATCAGTGACCTAGACAAGCTTATTGGTGAAACCACACATGTTAGCCTCGTAACCACAGAAGAAATTGTGTGCTATTATCGCGTGTTTTTCAACATCAGTGAATACTTAGTTGTGCAAGGCATATTGGCATGCTCCAACCAAAGCCACATGTTTGTTAGGGTGTTCTAACCAGACCAGCTCGAGTGCATTTTGAGCCACCTTGCGATTGTGGTACCAAATCAGCCTGCAAATGTGCCATACTCACTAGATGTGATTGACTTTATCTTCGAAGGCCCAGTGTGCTATTTCCAGTGACTTACCAGGCTCACAGTGCAAAACCTTGATATGTATGCACCCTACTCAGCACCCAGCATACCCATTTCCCAGCCACAACCTAGTGCATCTACAGTCAAAGCAGAAGACATCTCAGTCCTATTCGAGTGCATGACACAGACAATAGTTACCATGTTCATTGCACAGAAATGGCACAAATGGAGCACCCCATTTGAACAATGACACCTGCAATGGTTGCAGTCAAACAGGGCATCATATCCCTGAGTGTGTTTTGATTGAGTGCCTTATTAGCAAGGGCAAGTGTAGTCAAAATGTGGAAGGGTGCATCATACTCCCAGGTGGCAGATTTGTGCCACATTCTATTCCAGGCAACTTCTTAGGCCAGCACATTGAGGAATGGCATAAGCACAACCCAGGGCAGATTGCCACTGGTTGACTTACATCGAATACCAATTCACAGCTCATCTACAATATAGTGCCTTGTCCGGGTCCAGCAGCACCTTTACAGTTGACATACATTGCCACCTCAGCTCCTATAGTGGATTATATGCAAAGTGCACCAAATGTGCAACTAACGAAAGAAGAGCACATTGAGGCACTCAAGTGAGAGTTGATGGTGCTCTGAAAGAAGCAAGTTTTTGATGGCATTGAAATTCTGTGGTTTGCACCGTGCAATACAGCAAATCAAGAGAGTGCACCTCCTATGACTACAGACATTGCACCCACTGAGAGTATTGAGTCACCAGCTTTGCAATCCACTGCAAGTGCAACTGAAGTGCTTGATGAGACACTCATACACCCCTACTCCAACATTCCTGAAGTGCATTTTGTCCCTGTAGCAGCAGATAAACCAGACACTCAAGTTAATGCTTCCAAAGGCAATGAGCCATCGTATCGCACCATTATTCCTATTCAGAATCTGCAGATTGTTGATAATGTATATGCATGCACCATGAAGGCACCCTCCATTACTGTTTCACACAAAGAGCTCCTTTCACTTTCACCCGATCTCAGACAGCACCATAGAGAACAAGTTACCCCAAAATGTGTTGCAGCTACTAGCACAGAAGTGGTATCTACCAACCTTGCAAGCATTATGCCATTTGCACATTGTGAAGCGCATGCACCTTTAGCAGAAAATAAAGTGCTTAATGTGACGCCTCCAGTTAGCATGGTGATTGTGGCCCCTCTTCCTATTGTTTTACAGGATCCATTTGAACAGTACATCACCCATCTTCAGCCAGGCAAAATTGGAAATCTCAACATTTTAAAGGTCACAAAAGAGTTGCATGCACTCTGCTCCATTAATTTATTGATCAACAACCAAGAATACTTCAAAGCTATCTTAGATCTGGGTTTGCAAATTATCACAATGTCAGAAGTGGTCTGCCATTGTCTTGGACTCCAGTATGACCCACACATTTGTTTATACATGCAATCAGCAAATGGTGAGGTAGATGAATCACTTGGGCTTGCATGCAATGTTTCCACGTGCATTGGGAATATCATTGTTTATGTGCAAGTGCATGTTATTCATTCACCCACTTATAATATTCTGTTAGAGTGCCCCTTCAATGTGTTAACGTGCTCTGTCATGCACAATTTTGCGAATAAAGTGCAAATGATTACTATTTGTGACCCAAACACAGGTGCCATCTCCACCATTCCAAGAAAGCCTAGGAGAAAGCCATGCCACTTCTTACCAGCTGCAGCAACACCACACTTTACTATTCCACAAAAAAAAAATTTCCAGGCTTCAAGGAATTGATCACAGACCAAGGAGAAGCCACTACTATCATAACATTCAACTTTGATACCCAATCTTGCAACGTTTCCATGTTTGCGCTTATTCCATTTTCTGCTTCCATTCCACAACCTCTATTATCTCTTGACTCTACTTATCCCAGTGTACCAACAGTCATGTGCAGGCACTCTTAAATTTGATTGACTCTATGGTGCTTATTCTAGCCACATTTCTAAAAAGCCCACATGCACATGCAACTTTTATCGATTTAGCAGTACATGCACTGAAAAAAGGCATAGTAACCAAGAAGAAGTATAAACTAGTTGCTAGAAAGGTCAAACCAGTCATTGCATCTGTCCTAAATGAATTCTGCATCGAGCACAACATTATTGGTAATCCGCTAGTGGTGCTACCTTTGCTTTTACCAAACCCACCACCATTTACCCCGATTGGGCACTATACTGAAGAGCACATGCAAGTGCTCCAAAAGTGCCACACCAATTTCTTGCTACCAGTAGAGATGAAGATTTTGCACCACTTGATGTCTTTGCAGAATGAAGCCTTTGCATGGAGCAATGAGGAGCATGGCAGTTTCAAGACTGCATTTTTTTCCCCAGTACAAATTCCTATTATTCCGCACACACCTTGGATAGAGCACAACATTTTCATTCCCCCAGGCATATATGAGAAAGTTTGCACTATTATTTGGAAGAAGATTGACTCAGGCATTTATGAGCACTCAAATTCAGCATATAGATCACGATGGTTTTGCATGCTCAAGAAAGACAGGAAAGTGCTGCACATCGTACATAGCCTTGAACCACTTAATTGTGTTACCATTAAACACTCTAGCATTACTCCTACATTTGAGCACCTTGTGGATCAGTTTGCAGGGTGTGCATGTGGTGCCATCCTTGATCTATATGTGGGATACGATGAGCTTAATTAAAGAATTGTTGTGTGATCTTACAACATTTCAGACACCTTATGGCCCAATGCACCTTGTTACATTGCCAATGGGTTGGACAAACTCAGTACTGATCTTCCACAATGATGTGTGCTATATTCTGCAGCCAGAGATACCAGATTATACTGTTCCATATATCGATGATGTTCCAGTCAAGGGACCTCCAAAGCACTATATTTTACTGGATGGCTCATGTGAAGCACTCACTGCAAACCCTGGCATTAGGTGCTTTGTGTGGGAGCACTTCCAGAACATTAACCACATTGTGCAGAATGAAATATAGTGGTGGCGCTTTCTCTAGGATGAAATCCATGTTGTGCACTAAAAATTTGTCATTCTTGGTTATTATTGCATGCCAGAAGGTAGAAAACCCAAATGTGACAAGGTAGATGTTATCTGCAATTGGGGCGCATGCTACACATTGTCAGAAGTGTGCGTGTTCTTGGGAACAGTTGGTTTGATGCACATTTATATCTGCAATTATGTGCATCATGTTAATGCACTCACAAAGCTTATATGCAAAGATGCTCTGTTCAAATGGGGCCCAGAGCAGATAGCAGCGCAAAACAATATCAAGCAAGCAGTACTAGATTGCCCTGCACTAAAACTGATCAATTATTCATCAGAATTTCCTGTTATCCTTGTGGTTGACACTTCTCAGATAGTGGTCAGCTTCTACCTTTGTCAGCAAAAAAGCACAAATGCAAAAATGTGCATTTACAATCGGTTCGGCTCAATTACACTTAATGACAGAGAAGCACACTTTTTGCAACCAAAGGTAGAGATCTATGGGCTTTATCGTGCACTGTGCAGTTTGCACCTTTATATTATAGGTGTGTGCAACTTAATTGTCAAGACTGATGCATGCTATATTAAGGGCGTGCTACAAAACCCCAATATCCAACCATCCACCAGCATTAACCAGTGGATTGTCTCAATCCTTACATTCCATTTTACACTCATACATGATAGGGGAGTGGTGCATGGTCCAGATAGGCTTTTACATCAACCAAAGCAGCCAGAGGACTTGGAAGAAGAAGATGATGAAGAATTTAAGGATTGGATTGATGCACTACATGGCTTTATGCATGCGATACATCCCATTTCACAGTCCTTTGATGTGCAGGTATTTACACTAACACAGCCAGAGCTGAGTGCAAAAGCATAAAATGCATGCAATCTTGCACTTATTTATGATGACAACTATAGCCAGGTTCTGAGAAGTGCAGCAGTGGATGCAGAGGATGAGAAGTTGGACTTGGTGTGGATTTGGATGGATACTCTAATGCGCCCTAGTGATTTCATGGATTCCAAGTACGGCATGCTCATGCACCACGTGAGCACCTTTTTCAAAGACAAGAAGTGCTTATGGAAGCGCAGTGCACATGGTGCTCACCAGCTTGTTATTTGGCAGTCTAGATGCTTACCAATATTCTGTGCCATCTATGACAACATTGGACACAAATGCTTTTATGTGACATGCTCAGCTTTACTTGAGTGCTTTTGGTGGCCACACATTATGGATGACATTGTTTGGTTCATGTGCACTTGTCATATTTGCCAGATCCAGCAAATTCAAAAGGTGTTAATAGCGCCAATTGTCACAATGCCTGCACCTCTATTCAGTAAAGTTTATATTGACATGATGCACTTACCAGTATCAACAGAGTTGCACTATATCATCCAAGGGTGTTGCTCACTTGCAATTTGGCCAGAATTCTGCAGACTTCCTAAAGAAAATGCAAGTGCACTCAGTGATTGGATGTTCCAAGATCTCATTTGCAGATGGGGTGCATTGTATGAGATAGTCACTGATAATGGCAAGCCATTTATCAAAGTGCTAGCCTACCTCAGTAAGTGCTACCATATCAATCACATCTGCATATCTGGCTATAATTTGTGCACTGATGGAATTGTTGAGCATGCACACTTCAATGTGCACCAAGCACTTATCAAAGCTGCAGATGGAGTAGAGTCAAAATGGTTCAGTTCGCTGTACTCAGTCTTTTGGGCAGAGCGCATCACTATTCAAAATGCCTTGGTGTTTTGCCAGACTTTATTGTTACAGGCATGCAGCCTTTGATTCCTCTCAATATTGTTGAAGTGACATACCTTAACCCACCCCCAGATTCTGAACTCTCCACTACAGACTTGATCACATGCTGAGCACATGCATTGCAAAAGTGACCAGAAGACTTAGCACACATTCATTCCCACATCTATGCAGAAAGATGCAAAGCAGTGCTCCATTTTGAGAAAGTGCACTCAAAAACCATTCATGATTTTGACTTCCAGCATGGCAACTTAGTCCTTATGCACAACACAGTGATTGAGAAGAGCCTTAACTGCAAAATGTGCCCATGTTACCTTGGCCCTCTAATAATAGTTTTATGCAATCAAGGCAGTGCATATATCATTTGCAAGCTCAATGGAATGGTATTCGATAGGTCAATAGCTGTGTTTTGACTAGTGCCATACCATGCATGCCAGTCTATCGTGCTTCCAAACATCATGCTCGATATTACTACAAAGCAGTTGAGAGAGATGGAAGAATTGATGGTAGTGGACACAGAAGATGGAGAAATGGTTGACAAAGAAGAAGCGCAAGGAGATAGCACAGAGGATGAAGAAAGCGCTGATGAGGCATGCAATTAGCACTCCATGTGCACCCCTATGGATATTTCATTCTTTTATGTGTACACTTTGATTTCTTTCTCCTTTTTTTACCTTACCATTCTTCTATTCACAAAGTCGCATCTGGCCATCTTCCGTGATTGTGCAACCCATGGAGTTTATTAGCCATGATGATCTACTGAGCCTTTCCCATTTTTTCAAAATTTATTTTATGGTGTGCACTTCATTTTATATCTCAGACTTTCACCATTTAAACAGACTCAATAGTTCAGTTGGGAGGAGGAAAGAGATGGTTGGACAATTCTTCTGCATTTCCTTGCGTTTGCACATTTTTGCACTGGTGCACATTTTTTCTGTGCTTGACATTTTTTTTGTTTGAATATTGCTTATCTTATTCCTTACCCTTCACACATATCATCTGCACTTATGATTTACATTTTACAAGACCACAAGACCATGTGCACAGGTTGGCGCAGAACACACACATTTGCATGTGCATGCGCTCCAGTGCTTTGGAGTGCATCACATGTTTATTTAGGATGCAACGGAGCAAATTGATTCTGGAACAACCATGGGCTTCATACATTGAACAACTATTCTAGCAACTCGAGGAACTCTAGGCACTCTGCAGCTGCATCCAGCTTCACCTTCGCTTCCACCTCTATTTGTTCCATGCTGTGCAGCCAGCTTTTAGCGACTTCCAGCTCGACCAGCAACCCTTGCACATCTTCTTTGAGGCAATTGTGGGTAGTGCCCAAGATGGTGAGCACTGAGTGGCACTGCACTAAGTCGAGCACTTCAACATCCTGGCCTTAATAGATGGCATCCCCTGAGGTGTCTCCTGACCTGGTCTGGCATCAAGATTGGGTGTGCACTCTTTCAAGGGGCTGATGAGCCCTGCATTGCTCTTGTCCCCCTTGTCAGTTTGCAATGCACCTTTTGGCAGGAATTGGTTAGGAGAGCATTGGGAAGAGGATGAAGAAGAGTACATACCAGGCTGAACCTCAAAGCCTCACTTAATAGTGAGCTAACAGAGGGGAATCCAAAGTTAATATTATACTACATAATACAGACACTCCAGGTGCACCTAACAAAGGGGAATCCAAAGAGGAAACTCTAAGGACCCATCTGTCCATGCCCAGTATATGTGATAGACCCAAAAATCAAATAGTAAGCTAAAAATAGCAAAAAGGTGGAGATAGGTGGATCAAGCTGTGGGATGACATCACCTTGATGGGTAAACATCCAAAAGGGGTCCCACCTCTAAGAATAGAACTGTCAACATGTATCAACATGGAAAAAGCTGAAATATAATAAAATAGGAATAAATTATAAAAAATCATAGAAAAGGCAGAATAGGGTGAGATAAAATATAAAAAAATGTGGGATAAATGCAGAAAATTGCCCAGATGCCTGGGGCACCTTCCTTTCCATCAACAGATGAGTCCTTAGAGTTTTCTCTTTGGATTCCCCTTTGTTAGATGTGCCTGAGGTGTCTGTACTATGTAGTATAATATTAACTTTGGATTCCCCTCTGTTAGCTCACTGTTAAGTGAGGCTTGAGGTTGCCCTTACACTGGGTCTAGTGCTTTGCCATGGAGGTACTGCAGGATCATCATCCTGTACTGGACATTTCCTTTTTCCAGTAGCTCTTCTTTCCATGCCAATTTGTTGTTCATCCTCTTCCTCCTCCTCAAATCGAATGGAAGGCATAGTAAAATGATAATTTTGTGATGTTTTCACATAACCAGTTCGTGTATCATAATACTTGATAGCTTTAGGACCATCTTCAAGCCCAACAAATATTTGTTTCAAAAATTTAGGTTTGAGTTTTGATGTTTTCTTTTTCTGGAATATCCACACAGGAATTCTAAACTCTTGTAAGTGGGCAATATTAGGATGAATTTTTGTCCATGCCTTATTGGGAGTACTTCCCTGTAGTGCTTATGTGTATGACTAATTATAAATATATGCTTCATGATTTATTGCTTCTGACCATATAGACTTTGGAGTTTTACAAGCAATAATTATAGCTTGAATCAGTTCAATAAGAGTTCAGTTATATTATTTGGCTATGCCATTTTGTGAGGGAGAATACAGTGCAGTAGTTTCAATAATAATTCCTTTATCTACAAACCAGGCATGGAATTCCTTAGATAAGTACATATTCTCCTCTCTTGTCTAATTAGATTCTATAGCCATATTGATATTTAATTAGCACAATGTATTGTTGTAATTTAGATGATGTCTCACACTTTCTTTTTATTTGTGTGCATATCCAATGTCTTGTGCAATCATCAATAAATGTAATATTGTATCACATGCCTGACCATGATGTAGTATGTGCAGGACCCCATACATCTGTATGCATAAGTTTCCCTGGTTCCTGAGACAAACTTTTGCCTTTTTAGAAAATGGTGCACAACTTTGTTTGGCTTGTACACATGCATTACAATCTTCCTTAGTGGAATTTTTATTGATGTCAAATCCATCTATGAAGTCTCCTGTGAATAACCTCTGTAGACTGGATGTGCTAACATGACCAAATTTATGGTGCCATTCATCCCAGGTTGCATGTGGAGTAATATTACCAATTTCAGTATCAGTCCTTCAATAGATATTTAATGGGGATAGCTGGTTGGATGATAATTCCACTAACTACCTCATTGCTTTTACTACATACTGTATCATAAAGAACCACTTTATGGTTACTGAATACAATTTTCTTACCATTATCATCAATTCTACTCTGGATGATCAGATGTAAAGAGTGTTTCTTTTAGATAAAATGATCGGGTTTGTCCCCCTTTGAGGCTAAGTGCCTCCATGGTTCATTGACCATAAGCCCATACAGTACATATGAATGACCCAATCCATATATAGATGTTGGTTCAATAGATTTGTACTATAATAAGAAAATTTGGTTATTCTGAGAGGGTCTGGGAGCAAAGATAGCATGCTTTTGAGCTGAGGAGAATCCCACACTTGTTTGGATAAGTTTGCCATAAAATCCCCATTAGGCAGTGACTGCACATGGTAACTCAGATGTGTTGATGGACTACTATGAACACTGGCAATTGTAAGAGCAACTTCAAAGTCTCACTTACTAGTGAGCTGTTAGGAAACAGTCTCCTGACATGCCTATTACATAATAATATTTTTATTTTATTTTATTTTATTTTATTTCACCAAAATATGCTATCAAATGCCTATACACGCTTTATTTGTCAGTGTGGAAATTTTCTATTTATATGCATCAATATGTATGTGCATGTATGCACATGTCAGTAGCAACATAGTGCAATATATGTAACATAGTATATAAAATAAATACTAGGGGACCTCAATTGAGTTCTCTTAGGTATTCCATCCACATTTGTAGTGCGTAAAGCCTATTTTAGCCAACTAATCTATTCTGAACCCATCACATCAAAACCATCAAACCCCCCATCATGTGCGCATGCCCCGCCACCTTCTTGTAGGAGAGCCCGCATGGTCCAGCTAGCAGAACAGTGGGTGTCACCCTAACAGAAGAACTCAACTGCCCTATCAGTGCACCTTCTCTTACATGTGCATACATCATTCTCAGCGTGCCACAACCACTTACTCATCATTTCGGCAAGAGCCAGAATTAATTGTATATATGTATTTACCTTGCTTTTATAAGCCGATACCAGGCCTCGCCTTATATTGCGACTGCCAGTGATCGAGAGGCAGCGCTCATCATTAGGACAGCTGCAACCAGACAACCGATTGGATCTGGTTTAGCCGAGATTTACATAACTCAATTTGGATGACTATTTTAGGTAGTTACTAGCTGAATTCAGTAATAACCCCAAGATCAGGCACTATTGGAAGGGTTATTGATCTGAAGTGCCCAAGTGTTGACAAATAGCCAAAATCATGTGTTTTGCCATGTTTGGTACCTGAATAGCTGGGTCACATGACTTGAAATTTTGCAAAAAAATTCTGAAGCCAAAATCTTGACTCAGCCAAAGAAGTGACTTATCACAGCTTATGTCATTATGACAGAACAAGCAACTTTGAATCCTGGTCACAATCCTGTTCCTATGCCAGCTCTAGAAGCCAAAATTGATGCACTTACAGCACAAATGTCCCAATTAGTATCAGTATTAGCAGCATTCTAGCCCAAACAAGCAGAAACAAAAGCAGAGAGAGTGGAAGATAAAGATGATGAGATGGAGGAGATGGTGGAGTGGATGTCTCAGGAGGATGTGCATGTAGAGGAGAGATCTGAGAGTGGAAAATTGTGTTTACCTAAATACGTGCCCCCACAAATTTTTGATGGTACCATGGAGAACACAAAATCCTTCATCAGCTCTATAGTGTTGTATATTCATGGGAGAAAGCCTGAATTTTATATGACCGAGTCTAGGATTATGTTTGCTCTCTCATACATCCAGGGAGGGAAAGCACAGTTCTGGAGAAACAAAGTCATTAATCAAATTGCTGCAGGATATAAACCATTTGCAACTTTCAGGGAATTTTTGGAGAGATTGGAGACACAGTTTGGAGACCCTAATCCAAAGGTGACAGCAAATGCAAAATTAAAAACCATGCACCAAGGTTCTCTGAAGGCAGACGAATTTATTTTGCAGTTCAAGGCAGAAGTGTCACAGACTGATATGGGAGAAGCTGCATTGGTAGAATTTTTGAAGGCAGGATTAAATCCCTCATTATTCAAGTCTATCTATCGACTACCTTCTATGCTGGAGAGGTTGGAAGAGTGGTATAATTGGGCAATGCATCTTGATCAGCAATATCGACAGGAACAGGCAGAGTTGAAATTGATGTATGGAAATGACAGATTTGGAAAGTCGTCAGGAGGAAAGTCCGAGAAAGGAAGGACATTTCAGGTACAAACTCCGAGAGAACAGCCACTGGCCATGGCAGTGACACCTATCATTAAGGAGTCAGCAGCATTGATGGATGCAATGGATGTTGATTGAGTAGGGAGACGAGCCCTGCTTAAATGTTTTGATTGTGGGCAATTAGGGCATATGGCTCAAAATTGTAGGCAGAAAAGGAAGATTAGGGAAGCGACAATCAAGGAAGTAAAGTTGGAAGAAGATAAGCAGAAGAATTTTGTGGAAGAGTCTCAGTGAAGGTTTCCCCATTGGTGACCCAGAATCAATATAATGTATTAGTATCTGAGGAAACCCAGAGTGAACCTGAAAGAGAAATTGAAGAGTCCAACCATCATTATTTATGCGACAAAGAAAAATGCCCAGCCCTATTTCTGAAGACCCCTAAATTCTTTATTTGCTCAGTGTGGATAGAACCCAAAATCAGCTTGACAGTAGGATTGAAGACAGTGGACATGCATGCAGCAATTAATGTGGAGGCATTGCTTGACAGCGGTGCTACTGGATTATTCATTAATTGATCCTTAATTACTGGAAATGGTATTTACACACATAAACTGCCACAACCTATAATGGTGTACAATATTGACGGTATGATCAATAGTGGAGGAACTATTCAGGAGGAGGTGATGATGATACTAAAGTATCAGGATCATCAGGAATGAGCTGTATTTGAGGTGTGCAAGCTTGGGAAAACCAATCTGATAATTGGATGTCCATGGTTATGAAAGCATAACCCGGAAATTGATTGGAAAACTGGGAAGGTACACATGACTCATTGTCCTAAAGAATGTAATGTGTATGGGAGGAAGGTAAAAAAGAAGAAGAAGGAAAAGAAAGAGAAAGAACATTCGAGGAAGTATTCTGTTACAATGGAGGAAGTGGAGGATGAGGATATGCCAAATGGAGAAGTTCCAGTCATGACAAGTAAGGAAGAACAGAAGCAAATGTTTAGGGAAATTCATGGAGGACAGTCATGGGATAAAAATGTAGAGAAAGTGGAGAAGCCAGTGGAGGAGTGGATGCCAAAAGCCTACCATAAATATTTGTCAGTTTTTCAGAAGAAGGAATCAGAGTGGATGCCAGTGCAAAAGCCATGGGACCATGCTATTGAGATGAAGTCAGGATTTGTGCCAAAGAAGTCAAAAGTCTATCCATTATCTCCAAAGGAATAAGAAGAAGTGGATGCATTTCTTAATGAACAATTGTGCAAGGGATACATACGACCTTCAAAATCACCACAGACATCACCAGTATTCTTTGTACCAAAAAAGAATCAGAGGAAGAGAATGTGTACAGATTATAGGTATTTGAATGAGTGGACAGTGAAGAATGCATACCCTTTGCCATTGATCTCAGAGATAATTGACAAGGTGGGAAAGGCCAAGGTCTTTACAAAATTGGATTTATGCTGGGGGTACAACAATGTATGAATAAAGAAAGGAGATCAGTGGAAGGCAGCATTTGCTATGCGTTGAGGATCCTTTGAGCTGCTTGTCATGTTTTTTGGAATGACCAATAGTCCCCCAACTTTCCAAAATATGATGAACAACATTTTCAAGGATGTGATAGACAAAGGCATGGTAATAATATTCATTGACAACATTTTGATATTCATGGAGAATGAAGAAAATCATGAGACGATAGTGCAGGAGGTGTTGAAGAGATTGGCAGAGAATGATCTATTCATTAAACCAGAGAAATGTGTATTTGGGGCAAGAAAGATTGAGTTCTTTCGATTAAAGATTGGTCCTGATGGAATCAAGATAAATCCTATCAAGGTACAGGCAATTGTCGATTGGCCTGTGCCTACTCGTATCAAGGAAGTTCAGGCTTTCTTGGGACTCACCAATTTTTATTGTCACTTTGTTCATAATTTTTCCAAAATTGCCACACCATTACACAACCTTATGCAAAAGGGAGTAGTGTGGAGATGGGGAGAACAACAGCAGACAGCATTTGAGGAGTTGAAGAGGAAGTTTGTGGAAGAGTCAATATTGGTCCCAGTAGATTTCACATGTCCCTTATGAGTGGAATCAGATGCATCAGACTTTGCTACTGGAGCAGTATTATCAATGCTATGTGAAGATGACAAATGGCATCCTTGTGCATAGTTGTCTTGAGGGTTGAATGATGTGGAAAGAAATTATGATGTGCATGATAAAGAGATGTTGGAAATAATATGAGCATTGGAAGCATGGAGACATTATTTGGAGGGATGTACACATCAGATCGAAATCTGGACAGACCATCAAAATCTGCCATACTTAATGTCCACTCAAAAGCTTAACTGTCAACAAGCATGTTGGGCATTATTCCTATTGCATTTTAATTTTCACTTGGTCCACAAAATGGGAAGCTTGATGAGAAAAGCAGATGCATTATCCAAACATACAGATCATAAAAGAGGGGTGGAGGAGGACAATAAAAATATTACCCTGCTCAAACCTAAATACTTTTGTATTTGTGCTATGCATCAAGGGCATTTATTGGTGGATAGCTCACAGATGGAAATGTTGCCTAAAATTAGGCAAAGTTCAGAGATGGATGATGAAGTAGTGGAAGCTGTGAGAGCTTTGAGGGGAGAGAAGAAAGGTAATATTAAAGGAGATGAATGGGTTGAAGAGCAAGGGTTAGTGTTGTTCAGAAGAAAGGTCTATGTACTGAAGGATCAAGATTTACAAAGGGAGATCATACAGTTACATTATAATACACCAGCTGCTGGACATCCAGAAAGGTGGAAGACGTTGGAGTTAATGATGAGAAATTATTGGTGGCCTGAAATTTCCAAGTATGTGTTGGGGTATGTGGATAGGTGTGATATGTGCATGAGGGGGAAGAAATTTTCAGAAAAGCCTGCAATTAATGCTGAACCCTATACCTAAAGCACCATGGCGAGATATATCTGTGGACTTTATCACAGGATTACCTGAAGCTCAAGAATACAATGCAATATTTGTAGTATGTGACTGCTTCACAAAGGAAGTCCATATCATTCCTACTACAGCAGAAACCTCATCATTGGGCTTGGCATGCCTCTATCTAAATCAGGTATGGCAGTTACATGGATTACCTGATACAGTTATCTCCAATCATGGATCACAATTTGCTTCTGCATTTATATGAGAGTTAAATAACATATTGGGGATTCAAACCAAATTATCTATGGCATATCACTCACAAACCGATGGGCAGACAGAGAGAATGAATCAGGAGTTAAAGCAGTACCTATGCATGTTTGTCAATCACTGACAAACCAACCGGCCTGAATGGTTGGCAATTGCAGAATTTTCCCATAATAATAAATTCCATTCAGCTACTCGCATGTCACCCTTCTTCGCTAATTATGGGTATCATTCCAGAATGGGAGTAGGACCTCGAAGGGAAGTCAAGGTACAGTCAGTGGAAGACTTTGTATCAAAAATGTGAAAGGTGCAGGAGGAAGCAGAGGCAGCATTGATGAAAGCACATGATGATATGATGTGATACACAGGTCATACTCGAGCTGTTGCTCCAGAGTATAAAGTTGGTGACTTGGTATGGCTAAGTACCAAAGATCTGAATATTCCATGACCTTCAAGAAAGCTCATGGAGAAGCAAGTTGGCCCATATCCAATTTCTAAAATAATTTCACCCAATGCAATAGTCTCAAAATTACCTCAATCATTCAAGATTGATCCTGAGATTAACATTTCCTGTTTACACTCTTACTGCCCACCCACTATTCCCAGTCAACAAACTACTCCACAACCTCCAATAATGGTAAAAGGTGCTCCAGAATATGTAGTAGAAGAGGTTTTGGACTCTCATCTTCAACGAAATAAATTGGAGTTCTTAATCAAGTGGAAGAACTACACCAATGAAAATAATTCATGGGAACCCAAGGAGAATTGTAAGCAAGCATGTAATGCAATTGCCCAATTCTTTAAATGTAATCCAAATGCTCCACGTCACATTGCTAGAATGGTGTATGAGGGGATAAATTTCTGGCCTTACCAGAATTTCACAGAGGGGACAGATACAATATTTTCTCACCTGGAAGTCGAGGCATAAAAGGCGGGTAATGTTAGGAGTCTCCTGACATGCCTATTACATAATAATATTTTTATTTTATCTTATTTTATTTTACTAAAATATGCTACCAAATGCCTATACATGCTTTATTTGTCAGCATGGAAATTTTCAATTTACATGCATCAATATGTATGTGCATGTATGCATGCATCAGTAGCAACATAGTACAATATATGTAACATAGTATATAACCATAAAATAAATACTAGGGGACCTCAGTTGAATTCTCTTAGGTATTCCATCCATATTTGTGGTGCAAAAAGCCTATTTCAGCCAACTAATCTATTTTTAACCCATTGCATCAAAACCATCAAACTAGTGTTGCCAATGGCACAGCTTGGAGCTGCAAGCCATTGAGCTGAGCCACTATTTTGGGCAAGCCGCACCGGTAAATCAGCTCTGGGCTGTATCTGGCTCAGCTTTCAGATTGGGCGGCTCAGAGTGGCTCAGGGCAGCTAAGCCATCCAAAAATAGCATGAGTGAACTAGCATTTGACTTGCATGTTTCTATTGCATCTGGCTGCATCTCCTGCATCACCCATCCCTCCATCTATGAGTGGACGCCACCTGCACCTGCAGCAGGGGCTTCTCATTGTGTGGTGGTGGAGACATGAGGAGAATGGAATGATCTTACTTTTTTTTTTGTTTTGCATTTCAATGTTGGGAAAAGAGTGGAAGTAGCCAATGTACAGCGTAGCGGCCATGGGGTGGGCTGATTTGTGATCTGAAGATGGTGGGCATCGGTACATGACATCTGGTTGTATGACTCTTATCCTGAAAACAGGGCCAATATATGAAGCTTCCACCTCATGTAACATTCACTGTCCAGTCTCTAGGTGCCATTGTCATGAGTTTCTAAAACATCATATACACTACTATCTTCAACGGCTCATGTAGAGTGGCTTGTTGAACTACATGATTATAAAAGTCATCATTAGCAGTCACTGTGAAATTCTTCTTGAGGTTCAAGGTAGTAATGTTGTTAGTCGGCTATTGTCACTTTCCTCTGAATTGGACATGAACATGAACTCGTGCTTGCACTTGCAGTGGTTGGGACAACAAGTACATGTTCGCAATTCCTCCCAACCCCCAACATACATTCAATCTGAAAAACAAGCCTAGTCATTCAATAGCAATGCTATCTTGTGGGGTGCACTCGGAAATTGTTTATATGCTGGACCCATATAGCATAAAGTACATATTAGCTTGGGGATTCCCTGGAATCATGGCAGCACCCAAAATCATTATTTAGCATATATGACAATGGATGATGAAGAGACATGCTTGAACGAGGCTTTGTATCCTTGGCCTCTATGGAGAATGCGATAACAGCTGTATACAGTGCATCATCATTGTCATCATCACTGGGGCTGGGGCCAGGGTAAGGATCCACCCCATGAGCAGTTGCTTACGGGCATGGGTGGTTTGCAAGTGATGGGTGGTAGTGGTGACGTGGAAGTCATCTGGAGTAAAATAGATCCACCCTGTGAGCGGTTGCTCACAGGCATATGGTGACATAGGGGATTTGCTACCCCACGAGCAGTGGCTCATTGTGGTGGGTGTCGTTAGCAGATGAGGGTGGCAACTACAAAAAGAAAATACTCTGTTAGTGGATAAAACAAAGAAAAGAAGAAGAAGAAACATACTGGAGGGGGGCCCTCATCCCCTTGTTCTCCCTTCTCCGTGTACGTCGTATGTTGTTGTAGTAGTATATAAGCTAAAAATAACAAAAAAGCAGTTAGTATTTGAAAAAGAAAGAAAAGAACAATTAAACACTTAATTCACATGTGGAGGGGCCTCAGGCTCCTCCCAGCTACATAAAAAACATCTCACATCCCTTTTGGAGGGAAGGAGAAACCCATGTGATGCCAGGTGTAGTCGTTACAAAGATATGCAGAAATCTAGAGTGGGAGAGATAAGAATCATCAGTTTGGCTGATCACAAGGATAGAAAGTCAAAAACATGCTTACTTTTGTATTACAAGGCTCCCAAGTGCTAGATGGCAGTAGAAAACAAAAAAGGAGAGCATAGGATAGTGTAGATGAAGAGAGGGAGAGCAGGCAATGCAGGATGAATAGCCAGTATATTTGAATGGCTAAGCCACTCTGAGCCGCTCTGGAGCTGTGAAAATCAGCTAAGCTTGTGAGCCAGAGCTGCAAAATCAGCTTAGCTGCATGAGCTGCACCACGAGCGAGCTGAGCTGAGCCGTGGCAACACTACATCAAACCCCCCATCATGTGCGTGTGCCCCACTGCCTTTTTGTAGGAGAGCCCGCATGGTTCAGCTAGCAGAACAGTAGGTGTCACCCTAACATGAGCTAAAAGAGGGGAATCTGAAGTTAATATTATACTACATAGTTCAGACACTTCAAGTGCACCCAACAGAGGGGAATTCAAAGAGAAAATTCTATGGACCCATCTGTCGATGCCCAGTATATGTGATAGACCTAAAAATCAAATAATAGGCTAAAAATTAGCAAAAAGGCAGAAATAGACAGATCAAGCTGTGGAATGACATCACCTTGATGGGTAAACATCCAGAAGGGGTCCCACCTCTAAGAATAGAACTGTCAACATGTACCAACAAGGGAAAAACTAAAAAATAATTATAAACTGGGAATAAAATCATTGAGAAAATCATAGAAAATGCAGAATAAAGTGAAATAAAATATGAAAAAATATGGGATGGACACAGAAAATTGCCCAGATGCCTGGGATGCCTCCCCTTTCCCTTACATCACCCCTCTTCTATGATGCATCACATTGATGCATTCAAAATCATATCTGGCCAAAGTTGGATGCCTGGATGCATTGAGGTACAGAAGAATATCAATGGTAAAACTCCTTGACTAGCCATGGGGCATTCATGTCAAACTCTGCAATCCAAGAATTCTCTTCATACCCATAACCCTTCCAGTATACCAGGTATTCAAGTTTGCCTTAGCATAAGTGGCTGTCTAGGATGGACTCAACCTTGTACTGAGGTTTGCCTTTGATCACTGTAGGCAGTGGAGAAGGTCATGCCATACATCCAGGAAATGGATCTGTGGGGGCTGGCAGCTGTTTGATGATGTGGAAGACAGGGTGTAGTCTGGACATTGATGGTGGTAGCCATAGGCAATGGGCATGCAACCCAATGCATTTGGTGATGAGGGAGGGTCCAAGGAGGTAGTGGGTGAGTTTCTTGGATGGTGGTGTAGTGGAAATGATACTGGAGTTGAGATAGACACAATCACCAACCTTGTACATGGGTGTGAGTGAGTGACGTTGGTTGTAGAAGCATGCCATATTGTTCTTCACCTTAGCCAATGCTGCCTTCACTTTCTCCAAGGTCCTGTGTTGAGGAGGAAGGGAGTTTGTTGGGTGGAGGGATGGACATGATTGTTGTACACAAACTGTAAGAGGAAGGGAGGGCATCCCAGGCATCTAAGCAATTTTCTGTGTTCATCTCATATTTTTTTATATTTTATTTCACCCTATTCTGCATTTTCTATGATTTTCTATAATTTTATTCCTATTTTATTATTATTATTTAGTTTTTCCCTTGTTGGTACATGTTGACAGTTCTATTCTTAAAGGTGGGACCCCTTCTGGACATTTACCCATCAAGGTGATGTCATTTCATAGCTTGATCTGCCTATCTCTGCTGTTTTCCATTTTTAGACTACTATTTAATTTTTGGGTCTATCACAATATACTAGGCATCGACAGATGGGTCCATAGAGTTTTTTCTTTGGATTTTTCTCTGTTAGATGCACCTGAAGTGTTTGTATTATGTAGAATAATATTCACTTTGGATTCCCCTCTGTTAGCTCATTATTAAATGAGGCTTTGAGGATGCCCTTACAGTAGCAAACTCTCTCCCTAGGCCCAGAATTGAAGCACACTGCAGATATAACACCTTCTACACATACAGGATGTTGCCCAGGATGCAATAGACACCCCAACCTTAAGTGCACCCTTATCTCCACTTGATGCACCGCCACATGCCATGGACACCCCAAAATGCATTGAAGTGCTCGAAGGTGCCATTATTGGGTTGCATGCGCACATTGTATCACTCAAATTGTGTATTGAAAGTTTTGTGAATACCCTATAGCTTAGTCTCTCACCTAATATTCCATTTATTTCAACACCAACCACTTTCAGCATCAATGCTCTACCTAATATCACTGGCACACAGATTAAACTGTCTCCCTCTGCCAACTTTAATGGTGCATGCTCTCATGGACATTCTTTCCTCAACTCCTGTAAGTTATACATCAGTCTTTATCCTCATCAGTTCCTAGATGACTCCACAAAAATTTATTGGGCCTTCAAATACATGAAGTCTGAGCACACCTACCTCTACATTGGCTGCATTTTGCACTAAGCACAAAAATTCCCTCCCTTTCTCCTCTTGGGATGACTTTAGAAAGTAGTTTGTAGGACATTTCTGCCCTCTCCATTAATGTCAACAAGCTGCAACATGCCTTGAGTCATCCTTGTATTATCAAGCACACTGATCTGTAAACGACTATACTGATGAGTTTAGATATTTAGTGGACATGACAGGAGATGGGAGTAGGCTACTAGTGGTGATTAAATTTTGTCGTGGTCTCAATCAAGAGGTTCAGAATTAGATTGCACAGATGTTGAAGGAGTACCCAGCTGATAACAATATTGATGCTTGGTACAAAGCTGCTTCTCTCTGCGATGAGAACTGACTCATGAATGCAGCTTTTAACACTACACTCCATGCCACTATGACCACACATGCCCCCAATCCCTCCAACTGTCCACCCCTGCTGCCCACCAGGAACTGCTTGATACCCTGCTGGTTGACCTGCTAGAGGAAGAACTTCACTCCATGACCAATTTCCTCCTCTGAATCCCTCAGCTCAATGGAAGTCACACCTACTCCATACACACCTGTTCCTCCTCCTCCCAGATTGAAATCTTGGGAGTGCAAGCTACCATGCAAGTACATTGTGGCATCCACCCCCTCCCAGTGATTACTAGAATTGAAAATTGAGCTGCAGACTATGGATATGGGGCAAGTATCCAGTGCCTCTGCTCTCCTGAAGTTGGGTGCCATGGGTCTTTTCATTGATTTACACCTGGTTCAACAAAAACAACTCAATACCTGCTCACTATCTCAACACATACCTGTCTACAATGTGGATGGTTCCCCAAATGAAGCTGGGGTGATTTGGAAGGTTGTTGACCTAGTCCTCTGCTACAAGGACTACAATGAATAGGCTCTCTTTGCTGTGACTTAACTGGGGAATCAGAAGGCAATCTTGGGCTATCTGTGGCTTTGTGACCATAATCCTGAAGTCAACTAGGTGACAGATGAAGTCATGATGAGTTGTTGTCCCTCTCATTGCCATACTTGCTTCACTGAAGGCAGACAGGAGCATTGAGAGTAAAAGGTACTCTTACAATGCACTCAAAAATGTCATGCTAGTCCAATGCTTATGGCCGATGTGGACTTGGAAGATGTCCAAGATCTCACACCTGATTCTGGCAATGATAAAGAAGAGATAGAAGAGATCAAGGAAAATGACCAAATTTTTTACACTGCTATTAACCCTTTGCATGAGGTGCGTGCCACCTCGAATGTCTTCCAGCACCTTGCGGAGGCCTTCCATAAGAACAGTGCATCCAAATTCTTTACCAACTCTGTGCTTCCTCACCTGCATGACTTTGAGGATGTCTTTTCCAAGGAATCCTTCAACTCACTTCCTAACTGTAAGTTGTGGAATCATGCAATTAAGCTCACACTGAGTGCCATGCCTTCCTCCTGCAGGGTCTACCCTCTCTCCCCTAAAGAACAATGACAACTTGACAAATTTATTGATGAACACATTGATGATACTCAACCCAGAAACCCAAACAAAACCTACTAAATGGCTTCGGATGGTATAACACAGGCCAGAGGAAGGGTGCAAGGTGGTACTAAATATCACTGCTAAGACCAAAATGTTGTGCTTAGCGACGCAAAATAATAAGTGATGGTTTGAATAATCTGTAAGAGCATATGAAGGCATTCGAAGGAGTTTGAAAGAGGCTCGAATATGTGTGAAGAGGTTTGAAGTCATGTAAAGTAGTCCGAATAAGTTCAAATAGGTTCAAAAAGGTTCGAAGTATATGGAAAAGCAAGTTTAACAAATGTGAAGTGTTTTGTCGAAAGGCAATAGGCGATATGCGATAAATCAGAGAGCAAATATGATAATTTCGAAGAAGTTCGCGATATTTCGCAGAACTTAGAGATATGATGTGATCTAAGACTCAAGAGAATGGCTCTTAAATCAGACAATAAGTGTGAGGGTAACTTGTGCTGTTCCCCATTACTTTCTTCTAACTAACTAATACAAGTCTATATACAAAATGAAGAGATAGTACTAAAAAGGAAATAAAAACATGTGTAAAACATGAGGCAAATATATCAAACAATGAGGACTTGTAAATCATGAAACAAATGATAAATGATAAATAATGAAATGTATAGTGTTCCCATATGGTAAAAGTACTTATCCTGTGCCTCAATATATCAAAGAAATACAAAAATGCACTTATCACATTCTAACTCTCTTGTACTCTCTCCTCGTGTCTGGTAGTGCTTGATATGCAACTAAATGGATTGTTCCAAATGTGCAGCATGTATCGAAGGTGTTTCAAAACATCTATATGGCAGCCAATATTGTTCAAAATGCTGCAAAGTGGTTTGAAGTGTCGCAAAATGTCGCAAAATGGTTCGAAAAAGTTTGAAGTCATCCGAAATAGTGCGAAATCATGCGAAATAGTTCGAAAATGATTTAAAGTCAATTTAGTGGCATTCATAGTGGTTCGGAGCACGTGTCATAATGTGTCGATATGAGTGGGAATACTTCTCCAGATTTTAAAGTGCGTAGTGGATCTATCAACATGGCTTTGGGTCATATCTGCCCTTCAAAGTCATCCATGGCCTTGCCCTTCTTCTTTGTCAAGAAGAAGAATGGGTCCTTTTGACCAGTTCAAGACTATCGATGCCTCAATGACATTATAGTCAAGAATCATTATCCACTACCCCTCATATCCAAACCTGTCAACCAACTCTGCAGGGCACATTACTTCACCAAGCTTGATGTCTGCTGGGGTTACAACAATGTGTGAATAAAGAAAGGAGATGAGTGGAAGGCAGCTTTTTGCAAAACCATGGTCTTTTTGTACTGCTTGTCATGTTCTTTGGTCTCACTACTAGTCATGCCACCTTTCAGACCATGATGAATAACATCTTCCACGATCTTATATTGGAAGGTGTTGTCTGTGTCTACCTTGACAATATTCTCATCTTCACTCAAGACCTCAATGAGCATCGTCGAATCACATGCCTGGTGCTGGAGTGACTTTGGTGGCACAAACTCCATCTTCATCATGACAAGTGCAAGTTATGAGAAGACATGAATCAAGTACTTTGGCTTGATTATCTTGGATGGACAGGTGGAGATGGACCTAGTCAAGGTTGCTGACATTACAACCTGGCCCATACCTATGAACAAAAAAGAGGTGCAGTTTTTCCTGGGCTTCATCAATTTCTATTGGTGCTTTATTAAAGATTTCTCTTGTCATGCATGCCAATTATTTGACTTACTGGCAAGGAGGGATGGAGGTGGAAAAATGCACAGCAGAAGGTGTTTGAGAAGCTCAAAGAGATGGTCACTTTTACTCCAATCCTTACTTTTGCTGACAACTCATGTCCCTTCTGTATAGAAGCTGACAGTTTGGACTTTGTGATAGGTGCATTGCTGTCCCAACAGTCTCCTGAGGACCAGAAGTGGCACCCCATTGCCTTCTACTCAAAGAGTCTCAATGCTATGAAATGCAATTATAAGACCCACCACAAGGAGATGCTGGCAATAATGCAGGCATTGGAAGAGTGGCAATATTTTCTGGAGGGTGCTTGATACAAGGTCAAGATCTGGACAGACCACAAGAACCTCGAGTACTTCATGACTGCCAAGAAACTTAACTGTTGCCAAGCCCACTAATCCCTCTACCTCTCCAGGTTCGACTTCTCCCTGCATCATCGCCCGGGCTACAGCATGGGGAAGATTGATGCCCTTTCTCATCATCTGGACCATGGGGATAGAAGCAATGACAATCAAGGTATTGTGTTGTTGCAACCTAATCTGTTTACAGTCCATGCATTAGAGGGTGAAAAGCACAGTATCCTACATGACATTTGTCATGTGAACTGTAGCAGTTTACATGAGGATGCTGTGGCTCTGGCAGTGAAGGAGCTGAAAAAGGGATCCACTTCTTTGCTTCATGCAGCAGAGTAAACAGAAAAGGATAACAGCCTATACTTCTGTGACCATATCTATGTCCCTAACAATTTCCAGCTTCAGCAATGACTCATCTCTCAACACCATGACTCGCTCATTGCTGGCCACCCCAGGCATTGAAAGATGTTGGAGTTCATATCACAGAATTATTGGTGGCCCCAGATGTCTCAACTCATTGGTCAGTACTGTCATACCTGTGATCTCTGCTTACACACCAAGACTCCATGATGCAAGCCCATAGGTGAGTTGCACCCCCTAGTCCCAGAAAATCATTGGGACATCATCAGTGTGGACTTCATGGTGGAACTACTGAAGTCCAATGGGTTTGATGCAGTAATGTTCACAGTTGACTCTGCTGGGAAGTGAGCTCATTTCATTCCCACTCATATGACTGTCACTGCACTTGAAATGGCTCAACTCTATCTGTGCCATGTGTCTCCATGGATTGCCTGGCACATTCTTCTGTGATTGAGGGCCACAGTTTGTTGCAGAGAGCTGTACCACCTGCTGGGGATCAAACTCCTCACCTCGACCACCTACCACCCACAGACAGATGGACAGATGGAGTGAGTCAACCAAGAACTGGAGCAGTACATCTGTATCTTCATCAATGAGTGACAGGACAATTAGGAAGATCTCCTTACCATGGCTGAGTTTGGATACAACAATCATGTCCACTCTTTCATCCAACAAACTCCCTTCCTTCTCAATACCCATACATGGGTTTCAAGCCTCGGCAAGCACCCTCACACTTGAAAATAATGAACAAGTTTACAGAGCAGATGGAAGGACACCTTGGAGGAGGCAAAAGATAACATGGCACACTTCTACAACCAGTGTCACTCATCCACACCCACATATAAGGTTGGTGATTATGTATACCTCAACTCTAGTGACATTTCCACCACATGCCCATCCAAGAAACTCACCCACCATTTTCTTGGACCATTCCTCATTACTAGACACATCGGATCACATGTCTACCACCTATGGCTACTACGATCTACCCCATCTATAAAATTGCTGCCTGCTCCCATGGATCCATTTCCAGAACAGATAACACAACCTCCTCCACTGCCTATAGATGGGTATGAGGAGAACTCTTGGATCACAGAGTCCAATCTGAATGCCCCATGACTGATCAAGGAGTTCCACCACCAACATTTCTCTGCGCCTCAGTGCACCCAAGTGTCTGACTTCAGGCAAATATGGTTTCAAATGCATCGAGGCAATGCATCATAGAAGGGGGGTGATGTAAGGGGAAAGGAAGGTGTTCCAGACATCTGGGCAATTTTCTGTGTTCGTCCCATTTTTTTAATATTTTATTTCATTCTATTCTGCCTTTTCTATGATTTTCTATGATTTATTCCTATTTTATTATTATATTTCAGTTTTTTCCATGTTGGTACATGTTGACAGTTCTATTATTAGAGGTGGGACCCCTTCTGGATGTTTACCCATCAAAGTAATGTCATCCCACAGCTTGATCCACCTATTTCTGCCTTTTTGCTATTTTTAGCTTACTATTTGATTTTTGGGTCTATCACATATACTAGACATTGACAGATGGGTCCTTGCAGTTTTCTCTTTGGATTCCCCTCTGTTAGGTGCACCTGAAGTGTCTGTATTATGTAGTATAATATTAACTTTGGATTCCCCTCTGTCAGCTTACTATTAAGTGAGGCTTTGAGGTTGCCCTTACAGTTCTCATCGCAGAGAGAAGCAGCTTTGTACCAAGCATCAATATTGTCATCAGCTGGGCACCCCTTCAACATCTGTGCAATCTGATCCTGAACCTCTTGATTGAGACCATGATGAAATTGAACCACCACTAGTGAAGGAGGACTATACACTAGGGCCATAAAGTAGATAATACGAAGTGCAAGATATACACCAACCAAGACTGGTGGATAGCACAATGTCAGACAACCAACCACTGACAGTTCCACCAAGCTTATGGCAAATAACTCTCACAGAGAACACTGCATCAACACAAAGAAGATCAATCCAAACAACAGCGACCTCGGAACAGTCTGCAAAAGAAAAACTTGCAGCTCACACACCAATGGAGAAAGGTAGGATCACAAGACAGTCAGATTTAGCAGCACTGAATAACTCCAATACAAGCGACATTTCTAATGTGGAGACAGGTCACTCCTGGCTGATGGCAAAAGGGCTAGTAGCACCATCAGATTCAACACTATCTCTGGCTGCACTAGCAGAAACTCTTTTCCAGGTTGGAGCACTACCAAACACCCTATTGCAGATGCTCAATGGAATCCATGTGGTGACCTCAAGAAATGGAGGTGATAAACACAGCAAAAGAAGTCTCTGGACTAGTATTAAAAGAGTTGACTACTATCACTGACAGAATACAGACTATGATTAGAGAAAAAGCTGAAGAAGATATCAACAAACTACATGAAAAGCAGACGAGATGCTAGCCCAGGCCAAAGATTTAGCAGAAGGACTAGGCAAAATAGCAGCCAAAATAGCTGACAGAGAAAGAGAGGACAACAGCCATCTCCTACCAAGATGCTCTGAACCAGGGAATGGCAGGCCCACCCATCCAAGTGGACCCATGGATTAGGGCGAAAGAAAGCATAAGGGCAAGGCAATTTTTCTGGATGCTTTCAATAGATATGCAAGATCTTAAGTCCATGTCAGCTCCACAACTCCTAAAGCACGTGAACACAAAACTAAGCAAAGCAGTGAAAATAACAAATGAGGAGTGTAGGCTGCAATTGGCAACATGGCTCAAAATGGAGGGATGCTAATCAAAGCAGGAGATGATGAATCAGCCAACTGGTTACACAGCGAAGCAAACATTCTGCACATGGAATGTAAACTGGAGACCATCCTGACTAAATCCTGCAGCTACAGTGTCATGGCCTATTTTGTTTCACTCATGTTCGATGCAATGGAAAGATCTCACACCGAAGAAGTAGTAGAAACTAACAACCCCTGTATAGATTCCATCAAAAAATGTAGGTGGGCTAAAGCACCAGAGCAATATAACCCCAACCAAATGGTAGGACACATGATTATTATCTTCACTGACCAAGATAGTGTGAACCAAGCCATACTAAATGGGCTGGTGATATGCAACAAAAAAGTGTTGGTAACAAAATGCAAATGGGAACCAATCAGATGCCTCAAATGCCAAGGCTACAATCACATTGCAAACAAATGTATAATCTGAAGAGAAATATGTGCGAAGTGTAAAGAAAACCATAGATCCACTGGCTGCAACTCCCCAAACCTGCTATGCACTTCATGTGGAGTTCATGGATATGCTAGCAGTGACCAGACCTGTCTGATATTTCTAAAGAAGTATGCTGACCATGAAGCAAAAAAACCAAAAACCTACTTTCTTTCTTCCCCTCCAGAAAATTGTGGACATGAGAATCAGCTTCTCCAGGTGGCCAGTGGACTGCAATCCCCACAGACTTTGCAGACCTAGTACAACTGACCAGAAGAGGCAACATGTGACAAACCCAACTCTCATTCCAATCCAGGCAAGTCATGCCATACAGACAAGAGCTTGAGCACCTGGTGTGGGACAGACAAACTGAAAGAGGCATTCCCCCTCCCAACAATGAGAAACAAGTAACTGAACAGCAAACCAACAACAACAAAAATGAATCAGAGAATGTCTAATGATGCAAATACAGCTATAGAGTTAAGAATCCTCCAGATAAACTTGAATAAATCACTCACCGCTCACCTAGAACTCATCAATGACTTGCTTGCAGCACACTGGGACATTGTCCTGGTTCAGGAACCTTACATCACTTTTTTTAGCAGCATTAGAACACCAAATTGCTTTGTAGCAGTAACCCCTACCTTGCGAGTGGACCTAGATGCACCTGTCTAATCCATGATATGGGTAAGCACAGCACTGTCCACTAACAACTGGAAGACCCAACACAAACAACATAGTAGCAATCGAATTTAATGGCCGGTATGGCTCACTAAAAATCTACAGCATCTACTACATATGTTACAACCATTTTGTGGGAGTGATGGCATGATGAGATCAGGGCTAAAAATAGTCGACAAGCTGCATAACATAGGCTACAGTCATTTTGTGGGAATGATGGGAGTGATGGTTGATGGGATTATCTAAAATTTGTCAGGCTTGGTCAGAGCTGTGCAAAATGTATCAGCCTTTGTCAGAGCTGTGCAAAATTTGTCAGAAATGATGGCATTTGTCAGAGCTGACTAAAAATTAGTCAGATAACTGGGTTTCAAAATGTGGTCGTAGCATATGTAGAGGTAAGCTGCAGCTGGGTTTGAAGTGGAGTTTGAAACTTCACAAGTGAGCTGAGTGTGGAGAGGAGTGTGAAGGAGTGTGAGGGGAGTGTGAGGGGTGGGGAAGGGGTGTGACAGGGTGTGAGGGGGTGTGAGGGGGTGGGCAGGAGGGGGATGCAGGAGAGGTATGAGGGGTGGGGAGGGGATGTGAGGAGTGTAGAGGGGGGAGGTGAACATGGAAGAGTAAGAGGGGGATGGGGAGGGGGAAGGGGGAGGTGGGGAAGGGGGAGAGGGAGATGGGGAAGGGGAAGGGGGAGATGAGGAAGAGAGAGAGGTGGGGATGGGGGTGGGGATGGGTATGGGTATGGGTATGGGGAAGGGGAAGGGAGAGATGGAGATGGAGATAGAGATAGAGATTGGAATAGGAATAAACACCACAACTCCCCCACATTGACTTGGGGGCAATGGTCCCAAGTGAACTGAAGAGTTGTGTACTACTGTATCTAAAAGTCAACGAAAGAGTTGTGTCACTATGAACCCCCAAATGTTGACTTTGGGCTGAAGGTCCAAAGGCAACTGAAGAGTTGAGTAATGTATTGGGATTAAGCATTGTGTTACATATATGTGAGCTGGCCCATGCCAGTGTCAGGCTGAGTGAGCAAAGTGAGTGAATGCCATGACAAAGGCATGGATCATAAGCTTGTCTATTACATATGCTATGATGATTTTGTGGGAGTGATGGCATGATGGGATCAGGGCTAAAAATAGATGATGCACTGCATAACATAGGCTACAGTCATTTTGTGGGAATGATGGGACTGATAGTTGATGTGATTATCTAAAATTTGTCAAGCTTGGTCAGAAATGATGGCATTAGTCAGAGCTGACTAAAAATTAGTCATATAACTGGGTTTGAAATGTTGTTGTCCCATATGTATAGCACCAATAGTGCTGGTCAGTAACAAGTCAATACAAATTTGTAATGTGGTCAGTAACAAGTCAATACAAATTTTTGATTTGTAACGAAGTCAGTAACATGACAATACAAATTTGTAATGAGGTCAGTAAAAAGTCTGAAGGCAGTAACAGGTCAATACAAATTTAATGAAGTCAGTAACATGTCAATAAAAATGTGTAATGAGGTCAGTAACAAGTCAAATACTGAAAAGGCAGATTTGTGTGCATAAAATTTAGGTTGCGATCTAGTGGACACCTACTTTCACACCTCTTCTGGAACATGCACAACACAACCAAACAACTGACATTTCCTTACATGTGGAGAGAGTGTGCACAACAATCAATTGAGTACCTCTCTTCACACAACATTTGGGGCTATAATAGTGATACTATTGCAATTGCTATCTATTATAAAATAGCAAATTTGTGATTGTTATTACAAAAGTGTTGAAATTGTTTATTGGAAGTAGAAAACAGTTGAATTACAGTGAGTGTTGTGACAACTGGCTGTTAAAGGAAGTTGTTGCTGACCTTACTTCAGCTGTGCTGCATTGTTGGCCATTGAACAAAATTATTATTGGGCTTTACCATTACTAAATATGTGAGTGGTGTTGGCATATGTTGCAATAATAATGGCTTATTAGAGTATTTGCAGGAATCAAAGTAGACCTTCTACACCAGAAGTGGAAAGGGCTAGAATTAGAGATGCAGACCATTTGGAAAGGTTGCAAATGACCAATCCTGATGAGAGGAGAAGCAGAGTCAGAGTGACTGCCCCTGCTGAGGAGATTGTTCCACTGAACTATGGAGCTGCATTGGCTGCTCAGATACCACAGGTGCAGATGCCTGCTAATTGGAATGCTCCAAGGCAGTTTGAATTGCCTGTTGTACCTCCTGCTCCTGTATTACATGGGAGAGGGGCTCCTGTGATGCCATCTAGACCTGTTTTGGCAAACCATGGAGTAGGGGAAAATATAGCTTCTACCATACCACAGGTTCAACTGCCAGCAGGATGGAATGCACCTTTGGCCAATCCTATTCCTGTGGTTCCACCTGCACCTCAGTTACAAACAAGAAGGGGCAGAGGGAGAGGGAGAGGTGGGGGACTGGGGCCATTGCATAATATTTCAGGTTGTCATGCAGATCCTGCACTCAATAATCCGCATAGGGGACATATTGCATTTAGGGAAAGAACTGCAGATTATGATGCACATGTTCAGGAGTTACAACAAGAAGCAGCTAGGCAGTATCAGCATCAGCAGGATTTATTACAGAACATTGCAGAGGAAAGGAGAAGTGCTGAGGCTGTTGCTGCCAGAGAGAGGATATTACAGCAGAAGGCTGAAGTGAGTAGGGAGCATAATCTACAACTGCAGCATGTGAAAGCAGCTGGCTGAACAGGAAAGGAACAGGCAGGCTGCTGAAGATGAAGCAGCCAATCAACAATTGCAGCAGCTGGCTGAACAGGAGTTGGAGAGGCATGCAGCTGCCCAGCAAGCTGCTTTAGCTGCTGAGCCATGATATCATGACCCACCCAGACATATTAATATAGAGGCTGCATTGCAAGAACGTAACAGGCGCGATCAGGAATGGGCTCTCAGGATGCATCAGATGTGGAGAAATGAACAGCGTGCAGATGAGCAGGCACAGATGGATGAGGTTGAGAAGCTTCAATGTCTATCTATTGCATACAGAAACTTGCATCAATGAATGATGAGATTGGATCAATTGGCTAACAATATGTCTGGTGATCGGATTGATCAATATTGAGCTCAAGTGGATGCACAGGCGGAACAAATTTAGATGGATAGGGAAATGGCTGCATTGTTGGCTGCTGAGTATGAAGAACAGAGGAATAATGAGATTGCTTTGAGGAGGGAAATGGAAAATGAGGAATCTGATGATGATGATGGGAGCGAGTCTTCTTTGCAATTTCCACCTTCTCCCCTGCCATCAGATTATTATGATGGATTTGAAAGGGTGACTGCTTTACAATTTCCACCATCTCCTATGCCATCAGATTATTATGATGAGTTTGGAAGGGTGTCTCCTCTACAATTTCCATCTTCTCCTCCACAATCTTCATTGCAACTGCTGCCTGACCCAATATTCCATGTTCCATCATTGCTGCCTTCTCCCATGCAATCTCCTTCCCAAAGTTTGGAAGTTGCTGCTTGCAGGGACAAATTCGTCTGCCATCCTTCCGACCTGCTCCTGCCACATTGCGAGATCTGTTGTGTGGGAAAAGCCCTCTTTCTAAGGAATTTAAAACAAACATTCGACAGTATAATGCTGCATTTGCATTCACTTTTTTGGATGTCAAAGTGGACCATTCTGTCAGGTACATCAGGTGTATACAGCTTTTGTATTCATGGCGATCTTCATCATCATTCTGGAGCACTTTTGCCACCTCCTAGACAACCTGTAGCCTATGCACAGCTCTATATCCATGATCCTATTGCATAGCTTGATCTTCATGAGTGACAGAATAATAACCTCAACTCAGTTATCATGACAGAGCTGCAGGCTATGCTAAATAACACCCATCCTTATGTGCCTTTATTCAAGCAGTCATTCCAGATCATGAGGGAAAAGCCTTCAGAGGAGCAGGATAATGTCTCCATATGGCTGTGATCAGATAGAACCCAAGATTTATGCTGGTATAATCTCCCTACAGCTAATGATGAGGTAGCAGCTATTATTCCAGGTGATGGCTCTGAGGAACAGTCTAACCACAGAGATATTGTTCTCAGACTATGAGGGGGAGGGCTCAAGTGCATCAGCCAGTTGCATCCATCCTATTCAACTCTGCACTATGTCTTGCTTTTCCCTCATGGTGAAGATGGATGGCACCCAGATATACCTGCACACCAAGGTGCAAATAGAGCCAGAAGGGCACCCAATGTCAGTCAGAGATGCTACCATGCTTATCGATTGCATCCAAGGCCAGGAGAGCAGCTGCCATTATTTTGGGGTGGAAATCTCTTGCAGCAGTATGTTGTAGATGCTTGGGCATCTATTGAACAGAATATGTTGAACTGGGTTCGACATCACCAGAAGGAGCTTAGGGTTGATGTGTATGCTGGATTAAGGGATGCTGCCATGGGTGACCAGGATCCAAATATTAATCTAGAGAATCATGGGAGTCGCATCATTCTTCCATCAATCTATATAGGCAGTGAAAGGCATATGAATCAGCTTTTCCAGGATTCCATGGCCATTTGTCGCTTTTTTGGCAAGCCAGATCTCTTTCTCACTATGATTGCCAATCCACAGTGGCCAGAGATCCAGGAAGCTCTGTTGCAGGAGGAATCACCCAATCCACATTTTACCACAAATAGGAAAAAGCAGGAAGCCTATGACAGGCCAGACATTGTTGCATGTGTCTTTGAACAGAAAAAGAATGCATTGCTCAAGGATATCAAGGATGGTGTTTTGGGTAAAGTGGTGGCACACATCCATACCATTGAGTTTCAAAAGAAAGGCCTTCCACATATGCACCTCCTCATATTTCTCGATCCAGCCAATAAAATCTGTGATGCCCATGATGTTGATTCCATTGTGTCAGCACAGATTCCTGATCCCATCACACAGCCAATGCTCTATCACACTATAACTACCTGCATGCTTCATGGTCCTTGCAGTCATGACAAACCCAAGGCTTCATGCATGGTCGACAACAAGTGCAGCAAGAAATTTTCCAAGGAGTTCAGAGAACAAACCTCTTTTACTATAAACAATTATCCTGATTATGCCAGACCCAACAATGGTAGAACAGTGAGAAAGCATAACCATGTCTATAATAACAGACATGTGGTCCCATACAATCCTTATTTGGCTGCAAAGTAAGGAACATTTATCTGACATCATGTTTATTGGTTAACAATTTAGTTCATTTGTCAGATACAACTGTCACATCAATGTTGAGATCTGTTCTTCAATCGAGGCTGTCAAGTACATCCACAAGTAGATATACAAAGGCCATCACAGAACCATAATTGAGATTCTCGACCAAGACAGAGATGAGGTCAAGGAGTATCTTGATGCACGTTACATTGGATCTGTGGAAAGCTGCTGGCACATAAATGAATTTGGAATGCACTAAGAGTCTCCTCATGTTTATCGTCTGCCTGTCCATCTGGAGGACCAGCAAACAGTCTACTTCAATGCAGACGACAATATTGATGAGGTTTTGGAGAGGCCTGCTGCCAAGACCACATGTCTCACTGCTTGATTTGAAGCCAACAGAAGATATGAAGCAGCATGTACTGTCACCTCCCAGAACTTTCCTCAAGCATGGGTCTACAATGCAACCAAGAAGCAGTGGAACCCAAGAAGGCATGGCGAGCCTGCTATTGGCAGAATGTACTTTGCTTCTTTTGCCCAGGGAGAAAGGTTCTACCTCAGGCTGCTTCTTACTGTTGTCACAGGGGCAACATCATTCCAGCACTTGTGCACTGTCAATGGTGTCATCCATAATACATTCAAGCAGGCCTGTGTTGCATTGGGTCCTTTGCAGGATGACCAGGAATGGGTCCAGTGTCTTACAGAGGCAGGCCAGATGCAGCTCGGTTTCTCTCTCAGATTGCTCTTTGCCACCATTCTTCTTCATTGCAATCCAACATCACCTGACATCCTGTGGAACCAGTTCAAACATCACATTTGTGATGACCTCAGAGTCAAGCTTCTTTCCATCTATCCAGATACAGACTTTACAGATGATCAAGTCTACATGTATGGCTTGCATCTCATCAATCAGATTTTTATCAGATCAGGCAAACAACTTTCTGATTATCCAGAGATGCCTGCCATTGAAGGAAACTGGCACATTGATGTTCCTGCCAATAGGCTTTTGCAGGAACAGAGGAATTACAATGTTGAGTAGTTGGCCATCATTGTTGCTCACAATATCCAGCTTTTCAATCACAGGCAGAGATGGGTTTTTGATGCTGCAATGGATTCTGTCAACAATAACAAGGGAAAACTCCTGTTCTTGCATAGTGCTGGAGGTTGTGGAAAGACCTTTGTCTGCAACACCATTGCAGCTGCTGTTTGTGCTCAAGGAAAAATTGCTCTCTGTGTGGCATCATCTGGAATTGCTGCATTGCTTCTAGAAGGGGGTCGCACAGCACATTCCATGTTCAAAATCCCAATCAAAATTGATGAGGCCTCTACTTGCAGAATACTTTGAAGTTCAGATCTGCACCAGGTCCTTGATCAAACTTCCATCATCATCTGGGATGAAGTTCCTATGCAGCACAAATATGCCACAGATGCAGTAGACCGCACTTTGCATGATCTCAAGAAGAAGAATGTTCCATTTGGTGGAATCACTGTTTTGTTTGGAGGTGACTTTAGACAGACCCTACCTGTCATTCCTAGGGGCACTAGAGAACAGATCATAGCTTCATTTATCAAAAGAAGCACTCTCTGGCAATGCATTACTGTCTATCACTTGACTGAGAATATGTGACTCAACAGAACTCCAGAGAACACTGCACATGCTGCCTGGCTCTTGCACATCGGTGCAGGCACAACAGTGGATGCTGCAGACACTATACAGATTCCACAGAATATGCTCTGCCATGGAAATACCATGGATTACCTTATCAATTCCACATATCCAGGCATAGAGCAGGAGAACAAGCCAGATCAATACTATTTGGATAGGACCATTCTCTCCTGCACAAATGACAATGTTGATATCATCAACTCTCTTCTCCTTAGCAGATTTCCTAAACCAGAGCATGTCTTCAACAGTGCTGATACAGTCTCATTCAGAGAGCACGAGTTAAACAACTACCAGCCATATCCTGCAGAGTATCTAAACTCTATCAAAGCAAGTGGCCTTCCTCTCTCCAGGCTGGCACTTAAGACAGGCTGTCCTCTCATGCTTCTATGCAATCTGGATGTCACCATGGGTCTTTGCAATGGAACTCGACTTATCCTTCTTGAAGCCAGATCACGTGTATTGAAGTGCAGGATCATCAGTAGAGATGCACAGTTTGCAGAAAATATTGTTTTCATTCCTCGGATCACATTGGAGCCTTCAGCAGAGACCTTGCCATTACCACTCCATCGACATCAATTTCCAGTTTGCTTGGCATTTGCCATGACTATCAACAAGTCACAAGGCCAATCGGTATCCCATGTTGGCTTGGACTTGCAGACGCCAGTGTTCTCACATGGGCAGCTATATGTGGCACTGTCAAGGTGTACATCTGGAGAAAGGATCAAGGTGCTGTTGAATGAAAACAATGGAAATAACAGAACTGCCAATGTGGTATACAAGGAAGTGTTAATGGAGTTGTTTAGCAAAGGTGAGTAACTTGAAAGATTATTTACAGGAATTGCAAACTAATATAGATATCAATATAGACTTGGATTTAGAATTAGAATTAGAATTAGAATTAGATTTGGATTGTACTTGGATTGAATCAAATGGTTGAAAAATTTATTGTGAGAAGACTTTAGGGCAGGTTACCAAACCTTGGTGTGTATTCAATAACAAGTCAATAAAAGTTTGTAATAATGTCAATAACAGGTCAATAGAAGTTTGTAATAATGTCAATAACAGGTCAATAAAAGTTTGTAATAATGTCAATAACAAGTCAATACAAGTTTGTCATGATGTCAATAACAAGTTAATACCAAGTTAATACCAAGTCAATACAAGTTTGTACTAAAGTCAACACAAGTTTGTTATGAGTTTGTAATGAAGTCAATACATCAATAATGTGTTAGTTTAATAACCAAGTTAGACTTGAGTAACTGTAGTGGGATTAAGCATTGTGTTACATATATGCCAGCTGGCCCATGCCAGTGTCAGGCTGAGCGAGCAAAGCAAGCGAACACCATGACAAAGGCATGGGTCATAAGCTTGTCTACAACACAGGCAAGAACTTATGCTCACTGTCAATACTAAGAAGATACATGCATGACAGCCAGAACAAAGTGTATGGCTGGCAAGCACACCATATAATGTGGGAAGGGGATTTCAACTGACACCACCCCATGTGGGACAGAGATGAAGACTCACAACTGTTCACAAATAAAGCCCTCAAGGATGCCAGGGAACTAATTGAACTAGTTTTAGACCAAGATATGTTCATAGCACTACCAAAGAGTATCCCTATGCTAAAACACATGGTAATAAAGCACTTCTCCAGGCCAGACAACATCTTCTGCACTAACAGGCTAGCCAACTACATACTGAAATGTGATACCATGCCAGAGAGGCAGACAGGTAAAACTGATCACTACCCAATTGCAACAGTCCTTGAACTAGCGCAAGAGAGAACACTGCCAAATGTATCACAAAACTTCAGAGAGACTGACTGGGAAGATTTCAATGCATTTCTAGCAGGTGAACTTGCAGCAATCCCAATCCCAAATGAAATCCAAACTGAAGAGGAGTTAGGTAGGATGATCAGACAACTTACTAACACCATTCAGAAAATGATCACTACTATGGTCCCAGAGAATCAATCATGCCCACTGTCCAAAAGATGGTGGATGAAAGACCTAAAGAAAACAAAAAAGATGGTAAACCAACTATGCACTGAATCTGATAGATACTGGGCTTTGGAGGATTACTCAAGCCACCAAGATTTATGACAGGTGCAGCGAAAATATGCAGTGGAAATTGCAAAAGCCAAAACAGACCATTGGAACAACTTAGTCATCTAGAAAGCACCAAAGGCAACAATATATGGACAGTGAACAAGTACCTCACCAACCCAGCAGGCAATGGGGGCCAAACAAGGATCCCCTTGCTGAAGGTAAAAGATGACAATGGGACCACTAGAGAAGTGAACACCACTGAAGGCAAGGCCAAGTACCTCACCAAGGCTTTCTTCTCTCCAAAACCTCCAAGTTCATCGCTCCCACAAGACTACAACTACCCACCACCACTACCATCGCTACTGCAAGTTACAGAAGAGCAAGTGCACATTCACATATCAAAATTGTCTCCCTACAAAGCTCTGGGACTAAACAAACTTTCCAATATTGTACTTCAAAAAATGGCAAACCATAAAGTCCCTTTTTTACTACCCATATACAGGTCAATACTAAGATGTGGAATCTACTATCAAGGTTAACAGGAGTCCATTGATGATACTCGACCTGGAAACCTAGCAAAAACCTGTTAAAAGCCTTTTGTAGTAGAACTCAGGATAGAGGAAGGGTGCGAGGTGGTACTAAATATCACTGCTAATACCAAAATGTTGTTTTAGTGATGTGAAATGGTAAGAATGTGATGAATAGCCTTTTTAAAGCGTACGAAGATGTTCGAAGATGTTCGAAATTGGTTCGAAGATGTGCGAAGTAGTTCGAAATAAGTTCAAATGGGTTCGAAGTTGTTCGGGTGAGTTCAAGGGGGTTCAAAGGTGTTTGACTGGCATCAATATATGTTTTGACAAATGAATATAGCAGTTACAAGCTGTGTTTTTAGTGACGATAGGTGATGATGAGTTGAGAATGAATACAAAAGTTCGAGGAAGTTCACAATATTTCGCAGAACTTCAGAGATATGATGCAAGGTAAGACTCAAGAGAACTGCTCTTAAATCTGACTATAGTGGAGAAAGTAACTGGTTCTCTGTTGTTCTAAGTAACTAGTACAAGTTTATATACATTTTTGAAGAGATAGTACTGAAAAGGGAAGTAAAACATGTGTAAAACATGTGGCAATATATCATACAATGAGGACTTTGTAGATCAAAAATAAATGAGAAATGATAAATAACTGAAACATATGTGTCCCAATATGGTAAAAGTACTTATCTTTCGCTGTAATATATCATCAAAACATAAAAAACACTATTATCACATCCTAAATCTCTTGTCATCTCTTCTCATGTCTGGTAGTGCTTGATATGCGATGGAATAGTTTGTTCTGGATGTGCAGCATGTATCAAAAGTATTTTAACACAGCTATACAGTGGCCAATGTTGTTCGAAATTCTGCAAAGTCGCTTGAAGTGTCATGAAGTTGTTCAAAGTCATTCAAAGTGTTGCAAAGTTGTTCAAAGTCGTTTGAAGTGTCACGAAGTTGTCCAAAATAGTGTGAAATAGTGCAAAATAGATTTGACGTCGATTTTGTGGCATTCATAGTGATTTGGAATGCCTGTCGTAATGTCTTGATACAAGTGAAACTGTTCTCCAGACCTTAAAGCATGTAGTGGATCTATTATCCTCCCCCTTACTGAAATCCTAACTGTCCCAGTTAGCCAATTGAAGTCATGTGTGAAATGCGTGGTCAGAGTGAGGAAATTAGCAAGGTTCAATATATTGCTCGTTCTTCCATGTCACCTCCTAAATTCATCAACTCTTTCTTCTATAATGTCTCTCCTCGTCGAACTCAACGCCAAAATCCTTGAATATGCAAAATCAATGCCTGAGCATGGCGTTGCCGAGGACTCAGATTTCGAATTGTGGGGGAAGGGTTTTTGTGTGAAAATGGTATGTCTGTTGCTGATCGATTTATAGTTAAAGATGCTAAAATGTTTTGTGTAGGCAGAATATGATGAACTCGCCAAAGATCTTGGCAAAGAATGTGAAGCAGCTGTTCAAAAGGTCATGGACGAAGTATTTGAGCTGTATAAACTGATGGCGCGATGCGAATGGATTTCATGGGGCAGAGAGCTATTGTTCGTAGATTTGGCTGAGGAGATAGAATGCAGAAGAAGGGAGGAGGAAGAAAAGTGGGTGAGAGAGGAGCAGAAGGAGGTGAAGAGGGCAGCAATCAAGAGTCAGAGGAGGGTGTTGGCGGATGCTCAAAATGCAGCTCTTGCTGCATTTTGTGTGAAGACGATTTCGAAGGATGACTTGAAAAGACAGAGTGCAAAGTTCAAGGCTGAATTACAGGTGATTGAAAAGGTGGAGGGAGGTGAGGATGATGAAAATGAGGATGAAGACGAGCTGCCCATGGTGAGGGTGGCAAAGCAAAAGGTGGTCAAGGTCGAGAGTGAAGATGATGAGGAAGAGGAGGTCACGGGGGTAGAGGCTGCGAAGTGGGCACCAGTCAAAATGAGTGAGTTGCTCGATTTCGAAGGTCCAGTGAGTGTTTTATTTTATGTTCAAAAGTTTTTCATGCTGCTAAATACTTTCATAGTGCAATCAGTGTGCTGGGTTCAAGTCCTAGCCATGGTGTGTTGTTAGGGAGGGTGCTGCAAAGTGTTCAAAGTGCACCCAAAAGGTGCAAGGCTGTTACTGGGCCAGTTTGTTAAGGTGAGGCATTCGAAAAGGCGAAGTAAAGAAGTTCATAAGTGATAAACGAGATTCACACCCCAGAAAAGGTACGAAAATTGTTTGGAGTTGTTTCAAAGTAATTGCTAACTTGTTTTCGAATTTTGTAGTATGTCAAATTCATGTTGTGGGCCCATTTAAAGATATCGAGCTGGTAGTGGGGCCATCGAAGGCGTCGAAGGAGAGAAAAAGGTCATTGAAAGGGAAGGCGAAGGCAAGGGCCATTCGAAGGGTTGAGGACATCGAAGAAACTGGGGATTCAGATGAGGTTGGCACTCGTCGTCGAGTGCTGGCAAGAAAATTGGTCAAGATGAAGGTGGAGATGGAGGTGTTGGGAAGGGAAGTCGAGGTGTTGGAGGAGATGTTGGAGGAGTAGGACTTTTTGTTTTCTGTTTTTTGTTTTGTCTATTTTAAATTGTCTTTTGTTAAATGTGTTTGGAAAGTAAGATGAAGCAGAAATGAAGATATAACAGACAAAAAATCAAATTTTTTAGAGAAAGGCTCAGTAGTTCATCATAGCCGAAAAACCCTTTGGAGTTTGCATGACCACGCTATGATGTGATATCGCGACTTGTATCATACACTAAAAGTAATTGAAATTTTTTGTAAGTAATTGCAAAAAGGAAAGAAAGGATAATTATTCATTTTCGAAGTCTTGAAAATCTTTGAAGGTATCTTCATCAAAGTTCGAACTTGTTCAAAGTTGTTCGAGGCACTCAAAGTCAATATCGAGGAAATTCAGTGGTAGGGAAATTGATTTTTGAGCGAGGTATGGTAGCAAACGAAATGTGGCAATAGGTCTATGTAGTACTGACCCATCAAGTTCACAGAGAATATAAGCCCCTCTGTAGTTTTGTTCGATAACGATAAGAGGGCTGACATATTGGAGTTTCATCTTGCAATTAAGGGACTTTTCGATTTGCATGTTTCGAAGTAGCACTAAATCTCCTTTCGCAAAGTTGTAGTCATGCATCGTATGTTCGTGAGCAAGTTCAAAGCATTTCGCAGCTTTGATTCAGAATGCATAGACCTTCAAATATAACAGTTTGAGGTCATTAGATCATTTTTGTAGCGCTATGGCTCATTGAGCTATAAGATCAGTTGTCGATAAAATTGAATTGGGTGGCAGTTGTAAATATGTTGCCTCGGAGATGTTGAGGGGTATTAGAGGATGTGCTCCTGCAACTGCGAAGTAGGGAGAACAACCCATGCATTTACAAACCATGACTCATTCTGCCCAAAACACTGAGTGTGCCCCTGCTGACCATTTCGTTTGATCTCCATCAACAGCTTTAAATAACAATTGTTGAATGTCAAAGTGGGCTCGTTCAATGAGTCCATTGGCATGTGAATTATAACTGCTAATTTGAATATGGTTAATGTGATATCATTTCAAAAGATACTCTATAGCTGCGATAAATGCAGTGCCATTGTCAGTTACACCCCATCGACAAATAATGTCTTCAAAGATCCAATCGCCCAGAGACATGGCATTTTCACATCGAAGTTTTTGCCATTCTGGATAGGTCGTTAGTGAGCATCGACTTTGTATGATGTATTTAAATCCATTCAAAGGTGGCATTTGCATTGTGTCAATATAGACTTTGCTGAAAAGGGGTGCTGGAGTGGCGACTGTGGGTGGAATTAGAACATTTCGCATCTGTCAAATTTGGCATAGGTGGCAGGTTCGAATATACCATGCGATGTTGGCTTTCATGTTCAGCCACCAAAATCGAAGGGCGATAACTGATTTAGTAGCGAAAACCATTTTGTGTCCGATGTCATCGTGAGCTGTGCAAATGATTTTGAGATGACATTCTGGAGAAGCGATAATTTTGTGAGCTCCTTGGAAGTCTTTCCTCCATAGTTTACCCGAGTCTAAAAAGAATTCGGTGCAATATCAAATAAAGGTAGTGTATTCTGCGTCTGATAGATCAGGGGGTCATACCAAGTCATGTAACCATTTTTGAATGCAAAGTAACCTCTCGTCATTTGTTTTTGCATTATTCGATCATGGGACATCATTATAGGTGAGGTCCTCCCCCTTACTGAAATTTGAAGAGAGGGAGAAGGTTGAAATTCGATGCAAAGTAATTGGTCGGGTTGTAATAGGATTTATTTGATGTACGAAACTGTGAAGGCGGTCAATCCAGTCTCCAAAATTATCTTCATTGTCGAGCTGAACATCTTTGTTTTGTGGGGGGCATCTCGAAAGTCTGTCAGGACCATGGTGTGTCCCTGTGATGTGGACTAATGTAAAGTGAAAGGTTAGAATGGATACTATCCATTGATTGATGCTAGCGCTAGGTGCGATATCAGGATTCAAAAGCATGCCTTTAATATATCGTGCATCGACTTCAACGATAAGCCTTGGAACTCCTATTAGGTACAATCATAGTGCTCCGAGAGCATGATATAGACCGTAAAGTTCGAGTTTTGGTTGCAAAAATCTGGATTCACAGTCATTAAGCGTAATCGATCTGAATCGACTATAATATCATTTTTGAGGGTTTTTGGGATTGCATTGAGCAAGAAAGAAACCAATAGCAATGTTTGAAGTGTCGACTGATAGAATAACTGGGGCTGGAGATGAGTAATTGATTGCTCGAATTGCTGGGGAATTGATTAGAGCTGCTTTCAAATCTTCTTGGGCTGCTATTTGTTCTGCTCTGAATTTGAAAGGAACATCTTTTTGAGTGAGTTGTATCAGTGCTGCAGCTCGTTGAGCAAAATTTTGGATAAAGATATGACAAACTCCAATGGTTCCTAGAAATGCTTTGACTTCGGTGAGGCTTCGACATGGTCCCCACTTGCTAACAGCTGTGATTCGAGTAGGGTCGGCCATACAACCTTCGATATTGCATCGATGCCTAAGACAATTATTTCGGGGACACAAAGATAGAGTTTTGTGCCTGAAAATGTTCCTCCACAATACTTCATGCACTGCACTATCCGATTTAAATTTTCGAAGTGCTCCCAGACAAAGCGTTGAATAGCTGGATTCTCAGGAATCATTTTGTAGGATCCACCAATCGTTCTATATTCCGATTTTGGACCCTTAACCAGTGTGTCATTGATGTAAGGAATGGTGATATGAGGAATTTCAGGCTGTAGAATAAATGTTACATTGTCGTATAAGATAGGGACAGAATTTGTCCAACCCATGGGTAGGGTAACAATGCAAAGTGCTCCGAATGGTGTCTGAAACATTGTCAGATTGTGAGATGATTCTGTGACTTTCCTTTCATCGAATGCCACATAGAGATCCAACATTCCTCCACATGATTGTCCCCTGAATTGTTCTGCTAAATGTTTGGGTATCGGTACAACACCTGAGTGCTGGATCGTTACTTGGTTAAGCGGTTCGAGACTGTGGATGATTCGAAGCAATTTTGCATCCTTTTTCATGATGCAAAACCATCGTGATCGATATGAAGAGTTCGATGGCTTGTATACTCCTGCTTCTATCTTCTTTTTTAGCATCTCGCATATCTGTTCATACAAACCTGCAGGTATAGGAATGTTTCGCTCAACCCATGGAGTGTGAGGAATGACAGGGAACTCTATAGGAGGAAAAAAGTCAGAGCAAAAACTTCCTCGCTCTTGTTCTGTCCACGCAAAAGCTGTTTTCTGATTTCGAATAAAATTGTGCATAAGATTTTGTTCCTCTGGCCATAGGAAATCACCAGGATGATTCTTGTCGATAATAGCTCTATGTTTGAGTGTATATCATGAAGTGGGGATAAACGACGGTGGATAAGGATTTAATTTTGGCATGTTTTCGAGAGGGTTGCCAGTAATTGTTCGAATAATGAGAAATTGGTCAGGTAGCTTGGTAATAACTGGGCGAATTTTTTGTGCAACAGGTTTGTATTTCTTTTTCGAAGCCACAAAAATCGGATATGAGGAATCGATGATAGGCATAGAAGGCGTAGACGTTGCCATCAAGGTCAATAAATATATTTCGTATTGGTGACTGGCTGTTAAATATAAATTCACAAGGATCGAAGAATAAGAAACGGATTTCGAGGAGTTCAAGGACTCCATATTGGGAATATTTGCAGTGTGTTCGATATTGATAGATAATTTAGAGGGATCAAATGAGATAATGAAAGTGCACTGGTCAATGTCCAAAATTTCATTCTCTAGTTGTGAAAATCCTTTTGACGGTGATTAGAACGTGGAATCGTGGGGATTGCGCATGATCATGTCAAATTAGGATCATATATCATGATTGTCTGAGCCTCATTCCTGTAGTTTTTAATGGTGCTTTCGGTCAGCACATCGAATGGTCGACCAAGTAAGATATCATAGGCTGGGTCACAAATTATGTGAATTTGCATGAACAGCATGATACTCCCCACTTCGCAAGGCACATTTTGTGCTAAACCCAAACTTTTGTCAATGCCTCTGTTAGCTGATTGGAGTGGAATGTGGATTGAAGGATTGTAAGCGAGGCCAAGTTTGTGGCAAATTTCTTCGGACATTGTGATAATCGAAGAGCCGGGGTCTATGACACTTTTGACCAGATTCCTTCCATTGATGTTCATAATAATGGACCTAATCAAATGAGATTCCTTTGCAGTGATAAAGGGTTCTGGAATATCACCAGGTCGAAGACTGTTAATATAAGTTTTGAATGGATCATCAATCATGAAAATCTCATCGTTAAGCAGATTCATGGTGTTATTTCCTTTGGGCTGCTGAATTCAATGTGGAGTGATCTGTTCCTTCCATTTCATATGAACTTTGGGTGATAAAGACAACAATTCCTCAGGCATTAGTATGATAATCAGCATCTTCATAGAATGGGCGAAAACATCTTCCATGATTTTATCCTTTTGAATTGGTGCTTGGGTATGGTGCGAAGGACCATCTTTGCCTTTACCTTTCACAGTTGATCCGAAGTTTCATTCATGTGGTGGTAGGTATGAATTTTCTTTTGTAGCGGCGTAAGGATGAATAACAGGCTGCGAAGTTGTTTCCGAAGTTGAAGATGATGCCGAAGTCGAGGTTGGTAGGTTTGTTGCTGTGGATGAGATGGATGATGCTGGTACATGTGGAGTTGATTGTTCGACTGCCACAGTGCTTGGAGAAACTGAAGGTCGAGAGATGGGGACTGTTGGTATGCTCGGATTAGCTTTAGCAAAAGTCCTACCAGTTTGCAAAGCATATATCTCTTGTTCAAGTTTTGCGATGCGATCTTTGGGTGTTGCAGATTGTTTGGAAACCTGGTAGATGCCCCTAGGCAGTGTCAAAGTAGCTGTTGAGGATGCGATGTTGTACATGAGCAACAATGCAGTTGTGTTTGATGGATTTCGTCGAGTCCATTCATCGATTCTGTCTTTGATAAAGCAACCAGGAATGTTTCAAGGGGTGAACCATCCATTTGGAAGCATGATTTTTCCTTCGTTGTTCTTTTTACACTTTCCTTTGTTGATATAGGCTTGGCAAACCAAGCAGTCGCTAATGAAATGACTGGTGAGTCCACAAAAGATACAAGCTAAATTTTCGAGCTGGTCTGAGCAAAATCCACTGTTAGTTCAAGAAGGATTAGTGGATTTCGAACCTGCTAAAGCCATGACAAGTGTGGTTGCAAATTTTTTGAGGATCGCCGATAAATCTTCCAATTTGATCTGTGTCGAAGATGTCGAAGTTGGCGCCAATTTTTCTAAAGACTGTAACGATGCTGAATTCGAGCTAATTGACCCTGCTAAAACAAATTTCGCTGCTGCATGAATGTCATCAAGTGGGTAGGCATCATCTGGATAGTGGTCAGGAAATTTTAGTTCGAGTCGTCGTGCAATTCGTGACCATAAACCCAGTTGAAAACCTCGAACAAATGCTCTACTTTGTTCTGCCTCCAAAATTCAGCCTTTAGAGAGTAGGAACTTCATAATGTTGTAGAAAGACCTGTAATATAATCCTAAATTGCTCACATTATAGATACCCATCCAAAGTTGTTCACCAATGAGTTTGTCCATGTCCAAAATCAACCATTTTTGATCATCTTCAGAACCAGGATATAGTCTATGGATTGCAATGTGAAAATTTTGAAATGAAGTGCTGGTTTCGTATTCAGGAATTGATTCCCAGAGTTCGGATGTATTGATATCAACATATCGACAGGCGTGTTTCTTCATAAGTTCGGGATCCATAACATTACAGTCGATGAAGAGTATTTTGAGCTCGTTAAAGTATCGATGTAGCTCTTGAGGTTGAGTAGGGTCGAATTTAGATGCTGTGGAATGTCCTCGAGCTGGCATTGTTGCTTGGGTGGCCATAGATGTACTGATTCAAGGAGTTAGAACCTGAGCAAAGGATGGTAGATGTGTCGAAGTAGCTGGAATAATGAATGATGTAGTAGAGGATGAGGAAGAAGAGGAAGACGAAGTTGTAGATGAGGAAATAGGTGAAGGAAACAGACGACGATGTGTGGATTCGGCATCAGAGACAGGTATTAGAATATCCCCTGATTGTTCAAGAGATTTGAAGGCCTGGCGAGTCTCAATTCTAAGGTTTCAGGCTTGTGTTGGCCTAAGCTGAGAGATTTGAGGTGGATTAGGCGATGAAATGATTTAGAAACCCCTCACAGTGGGCTCCAAAATGATGATACTTGACCTGGAAACCTAGCAAAAACCTGTTAAAAGCCTTTTGTAGTATAACTCAGGCTAGAGGAAAGGTGCGAGGTGGTACTAAATATCACTGCTAATACTAAAACATTGTTTTAGTGATGCAAAATGGTAAGGATGTGACGATAATAGGTCCACTACACGCTTTAAGGTCTGGAGAAGACTCCCACTCATATCAACACATCACGACATGCACTCCGAAGTACTATAATGCCACGAAATTAACTTCGAACCATTTTCGCATTATTTCGCACTATTTCGGACGACTTCGAGACACTTCGAATGCTTTCGAACTATTTTGCAATACTTCGAACAACTTCGCAGCACTTCGAATGACTTCAGCCGCCATATAGTTGTCCACAAACAATTTTGATACACGCTGCACATCTGGAACAAGTTATTTCGTTGCATATCGAGCATTACTGGACATGAGGAGAGACTACAAGAGAGTTAGAATGCGATAAGTGTGTTTTTGTGTCTCTTTGATATATTGAAGCAATAGAACAAGGACTATTACCATACTGGGACAATGTACATTTTACTTATTATCATTTTTCATTTGTTTTGTGTTTTACAATACCTTTATTGCTGTGTACATTGCCTCATGTTTTACAACTGTTCTTATTTCCTTTTTAGTACTATCTCTTCATTTTGTATATAGACTTGTGTTAGATACTTAGAATATAAAAAAAAAGAACAACGGGGAGCACAAGTTACCCTCTCGCTATCATCAGATTTAAAAATCATTTTCTTTAGTCTTATCTTCAGGTCACATCTCTAAAAGTTCTGCGAAATATCACAAACTTCCTCAAAACTATCATATTTGCTCTCCGTTTTATCGCCCATCGCCTACCGCCATTTGACAAACACTTCACATTCGTTAAGCTCACTCTTCGATATACCTCGAACCTTTTCGAACTTATTTGAACTTCTTCGGACTATTTCGCACATCTTCAAACCTCTTTTGAACTATTTCGAACACCTTCGTATGCCTATACAGACTATTATCCACAGCCCTTACCGTTTCACATCACTAAACATTACGCTTTGGTCTCAGCGGTGATATTTAGTACCACCTCACATCCTTCCTCTGGCCTGTGTTATACCATCTGAAGCCATTAGTAGGTTTTGTTTGGGTTTCCGGGTTGAGTATTATCAACGAATAGCCTTTTTAAAGCGTATGAAGATGTTTGAAGATGTTCGAAATTGGTTCGAAGACGTGTGAAGTAGTTCGAAATAAGTTTGAATGGGTTCGAAGTTGTTCAGGTGAGTTCAAGGGAGTTCGAAGGTGTTTGACTGGTATCAATATATGTATATGTTTTGACAAATGAATATAGCAGTTATGAGCTGTGTTTTTAGTGACGATAGGCGATGACGAGTTGAGAATGAATACAAAAGTTCGAGGAAGTTCGCAATATTTCGCAGAACTTCAGAGATATGATGCGAGGTAAGACTCAAGAGAACTGCTTTTAAATCCGACTATAGTGGAGAGGGTAACTGGTTCTCTGTTGTTCTAAGTAACTAATACAAGTTTATATACATTTTTGAAGAGATAGTACTAAAAAGGAAAGTAAAACATGTGGCAATATATCATACAATGAGGACTTTGTAGATCAAAAATAAATGAGGAATGATAAATAATTGAAACATACATGTCCCCATATGGTAAAAGTACTTATCTTTCGCTGTAATATATCATCAAAACATAAAAAATGCTATTATCACATCCTAAACCTCTTGTCGTCTCTCCTTGTGTCCGGTAGTGCTTGATATGCAATGGAATAGTTTGTTCTGGATGTGCAGCATGTATCGAAAGTATTTTAACACAGCTATATGGTGGCCGATGTTGTTCGAAATTCTGCGAAGTCGCTTGAAGTGTCGCAAAGTTGTTCAAAGTTGTTCAAAGTGTCACAAAGTTGTTCAAAGTCATTTAAAGTGTTACGAAGTCGTCTGAAATAGTGCAAAATAGTGCAAAATAGTGCAAAATAGATTTGACATCGATTTTGTGGCATTCGTAGTGATTCAGAATGTCTGTCGTAATGTCTCGATACGAGTGAAACTGTTCTCCAGACCTTAAAGCATGTAGTGGACCTATCACCATGACATGCATATTGCGGAAACCTGGGTAACCAAGCTACAAGGTGCCCAAAGCCTACTGTCCCATAACCCTGCTGTGCACAATGGCAAAAGTCCTAATGTGTATAGTCTCTAAGAATCTCATGTTGATAGTGGAACAGCAGTAGCTACTACTCGACATGCATTTTGGCAGAGGGCCATGCAGGAGTACAACCAATGCAATTCACCTACTGATCCACTGAGTTAAGGAGGCATGGAGAAAAGGGAAAGTTGTGTCGATCTTCTTTCTGGATATCGAAGGGGCCATCTCTAATGCAGTAACAGAACAGCTGATACATAACATGAAGAAAAGGAAAGTACTGAGTCAGATAGTCAAGTTCATCAACTGGCTGCTGAATGGAAAAATGGCACACCTCAAGTTTGATGACTACACATCAGCCCCAATACCCATAGACAATGGAGTGAGACAAAGAGACCCAATCTTCCTCCCATCTTTCAACTTCTATAACACAGACCTACTCAAACTGAATGATACTTTACAGGCACTAGGGTATGTTGACAATGTGATGGATGGCTGTAGGAAAATATTCTGAAGAGACTACCCAAGTGATCCAAGACCACATGAAAGGAGAAAACAGTGGGTTCAAGTGGTTGGCAGACCACAACTCCAGGTTCAAGATTAGCAAGCTAGTGATTATATACCTAGGCCAGAAGAAAGTTAGATCACCAACTGGCACCCCACAAGCAATGCAAAAGCCAAAGCTCACTCTGCAGGGTAAAGAGGTAAACACAGTGAATAGATACAGATATCTTGGAATAGTCATCAATGACAAACTAACATGGAGAGGGCATGAGGAGAGGGTTATAGACAATGCCACCAAGTGGGTCCTGCAATGCCATTATCTAGCAAAAATCGACACTGGTCTATCCCCATGACACATGTGCCAGCTTTACATGGCAGTCACCATACCTAAGATAACCTATGGAGCAGACATATGGTATAGCCTACCACATAAAAACCCAAGCGCCAAACAGATGATGGGATCTGTAAGAATTATGTGGCAGCTGACAAAAATCCAGTGAATAGCCACCCTGGCCATCAATGGGGCATTATGCACCACTCTGACAGACACACTGGATGTGCATGCAGATATACTTTCAATTGGACTAACCATGTGGAAAGTCTGTTACAGGGCACTGACATGAATCTGCACACTACCTGAGCCCTACCCACTACATCAACTAATATTGCACAGTATATGCAAAGAAACACTGCACACCACTGCACAAACTGTTGGACTGCTTTCCTGAAATTTACCCCAAACAAATGGAGACAATAAAACCAAACCCACAACCCCCTATCTATATTGCAGCAGCATTCACCACAGAAATAACCCAAGACTGAGACTCCTCTATAACTAACGAAGCTGGAAGCTCATCAGAAATCAAAATCTTCACCGATGGATTAGGTATAGATGGGAACATAGGAGCAGCAGTGGTGATGTACAGGAAAAGGAGAAGTAAGCCATCAAAAGTGGTGAGGTACCACTTGGGAAGCTCCATGAATTACATGTTCTTTGAAGCAGAAGCAGTCAGGGCCATATTGGATATATGGATGATTAGAATGGAACATGTTGCAGGACATCTTCCAATATCTATGCTAACAGACAGCCAAGCTTTTATTAAGAGAACCAAGTCACGAAGAGCCACCACCACGCAATACTTAATCAAAAATTTCCTAACAATTGCAGATAACATCAACCTAGCCAATGCAAATCCCAATGCTAAATGCTTCAAATTGGTATGGATCTCGGGACATAGTGGGGTGCAGGGGAATGAAAAGGTGGTTAAGGAAGCCAAGAAAGCAGTGCAAGGTGACTCAAGCCCCCCACACAGACTCCCCCCAATACTACAAGGGAAACTCCCAAGAAGTATAGCAGTGGTAAAGCAGAAGCAAAATGATAACCTAAAAAACAGATGGAAAGACATGTGGCAGAACTTGCCATGACAATTGAAGCTAAGTCATCTCAACCCAAATTTCTCATATAGTTGGTATGCTAAGATCCAGGCTGAACTAAGTGGACACCAGGCTAGCCTCCTAATGCAAATCTGCACAGGCCACATACCCTTAAACTTCCACCTCTGTCAAATCAAGAAGGCTGACACTAGCAACTGTAAAGCATGCCAAAGCAGAGGATGGCCCACCAAAGAAACAATTGCTCACTTCCTCTTCAAATGTGAGTCATACAACAAAGAATGGCATGAGCTAGACTGCAAGATGAGAAGGGATTCTAGAGATCTCATCGCCCTACTCAGCTCTGAAAAGGAAGTCAAAGCCCTAGTTGACTATGTTGATAAGACCAGAAGGCTACAATGAATTAAAGGTGATTACATGGTCTCCTAATGAACTCATACTTGCATACGATCACACAGGTTACCATGGCACTATGGCAATAGGGATGTGGCTCCACCTCCTAATACCAACACAAAACATGAATGAAAGCCTGTGACACAAAGGACCTCAGCTAAAATATGAGGTGCTCGACAAACATGAGAACCAAGATAGCCAACAAACATGTCTACACTGTCCACCTTGTGCCTGCCAGCAACTGGCCAGGCACTTAATAGACTTATAACACCCAGAAGCAGACAAACTGCCAGGCAAAGGAATGAAGAGGTTAAAGGAGGTCCTGCAGCCCTAAACAGTTTGGAGAACTGGACCTCAGGGGGAGTGATTGCCAAGGGCATGCCATCTGAGGTGCAAGGACCAGGGTGAGGGCAAGGCAATGGGGCCTTCAAGTAGACACTCTAAAATGTAAAGACCATTATAGGGCACTCTTGAGAGGTCATTAAAATGACATTAAAAAACAAAAACCACCACTGGTAGCCCACTCCCATATCCTGCCATGTCCACTAAATCCCTAAATCCGTCAATATAGTCATCCACAGATCAGTGTGCTTGGTAATACAAGGACAACTTGAGGTGAATTGTAGCTTATTGGCATTTATGGAGAGGGCAGAAATGTCCAACAAACTCCTCCCTAAAGTCATCCCAAGAGGAGAAAGGGAGGGAACCAAGTTTCTGGGCTTGGCGCAAAATGCAGTCGACATAGAGGTAGGCGTGCTCAGACTTCATGTATGTGAAGGCCCAATAAATTTTTGTGGAGTCATCTAGGAACTGATTATGATGAAAACTGATGTGTAACTCACAGGAGTTGAGGAAAAAATGTTTGTGAGAGCATACACCATTAAAGTTGGCAGGGGAGGACAGTTTAATCTGTGTGCCAGTGGTATTAGGTAGAGCATCGATGCTGAAAGTGGTTGGGATTGGAATAAATGGGATATTAGGTGAGGTACTAAGCTGTAGGGTATTAACAAAGCTTTCGATACATGATTTAAGCAATTCAATTTGTGTGCACAATCTGGTAATGGCACCTTTGAGCACTTCAATGCATTTTTATTTTTGGGTGTCCATGGCACATGGCAGCACATTGAATGGAGATAAGCACACACTTAAGGTGGGAGTGTCGATCACATCCTGGGCGACATCCTTTATGCATAGGAGACATTATATCTGCAGTGCACTTCGATTCTGGACCTAGGGAGAGAGTTTTCTACTGTAAGGGCATCCTCAAAGCCTCACTTAATAATGAGCTAACAGAGGGGAATCTAAAGAGAAAACTCTATGGACCCATCTGTCGATGCCCCAGTATATGTGATAAACCCAAAAATCAAATAATAGGCTAAAAATAGCAAAAAGGCAGAAATAGGTGGATCAAGCTGTGGAATAACATCACCTTGATGGGTAAATGTCCAGAAGGGGTCCCACCTCTAAGAATAGAACTGTCAACATGTACCAACATGGGAAAAACTGAAAAATAACTATAAAATAGAAATAAATTCATAGTAAATCATAGTAAATGCAAAATAGGGTTAAATAAAATAAAATATAAAAAAAATGGGATGAATGCAAAAAATTGCCTAGATGCCTGAGATGCCTCCCCTTCCTTACACTTTCCTGGAATGTCACTCATGCCCTCCCCTCCATCTACAGTAATTGAGGGAGAGCCACAGTATGAGGTCAAATCAATCCTAGACTGTCAAGACCCAACTCACCCAATCGGATTCCCAGTCTTCCTCGAACACTTTTCTGATTCCTTTCCAACCTTGTCCATCAGCATCCTGGCCACAGCACCTTTTAGTCATCAGACAAGTCATCACATGCCTTAGTAATCATTTGCTTACTCACTTTATTCCTAATATAGTCTTACCAATTTTGGTCACAGACACTTACCAAGACCCATTAGTAAACGTCCACATTACCCATTATTCTTCCAGCCCTAGTTATTTAAGTGCCCATAGCTTAGCCTTAGTCTCCAGTTTGCAAATTACTTGTGCTTATACTTGTACTTGTACTTGTAGTTATCCTTGTATCATTCTCACCCAATAACATCCTTTTAATCATCCTCGACTCATTCCTGAACCAAGCCCTAAACCTTGTCAACTCCTCTCGACTTAATCTCTCCCCATACCTCTGCTTCATCCTATCTTCACCCTCCACCTGGAAATCTGCTGGACACCTGCATGCCTCCCACTTGAAATTGGACAACTGACAAGGAGAAGGGTGCAACTTCTTATAAGTTGAAGCCAAGTCCTCTCTGGCCCCTTTTCACCTGGCATGCTACAGCCTGGTGGATTCTGCCTGGAACCCCTGAATACCTCCGAACACTGATGACTGGGTCTGACTGGAAGTCTGGTGTATCCCTGACCAAGTCCTGATCTTGGTAGTAGCAATCTTGAATCTTGACATAGACAATCAATTATGTCAGGGGAAACTGGAGTACCTGGTGCATTGGAAGGGTTATGGGTATGAAGAAAACTCATGGGTCAAGGAGTCAGATGTCAATGCACCCCAATTGGTGAAGTTCCATCAGTGTCACACTTCTGCACCTCAGCATGTTCAAGCAATGGACTTTGGCAAGCTACAGTTTTTAATGCATCAGGGTGATGCATTATAGAAGGGGGGGTGATGTAAGGGGACTACAAGGTGTCCCAAGGGTCTTCGCAATTTTCTGCATTCATCCCATATTTTTCTATATTTTGTTTCACTCTATTCTGCAATTTCTATGATTTTCTATGAATCTGTTCCTATTTTATGATTATTTTTCCATTTCCCCACATTTGTATGTGTTGACAGCTTTATTTTTAGAGGTGGGGGCCCTTTCAGATACTTACCCATCGAGGTAACATCATTCTGAAGCTTTGATCAGCCTATCTTTGCTTTTTCTATTTTTAGCCTACTATTTGATTTTCAGGTCTTTCACATATACTGGGCATTGACAGATGGGTCCTTAGAGTTTTCTCTTTGGATTCTCCTCTGATAGCATGAGCTTTGATGTTGCCCTTACAAGAGGCACTCATACAGAAACCCTTGGGGCACCTCCTAGTCCCCTTCCCCATAGCAGCCCTTTGCAGGTGGGCTGGTAGCTGCTGTGGTGCCTGGAGAGGTGGTTGCATGTTCCATGGCTACTTGAAGGCACCTCCATTGAGTGCTCCTTGGAACTGGGCTAGTGTGATATCTTGGGGATGGGACCAATACCAACGTACCTAGTGACCAGGGCATGCACAATTTAAATTTGCTGCCATATGTAGGTGAGATGAGGACTTGAAACTTGAATAGAGCACTGGAATAACTTGATGCCACTCTCCTTTCTTACCTTTGTCAGCAGGATCATCACCTGGCTAGCCCTTGGTGTCATATTCCAATAATTTCTGGGTGGGATGCTTGTGGCCGGCGCTTTACCTGATTAGGTTATTTGTCATCATATTTTGCACTGACCCATTTTCTTCACAAAAGTCTACAATTTTCAAACCAGCTGTCATGCTTGCTGCCAGAGCGTCCACCACGCGCACTGTCCAGCGCATAGCACGCTCCTTCGCCACCGCCGTAGACAGTGCGGGCCTTAGGGTTGCAGCGGTGGACAACAAACAACCCACCTCCACTATCACTGTTCTCATCAAGGCTGGTAGTAGATACGAGCCAAAACCTGGAGTTGCCCATGCTCTGAAAAACTTTGCTTTCAAGGTATGTTATGACGAATTGGATTTACGGCAAAACTTATCTAGGGTAGAGCACGGCGAAACGGTCAGCTATCGGAACCACTCGCGAGGCTGAGCTGTATGGTGGTGTTTTGTCTGCGACTCTGACCAGGGAACATCTCGCCTTGACTGCAGAATTCCTCCGTGGCGATCAGTGAGTCTGACTTGCAGCTCGGCCAATTTACATTGACCTTTCTATTCAGACCCTTTTTCGTCGACGTGCTTTCTTCCTTCATCACGTCCGCCAAATACACTCGGCACGAATTCGAGGAGTACGTGGCTCCACTAATTCAGAGTGATATTGCCAGTGCAACGGCGGATCCCGCAACACTTGCTCTCGATCTGGCGCATGCCCTTGCCTTTCGCACCGGGCTCGGCTCCGCTCTCTTCGCACCCACCCACAGCTCCTTCGACGCCGCAGACATCAAATCCTTTGCCGCGTCCACTTTTACGAAGAGCAACATCGCCGTCTTAGGTACAGGCATCGAACAATCCGTGCTCGCCCAGCTTGTCGAAAAGTCCCTTGCTTCAGCACCCGCGACGTCCACAGCTGCCTCTTCCCTTCCATCAACATATCACGGTGGAGAGAATCGTGTAGCAAGTCATGGAGGCCCACAAACGGTGTTCATTGGCTTCGGGGCGGTAGGCGAGCCATCCGCCGAACTCGCCACATTGGCAGCCCATCTATCCCCGCAGCCGTCTATCAAGTGGTCGAAGGGCATCTCCCCGATTGCCCCTGCGATCTCAGAGGGTACGTCTGTACAGTCACTGTACTTGCCTTACTCGGACGCGACGTTGGTGGGGTTGTTGGTGCAAGGACAGACTGTCGCTGGTGTCAAAGAAGCAGCAAAGGCCGCGGTGCAGGCGCTGAAGGGTGCAGCAAAGGGTGTGTCGGCTGAGGGACTAAAGAAAGCAGTCGCAAAGGCCAAGTTTGCGGCTGCTAATGCTTTCGACAGCCGGGAGGGCCTGGTGTCGATGTTGGGCACAAAGGTACGCTGTTTAGACTGTTTTTATTATGCTGCTACCTTATCTAGGGTTTTCTATAGGTTTTGGCGGGCTCGGATGCCTCTGTTGCAGCGTCCTTGGAACCGTTCGACCAAGTTTCAGCATCAGCGTTCTCAAACGTCCGTAATTCACCGGCTCCCAGTTTGCTCACACTAACGAATGATCTTCAGTCTGCATCCACACTCCTCAAAGGCAAACCGACATATGTTGCTGTCGGTGACGTGCATGTACTTCCTTACCCAGACGAAATTGGATTGTGACCTTCTCAGAGTGCAATAGAGATATATACCTCAGCGTTGTACGATCGTCCATAGAATTTGAATTTATTCAACAATCATGATGGTTGCTGTCACAACCTTAAGATCCTGTCGACACGCCTGGTTCTCCTGAGAACATTTTTCCCTCACGCGGACTTTGAGCGGCCCGTTCCCACAGTAAGGCCTTTTCGGTGCCTTTGCCAGGTAGTCACGGTTTGTCATGGCCGGGTCACAGTTATCACGTGGCCACATGATCTGTAAAACAATTCCCGACGTCGCGCCAACATCGTGCCAGCGCTGGTTGACCATTATTGATTTCCTCCATTTATGGTGTGGTATAACAAAATTCCTTGTGATTTCATCTCAATTTGGGCCAATCTGTGCTCACTGTCGTTGAGGGTGATGAGCAATGAGCCCCACGTTGCGAAGAGACAAAAAAAAACAATCAATTCACGTGATCTTGAGATCAGCGTGACAGGCCACCTGCCAAAACAAGGCATTTATCCTGGCTTAACTCTGGCAAATGAGCGCTAACCGGGGCACCGAAAAGGGCCTAATGCGCCGGGTGGCTTGGCGTTGCCAGTGAGTAACACTGGTTTGACACGCTGAGACGAGCTTTTCTGCCGTTGCTCGTGTTCTGGAAGAACAGTGAATCAGTCCGACAAACCGGTGACTGACAGACTCCTTGGCACTTGCCAACCTGTCGTGACTGCACCTACTCTCGATCTCACTGGCTTTTGATTCTTGAAAGTTGAAATCACTGCACTCTTCAGCAAGCTTTTTGTTATTATAGTACCTCTGCGCAAGGTGGCAGCATTTACGATGGGACCGACGCACTCGCTCTGTTACTCAGCTGACTCGGACACCATCGTTTACTTAGAAGTCAACTGCAAACATCGTGACATGCTTCTCAGATGTTTAAAAGCTCTCATCTAGTCTCAATGATGATCTCGACCGCATGGTGATTCCCGACTTCTTTGCAGCCTTTCCCTAGCTCTAGGCCATAAGGATCCACTAGATGACCGCACTTGCCGCTCTTGTCACAAGATAGATATCTGCCTTTGGATCTGCCCCCCGAAAAAAATCTTTCCAAAGGCTAATTCAGTATACTACTCGTGCCGTGTAGCTGCGCATTCTAAAATCAAAAGTCTCCACCAGCCACATTCAGCGCTCGGAATAACTAATATCCCCTTGGACATGATCGCGGATATCGGTTAAAGTTGCCAAAATACCCTGGAAATGTTGGTGAAGAGCTTTAGACGGTGTTAGTTTACGTCTCACTGATCCCCTGTTATATCCACCTGAAATGCAATGCCACCAGCATTGCAAAAAGCACTTTGTCCCTGAAATATCGTCGTGACTGCTGCGCACCTTGACAGTGCGTAATTGTTGGATCACATCGAAAAATTGAACTCTAGCTCAGTGACATCTGTCTCTTGGGACTATCCAGCCCGCCTACAAATGAGAAGCTTGATCAAGGTGAGCGGACTTAGTTTTACCTGTCTCCTTGATGACCCTGACTCTACAGTACTTGGATTTTTGCCAGTTCTCGCACCTCCGTGCAATCGGCATGAAATCCATCATGTATCTTCGGTCGTCAACTATCACTTCCCTTGTCGTATGTTCAAGGCGTTCTCGGATTGAGAGTCAGCTGTTCCAGTCGAAGATATTAACAAGTGATATTCAACTTAAAATGCACCTTGTTGCATACGCTTCTCCAGGAAACAGTTGTAAGATCATCAGGACGATAAAATTTCTTGATATAAGACAGCATTCGTTTCAATTCCCCTACGTTTGCGGAGCACCAATGGTGAGTCAGATCTAGAGTCCCTTTCAGAAACGTGATCAGTTTACTATAACAGACCATGTCGTTCTATATTCTTTCCTTGCGACGATACACGTGGACAGACTCCAAACTGCGCCGAGAAGCTGCCTTCAGTGGTCTCGTACATCTGTACCGGTCCGCCCCTTTATTTCTTTCCCAATTCTTTGCCTATTGTGTGAAATACCGTGACATGCCATTTCCAGATCAATATTAAAACTCCTTTCAAGTTTACATCTAGATCATCTGATGAACCGTGGCGACTGGACTCTTGGAACGCTCTGGACTTTACAAACTTCCGTAAAGTCCAACGCAGCCAGGTGATGCTGCATGCAAGTAGAAACTGCTGCCGGTTTCCCTGAATACATTCACTAGTACTCACTGACTACGCATCCCGCAACTGTGCATGTTTATCTTCTCCCGTAAAATTCGGAATTTCAGCTCGAGCTTCGTGGGCAAACAATTGTATGATTGTCAAATTGACGGCTCACGCGGTCGCTGTCGCTACTTCTGCGACTGGACGACACTAACTAAATCTTTTGCTTCACCGAAGTTTTATGTAAGTACTTGACTTGACTTATTCACGAGATGTTAACACTCACTTTCTTGTTGACTAGTGTGGTCCAGCTGCAGGCATCATCTCTACGGTGGGTGTGATGTGAGGGTTATGCTTTGCAATGGTAATACTCCTTACCGCTACTTTTTTTTCCTTGAACAAACTCTGGTCAAATGAAAGACCCCACGACTCAGTTGTGCTTTCTTCACGTTGCAGAACCATCTCTTGCCGGGCTTCGCCCAGTAAGTAATTGCTGATAATTCACAATTTCCTTACTCTGTTCTTCGCGACTCGGACCGTCAAACCCACATGCGCACCTCATAATCAACGAGTCTTACTCGGTGTCTGATCTCCCTCGTACCGCCTTTGGACTGCCAATCATCCATTCACGGGAGTAGCTCTGAAGAACAGAGGGCTCAACAACTAGGCTTTCGCATAAAATCCTTCAATGAACAGTATGGTATGTTTATCATTCTACGCCGTCACCCATCGGGTTATTTTTTCCCGAAAGGAGCCGTTTTTTACATGCGCACATCAAGAGTTTGCATCTCGTCGGGTAATACAGCACCGAGCGCTCGTACTACTACATAAAGCGGATCTGCTCTAACGACTGTCACCTGTCTTGCCGATTAATACTCCGAACATCGCTTCCTCAATCTTCCACGTTTCTTTCATGATTGGATTCTCATGATCGACACCCCTATTAGATTGAACTTTATATCCACTCTCGATCGCACGACACCTTCAAACAATCACAAAATTCTGGGGTGTTCGAATACTTATCTGACTAAATGCTAGTGAAAGCGAGAAGCTTCTATTGCTTTACGGAGAATAGCCGGGACCGTGATATTTACGGAATCGAACCTCTTACATTGCCAAGAAAATATTTATCATGGCGAAGAGAAGCCACGCGACTTGTGACAATGAGGTTTCTGAGTCCATACTGCTATAACTCGATCTCATCAAAAGTCTTCCTCTTTCTCACCTGTCATACCCATCACCTAGATAGCTCAGGGTGCGTAGCATTGCATAAGTATGTACAGTTGTTATACATGCTGTTCAATTCAATTCCTCATTCTGCTGTATCACGTGCACCTCACGCCGCAAGTTCTTACAACTGCTCTCTACTATTTGTGTATACAGGTGAGCATGACAATTACGTGATCTATTTGACGTTAGAAAAGGCAAACAAGTAGTTTGCGCCGCAAGGTTGGCTGCAAAATTACATATCCTCGAGGAGCTAGTCTGAAGATATAGTAATGTCTATGTCGTTCGACTGAGCAACCACGAGTTCATCCGTCAAATGTTGCTATGTTTATTATTAATAAAACAAACGGCAGAACCTTAAATATTGTTTGTTTACTGTTTTTAAATCAGGCAACTTATTATGTAATATTACCTGCAACTTCTTGAGAAACACCACGTGGTAACAAACCGTTTGCCACGTTTAAATTACCATACAACATACGTATCTGTGCTGGGTCCAGGGCCATCATGGACTTCGAAGACTGGTCTCGTTACATTGACGAGAGAAACAGCCACGTGGCAACAAACCGTTTGCCACGTTTAAATTACCCATAATCTGTCCTATGGGTCCAGGGCCATCATGTACTTCGAAGACTTGGAAGCATGTTTATGACGTAGTTACTATCGCCCTATAATGACGTCACGCAACCATCGTCACCTCGCAGAGGCAATGAAAATGAATAGGTATGGGATGTAACATATGTATATGTATGACTAGTCTATATAGAATCACTTAGTAAAACCAAAAAAAAGTACTCATACGTCCCCCGAAATGGAATAAAATTGGACCAAGTTAGAGATACCGTATATGTGAGCGAAAGATAATCATAATCCATATCCAAGGTCTTCACAAACAGACTCAAAAATGGCGCTTCGCGGGGCATCCGTAATCCCTATAGACGCGTATTTGACGAGCAGTTCTGTGGCGTATGAAGGTTCGTTCGTCGGCAGGCCAAGAAGGATGATCGCGCAGGGGTGCGTTCGAAGCCATCGGCAAGTCGAAGTACCATAAATAGTGTCAGGATGGATGAGTATTAAGCAAGGAGGTATGAAGTGATGGAGTGATGGTTGCGACGGCGACCAGGATATGCTGCTTTCGAGTCATCTACCTGCGAGTAATATATCTCCAGTAGAGCGAGTTGGGTGGCTAGATTACATAGAGTCAGATGACCATGCATAACTGAAACAGTGAATAGTTAACCTCTGTACCGGGTGTAGAATCATCTACAAAGAAACAAAACTATCAGCTTTGTCAAGGCTCGATAAATAGGATCAAATACTCACGATCTCGAATACATTCCCAAATGTCGACTCCTCGACCTTTGGCATTCCAGACACCACACTGGCTGTAAATTGTCCAGTGCACATTTAATTCCCAGACTCGCGTCGCGTTACTGACCACTGCGCAGGGCATTCTGTCGATGTGTAGTGCTGACAATATGGGTGGAGTCTTCCGATGAGGAGCGCGGGGAGATGTGGAAAGGCACCTGAAGGAGGAAGGGGGTTATATACTTGGATGACATACTGACTTTGCACAGCCCTTCGTAATAATGACATACGCAAAGTGACTTCTTTTTGTGACCGACTCCAGATCTTGAACGTGATCGGATCCTTTCCTATCGGCGCCACGACAACCACAGTGGGTTTTTCCCCAGTACCTTGTGCGATCAATCATGAACAACGAGGCAATGAGTTCGATATCCTGCCACTAGTGAAAATTAAACCGGCTTGGCACGAGGTGCTTATGAAAGCAATATATCGTTGCACCGTGACTCATTTGTTACGGTTTGGATTATGTCCGACGCAACGTGTGTACGGCGTGGTCGCAGCAACGAAAGCAACAAAGACAATTTGGTGGGGAGCAGCAGGAGTGCAAGAGCTCCTTGCCGAACCGTGTCAATCTCGATCGTGTAACAATCCACTAATATGGCAGTTGTTCACCGATACAACGGTTACCGAGACGACGACGTCATGCATATCAACCAAGCCATCCGTTCCTTGGTTTCGTGCCGCATTGAAGAACAAATCAGATACAAAATGATGCTGCTGACAGGATACTGAAATGCTGAAAACAAAAATCTGGCCGTTATGAAACTTCTGAACACGAAGATAGCTACATTGGATTCAATTCAAAAGAAGTTGTACGTGTTCCTCTTGTGGATGAAGGGAAGGTCCGAATCGGAGCTCCTTTGGAAGGTTTCCAGAGTTTTCCACGGTGGAAGTGCTATTCAAGGGCCTGCAACTGCAGAAAGAACCAGAGGATCAATTTCCGAACAACGCTCGCACTTGAAGGAGATTGGATACCATTGTGTTCACATATAGGAAGGCAACTTGGAGGTAGGCTGAACAGAAGTTAGGTTGATAAGTAACAAATAGGGCCATGGAAACGTATAACAGTAAGGCAGGCTGTCAGTGAAGAACGACCTTCGAGAAGATGATGAGACCAATTGACCACGGCGACCGATAGTGAAAAGCTCTACGACTATAACCTAATTTTAGAATGAACATTACAGTCAACTTCATGGTCAGCATCAGGGAGAGGGTGCTTATTACGTGGTATGTCCAGATCTGGGATTCGTCCTCAGGCGCTACGGGTCCCGGTCGCTGCATAACAGCTGATTCAGGCCTTCAGCCAGAAATCCTCCGAGCTCGATCCGGGCTTCCTCGGACTGATTGGCGGCAAGTGATTGGATGTTCCAGAGTCGGGAACGGCGGTCGAGCGCAAGTTTTGAATCCCGGGAAAATATTGGAAGACATGTATATCTGCCGATATTAATAGACAGCTGTCAGTCACCAGACTCCACGGTATCTAGGGTGTCACGAGTAAAGGACCAAATAAACAACGACAAATACTGCATAGCACTTGGTTCCATGTGCTTTCCTACTTACATCCATGTCACTGGACCTCAAGCTACTAAGCACACCTAAGCGACTGGCAAGCTCCATTTCTGAAACGGAATCAAACGCCCCTTGCTGAAACTCTCCTTGTGTATTACACTTAGGGAGCGCTGTCGGTTGGAGGATTGTTAGTAACCGCAGTATCCGTTTATGCGGCAAAGCAAAGCATTAAGGAAAGGAGGAGAACTGCGTTTGACGAGTACAAATTGCAGTGTGAGTCACTTTTTCCTTCCCTTTGTGCTGCCTCTTTTGCGACACGACCGGGCTGATTCTTCTCCACCGTCTCTTCAAGCACAGAAGCGATCGCAAGAAGGTCCAACTCAAGACAGCTACACTGCAGATTCGAAGCCCTAAGTCCACCGTAGTGCCCTACTAGTATTAACGGTGCACCGACCACACTAACCAGCACATGGTCACTCTTGGAGTACTATTCGTTCTTCCTGGGGCTTGAACTTAGGTCAACTTCAAGTTCAGTAGGTCTGGGGCTCGTCTAGTATCGGAGACGTTAAAAATGAGTCAATCCTCTGCAGGGAACGCCATTCTAATATCAGTGCGTCAGTAAACCAAGCTTTCAACTCAGGCTTGCGTGGTGATATAATTTCCATTGCCTCTCATTCGAATCTTCGAACACAAGGTGCCATCCATTGCCTCATATGGGTATTCGATTTCCCAATATAGACCGTCAGCAGACGTTCTGGTCCAGCCAAAAGCTTGACCTTTTCTACTACTATCATGGGGCCCAGATATGAAAAACGACCAGATATGAAAAAAAATTCGTGACCTCCTTATTAAAGATCCCCTTGGTTATTACTTTCTGCATGTTGTGTAGAATTCTCCTCCCCAAATTTCTTTTATGCGAGGGAAGGTGGAGGCAAAACCAGAAGTAGGACAAGTTATCAAAATATGATGTTTTAAGAAAAGATCTTGCACACACGGATATCTTCCAAAAATTGACGTCCACCTACACATTACTGCAAGGTGATTGTGACTATTTTATGACTCTCAATGGGAGATGAGGGGATTACTGATGGCCTTTTCGGAGTTTGAATGTCAGTATCCCCGCCGATTCGGACGTCTTCATCCGGCAGCTTGGTGGCACTCGGGACGAAAATTCTGGTAGAATCAATATTTATTGAGGATTTAGTAAAGGAAATGGGTAAGGGTCGACATTTATATCTGGGCCAATGATATCGATAAAGCTTTTTGGCCGCGGACAATAAACTTTCCCAGGTCGTTTAGTATAGATAGTAATCTGAAACTTCACAGGATTACTTCTTCTTGACATCGCAAAATGCCGGGAATCGGACAAGTATGTTGTTCCTATCGCATTGAGATCGATGCTGAAAGACCATTAGACGACATTGATTGGTGGAGCGGTGGTGGGAGCGGTGCTTGGTGGGTTCTACGTGAGCCTGAAGAGGAGGCAATCGAAGAAAGAACAGCTTGGAATTATTCCTCACTGTTAGCAGTGCAGTCAACTTCCTTAGGATGCGTGCGGACTAAACAGAAAACCATTTGACAGACGAACGCGTTTTAGCCCATAACGTGTCGACCCGTCCCAAGAAATACAGAGGCGAAGTCATTTCGCCTCCAAATTCACCTCATTAGGCACACACCAATCTGCTACATACAGCACTATTTCAAAAATGGCAATGTGTAGTATGGGCAGCCGCTGGGCTGTAACGGGACGAGTAAGGCGGCAAGGGACCGGTGATTTTATGGCGCTCTCCATGACTATTATTCATTCGATACCAGTGCATCATTAGCTGAAAAAACATTTCTCGACGGCTACAGAATGGAAAATATCTAGAACACAGTCAGATGATCCATGTCATTGTCAACTCCAAATTACTTTGGCACTACGCGATTGTGACAATCGAGATAAGGACTCATCAGTCACCTCGGTCTTATCGATTGTTTAAAATGTTGGAAATGGGTTAAGTACTCGAGGAACAATGTTACTGATGGGAAGATGTGCCAAGCTGTATCCGGATGGATCAGTCGTAGATGGATAACTTTTCCGCTGGCTTCCGAGCGAGATCGATTGTTGTTCGGAACCCAGCTATGTCTCCATATATTATGGGGCCTGCAAAACGTGGAACGGAACTCGAAGTTCAGGGCAAAATTTACTTGTAGACCGCAGCAATGTATCCAGGGGCTGTGAGAATGAAGTTGCTAGGTGAGCTGCGAATCAAATCAGGAATTCACATATTGTTCTTATTTAAGTACGAACCTATTGCTCTGAAGTAGATGTTGTATTTCATATGTGCATGGAACGTTATTTGTTTGGCATCAACCTCAGTTTTGTTACAATGCTCCAGGCAATTCAACGATGTAGCTTCTCATTCAGTCATCGTCTATCTAGCACAAAACGCTTATTCTATGTATCATCCCGCCTTGGAGCTGATCCATGGCTCCTTCCAAACACACCCGAACATCTCAAATCAACTACTACACCGCCCGATCTCCCACCCACAACCCCTTTAATGAGACCGAATGAATCTGTTGATACAATGCGAGCAAGACTTTTATACCAGTCTCGGAAACGTGGGACACTGGAGAGTGATCTTCTGCTTAGCACTTTTGCCAGGGATTATTTGAACGAGATGAGTGAAGCGGAGCTGAGAGAGTATGACAATGTGAGGAATTTGTGCGGAGTTATGTTTTTTTTTTTTAACGATGCCTGCAGTTATTGGACGAACCAGACTGGGACATCTATTACTGGTCCACGGGAAAGAGGGCGCCGCCAGAACGTTGGGCGAAATCTGCCGTCCTAGACAAACTTAGCGTGCATGCACGCAACGAGGGAAAAGTTGTACGCCGCATGCCTGCTCTGTAAAAGGTGTCCAATATACTTTAATCATATGAGCAAGCTAATATATACCCTAAGCTATCTTCTTGATCTACATTGGAAGTATAATGTGAAAGTCCACAAATTTACATGAAACGATCTAGGGTAACATCAACCACTTCTCAATTAGTAGGCCCAAATTAGGAGTTCCAACACCTGTTCTCGAACATCAGCCAGACCTGCTTCACTAAAAGGTCCAACTCACCGGTGGCAGGATCCCAGCCCTTTCCGCTACAGAAACAAATTCAATCTCGTGAACACTTAAGTCGGGACGCAGACATACGCTTTGAAACCACCCGCACGATCTCCTTGTACTGGAAGACGCGTCAGACAAAACGAAACACGGAAAGAAAGGGAAGGTGAAACTGACGCCCTTGACAGCCCTGACTAAGTCCAGAGGTGATATCGTTAAATGCGCCCGCAAAGGTAGGGGAATAAATCTACACAAAGAACTTGAGAACGTCGGTCATAGGAGTAAAGCAGACATACAACAGGATTGATGAAGCCTGAAGTGCATATGAGTTTCTTATTCAGGAGATGGAAGTTTCAGACTCACCAACTGGTTTTTTTCCAGCAGCTATTCTAGCGTGATTAACCAGAGTAATAATAGCAGCAATCGTGGGCACTGCGCCTGAAGTGCCACTGCTTGTGCTTACTGTCCCGTTGTCGATGCTTACGAACTGATGGCTAAAGAAAGGCCCATCAATGCAGGTAAGAGTTATCGGGGCAATACAAATTCACGAATTTGCACTTAGATCAGGAAAAGCACGCTGAGAAGATAGTTAAATAATTGAAAATGGTCTGCTGGTATCCATTGCTTACACCCCTGACATTGAAATTCTTGAGGAGGGTAGAGTCTGTTTTTTTGAGCCCATCAAGGAATGTTTTGACTGATGTCTTCTGGTAATCTGGTGCTGGGAAACGATTGCTGAAGCCTCCTCCACCCGATTCAAAGAAACCTGGAAGGATCTCCTCGTTCCAAACTTCCTCTGCGGATGGATTCAGGACAGAGGTGTTGGCTTTGACTTGCGTGCCACCAACTGCCGTGACCCACGGGCATGAGGCAGGCCACGCGGGGTTGAAATATGTGGCGTTCGCGTTCATAGAGCCTCGAGAACTCTCAGTTGACCGACGTCTCAGAAGAGTAGGTAGCATATACCATTCTTGTCCAAGCAAACACCACTCTGTGGCCCTGACACGCCTGTATTACCCGCTGAATAGATGACCGTCACACCCATCAGTCCGAGTTTGGCAAACTCATTGCACTGTCGTTGTAGATAGAACTGCGAGAATCGATACTCGTGATCTGCCTGCGAATTCGAAACGACATTGGGTGGCCGAATGATCCCACAGGTGTGTTCTTTCTGTCCATTTGGGAAGGGACTAGGTATTTCGGGGTCATAGGTGAAGTCATCTCCGCCATTGGAAGTACAGTAGGAGCCGTCTACGGCATCAAGCCACTCGTTGAACGAAATGGTGGGGCCTGACGGGAATCAGAGGCTGAGCGGCATCGGATGAGGAAAACGAGACTGACCGGTCTGCTGACCTCCGACTTGAAGAAGCAAGATCGGCTGTGGTTGCACAAGGGTCATGGCATATTGCAGTATGTAGCCGGTTTCGCTGACGGATGACGTCGCATCAAGTGCGATGCTTCCTGGAGTATCATTATGAGCACCACGTCAGGTGAGTGATAGCTAGAGGACACCTGACCACCGTCGATGGAAACTAGTCGAGGCGACTTTCCCACTAGTGCAGGAGAGAAGCTTTGAAAGAAGGTATCGAGGTCCGACTGAAGATATGTGTTGCTATAGTAGCTTACTGGAAAGACTATATATCAGGAACGTGTATCGAAGTGAAATTGAAATTAGACGCTTTACCAATACCAAAAGTGTTCCCATCTGTCACTGTGGGTGTATATGTTACATTATAGAGAGCTTTCAAGCAATCTGGCGTGGTTGCTATGTCGCAGCCGATAGGCCCTACTATGCTGCCGACATCCGCACGTTTTCTTAAAGGTAATGGGTAACCTGTGTTCGTGATCTTCAAGTGGGGTTGGACAGTCGGCGTGATGATATCCACGACTTCAGCAATGTTTGGTGGAAGAGAATACGAATCAGCAGCTGGCACAACTTATTAGCAATAGATAACGAATCGAACAGGAAAATGCTCACAAACATACTCTCCACCTTCCTCACGCTTGTACACATGATATCTCGCATCCAAAAGCTGTTCAACCTCACCAGCTGTAGCGTCCCTTACCTCAATCCATGCTCTATTTGCGCTCCTTCTCAAACGGCTCTCCCCAAATCCTGCGCTCACAAGCCACGCGTGTACTCTATCCCCGGCCTCAGATGCAGGTGCGAACATCTCAATCACTCTCTCCGGCGTCCAGTGCTGGCTAAAGGAAGGCGAGCTGGGATCCGAAACGGACATGAGGTAGTCTGGGAGCAGTTCGAGGTTGCGCTGCTTGAGCCCGATGCGGAGGGGGAGAATAACATCCCCTTCAAGCCGCTGCGTAGGTGTCCACGCTGGATCCCGGATCCGCCGTTCGTGCACTACGTGGTCGGCTCTGGGTGTGAGTAGTGGGATGGCTTGCATGAGAGACGCTAGAAGGAGGGTGAACAGCAGAACAAGTATATGCATTATTTGAATGCTTTTCGGTGAACACGAGGATGCTTATAAGGAAAATGGCGGATAGGAGTGGTTTGCAGCTGCCGTGCGTAGAGAACGGAGGTGTTCTGGACTGCGCTGTCATCCAGTGGCGTTGTCAGTACGCTCAATGCCTTTTTCAGTACGCTCAATGCCTTTTTCAGTCCGCTCAATGCCCTTCCATCAAGCAGCCCTAGCATCAAATCAATTATACTTGAATCAGGCGTACACTCCACAGGGCTTTCTATGGTTGATAGAGGACAGTGGCCAATAATAACCTGTGATAATTCAGGTCCGCAGCGGAAAGATATAGTTAAACGTACTGCATAAGCATCTTGAATGAAACAGTTGTTTCGATGATAAACTGACAGCCTGATAGCGAGAAAAACCTGGACATGGTGTCCGTTCATCATGGAGGCATGTATAGGGACGATCCTACGGTCCTTATTCAGGCTGTAAAGAATTCTAATTTCGATGATAGACGGTTATACGGTTCTATCAGTAGAAATGGAGGTGTTGTTAATACCTGGGTCTTGGCCTTCGTTGTGAGGAGACTGTCAGCATCTCAGGCTTGCTCGACTGTCAACAACAGCGTATCAGTCTCGAGGATTTGGATGGCGGTGCGCACTAAGGCACAAGTGTTATGCTGCGCTTTTGCCCAGGTATACCATATGCCACTTGAGAAGTGAAAGTTAATAGCCGGGCTGTCTCTATGTTGCAACCTTGCGATTCTGTCAGAACATTTTTTGGTGCCTGAAGTTAAAGAAAAAAAGAGACCACTCACCCACTCGATAAGTATATACTAGTAAATAAAAATTATCAGTGAACGAGGAACGTCTCAAAACGTGCGGAAAAACGTGAAAGCAAGTACGATTAAGCAGGAGCGAGATGTTCCCAATTAAACGAGCATATTAAATTGTCTTCGGCCGCACCATCCACTAAATCCATTACTCATCTGCCCCACTCATTCTCCAGATTCCCTCCTCAATACCACATTGCCTAACTTTTGGTCATACCGCCTCAACAACAACCTATCCACCCACCCACCCCGCGGAAAGCTCTTCTCCCATTGATTATGGAGGTGCACACTAAACACCTTGCCCAACGCGTCATCTAGGCCGCCGCCTTCCTCAAGGCCGAGGCCCATCGTCCATTTGCCCGCGCGGTTGTCTGGTGTGAACGGGTCTGGAAGCCGATTGTCCAGCCGGCACGAACGCCCATCGCTGAAGCAGAAAGGGAGGATCTTGAAAGGCGGGACAGCATGTGCGAGGAGGCGCCGCCAAAGTTTGAAGTAGAGTAGTGCCCCCCAGTCGGTGGAGTGCATCCGCGGGGGAGCGGAGGTAGACATGATGTGGAATGCCTCGCAGAGGTAGGGCGAGTGTTGTCTAAATCGCATTAGGGCGCCGTTCAGCGGCTGGTATATTTTGTCTGATATACGACAGTCAGTAAGAATCCGAAGCATTTAAACATAAGGCATCGCACCATAACAGTCCCATTGGGTAACAAATTCGTGTTCAAGGAGAGGTGTAAGGTCCCTAGTCAAGAGCGAGTCCATATCCACCCATACACCTCCGTAAGTCCACAGCAGCAACAGCCTAATTAAGTCTCCGTCAATCCACGCCTTCGCGTCCTTCATCTGGAGCATCTCACTCCCATCCAGCGCCGTCTCCCGCGCCAGCGTCAATACATCAACCACCCGCAATGCAAAGGCATCAGGGTACTGGGCCAGGTAACGCTTAAGAATCTCATTTTCACTGAGGTCGCCGTTGGACCACAAGATAAGACGCGACGCAGTCATGTCCTGCGTAGCAAAGAACGACTTGATCATCCACTCCTGGCGCGAGCCGAACGGGGCAAGATCCGCCCGCCAATACGTGTGGAACTGCATACGCGCATCGGGGGGAATCCACCCGTTATTCCGGTCTTTCTCGTCATCCGGGTGCACCTGTATCGTCCCAGCAAAGTCATAGCAGTCTAGCCCCAGGCGCATAGGCATCCCCGCCTGCACCTCCGTCCGTCTCCGTCCATACAGCGCCTCGGACAAGTTGTATGTGGGACTTACCCGGAAGGGGTCAAAACACCCGGAGAGAGGCTCTATTGGCTCTATCTCTTGGTTGACCCAGTCCCGAGAGTAGAACGCAATTTCTATATGGGGTTCGTAAAAATAGAATATGAGAAGAAGAACGAGGAGAGCAGATGGTAGGCCGTATTTGAGGATGGCTCTGACGGTGCGCTGGCGGGGTTTCCAGAAAAAGTTGAATGGCCAGCGACGTGGTCGAGTGCGGTATGTAGGGGTTGGAGGGAGTAGATATGGAGTATAACTTGGGTCGTGCTCGCCATTGTAAGTGGCAGACGGAGGCGGAGATGTCTTGAGGTGGTCGTCACGGTGGGCTGAGCGTAGTCGTGGCGCAGAATCAGGGAAGCCTGAGGCGTACATGGGGAGCTTGAGTCGCTCTGGCCCCCCTCGAGCCATTGTCGTCTCGTTCGTTATACTTGTATACAATATTCTTGTATGGTTCTAGGGTTCGTGGCTGGGTAAACCGAGAGTGGATATGTCAGAGGTTCGTCGTGAAGCTTGAAGACCTGTAAGGTCGTCGTTGTCGCCGTGGGCCTCACTGGGAAGTGAGTACTGGTTTAAAGAGAAGAACGGACGAGTGACGCGATTATTTCAAATACTTCAAATTTTTGGCCAGTGCTGATCACCGTGTGCCATTTCGACCCTGCACAACAGGTAGGAGAACGAGTACCTCCATTCTACATGCAAACACTATGAACACGAATACATGCATAGGAAATTTCAGTAACACTTGTTCTCCCACTCCAACATCAACACTGCAGTCAACCAACAAAACAAACTCCCAACTAGCACGCACAGCAAAACAACTCGAGATGTGAAGGAAATGATATACGTAGAGGACCACCTTTATATCGAAAGGTAGTGTAAACCACGGACTGAGGATAATGGCAATTGCGATTAGATAGATAACACACGAAGGAATTGATTTGACAGATATCTTCACTCTTGGGCGGAATTGTATCTGGTACAAGATGAGTGTTGGTGGCAACGAAAAAAGTGAGGTTCGCCTGGGATGTGAATGACACAAGAATATACCCGGAAAAAGAAACAGCATGACGATGCCGAGACGTCGAGATGTTCAAGTGCGAATAAAGGATATTTGCAAGTTGGATGTTTGTTTCTGGTTGACTGCGTGTTGCTTCCCTACCCCGAACCTCCACCTACGCACACAACCTCCACCGACCGTCAAACGATTTCCTCATCGACCGACAATCTGAGCCTGAGGCCCTCCACCACGATACGCGCCCTGCTGTCCTCGACTAGCTCCATTCTGACGCACTTGCTGCTGCGGCTGTCCACTACTCTGGTATACCACCTGATCTTGTACTTGCTGCTGAGCAGCCCTAGCCTGTTGCGCCACAATCTGCTGTCTCTGCTGTTGCTGTTGCTGACTCGTATTCGTAGTCGGGTTCGTCGACGTCTTCTGCACCTGGTGCTGCTCATCTTGCGCACTCGGTGCCACATACAGACCCTTATCAATCGTTTGTGGGATTGGCTGAATCTCTGTCCCCAACTCTTGCTCAATCCTGTATAAATTAAACCTATCCTCGTACGTCACGAGGTTGATCGCGAGCCCTAGGTGGCCAAACCTGCCTGACCGCCCAATACGGTGCAGATACGTCTCGCTGTTCTTGGGGAAGTCAAAATTAATGACGACGTTTACGGCCTGGATATCGATCCCACGGGTAAGAAGGTCGGAACACACGAGATTGCGGCACACGCCGTTCCGAAAGTCGTGGAATACGCGGTTGCGGTGCGATTGCAACATTTTGGCGTGTGAGTAGAAGCAAGAGTAGCCGAGCTCGGTCACCTTTTTGGCGAGAAGCTCGACGCGATTGGTGGAGTTGCAGAAGATAATGGACTGGTTAATTTGGAGCTGCAAGACAGGCAGGCGTTGGTTTTATGGGTTGATGCGATGAATGGATAGTTCACTTACCCGTGAGAAGAGAGTGTTTAAACAATGCACCTTTTGGCGTTCCTCGACATAGGCATAATACTGCGTGACACCACGCAGAGTTAGTTCATCCATGAGATTGATCTCATAGGGCGATCTCATATGTTTATCCTGTAAGAAATGAACTGCAGGTCAGTGAAAACCAGGAAGTATTACGAACCTTGAAATCCTTGACAATCATTGGGAAAGTAGCACTGAAAAGCATCACTTGTCGCTCTTCAGGAAGGTAAGACAGTAGCTGCTCCATAACAGGAGCGAATTCGGGGGAAAGAAGCTTATCAGCTTCATCCATAACAAAAACCGGGCATTCACTGAGATCGGCAACATTTTTGCCAGCCAGATCCAAAATACGACCAGGCGTGCCGACAAGAACGTGGACAGTCTCTGACAAGCGCAAGATATCGTCTTTGAGGGTAGTGCCGCCTGTGGTCACCATGACCTGCAAGCCCATGTGCTTGCCAAGGTTCTTGCACACCTGCGAAGTTTGCAGTGCGAGTTCTCGTGTGGGAACCAGGAGGAGTGCCTGGATCTTATTCTTGGTGACGTCGATCTGCTGGAGGGAAGGTATAACGAAGGCGGCGGTCTTGCCGGTACCGTTCTTTGCACGGGCGAGGACGTCCCGTTTTGTGAGGGCGATGGGGATGGCTTCTTCTTGGATGGGAGAGGGTTTTTCGAAACCTGCTTCAAAGATGCCCATAAGGAGTTCGCGACGGAGGAACATGTCCTCAAATTCGAGGCCTTTGGTGGCGGTCACATCTTCGGTTTGCGGCCGGAGGTCTTTTGGTGGTGGTCGCAGACCGGATTTCCAGGATTCATTGTTAGCTGGTCTGTAAAGAAACGGGGTCAGACAAGGAGCTATTTGGTCATGGAAAAACGGGTACGTTGATGAGGATGAGGATGAATTCGGGCCTGTTTGAGACATTGTTGATTGAGAAGAGAGATGCCTTGCGACAGAAAGTAGGTGGCGTCTACCGCTCTCCAAATGGTGTTATGGTTAGGCGTTTGGCTGGGACGTGAGTCTTATTGAAGCTCAGTTTCAGTTCAGTTTAAACTTTGACAAAGATAACGGTATGTGTATGGACAGAGGATTGGTAGTAGGATGGTGGTGGGCAGATGGACGTTGAGAGCAAAGACGAGGATGGCAGTGAAAAACGTAGATTCAGGGTTTTCTGTTCACACGCTCCTATGAATGTTAGATTCTTCATGAGTTACGTTACATTCTTTTGATCCTCAGATGTCCCTTTCTATAGTTAAATAACCCACACGGATGTACCTGCGATGCTGCGAAATGTTGTATGAAAGGGAAGGCGCGACGATCTCTGGATATTCTAACTGAGGGTTCTCAGTTGGTTTATTGACCTTCACCGTTTCGGTTTGCTTCGAGAATTGGTGAGCAATTCCAACCAAATATATTCTATGCAACTAGTTGTCACCATGGTATGTATCTGAGAGGAAGGCAATTGCGGTAATACATAATGAAAGTTTTGGAAAGAATAAATCAAACAACTTAACAACAAGATCATGAAGGAGAAAAAGTTGACATATCAATTTATTTGCAACTGGAAGAATAGTCATGTTGAGTCCGAAAAATGGTGATGGACAAAGTAGAGAACTTACAACAGTCACTTTAAGACAGAAGACGAAATACATTCTCAATCAAGTGAGAATACGAAGGAAAAAATAAAGCACAGCAGACAGAGAGTAGTCTGAATCGAGTTTCGTGCATCACACGAGCTGCGAAGTGAACTGAAGGACAACGTTGACATGTAAGCATATTCCCTGACACGACTACGATATGAAACAGAGAGCACCCTGGAATCATACGTTTGGGCAAAGCAAGAAGTTTTTTTTCTGCTGCGGTCTAAGAACGCGCCCTCGTGCGGGTAGAAGTGCCAGCCAGCGAAGAAAACGCCGTTGCCCAAATCCCGCAGCGAATTCCAAATCCAAGTGTAGCCCCTCCCTTCCGGCATAGAAAGATCTTTGGGGATGCAACAACTGGATGGTTTTCTGATACGTCGCTCGGTTGATTACAACCGCATCCAGCTAGGACAGATCAAGTCAAGGATGGGATATGCTCAGACCTTGGCCCGCTCGCAAGGAAAGAATTTTTGGGATTCTGTGTGGGACGAGCATCGCAGCCTTGAGTCTGCTGTTGTTCGAAAACTGAGGAAAATCCGACCTTATATAGATCCTATGGAACAAACAGATGTACATATGACGAACACAGTCAACAATATCCTCCGAACTTGAAGTTGGCTGCGATTCATGAAGCGCAAAGGCACCGGCTCGCGAACATCCCCCATTGCGATTGACGATTCTGATGAAGAGGTCGTTTTGGAGGTCTTCGACCCTAACGTTATCGAACCTTCACCGTCAGAGAACGATCAAGAGGGACGATCATTGCAAGGCAACATGGCCCACGATGTGACCATTTTTAATGGAAACACTCGCCAGAAAAACAGGGATATTCAGGGTAAGACAATTGTTATTCCATGCCCTGCAATCTTGACGTTGGTAAATACAGGGCAAGTCGGACAAAAACGGAAAAGGGTTGCTCATGTAGACCAGCACGATGACTATCTAACAGGTCTCAGTCATTCCAAATTCCCACCACCCAGTTTAGAAGCACGTTTCTCAAACAAGTTAAGCAAGAACGCAAGGAAACGACGACGAAAATTGGAACGTCAGGCGATAGAGGTCGAAACCCGTTCGAAACAACAGTTTTGGCTGAATGGGATGAATCAACTTATCCCTCCATTTTCGTGGACGTCTGATACTTTGCAGTATAATGTGCTCGACCCACTTTCGCCAGCACCCCCTTTCGCAAATAGCAACATGTATCCGATTCTACCTCAAGACCCTCGTCCCAAAGTATCCTACATGACTCCCCCCTATAGCGATCATCAGCAGTTTGACACCAGTTTTAATGACGGTCCCATAGCCTCGACGTCTGCCTGGGTATCTTCCATGGCTATGGCGGCTGAAAACCCTGCGCCAATAGCCGTGGAGTCGCGGGCTCCACCTTCCCATCCACCTCAATCTTCTCAATCTCGATGGCCAGCAACCCCTGAGTTGACTCCGATCACGCCGCTTTCCGTATCTGCACATCCTCTTCCCCCTAAACCTGCCGCAGAGCAGCCCTCGATAAGCCGCGAGCCCCGTGAACCTCACAAGCCACCGCCTCCTCCGATTGGTATGCAGCCAGACCAGGATCCATCCAGCAAGCATGGAATATTTGAGTCTCCTGCCACTGTCTCTGGTGGTGGAGCAAGTCCTTACATACCCAATCCTGCTCGCACCCTTGTAATCGAACAACTACCTAAATCTCACCGTAATGCCGATTGGATAAATTCCTGGTGTAAATCTGCATGTGGCGCGCACCCTGTCCATATTTCTGTTAACGTGCAAGGCGCAAAAGCTTTGGTGGAGTTTGCTACAGCGGAATTAGCCAGGAAGGCCTGGGGAAGTCCGCGGCTTGGATCCAACTATGCAGGGCTGAAATCACATCAATTGAAAGGCAAGCCAAGAGAGGATCTCGTCAAAGTTTGGTGGTATCGAGTCGATGGCATCGGCGCTGGTGCCGGTGTAGGTGAAATTGAGGAAGGTGAGATAGAAGGCGATGCTGCAGAGAAAGAGGTTGAAGTGCCGCTGAAGAAGGAAACGAAGAAGGAGAGAAAAGCCAGGCTCGCGAGAGGAAGGCTGGAAAAACAGAAAAAGCAATCAGAACTTGCGAAGGAACTTCATCCCCACCCTCCGCTCGCTCCAACCAACAGAGCTCTGGCTTCCCTTCCCCAGAGACCCCCGCCATTTTCTACCAGTACTCTCTCATTGTCGCGACCCGGCCTTTCCACTCCGGTTTTGCATCCGCATGTTGATCAACAGATCAATCTGCTCTCCTCAGCTTCACAATCTGTTCCTCGTTCTACATTTTACGGCCACCAAAACCCACCCTCCCGACCACATCTGCAGTCCCAGTCGGAGCTTCGTACGCATTGGAAGGAGCAGCCTGAATCCAAGACGTTTGACAAGACATCTTATGGAGCATCCGCGCGTCAACGGGCTGACAGCTTGGATGGCATAGAAAGCGAATCTATTGCTTCTTCGAGGTCCCCATCTCCTGTTGAACCATCCCCTACTGTACAAGAGGTACCTCCACCTTTAGCGTCGATGCCATCTTTTGATGAGCAAACTGATATCATGGACGTGGACGACGTTAGCATCGACATGGATTTGGGCTCCCCTGTCACTAGCCGAAACCCTCAACCCCTACCCAAACCTTGTTTAGTGCCTCCTCAGCCGTCTCTCCCTCTCAACGCACCAGCTCCGCGGCTTGCTCTGCATGTACCGATCCCGTCTCCAGAACCTGATTCTGGAGCTCCTGTTTCCACCTTGAATGGCGTATCCCGAGCCCTTTCTGTACAGAAACGCCTACGGCCATCATCATCCACTTCAACACACTCCTCAACTCCGCGGGGAACACCGCCGTTGGAACCACGTGCGATGAAAAATGCGCCAAAGGCACCCAGCTATCAAAAGCGCTCTCTTCTTGCGAGAAAAAAGGAGCTAGAGGAGAGGATTGCTAGAAGTAGGATGGAACTCGGGCTGGAGTCGCCGGTCGTGGCCGATTCTCCTCCAATCACGCTGTCGGATCCTCTTGTAGAAAACCATGATGGTATAGAAAAGCATGCTATGGAGGAGAGGCTGAGAACAATGGTATTGCAGAGCCAGCGGAGCAAGCTGAAGACTGGTGCCCCACCAACACTGCCGACTACAGCGTCAAGTACTTCGCTTTCTTCGCTTTCAACGTCATCCGGAGCTGCATCCTCGGGTTCGAGCAGCTCCAGTACAGACGCCGCGACCCCGGCTCCTACAGCTCCTGATGTTGCCACCAGTTTCTCTCTCGATGATCTAGCCATCTCCTTCATTGAGGAGACGATTCAAACATGCAATAATAGCCCAAAAATATCATCTGTAGCCCCGGTCCCTATCTCGAAATCAAAGCCCCTCTCTCACGCGAATTCAATCACCAAACTCGAACTGGCTGCGAAACAGAAGCGCCTAGAGCAGGAAATCGCCGAAACGAAGATCCTGATGGCCAAGCTCACTCGAGCCCGGACGAAGCAGGAAAAAGACAGCATCCTGGCCGAAATGAAAAGCTGGTGCGTCTCGTCTCTCCTGCTGGCTGCATGTTCCCTGGCGATTATGAATCGGCTGAGCATCGGGGTTTTTCGCTGTGGTTTTTTTTTTAACAGGACTACGGGAGCAGACACTACAAACCTAGCAGCGCCTCAAGCTATCGATGACCAACCTTCCGTCAAGCTGCGGACTGCCAACACGGTTATCAATTGGCCGAAATCCCATCATGATGCGGGGGTTCTTATTGTTAGTGACGATAGCGATAGCGATAGTGACAACGATGGTGATCGTATGGACTAAAACGGGGCCTGTGCAGCTAATTTCATCGGCTAGAGAGGTATGTTTCTTCCTATCTGGGTGAAGCAGGATGTAGGTCCGTCCGATCCCGTAACGTGGCTGGTGAGAGTGAGCCGCAGGAAGTGGAGAAGGACATTCGTGACAACCGGAAGTATACTTGTAAATTTCTCTATCCGCAACCAGTGATCTTCTGAGATTGTTCAGGGAGGCCGCAATCTAGCGCCTTCTGTGACGGCTGCAAAGTGAGTTAATTCCTGATGGCTTTCTGTGACAATGTTGATCATTTATAGATTGTGTTCAACGACAGTCAAGACCAATTTCATGATAGTCATGATGGCAGTATGGAGGGGATTGAGCCTCGCTAAGTGTGAGTCGCGGGATTGATCTTTCTGTGTCCTAGACACAGGACGACGATCATTGCGCGACACACGGCGAAGAGAAATAAGAAGCAGGGTGGGCGTTGGTAAAACCAGGCATGGGCATCGATCAAGATGCCCGGAAGTATGACTGACGATGTACTTCCACGCCTGATCAAGTCTTCAATTTCAATTGTTTTTTCCAGTCATTTAGTTGCATCTTTTGAGGTCATTGGGTGAAGTTTTTTGTTGCAGCAGTCGAGATGAAGATTTAAAGGGCCTTTGTCAACCAACCGATCAACGTTCGATCAACACGGAAGAATGGAAATAGAATATGGCCAGCTAGAGCCTGGTTCAAGTTTAGCTTGGGCCAGAGTGGTTAGGGCTTAAGCGCTTAGTGCCCGAGGTGAATAATCAAGCCACATGCGATACGCAGTGCTTGAGGATTTATTGTGCCAGACATTGCCAGAAACCACGAAAGACGAGGGAGAGGCTATGCCCGGCTTACAAATACCGTGGCTAACATGACAAAACTGTAAACAAACAAACGGATTACAGCACTGCAGCTTATTCCCTCACCACCACCACTGAACACCCTTGCATCCTAGACCTCGTAAGTTTTCATCCTATTCACAACGAAGACCATCCAATTCATTTGTGCTTTCTATCTCTCTAATCGCTCTACAATCGCTTCTTCCCCACTGGTCGCTTTCTTAAACCGTTGATCGCGTGCGATTCATCTACGATTTCTCAGTTTTCCTACTGCATATCATTCAATGGCTCTCAAGCGCATTAACAAGGTATCACTACGTTGTTGGATTGTTATGCCCCACCCGCCTTTCTTTAGATGTTCTTACTATTATCTAGGAATTGATTGATCTTGGCCGCGATCCACCCTCATCATGCAGTGCTGGACCAACTGGTGACAACATGTTTCAGTGGCAAGCGACGATTATGGGTCCAGTACGCCGTATTTGTATGTATTGCTCTATATTGCCTAACGATCCGATGCACAGGGCGACTCCCCCTACGCGGGTGGTGTTTTCTTCCTCTCGATAAGCTTTCCCACCGACTATCCTTTCAAGCCTCCCAAGGTCAGCTTCACGACCAAGATCTACCACCCCAACATCAACGCCAATGGCTCCATTTGCCTGGACATCCTACGGGATCAATGGTCTCCAGCATTGACCATCTCGAAAGGTGAGTCATGTTGACATGATATCGTGATAGTGATGCTGAACGCCTCCAAGTTCTGTTATCGATTTGTTCGATGTTGACGGACCCCAACCCCGATGATCCATTAGTTCCAGACATTGCGCATTTGTACAAGACAGACCGTACTCGGTACGAAGCGACGGCTCGAGAGTGGACAAGGAAGTATGTAGCACACGTTCAACCCCTTTTAAAAATCCCATCTCATCCTTTTCGATAGGTATGCTATGTAGCACATGTATCGGAAGTATGGTCAATCGTTCCACCTGACCGATTCATGTGGTCATAGGTTTGGTCGGGTGTATTGTATACATATTCATGTTCTTTTACTCATCACCAGTTCCTTGTTTTAATTACGCATCGCCCTCCTCGAGCGTCGAGACAATCCAGTAATCCTTGTACATCAGACATTCCTGAGACGCATCTTTTCTTGATAAGCGCGCCCCCACAGTTATTGTTAAGTCGCATGGACTGGCTCTTATTCTTTAGTTGGAAGGTGAAGCGTTGGGAATCTTCAAATGCAAGGCACTGGCGTGGAGGACCTGACCCGAAACTTTGGCCCTGCTTGGATTCTTATGATATCTGGTAATCTGGCATCAAGCAACAGTAAACAAGTTGGGCGCTTCGCCCCTTATCTCGTCTGTACGTCGACTAGTATACTCTATCATACTCTTATTGACAACCCCTCGGTATGTTGTTGCGACATGGACCGAACGGTCATTGCAATATCTTGGTAGTCTCGACCAGAAAATGTAAAATGTTTGCTTGGTTCACCGCACTCCCTACTAGCCTCATGGACGTTCTGCAGCTTTCTGTTGGAATGATTGGTCTCATGTTCATTCCGTGCACATGATATTTTTGGGTATGCCGAAAACGATGCACGTTTCGCAACTCCGTCCCGGACCTATAGGGGTTATTTCATGGCATTCTGCCATCGCCATACGGTACTATTCGTACGAAAACGCTGTTTAGCAGGCGTAAAGCCGGATTTTCCATGAACCACTAGGTCCGACCTTCTTGAAAGTACGGACGTTGTCATCGTGACGCCTCATATGATGCAGGATACCTCATGGAACCACTGCATTGCCCTAGGTCTAAACGGGACGTACACTCAATCGTATTCCTCGGCAGGCATACTGTAAAGATCCGGATTTGATGCCGGTGTCATCTATTAAACAAGACATTGCTCAACTGGAGTATGTGCGGCTTCCGCTCGAGACTTGATTAACATGGCCTTCGTCTCTCAAAAGATTTTGTCGCTTCTTCTTTCTGCTGCTGGTGTTTTGGCTGTTTCGTATATACAAACGGACAGTTACACTGGAAGTGGTTTCCTCAATGGATTTTCTTTCCAGGCGATCGCGGATCCTACTCATGGACGTGTGTACGGTGTCTCAGTGTTCTCTTCACGATCCATACCATATTGAAATTTGCAGGAATTATGTCGATTATGCTACGGCGGCCAGGGAAAATTTAACATTCTCTTCTGGAGATCACTTTATCGTTCGGGCCGATTTCCACAAGACTCTCAGTGCCAGCGGCCCCGGAAGAGATTCCGTGCGGTTGATGTCGAACAAGCAGTATACCACTTCTGTTACCGTGTCAGTGTCTTCTGCTTGGACTAGGATTGGGCAGTCGAATTGAATTTATCTTTCATGACAGTTTCAATCTTCGACATATGCCTCAAGGTTGCGGGTCTGTGACAACTCCCAAGGACGTATCTGGATGCATATACTGAGACGACTGTATAGAACTTGGCCTGCGCTCTGGACACTTGGCCCGAACTGGCCAACCCAGGTATATAAGCGCGATGGCACCAGGCTGGTTTGTTATTAATAATTGATCTACGCTTTTTAGGGTGAGATTGACATCTTGGAAGGTGTCAATGACCAAGGCCCCAATCAGTCAACATTACACACCGACGCCGGTAAGTACGATAGAACTTAAATTTAAACATCGATCACAAGCAACATGTGATCAAGGATGCACAATGCCTGCCACGCGTCCAGAGACTGGGTTTGTGTGCTTTCCTCCTTATTGCTAGCGTTTATGTAATTCGTGCATTTCAGGACACCGGTATTGAATAATTGCGACACGGCCGCAACAAATAATGCTGGCTGTGGAGTGAAGATGAATGATCAGAAAAGCTATGGCCCGTTGCTGAATAAGAACGGAGGTGGATGGTGAGTGGACCGCGAGAGGTCTATACACTTCTTTTAGCTTTGGTTAGGTTTGCCATGGAACGAACAAGCTCTTTCATCAAGGTGTGGTTCTGGTCCAGGGCAGCTGGAGGGATACCATCCGATATCTTAAACGGTGCATATAACATCAATACGGACACCTGGGTGCGTACTCTTCGGAGGTTGTAGCTACTTTCTGGATGATTATTTTCGAAAGGGCACTCCCACTGCTTATTTCCCTAGTACTTCTTGCCCGATTTCAAGCAAATTTGGACCACATAACATCATTATCAACCGTAAGTTTAGAAATAACATGGGTAGTAACATCATAAGCTGATCTGCAACCTCCTAAGTCACATTCTGTTCGTATCGCATCCTTGCATCCGAAATTTCTAATTCAAGTCCTTTACCTCAGGCGGAGATTGGGCCGGCAACTCGGCGGTATATGGAGCTTCTGGATGCCCCTCTACTTGTAGTGGTAAGCCTTCGAGAATCGGTTTTACCTGAATTAAAGTCTGGCATCCGCTAAGCTTTCGTCGACAACAATCCCTCCGCTTTCATCAACGCGTATTTTGATTTTCAATGGCTCAAGATATATACGTGAAGCTAGGGGTTCTTTATTATGCAAACCGGTGTTGCATTAGTATCTGAAGCTGCTTAGAATACGTGAATTCATTTTGTTTGAAAATGGAATTATTAGAGTCTTCGAATCCAGAAACCATTGTTGGGGCTTATTTGTTTTTCATACATTGTCTTGGGCGATCACAAATTTGACTTTGTCAACCCGTCTCCGCTTCTTCCTGAGCATTCATGGCGAGGTTTCGTGCCTATGTCAGCGACAGCAGTGACGACGGCAGCGCGTCTGAGCCAGAGAAGCGCTTTGAACACCTTTCGGAGGAGGACGAAAGCGAGAGCGAAAGTAGCAAGGAATCATCCAGCTCCAGTTCCTCTGAAATGCACGAAAACGAGCTCTTGACCTCTCGAACAAAACACAGGCCCAAGTTAAAACGAAACGCACTGGTTGAGGACGAGGATGGGGAGATTCGATATGCAAATGAAATGAACGATGATCCGAGACCAGCAGTGCGCGTCTCGCCTGCATCGTCATCTTCATCTTCTCCATCTGTATCTCCGCCACCCAGAACTGCTCGCGGGGACCCCACGATCATACCATGGGCACATCATGTTGGAGTCGACCCTCAGAAAATGCATGTCATGCAGACTTCTTTCTTTCGCATGCCGGAGGAAGCTGCGGCACTCAAAGCCATGAAACAGCCTGCTCGATCAAATTTACGGATACCTGTTCAGTCGTTGAATCGAAAACACAGTCGTGACTCGGACGGGGACGGTCTTCGGGTGGAATCTAGAGAGGTATGTTTTATGTGTGTCCGTTCTCAACGAGCATCCTCAGAGAATGCTAGTCTTCTGTCCAGCGACATATCTGACGACTCAATTCACGTTTACAGCGCGCCTCATTTGCACACGATATCGACCCTGCACCGTATCGCCCTACAAGAAAGTATGCACGCGTTGAAAGCTCAGCGTCGGCCGTGAATGGAATGGAAGGTTACGTGATTGACGCAGGTCTGGCCTTGGGTCATTCTTTCCGGGTAGGCTGGGGCCCAGGCGGTACATTGGTCCACTTAGGTTCCCTTTGTGGGCCATCATCTACTCCGTAAGTTGCACTCAAGTGGCCTTCCGATTTAATACAATTCTATCCAGTAAAACTCCCGCCAACTCATCCACAATTACTAAAACGGTAGTCTCTTTCTTTGCAAATGCTGCCGAAGCCTCATCTATGACTTCCAAACTGTTACAACACCACCTCACCAACTCTCCAATTGAGCCGGACGATGATGGGATCCCATTTGCTGTCCCCTCTCCTTCGCTCAATTTTTCATCCTTTGCCTCACTGTTCCCAAAAACCGACAGATCACACGAAGCCTCTCTATTCCGACTCGGACATGCCCTCTTCGACGAAATTCACCTCGGCCTTGGAGATTCCGTGACGGCCGACATTCGAAATCGCGTCATCTCCATTCGGCGAAGAGCTGCGCTCTCGGCATGGCTTGAAGATGCTGTCGCTCCTGCTCTCGAGGCTGATTTTCGCTCCAACTCTTCAGCCAGTGCTGCTGCAATCACGTTCATCCATCTCACTGGTAATCAAATCGAAAAGGCCGCCGCCGCTGCCATGGACGGCGGCTATTTGAAACTTGCCACCCTCATCTCGCAGGCGGGAGGCGACTTCGATTTCCGAGAAGACTTACAAGAACAGCTGCAGATTTGGGAAGATGACCGAATAGATGTACACATTGACGAGAGCGTGAGGAAGGTGTATACATTGTTGGCAGGCATCGTGGATAGAGTCGTGGAAGGATCGAAAGGTGGTGGGCTGGAAAAGTGTTCTGACGTGGATGTGGCGAAAGGGCTTGACTGGAAACGCGTCTTCGGACTTCATTTGTGGTTCTCAGAGCCAGTGGAACCCTCCATTGCCCAGGTATTCCAGGCTTACGAACAGCTCGTGAAAGATGGTTCACAGCGTCAAGTCGCACGTCCAGTACCGTGGTATGCTGAGCATCTGTCGTCTTCTAATGCATCTACATCTTCACTGTGGAGGCTTCCCTCCCCCCTCCCATCACCCGATGGGTTATTTTCGTTGATCCGACTCTACGCTGAGCCTGCATGCTCACTTTCCCTAATTCTGACTCCGCTCACGTTCGTTCCATGCCCAGTCGACTACAGCCTCACATGGCATCTGTACATCATCTTATCTCGCTGTATGGGTGTGCGAGACTTTGCTGATCGTGGGGAGCCGGAAGGCCGCAGCCGCGGGCGAATGCATGATTCTGATGAGGAGCTGGAGGATGATGGTGTCGAAGGACACAGTCCAAGTGCCGACCTCCTCGCTAGCAGTTATGCGTTACAACTTGAAGGGCTTGGAATGATCCAGGAGGCTGTATTTGTGCTTTTGCATATCGAAGGATCTGCTGGGTGCGTGTTGTATTTGGCTGTTGTCTCTTCATGCACGTGTGTTCTGACTCTTTGTGCTGGTAATCTGTAGGAGAGAGGGGGCGATAAAAGATCTTTTGTGGCGTTCTGCACCCCAGTTGGATGAATGGATGACGAGAGGCATAGTGGGGAGCCTGAAGATTCCGATGGCGTGGGTTAGTGAGGCCAAGGTACGATATTTCTCGGTTCTGCATTTTCACGGTTTTCTTACAACTAACAGGCGGTGCATGCACTCTACAAAGGGGATATCTTCACAGCCTATGAGCTTTTCCTCTCTGCCGGGTTGTATAACCCTGCACATGACCTCGCGGTGTTGGAGCTAGCACCGGACGCCGTAATTCGGAAGGATCTCGAGCTTCTTAAAGAGCTCTTCAGCAGATTCTCTGATCGGCCCGTGGATAGCTGGCATGTCCGTGGCAAGGTCCGTTTATAGTTTGCTTTTTCAGACAGAGGTGTCATGTCTGATTTTCCGTGATATCAGGCCTTTTTGGACTACGTCCATGTCATGACGCGCCTACCGGAGCTCATAGAAGAACAAGTGGACGACGCTGTTCCTGATGCATCTCAGAGCACTGAGATTGACGAGCTGGTTCGGGGCGTCCCTAAACTTATTGGTATCCTGCCAGACGTGTTGAGAAATACCTGGGATCCACGACATCCAGCAGCACTTTCGGTGATGATTTCAGGGCTTGTGGCGCAAGTAGACAGGGTGCGGCCTTTGGCTTTGGTAAGCGTTTTCTTCCTTTTCTTGCCAGGAGGATACTTAGTTATTGTGTAGTCACAGGTGCAGCCGGCGCTGGTGGATGAGAGAACGAAGCTGCAGCATATTCATTCGATGGCGCACGCGAGATTCTTGAGAAGTCTCTGTTGATGATTATCATGTCCTTGTATAATGCAAGTCATTGTTCTAGTGATACCCCGTACTTATCAATGACTGTGGGTCCTTCAATGTTGGATTTTGAACACAACAGTCGAGCAGCTGCGACTCTCGCACCGCAAAAAATTCTTTGGACCCTTCACACGAGGAGACACGGTCCCATTAATCCTTGTATATCTCATGTCGCCGAGCGGAACATGCGAATACGTTTATCCGCTCATTTCTCTCTATCGCCGTCATAGCGTTTCCCTAGCGCTTGCTGCGTGCATGTCTTTGCAGCCATGCAGCTATATCTCTAGTACCCCGATGCGATGGTCTTGTAATTCCTTATAGGCAAGGAAAGTCTATCACATAAAGATTTTCGTGTTCAGAGAGCCTCGCAAATGTAAAGCCTTGCTGTGAACATGTAAAAGCCCAATTGCCTGGTCGATCGTCAAGCCAGCCAGAAGATGGGCACCAATATGTTCCCGAAGGTAGATAATGTACTGGGAGACAACGTCGTAAATGGGCATGACTCCCTGTTGAGGGTCAACTTTAGTGATCTTCAGTGCTTGAAGAAAAGCAAAGTTGATATTCTTCTGCTGTTCTCCATGAAACAGGTCTACCAATGCATTGGAAACATAACATCCAGGTTGAGGAACGGGATCACTTGGTGTGTTCCAAGTGCTGTTCCATATGCTTGTACCAGCAAAGTCTAGTCGAAGCTAAGTCTTGTCAGACACCTTTCTGTGATGAGGGATCGATCTTATTGGGTTTGCTCATCGCCATCTGTGACTTTTGGGTCACCCATACCAAGTTGTTATATGATGCATGGCAAGTGTACCTCCCAGCCACTTGCTGTGTGCGCGCTGTCTCGCTGCTGCCCTGGATGCGTCAGAGAATTGATCATATAACTGCTGAGTGGGCTTTCATCCATCTGGGTCCATCCGTATCCCCAGGGCCCGGGAGGTGTTTGACAGGTGGAGTCTATCTTTGGGGTCCGGCGCACGAGGAACAGCGCTGCCATGGTTATGTCTTATTGGGGTGGTTCACAACTCGGAACAGGTATCTTGTGAAGCTGTATGGGATTGGGCTTGGCTGCTGTACAATTATTCTCACTCGCTGAGATGTTTGTTAATACCTGGGCCTGCATGTCCGCTGAAAACTTGGATTAGAATGTGATGACTGCGTCGTGACAGCCATCGTTAGTTTGGACCTGGTGGATCTTAGATTGCACTTCTGTATACTATTTCACGACAGGTGGTGGGCATCACGTCAAAATTGTAAAAGCTGGATCAACCATTATTAGATGAGCGAGAGAAATTGGCTGGTACGTTTAAGCTTTGGTCCATGATTGACGCCCATCAGATGAAGCAGTGAGCTATCGATGGCATGGCAGACGCCGGCAACATCTTCGAGTCTCTTCGAAAAACGATTACATAACCTCACATGACACATAATCCCTCAGAGATTTTTTGGTCCAAGTAATACTTACTAAGTTATAGTCACATGGTCTAGATTATAGAAAAAAATTTGCATCATTTTTACATCATGTTATCTGTTACAGTCTATTACTTTATTCAGTATCTAACCGTGACAGATCTAGCATGGATTAGGACCAATTTTGCAAATTAACCTACTCTCAGACGATTTTTTGAGAAATTTTTTGAATCTATTTTTAACTGACTCAACCAGACTGTCCACCAAGGGGTATGGGTTTTAAACTGTACTCAATAGGACCCTTGTTTCAGAGATCTTTATCAATTCGGGAAGGAAGCGAAGAGGCAGTCATGCATGCTGCCGAGTCCGATCTCGCAAATTCGGTTACAGAGTCGAGTCAGACTACGCCACCACGGTTGCATCGCATCAGGACGACCGCAACGCTTAGGACAAGGCAAAGATACAAAGCTCTCCTATATGATAGTTTGGCATCAATGTTCGGATCGAACGTTCAATCACGTCCGAGTTTTTCTAGTCCTAAACAGGGAATTCCTTGCATAAGACACGGGCATTGATCGACTACGGCACCTTCCGCGTGGCGTAAAAGATGGCAGGCTCGTGTGGCTGACCAGGTCGTGCTTGGGAGAGTCAGAGACGGTGTCGACTCGTCGTTCATCTCATTTCACTTAGACTCAGTACACAGAATATATTATTATGTGTGCCAGATGTGGCTGATTCCTTAGTATCTGTAATTGCTTAGGAAGCACGTGATCATTCTAATTGATTACCCCAAAGCTACCCCTGTACCTAGGTGGACATGAGGTTCTTATCGTGTGCATTAAAGCCTTCTAGTTCGGTCAGCCAACTGTCCGAAACACTTGCTGGCGGCTTGCCCTTTGCCCCTCTTATACCCTCTTCTTGGATCCCTGTCTTGCATTCTTATTCCAGCTGTGGAGATGTACTGTATTTCTGTGGCGTTATTCCTGTTCCTGGTGTTTCTCGGCGCAAATGCTCAGTCTTACAGCGCTACTTACTTACCTTCGAACGCCCCGAACCAGACACAACAGGGCCAGACCGGCACTAATCAGTGTGGAACATCCGTCAACCAGCAGTCCAATTGCCAAAATGCATACAGTCAGAAATCAGAACTTCTTTTTTTATGTAGAACTTATCTTGGTTTTCAGTGAACTCAGTACAAGAATGGTGCACCTTCGGTCCTCCCAATCTCGGTTCGATCGGCAATATAGAGGCGAGTCGTGTCATACCCCTCTCGAATGTTTCGTTGCTTATCCTTATTACTCATGCAGCGCATTGCTGTTGCCTGGTGTATCAAGGTTTTTTTTCAATCTCTATCGGTTTTTCGTTGTTCCAACAGACATGGTTGTCAGAATGGCACTGGCGCGCGTTTAATACCTGATGGCGCCATCAAAGGCGCACATTTCGTTCAGACACCAGATTTTGTTCAAGTCACAGGTGCCCACAAACATCGCTCTTTTACGTAACGTTAATACTTTCTAGGTGTCGGGGATTTGACGATCATCGGTGTTCCACAAGGGGATGGTGGTGTAAGCCGATTCAACTGGTTTCACCACTGATTGCTAACGTTGCTCCTTGAATTTAGGGGGAGGTACGTATACCAAGTATCTTCGTTGGTATATCGATATTTACGATGAGATTCTCGTTGGCCGCTCTGTTTCTTCTTGTAACCTTCCATCGTCTACTCGATTCTTGCTTTTGAACGAAGCTTGATCCACATGGAGCTGATGGGAATGGCATGTACATCATCGTTCGTCACATACTCTTCCTCATGATATTTGGTAGGTAATCCTATTGGCGGCCTCGTCTTTTCGGATGCTTTTGGACCACTTGAGCAGTTGCACGAGTGGACGGTATGTGTTTGTCACATACAATGCAATATCATTCAATTTATCTCTCTCCTACTGGTCCCTCGATAGAATTTCATCTCTGATACTCAGTTCTGTTTCAGAGCTTGCAAGCCTGGTCCGAATGCTCCTATATATTGCCAGGTACATGTCGATGACTTTCTGAGTTTTCTTTTTCACTTACAGTTATCTCTATTCCATGCATACTTCTAGCATATATATGATGTGATGGGCTGTGAGTGGAACATGCCCGCTAACTATGCCTCCGGCGTATTTGAGAACTGCATGGCAGATAGCGGCGAAGTAGGTTACTTATATTCTCTACTCATAGCCCGTTTAAACGCTCTACAGCCGATGGGCGTCTACGGAGGATCCACGTTCTTCCAGGGACAGCCAGCAACACCAGCGGCTCACCCAGCACCGTCATCCTCATCCTGCACGACCTTCAGCACCATTGGCAATGGGTTTCTTATATCTGGGACAAGTGTATCCACACCGACGGCGTCACTGACTACAACTGCGACACACGGGCCAGGGTCCTCGACTTCCGTACGTGCCGTTTGAATGTTACGTTAACATTGATAACCGTATGCCCTGTCGACAGGGCGGTGCCTCTTCTTCATCGTCGTTACTGCGGCCGACGGGCTCGACGTCAGCTGCCATTGGTTTCCTGACGACTATAGCTGGGTGGGAGCACCTCACTGCAATCGTGGGATTCAGTATTTTCCTCTCCAAGTTCGGACCTTTCTTTGCACTATGATTACGAGTTCATCTTTGGGGCGGATTGGAAAGCTACACATTCCTTTTGCATGAACGACTGGGGACTTGTTGACACATGCACGGACATTTTCATACTTCGTATCTTTTCGTATAAGGAATATCTATTTAAAAGGATGATTTGCACGTTATGCATACCATCTTGCGTTTACCACGTTATCAATCTATAATAATTAAGGCCTGTTCGTGGCTTCTCGTAATATGTGCTAGCTGCAGGACTAGGAACCCAGGGCTGCCATTGAAGAGCAGCGGTGGTGACGCCGCCGAGTTTGACAGTTGCATGCAGTGCGCTGTATATATATTGTGCCAGCTGTCACTCTTAGTCATCTTGACGCGCACTTTTCCATATGAACTCTTTGAGTCGCGCCTGAAGGCAGTACCCTCGTAAGTATCTGTTCGAATATGTACAACCGCTGACTCCTGAGGCAGTACCCCGAAACACTTCCTGTACGAGCTGCCTCTACGCGTACTAATACAAATATGCGCTTCCCGAGCCTATCTAGTGCGTCATATATACTCGTGGCTGTACTGTTAGCAGCCGCGGGGGAGGTGAGTTAAAAACATGAACAGTCGATGATGATATTCATGACCCCACTAGTCCTTCACCCCCTATTGCGCTACTCTCAGCACCCTATCGTAGGAAATCACACTTCTTCTCTCTTGTGGGATATGCATGAAGCACCCGCTTACTGCGTCCGATACGCTGCTGACCCTAATGCCATTCTGATGCATGCTGACCTCTCTCAATATGCCACCTCGCCTCCCGCCACATCACTGCACATCAAATGTGGCGTATTCCCTGCAGAATGGCCTATAATGGCCCACAACCCACATGGCGTCACAATATATGACGTATTACATGCTATCCACAGCTGTTTGCAACTGCAACTCAGACCATATGAGTGGGACAGCCTATGTATGAAACAGCGAGAGCGCATCAACAAAGTATTTGATACTCGTTGGCGCGTGTCCAATGATCCCCTGCGCATCCGGGCTCATGGAGTCCTCAGAGTTGACTGTCTTCTTCAGCATATACGGTTTGGTGGGTTGTCCGTGTCCGTGGTGCACGAGAACAGCTGTATATTGACGCTGAGCCGTCCAAGCCAGCTGTGAGGATTCTCCGTTCATTCTTCCCCTATAAAATTTGAACTGACGTTTTCACATGCAGACTATGATATTATCCTTCACCCCTTCTCTTTCAAACAATGCACATTGATACAGTCCAAGGCTGTAATCCAGTTGGTCAGACGCTTCATATCTCCATTGGTGGTCGCGTGTACGACCGACTGGCATTTGTCGATGGACCGAGTGCTGTGAAGGCATGGTAATGGCAGTAACAACTTGTAAACTCACAGCGGGGTCGGATGGCATTGGACCCACATTCACATCCCTCTCACCCCTGACGACATGTGCAGGGCGAGCTGGCGAAGCTTGTCGGATAGGGATAAGGGGGACAGGAGTTTTCTCCTCTATAACCATGGCAGCAACAGGCTGCATAACAGTGTAAATTTCTGTAAGGTGGAAAAAGTGACCCTGCATCACAGACCTTGACGTCGTTCCATCGCACATCGCCCTCCATTCTCTCCGCTGTCCTGTCACTCCATAGATCCCATAGTTTCGGGACTTCCTCGGCTTCTATTCGTTTCCCTAATGCTCTTATCTCTGTAGCCATACCTCGTTCAATTTGTACACGTCTCCAACCCAGCAGGATCACTATTGAAATAGTGAAAATTCCTATTGCTAGAAAAGCGAGGATGGTCGGAGGAGAGGCATCTCCGGAAGAAAACTGTGGAACGGGTGAAGTCTCAGATGCCATCTAGGAGCATGTTGGTGATTGAACTGAGGTGTCTCATGAAGAGATAAAAGTATATAAACGCGCAAGAATAAAACATGTCTATTTCAAGCGAGTAAGACTCCTAGCGTATCCAAAAAAAAAAAAAGAAAGATATAATTACCATAACCCCGGGATAGGATAGCTAGTGTACACAAACAAGTACATAAAAATATATTCTGCATTGCATGTAGACTACAAAACTTCACGCCTCTTGACCCCAACTCTACATCCTAAAGGCTTCCTCAGGAAGCCTTCACGAGTTTGGAGCTGAAAGTAAATGATATATTAGATTTATGCGTAGTATTTCAGGAAAATGGAACACACTGGTTCGTCTGGATCCTCAAGAACGAAGTCGTATCTGCGGAAGATAGAAGCGACGATCATCTGAAGCTCGAGGAACGCCAAGTTACGACCAACACAGCCCCTGGCGACCGAAGAAGTGAGCAGCAATCGGAAAGTGATAAGGATAGTTATACCTCGGTCCTGTAGAGAAGGGGTTGAACGTTTTCTGGATGTCAGCGGGGTTTCGTTCAAACCAACGTTCTGGTCGATATTCTTCGACATCCTCGCCCCAGATTAACGTATTGCGATGGATGGAGTAACTCGGAACGCTGACAATGGTGCCTTCAGGGAAGAACTGCCCAAGTATTGTCAGTCCTCCCTCAGGGACGACCCGTGGGAGGCCAATAGACGATGTAGAGTGCATGCGGAGACCTTCGTTGATGCAGGCATCGAGATAAGGGAGATTTTTGACTTGATCACCAGTGGCGGCAGTTTCATCTTCTGAACCCAGTTGTTCGTCCAATTCCTTGTGTAGCCTTTGTTGGACATGGCGGTTAAGTGCGAGGTAATATATGATGGCGCAGGTAGAGCTGTTATGAATTCAAAAAAAAAAAAAAAAAAAAAAAAAAGAAAGTCAGGAGATGTATGCTTCCGTAAAACGGTAATCGTACTTTGACGTGGTATCCGAGCCGGCAATCAGAAGGGTTAAAGCTTCGGCGGTTAATTCTTTGCTTCCCATAGGTTTACCCTCGCCATCCCGTCCTGCCTGCAACTTGCTCAATAGATCGACTCGATCGGTTGGAGTGGCGAGACGCTTCGCGACAGCCATGATGGCGATGCCAGCAAGTGTCTTGACGTCTGCTTGTCCCTTGCTGTACCAGGGAAGGTGTCGAACAAAGGGACGCCACCAGGCTGGGAGAACACCCATAGACATGGAATACTCTCCTCGTCCGTTCAGAATTTTGACCGCGGGGATCTCAATAACCTCGGAAACTTTGCCGGTACCATACGACCTCATAACGTCTTCCTGATTTTTTGGAACGACAGCTATATCCTTCGCAGCTTCCAGCATACCAAAAGGAGCCCCAAAGGCAAGGTCGCCCACAATGTCAAAGGCCAAATAGTTCGCCCCTATTAATCAAGCTGATGAGAGTGATCGGATATACAAGTAGACCAATCTGCGTACAGGGCAAGCAATCGAGCCAGAGACGACCATCGTGGCCTTTCCAACCTTCACCTTCAGGACCGGACATGCCTTTAAGAGCAGCATCGTACAAACGGTCCCATTGCTTGAGGAATGTGGCGACATATAATCTAATGTGAGGCTCGAATTCGACGACACTCTTCTGGGAAAAGATATGGGAGATGATCTTGCGCTTGCGGGTGTGCTCGTTACGATCACGTGTGTTGAAAACTCCTCGTTGAATTGAAACGAACGCGTCGTAAAAACCGGACTTGAGGGCACCGTTTCCGTGTGCATAAACTACGGCGAGTGCGTCTGGTTCAGCGATAGAGATATGGTTCGGGGCCAAACGGACGAAGGGACCTGTATGATATGACGTCAAGGGATGATCCACGAGAATGCGTTGGGGAGTAACGACGAACCATACTTTAGGTGCATCCTATGCACCACTTCAGAACGATGACCATTCTTTGCGACAATGCCAAGCCAGATATCGGAGAATTTTGCGAGGAAAGGACCAGGATAGAGACGGATGCTATGAGGGTCATAGAAATAGGGAAGAACGTGTGCTAGGACGAAGGCAGTGGGTATGAGGGCGGCAAATGTGGTGAGTATAGTGTGGGGAACGAGATCAAGTAGGCCGTACATGGGGAAGGGATAGGAGAACAGCGGAAGAGGAATCTCGGGGCTTTTGTAGGAGAGGAAACCTGATCAGGAGTTACCCGAGGTGATTGATGATACCAGCGTATGTTAGCGTTAAAACATATCTCATCCTTAGACTTGCTGAGATCCGCCCGACTCCTAAACGCTCCTAAACGGTGATGTAGGACTCATGGCTGGTCTGACCAAAATGCAGACATTTTCAAGTTGTGCTAGGGCCGTATCAAATCGAAGTCGTCAGTACGAAGACGACGGCAACGGTCTATGTGCTTCTGTTCCCAAATGGAGCGGAATCTTCCTCGCAGCAAACGGGCACCCTGACTGTTGTCACATGTTTTGCAATTGCGTCGACCACTAGGGGGAATCATGTGACTGCGCTTCCATGGGGAAAAACTAAGTATTATTATCGCTGATGGGCTCCAAATGCCGGTTCTTCCTTGACGCTGCATCCTACTCAACCTGCAATCCATATAGCTGCAACTCTCTTCAGTCCACTCTGTCCAGCCACAGCCCGGGGCCTGGTCCTCATGTTTTACCTTTTATCCAGAGAATTGACGTTGCATGGTGTTACCCAAGTATTTTTCGCTTGATCGCGGTCAGTTCAATCATAGCGCTCGGTGTCCGTCTAATCCCCGACGGCACCGTTATGCACATCTTGTACAAACCCCAGATTATGTTCAAGTCACTGCTGTGTTTCACGCCTGATCCTCCCAACATTTCGATGATGGACAGCTGCTCCTTCCAAGTTTCATCGTCCCTGGGCGGATCAGCCATGAAAGCCCTATTATTCTCATTTTTCGAGTCCACTGCGCTCGGATCGCTGATGTTGTGACAGCTTGACCCCATGCAGCAGATGGTAACGGTCTGTATATCTCTGTTCTCTAACTCCTTCGCAACCTCACGCCTTTCTGTCGCAGAGTGGACGGTATGTAAATCAACCATCGTACTATCATATGATTTATTTCGAAATGTCACAGTCGCTCACCAAATTTTGCTTTAGGGCGTGCAAGGATGGGCCACAGCTACGTCATATCTCTCTCTCCAGCACACACCAGCATGAATAAAGCCGCTGCACCCGGCAGCATGTTTATGACGTGATGGGTTCCGACTGGAATATGCCGGCCAATTATAGCCCAGGAACTTTTGAGAACTGCCAAGGTATGATATGAACTATCTATGACCCGTGTGAAACGTGCGACGACTCCGTTACAAGCCGTTATCACACTTCCACGTTCAGTCATCGCGATCCATCCGCCCATCCTCTTATCATGTACCACCTTTAGCTCTACAGGCAATGGTCTGCTCGCTCCGGCTATTAATTCTGGAACACCCAAGTCCACGTCTTCAGTGAGTAAACGAATTCACGTACGAACTAGTTTCATTCTCGAATCTCCATAGCTCTGGTACGAGCCCGAGCCCGACGGCCACGAGGAATGGGGCTTCTTCTCACATGATATTATCGTCTTTTCTTCTCTGTCGGGTCAGCTGTGGTCTGCTCCCTCCTGGCGGCAGCTATTCTGCTCCAAGATAATAATAACGGGTAGGTACAGTCTTGGGAATTTGTGTGGATTTCTGGTTATTTCATGGACCCATTCGTCAATGATCAATCGTAGTTACAGCTGTTTCAGAAAACCTTGAAACTCGGACAGTTTTTTTCTCAGCTGTTGCGCAATATAAGAAATATATGAGTGATGGATTACAGTTGTGGACAGCCAAACATGACAATCACAGGTGTGAACCCACTCTACCATTTTGAATGCCGCTACACATCATCAACGCATCTCATCCATCCATTTCGGGTAATCCATCAATCAGTTCATATATCAAGTAACTTACATATTTAGAGAAAAAAATTTGACGGAGTCTGGTAGAAATACACGGCCTAACTTCCTGCAAACACTGCTCACAAAGGTCTGACGTTGGGAATTGGCCCCACGGGAATGACCCTTGTTGGGTTGATCTGTTGCGATGATAAGATTAGAGTCTGAATGGAGATGCAATCTTCACGCACGAAAGGATGCGACCAATAATAGTGAGTCTTGATATGATCAAAGTCGGTCGAGGACTTGAATGCGTCATTATTCCAGTAGAGCTTCTGCATCCAACTAATAATACTAAATTTGCAATAGAATAAAAGAAAGTAGAGATTATCGCACGTGTGAATCGCAGGATAACCATCGCGAATGGTACGAATGTTGCATTTGAAGTGTCCTACATAGACAGGATCGAATCGAATCTATTGCCACCGTCAAAACCAAAAGGCGTAATAACGAATAAATAACGTACGATAGTCACCCAAAGCCTTATATCTGCCTCGGTGAGTTGATTTCCAACGAGATAGTCCTTCCCAGTGAGGAGTTTCTCCACTTTATCTAATGCTTCAAAAATCTCATGTACAGCTTTCTCATACGCTTCCTGAGTAGAAGCAAATCCGGCTCGATAAACACCGTCTGCATAAAACGATGTGACCCTGAAGAGGAATGGGGCCAGCAATAGAACGCAACGTACTGTTGATGTGTGGATAGATCCACTCATTAAGTTCATCGATCTCAGCCTGAAAGTTTGCTGGGTAATAATCCAGGGATGCCTTGGCCGGAGGGATGAAATCGTTGAAAGCAGTGTTGAATATACGAATGATTTCCGAACTCTCGTTGTTGACGATAGTATGGCTTTTCTTGTCCCATAGAACGGGGACAGTGAACCTATGTGTGTAAAATGTATATGATCAACAGTGTAAAAGATGTTACCGAGACAAACCTGCCACTATAATTGGGATCCGCCTTTAAATAGAGATCCCTAACATGTTCAGAATTGTACAAAGGGTCTACGTCCGCCGCAGGATATGGATCGACGGATGCAAATGGCCAGCCCTGAGTACCCATATGTGGGGACACCACCGTCACCGCTTTTGAATAAATATTAGCGACTTGGGCGATTCTGAGGTAAGGACTCTTTACAAATAACATGCTCGAGACCTTTCAACTTCCTAACGATAAGGGTCCTGGTCGCCCAAGCTAAAATCGGGAATCGTTGATTGAATTTCAAAAGTCAGGAGAACCAGTACAACTCACGGCAGGCATAGGAAACATAAAGATGATAACGATCTGAATTCGTTAAATTATCACAAAAAAAAAGATGATATTGAGATAAAAACCATACCAAGCTGGGGTTCGAAATGGCCACCCGTCTCGATGAAATTTCTGAAGGAGGCATCCGCACGTTTGAATGAACCATCTTTTTCAGTCCGCAACTTGGTGATATCAGACTGCAAAGTGGTATCCTTGGTCGTAGTCATAGTTCGAACAGCTGACAAAACCTTAGGGTTTCGATGTGCCTAAGTAACTTAGTTAAGTATAGTTTCAGACATGCATCATACTCTTACGTAAGGCACGTGCGTCATGCTGTGAAAGTCATACATATCATGTCAGCCAGAATATAAGACTAATCTAGACTGGTAACCGTGTCTGTCCGTACGACGAGTAAGTATTACAAACGGTCGATAGACAGACTGGTCGAACTGAGTTTGAATTGGGTGGATCGAGCGAGTTTAACCACGTGAAATCACATGAAAGTCACTTGTCTCTACACGTGCTCAATCACAAGACACTTGAACGCATCCAGACGTGTTCCGACCTCCCAATATCAGCATCTCGTAACCTTGCGCGGCTTGTATTATGGCTTATCCTGGGCCACGGACTATACTAGCTTCGTCATTCGACATCTTGGCATGATTCAGAGCCCATGAACAGGAAGTTGAACAAGGTGCCAGCCCAAGCTACAATGCTTTCTCTTCCCAGGATTCCATCCGCTCTCGTTCTGGAACTCAATCAGGCCCGAGAACTGGTCAACTGGAGAGCCTGATCACTCTACGAGACTCATGTGAACCCCCGGTCACTTATGACAGTTTTTTCGCAACATTACAGCATTCCGCTACTCAGGATCAACCTTCCCATCTCAATTCATTTGGTACTCCCTTCCATGAGCACATGTAGAGACAAGTGACTTTCATGTGATTTCAGGTGGTTAAACTCGCTCAATCCACCCAATTCAAACTCAGTTCGACCAGTCTGTCTATCGACTGTTTGTAATACTTGTCATATGATAGGCTGGTCATGAGTCTAAGACTAATCCGCAACCCAGGTATTGGCTCAGCTGATAGTATAGGTTGAAGTAGGTTGACCACAACCGAGTTCCCCAGTATCAAGGTCGCGTGCATTTGGCCCGATAGCCTACCACCTGCACTGTACAGTATTCTTAGCACCATCATGGAGGATGCTTCAAATATGAGCTTATGACCCATGCCTTTGTCATGGCATTCACTTGCTTTGCTCACTCAGCCTGACACTGGCATGGGCCAGCTCACATATACATAACACAATGTCTAATCCCACTAACAGTGACTCAACTCTAACTTTTTATCAAACTAACACATTATTGATGTATTGACTTTATTACAAACTCATAGAGGTACTACATAATTAGTACTATTAAGCTATTAAGTTATTCAGTCTGGATTGCTGAATCACTATTTCATGCTTGAATCACGAATTTTTGAGAGGTTATTGCAAGATAATTGGGAAATAAACAACATATTACAACTATACGAGGTGTAAGGTATGCGACATGTACAGTTCCATATTGTTAGGGTGACACCCACTGTTCTGCTAGCTGGACTGTGTGGGCTGCTACAAGAAGGTGGCGGGGCGCACGTGCATGATGGGGGGTTTGATGGATTTGATGTGATGGGTTAAAAATAGATTAGTTGGCTGAAATAGGTGTTTTGCACCACAAATGTGGATGGAATACCTAAAAGAACTCAACTGAGGTCCCTTAGTATTTATTTTATGGTTATATACTATGTTACATATATTGTACTATGTTGCTACCAATGCACGCATACATGTGCATACATATTGATGCGTGTAAATAGAAAATTCCCATGCTGACAAATAAAGTGTGTATAGGCATTTGGTAGAGAGACTGTTTCCTAACACATATCGAGTAGTATCATCATGATAGTGTGGCCAATGGTCTAAGAGCTATAAAATTATATATACTTCATATGTGTTTTTTTCGCAATTTTTTTGCCCCCACTTCTTCTACTAATACCACTATGGTTGGTGAGCTCAAGCACAGCCAGATGGTCCTGAAAAAAGCTACTGAGGAAAGCCTTATGGCCTACAAACTTGATTGGCTCAGTGAGTGTCAACAAAATTTCCCCCCATATTGTTGATCTTAAAATGTGCTTTGCAATAGAAATGCTATGGGGGGCAGCTAAGCATGAGTTCTTCAGTGCATCAAATGTGGAGAAATGGGTGAATCTAGAGCAATATGATAAGTACTTGCATAATCTCATTGGGAGGTCCAAGAACAAGAAGTAAGTGGTAAACCCACTACTCGTTTACAATCTAGCAAGCTTACACCTATTGTAGTGCATCAGAGACTGCAAAATTGGTGTCAGCTACAACTTCTACTACATCAAAGAGTTCACCAGACATCATTGTAATCTTGGATGACAGTGATTCCAACATGGAACAATCACATGATCTTGATTACAAGAAGCGTGCTGCAAAAACAGACCATAGCCGACCTGCAAAGTGCCATGCATCAAACCTTGGGCCTGAGATCATTGAGATTGTCGACTCCAGCGATGAAGAGATGGGAGTCATTAAGACAGAACCTCATGATGCAGGCCACATGGTGGCAGTGGTGGCACCAGCTGTTGATTCCAAGTCCAACATGGTATCAAAAGCCAAATCAAAAGCCATCGACATTTCAGATGTGTTAGCAGATACAGCAGATAGTACCATTCATGAGGAGTTGAAGAAAGATGCAGCTGGGAGGGTGATTGTGACATGAAAGGCAAAAGTTGATGCTGTCGAGTATCTCAGTGGGGTTCCCAGTCATTGGCCAGTTTCCACCATTGAAGCTGCTTATGTCCTCGACTTCAGTGATGATGCAAGGGTATCAGACCAGAGCAGAACTAGTGCTGCCAAGGGGAAACTGAAGGGTCTTGATGCATTTTTGAAAGCAGAGGTGCATGATGCTGTGTTTACTATCATGCACAACCTATCATCTGACATGCCATCATCATGATTGTTGTCTCAGGATCAGGACTCTTGGGGAAAAGGAACAAATGAAAGCACCTCTCAGGAAGTAAAGCTTATACTCTTGGATGACCTTCCTGCATGTTGTTCTGTACATGAATGCAATGGTGCCCTTCAGTGTGAGATGTTTGATGATAAGCTGCTGGAGGGTTATGAACACAAAGATCCTCATAATATGATGAAGATGAAGGAGATTTTTTGGGCTGAGCAAGCATGAAACGAGGCTGATAGGAAAACAGGTTTATCCATGACTGATGCATATGTATGTCATCACTGTATCATTCTTCCTTTACTTTGCTAACACATTTTGCTACTAGGTTTTTCTGAATGATCAAGACACTCAAGTGCAAGAAGATAGATTGTTCCAGTGCAGCCATCTTGAAGCTGCTCAAAAATGTGAGTAGTCATGTGGTTTCTGGTGCTGATTTTGGGTACTCAATGCTACATGCAGCCTCCATCTACTGATGGGAAGGGCTATTTTGTTGTTTGCAGTGCATGGCATTGTTAGGAAACAGTCTCTTAACATGCCTATTACATAATAATATTTTTATTTTATTTTATTTTATTTTATTACACCAAAATATGCTACCAAATGCCTATAAACACTTTATTTGTTAGCATGGGAATTTTCTATTTACACACATCAATATGTATGTGCATGTATGCGTGCATCAGTAGCAACAGAGTACAATATATGTAACATAGTATATAAACTTAAAATATATACTGGGAGACCTCAGTTGAGTTCTCTTAGGTATTCCATCTACAATAGTGGTGCAAAACACCTATTTCAGCCAACTAGTCTATTTTTATCCCCTCACATCAAATCCATCAAACCCCCCATCATGTGTGCATGCCCCATCGCCTTCTTGTAGGAGACCCTGCATGATCCAGCTAGCAGAACAGTGGGTGTCACCCTAACAGAAGAACTCAACTCTCCTATCAGTGTGCCTTCTCTTACATGTGCATACATCATTGTTTCAGCGTGCCACAACCACTTACTCATCATTTTGGCAAGAGCCAGAATTAATTGTATACATGTATTTACCTTGCTTTCATAAGCTGATGCCAGGCCTCGCCTTACATTGCGACTGCCAGTGATCGAGAGGCAGCACTCGTCATTAGGACAGCTGCAACCAGACAACCGATCGGATCTGATTTAGTCAAGATTTACATTACTCTATTCAGACAACTATTTTAGATAGTTACTAGCCAAATTCAGTAATAACCTCAAGATCAGGCACTGTTGTAAGGGTTATTGATCTGAAGTGCCCAATTGGTGACAAATAGCCAAAATCATGTGTTTTGCTATATTGGTACCCAAATTGCCAGATCATGTGACTCAAAATTTTGCGCAAAAAATTCTGAAGCCAAATCTTGACTCAGCCGAAGAAGTGACTCATCACAGCTTATGTCATTATAACAGAACAATCAACTTCAAATCCTGGTCACAATCCTGTTCCCTGTTAGAATGACACCCACTAATCTGCTAGCTGGACCATGCGGGTTCTCCTACAAGAAGGTGGCAGGGGGTGCGCACGTGATGGGGGGATTTGATGGATTTGATGTGAGGGTTAAAAATAGAACAGTTGGCTGAAATAGGCCTTTCGCACCACTAATGTGGATGGAATACCTAAGAGAACACAACTGAGGTCTCCTAGTATTTATTTTAGAGTTATATACTATGTTACACATATTGTAGTATGTTATTATGGATGCGCACACACATGCACACACATGCACATACATATTGATGTGTGTAAATAAAGAATTCCCATGCTGACAAATAATGTGTATATAGGCATTTTATAGTGTATTTTGGTGAAATAAAATCAAATAAAATGAAATGAAATAAAATAAAAATAGTATTAGGTAATAGGCATGTTAGGAGACTGTTTCCTAACATTACCCCCCTTTTATGCCTCAACTTCTAGGCGAGAAAATATCGTATCTGTCCCCTCTGTGAAATTTTGGTAAGGCCAGAAATTCATCCCCTCATACACCATTCTAGCAATGCGATGCGGAGCATTTGGATTACATTTAAAGGATTGGGTGATTGCCTTGCACGCTCGCTTACAATTCTCTTCTGGCTCCCATGAATTATTTTTGTCAGTGTAGTTCTTCCACTTGATTAAGAACTCCAATTTGTTTCGTCGAAGACGTGAGTCCAAAACCTCTTCCACAATATATTCTGGAGCACCTTCTACCATTATTGGAGACTGTGGAGTAGTTTGTTGACCAGGAATAGTGGGTGGGCAGTAAGGGCATAAACAGGAAATGTTAATCTCAGAATCAATCTTGAATGACTGAGGTAATTTTAACACTACTGCATTGGGTGAAATTATTTTAGATATGGGCCAACTTGCTTCTCCGTAAGCTTTCTTGAAGGTCGTGGAATATTCAGATCCTTGGTACTTAGCCATACCAAGTCACCAACTTTATACTCTGGAGCAACAGCTTGAGTACGATCCACGTGTCGCATCATATCATCACGTGCTTTCATCAACGCTACCTCTGCTTCCTCCTGCACCTTTCGCATTTTTGACACAAAGTCCTCCACTGATTGTACCTTGACTTTCCTTCGTGGTTCTACTCCCATTCTGGGATGATAACCATAATTAGCGAAGAAGGGTGACATGTGAGTAGCCAGATGGAATTTATTATTGTGGGAAAATTCTGCAATTGCCAACCATTCAGGCCAGTCAGTTTGTCAGTGATTGACAAACATGCATAGGTACTGCTCCAACTCCTGATTCATTTTCTCTGTCTGCCCATCGGTTTGTGGGTGATATGCCATAGACAATTTGGTTTGAATCCCCAATATGTTATTTAACTCTTGCATAAATGCAGAAGCAAATTGTGAATCACGATCGGAGATAACCATATCAGGTAATCCATGTAACCGCCATACCTGATGTAGATAGAGGCATGCCAAGCCCAACAATGAGGTTTCTGCAGTAGTAGGAATGATATGGACTTCCTTTGTGAAGCGGTCGCATACTACAAATATTGCATCATATTCTTGAGCTTCAGGTAATCCTGTGATAAAGTCCACAGATATATCTTACCATGGCACTTTAGGTATAGGGTTCGGCATTAATTTCCCAGCAGGCTTTTCTAAAAATTTCTTTCCCCTCATGCACGTGTCACACCCATCCACATACCCCAACACATACTTTGAAATTCCAGGCCACCAATAATTTCTCATCACTAACTTCAATGTCTTCCACCTTCCTGGATGTCCAGCAGCTGGCGTGTTATGATGTAACTGTACAATCTCCCTTCATAAATCTTGATCTTTTGGTACATAGACCTTTCCTCTGAATAACACTAACCCTTGTTCTTCAACCCATTCATCTCCTTTAATATTACTTTTCTTCTCTCCCCTCAAAGCTTTCACAGCTTCCACCACTTCATCATTCATCTCTGAACATTGCCTGATTTTAGACAACATTTCTGTCTCTGAGCTATCCACCAATAAATGTCTTTGATGCATAGCACAAATATAAAAGTATTCAGGTTTGAGTAGGGTAGTATTTTTATTGTCCTCCTCCACTCCCCTTTTATGATCTGTACGTCTGGATAATGCATCTGCTTTCCTCATCAAGCTTCCCACTTTGTGGACCAAGTGAAAATTAAAGCGCGATAGGAATAATGCCCAATGTGCTTGTCGATAGTTAAGCTTTTTAGCGGACATGAAATACTGCAGATTTTGATGGTCTGTCCAGATCTTGATCTGATGCATACATCCCTCCAAATAATGTCTCCATGCCTCCAAAGCTCGTATTATTCCCAACATCTCTTTATCATGCACATCATAATTCCTCTCCACATCATTCAACCCTTTAGACAAATATGCACAAGGATGCCATTTGTCATCTTCACATAGCATTGATAATACTGCTCCAGTAGCAAAGTCTGATGCATCTGATTCCACTCATAAGAGACGTGTGAAATCTACTGGGACCAATATTGGCTCTTCTACAAACTTCCTCTTTAACTCCTCAAATGCTGTCTGCTGTTGTTCTCCCCATCTCCACACTACTCCCTTTTGCATAAGGTTGTGTAATGGTGTGGCAATTTTGGAAAAATTATGCACAAAGCGACGATAAAAATTGGCAAGTCCCAAGAAAGCCTGAACTTCCTTGATACAGGTAGGCATGGGCCAATCAACAATTGCCTGTACCTTGATAGGATCCATCTTGATTCTATCAGGACCAATCTTTAATCCCAAGAACTCAATCTCGCTTGCTCCAAATACACACTTCTCCAGTTTAATGAATAAATCATTCTCTGCCACCCTCTTCAACACCTCCTGCACTATCGCCTCATGATTTTCTTCATCCTCTATAAATATCAAAATGTCATCAATAAATATTATTACCACGCCTTTGTCTATCACATCCTTGAAAATATCATTCATCATATTTTGGAAAGTTGGGGGACTATTGGTTATCCCAAAAAACATGACTAGCGGCTCAAAGGATCCTTGATGTGTGGCAAATGCTGCCTTCCATTCATCTCCTTTCTTTATTCATACATTGTTGTACCCCCAGCATAAATTTAATTTTGTAAAGACCTTGGCCTTTCCCACCTTGTCAATTATCTCTGAGATCAATGGCAAAGAATATGCATTCTTCACTGTCCAATCGTTCAAGTACCTATAATCTGTACACATCCTCTTCCTGTGATCTTTTTTTGGTACAAAGAATACTGGTGATGTCTGCAGTGATTTCGAAGGTCGTATGTATTCCTTGCGCAACTGTTCATTAAGGAATGCATCCACTTCTTCTTGTTCCTTCAGAGATAATGGATAGACTTTTGACTTCTTTGGCACAAATCCCGGCTTCATTTCAATAGCATGATCCCATGGCTTTCGCACTGGCATCTGCTCCGATTCCTTCTTCTGAAAAACTGACAAATATTTATGGTAGGCTTTTGGCACCCACTCCTCCACTGGCTTCTCCACTTTCTCCACATTTTTATCCCATGACTGTCCTCCATGAATTTCCCTAAAGGTCTGCTTCTGTTCTTCTTTACTTGTCATAATTGGAAGTTCCCCATTTGGCATATCCTCATCCTCCACTTCCTCCATCATAACAGAATACTTCCTTGGATGTTCTTTTTCTTTCTTTTCCTTCTTCTCCTTTTTTACTTTTCTCCCATACACATTACATTCTTTAGGACAATGAGTCATATGTACCTTTCCAGTTTTCCAATCAATTTCCAGATTATGTTTTCATTATTATGGACATCCAATTATCACATTGGTTTTCCCAAGGTCGCACACTTCAAATATGGCTCGCTCCTGATGATCCTGATACTTCAATATCATTGTCACTTCCTCCTTAATAGTTCCTCCATGATTGATCGTACCGTCAATATTGTACACCATTATAGGTTGTGGCAGTTTATGCGTGCAAATACTGTTTCCAGTAATTAGGGATCGATTAATAAATAATCCGGTAGCACCACTGTCAAGCAATGCCTCCACATTAATTGCTGCATGCGTGTCCACTGTCTTCAATCCTACTGTCAAGCTGATTTCAGGTTCTATCTGCGCTGAGTGAATAAAAAATTTAGGGGTCTTCGGAAATAAGGCTGGGCATTTTTCTTTGTCACATAAATGATGATGGTCATACTCTTCAATTTCTCTTTTGGGTTCACTCTCGGTTTCCTCAGATACTAATACATTATATTGATTCTGGGTCACCAATGGGGAAACCTTCACTGGGACTCTTCCATAAAATTCTTCTGCTTATCTTCCTCCAACTTCACTTCCTCAATTGTCGCTTCCCTAATCTTCCTTTTCTGCCTACAATTTTGAGCTATATGCCCTAATTGCCCACAGTTAAAACATTTAACTGGAGCTCATCTCTCTACTCGATCAACATCCATTGCATCCATTGATGCTGCTGACTCCTTAACAATAGATGTCACTGCCATGGCTGGTGGCTGTGCCCTCAGAGCTTGTACCTGAGGTGTCCTTCCTTTCTCAGACTTTTCTCCCAATGACTTTCCAAATCTGGAATTCCCATACATCAATTTTGATTCTGCCTGTTCCTGTTGATACTGCCGATCAAGACGCATTGCCCAATTATACCACTTGTCCAACCTCTCCAGCATAGAAGGTAGTCAATAGATAGACTTGAATAATGAGGGATTTAATCCTGCCTTCAAATATTCTACCAACACTGCTTCTCCCATATCTGTCTGTGATGCTTCTGCTTTAAACTGCAAAATAAATTCGTCTGCAGTCAGAGAACCTTGACGCATAGTTTTTAATTTTGCATTAGCTGTCGCCTTTGGGTTAGGGTCTCCAAACTGTGCCTCCAACCTCTCCAAAAATTCCCTGAAGCTTGCAAACAGTTTATATCCCATGGCAATTTGATTAATGGCTTCATTTCTCCAGAACTGTGCTTTCTCTCCCTGGATGTATGAGAGAGCAAACATAATTCTAGACTCGGTCGTACAAAATTCGGACTTTCTCCCATGAATATATAATACTATAGAGCTGATAAAGGATTTTGTGTTCTCCATGGTACCGTCAAATATTTGTGGGGGTGCATATTTAGGTAAACACATTTTTCCACTCTCAGATCTCTCCTCTGCATGCTCACCCTCCTGAGACATCCACTCCACCTGTTGGAGCAGACTACATACGCTGCACAGAGGAAGAGATGACATGTTCCTTATAACCTACCTGGGGTTTAGTTAGTCTTAGAGCTAGGGTTTAGCAGAGGTAAGAACATTGTATATCTACTATAGTACAGGTTCTCCTTATATACATAATAGTAAGGATGTCACATGACTCGGGAATGTGTTTACCACATGTATGTGCAGTAAGCGCAGTAACATGTGTGTGCTGCATGCATGGCCTCATGTATGCAGCATGTATGAGGATTTAATTTCAACACCCCCCCTAAAACTGTACAGCGCTCTAAGCAGCTAAGTTTGAATCTTGAAAGTAATTCCAAGAGAGTCTCTAAATTTCCTGAATAAGACAGCGCCAAGGTTCTTTGTGAACATGTCAGCTGGATTATCATTTCCAGGAATGAAAACGACCGTGACTTTGTCATTTTCTATGCATTCGCAGGTATAATGGTAGCGAATGTCTATATGTTTGGTCCTTCTTTCCTGAACTGGATTTGATCCGATAAAGATGGATCCCTGATTATCAGTGCAGATTGGTACATGCTTCAGTACATATCCAAGTTCCTGGAATAAGGACTCTATCCACACTATCTGTCGACAAGTGTCGGAGAGAGCCATATATTCGGCTTCTGTGGATGACAGTGCTACAGTTTTTTGTAAATGGGACTGCCAGCACACAATGCCACTCGCTAGAGTAGCAAAGTAACCCGTTGTAGATCGGCATTTGACAGTGTCAGCTGCCCAATCAGAATCTGTGAAGGCCTGTAGCCCCTCAGATTTCTCACCATCATAGACAATGTTATATTTCTGGGTTCCCACCAGATAGCGCATGATGTACATTGCTTTGTCTAGATGTTCTTGGCTAGGATTAGCTGAGAATTGCGACATCTTGATTACTGCATAAGCGATATCAGGTCGCGTTCCGAGCATCAGATACAATAAAGATCCAATCACAGACTGATATTTTGATCTAAGCATCGCATTGGGCATTGCTGTGTTTTCTGATGGTCTGTAACCAGTCGGGAGTGGAGTGGGGGTCGCTTTGGCATTTGTCATCTCGAATCTCTCAAGCACTTTGGCGAGATATTCAGTTTGATCGAGTTTGACTTTGCTTGCAGTCTGGGTGACGCGCATGCCTAAGAATTCCATGACTTTTTCAGTACTACAGCACTCCCAATGCTTTAGACAAGCATTTTTCTTTTCATCCACAAGTTTCTTGTTCTTTCCCATGAACAAGCCATCATCAACATAGACGAGTGCAATAACAATGCTGCCTGTCTTAGGATCCTTGTGTATGAAAATGCTGGCATCGGAGCTGGCGCACACGAACCCAATGGTGCGCATAAATGCCTCTAGCTCTTTCCACCATGCAAGTGAGGCTTGTTTAAGGCCATACAATGCTCGGCATAAGCGCAATACTTTGCGCTCTTTTCCCTTGAGTCTGAAACCCTCGGGTTGATCCATATAGATCTCCTCATCTAGTTTGCCATATAAAAATGTGGTTTTTACATCTAGGCCAGTCATATACATGCCTTCTAGAGATGCAAGTGCAAACATGAGGCGTACGGTCTCGTAGCGGACTACCGGTGAGAAAATCTCATGAAAGTCAACGCCTTCGACTTGTGAAAAGCCTTTGGCCATGAGTCTGGCTCGTTTTCTTCCATCCGATTTTATGGAGAAAACCCATCTATTTTTGATCGTTTTTCAATCATGTGGAAGATCGACGATGTCATAGACTTGTCGTTTACGAAGAGCCTCTAATTCTTCATGACAAGCTTGTTTCCACTCACGTTGCTGCTGCCGTGGTAGGCGCGCAATATTGCGAAATTGGTTTGGAACTTGGCTTATTTCACTCGATGGTTTGACTGCTTTTGACAACAGCCAGCGAATAAGCTTATCTCCTCCTTCCTTGGTTATCTTTTTAATATAACCTGCTTTGTCCGGTTCCCACATTGGGTGATCATGTTCTTGATCATTGGAATCGGGCACACTCTCGTGGGGTGCTGAACTTGGTCCAGCAACCGGTTCTTTCTGTTGAGTTTGTGGTCGTGTTCGGTTATGATCCGAATCTTGACCCACAGATCTCTTCCAATATCGATCATGTGCAATGTCTCTCTCTATGTCAGAGGGGAGTCGCTTCTCTCCATAGGTATTGCCAGGACGGTTTGGGATGTTCCTCTGCCTGCCTGATCGACGGGGCAATTGCTGCCATTCCTGTTGATCATCATGTCTTGGATGAAAGTCCTCAGTGGTTACTGGAGGTGGCGGAGGAGGAGCATTTGTCACATCGTCATGTGCCTTTTGCTCACTTGGTACATCATCATCATCATTTTCTGATGATGGAGGAAGGGGCGGATCTTGTGGCGGTATAGAATCATCATCATCCGTTCCAGATGAGTGGTCATCATCTTCTGGTTCTGGAGGTGGAAAATCACCAAGGTCCGTATTGGCAGGAGTTTTAGCTCTGGGACAGCATGGGAACAACGTTTCATCAAATAGTGCCGTAGCACCAATGAATATTGCGCCACTAGGTCACATGAAATGGTATGCTTTAATGCCATCTTCTAATCCAAGGTACGTCATCAACTCCGATCGAGGAGCCAATGTGTTTGGATGCTTCTCCTTGGGTAGGTAGACGTAAGCACCACAACCAAAAACCTTCAGATCGTTTAGATCTGGGCGGACCTTTGTCAGGTCCTCAACCGGTGTCAGCCATTTCAGGTGCCTTATCGGGGTTCAGTTGTATAGGTGTGTTGCATGTTCAATGCAAAATTCCCACCATGATTGTGGTAGACATGCGGTAAATCGCAGGGTTTGCGACTTTTCCATTATTGTCCTTATGGCATGCTCTGCGCGCCCATTCTGTTGGTGAATGTGGGGTGCAGACATCTCTATTTTGATGCCAAAGTCCTTGAGCACATTTTGTAGCTCACGATCTTTGAACTCCCCCCCTGGATCAACACGCCAGCGCTTGATTGTAGCGCCATACTGTGTCAAAGCCACTGCCCAAAATTGTCTGATGGCCACAGCAGCATCAGATTTCTTTTTAAGGCATTGGACCCAGATATGTGACATTTTGTCATCCAGAAATACAGTAAAGTATTTATGTTTATGGTACAATAGTACTGGGAGTTCCTTCAGATCAGAATGTATTAATTCAAAGGGTCTTTCTGTGCGTGAATCTGATTTGGGAAAAGATTTTGAGGTCATTTTCCCTTCAGCGCACCCTGGACATATAATTTTGTCTTTAGGAATAATTAAATTCCTCGGGAATTTTATGGTGCTATTAGGCATCTTCTCTAGCACCTCTTTGGATGGGTGTCCAAGTCGCTTATGCCAAGTCGAGTAGTCTGCGACATACATTGTCACGACATTGATTCTCTTGGTACTCAATATATGAGTCCGAGCCCAATAAATAGTGTCACGTTTCATAAGAGGGACACAATCCATAATTGGGTTTCCTTGCTTGAAAAATGAAATGTGTGCGGAGGAACCATGCACATCACTTCCATCTTGTAAGAAGATGCCCATTGACAGTAATCGAGCATTACAGTCAGGTATGTAGTAGACGGGGTATAATCGCGTTTCACGCATCTCTGACTTCCCATGACATACTACCTGATGTCTAATGAAGACTGCTCCTTTCCCTACTATATGAGTAGTACCCGTGGCTGTTTGAACCAGGGTAGAGTCCTTTCTCAGTAAAGGCTCATAAGAAGCAAAATCTTTAATTTCACCAGTGAAGTGTTTTGATGCGCCTGAATCCATGATCCAGTCGGCACCTTTCTTACAATTTCCATTTGCACACGTAACACATATATTAAGATGTAAATTGTTCCATGATACATTTAGTAGCAGTAAAATTTCACATGAAAAGTTCGCTGTGATCAGTGGAATGTTAATTCTTGTGCTTGTGGCAAGGAAAAAGACTGACCTTTCATCATATGTACCTGTTTCAAGCGGTTCATCAACAAGCATTTCGTCGACGGCTTTCCATACTTCTTCATCAGAAATGGCAGGTTCTGATCCAAGGGAGACGCTATCGTCTTCTACCTCTATGATCCTTGGTTCTGGTTCAATCCTCCTCCTCTTACCTTCTTGCACTGTTAGGTGCTCTTCCAGCGGTCGCAGATTTTTTGCACTGCATGGGAGATTCATTTGCTCGAGGGTGTCTCGAGCCTGCTGATATTCGGTATAGACCGAATGAGAGGTAGAGGCTGCGCCCGTGTATGCCTGTGCAGGCGGTCGGCAGCGAGGATCCCTTGTGGGAGTATGTTCATGCTTCTTGATGCACTGGATGAGTGGCATCGGCGGTATGATGGTGCCATTACCATTTATAGTAGTAAAGGCTTGTGAGGTGAGGTGGGAATGTTTCTCTTTAGGTTTTTCCTCTTTAGTCTTTTTGTCCCCACGTCGTCCACGCTTTCGGGACAAATCTCCATTGTTGCCTTGAGATTGCCATTTGGGGTTTCCCCCTTTGCGCTTGACAGCAGAAAGCTTGGTGGCCTGAGGTGGGCCAATGGGCTTTCCAACTGCTGTGTGTCATGAGGCTTCAGCGACAATGGAGTCCTTGACATGTTTAAATGTCAAGGCTCTAGTAGTGGTCATGTTAAGGACTATGGCGGATAGAGAATCATACTCGTGCGGCATCGCAGCAAGTAGAATCATTGCCTGTACTAATTTGGGGATGGCGACATTGGCAGCTGTAAGGCGCTCGAGTTTATCAGCCATTTTGGCAATCTCTGGCATGGGATTTGCAGCTGGAATTTTGATTGCGATTGCAGACCTAAAGTCTGCAAAGACTTGGGAGGGGCCATCGACACCATAGTCGGTGCGGATGAGATCCCACACCTCCTCAGCAGTGTCCTTGGTGTTGGCATGCTGCCGAATAGAGGGGGCCAGGTGGAGCACTAGGCTACCAATCGCCTGGTCATTCTTATTGTTCCAGGTCTGGAGCTTGGCATTAGCTTCCACTACTAGTGCAGCATTTGTCACCATCAAAGGAGGCGCCAGGGGTGGTTTTAGTTCCATCCCGCTAGTTATTTGCCAGAGGCCCTGAGACCTGAGCCATGCCTTCATTGAGTTGGCCCATTGAATGTAGTTAGAGCCGTCAAAAGTTTGTATGAGTTTTTCAAGAGTTGAAGACATGATGTTATAGTGGCAGCTGGTAAAAGTGCTCAATCAGTCCTCTTATTCAAGAAAACATGTTCCATAATCTCAGGCAAAAACACTTTTTCAGAGTGGTTAACCCTAGTCAACCTGGGTTTTTTAAATGCAGCTCGCAGAGAGCGCAATGCAGCTCACGAAGAGCGCAAGGTTACAATTTGGAGACAATGAAGTCAACGTCATTTGCAGCCAGTTAAGGCGCGTTCGCGACGTGCCCAGCAGGGCCCATAACCTGTTGGAGCAGACTACATATGCTGCACAGAGGAAGAGACGACATGTTCCTTATAACCTACCTGGGGTTTAGTTAGTCTTAGAGCTAGGGTTTAGCAGAGGTAAGAACACTGTATATCTACTATAGTACAGGTTCTCCTTATATACATAATAGTAAGGATGTCACATGACTCGGGAATGTGTTTATCACATGTATGCACAGTAAGCGCAGTAACATGTGTGTGCTGCATGCATGGCCTCATGTATGCAGCATGTATGAGGATTTAATTTCAACACCACCATCTTCTCCATCTCATCATCTTTATCTTCTACTGTTTCTGCATTTGTTTGTACTTGTTTGGGCTGGGATGCTGCTAATACTGACACTAATTGGGACATTTGTGCTGTTAGAGCATCAATTTTGGCTGTTGGAGCAGACTATATACGCTGCACAGGGGAAGAGACTACACGTTCCTTACAACCTACCTGGGGTTTAGTTAAGCTTACAGCTAGGGTTAGGAGAGGTAAGAACACTGTATATCTTCTATAGTACAGGTTCTCCTTATATACATAATAGTAAGGATGTCACATGACTCAGGAATGTGTTTACCACATGTATGCGCAGTAAGCACAGTAACATGTGTGTGCTGCATGCTTGGCCTCATGTATGCAGCATGCATCAGGTTTTAATTTCAACATTGGCTTCAAGAACAGGTGTGGGAACAGGACTGTGACCAGGATTCGAAGCTGCTTGTTCTGACATGATTATGTAGTCTGTAATGAGTCACTTCTTCAGCTGTGTAGAGATTCAGCTGTAGAATTTTTCGCAAAATTTTGAGTCATGTGATCTGGCTATTTTGGGTACCAAACACTGCAAAACACGTGATTTCGGCTATTGGGCACTTCGGATCAATAACCCTTCCAACAGTGCCTGATCTCAGGGCTATTACTGAATTTGGCTAGTAACTACCTAAAATAGTCATCCAAATTGAGTAATGTAAATCTTAGCTAAACCAGATCCGATCAGTTGTCTGGTTGCAGCTGTCCTAATGACGAGCGCTGCCTTTCGATCACTGGCGGTCGCAATGTAAGGTGAGGCCTGGCATCGGCTTATGAAAGCAAAGGTAAATACATATATACAATTAATTCTGGCTCTTGCCGAAATGATGTGTAAGTGGATGTGGTGCTCTGAGACAAATGACGTATGCACATGAGTAAGAGAAGGTGCACTGATAGGGCAGTTGAGTTCTTCTGTTAGGGCGACACCCACTAATCTGCTAGCTGGACCATGCGGGTTCTCCTACAAGAAGGCGGCGGGAGGTGCGCACGTGATGGGGGGATTTGATGGATTTGATGCGAGGGTTAAAAATAGAACAGTTGGCTGAAATAGGCCTTTCGCACCACTAATGTGGATGGAATACTTAAGAGAACACAACTGAGGTCTCCTAGTATTTATTTTAGGGTTATATACTATGTTACACATATTGTAGTATGTTATTACAGATGTGCGTGTACATGTGCGTACATATTGATGCATGTAAATAAAGAATTCCCACACTGACAAATAATGTGTATATAGGCGTTTTGTAGTGTATTTTGGTGAAATAAAATAAAATAAAATAAAATAAAAATAGTATTAGGTAATAGGCATGTTAGGAGACTGTTTCCTAACATTCCCATGCCAGCTCTAGAAGCCAAAATTGATGCACTTACAGCACAAATGTCCCAATTAGTGTCAGTATTAGCAGCATCACAGCCCAAACAAGCAGAAATAAAAGCAGAGAGAGTGGAAGATAAAGATGATGAGATGGAGGAGATGGTGGAGTGGATGTCTCAGGAGGATGTGCATGTAGAGGAGAGATCTGAGAGTGGAAAAATGTGTTTACCTAAATATGCGCCCCTGCAAATATTTGATGGTACCATGGAGAACACAAAATCCTTCATCAGCTCTATAGTATTGTATATTCATGGGAGAAAGCCCAAGTTTCATATGACTGAGTCTAGGATTATGTTTGCTCTCTCATACATCCAGGAAGGAAAAGCACAGTTCTGAAGAAAAGAAGCTATTAATCAAATTGCCATGGGATATAAACTGTTTGCAACTTTCAGGGAATTTTTAGAGAGATTGGAGGCACAGTTTGGAGACCCTAATCCAAAGGCGACAGCTAATGCAAAATTAAAAACCATGCGCCAAGGTTCTCTGACAGCAGATGAATTTATTTTGCAATTCAAGGCAGAAGCATCACAGACAGATATGGGAGAAGCAGCGTTGGTAGAATATTTGAAGGCAGGATTAAATTCCTCATTATTCAAGTCCATTTATTGACCACCTTCTATGCCAGAGAGGTTGGATGAGTGGTATAATTGGGCAATGCATCTTGATTGGCAATATCGACAGGAACAGACAGAGTCGAAATTGATGTATGGGAATGCCAGATTTGGAAAATCCTCAGGAGGAAAGTCTGAGAAAGAAAGGATACCTCAAGTAGAAGCTCTGAGGGCACAGCCACTGGCCATGGCAGTGACACCTATTGTTAAGGAGTCAGCAGCATCAGCAGATGCAATGGATATTGATCAAGTAGAGAGACAAGCTCCACTTAAATGTTTTAATTGTGGGCAATTAGGGCATATTGCTAGGAATTGTAGGCAGAAAAGGAAGATTAGGGAAGTGACAATCAAGGAAGTGAAGTTGGAGGACGATAAGCAGAAGAATTTTGTGGAAGAGTCCCAGTGAAGGTTTCCCCATTGGTGATCCAGAATCAATATAATGTATTAGTATCTGAGGAAACCCAGAATGAACCCGAAAGAGAAATTGAAGAGTATGACCATCATCATTTATGCGATAAAGAAAAATGCCCAGCATTATTTCCAAAGACCCCTAAATTCTTTATTTGCTCAGTGCAGATAGAACCTGACATCAGCTTGACAGTAGAATTGAAGACAGTGGACATGCATGCAGCAATTAATATGGAGGCATTGCTTGACAGTGGTGCTATGGGATTATTCATTAATTGATCCTTAATTACTGGAAACAGTATTCGCATGCATAAACTGCCACAACCTATAATGGTGTACAATATTGACAGTACAATCAATCATGGAGGAACTATTAAGGAGGAGGTGACAATAATACTGAAGTATCAGGATCATCAGGAACAAGCCATATTTGAGGTGTGTGACCTTGGTGAAACCAATCTGATAATTGGATGTCCATGGTTATGAAAGCATAACCTGGAAATTGGTTGGAAAACTGGAAAGATACACATGACTCATTGTCCTAAAGAATGTAATGTATATGGGAGGAAAGTAAAAAAAGAGAAGAAGGAAAAGAAAGAGAAAGAATGTCCAAGAAAGTATTCTGTTACGATGGAGGAAGTGGAAGATGAGGATATGCCAAACGGAGAAGTTTCAGGCATGACCAGTAAGGAAGAACAGAAGCAAACCTTTAAAGAAATTAGTGGAGGACAGTTATGGGATAAAAATGCTGTGAAAGTGGAGAAACCAGTGGAGGAGTGGGTGCTGAAAGCCTACCATAAATATTTGTCAGTTTTTTAGAAGAAGGAATCAGAGCGGATGCCAGTGCAAAAGCCATGGGATCATGCAATCGAGATGAAGTTGGGATTTGTGCTGAAGAAGTCAAAAGTCTACCTGTTATCTCTGAAGGAACAAGAAGAAGTGGATGCATTCCTTAATGAACAATTGCACAAGGGATACATATGACCTTCAAAATCACTGCAGACATCACCAGTATTCTTTATACTAAAAAAAGATCAGAGGAAGAGGATGTGTACAGATTATAGGTATTTGAATGAGTAGACAGTGAAGAATGTGTACCCTTTGCCATTGATCTCAGAGATAATTGACAAGGTGGGAAAGGCCAAGGTCTTTACAAAATTAAATTTATGCTGAGGGTTACAACAATGTATGAATAAAGAAAGGAGATGAATGGAAGGCAGCATTTGCCACGCATCAAGGATCCTTCGAGCCACTAGTCATGTTTTTTGGGATAACCAATAGTCCCCCAACTTTCCAAAATATGATGAACAACATTTTCAAGGATGTAATAGACAAAGGCATAGTAATAATATTCATTGATGACATTTTGATATTCATGGAGGATGAAGAAAATCATGAGGTGATAGTGCAGGAGGTGTTGAGAAGATTGGCAGAGAATGATTTATTCATTAAACTGGAGAAGTGTGTGTTTGGGGCAAGCAAAATCGAGTTCTTGGGATTAAAAATTGGTTCTGATGGAATCAAGATGGATTCTATCAAGGCACAGGTAATTGTTGATTGGCCCATGCCCACCCATATCAAGAAGTTCAGGCTTTCTTGGGACTCACAAATTTTTATTGTTGCTTTGTTCATAATTTTTCCAAAATTGCTGCACCCTTACACAACCTTATGCGAAAGGGAGTAGTGTGGAGATGGGGAGAACAACAGCAGACAATATTTGAGGAGTTGAAGAGGAAGTTTGTGGAAGAGCCAATATTAGCCCCAGTAGATTTCATGCATCCTTTACGAGTGAAATCAGATGCATTCAACTTTGCTACTGGAGCAGTATTATCAATGCTATGTGAAGATGACAAATGGCATCCTTGTGCATATTTGTCTTAAGGGTTGAATGATGTGGAGAGGAATTATGATGTGCATGATAAAGAGATGTTGGGAATAATACAAGCATTGGAAGCATGGAGACATTATTTGGAGGGATGTACACATCAGATCGAAATCTGGATGGATCATCAAAATCTGCAATACTTCATGTCCACTAAAAAGCTTAACCATTGACAAGCATGTTGGGCATTATTCCTATCATGTTTTAATTTTCACTTAGTCCACAAAGTGGGAAGCTTGATGAGGAAAGCAGATGCATTATCCAGACATACAGATCATAAAAGGGGAGTAAAGGAAGACAATAAAAATATTACCCTACTTAAACCTAAATACTTTCGTATTTGCGCTATGCATCAAGGGCATCTATTGGTGGATAGCTCAGAGACAGAAATGTTATCTAAAATTAGGCAATGTTCAGAGATGGATGATGAAGTGGTGAAAGCTGTGAAAGCCTTGAGGGGAGAGAAGAAAGGTAATATTAAAGGAGATGAATGGGTTGAAGAACAAGGGTTAGTGTTGTTCAGAGGAAAGGTATATGTACTGAAGGATCAAGATTTACGAAGGGAGATTGTATAGTTACATTATAACATGCCAGCTGCTGGACATTCAGGAAGGTGAAAGATGTTGGAGTTGGTGATGAGAAATTATTGGTGGCCCAGAATTTCAAAGTATGTGTTGGGATATGTGGATGGGTGTGATATGTGCATGAGAGGGAAGAAATTTCCAGAAAAGCCTGCAGGGAAATTAATGCTGAACCCTATACCTAAAGTGCCATGGTGAGATATATCTGTGGACTTTATCACCGGATTACCTGAAGCTCAAGGATACAATGCAATATTTGTAGTATGCGACCACTTCACAAAGAAAGTCCATATTATTCCTACTACTGCAGAGACCTCATCGTTGGGCTTGGCATGCCTCTATCTAAATCAGGTATGGCAGTTACATGGATTACCTGATATGGTTATCTCTGATCATGGATCACAATTTGTTTCTGAATTTATGTGAGAGTTAAATAACATATTGGGGATTCAAACCAAGTTATCTATGGCATATCATTCACAAACCAATGGGCAGACAGAGAGAATGAATCAGGAGTTGGAGCAGTACCTACACATGTTTGTCAATCACCGACAAACTGACTGGCCTGAATGGTTGGCAATTGCAGAATTTCCCACAATAATAAATTCCATTCAGCTACTCACATGTCACCCTTCTTCACTAATTATGGGTATCATCCCAGAATGGGAGTAGAACCTCGAAGGGAAGTCAAGGTACAGTCAGTGGAGGACTTTGTATCAAAAATGCGAAAGGTGCAGGAGGAAGCAGAGGCGGAATTGAGGAAAGCATGTGATGACATGATGCAACATGTGGATCGTACTTGAGCTGTTGCTCCAGAGTACAAAGTTGGTGACTTGGTATGGCTAAGTACCAAGGATCTAAATATTCCATGACCTTTAAGAAAGCCTACGGAGAAGCAAGTTGGCCCATATGCGATTTCTAAAATAATTTCACCCAATGCAGTAGTGTTAAAATTACCTCGATCATTCAAGATTGATCCTGAAATTAACATTTCCCACTTATGCCCTTACTGCCCACCCACTATTCCCAGTCAACAAACTACTCCACAGCCTCCAATAATGGTAGAAGGTGCTCCAGAATATATTGTAGAAGAGGTTTTGGACTCATATCTTCAATAAAATAAATTGGAGTTCTTAATCAAGTGGAAGAACTACACTGACAAAAATAATTCATGGGAACCTGAAGAGAATTGTAAGTGAGCACGTAAAGCAATTGCCCAATTCTTTAAACATAATCCAAATGCTCCATGTCGCATTGCTAGAATGGTGTATGAGGAGATGAATTTCTAGCCTTACCAGAATTTCACAGAGGGGACAGATACAATATTTTCTTGTCTGGAAGTCGAGGCATAAAAGGGGGGTAATGTTAGGAAACAGTCTCCTAACATGCCTATTACATAATAATATTTTAATTTAATTTAATTTCATTTCATTACACCAAAATATGCTACCAAATGCCTATAAATGCTTTATTTGTCAGCATGGGAATTTTCTATTTACACGCATCAATATGTATGTGCATGTATACATGCGTCAGTAGCAACATAGTACAATATATGTAACATAGTATATAAACTTAAAATATACTGGGAGACCTCAGTTGAGTTCTCTTAGGTATTCCATCCACAATAGTGGTGTAAAATGCCTATTCAGCCAACTAGTCTATTTTTAGCCCCTCACATCAAATCCATCAAACCCCCCATCACACGTGTGTGCCCCACTGCCTTCTTGTAGGAGAGCCCGCACGATTCAGCTAGCAGAACAGTAGGTGTTGCCCTAATAGGCATAAAGCTGAAGAATGGGAGCACATATATACACCGATCTCTGCTTTTGTTGATGAGAATGTCTTGTTTCAGCTTGTAAATGGTGAGTGTATCACTACTGCAGATGTGGATAAGTATGAAGTGGGCTGTTCTACCTTTATACACCCTCGCCATGGCAAACAACATTTCTGTAGTCAGTAATCTGTGTTTCAGTCTTTTAATAATAAGACTACTTATTCATGTTCACCCTTCAAAAATTGAACAGAACATACCCACTTCAGCAATGGAATCTCAGTCTCTCCTCACATTGTTCATCATGCATGTCCCATTCAAAAAATTGTGTATACATTAAATGATGCCCTCAAACCAAAAGTTGTCATCATTTTCAAAGGTTGCCATTCACACCCATCCTGGCCTGAAGAGAAGCCAACAAAAGAGGCAATGGAAGATCTTAAGTGATGCCTAGATGGATTTGGGATACTTGGTGCTACAGCAGCAAAAGTTGATAATGGTGAGCCTTCAAGTACTCAGTACTAGTAGGCATTAGTCAACAGTCAAACTGAATCTTGGATACCTAGCTCAGACTACCATAGCAATCCTTGGGTCTACACTCAGTAAAAAACACCATGCATTCTGAAATAAGAAGGTTTTACATGAGAAAGTCTGAGAAAAGAAGGAGGAGACAGTTTCTGTGGGATACATGTGGCAAGGTGCACAGCTTGCACACTTGAAATTATTGTGATACTTATGGTCACCAAAAAGGTATTGTTGATTATACAAGCAGGACCAGAAGCTCCTGCTTGATCAATGATACATGTGGCATCTTTGAATAGAAGGAGGTATTAATCTTGTTGTGATGATGAATCCAACACTTGCTGTGTTGATCCACAAAGCCCTCTACTTAATTGGTGATTATACATTCAAGCGAGTCCAGGGTGATCTTGATGAGTGCGAATTCATTGTATGGAACCATGGAACAAATGAATGTGAGTCCATTCTTTTTACAGATGTGTTCGCATACTGAATTATATATGCACTTGGGCTGGATTAAATGTCACTGTGGCTCAAATTTATTGTAATTTGGCAACACATGAAGCATTCAGCTATGTATTTGAAGCCCTTTTCACTTCCATTGAAAAAGCTACTGGGTGCAAAGTCAAATTTAAAGTGTTCAATCCTTCTGGAAATGTCCTTGCAATCATTCTTGACATGGAAGCTGCTCAAGTCCAATGTTTCAGTGATGCCCTTATCTGACTTCAGTTCAATAACAATCAAATGGGCTGACTTCATTTATAAAATTGAAAAGTAGGATCACTAAGAATGATTCCCAAGTATTGGTCTAGTTTTTGATCAAGCTGTGTACACAACATTTTGACTGGTGAGTGGTAGTAAGCAACATTAAGCCCAGACACAAAGGTTTATTCATGATACAGAAGCACAGAAGGACTGGTGGGAGCTGTGGGTGTTGAAACCATGAAATATCTCAATAAGTTTCGTGCACTTTCTTTGCCAAGTGACATCGAAGCATGGCATAAATTTTGTGTGACACATCCCAATGAGAAGCTGCAAAGTAAGTCCATAACACCAGATTTACAATATCATGCTAAACACAGGAATGCTGGCTCTTATCTTAAACAGACTGGTACATGCATAAGATCAGCTACTTATGGTTACTTCCAGATTTCAACAAAACCCTGTTGTGCATGCCAAACAACTTCTGGGATACCACCCCCAACCATACAAATCTTGTAGAAACTGTGCACGCTGCAACCAACCATAGCACTGATATCAATCTTTGGCCACTCCAAGCAATTATGCAGTACGTACTTCTTCAAATTCAGGGAGACATTACTTGAACAGCTTCAGGGCCTGGATCTTGGATGCTCGAGCAGCAGCATCAATTGTAGCTGCAGGGGACACATGCATCTTTCAAAATCCTAATAACAGTGAGGTAACATGGCTTACCAAATTAGTCACCTGCTGACATCATAACACACATCAGTGGGCTAATTCACAATACCATTGACAACAATATTGAGAAAGTCTGAGAGGATCTTGCCATGAGTTCACAGGTCTGAAAGGAACTCAAAGCTAAACTTAAGGATTTGATGGATAAGAAGAAAGAGGCAGGCTGTACACCAAGACACAACTGAGTAGTGATGCAGAAGTTCGATGGTGTTGAGATACCACACATTCATGGCTTGAAAGTCTCAGAGTCAACTGAGTCAGGTAGAAATAAGCTTTTACAATAGTACATTAGTGATTGACCATTCACCTAGGAAACACTGCTTCTGCTGTCAATGCGCTGCCAGCAGATTATGAGCTTGGATGGGAAACTAACAATTGGAATGACAAACCACAATACCCATTGACTCAGACTGACACAGCTAGTGGGACAATGAGATCACAATCTCCACCTCCAGCGCACCAAGCTTTACCTACAATCACTGTACCAAGTCATTATACAATTCCTTCCAATACTCCATCTCGAACAGTTCTCCAGCTAGGCATGCAGATAGGCCCTTCAAGCTCGAGTTCAACAAACTATGCTCTCAACAGCACTGAGCCTGAGTATTATGCATGAGATGAACACACTGACATTTGGAATCACCCCACAGTGACAGAGGATTCTCCATCATAGGCATACTTTGCCTCCCATAGATCTTGATCTGCTGAATGCACACTTGGACAAAATGTTCCCATCAACTTCTTAGATAACATTAGTCAGTATCAACTTGAACTTGCCTAGCTGTACAGGCTTACATATACATATAGATGTTGGCAAGTAAGTCTTGAGAGAAAGAGAATCATGCTAGGAGGTGAGATGATGCTGCTGTTGCACCGCAACAATGACTCACTGTGTGATATTGTCAATATCACACAACAGCAGATAGCAACACATCCACGAGCCATGACAGTAGTTATTTAAGTAAGAAATAGTGATACAGTAGAAGGTGCATTACAGCACAGTAGCTATTCAACTATGGATAGTAATTCAACCAATGTAAAATGAGTCCCAGATCTCCAGTCCAAATAATTGGATAGCTGAATCTTACTAAAATTAATAGTACTCAAACTCATATTAACTTGTTACTTACTTTATTACAAACTTGTATTGACTTGGTAGTAACTTGTTATTGACATATTAACTTTATTACAAACTTGTATTTACTTGTTATTGACTTTATTACAAACTTGTATTGACCTGTTATTGACATTATTACAAACTTGTATTGACTTGTTATTGACTTTATTACAAACTTGTATTGACCTGTTATTGACTTTATTACAAATAAAGTTGCCAATGGCACAGTGATGATACTCAACCTGGAAACCCAAACAAAACCTACTAAATGGATTTGGATGGTTTAACACAAGTCAGAGGAAGGATGTGAGGCCTTCTAGATGTCACCTGTCAGACCGACCATCAAATAGTTATAAAAGGACTGCCTGTCGAAGGAATTCAAAGCTGAAAAAATGTGTTTTATGGAATTTCAGAGAATTTCATGGTTAGATTGATGAATTTGGAGTGCAAAAATATGTTCAGATGGAAGATTGAGGGACTAGACAAATAATAGAAGCAAACCAAAGGGGAATTGAGGGAAATGAGAGTAAAAAAAGCATAATGCAAGGATTTTCAAAGAATTTTGAAGAAATTTAGTGTAGATGCAAGACTTTGGACTGAATAAGAGTAAACTGAACTTTCAAATCACTGCAATCTGGGAGGAAGATGATTGCTTGTCTGTTTTAGTAACTAGTACAAGTCTATATACATTTTGAAGGGATGTTACTAAAAAGGAAATACAACATGTGTAGAACATGAGGCAATATGCACAGCAATAAAGAACAAATCATAAAACAAATAAGAAATGATGATAAATAAAATGTACAGGGTTGCAGTATATCAAAAATACTTGTTCTAATGTTTCAATATATCATTGAAACACCAAAATGGACTATCTTTGTTATAAATTGCATAAAACATCAGAAACTGCTTCACACCAATTGTATGTGTGCACATGCAGTTGGAATGTATTCGATATACTTGGAATAGTGCTCCATGTGTCCATCATGCATCCAAAAATTGTTTGAATAGGAAATACTGTGTCCAAAAAATTTTTTTGAAGTTTGATGGTTTTTGAAAATTTTTGAAGTTCCTTTGGACTTGTTCGAAGGCTGATATAGCTGCAATATTGCTCGAAATTGGTTTAGAAGTCATTGAAGGTATTCCAAGTGTATATTCAGAGCTGTACTAAGCATTCTAAATCGATTGAAAATGCAAAAACTGATGTATCGGTGCTTGAACTGTGCTGGGGATCTATCAGTGGCTCAGAGCTATGAGCCATTAAGCTGAGCTGCTATTTTGGGCAAGCCACACCAGTAAATCAGCTCTGGGCTGAACCTGGCTCAGCTTTCAGATTGGGTGGCTCAGAGTGGCTCAGAGTAGCTAAGCCATCCCAAAATAGCATGTGTGAGCTGGCATTGACTTGTGTGTTTCCATTGTGTCTGGCTGCTTCTCCTGTGCTACCTCCCCTCTCTTCTCTTCATCCACTCTATCTTACACTCTTTTTCTTTGTTTTCTAGTACTATCTAGTATGTGAAACTCTTGTAATACCAAGTAAGCATGTTTTGACTTTCTTATCTTTGTGATCAGTTGATTCTTATCTCTACTAGATAGATCTCTGCATATCTCCCTAACGACTCTGCCTGGCATCACACAAGACTCTGTTACAAAAGGTCAATAATGATGCTGTCTATGTTCATGGCATCCATGTGTGTATTTCATCAAACTTTTATCTTGGTTTTGGTATAGAACACAGGGATCGAATGCAAGAGACTAGAAGCTAGAAGCTAGAAGATAACAGAGTAAAACCTCAGTGAATGGTTAAACACTGTATTGAGTAGTAGATACCTAGAAAATAATAGAGTAAACTACTACAAGTAAGTAAAAAATATAATGGAGTATAGCAAAGGGACTTACCCCTCAGTGAATGGTTAAACACTGAGGTGAAATGGTACAGATAGATGACTCAAGTATTTGTAAGTAACTATGGTAACCTTAAGTGTATTATGGGGACATCTCGATATTACAACATTTGGTTTGAAACCTGTGATATTGTAGCTGTAACTACTGTCACCACATTTGTTACCAGTGGAACCAACTACCTGTTCATACCATCACCACCACACCCTTCCATCAACCAGCTCCCACCACCCCCATGCCCATGCATGCACTAGCAAGAGCTGGAAATAGCCCCAAATGATGATCTTGGACAGCACACAGGTGCGAATGGCAGCAACTGTCACTTGCACTGCTAGTACAGGTTATTTTGCTTTATTTCTTGTATTTATATACTAACTAAGTGTTTTTCTTTTTTTTTTTAGGGTATAAACTATTGCTAATAATGGGGGCTGACACTATGCAACCCACAAACACCTGTTTCCCTATGCAAATAGAATGTCAGGCCTTCAGAATGGAAAGGAGATAAAGAAGGGGTGCAGGTGATGGTTGAGGGGTACTGGGAGACCCATGAAGTGGGATGCCCACTAGGTAAGCACCTATTGACACTCCAACTAGTGACATCACTAACAGCTGTGGAAGAACAAAGCAATGATGCACCAAATTCTCACACACATGCATTGATGACAGCTAGCTGACTACGATTATGGACAACACACCACCCACATCCAGCTTCTTGAGCAACTGCTTGAGGGTAGATTGTAGGAGGAATGCTGGCAGTGGATAATGATGACAACCATGAGGAGCACCACCACCCCACTGCTGCAAGTGTCTGCTTGCAGGGTGGGTGTGGGGAGCTTTTAACGATTACCACAGATGACACACCACCCAAATCCATGCCCTTGAGCAACTGCTTGAGGGGTGGATTGTGGGAGGAACACTGACTGTGGACAATGACAACCATGCCAACTGCACCCGCATCTGCAGCCCCTGCAAGCCAGAGGGCTCACCACTGCAGCAGGGGCTTCTCATTGCATGGTGGTAGGGACATGGGGTGGGTGATGTGGAGTTGGTGATGTGATCTTCTGCTCCTACCTCCGATCCTATTGTTCAATGTGTTCTCTTGTTGCCCAATCCACCATATGACAAGAACCATCAGGCTCCATGGAAGTCTTGTTTACTTATGTAGTTCTGATCTTATCATGTATTAATGAGCTATTGTTATCAATACTTCTGTTTTTAGCCTGTATGAACTATCACATAAGAGAAGCAGGTCCACACTCTGGTTCCCTTTCTTCCCCCATATTCCTCACTCTTCTTTCTTGCTCTCTGTTTCTTATCATGCCTCACAGAAAAAAACCTTTGAAAAATACAGAAGATATTCCTCAGCCTGAGCAAGCCAAACAGCCTGTTGCTGCAGTTGACTGTATACAGGCATTTATATTATGTTTCTTCTCTGACTATGGTTCATGTAATTAGCTCCTGGTGTACTTCCTGACACCTCTGGTATATGCTCCATAATTCTTTTCTTACAGTAATTCCAATTCAAGTGTCCTGAAAATTCTGTAGAATCTTGTACTCACATTCTGTGAAAGGCATCTTTGAAACAACCAGGCATGTTATTCAATAACCTGTGCATTTATATGCTGACAGCTCAGAAATGGCTGCACCTCATACAAAGAGCCAGAATACAACCAAGTCATCATTTAATGTTGCTTTGCAATATCCACAAATTTTGAATTCTTGAAATGATTATAGTTTTTTTATTGCATAGATGTTACTCCAGATGTATTACCAAGCACAGGTTCTTCCATACCCACTCTAGCAGGTTTGTAAATTTGTCATAGCTTGATATAGAAGTAAAGATAATTCTTATAGAACCTTCTATTCTGCAACCATGTCTTTGCCAACTATCTAAATGTTCACAGTAGGCGCAAGTCTCACTCTCAGTATTCTCAGATATACATACAACTAATAGGGTTTATTTTGATGGATCCACTACAACCATTGACTCCTGCCAAACCCAAGGCAATTAAGGCTAAGACTGTGAAACCCTCTGACAAGGCTGTGAAGTCCTCTGATACAGCTGTGAAGTCCTTTAACAAAGCTACAAAGTCTTCTGACAAGGCTATGATGTTCTCTGACAAAACTATGAAGTCCTTCAACAAGGCTGCAAAGTCCTCCAACACAGCTGTGAAGTCTTCTGACAAGGCTGTGAAGTTTTCTAATAAAACTGCAAAACCTTTCAAAATCCCTACACAGAAGGTTCAATCTGGGAAGTCTTTTCTCCTGTATCTATCTTTGCTGCTCATCAAATTGAGGCTTCTTGTAACAAGCAAGCTGCTTCACCTTTATTTACTCCACACAAACAATGTGGTGGTCAGATTCACTTTACTCATGAACAAGAACCCTCTCCAACCTGATAACATGCTCCCCAGAATTTACTTTTGCAGTTGGGAATTTCAGATAATGAATCTGATCATTCAAATGTTGAAGAGGAGTTAGAAGAAGAACTGCAACATTTGGACTTTTGTGCAGATTCTGAGTCTCATTCTCTCAGTCATCCTCTGGCTCTCAATCAGTCTCTAGTGTTCATTCATGTTCACATGCACACTCCCATGTGCAGGATACCTCATAGCAAACCACTTCAGTGCTACTCAGTGCCAAGAGGTGGTGCTAAAGATGTCTGGTCATTTTTTACAAAGGTCAAGAGATGACATGAGTGTGTACTATGCAAGTGAGTTTTTACATTATAATCTATTGCATACTGAGTAATTGGCATTTCAGACATGACAAGTCCAGCTTCTTACATGCCATTACTTCATTTGGCATAATGACAAGCATATCAAATTTAAGAAAGCATTTATATAGTGAACACATTGAGGAATGGGTTACTGGTTGTGACAATTTGAAAATTAAGATTACTGCTGAAGCAGCCTTGCCAGCCATTCATAAATTTTGTGCTGAACCAGAGCCTACATCATTGGAGGCAGAACATCAAGAATATACCAAGGAGGCATTTGTAGAAGCTATTCTTGAATTCATTGTTGGCAATGATCAAGTATGTTTTATCCTCTAACTTGAACATGTTGTAATATTAACATTACTTCAGTCTATCAATATTGTGGAGTCACCAAGATTGAGAAAGATATTTCTGCTTCTTTGTGAAGAGCTGCAGAAGTCTGACATTCCAGGTCATTCTACAATGTGCACCTGTATTGAACAAGCTTATGAAGAACACATGAATCAGCTTGAACAAGAAATGGTGGTAAATGAATTCTTTCAATTTTAAGATACATACTGAATTCAATTTTTATAGAAATCAGTTGAAGAAATATTGTTTACTACTGATGCCTAGACTGATCCAAACCAGACATCTTTTATGGCTGTGACTGCATACTGGATTGAGGCTGTAGCAGAGAAAGTGCCTAGTGGCTCTAAGAAAATGCTTCGACTTTGATCAGATCTTGTTGGATTTCACAAGCTTCCTGGATGTCACACAGGTGAACATTTGGCACATTGTTTTCCATTTATCACTGACTGTTTAAAGATTATGGAAAAGGTAAGTAGAATAGTTTATATGTTTAGACCATGACAGACTCTAATAGCATCTCAGATGGAATGGATTATCTGTGATAATGCATCCAACAATGATACTATGTTCAGATACCTGTCAACTCTCCTTCAAAAACACAAAATCAATATTAATATGGATGAATGAAGAATTCAGTGGGTTTATAATTCACTGTATTTGGAACTAATTTTGATGTTATTTTATAGCTGCTTCTCTCACATTGTAAATCTTGCATGCAAAGCAGTATTAGCAGCTATTACAGATCTGTTATATATTGATGACACTGTTGAAAACTATTTTGATTATGATCCTAAGTATACCTATGCCAAGGATTGCATTGCAACTGCATGCTCTCTTGTAAATGCAAAAAACTATATTTTTATTCATTCTTGCCAACTTTGATTCACAACAGGTATGAAATAGTAGTATCAAAAAATAGCATTTTTCAACCTATGTACAGCAGTATTTTGAACAAGACTATTAGCTCCTCCATTATGTGACAACAAGATGGTCATCAACATTACTAATGATCAATCAGATCTTGAAGTTGAAAGAGGTAATTTTAGCATACTGTTAATTTACTTTCGACTAACATTGTTATAGGCAATTGAAAACATCACACATGACAATGAATTTAAAAAACTGTGGAGGTATCAGTTAGATGAGCATGATTGGAAGTTGTTATCAGATTATCAGCAAATACTTTAAGTAATTATGCAGCTAATTTCTAACAGTTAAGCATACTGACATAAATGGCCTAGGTTCCTCATGCTTTCCAGGATATTTGGGTGCTGAAGCAACACCTACCATATGTTATTCAGTTTCTGCATACTCTGCCTTTATTAACAGTAGACACTGCTCAAGGAAGATGACCCCAGTTGGCTGAAATTATTCAGCCTGGTCTGGATAAATTGGATGATTATCAAGACCATCTAGCTGACACACCAGCATATGCGGTGGCAATGGGTGAGCTTACCCAAGTTTACATTGGCTTGAAATAACAAAAAATAATCTGGAATAGTGATTGATCCTGCAAACAAATTAAGTTACTATCTCTGATAGCTTCATCTGTATTATAACACTCAGGCTGATAGGAGACCATCTAACCAGCCAGCAGCCAAGTATTCATCCTCCCAGCCAACAGCAATGGAGTATGTTGGCATTTTGGCAGGTAATAAATGTTCTATCTGCAATTTGCTTCTTTGCCAAATTATATTCAGGAACATGAACACCAGTACCCTCGCATATTCTGACTTGCAATAAATATTATACCTATCCAAGCTTCAAGTGTCCACTGTGAAAGAGTATTCTCATCTGGGAAGGAGACAATGGCCCCTCAGAAGAGGCATATCTCAGCTAAACTGATGGAAGCCCTACAGATGTTGAAGTATTCAATCAAAAAAGGATGTCCATTGAACTTTATCCAGGATATGTGCTGGACAGATGAACTTACAGAATTTGAGTTTGCAGCAAGGACAGAGCCTGTGGGTGATGCAGAAGCATATAGACATCGCCTGGGAGAACCTGAGATGGACCTAGATGTTATTGATCAAGATCTTGAAGATCTGCAGAAGGATCTGGAAGCATTGGAACAACTCCTGAGTAGTTCAGATGATGAGGAGGAAGAGAAAGAAGATGATGAATAACTTCCATTTCTGCTTGGACAAAGAAGAAGAAGAGGGAGGAGAAGAAGAACAAAATCCATTTCTGCCCTAAATAGTGTGCATTTATGTGCAGTGTTGTACAATATATGTTATAAAGATATCACTTGAGATCCTGATTTTGAGCAATGGAACAGGTGACCCATGAATGCTTTTGAGTATCCTGTACATGTACCCACAACCCATGGGTCACAATGTTCATGTCAGATGAGTACAGGTAGTTGTACCCATTGTCTCCCATTGTATCATTCACCAACAGCTCCTGCATCTGAGAAGACCTGCAATTGCAGGCTCCTTCAAGTACAAGAGCTGACTGCTTTGTGAACCATCATCAGGGCTGGGAGAGATTTTGTAAGGGGAAAAGAAGGTGCCCCAGGTGTCTGGGCAATTTTCTGTGTTTATCCCATTTTTTTTTATATTTTATTTCACTCTATTCTGCCTGTTCTATGATTTTCTATGATTTTATTCCTATTTTATGATTATATTTAAGCTTTTTCCATGTTGGTACATGTTGACAGTTCTATTCTTAGAGGTGGGACCTCTTCTGGACATTTATCCATCAAGGTGACATCATCCCACAGCTTAATCCACTTATTTCCACTTTTTTGCTATTTTTAGCTTACTATTTGATTTTCAGCTCTATCACATATACTGGGCATCGACAGATGGGTCCTTAGAGTTTTCTCTTTGTATTCCCCTTTGTTAGGTGCGCCTAAAGTGTCTGTATTATGTAGTGTAATATCAACTTTGGATTTTCCTTTGTAGGCTCACTGTTAAGTGAGGCTTTGAGGTTGCCCTTACAGTAGAAAACTCTCTCTTAAGGCTCAAAGTCTTGGATACTCTGCCAAGATAGGCAGGTACAGAGTAGAAGATGACTTTCAGAGCTTCACAGACTCCCTACACACCACACCAGACACTCCTGCCTCTGGTGCACACCACTTTTCACCCAACCTGCCATCTAGTGCCATGGATGCCCTAAAGTGCATCAATGTGCTTGAAGGTGACATTGCTGGAATTCATGTGCAAATTGATACACTTACATCTACCATTGAAACCTTTGTTAGAACTCTCCTGTTGAACCCCACTCCACTCATTTCGACCCCTAGCATGCTGAGCGTGCATGTGCCGCCCAATGCACACCCAAGCAAAGATGCATGCATTAAACCTGCACCCCCTACCGAATTCAATGCTGCACATTCCCATGGACATGCTTTCCTCAACTCCTGCAAGTTATACATCAGTCTACACCCAAACCAATTTGTGAATGATGCTGCTCAAATTTATTGGGCCCTCACATACATGAAATCTGAGTGTGCCTACAGTTGCAGACAACCAAACACAACAATTTTGATATCTCACAATTGGGAGGTTTTTGGGACAAATCACTTTCAGATTCAGATTCAGCAGGTCAAAATATGTCAAAAAACATGTCTCCAAAATTTATCCTACAAACTTTAAGGTGGCCAAATCTTTGGACCAAAAAATTTAAAAAAATTGTATGCTAAGTTGGGTTCAGAACAGCATTAATCAACATCATTGCTCTGTTAGAAACCTGCCAATGCTGTTTCTGTTTCCTAATGGCCTATGCAGCAGTGTTACCAGTAAACCCTTTTTGGTATGCACTCATGAATCTCCAGGATCAATTGATAAATCGCCAGATCATATCAGTAGGGCATGCATTGAGATATCACAAAGCAATTTCCTTCACTTCTGTGAACGTTTGCTTGGGTACCTCACAGTAATGGTACTTGACCCATCCCCAGTACTGCAATTAAAACAAAATGCATCAGACTTTACCAAATTATTATACAACCTGATTATAACTTACCATCTCAATCGGATTGAGCTCACAGTGGAACTTAAGTAAAAAAATGCATTTATGCCCTGCTTTCTTAATAAGAGTCTTGAGCATAGACTCTTGATTCATAAAATCATCCTGTTTGCTGAGGATGTGGGCCTTGCAGCAATTAGTATTTTTAAATGGGCATACTGGCACACACTTGGTGCACATCTTACAAACGTCAAAATCATGTTTAGTTAGAACACATTCCAAACCTTTTGGTCTGCCATCTGGAAGCGTCATCTTCTGTACCTTTCCTTGGTACTCTCCAACTGGGTTTGATTTGGGGATGACTGTGACATGCTGTATATGCTGCTTTCCACCATCTGACTTGTTTATTTCGAAAGCTTTGAGTACATCAGAACCAAGCGAGATGTGAGCCGATGACTGATTGAAAATAAAAAGCACAACACAATTTGGATGGGCTTTCTCAAACACCTCAATTGCTTGCTCAAGTGAGCTGTGGATCCCTTCCTCAGCTCCTTCACTGCCAGAGCCACAGCATCCTCATGTAAACCACTACAGTTCGCATGATGAATGTCACATAGAATACTGTGCTCCTCACCCTCCAAGGCAACACCTTCTAGTGCATGGATTGTGAACAGATCAGGTTGCAACAACACAATACCTTGATTGTTATTGCTCTCATCCCTGTGATCTGGACAGTGAGAGAGAACATCAGTCTTCCCATGCTGCATCCTGGGCAATGATGTAGGGAAAAGTCAAACCTGGAGAGGTAAAGGAACCAGGGGGCTTGGCAACGAGTAAGTTTCTTGGTGGTCATGAAGTACTCAAGGTTCTTGTAGTCCATCTAGATCTTGATCTTGTGTTGAGCACCCTCCAGAAAATATCGCCACTCCTCCAACACCTGCATTATTGCCAGCATCTCCTTGTCATGGATCTCGCAATTGCATTCCACAGTACTGAGACTCTTCGAGTAGAAGGCAATGGAGTGCCACTTCTGGTCCTCTAGAGATTGTTGGAACAGTACTGTGCCTGTTGTAAAATCCAAACTGTCAGCTTCTACACAGAAGGGATATGAGTTATCAGCAAAGGTGAGGATTGGAGTGGAAGTGACCATCTCTTTGAGCTTCTCGAACGCCTCTTGCTGTGCATTCTCCCACTTCCATCCCTTCTTGCCGGTGAGATTGAATAGCAGGCAGTGGAAAAATCTTTAATAAAGCACCAATAGAAATTGATGAAGCCCAGGAAAGACTGCATCTTCTTCTTGTTTGTAGGTGTGGGCCAGGTTGTAACACCAGCAACCTTGACCAAGTCTATCTCCACCTGTCCATCTGAGATAAACAGGCCCAAGTACTCAATTCATGTCTTCTAAAACTTGCACTTGTTGTAATGAAGATGGAGTTTATGCCACTGAAGTCACTCTAGTACCAGGCACATGATTCAACAATGTTCATCGAGGTCTTGAGTGAAGATGAGGATGTCATTGAGGTAGACACAGACAATGCCTTTCAGTATGAGATCATGGAAGATGTTATTCATCATGGTCTGAAAGGTGGCAGGACTATTAGTGAGACCAAAAAACATGACAAGTGGTTCAAAAAGACCATGGTTCATGTAGAAAGCTGCCTTCCACTCATCCCCTTTCTTTATTCATACATTGTTGTAACCCCAATGGATGTCGAGCTTGGTGAAGTAGCATGCCCCACAGAGTTGGTTGACGAGTTTGGATATGAGAGGTAGCAGATAATGATTTTTGACTGTGATGTCATTGAGGCATCAATAGTCTTGAACCGGTTGAAGGGACCCATCCTTCTTCTTGACAAAGAAGAAAGGCAAGGCCATAGGCAATTTTGAAGGGTGAATCTGATCTGAAGCCAAGTGTTCATCAATGAACCTGTCAAGTTGTCATTGTTCTTCAGGAAAGAGGAGATAGACCTTGCAGGAAGAGGGTGTGGCACCCGGCATGAGCTCAATTGCATGATCCCATGGATTACGGTTAGGAAGTGAGTTGAAGGATTCCTGGAAGAAGACATCCTCAAAGTCATGCAGGTGAGGGAGCATGGAGTCAGTGAAGGATTTGGGTGCACTGTTCTTATGGAAGGCCTCTGCGAGGCACTGGAAGACATTCAAGATGGCACGCACCTCATGCGAAGGGTTAATAGCAGTGTAGAAAATTTGGTCACCTTCCTCAATTTCCTCCACCTCCTCTTCATCATCGTCAGAGTTGGGTGCAAGATCTGGGATATCTTACAAGTCCACATCAGCCACAGGCATTGGACCAGCATGACATTTTTGAGTACACTGTAAGAGGACCTTTTGCCCCTAATGTTCCTGTCTGCCTTTAGTGAAGCAAATATGACAACAACTCATCATGACTTCACCTGTTACCCAATTGACCTCAGGATTATGGTCACAAGGCCATAGGTAGCCCAAAATTACCTCCTGCTTCCTCAGTTGGATCACCATGAAGAGAGCCCATTCACTATGATCCTTGTACCAGAGGACTGGTCGACAACCTCTCGAATCACCCTGGCTTCCTTTGGAGAGGCATCCACATTGTAGACAGGTATGGGTTAAGATAGTGAGTAGGTATTAAGTTGTTTTTGTTGAACCAGGTGCAAATCAATGAAAAGGCCCATGGCACCCAAGTCCAAGAAAGCAAAGACACTATGTACTTGCCCCATATCCATGGTCTGTAGCTCAATCTTCAATTCTAGGGATCATTGGGAGGGGGTGGATGCCACAATGTACTTGCATGGTAGCTTACACTCCCAAGATTTTAATCTGGATAGAGGAAGGGAAGAGGAGGAAGGGGTAGGTACATCTTTAGCCACTTCAGAGGGGTCTGGAGAAGGAACAGTCATAAAATAAAATTTTATCCTCTAGTAAATCAACAGACAGAACTTCAAAAAGGTTATGGACAGGCAATGAGGGTGTACTATTCACTCATCGTGAGCAGAAAAATCCTGTTCCTCCACCTCTTCCTCTTTAACTTCCTCTTTCTCCAGGCCTTCAACATCTGCCAGTGCCAACAGGTCTTGGAGGAGCTCATCTCATCCCTCAGACATGAGTTTACAGATGTCTTGATGTTGGGGACAATTTTGAGCCATGTGTCCAGTTTCTCCACAGTGGTAGCAGAGGTCTAGCCTGCAAGCTCAACTATGGACTGCATTGACATCCATTGGAGCAGGGGTGTTGGAGCTCAAGATGGCAGGTTGGCACATAGGGATGGGATTGGGACAAGGGAATGCACGATTAAAGGTGTGAGGTGCATGGGTGGTGGTAGGAGTGCAGAAGGCTGCACTAAATGCTGCATTTGTGAGTTGGTTCTCATTGCAGAGTGAAGCAGCCTCATACCAAGCATTTATATCATCATCTGCTGGGCATCATTCCAACATCTGTGCAATCTGGTCTTGAATTTCCTGGTTAAGACCTTGATTAAACTTCACCACCATGGGCAATCCACTCCCATACCTCACTATGTCCACCAAGTCTCAAAATTCATCAATGTAGTCATCCACAGATTAACATGCTTGGTGGTAGAAAGTGGATTGAAGGCATGTTATAGCTCATTGGCGCTCATTGAGGGGGCAGAAGTGTCATTTATAAACTCATCACAAAAGTCCCCCCAGGTGGAAAATGGAAGGGAGCCACACTCCTTGGTTTGGTGTAATATACGGTCGATGTAGAGATAGGCGCACTCAGATTTCATGTATGTGAGGGCCCAATAAATTTTAGCGGCATCATCCATGAATTGATTTGGGCATAGACTGATGTACAACTTGCAGGAATTGAGGAAGGCACATCCCTGGAAATGTGCACCATTGAATTCAGCAGGAAGTGTGGGTTTAATGTGCACATCTTTGCTTGGGTGTGCATTAGGTGGTGCATGCGTGCTTGGCATGCTAGGGGTCGAAATGGGCAGTGTAGGGTTCGACTGGGCAGTGTAGGGTTCAACTGGAGGGTTCGACTGGAGGGTTCTAACAAAGGTTTCAATCCCAGTCAAAATCATGTCGGAACTGAGTGAGATCAATTGAATAATGTCATTTATGGCTGATTGATGAGATCAGACTTGAGGGAATAATAAATTTGACACAATACATAGATTTCTTGTCAATGCCAGTCGAGATAATTTCTTTATTACAAGATCCACTCTATTTTACTTGATTTCCTTCAATTATAGCTGGAACAAAAGATTATCATACATACATGTATATGCCCAGTTTGAGGCTCATTGATGAAACCATTATAAACATTCATATTAGTCTAAATATAGAAATTCATTCAATATCGATATAATTGGATGGTGCAGCAACATGCAATGCACAGCCTCTGTGGATGCCCTTCGATCAAATTCAATCGAATTCAATCTCCTGCATGTGGACACATCTGATGTGTACCTGCTATGGTTTGCCAGCCTTCTGAATTCCCACAGTCAGCAGTTTGAAAGAAAATCTTGCTGCGAACTCACCTGGTTCTCCTTCACAAGATCTTCATATCGCTAATAAGGTGTGTGAGATTACCACAGAACTAGAAACCATCATTAACCACTGCTCACATACCTTCAGTTCTACAGATGGCAAGCTATCATAGAAAGCCTTGAACTCAGCAGCTGTACCTTGTGGATTTGTCACACACCAGTCTATAGAGCACAAGCCCCTGGAAGAGAGATTTTATGAAAACAGCAATGGCGATGACATGCCTGGGTGTGTTTGAAAAGCCAGGGCACATCTTCAAAGATTTCTTTGCAGGAGCCATAGTAGAAGGTGCAGTAGTAGTAGTAAAAACTTGTTGAGTTACTTGAGTTTCGGACATCTATTTGGATTAGCCATAGTATTAAGACTTCTATCAGACGAGATGGCCTCATCTGCAGAGGTGGCAATGGGATCGAAAGTGCCAGCAGGAGGACTTGCTGAGACAGAGAGAGTAGTTACATTGGAACCAAAGGGCATTGGCATGATTCCAAGACCTGGATTTGAAGTTAGACTGACTAATTTGTTTGAAAGCATCACAGATATCGCCAGTGGATCTATAACCTATTAAAATGGTCATGTTAGCTGTGAAAATGGCCTATCAAGTTAAAAATACTAACTTGAGCATCAGTGTTCATATGGTTTTCAGGAACAACACCCTGCAAGGTAACAGTAGAGGCCAACTCTTTCTGTATAGTACTATCCTCCTCCGAAACATGATTCTGTCAACTATACTCAATTAAGATACATCCCATAAAATAGATCAAATTACCAGTGAAACAGTTGATGTTGAGAGACAGTAAATGTCCATGTTTGGAGTGAATTCTTGTGCACCTACAAGTGAGACTGATGTTGATATTCCAGTATGGGAGATTAATACATCAGAAACATCCTTGTCTAAGGCAAGATTATTGATTGGACGATCTTGCAAGAGGGCAGAAATTATGGCAGAGACTGGGGGAGACCATGATGTTGCACCTGATAATGAGATGCTTGGCATAGCCAATTTGGCACCTGGCTTATTTGAGACGATGTCAGGAGTACCAGGATTCGGGACATCTGTGAGCAAGCTGGCAGCTCCAGACAACTCGATGCATGCCTTATTGAGCATGGGATTACAGGCCATCTAGATTATTAGTCCTCAGCAGGCACAAGCTATGAGAAAGCTTACTGTGGTATCATCTGTGGGTAAATCACGATAGGAAGGTGGTGTAGGATTTATTGCCACTGCTGTCTCATCAATTTCCATGCCCTTCCTATTGTTGGAATCATCTACAGTCCTCATGCATTTTGCCTGTTTTGAAGTGGCTGTCGCCGATTTGCTACAAGTGTCTTTTACCTGTGTGTTGCCCCTAGGAGCAGGAGGAAGATCCTGTTCTTGCTTCACAATTTGCACCTGTTTACACCATGTTCCATGCCAAGATAGATAGTTATCAGTCATGATTTGTTTAGCTTTCCAGTCCAAGTTACACAGTCTGAGTTCAGGAAAGCGAAGGCACATTTCATGACAGTACAACTTCCTGGTCTCTAGATCAGCAGCTTCCTAGGTTGCCAGTGGGGCTCCATTCTTTGCTAGCAACACCCAGATAGATTGCGCAAATTGTCGTATCTCAGAGGCCCTATCGCCGTTGATCACTTGGCCATCCTCAAATTCTACATACCACATTGTCACATTGATGCCCTTCACCGCATGGCCCCTGCCCCACTGAGATTGTGAGGTATCAGCCTCAGTGGCATGTTTATTCTGATATGCAGACCAGTCATGCTTAAACCAGTACTTCGCATGGGGATAGTCTGTTCAGTTTAAGGGAGTATTAATATTAGCAGAGGTCCCTTTCTCGACAAGTCCATTGGCATTAGTTGTGGCTTGGGGGATGTGCTTGAGAAGTGCTACATTGCCTTCACATATTTATGCCTTGTCTGCACTCGAGACATGGCCAACTTTTTCTTCATGCCCAAAACCTGCTTGCATATTCTCTTTATCATCAACATCAACACTGCCTTACAGTATAACTTTAGCTCTGGGTGAGAGCATGGGAATATGGGGTGATCTGGGCAAAAAGACTGAGTTGGGGCTAGCAGAGAATTTTGGCAGGGAAGGGAATGAACCAGAAAGGTAGGGAGAATTGCGGAGGTGGAGAACATTGGGGGTTTAATGATAGGTTTGCCAATGGACAGTGATGCTGATGGAGAGATAGGAGATTCTTCAAGTGTGTGAGGAAGAGGGTGGCACACAGTATGTGGCTCGATGAGAGCATCTGAGGCAGGAGCACTGAGGTGGATAGTGACTGTTGATTCTGTGACTATGTTAGGAGATGAAGGAATTGCGAGTTGATTCAGATTATTATCCAGATGAAATAGAATGGCATGAGAGCAACGAAGTGGCATGGCAGAGATGCAGAATGGATAACAAGACACCAATGGATAGCATGACCAGGTCACAGCAAGGGAACATCATGCTGCCTGTGTGATATTAGTGAGCTTGGATTTGTATAGATTTATATGTGCATACACATCTTGTGCATAGAATGCATAGAAGTTGTTGAAGTTGTTGAATGTAGAAGATGCATAGAGAGAGAGAGCTCTATCACTATCAGCGGTCCTCGATGAAATTGATGAAATTGGATGAAAGCATGTGATGTTTCCTTTAGCAAACACGTGGATATTATTGTATTCCCACAAATTTTAAAATTTATATATTTTCTGATCCATTTCAAACCTGCTTGATTCAATTAGGAGTGATTTTGACCATAAACAATTGATCTCGCTCAGTTCTGACATGATTTTGACTGGGTTTCAATGGTAGATGTGAGTGTATCAATTAGCACACAAATTCCAGCAACGTCGCCTTCAAGTGCATCAATGCATTCTGGGGCATCCATGGCACTAGATGGTGGGTTGGGTGAAAGACAGTGCACACTAAACCATACCTGCCTATCTTGGCAGAGTGCTTAACATAGAAAAGGCAGAATAGGGTGAAATAAAATATATAAAAATATGGGACGAATGCAGAAAATTGCCCAGATGCCTGGGATGCCTTCCTTTCCCCTTACAGCAACCACTACTTCAACCAAAGTTATACTGAGTGGACTGCCAGGCAGGCTCTCACAAGAAGTCATCATTTGATAGAAAGGTTGTCTTGCAGTCTCAAGCATTCACACTTGTTATGGTAGAATCTTAAGAGAACTCAACTAGAGTCTCTTGGTATAATATTGCATCTTATGTATATACTACTATACATGCTGCATCCATGAGGTCTGGCCATGCTTACCCCATGTGTTGGATCAGTGAGCTTCCCTTGCCATGCTGCACCCATGCTGATGCACAGTGCCTGCCCCTAACCATGCTGTATGTAATCTACTAAGATGATATGATATGATTAGATAAGATAATGTAAAATGTTGATTTTGCTCTCATAACAGTAGCAGTAGCAGTAGTTGCCACTGTTGTTGGGCCAAGCAGGTGGCAGTGGGTGCTCAGGGTGCAAACAACCCCCTGATATCCCATTTGGATGGGGAAGAGGGTGTGTGCATGCATAAAGTGAGTAAGCAAATGATTACTAAGGCATGTGAGAACTTGTCTGATGACTAAAAAGTGCTGCAGCTGGAATGCCAGTGGGAATTATCAGAAAGGGTCAGGAATTTTTCACATGAAACAGGTCTTGACATGGGGGGTAAGCAGGCCCACATGCATAATGGGTGGTACATTGACAATGGCATCAAAGTTTTGCAGTCAATGGTTTATCCCAGTAATCATCTGTATCACCCTGACACACCAAAAGGTGTCAAGGCCATTCTCATTGAACATGGCCTTTGGCAGCAATGGCTCCGAGGCAAATGTAAAAAAGCTTGCAAGCCTGATGCTGATGTTTGCTGCAACAAATGCATCCTTGAGCAGCAGCCTGACTTTGCCAAACAGAAATTCCTGGTACGGGAAACAATTGAAGCAGCTGGTCATGTGTGTCTTTTCTTACCAAAATTTCACTGTGAGTTGAATTTCATTGAGTTCTTTTGAGGTATGGTCAAGAAGTATCTTTGCAACAACTGTGATTACACTTTTGACACCCTTAAACAAAATTGCTTCATTCTGTGCACATCCATACAATTAGAAGATGGGAGCACCAAATGTTTTGGTGGATCGAAGCTCACAGGTTGGGCCTTGGGACATGCGAAGCTCAAGTTCAGGTCCGAAAATTCAGTCCCACAAAGTACAAATCACACAGATGCATTCCAGAAGGTGTTGCGAGTGCATGTGACATATCATAGTGTATATATGTGTCCCTTTGTACCGCACAAAATTGGGTCTGGACACAAGAAATTTCTCACTCGGTTTTGGGTTTAACTCTTGGGGTTCTGTCCGGCCCATCGATTGGAGCATTTTCCCAAGAGGAAATAATTTTGAGATGTTTTCTTAATTTTTGCACAAAAGTAGCGTGCACCATAGAAGAAGTGGGTTTTACATATATGTGATTGACACGTGAATTGTGGAATGCTGATTGGCTGGTAAATTCAGAATGGTGTTGCTTTCAAATTGCTGACCACTTCGGCCCGAACCTTGTCTCGCTTCGCTTTTGTTTTTTCTCTTCGCTATCAAGCACGATGAGCGATAGTGTCTCTCGGATCTCTCGCGCTTTGGCAACTTGTCATGGCAACTCCATTTCTCTTCCTGCGAATGCAGACCTGGGTCAGGGCCTGATGCTCCGCCGTCGTAACAATATTTTTCCTAAAAGATACTTGCATTATAGCTTCGTAACAATGTTTTCCCTCCAACTCCCACCCCAATCCTCAGCCGTTAACATAGTCATCCCTTTTGAAACGCCTTAGCAATGGATAACACGTTCAGGATCACCGTATTCCAGTTCATCAAACTGACTTAGTATTTCAGTATATCTCAGATGGGTTTGGTACACCATTTGGTGAATGGACTATGTATTCACAACTCAAATATGGGATGCCGTTCTGTTATAAATTTGAGTGATACTGAAAATCTATCCCTGATGAGGTGCTTACCGCACCTTTGCGTATTCTTCGATAATATGTTAAAGTCTTGAGTATCACAGCTCGAGCAGTACGTCGTCAATATTATGAGGCATAACAAGTCGCCATGTAACCCATTCTCGCCACCAACGTCACTCTCTTCCCACGCCTGCGGGCTCGCCGGCGCAGAAATTCCTTTGTATTTTCCTTTGTGGGAATTTATTCGTGCCAGGTCTGTTGTCAGTCAGTCATGCGTGTTCATTTGTCAGTGTCGCCGTTGCCAAGTACAGACGACGCCTACCACATACCAGCTTATTCTGAAAAATATGCAGATCATTCCATTGGAATAATGAATCGTCCCACTCGATGGTAACCTTTGCAAAGAGAGGCACAGTGTTGTCTCACTTTCAGTCACCATGTTTACGCTGGCGCGACGGCAGTTATAAAACCATATACTAACATGTGACAGAGAGGAGTCAGGGTTTTGGCGCTTGCGCCGCTAGGCATTCTATTTTTAACCATCACATCCCATTAAAACTCGCATCAGCGAGCCCCTGACAAACTAAAAGTCTAGACAAGGGCTGGAAGAATGCAAGCAGAGTGCTGTAGGCACAGTCGTCAGCTTGTAAAACCCAAATTTTATTTACAGAACTATCAACAAAAATATTGGGCTTACTAGCTCATCGGTATATCCTTAGATCGGACTGCGTCCTTCATATCATAAATATTATACTGTAGTCAAATTATTAGTTTGCCAGTGACATGGGGGAGAAGCTCAGCATGCCACTACTAAAACCGATCAATTGACCAATGAGAAAGCGGCACATTACTGAGTGTTTTCGGGCACAGGGCACAGCTATTAAACTTTGACATTCAAGAACGTAGCTACTCGGGTATAACAACACCAGAAAGGTCAAAAAAAACTCTGCCGACGATGGCTGATCGTGATGAAGAGAGAGGAATCGATGACAGCGTCGGTGCATATGGTATATCTCGTATCCCAAAAGTGTACATATGTGATCATCCACAAAATTGGAATCCTGGACAACCGATTGCGGTGCCATATTCTGAGGAGAGCAGAGTAGAAAAGTCCTATTAGGCAATCACAGTAAAAAGGTGAGCTATGATACGTACTGCCACCGTCAACACCTATGACCGCCAACAGAGCTTGTAATACTCCCCCAAGACCCTCACCAGCAAGCATGCCCGCCTATTAGAAACATAAAGTCAGTATATAACCGAACGGATGAAGAACAAGAACGAACGGCGGCGGCAAACATGTACATGTCATAACCCGCAGGATTTCTCCTACGCCAGAAGAAGTTGAACGTAGACCCTAATACCCTGTAAATCATAGTGAGTTGATGTACGTGGAATGTGTTGTCATATGCTTGCATAGCCAAAGGGTAGAAAACTTGAGGTACCACGAAGGCAAGTCCCACTGCATTCTAAGAACATATGAATATAAACATCTTTCTATAATTCCGCAGAGCAGAGGGTACAAACAAAATTGGGAATGTAGAACCGGTACTTCTTTGGAATCCATAGGTTCTGCAGATGATGATTAGCCGGTGAATGCTGCTCGACACTTGCGGACTCACCCTAGCCACAACAGTTATAACGCTAAAGATGCCTAAGCCGATAGCGGTATAACCTGATGATGGGGGGATGGCTATGACAAATGAGTAAAGGGACCAGCATTTGGGCAAAATTACAAACGGAGTTTCGGACTCGAGACAGCGAGGGCAACAGCGGCCCAGGCAGAGATAGATGGAGTACCGTATGCGCAGATACCTGCACGGAAAAAAGTCACGGGCCTATATCAAGATGGGCAGAACGCAGGCTCACCGTCAGCGGGTGGATAGCTAGAGAGATATGATGAGATATAAAATTCAACCATACAGAGAACATGACCTCACTTACAGAATGCAGGGAGTCGCGTTTGTGAACAAGATGAACAACCCCGAAGTCAAGAAGACGGCAACAACGGCGCCACAGAGCTGAGCAATGAACTGATTCCTCGGTTTCGCTCTGAGGAGGTACCCAGTCTTCAGATCGCCTGTCATATCAGATGCCTGAGCTGCCGAACCGGCTGCAACGATACCGGCGGACAGGTTAAATATCTGGGATTGGTTCATCGCCATACCCGAGCTTCTCCCAATACCACCGAAGATGAGTTGGGAAGCCTACATACAGATCCTGTCAACCAAGTGCGTAAAGTTTCACTGGGAATATACCTTCGCGACGGTGGAAACAGGATTGATGTCGGTGACTCCAGAAGATTGGACACCGATGAACGAAAAGAAGAATCCTAGGATAAGGGAGAGAATGGCCTCCGCGACATTCATGTTGAATTGTGTAGCAAGGATCGCACAGCACATAACTGTACTGAGGAAAAGCCCAATGGACCACCAGGCGAATGGAATCCGGTCGGGGACAGGAGTCTAAAGAAAACCAATCAGTCCCTTAGTTGTGAAGTTGTCGAGATGTCTCCGTACCTCATCTTCATCATTAGGATCGTCTTCTGTCCGGTCGCGAAACCACGACTTGGGATTTATTTTGAAACCAGTTGGGCTTTCCCTCATGTCTTGCAATCGAGTCCATCAGAGGGTCGGCTGGAAGAAAAATTTAAATTTAGACTCACTCTGGAAGACAGGCACCAAACTCATGACGACATCGGTGAAGGAATACAGCAACATCATCAGGACGCCGGGCCAAAGAAGCCAGTACCGAGGTGAAGGGGCATTCACATATTTATTAACGTCACTGAATGACATGGAGTGGTAGGAAATTATTTGTGGGAAATTTGGGTCGATTGGGACACCAAATGCAAGACCATATTTCACGAGCAAAGGGGCGACTAGGTATTTTAAACAGATCAACTGGTTAATCCTAAGGCATCCAGTGAACTTACTAATTCCCCAAGCGATGACGGCACCCAAAACTGATAGGAGCATGTCAGAGGAATGCGGAGAAACACAACGCAAGCACTCACAGAAGCTGTAACTAGCATTCAAGCCACTCAACATGCCAGCACCAAAGAAGGCTGGAGTGACTGGAGAATGCGAGAAAATCAGCAATACATTCTTACACAGATTGATAAATCTCGACTTACGTTCGATCCACCATCCATAGTTGTCCAACGAAATGACGCTAGTGAAGCCAAGCCTGAAGAGAGTCCAGCCAATGTGCCAATCATATAGCTGTGTCAATCGTGTTCAAAGATATCATACTCAAGCGCAGTTGAGACGTACAATCCCCGGTGCATAGCCAGTCATGACCTTGAACACAAAAACAACACAAGACGTGTACAGAAGCGTCAAAGCCTTCTTCTTGGCGGCAATTGCGGCTGTTTTTCCATTGTGCAAGGAGCGGATCGTGTACGCCTGCAGATGTCAGCATATAAGAATACATAAAAGAGAAATAATGCTCACTGTCGCGGCGGGGGTCGGGAACGTAAGCTTCTGGTGTACGATGTAATATTTGCGCAGAGGGATGACAAAAACGACACCAAAGAAGCCAGCGCAAGCTGTGATGGCAATCAGCTTCCCAATGTCCTTCTGAGGAAGGTCCGAAAGCAGATGTAGGCGATACATTGCCGGGATTGCGCCAACAAAAAGGATCCCGAGACCACCGGATGCTGTAAACTATTTGGTTTCTTTTCTAACTGTGCGAATATAGGACGTACCAGTTGCCGCACTATCACGTTTGACCACCGCAATAAGTAAAATATTTATCATGACAAAGGCTTATGTATTCACCTTTGAACCGTACAGTTTTCCTTGGGCCCGAAAGGACCACCGAAGAGACGACCAAGCAATCCAGATTCGGGAACTGCTTTGGAGAGCGGTTTAAGGATGGCGAATCCAAAGATGGCCTACATTAGCAGCGTTGAAGACTTTTGAAGAAGAGAGAATAAAGTATTTACACACCCCGAACAATTGAGGGCCAAACGTAAAACCTGTTTTCAAGCCAAGATAGATGTTCGAAGCACCGACTACAACGGCAAGGTTGAGAGTGTACCAACATCATACGGGAGTCGAACCTACCAATGGCACCTAGAATACAACCGACAAACACTGCCCTAGAATGACGTTAAGTCTAGTCATATGGTCAATGCGAGTCTTGCTACAGACCTAAATGTAAGTTGATGGTCCTCGTGGATGTCATCTGGTCGTACAGGGAAAGGTCTGGAGCTAAGGGTGTCGCTAGTATCAAGCAGGTGCCAGCTCAGTGAACAGCATTAGACCGACATGTCTTGATCATCAAATCGCTCCTCCTTTTCCTGTGGTTCCTCCGGTAACTGCCAAAGTTTTTCATAAGAAAGCGAGTGCTCCCTGTTTGCACCGTGGTCACGATTCAGAGTGGGAAATGGAGTCTCAATCGCAGTGGACATGACTGTCGATAGATCCTCGCAAGTATACTGGTGGTATGCGTAACTGGTGGTATGCGTAGAAAGCGCAGGCCTTGTGGGTCTCCATGCATTTCTAGCATTCGGAAGGAGTCCAGACGAAATAGGACAGAAGCGAACAATACTTCAGATTCTGAAAGATTCCGAGTCTGAACCAGTGCGGTAACCAATGGCTCGCAAGTACGGACCATGCATATGCATGCATGACTGATATGAATGTGTCAATCGTTATAGTTCATAATTATGTAATACGCAACCAGCGACCAACAAATTGGCCACGAAACACAAATCTTATGTTTCGTAGTTGGTAGCAAAAAAAAACTTGTCGGCAGTTTTAAATACATTCTGTTCAGTAGGGCCACTTTTTCCTCCGCGTTTCAGGCTCCTCATTAGTAGTGATAACAACATAATCAGTTTGATTTTTGAGCTTGTCTTGAGGTGATTCTTTGCTTGTTGTAAAATATCCACTATTTGCAATTGCAAGTAGCTTACTCCTTGGATATTGTGTCAGGGCGTCGACGCCGTCAGCTACCCGGGACCACGCCGTGCCTTTCCATTTACCACCTTCCTGATTCTATGTTGATGGGATCGAACAAGACTAATCGAGTTGTAGACTCACTTGTGGGGTTAAGGCTGGAGAGATTAGAGTGACACTGACAATGACAATGATCATGACAAACTTCCATCAAGACGTGCGACTGTCCACAAAAGTCCTTCTTAATGGTATTAACCTGGTAACCCCGGGCGATAAACACTTACGAGCAAGTGATATAATCATGTCTAGACACAGGGCCACAGCGTCTGTGGGATATATCACTCGGCGCCATCACGCTCAAATCGCACAGGTATCCTGATCGTGACCGCAGTGCAGATAGTTAACGAAGGACCGGGCAGTAAGGACCCTTCTCACACACAGGCGCATGCTGGATCCATAGGGACGCTCGATCAACATGACCTTGGACCCATTCTGACAGGACTTGGCAGGGGCATCCTTACAGATATGTCCTTAACGATATTGATCTCACTTTGTTGGCCAGTTGCCTCCGAAAGTTGCGGACCAAGACCACATAGAGAAAACCGAGATTACAGCGCAATCCCTCACCAGAGTAAGCTATTCATTAGCGTCAGCACATTTATACAACATGTGTAGTTCAGAAGCGCGGCAGATCTCTTTAAAGACAATTATTAACGCACAGGAAATAGAGACCCCAATACAATCGGAAAACTGCACCACAATTGACGAACTCCAGAATGGGTGTTATGTCCCAGCCATGCCGACAACCCCCACCTGATCGCGTATCTTGGCGATTTGACTAGCTGTGAGGGAACCTTTGCTCGCGCGAAGAAAATCTTCAAAAGCAGTGAGTGCATCAGCATCCATGGTGAATTCGGATCTGTGCCGATATGTTAAGCGCGGGTTCATCCGTTTAGGTGGAGAATAGAAATCCACGATTGTCCACAAATGCAGACCGTGGCTAAAAGAAATTATGGAAACCACTTACTTCAAAAATGTGTACAGACGTCCCCAGAACTCAGGGTGCGAAACAGTGACGTTATACGATGATAATGATTCTGTTGATGCCGAGGTCGGAATGGCGCTACTGTCAAGCGTCAAAACGATATCCTTTTCCACATGACCAGGCGTCTCGGTCGATGGAGAAGGAGAGAGGACCAAGGATGGCACGCGCTGGTGTCTCGTAGGTTTAGAAGGGGTCTTGGCGTCGAGCGAAAAACTAGGTTTCTTGTCTGGAGAAAGCATAGTAGGAGATGAGGGGAAAGGGGTAGAGGGAAAAGGGGTAGTAGCTGTTGATGTTTTTGATGGATCCCAATCGAATCCAGGCTTGACCATCAAATTGACGATGTCTCTGTCTTTGACAGCGTATTCTTTCAACAGTTTTCCGTCGGCAAGGGCCTTTCCTTTCAACAGGAGACGCTGAGCATGAGCTGGCGGGGCGAAAGGTTGTGATGCAAGTTGAGCCTTGACGTCCAAAATAGTATCGGTTGGCTGAACGGAGATGGTGTAAGACGCTGGCGGCTTGGAGGATTTAAAACAAATGGAAATGGAGGCTGTGTTGTTGTATACCATTAGCATTAACTCGTTGATTAGACCATTTGTCAAAACATAACGCACCTGACAATGAGGCGGTGGCTTGTGCCTTCTTGCGCTCAGGTGGTGGAGGGAGCTGAATCTGAGGCACGAAATAATCACTAATTAGTATAGTTCATCGACATGATTGTGATCAGCTCACCGGAAGCACAGGCACTTTCCTCAACGAAAGTTCGGGGGACTGTTGATATTCGTCTGCAAATGTTACAGGTTGGCTCGAAAGAGCCTTGAGAAACGGTTTCACAAACGCCTGCTCTGCTTGGTCCATGGCGCCAAGAGGAAGAGATGTGACAGTCACGCATGTGATGTACTCCGACTAGTTCCCAACGTTCAATCGAATAAACCATGGCTGTACGTTTTCAGTCCTTTTCTTCTTCATGACCGCGTTTTCTTATAATATTATAGTCCGGATTCAGCTACGGCGGAGGTTTGCTAGCCATGCGAACAATTCAGAAGCCGGACACTTATTCTCGGAAATTCTAGGACGTTCACGATGCTTCACATATTGGCAGGAGTTCCAGAAGGTGCACTGCCAGCCTCCTTGTGCGAATACATTCTTACACGCTCTATCATACAGTGTTATGCACAAGCTGATGAACCAGTGGAGTGCAGACCCCAGTCAGAGGATTATCTAGAGTGCTTGCATCGACCCAAAGAGGTGCGTGCCCTTTATCTATTTCTACCATCTTGTTAACTGATACATTACTTTCTCGTACTTATAAACCCTAGATTTCCCGTGCGAAGGCCGTTCAAGACGAATTCATCCGCAAGGCTGAAGCCAGCGCCAAAGAAGGCCAGAAGACTGCCGATGTGTTGGCAAGCGGTGCTATTGTGGGGCTGGGGCTAATACAGAGGAGTGAAAAGGAGGCAGTGGGTAGCAAATAGGTGTAAAAATGAAAATTCTATCGTCGACTTTCGTGAGTGGTGGCAATATTAGTAGTCCAAAGCCTGTTAACACACCACGTTCTGCGCTCAACTCCCATTTGGAAGGTGCCCTGCTGCTGCAATGTATGTCGAGCCTGCAGATATACCGAAACAATTTTCTAGAGGCAACGAAAATAACGAGGTCGTATTGTTATCACCATGTCCCGGTAAGGATTAGTTGTCATTAGTGCTACATTGTCCCTCCCATAATACCCTCACTGAGCCAATCTGGTATTCTGATAATCTATGCCTGTTCGATTCTTCATCACGGAAACTCCTTGGGGCCGACGGAAGAGTGATCATCACTTCTACCTGAACTTGAAGATTATCTGGTGGCCTCTCGACGTGATGTTCTCCTGCAACTTCAGGAAGCTTCCCAAGGGGCCTTGGAGCTCCAGAGTTCGCTCGAACGAATGGAATCCATGATGATAATGGGAAGACAGAGAACGTCTGAGGTGGCAACTCTCGGGGTGCCTGACATTCATCATGTACCTCTGCCTCGTCGTGCAAAACCGAGACGGACAGGGGCTATAGCAAAAGGAAGGGTGTAACGGAGTTTCGCACGTGGTGATTACCACAGGACAGAACTGACCATTATGGTACTCCAATTACCACCGCCAGGCACCAGTGACGGTTCCCAATACTTTGGCTGTTCTTGACACACTGGTGGTGTAAATGTCCAGCGGTCTACATCCGCCAATATCGCCCTTCGGCGCGCGACGAATCTCCTGCGCGACCCAAGTCCACAGACCACAAACATAAGTAGAAGCGCGACAAGAGCGATGAGAAACCCAAAAAAATCAATTGTTCTGCTCCCACCGTTTTTGGAAGAACTCATGTTGGTAGTCGATGAATCCGAGGGGGTGGGTACTGCACTTGTTGAAGACATCCCGCAGCGTCCGGGTTACGAGCGATGAAGGCACTGCTTAAATACAGTGCTCCGTCAATTAACGCCGGCGGCAGGCTTTGTCGGCATGACCCCTATGTTGTCTCAAATTTGATATGAGTTTAGATATGCTCACATGTTCATCGGCATGTAGACCAAGTCACAGGCAGCACAACAGAGCCATTCTGAAGTAGACGATGAGAGGTACTTAATTAATCCTCGGGCGGTGATGCTGGTGGTGTTTCTATTGTAAACGATGGACGCGGTAGCACAGACGCGATTTCAGCGACGAGCCAAAAAGGCCGCAATTGGAATACTCGGCACTAGGTCCATTCCGTGCGCGTCAGCATCTAATGCAAAGATATAATAATAATAGCCCGCAAAAGTCGTCTCTGCAGCACGTCCAACAACTTAGGTACAACGTTAGCCTGCAATGACAGTTGGTTATACATCGGACCATTTGAATATCTGCTACGTTCATGATATCAGAGTCATGGAAAGAAACCGTATATTGTTGAAATTTGCAAACCAAGAATTCACGGAAGTACAGAGAACACATAATGTCGGGATAGAGGAAAGCCCAATTTTTGGGAAAGAGAGGGTCTGTATGCGAAAAGGATCCTAAGCACTGGATTTTATAGAGAAAGAAAAATTGAGAGCCGGAATGCTAGCCTACTTGCTCGTATTGGGTTTTACCCATTACTTCCTTTCTTCGACCGCATGACCTTATTTCGCAGGGCTCTTTCCTTCAACTCATTCTCCCGCTTCTCAAGTTCCTGTCTAGCTCGGTCCGGTTTCTGAAGGGAAAAAAAAGTCAGTACATTAAATGAGGTACTCTCGCAGGATCCATACATCATTAGGTTCATCGTTCCACTTACTCTTCCTTCGTTCAATTTCTGCTTGACCTTTGATTTTCAATTCTCCACCGCCACCACCACCACCACCACCACCCTGCTTTCTATCCACGTCCATCCTATCATCACCACGTTTAGACCGTGTTTCACGGTCTTCGCTGCTTGTGCTACGACTGTATTTTCGAGACCTCTTACCAACAGGCTTCCGTTCCTCACTAGGACTCCTTCGCCGGGGAGGCGGAGGCGACGAGGGAGATCTAGATCTCGAGTAACTCCTGCGACGGCGTCTCGCAGGGGATGCACTTCTCCGTCTCCCATGAACACTGATGCTGCGTCGTCTGAGATAGCCACGGGTTGGAGGCGGAGATCTCGAGTCGCTCACAGAGTGAGACTGTGAGCGGGGACTGGGAGAAATGCGGCGCCTCCGAGGAGGTGGGCTACGGCTGTCCCGACCTTTGAACCGACGTCGGTCACGTGGAGGAGGTGACAGTGAAAGTGAGCGTGGTCTACGACGCGGCGGAGGCGGCGAGTGAGACATAGAACGGGTCGGAGACCGACCAGGCGGCGGTGATCTACGCCTGATTGGTGGTGGTGTGCGAGAATCACGACGTGGAGAAGGACGACGAAGAGGCGGAGAACGATACCGACGCATCGGAGGAGAACGCGATCCTCTAATACCACTTGAGCTGATTGAGCGGGAATGGCGTCGGGGAGGAGAGCGAGAGAAACGACGGCGTGGGGCCTGGGCAAGAATCCGTAAGCTAAAGACAAAGGTAAAAAGAAAGTTCATCCTTACGCCACCTCCAGCGCCAGCGCCTCTGCTTCCCCAACCTCCGTCCCGCGGCCTTCCACCGCCGCGATCGTCTTCGTAACCGCCTCCGCCACGTCCTCTACCACGTCCTCTACCACGTCCACGACCACCCCCGCGGCCACCCCGGTCACTGTCTCGCATTTCGTCTAACCGAAGTCTGCGGTCCCTTTCATCGATTGCACGAATGTCACCTTCCCGTGCTCGTCGCATCTCTTGCTTCTTTTCTTCCACAAAAGTGCGCGGAACGCCAGTTACCTCAGACTGCGCTTCGAGAAGGAGATTCCAAAGCGCTGTCATAAACACTGGTGTATCTTTAGTCAGAAATCCTGTCAAATTAATTTGCATCTTTTTGGGATCAGGGGTCTGCACGCAGATATGAGCAGAGCAGGTAAGAGAGTTGGGAGAGTCCCACCGGTTGTTGTTCGTCTTCCAAAAGACCCATCGCATACTCAACGACGACTTCGTCTTCGAACCCTACGAGTTCAACAATTTTTTTGGCGATCCACGGTCTGATGACTGTCAGGTTAACTTTCCGCATGTCTACCTTTTGAACGGTTGGTTGAACCTGAAAAACTCATAGAATACAAATCCTCATACCTTTTTGTCAAACTCGGGCGGAAATTTCATGGTTTTGAGAAGCTTGAGCTCCTTGTCAGAAAATCGTCTATCCTGGTCGGCAGAAGTGCCTTTGAAGAAGCCTGGGAAAGGTAAGCAGATGGAGAATGTGAGCATAACAGAAGGATACCATGATTGTACGCCTGGTCTCACCAGCGTCTGCCATCGTTTACAGAAGACAGAAGATTCTCGACGATGTTGACGGAATTGAACCAAGACCGTGGGAAACTGGTCGTCCTGACTTTCAGTAGCTTCAAGCTTCAATTCAATGCAGTAACTTTTTCTCCGACGTGTTAAGCATGCGCTAATACCGTAACGATCTTGAGAGCTGGGCATGGCCGACGGTCAGCGCAATTTGTGTGTCGCAGAATGATCTTTGGCCAAGGGAGTTCTCGTACTTGCGTAATGGTCGATCGGCACTTTCTTTCCCCAACTTCCGTTGACATTCGAATGATGCGTTGTGCGACCCTCTGACTGTCACCTTGCCGACATTCTTCAAGCCAGTCGAACAGCTGAAATATTTCCGTAACGACGGCCATAATTCTAAAAAACCCTCTGCCCTTGCTACCATCATCCTTTTAAGATCTTGGTAGCCTTTGGTCTTACTCCAGAATCGTCGTTGCAGCTGGCAGACAGTCAACACGAATCCTGTGTCATTTTCTGTAACACCTGCCCCAATCAATTCGTATATTTCGGAGCTTTCTCAACATGTTCGGCTACCACGTTCTTCCATTCTCCTGGTCTTCCTTCATGAGCCTCAAACTTCGCCTTTCCACAATACTTGCTGTTCCTTTGCCTATTATGACTTTAAACTTGCCGCCTTACTGACCATTCAACTGGTCGGCCTTGCTGCCACCTCCAAGGCGTTGATTGCCTTTGGTCCTACTTCCGAGTCTTACGCCGTTGCAGCCGGCCGACGGTTTTTCTGTGAAGGGAGTGCTGTGAGCAGAGTGGACAGGGGGTAATGGCGAAGCTGGTATGTAATTATGTCGAACTGAAGGCAGGGGGAGGACTCAGGAATCGCTGGTTTCCACACTGCCAGGGATGATGGTACGTAGTCATCTTCTGCTATGTATCAGCATTGACTTCTGCTGTCCAAAACAGTGTTAGTTCGGACAGATGCTGTTCACTTCTGGTCGTCGTCGACTTATTTTACCCTTACCCTCCGAGTTAATGACTATGCACACTTCAAGCCAGGACCATTTGCCACATCCTCCTGTAAACATTCGCATTCCATGTCGTCTGAAACCCGCTGCTCCGATCACCCCATTTCTATCTCGTACACGTTTATGGTCCCACAATGAAACCTTATTTGTTTCGGAACGGTGTGATGTCGAAGTGAGGTGTGTACAAGCTGATGAAACAGGAGAAATTCATGCAGATCGAGACCTTGGACCTGCTGTCATACTTCAGATTGTTGGCGTCGCAGCCCTGGTGATTGCTAATGTTATCTGATTTCAGACTTGCAAATCCGAGCATGGATCAACTGTGGGGTTAGGACTTGATTGGGAGGCTTGAGATGTGGTAGCATGTTCTCCTGGTTGTCTAGTGATTAGTTACCATATGTTCTTGTAATATTGTTCAAATAGTATTCTCAGGTGCTACATATTAGATAACATCGCACACTGCTCTCCATATTTTCCATCTTAGTAGCAAATACAAATACAGTGTTCATATTATATATATTGTATACTAGTTAACTCGACAAAACAGTGGATCAGGTTGCACGTAGTGAACAAGTAGGTAAAGAATTGTCTGACATCGGGAACGAGAAGCTCAGCAAGGCGCTCACCGAGTCGCCAGTGGAGAGATCGGTTAACTTCATTTTTATGTGTTAGGGAACAATGTATTAAAACCTTACAGGTGGTATGATGTAATATAGATTTGATATTCCATGCAAACCCAGTCAACGTCGGGTACACCTACCACTCTCGCAAACTTCCATCCTCCCCACGCCAGACCGGATTTCTCCAAGCAGGATATTTTTCGACATGCCTCGCCGACACTTCCCGGATCAATGCTTCATTCATCTCGATCCCAAGGCCCGGGCCTGCCCAATACTGTGTATCAAAAACCCATCGGCATGGTGAATGACAGCAACGACGAACCCTGCAATGCGGCGACATATCCCTCCTTCACATCGAATATCTCAGGATTCGTCATGAAGGTGTGGAGGTCGGCTTCTGATTCTGGGTCTGGGCTCACATTGTAGTGGATCTATTATTGGATCATTGTAAGCAGCATATTGAACCACAATTGACGCGATGCAGATATACCTTCCAGCTCATTTCCTGGACTACGACTGTCCAGCAATGAGTCCACTCTGCACAACATGAGAGGGAGAAGAACATACAGTTGGGGGCAGTGATAGCGACCTGCATGCACGCCGCGAGCGCGATGGGTCCGAGCGGACAGTGAGGGGCAAGGGCAACATCATACATCTCCGTTAAAGAGGCGATGCGATGCAGTTCGCTGATCCCACCACAGTGAGATACCTGGAATAATGGTTTAGCAAGAACAAACGAAGAGGAACTCTTACATCAGGCTGAGCGATATCAATGGCGCGTCTCTCGAGATATGGGCGGAAATCGGCTCGTGTGTATAGACGCTCGCCCAGAGCGATGGGAGTTGAGACTGACTTGGAGAGATCAGCGATTTCTTCTGATTGAGTGGGTAGTAGGGGTTCTGCAAATAGATATAAGAGGGGGTCAAGTAAAGGGAGCCATTCAATCCACCTTCGATGAAGAAAGGTTGGTGTGGTTCTAACAGCTTCACAAGCTGCTTTGCCATTCCTTTATGTAGCCTACCGTGGAAATCAACACCGACATCCAACCCCAGTGCCCGAAGGTCTTTGACACGCATAACAACATCCTCCAATATACTGGGAGAGTCGATCCACGCTATAGCATCTGCATATTTCATTTGATTCATGCATGAATGAAAACGGATAAAAGGACAGCGAACTGGTCCCGTTCATCTTGACTGCAGTGAAGCCTTGGTCGAGTCGAACCTTGGCTGCCGAAACGACTTCACTGGGATTGTCACCACCCACCCATCCGTATACTCTGACGCGATCGCGCACTTTCCCTCCCAGCAGCTGCCACACAGGAACTCCAAGCTTCTTTCCTTTTATGTCCCACAATGCAATATCCAAGCCTGAGAGCGCACTCTGGAGGTAGGGATTGTTAGCGGAACACCTTGCAACCCATGGCATGCCAGACCGACCATTAAGACAGGCCCCCCGCGGTAGAATCTTCCCCTGTAAGCAGTCTGCCATATATCTTGAATATTATCAGGATCGGAGCCCACGAAGCGCTGGGTGAGATCCTTGTAAGCTCCTTCGATGGCTTCAGTGTGGCCTTCGAGTGTGGCTTCACCCCAGCCGACAATAGCATCGGAAGTTTCGACACGAACAAAAAGCCATCGCGGAGGAACTCGAAAGACCTATGCAGGAAGCTTTGAGTAACCAAAGATCAATGGAAGTAGACTTACTTCGATCTTGGAGATGGTGCTGGGACGCATGGGCGTTATGTACTAATGTTTGGTGTCGCGTTTCCCTGCTTGGGCTTATATTCAATGCCACGATTCTCAATAGTCTCTCTACCCCTGCTCCTCCTCTCACTAATTCTTCTCCACTCACCACCGGCGCATGCAATCAAGTTCTTTCTTCCAGCCCATCGATATCCCCCAAAAAAATGCATATGGAACGCAGCTCACACGGATACTCTCGTCATTATCACTGCCAACGTCGGTCCAGGGACAAACCAACGCGTTGATGTCGAGATTGTGGATTCCAGTCCAAAGAACAATGTATATCTAGCCAAGAAAGCAATTAAGGGTGAAGCTAGGCTGGCTATCACTACGCACAGTGAGGGTGAGGTAGGAGTCTGCTTCATGAATTGGATCGAAGGAGGCATGTTCTCATGACGCTTATGCCATCAAATCTCGCTGAAATCCACTCTTAGATGTTTCCCATGAGACGGATGCAAAACTCGGGCGTGTGGTTGACTTGGACGTTGACATTGGTGCTGATGCAGTCGACTACAAGTATGGCTATATAGCGACCCTACTCTCCGACTGATAAATTCTCCCAGCGCTATCGCAAACCAAGAATCACTTTCGGGTCTCGAGACGGAGATGCGCAAGCTCGAAGGAATCGTCAAAGAAATTGTCGACGAGATGGGGTACCTCAAAAAGCGCGAAGAGCGCTTCACGGGCACCAACTGTACGTCAGACCAACCTCCTATCTCCCTTGTGCACTTGAGTCTCATCCCAGTTCTATTTAGCATCAACAAACCAACGTGTTCAGAGCTTTGCATGGTTCACCCTCCTGTCACTTGCAGGGCTAGGGGTATGGCAGATATTTCACCTCCGCGCTTTCTTCAAGCGGAAATACCTTATCGACTAAGCTAGGGAAGTAACAAATCGGGTTTGTTTTGTGCACTCCACTTCAGGGGTAGGGTATTGTGTAACCGGGAATCTAGGCTCCCTTATCACAGTCCTCTCAATGCCCTGCTGCGACGTAATTATGAATAATCAGTCAGTACATCAACCTAATCTTTGTGGGGCGGCAGCTCTCTTCATTCAATCAATCTTAGAGCTGTGGCACGATCGTCCTAACAGGTCTGCTATCGCCTCATAGACTGCCAGGGTTCTTTTTGCAATAAATGCGGGTGTCAGGATAAGATATTTCAAAAACTGAATCCTAGAACGTTAAACTCATTCTGAGCTTCGGCTAAGCGACTGAATGCAACAGGAGTGTGAGTGTTGGGGACGACGACTTGGTAAACAGTTGCATGGCCAAGGACTGGGTTTACCTGACCAATGACAAACTCCAGCCGGCCCTGTTGTCGTCGACTCCCAGGGTCCTAGGTTGCAACTAAAATTTCCAGATGGTACCTGAGGTGATCCAGAAGAGCACTCACTCAAATTCATGTCTTCCAATGGACCCCAGCCGGAGATAGGGTTTGCATTTCTCCTTCCGTGTGCGATATCATCTGGCAGGGTTGTGAAGAGCGGCGGCCAGAGAACGGGTGGGATAAAGCGACAGAAACCAGAGTGTAAGTCGAGTATCACCTTACAAGAGCATCTAAGGTTCAACTCATGTCGCCCGTAATTTAGCTTGACCAACTCTTTATTATAATAATGGTTTCCCAACTGGACATATTTTACCAGTTCTGTGACCACCACCTAAATCATCCTGATAAGGGTCCAACAATGCCACCTGCCAAAAACGATCAAGTCCACTAAAATTCAAAAGGTGCCTCAGAATGATGGCAAGAAAGTGAAACGGAAGTAAAGAAATGTGAGTTTAGTTTGTCTCATTGCGCAAGTTGTCAACTACTTGAGATGCATTTAGTGCACTCAGCTTCAGGGACAGAGATCTGTGAAATCTTGAGCTGTTAACTGCTGCTAATGGGTGATCCAGTCTTTGTCCTCGAGTGGCTTGCTTATTCCTGGCATCTTGAAGTGGCATAGCTTCAGCCACAGCCAAGGCGAGTGTAGCAAACGATGACTTGGTGAAGAGTTGCATTGATGATGTTGTACTGACGCTTTATAGACTTCCAGCCTGGCCTTAGCTTTCCACATTTGTGAGAGGCCCAATTACATTCACGTCTCCTGAGGCAGATATTATGGACTCAACATCTCGTGTACGCCAGTACATCAAAAACTCTAATAGACGCAACCGGCAAGCACTTATCTGGACGTTCTTAATCACCATTCCCTAACACTATCGTCAGCAGACACGAGGGTTCTAATTCCGGCTAGTGTCCGCACCAAGTACCAGAAATCTTTGAAGAAAAAGGATTTGTGGTTCGAGCACGAAGCATAGGATAAAATCTATCCATTGCGGAAGCGCTCTTTGCATCCTTCCAAGGGCTACCTCCATATTGCGTGAAACGAATTCGGGGCGAGTGCGCATGGGTCATCGTTTCTTCATATGGAAGATATGTTTCTCCGATTTGCCCGAACCTCTTGGGCTTGCTTTATTTATGCACGCAGTGTTGTGTCATCTCTCCACATCTGTATACATAAATGGACCTCCGTCGGGCTCATCGGTTTCCGACCCGTCCGCTTCAACCATGCTCAACGATATCCCCTCTGCACCCACGTCCCGTTTGCGTCCCATGTTCCGTTTGCATGTTGTCTCGCGTTCTCACCCACACGCCCTGTAGGCATCCACCTTTGACATTCTAGTTTATAGAAACTCCCCCGCTCTTCTTCAATGCACATAGCCGAACTAGAACAACATGCCCTAGAGACAAAGAACGTTGTCTCTATGTTCACATTAATTACAACCTCAGGGTGGATGATACCGTAGTCGAGTCGACCTTTATCTGGATTGACAAGAAAGTTGAAGAAACATTTACATAATATTGGCTGCCGTAGTCATCGGAATGGGACGAGTTAGGAATTGGCAGATTTGCATCGCTGGCTCGTTGGCAGGTCTATGTCACCGAGAGCCCTGACACACAGAACTTAGAAGCATGGTCGGAAATAAGAATCGCCTTGCATCCTCGTTCTTGCACATAAGCCGGCCACTCATTGGCCCTGCGCAGTTTGGTTTGGACCCGAGCACCCCATCTTTGGCAATCATACTCCTTCCAACAAAGAGGAACAGATAGGCCGATGCGTTTGAGATTTCATCTGTGTTGACTTTTCCTTATCCCCGTTGGCGCCCGCCATCGGGGTGTCGCTGGCTCGGTGTTCGCGAGCGACGCCTGTAAAATCTCGACGTTTTCTAAGGCTGGGCTGGAGGTGTGTTAGGTGGTGGTAGGCAGTTTTCGTGTCTTTCGCTTTTCTCAGGATCTCCATCCAATCACCATCTGTAGTCGATTGCAATGTCAGTCTCTGTTAATAGTAGTTGCGCTGTGAAAAAGGACGAAGCCATGAATTTCACAAACTGGTTAGACAGTGCTGAGGAACTTGGCCAAAAAAGGAATTTTGGACACGTCGCGTGTCTACGATTGACGGCCTTGGGTCTCGTCAAAACCCCCAATGGCACGCTCCAGAAACACAGCAGAAAACGACCGCGAGCCTCGCGCTGTTGCTCCAGACGCCGTTTCATCCTCAGCATCTTCACCTGAACGACCTGCAGGTCCCCTCAGCATTACCATTGCACCTGAAGATCGCGAGGTGATCAAAGTTAACAATGCAAACTTAACAGACCTTAAATACGCTTGCGACGATGCCGTGAAACGCGTGAGCTCCTCATGACGTGTGGTGGGTCAATGGCTCACTGTTGTTTCTTTTGTAGTACCTCGCGAGACCAGATCTTTTCAAGCAGATTCACCTTCATACTGATGTGCGGTTAGGGCTGGGGTGGCTGGGCGTCTTCGTCGCTGCTGGAACAGCGTTGTATGGATATAAAATCGAGTTTGAAAAGTCAAAGCCTGTGGTTTGGGCCGGGCTAATTGTGTGAGTTGTAGTCAAGCCTCTGCAACCACCGCCATTTTACTGAATTTCCTTGGATTGAAAGGTATGTTATCCTGACCCTCCTGCAAACCTTGTACGCGTATTTCATTGAGGGCAACATCGTTTTCGTTGGAAAGCGCAAGACATTCTCCAAGCGGGCTAGTTGTCTTAATTTTCCGTTGTTGTTCTATGGCACTGACTCTCTATGACTGCAGATCATCACAGAGCGAATAACCCTTTCATCAACCACTGGGCGTCATAATAAGCTTGCGCCCGCGCCTACATATCAACTCTCCCTGAACTACGTCCGCTCTACAAGTAGCGGCAAGTCTCTTCTCGCCAAGGGAAATACCCAGGGCGCGAAGGAATACAATGCCTTCTTTGACGAGAAAGGCACAATGGACCAGGAGCGATTCGAAAAGTGGGTCGGAAAGCTTGTCGAGCAAGCCATGGAAAGCAAGTCGGCGTAGCTTTTGTCTCGACACCTTCGGCCAGACGCGGTCTTTTGTTGCGCGCTTATTTCAAGAGTTTGTAGCAGAAACCATTCTGTTTCATAAGTTACGTTTGACAGATGTCTGATTCCCGGTCTTTTTCTAATACTATCTGGTCTCCCTTTTGGCATCACACTACTGCTATGTACGATGCCATGCTGATGGCTACACCAACTTTGCCTGTCCATGTCATCAGCAAAACAGGGAGACAAGACACTGTATCCTTGTATAAACCACACGAAGCCCATCCCATCCCATCCCATCTATGGCAGTCTTCGCATCCTGACGGTTAATTTTTCAAGTTTCAGAGGTTCGACGATTTGTCCGTGAATGCAATCACGCCTGGAACAAAAAGACTTGTGACGATTCTACAGAATATTGTGGACTTTATTTCGTCAGCTGTCGCACGTTGTGTGCATGAATCACCAGACATGTGGCCCAGGACGTGGAGGTTCGACGTCGTGTTGAAAGCGCATCATTGTAGCAAACGGAGAACAAAGTGAGGGACGCACCCTGCAGTTCATTCGATCTTGCTTGAAGCTAGGCTAGGTAAGCTGCCGGGGACTCTACGAGTTTTCTTTGAGCTTTTAAGTAAAATATTTGTAAGAAGTCTCCAATTCAAATTTTTCTGGCAGGTACAAAGTCAGCAATGGATGAGAGACTACGCCATAATATCGAGCGGCTTTGACTTTATGCAAATGGATATCTCATTTAAAATAGTTTTATGTCTTAGGCTTTATGGCTGGGCATGCAGTCCTATGTATATTGTCTTTGCAGTAGTATTGGAATGTACAGAGTGTGATGCAGTAATTGTCTTTTGACATCAACAACCATGTAGCATGCGTGCACCACCACCCAAAATGCAGCCACACAACGCCGAGATGATTGTGATCGTCATCCTCCGTCATGCCAATCCCGATGCACATCGCAATTTTAGGCGGTGGTCTAACAGGCCTCTCGTCCGCATTCCATCTCTCTCGTCGTTTTCCAAAATCCTTAGTGACTCTTATAGAGAAGCAACCGAAAGTTGGGGGTTGGGTTCGCAGTGAACGAGTGGAAGTTCAATGTCAGAACAGGACAAAGACCATCGTCTTAGAGGGAGGCCCTCGAACATTGAGACCAAACGCAAAATCCATTCTTGAATTGGTGGGTTTAACAGTGTCGATTCTCTCAACTACCGAATGACCGAACGAAGGCCAGATCAACCTTCTTGACCTCGGGTCATCCATTATAACCACCTCAAAGACCTCTCCTGCGGCAAAATCACGCTTTCTCCAAATTCCTGGTACTCCTGGTCTCCTCCAGATTCCTTCCTCGGCACTCTCAGTGTTCACGTCGCCCTTTCGAAGAATTTTACTTTCTGCAGTTCTGAGGGAGCCTTTTAGTCCTGAAAACCGTCCCAGAAATATCAAAGATGAATCTCTGGACGCGTTTATGACAAGACGGTTTGGAGAACCATTCGCGCGTACATTTGGTAGTGCATTAGTTCACGGGATATACGCTGCTGATTCAAGGAAGCTGAGTATACGGGCTGCTTTTCCATCCCTGTGGACGGCAGAAGAGCGGGGATGGGGAAGTGTTGTTCGCGGAATTTTGAGGCCCACGGCCCGCAATCTCTTGCAGAAAAGAGATTATGACCTTGGTGAAATACCTCGATTGCTGAGAGATGCTTCTGTATATTCCTTTCGGGATGGGATGCAAACTCTCACCAATGCGTTGGAGCGTCATTTGTCTCATCAGGAAAATGTTCGCATCCTTCGCAACACCAGCGTGACGTCGCTTCACCTGAAGGAAGACAGATCTTTCGAAGTGAGTCCATTTCCTTCTTCGGTCGGTTGATTTGCTGATTACTTCGTCAAGATAACTGTATCTTCTGGAACGTCTGTAACACCAACACATATAGTCTCAACATTATGTCTCCCAACCCTAAATACGCTCCTCCCGGGACACAATACGCTCCCTCATCTCACAACTAACCCTTCCTCTTCCGTATCCGTGATCAACCTTGTATTTTCCGCACCCCCTTCTGAAATACACCCCGAAGGTTTCGGCTATCTCATACCCCGGCCCGCATCAGATTACTCCCATACCTCTTCGGCCATTCTTGGGACAGTGTTTGACTCCTGCTCTCTCCATGAGCAAGATACCTCGATGCAGCTCACGAAACTGACTGTAATGATCGGCGGGCCGTACCCTTCTCTCGCAACAGAAGATCCTTCTCTACCTTCCATTATGAAAACCCTCGAGGAACATCTACAGAGACGCCTTCCTGATCCGATTCTCTGGAGGATCTGGAAAAATGAGAAATGTATACCCACACCCATGCCAGGGCATTTAGAACGAATGGAGGAGATGAGAAACGTGTTGAAGGACCGATGGGAAGGACGCCTGGAAGTGATTGGGGCTGGTGTGGGGGGTGTAAGTGTTGGAGATTGTGTGGAAGCAGGTAAAAGAGTAGGAGAAAACTGGTCATAGTGCCAATGATTGTGTCCTTGCCATGCCTTTATCAAACTTAGGATGAGGTTTGCGCAACCTGATGTGTATTTCAGTCATAAATGAAGAGTGTACATTGGTTTTCTTGAGCGTTGCAAGTCGGGTGTGCGTGGGTCTCACGATTGCAAAGGTCACAGTCAATCCACTTGTAACTCAAGTTCTATGGACAAATGAGACCAAAATAAATGAAGCAGAACAAACACGAAAAAGAGAAAACAGAAGGCAAGATCCTAACAAAAAATAACGGGACTTTGCGTACTGTATACGTAGGTGTACTAGGTGTGGATGCGAAATGCGTAGACGACAAAATTCAGAAAAGGATACATGATGCTAGGAAATATAATATAACAGCAACGACAAAATTCCAACCTTTAATATGCCACAGCAGATTCCCGTCTATGATACAGAGATTGAGTCCGCGCCAGGCTTCAACTCAGCGCTCTGCCCTCCTGAATCTGTTGACCCAGCGTCGTCCACTCGTAGTTGAGGATCCTTCCCCCTGTCCTCTGCAGCATAAGAGTGATTAGCAGTTGGTGCGGAGTCCGATCGATGAATAGGAAGCATACGGGGCCCCGCAGGTGTTTTCGACAACATCAAGTGCGTGTGCACAATCACCATCGCATCCGGCTTTTGCGCTAATCCTACTCCATCCATCGCTCTCCTTTCCCGCCCTTCCCATCCTCGTGTATCCTCATCACTGGCACCTGACTTAACCCCCCACGTAGCACCCGACGACATCTCTAACATCTCCTCTTCTCCATCCAAAGTACTGTCCTCCTCTTTTCGTTCTTCCTCCACTACTTCTTCCTGGTACGACTTCTCGACACCATCGTCCCTTTCGTCACTTTCTCCCCGATCTTTTGGTTTCAGAATCTCATTTTCGATGAAAGTGGTACTCGTACCAGTGCTTCCCGTAGCATAACCCATAGGCGGAAAATACCCTGGATCGAAATATCCTGCGGGCTCGCGAACTCCTCCATCGCCATAGAACATGCCGTCGTGACTGGGACTATATATATCACCATGGTGCCCGGGGCTATGCATGTGCCCAGGATGCACCGTGGGGCTTCCACCATGATGCATGTGTACGGGTGCACCTACTGCGGGGTTGATCATAGGGTTCACGGCGCTCGTGCCAGGTCGTCCCCAGAATGCACCAGGGGACATGGTGCTCGGTGAGAAGGCTGTCATTCCCTGTCCATATCCATTTGGGTGGGTGCCGCTGCCGTTATTTCCATTACTTGTGGCGGGTGGGGTCTGAGCGAATGGATACCCATTGATACTTGCCAAGGAGAAAGCATGCCGTCGCTGCTCATCGGACTGAGAATGCGGGCGGGAAGGACGCATCGGGGTCATAGGCATTGTCATTTGTATCGAGGAGGAGGCTGGTTGTACGTGGGACATCGACAAGTTGGTAGTGTTGGTCGTGGTCGTGAGCGGCGGTAGGAAGTTAAACGACGGCATAGAAGGTGTTATCGGCGGGAGACCATGAGGAGTAACAGGTACCTGACTTGGCTGATATTGGTGTTGATGATGATGAGGATTGTATGGTGGAGAGGACGGCGAGCCTAGGGGGTGATGCAGCGGAGAGAGGGAAACGTGCATCGTTCCATGTGGAGACAGGGTATGCGAAACATGACTGAGGGGGAAGGCGGTGACAGGCGGCGGAGGGGGAATCACGATGGGACCAGGGTGGTGTGGATGCGGAGATGGATGATGCGACGATAAATGTTGGTTGCTTCGGCTGCGGCTGGAATGCAATAAGGGAGATTTAGACAAAGAAGTTGAGGCTACAGGTAGGGAAGAGGATGATAACCGAGGACGGTCTGATAAACAAGACTCTGAGTTCTCAGACGTATTGGATGTAGACGCAGACGCTGCCACTGAAGCAGAAGAAGAAATAGTCGACCTTGAGGATGTGGTCGTTGCTAGTGAAGGTGGCTTGGACGAGGATGCGGATGCGGATCTCGAAGCGGTGGGTAGCGGATGCAACGACATAGGAAGTGTGGAGGATGGACGACTCTCGAGATCTAGCTGGCGGAAAGATCGTACCTCCCAGTCCCGTTCCTCCAGCTCTCTTACCCTATCTTGCTCGTTCGCATGTTGAATAGCTATTGCTTGATGGGAACCCCATCTTTCAAAAGGTGACGACGTTTTAGAGTTAGAAGCAAGGTCCAAGTGTTGTACATGCGGCAATGATGGTTTTCCAGGTTGGTTATATAAAGATAGTTGTCGAGCGTGTGACAAACTTGGTATTCGCGAATCCGGGACACTGCTACTGAGCGAGGGAGTAGGCGATGCAGGTGATTTTATGCTACCTCGACTTGTCCCAGTGATGTTGGGGAGAAGCGCGTTCGGCTGCAAAATCTGCATATATTTGTCATAGTTTACCTTTAGAGGACGGCCGTTATACTCGTATCTTCAGCACCGTTCAGCCGTTGCGATGTATATGCATGGTACATGAATAACATACCCATTAAATAATTGTACGGCGCGTTCGGCGTCCTGTTCAGTAGCGAATACCACAGTACCAAAACCTCGAGATCGACCATCCTGCCCTAGCGCAACATCAGCGCGAATGATCGTACCTGCTTGACGAAATAAATCTTTCAGATCTTGCCATTGGCAGTGGAAGGGTAGCTAGGGATAAAGTAAGCGCCGATATCGTCAGAAGACTTATGAACACACATTTCCGACAAAGAGATTTCGGCACGGAGGGCCCGACACATTAGGAAAGTTGTGGTAATGGTCCAAGAGGGATGAGTATTCAAGATCGTCTGGAAACGGCGTTGACTTGGGAGAGGCCCGCACGGAAACTGCAACTGGTCCCGTGCCCGAGCCAGAGGGGTATCCAGAAGCAACGTTGGTATCAAAATCAGGAGGAAGGCGATCAGGCCTGACCTCAAGAATCCTTGTCTGCCATGAGTATCCGTTGAAGATGTCGATGGCTCGGCCAGCATCCTCTGCGGTAGCGAGAAGCACGGTACCGTATCCACGAGATCTATTGTCTGGGCCTAGGGAAACGTCTGCACGGAGAACGGTACCTGCACGACGAAAGAGGTCTTTGAGGTCTTGCCAGCGGACGCGATATGGAAGCTGCAGCAAAGGCATGCATGCGTACAGTTCACGATGGATTGAACAAAAATGGACGCACGTTTCCAACAAAGAGCTGAGTCCTTGTGTCCTTTAAAGGGCCTGTGCGGCCGTCTGGAGATGGGCGAGAAGAGGTAGCCATCTGAATGATCGCCTCAATGACATCGTTCGTAGGTGGCAGGTGTTGAGACTACAGAGAGGTGAATGCGGAAAAAAACATACTGCAGGAAGAGATAACATACTGGCCGGAGATTGTCCATCCAAATCAGATGGACGTACGGGAAAGGTCTGGGCAGTAACAGCAAAAACGGGAGATTGATTGGTGCACAAGTAGCCTTGGACTGGAAACACGGAACGCAAGGGTCTTTCAGCCAGCTGATGCTGCAGATCGACTGCGGTATGGTCTAAGATGTGGACTAGCAGTTGCCCATAAAACTTGCTTGTTTGTGAAGGAGCCACGGGTCCAAGGGGTGCTCCACAAGAAAAACGGAGTTAGTATTATTACATACGCCACCCGACACACGTCATTCCACAAACATATCCCCGGCTCGTCGTCTTCAGCAACGACCACTACAGCAGCTAGCAACCGCACATCTCACGAATTTCCAACCTCAGTTGCCCATTTCGTCCCCCTGACGTCATTTTTCATTTTTCAACGCTTGTGTGGGAATCAGAACTTTGAAGATGCCGCCTCAGTGGGACGGACGTCCACACAGTGATGTTTACAGCCATCTTACAGCTATCCAGCACCGGTCCTTGCATACAGTATGTAAACCATCAACACCAATTTTTCATTTCTACGCAACCCAACCGCAACCGTCGATTGTGCCATTATTAGTGATCCTGATGAGATGCAGTCCCGAGATGGTTATGCCGATTCCGGAGGTCAACTGCATCCGAACTCTCTTCTTGTGACCTGCCCTTGAGTCTAAACTATTATACATTACTACATTACTCATACCCCAGGCGTGGCGCGCGGCGTTTGGCTCGCACGGCTTTTCCTCAGACGGAGAATTGGCCGTGCCTAGTGTGTGCTAGCAAGTTTTTTTATAGCGGTATAACTTGGGAATCGCTGCAATGCATTACTGGTGCAGCCGTCATTCCATTTTCTTTCCAACAACTTCGTTGTTATCATATTCATCTTAATGACTCCAGCCTTTGCTATTTATGTGCAATGATAAGAAGATACCGGATAGGCAATGCACGACCCATGAGGCCTGGAGGCGGTTCAAGATGGCGGTGTTCACCTACTTAATATCACTCTGATGGATCGCAGGTCGACCTTACGCCCAAATTCGTCCTGACCCCGCACCTCCAGCGCATGACTAAGAAGAGAGAGAGAGCAATAAAATACCGAGTTCGACTATCGCGGAGATTGAACAGCTCAAAAACCGTTTGAGCTTACAGCCAAATCGACTCGTCTACCTCGTCTGAGTTTACTTTCAGGCAGAGACCGATGCAGAGTATTTAACGGACAAAACCCACTTCCTGTCGTCGATACAACGGTGCGAGGTAAACCGAAAGAAGGATACACGTTTTTTCCGTTAAATGCATACCCGTTCGGAGTCTATGGTAATAATCAAGACATGCTCCGAAGCCACCCGTGGCACTCCACTGGGCTGATGTGAGCTGGTGTTACCGTGCAGTCCTTGGCATCAAGAAAAGTGGGCGCAATCTCTTACTTATCTTCAGCGGCACAAAGGGCGGTGGCAACATAACACTGCAGCCATGCTTTGACCCGAATCGGGGCAGGGACTTTCGTCTGAGAAAAACATCGTGGTGGTGAATGACAATGTGTAATGCGATCGCATGGAACTTTGTAAATTGCACTTGTTTGAGTCACAAGGAAAAAGGCTACGAAGTACGATGGCTTTAGAAGATTAGATCCCGTGTGGAGGTAGACTCCCCAACACGATGATTATCAAAAAATACGTTGTTCCGCGTAAACGCGGCGTCCAGATAGCATTTTGTACACTGACTATAGGTACGAGCACCGGTTTCTCGTATACCATCACAGTCCGACCAACGTCAACTCACTGTTTTGCAGACACTCTACCATCATCCTTGAACAATTCACTTGGCATGGACTCGAGAATCACGCTGGAGGATCGCGACCCATTGCCCACATTTTAAACTCCAATGCATGTATTCCTTTGAATGTCTCTGCATAGGCGTTCTTGTTCATCCCCGGATCGGTAATGGATATCCCTTGGTGCATGATTTTGAATCCAAGACGTGTGGAGATCTCGACCTGAAAGTAATTCAGAACTCGTCTTACTGTCATCGTCTAGGCCAGAAGATAACAGATTGATGTCTGTCAGCCATCATGGCCTTGTCGGCTGCCGCTTTCTTTGCGATTATCTCAACCAGCTGTTTACGTCGCTGGTGGTCTGGATGTACCGCCAAGATTTGCAAATGCCAAGACGCGTCCCTCCTGCCCGGACCAAATGCCGTTTCGGTAAAACGCCGAAATTTCGGTAGGAACTTGATGCGCGATGAGTTTTCTCTTTTCTTTCCACAGGTGAAACGTGAAAGTAGACACACTGTCATCCACCAATCGGATGCTGGCTTGCCAAGCATTCTCATCAGCGGTCCTAGGACCATCTCCTGTTCTTCTTTGCTGAAAGTGGGTTTTAATGCATAATATTTATGACAATTGACGCAACGTACGTGCTATGTATAGTGTGGCCGGGCCCAAACCACACCGCGCATCCAACAATCTTCTGTGTGTCAGGAGTCTCGACGACATAGACCTCACCTGCCAGCCAGCCGGCGATGACTGTTGACTTGCAAAATGGACCTATCAATTATCTGGAGCTGCCGACTTGTTCCATTCCGATGACCGCGGCAGTGGACACGTCTAGGATGAGTATTATATCTATAGACTGTTCATTGCTTACCTTGATCAAATGCTGCGGCCAAAAGTTTTTGGATACCACTTACTTCGGGGATGCTTTCTAACTTGCACAGGCTCTCTTTGTCCTCTGGGAAAAGTCCAGTCACAGGCCTGTAGTCGCATAAATAGGACCCGAAAGCTTGAAGAAGCACTTTACCCTTGGATGCTATGATTTGTCGGACGCGGAAGGTGGGGGGATTTGATGACATGGTGCTAATGCAGATGGCTCGGAACCTTGGCAGACGATGAGCTTATATGCTATCTGTACCATGTATTAATAGAGCACTCGGCCCTTGGGCCTCACCTTTTGTTTTTTCGGTCTTTTTCTCTGACCGTCAACGGCTTGATAGGAAGTTAACAAATCTGGTATAACTACGTCACAATTGGGTCTTCAGATGTTTGTTTTGAAAATTATGAAGTCAGCTGTACATCAACACGTTGAAACTGCATGGGCCACGAAAACACGTTTCGTGAACGTCCTCGCCAATATCCTACTCTTCCCTAACAATCCCTTGTCCATTGATGTCAAGCGCTGAATCCGTTGCGATGGCACCAAGGTTGATCCCGAGTCTTGCAAGTTTTGTAAGGCCAAGTCGCGCGGTGGCAACCTTATCCTTGGCACTGGCCTTGCGAGCCTCACCTCATACATAATCGGTGCACTTTGAATCAGTTTGGAGAAAACGTTTTTATTCCTTTGCTGCCTACCACATCACTCGTTGGTTAACCAAGTCCTACAGAACACCAATGTTATTGAACTCCATTCCCGTAACATCAAGGATGACAAGCAGCTTACCTACTACGATAGCGGCATCGGCACACCTATGCGAGGCCTTCATGGCGTTCATGCACGTATTGGAAACAAGTTTTGGATAAGAAGATCGACTTAGCCATTGCTTGGTATCAGCATTCGTGCAGCGTTTCCAAGAGGTCTCGCTTTATTTTTTATACTTCTTTTATTTCGAGGAAGTAGTTCTTGCAGGCTATCGCTGGCTGTCCGACAATTATGTCGATGGCGACTTTTTGGTAAGGAGTACCGTCAGTGTTTCGCCATGTGTCGGTTATCCATAGTTCTCTCGTGGGGCCTACCAACTTTGCGTGCTGGCAGGGATGATTGACACGGTACGATTAATCTGGGACACCTGTAGCGCATTTTCCGATTTCCTGTTTATGAACAAAGGTTGGACTTATTTTGCGAGGAAACAAGGAGCAAATTCCATTGTACATTTCTTATGATTTCGTGTCCTCACCCTCATTTGATGAGATCATTTCCAGCACATACGGGCTGTATGCTGATCTTTCGCCAAAGCACGAATGACAGTCGGAGGACGTGTCGCAGCCTAAGAAAGACTTACAGAAGGATTACTTATTCCCAAAAGATGGGTCGTTGAACACGGAAGATTTACAGATTTACAGAAACACGGAATGGATGACAATTCGAGGAATCAGGGAGAGACCTCACGAAAGAAGGAAGATCTCTCACAAGAGAAGGGCAAATCTCTGCCGAAGGAAGACTCTTGACCCAAGGGAGACCGGACGAAGATGAAAAAAGGTGGAGGACCATTGGACTAAGTCTCAGAGTCATCAATGTGGCCAAGCACTTTGAGGAGACATTTTCGAGGCTGGATTCCCGCTACTTTAGTAGTGGGTTTATAAGGTGACCCAGGTCCTGTGATTTCATCCTCGTGCTCGTGGACATGACCCAAAAATGTGTATTCTTTAGGGTTGCAGAAAAAATTCTTTTTTTACCAACCTATTATTTATTTACCAAATTTTTACCAGTAAATCAGACTCCTTCCCATCTGCTGGGGAAATGAGAAAGATTTTGTGCCACATGCTTTGTTTATTATTGTTTTATAAAACCTTAAATCTTTCTCAGCAACTTCTTCCAAATTCAGAAGAGCAGAGACATAGTGTGCAGCTCAAATTTCAACTCTAATGAGCATTGGGAAGGAGTAGACATCACTATATGTGTGTGGCAGTTTGTGTAAGGAAAGGAAGGCATCCCAGGCATCTGGGCAATTTTCTGCGTTCGTTCCATATTTTTATATATTTTATTTCACCCTATTCTGTCTTGTCTATGATTTTCTATGATTTATTCCTATTTTATTATTATATTTCAGTTTTTTCCATGTTGGTACATGTTGACAGTTCTATTCTTAGAGGTGGGACCCCTTCTGGACATTTACCCATCAAGGTGACATCATCCTGCAGCTTGATCTGCCTATCTCCACCTTTTTGCTATTTTTGGCTTACTATTTGATTTTTGGCTCTATCACATATACTGGGCATCAACAGATGGGTCTTTAGAGTTTTCTCTTTGGATTCCCCTCTGTTAGGTGTGCCTGGAGTGTCTGTATTATGTAGTATAATATTAACTTTGGATTCCCCTCTGTTAGCTTACTATCAAGTGAGGCTTTGAGGTTGCCCTTACAGTTTGAATTCTCATGATTTAGGCTTGGTCTGAGGAGGAGGCAGAGTGGATACATATGTCTTTGGCCAATATAAGAGAGTTTGATGGAGGGACAATCACAGAATCAGAATCAGCCTCTAGCATACAGTTCACTTGCTGTGGATGGGAAAATTCTGCTCTCCTATCCCTTCTGACTTAACCTCCTCCTCCTCCACCTCCTCCATCTTTTCAATATCTGCAAGCACCAGTTTTTTTTTTTTGTATTATATTCATGACTCTTAGGCAAAGCCCCGTAATGGTCTTTATATACAATGGTATAGTATTTCAGACCTTCATGCCTGACTCACCCTTGTCCCCTGCACTTTGGGAGGCATGCCTTTGGCAACCACTCCCCTGCAAGGCCCAGCATGGAAATAGCATTTTGGGACACAGGTTGAAGCATCCCCAATCCTTGCTCCTTGTATTTCTCACAAAAAAGTTTTGTTGTTGCTGCTAAGTGCCTGGCCACTGGAAGGCAGCTGGCATAGCATTGGATGTCAGATATTCACAAACTTTCCTGTGTTCAGATATTTGAAGTGGGGTAGTGTCTTCAAATAGAGTATTGTCTCAAAGCATTCTGCCATGAGTTGGGTAGAAAAGAGGGGAGGAAAGGAAAAGGAAGTGAAGAGAGTAGGGCTGTGTAAGGGAACTAGAAGGTGTCCCAAGGGTCTTGGCAATTTTCTCCATTCATCCCATATTTTTTTTACATTTTATTTCACTCTATTCTGCATTTTCTATATTTTTAAAGACAGGGCCCTTTTCAGATACTTACCCATTGAGGTAACCTCATTCCATCGCTTTGATCAGCCTATCTCTGCCTTTTTCTATGTTTAGCCTACTATTTGATTTTTGGGTCTTTCACATATACTTGGCATCAACAGATGGGTCCTTAGAATTTTTTCTTTGGATTCCCTTCTGTTAGATGTGTCTGAGGTGTCTGTATTATGTAGTATAATATTAACTTTGGATTCCCTTTTGTTAGCTCATTATTAAGTGAGGCTTTGAGGTTGCCCTTACAGGAGAAAACTCTCGCCCTAGGCCTGGAATCAAAGTGCACTGTGGATATAATGTCTTCTATGCATGCAGGATGTTGCCCAGGATGCAATTGATACCCCCACCTTAAGTGCACACTTATCTCTGCTCAATGTGCCATCATATACCATGGATGCCCAAAATGCATCAAAGTGCTCAAAGGTGCCATTATTGGATTGTGTGCACAAATTGTATCCCTTAAATCATGCATTGAAAGCTTCATTAATATCCTACAGCTTAGTTCCCCATCTAATATTCCATTTATCTCAACCCCAATCACTTCCAGCATTGATGCTCTATCTAGGCATGCTCAGACTTCATGTATGTGAAGGCCCAATGAATTTTTGCAGTGTCATCTATGAATTGATTAGGACAAATACTGATGTATAGCTCACAGGAGTTGAGGAATGAATGTCCATGACAGCATGCACCATTGAAGTCAGCAGGGTGGATGGTTTGATTTGTGTGCCAGTGGTACATATTACCTCTATGTATGTTGACCACATTTTGTGCCAAATCCAGAAACTCAGTTTCCTCCCTTTCTCCTCTTGGGGTGACTTTTGAGTCAACCTTGTACTACCAAGCACACCAATCTGTGGATAACTACATCAATGAGTTTAGGGACTTAGTGGATATGGCAGGATATGAGAGTGGGCTACTAGTGGTGGTTAAATTTTGTTGTGGTCTCAATCAAGAGGTTTAGGATTAGATTGCACAGATGTTGAAAGAGCACCTAGCTGATGACAATACTGATGCTTAGTATAAAGCTGCTCTTTTTGTGATGAGAACCAACTCATGAATGTGGCTTTTAACACTACACTCCATGCCACTGCTACCACACATGTTCTTAATTCCCAACAGCAGTCTGCCCTCACTACCCACTAGTAACTGCTTCAACACCCTGCTGGTCAAACCATCAGAGGAAGAACCTCACTCCATGACCACTCCTTTCCAAGAATCCCTCAGCTCAATGGAAGCCATGCCTGCTCTTCCTACTCCCTCTCCTCCATTTGTCAAAATTAAATCATGGGAGTGCAAACTGCCATGCAAGTATATTGTGGCATCCACTCCTTCCCAGTGCTCTTTACAGTTGAAGGTCGAGCTGCAAACTACAGATACAGGGCAGATGCTTGGTGTCTCAGCTCTTCTGGATTCAAGTGTGACTGGTCTCTTTATTGACACCCATCTTGTCCAGCAAAAATGCCTCAACACTTGTTCACTGTCTCGACTGATACCTGTTTATAATATGGATGGGTCTCCAAATGAAACTGAGGCAATTTTAGAGGTTGTAGACTTACAGTAGTTCTCTGTTACAAGGATCATAGTGAGCATGCTCTTTTTGCTGTGATCCAATTAGGGAAACAGGAGGCAATTTTAGGCTATCCATGGCTTTGAAATCACAATCCAGAAGTCAACTGGATGACAGGTGAAGTCAGTATGAGTTGATTGTTGGAGCAGACTACATATGCTGCACAGAGGAAGAGACGACACGTTCCTTATAACCTACCTGGGGTTTAGTTAGTCTTAGAGCTAGGGTTTAGCAGAGGTAAGAACACTGTATATCTACTATAGTACAGGTTCTCCTTATATACATAATAGTAAGGATGTCACATGACTCAGGAATGTGTTTACCACATGTATGCGCAGTAAGCGCAGTAACATGTGTGTGCTGCATGCATGGCCTCATGTATGCAGCATGTATCAGGATTTAATTTCAACACCCCCCCTCAAACTGTACAGCGCTCTAAGCAGCTAAGTTTGAATCTCGAAAGTAATTCCGAGAGAGTCTCTAAATTTCCTGAATAAGACAGCGCCAAGGTTCTTTGTGAACATGTCAGCTGGATTATCATTTCCAGGAATGAAAACGACTGTGACTTTGTCATTTTCTATGCATTCGCGGGTATAGTGGTAGCGAATGTCTATATGTTTGGTCCTTCTTTCCTGAACTGGATTTGATCCGATAAAGATGGATCCCTGATTATCAGTGCAGATTGGTACGCGCTTCAGTACATATCCAAGTTCCTGGAATAAGGACTCTATCCACACTATCTGTCAACAAGTGTCGGAGAGAGCCATATATTCGGCTTCTGTGGATGACAGTGCTACAGTTTTTTGTAAACGGGACTGCCAGCACACAATGCCACTCACTAGAGTAGCAAAGTAACCCGTTGTAGATCAGCGTTTGACAGTGTCAGCTGCCCAATCAGAATCTGTGAAGGCTTGTAGCCCCTTGGACTTCTCACCATCATAGACAATGTTATATTTCTGGGTTCCCACCAGATAGTGCATGATGTACATCGCTTTGTCTAGATGTTCTTGGCTAGGATTAGCCGAGAATTGCGACATCTTGATTACCGCATAAGTGATATCAGGTCGTGTTCCAAGCATCAGATACAATAAAGATCCGATCACAGACTGATATTTTGATCTAAGCATCGCATTGGGCGTTGCTGTGTTTTCCGATGGTTTGTAACCAGTCGGGAGTGGAGTGGGGGTCGCTTTGGCATTTGTCATCTCGAATCTCTCAAGCACTTTGGAGAGATATTCAGTTTGATTGAGTTTGACTTTGCTTGCAGTCTGGGTGATGCGCATGCCTAAGAATTCTGTGACTTTTTCAGTACTACGGCACTCCCAATGCTTTAGACAAGCATTTTTCTTTTCATCCACAAGTTTCTTGTTCTTCCCCATGAACAAGCCATCATCAACATAGACGAGTGCAATAACAATGCTGCCTGTCTTAGGATCCTTGTGTATGAAAATGCCGGCATCGGAGCTGGCGTGCACGAACCCAATGGTGCGCATAAATGCCTCTAGCTCTTTCCACCATGCAAGTGAGGCTTGTTTAAGGCCATACAATGCTCGGCGTAAGCGCAATACTTTGCGCTCTTTTCCCTCGAGTCTGAAACCCTCGGGTTGATCCATATAGATCTCCTCATCTAGTTTGCCATATAAAAATGCGGTTTTTACATCTAGGCCGGTCATATACATGCCTTCTAGAGATGCAAGTGCAAACATGAGGCGTACGGTCTCATAGTGGACTACCGGTGAGAAAATCTCATCAAAGTCAACACCTTTGACTTGTGAAAAGCCTTTGGCCACGAGTCTGGCTCGTTTTCTTCCATCTGATTTTATGGAGAAAACCCATCTATTTTTGATCATTTTTCAATCATGTGGAAGATCGACGATGTCATAGACTTGTCGCTTACGAAGAGCCTCTAATTCTTTATGACAAGCTTGTTTCCACTCACGTTGCTGCTGCCGTGGTAGGTGCGCAATATCGCAAAATTGGTTTGGAACTTGGCTTATTTCACTCAATGGTTTGACTGCTTTTGACAACTTCCTCCTTCCTTGGTTATCTTTTTAATATAACCTGCTTCGTCCGGTTCCCCCATTGGGTGATCATGTTCTTGATCATTGGAATCGGGCACACTCTCGTGGGGTGCCGAACTCGGTCCAGCAACCGGTTCTTTCTGTTGAGTTTGTGGTCATGTTTGGTTATGATCCGAATCTTGACCCACAGATCTCTTCCAATATCGATCACGTGCAATGTCTCTCTCTATGTCAGAGGGGAGTCGCTTCTCTCCATAGGTATTGCCAGGACGGTTTGGAATGTTCCTCTGCCTGCCTGATCGACAGGGCAATTGCTGCCATTCCTGTTGATCATCACGTCTTGGACGAAAGTCCTCAGTGGTTACTGGAGGCGGCGGAGGAGGAGCATTTGTCACATCATCATGTGCCTTTTGCTCACTTGGTACATCATCATCATCATTTTCTGATGATGGAGGAAGGGGCGGATCTTGTGGTGGTATAGAATCATCGCCATCCGTTCCAGATGAGTGGTCATCATCTTCTGGTTCTGGAGGTGGAAAATCACCAAGGTCTGTATTGGCAGGAGTTTTAGCTCCGGGACAGCATGGGAACAACGTTTCATCAAATAGTGCCATAGCACCAATGAATATTGTGCCACTAGGTCGCATGAAACGGTATGCTTTAATGCCATCTTCTAATCCAAGGTACGTCATCAACTCCGATCGAGGAGCCAATGTGTTTGGACGCTTCTCCTTGGGTAGGTAGACATAAGCACCACAACCGAAAACTTTCAGATCGTTTAGATCTGGGCGGACCTTTGTCAGGTCCTCAACTGGTGTCAGCCACTTTAGGTGCCTTATCGGGGTTCGGTTGTATAGGTGTGTTGCATGTTCAATGCAAAATTCCCACCATGATTGTGGTAGACATGCAGTAAATCGCAGGGTTTGCGACTTTTCCATTATTGTCCTTATGGCACGCTCTGCACGCCCATTCTGTTGGTGAACATGGGGTGCAGACATCTCTATTTTGATGCCAAAGTCCTTGAGCACATTTTGTAGCTCACGATCTTTGAACTCCCCCCCTGGATCAACACGCCAGTGCTTGATTGTAGCGCCATACTGTGTCAAAGCCACTGCCTGAAATTGTCTGATGGCCGCAGCAGCATCAGATTTCTTTTTAAGGCATTGGACCCAGATATGTGACGTTTTGTCATCCAGAAATACAATAAAGTATTTATGTTTATGGTACGATAGTACTGGGAGTTCCTTCAGATCGGAATGTATTAATTCAAAGGGTCTTTCTGTGCATGAATCTGATTCGGGAAAAGATTTTGAGGTCATTTTCCCTTCAGCGCACCCTGGACATATAATTTTGTCTTTAGGAATAATTAAATTCCTTGGGAATTTTATGGTGCTATTAGGCATCTTCCCTAGCGCCTCTTTGGATGGGTGTCCAAGTCACTTATGCCAAGTCGAGTAGTCTGCGACATACATTGTCACGACATTGATTCCCTTGGTGCTCAATATATGAGTCCAAGCCCAATAAATAGTGTCACATTTCATAAGAGGGATGCAATCTATAATTGGGTTTCCTTGCTTGAAAAATGAAATGTGTGCGGAGGAACCATGCACATCACTTCCGTCTTGTAAGAAGACGCCCATTGACAGTAATCGAGCATTACAGTCAGGTATGTAGTAGACGGGGTATAATCACATTTCACGTGTCTCTGACTTCCCATGACATACTACCTGATGTCTAATGAAGACTGCTCCTTTCCCTACTATATGAGTAGTACCCGTGGCTGTTTGAACCAGGGTAGAGTCCTTTCTCGGTAAAGGCTCATAAGAAGCAAAATCTTTAATTTCACCAGTGAAGTGTTTTGATGCACCTGAATCCATGATCCAGTCGGCACCTTTCTTACAATTTCCATTTGCACACGTAACACATATATTAAGATGTAAATTGTTCCATGATACATTTAGTAGCGGTAAAATTTCACATGAAAAGTTTGCTGTGATCAGTGGAATGTTAATTCTTGTGCTTGTGGCAAGGAAAAGGACTGACCTTTCATCATATGTACCTGTTTCAAGCGGTTCATCGACAAGCATTTTGTCGACGGCTTTCCATACTTCTTCATCAGAAATGGCAGGTTCCGATCCAAGGGAGACACTATCGTCTTCTACCTCTACGATCCTTGGTTCTGGTTCAATCCTCCTCCTCTTACCTTCTCGCACTGTTAGGTGCTCTTCCAGTGGTCGCAGATTTTTCGCGCTGCATGGGAGATTCATTTGCTCGAGGGTGTCTCGAGCCTGCTGATATTCGGTATAGACCGAATGAGAGGTAGAGGCCACGCCTGTGTATGCCTGTGCAGGCGGTCAGCGGCGAGGATCCCTTGTGGGAGTATGTTCATGCTTCTCGATGCGCTGGATGAGTGGCATCAGCAGTATGATGGTGCCATTACCATTTATAGTAGTAAAGGCTTGTGAGGCGAGGTGGGAATGTTTCTCTTTAGGTTTTTCCTCTTTAGTCTTTTTGTCCCCACGTTGTCCATGCTTTCAGGATGATTCTCCATTGTTGCCTTGAGATTGCCATTTGGGGTTTCCCCCTTTGCGCTTGACAGCAGAAAGCTTGGTGGCCTGAGGTGGGCCAATGGGCTTTCCAACTGCTGTGCACCGTGAGGCTTCAGCAACAATGGAGTCCTTGACATGTTTAAACATCAAGGCTCTAGTAGCGGTTGTGTTAAGGACCGTGGCAGATAGAGAATCATACTCGCGCAGCATCGCAGCAAGTAGAATCATTGCCTGTACTAATTCGGGGATGGCAACATTGGCAGCTGTAAGGCGCTCGAATTTATCAGCCATTTTGGCAATCTCTGGCGCAGGATTTGCAGCCGGAATTTTGATTGCAATTGCAGACCTAAAGTCCGCAAAGACTTGGGAGGGGCCATCAACACCATAGTCGGTGTGGATGAGATCCCATACCTCCTCAGCAGTGTCCTTGGTGTTGGCATGCTGTCGAATAGAGGGGGCCAGGTGGAGCACTAGGCTACCAATCGCCTGGTCATTCTTATTGTTCCAGGTCTGGAGCTTGGCATTAGCTTCCGCTACTAGTGCAGCGTTTGTCGCCGTCAAAGGAGGCGCCAGGGGTGGTTTTAGTTCCATCCCGCTAGTTATTTGCCAGAGGCCCTGAGACCTGAGCCACGCCTTCATTGAGTCGGCCCATTGAATGTAGTTAGAGCCATCGAAAGTTTGTACGAGTTTTTCAAGAGTTGAAGACATGATGTTATAGTGGCAGCTGGTAAAAGCGCTCAATCAGTCCTCTTATTCAAGAAAACACGTTCCATAATCTCAGGCAAAAACACTCCTTCAGAGTGGTTAACCCTAGTCAACCTGGGTTTTTTAAATGCAGCTCACAAAGAGCGCAATGCAGCTCACGAAGAGCGCAAGGTTATAATTTGGAGACAATGAAGTCAATGTCGTTCGCAGCCAGTTAAGGCACATTCGTGACGTGCCCAGCAGGGCCCATAACCTGTTGGAGCAGACTACATATGCTGCACAGAGGAAGAGATGACACGTTCCTTATAACCTACCTGGGGTTTAGTTAGTCTTAGAGCTAGGGTTTAGCAGAGGTAAGAACACTGTATATCTACTATAGTACAGGTTCTCCTTATATACATAATAGTAAGGATGTCACATGACTCAGGAATGTGTTTACCACATGTATGCGCAGTAAGCGCAGTAACATGTGTGTGCTGCATGCATGGCCTCATGTATGCAGCATGTATCAGGATTTAATTTCAACATTGATGTCCCTCCTATTGTTGTACTTGCTTCACTGAAGGTGGACAGGAATGTGGAGGGTGAAAAGTGTTGATGCAGTGCACTTGGAAATGTCATGCTGGACCAAACCCTATGTCTGATGTGGACTTGAGGGATGTCCCAGATCTTGCGCCAGATTCTGATGATGATGATGAGGTGGAGATAGAAAAGATTGAGGAAGGTGGTTGAATCTTCTATACTGCTATCAACCCTCCACATGAGGTATGCGCCATCTCAAATATTTCTCAGCACCTAGTGGAGGCCTTCCACAAGAACAGTACACCAAAGTTTTTCACTGATTCTGTGCTTCCTCACCTGCATGATTTTGAGGATGTCTTTTCCAAGAAATCATTCTAACTGTAAGCCATGGGATCATGCAATTGAACTCACACTGGATGCCACACCCTCTTCCTGCAAAGTCTATTCTCTCTCTCCTGAAGAACAATGACAACTTGACAAGCTCATTGATAAACACTTGGCTTCTGGTCACATCCACCCTTTGAAGTCATCCATGACCTCCCCATTCTTCTTCATCAAAAAGAAGGATAGCACCCTCCAACCAGTTCAAGACTATTGCAGGCTCAACAACATTATATTAAGAACCATTATCTGCTACCTCTTATATCAGAACTTGTCAACCAGCTTTGTGGGGCACACTACTTTACCAAACTTCATGTCCATTGGGGTTATAACAATGTGCAGATAAAGGAGGGAGATAAGTGGAAAGCAGCATTTTGTACCAATCATGGTCTTTTTGAACCCCTTGTCATGTTCTTTGGTCTCACTAACAGTCCTGCAACCTTTCAGACCATGATATTTTCCATGACCTCATACTAAAAGGCATTGTCTGTGTCTACCTCAATAATATCCTCATCTTTACTGAAGACCTCAAGAAGCATCACCAAATTGTGTGCCTAGTACTAGAAAGACTTTGATGACACAAGTTCTACCTCCATCATAACAAGTGCAAATTTGAGAAGACTCAGATCAAGTTCAACTTCTATCGATGCTTCAGACTTCTCACATCATGCATGACCACTGTTCAATTTCACTGGCAATGATACATGGAGATGGGGGAATACACAACAGGAGGCATTTCAGAAGCTCAATGAGATAGTCACTTCCACTCCCATCCTTACTTTTACCGATGACTTGTGCCCCTTTCATGTAGAAGCTGATAGTTCTAACTTTGTGATGGGTCCATGTTGTCTCAGCAGTCTCCAGAAATTCAAAAGTGGCATCCAGTTGCATTCTACTTGAAGAGCCTCAATGTTGCAGAGCAAAATTATGAGATCTATAACAAGGTAATGGCCTTGCAGGTCAATGTGAAGGTAGAGGGACAGGCATAGATGGAGACAAAGGTGGCAACATTGGGGGATTTAAGAATGAAGCAGGTGGCAGTGGTGAAGGAGATTGCATGGGAGATGGAGATGTTGGTGATAATACATGCACTTGAGGAGTGGTGACATTTTCTGGAGGGTGCACAATACAAAGTTGAGATTTGGATGGACCACAAAATCTTCAGTACTTTATGACAGCCAAGAAATTGAACCACTGCCAAGCTCATTAGTCTTTGTATTTTTCCAAATTCAATTTCTCCTTGCATTACCATCTGTGTCATAGAATGGGGAAGACTGACATCCTCTCTCATTGTCCAGATCATGGAATGGAAGTGACAATAATCAAGGCATTGTGTTGTTGCAACCAGACTTGTTCATGGTTTGGGCATTGGAAGATGTTTCTCTAGAGGGTAAGGAGTGGAACATCCTACATGACATTTGTCATGCAAACCATAGTGGTTTACGTGAGGATGCTATCACTCCAGCTGTGAAGAAATTGAGGAAGGGGTCCACCCTTGCACTTTGTGCTGCAGAGTGGGTGGAAAAGAACAACTTCTTGTACTTCTGTTATTGAATTTATATCCCCAATGACCCTCAGCTTCAATAACAAATTATCTTCCAACACCACAATTCACTGATTGCTGGCCACCTCAGATGCTGAAAGACATTGGAACTTATATCAAAAAACTACTGGTGGCCTCAGATGTCATGACTTGTGGTCAGTATTGCTGCACCTGTGACCTCTGCTTATGCACCAAAGTTCCATGCTGCATGCCCATTGGTGAGTTACACCCCCCTCCCATTCTGGAGAACTGTTGGGATGTCATTAGTGTGGACTTTGTGGTGGAGTTACCTGAGTCCAATGGGTTTGATGTAGTAATGTGCACAGGCAACTCTGCTGGAAAGCAAGCTCACTTCATCCCCACTCACATAACTGTCACTGCACTTGGAGCTGCTTGACTCTACCTATGCCATGTGTGGAAGCTTTATGGACTACCAGGCACATTCCTCTGTGATCAAGGGCCTCAGTTTGTTTATGCATGAGCTGTACTGTCTACTTGGGATCAAATTTCTGGCCTCTATGGCTGCTTACCATCCACAGACTGATGGACAGACAGAATGTGTCAACCAAGAGTTGGAGCAGTACATTCACATCTTCATCAATGAGCATCAGGATAATTGGGAGGTTTTTCTTCCAATGGCCAAGTTTAGATACAACAATCATGTCTATTCCTCCATCCAACAGACTCCCTTCCTCTTAGACACAAGGTGACACTCACACATGGGCTTTAAACCTCATCAAGCTCCATCACACTTGGAGATAATGAATGAGTTCACAGAGTGGATGAAAGACACTCTGGAGGAGGCAAATGTAAGGGCAACCTCAAAGCCTCACTTAATAGTGAACTAACAGAGGGGAATCCAAAGTTAATATTATACTATCTAATACAGACACTTCAGGTGCACCTGACAGAGGAGAATCCAAAGAGAAAACTCTAAGGACCCATCTGTCAATGCCTAGTACATATATGTGATAGAGCCAAAAATCAAATAATAAGCTAAAAATAGCAAAAAGGTGGAAATAGGCAGATCAAGCTGTGGGATGATGTCATCTTGATGGGTAAACATCTAGAAAAAGCTCTGCCTCTAAGAATAGAACTGTCAACATGTACCAACATGGAAAAAACTGAAATATAATAAATAGGAATAAATCATAGAAAATCATAGAAAAGGCAGAATAGGGTGAAATAAAATATAAAAAATATGGGATGAATACAGAAAATTGCCCAGATGCCTGAGGTGCCTTCCTTTTCCCTTATAGCAAAGGCAGCTCTGGTTAAGGCAAAGGATGACATGGCACACTTCTACAACCAATGTCACTCACCCACATATAAGTTTGGTGATCATGTTTACCTTGACTCCAGTGGCATCTCCACTATTTGACCATCCAAAAAACTTGCCCATCACTTCCTTGGACCCTTTCCCATCCATCAGAGAAAATGTACATCTATAATTATATGTCAACATAATTATACTGTGTTATTGAATTCCTACAGTTATACACTATTATAAAAGGTTCCATCGAACATTGGGTGTAATGGCACAATAATCCAGTGTATAATCACTCAATAATGTTAAATAAAATTACTCTATTGGGTGGAATAATTATAAAATGAGTAGTATACAAGATTACTGATCATCTACGCTGCCATATTCTCCATGTCCACATCAAAGAGCTCGAAATTGCTGTTGCTTGTCACACCACTAGTTCCTTGTGGGGTATTCCTGAGAAGCATTGATATGGCTCCCTATCACCCTGCACGCATACTACGGCATTTTTGCAATTGTGTGCACCTCCTAGATGCCTTCCGCACACTTTGCGCAGCACGCTTTTATGCACCTTCATGCGCTTCCATGTGCCTTTGTGCACTTCCATGCACTTTTGTGTGCCTTTGACCATTTAGGTGCACCTTTGTGCGCCCTTTTGTATTTCTACTGCGCTTTTGGTTCCCCATAGCTGCCAATCATTGTGTGCCCTAAATGCGCCTTGTTGCACTTCAAACCGCCTCCGCGCACCCCCCTCACACTCCTTATCTGCCTTCTACATTTATTGTGCGCTCGATGCACCTTTGCACACTCCTTTTATGCTTTACCTGCACTCACATTCCCTGCTGTGCACTCATTGCACAATCCCTATCACACACACAACAATCCACCGCACTGGTGCGCTGTGCATTGCAGCTCCCATCTTACTCGCACATTTATTCAAGGTGCACCATGATTCCAACACAAGCGGACTGCGCATTCTCACATAATCGGGGCACTTTGCACCTATTTGGCATTGGACTGCATGCACTTGGGTGCCTTCATGTAATCCTGGCACTTTGGCAGTATTTGGCCTTTCACAGCATCTCCTTATAGTTCTTCTGCATTTCCAATTGGCATCGCCTTATCTGGTAACCGGCACAGGTCAATCACACCATTATTACTAAGGCACAGCATGCGACACATAATACCGAAGCAGATTAATTGGGAAGAGCGCACGAGACCTAGAGTGCACCAAAAATAGCACCTCACACCGGAACAGTTGGGTAGTGGGCTATAGGTGTGCAAATCTTATTGGCTGAGGCAGTGGCATAGCGCAGTCGGGTTTAGATGGAGGAATGGGTGTGCTTGTGGGTAGCGCATGGCACTTTCTATTTTTACACTTTATTTTACCATTTTTATCACATAAGCCATTTGTACATAGTAGGTGGACAGATAGAGAATCGAGAATCTTCCCCCCCCCCCTCATAGTCCATAGTTCAGTTAGCGTCACACATAGTCTGTGCACCAGCGTTCAGTCTGTGCACCTTTGTAGTGCACCCTTTGTATAGCCACATTTGCATATCGTTTGCATCCCCTCATCATATTGTTGCATTTCATCCCTGTGTTGCATCCTTCGTCCTCGTTCAAGCACTCATACAGTGCGCCCTTCATATAGCTGCATTTGGGCACTGTTTGGGCACTTATTCACATAGCCATGTTTTGCACACTGTTTGCACCTTTTTCCGCCCCTTGCGCTTTCATCCCATTAGCGCCCCCACCTCTTTGCATCACCTTCCCAGCACATCTCAGTGCCATCTTCATCCCACTACACCTCCCATCCTCATCACCCTCATCGTTGTGCACTTTTGTGCTCCCATTACACGTTTTTCCGCACTGCATGTTTTTGCCTCTTTGTGTTGTGCACTTTCCCGCCACTGTGCATACCTCCCCTTTAGCGTACACAACTAGTGCGCACATTGAAAACCACTGTACTAGCCTCCCCATAGTCTTTGCGCCCTGAAGAACGAGCCGAGGCCCTCTAAGCGAACTCCCCCCTCACCCTGAGCATGCCTGCAGTTGTAGGTTAAGTGTTCGCTTCTTCCGTTGAGACTCTGCCCCAAGTACCAACTGAACACATCATTTCTGAAGCCCACTGCGAGGGGTTTCTGTTTATCAGACCGTATTTAGACCTCCATCGGCTCTCCCTTCACTTCAACATTAACCATCTGTGCACTCTCTATTCCAAGCTGTTAGCAACTGCACTCCAGCTTGGGGAAATACCAGTATTCAAATCACTCTTCTTAAACAACACACATCACTTGTCTGCACTGTCTTTACCTCCACCTTTACCTGAATCATCCCTATCTACCCTAACTCCATCTGAATCACCACATTCTTCCCACTTTTGAATTTTGCTGCACTTTTACCAGAACCTAACTCTACACACCTTATTCCACCTACTATGGCTACCATGCATATGCCATCTGCATCTAACCAAAACATGCTGCGTTTCGACCCCACAAAACTGCACGACCTCCAGAAGTACTTTGAGGAGCTTGCACAATCTGCGATTGTAACGTCACCGATGAGACCGATAAGAAGTTCCACACTGTGCACTATTTGGACAGTGACACTGCAGACACTTGGAAACTGCTACCAGAGTATAGTGCGATGCACAACTATGGCGCATTCAAAGACACTGTCCTAAAGCTTTATTCCGGCTCTAGGGATGGCAGTAAATGGAGTATTAGCGACCTGGACAAGCTTATTGGTGAGACCGCATGCGTTGGCCTTGTAACTGCAGAAGAAATTGCGTGCTATTACCATGCATTTTTCAACATTAGCGAATACTTAGTTGTGCAAGGCATATTGGTGTGCTATGACCAAAGCTGCATGTTCATTAGGGTGTTTCGACCAGACCAGCTCGAGCGCATTTTGAGCCACCTGGCGATTGCGGTACCAAATCAGCCTGCAAATGTGCCATACTCATTAGACACAATTCGCGATGCGATCGACTTTATCTTTGAAGGCCCAGAGCGCTACTTACAGCCACTTACTGGGCTTACAGCGCAAAACCCCGATATGTATGCGCCCTACTCAGCACCCAGCACACCCATTTCCCAGCTGCAACCTAGCATGCCCACAGTCAAAGCAGAAGACATTTCAGTCTTATTCGAATGCATGACACAGACGATAGTTACTGTGTTAAGCACATCGTGCAGAGATGGCAGAAATGGCATGCCTTGCTCGAACAATGACAAATGTAATGGTTGCAGTCAGACAGAGCATTATATCCCTGAGTGCACCTCAATTGAGCGCCTTATTAGCAAAGGAAAGTGTAGGTGAAATGCAGAAGGGTGCATCATACTCCCAGGTGGCACATTCATGCTGCGTTCTATTCCAGGCAACTTCTTGGGTGAGCGCATCGAGGAATGGCATAAGCGCAACCCAGGGCAGATTGCCACTGGTTGACTTTCATCTAATAATAATTCGCAGCTTATCTACAATATAGCGCCTCGTCCAGCTCCAGCAGCACCTTTACAGTCGATGTACATTGCCACTTCAGTGCCTGCAGCAGAATATATGCAAAGCACACCAAATGCACAACTAACAAAGGAAGAGCACATCGATGCACTCGAGCAGGAGTTGATGGCACTTCGGAAGAGGCAAGTCTTTGATGGCGTCGAAATTCTGCGGCGTGCACCATGCAATACCTCCAGTCAAGAGAGCACGCATTCTACAACCACAGACATTGTGCCCGCCGACAGCATCGAGTCCCCAGCCTTGCAACCTGCTGTGAGCACAACTGAAGTGCCTGACAAGATGCCCATACATCCCTATTCCAACATTCCCAAAGCATGTTCTGTGCCCACAGCAGCAGATAAACCAGACATACCAGCTAACACTTCCAAGGACAAAGAGCCATCATACTGCACTGTCGTTCCCATCCAGAACCCGCAGATTGTTGATGACGTATATGCGCGTGCCATGAAGGCGCCCTCCATTACAGTTTCGCATGAAAAGCTCCTATCCCTTTCACCTGATCTCAGACAGCGCAATAGAGAACAAGTTACCCCAAAGCACATTGCATCTACCAGCACAGAAGTGGTAGCTACCAACCTTGTGAGCATTATGCCATTCATGCACTGCGATGCATGCACACCTTTTGCAGAAAATAAAGTGCTTAATGCAACACCTCCAGTTAGCATGGCAATTGCAGCGCCGCTTCCTATTGTGTTGCAGGATCCATTTGAACAGTACCTCACCCACCTCCAGCCAGGTGAAATTGAAAACCCGGACATTTTGAAGGTTGCAAAAGAGTTGCATGCACTTCATTCCATTGATTTATTGATCGACAACCAAGAATACTTTGAAGCTATCTTAGATCTGGGTTCGCAAATTATCGCAATGTCAGAAGTGGTCTGCCATCGTCTTGGGCTTCAGTATGACCCATGCATTCGTTTATACATGCAATTGGCCAATGGAGAGGTAGATGAGTCGCTTGGGCTTGCGCACAATGTTTCTGCATGCATTGGAGACATCATTGTCTATGTGCAAGTTCATGTTATCCATTCACCTGCTTACGATATTTTGTTAGGGCACCCCTTCGATGTGTTAACGTGCTCCGTCATGCGCAACTTTGTGGATGAGGTGCAAATGATTACAATCTGCGATCTGAACACAGGTGCCATCTCCACCATTCCAACAAAGCCTAGAGGAAAACCACACCACTTCTTACCAGCTCCAGCAACACTGCACTTTGCTATTCAGCATAAACCACAAAGAAATTTTTGCCAGGCTTCAAGGAATTGATTGCAGACCAAGGAGAAGCCACCACTATCATAACATTCAACTCTGATACCCAAACTTGTGATGTTTCCGCATTTGTGCTTATACCATTTTCTGCTTCCGTTCCTTCGACCTCTATTATCTCTCAACTCTACCTATCTCAGTGTACCAACAGTCATGCACAGGCACTCTTAAACTCGATTGACACTGTGGCATTTATTCCAGCCACATTTTCAGAAAGCACACATGCACATGCAACTTTTATCGATTTAGCAGTGCGCACACTGCAAAAGGGCGTAGCAACCAAGAAAAAATATAAACCAGTTGCTAGAAAAGTCAAACCAGTTATTGCGCCCATCCCAAATGAATTCCGCATTGAGTGCAACATTATAGGCGATCTGCTAGTGGTGCTTCCTGCACTTTTACCAAAACCACCACCATTTACCCCAACCAGGCGCTATACTGAGGAGCGCATGCAAGCGCTCCAAAAGCACCACACTGATTTCTTATTGCCAGAGGAGATGAGGGTTTTGCACCACTTGATGTCTTTGCAGAATAAAGCCTTTGCATGGAGCGATGAAGAGCGCAGCAGCTTCAAGACCGCATTCTTTCCCCCAGTAGAAATCCCGGTTATTCCGCACACTCCTTGGATAGAGTGCAACATCCCCATTCCTCCAGGCATATATGATGAAGTTTGCACTATTATTCGGAAGAAGATAGACTTAGATGTTTATGAGTGCTTAAATTCGGCATATAGATTGTGCTGGTTCTGCACACTCAAGAAAGATGGGAAAGTGCTGCACATCGTACATAGCCTCGAGCCACTTAATCGCGTTACCATTAAACACTCTGGCATCACCCCTACACCTGAGCACCTTGCAGAGCAGTTTGTGGGGCACGCATGCAGCGCCGTCCTTGATCTATATGTGGGATACGACGAGTGCTTAATCAAAGAATCATCGTGCGACCTTACAACATTCCAGATGCCGTATGGCGCAATGCACCTCGTTACATTGCCAATGGGTTGGACAAACTTGGTACCAATCTTCCACGATGATGTGTGCTAGATTCTGCAGCCAGAGATTCCGGATTACACTGGTCCCTATATCAATGATGTCCCAGTCAAGAGGCCTTCGAAGCGCTACATTTTACTGGACGGATCATGTGAAGCGCTTTCTGCAAACCCTGGCATAAGGTGCTTTGTGTGGGAGCACTTCCAGAATGTGAACTGCATTGTGCAGCGCATGAAATATAGTGGTGGGACTTTCTCTGGAACGAAATCCACACTGTGCACTGAGAACTTTGTCATCCTTGGCCATTACTGCACACCAGAAGGTAGAAAACCCGAATGCGACAAGGTAGATGTTATCCGCAATTGGGGCGCATGCCACATGCTTTTGGAAGTGCGTGCATTCTTGGGAACAGTTGGTTTAATGCACATTTATATCCACAATTATGCGCGCTGCATTAACACGCTCACGAGGCTTATGCGCAAGGATGCTCCATTCGAATGGGGCCCAGAGCAGATAGTGGTGCAAAATGACATCAAGCAAGCAGTACTAGAGTGTCCTGCACTACAACTGATCGATTATTCTTCAGAACTCCCTGTTATCCTTGCAGTCAACACTTCCCAGATAGCGGTCGGCTTTTATCTTTGCCAGCAAAAGAGCGCAGATGCAAAAATGCGCATTTACAACCAGTTCGGCTCAATTATGCTCAATGGCAGAGAAGTGCACTTTTCGCAACCGAAGCTAGAGATCTATGGGCTTTACTGCATGCTGCGCAGTTTGCACCTTTATATTATAGGTGTGCACAACTTAATTGTGGAGATTGACGTGTGCTATATCAAGGGCATGCTACAAAACCCCGATATCCAACCATCCACTAGCATTAACTGGTGGATTGTCTCAATCCTTACATTCCACTTTACACTTGTGCATGTTAGGGGAGCAGTGCATGGTCCAGATGGGCTCTCATGTCAGCCAAAGCAGCCAGAGGACTTAGAAGGAGAAGAGGATGAAGAGTTTGAGGATTGGATTGATGCACTACATGGCTTTATGCATGCGATACATCCCATTTCACAGTCCTTTGATGTGCAAGCACTCATGCTAACACAGCCAGAGCCAAGCACAAATGCACAAAATGCACAAAATGTGCGCAATAGTGCGCTTATTTACGACGATGACTATAGCCAAGTTCCAAGGAGTGCAACTGCAGATGCAGAGGATGAGAAGTTAGATTTGGTGTGGATTTGGATGGATACCCTAATGTGCCCTAGCGACTTCACAGATTCCGAGTACAGCATGCTCGTGCGCTATGCGAGTGCATTTTTCAAAGACAAGATGTGCCTATGGAAGTGCAATGCGCATGGTGCTCACCAGCTTGTTATTTGGCAGTCTAGACACTTACCGATATTGCACGCCATCCATGACAACATTGGACACAAGTGCTTTTACGCGACGCGCTCCACATTGCTCGAGCACTTTTGGTGGCTGCACATTATGGATGACATAGTTTGGTTCATGCGCACTTGTCATATTTGCCAGATCCAGAAAACGCAGAAGGTTCTAATACTGCCAGTCATCGCAATGCCTGCACCTCTCTTCAGTAAAGTTTATATTGATACAATGCACTTACCAGTATCAGCAGGGTGGCGCTATATCATCCAAGGGCATTGCTCACTTGCGACTTGGCCAGAATTCCATGGGCTCCCTAAAAAAAATGCGAGCGCACTTGGCAATTGGATGTTTCAAGACCTCATCTGCAGATGGGGCACATTGTGCGAGATAGTTACCGATAATGGCAAGCCATTCATCAAAGCGCTAGCCTATCTCAGTAAGTGCTACCATATCAATCACATCTGCATATCTGGCTATAACTCGCATGCTAATGGAATTGTTGAGTGTGCACATTTCGACGTGTGTCAAGCACTTATCAAAGCTGCAGATGGAGTAGAAACAAAGTGGTTCAGTGCACTGTACTCAGTCTTTTGGGTGGAGTGCATCACAGTTCGGAGGCGCCTTGGCGTCTTGCCATACTTCATTGTGACAGGCATGCAGCCCCTAATCCCCCTCGATATCATTGAAGCGACATACCTGAACCCACCCCCAGATTCTATACTCTCTACTACAGACTTGATCACACGGTGCGCATGCGCATTGCAAAAGCATCCAGAAGACTTAGCGCACATCCATTCCCACATCTATGCAGAAAGGCGCAAAGCAGCACTCCATTTTGAGAAAGCACACTCAAAAACCATCTGCAGTTTTGACTTCCAGCGCAGCAATTTAGTCCTTATGCACAACACAGCAATCGAGAAGAGCCTTAACCACAAAATGTGTGCATGTTATCTCGGTCCTCTAGTTATAGTGTCGCGCAATCAGGGTGGTGCATATATTGTTTGTGAGCTCAATGGGACGGTATTCGACAGGCCAGTAGCTGTGTTCTGCCTACTGCCATACCATGTGTGCAAGTCCATTGTGCTTCCTGACATAGCACTCGATATCACTACAACACGGTTGAGGGAGATGGAAGAGTCCATAGTAGTGGACACAGAAGATGAAGAAGCAGTTGACGAAGAAGAAGCGCAAGGAGATAGCGCTGAGGATGAAGAAAGCGCCAATGAGGCATGCAACTAGCGCTCCACATGCACCATTATGGATACTTCACCTTTTTATATGTACGCTTTGCTTTCTCTCATTTCTTTACATTACCTTTTTTCCTATTCGCGAAGTTGCATCTGGACATGTTCCATGATTGCGCAACCCATGGGTTTTACTGGCCATGATGATCTACTGAGCCTTTCCCATTTTTTTAGACTTTGTCATATCGCGTGCACTTCATTTTATCTATTACTCTTTTATCAATGGACATGGTCAATATCTCAGTTGGGAGGAGGAAAGTGATGGTTGGACAATTTTTCCACACCCCTTTGCATTTGCGCATTTTTTGTGCGCTTGACATTTCTTGCTCAAACATTGCTTATATTATCTCTTTTCCCTCACATATATTATTTGGACTTACAAATTTCGTTTTATGGCACCATGGAAGTGTGCGCACATTTGTACATGCATGCGCACTTCACTGCTTCGGAGTGCACCATGCGTATCACAGGCGCAACAAAGAGATTGATCGACACACTATGTAAAACTTATACAGTCGAGTGGCTATTCAATGGATTCCAGGAACTCCAAGCACTCTGAGGCCACATCCAGTTTCACCTTTGCATCCACCTCTGCTTGCTCTGCACTGCAAAACTGGCTCTTAGCGACCTCTAACTTGATGAGCGACCTTTGGACGTCTTCCTTAAGGCGATCGTGTGTGGTGCCCAAGACTGTGACCACCGAGTGGCATTGCACTAAGTCTAGTGCCTCGACATCCTGGCCTTGGTAGACCGCGTCCCCCAAGGTGTTTCCCAATCTGGTTTGGCATGAGGATTGCGTGTGCGCACTTGCCTGGCGAACGGTAAGGTGGCACAGCCTTGGGTGCACTTGCGATGGGGGAGGGGGCATGTTTTCGACTTTGCGGTGCTTTGATGTGTGCTCTTTCGAGGGGCTGATGAGCCCCGCATCGCTCTCATTGCCCTTGTCAGTTTGCGACATGCCTTTGAAATAGTTAGCACAGCATGGAAGGAGGATGAGAAAAAGACACACCAGAGCACCCAGTAGCTGCCTTTCTGCCTCTAGAAGTCGCGTGCAGCTGTGGGAGGGTGCACTTCATCCATTCACACTTTCTCTTACCCTTTGCACATGGGGTGCACCATTTTCCATTGACAGAGATGCACCTAGCCAGTTGGCCCATGCAGCGGCAGTTATCACACTAGAGTAGAAAAGGGGAACTGTTTAGTGAGTTTGGAGGCATATCCAAAGAAACTTACTGGTCCGCTATTAGTGGCAGAGGTGGTGCCAACACCACTCAGTGGTGGCACTTTGACATATGCGCATTGCCATGTTGCGCACACCAGGCGCACACTTGCACCTTCATCTGCACTGGCACTCTCGTCACTCTGCTCACTCTCCCCTTCGCTCGTCACCCCACTCTCCCAAGACTCCCCAGTTCCTTCGCCTATAACCTCAGCATTGGTAGGTCCAGAAAGTGCATGCAGAGAGTGCACCAGTGCGACATGTGCCTTTTCGTCCTCCTGTGCCTCGGCAGTATCTATATCACTCGTGTCGTCAATTGCTCTGAACTCACCTTCCAGATGCTCCAAGTTAACCTCGGGCGCCTGCAGTTCAGCCGTCAAGAGTGTGCGGCATGCCTTGCGCACTTTGGTGCACTTCGCGTGTGCTTCCAGCCACCCTGCCAGCTCGTGCACCCTATGCTCAAATTCCTCAGACCTCTCTTTCTCCTCAATCATCTTATGCATATCGGGCATCAGCTCCTCGCCCCAAGCAAGCCACTCCTCCACCATGATCCCACTGAATGCACTGCGTGCCTTTGCGAGGAGCACGTTGAGTTCTGCGTTGTCTTTAATAGTGTCTGCATGGCTTTTATACATGTTCTACATGCCCTGACCCTTAGCAACCTGCACCAGTTATAGAAACACAAAAAGTGCACCAGTTTACTACAAAACCCTTCACCCCAAGCTTGCATTGTTGTCTGCTTGATCCCAGCAGCAGAGAGGGTCTCATTGAGGGCCAGGATCATTTGTCTGAGGGCTAAGGTAAATGCTGAAGCCATCAGATTGGGTAGAGATGGGTTGTGGAAAGAGTTATAGAGGATAGATGGTGGTCAGAGATAGATAAGGAGAGGATGGCTGCTTATGTGAGCAAAGAAAATTTTGTGCTGACCAATTGCATGCTGCCTGAGGACAGTCAGTACTTCAGTTGGGAGGAGATGATATGGCTCCCTATCGCCCTGTGCACATACTATGGCATTTTTTGCGATTGTGCACACCTCCTAGATGCCTTCCGCACACTTTGTGCAGTGCACTTTTACACGCCTTTGTGTGCTTCCATGCACCTTTGTGTGCTTCCGTGTGCTTTCGCACACCTTTGACCATTTAGGTGTGCCTTTGTGCACCCTTTTGTATTTCTACTGTGCTTTTGGTTCCCCATAGCTGCCAATCATTGTGTGCCCTAAATGTGTCTTGTTGCACTTCAAACTGCCTCTGCACACCCCCCTCATGCTCCTTATCTGCCTTCTACATTTATTGCACGCTCAATGCGCCTTTGTGCACTCCTTTTATGCTTTACCTGCACTCACATTCCCTGCTGCGCACTCATTGCACAATCCCTATCACACACACAACAATCTGCTGCATTAGTGCACTGTGCATCGCAGCTCCCATCTTACTCGTGCATTTATTCAAGGTGCACCACGATTCCAACATGAGCGGACTGCGCATTCTCACATAATCGGAGTGCTTTGCACCTATTTGGCATTGGACTGCGTGCACTTGGGTGCCTTCACGTAATCCTGGTGCTTTGGCAGTATTTGGCCTTTCACAGCATCTCCTTATAGTTCTTCTGCATTTTCATCGCCTTATCTGGTAACCAGCACAGGTCAATCACGCCATTATTACTAAGGCACAGCATGTGACACATAACACCAAAGCAGATTAATTGGGAAGAGCGCACGAGACCTAGAGTGCACCAAAAATAGCACCTCACACCGGAACAGTTGGGTAGTGGGCTATAGGTGCACAAATCTTATTGGCTGAGGCAGCAGCATAGCGCGGTCAGGTTTAGATGGAGGAATGGGTGCGCTTGTGGGTAGTGCATGGCGCTTTCTATTTTTACACTTTATTTTACCATTTTTATCACATAAGCCATTTGTACATAGTAGGCAGACAGATAGAGAATCGAGGATCTTTCCCCCCCCCCTCATAGTCCATAGTTCAGTTAGCGTCGCACATAGTCTGTGCACCAGCATTCAGTCCATGCGCCTTTGTAGTGCACCCTTTGTATAGCCGCATTTGCATATCATTTGCATCCCCTCATCATATTGTTGCATTTCATCCCTGCGTTGCATCCTTCATCCTCGTTCAAGCACTCATACAGTGCGCCCTTTGTATAGCTGCGTTTGCACACCATTTGCACACTTATTCGCATAGCCATGTTTTGTGCACCATTTGCGCCTTTTTCTGCCCCTTGCACTTTCATCCCGTTAGCGCTCCCACCCCTTTGCGTCACCTTCCCAGCACATCTCAGTGCTGTCTTTATCCCACTACACCTCCCATCCTCATCACCCTCATTATTGTGCACTTTTGCACTCCCATTACGCATTTTTCTGCACTGTGCATTTTTGCCTCTTTGCATTGCACACTTTCCCACCACTGCGCATACCTCCCCTTTAGTGTACACAACTAGTGCGCACATTGAAAACCACCGTACTAGCCTCCCCATAGTCTTTGTGCCCTGAAGGACGAGCCGAGGCCCTCTAAGCGAACTCCCTCCTCACCCCGAGCATGCCTGCAGTTGTAGGTTAAGTGTTCACTTCTTCCGTTGAGACTCTGCCCCGAGTACCAACTGAACACATCAGCGTGGTCAGTCACAGTGCAGCAAACCAGAGCTAGAACAGATTAGGAAGACTCACAGGGCTAAATCATACAGGTTTGCTATCATCCTGTGGAATTTGGCTGCATTCTGGAACAAGTATTTGAGAAAGTAGAGATTTTTGTTGTATTGCATTTGTAGTTCATTAGGTTTAAACTTATTCACCATGTAATAGCCCATAGACCAGTTGAGGAGTGCATCATAAATCTGAGAGTGGACACACCAAGAACATATGGCAGAAAGATGTGTGAAGCACATATCACGATCACAATGAGACACAACATTGGAATGAAAATCTCTTTCTTATCATTTTTTGAGTCCAGGCTGCTGGTGAAGAATCTCACATACATGATAGTGGGAGAACTCTTTCCTTTTGAGAAAATGACAGCATGGAGAACAGATATGATAGCTGCTTGACCATACAGCTGATTCTTCACATGCAAAAATCAAACTGGGAATTGAATTCTTGGGTGTTAATGTACCACTTTTCCACTGTAAACACACTAATCTCAAGAGGAAAAATGTACTCGAGGTTCTTTGTGAGCTTTGAAATCAAATTTTGATGGTCTCAGCATTCTCTTTGGTATTCATTGACCTAATGGCATAGAAGAAGTCACTTTTGATGATTTTGACTGCAGCCTCTTTGAAGCTTCCATGCAGATGGCTGAGGCAATTGTAATACTGCCAAATATTGTGAGTAAACAGACCCTGGCAAGTATTGCATGTACATAATCCATTGGGCATCAATGGTAGATTCATTCATTTAAAATTCAGTCCTTGATCTTCTCGAGGCCTAGCTCATCACATGGTTTGAGAATTGCTTGAACACTGGTTCTTGGAGTTGTTCAGCACTGCATCCAAAGATAGGTTGGGTCTGATTAACTTGTCCATGCCGTATTCCAACATAGTTTGAATGTCTTTGGACTGTTTTGACTTCAAGATAAGATTTTCTGGACCTGGTTCAGAAGCTTCTCGAGACCAGTGCCACCTTTGCCAGTGCCATGTTTTCCAGTGGAACCTTGTGCTCAAGTTGAATTACCATCATTGATATTCTTTGCTGCCTGGGACTTGGGTGGCATGAGTGAGTATGAAATGGTGGTTGGAGGGGTTGTGAATGTTGATGTGGTTCACGTTCAACTGTCAGGTGAGCATGACTTGTTGAGGCTATATCTTTCTGCAGCTGCACCCAACAATTTGATTTTCAGCGACCATTTCTCTCTGACTTGCCCATCTGGGACTCTTCTACTATGCTCAATGTCATTCTGCTGCCCTGGCTGTCTTAATGTATTCTGAACTGAGGGAGGCCTTCAGTCGCATCTTCACCAGACCAAGAAGACACATTGTCAGACCTTCTACATGTCAAATGAGCCATCCAAACCAGATTCAACCTCTCCCCATGACCTGGCTAAAAAAATTGGCTTTGAGTCATCCTCTGAGGCTCAAATTCCTATAGCACCTCAAGGTGATTATTTCAGAGACTATGAGAATTATGTAGGGTATGAATGGAGCTTAAGCCAACCTTTGCCGTCCTCTTTTCCTGATCTCAACAACAATGATGAGTCTTTGGCTTCAAACCTTGATGCAGAGTATTTTGCAGCTAATTTGGATGCTGACATGGGCACAGAGGACTTTGACCAACTTGAAAATGAAGCTGCTGCCCTTGAATGTGTAAATGGTTGGGAGCCAGATGTGGCTGTTAATCTCTCACCACCACAACCCCCATCGCCACTATTCTTCAACCATGACTGCCACTCTCTTTCACCATTTTATTCTTTTTTCCTTTCACCATCACCACCTGACAATGAGATCATGGCATCACCCTCAAATTCATACCAGCATCTCATGTATACAGATCCATACATCATTTGTTACCCTGATCAATTAGCTGGTTCCCCCATTGAGGTAGGTGATAACAAGAATAACCTGCAAACCACAAATGACACCTATGAAGGCCAGTTAGGAAAAAGTCAGAATCCATATTCCCCATTCTCATCAGAAATTGACTGGGGGTTTGCTCATTGGGCAAAGCTTCAAGGACCCTTGTCAACTGCCTTCTCAGAGCTACTCCAAATACCTGGGGTAAGATGGTCTTGCATAATTTTTTGACCTAGTTACTAAAGCTGATATCTAAATAGATTGTTGAGAAACTTGGTCTATCATACTCTAATCCTCAAGAGCTTAACAATATCATTGATAAGAAGTTACTGGGCTGTCCTCCTTTCAGATGCTGAGAAGTAGTGGTTAATGGCCAGCCTTTTGATGTCTACTTCCATGATATTGTGGCATGTGTGTGGGCTCTTTTTGGGGATCCTGAATTCTTGCAGCATATCAGGACTGCACCAGAGCATCACTATTTAGATGCAGATAAGACAATGTAGTGGTATAGTAAAATGTATATGGGTAACTGGTGGCAGTCAATACAGGTATCAATATGTTTACATCATTCATTTATAGACTCAATCAATGTGAAGACAATCTGATAAGATGATCTGATATGATAATGTAAAATATTGATTTTGCTCTCATAACACAAAGATATTCAATGCAAACCATCCTGCCATGCCTATGTCTTACTAGGTTATTTTTCAACCACCAACCTTGAACACATAACAAATCATGCAAAGCGGCAACATTGCCTTACCAACTTATTTCATGCTGGAATAAATATTATTACTACTCCCTTACAAGAGGCAGATACATTTGGGGAGGTTATGTCTACTGGAGTATCACTGTCACCCCCTTCTAGCTTGTTATGTGGCTGACTATCCTGAGCAAATTCTTGTATGCTGTTGCAAAAGTGGTGAATGTCCAAATTGCATGATTTCAAGAGGAGACATTGGGAAAGAAAGGCAGCATTCACACTCCTTCCAAGATCTGGAACAAATCCTTGATGCACTGTCTCTTGTTGATGACATACCAAGTTTCCATAAAGCTTGCAAGAAGACAGGCATCAAGCCAGTCTTCAAGCCTTTTTGAGAGAAACTCCCATATTCCAATGTCTTTCAATTGATAACCCCAGACATACTTCACCAGCTCTATCAGGGTATTCTGAAGCCTATCAAGTCATGGGTCATCTTCACTTATGGATCCATCAAAATTGATGCACGATGTCACTGACTACCTCCAAATCCAGATTTTTATGAAGGGTATCAGCAATCTGTCCTGAGTTACTGGACAAGAGCATAGAGAAATATCATGCTTTCTTCTTGGGTTAATTGTAGACTTCCCATTACCCAATGGCATGAACACCAAGAGGCTTGTCACATGTCTTCATGCATTTATAAACTTCCTTGATCTTGCATGATATCCAGCTCACAGTGAAGAAATCCTTTTGCAAATGCAGGAAGCTCTTGATATCTTTCATGCCAACAAGTCCATTTTTGTTGATCTTGAGATACACAAGCATTTTCAGCTCCCAGAACTCAAGGGTCTTAATCACTATATCACATCCACGAGGGACTTTGGTGCATTGGATAACTGTAATACCAAGTATATAGAAAGGTTACATATTGACATGACCAAGGATGCTTACCAGGCTACAAATTGCAAAGATGAATATCTACAGATGACTCTCTGGCTTGACAAAAAGGAGAAGGTCCTTCACCATAAAATTTTTATTGTCTGGTGATTACAGGCTATGTAAGGGGAAGGGGAGGCTTCCCAGGCATCTGGGTAAATTTCTGTGTTCATCCCATATTTTTTCATATTTTATTTCACTCTATTCTGCATTTTCTATGATTTTATCCCTGTTTTATGATTATTTTTCCATTCTCCCACATTTGTATGTGCTGACAGTTTTATTTTTAGAGGCAGGGCCCCTTTCAGATACTTACCCATTGAGGTAACCTCATTCTGTAGCTTTGATGAGCCTATCTCCACCTTTTTCTATTTTTAGCCTACTATTTGATTTTCAGGTCTTTCACATATACTGGGCATTGACAGATAGAGTTTTCTCTGTGGATTCCCCTCTGTTAGGTGAAAGCTATATCACTTGTATTATGTAGTAAAATATTAACTTTGGTTTCCCCTCCATTAGCTCACTATTAAGTGAGGCTTGAGGTTGCCCTTACACCACCACATGGTTTGACGCCAGATAGCCAAGATGGCTACTTAGTCATCTGATTGTACATGCTATTTCCATTGTACAAAGGTTGTGGTGACTAGACCTGGTGCAAGCAAAACAGTTGGGTTCCTGACCAAATTTCACAACAGAGTTATGGAACTTTTCAAGCAAGGGTTATGATGTACACAGCAGTTGATTTCAAGCCAAAGGGTATCCCTGATAATAGCAGACAACTTCATAGATATACAAAAACCATGTGCACCTTGCAATCATGATTTGTATGTTCAACTGTACCCAATAGGTGGAAGAGCTGAAGGATTCTATTTACTTATCAAACTCACCAATAACGGCGCATGCACCACCAGTCAAGTCAACTCAACGGTAACCTCAATGACAACAAAGTCAAAACAGATTAATCAGCAGTAGCAGTCAACCAGCTTGTCGAACACGCAGAGATATGAATTCCGAGCCAATAGAGAGAATCATTATAATGAACAAGGTAATACAAATGCCGAAATACAAGCAGAGATAAATGAGAAAGCGGTACACATCTAGACTTCTTGACTGATTCCATCTTCCTTTCGCTTTGCTGTTTTGCTCGGCAGGAGTTCCTATAAGACCCGGTAAACAGTGAGCGAAAGTTTACATATATAGACATACCGGTGCGATGTGGGGTACAACACCACCTTGTGAGATGACGACAAGGCCTAAGAGTTTATTCAGTCTATGATGAATCAGTCGCCACAGCTAAAGGCATAAAAGCCATACAAAGACATACTCCTCATCATTTCTAATAGCTAGTTGCAGATGACGAGGCACAATACGTTGCTTTTTGTTGTCACGAGCAGCATTACCAGCAAGTTCTAGAATCTCGGCAGCCAGATATTCCAAGACGGCGGCCAGGTAAACTGTAGATGCTGTGAGGCACCAAATGATAGCTGTCATAACAGAAAACTGACCAGGTGCACCTGCACCAACACGTTGTGCATAGTTCCCCTTCTTCAAGAGACGGTGTACACGACCAACAGGGAACTGGAGGCCTGCCTTGGCTGAACGCGACTGCGATTTGGAGGCATCACCACCAGCCTTTCCTCCAGATTTGCCAGCTTTTCCTTTGCCAGACATAATATAAAATGTAATGGGGTGTAGCGCAAAGCGAGAGTCACGAACGGTAGTAGCAACAGAAGACGTACAAGTGGCGGAGGGCAGAAATTGCACCTGCTTTATATTTGTGTCATCACGTGCTGTAGTGGTCCATTTGTTTCAATCAACAAGGACGCGTCGGAGAAAAAAACAAAGCCAAACTTACGCGACTCTATATAAGCAGCTGCCACATTTCCGTCCATATTCCAGATCGCTCCTCGCGCCTTCCACTCGACTTTCATCTTTGTTTTCCCCTTGTTAATATCAATATCAATATCAATCACAATGGCACCTAAACCCGCTTCCACTGCTGGCAAAGCACCTGCCTCTACCGCTTCCAAAGCCCCAGCTAAATCCACGGAGGGTGCAAAGGCAGCCAAGAAGACCGCGAAGCCAGTGCCTGCAGAGGGTGAGAAGAAGAAGCGAAAGAAGGTCAGAAAGGAAACATACTCCTCCTACATCTACAAGGGTTAGTTTCATATAGTCTCCATTAATATGCACGCTAATTTGGGTCGCAATGTGACTAGTCCTTAAGCAGGTCCACCCTGATACTGGTATCTCGAATAAGGCGATGGCTATCCTTAACAGTTTTGTCAACGATATCTTCGAACGCATTGCCACAGAAGCATCGAGTACATTTTCATTCATACTGAGTCATACAAAAGGCTTATATCCTATTTTCAGAACTTGCTTCCTACTCGAAAAAGTCTACTATCTCATCTCGTGAAATTCAAACATCTGTGCGGCTCATTCTACCAGGAGAGTTGGCGAAGCACGCAATCTCAGAGGGCACGAAGTCAGTGACGAAGTTCTCGTCAGCAGCAGGAGCCAAGTAGAGTTTTTTTTCTCTATCCCGCCCTACAGTGAGTGTTATTTATCTTGTTGTGCGCCTCGGCTCATTTTGAATGCTATAAGCGTCTCAATAGTGAGATATCGTAGGAAGCTATGATCCTGTACTATATCGATTAATTTATCTTTTGCATACTGTATCCTTGCACTTCGTTCTTGTATGAGGAACTTGTATGAGGAAGATCCCAACTCTTCAGCGTGTACGTCAAAGCTGAGCTCCCTAGAAACTCAAAGACTTTAAGTGCTTAAACATTCATCTATGTATTATTTAATACGTAGAGGTGGCGTTGCGAGCTAATGATATATGTAGTATTGATTGTGAGTAGGACTGCAGCATAAGGATTTTGAGCACGAATTATCTTCTAATAACTGTATCACTATCAACATGAGGTCTTAGCCACTCCCTACGAACGATGAATTTATTATACCAGTTTCCCTGCGACACACCTGAAACTACAAGCTCAATAACGAATTACTACTCATCTCGAAAATCAACGAGAGGCACAAAATCTTCGAGGACTGAGATTCCTTCACCTGCACCTTTTCCAATACTCAACCGGGGGCAGAACGAACGGGTATCGTGGCGGGTGAAAGAGGAAGCGTGCATCCGGAAAGTTGTTGAATCAATGGTTCATATGTGGGACGATCAGAAGAATTCAGAAGGGATTGATTGGCAATGGTTGCGAACAGTTTGTAAAGTACGTTCTTTTGAGAAAAAAATATAGAGCCATCGTTGCGTGCGTTCAAAAGGATCATGGAATTAAAAGCTTGGGTCTATTCCTCCCTTAGTCCTGTGACTGTGAAGTTGAATACGTCGGCGTCTGCATTGCTGAGTCATCTGCGTTTCTCTGGCTGGCGTAGGTTGGAAGGTAGAACGGATTTGACGTCCAGGAAGTCCGAGTAAAAAATTGCCGACCAAGGCAATAATTCGGCTACAACTTCTGGACGCAGGAGGTTGCTTCGCAAAATAACTGCGATCCGCAGGCTGACCACAAAGAAGCGATTAAGGAATTGAGAGTTCGATCCAACAACCAGTCCTTCCCAAAGCCCGAAACTGTTGTGGCTGAGGATGAACTTTGTGTCGTCCGCTGCCTCCCATATACACAGAAAGTTTTCGCTAGCTTGGACATCGTAGGCAATCGCGACATAATGCTCTGCCTCTACCCGATCCGCCCATACTTCTTTTACATATCTTCCGCGTCCAAGCAAATCCTTGTATTCCAGTCCCGAATGGGCCCGTTCTCGAAGAGCTTTTCATCAGAATAATTTTTCGAGGGGCAGGCCACGGCTGTAATGCATCACGGACAGTTGCGGAGGTGGTGGACGTCACGGCGCTTGACGGTAAAAGTGCCTGCATGGATGACCTTGTGCAGGTCGCTGATCAGCTGAACGGTGTGGTTCTCCAGAATGGACAACCCTGAATTCGTTGATGTTCTCGACGTTATGGACGCCGTAGATGTGTTGATGAACCGGATGTCGAGTGCATGCTGCGAAAGATCATAAAACAATACATTCTCTGAGTTGGAGTCATATTGCAATTTCTTGCCCTTCCTTTGTTTGTTGGCAGTGTTATCAATCGGCCTGGAAAACCTATCTATCAGTCAAACATGTGATGTGCACTTGGTAAATCGACCTTGTAGCGTCTTAAAATTAACCTGGAGTTGAAATGATACTGGTCTTCTGTAGCGGCGACAAGTCGTGACGATGGATTTGACTAGGCTCGCCCCTGCCGCCGCGGTGATAAAGAAGCTCGAGAGTCACTAGACCGTGACACGAGGCCCAGGCCTTGTGGTTTTTTACGGGCACACATTTATTAAAATGAAACTTGCTTGTTTGCTGAGACTTGGATTACACGCACAAAATTGCTTTCGACACTTTTCTTCTCCTTCAACTCCGGTAATCCCCATTGATCCTAACGTATTCCTGCAACAATAAAATCAGTATGAATTTCCTGATGATCACGGATTTCAACATACATAACTGAAATCACAAGTCCAATACCGTGCCTCCCCATCACCGCCCATCCCGATATCAACGAGAATCTCAAAGTCCTCGAGTCCTAAGATCTCCTTCGCTCGCACTTCGTCGACCACCTCCGGCTCGCCATTGATAAGTACAGGAAGAACGGCGGAGCTGTCGGATGGAATGAACGTCACATTAACTTTTGTGGGGTCTATCACCGGAGGTCCGAAGGCAGATGTCGGTGTGAGGGGTACAGAGCCTGCTGCCGCAAGGATACGACCCCAACTGTCAATGTGTCAACATGTATTGTACGGGACGAAGAGGCACTAAACAGACTTTGCATCTTCACCGTAGAGGGCTGTCTTTACAAGTGCTGAAGTGGATATCTTTGACGCAATGTTGTGGGCGTCTTTGTAAGATGGTGCTCCCTGGCATATAAGAGCAATCATGTAATAAGCAACATGCCGGGAAGGTCTATCATACCTTTACGGTAACGGTGACGAACTTTGTGGCGCCTTCACCGTCTCTGACCACCAGTTTAGCCAAGTCGATGGCAAACTCGGTCAGAGCCCGTTGGAACACTTCATAGCCCTGTTTGTCGGTCTCGTAGTCAATTTCCGTAGCCTTTCCACCATCAAGGGGTGCGGCAGCACCGTTTGCAAGAACCACGATAGTGTCATTTGTGGACATGTCACCATCGACACTGATCGAGTTGAAACTCCTGTCTACAGCATATGTAAGTGCATTTTGCAGACTTCGAGGTGATACCGCGGCGTCAGTCAGGATGCAGCCAAGAAGGGTGGCATGGAGTTGCTTTGCGTTGTTATCAGGAAACGACATCCCCGCAGGTGCCATGTCGGGGTGAATCATACCCGCACCCTTGTCCATACCGCCGAAACGGTACTGAACTCCCCGAATTTCGAACGTGCGGGAACGCAATTTTGGGAATGTATCAGTGGTCATGAAGGCCTTTGCGGTGCGCTCCCAAGCTGCGAAGTCTGCGTTTAACGAGCGAGTTCCAGATGCGTTACTAACAGCTTGGGACTGAATACCAGCAACGATTTTAGATATAGGGAGATTTTGTCCGATGACACCTGTGGACATGACCAAGGTCTCGTTCTCGTATTTAGAGAGCGATGGAGGTAAGAGAGCGTCAGTCTCCTTGACCATCGTCCAAGCGTCATCCATGCCCTGCCGCCCGGTAACGGCGTTCGCACAGCCGCTATTGACGACGAGAGCTCGGGCCCGACCCCCGTTGCGTTTCAGTATCTCCTCAGAAACGAGCACTGGGGCAGCTTTGAATGCATTACGGGTAAAGCATGCGGCGGCGGATGTTGGGTGCTCAGAAGTTGAAAGGATGAGACCGAGGTCTGGTACCGCTTGAGCCTTTTTTATTCCCGAGTGCAAGCCAGTGAGTAGATAGCCAGATGGAAATGAAGAGGGAGGGAGGGAGACATGGTAGTGATCTTTGGGAGGAGTTGGTTTCGAGCTGGCTGCGGATGCCAGACGTCTAAAAATTGAGACTCGCGACATGAGAGTTGGTTGAATCAAATCAACCTCGCAAACTGCCTCATTATGTACGACGGCGTAAATGGTGCAACAGGAATGCCATTGGTAGATGATAGAGCATAACTGTATTCCTATCGGCCAACTACTGCTGTTGAGATGAAGAACAGATGTATGTAATGGCGATATGGGAAAGGGTCGGACCACAGCCGTACAGGACTGACATGATACTGCACTCGATCTGCCATCGCTCCGTTACTCTGGAAGTCATAATATAATAGGACAGCAGAGTGCAACACTACATTGCTGCATCGATGGCAAGGAAATGAACATAACACGTGACCATGTCTCTCAGTCGGCGAGCTGGGCTTCAGTTGAAACGTTGAAGCTTTGCAGTGGAAGGCCATATACTTAGTTCCACATGTAACACCGTGAGCCGGTAGCAATTCCTCCCTTTCACGGTTCCAAAGTTCGTCACGATGTGGGAACGATGGCAGGCTCGGCAAGGCGGAACACACGGATACACTGCCATATGGCGCTCCGGAAAAGGAAACCCTTAAGAAGCTCTGCCCGCAGCATCCTCAAGTGGCATCGACAACATAGATAACCCTGCATGCCTGGTCATAATGTTATTTGCTAATTCCTTGCTTGCATTCCTGCTATTCGCCACCTGCGCCATCGGGAGCCTTGTTGATGATATCGTTTATGGCATCGAAGGTGCAGTCGACTGCGGCGGATGCCACGCTCTCCTGTTTCCCCTCCAAGGTCTTGCTTATCTTGGCGACTCTGTTTTCTCGGACACTATCATCGCTGTCTGCAAGGTTCTTCGCGTGAGTCCTGTTCATATTCGTGAAAAACAAAACATGTTCGGACTCCTACGCGTGGTAGCTTGAAGACCCAGATGTATGTCAAGGCGCCATTGCAGAGCAAGCTCCCATCATCGCACATAACCTGAGATCCATTTCGGCCTTTGGCGAAACTGCCACCAAGCTTTGCGATGTCCTGTTTGGACTGTGCCAACCCCCGCCCGTGAACCCCTTCTCTGTCCCCTTTCCCAAGCCTGCGCCCACGAATCCTAAAACTTTTGTTTCAACGGGGAAGACACCTTTCCAGGTTGTACACTTCAGTGACGTTCACATCGACCGACAATATACTGTGCGTTTTCTCAATCATATTCTTGTACCACAATCAACATGTGTGTATTACAGGCGGGCTCGGAGGCCAACTGCAGCAAACCCATCTGCTGCAGGGATTACTCAGAAAGCACTGGTACACCTGCAGCACCTGCTGGACCATTTGGAAACTATAATTGCGATGCCCCCCCGAATTTGGTGCAGTCCATGCTTCGAAATGTTGCAGCCAACAACGCATTCTCTATCTTCACGGGTGACGTTGTCGAGGGTAAGTGCTTATTTTATGCCCCTCTCTGACTCGTAGCTGACTCTGTGGCAGCTGCGGTTTGGCTGCTTACTGAGGAGTAACACATTCTTTAGTATGACAGACGTCCTTAGGTGCTGACGGGCACCATCTAGCGACGTGATCGATGACATGAACACTTTTAACGGCGAGATGGCGACAGTTCTGGGTGCACCAGTATACCCCACTATTGGTATGTACAGTTATTCTCTTCTGGTGTCATATATGACATGGCTCGCTTTGGATAGGTAACCAGTAGGTGCACATTTCCGTATTTCGTCTAGTTGCTGAAATGCAGTCTTGTTCAGTGAAGTAGCTCCTGTCAACTCCTTCCCTAGACACACTACGTCGGCGGCAAGTGCGCAGTATGTTTTTGATACATTGAGTACCGGCTGGGCTGTGAGTCTCCTTTTACTCTCTGTTAATTCTTAGTGACATCTTCTGTCGTTATTGAGCCCTGGATTAATTCTACTGGTGCAGAGCAAGTGAAGCACTTTTCTGGTAGCTACTCAGCAGTCGTGCCTGGCACCAATTTACGGTATGGTCTGATCGTGTTTATGCGGATTCCCTAGCTTATGATTGAATAGTATCATCTCCATTAACAACATTTATTGGTACAAGAACAAGTGTGTCGTTCGCTTCATCTCAAAATTGACTGTTTTTCAAACGAGATCAGCTTCTGGCTATACGACAGCGACATCTTTCAGTATGTTACAGAATACTCGTTCTGTTCTTCTTTGTTGATGAACTTCGGCGTTCAGACCTGATCCTAATGGAATTCTGGGTTTCACCGTTCAAGAACTCCAGGCTGCAGAGGATGCTGGCCAACGCGTCTGGATAATCGCCCATATGCCACCTGGCGGAGGGGATACTTTGAACGATCCGGTTTGCTACCCTGATGTAATACATTGTCGGCTGTGATCTCACGTCTTCTTTGCAGTCGAACTACTTTGATCAAGTTGTGCAACGCTACCACAATACTATTGCAGGGCAATTTTATGGCCACAGCCACCAGGTATCTATACCTTTACGTTCATACCAGATTTGATTGCTTGGTGCTGACTTTCGTGACAGGATCAATTTGCCATCGCATATTCGAATTATTCACAACAAACTGCTGCAAACGCGGTCAGCGTGGGATGGATTGCTCCTGCATTGACACCTAGAAGTATTGCCTTTCTGTGACGATCACGGCTTACTCTGACTGATCCCATTAGACGGAGACCCAGAGTTCAAGATATATGATGTTGACCCTGATACATACGAAATTATGGATGCTCGTGTCTTTATGAGTGTGTCATCTTCTTTATCTGTTAATGATCCTACAGTCCTGAATTAATTAATTGGTCAAGGTAATCTATCTGATCCCACGTTCCAAACAAACCGTTAGTCCGCGTTTCTCAGCCTACTTGATATATTAACGAATAACCTTCTTCCCGGCTTTTAGCGACATGGAAACTGAGATACAGTGCTAGAGAAACATATGGTCCTCTTGTTGGCCTACCGCCTACTGAACCCCTTTCGCCTGCGTTTTGGCACAGGGTCACAGAAGTCTTTGTCACTAACGACACTGCATTCCAGCAGTACAACACGTACAGGAGCAGACGTGCTGTTGTGCCAACGTGCAATGGGACATGCAAGTCAACTATGATATGCAATATGAGAGCCTTGCGTGCGGAGAACAACTGTGTATGTCACATTTGCCAAAAATCTTATGCTTACTGATGTTCTTTCACCTTTTCTCTCCCATTTTTTTCTTCTTCATTAGAATGTTGCAACGCCGGGGACGCCAGGGTTGAAGTCTTACGGCGAAGAGACACTGAATGCGATTAGTGACGACGAGTGTGAGCCGTCGAGGCTCCGTGATATTATGTCTCGTATTTTTGGGGCCATGGTAAGCTCAATCTAATTCCGGACCATGGAAATTCGCTTCTGATGGGTGTAGTCTGGAGTGAACCGGGATACTCTGATAGCACACATAGAAAAAGCTATCTGGGAAGCGTGAGTATTCTTCGCCATTTTGAAATCATCATTCATGATGTTCTCCGAGCAGAAACTCTGAAGAACCTAAGTTCGTGGAACAGAGGATTGGATCTATATAAGCAAAATACCAGGTTGAGAGGCTCCAAGCCCGCATTTTTGAGTTGGAACAACATGCTGGATGTAATACTACAGGTGCTCTTTCATCTAGACTGTGAATAGGACTATCCCTTCTTAATCGTCAATTGTGTTCTGATTTCGGCGTTGCGGAACCTTTTACTTTTTAACTTAATTCCTGCTACGTCCAGTAACACTAGGTCAACTTTCATCCATGACTTTGGCGTGAAAGGGGGTAGGTTGTGTAAATTCGTCACGAAATAGACAACTGCCTAGACATTAGGGGGGTTCAAAGCTGGTCGCATGCGCATGCGCAGCCCGCATACGCATACACCGAGCTTATGTAAAACTGCTGTTTTCATTCTCCGCTGCATTCCCGTGTGCCTCAAGACGCATCCACCGCGTAACCCTACCTGCTGCCCAGCCAGATGCCCACCAGATCGGTTCACGATGAAGCGGTTAATGCATATCTTCTGTCTATGATTACTCGTCACATCTTTTTCCCTCCCAAGGACCTTAGGGAGATCTGTTTGCAGTTTGGCATTGATGTTGCCTCCATCCTCGCGATCGAACAAATGCGCTACATCAATGGTCGTCATCCTGTCCCGAAAGCCGGAAATCTTCATCTCGTTTGGCAGTATGCCCAAAATCCTGATACCCACCATCACTTTGTCTCTATGCTTCATGTTACACCCTTGGTATTCCACACAATCCTCACACTCATCCAGGATCACCCTGTCTTCACCAATCACTCGAACCTTGGGCAAACACCAGTGGAGAAGCAACTTGCTGTCACTCTCTATCGCATGGGCTGTTCTGGGAATGGTGCTTCTGTGGAAGATCTATCGAGGATAGCAGGTTGTGGTGAAGGTTCGGTGGAGAATTATATGTCACGATGCTTTACTGCGATCGAAAGTTTGTATGATCTCTTTGTCCGAAGGTTGACACCTGAGGAAAAAGAGGTGGAGAAGCAGTGGATAGATAACTGTCTAGGCTTCAAAGGGTTGTGGCGGGAGGGATGGTTGATGTATGATGGCACGATTGTCGTGTTAGCCGAAAGACCTGGGCTCCATGGTGATGCATATTACACCCGTAAATCCAACTACGGTCTCAACGTTCAGGTGCATTATGATTGGAAATGTGCTCAATGATCTTCTTCTAATGAGTCCTTGGCAGATTGGCAACACTCCGTCAAATCTCCGTATCTGTGACTTCTCTCATGGATTAACAGGATCTGCCCATGATGCTGCAGCTTTCCAACACACCACTGCTGTTGTGCATCCCAAGCTTCTTTTTGAAGGTGAAGAGTTTGCATGGACAGATTCGGCCTACGCAGTTACGACTCGTACAATCCCAGTTCACAAATGCCCAGCCTCGCTAGATCCCGCAAACACACTGTTTGACCGAATCGTGTCATCTCTCCGTGTTCGTTCTGAGCACTGCATGGGTGCACTCAAGGGCCGCTTTCAATGTCTGCGTGGTCTACAAGTCTCTATCAATTCAAATCTAGAACATGGACGTGCGCTACATTGGATTACTGTCGCCATTATCCTACACAATCTCATTATTGATGTGGAGGGAGGCGGTGCTGCAATGCAATTTCTTGGTGAGCATGGACCTTACGACGAGTATCAGGATTGGAGAGAACGGGATCTTCCAACAGGAGATGATGACAATGAAGGTGAAGCAAAACGTCGTCAATTGGTGACGGAGTTAATAGCGTATGGAAGTAATTAAAAGACAATAGAAATTATGTAGCGGGTATCACCGTACCATGAGGCTCGGTCAGAGAAAACAAGCAGATCGTAAAAATGAAGAGATCAAGAGAGAATGTCACCATATGATGTAGAGTGGGTTTCGAAAAAAAAAACAAAGAATTATTCCGAAGAAGAGTCATTGAAGCCGCTGAGGTCCCAATCAGGTGAGGGTGCTCGCGTTTTCTGACGCTTCGATGGACCGGGTGTGTTGAACATAACCTGATTCTCCAATTCCTCCATCTTCTGGTGGTACGACTCAGGAGTCCGAAGCCCTAACTTGACTTCATCAAGCAAGTGAGTTCGCTTTGCGATCAGAATCTTCTCGAATGCCTCCTGATGAAGGATTGCAAGGCCTTTCCTATGAATCAGAAGGTCACCATGCTTGTGTTGTTGAAAATGCGAAGATGAACTTACTCCTGCATTTCCATGAGCGTCTCGCCTAAAGTCTGCTTGGCAGGAACCTTTGTGAGAGTTGCATGGGCCTTTTGGAGTGCTTCTTGAGTGTATGACGATGGCTTTGCGGAACGAACCTTCTTCTCACTGTGCGGAATAGGCTGAGAGGCAGGTGGTGCAGTATTCACCATATCACTGATATCATCCCCAAAGGAACGAGGAGAGGGCGAGGCAGGAGGGCTGGCCTGGGCTGTGCGGAGTGAAGGATCAATTAAGTCATCCGTGATTGGCTGAGGGGGAGCCTGAGTAGCAGTTGGTGGCTGATACCAGACAGTCTCGCGACCCCGAGGTCCAAGTGCAGTGGTTGCACAGATGGGGACCACATTAGGATGGGTGGCAAAGATGCGGTGGAGCACAGGGAAGAATGGGAAGACAGCTTTAATTTGCTCTGAAAAGGGATGTTGGAATGTTATCTGTTACTTAGAATAATCAGGAACCACGCACTCCAGATATTCATGTCGGCTTCCGGGGTGGAATCATCGGGGCCGGAACCAGGGATCCGAGAGGCCTGAATCGTTTCTTGACTCTCTACAGGACTATTGGCACCTTCCTCATCCTCATCAGGGTTGCCAATGCCGTCGCCAGTCCTACGCAAGTGAACGGCATGTTTGCGATATGCCTTAGTCAGTCTGGAGAGAAAATTTCTCAGTAACAACAGTTTTGAGCCTTATCAGAGCACGTACGTTTCGAGTTTACTCTTAACACGATCCCCCATGGTGTTCTCGTCCTGCTCATAGAGTTTCGGGAAGAGAACGGCGGTGATGCGACAGTACACCGTGACTTTTGTTTCACCACTTGTGTTCTGAAAAAATAGGCACTTGTGAGATCTCACCTCACAGTAGGTAGTACTACACAAACCTCATCCTTGGTTTTTTTCCCAAAAAGGACCTTGTAGTTTGCATCCTTGGCAATTTCATCGAGCAATCGCCAAGTGAACGCGTGGTTGTTCTCGGACCATGGGAGTTCAGGAATGGTGGATTTTTTGATGTTCTTCTTGCCTCGTGGCAATGTAAAAGAGTGGTATATGGAAAGATAAGGAGTAACGACAGTGGATAGTGATTAAATTAAGAGGAGAGAAGGAAATATGATGCAGAGCAAAGACGCGCAAGCAGCGCGACAATGGTGACAGTAATCGGAGCCTGAATACCTATGTTATGTAATCTATGGCTGGCCTCGGCGTATGCGTATGCGGGCTGCGCATGCGCATGCAACCAGCTTTGAACCCCCCTATTGTAGTTGTGACATTACGCCTGAAACTGTCACTGGTAATTCCTTGCTCATACTGTGATCTTGGATTTGGCCGTGGAAAAATGATTATATAAGGTGCTGGAAATGGGTGTCACCTACCTTAAATAACATCATGGCAAAATCTAAGTAATTACGCAGTGTCCTGTTCTGTTCTTCTGAGTTTTTTGTAGTGACCATGATTTAGTAGCATCGAGGCATTATTGGCATTGTTACAAAATTGTTACTACTTGTGACAAAATGTGACATAAAGATGTGTGTCAGTTGTGACAATGACATGCATGAAAATAAAACGAGCTTATGAACCATGCCTTTGTCATGGCATTCGCTCGCTTTGCTTGCTCAGCCTGACACCGGCATGGGCCAGCTCGCATATATGTAACACAATGCTTAATCCCACTACAGTTACTCAATGACCGAAATGGTCATAGCATATGTAATAGATTACACTCCTTTGCTTTCAGCTACTCTAGACACTCTTTTTATACAAAACCATGTCCATTTTGAACTGAACTCGCCCTGCTTTCATTTCTTCCTCATCTTTGAAGAGAGATTCTTTCAATCTTCTTGTCATGGCATTCGCTTGCTTTGCTCACTCAGCCTGACACCGGCATCAGCTTACATATACATAACACAATGTTTAATCCCACTAACAGTGAGTTTGACTTTATTACAAACTCATATTAACTTGTTACTGACTTTATTACAACTTGTATTGACTTGGTATTGACTTGTATTAAGGTGTTATTGACATTATTACAAACTTGTATTGACTTGTTATATCGACTTTACTCCAAACTTTTTACTGACATCATTACAAACTTTTATTGACTTGTTATTGACTTTATTACAAATTTGTATTGACTTGTTATTGACATGATTACACACTTGTATTGACTTGTTATTGACATCATTACAAACTTGTATTGACCTGTTATTGACATTATTACAAACTTTTATTGACTTGTTATTGAATACACACCAAAGGTTTAGTAACCTGCCCTAAAGTCTTCTCACAATATATTTTTCAACCATTTGATTCAATCCAAGTACAATCTAAATCTAAATCTAAATCTAAATCCAAGTCTATCTTGATATCTATATTAGTTTCCAATTCCTGTAAATAATCTCTCAAGTTACTCACCTTTGCTAAACCACCCCATTCAACACTTCCTTGTATACCACATTGGCAGTTCTGTTATTTCCATTGTTTTCATTCAACAGCACCTTGATCCTTTCTCCAGATGTACACCTTGACAGTGCCACATATAGCTGCCCATGTGAGAACACTGGTGTCTGCAAGTCCAAGCCAACATGGGATACTGATTGGCCTTGTGACTTGTTGATAGTCATGGCAAATGCCAAGCGAACTGGAAATTGGTGTTGATGGAGTGGTAATGGCAAGGTCTCTGCTGAAGGCTCCAGTGTGATCCAAGGAATGAAAATGATATTTCCTGCAAACTGTGCATCTCCACTGATGATCCTGCACTTCAATACACATGGTCTGGCTTCAAGAAGAATAAGTCGAGTTCCATTGCAAAGACCCATGGTGACATCCAGATTGCATAGAAGCATGAGAGGACAGCTTATCTTAAGTGCCAGCCTGGAGAGAGGAAGGCCACTTGCTTTGATAGAGTTTAGATACTCTGCAGGATATGGCTGGTAGTTGTTTAACTCCTGCTCTCTGAATGAGACTGTATCAGCACTGTTAAAGACATGCTCTGGTCCAGGAAATCTGCTAAGGAGAAGAGAGTTGATGACATCAACATTGTCATTTGTGCAGGAGAGAATGGTCCTATCCAAATAGTACTAATCTGGCTTGTTCCCCTGCTCTATGCCTGGATATGTGGAATTGATAAGGTCATTCATGGTATTTCCATGGCAGAGCAGGTTCTGTGGAATCTGTATAGTGTCTGCAGCATCCACTGTTGTGCCTGCACCAATGTGCAAGAGCTAGGCAGCATGTGCAGTGTTCTCTGGAGTTCTGTCAAGTCATATATTCTTGGTCAAGTGATAGACAGTAATGCATTGCCAGAGAGTGCTCCTTTTGATGGATGAAGCTATGATCTGTTCTCTAGTATTCTTTTTCTTGAGATCACGCAAAGTGTGGTCTACTGCATCTGTGGCATATTTGTGCTGCATAGAAACTTATCCCAGATGATAATGGAAGTTTGATCAAGGACCTGGTGCAGATTTGAACCTTGAATTATTCTGCAAGTAAAGGCCTCATCAATTTCGATTGGGATTTTGAACATGGAATGTGCTGTGTGACCACCTTCTAGAAGCAATGCAGCGATTTCAGATGATGCCACACAGAGAGCGATTTTCCCTTGAGCATGAACAGCAGCTGTGATGGTGTTGCAGACAGAGGTCTTTCTACAACCTCCAGCACTATGCAAGAACATAAGCTTTCCCTTGTTATTGTTGACAGAATCCATTGCAGCATCAAAAACCCATTGCTGCCTGTGATTGAAAAGCTAGAGATTGTGAGCAACAGTGATGGCCAACTCTTCAACATTGTAATCCCTCTGTTCCTGCAAAAGCCTATTGGCAGAAACATCAATGTGCCAGTTTCCTTCAATGGGAGGCATCTCTGCATAATCAGAAAGTTGTTTGCCTGATCTGATAAGGATCTGATTGATGAGATGCAAGCCATACATGTACACTTGATCATCTGTAAAGTCTGTATCTGGATAGATTGAAAGAAGCTTGACTCTGAGGTCATCACAAATGTGATGTTTGAACTGGTTCCACAGGATGTCAGGAGATGTTGGATTGCAATGAAGAAGAATGGTGGCAAAGAGCAATCTGAGAGAGGAACCAAGCTGCATCTGGGCTGCCCCTGTAAGACACTGGACCCACTCCTGGTCATCCTGCAAAAGACCCAATGCAACACAGGCCTGCTTGAATGTATTATGGATGACACCATTGACAGTGTGCAAGTGCTGGAATGATGTTGCCTCTGTGACAACAGTAAGAAGGAGCCTGAGGTAGAACTTTTCCCTCTGGGCAGGAGAAGCAAAGTACATTCTGCCAATGGCAGCCTCACCATGCCTTCTTGGGTTCCACTGCTTCTTGGTTGGATTGTAGACCCATGCTTGAGGAAAGTTCTGGTAGGTGACAGTACAGGCTGCTTCATATCTTCTGTTGGCTTTGAACGAAGCAGTGAGATGTGTTGTCTTGGCAGCAGGCCTTTCTAAAACCTCATCAATGTTGTCATCTGCATTGAAGTAGACCATTTGCTGGTCCTCCAGATGGACAGGCAGACGATAAACATGAGGAGACTCTGCATGCATTCCAAATTCATTCATGTGCCAGCAGCTTTCCTCAGATCCAATATAATGTGCATCCAGATACTCCTTGACCTCATCTCTGTCTTGGTCAAGAATCTCAATCATGGTTCTGTCATGGCCTTTGTATATGTACTTGTGGATGTACTTGACAGCCTCTACTGAAGAACAGATCTCGACATTGATGTGACAGTTGTATCTGATAAATGAACCAAGTCATTAACTGATAAGCATGTTCTCAAATAAGTGCTCCTCACTTTGCAGCCAAATAAGGATTGTGTGGGATGACATGTCTGTTATCATAGACATAATTATGCTTCCTCACTGTTCTACTATTGTTGGGTCTGGCATAATCAGGATAATTGTTTGCAGTAAAGGAAGTTTGTTCTCTGAACTCCTTGGGATACCTCTTTCTGCACCTATTGTCAACCATGCATGAAGCCTTGGGTTTGTCATGACTGCAAGGACCATGAAGCATGCAGGTAGTTATAGTGTGATAGAGCATTGGCTGTGTGACAGGGTCAGGAATCTGAGCAGACACAATAGAATCAACATCATGGGCATCATGGATTTTGTCAGCTGGATCGAGAAATATAAGGAGGTGCATATGTGGAAGGCCTCTTTTTTGAAACTCAATGGTATGGATGTGTGCCAACACTTTACCCAAAACACCATCCTTGACATCCTTGATCAATGCATTCTTCTTTTGTTCAAAGACATGTGCAACAATGTCTGGCCTGTCATAAGCTTCCTGCTTTTTTCCATGGGTGGTAAAATGTGGATTGGGTGATTCCTCCTGCAACAGAGCTTCTTGGATTTCTGGCCATGGTGGATTGGCAGTCATGGTGAGAAAGAGATCTGGCTTGCCAAAAAAGTGACAAATGGCCATGGAATCCTGGAAAAGCTTATTCATTTGCCTTTCACTGCCTATATGGGTTGATGGAAGAATGATGTGACTTCCATGATCCTCTAGATTGATATTTTCATCCCAGTCACCCATGGCAGCATCTCTCAATCCAGCATACACATCGGCCCTAAGCTCCTTCCAGTGATGTCGGACCCAGCTCAACATATTCTGTTCAATAGATGCCCAAGCATCTACAACATACTGCTGCAAAAGATTTCCATCCCAAAACAATGGTGGCTGCTCTCCTGGCCTTGGATGCAACTGATAAGCATGGTAGCATCTCTGACTGACATTGGGAACTCTTCTGGCTCCATATGCACCTTGGTGTGCAGGTATATCTGGGTGCCATCCATCTTCACCATGAGGAAAGAGCAAAACATAGTGCAGAGTTGAATAAGATGGATGCAACTGGCTGATATGCCTAAGTCCTCCCCCTCTCAGCCTGAGAACAATATCTTTGTGGTTAGACCGTTCCTCGGAGCCATCACCTGGAATAATAGCTGCCACTTCATCATTGGCTGTAAGGAGATTATAGCGACATAAATCCTGGGTTCTATCTGATCGCAGTGGTATAAAGACATTGTCCTGCTCTTCTGGAGGCTTTCCCCTCATGATCTGAAATGCCTGCTTGAATAAAGGCACATAAGGATGGGTATTATTCAGCATGGCCTGCAGCTCTGTCATGCTAACTGAGTTGAGATTATTGTTTTGCCACTCCTGAATATTGAGCTGTGTGATAGGATCATGAATATAGAGCTGTGCATAGGCTGCAGGCCATCCAGGAGGTGCAGAAGTGCTCCAGAAAGATGATGAAGATCCCCATGAATATGAAAGCTGTATACATCTGATGTACCTGTGACAGAACAGTCCACCTTGACACCCAAAGAAGTGAATGCAAATGCAGCATTGTACTGTTGGATGTTTGTTTAAAATTCCTTAGAAAGAAAGCTTTTGCCACACAACAGATCTCGCAATATGGCAGGGGCAGGTTGGAAAAATGGCAGACAAATTTGTCCCTGCAAGCAGCAACTTCCAAACTTTGGTACAGCTCGGGTAGACCTGGCCAACTTTTCACAATCAAAATGCAAGGCATGGCAGTGTGGACACTCCACATTCATGGGTCCAAGTGAATGTCTGGGAATTGGCTCCTTATAAGGTGCACGACCAAGTGGTAATGGCCTTGCAGGTCGATGTGGAGGTAGAGGGACAGGCATAGGTGGAGGCAAAGGTGGCAACATTAGAGGATTCAAGAATGAAGCAGGCAGCAGCGGTGAAGGAGATTGCATGGGAGATGGTGGCAATGATGGAACATGGAATATTGGGTCAGGCAGCAGTGGTGATGAAGATTGTGGAGGAGAAGATGGAAATTGTAGTGGAGACACTCTTCCAAACTCATCATAATAATCTGATGGCATAGGAGATGGTGGAAATTGCAAAGTGGTCACCCTTTCAAATTCATCATAATAATCTGATGGCAGGGGAGAAGGTGGAAATTGCAAAGAAGACTGGCTCCCATCATCATCATCAGATTCCTCATTTTCCATTTCCCTCCTCAAAGCAATCTCATTATTCCTCTGTTCTTCATACTCAGCAGCCAACAATGCAGTCATTTCCCTATCCATCTGAATTTGTTCTGCTTGTGCATCCACTTGAGCTCGATATTGATCAATCTGATCTTCAGACATATTGTTTGCCAATTGATCCAACCTCATCATTTGTTGATGCAAGTTCCTGTCTGCAATAAATAGACGTTGGAGCTCCTCAGCCTCATCCATCTGTACCTGCTCCTCTGCACGCAGTTCATTTCTCCACATCTGATGCATCCTGAGAGCCCATTCCTGATCGCGCCTGTTACGTTCTTGCAATGCCGCTTCTATATTGATATGTCTGGGTGGATCATGATATCATGGCTCAGCAGCTAAAGCAGCTTGCTGTACAGCTGTCTGCCTCTCCCTTTCCTGTTCAGCCAGCTGCTCCAATTGTTGATTGGTTACTTCAGCTGCAGCTGCTTGCTGCTCCATGTGCTCTTCAGCCAGCTGCTGCAATTGTTGATTGGCTGCTTCAGCTGCAGCAGCTTGCCTGTTCCTTTCCTGTTCAGCCAGCTGCTGCAATTGCCAGGTATGCTGCCTAGCTGCTTCAGCTTCAGCAGCTTGTCTTTGTGCCAGCTCTTCAGCTTCAGCAGCTTGCCTTTGCTGCTCTTGTTCAGCCAGCTGCTGCAATTGCCAATTATGCCACCTAGCTGCTTCCACTTCAGCAGCTTGCCTCTGTTCAATCACCTCCTGCAATTGCAGATTATGCTGCCTACTCATTTCAGCCACCTGCTGTGATATTCTCTCTCTGGCAGCAATAGCCTCAGCACTTCTCCTTTCCTCAGCAACCTTCTGTAATAATTCCTGCTGATCCTGATACTGCCTTACTGCCTCTTCTTGTAACTCCTGAACATGTGCATCATAATCTGCAGTCCTTTCCCTCAATGCAATATCTCCCCTATGCAGATTATTGAGTGCAGGATCTGCTTGACCACCTGAAATATTATGCAATGGTCCCAATCCCCTTCCTCTCCCTCTCCCTCTCCCCCTTCTTGTTGGTAACTGAGGTGCAGGTGGAACCACAGGAATAGGATTGGCCAAAGGTGCATTCCACCCTGCTGGCAGTTGAACCTGTGGTATAGTAGAAGCTATATTTGCCCCTATTCCATGGTTTGCCAAAACAGGTCCAGATGGCATCATAGGAGCCCCTCTCCTATGTAATACAGGAGCAGGAGGTACAACAGGCAATTCAAACTGCCTTGGAGCATCCCAATCAGCAGGCATCTGCACCTGTGGTATCTGAGCTGCCAATGCAGCTCCATAATTCAGTGGAACAATTTTTTCAGCAGGGGCAGTCACTCTGACTCTGCTTCTCCTCTCATCAGGATTGGTCATCTGCAACCTTTCCAAATAGTCTGCATCTCTAATTCTAGCCCTTTCCACTTCTGGTGTAGAAGGTCTACTTTGATTCCTGCAAACACTCTAATCAGCCATTATTATTGCAACATATGCCAACACCACTCACATATTTAGTAATGGTAAAGCCCAATAATAATTTTGTTCAATAGCCAACAATGTAGCACAGCTGAAGTAAGGTCAGCAACAACTTCCTTTAACAGCCAGTTGTCACAACACTCACTGTAATTCAACTGTTTTCAAGTTTCAATAGCCAATTCCAACACTTATGTAATGACAATCCCAATTTTGCTATTTGATAATAGATAGCAATTGTAAAAGTGTCACTATTATAGCCCCATATGTTGTGTAAAGAGAGGTACTTAATTGATTGTCGTGCACTCTCTCTCCACATGTAAGGAAATGTAAGCTGTTTGGTCATGTTGTGCATGTTCTGGAAGAGGCATGAAAGTAGGTGTCCACTATATCGCGACTGAAATTTTATGCACCCAAATCTCCCTTTTTGGTATTTGACTTGTTACTGACCTCATTACAAATTTCTATTCACATGTTATTACTTCATTAAATTTGTATTGACCTGTTACTGACTCAGACTTTTTTCTGACCTCGTTACAAATTTGTATTGACCTGTTACTGACCTGATTACAAATCTGTATTGTCATGTTACTGACTTCATTACAAATCATAAATTTGTATTGACTTGTTACTGACCTCACTACAAATTTGTATTGTCATGTCACACACTTCGTTACAAATCACAAATTTGTATTGACTTGTTACTGACCACATTACAAATTTGACCTGCCTTTTCGGTACTATACATATGGACAACAACATTTGAAACCCAGCTATATTAGTCAGAGCTGACCAATTCTTACCAAGCCTGACAAATTTTGCACAGCTCTGACCAAGCCTAACAAAGCCTGACAAATTTTAGATAATCCCATCAACCATCACTCCCATCATTCCCACAAAACGAATGTAGCATATGTTATACGTGTCATCCCATCAATCATCACCAATCAATCACTGTTCTCAGCTAAAAAACTCCCTTATTTAGCTTGCCATCACTCCCACAAAATGGTCATAACATATGTAGTAGATGTTGTTTAGATGTATATTGGTTATGTAGTTCTGGCCCCTCCTGCATTATTTTCAAGTTTGTATAATCGGCAAAATGTATTACAGATCACGGTGGTCAGGGTTCCTGGCACTGGAAAATTACTGGTAAATTACAGTACCTGGACCCCTGTAATTTACCAGTCTGAGTGAAATATTTCATGTGATGTTTTCCAGCTGTTATCCAAATGATCCTCCCTAGTTTCTGTTTGATGGTCTAACAATTTATGTAGGAGGCACAAGTGAGATGTTGGAGGAGTCTATGTATGTTACAGATGGGGAAATCAATTTTTTGTTCTTATTGTCTTACTTGTGTACATCACACACTATTGTTCTTTTCTTCATTGTCTTGCGACCACATGCCTCTAATCATACATCGTCACTATCCCACCTTATTGTAGTAGACTGTGGATGTCCTTTCACTATTGTCTTTTCATTCTTATTGTTTTTATTGTTCTCGTAGCACGACTCATTTATCTACGATCTGTGCTTGTAGTATTTAGACTGTGAATACAGGACCTGGTTATTCTTACATTCCTAATGAACTCCAGTTAAGTCACCCTCAACTGTCACTTACGAGCTTCAGTGACTCTTTGAAGAACTTCCTGCTTTAACGTCGACGCTTAAGAGCCTCGACTGCTAATAGTAACCTTGACTATAACAAAAGGTCAAGCTGATTCGAATCTCTGTCGACTAACCTCAGTCTAGGCAGCACTTACACTACGACACCATTCTTACGAGAACCACCCGACCTTACCCCACCCAATGAAGAAAAGACATGGCAGCTCCATCCACTCCCACTGCTCCCACTGCACCCACTGCCCCTATCACTCGTCCCACTGAAATCAAGATGAGGGCTCCGATGACTACTCCAAGGATAGAGTGAAGACTATGCTCTTCCTCCTCAACTGTGGGGCCTATGTCGATGCAAACATGACCACGTTCCCAGACGATCGTCACAAGATCCTATTCATGCTTTTTTATATGAACGGAGGGACAGCAGGGCCATGGAAACAGGCATACCTGGAAGAGAGATACATTGAATCAAAGCCCTGGGATACATTCCAGGAATTCATTGTGAAAGTATGAGCAGCATTCTCACCCATTGACGACGCAGGGAATGCATGCACCCAACTCCGGGCACTCTCGCAGGGAGCAAAAGGAGTTGACGAATACATTGCCCAGTTCAAAACACTGGCCTATCGAACCAAGATCAAAGAAGATGCTGTGCTAATCGAATACTTCATAGATGGACTCAACAATCGAGTCCTGGACAAGGTATTCAGAATGGAGAACCCACCTGACCCCATTGAAGGATGGTATACTCATGCAGCAAGGGCGGAGGGACATCTGAGATGGGCAAAGGCAATAAAAGAAAGAACCTACAGTAAGGCGGGAGGAGGAGGAGGAACAGGAGGCTCCTCAAGGGACCCAAACACCATGGACATCGATGCGACATGCCTCTCTTATGCAGAGAGGCTCGAACATATGAAGAAAGGGAAATGCTTTATTTGTCACAAATTAGAGCATAGAGCCAGCGATTACAAGAGAGGGAAGGAACCACCCACAAAAGAAGAGAAAAAGGTCGAAACAAAGAAAACACCATGCGACCACTACACCAAGATCCATGCACTTATCAACGAGTTGGAAGAGAAGGAGAAAGAAGAGGTGCTGGATCTTATGGTGGCAGAGGGTTTTTAAGGCGGCGGCCCACATCGGCAGTGGAACCCGCCAGAGTAATCGTCTCAACTGTAATGATAGTGCAAGTGAGCCACCAATCTATGTGCATTCCCATTTACTGCATATTAGGAGACACAAAAGCCGAATTACCTGCCCTAATCGACTCTGGGGCAGGAGAAACATTCATCGATCACTGAGTCATCAAAAGACTCAGATTAAAGAAAATCCCACTCGCAAGAAAGATCCTCGCAAAAAAGTTGATGGAACCCTAAACAAGAATGGAACGATCTCCCATTACATTTACATCAACACAGAAATTGGAGGAAAAGATGAGAAGATAAGGATGCTCATAATGGGGCTGGGAAAGGAGAGGATTATCCTGGGTTACTCCTGGCTTCAAAGACATAACCCAATTATTGACTGGAAACTAGGGACCTTGACCAACAAACCAACTGAGGGTCTCCTTATGAGGAAAATCCGGACTATGATCGAGCGATCACGCACCATTACTGGTAAGCAAAGTCCCACTCTAGATGACAAGGGGCTGTCTGTATCGAGAGTAACGTTGAGCCTGACTCTCGAGAGGCTACCTATAAGGAGTGCTGGGGAGACCTTCAGGGAAACCCACCTCACTGCTGCCGAGCACATGAAGAGTAGGCTTGGGACGGTTCATCTTGCAAGAGGACTTTGCGCTGAGGACAAACCCGATGGCAACGAATCACACTTGGCAATGAACACCCACTCTGGAATCAACCCGCAGACATCAGCACTAGACACTGAGGGCATCAACTTACCGCCCTGCACGAGGGAGGAGGATCATGATGGAACAGATGCACTGTTTGCCTATATTCGAGGGGAACCAATGATCGGGGTGTTCAGAACCAAGGAATTCCCCCTTATGATCGAACATGACTACATTCCCTTGAATTACCAAAAACTCAGGCACATCACATGCATCACTTGATCTCGATCAACTGGCAGGGTAGCTTACTCTAATACCACATACATCTGAGCAAAGACCTCCGTCTCGCAAAGGCTTGCCCATGAAAAAGAGGGCAACAAGGAGATGCAGTCGCTCAATGATCTACTCCCTGATAAATACAAAGAGTATCGGAGCATATTCGAGAAAGCAGCATCGGAAAGATTCCCTGAGTCTAGACCATGGGACCATGTGATCGAGCTCAAACCGAACTTTATCCCGAAAGACTGCAAGGTCTACCCCATTACCCCGGCAGAACAGAAAAAATTAGATGAATTCATCGATGATAACCTGAGAAAGGGATACATTGCCCCATCCAAGTCACCCATGGCATCACCGTTCTTCTTTGTAGTGAAAAAGGACTCTGATGCACTTCAACCCTGCCAAGACTACCGGTATCTGAATGAAGGGACCATCAAGAACTCTTACCCCCTCCCATTGATCGGTGATCTACTCGACAAGTTGAAAGGGGCAAGATGGTTCACTAAATTAGACATCAGATGGGGATATTACAATGTCAGAATTAAGAAGGGAGACGAGTGGAAAGTGGCGTTCAAGACCAATAAAGGGCTGTTTGAGCCCAAGGTCATGTTTTTCGGACTCTGTAACTCCCCGGTGACTTTCCAGGCAATAATGAATGATATCTTCTGGGACATGCTGAACAAGGGGTGGCTGGTAATCTACATGGATGACATTCTTATCTTCTCTAAAAATAAAGAGGAACATGAGAAGAGAACAAGGAGGGTCCTAGCAAGACTTAGAGAGAATGACCTCTACCTCAAACCCGAGAAGTCTAGATTTGACATACAGGAAGTTGAGTTTCTTGGACTGATTCTGTGACCAAACCAGCTAGCCATGGACCCAACTAAATTGAGTGGAATTAAAGACTGGCCACCCCCAACCAATGTCAAAGGGGTTAGATCATTCCTGGGCTTTGGGAATTTCTATCGGAGATTCATTGGCAACTTCGCCACAATCACAAAGCCACTCAATGACTTGACAAAGAAGGATCAGCCCTTCAATTGGACAAATGAATGCCAAGAGGCATTCGACACACTAAAAAGGAAATTCTCCAAGGCACCAGTACTGTTAATGCCGAACACTGAGAAGCCATTTGTAATCGAAAGCGACGCCTCAAAATATGCAATGGGGGCTGTCCTGAAACAAACCGACACTAATGGAGACTGGCACCCTTGTGGTTACATCTCCCACTCCCTAACAGCGACCGAATGGAATTATGAGATCTACGATTGGGAGCTCCTGGGAATAATATGAGCGCTGGAAACCTGGAGACACTACCTCTAGGGATCCGAACACCCCATGATGATCCTGGTGGATCACAAGAATCTCATGTACTTTAGAACAGCATGGAAACTGAACTGGTGACAGGCGAGATGGAGCCTTTTCCTATCGCAATTTAACCTCCAATTAGTACACGTGCTGGGGAAAATGATGATACAATCTGATGCCTTATCACGACGAGGAGACCACATACCCAACGTCGACAATGACAATGATGACATCACATTATTAAAAGACGAGATCTTTGCACAGACTATTGACACTGAATTGAAAGAAATACTGGCAGGAAGCATGATGCATGATGACCTACTAAAAGAGATAGTAAGGGCCATCAAAGAAGGAGGGACGCCACTGATCAAGTCAGCGGTAGAAGACTGGAGAATGGAGGATGATGGGGCAGTCTTTTTTAAAGACTGATGCTATGTCCCAGATGACAAGGAATTGAGGAGGAAAACTGTGGAAAAGTACCATGACAATGTACTTACGGGACACCTTGGCCGTGGAAGTATTCTGGAGGACTAATAATCAATTTCATATCTGGAATCCATGGAATCTCACTGGACTCATAATCAACTGGATTAACCAGAATCACCTGGATGTGCAGCATGAGAGAGAACTGTACTTACTGGAATGCACATGCTTTTTGAATCAAAAGTTTCACATACAACAAGAGTTGAACACTCAACCTTAGGTGTGACCAAAGATTAGCACCCTTAACCACTGAGCCACAGAGTCATTGTTAGTGTACTCATGTCTAAACTATTTATTATCCAACCAAGATGCATGGTAACAAATCACTAATGAATTATCAATCATAATGCATCACAACTGTGTGACATGTCATCACCAACACTCTCACATGCAACCCCACCCATATCCACCAACCACTGACCCATCGCAACCCCATCCATCAACAACTCCCATCAAAAACAATGCCCAACACTCATGCCAGCGCATGCAAGAAAGGATTGGGCCCATTGCCTGCCAAATCCCCATCCAAAACAGGTTCCCAAACTTATAAACATGCCATGTCAGCACTCCTTTTGCTTTCCTAGAGCTGAACTTGCCCTTGAGGCAAGCAGAGTCTCGGTAGGCCGTACTCATGGCCAGCCTTATTCCCAGGAGTCTTCCCAACTCTTGGAATGCATTTGAGGCGAATTGTGGGTCGCGGTCAGATATGATCTTGTTAGGGAGGCCGAATCTTTTAAACACATTTTGCAGATAAAGGTCTGCTGCCCCCAGTGCATCAATGGTCTTGTTGCAGGGGCTGAAAATTACCCCTTTAGTAAGCCCATGGTCTACCATGACCATGATGGTGTCACATCCCTTGCTGATCGGTAAGTCGGTGATGAAATCCATTGTTACCAGCGCAAATAGTCGTGTTGCCTCAGATTTGATCAGCGATAGTGGTGGAGTTGTGGGGTGTGTGTTTACCTTCATTTGTTGGCACATGGCACATCCGTCAATGTAGTTCCGGATGAAGATTGTCATTCCCGGCCACCAGTAGTCCCTCCATACCAGTTCGAGAGTCTGGAATTGGAAATCTATCTCCAGATCTTCTGCACGAACAAGCCATCACAATGGAAGGGGCACCTCACCACTGCCGAGTTCACACACAATCAGAAGCATCACTCGGTGATCAAAAATAGTTTTACCTGATGATGGGAACCCACCCCAAGGCCATTCCTATGACGTATGAAAAAACAAATGTACCGGCTACCGAACAGAGAATAGCTGAATTAGGAAACATGCAACAAGAAGCCCTGGCGGCACATGAACTGTCCCGACAAGTAATGATCAGACAAGGCGGACGAGGCTTCCACCCATTTACGGTGGGGGAAAGGGTTTGGCTAGATTCTAAGAACTTGAGGTTGGGATACCCGACCAGGAAACTCGCCCCTAAAATTCCCTATCACCCAGGTGATTTCCTCCCATGCCTACAAATTAAGGCTCCCTTCACAGTGGAGGATACACCCCATTTTCCATGCCTCGCTCCTTTTGCATTTCAAGGAGAACAAGACACATGGGCCAAACCTTCTTCCTCCACCCCCGGAGCTGATCAAGGGAGAACTTGAACACGAGGTTGAGGCTATTTTGGCCCACAAAAGAATGGGCCAAAGAACCCGATTCCTAGTAAAGTGGAAAGGCTACAGCACAGCGGAAAATACTTGGGAACCAGAAAAACACTTAAAAAATGCCCCAGAAATTCTGAGTGAATACAAGTCTACCCACAATCTACTCCCATCATGAGCTGCCCTCTACACTTCTTCATGAATGCCATGCCTGACCCCAATCCAATTAGAACCTTCGAATTGATCTTGAGCTTCGTCCGCGACACTGACGACTCCAGAAATGAAGAGAGACTGCTTTCTGTGACCCAGGACCGAGTGCTGCTCAATGGGACAGTGCACAACCTATTCCAAACTTACCGAGTGATCTCTTCCCTCGAACAGGTGTTCCAGCACCTGACCGAGGAAGCCTACCAGCTGGATTTGCTCCCCCTCATGAGGAGCCTAGATGAGCAAGCTCTCAATTACAGACCTGGAGAGCGAGTCCCCACACCTCAATGGATATTCATTATAGAACCCCTTGACGATGAAGAAGACAAAGGGTCCGAGACAACACTAGAACAACCAACGTCTCCATCTCCTTCACCCCCACCCCGGTATCCGTCATCGCCACCTCCACCACCATGCGCACCTACACCTCATCCCAGACGACCCACACCAGAATATCTGCCTGCACCACCGTGGATGCGAAACTCCGTTTGTTTTACATGCGCCTGGATCGGGCATTTTTCCTTACACTGCCCAGAGTATCAATGCCCCCACTGTCAACAGTGGCGCCTGGAACATTCCGCACTCTTCTGCCCCAACAACCTGACATGTGACAACCCTCCTCATCACCGAACCACCTAACCCCGACCAACTATGATTAAAGACCTCCACCTCGTCATCATTCTCGGTGCCATATTCGGCGCGGCCATTTTAATTATGATAATCTTTTACTTTCTTATCATGCTCAGAATCATGACCGCCCCACTGCTACCTCGAATCACAGCGCTCATAACTGGCACCTCGGTGCAATTTGCGGGGAGGGATGACATCGAGTTACCTACCCAAGTCTACATGCATGACACACCCACCAGAATGACTACCGACACATTCTCCACGATGAATAATGAAGAACAGCCTATGCCATTTGACCTGATGCAGACAGTCAGAGGCTAGTTTTGGATGGGACTCGAAACATTGAGGGGGAGCTAATGTTACGGATGGGGAAATCAATTTTTTGTTCTTATTGTCTTACTTGTGTATGTCACACACTATTGTTCTTTTCTTCATTGTCTTGTGACCGCATGCCTCTAATCATACATCATCACTATCCCATCTTATTGTAGTAGACTGCGGACATCCTTTCACTATTGTCTTTTCATTCTTATTGTTCCTATTGTTCTCATAGCACGACTCGTTTATCTATGATCTGTGCTTGTAGTATTTAGACTGCGAATACAGGACCAGTCAAGCTCAGCTTGATCTGGTCATTCTTATGTTTCTAATGAACTCCAGTTAAGTCACCCTCAACTGTCGCTTACGAGCTTCAGTGACTCTTTGAAGAACTTCCTGCTTTAACGTCGATGCTTAAGAGCCTTGACTGCTAATAGGAACCTTGACTATAACAATGTATAACAACAGTAATGGGTGAGACATTTAGATCTTCTTTAACTTTCACCTGCTACTGCAAGTTTGCAACATCCTACCAATTCTCACTTCATTCTAAAAACCATTTGGTCAGAATGGAACTGAATCCTGATAATCAGTCCCTTGAGACAAGTAACAGTGTGCAGTGTTTGCTAAAGTCCAGCTGTGGATGATCCCCTCTATTGAGTTCCCTTTGGCCCTTGCTGTGTCTCCAAACATGTCTCCAAACTTCACTTCTGGCCTTTGGAATACTGCGATTGCACATTTGGTAGCTAGCTAGCAGATAGTGGGTGCTGCCCTAACACATACTTCATAAATTGAAATAAATACTATTAATACTACTACTGTTATTTACAGGTGAGAGGGCAAGCCCAAGGAACACTGCTCATTTCATGGGTGCTTATATACCTGTGGCAGTGCATGGACCATTTGGTCATGCTTGAAAAATACAGTCATGGAAAGGGGTACTTGGCACCAGAAAAAAAAAATGGTATCCTCCTTTTGGATGCAGAAATGGCTGGGGGATTGAAAAATTCAACTCTGAAAAATTTCCTGCTACTGGTTGGCTGGTTACCTAAAAAGGAAATTGGGGGGGGGGTTTCAATGAGGTTGAAATTTTTGAAAATTGCTTGGAATGGCCAATTGTGCTGAAGAAAAATATCAGAAAAAATAAATTTTATTTGAATATTTTTTATCAAAATGGCTGTAGCTTGCCAACTACTGACCAGATCAACATGGGGGTTGTATTTTTCAAATTCCTGACCATTTTTACATCTATTAGATGATACCCTCTTTCTTTCTGGTGCTGATGATGTGTTCAGTTGGTACTCAGTACAGAGTCTCAATGGAAGGGGTGAACACTTAACCTACAACTGCAGGCATGCTCAAGGTGAGGGGGGAGTTCACTTAGAGGGCCTTGGATCGTCCTTCAGGGTGCAGAGACTATGGAGAGGCTGGTATGGCAGTTTTCAATGTGTGCACTAGTTGTGTATGCTAAAGGGGAGATATGCACAGTGGCAGGAAAGTGCACAATGCGAAGGGGCAAAAACGTGCAGTGTGGAAAAATGCACAATGATGAGGGTGATGAAGATGGGAGGTGTAGTGGGATGAAGACAACACTGGGATGTGCTGTGAAGGTAGTGCATAGGTTGGGGACACAAACAGGATGGAAGCGCAAGGGGCAGAAAAAGGCACAAATGGTGCGCAAAATATGGCTATGCAAATAAGTGTGCAAACAGTGTGCAAATGTGGCTATATGAAGGGCACACTGTAAGAGTGCTCGAATGAGGACAAAGAACACAATGCAGGGACGAAATGCAACAATACGATGAGGGGATGCAAACGATACACAAATGCAGCTATACGAAGGGCGCACTACAAAGGCACATGGACTGGATGCTGGTGCACAGACTATGTGTGACGCTGACTGAGCTATGAACTATGAGGGGGGGAAAGATCCTCTGGATTCTCTATCTGTCCACCTACTATGTACAAATGGCTTATGTGATAAAAACAGTAAAATAAAGCATAAAAATAGAAAGTGCCATGCGCTACCCACAAGTGCATCCATTCGCCCATCTAAACCCGACCGCACTATGCCACTGCCTCAGCCAATAAGATTTGCACACCTATAGCCCACTACCCAACTGTTCCAGTACAATGTGCTATTTTTGGTGTGCTCTAAGTCTTGTGCACTTTTCCCAATTAATCTGCTTTGGTGTTATGTGTCGCATGCTGTGCCTTAGTAATAATGACATGATCAACCTGTGCCAGTTACCAGATAAGGTGATACCGATTGGAAATGCAGAAGAACTATAAGGAGATGCTGTGAAAGGCCAAATACCACCAAAGCACCAGGATTACATGAATGCACCAGGTGTGCACGGTCCAATGCCAAATAGGTGCAAAGCACCCTGATTATGTGAGGACATGCAGTTTGCTCATGTTGGAATTGTGATGCACCTCGAATAAATGTGCCAGTAAGATGGGAGTTGTGATGTGCAGTGCACTGGTGCAGTGGATTGTTGTGTGTATGATAGGGATTGTGCAATGAGTGTGCAGCAGGGAATGTGAGTTGCAGGTAAAGCATAAAAGGAGCACGCAAAGGCGCATCGAGCATGCAATAAATGTGGAAGGCAGATAAGGAGTGTGGGGGGGGGCATGGGGAGGCAGTTTGAAGCACAATGAGGCGCATTTAGGGCGCATGACGATTGGCAGCTATGGGGGAACCAAAAGCACAGTAGAAATGCAAAAGGCACACAAAGGCACACCTAAACGGTCAAAGGCATGCAAAAGCGTGCTGCGCAAAGTGTGCAGAAGCCATCTAGGAGGTGCGCACAATCACAAAAAATGCCGTAGTATGCATGCAGGGCGATAGGGAGCCATATCATCTCCTCCCAACTGAAGTACTGACTGTCCTCAGGCAGCATGCAATTGGTCAGCACAAAATTTTCTTTGCTCACATAAGCGGCCATCCTCTCCTTATCTATCTCTGACCACCATCTATCCTCTATAACTCTTTCCACAACCCATCTCTACCTAATCTGATGGCCTCAGCATTGACCTTAGCCCTCAGACAAATGATCCTGACCCTCAATGAGACCCTCCCTGCTGCTGGGAGCGAGCAGACAACAATGCAAGCTTGGGGTGAAGGGTTTTGTAGTAAACTGGTGCGCTTTTTGTGTTTCCATAACCGGTGCAGGTTGCTAAGGGTTGGGGCATGTAGAACATGTATAAAAGCTGCACGGACACTGTTAAAGACGACACAGAACTCAATGCACTCACGAAGGTGTGCAGTGCATTCAGTGGGATCATGGTGGAGGAGTGGCTTACTTGGGGTGAGGAACTGATGCCTGATATGCATAAGATGATTGAGGAGAAAGAGTGGTCTGAGGAATTTGAGCATAGGGTGCACGAGCTGGCGGGGCAGCTGGAAGCGTGCATGGAGCACACTGAAGCATGCAAGGCATGCTGCACACTCTTGACTGCTGAATTGCAGGTGCCCGAGGTTAACTTGGAGCATCTGGAAGGTGAGTTCAGGGCAATTGATGAGGCAAGTGATATAGATACCACTGAGGCGCAGGAGGATGAAAAGGCATACATCGCGCTGGTGCACTCTCTGCGCGCACTTTCTGGAGTGACCGATGCTGAGGTCGTAGGCGAAGGAACTGGGGAGTCTTGGGAGAGTGGGGTGACGAGCAAAGGGGAGAGTGAGCAGAGCGATGAGAGCGCTAGTGTGGATGAAGGCGCAAGTGCATGACCAGTGCATGCAATGCGGCAATGTGCATATGTCGAAGTGCCACCACTGAGTGGCATTGGTGCCACCTCCGACACAAATAGTGGACCAGTAAGTTTTTTTGGATATGCTTCAAACTCACTAAACGGTTCCCCTTTCTACCCTAGTGTGATAACTGCTGCCACATGGGCCAACCAGCTAGGTGCATCTCTGTCAATGGAAAATGGTGCGCCCCATGCACAAAGGGTAAGAGAAAGTGTGAATGGACAAAGCGCACCCTCACACAGCTGCACGGAACTTCTAGAGGCAGGAAAGCAGCTACTGGGCACTCTGGTGTGTCTTTTTCTCATCCTCCTTCCACGCTGTGCTAACTATTCCAAAGGCGCATCGCAAACTGACAAGGGCAATGAGAGCGATGCAGAGCTCATCAGCCCCTCGAAAGAGCACACATCAAAGTGCCACAAAGTCGAAAATGCGCCCCCTCCCCCATTGCAAGTGCACCCAAGGCCGCACTGCCTTACCATTCACCTGGCAAGTGTGCACACGCAATTCTCATGCCAAACCAGATTGGGAAACACCTTGGGGGATGCGGTCTACCAAGGCCAGGATGTTGAGGTGCTCGACTTAGCGCAATGCCGCTCAGTGGTCGCAGTCTTGGGCGCCATGCATGATCACCTTAAAGAAGACGTCCAAAGGTCACTCGTCAAGCTAGAAGTCACCAAGAGCTGGTTGTGTAGTGCAGAGCAAGCAGAGGCTGACGCAAAGGTGAAACTGGATGTGGCCATGGAGCACTTGGAGTTCCTGGAGTCCATTGAGTAGCCGCTCACCTGTATAAGTTTTAGATAGTGTGTCAATCCATCTCTCTGTTGCACCTGCGATACACATGATGCACTCTGAAGCAGTGCAATGTGTGTGCATGTGCAAATGTGCGCACTTTGTGCCAACCTGTGCATGCACTTCCATGGTGCCATAAAACAAAATTTGTAAGTCCAAATAATATATGTGAGGGAAAAGAGATAAGATAAGCAACATTCGAGCAAGAAATGTCAAGTGCACAAAAAATGCACACCAGCGCAAAAATGTGCAAATGCAAAGGAGTGCAGAAAAATCATCCAACCATCACTTTCCTCCTCCCAACTGAGATATTGACCATGTCCAAATAATAAAAGAGTAAGAGATAAAATGAAGTGCATGCCATATGACAAAGTCAAAAAAATGGGAAAGGCTCAGTAGATCATCATGGCCAGTAAAACCCATGGGTTGCGCAATCATGGAATGCATTCAGAAGTGACTTTGTGAATAGGAAAAGGTAACGTTGATAGGTCCACTGTGCGCTTTAAGGTCTGGAGAAGACTCCCACTCATATCAACACATCACGACATGCACTCTGAATTACTACAAACACCATGAAACTGACTTTGAACACTTTTCGATTTATTTCGCACTATTTCGGATGACTTCGAAACACTTCAAATGCCTTCGAACCATTTTGCGACACTTTGTACAACTTTGGCCACCATATAGTTGTCTTAAAACACTTTCAATACACGATGCTCAACTGGAGTAAACTATTTAGTCACATATCAAGCACTACCGGATGCAAGGAGAGATGATAAAAGAATTGGGGTACGATAATGGCGGTTTTGGGGTTTCAACAATCTATTGAAACAACAAGAGAAGTATTCTTACTATATGGTGACACTGAACATTTCAATTATCATCATTCCTCATTTGTTTTTATGTTTTACAATCCCTTTATTGCTGTGCATACTGCCTCGTGTTCTACACCTGTTATATTTCCTTTTTGGTACTTACCTCTTTAAAATGTATATAGACTTGTACTAGTTACTTAGAACAACAGAGAACCAGTTACCCTCTCCACTATAGTCGAATTTAAGAGCAGTTCTCTTGAGTCTTACCTCGCATCGTATCTCTGAAGTCCTGTGAAATATTGTGAACTTCCTTGAACTTTCGTATTCATTCTCAAATCATCATCGCCTACCATCACTAAAAACCCAGCTTACACCTTCGAACCTTCTCGAACTTACCTGAATTACTTCGGACCCTTTCAAATCTATTTTGAACTACTTTGGACATCTTCGAACATATTTTGAACCACTTCGAACATCTTCGTACACTTTTAAACACTATTCATCACATTGTTACCATTTTGCATCACTAAAAACAATGTTCTGGTATTAGAGGTAATATCTAGGACCAACTCGCACCCTTCCTCTAGCCTGAGTTATACTACATAAGCCTATTAACAGGTTTTAGTTAGGTTTCCAGGTCGAGCATTATCAATGTAAAAAAATGAAAGAAAGCAAAGTGTATGTATAAAAAGGTGAAGTATCCATAGCGGTGCACATGGAGCGCTAGTTGCATGCCTCATCGGTGCTTTCTTTATCCTCAGCACTATCTCCTTGCGCTTCTTCTTTGTCAACTGCTTCTTCGTCTTCTGTGTCCACTACTATGGACTCTTCCATCTCCCTCAACTGCATTGTAGTGATATCGAGCACTATGTCAGGAAGCGCAATGGACTTGCGCACGTGGTACAGAAGTAGGTGGAATGTGGCTACTGGCCTGTCAAATACCATCCCATTGAGCTCGCAAACAATATATGTGCCACCTTGATTGCATGATACTATAACTAGAGGACCAAGATAATGTGCATGCATTTTGCGGTTAAGGCTCTTCTCGATCGCTGTGTTGCACATAAGGACTAAATCACCGTGCTGGAAGTCAAAATTGCAGATGGTCTTTGAGTGTGCTTTCTCGAAACAGAGCGCCACTTTGTGCCTTTCTGCATAGATGCGGGAATGGATGCACACTAAGTCTTCTGGATGCTTTTGCAATGCACACGCACACTGCGCGATCAAGTCTGTAGTGGAGAGTATAGAATCTGGGGGTGGGTTAAGGTATGTCGCTTTAATGATATCAAGAGGGATTAGAGGCTGCGTGCCTGTCACAATGAAGTATGGCAAAATGCCAAGGTGCTTCCGAACTGTGATGTGCTCCATCCAAAAGACTGAGTACAGTGCACTGAACCACTTTGATTCTACTCCATCTGTGGCTTTGATAAGTGCTTGACGCACATCAAAATGTGTGCGCTCAACAATTCCATTAGCATGCGAGTTATAGCCAGATATGCGGATGTGATTGATATGGTAGCGCTTACTGAAATAGGCTAGCACTTTGATGAATGGCTTGCCATTATCAGTGATTATGTCATACAACATGCCCCATCTGCAGATGAGGTCTTGAAACATCCAATCGCCAAGTGCGCTCGCATTTTCTTTAGGAAGCCCATGGAATTCTGGCCAAGTCACAAGTGAGCAACACCCTTGGACAATATAGCACCACCCTGCTGATACTGGTAAGTGCATCGTATCAATATAAACTTTACTGAAGAGAGGCACAGGCATTGCAATGACTGGCAATATTAGAACCTTCTGTGTTGTTTGCTGGATCTGGCAAATATGACAAGTGCACATGAACCAAATGATGCTGTCCATAACGTGCGGCCACCAAAAGCACTCGAGCAATGTGGAGTGCATCGCATAAAAGCACTTGTGTCCAATGTTGTCGTGGATGGCATGCAATATTGGTAAGCATCTAGACTGCCAAATAACAAGCTAGTGAGTGCCATGCGCATTGCGCTTCCATAGGCACGTCTTGTCCTTGAAAAATGTGCTTGTGTAGTGCATGAGCATGCTGTACTCAGAATCTGTGAAGTCGCTAGGGTGCATTAGGGTATCCATCCAAATCCACACCAAATCTAACTTCTCATCCTCTGCATCTGCTGTTGCGCTTCTCAGAACTTGGCTATAATCATCATCGTAAATAAGTGCACTATTGCGCACATTTTGCACATTTACGCTTGGCTCTGGCTGCATTAGCATGAGTGCTTGCGCATCAAAGGACTGTGAAATGGGATGTATCGCATGCATAAAGCCATGTAGCACATCAATCCAATTCTCAAACTCTTCATCTTCTTCTCCTTCTAAGTCCTCTGGCTGCTTCGGCCGACACGAAAGTCCATCTGGACCATGCACCACTCCCCTAACATGTATGAGCATAAAATGGAATGTGAGGATTGACACGATCCACTGGTTAATGCTAGCAGATGGCTGGATATCAGGGTTTTGTAGCATGCCCTTGATATAGCATGCATCAGTCTCAACAATTAGGTTGCACACACCTATAATATAAAGGCGCAAACTGCGCAGCATGTGGTAAAGCCCATAGATCTCTAGCTTTGGTTGTGAAAAGTGCACTTCTCTGTTGTTGAGCATAATTGAGCCGAAGCGATTGTAAATGCGCATTTTTGCATCTGCGCTCTTTTGCTGGCAAAGGTAAAAGCTGACCACTATCTGGGAAGTGTTGACCACAAGGATAACAAGGAGTTCTGAGGAATAATCAATCAGTTGTAGCACAGGACACTGTAGTACTGCTTGCTTGATGTCATTTTGTGCCGCTATCTGCTCTGGGCCCCATTCGAAGGAGCATCCTTGCACGTAAGCCTTGTGAGTGCGTTAACATGGCATGCATAATTGCAGATATAAATGCACATTAAACTGACTATTCCCAAGAATGCACGCACTTCTAAAAGTGTGTGGCATGCACCCCAATTGCGGATAACATCTACCTTGTCATGTTCGGGTTTTCTACCTTCTGGTGTGCAGTAATGGCCAAGGATGATGAAGTTCTCAGTGCACAGTGTGGATTTCGTCCCAGAGAAAGTGCCACTGCTATATTTCATGTGCTGCACAATACAGTTCACATTCTGGAAGTGCTCCCACACAAAGCACCTTATGCCAGGGTTTGCAGTGAGTGCTTTGCATGAGCTGTCCAGTAAAATGTAGCACTTTGAAGGCCCCTTGACTGGGACATCATTGATATAAGGAATGGTGTAATCCAGAATCTCTGGCTGCAGAATATAGCACACATCATTGTGAAAGATTGGTACCAAGTTTGTCCAACCCATTGGCAATGTAACGAGGTGCATTGCGCCATATGGCGTCTGGAATGTCATAAGGTCATGCAACAATTCTTTGATTAAATGCTCGTTGTATCCCACATATAGATCAAGGACGGTGCCACATGTGCACCCCGCAAACTGCTCTGTGAGGTGTTCAGGTGTAGGGGTGACGCTGGTGTGTTTAATGGTAATGTGATTAAGCAGCACGAGGCTATGTACGATGTGCAGTGCTTTCCCATCTTTCTTGAGTGTGCAGAACCAGTGCAATCTATATGCTGAGTTTGAGCACTCATAAATGCCTAAGTCTATCTTCTTTTGGATAATAGTGCAAACTTTGTTGTATATGCCTGGTGGAATGGGGATGTTGCGCTCTATCCAAGGGGTGTGTGGAATAACTGGGATTTCTACTGGGGGAAGAATGCAGTCTTGAAGCTGCCGCACTCCTCATTGCTCCATGCAAAGGCTTCGTTCTGCAAAGACATCAAGTGGTGCAAAACCCTCATCTCCTCTGGCAATAAGAAATCGGTGTGGCACTTTTGGAGCACTTGCATGTGCTCTTCAGTATAGCGCCTGGTCAGGGTAAATGGTGGCGGGTTTGGTAAAAGCGCAGGAAGTGCCGCTAGCAGATTGCCTATAATGTTGCACTCGATGTGGAATTTGTTTGGGATGGGCACAATAACTGGTTTGACTTTTCTTAGCAACCAGTTTATACTTCTTCTTGGTTACTACACCCTTTTGTGGCACACGCACCACTACATCCATAAAAGTTGCGTGCGCATGTGCACTTTTCGGAAACGTGGCTGGAATAAGCCCCACAGGGTCAATCAAATTTAAGAGCACCCATGCATGACTGTTGGTACACTGGGATAGGTAGAGTTGAGAGATAATAGAGGTCGAAGGAATGGAAGCAAAAAATGGAATAAGCACAAACGCAGAAACATCACAAGATTGGGTATCAGAGTTGAATGTTATGATAGTGGTGGCTTCTCCTTGGTCTGCAATCAATTCCTCGAAGCCTGGTGAAAATTTCTTTGTGGGTTATGCTGAATAGCAAAGTGCGGTGTTGCTGGAGCTGGTAAGAAGTGGCGTGGCTTTTCTCTAGGCTTTGTTGGAATGGTGGAGATGGCACCTGTGTTCGGATTGCAGATCGTAATCATTTGCACCTTGTCCACAAAGTTGCGCATGATGGAGCACGTTAACACATCGAAGGGGCCCCCTAACAGAATATCGTAAGCAGGTGAATGGATAATGTGAACTTGCACATAGACAATGATGTCCCCAATGTGCATGGAAATGTTGTGCACAAGCCCAAGCAACTCATCTACCTCTCTATTGGCCGATTGCATGTATAAGCGAATGCGTGGGTTGTACTGAAGCCCAAGATGATGGCAGACCACTTCTGACATTGCGATAATTTACAAACCTGGATCTAAGATAGCTTCAAAGTATTCTTGGTTGTTAATTAATAAATCAATGGAACGAAGTGCATGCAACTGTTTTGCAACCTTCAAAACATCTGGGTTTTTGATTTTGCCTGGCTGGAGATGGGTGAGGTACTGTTCAAATGGATCCTGCAAAACAATAGGAAGCGGTGCTGCAATTGCTGCGCTAACTGGAGGTGTCACATTAAGCACTTTATTTTCTGCAAAAGGCATGCGCGCATCACAGTGCGCAAATGGCATAATGCTCGCAAGGTTGGTAGCTACCACTTCTGCACTGGTAGCTGCAATGTGCTTTGGGGTAACTTGTTCTCTATGGCGCTGTCTGAGATTGGGTGAAAGGGATTGGAGCTCTTCATGCAAAACCATAACGGAGGGCGCCTTCATGGTGTGCACATATACATCATTGACAATCTGCAGATTCTGGATGGGAACGACAGTGCAGTATGATGGCTCTTTGCCGTTGAAAGTGTTAGCTGGTACATCTGGTTTATCTGCTGCTGTGGGCACAAAATGCACTTCAGGAATGTTGGAATAGGGATGTATGGGCGTCTCATCAAGCACTTCAGTTGCACTCACAGTGGGTTGCAAAGCTGGGGACTCGATACTGTTGGCAGGTGCAATGTCTGTGGTTGTAGAATGTGCACTCTCTTGATTGGATGTATTGCATGGTGCGTGCTGCAGAATTTCGATGCCATCGAAGACTTGCCTCTTCCGAAGCGCCATCAACTCCTGCTTGAGTGCATTGATGCGCTCTTCCTTCATTAGTTGTGCATTTGGTGCACTTTGCATATAATCTGCTGAAGGCGCTGAAGCGGCAATGTACATCGACTGTAAAAGTGCTGCTGGAGCTGGACAAGGCACTATATTGTAGATGAGCTGCGAATTGGTATTAGATGAAAGTCGACCAGTGGCTATCTGCCCTGGGTTGCGCTTATGCCATTCCTCAATGTGCTTGCCCAAGAAGTTGCCTGGAATAGAATGCAGCACGAATGCGCCACCTGGGAGTATGATGTGCCCTTCCACATTTTGCCTACACTTTCCTTCGCTAATAAGGCGCTCAATTGAGGTGCACTCAGGGATATAATGCCCTGTCTGACCGCAACCATTGCACTTGTCGTTGTTCGAGTGAGGCGCACCATTCCCACCATCTCTGCATGATGTGCTCAATGTGGTAACTATCGTCTGTGTCATGCACTCGAATAGGACTGAGATGTCTTCTGCTTTGACTGTGGGCACGCTAGTTTGTGGCTGGGAAACAGGTGTGCTGGGTGCTGAGTAGGGTGCATACATATTGGGGGTTTGCACTGTGAGCCCAGTAAGTGGTTGGAAATAGCGTGCTGGGCCTTCAAAGATAAAGTCGATCGCATTGCGTATTGCATCTAATGAGTATGGCACATTTGCAGGCTGATTAGGTACTGCAATCACAAGGTGGCTCAAAATGTGCTCGAGCTGGTCTGGTCAAAACACCCTAATGAACATGCAGCTTTAATCATAGCATGCCAATATGCCTTGCACAACTAAGTATTCACTAATGTTGAAAAATGCACAGTAATAATGTGCAATTTCTTCTGCAGTTACAAGGCCAATGCATGTGGTCTCACCAATAAGCTTGTCCAGGTCACTAATACTCCATTTACTGCCATCCCTAGAGCTGGGATAAAGCTTTAGGACAGCGTCTTTGAATGCGCCATAGTTGTGCATCGCACTATACTCTGGTAGCAGTTTCCAAGTGTCTGCAGTGTCACTGTCCAAATAGTGCACAGTGTGGAACTTCTTATCAGTCTCGTTGATGACATTACAATCGCTGAGGAGTTGCGCAAGCTCCTCAAAGTACTTCTGGAGTTCATGCAGTTTTGTGGGGTCAAAAGGCGGTGCATTTTGGTTGGATGTGGATGGCATATGCATGGTAGCCATAGTAGGTGGAATAAGGTGTGTAGAGTTAAGATCTGGTAAAAGTGCAGTGAAATGCAAAGGCAGAGAAGGATGTGGTGATGCAGACAGAGTTAAGGTAGGTAGGGATGATTCAGGTGAAGGTGGAGGTAAAGACAGCGTGGACGAGTGATGCATGTTGTTTAGGAAGAGTGATTCGAATACTGGTATTTCCTCAAGCTGGAGCGCAGTTGTTAACAGCTCGGAATGGAGAGTGCGAAGGTGGTTAATGTTGAAGCGAAGGGCGAGCTGATGGAGGTCTAAAATATGATCTGATAAACAGAAACCCCTCGTGGTGGGCTCCAGAAATGATGTGTTCAGTTGGTACTCAGTGCAGAGTCTCAACAGAAGGGGTGAACACTTAACCTACAACTGCATGCATGCTCGGGGTGAGGGGGGAGTTTGCTTAGAGGGCCTCAGATCATCCTTCAGGGTGCAGAAACTATGGAGAGGCTGGTATGGCAGTTTTCAATGTGCACACTAGTTGTGTATGCTAAAGGGGAGATATGCACAGTGGTGGGAAAGTGTGCAACACGAAGGGGTGAAAACATGCAGTGTGGAAAAATGCGCAATGGGAGTGCAAAAGTGCGCAATGATGAGGGTGATGAAGATGGGAGGTGTAGTGGGATGAAGACAACACTGGGATGTGCTGTGAAGGTGGTGCATAGGTTGGGGACACAAACAGGATGGAAGTGCAAGGGGTGGAAAAAGGCGCAAATGGTGCACAAAATGCGGCTATGCAAATAAGTGCGCAAACAGTGTGCAAATGTGGCTATATGAAGGGCACACTGTATGAGTGCTCGAACGAGGACGAAGGATGCAATGCAGGGACGAAACACAACAATATGATGAGGGGATGCAAACAATATACAAACACAGCTATATGAAGGGTGCACTACAAGGGCACACAGACTGGATGCTGGTGCACAGACTATGTGTGACGCTGACTGAGCTATGAACTATGAGGGGGGGAAAGATCCTCTGGATTCTCTATCTGTCCACCTACTATGTACAAATGGCTTATGTGATAAAAATGGTAAAATAAATGTGATAAAAATGGTAAAATAAAGCATAAAAATAGAAAGCGCCATGCGCTACCCACAAGCGCATCCATTCGCCCATCTAAACCTGACCACACTATGCCGCTGCCTCAGCCAATAAGATTTGCGCACCTATAACCCACTACCCAACTGTTCTGGTATGATGCACTATTTTTGGTGTGCTCTAAGTCTTGTGCACTTTTCCTAATTAATCCACTTCAGTGTTATGTGTCACATGCTGCACCTTAGTAATAATGATGTGATTGACCTGTGCCGGTTACCAGATAAGGTGATACTGATTGGAAATGTGGAAGAACTATAAGGAGATGCTGTGAAAGGCCAAATACCACCAAAGCACCAGGATTATGTGAACACACCAGGTGCATACGGTCCAATGCCAAATAGGCACAAAGTGCCCCGATTATGTGAGAATGCGCAGTTTACTCATGTTGGAATCATGGTGCGCCTCGAATAAATGTGCCAGTAAGATGGGAGCCATGATGCACAGTGCACTGGTGCAGTGGATTGTTGTGTGTGTGATAGGGATTGTGCAATGAGTGTGCAGCAGGGAATGTGAGTTGCAGGTAAAGCATAAAAGGAGTGCGCAAAGGTGCATCGAGCGCACAATAAATGTGGAAGGCAGATAAGGAGTGGGGGGGGGGGGCACATGGAGGTGGTTTGAAGTGCAACGAGGCACATTTAGGGCGCACGACAATTGGCAGCTATGGGGGAACCAAAAGTGCAGTAGAAATGCAAAAGGCCACAAAGGTGCACCTAAATGGTCAAAGGCAAGCGAAAGTGCACGGAAGCATGCAAAGGCACACGAAAGTGCATGAAGGGATGCAAAGTGTGCGGAAGCCATCTAGGAGGTGCGCACAATTGCAAAAAATGCCGTAGTATGCATGCAGGGCAATAGGGAGCCATATCACTGAGTACTTCTTGAGTCATGGCCACCAGCACAACCATGACAACCATGACAACCACCACTTTCCTCACCAATGCCATATCACATTCAATGCCAACCACCTCCTCAACCATGCCCATGCCCTCGATAAGGGGGTGTCACATGATCAAATTGCCATATAGGGATGGTTGGTCAGTCCAGCTCTTGAGCTCTTAAAAAGAATTTTGTGGTAACATAATTTTATGCTGGAGAGCCATTGGCAATCTCACAAACACAGAGACATTGTAGCAGGGCAGATACTGTACTATTCTAACATAATATTTGCACTGAACAAAGCTGGCCCATGATGAATAAACATGAGCAAATATAATCCTGCAGTATCAGCTGAATTGCTGCTTGTTTCATTGCTTCTACAATGACTTTCTGGTTTACTGTTGGGTGATTGTCTTGTAGATAAATGTTCTCAGAAGATGATTATCAAGTAACCATATTATTTTACATGTTTCCTGGGGTATTGTACTCTGAAGAAGTATAACAATGCCAATATTTAAGTCATATACAAGCTGGAATCATCAGGTGATCAATTTTAAATGTGTAGCATCATATCATGTTACCAAAGATGAAGTTTGAAATGTTCTGTGGAAGGGATTGTAGCACCTGCACACCTGCCACTTGTGTCCTCCCTGATTTCTGATTTTTACACCACCCTTGGCATTTCTTTTTGGTGTCTAAAATGGTGTATGAATTTCCTTTTGTATTCAGATGTGAATCTGAACTAGTTTCAACTTGTAATAAATGATTTCAAGCAATTGTTCAGAATTATGCATGTGACACAGCCAAGAGGGTGCTAATAGGTCCTCTGAGATACTTTATCTACATTTTCTTCACCCAAAGCTAAGCCAGAAAGTCACTGTGAAAGCAGCTGTGATACAAGATGCAAACATTTTTTCTGTCAGTCATGAATGATTTGTAAGCTAATTGCCTTATTAGGACATTAGTTCCCACAGTGAGTTAGTTAGTTCCTCACTTCATGGCTTAGAAAATCATTCCCATATCCTTAATTTTTTTTTCTGACACCCTCTTGCCCCTGGAATGGGTAAGATCCATGGCTGTGAACATGCCATGTCATATGCATTCTATGCATTCAACAACTGAAGCCCATGTTGTAGCCTTCTCCAAAACATAATAGTTAAGTCTTGTTTCTTTTTTCATTATTCATTTACTACTAACATTGTTATTTTCTTCTTTTATAGGTTTGAACTTTTGTCAGAACAGAGACAATAAGGTCCCAGGCCCATGAAGAAATGACTCAGCACCAACATCCAGCCTAAAGAGGCAGGACCCCTTCTGGATGTTTACCCATCAAGGTGATGTCATCCTGCAGCCTGATCTGCCTATCTCCACCTTTTTGCTATTTTTAGCTTACTATTTGATTTTCAGCGCTATCACATATACTGGGCATTGACAGATGGGTCCTTAGAGTTTTCTCTTTGGATTCTCCTCTGTTAGGTGCACCTAGAGTGTCTGTATGATGTAGTATAATATTAACTTTGGATCCCCCTCTGTTAGCTCACTATTAAGTGGAGCTTTGAGGTTGCCCTTACAGTAGAAAACTCTCTCCTAAGGCTCGAAATCTCAGACACTCTGCCAAGATAGGCAGGTATGGAGTAGAAGATGACTCCCAGAGCTCCACAGATTCCCTACACACTGTCCCAGACACTCCCACCTTTAGTGCACACTGTTTTTCACCCGACCTGTCACCTAGCGCCATGGATGCCCCGAAGTGCATTGATGCACTTGAAGGCAACGTTGCTGGAATTCATGCGCAAATTGATACACTCACATCTACCATTGAAACCTTTGTTAGAACCCTCCAGTCAAACCCTATACTGCCCATTTCGACCCCTAGCATGCCAAGCATGCATGCGCTGCCTAATGTGCACCCAAGCAAAGATGCACACGTTAAACCCATTCCCCCCACCAAATTCAATGGTGCTGATAGGTCCATTGTGTGCTCTGAGGTCTGGGAATGGTTCCAATTGTATCAAGACATTATGACACATCACGATTCACAATTCCAACCTCTATGAACACCACAAAATTAACTTCAAACCCTTTTTGAACAACTTCACATGATTTTGAATGACTTTGAATGACTTTGAACCATTTTGAACTATTTTGTGACATTTTGAATGCCTTCGAACAACTTTGTAGCACTTTGAATGACATCAGCTGCCATATAGCTGTCCCCAAACCCTTTTGATACATGCTGCACATCCAGAATAAACCATTTCATTGCATATCAAGCGCCACCAGACATGAAGAGAGACAACAAAAGATCTAGAATGTGATAAATGTGATTTTATGTTTCAATGATATATTGAAGCAATAGGCCAAGTACTTCTACTATACTGGGACAAAGTACATCTCACCTATTATCATTTTTCATTTGTTTTATGTTTTACAATACCTTTATTTGCTGTGCATACTGCCTCATGTTTTCCACATGTTATTGTTTCCTTTTTTAGTACTTATCTCTTCAAAATGTATATAGACTTGTATTAGTTACTTAGAACAACAGAGAAGAAGTTACCCTCTCCCTTATTGTCTGATTTAAGAGCAATTCTCTTGAGTCCTAGCCTCGTATTGTATTTCTGAGTTCTGTGAAATATCGCGAACTCCTAAGTCTGACATCTTCAAACTACCTTGAAACCACTTAAAACTACTTCAAACTGCTTCTAAACTTCTTCAAACTATTTCACACTTCTTCGAACCTATTTTGAACTCTTTTGAACCTATTCATATGCTCCTAGAGTTCATTCGGAACACATCTCACCATTTTATGCTACTAATCACAACCTTTGGGTGACAGCAGTGATATTTAGTACCAACTCACACCCTTCCTCTGACTCGTCTTATACCATCTGAAGCCATTTAATAGGTTTTGTTTGGGTTTCTGGGTTGAGTATCATCAGTGCACATTCCCAGGGATGTGCCATCCTCAAATCCTGTGAGTTGTACATCAGTCTATGCCCAAATCAATTTGTGGATGATGCTGCAAAGATTTATTGGGCCCTCATGTACATGAAATCTGAGTGCGCCTATCTCTATATTGACCGTATATCATGCCAGACCAAGGAGCATGGCTCCCTTCCATTTTCTACCTGGGGGCACTTTTATGATGAGTTTATACAACACTTCTGCCCCTCAATGAGTGCCAATGAGCCATAACGCACCTTGAATCCACTTCCTACTACAAGCATGTTGATCTGTAGACAACTATATTGACAAATTTTGAGACTTGGTGGACATGGTGAGGTATGGAAGTGGGTTGCCCATGGTGGTGAAGTTTTGTCAAGGTCTTAATTGGGAAATTTAAGACCAGATCCCACAGATGTTGGAAGGACACCCAGCAGACAATGATATAAATGCTTGGTATGAGGCTGCTTCGCTCTGCGATAAGAACTGACTCACAAATGCAGCATTTACTGTGGCCTTCCACACTCCTACCACCACCCATGCACTAGGAAACAGTCTCCTAGCATGCCTATTACATAATAATATTTTATTTTTATTTTTATTTTATTTTATTTTATTTTATTTTATTACATCAAAATATGCTACCAAATGCCTACAAATGCTGTATTTGTCAGCATGGAAATTTTCTATTTGCATGCATCAATATGTATGCACATGTATGTGTGCATCAGTAGCAACATAGTACAATATGTGTAACATAGTATATAAACTTAAAATATATACCTGGGGACCTCAGTTGAGTTCTCTTAGGTATTCCATCCACATTTGTGGTGCGAAATGCCTTTTTCAGCCAACTCATCTATTTTTAACCCCTCACATCAAATCCATCAAAACCCTCCATCATGCGCATGCACCCTGCCACCTTCTTGTAGGAGAGCCCACACAGTCCAGCTAGCAGATTAGTGGGTGTCACCCTAACAGAAGAACTCAACTACCCCATCAGTGTGCCTTCTCTTACACGTGCATACGTCATTGTTTCAGCATGCCACAACCACTTACTCATCCTTTCGGCATGAGCTAAAAGCAATTGTATATACATATTTACCTTGCTTTTGTAAGCTGATGCCAGGCCTCACCTTACATTGCAATTGGCAGTGATCAAGAGGCAGTGCTCATCATTAGGACAGCTGCAACCAGACAACTGATCAGATCTGGTTTAATCGAGATTTACCTTACTCTATAGGCATCTTCCCTAGCGCCTCTTTGGATGGGTGTCCAAGTCGCTTATGCCAAGTCGAGTAGTCTGTGACATACATTGTCGCGACATTGATTCCCTTGGTACTCAATATATGAGTCCGAGCCCAATAAATAGTGTCACGTTTCATAAGAGGGACGCAATCCATAATTGGGTTTCCTTGCTTGAAAAATGAAATGTGTGCGGAGGAACCATGCACATCACTTCCATCTTGTAAGAAGATGCCCATTGACAGTAATCGAGCATTACAGTCAGGTATGTAGTAGACGGGGTATAATCGCGTTTCACGCGTCTCTGACTTCCCATGACATACTACCTGATGTCTAATGAAGACTGCTCCTTTCCCTACTATATGAGTAGTACCCGTGGCTGTTTGAACCAGGGTAGAGTCCTTTCTCGGTAAAGGCTCGTAAGAAGCAAAATCTTTAATTTCACCAGTGAAGTGTTTTGATGCGCCTGAATCCATGATCCAGTCGGCACCTTTCTTACAATTTCCATTTGCACACGTAACACATATATTAAGATGTAAATTGTTCCATGATACATTTAGTAGCGGTAAAATTTCACATGAAAAGTTCGCTGTGATCAGTGGAATGTTAATTCTTGTGCTTGTGGCAAGGAAAAGGACTGACTTTTCATCATATGTACCTGTTTCAAGCGGTTCATCGACAAGCATTTCGTCGACGGCTTTCCATACTTCTTCATCAGAAACGGCAGGTTCTGATCCAAGGGAGACGCTATCATCTTCTACCTCTACAATCCTTGGTTCTGGTTCAATCCTCCTCCTCTTACCTTCTCGCACTGTTAGGTGCTCTTCCAGCGGTCGCAGATTTTTCGCGCTGCATGGGAGATTCATTTGCTCGAGGGTGTCTCGAGCCTGCTGATATTCGGTATAGACTGAATGAGAGGTAGAGGCTGCGCCCATGTATGCCTGTGCAGGTGGTCGGCGGCGAGGATCCCTTGTGGGAGTATGTTCACGCTTCTCGATGCGCTGGATGAGCGGCATCGGCGGTATGATGGTGCCATTACCATTTATAGTAGTAAAGGCTTGTGAGGCGAGGTGGGAATGTTTCTCTTTAGGTTTTTCCTCTTTAGTCTTTTTGTCCCCACGTCGTCCACGCTTTCAGGATGATTCTCCATTGTTGCCTTGAGATTGCCATTTGGGGTTTCCCCCTTTGCACTTGACAGCAGAAAGCTTGGTGGCCTGAGGTGGGCCAATGGGCTTTCCAACTGCTGTGCGCCATGAGGCTTCAGCGACAATGGAGTCCTTGACATGTTTAAACGTCAAGGCTCTAGTAGCGGTCGTGTTAAGGACCGTGGCAGATAGAGAATCGTACTCGTGCAGCATCGCAGCAAGTAGAATCATTGCCTGTACTAATTCGGGGATGGCGACATTGGCAGCCGTAAGGCGCTCAAATTTATCAGCCATTTTGGCAATCTCTGGCATGGGATTTGCAGCTGGAATTTTGATTGCGATTGCAGACCTAAAGTCCGCAAAGACTTGGGAGGGGCCATCGACACCATAGTCAGTGCAGATGAGATCCCACACCTCCTCCACAGTGTCCTTGGTGTTGGCACGCTGCCGAATAGAGGGGGCCAGGCAGAGCACTAGGCTACCAATCGCCTGGTCATTCTTATTGTTCCAGGTCTGGAGCTTGGCATTAGCTTCCGCTACTAGTGCAGTGTTTGTCACCGTCAAAGGAGGTGCCAGGGGTGGTTTTGGTTCCATCCCGCTAGTTATTTGCCAGAGGCCCTGAGACCTGAGCCACGCCTTCATTGAGTCAGCCCATTGAATGTAGTTAGAGCCATCGAAAGTTTGTACGAGTTTTTCAAGAGTTGAAGACATGATGTTATAGTGGCAGCTGGTAAAAGCGCTCAATCAGTCCTCTTATTTCAAGAAAACACGTTCCATAATCTCAGGCAAAAACACTCCTTCAGAGTGGTTAACCCTAGTCAACCTGGGTTTTTAAATGCAGCTCGCAGAGAGCGCAATGCAGCTCACGAAGAGTGCAAGGTTACAATTTGGAGACAATGAAGTCAACGTCGTTCGCAGCCAGTTAAGGCGCGTTCGCGACGTGCCCAGCAGGGCCCATAACCTGTTGGAGCAGACTACATATGCTGCACAGAGGAAGAGACGATACATTCCTTATAACCTACCTTGGGTTTAGTTAGTCTTAGAGCTAGGGTTTAGCAGAGGTAAGAACACTATATATCTACTATAGTACAGGTTCTCCTTATATACATAATAGTAAGGATGTCACATGACTCAGGAATGTGTTTACCACATGTATGCGCAGTAAGCGCAGTAACATGTGTGTGCTGCATGCTTGGCCTCATGTATGCAGCATGTATCAGGATTTAATTTCAACAGAAGAGCCAATATTAGCCCCAGTAGATTTCATGCATCCCCTACAAGTGGAATCAGATGCATCCAACTTTGCTACTGGAGCAGTATTATCAATGCTATGTGAAGATGACAAATGGCATCCTTGTGCATAGTTGTCTCAAGGGTTGAATGATGTGGAGAGAAATTATGATGTGCATGATAAAGAGATGTTGGAAATAATATGAGCATTGGAAGCATGGAGACATTATTTGGAGGGATGTATGCATCAGATTGAAATCTGGACAGATCATCAAAATCTGCAGTACTTCATGTCTGCTAAAAAGCTTAACCATCGACAAGCACGTTGGGCATTATTCCTATCATGTTTTAATTTTCACTTAGTCCACAAAGTGGGAAGCTTGATGAGGAAAGCAGATGCATTATTCAGACGTACAGATCATAAAAGGGGGGTGGAGGAGGACAATAAAAATATTACCCTACTCAAACCCAAATCTTTCGCTGACTCCATGCTTTCTCACCTGCATGACTTTGAGGACATCTTCTCCAAGGACTCCTTCAACTCACTTCCTAACCGTAAGCCATGGGATCATGCAATTGAGCTCATGCTGGGTGCCATGCCCTCTTCCTGCAAGGTCTATCCCCTCTCCCCTGAAGAACAGTGACAACTTGACAAGTTCATCAATGAACACTTGGCTTCAGGTTGTATCCACCCTTCTAAATCACTTTTGGCCTCACCCTTCTTCTTTGTCAAGAAAAAGAATGGGTTTTTTTGACCGTTTCAAGATTATCGATGCCTCAATGACATCACAGTCAAAAACCATTATCCTCTACCCCTCATATCCAAACTCATTAACCAACTCCACGGAACACATTACTTCACCAAGCTCGACATCTGTTGGGGTTACAACAATGTCCAGATAAAGAAAGGGGATGAGTGAAAAGCAGCTTTTTGCACAAACTGTGGTCTTTTTGAACTGCTTGTCATGTTCTTTGGTCTCACTGATAGTCCTGCCACCTTTCAGACCATGATGAATGATATCTTCCACAATCTCATACTGGAAGGTGTGGTCTGTGTCTACCTTGATGAACATCGCCGAATCATGTGCCTGGTACTGGAATGACTTCAGCAGCACAAACTCTACCTTCATCATGAGAAGTGCAAGTTTGAGAAGACACAAATCGAGTATTTGGGCCTGATTATTTTGGATGGACAGGTGGAGATGGACCCAGTCAAGGTTGCTGGTGTTACAACCTGGCCCATGCCCACAAACAAGAAAGAGATGCAGTGTTTTCTGGGCTTCATCAATTTTTATCAGCGCTTTATTAAAGATTTTTCCCACCATGCCCATGGACTATTTAACCTCACTGGCAAGAAGGGATGGAAATGGGAGGATGCACAGCAGGAAGCATTTGAGAAGCTCAAAGAGATTGTCCAATCCTCACCTTTGCTGATGACTCATGCCCTTTCTGTGTAGAAGCTGACAATTTGGACTTTTGTGACGGGTGCAGTACTATCCCAACAGTCTCCCGAGGACCAGAAATGGCACCCCATTGCCTTCTACTCAAAGAGTCTCAGTGTTGTGGAATGCAATTATGAGATCCACAACAAGGAGATGCTGGCAATAATGTGGTAATGATGCTCAACCTGGAAATCTAACAAAAACCTGTTAAAAGGCTTAGGAAGTATAACACAGGCTAGAGGAAGAGTGTGGGTTGGTACTAAATATCACCACTGAGACCAAAACATTGTGTTTAGTGATGCAAAATGGTAAGGGATGTGGCAGATAGTCTTTAAAGGTGTATGAAGATGTTTGAAAGAGTTCAAAATAGGTTCGAAGACATGCAAAGTAGTTTGAAGTAGGTTCAAATGGGTTCGAAGATGTTAGAAGTGAGTTTGAGGAGGTTCAAAGATGTCGGACTGGTGGCAATATATGTTGAAAATGAATTTAGCAAGTAAGAAGTGGTTTTCGAGTGGCGATAGACAATAGGTGATAAGTTGAGAGTGAATACGAAAGTTCAAAGAAGTTCATGATATTTCACAGAACTTTAGAGATACAATGCTAGCTAAGACTCAAGAGAATGACTCTTAAATCTGACAGTAGTGGAGAGGGTAACTTATTCTCTGTTCCCCATTGGCTTGCTATTGTTCTAAGTAAATAGTACAAGTCTATATACATTTTGAAGAGGTAAGTACTAAAAAGGAAATATAACAAGTGTAGAACATGAGGCAGTATGCACAGCAATAAAGGTATTGTAAAACATAAAAACAAATGAGAAATGATGATAAATAAAATGTACATTGTCCCAGTATAGTAAGAGTTCTTGTTCTATTGCTTTAATATATCATTGAAACATAAAAATGCACTTATTGCATTCTAAGTCTCTTGTAGTCTCTCCTCATGTCTGGTAGTGCTTGATATGCAGTGAATTGGCTCACTCCAGGTGTTCAGCATGTATCAAAAGGGTTTCAAAACAGCTATATGGTGGCCCATATTGTTCAAAGTAGTATGAAGTCATTTGAAAGCATTCGAAGTGTCATGAAATTATTTGAAGTCATTCGAAGTTGTCCTAAATAATGCAAAATAGTTCAAAAATTTTTGAAAAGGGTTCATGGTCAATTTTGTGGTGTTTGTAGTGATTTGGAGTGCATGTCATAATGTATAGATGTAATTAGATTTTTCTCCAGACCTTAGAGCATGCAGTGGACCTATCAGCGGGTGTTGGAAGAGTGGCAAGATTTCCTGGAGGGTGCTCAATATAAGGTTGAGATCTGGATGGACCACAAGATCTTGAGTACTTCATGACCACCAAGAAACTTAACCATTGCCAAGCCCACTGGTCCCTTTACCTCTCCAGGTTTGATTTCTTTCTGTGTCATCACCCGGGACACAGCATGGGAAAGACTAATGCCCTTTCTCATCGCCCAGACCATGGGGATGGAAGCAACAACAATCAAGGTATTGTGTTGTTGCAACCTGATCTGTTTGCAGTCCATGCACTAGAAGGTGTTTCCTTGGAGGGTGAGGAGCACAGTATCCTATGTGACATTTGTCATGCAAATCATAGCAGTTTACACAAGGATGCTGTAGCTCTGGCAGTGAAGGAGTTGAGAAAGGGATTCACCCCTTGGCTTCATGCAGCAGAGTGGACAGAAAAGGATGACATCCTATACTTCCATGACTGAATCTACATCCATAACAATCCCCAGCTTCAATGATGACTCATCTCCCATGACTTGCTCATTGCTAGTCACCCCAGGCATTGGAAGACATTGGAACTCATATCATGGAATTATTGGTGGCCTCAGATGCCTCGACTCATTGGTCAGTACTGCCATACCTGTGATCTCTGCTTATGCACCAAGACTCCATGGCACAAGCCCATAAGCAAGTTACACTCCCTTCCAGTCCCAGAGAATTGCTGGGATGTTGTCAGTGTGGACTTCGTGGTGGAACTACCAGAGTCCAATGGGTTTGATGTGGCAATGTGCACAGTCGACTCTGCTGGGAAGCGAGCTCATTCTATCCCCACTCATATGACTGTCACTGCGCTTAGAGTGGCTCAACTCTACCTGCACCATGTGTGGAAGCTCCATGGATTGCCTGATGCATTCCTCTGTGATCAAAAACCACAATTCATTGCAGAGTTCATCCGAGAGCTGTACTGCCTGCTGGGGATTAAACTCCTCACCTCAACTGCCTACCACCCACAGACAGATAGACAGACAGAATGAGTCAACCAAGAACTTGAGCAGTACATCTGTGTCTTCATCAACGAGTGGCAGGACAACTGGGAAGATCTTCTTCCCATGCCTGAGTTTGGATACAACAATCATGTCCACTCTTCCACCCAACAAACTCCCTTTCTCCTCGACACCAGGCAATACCCACACATGGGCTTCAAACCTCAGCAAGCACCCTTGCACTTGGAGATGGTGAATGAGTTCACAGAGTGGATGAAGGACACCTTGGAGGAGGCAAAGTCAGCTTTGGCCTGGTATGAGAGCAAAATCAATATTTTACATTATCTTATCAAATCATATCAGATCGTCTTATCAGATCGTCTTAGTAGATTACATACAGCATGGTTAGGGGCAGGCACTGTGCAACAGCATGGCAAAGGAGGCTTACTGATCCAACACATGGGGTAAGCATGGCCAAACCTCATGGATGCAGCATGTATAGTAGTATATAAGATGCAATATTATACCAAGAGGCTCTAGTTGAGTTCTCTTAAGATTCCACCATAACAAGTGTGAATGCTTGAGACTGCAAGACAACCTTTCTATCAAATGACAACTTCTTGTGAGAGCCTGCCTAGCAGTCCACTCAGTATAACTTTGGTTGAAGTAGTGGTTGCAGTTGGTGTTGCCTTAACAGAAGAACTCGACTCCTTTACATGCTCTCTCACACATCATACTTCTCGCATCACAGAACATTTTGACAAGGAGCCTAGTATGCACCTTATCACTAATTTCTCCAAACACACATTTTACCCAAACCACTCTAAACATTTCATCAGCAGACCCTCAGAGCTTCACAATAGATGACAAGGGATCACTTGTACTGAGAGTAACATTGAGCCCAACTCTCAGGAGATTACCTATAAGGTGTGCTGGGGAGATCTTTGGAGAAACCCACCTCACTGCCACTGAGTACACAAATAGTAGACTCAAAACAGTTTCTTTTGCAAGAGAGCTCTGAAAGAGGGAGTGAGGATCTTCCTGCACTGGGTGTTAGATCTGCCTGTTGGTTAACAGGGTCTGTGAGCTACACTGCACTTGGTGTAACAGATAAACCCCCCCTACATACCTAAGGTCCAACTCAGGGTCATGTGCCCAGACCAAGGAACTATTGAGTAACAAAAATGTTTTCCAAACACCGATCACATTCACCTGCCATATCCGACACAACCCCATCATCAGTGATACAGCTCCCTATTGCCCTGCGCACATACTACGGCATTTTTTGCGATTGTGCACACCTCCTAGATGGCTTCCGCACACTTTGGACAGTGCACTTTCACACACCTTTGACCATTTAGGTGTGCTTTGTGCGCCTTTTACATTTGTACTGTGCTTTTGGTTCCCCCATAGCTGCCTGCTGTCATGCACTCTAAATGCACCCTGTTATGCTTCAAACTGCCTCTGCGCACCCCCCCCACACTCCTTATCTGCCTTTCACATTTATTGCGTGCTCGATGTGCCTTTGCATGCTCCTTTTATGCTTTACCTGCAACTCACATTCTCTGCTGTGCACTCATTGCAAAATCCCTATCACACACACAACAATCCACCACACCAATTGCACTGCACATCACAGCTTCCATCTTGCTGGCACATTTATTTGAGGCACACCACAATTCCAACATGAGTGAACTGTGCATTCTCACATAATCTGGGCACTTTGCACCTATTTGGCATTGGACTGTGCACACTTGGGTGCTTTCACATAATCCTGGTGCTTTGGCACTATTTGGCCTCACACAGCATCTCCTTATAGTTCTCCTGCATTTCCAATTGGCATTGCCTTATCTAATAACTGGCACAGGTTGATCACATCATTATTACTAAGGTGCAGCATGTGACACATAACACCAAAGTGGATTAATTGGGAAGAGCGCATGGGACTTAGAGCATACCAAAAATAGTGCATCACACCGGAACAGTTGGGTATTGGGCTATAGCGTGCACAAATCTTATTGGCTGAGGCAGCGGCATAGTGTGGTTGGGTTTAGATGGGCAAATGGATGTGCTTGTGGGTAGCACATGGCACTTTCTATTTTTACACTTTATTTTACTGTTTTTATCACATAAGCCATTTGTACATAGTAGGTGGACAGATAGAGAATCCATAGGATCTTTCCCCCCCTCATAGTTCATAGCTCATTCAGCATCGCACATAGTCTGTGCACCAGCGTCCAGTCCATGCGCCTTTGTAGTACACCCCTCATATAGCCACATTTGCATTTTGTTTGCGTCCCCTCATTGTATTGCTGCATTTCGTCCCTGCATTGCATTCTTCATCCTCATCTGTGCACTCTTGCAGTGTGCCCTTCATATAGTTGTGTTTGCACATTTATTTGTATAGCCACATTTTGTGCACCATTTGTGCCTTTTTCTGCCCCTTGTGCTTTCATTCCGTTTGCACCCCTAACCTGTGTGCCTCCCTTTCAGCACATCCCAGTGCCATCTTCATCCCACTGCATCTTCTGCTTTCATCATCCTCATCGTTGCGCACTTTTGCACTCCTGTTGCACGTTTTTCTGCACTGTGCATTTTTGCCCCCTTGCATTGCACACTTTTCTGCCATTGCACATATCTTCCCTTTAGCATACACAACTAGTGCGCACTTTTAAAACCACTGTACAAGCCTCTTCATAGTCTCCATGCTCTGAAGGATGATCCAAGGCCCTCTAAGCAAACCCCCTCATCCTGAGCATGCCTGCAGTTGTAGGTTCAGTGTTTACCCCTTCTGTTGAGACTCTGCACTGAGTACCAACTGAACACATCATTTATGGAGCCCACCATGAGGGGTTTCTGTTTACCAGACCTTATTTAGACCTCCATTGGCTCGCCCTTCACTTCAACATTAACCACCCTTGTACTCTCCATTCCGAGCTGTTAGCAACTGCGCTCCAGCTTGAGGAAATACCAGTATTCAAATCCCTCTTCTTAAACAACATGCATCACTCATCCGTGCTGTCTTTACCTCCACCTTCACCTGAATCATCCCTACCTACCCTAACTCTGTCCACATCACCGCATTCTTCCCTGCCTTTGAATTTCACTGTGCTTTTACCAGATCTTAACTCTACACACCTTACTTCACCTACCATGGCTACCATGCACATGCCATCCACATCTAACCAAAATGCGCCATGTTTCGACCCCACAAAACTGCACAAACTCCAGAAGTACTTCGAGGAGCTTGTGCAACTTCTCCATGATTGTAATGTCACTGATGAGACTGATAAGAAGTTCCACACTGTGCGCTATTTGGACAGCGACACTGTGGACACTTGGAAACTGCTACCGGAGTATAGCACAATGCACAACTATGGCACATTCAAAGATGCTGTCCTAAAGCTTTATCCCGGTTCCAGGGATGGCAGCAAATAAAGTATTAGCGACCTGGACAAGTTTATTGGTGAGACCACATGTGTTGGCCTCATAACTGCAGAAAAAATTGCATGCTATTATCATGCATTTTTCAACATTAGTGAATACTTAGTTGTGCAAGGCATATTGGCATGCTATGATTAAAGCTGCATGTTCATTAGGGTGTTTTGACCAGACCAGCTCGAGCACATTTTGAGCCACCTTGTAATTGCAGTACCTAATCAGCCTGCAAATGTGCCATACTCATTAGATGCAATATGCAATGCGATCAACTTTATCTTTGAAGGCCCAGCACGCTATTTCCAACCACTTACTGGGCTCACAGTGCAAAACCCCGATATGTATGCACCCTCCTCAGCACCCAGCACACCTGTTTCCCAGCCACAACCTAGCATGCCCACAGTCAAAGCAGAAGACATCTCAGTCCTATTCAAGTGCATGACACAGACGATAGTTACCACATTGAGCGCATCATGCAGAGATGGCGGGAATGGCACGCCTCACTCGAACAATAACAAGTGCAATGGTTGCAGTCAAACAGGGCATTATATCCCTGAGTGTGCTTCAATTGAGCACCTTATTAGCGAAGGAAAGTGTAGGCAAAATGCAGAAGGGTGCATCATACTCCCAGGTGGCGCATTCATGCTGCATTCTATTCCAGGCAACTTCCTGGATGAGCGCATCAAGGAATGGCATAAGCACAACCCAGGGCAGATAGCCACTGGTCAACTTTCATCTAATACCAATTCACAGCTCATCTACAATATAGCACCTCGTCCAGCTCCAGCAGCACCTTTACAGTTGACATATGTTGCCGCTTCAGCGCCTGCAGCAGATTATATGCAAAGTGCACCAAATGCACAACTAATGAAGGAAGAGCACATTGATGCACTCGAGAGGGGGTTGATGGCGCTTCAGAAGAGGCAAGTCTTTGATGGCATTGAAATTCTGTGGTGTGCACCACACAATACATCCAATCAAGAGAGTGCACATTCTACAACCACAGACATTGCACCCACCAACAGTATTGAGTCACCAGCTTTGCAACACACTGCAAGCACAACTGAAGCGCCTGACAAGATGCCCATACATCCCTATTCCAACATTCCTGAAGTGCATTTTGTCCCCGCAGCAGCAGATAAACCAGACGCTCCAGTTAATACTTCCAAAGGCAAAGAGCCATCATATCGCACTGTCGTTCCTATCCAGAATCCACAGATTGTCAATGACGTATATGCACATGCCATGAAGGCACCCTCCCTTACGGTTTCGCATGAAGAGCTCCTTTTGTGCCTTATTGCAGCTACTGGCACAGAAGTGGTAGCTACCAACCTTGTGAGCATTATGCCATTTGCGCACTGTGAAGTGCACACACCTTTTGCAGAAAATAAAGTGCTTAACATGACACCTCCAGTTAGCACAGCAATTGCAGTGCCTCTTCCTATCGGTTTGCAGGATCCATTTGAACAGTACCTTACCCATCTTCAGCCAGGTGAAATTGAAAACCTCGACGTGTTGAAGGTTGCAAAAGAGTTGCATGTGCTTTGCTCCATTGATTTATTAATCGACAACCAAGAATACTTCGAAGCTATCTTAGATCTGGGTTCACAAATTATTGCAATGTCAGAAGCGGTCTGCCATCATCTTGGACTTCAGTATGACCTGCGCATTCATTTATACATGCAATCGGCCAATGGAGAGGTAGATAAATTGCTTGGGCTAGTGCACAATGTTTCTGTGTGCATTGAAGATATCATTGTCTATGTGCAAGTTCACATTATCCATTCACCTGCTTATGATATTCTGTTAGGGTGCCTCTTTGATGTGTTAATGTGCTCCACTGTGCGCAATTTTGCGGATGAAGCGTAAACGATTACTATCTGCGATTCGAACACAGGCACCATCTCCACCATTCCAACAAAGCCTAGGAGAAAGCCATGCCACTTCTTACCAGCTGCAGCAACACCGCACTTCACTATTTAGCATAACCCACAAAGAAATTTTTGCCAGGCTTCGAGGAATTGATCACAGACCAAGGAGAAGCTGCCACTATCATAACATTTGACTCTGATACTCAATCTTGTGACATTTCCACATTTGTGCTTATTCCATTTTCCACTTCCGTTCCATTGACCTCTATTATCTCTCAACTCTACCTATCCCAGTGTACCAACAGTCATGTGCAGGCACTCTTAAATTTGATTGACCCTGTGGTGCTTATTCCAGCCACGTTTCCGAAAAGTGCACATGTGCACACAACTTTTATTGATTTAGTAGTGCACGCACTGCAAAAGGGCATAGTAACCAAGAAGAAGTATAAGCTGGTTGCTAGAAAAGTCAAACCAGTTATTGTGCCCGTCCCAAATGAATTCTGCATTGAGCACAACATTATAGGTGATCCACTAGCAGCACTTCCTGCACTTTTACCAAACCCACCACCATTTACCCCAACCAGGTGCTATACTGAAGAGCGCATGCAAGCACTCCAAAAGCACCACACCGATTTCTTATTACTAGAGGAGATGAAGGTTTTACACCACTTGATGTCTTTACAGAATGAAGCCTTTGCATGGAGCGATGAGGAGCATGGCAGCTTCAAGACCGCGTTCTTTCCCCCAGTAGAAATCCCGGTTATTCTGCACACTCCTTGGATAGAGCACAACATCCCCATTCTGCCAGGCATATATGAAGAAGTTTGCGCTATTATCCGGAAGAAGATAGACTCAGGCATTTACGAGCACTCAAATTTGGCATATAGATTATGGTGGTTCTGCATGCTCAAGAAAGATGGAAAAGCACTGCGCATCATACATAGCCTCAAACCACTTAATTGCATTAAACACTCCAGTGTCACCCCTACACCTGAGCACCTTGCAGAGCAGTTTGCAGGGCATGCATGCAGTGCTGTCCTTGATCTATATGTGGGATACAACAAGCACTTAATCAAAGAATCATCATGTGACCTAACAACATTCCAGATGCCTTATGGTGTAATGCGCCTCATTACATTGCCAATGGGTTGGACAAACTCAGTACCAATCTTCCACGACGATGTGTGCTATATTCTGCAGCCATAGATACCAGATTACACCATTCCCTATATTGACGATGTCCCAGTCAAGGGGCCTTTGAAGCGCTACATTTTACCAGATGGCTCATGTGAAGCGCTTACTGCGAACCCAGGCATAAGGCACTTTGTGTGGGAGCACTTCCAGAATGTGAACCACATTGTGTAGTGCATGAAATATAGCAGTGGCACTTTCTCTGGGATGAAATCCACATTGTGCACTGAGAACTTCGTCATTATTGGCCATTATTGCATGCCCGAAGGTAGACAACCTGAATGCGACAAGGTAGATGTTATCCACAATTGGGGTGCATGCCACACGCTGTCAGAAGTGCACACATTCTTGGGGACAGTTGGTTTAATGTGCATCTATATCCACAATTATGTGCATTGCATTAATGCACTCACAACCATTTGAATGGGGCCCAGAGCAGATAGTGGTGCAAAACGACATCAAGAAAGCAGTACTAGATTGCCCTGCACTACAACCAATTGATTATTCCTCAGAACTCCCCATTATCCTTGTGGTTGACACTTCCCAGATAGTGGTCAGCTTTTACCTTTGCCAGCAAAAGAATGCAAATGCAAAAATGCACATTTACAATCAGTTTGGCTCGATTATGCTCAACAACAGAGAAGCATGCTTTTTGCAACTGAAGCTAGAGATCTATGGGCTTTACCATGTGCTGCACAGTTTGCACCTTTATATTATAGGTGTGCACAACTTAATTGTTGAGACTGATGCATGCTATATCAAGGGCATGCTACAAAACAGTGATATCCAACCATCTGCCAGCATTAACTGGTGGATTGTCTCAATCCTTACATTCCACTTTATGCTCATGCATGTTAGGGGAGCAGTGCATGGTCCAGATGGGCTCTCACATCAGCCAAAGCAGCCAGATGACTTAGAAGGAGAAGAAGATGAAGAGTTTGAGAATTGGATTGATGTGCTACATGGCTTTATGCATGCAATATGTCCCATTTCACAGTCCTTTGATGCACAAGCACTCACGCTAATGCAGCCAGAGCCAAGCGCAAATGTGCAAAATGCATGCAATAGTGCGCTTATTTACAATGATGACTATAGCCAAGTTCTGAGAAGTGCAACAGCAGATGCAGAGGATGAGAAGTTAGACTTGGTGTGGATTTGGATAGATACCCTGACATGCCCTAGCGACTTCACAGATTCCGAGTACAGTGTGCTTGTGCACTATGCGAGTGCCTTTTTCAAAGACAAGACACGCTTATGGAAGCACAATGCGCATGGCGCTCACCAGCTTGTTATTTGGCAGTCTAGACGCTTACCAATATTGTGTGCCATCCATGACAACATTGGACACAAGCACTTTTACACGATGCACTCCACATTGCTCGAGTGCTTTTGGTGGCCGCACGTTATGGACTACATCATTTGGTTCATGTGCACTTGTCATATTTGCCAGATCCAGCAAACAACACAGAAGGTTCTAAAATCACCAGTTATTGCAATGCCTGTGCCCCTCTTCAGTAAAGTTTATATTGATATGATGCACTTACCAGTATCAGCAGGGCAGTGCTATATCGTCCAAGGGCATTGCTCACTTGCGACTTGGCCAGAATTGCATGGGCTTCCTAAAGAAAATGCAAGTGCACTCAGCGATTGGATGTTCCAAGACCTCATCTGCAGATGGGGTGCATTGTACGAAATAGTCACTGATAATGGCAAGCCATTCATCAAAGTGCTAGCCTATCTCAGTAAGCGCTAACATATCAATCACATCCACATATCTGGCTATAACTTGTGTGCTAATGGAATTGTTGAGCATGCACATTTCGATGTGCATCAAGCACTTATCAAAGCCACAGATGGAGTAGAGTCAAAATGGTTCAGCGCACTGTACTCAGTCTTTTGGGTGGAGTGCATCACAGTTCGGAAGCGCCTTGGCATTTCGCCATACTTCATTGTTACAGGTGCACAGCATCTAATCCCTCTCAATATCATTGAAGCAACATACCTTAACCCACCTCCAGATTCTATACTCTCCACTACAGACTTGATTGCATAGCATGTGCATGCATTACAAAAGCATCCAGAAGACTTAGCATGCATTCATTCCCATGTCTATGCAGAAAGGTGCAAAGCGGCACTCCATTTTGAGAAGGCACACTCAAAAACCATCCGCAATTTTGACTTCCAGCACGGCAATTTAGTCCTTATGTGCAACACAGTGATCAAGAAGAGCCTTAACTGCAAAATGCGTGTGCATTATCTTGGTCCTCTAGTTATAGTGTCACACAATCAAGGCAGTGCATATATTGTTTGTGAACTCAATGGGACAGTATTTGACAGGCCAGTAGCCACGTTTTGCCTTTTGCTGTACCACGCATGCAAGTCCATTGCGCTTCCTGACATAGCACTCAATATTACCACAACATGGTTGAGAGAGATGGAAGAGTCCATAGTAGTGGACACAGAAGACGAAGAGGCAGTTGACAAAGAAGAAGCACAAGGAGATAGTGCTGAGGATGAAGAAAGCACCGATGAGGCATGCAACTAGCGCTCTGTGGGCACCACTATGGATATTTCACCCTTTTATATGTATGCTTTGCTTTATTTTATTTTTTTTTACGTTACCTTTTTTCTATTTGTGAAGTTGCATCTGGACACATTCCATGATTGCACAACCCATGGGTTTTACCAACCATGATGATCTACTGAGCCTTTCCCATTTTTTTAGACTTTGTCATATGGCATGCACTTCCTTTTATCTCTTACTATTTTATCGTTTAGACATGGTCAATATCTCAGTTGGGAGGAGGAAAGTGATGGTTGGATGATTTTTCCACACTCCTTTGTGTTTGCGCATTTTTTGTGCACTTGACATTTCTTGCTCGAACGTTGCCTATCTTATCTCTTTTCCTTCACACATATTATTTGGACTTACAAATTTCATTTTATGACACCATGGAAGCACGTGCACAGGTTGGTGCAAAGTGCGCACATTTGCACACACATGCATATTGCACTGCTTCAGAGTGCATCACACATTTATCACAGGCACAACAAAGAAATTAATTTATGGGCTATCTATTGGTTTATACAGGCAAGCGGCTACTCAATCGACTCCAGGAACTCCAAGTGCTCCACGGCCACATCCAGTTTCACCTTCACGTCCACCTCTGCTTGCTCCACACTGCGCAACTGGCTCTTGGCGACTTCTAACTCAACCAGTGACCTTTGGACATCCTCTTTAAGGTGATCATGCATGGCACCCTAGACAGCGACCACTGAGTGGCATTGCGCTAAGTTGAGCACCTCGACATTTTGGCCTTGATAGACTGCATCCCTGAGGTGTTTTCTGACCTGGTCTGGTGTGAGGATTGAGTATGCACACTTGCCTGTCGAACGGTAAGATGGCACGGCCTTGGGTGCACTTGCGATGGTGCAGGGGGCACATTCTCGACTTTGGAGTGCTTTGACATGCACTCTTTTGAGGGGCTGATGAGCCTTGCATCACTCTCATTGCCCTTATCAGTTTGCGATGTGCTTTTGGCATAGTTAGTGAAGTGTGGGAGGAGGATGAGGAAAAGACACACCAAGGCACCCAGCAGCCACTTTCCTGCCTCTAGAAGTGGTGTGCAGCTATGCAAGAGTGCGCTTCATCCACTCACACTTTTGCTTACCCTTTGCACATGGAGTGCACCACTTTCCATTGACAGAGATGCACCTAGCCGGCTGGCCCATGCGGCGGCAGTTATCACACTAGAGTAGGAGGGAAGCCATTTAGTGAGTCTGAAGCATATCCAAAGAAACTTACTGGTCCACTATTAGCATTGGATGTAGTGCCAATGCTACTCAGTGGTGGTACTTCAATATATGTGCATTGCCGCATTGTGTGCACTGGGCATGCACTTGCACCTTCATCCGCACTAGCGCTCTTGTCGCTCGGCTCACTCTCCCCTTCGCTCATCACCCCACTCTCCCAAGACTCCCCAGTTCCTTCACCTACTACCTCAGTATTGGTTGCTCCAGAAAGCATGCACAAAGAGTGCACCAGCATGACATGTGCCTTTTTGTCCTCCTGTGCTTTGGCAGTATCTATATCACTTGCTTTGTCAATAGCCCTGAACTCACCTTCCAGATGCTCCAAGTTGACCTTGGGCACCTGCAATTCAGCCATCAAGAGCGTGCGCTTCCAGCCACCCCACCAGTTCATGCACCCTATGCTCAAATTCTTTGAACTGCTCTTTCTCCTCAATCATCTTATGCATATCGGGCATTAGCTCCTCACCCCAATGTCCATGCGGCTTTTATACATGTTCTACATGCCTCCATCCTTAGCAACCTATGCCGGCTATAGAAACACGAAAAGTGCACCAGTTTACTACAAGATCCTTCACCCCAAGCTTGCATAGTCGTCTGCTCGCTTCCAGCAGCAGGGAGAGTCTCATTGAGGGCCAGGATTGTTTGACTGAGAGCTAAGGTAAATGCTGAAGTTATCAGATTGCATTGAGATGGGTTGTGGAAAGAGTTGTAGAGGATAGATGGTGGTCAGAGATAGATAAGGAGAGGATGGCTACTTATGTGAGTGAAGAAAATTTTGCGCTGACCAATCGCATGCTGCCTGAGGACAGTCAGTACTTCAGTTGGGAGGAGATGATATGGCTCCCTATTGCCCTGCATGCATACTATGGCATTTTTTGCAATTGTGCACACCTTCTAGATGGCTTCTGCACACTTTGCGCAGTGTGCTTTTGTGCACCTTTGCACACTTCCATGTGCTTTTGTGTGCCTTTGACCATTTAGGTGCACTTTTGTGCACCTTTTACATTTGTACTGCGCTTTTGGTTCCCCCATAGCTGGCTGCTGTCATGCACCCTAAATGTGCCCTGTTATGCTTCAAACTGCCTCTGCACGGCCCCCCCACACTCCTTATCTGCCTTTCACATTTATTGCACACTCCTTTTATGCTTTACCTGCAACTCACATTCTCTGCTGCACACTCATTGCAAAATCTTTATCACACACATGACAATCCACCACACCAATTGCACTATGCATCATGGCTTCCATCTTACTGGCACATTTATTCGAGGCACACTGCAATTCCAACACAAGCAAACTGCGCATTCTCACATAATCTGGGTGCTTTGTGCCTATTTGGCATTGGACTGTGCACACTTGGGCGCTTTCACATAATCCTGGCGCTTTGGCACTATTTGGCCTTGCACAGCATCTCCTTATAGTTCTCCTGCATTTCCAATTGGCATCGCCTTATCTAATAACTGGCATAGGTTGATCATATCATTATTACTAAGGTGCAGCATGCGACACATAACACTGAAGCAGATTAATTGGGAAGAGCGCATGGGACTTAGAGTGTACCAAAAATAGTGCATCACACCGGAACAGTTGGGTATTGGGCTATAGCATGCGCAAATCTTATTGGCTGAGGCAGCAGCATAGTGTGGTTGGGTTTAGATGGGCGAATGGATGTGCTTGTGGGTAGCGCATGCTGCTTTCTATTTTTACACTTTATTTTACCATTTTTATCACATAAGCCATTTGTACATAGTAGGCAGACAGATAGAGAATCCATAGGATCTTTCCCCCCCTCACAGTTCATAGCTCATTCAGCATCGCACATGGTCTGTGCACCAGCATCCAGTCTGTGTGCCTTTGTAGTGCACCCCTTGTATAGCCATGTTTGCATTTCATTTGCATCCCCTCATCATATTGCTGCATTTCATCCCTTCATTGCATTCTTTATCCTCATTTGTGCACTCTTGCAGTGCACCCTTCGTATAGTTGCATTTGTGCATTTATTTGTATAGCCACATTTTGTGCACTGTTTGCATCTTTTTCTGCCCCTTGCACTTTCATCCTGTTTGTGCCCCTAACCTGTGTGCCTCCCTTTCAGTACATCCCAGTGCTGTCTTCATTCTACTGCATCTCCCACTTTCATCATCCTCGTCATTGTGCACTTTTGCGCTCCCATTGCATATTTTTCCACACTGTGCATTTTTGCCCCCTTGCATTGTGCACTTTTCTGCCATTGTGCATACCTTCCCTTTGGCATACACAACTAGTGTGCACTTTGAAAACTGCCATACAAGCCTCTTCATAGTCTCTGCACCCCAAAGGATGATCCAAGGCCCTCTAAGTGAACCCCCTCATCCCGAGCACACCTGCAGTTGTAGGTTCAGTGTTCACCCCTTCTGTTGAGACTCTGCACTGAGTACCAACTGAACACATCATCAGCACCTTCACCTACCATACCACTATCCACTAACCTATCATTAGTAAACATGGGTGACTTGTCAGAGGATTTAGAATTACCAAGAGAGCCAGTACTCTCCATAGAGGAACATTATGCAAATCTGAAGCAGGAACACGATGAGATCATCACACAATTCTTGTCAATGAAGGAGGAGCTAGACCTCACTAAAAACAAGCTTGAGGGAACAAAGCACAGGGCATCAAAGATTGCATTACCACCAGTGTTTATGGGGAAGATGGAGGAAGTTGATGCATTCTGTACTGCATGCTACATGTACCTGCATGGGTGCACCAATGAATTCCCTACAGAAGAATCCAAGGTCATATGGATTCTCTCCTTCCTGCAGGGTGGCACAGCATTGAAATGGCATAAGGTAGCCATATGAGAAATCATGCATGGTGTAATGCCATTTGAGACAGCTGAAATACTGCTAGACAATATTGAGAAGACCTTCGGGGACCCTAACAAGGAAGACACCCAAGTCTTCAAGATCATGATCATGATGCAGGGAGATAAAACTGCAGATAAACATGTCCAAAACTTTAAGATTGCTGCACATGAATCAGGCTACACTAGGAAGCCCCTGATCTATGAGTTCAAGCAGTCTCTTAATTGGGCACTGCGTGAATGACTCAATAACTCGGAATGGAGACCATACACAACCACTGGGTGGTACATGGAAGCAATGAGGCTGGACCACCAATGGCAACAAGCAAAAATGGAGGAACAGATGTTTGCCTCACACAGGAATCAGACAGTTAAGGCACCAGCAGTATGGCCATTTTGGGAAAAACCACCCAAGATGCAGCAGCCAGCTGAGCAGCTGAAAAGGGATCCAAATGCTATGGACATGGATCTTGGGGGAGTAAGACCCCTGATGAAATGTTGGAAATGTGGCAAGCTGGGCCACATGGCAAGAAATTGTAGAGTCAGATTAGATGTATGGAACATGACCTATGATGAAATGAGTGACTTTTTCAGGATGGAAGAGGAAGAGAAAGCCAGAAAGAAGGATTTTCCAAGCGAGGACAAGTAGCTCCCATACTTAGTTCTCAGAACAGATACAGTAATTTAGTAGTGGATGACTCATGTAACAATTATAAAACCAGGGGGACTCAGAAAACTGAGCTTGGTGCACAGGTGGCATGCTTAATTCCCATTTCACATAAGGCATTGGAGTCAGAAGCAAACAAAAGCAAGGGAGAACCAATTGGAAGACACTTTGTACAATTGATGAAATTTGAAAGGGAGATACTGATGGACATTGCTATCACCACTATGGATACCCATGACTTGATATCAGTCAAGGCACTGCTGGATAGTGGAGCAACTGGTCTATTTATAGACAAAGAATTTGTGCACTGCAATGGATTGAAAACATGAGTGCTGGAGTACCCCATTAAGGTATACAGTGTGGATGGTATGAAGAATCAAGGAGGCTTGATTACTGAGGAGGTCACCTTGATGTTGTCACACAAAGGACACTGAGAAAAGGCAGTGTTTGAGGTGTGCAATTTAGGGAAGGCAGTAATGATTCTGGGACACCCCTGGTTGAGGAAACATAATCCAGAGATAGGCTGGATCACAGGAGCAGTAAAGATGATTCGATGCCCACATGAATGCAATGTGTACATAAGGGCAGTAAAGAAAAAGAGGCATCAAAAGAAGCTGGCAGCAGGATAGAAATATAAACCATCAGTAGAGGATATAGAGGACGAGGATGCACAGGTGCATAGGAGAGGAGTAGTTGAGAATGAAGATATAACTTTGGAAAACATTATTCAAACAGCAGCATAATCTGCATCATGGAGAAGCCAGGATTTAAACCCACAAATGAAGGATGTGGTGCAGAAGACAGTCAAGGAGATGGTACCAGAACAATTCCACAAATACCTAAATGTGTTCAAGAAGAAAGCATTAGAAAGGTTGCCAAAACACCAACCATGGGATCATGCAATTGACTTGAAACCAGGGTTTGAATCAAAGAAGGCAAAGAACATTCCACTATCACCTCAGGAACAGAGGGAGGTAGATGCATTCTTGTCAGATCAATTGGCTAAGGGATATATATGTGAAAGCAAATTACCCCAAACATCAGCAACCTTCTTTGTACCAAAAAAGGACATAAAGAAACGTTGATGATACTTGACCTGGAAACATAGCAAAAACCTGTTGAAAGGCTTATAAAGTATAACTCAGGCTAGAGGAAGGGTGCGAGTTGGTACTAAATATTACCGCTAATACCAAAACATTGTGTTTAGTAACACAAAATGGTAAGGGATGTGGCAAATAGTCTTTAAAAGCATATGAAGATGTTTGAAAGAGTTCAAAGTAGGTTTGAAGACATGCAAAGTAGTTTAAAGTAGGTTCAAATGGGTTCGAAGTTGTTCGAAGTGAGTTCGAGGAGGTTTGAAGATGTCTGACTGGTGGCAAGATATGTCGAGAAATGAATATAGCAAATAAGAAGTGGTTTTTGAGTGGCAATAGGCAATAGGCAACAAGTTGAGAGCGAATATGAAAGTTCGAGGAAGTTCACGATATTTCGCAGAACTTCAGAGATACAATGTGAGCTAAGACTCAAGAGAACTGCTCTTAAATCTGATGGTAGTGGAGAGGGTAACTTATTCTCTGTTCCCCATTGCTTTGCTGTTGTTCTAAGTAACTAATACAAGTCTATATACAATTTGAAGGAATAGTACTAAAAAGGAAATAATAACAAGTGTAGAACATGAGGCAGTATGCACAGCAATAAAGGTATTGTAAAACATAAAACAAATGAGAAATGATAATAAATGAAACATACATTGTTCCAGTATAGTAAGAGTTCTTGTTGTATTGCTTTAATATATCATTGAAACATAAAAACCACACTTATCGCATTCTAAGTCTCTTGTAGTCTCTCTTCGTGTCCGATGGCGCTTGATATGTAATGAAATGGTTCATTTCAATTGTGCAATGTGTATCAAAATGATTTAGAAACAGTTATATGGCAGCTGACTTTGTTCGAAGTGCTGTGAAGTCATTTGAAATTGTTTGAAATGTCGCGAAGTCATTTGAAGTAGTGCAAAATAGTTCAAAAATGTTCAAAAGGTGTTTAAAGTCAATTTCGTGGCATTCATAGTGGTTTGGAGTGTGTGTCATAATGTCTTTATATGGTTAGATCCTTCTCCAGACCTTATAGCATGCAATGGACCTATCATCCTCTCCCTTACTGAAATCCTGACTGTCCCAGTCAGCCAATCGACATGGGCACATAGAAGCAAAAGACGTCGAAGCTATTTCCATGAATATCGAGTGTAGTGAAGATATGTTCGATAAATAGAATGAAATCAAAATGTGAAAGAGAGAAATGAAATAGGTGAATTTGATCGATGTTGACAATATTAACCATGATCATAATAATTGAGTCGAAGAACTGGTCAAATCAAAATTGGACAAAGAATCGAGGGGTCAAAAATGAGGTCGAAAAGATTTTTGTTGGCAATGGATGTAATGAAAATGTTGGCGATGAGGGGTAGACAAATTTTGATATGATGACTATAGAGATATGAGGGATATGGGATTTTGAGCATTATACTGGACTTTGAGGGCGAATGCAAATGCAAATCTGGTGTCAAGGGTGAAGGTGATATCAAAATAGATGGTGAATTGAAAGATGGCACAGGTAACAAGATTGAGATGAAAATACTGGTAGTGGCAATTGGCGAGTCGAGGTCAAAGTTGGCAATGGTAGGGCTGAATGTGATGAGGATATTGGAGGTGAGATCAAGTTCAAAGCTGATGGAGGTGTGACTATCAGAGTGGACTTGGCTGGAATTACTGAAGGTGAAGATGATGAGACTAGGATGGGCATGTGCAACGAAGCTGGGACAATGTGATAGTGACCAGGAGGTGCAACATGATGATTTTGAAGTGTGACATTTTCTCATTCGAGTGCAAGCTGTTTTTCAAGGGCTAGTTCTTGTTTGAGTGCCACAATATGAGCTTCTATATTATTTGAATTGTTCAAGCTATAAGGTATACTGTCAGATGCTTGGTTTGATGTAGTCAAAGGTGGGATATCGGTAAGGAACGAGGTCAAAGCAGAAATTTTGGGTGCTGATCTGGTCGAATTCGAAGCTGTGATAACTGATGCAAGGTTGTATGTGAAATGTTTGAGAATGTTCAAAACGTCTTCTAAGTCAATCAATGTGCTAGACTGCAATGAATTCGAGGTCAAGATTGATGGCTGGGGAGTGGAGTATGAGTTTGAGAATGCTATACCAAATTTTGCAGCGTCATGGATGTTATTCAGAATGTATGGGTCATTGGAATAGTGATCAAGAAACTTTACTTCAAGACAATCTGCAATTCTAGTTTGTGTCCATTCGAAAGCCTCGAAGAGAAGTTTGACTCTGTTTGACTTCTGAGAGTCTATGTTTTGACCGAAGGAAGCCTGTGACCTTGTAGAATGACCTGTAATAAGCTCTTAAATTGTTTTCATCAAAAATACCAATGCGAAGCTGTTTGCCAACAAGTGTATCGATGTTTGAAATGCTGTATTTTCATTTGTTTTCTATTTCAGGATAGAACTTGAGTACTGGGATGTGAAATTTGTCAAACGATGTGCCGGGCTTGTACTCTGGAAGCAATTTACAGAGATCATAAGAATCAATATTAATGTATCTGCAAGCATGTCTCTTTTTTAAGTCATGATCTGTGATACCACAAGTCATGAATAGAAATTTGAGCTCTTTGAAGTATTTTCAAAGTTCTTTAGGTCATCTCAAATCAAATTTTGGAGATGTAGAATGATCGGAAGCTGGCATAAAGGATGTTGACATGTTCAAAATGGATTTCATAGATCGCAAGGTTGAGCATCATGCAATGTCATGTTTTGTATGTTTTCGAGGTCAAAGATGGTAGCAATGTCATAAGCACGAAAGGTGAAAAAGTGTGAAATGATATTATCGAGGGGAGAGATACTATATCAAGATCTCCTGGTTGTTCAGGAGGGTTGGAGGCAGAATGAGTTCAATATGAAGTTGAAATCATTGAGCCCCCTTTAGGTGAAATAAGTGGTATAAAGGAGTGGAGGTTCAATGATGAAATGATCTAGAAACCCCTCGCAGTGGGCTCCAAAATGATGATACTCGACCTGGAAACCTAGCAAAAACCTGTTAAAAGGTTTATGAAGTATAACTCAGGCTAGAGGAAGGGTGAGAGTTGGTACTAAATATCACCACTGATACCCAAATGTTGTTTTTAGTGAGGCAAAATAGTAAGGGATGGTGCGAATAGTCTGTGAGGGCATATGAAGATGTTCGAAAGAGTTTGAAATAGGTTAGAAGCTGTGTGAAATAGTTCAAAAGATGTTCAAAGATGTGCAAAATAGTTTGAAGAAGTTTTGAGGAATGTCAAAGTGGTTCGAAGTTGTTCAAGGTATATCGAGAAGTGAGTATAGCAAATGTGAAGTGTTTTTCAAATGGCAATAGGTGATAGGCAATAAGTCGAGAGACTAAATACAAAGGTTCGAAGAAGTTCGTGATATTTCACAGAACTTATAGGTAGGATGTGAGCTAAGACTCAAGAGAACTGCTCTTAAATCTGATGATAGTGGAGAGGGTAACTTATTCTCTGTTTCCTGTTGCTTTGCTTGTGCTTCTAAGTAACTAATACAAGTCTATATACAATTTGAAGAAATATTACTAAAAAGAAAACAAGAACATGTGGAAAACATGAGGCAATATGCACAGCAAATAAAGGTATTGTAAAACATAAAACAAATGAAAAATGATAATAAGTGAAATGTACATTGTCCCAGTATAGTAAGAGTTCTTGTTCTATTGCTTCAATATATCATTGAAACATAAAAACTGCACTTATCACATTCTAAGTCTCTTGTAGTCTCTCTTCATGTTTGGTGGCATTTGATATGTGATGAAATGGCTCACTCTGGTTGAGCAGTGCAAGTTGAAATGGTTTCAAAACAGCAATATGGTGGCCGATGTTGTTCAAAGTAGTGCAAAGTCATTTGAAAACATTCGAAGTGTTGTGAAATCATTTGAAGTCATTTGAAGTTGTCCAAAATAGTGCAAAATAGTTTGAAAAGGATTTAAAGTCAATTTTGTGGTGTTCATAGTGATTCAGAGTGCATGTCATAATGTGTCAATATGAGTGGGAATCTTCTCCAGACCTTAAAGTGCATAGTGGACTTATCAATGTTTCGTGCAGGATTACAGAGCACTGAATGGGCAGACCATCTGGAACAACTACCTGTTACCATTGATCAATGAATTGGTTGATAAAATAGCAAAAGCAAGGGTGTTCACAAAGCTGGACATTAGATGTAAATACAACAATATGAGAATGAAGGAGGGAGATGAGTGGAAGGCCACATTTATGACACATCAAGAGGCATTTGAACCATTGGTCATGTACTTCAGATTGACAAACAGTCCTGGAACATTCTAGTTAATGATGAATGGAATTCTGCAAATAGAAATTGAGAGTGGGAAAGTGGTCATCTATATAGATGACATAATGATATACACAGAGACTGAAGAGGGTCACGATGAAATGGTAGAGGAAGTGTTGAAGAAGTTGGCAGAAAGCGATTTATACTTGAAACCAGAGAAGTGTGTATTCAAACAGAAAGAGGTGGAGTTTTTGGATGTGGTCATCGGACCAGATGGATTAAAGATTGGATGAGATGAAGGTCATGGCAATAAGGGACTGGCCAGCACCAACATGTGTGAAGCATGTACAGCAGTTTCTAGGTCTCACAAACTATTACTGCAGTTTGTGGAGGACTTCTCGAAAGTGGTGACACCCTTAAATAAGTTGTTATAAAAGGAACAGCAGTGGGAATGGACAGAAGCACAGCAAGGTCCATTCGATAAACTGAAAAGGTGGTTCTCAACATTTCCTTTGTTAATAAAGAGAGAAGATGAGAAATGGAGACCATGTGCATTCTACTCAAAAACATAAAATGACATTGAGAGAAATTATAATGTACATGGTAGAGAAATGCTTCGATCATTAGGGCATTGGAGACATGGAGGCATAATCTTGAAGGAGTGAAGCTCAAAGTGGAAATCCGGTCAGATCATCAAAACCTGCAATATTTCATGATGGCAAAAAAGTTAAATCAGAGACAAGCATGATGGGCACTGTACCTATCAAGATTCGACTTTGAAATAATATTAAAGCCAGGAACAGTGATGGAAAAAGCAGATGCTCTGTCCAGGAGGCCAGTCTTTAAAGAGGGGATGGAAGATGATAATAAAGATGTCACTTTATTGAAACCCAAGTTTTTTGCTGTATGGGGGCTACAACAGGGACATCTGTTGATCGAAGGAGAAGAGGAAGAGATCTTATCAAAAATTAGAAAGTCGAGAGAGAGGGATGAATTAGTTGTAAATGCAATTGAAGAAATGAAGAGATCACCAACAAGAAGATTAAGATCAGAAGAATGGGCTGAGGAGAAAAACTTAGTACTGTTGAGAGGAAATGTCTAAGTACCTAATGAGATAAAGTTGAGGAGAGAACTGGTGAAATTGCATCATGACACCCCAATAGCAGGACACCCATGGAGGTGGAAAATGCTAAAGTTGATATCATGAAATTATTGGTGGCCAGTGATTACAAAGTTTGTATTTGATTATGTGGATGGGTGTGATAAGTGTCAGCAAAACAAGAACTACCTGCAACCTTTGGCAGGGAAACTAAGACCACCACAGACACCAATAGAGCCATGGAAGGGAGTTGCAGCAGATTTTATTATAGGGTTACCAGAGGTGCAGGGTTTTGATGTCCTACTGGTGGGCAAAGAAGTAGATACATGCAGTGCCAACAACAAAGGAGACAAGTGCATTAGGGCTGGCCAGGTTGTATCGGGATAATGTGTGGAGGTATCATGGATTACCTGAGTCAATAATCTCAGATCAGGGACTGCAGTTCACAGTGGACTTAATGAAGGAGTTGAACCAGATGCTAGGAATTCAGATGCAGCTGTCAACAGCATATCATCCACAGACAGATGGTCAGACCAAACAAACAAATCAGGGCATAGAACAGCACTTGAGGATGTTTGTGGCACACAGACAGGATGACTGGCCAGAATGGATTGCAATGGCAGAGTTCACATACAACAACAAGATGCATTCTGCAATTCAGACATCACCATTCTATGCAAACTATGGATTCCACCCATGCATGGGATTTGAGCCAAGGAGAGAGACAAAGAATGAAGCAGTGGATGACTTCACAAAGAAAATGAAAAGGGTTCATGAGGAAGCAGAGGCAGCACTAATGAAGGTGCAAAATGAGATGAAGTGCTATGCAGATCAACACCATTGGGAGGCACCGAAGTATGCAGAGGAACAAAAAGGATGGTTGGAGATGGAGAATTTGAACATTGGGTGACCAATGAAGAAGCTGACAGATAAGCAAATTGGTCCATACAAGATTACAGAGGTGTTGTAACACCTCTGTCACCAAATGCAGTCAGGTTACAAGTACCAAAGACAATGAAAATACAGTCAATGTGTCACAAATAAGGCCATATAATGAAATATGAATTCCAGGGCAACAAGTCATGCCACCAGAACCAGTGATTACCAAAGGAGAGAAAGAGTATGAGGTTGAGGAGGTACTAGATTCAAGAATGAGGCAAGGGAGGTTAGAGTATCTAATCAAGTGGAAAGATTACACAGAAGAGAACAACACTTGGGAGCCACTTCCAAACCTTGGCAATGCACCAGATAAGGTGCAAGAATTTTACCATCTGCACTCCTCAGCACCACGACAAATTTGAATGTTGGATGGATTGAACTTTTGACTGATCGAGAACTTTACCACAACACAGGAAGGAATGCTCAGCAAGTTGAACATTGACTAGTCTCCTGCACAAAAGCCCCTCCCCACTACAAGTTCAGACACACCCCAATTATAACCATATAGTCCTCATTGGATTGAATTGCACAACCACTCCTGACTTATCCATTTGTGTGCCAAAAATTATTGATGTCTCCATCACAGGAAGTTGGTGTAGATTTAAGAAGGCCTAATAATATAAGACATCCTATGAGAATTATCAACCTAGAGGCATGTGATTGCATACTTTGCATACTTTAGTAAGCATAGTCAATGTCATGTCTGAAAGGTAAGAAAGGTGGTAAGAGAATGTGGGATTCTCTTACACTCACACAATCCCCATTGAAAAGAAAATGTTGGTTCAAACACCATGTGTAGCTTCCCATGTAGCCAGTGCTTCTGTATCTAATAACTCAGATCTTGGTAGCCACAAGTTGTGCTCTGGCCTGTACCCTTGCCATTGCACCAGGAACTGGTGACCTCATCCACGTGGACATTTGTCAAGGATTTTGTCAATGAAGTATTCAGCTGTTCCATCTGCTGTGATGAGTGGTTGTGGTGGGTGATGAGTGCACAAGGGGAACAAATTGTTGTCATTTGCTATGTTCCAATGCAAGTGTGAAATGTGGAAGGTGGGATGCACTTTCAAGATAGGTGGTAGCCACAGGGTGTATGCACTGCATTCAAGGTGCACTTTTAAGATCTTATAAGGTCCATCAAAATGGGGCATGAACTTGGCAACATGTCCATCCTTTGCTTGCATATAGTCCCTCCATTGATGCGCAGTGGCCAGCAACACTTTTTTGCCAATGGTGAACATGGGCTCTGTAGTACGGTCCTTGTTTGTGGCCTGTGCTTGGCTGATTTTCGCTGCAAGGAGGCTGTCCTTCACAGCCTTTGTCTGTTCTTCCATCTCTGTGATGAACACTTCTGCTGAGGTGATGTCTATAGGATTGGATTCAGTTGCTATTGTTGATATGAGAGGTGGGATCAGTCAAGGTGATCTGCCCATTTTTAATATGAATGGAGATAGTCCAGTAGATGCATTGGAAGTGTTCATGATATCAAACTGCATCTTTGGCAGTGCTTTAGCCCATCCTCTTTAATTTTGATCTATGTAAAATCAGAGGCATTGAATTACAGTCTTATTTGTTTGTTCTGAGAAACCATCCATTTGGCATGTGACCCAATGTGTCTAGTGATGAGGAACAGTCCAAGAAAATGGTGGACGAGTTTCTTGGATGGGCATCTGGTGGAAATGTCACTAGAGTCAAGATAGATACAATCACCAATCTTATATGTGGGTGTGGGTAAGTGATGCTGGTTGTAGAAGTGTGCCATGTCATCCTTTGCCTTGGCCAAAGCTGACTTTTCCTCCTCCAAAATGTCCTTCATCGACTCTGTAAACTCATTCACCATCTCCAGGTGTGAGAATGCTTGTTGAGATTCGAAGCCCATGTGTGGGTGTTGCTCTGTGTCAAAAAGAAAGGGAGTTTGTTGAGTGGAAGAGTGGACATGATTGTTGTATCCAAACTTGACCATGGGGAGGAGATCTTCCCAGTCATCCTTGACAAAGACACAGATGTACTGCTCGACTTCTTGGTTGACTCATTCTGTTGATAGGTCCCCAGCACAGTTCGAGCACCGATATATCAGTTTTCGCACTTTCAATCAACTTTGAACACTTTATACAGCTCAGAATATACACTTGGAACACCTTCAATGACTTCTGAGCCAATTTTGAGCAATATTGCAGCTATATCAGCCTTCGAACAGGTCTGAAAAAATTTCAAAATTTTTTGAAAAACCTTGAACCTCGAACAACATCTTTGGACACAGTATTTTATATTCAAACGATCTTCAGATGCATGCTGGACATATGGAATATTATTTTGAGTATATCAAACACATTTCGACCACATGTGTATGCATACAATCAGTGTGAAGCAGTTCCTGATATTTTATGCAATTTATAACAAGGACAGTCTGGTTTGGTGTTTTAATGATATATTGAAACAATAGAACAAGTACATTTGATTTACTGCGACTCTGTACATTTCATTTATCATCATTTTTTATTTGTTTTATAATTTGTTGTTTATTGCTGTGCATATTGCCTCATGTTCTACACATGTTGTATTTTCTTTTATATAGACTTGTACTAGTTACTAAAACAAACAAGCAATCATCTTCCTCCCAGATTGCAGTGATTTGAGAGTTCAGTTTATTCTCATTCAGTTCAAAGTCTTGTGTCTACACTAAATTTCTTCAAAAATCTTCAAAAGTCCTTGCATTACACTATTCTCGCTCTCATTTCCCTCAATTTACCTTTGCTTCACTTCTATTATTCATCTAGTCCCTCGATCTTGCATCCGAACATATTTTTGCACTCCAAATTCATCAATCTAGCCATGAAATTCTCTGAAATTCCATGAAACACATTCTTTTAGCTTTGAATTCTTTCGACAGGCAGTCCTTTTATAACTATTTGATGGTCAGTCTGACATGTGACATCTAGAGGGTCTCACATCCTTCCTCTGACTCATATTATACCATCTGAAGCCATTTAGTAGGTTTTGTTTAGGTTTCTGAATTGAGCATTATCATCATCTGTTCATCTGTCTGTGGGTGGTAGGCAGCTGAGGTGAGAAGTTTGATCTCTAGCAGGCAGTACAGCTCTCAGGTGAACTCTGCAATGAATTGTGGTCCTTGGTTGCAAAGGAATGTGCCAGGCAGTCCATAAAGCTTCCACACATGGTGCAAGTAGAGTCGAGCTGCTCCAAGCATAGTGACAGTCATATGAGTGGAGATAAAATAAGCTTGCTTCCCAGCAAAGTTGACTGTGCACATTATCATGTCAAACCCACTGGACTCTGGTAGTTCTACCACGAAGTCCACACTGACGACATTTCAGTGATTCTCTGGGACTGAAAGGGGGTGTAACTCACCCATGGGCTTGTGCTGGGGAGTCTTGGTGCATAAGCAGAGATCACAGGTATGGCAGTACTGACCAATGAGTCAAGACATCTGAGGCCACCAATAATTCCATGATATGAGTTCCAACATCTTTCAACACCTGGAGTGATTGGCAATAAGTGAGTCATGGTGCTGAGAGATGAGTCATTGTCGAAGCTGGGGTTTGTTAGGGACATATATGCAGTCACAGAAATATAGAATGTCATCCTTTTCTGTCCACTCTGCTGCATGAAGCGAGAGGATGGATTTCTTCCTCAACTTCTTCACTGCCAGAGCCACAGCATCCTCATGTAAACTGCTACAGTTCACATGATGAATGTCACATAGAATACTGTGCTCCTCACCCTCCAAGGCAACACCTTCTAGTGCATGGACTATAAACAGATTATATTGCAACAACACAATATCTTGATTGTCATTGCTTCCATCCCTATGGTTCAGACGATGAGAGAGGGCATCAGTCTTTCCCATGATGTGTCTCAGGTGATGATGCAGGGAGAAATTGAACCTGGAGAGGTAAAGGGACCAGCAGGCTCAGCAACGATTAAATTTTTTGGCAGACATGAAGTACTCGAGGTTCTTGTGTTCTGTCCAGATCTTAACCTTATGTTGAGCATCCTCCAGGAAATATTGCCACTCCTCCAACACCTGCATTATTGCCAGCATCTCTTTGTCATGGATCTCATAATTGCAGTCCACAGCACTAAGACTCTTCTAGTAGAAGGCGATGGGGTGCCATTTCTGGTCCTCGGGAGACTGTTGGAATAGTACTGTGCCCATCACAAAGTCTGAACTGTCAGCTTCTACACAGAAGGGGCATGAGTCATCAGCAAAGATGAGGATTGAAGTGGAAGTGATGATCTCTTTGAGCTTCTCAAATGCTTCCTGCTGTGCATTCTCCCATTTTTATTCCTTCTTGCCAGTGAGATCGAATAGTGGGCAGGAATGGTGGGAAAAATCTTTGATAAAGTGCCACTAAAAATTGATGAAGCCCAGAAAAGACTGCACCTCTTTTTTGTTTGTGTGCATCGGCCAGGTTGTAACACCAGCAGCCTTGACTGGGTCCATCTCCACCTGTCCATCTGAGATAATCAGGCCCAAGTACTCAATTAGTGTCTTCTCAAACTCACACTGTTGTGACAAAGGTAGAGTTTGTGCCACCAAAGTCATTCCAGTACCAGGTGCATGATTCAGTGATGTTCATTGAGGTCTCGAGTGAAGATAAGGATGTCATTGAGGTAGACACAGACCATGCCTTCCAGTATGAGATTGTGGAAGATATCATTCATCATGGTCTGAAATGTGGCAGGACTATTAGTGAGACCAAAGAACATAACAAGCGGTTCAAAAAGACCACAGTTTGTGCAAAAAGCTGCCTTCCACTCATCCCCTTTCTTTATCCAGATATTGTTGTACTCCCAACAGATGTCAAACTTGGTGAAGTAATATGCTTCATGGAGTTGGTTGATGAGTTTAGATATGAGGATTAGCCAATAACGATTTTTGACTGTGATATTATTGAGGCACCAATAGTCTTGAACCGGTCGAAGGGATCCATCTTTTTCTTGACAAAGAAGAAGGGTGAGGCCATGGGCAATTTAGAAGGGTGGATACAACCCAAAGCCAAGTGTTCATTGATGAACTTGTCGAGTTGTCGCTGTTCTTTAGGGGAGAGGGGATAGACCTTGCAGGAAGAGGGCATGGCACCCAGCATGAGCTCAATTGCATGATCCCATGGCTTACAGTTAAGGAGTGAGTTAAGGAGTCCTTGGAGAAGATGTCCTTGAAGTCATGCAGGTGAGAAAGCATGGAGTCAGTAAAAGATTTGGGTACACTGCTCTTATGGAATGCCTCTGAAAGGCACTGGAAGACATTCAAGGTGGCATGCACCTTATGCAAAGGGTTAATGGCAGTGTAAAAAATTTGGTCACCTTCCTCAATCTCCTCCACCTCCTCTTCATCATCATCTGAGTCAGGTGCAAGATCTGGGATGTCTTCCAAGTCCACATCGGCCACAGGCATTGAACCAGCATGACATTTTTGAATGCGCTGTAAGAGGACCTTTTGCCCTCAACATTCCTGTCTGCCTTCAGTAAAGCAAGTATGACAGTGAGAGGGACAACAACTCATCATGACTTTACCTGGCACCCAATTGACCTCAGGATGGTGGCCACAAAGCCATGAGTACCCAAAATTGCCTCCTGCTTCCCTAGTTGGGTCACCACAAAAAGAGCCCATTCACTATGATCCTTGTACTGGAGAACTAGGTCAACAACCTCCCAAATTGCCCCAGCTTCATTTGGGGAGCTGTCTACATTGTAGACAGGTATGGGTGGAGATAGTGAGTGGGTATTAAGTTGTTTTTGTTGAACTAGATGTGAATCAATGAAAAGACCTGTGGCACCCAAGTCCAGAAGAGCAGAGGCACCGAGTACTTTCCCCGTATCCATGGTCTGCAGCTTGATCTTCAATTCTAGGAATCGTTGGGAGGGGATGGATGCCACAATGTACTTGAGTGGTAGCTTACACTCCCAAGACTTCAGTCTGGGTAGAGGGAGGGAAGGGGTGGAAGAGGTAGATATGTCTTTAGCCACTTCAAAGGGGTCTGGAGAAGGAATGGTCATAGCATAAGATTCATCCTCTAGTGAATCAACAGACAGAACTTTAAAGTGGTTATGGACAAGCAACACAGGTGTACTGTTCACTCATCGCAGGCAGAAAAATCCTGTTTCTCCACCTCTTCCTCTTTAACTTCCTCTTCTTCCAGGTTTTCAACATCCATTAGTGCCAGCAGATCCTGGAGGAGGTCATCTCATTCCTCAGGTGTGAGTTTACAGATGTCTTGGCAGTGGGGACAATTTCAAGCCATGTGTCCAGTTTTCCCACAATGGTAGCAGAGGTTCAGCCTGCAAGCTCAACTATGGGCTGCATCAACATCCATCAAAGCAGGGGTGCTGGAGCTCAATGCAGCGGGTTGGCACATAGGGATGGAATTAGGGTGAGGGAGTGCTCAATTAAAGGTGTGAGGTGCATGGGTGGTGGTAGGAGTGCAGAAGGCTGCAGTAAATGCTATATTTGTAAGTCGGTTCTCATCGCAGAGCAAAGCAGCCTTGTACCAAGCATTTATATCATCATCTGCTGGGTGTCCTTCCAACATCTGTGCAATCTGGCTTTGAATTTCCTAATTAAGACCTCGACAAAACTTCACCACCATGGGCAACCCACTCTCATACCTTGCCATGTCCACCAAGTCTCAAAATTCATCAATGTAGTCATCTACAAATCGATGCACTTGGTAGTAGGAAGTGGATTCAAGGCATGTTATAACTCATTGGTGCTCATTGAGGGGGCAGAAGTGTTGTATGAACTCATCACAAAAGTCCCCCCAGATAGAAAATGGAAGGGAGCCATGCTCCTTGGTCTGGCATAATATATGGTCGATGTAGAGATAGACATGCTCAGATTTTATGTATGTGAGGGCCCAATAAATCTTATTGGCATCATCCACAAATTAGTTTGGGCATAAACTGATGTACAACTTCCAGGAATTGAGAAAGGCACATCCCTGGGAACACGTGCCATTGAATCCAGCAGGGGGCACAGGTTTAATGCGCATATCTTTGCTTGGGCATGCATTGGGTGGCATGTGCACACTTGGCATGCTAGGGGTCAAAATGGGCAGTGTAGGGTTCAACTGGAGGGTTCTAACAAAGGTTTCAATGGTAGATGTGAGTGTATCAATTTGTGCACAAATTCCAGCAATGTTGCCTTCAAGTGCATCAATGTGCTCTGGGGCATTCATGGCGCTAGATGGCAGGTTGGGTGAAAATCAGTGCGCACTAAAGGTGGGAGTGTCTGAGATGGTGTGTAGGGAGTCTGTGGAGCTCTGGAAGTCATCTTCTACTCTGTACCTGCCTATCTTGGCAGAGTATCTGAGATTTCAAGCCTTAGGAGAGAGTTTTCTACTGTATGGGCAATCTCAAAGCCTTACTTAATAGTGAGCTAACAGAGGAGAATCCAAAGTTAATATTATACTACATAATACAGACACTCTAGGTGCATCTAACAGAGGGGAATCCAAAGAGAAAACTCTAGGGATCTATCTGTCGATGCCCAGTATATGTGATAGAGCTGAAAATCAAATAGTAAGCTAAAAATAGCACAAAGGCAGAGATAGGTGGATCAGGCTGTGGGATGACATTACCTTGATGGGTAAACATCCAGAAGGGGTCATGCCTCTAAGAATAGAACTGTCAACATGTACCAACATGGAAAAAACTGAAATATAATAATAAAATAGGAATAAATTATAGAAAATGCAGAATAGGGTTAAATAAAATATAAAAAAATATGGGACGAATGCAAAAAATTTCCCAGACACCTGGGATGTTTTCCATTCCTCTTACAGCAACACTTCAAATGATTTTGCAATATTTAATCAAGTTCGAATACCTTCACAGCACTTCAAATGATGTCGGCTGCCATATGCCTATTCCACCACCCTTCTGATACACACAGCACACCTGGCATGAGTTAGTGTGTCACATATTGAGCACCACTGGACATGAAAAGATACAACAAAGGACTTTAGGACATGATTGTGGCACATTGGTGTTTCAATAATATTTTGAAACATTAGGACAAGTACTTTTGATATACTGCGACTCTGTACATTTCACTTATCATCATTTCTAGGGAATGGCACAGGTTTTACCCATGGGTTTTCCACGCTTTTATCTTCTAATTTATTCAATGAGTTTTGCATGAAAAATCATGAGAAAATGATTTTCTGGAAGCTTTTTCTTGGCTCTATGTGATTCAATTGATAAAACAATATTTGGGTCACATCTTTCATGTGACAAGGTTGAAAATATATTATTTTGTCCAATGTATCACAAGCACCCATTGAATAGCTACTAGAAAATCATTTTTTCATGATTTTTCATGCAAAACTCATTGAATAAATTAGAAAATAAAAGTGTGGGAAACCCACAGGTAAAACCCGTGCCATTCCCTGATTTCTCATTTGTTTTATAATCTGCAAAGTTCTTTATTGCTGTGCATATTGCCTCATGTTCTTCATATGTTGTATTTCCTTTTTAAGTACCATCCCTTTAAAATGTATATAGACTTGTATTTTCTGCATTCATCCCATATTTTTTATATTTTATTTCACCCTATTCTGCCTTTTCTATGATTTTCTATGATTTATTCCTATTTTGACATGGAAGATCACCAATTTTCGAGGCCAGCTCAAGGCATGTGATGAACCATGGCAGGAAGGAAGATAGCACCATTATGAGGATGTCTTTGAGTGGAAAATGATGGGTCACAAGTTTATCAACATTCTTCAGTTTCCCAGAGGCGAGGAGTGCGAGTGCCACAGGATATGTGTTCAGCGGTAATGATGCTACACACAGTCGGCACTGGATGGGGATGTTGGTTGATGGCTTCTTGTCAGACATTTTTGAAGCTGCGCTGATCTTGAAGTTGTATGCTTGTGAACATGTTGAGATAGTCTTTCCACTCTGGATGCAGACTTGACAAGCACCATTCAAGCTCCACTGACCACAGAATCCACATGGAAATTGAGTTGATGCCTATGCAATGGCTTGAGCAAGGTGCAGACGTCAGGAAATTAAAATAAAAAGCATACAATTCCAGCCACTTCCTCTGAAGACAGATAGGTAAGCTACACTGTACCAAATAATACAGTCTATAGAACATGTACATTGTACCAAATGATATGGGTTCATGGAAGCCCATAGAATGCTCTCATAATAAGTGTAACTTGTACTACTATCAAATAGATACAGTTTTGGTATTCTGGCTTCTTATATACTATGGGGAATGTTAATGGCCAAATCAATCACCTATGAGATAGTGTTGAACACAATAAATGGCAACAATGTTGGCACCAGCAATGGCAACAGTAGTGGCATAAAATATGGCATCAGCATTAGACACCCCATAGTATGAGCTAAGGAGTTTCATAGGTGAAGGCATCATAAATTCCTCATGTACCTATAATTGATTTATTGTGCACATGGCACCGGCACCAGGATAACAATCACACTGAAAATGTTCAGTGTACCAAAAGCACCAACAATTATTACTACATGTTTATTATGTATATAATGCAAAGGGAATAAACGAGCATCATGTGTCCTCTATAGTGTCCATATCATCATCAGAGCCCAACAACCAACTGCCATCAACATAACTAAAGTCTGCATGAGTGTAGATGGCCACTGGCAGCATGATGTGGGTTGGGGAGGGAATGTTCTATCTGGGAGGTGCTTGAGGATTCATTACTAAAACTGTGTTTTAAGTCAGAATTTGCACTGGCATCATCGGTGTCGGCATCAGCATCGAATTCACCCACAGATCCAGCAGAATCTGCCTCTGATGATGAAAAAAAAACCTCTCCCACATCAGATGCAGTGGCAAAGGCTGAAGGGGGATTAGAATGTCCAGATAAAGAGGTAGTAGAGTCATCAAAGTAGATGGCAGCAGCATCAAAGCCAGTTAGGGAACCCATACCAGCAAGGACAGACTCGGCATTGGCAGTAGAACCTGTACCGGTGGATGATAAATCACAATCAAATGCCATGGCTGCCTGAAAGGCAGTATAACCAGTGTCATTAGCAACATCATCTTGACCTAGCCTCTGCATGAGTATGTTGCCATGCGAATTGGCAGCGGGGACAGGATCGGCATTGGTTGTAGAACCAGCACTGGTGGATGATGAATCAGAATCAAATTCCACTGCTGCCTCAAAGACAGTATGCAGATCAGCATCATTCACTACATCATCGGGAATGGGGACAGAATCGGGAACAGGAACAGGGGTGGCATCAAGGGCAGCAGTGGGGGCAGCAGTGGAGGCGGCAGCAGCAGGAACAGGAAGAATGGGAGCAGTTCCAGCATTGGATACATCGGAATCATCATCTGAAAAATAAAGCCCTGCATCATGAGCAGTTACCATGGGTAGTCGACTGTAGGAAGAAACTGTTGGGAGACTTGGGGTTTCTGACCACTCCTTGTTTTGTGGTGGGCCATTGGGGAGGGACGCTATGTACCCAAAATGCTGTGCCTTTCTCTTGCCCTTCTTCTGATTGATTGCCAACACCTCATTCTCTGTAATATCAATGCCCCAGGTCCACTTGTAGGAGGTAGGGGGAAGGGCCTTCAGATGCTTAAGTTCAGCCTGTGCATGTGCAGATACCCATTCCATTTCTGATTGCTTTACCCATCTCCCAGTGGGTCCATGGATGTTTTTTGATGCCGATGACAATGCCATGGCCAGTGCCAGTGCTGGTGTTAACTTACTTGGTTCGGACTGAATCTCCTTGAGCAGGGCAAGCTCATGGAGATGATGAAATTTTGCCACTTTCCTCAAATTTGCATTCATTTCAGCATCTGCTGCTGATTCACAGGCACTTAGGAAGCCGTGCATCATGCGTGCTTCATCAAACATATCATGTATGAGAGTGCGCAGGTCAATGCATGATTGGCAATCAACTTGGCCGCTGGGAGCATCCTGCCCTGACTGGCTATTGATGCGTGTGGGGACTGTCACAGGGATAGAGATCCATTGCTGATAGTGATCAAGGCATTCATCCAGGGTGTCAATGCCAAATATTCTGCCAGGTGATGGTTCTGCCTTGTGATGCCACTAATCACATGCATATGACTCCACAAGATGACTCCGACTGTCGCTGGCAACATTATCATCCAACAAGGCCAAGATAGATGGATGGAATCCCAGGGGTAGGTGGTCCAAATTCACATTGGCAAGAGTGTTGGCCAAGGACCAAAGAAGGATCAGCACATCTATCATAAGGCTGATCGAGGTGCCGATGCCAATCCAAGACATAACATACATCTGTCATACATCTCAGTGATGAATACTTACTTAATTTAGAAAAAATCTGAACATACAACTTCGGCATAGAGAATTCTTTGCATCCAACTTTGTTTTACAAAGTTTGCCTGGTCAACCTCCAACAAAACCCAGTGGAATTGGGACTCTGCATACCAAATGATCTCTTGTGCATGCCTTTGGAGTTGCACTTTTGGGCCTGATTGCAAAGACAAAGGGCTGTAGACTGAGAGACTTTTGTTCGACATAGTTTTACTGATCTTGGTTGGTAATCAAGATAATGGTATTTACATCATGGTTACATAATCATCAGTCACAAAGGGGAGATATAATCAGCATTTGTTGATCTGAATGCTTTGTCAGCCCTGAACACTAATTCATACCATGAAGCATGTTGATGATTAGCATAAGCAAGCAGACCAGGAAGGGTATTGTTGGACTCTGAGGCTAACTGCCACCGTTGGCTGTGATGGATGAAATACCACACAGTCCACTGCATTTCATATGTGATGAGTAGAAACTCTTCCCTCCACCGATTTCTCTGAGCCTGTGAATGAAGCCAATGTACTTGTCTGACTATGAAAAACATAAGCACAATAAATACAAATGACCACCCAAAACATTTACATTCCCAGAATCGACCAACGTCAGCATCAGCATTGGCCATGGCCATGGCCCTGCTCTTGGAATCGGCACTGATGCCACTGTTGGCTAAGACACCAGTACAAAAGAAATTATGCCAAATTCAGGACAGATGAACAGAGGTGGAGCCAGCTACATTTGGATTCAAAATAGCTGTGCTGGCATCGAGGTCACCCTTGGTTAACTACTGAAACATACTCAATGTGTCAGCATCACAATCCAGTGCCAACAATTGGCTACAGCAATAGCTATACATCCGAGCATGCAAGCTAATTTTGTTAACCAACTCGTGGACAACAGCTCGTGACTGGGTGCGAACTCCCTTTCGCAGCGCTGCTCAGATGATGTGTGAATATTAAAATAATTTTTCAACAATGAGCTCCTGCAGCTGGTGCAATAGTCGGCTTGCCTAGCACTTCCGGAGCTTAATCTCTGCCTCGGCCAGATGGCCATGATGAGGGAGGTATACTTGTTGCTCCTCCACTGAAATAGTAGATGTTGCAGGAAGGTTTGATGGGCCAGCTGCTAATGCTGGTGCTGGTGCTGATGCTGTGTCATCATCAAGTTCACCTGGGGTATCAAATTTGCCTTTGTTATTATGGTTGATCCACGATGAAGCAATGTCATGATCGGCTATGTCGGCAGCATTCTGTAACCCGGTTAAGGTTACCATGTGGGATATCAGAGCTTCTCTTTCCCATTCAACAGCCTGCATGTTGGACATGTGAGGTGATTTACCCAGTCAACGAACTTTGTCTCACAATTCAATCCTGATTATGATAAATAATAGGTTGCCATCTGGGGTAGGCAGTGGAACTCACTGCATTTGTTGACAAGGAATAGTGAAATCAATCCACTCCTCAACTGTGGATTGAACCAGTGCTGCTCCTGAAGACAAAGCCATGCCCGATCCCACTGCCACTTCTGATATTTGAGTGGCATACATGTCCATTACCTTGATATCTGTAAGTCTTTGGATTTCTGCTGAGATTACTTTATCCTCCCATCGTTCGATTGCTTGCTGGCCAAATGCTGCCATTAGTTCAGTATGGTATAGGCCAAGTTGTGCAGAGTTCTCAAGTACTTCCTGAGCTTTTGATCATAGTGTGACTGTCATGCTGAGCATTTTCTCATGATTTGAATCAGTAGCATGATCATCAAGCATTTCTGCCCAATGTGGCAAGATCGCTGTTCTGACTGTCGGAGAGATGGAATTCAGTGATGCCCACAGAAACTCAAGTATTTCTCCTGCTATGATGCTGGACCCTGGAATGAAAGATGGAGCATAGTGAAAAAAGCATTTGTCTTTGTGGCCATGAACATGTAAAAGCCCAATTGCCTGGTCGATCATCAAGCCAGCTGGAAGATGGGCACCAATACATTCCTGAAGGTACATAATGTACTAGCAGACAATGTTGTAAATGAGCATGACTTTCTGTTGAGGGTCAACTTTAGTGATCTTCAGTGCTTGAAGAAAAGCAAAGTCGATATTCTTCTGCTGTTCTCCATGAAAGAGGTCTACCAATGCATTGGAAACACAACATCCATGCCATGCACATGCAATGGCTGCACATCCAGTCCTGTCACATGCCTTGGATGCCAGAAAAGCATTCACAATGGCAAGGAATTTATTTTTGCAAGGGGCCCTTCTAAAAGTCAGGATAGAAATCAGATCGGCATTGGGGCAGGAAGTGGGAACGGCAATGGCTGCCATCAATGGAAGGTACCTACCATTAATCATTCTATGGTGGCTTGGAGAAAGCAATGATATTCAGCCTGATTTGGGGTTATCCCACCTTCATCCCATAGCCATATATCAGTTTTGGAGTTTTTCTGCCAGACATGATCAGCTTTGAAATTGCCATCGGCCATGAATATGCGTTTGAAAGCAAATCTGAATTGCAAAGTATCATTTTCTATGCCACTGCAGAGTCATTCTGACACCCACCAGTTCACATTGTCTTTCTAATTTTCCGGTATGTTAATGCCTACTTGTGGACAGGCTGGGCAGAAATTAGCAAGGGTTTCTGGTTCAGGATTCAAAGGATTTTTTTAATTGTGTCCATACCCTGCCCACTTCAATCTTTTCATCCAATGCCATAAGTGGGACATGCTCCGAAGCTCATGGTAGAGATTGACCACTTTGGCAGGCTGCATTGGCGATATTACACGCTGAATCAGCTGGTAAAACTGATAGGCTGAGGCCTTTAACTCAAGATTACAGAGCCAAAAATAGTCTAAGACCTGCACAGTGAACAGAGTCCATATGTTGGTGAAGCTTGTGGGTAGTAAGTTGCTGGTTACCAGGTCCAAGGAAATTTGGTGTTCCCCCTGACACTGGCAGATAACCATCGCTATGTGATGTATTCCATTTGTATGGACCACATGAATATAAATGTTATTCAAGGCATCGGTAGTGGGAACAGCATCGGGACAGGGAATCGCAGCAGTAGAATGAGCAGGGTTGGCAATGGAAACAGCATTGGCAGTGAGGTTTATGGTAGGCAAATATGGCTGAAATCCATGGATGTCTTCATTGGCTTGTTGAACTTCAGATTCATCATTTCCATCAAAGAAGTCTTCAAAACCATGCTCAGCATGAACGTTACCATTCCCTTGACCCCAAAGGGAATCAAGGTGATCCAAAAAGGCTGAGTCAGCAGCAGTTTCATCATCCAGGAAGGCAGAGTTGGCAGTATTTTCACTTTCCCACTCATGATATGGCTCTGATGCTGAGTGAGGCAAAGTGGGCCATTGCCACTGCCACTGCCGGTCATTGGCCTGGTCTGTTTCTGACTCTTGCTCTGCTTGATTCTTCATATATTTGAATGACTCTAGATATTGCATTTGAAAGTCCAGAGCTTGACAAATGGGATGATCGGTGTTGTGCTGGACTAAAATGTATGTGCTGATCTCCCATAGTTCCACCTGGCAGAGATGCATGCCGGTCCAGCATTCAATGCAATGAAAAGGATTTTGCCTGTGAGTTACCTGCATGCATGTGCAGCAAAGCATGGTTCCCAGTGAACAATCAACACATTGCCAAATAGCCCATTTATTGAATGCGCAGTGGTTGCAAACTTGTTTGTCGACTGACCATGCCTGCCAAGCGAGGGACGCTTGCAGCAAGTCATCTATTTGTCCCAGAAACTCCAGTATATAGTCTCGCTGTTGCTATTATTTGTTAATGAGCATTGCTCTGTAAACAATCACTGTCAGAAACTAACCTTGCCAATGTGGGGCTGGCTCAGCTCAGCAGCCACCTCAGGTTCTTCCATGTCCCATTCTGGAACAATACTGGGATAATCCTGTATAACAGAAGTAGATTGAATGGGTTCCTGTTCCTCTATGTCCCTCAGTGGGACCATGACTCACTGTCTTTTTGGGCCAGCTTTCGTCATGATCTCAACTTCTACATGTGTAACAGTATCCACTGTAGCATCGTCGTTCTCCCACAGAGAGGCATTCTTCTTTGATCTTCTCTTGCACTTGACAGAAACATATTCTAGGTCCATGGTGATTGGAGGTGAACTGAACCAATGGCCTTATTGTACTATCGACCTCATGGTACTATCGACCTCATGTGATCCTCATGTTATCCTCATGTAATCCCCTCATGCCAATGACATATTTTATGTCAATCAGAAAAACGATTCTTCCTTTACATTAATTCCCTCCAATGCTGCCTGGGCCATCAGAGAGTCTGCGGTTGAGAAAGTACTGCAAGGGAGGCAGATATACAGATGAAGAGCAGAGGATCATAGAGCCTTATAAAATTTCTTTTCGATCGCAGCAATCGAAAGCTGGCCAATTGCAAATACTCAAGACTGACATCCTCCCAGCAGTGTTCAACTATTGGGCAGCAATTGACAAGGCCCCTGTGGATCAGGAGGAGAGTCGCCTTCATGCCAAGGTAAACTCACAAGGATGTGAAGGTTGTACTATTGATCACATTGCCAGAAACTAACAACCTGGCTTTCCAACAACTGGTGAATGACTCAAGGACTCTCACAGAAATTGAACCACTTCAAGGTCAAGCAGTCGGAAGTCATTTGGAGCTTGTACCATGACCGAGTTATGCAAGAGATTGCAAACATATTAGATGTTGAGGATGCCACCACGAGTACACCAGAATGGTTTCAAATGTGAATGCCAGCTATCAAGAATGTTTATGACCAGATGACTACAGAGGAGAAGTTAGGCATGCGTGATGAGGGGAATAAGATAAAGATAATGCATCAAGGTTATCCTGAAGAGACAAAGTGAAGGTGAGTAGTTGCTGATGCCAATGCCACCCCCAATGCCTATGCCAGTCTTTACAGTCTCGCTGCAAAGTACCTGCATGAGCATGTGCAGGAGAATGCTCAACAACAATGGCTAGAAATGGGGGCATTGTTGGTAACCATGACAGGCTATATGCACCCTAAAGGTTTGCTGGTCATTGATGTGTGAGTCTCTGAAGTAATGTTGGCCAATGCCGATGCCGTTTGCAGTCATGACCATATGGCCAATCTGATAGCCACCCCTGCACGATCATTTCTAGACATGTATCCCAGTGTACTAACTGAACTGAAGCAAAACTTTATGACTTATGTGAAGGCTTTACTCACACCAGACATTACATCAACAGCAATGGCCATGCAACACAAAGAAAAGCTAAGCAGGTTACCGAAGACTAATGATGGCTTCCCGATCCTTCCAACACCATGGAATGCCTCACTGTATACCAAAAAGGAGTTGGAAGTAATGTTTACCTTATATGTTGGGCAGCATTATGGTACATCAACTTGAAGCTCCTAGTCCAGAAACAATTACTTATCTCCATGCAGAATTAGCCAATAATCATCGTAATCACCATATCCCATTCAAAGCAATTGCCAATCAGACTTCTTTATACATTAGTCCTGAATATCTCCCAGCCTGGTTCAAATTCACTGACCCAAGGAACATGCACAAGAGTATCATAGAAGACTTCTTCAACCACATTTTACAGCAGCAAATGGCACAGGGGCCTGAAAGAGCCTTCAGATTCAAGGGAATCAAAGCAGATAATGGGACTGTGGCTCCCACACACTATCCGGGGGATTTGAATCCCCCTCCACCTTCCCGACATAAACCAAGATGCACTAGTCGAAGGAATGCCGATGCCATGACCGATGCCAAATCAGTGACTGGCACTGGTCACCATCCCACTGCTGAGTCTCATACTGAAGCCCAAGCCTAAACAAAATCAAGATGACACAAAGGGAAATCTAAGGGAAAGCAACCCCATCAACAATCAACCACAGCACAGCCATCCACCTCCAAACCCGATGCCATTGCCGATCATGGCCCTATGACTGGCCACCAACCTGATGCCAATGCCCAAAGCCATGATCGCAATACAGCAACACAGTCATCCTATGTGCAAGTCAATCAGGCTACAATGGATATGCTCTACACAGTTGGTATCACTCGTCCCCAGCTGATTAATGGTCCCAGTGATGGTGAACCAGAGTATCTCATTCCTCATCAGATTTACATGAGGTACATGTACATCACACGCCCATCCGTTCAGAAGAACACTGTGAATGAACTCCCCTGCCTGATTGATCCATTTCTGTTAGGAGAAAACACTACTCCACATCAAGAGCAGGTACCGCATCCTAAACCTCAATGACTTGTTGGAGGAAAGTGGACTGAGGATCCTATTGCAAGGGCAAAGGCAAGGGCACTAATTGCTTTAGGTATGCCATCAGCAATGGCCACAGTGACCTCAGCAATGACCCAAGTAGCCTCAGCTCAAGTAGAAATGGCAATGACTCAAATAGCACTGGCAATGACTCAAGTAGCACCGGCAATGGCCCAAGTAGCACCAGCAATGGCCCAAGTAGCACCGGCAATGGTCTGAGTAGGAATGGCCAAAGCCGAATCAGCAATGGCCACAGTTGATTTGACCCAGAACACATTGCAACAGATGACACCACCATCATCTCAAAGCACTGAGCTGCCTCACATTCCTGCAGCTTCAGCATTTGCTTGATGGATCCAAAGGACAGCTGATGACCTTGCACAGGAGGAAGCTATCTCAAACCAAACTGTTGGGAGAAGACCAAGAATTAAAAGAGTCAAATTTGCAAGATAATAGATTACTATGAATGTCCAATGATGTATATATTCAAGTCCAATTTTCTACATATATAAAGAAAAGAAATGTCTATTCCTTTCTCCCTCACTTGGCAGCACCTCTGTCCTCAGATGTTCCCACTCTTTTCTTTGGATTTGGCTGAGGGGTGGGACTTCTGGAAAGTAGTCCAGCTGGACCAGGTGTAAGATCACAAGGAGATCAGCGCAACTGTGCTGGGGAAGGGGAGGGGTGGGGCGAGGTTGACAACCATGGTTGAGGTGGGGGGTTTTACTTAGGATTACTGATGGACCCAGTGATAGCAGTCATAGGAATCTGCAGACCTGTGTATGAGGAGGGGAGGGATGGGGCAAGGCAATGCTGGTGACTGGCGAGGCCGGTGTAGCTGCAGTAACTGTTATTGCCATTGCCATTGCTGGCATGGCCACAGCAGCCTCAGGGAATGAAGTAGAGATGATGAGGAGAGTGTGTGGAGGGGCCACTGTCATGCACTGCACCATTTCTTGCAAGTCCTGGGGCATGGCAGGAATGATTTGGATTCCGGGCATGTCCCCAACCACGTCTTTGGCATCAGCACATTTGGGGCCAAGTCCTCCCTCCTCAAGTATGGCTGATTCTGCCTCAATCTGCTTTTGTCCCTCCTCAATATTCTCGTTCACCATCCCTGAGTTCACTTCCTCCTTTGATTCCATGCCCTCCATTTCCCTGGCCTCCCCATTGGCATCGGCATCGGCCTCAGTCTTGGTGTTGATGATGGGTGGTATGGCCTCTTGATCCTCGACGTCCTGGCGCTTTGCTCCCTCCTTGACAACGTTGATTTCACTGATTGATTCCATACCCTCCATCAATCCAGCATTGGTATCGGCATTGGCCTCAGAATTGGCCATGGGTTCAATGGTCTTGCCCCTGACTGATTTTCTCTCAATGCAAGTTACCCACTCAGAGTTCTGGCCATTGTATAGGATGATGCCTTGTGCACTACCCTGCAACCCAAGGTACTCTTCAAGGTCCACTATCCTCCTCATCAGCAAGGTGATCCTGTCCCACAGTTCTTATAATCCTCATAAGGGTTCTTGGACTCCAGCTTCAATCCATTGCCCTTGCTCAACTAGTAGACCCTTTTCCCTTTTCCCTTTGAGTGAAGTGCTAAGGTGATTTCTCCCCACTCTCTTCACTGGAATATTGTGTCTTCTTCATTTTTCTTCTCACTGATCCTTTTTTCACCTTCTTTCTCAGCCCTTGATGCTCATCCTCTGGATCACATCGAACCTTGCCTTTCCCACAGTGGTAGCATGCCATTTTCCCATTCCCAACACTCATGCCTAAGCCTGACACATCATGCGCATGGCATCTCTCTGAGATTTGCTTGCCAGGGTAATCCTCGTGCCCTACTTGCCCTACTTCTGTTGTCTTGCTTCTGCTTCATCCTGCAATCGGCAGTGGCATCGCTCTCTTCTATCTCATCTTCTCCACTATCAGCATCCTTGGCCACTTCTTCATTTTGGAATTCATCGTCCAATGGACTACTACTCTCCATCACTTGTGGCTTGGGTGTCACTGTGATGGCCAGCACCTTCAGTCGTGAGTGGTGCTGTGCTCGGGCTGGATGTCTGGATCCAGATGCTGCTGGTTGGGCCAGCACGATGGGTGCTGGTGGTAGGGGGGGTCATGCTGGTGCTACTGTTGGTGCCATTGCTGGTGCCGCTCCTACAGTCATTTCCAGTGCTGGCCTCTGTTTCTTAATGAATATCATGCGCATTACCAGTTCATCCATTCCTGCCTCTGCTGTACTAGATGTTGGTGCCACTGCCACTCCTGGTTTGACCACTGCTGCCATTCCTGAAGAGCCTGCCACCGCCATTCCTGATATGCCTGCCACTGCCATTTCTAGTATACCTGCCATTGCCGTTGCCATTTCGGTTGCATCTTTTTTTTCGTCAAAGCTTTTTATGGCTCTCTATTGATCTTCAATGAATTTATCGTCCCCTGTCCTCTCTGACTTCTACCACACCACCACAAATCCCCATAAAAAGGATTCAGCCTGGAAGAGTTCCTGCACATTGGCTGGGAGATTCTGCTTTTGCCAAGCAAATAACATTTTCTGCAGGATGTTAGTATGGTTGGTTTCATATTACATATCTGCTCACAAGTGCTCCCTTTTTTTCCTTCATCATGGCCTTGATGTTTTTTTCATGAATTCCTTGGTGAATGGCTTGCTCGATCTGGCTGATGTGGCCGAGTACTTGTTCACGTGTAACGTTCATGATGGATGGAATGGCTGCAGGTACGGGTGCGGAGTCGGGCTGGATGGATGATGAAGATCGATGGATGTTGATAAGAAAAAATATCAACAATCACACATTGTTGATTGATATGTAATGACTGATTGATCCTTGATTTGCTGATTAAACTGCATTTGTTGACATCGTCCTGTTATCATCTGTTATCTATACCATGAGTGATTAGCAAAGCAACACTCATATTCCTGATGGATATGTTGCTATCCAAGGTGACAATGGGCAGCACTATCTTGTGCCCCCTTTTATGATTCCAGCTACACAACAAGCAATGGAGGCATATTGCAAGAAGGTTAAATTTGATGTATACATGGCAGATGGGGCGGGGGGGTAAGATTTTGTTTTTTTCGAGGTGTCATTCTATCCTTGGGCCAATGCCGTCTGCTGGCTGATGCTGGATGTAGCTGGTGCCATGTTTTGGCTGATGCCCTGTTTTGGCCAATGCCATTTCTAGGCTCCTGCTGGCTTGTCTATCCATCCCTCTCACTGATGAATTTACAGTCTGGAAACATGAGAGATACACCATACTACGTAGTGGCCCAGAACATGCTACAGTTACCTGCCAATCCAGTAAGTGCTGTGTCCTCGTTTGCATGACTGTTAGTTACTGCTGTTGCAGACTTTAACAGACAGGGAGCTGTTGGGCTGCCATGCCAAAGTGAAGCCCTGCAAAACAACCTTGGTACCTCTTACAAGGATGCCAGCCATCATCTCTACATAGCTGAGGTTGAGACGCTGGAACAGCAAGATATCATGTTATGCACATATGCGACTTTGAAGAAGAGGATGGAATGCGATATGAAATCATTCCAATGGAGATTGTCAAACATTCCACTCAGATCATTGTCCCATGATGAGAACATAGCCAATCCTGCCGATTCTCAGAATTAGTTTGTATCAACATTGTTATATTAAGGTAGAATGAACACTGTTGTTTAGTTGGTGTTATCCATATGCCCAATTCCATATGAAAGATATTCGATTCCTACTGTACATATATGCCATTGCCACTGCCATTGCCATTGCCATTTACCATGTCCAATGCTACCTCATAGGTCACTGATCTGGCCATTAACATTCCCCATAGTATATAAGAACCCAGAATACCAAAACTGTATCTATTTGATAGTAGTACAAGTTACACTTATTATGAGAGTGTTCTATGGGCTTCCATGAACCCATATCATTCAGTACAATGTACACATTCTATAGACCATATTATTCAGTACAGTGTAGCTTACCTATCTGTCTTCAGAGGAAGTGGCTGGAACTGTATGCTTTTTATTTTAATTTCCCGACATCTGCACCTTGCTCAAGCCATTGCATAGGCATCAACTCAATTTCCGTGTGGATTCTGTGGTCAGTGGAGCTTGAACGGTGCTTGTCAAGTCCACATCCAGAGTGGAAAGACTATCTCAACATGTTCACAAGCATACAACTTCAAGATCAGCGCAGCTTCAAAAATGTCCGACAAGAAGCCATCAACCAACATCCCCATCCAGTGCCGACTGTGTGTAGCATCATTACCACTGAACACATATCCTGTGGCACTCGCACTCCTCGCCTCCGGGAAACTGAAGAATGTTGATAAACTTGTGACCCATCGTTTCCCACTCAAAGACATCCTCATAATGGTGCTATCTTCCTTCCTGCCACGGTTCGTCACATGCCTTGAGCTGGCCTCGAAAATTGGTGATCTTCCATGTCTTGTTATTCATACATTTCTTCTAATGTAGTACAATCCTCCTCCATCTTTGCGGGCTCGTATATTAAGCAATTATCTATTTTTGCAATTCGTGGTATACATTGTACCTGAACCTTTTTATTGCTTCATACTATTCATTTGTATTTTTACCGCCCTGTAACCTTTTGTAGGACCCGTGAAACTAACCTATAAGACCATATCAAAATCTTTGGGTTACTTGTGCGGCACTTTACCCGGCTGTCGCTAGACGACTTTTGGCTAGTTCTTATCCGAACTTTGAGCAAGCCTTGCAAAAGGTCAATCAGGCATCATCCAAAATGCCCAAATTTGTATTTTTCTTGGATTTATTTTACGTCCGCTGCAGAAGGTTTACAGAATACTCTGCTCCGTTTCCTCTCGTTGACACCAGATCTTGAATGGCAACCTTTATAGCCGAACGAATCTCTGACGTCCAAGACTATATATGGCTTTGTCGACACCTTTGTAGAAAATAATTTGCGAACTAAGAGCTCGAGATGAATAAATGTGCAACCTACGCTTTGCCGGGTTCCGGGGCCGGACTTTGTCCCGGGGATCACCGTTCGTCGTGGTTGATTTTCTGTTTATGGCTTATTTTATGGTGGTATTATTTTTCCTCAGAATTTCTTCGTAGGACTCGAGTATAGTCAACAGCCTAAACTAGTCAAGTTATCCGAATTTGATCAGAGCCGGAGGTCGTTCTTATCCGGACGGCACGGCAATCCATGTCCCGAATCCGGATTTTCATCGCATCTGGCATGGCCAAAAATTTGCTTTTTATCGATTCCTGTGTCGGACTCCATATCTCGAGATAAACAATTTATCGATCTGCCAAAGACGATTCCACGATATGTCACGCGGTGCAAAAATTGTCTATACTGCTTCCACCACGACCCTAACGTATGCATCCTTGCCGCGATGTGCGGAGTTGACGATAATTACACGAACGTCCATCCGTTTTTGCCAACGCATTCTAAATTTGCCATATCGACGGAGACTCCCGAACAAGTATAGGTAGGTAACGCACGCAAAGTGCGTCGGACAATTCCCGTCCCTGCCGTGATCAACTTAATTGTTCGGATGCCGTACCCCGGTAAGTAAATTGAAGTTTGACGGAAATAGCTGGAAAAGCCGACGAAAGTCAATTAGACTCAATCTGTTGGCAAGGTTCTAAAACGGCTACCTTCCACTTTGGTCATCTTGTATCTTGTACTATACTAGTTTCTTCTAAATAACATCAGGGTCCTCCGCATTAGAAGAAACATCGAGGCACTTTCCGTACAGTTGATGGACAGTAGACCACAATTACCCTAAGTTACGTGCCTAGCCAAGGGCATTCACTTGTTCTTGTCAAGTCAAGTCACAGCTTATCGAGGTCTTACAGTGCGCGTACGTGCGTTCTACTTTCTCAACCTTGAGCGTGCTGACATCGGTGGTATGCAACTCCGGTGGCCTTCTTCGCGGCCCTAGTACTCAAAATGTCCCCGCGAAGCGGACAAGACAGGAAGGCCGTCCGTCCGTCCGAAGATGACTTGGGCACATATGGCAAACCGGCAAACCACCACCAGTACGTCTTACAAACATTTCTCCGAGCTCGTGACCTTCATGCTTGCGAATATTTCCCAAGACGTTCCCAAAGAACAAAAAGCTACGGACAATGTCGGCGTAGCTCAGATAGGGACCAGATCGACTCCTGTCAGCAGACGATTGAAGATGACTGAATAGGCTAGTTTTGGGAAGAGATTCAGAGAACCAGAGAACAAGATTGGAGCGATGTATGTATCCGAATTTAACACTCGAGTATTCGATTAATTTAGCAATCATGACACTGCGAGCCTTGGAATAGAAATAGCATATTTACGAAACATGATCCGTGCTGTCCCTACAGGTCAAAAATTCAGAGTTTCATCCAAAAAATATGCGTGTCACTTCTTTCCAGATTTCGACAGGACGGTTCACCCTTATCATGACGAACGGAATCAATAGGTGGGAAGAGGTGAAGTAGAATGCTTACAATGCAGACGTTATGGCCAAATTGAGATCGGCTGGACGGCCTTGCCATTCTGGTTAAAGTGTTGTATTTAGTTTTGAGGTAAAATGCAGCGAACCCCAGTTGGCAGCTACTGCAGCACTAATGTGCCATGAAAAGTGACAATGGCTCACCTTCCGGTAGTTTGCCATTTTCGACACCAAATGCAAGTCTCCAGGTGATGCCCAGGACAGCATTCCCGATCCTAGTCCAAGAACCCAATTAAAACAAATGTCAGCTAACTGTCCTCCTAACGGCAAAAAAAAAAAAAAAAAAAAAATAGGCGAACGAACAGTCGTCGGTGCCGAAGCCTTAGAATGAGATAAGAGTTTACACCCCTTATTGTGGGAAGAAAAGCTAACCGAGACGGGCGGTAAATTGGACACAAAAGAGAAAAAAACGCACAAATCGGGAGGGGCTAAAGGGTGATTCTTGAGGTGTGCGGTCTATGGAGATCAGCTAAAAGGAGTGAGACAAGCTGGGATGGCCGACACACTTTAACTTGACTATCTATAGTGGAGAAGTCTGTCGATTCTCCGCCGACTGTGCCACAGTACTCTTGCCGCACATCCTTCTTGCCGCCAACCACCACCGTTTTGGATCCTTCTTTCTTGGACATAACGATCTATCGATATGGCGCACAAATGTGGGTTATGGCCACAAACAAAAAACCTACGTACAGTGAACAGCGCGCAGGAACTCGCACATCTAATTGTAACCGATGGCAGGATCGTTAACATGAGGACCGATCATTACATAAAACTTCACGTACCTCCCATTACTAACAATGACCACTTTCTTAGGATCGAACAGAGCAGTGGTTGGAAGATTATCAGAGAAGGCCGGACATTCATTGCCCAACCTACTCAGGTTCGTCAGGTGATACCAGTCGCGGGAAGTATGGCATTTTTCGCACCTCTGACTGAATGCATCCTGCTTTCCATTGATTAATTCATGAACTGGTGGTTGCAGCCAATTCCTGTTGGCGGGAAAAGGCTGATTGGTGGCTGCACTCCTCCACATCCAAGGAGTGTACATTAGCAGTTGCTGGGGATCTCCATTCGAGATGATACTCTCCACAATACGCCGGGCAAGGTGGCCAGCTCGAGCTTTTGTGTCTAAGCCTGGTTGAGGAGTGGTTAACTTCGGACCTGCAATCTATGTACAAGAAAGGTGAGACTAAACGATATCGCAAAGCAACCAGTATCTTACGAGCCGATGGAGGTACTGGAGAAAGTCCCAGACATAAGTCTTTATTAAAAGAAAGGAGGGATATTTCTCACTGATGAAGCACATATGAAGCCTCCACCGTTGTTGGTCTATGCAATGGAAAGTAGTCAATCAACGAATTAGGTGTATTGCGTAGCAGGAACCCACCACATCCACCACCAGCCTCGTAGCACCCCGTTTCTTCAACGAGAGCATACCCTGAAACAAGCTATCTTGTAGCTGAGAAGCGTTGGCACCCAAAAAGCTGCCAATTGCCAAAATTCCGGTCTTTCGATCGTCCAGCATGTAGAACTGTAAGGCGTTCTCACTCCCAGGTAGGGGTTTTAACGCTGGTTGCAGTTCAAAAGGAAGGCCGACATCAGACAACGTAGATGTATCCAGCATGACGTTGACTCTGACGGCACTGTCGGACGATGCCTTCCATTGCTGTCGCAACTTTGTGGGGAGCGTATTGGAAGGGCCAATGCTACTTGTGGAAGGCGCATAGAGATCTTTTCCATTGGTGTCGGCACCGGCGAGGCAGTTATTGGCGCGATAGGACGCTGTATTGTTGAAAGGCACAGAACCGAGTTCGAATCGCGAACGATAGGGTAACTTTGAAGCACGTTCAGATACAAGTCAAGAGAAGCAATAATGAGGATCGTACATGGACTGTTTCCGTGACGGTGGAGTTGACGCGCTGAATGGCTAGTGCAACATAATCATGATTGGGAAGCAATTGCTGGGCAAAATTGCCCATGATATACCCCCAACCACTGTTACCGCGTTGATAGCTCGAGAAGAAGCTGTTGCAATCATGTTATCAATCCCTAATATGTGATGAAAAATCGGATATACGAATTCTGACGGGTACCTAAAGCTTGGAAACCACCAATAATCGCGGCGTTTGCGTTCACGGAGTGGAACGGAGGTTTGCCATTGATAAGGAACACTTTAGCACCAGAAAGCTGTGAAGAGACTCTACGAAAACGTAGCTGGAAAGTTATGGGTACACTTACTGATGCAAGTTGCCCTTTTAAAGAACCAGAAAGGGAATTTTGCCAATAGTCAATCTGATCTGGGAACTCTGTCGAAGCCACAAGAAATGCTTCGGGCGCGATATGAACATGTTGTTTGCCATTGGGGTCCGTCAACAGTGCCAGAGGTAATGGAATAAAGGTTAAATACAAGGCTGAAATTTTTGTGTATGGGTTTAGCCAATTATGAATTCAGACACAGTTTGCATGACGCACCATCCTGTCATATAACAGTGTCACATTAGTTAGAATAGTTAGAATAGTGTAAACCGTTTGGTCGGACATAGCATAAATCGAACCAAGCCAGATGACCATCTTTCGCCCTCTTGAGGGTGTTCGATAGATCGATGTGAAGGTGGTATTCAGACGGGTATTCCTGTTGGCTAATCCTCCCCAAGTCCCTCATCAAGTCTTCATGAACATCTTTCTTAAACGGCGGCGGCGCCTGGATCTCATAATTAACGGAGGTGTGAAATGCCAGGGTCTTTTTTATGACCTGAATATTCTAGGGCGCAACGTGAGTGCTAGCATGGGAAAGTGAACGACAAGGGAACATACATTTAACTTCCTAGTCTTGTTAACTGGAATTGACTGAAAACATGCTCGAACATCCCTGGGAGCTACCCACTTTCGGCCTGCAATGGCGGCACAAGGATCAGGTTCGTTGGCATGGATGGAGTCCGAAAGCGAGGTCGCTCTGGCAAGAGCCAGGCCCCATAAAGCTACCAGAATTTTCGAAGAAAAGACCATACAGACGCGGATTCGATGGCAGATGGCGAAGACAAGGAAAAGGTATAGTGCAACTGAAGAGGTAGTTTTATTCTTATTCCTCTTTGATGAAAGCTTTCGATTGGCTAGAGCAATAGATTACGGGGAAAACCATGAGGCGTAATCCAATGGGCGAGGGCATGATTTTCACGAGAGGGCGGAAAAATCCAGACGGCGCCTTCGACGACCAGTCTAAGTATGCCTTAGTAGTGGCGTGGCTTGTCATTCGGCTTCAGATCGGTCGATCATGGACGTTGGATCTCGCAGCACACGTGGCACACGGAGCTTACCGAGGCGCGGCAGATCACCGGCAGCCAGCAAAACAATCAATGCGGCTGAAACGGCAACTCGGCTTTGTCAGCGCTCAAGACGAAAGTCATTCTTCCAGTAGTGTCCAATAGTAGATTCCCTAAATTGGGCATGTAGGGTGGGGCTCAGGTCTGTATATGGTAACCATTGTCTTGGGGTCCTGGTACTCCCCGCTAGGCCGCTGCCTGGCGAATACGTTCTACAATGGAGTGAGGACCTGACCATATCATATCCAGAACTGCCCCCGACTGCTTGGATATCCGACAAAGCTGCGTTTTTGTGTTATCAGCCCCTTGTTCTCCAGCATCTCAAAGCTCATTTCACTGCGTGGGGTTCCTCTATTTATATCCATGTTCATGATTGCGTCCAAAGTTATCTCGGGGGTGTGACGACACTACTTGAATGAATCCTGTATTCCAAGTTGAATGACATGCCCAGTACTGGCACCGGCAACGACTTGGACTAACGTGAGGACCACATTGATAAGGACACAGAATGCATGGGTAACAGCTACAGCTCACACAGGGCTCTCCCCAAGCCAAACCAGGAGGAACGAGATGATCAGGAATTTGGGGCTGGCGAGGATGGGAATAGATGATGGCGAGGATGACAGATGACTACAATCAGTGGGACGACTGCGGGAAGGAGGGACAGAGACGATGGCGCATGCAGGATGGGCAGGACAACATAGGACGGGGCCAGAACTCTAACGAGCTAACCCTCATCGATCATCCGTCATGCTCCACCATCATCAGATGTGCTGCAGATGTTCTTTGCCATTCCACAACCACTACATACTGACGTTGCCCACACCCCTGCCCAGCGGTGGTCAAAAATTGCCTCCTCATCAAAACGGGAAGTAAGGCAGTTAATTGGGGCCGAGAGGATACAGAGGGATGCTGGGAGAGTGGAGAGGGATACCCGCTAGGTACGCACCGACACACCTTTGTAAACGCGCCACGTCATCATTAACCCCATGCTACCTGCCTCAACATAGTAAACACAACCTAGTGCAAACCTGCTGAGGGACGACACAGCACCTGCCTCCAGCCCTGCAAGCCACTGCTCGCGGAGTGGGTCACGATGCTCCTGGTCAACGACGATTCGGATGGGGGACCCCTCAAATGGCAGAACACCACCCTCCATGGCTGCGAGCACCTGGATAGGTGGTGCTCATTTTTCATCAGCGGGAGGACTGACAACGAAGAACAGATACATTGGCACCAGCACCAATACCCCATGATGACAACAGTGACTATGCAGCCGTCTCTAGCCCCACGATGAGTGGGAAGCTGTCACGACGATGGCAGGCAGGTAGTATGACAGGAGATGATGAGGAAGTGAGTGCTGAGGGACAACGCGAAACGATGACGACCGGGGGAGCAGCGGCACTGGGGAACTATAGGGAAGCTGAAACGACGGAGAGCAGGAACGAGCTATCATCGAGTGTATTCTATGTCAGGCAAATGTATTCCTGCTCATGGTCCTTTTTCTACCGTGATCTCTGCTTTAATGTTTACTTAACTTGCTTCATGACATCGTCACTGCAGTCGATTATTGTGCAAAATATTACAGCGTATCATACATCTGAGTTGTAAACTAAGGAAAGAGTACATCATACATTACCTGAAAGATATGCCAAAAATTCTTTGATGTCAGTTCATGTACATTGAGGTCATCATACACTTTCTGTGCCTTTTCTGAAAATGCTTCGGATGTAAATGCAACTAATTGCTCGCCGCCCAAAGCTTCCTTAAGTACTCGGATTGTATCAAGCTGCTCATCAGTGATTGGCAGGAGGCAGTTACGTCCACCCCACAGGTGAGGAAGGCTATAAGCTGTATTGCGTGACATTCCTGATGGACCAGCTTTGTTCTTGTCCTTTCATACCCACTTCCCATTGGTGGCCTCCATGTGAGTACGTAACGATTGTCGAAGGAGTTTGGACCAAAGCCACCAACAGAGCTCGCTATCACAGTGCCACGTGATTATGAAAGTTTCACTAAAGGTCTCCAAAAGACCACTGCAGAGCTGATGGAAAGGTCTGCAAAGAAAGCAGAGGCATCCATAAAACGTGAGGTCGGCATAAAAATTACAGCTACGATTTGGGAGTCTAGCTGTGGCTCAAATAAAATGAAACAAGTCAGTGTCTCCACAATAGTTGAGCTTGAGAGTGACTTGCTGATAAGCACGTTTTAGATATCGACTATTCGTCACTCAAAAGTAATTGCTCCTGCTGTTCCTATGAATAGTGTTGCTACAGCTCGGCTCAGCTCAAGCAGCTAAGCCATTTTTGTGGCTCTGACTCATGAGCTGAGCTGATTTCCATGGCTCCAGAGTGGCTCAGAGTGGCTTAGCCATCCAAATTTAGCACACATCAGGTTGGCTTTGTTGACTGTGCATTGCTGTCGCACTGGCTGCTCATCCCGTGTTGCTTCCCCTCCCCCTTCTTCATCTACTTTATACTATACTCTTTTCTCTTGTTGTATGCTATTATTTAGTATATGGGACCCTTGTAACACAAAGTGAGCATGTTTTTGACTTTCTTAGCCTTGTGATCAGTTGAACTGATAATTCTCATATCTCTCCATCTAGATCTCTACATACCTCGGTAACAACTATGCTGGCCATCACACAAGTCTCTCCTTCCCTCCAAAAGGAATGTGAGGTCCATGAATAGCCTCAAACAACGATCTAGGAGATAATGCGGGCATGAATGATGGCAACCGTCATTTGTGCTGTTCGTATGTTTTTTTTTGTTTCAATTCTTATTTTTCTCTACTAACCAAGTGTTTTTCTTGTTTGTTAGGATCTAAACTATTGCTAACAACAAGGCCTAATGCGAGGCAACCCACACACATCCAAAAATGCCTAAACCCCCTCCACCCTATGTAAATGGGATGTCGGGCCCTTGGAATGGACAGGAGATGGAGAAGGGGCACAGGTAATGGTAGAGGGGTGCTGGGACACCCATGAAGGGGGATGCCTGCGAGGTATGTGACTCTTGACACCCAACCGGCACTACATCGCTAACAGCCATCTGACCCCCTTGAATAGGAAAGCTCAGGAGGACAAAGCAATGACCTCATGGCTCCTGCACATGCTCCATGCCTACGAGCTACTGCTCATAGGGTGGATTGTGAGTGTGCACAACAGACGACACACCACCAGTGCACATCTCCTTGAGCAGCAGCTCATGGAGTGGACAGTGGTTGATGATGACGACAATCAGCACCACCACCACTGCTGCAAGCATCTGCTTGCAAGGTGGATGGGGGGCAAAACCCAACTGAAAGCTACCACCAGCATGGCCAGTACCCGCCCCTTGCCTGGGAGCCACTGCTTGCAGGATGGATCACAGGTGCATACACATGAGACAACACTAGGACGAAGGCAAGGGGGGATAGCGGGGAGGAGGGGAGACGAGAGGATGAGAGGAGGTGAGGAGGTGAGGTGAGATGACAAACACGGGGAGCGGGCCATAGATGCAGTGTTTTTTGGCTTCAATTTATATAGCTGACTGCCGGTGCCAGGACCAAATGAAGCACCAGGTTAGCTACCCCCAGCATGGCTAGCACCCATCCCTCGCCTGTGAGCTACTGCTCACAGGGTGGATCACAGGTGCTTACACATGAGATGGCACTTGGCAGAAGATGAGGGGGGATGGCGGGGAGGAGGTGAGACAAGGGGATGGGAAGGGGGAGGCGAGACACCAAACATGGTGAGTGGACAGCAGAAACGATAGCCCAGGAGACGCTAACATCTCCTGGGCTGTAGGTACATCTTTTTTTTTCAGTTTCAATACCTGTAGCTGAATGAGCCGATGCCAGGACCAAACAATGGACCAGGATAGTTACATGGCTAGCACCTGCCCCTCGCCTATGAGCCACTGCTCACAGGGTGGATCGCAGGTGCTTATGCATGAGACAGCACTAGGTTGAAGATGAGGGGGGATAGCAGAGAGGTGAGGCGATATGACAAACACAGTGGAACGATAGCCCAGAAAACATTAACGTCTCCTGGGCCATAGGTATGTTTTTTCTTTTGACTTCAACTTCTGTAGCTGACTGAGCCGGTGCCAGGACCAAACAAAGGACCAGCATAGCTACATGGCTGGCATCTGCCTTTCGCCTGTGAGCCACTGCTCACAGGGTGGATCACAGGTGCTTACACATGAGATGACACTAGGACAAAGACGAGAGGGGATAGCAGGGGGGATGGCAGGGAGGAGGGGAGATGAGGGGATGGCAGGGGGGAGGCCAAACGACAAATGTGGGGAGCGGGCAGCAGGAATGATGGTCCAGGAGACATTGACGTCTCCTGGGAGTGGCACAAACCCACTCTCACTACAAATGTGAGATGGCAGGCTGTTTTTTTGTTTTTTTGTTTTTTTTTTTGTTTTTCAGTCTCTTAGCTACACCCCACCACTGTGAGCAACTGCTCACAGGGTGAATCCCTACCCCACCCTCGATGGTGGTACCACATTGTTGTTATCATTGTTATCAGCTCCTGTATTCGAAGGAGCCTGCAATTGCAGGTCTTCTCAGATGCAGGAGCTGTTGGTGAACAATACAATGGGAGACAAGTGATATCTTCATAACAATATATTTTACAACATTTGTGCATAAATGTACATATCTAAAGCAGAAACAGAAGTTATTCATCCTCCTCATCATCTTCCTCTTCCTCTCCTTCCTCATCCTTGTCATCTGAACCACTCAGAAGTTGCTGTTCCAATGCTTCCAGATCTTTCTGCAGGTCTTCAAGATCTTCATCAATACCATCTAGGTCCATCTCATGTTCTCCCAAGCAATGCCCATATGCTTCTGCATCATTCACAGGCTCTGTCCTCACTGCAAACTCAAATTCTGTAAGTTCATCTGTCCAGCGCATACCCTGGGTAAAGTTCAATAGTCATCCTTTTTTAATTGAATACTTCAACATCTGTAGGGCTTCCATAAGTCTACCTGAGATATGCCTTCTCTAAGGTGTCATTGTCTCCTTCCCAGATGAGAATACCCTTTCACAAGGGACACTTGAAGCTTGAATAGGTATAATATCCATTGCAAGTCGGAATAATTGAGGGTACTAATGTTCATGTTCCTGAATATAATTCAGCAAAGCAGGAAAATCACAGATAGAACATAGTGTATTACCTGCCAAAATGCCAAGATACCAGACCCAGAGTTAGAATTGCTTAAATACTGATCCACCTCCTTTTCCAATGAGACTTCTGGCTGGGTTGATGTAACTCGATTGAGACCAAGAATATCCTTTGCTGTCAGCTGGGAGGATGATGACTTGGCTGCTGGTTGGTTAGCTTGTCTCCCATCAGCCTGATTGTTATCATAAGGATGAAGCTATCAGAATTAAGGTTATTGGCTTGTAACAGGCTACCAATGTGAAGCTTACAGCTCTCAAAAAAATGTCTTTGGCTATGGCATACTTCTCTGGTAATTGATCATGATAGTAATTTAGTTTGTTTGCAGGATCAATTGCTATTCCAGATTATTTTTAGTGATTTCAAGCCAATGTAAACTTGAATAAGCTTACCCATTGCTACCACATATGCTGGTGTTTCAGCTAGACGTTCTTGATAATCTTCTAGTTTATCCAGACCAGGCTGAATGATATCAGCCCACTGTGGGTTATATTTCTTGAGCAGTGTCCACTTGTTGATAAAGGCAGAGTATGCAGGAACTGAATAGCATATTGTAGGTGTTGCTTCAGTACCCAACATGTCCTGAAATGCATGAGGGACCTAAGCCATTATGTCAGTATGTTTCAAAGTTAATTGTTAAAAATTAGCTGTATAATTACTTGAAGTATTTGCTGATAATCTGATAACAATTCCCAATCATGCTCACTCAACTGATATTTCCACAATTCTTTAAATTCATTATCGTGTGTGATATCTTCAATAGCCTGTAACACTGTTAGTGTAAAGTAAATTAACAATAGGGTAAACTTACCTCTTTCAACTTCAAGACCCAATTGATCATTAGTAATGTTGACAACTACCTTGTTGTCACATCATGGAGGAGCTGATAGTCTTGTTCAAAATACTGTTGTACATAGGTTGAAAACTGCTGTTTCTTGATATTACTGTTTTGTATCTGTTGATATTGTCAATTAAAATTGTCAAGAATGAATGAAAATAGAATATAATTTACCGCATTTACAAGAGAACGTGCAGTTGCAATGCAATCCTTGGCATAGGCATAACTGGGATCATAATCTGAATAGTCTTCAACAGTGTCATTGATGTATGTCAGATCTGTGATAGCTGCCAATGCTGCTTTGCATGCAAGATTTACAATGTGAGGGAAGCAGCTATCAAATAATATCAAAATTAGTTCATACAGTGAATTATAAACCTACCGAATCCTTCGGTCATTTATATTAATATTGATTCTGCACTTTTTGAGGAGAGTTGACAGGTATCTGAACATTGTATCATTGTTGGATGAATTGTCACAGGTAATCCATCCCATCTGAGAAGCTATTAGATTCTGTCACAGCCTAAACATATATGTAAATCATTCTACTTACCTTTTCTGTAATCTTTAAGTGGTCAGTGATAAACAGAAAGCAGTGCACCAAATGTTCACCTGTGTTACATCCAGGAAGCTTGTGAAATTCTACAATATCTAATTGAAGTTGAAGTGTTTTCTTAGAGCCACTAGGTCCTTTCTCTGTCACAGCCTCAATCCAGTGTGCAGTCACAGCCATGAAAGATGTCTGGTTTGGATCAGTCCAGGCATCAGTAGGAAATGACATTTTTCCAACTGATTTCTATGCAATTTTGAATTCAGTATGTATCTTAAATTTTGAAGAATTAATTTACCGCCATTTCTTGTTCAAGCTGATTCATGTGTTCTTCATAAGCTTTCTCAATACGAGTGCATATTGTAGTACAATCTGGAATGTCGGACTCCTGCAGCTCCTTACAAAAAAGTAGAAATATCTTTCTTAATTTTGGAGACTCCACAATATTGATAGACTAAAGTAATGTCAATATTAAAACATGTTAGAGGAATTGAACATACTTGGTCATCACCAACAATGAATTCGAGAATAGCTTCTACAAATGCCTCCTTTGTGTATTCTTGATGTTCCACCTCCAATGACATAGGCTCAGGTTCATCACGAAATTCATGAACAGCTGGCAAGGCTGCTTGAGCAGTGATCTTAATCTTCAGATTATCACAACTAGTAACCCATTCCTCGATGTGTTCACTATATAAATGCTTTCATAAATTTGAGGTGCTTGTCATTATGCCAAATGAAGCAATAGCATGTGAGGACTTAGACTTGTGAGCATATCTGAAGCACCAATTACTCTGTATATGATAGATTTACATATAATGTGGAAACTTACTGGCATAATACACACTCATGCTGTTCCTTGACCTTTGTAAAAAATGACCAGACATCTTTAGCACCACCTCTTGGCTCTGAATGGCATTGAAGTGGTTTGCTATGAGGTCCTGCATATGGGGGTTGTGCACGTGAACATGAATGAACACTAGAGACTGATTGAGAACCAGAGCCTGAGGATGACTGAGATGATGACTGAGAGCCAGAGCTGGACTCAGACTCAGAATGAGACTCAGAATCACAAAAGTCCAAATGTTGCACTCCTGCTACCAACTTCTCTTCAACATCTGAATGATCAGATTCACCATCTGAAGCTCCCAACTGTGAAGGTAAATTCTGTGGAGCCTGTTGATGGGTTGGAGAGAGTTCTTGTTCACGAGTAAAGCGAATCTGACCACTGCGCTGTTTGTGTGGAGTAAATAAGAGTGAAGCAGCTTGCTTGTTATGAGAAGCCTCAATCTGTTGAGCAGCAAAGATAGATACAGAAGCAACTGGAGTCTTTAGAATAGGCTTTGCAGATTGAACCTTCTGCTTAGTGGTCTTGGAGGACTTCGCAGCCTTATGAGAGGACTTCACAGCTATGTTTGGGGACTTCGCAGCCTTGTCAGAGGACTTCACAGCCTTGTTAGAGGGCTTCACAGCCTTGTCAGAAAGCTTCATAGTCTTGTCAGAGGGCTTCATAGCCTTAGCCTTAACTGCCTTGGATCTAGCAGGAGTCAATGGTTGTAATGGATCAATCTAAACAGACCCTATTGGTTGTATGTATATCTATCAGAATACTGAAACTTACTTGCTGTGAATGCTTAGATGGTAGGCGAAGACGTGATTGAGGAATAGAAGGTTCTATAAGAATTATCATTACCTCTATATCAACTATTATCAAGTTATGACAAATTTACAAACCTGCCAGAATGAATACAGAAGAACCTGTGCATGGTAACACATCTGTAGTAACATCTATGTCATACAAAAACTGTAATTATTTCAACGATACAAAGTTTGTGGATGACATACCATGTGTAGCAACATTGGATGATGACCTAGTTGTCTTCCGGGCCATTTCTGATATGAAGTAAGCAATATAAATGCACAGATTATTAAATAATGTGCCAGGTTGCTTTGATGATGCTTTCCACTGAGCATGAGCACGAACTTCTACAAAATATTTACATTTGAATGGAATTACTGTAAGAAAACTATTAATACCAGAGGTGTCAGGAAGTACATCGGAGGCTAATTTCATTAACAGTTAGAGAAGAAATAGGGTATAAATGCCAGCATACAGTCAACTATAGCAACAGGCTGTTGTACTTGTTCATCCTGAGAGGTTTCTTGTAGATTTTTCACAGTTTTCTTAATGTGAGGCATGATAAAGGTGGAGAGCGAGAGAGCAGGGTGAGTGAGTGAGATGGGAGAGAAGAAAAAAGCTGCAGTGTGGACGTGCTTCTCTTATCTGACAGTTGACATTCAGTGCATAGCTAAAAACAGAATTATTGATTGGTCTACTACTATCACAGTGACAATAGACTTCCATGGAGCTCGGTAGTTATTGTAATACAATGGGGATTGGGCGATAAGGACTCACATGTCATGCGCAGTTGTTATGAACAGCTCTCCATCATCATCAGTGTCATTCCCCCAACAGTCCATCCCATGAGCAGTTGCTCGAGGAGCTGGGTGCAGGTATCATCCATAGTCATTGTCAATAGCTCCCAATCCACTGTCGTCACTGTCATCATCGATGATCATTGTCCATGTTGGCATTCCTCTGTAGGCCACCCCACAAGCAGTCGCTCAAGGAGCTGGGTGTGGGTGGTGTGTCATCTGTTATGGTCCATAGTTGTTGTCAATAGCTCCTCATCCACCCTGCAAGCAGATGCTTGCAGCAGTGGTGGCCATGTTCCACCATCGTCATTGTCATTGTCAATGGTCATCATCTACGTTCACGTTCCCCCAAAGCCCACCCCATGAGCAGCTGGGTATGGGTGGTGTATCATCTGTAGTTATTGACTCGTTGTCGATAGCTCCCCATCCACCATTGTCACCATCATTATCGACAGTCATTGTCCATGTTGGCATTCCCCTCCAGCCCACCCCACAAGCAGTTGCTCGTGAAGCTGGAGGTGGGTGGTGTGTTGCTCCTCGTCTTATGGCCCTGGTCCTGGTGTCAGCATACCTGTCATACCTGGGAATTTGTTGTCGATGGACCAGGTGGCTCGCAGCCATGGTCAGTGGGTTGTATTCTGCTGTCTCAGGGGGTCCCCATCTTTGTTGGCCAGCACATCACAATCCATCCTGTGAGCAGTGGCTCACAGGGATGGAGGTGGGTGTTGTGTCGTCCATCGATGGGTTTGCAGTGTGTTGGGGCAGTTTTCCTGTGTTGAGGCATGTAGGGGGGTTAATGGTGGCATGTAGGTTTATGGAGGTGCATTGGAACATACATTGCGGGTATCCACCTTCATGGGTCTCCCGACATACCTCTGCACCCACCCAGTCCCAGTTAACAACCTCACATTCTGTTTTAACAGGGAGGAGGGGGTTTGTATGGCTGCTGTTGGACATGGGTCATCTTGGGGTGTCACCAGTCATTACCAGTAATTTAGACCTCAAATAAAGAAGGAATACAACTAGTTATTGATAAGAACAAGAAACAAACAAGAAATCCTACCTAATGCCCAAATGATGACTGTGACTCATTTAGGCCTGCATTGCATTCGAGATGGCTCATTTGCAGCCACTGGTTGATCTTGCTAGCATGGGTATAGGTATGACAGTATGACAGTGTGAGCACATGAGAGTAGATGGTGTGACAGAGGGAAGTGGCTGCATTGGGAGTGTAGTAGGTAGGGCAAAAGAGTAAGATCTAGAAGGGAGAACTAAGAATTATTAGATCAACAAGATAAGAAAGCTAAAACAAGCTTACTGTTATATACAAGGGCCCCACAGACTAGATAGTAGTAGAAAATAAAGAAAAGATGGTGTGGATGCAAAGAGGGGAGGAGAGGCAGCATAGAAGAAGTGGCCAGATGCGACAGCAATGCACAGTCAACAAAGCCAGCTGATATGTGCTATATTTGGATAGCTTAGCTGCTCTGAGCTGCCCAATCTAAGAGCTGAGCCAGGTATAGCCTAGAGCTGATTTATCTGCATGGGTCGCCTAAAATAATGGCTCAGCTCGACAGCTCATGGCTCTAAGCTGCACCATTGGCAACACTATCTATGAAAGATGTGCTCAAAGGTCTCCTATCTGCAATCCAGGAAGACTTCATAAAAAAATTTCCTCAGAGTGAGCAACTAAACTGGTTAGTTGTTTATCTTCGTTCACCAGTCCTTTGTTTACATTAAAACCGACCATAGGACTAATATCACATTGCATGCACACGAAAGCAATACTAAGATGACCTCACTCCATCTTGACATCAGCACTAGAGCTGTTGACACACTGTATACCCATTTTGTTGATAATCACCTGGGGAATGCAGAGAATCTTAAGGAGCAAAGCATTGAAATTTGGTTTGTCTATGAGCATGAAGTTATTGTAAGTTTTAGTATCATGAGTTTTCAAGTCTTATAGTGATTTTGGTTACAGTTTCCTGATGGCAATTTGTTTAGTGAATATGCCAGTAAAAAAAGAAAACTAGCAGAGAGCTCAATTTCAACACAGAATCCATGCCACTCCAGTTCTCAAACAGCATCAGTAATTCAAAGTGGCTTCAAAGTTCCATCTACTGACATAGTTCCATCTGTGGCAAGGAGAGTCCTACAGAGCACTTATAAACTGCCAGTTGTAAGAAGCCATCTCCCTCCTATAGTGGAATACTCATTCAGACGAACATGTGCAAAATATGGAGATAATGGGATAATCACTCTTGTGCAATCTGATGTCGACGAGAAGATATTGATAGCAGCTGATTGGGCATCAGGAGAAGAACTGCTCAATACCAAGAAACTATACCATGATACAGGGTTTATCGGCAGAGGATTCACGAAATGAGATGTCTATGTATGTGACAGCCAAAATTTGTCTCGACCACGAGCTGAGCATCATCCATGTTTACTTCATAGGCTCATTTCAATAATCAAGAGTATGTTTTGACTCAGCATTCAGATGAGATGATGCAGGAGTCAGAAGTCAAGGCCAATCTGTATGCAGAATATAAGCTTCTTGCATACTGCGACAGCTTCAAAAAAGAATTCAACAAATTCACTCTCGAAGTAAATGTTAATGTTTCCAGTATGTCTGCATTGCTCTAGGGCCTCCAGATTGGACAAAGTTGGATGCTTACCATTGACTAGAATTCTATTTCAATTATGAGGACTCTATCTTGGGCAAGCTGAAGCCTAGTATTTTGTCAAACAGCCTCATACTTTCCCACCACTACTTCATTACAATACATCTTCTTCCCAATGGCCATTCACATGTTTGCACACTTCTCATTTCTTTATTCTGGGAAGCATATGTTGTTTTGTAATCTGCAAGGTATGGCATGAATTAATCCACCTGAGATAACTCAAATGACACTGGTAAATCATTTGCATAGGGAAATTGGACAAACATGGAATTTATTGCTTGTTTGATCTGCAGAGCCATACGTGAGTTTAGCACCTATACAATCAGATTATCTACTTATTGGTGAAGTAGTAGTGATACTGACTCTGATCAGACTTACTGGAATGGGGGTCCTGCAAAAATTTGACAGTTCCTCACACAGCACTTGGCCATTTGTGATAACAACTGGGTGTGCACCAAATTAGGCCTTCAAGACCTCATTGTCAAGCAACCCAACCCACCTCCCCATGCCCGTGATTGCCTGAAGATTTCCAATATCATTTCTGACTTGCAAAGTGGATCTGAACAGTAAATATTTTAATCGAGGTCATACTAGCTGCTACCACAGACAGTTTCTTGACTTCTTGACAAAAGAATTGGATTTCTTGATACTCAACCATTACATACTATCTATGTAACATTGCTTTCTGTGTGTAAATAGAGTATAAATCATTAGAAATGTGCATTAGACGAAGTTTAAACATAAATAAGGAGGGCTAGCAGGAACTCCGTGTTCACATCCTAATCATCACCACTCTCAGCTCTGAGTTCATCAGTCAATGGTATGTCTCCAGCTTCATTGTTTTGCTACTATCACATCTTATTTTAATGCTTGGTTCTGGCTCTCGTAGATGGTGGCAGAGGTCAGTGGTTGGTGTGCAGACTCAGAGGCCTGAGCATCACGCCATTTTTTTGATCAACATTGTTGGCAAGTCCAGGCAGGAAGGGGAAAGTTACATGTATAAGTAATATTTTGAACAGTCAAAACCACATCATACAACAATTCAAGTCACACAATGACTCATGGAGGACCCCATACCTCAGTCAAATAGTAAGACACAATTACCAACAGACCTGAGCCCAGTCAGGCATCATAGGCATGTCAATGGAAGACATCATTTATGTGAAGGGGAATGAGCAGAATGGGAACTGTTTGGTGTAACAATGGGAATGGTGGGGGTACTATGTCATAGGTTGGAATCCTTTCACGGGTTCTCCAGGGAGAATCGCTGTGGGTATCACATACTGTTAGAAGCGTGTTCATGTGACAGTTGTCATATACTTCACTAGCAACGATAGATTGGCTGTGCAGATCCTCTTGTATTCCAAGTCTGGTCTCCTCATCGTGTGATATTGAGATGCTATCCAAAAATGTGTTGAAATCATTTGCAGACATGATTATGGGTGAGCACCATGTTCGTATCTACAGGCATATGGGCACCCATAATATGGATACAGCCACCATACCATATAGCTTCAACAACACAACTTCATGGAATGGGTGACGCCACAGTCACCCCCATATCATACCATCAAATGACGGCCATATACAGCCATATGACAGTACAGAATTTTAAATGAAAGGTACTGTACGTGTATTGCATCTAGACACATCTTCTGGATCACATTGATAGGTCCACTACGCTCTTTAAAGCCTGGAGAAGCATTTCCACTCATATGGAGACATTATGACATGCACTCCAAAGTACTAAGAACACCACGAAATCGACTTCGAACCATTTTCGCATGATTTCGCACTATTTCGGACAACTTCGAGCTACTTCAAATTATTTCACAACATTTAGAACAACTTCGCAGTACTTCGAACGACTTCGGCGGCTGTATAGTTGTCCTCAAACACTTTCAATACACGTTGTACATTCAGAATAAGCCAACTCGCCGCATATCGAGCACTACCAAAGAGGAGAGAGTACAAGAGAGTTAGAATGCGATAAGTGCATTTTTGTGTTTCATTGAAGTACTTTTACTATATGGGAACACTGTATGTTTCATCATTTATCATTTCTCATTTATTTTTGATCTACAAAGTCCTCATTGTATGATATATTTGCCTCATGTTTTACACATGTTCTTATTTCCTTTTTAGTACTATCTCTTCATTTTGTATATAGACTTGTATTAGTTAGTTAGAACAACAGAAAATAGAATAACAGGGAACAGCACAAGTTACCCTCTCACTATCATCAGATTTAAAAATCGTTTTCTTTAGTCTTATCTTCACGTCATATCTCTAAAGTTTTGCGAAATATCACGAGCTTCCTCAAAACTATCGTATTCGCTCTCCATTTTATCGCCCATTGCCTACCGCCATTCGACAAACACTTCACATTTGTTAAACTTGCCTTTTGATACACCTCGAACCCCTCCGAACTTATTCAAACTATTTCGTGCATCTTCGAACTTATTCGAACCACTTCGCATGCCTTTGAACCTTTTTTGAACTCTTTCGGACATATTCATACGCCTATAAAGACTATTCGCACCATCCCTTATTATTTCGCATTGCTAAAAACATTATTTTGGTCTCAGCGGTGATATTTAGTACCACCTCGCACCCTTCCTCTGGCCTGTGTTGTACTACAAAAGCCATTAGTAGGTTTTGTTTGGGTTTCCAGGTTGAGTATCATCAATGTGACCTCTGTTTGTTGTATCGGATATCATCGCATTGGTGCATCACCATGAACAACGTGTATTGCATCGTCTCTGTGGTCTGACATTATCTGGCACCCACTAGGGAATCTAGTCTGATGAGACCAAGAGATTTGCAATAGAATGAACAATGTTGAACATGCAGTGCTTTCACTGTTCATTTTCATTGGTTGTTGGGAATAGCATGAATGTGGATAGTCAGCATTGGATCAGTGGTTCATTAATTGCACATTTCAACCATTTTTCTTTATGGCAAAGGCTACAGAATGTGCAGCGGAGCTGCTGTTTCACTTTTGTTGGTCGTTTTACAATAGGATGAACGTGGACTAAGATCTGTTATTTGTCGTTCATCCCATTTTTGGGCTTGGCCAATCTGGAGTGGCAGGTGTGCACATCAAGGCGAGCTGTCATTGTTAGGAAGGTATGTGGATTGCGTATTTAATCCTCCAATACTTTTGCTGAAGAAAACATTGTCTCACCTCAGTTCCATTTGTGGTTATCTCGATATGCCTCCTCCACCTGACCCTGACCAGTATGCACTCGATGAGAACAGCCAACTCAAAGATGCCGAGGATATCCAGTGGTTCAACTCCCCCAGTGACAAAAACCCTATCCCTCTTCTGCCTATGGAAGGGGAGGCTGTCACCGATAATGGAGGTATGCCCCATATGCTCTCGATTATTAATGCCTAGCATTCCAGCTCCTCGTAGGAAACCTCAGTGAAACAAGAACTCAGGGATACAAAACATCCCCGCAGCAGAGCACCTCGATGAGTGGGGTGACCTCGATAAGAAACACCGCCAGTCAAAGCGACATTTGAAGAGGAACACCAAGCGTGCCAAGGTCATGAATAGCTTTTCAGATGCTGACCCTGATGATGCCAGTGATGATAAATATCAAATGGACAGAGATGACACTGCTTCTGAGGTAAGCAACATGTCAGAAGGTGATATTTCAAATGAAGAAGTATGTGGTACATTGTCAATGATATTTACATCATTCTCAAGCCAGTTTTAGCTCACCGATGTTCTTCCCTTGAAGACGGTACCAGATAATATGACGCGATCCCAGGCTGGGAAGCGGAAACATTCTGAAAAGATTGTGGCCGATGATTCTCAGCCTTCTCAAGCCACCACTCCCTCTGTTACCCCCTCCAGCAGCTTCGTCATGGATGGAGGCCCAAAGGAAGCCAAACAGGTGGGTCCACTCATCGAACATATTTCTATTACTAACAAATCCACTCAAGACATCAAACCCAATCTATTATTTTTATAATACTCTCAAGAGTGCTCCACAAGGTGTTAGAGCTGAAGACAGTGATAGGTTTTACCAGTGCTATCATGGTGGTAAGAAGATTCTGAGGGTTACAAAGAAGATGAGGAATAATCTCAATGGTAAAGTCCAGAATTCATGAGTCACCGAATCCTACTCAAGTTCATCTGGGTGTATCTTTCAGGCCTTATTGGGAATCTCAGGACTTCCTCACCCAACATGTTCAAGTTCTATTCTTACCTCAAAGATCATACCCCACAAGTGCCGCTCTTGCCAGAGGAGAAGAAAATTGCATCAGGAGAGATCGAGCTTTCTTCTGTGAAACATGCAGAGTTCACGCAATGCCATGATGCTCATCAACAATCACTCAAGAATGCATTTGCACAGCAACAAGAGAAAGCAGCGGTATGTGTTATTTATTTATGTGGCCTTTTTCATTTTATCATCAATATTTAGGAACCCTGAAGTCAGGAAAAGTTCGAAGAGTTACTTACCAAGTGGATTGTAGCTTCAGACCAACCTTTCGAAGAGGTAGGGAAGCCCGAGTTTGCTGATCTCCTCAACTACATCAATCGATCCCCATTGTCGCTCAAGATTCCCAGCTGCTTTACAATCAAGCGCCGCGTCATGAAGATGGGTGCTGAAGGGGTCCAAGAAATGAAGGATTTGTTTGTGGTAAGTTGATAATTTAAGAAATCTATCCACGTCCTGACTAGAGTACCTAGAAAATTAATGGTAAGGTGGCCATCTCGCTTGATGGCTGGACATCGGGCAACAATTATGCCTTCTTTGCCATCATTACGCACTATGTAAATCCTGATACAGGTGAACTAGGTCAGTCCGGAATTTTTAGCTTTATTGTTTAGCTTACTTAAGTTCCAACAGAGGAGTGTCTTATCGATTTTCATGAGTTGCTTGGCCAACACACCGGGGAAAATATTGCTGATGCAGTTTAGGACACACTCCATACATTTGGTATCCAAGAGAAGGTGAGTTCCTTTCGTTTTCAAGGCAAACTGTCTTCCAAACTCTCTGTACAGGCGATTGCATTTATGGCAGACAATGCTTCAAATATGGATACATTTGTTGACCCAATTGTTTTGTGTGCCGAGAAGATGAAGATATTCCTTAATGCAGTCTGGGCGCAACTGCAGTGTATGCCACACACAATTCATCTTGCAGCACTTAAGGTTTGAAACACACTGTTGTCTCTTGCCCTACGTTGATGAATTATCAAGCTGCTCGAGGCTATAGGTGCGAAATGGAGCAGCAATGATAAGAAAACCCACACTCCAGGTGTCAATTACCAGGACTCTGTTAGTGCATCACTGAGTGAAGAAGCTGACGACGATGCAGCCACCCAAGAAGGTGAAGACGAAGTTGACCTGGAATCTGAGGACCCACAGGCCTTTATCGAATTTATTCTGCCTGCGATAGATAAGGAAAGTGCTTTTAACTCTGTTATCCTTTTTCAGCATTGGCTCATAACCCTCCAGCTTCAAAAAATTGTCCGTGCTGTCCGTTCAAGTCCACAATGGAAGGCCTGCTGGCTAGAGCTGGTGTCCGATGAGCTTCGCAAGAAAAACCCTGATGCCCAAAGCTACCCTCCAGCACTTATGCTCATCCTCGATGTTCCGACACGTTGGTCTTCCACCCACCAAATGATGTGTAAGTCGATTTTCTTTCTGCAGAAGTTGACCTCATCAAACCTAATACCCTATAGGTTGTGCAATGAAATACGAGGCTGAGATCAATACTTTTGTTGCCCTTCGTGCAAATAGGGACCTCCGTGACCTTGAACTGTCGGAAGACGAGTGGTCCTCAATTAGGCTTGTAGCTAGTTGGCTCAAGAAATTTCGTGACGCCACAACCCAGATGTCTGCGACGCACCAACCCATGTTATCGCATACGCATGCCATCTTTTGTGGTCTTCAGGAACATCTTCGCGAATCCCTTCATGCTTTACCTGCTGGCGTTGATTCACGTATCCGGGATGGACTTGTCGCAGCTCATCAAAAACTGAGTGAGTACTATTACCGCTTTGATTAGTCCCCATTTTACATCTGGGCCACCTGTATGTTTGTCTCATTTTTGATTGCGCCTGAACTTACATTCCCGCAGTTCTTGACCCAAGGATAACCTATGAGGGCTTGAAGCTAGATTTCGCCAATGACCCTATACTTCTCGCAGATCTCGAGAAGTCCAAGGACCTGCTTCGTGAATATTACAACAATAACTATGCTACGTCATCTGTGCCTTCCGCGGACCTCGATAACACCCACCCTACATCTTCTAGTACCTCAGACTTTACAACACGCTACGCATCTATCATTCCCGATGTCGTGGACGAGTTAGAAGAATATTTCAAGATCAAGCGCAAGGATTTCAAGAAATGTGATCCTCATAAGTGGTGGAGGAGCCAACGAGAGGATTGGCCCAATCTTTACCGTCTCGCTTGTGATATTCTTTGCATTCCAGGTCTGTAGTGTTCTTCCCTCTGATTATTCTTATATTTATGACTCTTGTAGGCTCTGCTGTTGCTGTCGAACACATTTTCTCCAGTGGGAGGGACACCATATCACTTCGCTATGCCAGTCTCCAGCCAGAGACCATTCGTACACTTATGGTTCTGAAACATCGCCTTCGTCGCATGCGTGAGCGTAAGGTGATTAGTTTAGAATAGGCATTTCTGTATACATACAAAATCTATCCCTTTTGTACCCGTAACAGACCCGTAAACGGCCGTATACACCCCCGTACCGTGCCGTCGAAGTCTCTGGAGATAGCTATATGGGTACGGGAATGGGCTTACCCGTAACCGTCTGACACCGTGACTATACGGCCGTATACCGTATACGGGACGGTGCTCACCCCTAGACATGATCCTTTCCCAAGAGGGATGTCGTTCTTGAAGGTGACGGCGTATGTTGTACTTCCACGGCCATAAAGGTTGCCATTCAAGCTCTAGTGTCAACGAGAGGAAACGGAGCAGAGTACTGTAAACCTTCCGCAGCGGACGTAAAATAAATCCAAGAAAAATACAAATTTGGGCATTTTGGATGATGCCTGATTGACCTTTTGCAAGGCTTGCTCAAAGTTCGGATAAGAACTAGCCAAAAGTCGTCTAGCGACAGCCGGGTAAAGTGCCGCACAAGTAACCCAAAGATTTTGATATGGTCTTATAGGTTAGTTTCACGGGTCCTACAAAGGGTTACAGTGCGGTAAAAATACAAATGAATAGTATGAAGCAATAAAGAGGTTCAGGTACAATGTATACCACGAATTGCAAAAATAGATAATTTCTTAAGATACGAGCCCGCAAAGATGGAGGAGGATTGTACTACATTAGAGGAAATGTATGAATAACAAGACATGGAAGATCACCGATTTTCGAGGCCAGCTCAAGGCATGTGACGAACCGTGGCAGAAAGGAAGATAGGATAGCACCATTATGAGGACGAGACTATAATCTTCAAGACCATCTTTCCTTCCTCATCTCGCCCTCGGCAGAGGAGATCAAACGCACGCTTCGTGTCTTTGAGTGGGAAACGATGGGTCACAAGTTTATCAACATTCTTCAGTTTCCCGGAGGCGAGGAGTGCGAGTGCCGCGGGATATGTGTTGGCATAGCGGAAAGAACTCTTGATATCAACCTCGCGCACTGCGGCAGCAGAGATGGGGAACATCACGTTGCTTGTGCCCATTCCGATGAGCATCACCTTGCCGCCGGTGATTGCGGTCTAGAAGTTGGCGAGAGAAAACAGTGAGCCGAATAAAAACAAACACGATAAATTAACCGGAAAACTTACGTGAACGGACATCTGAATGGCAGGTTCGGCACCAGTGCATTCGAACACGACATCAAAACCTTCTGGAGCTTTGAACTCCGCCAAAATCGACTGAGCAGATTCTTTTGCTCTTCGGAGTTGGTCATCAGTGGTTTTTGCTTTGTCTGCTGAGACATTCGACAGGCAGAATGTTTGGGATGCAAAAGAATTGTATTTCGCAAAGTCGAGACGGGCTTTGTTGATATCGACGACGACGACGCGTGATGCGCCGATGGACTGAGCGAGGGCACATGCAAGGAGGCCGATGGTGCCGCAACCCAAAACGAGGACGGATTGGCCAGCGGAGAGGTTTGCTCGTCGCGTGGCATGGATGACGACGGAAAGGGGTTCAGCGAGAGACGCTTGCTCAAATGTGCAGTTATCGGGGAGTCTATGCATGTACATATAGGTCACGTTTAGCAAAAGAAAAGGATGGACGTACGGGTGGAGTAAATGAGCGGGATGGTTCATCCGTTGTTGAAGTGTGCCGTCAGCGTGAGGAAAGACGGAGGCACTGCTGCAGAAACGCATGCCCTTGCATAGGTTATACCGATCCTTCTTGCAGAAATCGCAATTCCTGCAGTAGATACCTGCTTCGATAGCGACACGTTGGCCTGGAATAAGGTTTTTGACACCTGGTCCGACAGCGGTAATGATGCCGGCTGCTTCGTGGCCGAGAACTAAAGGTGCTTGGACAGCAAAGTCAGCATTTCGGCCGTGATCGTAGTAATGCACTAGATAGAGTAAGTTACGTGTCTATGAATGAGGAGTTGGATCACTCACGATCGCTTCCGCAGAGGCCAGTGGAGGCAATGGCGACCTGGGCTTGGTTCATTGAAGGTGGCCATAGCGTACGCTCATCGATACGGATATCTTTCGGACCATAGAGGACAGCAGCGTTCTGTGTTGGGAGGGCAATGGGAGACATGGGAAGCGATAGAAAGCAAGAACATGGCAATGCGGTATTTATACAGAATATGGAGGAAGTGCATCTGAGTCGTTCAAAACAGATCTGGTCAGCCGGTCCGAGGAGCCGGGTGAGACGAATTAGGAAGTCGTGTTAAACTCGATTTCTCCGTCTTTTTCTCTATTTACTCGGGGGTTCGGTGCGGCAACCCGATCCGGGGTAGATCTGGGATTCCATCCGTCGGTCCGTCCCTTCCCGCTTTCTTTATATTCTATACTTTCTGCCCGCCCCTGTATGGATCCTTCGCCCTCTTTACCCTCTCCACACCTTTTCTCTCTTTCAGGTCAAAATGTTCTGATAACTGGCGCAGCTAGAGGTATCCTTTTACCTGATTTCCTTCGCCGTTAACTCCCAATACATATGAAGGCATCGGAGCTGCCTGTGCGATTGCCCTGGCAGAGGCGGGTGCTTCTGTATGTCTTATCCAACGTAATCCTCCGGATGGCGCGTCACCCAATCTCAACACCTTAAATACTATTCGCGCGCTCGGAGCCATCGCGCACGTTATTCACTGCGATCTGAATGATCTGCACGCCGTAAAGCACATCTTCCAGAAAGCTCTCGATGTAATGAATGGTCAAATACACATTCTCGTCAATTGCGCTGGCATCCAGCGGAGATCACCGAGCGTGGATTTCTCCGAGAATGATTGGGACGAAGTACGTATCCACGTTTGCTCTTTCGCCCAATCTGCCCCTCCTCCAAATCGCCGTATCACTCAATGACGCCATAACGTCGGGCTTTTTTCCCGCTCCGTTTTCTAGGTTATCAATGTTAATCTCAAGTCGGTATGGCTTCTCTCACAGGCTGCCGGCCGGCACATGGTCCCCCTTCGTCGCGGTAAAATTATCAATTTCTGTTCCCTCCTCACCTTCCAGGGCGGCTTGACCGTTCCAGCATACGCCGCGGCAAAGGGCGCCTTGGGTCAGGTGACAAAGGCGCTCAGCAACGAATGGAGCCAGCACAACGTTCAAGTTAACGGAATCTGTCCCGGCTATATCGCAACGGAAATGTGAATAGACCGTTCCTGCTTCTTTTTTCCCGTTAAAGGGTCAGCTTTCGGTGTTCGTTATCCTAGTCCTTTCTGTTTCCCTGCCTGTATTCACCCCGTCTTCGGATCCACATGATTCATAGTCCGCGGCGTTTGGTTGAACCCAAGTTATTTCTGTCTTCCGGACTCATTCGATACTTCGTTTTTACCCACGTCCACAAATATCTTCGATTCGCTTAGGCTAACATCTCTTCTCCCGCCTCTAGGAACGAGAAACTTCTCCAGGATCCTCTCCGCCTCCGTCAGGTCTCCGAACGGATCCCTGCAGGACGCTGGGGAGAACCGAAGGATTTCGCAGGCCCGGTCGTCTTCCTTGCGAGTCGCGCCAGTCAGTACGTTTGTGGAGAGCTCCTTGTCGTGGATGGGGTGAGACTTTTTTACTTCTTAAATACTTCTCCATTTTGGGACGACCATAAGTTGTTTACCGATATTTTCTTTCTTTTGCCTAGGGTTGGATGGGGCGGTGATTATTCGGCTGTTGACATGTTAGGAGATCGGGCGGTAGCGCTGTGGTGTTGCTATTCCTGTCCTACAATTTGATTGTAAACTTCGGGCACTGGTCATGAGGAAGATGAATTGAGTGTAAGACTTCTCAAGTGGTGTTTTCAGTCGAATGTTGATAAGTAATCCAAAGCAGCCGATGACCCCGAACGGCAACGCAGATAACTGATGAAGACTCGGACGTTCTGCGATCGGACTCGTGAAAAACAGATAGTGAAAATGACTACGAAACGGCACCCAGGTCAATAGAGCGCCACGCTTATCCTAAAAAAGCACTGTCGCAAGTGCTTGTATCGTGCGGGCATTCTTCAGGCCCGCAGACCCAACGTCACCGTCACTCACAAATATCGAGCGAAATTCTGACAGATTTTTCAATGGATTTCCCGTCTGATTAAGTTTCCCCGCGTCCTGACCATGAATCAATCTAGAGTGACAAGATCTCCAGAAAACCAGATAACCACGGAGCTCAGGACCGGTGGATACGGGGGAAGTTGTCGAGACATGTGTGTTTGTTTTTAAGGTTTATGAGAGCGATGCCCTGTATGTATTCTTCCGACATGTACCTCGAGTGGGAAAAGCCGAACATCCTCCACGGCTACGCCACAATCTATGGCCTATGCTTCTTTCAAGAGGGAACGTGACCACGACGCGATCTCAGGCTTCAAAAAAAAACAGGGGGGGGAAGGGTAGGCGCGTGATGGATGCAATACGAGCGGATACCGCCGGTCCGCAAGACGAACTCCCCCGCGGCTGCAAGGTCAAGGACTAGAGGACTTGGGTGAGGTTTTAATTGGATAATATCGCCACGGTCCTGCGGACGCGTGCGAAACCCTGATGCCTCCTGAACACACATTCCGCGGTGTACTGCTAGCAGGGCCGCAGGGCCACAGGGTTCAGATATGGTAATATGTATAAGCAATATGGACGATAGTTTGATCGCAAGAGTTGGATTCGGGCAAATGAAGAGGGTCCAGACCGGGCCGACATCCCGCGAATATATGTTATTGACATTGTAAGTTATTTCAATTCGGATACAGCCGCATCGGTGAACGTCCAGCTGCCTGTACAACGATAGATCTTGATATGCGATGTGTAATTAGCCTGAGAAGGTGTTATCCAGCCCTTTAATAAAATAGTGTACAGGAAACTTCGCATCGAAAAAGATTGAGACCATGTGGACGGCGGTAATTAAAGAACGCACAGGGACGAGATAGAGGAACAGCGCGTTTGGCAGAAATGATTTAGTACTTGGAAATAGTGTATTTGAGAAGTACAGAGAGTGCAGCAGGCAGTTAGTGTGGGCGGGAAATGAGATTCTGCTACGGTCCGACACAGAAGGCCCTAGAAAGCATCAGATTCTGAAACCGTTATTATGTTCCGAATGAGGTGCTGAGCCCAGGGGAAGCAGTGCTATCTTCTGTATCGACGATGATCCGTTCGAGCAGCAATTAAGTAACGCATTTGTACGGATGTTGCATCGGAGGTCAATGAAGTGGGTTGCGAGATAACTAACCAGTCGATTATCGGACAGAAAATTAACCCCGCTTTTGCGTGGGCAGAACGAGGGTTCTTCGAGTTCGGAACACGGAACGTGGGCGGCGTTGACAACGCCGGATCGCACGTTCCATTAGGTACTGGAGAGGAAATGTAGAGCTTGGATATAGCAGACCGGGTAGGGTTCCGTGGTACCAAGTGGCACTGTGGTCGCGAATAGAAATTATTGGTGCCTTTGGGAATGTGCAACGTCCGACAGATGGTTATCGACATGGCGCAGAATTACATCCGTCGACTTAACCCACGAGTATACTTGATGCATGGGAGATACGAATGCGGCTCTTCGGGTGACGGAGTTGACTTCACGAAGACAAGGTGTACATACTCTGCCCCTTTGTCAAGTCTAGACCCTGCAATAATGCCTATCTCAATCCGCCGGCGGGGAAATGAGCCGATAAGATGATCCGATTTGGAAAACCGATGAGTATGGTTGATATCTAAGCGCAACAAAATATACCATAGAAGTAATGACAGTCGCCGCCATACGGTCGCAGATCTATTTCCTCCACACATTTGGCAGGTAAATGTAACCTGGGTCTTTAATACTCTCAAAACAACTGTACGATAAATGAACGTTCTTGATGTGCAGGATATAGTGCCTGTGAGATCGGAAACGTAAAAGAAGTTCGAGCTCGCGAGTATCTGGCCCCGGAAGACATGATTTCAACCCTTCGAGACAGACCTCTTCGGTCAATTGCTCGGTTAACGGGGGGCGCTAAGCAGCACTTACGTAACTCGCCAGATGCATATGGCTTCATTAGCGAGTTGATGCTGATCCAACACCTGGCCAAACACTTCAACGCTCAGCAAGGGATGCACTAAGTTCGCTGACGCGACGTATTTGATTCTGATGGACATGCTGCTTGGAGGTGGCGTCTTACAGAACGGGTCACCTAGTCGCCGGTACTTTTGTACGACGGAAACTCGGCCCGCAGTTCTGGTGCTTTTCTCAAGCCAAAATTTTATAAATAGGAAAAGATTGGCTAGAGTGATAGGCAGGAAACTCAAAACTGGCTGTTATTATTTTTGACCTTCCCAAAATTGGTGGATTACCATATTAGGACACATAATTTACTATATCAAGTTAATATAAGTAGTGACTTTTCGTATGATCAAATAAATAACATTCCAACCAACAAAAGCTCGTTTGACAGGCACCATGCACAGTTATAATATGATCCATAGCACACTCATAATTTAAATGTTCTAGATTTCTTGAAAACTATGAAGAAGCTTTAGAACTTGTATAACTTGAGTATAAACAGCATCTAGAATACTTCTGTTGTGTTTGCTTCTATGAATGTGATCAGGATGGGGCATGGTGTTAGGAAACATGCACAGTTGCCTACTATAATTTTTTCCTTATTTTTCTGCAATTATTTGAGCCCATAGAATCAAGTTATGGCCAAGTTATGCTACCATGGGAACTATAATTCTCAGGTGTCCTATACGTATGTGACTGTATGCACACATCATATTATTTATACTTGAATAGTGTAAAAGTTGTAACTTAGTATATAAAAATAAATGTATTACTAAGGGGCACCCTGTTAGAGAATGGCAGGGGTAATCCTGGGGTATTCTGAGGCTACCCTTACCCCTACACTCCAAACCCCCTTACCTCTTGAAAGGGTCAGGATATGGGTAAGAGCTTGGAGGGGTATGGAGGGTACACAAAGTTGGTGGTGTAAGAGGCTATGTAGTAACTGTTATAAACCAGACTGGCACTAAGAAATGGCCAATCCTAGAACAGAAATCCATTAGGAGCAACAGTGGCATGTACAGCTACAAGCCACAGACAGACAGTGGACAGAATTTGACAGAGATGGGGGCCTGGGGGACATGGCAGGGAACAGATATTAGAATTGTTGAATGCCAGCAGGATCATAGCAGTAACACATTCTTAGTTGGCAGTGGTGAAACACAGTTTGTAAACCATATAACATCAAAACATTAATCTAAGGTAAATGTAATGTATAGTATTTATCATAACCTCTGCATAAGTCTTAATGCAAATTATCTTTATGTATGCCCCCCATCCTGAAATTCTACCTACCCTCAACCCCTCCCAAGGGTAAGGGTTGGCTGAGATATAAAATTCTGTAACCTCACCCCCCCTTTCTTCTGCCCTTGACAAATACCCCCAGGGATTTGCATACCCCTGCCATTCACTACCCATCCCTATGCACCAGCTCTTGGTACTAAACCCCAATACCCCAGCCCTGATGGATGTCGATGCAGCCCATAGTTGAGCTCACAGGCTAGGTCTCTGCTACCACTGTGGAGAAACTGGACACATGGCTCGAAACTGTCCCCACCACCAAGACATCTGTAAACTTATGCCTGAGGGACAAGATGAACTCCTCCAAGATCTGTTGGTACTTGTGGATGTTGAAGGGTTGGAGAAAAAAGAGATTAAAGAAGAAGAGGTGGAGGAACAGAATTTTTCCACCCACAATGAGTGAACAGTACACCCTTATTGCCTGTCCATAACCACTTTGAAGCTCTGTCTGTTGATTCACTAGAGGATGAATCTTATTCTATGACAGTTCCTTCTCCAGACCCTTCTGAAGTGGCTAAAGACATACCTACCCCTTCTTCCCTCCTCCTCCTCTACCCAGATTGAAATCTTGGGAGTGCAAGCTACCATGCAGTACATTGTGGCATCTACCCCCTCCAAACAATCACTAGAATTGAAGATTGAGCTGCAGACTATGGATACAGCACAAGTACTTGGTGTCTTTGCTCTTCTGGACTCTGGTACCATAAGCCTTTTCATTGATTTGCACCTGATTCAACAAAAACAACTCAATACCCACTCACTGTCTCAATTCATACCTGTCTACAATGTGGATGGCTCCCCAAATGAAGCTGGGGTGATTCAGGAGGTTGTCGACCTAGTCCTCCAGTACAAGGCCCATAGTAAACAGGCTCTCTTTACTGTGACCCAACTGGGGAAGCAGGAGGCAATTTTGGGTTACCCATGGCTTTGTGACCATAATCCTGAGATTGATTGGGTGACAGGTGAAGTCATGATGAGTCATTGTCCCTCTCGTTGCTGTACTTGCTTTACTGAAGGCAGACAAGAATGTTGATGGTGAAAGGTACTCTTATAGTGCACTCAGAAGTGTTGTGCTGGTCCAATGTCTATAGCTGATGTGGACTTTGAAGATGTTCCAAACCTCACACCTAATTCTGATGATGATGAAGAGGAGGTGGAAGAGATCAAGGAAGGTAACCAAATTTTCTACACTGCTATTAACCCTTTGCATGAGGTGTGTGCCAACTCGAATGTCTCCCAGTGCCTCGCAGAGACCTTCTACAAGAACAGTGCACCCAAATCCTTCATTAACTCTATACTTCCTCACCTGCATGACTTTGAGGATATCTTCTCCAAAGAATCCTTCAACTCACTTTCTAAGCATAAGCCATGGGATCATGCAATCGAGCTCACACTGTGTGCCATGCCCTCCTTCTGCAAGGTCTATCCTCTCTCTCCTGAAAAACAATGACAACTTGACAAGTTCATCGATGAACACTTGGCTTCTGGTCATATCGGCCCCTTAAAGTTGCTTATGGCCTTGCCCTTCTTCTTTGTCAAAAAGAAGGATGGGTTCCTTCGACCAGTTCAAGACTATCGATGCCTCAATGACATCACAGTCAAGAATTGTTATCTACTACCCCTCGTATCCAAACTCATCAACCACCTTTGCGGGGCATGTTACTTCACCAAGCTTAATGTCTGTTGGGATTACAACAATGTGCGGATAAAGAAAGGGGATGAGTGGAAGGCAGCCTTTCATATAAACCATGGTTTGTTTAAACTGCTTGTCATGTTCTTTGGTCTCATCAACAGTCCTGCCACCTTTCAGACCATGATGAACAATATCTTCCATGATCTCATATTGGAAGGTGTTGTCTGTGTCTACTTCGATGACATTCTCATCTTCACTTGAGACCTCGATGAACATTGTCGAATCACATGCCTGGTGCTGGAGCAACTTTAGTGGCACAAATTCTACTTTCATTATGACAAGTGTAAGTTTGAGAAGACATGAATCGAGTACTTGGGCTTGATTATCTCAGATGGACAGGTAGAGATGGACTGGTCAAGGTTGCTGGCATTACAACCTGGCCCACCCCACAAAAAAAAAAAGGTGCAGTCTCTTCTAGGCTTCATCAATTTCTATTGGTGCTTTATTAAAAATTTCTCACATCATGCATGCCCATTATTTGACCTCACTGGCAAGGAGGCATGGATGTGGAAAAATGCACAGCAGGAGGTGTTTGAGAAGCTCAAAGAGATGGTCACTTCCACTCCCATCCTTACCTTTGCTGATGACTTGCATCTTTTCCATGTAGAAGCTAACAGTTTGGACTTTGTGATGGGCAAAGTGTTGTCCCAATAGTCTCCTGAGGACCAGAAGTGGCACCCCATTGCCTTCTACTCAAAGAGTCTCAGTGCTATGGAATGCAATTATGAAATCCATGACAAGGAGATGCTGGCAATAATGTGGGCATTGGAGGAGTGGTGACATTTCCTGGAGAGTACTTAGCACAAGGTCAAGGTCTGGATGGACCACAAGAATCTCGAGTACTTCATGACCACCAAGAAACTTAATTATCGCCAAGCCTACTGGTCCCTCTACCTCTCCTGGTTTGATTTCTCCCTACATCATTGCCTGGGCCACAGCATGGGAAAGACTGGCACCCTTTCTCATTGTCCAGACCATAGGAATGGAAGCAATAACAATCAAAATATTGTGTTGTTGCAACCTGATCTGTTTATAGTCCATGCATTAGAGGGTATTACCTTGGAGGGTGAGGAGTACAGTATCCTATGTGACATTCATCATGCAAACCATAGTGGTTTACATGAGGATGCTGTGGCTCTGGCAGTGAAGGAGCTGAGAAAGGGATTCACTCTTTCATTTCGTGCAGCAGAATGGACAGAAAAAGACAATGTCATATATTTCCATGACTGCATCTATATCCCTAATGATTCCCAGCTTCGATGACGACTCATTTCTCAGCATCATGACTCTGAGTACTCATTGCTGGCTGTCACCTTGATGGGTAAACATCCAGAAGGGGTTCCACCTCTAAGAATAGAACTGTCAACATGTACCAACATGGAAAAAACCGAAATATAATAATAAAAATAGGAATAAAGCATAGAGAATTATAGAAAAGGCAAAATAGGGTGAAATAAAATATAAAAAAATTTGGGACGAATGCAGAAAATTGCCCAGACACTTGGGGCACCTTCCTTTCCCCTTACAGCCACCCTGGGAATTGGAAGACATTGGTCAGTGCTACCACACCTATAATCTCTGCTTATGCACCAAGACTCCACAATGCAAGCCCATGGTTTACACCCTCTCCCAGTCTCAGAGAATCATTGGGATGTCATCAGTATGGACTTCATGGTGGAACTACTGGAGTCCAATGGGTTTCATGCAGTAATGTGCATAGTTGACTCTGCTGGAAAGTGAGCTCATTTCATCCCCACTCATATAACTGTCACTGTGATTGGAAAGGCTCAACTCTATCTGCACCATGTGTGGTGCATTCCTCTGTGATCAAGGGCCACAGTTCATCGCAGAGTTCACCTGAGAGCTATACCACTTGCTGGGGATCAAACTCCTTGCCTTGACCACCTACCACCCACAGAGACAGACAGACAGATGGAGTGTGTCCACCAAGAACTAGAGCAGTACATCCATATCTTCATCAATGAGTGATAGGATGATTGGAAAGATCTGCTCCCCATAGCTGAGTTTGGATACAACAATCATGTCCACTCCCCCACCAAACTTCCTTCCTCCCTTCTCAACACAGGACAACACCCAGGCATGGGTTTAAAGTTTCAGCAAGCACTCTTGCACTTGGAGACAGTGAATGAGTTCACAGAGTGGATGAAGGACACCATGGAGGAGGCAAAGGCTAAGGCAAAGGATGATACAGCACACTTCTACAACCAGTGTCACTCACCCACACACATACATATAAGGTTGTGATTGTGTCTACCTCGACTCTAGTGACATTTCTACCATGCAACCATCCAAAAAACTTGCCCAAGGGTAATCCAAAGTTAATATCATACTATATAATATAAATGATATAGGTGCACCTAACAGAGGGGAATCCAAGGAGAAAACTCCAAGAACCCATCTGTTGGTGCCCAGTATATGTGAAAGATCTAAAAATCAAATAGTATAGGCTAAAAATAGAAAAAGACAGAGATAGGCTGATCAAAGTTATGGAATGATGTCACCTCAATGGGTAAGTATCCAAAGGAAGCCCTGCCTCTAAAAATAAAACTGTCAATATGTGCAAATGTGGAGAAGTGGAAAAACAATCATAAAACAGGGATAAAATTATAGAAAATCATAGAAAATGCAGAATAAAGTGAAATCAAATGTAAAAAAAAAATATGGGATAAACACAGAAAATTGCCAAGACCCTTGGGACACCTCCTATTTCCCTTACATAACCCCCAGGTATTTTTTCAATACCCATACCTGTATCTTCACATCCCCTACCCTTCAATAAGGGTATTATAAGGGGACTAGAAGGTGCCCCAAGGGTCTCATCAATTTTCTGTGTTTGTCTAAAAGACTGCCATGTTTGGTGGCCTACACCAAGGTGGACAGGAAAGACAGGATCAAGTTATTTTTATTGTACAGAAGTAGGAATCTGTAAGTTACTACAGGTAAAGAAATAAAATATATTACTATACCTTCATTGCACAGAAGTGGGAACAAGCAAAGAAGGTCAACTAAATATATGTGTGAAAAATTGACCATGTACATAAGTAAAAGGCTGCATCAAGTGTAGTGTGTGATTTGGGAAGGCCACATCAAGCACAGTCACATAATCTACTAGGAAGATGCCATATCAGTAATCAACACTAGTGATGTCACCAATATACAGTGACTCACAAAACTGAGTCAATGTTTTGGACTTTTTGATTCATTGTTGAATAGCTTCCCATAAACAACAAAACCAAACAAGGTATTGGTGTACAGAATAACATACATGATCAGGGCTACCAAACAAACAAAGAATTATGTAATTTTAATCATCCCTCATGGAGATATGATTATTTTAATTCAGGGACTCATTGACTCAGTTTTGTGAGGTGGTATCAATATTATGATAAATTGTAATTCTAGTATTTTGTATGACCTCCCTTGGCCTTAATAACTGCTCCCAACCTTCTAGGCATGCTTTCAATCAAATTCTGACACACCTCTGATGGAATATTATTCCACTCTTCCACTACTCTTTCCCATAACTCCCAAATTCCTTTTGGCGCTGTTGGATACTTGTCTAACTGGTTCTTGAGGTGAACCCATTGATGTTCAATAGGGCTGAGGTCTGGAGATTGGGCAGGCCAATCCAGAAGAGTAATATTGTTGTTCTCCATCCATTTTTTGGCCTTTTTTGAGGTATGCTTGGGGTCATTGTCTTGTTGAAAAATCACCTCTTCTCCAGAAATTCCACTCTCCTCCAAGCTAGGCAGCATATGGTCCTTCAAAATGGACACATACTGGTCAGCATTCATCCTCCCCTCAACCTCTGCAAGATGCCCCACTCCATTCCATCCCATACACCCCCATACCATAATGTTTCCTCCCCCAAATTTGACAGTTCCCTGCACCTCTCTCTCAATCAGCCCCTCTCCCTTCTGTTTCCAAACCCACTCTCTCCCATCTGACCCAAACCTGTTAATTTTAGTCTCATCTGACCAAATAACCCTTCTCCAGTCCTCCACAGTCCACTCTCTATACTTCTGAGCAAAAGCCAATCTTGCTTTCCTATGCCTTATACTAAGCAAAGGCTTTTTCTTCTTCACCACAGCCTTGAATGAGTTTTTTCTGAGAACTCTTCTGACTGTTTCTGAGGAGACTGGAGTGGGGATGATGCTATTGATGTAATGGGTGGCCTGAACAGCATTTGCAGCCTTGCTAGTGGTGATTTGGGTAAGGATGGCTCTCTGAGAGGTAGATGAGAGCTTAGAAGGACAACCACCAGAGGGGGAATCCAGGTTTGGATGGAGAGCCCTGAGTGTTCTGGATACACTAGACTGGCTGAGGTTGAGTTTAGAGGCAATATTGTGGGTAGAATAATGATTGGAGGCCAGGGAAAGAATGTTTTCCTTCTGAGCAGAGGAGATGGGATGCATTAGAGAATATTGAAGTATGAAGAATGCTAGTCCTAATTAAATACTATAATTTAAGGTCCCATCAAGGGTCACATCACCTTAGAAACCATCTGTCAAGTTTTTGACATTATACAGTTGGTGGAGCATCAGATTCTAATATTTCTGACTACCCCTCACAAAACTGAGTCAATGAGTCCCTGAATTAAAATAATCATATCTCCATGAGGGATGACTAAAATTACATAATTCTTTGTTTGTTTGGTAGCCCTGATCATGTATGTTATTCGGTACACCAATACCTTGTTTGGTTTTGTTGTTTATGGGAGGCCATTCAACAATGAATCAAAAAGTCCAAAACATTGACTCAGTTTTGTGAGTCACTGTACATGTTGTTGGTATGTGTGCAGTGCTGGGGGTGTATAAATATAAATCATGTGCTGACTAAGCAACCACAGGCAGGTGGTGTGAATAAAGTCATGTGATGACTAAGCAACCACAGGTGGGTGATGAGAATACTAATCATGTGTTGGTTAAGTGAGTATAGTTCATGTGATTACCTAAGTAACCCCAGGTGGGTGATAGGAATATTAGTCACATGATGATTAAGCAATTGCAAGTGAGTGCAGGAAACTGTAATAGACCATAGTGGTGAGTGTTTGGTAGTGTGTTGTGCCATGGATATGTGTGTGTATTTGTCAAGTGCTATTCAGAGCTGAAGGCAAGAACAGAACCCAAGGCAGGAGACATCAGACTTCTAGTTGGATTTGGTCATCAGTGGTCAGAGGGTTCAGAGATTCTGGGGGAGTTCCAAGAGAGAATCCACCAGGCTGGGAAACACCAGATGAAAGGGGCTAGAGAGGACTTGGCTTCAACTTGTAAGAAGTTGTGCCCTTCTCCTCATCAGGTGTTCTATTTCAAGACAAAGGTTAGCAAGGGAGTTTAGATTTATGGAGGTTATCCAGAGGAGGGTGTGGTCAAGAATAAGCAGAGATTCAAGATAGATTAAGAAGTAGGTTTGTTGAAACTAGGTTGGAAAGTGTTGGAAGAGTTTGGAGAATAAGTTGATTAGAATTGGTTGACTAGGATGATTAATCTTTATTGACTATGTTGAGATTAAGGAGCAGCTGATTTCTATCTCTAGCATGTAATCAAATGTTTCAGTCTACCTGACAAAATTATATCAGATCCAGACCCAGATTTGCATCCAACCTCTTTCCAGAACTAGGGGAGCTACTTGGCATTAAACTCAATGAGCACCACCTATCACCCTCGAACTGATGGAGAGACAGAACACATAAACCAAGAATTGGAAATTTACCTCAGAATATTCTGTTCCAACAAGAAGTGAAAGGATTACCTTGCCATCTCTGAATTGATGCATAACCAGAAATATTATTCCATGATGAAGTCTACACTGTTCTTCCTCATGATGGGAGCTCACCCAAAAGCCATCCCAACAACCTATGAAAAAACTCATGTACCAGCAGCAGGGCAAAGGCTGGCTGAGTTGGGTAATGCATAAAGAAAGGCACTGGCAGCACATGAACTATCCTGACAAATGATGATTGCTTGGGCAGGCCAGACATTCTCTCTATTTAAGATGGGGAAAAGGTCCATTTTATGGATAGAAACACTTTATTTTCTCTCACGTTATTGTTTCAGCTCATACACACATCTAATTGGCACTCGACACTTCTTATTGTTCTACAGTGCATTCTTACTAATCTCACTATCTTCTCTCCCACTCTATTGTACGTGGGCATATGCATCTCATCTATTTATTTACACACTATTGTATTCGAACCTGTTTCTTCTCATACTATTGTATTCACAAGTATGGTAACTGCTATTGTTTTTATTTGTATAAATATGACAATACAACAGCTAGGTCAATCAGCTTGACCTAGCTTTCTAATGCTCTTACTTGCGATCTAAGTCACTCTCATAAGTTGCTTATGAGCGACTTTGATCTTCATCAGAACAGGATATTCTACAAACGATATTATAAGAGCTTTAGCCTAACAGTCTAGCCAGAGTCCTGAAATCTGAAGTTGGAATACCCCATGAGAAAGCTGGCATTCAAATGCAAAAAACCCTTCTTGATTGTGCAAATCATCTTGACCACTTCAGGATGGCACAAAAGCTGAACTGGTGGCAGGCCAGATGGAGTCTGTTCCTATCACAGTTTAACCTACAACTTATGCACATGCCCAGGAAGATGATGGTTCAATCTGATGCACTGTCTTGATGAGGAGATCATATACCAGAAGTTGATAACGATAATGATGACATCACCCTACTTAAAGATGAGATCTTCTCGTGAATGATCAACACTGAATTAAAAGACCTACTAGCAGAAAGAATGATGGGGGATGATCTACTAAAAGAAATAGTAAGGGCCATTAAAGAAGGAGGAATGCCGCCAATTAAGTCGGCTGTAGAAGACTGGAGGATGAAAGACGATGGAACAGTCTTCTTCAAGGACCGATGCTATGTCTCCAATGACAGGGAACTACAAAAAAGAATCGTGGAAAAATACCATGACAATGTACTTACCGGACACCCTGGCCGATTCCAAATGCTAGAGTTGGTCCAGAGAGACTACTGGCAACCCAGAATGACAATCTTCATCAGGAACTATGTTGATGGGTGCACCACCTGTCAACAAATGAAGGTAAACACCCACCTAATGACACCCCCGCTACTCCCAACTAAGTCTGAAGTGATGTGACTATTCGTGTTAGTAACCATGAACTTTATCACTGACCTACCGACCAATGGTGGATCGGACAGCATCATGGTCATGGTAGACCATGGACTTACTAAGGGGGTAATTTTCATTTCTTGCAATAAAACTATCGATGCACTGGGGGCAGCAGACCTCTACCTCCACAATGTATTCAAGAGGTTTGGTCTGCCCGATAAGATCATATCTGATTGTGACCCCAGATTTGCTTCTAATGTGTTCCGGAAGCTGGGAATCAAATTGGCTATGAGCACAGCCTATCACCTACAAACTGATGGGGAAATGGAATGGGTCAATCAGGAGTTGAAAATCTATCTCTGGATCTTCTGTGCAAATGAACCTTCACAATAGAAGAAGCATCTCACTACTGCTGAGTTTATCCACAACCAGAAACATCACTCAGCGATCAAGAACACCCCCCTTTTGCATAATGATGGGAGCTCACCCTAGGGCCATCCCCACAACATATGAAAAGACAAACATGCCAGCTACTGAGCAAAGGATAGCCAAACTTGGAAATGCATGACAAGAAGCCCTGGCGGTGCATAAACTATCTCAACAAGTCATGATCAGGCAAACTGGTTGAAACTTCTGCCCATTCATGGTGGGGGAAAGAGTTTGGTTGGACTCTAAGAATCTAAAGCTGGGATACCCAACCAGGAAACTCACCCCAAAATGTAAAGGGCCATTCCCTATCACATGGGTGATTTCCTCCCATGCCTATGAGTTGAGGCTTCCTTCACAATAGAAAATTCATTTTGTCTTCCATGCATCACTTCTCTCGCATTTCAGAGAGAATGAGATGCATGGACCCAACCTTCTTTCTCCACCTCCTGAACTGATCAAGGGAGAATTGGAACACGAGGTAGAAGCAATTATAGCCCACAGAAAAAGGGGCTGAGGGACCCAATTCCTGGTGAGATGGAAAGGATATGGCATGTCCGAAAACACTTGGGAACCTGAGGCTCATTTAAAAAATGCCTCTGAAATACTACAGCAGTACAAGACTACCCACTACCCACATTCACCATGAGCTGCCCTCTGCACTTCATCATGAGCATCACCCCCGACTCTGACCCAGAAAGAACTTTTGACATGATTCTGAAATACATCCATGACTTAGATGATAGCTGGAATGAAGAGAGGCTTTATTTCCTTACTCATGACTGGGCCCTGCTCAATGGCATGGTCCAAAACTTATTCAAAACGTATTGAGCTATCTCTACCTTAGAACAGATATTTTGATGCCTCTCTCAAGAGGCATATCACCTTGACCTGCTCCCCCTTATCAGAGACTTGAACAAACAAGCGAGAGGCTACAGGCTGGGAGAGCAAGTACCAATGCCCTATATGACATTCATTGCTGAGAGCATCTCTGACAAGGAAGAAAACCACTTTGGCATGGCGCCAGAGTCGCCGCTGCATGCACCAACTCCCAAGCTGAGACCCCTGACACCCTCACATTCACCCACACTGAGGTGGATGCAAAACTCTGTGTGCTTTACATGTGCACAGATTGGCCACTTCTCATCTCACTGTCCACGTTACCAGTGCCTCCACTGCTGCATCTGGTTGCTGAGGCACTCTGCACTATTATGTCCATGTAACTGATCGCATGATGATCCACCCCATCACAGAACCACTTAAACTGCTACCACCATGCAGCTTATGCTTATCATCACCCTCAGCGCTGTATTTGGCACAGCAATCTTAACTATGTTCATCGCCTGGCTTGTTATGCTATTTAAAATTGTCACCACCCACTCCCAACCCCATACACCCGCATTCCTGACTGGAACCTCTGTATGATTTGCTCATGATCAACCTGATGAGATTGAACTCCCCATAGCAGTATATGCTCATAGTTCGTTCGATGCCATGATGATCAGTACCTTTACCACTGCCACCAATGAGGAGAGCGCAGCTACCTTTGATCCAATGCAAACACTCCGACCTTAATTTTTGATGGAACTAGAAATCTTGGAGAGGGGCTGATGTTATGAGAAGGAAGCTGGTGTTACGAGGAGGGGGGGGGCATGTTTTTCTATTGTCTTACGCTCTTTCTCTCACCTTATTGTTTTTGGTTGCTATTGTCTTATCATGCTTACTATTCATTCTTATTGTCTTGCACAGTGCTTTACCCATACATCTTTAATCTTGCATCCTCCCTATGTCATGCTATTGTACTGCTCATGGGATGCTCTTATTGTTCTTACTGTTTCTATTGTTCATGACTCATCTATAAGCATATATACATTCTTGCACTTGTACTATTTAACTTGCAATGTAAAGACCAGTCAAGCCTCGGCTTGACCTGGTCATCTTAACTGCTCTTCTATGAGCCTAGGAAGTCATCCTCAACTATCACTTATGAGCAATAGCAATCTCTGATTTGATATCTGGATTGAAGAGCCATTGATCCTAACATGTACTCTGCCCACAAGCTCCACCATGAAAACCTGGTGCTATCCCATACTACTTAACAATGTAACATGCATTCACCACCTTAACCCTGAACAATCATGATCTCTATCTATTTGACTGAAACCATCCTTGGCACACTCTTTTGGAGTGTGCTAATCATTATATTCATTTCTTGGTTATACTATCTAATAAAGATGATGCATGCAAATGTACCCACATCTGACCACTTCACTCCTTACAATGAAACCTTGGTAGCATTTGCTGAAGATCTTAAATTAGAACTGATACTACAACTACCCTCTATCTACACCTATGATCCAGACTGATTGTATACTGGCACTATCATAACTGTCAGCACAGCAACCAATGAGTTGGGGATAGTTCTGCCATTTGACCCAATGTAGATAATATGGTTATAGGTTTCAAAACCTTAGCGGGAGGGTAGTGTTACAATTTCTCTTATTGGACTGGATGCTGGGCTCACCACATGGTATCATTAACAGGGAGCATATTCTTCTTTCTTTTCTTCTTTGCATTATTGTCTTGAGTTCCTATTGTTCTACTGAACAGTTGACTGATACCTACCATCTACTCTCCCACCTTATTGTACTCAGCACATGGTCTTATCCCCTCTTCTCTCATGTTATTGTTATTATGAATATGGACACATGTATTACTTGTTTGTATTATTTAAATGCTCAATCCAACGAGCTAGGTCTTTAGCTTGACCTAGTCTCTCATTACTTCAACTACTTGAATTCTAATGAGCCCTGATTTTGACCCACAGTCTTCAAAGAAGGTCACGTAGAGTACAAGACCTTAACAGGATTTGCAAGAGTCTTGCACAAAGGTATGAAGGTTGGGCCAGACATAATCACATCAGACAAGTTGGAGGGTCCTGTTCTGCCTGAAGTGACAAGAGAGGATATGGTTATGCTGGTGCTGTAAGACTTTGAGGCAAAGATCCATGGCATCCAAGACATAAATCTGGTCATAGTGGCAGAGGAGTCACTGTCATCTACAGTCCAATTAGGAGTGGAAGGGGTTGGGAGATGTGTGGATGAAATGGGGTCAAGGGTTAAAGAGGATCAGATGTCATTGTGGAGTGTCTCATTGTCCACAAGGACTGATTGTTGGATGACTGGAGTGGTGAGGTAAGTAGCTTGGAGTGATGAAGTGAGCTGTTCTTGGGTGAATACAAATTACTCAGGTTTGCCAAGGTGAAGTCACTATTTCCCCCTTTGTGGTAGATGTCCCAACATCTATTGAGCATATTGGATTTTGCCTCCAATTTTCTGGGGTGGAAGCAGATGACTAGATTAAATTGTGAGAGATATTCAGAGCATCGGGCTTGCCAATGGGTAAGGAGCTTTGTGGTACTGAAGTACTCCAGGTTCTTGTGATACATGACCACATCAATTAAGTTTCTGGAGCCTTCCAGATATTGCTGCCAATGTTTAAAAGCTTCAAAGATGGCCAGAAGTTCTTTGTTGTGGGTATTGTAGTTTAGCTCCACAGAATTAAAGGAGTGTGAATAGAAAGTAACAGGGTGAATGTCACCATCCATAGTGTGAATGGAGAGGATTGCCACTAGGGCATAATCAGAAGCATTTATTTCAAGGACCATGTGGAAATCTGGTGATGTATCATGTTGATACTCAGTACAGAGTAGACATGAACACAAATCCTACAGCTGCAGGCATGCTTGGGGTGTGGGGGTTCATTTAGAGGGCCTTGGATTGTCCTTCAAGGCGAGATGATTGCTAAGGGTGCTGGTTCATTGGATATGATGTGCACAATGTAAGTCACATAGAAATGAAGGTATGTGCAGTTGGTGCAAAAGTGTGCAATGTAAAAGAGCAAAAAAGCATAGTGCAGAAAAATGCACAATGAGAGCACAAAAATATGCAATGGCAATGGATGGTAAAAGTGGAAGGCACAGCAAGATGGGGACAATGCTGGAGTGTGTCGAAGATGCAACACATGAACAAAAAGCACAGATGAGACACAGATGCAAAAAGCAGAAATGGTGCACAATATGTGGCTATATGATGAGGGGTGCAAATGATGCACAAACACAGCTATATGAATGGCACACTACAAAGGTGCATGAACTAAGATGATGGGCCCAAACAATGCACAAAATGCAGCTATAAGATGAAGGGTGCAAACAATGCACAAATGTAGCTATATGAAGGGCACAAACAATGCACAAAATGTGGCTATATGAAGGGTGCACTACGAAGATGCACAAACTAAGACAATAATGCACAAATGGTGTGCAACACTGACTGAGCCTGCTGAATGGGGGGGGGAAGATGCTCTGGTTTCTCTATGTACCTGGGTACTATGTACAAATAACTTATGTGATGAAAACAGCAAAATAAAGTATAAAAATAGAAAGCACCATGTGCTACCCACAAGTCCATCCATTAGCCCATATGAATCTGACTGCATGATGCTGCTACCTTAGCCAATAAGATCTGCACATTTTATAGCCCAATGCCTAACTGTCCTAGTGCAATGTTCTATTTTTGATGCACTTTAGGTCCTGTGTGCTCTGCCCAATTAGTCTGCTTCAGTGTTATGTATGTGTCACATGCTGCACCTTAGTAATAGTGATGTGATTGACCTATGCCAGTTACCACATAAAGCAATGCTGATTGGAAATGTGGAAGAACTAGAAGGAGATGCCATCTGATGCCAAATAGTACCAAAGCATCCAGATTATGTGAAAGCACCCAAGTGTGCACAGTGCAACACCAAATAGATGCAAAGCACCCAGATTAGATGAGAATGTGCTGCTGACTCATGATGTGATCACATGTATGCCCTGAACAAGTTGCATAGTAAGCTAGAAGCCATGATGCACAGCACAACAGATGAAGTCAAAAGATTGGTGTGTGGGATAAATGAATAGTGCAAGGAGTATGCCACGTGAATGTGAATTGCTGGCAAAGCAAAAGAGAATGCATAGAGGTGCATCAAGCATACAGTAAATTGTAAAGGCAGATAATGACTGCAGGGGGTGCATGAAGGTGGTTCAAAGTATAACAAAGCATATTTAAGGTGCATGGTAGAAGGGAGCTAAAGGTGGTCCAAGGTGCAGTGGAAATGTGAAAGGCACACAAAAGTGCATCTAGACAGTAAAGGCACACAAAAGCACATGGAAGTGCACTGCGCAAAGTGAATATGTATATTCATATACATACCACCAGCACTACATACACACATGACACTGACAACATGTACATTGATGACATCATTGGTGCTGATTACTGATATGTCATCTCCCTATTGTGCAACTATGCTTGATGCAGCCTTCATAAATCACACACTATGCTTGATGCAGTCCTTTACTTACATGGTTAGTCTTTCACACACATATTTAATTGGCCTTCTTTTTAATTCTGCCTTCGTTCCCACTTCTATGCAATGAAGGTATAGTAATATATTTTATTTCTTTACCTGTATTAGCTTACAGGTTCCCACTTCTGTGCAATGAAGATGACTTGATCCTGTCTTTCCAGTTCACCTGTCTACCTTAGTGTAGGCTGCCAAATACAGCAGCCTTCCACTGGGAGTTTTACAACTTGGGTAATGGTGGAGTTGCAAGTTCCATTGAATAGTCAAAGTCTGATTGGGCAAAGTAATTTTGGTACTGAACTAATTTTCCAGTATGAAGAAAGAGTCAAGGAAACAGTGGGATGAGCCAGAGTCAATAAGGGTTTGGGTTTCTATGGAGTTATCAGAGACAAATAAAAGGATGGTCAGGGATTTGGGATCAGAAAGAGCAGATGCATTAAGATGGATGTAGAAATGATGAACAAGATCTTCTTCTGGTCAGAGGCAAAGACCTGAGGGCAATCACAGAGATGGAGGTTACATGAGACTAGGAAGTCCTGAAGTTTCTGGGGGTTGGAACTGTCAGGGTTTGAGAACGCTGCTATTGAGGATGGGACTTAAGCAGAAAAACACCAGACTTCTGGTTGGACCTGGTCATGGTTAGAGGATTCAGGGGTTCCAAGCAGAATATACTGGACTGTAGCAGGCCAGATGAAAAGGGGCCAGGGAGGACTTGGCTTCAACTAGTGAGAAGTTGCACTCTTCTCCTCATCAGTTGTTCTATTTCAGGGCAGAGGAAGTTCAAATTTCTGGAGGGTTTTTGGATGGAGGGTGAGAATAGGAATAAGCAGAGGTTTAGGATTAACTTTGAGGTTAAGAGGAGTGAAGTGATTAGATGGATTAAGTTGAGGTTGGATAAGGATGGGTCAGGGCTTGATTATTGACTGAAGGTGATTAAACATGAGCATATTACAATATATAATTTGCAAACTGAGGTACAAGGCTAAACTACAAGCACTTAAATATCAAAAGCTGGAAGTTTCCTAACAGGTCTTGGTAAGTGTCCATGATGATAATTGGTAAGACTGTATAAGGAACAAAGTGAGTAAGGAAATGATCACTAAGGCACATGAGGACTTGTCTGATAACTAAAAACTGCTGGAGCCAGAATGCTGGCAGAGATTATCAGAAAAGAGTTGGAAAGGAATTGGGAATTATTGGAAATCCAATTGGGTGAATCAGGTCTTGACAGGAACCATAAAATGTGTTGGGTTTCTGTACTTTAATTTTCTTGTGTTTGAGAGCTTGGTTCTGATGGAGAGTATGAAGACTGCATGAGAGGTCAAAGAGAGCATCAATGAATCTACTTTCTGGGTCAGTATCAGAGTTCAAGATCACTACTACCAAGGTCAGGACTTGGTCAGGAAAACACCAGACTTCCGGTTGGACCCAGTCATTGGTGGTCAGAGGGTTTCAGAGGTTTCTGGGCAGAATTCACCAGGCTGTAGTGGGCCAGATAAAAAGGGTACAGAGAGGACTTGGCTTCAACTTATAAGAAATTGTGCCCTTCTCCTTGTCAGTTGTCCAATTTCAGATGGAGGGGTTTGGATATTTAGCAGGTTTCTGGATGTTAAGCAGAGGTTTTATAGTGATTTGAAGTCAAGAACAGTTGAAGGATTAAGAGATTAAGTCAGGATTAAGTCAAGGATGATTTAGGATTGATATTAGACTGGAGATGAATAGATGAAGATACACATATACATGTACATGCAATAATCTGCAAACTGAAGACTAAGGCTAAGCTATGGGTGCTTAAATAATGAAGGCTGGAAGAATAATGAAAAAGGCAGAAGTTTACTAATGGGTCTTGGTAATTGTCCATGACCAGAATTGGTAAGACTGTATGTTAGGAAACCTCCTAACATGTTTATTACATAATACTATTTTTATTTTATTTTATTTTATTTTATTTCACCAAAATATGCTACAAAATGCCTATACATGCATTATTTGTCAGGATGGGAATTTTCTATTTACACACATCAATATGTACACACATGTGTGTGCGTGTCCATAACAACATACTACAATATATGTAACATAGTATATAATCCTAAAATAAATACTAGAAGACCTCAGTTGAGTTCTCTTAGGTATTCCATCCACAATAGTGGTGCGAAAGGCCTATTTTAGCCAACTGATCTATTTTTAACCCATCACATCAAATCCATCAAACCCCCCCATCACACGCACGTGCACTGCCCCCTTCTTGTAGGAGAGCCTGCACGGTCCAGCTAGCAGATTAGTGGGTGTCGCCCTAACAGAAGAACTCAACTACCCCATCAGTGTGCCTTCTCTTACACATGCATACGTCATTTGTTTCAGCGCGCCACATCCACTTACGCATCATTTCGGCAAGAGCCGGAATTAATTGTATATATGTATTTACCTTGCTTTCGTAAGCCGATGCCAGGCCTCACCTTACATTGCAACCGCCAGTGATCGAAAGGCAGCACTCATCATTAGGACAGCTGCAACCAGACAACTGATCAGATCTGGTTTAGCTAAGATTTACATTACTCAATTTGGATGACTATTTTAGGTAGTTACTAGCCAAATTCAGTAATAGCCCCAAGATCAGGCACTGTTGGAAGGGTTATTGATCTGAAGTGCCCAATAGCTGAAATCACATGTTTTGCCATGTTTGGTACCCAAAATAGCTGGATTACATGACTCGAAATTTTGTGAAAAAATTCTGCAGCCAAATCTTGACTCAGCCGAAGAAGTGACTCATCACAGATTATGTCATCATGTCAGAGCAAGCAACTTCGAATCCTGCACACAATCCTGTTCCCATGCCCATTCTTGAAGCCAAAATTGATGTTTTAACAGCACAAATGTCTCAATTAGTGTCAGTATTAGCAGCCTCACAGCCCAAACAAGCACAAACAAATGCAGAAACAGTAGAAGATAAAGATGATGAGATGGAGGAGATGGTAGAGTGGATGTCTCAGGAGGGTGAGCATGCAGAGGAGAGATCTAAGAGTGGAAAAACACATTTACCTAAATATGTGCCCCTGAAAATATTTGATGGTACCATGGAGAACACAAAATCCTTCATCAGCTCTATAGTCTTGTATATTCATGGGAGAAAGCCCAAATTTCGTATGACTGAGTCTAGAATTATGTTTGCTCTCTCATACACCCAGGGAGGGAAAGCACAGTTCTGGAGAAATGAAGCCATTAATCAAATTGCCATGGGATATAAACTGTTTGCAAGCTTCAGGAAATTTTTGGAGAGATTGGAGGCACAGTTTGGAGACCCTAATCCAAAGGCGACAGCTAATGCAAAATTAAAAACCATGCACCAAGGTTCTCTGACTGCAGACAAATTTATTTTGCAGTTCAAAGCAGAAGTGTCACAAACCGATATGGGAGAAGCAGCATTGGTAGAATATTTGAAGGCAGGATTAAATCCCTCTTTATTCAAGTCAATCTATCGACTACCTTCTATGCTGGAGAGGTTGGATGAGTGGTATAATTAGGCAATGCATCTTGATCAGCAATATCGACAGGAACAGGCAGAATCAAAATTGATGTATGGGAATGCCAGATTTGGGAAGTCATCAGGAGGAAAGTCCGAGAAAGGAAGGACACCTCAGGTACAAACTCCGAGGGCACAGCCACTGGCCATGGCAGTGACACCTATCGTTAAGAAGTCAGCAGCATCGATGGATGCAATGGATGTTGATTGAGTAGGGAGATGAGCTCCACTTAAATGTTTTAATTGTGGGCAATTAGGGCATATGGCTGGAAAATGTAGGCAGAAAAGGAAGATTAGGGAAGCGACAATCAAGGAAGTAAAGTTGGAGGAAGATAAGCAGAAGAATTTTGTGGAAGAGTCCCAGTAAAGGTTTCCCCATTGGTGACCCAGAATCAATATAATGTATTAGTATCCGAGGAAAACCAGAGTGAACCTGAAAGAGAAATTGAGGAGAATGACCATCATCATTTATCCAACAAAGAAAAATGCCCAGCCTTATTTCTGAAGACCCCTAAATTTTTTATTCACTCAGCACAGATAGAACCCGAAATCAGCTTGACAGTAGGATTGAAGACAGTGGACACACATGCAGCAATTAATGTGGAGGCATTGCTTGACAGTGGTGCTACTGGATTATTTATTAATTGATCCTTAATTACTGGAAACAGTATTTGCACACGTAAACTGCTGCAACCTATAATGGTGTACAATATTGACAGTATGATCAATCGTGGAGGAACCATTAAGGAGGAAGTGACAATGATACTGAAGTATCAGGATCATCAGGAACAAGCCATATTTGAGGTGTGTGACCTTGGGAAAACCAATCTGATAATTGGATGTCCATGGTTATGAAAGCATAATCCAGAAATTGACTGGAAAACTGGGAAGGTACACATGACTCATTGTCCTAAAGAATGTAATGTGTATGGGAGAAAAGTAAAAAAGGAGAAAAGGGAAAAGAAAGAGAAAGAACATCCAAGGAAGTATTCTGTTACGATAGAGGAAGTGGAAGATGAGGACATGCCAAATGGGGAAGTTCCAATTATGACCAGTAAGGAAGAACAGAAGCAAACCTTTAGGGAAATTCATGGAGGACAGTCATGGGATAAAAATGTGGAGAAAGTGGAGAAGCCAGTGGAGGAGTGGGTGCCAAAAGCCTACCATAAATATTTGTCAGTTTTTCAGAAGAAGGAATCAGAGTGGATGCTGGTGTGAAAGCCATGGGATCATGCTATTGAGATGAAGCAAGGATTTGTGCTGAAGAAGTCAAAAGTCTATCCGTTATCTCTGAAGGAACAAGAAGAAATGGAATGCATTCCTTAATGAACAGTTGCGCAAGGGATACATACAACCTTCAAAATCACCACAGACATCACCAGTATTCTTTGTACCAAAGAAGGATCAGAGGAAAAGGATGTGTACAGATTATAGGTATTTGAATGAGTGGACAGTGAAGAATGCATACCCTTTGCCGTTGATCTCAGAGATAATTGACAAGGTGGGAAAGGCCAAGGTCTTTACAAAATTGGATTTATGCTGGGGGTATGACAATGTACAAATAAAGAAAGGAGATGAGTGGAAAGCAGCATTTGCCACACATCGAGGATCCTTCGAGCCGCTTGTCATGTTTTTTGGGATGACCAATAGTCCCCCAACTTTCCAAAATATGATGAATGATATTTTCAAGGATGTGATGGACAAAGGCGTGGTGATAATATTTATTGACGACATTTTGATATTTACAGAGGATGAAGAAAATCATGAGGCGATAGTACAGGAGGTGTTGAAGAGATTGGCAGAGAATGATTTATTTGTTAAACTGGAGAAGTGTGTATTTGGAGCAAGTGAGATCGAGTTCTTGGGATTAAAGATTGGTCCTGATGGACTCAAGATGGATCCTATCAAGGTACAGGCAATTGTTGATTGGCCCATGCCTACCCATATCAAGGAAGTTCAGGCTTTCTTGGGACTCACCAATTTTTATCATCGCTTTGTTTATAATTTTTCCAAAATTGCTGCACCATTACACAACCTTACATGAAAGGGAGTAGTGTGGAGATGGGGAGAACAACAGCTGACAGCATTTGAGGAGTTGAAGAGGAAGTTTGTGGAAGAACCAATATTGGTCCCAGTAGATTTCATGCATCCCTTATGAGTGGAATCAGATGCATCAGACTTTGTTACTGGAGTAGTATTATCAATGCTATGTGAAGATGACAAATGGCATCCTTGTGCATATTTGTCTTGAGGGTTGAATGATGTGGAAAGAAATTACAATGTGCATGATAAAGAGATGTTAGGAATAATACGAGCATTGGAGGCATGGAGACATTATTTAAAGGGATGTACACATTAGATCAAAATCTGGACAGACCATCAAAATCTGCAATACTTCATGTCTGCTAAAAAGCTTAACTGTTGACAAGCACATTGGGCATTATTTCTATTGCACTTTAATTTTCACTTGGTCCACAAAGCGGGAAGCTTGATGAGGAAAGCAGATGCACTATCCAGATGTACAGATCATAAAAGGGGGGTGGAGGAGGACAATAAAAATATTACCCTACTCAAACCTGAATACTTTTGTATTTGTGCTATGCATCAAGGGCATTTATTGGTGGATAGCTCAGAGACAAAAATGTTGTCTAAAATTAGGCAATGTTCAGAGATGGATGATGAGGTGGTGGAAGCTGTGAAAGCTTTGAGGGGAGAGAAGAAAGGTAATATTAAAGGAGATGAATGGGTTGAAGAACAAGGGTTAGTATTGTTCAGAGGAAAGGTGTATGTACCGAAGGATCAAGATTTATGAAGGGAGATCATATGGTTACATCATAACATGCCAGCTGCTGGATATCCAGGAAGGTGGAAGACATTGGAATTGGTAATGAGAAATTATTGGTGGCCCAGAATTTCAAAGTATGTGTTGGGGTATGTGGATGGGTGTGATATATGCATGAGGAAGAAATTTCCAGAAAAGCCTGCTGGGAAATTAATGCCAAACCCTATACCTAAAGTGCCATGGTGAGATATATCTGTGGACTTTATCACAGGACTACCTGAAGCTCAAGGATACGATGCAATATTTGTAGTATGTGACCACTTCACAAAGGAAGTCCATATCATTCCTACTACTGCAGAAACCTCATCATTGGGGTTGGTGCGCCTCTATCTAAATCAGGTATGGCGGTTACATGGATTATCTGATATGGTTATCTCTGATCATGGATCACAATTTGCTTCTGCATTTATGTGAGAGTTAAATAACATATTGGGGATTCAAACCAAATTATCTACGCCATATCACCCACAAACCAATGGGCAGACAGAGAGAATGAATCAGGAGTTGGAGCAGTACCTATGCATGTTTGTCAATCACTGACAAACCAACTGGCCTGAATGGTTGGCAATTCCAGAATTTTCCCACAATAATAAATTCCATTCAGCTACTCGCATGTCACCCTTCTTTGCTAATTATGGGTATCATCCCAGAATGGGAGTAGAACCACAAAGGGAAGTCAAGGTACAGTCAGTGGAGGACTTTGTATCAAAAATGAGAAAGGTGCAAGAGGAAGCAGAGGTGGCATTGATGAAAGCATGAGATGACATGATGCGACACACAGACTATACTCTTGTTGCTCCAGAGTATAAAGTTGGTGACTTGGTATGGCTAAGTACCAAGGATCTAAATATTCCATGACATTCAAGAAAGCTTACGGAGAAGCAAGTTGGCCCATATCCAATTTCTAAAATAATTTCACCCAATGCGGTAGTGTTAAAATTACCTCAATCATTCAAGATTGATCCTGAAATTAACATTTTCCATTTATGCCCTTACTACCCCCCCACTATTCCCAGTCAACAAACTACTCCACAGCCTCCAATAATGGTAGAAGGTGCTTCAGAATATATTGTGGAAGAAGTTTTGGACTCACGTCTTTGATGAAATAAATTGGAGTTCTTAATCAAGTGGAAGAATTACACCAACAAAAATAATTCATGGGAGCCAGAAGAGAATTGTAAGCGAGCACATAATGCAATTGCCCAATTCTTTAAATGTAATCCAAATGCTCCGTGTCACATTGCTAGAATGGTGTATGAGGGGATGAATTTCCGGCCTTACCAGAATTTCACAGAGGGGACAGATGCAATATTTTCTCACCTGGAAGTCGATGCATAAAAGGGGGGTAATGTTAGGAAACAGTCTCCTAACATGTCTATTACATAATACTATTTTTATTTTATTTTATTTGATTTTATTTCATTAAAATATGCTACAAAATGCCTATACATGCATTATTTGTCAACATGGAAATTTTCTATTTACACGCATCAATATGTACACGCATGTGCACATGCGTCTGTAACAACATACTACAATATATGTAACATAGTATATAATCCTAAAATAAATACTAGGAGACCTTAGTTGAGTTCTCTTAGGTATTCCATCCACAATAGTGGTGCAAAAGGCCTATTTCAGCCAACTGATCTATTTTTAACCTGTCACATCAAATCCATCAAATCCCCCCATCACATGCATGCACGCCACTGCCTTCTTGTAGGAGAGCCCGCACGGTCCAGCTAGCAGATTAGTGGGTGTCACCCTAATACTGTATTAGGACTAAAGTGAGTAAGCAGATGATTACTAAAGCACATAATGACTTGTCTGATGACCAAGAAGTGCTGTGGCTGGGATGCCAGTAGAGAAGGTCGGAAAAGAGTCAGAAAAGAATTGGGAGTTATTGGGAATCCAATCGGGTGTAGTGCATGTCATGGGTAACCCTTGGGTAACTCAATCCTTACCTGCACCCACACCCATATGAAACCCGTACATGTACCCATGCTCATGGGTATGGGTATGGACAGGTGTGGGTATGGGTACCCATGGATTATGCAGGTATGGAAACCCACACAGATTGGCACTGTGGGTTTATGTTGTAAACCATAGATTAATGGTTTGTAGGTCTACAAGATGTTGTCCCACCCAGTATCTAGCTAGGCCTTTCTCCCTTTTACATCAGGCAGTTTCGCTGCTTCCATCACATCCCTGTCCTTCACCAAACCCATCCTACTCCAAGCACTGATACACATCAATGCATATGTGGACTGAACTGAGAGTCCATTCCGAACATGAGATAGAATGAGTCTTTCCTTGCTGAAGACATGTTCCACATCAACAGAAGTAGCTGTATGCATCATTAGATTGAGTATGTGAGCGATGTCGATGTAAGTATGGAACTCATACTTGGTATTGATAAATAGTCTAGTGCCATCTGAGAGAGATGGGTGTAGACTGCTTGGTTCTTGACCTACCACTCCAACACATTTTTGACATTCTTGACAGGGCATTCAAGGTATTGTTCAAGCTCATCCTTGAGCTTGGATACAACAGGGGCAGAGACTAAAGGTAGATCATCAAAGATATTCCATTTGGTGGGCTTAGCAGTCTAAAAACATACATTGGTGAGTTTTGAGGGCGAAAGGATGGATGGCACATATCTTTGTCATGCAAATGATGATGACATCATTGCTAATGGGGAGGTCTGCATAAGCTTGCACAAACTAAATCATGGATGATTGCAGTTGCAGTGGTGATCCATGTGTTGTCCCAGTTGGCCTTGTGGAAATATTGAGTTTGTGTCATGAATGTAGGGCTGTTCAACAGAATTGTAATTGAATAGAATGATCAAGGGCAAAGAACTCACTCATGGTGATTCAGTAGACTTCTGAATGATCAGTCATGTCATAGTATTTGTTTAGATGGGCTTTCCCAGGTACCAATGAAGCATGAATGGCAGATGAGTGCTTCAAGTTTTGACTTGCAGTGGTGAGATGAGTGTCAATGTGATCCATTGTAGATATCACAGTTGCAAGGTTAGGTGTTGAACATGAAAAGAAGAGAGTCACATCCTTGAATATCTGCAAAAATGTGAGTAGCAGGAATAGGATGATAACCAGCACAATGTACTTCCAATATGTCACACAGCTGCTGAACAAGGGCCCACTCTTCCTCAGAAAGCTCATACTTCCTCATGTCCCTGTCAACAGTGATTTCATTGATTGCCTGGTGATATTTGAGAGCAAATATGAGCATTTGGTAAGTCAAATTCCAGTGCATTGCGATATTGTGTGGCATCATCATAACAGCGAGGGGATCAGAAAGATTAGCATCATTTGTGGGATCTTCGAGGAGCTGAACCCAGTGAGGAAGTAGGATCATCATGGAGTTTTTAATAGCATATGCAAGTTTTCATAATTGGATCTAGTGTGAGTACCAGTACATAATTAGAGTTTGAACTTACTTTTACCAGTACCAACCATACTGGATGCACCACCAAATCAAGCTCATCTCGCTCATCCTGTGACATCCTATTGTGTGGATCAACCCATCCCTCTTGTCCATCCTCCTCCTCATCGTTTCCATCCTCCATAATAGCCTCCTCCATCTTGATATCTCCTGCAAGGTCCACCAGTGCCTGCAATGCCACATCAAGCACTTCATCTGCCTTGGCTTTTGGCACATCAAATTGGCGTAGAATTACCTTGACAACTAGGTTCAAAATATGTGTAAAGCAATGTGTTCAATTTGCAGCCCCAGGAAATGCAACAACTAGCCTGGCAAGTGCATCAATCATTGCATCATTTGGTGATGTGTTATCACACATAACACTGAGAATCTGGCACATGATGTGACAGTAAGTCCCATGTTTCATGCAAATGATTTACCCTCACCTTGTGTGATATCCCAAAATCATTTAGTATTTTTGTGAATGCAGCTGCAAAATTTACACCAGAATGAGACTTTGCAACCTCAACAAGGTCAAGTGGAAGACACATTGGCTCCCTGTTCTGCTTAAAGTGGACAGTTACAGTGACATAAGCCTGTGGTTAGGCGATGTCCACATGTCTGTCCTGAAGCTGAGGGTACTATCATGTTCCTGGATAGGGTAAATCAATTTCATCCTACATCATCATGCAGCTGACTTGAATTCTTACTTGAAGCATCTTTGCAATCCTATCCTGAACCTTTAGAAACACCTCCTTGACATCACATTAATAGGTCCACTGCACAGTCTAAGGTCTGGAGAAAGTTTTCAATTGTATTGACACACTACGACAGATCCTTTGAACTACTATGAACACTACGAAATTGACTTCGAATTCTTTTTGACTTATTTCACACTACTTTGAACAACTTTGAATGACTTTGAATGATTTTGTGACACTGTGAACGACTTCGACTACTTCAAATAACATCAGCTGCCACATAGCTGTCCCTAAAACCCTTTTGATACATACTGCACAACCGGAATGAGTTATTCCATTGCATATCAAGCACTACTGGACACGAGGAGAGATTACAAGAGATTTAGAATGCAATAAGTGCAGTTATATGTTTCATTGATATATTGAAGCAAAAGATAAGTACTTTTACCATATGGGGATGTGTATTTTTCAATTATTTATCATTTCTCATTTATTTTATGATCTATGAAGTCCTCATTGTTTGATATATTGCCTCATGTTTTACACAGGTTTTAATTTTCTTTTTAGTACTATCTCTTCAAAAATGTATATAAACTTGTACTAGTTACTTAGAAAAACAGAGAATAAGTTACCCTCTCCACTACAGTCAGATTTAAGAGCAGTTCTCTTGAGTCTTAGCTCGCATCGTATCTCTGAGTTCTGCAAAATATTGTGAACTTCTTCGAACCTTCATATTAGTCTCTCGACTCATCGCCTATTGTCTATTGCCATTCAAAAAACACTTCACATTTGCTATACTTGCTTCTCGATATACCTTGAACCACTTCGAATTACTTCAACATTCCTCAAAACTTCTTTGAACTATTTTGCACACCTTCAAACATCTTTTGAACTATTTTGAGCTTCTTTGTATGCCTCTAAAGACTATTCACAACATCCCTTATTATTTCGCATCACTAAACACAACATTTGGGTATCAGCGGTAATATTAAGTACCAGATCACACCCTTCCTCTAGTCTGTGTTATACTTCCTAAGCCTTTTAACAGGTTTTTGTTAGGCTTTCAGGTCGAGTATCATCATTTTGGAGCCCACTGCGAGGGGTTTCTAGATCATTTTGTCGTTGAACCTCCATTCCTTTCTACTATTCATTTTACCTAAAGGGGGCTCAATGATTTTGACTTCGCATTGAACTTGTTTTGCCTCCAACCCTCCTGAACAGCCAGAAGATCTCGATATAGTATCTCACCCCTCGATAATATTATTTCGCACTCTTTTGTCTTTCATACTTATGACATCGCTACCATCTTTGACCTTGAAGACATACAAAACACAACATTGCATGAATTTCAACCTCGTAACCTTCGAAATCCACTTTGAACATGTTGACATCCTTTATGCCAGCTCCTGGTCATATTACATCTCCAAAATTTGATTTGAGATGACCTAGAGAACTCCGAAAATACTTCGAAGAGCTCAAATCTTTGTTTGCTACTTGCAGTATTACAGATCATGACCTAAAGAAGAGACATGCTTGCAGATACATCGACATCGATTCTTACGACCTCTGGAAATCACTTTTATAGTCCCAGCACAGCACATCATTTAATGAATTTTGCATCGCAGTATTCAAGTTCTATTTCAAAATAGAAGAGGAACAAAGATACAGCATTTCAGACATGGATACACTTGTCAGCGAACAGCTTCACACTGGTATTTTTGATGCAATTGATTTAGGAGCTTATTATGGGTCATTCTACAAGATCATGAGCTTCCTTTGCTCAAAATGTAGACTCTCAGAGGCCAAACAGAATCAAGCTTTTCTTCGAGGCTTTTGAATGGACTTATGGACTCAAATTGTGGATCATCTTGAAGTGAAGTTTTCTGATCATTATCCTGATGACCCATACATGCTGAATGACATCCACAATGCCACAAAATTTGTTATAGCATCCTCGAACTCGTACTCTATTCCCCAGAAATCGATTTTGACTTTGACCTCATCACAGTCTAGCAGATTGATTGACCTCGAAGACGTTTCACATATTCTCGAACAGTTTGCATCCAACCTTGCATTGGTCCTTGCAGCTTCAACTTCGACTGAATGAGCACCTGAAATTTCTGTCCTGACCTCATTCTTTACTGACACAGCACTTTTGACTACATCGAACCCAGCATCTGATGGTATACTGCATGGCTCAAACAATTCAAATAATGTAGAAGCTCGTATCGTGGCACTCAAACAGGAACTAGCCCTTGAAAAACAGCTTGCACTCAAATGAGAACTTTTCGCACTTCAAAATAAAAATGTTGCACCTTCTGATTTTTATTGCACTGTCCCAGCTTCATCGCACACATCCATCCCAGTTTCATTGTCCTCACCTTTGGTAGTTCCAGCCCAGTCCACTCTAATAGTCGCACCTTCGTCATCTTCGAATTCGATCTCACCTCCAAAATCCTTGTTGCATCTGTCTCCACCATCACACACTTCAACCTCAACATGCCAATTGCTACTACCAATATTTTTGTCCTCGATCTCGTCACCTACACCATCTTTCATTTTATCATCTATTTCGATATTGACTTTGCCCTCAACACCAGATTCACATTTGCATTCACCTTTGAAGTCCAGTATAGCACTCGAAACTCCCTATCCATCGTGTATCTACAGTTATCACCTCAAAATCTGCTTCCCCCTTATCATCAAAATTTCTATCACACCAATCATCAATGAATATTATGTTGACCTTATTTTCGACCTCTCAATTCCTCATTCAATTTTGATTTGACCAGTCACTCAACTCGATTACTATGATCATGGTTAATATCATCAACATCAATCAAATTCAAGTATTTTGTTTCTCTTTTGCATTTCAACTTTATTCTATTTATCAAAAACATTTTACTGTCCTCAACAAATTTTTGAAATAGCTTTGATAGCTTTTACTTTTATGCACCCATGCAGGCCTTTGCTCATCTCGACCTCTACATTCCTCAAAAATACTCTACCACCATTTGTCTGTCTCTGAATCTCTGCAATATTGACTTGCAATATTGACTTTGAACATCTCAAAAAGCCTCGAACACCTTTGAACCCCCACAATAATACTTTCAAAGACTTTCAGGACTTCGAAAACAAATAACTATACCTTTTCCTTATTTCTCCTATTTTTTTTGCTTTGCTTATTGCTACCACTCAAGACTCAGAAGATTCAAATTTTAAATTTAAAAAGATATACATCAAAAAGAAAAACCTTTCTACTCCTCTAGCATCTGCTCTAACAAATCAACTTCCTGCCCCAGTACCTCCATCTCAACTCTTTTCTGTGCCAATTTCGCAGCAATCAAGCCATGGTGCACAACCCACACATCCTCACCTCCTTTGACCCCTTCAACAACTTATGCCTCCCTCACTTTCCCCTTCAATGATTGCCTTTTGTGCTTCGATTTCAATGGCAATGGCTAGAAAGGCCCCGTGATTAGTTTGATGTTGGCCACCAGTCCTACAAGATGAATTCAACATACTATGAAAATTGAAAACAAGTTAGCCATTGCTTTGAAATGATTTCGAATAAGTTTTGTACCTTGTCTGGGGTGCGAATCTCATTTCGCACCCACGAATTTTTCGCCTCACCCTTATGAAGCCCCTGCCTCAATATCCCATCCCAGTAGCACCCCTGTGCCTCTTGGGTGCATTTTGTGCATTTCGCAGTGCCAGCTTTGATGACACATCACAGCTGGGACTTAAACCCAGCACACTGATCACACTATGAAAGCATTAGTACCTTGAAAATCCTTCAAAAATAAGTAAAACACTCACCAGACCCTCAAAATTGAGCAGCCATCGGTTTATAAAGCTTGAATACTTCATTAACGACTGCTTGTATGGCTACATTGCATTCTTCGCTGAGATCTTCAGCAAGGTCATTATATTCCACCTACAAAACACGAATTTAGAAAATGTGGAACAAAACAAAAATGAAATGTACCATTTTCTCACAAAAACCCTGCCCCCAGATTTCGAAGCCAATATTTTCTGTGACGCTGCGCTCAGGCATCAATTTCACATACTTGAGTACTTCAGAGCTCAGTTTGGCCAGAAGAGACATTATGAAAGCTAGTATGGACAATGTAGGAGGTGATGGAAGAAGAATGAGAAATATTTCAAACCTCACTAAGTTTCCAATACGATCATGCATCTCACATGTGACTTCGATCAGCTGATTGGGACAGTCAGGATTTCAGTAAAAATATTTTGAACCTTGCTAAGTTTTCAACATGATCATGCATCTTGCACATGACTTTGATCAGCTGACTGGGACAGTCAAGATTTCAGTAAGGGGGAGGATGATAGGTCCACTGCATGCTCTAAGATCTGGAAAAGGCTTCAATCACATTGACACACTATGACAGATGCTCCGAACCAGTATGAATGCCATGAAATCAACTTGAATACTTTTCAAACTATTTTGCACTATTTTGGATGACTTTGAATGATTTCGCGACATTTCGAACATTTTTAAATGACTTTGAACTACTTCGAATGACATTAGCTGCTACATAACTTTTCCAAAACCCTTTCAATACATGCTGAACACCCAGAGTGAGCCAATTCGCCACATATCAAGCACTACCAGACACGAGGAGAGACGACAAGAGATTTAGGACACAATAATAGCATTTAGATGCTTCAATGATATATTAAAGCAAAAGATAAGTACTTTTACAATATGGGAACACTGTACATTTTAATTATTTATCATTTCTCATTTGTTTTATGATTTACAAAGTCCTCATTGTCATATATATTGCCTCATGTACTACACATGTTATTATTTCCTTTTTAGTACTATCTCTTCATTTTGTATATAGACTTGTATTAGTTACTTAGAACAGCAGAGAAGCAATGGGAAACAGAAAATAAGTTGCCCTCTCCACTATCATCAGATTCAAGAGCAGTTCTCTTGAGTCTCAGTTCGCATCATATTTCTAAGTTCTGCAAAATATTGTGAACTTCTTCAAACCTTCATATTAGTCTCTCAACTCATCACCTATTGTCTATTGCCATTCAAAAAACACTTCACATTTGCTATACTTGCTTCTCGATATACCTTGAACCACTTCGAATTACTTCAACATTCCTCAAAACTTCTTTGAACTATTTTGCACACCTTCAAACATCTTTTGAACTATTTCAAACTTCTTCATATGCCTCTAAAGACTATTTGCAACATCCCTTATTATTTTGCATCACTAAACACAACATTTGGGTATCAGTGGTGATATTTAGTACCAACTTGCATCCGTCCTCTAGCCTGTGTTATACTTCCTAAGCCTTTTGACAGGTTTTTGTTAGGTTTCCAGGTTGAGTATCATCAACCCTTCTAATCACAACCTTCAGGTGACAGCGGTGATATTTAGTACCAACCCACACCCTTCCTCTAGCCTGTGTTATACTTCTTAAGCCTTTTAACAGGTTTTGTTAGGTTTCCAGGTTGAGCATTATTACTGTGCCATGCACCAATTGGGTGAAATGGGTCTTGACAGTCAGGGTTTCCACCTACATGAGGCTGATCTCCAGCGTCATCAGAATCAGGGTCATTCCTGGGGCCATCAGGACTGTTAGGGTCTTCAGGTCCACCAGGAAGTCCATCCTCTTCTCCTGCAGCTTCCTTGTTGGGGGGATTAGGTTGCCTGTCATCCCCTATGTACTCAAGTGGAGTAGGAATCCACAGGGTTTCTGAAGGCAGATGTGTAGACATGATGTTGGTGTAAGCAGATGGTGCTCCAGAGCTGACTCGTCGAAATATGTTAGATGGTTGGATTGAGGCACCAAAAGTAGATGTGGGTCTAGGGGCTGGGAGTACTAATTGTCAGATAGCTGATAAGCCTGGTAATGTGCCTGCATGGTGGGAGTTTCTTGTTGTCCACTAAGTCTGTAATTCTGTGTGGGACATAAGTAAGAATAGGGTTCAGAAGAGTGAGTTTGTAAATACTGTCAAAAGTGTCCAATTCAGTTCAAGGGACTGCTGCAAGAATGAAACTCGGGCAGGGAAACACCAGACTCTTGGTTGGACCTGGTCACCAGTAGTCAGAGGGTTCAGGGAATTCAAGAGAGTTCCAAGACAAGATCCACCAGGCTGCAGAATGCCAGGTGAAAGGGGCCAGAGAGGACTTGGCTTCAACTTTTAAAAAGTTGCACCCTTCTTCTTGTCAGTTGTCCTATTTCATATTTCAAGGTGGAGAAAGTTTGGATTTTTGGAGGGTTTCCAGAGGAGGGCAAAGATACATAGGAATAAGCAGAGGCTTGTGATAGACTTGAGGAGTAAGACTTGGAAGGAAGTGTTGAAGGAGTCAGGAGGTTAAGTTGATACAATTGGTTGACTATGTATGTCAAAATTATGTCAAGGCTAGGATAAGACTTTGTCCTAAGTTATGTAATATAATTTACAAACTGAGGTGCAAGGCTAAACGATGGGTGCTCAAGTAATGAAGGCCCAAAGAATAACAGAAAATGTGGAAGTTTAATAATGGATCTTGGTAAGTATCCATGGCTGTAATTGGTAAAACTGTATTAGGAATAAAATGAGTAAGCAAATGATTACTAAAGCACATGAGGACTTGCCTGATGACTAAAAAGTGCTGCAGCCAGAATGCCAGTGGGGATTATTGTAACAGAGTCAGAAAAGGTCAGGAATTATTGGGAATCTGACTGGGAAAATCAGGTCTTGACAGTTCTAGGCAGCATCTGTTATCAACAGGTATGTTATACATGTTGAGCAGTGCGCTATGCGCAGTGTAGAGTGCTCACAGATCTTACTACTTACCTGTTGAGTTGGTTAGTGTGCTAAGTAACTTAGGTTAGAGGGCGTAGAACTCTCTGTATTGCTAGGTAGAGGTACAGCATACTTATATACCTAGAGAGCCCACATGGTCACATGAGGCTCAGGTCATGTGAGGCTCAGTGGGGTGGAGAAAAGGGCGGTGTACCACATGGTTCCTGTCCACATGTCATTATGACATATTTGTATACATGTATTTACATGTATATGTGTTTACACTGAGGCACAGAATAGGTGCCATGTGCAGATTTAATTCAACACCCCCCCACAAACTGTACCGGCATCGACCTGGAGGGGCTTTACGATCCAAGGTGCCATGTATAGGTACTAAGTTTGAACCTTGAATTTAATTCTGAGGGAGCTTCTAAATTTCTCGAAGAGCTGCCTCCTGAGATTTTTAGTAAACATATCTGCTGGGTTTTCAGTTCCCAGGATGAAGATGACTGTGACCTTGCCATCTTTGATACATTCGCGTGTATAATGATAGCGAATGTCGATATGTTTAGTCCTTCTTTCCTGAATGGGGTTAGATCTGATGAAGATCGATCCCTGATTATCAGTGCAGATAGGCACCTTACTCAAGGGATATCCCAATTCGGAAAATAAGGATGTGATCCACACTATCTGCTGACAAGTGTCAGAGAGAGCCATGTATTCGGCTTCTGTGGAACTAAGCCCTACAGTTTTTTGCATATGGGACTGCCAGCACACGATGCCTCCTGCTAAGGTGGCAAAGTAACCTGTTGTGGACTTGCATTTCATGATGTCGGATGCCCAGTCCAAATCAGTAAAGGCTTGGAGGCCCTGTTTGCTGTGGCCATCATAGATAAGCTCATATGATTGAGTACCGACTAGGTAGCGCATTATGTAATGTGCCTTATCGAAATGTTCTTTACTTGGATTAGCCGAGAATTGTGACATCTTTATCACCGCAAAGGCGATATCGGGGCGAGTTCTGAGCATCAGGTACAATAAAGACCCGATCACTGATTGAAACTCAGTTCTGAGAGCCGGATTAGATTCATCAGGGTTTTCCATAGGGATGTATCCCATGGGAAGTGGAGTGGGGGATGCCTTGGCATTCGTCATTCCAAACCGAGCTAGCACAGTGGCTAGGTAGGTTGTTTGGTTCAGAGTGATTCTTGATGCGCCTTGTGTTATGCACATACCAAGGAATTCAGTAACATGACCAGTGTCCTGACACTCCCAATGCTTGAGACATGCATTTTTCTTTTCCTCTACAAGGCGTTTGTTCTTCCCCAAGAACACGCCATCATTGACATAGATTATTGTGATGACAATGTCTTTACCATTTTTGTAGATGAAAATGCCGGCATCTGAGCTGGCACGTTCAAATCCAATGGATCACATGAACATCTCTAGCTCTCTCCACTATGCTAGGGCAGCCTGTTTAAGGCCATACAATGCTCGGCATAAGCGCTTGACTTTGCGCTCTTTACCTGGGATGACAAATCCCTCAGGTTGATGCATGTAAATTTTCTCATCTAGTTTGCCATACAGGAACACAGTTTTTATGTCAAGTCCTGTCATGTACATGCCTTCCAGGACACTCAGGGCAAACATGAGGCGCACCATCTCATAGCGGACCACTGGAGAGAATATCTCATCATAATCGATGCCTTCGACTTGCGAGAAGCCTTTGGCCATGAGTCTGGCCCATTTTTATCCATCAGATTTTATGGAGAAAACCCATCTATTTTTGATGGCCTTTCGGCCAGCAGGGAGATCTATGATGTCATAGACATGCCTTTTACAGAGGGCCTCTAGTTCCTCCAGGCATGCACTTCTCCACTCTGATTGCACAGGCTTGGGTAAGTGCGCCATGTCGCAATACTGGATCGGGACAGGATCTGACACTGTAGGTGGTGCAACTGCTTTGCTAAGCAGAAGGCGCATCAGATCCATTCCACCTTCAGCAACATAATTATCCCTTCTAGGGCCCCAATATGATGGGGTACCTGAATCGGGTAACCACCGTCCTTGCTCCTCATTGGGATTCTGGTGCCAAATCCATGGCACCTCAGACTCCTGAGGTTGAGGGGGTGTCACGTACTCTAATCCCAAATTATCTGGGGTCTATGCAGGAGGAGTTCTACTTGCCACTGGTGGTTGAGAGGGCCCAGCTGGCACTTCTTCTTCAACCTGAGGGAGGGCTGGAGCACAACTCCTGCCTTGTCCCACTGGTTCCCACCATTGGTGCTCCTGTGCAATGTCTCATTCGATTTGAACGGGGTCATGATTTTCACCATAGACATTGCCCAGATGAGTTGGAACTCATCGCTGTCTGTTTGATCACCTTAGTGGAGGTATGGGGGCCTCTACTGCTGGCAGTGCTGGACTAGGCTGGGACAATGGACCCAGTGCACCTGCCGGCACAAACAGATCAGCACCCTGAGGCAGATTGCCAAAGGAGCCAAACAGCGGGTCTCTAGAGATTTTAGGGGTTCCAGACTTTGATTGTGAAGGTGGTGGGGACAGAGCTTGTGGAGGAGGATTTGGCACCGGTGGAGCATAATGCCCGTGGCCCGGATAGAAGCTGTCATCACTTCCTCCATCGCTATCGTCCCCTGATCCCCCAGAGTGGTCATCGTCTCCAGAAGGGGGTATATCCCCGAGATCAGTTTTTGCCAGGGTCTTGGCCCCGGGACAATGAGAAAACAGAATCTCATCGAAGAGTGCTGTAGCACCGACAAATATTGACCATGATGGGTGCATAAAGCGCCAACCCTTGATGCCATCTGCCAGGCCGATGTATGTCATGAGCTCTGATCTTGCAGCTAACTTATTAGGACGCTTCTCTTTCGGCAGGTAAATGTAGGCACTGCATCTGAATACCTTCTCATCACTCAGATCGGGCTTTTTGCCATCAAGATCTTCGATCAGAGTTCGCCATTTTAGGCAGTTTATTGGTGTTTAGTTGTAGAGATACGTAGCATGCTCTACACAAAATTCCCACCATGATTGTGGTAGGCAGGCAGTAAAGCGCAATGTTTGTGCTTTCTCCATTAGTGTCCTGATCACACATTCAGTGCAACTATTTTGTTGGTGGACGTGGGGCACTGACATCTCAATTTTAATCCCAGCCTCTTTGAGCTAGGTTATGAGTTCCTGATCACAGAATTCCCCCCCAGGATCGAAATGCCAACGCTTGATTTTTGCGTCATATTGCGTTTTGGCCATCACCTTGAACTGTCTGATTGACTCAGCAGCATCGGACTTTTTTCTCAGGCACTGACTCCATATGTGTGAAGTTCGATCATCAACAAATACAATAAAATATTTGTACTTGTGATAACTGAGTGTTGGTAATTCCTTCAGATCAGAATGGATCAGCTCGAAGGCCTGTTCAGCCTGAGACTCAGATCCAGGGAATGACTTTGACGTCATTTTTCCCTTGGCACACCCTGGACAAATGTGCCTGTCCCTTGGAATTTTTAGATCCTTGGGAAACTTATGGGTGTGTTTTAGCATCTGTCGCACGGCAGCTTTGCTCAGGTGGCCAAGCCGCTTGTGCCAAATGTCATAGTCAGCAATGTAGATAGTCACGACTTCTAATCTCTTAGTGCTCTGAATGTGCAAATCACACATATAGATGGTTTCACCACATATTATTGGCATTGCATCGAGCTGGGGTTTTCCCTTTTTATCAACAAAGGAAATTATTTTACTGTTTTCTTTTACAGTATATTCCTCAGCAACGAGGAACACTCCCATTGACATAAGCCGACTTGTCAAATCTGGAAGATAGAAAACAGGGGATAAGTGCATGATGCGTGACTCTGTCTTCCCATTAACTTTTACCTGATGATGAATCAGGACAGCGCCTTTGCCTCTGATTGAAGTCATGCTGGTAGCAGTCTTGACCTGCCATTTCTCAGACATAGGCAAATCCTCATAGGAGGGGAAGTCTTTCATCTCACCAGTAAAGTGCAATGATGCACCTGAATCCAAGATCCAAGGGGCACCATGTTTGCATTCCTTTCTGGCACACATCACACACAGCCTGATTAGGGCCTTTGCATCACAAGCAACAATATAATTTATTAAAAATTCTATAGGATGCTCAATATTATGGAAATGGCCCAAATAGTTCATCACTGTCAAGCTATTGTTAGCAATGATGTGATGGTCAGGGAAAAGAACTGACATTTTATTGTAAGCCCCCATAAAAGAGACTATTGGCTCATCTATGAGCATGTCATCCACGCTTTCCCAGATTGATTGATCAGGGACCATCATTTCAGAGCTGAGGGAGACTTCATCATCATTATCCTCAGACTCAGGTTCCATTTCAGGAACCTCCTCAATCTGAGCTGATGGCTCAGGGGTTTCCACCCGGTGGCGCTTACCTTTCTGCTTACTCATCTGATCTTCTTCGATGATTCGAAGATTCTTGGCCATTTTAGGCACTTCGATGTCTGTGAGCAGGTCCCAGTGATGTGTTCAGTTGGTACTCAGTTCAGAGTCTCAACAGAAGGGGTGAACACTTAACCTACAACTGCAGGTGTGCTCGAGGTGAGGGGGGAGTTCGCTTAGAGGGCCTCAGCTCATCCTTTGGGGCACAAAGACTATGGAGAGGCTGGTACAGCAGTTTTCAATGTGCGCACTCATTGTGTACGCTAAAGGGGAGATATGCACAGTGGCAGGAAAGTGCGCAATGCAAAGGGGCAAAAACATGCAATGGGAGTGCAAAAGTGCACAACGACGAGGATGATGAAGGCGGGGGGTGTAATGTGATGAAGACAGCACTCGGATGTGCTGGAAGGGAGGCGCACAGGTTAGGGGTGCAAACGGGGGGAAAGCGCAAAGGGTGGAAAAAGGCGCAATGGTGCGCAAAATGCGGCTATGCAGGAAAAGGCACAAATGGTGCCCAAATGCGGCTATATGAAGGGCGCACTGCAAGAGTGCACGAACGAAGATGAAGGATGCAACACAGGGATGAAACACAACAATACGATGAGGGGACACAAACGATATGCAAACGTGGCTATATGAGGGGCGCACTACAAAGGCGCACTGACTGGACGCTAATGCACAGACTATGTGCAACACTGACTGAGCTATGAACTATGAGGGGGGGAAAGATCCTTGTGGATTCTCTATCTGTCCGCTACTATGTACAAATGGCTTATGTGATAAAATGGTGAAATAAAGTATAACAATAGAAAGCACCATGTGCTACCCACAAGCACATCCATTTGCCCATCTAAACCTGACCGCACTATGCCGCTGCCTCAACCAATAAGATTTGCGCACGCTATAACCCAATACCCAACTGTTCTGGTGCGATGCACTATTTTTGGTGCGCTCTACATCTCGTGTGCTCTTCCCAATTAATCTGCTTCAGTGTTATGTGTCATATGCTGCGCCTTAGTAATAATGGCGTGATTGACCTGTGCCAGTTACCAGATAAGGCGATGCCAATTGGAAATGTGGAAGAACTATAAGGAGATGCTGTGCAAGGCCAAATACTGCCAAAGCGCCGGGATTACATGAAAGCGCCCAAGTGCGCACAGTCCAATGCCAAATAGGCACAAAGCGGCCCAGTTATGTAAGAATGCGCAGTTTGCTCGTGCTGGAATCGTGGTGCACCTCAAGTAAATGCACCAGTAAGATGGAAGCCGCGATGTGCAGCACGTTTGAAGTGGTGAATTGTTGTGTGATGGTAGGAATAGTGCAGTGAGTGTGCAGCAAAGAACGTGAGTTGCAAGTAAAGCATAAAAGAGTGCATAAATGTGCATCGAGCGTGCAATAACTAGGGTTAGACATGGGTATGGGTAAACCCACGGTGTTACAGGTATGGGGTTCACAGGTACAGGTGTGGTATTGCACATGTCACACCTGTGTCATACCGTGACCTGTCCCGCAGGTTTGAGTGGGTATTTCCCTTTCTTGAGGTGCTAGATGCGGATGCTCAGCAGGAGTTACTTGAAGGTACAGCTGTGGTTCAGACTACGCTTGATAAGGTACGCAGTTGTTCATCATTTCATAACCTTTGTCATCTCACTTACATCCTTGTCAGGTCTGAAAACTTTCCTTTGCCATCATACATTCCACAATGATCACACTCCCTGCATGGTGTAAAGCGTGTGTTGCCAATCGTCTACTCATCCGTCTCATCCCTTGCGATGTTAAGACCCGCTGGAACTCGGTGTACGACATGCTCAAGATGGCCATCAAGTACCGCCCTGCTATCGATGACATCACTGCGAACAAGGCCCTCAAACTACGAAAGTATGAGTTGGATGATGAAGACTGGGAGATCATCTCTGATCTCATTTGGGTATTGAAGGTATGCCTACCCTTATTCACTATTCGCTCATTAACTTATCTGTCCTAGATTTACAAGGAAGCTACACTATTCTTCTCACAGGACTCCTGCGCCACCATTGCCCATGTCATTCTGACCATGTATCGCATCGATGTTGTCCTACACAACGGCTCGGGAACTAAGCTGCTCCACCCCGCTGTTAAACACGCACTTACATTCGCCCGAAAGCTTATCGACAAATATTACGCCAAGACGGACTTGTTGAACATCTACCGCATTGCCATGAGTGCATCTTGGTTCTTTGCCTATTGTTATGATTATCTAGCTGACATGACCTATTAGTTCTCCACCCCCAGCTCAAGCTCCGGTACTTCCAGCAGCAGGGGTAGGAGAAGAAGTGGGTTGAGACTGCCAAAGAGATCATTAGGGAGGAGTTCTCTAAGTATAACAAGGCTGATGATGCACCGGCTCCCTCTGTACAAATGTCGCCTCTATGTTCTCTTGCACGATGCTGATAGCAGTTTGACAGATAGTATCTGTTGCTGATGATGAAGTGGTCAACTTCTTCGACATTCCGATGGATGGCATCAAAGAGCCACATGAACTCGATGATTATCTCTCACAGCCTATCGAAAAAGTATGCGACCCCATCACGTGGTGGTGGGACCATCATCAGGTCTTTCCCAAGTTGTAGAAGATGGCCTTCGACTACCTTAGTGTTCCAGGTACAAGTCGCTGGTAATGTTGCTTATTTTGCTTATCAACATTCCAATATTGTTTTAGCTACGTCGACTGCTGTTGAGCATGTCTTCTCGCAGAGAAGACAGTTGTTGCATTTCACGTGCAATCGGTTGTCTGGATGGTCTATCCGAGCGTTGATGTGCTTTGGCAATTGGAGCCGGAAAGACTTGATCTCGTCATCTGATGTTGTGGATGCTATTCAGTCTGGGAGGGGTCTTCAAAAGCGACGTCTGAGTGACTCCAATGCTGAGGAAGAGGAATAGCTTTCGTATCGTGTATTTGGATTCATATGATTAACTACGTAGTCTTGGTATGTCTTCACTGTGGGCTGCACCTGTGGTGTCACTGTGCAGTTGCATGGTGCACCGCAGTGTGCAGATACCGTGGTTCCTCAATAAACACCGTCATTCTGACCTTTACCCATGGGTTTGGTACATGAATGGGTGTGGTGTTGCGGGTGACAGGTATGGTAATATCTAAAGTCACCCATGGTGTGACCTGTGTCGAACCCTAGCAATAACGGAAAATGGCAGATAAGGAGTGTGGGGGGGCATGTGGAGGCGGTTTGAAGCGCAACAGGGCGCATTTATGGCGCACGACAGCAGGCAGCTATGAGGGAACCAAAAGCACAGTAGAAATGTAAAAGGCACACAAAAGCGCACCTAAGCAGTCAAAGGCGCGCGAAAGCGCACTGTGCAAAGTATGCAGAAGCCATCTAGGAGGTGCACACAATTGCAAAAAATGCCGTAGTATGCACGCAGGGCGATAGGGAGCCATATCACTGGGCCACCTGGTAGTCATCATATACAGAGGGGCTGGGGGAGATGGTTCCAGTGACCTTTGACTCGGGCTGATTAGGCCACTTTCTTGGGTCAGTGGTGTGGAAATACATGGATTTCCCATGTAGCCATGACATTTGAACACTTTGGTCAAACATCAGTGGGAGGCGAGAGGGGCTGGCCTGCGCCAGTCCATTCGAAATGACGCCTTGACTATTAATGGTCATGGCAACATGGGCAGAGCGTACTGCACCCACATAAGGTGCGCTAGGCACCATGAAGGGCTCCACCATACTGGTGGAGGCAAGGTGGCTATGAGATTCCTTTTTCTCATGCTTTTCCCTGGCAGCCTTGCCAGACCTACGCTTCTTCTTCGAGTCAGAGCCCAAAGGCTCAGATGACTTCTCACTGGATTTCTCCGATCCCTTCCCTTTCCACTTAGGGTCGATGCCCTTTCTCTTGACAGCTGACAGCTTCTTTGCCATTTCCCTGGAGTGTGCAAAGGCAGCTTGATGGGAGGCTTCTGCCATCACATGGTCCCTCACTACAGCGTAGGAGAGACTGGTCGTACCAGTTGTGGATAAGATGGTGGAAGATAAAGAATCGTACTCCTTCGGCAATGCTGAAAGGAGTAATAAGGCCTGAACTATCTCAGGGATTTCAATACCATTGGCAGTTAGCTGCTGGTATCTCTCAGAGATCTGAGCCATTGTTGGCACAGGGTTTTGCACTGGGACTCTGATCGAGATCGCAGATTTAAAGTCTGCAAATATCTGAGAAGGCCTTTCTTGGCCAAAATCGGCCTGCAGGGCTTGCCACAGGGCACTAGCAAGTTCTGTTGCAGATCCAGATCTGGATCTGATGGAAGGAGATAGGCAGAGCAAGATAGCTCCATATGCCTGATCATTCTCCCAATTCCACACCTTACATGTGGCAACATCGGCTGCCACTGGCACTGTTTCAGCACCGGAGGCAACTTGCCAAAGGCCTTGTGACATAAGCCACACCTTCATACTTTCAGCCCAGGCCTTGTAGCCAGAGCTGTCAAACAAGGAGACAAGTTTATTGAGCGAGGAGAACATTTTTAAGATTTGAGCTAATCAAAACACCAAATCAGTCACTTGCTCTTAAATTAGAAATGCCAGATGCAAAACTTAGCACTCCATCAGAGTACTTTTGTTTAGCACATGATGAGCACCAAAAGGGGCATCATCGCTCAATGACATCATGTCAGAGGGAGGCTAACCCTGTCACAAAAGCAACGAGGTGCTCAGTGCAGTGAAGTATATTGGTAGTAAGACCTGTGCACAACGTGTGAGTTGGAGCCCCGAGGGGCTACAGTACAACTCCTTCCAACTAGAGCTCTGAGGAGCTCATAGCTGTGCAACGTTGCCCACAGGGCCCATAACCTGTTGAGCAGCATGCTATGCACAGTGTAGAGTGCTCACAGATCTTACTACTTACCTGTTGAGTTGGTTAGTGTGCTAAGTAACTTAGGTTAGAGGGCATAGAACTCTCTGTATTGCTAGGTAGAGGTACAGTGTACTTATATACCTAGAGAGCCCACATGGTCACATGAGGCTCAGGTCACGTGAGGCTCAGTGGGGTGGAGAAAAGGGCAGTGTACCACATGGTTCCTGTCCACATGTCATTATGACATATTTGTATACATGTATTTACATGTATATGTGTTTACACTGAGGCACAGAATAGGTGCCATGTGCAGATTTAATTCAACAATACACGTTAATAATCTGCTCACAAGCAGGCTTGAGGCAGTTTTAGCCTTGTTTGGGTGCCAAATATGCTTGGAGAGGTCTCAGTTATTGACCATCACCCAATTGTTTTAATTGTGTGTAATTGATACAGTCAGAAATACATCAAGTAGAGTCAAAACATATACTTTACTTTTTTTTCAGAATTTTAATTGAATTTTTTGACCTACTTTTAGTACCATCCTCAAAGCCCATACTCTCATATAACCCATAGCTTGGAGCCATGACTAAGGGGTATAGAGATTGGTGAAGTTATCCCAAGACACTGGTAATGAGTCACTGATAGTGAGTTTAAAATTGAAGTCACTGATATGATGCTACTTATTCAGGGAAGGATTGCAATATGTAGATCTTGAGTTTATTGAGATGTTTGATAATACCAGTGTCTTCATCAGCTTTCAGGTACTCATGCCTTTGCCTCAAAAATGGCTGTTAGGCTACATAGACCACATGTCTTTGGTGGTTTTACAGGTGCTGATATGTATGACCATGGGTTACATTATTGATAATCAAGCCTGAGCATAGCAGTCCCAATTGTGTGTGGGATCCTTGACAGTCAATTTCCACATCTGGCTTCTCTTTAATACTCATTACATACTTCTCAACTCCACAAATCTCCAAGATGAGCATCATCTAACCCTTTCAAGTGTTATAATTTGTGTCTGTGAGATGATCATTGAGTTCTGTTCTCCTGATATTCTCATTGGCCTTGGCCTGAACAATAGAAGGTTGATCTGGTTCATCAGGATAGTTCATGAGGGGTTGGCTGCCATTTGACAGTGATTGGAAAATATTTGACATTGTGAAAGATGTCTTGTGTAGAGCAGGTATCTATATGCAGACAACATGATTATGTATAAGATGCACAGATCACCTCCCAATACCCAATCAAGCAAAAGTCATTTTATTTATTTGGTTTGTATCAACTCAAGCAGTAGGACCCCTTACTCAGACAGATCACATGAGGATCTATATCACATGGTTTTATCATAGATAAGATATCTCACATCTCCATTTCTTGATGGCCATCATCAAAATACATCTATTGTTCTGGCCTATTGCACCAAATATGTAAGTGTACTGTGCAACAAAGCCATGGACATGTCATATCCTCCCCCCCCAGCCTACAGGCCATGCCACAGGTCAAGTCAATGTTGCTCATTTAAGGTGATCAGACTGAGTTTCCTTGAAAACCAGATCTTCAGTACTTGCAGACCATTTACAACAAAGAAAGCAGAGAAATGACAGAATAAGCATAGTAACAAATCAAAGTGATGTGCACTGGGCAAAGATGCAACACCAGGGGGCCTTCCAACACTGACATAAAGTATGTTCATCTCAAGCATCGAGAACAACAAGGACAGTGTAAGAGCAACCTCAAAGCCTCACTTAATAGTGAGCTAAGAGAGGGGAATCCAAAGTTAATATTATACTACATAATACAGACACTTCAGGTGCACCTAACAGAGGGGAATTCAAAGAAAAAAACTCTACAGACCCATCTGTCGATGCCCAGTATATGTGATAGACCCAAAAATCAAATAGTAGGCTAAAAATAGCAACAAGGCAGAAATAGGCAGATCAAGCTGTGGAATGATGTCACCTTGATGGGTAAACATTCAGAAAAGGTACCACCTCTAAGAATAGAACTGTCAACATGTACCAACATGGGAAAAACTGAAAAATAATGATAAAATAGGAATAAGATCATAGAAAATCATAGAAAATGCAGAATAGAGTGAAATAAAATATGAAAAAATATGGGATGAATGCAGAAAATTGCCCAGATGCCTGGGATGCCTCACCTTCCCCTTAAATACAGCACATTTGAGCTTCATGTAATTATTGCACTTGAGAACAATGAAACTGCACCACAAGTACCACCTAACAACTCTCCCCATAGGCTTGAAATGAGCATTGCAAAAGCAACCTGAGATGTGACTGGGTTTAGGTTCAAGTAAGTTAATCATGACCTCTGAATTAAAATTCTTACATGGATTAGTTTCAAGAAGCAAGAAAAAAGTCATGGAAATGAAATATCACAATCTACTCATTCTACTAGCGGTGAACAAATGAAGCATAAATTAAATGAGGACACCACAAGTGATGTGCACATATGACAATGGAGTGCTTTGACTGTGACAGATGGCTCCACACCATGCTCAATGATGATGACCTAGAAATGGCAGTGATCCACATGACACATTACCAATGTCATCATCCCTACACTGATATATCAATCATGGCAGATGTTGCACAAGAGATTGAAAGATTAAAAGATTTATCTGTATCAAAGATATGTATTTATTTTTATTTGGTGCCTGAAGACAACACTTACCACTCTCCTTTGATATGGCAAGCTGTCCTGAAGAGATATCCTTTAACACAGAAGCAGATATACACATACTGGGCTCACCTTCATGAAGGAACTTGGTGGTTATAAGATGATCAAGTAAAATCAGCACTCAAACTGTTGGAGCACATTGATGATATTGATATTGAGATAATTCCTGTTCCTGTCAAAGCTGGTATTTTGTCACTTGCCTTTGGATTAAAAAATATCTTAGCAGACTATGGTGAACATTTGACTGAGATTGCAATGGACTCAACATGTGTGTATGCTGTCAGTCTCATTACTCTACTTTCACCCTTGTATGATTCAGGGGAAAACAAATGCCTTAGGCTATTAATTGTATGGTGTAGTTGGAGAGGCAGATGGCCAAGCTTTTCCACTTGTGTTCACATTTACATGTTCAACAGATGGCACTGCAGCTCCAGGTGCTAAGAATCACATGCTTCCAGATGTTCTTCAGTGTATTAACAGATACTGCCCAAATATTGCTTCTGTTAATCTAGACAAGGATCCAATGGAACTGAGCACCATTAGCAAAGTATTCCCACATGCAAGACAGCAACTATGCTACTGGCATGCAATCAAGTATCTAGAGATATACTTAGCAGAGGATAAGCCACTAGCAAAGTATGACCATGGATTGCCTATGCACAATTTGACTTCATCAATCCTACTTGGGCACCAGGCATTATCTCAGGGTGGTTAGAAGACAGTGTCCATGAGAGTGATGCAGAGTGCAATAAACCTGATGATGAGGAAGTTCATGAAGATCATCAGCTAGTATGTATGTCTCATTGAATTTTAAAAAATTTAGTACTTACCTTGACACTTCAAAGATGCAAACACAACCTCCAACTTGTCTCCCATCTATTTTTATGATAATCACAGGGGGAAAGTGTATGCCAATATGGCCTGCTCCACCCAAGGTCAAAAAAGCAGATTTACCCATATTCTGTCCAAAGGAACACTGTGCAACCATTGTTGAGACATTTTGAATCTACCTACACCAACACCCACAAATTCCTCTTAACAATGAACATTTCATGCATCTCCCAGCACAAGAAATTCATCATGGTGCAGTCCAAGATTTTTGCTATAAAAATGATCTTGCACAGACATGGGCATACTTGTGGAATTGGTGGTACACTCTAAAACAGTGAAAGCTGTGGGCTCAATCAGCTGATATGGCAATTCATACCCTCAAGATGACTATGGTTGTCAAGAGTCTGTGGTGGAACATTAAGCACCAACATCTGCATGCATTCAACCATCCACAGCTTGATCTAGTGACTCACATTATTATCTCAGATGTGTTACCCCATGTTTAGTGAACTCTTGATTATGTCTGAGGATTGAGGCACATAAAAAGAGTGAAGGAGCTGGCTGGCTGGAAGACAGATTTGCAGGTGGATTGGGTTGACAAGGGTTGTTGTGATGAACATCAGCTGGTTGAGAAAGAACTTAAATGGTTGAAGACACCTAAAAAGACAAAGGTGTTGAGCTCTGAGGACTCAAAGGAGCAATAATAACTATATTGATGAATTATCTACAATGAATATTTATACATACTTTGATGCACTGATCGTTAATCAAACTTGGTGATTGCAACATAGTTATTAATACATATTACTATCTAAACTGGCATTGGCATTGGTGTCACATACTACAGCTGGTGGTTGCTATTTTCTCAACACTCCCCCTCGACACCTATGCCATACCTATTTTTTTAACAATGTCCTCATGTTTGGGTTTTGGTAGTGCTTTGGTGAATATGTCTGCTAAATTATCATCCATGGCACAGTACTGAATCTTGATCTCATGAGAGATTAGTTTCATGTGTATGAAGTGGTGTTGGATGTCAATATGTTTAGTGCAGCTGTGATTAATGGTGTTGTTAGAATAATTTATCATGCCTTGGTTATCTACATTGAGTGTAGTGGGGTTGGCACATGGAATGCTGAATTTAAATGTAAGTGTCTGAAGCCATATTGCTTGGTGTGTTGCCAGGCTCTCTGCCATATACTCAGCTTTCATTGATGATAATGCCACCATCAGCTGCTTCTTCAATTGCCATGAGATTGGGGTGCCTGCCATCTGGAAGCAATAGCCAGATATGGATCATTGATTATTTGTGTTTGATCCACAATCTGCATCTGAATAAGGCTGAAGTTCAACTTCTCCCATTTTTTGGTACACAATGCTGAGGTCCCGAGTACCATTGAGATACCGGAATATGTGTTTGACTGCAGCCCAGTGCACTTGGCCAGGATTGCTCATAAATTGACTGAGCATTTGCACTGCAAATGGGATGTCAGAGTGTGTGCCAATTGCTGCATACATGAGTGATCCAATTGCACTGTGATATTTAGGGATGTCATGGGACTCATCATTGGGTGTTTTAATTAATTGATGTTTGGGCCTAATGGAGTGCTGACAGGGTGTGAATCCATCATTCCAAATTTCTCCAAGACCCATTTGATGTATTGAGATTGCATTAGTTTGAGGGTGCCTTTCTCTAAATGCCTCTCCAGTTCAAGCCCAATGACTTGTTTTGCCTCCCTAAGACCCATGATAGTGAAGAACTTCAATAATTTGGCTTTGACTCTGCTGATGGCTTCTATATCCAATTCCAGTATAGTCATGTCATCTATATGAACCAATGTGATGATCAGATCATGATTGGTATACCTAATATAGACACATTAATTAGAGAAGAGTCATGTGAAGCTCATCTTTATAAAAGTTTTATTTAGTTCTTTATTCCAGGCTCTCCCAGCTTGTTTTAGTCCATAGATGGGGCACTTTAACTGGAGAACCTTCTCTGTGCCATCATTGTATTTGGAGAGCTGCACCATAAAAATTCCTTCTTCCAATGTTCCATTTAGGTACATGCTGACCACATCAACCATGTGTGTGATCAGATCTAGCTCAGTTGCAAGCGTGATCAATAACTGGGAAGTTTCCAGCTGCATTACCAGTGTGAAGGTTTCCACAAAATCCATTCTTGGGATCTGTGAAAAACACTTGGCTACAAGTCTGGCCTTGTATTTTGTGATCTTTCCAGCATGGTCACATTTGATGCAGTAGACCCATTTGCTTGCAATGGCTTGTCAGTCTGGAGGTAAGTCAACCAATTTAAATGTACCTCTTTGGATTAGCTGGGTTATCTCAGCATCTATTGCCACTTTCCGCTCTAGCCAATCTGATCAATCCTTTGCTTCTTTTACCAAAAGTGGATCATTCTTCAAAGTTGTGGCTATCATAGCATAGTCCACTGTTATGTGGCCTGTTTCCTCAATTACTGGTACCTGGTATTGCCATTCCTTTGGCCCACACGAGTTAGGATTATTTAGCTTTCTGTAATTGCTAAGCGGCTGTACCAGTATGCATGAGGACTTTTTGCAGGGTACAGGTATTTTTGATGCAAGATTTGATGGTGATTCAGGTATGTGATGCATTGTTTCACCTTCTGTTGCTTGCTCACCCAATGTCTGCTTGTCATTATTCCTACTCTTCCCCTCAAGCTGCATGAGGTGAGTGATTTCTACCTTGTTCGTTTTCTCCCCCATTGCCAAAAATACCACATTCTTGGAAATGAGGGTTTGATGGGTCTGGGTATTGTAATATCTGTATCCTTTTGTGCCATCAGCTATTCCCACAAAAATAAACTGACATGATTTTGGATTGAGTTTGGATCTCTGCCCATCCTGCTGCAGAACCCAACATGTTCTGCCAGATTCCTCTAGGTGCACTACATCTGGTTTCTTCCCCCAGAAAACTTCATTGGGTACCTTAAAATCTTTGATCAATCATGTGGGAGATCTGTTTTTAAGATGTGTTGCGTAAGTGATCACCTCTTTCCAAAGAGAGTGTGGGTGCCCATGCTGATGTAACATGGCACATGTGTGTTCTACCAGTGTGTGGTTTAGCCACTCAGCGATTCCATTCTGTGAGGGTGAGTAAGGAGTGATTACTTACAGCTGAATATCATTATCCAATAAAAAAATTTTAAATTCTTTGCTGAGAAATTCCCCTGCTCCATCGACATAAAGTTTCTTGAGTTTTCACCCAGTCTGCATTTCAACAAAACTTTTGTACTGCATCAATTTCATTAGTGCTTCAGATTTGTGCTTCAAGAAATATGTCATGGTGCATTGAGTTTTGCCATCAGTAAATGTGATGAAATACTGTTCTCCCCCTTGCACCTTGGTGCATGCAGTTCCCCACAGATTGCTGACTGTTAGATCTCCAATCTCCTTTAACTCCAATTGGCTCTCCTTGGGAAATGGCTGCACATGCTATTTCACAGTGATGCATGCCTGGCACTGCAATGCAGGTTCCACTGACCTGTCTACATCCATTTCCAGAACCATTCCCTTTTTTTTGAGCATGTTCACTGAACCCATGTTCAGGTGCCCAAAGATCCTGTGCCATTCATCCCATGTCCTTCCCAATTTGGCAGGGTGCACTTGGTCTTGTTTGGCTAAGCCTTGGATATCCATCTCAAATAATTGGTTCAGCACCCAGCCTTCCATAATGATTGTTCCACCAGGTAATCTAAATCTGACTCCTGGTAACACAAATAGAATGGCCACTTTAGCCTCGAGTGCACATGAAATAGATACCACATTAAACAACGTGCTTGGCATGTGTGCCACATCCTTGAGAGTGATATTGGAGGTCTTTTCTGCCATAGTGCATGCCACTCATATTGTTCCTCATCTAAGCACAGGCACCTTTCCAAATCCAAAAACCTGGGCCCCAGAGGTGAGTGTGTAGTCAATAGAAATTTTGCAGTCTTTAGCAATGTGAGATGTGCATGCCAAATCTGCTAACCAGACATCTGGTGAAACTGCCAGAGCAATTTCATCATAGTTCCTGTAAAATGCAAATTCTTCATCTGTGGCTGCATGTGCATCCATTGTCCCCCTTTGCTTTCCTCCCAATTTCCCCTTTCCCGATTGGATTTATTTTTGCATTGCCAGCTGATGTGCCTCTTTTCTCTGCAATCAAAGCAGGTGATATTTGGGTTGAACTTCTTCTTCCCAAATTTCCCCACTAATGCCGTGTCCTCAGAGTTATGCACATTAAGCTGTTGATCATGTTCTAGGATGCATGCAATCAATTTTAGTATGTCCATTAGGGTTGTAGTGTCAATGGATGCAATGTCATTATCCCAGCTTTCAGGGAGTGAGCTTAGCAGAATGATTGAAAACTCCTCCCCATCAATTCTTTGTCCTAGACTGTGCAGCTCCTCCTGACAGCCATGCAGTGTTTGGATATGATCTTCAATGGATGTTGTCTCCTTGCATTGAGCCCTAAATGGCTTCCTGCATGCCAGCACAATTCCTAATTCTCCTTGCATTTCCAACAATGACTTTAAGGAGTCCCAAGCCTCTTTTGATGATGTCAAACTCATGACATATACCAACATTTTGTCAGCTACTCATAATCTGATCATAGATAGTGCCAGCCAATCCCTTTTTGCCCATGCCACTTTTGCCACATCTTCTGTGGCTGAATATTCTATCCATTGACATATTCCCACAGATCTTGTCCCATCAAGATGTTCATCATTTTGATTTTCCATACAGCATAGTTCTCAGCTGCTGTCAACAGTTCGATCCAGTAAATGTTTGTGTGTGAGTTTGATGCATCAGTCACTGTGCAAGGTGATAAATAGTGTTAGGATGACTTTCATGTGAGTGAATTCAGTAAAGCTCAGGGCCCATAACCTGTTGAGCTCTGAGGACTTGAAAGAGCAATAATAACTATATTGATAAATTATCTACAATGAATATTTATACATACTTTGATGCACTGATCATTAATTAAATTTGGTGATCACAACATAGTTATCAATACATATTACTATCTAAATCAGCATTGGCATCAGTGTCACATAATACAGCTGATGGTTTCTGTTTTCTCAACAAAAGAGGCACAATGAATGACTGGCTGAAATTGCCAAAAAAGAGAACCAACCTCATAGAAATATCTCACAGAAATGCACCATTGGACTTGCAACTGCCCAGCCTATCTTATTAGCCATTTCCTGGTATGCAAACACATAATCTGAGAAGCAAATCACTTGCTAGATGATTGGCCACTCCATGAATTAGAATATTCATTGGCAGCACCATCCACCATACTACTCTATTGAGGGCATCCACTTTGATGAGGCTGATCAAGAGGAGAAACAAGGTCCAGAGAGCAAGATATGAGTGTTAGGTCATAATTGTCATCTATTACAACAAAGATTGGATGGGTCACAATGATCAGAAAACCCTGGGTCTTCAAAACCTAAAGTCAATAAAAAAAACTGCAGTTGACAATGCAGTGGGTGAAAACAGAAAAGAAGAGGGTCATGCAGTGGATGGATGGAGGATTGGACTTGGATATACAGTGACTCACAAAACTGAGTCAATGTTTTGGACTTTTTGATTCATTGTTGAATAGCTTCCCATAAACAACAAAACCAAACAAGGTATTGGTGTACCAAATAACATACATGATCAGAGCTACCAAACAAACAAAGAATTATGTAATTTTAATCATCCCTCATGGAGATATGATCATTTTAATTCAGGGACCCATTGACTCAGTTTTGTGAGGGGTAGTCAGAAATATTAGAATCTGATGCTCCACCAACTGTATAATGTCAAAATCTTGACAGATGGTTTCTAAGGTGATGTGACCCTTGATGGGACCTTAAATTATAGTATTTAATTAGGACTAGCATTCTTCATACTTCAATATTCTCCAATGCATCCCATCTCCTCTGCTCAGAAGGAAAACATTCTTTCTCTGGCCTCCAATCATTATTCTACCCACAATATTGCCTCTAAACTCAACCTCAGCCAGTCTAGTATATACAGAACACTTAGGGCTCTCCATCCAAACCTGGATTCCCCCTCTGGTGGTTGTCTTTCTAAGCTCTCATCTACCTCTCAGAGAGCCATCCTTACCCAAATCACCACTGGCAAGGCTGCAAATGCTGTTCAGGCCACCCATTACATCAACAGCATCATCCCCACTCCAGTCTCCTCAGAAACAGTCAGAAGAGTTCTCAGAAAAAACTCATTCAAGGCTGTGGTGAAGAAGAAAAGGCCCTTGCTTAGTATAAGGCATAGGAAAGCAAGATTGGCTTTTGCTCAGAAGTATAGAGAGTGGACTGTGGAAGACTGGAGGAGGGTTATTTGGTCAGATGAGACTAAAATCAACAGGTTTGGGTCAGATGGGAGAGAGTGGGTCTGGAAACAGAAGGGAGAGGGGCTGATTGAGAGAGAGGTGCAGGGAACTGTCAAATTTGGGGGAGGAAACATTATGGTATGGGGGTGTATGGGATGGAATGGAGTTGGGTATCTTGCAGAGGTTGAGGGGAGGATAAATGCTGACCAGTATGTGTCCATTTTGAAGGACCATATGCTGCCTAGCTTGGAGGAGAGTGGAATTTCTGGAGAAGAGGTGATTTTTCAACAAGACAATGACCCCAAGCATACCTCAAAAAGGGCCAAGAAATGGATGGAGAACAACAATATTACTCTTCTGGATTGTCCTGCCCAATCTCCAGACCTCAGTCCTATTGAACATCATTGGGTTCACCTCAAGAACCAGTTAGACAAGTATCCAACAGCACCAAAAGGAATTTGGGAGTTATGGGAAAGAGTAGTAGAAGAGTGGAATAATATTCCATCAGAGGTGTGTCAGAATTTGATTAAAAGCATGCTTAGAAGGTTGGGAGCAGTTATTAAGGCCAAGGGAGGTCATACAAAATACTAGAATTACAATTTATTATAATATTGATACCACCTCACAAAACTGAGTCAATGAGTCCCTGAATTAAAATGATCATATCTCCATGAGGGATAATTAAAATTACATAATTCTTTGTTTGTTTGGTAGTCCTGATCATGTATGTTATTCGGTACACCAATACCTTGTTTGGTTTTGTTGTTTATAGGAAGTTATCCAACAATAAATTAAAAAGTGCAAAACATTGACTCAGTTTTGTGAGTCACTGTAAGCAAAGAAAGGTTCAATGATCCTGAAATTGAGTGCATGAATACCAGGCTAAAGATTGAGCCCATGCCATGCTAATAGCATATGTATGTTTGCACAGGTATTCATCCCAGAAGCACAGCAAGCTCACACAAAATGCTGCTTCTCAGATCTGCTGGTAGCAATTGTGCAGCAGCCAGATGGACTTCATTCAAAAATGGCCACCATAGTAGATTCAGTGTTGACTAGGATTAAGAAGTTGGAGGGGATATTGGAAGGCATAAGTGAAGGTGAATATGATGTACCTTGATTAGATGATAATTATGTTGATCAAGTCAGGGATCGATTGATTAGTTGAATGACTCAGATATTGTAATAATAATATTATGTGGGAAAGATCCTCATGTGATCTGTCCCACTCTCCTGAGATGGAAGAGCCTGCTCTAGGGTTGCAGATAATATTCAGGCCTGGTAAATTACTGGTAAATTATAAATTACCAGTAAATTATTGCACATAAATAGTTCACACAATCTTTTAGATAGATATTTTTTAGCTGTCAAATTTTTCTGGTGCTCATGCATGTCCAGTTTCCTGACAATGGTGGTTGCATTCTTGTTATCTGCTAGAATTTTGGAATCATTCTGTGGAGACAATAGAATGTGATGATGAGTTATCCTTTTAGAGACATTATGTAAGATGTGACTTGATCAGTAGTATGCTATGTACCATGCAAATGACATGATTTTTTGTTCCTGGCCCAATTTATGACTGACCAATACTGACCAGTAATGTTAGGGATGCTCAATTCTAAAGTTCATTTGTTTTCTCTGTTCATTTTGCTCAGGTACCACCAGGCACAGCTGATGAACACAAACTTTAGAATTGAGTGCACCTATTCATTTCCTGGTTCAACAGCTGTGGACAAGCAGAGTTTGAACCTGCTGCTCACCTGCTGACCTTCACAAATGATACAGTCAAGCCCTATAAGTACACCTTAGCTCTAGATAGTCTCATTAGTATATAGACATTGCATTTAATTTTCTGAAAGTCATTTCACTTCCAGTTTATGGCTTAGAAAGTGAGGTCAAAATTCAAGATGGTCACCTGAGTCTGAAAGTCCACTCTTTTCTTCCTCTTTTCTTTGTGGCCTACTCTCACTACTTTTTTTTCACTAATCGAAGGGGAAGGACAAGGTGAAGGCACATGAGTCGCGAGATTTCGAGGGTGAATGGGGAGTGCATCGTGGCTTGATTGCTGCGAAGTTGGGACAGAAAAGAGTTGAGATGGAGATATTGGGGAGGAAGATAGAAATTTTGGAGGAGATGCTAGAAGAGTAGAGTAGAAATCGTTCATTGTAATTCTTTCGATTTGGAAATAGAGTTTCATGGGCTTTGAAAAGCAGTGATAAGAAAAGTGAAAAAAATAGGAAAATAAGGAAATGCATAGCTATCCATTTTCGAGGTTTCAAAAGGCTTCGAGAGTATTATTGTCAGGGTTCGAAGATGTTTGAAGCTTTTTCGAGGCATTCGAAGTCAATGTTGAGAAGATTTGGCAAAAGCCAAATAGTCGTAAGGTATTTTCAGAAAATATTGAGGTCGAGGTCAAGATGGGCAAAGGCCTACATGGGCTAAATAAAAGTGAAAGCTGTCAAAGCCATTGCGAAGAATGTTGAGCATAGTAGAATGTGTTCGATAAATATAATGAGGTCAAAATGCAAAAAGAGAGATGAAATATGCAAATTTGATCGATGTTGATGGTTCTAACCATGATCATAATACTTGAGTCGAGCGACTGGTCGAATCAAAATCAGATGCGAAATTGGGGGGGTCAAAAATGAGGTCGAGAAGATATGTGCTGGTGATGGATGTAATGAAATTTTTAATAAGGGCTAGACAAATTTCAAGGCAATGGCTGTAGGTATACAATGGGAATCACGTTTCGAGCACTTTATTAGACTTCAAAGGTGAATTCGAATGCGAATCTAGTGTCAAGGGCAAAGGCGATATCAAAATAGATGGTAAGATGGAAGAGGGCATGGTCGACGAGATCGAGAATAAAAATACTGGTAGTGGCAAATGGCAAGCCAAGATTGAAGTAGGCAATGGTGGGGGCAAGTGCGACGAGGATTTTGGAGGCGAGATCGAGTTCAAAAATGATGAAGGTGGGACTATCGAAGTGGACTGGGGTGGAATAACCGAAGGCAAAGATGATGGAATTGGAATGGACTTGGGCGACGAAGCTGGGACTATGCGATGAGGACCAGGAGGTGCGACATAATGATTTTAAAGGGTGACATTTTCTCATTCAAGTGCAAGCTGTTTTTCGAGGGCTAGTTCCTGTTTGAGGGCCATAATATGAGCTTCAAAGCTATCCGAATTGTTCAAGCTGTGAGGGATACCATCAGACCGTAAATTTGATGTAGTCGAAGGTGCGATATCAGCAATGAATGAGGTCGAGATGGATACTTCTGGTGCTGATTTGGTCAAATTTGAAGCTGCAATAGCCAATGCAAAGTTTGACATGAAATTTTCGAGAATGTGCAAAACATCTTCAAAATTAATTGATGTGCTAGACTGCAATAGATTTGAGGTCAAAATCGATTGCTGGGGAATGGGGTACGAATTTGAGGATGCTATAGCAAATTTTGCGGCATTGTGGATGTCGTTCAGCATATACGGGTCATCAGAATAATGATCAGGGAACTTCACTTTGAGACAATCCACAATTCTAGTCCATAAGTTTGTCTGAAAGCCTCGAAGAAAAGCTCAAACCTGTTCAGCTTCTGAAAGAGATATGACACGAGCTAAGACTCAAGAGAATGGCTCTTAAGTCAGATGATAAGTGAGAGGGTAACTCGTACTCTGTTCCCCATTGGTATTCTTCTTTTGTAACTAACACAAGTCTATATACAATTTGAAGGAATAGTACTAAAAAGGAAATAATAACAATTGTAGAACACGAGGCAATGTGCACAGCAATAAAGGTATTGTAAAACATAAAACAAATGAAAAATGATAATAAGTGAAACATACATTGTCCCAGTACGGTAAGAGTTCTTGTTCTATTGCTTTAATATATCAATGAAACATAAAAATGCACTTATCACATTCTAAGTCTCTTGTAATCTCTCCTCATATCTGGTAGTGCTTGATATGTGACTAAATGGTTTGTTCTGGATGTGTAGCATGTATCAAAAGTGTTTCAAGACAGCTATACAGCAGCCGATATTATTCAAAATGCTGTGAAGTCATTCAAAGTGTCGCAAAATAGTTTGAAGGCATTCAAAATGTTTCAAAGTCATCCAAAATAGTGCAAAATAGTTCGAAAAGGATTTGAAGTCGATTTAGTGGTGTTAGTAGTGGTTCAGAGCATCTGTTGTAATGTCTCAATATGATTAAAAGCATTATTCAGACCTTAGAGCATGCACTGGACCTATCACCATCATCTCATAAGTGTTTTTTCTGACTTACCACTCTTCATTAATGTCAGATTCTGCAGCAGGCTCTTGCAGAATATGTAGCACAAGGCAAAAATGCATTAAAAGACAACTATTGACCACCTGACAACAATGGCATGTCATTCTGGCAGACGTTATCACAAGGGTGCATACATGAACAATTCTCCAAAATGCCATACCCTGCAGCCTCCACACCACCAGGTGGCTCAGTGCATCTTAATGGTCCACCCGTATACCCAGTTACTCCTCGACCTGCACTCTGCAGCAACAAAGAGAGTCTCTGTGAAGTTCAAGTAGCTCTGCCTGGACTGCTGACAATGTTGTTCTAGGCATCTCAATATTAACATACAAAATGGCTATCTGCATTATCTGACTCATTCAAATGAAGTGGAGCTTGAAAGCCAATGAACTCTCTGGCTCATATCATTCATCAGTCAGTGCTTGAATATGCTGTATCTGAGCGAAATGAACAGATTGAAGAAACAAACTTTAGAATTGAGCACCCCTTTGACCTACATATGCATCCTACTACTAGTAGTAGTACCCTTAAATACCAGAGCTATCATGTGACAGAGCACATGATTTGGTAAACTACTACTCCAAATCTTTGGTAGTAATTTACCAGTAAATAAAGGCATGGCCAAAAAATACCTATTTTTTCTGCAACCCTAGTCTGCTCACACTGCTTGTCAGACTGAACATTATTCACGTGAGGGGTCCTACTGCAGGTGTTGTTTGTATCTGGTCCATCTGATAATATTTGGTCCTTAACAAATACTGTAAATTATGAATAAACTTGCGCCTGAAAAGTTTACATAGCTGCATTGTCCATAAATCTTCGGCTGACTTGCAGAGCTCCAGAGACTATATAGATTCTTGTGACCTAGGTAAGCTTTCATCTTATGAGGGTGTAGCTGTTTAGATCGACTTGGTAGCCAAGATTAGCCTCAGCAACAGAAACTACTAACTATGCTGCCACTTATAATGACTAGTGACTGCATGCCCATAAATCTGGGAGTCCCCTCCCCAAAGAGAATCCAAGTCACCATATATAAAGTTGCAATTTGCAGGGTTGTATGTAACATCCCTCCTTTTGATTCTGCCGATAGACACTCAAGTTTTTCTTATCACTCATGACCATAGAGCTCACAACTGGTGTGCCCAATGATGTCCAAAAATCCAAAGCAGTATCGCAATGTTTATTCTCATGTGCATCTAACTAATTGTTGGCATGCTCACATTTTCTTGTCTAGCACTTGCCCAGGAAAACCAAGGCTTGGTTCCTCCAGAACTAGATATTTCAGGTGCATGCAACACAATGTCTCAAGCAATTGCACTCCAAGGACAAATCGATTGAGAAATATATTTATCTCTTATCACTCAAGGACTGAGACCCAAGCATATTCTATAAGTTATGCCTGAAAAACATGACAGAAACTATCCCACTCATCTACACCCCAACTGTTGGTGATGCATGTCAACAATACTTTCACATTTATAGACATACTGAAGGATTAGTCTGTGCCATTTTTTGTGTCTGCTTTATTAAGCATGGATTGATGGTGTTCCAGTAGTTTGTTTCCATCAATGACAAGGGAAACATATGTGATGGTAAGCATCTATTGTCAGCAATGTCTGCATGATCATCATTAGGATAATCATGAACTGGCTGAAAATTGAGGAGGCGAGGATCAGTGTCATAACAGATGGTATGCCTTTTGCTTATGTACTGGTCATAGATATTGTGATAAACATCTTTCGTAGGTTCACATATTCTTGGTCTGGGAGATCTGGGTGTCAATGGCATGCCATGCCTATTCCCATTGGGAAGCTTTCTTTATATATTGCTGGGTAGAGCTCGATCATTTTTGTCCCTTTGCAATTTCGCAAGTGCTTATTTTTCTGATAGTATTCGGCTGTCGTCCACTGTTCCTATCTGCCTTGACCTAGAAACCAACAACCAGGAATTCCTAGATGACCCTTTCTATCATGGCCTTGGCCAACGCTGTGTAAGCAGTCCCAAAATGACTGAATTTATGGATGAGTTCATGCACGAGATGTCAGTTGCCTTCCCGAAACTTCTCATGCAGTTTGAAGTAGGTTCCAATATAATGTATTTTATATCAAGATGTTGACCTGGATAGCAGGATTTCTCCACAGACAATGCATTCCTCTACCTTGAGCAGTACCATAACAAATATCCAGTTTTCAATGATGACATTCAGGGCACTGGTGCCATCATGCTTGGTGGTTTCATAAATGCAGCCAAACTCTCGTGTGCTGCATCAGGATGCCTATTGTCTTCCCACCATATCCTCTTTTTTTGGAGCTGGATCCACAGGTGTGGGTGTCGCAATGCAGCTTGTGAGCTTCTTCACACTCAATGGACTGTTGGAGCAAGAAGCATGTGAATGCATTTGGCTAGTTGACTCCCAGGGTTTGGTATTTGATGGACATGGGTGGCTTGCAGAACACAAAAAATGTATGTCCTCTGCCTTTCATGCATACTCTCACTCAGATTAACTTTAATATGTACTTGAAGACTTTTCCTGAAAAGACTATGAGGGTGCCCCGATCATGGACATACTTGATATCATTGACTATGTGAAGCCCACAGCTTTACTGGGACTTTCTATGATCCATGTACATACATCTATGCATTGCTTGTTGATTGATACTCACCAAGGGTTTAGGGATCATCCACCCCTGCCATCATCCGAGTCATGGCTGCACTCAACCCATGACCAATCATTTTCCCTCTCTCTAACCCTGTCAAGCTCTCAGAATGTTCTTTCCAAGAAGCTGTGGAACACACTGATGGCAAGGTGCTCTTTGCTTTGGGGTCACCAGTCGAGTATGGTGGTGCGACACTGTACCCTAGCCAAGGCAACAACATGTATATCTTCCCTGGTATATTTGTTTACATTCTACTCCTAGTTCTGCAAGCTTATGCACTATAAAGGTCTGGGATTAGGGTCCATTCTAGCTAAGGCATCAAGCATAATGGACACCATGGTTGAGGCATCATCCCTTGGACTAGTGAATAGACTCACAGAAAAGGAGCACTCTGCAGGGCTTCTCTATCCTCAAATTGAATGCAGTTGCATATAAGCCATCATTGATGTTTATGCATCGACTAATTGTTGTCTTTTCCAGTATGAGAGATAAGTGCATATATTGCGAAGGAGGTGATTTGTGCATCGCAGAAGGCTGGTGTCAATTGTTTGATCGACTTTCATGATATGAACAACAAGGAATTGTTGGCATTTGTCAGGAGTAAAATGTGGAACCCTTGAAAGTTTGGACATTTCCATATATTATGCATGTTACACTGTACTGCCTGCTGTCAGCAGACATTGAACAGGACTTTATGGATTATGCAAGTCAACCAAAGTTATACATGAGCTGTACTCCTAACAAGGGACCTGAACAGCATATGATTAAAGGTGTCACTGTTCACAATTGGTTCTTCTATCACGACTGGTGAGTTGGTGTCTGGAGTATAAGCAGCAGTCAGAGGTTTTATTGTCATATTACTGCTGGGCACAGTCCCAAACACAACAATTCTGCTATCTAAATATTAGATGTTGAGCTATAGAACAAACGATATCAAGAATAAGAATGTACCATTGAACATGAAAGAAATGCTAGATCCAGGTGTGGTGGTGCTTGTTGAATTTTTAGAGGACTCGATAGAGTATAGAACACTTCATTGAGTTAATAAACTATTTACAATGAATATTTATACTAGCATGGGACACCGCCCTGTAATTAAATCTAAAACAAACAGGCGGTGTTACTAATGACTGTGGCTGTACACCACAGCTGTTTGGTGTTGGCATCGGTGTCGCCTAAAGTGCATATCACTGCATGATTTCAACACTCCCCCTCGACACCTATGCCATCTCTAAGCGATTAACAAGGTCATTGTGTTTTGGCTTTGGTAATGCTTTGATAAGCAAATCAGCTAAGTTGTTGTCTGTTGCGCAGTACTGAATGCATATTTTGTTGGAGATGAGTTTCTCGCATACGAAATGGTGTTGGATGTCGATGTGTTTGGTGCAGCTGTGATTGATGGTGTTGTGAGAATAAGCGATCGCGCCTGGGTTATCCACCTTGAAGATGGTGGGTCCAGAGTAGGGAATGCCAAGCTCAGCAGTAAGGGTCCTTAACCAGATTGCTAGACTTTCTGCCATGTACTCGGCTTCCATAGATGATAACACAATCATTGGCTGCTTCTTTGATTGCCAAGAAATTGGACCACCAGTCATCTGGAAGATATATCCAGAGATAGATTTTTGATCATTTACATTTGATCCCCAATCAGCATCCGAATAAGCAAGGGGTTCGACTTCTCCCCCTTGTCAGTAAATGATCCCAAGTTCATGAGTGCCATTGAGATACTGGAAAATGTGCTTGACAGCAGTCCAATAGGTGGGTCCAGGGTTGCTCATGAATTGACTAAGCATTTGGACTGCAAATGAGATGTCAAGTTGCATTCCTATCGCTGCATACATGAGTGATCTGATTGCACTCCGATACTCCAGGATATCATGATGCTGGTTATCAGGGGTTTTGATCAATTTGATGTTAGAGTCCAGTGGTGTGCTGACAGGGTGTGAATTAGACATTCCAAACTTCTCCAGGACCCTCTTGATATATTGGGCTTGCATAATTTTGAGAGTGGCCCTTTCCAAGTCCCTCTCTAATTCCAGTCCCACAATCTGCTTTGCCTCTCCCAAATCCATGATTGTAAAGTACTTCCTCATTTTGGCTTTCATTTCCATGATGGCATCAACATCCGATTCTAGGATTGTCATGTCATCAATATGAACTGATGTGATTAGAAGATCATGATTGGTGTGCCTGATATAGACACATTGATCTGAGAAAAGCCATGTAAAGTTCATTTTGAGAAATGTTTGGTTGAGCTCATCATTCCAGGCCCATCCCACCTGTTTCAAGCCATAGAGAGGTTTTAAGAGTTGCCACATGCGCCCACTACTGTCATCGTATTCCGGTGGTTGCAACATGAAAATAACCTCCTCCAAAACTCCATTAAGGTATGTGCCCACCACATCGACCATGTGGATTGCAAGTCCTAAATTCGTTGTGAGCACTATTAATAGCTGGAACATTTCCAGCTGCATAACCGGTGTGAAGGTTTCCATGAAATCTATTCCTGGAATTTGGGAACATCCTTTCGCTACAAGCCTAGCCTTGTGCTTCAAGATTTCCCCAGTGTGATCATGTTTAATGTGATATACCCACTTGCTTGCAATTCCCTGGTGATCAGGGGGTAAGTCAACCAATTTGTAAGTACCTCATTTGGTTAACTGTGTTATTTCATTGTTTATCGCCTCCTTCCATTTCAGCCAATCTGATCTGCCTTTTGCTTCTTTCACTGAGAGTGGGTCATCCTCAGATGTTGCCCCAATCATTACATAATTGATCGTGATGTAGCCAGACTCTTCTATAGTTGGCACATGATGCTTCCATTCCTTTGGTCCGTGTGCATTTGGGTTATTAAGTAACCGGTAGTTGATGAGCAGTTTGCAAGGATGCAGCTTGATCGTTCCTGAGGAACTGGTATGCAAGATGGCAATGATCATGTATTTCCTTTTCCAGTGAGTGATCTGTATTTGATGTGGTGCCATTCCCACTGTCATCTGTAGGCTGCTTGGCATTGGTTTCACACTCCCCCTCAAGCAGCACAGAATGAGTTACCTCTACAATGTTAGAATTGTTCTCTTCTATCACGAACACCACATTCCTAGAGGTAAGGATTCGGTGTGTCTGGGAATTGTAGTACCTGTATCCCTTAGTACCATCAGCCATTCCCACAAAAATAAATTGGCATGATTTCAGATCAAGTTTTGAGTTTTTCCCATCCTGCTGTAAAACCCAACATGACTGCTTTTGACAACAGCCAGCGAATAAGCTTATCTCCTCCTTCCTTGGTTATCTTTTTAATATAACCTGCTTTGTCCAGTTCCCCCATTGGGTGATCATGTTCTTGATCATTGGAATCGGGCACACTCTCATGGGGTGCCAAACTCGGTCCAGCAACCGGTTCTTTCTGTTGAGATTGTGGTCGTGTTTGTTTATGATCCGAATCTTGACCTACAGATCTCTTCCAATATCGATCACGTGCAATGTCTCTCTCTATGTCAGAGGGGAGTCGCTTCTCTCCATAGGTATTGCCAGGACGGTTTGGGATGTTCCTCTGCCTGCCTGATCAATGGGGCAATTGCTGCCATTCCTGTTGATCATCACGTCTTGGACAAAAGTCCTCAGTGGTTACTGGAGGCGGTGGAGGAGGAGCATCTGTCACATCGTCATGCGCCTTTTGCTCACTTGGTACATCATCATCATTATTTTCTGATGATGGAGGAAGGGGCGGATCTTGTGGTGGTATAGAATCATCACCATCCGTTCCAGATGAGTGGTCATCATCTTCTGGTTCTGGAGGTGGAAAATCACCAAGGTCCATATTGGCAGAAGTTTTAGCTCTGGGACAGCATGGGAACAATGTTTCATCAAATAGTGCCATAGCACCAATGAATATTGTGCCACTAGGTCGCATGAAACGGTATGCTTTAATGCCATCTTCTAATCCAAGGTATGTCATCAACTCTGATCGAGGAGCCAATGTGTTTGGATGCTTCTCCTTGGGTAGGTAGATGTAAGCACCACAACCGAAAACCTTCAGATTGTTTAGATCTGGGTGGACCTTTTTCAGGTCCTCAACCAGTGTCAGCCATTTCAGGCGCCTTATTGGGGTTCGGTTGTATAGGTGTGTTGCATGTTCAATGCAAAATTCCCACCATGATTGTGGTAGACATGTGGTAAATCGCAGGGTTTGTGACTTTTCCATTATTGTCCTTATGGCATGCTCTGTGCACCCATTCTGTTGGTGAATGTGGGGTGCAGACATTTCTATTTTGATGCCAAAGTCCTTGAGCACATTTTGTAGCTCATGATCTTTGAACTCCCCCTCTGGATCAACATGCCAGCACTTGATTGTAGCACCATACTGTGTCAAAGCCACTGCCTGAAATTGTCTGATGGCTGCAGCAGCATCAGATTTCTTTTTAAGGCATTGGACCCAGATATGTGATGTCTTGTCATCCAGAAATACAATAAAGTATTTATGTTTATGGTGCGATAGTACTGGGAGTTCCTTCAGATCGGAATGTATTAATTCAAAGGGTCTTTCTGCACGTGAATCTGATTCGGGAAAAGATTTTGAGGTCATTTTCCCTTCAGCGCACCCTGGACATATAATTTTGTCTTTAGGAATAATTAAATTCCTTGGGAATTTTATGGTGCTATTAGGCATCTTCCCTAGTGCCTCTTTGGATGGGTGTCCAAGTCGCTTATGCCAAATCGAGTAGTCTGTGATGTACATCATTGCAACATTGATTCCCTTGGTGCTCAATATATAAGTCCGAGCCCAATAAATAGTGTCACATTTCATAAGAGGGACGCAATCCATAATTGGGTTTCCTTGCTTGAAAAATGAAATGTGTGCAGAGGAACCATGCACGTCACTTCCATCTTGCAAAAAGATGCCCATTGACAGTAATCGAGCATTACAGTCGGGTATGTAGTAGACGGGGTATAATCACGTTTCACGTGTCTCTGACTTCCCGTGACATACTACCTGATGTCTAATGAAGACTGCTCCTTTTTCTACTATATGAGTAGTACCTGTGGCTGTTTGAACCAGGGTAGAGTCCTTTCTCGGTAAAGGCTCGTAAGAAGCAAAATCTTTAATTTCACCAGTGAAGTGTTTTGATGTCCCTGAATCCATGATCCAGTCGGCACCTTTCTTACAATTTCCATTTGCACACATAACACATATATTAAGATGTAAATTGTTCCATGATACATTTAGTAGCAGTAAAATTTCACATGAAAAGTTTGCTGTGATCAGTGAAATGTTAATTCTTGTGCTTGTGGCAGGGAAAAGGACTGACCTTTCATCATATGTACCTGTTTCAAGTAGTTCATCAATGAGCATTTCATCGATGGCTTTCCATACTTCTTCATCAGAAACCGCAGGTTCCGATCCAAGGGAGACACTATTGTCTTCTACCTCTACGATCCTTGGTTCTGGTTCAATCCTCCTCCTCTTACCTTCTCGCACTGTTAGGTGCTCTTCCAGTGGTTGCAGATTTTTTGTGCTGCATGGGAGATTCATTTGCTCGAGGGTGTCTCAAGCCTGCTGATATTCGGTGTAGACCGAATGAGAGGTAGAGGCCATGCCCATGTATGCCTGTGCAGGTGGTCGGCAGCGAGGATCCCTTGTGGGAGTATGTTCACGCTTCTCGATGCGCTGGATGAGCAGCATCGGTGGTATGATGGTGCCATTACCATTTATAGTAGTAAAGGCTTGTGAGGCAAGGTGGGAATGTTTCTGTTTAGGTTTTTCCTCTTTAGTCTTTTTGTCCCCATGTCGTCCACGCTTTCAGGATGAATCTCCATTGTTGCCCTGAGATTGCCATTTGGGGTTTCCCCCTTTGCGCTTGACAGCAGAAAGCTTGGTGGCCTGAGGTGGGCTGATGGGCTTTCCAACTGCTGTGCGCCATGAGGCCTCAGCAACAATGGAGTCCTTGACATGTTTAAATGTCAAGGCTCTAGTAGCGGTCGTATTAAGGACTGTGGCAGATAGAGAATCATACTCGTGCAGCATTGCAGTGAGTAAAATCATTGCCTGTACTAATTTGGGGATGGCAACATTGGCAGCCATAAGGCGCTCAAATTTATCAGCTATTTTGGCAATCTCTGGTGTGGGATTCGCAGCCGGAATTTTGATTGCGATTGCAGACCTAAAGTCTGCAAAGGCTTGGGAGGGGCCATCAACACCATAATCGGTGCAGATGAGATCCCACACCTCCTCAGCAGTGTCCTTGGTGTTGGCACGCTGCCGAATAGAGGGGGCCAGGTGGAGCACTAGGCTACCAATAGCCTGGTCATTCTTATTGTTCCAGGTCTGGAGCTTGGCATTAGCTTCCACTACTAGTGCAGCATTTGTCACCGTCAAAGGAGGTGCCAGGGGTGGTTTTAGTTCCACGCCTTCATTGAGTCAGCCCATTGAATGTAGTTAGAGCCGTCGAGAGTTTGTACGAGTTTTTCAAGAGTTGAAGACATGATGTTATAGTGGCAGCTGGTAAAAGCGCTCAATCAGTCCTCTATTCAAGAAAACACATTCCATAATCTCAGGCAAAAACACTCCTTCAGAGTGGTTAACCCTAGTCAACCTGGGTTTTTAAATGCAGCTCGCAGGGAGCGCAATGCAGCTCACGAAGAGCGCAAGGTTACAATTTGGAGACAATGAAGTCAATGTCGTTTGCAGCCAGTTAAGGCGCATTCGTGACATGCCCAGCAGGGCCCATAACCTGTTGGAGCAGACTACATATGCTGTGCAGAGGAAGAGATGACACATTCCTTATAACCTACCTGGGGTTTAGTTAGTCTTAGAGCTAGGGTTTAGCAGAGGTAAGAACACTGATGTCACATGACTCAGGAATGTGTTTACCACATGTATGCGCAGTAAGCGCAGTAACATGTGTGTGCTGCATGCATTGCCTCATGTATGCAGCATGCATCAGGATTTAATTTCAACATCAGTGACCTGGCATCATAGCACATTTTGATACAGTATTTGTGGTTGAAAACCCTGCTTCTTACAGGCCTTCTTCATCACTAGAGGGTGAGTCTTCAAAAAGTTGAACACCATCTAACCAACAGCTACTAATCCTTATCAATCATATCCACAGGTCTTCATGTTGCCCAAGTTCATGTTATTTTCGACCTTCCTCCACAATTTGGCATGCACATCTGTCCATTGGCTTACATCGAATGGTTCCCTCTTGGTGTGCCTGATCATGTTACCGGCATGTATGTGGTTCGACAATCCATGCACCATCATCATCCCAATGCTGAGATTGTTTCGGTGGATCGATTTGTTCAAGGGTGTCATTTGATGGGAAGAGCTGGTAGAGTTTTGGATCACACTTGGACAACTGACAATGTACTGCAGAAGGCAATGAGTTTTGGGTGAATAGTCACATTAATCCTGATATGTTTGTAATCACAAGGGACTTCTAATGGACATCTATTTACACAATTAGTAACGATAGAATACCTTGGCTCTTAGGACTATAAGTACCTCACCACGACCTACAGCAAGCTATATCAGCTATGGAAATCCAAGCTTTCTGCAGTGTAATTAGTTGAGATTAAACACAAGATTGATAATAGATGGATGGATGTTTAACAGGCAAGTCAAAAATGCAACAAATTTGGAAAGTGTAAGAGCAAAGTGAGGAGAGGATCTAAAATCCCAGGACTAATCACTCTGCACAAGATTGTTATAGTAGATTAAATAGCAGAAAGAACTAGGTAAAGTGAGGGTATCCTTGTGGTGGAACAGGAAATTTTTAGTGACAAGATGCATGGGTTTCTTAAATTGAAGGACCACAGATAGGAATTAGTCATTGCAGGGAGATGACACATTGTACATGCAAATTAGAAGGCAAAAAAGGCGACAGAAAACAAGCCAAGGACAGATATGGTAGTCCAAACATTTTCATTGAGAGGGTGGTTGTGCATGCAACTTAAACAAAATTGGGTCACATCAATTGTGCATCAAGACTGGAAATGCTGTAGTTGCCCAAGACTACAAATATCCATCAGGGAATATTCAGAGTTCAGGTATGAATGGCATAGGCCCAAGGAATATAAAGAGAGAGCAGTGAGACACTGGGACATTGCAATCCACAGAACAGCAAAAGACAATATTGAGGAGGCCTCAGCCATAGCAATCAATCATAGCTGACAAATACTGGTATTTGAAACATCTTACATGGTGACAGACCCAGAATACGGTACATTGCAGTGGTACTAAACTATCGAGGGAACTCGACACCGGCTATCGAGACCACAAACACAGTTACTGCGCCGGTTCCACGTAGGATCATATCTAAATGATGCGCGTTATACTGACACGCCCGCCATTTTTTTCAGCATTGCGAACTCTTCTCGTCCTGTCGCTTTGCATAATGCATAGAACTTGGATGAGGGGTTACTCAGTAACACGGAGGGTCTACACACAGAGTTTCCTATGAGCATCCCACAAACTATACTTATGTGGAACACGTACTTGTCGAACTCAGCGAGATGACCGTTGTCCAAAAGCATGACCTGAAATATTTCGATCAGTCATTTGGCAGCAATCCACAGTCAAACTGCAAACCCTGTCGTAATCAATAATTGTACGTAAGCGATGAGCGATGGTGATGATTGTGCTTTGAGCAAACTCGCTGTGAATCAGTGATCAAATGAGACAACAAAAGCATAGAGTTCGGCGGCTTACTGTCGAATTGTCTTTCCTATCAGTTCATCCGTAGCGTAATCGACACTGGAGCAGAGTTTAGCTTTGATACTTCCGTGTCTATGCTGCATCGTACCTTGCAGTTGCCTTGAATATCGGAGCGATCAGAGAACAGTCATGTGAATTATCCATGGTTGGCTCACCTCGTCCATAAACAATACTTTCGATCGCTTGAGGATAGCGCGAGCCATGCAAATGAGTTGTTTTTCACTATTTACAACTGAGCACAAAATCAAACATTCATTGCTGGCTTACCCAGTGGAAAAGTTCTCTCCCCCTTCAGATACGGGAGAATCCAGATTGCGGAACACATTCACATTGATCGTTTCTAGATCTTCTTCTGTTGTATCTCCCGAAGGGATCAAATGGACGCGACGAAGGGCTTCAAACTGAGCGAAGGGTCAGTGGAGAACAAGAGAGGGATAGCCATTAACTCACAATCTCAGCATCGTCATACTCATCGAAAACATCAAGGGTAGAACGGAGGGTTCCACTCAGAATCGTCGGATCCTCTGTTGAGTTGTGAACGATATAGGAGGGCGAGAATCGCGTCACTCACGAGGAATGATGGTCAATTTGGTGCGGAGATTTGTCAAACCGATTTTTGCAATGTCTAGTCCATCCACCAGGATCCGGCCTTCCGTTGCCTCAACAAATCGGAAGAACGAGAGGGCCAGTGTACTCTTGCCAGATCCTGTCCTTCCAAGAATCCCCACCTAATCCCACCAGTCAGTCAGGTACATGACACTCATGCCTCACGCTTACTTTTTCACCTGGGAGAATACTGAAGTTTAACCGATGCAGGACATCTGGCAATTCTGGCTGAGGGGGAGATAAACAAGGAAATGGACATGGTAAGGAGAGTATTTACAGCATATCGGATGACGAGATCTTGACACTCAATGGCTCCAGAGGAAGGCCACGACAGTGGTGGCCTGGGCTCAATGAACTCAGGAGGCTCCCGAGCGAGTTCTGAATATTCTTTGACACGTTCCAATGCTACCATCGATTGCTCCAGTCCCACAAAGCGCCGTACCATGAACAGCATATCGCCCGTAATTGTGTTGGCAAAGGCGAGTGCAAACCCAGCTAGCGAGGCGCTGATACTTGGAGTTATGAGAGATACTAGAGCGGTAACAGTAATTATTCCGCAAGAAAGCAGGTTGAAGCGTATGGAAAGCCATCTGTTGACTTCATGGACAATTTTCAGAAAACAGGAATGACGTGTGTGCCCATAAATTACCTCCCCACATCCAATAATACGGATTAGAGTTCTGAAGGTCATTAGAGATGTTAAATATCTATTCTTCGACGGTTAGGTTAAGGCTCACGGTGTCGACACAGCAAAGCATGTCACGAAGGAATTTAGAAGATGCTCCAAAGGCGCGTAGAATAGTAACACCAGATATTGTCTCGCCATAGATGGAATATAAGGGTGAACGGGTGACAGAGTCTGACGAAAAGGGCTCAACGATAATATGTTTATACAAGAAGATGCGAACCTAATCGTCTCATATCTCGCGATGTTTGGCCATAGATCTGGGGAGAATATCAGTTAAGCGCTTAATGATATCACCGACCTTACATTAGCAGCTATCGTTGTGATGATTAACATCGTAACATCCGGTCAACTTTACGGAGTCATACCATTATAATACACAATTCCCAATACACCGATAGCAAGAATAAATGGCAAACCACCAACAAAACTGACAGTAATTAGTGTCGTGAAGACAGAAAGCCCGTAAATGATACTGCGCCCGAAGTTGTCCGACAAGCTGCTGTCGATACCTAACAAGCAAACTTTAATGCCACGGAATTACAACAACTCTGGTACCAACCTTCAAAATCTTTCCCGAATCTATTAAGCACGCGACCGCGAGAGACTGTATCGTGGAACCGTATATTTGCGAATAGAATAGTTTCGAGAAGTCTTTTGTAAAGCACTGTAGAGGCTCGGATCGATCCGTTATAAAGTACAAACCATCGGAAGGTACTTATCGTCAGTCCTGCAGCGGTGATACTTGCATAGACTGCGACATAAAATGAGGGACTCTTCTGGTCGCCATCCAAGGCCGACCCCGACCAGTACCTGCAAGATAATGATTGTCAGCCTAGAACAGAAGCATAAAGAGCAAAGAAATTGACGGGGATAGCTCACCTCAGCCATCCATTCTCTACTACAGGACTGATTGAAGCTGCAGCTAATACAATTATAAAGGCACCCCAATACCACCCATTACCGCAAGCCCGTATATAAGTTGCCCAAATATCTCGACTAATGCGCCCGACCGCACGTTTTTCTTCTTCAACAAGTTTTCTGGGTGCTTTCTTCCCCACCTTTATTTCAGAAGGCGAAGCAATTGTGGAACTGGCTTCCGAACTTGAAATTTGATCTGCTTCAACCTTCTTGTCTAGAGGTTCCGTTACTTGGTCCTTGCTATCCACTGTTTCCGTCGAGTGTACGAGAGTCCTCATAACAGCAGAACTTTGGAAAGCGTCTCGACTGCCCTCGAATTGCACTCGTCCGTTGTCCAGTGCCACGATGTAGCTGGCGCCTGAAACACAAAGCTGGACATGGTGTGAAACTAGGATGACCGTCCTTTCTTGCATGAGCTCGCCTTTCAAGCACTCGTGATAAAGGTGATGGGCGGTGTGCGCATCCACTATCACCAGATGGCTAAACATTGGTGAAAAGCAAGATCATCGTGGAACACACCTGCTGAGAGGACATCATCCAGGAGAAGAATTGAAGCGCGGGAGTACACAGCACGGGCAAGTGAAACTAATGTCACAGATAAAGACGTCTTTCGCCAGTACAAGGGTATGAAGACTTACCACGAGCCTTCTGGCCACCAGATAAGTTAACCTACACCAAGGATCACAGGTATTTGCACGGCGAGATTAAATGAATGTACATACTCCACGTTCTCCGATCTCGGAATCATCACCGTCTTCCAAAATCTCAAGATCGCTTATCAAGGCGCACACCTGGAGCGAGCTCAAGGATAAAAATACAGCTAGCGTTCATATCTCACCTCGAGAGTCTTCTGGTATCGTTCTTCATCGAGCGGTAAATTGAAAAGAATGTTATCTATATCCGATCATCGAGTGAACTGCATGGCATGCCTCAGTTCAAAACTGACCTTTGATTGATGCATTGCGAAGCCATGCAACCTGGAAAACAATGGAATGAACATTTTGTGTCGACAGAGGACTGTTCATTTACCTGCGGAACGTAGGCACAGATTCCCTTGACAATCCAGTGCTCCTTGGGCACATGAATACCTGCAAAGGATGCAAGAGCATCAGGCGGAGAGCGTGGGCTGAGCAATTGGCCAGCTAAAACATCTGCCTCGCCCAGCAACGCTGAAGAGGTTATAAGCATGATCAAAACCGAACCTGGTGCAACATACCTAACAACATCAGCGTCTTTCCAGATCCCAGCTTACCACAGATAAGCGAAAGTTCTCCTTCCGGGAAGTTGAGTGTCATATCAACAAGCATAAACTTGTGCCTTGGAGTCGACGCTGCGGATGGGGCTGCACTACCCAAACGGTCTTGCGGCCATGTTATAGTGCAGGATTGGAAAGCAATTGTTTGTGATTGGTGCTCTATGGGAGGAACAAGCGCCACTTCAGCACCATTTAGGTACTTTTCAATGCGGCGGATGGAAACCATGCTCTGACAAACAACGGAGAATCATCGTCGGAGAACATAATGAAAACACGTAAACCAAACCTGCAATAAATTAATGAATGTCTCCGGCAGGCTGTTGAGCGCGTACTTCATCTCAGTAAACACTAGAAGAGAAAAAGTTAAATTTGCAAACATCCACAGTGTGAGTTGTGAAAGTATAAGCTACCGATTATCTGTGAGAAACATAAACATCAAAGACTTGACGAATGTGAGGAGAACTGACCGAAGTGAACGCAATTGATGGTGTTAGAATCTGCTGGCGGACTACAGCAAAATGCCAGAAAGAAACAAGGGTTACGAGAATCGGTGAGCCATTCCTGTGAGAATCACGATCAACAACTGATAAGATTACGATAGCAATTGGACATCGATATCACCAAATAGCATTCCAAAGTATCTTGATACCTCATAGTCAGAAAACCAGTCTAGGAAATAGTCGAAACGTACCTCGATGGTATAATTCAGTTTTTGATACTTCAGTTCTTTCTCGCGGATCACCATAACCCTCTTTTCAAAATTACGCTCCCATGCCATGAACTACCCACATCAATACTACAATTTCTGCATGTGAAAACAACTCACTTTGAGCATACGAATTCCTCCAAGTATCTGGAGGACATTAGCAATGAAGAACAAGGGTAAAGGAAAGGACAACATACTTCATTCATCAGTGCAACTCTTTCATCACGAGCCTTCATCAGATTGTCCTGTGCTCCTGGAAGAGCGTCAGACTTTAGTCGAAAATTATCAAATGAGGATGCACGTGCCGACGACAATCTTCCCAGCAAAGTGATTCAATGGAAGGAAAAGGCATGTTACAGCAAGACCAAAGAAGCAAGATATACCTAGCGATCAGTATATCAACAGATCGCCATAGTAATAATGTAGATACGAAGTTACCAAGCAGACTATAGAGAAATATCGATCCTATCGCAATTTCGATAGGTGAATCTGCAATCATATAGTTGGTTCAAGTGGGGACCATAAAACGCACGCTTTCCACCTACCAACCAAGGCAAATAAGTGCCACGCCAAGTCACTAACTCTATCCACGTCAGTAGTCATAAGCGTCATGATCTGAGCTTTGCTCGAGAAATCATCCTCGTCAGCTTTGACCTCTCCAGTCACGCTACCATTAGTTTGTCCATGTTCCGGAATAGGTTTATTAGATGATGTCGGAGCAGATGATGCTACATCTTTCCGCACAAGAGTCTTCGCGAAAAGAATCGAGTTCAACTGGATGCGCAGACGAACTTGGATGGTGGTGGTTGACAGAGACCACAGTTGGCCTGTAACTAAATGTCAACTTTGTCAGCATTAAGTCTCCAGAGTTCGGAGGGGATGTAGTAATACCAAGGTACGTAGCGGCATTTGTAACAAATATCCCAGCAACATACACCCAACCCCATCCGGTGTCTTTCCTGTCTGGGTCAACTTCGAGATAGGCCACAAACTGTCGTAAGAACAGGGAAGGAGCATAGAACAAACAGGCGGAGATTGCTGCAAGTGTCATCATCACTGTAATGATCGCCCAATTAAGACGCAACATGCGATACGCCAATGTCCAGCCAGAACCGGTCCGCGGGCGCCAGCTTCCAATCCGGAGTTGAATTTCACGCATTGCTCGCCATATTTGGGAATAATTATATGTCGCCCGCATGTCACCCGGAACGATGGGCAGATCCGCGACTTCAAGACTTGCAGCAGTATTTCCAAGCCAGACAACTTTTGTGGTGTACGAGAACAATAAAGCACCCCAAGGAGAATCACCTGCGTAGAAACGTGAGCTGAAGTGTAGATAAAACACGTATTGACGAACCAACAGATCCAGAAACGTTCTCCTCCGCGGTATTGGTGCCTGCAAGTCTAGTTTTTTCAGCATATATCCGGTCCAAAGGATACCGGAGACGCGGTCCTTGCCGTGTAGTAATGGTTAATACACAGAAGATCATGTACAGGCCAAGTTTTATTTGCCATAAATACCACAACATAGGAGTTGTTTCCGCGGATGACGAGATTGCAGGGGTATCAGGGAGTATAGCGATAGAGCTCAACAAAACCGAGGCGATGGAAGACAGTGCGGTTAGGTGAAGGATCGATTCTGAGTGGAGAGATGATGTGTTTTGTTTGATTGAGCGAAGCGCCAAACAAAGGGTGTATAGACAGAAGCCAATGTGAACAGCATATGTACTTATCTCTTTGGCTTTGTCATGGGCTATAAACCACCCTAGAAGAATGGCATCGATAACTAGTATGGCTGAAAGTAACAGCGAAATAACAAGTTTTCTCTGTCGCATCTACCGACGAACAGCGAACAAACAGCGAATCAGCAAACCCTGTCATAACACGAGTATTTTGACGGCGTACCAAAGCCCAGAATGCGTCGGCATCAATGGGATAACCGTCAATGATGTCCTCCGGCGTCGTCACATCAAATGGGTCATGCCCAACGTTGCCAGACTCGTCAACATGGGTAGGAAGCTGAACCTTGCCCTCTTTGTTGCGAGTAAGATAGAAGACGATTAAGCTGCCGCAAGCACTAACTGCAAGAGTGATAGCGACCCCGAGCTCAAATCGAAGCATGAGCTTAGATCGTACTCGAGTGCCACCGTAAGTTTTCAAGATGCTCGAAGTCGAGTCTATATCGTTTTACGCAGTGTCCGATCACCTGACTAATATTGACAAGGTACTAAGTTATTGTGTAGTACTACAAGCTTTTCGGCTGAGCATTTATATTGAAATCATAATACGGTATTTACAAATATGCTATGCTACATTATCTATAATCTCATCCAATAGTACTTCACTATATTTTTTGTTATAGCCTCTATGAATTTTCATACCCCATATTTCAGCCATCTAAGGGATGGATTTTATATGTGTTACCTTACAAATTTTTCTTAATTTGATGTGAAATTTCATTTTACAAGGGGATAAAATACAGGGGATGATTTTAATCCAAGATGAGGGTATGGATTTTCAACCATCTAACATATGAATTTTCATCAAAGTTTTCAACAATTTATGGTATAATATTTCCTGCCTCAAAGGTGTAGATTAAAGGATGCATTTTTCAGCCTGAGATAAAATGGAGTTTCATACCATTACAAGGTAGATAAATTAAAGATTGAATGATCGTTTATCTTTCAAGCCTCAAGAATGTTTTTTTTTGCACGGAATCTCTCAGATAATATTTCATACCACAACAGGCTGAATTTCATTGGTTATGCATTTTGCAACAAGCAAGTCATTTCAGCCCACCCTCAACAGATCACATGATGAATGTTGAACAACATCATGTCACATCAACTGTGACATCAACCACCACCTTTGACAATGCTGCCTTCTTCCCTCTCCCTCTCACCTCACCACCACCACCTTCTCCCCTCTGCCAACCACCACCACTGATAGGTCCACTGCGCACTCTAAGGTCTGGAATGGATTCCAATCATATCGACACACTACAACAGATGCTCTGAACCTCTACAAACACCATGAATTTGACTTTGAATCATTTTTGAACAACTTCACATGATTTCGAATAGCTTCAAATGATTTCATGATACTTCGAACACTTTCGAATGACTTTGTACTACTTCGAACAATTTGCTGTGTATACTGCCTCATGTTCTATGCTTGTTATATTTACTTACCTCTTCAAAATGTATATAGACTTGTACTAGTTACTTAGGACAACAGAGAATAAGTTACTTTCTCCACTATCATCAGATTTAAGAGCAGTCCTCTTGGGTCTTAGCTCATGTCATATCTCTAAGTTCTGCAAAATATTGCAAACTTCCTCGAACTATCATATTCGCTTCTCATTTTATCGCAAATCACCTATCGCCTTTCAACAAACACTTTCTATTTGTTATATTTGCTTCTCGACATATCTCAACATTACTCCAACATCCTCAAACTCTCCTCGAACTTACTTTGAACAACTTTGAACAACTTTGAACAATTTTCGAACTCTTTCACATGTCTTTGAACCTATTTTGAACCTCATTCAAACTATTTTGTATGCTCTCACAAACTATTCACACCATTCCTTATCATTTCGCATCACTAAAAACAACGTTTGGAGCACCCTTCCTCTAGCCCGCATTAAACTTCCTAAGCCTTCTAACAGGTTTTTGTTAGGTTTCCAGGTCGAGTATCATCACCGCCACCACTGCCATTCCCACTCCTACATCGGATAACACCACAAACAGCTGCAAATAAACCACATTGGGCCCAAATGGCAATGGATGTCGTTGAGGCCCCAGGTAATTTTTTTCATGCTCTTTTCTCTTTTGTTCAACTAATCCATGTTTTCTTAGGTCCTAACTGCTATAACAATGAGACCATGCTAAGATGGCACACCCACACCCACCCACTTTAATCCCCACCTATGCCACTGCTGCTCACAGAATAATGGGACAATGAATGGTGGGAATGAGACAGCAACCAAGACACCATGACAACACCCTCAACCACTGCCATGAGCAACTGCTCACAGGGTGGAATGGGGAGCAACAAGGCCAATGACAGGGAACAACCCAGCACCTGCCCCTTGTTATGAGAGATGCAATATTATACAGACTCTAGTCAAGTTCTTTTAGGATTCCACCATAACAAGTGTGAATGCTTGAGACTGTGAGACAGCCTTTCCATCAAATGATGACTTCTTGTAAGAGCCCACCTAGCAGTCCACCCAGTATAACTTCAGTTGAAGTAGTGGTTGCAATTGGTGCTGCCTTAACAGAAGAACTCAACTCCTTCATGCACTCTCACTGTTAAGGCAACACCAATTGCAACCACTACTTCAACCGAAGTTATACTGAGTGGACTGCTAAGTGGGCTCTCACAAGAAGTCATCATTTGATAGAAAGGTTGTCTTGCAATCCCAAGTGTTCACACTTGTTATGGTGGAATCTTAAGAGAACTTGACTAGAGCCTCTTGGTATAATATTGCATCTTATATACTACTATACATGCTGCATCCATGAGGTTTGGGCATGCTTACCCCATGTGTTGGATCAGTAAGCCTCCTTTGCCATGCTGCATCCATGCTGTATCCATGCTGTTGCACAGTGCCTGCCCCTAACCATGCTGTATGTAATCTACTAAGATGATCTGATATGATTAGATAAGATAATGTAAAATATTGATTTTGCTCTCATAACAGTACCCCCTTCTTATGCTCAATTGTCCTGATCAAGATCTGGACTCGAGCCATGAGAGAAACTTTATTGCCAAACACCAACTGCTCTGCTTGTCACGCTGATGATACTCAACCCGGAAACCCAAACAAAACCTACTAATGGCTTCGGATGGTATAACACAGGCCAGAGGAAGGGTGCGAGGTGGTACTAAATATCACCGCTGAGACCAAAACGTAATGTTTAGTAACGCGAAATGGTAAGGGCTGTGGATAAAAGTCTGTATAGGCATATGAAGTTGTTTGAAAGAGTTCGAAAGTAGTTCGAAGGCATGCAAAGCGGTTCGAATAAGTTCGAAGATGTGCGAAATAGTTCGAATAAGTTCGAAGAGGTTTGAAGTATATCGAACAGCGGGTTTAACGAATGTGAGGTGTTTGTCAAATGGAGACAGGCGATGGGCGATAAAACAGAGAGTGAATACAATAGTTTCGAGGAAGTTCATGATATTTCGCAGAACTTTTAGAGATACGATGCGAGCTAAGACTCAAGAGAACGACTCTTAAGTCAGACGATAACTGTGAGGGTAACTTGTGCTGTTCCCCATTGTTCTATTTCTGTATTCTAAGTATCTAACACAAGTCTATATACAAAATGAAGAGATAGTACTAAAAAGGAAATAAGAACAATTGTAAAACATGAGGGAATGTACACAGCAATAAAGGTATTGTAAAACACAAAACAAATGAAAAATGATAATAAGTAAAACGTACATTGTCCCAGTATGGTAATAGATCTTGTTCTATTGCTTTAATATATCAATGAAACACAAAACGCACTTATCGTATCCTAAGTCTCTTGTAATCCCTCCTTTTGTCCGGTAGTGCTCGATATGTGACTAAATAGCTTGTTCCGGATGTGCAGTGTGTATCAAAATTGTTTGTGGACAACTATATGGCAGCTGAAGTCATTCGAAGTGCTGCGAAGTTGTTCAAAGTGTTGCGAAATAGTTCAAAAGCATTCGGAGTGTCTCGAAGTCATCCGAAATAGTGCAAAATAATGCGAAAATGGTTCAAAGTTAATTTCGTGGTGTTATAGTACTTCGGAGTGCATGTTGTGATGTGTTGATATGAGTGGGAGTCTTCTCCAGACCTTAAAGCGCATAGTGGACCTATCAACGTGCCATCCTCAACACTCATTCCACCAATGTCGCTCAACCACATTTTACTTGCCATCCTCAGAGCACTCTTTGGAAGTGCTCTTTTCATCATCCTCATTTCCCACTTTTGGCAGACTGCACATACATTATGTGATTCTTCCTCCCATTCCTCAGTTCACACACCTGGCACATCCATTGTCTTTGCCGACATCAAGCTCCAGTCCATCCAGCGACCCTCCACTGCCCATACACATGACTCATACATGGACACATCATCAATTTTTGGCATGCAAACAGACGAGTCAGAAGTGGTTGTGCCATTTGACCTGATGAAGACTATATGGTTATAGTTGGGGTGTGTTTTAACTTGTAGTGGGGAGGGGCTTTTGTGTGGGCAGCTAGTCAATGTTCAGCTTGCTGAGCATGCCTTCCAGTGTTGTGGTAAAGTTCTCAATCGGTTGAAAGTTCAATCCATCTAGTGTTCAAATTCATCGTGGTGCTGCAGGGTGCAGATGTTGAAATTCTTGCACCTTATCTGGTGCATTGCCAAGGTTTGGGAATGCCTCCCAAGTGTTGTTCTCTTCTGTGTAGTCTTTCCACTTGACTAAATACTCTAACCTCCCTCACCTCATTCTTGAATCTAGTACCTCCTCAACCTCATACTCTTTCTCTCCCTCAATAATCACTGGTTCTGGTGGCATGACTTTCTGCCCTGGAATTCATGTTTCATTATATGGCCTTATTCACGACACATTGACCACTGGATGTATTTTCATTGTCTTTGGTACTTGTAACCTGACTGTGTTTGGTGACAGCACTTCTGTAATTTTGTATGGACCAATTCATTTATCTGTCAGCTTCTTCATTGGTCACCCAATGTTCAAATTCATCTCATTTTGCACCTTCATTAGTGCTGCCTCTGCTTCCTCATGAACCCTTTTCATTCTCTTTGTGAAGTCATCCACTGCTTCATTCTTTGTCTCTCTCCTTGGCTCAAATCCCATGCATGGGTGGAATCCATAGTTTCCATAAAATGGCAATGTCTGGATTGCAGTATGCATCTTGTTGTTGTATGCAAACTCTGCCATTGTGATCCATTCTGGCCAGTCATCCTGTCTGTGTGCCACAAACATCCTCAAGTACTGTTCTATGTCCTGATTTGTTTGTTTAGTCTGACCATCTGTCTGTGGATGATACACCATTGATAACCACATCTGAATTCCTAGCATCCAGTTCAATTCCTTTATTAAGACTCCTGTGAACTGTGGTCCCCAATCTGAAATTATTGACTCAGGTAAACCATGATACCTCCACACATTATCCCGATACAACCTGGCCAGCCCTAATGCACTTGTCTCCTTTGTTGTTGGCACTGCATGTATCTGCTTCTTTGCCCTGTCAACCACCACCAGTAGTGCATCAAAACCCTGCACCTCTGGTAACCCTGTGATAAAATCTGCTGCAACTCCCTTCCATGGCTCCATTGGTGTCTCTGGTGGCCTTAGTTTCCCTGCCAGAGGTTGCAGGTAGTTCTTGTTCCACTGACACTTATCACACCCATCCACATAATCAAATACAAACTTTGTAATCCCTGGCTACCAATAATTTCGTGATATCAACTCTAGTGTTTTCCACCTCCCTGGATGTCCCACTATCAGTGTGTCATGATGCAATTTCACCAATTCTCTCATCAACTGTGTGTCTTTAGGTACATAGACCTTTTCTCTGAACAGTACTAAGTTTTGCTCCTCAGCCCATTCTTCTGATCTTAATCTCTTTGTCAGTGATCTCTTCATTTCTTCAATTGCTTTTACAACTGATTCATCCCTCTCTCTCGATTTTCTGATTTTTGATAAGATCCCTTCCTCTTCTCCTTTGATCAGCAGGTGTCCCTGTTGTAGTGCCCATACAGCAAAAAACTCAGGTTTTAATAGAGTAACATCTTTATTATCATCTTCCATCCCCTCTTTAAAGTCTGGCCTCCTGGACAGAGCATCTGCTTTTTCCATCACTGTTCCTGGCTTTAGTATTAATTCAAAGTTGAATCTTGATAGGTACAGTGCCCATCATGCTTGTCTCCAAGTTAACTTCTTTGCTGTCATGAAATATTGCAGGTTTTGATGATCTGACCAGATTTCCACTTTGTGCTTTGCTCCTTCAAGATAATGCCTCCATGTCTCCAATGCCCTAATGATTGACAGCATTTCTCTATCATGTACATCATAATTTCTCTCAACATCATTCAGCATTTTTGAGTAGAATGCACATGGTCTCCATTTCTCATCTTCGCCCTTCATTGACAAGACTGCCCCAGTTGCGAACCCCGATGAATCTGCTTCTATCCTCATTGGTCTTTCTGGATCTGGGTTTACCAATATTGGAAATGTTGTGAACCACCTCTTTCATCGAATGCACCTGGCTGTGCTTCTGTCTATTCCCACTGCTGTTTCTTTCATAACAACTTATTTAAGGGTGTCACAACTTTTGAGAAGTCCTCTATGAACTGACAATAATATTTTGTGAGTCCTAGAAACTGCTGTACATGCTTCATGTGTGTTGGTGCTGGCCAGTCCCTTATTGCCTTGACCTTCATCTCATCCATCTTTAATCTGTCTATGTCTGGTTGGATGACCACACCCAAAAACTCCACCTCTTTCTATTTGAATACACACTTCTCTGATTTCAAGTATAAATCGCTTTCTGCCAACTTCTTCAACACTTCCTCTACCATTTCATTGTGACCCTCTTCAGTCTCTGTGTATATCATTATGTCATCTATATAGATGACCACTTTCCCACTCTCAATTTCTATTTGCAAAATCCCATTCATCATTGACTGGAATGTTCCAGGACTGTTTGTCAATCTGAAGTACATGACCAATGGTTTAAATGCCCCTTGATGTGTTGTAAATGCGGCCTTCCACTCATCTCCCTCCTTCATTCTCACATTGTTGTACCCCCATCTAATGTCCAGCTTTGTGAACACCCTTGCTTTTGCTACCTTATCAACCAACTCATTGATCAATGGTAATGGGTAGTTGTTCTGGATGGTCTGCCCATTCAGTGCTCTGTAATCCTGCACAAAATGTTTCTTCATGTCCTTTTTTGGCACAAAGGAGGTTGCTGATGTTTGGGGTGATTTGCTTTCATGTATATATCCCTTAGCCAATTGATCCAACAAGAATGCATCTACCTCCCTCTGTTCCTGAGGTGATAGTGAAATGTTCTTTGCCTTCTTTGGTTCAAACCCTGGTTTCAAGTCAATCACATGATCCCATGGTTGGTGTTTTGGCATCCTTTCTGATGCTTTCTTCTTAAACACCCTTAGGTATTTGTGGAATCGTTCTGGTACCATCTCCTCAACTGTCTTCTGCACCCCATCCTTCATTTGTGAATTTGAATCCTGGCTTCCCCATGATGCATGTCATGCTGCTGTTTGAATAATTTCTTCCAAAATTATATCTTCATTTTCAACTACTCCTCCTCTCCTATGTGCCTGTGCATCCTCATCCTCTATATCCTCTACTGATGGTTTATATTTCCATCCTGCTACCAGTTTCTTTTGATGCCTCTTTTTCTTTACTGCCCTTATGTACATGTGGCATTCATGTGGGCATCGAATCATCTTTACTGCTCCTGTGATCCAATCTATCTCTGGATTATGTTTCCTCAACCAGGGATGTCCCAGAATCATTACTGCCTTCCCTAAATTGCACACCTCAAACACTGCCTTTTCTCAGTGTCATTTGTGTGACAACATCAAGGTGACCTCCTCAGTGATCAAGCCTCCTTGATTCTCCATGCTATCCACATTATATACCTTAATGGGGTACTCCAGCACTCATGTTTTCAATCCATTGTGGTGCACAAATTCTTTGTCTATGAATAGACCAGTTGCTCCACTATCCAGCAGTGCCTTGACTGATATTGAGTCATGGGTATCCATGGTGGTGATAGCAATGTCCATCAGTATCTCTCTTTCAAATTTTGTTGATTATACAAAGTGTCTTCTGATTGGTTCTCCCTTGCTTTTGTTTGCTTCTGACTCCAATGCCTTATGTGAAATGGGAATTAAGCATGCCACCTGTGCACCAAACTCAGTTTCCTGAGTCCCCCTGGTTTTATAATTTTTACATGTCATCCACTACTAAATTACTGTATTTGTTCTGAGAACTAAGTATGGGAGCTACTTGTCCTTGCTTGGAAAATCCTTTTTTCTGGCTTTCTCTTCCTCTTCCATCCTGAAAAAGTCACTCATTTCATTGTAGGTCATGTTCCATACATCTAATCTGACTCTACAATTCCTTGCCATGTGGCCCAGATTGCCACATTTCCAACATTTCATCAGGGGTCTTACTCTCCCATGATCCACATCCATAACATTTAAATCCCTTCTCGGCTGCTCAGCTGGCTGCTGCATCTTGGGTGGTTTTTCCCAAAATGGCCATACTGCTGGCACCTTAACCATCTGATTCCTGTGTGAGGCAAACATCTGTTCCTCTATTTTTGCTTGTTGTCATTGGCGGTCCAGCCTCATTGCTTCCATGTACCACCCAGTAATTGTGTATGGTTTCCATTCCAAGTTATTGAGTTGTTTGCACAGTGCCTGGTTAAGAGACCACTTGAACTCATAGATCAGGGGCTTTCCAGTGTAGCCCAACTTATGTGCAGCAATCTTAAAGTCTTGGACATGTTCATCTGCAGTTTTATCTCCCTGCATCATGCCCGTGATCTTGAAGACTTGGGTTTCTTCCTTGTTAGGGTCCCCGAAGGTCTTCTCAATATTGTCTAGCAGTATTTTAGCTGTCTTAAATGGCATTACACCATGCATAATTTCTTGTACAGCTACCTCGCACCATTTTAATGCTGTGCTGCCCTGCAGGAAGGAGAGAATCCATATATCTTGGATTCTTCTGTAGGGAATTCATTGGTGCACCCACGCAGGTACATGTAGCATGCAGTATGGAATGCATCAACTTCCTCCATCTTCCCCATGAACACTGGTGGTAAGGCAATCTTTGGCACCCAGTGCTTTGTTCCCTTGAGCTTGTTTTTAGTGAGGTCTAGCTCCTTCATCGACAAGAATTGTGTGACAATCTCATCGCATTCCTGCTTCAGATTTGCATAGCGTTCCTCTATGGAAAGTACTGGCTCTCTTGGTAATTCTAAATCCTCTTACAAGTCACCCATGTTTACTAATGATAGGTTAGCAGATAGTGGTGTGGTAGGTGAAGGTGCCAATGATGGGGTTGTGTCAGATATGGCAGGTGAATGTGATCAGTGTTTAGAAAACATTTTTGTTACTCAATATTTCCTTGGTCCAGACACACAACCCTGAGTTGGATCTTAGGTATGTAGGGGGGGTTTATCTGTTGCACCAAGTGCAGTGTAGCTCGCAGACCCTGTTAACCAACAGGCAGATCTAATACCCAGTGCAGGAAGATCCTCACTCCCTCTTTCAGAGCTCTCTTGCAAAATGAACCATCCCGAGTCTACTATTCATGTACTCAGTGGCAGCAAGGTGGGTTTCTTTGAAGATCTCCCCAGCACTCCTTATAGGTAACCTCCTGAGACTCAGGCTCAATATTACTTTCAGTATAAGTGATCTCTTGTCATCTATCATGAAGCTCTGAGTATCTTCTGATGAGATGTTTGAGGTGGTTCAGGTAAAATGTGCATGTGGAGAAATTAGTGATAAGGTGCATACTAGGCTTCTTGTCAAAACATTCTGTGATGCAAGAGGTATGATGTGTGAGAGAGAGCATAAAGGAGTCGAGTTCTTCTGTTAAGGCAATACCAATTGCAACCACTACTTCAACCGAAGTTATACTGAGTGGACTGCTAGGTGGGCTCTCACAAGAAGTCATCGTTTGATAGAAAGGTTGTCTTGCAGTCCCAAGTGTTTACACTTGTTATGGTGGAATCTTAAGAGAACTTGACTAGAGCCTCTTGGTATAATATTGCATCTTATATACTACTATACATGCTGCATCCATAAGGTTTGGGCATGCTTACCCCATGTGTTGGATCAGTAAGCCTCCCTTGCCATGCTGCATCCATGCTGTATCCATGCTGTTGCACAGTGCCTGCCCCTAACCATGCTGTATGTAATTTACTAAGATGATCTGATATGATTAGATAAGATAATGTAAAATATTGATTTTGCTCTCATAACACTCACACACATCATACCTCTCACATCACAGAACATTTTGACAAGGAGCCTAGTACATGTCTTATCACTAATTTCTCCACACGCACATTTCACCTGAACCATCTTAAACATTTCATCAGAAGATACTCAGAGCTTCACGATAGATGACAAGGGATCACTTGTACTGAGAGTAATATTGAGCCTGAGTCTCAGGAGATTACCTATAAGGAGTGCTGGGGAGATCTTTAGAGAAACCCACCTCGCTGCTGCTGAGTACATGAATAGTAGACTCAGGACAGTTTGTTTTGCAAGAAGCTCTGAAAGAGAGAGTGAGGATCTTTCTGCACTGGGTGTTAGATTGACTTGAAACCAGGGTTTGACCCAAAAAAGGCAAAGAACATTCTACTATCACCTCAGGAACAGAAGGAGGTAGATGCATTCTTGTCAGATTAATTGGCTAAGGGATATATACATGAAAGCAAATCACCCCAAACATCAGCAACCTTTTTTGTGCTAAAAAAGGACATGAAGAAATGTTTCATGCAGGATTACAGAGCATTGAATAGGCAGACAATCTGGAACAACTACCATTACCATTGATCAATGAGTTGTTTGACAAGGTAGCAGAAGCAAGGGTGTTCACAAAGCTGGACATTAGATGGAGATACAACAATGTGAGAATGAAGGATGGAGATGAGTGGAAGGCAGCATTTATGACACATTGAGGGGAATTTGAACCATTGGTTATGTACTTCAGATTGACAAACAGTCCCAGAACATTCCATCAATGATGAATGGGATTCTGCAAATAGAAATCAGGAGTGGGAAGGTGGTCGTCTATATAGATGACATAATGATATACACAGAGACCAAAGAGAGTCACAATGAAATGGTAGAGGAGGTGTTGCAGTTGAAGAAGTTGGCAGAAAGTGATTTATACTTGAAACCAGAGAAGTGTGTATTCAAACAGAAAGAGGTGGAGTTTTTGGGCTTGGTCATCGGATCAGATGGATTAAAGATGGATGAGATGGAGGTTAAGGCAATAAAGGACTGGCCAGCACCAACACACATAAAGCATGTACAGCAGTTTCTAGGACTCACAAAATATTATTGTCAGTTCATAGAGGACTTCTCAAAAGTTGTAACACCCTTAAATAAGTTGTTATAAAAGAAACAGCAGTGGGAATAGACAGAAGCACAGCAAGGTGCATTCAATGAACTGAAAAGGTGGTTCACAACATTTACAATATTGGTAAACCCAGATTTGGAAAGACCAATGAGGATGGAAGCAGATTCATTGGGTTTCATGACTGGGGCAGTCTTCTCAATGAAGGGAGAAGACAAGAAATAGAGACCATGCACATTCTACTCGAAAATCTTGAATGACATTGAGAGAGATTATAATGTACATGAGAAAAATGCTGTTGATCATTAGGGCATTGGAGACATGGAGGCAATGAGAAAAACAGATGCTTTGTCCAGGAGGCCAGACTTTAAAGAGGGGATGGAGGATGATAATGAAGATGTCACTTTATTGAAACCTGAGTTTTTGCTATACAGGTGCTACAACAGGGATACCTGTTGATCAAAGGAGAAGAGAAGAGAATCTTATCAAAAATCAGAAAGTCGAGAGAGAGGGATGAATCAGTTGTAAAAGCAATTAAAGAAATGAAGAGATCACTGACAAAGAGATTATGGGCTGAGGAGCAAAACTTAGTACTGTTCAGAGGAAAGATCTATGTACCTAAAGACATACAGCTGAGGAGAGAACTGGTGAAATTGCATCATGACACCCCGATAGTGGGACACCCAGAGAGGTGGAAAATGCTAGAGTTGATATCATGAAATTATTAGTGGACAGGGATTACAAAGTTTGTATTTGATGATGTGGATGGGTGTGATAAGTGTCAGCAGAACAAAAACTACCCACAACCTCCAGCAGAAAAACTAAGGCCACCAGAGACACCAATGGAGCCATGGAAGGGAGTTGCAGCAGATTTTATCACAGGGTTACCAGAGGTGCAGGGTTTTGATGCACTACTGGTGGTGGTTGACAGGGCAAAGAAGCAGATACATGCAGTGCCAACAACAAAGGAGACAAGTGCATTAGGGCTGGCCAGGTTGTATTGCAATAATGTGTGGAGGTATTATAGAATACCCAAGTCAATAATCTCAGATTGGGGACCACAGTTTGCAGTGGACTTAATGAAGGAGTTGAACTGGGTGCTAGAAATTCAGATGCAGCTGTCAACAGCATATTATCCACAGACAGATGGTCAGACTGAACAAACAAATCAGGACATAGAACAGTACTTGAGGATGTTTGTGGCACACAGACAGAACAACTGGCCAGGATGGATTGCATTGGCAGAGTTTACATACAACAACAAGATGCATTCTGCAATCCAGACATTGCCATTCTATGTGAACTATGGATTCCACCCATGTATGGGATTTGAGCCAAGGAAAGAGACAAAGAATGAAGCAGTAGATGATTTCACAAAGAGAATGAAAAGGGTTCATGAGGAAGCAGAGGCAGTGCTAATGAAGGCATGAAATAAGATGAAGCGCTATGCAAATCAACACCATGGGGAGGTGCCAAAGTATGCAGAGGGACAAAAAGTATGGTTGGAGATGGAGAATTTGAACATTGTGCAACCAATGAAGAAGCTGGCAGATAAATGAATTGGTCCATACAAAATTACAGAGGTGTTGTCACCAACTGCAATCAGGTTACAAGTACCAAAGACAATGAAAATACACCCAGTGGTCAATGTGTCATGATGATGTGGTCAGTTGGTACTTGGTGCAGAGTCTCAACAGAAGGGGTGAACACTAAACCTACAGCTGCAGACATGCTCAGGGTGAGGGAGGTTCATTTAGAGGGCCTTGGATCATCCTTCAAGGTGCAGAGACTACAAATAGGCTGGTACATTGGTTTTCAATATGCGCACTAGTTGTGTACACAAAGAGGAAGGTATGCACAATGGCAAAAAAGTGCACAATGCAAAGGGGCAAAAATGTGCAGTGTGGAAAAATGTGCAATGGGAGCGCGAAAATGTGCAACAATGATGGGGGTGGAAAGTAGGAGGTTTAGCAGGACAAGGACTGTACTAGAGTGGGTCAAAGGAGCAGCACAGACTAGGGATGCAAATGGAATGCAAGCACAACTGGTGGGAAAATGTGCAAATGGTGTGCAAAACATGGCTATACAATAAGGGGTGCAAATGATGCACAAATGCAGCTATATGAAGGGTGCACTGCAAGAGTGCACAAGTGAAGATGAAGGATGCAACAAAGGGGATGAAACATGGCAATACAACAGGGGACACAAATGATATGCAAATGCAGCTATATGAAGGGCATACTACAAAGGCGCATGGACTGGATGCTGGTGCACAGACTATGTGTGACACTGAATGAGCTATCAACTATGTGGGGGGAAAGATCCTCTGGATTCTCTATCTGTCTGCCTACTATGAACAAATGGCTTATGTGATAAAAGCAGTAGAATAAAGTATAAAAATAGAATGCACCATGCACTACCCACAAGTCCATCCATTGGCCATCTAAACTTGACTGCACTATGCCGCTGTCTTAGCCAATAAGATTTGCGCACACTATAGCCCAATACCCAATTGTTCCAGTGCGATGTTCCATTTTTGGTGCACTTTAGGTCCCATGCACTCTTCCCAATTAATCTGCTTCAGTATTATGTGTTGCATGCTGCACGTTAGTAATAGTGATGTGATTGACCTGTGCCAGTTACCAGATAAGGTGATGCTGATTGGAAATGCAGAAGAACTATGAGGAGATGCTGTGCAAGGCCAAATAGTGCCAAAGTGCCTGGATTATGTGAAAGTGCCCAAGTGCACACAGTCCAATGCCAAATAGGTGCAAAGCACCCATATTATGTGAGAATACGCAGTCGGCTCATGCTGCAATCATGGTGTGCCTCAAATAAGTGCCCCAGTAAGCTGGAAGCCATGATGTGCAGTGCAATAGGTGTGGTGGTGGATTGTTGTGTGTGATAAATGGATAGTGCAATGAGTGCGCAGCAAGGAATGTGAGTTGCTGGCAAAGCATAAAAGGAGTGCATAAAGGCACATTGAGCATGCAGTAACTGTGAAAGGCAGATAAGGAGTATGGGAGGTGCATGAAGGCAGTTTGAAGCGTAACAAGGTGCATTTAAGGTGCACGATTGGAGGCAGATAAGGGGGATCCAAAGGTGCTGTGGAAATGTAAAAGGCACATGAAAGCGCACCTACACAATCAAAGGCACATGAAAGTGCATGAAAGTGCACTTGGGTGCATGGAAGCACACTTGGGTGCATGGAAGCAGACAAAGGTGCATGGAAGCAGACAAAGGTGCATGGAAGCGCACAGAAGCACATGAAAGTGCATGGTGATAGGTCCACTGTGCATGCTAAAGTCTGGAGAATATTCCCACTTGTATTGACACATTATGACATGCACTCTGAATCACTACGAATGCCACAAAATCAACTTCGAACACTTTTTGATTTATTTCGTACTATTTTGGACAACTTCAAACTATTTTGAACTATTTTGCAACATTTTGCGACACTTTGAATGACTTTGAATGACTTTGCAGCATTTCGAACAATATCGGCCACCATATAGCTGTCTTAAAACACTTTCGATGCATGCCACACATCCAGAACAGACTATTTCACTGCATATCAAGCACTACCGGACACGAGGAGAAACTACAAGAGACTTAGAATGTGATAAGTGCATTTTTATGTTTCAACGATCTATTGAAACAACAAGAGAAGTACTTTTACTATATGGCAACACCGAACATTTCACTTATTATTATTTTTCATTTGTTTTATGTTTTACAATACCTTTATTGCTGTGCACATTGCCTCATATTCTACAATTGTTATTATTTTCTTTTTAGTACTATTCCTTCAAATTGTATATAGACTTGTATTAGTTATAGAAAAGAATAGCAATGAGAAAAAGAATAGCAATGGGGAACACAGCATAAGTTACCCTCTTGCTTATCGTCAGATTTAAGAGTCATTCTCTTGAATCTTAGCTCACATCGTATCTCTAAGTTCTGCAAAACATCGCGAACTTCTTTGAAACTATCGTATTCACTCCTCGTTTTATCGCACATCGCTTATCACCTTTTGACAAACACTTCACATTTGCCAAATTCATTCCTTGATATACTACGAACCTCTTCGAACTTCTTCAAACCTCTTCAAATTTCTTCGAGCCTACTTTGAACTATTTTGCACATTTTTGAACCTATTTTGAACTCTTTCAAACACCTTCGTATGCCTATACAGACTATTCACACCATCCCTCATCAATTTGCCTCACTAACAACAACGTTTGGTCTTAGCAGTGATATTTAGTACCAACTCGCACCCTTCCTCTGACTCATGTTATCCCATCTGAAGCCATTTAGTAGGTTTTGTTTGGGTTTCCAGGTTGAGTATCATCAACAGAAGCACACTGGAGTGCACAAAGGCATGCAAAAGCATGCTATGCAAAGTGAGTAAAAGGTGTCCAAGGGGTGTGCACAATTGTGAAAAATGCTGTAGTATGAGTGCAGGGTGATAGGGAGCCATATCAATGAATAAGGCCATATAATGAAACATGAACTCTAGGGCAACAAGTCATGCCACCAGAACCAGTGATTATTAAAGGAGAGAAAGAGCATGAGGTTGAGGAGGTACTAGATTCAAGAATGAGGTGAGGGAGGTTAAAGTATCTAGTCAAGTGGAAAGATTACACAGAAGAGAACAACACTTGGGAGCCACTCCCAAACCTTGGCAATGTACCAGATAAGGTGCAAGAATTTTACCATCTGCACCCCTCAGCACCACCATAAATTTGAACATTGGATGGATTGAACTTTTGACTGATCAAGAACTTTACCACAACACAGGAAGGAATGCTCAGCAAGTTGAACATTGACTAGTCTCTTGTACAAAATCCCCTCCCCACTACATGTTCAGACAGACCCCAATTATAACCATATAGTCCTCATTGGGTCAAATGGCACAACCACTCCTGACTCGTCTGTTTGCGTGCCAAAAATTGTCGACTTGTCCATGTATGAGTCATGTGTATGAGTGGTGGAGAGTTGCCAGATTGACTGGAGCTCAATGTCTGTAAAGATGATGGTCATGCCAGGTGTGTGAGCCAATGAATGTGAGGATGAATCACATAAAGGATATGCAGTCTGCCAAAAGAGGCAGATGAGGGTGATGAAAAGAACACTTCCAAATTGAGCAATATTGGGGGTGATGAGGAATGAGCATCGAGGATGGCATGTGACAAGCAGAGTAGTTGGTGTTCAGCAATAGAGTCTCTCTCACAGCTCAAGTCCAGATCTCAATTGGGATGATCGAGCATAAGAAGGGGGTACTGTTATGAAAGCTGTGCAAAATCAACATTTTATGTTATCTTATCTAATTATATGACCTCAAAGTTCTTGATATTTTCTTATCCTCTCTTAGGATTCTACCATAACAAGTGTGAACACTTGAGACTGCAAGACAACCTTTCTATCAAATGATGACTTCTTCTGAGAGCCCGCCTAGTAGTCCACCCAGTATAACTTCAGTTGAAGTGGTTGCAATTGGTGTTGCCTTAACACCCCTGGCCCTGCAAGCCACTGCTTTCAGGGTGGATCATGCATGCTAGCAGTAGTGTTTGAAGGTCCAGTCTATAGGACCAACAAAAAACTGAGGACTAAACCAAACTGACACACAGTCTGGTCCATTTTTTGGTTGCAGTTGCCCAGATTTGGCAAAATCCTGCTTGTTAGTTGCCTTGATTTGGATATGCTTGAAAAGTGTTTAAAGACTGGTTGCAATCAGTTGCAACTGGTCTTCTCACAGTATATAAAATATTACAGATGTACTTAAAGTTACAGACAATAAACTAATGTAGATACTATTAATCTTTACTATTTCTACTATTATATAATGAAGTGGGACATGCCCAGGGGGGAAGTATTCATTTAGTGAGGGTTTATATAGCTCTGTGGCTGCACACAGACCTTTTGGTCATGTGTGCTGCCCAAATAACAAAGTGGCACCACTTTGCTCAAAAGTTCCCATGACTACCAGTGACCCACAATGCCACTTCCCCCACTCTTCTATCCATCCACCCATGACACCCACTGCAACAACCTCAAAAATGATGAGCTTATGACCCATGCCTTTGTCATGGTGTTCGCTCACTTTGCTCACTCAGCCTGACACCAGCATAAGCCAGCTCGCATATATGTAACACAATGCTTAATCCTACTATAGTTACTCAACTCTTCAGTTGCCTTTGGACCTTCAGCCCAAAGTCAACGTTTGGGGGTTCATGGTCACACAATTGTTTAGTTGACTTTTAGATAGTACACAACTCATCAGTTGACTTGGGACCATTGGCCCCAAGTCAACGTGGGGGGTTGTAGTGTTTATCTCTATCCCCTTCTCCCCTTCTCCTTCTCCTTCCCCTCCCCCTTCCCTACTTCCCCCTTCCCATCTCAACCTCCATCACCACCTACCTATTCCCATTCCCCTTCCCCTTCTCCTTCTCCTTCTCCACCTCCCCCTTCCCCCTCCCCATGTCCCTCTCACTTTCCCATGTCCCCCTCCCCCTCTACACCCCCTCATACCCCCACCCCACCCCTCATAATTCTTCTCCATTCCCCTCCTCCCCACCCCCTCACACCCCCTCACACCCCCTCACACTCCCCTCACACCCTCTCCCACTCCCCTCCACACTCAGCTCACTTGTGAAGTTTCAAACTCCACATTCAAACTCAGCCATACTCCATGCAGCTCACCTCTACATATGTGACAACCACATTTTGAAACCCAGCTCTATGACTAATTTCTAGTCAGCTCTGACTAATGCCATCATTTCTGACCAAGCCTGACAAATTTCAGATAATCCCATCAACCATCACTCCCATCATTCCCACAAAATGACTGTCCCATATGTTATGCACATCGTCCTATCAATCCAGCTGATCGATCACTGATCTTACCCAAAAAATTCCCCCCTTTAGCTGATTCCATCACACCATCACTCCCACAAAATGACTGTAGTATATGTAATAGACGAGCTTATGACCCATGCCTTTGTCATGGCATTCGCTTGCTTTGCTTGCTCAGCTTGATACTGGCATGGGCCAGCTTGCATATACATAACACAATGCTTAATCCCACTACAGTTACTCGACTCTTCAGTTGCCTTTGGATCTTTGGCCCAAAGTCAATGTTTGGGGGTTCATGGTGACACAACTCTTTAGTTGACTTTTAGATACAGTAGTACACAACTCTTCAGTTGACTTGGGGCACTCATGTATACATAACACAATGCTTAATCCCACTACAGTTACTCAACGACCAAAACGGTCATAGCATATGTAATAGATTACACTCCTTTGCTTTTAGCTACTCCAGATACTCTTTTTATACAAAACCATGTCCATTTTGAACTGATCTCGCCCTGCTTTCATGTCTTCCTTGTCTTCAAAGAGAGATTCTTTTGATCTTCTTGTCATGGCATTCGCTCACTTTGCTTGCTCAGCCTGACACCAGCATGGGCCAGCTCATGTATACATAACACAATGTTTAATCCCACTAACAGTGAGTTTGGCTTTATTACAAACTCATATTAACTTGTTACTGACTTTGTTACAAAGTTGTATTGACATGGTATTGACTTGTATTAAGGTGCTATTGACATTATTACAAACTTGTATTGACTTGTTATATTGACTTTACTACAAACTTGTTACTGACATCATTACAAACTTTTATTGACTTGTTATTGACTTTATCACAAATTTGTATTGACTTGTTATTGACTTGTTATTGACTTGTTATTGACATCATTACAAACTTGTATTGACTTGTTATTGACATTATTACAAACTTGTATTGACCTGTTATTGACATTATTGCAAACTTGTATTGACCTGTTATTGACATTATTACAAACCTTTATTGACTTGTTATTGACATTATTACAAACTTTTATTAACTTGTTATTGAATACACACAAGGTTTAGTAACCTGCCCTAAGGTCTTCTCACAATAAATTTTTCAACCATTTGATTCAATCCAAGTACAGTCCAAATCTAATTCTAATTCTAATTCTAATTCTAATTCTAATTCTAAATCCAAGTCTATCTTGATATCTATATTAGTTTCCAATTCCTGTAAATAATCTTTCAAGTTACTCACCTTTTCTAAACAACTCCATTCAACACTTCCTTGTATACCACATTGGCAGTTCTGTTATTTCCATTGTTTTCATTCAACAGCACCTTGATCCTTTCTCCAGATGCACACCTTGACAGTGCCACATATAGCTGCCCATGTGAGAACACTGGTGTCAGCAAGTCTGACCCAACATGGAATACTGATTGGCCTTGTGACTTGTTGATAGTCATAGCAAATGCCAAGCGAACTGGAAATTGATGTCAATGGAGTGGTAATGGCAAGGTCTCTGCTGAAGGCTCCAATGTGATCCGAGGAATGAAAACAATATTTCCTGCAAACTGTGCATCTCCACTGATGATCCTGCACTTTAATACATGTGGTCTGGCTTCAAGGAGGATAAGTTGAGTTCCATTGCAAAGACCCATGGTGACATCCAGATTGCATAGAAGCATGAGAGGACAGCCTATCTTAAGTGCCAGCCTGGAGAGAGGAAGGCCACTTGTTTTGATAGAGTTTAGATACTCTGCAGGATATGGTTGGTAGTTGTTTATCTCCTGCTTTCTGAATGAGACTGTATCAGCACTGTTGAAAACATGCTCTGGTCCAGGAAATCTGGTAAGGAGAAGAGAGTTGATGACATCGACATTGTCATTTGTGCAGGAGAGAATGGTCCTATCCAGATAGTACTGATCTGGCTTGTTCCCCTGCTCTATGCCTGGATATGTAGAGTTGATAAGGTGATCCACAGTATTTCCATGGCAGAGCATGTTCTGTGGAATCTGTATAGTGTCTGCAGCATCCACTGTTGTGCCTGCACCAATGTGCAAGAGCCAGGCAGCATGTGCAGTGTTCTCTGGAGTTCCGTCGAGTTGCATATTCTTGGTCAAGTGATAGACAGTAATGCATTGCCAGAGAGTGCTTCTTTTGATGGATGAAGCTATGATTTGTTCTCTAGTACCCCTAGGAATGACAGGTAGGGTCTGTCTAAAGTCCCCTTCAAACAAAACGGTGATTCCACCAAATGGAACATTCTTCTTCTTGAGATCATGCAAAGTGTGGTCGACTGCATCTGTGGCATATTTGTGCTGCATAGAAACTTCATCCCAGATGATGATGGAAGTTTGATCAAGGACCTGGTGCAAATCTGAACCTTGAAGTATTCTGCAAGTAGAGGCCTCATCAATTTCAATTGGGATTTTGAATATGGAATGTGCTGTGTGACCACCTTTTAGAAGCAATGCAGCAATTCCAGATGATGCCACATAGAGAGCAATTTTCCTTTGAGCATGAACAGCAGCTGCAATGGTGTTGCAGACAAAGGTCTTTCCACAACCTCCAGCACTATGCAAGATCATGAGCTTTCCCTTGTTATTGTTCACAGAATCCATTGCAGCATCAAAAACCTGTCTCTCCCTGTGATTGAAAAGCTGGAGATTGTGAGCGACAGTGATGGCCAACTCTTCAACATTGTAATCCCTTTGTTCCTGAAAAAGCCTATTGGCAGGAACATCAATGTGCCAGTGTCCTTTAATGGGAGGCATCTCTGGATAATCAGAACATTGCTTGCCTGATCTGATAAGGATCTGATTGATGAGATGCAAGCCATACATGTACACTTGATCATTTGTAAAGTCTCTATCTGGATAGATTGAAAGAAGCTTGACTCTGAGGTCATCACAAATGTGATGTCTGAACTGGTTCCACAGGATGTCAGGAGATGTTGGATTGCAATGAAGAAGAATGGTGGCAAAGAGCAATCTGAGAGGAACCGAGCTGCATCTGGACTGCCTCTGTAAGACACCAGACCCACTCCTGGTCATCCTGCAAAAGACCCAATGCAACACAGGGCTGCTTGAATGTATTATAGATGACACCATTGACAGTGCACAAGTGCTCAAATGATGTTGCCCCTGTGACAACAGTAAGGAGCAGCCTGATGTAGAACCTTTCCCCCTGAGCAGAAGAAGCAAAGTACATTCTGCCAATAGCAGGCTCATGCTGCTTCCTTGGGTTCCACTGCTTCTTGGTTCTATTGTAAACCCATGCTTGAGGAAAGTTCTGGTAGGTAACAGTACATGCTGCTTCATATCTTCTGGTGGCTTCAAACCAAGCAGTGAGACATGTGGTCTTGGCAGCAGGCCTTTCCAAAACCTCATCAATGTTGTCGTCTGCATTGAAGTAGACCATTTGCTGGTCCTCCAGATGGACAGGTGGACAATAAACATGAGAAGACTCTGGATGCATTCCAAATTCATTTATATGCCAGCAACTTTCCACAGATCCAATGTAACATCATCAAGATACTCCTTGACCTCATCTCTGTCTTGATTGAGAATCTCAATCATGGTTCTGTCATGGCCTTTGTATATGTACTTGTGGATGTACTTGACAGCCTCAACTGAAGAACAGATCTCGACATTGATGTGACAGTTGTATCTGACAAATGAACCAAGTTGTTAACTCATAAACATGTTCTAAAATAAGTGCTCCTTACTTTGCAGCCAAATAAGGATTGTGTGGGACGACATCTCTGTTATCATAGACATGGTTACGCTTCCTCACTGTTCTACCATTGTTGGGTCTGGCATAATCAGGATAATTGTTTACAGTAAAAGAGGTTTGTTCTCTGAACTCCTTGGGATATCTCTTGCTGCACTTGTTGTTGACCATGCATGAAGCCTTGGGTTTGTCATGACTGCAAGGACCATGAAGCATGCAGGTAGTTATAGTGTGATATAGCATTGGCTGTGTGATGGGGTCAGGAATCTGTGCTGACACAATGGAATCAACATCATGGGCATCACAGATTTTGTTGGCTGGATCCAGAAATATAAGGAGGTGCATATTTGGAAGGCCTCTCTTTTAAAACTCAATGGTATGGATGTGTGCCACCACTTTACCCAAAACACCATCCTTGATATCCTTGAGCAATGCAATTTCTTTCTGTCAAAGACATGTGCAACAATGTCTGGCCTGTCATAGGCTTCCTGCTTTTTCCTATTTGTGGTAAAATATGGATTAAGTGATTCCTCCTGCAACAGAGCTTCCTGGATCTCTGGCCACTGTAGATTGGCAGTCATGGTGAGAAAGAGATCTGGCTTGCTGAAAAAGCAACAAATGGCCATGGAATCCTGGAAAAGCTAATTCATATACCTTTCACTGTCTATGTGGGTTGATGAAAGAATGATGCAACTCCCATGATCCTCTAGATTGATATTTTCATCCCAGTCACCCATGGCAGCATCCCTCAATTCAGCATACACATCAGCCCTAAGCTCCTTCTGGTGATGGTGGACCCAGTTCAACATATTCTGTTCAATAGATGCCCAAGCATCTACAACATACTGCTGCAAAAGATTTCCTCCCCACAACAATGGTGGCTGCTCTCCTGGCCTTGGGTGCAATTGATAAGCATAGTAGCATCTCTGACTGACATTGGGAACTCTTCTGGCTCCATCTGCACCTTGGTGTGCAGGTATATCTGGGTGCCATCCATCTTCCCCATGAGGGAAAAGCAAGACATAGTGCAGAGTTGAATAGGATCGATGCAACTGGCTGATATGCCTAAGCCCTCCCACTCTCAGCCTAAGAACAATATTTCTGTGGTCAGACTATTCCTCAGAGCCATCTCCTGGAATAATGGCTGCCACTTCATCATTGGCTGTAGGGAGATTATAGCCACATAAATCCTGGGTTCTATCTGATTGCAGCCATATGGAGACATTGTCCTGCTCTTCTGGAGGCTTTTCCATGATCTGGAATGCCTGCTTAAATAAAGGCACATAAGGATGGGTATCATTTAGCATGGCCTGCAGCTCTGTCATGATAACTGAGTTGAGATTATTGTTTCACTGCTCACAAATATCAAGCTGTGCAATAGGATCATGAATATAGAGCTGTGCATAGGCTGCAGGCTGTCCAGGAGGTGGCAGAAGTGCTTCAGAAAGATGATGAAGATCACCATGAATATGAAAGCTGTATACACCTGATGTACCTGTGACAGAATGGTCCACCTTGACACCCAAAGATGTGAATGCAAATGCAGCATTGTACTGTCAGATGTTTGTTTTGAATTCTTTGGAAAGAGGACTTTTGCTACACAACAGATCTCACAATGTGGCAGGAGCAGGTCAGAAAGACAGCAGACAAATTTGTCTCTGCAAGCAGCAACTTCCAAACTTTGGCACAGCTCTGGTAGACTTGGACAGCTTTTCACAGTCAAAATGCAAGGCATGGTAGTGTGGACACTCCACATTCATGGGTCCAAGTAAATGTCTGGGAATTGTCTCCTGATAAGGTGCACGACCGAGTGGTAATGGCCTTGCAGGTCGATGTGGAGGTAGAGGTAAAGGCATAGGTTGGAGGCAAAGATGGCAACATTGGAGGATTCAGGAATGAAGCAGGCAGCAACGGTGAAGGAGATTGTGTGGGAGAAGGTGGAAATGATGGAACATGGAATATTGGGTCAGGCAGCAGTGGTGATGAAGATTGCAGAGGAGAAGATGGAAATTGTAGAGGAGACACCCTTCCAAACTCATCATAATAATCTGATGGCATAGGAGATGGTGGAAATTGTAAAGCAGTCACCCTTCCAAATTCATCATAATAATCTGATGACAGAGGAGAAGGTGGAAATTGCAAAAAAGACTTACTCCCATCATCAGATTCCTCATTCTCCATTTCCCTCCTCGAAGCAATCTCATTATTTCTCTGTTCTTCATACTCAGCAGCCAACAATGCAGCCATTTCTCTATCCATCTGAATTTGTTCCACTTGTGCATCCACTTGAGCTTGATATTGATCAATCCGATCTCCAGACATATTGTTTGCTAATTGATCCAATCTCATCATTCATTGATGCAAGTTCCTGTCTGCAATGGATAGACGTTGGAGCTCCTCAGCCTCATCCATCTGTGCCTGCTCGTCTGCATGCTGTTCATTTCTCCACATCTGATGCATCCTGAGAGCCCATTCCTGATTGTGCCTGTTACATTCTTGCAATGCAACCTCTATATTAATATGTGTGGGTGGATCATGATATCATGGCTCAGCATCTAAAGCAGCTTGCTGGGCAGCTGCCTGCCTCTCCAACTCCTGTTCAGCCAGCTGCTGCAATTGTTGATCATGCTGCCTAGCTGCTTCAACTTTAGCAGCCTGTCTTTGTGCATACTCCTCAGCTTCAGCAGCTTGCCTGTTTCTTTCCTGTTTAGCCAACTGCTGCAATTGCCAATTGTGCCACCTAGCTGCTTCCACTTCAACAGCTTGCCTCTGTTCATTCACCTGCTGCAATTGCAGATTATGCTGCCTACTTACTTTAGCCACTTGCTGTGATATCCTTTCTCTGGCAGCAGTAGCCTCACCAATTCTTCTTTCCTCAACAATCTTCTGTAATAGGTCCTGCTGATGCTGATACCATTTAGCTGTTTCTTGTTGCAATTCCTGAATATGTGCCTTATAATCTGCAGTCCTTTCCCTCAATGCAATATGTCCCCTATGCAGATTATTAAGTGCAGGGTTTGCTTGACCACCTGAGATATTATGCAATGGTCCCAGTCCTCTCCCCCCTCTCCCCTTCTTGTTTGTAACTGAGGTGCAGGTGGAACCACAGGAATAGGATTGGCCAAAGATGCATTCCACCCTGCTGGCAGTTGAACCTGTGCTATAGTAGAAGCTATATTTGCTCCTACTCCATGGTTTGCCAAAACAGGTCCAGATGGCATCACAGGAGGCCCTCTCCTATGTAATACAGGAGCAGGAGGTACAATAGGCAATTCAAACTGCCTTGGAGCATCCCAATTAGCAGGCATCTGCACCTGTGGTATCTGAGCTGCCAATGCAGCTCCATAATTCAGTGGAACAATTCTTTCAGCAGGGGCAGTCACTCTTGTTGAAATTAAATCTCCGACACATGCTGCATACGTGAGGCAAACCATGCAGCACACACATGTTACTGTGCTTACTGCACATACATGTGGTAAACACATTCCTGAGTCATGTGACATCCTTACTATTATGTATATAAGGAGAACCTGTACCATAGTAGATATACAGTGTTCTTACCTCTGCTAAACCCTAGCTCTAAGACTAACTAAACCCCAGGTAGGTTATAAGGAACATGTCGTCTCTTCCTCTGTGCAGCGTATGTAGTCTGCTCCAACAGGTTATGGGCCCTGCTGGGCACGTCACGAATGCACCTTAACTGGCTGCGAACAACATTGACTTCATTGTCTCCAAATTGTAACCTTGCGCTCTTCATGAGCTGCATTGCACTCCCTGCAAGCTGCATTTAAAAACCCAGGTTGACTAGGGTTAACCACTCTGAAGGAGTGTTTTTGCCTGAGATTATGGAACATGTTTTCTTGAATAGAGGACTGATTGAGCGCTTTTACCAGCTGCCACTATAACATCATGTCTTCAACTCTTGAAAAACTCGTACAAACTTTTGATGGCTCTAACTACATTCAATAAGCTGACTCAATGAAGGTGTGACTCAGGTCTCAAGGCCTCTGGCAAATAACTAGTGGGATAAAACTAAAACCACCCCTGGCGCCTCCTTTGACGGTGACAAACGCTGCACTAGTAGCGGAAGCTAATGCCAAGCTCCAGACCTGGAACAATAAGAATGACCAGGCTATTGGTAGCCTAGTGCTCTGCCTGGCCCCCTCTATTCGGCAGCATGCCAACACCAAGGACACTGCTGAGGAGGTGTGGGATCTCATCTGCACTGACTATGGTGTCGATGGCCCCTCCCAAGTCTTTGCAGACTTTAGGTCTGCAATCGCAATCAAAATTCCGGCTGTGAATTCCATGCCAGAAATTGCCAAAATGGCTGATAAATTTGAGGGCCTTATGGCTGTCAATGTCGCCATCCCCAAATTAGTACAGGCAATGATTCTACTCGCTGCGATGCTGTGTGAGTATGATTCTCTATCTGCCATAGTCCTTAACATGACCACTACTAGAGCCTTGACGTTTAAACATGTCAAGGACTCCATTGTTGCTGAGGCCTCATGGCGCACAGCAGTTGGAAAGCCCATCAGCCTGCCTCAGGCCAACAAGCTTTCTGCTGTCAAGCACAAAGGGGGAAACCCCAAATGGCAATCTCAGGGCAACAATGGAGATTCATCCTGAAAGCATGGACGATGTGGGGACAAAAAGACTAAAGAGGAAAAGCTTAAAGAGAAACATACCCACCTCACCTCAAAAGCCTTTACTACTATAAATGGTAATGGCACCATCATACTGCTGATGCCGCTCATCCAGCGCATCGAGAAGTGTGAACATACTCCCACAAAGGATCCTCGCCACTGACTGCCTGCACAGGCATACACGGGCATGGCCTCTACCTCTCATTCAGTCTATACCAAATATCAGCAGGCTCGAGACACCCTCGAGCAAATGAATCTCCCGCGCAGTGCAAAAAATCTGCAACCACTGGAAGAGCACCTAACAGTGTGAGAAGGTAAGAGGAGGAGGATTGAACCAGAACCAAGGATTGTAGAGGTAGAAGATGATAGCGTCTCCCTTGGATCGGAACCTGCAGTTTCTGATGAGGAAGTATGGAAAGCTGTCGATGAAATGCTCGTCGATGAACCGCTTGAAACAGGTACATATGATGAAAGGTCAGTCCTTTTCCCTGCCACAAGCACAAGAATTAACATTCCACTGATCACAGCAAACTTTTCATGTGAAATTTTACCGCTACTAAATGTATCATGGAACAATCTACATCTTAATATATGTGTTATGTGTGCAAATGGAAATTGTAAGAAAGGTGCCAACTGGATCATGGATTCAGGCGCATCAAAACACTTCACTGGTGAAATGAAAGATTTTGCTTCTTACGAACCTTTACTGAGAAAGGACTCTACCCTGGTTCAAACAGCCACGGGTACTACTCATATAGTAGGGAAAGGAGCAGTCTTCATTAGACATCAGGTAGTATGTCATGGGAAGTCAGAGATGTGTGAAATGCGATTATACCCTGTCTACTACATACCTGACTGTAATGCTCGATTACTGTCAATGGGCATCTTCTTGCAAGACAGAAGTGATGTGCATGGTTCCTCCGCACACATTTCATTTTTCAAGCAAGGAAACCCAATTATGGATTGCGTCCCTCTTATGAAACGTGACACTATTTATTGGGCTCGGACTCATATATTGAGCACCAAGGGAATCAATGTCGCAATGATGTACGTCGCAGACTACTCGACTTGGCATAAGCGACTTGGACACCCATCCAAAGAGGCACTAGGGAAGATGCCTAATAGCACCATAAAATTCCCAAGGAATTTAATTATTCCTAAAGACAAAATTATATGTCCAGGGTGCACTGAAGGGAAAATGATCTCAAAATCTTTTCCCGAATCAGATTCATGCACAGAAAGACCCTTTGAATTAATACATTCCGATCTGAAGAAACTCCCAGTACTATCGTACCATAAACATAAATACTTTATTGTATTTCTGGATGACAAAATGTCACATATCTGGGTCCAATGCCTTAAAAAGAAATCTGATGCTGCTGCAGCCATCAGACAATTTTGGGCAGTGGCTTCGACACAGCATGGCGCTACAATCAAGCACTAGCATGTTGATCCAGAAGGGGAGTTCAAAGATCATGAGCTACAAAATGTGCTCAAGGACTTTGGCATCAAAATAGAGATGTCCACACTTCATGTTCACCAACAGAATGGGCGTGCAGAGCATGCCATAAGGACAATAATAGAAAAGTCACAAACCCTGCGATTTACCGCATGTCTACCACAATCATGGTGGGAATTTTGCATTGAACATGCAACACACCTATACAACTGAATACCGATAAGGTGCCTGAAATGGCTGACACCGGTTGAGGACCTGACAAAAGTCCGCCCAGATCTAAATGATCTGAAGGTTTTTGGTTGTGGTGTTTACGTCTACCTACCCAAGGAGAAGCGTCCAAACACATTGGCTCCTCGATCGGAGTTGATGACATACCTTGGATTAGAAGATGGCATTAAAGCATACCGTTTCATGTGACCTAGTGGCGCAATATTCATTGGTGCTACGGCACTATTTGATGAAACATTGTTCCCATGCTGTCCCAGAGCTAAAACTCCTGCCAATACAGATCTCAGTGATTTTCCACCTCCAGAACCAGAAGATGATGACCACTCATCTGGAATGGATGGCAATGATTCTATACCGCCACAAGATCCGCCCCTTCCTCCATCATCAGAAAATGATGAAGATGATGTACCAAGTGAGCAAAAGGCACATGACGATGTGACAGATGCTCCTCCTCCACTGCCTCCAGTAACCACTGAGGACTTTTGTCCAAGACGTGATGATCAACAGGAATGGCAGCAATTGCCCCATCGATCAGGCAGGCAGAGGAACATCCCAAACCATCCTGGCAATACCTATGGAGAGAAGCGACTCCCCTCTGACATAGAGAGAGACATTGCATGTGATCAATATTGGAAGAGATCTGTAGGTCAAGATTTGGATCATAACCGAACACGACCACAATCTCAACAGAAAGAACCAGTTACTGGACCGAGTTTGGCACCCCATGAGAGTGTGCCCGATTCCAATGATCAAGAACATGATCACCCAATGGAGGAACCAGATGAAGCAGGTTATATTAAAAAGATAACCAAGGAAGGAGGAGATAAGCTTATTTCCTGGCTGTTGTCAAAAGCAGTCAAACCATTGAGCAAAATAAGCCAAGTTCCAAACCAATTTCACGATATTGCATGCCTACCACGGCAGCAGCAATGTGAGTGGAAACAAGCTTGTCATGAAGAATTAGAGGCTCTTCATAAGCGACAAGTCTATGACATCGTTGATCTTCCACATGATCGAAAAACGATCAAAAATAGATGGGTTTTCTCCATAAAATCAGATGGAAGAAAACGAGCCATACTCATGGCCAAAGGCTTTTTACAAGTCGAAGGCATTGACTTTGATGAGATTTTCTCACCGGTAGTCCGCTACAAGACCATATGCCTCATGTTTGCACTTGCATCTCTAAACAACTCCATTCAACACTTCCTTGTATACCACATTGGCAGTTCTGTTATTTCCATTGTTTTCATTCAACAGCACCTTGATCCTTTCTCCAGATGTACACCTTGATAGTGTAGGTTATAAGGAACGTGTCATCTCTTCCTCTGTGCAGCGTATGTAGTCTGCTCCAACAACTCTGACTCTGCTTCTCCTCTCATCAGGATTGGTCATCTGCAACCTTTCCAGATGGTCTGCATCTCTAATTCTAGCCCTTTCCACTTCTGGTGTAGAAGGTCTACTTTGATTCCTGCAAATAGTCTCATAAGCCATTATTATTGCAACATATGCCAACACCACTCACATATTTAGTAATGGTAAAGCCGAATAATAATTTGGTTCAATAGCCAACAATCCAGCACAGCTGAAGTAAGGTCAGCAACAACTTCCTTTAACAGCCAGTTGTCACAACACTCACTGTAATTCAACTGTTTTCAAGTTTCAATAGCCAATTCCAACACTTATGTAATGACAATCCCAATTTTGTTATTTGATAATAGATAGCAATTGCAATAGTGTCACTATTATAGCCCCAAATGTTGTGTGAAGAGAGGTACTCAATTGATCGTCGTGCACTCTCTCTCCACATGTAAGGAAATGTAAGCTGTTTGGTCGTGTTGTGCATGTTCCGGAAGAGGCATGAAAGTAGGTGTCCACTATATCGCAACCGAAATTTTATGCACCCAAATCTCCCTTTTTGGTATTTGACTTGTTACTGACCTCATTACACATTTCTATTCACATGTTATTACTTTATTAAATTTGTATTGACCTGTTACTGACTCAGACTTTTTTCTGACCTCGTTACAAATCTGTCTTGACCTGTTATTACAAATTTGTATTGTCATGTTACTGACTTCATTACAAATCACAAATTTGTATTGACTTGTTATTGACTTCACTACAAATTTGTACTGATTTGTTACTGACCTCATTACAAATCACAAATTTGTATTGACTTGTTACTGACCTCACTACCTCACTACACATTTGTATTGACATGTTACTGACCTCATTACAAATTTGTATTGTCATGTTACTGACCTCATTACAAATCACAAATGTATATTGACTTGTTACTGACCTCACTACACATTTGTATTGACTTGTTACTGACCAGTACTATTACATACGCTACAACCACATTTTGAAGCCCAGCTATATTAGTCAGAGCTGACAAATTTTAGTCAGCTCTGACTAATGCCATCATTTCTGACAAATTTTAGTCAGCTCTGACTAATGCCATCATTTCTGACAAATTTTGCACAGCTCTGACCAAGCCTGACAAAGCCTGACAAATTTTAGATAATCCCATCAATCCATCATTCCCACAAAATGACTGTAGCATATGTTGTGCACATCATCCCCATCAATCACCGATCTTAGCTAAAAAATTCCCCCATTTAGTCCACCATCACTCCCACAAAACAACTGTAACATATATAATAGATGAGCTTATGACCCATGCCTTTGTCATGGTGTTCACTCGCTTTGCTCGCTCAGCCTGACACCGGCATGGGCCAGCTCGCATATACAGTGACTCACAAAACTGAGTCAATGTTTTGCACTTTTTGATTCATTATTGAATAGCTTCCCATAAACAACAAAACCAAACAAGGTATTGGTGTACCGAATAACATACATGATCAGGGCTACCAAACAAACAAAGAATTATGTAATTTTAATCATCCCTCATGGAGATATGATTATTTTAATTCAGGGACTCATTGACTCAGTTTTGTGAGGGGTAGTCAGAAATATTAGAATCTGATGCTCCACCAACTGTATAATGTCAAAAACTTGACAGATGGTTTCTAAGGTGATGTGACCCTTGATGGGACCCTAAATTATAGTATTTAATTAGGACTAGCATTCTTCATACTTCAATATTCTCCAATGCATCCCATCTCCTCTGCTCAGAAGGAAAACATTCTTTCCCTGGCCTCCAATCATTATTCTACCCACAATATTGCCTCTAAACTCAACCTCAGCCAGTCTAGTGTATCCAGAACACTCAGGGCTCTCCATCCAAACCTGGATTCCCCCTCTGGTGGTCATTCTTCTAAGCTCTCATCTACCTCTCAGAGAGCCATCCTTACCCAAATCACCACTGGCAAGGCTGCAAATGCTGTTCAGGCCACCCATTACATTAACAGCATCATCCCCACTCCAGTCTCCTCAGAAACAGTCAGAAGAGTTCTCAGAAAAAACTCATTCAAGGCTGTGGTGAAGAAGAAAAAGCCTTTGCTTAGTATAAGGCATAGAAAAGCAAGATTGGCTTTTGCTCAGAAGTATAGAGAGTGGACTGTGGAGGACTGGAGAAGGGTTATTTGGTCAGATGAGACTAAAATTAACAGGTTTGGGTCAGATGGGAGAGAGTGGGTTTGGAAACAGAAGGGAGAGGGGCTGATTGAGAGAGAGGTGCAGGGAACTGTCAAATTTGGGGGAGGAAACATTATGGTATGGGGGTGTATGGGATGGAATGGAGTGGGGCATTTTGCAGAGGTTGAGGGGAGGATGAATGCTGACCAGTATGTGTCCATTTTGAAGGACCATATGCTGCCTAGCTTGGAGGAGAGTGGAATTTCTGGAGAAGAGGTGATTTTTCAACAAGACAATGACCCCAAGCATACCTCAAAAAAGGCCAAGAAATGGATGGAGAACAACAATATTACTCTTCTGGATTGCCCTGCCCAATCTCCAGACCTCAGCCCTATTGAACATCAATGGGTTCATTTCAAGAACCAGTTAGACAAGTATCCAACAGCATCAAAAGAAATTTGGGAGTTATGGGAAAGAGTAGTGGAAGAGTGGAATAATATTCCATCAGAGGTGTGTCAGAATTTGATTGAAAGCATGCCTAGAAGGTTGGGAGCAGTTATTAAGGCCAAGGGAGGTCATACAAAATACTAGAATTACAATTTATCATAATATTGATACCACCTCACAAAACTGAGTCAATGAGTCCCTGAATTAAAATAATCATATCTCCATGAGGGATGATTAAAATTACATAATTCTTTGTTTGTTTGGTAGCCCTGATCATGTATGTTATTCGGTACACCAATACCTTGTTTGGTTTTGTTGTTTATGGGAAGCTATTCAATAATGAATCAAAAAGTGCAAAACATTGACTCAGTTTTGTGAGTCACTGTAACTGTCTTGAAACCCTTTCGATACATGCTGCACAACCAGAATGAGTTATTCCATCACAGACACGAGGAGAGATGACAAGATGTGATAATAGCACTTAGAGGCTTCAATGATATATTGAAGCAAAGAGATAAGTACTTTTACTATATGGGGACACTGTACATTTTATTTATTTATCATTTCTCATTTGCTTTATGATTTACAAAGTCATTGCTGCACATATTGCCTCATGTACTACACATGTTAGATTTCCTTTTTACTATCTCTTAAAATGTATATAGACTTGTACTAGTTACTTAAAAAATCAGAGAATAAGTTACCCTCTCCACTATTATCAGATTTAAGAGCAGTTCTCTTGAGTCTTAGCTTGCATCATATCTCTAAGTTCTGCGAAGTATCACGAACTTCTTTGAACTTTCATATTCACTCTCAACTTGTCACCTATCGCCTATCACCACTCGACAAACACTTCTTATTTGCTATATTCGTTTCTCAACATATCTCGCCACTAGTCTGACATCTCTGAACTTTTTTGAAATTACTTTGAACCTCTTCAAACCTCTCCACACCTACTTCGAACCATTTTACACATCTTCGAACCTATTTTGAACCTCATCTGAACAATCTCATATGCTCTCACAGACTATTCACACCATCACTTATCATTTCACCTTACTAAAAACAATGTTTGGATATCAGCAGTGATATTTAGTACCAACTCGCATCCTTTCTCTGACTCATATTATACCATCTGAAGCCATTTAGTAGGTTTTGTTTGGGTTTCAGGGTTGAGTATTATCAACAGTTAAAGATTGAGCAAGATATTACCAAATACACTTTTGTAAAAGTTTTGTTTTGTACCAGATTAACTTTTATTGTATCTCACTCATATTTTGATCCATTTCATCATTAAATATGGGGTAAATATGTAGTAAAATGTTTCCACCATCAATCAATGCAGGGTATGCATCACATGATTTATGGTTGTCACATTACATTTTGCCTGAGTCTTTAGGATATGTAACTTGGTTTTGGTCATATCTACAGTGGCTCAAAAACTGTCCCAATGTTTTGCTATTTTAAAGAGGTTGGCTCACAACATAACACCATCATTCTATTATATTCTGTAAAAAAATATATATAATATCATATTATCATAGCTTTCAGAATATGCAAGAATCATGTGATTCTGATCAAAACTAATTAAATAATAAATAGAACAAAATAATCAATCATTGGGACAGTTTTTTGACCCTCAATTCTTTTATCCATAACCATGCTGTAGTCATCTAAATCTTTATATATATTTTTCACAGAATATAATAGAACAATGGTGTTGTGTTGTGAGCCAACCTCTTTAAAATAGCAAAACATTGGGACAGTTTTTTGAGCCACTGTACATCAAATCTTCATCAAATCTCTTAAAAGTTAGATCAGGAGCCAGGTATTTACAATACCTATCTTATCTTATTAATCATTTAAAGTTATGAGGGATGCTAGTTACAAAATGCATGCATATATTGTCATAACAAATTTCATGACAAAGAGCCAGTCTAAACCAGTCTTTTTCTGGTTTATTAACTAAAAAAGACCAGTTCTAGGAGATCTGGTTCCATCTTCCCAACATTAGAAACAGTCCTAGACTGGTTTAGGTTGCAGTCTTTTAATTTTTGGTCAAAAAACTAGACTGGACCTGGACCCTTTAACACTAGCTGTATCTGAAATGATCGTATCAGGAATTTAGAGTTTAGATGAAAGCAAGCAATGCACAGCAAGAAGGTCATTAAATAACCCAACACACTTTCATTCCCCTGCCAAGAGCTGCAAGCTATCAATTTTTGATTGTTTGGTGAGATCCTTCTCATCTCTTCCAATCTCATAAACAAAGGTATAGACAACCTATTACTAGTTAGGCATGTTTGTAGTTAAGCAAGAATTATGTACTGTGCATTTTGACTCAGCTCATGAGATCATTATATATGTAGATGACCAGCATAAAGCCATATCAAGAAGAAGTTGATGGACAACCTTTACACCCTCTCACTTTTGGAGGTCTGCAAAGAGTTGCTTCCATTTTGCAGATAAATGTGTCTAATCACAATAACATGATCATGAGCCTTTGTCAATTGGAAATCAGATGCAAAAATAGCTGTACCTTCACACATATGGACCATACTATCCCAACCTCATCTCGATCAAAGCCACAATCAGCTGGAAGATTGGCCTCTGGTTCAGCAGGATTGAAATGTTTTGATTTGCCATGTGGCAGACCATACCTGAACATTGAGGCCATAATTTGCCTTACGAGTGTAATATGCATTACCATTTAATCCTGGACATCGGTATGACACAACAATTGTGCCATCATACATCAACCAGCCATCTCTCCATGCACCTTCAAACCTTAGCTTCTGATCAATCCACTGCTTCTCCCACTCTTTCTCCTCTTGTGTCAACCTGCGAACAAAGATCTCTTGCAGTGACTCAATAACATCAAAGCAATGATCTGTGTAGTTTTCAACAGAGCCTTCCAAGCATCCTACTGTCCATGCAATATCTTGAATAGATGCAGAATTACCATACCATCCCATGTGATATAGTGCAACTGCAAGCTGCACTTCCACAGGTGCCTGAGGAACATTTGAATGGCTGGTAAAGACTGAATGATGTTGGATGAGGGAAAGAATAGTTTGGAAGACATGTGGAGAGACACAATGCATGTGAGAAAAGCAACCATGATCAGCAAGATTAAAAGCATATTCCCATGCAAGATGCATCTGTCCTGACTTGGGAACTCAGTGATCTTGGCCATTTAGATAGTGAGTTGTGTGTAGAGCAAGAAGAGTGTTTAAGTCCACATTGAATTGTTGACATGCCTCCTCAATGTTTTTGTATGGTGTGAAGATATTCTGTGACAGCATTAGAAGAAGATAGGCATAAATAGCCTGTTCTTGAGTCTCTGGTGTTGCAATTGTTCCAAGGACAAGTGGTAGGAGATTATCAAAAGCAGTGACTATGATTATCTATTGTAACTGTTGTGACATGCAGACTCTCAAAATTCTGCTTACATAATGACCCCCAACTGCGACTGTGAAAGTTGCAGCTCAACTTTGAATGTGGCTACTTCTGCTCTCTTCATAAATGCCAATGAGCTGCAACATGCCTCAAGTCATCCTTGTATTACTGAGCACACCAGTCTTTGGATGACTATACATATCGATGAGTTTAGGGACTTAGTAGACATCACAGAATATGGGAGTGGGCTACCAGTTGTGGTTAAATTTTGTCATGGGCTCAATTGAGAGGTTTAGGATCAGATTGCACAGATGTTGAATGTGTTGAAATTAAATTCTGATACATGCTGCATACATGAGGCAATGCATGCAGCACACACATGTTACTGCGCTTACTGCGCATACATGTGGTAAACACATTCCTGAGTCATGTGACATTCTTACTATTATGTATACAAGGTTTTTAAATGTGCCTCCGGCACACGTTGTTCACTGTGTTCATTGATTTTCTATGAGTAGTAGTTACATATGTACAATATATATTTTAATCTAATAACACTTCATCATATACAATATTTTTTGTCTTTGCACTATCCTCTGAGCTTGGCCATATTGCCTTGATATTGTGGACAGACTTGACTCTGGATATTGCCACATAGAACTGCCCATGTGTAAAGACAGGACTCCTGAAATCCAAACCCACATGCTTCACAGACTGCCCTTGTGACTTGTTGATCGACATTGAAAAGCAAAGACGAACAGCAAACTGCAGTCAAGAGAGTGTAAAGGGGAGTTGACCTTCAATGGGCCGAAGTCGCATCCGTGGAATGAAAACAGTCTCTCCTGCATTATCTCCAGTGATCAACCAAATCTCCAAAACCCTATTCCTGATCCGAGTCAATATCCCCCGACTTCCATTGCAGACCCCTCCAGCAATGTTGAGATTGCAAAGTATCATGACAGGGACACCGACCTTGAGTGCCAAATGCGCCAAAGGTAGACCTGAGCAGTTGATGGAGTTAAGATATTCTTGGGGATATAGAAGTTCAGCATTCTCATCATTTGCAATCGAGTCAGCACTGTGAAAGATGTGCTCCTGCCCAGGAAAATTGTGAAGAATGTGATGGTTCAAATTGTCGACATCATCATTCTTGCTCGCCAGGATGACCCGCTCTGAAAAGTACTGATCTGAATGCTGAGCCTGATCATAGATGCCAGGATAGATGGTGTGGATGAGAGAAGCGATGGTGTTCTGAGGACATTTGAGATGATCAGGAAGATTGATAGTGCCACCTTCATCTGTATGACCACCCTTTCCAACCTCCAACTGCCACTTTGCAAAGTTGCGCTCCTGAAGATCGTCTGTATTCAAACGTATGTTGATTTTGAGATGAAGAATTTTGATGTGTTGCCAGAGAACAGAGCATTGCAAAGAAGCACCAACGATTTGAGGTCGAGAACCCTTCTCAATGACAGGCAGGATCTGATGAAAGTCACCCCCAAAGACCACAGGCACACCCCCAAAGGGTTTGTCACATTGGAGAATGTCTTTCAGAGTGCGGTTGACAGCTTCATGGAGATGACGATGCTGCATGAGTGCCTCGTCCCAAATGATCAAGTCAGTCTGCTGCAGGAGCTGTGCCTGTGTTGAACCTCTGGAAATGGTGCAGGTGGATGACTCGTTTATGATGATTGGGATCTGAAAGCAGGAATGGGAAGTACGACTGCCTTTGAGCAAAAGAGCAGCTATTCCAGATGATGCAGCACAGAGGACGATCTTGCCTTGAGAGCGAAGCTGATGGCAGAGGGTGTTGTAAACATAGGTTTTGCCAGTGCCACCTGGACCATGGAGGAAAAAGGTCTGGCCAGTCTTGTTGTTGACTGCATGCATGATCTCATCAAACACAGTCCTCTGATCATGATTGAAAGTGTCCAGATTGTGTGCAGCCAACTCGGCCTGCTCCACAACATCGTATCTGCGCTGCTCTGTGATCAACCAGTTTTGAATGTTGGCATCCCAATTCTGAGTGATCTGAGGCATGTATGGCCAATCCTTCTCGAGAGATTTCCCAGAGACCATGAGAAGCTGATTGATAAGATAAAGGCCATAATCATGGACATCGTCATCGGTTGGGTTGATACAAATGTTGGTGTGCTGGAGCTGATATCTCAAGTCATCGCAAATGTGAGGCCAATATGTATTCCAGAGGTGGACAGAATCAGAGGAAGCACAGTCACGAAGGATGGTGACAAAAAGATTGCGAAGCTGATGACCGGTTGCCATGGACTTTGCTTCCTCCAGACACTGCTGCCACTCTTGGTCATCCTTCAAAAGGCCACGGGCGAGGCAGGCCTCTCTGAATGAGGGAGCGACGATGCCCTGAAAAGTGCAAAGGTCTTCATATGATGTAGCCCCTTTCACAGCAGTGAGAAGCAGCCTGAGGTAAAAGCATTCACTGGCACTGGGTGGAGCATAGAACATCCTTCCAATGGCGAATCCCCTCTGCCTGGGCTTCTACTTGTGAGCCCTTTGATCCCACACAAATTTGGAAGGAAAGTCCTGGTAAAGAACGACCTGTGCAAGCTCTGGATACTCCTGATTGGCCTTGAAGAAGGCAGTGAGGATGGTGTCACGCTGTGCAGCATGCTGGACGATTTCCTGGATAGACTGTGGACCGTTCTGATTCCAAGTGACATACTGCTGGCCAGGAAGGTGGACCTGAAGACGGACGATGTTGGGAGAAGCACCATGCATGGTGAAGTGGAAGAGGCACCAGATGCTTTTGCATGCAGATATGTAGCGAGCGTCGAGGTACTGCCTGACTTCATCGTTGCAAGTTCCAAACTCCATGGTGATGCGATCGTGGCCTTTGTAGACATATTTGTAGATGTACTTGATGGCCTTGATGGAGCTGATGGACTCGATATTGATGTGGCAACGGTACTTCCAGATGAGATAGGCAGAGTAAGTGACCACCCAATGATTGTCGACCTGCTTTCCCCGAACGTGATATGTGTGTCCAGTGTCCCGATGCTTGGTAGAGGCACAGGCATCCTCAGAGATGGTGGTCTGATCCCTGAATGGCTTGGGGAAACCTTTGGAGCACTGTCCATTCACCATGCAAGGAGCTGCAGGGTTCTCTGCACCACAGGGTTTATGGACCATGAACTTTTTGATGAGGTCGAGGAGCTCAGGATCATCGTCAGGAAACTCTGAAGACAGAAGGCTGTCTATCTGCTCGGGGGTGCGAAGCTTGGATTGCTCATCGAGAAAGATAATGCAGTGCATGTGAGGAAGGCCACGCTTCTGAAACTCGATGGTGAAAAGATAAGCCACAGCCTTTCCAAATATGCCAGCCTCGATATCCTTGATCATCTCCTTCTGCTTTGCATAGAATGCACGAACGACCACATCTGGGCGATCTGCTGCAGTCTGCCCTGGATGAAGAGCATCCCGTATTTCTGGCCAGGCAGGGTTGGCAGTGATGGTGAGAAAGAGATCCCCTCCATTGCAGTGACGATTGATGGCGAATGCATCCTGAAGAAGCTGCTGCATGTGACGTGTGCTTCCTGCAAAGGATGAAGGAAGAATGATTCTTTGACCCAGAGACTCTGTGTCCACATCGATGTTTGCAGCCACAGCATCTGCCAGGCCAACATAGACTTCGCCTCGAATGGTGTCCTGATTCATCAAAATCCAGCGCAACTGATCCTGCTCAGCAGTGGCCCATCCATCACACACAAACTCCTGAAAGAGCTTTCCAGTCAGAAAGATATGCTGGGGCTCAACAGCAGGTGGTCGAAGGTGGAGGCGATAGCAGTAGAATTCGGATTTGGAGACATGTTTGTGAACTCTGGCACCAACTCGGTTGTTGGCATCGACAGCTGCATACTCGATTTGAGGGTGCCATTGGAGCTGGCCAGTAGGAAACAGCAAAACATAGTGAAGGGCAGGATAGAGGGGATGGACGTCACTGATGCGCTGAAGGGGAGGCCCATGCCTGCGGTAGAGAACAATGTCACGTGTGCTCTCTGGCTGATCGCCATCACCTGGAAGAATGACAGCGATCTCACTATTGGTAGCATCGGGCAGATTGTAGCGGCGATGGTCACAGGATTGATCAAAACGCAAAGCTATCTTGCACTGCTGGTGTGAAGGCAAGTTCCTGGTGAGCTCATGAGCCTGCTTGTACATCTGAACTGCTGGATGGTGACGGTGGAGCATGTCCTGAAGAGTGAGCAAAGTGTGGTGATGGAGGTGAGTGTTCCAGGCATTGGCCATGCGAAAGTTGACAGCGTCAGCTGGATCGTAAATATATAGCTGAGCATAAACAGGAGGTTCACCCTCTGGTGGAAGCAGAGATCCGATCTTGTGGGACAGCTCGCCATGGAGTTTGTAGACATAGGGACCGACACCATCATTCACAGCCTCTTTGCCCTCATTGACCGACTTGTCAATCTTGCGACCGATAGAAGTCATGGCGAGTGCATTATTGTATGTGCGGATGTGATCACGAAATGATTTACCAATGTCATCCTGAGCAGTGAGCAATTGGATAAGCTCAGGTGGGACTGGGTGAAGAGGTGGCAAAGTGATCTTTCCACTCAGGCAGCACATGCCAAATCGAGGATGGATATTTGAGGATTTCATAAGACGTTCAGCCATCCAGTGCAAAGCATGGCAATCAGGGCACTCCACATCCATATTTCCCAGATGATGAACAGGCCAATCTAAATTAAATGGCTGGCGGGCAGGAGGCAAAACAGGCAGAGGTGGTGGTGGTGGTGGTACAGGATCAATCTTGGATAATCAAGTCAGTCACCAAATTGATGAAAACATTATCAGCATGCTTACATGTGGAGGTACATTGGCTACAGGAACAGCAGGAGCAGGAACAGCAGGAACAGCAGGAACAGCCAGAGGTGGGGGAGGTAGAGGGAGAGGTAGAGGTGGCTACATCATTATTCAGTCAGACCATTGCACATGATGTAGAATTTAATTCAACATACAGCAGCCAGAGGTGGAAGTGCTGCATGCTGCACAGCAAGTGCAGCCCAAGCCATTGGGAACCATTGGTGGAGGAGCCATTGGTAGAGGTATATTGGCCACAGGAATGGGAGGTGCAGGAACAGGAGGAACAGGAGCTGGAGGGTCAAAAACAGGAGGCAGAAAAGGCTGCATCAGTATTATGTTGTTAATTAACCTGTGTCACATAGAAGAATATGTAATCCAACATACAGCTACAGCAGGAATAACTAGTGGAACTTGATGTCCAGGCCAAGCCATTGGAGGAGCGACAGGAATGGGAGGTGCAGGAACCAAAGGAACAGGAGCTGGAGGGTCAAAAACAGGAGGAGGACCCAAAGGTGGAACTCGCAGCCCAGCCTGGGCGATTGCATGAGTAGCAGGAATGGGAGGTGGAGGTGCAACAGGAATAGCAGGTGCGGAAGCCATAGGAATGGGAGGTGCAGGAATTGGAGGTGCAGGAACAGGAGGGTCAAAAACAGGAGGGGCAGGAGGGGCAGGAAAAAAATATGGGAGAGCTGCATTGTGTAAAGAAGTGACCACAGGCAGAGGTGGAGCTGCATGAATTGAGCCTCTTCCCCTCCCTCTTCCTCTTCCTCTTCCTCTTCCTCTGCCTCTCATTACCTGTGGAAGGGGAGGAAGTGCTGCCAGCTGTTGTGCCAAATGAGGAGGAAGGTGGTTGTATTGAGGAGGTGGAGGTGGAGGGGTGAGAAAAGGATCGGTGTCATTCCCATTCAGCAAACCACCATGGGGAGGTGGCACTGGCAGCAAAGGCTGGGCAATGTTTATTGTGCGAGCATGGTGTGGAGTCCGGTGGCGAGTAGGGCTATCCAAGGTCCGTTGGTCCCATTCAGTTTGCTGCATGGCCGTCTGGATCCGTCGAGGAGTGTTGGGCGGAGTTGGGTCCATGGGAATCGGGGAGCTCTCTTACAGCAGCAGAGGAGGTGAGATTCTTGTAGGAGGCTGTGAAATCGGTGCAAACAGTGGCAGTTGATAGTGGAGCGACTTCCAAAAATGGAAGGGGAGGCAACTGCAAACCCGCCAGCCCAATCTCCCTGCACACTGTGCCCTGAGAGAGGTCCAAAAAACAACTGGCAGACACTCTTTTTGTTGAAAAAAGAGAAGCCAGGGAGGTAGGACTTCACAGAGCTTCACCTTGGTCTACAGATACCCCAAGAATGCAAAAACAACCCCACTGGAAAAGAGCCCAGAGCCAGAAAGAGAGCAGAAAAGCTAAAAGTGGCCAAAAATCAGCTGAAAATTGGGTTCCTACACCCAGCAAGCCGAAAATTAGCCGAAAAAATTGATCCTACACTCAGTTATTAGATTTGTCATGATAGGAACACCTTATTATATTTGTCAGCAGGTCAAACATTAGCCGAAAATTTGGTTTACTACACTCAGTTATTAGGTTTGTCATCATGGTAACCTTATTTGTCATCAGGCCAAAAAAAACCTGGTTCCTACACTAAGTTATTAGATTTGTCATCAGGAAAATATTTGTTCTGATGGGTAGCCGAAAAAATTGATCCTACACTCGGTTATTAGATTTGTCATGATAGGTACACCTTATAATATTTGTCAGCAGGTCAAACATTAGCCGAAAATTTGGTTACTACACTCAGTTATTAGATTTGTCATCATGGTAACCTTATTTGTCATCAGGCCCAAAAAAACCTGGTTCCTACACTAAGTTATTAGATTTGTCATCAGGAAAATATTTGTTCTGATGGGAACAGTTATTGCATTTGTGATCGGGCCCAAAATTTAGCCGAAATTTTTTTGTTATGATTGGAACCGTTATTACAGATGTGATCGGGCCAAAAAATAGCCGAAATTTTTTTTCGGCCAATTTTTGTCACCCAGTTATTAGCCGAGAATTTACTTCCCACACCTTGTTATATTTGTCATCATTTCTCACCTCTCTCTAGAGTCTCACGGCGTGATGCCATTCCCACCCCTTCAGAGTTTGTCATCATTCCCATGCCACATTCACGTGACCGATCTCGCTTTATTATGGATAAGGAGAACCTGTACTGTAGTAGATATACAGTGTTCTTACCTCTGCTAAACCCTAGCTCTAAGACTAACTAAACCCCAGGTAGGTTATAAGAAACGTGTCATCTCTTCCTCTGTGCAGCGTATGTAGTCTGCTCCAACAGAATGGGTGCCCAGCTGATGACAATATTGATGCTTGGTATGAAGCTGCTTCTCTCTGTGATGAGAACTGACTCATATATGTAGTTTTTAACACTACACTCCATGCCACTGCTACCACACATGTCCCCAATCCCTCCAACTGTCCACCCTTGCTGCCCACCAGTAACTGCTTCAATGCCCTGCTGGTCGACCTACCAGAGGAAGAAGTTCACTTCATGACCAATCCTCCCTCTGAATCCCTCAGCTCAATGGAAGTCACACCCACAGCATGACCTGGTCCACCTACCCCTGCTCTTCTATCAAAATCAAAATCTTGGAAGTGCAAGCTACTACACAAGTACATTGTGGCATCTACACCCTCCCAATGATCACTAGAATTAAAAATTGAGCTGCAGACTATGGATATGCTCAGTGTCTCTGCTCTCCTGGACTTGGGTACCACAGGCCTTTTCATTGATTCTTACCTGGTCCAACAAAAACAGCTCAACACCTACTCACTATCTTGACCCATACCTGTCTACAATTTGGACAGTTCCCCAAATGAAGCTAGGGCAATTTGAAAGGTTGTGGACTTAGTTGTCTAATACAAGAGCCATAATTAATGGGCTCTTTTTGCTGTGATCCAATTAGGGAAGCAGGAAACAATTTTGGGCTAACCATGGCTTTGTGACCATAATCCTGAAGGTGACTGGACTGGGTGACAGATGAAGTCATTATAAGTTGTTGTCCTTCTCATTGTTGTACTTGCTTCACTGAAGGCAGACAGGAATGAGGTGCATGCCACCTCCAACATCTCCCAATGCCTCGTGGAGGCCTTCCACATGAACCCTGTGCCAAAATCCTTTACTGACTCAGTGCTTCCTGACCTGCATGACTTTGAAAATGTCTTCTCCAAGGAATTCTTTGACTCACTTCTTAACCATAAGCCATGGAATCATGCAATTGAGCTCACACCTGATGCCACACCTTTCTCCTGTAAGGTCTACCCTCTCTTTCCTAAAAAAAAATGATGACTTGACAAGTATGGAATATGAGTCATCATTGAAGCTGGAGGTTGTTAGGGACATAGATATGATCACAGAAGTATAGGATGTCATCTGTTTCTGTCCACTCTGCTATACAAAGCAAAAGAGTGGATCTCTTCCTCAGCTCCTTCACTGCTAGACCCACAGCATCCTCATGTAAACCACTGCAGTTCACATGACAAATGTCACATAGAATACTGTGCTTCTCACCCTCCAAGGTAACACCCTCTAATGCATGGACTGTAAACAGGTCAGGTTGCAACAACACAATACCTTGATTGTCATTGCTTCTATCCCCATGATCCAGATGATGAGAGAGGGCATCAGTCTTCCCCATGATGCAGCCCAGGTGATGATGCAGGGAGAAATCAAACCTGGAGAGGTACATAGAGGGACCAGCAGGCTTGATGGTGATTAAGTTTCTTGGCAGTCATGAAGTACTCGAGGTTCTTGTGGTCTGTCCAAATCTTGACCTTGTGTTGAGCACCCTCCAGAAAATGTTGCCACTCCTCCAATGCCTGCATTATTGCCAGCATCTCCTTGTCATGGATCTTGTAATTTCATTCCACAACACTGAGGCTCTTTAAGTAGAAGGTGATGGGGTGCCACTTCTGATCCTCTGGAGACTGTTGGAATAACACTTCACCCATCACAAAGTTGGAACTGTCAGCTTCTACACAGAAGGGGTGGGAGTCATCAGCAAAGGCAAGGACGGGAGTGGAAGTGACCATCTCTTTGAGCTTCTCAAATGCCTCCTGCTGTGCATTGCCCCACCTTTATGCCTCCTTGCCAGTGAGGTCGAATAGTGGGCATGCATTGTGTGAGAAACTCTTGATAAAACACTGATAGAAATTGATGAAGCCCAGAAAAAACTGCACCTCTTTCTTGTTCACGAGCATGGGTCAGGTCATAACACCAGCAACCTTGACTGGGTCCATCTCCACCTGTCCATCCAAAATAATCAAGCCCAGGTATTCGATTTGCATCTTCTCAAACTTGCACTTGTCATTATGAAGGTAGAGTTTGTGCCATTGAAGTCACTCCAGTACCAGGCATGTGATTTCACAATGTTCATTGAGGTCTCGAGTGAAGATGAGGATGTAATCAAGATAGATGCAAACAACAGCTTCCAGTATGAGGTCATGGAAGATATCATTCATTATGGTCTGAGAGGTGGCAGGGCTGTTAGTGAGACCAAAGAACATAACAAGCAGCTCAAAAAAACCATGATTTGTACAAAAAGCTGCCTTCCACTCATCCCCTTCCTTTATCTGTACATTGTTATAAGCCCAGCAAACATCAAGCTTGGTAAAATAATGTGCCCCACAGAGTTGGTTGATGAGTTCAGATATAAGAGGCAGCAGATAATGATTCTTGACTGTAATGTTGTTGAATTGTCGATAGTCTTGGACCAGTCAAAGGGAGCCATTCTTTTTTTGACAAAGAAGAAGGGCGAGGCCATGGGTGATTTAGAATGGTGGATATGATTAGAAGCCAAGTATTCATTGATGAACTTGTCGAGTTGTCATTGTTCTTCAGGGGGGAGAGGATAGAGGAGGAGGATGTGGCACCTAGCATGAGCTCAATTGCATGATCCCATGGCTTATGGTTAGGAAGCAAATCAAAAGATTCCTTGGAGAAGACATCCTTGAGGTCATGCAGGTGAGGAAGTACTGAGTTAGTGAAGGATTTGGGTGCACTGTTCTTGTAGAAGGCCTCTGCAAGGTGCTGGAAGACATTCAAGGTGGCATGCACCTCATGTGAAGGGTTGATAGCAGTGTAGAAAATTCAGTCACCTTCCTCAATCTCCTCCATTTCCTCCACATCATTGTCAGAATCAGGTGCAAGATCTGAAACATCTTCCAAGTCCACATTGGCTATGGGCATTGGACCAGCATGACACTTCCAAGTGCACCTTTCACCCTCAACATTCCTGTCTGCCTTCAGTGAAGCAAGTATAGCAACGAGAGGGACAACAATTCATCATAACTTTACCTGTCACTCAGTCGACCTCAGGATTATGGTCATGAGGCCATGGTGATGATACTCAACCTGGAAACCTAACAAAACCTGTTAAAAGGCTTAGGAAGTATAACTAAGGCTAGAGGAAGGGTGCAAGTTACTAAATATCACCGCTGAGACCAAAACATTGTGTTTAGTGATGCAAAATGGTAAGGGCTGTGGCAAATAGTCTTTAAAGGCATACGAAGAGGTTCGAAGTGAGTTTGAAGTGAGTTTGAGGAGGTTTGAAGATGTTGAAGTAATGTTGAGATATGTTGAGAAGCAAATATAACAAATAGAAAGTGTTTGTTGAAAGGTGATAGGCAATTTGTGATAAAACAAGGAGCGAATATGATAGTTCGAGGAAGTTCACAATATTTCACAGAACTTAGAGATATGACATGAGCTAAGATTCAAGAGAACTGCTCTTAAATCTGACGATAGTGGAAAGGGTAACTCATTCTTTGTGTTCCCTATTGCTTTGCTATTGTTCTAAGTAACTAGTACAAGTCTATATACAATTTAAAGAAATAGTACTAAAAAGGAAATAATAACAAGTATAGAACACGAGGCAGTAAGCACAGCAATAAGGTATTGTAAAACATAAAACAAATGAGGAACGATAATAAATAAAATGTACATTATCTCAGTATAGTAAGAATTCTTGTTCTATTGCTTTAATATATCATTGAGACATAAAAATGCACTTATTGCATTCTAAGTCTCTTGTAGTCTCTCCTCATGTCTGGTAGTGCTTGATATGCAGTGAATTGGCTCACTCCAGGTGTTCAGCATGTATCGAAAGGGTTTCAAAACAGCTATATGGCAGCCAATATTGTTCGAAGTAGTACAAAGTTGTTCAAAAGCATTCAAAGTGTCACAAAATTATTTGAAGTCATTCGAAGTTGTCTGAAATAGTGCGAAATAGTTTGAAAATGTTTGAAAAGGATTCGTGGTCAATTTCGTGGCATTTGTAGTGATTCAGAGTGCATGTCATAATGTGTAGATATAATTAGATCCTTCTCAAGACCTTAGAGCATGCAGTGGACCTATCAACGGGTAGCCCAAAATTGCCTCCTGCTTCTCCAGTTGGGTCACAGCAAAGAGAGCCCATTCACTGTAATATTTGTACCAGAGGACTAGGTCACCAACCTCCTGAATTGCCCTGGCTTTATTTGGGGAACCATCCACATTGTAGACAGGTATGGGTCGAGATAGTGAGTGGGTATTGAGTTGTTTTTGTTGAGCCAGGTGTGAATTGATGAAAAGGCCCATGGCACCTGAGTTCAGGAATGCAGAGACACTGAGTACTTGCTCCATATCTATAGTCTGCAGCTCGATCTTCAATTATAGTAATCACTGAGAGGGGGTGGACACCACAATGTATTTGCATGGTAGCTTGCACTCCCAAGATTTCAATCTGGGAAGAGAAGGAACAGGTCTGAGTGGAGCAGGTGTGACTTCCATTGAGCTGAGGGATTCAGGGGGGAAATTGGTCATGGAGTAAAGTTCTTCCTCAAGTGGGTCAATCAGCAGGGCATCAAAGTGGTTACTGGTGTGCAGCAGGGGTGGATAGTTGGAGGGATTGGGGGCATGTGTAGTTGTAGTGCATGGAGTGTAGTTTAAAAGCCAGATTCATGAGTTGGTTCTCATCACAGAGAAAAGCAGCTTTGTACCAAGCATCAATATTGTCATCAGCTGGGCATCCCTTCAACATCTGTGCAATCTGATCCTGAACTTTCCAATTGAGACCACAACAAAATTAACCATTACTGACAGCCCACTCCCATATTTTGCCATGTCCACTAAATCTCTAAACTCATCAATATAGTCATCCACAGATCGGTGTGCTGAGTAATACAAGGATAACTTGAGGTGCATTGCAGGTCATTGGCATTTGTGAGAGGGCAGAAATGTCATACAAACTCCTCCCTAAAGTTGTTCCAAGAGGAAAAAGGGAGGGAACCAAGTTTCTGGACTTGGCACAAAATGCAGTCAATGTAGAGGTAGGCACACTCAGACTTCATGTATGTGAAGGCCCAATAAATTTTTGCAGTGTCATCTAGGAACTGATTAGGGTGAAGACTGATATATAACTCACAGGAGTTGAGGAAAGAACATCTGTGAGAGCGTGCATCATTAAAGTTGGTGGGGGAGGGACAATTTAATCTGTGTGCCAGTGATATTAGGTAGAGCATTGATGCTGGAAGTGGTTGGGGTTGGAATAAATGGGATATTAGGTGAGGGACTAAGCTGTAGGGTATTAACAAAGCTTTCAATATACAATTTAAGCAATTCAATTTGTGTGCGCAATCTGGTAATGGCGTCTTTGAGCACTTCGACATGTTTTTGGGCGTCCATGGCATATAGTGGAGATAAGGGTGCACTTAAGGTGGGGGTGTTGATTGGACACTCCAGGTGCACCTAACAGAGGGGAATCCAAAGAGAAAACTCTAAGGACCCATCTGTTGATGCCCAGTATATGTGATAGACCTGAAAATCAAATAGTAAGCTAAAAATAGCAAAAAGGCAGAGATAGGCAGATCAAGCTGCAGGATGACATCACCTTGATGGATAAACATTCAGAAGGGGTCTTGCCTCTAAGAATAGAACTGTTAACATGTACCAAGATGGAAAAAGCTGAAATATAATAATAAAATAGGAATAAATCGCAGAAAATCATAGAAAAGGCAGAATAGGGTGAAATAAAATATATAAAAATATGGGACAAATGCAGAAAATTTCCCAGACACCTGGGGCACCTTCTTTTCCCCTTACAAGTAAAGAATGTGTACCCTTTGCCATTGATTTCAGAAATAATTGACAAGGTGGGAAATGCCATGACCAATAGTTCCCTGACTTTCCAACATATGATGAACAACATTTTCAAGGATGTAATAGACAAAGGCATGGTAATAATATTTATTGACAATATTCTGATATTCACAGAGAACAAGAAAACTATGAAGCAATAGTACAGGAGTTGCTATGACTATTGGCAGAGAATGATCTATTTGTGAAACTGGAGAAATGTGTGTTTGGGCAAACAAGATTGAGTTCCTAGGATTGATAATTGGTCCTAACAAAATCAAAATGGATCTTATCAAGATACAGACAATTATTGATTGGCCTGCACCCACCCATATCAAGGAGGTTCAAGCCTTCTTGGGACTCACAAATTAGTATTGTTGCTTTGTACATAATTTTCCCAAAATTGCTGCACCCTTACACAACCTTATGCAAAAGTGAGTAGTGGGGAGGTGGGAGGAACAGCAGCAGATGCCATTGAGGAGTTGAAGAGGAAGTTTGTGAAGGAACCAATATTACCTCCAGTAGATTTCATGCATCCCTTATGAGTGGAATCAGATGCATCCAATTTTGCTACTGGAGCAGTATTATCAATGCCATGTGAAGATGACAAATGGCTTCCTTGTGCATATCTGTCCCAAGGGTTGAATGATGTAGAAAGGAATTATGATGTGCATGACAAAGAAATGTTGGGAATAATATGAGCATTGGAGGCATGGAGACATTATTTGAAGGGATGTATGTACATATCAGATTGAAATCTGGACAGATCACCAAAATCTGCAATACTTCATGTCCACTAAAAAGCTTAACCATTGGTAGGCACATTGTGTATTATTCCTATTGCATTTTAATTTTTACTTAGTTCATAAAGCAGGAAGCTTAATGAGGAAAGCAGATGCATTATCCAGATGTACAGATCATAAAAGGGGGGTGGAGGAGGACAATAAAAATATTGCCCTACTCAAACCTAAATACTTTTGCATTTGCACTATGCATCAAGGGAATCTATTAATAGATAGCTCAGAAACAGAAATGTTGTGTAAAATTTGACAATGTTCAGAGATGGATGATGAAGTAGTGGAAGCTGCGAAAGCTCTGAATGGAGAGAAGAAAGGTAATATTAAAAGAGATGAGTGAATAGAGAAGCAAGGGTTGGTGTTAGGCTAAAGCTCTCTTCATAAGTCCAATGGGATGTTAGTCCAGACTAAGATCACAACTGCTTGTAAGCAGTTGTTGTGAGGATGACTTAGGATGCTAGTGAGAGCATTGAATAAGCTAGGTCAAGCTGGGGCTTGACTAGTGCTACATTGCCAGGTTAAATAGTACAGTGAATGGTGATGCTACCATAACTGTAGATACAATAGAGAAACAATAGCAAGGGAGAATGGTAAAGTATGCCATGTGGTAACTACAATAGCATGAGATTGGAATGAGTAAGATTAGTATGAAGCATGGTGAAAGACTCAGTGGAAGACAATAGCATAAGAGGGGTCATAGTAAGACAATAGTGAAGATGAACAATAATGTGGAAAAATAAAGCATATGTATGAGTGCCTGTAAGAGTGCCCCTTCATCATAACAGTTGGTGTTATTCTGAGGAAAGGTATATATACCAAAGGATCAAGATTTTCAAAGGGAGATCGTCCAGTTACATCATACTGCTGGACATCCAGGAAGATGGAAGACATTGGAGTTTGTAATGAGAAATTATTGGTGGTCCAGAATTTCAAAATATGTGTTGGGGTATGTGGATGGATGTGATACATGCATGAGGGGAATGAAATTTCCAGAAAAACCTGCAGGAAAATTAATGCTGAACCCTATACCTAAAGCACCATGGTGAGATATATCTGTAAACTTTATCACTGGGTTACCCAAAGCTCAGGGATACAATGCAAGATTTGTAGTATGCAACCACTTCATAAAAAACGTCCATATTATTTCTACTACTGCAGAAACCTCATCATTAGGCTTGGCACACCTCTATCTAAATCAGGTATGGCGGTTACATGGATTACCTAATACCATTATCTCTGATTGTGGACCACAATTTGCTTCTGCATTTATGCAAGAGTTAAACAATATATTGGAAATTCAAACCAAATTATCTACACCATATCACCCACAAATGGATGGGCAGACAAAGAGAATGAACCAGGAGTTGGAGCAGTACCTACGTATGTTTGTCAACTATTAACAAACTGACTGGCCTGAATGGTTGGCAATTGCCAAATTTTCCCACAATAATAAATTCCATTCAGCTATTTGCATATCACCCTTCTTCACTAATTATAGGTATCATCCCCATATGGGAATAGAATTTCAAAGGGAAATCAAGGTATAGTTGGTAGAAAATTTTGTATCTAAGATGTGAAAGGTACAGAAAGAAGCAGAGGTGGCATTGATGAAAGCACATGATGATATGATGTGTCATGCAGATCATACTCGAGCCATTGCTTCAGAGTACAAAGTTGGTGACTTGGTATGGCTAAGTACTAAGGATCTAAATATTCCTTGACCTTCAAGAAAACTTACAGAGAAACAAGTTGGCCCATACACGATCTTCAAAGTAATTTCACCCAATGCAGTAGTGCTAAAATTACCTTGATCATTCAAAATTGATCCTGAGATTAATGTTTCCCACCTATGCCCTTACTGCCCACCCACTATTCCCAGTCAACAAACTGCTCCACAACATCCAATAATGGTAGAAGGTGCTCCAGAATATGTAGTTGAAGAAATTTTAGACTCATGTCTTCGATGAAATAAATTGGAGTTCTTAATAAAGTGGAAGAACTATACCAACAAAAATAACTTATGAGAACCTGAAGAGAATTGTAAGCAAGCATGTTGATAGGTCCATTGTATGCTCTAAGGTCTGAAAATGGCTCTAATCATATTGATGCATTATGACACATGCTCCAAATTGCTATGAATGCCACGAAATCGATTTTGAACCCTTTTCAAACTATCTCAGATGACTTTGGATGACTTTGGATGACTTTGAACAACTTCATGACACTTTGAACACCTTCAGATCACTTCAGATCACTTCGAATAACATTGGCCACCATATGGCTATTTCAAAACCCTTTTGACACACACCACATTTGGAATAAGCCATTTTGTCACATATTGAGCACCACTGGACATGAGGAGAGATGACAAAAGATTTAGAATGTGATAAGTGTGGTTTTATTTCTCAATGATATATTGAAGCAATAGGACAAGAGCTTTTACTATACTGGGACAATGTATGTCTCAATTATTATTATTTCTCATTTGTTTTACAATTTACAAAGTCCTTTATTGTTGCATATATTGCCTCTTGTTCTCCATATGTTATATTTCCTTTTTAGTACTATCTCTTCAAAATGTATATGGACTTGTACTAGCTACTTAGAAAAACAGAGAAGAAGTACCCTCTCCCTTATAATTTGATTTAAGAGTGATTCTCTTGAGTCTTAGCCTCGCATCGCATCTCTAAGTTCTGCAAAATATTGCAAACTTCTTTGAACTTTTGTATTCAGTCCTCGACTTATCTCACATCGCCAATCATCTTTCAAAAAACACTTCATATTTGCTATATTCACTCCTTGACATACCTCGACATCAGTGCAACTCTTTCGAACTATTTTGGACATCTTCAAACTATTTTGGACATCCTCAAACATCTTCAAACTCTTTCAAACCTCTTTCAAACCTCCTTTGAACAACTTTGTATGCTCTCACAAACTATTTGCACCATTTCTTATCATTTTATGTCTTTAAACATAACCTTGGATATCAGCAGTGATATTTAGCACCAACTCGCACCCTTCCTCTAGCATGTGTTATACTTTTTAAGCCTTTTAACAAGTTTTTGTTAGGTTTCCAGGTCATCAGCATAATGCAATCGCCCAATTCTTTAACTTAATCCAAATGCTCCACATTGCATTGCTAGAATGGTATATGAGGGGATGAATTTCCAGCCTTACCAAAATTTCACAGAGGGGACAGATACAATATTTTCTTGCCTGGAAGTTGAGGCATAAAAAAGGGGTGATGTTAGGAAACAGCCCCATTACCTAATTAAATTTCATTTTATTTTATTATGTCAAATTATGCTACCTTACACCAAAGAATGCTACACTTTGTTAGCATGAGAATTTTATTTCACATGTATGAGTGCATTGGTAACAACATTGTACAATATGTGTAACATAGTGTATAAACTGTAAATATACACCTAGGGGACCCCAGTTGTGTTCTCTTAGATATTCCATCCACACTTGTGGTGCGAAAAGCCTTTCTCAACCAACTCATCTATTAATAACCCCTTGCATCAAAACCATCAAAACCCCCATCACACACGCAGATTCCACCCCCTTCTTGTAGAGAAAACTTGCACAGTCCAGCTAGCAGATGGTGGGTGTCACCCTAACACAGAACCCCTGAGCCCTCTGACCACTGATGACCAGGTCTGACCAGAAGTCCAGTGTTTTTCTTGTTCAGGTCCCATCCTTGGTAGCACCATTTGAACTCTGACAAGCAGCAGGGGCACTAGGGCATCATCCACATCATCCCCCACATGAGCAAGGGCTCACAAGGCTAGATGTGTGTGCTTCATCACCATTGTCAGATAGCACCAACAATCCACCCTGTGAGCAGTGGCTCATGAGATAAGAATAGAACTGTCAACATGTACCAACATGGAAAAAACTGAAATATAATAATAAAATAGGAATAAATTATAGAAAATCATAAAAAATGCAGAATAGGGTGAAATAAAATACAAAAAAATATGGGACAAATGCAGAAATTGCTCAGATGCCTGGGATGCCTTCCTTTCCCCTTACAAAAAGAGTTTATTATTGATCAAATCCTAAACCAATGATGAGGTTGAGGATCACAGTACCTCATCCCTAGCTATGATCCAGAAGAAGACCATTGGTTACTAGGCCATGAAGTGGCCAACTGTGAAGCACTGGACATCTGATTGGCAAAACGAGATCTGGTTGCTAGTATGTAGCCTTTCAATTTTGTTCACTGGCTGTTAGCTTTTCCCCCCTGGGTTTTTTAATGCACCCATGCCCTTGGTTGTTTTGTACAATACCTTTCAGAAATACTTGGCTGGGGGACCTTGATTTGAATTTTTTATGGGGGGGTATAATGGTGGCTCATATTGACACTTGTTTACCATCACATGACAACTGATACGTAGAAGGGGGAGCTCCCCTACATACATGACACCAACCACGACATCCAACTGTAGTACTACATAGTCCTCACGTTCATCATCAATCCATACCTTGTGCTTGTTATTGTCTTGATCCTTCTGGTATCACAGATAGTGATTTCTCATGTGTGTAATGCATGAGATTGCCTTATAGGCTCAGCACTAAGGGGAAATGTCAAGACCTGACTCACCCAATCAAATTCCCAGTCTTTCCTAAACTCTTTTCCAATTCCTTTCTGACCTTGTCCATCAGCATCCCCAGCTGCACCACCTCTTACTCAGCAGACAAGTCATCATGTGCCTTAGTAATCATTTGCTTACTCATTTTATTCCTAATACAGTCTTACCAATTCTGGTCATGAACACTTACCAAGACCCATTAGTAAACTTCTGCATTACCCATTGGTGATACTCAACCCAGAAACCCAAACAAAACCTACTAAATGGCTTCGGATGGTATAACATGAGTCAGAGGAAGGGTGCGAGTTGGTACTAAATATCACCACTGATACCCAAACATTGTGTTTAATGACATGAGATAATGAAGTGCATTGCAAATAGTCTTTAGAGGTGTATGAAGATGTTTGAAAGAATTCAAAATAGGTTCAAAGATGTGTGAAAGAGTTCGAAGTAGGCTCAAAGAAGTTCAAAGAGGTTCAAAGAAGTTAGAAGAGGTTCAAAGAAGTTAGAAGAGGTTCAAAGAGGTTCATAGTATATCGAGGAGTGAGTTTAGCAAATGTGAAGTGTTTGTCGAAAGGCAATAGGCAATGTGCAATAAAATGAGAAGCGAATATGATAGTTTCAAAGAAGTTCACACTATTTCGCAGAACTTAGTGATATGACATGAAGATAAGACCCAAGAGAATGGCTCTTAAGTCAGACGATAAGTGAGAGGGTAACTTGTGCTCTGTTCCCCATTGCTATTCTTTTTTTTGTAACCAACACAAGTCTATATACAAAATGAAGAGATAGTACTAAAAAGGAAATAATAACATGTGTAAAACATGAGGCAATGTGTACAGCAATAAAGGTATTGTAAAACATAAAACAAATGAAAAATGATAATAAGTGAAATGTACATTGTCCCAGTATGATAATAGTTTTTGTTCTATTGCTTTAATATATCAATAAAACACAAAACTGCACTTATCATATTCTAAATCTCTTGTAATCTCTCCTCATGTCTGATAGTGCTCAATATGTGGTGAATTGGCTTGTTCCAAATGTGCGGCATGTATCAAAAATGTTTCAAGACAGCTATACGGTGGCCGATGTCATTCAAAATGCTGCAAAGTTGTTCTAAGTGTCACGAAATGTTGCGAAATGGTTCGAAATAGTTCAAAGTCATTCGAAATAGTGTGAAATAGTTTGAAAAGAATTCGAAGTCGATTTCATGGCATTCGTAGTGATTCAGAGTGCAGGTCATAATGTGTCGATAAGGTTAGATCCTTTTCCAGACCTTATAGCACGCAGTGGACCTATCATCCTCCCCCTTACTGAAATCCTGACTGTCCCAGTCAACCAATCGAAGTCACATGCAGAATGCATGATCATGTTGAAAACTTAGCGAGGTTCGAAATATTTCTCGTTCTTCTTCATCCATCTCTATATCATCCAACTCTAGCTTCTATCATGTCTCTTCTTGTGGAACTCAACATCAAAATTTTCAAATACATGAGATCAATGCCCGAGTGCAGTGTCATGGAGGACTTGGATTTCAAAGTCTGGGGGCGCAGTTTTTGTGAAAAAATGGTGCGTCTGTCGCTGATCGATTCATGGTTAAAATTGCTAAAACATTTTGTATAAGCAGAATATGATGAACTCGGCAACGATTTAGGCGAGGAGTGCAACACAGCCATACAGGAAGTCGTTAATAAAGTATTCAAACTCTACAAACCAATGGCTCGATGTGAATGGCTTTCATAGGGCACTGATCTATTATTCATAGATTTAGTGGAAGAGATCGAACACAAGATGAAAGAGGAGGAAGAAAAATGGGTTCAAGAGGAGAAGGAGCTGGTGCAGAAGGTGAAAATTGATGGTTGACAGAGAGCATTGGCAGAAGCTTGAAATGCAGCTCTTGCTGCATTTTGTGCAAAGACAATTTCGAAGGAAGAGTTGTGGCAGAGGAATGTGGTTGCGGCAGAGGAATGTGGAGTTTGAGGCTGAGGCAAGGGCAATCGAGAGGGTGGAGGCTGGCAAAGGTGATGATGATGAGGATGAGGATGAGGGCGAAGAGGAGCTACCCATAGTAAGGGTAGTGAAGAGAAAAGTGGTTGAGGTGGGAAACGATGAGGATGATGAACATAAAGTCAAGGGGGTAGAAGTGGAGAAGCAGCTGTGAATAGAAGTGAGCAGGCTCCTCGATTTTGAGGGCCTGGTGAGTGTTTTTTTTTTTACTTTCGAAGAATTTTGGAGGTACTAATGCTTTCATAGTGTGATCAATGTGCTGGGTTTAAGTCCCAGCCATGCTGTATTGTCAAGGATGGGGCCATGAAATGTATGAAGTGCACTCAAGAAGCACAAGGTTGTTATTGGGAGGGGGTGTTGAGGTGAGGGCTTCACAAGGGTGAAGTGAAAAAATTCGAGGGCATGAATTTTGTCTCGTGCATGAAGCCAGGTATGAATCGTATTTGAAATTGTTGTGAAGCAATTGCTAACTTGTTTTTAAATTTTGTAGTACATCAAATTCAAGTCATGGGCCTATTCAAAGATGTCGAACCAGTCGCAAGGCCTTCAAAGGCATCGAAGGAGAAAAAGAGGTCATTGAAGGGGAAGGTGAAGGTGAAGGAGTTGTGCAGTTTCAAGGAGGCTCAGGGTTTGGATGAGGCTGGCATTCATCATCGAGTGCTGGCAACTAGATTGGCCGAGATGAAGGTGGAGAAGAAGATTCTGTCTAGACAGATAGAAGTGTTGGAGGATATGTTAGAGGAGTAGAAAAGAAACTGTTTGTTGTAACTCTTTCGATTTGGAAATAGAGTCTCATGGGCTTTGAAAAATAGTGATAAGTAAAGTGAAAAGAATAGAAAGATAAGGGAAAGGCATAGTTATTTATTTTCGAAGTTTTGAAAGTCTTCAAAAGTATTTTTGTCGAGGTTTGAAGATGTTCGAAGCTTTTTCGAGGTGGTCAAAGTCAATATCGAGAAGATGCAGTGAAAGCAAAATAGTCATAAAATATTTTTGGGAAATATCGAGGTCAAGGTCGAGATGAGCAAAGGTCTGTATGGGCAAATAGAAGTGAAAGCTGTCGAGGCTGTTTTGAGGAATGTTGAGCATAGCAATGTTTTCAATAAGTAGAATGAGATCAAACTGAAAAAGAGAAAGGAAATGGGAGAATTTAATTGATGTCAATAATACTAGCTATAATCGTAATAATTGAGTTGAAGAACTGGTTGAATCGAAATTGGATGAGGAGTCGAGGGGTCAAAAATGAGGTTGAGGTAATATTCATCGGCAATTGGTGTGATAGAAATTTTGGCGATAAGGGAAAAGCTGATGGAGATGAATTTCAAGCGCTATACTGGACTTCAAGGGTGAATGCGAATGTGAATCTGGCAAAAGTGATTTTGAAGTAGACGATGAGATGGCAGATGGTGCAGATGATGAGACCAAGGACAAAAATATTGGGAGTGGCGATTGACATGTTGAGGTCGAAATAGGCAATGGAAGGGGTGAATGCAATGAAGATATCAGAGGCGAGATCGAATTCAAAAATGACAAAGGTGCGACCTTTAGAGTGGACTGGGCAGGAACTACTGAAGGTGAGGATGATGGGATTAGAATGGACATGGGTGATGTAGCTGGGACAATGCAATAAAGACCAGGAGGTGTGACATGACAATTTCAAAGTGCAACATTTTCTTGTTCGAGTGCAAGCTGTTTTTTGAGGGCTAGTTCCTGTTCGAGGGCCGCATTACGAGTTTTAAAGTCATTCGAATTGTTCGAGCTGTAAGGGATACCATCAGATGCTTGGTTTGATGTAGTCAAAGGTGTGATATCGGTGATGAATGAGGTCAGAGCAAAAATTTTGGGTACTGAGTTGGTCGAATTCAAAGCTGCAATAACCAACACGAAGTTTGATGTGAAATGTTTGAGGATGTGTGAAACATCTTCAAAATCGATCAATGTGCTAGGCTGCGATAAATTTGAGGTTGAAATTGATTGCTGTGAAATAGAATATGAGTTCAAAAATGCTATAGCAAATTTTGTGGCATTGTGGATGTCATTCAGCATATATGGGTCATTGGGATAGTGATCAAAGAACTTTACTTCGATACAGTCCACAATTCGAGTCCATAAGTCTATTTGAAAGCCTCAAAGAAAAGCTCAACTCTGTTTGGCTTCTGAAAGTCTATGTTTCGAGTGAAGGAAGCTTGTGAGCTTGTATAATGACCTGTAATAAGCTGCTAAATCATTTTTGTCAAAAATACCAGTGCGAAGTTGTTCATTAACAAGTGAATCCATGTCCAAAATGCTGTATTTTCATTCGTTTTCTATTTTGGGATAGAACTTAAATACTGCAATGTGAAATTTGTCAAACAAAGTGCTGGGTTCGTACTCTGGAAGCGATTCCCAGAGTTCATAAGAGTCGAAGTCGATGTATCTGCAAGCATGTCTTTTCTTCAAGTTGTGATCTGTAATACTGCAAGTCATGAACAAAAATTTGAGATCTTCGAAGTATTTTCAAAAGTCTTTAGGTCATCTCGAATTGAACTTCGAAAATGTAAAGTGACCAGGAGCTGGCATAAAGGATGTCGACATGTTTGAGGTAGATTTTGGAGGTCACAAGGTCAAAATTTGTGCAGTGTCATGGTTCATATGTTTTTGAGGTCGAAGATGGTAGCAATATCATAAGCACGAAAGGCAAAAGAGTGCAAAATACTATTATCGAGATCTCCTGGTTATTCAGGAGGGTTGGAGGCCAAATGAGTTCAATCCAAAGTCAAAATCATTGAGCCCCCTTTGGTGAGATGAGTGGTAGAAAAGAGTGGAGGTTCAACAATGAAATGATCTAGAAACCCCTCACAGTGGGCTCCAAAATGATGATACTCAACCCAGAAACCCAAACAAAACCTACTAAATGGCTTCAGATGGTATAACATGAGTCAGAGGAAGGGTGTGAGTTGGTACTAAATATTACTGCTGATACCCAAACATTGTATTTAATGACGTGAGATAATGAAGTGCATTGTGAATAGTCTTTAGAGGCATATGAAGTTGTTCAAAAGAGTTCAAAATAGATTCAAAGATGTGCGAAAGAGTTCAAAGTAGGCTCAAAGAAGTTCAAAGAGGTTCAAAGAAGTTAGAAGAGGTTCGAAGAAGTTAGAAGAGGTTCAAAGAAGTTCGTAGTATATCAAGGAGTGAGTTTAGCAAATGTGAAGTGTTTGTCGAAAGGCAATAGGCAATGTGCAATAAAATGAGAAGCGAATATGATAGTTTCAAAGAAGTTCACACTATTTCGCAGAACTTAGTGATATGACATGAAGATAAGACCCAAGAGAATGGCTCTTAAGTCAGACGATAAGTGAGAGGGTAACTTGTGCTCTGTTCCCCATTGCTATTCTTTTTTTTGTAACCAACACAAGTCTATATACAAAATGAAGAGATAGTACTAAAAAGGAAATAATAACATGTGTAAAACATGAGGCAATGTGCACAGCAATAAAGGTATTGTAAAACATAAAACAAATGAAAAATGATAATAAGTGAAATGTATATTGTTCCAGTATGGTAATAGTTCTTGTTCTATTGCTTTAACATATCAATGAAACACAAAATCACACTTATCATATTCTAAATCTCTTGTAATCTCTCCTCGTGTCCAGTAGTGCTCGATATGCAGTGAATTGGCTTGTTCGGAATGTGCAGCATGTATCAAAAATGTTTCAAGACAGCTATCTGGCAGCCAATATCATTTGAAATGCTGTGAAGTCATTCTAAGTATTGCAAAATGTTGCAAAATGGTTCAAAATAGTTTGAAGTCATCCAAAATAGTGCGAAATAGTTTGAAAAGACTTTGAAGTCAATTTTGTGGCATTCATAGTGATTCAGAGTGCGTGTCATAATGTGTCGATAAGGTTAGATCCTTTTCCAGACCTTATAGCATGCAGTGGACCTATCACCGTTATTCTTCTAGCCCTAGTTATTTAAGCACCCATAGCTTAGCCTTAGTCTCCAGTTTGCAAATTACTTGTGCCTACACTTGTACTTGTACTTGCAGTTATCCTTGTATTATTCTTGCCTAATAACATCCTCTTAATCATCCTCGACTTATTCCTGTCAAACTTTCAATCTCTTGAGTCCTCTCAACTTAATCACTTCATAACCTCTGCTTCATTCTACCTTTGCCCTCCATCTGGAAACCCACTGGACATTTGCTCACCTCTGCTTGAAATAGGATGACTGTTAAGGAGAAGGGCACAACTTCTTATAAGTTGAAGCCAAGTCCTCTCTGGCCCCTTTTTACCTGGCATGCTACAGCCTGGTGAATTCTGCCTGGAACCCCTGCACACCTCCGAACACTGACAACTGGGTCTGACCAGAAGTCCAGTGTATTTCTGACCAAGTCCCAACCTTGGCAGTAGCGATCTTGAATCTTGACAGTATTTGCAAACTCACACTTCTTTCATAACCTACACTATTTTGAACCTTATTCTATGTCCTGCACAGAATCACATTCTCAGCAGAGAATAAGAAACTCCCACCATGCAAGCACTCTTCCAGGTTTAGCAGCTATCCGACAATCAGTACTCCCAGCTCCTAGACCCACTTCTACTTTTGGTGCCTTAGTCTGACCATCAAATGTATTTCGACGAGTCAGCTCAGGTGCACCATCTGCTAGCACCAGCACCATGTCTATGCACTTGCCTTCAGAACCCCCTTGGATTCCAACTTTACCCAACTATGTGGGGGACGACAGGCAACCCAACCCTATCAAGAAGAAAGCTACAGGTGAAGAGAATGGACTTTCTGGTGGATCCGATGACCCTAGTGGTCCTGACAGCCCCAGGGATGACCCCAATCCTGATGATCCTGAAGACCAACCTCCTTTAGGTGGGAACCCAAATCTGGACAACAGATTTGTCGATGCCTTGTTCAATCTTTTGGACAGTCTCTGCACTCTCTGCCAGAACCAAGCCCCAAAGCCTGAGAAGATCAAAGTCAGGGAGCCCGACACATTCAACAGTTCCAACCCCCAGAAACTTCAGGACTTTCTAGTTGCTTGCAACCTCCATTTCTGAGATTGCTCTCACATCTTTGCTTCCGATGAAAGGAAGATCTTGTTCATCATTTCTTATCTAAAGGTATCAGTGCTCAGCTAGTTTGAACCTGGCCTCAATGACCCGATGGATTCTGCTCACTGGATGTGAAATTTTGAGGTGTTCCTCAGGGAACTAGAGAGCAATTTTGGCCCTCATGACCCTTTGGGGGACACTGAGAAGGCTCTTTCAGAGCTCACTATGAAGCAAGGAGGCCGTATAGTCAAGTATAATGTGGACTTTTAGGAACTAGCCTCCTGGGTTGATTGGAATGAAGCTGCTCTTTGTGACCGGTACTTCCGTGGACTTCCACTCCATCTCTGCATAGATGTTTTGTGGGGCGAAAAGCCTGACACCCTCGCAGCCTTGCAGCTCAAGGCCCAAGATGCTGACAACATTTACTGGATGCAGGAAGAAGAGAACTGCCTCGATGCCAAGACCTCTGGAACTCCCACAAACTCCAGGAAGAAGGACTTCAAGGGTTCCCCAAATTTCAATTCCAATTCTGGCTCTAACTCTAATAATTAGTCCAAACTGCAGAATCTGTTCAACTCTAATGGCAGTAACCAACCCTTGACTGGCACTGCCTCTGGGTCCAAGAGTAACAAGCTGAAAGACTCCATCTCTGACAAGTTGGGGAAAAATGGCAAACTAACCAGAGAAGAGCGGAAGCACTGGATGAAGCAAAGTCTTTGCCTTTATTGTGCTGAAGAAGAAAACCTAGCTGGCAATTGCAGCAAGTCCAAAGCTGCGAAAGCTGTGCAGCTGCAGTCTCTAAATCCATGCCAGATTCCACGGACTCAAAAAAATAATTTACAACCCTCAGGAAAATGCCAATAGGGCTGAGGCTTGCATTGACCTTTCCCAACTAGCTGACTATGTTCACCTCAATGTGTCCGCTCTTTCCATGACTCTGATTCCCTGACCATCCTCCTATCTGTTTCTGACAACTCTATACCAACCTGAACCTTTATCGACTCTGGCTCCTCCCACTGTTTTCTCAACTCTACTTTTGTGCTGGAAAATTATTTCAGCATGAAAACCATTTTGTTGATGGGACTCTGACTGTTCAATGGAACTTGCAACTCTGTCATCATGCAAGTTACAAAGCTCCCAGTAACTTTTCTGTCTGGTGAAGTGTTCAATCTGACATTTTATGTAACCCCGCTCGACTCTTCCTGTTCTGCAGTCCTTAGTCACAACTGGCTGAAGCAATACAATCCATTAATTGACTGGTCTTCTAGCCAAATAACTTTCTGCTCTGCAGATCATAGAGGTCCAACACCCCTGACATCCTCTGACCCTCCAACTTCTGAGTCACCTCTGAATTTTCCAGTGGATACCTGCACATCTCCTGCAATTTCGTTCATCAATGCTGCCACATACATGCATGCTAGCAAGCTTCCTGGGACTATTGCCTTTCAGATAATCTTTTTCCCAGAAGGCCTCACAGCCAAATCTTCAGCTGTCACTGGAAATCTGGTGGACCTTTTGGATATCCCTAAAGAATATCATGAGTTCACCAATGTCTTCAACAAACAGAAGGTGGACATCCTTCCTCTACACTGCCATTACGACCTAAAGATAGAGATGGAAGATAATGCACCCCTACCTCTGGGTTGTATGTACTCCCTCTCCCCATTCAAACTAGAGGCCCTGCAAGTGTTCATCAAAGAGAATGTTTGTTCCAGCTTCATCTGACTCTCCAAGTCACCTCATGGTGCTCCTATACCCTTTGTCAAGAAAAAGGATGGTATGCTCCAGTTTTGTGTCAACTACTGGGGCCTCAACTGTATCACAAAGAAGGACCACTACCCACTTCCACTAATCTCTGACCTCCTTGATGTGCCCCACAAATCCTGCATCTTTACTAAGATCGATCTCTGACATGCTTACCATTTGGTATGCATCGCTGATGATGATAAATGGAAGATGACATTCTGGACCCACTATGGGTCCTTCGAGCGGTTGGTGGTTCCCTTCGGCCTCACCAATGCACCTGCAGCCTTCCAGCACCTCATGAATGACATCTTCAGTGACATGCTCGATGTCTGCATCATCATATATCTCAATGATATTCTTATCTTTTCTGATGACATGACAAAACACAAGGCTCATGTTAAAGAAGTTCTCTGAAGACTCTGGAAACATGGACTTTATGCCTCTCCACAGAAATGTGAGTTCCACAAAAATACAGTTGAATATCTTGGGTTCATCTTGTCTCCAGATGGACTCTGGATATCTGAGGACAAAGTAAAGACCTTCCTGGACTGGCTGGTACCCCAGAAGGTCAAGGATATCCAGTCTTTCCTTGGATTCTGCAACTTTTACTGCAGGTTCATTCACAATTACTCTGACATCGTCGTCCCTCTTACCCACTTGATGTGGAAGAACTTACCCTGGGACTTCAACATGAAGTGCTAAGAAGCCTTTGACAGGCTTAAGGAAAAAATTCACCCATGCTCCAGTCCTCTCTCAGTGGGTACTGGATTTCCACCTAGTCCTTGAAATGGACACCTCTGACTATGCCCTGGCAGCAATCCTTTCTGCCCACACCCCTGATGGTGACATTCACCCTGTTGCTTTCCACTCCTGCTCCTCCAATTCTGCTGAGTTAAACTATGACACCCATGACAAAGCACTCCTGGCCATCTTCGAGGCATTCAAACATTGGTGACATTATCTGGAGGGCTCCAGGAACCTGATCGATGTGGTCACTGATCACAAAAACCTGGAGTACTTCAGCACCACCAAGCTCCTCACCTGCTGCCAAGCCAGATGGTCCGAGTATCTCTCACAGTTTAACTTAGTCATCTGCTTCCACCCTGGGAAACTAGGGGTGAAACCTGATGTGCTCACTAGATGTTGGAATGTTTACTGCAAAGGGGGAAATGGCGACTTTGTCTCGGCAAACTCAAGCAATTTCTGACCTGTCTTCACCCAAGAACAGCTCATCTCCTCACTTTGAGCCACATACTTCACCACCCCAGTCATCTGACAAGCAATCCTTATGGACATTGAGAAGCTCCACAATGACATCTGATCCTCTCTTACCCTTGACCCCATCTCATCTGCTCATCTCCTGACCCCCTCTGCTCCTGATTGGACTGTAGATGACAATAAACATCTCTGCCACTTTGACCAGATTTATGTTTCAGATGTAGTGAATCTCTGCCTCAAAGTCCTGCAGTTCAAACATGACCATATCCTTTCTGGTCATTTTGGACAAAACAAGACCCTACAACTTGTGAGATGATTATGTTTGGCCCAACTTATGGACCTTCATTCAAGACTTCTGCAAATCATGCACTATGTGCAAATGCTCCAAGTCACCTCAATACAAACCCTATGGGTTCCTGAAACAACTCCCGGTCCCAGACTGCCCTTGGGACTCAATCTCAATAGACTTCATTGAACAGCTACTGGACTCTGACAGCCACACTGCCATCCTGGTCATCATAGATTGACTCTCCAAGCAAGGCATCTTCATTCCCACAGTCAACAAAATTACAGCCCAAGAACTTGCCAACTTGTTCATCATGCACGTCTTTTCCAAGCATGGAGTTTTATCACATGTCACTTGCAACTGGGGATCCGAGTTCATCTCCCATTTTTTCTGGTCTCTCAGTCAAGCCCTGGACATGAAGATTCACTTCACTTCAGGTTATCATCTGGAAGGTTATGTGATAATCCTCAACCCTGAAACCCAAACAAAATCTATTAAATGGCTTCAGATAGTATAACATGAGTCAGAGGAAGGGTGCGAGTTGGACTAAATATCACCACTGTCACCCAAAGGTTGTGATTAGTAGCATAAAATGGTGAGAGGCATCATGAATGAGCTTTATGAGCATACAAAAAGACTCAAAAAAGGTTCGAAGGATGCACGAAGTAGTTCAAAGTCATTCAAAGTCATCCGAAATAGTTCGAAAGTGGTTCGAAATTGATTTTGTAGTGTTCATAGCAGTTCGGAGCATCTGTTGTAATGTGTCAATATGATTGGAAAGCTTCTCCAGACCTTAAAGTGCACAGTGGACCTATCAATAGATAAACTGAATGCCTTAATTAAAACCTCGAACAATACCTCTGAATCTTCTGCAATTACCAGCAGGACAACTGGTCTTAGCTGTTGCCCCTAGGGGAGTTTACTTACAACAATGCTCCATCGGCTTTCACTGGAGTTTTATCCTTCTTTGCCAATAAGGGTTACCACCCAAACATCACCATCTTCCTTGAATGCGAGCTAGCTTCTCAGTGTGCTTGTAACTTTGTGGTGGACCTCGACAAACTCCACCAGGAACTCTGGAAACAGCTCTTCAAGGCACAGAAGTGTTATCAAGGTCCAGCAGACAAGCACCAGATTCCCACTCCCAACTTCAATATCGGGGACTATGCCTATGTCAAAGGAGAACACCTACACACTACTTGATTTTTCAAGAAACTCTCGGAGAGATTTTATGGCCTGTTCAAAATCATCACCCACCTGGTCACCCACTCGGTTACTTTCCTGCTTCCAGACCATCTCTGGGCAGTTCACCTTGTCTTCCACATCTCACGACTGGAAGAAGACACCTCAAACACCATTCCTAATCACACTTAGCCTCTGTCCCCTCTAGTCATCATTGATGATGAACTAGAATATGAAATTACAGAGATCCTAGACTCAAAGATCAATAACCACCGCCATTGCAAGTTACTCTACTTTGTCCATTGGGAGGGTTACCAGGGGACTGATGAAGAAAACTCTTGGCTTCCTGCTACAGAGCTTGATCATGCTCAGGAGTTGGTTGTGGACTTTCACACCCACTACCCAGACAAACCCAGGCCACTTCAAACTTGAGACACACTGGAAGGCAGTATGAGACACAATTTTTTGATATTAAAAGAAAAAAAAATAACTAAACAAATTTTTTTTGTGGGCCCCAACCAGGCCCCTACACTTCCCCATCATCCCCTTCCACTGGCTCCACCCAGATGACTCCCACCACCTCCTCAGCTAGCCCCGCTAGCTCTGCCTCCACCTCTCCCTTGCTCCAAATTCCCTCTTCCTCCTCCTCGTCCCCCTTGTCCTCCTCTGCTACCCTGCCCAAGCTCAATCTGGATTGTACAAATCCCAGATGTCTTTGTGGATGAAGTGGAACTCCCGCATCTCCTTTGATGGCTAAAGTCAGCTCCCTCAGGAGCTCCACCATCTCACCCCCTGCCTTCTCTGTTGGGGCCTCCTGCCCCTCCCATGCCACCTCCTTGCACTTGTGCTTGGCTCGGGTGCAGGGCTGGCATGCTTGATCCTGGGTGCCCATCCGGATGCATGCGATGTGCTGATGAGAACATCTAGAAGGAATTATCAGCAATGTACTTGGCATCATTGTCATGGTCACTTACCTCTTGCAGGGCCACATGGCCTCCACCCACATGACCCCCTCAGACTCTGGGTCCACTCTCCCCTTGCCCTTTGCCCTCTTGGTGGGTGACCCACTCCCCTCCACCTCTTCCTCTCCATCTCTCTGCCTGTCATGCCTCCTCCTCCCATTGTGCTTCCTCTTCGAGCTGTAGCCCCTCCTGGACTAGCTCCTCTTGTTGGGCCTTGAGGGCGGCCAACCATTCAGCAGTGGATTGAGAGGAAGGAGTCATGTTTGTGGTAAGGCAAGAAATTGGGGACTTTTCTGTCCACAGACCCAGCTTTTAAGTCGGTGATAGGTCCACTGCATGCTCTAAGGCCTGAAGAAAGTTTCCAATCATATCAACACACTATGACAGACCCTCCAAACTGCTATGAACACTACAAAATTGACTTCGAATTCTTTTCGACTTATTTTGCATTACTTTGAACAACTTTCAACAACTTTCAACAACTTTCAACAACTTTGAATGATTTTACGACACTGCGAACAACTTTGTACTACTTCAAATAACATCAGCTACCACATAGCTGTTCCTAAAACCCTTTCGATACATGCTGCACAACTGGAATGAGTTATTCCATCACATATCAAGCACTACCAGACACGAGGAGAGATTACAAGAGATTTAGGATGCAATAATAGTGTTTTTATGTTTCAATGATATATTGAAGCAAAACATAAGTACTTTTACCATATAGGGACATGTATGTTTCAATTATTTATCATTTCTCATTTATTTTATGATCTACAAAGTCCTCATTGTTTGATATATTGCCTCATGTTTTACACATGTTTTATTTCCCTTTTTAGTACTATCTCTTCAAAAATGTATATAGACTTGTACTAGTTACTTAGAAAAACAAAGGATAAATTACCCTCTCCACTACCATCAGATTTAAGAGCAGTTCTCTTGAGTCTTAGCTTGCATCATATCTCTGAAGTTCTGCAAAATATTGTGAACTTCCTCGAACTTTTGTATTCGCTCTCAACTCATCATCACCTATCACCACTCAAAAACCACTTCTTATTTGCTATATTTGTTTGTTGATATATCTTGACACCAGTCAAACACCTTCAAACTTCCTCGAGCTCACCCAAACAACTTCAAATCCATTTGAACCTATTTTGAACTACTTCGCACATCTTCGAACCTATTTCAAACTTTTTTGAACATCTTTGTATGCTTTTAAAGACTATTTGTCACATCCCTTACCATTTTGCATCACTAAAAACAACATTTTTGTATTAGCAGTGATATTTAGTACCGACTAGCACCCTTCCTCTAGCCTGAATTATACTTCATAAGCCTTTTAACAGGTTTTTGCTAGGTTTCCAAGTCCGTATCAAATCCACCTCGAATCTCCTGGCTTAGGCCAACCCAAGCTCAAAACCTTAGAACTGAGACTCACCACACCTTCGAATCTCTTGAACAATCGGGGGATATTCTAATTCCTGTCTCTGATGCTGAATCTACACATCGTCGTTTGTTTCCTTCACCTATTTCCTCGTCTCCAACCTTGTCATATCTACCATCTTTCACTCAGGTTCTAACTGCTTGAATCGGTACATCTATGGCCACCCAAGCAACAATGCCAGCTTGTGGACATTCCACAGCACCAAAATTTGACTCTACTCAATCTCGAGAGCTATGTTGATACTTTAATGAACTCGAAATACTCTTTATCGACTGTAATGTTATGGATCCAGAACTTATAAAGAAGCACGCCTGTTGATATGTCAATATCAATATGTCCAAACTCTGGGAATCAATTTCCGAATATGAAACTGGCACTTTGTTTCAAGATTTTTGCGTTGCAATCCACAGACTATATCCTGGTTCCAAAGAAAATCGAAAATGGTTGATTTCGGACATGGACAAACTTGTTGGTGAACAACTTCAGATGGGTATCTTTAACGTGAGTGACTTAGGATTATATTACAGGTCGTTCTACAACATTATGAAGTTCCTACTCTCTAAAGGCCAAATTTCGGAGGCAGAACAAAGTAAAGCATTCATTTGAGGTTTTCAGCTGAGTTTATGGTCACGAATTGCATGACGACTTGAACTAAAATTTCCCAACCACTATCTGGATGATGCCTACCCACTCGACGACATTCACACAGCAGCAAAATTTGTTTTAGCGGGGTCAATTAGTTCGAATTTGACATTGTTACAGTCTTCAGAAACCTCAGCATCGACTTCAACATCTTCAACACAGATCAAATTGGAAGACTTATCAGAGATTCTCAAAAAATTCGCAACCACACTCATCATGGCTCTAGCAGGTTCAAAACCCACTAATCCTCCTCAAACTAACAGTGGATTTCACTCAGACCAGCTCGAAAATTTAGTTTGTGTCTTTTGTGGACTCACCAGTCATTTCATTAGTGACTGCTTGGTTTGCCAGTCCTATATCAATGAAGGAAAGTGTAAAAAAAACAATGAAGGAAAATTTGTCCTTCCAAATGGACGGTTCACCCCTCAAAACATTTCTGGTTGCTTTATCAAAGACAGAATCAACAAATAGACTTGATGAAATCCTTCAACTATAACTGCATCATCACTCATGTACAACATCACATCCTCAACAGCTACTTTGACACCACCTAGAGGTGTCTACCAGGTTTCCAAACAATCTGCGACACCCAAAGATCGCATTGCAAAGCTCAAACAAGAGATATATGCCTTGCGAAGTGGTAGGGCCTTTGCTAAAACTAATATGAGAATACCAACAGTCCCTGTCTCTTGACCTTCAGTTTCCCCAAACACTGCGGCAGTCGAACAATCAACTCCACAAGTACCCATGTCATTCATCTTGTCTATGGCAACAAACCTACCAACCTCAACTTTGGCATCATCTTCGACTTCGGAAACAACTTCACAGCCCATCATTCATCCTTATGCTGCTGCAAAAGAAAATTTGTACTTACCACCACACAAACAAAACTTCGGACCAATTGTGAAAGATAGAGCCAAAGATGGTCCTTCACACCATACCCAAGCCCCAATTCAAAAGGATAAAATCATGGAAGATGTTTTTGCTCATTCAATGAAGATGCCGATTATCACACTAACCCCTGAGGAATTGTTGTCTCTATCTCCCGAAGCTCATACAAAATGGAAGGAACAGGTCACTCCACATCGAATTCAGCAGTCTGAAGGAAATAATGCCATGAATCTGCTTAACGATGAGATTTTTGTAATTGATGATCCATTCAAAGCTTATATTAACAGTCTTCAACCTGGTGATATCCCAGAACCCTTCATCACTGCGAAGGAATCCCATTTGATTAGGTCAATTATCATGAATGTTAACAGAAGGAATCCAATCGAAAGTGTCATAGACCCCAGCTCTTCAATTATCGCAATGTCTGAAGAAATTTGCCACAAACTTGGCCTCACTTACAATCCTTCAATCCACATCCCACTCCAATCAGCTAATGGAGGCATCAACGAAAGTTTGGGTTTAGCATGAAATGTGCCTTGCAAAGTGGGGAGTATCACGCTATTCATGCAAATTCACATAATTTGCGACCCAGCCTATGATATTTTACTTGGTTGATCATTTGATGTGCTCACCGAAAGCACCATTAAAAACTACAGAAATGAAGCTCAGACAATCACGATATATGATCCTAATTTGACACGATCATGCGTGATCCCTATGATACCCTGTTCTAATCACTGTCAAAAGGATTTTCACAACTAGAGGACAAAATTTCAGACATTGACCAGTGCACTTTCATTATCTCATTTGATCCCTCTAATTTATCTCTCACTATCGAACACACTGCAAATATTCCCGATATGGAGTTCTCGAACTCCTCAAAATCCATTTCTTATTCTTTGATCCTTGCAAATTTATATTTAACAGCCAGTCATCAATATAAAACATATTTATTAACCTCAATGGCGATGTCTACACCTTCTATGCCTATTATTGACTCCTCATATCCGATTTTCATGGCATTGAAAGAGAAATACAAACCTGTCACACAAAAAATTCGCCCAGTTATTACTGAGCTACCTGACTGATTTCGCATTATTCGAACAATTACTGGTGACTTCTCTTGAAAACATGCCAAAAATAAATCCTCATCCACCATCGTTCATCCCCAATTCCCAATATTCACTCGAATGTAAAGCTATCATCGACAAGAATCATCCTGGCAATTTTCTATGGCCAGAGGAATGGAATCTTATGCACGATTTTATTCGAAATCAGGAAACAGCTTTTGCATGGACAGAACAAGAGTGAGGAAGTTTTTGCTCTGACTTTTTTCCTCCTATAGAATTTCCTGTCATTCCTCACACTCCATGGGTTGAGCGAAACATTCCTATACCTCCAGGTTTGTATGAACAAATATGCAAAATGCTGAAAAAGAAGATAGAAGCAGGAGTATATAAACCATTGAACTCTTCATACCAATCATGATAGTTTTGCATCTTGAAAAAGGATGTGAAATCACTTTGAATCATCCATAGTCTCGAACTGCTTAACCAAGTAATGATCCAGCACTCAGGTGTCGTACTGATACCCAAACATTTAGCAGAACAATTCAGGAGACGATCATGTGGAGGAATGTTGGATCTTTATGTGGTATTCGATAAAAGGAAAGTTGCAGAATCATCTCGCCATCTGACAATGTTTCAGATGCCGTTCGGAGCACTTTGCATTGTTACCCTACCCATGGGTTAGACAAATTCTGTCCCTATCTTATATGACGACATGACATTTATTCTACAGCCCAAAATTCCTCATATCACCATTCCTTACATCGATGACACACTGGTTAAGGGTCCAAAATCAGAATATAGAACAATTGGTGGATCCTACGAAATGATTCCCAACAATCCAGCTATTTGATGCTTTGTCTGGGAACACTTTGAAAATTTAAATTGGATAGTTCAGCACATGAAGTATTGCAGAGGAACATTTTCAGGTCCAAAACTCTATCTTTGCATCCCCAAAATAATTGTTTTAGGGCATTGATGCAATATTGAAGGTCATATGGCCAATCCTACTTGAATCGCAGCTGTTAGCAAGTGGGGACCATGTTGAAGCCTCACCAAAGTCAAAGCATTTCTAGGAACCATTGGATTTTGTTGTATCTTTATCCGAAATTTTGCTCAACAAGCTGCAGCACTGATCCAACTCACTCAAAAAGATATTCCTTTCAAATTCAGAGCGGAACAAATAGCAGCCCAAGAAAATTTGAAAGAAGCTCTAATCAATTCCCCAGCAATTCGAGCTATCAATTACTCATCTTCAGCCCCGGTTATCCTATCGGTCATCACTTAAAACATCACTATTGGTTTTTTTCTTGCCCAATGTGATCCCAAAAACCCTCGAAAATGATATTATAGTCGATTCAGATCGATTACGCTTAATGACCATGAATCCCAATTTTCACAGCCAAAACTCGAACTTTATGGTCTATATCATGCTCTCAGAACACTATGATTGTACCTAATAGGAGTTCAAAGGCTTATCGTCGAAGTTGATGCACAATATATCAAAGGCATGCTTTCGAATCCTGATATCGCACCTAGTGCTAGCATCAATCGATGGATAGTATCCATCCTAACTTTTCACTTTACATTAGTCCACATTGCAGGGACACACCATGGTCCTGACGGACTTTCGAGATGCCCCCCACAAGACAAAGATGTTTAGCTTGACAACAAAGATAATCTCAAAAACTGGATTGACCATCTCTACAGTTTCATGCATTAAATAAATCCTATTACAATCCGACCATTTACTTTGCATCGAATTTCAACCCTCTCCCTCTTTTCAGATTTCAGTAAGGAGGAGGACCTCACCTATAATGATGTTCCACGAACGAATAATGCAAAATGAATGACAAAAGATTACTTCGCATTCAAAAATGGTTACATGACTTGGTGCAACCCCCTGATCTATCAGATGCAGAATATGCTACCTTTATTCAATATTGCACCGAATTCTTTTTAGACTCAGGCAAACTATGGAGAAAAAACTCCCATGGAGCTCACAAAATCGTTGCTACTCCAGAACATTGTTGATAGGTCCACTACGCACTTTAAGGTCTGGAGAACATTTCCACTTGTATCGACACATTACGATATGCACTCCAAATCGCTACGAATGCCACAAAATCAACATCGAATCATTTTCGCACTATTTCACACTATTTTGGACAACTTCGAACTATTTTGAACACTTTCGAACTATTTCGTGACACTTTGAAACAACTTCGCAGCATTTTGAACAGCTTCGGCCACCATATAGCTGTCTTAAAACACTTTAGATACACGATGCTCAACCAGAGTGAGCTATTCCATCACATATCGAGCACTACCAGACATGAGGAGAGAGTACAAGAGAGTTAAAATCCAATAAGTTTTTTTTGTGTTTCATTTGATATATATATATATAAGTACTTTTACTATATGGGAACAATATATGTTTCATCATTTATTATTTCTCATTTGTTTCATGATCTACAAGTCCTCATTGTTTGATATATTTGCCTCATGTTTTACACATGTTCTTATTTCCTTTTTGGTACTATCTCTTCATTTTGTATATAGACTTGTATTAGTTAGTTAGAACACAACATAACAATGGGGAACATGGGACAAGTTACCCTCTCGCTCATTGTCAGATTCAAAAGTCAATCTTTTGAGTCTTAGTTTGCATCATATCTCTAAGTTCCATGAAATATCATGAACGTCTTCAAAACTATCATATTCACTTTTCATTTTATTGCCAATTGCCTATTACCATTCAAAAAACACCTCACATTCATTAAACTTGCTCTTCAATATACCTCAAACCTCTTTGAACTTATTCAAACTTATTTGGACTACTTCGCACGACTTCAAACCTCTTCAAACCTTTTTTGAACCTCTTTGCACATCTTCAAACCTATTTTGGACTCTTTTGAACACCTTCATATGCCCTTACAGACTATTCACAACTTGATTCATTCTTTTGCATCACTAAACACAACATTCTGGTCTCAGCGGTGATATTTAGTACCAACTCGCATCCTTCCTCTGACTCGTGTTATACCAAAGAAGCCATTTAGTGTGTTTTGTTTGGGTTTCTGGGTTGAGTATCATCATCATCTCGAAATCATTCATGCAGCTCACAATGACATCGGACACAAAATGGTTTTCACTATGAAATCAGTTATTGCCCTTCGATTTTGGTGGCCGAACATGAAAGCTAACATTGCATGGTATATTTGAATCTGCCACCTATGCGAAATTTGACAAGTGCGAAATATTCTAATTCCACCTACAGTCACCATTCCAGCACCCCTTTTCGGCAAGGTCTATATTGATATGATCCAAATACCACCTTCGAACAGATTTAGATATATTGTAGAAGGTTGATGCTCACTAACAACCTATCCAGAATAGCAGAAACTTCAATGCAAAAATGCCATGTCTCTGGGCGATTGGATCTTTAAAGACATTATTTGTCAATGGAGTTCACTATACAAAATCGTAACTGACAATGGCACTGCATTTATTGCAGCTATGGAATATCTTGCGAAACAATATCATATTAACCATATTTGAATTAGCAGTTATAATTTGCACACCAATGGACTCATCAAATGAGCCCACTGCGATGTTCGACAATCATTATTTAAAGCTGTCAATGGAGAACAAGCAAAATGGTCAGCAGGGGCACACTCAGTATTTTGGGCAGAACAAGTCACAGTTCATAAATGCATGGGTTGTCCTCCTTACTTTGCAGTTACAGGAGCACATCCTCTAATCCCCCTCAACATCTCCAAGGCAACATACTTACAACTGCCACCTGATTCCATCTTATCGACAGCTGATCTTATAGCTCGATGAGCCATAGCATTACAAAAATGATCTAACAACCTCAAAGTGTTATATTCAAAGATCTATGCCTCTCGAATCGAAGCTGCAAAATGCTTTGAACTCCTTCACAAACATACAATGTGCAACTACAACTTTGTGAAAGGAGATTTAGTGCTGCTTTAAAACACAAAAATTGAGAAATCCCTTAATCACAAGATAAAACCACAATATTTCAGCCCTCTGTTCATTATCAAACAAAACTATGGAGGGGCTCACATTCTCTGTGAGCTTGACAGTTCAGTACTACATTGACCTATTGCTGCATCTTGTTTGCTACCATATCTTGCTTGAAAATCAATTTTCCTTCCACCAAATTTCCTTGATATTGACTCCGAGTGCCTCAAACAACTTTGAACAACTTTGAACTTTGACGAAGATACTTTCAAAGATAAGTTCGAGGCTGAATTAAAGGCGATAGAAAGGGTGGAGGGAGGTGAGGATGATGAAAATGACAATGAGGAGGAGCTGCCTGTGGTGAAGGTGGCAAAGCAAAAGGTGGTTGAGGTTGAGAGCAAAGAGGATGAGGAAGAGGAGGTTGCAGAGGTAGAGGCTGCAAAGTGGGCACAAGTCAAAACGAGCGAGTTGCTTGATTTTGAAGGTCCAGTAAGTGCTTTCTCTTATGTTCGAAGATTTTTCATGCAGCTAATTACTTTTGTAGTGTGATCGGTGTGCTGGGTTCAAGTCCCAGCCATGGTATGTTGTTAGGAAGGGCACTGCAAAGTGTTCCAAGTGCACCCAAGAAGTGCAAGGCTGTTACTGAATGGGATTGTCGAGGCGAGGCCTTTGAAAAGATGAAGCAAAAAAATTTGCGAGTGCAAAATGAGATTCACACCCCAGACAAGGTACAAAAAATATTTGAAATTATTTCAAAGAGCTTACTAACTAATTTTCAAACTTTGTAGTGCATCAAATTTGCATTGTTGGCCCTTTCAAAGATGGTGAGCAAGTCATGGGGTTTTTGAAACCATCAAAAGAAAAGAAGAAGTCATTGAAGGGAAAGGTGAAGGCGATAGAGTCATGGGGGTTTGGAGGAAATGAGGATGACTGGGTGGTGCGCCATGGTTTGATTGCTGTGAAATTGGTGCAGAAAAAGATAAAGATTGAATTATTGGGGAGGGAGGTAGAGGTATTGGAGGAGACGTTGGAGGAGTATGACTTTTTGTTTCTGTTTCTTTGTTTTGTCTATTTCAAATTATTTTTTTTGTTAAATGTTTTTAAAAAGTAAGATGAAGAAGAAATGAAGATATAATGGACAAAAAAATTGAATTTTTTAGGGAAAGGCTCAATAGTTCATCATGGCCAAAAAACCCTTTGGAGTTTGCACGACCACACTATGATGCGATATCGTGACTTGTATTATATACTAAAAGTAATCGAAATCTTTTGTAAGTAATTGCAAAAAAAGGAAAGAAAGGATAATTATTTGTTTTCGAACCAATGCCCTCCTCTGACCCTCGATTTCCACCCTCTTTGCCTCCTCCTGCTCCTCTCTAGCCTGATTTTCTTCCTCCTCCCTTCTTCTGCATTCTATCTCCTCAGCCAAATCCATGAATAACAGCTCCCCACCCCACGAAATCCATTCGCATTGAGCCATGGGCTTGAAAACCTCGAAAACTTCGTTAATGACCTTTTGGATGGCCACATTGTGCTCCTCGCCTAGATCTCCAGCAAGCTCATTGTATTCTGCCTACCCAAAACTTTTAGCATTTTGACCACAAACAGATCAGAAAGAGATGTACCACTTTTGCACAAAAACCTTTCCCCCACAGTTCAAAATCCAAGTCCTTGGCGATGCTGCACTCAGGCATCGATTTTGCATATTCGAGCATTTCAGTGTTGAGTTTGATGAGGAGAGACATTATAGAAGTAAGAGTTGATGAATGTAGGAGGTGACATGGAAGAACAAGCAGTATATTGAACCTCTCTAATTTCCTCACCCCGATCATACATTTTGCACATGACTTTGATTGGCTAACTGGGACAGTTAAGATTTTAGTAAGAGGGAGGATGATAGGTCCACTGCGCATTCTAAGGTCTGGAGAAAGTTTCCAATCATATTGACACACTACAACAGACCCTCAAAACTGCTACGAACACTATGAAATCGACTTCAAATTCTGTTTGACTTATTTAGCATTACTTCAAATGACTTCAAATGATTTTGCAACACTGCAAATGACTTCATACTACTTCAAATAACATTGGCCGCCACATAGCTATTCCTAAAACCCTTTCGATACATGCTGCACAACCAGAATGTGTTATTCCGTCGCATATCAAGCACTACTGGACACGAGGAGAGATTACAAGAGATTTAGAATGCAATAATAGTGTTTTTATATTTCAATGATATATTGAAGCAAAACATAAGTACTTTTACCATATAGGGACATGTATGTTTCAATTATTTATCATTTCTCATTTATTTTATGATCTACAAAGTCCTCATTGTTTGATATATTGCCTCATGTTTTACACATGTTTTATTTCCCTTTTTAGTACTATCTCTTCAAAAATGTATATAGACTTGTACTAGTTACTTAGAAAAACAAAGAATAAATTACCCTCTCCACTACCATCAGATTTAAGAGCAGTTCTCTTGAGTCTTAGCTCGCATCATATTTCTGAAGTTCTGCAAAATATTGTGAACTTCCTCGAACTTTTGTATTCACTCTCAACTCATCATCACCTATCACCACTCAAAAACCACTTCTTATTTGCTATATTTGTTTGTTGACATATCTTGACACCAGTCAAACACCTTCAAATCTCCTCAAACTCACCCAAACAACTTCAAACCCATTTGAACCTATTTTGAACTACTTCACATATCTTCAAACCTATTTTGAACTTTTTCGAACATCTTTGTATGCTTTTAAAGACTATTCATCACATCCCTTACCATTTCGCATCACTAAAAACAACATTTTGGTATTAGCAGTGATATTTAGTACCAACTCGCTGATAGGTCCACTACACGCTATAAGGTCTGGAGAAGGATCTAATCATATCTATACATTATGACATGCACTCTGAATCACTACAAACACCATGAAATCGACTTTGAACACTTTTTGAACTATTTCACACTATTTTGGACAACTTTGAACGACTTTGAACAATTTCATGACACTTGGAAAGACTTTGCAGCATTTTAAATGACATCGGCCACTGTATAGCTCTTTTAAAACACTTTTGATACACGCTGCACATCTGGAACAAACCATTTAGTTGCATATTGAGCACTACTGGACACAAGGAGAGACTACAAGAGACTTAGAATGTGATAAGTGCAGTTTTATGTTTTATTGATATATTGAAGCACAAGATAAGTACTTTTACTATATGGGAACACTATACATTTCATCATTTATCATTTTTCATTTGTTTCATGATCTACAAAGTCCTTATTGTTTGAGATATTGCCTCATGTTTTACACATGTTCTTATTTCCTTTTTAGTACTATCTCTTCAATTTGTATATAGACTTGTGTTAGTTACTTAAAATAAAAAGAGAATACCAATGGGGAACAGAGCAAGTTACCCTCTCACTTATTGTCTGACTTAAGAGCCATTCTCTTGAATTTTATCTTCGCATTGTATTATCTCTAAGTTCTGTGAAATATTGTGAACTTCTTCAAATCATATTCACTCCTCATTTTATCGCCATTCAACAAACACTTCACATTCACTAAACTCATTCCTTGATATACCTCGAACCTTTTTGAACTTATCCGAACTATTTCACACATCTTCAAACTTATTTGAACTATTTTGCACATCTTCAAACCTATTTTGAACTATTTCAAACATTTTCATATGCTTCTAAAAATTATTCGCAACACACTTTGGCATATTATGTCACTCACTATGACTTTTGGGTATCAGCAGTGATATTTAGTACCAACTCGCACCCTTCTTCTGACTCATTGATATGGCTCCCTATCACCCTGTGCTCATACTATGGCATTTTTCGCCTATCACCCTGTGCTCATACTATGGCATTTTTCACGATTGTGCACACTGCTTGGACATCTTCTACTCACTTTGCACAGTGCACTTTTGTGCACCTTTATGCGCTTTTGTGTGCCCAAGTGCACTCCATTGCACTCCATTGTGCTCCATGGCGCTCCTGTGCACTCCCATGTGCTCCAGTGCACTCCAGTGTGCCTCTGTGTGCATTTGTGTGCTTTCATGCACTTCCATGCATGTTTGTGTGCATTTGTGCGCCTTTGACTGTTTAGGTGCACTTTTGTGTGCCTTTTACATTTCTACTGTGCTTTTGGTTCCCCCATAGCTGCCTGCTGTTGTGCGCTGTAAATGCACCCTGTTATGCTTCAAACCGCCTCTGCACACCCCCCCACACTCCTTATCTGCCTTTCACAGTTATTGCACACTCAATGTGCCTTTGCACACTCCTTGTATGCTTTACATGCAACTCACATTCTCTGCTGTGCACTCATTGCACAATCCCTACCACACACACAACAATCCACCACACCAGTTGTGCTGCGCATCACAGCTTCCAGCTTACTTGTGCATTTATTCGAGGTGCACTGCATTTCCAACATGAGCAGACTGCACATTCTCACATAATCTGGGCACTTTGCACCTATTTGGCATTGGACTGTGTGCACTTGGGTGCTTTCACATAATCCTGGCGCTTTGGCACTATTTGGCCTTGCACAGCATCTCCTTATAGTTCTTCCGCATTTCCAATCGGCATCGCCTTATTTGGCAACTGGCACAGGTTGATCACATCATTATTACTAAGGCACAGCACATGACACATAACACCAAAGCGGATTAATTGGGAAGAGCACATGGGACCTAGAGCACACCAAAAATAGTGCATCACACTGGAACAGTTGGGTATTGGGCTATAGGTGTGCAAATCTTATTGGCTGAGGCAGCAGCATAGTGCAGTCGGGTTTAGATGGGTGAATGGATGTGCTTGTGGGTAGCACATGGCGCTTTCTATTTTTACACTTTATTTTACTGTTTTTATCACATAAGCCATTTGTACATAGTAGGTAGACAGATAGAGAATTTAGAGGATCTTTCCCTTCCTCATAGTTCGTAGCTTAGTCAGTGTTGCACATAGTCTGTGCACCAGCGTCCAGTCCATGCACCTTTGTAGTGCGCCTTTCGTATAGCCACATTTGTGTATCGTTTGCATCCCCTCATCGTATTGTTGCATTTCATCCCTGTGTTGCATCCTTCATCCTCGTTTGTGCACTCTTGCAGTGTGCCCTTTATATAGCTGCATTTGCACACTGTTTGCACCTTATTTGTATAGCCATGTTTTGCGCACTGTTTGCACCTTTTTCTGCCCCTTGTGCTCTCATCCCATTTGCACCCCTAACCTGTGCGCCTCCCTTTCAGCACATCCCAGTGCCATCTTTGTCCCACTGCATCTCCTGCTTTCATCACCCTTGTTGTTGCACACTTTTGCACTCCCATTGCATGTTTTTCTGCACTGCGCGTTTTTGCCCCTTTGCATTGCACACTTTTCCGCTATTGCACATATCATCCCTTTAGCATACACAACTAGCGCGCACATTGAAAACCACCATACAAGCCTCTTCATAGTCTCCGCACCCCAAAGGATGATCCAAGGCCCTCTAAGTGAACCCCCTGACCCCCAAGCACACCTGCAGTTGTAGGTTTAGTGTTCACCCCTTCCATTGAGACTCTGCACTGAGTACCAACTGAACACATCATTTCCTCTGACTCATGTTATACCATCCAAAGCTATTTAGTAGGTTTTGTTTGGGTTTCCAGGTTGAGTATCATCATCGCACCCTTCCTCTAGCCTGAGTTATACTTCATAAGCCTTTTAACAGGTTTTTGCTAGGTTTCCAGGTCGAGTATCATCATTGGATCCTCAAATCCTCACATGCCTCATAGGCTTGGCCCTAAGGGGAAAATACTGTCAAGACCTGACTCACCCAATCAGATTCCTGGTCCTCCCTGAACTCTTTTCCAATTCCTTTCTGACCTTGTCCATCGGCATCCTGGCTGCAGCACCTCTTACTCATCAGACAAGTCATCACATGCCTTAGTAATCATTTGCTTACTCACTTTATTCCTAATACAGTCTTACCAATTCTGGTCATGGACACTTACCAAGACCCATTAGTAAACTTCTGCATTACCCGTTATTCTTCCAGCCCTAGTTATTTAAGCACCCGTAGCTTAGCCTTAGTCTCCAGTTTGCAAATTACTTGTGCCTACACTTGTACTTGTACTTGCAGTTATCCTTGTATTATTCTTGCCTAATAGCATCCTCTTAATCATCCTCGACTTATTCCTGAACCAAACCTTTAATCTCTTGACTCCTCTCGACTTAATCACTTCATAACCTCTGCTTCATTCTACCTTCGCCCTCTGTCTGGAAACCCACCGGACATTCGCTCGCCTCTGCTTGAAATAGGATGACTGACAAGGAGAAGGGCACAACTTCTTATAAGTTGAACCCAAGTCCTCTCTGGCCCCTTTTCACCTGGCACGCTGATGTGTTCAGTTGGTACTCGGTGCAGAGTCTCAACAGAAAGGGTGAACACTTAACCTACAACTGCAGGCATGCTCGGGGTGAAAGGGGAGTTCGCTTAGAGGGCCTCGGATCGTCCTTCAGGGTGCAAAGGCTATGGGGAGGCTAGTATGGTGGTTTTCAATGTGCGCACTAGTTGTGTATGCTACAGGGGAGATATGTGCAGTGGCAGAAAAGTGTGCAATGCAAAGAGGCAAAAACGTGCAGTGCAGAAAAATGCACAACAGGAGCGCAAAAGTGTGCAATGATGAGGGTAATGAAGATGAGAGGTGTAGTGGGATGGAGACAACACTGGGATGTGCTGTGAAGGTGGTGCGTAGGTTGGGGACTCAAATGGGGTGGAAGCACAAGGGGCGGAAAAAGGTGCAAATGGTGCGCAAAATGCGGGTATACAAATAAGTGCACAAATGGTTCACAAACATGGCTATATGAAGGGTGCACTGTGTGAGTGCTCGAACAAGGATGAAGGACGCAACGCAGGGACAAAATGCAACAATACGATGAGGGGACACAAACAATACACAAATGTGGCTATATGAAGGGTGCACTGCAAAGGTGCATGGACTGGATGCTGGTGCACAGACTATGTGCGACACTGACTGAGCTATGAACTATGAGGGGGAGAAAGATTCTCTGGATTCTCTATCTGTCCACCTACTATGTACAAATGGCTTATGTGATGAAAACAGTAAAATAAAGTGTAAAAATAGAAAGCACCATGCGCTACCCTCAAGCGCATCCATTTGCCCATCTAAACCCGACCACGCTATGCTGCTGCCTCAGCCAATAAGATTTGTACACCTATAGCCCACTATCCAACTGTTCTGGTGTGATGCGCTATTTTTGGTGCACTCTAGGTCTTGTGCAATCTTTCCAATTAATCCACTTCAGTGTTATGTGTCACGTGCTGCACCTTAGTAATAATGGCATGATTGACCTGTGCTGGTTACCAGATAAGGCAATGCTGATTGGAAATGCAGAAGAACTGTAAGGAGATGCTGTGAAAGGCCAAATACTGCCAAAGCACCAGGATTACGTGAAGGTGCCCAAGTGTGCACAGTCCAATGCCAAATAGGTGCAAAGCACCCCGATTATGTGAGAACGCGCAGTCTGCTCGTGTTGGAATCACAGTGCACCTCAAATAAATGTGCCAGTAAAATGGGAGCTGCGATGCACAGTGCACCAGTGTGGTAAATTGTTGTGTGTGTGATAGGGATTGTGCAATGAGCAGCAGGGAATGTGAGTTGCAGGTAAAGCATAAAAGGAGTGTGCAAAGGCGCATCGAGTGCACAATAAATGTGGAAGGCAGATAAGGAGTGTGGGGGGGGGCACGCAGAGGCGGTTTGAAGCATAACAGGGTGCCTTTAGGGCGCACGACAGCAGGCAGCTATGGGGGAACCAAAAGCACAGTAGAAATGCAAAAGGCACACAAAGGTGCACCTAAATGGTCAAAGGCACATGAAAGTGCACAGAGGCGCACTGGAGCGCATAGGAGTGCATGGGAGTGCACTGGAGTGCATAGGAGCGCATGGGAGTGTACTGGAGTGCATAGGAGTGCATGGGAGTGCACTGGAGCGCATAGGAGTGCATGGGAGCACACTAGAGCACAATGGAGTGCATGGGAGTGCATGGGAGCGCATGGGAGCGCACTGGAGCACAATGGAGTGCATGGGAGCACACTGGAGCACATTGGAGTGCACGGGAGTGCATAGGAGCACAATGGAGTGCACTGGAGTGCATAGGAGTGCAATGGAGCGCATGGGAGCACACTGTGCAAAGTGAGTAGAAGATGTCCAAGCAGTGCACACAATTATGAAAAATGGTGTAGTACGAGCACAGGGTGATAGGGAGCTGTATCATCTCCTCCCAACTGAAATACTGACTGTCCCCAGGCAGCATCCTTGTCAGCTATTGAAGTGCAAAGCATGAGCACCAAGAAAGTGGGGGAGTGGTAGAAGTGAATGTTTGGGATATTTGAAGAGGCCAAGTAAAGCACACAAAAATGTGCAAAGCAAAGTGCGCAAGTGCAAACGAAATGCGGAAAAATTGTCCAACCATCACTCTCCTCCTCTCAACTGGAATTTTGACTCTGTCCAAATGGTGAAAGTATGGGAGATAAAAGGAAGTGCACACCATATGACAAATTGTATAAAAGGTGAAGGGTCCATAGCAGTGCATGTGGAGCGCTAATTGTGTGCCTCATCGGCACTTTCTTCATCCTCAGTGCTATCTCCTTGCACTTCTTCTTCATCAACTGCTTCTTCGTCTTCTGTGTCCACTACTATGGACTCTTCCATCTCCCTCAACCATGTTGTAGTAATATTGAGTGCTATGTCTGGAAGCACGATGGACTTGCACATGCAGTACAGCACTAGGTGAAATGCGGCTATTGTATAGCGCTGCCAAAAGTGATCAAGCAAAGTGGATCACATCGCATAAAAGCACTTGTGCACAATGTTGTTGTGGCTGGTGCGCAATATCGGTAAGTGTCTGGACTACCAAATAACAAGCTGGTGAGCGCTGTGCACATTGTGCTTCCATAACCACTCCTTGTGTTTGAAAAATGCACTCGCATAGTGCACGAGTGCACCATACTCGGAATCCATGAAATTGTTAGGGCGCGTTAGGGTATCCATCCAAATCCACACCAAATCTAACTTCTTATCTTCTGCATCTGCTGTTGTGCTTCTCAGAACTTGGCTATAGTTATCATCATAAATAAGTGCACTATTGCACACAATTTGCGTGTTTGCGCTTGGCTCTGGCTGCATTAGTGCGAGTGCTTGCACATCAAAGGGCTGTGAAATGGGATGTATCGCATGCATAAAGCCATGTAGCGCATCGGTCCAATCCCCAAGTTCTTCATCATCTTCTTCTTCATCATCTTCTGGAGTAAACAGTGGCAGGTTTGGTAAAAGCACAGGAAGCACCACTATCGGATCGCCTACAATGTTGTGCTCGATGCGGAATTCATTTGGGACGTGCGCAATAACTGGTTTGACTTTTCTAGCAACTGGTTTATACTTCTTCTTGGTTACTATGCCCTTTTGCAGCATGCACACCACTAAATCCATAAAAGTTGCACACACATGTGCGCTTTTCGGAAACACAGCTTGAATAAGTGCAATGGGGTCAATCGAATTTAAGAGTGCCTGCGCATTACTGTTGGTACATTGGGAAAGTAGAGCTGAGGGGTAAGAGAGGTTGGTGGAATGGAAGTGGAAAATGGAATAAGCACAAATGCAGAAACATTGCAAGCTTGGGTATCAGAGTCGAATGTTATGATAGTGGCTGCTTCTCCTTGGTCTGTGACAATAGGAAGAGGCACTTCAATTGCTGCACTAACTGGAGGTGTTGAATTAAGCACTTTATCATCTGCAAAAGGTGTGTGTGCTTCACAGTGCGCAAATGGCATAACACTCACAAGGTTGGTAGCTACCACTTCTGCGCCAGTAGCTGCAATGCGCTTTGGAGTAACTTGTTCTCTATGGTGCTGTCTGAGATCGGGTGAAAGTGAAAGGAGTTCTTCATGTGAAACCATAACGGAGGGCGCCTTCATGGCGCGCACATATATGTCATCAACAATCTGTGGGTTCTGGATGGCAATGACAGTGCGGTATGATGGCTCTTTGCCTTTGGAAGTTTTAGCTGGTATGTCTGGTTTATCTGCTGCTGCGGGCACAAAACGCACTTTAGGAATGTTGGAATAGGGATGTATGGGCATCTCATCAGGTGCTTCAGTTGTGCTCACAGCAGATTGCAAAGCTGGGGACTCGATACTGTCGGCGGGTGCAATGTCTGTGGTTGTAGAATGCGCGCTCTCTTGATTGGATGTATTGCGCAGTGTGCACTGCAGAATTTTGACGCCGTTGAAGACTTGCTTCTTCTGAAGCACCATCAACTCCCACTCGAGTGCATCAATGTGCTCTTCCTTTGTTAGTTGTGCATTTGGTGTGCTTTGCATATAATCTGCTGCAGGCGCTGAAGCAGCAATGTATATCGACTGTAAAGGTGCTGCTGGCACTGGACAAGGCGCTATATTGTAGATGAGCTGCGAATTGGTATTAGATGAAAGTCGACCAGTGGCAATCTGCCCTGGGTTGCGCTTATGCTATTCCTCAATGCACTCACCCAAGAAGTTGCCTGTAATAGAACGTGGCATGAATGTGCCACCTGGGAGTATGATGCACCCTTCCACATTTTGCCTACACTTTCCTTTGCTAATAAGGCACTCAATTGAGGTGCACTCAGGGATATAATGCCCTGTCTGACCGCAACCATTACACTTGTCATTGTTTGAGCGAGGCATGCCATTTCTGCCATCTCTGCGCAATGCGCTCAACATGGTAACTATTGTCTGTGTCATGCGCTCAAATAGGACTGAGAAGTCTTCTGCTTTGACTGCGGGTGTGCTAGGTTGTGGCTGGAAAATGGGTGCACTGGGTGCTGAGTAGGGCGCATACATATTGGGGGTTTGCACTGTGAGTCCAGTAAGTGGCTGGAAATAGCATGCTGGGCCTTCAAAGATAAAGTTGATCGCATCACGAATTGCATCTAATGAGTATGGCACATTTGCAGGCTGATTCGGTACTACAATCGCAAGGCAGCTCAAAATGCGCTCGAGCTGGGCTGGTCGAAACACCCTAATGAACATGTGGCTTTGGTCGTAGCGCACCAATATGCCTTACGCAACTAAGTATTCGCTAATGTTGAAAAATGCACGGTAATAGCACGCAATTTCTTCTGCAGTTACAAGGCCAATGCATGTGGTCTCACCAATAAGCTTGTCCAGGTCACTAATACTCCATTTACTGCCATCCCTAGAGCCGGGATAAAGCTTTAGGACAGCATCTTTGAATGCACCATAGTTGTGCATTGCGCTATACTCTGGTAGCAGTTTCCAAGTGTCTGCAGTGTCGCTGTCCAAATAGCGCACAGTGTGGAACTTCTTATCAGTCTCATCAGTGATGTTACAATCACAGAGGAGTTGCACAAGCTCCTCAAAGTACTTCTGGAGTTTGCGGGGTCAAAACGCGGCGCATTTTGGTTGGATGTGGATGGCATATGCATGGTAGCCATAGTAGGTGGAATAAGGTGTGTAGAGTTAAGATCTGTTAAAAGTGCAGTGAAATGCAAAGGCGGAGAAGGATGTGGTGATGTGGATGGAGTTAAGGTAAGTAGGGATGATTCAGGTGAAGGTGGAGGTAAAGACAGTGTGGACAAGAGTGATTCGAATACTGGTATTTCCCCAAGCTGGAGCGCAGTTGCTAACAGCTCAGAATGGAGAGTGCGAAGGTGGTTAATGTTGAAGCGAAAGGTGAGCCGATGGAGGTCTAAAATATGGTCTGAAAACAGAAACCCCTCGCAGTGGGCTCCAGAAATGATGTGTTCAGTTGGTACTCTGTGCAGAGTCTCAACGGAAAGGGTGAACACTTAACCTACAACTGCAGGCATGCTCGGGGTGAGGGCGGAGTTCACTTAGAGGGCCTCAGATCGTCCTTCAGGGCGCAAAGGCTATGGGGAGGCTAGTATGGTGGTTTTCAATGTGCGCACTAGTTGTGTATGCTACAGGGGAGATATGCGCAGTGGCAGAAAAGTGTGCAATGCAAAGAGGCAAAAATGTACAGTGCAGAAAAATGCACAACAGGAGCGCAAAAGTGTGCAACGATGAGGGTGATGAAGATGAGAGGTGTAGTGGGATGGAGACAACACTGGGGTGTGCTGTGAAGGTGGTGCATAGGTTGGGGACTCAAATGGGGTGGAAGTGCAAGGGGCAGAAAAAGGTGCAAACAGTGTGCAAAATGCAGCTATACAAATAAGTGCACAAATGGTGTGCAAACATGGCTATATGAAGGGTGCACTGTGTGAGTGCTCGAACGAGGACAAAGGATGCAATGCAGGGACGAAATGCAACAATACGATGAGGGGACGCAAACAATACACAAATGCGGCTATATGAAGGGTGCACTGCAAAGGTGCATGGATTAGACACTGGTGCACAGACTATGTGCGACACTGACTGAGCTGTGAACTATGAGGGGGGGAAAGATCCTCTGGATTCTCTATCTGTCTGCCTACTATGTACAAATGGCTTATGTGATGAAAACAGTAAAATAAAGTGTAAAAATAGAAAGTGCCATGTGGTGCATCCATTCGCCCATCTAAACCTGACCATGCTATGCTGCTGCCTCAGCCAATAAGATTTGCACACCTATAGCCCACTACCCAACTGTTCTGGTGTGATGCGCTATTTTTGGTGCACTCTAGGTCTTGTGCGATCTTCCCAATTAATCCACTTCAGTGTTATGTGTCATGTGCTGCACCTTAGTAATAATGGCGTGATTGACCTGTGCTGGTTACCAGATAAGGCAATGTCGATTGGAAATGCAGAAGAACTATAAGAAGATGCTGTGAAAGGCCAAATACTACCAAAGCGCCAGGATTACGTGAAGGTGCCCAAGTGTGCACAGTCCAATGCCAAATAGGCACAAAGTGCCCTGATTATGTGAGAACGCACAGTCTGCTCGTGTTGGAATCACAGTGCACCTCAAATAAATGTGCCAGTAAGATGGGAGCTGCGATGCACAGCGCACCAGTGCGGTAAATTGTGGTGTGTGTGATAGGGATTGTGCAATGAGTGCGCAGCAGGGAATGTAAGTTGCAGGTAAAGCATAAAAGGAGTGCGCAAAGGTGCATCGAGCGCACAATAAATGTGGAAGGCAGATAAGGAGTGTGGGGGGGGCACGCAGAGGTGGTTTGAAGCATAACAGGGCGCCTTTAGGGTGCACGACAGCAGGTGGCTATGGGGGAACCAAAAGCACAATAGAAATGCAAAAGGCACACAAAGGCACACCTAAATGGTCAAAGGCACGTGAAAGCACACAGAAGCACACAAATGTGCACAAGTGCACACAGAAGCACACTGAGGTGCACTGGAGTGCATAGGAGCGCATGGGAGCACACTGGAGCACAATGGAGTGCATGGGAGCGCACTGGAGCACAATGGAGCGCATGGGAGTGCACTGGAGTGCATAGGAGTGCACTGGAGTGCATAGGAGTGCACTAGAGCGCATGGGAGCACACTGGAGCACATGGGAGTGCACTTGAGCACATTGGAGCACACGGGAGTGCATGGAGTGCACTGGAGTGCATAGGAGTGCAATGGAGCGCACTGGAGCACAATGGAGTGCATGGGAGCGCACTGTGCAAAGTGAGTAGAAGATGTCCAAGCAGTGTGCACAATCATGAAAAATGGTGTAGTATGAGCGCAGGGTGATAGGGAGCTGTATCAATGCTACAGCCTGGTGGATTCTGCCTGGCACCCCTGCACATCTCCGAACACTGACAACCGGGTCCAACTGGAAGTCTGGTGTATTTCTGACCAAGTCCCAACCTTGGTAGTAGCAATCTTGAATCTTGACAGGAAATACTGTCAAGACTGACTCTTCCAATCAGATTTCCAATAGTTCTCAACATTTTTTGATATCTTTTCCAATATTTTCTGCCAGTTATTCTGTCTGCCATTCTTTCAAGTCACCAGACAAGTTCTCATGTGCCTTAGTAATTATTTGCTTACTCATTCTATTCGTAATACAGTCTTACCAATAATAGTCATGGACACTTAGAAAGATTTGTTAGCAAACTTCTGTATTTTCCATTATCCTTCCGGCCTTTGATATTTAAGTGCCCATAGTTTAGTTTGTACCTCAGTTTGTAAATCATATCAACATGATCTTCAAAATCTAATCTATTTGTAAGGGCACCCTCAAAGCCCCACTCAATAGTGAGCTAACAGAGGGGAATCCAGAGAGAAAACTCTAATCTCCAGTATACATGAAAGACCCAAAAATCAAATTGTAGGCTAAAAATAGAAAAAGGTGGAGATAGGCTGATCAAAGCTACAGAATGATGTCACCTCGATGGGTAAATATCCGAAAGGGGCCCTGCCTCTAAAAATAAAACTGTCAATATGTACAAATGTGGGGAAATGGAAAAATAATCATAAAACAGGAATAAAATCATAGACAATCATAGAAAATGCAGAATAGAGTGAAAAAAAAAATTGTAAAAAAAAATGGGATGAATGCATAAAATTGCCAAGACCCTTGAAACAGTTCCTAGTCCCCTTACACTAGTATCACAACTTAACTCCCGACATTTCTGATCTAATCCCAACAAACCTAATTCTTAATCTACAGTGACTCACAAAACTGAGTCAATGTTTTGGACTTTTTGATTCATTGTTGAATAGCTTCCCATAGACAACAAAACCAAACAAGGTATTGGTGTACCAAATAACATACATGATCAGGGCTACCAAACAAACAGATAATTATGTAATTTTAATCATCCCTCATGGAGATATGATTATTTTAATTCAGGGACTTATTGACTCAGTTTTGTGAGGTGGTATCAATATTATGATAAATTGTAATTCTAGTATTTTGTATGACCTCCCTTGGCCTTAAGAACTGCTCCCAACCTTCTAGGCATGCTTTTAATTAAATTCTGACACACCTCTGATAGAATATTATTCCACTCTTCTACTACTCTTTCCCATAACTCCCAAATTCCTTTTGGTGCTGTTGGATACTTGTCTAACTGGTTCTTGAGGTGAACCCAATGATGTTCAATAGGACTGAGGTCTGGAGATTGGGCAGGACAATCCAGAAGAGTAATATTGTTGTTCTCCATCCATTTCTTGACCTTTTTTGAGGTATGCTTGGAGTCATTGTCTTGTTGAAAAATCACCTCTTTTCCAGAAATTCTACTCTCCTCCAAGCTAGGCAGCATATGGTCCTTCAAAATGGACACATACTGGTCAGCATTTATCCTCCCCTCAACCTCTGCAAGATACCCAACTCCATTCCATCCCATACACCCCCATACCATAATGTTTCCTCCCCCAAATTTGACAGTTCCCTGCACCTCTCTCTCAATCAGCCCCTCTCCCTTCTGTTTCCAGACCACTCTCTCCCATCTGACCCAAACCTGTTGATTTTAGTCTCATCTGACCAAATAACCCTCCTCCAGTCTTCCACAGTCCACTCTCTATACTTCTGAGCAAAAGCCAATCTTGCTTTCCTATGCCTTATACTAAGCAAGGGCCTTTTCTTCTTCACCACAGCCTTGAATGAGTTTTTTCTGAGAACTCTTCTGACTGTTTCTGAGGAGACTGGAGTGGGGATGATGCTGTTGATGTAATGGGTGGCCTGAACAGCATTTGCAGCCTTGCCAGTGGTGATTTGGGTAAGGATGGCTCTCTGAGAGGTAGATGGGAGCTTAGAAGAATGACCACCAGAGGGGGAATCCAGGTTTGGATGGAGAGCCCTGAGTGTTCTGGATACACTAGACTGGCTGAGGTTGAGTTTAGAGGCAATATTGTGGGTAGAATAATGATTGGAGGCCAGGGAAAGAATGTTTTCCTTCTGAGCAGAGGAGATGGGATGCATTGGAGAATATTGAAGTATGAAGAATGCTAGTCCTAATTAAATACTATAATTTAAGGTCCCATCAAGGGTCACATCACCTCAGAAACCATCTGTCAAGTTTTTGACATTATACAGTTGGTGGAGCATCAGATTCTAATATTTCTGACTACCCCTCACAAAACTGAGTCAATGAGTCCCTGAATTAAAATAATCATATCTCCATAAGGGATGATTAAAATTACATAATTCTTTGTTTGTTTGGTAGCCCTGATCATGTATGTTATTTGGTACACCAATACCTTGTTTGGTTTTGTTGTTTATGGGAAGCTATTCAACAATGAATCAAAAAGTCCAAAACATTGACTCAGTTTTGTGAGTCACTGTATCTGAAACCTCTGCTTAATCCTATCCTCTTCCTCCTCCAGAAATCTGAACTTCCTCTGCTAAGCCTTGTCTTGCGATTGGACACTTGAGGAGGAGAAGGGCACAACTTCTTACAAGTTGAAGCCAAGTCCTCTCTGGCCCCTTTCACTTGGCATTCTTCTGCCTGGCAGATTCTGTCTCAGAACTCCCCTGGAATCGCTTAAACCCTCTGACCACTGATGATTGGGTCCAACTGGAAGTCCAGTGTTTTCCTACCTCAAGTTCCACTCCTGCCACTTCCTAGTGTTCAGAGCTTAACAGGCCCATTCATTCTTCCTTGTAACTCTAGGGTAAATTTGCCCTAATGTGCACCCATATATTTGACCTATCTGGCAGTTGGCAAAAATTTGCCAGGCTAATTTGCAGCTGCAATTTACAACTGTCTGTTTCCCGCCACACTAAGCTCCTGTCTTGGTCAGGTCATGGTTTGTCAGCATTTCTGTTTTTGGGAGGTGTCAGGGCTGTGCTCAAGCTGTGTAGCGATGGCATAGCATTTTACTCAAGACTACATCTTTTGAGCATTGTCTTCACCACGTATATGTACTATTCGATACATAGCATTTTACTCAAGACTACATCTTTTGAGCATTGTCTTCACCACGTATATGTACTATTCGATGACAGACCACTGAGTAAGTCAAATCATCATATATAATACATGAACAACCCGTCTCCGTGACAGAGACTGATTCACTCGGAATGTCCAGAATCGCATAGGCGCTGGATGAACGATACCAACAACGTTCCGTCAATTGTCAACCCGTGCTAAACATAAATATCTTACATTACTTGGTTGACCATCCGGCTTGCGAGCTATTGCATGTCAGGTATGTGAAAATGCGGGGGAAAAGAGTGCAACTGTATAGATAACCGTAACGAGTCAAGGTCCAACAGTCATGACATCGAGTCCTTTTCCTTGCCTTTCCGTGGCAGTGTCTCAAGGACAAGACTCGGGGAACTCGCCATTGCAGATGGCGAAGCGTAAGCTAGGCGTCTCATATTTCTGGGAGGGCTAGTAGGAAATTTGTCAACAGTGGGGGTTCCAGGCAGCGAGGTGTTATTGCGTGGTGGTGGAGAGCCACTTGTGGATGCACTCTCGCCTGCGGCTGCTTCGGTGAGCAGAAACTCGACCCAGAGACGAGAGAAAGACTTAGCATCCGGGTCAACGTCAAAATCGATGATCAAGATGACAAGAGTGGAACTCACTTCTGTCTCGTCTGTCTTATCCAGTTCCTGTCCTTTAGTAGAGGAATTGCCTGCCGGTGAGCGTGACCAGAAGGAGAGTGGAGGCGCGATAGATGAATGTGCGCGCTGCAGGCCTGCTTTTTCACGTTCAGAGTCTGTCCACGAGAGTATGGTGGCGAGGAGGGAAAGCATTTCGAACCGTTTTGCATCTGCTCGTGGAGTAATGAGAAATGCTAGAAGGACATTTGTAACGAGACGTCGGTCGACATTTGTGTCAGATGAATTGCGTCTGAGTCGACGGAGGGCTTCCATGAGGTGTTCATTGATTATTACAGCTATTTGAGAACAGCTGAGCGTACAACCCTATACCATGGGCATTGTTGTGAGAACGGACCTTCATGCCTTAGTTTTCCGATGAGCAGATTCTTCTCCTTCGCTTCTTTTTCCAGTTCTCGTGTACGAGAAATGTTCGTTTGCGATTCTTCTAATTGGAGCTGAATTAAGGATTGAGAGGTCGCGAAAGTGTTAGTCCTATAAATCAAAACATACCTCGGCCGTCAGTGCTCTGTGCTTAAATTCCGCCAGAGCTTGTGTAGTCTGGATTAACTGCGAATCATAGTCTTTCACGGCCTGCCGTAGCTCATGTTCCTTCGCTATTCAAAAATAAGTACCTCGTCCATGCAAATAGTCGATGCTTTCACATACCAGCTTGGAAATCTTGCAGCACAGATTCAAGATTATGTGACTTCTCCCTTTCGGACTGTACTTCCAAAAAAGATCTATCGCGTGCCTCCCTCTCAAGCTCCAAATCGGTCTTCAGCGTCTCGATACCCGACTTCAGATCATCCACAACCGCTCTTTCCTGCATGGCTATCCGCTCCCATTCTTCTCGCTCCATTCTACACCGCTCCAGCTCTATCTGTGCTTCTCGCAACTCCCGATCCCGAACCATACTCTCCTGTGCACTTTCCTCCAGAGCGCGACTTCGCAGAGTATCAAGTTCATTTGATATACGCTCCGTCTCATCATGCGAGGCTATAAGCTCTTGCTTAAGCGTCTCGACGGTTATAGAGAGATCATCGTTCTGAGCAGTCAACTGTTGCACTTGTTGTTCGCGTCGGTCCAGTTCTTCCTACCCAGAGAGAGTACATTAGCGACACCACACAAAACTGCACGAAAGAAGCTAAAGTGCGCACGGCGTCCTGCTGCAATTTATTCCCCAACGTAGTACGCATTGTTGTCAATTTCGCGAGTAAATTGCTGTATTGCCCCGCGAGTGTTTCTTTCTCTTCTCTCGTCCTGTCGAGCTCTCGTTGTAGTTGAGCGACTGGGTCTGAATCCGAGTCCAATGAAGTTCGCCCGTTTACTCCATTGGAATAGACTGACGAAGACGGATCAGTGCGTCTGTCCATGTCTGATGATATTCGGGCACCGCTGAAGGCTTGCTGCGCCTGTACAAGGTCTGTAGATGGAACACCAGAAGAAGACCCCGATGATTTATGGGAACTTGGAGCACCATTGGTGGACATTCCTTTGAAATGATGCTGGACGTGGCCGTTGTGGACTTTGCGTGATGTACATGGCACGTGCTTGATTCCTCTACGACCCTAATATTTTCAGCATAGCTTGTAACGTCTATGGTTGTATTGTAATCCGCCTTGTACTATTGAGCCGTTTCCCACTGCTGCTCGCTTGTCTTCTCACTGTCGTAACAAGTCCCTTGTCAAACGACCACCATGGTACACTGGAGACCAGTAAATTTCCTAGATTTACCAGTGGAACTTCTCTGTCACGTATTGAGCTCCCTTCCCATCTCCGATTTGCTTCATTGCACTCTAGTGAGCTTTTTCTGTCTCTTGCCATGAATATAATTTTACCTCCAAACGGTGTTTAGCTCACCAAGCGGCTGCGAACAGTCATCGCCGACTCCTCTCGTCTTCAATACGCAATTGAACTCTCAAAACATCGCATGATATCAATTCGACCGCCTTCCTTCGCTCCTCCTTATGCGTCACGCCTTAATATACTTATAGAGCGAGAACGAGCCTGGAAACACCTAACTTGGAATGGTCGGTATAAACTGAATCTACCACCTACTGGCTCGGTGTACGAGTTCGTCGGCGGGTTCTACGGGAATGGAAGAGAGGATGATCGCCGCATTACAGCCTCGATTTCATTCCTGGAGCTTCCCTCTGCGGATTCTGCGCGGTTGGAGAATGGATCTCCAGATTTGAAAATGTGGACCCATCCAATGTACGATATCGTTATAATTGACTTTACGATGGATCCATCCCAGGACTTATTAGTTCTTATTGCCCTTGCCCCACCAGGGTAAGTATGTTTGCAATGTATTTGTAGTTACTCCACCCTAACGCACACGGGACAGGTCTGGATATGTCTATGAGCTTCATTTGCGCTCGCTATCGACAAATGAACCCCATCGCAAAGCCCCCATGCATGTGTTGCCTTGTCTGGCTAGACCTTCAAATATTCAGCAGGTCACAGATCATATTGCCCCTGTTCGTGTACAAGTATCAGGAGATCTAGTTGCGCTTCTTGTGAAGGAAGTTCATGATAGTAATGGCGCACATTTGGAGATCTGGGATTGGCGCAATAAGCCCCAGTTATCTGTAAGTTCGATTATTTTACATTGAGCTGTATGTCATACCGACTGATCAATCACTTGCAGTGTAAAATGGCTCGAACCGCCGGGATTGATGACTTCACATTTCTGTCCCGCGATGCATTTCTTCTAGCACGACCAACAGGTTTCCTAGAAGTCTACACATTTCACAACCCGATTACAACGCCCTTTCCCATTTGTCGAGCGAGTTATGCCCTCCCCCCTTTGTCTGACGGCTATATGTATTGGTATATTACCATGAGCAGCAATCCGGCTCCGGGTTCTGTTCCCCGTCCATCCTCGTCCGTGGATGATGCTTACGGGAGGGGGCAGCAGCTCTATTACCCTCACCCTGACGAGCGCATTCATGCTTGTTGCTTGTATATCTTCAATCCTACTGATGGCCATGAGCACCGTGTTCACAGCTTTGTTTTCTTCGTGAACCTCAACACTCTTCTTCATCCCCCCGCCGAGTGGCTACAGAAGCCTCCTCCTCGATTCAAGGTACTTAAGTTTAGAAATCTGTTGAGGAGAACAAGTGCATCGTCTGTTGATTCTACGTCGTCATCAGAAACAGAAACAGAAGCGCTCCCTCTCCCAACAACCACACGGCCGTCGTCACCTTCCACGAGCGGTGTCCAAACAGGAACGTTCCCACCTCCGCCATATGTGTATTCTCCGATAACTTACTCTCTCAGTCCCTTGATCAATGCACCCACTATGCCGTTTCCCTCGACATCTGCTCCTCTCCCTTCCAGTTCTAATCAGGCATTCTCTCACCAAACTCATTCACTCACATCATCGAGCCTTGGTGTGTTCGAACCGGTCCCGGTGCAAACACCAGCCCAGGTCGCATGGTCGGTATGGGGCCCCCAAAGCACGCGCTGGTTCCGTGAATGCCTGAACACCGACTGGCAACACTCAATATACGGATTACGCACGGTGGAAAGCTTGACGCCTGAGAGAGTGCTCAAGACAACACAGCGCCCGACGGACTTTGACGATGTACAGGACACAGATGATGAAGACACTTTGATGAGCGCAGCCGAGAATGGGCAATCTTCTGCTGAAGATGCTGGCGCATCCACTAATGGTGTCACAGTCATGAATGGTGCAGTGACAGAAGGCCAGAACGTACTACAACCAGCGGCGAACGGCCAGGGTAGTGATGCAGGGAACGCTGATGGTGATGGCGGTGACAACGACCAGCCGATTCCGCTGCGTTATCTGCGCCTCCGGGACTTCAATCCATATTCCGTCAAGCAGCGACTGAAAGAGCAACAACTGAGTGACCAGAAAGGGAAGAGGAAAATCAGCTGGCGAGAGCCCTTTGTTGTAACCGAGCGGTCCACAATGGACGTGAAAGGTATTTTCAAGCATGATATCACGAGTTGGCTGCCGTATGTAGAGGTGGTGAGCGAAGAGATGTTTGAGGTCACGGATGTCATGATGGATGATTGTCGGCTTTTATTGCTCAGGGTTGGTGTTTCTTGTAAATCTTCACGCTGAGTTGTTGTGCTGACGGACTCCCCATAGCGTGGTCAAAGCGGAAGATTAAGACGTGTTGATGTATTGACAATGTAAAATTGCTACTAGACAAGTAGTTCTAGAATTATTCTAAAACTACATAAACCGGAAGGGGAAAGCATGCGTTATAGGCTTGGTGATGTTGATTGCCTCATCGTATTCTGGGTCGCTCACAATGTTTGTATTGAGCATCTCGTTCCGAGTGAGAGGTAAAATCATGATATGAGCTCTTACTTGAAGTCAAAGGATCAGATAAACTGAGATGAACAGAGGCTGAGCATCATTCCCATGGCACAATAGCAAAATGAAAGCCGTGAATACATAAATCATGTCGAATAGTACCCACACTGTCTAGCGTCATTTACACGATGGATTCAATGGGACTGTATGCGGCTTGGATGGCAAACGGGCGGAGGACTGCTCTCAGATGGCGCAACATTGGCCAACCTGCCTCTGTAACCAAGTTCAACTGTTTATCCAAAGAGAGTTATGTAAATACATTTCGCCGGCATCCGGTTTCGGTTTCCCGTCTTCAGGGTCAGTTTCTTCGTCTACTCCGCATTCGCGACGTCTCGGAGGGTTTCCACGCCATCGCTCGACTTTTGTTCTCAGAAATGCTTCTATCTCCTCAATCGTCGTCGTTACTCCTAGACCGGCCCGAAATTTCTGGAACCAGGGCCGACGACCGCTGTCAAAGATAAGCAGAAGTCTTCAGACTGAGATCCGAGAGTAAGTAAACGAACTAACTACTGGAAATCAATGAAGTGCCGGATATGCGTTTGAATATTGGTAATAGTAGCCGTTCCAGGGTACTCTCGACAGATCCCCAGATATTCAAGTGAGATGTCTACTGGGTCCGGCACGGTGTTCGCGAAAAGGCTAGTGGTATACTGATGAGTATATCATGGGGTCGAAAGGGCAGAAGAGGAACAGGTAACTGACCAAGAATTTCCCAGAAGAGTTTCGCCGATCATAACTCCATCGGCACTAGTAGAGAGAAGATTACCCTGTACTGTACTGTATATCCCCCCAGACTCTCACATTACCGTTGCTGATGATCGATCGGTACATGCATATGGTCTTCGCACCACATGCTTCTAACCGTAGTGCAAGATCAAGCGTTTTTGGCGGAGGTTGGCATGATCTGAGTTTTGCAGAGACTGGGACTGTCAGAGAATGCGACATTCCCGCTACTAGTTCGGTCATTTCATCAGCAGGCAAAACGTTTAACACGAAGATCATAATAATCACCAATTTCAGGGAACCAGTCTTTTTGCCCGAGGAGATAAGCATCGAAATGACCATCTCGGGAAGCTTCCTGAGGACAACCTAGATTCAGGTCTATTTCACTTCGAAAAATGGTTATTATTTGAGACGTTCGAAGGCATGGACCGCGAAGCGACTCACCGACGCCGTCACAGCAAGCCTGCAGTTTACGACTAGCCCGAACAATGGGTTCGACATTACAGGGTTTTCGGAAATTCTTGTCCCACGTGATTTTGAGTGAACGGAAAAATCAGAAAATATGAAAAATAAAATAAAATCAGAAAATACAGAAACCGTCAACGTCCCATCGTAAATGCTATGGTATACCGGAAGATCAGCCCTGACATGAAACAGAGGGCCCTACAGCTCATTGATGAAGGGTGGGAGATGGAGGATGTTGCAGATGTCCTTGGTGTGGCTCCCAAGAGCATCAGGCGATGGACCGACAACTATGACACCCACGGACGTGTAGATCCACCTTCTGTACTCCGAGGACGCCCACGTATCCTGAATTCTGAGAAGATCTGTGATATTCATGACCTCATTCGTGTATCCCCGACACTTTTTCTTGATGAAATCGGTGAATGGCTTGCAATCTATCATAACCAACCAATCTCTACCACCGCCCTTCACGACAACTTGCGGGGTCTTACTCACAAAATCTTACGAAAAGCTGCTGCAGAGCGTGATGATGTCGCACGAGCGGAGTGGCTTACGCATATGACCTCAGACTACACAGCTCGTCAGACGGTGATTCTTGACGAATCTAGCAAAGATGGACGGACCATCCTTCGAAAATATGGGCGGGCTCTATCAGGCGAGGACCCTTTCATAGAACTGTCCTTTGATCGGAGTATACGATACAGCATTCTCCCACCACTGACTCTGGATGGCTACATTGCGGGTCGTCGAGGGTTCAATTGATGGTGCTGAGTTCTATGACTTCGTTGTCAATGATGTTGTAGGTTGACGTCGTTGCCCTTGATGGACCCTTTTTGACCTTACTGCAGCTACCTTGCATGAATCCCTTTCCAGGACTGAACAGCATTATGATTGTTGATAACTGCTCGACACACAAAAGCAATGCAGTCCATGATGCTGTAGAAGCTGCAGGTCCGTCTCCTCTGTCCTCTTCTCTTTGCCAGAATCTGCGGTTGAGAACATTTAAACTTTAGACTGCCTATACATCTTTCTTCCCCCATACTCACCTGATTACAGTCCTATCGAGGAGAGTTTCAGTTGCCATATGATTTTTTTCATACATCACCTGGTTTCAATTATTAATTACTGTGTTAGTAAAGGCATATCTCTGTTGTCATTGGCAACAATTTCAAGACAGTTTATACCCTGAAAGAGATCTGGCTGAAGCATGTTTCACAGCTGTGATTGCAGACAAGGCTCAAGGATGGTCTCGAGACTGTGGATACCTGTAAAGTTACATATTAAAATGAATATATTGTGATATAAGCAACGAATGGGTATGTGTAGCATGTACTAGTATATGCTAGATGATAATGACTCGAGATTACACACCATAAGAACTATAGACAAGAAGTAAACGGAAGTAGTAGCAAGGTTATCAGGACAAAGGGGTATACATAGATATCACACACACATTGCTTGAAAGTAGAAGCATAAGTACAATGTATGTTTCACCCACATTGCTCAATGTTATATGCAGCAAGAATATGCTGTTGATGAAGGGGCCTAGGGAATGTCACGGGCTACCCTGGGGTTTTCCAGAGTAAGCTGCACCCGCACCCATCAGAACCTGTACCTGCATCCATGGGCACGGGTCTTCGTGGGTATGGGTAGTGGGTTTACAAAAACCTGGGGGTACCCCAACCTGCATGGGGTATACCTCCAGAAATGACCAATGAACCTTGCAAGAGCAGTGCAAGTGTCAATCGACACTGCTGTGCAGCCTTGCGAGGATTGGAAAGTCGGGGGAATGGTAATCGGGGTGCAGAGCATGCACCCCAGTGTTCGACGATGTGGCAGTTGATGCTGGAGATTGTTGACAGGCTTGTCGACATGGCCTTGATTGGTTCTGCTGATGTGGCATCAATGTGGCTTGGTTCCTGTCGTGGGCATTCATGTGGGTTTGGCAAAGGCAGTGGGGTACAATGGAGTTGACAATGAAGGTGGCAGAGTTGACGGGATGGCAGTCTCAGAATTGGAACACAACGAGGAGGGACATACCCTTCCTCGGCTCATGTCACAATTCTGTTGGTTTTGTGTAGTGAGCTTGCAAAAAAAAGAAAAAAATGGGTGCAACTTGTGTGTTGCATCAATACTCCTCCTCTTGGTGGTTGAGTTCTTGCACTCAGGGCATTGTGTTGTGTTGTGTGGCGATGAGGAACCACGTGTGACTTGATTAAACTGATCGTGTCAAGGCGGCGTTGATCTGTGAGGTGGGGTCCATTGGTGGGGGTCGATATTGTGGGGAATGATGTGGCAAGTTGCCTTGAGTCATGGTACTGCTGTAATAATCAGTAGACGAAAAGAAAAAAAACTTTGCGAGCGCACCATCTATTCCCACCCTCTGGTTGTGGCTATCCCCCCCACATGTTCCATTGTGTGTTTCGAATTTTTGTTCTCACATTTGATGTGGTTGTAAACAACTGCATGTGACTCAATCACACTAACTGGCAAAACCCGCGAACCCATGTCATGGGTATGGGTTGGGCTGGGGTTACAAATGCCCAACCCGCACCCACACCCGCTGCCACCCATGGTGCCAACCCACATGGGTTCATAAACCTGTGACATTCCTAAAGGGGCCCAAGTCCAGACCATTCCCAAACATCCTTAGTGAGTGTGTCAAGATTATCACCAACATGGAACCCTAGCTTTGTCAGTCCCTGACATTCATCATCACCAAGATTGTGTTTGGTACACCATCCTTCAACAGTGATTTGGCTTGCAGCAGATATTGCCAGTGTTGGTGTTGATGGCAACAATGGCATCTGTGCAGCACCAGGGGTGTGAGGTTGAAATGTGGGTGGAGGATAACCCCATGGCATTGGTGGATAGCCTGTCCCAGACATTCCACTGTAAGGAAAGAAGGTGGGAGGTGTGTGTGGAGACAGCATGGCAAAGTTTTGATACTGTGGGTGACTCCAGGGGAAGTAGGGATATGGGAAAGGAAGTGATGGAACAGGTGTCTGGGGAGCTTCGTTCTTGTAGCCAAGGCAATCCTTTGGGCAAAAAAAGTTGTTTCCAATGGGAGCCCTTTTGAAGTTTGTACTTTTCCACAACTTTAGCTAGTGTATTAAATGAATGAGCCCATTCATTCAATCATGATGACATCATAACTTACAATTGCATTAGCCCAAACCAGCAACCGGTTGTGATCCAAGTCAAAGTGCCAGCTATTACCTGTTTGCACATAACATTGTAAGTCAGGATGTGGTGTCACAATTTCCAACCTGATGTCTCTCTTTGGGCTGGTCTAGGATTGGAGCCAACTGTTGATCCAATGAAAGCTGTCATAGCATTAGTATTTACATGACAGTGACACAATGTGGGAACTTACCTTCTGACTCCAGAGTGTGTTGTTGGCTTTCTGCTCAATTATATTCTCTTCCATCTGATGCTTGGGCTGTGGGATCTTGGGTAATGGCAAGGCTACAACTATTATCAGAGCAGAAAGGTCTTTCTGCACCTTAATCTGCTGGATCATGGCATGATAGCCAACTTCACTACTCAACAGCAACTTTCCTTTCTTCTGGAATCCCCACATCATTCCGTCTAGCACAAGATTCTCCTGCCCCACCCATGCTGTAGCTGCAATCTCTTCCAAGAACTCATCCAGGTGGTCGTATGCACAAAAGTGAATGGGCCCTCTGTGCATGGCTCCTGCTTTTCTACCCTATTACCTCAGGCTGTTTTTTCTAGGCGGAACTTTGGAGAGACAGAAATCTCGACATAAATGGCTATGCTGAAGTACTTGTGGCTAAACTTCTGTGGCTTATCCTCAACTGGCTTGTGAGAATGACTACAAGGACACTTTGTGAGTGGCTTTGGTGATTTCTGCTCAATTCTGCTGCTGGGTTTTGAAGGATGGTTGTGTTTTTGCTGAACTATGATGAGTTCTTCATCACTGGATTCTTGACTGTCCTCAGAGGGCAACTGCTCCTGGCACCTCTGAGTCCACTTCTGCTTTGATGATGATTGGTCATGGCACTGGTGAAGAGGTTCATGCGCTGAGTGTTCTGCTACCCAGGATCCTAGCCAGTTGGGTGAGGGCATATCATCACCACTACTATTACTATAGAACTCTAGCTGGCCTTGGGTTAACTGCATCGAGCTCTGGGTATTGGATCCTGGTGGATATAACTGTGTGCTGACAATATGAGACTGCACTAGTAGTCGAATTTTCAATTTTGGAAGAGTGATTGCTTCTACTGGAGAAGGCTACTTCAGCAGTGGGTATACATGACAAGGAACACTTCCTACCCTGCTCAGTGATGTGGCTTGGTATACATTCTTCATCCCCCCACAAAAATAAAGATTCATCTGCAGGTTCTCCATCCACTTGCAGATCATTATCAGACTCACTGGATGTGGAAGTCAGTGCTCTCTGACCATCACAGTAGTAGTCAGACATAAAAAATATGATAAACGAGTGCATAAAGACTGTGTAGAATGAGCGACAATGAACCCAGTGGCTTTTTTGATTTTTTGAATTAATTACATGTTTTGGATTTTTTATTCACTCAAAATCATGTGGGACAAGAATTTCTGAAAACCCTGTATTTCCACACAGCTGTACCGCCACAGGATGTGTCAATTTGTCAACACCCAGACTAAGATCATGAATATCATATTCTTGATCATTGAGAAGGCCACCTGGCATGAGCATCTAAAGGATATTGGTGTAAGTGCCAGACACATCAGTAAGATTACAAATGCTTTTGGCAGTGCTTGAAGTCACTTACACTTGGTAGGCACTTGGAAAATACCTTGGTAAACTGCGTGAAGTCACTTATGCTTGGTGGGCACTTGGAGAATACCTTGTTCCAATGCTTGATTGTTTACTTGTGACCTTTCTACTTTAGACCACTTTATTCTGACCCTTGAATTTCGTACTACTACATCTTAGGCACTTGTAGATTTAAACCAAAGTTGAATGTCATGAAAACTTTTGATACATCAGGCTTGAAAGTAAGTTGTATTGAAAGTTGGTACTAGTATTGTAATTCTAGAAAGCTAACTCATGTGCATGATGATCTGCATATTTACTTACATAAAATAATTTGGATGCATTAAGAGACTTCGAAAAATCAAAAGCACATGTTGGAATGACCCATGGGCCAAGTGTTCCCCTCGCATTATAGAGTCAAGATGCACAACTGCAAGCACCTGATAAAAATCTGGCTCAACCCTCCACATTCCAGTTTCTTTGCAAGGAACATCCCTAACTGTTGAAAAATATTTGATGAAGGCACATGGATATCAGATTCCATCATGCTTGAATACAAAAAATACAAAAGCATGAGCAACATGAAGACCTTTAAAACCTGGATCATCTGATTTCCCAATATAAACACAATCATAATGTAGTGTACCATGATACCATGACTTGACTGCCCATATACATTCACTGTGCATCCCTCCTGTCTCATACAAGTCACTCAGGGCATAGTAGACAGCACATGCAGAGTTGAAGAGATAGACTTTTCCTGTAATTGAAGAACACTCATCAAGATCTATGGTATCTCAACTCTCAGGAGCATCAGAATGCAGATGATCGTAGAGGAACTGCTGAGTCAACTCTGGTAACCTTGGTTGTTTGACATGATATGCGAGACCTTCAAGACTGAGAGAAACATTACATACTGAGATTATAAGCAATTTTATTATGAAAACAATTTGAGAATGCTGCATACTGGGAGACTTTGCCAGTGTCACTTCAGAAAGTGACCTTGGCCCATCAATAGCATCTACAACATGCTCTTTGTCCTGTACAGTAGGCATAAAATTCAGGTCAGGGTGAGCTTGGTCTTGTGATTCACTGAACAGATGGGCAGGGAGTCCAGGGCCATCCAGCATTCCATGAGAAGTAAAATCAACATGAGCTGCTGCAAGTTTGCCTAGCTGTTGATTTGAAACCAACATCTGACCTAGTGGTTTGTTGTGACTAGATCATCTATATGTTTGTTTGACCACTTTAATGTGTTTTGACTCTGTAATTGAGGAACAGAGACCATTGGGGGCACCAAACATCTGAATCAGAGTGTGATAGTGCATGAGAGGGTGTTACTGAGGTAGCAAAAATCCCCCAGGCTGGACATCAAGATCCAGAAATACTTCATGGTGTCTATGAAAACTTTGCAACATCTCATCGAGTTGGGACAAGGTGTCTTCATCAATGACAGATTGATGAATAAGATAGCTGAACTCAATAAGATTCTGAATGGCATGGACCATCTGTGCTGGAACATGACCTGCAATAGCAGGGAGATAAACCTGTTTTGGCCCATAATCAGACTACTGATGTAAATCATGAAATAACAATGAAACCACCTTCATCAAGCCTTTCGAGTCATTACCTGTTCATTGCTTGAATCTCCACCCTTCATAAAAATGTCATAATCCCAGAAATGGAGGAGTAACAGCAATTCTAGATTAAGTCAGTAATGAATAATGATCAGTGGATTCAGAGGTACCATACCATTGATCAATGTCTGCAAGAATTTGATAAGCGTGAGCTTTTGGAAAAGTGCCTGCTCCACCCAGTGGGCAATATGATCTTTAAATGTACCCTTAATAATCTGATGAAGGATATCAGGAGAAAGGAGCTCATGGATATCTGCATGGGGAAACATGGTTGTAAAAGGCTCATAAAATTATGCTGTCAAAGTGGAAATACACCAGTTTCAGAAATCACTCACCAACAAGTCACCAACAATTCCATACTCATCCCACAGTTCTTTCAAAGTGAAGGCCTCTAGAAGTGTGTCATTATGCTCATGTTACCACTGACCAGCAGGTGTATCCAGATTGTCAGCATGAGCAGTACATCTAAAACCAATAAGCACAGATAATATTATGAAGAGACTCAGAAATAACTAGTGATGCCATGGCTCGGCTCAGGCATTAAAGCCAGTCAAAACAGCACTGACTTGCCCTGAGCTGCTCTGAGATGGCTAAGCCACTCAAGATTGCCCAAAGCTGTGGGCTGGCTGCCATACTGGAATCCATGCATTACTTATGCTTTTTATATGCTAATTAGGTTGTGCAAACTATTATTGTACAAGAAATATGTTGCACTATCAAGTTTTACATGAATCAGTACTTTTGATGACAGTGTTTGGCCATGCTCTTCCCCTTGTACCTATTACTAAAAATGCTCACAAGATGGCCCCAGGGAATACTGTGCAGTAATATGCCTTAAAAATAGTATTAGGTAGATCTACAGAGTGTGTTCTACTGTTTTTAAATGATTTCAGATCACCTACCTCTTCTCCATGTTATAAAACTGATGGCATAGCTCAGGCAGCTCTGAGCAGTGAGCTGATTTAGCCATGCAGCTCACCCAAAATAGCAGTGCAGCTTAATGGCTCACGTCTCTGAGCCACACCATTGGCAACACTAGAAAGAACACACTTTGCACACCAACCCTGGACAGTACATGCAAGAAGGGTTTGTTCAGCATGGTCCACAATATATGGTCCCAATCCATAAATTACATGTCTTCAATGTCCATCACCACATTTTATAATACAAGGTTTTGTCATGAATGGTTGCAAGGGGGATAGAATGTGTTTAAGACAGGTGTGGAACAGCTGGCAACAAAATTTCCAAAATACAGCACTATCAGAAAATTCCTGAGATGCTATAAGAACAATTATTAAGATAGGGTCAACATAACTGGATAAAATTGAGACACTGACTCTTCAGCATGGCAAGAAACCCAAGTAAGCTTACAGCATTCTGATGTGCATGTTGAACTGAATTATGAACATTACTGAGTGATGCATAGAGAGAATGGAAGTCATTCTGCCCTGTTGTGACAGATACATTGTTCTGTCACTTCCAAGAATGATGGGAACAAACATTGACCCATGAGTCACAAGATCCTCCACAATTTTGTCCTGAAAAACCATCAGTATGTCATAAGCAAAATACGATAAGAAAACACACTGCTTGCATCCAAGACCAATTTCCAGACATCAGATCTGTCCACTAACATTTACTGAGTTTGAATATTCTCTTCAGAGCATAATCGAGCTCATCCTTGAAGTCAGGGTTGCCAAGCTGATTCTCCATGACATGTAAAGGGTTTTGAAACCAAACTTCATAAGTCTGCTCCATCCAGGGGAGGACCATTGACCGATCTTGAACTAAAAATCAACATCACCCTCCTTTATGGAATCAATAATTGAGTACAGCTCTTTGTGATTGGCAACAGGAGGACTATCATCAGGATACAACAGAGCAAGGATATTAAGAACCTTGTCAATTTTTCCTGCTGACATCTCCTCCTCAGCAAAAATAAAATTTCTGGACTCAAATTCAGCATGACTGTTAAATGGTGAGTAGTCATCATTAGAATGCTCTTCATCTGGTGGAGGGAGTGTGGCATTAGGTGTGATGTCATTGTCAAGACCTGTTTCACCCAATTGGATTCCTGACAATTCCTGATTTTTTTCTGACTCTTTTCCAACCTCATCTATCAGCATTCTGGCCACAGCACTTTTTAGTCATCAGAGAAGTCGTCATTATGCCTTAGTAATCATTTGCTTACTCACTTTATTCCTAATACAGTCTGACCAATTCTGGTCATGGACACTTACCAAGACCCATTAGTAAACTTCTGCATCTTCCATTATTCTTCTGGCCCTCAATATTTAAGTGCCCATAGCTTAGCCTTAGTCTTCAGTTTTCAAATTACATTGTATATTGCATGTATATTGCTTGTGTATCTTCATCTATTCACCTTCAGTCTAATATCAATTTTTAAATCATCCTTGACCTAATCCTGACTTAAACTCTTAACCCTTCAACTCTTCTTGACTTCAAATCACTATATAACCTCTGCTTAATCTATCCTCACCCTCTGTCTGGAAACCCACTGGACATCCAAACTCCTCCACCTGAAATTGGACAACTGATGAGGAGAAGGGCACAACTTCTTATAAGTTGAAGCCAAGTCCTCTCTGGCCCCCTTTCACCTGGCCCACTATAGCCTGGTGGATTCTGACCAGAAACCTCTGAAACCCTCTGACCAATGATGACTGGGTCCAGCTGGAAGTCCGGTGTATTCCTGGCCAAGTCCCAACCTTGGTAGTAGTGATCTTGAACTTTGACAGTATTTGCAAACTCACACTTCTCTCATCAATCATCACACTATTCTGAACCTTATTCTATGTCCCACACAGAATCACAAACTCAGTGGACTACAAGAAACTCCCACTGTGCAGGCACAGGACCAGGCTTATCAGCCATCTGACAATCAGTACTCCCAGCTCCTAGACCCACTTCTACTTTCAGTGCCTCAGTCCGACCATCAAACATATTTTGATGAGTCAGCTCTGGTGCACCATCCATTAGCACCAACATCATGTCTACACATCTGCCTTTGGAACCCCCTCAGATTCTGACTCCACTCAACTGTGTAGGGGATGACAGGCAATCCAATCCTGCTGATAAGAAAGCTACAGGTGAAGAGGATGGACTTTCTGGTGGACCTGATGACCCTAGCAGTCCTGACAGCCCCAGGGATGACTCCAATCTTCTGATGACCCTGGAGATCAGCCTCCTGTAGGTAAAAACCCAGACCCCAACAACAGATTTGTTGATGCTCTGTTTGACCTCTCAGACAGTCTCTGCACTCTCTGCCAAAACCAAGCTCCTAAGCCTGAAAAGATCAAAGTTTGGGAACCTGACACATTTGATGGTTCCAACCCCCAGAAACTCTGGGACTTCCTAGTTGCTTGCAACCTCCACTTCCGATGCCATGACAAAGGCATGGGTCATAAGCTTGTCTATTACATATGCTACAGATGTTTTGTGGGAGTGATGGTGGACTAAATGGGGGAATTTTTCGGCTAAGATTGGTGATGATTGATGGGATGATGTGTAGTAACATATGCGACAACCATTTTGTGGGCACCAATGTCAGTAACATGTCAACACAAATTTGTGTTGACATAGGTTAGTAACATGTCAATACAAATTTGTTGTGAGGTCAGTAACAAGTCGATACAAATTTGTAATGAAGTCAGTAACATGTCAATACAAATTTGTAGTGAGGTCAGTAACATGTCAATACAAATTTGTGATTTGTAATGAAGTCAGTAACATGACAATACAAATTTGTAATGAGGTCAGTAACAAGTCAATACAAATTTGTAACGAGGTCAGTAAAAAGTCTGAAGTCAGTAACAGGTCAATACAAATTTAATGAAGTTAGTAACATGTCAATAGAAATGTGTAATGAGGTCAGTAACAAGTCAAATATTAAAAAGGCAGAGCTGTGTGCATAAAATTTTGGTTGCAATATAGTGGACACCTATGTTCACACCTCTCCTGGAATGTGCACAACATGACCAAACAGCTGACTTTTCCTTACATGTGGAGAGAGAGTGCACGACAATCAGTTGAGTACCTCTCTTCACACAAAATTTGGGACTATAATAGTGATACTATTGCAATTGTTGAAATTAATTCCTACATGCTGCATACATGAGGCAATGCATGCAGCACACACATGTTACTGTGCTTACTGTGCATACATGTGGTAAACACATTCCTGAGTCATGTGACATCCTTACTATTATGTATACAAGGTTTTTAAATGTGCCTTCGGCACACGTGGTTCACTGTGTTCATTATAAACACCTCACTGCATTTTATTCATGGATACACAGCTTTTTATTTGACTTTTAGATGGTATGCAACTCTTCAGTTGACTTGGGACCATTGGCCCCAAGTCAACGTGGGGGGGTTGTGGTGTTTATCCCCTTCTCCATCCCCATCCCCATCTCCACCTACCCCATCTCCATCTCCATCTCCTTCCCCTTCCCCTTCCCCATGCCCATGCCCACCTACTCCATCCCTGTCCCCATGCCCACCTACCCCATTCCCATCACATGTCCACCTACCCCATCCCCTCCCCCATCCCATGCCTACCTACCCCATCCTCTCCCCCATCTCCCCCATCCCCTCCTCCATCTCCCCCATCCCCTCCCCCATCTCCCTCATCCCCCTCTCCCCCATCCCCTTTCTCTCCTCCCCCATCCCCTTTCTCTCCTCCCCTTTCTCTCCTCCCCTTTCCCCCCCTCCCCTCCCTCCTCTCCCCTCTCCCCCATCCCTTTCCTCTCCCCCCCTCTCCCCCCCTCCCCTCCCCCCTCCCCTCTCCCCTCACCCCCTTATGCACCCTCCCCCCTCACTCCCTTATGCACCCTCCATTCTCCCCCCCTCCTCTCTCTCATCTCTCTCTCCCTTCTTCCTCACCCCCTCCTCTCACCCCCCCCTCTCACCTTCTCCCACTCTCTTATCCTCACCTACTCTCCACTTTCTCACTCCCTCCCCTCCTCTCTCCCTCACTCCCTCACCCCCTCACTCCCTCCCCCCCTCACTACTTCACCCCCTCCCCCCTCTCCATCCATCCTCCTCCTCCCCTCCCCTACTCCCTCACCCCCTCACTACTTCACCCCCTCACCCCCTCACTACTTCACCCCCTCACCCCTCTCCATCATCCTCCTCCTCTCCTCTCCTCCCTCCCTTACTCCCTCACCCCCTCACTACTTCACCCCCTCACCTCTGCTCACCTCCCTCTCCTCTCTTTAAATTTTGTAAAAAATCTCCAACTTCACTTTGTCAGTAAGTATTAAAGTAATATTTATTGACTTTACATTATAACGAACTCAATGTATAACTTGTTAGTAAGTCTGCATAATGACTTTGTATTGAACTAATTTTTATTGAGTTGACTTCATAATGGTAACTGTAATTTTATTTTATATCAAATGCCTTATTTCAAAGATCATTTTACAGACTTATTTTTTACTGACACATTTTTAAACTTGACTCATTTCTAGACTAATTTTCATAGACTTTACTTCATAATGAGCTCATTTGTAACTGTTATTTTGCTGACTTTACTTTGTAATGAACTCAATTTTTAAACTTACTGTATTCAAGTAATTTTTATTTCCTTTACTTCATAATGAACTCAATTGTAACTCTTATATTTTACTGATTTAACTTTGTCCTGAACTCAATTTTCAATTCAAACTTATTTCAATACTGACCTGACTTTGTAATGACCTCACTTATACAATTGTAATAACACTTTATTGATCCAACTTGTTACTGACTAATACAGTGATGTGTCTAAATCATTTTATTTGGGTCATGTGCCAAGGTCATAATCAGGTTTTTGCATTTTGTTCAGCCCGCGAGGTTTGCTTAGTCAGCTTTCACAGCATAGTAAAAGGATGACAGTTGCTCCTCAGTCAAATTTTATTCAGAAAACACTGCAATACAGCTGCTTACATGTCATCCAGACATTATTCTACATAGAAAATGAGCCCAGATCCAAAAAAAAAAGTTCGAGGTGGTGAAAAATTAGCCGAGAAAAAATTTCCCACCTTTAAGTTATATTTGTCATCATTTCTCACACCTCTCAATTTTTCCCAGCCCCTTCAGAGTTGGTCATCTTTCTCCCACCCCTTTGGAGTTGGTCATCATTCCCACGACCCCTTCACATGACCAATCTCACTTTATTATGGACAAGGTTGGGAATGTGCCTCCGGCACGCGTTAACATGTTTAATAAGTAATATATACAATATTTTTGGTTTTTGCACTTCCACTGTCATGACTTCATTTCTATGTTAGTCTGATAGTACTTCATTATTTTGGTTTTTGCACTTTCACTGTCATGTGTTAACATGCTTAATAAGTATGGACTTCATTTCTATGTTACTCTAATAGTACTTCATTATATACAATATTTTTGGTTTTTGCACTTCCACTGTCACTTGGCCATATTGCCTTGATGTTGTGCACAGACCTTACTCGTGATATCGCTACATAGAACTGCCCATGAGTGAAGACAGGACTCCTGAAATCTAATCCCACATGCTGCACTGACTGTCCCTGGGATTTGTTGATCGACATTGAAAAGCATAGTCGAACAGGAAATTGGAGTTGAGACAGAGTGAAAGGGAGTTGTCCTTCGATTGGCTGCAGTCGCATCCATGGAATAAACACCTTCTCTCCAGCATGATCTCCAGTAATCAACTGAACCTCCAACACTCTGTTCTGAATCCGAGTCAAAATCCCTCGAAAACCATTGCAGACCCCTCCAGCAATATTGAGATTGCGAAGTATCATCACAGGAACGCCAACCTTGAGTGCCAAGTGTGCCAAAGGTAGACCGGAGCAGTTGATTGAGTTGAGGTATTCAGGTGGATACAGAAGTTCATTGTTTGCAATAGAGTCTGCACTGTGAAACACTTGCTCCTCTCCAGGGAACCTCTGAAGAATATAATGGTTCAAATCATCCACATCGTCATTTTTGCTTGCCAGGACAATCTGCTCTGAGAAGTATTGATCAGGATGCTGAGCATGATTATAGATGCCAGGATAGATGGTGTCGATGAGGGAAGCCAGAGTGTTTTCAGGACACTTGAAATGGTTGGGAAGTTCAATGTTGCCACCCTCATCTGTATGATCACCCTTTCCAACCTCCAGCTGCCACTTTGCAAACTGTCACTCTTCAAGATCATCCATGTTCAATCGCATATTGATTTTGAGATGAAGAACTTTAATATGTTGCCAAAGAACAGAGCGCTGCAAGGAAGCACCAACAATCTGAGGCCGTGAACCCCTCTCGATAACAGGCAGGATCTGGTGAAAGTCGCCCCCAAAAATAATAGGAATGCCACCAAAGGGTTGATCAGATTGGAGAATGTCTTTGAGAGTGCGGTTGACAGCTTCATGGAGATGACGATGCTGCATGAGTGCCTCGTCCCAAATGATCAAGTCAGTCTCCTGCAACAGCTTTGCCCGAATTGAACCTCTGGAGATAGAGCAGGTGGATGACTCATTGATGATGAGAGGGATCTGGAGACATGAATGAGAAGTGGAGCCATTTTTGAGCAGGAGTGCAGCGATGCCGGATGATGCTATACAGAGGACGATTTTGCCCTGAGAACGAAGCTGATGGTCCAGAGTGTTGTATACAAAGGTTTTGCCTGTAGGACCATGGAGGAAAAAGGTCTGGCCAGTCTTGTTGTCGACAGCATGCATGATCTCCTCAAAGACAGCTCTCTGGTCTGGATTAAAAGTGTCCAAGTTCTGTGCAGCCAACTCAGCCTGCTCCACAATATTGTATCTGTGCTGCTCTGCAATCAACCAGTTTTTGAGGTTGGCTTTCCAATTCTGAGTGATCTGAGGCATGTATGGCCAATCCTTGCTGAGAGATTTGCCAGAGAATAAGAGAAGCTGGTTGATCAAGTAGAGGCTGTAATCCTGCACATCATCATCAGTAGGATTGAGACGGATATTGTTGTGCTGGAGCTGATACCGCAGGTCATCGCAAATGTGGGGCCAGTATGTGTTCCAAAGCTGGACAGGATCAGAGGGTGCACAATCACGAAGAATAGTGACAAAGAGTTGCCGGAGCTGACGACCTGTTGCCATGGACTTTGCTTCCTCCAAACACTGCACCCACTCTTGGTCATCCTCCAAAAGGCCATGTGCCAGACATGCTTCTCTGAATGAGGGATAGACATTTTCCTGAAAAGTGCACAGATGTTCATATGATGTTGCACCCGCTGACAGCTGTCAGAAGAAGCCTGAGGTAGAAGCGTTCACCTGCAGTAGGCTGAGTGTAGTACATCCTCCCAATAGCGAACCCTCTCTGTCTGGGCTTCCACTTGTGGGCTTTCTGATCCCACACGAATTTGGAGGGAAAGTCCTGATAGAGAAGATCCTGTGCCAGCTCTGGATACTGCTGATTGGCTTTGAAATAGCCAGTGAGGGTGGTGTCACGCTGTGCAGCATGCTGGACGATTTCTTGGATAGACCATGGACCGTTCTGATTCCAAGTGACATACTGCTGGCCAGGGAGGTGGATCTGAAGTCGGACGACATTGGGAGAAGCAGAGTGCATAGGTAAATGAAAGAGGCGCCAAATGCTCTTGCAGGCAGAAATATAGCGAGCGTCCAGATACTGTTTGACTTCATTGTTGCAAGTCCCAAACTGCATGGTGATGCGATCATGACCTTTGTACACATATTTGTAGATGTATTTGACAGCTTTGATGGAGGCAATGGACTCGATGTTGATGTGGCAGTGGTACTTCCAGAGGAGATAGGGTGAATAAGTGACGACCCAGCGATTGTCGACCTGCTTTCCCCGAACCTGATATGTCTTTCCAGTGTTCCGATGCCTGGTGGAGGCATAGGCATCCTCAGAGATGGTTGTCTGATCCCTGAATGGCTTGGGAAAATTTTTGGAGCACTGTCCATTCACCATGCAAGGAGCTGTAGGGTTCTCTGCACCACATGGTTTATGGACCATGAACTTCTTGACCAACTCGAGCAGCTCAGGATTGTCGTCAGGAAACTCTGAGCACATGAGGCTGTCTATCTGCTCAGGAGTGCGAAGCTTGGACTCCCCATCAACAAAGATAATGCAGTGCATGTGAGGCAGGCCACGCTTCTGAAACTCGATCACAAACACATAAGAGAGTGCCTTGCCAAAGATCCCAGCCTCGATGTCTTTGATCATCTCCTTCTGCTTTGCATGGAATGCACGAACAACCAAGTCAGGGCGATCGGCAGCAGTCTGCCCAGGCTTGAGCTCATCCTGAATCTCTGGCCAAGCGGGGTTTGCAGTCATGGTCAGAAAGAGATCACCATCCTTGAAGTAGCGATTGATAGCCAAGGCATCCTGAAGAAGCTGCTGCATATGACGTGTGCTTCCTGCAAATGAAGAAGGCAGGATGATTCTTTGACCGAGAGACTCTGTGTCTGCATCCACATTTGCAGCCACAGCATCAGCCAAGCCCATATAGACTTCACCACGAATAGTGTCCTGATTCATCATGATAAAGCGCAACCGATCCTGCTCTGAAGTTGCCCACTGGTCACAAACAAACTCCTGAAAGAGCTTTCCACTCAAGAATATATGCTGAGGCTCGATGGCAGGCGGTCGGGGGTGGAGACGATAGCAGTAGAAATCTGATTTGGACACATGCTTGCGAACCCTTGCACCGCCTTCATTAGCAGCTGCAAACTCGATTTGAGGATGCCATTGGAGCTGGCCAGTAGGAAAAAGGAGGACATAGTGAAGAGCAGGATAGAGGGGATGGACATCGGTGATGCACTGAAGGGGAGGGCCATGCCTGCGGTAGAGAATGATATCACATGTGCTCTGTGGCTGATCACCATCACCTGGAAGAATGACCGCGATCTCATTGTTGGTGGCATCAGGAAGATTGTAGTGGCGACAGTCACAGGATTGATCAAAGCGCAAAGCTATCTTGCACTGCTGGTGTGGAGGCAAGTTCCTGGTGAGCTCATGGGCCTGCTTGTACATCTGAACTGCAGGATGGAGACGGTGGAGCATGTCCTGGAGGGTGAGCAAAGTGTGGTGATCGAGGTGAGTGTTCCAGGCATTGGCCATGCGAAAGTTGTCTGCATCAGCTGGATCATAAATGTAAAGCTGAGCATACAGTGGAGATTCACCCTCTTGTGGAAGAAGAGAGCCAATCCTGTGGGACAGCTCGCCATGCAGTTTGAAGACATAGGGGCCAACACCATCATTCACAGCCTCTTCACCTTCATTAACAGACTCATCGATTTTGCGCCCAATGGAAGTCATGGCAAGAGCATTGTTGTATGTGCAGATATGATCACGAAATGACCTGCTAATGTGATCCTGAGCAGTGAGCAACTGGAGAAGCTCAGGTGGAACTGGGTGGAGAGGAGGCAAAATGATTTTTCCACTCAAGCAGCACATGCCAAATCTGGGATTTATATTGGAGGACGCAGTGAGACGCTCGGCCATCCAGTGCAATGCATGACAATTGGGACACTGAATATCCATTTTTCCCAGATAATGAACAGGCCAGTCAGGACTAAAAAAACGGCGTGCAGGAGGGAGGGGCCCAAGTGGAACAGGTGCAGGATCAATATGTTGAGCCACCTGGGGATAATCGAGTCAGTCACAAAATAAAGACATGACCAAAAAGGACATAAGCATACATGTGGAGGAATATCAACAACAGGGATGACAGGTGCATGAATGGGAGGAACAGGTGCAGGGGGATCAAAAAAAGGGATAGCAGGTGCAGGAACTGGAGGAACAGGTGCAGGGGGATCAAAAACAGGGATAGCAGGTGCAGGAACAGGAGGAACAGGTGCAGGGAGATCAAAAACAGGAGGAGCAGGAGCAGGATGCTACATCATCATTGTTGTCAGTTAATATACTCAAAAGAACATATATAAGCCTACATGGAGAGGGATATTGGCAAGAGGGACAATAGGAGCAGGAACAGCAGGAACAGCAGGAGGAGGATCAAAAACAGGAGGAGGAGGAGGAGGAGGAGGAGGAGGGGGAGGCTAGATCATGATATTGTCAGATAACATACATCATGTGAAAGATAAACCAACATACAGCAGAAAATAGAGGTGGAATTGCAGCATGCTGAAAACCATGTTCAGTCCAGGCCATTGCAGGAGCTGCCACAGGAATGGGAGGTGCAAGAATTGGAGGTGCAGGAACAGGAGAGTCAAAAACTGGAGGTGCAGGAGGGGCATTAAAATAATATGGGAAAGCTGCATTGTATAAAGGAGCAACAACAGGCTGAGGTGGAGCTGCATGACTTGAGCCTCTTCCCCTCCCTCTTCCCCTCCCTCTGCCCCTGCCTCTTGCAATCTGTGGAAGGGGAGGAAGTGCTGCCAGCTGCTGTGCCAAATGAGGAGGAAGGTGATTGTATTGAGGAGGTGGTGGAGGAGCAGCAATAAAAAGATCAGCATTCAGCAAGGCAATATTATGGGCTGGGGGCAATGGCAGCAGTGTCTGGGCAATGTGCATAGTGCGAGCATGGTGTGGAGTCCGGTGGTGAGTAGGGCTATCCAAGGTCCGTTGGTCCCGTTCAGTTTGCTGCATGGCCATTCGAACACGTCGAGGAGTGTTGGGCAGAGATGGGTCCATGGGAATCGGAGAGCTCTCTTACTGCAGCAGAGGAGGTGAGATTCTTGTAGGAGGCTGTGAAATCGGTGCAAACAGTGGCAGTTGATAGTGGAGTGACTTCCAAAAATAGAAGGGGAGGCAACTGCAAACTTGCCAGCCCAATCTCCCTGCACACTGTGCCCTGAGAGAGGTCCAAAAAACAACTGGCAGACACTCTTTTTGTTGAAAAAAGAGAAGCCAGGGAGGTAGGACTTCACAGAGCTTCACCTTGGTCTACAGATACCCCAAGAATGCAAAAACAACCCCACTGGAAAAGAGCCCAGAGCCAGAAAGAGAACAGAAAAGCTAGAAGTGGCCAAAACTCAGCCAAAAATTTGGTTCCTACACCCAGTAAGCCAAAAAGTAGCCGAAAAAATTGTTCCTACACTCAGTTATTAGATTTGTCATGATAGGAACACCTTATTATATTTTATTTGTCAACAGGCCACCAAGTAGCCGAAAATTTGGTTACTATAGTCAGTTATAAGATTTGTCATCATATAAACACCATATTATATTTGTCATCAGGCCAACACTGTAGCCGAAAATGTTGTTGCTAATTATATTTGTTATCATAGCAACACCCAGTAATTATATTTGTCATCAGGTACAAAAAAAAAATTAGCTGAAAATTTGATCCCACACTGTAGCTGAAAATGTTGTTCCTACATAAAGTTATTATATTTGTCATCATAGCAACACCAAAAATTAGCCGAAAAAATTGTTCCTACACTCAGTTATTAGATTTGTCATGATAGGAACACCTTATTATATTTTATTTGTCAACAGGCCACCAAGTAGCTGAAAATTTGGTTACTACAGTCAGTTATAAGATTTGTCATCATATAAACACCATATTATATTTGTTATCAGGCCAACACTGTAGCTGAAAATGTTGTTGCTAATTATATTTGTCATCATAGCAACACCCAGTAATTATATTTGTCATCAGGTACAAAAAAAAATTAGCTGAAAATTTTGATCCCACACAGTAGCCGAAAATGTTGTTTCTACATAAAGTTATTATATTTGTCATCATAGCAACACCCAGTAATTATATGTCATCAGGCCCCCAAAAAAACAATTAGCTCGAAAATTCTGATCCCCCAATTATTATATTTGTCATCATAGCACCCAGAAATTATATTTGTCATCAGGTCCCAAAAAAAAAAAAATTAGTTGAAAATTTTGATGTAGCCGAAAATGTTGTTCCTGCATTATTATATTATTGTAGCCAAAATTGATCCCACACTGTAGCCGAAAAAATACTGTTTCCACACATTATTACTTAGTATATTTGTGATCCAGCCCCAAATTAGCTGAAATTTTGTTCCCATCTTTCACTTATATTTGTCATCATGTCTCACGACCCTCAAAGTAGGTCATCACTTTCCCATCCACTCAGAGCAACTCCCACGGCCTCTTCACTTCCCACGGCCTAGTCACCTGACCATCCTCCTTTTATTATTGATAAGGAGAACCTGTACCATAGTAGATATACAGTGTTCTTACCTCTACTAAACCCTAGCTCTAAGACTAACTAAACCCCAGGTAGGTTATAAGGAACATGTCATCTCTTCCTCTGTGCGGCATATGTATGTAGTCTGCTCCAACAGGTTATGGGCCCTGCTGGGCATGTCGCGAACACGCCTTAACTGGCTGTGAACAATGTTGACTTCATTGTCTCCAAATTGTAACCTTGCGCTCTTCATGAGCTGCATTGCGCTCTCTGCGAGCTGCATTTAAAAACCCAGGTTGACTAGGGTTAACCACTCTGAAGGAGTGTTTTTGCCTGAGATTATGGAGCATGTTTTCTTGAATGGAGGACTGATTGAGTGCTTTTACCAGCTGCCACTATAACATCATGTCTTCAACTCTTGAAAAACTTGTACAAACTTTCGATGGCTCTAACTACATTCAATGGGCCGACTCAATGAAGGCGTGGCTCAGGTCTCAGGGCCTCTGGCAAATAACTAGCGGGATGGAACTAAAACCACCTCTGGCACCTCCTTTGACAGTGACAAATGCTGCACTAATAGCAGAAGCTAATGCCAAGCTCCAGACCTGGAACAACAAGAATGACCAGGCTATTGGTAGCCTAGTGCTCTGGCTGGCCCCCTCTATTTGGCAGCATGCCAACACCAAGGACACTGCTGAGGAGGTGTGGGATCTCATCTGCACTGATTATGGTGTCGACGGCCCCTCCCAAGTCTTTGCAGACTTTAGGTCTGCAATCGCAATCAAAATTCTGGCTGCAAATCCTGCACCAGAGATTGCCAAGATGGCTGATAAATTTGAGCACCTTATGGCTGCTAATATCGCCATCCCTGAATTAGTACAGGCAATGATTCTACTCGCTGTGATGCCACGTGAGTATGATTCTCTATCTGCCATGGTCCTTAACACAGCCACTACTAGAGCCTTGAAAGGTGCTGACTGGATCATGGATTCAGGTGCATCAAAACACTTCACTGGTAAAATTAAAGATTTTGCTTCTTACGAGCCTTTACCGAGAAAGGACTCTACCCTGGTTCAAACAGCCATGGGTACTACTCATATAGTAGGGAAAGGAGCAGTCTTCATTAGACATCAGGTAGTATGTCACAGGAAGTCAGAGATGCGTGAAATGTGATTATACCCCATCTACTACATACCTGACTGTAATGCTCGATTACTGTCAATGGGCATTTTCTTGCAAGACAGAAGTGATGTGCATGGTTCCTCTGCACACATTTCATTTTTCAAGCAAGGAAACCCAATTATGGATTGTGTCCCTCTTATAAAACATGACACTATTTATTGGGCTCGGACTCATATATTAGCACCAAGGAAATCAATGTCGTGACGATGTATGTCGCAGATTACTCGACTTGGCATAAGTGACTTGGACACCCATCCAAAGAGGTGCTAGGGAAGATGCCTAATAGCACCATAAAATTCCCTAGGAATTTAATTATTCCTAAAGACAAAATTATATGTCCAGGGTGCGCTGAAGGGAAAATGACCTCAAAATCTTTTCCTGAATCAGATTCATGTGCAGAAAGACCCTTTGAATTAATACATTCCAATCTGAAGGAACTCCCAGTACTATCGTACCATAAACATAAATACTTTATTGTATTTCTGGATGACAAGACATTACATATCTGGGTCCAATGCCTTATAAAGAAATCTGATGCTGCTGCAGCCATCAGACAATTTCGGGCAGTGGCTTTGACACAGTATGGCACTATAATCAAGCGCTAGCATGTTGATCCAGGGGGGGAGTTCAAAGATCGTGAGCTACAAAATGTGCTCAAGGACTTTGGCATCAAAATAGAGATGTCCGCACCCCACGTTCACCAACAGAATGGGTGCGCAGAGCATGCCATAAGGACAATAATGGAAAAGTTGCAAACCCTGCGATTTACTGCATGTCTACCACAATCATGATGGGAATTTTGGATTGAACATGCAACACACCTATACAACCGAACCCTGATAAGGCACCTGAAATGGCTGACACCAGTTGAGGACCTGACAAAAGTCTGCCCAGATCTAAATGATCTGAAGGTTTTTGGTTGTAGTGCTTACATCTACCTACCCAAGGAGAAGCGTCCAAACACATTGGCTCCTCGATCAGAGTTGATGACGTACCTTGGATTAGAAGATGGCATTAAAGCATACCGTTTTATGTGACCTAGTGGCACAATATTCATTGGTGCTATGGCACTATTTGATGAAACATTGTTCCCATGCTGTTCTGGAGCTAAAACTGTTGCCAATACAGATCTTGGTGATTTTTCACCTTCAGAACCAGAAGATGATGACCACTCATCTGAAATGGATGGTGATGATTCTATACTGCCACAAGATCTGCCCCTTCCTCCATCATCAGAAAATAATGATGATAATGTACCAAGTGAGCAAAAGGTGCATGACGATGTGACAGATGCTCCTCCTCCGCTGCCTCCAGTAACTACTGAGGACTTTTGTCCAAGACATGATAATCAACAGGAATGGCAGCAATTGCCCCATCGATCAGGCAGGCAGAGGAACATCCCAAACTGTCCTGGCAATACCTATGGAGAGAAGTGACTCCCCTCTGACATAGAGAGAGACATTGTGCATGATCGATATTGGAAGAGATCTGTGGGTCAAGATTCGGATCATAACCAAACATGACCACAATCTCAACAGAAAGAACTGGTTGCTGGACTGAGTTCGGCACCCCACGAGAGTGTGCCTGATTCCGATGATCAAGAACATGATCACCCAATGGGGGAACCAGATGAAGCAGGTTATATTAAAAAGATAACCAAGGAAGGAGGAGATAAGCTTATTCACTGGCTGTTGTCAAAAGCAGTCAAACCATCGAGCGAAATAAGCCAAGTTCCAAACCAATTTTGCGATATTGCACACCAACCACGGCAGCAGCAACATGAGCGGAAACAAGCTTGTCATGAAGAATTAGAGGCTCTTCATAAGCGACAAGTCTATGACATTGTCGATCTTCCACATGATCAAAAAACGATCAAAAATAGATGGGTTTTCTCCATAAAATTGGATGGAAGAAAATGAGCCAGACTTGTGGCCAAAGGCTTTTCACAAGTCAAAGGCATTGACTTTGATGAGATTTTCTCACTGGTAGTCTGCTATGAGACCATATGTCTCATGTTTGCCCTTGCATCTCTAGAGGGCATGTATATGACCAGTCTAGATGTAAAAACTGCATTTTTGTATGGCAAACTAGATGAGGAGATCTATATGGATCAACCCGAGGGTTTCAGACTTGAGGGAAAAGAGCGCAAAGTAATGCGCTTACACCAAGCATTGTATGGCCTTATACAAGCCTCTGATGCTGGCATTTTCATACACGAGGATTCTAAGACAGGCAGCATTGTTATTGCACTCGTCTATGTTGATGATGGCTTGTTCATGGGGAAGAACAAGAAACTTGTGGATGAAAAGAAAAATGCTTGTCTAAAGCAATGGGAGTGCCGTAGTACTGAAAAGGTCATGGAATTCTTAGGCATGCACGTTACCCAGACTGCAAGCAAAGTCAAACTTGATCAAACTGATTATCTTGCCAAAGTGCTTGAGAGATTTGAGATGACAAATGCCAAAGTGACCCCCACTCCACTCCCAACTGGTTACAGACTGTTGAAAAACAAAGTGATGCCCAATGTGGCACTTAGATCAAAATATCAGTCTGTAATCGGATCTTTATTGTATCTGATGCTTGGAATGTGACCTGATATTGCTTATGCAGTAATCAAGATGTCGCAACTCTCAGCTAATCCTAGCCAAGAACATCTAGACAAAGCGATGTACATCATGCGCTATCTGGTGGGAACCCAGAAATATAACATTGTCTACGATGGCAAGAAGTCCGAGGGGCTACAGGCCTTCACAGATTCTGATTGGGCAGCTGACACTGTCAAATGCCGATTTACAATGGGTTACTTTGCTACTCTAGTGAGTGGCATTGTGTGCTGGCAGTCCCATTTACAAAAAACTGTAGCACTGTCATCCACAGAAGCCGAATATATGGCTCTCTCCGACACTTGTCGACAGATAGTGTGGATAGAGTCCTTATTCCAGGAACTCACATATATACTGAAGTGCATACCAATCTGCACTGACAATCAGGGATCCATGTTTATTGGATCAAATCCAGTTCAGGAAAGAAGGACAAAACATATAGACATTCGCTACTACTATACCCGTGAATGCATAGAAAATAACAAAGTCATGGTCATTTTGATTCCTGGAAGTGATTAATCTGGCTGACATGTTCACAAAGAACCTTGGCACTGTCTTATTCAGGAAATTTAGTGCCTGCTAATTGGGATGCTCCAAGGCAGTTTGAATTGCCTGTTGTACCTCCTGCTCCTGTATCACATAGGAGAGGGGCTCCTGTGATGCCATCTGGACCTGTTTTGGCAAACCATGGAATAGGGGCAATATAGCTTCCACTATACCACAGGTTCAACTGCCAGCAGGGTGGAATGCACCTTTGGCCAATCCTATTCCTGTAGTTCCACCTGCACCTCAGTTACAAACAAGAAGGGGCAGAGGAAGAGGAAGAGGAAGAGGACTGGGACCATTGCATAATATTTCAGGTGGTCAAGCAGACCCTGCACTTAATAATCTGCATAGGGGACATATTGCATTGAGGGAAAGAACTGCAGATTTTGATGCACATGTTCAGGAGTTACAACAAGCTGAGGCAGCTAAGCAGTATCAGGAGGAATTATTAAAGAAGGTTGCTGAGGAAAGAAGAGCTGCTGAGGCTATTGCTGCCAGGGAGAAAATGCTACAGCAGTTGGCTGAAGTGAATAGGCAGCATAATTTGCAATTGCAGGAGGTAGTTGAAGAGAACCAAGCTGCTGAAGTCAAAGCAGGTAGATGGCATAATCAACAGTTACAGTAGCTGGCTGAACAAGAACAGAAAAGGGAAGCTGCTGAAACTGAAGAATATGCACAAAGGCAAGCTGCTGAAGCTGAAGCAGCAAGGCAGCATAATTGGCAAGTACAGCAGCTGGCTGAACAAGAACAGTACAGACAAGCTGTCGAAGCTGAAGAGCATGCACAATGCCAAGCTCCTAAAGTTGAAGCAGCTAGGTGGCATAATTGGCATTTGGAGCAGCTGGCTGAGGAACAGAGGCACAGGCAAGCTGCTAAAGTGGAAGCAGCTAGGCAGCATGATAAACAATTGCAGCAGCTGGCTGAACAGGAAAGGAACAGGCAAGCTGCTGAAGCTGAAGCAGCTAGGCAGCACAATGAACAATTGCAGCAGCTGGCTGAATAGGAAAGGGACAGGCAAGCAGCTGCACAGCAAGCTGCTTTAGCTGCTGAGCCATGATATCATGATCCACCCAGACATATTAATATAGAAGCAGCATTGCAAGAACATAACAGGCACGATCAGGAATGGGCTCTCAGAATGCATCAGATATGGAGAAACGAACAGCATGCAGATGAGCAGGCACAGATGGATGAGGCTGAGGAGCTCCAATGTCTATCTGTTGCAGACAGGAACTTGCATCAATGAATGATGAGGTTGGATCAATTGGCAAACAATATGTCTGGAGATCAGATTGATCAATATCGAGCTCAAGTGGATGCACAGGTGGAACAAATTCAGATGGATAGGGAAATGGCTGAATTGTTGGCTGCTGAGTATGAAGAACAGAGGAATAATGAGATTGTTTTGAGGAGGGAAATAGAGAATGAGGAATTTGATGATGATGATGGGAGCCAGTCTTCTTTGCAATTTCCATCTTCTCCACTGCCATCAGATTATTATGATGAATTTGGAAGGGTGACTGCTTTGCAATTTCCACCATCCCCTATGCCATCAGATTATTATGATGAGTTTGGAAGGGTGTCTCCTCTACAATTTCCATCTTCTCCTCTGCAATCTTCATCACCGCTGCTGCCTGACCCAATATTTCATGTTCCTTCATTGCCACCATCTCCCATGCAATCTCCTTCACCACTGCTGCCTGCTTCATTCCTGAATCCTCCAATGTTGCCACCTTTACCTCCACCTATGCCTGTACCTCTACCTCCACATCGACCTGCAAGGCCATTACCACTCAGTCGTGCACCTTATCAGGAGCCAATTCCCAGATATTCACTTGGACCCATGAATGTGGAGTGTCTACACTGCCATGCCTTGCATTTTGACTGTGAAAAGCTGTCCAGGTCTACCTGAGCTGTACCAAAGTTTGGAAGTTGCTGCTTGCAGGGACAAATTTGTCTGCCATCATTCCGACCTGCTCCTGCCACATTGTGAGATCTGTTGTGTAGCAAAAGTCCTCTTTCCAAAGAATTCAAAACAAACATCTGACAGTACAATGCTGCATTTGCATTCACATCTTTGGGTGTCAAGGTGGACCATTCTGTCACAGGTACATCAGGTGTATACAGCTTTCATATTCATGGTAATCTTCATCATCTTTCTGAAGCACTTCTGCCACCTCCTGGACAGCCTGCAGCCTATGCACAGCTCTATATTCATGATCCTATTGCACAGCTTGATATTTGTGAGCAGTGAAACAATAATCTTAACTCAGTTATCATGACAGAGCTGCAGGCCATGCTAAATGATACCCATCCTTTTGTGCCTTTATTTAAGCAGGCATTCCAGATCATGGAAAAGCCTCCAGAAGAGCAGGACAATGTCTCCATATGGCTGCAATCAGATAGAACCCAGGATTTATGTTGCTATAATCTTCCTACAGCCAATAATGAAGTGGCAGCCATTATTCCAGGTGATGGCTCTGAGGAATGGTCTAATCACAGAGATATTGTTCTCAGGCTGAGAGGGGGAGGGCTTAGGCATATCAGCCAGTTGCATCCATCCTATTCAACTCTGCACTATGTCTTGCTTTTCCCTCATGGTGAAGAGGGATGGCACCCAGATATACCTGCACACCAAGGTGCAGATGGAGCCAGAAGAGTTCCCAATGTTAGTCAGAGATGCTACCATGCTTATTGGGTGCACCCAAGGCCAGGAGAGCAGCCACCATTGTTTTGGGGTGGAAATCTTTTGCAGCAGTATGTTGTAGATGCTTGGGCCTCTATTGAACAGACTATGTTGAACTGGGTCCACCATCACCAGAAGGAGCTTAGGGCTGATGTGTATGCTGGATTGAGGGATGCTGCCATGGGTGACCAGAATGAAAATATCAATCTAGAGGATCATGGGAGTTGCATCATTCTTCCATCAACCCATATAGGCAGTGAAAGGCATATGAATCAGCTTTTCCAAAATTTCATGGCCATTTGTCACTTTTTTGGCAAGCCAGATCTCTTTTAAACCATGACTGCCAATCCACAGTGGCCAGAGATTCAGGAAGCTTTGTTGCAGGAGGAATCACCCAATCCACATCTTACCACACATGGGGAAAAGCAGGAAGCCTATGATAGGCCAAACATTGTTGCATGGGTTTTTGAACAGAAAAAGAAAGCATTGCTCAAGGACATCAAGGATGGTGTTTTGGGTAAAGTGGTGGCACACATCCATACCATCGAGTTTTAAAAGAGAGGCCTTCCCCATATGCACCTCCTTATATTTCTCAATCCAGCTGGCAAAATCCATGATGCCCATGATGTTGATTCCATTGTGTCAGCACAGATTCCTGACCCTGTCCCACAGCCAATGCTCTATCACACTATATCTACCTGCATGCTTCATGGCCCTTGTGGTCATGACAAACCCGAGGCTTCATGCATGGTCGACAACAGGTGCAGCAAGAGGTATCCCAAGGAATTCAGAGAACAAACTTCCTTTACTGAAAACAATTATCCTGATTATGCCAGACCCAACAATGGTAGAACAGTGAGGAAGCATAATTATGTCTATGATAATAGACATGTCATCCCATACAATCCTTATTTGGCTGCAAAGTAAGGAGCACTTATTTCAGAACATGTTTATGAGTTAACAACTTGGTTCATTTGTCAGATACAACTGTCACATCAATGTCAAAATCTGTTCTTCAGTAGAGGCTGTCAAGTACATCCACAAGTACATATACAAAGGCCATGACAGAACCATGATTGAGATCCTCGATCAAGACAGAGATGAGGTCAAGGAGTATCTTGATGCACGTTACATTGGATCTGTGGAAATCTGCTGGCATATAAATGAATTTGGAATGCATGCAGAGCCTCCTCATGTTTATTGTCTGCCCATCCATCTGGAGGACCAGCAAATGGTCTACTTCAATGCAGATGACAACATTGATGAGGTTTTGGAAAGCCTGCTGCCAAGACCACATGTCTTACTGCTTAGTGTGAAGCCACCAGAAGATATGAAGCAGCATGTACTGTCACCTACCAGAACTTTCCTCAAGCATAGGTCTACAATGGAACCAAGAAGCAGTGGAACCCAAGGAAGCAGTGTGACCCTGCTATTGGCAGAATGTACTTTGCTTCTTCTGCTCAGGGGGAAAGGTTCTATCTCAGGCTGCTCCTTACTGTTGTCACAGGGGCAACATCATTTGAGCACTTGTGCACTGTCAATGGTGTCATCCATAATACATTCAAGCAGGCCTGTGTTGCATTGAGTTTTTTGCAGGATGACCAGGAGTGGGTCTGGTGGCTTACAGAGGCAGTTTAGATGCAGCTCAATTCCTCTCTCAGATTGCTTTTTGCCACCATGCTTCTTCATTGCAATCCAACATCTCCTGACATCCTGTGGAACCAGTTCAGACAACACATTTGTGATGACCTCAGAGTCAAGCTTCTTTCAATCTATCCAGATACAGGCTTTACAGATGATCAAGTGTACATGTATGGCTTGCATCTCATCAATCAGATCCTTATCAGATTAGACAAACAACTTTCTGATTATCCAGAGATGCCTGCCATTGAAGGAAACTGGCACATTGATGTTCCTGCTAATAAACTTTTGCAGGAACAAAGGGATTACAATGTTGAAGAGTTGGCCATCACTGTTGCTCACAATCTCCAGCTTTTCAATCACAGGCTGAGATGGGTTTTTGAGGCTGCAATGGATTCTGTGAACAATAACAAGAAAAAGCTCATGTTCTTGCATAGTGCTAGAGGTTGTGGAAAGATTTTTGTCTGCAACACCATCACCACTGCTGTTCATTCTCAAGAAAAAATTGCTCTCTGTGTGGCATCATCTGGAATTGCTGCATTGCTTCTAGAAGGGGGTCGCACAGCACATTCCATGTTGAAAATCCCAATCAAAATTGATGAGGCCTCTACTTGTAGAGTACTTCAAGGTTCAGATCTGCACCAGGTCCTTGATCAAACTTCCATCATCATCTGGGATGAAGTTCCTATGCAGCACAAATATGCCACAGATGCAGTCGACTGCACTTTGCATGATCTCAAGAAGAAGAATGTTCCATTCAGTGGAATCACCATTCTGTTTGGAGGTGACTTTAGACAGACCCTATTTGTCATTCCTAGGGGCACTAGAGAACAGATCATAGCTTCATCCATCAAAAGAAGCACTCTCTGGCAACACATTACTGTCTATCACTTGACTGAGAATATGTGATTCGACAGAACTCCAGAGAACACTGCACATGCTGCCTGGCTCTTGCACATTGGTGCAGGCACAACAGTGGATGCTGCAGACACTATACAGATTCCACAGAACATGCTCTGTCATGGAAATACCATGGATCACCTTATCAACTCTACATATCCAGGCATAGAGCAGGGGAACAAGCCAGATCAGTACTATCTGGATAGGACAATTCTCTCCTGCACAAATGACAATGTTGATGTCATCAACTCTCTTCTCCTTACCAGATTTCCTGGACCAGAGCATGTTTTCAACAGTGCTGATACAGTCTCATTCAGAGAGCAGGAGATAAACAACTACCAGCCATATCCTGCAGAGTATCTAAACTCTATCAAAGCAAGTGGCCTTCTTCTTTCCAGGCTGGCACTTAAGATAGGCTGTCTTCTCATGCTTCTACACAATCTGGATGTCACCATGGGTCTTTGCAATGGAACTCAACTTATCCTCCTTGAAGCCAGACCATGTATATTGAAGTGCAGGATCATCAGTGGAGATGCACAGTTTGCAGGAAATATCATTTTCATTCCTCGGATCACATTGGAGCCTTCAGCAGAGACCTTGCCATTACCACTCTGTCGACATCAATTTCCAGTTCGCTTGGCATTTGCCATGACTATCAACAAGTCACAAGGCCAATCAGTATCCCATGTTGGCTTGGACTTGGAGACACCAGTGTTCTCACATGGGCAGCTATATGTGGCACTATCAAGGTGTACATCTGAAGAAAGGATCAAGGTGCTGTTGAATGAAAACAATGGAAATAACAGAACTGCCAATGTGGTATACAAGGAAGTGTTGAATGGAGTTGTTTAGCAAAGGTGAGTAACTTGAAAGATTATTTACAGGAATTGGAAACTAATATAGATATCAAGATAGACTCGGATTTAGAATTAGAATTAGAATTAGAATTAGAATTAGATTTGGATTGTACTTGGATTAAATCAAATGGTTGAAAAATTTATTGTGAGAAGACTTTAGGGCAGGTTACTAAACCTTGGTGTGTATTCAATAACAAGTCAATAAAAGTTTGTGATAATGTCAATAACAGGTCAATACAAGTTTCTAATGATGTCAATAACAAGTCAATAACCAGTGAATACAAATTTGCAATAAAGTCAATAACAAGTCAATAAAAGTTTGTAATGACATTAGCAACAAGTTTGTAGTAAAGTTGATATAACAAGTCAATACAAGTTGTAATAATGTCAATAACACCTTAATACAAGTCAATACCAAGTCAATCAAGAAGTTCAAAAGAATCTCTCTTCAAAGATGAGGAAGAAATGAAAGCAGGGTGAGTTCGGTTCAAAATGGACATGGTTTTGTATAAAAAGAGTGTCTGGAGGAGGTGAAAGCAAAGGAGTGTAATTTATTACATGTGCTATGACCATCTTGGTCATTGAGTAACTGTAGTGGGATTAAGCATTGTGTTACATATACATGAGCTGGCACATGCTGGTGTCAGGCTGAGTGAGCAAAGCGAGTGAATGCCATGACAAAGGCATGGGTCATAAGCTCGTCCATCATCTCTTACATCAAGGGATTAGTGCTCAGCTGGTTTGAACCTGGCTTCAATGACCTGATGGATTCTGCCCACTGGATGTGGAATTATGAGGTATTCCTCGGAGAGCTAGAGAGCAATTTCAGTCCTCACAACCTTTTGGGGGATGCCGAGAAAGCTCTTTCTGAGCTCACTATGAAGAAAAGAGGCTGTATAGTCAAGTATAATGTGGACTTTTGGGAACTAGTCTCTTGGGTCGATTAGAATGAAGCTGCTTTTTGCGACTGTACTTCTATGATCTTCTACTCTGCCTCCATATAGAAGTTTTGTGGGGAGGGAAGCCTGATACTTTGGCAGCCTTGCAGCTCAAGGCCCAAGATGCTGACAACATCCACTGGATGCAGGAAGAAGAAAATCACCTCGATGCCAAGACCCCCAGAAATTCTTTAAACTCTGGAAAGAAGGACTCCAAGGATTTTCCAGACTCCAATCCTAATTCTAACTGTAGCTCTAGTAATTAGTCCAAGCCCCAGAACCCATCCAACTCTAACTGCAGTAATCAACCCTCGACCAGCAGCTCCTCTAGGTCCAAGAGTAACAAGCCAAAGAACTCCATCTCTGACAAGTTGGAGAAGAACAGTAAACTAACTGGAGAAGAGGGCAAGTGCTGGTTAAAGGAAGGTTTTTGCCTCTATTGCAGTGAAGAGGGACATCTAGCAGGTAGTTGCAGCAAGTCCAAAGCCATGAAAGCCCATGCAGCCACAGTCTCTGAATCCATGCTGGATTTTGTAGACTCAAAAAAATAGTTTACAACCCTCAGGAATATGCCAATGTGGCTGAGAGTTGCATTGACCTTTTCCAGCTGGCTGCTTATGTTCATCTCAATGTGTCTGCTCTTTCCGATCCTGACTTACCATCCTCCTATCTGTTTCCAACAACTTCATACAAGCCTGAACCCTTATTAACTCTGGATTATCCCACTATTTCCTCAACTCCTCCTTTGTGCTGGAAAATCATTTTTGCATGGGAACCATTTTGCTGATCGGACTCTGACTATTTGATGGAACTTGCAGCTCCATCATTATGCAAATTGCAGAACTCCTGGTCACTTTTCCAGCTGGTGTTCAATCTGACATTTTATGTAACCCCACTCGACTCTTCCTGTTCTGCAGTCCTTGGTCATAACTGGCTGAAGTAATACAATCCATTGATTGACTGGTCTTCTGGCCAAATAACTTTCTGCTCCACAGATCATAGAGGTCTGTCACCCCTGATGTTTTCTGTCCCTCTGACTCCCGAGTCACCTCTGAACTTTTTAGTGAAAACCCACTTACTTTCTGCAATCTTGTTCATCAATGCTGCCACTTACATGTGCACTAGCAAACTTCCTGGAGCTATTGCTTTTCAGATGATGTTTTCCCTGGAAGGCCTCACAGCCAAGTCCTTGGCTATCACTTGGAGTCCAGTGGATCTTTCAGATATCCCTGAAGAGTATCATGAGTTTGCCAATGTCTTCAACAATTGAAAAATGAATACCCTTCCTCCACATCACCCTTACGACCTAAAGATAGAGACAAAAGATAATGCACCCCTGCCTCCAGGCTATATGTACTTCCTCTCTCCATACAAACTTGAGGCCTTGTGAGTGTTCATTGAAGAAAATGTTTGTTCTGGCTTCATCCAACCCTCAAAATCACCTCATGGCACTCTTATACTCTTTGTCAAGAAGAAGGATGGTATGCTCTGGTTATGTGTCAACTACTGGGGCCTCAACCATATTTCAAAGAAAGATCGCTACCTGCTCCCACTAATCTCCAACCTCCTCGATGCCCCTTGGAAATTCTGCATCTTTACTAAAATCAATCTTTGATATGCTTACCATCTAGTGTGCATTACTAATGATGATGAATAAAAAATGACATTCTGGACCCACTACAGGTCCTTCGAGTGGCTGGTGGTTTCCTTCCACATAGGTAAGCTACAATGTGTTGAATAATACAGTCTATTGAATATATACAGTGTATCGAATGATATAGGCTTGGTGGACACTGTTGAATACTTTAGTATATATATGTGTATCTACTATAGTAACAAATGAATACACTATTACAATGGTTGCTAGGCAAAAGAGTAATACATTTAATACAGGCATCAGTAACCTATGAAATAGTTTCAGGCAGTGGCAATGGCAACAGGAATGGCAATGGCAGTGGCCTCACCAGGATCGGAATTGGGATCAAGATTGGCATTACAGGTATGGCTGATTGGAAATTAATTTTATTTATATAGTAATTCATGTGTAGTCTGCATGGATTCTGCATGCAAATTGGTGTATGATAAATTCAGAAAAAGCCATGTTTATGCAATAATTCATTTATTGCAGTGTGCAGGCCTGCAAAATTGGATTGGCATGCAATCTCAAAGCCTCACTTAGGAGTGAGCTAACAGAGGGGAATCCAAAGCTAATATTACACTACATAATACAGACACTCCAGGTGCACATAACAGAGGGAAAACCAAAGAGAAAACTCTAAGGACCCATCTGTCAATGCCCAGTATATGTGATGGAGCTGAAAATCAAATAGTAAGCCAAAAATAGCAAAAAGGCAGAGATAGGCAGATCAAGCTGTGGGATGACATCACCTTGATGGGTAAACATCCAGAAGGGGTCCTGTCTCTAAGAATAGAACTGTAAACATGTACCAACATGGAAAAAACTGAAATATAATAATAAAATAGGAATAAATCATAGAAAATCATAGAAAAGGCAGAATAGGGTGAAATAAATATAAAAAAAATGGGACAAACACAGAAAATTGCTCAGACACCTGGGGCACCTTCCTTTTCTCTTACATTACTCCCCTTCTATAATGCATCACCTCAATGCATTCGAAACCATATTTGCCCAAAGTTGGATGCTTGGATGTGCTGAGGTGCAGAAGAATGTCACCAGTGGAACTCTCTGACCAGTCATGGGGCATTCACATTGGACTCTGCAACCCAGGAGTTCTCTTTGTACCCATAATTCTTCCAGTGTACCAGGTATTCAAGCTTATCTTGATGTAAGTGGCTGTCTAAGATGGACTTGACCTTGTACTGAGGTTCACCTTCAATGACTATAGGCAGTGGGGGAGGTCATGTCACACATCCAGGGAATGGATCTGTGGATGCAGGCAGCAGCAGTAATGTGGAATGGTTTAAGAAAGCAGTGGGCAAGTTTCTTAGATAGACATGTGATGGAAATGTCACTAGAGTCAAGATAAACATGATCACCAACCTTATATGTGGGCATGGGTGAGTGACACTAGTTGTAGAAATGTGCCATGTCATCCTTCACCTTGGCCAAAGCTGATTTTGCCTCCTCCAAGGTGTCCTTCATCTGCTCTGTGAACTTATTTACCATCTCCAAGTGTGAGGGTGTTTGCTGAGGCTCGAAGCCTATGTGTGGATGTCACCCTGTGTTGAGGAGGAAGGGAGTTTGTTGGGTGGAAGAGTGGATGTGATTGTTGTATCCAAACTTGGCCATGGGGAGAAGATCTTCCCAATTATCCTGTCACTCATTGATGAAGATATGGATGTACTGCTCCAGTTCTTGGTTGACTTGTTCTATTTGTCCATCTGTCTGTGGGTGGTAGGCAGTGGTGAGAAGTTTGATTTTCAGTAGGCAGTACAGCTATCAGGTGAACTCTGCAATGAATTGTGGTCCTCAGTCATAGAGGAATGCACCAGAAAGTCCATGGAGCTTCCACACATGGCACAAATAGAGTTGAGCTGCTCCAAGTGCAGTGACAGTCATATGAGTAGAGATGAAATGAGCTCGCTTCACAGCAAAGTCAACTGTGCACATTACTGCATTAAATCCATTGGACTCCTATAGTTCTATCACAAAGTCCACACTGATGACATCCCAATGATTCTCTGGGACTGGAAAGGGGTGTAACTTGCCCATGAGCTTGCACTGTGGAGTCTTGGTGCATAAGCAGAGATTACAGGTATGGAAGTACTGACCAATAAGTCAAGACATCTGGGGCCACCAATAATTCCATCATATGAGTTCCAGTGTCTTCCAATGTCTGGAGTGGCCAGCAATGAGTGAGTCATGGTGCTGAGAGATGAGTCATCATTGAAGCTAGAGATCATTAGGGATGTAGATGCAGTCATGGAAGTATAGGATGTCATCCTTTTCTGTTTACTCTGCTGCATGAAGTGAAGGGGTGGATCCCTTCTTCAGCTCCTTCACTGCCAGAGCCACAGCATCCTCATGTAAACTGCTATGGTTTGCATTTTGAATGTCACATAGGATACTGTGCTCCTTACCCTCCAAGGTAACAGCTTCTAGTACACAGACTGTAAACTAATCAGGTTGCAACAACACAATACTTTGATTGTCATTGCTTCCATGCCCATCCAGACAATGAGAGAAGGCATCAGTCTTTCCCATGCTGCATCCCAGGTGATGATGCAGGGAGAAATTGAACCTGGAGAGACAGAGGGACCAGTAGGCTTGGTGATGAGTAAGTTTTTTGGTGGTTATGAAGTACTCGAGGTTCTTGTGGTCCATCCAGATCTTGACCTTGTGCTGAGCACCCTCCAGGAAATGTCGCCACTCCTCCAATGCCCACATTATTGCCAGCATCTCCTTGTCATGGATCTTGTAATTGCATTCCACTGCACTGAGACTCTTTGAGTAGAATGAAATGGGGTGCCACTTCTGGTCCTTGGGAGACTGTTGGGATAGCACTGTGCCTGTTGCAAAGTCTGAACTGTCAGCTTCTACATGGAAGGGACATGAGTCATCAGAAAAGGTAAGGGTTGGAGTAGAAGTGACCATCTCTTTGAGCTTCTCGAATGCCTCCTTCTTTGAATTTCCCTACTTTCATCCCTCCTTGCCAGTGAGGTCAAATAACAGGTGTGCATGGTGGGAAAAATCTTTAATAAAGTGCCAATAGAAATTGATGAAGCCCAGAAAAGACTGCACCTCTTTCTTGTTCATAACCATGGGCCAGGTTGTAATGCCAGCAACCTTGACCAGGTCCATCTTCACCTGTCCATCCAAGATAATCAAGCCCAAGTACTTGATTTGCATCTTTTCAAACTCATACTTGTCATGACAAAGGTAGAGTTTGTGCTGCCAAAGTCACTCTAGCACCAGGTGTGTGATTTGACAATGTTCATCAAGGTCTCAAGTGAAGATGAGAATGTCATTGAGGTAGACACAGACCACACCTTCCAATATGAGGTCATGGAAGATGTCATTTATCACGGTCTGAAAGGTGGCAAGACTATTAGTGAGACCAAAGAACATGACAAGCAGTTCACAAAGACCATGGTATGTGTAAAAAATTGCCTTCCACTCATCCCCTTACTTTATCCACACATTGTTGTAACACCAATGGACATCAAGCTTGGTAAAGTAACGTGCCCCACAGAGTTGGTTGACAAGTTCAGATATGAGGGGTAGTAAATAGCGATTCTTGACTGTGATGTCATTGAGGCATCAATAGTCTTGAACTGGTCAAAGGGACCCATCCTTCTTTTTAACAAAGAAGAAAGGTGAGGCCATGGGTGACTCTGAAGGGCAGATATGACCAGAAGCCAAGTGTTCATCAATGAACTTGTCAAGTTGTCATTGTTCTTCAGGGGAGAGAGGATAGACCTTGCAGGAGGAGTGTGTGGCACCCAGCATGAGCTCAATTGCATAATTCCACAGCTTATTGTTAGGAAGTTAGTCTAAAAATTCCTTGGAGAAGACATCCTCAAAGTCATGCAGGTGAGGAAGTACTGAGTCAGTGGAAGATCTGGGCATACTGTTCTTGTGGAAGGCTTCCATGAGGTGCTGGAAGACATTCAAGGTGGCATGCACCTCATGTGAAGGGTTAATAGCAGTATAGAAAATTTGGTCACCTTGATCTCCTCCACTTCCTCCACATCATTGTCAGAATCAGGTGCGAGATCTGGAATATCTTCCAAGTACACATCAGCTATAGGCATTGGACCAGCATAACACTTTTGAGTGCATTGTAAGAAGACCTTTCACCCTTGACATTCCTGTCTGCCTTCAGTGAAGCAAGTATGGCAACAAGAGAGACAACAACTCATCATGACTTCATCTGTCACCCAGTTGGCCTTAGGATTATGGTCACAAAGCCATAGGTAGCCCAAAATTGCCTCCTGCTTCTCCAGTGGGGTCACAGCAAAGGGAGTTCATTTACTGTGGTTTTGTACCAGAGGACTAGATTGACAACCTCCCAAATTGCCCCAGCTTCATTTTGGGAACTGTCCACATTGTAGACAGGTATGGATTGAGATAGTCAGCAGATATTGAGTTGTTTTTATTGAATCAGGTGTGAATTGATGAGAAGGCCCATGGCACCCAAGTCCAGGAGAGCAGAGACACTGAGTACTTGCCCTGTATCCATAGTCTGCAGCTTGATCTTTAATTCTAGTAATCACTGAGAGGGGGTGGACACCACAATGTATTTGCATGGTAGCTTGCACTCCCAAGATTTCAATCTGGGAAGAGAAGGAACAGGTCTGAGTGGAGCAGGTGTGACTTCCATTGAGCTGAAGGATTCGGGGGGGGGGGGGGGGGAAAACTAGTCATGGAGTGAAGTTCTTCCTCAAGTGAGTTGACCAGCAGGAAGTCAAAGTGGTTACTGGTGGGCAGCAGAGGTAAATAGTTGGGGGGATTGGGGGCATGTGTGGTCATAGTGGCATGGAGTATAGTGTTAAAAGCTGCATTCATGAGTCAGTTCTTATCACAGAGAGAAGCAGCTTTGTACCAAGCATTAATATTGTCATCAGCTGGGCATTCCTTTAACATCTGTGCAATCTGATCCTGAACCTCTCGATTAAGACCATGATGAAATTTAATCACCACTGGTAGCCCACTCCCATATCCTGCCATGTCCACTAAATCCCTAAACTCATTGATATAGTTGTCCATCGATCAGCATGCTTGGTAATACAAGGATGACTCAAGGCACATTGCAGCTTGTTGGTGTTTGTGGAGAGGGAAGAAATGTTATACAAACTCCTCTCTAAAGTCATCCCAAGAGGAAAAAGGAAAGGACCCAAGCTTTTGGGCTTAGCACAAAATGTGGTCAATGTAGAGGTAGGCATGCTCAGACTTCATGTATGTAAAGGCCCAATAAAATTTTTGCGGTGTTGTCTAGAAACTGATTAGGGCAAAGACTGATGTATAACTCACAGGAGTTGAGGAAAGAACATTCATGAGAGCATGCACCATTAAAGCCGGTGGGGGGGGATGGTTTAATCTGTGTGCTAGTGGTATTAGATAGAGCATCAATGCTGGAAGTGGTTGGGGTTGGAATAAATGGGATATTAGGTGAGGGACTAAGCTGTAGGGTATTAACAAAGCTTTTGATATATGATCTAAATGATTTAATTTGCATGCGCAATCCAGTAATGGCACCTTTGAGCGCTTCGACATGTTTTTGGGTGTCCATGGCATGTGGCAGCGCATTGAGTAGAGATAAAGGTGCACTTAAGGTGGGGGTATCGATTGCATCCTGGGCAACATCCTGTATGTGTAGGAGGTGTTATATCCATAGTATGCTTCAATTCCAAGCCTAGCAAGAGAGTTTTCTACTGTAAGGGCAATTTCAAGCCTCACTTAATGATGAGCTACCAGAGGGGGGTTTAAAGTTAATATTATACTACATAATGCAGACACTTCAGGCACACCTAACATAGGGGAATCCAAAGAGAAAACTCTAAGGACCCATCTGTCAATGCACAGTATATGTGATAGGCCCAAAAATCAAATAGTAGGCTAAAAATAGAAAAAGGGTGGAGATAGGCATATCAAGCTATGGAATGATGTCACCTTGATGGGTAAATGTCCAGAAGGGGTCCTGCCTCTAAGAATAGAACTGTCAACATGTACCAACATGGAAAAAGCTGAAATATAATCATAAAATAGGAATAAAATGAGGAAAAATTATAGAAAAGGCAGGATAGGATGAAATAAAATATATAGAAATATGAGATGAATGCAGAAAATTGCCCAGCTGCCTCGGATCCCTTCCCTTCGTTTTACACCATCCAGATCTTGACCTTGTGTTGAGCACCCTCCAAAAAACATCACCACTCCTCCAACACCTGCATTATTGCCAGCATCTCCTTGTCAAATATGCATTGGCCTTGAACAGGGCATTAGCACAAAAAGTGCATCAGCATTGGCAAAATTCAGGGCCAGGGTCAGCATGGAGCATTCCAGCATTGAAATGGGTACCAGCAATATTTAATCATTAGATACAGCACACAAAGCAATGTTCAATGTAGATACAATAAGAATGTCATGGCCTTGGCATCATATCAGTGAGAATTGGCAGGGGGATTGGCCATGGCATCATTGTCATGCTCATGGGACAATGGTCTGATTGGAATTTTTGAGAACCTGCATTTCAATGATTCCAGATTAAACTCCATCCTTTCCTTCAAGGTTGCATATGTCTTCAAGGTGACATCCTGTTGTTCCAGCTTCTCGACCTCAGCCATGTAGAGATGATGACTGGCATTTTTATATGATGTGCCAAGCTGGTTTTGCAGGGCTTTCACTTCAGCATGGCAGTTCAACAGCTCTCTGTCTGTCAATATCTACTATAGTCACACAAATGAGGACTATGACACTTACTGGATCAGCCAGTAGCATGAGCTGGTTTTGGGCCAACAGATAGTATGGTTGATCAGTCAAATTTTCAGACTGAAAAATGATGATTAGTGAGATGATAGAGCATTGGGAAGCAAATATGGTATTGGCTAGAGACACAGCATCGGCCAACAGGATGACATCAGCCCAAGGATGGCATCAGGGCTAGGTTGCTGGCAACAAGACTTTGAAAAGAAGAAAATTCTACCCCCCCATGTGCCATGTGCACATTGAATTCAACCTTCTTGGAATAGGCCTCCATTGCCTGGTGGGTAGCTGGAATCATAACTGTTTAATCAGGGATCAATCACACATTAAAAATGAATAAAAAACACTATTACATCACATCAACCTCCTCAACAAGAAGAGCGAAGCTAGCCCAAGGCTACCCAGCCACCAAATTTCAGCATACTCAAAAAGCTGGGTTTGAGTTTCAAAATGGGAATGCCACTTTGTTTGTATATATTGATTGTATAGGGATCAATAACACATAATTGTCGATCTTTGGTGTTTCACTCTTTTTTATATCAATATCAACCCCACTGCTGCAGCCAACTCATCATCCATCATGAATGTTACACATGACCAAGTGCTCAGCCAGATCAGCAAGATCGAACAAGCCAACTGCAATGGACTTCGGGATAGAAGTATCAGGGCTGTGATTGTCAAGATTCCAGATCGCTACTATCAAGGTTAGAACTTGGTCAGGAATATACTGGACTTCTGGTTGGACCCAGTCATTGGTGGTCAGAGGTGTTCAGGAGTTCCAGGCAGAATCCACTGGGCTGTAGCATGCCAGGTGAAAGGGGCCAGAGAGGACTTGGCTTCAACTTATAAGAAGTTGTGCATTTCTCTTTGTCAGTTGTCCAATTTTAGGCAGATTGTGTGCAGATGTCCAGTGGGTTTCCAGATGGAGGGCAAGGATAGATTAACACAGAGGTTATGAGGTGAAATGAAGTTAAGAGGAGCCGATAGATTAATGGATTAGGTCAAGAACAAGTCAAGGATGAATGAAGGATTGATATTAAGTAGAGGATGACAAGGCGAGATATAATGCAAGGAACAAAGTAATCTACAAGTAATTTGCAAAGTAGAGACTAAAGCTAAGCTATGGGTGTTTAAATATTGAAGGCTGGAAGAATAACAAAAAGTATGGAAGTTTACTAATGGGTCTTGGTAAGTGTCTATGACCAGAATTGGTAAGACTATATTAGGAATAAAGTTAGTAAGCAAAGGATTGCTAAGGCATGTGACAACTTGTCTGATGACTAAAAGGTGCTGTGGCCAGAATGCTGATGGACAAGATCAGAAAAGTGTTGGAAAGGAATTGGGGATTATCAGAAATCTGATCAGGTGAAACAGGTCTTGACAGTGATGAAGGAAAGGAAATCAGTGCATGTGAGTGGATCAGCATGCTATCAGACTAACTATGCACTTACAAAATATTATTTGGCTGACAAAGAGAGGTTCTCACAGAAGATGTGCAGGCCATCTTCCAGGCTGATGCCTTTTTGTGGGGATTTGTGGTAGCATGGTCAAAGTCAGACAGGACAGGATGCCACCCTCACTGGACATCTATACCAACTGGAGGAAGACATGTACCAGCATGCATGGTGGAATGAAGAGTCATTGCAAGAGTCCCAACTCCATGTACAAGAACTCTGGGATGTGGTTGACTTGCTTCAAAACAGGGTGAGGATACCTTGGGTTGCAGGCCAGTGCACAGCCCATTATGTTGTGGTCACATGGCTGGGCAGGTGGATCACCTCGAGAGGACTTCAAGCAGGAGGGTGGAAGGATGGACGGATGCCAAAAAAGTTGATTCCTCTCCCACTCCTGGTCCCACTCCTGGTTCTACTCCCACTCCTGCTCCTGCTCCTGTTTCCACTCCTGTTTCCACTCCCATTCCCACTCCCACTCCTGGTCCCATTCCCACTCCCACTCCTGGTCCCATTCCCACTCCCACTCCTGGTCCTGTTCCCACTCCTGGTCCTGGTCCTGGTACTGTTCCCAGTCCCATTCCTGTTGCCAATGACAAAGATGAAGAGATGACTGAGCCTGATGGTGAAGAGGGCCTGGCTGTGCCTGAAGGCTGCCAGGGAAGCATCCTTGGCTGGCATCCCCCCAATCCAAATTACTCCCACCATGCCACAGGATTCTCAAAAAATTGTATAGCCCACAACACCAATGGCCCCACCACTCCCACTCCTCTTCCTCCCAATGTTGCTCACTGAGCCTGAGCCTGCTGCCCCAGCATTGGTAGTTGATGTAATCACCTCACCCTGGCCATCCCCTCCCCCTGCACAGCTGCACCAATCCCCATGTGGGCTGACCCCTGGTCCATCTGGACTACCTTCCAGAAGTACCACCTCTGAGTCTAACCCAAGAAAGAGAGCAGCCACACCTGAGGACAGAGGAGAGACAAAGCGAGGCAGAAAAGAATAGATGTTATTTGGCATGTACATAAAAGTTGTATTGATTTCTTTTTTCACATTACATAGTGATTTATTTGTAAATCTACACTGGAAATTTTACTTTTAATTCACTGTCTCCTCCCAACAGCCTAGATTGAAATGGCTGCCTGCTGTGCAAAGTGATCAGCTGTCCTTTGGAAAGGTCATGCCCATGCCAAGGCCGATGGATTTTGAGATGATGGTGGAGTCATCTGTTGAAATACATCTGGTACAGAGGGAATATGGTAGGCACCAGCTGCTACCAATCCTGGTGTTGCCATTGGTGTTGCCATTGATAGGTCCACTGTGCACTCTAAGGTCTGGAGAAAGTTTTCAATTGTATTGACACACTATGACAGACCCTCCGAGCTGCTATGAACACTATGAAATCGACTTCAAATTCTTTTCGATTTATTTTGCACTACTTTGAATGACTTTGAATGATTTTGTGACACTTCAAACAACTTCATACTACTTTGAATAACATCGGCCACCACATAGCTGTTCCTAAAACCCTTTTGATACATGCTGCACAACTGGAACGAGTTATTCCATTGCATATCAAGCACTACTGGACACGAGGAGAGATTACAAGAGATTTAGGATGTGATAATAGCATTTTTATGTTTCAATGATATATTGAAGCAAAAGATAAGTACTTTCACCATATGGGGACATATATGTTTCAATTATTTATCATTTCTCATTTATTTTATGATCTACAAAGTCCTCATTGTTTGATATATTGCCTCATGTTTTACACATGTTTTATTTCCCTTTTTAGTACTATCTCTTCAAATATATATATAGACTTGTACTAGTTACTTAGAAAAACAGAGAATAAGTTACCTTCTCCACTACCATCAGATTTAAGAGCAGTTCTCTTGAGTCTTAGCTTGCATTGTATCTCTGAACTCCTGCAAAATATTGCGAACTTCCTCAAACTTTCGTATTCACTCTCAACTCATCATTGCCTATTGTCACCCAAAAACCACTTCTTATTTGCTATATTCGTTTGTCAACATATCTTGACACCAGTCTAACACCTTTGAACCTCCTTGAACTCACCCAAACAACTTTGAACCCATTCGAACCTATTTCGAACTACTTTGCATGTCTTCAAACCTATTTCGAACTTTTTCAAACATCTTCATATGCTTTTAAAGACTATTTGTCACATCCCTTATCATTTTGCATCACTAAAAACAATATTTTGGTATTAGCAGTGATATTTAGTACTGACTCACACCCTTCCTGTAGCCTGAGTTATACTTCATAAGCCTTTTAACAGGTTTTTGCTAGGTTTCCAGGTTGAGTATCATCACCATGCTAATATTGGTGTTTCCATTGCCAATCCAAGTAACACAGAGTCCTGATTCCATCGAGTTTTGTTGGAGTTAGACAATGCAAACTTTGTAAAACAATGTTGAATGCAGAAAGTTCTCTATCCCAAGCTTGTATGTTGTGATCTATCCTAAAGAAAGTAAGTATAAATCACTGACAAGTATGACAGATGTACATCATGTCATGCATTGGCATTGGCACCTTTATCAGCCTTATGATGGAGGTGCTGATCCTTCTTCAGTCATTGGTTAACAGTCTTGCCAATGTCAATTTGGATTGCCTACCCCTTAGATTCCATCCATATCTCTTGGCCTCGTTGGATGATGGTGTCACCAGTGATGGTCCTAGCCATCTGGTGAATTTAGATGTATGTGATTGGTGGAGACACAATAGTAAACTAGCACCAAAGCAAATTTTCACCAGTGACACTGTGGATAAATGTCTTGATAGCTTTTGGCAGTATATCCCTTCCCCTGTGATCACTGGCTTGCCACCCAATAATAGGCAACTAGCAGACAATGCTGCCAATGGCCAAGCTGACTGCTAATCTTTCATCAATTTGCAGGCTCTCATTGGGGATATGTTTGATGAAGCATGCAGGATGTGTGACTTGGTAGATGGCTGCAAATCATCAGCAGAGGCTGCAATGAATGTGAATGTCCAGAAAGCAGCAGGGTTTGAATGGCTTCATGAGCTAGCCCTGCTCAAAGAGCTTCAGTCTAAACCACATAAGTTAACAATGGCACTGCCAGTGGCAGCAGCAGCAGTATCAGCATCAAAAACAATCATGAACACGCTGGGAGATGATCAAGGCAATCGGCCACAAGAAGACAATTAGAACTGGTATCTGCACATGCACAGGCTGAACTTGAGTGCCTGAAGGCTCTTCCCCCCTCCTCCCACAAGTAGACCTGGGGTGTTGACATCACAGAAAGTGATGTTTTGGCATCTAACCCAATACCAAAGAGCAAATATTATTCTGGATATGCTCAGTCTCTGGCTGATGGTGCATACAATAAGAATAAGAAGTGGTCGATTACAGCCAGTCTCCCAACCTCTATCTCTGGTGTCTACAGTTCACCACCCACTGTAACTGGTATAGATGCTGGCTTTTATTTTTCAGATGCTGAATCCAATGATTTATTACATTCCACTGCTGAGCCCAATGCCAATGCTGCTCCCAATGCCAATGCTGATGATAAAGCTGGTGATGTTAATGCTCATGCACACACTGCCCTCAGCCAGCCCACTGCCTCTTATGCTGCTATGTTATGGGAAGGGGAAGATGATGCATCAGAAGATGCCAATCAGTCTATTGCATTTCAGGCAGCCATGGCTTGGCAGGACAATCATTCAGCATTAGCATCTTCCCATACAGGTTCCCCAACTGGCTTTGATGCTGCTGCCTTTAATCTTGAAGATTCTGTTTCTCTCTCTTCATCTCTCTCCACACCTCCCCTTTCAACTGCTTTTCCCACCACATCTGATGCAGGTAATGTTTTCCTCTCATTGTCAGAGACCCATTCAGAGGCTGATTCAACCAGCCCCAATGCTGATTCTGATGAGGATAGTTTCCAAACTGGGTCTCTCTAGCACCTCACAAATAGAGAACTCTACTCCTTCTCACTTCACACTCCTGATCTATAGTCATGCAGACTTCAGTTATGTTGATGACACTTGGTTGCCTGGCTCTGATGATATGATGGACACTACTGACAATGAGTGATAGCTTTCTTCATGTAGATATATGGTGCTTTAATTGGTAAACCAATAACATATATCTTCAAGGCTGATGTTCATACCAATTGCCAACCTCAGCCCCAGCCCCAATACATATACAGATGCTGATGTATGTGTCTGATGCTGTCTCATAGGTCACTGATATATACACCACATTCTTAATATGTCTAGTGTAGTACAGCAAGAATTGAATAGAGTATTTATTTGTTACTATAGTACATACATATATATACATATAGTTGTCCACCAAACTATGCCTGTGCAATGTTAATCACATAGTGCAATCCCAGCTGCCCAATGCCAATGCCGCCACTGCCCAATGCCGATGCTGCTGCCACTACTTTATGCCAATGCCACTGCAGCTTTATGCCAATGCCAATGCCATTCACCAATGCTGATGCTTGTATTGCCAATTCATTGGTTACCATCTGTACCATGTTGTATTGATGAAACAGTGCAATCCCAGGTGCCTAATGCTGATGCTGCTGCCACTGCTTTACACTGATGCTGCTGCAGTCCTATTTTATTGGGTTGCTGACCAGCATGCTGACCCAATTTTGCAGGCCTGCACACTGCAATAAATGAATTATTGCATAAACATGGCTTTTACTGAATTTATCATACACCAATTTGCATGCAGAATTCATGCAGACTACATATGAATTACTAAATAAATGAGATTAATTCCCAATTGGCCATACCTGTAATGCCAATCTTGATCCCAATCTTAATCCTTAAATGTATTACTCTTCGGTCTAGCAACCATTGTAATAGTGTATTTATTTGTTACTATAAGAGGTACACATATGTATATTAGAGTATTCGACAGCATCCTCTGCTATTTTTTGTTTTGCCATCATCACTATAAACAGCTTGTCCTCTTCCTTATCTTCATCTTTCTCCCCAGCCTCTGCCCTCTCGATAGCACTCACCTCTGCTGTGAGCTCCATGTTCTTTTGCTGCAGCTCTGCCTTCGATAATGACTTCACATGAAATGCAGCAAGAGAAATGCAGCAAGAGCTGCATTTTGAGCCTCTGCCAATGCTGTCTTCCGACTCTTGACTTTTGCCTTTTTCATGACATCCTCTGCTTGTTGAAGTGCCTCCTCCTCCTCTCAAATCCACCTTTCTTCTTCCTCCCTTCATTCCCTCTCGACCTCCTCTGCTAAATCCATGAAAAGTAGCTCTGCACCCTACAAAAGCTGTTTTCAATGAGCCATTGGTTTGAATAGCTCAAAAACATTGTCTATGACCTTTTGAACAGTCATGTCATACTCTTCACTGAGGTCATCAGTGAGTTCATCGTATTCCACCTCAATGAAACATCTTAGCAGGCTTTACTAGCAACAAAACTGCAAAAAACTCACCATCCTCTCACAAAAACTCTTCCCCCACACTTTGAATTAAAATCTTCTCCGACAGCGCAATCTAGCATTGACTTCATATATTCAAGAATTTCAATATTAAGTTCAGTGAGGAGAGACATGATAGAAGTTAGTGTCTGAGGATGTAGAAGGTGATGAAGAAGAATGAGAAGTATTTCAAACTTTGCTAATTTTTTCAACACGATCATGCATTTCACATGTGACTTCAATCGGCTGACTGGGACAGTCAGAATTTCAGTAAGGAGGAGGATGATAGGTCTATAGTGCACTCTAGGGTCCGGAGAGGGTTTCAAACATATCGATATTTTACAATTCATGATTCCAACCCCTACAAACACCATGAATTTGATTTTGAACTATTTCGGATGACTTTGAACTATTTCAAATGACTTTAAATGACTCTGCGATACTTCAAACACCTTTGAATAACTTTGCACTACTTTGAATGATGTCAGCCACCTATATCTATCCCAAAACCATTTCAATACACATGGCACATCTAGTACAAGCTACTGCACTGCATATCAAGCACCACTGGACATGAGGACACACAATAAAAGACTTTAGGATGCGATAATGATGGTTTTGTATTTCAGTGATATATTGAAGCAATAGGATAAGCACTTTACTATACTGGGACAATGTACATTTCAATTATTATTGTTTCTCATTTGTTTTATGTTTTATAAGAAGTTGTTTATTGCTGTGCATACTGTCTCATGTTCTACACATGTTATATTTTCTTGTAGTACTATCTCTTCAAAATATATATAGACTTGTACTAGTTACTTAGAACAAGAGAAGAAGTTACCCTCTCTACTATCATCTGATTTAAGAGCCATCCTCTTGAGTCCAAGTCTCACCTCATATCTCTAAGTTCTGTGAAATATCATAAACTTCTTCAAACTTTTATATTAGCTCCTCAATTTATTGCATATTGCCCATTGTCTCTCAAAAACACTTCTAATTTTCTATATCTATTTTTTGATATACCTCAACACCAGTCTGACTCCTTTGAAACACCTCAAACCTCTTCAAACCTCTTCAAATCCCTTTGAAATACTTCAGACATCTTTGAACCTATTTTAAACATCTTTCAAATCTATTTTAAATATCTTTGTATGCTCACACAGACTATTCACAACACATCTTACCATTTCATATCTCTAACTACAGCCTTTGGGTATTAGCAGTGACATTTAGTATTAACACGCACTCTAGCCTGTGTTATACTTCTTAGGCCTTTCAACAGGTTTTTGTTAGGTTTCCAGATCTAGTATTATCAACGGTCAATGTAGAGATAGGCATGCTCAGATTTCATGTATGTGAGGGCCCAATAAATTTTAGCAGCACTATCCATGAATTGGTTTGGGCATAGACTGATGTACAACTTGCAGGAATTGAGGAAGGCACATCTATGGGAACATGTGTCATTGAATTCACTGGAGGGGCATGGGTTTAATGGGTGCATCTTCACTTGGGTGCATCTTGGGTGGTGCATGCATGCTTGGCATGCTAGGGGTAGAAATAGGCAGTGTGGGGTTCAACTGGAGGATTCTAATAAAGGTTTCAATGGTAGATGTAAGTGTATCAATTTGCACACAAATTTTAGCAATGTCACCTTTAAGCACATTGATGTGCTCTGGGGCATCTATAGTGCTGATAGGTCCATTGCATGCTCTAGGGTCTGGAAAACATTCCAAATGTATTGGCACAGTATGATTTACGATTCCAACCTCTACAAATGCCACAAATTTGGCTTCAAACTTACTTTATACCATTTTGAACAACTTTGAATGACTTTGCACCACTTCAAATGGCTGCCATATATCTATTCTAAAACCCTTTTGATATACATGGCACATCTGATACAAACTACAGCATCACAAATTGAATACTACCAGACACGAGAAGAGATGACAAGAGATTTAGGATGTGATAATAGTGCTTAGAGGCTTCAATGATATATTGAAGCAAAGGGATAAGTACTTTTACTATGTGGGGTCACTGTACATTTCAATTATTTAGCATTTCTCATTTATTTTATAATTTACAAAGTCCTCATTGCTGCATATATTGCCTTGTGTACTACACATGTTAGATTTCATTTTTAGTACTATCTCTTCAAAATGTATATAGACTTGTCCTAGCTACTTAGAAAGACAAGCAACAGTGAAGGAAACAGAGAAGAAATCACCCTCTCTATTATCATTTAATTTAAAAGTCATCCTCTTGAGTCTTAGCCTTGCATCATATCTCTAAATTCTGTAAAATATCATGAGCTTTCTTGAACTTTCATATTCACTTTTGACTTACCACATATCACCTATCATCTCTCGAAAAACACTTCTTATTTGCTATACTCATTCCTCGATATATCTTGAACCACTTTAAACATCTCCGATCTTCCTTGAAACTACTTCGAACCTCTTCAAACTATTTTGCATGTCTTTAAGCCTATTTCAAACTTTTTCAAACTTTTTTATATGCCTCTAAAGACTATTTGCAATATACCTCATTATTTCACATCACTCACTACAACTTTTGAATAATCTCTTGTTGGGCCTTGATGGTGGCCAATGGTTGAGCAGTGGATTGGAAGGGAGGAGTCATGTTTGTAGTAAGATAGGAAATTGGTAGCTTTTCCAATTACAGACCCAGCTTTTAAGTCAGATCCTCAAACTCTCATGTGCCTTGTAGGCTTGGCCCTAAGGGGGAAATCCTGTCAAGACTGGACTCACCCAATCAGATTCCCAGTCCTCTCCAAACACTTTTCTCATTCCTTTCTGACCTTGTCCATCAGCATTCCAGCCGCAGCACTTTTTAGTCATCACATGCCTTGGTAGTCATTTGCTTACTCACTTTATTCCTAATACAATCTTACCAATTCTGGTTATGGACACTTACCAAGACCCATTAGTAAACTTCTGCATTATCCATTATTCTTCCAGCTCTAGTTATTTAAATGCCCACAACTTAGCCTTAGTCTCCAGTTTGCAAATTACTTGTGCTTATACTTGTACTTGTACTTGCAGTTATCCTTGTATCATTCTCATCTAATAACATCCTCTTAATCATCCTCGACTCATTTTTGAACTAAGCCTGAAACCTTGTTGACTCCTCTTGACTTAATCTCTCTACATACCTCTGCTTCATTCTACCTTCGCCCTCTGTCTGGAAATCCATCGGACACCTGCATGCCTTCCACTTAAAATAGGACAACTAATGAGGACAAGGGTGCAACTTCTTATAAGTTGAAGCCAAGTCCTCTCTGGCCTTTTTTCACCTAGCATGCTACAGTCTGGTGAATTCTGTCCAGAACCCCTGAATACCTCCAAATACTGATGACTGGGTCTGACTGAAAGTCTGGTGTATTCCTGACCAAGTCCCGACCTTGGTAGTAGCAATTTTAAATTGTGACAGTATTTCCAAACTCACACTTCTCTTGTCAACCTACACTATTCTGAACCTTATTCTATATCCCACACAGAATCATATTCTTAGTAGACAACAAAAAACTCCTGCCATGCAGGCACTCTTCCAGCTTTATTAGCTATTTTACAATCAGTACTCCCAGCTCCTAGACCCACTTCTACTTTTGGTATCTCAGTCCGACCATCAAACATATTTTGATGAGTCAGCTCAGGTGCACCATTCACATAGACTTGTACTAGTTACTTAGAAAAACAGAGAAGAAGAACTCTTTCTCTTATCGTTAGATTTAAGAGCTGTTCTCTTAAGTCTTACCTCGCATTGTATCTCTAAGTTCTGTGAAATATCACAAACTTCTTCAAACTTTCATATTCATCCCTTGACTCATCACATATCACCCATCATCTCTCAGGAAACACTTCTCATTCACTATAATCATTTCTCGACATACCTAGACATCAATTTGACATCTTTAAACTTCCTTGAAACTACTTTGAACCTAAATCTATTTTGAACTCTTTTGAACAACTTCATATGCACTCGCAAACTATTCACACCATCTCTCACTATTTTTCATCTCTAAACACAACCTTGGGTATTAGCAGTAATATTTAGTACCAACTTATACCCTTCCTCTGACTCATGTTATACTATTCAAAGCCATTTGTTGGTTTTGTTTGGATTTCTGGATTGAGTATTATCAGCGCTAGGCAGTGAGTCAAATGAAAGCCAGTGTGCACTAAAGGTGAGAGTGCCTGGGACAGTGTGTAGAAAGTCTGTGAAGCTCTGGAAGTCATTTCTACTCCATACCTGCCTATCTTGGCAGTGTGTCTGAGATTTCGAGCCTTAATACAGAGTTTTCTACTGTAAGGGCAATCTCAAAGCCTTACTTAATAGTGAGCTAACAGAGGGGAATCCAAAGTTAATATTATACTATATAATACAGACACTTCAGATGCATCTAACAGAAGGAAATTTAGAGAGAAAACTCTAAGGACCCATCTGTCGATGCCTAGTATATGTAGTAGAGCCAAAAATCAAATAGTAAGCTAAAAATAGCAAAAAAGTAGACATAGTCAGATTAAGCTGTAGGATGTCACCTTGATAGGTAAACATCCAGAAGGGCTCTCACCTCTAAGAATAGAACTATCAACATGTATCAATATGGAAAAAACTGAAATATAATAATAAAATAGGAATAAATCATAGAAAATCATAGAGAATACAGAATAGGGTAAAATAAAATATAAAGAGATATGGGACGAATGCAGAAAATTGCTCGGATGCCTGGGGCACCTTCCTTTCCCCTTACACAGCTCCAATGGCATCCTCAAATTGAATATGCAGCTGCTAATAAAGGTGGTGCAAGAGTTTACAAGCATGTGATCAAATCAGAATTCTACTGCTATCATCTCCACTCTTGACCACCTGCTATTGAGCCTCAGCATATATTCTTGAGTAAAGAAAGCTTTTTCAGAAGTTTGTTTGTAGACCAGTAAGCAACTTCAGAGTAGGATTGCTTGCACTTTATTATAATAAATCAGAACACTATTCATGGTAAAATCTATATGGGCTTGGCTGATGCTGTAGCTGCAAATGTGGATGCAGACACTGAGTCTCTTAGTCAAAAGGTTATCCTGCCTTTTTTATTTGCAGAAAGCACACATCATATGCAGCAGCTTCTTCAGGATGCCTTGGCTATCAATTACTATTTCAGAAATAGCAATCTTTTTCTGCCTATGACTACAAACTTTGCTTAGCCAGAGATCTAGGATGAGCTCAAGCCAGGACAAACTACTACCAATTACCCTGACTTAGTTCTTCATGCACTCTATGCAAAGCAGAAGGAAATGATCAAAGACATTGAGGCTAGAGTTTTTGGCAAGGCACTCTCTTATGTGTTTGTGGTTGACTTTCATAAGCATGGCCTGCTTCACATGCACTGCATCATTTTTTTCAATGAGGAGTCCAAACTTCACACATTTGAGCAGAGAAACTGCCTCATGTACTTGGAATTTCCTAATGACAATTCTGAGCTGCTTGAGTTAGTCAAGAAGTTCATGATCTATAATCCTTGTAGTGCAGATAGCTCTACAGCTCCCTGCATTGTAAATAAACAGTGCTTCAAAGGTTTCTCTAAGCCATTCGAAGATCAGACAACCATATCTGAGAATACTTATGCTTTCATCAGGTATTAGAACACTAGACAGATATATCAGATTTGGAGAAAGCAGGTTGACAATCACTGGATCATCACTTATTCACCCTATCTCTTCTAGAAGTCTATTGCCTTCATCAAAGCTGTCAAGTACATTTACAAATATATATACAAAGAGCATGATCACATCACTATGCAGTTTGGAACTTGCAATAATAAAGTCAAATAGTATTTGGATGCATTTGGCATCTCTTTCATTTACCTATGCATTCTGCTTCTCTCAATGATGTCCAACTTCAGATCCACCTCTCTGGCCAGCAGTATGTCACTTAGAATCAGAATACTTAGCAGTCTATCCAGAAAATCATTCAGCATGCTGCACAGCATGACACTACTCTCACTGGCTATTTCAAAGCCAATCAGCAGTATCTAGAGCTTGTACAGGATTTTTTCTATCAGAACTTTTCCTCTAAATTTGTGTGAGATCAGAAAGCCTACAAGTGGAAGCCCAGACAAAGAGGATTTGCTATTGCAAGAATGTACTACACTCAGCCTACTGCAGGTAAACACTTTTACCTCAGGCTTCTTCTGATAGCTATCAAGGATGCAACATCATATGAACATCTTTGCATTTTTCAGAAGCCACATGGCCTTTTAGAGGATGATCAAAAATGGATGCAGTGTTTGGAGGAGGCAAAGTCAATAGCAACAGGTCATCAGCTCTGGCAACTCTTTGTCACTGTTCTTCATGATTATGCACTCTCTGATCATGTTTAGCTTTAGAACACATACTCGCTCTACATCTGTAATAACCTGCAATATCAGCTTCAGTACAACAATATCTGTCTTAATCCTACTGATGATGATGTGCAGAATTATGACTTTTACTTGATCAACTAGCTTCTCTTATCCTCTAGCAAATCTCTCAGCAAGGATTGGCCATACATGCCTCAAATCACTTAGAATTGGGAAGCTAACCTTGAAAACCAGTTGATTGCAGAGCAGTGCAGATATAATTCTGTGGAGTAGGCTGAGTTAGCTGCACAAAATTTAGACACTTTCAATTCAGACCAGAAAGCTGTCTTTGAGGAGATCATACATGCAGTCAACAATAAGACTAGCCAGATCTTTTTCCTCTATGGTTTTGGTAGCATAAGCAAAAGCTTTGTATACAACACTCTGACTCATCAGCTTCATTTTCAGGGCAAAATCGTCTTCTGTATGGCATCATCTGGTATTGCTGCACTCTTCCTTAAAAATGGCTCCACTTTTCATTCATGTCTCTAGATCCCTCTTATCATCAATGGGTTATTTATCTGCTTGACATATCTCCAGAGATTCAATTCAGACAAAGCTGTTGCAGAAGACTAGAGTATGTCATGGGTTTTTGACAAGTTTTGTTTCCATAGTCAGTATATTGGCCTGGAAAAGTCAATGTTATCAAATAATTCCTCAACTAAGTGTCATAATTCATCCAAAATTTATCAAGCTATATCTCAATAAAATTTTGACCAATTTGAATAATTCTGGATGTATTTTGAAGTAAATAATACTGTACTTATATATCTACAGGTGTGCAAATAAAGAACAGTTTTAAAATGAGCCAAAACTTTTCCAAATTGGTTGAGATCTGGTGAAAATATAGCTCAATTAAGTGTGCATTAGTCTTAATCCTTAATTAAAGATTTCATCATAAACTCTATGTTCCATGAACTGTGGAAACCAAAAGAGCTAAAAATCTGTAATATACTCTATAGGAAACTAACTCAATCATTTTCAAAGACATTCTCTAATCTGATCAATCTTTTAGTGGCATTTCTATCATTTTTAGAGGTAACTTTCACTAGATCCTGCCTAATATTGAGAGAGATTCTGTTAGGAAACAGTCTTCTAACATGCCTATTCCATAATAATATTTTTATTTTATTTTATTTTATTTTACCAAAATATGCTACCAAATGCTTATAAACACTTTATTTGTTAGCATGGGAATTTTCTATTTACATGCATCAATATGTACATGCATATATGCATGCATTGGTAGCAATATAGTACAATATATATAATATAGTATATAACCTTAAAATAAATACCAGAGGACCTTAGTTGAGTTCTTTTAGGTATTCTATCCACATTTGTAGTAAGAAATGCCTATTTTAGCTAACTAATCTATTTTTAACCTCTCACATCAAAACTATCAAACCCCCCCATCATGTGTGCATGCCCCACCGCCTTCTTATAGGAGAGCCCACACAGTTCAGCTAGCAGAACAGTAGGTATCGCTCTAACAGATTCATGACTTCAGATTGTTGGTGCTTCCTTGCAGCACTCTGTTCATTGGCAACATATTAAAGTTTTTTATCTCAAAATCAATATGTAATTGAACACAGATGATCTTGAAGAGCAACAGTTTGCAAAATGGCAGCTAGAGGTTGAAAAGAGTGGTTATACAGATGAAAGTGGCAACACTAAGCTTTCCAACCATTTCAAGTGTTCTGAAAACACTTCGGCTTTTCTTATCGACACCATCTATTCTAGCATCTATATGTAATCATGCTCAGCATCCTGATCAATACTTCTCAGAGCAAATTGTCCTGGCAAGCAAAAATGATGATGTCAATAATTTGAACCATTACATTCTTCAGAGGTTCCCTGAAGAGGAGCAAGTATTTCATAGTGCAGACTCTATTGCAAACAATGAACTTCTGTATCCACCTGAATACCTCAACTCAATCAACTCCTCCAGTCTATCTTTGGCACACTTGGCACTCAAAGTTGAATGTTCTGTGATGGTGCTTCAGAACCTGAACATTTTTGAAGGAGTCTGCAATAGTTCTCAAGGCATTTTGACTCAGATTCAGAACAGAGTATTGAAGGTTCAGTGGATTACTGGAGATCATGCTGGACAAAAGATATTTATTTTATGGATGTTGATCAACAAATCCTAGAGACAGTCAATGCAGCATGTGGAATTAGATTTCAGGAGTCTAATGAAGTATGTACTATTAGAATAATAAAAATAAAGAAATGAAGTACTATGTATATAGAAATGAAGTACATACTATTAAACATGTTAACATGTGCCAGAGGCACATTCCTTACCTTGTGTGTTTTTAATTAGAGAATGGATTATATAATCTAATTATAAACCAGTTTTAATATTTATTTTAATTTAGTTAACTTTTTGACTTCATTATTATTATTTCTGCTTATTTACTATAAATATATGCATTTTAATTAGTTTTTTTTATCTTGTTATCCCAGACTGTTGGGACTGTTAGGTTCTATGCTCGGGGGGGGCGAATGCATGGTAGCAATCGCGCTCGGTTCTAATCTCGGAGATCGCTTTTACAACATCGAGCTTGCGTTGCGTCTGCTTGAAGCCCCGAAGGAGCTTTTGTCTCCAGCCGATATTAAGGAATCTGACCAAGATGTATTCATTACAATTGTCGACACAAGCTTCTTATACCAAACCGCGCCTATGTACGTCACAGATCAGCCTTGTTTCATTAATTGTGCTTGTCTTGTGAGTCCATCTGAATTCTCTGATTTCCCTTTACCTCATGTTTGAGTAGATTGAAACCAACCTCGTTCCTTTGCGTCTCCTGCGACTTCTTAAAAATATTGAATCAGCAGTTGGTCGTGTTTCGTCAATCCGAAATGGACCTCGGGTTGTTGATCTCGATATCGTGCTGTACGGAGATGTCGTAATCGATACCAGGTCTCCGTCTCAACGAGCTGACCTCGATAACCTAATGGGAGAGCTTGTCGTACCCCACCCGAAGATGGTCGAAAGGGAATTTGTATTGAGACCCATGAACGAGTGCGTTTTTCTTATCTAGACTATTTTCTCCTGGAGGGACAACACTCATCACCATGTCCCTAGTATCGTTCCAGACTTCATCCACCCAATATACAAAAAGGCGATGTGGATGCTACTTGCAAATCTCCCGGAAAAAGATTCGTCCATGTGCAAAGTCATTCCTTTCCCGCGCTACCCGCTTCCTTCCAACTATCCTTGGTCATATCCTTGGATAAGCCCAGTACCCTCAACATTAACTCATTGGACATATCCCATCACCCACAAGCCAGTGCGACAAAGTGGAAACAAGCGTAAAACCCTCCTCATGGCGACCCTGAACATGACCCCAGACTCCTTTTCTGATGGTTCGGTGAACAATACCTTGCAAACCGGCCTTGCTTATGTACAGAATGCTGTCAAAGCAGGTACCTCCATCATCGATATTGGTGGGTATTCGACCAGACCTGGAGCGGAGTTCGTCAGTGTAGATGAAGAGACGAAGAGGGTAGTAACGATGGTTGCTGCCATCAGACGTGTCGGCCTTCCCGAAAATGAGGGAATGCAAAACGACGACGAGGGCGTTTCGGGCATGGACACAAAATCCCAATTAAGGGAATTTCCGCTTAGTGTTGACACCTTCCGGTGGGAAGTAGCCCAAGCATCCATCATAGCCGGGGCAAACTGTATCAATGACGTCTATGCGTTCACAGGGCGGGACACCTATCCGTACGTGGACAAGGAGGCTAAAATGAGGGCCGAGGCATGTATGAACGCAATGAAGAATGTGGCGAGGGAGTTTGCAGTGCCAGTGATTCTGATGCATTCGAGAGGAGATGCTGGTCAGAATAAGGATTATGGGAGGTACACGTATGCAGAAAGGGGTGAAAAAGGAGGAGCAGTCTTGGAGGGAGTAAGGGTCGAACTTGGAGACAAAGTAGAAAAGATAGTGAAGGGGAAGGGTGGCGTGAGGCGATGGATGGTCATTGTGGATCCTGGAATTGGGTTTAGTAAGACTCTGGAAGGAAATTTGGAAGTTTTAAGAGATGCAGCTGATGTCGTGGCTCACGTAGAAGGGATGAGTAGGCCAATTTTATATTTCGGTGTGGCCTTTTCTTACTACGAGCGATACAGAAAAAAATTCTCTCGCAGGGTTTCCTTTCCTCATCGGAGCCTCAAGGAAGTCTTTCCTTGGCTCCATCTTATCTGAGGGACACCCTGGCAGAAAAACAGCTCCAAAGGACAGGGTCTGGGCGACAACGACTGCTGTTGCGTGTGCTGTACAGCAGGGTGCGATGGTCGTCCGAGTTCATGACATAGACGAGATGGCTGATGTTGTTCGTATCGCTGATGCGCTTTGGGGATGATCCACATGTGGATGTTCAGCAAGATTCTTGTTGCTTGGCCGCTGACAGATTTCTGAGCATCAACTAGAGCAAGTCTGGGTCGAATCTTCACGTAACATCTCAGAGCACTTGCCAGGGTCTCGTTTCTCCTTACCACTCCTTTCCAAGGCGAAGAGCTGAAGAGTTGTAAATTTCGGAGACTCTGATTTTCGCAACGTATGTCGTAATTCGTACTGAAATCTCATTACCAACTGCGCTACTTTTCTGTGCAGGTCCTTCTACAGATCCTTAAGTCATTACTGCAGGGCTTATCACAAATACTGAATCTCCAATTGCCGTTCTGCCAAGGCGTGTATCAGAAAAGTATTTTGTAACCCGACTTATTATCTCGATCATAGTGGCTCGACCTGGTAGCAGGCTGGACTCGAGCCTAGCAGTCGACATCATGATGTGGCTGACCACGTACAACAAAGCTACTTATGTGGGTGACCCGACGCTGCTAGTCTGAAGGCAGAGGGCTGAACTTAGCAAGCAATTGAGTAGCACCATGCCGAGATAAAGTTTTAGTATCTGAGTGAGTGACATTAGACCGATCCTTTATATAGCGCACGTACACAGGCTCGAGAATATCGGATAGTGATCCTAGTCATTCCAAAGCGCTTCAAGTTCGTTCATTGTATATATTGTCTGTGTCATAATAACCTGATGATCGTATGATCCAAGAACCCAGGAAGAGGCGCCACAGAAAACAGATATTGCTCGTGCCGCCTCGTTCATGTACGCATTTCCACCCAAAATAACACGCAACATGAAATCATTGGTCCAACGATGTCGTAGTAGCTATGGTTTCGAATTCAAACTTGGTTTTCGCGCACCTATAGGCTGGTAGGCATTGTTTATGAATTTTGAGTCTGGCATTTTTAAAGTCACCGCCTCTCTCTGAGTCCCCCACTCATTAGCATAATTCAAGTTGGCCGCCTAGATAACACATAGGTAAGCTACAATGTCTCAAATGATACGGTCTATTGAACATATACAGTGTATCAAATGATTTGGGTTCAGTGGACGCTGTTGAATGCTCTAATATATATATGTGTATCTACTATAGTAACAAATGAATACACTATTACAATGGTTGCTAGACCAAAGAGTAATACATTTGAATAATACAGACATCAGTAACCTATGAAATAGTTTCAGGCAGCGGCAACAGCAATGGGGATGGCAGTGGCAGTGGCCTTACCAGGATCAGCATCAAGATCAGCATTACAGGTATGGCCAATTGGAAATTAATCTCATTTATGTAGTAATTCATGTGTGGTCTGCATGGATTCTGCATGCAAATTGGTGTATGATAAATTCAGTAAAAGCCATATTTATGCAATAATTCATTTATTGCAGTGTGCAGGCCTGCAAAATTGGGTTGGCATGCTGGTTAGCAACCTAATAGGGCTGCAGCAGCATTGGCATAAAGCAGTGGCAGCAGCATTGGCATTAGGCCACTATGTGATTAATGTTGCATAGGCATGGTTCAGTGGACAACTCTATGTATATATATGTATGTACTATAGTAACAAATGAATGCACTATTCAATTCTTGCTGTACCACACTAGACATATTAAGAATGTGGTGTACAGATCAGTGACCTATGAGACAGCATCAGACACATGCATCGGCATCACCATATGTATCGGGGCTGGGGCTGGTGCCAGAGTCAGCAATTGGTATGAACATCAGCCTTAAAGGTATATATTATTGGTTTATCAATTAAAGCACCATATATCTATAGGAAGAAAGCTATCACTCATTGTCACTAGTGTCCATAATATCATCAGAGCCAGGGAACCAAGTGTCATCAACATAGCTGAAGTCCACATGACTACAGATAGATTGGGAGTGTGATGTGAGAAGGAGTGGGGTTCTTTATCTGTGAGGTGCTGGGGGACCTGGTGATAGGTCCACTATGCAATACAAGGTCTGGAGAAGGATCTAATCGTATCTATGTATGGTCAAAGAGCAGAGGATCATCAAAACTTATAGAGATGCATTCTGATCACAGGAATCAAAAGCTGGCTGGTTGCAACTACTCAAGTGTGACATTCTCCCTGCCATATTCAATTACTGGGTGTCAATCGAGAGGGCCCCAATGGATGAGGAGGAGAGTCACCTATGTGCCAAGGTGAACCATCAACTTGAAGCATGTGAAGAATCCATTTTTAATCACATCATCAGGAACTAACAACCTGGCTTTTGAACAACTGGGAAATGACAAAGGGCTACTTGTGCAAATCAAACAACTTCAAAGTCAAGTGATCAGAAGCCATTTGGCCCTTATACCAGGATCAAGTTTTGAAAGAGATTGGAAACCTGTTAGGTATTGAGAATGCCATCACAAGTACATCTGGATGGTTCCAGATGTGACTGCCAGCCATCAAGAGTGTTTTCAACAACATGACTGCAGAGGAAAAGGTAATCCTTGAGACTGAGCAGGATAAAATGATGGAGGAAGGTTATCCTGAGCAGACAAAGCAAAGGTACATTAATGCTGTTGCCACTGCCGATGCCAATAGTGACTGACATTTCACAGACTAGCAGAGAAAAACCTGTGTAAGCATGTGAAGGAGAGTGCCCGATAACACTGGTTAGAAATGGGAGTGCTGTCTGTGACATTTACAGCCCATACTGCACCTAATGGTTTGATGGTTGTTGATGCATGAGTCAAATCTTTAATTGTGATGCCAATGCCAATGCTGATTACAGTCATGAAAATGTTGCCTCTTTAATAGCTACCCCTGCACAATCATTTCTGGACACCTATCATGATCATATCACAGAGCTCCAATAGAACCTTGTGAGTTATGTCAAGGCTTTACGTGCATCTGACATTGCCTCAAGGTCAGCAATGCAACCTAACACCACCACACCACAAACCTGACTTCTGATGACTTAGGATGGGTTCCCCGTCCTGCTCACACCATGGAAAGGATCACAATACAAGAAAAAAGAGCTGGAGCAATGGTTTATGTTGTATGTTGGGCAGCATTACAGTATGATGACTTCTCATGCTACAAACCATTACTTATCTCCATGCAGAACTAGCCAACAATGGTCATAGTTGCCATATCCCATTCAAAGCAATTGCTGACCGAACCTCTTTATTCATCAATCCTGAATATCTTCCAGGAAGGTTCAAATTCAGAGACCCACAGAACATGCAGAAGAGTGTCATAGAAGATTTCTTTGACCATGTTCTGCAGCATCAAACATTGCAGGGCCCTGAAAGAGCATTCTAGTTCAAAGGAATCAAAGTGAGCAATGGGAGTGTGTCTCCTGCACACTATCCTAATAATTTAAATAACCCTCCACCTTCCCAATGTATTTCCAAATGCAGTGGATGATGGAATGGTGATGCAATACCCAATGCTGAGTCCATCACTGGCACCAGCCTGCATGCCTATGCCAATGCTGTTCCAAATGCTGATGCTGAGCCCCAAGGTTAATTAAGAGGCAGAGAAAGGGCAAAAGTGAAACAAAAGCAAAAACAACCATGCCCATGATTGAGAGCAGACCAGGCACCCATCTCTGAATTCCTGGATTCCTTGCAAATCATGGATCCAGCTCAGTTGAGCTATATGTGAGTCAATCAAATAACAATAGACATACTCTGCACAGCTGGTGTGACTAGACTACAGCCAACTGATGGTCCAGGTGATGGTGAATATCAAGATCTGACTCTCCCAATTGGATTCCTGGTCTTCCCCAAACACTTTTCCAATTCCTTTCTGACCTTGTACATTGGCATCCTGGCTGCAGCACTTTTTAGTCATCAGACAAGTCATCACATGCCTTAGTAATTATTTGCTTACTTACTTTATTCCTAATACAGTCTTACCAATTCTAGTCATGGATACTTACCAAGACCCATTAGTAAACTTCCACATTACTCATTATTCTTCTGGCCCTAGTTATTTAAGCACCCATAGCTTAGCCTTAGTCTCCAGTTTGCAAATTACTTGTGCTTACACTTGTACTTATACTTGCAGTTATCGTGGCATCAACCTTGCCTAATAACATCCTCGACTCATTCTTGAACCAAGCCTTAATTCCTTTGACTCCTCTCAGCTTAATCTCTCCATATACCTCTGCTTCATTCTACCTTCACCCTCCATCCAGAAACCTGCTGGTGGCCAAGCGGGCATCAGCCCAAGAATGCCATCAGAGCTAGGTTGCTGGCAATGAGACTTTGAAAAAAAGGAAATTTTACTCCCCCCATGTGCCATGTGCACATTGAATTCAACCTTCTTAGAATAGGCCTCCATGGCCTGGTGGGCAACTGGAATTATAACCATTTAATCAGGGATCAATCACACATTAAAAATGAATAAAAAACACTATTACATCACATCAACCTCCTCAACAAGAAGAGCCAAGCTAGCTTAAGGCTACCCAGCTACCAAACTTTGGCATACTCAAAAAGCTGGGTTTGAGTTTCAAAATGGGAATGCCCCTTTGTTTGTATATATTGATTGTATAGAAATCAACAACATGTGATTGTTGATCTTCAGTGTTTCACTATTTTTTATATCAATATCGACCCCGCTGCCACAGCCAACCTATCATCCATCATGAACATTACATGCGACCAAGTTCTCAGCCAGATCAGTCAGATCAAACAGGCCATCTGCAATGGACTTTGGGATGGAAGTATCACCACTGTGATGAAGGAAAGAAAATTGGCACTTGTAAGTGGATCGGCATGCTATCAGACCCACTATGCACTTATAAATTGTAGGAAATGTTATTTGGCTGGCAAAGAGAGGTTCTCACAGAAGATGTGCAGGCCATCTTCCAGGCCAATGCATTTTTGTGGGGATTTGTGGTAGCATAGTCAAAGTCAGACAGGACAGGGGACCAGAAATTTATTGAAGGTCAACAGATGGCAGTGAAAACCTTCAATGAGAAAAAGGGCATCACAGGGGCTGCATCCACATCAGCTAGACTAACCAACTTGACAACAGCAGCAGCAATGGGAGCTGAACCAGCAATGGCCACCGAAGTGGCAGTGGCAGTGGGAACAGCATCACCTACCAGCATGGCTGCAGCAGCAGGAACAACAATAGCAGTGGAAATGGGAAGGGCAGCAGCCAAGAAAGCAGAGATGGTAGTGGCCAAGAAAGCAGGAAAGGCAGTGGCCAACAAATAAGGAATGGGAGTAGCAGTGGCAAAGGCACAAGGAGCAGCAGCAGCAATGCCAATGCCAATGCCAAAAAGAAGAGAAGTGGCAGCAGCATGGGCCATGATGTGGGCTTAACCAAAAGCATCAGGATCCAGATTGTCTGCCCTAGCCCAACATCCAATACTACCAGCTATCACAATGACACACATGTTGTGAGAGGTAAAGAGTAGCAAAGGATTGGAAGAGGAGATGGATGAGGAGATGGAGAGCAATGCCAGTGCCAATCCCAGGATGGAGCAGAAGCAGCACAATGCAGCAAGGGAGGCATGAGGAGCACCCCAGCTGAAGAAAGCAAAAGGATTGGCAAGACAAAAAGCAAAGAAGGCACAATTTTCTAGTAAAGACAGTGGAGAGGAATTGTCTAGGCGGTTCACTGCAAGACAAAAAAAAAAATTCAAAGGTGAGTTCTTCCATATCATGACATATAAAACCACTAACTAACATGTATACTCATAGCTGTGGAAGAGGATATCAACATGGCTGATCCTGAGCCTGAGCCAGCTGCCCCCCCTGTCCTGATGGCCAACCCCTCCCCCATCAACTATGCCCTCCTCACTGGATGTCTATACTAACTGGAAGAAGACATGTACCAGCATGCACAGTGGAATGAAGAGTCAGTGCAAAAGTTCTGACTCCACATATGAGAACTCTGGAATGCATTTCACTTGCTTTAAAACAGGGCGAATGACATTAAAGGATATCTTGGGTTGCAGGCCAGCACACAGCCCATCATGTTATACAATGGTTACATGGCTGGGCAGGTGGATTGCCTCAAGAGGACTTCAAGCAGGAGGGCAGAGGTGGATTGGAAAGAATGAATGGATGCTGAGAAAGTTGATGCTACTCCCGCTCCTGTTCCCACTCCTTCTCCTACTTCTCCCACTCCCATTCCCACTCCTGCTTCCATGCCCACTCCTGTGCCTGCTCCCACTCCTGCTCCTGCTCCCACTGCTGGTTCCACACCTGCTCCCACTTCTGCTCCAATGCCACTCCCATTTCCGCTGCCAAGGACAAAGATAAAGAGATGGCTGAGCTGGATGGTGAAGAGGGCCTAGCTATACCTGAAGAGGTTGCCATGGAAGGATCCTTGGCTGATGCCCCCCTGCCATCCAAATTATTTCCACCATGCTACAGAATTCTCAAAAAATCATACAGCCCACAACACCTATGGCCCTACCATTCCCTCTCCTCTTCCCCTCAATGTTGTTCACTGAGGCTGAGCCTGCTGCCCCAGCATCAGTAGTCAATGTCATCACCTCACCCCAGCCATACCCTCAGCTGTGCTGATCTCCATGCGGGCTGATTCCTGGTCCATCTGGACTACCTTCCAGAAGTACCATCTCTAAGCCTAACCCAAGGAAGAGAGCAGCCACACCTGAGGACAGAGGAGAGACAAAGCAAGGCAAAAAAGAATTAATGTTATCTGGCATGTACATAAAAGTGGTATTCATTTTTTTTTGCACATTACATAGCAACTTATTTGTAAATCTACTCTGTAAATTTCACTTTTTTAATTCACTGCCTCTGTTCAACAGCCTAGGTTGAAATGGCTTCCTGCTGTGCAAGGTCATCAGCTGTCCTTCAGATAGGTCATGACCATGCCAAGGCTGATGGATTTTGAGATGATGGTGGAGTCATCTGTTGAAATCCATCTGGTGCAGAGGGGATATGGTAGGCACTAGCTGCTACCGATTCTGGTGTTGCTATTGCTGATTCTACTGTTGCCATTGCTAAATATTGGTGTTGCCATTGCCAATCCTAGAGTTGCCTTTGCTGATATTGGTATTGCCACTGCCATTGCCGATGGTGCTGCCAGTCTCGATGCTGGCCAATTCTGGGAATGTAAATATATTTTGTATGTACTAACATTTTTCATAGTCAGGTGACTACATTGGCTTCATTCATGGGCTCAGAGAAATTGATGGAAAGAGGAATTTCTACTGGTCACATATGAAATGCATTTAGATTAGCAAATGTCAATTATATCTGCCCTCTGTGACAAAAAAGGGCCTGTATTATGTAAATATGATTATCTCAATCATCAACCATGACCACTAATACTATATCAAACAAAACTCTCCCAGACACAAGAGATCATTTGGTATGCAGAGTCCCAATTCTGTCGAGTTTTGCTGGAGTTAGACAACACAAACTTTGTAAAACAATGTTGGATGAAAAAAGTTCTCTATGTCAAGCTTGTGTGTATCTTTCCCAGAGGAAGTAAGTATACATCACTGACAAGTATGACAGATGTATATCATGTTGTGCATTGGCATCAGCACCTCCATTGGCCTTATGATAAATGTGCCGATCCTCCTTTAGTCTTTGGCTGATAGTCTTGCCAATGTCAATTTGGACCATCTACCCCTCAGATTCCATCCATCTCTCTTAGCTGCATTGGATGATGGTGTTGCCACTGACAGTTCTAGCTGTCTGGTGGATTCCTATGTATGTTATTGGTAGAGAATCAATAGTGAACTGGCACTGAGGCAAATGTTTGCCAGTGACACCATGAATAAAATGCCTTGATAGCTACATATTGCAAGTATATATCCCTTCCCCTCTGCTCACCAGCTTGCCATCCAACAATAGCCAGCCAGCAGACAATGCTGCCGATAGCCAAGCCAACTGCTGATCTTGCATGACCTGTGGGCTCTCATTGGCGATATGCTTGATAAAGCATGCAGGATTTGTGACTTGATAGCTGGCTGTAAATTGTCAGCAGAGGCTGCTATGAATGTGAATGTCCAGAAAGCAGCAGGGTTTCAATGGCTTCATGAGCTAGCCCTGCTCAAGGAGCTTCAGTTTGAACCACATAAGTTAACAATGGCAGCAGCAGTGGCATCCACCCATGAACACACTGGGAGATGGTCAAGGCAATCAGCAACAAAAAGACAATGGAAACTGGTATCTGCACATGCACAGGCTGAACTTGAGCACCTGAAGACTCTTCCCCCCTCCTCCCACAAGTGGACCTAGAGTGTTGACATCACAGAGAGTAATGTTTTGGCATCTAACCCATCACCGAAGACCAAATATCATTCTGGGTATGCTCAGTCTCTGTCCAATGGTGCATACGATAAGAATAAGAAGTGGTCAATCACAGCCAATCTCCCAACCTCCATTTCTGGTGCCTACACTTCACCACCCACTGTAACTGGTATGGATGCTGGCTTTTATTTTTCAGATGCTGGATCCAATAATTCATCACATTCTGCTGCCAAGCCCAATGCTGCCCCTGCTTCTAATGCTGCCCCCACTGTGAATGCTGATGATGAAGCTGATGATTTTTATGCTAATGCACACACCACCCTCACCCAGCCCACTGCCTCTTATGCTGCTATGTTATGGGAAGGGGAGGATGATGCATCAGAAGATGCCAATCAGCCTACTGCATTTCAGGCAGCCATGGCTTGGCAGGTTCATCATTCATCATCAGCATCTTCCCACACCAGTTTTTCAACTGGCTTTGATGCCACTGCCTTTTACCTTGAAGATTCTAATTCTCCCTCTTTATCTCCCCCTGCACCCTCCCCTTTTACAGCTTTCCCCACCACATCTGATGCAGCTGATGTTTTCCTCTCATCATCAGAGACCCATTCAGAGGCAGATTCAACTGGCCCCAATGCCGATTCTGATGACAATCATTTCTAAACTGGGTCCTCCAGCACCTTACAGATAGAGAACCCCACTCCTTCTCACATCACACTCCCGATCTATAGTTATGTGGACTTCAGTTATGTTGATGAGACTTAGTTGCCTGGCTCTGATGATATGATGGACACTAGTGACAATGAGTGATAGCTTTCTTCCTATAGATATACATGTATGGTGCTTTAATTGGTAGACCAATAATATATACCTTTAAGGCTAATGTTCATACCAAATGCCAACTCCAGCCCCAGCCCCGATACATATGCCAATGCTAATGCATGTGTCTGATGCTGTCTCATAGGTCACTGATCTGTACACCACATTCTTAATATGTCTAGTGTGGAACAGCAACAATTGAATAGTGCATTCATTTGTTGCTATAGTACATACATATATATACATAGAGTTGTCCACTGAACCATGCCTGTGCGATGTTGATCACATAGTGGCCTAACACCGATGCCACTGCCACTGCCTAATGCTGATGCCGCTGCAGCCCTATTGGGTTGCTGACCGGCATGCCAACCCAATTTTGCAGGCCTGCACACTGCAATAAATGAATTATTGCATAAACATAGCTTTTTCTGAATTTATCATACACCAATTTGCATGCAGAATCCATGCAGACTACACATGAATTACTATATAAATCTGATTAATTTCCAATCGGCCATACCTGTAATGCTGATCTTGATCCCAATGCTGGTAAGGCTGCTGCTGCTGCCATTCCTGTTGCTGTTGCCACTGCCTGAAACTATTTTATAGGTTACTGATGTCTGTATTAAACATATTACTCTTTGGTCTAGCAACCATTGTAATAGTGTATTTATTTGTTACTATAGTAGATACACATATATATATTAGAGTGTTCAACAGTGTCCACCAAACCCGTATCATTCAATACACTGTATATGTTTGATAGACTGTATCATTTGACACATTGTAGCTTACCTATGTGAATTGGAGGGATTGGGGGCATGTGTGGCAGTAGTGGCATGGAGTGTAGTGTTAAAAGCAACATTCATGAGTTGGTTTTCATCACAGAGAGAAGCAGCTTCATACCAAGCATCAATATTGTCATCAGCTGGGCACCCCTTCAACATCTGTGCAATCTGATTCTGAACCTCTCAATTGAGACCATGACAAAATTTAACCACCACTGGTAGCCCACTCCCATATCCTGCCATGTCCACTAAATCTCTAAACTTGTCAGTATAGTTGTCTACAGATCGGTGCACTTGGTAATACAAAAATGACTCAAGGTGCATTGCAGCTTGTTGGTGCTCATTGAGAAAGCAGAAATGCCATACAAACTCCTCCCTAAAGTTGCCCCAAGAGGAGAAAGGGAGGGAACTGAGTTTCTGGGCTTGGCACAAAATGTGGTCAATGTAGAGGTAGGCATGCTCAGACTTCATGTATGTGAAGACCCAATAAAGTTTTGCAGTGTTGTCTGGGAACTGATTAGGATGAAGACTAATGTGTAACTCACAGGAGTTGAGGAAAGAATGTCTGTGAGAGCATGCACCATTAAAATCAGCAAAGGGGGGGTGGTTTAATCTGTGTGCCAGTGGTATTAGGTAGAGTATTGATGCTGGAAGCAGCTGGAATAGAAATAAATGGAATATTAGGTGAGGGACTAAGCTATAGGGTATTAACAAAGCTTTCAATACATAATTTGAGCGATTTAATTTGCATGCACAATCTGATAGCACCTTCAAGTGCTTTGATGTGTTTTTGGGTGTCTATGGCATGTGGTGGTGCATCAAGTGGAGATAAGCATGCACTTAAGGTGGGGGTGTCGATCGCATCCTGGTCATTGTCCTGTATGCATAGGAGACATTATATCTGCAGTGCACTTTGATTCTGGGCCTAGGGAGGGAGTCTTCTACTGTAAGGGCAACCTCAAAGCCTCACTTAACAATGAACTAACAAAGGGGAATCCAAAGTTTAACATTATGCTAATTAATACAAACACTTCAGGCACATCTAACAGAGGGGAATCCAAAGAGAAAACTCCAAGGACCCATCTGTCAATGTCCAGTATATGTGATAGACCCAAAAATCAAATAGTAGGCTAAAAATAGCAAAAAGGCAGAAATGGATGGATCAAGCTGTGGCATGACATCACCTTAATGGGTAAACATACAAAAGGGGCCCTGCCTCTAAGAATAGAACTGTGAACATGTACAACAAGGGAAAAACCAAAAAATAATTATAAAATAGGAATAAAATCATAGAAAATCAAAGAAAAGGCAGAACAGGGTGAAATAAAATATAAAAAATATGGGATGAATGCAGAAAATTGCCCAGATGTCTGGGATGCCTCCCCTTTCCCTTACAGCCATGGTGGAAGGCATCAAAAATATAGTGACCTGCAGAAGGTTTCATCAGTCTGATTGCCATGATAGAAGTGCAATTGTTAATGTAGATGTTAGCTGACTGTATGCCCCACTCATTGCTTATCAGCTTCATGGCAAGTAGGGCTCCAATACCCTTCCCTTCATATGCTGTGTGTTGGCATCATGATGACAGAGTTGCAAGTTCCATTGAACAGTCAGAGTCCGATTGGCAAAATTGTTTCTGTGCTGAAATGATTTTCTAGCACAAAAGCAGAGTCTAGTAAACAGTGGGATGAGCCAGAGTCGATAAAGGTTTGGGTTGGTATGGAGTTGTCAGAAACAGATAGGAGGATGGTCAGAGAATCAGGGTTGGAAAGAGCAGACATGTTGAGGCAAACATAGGCAGCCAGCTGGGAAAGGTCAATGCAACCCTCAGCCCTATTGGCATATTCCTGAGGGTTGCAGACTATTTTTTTGAGTTTGTGGAATCTGGTGCAGCTTCAGAGACTGTGGCTGCATGGGATTTCATGGCTTTAGACTTGCTACAATTGCCAGCTAGGTGTCCTTCTTCACCACAATAAAGGTAAAGATTTTTCTTTATCTGGTACTCCCATTCTTCTCCAGTTAGTTTGCCATTCTTCCCCAACTTGTCAGAGATGGAGTCCTTTGGCTTGTTACTCTTGGATCTGGAGAAGGCACCAGTCGAGGGTTGATTACTGTGATTAAAGTTTGTCAGATTTTGGGGTTTGGGCTGATTATTAGAGTTAGATCTGAAATTGGAATTGGTGTTTGAGGAACCCTTAGAGTCCTTTTTCCCAGAGTTTGTGGGAGTTCTGGAGGTCTTGGCATCAAGACAATTCTCTTCTTCCTGCATCCAGTAAATGTTGTCAGCATCTTGGGCCTTGAGCTGCAAGGCTGCAAAAGTGTTGAGCTTTCTGCCCTGCAAAACCTCTATGTGGAGACAGAGCAGAAGTCAGCAGAAGTACTGGTCACAAAGAGTGGCTTCATTTCAATTGACCCAGAAGGCTAGTCTACGTTATATTTGATTATACGGCCTCCTTTCTTCATAGTGAGCTTGGAGAGAGCCTTCTCAGCATCCCCCAAAGGATCATGAAAGCCAAAATTGCTCTCTAGCTCCCCAAAAAATACCTTGAAGTTCCACATCCAGTGGGCAGAATCTGTTGGGTTGTTGAGGCCAGGTTCAAACCAGCTGAGCACTGATCCCTTTAAATAAGAGATGATGAATAAGATCTTCCTTTTATCAGAAGCAAAGACATGAGGGTGATCTCAGAAATGGAGGTTGCAAGCGACTAGGAAGTCCCAAAGTTTCCGGGGGTTGGAACTAAATCAGATGATAATGGGAGAGGATGACTTCTTTTCTGTTGTTCTAAGTAACTAGTACAAGTCTATATACATTTTGAAGAGATAGTACTTAAAAAGGAAATATAATATGTAGAACATGAGGCAATGTGCACAGCAATAAAGGACTTTGTAAATTATAAAACAAATGAAAAATGATAATAAATGAAATGTACAGTGTCACAGTATAGTAAAAGTATTCATCCTATTGTTTCAATATATCATTGAAATACAAAAGTGCCATTATTGCATTCTAAAAGTCTTTTGTCATGTCTCCTCATGTCCAGTAGTGCTTGATATGTGACACAGTAGCTTGTACCGGATGTGCTAGGTGTATCAAAATGGTGTTGGGATAGTCATATGGCAGCCAATGTCGTTTGAAGTGCTGCAAAGTTATTTGAAGGTCTGAAATGTTGTGAAGTCATTTGAAGTCATTTGAAATTGTTCAAAATTGTTTGAAATTGATTTTGTGGGGTTCATAGGGGTTGGGATCATAAGTTGTAATGTGTCGATACATTTGGAAACCTTTCCAGACCCTAGAGCACATAGTGGATCTATTAACAGTTAGACAAGTGAGTGCATGCAGCATATTGTCACATCAGACCAAGTCAGAAAATACTTCTGGGGATGCTACCTCCCAAGTCAAGGACATCAAAGCGCTCAACATAGTGCAGTGCTGCTGATTATACTCAACCTGGAAACCTAGCAAAAACCTGTTAAAAGGCTTATGTAGTATAACGAAGGCTAGAGGAAGGATGCAAGTCTGTACTAAATATCACTGCTAATATCAGAACATTGTTTTTAGTAATGCAAAATGGGAAAGGATGTGATGAATAGTCTTTTAGAAGCATACAAAGATGTTTGAAAAGGTTCAAAATTGGTTCGAAGATGTGCGAAGTTGTTCAAAATAGGTTCAAATGTGTTCGAAGTTGTTCGGGTGAGTTTAAGGAGGTTTGAAGGTGTTCGACTGGTGCTGAGATATGTTCAACAAATGAATATAGCAATCAAGAAGTAGGTTTTGAGTGGCAATAGGCGATGACGAGTTGAGAACGAATACAAAAGTTTGAGTAAGTTCACAATATTTTGCAGAACTTCAGAAATACGACACGAGGTAAGACTCAAGAGAACTGCTCTTAAATCCAACTATAGTGGAGAGGGTAACTGATTCTCTGTCCCCCATTCATGTTCTTTGTTCTAACTAACTAATACAAGTCTATATACAATTTGAAGAAATATTACTAAAAAGGAAACAAGAACATGTGGAAAACATGAGGCAATATGCACAGCAATAAAGGTATTGTAAAATATAAAACAAATGAGAAATGATAATAAGTAAAACATACATTGTCCCAGTATGGTAATAGTTCTTGTTCTATTGCTTTACTATATCAATGAAATACAAAAATGCACTTATCGCATTCTATCTCTGTTGTAGTCTCTCCTCATGTCCAGTAGTGCTTGATATGTGGCAAATTGGCTTGTTCTGGATGTGCAGCATGCATCAAAAGTGTTTCAGGACAGGTATATGGTGGCCAACATCATTCAAAATGCTGCGAAGTCATTCGAAGTGTCACAAAATTATTTGAAGGCATTCAAAATAGTTCAAAGTTGTCCGAAATAGTGCAAAATAGTTTGAAAATAATTCAAAGTTGATCTCGTGGTGTTCTTAGCAATTCGGAGTGCATGTCATAATGTATAGATATGATGAGATCCTTCTCCAAACCTTATAGTGCATAGTGGACCTATCACTGCTCTCTGGTCACCATCTTGGGGGCTACACATGATCACCTCACAGAAGATGTGGAGAAGTCACTAGTGGAGCTGGAAGTTGCCAAAAGCCGATTGCATAGCATGGAACAAGCAGAAGCAGAAGCGAAGGTGAAGCTGGCTGCAGCTGTGGTGCACCTAGAATTCCTTGAGTCGCTAGAGTAGTTCTCCCATTGTACAAAGACTATTGCAGTTCCCAAATCCAATCATGTTCATTGCACCTTGAATAAATGCATGGTGCACTCCAGAGCACTGGAGTGTGTGTGCATGCAAATGTGCACATTTTGTGCCAACCTGCATGTGCACCCTTGTGGTCAGGTAAAGTACAAATTGTAAGCACAGATGATATATGTGAAAAATAGAAAGTAAGATAGGCAATATTTGAACAAAAAACATCAAGCCCAGAAAAAATGTGCAAAGGGACAAAAATGTGCAAGTGCAAAGAAGTGCAGAAAAATTGTCCAACCATCACTTTCCTCCTCCCAACTGAAATATTGACTCTGTCCAAACTGTGAAATTGTGAGAGATAAAATGAAGCGCACACCATAAAACAAATTCTGAAAAAATGGGAAAGCTCAGTAGATCATCATGGCCAGTAAAACCCATGAGTTGTGCAATCACACAAGATGCCCAGATGTGACTTTGTGAATAGAAGAAAGGTAACATAAAAAAAAGAGAAAGAAATCAAGGCGTACACATTAAAAAATGAAATATCCATAGTGATGCACACAGAGCGCTAATTTGGCACCTCATCAGTGCTTTCTTCATCCTCTATGCTATCACCTTGTGCTTCTCCTTTATCAACTATTTCTTTATCTTCTGTGTCCACTACCATCGACTCTTCTATTTCCCTCAACCACTGATGATACTTGACCTGGAAATTTAACAAAAACCTGTTAAAAGGCTTATGAAGTATAACTCAGGCTAGAGGAAGGGTGCGAGTCAGTACTAAATATCACCACTAATACCAAAATATTGTTTTTAGTGATGCAAAATGGTAAGGGATGTGATGAATAGTCTTTAAAAGTGTACGAAGATGTTCAAAAAAGTTCAAAATAGGTTCAAAGACATGCAAAGTAGTTCAAAATAGGTTTGAATGGGTTTAAAGTTGTTTGGGTGAATTTGAGGAGGTTCAAAGGTATTCGACTGGTGTCGAGATATGTTGACAAATGAATATAGCAAATAAGAAGTGGTTTTTGAGTAGTGATAGGTGATGACGAGTTGAGAGCGAATACAAAAGTTCGAGGAAGTTCACAATATTTCACAAAACTTCAGAGATATGATGCGAGCTAAGACTCAAGAGAACTGCTTTTAAATCTGATGGTAGTGGAGAGGATAACTTATTCTCTGTTGTTTTAAGTAACTAGTACAAGCCTATATACATTTCAAAGAGGTAAGTACTAAAAAGGAAATATAACAGGTGTAGAACATGAGGCAGTATGCACAGCAATAAAGGTATTGTAAAACATAGAAACAAATGAGAAATGATGATAATTGAAACATTTGGTGTCACTATATAGTAAGAGTACTTCTCTTGTTGTTTCAATAGATCATTGAACCCCCAAAACTGCCATTATCATACCTAATTCTTTTATCATCTCTCCTTGCATGCGGTAGTATTTGATAAGCAATGCAGTGGCTCATGCCGGATGTTTTGTGTGTGTCGAAAGGGTTTTAGAATATTCCTATGGTGGCTGATATCATTCTATATAAGTAGTGCAAAGTCATTTGAAAGCATTCAAAGTGTCACAAAATTGTTTGAAGTCATTCAAAGTCATCTAAAATAGTGCAAAATAGTTCAAAAAGTGTTTGAAGTCAATTTCGTGGTGTTCGTAGTGATTCAGAGTGTGTGTCATAATGTGTAGATATGATTACATTCTTCTCCAGACCTTATAGCATGCAGTAGACCTATTACCACTTTGTAGTAATATCAAGTGCAATGTCAGGAAGTGCAATGGAGTTGCATGCATGGTATGGCACTAAGCGAAATGCAGCTATTGGCCTATCGAACACTGTTCCAATGAGTTTGCAAATGATATACATGCCCCCTTGATTGCATGGAACTATAAACAGAGGGCCAAGGTAATGCAGGTGCATTTTGCAGTTAAGGCTCTTCTTGATCGCTGTGTTGCACATAAGGACTAAGTCACCATGCTGGAAGTCAAAATTGCAGATGGTCTTGGAGTGTGCTTTCCCAAAATGGAGTGCTGCTTTGCACCTTTTGGCATAGACGTGGGAGTGAATGCATGCTAAGTCTTCTGGCTGCTTTTGCAATGTGCATGCTTAACATGCAATCAAATCTGTAGTGGAGAGTATAGAATCTGTGGGTGGGTTAAGGTATGTTGCTTCAACAATATTGAAAGGAATTAGAGGCTGCACACCTATAACAATAAGTATGGCAAAACACCAAGGTGCTTTCAAATAGTGATGCGCTCTGCTCAACAAACTGAATATAGTGAACTGAACCATTTCAACTCTACTCCATCTGTGGCTTTGATAAGTGCTTGGCACACATCGAAGTATGCATACTCAACAATTCCATTAGCATGCAAATTATAGCCAGATATGCAGATGTGATTAACATAGTAGTGCTTACTGAGGTAGGCTAGTGCTTTGATGAATGGCTTGCCATTATCAGTGACTATCTCATACAATGTGCTTCATTTGCAAATGAGATCTTGTAACATCCAATTACCAAGTGCACTCACATTTTCTTTAGGAAGCCCACAGAATTCTGGCCAAGTCACAAGTGAACAACACTCTTGGATGATATAGCACTGCCCTGCTGAAATTGGTAAGTGCATTGTATCAATATAAACTTTACTGAAGAGTGGTGCAGGCATTGTGACAATTGGTGGTATTAAAACCTTCTGTGTTTGCTGGATCTGGCAAATATAGCAAGTGTGCACAAACCAAATGATGTCATCCATAATGTGCAGGCACCAAAAGTGCTTGAGTAAAGTGGATCATGTCACATAAAAGTGCTTGTGTCCAATGTTGTCATAGATGGTGTGCAATATCAGTAAGCATCTGGACTGCCAAATAACAAGCTGGTGAGTGCCATGGGCATTGCACTTCCATAAGTGCTTCTTGTCTTTGAAAAAGGCACTAGTGTAGCACACAAGCACACCATACTCAGAATCCATGAAATCACTAGGGCACATTAGAGTATCCATCCAAATCCATACCAAATCTACCTCCTCATCTTCTGCATCTGCGGCTGTGCTTCTTGGGACTTGGCTATAGTCATCATTGTAAATAAGTGCAGGGTTGCATGCACTTTGCACTTTGTGTTTGGCTCTGGCTGTGTTAGCACAAATACCTGTGCATTGAAGAACTGTGAAATGGGACATATCACATGCATCAATCCATGTAGTGCATCAATGCAATCTTTGAATTCTTCTAAGTCTTCTTTTTCTAAGTCTTCTGGCTGTTTTGGTCAGCATGAAAGCCCATCAGGACCATGCACCACTCCCCTAACATGTATGAGTGTGAAATGGAATGTAAGGATTGAGACAATCCACTGATTAATGCTGGCAGATGGTTGGATATTGGGGTTTTGGAGCATGCCCTTAATATAGCATGCATCAGTCTCGACAATTAAGTTGTGCACGGTGCTGTCAGTCCTGTCATCGGTCTGAACTCTTACAATACAAAAAGTACACTACACAAAGACTGTAAGGTACTAACTAATTTTTACTTTGTAATTACATGACACCCTGCGAGTAGGTGCTTGCAGCGGTGGCATGCTGCTATGAGAAAATATATATATACATATATATAAATATCTCCCCTGAACTGGGGAGAGGAATCTGTGAGCATCAAGAGTCCTAACCAGTCCTTGATTGGACCAGTTGAAATCGGTTAATAAACCACAACCAGACTGAGATGAATCAGTCTTAGGTGGTTCAGTCTGGTTTCCTAGATATGAGGGTGCAGTCTCAGCCAGTTGTGGTTGCAGTTGTGGCCCATCATTGTCTAAAAACCAGACCGAACCAGACCTTAAAACACTACTTCTGTACTTCCAGGCTCTGTAGCCATATGACTGTGTTTGCTGAATTCATCTGGTATAGTACACTTCTGTTTCACAGTATCTTTATGCTATCCCATGAGCTTGAGTGCCATGTTTGCCTTTGTTACCAAGTCTTTTTCTGTTAAATTGTCAAGTGTGTTGTCAGTGGCATCACAGTCTTTTTGGATGAGGATCTGCCTATCTGCTGTATGTCCTTTAGTGATAATTGCTGCACATTCCAGGTGTGTCTGCTGATGTACTGCCGCTGCATATGTTATGGGTGATGTTGCCGACATACCCATTACCTTATTGTTGGCCTCCATAGTTTTCTCTGTGAATTCTTGTGTGGCTTGCACTAAATGGTCTGCAGTTTCATGAATCCATCAGTGATTTCATCTATTTTGCTTGTGATGGACTTAGTTGCATTGGTTACATGTTTGACAGCATCTCAGATGTTGTCGATGTTTATGACAAACAATTCTAAGTAATTGCTGAGCTGGGATTTGACCCATTCAGCCATGTTATCCACAATTTGTTGGGTGTGAGTGTTTTCCATCAGGAATGCAATGGCCCTGATGCCTTCTGTTATGGGTTTTGGGAGTTTGTTGGATACACTGAACTGTAATAGTACATGATATAGTATACAATTGGATTACCTGGTGTGACATAGTCCCCTGCTGTTAGGTGCTTTAAGGCTTGTTGCTTCAAGCATATATTGGTGCTAATGCTTTTGGCTTCTTCAAGCTCTTTTCTGGATTTTTTTAACATTGTTCTTGTTGATTTCTGCCTTGTATCTGGGGTGGTAAGTGCTGATGACTGTGACATGTTTGTGGTAATGTAAGGTATGGAGGGTGTTTGTAATGGATTATGACACTATTCTATCACCTAGCCTGCAGCGCTAAGGCTCCAACCATATAGTATATGTATAGGGCTGGTAGTATAAATATACATATACAGTTATATAGTTGTTATATACAGTTGTTATATCAAGAAGTTTTCTGAGATGAACCATGGGGAGGTAATGACTCAGTTATGTCCAAGAGTCCAGCAAGTGTGTGTCCTAGCAGATCTGAACCTTCAACAAGTATATTTCAGGCATAGTGCAGGCATGGTGTCAGTTTCTCCTAGTAGTCAGAAATATTAGAATCTGATGCTCCACCAACTGTATAATGTCAAAAACTTGACAGATGGTTTCTAAGGTGATGTGACCCTTGATGGGACCTTAAATTATAGTATTTAATTAGGACTAGCATTCTTCATACTTCAATATTCTCCAATGCATCCCATCTCCTCTGCTCAGAAGGAAAACATTCTTTCCCTGGTTTCCAATCATTATTCTACCCACAATATTGCCTCTAAACTCAACCTCAGCCAGTCTAGTGTATCCAGAACACTCAGGGCTCTCCATCCAAACCTGGATTCCCCCTCTGGTGGTCATCCTTCTAAGCTCTCATCTACCTCTCAGAGAGCCATCCTTACCCAAATCACCACTGGCAAGGCTGCAAATGCTGTTCAGGCCACCCATTACATTAACAGCATCATCCCCACTCCAGTCTCCTCAGAAACAGTCAGAAGAGTTCTCAGAAAAAACTCATTTAAGGCTGTGGTGAAGAAGAAAAAGCCTTTGCTTAGTATAAGGCATAGGAAAGCAAGATTGGCTTTTGCTCAGAAGTATAGAGAGTGGACTGTGGAGGACTGGAGAAGGGTTATTTGGTCAGATGAGACTAAAATTAACAGGTTTGGGTCAGATGGGAGAGAGTGGGTTTGGAAACAGAAGGGAGAGGGGCTGATTGAGAGAGAGGTGCAGGGAACTGTCAAATTTGGGGGAGGAAACATTATAGTATGGGGGTGTATGGGATGGAATGGAGTGGGGCATCTTGCAGAGGTTGAGGGGAGGATGAATGCTGACCAGTATGTGTCCATTTTGAAGGACCATATGCTGCCTAGCTTGGAGGAGAGTGGAATTTCTGGAGAAGAGGTGATTTTTCAACAAGACAATGACCCCAAGCATACCTCAAAAAAGGCCAAGAAATGGATGGAGAACAACAATATTACTCTTCTGGATTGGCCTGCCCAATCTCCAGACCTCAGCCCTATTGAACATCAATGGGTTCATTTCAAGAACCAGTTAGACAAGTATCCAACAGCATCAAAAGGAATTTGGGAGTTATGGGAAAGAGTAGTGGAAGAGTGGAATAATATTCCATCAGAGGTGTGTCAGAATTTAATTGAAAGCATGCCTAGAAGGTTGGGAGCAGTTATTAAGGCCAAGGGAGGTCATACAAAATACTAGAATTACAATTTATCATAATATTGATACCACCTCACAAAACTGAGTCAATGAGTCCCTGAATTAAAATGATCATATCTCCATGAGGGATGATTAAAATTACATAATTCTTTGTTTGTTTGGTAGTTCTGATCATGTATGTTATTCAGTACACCAATACCTTGTTTGGTTTTGTTGTTTATGGGAAGTTATTCAACAATAAATTAAAAAGTCCAAAACATTGACTCAGTTTTGTGAGTCACTGTATATAATGATGTTTAGAACATAAAATGCTAAAATGCATGAGAGAAGTGAGATGGTCAAAGAACTGAGAAAGAAACACACAGGTGAACATACCTCCAGGAGGCCCAGTCTTATCACTTGTGTGTGATGTTATGGCTTGTTAAAGTCTCAAGGAGCAGTCTCCTTGTGGTGAGTGTGAAATTCAGGGTTGTGGGTGTTGAAATGTTGACAAGGGGTAAATGATGATAGAGTCAATGACAAGTAGTATTGCCAATAGTGCAGCTCAGAGCCATGAGCCATTAAGCCACACTGCTAAATCAGCTCACAGCTCAGAGCCACTCAGAGCTGCCTGAGCTTTGCCCTCAGTTCTATAACATGGAGAAGAGGTAGGTAACCTGAAACCATTTAAAAACAGTAGAATACACTCTGTAGATCTACCTAATACTATTTTTAAGGCATATTACTGCACCCTACTCCCTGGAGCCATCTCGCAAGCATTTTTAGTAATAGGTACAAGGGGAAGAACATAACCAAACACTGTCATCAAAAGTACCAATTCATGTAAAACTCGATAGTGCAATGTATTTCTTGTCCAATAATAGTTTGCACAACCTAATTAGCATATAAAAGCATAAGTAATGCATGGATTCCAGTATGGCAGCCAGCCTACAGCTTTGGGCAATCTTGAGTGGCTTAGCCAGCTCAGAGCTCAGAGGGTGACTCAGTGCTGTTTTGACTGGCTTAAATGCCTGAGCCGAGCCATAGCCAAGCCAAGCCAAGCTGTGGCATCATTAATGACAAGTGAAGGAGATGTTGATAATGAGCTGGCCATAGATGTGCACAACTTGATGTGCCCAAATTCTGCTTCAAAAATATGCGACTGCTATTAATCCTATTCTATCCATCCATAACTCTAAGCACTCACTCTGAGAAAAGGCCGTCACAAAGTCTGGGACCTTCAGAGGATTGAATGAAATTTGGATTGATGTACTGATTGAAGTGCAGCTCATGACGAACTCATGCTCATTGATACTTCTGCAATGGCATCTATGCATGCCTGTACTACCCTGTAGCATAGCAGCATCATGAATATATGTAGTCACAGATATAATTGTGGCTCAGGATATTGCAGTCAATCATGATCAAGGGCATGAATTGGGTGACCAACTTCAATATTTATTACCTAAAACTATTATCTGAGTTGGTGAGCAAGAGAGAAACAAATGGATTCAAATTGACATTTTTACTGACTGATTGACTACTGAGCTGCAAAACTATATATACTGTATATTTACTGTATACTTGATTCTTAACTTTGAGGGTATACATATACATATACATATACAGTATTTACCATATATATATACAGTAAATAGATAATATAGTTGGAGCCTTAAGCCTGTCTAGCTTCACTCCTTCAATGGTATACAAACTGTGGGAAGAATTGAGGTGGTGGCAGTATGAGATCAAGGAGCATCCATATTATATTATGATAATATGAAAAAAAAAGGGGCCCCTTTTGCTGGTGACCATAGGGGGCATGTACAGTAAGATCGTGCCAATGCCACAAGTTCCCCTTCATCACTTGCTGACCAAGTTGACTGATGGTTCTGCTAATATGTTTTGTGGGTGTGGACTTGGAATGGCTGGGTGGTGTACAGTCAAGTGTGAGGAGGCATAATCAGGTAGAGAAGGAGGAATGCATTCTAGTCGATGGAAAGGTGCTCTTGCTGACATCAGGGAAGTCAAAGGTGTTGAAATTAATCTCCGACACATGCTGCATATGTGAGGCAAACCATGCAGCACACACATGTTACTGCACTTACTGTGCACACATGTGGTAAACACATTCCTGAGTCATGTGACATCCTTACTATTATGTATATAAGGAGAACCTGTACCATAGTAGATATACAGTGTTCTTACCTCTGCTAAACCCTAGTTCTAAGACTAACTAAACCCCAGGTAGGTTATAAGGAATGTGTCATCTCTTCCTCTGTGCAGTGTATGTAGTCTGCTCCAACAGGTTATGGGCCCTGCTGGGCATGTCGTAAATGCGCCTTAACTGGCTGTGAATGACTTTAACTTCATTGTCTCCAAATTGTAACCTTGCGCTCTTCGTGAGCTGCATTGTGCTCCCTGCAAGCTGCATTTAAAAACCCAGGTTGATTAGGGTTAACCACTCTGAAGAAGTGTTTTTGCCTGAGATTATAGAACATGTTTTCTTGAATAGAGGACTGATTGAGCGCTTTTACCAGCTGCCACTACAACATCATGTCTTCAACTCTTGAAAAACTCGTACAAACTTTCGACGGCTCTAACTACATTCAATGGGCTGACTCAATGAAGGTGTGGCTCAGGTCTCAGGGCCTCTGGCAAATAACTAGCGGGATGGAACTAAAACCACCTCTGGCGCCTCCTTTGATGGCGACAAATGCTGCACTAGTAACGGATGCTAATGCCAAGCTCTAGACCTGGAGCAACAAGAATGACCAGGCTATTGGTAGCCTAGTGCTCTGCATGACCCCCTCTATTTGGCAGCATGCCAACACCAAGGACACTGCTGAGGAGGTGTGGGATCTCATCTGCACCAATTATGGTGTCGATAACCCCTTTCAAGTCTTTGCAGACTTTAGGTCTGCAATCGCAATCAAAATTCCGGCTGTGAATCCCATGCCAGAAATTGCCAAGATGGCTGACAAATTCAAGTGCCTTACAGCTGCCAATGTCGCCATCCCCAAATTAGTACAGGCAATAATTCTACTCACTGCGATGCCATGTGAGTATGATTCTCTATCTGCCACGGTCCTTAATATGACCGCTACTAGAGCCTTGACATTTAAACATATCAAGGACTCCATTGTTGCTGAGGCCTCATGGTGCACAGCAGTTGGAAAGCCCATCGGCCCACCTCAGGCCACCAAGCTTTCCACTGTCAAGTGCAAAGGAGGAAACTCCAAATGGCAATCTCAGGGCAACAGTAGAGATTCATCCTGAAAGTGTGGACAACGTGGGGACAAAAAGACTAAAGAGGAAAAGCCTAAAGAGAAACATACCCACCTTGCCTCAAATGCCTTTACTACCATAAATGGTAATGGCACCATCATACCACCGATGCTGCTCATCCAGCACATCGAGAAGCATAAACATACTCCCATAAGGAATCCTTGCCGCCGACTGCCTGCACAGGCATACATGGGCGTGGCCTCTACCTCTCATTCGGTCTACACCAAATATCAGCAGCCTTGAGACACCCTCGAGCAAATGAATCTCCCGCACAGCATGAAAAATCTGTGACTGCTGGAAGAGCACCTAACGGTGCAAGAAGGTAAGAGGAGGAGGATTAAACCAGAACCGAGGATCATAGAGGTAGAAGATGATAGTGTCTCCCTTGGATCGGAGCCTGCAGTTTCTGATGAGGAAGTATGGAAAGCCATCGATGAAATGCTCATCAATGAACCACTTGAAACAGGTACATATGATAAAAGGTCAGTCCTTTTTCCTGCCACAAGCACAAGAATTAACATTCCAATGATCACAGCAAACTTTTCATGTGAAATTTTACTACTACTGAATGTATCATGGAACAATTTACATCTTAATATATGTGTTATGTGTGCAAATGGAAATTGTAAGAAAGGTGCTGACTGGATCATAGATTCAGGCGCATCAAAACACTTCACTGGTGAAATGAAAGATTTTGCTTCTTATGAGCCTTTACTGAGAAAGGACTCTACCCTGGTTCAAACAGCTATGGGTACTACTCATATAGTAGGGAAAGGAGTAGTTTTCATTAGACATCAGGTAGTATGTCATGGGAAGTCAGAGATGCATGAAACACGATTATACCTCATCTACTACATACCTGACTGTAATGCTCGATTACTGTCAATGGGCGTCTTCTTACAAGACAGAAGTGATGTGTGTGGTTCCTCCGCACACATTTCATTTTTCAAGCAAGGAAACCCAATTATGGATTGCGTCCCTCTTATGAAATGTGACACTATTTATTGGGCTCAGACTCATATATTGAGTACCAAGGGAATCAATGTCGCAATGATATAGCTCCCTATCGCCCTGCACGCATACTATGGCATTTTTTTGTGATTGTGTGCACCTTCTAGATGGCTTCCACACACTTTGTGCAGCGCGCTTTTGCATGCCTTTGACCGTTTAGGTGTGCCCTTGTGCACCTTTTGCATTTCTACTGCGCTTTTGGTTCCCCATAGCCGCCAATCATTGTGCGCCCTAAATGCGCCTCGTTGCGCTTCAAGCTGCCTCCATGCACCCCCCCCACACTCCTTACCTGCCATTTTCCGTTATTGTGCGCTCGATGCGCCTTTATGCACTCCTTTTATGCTTTACTCGCAACTCACGTTCCTTGCTGCACACTCACTGCACTATCCTTACCATCACACAACAATTCACCACTTTAAACATGCTGTGCATCGCGGCTTCCATCTTACTGGCGCATTTACTTGAGGCGCACCGCGATTCCAACACGACCAAACTGCACATTCTTACATAACTGGGCTGCTTTGCGCCTATTTGGCATTGGACTGTGCGCACTTGGGCGCTTTTGCATAACCCTGGCACTTTGGCAGTATTTGGCCTTGCATAGCATCTCCTTATTGTTCTTCTGCATTTCCAATCGGCATCGCCTTGTCTGGTAACCGGCACAGGTCGATCACATCATTATTACTAAGGTGCAGCACGTGACACATAACACCGAAGCGGATTAATTGGGAAGGCCGCACGAGACTTAGCGCACACCAATAATAGTGCATCGCACCGGAACAGTTGGATATTGAGCTATAGGTGTGCAAATCTTATTGGCTGAGGCAGCGGCATAGTGCGGTCAGGTTTAGATGGGCGAATGGACACGCTTGTGGGTAGCACATGGTGCTTCCTATTTTTATACTTTATTTCACCATTTTATCACATAAGCCATTTGTACATAGTAGTGGACAGATAGAGAATCCAGAGGATCTTTCCCCCCCCTCATAGTTCATAGCTCAGTCAGCGTCGCACATAGTCTGTGCACCAGCATCCAGTCCATGTGCCTTTATAGTGCGCCCTTTGTATAGCCACGTTTGCATTATTGTTTGCGTCCCCTCATCATATTGTTGCGTTTCGTCCCTTGCATTGCATCCTTCATCCTTGTCTGTGCACTATCGTAGTGCACCCTTCGTATAGCCACATTTGCACACTTATTTGCATAGCTGCGTTTTGCGCACCGTTTGCACCTTTTTCCGCTCCTTGCGCTTTCACTCCGTTTGCACCCCCAACCTGTGCACCACCTTCACAGTACATCCCAGTGTCGTCTTTGTCCTGTTACACCTCCCACCTTCATCATCCTCATCGTTGCGCACTTTTGCACTCTCATTGCGTGTTTTTCTGCACTGTGAGTTTTTGCCTCTTTGCCTTGCGCACTTTTCCGCCACTGCGCATATCTTCCCTTTTGCATACACTACTAGTGTGCACATTGAAAATCGCTATACCAGCCTCTCTATAGTCTCCGCGCCCTGAAGGACGATCCGAGGCCCTCTAAGTGAACTCCCCCCTCACCCCGAGCATGCCTGCAGTTGTAGGTTAAGTGTTCACCCCTTCTGTTGAGACTCTGCACTGAGTACCAACTGAACTCATCATTTTCAGTTGAGACTCTGCACTGAGTACCAACTGAACTCATCATTTTCCGCGGTGGGCTCCAGAAAATGATGAGTTCAGTTAAGAGAAGCATCCAAACACATTGGCTCCTCAATCAGAGTTGATGACATATCTTGGATTAAAAGATGGCATTAAAGCATACCATTTCATGCGACCTAGTGGCACAATATTCATTGGTGCTATGGCACTATTTAATGAAACATTGTTCCCATGCTGTCCCAGAGCTAAAACTCCTGCCAATACAGACCTTGGTGATTTTTCACCTTCAGAACCAGAAGATGATGACCACTTATCTGGAATGGATGGCGATGATTCTATACCGCCACACAATCTGCCCCTTCCTCCATCATCATAAAATGATGATGATGATAATGTACCAAGCGAGCAAAAGGCACATGACGATGTGACTGATGCTCCTCCTTTGCCACCTCCAGTAACCACTGAGGACTTTCATCCAAGATGTGATGATCAACAGGAATAGCAGCAATTGCCCTATCGATCAGGCAGGCAGAGGAACATCCCAAACCATCCTAGCAATACCTATGGAGAGAAGTGACTCCCCTCTGACATAGAGAGAGATATTGTGCATGATCGATATTGGAAGAGATCTGTGGGTCAAGATTCGGATCATAACTGAATACCACCACAATCTCAACAGAAAGAACTGGTTGCTGAACCAAGTTCAGCACTCCACGAGAGTGTGCCCGATTCCAATGATCAAGAACATGATCATCCAATGGGGAAACCAGACGAAGCAGGTTATATTAAAAAGATAACCAAGGAAAGAGGAGATAAGCTTATTCACTGGCTGTTGTCAAAAGCAGTCAAAACATCGAGCGAAATAAGCCAAGTTCTAAACCAATTTCATGATATTGCATGCCTACCATGGCAGCAGCAACATGAGTAGAAACAAGCTTGTCATGAAGAATTAGAGGCTCTTTGTAAGTGATGAGTCTATGACATCGTTGATCTTCCACATGATCGAAAAATGATCAAAAATAGATGGGTTTTCTCTGTAAAATCGGATGGAAGAAAATGAGCCAGACTCATGGCCAAAGGCTTTTCACAAATTGAAGGTGTTGACTTTGATGAGATTTTCTCACCAGTAGTCCACTATGAGACCGTACACCTCATGTTTGCTCTTGCATCTCTAGAGGGCATGTATATGACTGGCCTAGATGTAAAAACTGCATTTTTATATAGCAAACTAGATGAGGAGATCTATATAGATCAACCCAAGGGTTTCAGACTCAAGGGAAAAGAGTGCAAAGTAATGCGCTTACACTGAGCATTGTATGGCCTTAAACAGGCCTCACTAGCATGGTGGAAAGAGCTAGAGGCATTTATGTGCACCATTGGGTTTGTGCATGCCAGCTCTGATGCTGGCATTGTCATACACAAAGATCCTAAGACAGGCAGCATTGTCATTACGCTTGTCTATGTTGATGATGGCTTGTTCATAGGAAAGAACAAGAAACTTGTGGATGAAAAGAAAAATGCTTGTCTAAAGCAATGGGAGTACCATAGTACTGAAAAAGTCATGAAATTCTTAGGCATGCGCATCACCCAGACTCCAAGCAAAGTCAAACTCGATCAAACTGAATATCTCGCCAAAGTGCTTGAGAGATTTGAGATGACAAATGCCAAAGCGACCTCCACTCCACTCCCGACTGGTTACAGACCGTCAGAAAACACAGCAATGCCCAATGCGATGCTTAGATCAAAATATCAATCTGTGATCAGATCTTTAATGTATCTGATGCTTGGAATGCGACCTGATATCACTTATGTGGTAATCAAGATGTCGCAATTCTTGGCTAATCATAGCCAAGAACATCTAGACAAAGCGATGTACATCATGCGCTATCTGGTGAGAATCCAGAAATATAACATTGTCTACAATAGTGAGAAGTCCGAGGGGCTACAGGCCTTCACAGATTCTGATTGGGCAGCTGACACTGTCAAATGCCAAACTACAATGTGTTACTTTGCTACTCTAGCGAGTGGCATTGTGTGCTGGCAGTCCCATTTACAAAAAACTGTAGCACTGTCATCCACAGAAGCCAAATATATGGCTCTCTCTGACACTTGTCGACAGATAGTGTGGATAGAGTCCTTATTCCAGGAACTCGGATATATACTGAAGTGCATACCAATCTGTGCTGACAATCAGAGATCTATCTTTATCGGATCAAATCCAGTTCAGGAAAGAAGGACAAAACATATAGACATTCGCTACCACTATACCCGCGAATGCATAGAAAATGACAAAGTCACAGTCGTTTTCATTCCTGGAAGTGATAATCTGGCTGACATGTTCACAAAAAACCTTAGTGCCATCTTATTCAGGAAATTTAGAGACTCTCTCGTAATTACTTTTGAGATTCAAACTTAGCTGCTTAGAGCACTGTATAGTTTGAGAGGGGGTGTTGAAATTAATCTCCGACACATGCTGCATATGTGAGGCAAACCATGCAGCACACACATGTTACTGCACTTACTGTGCACACATGTGGTAAACACATTCCTGAGTCATGTGACATCCTTACTATTATGTATATAAGGAGAACCTGTACCATAGTAGATATAGTGTTCTTACCTCTGCTAAACCCTAGTTCTAAGACTAACTAAACCCCAGATAGGTTATAAGGAATGTGTCATCTCTTCCTCTGTGCAGTGTATGTAGTCTGCTCCAACAAAAGGCAATTTGTGTGGTTTGTTTGAACATAGTTGGAATATGGTGTCTGTGGATGGGTATGTCCACCCAATACCGTCTCGGGATCGGTGGATCCAGTTGATGATGGCCTGCAGACTGCACTTTGGAAGGCAAGGTTGAGAATGGGTTGTATATCTGGGGCCGAAATCGTGCTCCTTTTCGGCTTGTTGTCCAGTTTCATCTACCAAGCCTGGATACGGAAGCTTGATCTTGAATTCGTCCGCGTATTGGGCAAGCAGGACATTGGTGAACGATACTCCTTAGAACCAGATGCGACAATCGATGGAGTTCCTGATCTGCTCCGGCAGCGCAAGAAACGTCCAATACTCAGGCTGGCTTTTGCAACTACAGAGAAGTAAGCGGTTGAGATCAGCAGAACATCCCCTTTGTGCCATCCCCTTTGTGCCATAACAGACTTCTCCAAATGATCCTTCGTAAGCTGGAAACGTGAGTCATGCTTGTTGCTAATGAGAAATTGATAATGGTCGTTGTTGTCTCCATGACCAACTAAGAGTACGAGTATCACCAGTAGATAGCGGGGATGACGCTGTCTGCACTCCGAGTAGGTATTTGATAGCTAGATCTCTGGGTTGACCTGAGGACACTGTCTCGAAAGGAGAGGGGTCGAAGACGATGTTGTCACAAGCTGGATCGTCAAGGAAAAAACCTCTGTATGTCCGTCGTCCCAATCGGTGCCCCGCCAAGTCACTTGTTATGGATTTCGTTGCGAGCTCCAATTGAGTAGTCCAGTGATCATCATCTTTCTTACCCGTTAATGCCGGTGATGGAAGTCGTCCTCAGTGGGCCACAATCACGTACGGTGTGCTTGCGACGAAAACATAGAGGGAAAAGTTTAGAGAATAGCGAAAGCAGCATAGTAAACAAAGTAGAGTGTTTGCTTGTGCCTCAAGCATATGGTTCCGCGCTTCCGTGTTTCGCTCGTGGATCCTGCTCACATACCGATCGATCTCAAAATGAAATCCATTGCATGCCAAGGTCGGATATCGACTATGAACCTACTGTTTTGCATTCTTATCTGCAAGTGACCACGCTGTAGGCTAAACAATATATAAGATTTACCTTTTAAATTTATAATGTTCCAAAAATTGGGATCATTACATCCCTAGCCCCAATTAAGTTAAAAATAGTGAAATGTTATTTAGGGGATGGTGGTCTAGATTAGAGGTTCCGGGGATACGATATTCGAATATCTATAGGGGCATCGTGCGCATGGAAGAAGAGTAATCCTTGATGAAGGGCAGTTTATGATGGTTGTAAGGCCTGAGGTTGCTGATTGATGTTTCCACGCAATAGCCAATCCCAGTTCTGAGAGCCTTCAATTGCAACACAATATTGTCAGTGATGAGCCGACGATCGATCTTAACCCAGCCAAGGGTCCAGAAATGTGGCATAAATAGGACGCTGTTTTCCGTACTTAAGCTCAAAGCTTTTAACTCAAAGGACGAGTAGGCATTCAAAGCTCACTTAAGTCCCTTTTTCCTGATAATGCCAGCTTCAATGAAAGCCGTCGGTTTTCCCTTCCTATTCCGCACGCAACCACACAACGAGTTCTATTCCACGCTGGACAGACTTCGACGGGAAAGCAAACTTTGTCCTCTTACTGAAGAAGGAAGACCAGCGGAAAGAGATTTAGAGGCATCATACTTCGCGCTCATGTTCTCTCAACATGGAGAATCAACCCAACCCTCACTAGGGTGGAGGACAAAGTATCCCCTTTTCGAGAAGGAATACATGGTTGTGGAGCCAAAATGGCAGAGGAGATGCCGATATGTCGGCCACATGGCGCTTCTTATGCTCACTTTAATGGCTATGTATCTCATCATCTTCGCCCGAACGCTCTAGATGGGAGGGTTCATAGAAGCTTCAAGTTTTAATGAACCTCATGGGATTGGCGTGGCTTGGCGTGAGCCTGCTGAAGCGGTCAAGGAGGTATGAGAGGTGTTTAGTATTTTGGAGGGTAACCAGAGCGATGGGGGCGTATGATACAGTAAAGTTTGAGGGCAATCAACCTCCGCTTCCATGTCATCATTTACGTTGGTTGGAAAATACTTGTGAAGAGGGTTTTGAACGATCGGACATGAAACGAAGAGTGAGGGGATTAGCTGTCAAGTACAGGTCTTCAGACATAGTGACTTACCCTCAACGTCGGATGTCTCGGAATTGGGCGAGGATTTCCTGAATCTACAGTTCTGCGTCTCCTGAATTGCTATACATCTTGCTTCTATAGATCTGCAAACATCAATCATAGTCGCCACCTGTTCACCAAAATTCTCAGCGTTTCTGCAAGGCAGAAAATCGTATAACAACTTACCTCCACCCCCTTCATCGCCTCCACCTCCACCAAGGTCATCCATGTCATCACCCTCTCCATTGTCAAAGTAGTTTTCAGCATAGTCGTTGTCGTATTCCTCGTCAACGTCATAGTCGGATTGGGCACCTTGAGACCCCGCGTCTGAACGTTCATCAGGGGACTTTTCCTGAAAAAAAGAAGTTAACGAGTAATTGAAGGACTGTTGGGGCATCATGACTGAACCTCCTCTTCGTCGCCCATTTCATCGAGGTTCATGCGCGGTTTTGTTGTGGAGGGTCCCTTTTGGACTAGAGTCGTAGAATGTTAAGGTCGGAGAGGAATATGTCGAGAAGAGAAAATTACTTTTGATTTTCCTTTTTGGATTGAAATAACCCTCGAAGACCTCTGGTGGAAAGAAAGGCGCGTGAAGATCTTTCCGCTTCAATGTTGGCTGGTCCATCGTGGACGTCCTATACTTATCAGAATATCGCGGCAGTTCTTGAGATACGTAAGAGCGAGATAGAGATACCACAAGTGATTTGCTTCACCTGTTGATTTGCTTTTTTCTATGATATAGTATGGAGACTTTCGAAGACGCGCCGCAAATCCAATCTGTATCTCAGCTATGTGCTTCTCTTCATCCGTGATATCGGAGGGTATTGGAACGTTCATAGGCTACAGAAAAATTTGATCAACGGTACAACAACAAATTTGACTACATACAGGATACAGGGCGGTAGCCTCTCTGGATAGATTTTGGATGTCTGCAAATGACAGACCCATCGCGGGCAGCATAGAGCTACCGCCTCTTCCTCCCCTTCCTCCACCACGCCCACCACGCCCACCGCCACCGCCGCGAGGCATAATAACGAGTTCGATGAAGTTGGGAGTCAAAGAGAAAGGCTCCGAGAGCGGACTTGTAGTAAATTGGAGCTCCGCAAGTATCTTTAAGCAGTGCAGTGGCAACGCACCCTTTCTTGTCTCCTCCCATCTCCCCGTTCTTCAAACTCTGCGTCCTTTCAAGTCCAATCTAACCTCAGACGCCCCAAAACTTGATAAGTACTATGGATAAGACTCTTGATGATGTTAGTAGTACACGTTTTTGTCGCGTCGTCACGCTAACTGGTCAGAACTGCAGATCATATCTTCCAAGCCCCGTGGCGCCCGTCGTGGTAGTGCCCGTCGTGGCGGCGCTCGTTCGTCTGCTCGCCAACAGATTCTTGGTAAACCGCTCGATAATCCAATAACGCGTGCTGCCGCCTCCGCCACCGCTGTCAGTGTCAAGGCGCCTACTGCACAAGCCTCGCTCGCCGACAAAATTATTGTTTCAAACCTTCCTCCAGACGTGAATGAGGTTCAAATCAAAGTAAATATATATCTAAGCGCTTTGGCTACTTTCTGTTGATGTGCCACTTTCAGGAATTGTTTCACTCAACTGTTGGTCCTTTAAAAGAAGTCACTCTTCATTATGACAGTGCCGGTCGCTCCAAGGGTGTTGCTGCCGTTCACTTTCAGAGGAAAGGAGATGGCACTAAGGCATACACCCAATACAACAACCGACTTATCGATGGCAGTTAGTATCGCCTCTCTTACCCTCTTTGCATCGTCTTGTTGTAGCGTGGTTGGAGTGGAAGTGTCGCTCCTGTGCTGTGCTCTGGTTTAGACCTTTTGCCCTTTGCAGGAAATCGTGGGCTTCTTGTCTCTGTTCGAGTGTACCGTCGACCCCAGGACGATTCGAATCACCGGCTCTTTGCGTGGATGAAGGCATTGTCCATCCCGCATCTGGTACGGCCAATAAGGCTCTGATGTCATGGCCTGATCAGCCTGGCGGAATGAGTGGCTGTAATGCAGAATAGGGTTTGGTACTGGTACTACTATTGGCTGCACCTGAGTGCACGGTCAGTGGGATGTTCGGTGGAGAGGATGTGACCAAGTTTTGCCTAACCGCCTCCAGCGCCCTGGCTCTTATACGTGGTCGTTCAGTGATTTGTCTGGATCAAAGTAGAGGTGGCGACAAGCGCACAGTATCGACAGAGACAAAGCACCGATTTTCTGGTAACGAGACTATCCTGAAGATTGAGCTCTCAAATTTTGCTTCCTCTTGCCTACTCCCTTGAACAGCCGACTGACGATTGCTCGCTTTGCTTCTCTTCCCCATCTCCAAATCTGCAACATTTCGTATCACAGAACGTCCCATGAAGATTGAGATCATTGTCGACCCCGCTCGTCCTCTTTCCCTTGCCTCCCGTGTAGCGCCTGCAGCGGCTGCTTCAATCGTGAATGGCACTCAAGCCCCCAGGTTAGTATCCTGCGTATAGTCTGCCCTCGTGGGCCGCTGGATTCCCTGCTCATTTCGCAATTTGCTCCCGAAGGACTGGCAGTGGACCCCGACGACGTGGAAGGGGAAGTGGAAGGGCGCGAAGGGCTGAGAGGCTCCCCAAAAGCGCGGCGGACCTTGACGCCGAGATGGAGGTTGGTGGTATCCGTCCTGAGTGGATTTCGGTGCTGATCAAGTCTGCACTCTAGGATTACACGGCAAGCAACGCTCCGACAGCGACCGCAGCCTGAAATGCTTTTTTCTTGTTAGTTGACTATCTATGCTACTTATTTTCTGCCATCTGCAAATCCCTATTCTTCCCTAAGGTTCCCGTCCCGTCAGTATAGTTGTAGATTTCAGACAGTTATGTACTTGCTATCTCCCCGCATTCTATCCATCTCAATCCTGCGTGTTATGTGATCCTGTATCAGTGGTTAAGTATTGGCGTTTATTGTTCTGAGACCCTTATTTATCCTGTCAACGTTGGATCGTGGACAAAGATGTCGTCTACCTCGCTTGCGTCTAATTCTACGACCTTATATGCTGAGCAACCAGCTTGGAACGATGTCACTCCTATTACCCAATATGAAGATTCTCCTATAGCACCGATTTTATATTCAGAAGAATGTTCGTGATATGCATTTCACCGAGGAATTCGATGTGCTGAACTTAGCTGCTAGATAAGGATGCCACTGATTACTTTCGTGGAATCGTGGAAAAAGGAGAGAAGAGTCAGCGGGTCTTGCAACTCACTGAACACATCATCCGATTGAACCCAGCCCATTATTCGGCATGGTACGTATGCTATCACGGTTGTCCAAGCACCATGATTTACCGTGCCCACGAGCAGGCAGTACAGATACAAAACCCTTCTCGCTATCCAATCTCCTCTTGACGTTGAGCTCAAGCTCATGGACGAGCTGGCGGTCAAGTACCTGAAAACCTACCAGGTGTGGCACCACCGCCGGCTCCTGCTCATGATCACCCGCAAACCAGGGCTGGAGCTCTCGTTTGTCGAGACATCCCTCAAAGCAGATGCGAAGAACTACCACACTTGGTCGTATCGGCAGTGGCTGTTGGCGTACTTCAACGACGAAGACCTGTGGGGTGGAGAGCTTGATTTCGTGGACACAATGCTGGTACAAGACTTGAGGAATAATTCTGCATGGCACCATCGGTTCTTTGTCGTATTCCAGTCTGGGGTGAGAGCTGGCGAGGAGGACCGAGCGAGGATCGTCAGGAGGGAGTTGACGTATGTTTTTGTTCCCCAGTCTTCTGTGGTATTAACCCGCTGATCTGTATCGGCATTGATTGTCTAGATATGTTAAGCAGAATATTTCTCTGGCTGCAAACAACCTCTCCGCCTGGAATTATCTTCGTGGTGTCCTGGATTTTAATCAGATACCGTATTCCCGACTGTTGGACTTTGTTAAACCTTACACAGTTGCGGCTTTTGATGACCCCAGCGCTGACCTAGTTGATCTCGAGAATCCGCCGCCTGCGAAGGGTGTGACTCTGCCATGTCCAGCTGCTATCGAGTTTTTGGCAGACATATACGAGAAGGAGGGTGACGAGGACCAGATATTACAAGCCACTGAGGTATGTTCTGTATTCGCCTAATGATCTACTTATTAATTTACTTTTTAGCTGTGGCGGTCCCTTGCGGACGAGCACGACCCAATCAGGAAGAAGTGAGTACGCTACTGTGTCATCATGTATCCCTGGAAGTTGACAATTAACTTCATGAAGGTATTGGGAGTTTAGGATTAAAGACGCCCTTCAGACCGTGAAGTCGTGAATATCTGATGGTGCCAATCAGTCATTGTTCAATTATGCATGTATTCCTTAATGTGAGAATGTTGCTGACTTGCAGAAGACTTTCGAAGTTTACATTGATGTGAACAGTCAGTATCGTGCGGGCTTGATTTAGAACACCAAGGTGGTAATAATTATTCTTCATCACGATCCACATCCAGATCATTCACTCGGCTGCACCTAGCCCTGACGGTCTTCCTTGAACAACATCCGGTTTTAACAATAGACAGTACTTGTTCCAGCATTGATCTGAGGGAATTTCTTCTGTCCGTACTGGGAGACTATGAATCGCACATCCCCATCAGAAGTTCGTTCTGTCACAAGTCTGGCAAGCTTTCGGCTTTTGGAGGGATAACTATCACATGTGGCCCTTGTATTTCCAAGGTACTACTGTTTGCGGTAATCGAACGGTTCCTCCATGGCTGCTTGTCACCTGCATACTGCTTCTTTTTTTTCAGCGCGTAGTAATCGTGGTTCTCGCCTGTGCAACCTTGATGAAACAGGCTTATTAGTCGGTGCTGGTGGTCAGAGGTGGCCGCCAGTTGTGTGCGGAAGGGCGTCTCAAGAGCCATGATAGACATCAGTTCAACCTTTCGCCGTGCGCATCGTCAAATCCGGCAAAGTTGATAGAAAATTACGTTTTGGTCCACGTGGTTCACTTCTCCGGCACTGCTGGCCAGGAGAGGACTTCAGATAACGTGGCGGCTTAAACCCCTTTCAATAGGCCGCTAAGGTGGTGATCTCGGGTTCACCGCCAAGCGTCCACGATTCGATCGTCCGCGGAACCTGTTTGGAAGAGTTGACGCCATGTGGAGCAGTTATACTCTATCTGCTTGATGGATAAAGAGAGCCATTGCGATCACAATCACCCTGTCAACTCTCCTTAGTTGACTTTCACTCGTAATGGCAGCCTCTGTTGAGGCGCGTGAGCGCAAGGATTCTTTCGGCGGTGAGAAGTTCAATGCAAAAGGCTCTATTGAAGTGGCGCAGTCCATCAAAGGAGATGCCTACGAGGAAATACGAGAAATAGATGTGGGTGAAGATGGCAAAGAGCGTCCAATCGGTCAGTCTTATCCAAAGTCCTCCGGCATGCTCCTCAACGATTTCGCCAGAAACCGACCTAGACGTCGCTACGCGTCTTATCTCACTTGAAGATGATCCAAGCCTACCGGCATTTACGTTTCGGATGTGTTTCCTTGGTCTCGGCCTAGCCTGTTTTGGGTCCGTTCTAGGACAGATTTTTGTATGCAATATCTTGATTGCCTTCACATGGTATCAATACTCACATTGTGACTTTTAAGTACTTCAGGCCCCAGACTGTTTTCGTGAGCCAATTGTTCATCCAGATCGTCGCGTATATCCTCGGAAGAGCACTGGAGGAGTTTCTCCCCGGCCCCGGCAACATTTACAAACGATTGAAAACGGCAGACAACGTCTTTTGGTGCTTTATTAATCCTGGCCCTTTCAGTACGTCCCAGCTGAATTGAAGACCGCTTATAATATCCGAGTGGATCTACAGATATCAAAGAGCACGTTGCGATCACAATCTTTGCTTCCACAGCCGCATATTCTGCTCTTGCGATCAGCATCTTTGCGGCCGATGACCTTTATTATAGTATCCAGGCAGGTCACTGATTTTGCTGCGCAAAAATGTGAATTAACTTTGACAAACAGCCTAACGTTGGAGTTGGGATTTTCACCCTCATTGGTAATTTGAAGTTATCGCTTTTGCCTTAGTATAACCCATGCAATTCAGGATCGCAGTTGATGGGGTATGGCCTTGGAGGTGTATTACTTGAGAAGCTGGGTTCTCAGGTCAATTTACTGACGTCATTTCAGGTGCCATGCGGTCATTCCTGGTGTATCCAACCTACATGATTTTCCCCAATCTCCTCCCAGCGGTCCAGCTCTTCGATGCTCTTCATCGCGGCAAGAAAATTATGCTCCAGAAGAAACGCGTCAAATTTTTCTGGGTCGTCTTTATCAGCATCTTCATATGGGAATGGTTTCCTGAATATATCGCGCCGTAAGCTCGATGTTTCTCCGGTCGTCGAATAAGTGATTGAATGTTGCATATGTCTAGTACACTCACAGGTATCAGTGTCTTCTGCCTTGCCAATCAAGACAGTGACTGGTTTTCGCGTATATTTGGTAGGAATTGTTGCTCACGATGACACAAGGTTACTCGTCTTTAATTTAATAACAGGTGGTGCTGCTGGCAATGAGGGGCTTGGAGTGTTCGCTATCTCGCTCGATTGGAATTACGTTGGCTCTGGAGGTGGGTCTATGGGCGCCCTCTTCACACCCATATCAACGCAACTTTCCCTTTATTGCGGGACTGCAATTTGTATGTGAGTGTTTTTCAGATCCCTTTCGTTTTTGTGCTATCAACTAAGTACTGGTCTAGTATTGCCTTCTGTGCCTGTTGGCAGTGGAACGTGTGGAACGGCCAAAATTTCCCTTTCCTCTCACAATCCCTGTTCTATCTCAACGGTACTCGCTATACACAACTCCGGATTTTGGACGAGAATTTCATGCTTGACCCTGCCAAACTGGAAATAGAGGTCTGTAGATACGTCATTCTTAACGACGATGCTGACACCATCACGCTGCAAGGGATTGCCATGGTTTGCCAGTTCGGAAGTGCTTGCCAAAATAGGTAGCAATCTGGCAATTGGTGCTACACTCACGCACGTTATGGTGTGGTGGGAATATTTTTACTTGCTGTCGCTCAGTTGTTTACCCCGTTCGTAGGTACGGAAAAGATATTCTTCAGGTCATCAAGAAATACAGAGTTTGTCATTTCCCGAATACTCGTTGGCCCGTCTCTCAGTAGTTCTCCAGGCCAGCGAAGATTATGATCCTCATCTCGCAAAAATGAAGGTATATTGCTCGGAAAGCTTCATACGAGAAACGTCTAAACATCGTACGTACAAGGTGTATGACGAGGTTCCCTTGTGGTGGTATCTAGCTATGTTTACAGCAAGTATTGCGATGGCTATGACGACTATGTACACCGGCCATTCCGGATTACCTTGGTCGGTCCGACTATCTTAAACCTACATTTTCTCTAATCCGCTGTTAGGTGGGGCTTAATCGTTGGCATTGTCGTTGCTTCCTTATTTCTGCCTTTCGTTATCACAGTGTATGCTGTCACAGGTGCGTCTACTGTCATTCTATGTTCGGTCCTACGTCATTGCTCTCAATTTCTAGGCTATTCTCCCCACATCCAAAGCCTCGTCCAAGCATGTCTCTTGGTCATCCATTGTCATATATGCTAAACGACGATTTCTAAAGATGTTGGGCGCTGCTATGATTCCGGGGAATCCCCAAGCTAATATGTACTTTACGCTGTATGGGTCCAATACCCTCGATCAAGCTCGTGGGCTGATTCGTGATCTGAAGATGGTGGGCATCGGTACATGACATCTGGTTGTATGACTCTTATCTTCTCCGAAAACAGGGCCAATACACGAAGCTTCCGCCTCGCGTGACATTCACTGTCCAGTCTCTAGGTGCCATCGTCGTGAGTTTCTAAAACATCATATACACTACTATCTTCAACGGCTCGTGTAGGGTGGCTTGTTGAACTACGTGATTATGAAAGTCATCATTAGCAGTCGCCGTGAAATCCTTCTTGAGGTTCAAGGTAGCAATGTCGTAAGTCGGCTATTGTCACTTTCCTCTGAATCGGACGTGAACATGAACTCGTGCTTGCAGTGGTCGGGACAACAAGTACAGGTTCGCAATTCCTCCCAACCCCCAACATAAATTCAATCTGAAAAACAAGCCTAGTCATTCAATAGCAACGCTATCTCGTGGGGTGCACTCGGAAATCGTTTATACGCCCCCGGTGGCCGCTACGCCGTACGTTGGCTACTTCCACTCTTTTCCCAATGTTGAAATGCAAAACAAAAAAAAAAACGTAAGATCGTTCCGTTCTCCATCCTCATCGGACTCGCCGTACCCATCCCATTCTGGGTGATCCACAAACGCTTCCCAAAGCTGGGCGCGAACAAAGTCGTCACCCCAATTCTCTGTTGTAAGTCCCAAAAAAAAAAGTTTCCCGTTCCCCAATAGTATCGGCCTCATACCATCCATCTCTCATTGCCCTAGGGACACTTGGGTATCTTAGCGTTGGAATCAACAGCTCTGTGTTTACGACGTTCTGTCTGGCGGTGTTCTCACAGTACTACCTCCGTCGATATCGCCCCCGGTGGTTCAGGAAGTACAATTTTCTTCTGTCAGCTGCTCTTGACGGCGGAACGCAGGTCATGGTTTTCGTTTATACTTTTGCTGTGGGAGGTGGGAGTGGTATGGTGGTGAACATGCCGTACTGGGCATTGGTGCGTTTTCTGCTGTCTTTGAATGCGCTTTAATAATATATCGCTTTTAAGAATCCAGTAGGAAACCCCGATTATTGCAAGCGCCTTACTTGATGCGCTGTACTTATTGTGTATTATTCCATGAGCTTGAGACTATACAATGAAACGGACGACGGGACGCGTAAGTGTGCGTCTTGCACCAAGTAACAAATTTGAGATGGTCGGTCCTCAATCGCATCTCTAACACATCCCTCATAATCAATCAACAAAAAATGTATATAGAAAACGAGTGTATAATTGTACTTATAGCCAAGGCGGGTCTACACTAAGTGAATAAAAAGTAGCAAGAGAGTGAGTGAATGAGGGCAGGAGGAAGATCTTGTTACTTTGTTCTATTAACTAGGTCATATGCGCACGCAGCTGGCTCGAACACCAACCGCAACACAGAGAACAATAACCAAAACCAACCCAGATCCATGTGGCAAGGCAACTTTTTCGAGATGGAAAAAGAGGAGCGATAAGGAGCGTGGTTTTTATGTGAACGAGGCGCGGTGATGTATTTGATTGGGAGCGAGACGGAAAATAAGTGGTGAGGGTGAGTGCGGGGTCTGAGGGGTGGGTGTACGGTGAGTATATGTACAGGTGCAATGTAATGCTATCGTCACGCGTCTAGGCCATGGGTGAATGGAGTCGTGACGTATGATCTGAAAAAAACATCGCAACACTGCAATTAGCACCATCTCCAACGTACAGCTTACGAAAACACAAACTCACGTTTGACCAACAGTGACATATGAGACGATAACGCTACGATGCTTGCTGGGATGGCGCAAAAACAGTAGTCAAGAGTCGACGGCGAAGGAGGTGAGCTGGTGATGAGCGGAGGGGAGGATATAAAGCACAGTATGCGTAAATAAAGAACGCAAGAAGGAAAGAAAAAAGAACCGAGTCCAAAAGACAATAAAAATGAAAGAGAAAAAAAAATGAAGTGCGATTAGGGACACAGACGGCAGAACCACCGACATCCCCTTTAATCTAAGCAAAAACACAATGAAGATGTTACAGGAAATAGGAGAAAGGGACATAAAAAGAAAATAAAAGACAGGAAAGCGATTGATACAAATACAAGGTGTGTAATCTTACAGGGAATGTGCGTGGAACGAGAGTTGATGCGCCAATCGATTCATTCCTAGGACCTAGAATCGTCATCGTCCATGCAGAAAGGGTCTATCGACAACCCCCCTTCCCACGAGCCCAATCCAATATGAGAGATCTAAATTAAAAGACACAATGCCGCCCAAACCCTTCGAGTCGCGAATCGATAAACAGACGATAGGTGTCGAAGAGAGGGAGGCGGTGGTGTTAAGGTGTGCAGTATAGATATTGATAGTATTTTTTTGCCGAGTCCGCTATTGTTGCAATGGAAGTTTGGTGTTACACAGATGGATGCTTTGCTTTGAATGTGTGCAGTGAAGGAGAAGAAGTGGTGGCACCGGGCAAGAAACCGACCCCAAATACGTCAAACCCAAACCCAAACCCAAACCGAGAACAAACGCCGAGAACGCCCCCCCCCCCTTCAAAAAAAAAAAAAAGATCAAGACCGAACCCAGAACAAACCCAAACGAGAAGTAGCGATATACACTCCCATCTAAAGCAGCAGCAACTATAAAAAAATCAAAGGCAAACGTCCCGACCTCGGGCTCTGTAGTTCATAGACATAGAACGGGTATGAGGATGAAGATGAGAGCATGTGAATCGTGCGAGTCGGGAAGAAGGTAGGGGGTGGGTTGCGCCATGCCGGAACGAGTAGTACATTGATCGCGCCAGGCATCCATACGCAGGTTTTCGAGTTTGGGTGGATCTGGGTGGTGGTATGGGAGGCAGCATTGGGGAGGTGTGGACAAGAAGAATGATCCACGGAGACGGAATACAGAATACACTACATGAGTGGATAAACAAGCCAGGTGGGTGGCCGGGGGAGAGTGTAATCTTCTCCGGGGATCGGTGTAAAAAGCGCGCGGGCGTCCTGTACGAAGAATACCGATGCCGAATAAAGATGACCGAAATTACTTTTTCCTATGCTGCCAATTATGTCAGCCGCCATTACCCCCGATACAAACGAATCGTGCGCACCTCGTTCAGATCAACAGTGGATCAGGGAGATCCTCTGGGCTAGGGGAGTTCTGGAACGAGGAGCTAGCGAAATAACCCGCTTGCTGAGCCTGCACCTGTGCTTCGAGCTGAGGCTCCTTTTCCTTCCTTGCGGGGGTATGCATAGCAAACGACGAGGTGAACGGGGCGGATGAAGACAGTCCTTGACCACGGGACTTGGGTGGGGACCTGCGAGGTTTACCGCCAGAGCATCGGTTCTTTGTGAGACTGTCGAGGAACGCCTTTGTATCAACTGAACGAGAAAATGTGGAAAGAGACTCTTCGCTTGCTGAGCCTTCGTCTGAGCTCATGTGAAACACACCTCCCTCGCTTGGGGCACGCCTGTGGCTGCGTGAAGGACGATGCTTTCCGGCGGCGCTGAGGACAGCAGGAGGGGTGAAGGCGGGTGCAGAAGCACCACGGGTGTAGGTAGATGGGTTGCGAGGACGAGTAGGAGTACGGGGTGGAGATGGGGGATCGGACAAGTCACCGACTTCGGTCATGTCATCACAGATGGGAAAGTCTGGAATAACGTTTGAACGCTGTTTAGCAGGACGTTGTCGTGGAGAAGGTAGAGGTAAGGAAAAGGATTTGGGTTGTGGTTGTGGATTCTGCCTCCTGCGAGCGAGTTTACCTGAAGGGGAAGAAGAAACTAGAAAAGGATCTGAAAGACTTGTGGTCGATTGTGGTGGTTGACGAAGTGTACTGCTTGAGTGAAGATAAGAAAGAGAAAAGACGAAGATTGAAAGAAGGATACGTTTGTCTGCCCTTTGATATCGTTGGTGGTGGACGTTGGTTACGAAGGGAAAGAATGCCAGGCGTTCTTGTTGGTTGCACAACGACGAGAGCAGGAGGGGCCGATGGATGGCGTCGATGACTGAGGGGGAAGGACGGTTGTGTCTGAACCATAAGCATCGTGGTCCAAGTTGTCGATGAGAGTCGCAGAATGAGAACAATCAGCCACCTTTGTTGTTCTTTGTTGGTTCTCAGTGGCACTGGGCCGTGCACGCGCAAGGCTATGTCTCGGCCCGGTACCCGGAGCCGGGTAATTTGTATTCACAGCGGTGTCTATACGTGTTCACGCAGGGCAGCATCCACAAGCTCGGACATCCCAATCACCGCCTCTTCTTCTAACGTACGACCAACCACCTGAACCGCAATCGGAGCATTCTCGTAAACTCCCGCTGCATCTGCCAGCAATCAATAAATTATCATCACGGACACCGTGTGTCTGACTGACATGTATCATAATGGTCTTTGTCCACTTCTCCAAGGAACACGTGAGGAGCCTTCTTCTGGTCCACACTGCGGTCAACCTTCGAGACCGGGATAACCAACGCCGGATAATCAAGAACATTCCAGATCGAGGTGTACTGAGTATACCTTGTCCCAAATGATCAGTCAACATAACACAGAAAAGATTCCGTCTTACCTATTCTTTCCGTGAGGAGGTGCCGTGTACGGCGCAACAGGAGAGATTATGGCATCAACAGGTCGCCCAGTCCCTGTCACACTAACACTGCTTTCCCAATACTCTCCGTATTCCCGTCGCAGATCTCCTTTCTTGCTATGAATCTGCCAAAGCTCGTACGCAGACACATCCCGCTTGGGAAACCTCGGCGGTTCGTCTCCTTTGACATCCTCATCTCCAGGAATCAACGAAGTAACAAGTGGCTCCCCCGATGTGCGGATGACAGCTTGAATGTCCTCTGTCAACCCTGCGCCCCAGATCGCACCCTGACAGGCAGTATCAACTGATGGTCAGTATTGTTTAACTTGCCTCACTTACCGTCGTCGCGCACAATTCTCCGTGCTTCCAAGGTTTCCAATCAATGACTAATTCAAAAGTAAGTGATCACCGTTCAAAAAACATACACACAGCCTCACCCTTATGCCCTGCTGCCAACAAAGCCTTCTTGGTCATTTCAAGCCCACGAATGATAGGAGGGTGCGGTACGACATCTCCATTATTCCACAAAATTCCGAAACACAGCTCTTTTCCTCCTCCGTGCTCAGTCAGAGCATATCCACTTTCGTCCCATCCTTTCCTCAGTGCAAACGGATCCCTCAACCACGGCTTCTGGCTTAACACTCCTTGCATCAAAGCTTTCAAGGCACCAATGCTACGTGCATGTGGCCCCAAGACACTCAGAATAGATTCTTGACCTAGCATGGTGTTCGTGACCCCTACGGTTGGCAAACGTCCATAACACGGCCGCAGGGCGTATACTCCGCAAAAGGCAGACGGTATCCGAATCGAACTGTGTCACAAGGCTAAGATCATAGGGAGATCAGCTTCAAGCAGTAACGCTTACCCGCCAAGATCAGAGCCGACACCTTACAGCACAACTACCGTGAGTCTTCTAAACATGATTGCACATTACATACCGATCACAGATCCCTTCATCGCTAGACAGTACAACCGTCAGTCTAAATATTGCACTAGACTCTAAACATACCAACAAGTGCTCCTTCTCCGCCAGAGGATCCTCCACAAGTGAGGGAACGATTATGCGGGTTTACAGTGCGACCAAAGACATGATTAAAAGTTTCTGGCCACTGCGAACAGCATTCAGAACGCAATTCGGTGCCAGGTCGCACGCATGGAGTACCATCAGCGTTTGTGGAACATTCGTCTTGACGAATAACACGGCCCCCAGAGTTTCCAAAATATCAACGAGCACCGCATTTCGTTCAGCGTATTGTCCAATCCAAGCAACGTACCCTGCCATATGAGGGTCAATGCCGTTGAGGCATTGAAATTTGATGTGATGTACCTATAGTGGATTCGATTCCTTTCAGGTTGAATTGATCTTTCAAAGAGATCGGTAACCCTATCAGCGTTAATCAGTAGGATCACTTGATCGGCTAACGTTGATCAAGATCAAGTACCATGCAATGGGCCGACCACTTTTCCCGTTTTCTTGAAATAATCGTCAAGCTCTGCGGCTCTCGCCAACGCTCGGTCAATGAAAATTTCAGTGAGACAGTTTGTCTAGCCATGTAAATTCACACATTGGTTATGGCCGAGCCATAAAAATAAAAGATGGCTCACCAGCTGATGTGCAATTACAGCACGCTTCGAAAACGCCACCGTCACATCCACTGCGGACCAAGTTCCGCCCGTAAGCTTCTCCAGAAGACCGTCCATGTCCGTATTGGTTATATCTATCTCCTTCGCAGATAAAAGTCCGCATGTCTCAGGAAAAGAAATGACATCTAGCTGTTCCTTGGGTGGCAAATTCGTTAGGATCCATTCTTTGGGGATAGAAGCCAGTTGTCTTTGCTTCTTCTTGGCGACGACGTTCTGCCAGGGTTGCACCATGTCGGTCTTGCCTGGAGTCTTGAAAAACAGACAAGCGGAATTTATACTCTTACGGTGGGAACTGATATAGGCCTGGGAGCAAAGGTACCCTTGTGATTAGGATGAGGCCGCGATAACAAGGCTTTCCGTGCTGCTCCATTACTAGCGGATATGGTACACTAAAATCATGAGATGATGGCCAGTAAAGATTGGCGGTAACGTAGAGTCTACGGGTTTTCTCGCCAAAGTCGACACCTGTTTCATATAATCATTTGAACGTTAGAGAAACTCTGCGTACATCGACAAGACCATTAAAATCCTACAAACATGTACCTTGTCATGGGAACCGGAAGATTGTTATCGCGATAAGAACTCGGTCGTTGGCCCGACAAGAAGTACACTGATAAAGCATTCAAAACAATTTCAGGTTGTCTGGTCTTGCCTTTGACGGTGCAGGGTTATGTTTTCAATCCCCCAGTTCGTCCAACTCTGTTGATTGACAATCTGAAATAAAGTCAAAGACATCACAGTATGTCACCAATCATGAGCAGATGGCCGATACATGCAAGTGACAAATCTTTTTAAGATACTTGTCCCGATTTTGTTGTGCAAAGAACATCCGGGCCACATGGTCCAAAAAATTAAAATGAGTTCTCCTCGGCCAGGGTTGAAATGTCCCGGACGTCGCCGGTGCACCCTTTGTATCAGCCAGGATTTTGACTTCTCTTCGATCAGTTTGAACTTCCCTTTGATTATCTTTTAGTGCATTCCCTGTATTGTCCTACCTTCTTCCCTTGATGCTCTTCTTGCTTCCAGGCAGATGTTGGGTTTCTGTGAGATTGAAGATTGTTGTTGTAATTAAGTAACTTCAAAACATGTCCGATGATGATATGTTGGGCTTTCCGCGAAAAAATCCTCAAGGCAGGATTTTGGCATAACAAGACCTTATGTTTATTTTCGGAACTCTGCATATGATACAGCCCGAGAGTCAATCTTGCGACAGCAGCACTCTCCTCAATGCCTCTGCATAGTGTGGCAGATACAAGGATCATCAACATCCTCAACTGTTCCTCATCCCACTGCTGACAAGAGCATCCAATCACTAGCTGAGCAAACGCACATCGAAATTTGAGCAACATACCCTGTCATTGTCTTCTGTTCACCCTACTTAACTCACAGGTATGTAGACATAATAGATATTTGCTACAATTTTCTAACCTGCTTCAAGTTATCATGCCCCCATTGTTTTAGAAGTTGACTGGATGATGGGAGAAGTCAGCATGAGTTGATGCCCCTCTCATTGTCCTACTGAAGCCAGACAGGAACATTGAGGACAAAAGGTCTTGATGCAGTGCATTCAGAAGTTTTGAGTGTTTTGAATGTTCAACAATTGCCAGAATTTCTGGAACTCCACATAGAGTGAAAAAATACACTTTCTGTTTAATGACATGGATCAAGGTTTCTAGCATCCCTTTGTCTGTGCCCCAGTGTCTGCATTGGTGGTCAGCCTTCTACAATGTGCATATTGTGGATGTAGAACATGTCCATAAGTACTCAGATGTGGAATGATAGTAGAACAGGTAAACCACTTTAGTTTACCTGTGCTCTTCATTGTTTGGGTGACACCCACTGAGGTGGATAGCTAGACCATGTGGGTTCTCTCTCTACAAGAAGACAAAAGCACATGTGCATGATGCATGAATTGATGAATTGATGGGAATGATTAAAAATAGATGAGTTGGTTGAGTTAGGCCATTCACACACTATGATAGGTGGAAATCCTAAGAGAACACAACTGCCCCTTAGTGATACATTTATTTTATATACTAATTTACAGCTGTTTTACACTATTTGAGTATAGGTAATATGGTGTGCATGCCTTATCGAGATGTTCTTTACTTGGATTAGCCGAGAATTGTGACATCTTTATCACCGCAAAGGCGATATCAGGGCGAGTTCCGAGCATCAGGTACAATAAAGACCCGATCACTGATTGAAACTCAGTTCTGAGAGCCAGATTAGGTTCATCAGGGTTTTCCATAGGGATGTATCCCGTGGGAAGTGGAGTGGGGGATGCCTTGGCATTCGTCATTCCAAACCGAGCTAGCACAGTGGCTAGGTAGGTTGTTTGGTTCAGAGTGATTCTTGATGCGCCTTGTGTTACGCACATACCAAGGAATTCAGTAACATGACCAGTGTCCTGACACTCCCAATGCTTGAGACATGCATTTTTCTTTTCCTCTACAAGGCGTTTGTTCTTCCCCAAGAACACGCCATCATTGACATAGATTATTGTGATGACAATGTCTTTACCATTTTTGTAGATGAAAATGCCAGTGTCTGAGCTGGCATGTTCAAATCCAATGGATTGCATGAACATCTCTAGCTCTCTCCACCATGCTAGGGCAGCCTGTTTAAGGCCATACAATGCTCGGCATAAGCACATGACTTTGCACTCTTTACCTGGGATGACAAATCCCTTGGGTTGATGCATGTAAATTTCCTCATCTAGTTTGCTGTACAGGAACACAATTTTTACGTCGAGTCTCATCATGTACATGCCTTCCAGGGCACTCAGGGCAAACATGAGGCACACCATCTCATAGCGGACCACTGGAGAGAATATCTCATCGTAATTGATGCCTTTGACTTGCGAGAAGCCTTTGGCCACGAGTCTGGCCCATTTTCGTCCATTGGATTTTACAGAGAAAACCCATCTATTTTTGATGGCCTTTTGGCCAGCAGGGAGATCTACGATGTCATAGACATGCCTTTTACAGAGGGCCTCTAGTTCCTCCAGGCATGCACTTCTCCACTCTGATTGCACAGGCTTGGGTAAGCGTGCAATGTCGCGATACTGGATCAGGACAGGATCTGACACTGTAGATGGTGCAACTGCTTTGCTAAGCAGAAGGCACATCAGATCCATTCTACCTTCGGTGACATAATTATCCTTCTAGGGCCCCAATATGACAGGGTACCCGAATTGGGTAACCACCATCCTTGCTCCTCATTGGGGTTCTGGTGCCAAATCCATGGCACCTCAGACTCCTGAGGTTGAGGGGGTGTCGCATACTCTAATCCCAAATTATCTGGGGTCTGTGCAGGAGGAGTTTTACTTGCCACTGGTGGTTGAGAGGGCCCAGCTGGCACTTCTTCTTCAACCTGAGGGAGGGCTGGAGTGCAACTCCTGCCTTGTCCCACTGGTTCCCACCATTGGCGCTCCCACACAATGTCTCATTCGATTTGAATGGGGTCACAATTTTCACCATAGACATTGCCCAGACGAGTTGGGATTCATCGCTGCCTGTTTGATCGCCTTAGTGGAGGTATGGGGGCCTCTACTGCTGGTGGTGCTGGACTAGGCTGGGACGATGGACCCAGTGCACCTGCCGGCACAAACAGATCAGCACCCTGAGGCAGATCGCCAAAGGAGCTAAACAGCAGGTCTCTAGAGATTTTAGGAATTCCAGACCCTGATTGTGAAGGTGGTGGGGACGGAGCTCATGGAGGAGGATTCGGCACTGGTGGAGCATAATGCCCGTGGCCCAGATAGAAGCTGTCATCACTTCCTCCATCGCTATCGTCCCCTGATCCCCCAGAGTGGTCATCATCTCCAGAAGGGGGTATATCCCCGAGATCAGTTTTTGCTGGGGTCTTGGCCCCAGGACAATGAGGGAACAGAATCTCATCAAAGAGTGCTGTAGCACTGACAAATATTGACCCTGATGGGCACATAAAGTGCCAACCCTTGATGCCATCTGCCAGGCCAATGTACATCATGAGCTCTGATCTTGCAGCTAACTTATTAGGACGCTTCTCTTTTGGCAGGTAAATGTAGGCACCGCATCCGAATACCTTCTCATCACTCAGATCATGCTTTTTGCCATCAAGATTTTCGATCAGAGTTTGCCATTTTAGGTGGTTTATTGGTGTTCAGTTGTAGAGATACGTAGCATGCTCTACACAAAATTCCCACCATGATTGTGGTAGGCAGGCAGTAAAGCGCAATGTTTGTGCTTTCTCCATTAGTGTCCTGATCGCGTGTTCAGCGTGACCATTTTGTTGGTGGATGTGGGGCGCCGACATCTCAATTTTAATCCCAGCCTCTTTGAGCTGGGTTATGAGTTCCCGATCATGGAATTCCCCCCCAGGATCGAAACGCCAACACTTGATTTTTGCATCATATTGCATTTTGGCCATCGCCTCGAACTGTCTGATTGACTCAGCAGCATCGGACTTTTTTCTCAGGCACTGACTCCATATGTGTGAAGTTCGATCATCAACAAATACGATAAAATATTTGTACTTGTGATAACTGAGTGTTGGTAATTCCTTCAGATCAGAATGGATCAGCTTGAAGGCCTGTTCGGCCCAAGACTCAGATCCAGGGAATGACTTTGACGTCATTTTTCCCTTGGCGCACCCTGGACAAATGTGCCTGTCCCTTGGAATTTTTAGATCCTTGGGAAACTTATGGGTGTGTTTTGGCATCTGTCACATGGCAGCTTCGCTCGGGTGGCTAAGCTGCTTGTGCCAAATGTCATAGTCAGCAACGTAGATGGTCACGACTTCTAATCTCTTAGTGCTCTGAATGTGCAAATCACACACATAGATGGTTTCACCACATATTATTGGCATTGCATCGAGCTGGGGTTTTCCCTTTTTGTCGACAAAGGAAATTATTTTACTGTTTCCTTTTACAGTATATTCCTCAGCAACGAGGAACACTCCCATTGACATAAGCTGACTTGTCAAATCTGGAAGATAGAAAATGGGGGATAAGCGCATGATGTGCAACTCTGTCTTCCCATTAACTTTTACCTGATGATGAATCAGGACAGCGCCTTTGCCTTTGATCGAAGTCATGCTGGTAGCGGTCTTGACCTGCCATTTCTCAGACATAGGCAAATTCTTATAGGAGGCAAAGTCTTTCATCTCACCAGTGAAGTGCAATGATGTGCCTGAATCTAAGATCCAAGGGGCACCATGTTTGCATTCCTTTCTGGCACACATCACACATGGCCTGATTAGGGCCTTTGCATCACAAGCGACAATATAATTTATTAAAAATTCTATAGGATGCTCAATATTATGAGAATGGCCCGAATAGTTTGTTCCTGTCAAGCTATTGTTAGCAATGATGTGATGGTCAGAGAAAAGGACTGACATTTCATCATAAGCCCCCATAAAAGGGACTATTGGCTCATCTATGAGCATGTTATCCATGCTTTCCCAGATCAATTGATCTGGGACTGTCATTTCGGAGCCGAGGGAGACTTCATCGTCATCATCCTCAGGCTCAGGTTCCATTTCAGAAACCTCCTCGATCTGAGCTGATGGCTCAGGGGTTTCCACCTGGTGGTGCTTACCTTCCCACTTACTCATCTGATCTTCTTCGATGATTTGAAGATTCTTGGCCATTTTAGGCACTTCGATGTCTGTGAGCAGGTCCCGGGCCGCCTGGTAGTCTTCGTACACAGAGGGGCTGGAGGAGAAGGTTCTGGTGACCTTTGACTCGGGCTGATTAGGCTACTTTCTTGGGTCAGTGGTGTGGAAATACATGGATTTCCCATGTAGCCGTGACATTTGAACACTTTGGTCAAACATCAGTGGGAGGCGAGAGGGGCTGGCCTGCACCAGTCCATTCTAAATGATGCCTTGACCGTTAATGGTCATGGCAACATGGGTGGAGTGTACTGCACCCGCATAAGGTATGCTAGGCACCATGAAGGGCTCCACCATACTGGTGGAGGCAAGGTGGCTGTGAGATTCCTTTTTCTCATGCTTTTCCCTGGCAGCCTTGCCAGACCTATGCTTCTTCTTCGAGTCAGAGCCCAAAGGCTCAGACGACTTCTCACCGGATTTCTCTGATCCCTTTTCTTTCCACTTAGGGTCGCTGCCCTTTCTCTTGACAGCTGACAGCTTCTTCGCCGTTTCCCCAAAGCGCGCAAAGGCAGCTTGACGGGAGGCTTCTGCTGTCACATGGTCCCTCACTACAGCATAGAAGAGACCAGTCGTACCAGTTGTGGATGAGATAGTGGAAGATAAAGAATCATACTCCTTCAGCAATGCCGAAAGGAGTAATAAGCCCTGAACTATCTCAGGGATTTCAACACCATTAGCAGTTAGCCACTGGTATCTCTCAGAGATCTGAGCCATTTCAGCACAGGGTTTTGCGCTGGGACTCTGATCAAGATCGCAGATTTAAAGTCTGCAAATATCTGAGAAGGCCCTTCTTGGCCAAAATTGGCCTGCAGGGCTTGCTACAGGGCACTAGCAAGTCCTGTTGCAGATCCAGATCTGGATCTGATGGAAGGAGATAGGTGGAGCGAGATAGCTCCATATACCTGATCATTCTCCTGATTCCACACCTTATGTGCAGCAACATCGGCTGCCACTGCCACTGTTTCAGCACTGGAGGCAACTTGCCAAAGGCCTTGTGACATAAGCCACACCTTCATACTTTCAGCCCAGGCCTTGTAGCCAGAGCCATCAAACAAGGAGACAAGTTTATCGAGCGAGGAGGACATTTTTAAGATTTGAGCTAATAAAAGCACCAAATCAGTCACTTGCTCTTATATTAGAAATGCCAGATGCAAAACTTAGCACTCCGTCAGAGTACTTTTGTTTAGCACATGATGAGTGCCAAAAGGGCGCATCATTGCTCCATGACATCATGTCAGAGAGAGGCTAACCCCGTCACAAATGCAATGAGGTGCTCAGCATAGTGAAGCACATCAGTAGTAAGACCTGTGCACAACATGTGAGTTGGAGCCCCGAGGGGCTACAGTACAACTCCTTCCAACTAGAGCTCTGAGGAGCTCATAGCTGTGCAATGTCACCCACAGGGCCCATAACCTGTTGAGCAGCATGCTATGCACAGTGTAGAGTGCTCACAGATCTTATTACTTACCTATCGAGTTGGTTAGTGTGCTAAGTAACTTAGGTTAGAGGGCATAGAACTCTCTGTATTGCTAGGTAGAGGTACAGCATACTTATATACCTAGAGAGCCCACATGGTCACATGAGGCTCAGTGGGGTGGAGAAAAGGGCAGTGTACCGCATGGTTCCTGTCCACATGTCATTATGACATATTTGTATACATGTATTTACATGTATATGTGTTTACACTGAGGCACAGAATAGGTGCCACGTGCAGATTTAATTCAACAATCAATACCCCCAGTGTTACAGAAAGGGGGCAATATGTATGCCTTAAATTTTCTCACATTATTGTTTCTGTTCGCTTATTGTACTGTGTTCTACGATGCTTGTTGTCTTTCATTTTTCTTATTGTCCTATGCAAAGCCTTTACCATGAACCACTAATCTTACATGAACACACTCCCACATTATTGTAATTACCTTCTGGATGCTCACTCATTTTTCACTTACTTTTCTTGCTCAAAGTATCTATGTACATATTTCTCTCGTGCCTGTACCATATAGTCTGCAATACAACACCAGGCAATCTCAGCTTGACCTGGTCATTTCTATGCTCTCAATGCATGATAAGTCATCCTCATACTGTTGCTTATGAGTGACAGCAATCTTGATCTGATAAACGATTTCAGAGAGCTTTTGATCTTAACAAAAGGTCAAGCCATTCTGAACTCTGCCAACTAATCTCAGTCCAGGCAGTCCATTACTCACATATGAACAATTCTTATGAGAACCCACCCATAACAATTTTCTAAAAAGAACAATGGCAACATCTTCTACAAATACTCCTCCCACCATTGCTGCAGCATCCACAACACCTGGACAGCCAGCAGAAATCAAAATGCATGCCCCAACCAACTTTAGAGGCAACCGCTCCAGAACCATGCTTTTCATTCTGGACAGAGCCTACATCGGCACCAATGCCCAAGCCTTTGAAGGTGATCAACACAAAATTTTATTTATGCTGTCATACATGAACAGGGGAACTGCAGGGCCATGGAAGCAGGCCTATTGGAAGAGAGATACATGGAGTCAAAACCCTGGGACATATTCCAGGAGTTCATCATGAAGGTCCAAAATGTCTTCTCACTGATTGATGATGTGGGAAATGCACAAACACAATTGAGGACCCTCTTGCAAGGGATGAAGGGGGTCAATGAATAGATAGCCCAGTTCAAAATGCTGGCATACAGGACAAAGATTAAAGAAGACAATGCACTAATTGGATATTTTGTAGATGGACTTAACAACAAGGTCCTTGACAAGGTATTCAGCATGGAGAACCCTTTAAACACAATAAAAGGATGGTATATGCATGCAGCCAGGGCAGAAGGACATCTAAGGAGGGCAAAGGCAATAAAGGAAAGAACTTACAGCAAGGGAGGAGGAGCTGGGAGTTCCACAAAAGACCCAAACACCATGGAAATCAATGCAACCCGTCTCTCCTATGCAGAGAGACTCAAACACATAAAGAAAGGAAAATGCTTTATTTGCCATAAAGCAGGGCATAGGGCTAGTGACCACAAGGGAGGAAAAGAGCCTCCTGCAAAAGAAGAGCCAAAGAAACCTGAGGCAAAGAAGCCAGGAATAAAGAAAACACCAAGAGACCACTACCAAAAGATCAGAACTCTGATCAACAAGCTGGAAGAAGAGGAGAAGGAAAAGGTTTTTGACTTGATGGTAACAGAGGGTTTTTAAAGTGACAGACTGAATTGGCAATGGACCCCACCAGGATTATAGTCTCTAGTATATTGGTAGCAGAAGTAAGCAACCAATCTATGCATGTTCCTATTTACTGTGTATTAGGAGATGAAAAAGCCAAACTACTGCCCTGATTGATTCTGGGGTGGAAGGAATATTTATCGATCATCAAGTGGCAGAAAAGGTCAAACTAAAAAAGACACCACTCCTGAAGAAGATCCTCGCAAAGAACATCGATGGAACTCTAAACAAAAATGGCATGATCACCCACTTTGTCGACATGAATGTGGAGATAGGGGGGGAAGCAGAAAAGCTCAGACTTTTGGTAACCAGCCTGGGAAAGGAGAGAATCATTCTGGGATTTCCCTGGCTACAGAAATGAAACCCTGCCATCGACTGGGAGAAAGAAACTCTCTCCATCAAACCCATAGAGAGGCTTCTGATCAGAAAGATCTGGACCATGATTGAAAGAACACAACAAGACAAAACTAATGGTGAGCAGAGTTCCACTATAGATGACAAGGGGTCGCCTGTACTGAGAGTAACATTGAGCCTGACTCTCAGGAGACTTCCTATAAGGAGTGCCGGGGAGACCTTCAGGGAAACCCACCTTGCCGCTGCTGCATTTTCCATTATTCTTCTGGCCTTCATTATTTAAGTGCTCATAGTTTTGCCTTGTACCTCAGTTTGCAAATTATGTTAGTCAATTATCAAGTCTTAACAAGTCTTGACCTAGTCTTATCCAAGCCCCAGCATAATTTTGACATAGCCAATCAACTCTATCAATTTATCCTCCTAACTCCTTTACACTTTACCCCAAGTCTTACTCCTCAAAGTCTATCACAAATCTCTGCTTATTTCTACCTTCACCCTCCTCTGGAGACCCTCTGGAAATCCAAACTTCCTCCACCCTGAAATAGGACAACTGAAGAGAAGAAGGGTGCAACTGTCAAGACCTGATTCACATGATTGGATTCCTGATAATTCCTGATCTTTTCCAACCTTTTTCTAATGATTTCTGCTGGCATTCCAGCTGCAGCACTTTTTAGTCATCAGACAAGTCCTCACATGCCTTAGTAATTATTTGCTTACTCACTTTATTCCTAATACAGTCTTACCAATTATGGTTATGAACACTTACAAAGACCCATTAGTAAACTTCTGCATTCTCTGTTATTCTTCCAGCCTTCATTATTTAAGCACCTGTAGTTTAGCCTTGTACCTTAGTTTGCAAATTATATGTTATATATCTTATACTCTTAGCCCAGCCTTATCCAGCCTTGACATAATCTTGATCTAATCAATCAACTCTATCAACTATCTCCTGACTCCTTCAATCTTTCTTCCAAAGTCTTACCCTTGAAGTTAATCTTAAACCTCTGCTTATTCTTATCCTCACACAAGAACAGTACACCAAAGTCCTTCACTGGTTCTGTGCTTCCTCACCTGCATGATTTTGAGGATGTCTTATCCTTTGACTCACTTTGTAACCATAACCTGTGGGACCATACAATCAAACTCAGACCAGGCACCACACCCTCCTCTTTTAAGGTCAATCCTCTCCCCTCTGAAGAACAATGACAACTTGACAAGTTTATCAATGAACACTTGGCTTCTGGTCGCATCTGCCCTTCATAGTTGCCCATGGCCTCTCCATTCTTCTTCATCAAAAAGAAGGTAGCTCCCTCTGACTAGTTCAAGACTGTCGAAGGCTCAATGATATTACAGTCAAGAACCATACCTCTTATATCAGAACTTGTCAACCAGCTTTGTGGGGCATGCTACTTCACCAAGTTTGATGTTTGTTGAAGTTATAGCAATGTGTGGATAAAGGAGGGAGATGAGTGGAAGGCAGCATTTTAACACCAATCATAGTCTTTTTAAACCCATTGTCTAGTGTTTTAAGATCTAGTCCAGTTTGGTTTTTTGACTTCCAAATGGGGCAACTGCAACTGCAACCAGTCTAGAACTGACTCAGATAGGAGGGGGACTGAACCAGACCATCTAGGACCAGTCTTTTGTGGTCCATGGACCAGAAAAAAAAAAGGTTATAGACCATGATAAAGCTTGTAAGTACCTACCATTTGATTCAATTTCTAAGAGATTTGATAAAATTTGATGTAGCTATGATCAAAACTGAATTACACCTCCTAAAGACTCAGGCAAACATAATGTGACAACCACAAATTATGTGATACATACCCTACATTGATGGATGGCAAGCATATTTGACTACTAAAAACCTCCATATCCAAAAATAAAATAAAGCAAAATGATAAAAATTTAAGTGAGTTAGAAGCAAAGTTGTTCTGGTACAAGTTGCACAAAAAAGGTACTTGCACCAAAATAAATTTGATCATATCTTTCTCAATTCTCAATGATTTTTGATGGACCAAAAATCAAATTAAAGTTTATAATTATGGCTAAAAGAGTATGTACTTCATGTGACCATTTAACCAGTTGCAACTGGTTTGAACCAGTTTTTTTTACAGTCCTACAATATTTTTGACAATGAAAGACTGGCAACTGGACTCCAAAAGACCAGTCCATGAATAGATCTCTGGTCCAGTTCAGTCCAGTTTTGGTTGTTTTTTTTTTGGTTCTATGGACTGGACCTTTAAACACTCCCCTTGTCATGTTATTTGGTCTCACTAACAGTTCTGTGATCTTTCAGACTATGATGAACAATATCTTCCATGACCTCATACCAGAAGGCATTGTCGGTGTCTGCCTTGATGACATCCTCATTTTCATTCAAGGGAGCATTGCTGAATCACATGCCTGGTACTAGAGAGGCTTCAATGAAACAAGCTCTACCTCCATCATAACAAGTGCAAATTTAAGAAGATTTGGATCAAGTACTTTGGCTTGATCATTTCAGATGGGCAGGTAGAGATGGAGCCTGTTAAGGTTGCTGGTGTTACAGCTTGGCCCATGCCCATGAACAAGAAGGAGGTGCAGTCCTGTCTGGGCTTCATTAACTTCTATCAACGCTTCATCTCACATCATGCATGGCTACTGTTTGATCATGCTGGCAAGGATGCATGGAGATGGGATAATGCACAACAGGAGGCATTTGAGAAGCTCAAAGCTTGTGCTCCTTTTATATAGAAGCTAATAGTTCTGACTATGCAATCAGTGCCATGTTGTCTCATCAATCTCCAGAGGATCAAAAGTGGCATCCAGTCACATTCTACTCAAAAAGCTTCAATGCTGTGGAGTGAAACTACAAGATCCATGACAAGGAGATGTTGGTGATAATACATGCACTTGAGGAGTGGCAACACTTTCATGACAGCCAAAAAGTTGAACTATTGCCAAGCTCATTGGTCTTTGTATCTTTCCAGGTTTAATTTCTTCTTGCATCACCATCTGGGTCATATCATAGGAAAGACTGATGCCCTCTCTCATCATTCAGATTATGGGGATGGAAGCAACAACAATCAAGGTATTGTGTTGTTGCAACCAGACTTGTTCATAGTTTGTGCATTGGAAAATGTTACCCTAGAGGGCAAGGAGTGCAGTATCCTATGTGACATTCATCATGTAAACTATAGTGATTTACATAAGGATACTGTGGCCCTACCAGTGAAGGACCTGAGGAAGGGATCCACTCTTTTGCTTCATGTGGCAGAGTGGACAGAGAAGGATGACCTCTTATCCTTCTGTGATTATATTTATGTTCCTAATAATCCCCAGCTTTGATGACAACTTGTATCCCAGCACCACAACTCTAGAGGGCCTCAGTTTATTGCAGAGTTCACCTGAGAGCTGTACTACTTGCTGTGAATCAAACTCCTGGCCTCCTCATCTGCCTACCAGCCACAGACAGATGAACAGATAGAGTGTGTCAACTAAAAAGTGGAGCAGTATATTTGCATCTTCATCAATGAGCAACAGGACCCTTGAGAGGACCTTGTCCCCATGGCCAAGTTTGGATACAATCATGTCCACTCCTCCACCCAAAAAACCCCCTTCCTCCTAGACAAAGAATGACACCCATGGATGGGCTTCAAACCTTGTCTCACAGAGGAATGTGCTCAGTAATCCATGGAGCTTCCACACATGATGCAAATAGAGTTGAGCTGCTCCAAGTGCAGTAACAGTTGTATGAGTGGGAATGAAGTGAGCTCACTTTCCAGCAGAGTCAACTGTGCACATTACCACATCAAACCAACCATGAAGTGCACACTGACAATGTCCCAATAATTTTCTGGGACTGGAGGAGGGTGTAACTCACTGATGGGCTTGCATTGATAGTGTTGGAGCAGACTACATATGCTGCACAGAGGAAGAGACGACACATTCCTTATAACCTACCTGGGGTTTAGTTAGTCTTAGAGCTAGGGTTTAGCAGAGGTAAGAACACTATATATCTTCTATAGTACAGGTTCTCCTTATATACATAATAGTAAGGATGTCACATGACTCGGGAATGTGTTTACCACATGTATGCACAGTAAGCGCAGTAACATGTGTGTGCTGCATGCATGGCCTCATGTATGCAGCATGTATCAGGATTTAATTTCAACACTCCCCCTCAAACTGTACAGCGCTCTAAGCAGCTAAGTTTGAATCTTGAAAGTAATTCCAAGAGAGTCTCTAAATTTCCTGAATAAGACAGTGCCAAGGTTCTTTGTGAACATGTCAGCTGGATTATCATTTCCAGGAATGAAAACGACTGTGACTTTGTCATTTTCTATGCATTTGTGGGTATAGTGGTAGCGAATGTCTATATGTTTGGTCCTTCTTTCCTGAACTGGATTTGATCCGATAAAGATGGATCCCTGATTATCAGCGCAGATTGGTATGCGCTTCAGTACATATCCAAGTTCCTGGAATAAGGACTCTATCCACACTATCTGTCGACAAGTGTCAGAGAGAGCCATATATTTGGCTTCTGTGGATGACAGTGCTACAGTTTTTTGTAAACGGGACTGCCAGCACACAATGCCACTTGCTAGAGTAGCAAAGTAACCCATTGTAGATCGGTGTTTGACAGTGTCAGCTGCCCAATCAGAATCTGTGAAGGCCTGTAGCCGCTCAGACTTCTCACCATCATAGACAATGTTATATTTCTGGGTTCCCACCAGATAGTGCATGATGTACATCGCTTTGTCTAGATGTTCTTGGCTAGGATTAGCCAAGAATTGCGACATCTTGATTACCGCATAAGCAATATCAGGTTGCGTTCCAAGCATCAGATACAATAAAGATCCAATCACAGACTGATATTTTGATCTAAGCATCACGTTGGGCATTGCTGTGTTTTCCGATGGTCTGTAACCAGTCGGGAGTGGAGTGGGGGTCGCTTTGGCATTTGTCATCTCGAATCTCTCAAGCACTTTGGCAAGATATTCAGTTTGATCGAGTTTGACTTTGCTTGCAGTCTGGGTGACGCGCATGCCTAAGAATTCTGTGACTTTTTCAGTACTATGGCACTCCCAATGCTTTAGACAAGCATTTTTCTTTTCATCCACAAGTTTCTTGTTCTTTCCCATGAACAAGCCATCATCAACATAGATGAGTGCAATAACAATGCTGCCTGTCTTAGGATCCTTGTGTATGAAAATGCTGGCATCGGAGCTGGCGCGCACGAACCCAATGGTGCGCATAAATGCCTCTAGCTCATTCCACCATGCAAGTGAGGCTTGCTTAAGGCCATACAATGCTCGGCGTAAGCGCAATACTTTGTGCTCTTTTCCCTCGAGTCTGAAACCCTCAGGTTGATCCATATAGATCTCCTCATCTAGTTTGCCATATAAAAATGCAGTTTTTACATCTAGGCTGGTCATATACATGCCCTCTAGAGATGCAAGTGCAAACATGAGGCGTACAGTCTCGTAGCGGACTACTGGTGAGAAAATCTCATCAAAGTCAATGCCTTCAACTTGTGAAAAGCCTTTGGCCACGAGTCTGGCTCGTTTTCTTCCATCTGATTTTATGGAGAAAACCCATCTATTTTTGATTGTTTTTCAATCATGTGGAAGAACGACGATGTCATAGACTTGTCGCTTATGAAGAGCCTCTAATTCTTCATGACAAGCTTGTTTCTACTCACGTTGCTGCTGCCGAGGTAGGCATGCAATATCGCAAAATTGGTTTGGAACTTGGCTTATTTCACTCGATGGTTTGACTGCTTTTGACAACAGCCAGCGAATAAGCTTATCTCCTCCTTCCTTGGTTATCTTTTTAATATAACCTGCTTTGTCCGGTTCCCCCATTGGGTGATCATGTTCTTGATCATTGGAATCGGGCACACTCTCGTGGGGTGCCAAACTCGGTCCAGCAACCAGTTCTTTCTGTTGAGATTGTGGTCATGTTCGGTTATGATCCGAATCTTGACCTACAGATCTCTTCCAATATTGATCACGTGCAATGTCTCTCTCTATGTCAGAGGGGAGTCGCTTCTCTCCATAGATATTGCCAGGATGGTTTGGGATGTTCCTCTGCCTGCCTGATCGATGGGGCAATTGCTGCCATTCCTGTTGATCATCATGTCTTGGATGAAAGTCCTCAGTGGTTACTGGAGGCAGCAGAGGAGGAGCATCTGTCACATCGTCATGTGCCTTTTGCTCACTTGGTACATCATCATCATCATTTTCTGATGATGGAGGAAGGGGCAGATCTTGTGGCGGTATAGAATCATCGCCATCCATTCCAGATGAGTGGTCATCATCTTCTGGTTCTGGAGGTGGAAAATCACCAAGGTCCATATTGGCAGGAGTTTTAGCTCTGGGACAGCATGGGAACAACATTTCATCAAATAGTGCCATAGCACCAATGAATATTGTGCCACTAGGTCGCATGAAATGGTATGCTTTAATGCCATCTTCTAATCCAAGGTATGTCATCAACTCCGATCGAGGAGCCAATGTGTTTGGATGCTTCTCCTTGGGTAGGTAGACATAAGCACCACAACCAAAAACCTTCAGATTGTTTAGATCTGGGTGGACCTTTGTCAGGTCCTCAACCGGTGTCAGCCATTTCAGGCGCCTTATCGGGGTTCTGTTGTATAGGTGTGTTGCATGTTCAATGCAAAATTCCCACCATGATTGTGGTAGACATGCGGTAAATCACAGGGTTTGTGACTTTTCCATTATTGTCCTTATGGCATGCTCTGCGCACCCATTCTGTTGGTGAACGTGAAGTGCAGACATCTCTATTTTGATGCCAAAGTCCTTGAGCACATTTTGTAGCTCATGATCTTTGAACTCCCCCCCTGGATCAACATGCCAGTGCTTGATTGTAGCGCCATACTGTGTCAAAGCCACTGCCCGAAATTGTCTGATGGCCACAGCAGCATCAGATTTCTTTTTAAGGCATTAGACCCAGATATGTGATGTCTTGTCATCCAGAAATACAATAAAGTATTTATATTTATGGTACAATAGTACTGGGAGTTCCTTCAGATCGGAATGTATTAATTCAAAGGGTCTTTCTGCACATGAATCTGATTCAGGAAAACATTTTGAGGTCATTTTCCCTTCAGCGCACCCTGGACATATAATTTTGTTTTTAGGAATAATTAAATTCCTCGGGAATTTTATGGTGCTATTAGGCATCTTCCCTAGCGCCTCTTTGGATGGGTGTCCAAGTCACTTATGCCAAGTCGAGTAGTCTGCGACATACATTGATTCCCTTGGTGCTCAATATATGAGTCCGAGCCCAATAAATAGTGTCACATTTCATAAGAGGGACGCAATCCATAATTGGGTTTCCTTGCTTGAAAAATGAAATGTGTGCGGAGGAACCATGCACATCACTTCTGTCTTGTAAGAAGACGCCCATTGACAGTAATCGAGCATTACAGTCGGGTATGTAGTAGACGGTGTATAATCGCATTTCACGTGTCTCTGACTTCCCGTGACATACTACCTGATGTCTAATGAAGACTGCTCCTTTCCCTACTATATGAGTAGTACCCATGGCTGTTTGAACCAGGGTAGAGTCCTTTCTTGGTAAAGGTTCGTTAAAGGTTTGTAAGAAGCAAAATCTTTCATTTCACCAGTGAAGTGTTTTGATGCGCCTGAATCCATGATCCAGTCGGCACCTTTCTTACAATTTCCATTTGCACACATAACACATATATTAAGATGTAAATTGTTCCATGATACATTTAGTAGCGGTAAAAAGTCACATGAAAAGTTCACTGTGATCAATGGAATGTTAATTCTTGTGCTTGTGGCAGGGAAAAGGACTGACCTTTCATCATATGTACCTGTTTCAAGCGGTTCATCGATGAGCATTTCGTCGATGGCTTTCCATACTTCTTCATCAGAAATGGCAGGTTCTGATCCAAGGGAGACGCTATCGTCTTCTACCTCTACGATCCTTGGTTCTGGTTCCTCTTACCTTCTCGCACTGTTAGGTGCTCTTCCAGCGGTCGCAGATTTTTCGTGCTGCATGGGAGATTCATTTGCTCGAGGGTGTCTCGAGCCTGCTGATATTTGGTATAGATTGAATGAGAGGTAGAGGCCGCACCCGTGTATGCCTGTGCAGGCGGTTGGCAGTGAGGATCCCTTGTGGGAGTATGTTCACGCTTCTCAATGCGCTGGATGAGCGGCATCGGCAGTATGATGGTGCCATTACCATTTATAGTAGTAAAGGCTTGTGAGGTGAGGTGGGAATGTTTCTCTTTAGGTTTTTCCTCTTTAGTCTTTTTGTCCCCACATCATCCACGCTTTCAGGATGAATCTCCATTGTTGCCTTGAGATTGCCATTTGGGGTTTCCCCCTTTGCGCTTGACAGTGGAAAGCTTGGTGGCCTGAGGTAGGCTGATGGGCTTTCCAACTGCTGTGTGCTGTGAGGCCTCAGCAACAATGGAGTCCTTGACATGTTTAAATGTCAAGGCTCTAGTAGCGGTCGTGTTAAGGACCGTGGCAGATAGAGAATCATACTCACGCGGCATCGCAGCAAGTAAAATCATTGCCTGTACTAATTCGGGGATGGCGACATTGGCAGCCATAAGGCGCTCGAATTTATCAGCCATTTTGGCAATCTCTGGCGTGGGATTTGCAGCCAGAATTTTGATTGCGATTGCAGACCTAAAGTCTGCAAAGACTTGGGAGGGGCTATCGACACCATAGTCAGTGCGGATGAGATCCCACACCTCCTCAGCAGTGTCCTTGGTGTTGGCATGCTGCCGAATAGAGGGGGCCAGGCAGAGCACTAGGCTACCAATAGCCTGGTCATTCTTATTGTTCCAGGTCTGGAGCTTGGCATTAGCTTCCGCTACTAGTACAGCATTTGTCGCTGTCAAAGGAGGCACCAGGGGTGGTTTTAGTTCCATCCTGCTAGTTATTTGCCAGAGGCCCTGAGACCTGAGCCATGCCTTTATTGAGTCGGCCCATTGAATGTAGTTAGAGCCGTTGAAAGTTTGTACGAGTTTTTCAAGAGTTGAAGATATGATGTTATAGTGGCAGCTGGTAAAAGTGCTCAATCAGTCCTCTATTCAAGAAAACATGTTCCATAATCTCAGGCAAAAACACTCCTTCAGAGTGGTTAACCCTAGTCAACCTGGGTTTTTAAATGCAGCTCACGAAGAGTGCAAGGTTACAATTTGGAGACAATGAAGTCAACATTGTTCGCAGCCAGTTAAGGCACATTCGCGACGTGCCCAGCAGGGCCCATAACCTGTTGAAGCAGACTACATACGCTGCACAGAGGAAGAGACAACACGTTCCTTATAACCTACCTGGGGTTTAGTTAGTCTTAGAGCTAGGGTTTAGCAGAGGTAAGAACACTATATATCTTCTATAGTACAGGTTCTCATATACATAATAGTAAGGATGTCACATGACTTGGGAATGTGTTTACCACATGTATGCGCAGTAAGCGCAGTAACATGTGTGTGCTGCATGCATGGCCTCATGTATGCAGCATGTATCAGGATTTAATTTCAACAGATAGATCCACTTTACACTCTCAAGTCTGGGGAAGCTTCCAAATGCATCGACATATCACAACACATGCTTCCAACCCTTATGAACCTCATGAAACCAATTTTGAACTATTTTGAACTACTTTGAACTACTTTGAATGACTTCCCAACACTTTGAACAACTTCAAATAACTTTGCAGCACTTCAAATGATGTCAGCTGCCATCCCACCACCCTTCCAATACACACAGCATACCCAGCATGAGTTAGTGCATCACATATTGAGCACCATTGGATATGAGGAGATACAACAAAGGACTGTTAGGATGTGATTGTGGCATTTTGGTGTTTAAATGATATATTGAAACATTAGGACAAGTACTTTTGCTATACTGCAACTCTGTACATTTCATTTATCATTATTTTTTATTTGTTTTATAATTTGGAAAGTCCTTTATTGCTGTGCATATTGCCTCATGTTCTCCACATGTTGTATTTCCTTTTTAGGTACTATCCCCTTAAAATGTATATAGACTTGTACTAGCTACTTAGAACAACAGAGACTTTTTAGGTACTATCCCCTTAAAATGTATATAGACTTGTACTAGCTACTTAGAACAACAGAGAAGAAGTCATCCTCTTCTATTCATCATCTGATTTAAGAGCCATTCTCTTGAGTCCAAGCTTTGTGCCATAATTCTAAGTTCTGTGAACCATTGCAAACTTCCTCGAACTCTCATACTAGCCTCTCAAAACTATTGCCTATCGTCTCTCATCTGTCTAAAACCTTCCTGATTCTCTATATTCATTCCCTTATATCCCTTGAAACTATCGATCTTTCTTACAAACCCTTCTAACTTCCTCAAACATCTTTTAGCATTCTCAAACATCTCCAAACATCTTCAAACCTCATTCGTAGCTCTTCAGAAACCTTTGTATGCTCCTAAAACTATTTAGAACCTTTCTCACTACTTTGCACCTCTCACTACAGTCCTTGAGTAACAACAGTGATTTTTAGCACCACCTCGCACCCTTCCTCTAGCCTGTGTAACACTTCTTAGACCTTTTTAGCAGGTTTTTGTATGGTTTCCAGGTTAAGTATTATTAGCATTGTGGAGTTTTGGTATGTAAGCAGAGGTCACAGTACTGAACAATGAATTGAGACATCTGGGGCCACCAATAATTCTGTGATATGAGCTCCAACATCTTCCAGTGCTTGAGGTGGCCAGCAATACACCATTGCACTTGGAGACAATAAAATATTTCACAGAGTGAATGAAGGACATTTTGGAGGAGGCAAAGGCAGCTCTGGCTAAGGCAAAGAAGGATAACATGGCATGCTTCTACAACCAACATCATTCATCCACACCCACATATAAGGTTGGTGATCATGTCTACCTTGACTCCAGTGATATTTCCACCATGCAACCATCCAAGAAACTGACCCACCACTTCCTTGGACCCTTCCTCATCATTAAATTTGTTGGGTCACATGCCTATCGCCCACACCTACCACAATTGATGCCCAGACTCCATCCTGTCTTCCATGCCATCAAACTGCTACCAGCTCCCATAGATCTATTCCCTGAAAGGGGAAAGAAAAGTGCCCCAGGCATCTGTGCAATTTTCTGCATTCATCCCATATTTCTTTATATTTTATTTCACCCTATTCTGCCTTTTCTATGATTTCCTATGATTTTATTTCTATTTTATTATTATATTTTGGTTTTTTTTCCATGTTGGTACATGTTGACAGTTCTATTATTAGAAGCAGGACCCCTTCTGAATGTTTATCTATCAAGGTGATGTCATCTTACAGCTTGATTCACCTATTTTCACCTTTTTGCTATTTTTAGCTTACTATTTGATTTTTGGCTCTATCACATATACTGGGCATCAACAGATGGGTCCTTAGAGTTTTCTCTTTGGATTCTCTGTTAGGTGTGCCTAAAGTGTCTGTATTATGTAGTGTAATATTAACTTTGGATTTTCCTCTGTTAGCTCACTCCTAAATGAGGCTTTGAGGTTGCCCTTACATTCCCAGAATGTACTACATGACCTCCTCCACTGCCTACAGCCATTGAAGGTGAACCACAGTATGAGCCTGAGTCCATATCCTGGATAGCTGATTATGCCAAGGCAAACTCAAATACCTGGTGCATTGGAAGGGTTATGGGTATAAAGAAAATTTTTGGGTTGCAGAGTCCAATGTGAATGCTCCATGACTGATCAAACTATTAACATGCCTCAGCACCTCAGTGCATCCAAGTGTCTGACTTTGGCCAAATATGATCTTGAATGCATCAGGGCAATGCATCATAGAAGGGGGTGATGTAAGGGGAAAGGGAGGCATCCCAAGTGTCTGGGCAATTTTCTGCATTTGTGCCACATTTTTATATATTTTATTTCACTTTATTCTGCCTTTACTATGATTTTCTTTGATTTGATTTCTACTGTATTTTATGATTATTTTCTGGTTTTCTCTATGTAAATACATGTTGATAGTTCTATTCTTAGAGGCAGGACTCCTTCTGGATGCTTACCTATTGGGTTGATATCATTCTGCAACTTGATCTGCCTACCTTCACCTTTTATTTTTATTTTTAGCCTATTATTTGATTTTTGGGTCTATTGCATATACTTGGCATTGACAGATGGGTCCTTGAAGTTTATCTTTGGATTCTCCTCTGTTAGGTGCACCTGGAGTGTTTGTACTATGTAGTATAATGTTAACTTTGGATTCCCCTCTGTTAACTCATTACTAAGTGAGGCTTTGAGGTTGCCCTTACAGTGGCTAATGGAGCAATGATGATGATGACAATGATGTCCAACCTTGTGAGCCACTGTTCATGAGGTAGATTGTTGGTGTTTTCAACAATGACAGATGACAGTGAAAGATGGACAATGAAACAGTGGAATGACAAAACAACAACAGAACAATGAACAGAACAATGAAACAACAGAACAATTAAATGACAGAACAACAAAACAACAGAACAACAAAACAATGGAACAAAACAATGAAACAACAAAACAATAGCACAACAAAACAACAAAACAATAGAACAACAAAACAACAAAACAACAAAACAACAAAACAATGGAACAATGAAATGATGGAATGACAAAATGATAAAATGGTGCAACTAATGATGGGAGGGAGACCACTAACAATGGGAGGGGGGTGACTAACAATGGGCAGAATGACTGACAGCATGCAAGACCACCATTCCCTTCCTCACTTGAAGCATGAGATAGAGGGGGCTTTTTCTTTTTCTTTCTTTATCTTGTACATATGACTCCCCCTCTTATACAACTTGCAGTATATATATATATATTTTCTATGCCTACAGTAGTAAGTAAATAAAAAACTAGACTACATCTGGTTCAAAACTGGTTTGAACCAGTTTTGAACCAGTCATTAGACTGATACTGACTGGTTTTTACTGATTCAGTCATTGGTACTGTGGGAATGAAGATGTGCCAAGATAAATTAAGTCCATCAGTAAAAACCCAATTCAAGGTATAACTCAAGTATGAGGTTAAATCCATCCCCCCATTGATTTCCATCATTTCCTCAAGATTTTAAATATATGGGACCAGTCTTGGTCTTGGTCATGGCCCAAGTGGGTCAAATACTGTGACTGGACCAGTTCTTAAAGCACTAGGAAAGACTGATGCCCTCTCTCATCATCCAGATCATGGAGATGGGAGTGATGACATTCAAGGCATTGTGTTGTTGCAACCAGACTGGTTTATGGTTCAGGCATTAGAAGGTGTTGCCCTAGAGAGTGAGGAGTGGAACATCCTATGTGACATTCATTATGTGAATCATAGGAGTTTACATGAGAATGCAGTCACCCTAGCTATGAAGGAACTGAGAAAAGTTAGTGTTTGAAAGTCTGGTCCAGTCCAGTTTTTTGGCATCTGTAAGGACAACCTCAAAGCCTCACTTAATAGTGAGCTAACATCTAAGGACCCATCTGTTGATGCCCAGTATATGTGATAGACCTAAAAATCAAATAGTAAGCTAAAAACAGCAAAAAGGCAGAAATAGGTGGATCAAACTATGGAATGATGTCACCTTGATAGGTAAACATCCAGAAGGGGTCCTGCCTCTAAGAATAGAACTGTCAACATGTACCAACATGGAAAAAGATATAATCATAAAATAGGAATAAAATCATAGAAAATTATAGAAAAGGCAGAATAGAGTGAAATAAAATATAACAAATATTGGACAAATGCAGAAAATTGCCCAGATGTCTGGGGCACCTTCCTTTCCCCTTACATTACCACTCCTCCATGATGCATCACCCCTATGAATTCAAAACCATATTTGCCTGAAGTTGAACACTTGGATGCACTGAGGTGCAGAGGAATGTCAGCGGTAGAACTCTTCAGCCAGTCATGAAGTGTTCACATTGGACTCTGTGACCCAAGAGTTCTCCTCATCCCATAACCCTTCTAGCGCACTAGGTATTTGAGTTTGCCTCAGCGCAAGTGGCTGTCTAGAATGGACTTGACCTCATACTGAGGTTCACCCTCGATTACTGTAGGTGGTGGAGGAGGTCATGTTATCCATCCCAAAAATGGATCTGTGGGAGCAGATGGCAATTTTACAACCTGGAAGATAGGGTGGAGTCTGGACATTGACTATGGTAGCCATAGGTGGTAGGCATGTGATCCGATGCATCTAGTAATGAGGAACAGTCCAAGAAAATGATGGGTGAGTTTCTTGGATTTGCATATGGTGGAAAGGTCACTAGAGTCGAGGTAGACACAATCACCACCCTCATATGTGGGTGTAGGTGAGTGAAACAGGTTGTAGACACATGCCATGTCATCCTTCGCCTTAGCCAAAGCTGACTTTGCCTCCTCCAAAGTGTTCTTTATCTGCTCTGTGAACTCATTCACCATCTCCAAGTGTGAGGGTGCTTGCTAAGGCTCAAAATCCATGTGTGGATGTTGCCCTGTGTTGAGGAGGAAGGGAGTTTGTTGGGTGGAGGAGTGGACATAATTGTTGTACCCAAACTTGGCCATGGTAATGAGATCTTCCCAATTGTTCTATTGCTCATTGACAAAAATGTGGATATACTGCTCCAGTTTTTGGTTGACATGCTCCATCTGTCCATCTGTCTGTGGGTGGTAGGCAGTCAAGGTGAGGAGTTTGATCCCCATAGGCAGTACAGCTCTCAGGTGAACTCTGCAACAAACTGTGGCCCTTGATCACAAAGGAGTGCACCAGGCAATCCATGAAGCTTTCACACATGGTGCAGATAAAATCGAGCCACCCCAAGTGCAGTGACAGTCATATAAGTGGGGATAAAATGAGCTCACTTCCCAGCAGAGCTGACTGTGCATATTACCACATCAAACCCATTGGACTCTGGTAGTTCCACCACGAAGTCCACACTGCCAATAATAGGTCCCCAGTGCATTTTGAGCACCAATATATTGGTTTTCACACTTTCAATCAACTTTGAATGCTTCATACAGCTCATAATATACACTTGAAACACTATCAATGAGTTATGAACTAGTTTCAAGTAATATTGCAGTGATATCAGCCTTTGAACAAGTCCAAAAACTTCGAAAATTTTCAAAAAACCTTAAACCTTGAAAAACATCTTCAGACACAGTATTTCCTATTTGAACAATCTTTGGACACATGCTGGACACATGGGACACTATCTCGAGTATATTGAACACATTCCAACTGCATGTGCATGCATACAATCAGTTCAAAGCAGTTTCCAATATTTTATGCAATTTATAATAAGGACAGTTCGCTTTGGTGTTTCAATAATATATTGAAACATTAGGACAAGCACTTTTGATATGCTGCAACTCTGTACATTTCACTTATTATCATTTCTTATTTGTTTCATAATTTGCAAAGCTCTTTATTGCTGTGCATATTGCCTCATGTTCTCCACATGTTGTATTTTCTTTTTAAGTACCACCCCTTCAAAATGTGTATAGACTTGTACTAGTTACTAAACAAGAAAGTTGTCATCTTTCTCCCAGATCGCAGTGATTTAAGAGTTCAGTTTGGTCTTATTCAGTCTGAAGTCTAGTGTTTCACACTAAATTTCTTTGGAAATCCTTGCATTATGCTATTTTTGCTCTCGTTTCCCTTAATTCCCCTTTGCTTTGCTTCTATTACTCGTTTAGTCCCTTGATCTTGCATCTGAACATATTTGTGCATTCCAAATTCATCAATCTAGCCATGAAATTCTCTAAAATACCATGAGACACATCCTTTTAGCTTCAAATTGCTTTGACAGGCAGTCCTTTTATGACTATTTGACCCCCGAAGAATTGTTGTCTCTATCACCCTAAGTTCATATAAAATAGAAGGAACAACACCACAAATTTGCTTAACAATGAAATTTTCATCTCAGTCTGACAGATGACATCTAGAGGGCCTTGCATCCTTCCTCTGACTTGTGTTATACCATCTGAAGCCATTTAGTAGGTTTTGTTTGGGTTTCTGGATTGAGCATCATCACCAACATCCCAATGATTCTCTGGGACTGAGAGGGGATGTAACTCACCAATGAGTTGGGACATCTGGGACCACCAGTAATTCCATGATATGAGCTCCAATATCTTCCAATGCCCAGGGTGGCCAGCAATGAGCGAGTCATGGTGCTCAGAGATGAGTCATCATCAAAGCTGGAGATTGTTAGAGACATAGATATGGTGATAATACTTAATCTGGAAACTTAACAAAAACCTGTCAAAAGGCCTAAGAAGTATAACACAGGCTAGAGGAAGGGTGCAAGTTGGTACTAAATATCACCACTGATATCCAAAAGTTGTAGTGAGTGACATGAAATGATGAGGTGCATTTCGAAAAGTCTTCAGAGGCATATGAAGAAGTTCAAAAGAGTTCAAAATAGGTTCAAAGATGTGTGAAATAGTTTGAAGAGGGTTTGAAAGGGTTTGAAGAGGTTTGAAGTAGTTTTGAGGAAAGTTGGAGATGTTTGAAGTGGTTTGAGGTATATCAAGGAATGAGTATAGCAAATGGGAAGTGTTTTTTGAGAGGTGATAGATAATATGCGATAAGTTGAAGGCAATATGAAAGTTTGCGAAAGTTCACGATATTTTACAGAACTTAGAGATATGATGTGAGGCTAAGACCCAAGAAAATGGCTTTTAAATCAAATGATAATGGAGAGGGTAACTTCTTCTCTATTCTCTTGTCTGCCTCCCTTATAAGTAACTAATACAAGTCTATATACAATTTGAAGAGATAGTATGAAAGAGGAAACAATAATATATGGAAAACATGAGGCAGTATGCACAGCAAATAAAGGTATTTTAAAACATGAAACAAATGAGAAATGATAATAAATGAAATGTATGTTGTCCCAGTATAGTAAAAGTACTTGTCCTATTGCTTCAATATATCATTGAGACATAAACCTGCATTTATCGCATTCTAAATCTTTTGTCATCTCTCCTCATGTCCAGTGGTGCTCGATATGTGATGAAATGGCTCATTCCAGTTGTGCAGTGTATATCAAAAGGGTTTTTGGGAGCAGCTATATGGTGGCTGATGTCATTCTAAGTGGTGCAAAGTTATTTGAAAGTGTTCAAAATGTTGCGAAGTCATTCAAAATCATTTAAAAGTCATCCAAAACAGTTTGAAAAGGGTTCAAAATTGATTTTATGGCATTCATAGTGATTCGGAGCATCTGTCATAATGTGTCGATACAATTGGAAATCTTCTTCAAACCTTAGAGTATGCAATAAACCTATCAATGGTCACAGAAGTACAGGATGTCATTTGTTTTGGTCCATTCTGATGCACTAAGCAAACAAGTGGATCTCATTCTCAGCTCCTTCACTGCCAGAGCTACAGCATCCTCATATAAACTGCTACAGTTTCCATAATAAATGCCACATAGAATACTGTGCTCCTCACCCTCCAATGTGACATCCTCTAGCGCACAGACTGTAAACAGATCAGGTTGCAACAACACAATACCTTGATTGTCATTGCTTCCATCTCCATGGTTTAGACGATGAGAAAGGGCATCGGTCTTCTCCATGCTGTGGCCTGGGCAATAATGCAGGGAGAAATTAAATCTGGAAAGGTAGAGAGACTAGTGGGCTTGGCGATGGTTAAGTTTCTTGGCAGTCATGAAGTACTCAAGGTTCTTGTGGTCCATCCAGATCTCAACCTTGTGTTGAGCACCCTCCAGGAAATGTTGCCACTTCTCCAGTGCCCACATTATTACCAGCATCTCCTTGTTATGGATCTCATAATTGCATTCCACAGCACTGAGACTCTTTGAGTAGAAGGCAATGGGGTGCCACTTCTGGTCCTCAGGAGACTGTTGGGACAACACTGGATAATGTGGTCATGGGCATGCTCAGGGATGGGTACAGGTTTGGATTTCTGTATCTGAGGCAATACCAGACCCTTATCCATGGGTTTGCAGGTACCAACAGCCAGTCAGGTGCCTGATCATATGATGTTGTTGATCAAAACAACAACAACAACAACAACAACATGATCAACGACAACATCAACAGCAAAAATGACTATGGCTACTACCACCACCCCCTCCCTCGCTCCAAATGTAAATGGAGGGGTTCTTGGCTCTATTCTGGGTGGTGACAACAATGACAACAACCCCTCCCTCACATCAAATATGAGCTGGAGGAGGATATCTTTTGGTTTGTAGGCAATGACAATGATGATAACCCTCCCTTGTGTGTAACATGAGTTGGAGGAAGCTATCTTTTGGCTCTGGGCAATGATGATTATGAGCCCACCACCATCACCCCCTCCCTTGTTGCAAAATGAGCAGGGGGTTCTGTTGTTCTTTTCTTGGTGATACCAGCCAACACCACCTCTCTGTCACCTCAGATGCAAGCGGGGGGCTTGGTCTTGTCTCCGACCACCTACCACTGCCCTTCTGTCACCTCAAACATGAGTGGGAGGTTTGTTTCATCCACAAATGGCCACTACCACCCCTCCATCACATTAAATGTGAGCAAGGGGCTTGTCTTGTTCACCAATGGCCACTACTACCCCTCTGTCACCTTAAATGTGAGGAGGGGCCTTGTTGATGATACTCAACCTGGAAACCCAAACAAAACCTACTAAATGGCTTTGGATGGTATAACACAAGTCAGAGGAAGGGTGCGAGTTGGTACTAAATATCACCGCTGATACCCAAATGTTGTGTTTAGTGGCACAAAAGGACAAATCATATTGCGAATACTCTCTACAGGTATACAAAAAGGCTCAGAAGAGTTCAAAAAAAATTTGAAGAGGTTTGAAGTTATGTGAAGTAGTTTCGAAGAATGTCGAAATGGTTCAAAGTGGGTTCAAAGAAGTTCATAGATGTCAGGCTAATGTCGAGGTATGTCAAAAAGTGAATATAACAAATAAGGAGTGTTTGGCGACAGGTGATAGGTGATGTGCCATAAAATGAAGAGCGAATGCAATAGTTTCGAAGAAGTTTGTGATATTTTGCAGAACTTAGAAATATGACCCGAAGATAAGACTCAAGAGAATAGCTCTTAAATCAGATGATAGTGAGAGGGTAACTTGTGCTCTGTTCCCCATTGGTGTTCTTCTTAGTAACTAATACAAGTCTATATACAAGTTGAAGAAATATTACTAAAAAGGAAACAAGAACATGTGGAAAACATAAGGCAATATACACAGCAATAAAGGTATTGTAAAACATAAAACAAATAAAAAATGATAATAAGTGAAATGTACATTGTCCCAGTATGGTAAGAGTTCTTGTTCTATTGCTTTAATATATCAATAAAACATAAAACTGCACTTGTTGTATTATAAGTCTCTTGTAGTCTCTCCTCATGTCCAGTAGTGCTCAATATGTGATGGAATAACTCATTCCAGATGTGCAGCATGTGTCAAAAGTGTTTCAAGACAGCTATACAGCAGCCAATATTGTTCAAAATGCTGCAAAGTCATTCGAAGTGTCACAAAATAGTTCGAAAGCATTTGAAATGTCTTGAAGTCATCTGAAATAGTGCAAAATAGTTCGAAAAGGATTCGATGTCGATTTCGTGGTGTTCATAGTGATTCGGAGTGTGTGTCATAATGTCTCAATACAGTTAAATCCTTCTCCAGACCTTAGCACACACAGTGGACCTATCATTGTCTCATCCACCACCAGCCACCACTGCCCCTCTATTGCCTCAAATGTAAGGAGGGGCTTTATCTCATCCACCACCAGCACCACTCCCCCTCCATCACCTCAAATGCAAGTGAGGGGGCTCATCTTACCCACCATCAGCCACCACCACCCCTCTGTTGCCTCAAACATGAGAAGGGCCCTTGTCTCACCCACCACCACCTGCCACCACCCCTCCCTCACTCCAAAAGTGAGTGGAGGGGTCTTGTGTATTGTTCTCATTGACGGTGACCACCATCACCCTCTCCCTTGCTGCAAATGTGAGTTGGGGGTTATTTTGTTTTGTTTTCATTGACACCGATTGCACCAACCCCTCTCTCACTCCAAATTCAAGTGAAGGGGTCTCCTGCCATGTTCTGTCAACAGCAGCCACTGCCAACAGCCCTACCCTCATCCAAAACATGAGTGCATGGGGCTACAACCTTTATTTATTACTAGTAGATATGTATTGTAAGTATATAGATTATAATACATAATTTCTGAACCAAAACTACTTGAGACCCGCAGGGTAACTGTGGGTTTTGAGGAAACCCATGGAAACCCACAATAAACACTGCACCTGTACCCACATGGGCATAGTATTCATGGGTACAGGTATGGGTACAAAAGAAATTTACCCAAGGGTTACCCATGTCACACCCTAGGCATACTTCTACCACCAATGTCATTCACCCACACCTACATATAAGGTTGGTGACAATGTCTACCTCAACTCCAGTGACATTTCCACCACATGACCATTCAAGAAACTTGCCTACCACTTCCTTGGACCTTTTCCCATCACCAAACATATCAGGTTGCATGCCTATCGCCTATGGCTACTACAGTCAGGGCAATGGATCATAAAAGGGGGGTGATGTAAGAGAAAAGAGAGGCATCCCAAGTGTCTGGGCAACTTTCTGCATTCATTCCACTTTTTATATATATATTTTATTTTACTCTATTCTGCCTCTACTATGATTTTCTATGATTTTATTTCTATTTTATGATTATTTTTGGTTTTCTCCATGTTGGTACAGTTCTATTCTTAAAGGCAGGGCCCCTTCTGGATGCTTACCCCTTGGGGTGATGTCATTCTGCTACCTTGATCTGCCTACTTCTGCCTGATTCTATTTTTAGCCTATTATTTGATTTTTGGGTCTTTCACATACACTGGGCATTGACAGATGGGTCCTTAGAGTTTTCTCTTTGGATTCCCCTCTGTTAGGTGTAGTGAATGGCAGGGGTATGCAAAACCCCAGGGGTATTTGTCAAGGGTAGGTGAGGGTAGGAGTGAAGATACAGAATTTTATACCCTCAGCCAACCCTTACCCTTGGGAGGGGTCTGAGGGTAGGTAGAATTTCTGCATTGGGGCATATAATAAAGATAATTTGCATTAAGACTTATGCAGAGGTTATGCTAAATTTGAATAATATACATTCCATTTACCTTAGATTAATATTTTGATGTTATATGGTTTACAAACTGTGCCTTACCACTTCCAACTGAGAATGTGTTACTGCTATGATCCCAACATGCCCTTGCTGACAATCAACAATTCTAATATCTGTTCCCTGCCACATCCCCTCATCTGTGTCAAATTCTGTCCACTGTCTGTCTGTGGCTTGTAGTTGCACATGCCAGTGTTGCTGCTATTGGATTTCTGTTCCTAAGATTGGCCATTTCCTAGTGCCAGTCTGGTTTATAACAGTTAATACACAGCACTCTTACACCACCAACTTAAAGTGACCAGAAGTCCTTTTTTTCTAAACAATTCATAGTAAAAGTGATTTAAGTCATCTTGTGACAATATCCTAGTGCACTACCCTGGGGGTATTGTGTGCCCCTCCATACACTTACCCATACCCCTCAAAACCCTGACCCTTTCAAGGGGTAAGGGGTTTTGGAGGGTAGGGGTAAGGGTAGCCTTAGAATACCCCAGGTTACTCCTGCCATTCTCTAGTAAGGTGCACCTGAAGTGTCTGTATTATGTAGTATAATGTTAACTTTGGATTCCCCTCTGTTAGCGCATTATTAAGTGAGGCTTGAGGTTGCCCTTACAGCTAGCTTGGACTTGCAGACACCAGTGTTCTCCAAGGTGTATTTCTGGTGTCCAAACTCAATTACTCTAGTTTGATCCCATTAAATAAAAGTGATCTTCCTGTGATAGATTCCTCAACAGCTGGTCCTGCAAATTTTTCCACATTCATCGCATTGTTTGGTGGATAAATTGGGTTTTTACTTTGTTTTTGATGACCTTAACACCACTAATTATAATGCAAGAAATACATTTATTTCTCATTGATCGCGTGTGATGTGGCACTTCTGCCACAGTTCTCCTTGCGATTTTCCCAAAAACCTATGGTGATGGGCATCATTTTCTGCATCTGGTGTCACCTCCTTTGAATTCAGACTCAATGCTGCCTCCTCTGTTGCTTTTCTGTAAACATGACTTTAGAATACCTCACTACTCATATCCCTGGCTTTTTTGTGCCCCTCCCAAATGGCATCCCACATTTTCTGCAGTCTCACAAGTCCAACAGGCCCTTTCAATGAGTGTGTAGATTTCCAAAAGCAAAGTTGGGAGTTGGTCATCTACTGCCCAATAACATTCCACTTTGTCACCATTGCATGGTGAGTTTTCACCAAATCTATGCTTATTTCTGTTGGCTCACTCACAGTCATCTAAGGCCAACCACAAAGAGTAAGCAAATCATGCCATCAGATATCAAGAACTGGCTTCATGCTCATGGCCTTCATTGGCCTTGCTTTGCCCCCTGGTTGCCAGCTCCAACTTATGATCCTCAACACAAATAGTTGAGTCATTCAGTAGCAACAAAGTAGTCATGTTTTGTACCAGCTATCCACCAAAATGCAACTTTTATTGTGAGTGAAATTCTGGTCTCCAGCTACTAACTCATTGAATGCTTGAGCAGTAAATCTGACAAAGATCTACAAGATGGCAACACTAGAATATGAGTATTCAAACCTCCCAACACTAGGAAAGTACAATTATGCACTCCCTTACATGCCACCATCTCATGCTCACACTACACAGCCATACAATCAAGAGTATCAATGACAGATATCTTGATGGACTTCCTCCTTCACAATGGGGACATTTCTCACAGTGGTCCCTATCTCAATGGTTACTGTGAGGAACATGTCAGCCAGTACCTGCTTATCCAACAGAAAAGTGGGGTTCTATCCATTGCTGTAGAGAAGAAAACCCACTCATCATTGAGCAGTAAGTTTATTTGTGTGTCCTAGATTTCTGATTCCTAATATCTCCTAACAGGGACCTTACTATCCACCTCCTCACCTTGCTATATACCCATGAAGTGCCATTCCCATTCTGTGGCCAGTCCAATGGTCCCATGCGATGGTCATGATGCACCTGAGGCTGTGATGCTCAAGGCAGGGTCATCTACTGCAATTGACACTGCGAGTCATCTGGCAAGTATCTTCAAGCATCTCGAGGCTGGCGGGGGGATAAGTGACTGGCAGTTGAGCTGCTTGGTGGAACAATGTGGTAAATGCCTTGAATACTACCTTTTCTGCTTGCTCAAGACCCACAGTCCCTTGTGTGATGGTAGTATTGTCTTGTAAGAATACAAGTCTTGTTATACTCAATGATGTGAACAAGTTATGGTGTACTAGTATCTGTTCACAAGGATAAAATAACATGACCAGAGCCAATTCCAGTGAGATTGCTTCCAGATTCCATCACCTTGGCATAATTTGTGCTCGATTTATCAAGTGTTTCTAATGCTTTGTGAGGGCATCTGATGTTTTACAGTGTTAATTGTAAGGGGAAAGGAAGGCGTCCAAGGTGTCTTGGCAATTTTCTGCATTTGTCCCATATTTTTTTATATTTTATTTGACTCTATTCTGCATTTTCTATGATTTTCTATGATTTATTCCTATTTTATTATTATGTTTCACTTTTTTTCCATGTTGGTACATGTTGACAGTTCTATTCTTAGAGGTGGGACCCCTTCTGGATGTTTACCGATCAAGGTGACATCATCCCACAGCCTGATCTGCCTATCTCTGCCTTTTTGCTATTTTTAGCTTACTATTTAATTTTTGGCTCCATCACATATACTGGGCATCGACAGATGGGTCCTTAGAGTTTTCTCTTTGAATTCCCCTCTGTTAGGTGTGCCTAGAGTGTCTGTATTATGTAGTATAATATTAACTTTGGATTCCCCTCTGTTAGCTGCCTTCTAAGTGAGGCTTTGAGGTTGCCCTTGTAGTAAAAAACTCTCTCCTAAGACTCAAAATCTTGGACACTCTGCCAAGATAGGCAGGTACAGAGTAGAAGACAACTCCCAAAGCTCCACAGGCTCCCTACACACTGTCCCAGACACTCCCACCTCTAGTGTGCACCATCTTTTACCTGATCCACCATCTAGTGCCATTGATGCGCTTGAAGGTGACATTGCTGGAATTTGTGCACAAATTAATATACTCACATCTACCATTGAAACCTTTGTTAGAACCCTCCAATAGAACCCTACACCACCCATTTTGACCCCTAGTGCACCAAGCATGCACACACCACCCAACATGCACCCAAGTGAAGACGTGCACATTAAACCCACTGATAGGTCTATTGCATGCTCTAAGGTCTGGGAAGGGTTTCAATTGTATCAAGACATCACGACACCTGCTCCCAACCCCTACAAATGCCACAAATTTGGTTTTGAACTCATTTTATACCATTTCAAATACTTTCAAATAATTTCAAATAACTTTGAATGATTTTGCGATACTTCAAACACCTTTGAATCACTTTGCACCACTTCAAATGATGTTGGCCATCATATATCTATACTAAAACCCTTTCGATACACATGGTACATCTGATATGAACTATGGCATCGCAAATCGAGCACTACCAGACATGAGGAGAGATGACATGAGACTTAGGATGTGATAATAGCACTTAGAGGCTTCAATGATATATTGAAGCAAAAAAATAAGTACTTTTACTATACAGGGACACTGTACATTTCAATTATTTATCATTTCCCATTTGTTTTATAATTTACAAAGTCCTCATTGTTGCATATATTGCCTCGTGTTCTACACATGTTAGATTTTTTTTTTAGTACTATCTCTTCAAAATGTATATAGACTTGTACTAGTTACTTAGAAAAACAGAGAAGAAGTCACCCTCTCCATTATTGTTCGATTTAAGAGCCATTCTCTTGAGTCTTAACCTCACATCACATCTCTAAGTTCTGTAAAATATCGTGAACTTCTTTAAACTTTCACATTTGCTTCTCGACTTATCGCACATTGCCCATCATCTTTCGAAAAACACTTCTTATTCATTATATTTGCTCCTTGACATACCTTGACATCAGTCCGACATCTTTCAACTTCCTCAAAACTACTTTGAACCTTTTCAAACCCTTCGAACCTTTTCAAACCCTTCGAACCTTGTTTGAACTATTTTGCACATCTTCAAACCTGCTTTGAACAACCTTGAAACTTTCGAACAACTTTGTATGCTCCCACAAACTATTCTTACCATTTCACATCCCTAAACACAACCTTGGATATCAACGGTGATATTTAGTACCAACTCACACCCTTCCTCTGACTCATGTTACACCATCTGAAGCCATTTAGTAGGTTTTGTTCAGGTTTCTGGGTTGAGTATTATCACTGTGCCCCCCACCAAATTCAATGGCATGCATTCCCAGGAATGTGCCTTCCTCAATTCCTGCGAGTTGTACATCAGTCTATGCCCAAACCAATTTGTGGATGATGCCGCTAAAATTTATTGGGCTCTCATGTACATGAAATCTGAGCATGCCTATCTCTACATCGACCATATATTACACCAGACCAAGGAGCATGGCTCCCTTCCATTTTCCACCTGGGGGGACTTTTGTGATGAGTTCATATGGCACTTCTGCCCCCTCAACAAGCACCAATGAGCCATAATGCACCTTGAATCCACTTTCTACTACCAAGCACATCAATCTGTGGATGACTACATTGATGAATTTCAAGACTTGGTGGACATAGTGAGGTATGGGAGTGGGTTGCTTGTGGTGGTAAAGTTTTGTTGAGGTCTTAATTGGGAAATTCAAGATCAGATTGCACAGATATTGGAGGGACATCCAGTGGATGATGATGGAAATGCTTGGTACGAGGCTGCTTCACTTTGCAATGGGAATCGACTCACAAATGCAGAATTTACTGTGGCCTTCTGTACTCCTACCACCACCCATGCACCACACACCTTTAATCAAGCACTTCCTCACCCTAATCCCATTCCTATGTGCCAATCCACCGCATTGAGCTCCAACACCCTAGTCGAGCTTGCAGGCTAGACCTCTGCTACTGTTGTGGGGAAACCAGACACATGGCTCGTAATTGCTCCCACTGCCAAGACATCTGTAAACTCACACCTGAGGGACAAGACAAGCTCCTCCAGAACCTGTTGGCACTGGTGGATGTTGAAGGCCTGGAGAAAGAGGAAGTTAAAGAGGAAGAGGTGGAGAAACAGGATTTTTTGCCCACAGTGAGTGAACAGTACACCCTTGTTGCCTGTCCATAACCACTTTGAAGTTCTGTCTGTTGATTTACTAGAGGATGAATCCTATTCTATGACCGTTCCTTCTCCAGACCCCTCTGAAGTGGCTAAAGACATACCTACCCCTTCCTCCCTTCCCTTCCTCTACCCAGACTAAAGTCCTGGGAGCATAAGCTACTACGCAAGTACATTGTGGTGTTCACCCCCTTCCAACGATCCCTAGAATTGAAGATCGAGCTGCAGACCATGGATACAGGGCAAGTACTCGGTGTCTCTGCTCTTTTGGACTTGGGTGCCACAGGCCTTTTCATTGAGTTGCATCTGGTTCAACAAAAACAACTTAACATCTGCTCACTATCTTGACCCATACCTGTCTACAATGTAGATGGCTCCCCAAATAAAGCCAGGGCAATTTGGGAGGTTGTCGACCTAGTTCTCCAGTACAAGGATCATAGCAAATGGACTCTCTTTGCAGTGATCCAGCTGTGGAAGCAGGAGGCAATTTTTGGCTACCCATAATTTTATAACCATAATCCTGAGGTCAATTGGGTGACAGATGAAGTCATGATGAGTCATTGTCCCTCTCACTATTGTGCTTGCTTCACTGAAGGCAGACAGGAACATCAAGGGCAAAAGGTCCTCTTACAGCATGCTTGAAAGTGTTGTGCTGGTCCAATGCCTGTGGCCAATGTGGACTTAGAAGATGTCCCAGATCTTGCACCCAACTCAGATGATGATGAAGAGGAGGTGGAGGAAATTGAGGAAGGTGACCAAATTTTCTACACTGCCATTAACCTTTCGCATGAGGTGTGTGCCACCTTGAATGTATCCCAGTGCCTTGCAAAGGCCTTCCATAAGAACAGTGCACCCAAATCTTTCGCTGACTCCATGCTTCCTCACCTGCATAACTTTGAGGATGTTTTCTCCAAGAAATCCTTTGACTCACTTCCTAACCATAAGCTGTGGGATTATGCAATTGAGCTCACGCCAGGTGCCATGCCCTCTTCTTGCAAGGTCTATCCTCTCTCCCCTGAAGAACAGTGACAACTCAACAAGTTCATCGATGAACACTTGGCTTTAGGTCATATCCACTCTTTTAAATTGCCCATGGCCTCACCCTTCTTCTTTGTCAAGAAAAAGAATGCATCCCTTTAACTGGTTCAAGACTATCGATGCCTTAATACCATCACAGTCAAAAACTGTTATCTGCTACCCCTCATATCCAAACTTGTTAACCAACTCTGCAGAGCACGCTACTTCACCAAGCTCGATGTCCATTGGGGTTACAACAATGTCCAGATAAAGAAAGTGGATGAGTGGAAGGCAGCTTTTCACACAAATCATGGTCTTTTTGAACTGCTTGTCATGTTCTTTGGTCTCACTAATAGTCCCTCCACCTTTCAGACCATGATGAACAATATCTTCCATGATCTCATACTGGAAGGCATGTTCTGTGTCTACCTCAATGACATTCTCATCTTCATGTGAGACCTTGATGAACATCACTGAATCATGCTCCTGGTACTGGAACGACTTCAGCAGCACAAACTCTATCTTTGTCACAACAAGTATGAGTTTGAGAAGACACAAATCGAGTACTTGGGCCTGATCATCTTGGATGGGCAAGTAAAAATGGACCTGGTCAAGGTTGCTGGTGTTACAACTGGCCCATGCCCACAAACAAGAAAGAGGTGCAGTCTTTTCTGGGCTTCATCAATTTCTATCAGCGCTTTATTAAAGATTTTTCCCACCATGCCTGCCCACTATTCAACCTCACTGGCAAGGAGGAATGGAGATGGGAGAATACACAGCAGGAAGCATTCGATAAGCTTAAAGAGATGGTTACTTTTACCCCAATCCTCACCTTTGCTGATGACTCATGCCCCTTCCATGTAGAAGCTGACAGTTTGGACTTTGCAACAGGCACAGTACTATCCCAACAGTCTCCTGAGGACCAGAAGTGGCACCCCATCACCTTCTACTCAAAGAGTCTCAGTGCTGTGGAATGCAATTATGAGATCCACAACAAGGAGATGCTGGCAATAATGTGGGCGTTGGAGGAATGGCGACATTTCCTGGAGGATGCTCAACATAAGGTTGAGATCTGGATGGACCACAAGAACATCGAGTACTTCATGACCACCAAGAAGCTTAATCATCACCAATCCCACTGGTCCCTTTACCTCTCCAGGTTTGATTTCTTTCTGCATCATCGCCCAGGACACAGTATGGGAAAGACCGATGCCCTCTCTTATCACCCGGACCATGGGGATAGAAGCAACAACAATCAAGGTATTGTGTTGTTGCAACCTGATCTGTTCACAGTCCATGCATTAGAAGGTGTTGCCTAGGAGGGTGAGGAGCATAGTATCCTATGTGACATTCATCATGCAAACCATAATGGTTTACACAAGGATGCTGTGGCTCTGGCAGTGAAGGAGTTGAGGAAGGGATCTACTCCTTCACTTTGTGCAGCAGAGTGGACAGAGAAGGACAATATCCTCTACTTTTATAACTGCATCTACGTCTCTAACGATCCCCAACTTCGATGATGACTCATCTCTCAGCACCATGACTCACTCATTGCAGGTCACTCCGGACATTGGAAGATGTTGGAACTTGTATCATGGAATTATTGGTGGCCCCAGATGTCTTGACTCATTGGTCAGTACTGTTGCACTTGTGATCTCTGCTTACACACCAAGACTCCATGGTGCAAGCCCATGGGTGAGTTACACCCCCTTCCTGTCCCAGAGAATTGTTGGGATGTCATCAGTGTGGACTTTGTGGCAGAACTACCAGAGTCCAATGGGTTTGATGCAGTAATGTGCACAGTTGACTCTGCTAGAAAGCAAGCTCATTTTATCCCACTGTCACTGTGCTTGGAGCAGCTCGACTCTACCTGTGCCATGTGTAGAAGCTCCATGGACTGCCTGGTGCATTCCTCTGTGATCGAGGACCACAATTTGTTGCAGAGTTCACCTGAGAGCTGTACCACCTGTTGGGGATCAAACTCCTCACCTCGACCGCCTACCACCTACAGACAGACAGACAGATGGAACGAGTCAACCAAGAGCTCGAGCAGTACATCTGTGTCTTTGTCAATGAGTGGCAGGATGACCAGGAAGATCTCCTCCCCATGGCTGAGTTTGGATACAACAACCATGTCCACTCTTCCACCCAACAAACTTCCTTCCTCCTCGACACAGGGCAACATCCACACATGGGCTTCTGTTAGGGTGATACCCACTAATCTGCTAGCTGGACCATGCAGGTTCTCCTACAAGAAGGCAGCGGGGGGCATGCGCATGATGGGGGGATTTGATGGATTTGATGTGATGGGTTAAAAATAGAATGGTTGGCTGAATTAGGCTTTTCACACCACTATTGTGGATGGAATACCTAAGAGAACATAACTGAGGTCTTCTAGTATTTATTTTAGGATTATATACTATGTTATATATATTGTAGTATGTTATTATGGATGCGCACACACATGCACATACATATTGATGCATGTAAATAGAAAATTTCTATGCTGACAAATAATGCATATATAGGCATTTTGTAGCATATTTTGGTGAAATAAAATAAAATAAAAATAGTATTATGTAATAGACATGTTAGGAGACTGTTTTCTAACATTACCCCCCTTTTATGCCTTGACTTCCAGGCAAGAAAATATTGCATCTGTCCCCTCTGTGAAATTCTGGTAAGGCCAGAAATTCATCCCTTCATACACCATCCTAGCAATGTGACACGGAGCATTTGGATTACATTTAAAGAATTGGGTGATTGCTTTACATGCTTGCTTACAATTCTCTTCTGGCTCCCATGAATTATTTTCATCGGTGTAGTTCTTCCACTTGATTAAGAACTCCAATTTATTTCGTCAAAGACGAGAGTCCAAAACTTCTTCTACAATATATTCTGGAGCACCTTCTACCATTATTGGAGGCTGTGGAGTAGTTTTTTAACCAGGAATAGTGGGTGGGTGGTAAGGGCATAAATGGGAAATATTAATTTCAGGATCAATCTTGAATGACTGAGGTAATTTTAATACTACTGCATTGGGTGAAATTATTTTAGAAATTGGATATGGGCCAACTTGCTTCTCTGTAAGCTTTCTTGAAGGTTGTGGAATATTCAGATCCTTGGTACTTAGCCATACCAAGTCACCAACTTTATACTCTGGAGCAACAGCTCAAGTATGATCTGCATGTCGCATCATGTCATCATGTGCTTTCATCAATGCTGCCTCTGCTTCCTCCTGCACCTTTCACATTTTTGACACAAAGTCCTCCACTGATTGTACCTTGACTTCCCTTTGAGGTTCTACTCCCATTCTGGGATGATAACCATAATTAGCAAAGAAGGGTGACATGCGAGTAGCCAAATGGAATTTATTATTGTGGGAAAATTCTGCAATTGCCAACCATTCAGGTCAGTTGGTTTGTTGGTGATTGACAAACATGTGTAGGTACTGCTCCAACTCCTGATTCATTCTCTCTGTCTGCCCATCGGTTTGTAGGTGATATGCCATAGATAATTTGGTTTGAAGCCCCAATATATTATTTAACTCTCACATAAATGCAGAAGCAAATTGTAATCCACGATTGGAGATAACCGTATCAGGTAATCCATGTAACTGCCATACCTGATTTAGATAGAGGTGTGCCAAACCCAATGATGAGGTTTCTGCAGTAGTAGGAATGATATGGACTTCTTTTGTGAAGCAGTTGCATACTACAAATATTGCATCGTATCCTTGAGCTTCAGGTAATCCTGTGATAAAGTCCACAGATATATCTTGCCATGGTGCTTTAGGTATAGGGTTCAGCATTAATTTCCCAGCAGGCTTTTCTGGAAATTTCTTCCCCCTCATGCATGTGTGACATCCATCCACATACCCCAACACATACTTTGAAATTCTGGGCCACCAATAATTTCTCATCACCAACTCCAATGTCTTCCACCTTCCTGGATGTCCAGCAGCTGGCATGTTATGATGTAACCGTATGATCTCCCTTTGAAAATCTTGATCCTTCGGTACATACACCTTTCCTCTGAACAACACTAACTCTTGTTCTTCAACCCATTCATCTCCTTTAATATTACCTTTCTTCTCTCCCCTCAAAGCTTTTACAGCTTCCACCACTTCATCATCCATCTCTGAACATTGCCTAATTTTAGACAACATTTCTGTCTCTGAGCTATCCACCAATAGATGCCCTTGACGCATAGCGCAAATATGAAAGTATTCAGGTTTGAGTAGAGTAATATTTTTATTGTCCTCCTCTACTCCTCTTTTATGATCTGTACATCTGGATAATGCATCTGCTTTCCTCATCAAGTTTCCCACTTTGTGGACCAAGTGAAAATTAAAGTGCGATAGGAATAATGCCCAACATGCTTGTCAATGGTTAAGCTTTTTAGCAGACATAAAGTATTGCAGATTTTGATGGTCTGTCCAGATTTTGATCTGATGTGTACATCCTTCCAAATAATGTCTCCATGCTTCCAATGCTTGTATGATTCCCAACATCTCTTTATCATGCACATCATAATTTCTCTCCACATCATTCAACCCTTTAGACAAATATGCACAAGGATGCCATTTGTCATCTTCACATAGCATTGATAATACTGCTCCAGTAGCAAAGTCTGATGCATCTGATTCCACTCGTAAGGGACATGTGAAATCTACTGGGGCTAATATTGGTTCTTCCACAAACTTCCTCTTCAACTCCTCAAATGCTGTTTGCTGTTGTTCTCCCCATCTCCACACTACTCCCTTTCGCATAAGGTTGTGTAATGGTGTGGCAATTTTGGAAAAATTATGAACAAAGCGATGATAAAAATTGGCAAGTCCCAAGAAAGCCTGAACTTCCTTGAACAGGTAGGCATGGGCCAATCAACAATTGCCTGTACCTTGATAGGATCCATCTTGATTCCATCAGGACCAATCTTTAATCCCAAGAACTCGATCTTGCTTGCTCCAAATACACACTTCTCCAGTTTAACAAATAAATCATTCTCTGCCAACCTCTTCAACACCTCCTGCACTATTGCCTCATGATTTTCTTCATCCTCTGTGAATATCAAAATGTCATCAATAAATATAATTACCATGCCTTTGTCTATCACATCCTTGAAAATGTTGTTCATCATATTTTGGAAAGTTGGGGGACTATTGGTCATCCCAAAAAACATGACTAGCGGCTCGAAGGATCCTCGATGCATGGCAAATGCTGCTTTCCACTCATCTCCTTTCTTTATTCATACATTGTTGTACCCCCAGCATAAATCCAATTTTGTAAAGACCTTGGCCTTTCCCACCTTGTCAATTATCTCTGAGATCAACAGCAAAGGGTATGCGTTCTTCACTATCCACTCGTTCAAATACCTATAATCTGTACACATCCTCTTCCTCTGATCCTTTTTTGGTACAAAGAATACTGGTGATGTCTGCAGTGATTTCGAAGGTCGTATGTATCCCTTGCGCAACTATTCATTAAGGAATGCATCCACTTCTTCTTGTTCCTTCGGAGATAATGGATAGACTTTTGACTTCTTTGGCACAAATCCCAGTTTTATCTCAATAGCATGATCCCATGGCTTTCGCACTGGCATCCTCTCCAATTCCTTCTTCTGAGAAACTGACAAATATTTATGGTAGGCTTTTGGCACCCACTCCTTCACTGGCTTCTCCACTTTCTCCACATTTTTATCCCGTGACTGTCCTCCACAAATTTCCCTAAAGGTTTGCTTCTGTTCTTTTTTACTAGTCATAATTGGAACTTCCCTGTTTGGCATATCTTCATCCTCTACTTCCTCCATTGTAACAGAATATTTTCTTAAATGTTTTTTATCTTTCTTTTCCTTCTTCTCCTTTCTTACTTTTTTCCCATACACATTACATTCTTTAGGACAACAAGTCATGTGTACCTTCCCAGTTTTCCAATCAATTTCCAGATTATGCTTTCATAACCATGGACATCCAACTATCAGATTGGTTTTCTCAAGGTTGCACACCTCAAATATGGCTCATTCCTGATGATCCTGATACTTCAATATCATTGTCACCTCCTCCTTAATAGTTCCTCCACGATTGATCATACCATCAATATTGTACACCATTATAGGTTGTGGCAGTTTACATGTGTGAATACCATTTCCAGTAATTAGGGATCGATTAATAAATAATCTGGTAGCACCACTGTCAAGCAATGCCTCCACATTAATTGCTGCATGCGTATCCACTGTCTTCAATCCTACTGACAAGCTGATTTCGCGTTCTATCCACGCTGAGTGAATAAAAAATTTAGGGGTCTTCGGAAATAAAGCTGGGCATTTTTCTTTGTCAGATAAATGATGATGATCATACTCCACAATTTCTCTTTTGGGTTCACTCTGGGTTTTCTCAGATACTAATACATTATATTGATTCTGGGTCACTAATGGGGGAACCTTCACTGGGACTCTTCCACAAAATTCTTCTGCTTATCTTCCTCCAACTTCACTTCCTCGATTGTTGCTTCCCTAATCTTCCTTTTCTGCCTACAATTTCGAGCCATATGCCCTAATTGCCCACAGTTAAAACATTTAAGTGGAGCTTGTCTCTCTACTCGATCAACATCCATCGCATCTGTTGATGCTACTGACTCCTTAACAATAGGTGTCACTGCCATGGCTGGTGGCTGTGCCCTCGGAGTTTGTACCTGAGGTGTCCTTCCTTTCTTGGACTTCCCTTCTGATGACTTTCCAAATCTGGAATTCCCATACATCAATTTTGATTCTGCCTGTTCCTGTCGATATTGTTGATCAAGACACATTGCCCAATTATACCACTCGTCCAACCTCTCCAGCATAGAAGGTAGTTGATAGATAGACTTGAATAACAAGGGATTTAATCCTGCCTTCAAATATTCTACCAATGCTGCTTCTCTCATATCGGTCTGTGACACTTCTGCTTTGAACTGCAAAATAAATTCATCTGCAGTCAGAGAACCTTGGCGCAGGGTTTTTAATTTAGCATTCACTGTTGCCTTTGGGTTAGGGTCTCCAAACTGTGCCCCCAATCTCTCCAAAAATTCCCTGAAGGTCGCAAACAGTTTATATCCCACGGCAATTTGATTAATGGCTTCGTTTTTCCAGAACTGTGCTTTCCCTCCCTGGATGTATGAGAGAGCAAACATAATTCTAGACTCGGTTGTATGAAATTCAGGCTTTCTCCCATGAATATACAAGACTATAGAGCTGATAAAGGATTTGGTGTTCTCCATGGTACCACAAATATATATTTAGGTAAACACATTTTTCCACTCTTAGATCTCTCCTCTGCATGCTCACCCTCCTGAGACATCCACTCTACCATCTCCTCCATCTCATCATCTTTATCTTCTACTGTCTCTGCATTTGTTTGTGCTTGTTTGGGCTGGGATGCTGCTAATACTGACACTAATTGGGACATTTGTGCTGTTAGAGCATCAATTTTGGCTTCTAGAATGGGCATGGGAACAGAATTGTGTCCAGGATTTGAAGTTGCTTGTTCTGACATGATTATGTAATCTGTGATGAGTCACTTCTTCAGCTGTGTAAAGATTTGGCTGTAGAATTTTTTTTTTTTTTGCAAAATTTCGAGTCATGTGATCCAGCTATTTTGGGTACCAAACATGGCAAAACATGTGATTTTGGCTATTCGGATCAATAACCCTTCCAACAGTGCCTGATCTCGGGGCTATTACTAAATTTGGCTAGTAACTGCCTAAAATAGTCGTCCAAATTGAGTAATGTAAATCTCGGCTAAACCAGATCCGATCAGTTGTCTGGTTGCAGCTGTCCTAATGATGAGCACTGCCTTTCGATCACTGGCAGTCGCAATGTAAGGCGAGGCCTGGCATCAGCTTATGAAAGCAAGGTAAATATGTATATACAATTAATTCTGGCTCTTGCCGAAATAATGAGTAAGTGGATGTGGCGCGCTGAGACAAATGATGTATGCGCGTGTAAGAGAAGGCACACTGATAGGGCAGTTGAGTTCTTCTGTTAGGGCAACACCCACTAATCTGCTAGCTGGACCATGCAGGTTCTCCTACAAGGTGGCGGGGGGTGCGCGCGTGATTGGGGGGGGTTGATGGATTTGATGTGATGGGTTAAAAATAGAATAGTTGGCTGAATTAGGCTTTTCGCACCACTATTGTGGATGGAATATCTAAGAGAACACAACTGAGGTCTCCTAGTATTTATTTTAGGATTATATACTATGTTACATATATTGTAGTATGTTATTACAGATGCATGCACATGCATGTACATGTGCATACATATTGATACGTGTAAATAGAAAATTTCCATGCTGACAAATAATGCATATATAGGCATTTTGTAGCATATTTTGGTGAAATAAAATGAAATAAAATAAAATAAAAATAGTATTATGTAATAGGCATGTTAGGAGACTGTTTCCTAACAGCTTCAAACCTCAACAAGCACCCTTGCACTTGGAGATGGTGAATGAGTTCACAGAGCAGATGAAGGACACCTTGGAGAAGGCGAAGTCAGCTCTGGCTAAGGTGAAGGATGACATGGCATGCTTCTACAACCAGAGTCACTCACCCACACCCATGTATAAGGTTGGTGATTGTGTCTATCTTGACTCTAGTGACATTTCCACCACATGCCCATCCAAGAAACTCACCCACCATTTTCTTGGACCGTTCCTCATCACTAGATGCATCGGGTCACATGCCTACCATCTACAGCTACCACAATCCATGTCCAGACTCCATCCTGTCTTCCATGTTGTAAAACTGCTGCCTGCACCCACAGATCCATTCCCTGGACATGTAACACAACCTCCCCCACCGCCTACAGTTATTGAAGGCAAACCTCAGTATGAAGTCGAGTCCATCTTAGACAGCTGTTTGCATCGAGGTAAACTCAAATACCTGGTGCACTGGAATGGTTATGGGTACAAGGAGAACTCCTGGGTTGCAGATTCTGATCTGATGTAAACACCCCACAACTGGTTAGGGAGTTCCACTGGCGACATTTCTCTGCGCTGAGGCGCATCCAAGCATCTGACTTTGGGCAAATATGGTTTCGAATGCATCAGGGCAATGCATCATAGAAGGGGGGTGATGTAAGGGAAAAGGAAGGCATCCAAGGTGTCTGGGCAATTTTCTGCATTCATCCCATATTTCTTTATATTTTATTTCACCCTATTCTGCATTTTCTATAATTTTCTATGATTTATTCCTATTTTATTATTCTATTTTGCTTTTTTCCATGTTGGTACATGTCAACAGTTCTATTCTTAGAGATGGGACCCCTTCTGGACATTTACCCATCAAGATGACATCATCTCACAGCCTGATCTGCCTATCTCTGCCTTTTTGCTATTAATAGCTTACTATTTGATTTTTGGCTCTATCACATATACTGAGCATTGACAGATGTGTCTTGAAGTTTTCTCTTTAGATTCCCCTCTGTTAGGTGCATCTAGAGTGTCTGTATTATGTAGTATAATATTAACTTTGGATTCCCCTCTGTTAGCTCACTTTTAAGTGAGGCTTTGAGGTTGCTTTTACATTGATCAGGATTAGATTTAGCATTAATTTTTTGAAGGGCATCCTCTCAAGCTTTCATGGTGCATTGATGCTTTGTCAAGGTTTCATATGCAATACAAAATTTCTTGTTATGTGCTTCAATTTTGTTGTCTTCAGCTGTCAACTTTTGGTGATGTGAGTTGACTAGGGGAAGGGTGTTACTATGACCATACTCTCACAAACTTCATGCCGACTCACATTTTCGCTTGATGCCCTTAACTAGATTTTTTGAGACATGGCCTGATTGATATGAAGGTTGGATCCCTGACTCCTCGTAAGCCTGCCCAGACAGTGGTATCACGCTAGGATTGAGTCTATGGTGTACATCCAAAAATATGTGACTCACTTGCAAGATCTTCATTTTCATGGCATCAAATGCTTGGCCCTTTGTGATACCTCCAACCAAGGTGCATTGCAGACCTTCACAATATATATATCAGTATGGACACTTTCTATTAGGTTACTTGTTGTTTTGCCAGCTCTCTACACGACTTGGGAAATGTGATTCTTCTGCCAACATAAAGCTTCAAATGCAAATCCATTCCAGATCTTGTCCTGGACCCAATTTGACTCTCAAAACAATAAGGACTGCATTGTTATCAACAACATGGATTTTACCTTTCCCTGGTTTTTCACCTAGTTTCCCAATGGCAGTTAGCATGCCATCCCAGTCATTGTGCACTGTGCAAATAAGGCTATGCATCAGATTTCGGACATTCTCAGGCACTGGGCAACATCAAATATTCCATTTCACATGTGCTGTGCAAAGTTGGTACAGCTGGTGGAGATGATCATATGGGAAGAGATCAGTGAGTAGTCAATGGCACTCATGAAGGTCAAATTTTCTTGGGAGTGTTTGGCTCAACTTCTGTAAGTGTAAACCAAGGCCTGAGGTGGTTCATCACACATTAAGATAAGCATTGCAGCCCAAATAAAAATATAACATGAAATCCAGGCCTTTTGCTTGTCCACCATGCTGATCTGCTACCCACTAAAAAATCATGCCATCCATTTCCTCCAGTGAGCATGTGTGGAGATGCCAACAGAGAGGCTTTCCAGTATCAACTTTAACAATACGTTCAATTCCCTCAAAAATATGTTGGTGTGCTGCTGCTGTTTGCTGAGTCAGGTAAACATGGCAAAAGATGATACCTGAAGGTCATTCAGTTATCGCAAGGCAGGCACATCAGGGAGGTCCTCACTAGTGTTACTCTTGTGATACATTCATGCTAACTCAAATTTATAGAAGCCCACAACACATTTAAAGCTAATATCACTTGAAAGATACTGGGCTTGCAAGAGATGTTCACTGCCTTCTCTACCCATGCAGATAATTATCCAGAGTGTGTCTGGGTCTCCAGACATGAGTGGCTCATCTTCGTCATGAGCTTCCTGATTGTCACCTAACATCTCAATAATGGCTCGAATATATACGTCCTCAGGTGACAAATGGAGATCCTGCTCCTGTTTGAGATACATTGCCCCTGAGACATGACATGAGAATGAGCTTTCTGGTGATGGAATTTTGACTGACCATCCCATCCTATTCCAGATGGAAATTGCTCTGCCTTTGCAGTGGTAATATACTACTTGAGATGTGCTTAGTTTGCAAGTAAAACATGAAGATCAGAGAGCAAGGGGGATACATGTGTTAGAAAGCATGTAGCAAGGTAAGCTTTGACTGTTGGATGTTGTAAAAAGTGTTGTGGAGTCAAATCTGGCAGATCATCTTCAAGCATTTTTAGGAGCCTGAAGACCTCAGAATGTATGGCAGGGGGAGTCTTCTCAGGAAGTGGGATCAGATGGAAATGGACTCCAGCAGAGATTATTAGAATGTATGGACAGAGATGATAGTATGTAGGGAGTGGTTCAAATTTGCAAAACTTGATTTTACAGACCAACTGCAGCATTTCAGGCTGAAAGAGATGGCCAGCCTCTGAACGATGGTCAGATGCTGCAAGCAATGTAAGGTCAATGGCAAGAAGGAACCTCTGTTAAGGACATCCTCACAGCAGGAAACTCACTGGGATGAGACATTCATGATTGTTGTACAATCAATGAGCAGCTCATATCCAAGTGCATGTGCTGAATCCTCAATGCAATCAAGCTCTTCAGCATCCTCATTGAAGAATGCCTCGAGGTCTTCAAGGTCATATGAATCCTCTAAATAGTTCACATAATGGTCTCTTGCATTTTGTTTGTCATAATATTCACACCTAGTTTGACAGATGAACTAATGCTTTATGGACTATTAGAAATTGAACTGACACTATCAGAGGCTTGCTGTGCTTGTCATATTCAAGATTAAGTTTTCTCTGACACATAGCTTTTGCTGGAATGAAGCCCCACCAGGCTTTGGCCTAGTGTTCAGCATATATCTTGTTCAACTATTGCTCTGCTGGAGTGAGTATTGTTGGCTGCTGGACTGGTGCCATGCACTCTGTGGTTTGAAGTGCTGTAATAAGAGCAGAGGTTTTCTGGAATATGTCATGTTTTGGTGATGCATTTGCAAGCCTAGTTTCACAATCATGCTGCAGACATGTTTGCAAAAGCACATGGCTTGTAGCAAGATGCCCAACCTTCATTGCTCCGAGGTCACTAAATGGACAGACTTTTGAACCTTGACCTGACACAAGACATCAAAATATACATCGTAAAATTGTTGTCACTACTACATACATGTAGAGTGACTTTCAATACATGACACAAGCTTATCTTTGTGCCCTAGCTGATGAAGAAGAAGACACATAACTTCCCCTCCTTTTGCCATTTGGCCAGCAGGAGCATCAAGTGAATAGGCAAAGTTGCCCCATGGTCTTTGCCAGTTGTCAGGATCTTGCCAAAACAGGTGACCAATGGGATCACCAGAATTAGTCTCAGGATACTCAATGTAGGCATTTACATCCTCATTAGTATATAGGCATGTGAGTGTTGTGATACAGTTCAGCTTGACTCCCATCTGGACTGTGGGGTTTGGGCTTGCAGGAAAGAAGGAAAGCAAGAAAACATCATGATGGGAGGAGGGTGGAGTTGGGCAAGATGGAGATGATGATAGATGTCATGTAGGTGTGAAAATAGATGAATACATTCAGCTGGTCAATGGTCCTGGTAAGCCAATAAACAACGTCTGCTGGAGCATACAGAGGTGTTGGCATGTTCACAGAAAGAGCTGTGAAAGTGGTAAGGTGGGGCCGCACATCCATAGTCTCAGTCGACATTGTCATGCACTCCTCATTTAGTGGGGTTTCTAGTGATGGGTTCAGAAGATCATTGATAGCCAATGAAGGCATCTCAGCAGGGGGAGACCATACCAATAAGCTCACAAGGTAGACCACATTGTCTATTGACATCCAACTATACATGCTGCTCTATCAAAAGAATTCGAGACCATCACATGGTTGTAGAAAGAAGTCAAAGTTTATGCACAGTGCGGGGAGCCAATACTTTCAATAGAGGATGTGAACTTGATGAAAGTTGAAGCAGAACATGCTTGAAGAGCCCATTGAGTATTGTTTGGGTGCAATACATTAGGAGGCAGCTTGAGATCGAGACAGTTTCAAGTCATGGAAAGAACTCCAGTTTCCAAGCAGAATCATTGTCATGTAGACAAGCCAGGTCATCTAGCATACGAAGAGTCCACTGACAAATTGCCATGGGATGCATCACCTGCAAGGCAATGAAAATTTTTGTAGATTTATCATAGTTATTGCTTTGTTTATTTTCGATGGCATCCATTGTTTGTATTTCTTTTGGGCAGTTCCAACACTTCCCGTCAGTCTGACAGCTTCTTGATGGGATCAAACTAGAGCAATCAAGTCTCCCCTTGTATCTCTGGAGAAAGGATCAAGATGCTGTTGAATGAAAACAATGGAAATTGTCAAGACTCATTTCACTTGAGCAGATTCCTGACAATTCCCAATTCCTTTCTAACTCTTTTCTGACCTTGTCCATCAGCATTCTGGCCTCAGTACTTTTTAGTCATCAGACAAGTTGTCATGTGCCTTAGTAATCATTCGCTTACTCACTTTATTCATAATACAGTCTTACCAATTCTGGTCACAGACACTTACCAAGACCTATTAGTAAACTTCTGCATTTTCTGTCATTCTTCCGGCCCTCGATATTTAAGCACCCATAGCTTAGCCTTAGTTTGCATTTTGCAAATTACATTGTCTATTACATTGTATCTTGCCTTTGTATCATCTCCCATTAATCTTCAAGCCTAATATCAACCCTTAAATCATCCTCGACTTAATCTTGACTTAACTCTTAACCTCTTTGGCTCCTCTTAACTTCATTTCACTCCATAACCTCTGCTTAAATCTATCCTTGCCCTCTGTCTGGAAACCCACTAAACATCCACACCCAATCCGCTTGAAATTGGACAACTGATGAGGAGAAGGGCACAACTTCTTATAAGTTGAAGCCAAGTTCTCTCTGGCCTCTTTCACCTGGCATGCTACAGCCCAGTGGATTCTGCCCAGAACCTCTGAACCCCTCTGACCACCGATGACTGGGTCTGACCAGAAGTTGGGTGTATGACCAAGTTCCGACCTTGGTAGTAGCAATCTTGAACTCTGACAGAAATAACAGAACTGCCAATGTGGTATACAGGAAGTGTTGAATGGAGTTGTTTAGTAAAGGTGAGTAACTTCAGAGATTATTTACAGGAATTGGAAACTAATATAGATATCAAGATAGATTTAAAGAATTAAACAGAGATTTAGATTTTGGATTGTACTTGGATTGAACAAAATTTCAATGTGAGAAGACTTGAGGGCAGGTTACTAAGACTTGGAGATGAGTGAGCAAAGCAAACAAATGCCATGACAAAGGAATGTGTCATAAGCTCATTTTCTTCACTTTTTTTGGTGGCACATATCATGTGATGACATTAGTCAGCCACTAAATCTCTAATCCCAAAATTGTCCAGTGTCATGAAAATGGTCAATTCGAAGGAATTTAGGGATTCTGACTTCTGCCCCATCTTCCTTGACATATAATGCATTATTCCCGAAACTCAGAATAGTTTCCAGTCGTTGAAGTTGTGAGTTGTCATCATCGTTTGTGCTTACATAAGGGTGTCGTCCTGGCTTCGTAATTCTAATTCATACCACTCTCTTCTCCCACTCCATCTCCACTTCTGAGGGTGTTTGCTTTCGGTACATCCCATCGCCCGACTCGCCGTAATATGATACATGGTGTTCGCGAAGTTAGACATTATTCATCGCTTCGGGCTCGATGCTGATCGGGGTGGGATAAAAAGGGGTCCAAGTTCAGTGCGTCAGCTCAGCTTCTTTGAGGGCCAGCAATTTAGAGCTCCAAAGAAACAAGCTGTTTTATCAAAAAACGTTTCCTTCTTCCTCTGTGTCAACGCTTTTTTGTAGAAGTAATCTATGCTATCCATCCAGACTGTATGCCAAAATACGCATTTTTCGGTGAATGTTAGGATGTTATCTGAGTACCTCGTTCGTCAAAGCTCTCGGCAACTAGCAACATTTTGCGTTGACTGAGAATTGAGCACCCCTAAAGGGGGAATATATATATAAGCTCGCTGTTCGGAACACTACAGCATTGTGGGAATGCAATGAACGTGGCCGAATGCCGTCGTAAGTTTTAGCGATGTTAAACACTAACTGAATTATCCTGGGGCACCACCTGGTCCCCTTACATCACCCCCTATATTATGATCGACCGTTAAGCGCTCCGAGAAAAAGTACGCCAAAATAAAACATTCCTCAGGCGAACACTGTTTAAGTGTTGGTGCGGTATATGAGACTTGCATGGATTGCCATCAGTGGTTGTGGAGAGCGCACGGAGTGTATCTCTCTCTCTCACCGGCTCTAAGAAGTCGTAGAAAGGGAACATGGAATGAATAAAACAAGGTGTCAGATTGCAAGCTTCTAAACAATAGAATGAAAATGCCGAAGGTCGGTCATCGCCTTCAGGCAGTTCAATGTGTAGTTACCGAAAATTAGACGATTGACGAACTCGGTGACCACCTATGTGTCCTCCATAAGTACTAATTTACATGTGGCGAGGCATCACACCACCTCGAAGCTTCGGGGGTGCTCAGCGATCATCCAGACAGACGTCTGTGTCATAAAGAAATCTCTGTTGATCTAGATAAGAGAAAACAAATGTCTATTATCTGATCACCTTAAACCAAGCGAAAACTGCATTCCACCATAAATACAACGAAGCGATCGGCGAGTAGCGGCCAGGGGTAGGGGAAGGTGAGAGATGTGCGTAGTATTGCTTATGGGAAATGCTCAGCAATCTTGAGGACGGTTCCGAGAAGCGATTTTTGTGACACGGCAAGAAACTCAGAAAAACAGTCGTGAATTCAAGTTCCTAGGACGCAACCCGAAGGCCCATAACCTCTTTAGTGTTCGCAGGTGTGTTTGGAATAGAGACTTCATTATGAAAATGATCTCCTAAAGGTACGAGTAGGTGTCAGTAGCTGACAAATAATAATATGATGTCCGGCGATCGTGCTTTCTATTATTAGCCGTCACAAGTGAATTGACTCCAACATGTAAAACAAGGCTCATCATGGGATGTCCAAGTGACTACACTACTCGTGTCTATGGGAATGTGCTGCCGATTCACGAGGCTCCCGTGCTGGAGTCTAGCCGGTGGTATATAAGGCCTTATCGATTGTCTTTCTTATTCATTGCAACAGACAATGGGATTAGTTCTCTCTAGCACTAACGCGAATATCGCCTACGCATTTGTTGGTCTTGCGTCGTTATTCCTCGTCTACCGCAAGCTACGTCTTTCGAAAAATTCCCCTAGAACAACCGCTGCAGCATCCGAGTCCCTGTTGGGCACGGAGAAGACTTCTACGGATTCTAACGGAGGGCGTAATCCTGGAGGTGTGTGCACTACATCGTACTGTGTGTCTTGCGATTAATTTCATACACAGAATGGACACCTGTGCACTTTACGTACCCTTCTATTTCACCATGCACGCTTGAGCTTTCAGAGATACAACCAATTGCGTACAGGCCATTTCAAGGCGGAGAGCACCGGTCAGTAATTTTTACTATGATCCTTCGAATACTATGTATTATATTCCAGCGTTTCCATGAATATCCGCCCCATGCCCTGGGATGGGTGGATTGAAGTACTTGCACGTCGCTTTTATCTTTTTTTGCCATTCTCAGCATTTGTTAAAGATTGACAATCAATACGAGAACTACCACCGCATACGTTCAAACCGCATACGCACACGCGGACACGGCGCAATTCGTGTTCTTCCCGAAACTCCAGGCAAGGTTGCGTCTGGTAAAGACGCTGGTCAGTGCACCCATACACCAATTTGTTCCACTTCATACTGACATATAATCGCAATTAGCGATTGAATTACTTCACGAGCTAGCAGAATTTCTATCGCGGCGATACCCAAAGGTATACCATGTCGAACGTCATACTTTGACCCCTCCTTTGGCTCAAGTGCAGGGTCACGGATGGGAAGGTGCACCTCCAATCAAGAAAGTCACTGTCGTACCTTTGGGTGTGACATACGACTTGCCCCTGACTGCTCCAGATGTGGATACAGCCGAAAAAGCATTAGAGGTGGCTGCTCTTCTGTGAGTATAGATAGTATCACGGTATTGACTTTCTTCAAGTTGACTTTGTTTCATAGCATACAGGAAGATCTAGCCCTAATGATCGAGGGCGAGTCTACCATCAGAGTAGCGTACATAGACATTCTGATTTGACTTTGATCATTTTAGGCAAGGATGGAAAGTTTTATTTCCAGGCAGGGATAGTCTGTCTTCCAGGTGATTATATCGTGCCCTTCCTACCACTGACTAGCTGACATGTAACTCCAGGATTCTGGCACTTGCCAGACAAAATAGGTCTCTCTCTCGAAGACATACATTTGTCAGGGAAAGTCCCTCAATGTGGGTATCTACGCGCTGTGATCAATTGTAAACCAAGTCCGTCATGCTTTTTTTTTGTTTTGTCAGATGAATCGAAATTACAGAAGACCCTGCAACGATATTTCCAAACCCTCGGCGTAGGTAAACCGGTTACGCGCGACAATTTCAATATTCAGGTTATCAAGGGGGGGAACTCAGATCCCACTGCCGAAGATGATATAGATCCCGAAGAACTGGCGTGGTCTATTTCTACAAATGGACCTGAAGATGAAGCACACGGCCGTCACATGGACTTGTCCACAGGGCCTGAACCTACACCTTCGAACCTGCGTATGCGTACTGAACGCGAGACTGTTCGACGTCTCCCACGTTCGGGAGCTATCCTCTTTACTATCCGGACGTATCTGACACCTGTGGAACAATTGGGACGAGAACCTGGCATCCCAGGAAGGCTGGCGAGTTCACTGAGAGGCTGGGAAAAAGACGTTGGCATCTATAAAGGTAAAGAGAGGGGCAGTTGGTGGAACGTGCTTGTTGGATATCTGGACAGTTGTCACGAGGAACAGATGAGAAATGGGGTTTCTGAGGAGAGAAACAAGCAAGAAACTGAGTTATTCGTCTAGAATCGTCACGGAGAAGTTGAACTTCTTGTATTCAAAACGTTGTTATTGCATGCCCAAAGCACGGACGTTTGGAGGTTGTAAGAATAAATGGAGGGTTGAAAGAAGAATTCAATGGACAGCCCACGCGGAGCTATGTTGGTAAGTATATTGCGCATATGACACCTCTGGAGTACTGGCCTCAGGCCTCAGACCCAAATGGGTATACCTCTGCAATCGCACTCCTTCCACAAGGATGAAAGCTCAGCACAATGAGGAACAACGGGTGCCCGTGCTACAATAGTACACGAGCAGATTTGATGCTGTTTATTTAAACTGTGGGATCGAACAGGAAGGAAGCTGTTGGAAGCAGACAGTAATCAAATTAGGTTGGTATTCATCTGCTCTACTCTACTAAGTTTGGCGTCTAGACATAAGCTTTAGACGGCAAGCAACATCTTTCTGGGATCTTCGAGGTAGTCTCGAACTTTCACTGTTGTATAGTGAAATATTAGCATGAGCTTAGGTAAACAATCAAGAAAAAAAGCACAAGCACACCATCGAAGGTGTGAAGTAGCTAGCTCATAAGAAGGAACAAGAAAGAGTAACAACTCACCAAGGAAAGTAACAGCTTCCCTGCCATCCAACAACCGATGATCATACGTGAGCGCGACAACCATGATGGGCCGGATGACGACCTGGCCGTTCACAACGACAGGTTTCTCTTTGATGGCATGCATACCTGTTGTGAAGCGTGGTCAATATACGACAGAGGTAAGACAAGACAGACAGCGCACCCAGGACGGCGGCTTGGGGCAAATTGATAATTGGGGTGCCATACAGTGAGCCAAACACACCGCCATTGGAGCTAATCAACCGACGATCAGTCATTATTACACCGGATGAATGAAACATACATGGTAAAGGTTCCACCAGCCATGTCCTCGAGCGTAAGTTTCCCATCACGCGCTTTCTTCCCCAGCGCCGCAATCTCCTTTTCGATATCAATGAACCCCATCGTTTCCGCATTCCTCACTACAGGCGTCACCAGCCCTTTCGGTGTAGCCACCGCCACGCTAAGGTCAACATAATCCCTGTACACGATCTCCTCTCCTTCAATCGACGCGTTTGCTGAAGGGATCTCCCTCAGGGCAAGCGTGCATGCTCTGGCGAACGCGCTCATGTAGCCGAGCTTCACACCGTGCTCCTTGAGGATCTCGTCCTTGTATCTCTTACGCATCTCTATCAGAGAGGACATGTCGATCTCGTTGAAGGTCGTCAGCGAGGCGGCCGCGTTCTGCGACTCTTTCAAGCGCTCGGCAATACGTAAGCGCATGCGGCTCATTTTGATCTAGTAGGTGGGTGCATGTTGTAGGCATCACTATGATGGAGAATAGTAGGGATACGCACTCTAGTCTCACTTCTGGACCCGGCAGCTGGTATTTCGGGGGCGACGGTCCTGCTCTTCTGTTTACTCGTGTCTTCTTTGACTTCGTTTTTGCTCTCCTGCGACGGTGAGTGCGAGACACCATCGAATTTCTTGTCACTCTCTGACGGTGCGGGTGGTTTGGAAGGGGTTTTATCGACTTGCTGGTCGGCAGGCTCGGTTTTGTCTTTCGGTTCACTTGTACTGGAGGACCGTTCCTCTTTCGGTGGGGGTGGGGCAGTGGCTGAAAAATGGGAAGAACATTGTTAACAAATAAACTAGTTTCGAGGAAGAAAAATGCATTTCGTACATCCGCCAGGTTCGATAATAAAAAGGTCCTGTCCGATGGACACAGTATCTTCTTCTGCAGCGAGAAGCTTGACAATCGTTCCCGACTTAGGGGAATTCACAGATACATCAATCTGTCGTAGAATAAAACAACAATAGATTAGAGTTGAGGATTGCACAGAACAAGAGCTATTTGCCTTGTCGGTCTCGATAGTAACAACTTCCTCGTCTGCAGCAACCGTATCTCCAGCTTGTTTTAACCATGCTTTCAATGTGCCCTCTGTAATTGACTCTGCCATTTGCGGCACCTTGACGGTTTCCGCTGAAAAGGGATGTGTAAATAGATAAATATTCTACTTCACTGTAGAGAATAACACACCCTGCAAGAGCTTCGAGGAATGAAATTTTGCGTGTCTGATATATGGACTAGAAGCATCCCTGATCCTCTGCGCGTCATTGGACATGTTCCGGAGTGTACGTGCAATGCCTACCATCCTCTGGAGAGGTTTACCGCAAGCGCGCCATGGACATGCCTGAGGCTGGGGCCGCGCGCGACAGTGATAATTCGTTGTGATAGCATGGCAGGCCTGAAGTGAATAGAAAGGCCTTCAGAGGCAGACGGACGGTAAGTAACAGAGATCAGAGTGCGAGTTGCGAAACTGCCCGGTGTGCCAAACTTGAGGCGATGTCATTTGTTTGGTACCCTTGCCAACAACTTCACGCTTTACTTCTTAGAGTACAACTAGATGTCAAGGCAATTGCTGAACGGCATTAAGCCATGCAGTGATGCCATAGTGACGCTCGAACTCGCATGGTCATGGTCAGCCTTTGCCCTGAACGGCGTATGGTCAATATACAACGAAGCGATTGTCGAGGACACATAACATGCACAAACACTGTATCATACAACCTTCACATGGTCAGTACAAAAAACAGCAGCCTGTCGCAGGCTGCTCCTAATAATTCCTCAACAGAAAATCTCAGTGCTTCAACATGCACCAGAGGTGCACCTGCCTCTTCGGCCTGGAGATCCTACCCCAACGTTTCGAAATCTCGACCCCCTAATGCATCCCTTTTCTCGCGCTAGAGAGCGTATTCGTGCATTGAATGCAGCAAAAATGGATCGAATGTTTGCAAAACCGTTTATCGCGAGTCTGGAGGGGCACATCGACGCGGTGGAGGTTCTTGCACGACAACATGGTTCGCTAACAACGGTGGCTAGTGGAAGTTGGGATGGAGGTACGTATGTACCTCCGGTGGATGCAACTGACCTTTTTTCCAGGAATCATCGTGCATAACTTGCGGACGCGGGATAAACGCTTAAATTTACCTCAGGCTCACAAAGGGAAGGTTTCTGGGTTGTGCTTTGCAGATTCGGATCGGGTGTTAAGTTGTGGTGTTGACCGAAATGTCAAGCTTTGGGCGACAGGAAGTGGTGCATCGGATACGGTCCGTTGGCTTCTTTTTTCCAAAAGTCTTTTGAATTGACACATAAAAATCTTAAGCCACTATATGTCTTCCCTGGAAAGTCTGCCTTCAAGTCGGTCGAATTATTCATCCCCAGTTCTGTATTCTGAACATATTCCAAGCTCAATAGACCACCACCGGTCAGATCATCTGTTTGCCACCGCATCAAATCTGGTTCAAATATGGGACGAAACGAAGTATGTTCTTTGCGCCTGTTACTCTCACACAGACTTACCCATTTTAACTAGGAGCGCACCCATCTCAAATCTCACATTTCCTACTTCCACTGAGACCATTACAAGTGTGCGCTTTAATCTCAGCGAGTCCTCCGTCCTCGCAAGTATAGGCTCTGATCGCACATTTACACTCTACGACATCCGGACCGGCAAGGCAGAAAGACGCGTCGTTATGCAGGTGCTTTCGCCCAAATATAGTCTTGTCCCCAAGATCAAACGTCACTTATCCTGTATGTTATAGATGCGAAGCAATTCACTAGCATGGTCGCCTACATTTCCGACAACGATTCTCCTCGCATCAGAAGACCACAATCTCTACACATTCGATATTCGGCACCTCTCCACCCCCAGCCAGATATACAAGGCCCATGTCGCCGCCGTGATGAGTTGCGACTGGAGTCCCACCGGTCTCGAGTTTGTGAGTGGGGGTTGGGATCGCACGGTCCGGATATGGAAGGAGGGGCAAGGGCATTCTCCAGAGGTCTATCATACTAAACGCATGCAAAGGTTCATCCGACTCTTCTAGCACCCGTTTTTGGATTTGACATATTACACAGAGTGACGTCCTCCATATTTTCTGCTGACGCGCGGTTTGTGCTTACGGGGTCCGATGACGGGAATGTCCGGATATGGAAGGCAAAGGCGTCAGACAAGCTGGGGATTATCACTGCCAGGGAACGTGCAGCGATGGAGTACCGGGAAAGCCTCAAAGAACGGTGGAAGATGGATGCGCAGGTCGGCAAGGTGGCGAGGTCTGCTTTGTTTCTTTTTGCGCGCCGTTTGATGTGTACCTGACATGTCTTCTGTCTCGTAGGACGCGACACCTCCCGAAATCTGTATACCAAGCGTCGAAGCTGAAACGGACAATGTTGGATGCACAACGCGTGAAGGAGGAGCGGAGAAGGAAACATTCGCGCGCTGGAGAGACGAAACCGAAGCCTGCGAGGAAGAAGGTGGTGCTGGCGGAGCAGACGTAGATGGATCTCTGTAACACTTAGGTCAAGTGATGGGTCAAAGTTCCTGACACCAATATTTCTACGCTGGCCAGTACGGTCCTCCGGTTATTTTTTCAATGCGTGGTTGAATATGTATAATGGGGACATAATCGGCACACTTGTGGGCAATGGAATTCGAAAGGATTTATGAGACTCGTAATTGTTCTGTTACACCTTCTGAGGAAGACAGAAATCGGGCCTGCATATGTATCTGTGTAACATGATGCGACTTGAACAAGCAGATCTACTACTCATTGTATGCGGTAGATCTACTTTCAGCAGTTACGTAGCAACTGTTAACACTGTGGTTGAGACCATTATCGGCTTGGGTCTCTCCACAACCGTCGACCCTCGTTTTCCATGAGGATACGAGTCAACATGCAGATACAAACTCGGACCGTTGCGGTGATGTATAACCTGGGGAATAGGTTTATGAGAATACACACGTATCCAGACGGATGCAAGGTGTTTTCTTTGCATTGAAATTTGAAAAGATAGCGGGGTATCATTTGGACCCAATCTTTAATCACCCAATAAAAAATACGTTTTTCTTCCGCCAGAAATACATTTACATTTATAGGTTATCATACACACCCTGCATTGAACTTGGATCTCTTGTCAGTAGTCCATCAACCACGATCAGATCTCCAGTGAGATCACGCTTTGAAAACCTGCTCCAGCTTCTCCAATAGTATCATAGCTAACGGCAGAAATAAAAACGAAGCCATCAGCTTGAGTTTAGGAAGATTATGTTGTAAAAGCAACGCACCATGATGTTTCTGGAATACCAACATAGGCCTTAAACGGACGGCAGTTTCACCTGAACCGCCGATGTTCACGCCAACTGTGCGCATCTGCTTCAAAAATGCATCACGGCGGGGCGAATCCCATGCAATGAACGTTCCCTGGCCCTTGCCGCGAAGGTTCTGAATCTCGTTAGGGTACTTCTTCGCGAGGGCGGCGAGGCCATTGTACAGGAACTCGCCGACCTGAGCCTGCAGCAGCAATAGAGTCAGCGTGGATGAGACGGGAGAGGGACACCACGCACTGTATGGTTGACCAAGTCAAGTCTCTTGATCTCGTGGATGATCGCGCGGAACAAGATTGCCTTGGACGGGTCGCCCATCCACGTGTTGAACTGGCGGAAAGGCTTGTTCGGCCTCAGCAAGGGGTTTCCGTAGTAATACCCCGCAGTCTGTGCCTTCTTAGAGAATGTGACCATGTCGGGCGGAGACGGCAGTCTCCAGTACTCGTATGCCCAGAATTTGCCTGTGGCCCCTATACCGGTCTGCACCTCGTCAACTATCATCAGCACATTATGCTTCTTTGTGATCTCGCGCAGGCCTCGGAAATATGCAGGGGACGCGTGGTTATCACCGCCCTCGGACTGGATGGGCTCGACGATGATGGCGACGACGGGGCAGTGCCAGGTCGTGAGAATGCGCTCCGCTTCCTGGAGGCATCGCTGTTCCTCTGCATTGTTTGCATCGGCGTGTTCCTCTAGCGGATACTTGAGTGCAGGGAATGGCGCTTGGGGCCAGTTGAACGACGGGATGTCAATTTTGTGGATAGGCTTGCTGCGAGTGGTGCTAAGGGAGCCGAAGAGGCGGCCGTGGAAACCCTTCTTGAAGCTCATGATGGCAAGGTCTGGAGAACCTGGAGCAGCGTTCCGCATGGCACTATCGAGCTCTTCGGTGCTAAATTCGGTGCCCTCACCCCGCTCCCTGCGGCGGTAGTACATGAAAGCGGCCTTGTATGCGGTCTCGTTGGCATCGGAGCCTGCCAATGCGGTGAATATGTGGTCAAGGCCAGTGGGTGCAACAGAGAGGATGCCACTGTTAAGAATTTTGGCATAATCGCCAGGGGGGAAGTTACCGAGAGCGGGACGGTTGATGAGGGCGTTTATCATTTGATCAGATTGTGCGGCTGCTCTGAGAGCAGGGTTGTTATACCCCAAAGGGATGGACGCAATCTGAGCGTACCTAAATGAGACGTGACCTATTTAGATAGTTGATAGAACCATAGGAAAGAATACTTATGCTCACACGTCCAAATACTTGTTACCATCGAGGTCGTAAAGATAGTTTCCGATACTCTTTTCGTAGTCACACATCATGTTCAGACTGCGAGCGACATCGAATACAGCGTCTAGCTCTGCGCTGGCTTTTTGTGCAATAGGGCCTGGGATTGCAGAGGTTACTGAAGGCGACTTTGGTTCAGCAGGGAAGAAAGCAGTATCCATGGCTAGTCCTGAGGATGAGAATGGTCGAGCGCGAACTTGAAGGGTTCTATAGCTACGAGACGAGAGATGGCAAGCGGGGGCGAGAACTAGACGGGCTCGGAACATGGCTCAATGAAATTGCGGAAAGAGACCCGGTCCCGTTACTATCACGTGACTGGGTTGCAAATTGAAAATGCAAAAATGTCTTTTAAGAGATCGAGGCACCTCTGCACCTGATCATTCTGTGAACCCAATACCTTCATGGTAATCATCTTTGGATCTTAAGCCGCTTGAGAATAGAGCCTGCCATTGTATTGCGATTGCTTGATCATGGAGCAGAGATTTGTAAATTCTGAAAAGACTGTCCTCGGTTTTAATCTCTAGTTCACTTTTTGGCTCAAGCCGTTGGATACATAAGGAATACAGGGCTATGCAAAATCTCCAGATGCCATGTGAACGAGTGTCGAAGGTTTTTGCGCTCCATTCTGCGATTTCACTTCTGCGCTTCGTTTTCAACCTTCGTGCCTTCGGATATCTCGTGTCTGACGTCTGCTTTCTATTTGATCCCACTTCAAGCTTAACGGTTGGTCTTTTTCAAATTCCGACGGCATCCCGGAATGTCAGGTGTGATCACGTTTTTTCTTGTCGCGCTAATTAACGACCGTGACTATTTCCAGATTCTGGCTAATATAACGCGTCGTTCACCCTGAAACCGCCTATTTATCAGGAGCTCATTCGGAAAATGTATCGAAGTAACTAAGTGATGTGTACGGCTTGGCTCAAAGCCGCAAGCCGGCCGAAGTCGAGCCCAAAAAAGCCGAGCCTGCCTGGGCCGTAGCAACGGCTTACAGGGCCCACGGCTCAGGCTTTAGTCAAGAAAGCCGTAAAGCCGCGGCTTTTGGTAACTCATATGAGGACCCCAGATTACCTCTACGGAGCCTAGATACCAAAAGTCCGAGTTTTGGTCGTTTTTGGCTGGACAGATTTTTGTCCGTTTTGTCTGGAATGCATCTATTTTACACAATTGTTTTCTACTTGTCTGGAAATGGAATCTACCTGAGCCCAAAATTTGTCTGGAATCAGTATCTAGCCTCTCTGAGCTGTAAATTTGTCTGGAAATTGGTATTTAGCCTCCCAGAGCATTCCTAAATGCTTTATCGCTGTGCAGAATCACTTCAAACGCATGCAATTTCCAATGGGGTATCTGTAATTGGATATTTTTTGCCGATCGCAACCCATTCACTTTTGACAAATGAGGGAACATTTGCCAAATCCAGAAAGTTATCACCCATACGGTGATAGGTCCACTACACGCTTTAAGGTCTGGAGAACAGTTTCACTTGTATCGAGACATTACGACAGACATTCCAAATCACTACGAACGCCACGAAATCGATGTCGAATCATTTTCGCACTATTTTGCACTATTTCGGATGACTTCAAACTATTTCGAATGTTTTCAAACTATTTCGTGACACTTCGAATGACTTTGCAGCACTTCGAACGACTTCAGCCACTGTATAGTTGTCTTAAAACACTTTCGATACATGCTGCACATCCAGAACAAGTTATTCTGTCGCATATTGAGCACTACCGGACATGAGGAGAGAGTACAAGAGAGTTAGAATGCGATAAGTGCATTTTTGTGTTTCATTGATATACTTTTACTATATGGGAACACTATATGTTTCATCATTTATTATTTCTTATTTGTTTCATGATCTACAAGTCCTCATTGTTTGATATATTTGCCTCATGTTTTACACATGTTCTTATTTCCTTTTTAGTACTATCTCTTCATTTTGTATATAGACTTGTATTAGTTAGTTAGAATGGATAATATAACAATATAGAAACAACGGGGAACAGCACAAGTTACCCTCTTGCTATCATCAGATTTAAGAATCGTTCTCTTGAGTCTTAGCTCACATCATATCCCTAAGTTCTGCAAAATATTGCGAACTTCTTCAAAACTATCGTATTCGCTCTTCATTTTATTGCCCATCGCCTATCACCATTCAACAGACACTTCACACTTGTTAAACTTGTTCCTCAATATACCTCGAACCTCTTTGAACTATTTCACACATCTTTGAATCTACTTCGAACTCTTTCGCACATTTTTGAACCTATTTCGAACTCTTTTGAACACCTTCAGACACCTATAATGACTATTTGCCACAGCCCTTACCATTTTGCATTACTAAACATTATGTTTTGGTTTCAGCAGTGATATTTAGTACCAACTCGCACCCTTCCTCTGACTCGTGTTATACCATCCAAAGCCATTTGTAGGTTTTGTTTGGGTTTCCAGGTTGAGTATCATCAATGGAGAATGAGCACGACACCTGGGCGCTTGAGCTGCGAAGGGTGTGATTTGAAGCCAACATTATGTCAGCAGATGCTGGAAATTTTTTAGTAGCCAAGCAAAATGATATAATGGCCAAAAAACTGCATGATCAAGGTTTGAACCCAGAGACTGAGACATTTCCTGCACACAAATTGCAGTCAATGCCATTTTAGCAAAACTTCCGAAGATTAAGAAGGTTGCCATGAACAGGGCAAAAACTGACTGAAATGAGAACTGAGAACTACAGCATTTGCAGCACATTGCTGACCCTATCAGATTCCCTGATGATGCTTTGGACCTGTCATCTTTGATTACTGTCTCTTCAGAAAGCTTGCAGGCTATGACACCTCGTAGTCTGCTCAACAGGTTCTCTCCTAGCTCATCCCTGCTCTCGAACATCTTTAAAAGGTTTAGAGATCTCGATACCAAGAATTCCCCCAAACAGAAGGCCAGGCAGCAGCACTGCGATACTGCCAAGGAGGTCCAACTCATTTCTGGAGCTACCACTAAGTTTCAACAGGATTCATTTCGAGCTTGACAAACACAAGGTCTACCTCCCTATCTCCCTTTTCACCAATGTGAACCTCATTGCTATCTGCCACACTCCCGCTCCAGAAAATCAATCCAGTAGTTCCTCATGGGAAGCTCCCTCACATCCTTGACATGGAAGCTTTTGAGAAGAAGTATGGAAGAGAAGACATTTTGACACACCAGGCCTGGATTAAAGCTGCCAGAAATTTTGTCCATTTCTTGGGTGAGGTGGGTAAAGATGGAGTGACAGGTGAATGGTACAAAAGGTGGGATGAGCATTTTGGTTTCTTTGAGCACTGGACAGATGCTGTTGATGCATTCTCGACTATGCTCAAGCTGAAGATCTGCATGAGGAAGGACTATAATGAACAACCCTTTGCATACAGTGCAGAATACTATGAGCATAAGTACAAGAAGGCGAAGGTGGATGTGCGCATCCACAACTGTGAGACTAGCCATTCAACTTTGTGGCACCTTCCCTTCTCTAGCAGCTTTGGACAGTCCACAGGTGGAGCAGATGACACAAAAGGCCTGGCATCTGTCAAGCCTGGGTTGTGTAAGGGCAACCTCAAGCCTCACTTGATAATGAGCTAACAGAATGGAATCTGAAGTTAACATTATTCTACATAATACAAGCACTTCAGGCACACCTAATAGAGGGGAATCCAAAGAGAAAATTCTAAGAAGCTGTCTGTTGATGCCCAGTATATGTGATAGACCCAAAAATCAAATAGTAGGCTAAAAATGGAAAAAGGCAGAGATAGGTGGATCAAGCTGTGGAATGATGTCACCTTGATAGGTAAACATAACTCACCCATGGGCTTGCATTGTGGAGTCTTGGTGTGTAAGCAGAGGCTACAGGTGTGACAGTACTGACCAATGAGTTGAGATGTTTGGGGCCACCAATAATTCTGCAATATGAGCTCCAATGTCTTCCAATGCCTGGAGTGGCCAGCAATGAGTAAGTCATGGTGTTTGGATATGATTCATCATTGAAGCTGGGGGTCATTAGGGACATAGATATGTACAATCATGGAAGTATAGAATGTCATTCTTTTCTGTCTATTTTGCTGCATGAAGCAAAAGAGTGGATTCCTTCCTCAGCTCCTTTACTGCTAGTGCACTACATTCGCATGATGAATGTCACATAGGATACTGCACTCCTCACCCTCCAAGGTAACACCCTCCAATGCATGGACTGTAAACAGATTGGGTTGCAACAATACAATGCCTTGATTATCATCACTTCCATCCCCATGATCTGGATGACAGGAGGGCATCAGTCTTCCAGATGCTATGACCTGGGCAATGATGCAGGGAGAAATTGAACCTGGAGAGGTAGAGGGATAAGTGGGCCTGACAGAAATTAAGTTTCTTGGCATTCATGAAGTACTTGAGGTTCTTGTGGTCTGTCCAGATCTCAACCTTGTGTTGAGCACCCTCCAAAAAATGTTGCCACTCCTTTAAAACCCACATTATTGCCAGCATCTCCTTGTCATGGATCTCATAATTGCATTCCACAGCACTGAGGCTCTTCAAGTAGAAGGTGACAGGGTGCCACTTCTGATCCTCTGGAGACTGTTGGAACAATACTGCACCCATCACAAAGTCAGAACTGTCAGCTTTTACATGGAAGAGATGGGAGTTGTGAGCAAAGGCAAGGATGGAAGTGGAAGTGACCATCCCTTTGAGGTTTTCAAATGCCTCCTGCTGCACATTGCCCCACCTCCATGCCTCCTTGCCAGTAAGGTTGAATAGTGGGCATGCATGGTGTGAGAAATCTTTAACAAAGCACCAATAGAAATTGATGAAGCCTCCAAAATACTGCACTTCTTTCTTGTTCATGGGCATGGGCCAGGCCGTAACACCAGCAACCTTGACCAGTGACATGTGAAGTTGGTGCTCAGTGCAGAGTCTCAACAGAAGATGTGAACACAAAACCTACAGCTGCAGGCATGCTCAGAGTGCAGGGGTGGTAAGAAACAGCCCCATTATCTAATTAAATTTTATTTTATTTTATTATGTCAAATTATGCTACCCTATGCTGAAGGATGCTATACTTTGTTAGCATGAGAATTTTATTTTGCACACATGAATATGTATGGGCATGTATGAGCATGTTGGTGACAATATTGTACAATACATGTAACATAGTATATAAACCTTAAAAAAACACCTTGGGGACCCTAGTTGTGTTCTCTTAGGTATTTCATCCACACTTGTGGTGTAAAAAGCCTTTCTCAACCACCTCATCTATTAATAACCCCTCGCATCAAAACCATCAATTCCCCCATCATGCATGCGGATCCTGCCCCCTTCTTGTAGAGAGAACCTGCACAGTCCAGCTAGCAGATAGTGGATATCACCCTAACAGGGGGTTCATTTAGGGGGCCTCAGGTCATCCTTCAAGATGAGATGACTGCTAAAGACACTGGTTTGATGGGTTGTGATGTGTGCACTAAGTTGTGTACACAGAAAGGAAAGTATGTGCAGCAGTGAAAAAGTGCACAATGTAAAAAAAAAAAGAGCAAAAAGGTGCAGTGCAGAAAAATGCACAATGAGAGCACAAAAGTGCACAACAATAGTGGGTGGTAAAAGTGGGAGGTGCAATGGGAGAAGGGGTGATGCACAGACTAGGAATGCAGATGAGATGTGAATGCAACTATAGGGCAAAAAGGGTGCAAATGATGTGCAAAACATGGCTATACAATTAGTGCTGCAAATGATGTGCAAATGCAGCTATAGGAAGGGTGCACTGCAAAAGTGCATGAACTAAGATGATAGACACAAATGAAGGACAAAATGCAGCTATACAATGAGGGGTGCAAACAGTGTGCAAATGTGACTATATGAGGAGCACACTACAAAGGCACATGAACTAGACAATAATGCACAGACGGTGTGCAATGCTGAATTAAGCTGGTGAACTGTGGAGGGAAAAAATCTTCTGGATTCTCTATGTACCTGGGTACTATGTACAAATGATTTATGTGATGAAAACAGTAAAATAAAGTATAAAAATAGAAAGCACCATGCAATAACCAGAAGTCCATCCATTAGCCCATATGAATCTGACTGCATGATACTGCTACCTTAGCCAATAAGATTTGTGCATGCTATAGCCCAACACCTAACTGTCCTGGTGCAATGTTCTATTTCTGATGTGCTTTAGGTCCTGTGCACTCTGCCCAATTAGTCCACTTTGGTGTTATGTGTCACATGCTGTGCCTTAGTAATGGTGATGTGATTGACCTGTGCTAGTTACCAGATAAAGCAATGCTGATTGGAAATGCAGAAGAACTATAAGGAGATGCTGTGCAATGCCAAATAGTGCCAAAGTGCCTGAATTATATGAAAGTGCCCAAGTGTGCACAGTGGAGTGCCAAATAGGTGCAAAGCATCCAGATTACATGAGAATGTGCTGCTGACTTGTGGTGCACAAATTGCCTAGTAAGCTAGAAGCCATGAGGGCCTTGGCATCAAAATTGAGATGCCCCTATGTCCACCAACAAAATGTGTTGAAATTAAATCCTGATACATGCTGCATACATGAGGCCATGCATGCAGCACACACATGTTACTGCGCTTACTGCGCATACATGTGGTAAACACATTCCTGAGTCATGTGACATCCTTACTATTATGTATATAAAGGAGAACCTGTACTATAGTAGATATACAGTGTTCTTACCTCTGCTAAACCCTAACTCTAAGACTAACTAAACCCCAAGTAGGTTATAAGGAATGTGTCATCTCTTCCTCTGTGCAGCGTATGTAGTCTGCTCCAAAAGATTATGGGCCCTGCTGGGCACGTCGTGAACATGTCTTAACTGGCTGCGAACGACGTTGACTTCATTGTCTCCAAATTGTAACCTTGCGCTCTTCGTGAGCTGCATTGCGCTCTCTGCAAGCTGCATTTAAAAAACCCAGGTTGACTAGGGTTAACCACTCTGAAGGAGTGTTTTTGCCTGAGATTATGGAATGTGTTTTCTTGAATAAGAGGACTGATTGAGCGCTTTTACCAGCTGCCACTATAACATCATGTCTTCAACTCTTGAAAAACTCGTACAAACTTTCGACGGCTCTAACTACATTCAATGGGCCGACTCAATGAAGGCGTGGCTCAGGTCTCAGGGCCTCTGGCAAATAACTAGCGGGATGGAACTAAAACCACCCCTGGCGCCTCCTTTGACGGCGACAAATGCTGCACTAGTAGCGGAAGCTAATGCCAAGCTCCAGACCTGGAACAATAAGAATGACCAGGCGATTGGTAGCCTAGTGCTCTGCCTGGCCCCCTCTATTCGGCAGCGTGCCAACACCAAGGACACTGCTGAGGAGGTGTGGGATCTCATCCGCACCGACTATGGTGTCGATGGCCCCTCCCAAGTCTTTGCGGACTTTAGGTCTGCAATCGCAATCAAAATTCCGGCTGCAAATCCTGTGCCAGAGATTGCCAAAATGGCTGATAAATTCGAGCGCCTTACGGCTGCCAATGTCGCCATCCCTGAATTAGTACAGGCAATGATTCTACTTGCTGCGATGCCACGCGAGTACAATTCTCTATCCGCCACGGTCCTTAACACGACCGCTACTAGAGCCTTGACGTTTAAACATGTCAAGGACTCCATTGTCGCTGAAGCCTCACAACGCACAGCAGTTGGAAAGCCCATTGGCCCACCTCAGGCCACCAAGCTTTCTGCTGTCAAGCGCAAAGGGGGAAACCTTAAATGGCAATCTCAAGGCAACAATGGAGAATCGTCCCGAAAGCATGGACGATGTGGGGACAAAAAGACTAAAGAGGAAAAACCTAAAGAGAAACATTCCCACCTCGCCTCACAAGCCTTTACTACTATAAATGGTAATGGCACCATCATACTGCCGATGCCGCTCATCCAGCGCATCGAGAAGCATGAACATACTCCCACAAGGGATCCTCACCACCGACCGCCTGCACAGGCATACATGGGCGCAGCCTCTACCTCTCATTTGGTCTATACCGAATATCAGCAGGCTCGAGACACCCTCGAGCAAATGAATCTCCCATGCAGCGCAAAAAATCTGCGACTGCTGGAAGAGCACCTAACAGTGCGAGAAGGTAAGAGGAGGAGGATTGAACCAGAACCAAGGATCGTAGAGGTAGAAGACGATAGCGTCTCCCTTGGATCGGAACCTGCCATTTCTGATGAAGAAGTATGGAAAGCTGTCAACGAAATGCTTGTCGATGAACCACTTGAAACAGGTACATATGATAAAAGGTCAGTCCTTTTCCTTGCCACAAGCACAAGAATTAACATTCCACTGATCACAGCAAACTTTTCATGTGAAATTTTACCGCTACTAAATGTATCATAGAACAATTTACATCTTAATATATGTGTTATGTGTGCAAATAGAAATTGTAAGAAAGGTGCCAACTGGATCATGGATTCAGGCGCATCAAAACACTTCACTGGTGAAATTAAAGATTTTGCTTCTTACGAGCCTTTACCGAGAAAGGACTCTACCCTGGTTCAAACAGCCACAAGTACTACTCATATAGTAGGGAAAGGAGCAGTCTTCATTAGACATCAGGTAGTATGTCATGGGAAGTCAGAGACACGTGAAACGTGATTATACCCCATCTACTACATACCCGACTGTAATGCTCGATTACTGTCAATGGGCGTCTTCTTACAAGACGGAAGTGATGTGCGTGGTTCCTCCGCACACATTTCATTTTTCAAGCAAGGAAACCCAATTATGGATTGCGTCCCTCTTATGAAACGTGACACTATTTATTGGGCTCGGACTCATATATTGAGCACCAAGGGAATCAATGTCGCGACAATGTATGTCGCAGACTACTCAACTTGGCATAAGCAACTTGGACACCCATCCAAAGAGGCGCTAGGGAAGATGCCTAATAGCACCATAAAATTCCCAAGGAATTTAATTATTCCTAAAGACAAAATTATATGTCCAGGGTGCGCTGAAGGGAAAATGACCTCAAAATCTTTTCCCGAATCAGATTCACATGCAGAAAGACCCTTTGAATTAATACATTCCGATCTGAAGGAACTCCCAGTACTATCGTACCATAAACATAAATACTTTATTGTATTTCTGGATGACAAAACATCACATATCTGGGTCCAATGCCTTAAAAAAAAATCTGATGCTGCTGCGGCCATCAGACAATTTCAGGCAGTGGCTTTGACACAGTATGGTGCTACAATCAAGCACTGGCGTGTTGATCCAGGGGGGGAGTTCAAAGATCGTGAGCTACAAAATGTGCTCAAGGACTTTGGCATCAAAATAGAGATGTCTGCACTCCACGTTCACCAACAGAATGGGCATGCAGAGCATGCCATAAGGACAATAATGGAAAAGTCGCAAACCCTGCGATTTACCGCATGTCTACCACAATCATGGTGGGAATTTTGCATTGAACATGCAACACACCTATACAACCGAACCCCGATAAGGTGCCTGAAATGGCTGACACCGGTTGAGGATCTGACAAAGGTCTGCCCAGATCTAAACGATCTGAAGGTTTTTGGTTGTGGTGCTTATGTCTACCTACCCAAGGAGAAGCGTCCAAACACATTGGCTCCTCGATCGGAGTTGATGACGTACCTTGGATTAGAAGATGGCATTAAAGCATACCGTTTCATGTGACCTAGTGGCGCAATATTCATTGGTGCTACGGCACTATTGGATGAAATGTTGTTCCCATGCTGTCCCAGAGCTAAAACTCCTGCCAATACGGACCTTGGTGATTTTCCACCTCCAGAACCAGAAGATGATGACCACTCATCTGGAACGGATGGCGATGATTCTATACCGCCACAAGATCCGCCCCTTCCTCCATCATCAGAAAATGATGATGATGATGTACCAAGTGAGCAAAAGGCACATGATGATGTGACAAATGCTCCTCCTCCGCCGCCTCCAGTAACCACTGAGGACTTTTGTCCAAGACGTGATGATCAACAGGAATGGCAGCAATTGCCCCGTCGATCAGGCAGGCAGAGGAACATTCCAAACCGTCCTGGCAATACCTATGGAGAGAAGCGACTCCCCTCTGACATAGAGAGAGACATTGCACGTGATCGATATTGGAAGAGATCTGTGGGTCAAGATTCAGATCATAACCGAACATGACCACAAACTCAACAGAAAGAACCAGTTGCTGGACCGAGTTCGGCACCCCACGAGAGTGTGCCCAATTCCAATGACCAAGAACATGATCACCCAATGGGGGAACTGGACAAAGCAGGTTATATTAAAAAGATAACCAAGGAAGGAGGAGATAAGCTTATTCGCTGGCTGTTGTCAAAAGCAGTCAAACCATCGAGCGAAATAAGCCAAGTTCCAAACCAATTTCGCGATATTGTGCACCTACCATGGCAGCAGCAACGTGAGTGGAAACAAGCTTGTCATGAAGAATTAGAGGCTCTTCGTAAGCGACAAGTCTATGACATCGTCGATCTTCCACATGATCGAAAAATGATCAAAAATAGATGGGTTTTCTCCATAAAATTGGATGGAAGAAAACGAGCCAGACTCATGGCCAAAGGCTTTTCACAAGTCGAAGGCATTGACTTTGATGAGATTTTCTCACCAGTAGTCCGCTACGAGACCGTACACCTCATGTTTGCACTTGCATCTCTAGAGGGCATGTATATGACCAGCCTAGATGTAAAAACCGCATTTTTATATGGCAAACTAGATGAGGAGATCTATATGGATCAACCCGAGGGTTTCAGACTCGAGGGAAAAGAGTGCAAAGTATTGCGCTTACGCCGAGCATTATATGGCCTTAAACAAGCCTCACTTGCATGGTGGAAAGAGCTAGAGGCATTCATGCGCACCATTGGGTTTGTGCACGCCAGCTCCGATGCCGGCATTTTCATACACAAGGACCCTAAGACAGGCAGCATTGTTATTGCACTCGTCTATGTTGATGATGGCTTGTTCATGGGGAAGAACAAGAAACTTGTGGATGAAAAGAAAAATGCTTGTCTAAAGCATTGGGAGTGCCATAGTACTGAAAAAGTCATGGAATTCTTAGGCATGCGCGTCACCCAGACTGCAAGCAAAGTCAAACTCAATCAAACTGAATATCTCACCAAAGTGCTTGAGAGATTCGAGATGACAAATGTCAAAGTGACCCCCACTCCACTCCCGACTGGTTACAGACCATCGGAAAACACAGCAATGCCCAATGCGATGCTTAGATCAAAATATCAGTCTGTGATCAGATCTTTATTGTATCTGATGCTCGGAACGCGACCTGATATCGCTTATGTGGTAATCAAGATGTCGCAATTCTTGGCTAATCCTAGCCAAGAACATCTAGACAAAGCGATGTATATCATGCGCTATCTGGTGGGAACCCAGAAATATAACATTGTCTATGATGGTGAGAAGTCCGAGGGGCTACAGGCCTTCACAGATTCTGATTGGGCAGCTGACACTGTCAGACGCCAATCTACAACGGGTTACTTTGCTACTCTAGTGAGTGGCATTGTGTGCTGGCAGTCCCGGTTACAAAAAACTGTAGCACTGTCATCCACAGAAGCCGAATATATGGCTCTCTCCGACACTTGTCGACAGATAGTGTGGATAGAGTCCTTATTCCAGGAACTTGGATATGTACTGAAGTGCATACCAATCTGCGCTGATAATCAGGGATCCATCTTTATCAGATCAAACCCAGTTCAGGAAAGAAGGACCAAACATATAGACATTCACTACCACTATACCCGTGAATGCATAGAAAATGACAAAGTCACGGTCGTTTTCATTCCTGGAAATGATAATCCAGCTGACATGTTCACAAAGAACCTTGGCGCTGTCTTATTCAGGAAATTTAGAGACTCTCTCAGAATTACTTTCGAGATTCAAACTTAGCTGCTTAGAGCGCTGTACAGTTTGAGGGGGGGTGTTGAAATTAAATTCTGATACATGCTGCATACATGAGGCCATGCATGCAGCACACACATGTTACTGTGCTTACTGCGCATACATGTGGTAAACACATTCCTGAGTCATGTGACATCCTTACTATTATGTATATAAAGGAGAACCTGTACTATAGTAGATATACAGTGTTCTTACCTCTGCTAAACCCTAACTCTAAGACTAACTAAACCCCAGGTAGGTTATAAGGAACGTGTCATCTCTTCCTCTGTGCAGCGTATGTAGTCTGCTCCAACAAAATGGTCATGCTGAATGTGCTATAAGAACATTAATGGAGAAGTCACAAACATTGCACTTCACTGCCTGTCTACCACAATCATGGTGGAAACTTTGCATTAAATATGCAACTCATCTCTACAACTGAACACCTATAGTGCACCTAAAGTGGTGAACTCCAATCAAAGCTCTAGATGGAAAAAAGCCTGATCTATCAAATCTCAAAGTGTTTGATTGCAGTGTTTATATCTACCCGCCTAAAAAGAAACATTGAAATAAGTTAGCTTCAAGATTGGAGTTAATAAGATATATTGGGCTGGAAGATGGAATGAAAGCATATCACTTCATGCACCCAAGTGGTGCAATTTTCATAGGTGCAACTGCACTTTTTGATGAGGCATTATTCCCACATTGTCCAAGAGCTAGTGTTCCTGCCAGTACTGATCTCAGAGGTAACCCTTCTGATCCCAGAGATCTCACCCACTCCAAGGAGTGGAAATAATAACAGCACCAATGTGCCTCCACCACTACAAGCCCCACCATCATTATCATCAGATGATGATGATGATAGTGATGAGGACATGTATGTTCCTCAGGGATCCTTGTTTGAGGACTATGGACAACCTACTTCAGGAGATGATCCATTGGAGGAGCAGCCACAGCAGCAACCTAGTCCACCACCAAGAGCTCCTACTCCACCACCTCCAGTACAGCTGCCAGTTGAGCCCCTTGTGGCTCCCAGTTGCTCAGGCAGGCAACTAGATGACCAGGTAATTTGTATGGAGAAGAGTGCCACCCCATTAATATTGAATGAGACATTGCATGGACATGTCAGTGGTGAGGCAGAAGGGCAAGGTATGAGTTGCAATCATGTAGTGCCACCACCAGAACCAGTAGCTGGACCAAGTTCTGATCTCAAAAAAACCATTGAACCTCCTCATGCTCCCATACACAGATATATGCCCCCTCAGGAAACTACAACTTGTATGCATGTACCTTTGAGTAAATCAGGTGCACCATGGGGCAAGATTGTCAAGGAAGAAGGTGGAGATTTGATGCACTACCTCCTAAATAAGGCAGTTGCACCATCTCTGACATCAGATCTCATTCCATGACATAGCAAGCTTAGGTAAGCATGCTCAGCTGGAGTGGAAACAGGCATGCCTAGAAGAACTAGAGGCCCTTCATAAGTGGCATGTCTATGACATTGCAGATCTCCTGAAAGGCTATCACAAATAGATGGGTTTTCTCCATAAAATCTGATGGATGAAAATGGGCCAGACTCATGGCCAAAGGCTTCTTACAAGTTGAAGGCATTGACTTTGATGAGATTTTCTCACCCATTGTCCACTATGTACAACATATTGAGAGCATTCACAATAGCCATTTTTCATGTCATTTCTCACATCATTTTTCAGTTCATTCTTGAAGAAAAGGCAGAGACTGGTTATGGAACTAGAATAGAAAATACTAGAGAACCTCAGTGAATGGATAACCACTAAGGTGGCGATGTACAACTATGAGGTATATAATGTCTCAAATATATAATCTCAAATAGTACGAGACATAGTTACCATTGTGTGTAGTGCTATAAATAATATGTAATGCATAAGAATAAATATTACCATAACAATTGACAGTGCTAGGAGGTGCAGGGATGCCTCGATATGTTAACACTCTGCCTCGAGATGAGCACTGGACTATATGACACTGAGAAGAGTACAAAATTTCTCATACTTGATATGGCCGAGTGATTTATGTCAGCAATCATGTCATCTGTGGGAAAGTATTGCATCACGATGTGACCCAAGGTAATAGTTTGGCAGATGAAATGGAAGTGAATGTCAATGTGTTTGGTGTGTCCATGGAAAGTAGCATCCTTGGAAAGTCGGATTGCGCCTTGGTTGTCACAGAAAAGTGTCATAGGTAAGGTATGGTAAAATTAAAAATAGAAGATAATTCAGTAAGTAATTTGTGAATTCATAAAATGTCCTTTGACACATGAGTTAATGCAACATATTTGACCTTGGTACTTGGGAGGGTAATGATGGGTTGTTTCTTGCTGCTCCAATTTATGACACCACCTCCAATGAAGTAAGTGAATCCAGAGATAGAGTGACAATGCATTTTGGAAGCCCAATCTGCAGCAGAATATCCCATAATATCAGAATAATTACCTCCCAGGACAAGCTTGTGCCCCTCCCTTAGTGCCCAAGAGATAGCGGAACATGCATGTTATGGCGATGAGATGTGTCATTCTGGGTGTGTTGAGATATTGGAAAAGGGTGGAGACAGCAAATGCAATGTCCAGGCACATCATTATGGCAGTATACATCAGGGAACTGATCATTTCTCTATATTTAGTCTTTTCAGTAGGCATGAGAAGTGTTGGTGATACAGTAGGAGAATCAAAGCTGAGGTCAATTCTGGGCTCCATAGGAGTAACAGTAGTCTGGGCATTTTGAAGACTGAATCGTGAGACAATCTGTTTGATGTAAGCTTGTTGACTCAATGAAATAGTTTTGTCTTCGAGGTTGTGTGTGATGCTAATGCCAAGAAGCCAATTGATGGGATCGAGATCTGAAATCTCAAAGTGCATGGTAAGTTGCTTTTGAATCAGATTGTTGGTGCTCTCAGTGGAATCTGCAATGACAGTGAAATTGTCAGTAGCAGTGGCAACAATAATAAATTTGTCACTGTGATATAAATACAACACAGCTTCATCTGCAGTGGATACTGGGTACCCGATGATACAGCTCCCTATCACCCTGCGCTCGTACTACACCATTTTTCATGATTGTGCACACCACTTGAACATCTTCTACTCACTTTGCACAGTGCACTTTTGTGCACCTTCATGCAGTTTCACGTGCCCAAGTGTGCTCCCGTGCACTCATATGCGCTCCATTATGCTCCCATGCACTCCTATGCGCTCCCATGTGCTCCATTGCACTCCTATGCGCTCCTATGCACTCCAGTGCGCCTCTGTGCACTTCTGTGCACTTTTGCGTGCCTTTGACCATTTAGGTGCACCTTTGTGCACCTGTTGCATTTCTACTGCGCTTTGGTTCGCCCATAGTTGCCTGCTGTCGTGTGCCCTAAAGGCACCCTGTTATGCTTCAAACCGCCTCTGCGTGCGCCCCCCCACACTCCTTACCTGCCTTCCACATTTATTGTGCACTTGATGTGCCTTTGCACACTCCTTTTATGCTTTACCTGCAACTCACACTCCCTGCTGCGCACTCATTGCACAATCCCTATCACACACACAACAATCCACTGCACCGGTGCGCTGCACATCGTGGCTCCCATCTTACTGGTGCATTTATTTGAGGCACACCATGATTCCGACATGAGTGAACTGCGCATTCTCACATAATCGGGGCGCTTTGCACCTATTTGGCATTGGACTGTGCACCTTGGGTGCCTTCACATAATCCTGGCACTTTGGCAGTATTTGGCCTTTTACAGCATCTCCTTATAGTTCTTCTGCATTTCCAATTGGCATCGCCTTATCTGGTAACTGGCACAGGTCAATCATGCCATTATTACTAAGGTGCAGCATGCGACACATAACACCGAAGCAGATTAATTGGGAAGAGCGCACGAGACCTAGAGCACACCAAAAATAGTGCATCGCACCAGAACAGTTGGGTAGTGGGCTATAGGTGTGCAAATCTTATTGGCTTAGGCAGCGGCATAGTGCAGTTGGGTTTAGATGGGCAAATGTATGCACTTGTGGGTAGCGCATGGCGCTTTCTATTTTTACACCTTATTTTACCATTTTTATCACATAAGCCATTTGTACATAGTAGGTGGACATATAGAGAATCCAGAGGATCTTTCCCCCCCCTCATAGTTCATAGCTCAGTCAGCGTCGCACATAGTCTGTGCACCAGTGTCCAGTCTGTGCACCTTTGTAGTGCGCCCTTCATATAGCCACGTTTGTGTATTGTTTGCATCCCCTCATTGTATTGTTGCATTTCATCCCTGCATTGCGTCCTTCATCCTCATTCGAGCACTCATACAGTGTACCCTTCATATAGCCATGTTTGCACACTGTTTGTGCATTTATTTGTATAGCCATGTTTTGTGCACCATTTGTGCCTTTTTCCACCCCTTGCACTTCCACCCTGTTTGTGTCCCCAACCTATGCACCACCTTCACAGCACACCCCAGTGTTGTCTCCATCCCACTACACCTCTTGTCTTCATCACCCTCATCATTGCACACTTTTGCACTCCCGTTGCATGTTTTTCTGCACTGCATGTTTTTGCCCCTTTGCGTTGTGCACTTTCCCGCCACTGCACATATCTCCCCTTTAGTGTACACAACTAGTGCGCACATTGAAGACTGCCGTACCAGCCCCCCCATAGTATTTGCACCCTGAAGGATGATCCAAGGCCCTCTAAGCGAACTTCCCCCTCACCCCGAGCATGCCTGCAGTTGTAGGTTAAGTGTTCACCTCTTCCATTGAGACTCTGCACCGAGTACCAACTGAACACATCACCGAGATCTAAGAAAAATCCTTTCACCTCGGCATACCAGTCGTGGGCTTCCTGCTTTGATCCATAAACTGCAATGAGCCATTTACAGACCACATTTGGCTTGTCTTTGAGCTCTGGGGGTAGTTGACAGAATTTCTTGTACTTTTGAGGGAGTTCTGAGTAAAGTTCAACACCGTCTCACAACCAAGAATTGAGTTATGCATTTTTGACATTGCATTGATGGAGGGCAGCATTTTTCTGGGCTGCAAACAAGAGGAGAATTTGAAGGGTTGATGCTCAGACCATGGGAGTGAAAGTCTCAATATAATCGACTCTGAATCGTTGTCTAAACCCTTTGATGACAAGTCGAGCCTTGTAATGGGCTACAATACTAGCTGCATCACACTTATGGCAGAATACATAATAGGATGGAATGACATTTGCATTAGGTGGTGGGATGATGGGTATTCATGCATTGACTTTCTCCATTTGGAAAAGTTCTTCACCAACTGCATCAGACCACTCTGAGTGCTCATTGCCATTTAATGTCTCAGTCAATGTCAGTTCATCTTCACTCACTACCATTGCCATCTCCACTACTTTGCTAAACCAATCCTCTTCACAGATGTTGAGTTTCACTCCCCCTGGTTCAAGAATCCCATTGTCATCAAGAACAAAGGTGGCATCTATTACATCTGAGAAGTTCGCAGCGCTATGTGAGCTGGGAATTTGGTTATGCTTTCCATGACCATATTGGATTTCATTGACTGGAGTGAGGCCTGTAAGGGAGTTCTGTCAAGGTTTTCTTTGGTGTGGAGATGATATAGGTGCGTTGAATTGACTTTGTGATTTTTCAACATTGACATTACATGTTGCTGGCAGATTTTTAGCTGTTTTAGCTGCATTGTTGGCATTATCGACATGTGCAGGTGCTGGATCGTTAGTGGCATTATCAATGAGTTTTTGGGCATGCCCCAGGCTCTTCAGGAGTATCAGAAGCAATTTTTCGAGACTGAGAAGTGTCAGAGTTGGTAAATATACATCTTCTACCCCCTCAATCAATGGTTTGTCAGGCTTGAGCACCTGATCCCTGCTAAAATACATGTCTCATTCAATGCTGACCTTTTGTTGTTTAGGCCAGTAGATTCAAAACCCCTTTGATTCATCATCGTAATCCATGAAGCAAGCTTGTTCAGCTTGTGGCTCGAGCTTTCCTGCATCAAGTTATTTTATCCAGATAGTCAAGCCCCATTCACACAGCTGCGACAAATCTGGTTTCTCCCCTGTGCCAATTTCATGAGAAGTTTTTGCTTTGGCTAGTCCCTGTGTCGGTGCACAATTTTGTAACCAGACATCATGATGAACTGCTTCACACCATAAGTCTCTGGGTAGGCTGGCCACAATCATCATTGCATGAGCACCATTCATATGAGTTCGGTTTGCTCATTCAACTATGCCATTAGAGGCTGGGGAATCATGGGCAGTGAGGTGTTGAACAGTACCAGCATTCTGCAGGTGCTTGTTGAACTCCTTGCTGGTTAGTTCACTTGCGCGATCACACCCAAATATTTTGATGCATGCGCCACATTGGACCAACACTCATGCCTCATACTTCTTGTAGGTGCCAAATGCCTCAGATTTTGCCTTTAAGAAATAGACTTTCTTCTCGCAGCTAGACAAATCCTTGAATAGGAAGTAGTGCTTGTGTCCCCCTAGCGATATGACTCTGGCTGTCCCCCATAAATCTGTAATGACTTTGTCCCCATACTTGGTGTGGACTGTCTCACTTTTCTTGGGAAATGGTTTTTGATCCACCTTAACTCTGACACAGATCTCACAGAATTCAGGTTTCGAGTCTAAGTCAACTTTGATCCCTGTGACCATCCCCTCTTTCATCATCTTGAATAAGGCATTGTGGTTGATATGGCCCATTTTATGATGGAGTTCATTTATTGACATAATTTTCAATGCTGCATTTGCTGGCAGTGTAGGAGAAAGATTGAATGAACCACTAACACGATAAAACCTGGCAGCCAGCTTTTTAAACCATTCTGGTGCCTCCTTTTCTTTTCCTCCCCCTTTCATGAAACACTGATCAATTGTGTGACTGTCCTTGTTTCAGTTAGGGTTCAAGCAGTGGGTCTTTGCCTTCCCCTTGGATTTACCTTTGTCCTTGCCACCATCTTTGGACTCATGGCTGCCATCATCTCTGCATTGGACTTATTGATTGAGTTCTCGAGGGTGAGTGAGTTCACTTCTTTGGTGAGATGCCAGAGAAGATTAGTACTGGTTAGCTTCTTCCTGGACTTGTGAGCAGTGGCATTAAGGGTGGTGAGGAGAGTTTGGTAATTTGGGATGAGTGAGAGGGATGTGCAGAGGTAGGATATGAAGGATTCATTGGTAACTGGACAGTTCATCTTTGCAAGTTGTTCCTTGATCTCACACATTTTTGTTAGGTGCTCTTGCATGTCTCCATTGTCTGTGAGTCGAAGAGTCTGGAGTTGGGTGAGGAGGTTCATTTCATACATTGAGCCCTTGTCAGCATGGATAGAGATGACTTTCTTCCATACAGTGGCAGTGGTAGTCTCATTCTTGACCTGCAGGAATGTAGACTTATCAACAGTTCTGTAGATTACCTCATGGATAGCTGCTTGCTGCTGCTCATACTTATCTTCCTCTTGCTCGTGCTCCTTGATCTCTCCTTCATTTAATGGATCGAAATTGATTCCTTTGTATCTGTTCCATCAGTTCAATCAGCTTTCGCGTGGTGATTATACTCAACCTGGAAACCCAAACAAAACCTACTAAATGGCTTCAGATGATATAACATGAGTCAGAGGAAGGGTGCGAGTTGGTACTAAATATCACCGCTGATTTCCAAACATCATTTTTAGTGAGGTGAATTGATGAGGGATGGTGTGAATGGTCTGTAAGAGCATACGAAGAAGTTCAAAATAGTTCAAAATAGGTTTGAAGACATGCGAAATAGTTCGAATAAGTTCAAAGATGTGCGAAGTAGTTCGAATAAGTTTGAAGAGGTTTGAGGTATATTGAGAAATGAGTTTAGTGAATGTAATGTGTTTTTTGAATGGCGATAAGCGATGGGCGATGAAATGAGGAGCAAATATGATAGTTTCGAAGAAGTTCGCGATATTTTGCAGAACTTGGAGATATGATGCAAGATAAAACTCAAGAGAATGGCTCTTAAATCAGACAATGAGTGAGAGGGTAACTTATGCTCTGTTCCCCATTGCTTTCCTTTTCATTCTAAGTAACTAACACAAGTCTATATACAAATTGAAGAGATAGTACTAAAAAGGAAATAATAACATGTGTAAAACATGAGGCAATATATCAAACAATGAGGACTTGTAGATCATGAAACAAATGAAAAATGATAAATAATGAAACATATAGTGTTTCTATATAGTAAAAGTACTTATCTTTTGCTTTAATATATCAATGAAACATAAAAATGCAGTTATAGCATTCTAAGTCTCTCAGCCGAAGTCATTCGAAATACTGTGAAGTGATTCGAAGTGTCATGAAATGTCGCAAAATAGTTCGAAATGGTTTGAAGTCATCTGAAATAGTGTGAAATAGTGTGAAATAGTTCAAAAAGGATTTTGTAGAACTCATAGCAGTTCGGAATGTGTGTCGTAATGTGTCAATATGAGTGAGAATCTTCTCCAGACCTTAGCGCGCGCAGTGGACCTATCAGCGGTACCCAAGAGATGCCTCTTCAACCCTTTTGACATAATGTAATTAAGAATGCGCGCTTGGTAGATCGACCAGTTGGAGCCATCACTATGAAGTTTTGGAAGGTTCAAGACTTGAGTATTGGTTGTTGAGGACATATCAGAGATATCATCAGGGCCCATAACCTGAAGAAAAGGCAGAGACCAGTTATGGAACTAGAATAGAAAATAATAGAGACTACTATGAATAAGTAAGAGAATAAATAAAATAGAGAAAGGGGATGTACACCTCAGTGAATGGATAACCACTGAGGTGACGATGTACAACTACGAGGTATATAATGTCTCGAATATATAATTTCAAATAGTACGAGACATAGTTACCGTTGTGTGTAGTGCTATAAATAATATGTAACACGTAAGAATAAATATTACCGTAACAATTGACAGTGCCAGGAGGTACAGGGATGCCTCGATCGATATGTTAACAATTCTGATCATTCTTCTGCCAAACACTTGAAAATGAAGCCAAAAATGAGCTGAAAATGGCTGTCCCCCCCCAGGAAAAATGATGTGCCGTCAGCAATATTAGGACCTCTTCAAAAATTGTGTCCATAGACGGCATTGCAAACTGGCCGTAGAAGCAATTCAACAACTCCCATCATAGACCAATAAGCATCATTCAATGTAGCACAAAATAGCGAGCACAATGCCTGAGTTTAACAATGACGATACCACACATCCGAGCTCAAAATTGCGACATCGAAAATCCCACGTTTCTCATGCCTCAAAAGCCACCGTTCGGCCATAGCCCGACAGCGCAGACTTGAATGAAATAATGTGACATTGTAAAGTAGTGTCTGCCGGCGCTTGCCGGCGCTATATACCTGACTGATCGCGTTGTCCTCTGAAATTCACGTGCTGAAGTGTTTATAAATAGCATACCCGAGTACCCTGTCTTTCAAGAATCCGTATCTCCTCGCTATGGCAGGCAACAAATCAATGGAGTTTACTCTCGATGAAGTAGCGCAGGTGAACTGCTCAATCAGTCGTTAGTATTTTGATGCTAATTGATGTTGGTTTGCAGCATAATGTGGAGGGCGACTTGGTGAGCCAATGATCGACAATTTTGAATAGACAGTGACCGACTCGATGCAGTGGATAGTGATTGATTCCAAAGTTTTCGACCTCTCGAAGTTCGCCAACCTGCACCCAGGAGGAGCGAATTTACTGTACGCTGACGGAGTTGGTTAGTAATGTTTACTTTCAATTATAGAGCATATTTGTTCATTCAATCTTCTGACAGCTGGGCAAGATGCGACCCAAGTCTTCTTTAGTCTCCACCGCCACGAGGTTTTGCTAAAACCTCAATATGCCAGGCTTCAAATTGGCAAAATCCGAGGACAGCAAGGGTCTATAAAGCCTCTCGCTCCAGGCGAACTGAGCCAAGTACCCTATGCAGAACCCACATGGCTCAGCAAAGGGTATTACAGCCCGTACTACTCCGACAACCACAGGAAGTTCCACAAGGCTGTCCGCTCGTTCTGTATGGAGGTGATACAGCCTGAATCAGATAGGTGTGAACAGAGTGGAAAGCGGATATCGCAAGAGGTTGTCGATAGGATGGCGTGAGCACAGTGGCTGTCTGTTTCACATTGCATCTTTTTGACCTGAAATTCAGCGAAATGAATATCATTGCAATGCGGCTTGGTCCAGGAAAACACCTACAAGGTCGTACATTGATGGGCGGTATTGTCAAACCCGAAGAATTTGACTACTTCTATGAGGTAGGTTCTGTTCTCGAAATTTATGGAGTTTACACATGAAACCACTCAATCCAGTCAATAATTCACTCGGAACTATCACGCATCAGCAGTCGCGGATTCATGGATGGCCTTCTCGCGGGTCTTGTTATCGGTGTTCCCCCTATACTGAATTTTGGTTCTCCAGAACTGTCCGCCAAAGTTGTTCCTGATGTACGTACATCCTTACCTCTACAACATCCTAGTCATGCTATCCTCGCAGTTGCTCTCGGGCAAAAAATACATTTGCTTGGCAATTACCGAAGCTTTTGCCGGCAGCGACGTCGGTGGATTGCAAACAACCGCCACCCGGGACGGTGATTATTGGGTAGTTACTGGAACGAAGAAGTAAGCCATTTGATATGTGATTTTACTCTTGCAATTCATGGGTCAAAATTTCAGGTGGATCACAAACGGCATGTTTGCGGACTATTTCACAACAGGATGCAGAACAGAAGTATCTACCTGTGGTCTGTTTTCAGGAATGTTTTCTCATCGGATTTTATAATTTAGACGGGTTTCACTGTTCTGTTGATCGAACGTGGTTCAGGTGTTTCTACCAGGGCTGTCAAGACGTCCTACTCACCTGCCGCAGGGACATCCTATGTAACTTACGATAAAGTATATTTTTGCCTTACCTCCCAGCAGTCTTACTTGCTGACATGCATACCGAAAACAATAGGTCCGTGTACCTGTCTCGCATACCCTGGGACAAGCCGGGAACGGTATGCAAGTGATCCTGAGTAATTTTAACCATGAGCGCTGGATGGTCGTCTGCTGTTCCATAACCGCACAACGTCTGATCGTCGAGGAATGTCTGAAGTAAGTACATCACTCATGAAGGGAGGTGTTTAGTGCTTAGCTACACTTGTAAGATGGGCGTCCCAACGAATGGTCTTCGGAAAGCCGCTCACCTCACAGGCCGTTATCCGAGCAAAGCTGGCGAGCATGATTACAAGAGTAGAGGGATGTCAGAATTGGCTCGAGAATGTTACATATCAAATGAACAACGTATGAACCAACATCATTTCTCCCAATCTTGGTGCCATGTTATCATCCTACAGATGTCATATGATGAAACATCGAGCAAGCTCGCTGGCCCTATCGGCTTGCTGAAGCAGTGCGTAGGATCCTCTCTTTTCGTTGTTTTTCTTACTGAAAGGTGCTTAGATTTGTCTCAAGGACAGCCCGGGAGACCGCAGAAGGTATTGGATCCGAGTTTCCAAATGAATAACACAATGCTGATACTAAAGACTAAATGTTCAGATGCAACACAGGTATTTGGAGGAAGAGCACTGACCACAACTGGAATGGGTAGACTGATTGAAAATGTAGGATGACGTGACTTTCTCCCACGCGGGACATGCTAACAAATTTCTGATGGTTAATAGTACCATCGAACATCAAGCTTTGACGCTAGTAAGTCTCTACACTACTATGATTCTTTTCGCTGACATTATCACATCGTACAGTCCTCGCCGGTGCAGAGGATGTATTAGGGGATTTGGGCGTTCGGCAGGCACTGAGGAAGATGCCTCGTGATGCCCGGTTATGAATCGTGCAATTGCGTTGCGTTCATGAATGACTCGTCGCTATATGGTCCAAAGTGACACGTAAATATATAAATGAGGTGGAAGAAAATATCTATCTTGATCCAAACTTCCGCCCCTTGCCAGATTATCAAAAAAAAAAAAAACAGATCGAGACACTTCCCGCACTTGTATCCATGTGATGCTATGCTGCCCTCTATGTTCCTTCCTGAATTAGTGGCATGCGTGGTTAATGGTTGCCGGAGAGATGAGAAACGGTACTTGTCATGGATGACTGTCGTTGCAGATTTTGGAAGAGCCGCGACGACCGTCGTTGGCATCATTGCAAAAGGATTGATTAGGCTGGAGTCTGTGGCGCGAAAGGCTTGTCGAAGACTGGTGGAAATTGAGTATGGAGCTAGCGATGCTCGAAAGGACGGTTCACACTCTGACCAAGGAATGTGAAGGTGAATGCAAGCGCTGTACACGCGTTGTAAAATGGGAGTGTCGACAATAGTGGAATCCTAACCCAAGCGTCGAGAGTGGATTGCGGGTCTGTTACCTCTAATGTGATACGATTCTTGTTTTCCAAATGATGTTCTAAAATCAGTTTGATTCAGTCGCCAAGTAGTTGGCGTTCCAATTTTCAAGTTCCTCCTCTTGTGCCTGATCCATTTTGAAATTCGGGGATGGTTCTTGATCAAGTTTCATGAATTGTATTTGAAGAAATGCTCGGGCTCATGCAACGCCATATACCCTGCCTAAAAATGTGGTTTTTTGGCAGACTGCGGTAACATAATACATACTGCCTTAAGGATCCAGGAAAGATCCAATAGCACGACAGAAATACCTCGTACATCGATATTCAAAATAGCAGTTGAGTGACTGTGACTTTCTGTAAGGCTCATCATATCAGTCTCCTGTAAACCGTAAGCTAAAAGCACACCTAGAGTTTGTTAGATGTTGATATAGAGAGCCATTATCAGAACGATAGGTCCTTTCCTCGCAAGGTAGATTTGGTTCTTTTTGGATTTTTGAGTCGCTTACATAAAAGTTAGTAAGCAGCCAATTACGCTCACGTGAGAGACGCGTTATTGCTTCATGTTTGGTTCGCAATTCGTTCCAACTTGGCCCGCTGAGCAGGCGTTTCTTCTAATCATACCTAAATCCTTATAATCTCACAGTATCCCGTTTTAATATGCGGTCCTCATTGTTTCGCCGTTTGCCAATCGTTACAGCAGTTCTGGTGACAATGGCACCCAACGCTGTTACCGCCTGCGAAGGGGAATGCATCGTCGGGATCACGACTGCCTGGATGACAAACTATAGTATACCACTGCATAAGGTTCTCGACAACATCGTAAGCCCTAGACCATTGTCATTACCATTGTCACTACACCACCTAACCTCCCTGGAACCATCAGGCTAATGTTCTTGTCGCCAAAGTCGTACCGGAGCGCAGCCCATCCCCTCCTCCGGTCACGATGCTTTACCCCGTCTGGTTTGCCTACCGCGAAAGTGCATACGCAGCGCTCGAACATGCCATCTTCCCCTCGTTCTTTCATGGCAAGTGCCAGCGCCCCAACCCCGACAAACTTGACGGGCCGCCGGTAAACCCGCCAGGATGTCCAAACCCTGATTGTCCTGTGGTGTGTGGAACGCCTGGGTCGCTTGTGCATTTCTTCCCGCAACTGAAGCATATTGTATACAATCAGACGAAGATTATGTTGGACGAGTACACAAATCCGAAAAGCAAGGTGTTTGAGGAGGTGTTGAAAAATCTCTTGGGAGAGGTTGAGAAGGCGAGACAGCAGAAAAGGAGGAGGTCGTGGATGAAGGTCCCAGTCAGCATCCGTGGGGCAAAGGTGCGAAGGTCGGACAAGAAAACGATAGAGGATATTTTGCAAGAGGAGATGTCGCAGGTAGAGCCGACGCTCGAGGAGGAATGTGGTAGGTTCGACTTGGCGAACTGCAGCTGGGAGACGGCGATGAAAGAGTATATTCTGAGCTTTCCGTGAGGACGGACATTGCTATCCCATTGTGCTACACTCTACATGCCTATTGTTCAAAATTTGTTCGAGGTCGGTCATTGTCAGGAAGGACCCACAACTACTTGATAAGGCAATGACCGTCAAGGCTGAAGCAAACACCTTCCTAAAAAGGGAATTTATTGAAGGAGGGAGCCGTTTACTTTGAAAAGGATTCATTGTGGCAAGTTTTGTATATAACCAAGCTCGACATGCGCAAAGTCGAGCTCATCGTTATGTCCATTCACAAACAGCCTCTTTCACAATTTTCAAACAATGATTGCTCGCCTAGCTCGCCCCAACACGTTGCACAACAACAGTGACTCTGCCCGACGTCCAATTGCTCTTCGTCATTGTCGTCGACGCTCTCTCCACATTCGTCGTTGTGCGTCGAAGCCTATGCCGGCTTCTCGCATTCCATTGACTCCAAAGACAATCTCCCGTACCCCACCGACTCCAACCATTCGTCTTCCACGGGTCTTGACTCGCCCTTCTTCCTCTGAAGTGAACATCTCTGCGGCATTCCCAGAGCTTCACAATGTGCCGCCAGAGTATATTCGTGAAAATCTTCTTCGCCTGGCTCCCCAGTATGTTTTTCTTCTCATTTCCATCTAGATTGCATTGTCTCACTTACATCCAGGTTGTATCTTTCTCTATTAAACGTGAAAGCTAATCCTCCTAAACACGCTCTTCCAAACGAGCTTGAGATAATCATCAACGACACGGCATGTTGTCCAACGCACATGCTTGCTGTCCACTCTTTTTCCCCTCGACCCGACAAAACCCGACAGGTTACCATGTACCCCACGCACCACCTTGTCCTCGCATCACATTGTGCCAATCTCCCAGCCTTGCCCCCCTCTTTGCCCAGTCCCTCATCATCAACATCGTCCACGATGACCATTCCCGTCATTTCCCTCGCCCTCCCTTCACCACCCACATTTCCATCACTACATGCCTACCTCTACACCAAAGACACCACAAACCTTTTCACAACGCTGCTCTCCCCGCTCAATGAACGTGAAGATGACCTGGAGCGTCAGGCGGCTCTCATCTACGGTGTCTGGAGTAATGCATACGTATTAGGGGTGGTGGACCAACAACTGTTCGATGTACTGGATAAGGCTTGGGAGTGGGTTTCTGCAAAGCTACAACTTGCATAGCATTCTATGAGGAGTCGTCTATGCTTTATATTCATGCCTGCATGATTATGATCAGCATGCTATGTATAAAATAAACTGTAGCATACGTATACTACTTCCTATTCAATAATTATTTGCGACTTCGACCTTGGAGTAAGTAGGCTTTCTCCTGCGTTCCCGTGTGTGCAACGTATGTTGAGCTTTCTGCAATCGGCTCATAATGGACAGAGCCCATCTGCACAGCAAGAGACAGTCGTGTTTTCGATGGCATCGAGACAAATACCTTTACTGCTTCCACCCATGTCTTCTTCACGCAAGGTCAACGTTGCAGTCGTTGGCGTCGGTCTCGTCGGTTCCGAATTCATCAACCAACTTCTCTCTGTCCCTGCACACCTCTCGCCATTCCAGCTGATCTCTCTAACCTCGTCTACCCGTATCATCTTCAATGCAGCGAACCCAATCGTCCCCAGTGCCGACTGGAAATCCCTCCTCTCATCGTCTAATGAAAAGCCTGATCTCTCCACATTGACAGAGCGGCTTTCCGAACTGGTTGATGCGAATCAGAGGGTGGTGTTGGTGGACAATACCTCCTCGGATGTTGTCGCCGCTCTGTACCCTACTTGGCTATCAAAGGGTATCAATGTCGTTACACCGAATAAAAAAGCATACTCAGGGGATCTGGCGCTGTATGAAAGCATACTAAGAGCAAGCGAGAAGAGCGGAGCAAGATTTTTGAACGAGTCAACGGTAGGGGCGGGGCTACCTGTGATCTCGACACTAAAAGAGCTGGTTATGACTGGTGACAAAGTGTGTATTGGAGCTGGGCTGTGGGTATCGAATATAGCTGATGATGCATCGTATTCTCAGATTGTCAAAATTGAAGGTGTATTTTCGGGAACGATGAGTTATATCTTCAATGAATTTTCAACTGCCGAGGCACATGGTCCAAGTTTCTCTTCTGTAGTCAGCATCGCGCGCGAAAAAGGGTACACGGTACGATACAGTCTATTTTCTACAATTATTTTCTCATTGTCAATACCAGGAACCCCATCCAGCAGACGATCTCAACGGCTTCGACGTCGCCCGGAAACTCACCATTCTCACACGCACCATATCATCTCTCTCCCACACACCCACTCGTCTTCCCCCTCTCCCGTCCTTCGCCGCCGTCCAAACAACATCTCTTATCCCTCCTGCGCTCGAAGGCATCCCCACTGGCGATGCGTTCCTCGCGCGTCTTCCCGAATTCGACGCGCACTTTTCCGAGATGCGTGCAGACGCTAGCAAGGAGGGTCGTGTGCTGCGGTTTGTGGGCGTCGTTGATGTTGAAGGGCGCCAGGTGAGAGCTGGGCTTGAGAAGTGAGGTTTTTTTTTGGGAGGTCTACTTCTACTTTGTGCTGATGCTGATGGGTTGATTGGTTAGATATCCGACTAGCCATCCGTTCGCCACGTCCCTTGGGGGCTCAGATAATATCATCATGTTCCACACGGAGAGGTACGGTGCACGCCCGTTAATTGTGCAGGGCGCTGGCGCTGGCGCAGCTGTGACTGCCATGGGCGTGTTGGGGGATTTATTCAAGTTGGTTTGAAACAATGCTGGGAGTGTTATAGTTGCCACACAGCGCGAAAGATTAACACGGGCGCTATGTTTGAATGACAAATATCACAGAGATTGCCTATCCCACCCGAGGTCAGCTTTCCTTCACTGGCAAGCGCGATTGAAGAAGTTCTACATCATGGGACAGAAGATGTGTTGGACTGGTCATAGTCGACCGTCCGTCGTAACCTTTAATATCTTTAAACAAATGCCTCTATTGGATGAGGTTTGAACTAACAAGCCCAAATTTATGGTTCGGGGTCTAGATCTCATTTTCAATCGGTTCAAGAGTCCTTCGAGCTGGGAAACCCGGCGCTTCTTCCGGGGAGGAGTTAGAGATGTCGATACGATCAATCAAGAAAGGCATGTTTGAAACTATATGATTTTGGTCATGCCAGGACTGGAGAGGAGCTTTTAAGAGGCAACATGCTGACGGGTCGGGATTTTCCTGTATCTCGCCTTGGGCCACTCGTCTGTGGTGTTTGGATAGAGAATCTTAGCATGTCGAATTTGAAATGGTCATTATCATTATCGGTAAGTCGCCTTGAAATTCCTCCCAGTGATATTCTACTTGAATGACATTGACCTTCAAGTGTTAACACGGAAGTTGCGAGGAGCAGGGTTAGAAGCTCGATTGCTTTTGACAGTGAACATGGGATGATGTCAAATTCAACGAGGGAGACCACAATATCAAAGGTTCTTCGTCCCAAGTAACATCTGAAAAGCATTGAATACCCACGTATTCATAACAAACTAATACCTTACGACTAGGTCTAGAAAACGGATTGGCAATCAACAAATTACTCTATTCGTCGGAATAATTCGCGGGAGGGTAGTCGATGTAACCAATTGCCGTATTTTCTCGATCACCAGGAACATAAAACGTGCTACGGTCGTACTTGGTCAGCGGAATTTTTCTCTTCAAGCGATAAGGAAGGTCAGGCTATGAAATAGGGAAAGAAATTAGCTGCCATTCACAGTCTGATTGGGAAAGACTGACGTTAGATATGTACATTCTTCCGAAGGCGATTAGGCCTCCCTTCTGATCGGCAACTTCAACTGCGTTTTCGAGGGTGGTGTAGCCACCAGCACTGATATACGGCAAAGGTCGCCAAATATCACGAAGAAACTCGTTAGATTCGTGAGCTTCCTCAATGCGATCTATAACTCCGCTGACGCGCGGTTCCACAACATGGAGATAGGCCATTTTTGGATGTCTCTCTTTCAGGACGGAGATAAAATGGGAAAATTGGGGCACAGGGTCAGTCATCCCCATAGCTATCCATCGAGAAGTATAGTGAGTCTAGGCTTGGTGCAATGTCGGAATCAGGGCTCACCGTTCATTTGATTCCAAGGACTCAAACGAATAGCCGTCCGTTCTTCTCCAACAGCTTCGACGACGGCATCTATAACCTCTACGCCAAATCGGCTCCTTGCCTCTATGCTTCCACCATACTCGTCAGTCCTCTGGTTGGATACGTCCTGCAAGAATTGGTCGACGAGAAAACCGTTTGCGCCGTGCACCTCGACCCCGTCGAAGCCAGCTTCGAAGACCGCATTTTTGGCTGCTTGGGCAAACAACTGAATATATTCTTCGATCTCGGCGACCGTCATTTCTCGTGGTACCGACTCAGGTGTTTGGGGAATGGCAGACGGTGCTACAAAATCAAAAGTGGGGTGTTCCGACTTCAGGATGGCGGCATCAGCCGTCCTACCCTTGGCCCACAGCTGTACGAAAATATAAGAGCCATTGGCATGAACAGCAGCTACTATCTTCAGAGAAATATGGGTTGATAATATACGTAAAGAGATCACCCTTTGCGAATCCTGCTTACCTCTTTCCAGACACGGATCTGTTCTTCACTCCAAATACCGGGAACGTATGCTTCTCCGCCCGCCTTTGCAGCGATCAATGTGGCCTCAGTTATGAGAAGAGAGCCGGGCGTGCGGCTCCTCTGCGAATAATACTCTGTGACGAGCGTGGAGATGGGAACGTGTTCTGACTTGGTAGCTTTGTATCTGGTCAGTGGAGCCAAAACCACTCTATGACTGAGGGTTATGTTCCCGACTTCGATAGGGTTGAAGAGTTGGGACATAACGGTTGATGACTTGGTGTGATGCAGTCTGCGTGTTCTGGTCAATTGCTGAGATCACGGTCGTCTTTATACCTGCTCGACAGCAATAGCTAGGTTTACAAGCCAATACAGGTCCCGTAGAAGATATCATGACGCGATGTCAAGCTTCTGATTATTGCGAGTATTGATAATGTCGATTTGTGCGATTGGTAAGGCCGAATCCGAACGCACGCACTGCCGTGAGCTAGCAGTACTGTATGATTCAGACATTCTCACCAACAAAAGAAAAAGTAGCTAGGCGAAGCAGAACTTCTTGCATTCCGACGTCAAGGACATCTGAAAGCAACTTTAATATTCTTGGCGAAGAATGTAAGGCACTTGACAGCTACAAAAAAAATCAATGACTAGATCCGTGACTTGAAGCGAAGGTACTTACCTTGGTGTAGCCACATCTACCAAAAGCTCTGGACACGACATGTGGCACCGCAGCTTGTAAGCACGCTTAACTTGGGCGTACGACTCAACAAAGGTCAGTCAATGCTGTTGAGCAGTGCTTATTGGAATATTGAAACCCAACCCTCGGAAATATTGCAGCTCGGTGATATCGAGGATGCAGTGCTTATTCTACCTGGATATGTATGCGGCCTTGGAAATATTGACCTGTGGTTGATTGGCCCAGGCACAGATCTACATCACTGGCACGATATCGCTGACTCAGAACGAGAAAAATACGTCAACCCTTACCAGGAATCAAATTGGACCATGACAAAGAACTGATAGGCTTACGGCGAATCACTCCTTGCAGTGTGCATCAACATCATCCAGCTCCTCGCTCAACAGACATTATCATTGGATGACATCAGCAGCCACTGCCACAAACATGCATGATAGTTCTTTGGGTACTTTAAATCAAATCTAACAGAGCACAGTATGTGGAAGATTGGGTAGAAACTATTATTGAAGGAGTGCATTCTACAAGACTTATATACTGTAGGAACTATGTACTAGAATGTTCCAATATAATGGCTTTGTGAGTATATGATTAGTAAGGAATGTTGGTATGGGTGTGATTGCACTTAGTACTGATGAGCTTATGACCCATGCCTTTGTCATGGCATTCACTCGCTTTGCTCGCTCAGCCTGACACCGGCATGGGCCAGCTCACGTATATGTAACAAAATGCTTAATCCCACTACAGTTACTCAACTCTTCAGTTGCCTTTGGACCTTCGGCCCAAAGTCAACGTTTGGGGGTTCATGGTGACACAACTCTTTAGTTGACTTTTAGATATAGTAGTACACAACTCTTCAGTCGACTTGGGACCATTGGCCCCAAGTCAACATGGGGGGGTTGTAGTGTTTACCCCCATCCCCACCTCTCTCTTCCTCATCTCCCCCTCCCCCTTCCTCATCTCTCCCTCCCCCATCTCCCCCATCTCCCCCATCTCTATCCCCATCTCCCCCATGTCCATCTCCCCCTTCCCCTTCCCCTTCCCCATCTCCCCCTTCCCCTTCCCCATCTCCCCCTACCCATTCCCCACCTCACCCTTCCCCCTTCCATCCCCCCTCTCACTCTTCCATGTCCCCCTCCCCCCTCTACACCCCCTCATACCCCCTCTACACCCCTCATACCTCTTCTCCATCCCCCTCCTGCCCACCCCCTCACACCCCCTCCCCACCCCTCACACTCCCCTCACACTCCTTCACACTCCTCTCCACACTCAGCTCACTTGCGAAGTTTCAAACTCCACTTCAAACTCAGCTATGCTCAATGCAGCTCACCTCTTACATATGCAATGACCACATTTTGAAGCACAGCTATATTAGTCAGAGCTAACAAATTTTAGTCAGCTCTGACTAATGCCATTATTTCTGACCAAGCCTGACAAATTTTAGATAATTACATCAACCATCACTCCCACCATTCCCACAAAATGACTGTAGCCTATGTTATGCAGCTCATCATCTATTTTTAGTCCTGATCCCATCATGCCATCACTCCACAAAAATCGTCATAGCATATGTAATAGATAATTTACCAGCTGTGCCTGGATTCAGCTTAGTCATTGCTTGATCGGGCCATGTTTGCTCATTCCTGAGCCCTTTTGCCAAAGAGAGCCATGCAATTGTTCGATCTGATTGAGTCCTCGTCGCTAATATGACTGTCGCCATTGCCATTGAGCTTGTGAATGACATCCTGCACCACACATCCATAACATCATCTCCACCAATCATCCATAACATCATTGCCACCAATCTTCAACAGCGACATTGCATGTGTGAATGAGTCTGATTGCGCTGATCAGTTGGCTCCTTTATTCTTGACATTTGAATGCCTAGAGATGTCATGACAATCATATTCAGTATTTACATAGAGTACTGTAACAAGAACAGAATGAAGCCTGAGCAGCAAGCTTTACATTAATAATGAGCCATTTCAGGAGGCTCAAACTATAGTAGTATGGAAGAAGAAGGGGAAGGAGAAACAGACACTTACAATTCATGTCAACATCATGTTGACCTCAGATGGCTCTGGACTTCCACTATATCCTTGCTGGGGTGTGCTGTTCTGGTTCTTTCTGCATCGTCCACATTTGTCCCGGATTGCCTCAAGCACATCGGTGACTCTCATGAAGTTGGCCTCAGGATAAGTGGCAAGAAAGTCATCATTGGCACCACCCAAGCTGTTCAGGAGATTGTGTCAGTCACAGCGATGGGAACAAAGAAATCCATGACTCACCACTCATATTCATGAGCAATGAGTGCTCATTGAGATTGCTTTGCAGCTGTTTTGCTTCTCATGGAGTTTTTGAACCACTCGTCTGGCCAGTCCTTCAGTGCATGTCCAGTTTTGGAATCAACCTTGTACCACTGGCGAAGTGCAACTGGAATGCAGATGCCAGCAAGTGGGATAGAGTTGGCTCCATGTGTTGATCCAGGGTCATTTGAGACTGAAGTCACTGCATGATCAGTCTTGCTGGTTGGGGTGGTTGCATAAGAAGTTGAAACAGGAGAGATTGGGGTTGAGAGCACTGCAGCTGAAGCAGGAGAGATTGGCGAACACATCACAGGTGTCTTCAAAGCTGACATGATTGTAGTACTAAACATGTGAAATTCATGTGCAGTGACTGGCTGCATGAGTGCATGGTCTCCCATGAAGCTCTGATCAGGCTCATTCTGCACTGGACAGAGAGCATCACCATAGTCATTCTTGTACCTTTGCAGTGAGTCCACTAGGTACTTCATCACTGTATCCACCTGTTGCCATAGTCATCAATGAAGTTTATCACATAACATCACAATGAACTGGCAACAATAGCTTACATGTTCTCCTATAGCCCACCCACCCCACCAGCATATCTTGCTCAAGGACCATCGCCTTCCGATTGGTGCATACATGAACTGATACTGGGCACCACCCCTTTGGAAGCAATGTGTGGTATATGGCTTTGAGAGGCCAACAGCATGTGCAAATCTGGTGTTAAGGCTCTGTACCATGTTGTGTGTCATCTGTCGGGCAGGGTCTGGAATTCCATTGGGCAAGAAGTGTGGGAAGATGTAGTCATCAGGTTTTAGTTTGTGACCAAGGCGACTTTCAAGGAGAGCAATCCACTTTGGCAGATAGGTGTACATACATATCAATCTCTGGAATGTCCTGCTGATAGATGTTGTAGATATTGCCTGACAACTGCTCAAATTGTTAGTAACCACAACACTGTCACATGCAAATAGCCACCCACTCTCGAGCAGGCCATCATGCCCTACCTTGCACTGCCATCCCTTGCAATTTTTGAGATGTACCTTGAAGCAAGGATGGAAATAGGGTGCTGGGCCCTCACAGCCATACATGATCTCGTGTGCTTGGAGACCAGTAAGCTCAAAATTCCTGGATATCTGTAAATCAATGTGCTACTTACACTGCTTGAGGGTTCATGATACCTTGTCCACAAGGTGAATCCTGTTGTCATAAAGGCTCTCATTATGGTGTGCTCCACAGAAAGCATTAATTCATTGGTATCCTTTCCACCACTGACATCTTTGATGGATACTGGGTTTCTGACCATTGGATAATCTTCTTTAGCTCCTCGATCTTCATTGCCTCTGCATGGTGTCAGATTGCTGATGCTGCTTCTTTAGCTCCCAATTTGGAACCAATCACTTTGATGTATGACTTGATGATGGAAGAGTGTGCTGGACATCCCTTGACAGTCTCTGTCTCCTTGTCAAAACTATATGGCCCAGCAAAGGTGTCACCATCCCTGCAGTGGACAATAACCATCCATTCTTTCATTAGTAGTGGCTCACAAACTGGAAGTCACCTGGAGCTCACATATTGTCCCAATAGTCTGCAAACCCTCCCTGGATCCCAGCTGCAGTGCTCGATACTCTGTCCTCTATAAGGCACTTCTGAACCAGGAGTAGCTTGAGAGCCATTACTGAGTACTTGTTTGGTGGGTTGTCAAAAGCTTTCTCCAGCAGGTTGATGTCCACATCATCATCTGGAGTTTCATCAGCACTATCAACATTTGCCCATCTTTCAGCCACAAGATCTTTGAGGAATGTTTTCCCTCATTGTATATAGCCTGCATAATTGTCCTGTGTTCTTTTGGGCTGACCATGTTGTGCACGGCTGGACTCTTTGATCTTCTGTAATGTTTCGAGGCTCAATGTGGCATTCCTGGCTTTTTTATTTCCAGATACCTTTGGCTTTTTGCCTCCCAAAGAGCCAGTATACAGATTTTTTGTTGCAGTCATGTGAAAGGAGAGCAGAGTGTGCTCTTCATGAAGTGGGCAGGTTTCACTATTTTTTTATTTATTTCTAAATTCTGCTGTGGTGATCACATATCTCAATCATATTATGGTGGCATTACACAGCACAAACAATAGAAGGTAGTGAAAATACAAGTCAGTCAGCTACAATACTATTAGGTGCAGTCAGGGGCAGCATAAACAAAACAGAACTGCACAACTAATCACTGAGAGTGAGATCAATGAAGTTGGGGTCCCCCAATAATTTAACATGAGCCTCAAGAGGCTCTGTGCCCACCGTCAAATCAAGGACATCTTGTCCAGCATACTTGCAAGCAGATTCTTCATAGCAAACTTCAGGGCTAGAATTGCTTGCTGAAACACTCACTCCCATTAACAGAAGTGACAGTAAGACCTGTGAAAACATTAGACCTTAACTTGTTGGCAGAGAGCAAAAATATGCACAGGTTCTGGCTGGGCGCTGACAGGAACAACTCAGCCCTTGAATTGCTGGACCAGAATTGGCAGGGCACGCTCAAAAATCTGGGTGGAAATTGACACTAGCATTTTTGGCACACCATCTTGGGCTGTAAGCAGAACAGAATGTGGTTGGGTGAGGTGGGATTGTGTGGCAACATCGAGGCTGTGAAGTGAGACCTCAACTCAATACACCTTGAATGAAGGTGGACCATGAATCACCTTGCAAATTTGAAGGAATTATGACATCGAAGGTGCTTTATCATCAACTACACCATCATTGATGTGCTGCTGAAAAACACAAAAGGTAAAAGCCTTTCCAAATGGAAACAAAATCAGCTTTGATTTTACTATCATCTCATAAACATACCTTAGTAATATGTGCCAAGCATCGCACACAGCACCCCTCCCAAACATTGTTATGAAAGGTGCTGGTAATTGCTGGTGATCCCCAGAAGAAAGCAGATCTGCAAAGAGCATCAAGCTCAGAAAGACGGGGCTGCTGCAGCAACCATGCTGACATATTGAGTCCATTATGGCCATTGGACCACGATGTTGCAGGTCTTGCATACTGATAGATGACATTGATATTGGGGAAGTCATTGTAAACAGAGCAAGCTAGAGTAGAAAAACACCAACTGAGAAAACCAGACTTGTTGGTAGAAAGCTCGTCCTGCAATTGGCCATGCCACAAAATGAGGAACACAGATAGCACTGACACTGACAGTTGCTGTGCCACACAGAGGAGAGCATTGCCAAGGCCAGTGAAGGAAAGTTTGAATGCAGTCATTGCCCCACAACCAGAGAGGCTGACCTACAAGAGAGCAAGAACTGTTACTATGGAAGTCAGAGTATCAAAGCACATCCACTAGCTGTATCATAATCCCCGCCACTGAGCAGGGCCATCAGTAGCATTCTGCCTTGTGTTAATCAGACAGCTTGGTTCATTTGAATGGCCGTTTTAGTGAAAATGGTGACATTGTCACCATCTTTCTTGATGTTGAAGCTGAGGAGAGATCATCAGAACAGAACAATGTGCAACATCAAAGCTTACTTTTGTATAACACACAAGGCACCAAAAATGAAAGTGTCACCATCATCAGTCATGATGGCATTGATCATGTTAGCATGGTTGAGGTAGGCTAACTCGGCTTCAGCTTCTCCAGGTGCCTAAACTCTTGGTTAACATTAGGATGACAGAAAAAGAACATTATGCACAGTATGGGAGTGAAACCCGAACACTGCTATAAATGCTTGAAACAGTTTTGTTAGCCAATGGGGCTGGGGAACTACAAGCTGGTTGCATTTGAAAGCTAGCCATTCTGGTCCATCAAAAACAAAAATGGGTGTGATCAGGCAGCATAGAAGGTAGCATAGCCTGTAGAAGAGTGCTCATAGCTCGGGGTTTTCTCCTGCCTGGGCATGTTGGGAATGATAGAACTTAGCTTGAGCTTTCTTCATCCAGATGCTAGAATGCTAAGTCAGAGACAAAATCAGTAGATAATGTGTAGGGCCTGCCTTGCATCAATACCAAGAATCATAGTTTGTATCCCATGGCGGTCTTGTTCAAATCCTTCAACAGCTGCAACCTCCATTAGAGAATGCCTCTGAGCTGCTGGCAGTAAGATCTATTGTGATGATGTAAGTAATAAAAACATAGAATGGAATGTACACACCTTCTAAAGGCCTGAAATGCCCATAAGGGAAGGAGAGACTTTGGAACTGAGACCTTTTTGGTGGCACTGATATTGCAGTCATGTGACTTGGCAGCAAGGTGATTTTTTCTGTCCTTGCGCCTTTCCAAGTCATGGTTTTGTTAGGCAAAGAGTTGGCAAGAGGATACCATTGATAAACAAGGACTTGGATGCATTCTCCAATTATCAGGTGAAAGAGTGGGCAGCTAGTTCAGATAGATTTGGACACACATTGCAAGCAGAGTTCATGCTGATGGGCTGACACAAAGATATTTGAATGGAGAATGTTGAGCATTGGATAAATTGTTGGCAAGATGGTTGGATTCAATGTGTTGATCACATGTGACACTGTTGAACAGCATCTGCAAGGGCACGTGGATTGATGCAACGTGTTGACATGGCTTCTTGTTGATGGGTTCTTGAATAACCTATGTTGATAATGTTAAACATTAAGAAAAACAAGGACCAACTTGCTTGGCCCAATAGTACATACAAGAAACTAATACCCTAAGTTTTAGAGAGGAAATGCAGACTGTGAGGCCAGTATTTGGTGTGTTTGTTGGGGGCATTAAGTTGTTGATTTTTGTATTTGAGTGTTTAAGAACTTAATGCCCAATAATTTACAGTAAATCGAGCTCAATTTACATTCAATTTACATTCAATTTACATTCAATTTACATTCAATTTACATTCAATTTACAACCGCGTGACACCAATTAGTTCAATTTACAGTTCAACATGATGAAGCAGCTCATGAGTCCAGCCAGCTGTCTACTCAATCACTCAAATTTGTCACAACAAGTACTCAAATTAATCTAGCCAATTCGAATTCACATGTACCTTTGGAAAAAAACCTAACAGTGCATTATAATATTTGTAGCTACTTACAACAGAAGTATAGATGTGCTTAGTAGAAGTAGATCTCTACCATCAAGAAAAATTAAGACATGGGGAGAACATTGTCCAGCTACAAAAAGTGCATTGTACAGTACCAGCAAGGACCAGAAGAAAGCCTTGCATCACAGAATTCAACAGGTCAATGACAGGGTATCTATCTATTGCCCAGTTGCCAGAGTGTCCATTGAGCAGAGATGAGAAGTTGTGGGCATGCATCGAAAAAGCATGCATTGAAAAGGCATGCACCGAAAATTGAAGGCTCTCTATTGCATTCACATCACAATATCATACAGATTTATGCCATATGGGTTGCAGGGATCACTGGGGCATGCAGATGCTAACAGAGAAGCTGCAAAAGCTGTCCAAATGATGATGCATTGTCTGAGATATTGTTGGGGCACAAAAATGCTAACAGGGAAGTTGCGAAAGCTGTCTGAATAATGATGTGTTGTCTGAGATATCATTGGGGCACACAAATGCTAACAGAAAAGTTGCAAAAGCTGTCCAAATAATGAGGCATTGTCTGAGATTGCCTTTTGGTGCAGTTTGATTGCAGCAAGCTTGAACAAAGAGTCAATATTCAGGTTCTCCCAGAAGTTTGGTCACAGAGAAGGGGACGATGACATACATCTGACAGTGCTATCTGGGATGCTCAAGATGGCATACATGACCATGGAACCTGCAATCACAGAGGTTTAACAATTTGAAATAGGGTCAACATCTTCAGTATATTTACTGGGCATCACTCAAATCTGCCAGCAGGCTGGCAGAGGTTAGCCCCTACCAATATGACAATACTTTTGGAGGACATTACAGTTCTGATGCTGGGCTGCTCAGAAACAGTTGTGCCTTGGGGCATTGTCAGCCTGACTATTATAGAACCTTTGGGGGTCAACACTCACATACTGAGAGCAGGAACTGGCTGTTACAATTGTTTGATCAGCACATATTACCATTTCAAGTCAAAAACTTACAGGTCCATGGCATAGGCATAGTCAACAATGATGGAACAGTTGAAGGCTCCCTCACAGGTCCTGGGACAGGTTCATCAACCAGGGACCTTGAATCAAGTAAAGAAGATTTAATTGATGGCTGCAAAGTGAACGAGGATGATAAAGCATGAGAAGGTGATTGCACAATAGAGACCAAAAACTCCATAGAGAATGTCAACATGCTGCTTGATATCAGTATATCTGATGATGAGGACACTGACAATGGCAATACAGGCACTGGCATAAGTGGAGCAAGTGGAGATGGCAGAAATGAGGTCGATAGTGTTGGCATCTCAGGAATAGTGCTCAAATGATTAGCAGAGAATATCGCAGATCCACTAGGCCTCAAGAAGGATGTCTTGAATGATGTATCAGGTCCTTCAGGTATAGCAAGGGATCTCACTGAAGGTGAAAGCTCCAATTGAAAGGATTCATAAGAGTCATCGGTCTCCTGGGCCCATGGCTGTGGGCTTGGAAAAGGGCAAAACAACAATATTGATCAGTGGTCAATGCATCACATACCTTGCACCTCTTCCATTTCATGGGTCATGGCACCTTCATCAACCAGCTTTGTAATGTTTGATCCAAACCTGGAGATCTTGCAAATTTTGTGTTCAGGCATATGCTCAGATTTGAAGTGAGCAAGCAAAACCATGTTCTGCAACCAAGGGTGTGTAAGTCTAATGAGCAAAAGAGCATGTGTTGAGGAGGTTGAGGAGAGCAGTGAACAATTGAGAAACAATTGGCATGAAGACAGGCATGGTTGATGGTCGCTTAACAAGTGAAATCTGGAGAAATGCAAATTTATGATCAATTTATGCCTAACCTATTCAGTCTTGTAAATTGTGTCGATTAACCACACTTATGTCTGGATTGTTATATAATATATGTATATGTCCAAACACTCCACCTCAATCAATACATGAATTGTTTTATGCTTCACACATCATTATGGTGCTCAGCAATCATGAGGGAAACATTGATAAGTGTTATGTTAAGTTGTTCTAGGGCAATGATATCATCCTGGATGATTCATGGATAGCATAGCATGTATATCACATGAATAGCCACTAAGAATGAAGCTATTGCTAGCAGACTGCCAATGGTGATTCCAGCAATATTGGAGGATGTGAGAGGGTGGTTGAACATTATGTAAGAGGTTGGAGTTTATGATTTAGTGGCATCAGAGGATTTGTCTGTGACTTTGACACATGTGCCCACTATTTCACAGTTAGTAATGGCCCAGCAATGGCTTTGGCCTGGCTCAGAGTAGCTGAAAGCCAAAGCTGCTGGCTCAGGCCATGGCTTTGATCATGTGATCATGCTTACTGGTGAATCAGCTTGTGATTCATGCCCCTTCAAAAGTGTTTTGCCATATGTCCAGTCTGACAGTGCCAACTCAGATATCAATGGTTCTTTGAGTGCAAGTGTCTACTTGCTCTCCCTTTGTGGTGGCTCCTGGGTGTATATAGACTTTTTTTTTTTTTTTTTTTTTTTTTTTTTTTTTTTTTTTTTTTTTTTTTTTTTTTTTTTTTTTTCAATTGGATTTCTGCTTTGCTCAAACTGTATGTTTCTTTTTATTTACATCTCAAATAAAACTCTGATTGACTTTCTCCATGTCGCAGTCAAAAAGTGACACATTGTGCTTAGCACCTCACAGAACAAGTGTACTATCATGAGTAATGAGGATGCAAGTGGCGAGGATGACTTGGATGAAGCTACACATGCATTGATGATACTCAACCCAGAAACCCAAACAAAACCTACTAAATGGCTTCAGATGGTATAACATGAGTCAGAGGAAGGGTGTGAGTTGGTACTAAATATCACTGCTGAGACCAAAATGATGTGTTTAGCGATATGAAATAATAAGTGATGGTTCGAATAATCTGTAAGAGTGTATGAGGTCATTTGAAAGGATTCAAAAGTGGTTCAAAGATGTGCGAAATAGGTTCAAAAAAGGTTTGAAGAGGTTCGAAGTAGTCTGAATAAGTTTGAATAAGTTCGAAAAGGTTTGAGGTATATCGAAGAGTGAATTTAATGAATGTGAAGTGCTTGTCAAATGGCGATAGGTGATGGGTGATAAAATGTAGAGTGAATACAATAGTTTCAAGGAAGTTCACAATATTTCACAGAACTTAGAGATATGATACAAACTAAGACTCAAGAGAATGACTCTTAAATCTGACGATAGTGAGAGGGTAACTTGTGCTGTTCCCCATTGTTCTATTGTTCGTTCTAACTAACTAATACAAGTCTACATACAAAATGAAGAGATAGTACTAAAAAGAAAATAAGAACATGTGTAAAACATGAGGCAAATATATCAAACAATGAGGACTTGTATATCATGAAACAAATGAGAAATATAAATGATGAAACATATAGTGTTCCCATATAGTAAAAGTACTTCAATGAAATACAAAAATGCACTTATCGCATTCTAACTCTCTTGTAATCTCTCCTCGTGTCCAGTGATGCTCAATATCTGACTAAATAGCTCATTCTGGTTGAGCATTGTGTATTGAAAGTGTTTTAAGACAACTATACAGCGGCTAAAGTTGTTCGAAGTGCCACGAAGTCATTCAAAGTGTTGTGAAATAGTTCGAAAGCATTCGAAATAGTTCAAAGTCATCCGAAATAGTGCAAAATAAATCAAAAAGTGTTCAAAGTTGATTTCATGGCATTCATAGTAATTCGGAGTGTATGTCGTGGTGTCTCGATGCAAGTGAGAATGTTCTCCAGACCTTATAGTGCACAGTGGACCTATCAGCATATGTTTTAAAAAAGGCATAACTCTGCTCTGAATATTATCACAGCAAAGCAGATGCAGGCATCACTAGGAAATTTAAAGGAGGTTGATGATCAAGGGCTTCTTATTGACATCAATGTCCAGGCAATTGACAAAGATGTGCCATTGTGCAAAGACAAACAATATGACATTGACCATTTCTTTTAGTCCCCTGTTGACAAGATGGCTAATGGAAAGGTGAAGAAACATTGCATCTGCAAGCTCTGCCTGTATGTATCACATACCTCAGTAATATGTTCACTAATGAAAATTGTTCTTGCAGAGACAAAAAGAGCCTTATGAATGAAGTCACTACTTTATGCCATCACATGGAGGCACATCACTTTGTGAGTCAGCTACTACTCTATTATCTCAGATCTTGATTTCTATCAGGGTACAGTAAATACCATAAATGGGCTCAAGGTGTCAACTATGAGTCAAAGCTTCCAGGCAATGTCAAGAAGTGCAAGGTGGTGGCTGAACATGCAACTCGAACCCTTGATTGTGACCTCAAGGAGAAGAAACTGAAGGATTGAGTTGTTCCATATCCTGATTTCATCAGGCTGCAATTGAATGGCTAGTTGCCACTAATCAGGTATGCCAGATTCTCAGAGTCATGATGTTGTTTGATGCTGATGGCTTTACTTGTAGCCAATACAGGCCTTCAAACACCTGAAGTTCAAGGAGATGATTGATGTTGCTGTGCATGCTACAAATTGCATGAAGATTCCAGGTCAAAAGTCAACATGAGCAGAAATAAAATAAATGTTCATTGTTTAAAGAGCGTTTGACAAAGTTGAAGGCATGGCTCAACATAGGGATTCCTCTTAGACAATTAGTTCCTCATTCTCATATTGTCCAGGGTCCAACTGTCACTGGTGAAGTCAATCTGACATGTGATACATGGCAAGCAAGCAATACAGATGGCTATTTTGCAGTTACTGGCCATTGGATTCAAAAAATGATGTGCACACAGTGGGAGCTCAAGAGTGGCCTACTTGGCTTTACACAACTCAGCAATGCTCACAATGGTGAGTGACTAGGTCAAGCCCTCTATAAGATCATTAAATGGATCAACATAGCACACAAGGTAGGCCAATTGTGGCATCATATACCATGTTGCATTCACTGATACATTGCAGATCGGTCACATTATGTGCGATAATGCATCTAATAATTTTATGATGATGCAGGAACTGGCTGTACATTTAAGTGGCACAACTGGAAAAAAATATGCTTGGCAAAAGCAGAAAATCAAGTGAGGATCTTGTGAGGGTGCACTGGTGTTTGATTTTAGCTCACAATGTTTTGCAGCTGTCTCATGCATGTCATAAACTTGGCAACTCAAGCCCTCATATCGACATACAGCAAGTCCCCACTCCCACACTTCGATCCAAAGAATCCTAAAGTGCATGTTCCAACAAGTTGTGATGAGGTGGGGTTAGTTAGGGCAATTGCAGTCAAGGTATGCATCAAGCTATTGTTATTGGAGCATTAAAACTAATTGTAATTCAAGGAATGGTCTTCATTAAAATAAAAAGTAATGTGGAAAATGGTTCAGTTTAAGGGAGGTATTGCAAGACCTGTCCAGCTTATCATCAATATGAAGGTCCCATGGTCCTCGACATATCTAATGCTGCATAGGATTGAATGAAAGAACATGCAGACAATGCACAACAAGCATTTTTGTCTGACCAAGCATCAACTCTTCACTTGGCTATACCTGCCCTTGAAGCACTTCATAGGGCATGGTTCCCTCATGTTGAACATCTGATTTGCTCCTGCTCTTGAAGCTGCATATACAAAGATCGATGAGTATTATGAGAAGATGACAGAATCACTAGCTTAATACTGGCAATGAGTACATCATTGCTGTTCATGTCAATGACAACCTCTGATAATTGTTGGTCCTCAATCTGAAGGAGAAAATGTTATATTTCAAGAAGCATTGGTCAACAGAACTTCAGGATAACATTATAAAATGTGTCAAAGAAGTGGTAAGTGCCAGTGAAATATTGTGTTGCAGTTGGGCTACATGCTAACTTTGTGTACTTATCTAGTTTAAGAAGTGGTATCTTCTACTGACTCAAGATTTGTGTGTTCCAGAATCTTTGAAGTCCAAGAAGACAAAATGAGATCCATGCACATTGCATTGAGAACTTAGTGATGATAAGGATAATGTTACTGATTCACACCCTGGTATTTCTGAGGGCCTTGATCAGCCATGGTATTAGCACTTCTGGGCATATATGAATGTTAGTGAGCAAGTACCAGATGCCTGGTCAGCAATTAAATGGTGGGGGGTGAGTGTTCCTGCCCCAATACTTGATATTCAGATGACTTATTATGACATTTCTTTGGTTAATTCTTCTTGCTATCATTCTGCCTGGGCATCACCAGCTCATGACTATCTATCTATCATGTCATCATCTGTTTCAAGCAAGCATGCATTCTCACAAGGTGGGATTACAATCAACAAACAATGAAATCAACTCAAAGAAGATATTGTTGAGGCCTTTTAGTGTATCAAGTATGTGATCTGACATGATCTGCTATTTTTGGGACACACTTCTTTGTCAACTCTCAGATCAGAGTTCAACAATGATGGTGAGGATGATGAGGATGGTGGAGAAGGGTCCAAAAATGCTGAGGATTGGGATGAATTGCTGGTGGACTCAGAGGATGATGATGAAGGATCAGGGATGGGCACTGAATCTGATGTTGATTAGCTAGACTGTAACACACCAATCATTTCATGCCAAAAGATGCATTTTCTCTGCCTAAAGCCAGGGCTTGGGCCAAGCCATCAGTGGAGGTTTTGGCCTGGCCTAGGTTTTGAGAAAGCCAAAGCCACCTTGGGCCAAACCAAAGCTGGGCCAGAACATCACTATTCACAGTTACATGGCTTCCATCTAATCCTAATTTGATTATGAATTCACTCATTTTGATTTAGTCAAGGATCTTTGTGAAGATATCTGCAACTTGATTGTTTGTATCAATATGATATATTGATGCATTTTTATCCTCAATGAATTCCATGATGTAATGATAGCAAATGTCAATATGTTTTGTTTAATGATCATGAGCAGAGTTGACTGCAAGAAAATATTGAACCATTGTTATCCAAACAAATTTGAGTAAGATTCATCAACATGTATGTATCCAATTTTATATTGAATTGACCTTAGCCAAGCACATTGTCTGGAGGCATCTGAAATTGCCATATATTCAGCTTCAGCAGATATTAAGGCCATTGTCCTTTGTTGCCTTGAAGCCTAAGCTATTGGTGCATTTGCCATGAAGCACACCAAACTTGTGGTTGAGTATCTGTCATCCTTGTTTTCAGCCAAATCAGAATCAGAATATCCTATCAGTCTAGCATTGGATGATCTATCAAAAGTAATTTTGTAGGATCTAGTTCCAATTAGATATCTGAGGATGTGCTTAGTAGCCATCATGTGCTGTTCTTAAGGACTTGAATTCATATATTGACAGTGCACTCCAAAGATTTCATATGGCAGATGCTAAGTCAGCACCTGAACCCCTACCTTCTGGCATAGAACTTGTTGCATCTAAGGAACACACTGAGGTCTCAATATTAACAGCTTATAGCCTGTAGAGATTGGTAGGAGTATACCCTTGAGGTCAAGGGGTATCTGAGGGTACTGGACAGTTTTAGCAATGGTAAGCCCAATTTAACAGTAAATGCTATGGTTTAATAGAATAAAATTAGTCAGCAATGTCCTAAAGATGGTCCTGAAAGGATAAAGCTGAAATACTATTTTGAAACATGTTGTTTCCCAAGGGTATGCAAGGGTATAGAGTAATCAAAAGTTCAGAGCTGGCAGGGTTAACCTTTCTGTTGTTTAAAGCTTAACTATAATTCTCAAATGCAGGGCAAGGTGTGAAAATAATGGTGAGCATCATCACAAGCCCTCATAAAAATCTTGGATTTACCAACTCTTGAAAAGCATGAGTTTTGTAAGGTTTTTCAATTTAGCATTGAGCACTAGACCAGACATTGCATTTACTGCCACAAGACTCTCCTGTTATGGTCAATGGAGATGAGTTTCCTAGTGCAATCCCTCTTAATTTGAAATTCTAGGTAAGAACCTGCAGCACCAAGATCTTTCATCTGGTAGGTCTTCCTAAGGAGATATTTAACTTCTTGGATTTTGGCAAGATTTGGACCCATCAAAAGTGGGTCATTAACATAAACAATAATGATAATTTTGTGTTTCCCCTTGTGTTGGTGATAGACATATATACCTGCATCAGATATAATCTGACTGATGCCTAAATCCTTTGAAGTCTTACTGAAGCTCTTATATAAACAAGGTTCATGATGCCTGTTTAAAGCCATACAATGCCTTTTAAGGAAACAGACTTTGCTTTCCTGTCCTGCAATTGTGAATCCTTCAGGTTGTTCCATATAGATTTCTTCTTCAAGCTCACCATTTAGGAATGTTAGTTTTACTTCTATAGCCTCAATTTCCCAATTTTCCAAGGCTGCATGGCTGAGAAGAAATCTGATGGATTCAAACCTGGCTACTGAGCTAAAGGTTTCATCATAGTTGATAACCATGAACCTGTGTAAATTCCTTAGCAACTACTGTAAGCATGCTTTATAATATCCATCCAACTTTCTAACAAATGTCCAGTGACACTTGATTACTTTTCTATTTTTGGGTGGGTTCACCAATTCCCAGGTGCCTCTTTGAATTAGTCCATCATATTCTTCCTGCATCACTTGTTTCCATAGATATTCTTCAGGGTTTGCAATAGCATCCTTGAAATTTTGGGGTGCATCTTGGAACATATGCAAGAGAATTTCAGAAATAGTATAAGGCTTCCTGTCAACACTAGTTATGGTACCTGAAGGATTATACTTCCCCTGGTGACTTGTATCTCTCACTATTTCTGCTGGTTTCCAATCTCCATATACAGAGTTTTGTGCATATCTAGGATTTCTTCCAGCAGTAGTACAATGAGGTCTAGTAGGGAGTTGAGTGGTTGTGCTAATGTGATTTCAGATGGCATTGTTGGTGTTGATACTGGTGGAGCTGGTGGAGAATTATCAGGTTTAGGTTCAACAACAGTGCTACTGTATCTGTAAGGGCAACCTCAAGTTTCACTTAATAGTGAGCTAACAAAGGGAAATCCAAAGTCAATATTATACTACATAATACAGACACCTCAGGCACTCCTAACAGAGGGGAATTCAAAGAGAGAACTCTAAGGATCCATCTGTTGATGCCTAGTATATGTGAAAAGCCCAAAAATCAAATAGGATAGGCTTATCATATGCATCCATGAACTGAGCAGAATAGTTTGCAAAGCTAAAGACAGCAATTAGTAGGCTTGGAGACAGTGAGATAGAAATTTCATACTGGCACATTAACTCAAGAAGAATGGCATCAAGTGCAGCCAATGCATTCTTCTCCAGATGATCCTCCTATGATGATTCTGGATTTAATTGATAGACATGCTTTGCATATCTTTAGCATTGTTCTATAGAATTAAGTTTACAGTGGAATTTCAGTAAGAAAATAACCTTAAATCTGCAGGCATTGTATGTTGCTTCAAGAATTGTGTCAATGTGCACAAAGTCTGGCTGATTGAACATGATGCGATGGCAGCAACAGCCCATGGTTAGAGGGCTGCACTTGAAAGATTTGCATTCAGCATGCAATTTCTGAACATCTTGAATTCCCATTCCTCTATCTTTGCCATTCCCTTAAATACCCCAGTGCATTCATGGTCTTCTGGAAAATACAGTGGCTGACAAGATACATCAGGAAGTGTGCCATCACTCATACAAGCTTTCACTTTCTCAAGAGATCCATGCTGGTTTCAAATCCCAGCCACACTGTGTCATCAAGGAGGGGGCACCAAAGTGTTGGAAGTGTGCTCAAGATGTGCAGAGGTGCTATTGACAGGGGTTTCAAGAAAGGGATTTTGGAAGGATGAGGCAGGAAAGGTTGGGATAGTAAAGGGTAGAAGTTCGAAGCGGGCTATGTGCTTCAAGCTAGGTATGAGAGTTGTTCAAATTGATTTCATAGTATATGGTAACCTATTTTTTGGATTGCGAAGTGCATCAAATTTGCATTGTGGGCCCCGTTGCTGAAGTTGAACTGGTTCTAGGATCTTCAAGACCATCAAAGAAGAAAAAGATGTTGTCGAAGGGAAAGGGCAAGGTGAAGGTGAGGGAGTCATGGGGTTTTAAAGAGGGTGGGGAGGTCGATGAAGAGTTCATGATTTGTCATCAGTTGCTGGCAATGAAGTTGTCTGAGATGAAGGTTGAGATGGAGGTTCTTGGTATAGAACTATTCAAAAAAATGTTAGAGGAGTAGCAAGTAGAAAAAAAACTTTGTTGTATCTCTTTTGATTTAAAATTGGAATCTTCTGAGTCTTGAAAGGTAGTGATAAGAAAAGTAAAAGGAATAGGGAAAATAAGGGAAAGGCTCAGTAAATCATCATGGCCAAAAAACCCTTTTTGGAGTTTGCATGACTATAATGTGATATCACAACTTGTATCATACACTAAAAGAAATCAAAGTCTTTTGTAAGTAATCACAGACAAAGAAAAAAAAACTATTCATTTTTAAAGTTTAGAAAGTCTTCAGAAATATCTTCATCCAGGTTTGAAGTTGTTTGAAGTTGTTTGGTATGTTCAGAGTCAATATTGAGGAAGTTGAGTGGAAGGGGAACAGATTTTTGAGCGAGATATGGTAGCAGTCAAAAGGCAGCAACAGGTCGATGTAGTACTAATCCATTGAGTTTGCAGAGGATATAGGCACCTCCATAGTTCTGTTCAATAACAATGAGAGGGCTGATATATTGTGGTTTCATCTTGCAATGAAGAGATTTCTCAATTTGTGTGTTTCAGAGTAGCACTAAATTTCCTTTCACAAAGTTGTAGTCATGCATCATTTGTTTGTGAACAAGTTTGAAGCATTTTACAGCTTTGAGTCGAGAGGCATAGACCTTCGAATATAAAACTTTGAAATTGGTTGATCATTTCTGTAATGCTATGGCTCATTGAGCTATGAGATCAGTTGTCAATAAGATAGAATCAGGAGATGGTTGCAAGTATGTTGACTTAGAGATATCGAGTGGGATTAGGGGATGTGAGAGGAACCCATACATTTATGAACAGTGATGTGTTCTGCCCAAAATACTGAATGTGCTCCTGCTAACCATTTTGGTTGTTCTCTGTCAATAGCTTTGAATAAGGAGGTAGATAAATGGGTTTGCCATTTACTGTACATTGTGATTTGTGACTTTGATGCCCCAGCTTGATCCAGGTTTTGGTGTAAATTTTGACATCTGGCAATTCCATGCTTTTTCTTTATGTCTGGCCTTTCCAGGAACTGTAAGGGTAAAGGGAGGCATACCAGGTGTCTGGGCAATTATCCCACATTTATATATATTTTATCTTACCATATTCTGATTTACTGTGATTTTCTATGATTTTATTTCTATTTTATGATTATTTTTCAGTTTTTTTCATGTTGGTACATGTTTACAGTTCTATTCTTAGAGGTGGGACTTCTTTACCCATAAAGGTGATGTTATTCCATAGTTTCATCTGCCTATTTCCACCTTTATTCTATTTTTAGCCTATTATTTGATTTTCAGGTCTATCACATATACTGGGCATCGACAGATGGGTCCTTAGAGTTTTTGCTTTGGATTCCCCTCTGTTAGGTGTGCCTGAAGTATTTGTACTATGTAGTATAATGTTAACTTTGGATTCCCCTGTGTTAGCTCATTACTAAGTGAGGCTTAACTCTCTCTGAAGGCTCAAAATCTCAGACACACTGCCAAGATAGGCAGGTATGAAGTATAAAATGACTCCCAGAGCTCCTTGACTCTCTACACATTATCCCAAACACTCCTGCCTTTGGTGTGTGCCATACATATTTCATCCAACCCACTGCCTAGCACATGGATGCCTCAGAGTGCATCAATGCACTTGAAGGCAATGTGGCTGAAATTTGCATGCAAATTGATGCACCCACTTCCACCATTGAAAACTCTGTTAGAACCTTCCAGTCGACCCCCACACCACCTATTTCGATCCCTAGCATGCCTGGCATGGTTGTGCCACTAAATGCATGCCCAAGCAATGATGCATGGATTAAACTGTTGCCCTCCACCAAATTCAATGGCACACATTTCCATGGATGTGCCTTCATCAATTCCTGCAAGTTATACATTAGTTTGCACCCAAATCAGTTTGTAGATGATACTGCTAAAATTTATTGGGCTCTGACATATGTGAAATCAGAGCACACTTATCTCTATGTCGACTGTATACTCTACCAAACCAAGGAACATGGCTCTCTTTCCTTCTCATTCTGGGGAAACTTTTAGGACAAGTTCATACAACACTTCTGCCCCCTCAATAAATGTTAATGAGCTGTGACACACCTTAAATCCACTTCCTACTACCAAGTGCACCAACCTGTAGACAATTACATTGACAAATTTTGAGATCTGGTGGACATGGCAAGGTAGGGGAGTGGGTTACTAGTGGTGGTGAAGTTTTGTTGAGGTCTGAACTGGGAAATTCAGGATCAGATTGCACAGATGTTGGAGGGACATTTGGCAGACAATGATAACTGCATGGGATGGTATGAATCCACCTCTTTCTGTGATGAGAACCAACTTACAAATGTGGAATTCTGCAATCCTACTACCACCAATGTTTTCCACACCTTTAATTGAGCATCCCCTTGCCCCAACCCCATCCCTATGTGCCAGATCTTGGTGCTGACCCCTAGTGCCCCAACTCCAATGGATATCGATGCAGCCTGTAGTTGATCCTGCAGGCTGGATCTCTGCTACCACTGTGGGAAAACAGGACACATTGGCTCAAAACTGCCTCCACCATCAGAACATCTACAAACTTACACCTGAGGGATGAAATGAACTCCTCCAAGATCTGTTGGTGCTAACAGATGTTGAAGAGTTAAAGGAGAAGGGGAATGAGGAGATTAAAGCCTAAGAGGTGGAGGAGCAGGATTTTTCTGCCCACAATGAGTGAATAGTATGCTCTCATTGCCTGTTCATAACCACTTTGAAGTTCTGTCTGTTGATTTACTAGAGAATAAATTTTATTCTGTGACCATCTCTTCTCTGGACTCTCTTAATCTTGAAGTGGCTAACGATGTACCTACCCCTTCTCCCCCTCCTCCTTTACTCAGATTAAAATCTTGGGAACACAAACTACCATGCAAGTACATTGTGGCCTCCACACCCTCCCAATGATTATTAAAATTAAAAATTGAGCTGCAGACTATGGATATGGGGCAAGTATTTAGTGTCTCTGCTCTCATGGACTCGGGTGTTACAGGGCTTTTCATCTATTTGCACCTGGTTCAATAAAAACAACTCAATATCCACTCACTATCTCAGTCCATACCTGTCTACAATGTGGATGGTTCCCCAAATAAAGTTGGGGCAATTTGAAAGGTTGTGGACCTAGTCCTACATTACAAGAACCATAACAAATGGGCTCTTTTCACTGTGACCCAGCTAGGAAAGCAGGAGGCAATTCTGGGCTACTCATGTCTTCATGACCACAGTCCTGAGGATGACTGGGTGAGAGGTGAAGTCATTATAAGTTGTTGTCCTTCTCATTGTTGTACTTGCTTTACAGAAGGCAGTCAGGAATGTCGAGGGTGAAAGGTACTCCTACAAAACACTCAAAAATGTCATGCTGGGCCTTTGCCAATGCCTGATGTGGATTTGGAAGACATTCCAGATCTTGCATCCAATTCTGATGATGATGAAGAGGAGGTGGAACAGATTGAGAAAAGTGACTGAATTTTCTACACTGCTATTAACCTTTTGCATGAGGTGCATGCCACCTCAAATGTTTCCCAATGTCTTGTGGAGGCCTTCCACAAGAACAGTATGCCAAAATCCTTCACTGACTCTGTGCTTCCTCACCTGCATGACTTTGAAGATGTCTTCTCCAAGGAATAATTTGACTTACTTCCTAACAGTAAGCCATGGTATCATGAAATTGAGCTCATGCCAGGTGCCACACCCTCCTCCTGCAAGGTCTACCATCTCTCCCCTAAATACCAATGATGACTTGACAAGTTCATTGATGAACACTTGGCTTCTGGTCTTCAAAGTCACCCATAGCCTGGCTATTTTTCTTTGTCGAAAAGAAGCATGGATCTCTTTGACCAGTCCAAGACTACTGATGACTCAATGACATCACAGCCAAGAATCATTATCTGTTACCCTGATATCCAAACTCATCAGCCAACTCTGTGGAGCATGCTATTTCACCAAGTTGCTGATGTCTGTTGGGGTTATAACAATGTACAGATAAAGGAAGGGGATGAGTGGAAGGCAGCATTTCTCACAAATCATAATCTTTTTGAGCTGCTTGTCATGTTCTTTGGTCTCATTAACAGCCCTGCCACCTTCCAGACCATGATGAATGACATCTTCCACAACCTCATACTGAAAGGTGTTGTCTGCATCTACCTTGATGACATCCTCATCTTCACTCGAGACCTCAATGAGCATCATCAAATTACATGCTTGGTACTGGAGTGACTTCAATGGCACAAACTCTATCTTTGTCACAACAAGTATGAGTTTGAGAAAATGTGAATTGAATACTTGGGCTTGATTATTTTAGATGGACAGGTGGAGATGGACCCAGTCAAGGTTGCTGGTGTTACAACCTAGCCCACACCCATGAACAAGAAAGAGGTGCAGTTTTTTCTGGGCTTCATCAATTTCTATCAGCACTTTATTAAAGATTTCTCACACCATGCATGCTTACTATTCAATATCACTGGCAAGGAGGCAATGGAGGTGGGGCAATGCACAGCAGGAGGCATTTGAGAAGCTCAAGAGATGATCACTTCCACTCCCATCCTTATCTTCGCTGTTGTGTCTCTTCCATGCAAAAGACAATAGTTCTGACTTTGGGACAGGTGCAGTGTTGTCCCAACAATATCCAGAGGATCAGAAGTGGCATCCCATCACCTTCTACTCAAAGAGCCTCAGTATTGTGGAATGCAATTATGAGATCCATGACAAGGAGATGCTGGCAATAATGCAGGTGTTGGAGGAGTGGTGATGTTTTTTGGAGGGTGCTCAACACAAGGTCAAGATCTAAATGGTGTAAAAGGAAGGGAAGGGATCCGAGGCAGCTGGGCAATTTTCTGCATTCATCTCATATTTTTATATATTTTATTTTACCCTATTCTGCCTTTTCTATGATTTTCCCTGATTTTATTCCTATTTTATGATTATATTTCAGTTTTTTCCATGTTGGTACATGTTGACAGTTCTATTCTTAGAGGCAGGACCCCTTCTGGACATTTACCCATCAAAGTGAGACCATTCCATAGCTTGATCTGCCTATCTCCACCCTTTTGCTATTTTTAGCCTACTATTTGATTTTTGGGCCTATCACATATACTGGGCATTGACAGATGGGTCCTTAGAGTTTTCTCTTTGGATTCCCCTATGTTAGGTGTACCTGAAGTGTCTGCATTATGTAGTATAATATTAACTTCGAATTCCCCTCTGTTAGCTCATCATTAAGTGAGGCTTGAGGTTGCCCTTACAGAGAAAACTCTCTCCCTAGGCTTGGAATCGAAGTGCACTGTGGATATAACACCTCCTACACATACAGGATGTTGCCCAGGATGCAATAAACACCCACACTTTAAGTGCACACTTATTTCCACTTGATGTGCTGCCATGTGCCATGGATATCCAAAAACACATTGAAGCACTTGAAGGCACTGTTATCAGATTGTATGTGCAAATTAAATCACTCAAATCATGTATCAAAAGCTTTGTTAATACCCTACAGCTCAGTCCCTCACCTAATATTCCATTTATTCCAACCCCAACCACTTCCAGCATCAATGCTCTATTTAATACCACTGGCATACAGATTAAACCATTCCCCCCTGCCACATGCTCTCACAGATGTTCTTTCTTTAACTCCTGTGAGTTATACATCAGTCTTCATCCTAATCAGTTGCTAGATGACACTGCAAAAATTTATTGGGCCTTCACATACATGAAGTCTGAGTGGGCCTACCTCTATGTCAACCACATTTTGTGCCAAGCCCAGAAACTTGATTCCCTCTTTTTTGTTAGGAAATAGCCCAATTACATAATAAAATTATGCTACCCTACAGTGAAGAGCACTACACTTTGTTAGCATGAGAATTTTATTTTGCATGCATCAATATGTACATACATGTATGAGCGCATTGGTAGCAACATTGTACAATATATGTAACATAGTATATAAACTGTAAATATACACCTAGGAGACCCCAGTTGTGTTCTCGTAGGTATTCCATCTACACTTGTGGTGTGAAAAGCCTTTCTCAACCAGCTCATCTATTAATAACCCCTCACATCAAAACCATCAAAACCCCCATCACACATGTGGCCTTCTTGTAGAGAGAACCTGCACTGTCCAGCTAGCAGATAGTGGGTGTCACCCTAACACCTTTCTCCTCTTGAGGTGACTTTAGGGAGGAGTTTGTATGACAACAAATGCCAATGAGCTGCAATGTGCCTTGAGTCATGCTTGTATTACTAAGCACAGGGATCTGTGGATGACTATATCAACAAGTTTAGGGATTTAGTGGACATGGCAGGATATGAGAGTGGGCTACCAGTGGTGGTGAAATTTTGTTGTGGTCTCAATGGGATGTTGTTCCTCAAGAAAATAAGGTTTCTGACCAACCTGAAGGTACCTTGGGCTCTGAAAGGTCAGAGCAGAATACCTTGCAAGCCTGATTTAGACACAGTTCATAGCTTATTTCGCACACTAGGCACACAATTGACAAAAATTGAACAAAATAAAATTGAGGAAATCTTTTTAATTACTATATCTATGATCCCTAGATCTCTGATTTGTTAAAAATTCCCTCAATTGTCATTGTTGTTTGATTTCATCAAATCCCCCCTGTTGTCATCCTTTGGTGATGTGACATTGTTGAGTATGAATGAGGACAATCTTAATATTGATGTGGAAGAATTGCCAGCAACTGATATTGCCCATTCATCATCAGGCATACAGTAGATGCATGTCCAGATGCATCAAAATAATTGAAAACTTGAGGAAGCACCAATGCAGCTATAGTCACTGGAGGCATTAAATGATTTAAAGGCAAAACTCCACTCACCAAGGAAAATAGGCCAAGGCTACAAAGACCTTGTGCTGGATCTATTTGTCTAGATTAGGATAGAGGGAGTGCAGAGCATGCTGCATTTCTATAAAATAAACTGCTCTGCTACATATGAGAAATGGGAAACTTCTGCTTACCAAGCAGCAATATCCATGGGCTGTGGTCAATACTGCATACATCAGCTTGCTAGGTTGTCACAGAAATTCATCAAGGATCACCATTCTTCCCATAATGCTTATGGAGATTGGAATGAATTAATGTTGGTTGATAAAGCTCTTGCATCCGATATCAAACTACATCTCTAGGAACTTGGCAATAACATCTCAGCACACAAAGTGGTGGAGTTCCTGTAAAGGCAACCTCAAAGCCTCACTCTGTAATGAGCTAACAGAGGGGAATCCAAAGTTAACATTATACTACATAGTACAGACACTTCAGGCACATCTAACAGAGGGAAATCCAAAGAGAAAACTTTAAGGAACCATCTGTCAATGCCCAGTATATGTGATAGGCCCGAAGATCAAGTAATAGGCTAAAAATAGAAAAAAGGTGGAAATAGGCAGATCAAGCTATGAAATGATGTCACCTTGATGGGTAAATGTCCAGAAGGGGTCCCACCTCTAAGAATAGAACTGTCAACATGTACCAACATGGAAAAAGCCAAACTATAATCATAAAATAGGAATAAAATCATGGAAAATCATAGAAAAGGCAGAATAGAGTGAAATAAAATATATAAAAAAAATGGGATGAATGCAGAAAATTGCCCAGCTGCTTAGGACACCTTCCCTTCCCCTTACATTACCCCCTTCTATGATGCATTGTCCCGATGCATTTGAAATCATATCTGGCTAAAGTCAGATGCCTGGATGCATTGAGGTGCAGAAGAATGTCACCAGTGGAACTCTGTGATAAACCATGGGGCATTCACATCAGACTCTGTGACCCAAGAAGTCTCTTCATACCCATAACCCTTCCAGTGTGCTAGGTATTTGAGTTTACCTTGACATAAGCAGCTGTCTAGGATGGACTTGACCTCATACTGAGGTTTGCCTTCAATGACTGTAGGCAGTGGAGGAGGTCATGGCATGCATCCAGGAAATAGATCTGTGGGAGCAGGCAGCAATTTTACAATGTGGAAGATGGGATGGAGTCTGGACATTGACTGTGGTAGTCGTAGGCAGTAGGCATTTGACCCAATGTATCTAGTGATGAGGAATGGTCCAAGAAAATGGTAGGCAAGTTTCTTGGATGGACGCATGGTGGAAATGTCACTAGAGTTGAGGTAGACACAATCACCAATCTTATATGTGGGTGTAGGTGAGTGATGCTGGTTGTAGAAGCATACCATGTTATCCTTTGCCTTAGCCAAAGCTGACTTTGCCTCCTCCAAAGTGTCATCCTTCATCTGCTCTGTGAACTCATTTATTATCTCCAAGTGCGAGAGTGCTTGCTGAGGCTTGAAACCCATGCATGGGTGTTGCCCTGTATCAAGGAGGAAGGGGGTTTGTTGGGTGGAGGAGTGGACATGATTGTTGTACCCAAACTTGGCCATGGGGAGGAGATCTTTCCAATCATCCTGTTGCTCATTGATGAAGATGTGGATATACTGCTACAGTTCTTGGTTGACATGCTCTGTCTGTCTATCTGCCTGTGGGTTGTAGGTGGTCGAGGCGAGGAGTTTGATTTCCAGTAGGTGGTACAGCTCTTGGGTGAACTCTGCAACAGACTGTGGCCCTTGTTGCAGAGGAATGTGCCTGGCAATCCATGAAGCTTCCACACATGGCACAGATAGAGTCGAGCTGCTCCAAGCACAGTGACAGTCATATGAGTGGAGATAAAATGAGTTTGTTTCCCAGCAGAGTTGACTGTGCATATTATTGCATTAAACTCATTGGACTCTGATAGTTTGCATCATGAAGTCTTGGTGCATAATCAGAGATCACAGGTGCGACAATACTGACCAATGAGTCAGGACATCTGGAGCCACCAATAATTCCATGATATGAGCTCCAATGGCTTCCAATATCCAGAGTGGCTGGCAATGAGCAAGTCATAGTGCTGAGAGATGAGTCATTGTCAAAGCTGGGGATTGCTAGGGACATAGATATGGTCATGGAAGTATAGGATGTCATCCTTTTCTGTCTATTCTGTTGCATGAAGTGAATAAGTGGATGCCTTTCTCAGCTCCTTCACTGCCAGAGCCACAGCATCCTCATGTAAACTGCTATGGTTCGCATGACAAATGTCACATAGTATACTGCACTCCTCACCATCCAAGGTAACCCCCTCCAGTGCACAGACTGTAAACAGGTCAGGTTGCAACAACACAATATCTTAATTGTCATTGCTTCCATCCCCATGGTCCAAACAATGAGAAAGGGCATCAGTTTTTCCCATGCTGTGGCCCAGGGGATGATGTAGGGAGAAATCAAACTTGGAGAGGTAGAGGAACCAGTGGGGTTGGCAACAATTAAATTTTTTGGTGGTCATGAAGTACTTGAGGTTCTTGTAGTCCATCCAGATCTCAATCTTGTATTGAGCATCCTCTAGGAAATATTGCCACTCCTCCAATGCCTGCATTATTGCCAGCATTTCCTTGTTGTGGATCTTATAATTGCATTCCACAGCACTGAGACTCTTTGAGTAGAAGGTGATGGGGTGCCACTTTGGGTCCTTAGGAGACTGTTGGGACAACACTGCACCCATCGCAAAATCCAAACTGTCAGCTTCTACATGGAAGGGACACAAGTTGTCAGCAAAGGTAAGGATGGAAGTGGAAGTGACCATCTCCTTGACCTTTTCAAATGCCTCCTGCTGTGCATTTTCCCACCTCCATGCCTCCTTGCTAGTGAGGTTGAATAATGGGCATGCATAGTGTGAGAAATCTTTAATGAAGCACCAATAGAAATTGATGAAGCCAAAAAAAAACTGCACCTCTTTCTTGTTCATGGGCATGGGCCAGGTTGTGATGCCAGCAACCTTGACTGGATCCATCTCTACCTGTCCATCTGAGATAATCAAGCCCAAGTACTCAATTTGCATCTTCTCAAACTTGCACTTGTCATGACATTTGTGCTGCTGAAGTTGCTCAGTATCAGGCATGTGATTTAACAATGTTTATCAAGATAGACACAAACAAAACCTTCCAATATGAGATTGTGGAAGATGTCATTTATCATGGTCTGAAAAATGGCAGGGCTGTTAATGAGACCAAAGAATATGACAAGTGGTTCAAAAAGACCACAGTTTGTGCAAAAAGCTGTCTTCTACTCATCCTCTTTCTTTATCTGCACATTGTTGTAACTCCAACAGACATTGAGCTTGGTAAAGTAATGTGCCCCACAGAGTTGGTTGACAAGTTTGGATATGAGGGGTAGTGGAAAATGATTCTTGACTATAATGTCATTGAGGCATCAATAGTCTTAAACTGGTCGAAGGGACCCATCCTTCTTTTTGACAAAGAAGAAGGGTGAGCCCATGGGTAACTTTGAAGGATGGATATGGCCAGAAGCCAAGTGTTCATCAATGAACTTGTCAAGTTGTCATTGTTCTTCAGGGGAGAGAGGATAGACCTTGCAAAAGGAGGGTGTGGCACCCAGCATGAGCTCAATTGCATGATCCCATGGCTTATTGTTAGGACATGAGCTGAAGGATTCCTTGGAGAAGACATCCTTGAAGTCATGCAGGTGAGGAAGTATGGAGTCAGTGAAAAATTTTGGCACACTGTTCTTGTAGAAGGCCTCTACGAGGGCACTGGGAGATGTTCAAGGTGGCATGCACCTCATGTGAAGGGTTAATAGCAGTATAGAAAATTCAGTTACCTTCCTCAATCTCTTTCACCTCCTCTTCATCATCATCAGAATCAGGTGCAAGATCTGGAATGTCTTCCAAGTCCACATCAGCCATAGGCATTGGGCCAGCATGACACTTTTGAGTGCATTGTAAGAGTACCTTTCACCCTCGATGTTCATGTCTGCTTTCAGTGAAGCAAGTACAGCAACAGGAGGGACAACAACTCATCATGACCTCACCTGTCACCCAGTAGACCTCAGGATTATGGTCATAAAGCCATGGGTAGCCCAAAATTGCCTCCTGCTTCCCCAGTTGGAAGAGAGCCCATTCACTATGGTCCTTGTACTGGAGGACTAGGTCAACAACCTCCTGAATCACCCCAGCTTCATTTGGGGAACCATCCACATTGTAGACACATATGATTCAAGATAGTGAGCAGGTATTGAGTTGTTTTTGTTGAACCAGGTGCAAATTGATGAAAGGGCCTATGGCACCCAAGTCCAAGAGAGCAGAGACACTGAGTACTTGCCCCATTTCCATAGTCTGCAGGTCAATCTTCAGTTCTAGCAAGCACTGAGAGGGGGTGGATGCTACAATGTACTTGTGTAGTAGCTTGTGCTTCCAAGAGTTCAATTTGGGAGGAGGAGAAACAGGTGTAAGTGGAGCAGGTGTGACTTTCATTGAGCTGAGGGACTCGGAGAGGGAGAGGGAATTGGCCATGGAGTAAAGTTCTTCCTCTAGTGGGTCATCCAGCAGGGCATCAAAGCAGTTACCAGTGGGCAGCAAGGGTGAATAGTTGGAGGGATTGGGCATGTGTGGTAGTAGTGGCATGGAGTGTAGTGTTAAAAGCTGCATTCATGAGTTGGTTCTGGTTCTCATCACAGAGAGAAGCAGCTTCATACCAAGCATCAATATTGTCATCAGCTGGGCACCCCTTCAACATCTGTGCAATCCGATCAAGAAAAAAGGAGAATGATGAGAAAGAAAATGTGAGTGTTAATTAAGTATGAATGAGGACTATCTTACCATGGGCAAAAACAATCCAAATGTGACCAAAAAATGGGGGCTGTGTTGGATTGTGTAATCTGACATATTGTTTGGTGATTATGTACTATGGAGGCTTGCTCCTTAACAGACAAACTGGATGCAGTTAATTCCCCTCTGCTGTAATATTAACAGTGGTCAAGTTGTGGTTACATCAATAGTGTCTGGTTCATATCACATTGTTGTATTGAACCCAGTAAGACCTGACAGCTCAGTTGGTAGAGCATCTGGTATATGTCCAGTTGGTCCTGGATTCAATTCCCAGTCTGGTCATCTCTTTCTGTCTTAACAGGTTATGGGCCCTGGTGTGCTGAGTCAGCAGACTAAATTAGTCAGCATTTGATGGCTTAGTCATCTAGCTTACCTAAGCAGATTTGATGTATCAGATTATGGGGGCTGTGTTGGATTGTGTAATCTGACACATTGTTTGGTGATTATGTAATATGGAGGCTTGCTCCTCAACAGACAAACTGGATGCAGTTAATTCCCCCCTGCTGTAATATTGACAATGGTCAAGTAGTGGTTACATCAATAGTGTCTGGTTCATATCACATTGTTGTATTGAACCCAGTAAGACCTGATAGCTCAGTTGGTAGAGCATCTGATATATGTCCAGTTGGTCCTGGATTCAATCCCCAGTCTGATCATCTCTTTCTGTCTTAACAAAAGTTGATGGGATACAGGTGGACATTAAGCCTGAGTGGACAGTATGTCGATGGACATGAGCAAAGAGACATTATTGACTATCAGCAGAAGGTTTCTCTTCCAAGGTGGATGAGCATAGAGGAACATACCCTGAAATGGAAGGCTGGAAACATGCTAAAAAAGGATGTAGAAGAGAGGCCACAGACTTGTCAGATTGTTGTGTGGTTTCATGATGAGTCAACATTTTATGTGCATGATCAGCAAAAACTATGCTGGGTTCACAAGTATGAAACAGCTGTTCCATGCCAAAAGAGGGAGGGTGCATCATTAATGGTTGCCGATTTCATCTCAGCAGATTATGGATGGCTTTGCTCACCAGATGCTTGTGCAAGACATCTTTTCTGTGCAGGCAAAAACCACAATGAATATTTTACAAATGAGGACATCTTGGATCATGCAACTATGGCTATGAATATTTTATCAACACATCATCTAGATGAAGAACATATTCTCATCTTTGATAATGCAACCACCCACACCAAGCAATTGGACACAGTACTTTCAGCATGACATATGCCAAAAGGAACAAAAGCCATTGAAGAATTTTGGGGGGCTGTCATGCCAGTACTCAATACCAATGGCAACCAAGTCTATCAATGGGATGAAAATGGAAAACTAACAAAGAAGCCAGAAACAACAAAGGTTTTGGATGGATGACACAGTATTCAATGGCAAGCCACAGCTGCTGTATTTTCCTGATGATCATCCCACACATCCCAGGTGCTTCAAAAGCATGGCTCAGATCTTACAGGAATGAGGTCTCATTGAAGAGTCTAAGCTCAGGTATGAATGCCAAAAATTCAAGTGTTTTCTCAGGGCAACGAAATGCTGCTGCTGTTGTGTACTCTATACTCAGCCAGATTTTGTTGCCATGGAATCCCTTCTTGAAACTCACTGCCACTCCCAGGGCTTCCAAGTTGTCTTCCTATCTAAGTTTCACTGTGAACTTAATTTCATTGAGCAGTGCTGGGGATATGCCAAACAAAAATATTGTGAGTTTCCACCATCTTCAAAAGATGCAGACCTCGAGCAAAATGTTCTTGTGGCACTAAACATGGTTCCTTTGGCCTCCATGTGCAAGTAAGTAAAAAAATTCATGTCAGATATGTTACTAACTTGCTAGTACTATCAGGTACTATTACTAGTCCCTCATGCATGCATACTACAAGGGTTTAGATGGAAAGACTGCAGCTCAGATATGTAAGAAATATAAGGATTTAGATGGAAAGACTGCAGCTTGGGTATGTAAGAAATACAAGGAACATCGTGTCATTCCCCATGAAGTTTTGGCAAGCTTCAATATTTAAAATATCTCAATTATTTCAGAGTACTCTATACTACATCTTATTGTGCTATTTCACTAATCCATGCCCTTCACCTTGCTCAACATGATTTCAACAGTTTGAAACACATGATATGTAATGCCTTGTGTCACATCACCTGACATTGTTGAGTATGAATGAGGACTGTCTTTCTGTCATAAATGGCATTAATATCCACTCTATCTTTTTCTCATTTGGTTCACTGTCATCAACCATCTCCACCACCATCACAGTATTCATGGAGGCTGCTTCCTGCTTCCTTTCTTTATAACAGGGCTGGACATCTGTGTAAAAAATAACTGATGGGTCATTCACCACTTGCAATGGTTGCTTTATCTGGAATACATGGAAAAAAAACCCCAGTACAGATACCAATGGCTCTGAAAGGTGACATGAAAAACTTCCAATGTGAGTAGCAGGCTCTGTCAGACTAATATATGACACTAAAAGTTTATCCTTGACATTCCCAGCAACAGGTGAACAAGGTGGGTCATCAATTACCTCTGAGTTATCATAGAACTAACCTTTGGTCAGTAAGCAATGTCATCCTGAAAAAGACCTCACTGGTATGTTTTCTTTCCCTCAATTTTCCTTCTTTTTTATTTACAAAGGCTTCATGGCTTTTTTTAACATTCTCCATCCTCTGCAGAATAAATTTGCATTTATGTGCCATGTTCAATAGCTCCAAAACACAGCTGCATAAAGAATTTGTGATGCATCATGCCAATATAGATGTATTTTGATCTAATTTTGGATTCAGCACTTCCAGAACAAACACTATAGTATATTTGACTATTTAGGAACCAAAAGTAGCCATCTAAGTATAATTTTTATTGTGAACAAATTCATACTAAAGTACATGTGGTAGCTACAAAGTCAGATTTCAGCAAATTTCAACAGATTTGGAACTATCACACTGATGCATGTGACATTGGTGGGTTGTGGATGTCCTCTACCTTAGAATGGGAGCTTGCACAGTTTAGCTAGCCACCTCAGTGGGTGTCACCTAATTGAAGAACACAACTTCCTCATTTTTGTGCACCCTCTCAATTGTTTTACTCTGCCACCTCTGATTACCAATCACCTAACCCCTTTTAGCAAGAGCTGTGAGTAATGTCTATCTATGTCATTACCTTTTTATTGCATAATCTGGTGATAGGTCTACTGCGCACTCTAAGGTCTGGAGAAGGTTTTCAACCATATTGAGACATTATAAAACACACTCTGAACTGCTACAAACACCATGAAATTGACTTCGAATTCTTTTTGAACTATTTTTCACCACTTCAAATAACTTTGAACAACTTTGAACAATTTTGTGACACTTCAAACTACTTTAGCCACCACATAGCTGTTTTGAAACCCTTTTGATACATGCTGCACATCTGAAACAAGCCTTTTTGTCACATATCGAGCGCCACTGGACACAAAGAGAGATGACAAGAGATCCAGAATGCGATAAGTGCAGTTTTATGTTTCAATGATATATTGAAGCAATAGGACAAGGACTCTTACTATACTGGAACAATGTATGTTTCACTTATTATCATTTCTTATTTGTTTTATGTTTTACAATACCTTTATTTGCTGTGCATATTGCCTGGTGTTTTCCACATGTTATTGTTTCCTTTTTAGTAATATTTCTTCAAATTGTATATAGACTTGTATTAGTTACTTAGAACAACAGAAAAGCAAAGGGGAACATGGACAAAATTACCCTCTCCCTCATCATTTGATTTAAGAGCCACTCTCTTGAGTCTTAGCTTGCATCGTATCTCTAAGTTCTGTGAAATATTGTGAACTTTTTTGAATTCATATTCATCCCTCGACTTATCACACATTGCCCATCATCTCTCAAAAAACACTTTAATCATTCCTCTATATACCTTGACACTATTCTGACATCTTCAAATTTCCTCAAACTCACTTCGAACCTTATTCGAATTACTTCACACATCTTCAAATTTCTTTGAACCTTATTTGAATTACTTCACACATCTTCGAGCTTATTTTGAACTCTTTCAAACAACTTTGTATGCTCCCACAGATGATTTGCAACATTTCCTACCATTTGGCATCTCTAAACATAACCTGGGGTATCAGCGATGATATTTAGTACCAACTCGCACCCTTCCTCTAGCCTGTGTTATACTTCTTAAGCCTTTTAACAGGTTTTTGTTAGGTTTCCAGGTCAAGTATTATCATTTTGGAGCCCACTGCGAGGGGTTTCTAGATTATTTCATCATTGAACCTCCACTCCTTTCTACTGTTCATTTCACCTAAAGGGGGCTCAATGATTTCAGTTTCGCATTGAACTCATTTTGCCTCCAACCCTCCTGAACAACCAGGAGATCTCGATATAGTATCTTGCCCCTTGATAATATTACTTTCGCACTCTTTTGCCCTTCACACTTATGACTTTACTACCATCTTTGACTTTGAAACACAACATCACACAGATCTCAACCTCACGACCTCTAAAATCTACTTTGAACATGTCTATGTCCTTTATTTTAGCTCCTGGTCATTCCACATCTCTGAAATTCAATTCAAAGGGACCAAAAGAACTCCAAAAATACTTTGAAGAGCTTGAATTTCTGTTTGCAACTTGCGGTATTACAGATCATGACTTGAAGAAGAGACACGCTTGCAGATACATCGACATTGATTCTTATGATCTTTGGCAATCGCTTCCAGAGTACCAGCCTGGCACTTCATTTGATGAATTTCACATCGCAGTATTAAAGTTCTATCCCAAAATAGAAGATGAATGAAAATACAGCATTTCAGACATGGATACACTTGTTGGCAAACAGCTTTGCACTGGTATTTTTGATGAAAATGATTTAGGAGTTTATTATAGGTCATTCTACAATGTTACAAACTTCCTTCACTTGAAACATAGACTTTCAGAAGCCAAACAAAGCTGAGTGTTCATCCGAGGCTTTCAAACCGACTTATGGACTAGAATTGTGGATCACCTTGAAGTGAAGTTCCCTGATCACTATCCTGATGACCCATATACACTGAACGACATCCACAACACTGCAAAATTTGCTATAGCATCCTTGAATTTATACTCTATTCACCAGAAATCGATTTCAATCTCAAATTTATCGCAGTATAGCAGAACGATCGACCTTAAAGATGCTTCGCATATTTTCGAACAGTTCACATCCAACCTCACATTAGTTCTCACAGTGTCAAATTTGACTGAATCAGCCCCCAACATTTCCACTTTGACCTCATCCCTCACCAACATAGCACCTCTGCCTACATTGAACCAAGTGATGGTATACTTCACTGCCCAAACAGTTTGGACAACTTAGAAGCTTGTATCAGGACCCTCGAACAGAAACTAGTCCTTGAAAAACAGCTTGAGCTCAAACAAAAAAATGTTGCACTTTGAAATCATCATGTCACACCTCCTGGTCCTTCTCACATAGTTATAACCTCATCGCACATGTCCATGACAGTTTTAATGTCTTTGCCTTCGGTAATTCCAGCCAAGTCTACTCTGATAGTTGCACCTTCATTAGCTTCAAACTCGATCTCACCTCCAAAATCCTCATCGTATTTGTCCCCATCATTGCCCACTTCGACCTCGACTTGCCATTCGCCACTCCCAATATTTTTGTCCTTGATCTCATCACCTGCACAATCTTCCATCTCATCATCTATTCTGATATCACCTTCACCAAATATTTTATCACCAGATTCATCTTCGCATTCACCCTCGAAATCTAGTATAGTGCACAAAGTTCTATCCCCCTCGTATATCCATAGTCATTGGCCTGAAATTCATCCAGCCCTTATCATCAAAATCTTTATCACATCCATCGCCCACAAATATTTCCTCGACCTCATTTTTGACCTCTCAATCTTTCGTTCAATTTCAATTCAACCAGTCCTTCAACTCAATTATTATGATCATGGTTAGTATCATTGACATCAACCAAATTTGCCCATTTCCTTTCTCTTTTTTGCATTTCTATTTATCGAAAACATTTGACTACACCCAACAATTCTTTGAAATAGCTTTGACAGCTTTCGCTTCTATTCACCCACATAGGCCTTCGCTCATCTTGATCTTGACCTCGAGGTTTTTCAAAAATACCCTACAACCATTTCTCTTTCACCGAATCTTTTTGATATCAACTTCAAACGTATCAAAAAGCTTCAAACACCTTCAAACCTCAACAAAGATACTTTCAAAACTTTGAAATGAATAACTATACCTTTTTCTTATTCTCCTATTTTTTCACTCTTCTTATTGGTGATAGGTCCACTATGCACTATAAGCTCTGGAGAAGCTTTCCACTTGTATCAACACATTATGACATGCACTCCGAATCACTATGAATGCCACGAAATCGACATCAAATCATTTTTGCACTATTTCACACTATTTCGGATGACTTTGAACTATTTCAAATGCTTTTGAAGTATTTTGCGATACTTTGAGTGACTTTGCAGTATTTCAAACGACTTTGGCCGCCATATAGCTGTCATGAAACACTTTCGATACATGCTATACAGCCAGAACAGGTTATTCCATCACATATCAAGCACTACCGGACATGAGGAGAGACTACAAAAGAATTAGGATGCGATAATAGCATTTCTCATTTATTTTTGATCTACAAAGTCCTCATTGTATAATATATTGCCACATGTTTTACACATGTTTTACACATGTTTTACTTCCCTTTTCAGTACTATCTCTTCAAAACTGTATATAAACTTGTACTAGTTACTTGGAGAAACAGAAAACCAGTTACCCTCTCCACTATAGTCAGATTTAAGAGCAGTTCTCTTGAGTCTTACCTCACATCGTATCTCTGAAGTTCTGCGAAATATCGCGAACTTTCTCGAACTTTCATATTCGTTCTCAACTCATCATTGCCTATCGTCACTAAGAACCCAGCTCGCAACTGCTATATTTATTTGTCAAAACATATATCGATGCCAGTCAAACACCTTCAAACCCCCTTGAACTCACCTGAACAACCTTGAACCCATTTGAATCTATTTCAAACTACTTTGCATGTCTTCAGACCAATTTTGAATATCTTTGTCTGCTTTAAAAAGGCTATTCATCACATTCTTACAATTTTGCATCACTAAAACAATGTTTTGGTATTAGCGGTGATGTTTAGTACTGACTCACACCCTTCCTCTAGCCTGAGTTATACTACAAAAGGTTTTTAACAGGTTTTTGCTAGGTTTCCAGGTCGAGTATCATCATCAGTACCTTTTGAAGCCAATGAGACTCTATTTTCAAATCAAAAGAAATACAATAAACAAAAATTAATAAATAAAAATAAAAAATAAAGTCTTTTAGTCTACTCCTCCAACATCTCCTACAACACCTCTATTTCCCTCTCCAACATCTCCATCTCTACCCTTTTCTACACCATTTTCATGGCAATCAACCCACGATGCACTCCCCATTCACCTTCAAACTCTCACGACTCCTGTGCCTTCACCTTGCCCTTTCCTTTCAACAACCTCCTTTTCATTGAGGGCCCCATGACTGGCTCGATGTCTTTGACTGGGCCCATGAGACAAATTTCATGGACTACAAAATTTGAAAACAAATTAGCAATCACTTCAAAACAACTTCAAACTGAAATCATACCTGGTTTTGGGCATGAATCTCATTTCATGCCCCCAAAGTTTTTTGCTTCACCTTTGCAAAGCCCTCATCTCAACATCCCACCCCAATAGCAGCCTTGTGCCTCCTGAGTGCATTTTGTGCACTTTGGTGCACCCTCCTTAACGATGCAGTGTGGCTGGGATCTAAAACCAGCACACTGATCACACTACAAAAGCATTTAGCAGTACAAAAAGTCTTTGAACATAAGAAAAAAAACTCACTGGGCCCTCAAAATCGAGGAACCCACTCGTTTCGACCCTGGCCTGCTTTGCCAACCCTACCCCCTCGACCTCCTCTTCTTTAGCCTCCTCCTCTTTGACCTCCATGACTTTTCACTTTGCTACCTGCACCACAGGCAGTTCATCCCCGTCCTCATCTTCATCTGCTTCTCCAGCCTCTGCCCTTTTGATAGCCCTCGATTCAGCTTTGAGTTTGGTATTCTGCCTCTGCAAGTCCTCCTTTGAAATGGACTTCACATGAAATTCTGCCAGCACAATGCTTTGACCTTCCTGTAAGGCAACCTTTCAAGCCTCGAGGAATGCCCTTTTCACTGCCTCCTCCACTTCTCGTTTATCCTTCTCCTCTGCCAAAACTTGCCTTCTGTTCTCCTCCCTTTCTTCCCGTTTAACCTCCTCCACTAAATTGACAAAAAGTAATTCCCCACCCCATGAAATCCATTTGCAATGCACCATGGGTGGCTTGAAAACCTCGAAAACCTCATCGATGACCTTTTGCACAGTTGGGTTGTGCTCCTTGCCTAGATCATCCACAAGCTCATCATACTCCACCTACAAAAAACCAATATAAAGCACAAAAAGCTGGTATGAACCACAAAACTCACCATCTGCTCACAAAATCCTTTCCCCCCACACAGTTGATATCTTTTGCAACGTTGCACTTGGGCATCAACTTCATGTATTCCAGAACTTTGGAGTTGAGTTGGGCGAGGAGAGACATTGTAGAAGCTAGAGTTGGATGTAGGAGATGATGAAAGAAGAATGAGAAGTATTTCGAACTTTGCTAAGTTTTCAACATGATCATGCATTTCGCACGTGACTTCGATTGGCTGACTGGGACAGTCAGGATTTTAGTAAGGAGGAGGATGATAGGTCCACTGCATGCTCTAAGGTCTGGAGAAGGTTTTCAACCATATCAAGACATTATGACACACACTCTGAACTGCTACAAACACCATGAAATCGACTTTGAATTCTTTTTGAACTATTTTGCACTACTTCAAACAACTTCGAATGATTTCACAACACTTTGAATGACTTTGTACTACTTGAACAACATCAGCTGCCACATAGCTGTTTTGAAACCCTTTCAATACATGCTTCACATCTGGAACAAGCCTTTTTGTTGCATATCGAGCACCACTGGACATGAAGAGCGACAACAAGAGATCCAGAATGTGATAAGTGCAGTTTTATATTTCAATGATATATTGAAGCAATAGGACAAGAACTCTTACTATACTGGGACAATGTATGTTTCACTTATTATCATTTCTCATTTGTTTTATGTTTTACAATACCTTTATTTGCTGTGCATATTGCCTGGTGTTTTCACATGTTATTGTTTCCTTTTTAGTAATATTTCTTTAAATTGTATATAGACTTGTATTAGTTACTTAGAACAACAGAAAAGCAAAGGGGAACATGGACAAAGTGATCCTCTCCCTCATCATTTGATTTAAGAGCCACTTTTTTGAGTCTTAGCTCGCATCATATGTCTAAGTTCTGCAAAATATCATGAACTTTTTTAAACTTTTATATTTGTCCCTTGACTTATCACACATCACCCATCGTCTCTCAAAAAACACTTCCCATTTGTCATAATTAAGCAGATCTTTCCATTTTTGGCAACTCTCAGTTCCTCCTCCTGATGCACTCTCTCACACTTGACTTCTACTGGCTTCAGAGGTGGTTGGTGATGTGATCATGTGGGGAGTAACATATCCATCAGATGAGCAAGTTGACCAGTTAACTTTCTCCTCTAATGTAGAGGGGGGGTGATTTCCTAGACCTGACATATGGGTGTCTTTGCCTGCCATGATGTGATGGCTAAAAATAGAATCTGTGATGATCTTCAGCTAATTCAGAACCTCTCCAAATGTTTACAGATCATGTGACTAACCTCTCCAAGAGTTGATGAACCATATGACCTGGCAATCAAACTTGGCTACTAAAAACAATAGACTGTGAAAGGCCATAATAGTATACTGTTAGAATGGTAAACTAAACCAGAGCCAAATGGTTGTCTGGTTGCAGCTGTCCTATAGACAAGTACTGCCTTTCAGACACTAGCAGTTGCAATGTAAGGCAAGGCCTGGTGCCAGTGATAATACTTGACCTGGAAACCTAACAAAAACCTGCTAAAGGGTTAAGAAGTATAACACAGGCTAGAGGAAGGGTGCGAGTTGGTACTAAATATCACCGCTGATACCCCAGGTTGTGTTTAGAGACACAAAATGGTAGGAAATGTTGTGAATCATCTGTGGGAGCATACAAAGTTGTTTGAAAGAGTTTAAAATAAGTTTGAAGATGTGCAAAGTAATTTGAATAAGGTTCAAAGAAGTTTGAAGAGGTTCAAAGTGAGTTTGAGGAAATTTGAAGATGTCAGAATAGTGTCAAGGTATATAGAGGAATGGCCCCATAAACTGTTGATGGAACAATGAAGGTATCTTTGAGGAATATTGAGGTCGAGATTGAGGTCAAATACTTGAAGGCAGGACTACATCTGTCCTTGTTCAAGTCCATATATTGATTACCAGTTATGCCTATCACATTGGACCAGTGGTATGATTGAGCATTCAGACTTGATTGGCAGTACCAATAGGAGCAAGCAGAGTCAAAATTGCTGCACCTGCATTCTATGCACACAGGTTCTAAATTTGGAAAGTCATTGGAAAGAAGTTCCGAGAAAGGAAATTACTATGTGCCAGCAGTGGAGGCACAGCCACTGGCCATGGCAATGACACTTCCAAGTCCATCAAATGTTAGTCAGATGCCATGGATGTTGATCAAGCTGGAAGACATCCCCTGATCAAATGTTTCAATTGTGGAAAGTTGGGTCATACAGCTAGGAATTGTAAAGAGAAAAGGCAGATTCAAGAAGTAGAAAAAGAAAAGGAAGAAGAAGAGAATTTTTTCAACCATTGGAGACTCACAATAAATACAATGTACTTGTATTGCAGGAAACCAAGGACAAGGTTTCTGTCCAGTCAGTTAATTGATTGTTAGTGTTTGAAAGTCTGGTCCTATGGACTGGAAAAAAAAAACCACAACCCAACTGAACCCAACTGATCACAACCTGACTGTCAGTTGTAGTTGCCACAAGTGCCATTATATAACAAAAATAGGACAAGACTGAGGGAAAATTAGATGTTTGGTGAGGGTTTATATACTCTGTGGCTGTGCATGGACCTTTTGGTCATGTGCTGCCAAAAAGAAACAAAGTGACACAACTTTGCCAAATGATTCCCATGACCACCCATCACCAACACCGCAACTTCAACTATCATTCTGCACCACCCATGACATCCAGAGCACCTATCTCAGACATTCTGTACCCAAAGTGAGAGTGTGGAGGGCCCAAATGATGACTAGTGTCATTTGGGCCCTCAGGTATGTTTTGTATCAGCTTTGATTTCTTTTTCTCTAATACTAACTAATTTGATCTGTTTTTTAGAATCTTACATTGTGTTACCCACCTTCTGCCTCCATACTTGTCAGGTGCCATGCTGTGACTGTGAGCCTCTGCTTGTGGGGTGGCAATGGGTCCCACTTCTGGATGACAATGCAATGGCAATAGCAATGATAATGTGGCTCCACCAACAACAGTGCTGCCACTGCACTACCCAATGTCACATCATATACAGTGACTCACAAAACTGAGTCAATGTTTTGCACTTTTTAATTTATTGTTGAATAACTTCTCATAAACAACAAAACCAAACAAGGTATTGGTGTACCGAATAACATACATGATCAGGGCTACCAAACAAACAAAGAATTATGTAATTTTAATCATCCCTCATGGAGATATGATTATTTTAATTCAGGGACTCATTGACTCAGTTTTGTGAGGGGTAGTCAGAAATATTAGAATCTGATGCTCCACCAACTGTATAATGTCAAAAACTTGACAGATGGTTTCTAAGGTGATGTGACCCTTGATGGGACCTTAAATTATAGTATTTAATTAGGACTAGCATTCTTCATACTTCAATATTCTCCAATGCATCCCATCTCCTCTGCTCAGAAGGAAAACATTCTTTCCCTGGCCTCCAATCATTATTCTACCCACAATATTGCCTCTAAACTCAACCTCAGCCAGTCTAGTGTATCCAGAACACTCAGGGCTCTCCATCCAAACCTGGATTCCCCCTCTGGTGGTCATCCTTCTAAGCTCTCATCTACCTCTCAGAGAGCCATCCTTACCCAAATCACCACTGGCAAGGCTGCAAATGCTGTTCAGGCCACCCATTACATCAACAACATCATCCCCACTCCAGTCTCCTCAGAAACAGTCAGAAGAGTTCTCAGAAAAAACTCATTCAAGGCTGTGGTGAAGAAGAAAAAGCCTTTGCTTAGTATAAGGCATAGGAAAGCAAGATTGGCTTTTGCTCAGAAGTATAGAGAGTGGACTGTGGAGGACTGGAGAAGGGTTATTTGGTCAGACGAGACTAAAATTAACAGGTTTGGGTCAGATGGGAGAGAGTGGGTTTGGAAACAGAAGGGAGAGGGGCTGATTGAGAGAGAGGTGCAGGGAACTGTCAAATTTGGGGAAGGAAACATTATGGTATGGGGGTGTATGGGATGGAATGGAGTGGGGCATCTTGCAGAGGTTGAGGGGAGGATGAATGCTGACCAGTATGTGTCCATTTTGAAGGACCATATGCTGCCTAGCTTGGAGGAGAGTGGAATTTCTGGAGAAGAGGTGATTTTTCAACAAGACAATGACCCCAAGCATACCTCAAAAAAGGCCAAGAAATGGATGGAGAACAACAATATTACTCTTCTGGATTGGCCTGCCCAATCTCCAGACCTCAGCCCTATTGAACATCAATGGGTTCACCTCAAGAACCAGTTAGACAAGTATCCAACAGCGCCAAAAGGAATTTGGGAGTTATGGGAAAGAGTAGTGGAAGAGTGGAATAATATTCCATCAGAGGTGTGTCAGAATTTGATTGAAAGCATGCCTAGAAGGTTGGGAGCAGTTATTAAGGCCAAGGGAGGTCATACAAAATACTAGAATTACAATTTATCATAATATTGATACCACCTCACAAAACTGAGTCAATGAGTCCCTGAATTAAAATAATCATATCTCCATGAGGGATAATTAAAATTACATAATTCTTTGTTTGTTTGGTAGCCCTGATCATGTATGTTATTCGGTACACCAATACCTTGTTTGGTTTTGTTGTTTATGGGAAGTTATTCAACAATAAATTAAAAAGTGCAAAACATTGACTCAGTTTTGTGAGTCACTGTAGCACCACCATCCTGCCTACGAGCTAAGGCTGAACACGAGTGCACTCGTGAGTGACCTGCACTCATACTCATGAGTATTTCACATATCAAACATCATACCCAGATCCATACAGGTACATATGCACAAGTACTTTACACTCATGGGTCAAGTACCCATGACATAGTGTTAGGGCGACACCCACTAATCTGCTAGCTGGACCATGCAGGCTCTCCTGCAAGAAGGCGGTGGGGTGCCTGCATGTAATGGGGGGTTTTGATGGTTTCGATGCGATGGGTTAAAAATAGATGAGTTGGCTGAATTAGGCTTTTTGCACCACTATTGTGGATGGAATACCTAAGAGAATATAACTGAGGTCTCCTAGTATTTATTTTAGGATTATATACTATGTTACATATATTGTAGTATGTTATTATGGATGCGTGCACACATGCGTGTACATATTGATGCATGTAAATAGAAAATTTCTATGCTGACAAATAATGCATATATAGGCATTTTGTAGCATATTTTGGTGAAATAAAATGAAATAAAATAAAATAAAATAAAATAAAAATAGTATTATGTAATAGGGATGTTAGGAGACTGTTTCCTAACATTACCCCCCTTTTATGCCTCGACTTCCAGGTGAGAAAATATTGCATCTGTCCCCTCTGTGAAATTCTGGTAAGGCCAGAAATTCATCCCTTCATACACCATCCTAGCAATGTGACATGGAGCATTTGGATTATGTTTAAAGAATTGGGTGATTGCATTACATGCTCACTTACAATTCTCTTTGGGTTCCCATGAGTTATTTTTGTCAGTGTAGTTCTTCCATTTGATTAAGAACTCCAATTTATTTCGTCAAAGGCGTGAGTCCAAAATGTCTTCCACTACATATTCTGGAGCACCTTCTACCATTATTGAGGCTGCAGAGTAGTTTGTTGACCAGGAATAGTGGGTGGGCAGTAAGGGCATAAATGGGAAATGTTAATTTTAGAATCAATCTTGAATGATTGAGGTAATCTTAACACTACTGCATTGGGTAAAATTATTTTAGAAGTCAGATATGGGCCAACTTGCTTCACTGTAAGCTTTTCTTAAGGTTGTGGAATATTTAGATCCTTGGTACTTAGCCATACCAAGTCACCAACTTTGTACTCTGGAGCAACAGCTCGAGTATGATCCATGTGTCGCATCATATCATCACATGTTTTCATCAATGCTGCCTCTGCTTCCTCCTGCATCTTTCACATTTTTGATACAAAGTCCTCCACTGACTGTACCTTGACTTCCCTTCGAGGCTCTACTCCCATCCTGGGATGATACCCATAATTAGCAAAGAAGGGTGACATGCAAGTAGCTGAATGGAATTTATTATTGTGAGAAAATTTGGCAATTGCCAACCATTCAGCCCAGTCAGTTTGTCAGTGATTGACAAACATGCATAGGTACTGCTCCAACTCCTGATTCATTTTCTCTGTCTGCCCATCAGTTTGTAGGTGATATGCCATAGATAACTTGGTTTGAATCTCCAATATGTTATTTAACTCTTGCATAAATGCAGAAGCAAATTGTGATCCATGATTGGAGATAACTGTATCAGGTAATCCATGTAACCACCATACCTGATTTAGACAGAGGTATGCCAAGCTCAATGATGAGGTTTCTGCAGTAGTAGGAATAATATGGACTTCCTTTGTGAAGCAGTCACATACTACAAATATTGCATTGTATCCTTGAGCTTCAGGTAATCCTGTGATAAAGTCGATAGATATATCTAACCAGGGTGCTTTAGGTATAGGGTTCAGCATTAATTTCCCTGCAGGCTTTAAAACTTTTTCTCCCTCATGCACATATCACATCCATCCACATACCCCAACACATACTTTAAAATTATGGGCCACCAATAATTTCTGATCACCAACTCCAACGTCTTCCACCTTTCTGGATGTTTAGCAGCTGGCATATTATGATGTAACCATACAATCTCCCTTTGTAAATCTTGATCCTTTGGTACATACATATACCTTTCCTCTGAACAACACTAACACTTGTTCTTCAATCCATTCATCTCCTTTGATATTACCTTTCTTCTCTCCCCTCAAAGCTTTCACAGCTTCCACTACTTCATCATCCATCTCTGAATTTCCATCTCTGAGCTATCCACCAATAGATGCCCTTGATGCATAGTGCAAATACGAAAGTATTCAGGTTTGAGTAGGATAATATTTTTATTGTCCTCCTCCACCCCCATTTTATGATCTGTACATCTGGATAATGCATCTGCTTTCCTCATCAAGCTTCCCACTTTGTGGACTAAGTGAAAATTAAAACATGATAGGAATAATGCCCAATGCACTTGCTGACGGTTAAGCTTTTTAGCAGACATGAAGTACTGCAGATTTTGATGATCCATTCAGATTTCGATCTGATGCATACATCCCTCCAAATAATGTCTCCATGCTTCCAATGGTCGTATTATTCCCAACATCTCTTTATCATGCACATCATAATTTCTCTCCACATCATTCAACCCTTAAGACAAATATGCACAATAATGCCATTTGTCATCTTCACATAGCATTGATAATACTGCTCCAGTAGCAAAGTTGGATGCATCTGATTCCACTCATAAGGGACACATGAAATCTACTGGGGCTAATATTGGCTCTTCCACAAACAGATGTCGAGGGGGATTAGAGGATGTGCTCCTGTAACTGCAAAGTAAGGAGAACAACCCATGCATTTATGAACCATGACTTGTTCTGCCCAAAATACTTAGTGTGCCCCTGCTGACCATTTCGCTTGTTCTCCATTGACAGCTTTAAATAATGATTGTCAAACATCAAAGTGGGCTTGTTCGATGAGCCCATTGGCATGCAAATTATAACTGCTAATTCAAATACGGTTAATATGATATCATTTCACAAGATATTCCATAGCTGCAATAAATGCAGTGCTATTGTTGGTTACGATTTCATATAGTGAACCCAATCGACAAATAATGTCTTTGAAGATCCAATCGCCCAGAGAAGTGGCATTTTCCCATCGAAGTTTCCACCATTCTGGATAGGTCGTTAGTGAGCATCGACCTTGTACAATGTATCTAAATCCATTCAAAGGTGGCATTTGCATCGTGTCAATATAGACCTTGCCGAAAAGGGGTGCTGGAGTGGCGACTGTGGGTGGAATTAGGATATTTCGCACTTGTTGAATTTGGCATAGGTGGCAGGTTTGAATATACCATGCAATGTTGGCTTTCATGTTCAGCCACCAAAATCGAAGGGCGATAACTGATTTCATAGCAAAAACCATTTTGTGTCCGATGTCATTGTGAGCTGTGCAAATGATTTTGAGATGACATTCTGGAGTAGTGACGATTTTGTGAGGTCCATGGGAGTCTTTTCTCCATAGTTTGCCCAAGTCTAAAAAGAATTCAGTGCAATATCAAATAAAGGTAGTGTATTCTGTGTCTGATAGATCAGGGGGTCACATCAAGTCATGTAACCATCTTTGAATGTGAAGTAACCTTTCATCATTTGTTTTTGCATTATTCATTTGTGGTACATCATTATAGGTGAGGTCCTCCCCCTTACTAAAATTTGAAGAGAGGGAGAGGGTTGAAACTCGATGCGAAGTAAATGGTTGGATTGTAATAGAATTTATTTGATGCACAAAACCATGAAGATGGTCAATCTAGTCTCTAAAATTATCTTTGTTGTCAAGTTGAACATCTTCATCTTGTGGGGGGCATCTTGAAAGTCCATCAGGACCATGGTGTGTCCCTGCGACATGGACTAATGTAAAGTGAAAGGTTAGGATGGATACTATCCATCAATTGATGCTAGCGCTAGGTGCGATATCAGGATTTAAAAGCATGCCTTATATATTGTGTCAACTTTGACCATAAGCCTTCGAACTCCTATTAGGTACAATTGTAGTGCTCTGAGAGCATGATATAGACCATAAAGTTCGAGTTTTGGCTGCAAAAATTGGGATTTGCAGTCATGAAGTGTAATTGATCCAAATTGACTATAATATCATTTTTGAAGGTTTTCAGGATCACATTGAGTGAGAAAGAAACCAATAGCGATGTTCGAAGTGTCAACTGATAGGATAACTGGGGTTGAAGATGAGTAATCAATAGCTCAAATTGCTGGGGAATTGATTAAAGCTTCTTTCAAATCTTCTTGGTCTGCTATTTGTTCTGCTCTGAATTTGAAAGGAACATTTTTTTGACTGAGTTGGATCAGTGCTGCAGCTCGTTGAGCAGAATTTCAGATAAAGATATGACAAACTCCAATGGTTCCTAGGAATACTTTGACTTCGGTGAGGCTTCGACATGGTCCCCACTTGCTAACAGCTGCAATTTGAGTAGGATTGGCCATACAACCTTCAATATTGCATTGATGCCCTAAAACAATTATTTCAGGGATGCAAAGATAGAGTTTTGGACCTGAAAATGTTCCTCCACAATACTTCATGCACTGAACTATCCGATTTAAATTTTTGAAGTAGTCCCAGATGAAGCATCAAATAGCTGGATTGTCGGGAATCGTTTCGTAGGATCTACCAATTGTTCTATATTCTGATTTCGGACCCTTAACCGGTGTGTTGTTGATGTAAGGGATGGTGATATGAGGAATTTCAGGCTGTAAAATAAATGTCACATCGTCATGTAAGATAGGGACAGAATTTGTCCAATCCATGGGTAGGGTAACGATGCAAAGTGCTCCGAACAGTGTCTGAAACATTGTCAGATCGCAAGATGATTCTGCTACTTTCCTTTCATCGAATGTCACATAAAGATCCAACATTCCTCTGCATAATCATCCCCTGAATTGTTCTGCTAAATGTTTGGGTATCAGTATGATGCCTGAGTGCTGGATCATTACTTGGTTAAGCAGTTCGAGACTGTGGACAATTCGAAGCAATTTTGCATCCTTTTTCATGATGCAAAACCATTGTGATCAGTACAAAGAATTTGATGGTTTGTATACTCCTGCTTCTATCTTCTTTTTCAGCATTTTGCATATCTGTTCATACAAACCTGAAGGTATAGGAATGTTTTGCTCAACCCATGGAGTGTGAGGAATGACAGAAAACTCTATAGGAGGAAAAAAGTTGGAGCAAAAATTTCCTTGCTCTTGTTCTGTCCACTCAAAAGCTGTTTCCTGATTTTGAATAAAATTGTGCATAAGATTTCGTTCCTCTGGCCATAGAAAATTGCCAGGATAATTCTTGTCGATGATAGCTTTACATTCGAGTGAATATTGGGAAGTGGGAATAAATGATGGTGGATGAGGATTTAATTTTGGCATGTTTTCAAGAGGGTCACCAGTAATTGTTTGAATAATGTGAAATTGGTCAGGTAGCTCAGTAATAACTGGGCAAATGTTTTGTGCAACAGGTTTGTATTTCTTTTTCAACACTGCAAAAATCAGATATGAGGAGTTGATAATAGGCATAGAAGGTGTAGACATCACCATTGAGGTCAATAAATATGTTTTGTATTGATGACTGGCTGTTAAATATAAATTTGCAAAAATCGAAGAATAAGAAACAGATTTTGAGGAGTTTGAGGACTCCATATCGGGAATATTCGCAGTGTGTTCAATAGTGATAGATAAATTAGAGGGATCAAATGAGATAATGAAAGTGCACTGGTCATTGTCCAAAATTTTATTCTCTAGTTATGAAAATCCTTTCAACAGTGATTAGAATGGGGTATCATGGGAATTGTGCATGATTGTGTCAAATTAGGATCGTATATCATGATTGTCTGAGCTTCATTTCTGTAGTTTTTAATGGTGCTTTCGGTGAGCACATTGAATGGTCAACCAAGTAAGATATCGTAGGCTGGGTCATGAATTATGTGAATTTGCATGAATAGCGTGATACTCCCCACTTCGCAAGGCACATTTCATGCTAAACCCAAACTTTCATCGATGCCTCTGTTAGCCAATTGGAGTGGGATGTGGATTGAAAAATCATAAGTGAGGCCAAGTTTATGGCAAATTTCTTCAGACATTGTGATAATCGAAGAACCAGGGTCTATGACACTTTTGACTGGATTCCTTCCATTAACATTCATGATAATTGACCTAATCAAATGGGATTCCTTCACAGCGATGAAGGGTTCTGGAATATTGCCAGGTTGAAGGCTGTTAATATAAGTTTCAAATGGATCATCAATTATGAAAATTTTATTGTTAAGCAGATTCATGGCATTATTTCCTTTGGACTGCTGAATTCAACGTGGAGTGACCTGTTCCTTCCATTTTGTATAAATTTTGGGAGATAGAGACAACAATTCCTCAGGGGTTAGTGTAATAATCGGTGTCTCCATCGAACGAGTGAAAACATCTTCTGTGATTTTATCCTTTTGAATGGGCTTGGGTATGGTGCAAAGGACCATCTTTGGCTTTACTTTTCGCAGTGGATCCAAAGTTTCATTCGTGTGGTGGTAAGTACAAATTTTTCTTTGCAGTGGCATAAGAATGAATGATGGGCTGCAAAGTTGTTTCCAAAGTTGAAGATGATGCCGAAGTCGAGGTTGGTAGATTTGTTGCCATAGACAAGATGGATGATGCAGGTACTTGTGAAGTCGATTGTTCGACTGCTGCAGTGTTTGGGGAGACAGAAGGTCGAGAGACAGGGACTGTTGGTATGTTCGAATTAACTTTAGCAAAGGTCCTACCACTTTGCAAAGCATATATCTCTTGTTCAAGTTTTGCAATGCGATCTTTGGGTGTCGCAGATTGTTCAGAAACCTGGTAGATGCCTCTAGGTGGTGTCAAAGTAGCTGTTGAGGATGCGATGTTGTACATGAGTGATGACGCAGTTGTAGTCAAAGGATTTCATCAAGTCCATTCATCGATTCTGTCTTTGATAAACCAACCAGGAATGTTTTGAGGGGTGAACCATCCATTTGGAAGGACAATTTTTCCTTCGTTGTTCTTTTTACATTTTCCTTCATTGATATAGGACTGGCAAACCAAGCAGTCACTAATGAAATGACCGGTGAGTCTACAAAAGACACAAACTAAATTTTCAAGCTGGTCCGAGCGAAATCCACTGTTGGTTCGAGGAGGATTAGTGGGTTTCAAACCTGCTAGAGCCATGATGAGTGTGGTTGCAAATTTTTCAAGAATTGCTGATAAGTCTTCTGATTTGATCTGTGTCAAAGATATTGAAGTCAATGCTGAGGTTTCTGAAGACTGTAACAATATCAAATTTGAACTAATTGACCCCACTAAAACAAATTTTGCTGCCGCATGAATGTCGTTGAGTGGGTAGGCATCATCCGAATAGTGGTCAGGAAATTGTAGTTTGAGTCGTTGTGCAATTTGTGACCATAAACCCAGCTGAAAACCTCGAACGAATGCTCTACTTTGTTCTGCCTCCGAAATTTGGCCTTTGCAGAGTAGGAACTTCATAATGTTGTAGAATGACCTGTAATATAATCCTAAGTTGCTCGCATTAAAGATACCCATCCGAAGTTGTTTGCCGACAAGTTTGTCCATGTCCAAAATTGACCATTTTCAATTGCCTTTGGAACCAGGATATAGTCTGTGGATTGCAATACAAAAATCTTCAAATACGACACCTGAGTGCTGGATCATTACTTGGTTAAGCAGATTGAGACTGTGAACAATTTGAAGCAATTTCATGTCCTTTTTCATGATGCAAAACCATCGTGATCAGTATGAAGAGTTCGATGGTTCGTATACTCCTGCTTCTATCTTCTTTTTCATCATCTCACATATCTTTTCATACAAACCTGGAGGTATAAAAATGTTTCGCTCAACCCATGGAGTGTGAGGAACAACAGGGAACTTTATAGGAGGAAAAAAGTCAGTGCAAAAGCTTCCCCGCTCTTGTTCTGTCCATGCAAAAGCTGTTTCCTGATTTCAAATAAAATCATGCATAAGTTTTCATTCCTCTGGCCATATGAAATCGCCAGGATGATTTTTGTCGATAATAGCTTTATATTCGAGTGTATATCGCGAAGTGGGGATAAATGATGGGGGATGGGGATTTAATTTTGGCATGTTTTCGAGAGGGTCGCCAGTAATTGTTTGAATAATGTGAAATCAGTTGGGTAGCTCAGTAATAACTGGGAGAATTTTTTGTGCAACAGATTTGTATTTCTTTTTCGAAGCTGCAAAAATCGCATATGAGGAATTGATGATAGGCATAGAAGGCATAGATGTTGCCATCGAGGTCGATAAATATATTTTGTATTGTTGACTGGCTGTTAAATATAAATTCGCAAGGATTGAAGAATAAGAAACAGATTTCAAGGAGTTCGAGAACTCCATATTGGGATATTCGCAGTGCATTTGATATTGATAGATAAATTAGAGGGATCAAATGAGATAACAAAAGCACACTGGTCATTGTCCAAAATTTTATTCTCTAGTTGTGAAAATCCTTTCAATGGTGATTAGAATGGGGAATCATGGGGATCATGCATGATCGTGTCAAATTAGGATCATATATTGTGATTCTCTGAGCCTCATTCCTGTAGTTTTTAATGGTGCTTTCGGTCAGCACATCAAATGGTCGACCAAGTAAGATATCATAGGCTGTGTCGCAAATTATGTGAATTTGCATGAACAGTGTGATACTCCCCACTTTGCAAGGCACATTTCATGCTAAACCCAAACTTTTGCCAATGCCTCCATTAGCCCATTGGAGTGGAATGTGGATTGAAGGATCATAAGCGAGGCCAAGTTTGTGGCAAATTTCTTCAGACATTGTGATAATTGAAGAACTGGGGTCTATGACACTTTCGACTGGATTCCTTCCATTGACATTCATAATAATTGACCTAATCGAATGGGATTTCTTTGCAGCGATGAAGGGTTCTGGAATATTGCCAGGTTGAAGGCTGTTAATATAAGTTTCAAATGGATCATCAATTATGAAAATTTTATTGTTAAGCAGATTCATTGCATTATTTCCTTTGGACTGCTGAATTCAATATGGAGTGACCTGTTCCTTCCATTTTGTATAAATTTTGGGAGATAGAGACAACAATTCCTCAGGGGTTAGTATAATAATTGGCATCTTCATCAAACGAGTGAAAACATCTTCCATGATTTTATCCTTTTGAATTGGGGCTTGGGTATGGTGCGAAGGACCATCTTTGCCTTTACCTTTCACAGTTGATCTGAAGTTTCGTTTGTGTGGTGGTAGGTATGAATTTTTTTTTGTAGTAGCATAAGGATGAATAACAGGCTGCAAAATTGTTTCTGAAGTCGAAGATGATGCCAAAGTCAAGGTTGGTAGGTTTGTTGCCATGGATGAGATGGATGATGCTGGTACATGTAGAGATGATTGTTTGACTGTCACAGTGTTTGGGGAAACAAAAGGTTGAGAGATGGGGACTGTTGGTATGCTCAAATTAGCTTTAGCAAAAGACCTACCACTTCACAAAGCATATATCTCTTGTTCAAGTTTTGCAATGCGATCTTTGGGTGTCGCAGATTGTTCAGAAACCTGGTAGATGCCTCTAGGTGGTGTCGAAGTAGCCATTGGGGATGTGATGTTGTACATGAGCAATGATGCAGTTGTGTTCGAAGGATTTCATTGAGTCCATTCGTCAATTCTGTCTTTGATAAAATGACCAGGAATGTTTCGAGGGGTGAACCGTCCATTTGGAAGCATGATTTTTCCTTTATTGTTCTTTTTACACTTTCCTTCATTGATATAGGCTTGGCAAACCAAGTAGTCACTAATGAAATGACCAGTGAGTCCACAAAAGACACAAGCTAAATTTTCGAGCTGGTCTGAGTGAAATCCACTGTTAGTTCAAGGAGGATTAGTGGATTTCGAACCTGCTAAAGCCGTAATGAGTGTGGTTGCGAATTTTTCGAGGATTGCCAATAAATCTTCCAATTTGATCTGTGTCGAAGATGTCGAAGTCGGTGCTGATGTTTCTGAAGACTGTAATGATGCCAAATTCGAGCTAATTGACCCTGCTAAAACAAATTTCGCTGCCATGTGAATGTCGTGAAGTGGGTAGGTGTCATCCGGATAGTGGTCAAGAAATTTAAGTTTGAGTTGTCATGCAATTCGTGACCATAAACCCAGTTGAAAACCTCGAACGAATGCTCTACTTTGTTTTGCCTCTGAAATTCGGCCTTTGAAGAGTAGGAACTTCATAATGTTGTAGAATGACCTGTAATATAATCCTGAATTGCTCGCGTTATAGATACCCATCCGAAGTTGTTCGCCAATGAGTTTGTCCATGTCTGAAATTGACCATTTTCGATCATCTTCGGATCCAGGATATAGTCTGTGGATTGCGACTCGAAAATCATGAAATAAAGTGCCAGTTTCATATTCAGGAATTAATTCCCAGAGTTTGGATGTATCGATATCGACATATCGACAGGCATTCTTCTTCATAAGTTTGGGATCCATAACATTACAGTCGATGAAAAGTATTTCGAGCTTGTTAAAGTATCGATGTAGCTCTCGAGGTTGAGTAGGGTTGAATTTAGGTGCTGTGGAATGTCCTCGAGCTGGCATTGTTGCTTGAATGGCCATAGATGTACTGATTCAAGGAGTTAGAACCTGAGCAAAGGATGGTAGATGTGTCGAAGTAGCTGGAATAATGAATGATGTAGTAGAGGATGAGGAAAAAGAGGAAGACGAAGTTGTAGATGAGGAAATAGGTGAAGGAAACAGATGATGATGTGTGGATTCGGCATCAGAAACAGGTATTAGGATATCCCCCAATTGTTCGAGAGATTTGAAGGCCTGGCGAGTCTCGATTCTAAGGTTTCAAGCTTGTGTTGGCCTAAGCCGAGAGATTTGAGGTGGATTAGGCAATGAAATGATTTAGAAACCCCTCGTGGTGGGCTCCAAAATGATGATACTCAACCTGGAAACCTAACAAAAACCTGTTTAAAAGGCTTAAAAAGTATAACCTAGGCTAGAGGAAGGGTGCGAATCCGAATCAGTACTAAATATCACCGCTAATACCAAAACATTGTTTTAGTGATGCAAAATGGTAAGGATGTGACGAATAGGCTTTTTAAAGCATACAAAGATGTTCAAAGATGTTCAAAATTGGTTCAAAGATGTGCGAAGTAGTTCAAAATAAATTCGAATGAGTGTAAGGTTGTTCAGGTAAGCTCAAGGGGGTTCGAAGGTGTGAGCTGGGTTTTTAGTGATGGTAGGCGATGACAAATTGAGAATGAATACAAAAGTTTGAGGAAGTTTGCAATACTTTGCAGGACTTCAGAGATACGATGCGAGGTAAGACTCAAGAAAACTGCTCTTAAATCTGACTATAGTAGAGAGGGTAACTGGTTCTCTGTTGTTCTAAGTAACTAGTACAAGTTTATATACATTTTGAAGAGATAGTACTGAAAAGGGAAGTAAAACATGTGTAAAACATGTGTAAAACATGTGGCAATATATTATACAATGAGGACTTTGTAGATCAAAAATAAATGATAAATGATAAATAATTGAAACATATGTGTCCCCATATGGTAAAAGTACTTATCTTTCACTGTAATATATCATCCAAACATAAAAATGCTATTATCACATCCTAAATCTCTTGTTGTCTCTCCTCATGTCCGGTAGTGCTTGATATGCGATGGAATAGTTTGTTCCAGATGTGCAGCATGTATCAAAAGTATTTTAACACAGCTATATGGTGGCTGATGTCATTTGAAGTGTTGTGAAATGTTGCGAAGTGGTTCAAAATAGTTTGAAGTCATCCAAAATAGTGCAAAATAATTCAAAAATGTTCGAAGTCAATTTTGTGGTGTTCATAGTGATTCGGAGCATCTGACATAATGCATCAATACAAGTGGGAATGCTTCTCCAGACTGTAAAGCACGCAGTGGACCTATCACCATATCCGACTTCTAAAATAATTTTACCCAATGCAGTAGTGTTAAGATTACCTCAATCATTCAAGATTGATCCTGAAATTAACATTTCCCGTTTATGCCCTTACTGCCCACCCACTATTCCTGGTCAACAAACTACTCTGCAGCCTCAATAATGGTAGAAGGTGCTCCAGAATATGTAGTGGAAGACATTTTGAACTCATGCCTTCGACGAAATAAATTGGAGTTCTTAATCAAGTGGAAGAACTACACCAAGAAAAATAACTCATGGGAATCCAAAGAGAATTGTAAGCAAGCATGTAATGCAATCGCCCAATTCTTTAAACATAATCCAAATGCTCTGCATCGCATTGCTATAATGGTGTATGAAGGGATGAATTTCTAGCCTTACCAAAATTTCACAGAGGGGACAGATATGATATTTTCTCACCTGGAAGTTGAGGCATAAAAGGGGGGGAATGTTAGGAAACAGTCTCCTAGCATGCCTATTACATAATGATATTTTATTTTTATTTTATTTTATTTTATTTTATTTTATTTTATTTTATTACATCAAAATATGCTACCAAATGCCTACAAACACTATATTTGTCAGCATGGGAATTTTTTATTTACATGCATCAATATGTATGTGCATGTATGCATGTGTCAGTAGCAACATAGTACAATATATGTAACATAGTATATAAATCTTAAATATATTCCTGGGAGACCTCAGTTGAGTTCTCTTAGGTATTCCATCCACATTTGTGGTGTGAAACACCTTTTTCAGCCAACTCATCTATTTTTAACCCATTGCATCAAAACCATCAAAACCCCCCACCACATGTGGGTGCCCCGCTGCCTTCTTATAGGAGAGCCTGCATGGTCCAGCTAGCAGATTAGTGGGTGTTGCCCTAACAGTCATGGGATCATGGTATAGAGTTGAAGGAGGGATTTGTGCCAAAGAAATCCATTGTTTATTTGTTGTCCCCACAGGAGAAAGTGGAAGTGCATGATTTTATCAAGGAGCAGTTAATGAAGGGCTATATTTGTCCATCAGACCTCACCAATACTTTTCATATCCAAGAAAGATAAGAAGAAGTGCATGTGTATCAACTATCTATCTAAATGAGTGAACAGTCAAAAATGCATATCTGCTACTTTTAATTTTGGAAATCATTGACAAGGTGGGGAAAGCCAAGAGACTTACAAAACTGGATTTACAATGGGGATATAATAATGTATGCATTAAGGAAGGAGATGAGTAGAAGGCTGCATTTGCCATGTGTTGAGAATCATTTGAGCCATTAGTCATGTTTTTCAGAATGACTAATAGCCCACCTACATTTTAGAATATGTATGATGATGTTCTCAAGGATGAAATGGATATTTGTGTTGTAATGACATCCTAATATTTATACAAAATGAAGAAGGGCATGACAAGATTGTGGAAACAGTTTGCAGAAGTTAAAGGAGAATGATCTATTTTCAAAAGCCAAGAGATGTAGTTTTGGGACATTTGAGATTGAGTTCCTCAGGTTGATTATTGGCCCTGATAGAGTTAAAATAGATCTTGTTAAAGTGGAAGCAATTACCTCATAGTCAGTTCCTGGGAAGGTTAAAGATGTACAGGCATTCTTAGGGTTGGCAAACTTCTACTGCTCATTCATGCATAATTTTTCAAAGATAGCTGCACCCTTACCCAATCTTACATACATGCAAATAAATAGTATGAAGATGGGGAGTGTTAGGGTGACACCCACTATCTGCTAGCTGGACTGTGCAGGTTCTCTCTACAAAAGGGGGTGGGATCCATGAGCATGATGGGAGATTGATGGTTTTGATGGATAGGGTTATCAATAGAAGAGTTGGTTGAGAAAGGATTTTGCACCACAAGTGTGGATAGAATACCTAAGAGAACACAACTGTGGTCCCCTAGATGTATATTTACAATTTATGTACTATGTTACATATATTGTACAATGTTACACATATTGTACTATGTTACACATATTGTACAATGTTACACATATTGTACAATGTTGTCACCGACATGCTTGTACATGCATGTACATATTGATGTGTGCAAAATAAAATTCTCATGCTAACAAAGTGTAGCATCCTTTGGCATAGGGTAGCATAATTTGATATAATAAGATTTAATTTAATTTAATTAAGTAATGGGGCTGTTTCCTAACATTACCCCCCTTTTATGCCTTGACTTCCAGGTGAGAAGATATTGTATCTGTCCCCTCTGTGAGAATTGGTAAGGCCAGAAACTCATCCCCTCATATACCATTCTTGCAATGCAACACAGAGCATTTAGATTAAGTTTAAAGAACTGGGTGATCACATTATGCACTCACTTACAATTCTCTTCAGGTTCCCATGAGTTATTTTCATCAGTGTAGTTCTTCCACTTTATTAAGAACTCCAATTTATTTTGTTGAAGACATGAGTCTAGAATTTCTTCAACTACATATTCTGGAGCACTTTCTACCATTATTGGAGGTTGCAGAGTAGTTTGTTGATGGGGAATAGGAGGTCTTTACACTCCCCCACCTTTCCTAGCGGACTCCGACTGGACTCTGACTGGAGTCTGACCAGACTCCACTGGGAGTGGTCACCAGCCAATTGCCTGCAAAGTTGGCAGTCCAGTCACAGTCCAGTCCAACTGGACTCCGAGTGGAATCCACTCAAAAACTGGAATCCACTCACACTGGTCCAGTGGAGTCTAGTCGGAGTCCAGTTGGAGTTTACTGGGAGTCCAGTTGGATTCTGCTGAGAAAGTGTGTAAGAAAAGGAATTGAATCCAGTTTTCTGTGGTTCATTTATATAATCATAGTACACAATATAACTATTAGACAACAGTACCTTGTGTAAGGCATCACCTACTTGCTTTAGGTACCATGGTGTGGCTGTGTATGACAAAGCATATAGCCATGTCATCAAATGTGCCAGCTCATCACTCACCACCACCACCACCACCACCACCATCAATGCTGCCTCCCTCCCTCCTCTCTGCTCTACCACCACCACCACTGCATGGACACCTATCACATGTGTTGAAATTGGATCCTCATACATGCTGCATACATGAGGCCATGCATGCAGCACACACATGTTACTGCGCTTACTGCGCATACATGTGGTAAACACATTCCCGAGTCATGTGACATCCTTACTATTATGTATATAAGGAGAACCTGTACTATAGAAGATATACAGTGTTCTTACCTCTGCTAAACCCTAGCTCTAAGACTAACTAAACCCCAGGTAGGTTATAAGGAATGTGTCGTCTCTTCCTCTGTGCAGCATATGTAGTCTGCTCCAACAGGTTATGGGCCCTGCTGGGCATGTCGCGAACGCGCCTTAACTGGCTGTGAACGACGTTGACTTCATTGTCTCCAAATTGTAACCTTGCACTCTTTGTGAGCTGCATTGCGCTCCCTGCGAGCTGCATTTAAAAACCCAGGTTGACTAGGGTTAACCACTCTGAAGGAGTGTTTTTGCCTGAGATTATGGAATGTGTTTTCTTGAATAGAGGACTGATTGAGCGCTTTTACTAGCTGCCACTATAACATCATGTCTTCAACTCTTGAAAAACTCGTACAAACTTTCGACGGCTCTAACTACATTCAATGGGCCAACTCAATGAAGGCATGGCTCAGGTCTCAGGGCCTCTGGCAAATAACTAGCGGGATGGAACTAAAACCACCCCTGGCACCTCCTTTGATGGTGACAAATGCTGCACTAGTAGCGGAAGCTAATGCCAAGCTCCAGACCTGGAACAATAAGAATGACCAGGCGATTGGTAGCCTAGTGCTCTGCCTGGCCCCCTCTATTCGGCAGCGTGCCAACACCAAGGACACTGCTGAGGAGGTGTGGGATCTCATCCGCACTGACTATGGTGTCGATGGCCCCTCCCAAGTCTTTGCAGACTTTAGGTCTGCAATCGCAATCAAAATTCCGGCTGCAAATCCTATGCCAGAGATTGCCAAAATGGCTGATAAATTTGAGTGCCTTATGGCTGCCAATGTCGCCATCCCCGAATTAGTACAGGCAATGATTCTACTTGCTGTGATGCCGCGCGAGTATGATTCTCTATCCGCCATGGTCCTTAACACGACTGCTACTAGAGCCTTGATGTTTAAACATGTCAAGGACTCCATTGTTGCTGAGGCCTCACAGCGCACAGCAGTTGGAAAGCCCATCAGCCCACCTCAGGCCACCAAGCTTTCTGCTGTCAAGCGCAAAGGGGGAAACCCCAAATGGCAATCTCAAGGCAACAATGGAGAATCGTCCCGAAAGCGTGGATGACATGGGGACAAAAAGACTAAAGAGGAAAAACCTAAAGAGAAACATTCCCACCTCGCCTCACAAGCCTTTACTACTATAGATGGTAATGGCACCATCATACCGCCGATGCTGCTCATCCAGTGCATCGAGAAGCGTGAACATACTCCCACAAGGGATCCTCGCTGCCGACCACCTGCACAGGCATACACGGGCGCGGCCTCTACCTCTCATTTGGTCTATACCGAATATCAGCAGGCTCGAGACACCCTCGAGCAAATGAATCTCCCACGCAGCGCAAAAATCTGCGACTGCTGGAAGAGCACCTAACAGTGCAAGAAGGTAAGAGGAGGAGGATTGAACCAGAACCAAGGATCGTAGAGGTAGAAGATGATAGCGTCTCCCTTGGATCGGAACCCATGGTTTCTGATGAAGAAGTATGGAAAGCCGTTGACGAAATGCTTGTCAATGAACCGCTTGAAACAGGTACATATAATGAAAGGTCAGTCCTTTTCCTTGCCACAAGCACAAGAATTAACATTCCACTGATCACAGCGAACTTTTCATGTGAAATTTTACTGCTACTAAATGTATCATGGAACAATTTACATCTTAATATATGTGTTATGTGTGCAAATGGAAATTGTAAGAAAGGTGCCGACTGGATCATGGATTCAGGCGCATCAAAACACTTCACTGGTGAAATTAAAGATTTTGCTTCTTACGAGCCTTTACCGAGAAAGGACTCTACCCTGGTTCAAACAGCCATGGGTACTACTCATATAGTAGGGAAAGGAGCAGTCTTCATTAGACATCAGGTAGTATGTCATGGGAAGTCAGAGACACATGAAACGCGATTATACCCCGTCTACTACATATCTGACTGTAATGCTCGATTACTGTCAATGGGCGTCTTCTTACAAGACAGAAGTGATGTGCATGGTTCCTCCGCACACATTTCATTTTTCAAGCAAGAAAACCCAATTATGGATTGCATCCCTCTTATAAAACGTGACACTATTTATTGGGCTCGGACTCATATATTGAGCATCAAGGGAATCAATGTCGCGACAATGTATGTCGCAGACTACTCAACTTGGCATAAGCGACTTGGACACCCATCCAAAGAGGCGCTAGGGAAGATGCCTAATAGCACCATAAAATTCCCAAGGAATTTAATTATTCCTAAAGACAAAATTATATGTCCAGGGTGCACTGAAGGGAAAATGACCTCAAAATCTTTTCCCGAATCAGATTCACGCACAGAAAGACCCTTTGAATCAATACATTCCGATCTGAAGGAACTCCCAGTACTATCGTACCATAAACATAAATACTTTATTGTATTTCTGAATGACAAAACGTCACATATCTGGGTCCAATGCCTTAAAAAGAAATCTGATGCTGCTGCGGCCATCAGACAATTTTGGGCAGTGGCTTTGACACAGTATGGCGCTACAATCAAGCACTGGCATGTTGATCCAGGGGGGGAGTTCAAAGATCGTGAGCTACAAAATGTGCTCAAGGACTTTGGCATCAAAATAGAGATGTCTGCACCCCACGTTCACCAACAGAATGGGCGCGCAGAGCGTGCCATAAGGACAATAATGGAAAAGTCGCAAACCCTGCGATTTACCACATGTCTACCACAATCATGGTGGGAATTTTGCATTGAACATGCAACACACCTATACAACCAAACCCCGATAAGGCATCTGAAATGGCTGACACCAGTTGAGGACCTGACAAAGGTCTGCCCAGATCTAAAAGATCTGAAGGTTTTTGGTTGTGGTGCTTACGTCTACCTACCCAAGGAGAAGCATCCAAACACATTGGCTCCTTGATCGGAGTTGATGACGTACCTTGGATTAGAAGATGGCATTAAAGCATACCATTTCATGCGACCTAGTGGCACAATATTCATTGGTGCTACAGCACTATTTGATGAAACGTTGTTCCCATGCTGTCCCGGAGCTAAAACTCCTGCCAATACGGACCTTGGTGATTTTCCACCTCCAGAACCAGAAGATGATGACCACTCATCTGGAATGGATGGCGATGATTCTATACTGCCACAAGATCTGCCCCTTCCTCCATCATCAGAAAATGATGATGATGATGTACCAAGTGAGCAAAAGGCACATGACAATGTGACAAATGCTCCTCCTCTGCCACCTCCAGTAACCACTGAGGACTTTCGCCCAAGACGTGATGATCAACAGGAATGGCAGCAATTGCCCCATCGATCAGGCAGGCAGAGGAACATTCCAAACCATCCTGGCAATACCTATGGAGAGAAGCGACTCCCCTCTGACATAGAGAGAGACATTGCACGTGATCGATATTGGAAGAGATCTGTGGGTCAAGATTCGGATCATAACTGAACACGACCACAAACTCAACAGAAAGAACTGGTTGCTGGACCGAGTTTGGCACCCCACGAGAGTGTGCCCAATTCCAATGATCAAGAACACGATCACCCAATGAGGGAACCGGACGAAGCAGGTTATATTAAAAAGATAACCAAGGAAGGAGGAGATAAGCTTATTCGCTGGCTGTTATCAAAAGCAGTCAAACCATCGAGCGAAATAAGCCAAGTTCCAAACCAATTTCGCGATATTGCGCGCCTACCACGGCAGCAGAAACGTGAGTGGAAACAAGCTTGTCATGAAGAGTTAGAGGCTCTTCGTAAACAACAAGTCTATGACATCGTCAATCTTCCACATGATTGAAAAATGATCAAAAATAGATGGGTTTTCTCCATAAAATTGGATGGAAGAAAACGAGCCAGACTCGTGGCCAAAGGCTTTTCACAAGTCAAAGGCATTGACTTTGATGAGATTTTCTCACCGGTAGTCCGCTACGAGACCGTACGCCTCATGTTTGCACTTGCATCTCTAGAGGGCATGTATATGACCAGCCTAGATGTAAAAACCGCATTTTTATATGGCAAACTAGATGAGGAGATCTATATGGATCAACCTGAGGGTTTCAGACTTGAGGGAAAAGAGCGCAAAGTATTGCACTTACGCTGAGCATTATATGGCCTTAAACAAGCCTCACTTGCATGGTGGAAAAAGCTAGAGGCATTCATGCGCACCATTGGGTTCGTGTGCGCCAGCTCCGATGCCAGCATTTTCATACACAAGGACCCTAAGACAGGCAGCATTGTTATTGCACTCGTCTATGTTGATGATGGCTTGTTCATGGGGAAGAACAAGAAACTTGTGGATGAAAAGAAAAATGCTTGTCTAAAGCATTGGGAGTGCCATAGTACTGAAAAAGTCACGGAATTCTTAGGCATGCACGTCACCCAGACTGCAAGCAAAGTCAAACTCGATCAAACTGAATATCTCGCCAAAGTGCTTGAGAGATTCAAGATGACAAATGCCAAAGCGACCCCCACTCCACTCCCGACTGGTTACAGACCATCGGAAAACACAGCAATGCCCAATGCGATGCTTAGATCAAAATATCAGTCTGTGATCGGATCTTTATTGTATCTGATGCTCGGAACACGACCTGATATTGCTTATGTGGTAATCAAGATGTCGCAATTCTTGGCTAATCCTAGCCAAGAACATCTAGACAAAGTGATGTACATCATGCACTATCTGGTGGGAACCCAGAAATATAACATTGTCTATGATGGTGAGAAGTCCGAGGGGCTACAGGCCTTCACAGATTCTGATTGGGCAGCTGACACTGTCAAATGCCGATCTACAATGGGTTACTTTGCTACTCTAGCGAGTGGCATTGTGTGCTGGCAGTCCCGTTTACAAAAAACTGTAGCACTGTCATCCACAGAAGCTGAATATATGGCTCTCTCCGACACTTGTCGACAGATAGTGTGGATAGAGTCCTTATTCCAGGAACTTGGATATGTACTGAAGTGTGTACCAATCTGCGCTGATAATCAGGGATCCATCTTTATCGGATCAAATCCAGTTCAGGAAAGAAGGACCAAACATATAGACATTTGCTACCACTATACCCGTGAATGCATAGAAAATGACAAAGTCACGGTCATTTTCATTCCTGGAAATGATAATCCAGCTGACATGTTCACAAAGAACCTTGGCGCTGTCTTATTCAGGAAATTTAGAGACTCTCTTGGAATTACTTTCAAGATTCAAACTTAGCTGCTTAGAGCGCTGTACAGTTTGAGGGGGGGTGTTGAAATTAAATCCTCATACATGCTGCATACATGAGGCCATGCATGCAGCACACACATGTTACTGCGCTTACTGTGCATACATGTGGTAAACACATTCCCGAGTCATGTGACATCCTTACTATTATGTATATAAGGAGAACCTGTACTATAGAAGATATACAGTGTTCTTACCTCTGCTAAACCCTAGCTCTAAGACTAACTAAACCCCAGGTAGGTTATAAGGAATGTGTCATCTCTTCCTCTGTGCAACGTATGTAGTCTGCTCCAACACTGCAGCTCCTGCATGCTCCTACTTTAGCCCTTGATGGCTGACATCAGCTCCCTCAGGAGCTCTGCCATCTCACCCTCCGCCTTCTCCAGTGGGGCCTCCTGCCCCTCCCACACCACCCCCTTGCACTTGTGCTTGGCCTGGTACAGGGTTTGCATGCCCGACCTCAGGCACCGATCTGGAAGCATGCTAGATGCTGATGAGAACATCTAGAAGAGATTGTTAGTGTTGATTTCAGCAACAATGTCATCATCACCTACCTCTTGCAGGGCCGCACAGCCTCTACCCATATGACCCCCTCAGACTCCACGTCTGCCCGCCCTTTGTTCTTTGCCCTCTTGGTAGGTGATCTGCTTCCCTCCGCCTCTTCCTCCTCTTCCCCCACCTTCCTCTTGGCCAGTCACTTTGTAGCTGCCACCTTCCTCTGCTCCTCCTCAGCCTTCCATGCTGCCTTGGCCTGCTATGCCTCTTCCACCCATTGTTCCTCCTCCTCTCATCTCGCTTCCTCCTTGAGCCATAGTCTCTCCCAGTCTAGCTCTTTTAGACTAGCTCTTCCAGACTAGCTCTTCCAGACTAGCTCTTCTTGTTGGGCCTTAAGGGCGGCCAACCATTCTGCAGTAGATTGAAAGGGAGGGGTCATATTTTAGTGAGGCAGAAAATTGGAATTTATCTGACTACAGACCCAGTTAAGTTGGGCCCTTGAACCATCACATGCCTCATAGGCTTAGCCCTAAGGGGGAAATACTGTCAAGACCCATTTTACCCAACCAGATTCCCAACAATTCTTTTCTGACTCCTTTCTGACATTGTCCATTGGCATCCTGGCTGCTGATGATACTCAACCTGGAAACCCAAACAAAACCTACTAAATGGCTTCAGATGGTATAACACGAGTCAGAGGAAGGGTGCGAGTTGGTACTAAATATTACTGCTGAGACCAAAACATTGTGTTTAGTGGTGCAAAAGGATGAATTGTGTTGCGAATACTCTCTAAAGGCATATGAAAAAGTTCAAAAGAGTTCGAAAAAGGTTCAAAGAGGTTCAAAGTTGTGGGAAGTAGTTTTGAAGAATCTCGAAGTGGTTCGAAGTGGGTTCAAAGACATTTGTAGATGTCAGGCTAATGTTGAGGTATGTCGAAAAGTGAATATAACAAATAAGGAATGTTTGGTGAGAGGCGATAGGCAATGTGCAATAAAACGAAGAGTGAATGTGATAGTTTCAAAGAAGTTTATGATATTTCACAGAACTTAGGGATATGACATGAGCTAAGTCTCAAGAGAACAGCTCTTAAATCAGATAATGAGTGAGAGGGTAACTTGTGCTCTGTTCCCCATTAATATTCTTCTTAAGTAACTAACACAAGTCTATATACAATGTAAAGCATGAGGCAATATATCAAACAATGAGGACTTGTAGATCATGAAACAAATGAAAAATGATAAATAATGAGATGTATAGTGTTCCCATATAGTAAAAGTACTTATCTTTTGCTTTAATATATCAATGAAACATAAAAATGCACTTATTGCATCCTAAGTCTCTTGTAGTCTCTCTTCATGTCTAGTAGTGCTCGATATGTGACTAAATGGTTTGTTCCGGATGTGCAGCATGTATCAAAAGTGTTTCAAGACAGCTATACAGCAGCTGATATCATTTGAAATGCTGCAAAGTCATTCAAAGTGTCATGAAATTGTTCAAAGTCATTCAAAGTCATCTGAAATAGTGCAACATAGTTCAAAATTGATTCAATGTCAATTTTGTGGTGTTCATAGTGATTCAGAGTGTGTGTCATAATGTCTCAATATGGTTAGATTCTTCTCCAGACCTTATAGCATGCAATGGACCTATCACCACAGTATCCTTTGGTCATCAGACAAGTTGTCACATGTTTTACTCATCATTTGCTTACTCACTTTATTCCTAATACAGTCTTACCAATTCTGGTCACAGACACTTACCAAGACCCATTAGTAAACTTTTGCATTATCTGTTATTCTTCTGGCCTTCATTATTTAAGCACCCATAGCTTAGCCTTAGCCTGCAGTTTGCAAATTACTTGTAATTACTTCTACTTGTGCATTACATTGTCTATTGCTTGTTTCTTGCCTCGTATCATCCTTTGCCTAATATCAACCTTTAATCTTTTGACTGCTCTCAACTTAATCACTTAATAACCTCTGCTTCATTATATCTTGGCCCTCCATCCAGAAACCCACCAGACATCCACATGCTCCCCACCTGAAATTGGACAACTGATGAGGAGAAGGGTGGAACTTCTTATAAGTTGAAGCCAAGTCCTCTCTGGCCCCTTTTCACCATGCTACAGCCCAGTGGATTCTGCCCAGAACCCCTGAACACCTCCAACCACCTCCAACCAGAAGTCTGGTGTATTCCTGACCAGGTCCCGACCTTGGTAGTAGCAATCTTGAATTTTGACAATAAAGCAGAAACCTTAATGAGGAAAGCAGATGCATTATCCAGACATACTGATCACAAAAGGGGGGTGGAGGACAATAAAAATGTTAACTTACTCAAACCTGAATACTTTCACATTTGTGCTATGCATCAAGGGCATCTATTAATAAATAGCTCAGAAACAGAGATGTTGTCTGAAATTAGACAATGTTCAGAGATGGACAATAAAGTAGTGGAAGCCATGAAAGCTCTGAAGCTGGACATCCAGGAAGGTGGAAGACATTGGAGTTAGTAATGAGAAATTTTTGGTGGCCCATAATTTTAAAATATGTGTTGGGGTATGTGGATCAATGTGATGTGCATGAAGGGAAAGAAATTTCTAGAAAAACCTGCAGGAAAATTAATGCTGAACCCTATACCTAACGTGCCATGGCGAGATATACCTGTGAACTTTATCACTAAATTACCCAAAGCTCAGGGATACAATGCAATATTTGTAGTATGTGACCACTTTACAAAGGAGGTCCATATTATTCCTACTACTGCAGAAACCTCATCATTAGGCTTGGCATGCCTCTATCTAAATCAGGTAGGGCAGTTACATGGATTATCTGATACCATTATCTCTGATCATGGACCACAATTTGCTTCCACATTTATGCGAGAGTTAAATAACATATTGGGGATTCAAACCAAATTATCTACAGCATAAAACTGATGGGCAGACAGAGAGAATGAACCAAGAGTTGGAGCAGTACCTATGCATGTTTGTCAATCACCAACAAACTGACTGGCCTGAATGGTTGGTAATTGCTGAATTTTCTCACAATAATAAATTCCATTTGACTACTCACATGTCACCCTTCTTCACTAATTATGGGTATCATCCCAGAATAGGAATAGAATCTCGAAGGGAAATCAAGGTACAGTCAGTAGAAGACTTTGTATTTAAGATGCAAAAGGTACAGAAAGAAGTGAAGGTGGGATTGATGAAAGTATGTGATGATATGATGTGACACATGGATCGTACTCAAGCTGTCACTCCAGAATACAAAGTTGGTGACTTGGTATGGTTAAGTATCAAGAATCTAGATATTCCATGACTTTCAAGAAAACTTAAAAAAAAAAACAAGTTGGCCCATATGTAGTTTCCACAGTAATTTTGCCCTATGCAGTAATGCTAAAATTACCTCGATCATTCAAAATTGATCCCAAGATTAATGTTTCCTGCCTATGCCTTTACCACCCGCCCACTATTCCCCAGTACTTTACAGTCCCCCACCTGTCCTAGTGGACTCTGACTTGACTGACTGGAGTCTGACCAGAGTCTGAGTGGAGTCTGAGTGGAGTCCAATTGAACTACATTAAGTCATGTAGACTTCAATCCCCCACCAGAGTCCAAGTGAAGTCCAAGTGGAGTCTGAGTGGAGTCTGAGTAGAATGCATTTCAACCAAATGAGAAGTCAATTAGATACTGAGGTCAAAGGACTTTGGACTTGGTGAACTTCATAAAGTACCCACAAAATAAATTTGTATAGTACAGGAATTGAACTCAAGACCTCACAATAAGCAATCACATGACAAACCAAAAAAGGGTGCTCAACCACTTGAGCCACAGGAGACTTATTAAGATTCAATATAAGGTTTATTTATGACTGAACTTTCATATTCTTCGAGCAGGCATTTTTCAAACAATTAAGATCAAAAAATTTTAATCAACCAGATCCATCGTGTCCCACATGAGGGAGTGGGTATAATATATTAATAAACAAAAAAAAAACCTCTCGCAACATGTGAGAGGGGTTACTACCATGTACATAAAAAATTAAACCCCTTGCATTCAGTGCGAGGGGGAGATTCATCAGTACTATAATATATATATTGCATTCCATGCAAGGGGGAGACAGAGATAAATTAACAATAATAAAGACTTTGCCTATGCAAAATGCAGGGGGGGGGTGTTGGAGGATGTGGTCTGGGGTGGGCATCATTGCACACGTCCATCATCATAGTAAGCCATACCCATCATCCACCCTATGAGCAGTTGCTCATAGGCATGGGGATAGGTGTCATGGAGGGGTGTTGGTAGGCATCATCATGCTCACAATGCACCCTACGAGCAGGGGCTCGCAGGCATAGGGTGGGCATTTTGGGTTGTCTCACATCTGGCCATCATTATCAGTAGATTAGAACCTATAAAACAAAAGAAACAAGTTAGTTTATAAAAACAAAAAGCAAATGAGAAAAACTTATGTAGGGCTCAAATGATGCAGATCATATTATTTGGGCCTGCATTCCATCCAGTTGGCTCATTTGTGGGTGGTGGTGATGGCAGATTGGGCATGGGAGTGGGCGCAGTGGGTGTCCATGTTGTTGGAGCAGACTACATACACTGCACAGAGGAAGAGACGACATGTTCCTTATAACCTACCTGGGGTTTAGTTAGTCTTAGAGCTAGGGTTTAGCAGAGGTAAGAACACTGTATATCTTCTATAGTACAGGTTCTCCTTATATACATAATAGTAAGGATGTCACATGACTCGGGAATGTGTTTACCACATGTATGCGCAGTAAGCGCAGTAACATGTGTGTGCTGCATGCATGGCCTCATGTATGCAGCATGTATGAGGATTTAATTTCAATACCCCCCCTCAAACTGTACAGCGCTCTAAGCAGCTAAGTTTGAATCTTGAAAGTAATTCCAAGAGAGTCTCTAAATTTCCTGAATAAGACAGCGCCAAGGTTCTTTGTGAACATGTCAGCTGGATTATCATTTCCAGGAATGAAAACGACCGTGACTTTGTCATTTTCTATGCATTCGCGGGTATAGTGGTAGCAAATGTCTATATGTTTGGTCCTTCTTTCCTGAACTGGATTTGATCCGATAAAGATGGATCCCTGATTATCAGCGCAGATTGGTACACACTTCAGTACATATCCAAGTTCCTGGAATAAGGACTCTATCCACACTATCTGTCGACAAGTGTCGGAGAGAGCCATATATTCAGCTTCTGTGGATGACAGTGCTACAGTTTTTTGTAAACGGGACTGCCAGCACACAATGCCACTCGCTAGAGTAGCAAAGTAACCCATTGTAGATCGGCATTTGACAGTGTCAGCTGCCCAATCAGAATCTGTGAAGGCCTGTAGCCCCTCGGACTTCTTACCATCATAGACAATGTTATATTTCTGGGTTCCCACCAGATAGCACATGATGTACATTGCTTTGTCTAGATGTTCATGGCTAGGATTAGCCAGGAATTGTGACATCTTGATTACTGCATAAGCGATATCAGGTCGCATTGATGATACTCAACCCGGAAACCCAAACAAAACCTACTAATGGCTTCGGATGGTATAACACAGGCCAGAGGAAGGGTGCGAGGTGGTACTAAATATCACTGCTAAGACCAAAATGTAATGTTTAGTAATGCGAAATGGTAAGGGCTGTGGATAAAAGTCTGTATAGGCGTACAAAGTTGTTCGAAAGAGTTTGAAAGTAGTTCGAAGGCGTGCAAAGCGGTTCGAATAAGTTTGAAGATGCGCAAAATAATTCAAATAAGTTCGAAGAGGTTCGAAGTATATTGAACAGCAGGTTTAACGAATGTGAGGTGTTTGTCAAATGGAGACAGGCAATAGGCGATAAAATGGAGAGCGAATCCAATAGTTTCGAGGAAGTTCGCGATATTTCGCAAAACTTTTAGAGATACGACGCGAGCTAAGACTCAAGAGAACGACTCTTAAGTCAGATGATAACTGTGAAGGTAACTTGTGCTGTTCCCCGTTGTTCTATTTCTCCCTCATTCTAAGTATCTAACACAAGTCTATATACAAAATGAAGAGATAGTACTAAAAAGGAAATAAGAACAATTGTAAAACATGAGGGAATGTACACAGCAATAAAGGTATTGTAAAACACAAAACAAATGAAAAATGATAATAAGTAAAATGTACATTGTCCCAGTATGGTGATAGATCTTGTTCTATTGCTTTAATATATCAATGAAACACAAAAATGCACTTATCGCATCCTAAGTCTCTTGTAATCCCTCCTTTTGTCTGGTAGTACTCGATATGTGGCGAGTTGGGTTGTTCCAAATGTGCAATGTGTATCGAAATTGTTTGAGGACAACTATACAGCAGCCGAAGTTGTTCGACATGTCGCGAAATGGTTCGAAAGCATTCAAAAAGGTTCAAAGTAGTGCGAAGTTGTTTGAAATAGTGCAAAATCATGCGAAAATGGTTCGAAGTCGATTTAGTGGCATTCGTAGTGGTTCGGAGCGTGTGTCGTAATGTGTCAATACGAGTGGGAATACTTCTCCAGACTTTAAAGCACGCAGTGGACCTATCAGCGGTATAGACTCATCGCCATCCGTTCCAGATGAGTGGTCACCATCTTCTGGTTCTGGAGGTGGAAAATCACCAAGGTCCGTATTGGCAGGAGTTTTAGCTCCGGGACAGCATGGGAACAACGTTTCATCAAATAGTGCCGTAGCACCAATAATATTGTGCCACTAGGTCACATGAAATGGTATGCTTTAATGCCATCTTCTAATCCAAGGTATGTCATCAACTCCGATCGAGGAGCCAATGTGTTTGGATGCTTCTCCTTGGGTAGGTAGACATAAGCACCACAACCAAAAACCTTCAGATCGTTTAGATCTGGGCAGACCTTTGTCAGGTCCTCAACTGGTGTCAGCCATTTCAGGTGCCTTATCGGGGTTTGGTTGTATAGGTGTGTTGCATGTTCAATGCAAAATTCCCACCATGATTGTGGTAGACATGCAGTAAATCGCAGGGTTTGCGATTTTTCCATTATTGTCCTTATGGCACGCTCTGCGCGCCCATTCTGTTGGTGAACGTGGGGTGCAGACATCTCTATTTTGATGCCAAAGTCCTTGAGCACATTTTGTAGCTCACGATCTTTGAACTCCCCCCCTGGATCAACATGCCAGTGCTTGATTGTAGCGCCATACTGTGTCAAAGCCACTGCCCAAAATTGTCTGATGGCTGCAGCAGCATCAGATTTCTTTTTAAGGCATTGGACCCAGATATGTGACGTTTTGTCATTCAGAAATACAATAAAGTATTTATGTTTATGGTACGATAGTACTGGGAGTTCCTTCAGATCGGAATGTATTGATTCAAAGGGTCTTTCTGTGCATGAATCTGATTCGGGAAAAGATTTTGAGGTCATTTTCCCTTCAGTGCACCCTGGACATATAATTTTGTCTTTAGGAATAATTAAATTCCTTGGGAATTTTATGGTGCTATTAGGCATCTTCCCTAGCGCCTCTTTGGATGGGTGTCCAAGTCGCTTATGCCAAGTTGAGTAGTCTGCGACATACATTGTCGCGACATTGATTCCCTTGATGCTCAATATATGAGTCCGAGCCCAATAAATAGTGTCACGTTTTATAAGAGGGATGCAATCCATAATTGGGTTTTCTTGCTTGAAAAATGAAATGTGTGCGGAGGAACCATGCACATCACTTCTGTCTTGTAAGAAGACGCCCATTGACAGTAATCGAGCATTACAGTCAGATATGTAGTAGACGGGGTATAATCGCGTTTCATGTGTCTCTGACTTCCCATGACATACTACCTGATGTCTAATGAAGACTGCTCCTTTCCCTACTATATGAGTAGTACCCATGGCTGTTTGAACCAGGGTAGAGTCCTTTCTCGGTAAAGGCTCGTAAGAAGCAAAATCTTTAATTTCACCAGTGAAGTGTTTTGATGCGCCTGAATCCATGATCCAGTCGGCACCTTTCTTACAATTTCCATTTGCACACATAACACATATATTAAGATGTAAATTGTTCCATGATACATTTAGTAGCAGTAAAATTTCACATGAAAAGTTCGCTGTGATCAGTGGAATGTTAATTCTTGTGCTTGTGGCAAGGAAAAGGACTGACCTTTCATCATATGTACCTGTTTCAAGCGGTTCATTGACAAGCATTTCGTCAACGGCTTTCCATACTTCTTCATCAGAAACCATGGGTTCCGATCCAAGGGAGACGCTATCATCTTCTACCTCTACGATCCTTGGTTCTGGTTCAATCCTCCTCCTCTTACCTTCTCGCACTGTTAGGTGCTCTTCCAGCGGTCGCAGATTTTTCACGCTGCATGGGAGATTCATTTGCTTGAGGGTGTCTCGAGCCTGCTGATATTCGGTATAGACTGAATGAGAGGTAGAGGCCATGCCCATGTATGCCTGTGCAGGCGGTTGGCAGCGAGGATCCCATGTGGGAGTATGTTTACGCTTCTCAATGCGCTGGATGAGTGGCATCGGCGGTATGATGGTGCCATTACCATTTATAGTAGTAAAGGCTTGTGAGGCGAGGTGGGAATGTTTCTCTTTAGGTTTTTCCTCTTTAGTCTTTTTGTCCCCATGTCGTCCACGCTTTCAGGATGATTCTCCATTGTTGCCTTGAGATTGCCATTTGGGGTTTCCCCCTTTGCACTTGACAGCAGAAAGCTTGGTGGTTTTAGTTCCATCCTGCTAGTTATTTGCCAGAGGCCCTGAGACCTGAGCCATGCCTTCATTGAGTCGGCCCATTGAATGTAGTTAGAGCCGTCGAAAGTTTGTATGAGTTTTTCAAGAGTTGAAGACATGATGTTATAGTGGCAGCTGGTAAAAGCACTCAATCAGTCCTCTTATTCAAGAAAACACGTTCCATAATCTCAGGCAAAAACACTCCTTCAGAGTGGTTAACCCTAGTCAACCTGGGTTTTTAAATGCAGCTCGCAGGGAGTGCAATGCAGCTCACAAAGAGCGCAAGGTTACAATTTGGAGACAATGAAGTCAACATCGTTCACAGCCAGTTAAGGCGCGTTCGCGACATGCCCAGCAGGGCCCATAACCTGTTGGAGCAGACTACATACGTTGCACAGAGGAAGAGATGACACGTTCCTTATAACCTACCTGGGGTTTAGTTAGTCTTAGAGCTAGGGTTTAGCAGAGGTAAGAACACTGTATATCTACTATAGTACAGGTTCTCCTTATATACATAGTAGTAAGGATGTCACATGACTTGGGAATGTGTTTACCACATGTATGCACAGTAGGCACAGTAAGATGTGTGTGCTGCATGCATGGCCTCATGTATGCAGCATGTATGAGGATTTAATTTCAACATGCAGATGGTGCAGGAGGATCTCCAGGATCTGTACAATCTGGAATGAGCTTGGGTAGGAGAAGCAGAGAAGGATGAGGATTGGGATAAGGACAAGGAGAGTTGGAATGAAGGAGAGGTGGAGGCAGAGCTAGCAGGGCTAGCTGAAGTGGCAGTGGGGGTGGTCCAGGTGGAGCTGGTGGAAGTGGACAATGGGGAGTTGTAGGGGCCCAGTTGGGGCCCACCCAAAAAAATTATTCTGTTTAGTTATTTTTTTTCTTTTGAATTAAAAATTGTGTCTCATAATGCCATCCAATGGGTGAATTAAGTTTGAAGTGCTCCAAGTTTGTCTGGGCAGTGGATGTGGAAGTCCACAACCAACTCCTGAGCATGATCAAGCTCTGTGGCAAGAAGCCAAAAGTTGTTTTTCATCAGTCCCCTGGTATCTCTCTTGATGCATGAAGTAGAGTAACTTGCAACAATGGTGGTTATCAATCTTTGAGTCTAGGATTTCCATGATTTTATATTCAAGTTTGTCATTGATAATGACTGGAGGGAGAGAAAGCTGAGTGCGATTAGGAATGGTGTTTGGGGTGTCTTCCTCCAGCTGTGAGACATGGAAGACAGGATGAACTGCCTGGAGATGGTCCAGAAGCTGGAGGGTAACTGAGTGGGTGCCCAGATGGGTGATTATCTCAAATGGGCCATAGCATTTCTCTGAGAGTTTCTTGGAAGGTTGAGTAGTGCATAGATGTTCTCCTATGACATAGGTGTAGTCCCCAATATTGAAGTTGGAAGTGGAAATCTGGCATTTGTCCACTGGACCTTGATAATGCTTCTGTTCTTCTGAGAGTTGTTTCTGGAGTTTTTGGTGGTGTTTGTCAAGGTCCACCACAAAGTTATGAGCGCACTGAGAAGCTAGCTCACATTTAGAGAAGCTGGTGATGTTCAGGTGGTAGCCCTTATTAGCAAAGAAGGGTGAAACTCCGGTGGAAGCCGATGGAGCATTGTTGTAAGCAAACTCCGTTGAGATAGATGATGATGCAGACATCAAGCATGTCAGTGAAGATGTCATTCATGAGGCACTGGAAAGCCATGGGTGCATTGGTGAGTCTGAAGGGAACCACCAGCCACTTGAAGGACCCATAGCAGGTCTGGAAAGTCATTTTCCATTCATCACCATTGGTGATGCATACCAAATGGTAAGCATGTCAGAGGTCAATCTTAGTGAAGATGTGGGATTTGTGGGGTGCATCAAGGAGGTCAGAAATTAGTGGGAGCAGGTAGCGGTTCTTCTTTGAGATGCGGTTGAGGCCCCAGTAGTTGACACAAAGCTGGAGCGTACTGTCCTTCTTCTTGACAAAGAGTATAGGAGTGCCATGAGATAATTTGGAGGGTCAGATAAAGCTGGAACAAATGTTCTCTTTGATGAACACTTGCAGGGCCTCAAGTTCATATGGGGAGAGGGAGTACATATGGCTTAGAGGTGGGGGCATGTTATCTTCCATCTCTATCTTTAGGTTGTAAGGGCAGTGTGGAGGAAGAATGTCTGCCTTCTGTTTATTGAAGATGTCAGTGAACTCATGATATTCTTCAGGAATATCTGAAAGGTCTACTGGATTTCTGGTGAGAGCCAAGGATTTGGCTGTGAGGTTTTCCAGAGAAAATATCATCTGAAAGGCAATAGCCCCAGGAAATTTGCTAGCATGCATGTATGTGGCAGCATTAATGAATGAGATTGCAGGAGGTGTGCAGGTATCTGCTGGAAGGTTTGGAGGTGACTCAGGAGTCAGAGGGTTGGAAGACATCAGGGGTGCCAGACCTCTATGATCTGCAGAGCAGAAAGTTATTTGGCCAGAAGACCAGTCAATCAATGGATTTATTGCTTCAGCCAGTTGTGTCCAAGGACTGCAGAACAGGAAGAGTTGAGCAGGGTTACATAGAATGTCAGATTGAACACTTCACCAGACAGAAAAGTGACTGGGAGTTTCACAACTTGCATGATCACAGAGTTGCAAGTTCCATTGAAGAGTAGGAGTCCGATCAGCAAAATTGTTTCCATGCTGAGATGATTTTCCAGCACAAAAGTGGAGTCAAGAAAACAGTGGGATGAGCCAGAGTCAATAAGGGTTCAGGTGGGTACAGAGTTGTTGGAAACAGATGGGAGGATGGTCAGGGAATCAAGGTCAGAAAGAGCAGACATGTTGAGATAAACATAGGCAGCCAGCTGGGAAAGGTCAATGCAACCCTCAGCTGCATTAGCATATTCCTGAGGGTTGCAGACTATTTTTTGGAGTCCATGGAATCCAGCATAGATTCAGAGAGTGTGGCTGCATGGGCTTTTGCAGCTTTGGACTTGCTGCAATTGCCAGCTAGATGTCCTTCTTCATCACAATAGAGGCAAAGACCTTCCTTTATCCAGTACTCCCATTCTTCTCCAGTTAGTTTGCCATTCTTCCCCAACTTGTCAGATATGGAGTCCTTCAGCTTGGTACTCTTGGATCTGGAGGAGGTGCCAGTCGAGGGTTGATTACTCCAATTAGAGTTGGATGGGTTCTGGGGCTTGGACTGATTATTAGAGGTAGAGGTGGGATGGGAATTGGAGTTTGGGGAACCCTTGGAATCCTTCTTCTTGGAGTTTCTGGAAGTTCCAAAAGTCTTGGCATCAAAGTGATTATCTTCTTCCTGCATCCAGTAGATGTTGTCAGCATCTTGGGCCTTAAGCCATAAGGCTGCCAGAGTGTCAGGTGTTTCACCCCACAAAACTTCTATGTGGAGATGGAGTGGAAGTCCTCAGAAGTACTGGTCACAAAGAGTGGTTTTATTACAATCGACCCAGAAGGCTAGTTCCCAAAAGTCCATGTTATACTTGACTATATAGCTTCCTTTCTTTATAGTGAGCTCAGAGAGAGCCTTCTCGGCATCCCCCAAAGACTCATGAGGGCCAAAATTGCTCTTTAGCTTCCTGAGGAATACCTCAAAGTTCCACATCCAGTGGGCAGAATCTGTTGGGTCATTGAAGACAGGTTCAAATTAGCTGAGCACTAATCTCTTTAGATAAGAGATGAGGAATAAGATCTTTCTTTCATTGGAAGCAAAGACATGAGGGCGATCTTGGAAATGGAGCTTGCATGCAACTAGGAAGTTCCAAAGTTTCCAGGGGTTGAAACTGTTGAATGTGTCAGGTTCCCTGACTTTGATTTTCTCAGGCTTCGGGGCTTGGTTCTGGTGGAGAGTGCAGATACTATCTTAAAGATCAAACATGGCATCAACAAACCTGTTGTCCAGGTCTGGGTTTCCACCGAAAGAAGGTTAATATCCAGGGTCATCAGTATTGGAGTCATCCCTGGGGACATCAGGACCACTAGAGTCATTGGGACCACCAGAAAGTCCATCCTCTTCACCTGTAGCTTCCTTGTCGGTAAGGTTGGGTTGCCTGTTATCTCCCATGTAGTCAAGTGGAGTTGGAATCTGAGGGGGTTCTGAAGGCAAGTATGTAGACATGACATTGGTGCTAATGGATGGTGCACCGGATCCAACTTATCAAAATATGTTTGATGGTCAGACTGAGGCACTGAAAGTAGAAGTGGGTCTAGGAGCTGGGAGTACTGATTGTCAGATAGCTGATAAGCCTGGGAGAGTGCCTGCATGGCAGGAGTTTCTTGTTGTCTGCTGAGAATGTGATTCTGTGTGGGACATAGAATAAGGTTCAGAATGGTGTGGTTTAACGAGAGAGATGTGAGTTTGCAAATACTGTCAAAATTCAAGATTGCTACTACCAAGGTCGGGACCTGGTCAGGAATACACCAGACTTCTGGTTGGAGGTGGTTGGAGGTGTTCAGGGGTTCTGGGCAGAATCCACTGGGCTGTAGCATGGTGAAAAGGGGCCAGAGAGGACTTGGCTTCAACTTATAAGAAGTTCCACCCTTCTCCTCATCAGTTGTCCAATTTTAGGTGGGGAGCATGCAGATGTCCAGCAGGTTTCTGGATGGAGGGTGAAGATAGAATAAAGCAGAGTTTATTAGGTGATTAAGTCAAGAGGAGTCAAAAGATTAAAGGTTGATATTAGGCAAAGGATGATATGAGGCAAGAAACAAGCAATAGACAATGTAATGCACAAGTACAAGTAATTACAAGTAACTTGCAAACTGCAGACTAAGGCTAAGCTATGGGTGCTTAAATAATGAAGGCCAGAAGAATAATGGATAATGCAGAAGTTTACTGAAGGGTCTTGGTAAGTGTCTGTGACTAGAATTGGTAAGACTGTATTAGGAATAAAGTGAGTAAGCAAATGATGAGTAAAGCACATGACAACTTGTCTGATGACCAAAAGATACTGTGGACAGGATGCTGATGGACAATGTCAGAAAGGAGTCAGAAAAGAATCAGGAATTGTTGGGAATCTGATTGGGTGAAATGGGTCTTGACATTTATGGACCAAGTGAAAATTAAAATGTGGTAGGAATAATGCTTAAGCTTGCCAACAGTTAAGCTTTTTAGCAGACATGAAGTATTGCAGATTTTGGTAATCCATCCATATTTCAATCCAATGCATACATCCCTCCAAATAATGTCTCCACATCTCCAATGCTCATATTATTCCCTCCTCGACAAACTTCCTCTTCAACTCCTCCAATACTGTCTGCTGTGGTGCCCCCCACCTCCACACTACTCCTTTTCTCGTAAGGTTGTGTAAGGATGGGGCAATTTTAAAAAAATTATGTATAAAGTGATGATAATAATTTGTGAGTTTCAAGAAAGCTTGAACCTCCTTGATATGGATGGGTGCAGGTCAGTCAATAATTGCCTGTACCTTGATAGGATCCATTTTGATTCTGTCAGAACTGATCATTAATCCCAGGAACTCTCTTGCCTGCCCTGAACACACATTTCTCTGGTTTTACAAATAAATCATTCTCTGCCAATCTTCATAGCACCTCCTGTACTATTGCTTCATGGTTTTCTTCATCCTCCATAAATATCAGAATGTCATCAATGTATATTATTACCATGCCTTTGTCTATTACATCCTTGAAAATGACATTCATCATATTTTGAAAAGTTGGGGAACTATTCAGTACTTTACACTCCCCCATATATTCCTATTGGAATCCTATAAGAGTCCTAGGATTCCAAGTTTTCTGATAGGAGTCCGATCAGATTCTGATCAGAATGTATCTTGATAACCATGTACTTTTGTTTCCAAGATATTCCTAGTAAATTCCAAGTAAATTCCTATGCAATTCCAACATGCAGTTGGAATACCACATTTCAGAAGACTTAACTTGGCAAGTGCTTACAAAATAAATGTGTAGAGCAAGGATTGAATCATGGACCTTGGAATATAAATCACAGGACAACCAAAAAAGTGCTCAACCACTTGAGCCACAGAAGAATTAATAAATTTACAATATAATGTTTATTTAAAGCACATAGGGATGGTTCACCATTGAAAAAAAAACCCCATGCAAATGCATGGGGGGACAATTGATTATACTATTTAATTATACAATTTAATAATAAAAAACCCACCCCCCTGCAAAACAAGGGGGAGGGGGTGGTGGTGTGTGTTGTGTCACTGCTGTCTCATCATTGCCCCTTCTCCTCCCCTCGTCTCCCCTCCCTCTTGTTTCCTTGTCATCCTGTTCCCCCCATCATCCTGCTGTTTCCCTCCCTCCCCATCATCATTCCATGCACCATCCACCCCACAAGCAGTTGCTCATGAGGCTGGAGGTGTGTTGTGCATTGTGTGTCATCCATGGGGTCGTCGTTGTCATCCCTGTCATCCCTGCACTCTCACACCCCATATTCACCCTGTGAGCAGTAGCTCACAGTGTTGGTGGGGAATGCTGGTTGTTGTTGGTGTCATGAAGGTCTCCTGTTAATCATTCCCCTGTCATTGTCCCCCCATCTCATCTCTCCTCCCTCATCACTCCACCTACCAACCACCCCACGAGCAGTTGCTTGTGAGGCTGGGTGTTGGTGGTGTGCTTTCGTGATGTGGCAGCATTGGCATGGTCTCACATTCCACCTTTGGGTGCATTATTAGGTGTCATTGAGCATTATTACCAGTAGATCAGAATCTGAAAAAGAATAAATACAATCAGATGGTTTACAAAAGCAAGAAATAAAACAAAAAAAACCTACTATTGGCCCAAATAATGATTCACATCATTTGGGCTATGTGGTTTTGCATCCTACTGTTGGTTGTGCATTGTTAGGTGTTTGGGCATTGTTACCAGTAGATTAGAACCTAAAAAAAAAAAAGAATAAATACAATTAGATAGATTACAAAAACAAGAAATAAAACAAAAGAACTTACTATTGGCCCAAATGCCAATCCATGTCATTTGGGCCACATTGTGTGTTCAGGTGGCTTGTTTGTGGAGGCAGTGGTCATAGTGGGAGTGTCAGGTGAGGTGGTTGGGGTTGTGGAAAGAGGGGGGAAGGGGGTGAGGTCTTTTTGTCATCTCTCCTCGTGTCCAGTAGTACTCGGTTTGTGATGCTGTAGTTCGTATCGGATGTGCCATGTGTATTGAAAGGGTTTTATGATAGATATATGGTGGCCAATGTTGTTCAAAGTGGTGCAAAGTCATTCAAAGTCATTCAAAGTTGTTCAAAATGGTACAAAATAAGTTTGAAGCTGAATTTGTGGCATTTGTAGAGGTTGGAATCGTAAATTGTAGTGTGTCAATACATTTGAAACATTTCCTGGACCCTAGAGCATGCAATGGACCTATCGCCAATTGATGTGGTCACTGATCACAAAAATCTGGAGTACTTCAGCACCACCAAGCTCCTCACCCACTGCCAAGCCAGATGGTCTGAGTACCTTTCACAGTTCAACTTGGTCATCCATTTCTACCCTGGGAAACTGGGGGCAAAACCTGATGCACTCACTAAATGTTGGGACATCTATCACAAAGGGGGAATGGTGACTTCATCTCAGCAAACCCAAGCAATTTCCGCCCCATCTTCACACAAGAACATATCCCAGATGTAGCAGATCTCTGCCTCAAGGCTCTGCAGTACAAGCATGACCATATCCTTTCTGGTCATTTTGTACACAACAAGACCCTACAACTTGTCCTATGTGATTACATTTGGCCCAATCTATGGACCTCCATTCAAGACTCCTCCAAACTGTGCACAATGTGCAAATACTCCAAGTCACTCCAACACAAACCCTATGGATTCCTGAAGCAACTCCCAGTCCTGGAACACCCTTGGGACTCACTCTCGATGGACTTTATTGAACAGCTACCAGACTCCAATAGCCACACCATTATTCTGGTCATTATAGACTGACTCTCCAAGCAAGGCATCTTCATTCCCACAGTCAACAAGATCACAGCCCAAGAACTTCCCAACTTGTTCATCATGCACATCTTCTCCAAGCATAGAGTTCCATCCCAGGTCACTTGTGACCAGGGATCCAAGCTTATCTCCCACTTTTTCCATTCTCTTGGTCAAGCCTTGGACATGAAAATTCACTTCACTTTGGGTTACCACCTGGAAGGTGATGGACAAACGAAATTTCTTAATCAAACCCTTGAGCAATACCTTTGGATCTTCTGCAATTACCAACAGGACAACTGGTCTCAGCTGTTGCCCTTAGGGGAATTTGCTTACAACAATGCTCCATTGGCTTCCACCAGAGTTTCACCCTTCTTTGCCAATAAAGGCTACCACTTGAACATCACTATCTTTCCTGAATGTGAGCTAGCTTCCCAGCATGCTCATATCTTTGTGGTGGACCTTACACCCCCCCCCCCCCCCCCCCCCTCACAACCTGTACAGTGGGTAATCATTCCACTCATAACTTTGTGGTGGACCTCAATGAACTCCACCAGAAACTCTGGAAACAATTCTCTGAAGCACAGAAGTGTTATTAAGGTCCAGTGGACAAACACTGGATTCCTGCTCCTGACTTCAATATCAGAGACTACACCTATGTCAAAGGAGAACACCTATGCACTACTCAACCTTCCAAGAAACTCTCAGAGAAATTCTATGGCCTGTTTGAAGTCATTGCCTGGGCACCCAATCAGTTACCCTGTGGCTTCTGGACCATCTCCAGGCAGTTCATCCTGTCTTCCACATCTCACAGCTGGAGGAAAACACTCTGAACACCATTCCAAATTGCACTCAGTCTCTGCCCCCTCTGGTCATTATTGATGATGAACTTGAATATGAAATTGTGGAAATTCTGGACTCAAAGATTGATAACCACTGTCATTCCAAGTTACTCTGCTTTGTCTATTAGGAGGGTTACCAGGGGACTAATGAAGAAAACTCTTGGCTTTCTGCCACAGAGCTTGATCATGCTCAGGAGTTGGTTGTGGATTTCCACACCCATTACCTGGACAAACCTGGACCACTTCAAACTTAATTCACTCATTGAAAGGCAGTGCAAGACACATTTTGATTACAAGAAAAAATAAAACTAAACAAAAATATTTTTTTGGTGGGCCCTGACCAGGTGTTAGAAAACAGTCTCCTAACATGCCTATTACATAATAATATTTTATTTTTATTTTATTTTATTTTATTTTATTTTATTTTATTTCATCAAAATATGCTACCAAATGCCTATACACCCTTTATTTGTCAGCATGGGAATTGTCTATTTACATGCATCAATATGTATGCATGCATCGGTAGCAACATAGGACAATATATGTAACATAGTATATAAACTAAAAATACATACCTGGGGACCTTAGTTGAGTTCTCTTAGGTATTCCATCCACATTAGTAGTGTGAAACACCTATTTCAGCCAACTGATCTATTTTTAACCTATTGCATTAAAACCATCAAACCCCCTATCACATGCATGCACCCTTCCACCTTCTTGTAGAAGAGCCTGCATGGTCCAGCTAGCGGAACAGTGGGTGTTGCCCTAATACTGGGCCCCTATACCTTCCTGTCATCCCCTTCCACAGGTTACTTCCGCTGCCTCCTTGGGTAGCCCTGCTGACTCTGCCTCCACCTCTCCCTCATCCTCCTCATCCTCCTCTGCCCAAGTTCATTCTGGATTGTACAGATCCTGTATATCCTCCTGAACCCACCTCAGTTTCCGCATCTCCCATTTTAGCCCCTTGATGGCTGACATCAGCTCCCTCAGAAGCTCCGCTGTCTCACCCCCTGCCTTCTCCTTCAGGGCCTCCTGCCTCTCCCATATGACCTCTTTACACTTGTGCTTGGCCCTGGTACAGGGCTTGCACACCCAGCCCCAGGCACCCATCCAGAAGCACACTAGGTGCTGACAAGAACATCTAGAAGGGATTGTCAGCATGGTCTTTAGCAGCAATGTCACCATCACTTACCTCTTGCAGGGCCACATGGCCTCCAGCTGCATGACCCCCTTGGACTCTGCATCTGCCTGCCCCTTGCCCTTCACCCTCTTAGTGGGCAACCTGCTTCCCTCCACTCCTTCCTCCTCTTCTGCTGCCTTCCTCTTGGCCACTCACTTCACAGCCACAACCTTCTTCAGCTGCTCCTTGGCCCTCTGCACTGCCTCCACCTGTCATGCCTCTGCCTATTGTTCCTCCTCCTCTCATCGTGCTTTCTCCTTGAGCCATAGTCCCTCCCAGACTAGCTCTTCTTGTTGGGCCTTGAGGGTGGCCAACCATTGTGCAGTGGACTGTGAGGGCAAAGTCATGTTTTAGTGAGGCAGGAAATTGGAATTTCTCTGACCACAGACCTGGCTTTTAAGTCAGACCCTCAAACCCTCACATGCCTTGTAGGCTCAGCCCTAAGGGGGAAATACTGTCAAGACCCATTTCACCTGATCAGATTTCTGATAACTCCCAATTCTTTTCCAACTCTTTTCTGACCTTGTCTGTTGATAGGTCCATGGTGTACTCTAAGGTTTGGAAAGGTCTCCAAACATATTGAGACTTTACAGTTCATGCTCCCAACCCCTATAAACACCATGAATTCAATTTTGAACCTATTTCAAACTATTTCAGATGACTTCAAATTATTTTGAACCATTCTGCGACACTTCAAATGCCTTCAAACAACTTTGCACTACTTTGAATGATGTTGGCTGCCACATAGCAGTTCCAAGACCCTTTCTATACACACAGCACAACCAGAATAAACCATTGCATTGCATATCGAGCACTACCAGACACTAGGAGAGATGACAATGGACTTTAGAATGTGATAAAGGCAGTTTTGTATTTTAATAATATATTGAAGCAATAAGATAAGTATTTTTACTATACTGGGACAATGTACATTTCAATTATTATTATTTCATTTGTTTTATGTTTTACAAGAACTCTTTTATTGTTGTGTATACTGCCTCATGTCTTCTACATATTGTATTTCCTTTTTAAGTACAATCTCTTCAAAATATATATAGACTTGTACTAGTTACTTAGAAGGAAACAGAGAAGAAGTTATCCTCTCCATTATTGTTCAATTTAAGAGCAGTTCTCTTGAGTCCAAGTCTCGCCTCATACAGTATCTCTAAGTTCTGCAAAATATCATGAACTTCTTCAAACTTTCGTATTCACCCCTCAACTTATTGCATATTGCATATTGTCTCTCTAAAATGTTTCCAATTTGCTATATCCATTTTTTGATATACCTCAACACCAGTCTGAATCTCTCAAAACTCCTCAAACCTCTTCAAACAATTTCAGACATCTTTGAACCTCCTTCAAACAACTTCATATGCTCCCATGGACTATTCACAACATCTCTTACCATTTCACATCTCTAACCACAACCTTTGGATATCAGCAGTGACATTTAGTACCAATTCACACCCTTCCTCTAGCCTGTGTTATACTTCTTAGACCTTTTAACAGGTTTTTGTTAGATTTCCAAGTTGAGCATTATCACCATATCCCAGCCATAGTATCTTTTAGTCATCAGACAAGTCATCAGGTGCTTTAGTCATCAGTTGCTTGCTCACTTTATTCCTAATACAGTCTTACCAATTCTGGACACAGACACTTACCAAGACCCATTAGTAAACTTCTGCATTATCCATTATTCTTCTGGCCTTCATTATTTAAGCACCCATAGCTTAGCCTTAGTCTCCAGTTTGCAAATTACTTGTACTTGTGCATTACTTGTGAATTACTTGTGACTTGCTTGTATTCCTATCCTCTGCCTTATCAACCCTTCATTCTCCCTTGACTTATTCCTGAACTAAATCTTTTATCTTTGACCCCTCTTGACTTTATAATCTCTGCTTTATTCTACCTCACCCTCCATCCATAAATCCGCCAGACATCTGCACCCCTTCCGCTTGAAATTGGACAACTGACAAGAAAAAGGGTGCAACTTCTTATAAGTTGAAGCCAAGTCCTTTCTGGCCCCTTTTCACCTGGCATGCTACAGCCCAGTGGTTCCTGCCTGGAACCCCTGTACACCTCCGACCACTGATGACCAGGTCTGACCAGAAGTCCAGTGTATTCCTGACCAAGTACTGACCTTGGTAGTAGCAATCTTGAACTCTGACAGCATATCAGAAAGCATTGTTACTCATACCTCTAAAGATGGTTCAGAGTGAATAGAGCATGGCAGGTCTGAGGAATTACTAGTATCAACTTTGGTGGTGGAAGAGAATGATTTATGAGAATGACATGGATCAAGGAAGGACTGAGGGATTTCATTTTCCTTGTTTTCTTCAAAATCTGAAGCACTGGATAGCAATCTTGCCCACAAGTTCAGCTGTTTGATGAGCTCAGGTGCAGGGAGGTTTAGGGACATCAGATTGTCCACTACAGGCCACAGTAGTGCAGACTGAGAGGCCAGAGGGGCTCATGATCAGAGAGGTCATTGGATCATCATCCTCAACATTGGCATTGTCAATGTGGCAGAGGGATATTTTCTTGTTGATCTTCAGGTCAATAGCCTTTGCTCTAGTAATAAGAGCTGGGGACTTTCCATTTCCTGTTGGTTTCTTCATCTTTGCTAACTGAAATAAGTGGATTATAAAAATAAACTGAACTCATTCCTTTGAATTTTATTTCTATAGCTTTTGCATCATGAGTTGGTTGTCCCTTCCTAGTAGCACACTGCTCAAAGCATCCAAACACTCATTTCCATCCATGCTGGCCAATAGGGAGCTCTTCCTCAATCAAATGGAATAATTCACACATGTCATTATCACTGTAGTTTCCAGCCTCTGGTCTGCAACCACCATGAGTGCCCATTGTCTTGACTCTTCAATAGTCCACTCTCATCATCAGAAGCAGACAGTTCCATGTCTGAGATATCATAAGCATTGTGCTTCCACTACTTGCCTGCAAACTAGAAAATAGGGCCTTCTGATGAAATCCTCCAACCTTAGCTGCAGGTATGTGACCAGTCACAGCAGCAATTGTTAGTCCATAATGGAGATTAAGATCTGAGGAGCAGGAAGTGCAACATGAGTAGGATGAGGAGCTGGGTTTGATGGATAGTTGATGAATGGCATGGAATAAGGATGCTCAGTGGGATTTGGAGTGTTTAAAATGATACTTGAGATTGGTAGGAGAACAAGATTGCATGAAAAAATTTAGGTCCAACACAATAGATCAGTTGATGAAAAGGATAGTCCCACATTCAGAACACTGGAAATATGCCCAGCACCATTGAATTCCATTGGTGACCAAGAGGATGAGGTGCAATATTCATTATCAACATGGCACAAGTAAGATCTAAAGAACAGTCTGAGATGAAGCAAGTGAGAGTGGGGAACACACCTGTAGGTCACCCTTTTGTAACAGGGACCTTCACTCCTTGATCCAGCTCTACAGCCCATGCAATCAGCAGATAGTCTCAGCAACTTCACATAAGGAACTGTCTTCACCTTGGGCCATGGTCATCTAATGTGTGGAAACAATAGATATGTGCTGGTGTAGCTAAACCATAGTTAGTAAAACTGCATTGCTAGCTAACTGAGGTGATGCATATGCATGACATGAAGAATTTAGTATAGTCTCCATTCTCATACATTGGGTGCACATGGAGGAACAAGATACAAATGAAAAGCATGGGAAAATGGGGAGGTGAGCACATTACAGCAAATGATATTGCAGATGGATTGCCAGCAGTGGAGAATGAGGAGAAATGATAGTCACGATGGGATAATGATCAAATTGCCTTTTTCATGGTCAAGTTCAAATTTAAATTTTGAAGCGAGGGTTCAGACTCCCCTTAATGTTTATGGAGCAGAACATCAGTCACTGCTACTTTTGTACAGCCAAAATAGGTCATGGAAAAATGGACAAAATTCTTATTCCTCTAGCCAGAATGCTCAATTCAATGAGAGGAACAAATCCTTCAGAGCATTTGTTCTGAAAGTCAAACCAGCATGAGGTATTTTTTTTTCGGACACATATTGAGCACATTATGTAATATAAGATAAGATAAGAGAGATAAGATCTATATCTGTTCAGGTGCATCAAGAAAGTGTGCCAACCATTCAGGAGGACATTGATGAGATTTATACTTTGTGGAGCTGAACTTCTTGACCTCAAATTGAGCTGCTTTCAGGCCCAAACAAGATCGGTATGCCTGCATCCATCAAATCATCTGGTGTTCCCATTTCCAGATTGTGGAAATCTGAACAGAAGCAAGTGCAGCCAGCATATTTTTTTGAAGACCAGGAAATGTGTAATTGCAGTTGTTTTGCAAGTACTTCTTGACTGCACCCCAGAAGAATTTGATGAAATTAAGTTCATAGTGGAATTTTGGCAAGAAGATGCAGAAGTGCCCTGCTGTTATGATCACCTCTTGGACAAGAGACATTTGTGCTACAAAATTGGGCTGGAGTTCAAGGCTGTGTTTGGCACAGCAATGTGTTGCCATCGGGTCACAGGTCTTGCAGTCCATAAGTAGACCCACTGTCCAAAGGCTGCATTTTTCCAGTATAGCTTTCATTCCTTTCAGTTTGTTGGGGTATGTTGGATGATTAGCAGAAAAATTCATTGATTGGCAATTTTCTCATTCTCAAGCATGTACCACCCATCTCAAAGGCATGCTTGCTTCCCACCTGGTTGAAGATTCATCCGGGAAGTGAGAAGCGCATAAGCTGCATAAACTGCATAAGCTGCATGTCCCTGTGAGTGATCAACCATAATTGAGGCCTGATAGCCAGGACTGTGAGCTGCTTCAAATGCTGGAATAATTTTCTCTTTGAGCTGCATAATAAATATTAGATTTTGTTGCTGAACTTGCACTTAATAAAATTCAATCTGTTTGACAAACATTTCTCCAGTGCAATACCCTTTGTAACTCTTGCCATATTCAAGACTCTGACTCACATCCTTGAGCCAGCCAAAAGTTGAGCAGATAACATCACTTTGGTGAATCCCCCTCTTGACACCTTTCTTTTTCAATGCATGCTCTCCTTCATAAACCCAGCTTGCTTTTTTACCATCATTCTATTGAGCCATGCTCTTATTCTGAGCCAGCAGGACAAGCCAAGGCTATAAACTATTTGGGCAATTTTTTTTGACCTGCTGATAGGTCCACTACGCGCTTTAAGGTCTGGAGAACATTCCCACTCATATCGAGACATTATGACACACACTCCGAATCACTACAAATGCCACAAAATTGACATCAAATTATTTTTGAACTATTTTGCACTATTTTGGATGACTTCGAGACATTTTGAATGTTTTCAAACTATTTTGCGACACTTCAAACAACTTTGCAGCATTTTGAATGACTTCAGCCACCATATAGCTGTCTTGAAACACTTTCGATACACATTGCACATCTGGAACAAGCCAACTTGCTGCATATCAAGCACTACCAGACACAAGGAGAGACTACGAGAGACTTAGAATGCGATAAGTTCAGTTTTTGTGTTTCAATGATATATTGAAGTACTTTTACTATATGGGAACACTATACATTTTATCATTTATTATTTTTCATTTGTTTCATGATCTACAAGTCCTCATTGTTTGATATATTTGCCTCATGTTTTACACATGTTCTTATTTTCTTTTTAGTACTATCTCTTCATTTTGTATATAGACTTGTATTAGTTAGTTAGAACAGAGAATAGCAATGGGGAACAAAGCATAAGTTACCCTCTCACTATCATCAAATTTAAGAGTCGTTCTCTTGAGTCTTATCTTCACATCGTATCTCTAAGTTCTGGTAAATATCGTGAACTTCTTTGAAACTATCTTATTTGCTTCTCGTTTTATCGCACATCGCCTATCGCCTTTCTACAAACACTTCACATTTGTTAAAGTCATCCCTCGACATACTTCAACATTAGTCTGACATCTTCGAACCTCTTCAAACTTATTTGAACTTATTTTGCACATCTTTGAACCTATTTCGAACTCATTCAAACAACTTTGTATGCTCTTAAAGACTATCGCACCATCCCTTATTATTTCATGTCACTACACACAATGTTTTGGTCTCAGCATTGATATTTAGTACCAACTTGCACCCTTCCTCTGACTCGTCTTATACCATCTGAAGCCATTTAGTAGGTTTTATTTGGGTTTCCAGGTTGAGTATCATCACCGCTTGTTCATGTATGCAGTCTGATATTCAATTAAACACAGTTGATACTTTTCCATCTGCAGAAGGAAGATATTCTTATGGTAATGGATGACATCTGGTTGCTCATGACTATCATAATACAGGGCCTTCTTGTGTTCCAGAAAACAGAAACCCTCTTGACAAAGCCAATGGCATGCCATGCAAAGAGAGATCCCCTTGCCGACTTTGAGATGAATTTGAGGGAATAACTTGACCTCCAAGTATTTTTTAAGCCCCCAGGGCATCTCATTGTTAACAACATTGCAAAGATATTTTTCTGAAGCTGCATTGACCATATTGTTCTTACTGAACTCAGCCAGTTTCTCTGGATTTATTGACCAGTTATTTGAGCAAACATAAGACTGCAACTCTGTTGCGATGGCTGGATCACTGAGCAGTGAGAATGCTTTGATGTGTTGACCTCACTTTGATGTTGGCAGATTTTGATTCACCACCCATGCTCTTACCCATCTTTGGACCAGACATCCTCCCCAGTTTGCTGCAAAGCCTTGACTTTCAGCTGCACACTGTGATGCTTCGATCACATTATGCTTGCTATGGGTAACTATCTGCAAGTGGCTGCAGATGGCCCATGCTCAGTACTCCTGCAAACCATTTTGGCCTGCTTCGAAGATTTCACATTTGAAACAGATGAGCTTCTCAATATCTTTCAATGCAAGTTCCAAATCTTTTTTACAATCTTCTTATGCTCACTGACATGCTACTTGTGCAGGTACATCTAACTTCCATCTCTTTGGTTGAGGTGGAACTCGAACCCTGAAAGATGCCTGTTCTGGATCCAAGTCCTCCATGTTCAATCTGGTGCCATGATGATCAATCTGGGAAGCAGTGCAGCTACTGGATCCTGAAGTAGCATTTGTCTGCATGAATTCCTCATTATCATCATCAAATTCATCAGATTCTGATGACTCTTTGTCAGACAGGTATCCTGTGAGAATCTTATTCTCATTGTGTTCTCCACACTCAGAGGCAGCAGTTTGATTGATGGTTGGAAGCTTTGCAGTTGAAGGCAGTGGTTGCAGAGTTTTGGGCTTTGGAGCAAAGTACGAGCACTGATAATGCTTGACCTGGAAACCTAACAAAAACCTGTTTAAAGGTCTAAGGAGTATAACACAGGGTAGAGGAAGGATGCAAGTTGGTACTAAATATCACTGCTGTCACCCAAAGGTTGTGGTTAGAAGCATAAAATGGTGAGATGCATTATGAATGAACTTTAGAAGCATACAAAAAGGCTCAAAAAAGGTTTGAAAGATGTTCAAAGGGATTCAAAGGGGTTCAAAGTCGTTTCGAGGAAGGTCAAAGATGTCCAAAATAGTTAGAGAAGTTTCAAAAGTATCAGACTGATGTTGAGGTATGTCGAGGAGCAAATATAGCAAATGAGAAGTGTTTTTCATGAGACAATGGGCAATGTGCAATAAGTTGAGGAGTGAATACAAAAGTTCAAAGAAGTTTGCAATATTTTGCAGAACTTAGAGATGCAATGCAAGGCTAAGACTCAAGAGAATTGCTCTTAAATCAAATGATAAGGGAGAGGGTAACTTCTTCTATGTTCCCTTTTTTTTCTAATACAAGTCTATATACAATTTGAAGAAATAGTACTAAAAAGGAAACAATAACATGTGGAAAACATGAGGCAGTATGCACAGCAAATAAAGGTATTGTAAAACATAAAACAAATGAGAAATAATAATAAATGAAATGTACATTGTCCCAGTATAGTAAAAGTACTTGTCCTATTGCTTCAATATATCATTGAAACATAAAACTGCACTTATCACAATCTAGATCTTTTGTCATTTCTCCTTGTGTCCAGTGGTGCTCGATATGTGATGAAATGGCTCATTCCAGATGTGCCATATAAATTGAAAGGGTTTCAAAACAGCTATGTGGCAGCTGACGTCATTTGAAGTAGTGTGAAGCTGTTCAAAGACATTCAAAGTCTCGCGAAGTCATTCAAAACTGTTTGAAATCATTTGAAATTATTTGAAGTTGTTCAAAAAGTTTGAAATTAGTTCAAAATCAAGTTCATAGGGTTCATAGCAGTTTTGAGCATCTGTTGTAATGTGTCGATACGATTGGAAACCTTCTCCAGACCTTAGAGTATGCAATGGACCTATCAGTGCTATTATCACATCCTAAGTCCTTTGTCATCTCTCCTTGTGTCTGGCAGTGCTCGATTTGCAATGCTGTAGTTCATATCGGTGATAGGTCCACTGTGCACACTAAGGTCTGGAAAACATTCCCACTCATATCGAGACATTACGACATGCACTCCGAATCACTATGAATGCCGCAAATTCAATGTCGAATCATTTTCACACTATTTCGCACTATTTCGGACAACTTCAAACACTTTTGTGACACTTTGAACAACTTTGCAGTATTTTGAATGACATCAGCCACCACATAGCTGTCTTGAAACACTTTCGATACATGCCACACATTTGAAACAAGCCAATTCAATGCATATTGAGCACTACTGGACACGAGGAGAGATTACAAGAGAGTTAGAATGCGATAAGTGCGTTTTTGTGTTTCATTGATATATTGAAGCACAAGATAAGTACTTTTACTATATGGGAACACTATACATTTTATCATTTATTATTTCTCATTTGTTTCATGATCTACAAGTCCTCATTGTTTGATATATTTGCCTCATGTTTTACACATGTTCTTATTTCCTTTTTAGTACTATCTCTTCATTTTGTATATAGACTTGTATTAGTTAGTCAAAAACAAGGAGAAAAAGAAATGAAAAACACAGCACAAGTTACCCTCTTGCTTATCATCAGATTTAAAGAGTCGATCTCTTGAGTCATATCTTTGTGTCATATCTCTAAGTTCTGCAAAACATCGCGAACTTTTTCAAAACTATTGTATTCACTCCTTGTTTTATCACCCATTGCCTATCACCATTTGACAAACACTTCACATTCATTAAACTAGCTCTTTGATATACCTCGAACTTATTTGAACTTGTTTGGACTACTTCACATGACTTCGAACCTCTTCAAACCTTTTTTTGAACCTCTTTGCACATATTCGAACCTCTGTTGAACTCTTTCAAACACATTAGTACGCCTATAAAGACTATTCACCACAGCCCTTACCATTTTGCATTACTAAACACAACGTTTTGGTCCAGCAGTGATATTTAGTACCAACTTGCACCCTTCCTCTGACTCATGTTATACCATCTGAAGCCATCTAGTAGGTTTTGTTTGGGTTTCCAGGTTGAGTATTATCATTTTGGAGCCTACCACGAGGGGTTTCTAGATCATTTCATCATTGAACCTCCACTCTCTCCACCACTCGTTTTACCATTTAGGGGCTCAATGATATCGACTTCAAATTGAACTCATTTTGCCTCCTCCTGAACAACCAGGAAATCTCGATATAGCATCTCGCCCCTCAATACTATTATTTCGCACTCTTTTGCCCTTTGCACTTACAACATCGCTACTATCTTCAACCTCGAAAACATATGAACTATGACACCACATGAATTTCGACCTCATGACCTTCGAAATATACCTCGAACATGTTGACATCCTTTATGCCAGCTTCTGGACATTCTACATCTCTGAAGTTCGATTCAAGATGATTTAAAGAACTTTGAAATCACTTCGAAGATCTCGAATTCTTGTTTATAACTTGTGGTATCACAGATCATGACCTAAAGAAATGACACGCTTGCAGATACATCGACTTTGATTCTTATGACCTCTGGGAATCGCTTCCAGAGTATGAACCCAGCACTTCATTCGATGAATTTCGCATCACAGTATTCAAGTTCTATCCCAAAATAGAAGACAAATGAAAATACAGCATTTTGGACATGGATTCACTCATTAACGAACAGCTTTGCACTGGTATTTTTGATGAAAATGATTTAGCAGCTTATTACAGGTCATTCTACAAGGTCATGAGCTTCATTCAATCGAAATGTAGACTTTCGGAAGCTGAGCAGAGTCAAGCTTTTCTTTGAGGCTTTCAAATGGACTTATGGACTAGAATTACAGATCATCTCGAAGTAAAGTTCCCTGATCACTATCCCGATGACTCATATATGCTGAACAACATCCACGATGCCACAAAATTTGCTATAGCATCCTCAAATTCATACTCCATTCCCCAGAAATCGATTTCGACCTCGAATCTATTGCAATCTAGTACATCGATTGACTTTGAAGACACTTCGCAGATTTTTGAACGATTTGCATCCAACTTCACATCAGTTATCACAGCCTCAAATTTGATCAAATTAGCACCCGAAGTTTCCATTTCAATCTCATTCATCACCAACATCACACCTCCGACTGCATCGAACCAAGTATCTGACAGTATACTTCACAGCTCGAACAATTCGGATGACTTCAAAGCTCATATTGCGACCCTCGAACAAGAACTAGCTCTTGAAAAACAGCTTGCTGTCGAATGAGAAAATGTTGCACTTCGAAATCATCATGTCGCACCTCCTGGTCTTCATTGCATTGTCTCAGCTTCATCGCACACATCCATTCCAATCCCATCATCTTTGCCTTCAGTAGCTCCAGCCCAGTCCACTTTAACAGTCGCACCTTTGTCAGCTTCAAACTCAATCTTGCCTCTGATATCTTTGTCATGTTCACCTCCTCCATTGCCTATTTTGATTTCGACTTGCCATTTGCCACTACCAGTATTTTCATCCTCAATCTCGTCAACTGCACCATCTTTCAATTTAACATCTATTTGATATTCCCTTTGCCCTCGACACCAGATTCACATTTGCATTTGCCTTCAAAATCCAGTATAGCACTTGAAACTCCATTCCCATTGTACAGTTATATCTACAATCATCACCTCGAAATTCATCTATCCCTCATCATCAAAAATTTTATTACATCCATTGCCCATAAGTATTTCTCCAACCTCATTTTTGACCCCTCGATTCTTCATTTGATTTCGATTTGACCAGTTACTCAACTTGATTATTATGATCATGGTTAGGCCCATCGACATTAATTGAATTCGCCTATTTTCCTTCTCTTTTTTGCATTTTGATCTCATACTATTTATTGAAAACATTTTATTATTCTCGACATTCTTCAAAACAACTTTGACAGCTTTTTCCTTTATGCGCCCATGCAGGCCTTTGCTAACCTTGATCTTGACTTCGAACTCCCTCGAAAATACCTTACAACTATTTCACTTTCGCCAAATCTTCTCAATATCAACTTTGAACACATTGAAAAGGCTTTGAACACCTTTGAACCTCGACAAAGATACTTTCAAAGACTTTTGAAACCTCGAAAACAAATGACTATACCTTTTCCTTATTTTTTCTATCCTTTTCACTTTGCTTATTGCTACCACTCAAAATTCAGAAGATTCAAATTTTAAATTTAAAAAGATATTTCTACTCCTCTAGCATCTGCTCTAACAATTCTATCTCCCTACCCAATACCTCCATCTCAACCTTTTTTTGTGCCAGTTTTCCAACGATAATCCCATGACGCACTGCCCAATCTTCCTTGACAACTTCGACTCCCTGCGACTCCCTTGCCTTCCCCCTCACCTTCTCTTTCAATGACCTCTTTTTCTCCTTTGATGCCTTCAAAGGCCCTGCAATTGGTTCAACGTCTTCGAATGGGCCCACTACACGAATTTGACATACTCAAAAATTTGAAAACAAGTTAGCAATCGCTTCGAAACAATTTCAAATACAATTCATACCTGGCTTCATGCGTGAATCCCACTTCGCGCCCCCGAATTTCTTTGTTTCACCCTTGCGAAGCCCTCACCTTGAGAGCCCTGCCCAATAGCAACCTTGTGCCTCCTAAGTGCACTTCATGCACTTTGGAGTGCCCTCCTTGATGATACAGCACAGCTGGGACTTAAACCCAGCACATCGATCACACTATGAAAGTATTAGAACCTCAAAAATGTTTCAAAAATAGATAAAAAACTCACCGGGCCCTCAAAATTGAGGAGCCTGCTCGATTCGACCTGTGCCCACTTTGCACCCCCTTCATTGCCATCTGCCTCTTCTTCAACCTCTTTGACCTCCACTGCCTTTTGCTTTGCCACCTGCACTATGGGTAGCTCCTCTTTCTCCTTGCCCTCATCTTCGTCTTCATCATCTGCCCCAGCCTCCACCCTCTCGATCGCTTTTGCCTCAGCCTCAAACTCTGCATTTTATTTCTGCAAATCCTCCTTCAAAATTGTTTTCGCATGAAATACAGCAAGAGCTACATTTTGAGCATCTACCAATGCTCTCCATCAACCATTGATGTTCGCATTCTGCACTGCCTCCTTCTCCTCTTGAATGCATTTCACTTCTTCCTCCCTAGTCTCACATTGGATCTCTTCTGCTAACTCCATGAATAATAAATTAGCACCCCATGAAAGCCCACTCACATCGGGCCATCAGGCTGAAAACTTCAATGACCTTGTCAATGACCTTTTGGATGGCTGGGTCATGTTCCTCTGCCAGGTCGTCTGCAAGGTCATCATATTCTGCCTATACAAAACATTTTAGCATCCTTGACTACAATTCGATCAGCAAGCGACTCACCATTTTCACACAAAAAGCCCACCCCCAGACTTCGAAATTGAGGTCTTTGGCAACGCCCCACTTGGGCATTGACTTCACGTATTCCAGAACTTCGAAGTTTAGTTTGGCCAAGAGAGACATGATCAAAGCTAGTATTTGACGATGTAGGAGGTAATGGAAGAAGAACAAGAAGTGTTTTGAACCTTGCTAAGTTTTCAACACAATCATGCATTTCACATGTGACTTTGATTAGCTGACTGGGACAGTCAGGATTTCAGTAAGGGGGAGGATGATAGGTCCACTGTGCGCACTAAGGTCTGGAAAACATTCCCACTTGTATCGAGACATTATGACATGCACTCTGAATCACTACGAATGCCACAAATTCAACATCGAATCATTTTCACACTATTTTGCACTATTTCGGACAACTTCAAACACTTTTGCGACACTTTGAACAACTTTGCAGTATTTTGAATGACATCAGCCACCATATAGCTGTCTTGAAACACTTTTGATACATGCCACACATTTGGAACAAGCCAATTTAATGCATATTGAGCACTACCAGACACGAGGAGAGATTACAAAAGAGTTAGAATGCGATAAGTGTGTTTTTGTGTTTCATTGATATATTGAAGCACAAGATAAGTACTTTTACTATATGGGAACACTATACGTTTCATCATTTATTATTTCTCATTTGTTTCATGATCTACAAGTCCTCATTGTTTGATATATTTGCCTCATGTTTTACACATGTTCTTATTTCCTTTTTAGTACTATCTCTTCATTTTGTATATAGACTTGTATTAGTTAGTCAAAAACAAGGAGAAAAAGAAATGAAAAACACAGCACAAGTTACCCTCTCACTTATCATCAGATTTAAAGAGTTGATCTCTTGAGTCATATCTTTGTGTTGTATCTCTAAGTTCTGTGAAACATCGCGAACTTTTTCGAAACTATCATATTCACTCCTCATTTTATTGCCCATTGCCTATCGCCATTCGACAAACACTTCACATTCGTTAAACTTGCTCTTTGATATACCTTGAACTTGTTCGAACTTATTCGAACTTGTTCGGACTACTTTGCACAACTTTGAACCTCAGTGAACCTTTTATTGAACCTCTTCACACATATTCAAACCTCTTTCAAACTCTTTTGAACACCTTAGTATGCCTATAAAGACTATTCACCACAGCCCTTACCATTTTGCATTACTAAACACAATGTTTTGGTCCCAGCAATATTTAGTACCAACTCGCACCCTTCCTCTGACTTGTGTTATACCATCTGAAGCCATCTAGTAGGTTTGGTTTGGGTTTCTGGGTTGAGTATTATCATCGGATGTGCCATGTGTATCAAAAGGGTTTTAAGATAGATATATGGCGTCCGACATCATTCAAAGTCATTCAAAGGTGTTTGATGTGTCATGAAGTCATTTGAAGTCATTCAAAATCATTTGAAAGTGTTTGAAATGGTACAAAATGAGTTTGAAACTGAATTTGTGGTGTTTGTAGGGGTTGGGAGTAGATGTCATAATGTCTTGATATGATTGGAACCCTTCCCAGATCTTAGAGTGTGCAATGGACCTATCAGCGCATGAGTGCAGCTCCTTCACTGGAGACACCATGTAAGTACCATGCATTCTTTGCCTTGCATTACTGGGTTGAGCTGGCACCACCACTGTACACACCCCACTTTGAAGACTCTGCTTTCTTCCATTGCTTCTTGTTTATTGTTCTCTGGAGCTCTCCAAATCTGGTTGATTCCTCAATGGCTGCTTGTTCTCATCCTTCCTGTCATTGCAAGTTCTGCAGCAGCTTATCTCCCTCCAATTCCATAAACTCTTCCTCATCATCTGAGTCTGTCTCATCATCATCTGTATCTGACTGATCCAATTCCTCCATGGTGAAGTGATTGAGACTGCCATCCCAATTCATGCATTCATTCTCGCATGTCAGCTAATTGACAGCAGCGTCCACGGTGTTTGCAGATGGTATTGTTGCTGATTTGGGCCACCAGTTTGCATGCACTCAGCAGATAATTTCTTTTGCATAGTTGGTCTTTCAAGGCATGAGAATGGAATGAATCTGAACAGCCTGTATGTAGAATGTAGTCTTCAACTGTCTCTATCCTATGCCACCATCTACTCTAACCAATTTTCAAGGCACCACAATATTGATATCAAAAAAAATTTAACTTTAGAGTCAGAAGTGCCTAGTTGGGCTTATCAGCCAATGATGCTGATGTAGTCCAGGCCAAATTGAGCACTGTCCACAAATATCAGTGACTAGATGTTCCACTCCATAGAAGAGGTCCTGAAATGATGGACATGATGGCATTCATTATACCTGTTTTCTATCAGCATCTCAGTGAAGACCCTGAGCACCATGGATAATCAAATTAGCATTATGGAAAATCATCCATTCCACTGACCTTCCCACAATAATAGCCTTCTTATAGTAGTGCATCATGCTCATGATCTAGTTTCATAAGGCTTGATCTCAATAAAACCCAATACTGGCATTAGTTCCCTCCCCAGATGGCAAGTAGACTTAATGAAAATTCTACCTCTGAGCCTATTCTAGTAAGTCCTTCTGCCCCTCCATGCTCCCTCTGCCCATGTCTATATCCAGACAGTGGCTATACCTTCCAGATCTGGATCAAGAATGTTGCTTCCTCTTATGGTCCTAGCAATGCATGCTCATCATCAACAACATTGAGCATGACATTATCCCCCTTCTGTCTGCTACTTCCTCTCATATTGTGGCTCACCCCATTGGTCCTCCTGTTGGCAACACTCATACATTCAGTACATCATTCTCATAATCCAAATGAGCACAACTGTTTGCATGTTCATTGCTGGCAACACTGAACTCGACACTTTGCTCCTTCCTCTGCCCACTCCCTCTCACATAGTGGCTCATTCCATCGGTCCTCCTGTTGGCAATGCTCATACATTTCAGTACATCATTCTCACAATCCCAACAAGCATGTGGCTGTTTGTGTGCTTGTTGCTGGCAATGCTGAACTTAATGCTCAATGCTTCCTCTGCCTGCTCCCTCTCACATAGTGGCTCACACACCCATATGCCCAGCACCTCAGTCTCACAGTCCAAGCAAGCACATCTGTTCGTGTGCTTGTTGCCAGCAACATCAAACTCAATGCTCAACACTTTCCTCTGGCCACTCTATCAGGCTCACCACATCAGCCCCATTGTCCACACCACTCACATGTTCAGCACATCGTTCTCACAATACAAACAAACATGTCTGTTCACATGCTCATTGCTGGCAACACTGAACTCGATGCTTAATGCTTTCTACTGGCCACTCTATCTCATATACAGTTCCACTACTTCAGTTGTATTGAGGTATATCTGTTCGCATGCTCATTGTTGACTTGTCATTTAGCTCCTTCCTTTAGCTGCTCCATCTCATATGTGGGTCCACTTCATCAATCCTCTCATCACCAACATCTGCACATAAAGCCCATCACTTTCAGTCCTGATGATTGTCTTACCATGTGCTTGACCTTACCTGGGTCATTGTTGTTTGTAAGTCATCCATTCTCATATTGTTCCTGCTCTTCTCACAGTTGATTCAGGCTTAATATCTTTTTTATTCTGCACGTATTCCTCCTCCATGAGATGGTTATGACATGAAGGCAATGCTCCCATGATCACTCTATCCAGAGCTTTAGGCAGGGCCCAGGGACTTGGTGGGATGACAATAATTTATTTTGACATCCTCCTTGGTTCATCAATATGTATCTTCTTGTACATACTGTCCTAGCCTGCTTGCTTTACCATCAACATATCATATGTTCAGATCATCATCACTTCCTTGCCCCATATGTTTTGTCTATCTCCCATGTATGTTACATCATGTTTGTGTTTAATCTTTCTTCATATATCTACTCAATATTGGTCTGTTCTTCACCTTCTATGAGCCAAACCCACAAGGCCCCAGACTCCTATGAAAAGAAGGTTGGGCACTGCCAGCAAACACAAAGGACTCTTGAAATCAATTTATTGACATTGGTTTCAGCATGGTAAACAATGTGAGACCAATGTTCTTTATGCAGGTAAACAAGCTTTGCACCAGGCTGAACAAGTACAATGGAGGAGAGGAATGATCCAAGGCAAGCAGTTTTTTGAGCTTGCCATGCACCATCAGAATGTGATGGTCTGCAGAGCTGTCTCAAAAGAATCGTGACACCATCGAATGCATGGACCTTGATATGGGCCATCTCACAGACAATGTTGCTGCAGTATCACACACAGCTCCCCTTGAAGAGGAAGGATTTGACATTAGCTACAAGGGTGGCAAACATGAGGTGTTTTATGACCTTGTGGATGGCCTCGCTCAAAGCAATGGCTAGTTTGTTGGGTATCTACCCTCATAAGGCACCTGTGTTAATTTTGAACCCTTTCACAGCTGCCGTATTGACCACTGTGACTGCCATGATCGCATGGAAATTCAAACTGCGCATTGGAATATGCAAACAGAAAATCTGTTCAATGCATATCTTGACTTTCGTAGTCACAGTTCTGGAGAAGGCATGCCCAAAATTCCAAGCAACATTCAAGGTGATGCCACCTCTTCGCCCATCATTATTGATGTGCTTGATATATTTTGTAGGTGCCACAGGCTTATAAAGTTCCCTCTGTTACACTAAATTGTCTTATAGTTCATCGACAATCAACACTCCTGGTCTTTCCTAAAGATGAGTACCCCAATAAAACACTTTTATGCCATGGTACATTGGCTGCTCTCCACTGCAACCATCACTAGCAATATCAGTTCAAACACTCATGGCATATCGACAATCTCATTGATCATGCCCCCGGTACAGCATTGAAGCACAGTGCAAGATGCTGTGCAACATGCACAATGTAAGCTGATGAATTTTGCATCGTGATACTCAGCATCCCCATCAAGATAAATATAGGTACCCTACCTTCCACATTTGTGTACACAATTCTCAAATATGTATGATGCATATCTTGATATCTGCCACTGTGTTGACCAGAAGATTAATGTTGCTCTTGGATATGATAGTCCTACCTTATGCTGATAGGTCCACTTCGTGCTTTAAAGTCTGGAGAAGTATTCCCACTCATATCGACACATTACAACACATGCTCCGAACCACTACGAATGCCACTAAATCAACTTTGAACCATTTTTGAACTATTTTGCACGACTTCGAAACATTTTGAACACTTTTGAACTATTTCGCGACACTTCAAATGACTTTGCAGCACTTCGAACGACTTTGGCCACTGTATACCTGTCTTGAAACAATTTCGATACATGTTGCACATCCGGAACAAGCCAACTCGCTGCATATCGAGCACTACTGGACATGAGGAGAGATTACAAGAGAGTTAGAATGCGATAAGTGCATTTTTGTGTTTCATTGAAGTACTTTTACTATATGGGAACACTATATGTTTCATCATTTATTATTTCTCATTTGTTTCATGATATACAAGTCCTCATTGTTTGATATATTTGCCTCATGTTTTACACATGTTTTTATTTTCTTTTTAGTACTATCTCTTTATTTTGTATATAGACTTGTATTAGTTAGTTAGAATGAACAATAGAACAATGGGGAACAACACAAGTTACCCTCTCGCTATCATCAGATTTAAGAATCGTTCTCTTTAGTCTTATCTTGGCATCACATCTCTAAGTTCTGCAAAATATTGTGAACTGCTTCAAAACTATCGTATTCGCTCTCCATTTTATTGCCCATTGCCTACCGCCATTACAAACACTTCACATTCGTTAAACTCGCTCTTCGATATACCTCAAACCTCTTCAAACTTATTTGAACTTCTTTGGACTACTTCGCACAACTTCAAACCTCTTCAAACCTTTTTCAAACCTATTTTGCACCTCTTTTGAACTTATTCGAATGACCTTGTATGCTCTTACAGATTATTCGAACCATCGCTTACTATTTCGCGTCACTAAACACAATGTTTTGGTCTCAGCGGTGATATTTAGTACCACATTGCACCCTTCCTCTGACTTGTGTTATACCATCTGAAGCCATTTAGTAGGTTTTGTTTGGGTTTCTGGGTTGAGTACCATTAATGCCTGCTACAATCTTGCCATTGCTGCTTTTACAAGCTTGAAGGTGAACCTGTGATGCAATTTTCTTCATTTGTTTCCATTGATGGCAACAACTCATTAAAATGCCTGAGAACTTCCATACGTGGTGTCAATGATTGCCTTGATTCACAGACTATACTTTCAGATCACTGGCTGATGCCTGAAGAGGTTGATCACTTCAAATATGAAGTGAAGGGGTGAACTCTGCAATGAATTGTGCTTCTTGGTCACAGAGAAATGTGCCAGGCAGTCCATGGAGCTTCCATACATGGTGCAAATAGAGTCGAGCCACTCCAAGTGCAGTGACAGTCATATGGGTGGGGATAAAATGAGCTTGCTTCTGAACAGAGTTGACTGTACATATTACCACATCAAACCCATTGGACTTCGGTAGTTCCACCATGAAGTCCACACTGATGATATCCCAACAATTTTCTGGGACTGGAAGGGGATGTAACTCACCCATGGGCTTGCGCCATGGAGTCTTGGTGCATAAGCAGAGATCACAAGTACAGCAGTACTGACCAATGAGTCGAGACATCTGAGGCCACCAATAATTCCATGATATAAGCTCTAGCATCTTCCAATGTCTGGGGTGATCAGCAATGAGTGAGTTGTGGTGCTGAGCGATAAGTCATCATTGAAGCTGGGGATCATTAGGGATGTAGATGTAGTCACAGAAGTATAGGATGTCATCCTTTTCTGCCCATTCTGCTGCACAAAGCAAAGAAGTGGATCTTTTTCTCAGCTCCTTCACTACCAGAGCCACAGCATCCTCATGTAAACCACTATGGTTCACATGGTGAATGTCACCTAGAATACTGCACTCCTCACCTTCCAAGGCAATGCCTTCTAGTGCATGGACTGTGAACACATCAGGTTGCAACAACATAATACCTTGATTGTCATTGCTCTCATCCCCATGATCCATATCACAAGAGAGGGCATCAGTCTTTCCCTTGCTGTGACCTGGGTGATGATGTAGGGAAAAGTTGAACCTGGAGAGGTAAAGGGACCAGTGAGCTTGGCAATGATTAAGTTTCTTGGTGGCCATGAAGTACTTGAGGTTCTTGTGGTCCATCCAAATCTTGACCTTGTGTTGAGCACCCTCCAGGAAATGCTGCCACTCCTCCAATGCCTGCATTATTGCCAGCATCTCCTTGTCATGGATCTCATAATTGCATTTCACAGCACTAAGAATCTTCGAGTAGAAGGTGATGGGGTGCCACTTCTGGTCCTCAGGAGATTGTTGGGACAGTACTGCACCCATTGCAAAGTCCAAACTGTCAGCTTCTACACAGAAGGGATGCGAGTCATCAGCAAAGGTGAGGATTGGAATGGAAGTGACCATCTCTTTGAGCTGCTCGAATGCCTCCTGCTGCACATTTCCCCACTTCCATCCCTTCTTGCCAGTGAGGTCAAATAGCGGGCGGGCATGGTGGGAAAAATCTTTAATAATGTGCTAATAGAAGTTGATGAAGCCCAAGAAAGACTGCACCTCTTTCTTGTTTGTGGATGTGGGCCAGGTTTTGTAACACTATCAACCTTGACTGAATCCATCTCTACCTGTCCATCCAACATAATCAGGCCCAAGTACTCGATTTGTGTCTTCTCAAACTCGCACTTGTCATGATGAAGGTAGACTTTGTGCCACCAAAGTCACTCCAGTACCAGGCATGTGATTCAATGATGTTCATCAAGATAGACACAGACAATGCCTTCCAGTATGAGATTATGGAAGATGTCATTCATCATGGTCTGAAAGGTGGCAGGACTATTAGTGAGACCAAAGAACATGACAAGCTGTTTAAAAAGACTATGGTTCATGCAGAAAGCTGCCCTCCACTCATGCCCTTTCTTTATTCACACATTGTTGTAACCCCAATGGACATCGAGCTTGGTGAAGTAACGTGTTCCATGAAGTTGGTTGACAAGTTCGGATATGAGGGGTAGCGGATAATGATTTTTGACTGTGATGTCATTGAGGTGTCGATAGTTTTGAACTGGTCAAAAGGACCCATCCTTCTTCTTGACAAAAAAGAAGGATGAGGCCATGGGCAATTTTGAAGGGCAGATATGACCTGAAGCCAAGTGTTCATCAATGAACTTGTTGAGTTGTCATTGTTCTTCAGGGGAGAAAGGGTAGACCTTGCAGAAAGAGGGTGTGGCACTGGCATAAGCTCAATTGCATGATCCCACAGCTTACAGTTAGAAAGTGAGTTGAAGGATTCCTTGGAGAAGACATCCTTGAAGTAATGCAGGTGAGGGAGTATGGAGTCAGCAAAGGCTTTGGGCAGATTGTTCTTATGGAAGGCCTCTACGAGGCACTGGGAGACGTTCGAGGTGGCATGCCCCTCATGCAAAGGATTAATAGCAGTGTAGAAAATTTGGTCACCTTCCTCAATCTCCTCCACCTCCTCTTCATCATCATCAGAGTCAGACACAAGATCTGGGATGTCTTCCAAGTCCACATCAGCCACAGGCATTGGACCAGCATAACATTTTCGAGTGTGCTGTAAGAGGACCTTTTACCCTCGATGTTCCTGTCTGCCTTCAGTGAAGCAAGTACTACAATGAGAGGGACAACAACTCATCACGACTTCACCTGTCACCCAATCAACCTCAGAATTATGATCACAAAGCCATGGGTAGCCCAAAATTGCCTCCTGCTTCCCCAGTTGGGTCACTATGAAGAGAGCCTGTTCACTATGATCCTTGTACCGGAGGACTAGGTCAACAACCTCTCAAATCACCCTGGCTTTATTTGGAGAGCTGTCCACATTGTAGACAGGTATGGGTCGAGATAGTGAATGGGTATTAAGTTGTTTTTGTTGAATCAGGTGCAAATCAATGAAAAAACCTGTGGCACCCGAGTCCAAGAGAACAGAGACATCGAGTTTTTGCCCTGTATCCATGGTCTGCAGCTCAATCTTCAATTCTAGGGATCATTGGGAGGGGGTGGACACCACAATGTATTTGCATGGTAGCTTACGCTCTTAAGATTTTAGTCTGAGTAGAGAGAGGGAAGGAGAGAAAGGGGTAGGTATGTCTTTAGCCACTTCAAAGGTGTATGGAGAAGGAACAGTCATAGAATAAGATTTATCCTCTAGTGAATCAACAGACAGAACTTCAAAGTGGTTATGGAAAGGCAACAAGGGCATACTGTTCACTCATTGCGGGCAGAAAAATCCTGTTCCTCTGCCTCTTCCTCTTTAACTTCCTCTTTCTCCAGGCTTCAACATCTGCCAGTGCCAACAGGTCTTGGAGGAGCTCATCTCATCCTTCAGGTGTGAGTTTATGGATGTCTTGTCAGTGGGGACAATTTCAAGCCATGTGTCCAGTTTCCCCACAGCAGTAGCAGAGGTCTAGCCTGCAAGCTCAACTATGGGCTATGTCGACATCCATTAGAGCAGGGGTGTTGGAGCTCAATGCCATGGATTGGTGCATAGGGATGGGATTGGGATGAGGGAGTGTACGATTAAAGGTGTGGAGTGCATGGGTGGTAGTAGGAGTGCAGAAGGCTGCAGTAAATGCTGCATTTGTGAGTCAGTTCTCATCGCAGAGTGAGGCAGCCTTGTACCAAGCATTTATATCATCATCTGCTGGGCATCCCTCCAACATCTGTGCAATCTGGTCCTGAATTTCCCAATCAAGACCTTGATGAAACTTCACCACCATGAGCAACCCACTCCCATACCTCGCCATGTCCACCAAGTCTCAAAATTCATCAATGTAGTCGTCCACAGATCAATATGCTAGGGGTCAAAATGGGCAGTGTGGGGTTCAACTGGAGGGTTCTAACAAATGTTTCAATGGTAGATGTGAGTGTATCAACTTGTGCATGAATTCCAGCAATGTTGCCTTCAAGCGCATCAATGTGCTCCAGGGCATCCATGGCACTAGGTGGCAGATCAGGTGAAAAACGGTGTGCACTAAAGGTGGGAGTGTCTGGAACAGTGTGTAGGGAGGCTGTGGAGCTCTGGGAGTCATCTTCTACTCTGTACCTGTCTATCTTGGCAGAGTGTCTGAGATTTGGAGCCTTAAGAGAGAGTTTTCTACTGTAAAGGCAACCTCAAAGCCTCACTTAATAGTGAGCTAACAGAAGGGAATCCAAAGTTCACATTATACTACATAATATGAACACTTAAGGCACACCTAACAGAGGGGAATCCAAAGAGAAAACTCTAAGGACCCATCTGTCAATGCCAGTATATGTGATAGAGCTGAAAATCAAATAGTAAGCTTAAAATAGCAAGAAGGCAGAGATAGGTGGATCAAACTGTGGAATGATGTCACCTTGATGGGTAAACATCCAGAAGGGGTCCCACTTCTAAGAATAGAACTGTCAACATGTACCAACATGGAAAAAACTGAAATATAATAATAAGATAGGAATAAAATCATAGAAAATCATAGAAAAGGCAGAATAGGTGAAATATATAAAAATATGGGACAAATGCAGAAAATTGCCCAGACACCTGGAACACCTTCCTTTCCCCTTACAATTACCTAATTAAATTTTATTTTATTTTATTATGTCAAATTACACTACTCTATGCTGGGGAACACTACACTTTGTTAGCATGAGAATTTTATTTTGCATGCATCAATATGTACATGCATGTATGAGTGCATCAGTAGCAACATTGTACAACATGTGTAACATAGTATATAAACTGTAAATATACACTTAGGGGACCCTAGTTGTGTTCTCTTAGGTATTCCATCCACACTTGTGGTGCAAAAAGCCTTTCTCAACCAACTCATCTATTAATAACCCTGTTCATCAAAACCATCAAAACCCCCATCATGTGTGTGGATCCTGCCCCCTTCTTGTAGAGAGAACCCACACAGTTGAGCTGGCAGATAGTGGGTGTCACCCTAACATTACCAACGTGCTCATACATGCACATACATATTGATGCATGCAAAATAAAATTCTCATGCTAACAAAGTGTAGTATTCTTCGGTGTAGGGTAGCATAATTTGATGTAATAAAATCTAAGTAGGTAATGGGGCTGTTTCCTAACAACGGGATTCACTGGGAATCTGTTGAAGTTGGGGCTTACAGCCACAGACAACAAACAAAAACAGAGCCTGCAGTTACAGGGAACAAGTGCTCGAAGGGCATGATTATGGTACATGAGCTACATATGATATCTAGTAAATAGGTAGTGTGATTGGATGTAACTAAGCAGAAATGGTGGAATGCTGGGATCAGTATCTGGACAAGCATGATATCTCTACACCCCCCCCTCAGGTGAAAATGATATCAATCCATAGAAATAAGAAAGTTATCAAAAAAGAAAAAACACCTAGCACCCCCTCAATTCAAACTTGCTGAGATGGAAGGAAGCCAGAGCTTCCAACACTCAAGGAGACTGAAACATGTTAGGAACTTAGTATATTTTTGAGGAGGAAACTAAGCTACAGTACAAGTATTACTATATGTATACTCTGGAATAACATATGATATTGAGTGTGGCCTGTGATAATGTAAGAGGCACTCTTACATAGGATCCTTCCCATTGAGATCTGACTGGTTCTTCCTTCACAGGCTGCCTTCCAACAAAAATCCTTTTTGTCTGACATCTTTCAATGTTCACCTCTGTCTTCCAAGAACCTGAGAGTCTTCAGACTACAATGTCTACCTGCCAGTAATTTGGCATTTTATGTGGTTGAACATTGGGACATGATTTTGAGAGTGAATGGTAGAATGGAGAATGGATAAAATGGACATATGCATGCAAGTTGTCATGGATCACAGTGGCTGAAGGTATGTGAGTTGGCACAGTTCACGATGGCTGAAAGCAAAAGAGTGTCTGCAACACAAAAGTTTGTCGAGAAGTTTGTCAAGATGGAGAGTTATCTTCTCTTTCTCACTAATTCCCAGATTTTCCAAATATGCTGAGAGCACAGTGCAGTCACTGCCTCACACAAAAATTGCACTGTGCCGATGTACAGTTCAATCTCTGCCTCGCACCAGCTCCAACAAATTTTCAATATGCAGAAGATGCAGTCTCTGCTATGTGTTTCAAGATAGTGGTGTGCTGCTGCCACAGAAGTCCAGTTTCTGTCATGCACAAGTATGAAGGGTTTTTGAGAGCAGAGGTACAGAAAGTGGAAGTACGGTCTCCACAGATCGCAAGGTGGATGCACAGGGTTTGTGGGATGTTGAGCACTTGTGTTGAAGTCGGGACTCACAGCCGCAGACGACGAATCATCCAATTTAATCTACATTCTTCTTAAGCCGGGGCTTTTGAGCCGAGCCGGGCCCTGCACATCACTGGCACTACGCCTTGATTCAAATTAAATATCAGGGCATCGCAGTACAGACAAGTGAGAAAATTTGCCAAGATAAAAGGATGCCGATTTCCATACAGGAGGACTTGAAGGAGAACACCGAGGAAGACCAACCCTGCTATACAGGTCAGCCAACTGGGCATAGATCGACACTAAATCATTCTGGCGTTAGATTAGAATTCTCCCAGTCTTCACTAGTCAGATAGTCTGGGACTTTATGTGACCAAATATTGGATCGACGGACTGAGCAGCAGAACATGATTCTATACTGTTGTCCTGGTCTATCAGATTGGAAAAGACGAAAGGCATGAACACTTACAGCAAGGCACCACTTTTCCGATACTGATACAAGTGCTCTTAACCCGCAAGATACGCCGCAGAGGGGCAGGGTTACGTTTGCGAGCTCCTTCTCGGGTGCCACGGTCAATCAGGCCGTTCAAGTTCCGTATGAGAAGTTACGGTGATGCAGCGCTGTTAGGTACAACGCGGAAGTAAGTTTATAGCCTCGGTAACATCATTTTGAGCAGTGCTTAAGTAGTTCGCTCTCCTGTGGTGGGAAGGAAGTCTGATAGGTGGCAGAATTTGTAATTGATTGACAGTTCATGCGCTACCGCGGAGAGTCTCCTTCGAGGAGAAAATTTGCCTAGATAAAAAATGGCTCGATTTTGGCCTTGTGCCATTCGGAGTCCAAACACTAACCTGCGAGATATAAAGGTGCGCCATACAGACAAGTAGTCCTCAGTGAAACACAAGCCAAGTTCCACTATCACCGACACCTTACAATGTTCCCTCGATTGTCATCTTTTTGCTTGCTCGCCGTCGGTTTCCTACCCATTCTTGCAGCCGCCAGTGCAGTTCCACGCACTGACTCTCCCGTCAACCAATGCAACACCGGTCCTATCCAATGCTGCAACTCTGTTCAGGACGTGAGGTTCACATTACACACCTCTACAGAGCGCTTACTTTAGTCGTTCTTCTACAGCCACAGAACCCGGTGGTCAACACTCTTCTCGGCCTCGTGGGTATCGTGGCTGGACCCATCACTGGCCTCGTTGGGTGTAAGCGACAGAACATTCGGTCTGACATACGAGTGATGTCTTTTTGATATCCAGTGAATTGCGCTCCTATCAGCGTCATCGGTATCGGTGCCACCTCTTGGTAAGTATTGAATGGTGTACAATTTCTACAATGCTGAAATGATCTGCAGCACCTCGCAACCAGTCTGTTGCACCAATAATCAATATGTAAGTGTAGGAGAGATATTAAACATAAAGGATACTCACACGCTGAACGGCAGAATGGATTAATCAACCTTGGTTGCTCGCCCATCAAGCTTTGAAAGACGACGATGAAGATACCATCGGGGAGAGGTGGTCCAGTTTTGGCTTTATATCGGACATGGCTTTATTGTAGTCGACTTTGTTCATCAGTAGGAAGCGGTGAATGAGATGTCTTGACAATAACCACTTAGAAAAATTAACATTTCTTACGCAGAGTGAGTTCTTAAGATCCAACGGTACAGTTGCGGACAATAAGTGACAGGTAGAACATGCGTGGTTGTAATCGATAAAGAGCGGAGAAGAGTGTGCATCACTGGTATAAGGAAGTAGAGAAACAGGGCGAGCATCCTTGAACTTGGTGGCCCCGGCCTCCTGGGACGAGACGCTGGTTCAATCTCCAGCCTTGGGCAAACGTCAGGACTGTCGGAAAGTGTTGCGAAATAACCTTGGGCTAGCGAGATGCTCTACACATAAGACTACCGAAACCATCCAAGTTCTCCTTCAAGGACGTGAGCGCCAGGATGTACCGTCGTTCCTGTCTGATCAGCAGACAACACGGAATTATAGGTTTGAACTTAAAGGTGACATGTGTTGATGTCAACAAATACAAACGTTACGTAGCAGTCCCCTTCTTCCCCGCCAGATTCTTGCACCTGCCTGCAAGTCTATCAGTAGACAAGACTGCTTTCTACATTCTATAAAGATGGACGGCTTCATGGCAGAAATCCGAAAAATACCACCAGTCACACGTTTCTTATGTGCCTCTTCACTGGCGGTCACCATTCCGGTGCTAATGAACGTAGTCTCGCCGTACAAAGTAGTATTCGTTTCGGATTACGTGCTGAGAAGATTTGAAGTGTGTACTCCCTATGAAAACAGTAATGCAGAGAAGACTGATTCTGTCTCTAGCTATGGAGACTTCATACGAGTTTCTTCATTGGGGGTTTGTGGTTTTTGACAACGCACAACAAGTATCTGACAGCGAACTTCTTTATTTCGCAGGGGGTGGAATCAATTACATCTTTGAGCTTGTTATGCTATAGTTGAGTCATTCTTCCCTAGTGTGGACTGTCTACCAAATCTTGTACTACAGTAGGACGACAGATCAACTAGAATCTGGGCCTTATTCTCGCAGATCAGCAGACCTGGCGTATCAGCTCCTTTACGCAGGAGCAACGATTATAGTATGTATCCGGCTCCCGTGCATCATCTCATTGACCATCCCCGGCTCACAGGCGGCCTGCACTCCGCTTTCCTCGGTGGTTTTCACTCGTCCTCTCCTCCTCTGCCTTACCTACCTGTCCTCCGCCCTTGCACCGCTTGGTGCCCAAACATCTCTCATGGGACTTGTTACCCTCCCCGTAAAGTACCTTCCCTACATGATGATCGGCCTGGACCTCCTGATGGGCGGTCCACGCGCAGCAGCAGAGTCCGTTGCTGGTGCCGCCGTAGGACATTTCTGGTGGTGGAGCATTTGGGGCGGTGGGGTTGGAGCACGAGGCGGGGTTCTGGAAACATTTGGACGCGCGCCAGGGTGGATGAGAAATTTGGTGGGCGAAGGTGGCGCCCCACCCGCGAGCGGTGGACCGGGGGCTGGCACGAGGCCTAATGCGGGTACTGCTGGAGGTGTTCAAGTTATCCCTCCCAGGCACCCGGCAGGAGCTTCGGGGGGCAGTTCGACTAGAGGGTACAACTGGGGTAGTGGCCAGAGATTGGGGAACTCGTGATGATTCTTTGTCTGGTGTATCGATCACGGATGAAGACAGCATATTTAATATATGTCTATACGGAAAGGCAGGGATCTCTGAGGGGACGAAATATACATGACTGAATCTGCTGTCACGGGACATCCACAAATGCAAAGCAGGAAAAGAACTTTTATGTGAACCCGACCCTATCATAGTTTCAGTCTAATACATGGACAAGTCACGATGTTGAATTTGAAGATATGATCCTCATATGTTTTTGTTGCGAGTACACTCATAATGACTTGCTGATTTTGTAGGGAAAAGGCGTGATGACATCTTGCTTCCTGTCATTAAGAACTCCAAGCTCTTCCTTAGTGGCGGAATTTGTCCCACAGACGGCGTGTTCTTTGGATCATGCACCCAGACTCGTGAAACGTGTGCAAAACGGGAAAGCGCTCGATAACGTTTCTGATATTGCCCTTGTAGCCAGGCGAAGATGGCAATATCTGTAGTGTTGGGCATACGGATTATACGGCGGTTTATTAATGCTCGATTGTCGGTCTAGTGAGATTGAACCTCTTGTGCTAAACTTCACATATATATATTCAAAATGTCCATTTGATCAGAAAACTTCTACTCCATCGACTAGACTAACTTGCGGTCATATAGTCCTTTCAGCCCGACTTACTGCCCTTCATATCACCGCCACCCTCATGTCCTGGATCGCTCTAATGTCCTCCACTGCCCTTATGGCCTCCACCGCTCTTATGTCCTCCACTACCCTTATGACCTCCACTGCTCTTATGCCCTCCACCGCTCATATGGCCTCCACCGCTCTTATGGCCTCCACCGCTCTTATGGCCTCCACCGCTCATATGGCCTCCACTGCTCTTATGTCCACCCCCTTGTCCGGAACCCTTCTTTATAGCCCTATTATGGATCTTTCCCTTCTCGCCATGAGGATGCTTGTCCTCATAGTGGTGGTGATGCTTGTACCAGTGAGGAGGCTTGTACCAGTGGGGATGCTTGTCCCCATAGTGGTGCACGGACCCCTTATCAGCCTCCCTAGCCTGCAATACATCAGTCGGCGAGGTACATGAAAAAATATGTGGATGAACCATACTTCAATAACGTCGGCCGTGGCATCAGCGACGGGATTGGCCATTGCGACACCGAGAAGGGCGAGAGCGAGGATAGGTGAGAATCTCATTTTGTTAGAGTTGTAAGAGAGACAAGGAGGCGATGGAAACTGAGGATACTATACAAGTGCGAGCGTCTCTTTATACGTAGAAAGCAATATATTTAATATCGATGGCGTAAGTTCGTCCGCGAGACACGACGAATTTATCCGCACGATTCCGCTGCTTGGCATTGACATGGAACGCGCCCTCGATCAAAAGCCTGATTCACAATTGAATGTAAATGAGCTCCATGTAAATGTAGGAGACAACTCACTTATCACAAGTCATAGTGAGCGTGAGCATGTCGGCTGCGATCCTGATACTAGCCAATACATTGACGATCGGTGATCCAAAGTGTTAGAACGGAAGGATTATTCTGAAGCATTGATTTGTGGGACACCTAACTGCATCGCGTCGATGACCCTCAGGAGCCTTCTCGACGCGTGTTGTCCATCAGTCCCATCGACACTCGCGGCACTGCGATCGAGTTGAACGTCTATATCACGTCCATCACAAGACATTTGGGACAGAATTCCACCGAGTTGGTCAGAATTTTAACGGTAGACATACAGAAACTAAAGAAAGTGAATTTGACGAATTTGATTACACATAAAATATTCATGCACGTGATGCTAGCCTGGGTCTGAATCAGATTTGGGTTGGTCAGACTCGTGCAGCGGTGCTCTCGTCTTGTATGTAATGTTAGTAGAATAGGTATTATACCGGCGCCGCAGGCCCAAGATATGATACTGTATAATACATGTATAATTTACTTGTCATATGCTGTATTATATAATTGGTATAATAGGCTATGACTGGCTAGGTTAACTCAAAAGTACTACATCAACGTATTGAAGACATAAGAACAGGATATAAAGTGATGCAGCAGAACAGTACTAGGTAATAGTGATGAGAAAGGGTATACTTAGTGGGAAGCTAGATAGGTATGAAGAGAGTGTGATGTGAGCATCACTTATATCGTGGTCTGTCTAGGAGAGACTAGAAGAGAGTATAGCTAGGCATTAGGTTCGAAGTAGAGAAGTGGTAGCAACATAGTGATATGAACTGGGGTCTGCATGGAATGATGGCTTGGAATGATAAGTAGAATCAGAAAAAACTCATCTAGGTACTGTTCTTCACCAATCCAGATCTCCCTTTGATGCCCACTGTGCATCTGCTTCTGACCAACTTGTTGACGCTGCATTTGGTTGTGCACCAGTGTTGGTCACAGATGAGGCTTTCAAAGTTTCCTGGAATCGTGCGATCAACTTCAGATTAGCAAGATCAACGAGGGCCTCGATTGTGAGCCATTCAAGGTTGGCACCTCGAACAAAGGTGATCGGGAGACTCTCATCATTGTCGCCCTCATCAAACATGGCACCATACAGTTCCTCGGCACTTGCTGATGGTGAGAATTCAATGTCAGCAGCACGCGCAGAATTCAGAAGATCCTGCAAAGTCAGAGTAGCTAGTACGACTGGATGGCTGAGACTGGGATTTTGGGATCATGAGTCGTGCCTTATGCACATAGTTGGGGTCGTTGAAGCCGAAGTTTTGCATTGTCACATACCACGTAGCTGCTGGATTAGCAACTGACCCTCTTTCATCCCTTTTTGTGTTCGAAGCTGTTCATTCTGCAGAATTTCACAGGCAGATTGTATCAAATGCTTCACGAGATCATCAACAGTCGTTTCCGGAATTGGTCAGGCATGGGAGGTAGGTTTAATCTGAGAGCTCGATCTTGATAGTACACTGTACAGAAGTCAATGACAACAAAGTGAACTTGATCTGTAGATACTTACTGGGGTCTAGTAAGTATGCGAGAATAAACCTGCCTGGTGTGCAGTCATTTATGAAGTTATTGGATCGGCAATTGAAGACGTCAAATGTTGCCTTGCGATATTCATAAACAGGGCCATCTGAAGGTCAGAATTTTAGTATCTAGCTCAATGGTGTGATAATGAATATTGAACAAGTCTGAAACTTACCTCTGTCTGAAAACATTGCCAAAAGTTTCACTGCAATACCTATGTATACATGAAACACATCAGAACAAGTCGTATTCTGTCCCTCAAGAGTCTCCAAGCCACGTGCGATGGGGGTGAGAAGTTGATTCACATTGTGGAGATCCAACTGAAATTTGAGACAGTCCAGTCCTGGCTCAAGGTATTTGACAACTTCTACTCTATGCAGCGTGCTTTTCCATGCCTTCATGTGCTTCTGTGTGCCTTTGTGTGGTTCCATGTGCCTTTGTGTGCTTTGTGTGCTTTGTGTGCCCAAGTGCACTTTTGTGCGCCTTTTACATTTATACTGCACCTTTGGATCCTTCTTAGCTGCCTTCTATCATGTGCCCTAAATGCACCTTGTTATGCTTTGAACCACCTTTGTGTGTCCCCTATACTTGTGTTCTGCCTTTCACAGTTACTGTGCACTCGATCTGCCTTTATGCGCTCTCTTATGCTTTACCAGCAACTCACATTCTTCACTGCATGCTCCTTGCACTATTTATTTATCACACACAACAACCCTTCACCACACCTATTGCGCTGTGCATCATGGCTTCCAGCTTACTAGGGTGCTTATTCAAGGCACACCACAATCACATCATGAGCCAACTGCACATTCTCACATAATCTGGGTGCTTTGAACCTATTTGGCACTGGACTGTGTGCACTTGGGCGCTTTCATGTAATTCAGGTGCTTTGGCACTATTTGGCATTGCACAGCATCTCCTTATAGCTCTTTCACATTTCCAATTGGCATTGCTTTACCTGGTAACTGGCACAGGTCGATCATGTCACTATTACTAAGGCACAGCACACGACACATAACACTGAAGTGGACTAATTGGGCAGAGCGCATGGGACCTAAAGCACACCAGAAATGGAACATCACACTGGAACAGTTGGGTATTGGGCTATAGTATGCACAAATCTTATTAGCTAAGGCAGCAGCATCATGCAGTTGGGTTTATATGGGCCAATGGATGGACTTGTGGATAGCACATGGCACTTGCTATTTTTATACTTTATTTTACTGTTTTATCTCACAAGCCATTTGTACATAGTACCCAGGTACATAGAGAATCCAGAGGATTTTTCTCCCCACATAGTTCACAGTTCATTCAGCATTGCACATAGTCTGTGCATTATCGTCCAGTCCATGCGCCCTTGTATAGCCACATTTGCATATAATTTGCATCCCTCATCATATAGCTGCATTTCATCCTTTGTTTGTGTCCATCATCTTGATTTGTGCACTTTTGCAGTGCGTCCTTCATATAGCTGCATTTGTGCACTGTTTGTGCCCCCTCATTATATAGCCATGTTTTGCACATTGTTTGTGCATTTTGCCCTTAGTTGTGCTTGTGTCCCACTTGTGTTCCTAGTCTGTGCATCACATCTTTGACACACTCCCACCTCGTCCCCATCCTGTTACACCTCCTACTTTCCACCTCCTACTTTCCACCTCCCTCATTGTTGCACATTTTTGCACTTCCATGGTGCATTTTTGCCTTTTCATGTTGTGCACTTTTTCACCACTGCACATATCTTCCTGTGGCTTCTCTTTTTTCAACAACTATTGGGAGGATGTACTACACTCAGCCTACTGCAGGTGAACACTTCTACCTCAGGCTTCTTCTGACAGCTGTTAAGGGTTCAACATCATATGAACATCTTTGCACTTTTCAGGGAAATGTCTCTTCCTCATTCAGAGAAGCATGTCTGGCATGTGGCCTTTTAGAGGATGACCAAGAGTGAGTGCAGTGTTTGGAGGAAGCAAAGTCCATGGCAACAGGTCATCAGCTCCGGCAACTCTTTGTCACTATCTTTGTGATTGCACACCCTCTGATCCTGTCCAGCTTTGGAACACATACTGGCCCCACATTTGTGATGACCTGCAGTATCAGCTCCAGAACAACAATATCCATCTCAACCCACCAACTACAATGTGCAGGATTATGGTCTATACTTGATCAACCAGCTTCTCTTATCCTCTGGAAAATCTTTTAGCAAGGATTGGCCATACATGCCCTCAGATCACTTGGAATTGGGAAGCCAACCTTAAAAACTGCTTGATTGCAGAGCAGCACAGATATAATGTTGTGGAGCAGGCTGAGTTGGCTGCACAGAACTTGAACATTTTCAATTCAGACCAGAGAGCTGTCTTTGAGGAGATCATACATGCAGTTAACAACAAGACTGGCCAGACCTTTTTCCTCCATGGTCCTGGTGGCACAGGCAAAACATTTGTATACAATACTCTGGCCCATCAGCTTCATTCTCAGGGCAAAATTGTTTTCTGTATAGCATCATCTGGCATTGCTGCACTCCTGTTCAAAGGTGGCTCCACTTCCCATTCATGTCTCCAAATCCCTCTCATCATCAATGAGTTATTCACCTGCTCCATCTCCAGAGGTTCAATTCAGGCAAAGCTGTCACAGGAGACTGACTTGATTATTTAGAATGAGGCACTCATGCAGCATCATCATCTCCATGAAGCTGTCAACTGCACTCTCAAAGACATTCTTCAATCTGATCAATTCTTTGGTGGTATTCCTATCATTTTTGGAGGTGACTTTTACCAGATTCTGCCTGTTATCGAGAGAGGTTCACGACCTCAGATTGTTGGTGCTTTCTTGCAGTGCTCTGTTCTTTGGCAACATATCAAAGTTCTTCATCTCAAAATCAACATGCGATTGAACATGGATGATCTTGAAGAGCAACAGTTTGCAAAGTGGCAGCTGGAGGTTGGAAAGGGTGGTCATACAGATAAGGGCAGCAACATTGAGCTTCCCAACCATTTCAAGTGTCCTGAAAACACTCTGGCATTTCTCATTGACACCATCTATCCTGGCATCTATAATCATGCTCAGCATCCTGATCAATACTTTCCAGAGCAGATTGTCCTGGCAAGCAAAAATGATGATGTTGATGATTTGAACCATTACATTCTTCAGAGGTTCTTTGGAGAGGAGTGAGTGTTTCACAGTGCAGACTTTATTGCAAACAATGAACTTCTGTATCCACCTGAATACCTCAACTCAATCAACTGCTCTGGTCTACCTTTGGCACACATGACACTCAAGGTTGGTGTCTCTGTGATGATACTTTGCAATCTCAATATTGCTAGAGGGGTATGCAATGGTTCTCAAGGGATTTTGACTCAGATTCAGAACAAAGCATTGGAGGTTTGGTTGATTACTGGAGATCATGCTGGAGAGAAGGTGTTTCTTCCACGGATGTGACTGCAGCCAATTAAAGGACAACTTCCTTTCACTCTGTCTCGACTCCAATTTGCTGTTCAACTATGCTTTTCAATGTCAATCAACAAATCCCAGAGACAGTCAGTGCAGCATGTGGGATTAGATTTCAGGAGTCCTGTCTTCATCCGTGGGCAGTTCTATGTGGTGATATCATGAGTAAGATTCTGTGCACAACATCAAGACAATATGGCCAAGTGACAGTGGAAGTGCAAAAACCAAAAATACTGTACATAATGAAGTACTATTATACTAACATAGAGATAAAGTACTTACTTATTAAGCATGTTAATGCATGCCAGAGGCACATTCCTAACCTTGTCAATAATAAAGTGAGATCAGTCACATGGTGGGGTCATGGGTAAATGGATGACCAACTCCGAAGGTGTGGGAGAATGGTGACCAACTCTAAAAGTTGTGGGAGAATGATGACCAACTCCAAAGGGGCTGGGAGAAAGTGAGAGTTGTGAGAAATGATGACAAATATAACTGAAAGGTGGAAACTTTTTTCTCAGCTAATTTTTCACCACCTCTATCTTTTTTTTCTGGGTCTGGGCTCATTTTCTATGTACAATAATGTCTGAATGGCATGTAAGAAGCTGTATTTGAGTAAGTGATGAATAATGCTAACTAAAATTTGACTGAGGGGTGACTGTCATTCTTTACTATGCTGTGAAAGCTGATTAAGCAAACCTCACAGGCTGAACAAAATGCAAAAACCTGATCATGACCTTAGCACATGACACACACCAAATGAATTAGACATACCACTGTATTAGTCAGTAACAAATTGATCAATAAAGTGTTATTACAAATTTATAAGTGAGATCATTACAAAGTCAGGTCAGTATACCAAGTCACGTCAGTAGAGCTAAAGCAACAGTTACAAATGAGAAGTAAAGTCAACAAACAAGTTTGAAAATTGGGTTCATTACAAAGTAAAGTAAGTAAAATATAACAGTTATGATTGAGTTCATTATAAAGTAAAGTCAACGAAAATTAGTATCAATACAAAGTCTGAAAATGAGTCTGAGGAAATAAAAATTACTTGAATACAATGAGAAAATTGAGTTTGTTACAAAGTACAGTCAGTAAAATATAACAGTTATAATTGAGTTCATTATGAAGTACTCCTCCACCTGACAAACTCCCTTCCTCCTCAATACAGGGTGACAACCATGCATGGGCTTCGAACCATGACAAGCACCCTTGCACTTGGAGACAGTGAACAAGTTTACAGAGCAAATGAAGAACACCTTGGAGGAGGCAAAGCCAGCTTTGGCCAAGGTGAAGGATGACATGGCACACTTCTACACCCAGCACCACTCACCAACACCCACACATAAGGTTGGTGATCATGTCTATCTCAACTCTAGCAACATTTCTACCATGTGTCCATTCAAGAAACTTGCCCACCACTTTGTTGGACTATTCCTCATCACTAGATGCATTGGATCACATGCCTACTGCCTATGGTTACCATGATCAATGTTCAGGCTCCACCCTGTCTTCCATGTCATAAAGCTGCTGACTGCACCCACAGATCCATTTCCTGAATGTGTGACATGACCTCCCTTACTGGCTACAGTCATTGAATGAATTACAGTACGAGGTTGAGTCCATCTTAGACAGTTGCTTACATTGAGAGAAACTCAAATACCTGGTACACTGGAAGGGTTATGGGTATGAGGAGAACTCCTGAGTGGCAGAGTCTGATGTGAATGCCCCACAACTGGTCAGAGAGTTCCACCAGCAACATTCCTCCGCACCTCAGTGCATCCAAGCTTCTGACTTTAGGTGAATACAGTTTTGAATGCATCAAGGCAATGCATCATAGAAGAGGGGTGATGTAAGGGAAAAGTAAGGTGCCCCAGGCATCTGGGCAATTTTCTGCATTTGTCCCATATTTTTTTATATTTTATTTCACCGCATTCTGCCTTTTCTATGATTTCCTATGCTTTATTTCTATTTTATTATTATATTTCGGTTTTTTTTTATGTTGGTATGTGTTGACAGCTCTGTTCTTAGAAGTGGGACCCCTTCTGGATGTTTACCCATCAAGGTGATATCATCCTGCCACTTGATCTGCCTATTTCTATATTCAATATTTTTGGTTTTTGCACTTCCACTGTCACAACTTCATTTCTATGTTATCATTTCTATGTTACTCTAATAGTACTTCATTATATACAATATTTTTGGTTTTTGCACTTCCACTGTCACTTGGCCATATTGTCTTGATGTTGTGCACAGACCTTACTCGTGATATCGCTACATAGAACTGCCCATGAGTGAAGACAGGACTCCTGAAATCTAATCCCACATGCTGCACTGACTGTCCCTGGGATTTGTTGATCGACATTGAAAAGCACAGTCGAACAGGAAATTGAAGTCAAGACAGAGTGAAAGGGAGTTGTCCTTCGATTGGCTGCAGTCACATCCATGGAATAAACACCTTCTCTCCAGCATGATCTCCAGTAATCAACCGAACCTCCAACACTCTGTTCCGAATCAGAGTCAAAATCCCTCGAGAACCATTGCAGACCCCTCCAGCAATATTGAGATTGTGAAGTATCATCACAGAGACACCAACCTTGAGTGCCAAGTGTGCCAAAGGTAGACCAGAGCAGTTGATTGAGTTGAGGTATTCAGGTGGATACACAAGTTCATTGTTTGCAATAAAGTCTGCACTGTGAAACACTTGCTCCTCTCCAGGGAACCTCTGAAGAATGTAATGGTTCAAATCATCCACATCGTCATTTTTGCTTGCCAGGACAATCCACTCTGAGAAGTATTGATCAGGATGCTGAGCATGATTATAGATGCCAGGATAGATGGTGTCGATGAGGGAAGCCAGAGTGTTTTCAGGACACTTGAAATGGTTGGGAAGTTCGATGTTGCCACACTCATCTGTATGATCACCCTTTCCAACCTCCAGCTGCCACTTTGCAAACTGTCGCTCTTCAAGATCATCCATGTTCAATCGCATGTTGATTTTGAGATGAAGAACTTTAATATGTTGCCAAAGAACAGAGCGCTGCAAGGAAGCACCAACAATCTGAGGCCGTGAACCCCTCTTGATAACAGGCAGGATCTGGTGAAAGTCGCCCCCAAAAATAATAGGAATGCCACCAAAGGGTTGATCAGATTGGAGAATGTCTTTGAGAGTGCGGTTGACAGCTTCATGGAGATGACGATGCTGCATGAGTGCCTCGTCCCAAATGATCAAGTCAGTCTCCTGCAACAGCTTTGCTCAAATTGAACCTCTGGAGATAGAGCAGGTGGATGACTCATTGATGATGAGAGGGATTTGGAGACATGAATGAGAAGTGGAGCCACCTTTGAGCAGGAGTGCAGCAATGCCGGATGATGCTATACAGAGGACGATTTTGCCCTGAGAACGAAGCTGATGGGCCAGAGTGTTGTATACAAAGGTTTTGCCTGTGCCACCGGGACCATGGAGGAAAAAGGTCTGGCTGGTCTTGTTGTTGACAGCATGCATGATCTCCTCAAAGACAGCTCTCTGGTCTAGATTGAAAGTGTCCAAGTTCTGTGTAGCCAACTCAGCCTGCTCCACAACATCATATCTGTGCTGCTCTACAATCAACCAGTTTTCGAGGTTGGCTTCCCAATTCTGAGTGATCTGAGGCATGTATGGCCAATCCTTGCTGAGAGATTTGCCAGAGGATAAGAGAAGCTGGTTGATCAAGTAGAGGCCATAATCCTGCACATCGTCATCAGTAGGATTGAGATGGATATTGTTGTGCTGGAGCTGATACCGCAGGTCATCGCAAATGTGGGGCCAGTATGTGTTCCAAAGCTGGACAGGATCAGAGGGTGCACAATCACGAAGAATAGTGACAAAGAGTTGCCGGAGCTGACGACCTGTTGCCATGGACTTTGCTTCCTCCAAACACTGCACCCACTCTTGGTCATCCTCCAAAAGGCCACGTGCCAGACATGCTTCTCTGAATGAGGGATAGACATTTCCCTGAAAAGTGCACAGATGTTCATATGATGTTGCACCCTTGACAGCTGTCAGAAGAAGCCTGAGGTAGAAGCGTTCACCTGCAGTAGGCTGAGTGTAGTACATCCTCCCAATAGCAAACCCTCTCTGTCTGGGCTTCCACTTGTGGGCTTTCTGATCCCACACGAATTTGGAGGGAAAGTCCTGATAGAGATGATCCTGTGCAAGCTCTGGATACTGCTGATTGCCTTTGAAATAGCCAGTGAGGGTGGTGTCATGCTGTGCAGCATGCTGGACGATTTCTTGGATAGACCGTGGACCGTTCTGATTCCAAGTGACATACTGCTGGCCAGGGAGGTGGATCTGAAGTCGGATGACATTGGGAGAAGCAGAGTGCATAGGTAAATGAAAGAGGCGCCAAATGCTCTCACAGGCAGAAATATAGTGAGCATCCAGATACTGTTTGACTTCATTGTTGCAAGTCCCAAACTGCATGGTGATGCGATCATGACCTTTGTACACATATTTGTAGATGTATTTGACAGCTTTGATGGAGGCAATGGACTCGATGTTGATGTGGCAGCGGTACTTCCAGAGGAGATAGGGTGAATAAGTGATGACCCAGCGATTGTCAACCTGCTTTCCCTGAACCTGATATGTCTTTCCAGTGTTCCGACCCCTGGTGGAGGCATAGGCATCCTCAGAGATGGTTGTCTGATCCCTGAATGGCTTGGGAAAATTTTTGGAGCACTGTCCATTCACCATGCAAGGAGCTGTAGGGTTCTCTGCACCACAGGGTTTATGGACCATGAACTTCTTAACCAACTCGAGCAGCTCAGGATTGTCATCAGGAAACTCTGAGCACATGAGGCTGTCTATCTGCTCAGGAGTGCGAAGCTTGGACTCCCCATCAAGAAAGATAATGCAGTGCATGTGAGGCAGGCCACGCTTCTGAAACTCGATCACAAACACATAAGAGAGTGCCTTGCCAAAGATCCCAGCCTCGATGTCTTTGATCATCTCCTTCTGCTTTGCATAGAATGCACGAATGACCAAGTCAGAGCGATCGGCAGCAGTCTGCCCAGGCTTGAGCTCATCCTGAATCTCTGGCCAAGCGGGGTTTGCAGTCATGGTCAGAAAGAGATCACCACCCTTGAAGTAGCGATTGATAGCCAAGGCATCCTGAAGAAGCTGCTGCATATGACGTGTGCTTCCTGCAAATGAAGAAGGCAGGATGATTCTTTGACCGAGAGACTCTGTGTCTGCATCCACATTTGCAGCCACAGCATCAGCCAAGCCCATATAGACTTCACCACAAATAGTGTCCTGATTCATCATGACAAAGCGCAACCGATCCTGCTCTGAAGTTGCCCACTGGTCACAAACAAACTCCTGAAAGACCTTTCCACTCAAGAATATATGCTGAGGCTCGATAGCAGGCAGTCGGAGGTGGAGATGATAGCAGTAGAAATCTGATTTGGACACATGCTTGCGAACCCTTGCACCGCCTTCATTAGCAGCTGCAAACTCAATTTGAGGATGCCATTGGAGCTGGCCAGTAGGAAAAAGGAGGACATAGTGAAGAGCAGGATAGAGGGGATGGACATCGGTGATGCGCTGAAGGGGAGGGCCATGCCTGCAGTAGAGAATGATATCACGTGTGCTCTGTGGCTGATCACCATCACCTGGAAGAATGACCGCGATCTCATTGTTGGTGGCATCAGGAAGATTGTAGCGGCGATGGTCACAGGATTGATCAAAGTGCAAAGCTATCTTGCACTGCTGGTGTGGAGGCAAGTTCCTGGTGAGCTCATGGGCCTGCTTGTACATCTGAACTGCAGGATGGAGATGGTGGAGCATGTCCTGGAGGGTGAGCAAAGTGTGGTGATCGAGGTAAGTGTTCCAGGCATTGGCCATGCGAAAGTTGGCTGCATCTGCTGGATCATAAATGTAAAGCTGAGCATACACTGGAGATTCACCCTCTTGTGGAAGAAGAGAGCCAATCCTGTGGAACAGCTCGCCATGCAGTTTGAATACATAGGGGCCAACACCATCGTTCACAGCCTCTTCACCTTCATTAACAGACTCATCGATTTTGCGCCCAATGGAAGTCATGGCAAGAGCATTGTTGTATGTGCGGATATGATCACGAAACGACCTGCCAATGTGATCCTGAGCAGTGAGCAACTGGAGAAGCTCAGGTGGGACAGGGTGGAGAGGAGGCAAAATGGTTTTTCCACTCAAGCAGCACATGCCAAATCTGGGATTTATATTGGAGGACGCAGTGAGACGCTCGGCCATCCAGTGCAATGCATGACAATTGGAACACTGAATATCCATTTTTCCCAGATAATGAACAGGCCAGTCAGGACTAAAAGGACGGCGTGCAGGAGGGAGGGGCCCAAGTGGAACAGGTGCAGGATCAATATGTTGAGCCACCTGGGATAATCGAGTCAGTCACAAAATAAAGACATGAACAAAAAGGACATAAGCATACATGTGGAGGAATATCAACAACAGGGACAACAGGAGCAGGAATGGGAGGAACAGGTGCAGGGGAATCAAAAAAAGGGATAGCAGGTGCAGGAACAGGAGGAACAGGAGCAGGGGGATCAAAAACAGGGATAGCAGGTGCAGGAACAGGAGGAACAGGTGCAGGGAGATCAAAAACAGGAGGAGCAGGAGCAGGATGCTACATCATCATTGTTGTCAGTTAATATACTCAAAAGAACATATATAAGCCTACATGGAGAGGGATATTGGCAAGAGGGACAATAGGAGCAGGAACAGCAGGAACAGCAGGAGGAGGATCAAAAACAGGAGGAGGAGGAGGAGGAGGAGGAGGGGGAGGCTAGATCATGATATTGTCAGATACAGTGACTCACAAAACTGAGTCAATGTTTTGCACTTTTTAATTTATTGTTGAATAACTTCCCATAAACAACAAAACCAAACAAGGTATTGGTGTACCGAATAGCATACATGATCAGGGCTACCAAACAAACAAAGAATTATGTAATTTTAATCATCCCTCATGGAGATATGATCATTTTAATTCAGGGACTCATTGACTCAGTTTTGTGAGGTGGTATCAATATTATGATAAATTGTAATTCTAGTATTTTGTATGACCTCCCTTGGCCTTAATAACTGCTCCCAACCTTCTAGGCATGCTTTCAATCAAATTCTGACACACCTCTGATGGAATATTATTCCACTCTTCCACTACTCTTTCCCATAACTCCCAAATTCCTTTTGGCGCTGTTGGATACTTGTCTAACTGGTTCTTGAGGTGAACCCATTGATGTTCAATAGGGCTGAGGTCTGGAGATTGGGCAGGACAATCCAGAAGAGTAGTATTGTTGTTCTCCATCCATTTCTTGGCCTTTTTTGAGGTATGCTTGGGGTCATTGTCTTGTTGAAAAATCACCTCTTCTCCAGAAATTCTACTCTCCTCCAAGCTAGGCAGCATATGGTCCTTCAAAATGGACACATACTGGTCAGCATTCATCCTCCCCTCAACCTCTGCAAGATGCCCCACTCCATTCCATCCCATACACCCCCATACCATAATGTTTCCTCCCCAAAATTTGACAGTTCCCTGCACCTCTCTCTCAATCAGCCCCTCTCCCTTCTGTTTCCAAACCCACTCTCTCCCATCTGACCCAAACCTGTTAATTTTAGTCTCATCTGACCAAATAACCCTTCTCCAGTCCTCCACAGTCCACTCTCTATACTTCTGAGCAAAAGCCAATCTTGCTTTCCTATGCCTTATACTAAGCAAAGGCTTTTTCTTCTTCACCACAGCCTTGAATGAGTTTTTTCTGAGAACTCTTCTGACTGTTTCTGAGGAGACTGGAGTGGGGATGATGCTGTTGATGTAATGGGTGGCCTGAACAGCATTTGCAGCCTTGCCAGTGGTGATTTGGGTAAGGATGGCTCTCTGAGAGGTAGATGAGAGCTTAGAAGGATGACCACCAGAGGGGGAATCCAGGTTTGGATGGAGAGCCCTGAGTGTTCTGGATACACTAGACTGGCTGAGGTTGAGTTTAGAGGCAATATTGTGGGTAGAATAATGATTGGAGGCCAGGGAAGGAATGTTTTTCTTCTGAGCAGAGGAGATGGGATGCATTGGAGAATATTGAAGTATGAAGAATGCTAGTCCTAATTAAATACTATAATTTAAGGTCCCATCAAGGGTCACATCACCTTAGAAACCATCTGTCAAGATTTTGACATTATACAGTTGGTGGAGCATCAGATTCTAATATTTCTGACTACCCCTCACAAAACTGAGTCAATGAGTCCCTGAATTAAAATAATCATATCTCCATGAGGGATAATTAAAATTACATAATTTTTTGTTTGTTTGGTAGCCCTGATCATGTATGTTATTCGGTACACCAATACCTTGTTTGGTTTTGTTGTTTATGGGAAGCTATTCAATAATGAATCAAAAAGTCCAAAACATTGACTCAGTTTTGTGAGTCACTGTAACATACATCATGTGAAAGATAAACCAACATACAGCAGAAAATAGAGGTGGAATTGCAGCATGCTGAAAACCATGTTCAGTCCAGGCCATTGCAGGAGCTGCCACAGGAATGGGAGGTGCAGGAATTGGAGGTGCAGGAACAGGAGGGTCAAAAACTGGAGGTGCAGGAGGGGCATTAAAATAATATGGGAAAGCTGCATTGTATAAAGGAGCAACAACAGGCTGAGGTGGAGCTGCATGACTTGAGCCTCTTCCCCTCCCTCTTCCCCTCCCTCTGCCCCTGCCTCTTGCAATCTGTGGAAGGGGAGGAAGTGCTGCCAGCTGCTGTGCCAAATGAGGAGGAAGGTGATTGTATTGAGGAGGTGGTGGAGGAGCAGCAATAAAAGGATCAGCATTCAGCAAGGCAATATTATGGGCTGGCGGCAATGGCAGCAGTGGCTGGGCAATGTGCATAGTGCGAGCATGGTGTGGAGTCCGGTGGCGAGTAGGGCTATCCAAGGTCCGTTGGTCCCGTTCAGTTTGCTGCATGGCCATTTGAACACGTCGAGGAGTGTTGGGCGGAGATGGGTCCATGGGAATCGGAGAGCTCTCTTACTACAGCAGAGGAGGTGAGATTCTTGTAGGAGGCTGTGAAATCGGTGCAAACAGTGGCAGTTGATAGTGGAGCAACTTCCAAAAATGGAAGGGGAGGCAACTGCAAACCCGCCAGCCCAATCTCCCTGCACACTGTGCCCTGAGAGAGGTCCAAAAAACAACTGGCAGACACTCTTTTTGTTGAAAAAAGAGAAGCCAGGGAGGTAGGACTTCACAGAGCTTCACCTTGGTCTACAGATACCCCAAGAATGCAAAAACAACCCCACTGGAAAAGAGCCCAGAGCCAGAAAGAGAGCAGAAAAGCTAGAAGTGGCCAAAACTCAGCCAAAAATTTGGTTCCTACACCCAGTAAGCTGAAAATTAGCCAAAAAAATTGATCCTACACTCAGTTATTAGATTTGTCATGATAGGAACACCTTATTATATTTTATTTGTCAACAGGCCACCAAGTAGCTGAAAATTTGGTTACTACAGTCAGTTATAAGATTTGTCATCATATAAACACCATATTATATTTGTCATCAGGCCAACACTGTAGCCGAAAATGTTGTTGCTAATTATATTTGTCATCATAGCAACACCCAGTAATTATATTTGTCATCAGGTACCAAAAAAAAAATTAGCCGAAAATTTTGATCCCACACTGTAGCCGAAAATGTTGTTCCTACATAAAGTTATTATATTTGTCATCATAGCAACACCCAGTAATTATATGTCATCAGGCCCCCAAAAAAAAATTAGCTCGAAAATTCTGATCCCCCAATTATTATATTTGTCATCATAGCACCCAGTAATTATATTTGTCATCAGGTCCCAAAAAAAAAATTAGTTGAAAATTTTGATGTAGCCAAAAATGTTGTTCCTGCATTATTATATTATCGTAGCCAAAATTGATCCCACACTGTAGCTGAAAAAATACTGTTTCCACACATTATTACTTAGTATATTTGTGATCCGGCCCCAAATTAGCTGAAATTTTGTTCCCATCTTTCACTTATATTTGTCATCATGTCTCACGACCCTCAAAGTTGGTCATCACTTTCCCATCCACTCAGAGCAACTCCCACGGCCTCATCACTTCCCATGGCCTAGTCACCTGACCATCCTCCTTTTATTATTGACAAGGTTTTTAAATGTGCCTTCGGCACACGTGGTTCACTGTGTTCATTATGAACACCTCACTGCATTTTATTCATGGATGCACAGCTTTTTATTCGACTTTTAGATGGTACGCAACTCTTCAGTTGACTTGGGACTGTTGGCCCCAAGTCAACGTGGGGGGGTTGTGGTGTTTATCCCCATCCCCATCCCCATCCCCATCTCCACCTACCCCATCTCCATCTCCATCTCCTTCCCCTTCCCCACCTACTCCATCCCTGTCCCCATCCCCATCCCCTTCCCCATACCCATGCCCACCTACTCCATCCCCATTCCCATGCCCACCTACTCCATCCCCATCACATGTCCACCTACCCCATCCCCTCCCCCATCCCATGCCTACCTACCCCATCCCCTCCCCCATCTCCCCCATCCCCTCCTCCATCTCCCCCATCCCCTCCCCCATCTCCCTCCTCTCCCCTCTCCCCCATCCCCTTCCTCTCCCCCCCTCTCCCCCCCTCCCCTCCCCCCTCCCCTCTCCCCTCACCCCCTTATGCACCCTCCCCCCTCACCCCCTTATGCACCCTCCATTCTCCTCCCCTCCTCTCTCTCATCTCTCTCCCCCTTCTTTCTCACCCCCTCCTCTCACCCCCCCCTCTCACCTTCTCCCACTCTCTTATCCTCACCCACTCTCCACTTTGCCTCTCATTTCCCATTCCCCCCTTCACTCCCTCCCCTCCTCTCTCCCTCTCTCCCTCACCCCCTCACTCCCTCCCCTCCTCTCTCCCTCTCTCCCTCACCCCCTCACTCCCTCCCCCCCTCACTACTTCACCCCCTCCCCCCTCTCCATCCATCCTCCTCCTCCCCTCTCCCCCCTCCCCTACTCCCTCACCCCCTCACTACTTCACCCCCTCACCCTCTCACTACTTCACCCCCTCACCCCTGCTCTCCTCCCTCTCCTCTCTTTAAATTTTGTAAAAAATCTCCAACTTCACTTTGTCAGTATTAAAGTAATATTTATTGACTTTACATTATAACGAACTCAAATTATAACTTGTTAGTAAGTCTGCATAATGACTTTGTATTGAACTAATTTTTATTGAGTTGACTTCATAATGGTAACTGTAATTTTATTTTATATCAAATGCCTTATTTCGAAGATCATTTTACAGACTTATTTTTTACTGACTCATTTTCAAACTTGACTTATTTCTAGACTAATTTTCATAGACTTTACTTCATAATGAGCTCATTTGTAACTGTTATTTTGCTGACTTTACTTTGTAACGAACTCAATTTTTAAACATACTGTATTCAAGTAATTTTTATTTCCTTTACTTCATAATGAACTCAATTGTAACTCTTATATTTTACTGATCTGAACTCAATTTTCAATTCAAACTTATTTCAATACTGACCTGACTTTGTAATGACCTCATTTATAAATTGTAACCATATTTTATTGAGCCAACCAACTTGCTACTGACTAATACAGTGATGTGTCTAAATCATTTTATTTGGGTCATGTGCCGAGGTCATGATCAGGTTTTTGCATTTTGTTCAGCCCGTGAGGTTCGCTTAGTCAGCTTTCACAGCATAGTAAATGGAATGACAGTTGCTCCTCAGTCAAATTTTATTTAGCAAACACTGCAATACAGCTGCTTACATGTCATCCAGACATTATTCTACATAGAAAATGAGCCCAGATCCAAAAAAAAAAGTTCGAGGTGGTGAAAAATTAGCCGAGAAAAAAGTTCCCACCTTTAAGTTATATTTGTCATCATTTCTCACACCTCTCAATTTTTCCCAGCCCGTTCGGAGTTGGTCATCTTTCTCCCACCCCTTCAGAGTTTGTCATCATTCCCACGCCACCTTCACGTGACCGATCTTGCTTTATTATGGACAAGGTTGGGAATGTGCCTCCGGCACACGTTAACATGTTTAATAAGTAATATATTCAATATTTTTGGTTTTTGCACTTCCACTGTCATGACTTCATTTCTATGTTAGTCTGATAGTACTTCATTATTTTGGTTTTTGCACTTCCACTGTCATGTGTTAACATATTTAATAAGTATGGACTTCATTTCTATATACATAGTACTTCATTTCTATGTGACTCTAATAGTACTTCATTATATACAATATTTTTGGTTTTTGCACTTCTACTGTCACTTGGCCATAGAGCCTTGATGTTGTGCACAGACCTTACTCATGATATTGCTACACAGAACCACTCATGAGTGAAGTATGGCTTATGTTGGTCACTGTGTTCATTAATTTTATCAACATCTCATTGCATTTTTTGACTTCAGTGCACATTGTTCACTTCATTGCATTTTTTGACTCGGTCTGTGAATGTGTGAGTGGTGGTTTATTTTCATGGGCCAGCTTGCATATACATAATACAATGCTTAATTCCACTACAGTTACTCAACTCCTTAGTTGCCTTTGGACTTGGGGTGTCATGGTTACACAACTCTTTAGTTGACTTTTAGATAGTACACAACTCTTCAGTTGACTTGGGACCATTGGCCCCAAGTCAACATGGGTGGATTGTAGTGTTTATCCCCTTCCACATCTCTCCCATCCCCATTTCCTCCATCTCCTTCCTCTTCTCCCCCATCACCTTCCCCATCCCCATCTCCCCCATCACCTTCCTCTTCTCCCTCTTCCCCATCCCTATCTCCCCTATCCCCACCTCTCCCATCCCCATCCCCTTCTCCACCTACCCCATCCCCATCCCCTTCTCCACTTACCTCACCCCCATCCCCTTCCCATCCCCACCTCCCCATTCCCATCCCCCATACCCATCTCCCCTATACCCATCTCCCCCATAACCATCTCCCCCATTTCCATCCTCTTCTCCCCCTTCCCCATCCCCATCTCCACAATCCCAACCTCTCCCATTCCCATCCCCTTCTCCACCTACCCCATCCCCATCCCCTTCTCTACTTACCTCACCCCCATCCCCTTCCCATCCCCACCTCCCCATTCCCATCCCCCATACCCATCTCCCCTATACCCATCTCCCCCATAACCATCTCCCCCATTTCCATCCTCTTCTCCCCCTTCCCCATCCCCATCTCTGCTATCCCAACCTCTCCCATTCCCATCCCCTTCTCCACTTACCTCACCCCCATCCCCTTCCCATCCCCACCTCCCCATTCCCATCCCCCATACCCATCTCCCCTATACCCATCTCCCCCATAACCATCTCCCCCATTTCCATCCTCTTCTCCCCCTTCCCCTTCCCCATCTCTGCTATCCCAACCTCTCCCATTCCCATCCCCTTCTCCACTTACCTCACCCCCATCCCCTTCCCATCCCCACCTCCCCATTCCCATCCCCCATACCCATCTCCCCTATACCCATCTCTCCCATAACCATCTTCCCCATTTCCATCCTCTTCTCCCCCTTCCCCATCCCCATCTCCGCTATCCCAACCTCTCCCATTCTCATCCCCTTCTCCACTTACCTCACCCCCATCCCCTTCCCATCCCCACCTCCCCATTTCCATCCCCCATACCCATCTCCCCCATCCCCATCCCCTTCTCCCCCATCCCCCATCCCCATCTCCCCCATCCCCCATCCCCATCTCCCCCATCCCCATCCACCTCTCCCTCTCCCTCTCCCTCTCCCTCTCCCTCTCCCTTATCCCCTTCTCCACCTACCCCATCCCCATCCCCTTCTCCACCTACTTCACCCCCATCCCCTTCTCCACCTACTTCACCCCCATCCCCTTCCCATCCCTACCTCCCCCTTCCCTCTCTCCCTCTCCATCCACCCTCCTTCTCCCCTCTCCCCCCCTCCCCTCCCCCCTCACCTCCTCATGCACCCTCCCCCTCCTCCCTCTCCCCCCTCTCCTCTCTCTCCCCCTTCTTCCTCACTCCCCCTCTCACCCCCCCCTCTCATGTTCTCCCACTCTCATATCCTCATCCCCTCAATACTTCACCCCCATCACCCCCTCACTCACTCCCTCCCCCCCTCACTCACTCTCCCCCTCCTCATTTCCTCCCCCCTCCTTCCCCCTCACCCCTTCACCCCCCTCCTCCCTTCACCCCCTCTCCCCTCTCCCCTACTCCCCTCCCTCTCCCCCCTCTCCCCCCCTCTCCATCCATCCTCCTCCTCCTCTCTCCCCCCTCCCCTACTCACTCCCCCCCCTCCCCCATCACCCCCTCACCCACTCCCACCTCCCATTCCCCCCTTCACCCCCTCCCCCCCTCTCTCCCTCACTACTTCACCCCCTCACCCTCTCACCCCTGCTCTCCTCCCTCTCCTCTCTTTTGAATGTTGTAAAAAATCTCCAACTTCACTTTGTCATTAAACTCAAATTTTACACTCTATATAGAAAAAGTGCCCAGACCCAAAAAAAAAAAAAGATAGAGGTGGCAAAAATTAGCTGAGAAAAAGGTTCCCACCATTGAGTTATATTTGTCATCATGTCTCACGACTCTCAAAGTAGGTCATCACTTTCCCATCCACTCAGAGCAACTCCCACGGCCTCTTCACTTCCCATGGCCTAGTCACCTGACCATCCTCCTTTTATTATTGACAAGGTTTTTAAATGTGCCTCCGGCACACGTTGTTCACTGTGTTCATTGATTTTCTATGAGTAGTAGTTACATATGTACAATATATATTTTAATCTAATAACACTTCATCATATACAATATTTTTTGTCTTTGCACTTTCCTCTGAGCTTGGCCATATTGCCTCGATATTGTGGACAGACTTGACCCTGGATATTGCCACATAGAACTGCCCATGTGTAAAGACAGGACTCCTGAAATCCAATTTGCTGTGCAGCCATCTGGACACATTGAGGAGTGTTGGGTGGAGTTGGGTCCATGGGAATTGGGGAGCTCTCTTACAGCAGCAGCAGAGGATGTGAGATTCTTGCAGGAGGCTGTGAAATCAGTGCGAACAGTGGCAGTTTATAGTGGATCAACTTCCAAAATGGAAGGGGAGGCAACTGCAAACCTGCCAGCCCAATCTCTCTGCACACTGTGCTCTGAGAGCAGTGATAGGTCCATTGCATGCTATAAGGTCTGGAGAAGGATCTAACCATATCGAGACATTATGACACACATTCTGAACTGCTACAAACCCTAGGAAATTCTTTTCAAACTATTTTAAACTATTTTGCACTATTTCAGATGACTTCGAACCATTTCAAACTATTTTGTGACACTTTCAATGACTTCGCAGCATTTAGAATGACATAGGCCACCGTATAGCTGTTTAAAACACTTTTGATAAATGCTGCACATCTGGAACAAACTATTTCATTGCATATCAAGTGCCACTGGACATGAGGAGAGACTACAAGAGATTTAGAATGTGATAAGTGCAGTTTTATGTTTTAACGATATATTAAAGCAATAGAACAAAAACTCTTACTATACTGGGACAATATATGTTTCACTTATTATCATTTCTCATTTGTTTTATGAATTACAAAGTCCTCGTTGTTATATATATTGCCTCATGTTTTACACATGTTATTATTTCCTTTTTAGTACTATCTCTTCAATTTGTATGTAGACTTGTATTAGTTACTTAGAATAAGGAGAAGAGCAATGGAGAACAGAGCATAAGTTATCCTCTCACTTATTGTCTGATTTAAGAGCCATTCTCTTGAGTCTTAGCTCACATCATATCTCTAAGTTCTGTGGAATATTGTGAACTTCTTCAAAACTATTGTATTCACTCCTCGTTTTATTGCACATTGCCTATCGCCTCTCGACAAACACTCCTTATTTGTTATATTCACTTTTTGACATACCTTAATGTTAGTCTGACATCTACGAACTTCTTCAAACCTTTTTTGAACTCTTTCAGACATATTTCGACCTATTTTGAACTTCTTTGTATGCCTTTAAAAACTATTTGCCACAGCCCTTACCATTTCACATTACTAAACACAATGTTTTGGGTATCAGCAGTGATATTTAGTACCAACTTGCACCCTTCCTCTAGCCTGTGTTATACTTCCTAAGCCTTTTAACAGGTTTTTGTTAGGTTTCCAGGTCAAGTAACATCATTTTGGAGCCCACAGTGAGGGGTTTCTAGATCATTTCATTGTTGAACCTCTACTTCTTTCCACCACTCATTTTACCTGAAGGGGGCTCAACGATTTCAACTTCATATTGAACTCGTTTTGTCTCCAACCCCCCTGAACAACCAGGAAATTTCGATATAGTATTTTGCCTCTCAATACTATCATTTTGCACTCTTTTGCCCTTTGTGTTTATGATATTGCTACCATCTTCGACCTCGAAAACATGCAAAACATGGCCCAAAGAACAACTGGCAGACACTCCTTTCATTCAAAAAAGAGGAGCCAGGGAGGTAGAACTTCACAGAGCTTCACCTTGGTCTACAAATACCCCAAGAATGCAAAAACAACCCCACTGGAAAAGAGCCCAGAGCCAGAAAGAGAGCAGAAAAGCTAGAATTGGCCAAAAATCAGCTGAAAATTTGGTTCCTACACCTAGTTATCATATTTGTCATTAGGCCAAAAAGCAGCCAAAAATATTGTTTCTACACCTAGTTATCATATTTGTCATCAGGCCAAAAATCAGCCAAAAATATTGTTCCTACACACAGCTATTATATTTGTCATCATGGGAACACCCATCAGGCCAAAAATCCACTGAAAATTTTGTTCCTATACCCAGCTATTATATGTGTCATCAGGGCAACAATCAGCCAAAATTTTTGTTCCTACACCCAGTTATTAGATTTGTCATCATGGGAACACCTTATTATATTTGTCATCAGGCCAAAAATTAGCTGAAAATTTTGATCCCACAATGTAGCCAAAAATGTTGTCCCTACATTATATTATTGTAGCTGAAATTGATCCCACACTGTAGCCAAAAAAATATTGTTCCCATACCCCGTTATTAGTTATTATATTTGTGATCTGGCCAAAATTAGCTGAAATTTTTTGTTATCATGAAAACACCCAGTTATTAGCCAAGAAAAAAGTTCCCACCTCTCACTTATATTTGTCATCATGTCTCACGATCCTCAGAGTTGGTCATCACTCTCCCACTCCCTCAGAATGACTTCAACAGCCTCTTCACCTCCCACAGCCTCTTCACTTCCCATGCTCTAGCCACATGACCATTCTCCTTTTATTATTGACAAGGTTTTTAAATGTGCCTTTGGCACACATTGTTCACTGTGTTTATTAATTTTATCAACATTTCATTGCATTTTTTGACTCAGTCTGTGAATGTGTAAGTGGTGGTTCATTTTCTAATGAACACATCACTGCATTTTTAATGATTACATATTGTTACATACTGGACAAAGTGGGAACATTGGAAAACCTCTGCATCTGCATCTGTGTCTACCCCTAACTCCCCCCTAATCCCATGGCAGTTACTCAACTCTTCAGTTGCCTTTGGCCCAAAGTCAATGTTTTGGGGTTCATGGATGCACAACTCTTCAGTTGACTTGGGACCATTGGCCCCAAGTTAGTGTGGGTGGAATTTGGTATTTATCCCCTTCCCCATCTCCCCCATCCCCATCCCCATCTCCCCCATCCCCATCTCTTCCTGCCCCATCTCCCCCTTCCCCATCTCCCCCATCTGTGTTTCCATCTCCTCTTTCCCCATCTCCCCCATCCCCTTCCTCATCTCCCCTATCCCCATCTCACCATCCCTTTTTCCATCTCCCCCATCCCCATCCCCACCTCCCCCATCTCCATCTCCCCCTTCCCCTTCCTCTCCTCGCACTCCTCCCTCCATTCTCCTCCTCTCCTCTCTCTCCTCTCTCTCTCCTTTCTTCCTCACTCTCCCTCTCACCCCCCCTCTCACCTTCTCCCACTCTCTTATCCTCACCCACTCTCCACTTTCCCTCTCATTTTCTATTCCCCCCTTCACTCCCTCCCCCCCACTCCCTCCCCCCCACTCCCTCTCCCCCTCCCCCCCTCACCCCTGCTCTCCTCCCTCACCCCTCTTTAAATTGTGTAAAAACTCTCTAACTTCACTTTGCCAATAAACCCAATTGTTATAATTTTCTTTGTATTATTGACTTTGAATTATAATGATGAACTCAATCCATTGTAACAAACTCAATTTATAACTTGTTAGTAAGTCTGCATAATGACTTCATATTGAACTAATTTTTATTGACTTGACTTCATAATGATAACTATAATTTTATTTTATTGATGCCTCATTTCGAAGATATATATATTTTACTGACTTGATGTGGTGCAGAGATAATGATTTTAATTTTCAACTTTGGTTTGTGATGTGACTTGACTTTGTTTCAAACCCATTTTCTATTGATCCATATAATGGGACATTGTATTAATATTAAACCTATCTTTTACTGACTTTACTTTGTAATTGACTCCCATTTTGATGTTCAAGTAATTTTTATTTCCTTTCTAGACTTTGTATTGATACTAATGTTTGTTGACTTTACTTTATAATGAACTTGATTGTAACTGTTATATTTTACTAATTTTACTTTGTAACGAACTCAATTTTCAATTCAAACTCATTTGCTTCATAAGTGAGTTCATTCAATACTGACCTGACTTTGTAATAACCTCATTTATGAATTGTAACCATATTTTATTGATCCAACTTGTTACTGACTAATACAGTGATGTGTCTAAATTATTTCATTTAGGTCATGTGCCAAGGTCATGATCAGGTTTTTGCATTTTGTTCAGCCCACGAGGTTCACTTAGTCAGCTTTCACAGCATAGCAAAAGAATGACGGTTGAGCCACTTCATCAAATTTTAGTTAGCATTTACTCAAATACAGCTGCTTACATGCCATCCAGACATTATTGTACATAGAAAATGAGCCCAGACCCAAAAAAAAGATTCAAGGTGGTGAAAATTAGATGAGAAAAAAGTCCCCACCATTGACTTATATTTGTCATCATATCCCACAACCCTTGGAGTTGGTCATCACTCTCCCATGGCCTTGTTAGCTTTCACAGTCTCATCATGTGACCATCCTTCTTTTATTATTTGACAAGGTTTTTAAATATGCCTTCAGCACACGTGGTGTCACTTGTGAGCCCATTGATCCCACACAAATTTGGAGGGAAAGTCCTGGTAAAGAATGACTTGTGCAAGCTCTGGATACTCCTGATTGGCCTTGAAGAAGGCAGTGAGGGTGGTGTTATGCTGTGCAGCATGCTGGATGATTTCCTGGATAGACTGTGGACCGTTCTAATTCCAAGTGACATACTGCTGGCCGAGTCAACATGAGCATCTGGCACTGGTAATGGGTGCAGGGGACCCTTCAGCTTTGAGGTTCATCCCTTGTTGCACTGACACTCAACCCAGAAACCCAAACAAAACCTTCTGAATGGCTCTGGATAGTATAACACGAGTCAGAGGAAGGGTGTGAGTTGGTACTAAATATTACTGCTGATACCCAAATGTTGTGTTTAGTATTGCAAAATAATAAGGGATGTTGTGAATAGTCTTTATAGGCATAAAAAGGTGTTCAAAAGAGTCCAAAATAGGTTTGAAGATGTGTGAAATAGTTCTAAGTAGGCTCAAAGAAGTTTGAAGAGGTTCATAGATGTTGGACTAATGTTGAGATATGTCGAAAAGCAAATATAACAAATAAGGAGTGTTTGCCAAGAGGCAATAGGCAATGGGCGATAAAATGAGGAGCGAATGTGATAGTTTCAAAGTGCAGAACTTAGAAATATGACACGAGTTTAGACTCAAGAGAATGGCTCTTAAATCAGATGATGAGTGAGAGGGTAACTTGTGCTCTGTTCCCTGTTGCTTTGCTTGTTATTCTAAGTAACTAATACAAGTCTATATACAAATTGAAGAGATAGTACTAAAAAGGAAATAATAACATGTGTAAAACATGAGGCAATATATCAAACAATGAGGACTTGTAGATCATGAAACAAATGAAAAATAATAAATAATGAAATGTGTAGTGTTCCCATATAGTAAAAGTACTTATCTTTTGCTCTAATATATCAATGAAATATAAAAATGCACCTATCGCATTCTAAGTCTCTTGTAGTCTCTCCTCGTGTCTGGTGGTGCTTGATATGCAACGAAATAGTTTGTTCCAGATGTGCAGCATGTATTGAAAGTGTTTTAAAACAGCTATATGGTGGCCAATGTTGTTCAAAATGCTGCAAAGTCATTCAAAGTATCACAAAATGTCACAAAATAGTTTTGGATGGTTCAAAGTCATCTGAAATAGTGCGAAATAGTTCGAAATAGTTTGAAAAGGGTTTCATAGGGTTCATAGTGGTTGGGAACATCTGTCATAATGTGTTAATATGAGTGGGAATCTTCTCCAGACCTTAGCATGCACAGTGGACCTATCACTGAACAAGATGGAATGTAAGCAGTCTCTAGGTCATGACACATGTTGGGCCAGTAATATGAGTCACAGATGGCTGCATATGATTTATCGCTCCCAAAGTGCCCAAGTATATCATGTGTGAGCTGGAAGAGGTCTTTGCAAAGTGTGCCATAATGTGGGATCACAAGGCAGTCGCCAATATACCACAGTTTGTTCATGTAGTGGATATCAGAAATGCTGCAATCCACAGTAAAAAGCTTTTTGCAGATTCATCAGACTCATATCCCTTATGAACATAATGCAGGAATGAATTGTCCGCAGAGATGTTGAGGATTGCATTCACAGTCAACTGCTTTAGCCAATAATCCCATCTGAGTGGGGGGTCAGTGACTTCAACATCAGCACAGGCATCTGTGTCAAGGATCTCCACCGGCAGGCATGAAAGTGCTGATATGGCTCCCTATCGCCCTGTGTGCATACTACAGTATTTTTTGCGATTATGTGCACCTCCTAGATGGCTTCCACTCACTTTGCACAGCATGCTTTTGCATGCCTTTGTGCACTTTCATATGCCTTTGTGTGCTTCCATGCACTTTCACATGACTTTGACTGCTTAGGTGCACTTTTGTGTGCCTTTGACTGCTTTTGTATGCTTTTGTGTGCCTTTTACATTTCTACTGCACCTTTGGATCCCCTATAGCTGCCTTCTGTTGTGTGCTCTAAATGTACCTTGTTACACTTCAAATCACCTCCATGCACCCCCCCCACACTCCTTATCTTGCCTTTACGTGCTCCTTTACACTTTACCCGCAACTCACATTCTCTGCTGTGCACTCATTGCACAATCCCTATCACACACATGACAATCCACCACACCAATTGTGCTGTGCATCACAGTTTCCAGCTTACAGGCACATTTATTCAAGGCACACTGTGATTCCTGCATGAGTAACTGTGCATTCCTACCTAATCTGGGTGCTTTTCACCTATTTGGCATTTGACCATGTGCACTTGGATGCTTTCACATAATCCTGGTGCTTTGGTGCTATTTGGCCTCACACAGCATCTCCTTATAGTTCTTCCACATTTCCAATTGGCATTGCCTTATCTGGTAACTGGCACAGGTCGATCATGTCATTATTACTAAGGCGCAGCATGCAATGCATAACACTGAAGTGGATTAATTGGGAAGAGCACACAGGACCTAGAGCACACCAGAAATAGAGCATTGCACCAGAATAGTTGAGTATTGAGCTATAGCATGCACAAATCTTGTTGCAGTGGCATAGTGCAGTCAGGTTTAGATGGGTGAATGGATGCACTTGTAGGTAGCACATGGTGCTTTCTATTTCTACACTTTATTTTACCATTTTTATCACATAAGCCATTTGTACATAGTAGGCAGATAGATAGAGAATCCAGAGGACCTTTCCCCCCCTCATAGTTCATAGCTCAGTCAGCATCGCACATAGTCTGTGCATCAGTATCCAGTCCATGCGCCTTTGTAGTGTGCCCTTTGTATAACCACATTTGCATATCGTTTGCATCCCCTCATCATATTGCTGCATTTCATCTCTGCATTGCATCCTTTGTCTTTGTTTGTGCACTCTTGTAGTATGCTCTTCATATAGCCACATTTGCGCACCACTTGTGCATTTTATTGTATAGCCAAATTTTGTGCACCATTTGTGCATTTTTCCACACATTGCGCTCACATCCCATTTGTGCCCCCAACCTGTGCACCACCCTTGCAGCACATCCCAGTGCTGTCCTTGTCCCACTACACCTCCTGCTTTAATCTCCCTCATCATTGCGCATTTTTGCACTCCCATTGCACATTTTTCTGCACTGCACATTTTTGCCCCTTTGCATTGCACACTTTTTGCAATTGCGCTTACCTTCCTTTTTGCATACACAACTAGTGCGCACCTCGAGAACCACTGTACCAGCCTCCTCGTAGTCCCTTCACCCCAAAGGATGATCTGAGGCCCTCTAATCGAATCCCCTCACACTGAGCATGCCTGCAGTTGTAGGTTTAATGATCACCCCTTCTGTTAAGACTCTGCACCAAGTACCAACTGAACACATCATTTCTGGAGCCCACCGCAAGGGGTTTCAGGTTACCAGACCTTATTTAGACCTCCATCGGCTCGCCCTTCACTTCAACATTAACCACCTTTGCACTCTCCATTCTGAGCTGTTAGCAACTGTGCTCCATCTTGGGGAAATACCAGTATTCGAATCACTCTTTCTAAACAACATGCATTACTCATCTGCATTGTCTTTACCTCCGTGGAGACCTTCACCTGAATCATTCCTACCTACCCTAACTCCATCTGCATCACTGCATTTTTCTCCACCTTTGAATTTCACTGCACTTTTACCAGATCTTAACTCTACACATTTTATTTCATCTACCATGGCTACCATGCACATGCCATCTGCATCTAACCAAAATGCACCACGCTTCGACCACACAAAACCACACAAACTCCAGAAGTACTTTGAGGAGCTTGCACAACTTCTCCATGATTGTAACATCACCGATGAGACTGATAAGAAATTCCACATTGTGCAGTATTTGGACAGCAACACTGCAGACACTTGGAAACTGCTACTGGAGTATAGCGCAATGCATAACTATGGTGCATTCAAAGACGCTGTGCTAAAGCTCTACCCTGGTTCCAGAGATGGCAGTAAATGGAGTATTAGTGATCTAGACAAGCTTATTGGTGAAACTGCATGCATTGGCCTCATAACCGCAGAAGAAATCGCATGCTATTATCATGCATTTTTCAACATCAGTGAATACTTAGTTGCGCAAGGCATATTGGTGCACTATGACCAAAGCCACATGTTCATTAGGGTGTTTTGACCAGACCAGTGATGGTACTCGACCTGGAAACCTAACAAAAACCTGTTAAAAGGCTTATGAAGTATAACACAGGCTAGAGGAAGGGTGCAAGTTGGTACTAAATATCACTGCTGATACTCAAACATTGTGTTTAGTGATGCAAAATGGTAAGGGCTGTGGCGAATAGTCTTTAAAGGCATACAAAAAGGTTCAAAAGAGGTCAAAATAGGTTTGAATATGTGCAAAAGAGTTCGAAAAAGGTTCAAAGAGGTTTGAAGTTGTGCAAAGTAGTTTTGAGGAATGTTGAAGAGTTTTGAAGTGAGTTCAAAGAAGTTTGTAGATGTCAGACTAATGTCGAGGTATGTCGAAAAGGGAATATAACAAATAAGAAGTGTTTGGCAAGAGGTGATAGGTGATGTGCAGTAAAATGTCCTAGGAGTGAATACAATAGTTTCAAAGAAGTTCGTGATATTTTGCAGAACTTAGAGATATGACATGAGCTAAGACTCAAGAGAATGGCTCTTAAATCAGACAATGAGTGAGAGGGTAACTTGTGCTCTGTTCCCCATTGCTTTTTTTTCATTTTAAGTAACTAACCCAGTATGGTAAGAGTTCTTGTTCTATTGCTTTAATATATCAATGAAACATAAAACTGCACTTATCATATTCTAAGTCTCTTGTAGTCTCTCCTCATGTCTGGTAGTGCTCGATATTCAACGAAATGGTTTGTTCTGGATGTGCAGCATATATCAAAAGTGTTTTAAAATAGCTATATGGGGGCCAATGTTGTTTAAAATGCTGCAAAGTCATTCAAAGTGTCGTGAAAGGTCACGAAATAGTTTAAAATGGTTCGAAGTCATCCAAAATAGTGCAAAATAGTGCAAAATAGTGCAAAATAGTTCGAAAATGATTTTGTAGAACTCATAGTGGTTCAGAATGTGTGTCATAATGTCTTGATACGATTAGATCCTTCTCCAGACCTTATAGTGCATAGTGGACCTATCACCAGCTTGAGTGCATTTTGAGCTGCCTTGCGATTGCAGTACTGAACCAGCCTGCAAATGTGCCATACTCATTAGATGCAATATGCGATGCAATCGATTTTATTTTCAAAGCCCAGTGCACTATTTCCAGCTGCTTACTGGGCTCACAGTGCAAAACCCTGATATGTATGTGCTCTACTCAGTACCCAGTGTACCCATTTCCCAGCCACAACCTAGTGCACCCACAGTCAAAGCAGAAGACATCTCAGTCCTATTTGAGTGCATGATACAGATGATAGTTACTGCATTGAGTGCATCACACAGAGATGGCGGAAATAGCATGCCCCATTCAAACAATGACACTTGAAATGGTTGCAGTCAAACAGAGCATTATATCCCTGAGTGTGCTTTGATTGAGCACCTTATTAGCAAAGGAAAGTGTAGGCAAAATGTGGAAGGGCACATCATACTCCCAGGTGGCACATTCATGCTGCATTCTATTCCAGGAAACTTCTTAGGTGAGCACATTGAGGAATGGCATAAGTGCAACCCAGAGCAGATTGCCATTGGTCAACTTTCATCAAATACCAATTCGCAGCTCATCTACAATATAGTGCCTCATCCAGCTCTAGCAGCACCTTTACAGTCAATGTACATTGCCGCTTCAGCTCCTACAGCAGATTATATGCAAAGCCCACCAAATGTGCAACTAACGAAGGAAGAGTGCATTGATGCACTCAAGAGGAAGTTGATGGCACTTTATTGAAATTCTGCAGCATGCACTGTGCAATACATCAAATCAAGAGAGTGCACCTTCTATAACTACAGGCATTGCACCCATCAACAGTATTGAGTCGCCAGCTTTGCAACTTGCTGTGAGCACAACTGAAGTGCCTGATGAGATGCCCATACATCGCTATTCCAACATTTCTGAAGCATGTTTTGTCCCCACAGCAGCAGAGAAACCAGATGCTCAAGTTACCACTTCCAAAGGCAAAGAGCCATTGTAATGCACCATCGTTCCTATCTGGAATCTGCAGATTGTCAATGATGCATATGCGCGTGTGCCATGAAGGCGCCCTCCATTACAGTTTCACATAAAGAGTTCCTTTCACTTTTGCCTGATCTCAGGCAGCGGCATAAAGAACAAGGTACCCCAAAATGCATTGCAGCTACCAGTGCAGAAGTGGTAGCTAACCAACATTGCAAGTGTTATGCCATCTGCACACTGTGAAGCATGCGTGCCTTTTGTGGAAAATAAAGTGCTTAATGTGACATCTCCAGTTAGCATGCCAATTGCAGCGCCTCTTCCTATAGCTCTGCAGGACCCATTTGAACAATACCTTACCCATCTTCAGCCAGGTGAAATCGAGAATACTGATGTTTTGAAGGTTGCAAAAGAGTCGCATGTGCTCCATTCCATTGATTTATTGATTGACAACCAAGAATACTTTGAAACTATCTTAGATCTGGGTTCACAGATTATCATAATGTCAGAAGCAGTCTGCCATTGTCTTGAACTTCAGTATGACCTGTGCATTCATTTATACATGCAATCAGCCAATGGAGAGGTAGATGAATCACTTGGGCTTGCACACAATGTTTCTGCATGCATTGGAGATATCATTGTCTATGTGCAAGTGCATGTTATCTGTTCACCTGCTTATGATATTCTGTTAGGGCACCCCTTCGATGTGTTAATGCACTCCATCGTGCACGATTTTGTGGATGAAGTGCAAATGATTACTATTTGTGATATGAACACAGGTGCCATTTCCACCATTCCAACAAAGCCTAGAGGAAAGCTGCACCACTTCTTACCAGCTGCAGCAACACTGCACTTTACTATTCAGAATAACCCACAAAGAAATTTTTGCCAGGCTTCGAGGAATTGATTGTAGACCAAGGAGAAGCCACTACTATTATAACATTCAACTCTGATACCCAATCTTGTGATGTTTCCACATTTGCACTTATTCCATTTTCTGCTTCCATTCCATCGACCTCTATTATCTCTCAACTCTACCTATCCCAGTGTACCAACAGTCATGCACAGGCACTCTTAAATTCGATTGACCCTGTAGCACTTATTCCAGCCACATTTCCAAAAAACACACATGCACATGCAACTTTTATTGATTTAGCAGTGTGCACACTGCAAAAGGGCATAGTAACCAAGAAAAAATATAAACTGGTTGCTAGGAAGGCCAAACCAGTTATTGCGCCCGTCCCAAATGAATTCCACATCGAGCGCAACATTATAGATGATCTGTTAGTGATGCTTCCTGTGCATTTACCAAACCCGCCACTATTTACCCCAATCAGGTGCTATACTGAAGAGCACATGCAAGCGCTCCAAAAGCGCCACACTGATTTCTTACTACCAGAGGAGATGAGGATTTTACACCACTTGATGTCTTTGCAGAATGAAGCCTTTGCATGGAGTGATGAGGAGCATGGCAGCTTCAAGACTGTGTTCTTTCCCTCAGTAGAAATCCTGGTCATTCCACACATGCCTTGGATAGAGCGCAACATCCCCATCCCACCAGGCATATACGAAGAAGTTCATGCTATTATCCAGAAGAAGATAGACTCAGGCATTTATGAGTGCTCAAATTCAGCATATAGATTGCAGTGGTTCTGCACACTCAAGAAAGATGGAAAAGCACTGCGCATCATACATAGCCTCGAACCACTTAATTGCATTACCATTAAACACTCCAGCATCACCCCTACATCTGAGTACCTTGCAGAGCAGTTTGTGGGCATGCATGCAACGCTGTCCTTGATCTATATATGGGATATGACGAGCACTTAATCAAAGAATCATTGTGCAACCTTACAACATTCCAGACACCTTATGGTGCAATGCACCTCGTTACATTGCTAATGGGTTGGACAAACTCAGTACCAATCTTCCATGATAATGTGTGCTATATTCTGCAGCCAGAGATACCAGATTACACCATTCCCTATATCAACAATGTTCCAGTCAAGGGGCCTTCAAAGCGCTACATTTTACTGGATGGCTCATGGGAAGCGCTTGCTGCAAACCCTGGTGTTAGGCACTTTGTGTGGGAGCACTTCCAGAACATGAACCACATTGTGCAGCACATGAAATATAGTGGCAGCACTTTTTCTGGGATGAAATCCACATTGTGCACTGAGAACTTCGTCACTTTTGGCCATTAGTGCATGCCAGAAGGTAGAAAACCTGAACGTAACAAGGTAGACATTATCTGCAATTGGGGTGCATGCTACACACTGTCAGAAGTGCATGCATTCTTGGGGACAGTTGGTCTAATGCGCATTTATATCCACAATTATGTGCACCATGTTAATGTGCTCACAAAGCTTATGCACAAGGATGCTGCATTTTAATGGGGCCCAGAGCAGATAGCAGTGCAAAACAACATCAAGCAAGCAATACTAGATTGCCCTGCACTAAAACTTATCAATTATTCCTCAGAATTCCCCGTTATCCTTGCGGTCGACACTTCCCAGATAGCAGTCAGCTTTTACCTTTGCCAGCAAAAAAGCACAAATGCAAAGATGTGCATTTACAACTGGTTTGGCTCAATTATTCTCAATGACAGAAAGGTGCACTTTTCACAACTGAAGCTAGAGAACTATGGGCTTTACCGTGCGCTGCACAGTTTGCACCTTTATATTATAGGTGTGCACAACTTAATTGTCAAGACTGATGCATGCTATATCAATGGCATGCTACAAAACCCCAATATTCAACCATCCACCAGCATTAACCAGTGGATTGTCTCAATCCTTACATTCCACTTTACACTCGTACATGTTAGGGGAATGGTCCATGGTCCAGATGGGCTCTCGTATTGGCCAAAGCAGCCAGAAGACTTAGAAGGAGAAGAAGATGAAGAGTTTGAGGATTGGATTGATGTGCTACATGGCTATATGCATGTGATACATCCTGTTTCACAGTCCTTTGATGTGCAAGCACTTGTGCTAATGCAGCAAGAGCCAAGTGCAAATGTGCAAGATGCACAAAATGCATGCAATCCTATGCTTATTTATGATGACAACTATAGCCAAGTTCCAAGAAGTGCAGCAGCAGATGCAGAGGATGAGAAGTTAGATTTGGTGTGGGTTTGGATGGATACCCTAATGCACCCTAGCAATTTCACAGATTCCAAGTATGGTGCGCTTGTGTGCTATGTGAGTGCCTTTTTCAAAGACAAGACATGCTTATGGAAGTGCAATGTGCATGGCACTCACCAGCTTGTTATTTGGCAGTCTAGATGCCTACCAATATTGCACACCATCCATGACAACACTGGATACAAGCACTTTCACATGACATGTGCTGCATTACTTGAGCACTTTTGGTGGCTGCACATTATGGACAACATCATTTTGTTCATGTGCACTTGTCATATTTGCCAGATCCAGCAAACACAGAAGGTTCTAATACTGCCAGTTGTCAAAATGCCTGTGCCTCTCTTCAGTAAAGTTTATATTGATATGATGCACTTACCAGTATCAGCAGGGCAGTGCTATATTGTCCAAGGGCATTGCTTGCTTGCGACTTGGCCAGAATTCTATGGACTTCCCAAAGAAAATGCGAGTGCACTCAGCGATTGGATATTCCAGGACCTCATCTGCAGATGGGGCACATTGTAGGAGAGAGTCACTGATAATGGCAAGCCATTCATCAAAGCACTAGCCTATCTTAGTAAGCGCTACTATATCAATCACATCCACATATCTGGCTATAATTCACATGCTAATGGAATTGTTGAGCATGCACATTTCGATGTGTGCCAAGCACTTATCAAAGCTGCAGATGGAGTAGAGTCAAAATGGTTCAGTTCACTGTACTCAGTCTTTGGGGCAGAGCACATCATGGTTCAGAAGCGCCTTGGCATTTTGCCATACTTCATTGTTACAGGCATGCAGCCTCTGATCCCTCTCAATATCATTGAAGTAACATACCTTAACCCACCATCAGATTCTATACTCTCCACTACAGACTTGATCATGCAGCAAGTGTGCACATTACAAAAGTGGCCAGAAGACTTAGCATGCATTCATTCCTGCATCTATGCAGAAAGGCACAAAGTGGCACTTTATTTTGAGAAAGCGCACTCAAAAACCATCTGCAATTTTGACTTCCAGCATGGCGACTTAGTCCTTATGCGCAACACAGTGACTGAGAAGAGCCTTAACCACAAAATGTGCGCATGTTATCTTGGTCCTCTAGTTATAGTTTTGCGCAATCAAGGCAGCACATATATCATTTGCGAACTCAATGGAACAGTATTCGACAGGCTAATAGCCACATTTTGCCTACTGCTGTACCATGCATGCAAGTCCATTGTGCTTCCTGACATATTGCTCGATATTACCATAACACAGTTGAGAGAGATGGAAGAGTCCATAGTAGTGGACACAAAAGATGAAGAAACCATTGATGAAGAAGAAGCACAAGGAGATAGCATGGAGGATGAAGAAAGTGCCGATGAGGCACACAATTAGTGCTCCACATGCACCGCTATGGATATTTCACCTTTTTATATGTATGCTTTGCTTTCTTTCATTTTTTTTTACATTACCTGTTTTCTATTTGCAAAGTCACATCTAGGCACCTTCCATGATTGTGCAACCCATGGGTTTTACCAGCCATGATAATCTACTGAGCCTTTTCCATTTTTTTAGAATTTGTCATATGGTGTGCGCTTCCTTTTATCTTTTACTCTTTTATTATTTGGACATGGTCAATATCTCAGTTTGGAAGAGGAAAGTGATGGTTGGATGATTTTTCTGCACTTCTTTGTGTTTGCACATTTTTGCGCTGGAGTGCATTTTTTTTTGCGCTTGACATTTCTTGTTCAAACATTGCCTATCTTATCTCTTCTCCTTCACACATAGTATCTGGGCTTACAATTGGCATTTTACAACATTACAAGAGCATGCATGCAGGTTGGTACAAAATGCGCACATTTGCATGTGTGCATGTGCTGCAGCACTTTGGGGCACATCACGCAGTTATCACGGGTGCAACAAACAAATTGATTTACAGACTATCAATCAGTTTACACAAGTGGGTGACTATTCAACTGACTCCAGAAACTCCAAGTGCTCTGTGGCCACATCCAACTTTGCCTTCATGTCCACCTCCGCTTGTTCCATGCTGCACAGCCAGCTCTTGGCGACTTCCAACTTGACCAGCAACCTTTGGACGTCCTTTTTAAGGCGATCATGAGTGGTGCCCAAGACAGCGACCACCAAGCAGCACTGCACTAAGTCGAGCACTTCAACATCTTGGCCTTGATATATTGCATCCCCTGAGGTGTTCCCCAACCTGGTCTGGCACGAGGATTGGGTGTGCATGCTTGCTTGTTAAAAAGTAAGGCGGCATGGCCTTGGGTGCACTTGCAACAGCATGGGGGGCACATTTTCAACCTTGCAGCACTTTAATGTGCACTCTTTCAAGGGGCTGATGAGCCCCACATTGCTCTCATTACCCTTGTCAGTTTGTGATGCACCTTTGGCAGGAACTGGTTAGTGAAGTGTGGGAGGAGGATGAGAAAAAGTACATACCAGGGTGCCCAGCAGCCGCTTTCCTATCTCTAGAGGTGGCACACAGCTGTGTGAGGGTGCACTTTGGCCATTCACACTTTCACTTCCCCTTTGCGCATGGAGCACACCACTTTCCATTAACAGAGATGCACCTGGCTGGCTTGCCCATGCAGCAGCAGTTATCGCACTAGAGTAACAGGGAAGCCACTTAGTGAGTCTGCAGCATATCAAAAGGAACTTACTCTGGTCTGCTATTAGCATCGGATGTGGCACCAATGCCCTTCAGTGGTGGTACTTCAATGTACATGCATTGCCATGTTGCATCCACTGGGTGTGCATTTGCACCTTCATCTGCACTGGCACTCTTGTTGCTTGGCTCACTCTCTCCTTTGCTTGTCACCCCACTCTCCCAAGATTCACCTGTCCCTTTGCCCACTACCTTGACATCGGTTGCTGTGGAAAGCGCATGCAGAGAGTGCACCAGTGTGATGCACACCTTTTTATCTTCCTGTGCTTCGACAGTATCTATGTTGCTCGCTTCATAAATCACCCTGAACTCACCTTCCAATCACTCCAAGTTGACCTCAGGCACCTGCAATTCAGCTGCCAAGAGTGCACAGTACACCTTGCATGCTTTGGTGTGCTCCACGCATGCTTCCAGCTGACCCACCAGTTCATGTGCCCTATGCTCAAATTCTGTGGACAGCTCCTTCTTCTCGATCATCTTATGCATATCTGGCATCGGTTCCTCACCCCAAGTAAGCCACTCTTCAACCAAGATTCCACTGAATGTGCTGTACACCTTTTCGAGGAGTGCATTGAGTTCTGCATTGTCCTTGACAGTGTCCGCTCAGCTTTTATACATGCTCTACACACCCTCATCCTTAGCCAACTATGCTAGTTATAGAAACACAAAAAGCAACCCAGTTTGCTGCAGAATCCTTTGCCCCAAGCCTGCATAGCTGCCTGCTCGCTTCCAGCAACAGGGAGGGTCTCACTGAGTGCCAAGATTATTTGCCTGAGAGCTAGGATAGTTGCCAAAGACATTGGATCATTTAGATATGGGATGTGGAAAGAGCTGTTGAGGATAGATGGTGGTCAGGGATAGATAAGGGAAGAATGGCCACTTATGTGAGTGAAGAAAGTTTTGTGCTGACCAATCGTATGCTGCCTGAGGACAGTCAGTATTTCAGTTGGGAGGAGATGATATGGCTCCCTATCACCCTGTATGCATACTATGGTATTTTTTGTGATTGTGCACACCTCCTAAATGGCTTCTGCTCACTTTGTGCAGTGCACTTTTGTGTGCCTTTGTGCACTTCCATGCACTTTCATGTGCCTTTGACTGCTTAGGTGTGCTTTTGTGCATCTTTTACATTTCTACTGTGCCTCTGGATCCCCCATAGCTGCCTTCTGTTGTGTGCTCTAAATGTGCCTTGTTACACTTCAAACTGCCTCTGTGCACCCCCCCCACACTCCTTATCTGCCTTTCACAGTTTATTGCATGCTTGATGTGCCTTTATGCACTCCTTTTACACTTTACCCACAACTCACATTCTCTGTTGCACACTCATTGCACAATTCCTATCACACACATGACAATCCACCACACCAATTGTGCTGTGCATCATGGTTTCCAGCTTACTGGTGCATTTATTTGAGGTGCATCGCAATTCCAGTACAAGTGAGCTGTGCATTCTCACCTAATCTGGGCACTTTGCACTTATTTGGTATTGGACCATGCACATTTGGGTGCTTTCACATAATCCTGGCACTTTGGCACTATTTGGCCTTGCACAGCATCTCCTTATAGTTCTTCCACATTTCCAATTGGCATCACCTTATCTGGTAACCAGCACAGGTCGTGTTGGAGCAGACTACATATGCTGCACAGAGGAAGAGACAACACGTTCCTTATAACCTACCTGGGGTTTAGTTAGTCTTAGAGCTAGGGTTTAGCAGAGGTAAGAACATTGTATATCTTCTATAGTACAGATTCTCCTTATATACATAATAGTAAGGATGTCACATGACTCAGGAATGTGTTTACCACATGTATGTGCAGTAAGCGCAGTAACATGTGTATGCTGCATGCATTGCCTCATGTATGCAGCATGCATCAGGATTTAATTTCAACACCTCCCCTCAAACTGTACAGTGCTCTAAGCAGCTAAGTTTGAATCTCAAAAGTAATTCCGAGAGAGTCTCTAAATTTCCTGAATAAGACAGCACCAAGGTTCTTTGTGAACATGTCAGCTGGATGATCACTTCCAGGAATGAAAATGACTGTGACTTTGTCATTTTCTATGCATTCGCGGGTATAGTGGTAGCAAATGTCTATATGTTTGGTCCTTCTTTCCTGAACTGGATTTGATCCAATAAAGATGGATCCCTGATTATCAGCGCAGATTGGTACGTGCTTCAGTAAATATCCAAGTTCCTGGAATAAGGACTCTATCCACACTATCTGTCGACAAGTGTCGGAGAGAGCCATATACTTGGCTTCTGTAGATGACAGTGCTACAGTTTTTTGTAAATGGGACTGCCAGCACACAATGCCACTTGCTAGAGTAGCAAAGCAACCCATTGTAGATCGGTGTTTGACAGTGTCAGCTGCCCAATCAGAATCTGTGAAGGCCTGTAGCCCCTCAGACTTCTCACCATCATAGACAATGTTATATTTCTGGGTTCCCACCAGATAGCACATGATGTACATTGCTTTGTCTAGATGTTCTTGGCTAGGATTAGCCGAGAATTGTGACATCTTGATTACCACATAAGCGATATCAGGTCACGTTCCAAGCATCAGATACAATAAAGATCCAATCACAGACTGATATTTTGATCTAAGCATTGCATTGGGCATTGCTGTGTTTTCTGATGGTCTGTAACCAGTCGGGAGTGGAGTGGGGGTTGCTTTGGCATTTGTCATCTCGAATCTCTCAAGCACTTTGGCGAGATATTCAGTTTGATCGAGTTTGACTTTGCTTGCAGTCTGGGTGATGCACATGCCTAAGAATTCCATGACTTTTTCAGTACTATGGCACTCCCAATGCTTTAGACAAGCATTTTTCTTTTCATCCACAAGTTTCTTGTTCTTCCCCATGAACAAGCCATCATCAACATAGACAAGTGCAATAACAATGCTGCCTGTTTTAGGATCCTTGTGTATGAAAATGCCGGCATCAGAGCTGGCGCGCATGAACCCAATGGTGTGCATGAATGCCTCTAGCTCTTTCCACCATGCAAGTGAGGCTTGTTTAAGGCCATACAATGCTCGGCGTAAGCGCAATACTTTGCGCTCTTTTCCCTCGAGTCTGAAACCCTCAGGTTGATCCATATAGATCTCCTCATCTAGTTTGCCATATAAAAATGCAGTTTTTACATCTAGGCTGGTCATATACATGCCCTCTAGAGATGCAAGTGCAAACATGAGGCGTACGGTCTCGTAGCGGACTACCAGTGAGAAAATCTCATCAAAGTCAATGCCTTCAACTTGTGAAAAGCCTTTGGCCATGAGTCTGGCTCATTTTCTTCCATCTGATTTTACAGAGAAAACCATCTATTTTTAATCGTTTTTCGATCATGTGGAAGATCAATGATGTCATAGACTTGTCGCTTATGAAGAGCCTCTAATTCTTCATGACAAGCTTGTTTCCACTCACGTTGCTGCTGCCATAGTAGGCATGCAATATCGCGAAATTGGTTTGGAACTTGGCTTATTTTACTCGATGGTTTGACTGCTTTTGACAACAGCCAGCGAATAAGCTTATCTCCTCCTTCCTTGGTTATCTTTTTAATATAACCTGCTTCGTCCAGTTCCCCCATTGGGTAATCATGTTCTTGATCATTGGAATCGGGCACACTCTCGTGGGGTGCTGAACTCGGTCCAGCAACTGGTTCTTTCTGTTGAGATTGTGGTCGTGTTCGGTTATGATCCGAATCTTGACCTACAGATCTCTTCCAATATCGATCACGTGCAATGTCTCTCTCTATGTCAGAGGGGAGTCGCTTCTCTCCATAGGTATTGCCAGGACGGTTTGGGATGTTCCTCTGCCTGCCTGATCGATGGGGCAATTGCTGCCATTCCTGTTGATCATCACATCTTGGACAAAAGTCCTCAGTGGTTACTGGAGGCAGTGGAGGAGGAGCATCTGTCACATCGTCATGCACCTTTTGCTCACTTGGTACATCATCATCATCATTTTCTGATGATGGAGGAAGGGGCGGATCTTGTGGCGGTATAGAATCATCGCCATCTGTTCCAGATGAGTGGTCATCATCTTCTGGTTCTGGAGGTGGAAAATCACCAAGGTCTGTATTGGCAGGAGTTTTAGCTCCGGGACAGCATGGGAACAACGTTTCATCAAATAGTGCCGTAGCACCAATGAATATTGCGCCACTAGGTCGCATGAAACAGTATGCTTTAATGCCATCTTCTAATCCAAGGTACCTCATCAACTCTGATCGAGGAGCCAATGTGTTTGGATGCTTCTCCTTGGGTAGGTAGACGTAAGCACCACAACCAAAAACCTTCAGATTGTTTAGATCTGGGTGGACCTTTGTCAGGTCCTCAACCAGTGTCAGCCATTTCAGGCACCTTATCGGGGTTTGGTTGTATAGGTGTGTTGCATGTTCAATGCAAAATTCCCACCATGATTGTGGTAGACATGCAGTAAATCGCAGGGTTTGCGACTTTTCCATTATTGTCCTTATGGCATGCTCTGCACGCCCATTCTGTTGGTGAACGTGGGGTGCAGACATCTCTATTTTGATGCCAAAGTCCTTGAGCACATTTTGTAGCTCATGATCTTTGAACTCCCCCCCTGGATCAACACACCAGCGCTTGATTGTAGCGCCATACTGTGTCAAAGCCACTGCCCGAAATTGTCTGATGGCCACAGCAGCATCAGATTTCTTTTTAAGGCATTGGACCCAGATATGTGACATTTTGTCATCCAGAAATACAATAAAGTATTTATGTTTATGGTACGATAGTACTGGGAGTTCCTTCAGATCGGAATGTATTAATTCAAAGGGTCTTTCTGCGCATGAATCTGATTCGGGAAAAGATTTTGAGGTCATTTTCCCTTCAGCACACCCTGGACATATAATTTTGTCTTTAGGAATAATTAAATTCCTCGGGAATTTTATGGTGCTATTAGGCATCTTCCCTAGCGCCTCTTTGGATGGGTGTCCAAGTCGCTTATGCCAAGTCGAGTAGTCTGCGACATACATTGTCGTGACATTGATTCCCTTGGTGCTCAATATATGAGTCCAAGCCCAATAAATAGTGTCACGTTTCATAAGAGGGACACAATCCATAATTGGGTTTCCTTGCTTGAAAAATGAAATTTGTGCAGAGGAACCATGCACATCACTTCTGTCTTGCAAGAAGATGCCCATTGACAGTAATCGAGCATTACAGTCGGGTATGTAGTAGATGGGGTATAATTGCGTTTCATGCATCTCTGTCTTCCCATGACATACTACCTGATGTCTAATGAAGACTGCTCCTTTCCCTACTATATGAGTAGTACCCATGGCTGTTTGAACCAGAGTAGAGTCCTTTCTTGGTAAAGGCTCGTAAGAAGCAAAATCTTTAATTTCACCAGTGAAGTGTTTTGATGCGCCTGAATCCATGATCCAGTCGGCACCTTTCTTACAATTTCCATTTGCACATGTAACACATATATTAAGATGTAAATTGTTCTATGATACATTTAGTAGTGGTAAAATTTCACATGAAAAGTTCGCTGTGATCAGTGGAATGTTAATTCTTGTGCTTGTGGCAGGTAAAAGGACTGACCTTTCATTATATGTACCTGTTTCAAGCAGTTCATCGACGAGCATTTCGTCGATGGCTTTCCATACTTCTTCATCAGAAACCGCAGGTTCTGATCCAAGGGAGATGCTATCGTCTTCTACCTCTACGATCCTTGGTTCTGGTTCAATCCTCCTCCTCTTACCTTCTCGCACTGTTAGGTGCTCTTCCAGCGGTCGCAGATTTTTTGTGCTGCGTGGGAGATTCATTTGCTCGAGGGTGTCTCGAGCCTGCTGATATTCAGTATAGACCAAATGAGAGGTAGAGGCCATGCCCATGTATGCCTGTGCAGGTGGTCGGCAGTGAGGATCCCTTGTGGGAGTATGTTCATGCTTCTCGATGCGCTGGATGAGCAGCATTGGTGGTATGATGGTGCCATTACCATTATAGTAGTAAAGGCTTGTGAGGCGAGGTGGGAATGTTTCTCTTTAGGTTTTTCCTCTTTAGTCTTTTTATCCCCATGTCATCCACACTTTTGGGATGAATCTCCATTGTTGCCCTGAGATTGCCATTTGGGGTTTCCCCCTTTGCGCTTGACAGCAGAAAGCTTGGTGGGCTGAGGTGGGCTGATGGGCTTTCCAACTGCTGTGTGCCATGAGGCCTCAGCAACAATGAAGTTCTTGACATGTTTAAATGTCAAGGCTGTAGTAGTGGTCGTGTTAAGGACCGTGGCGGATAGAGAATCATACTCATGTGGCATCGCAGCAAGTAGAATCATTGCCTGTACTAATTCAGGGATGGCGACATTGGCAGCCGTAAGGCACTTGAATTTATCAGCCATTTTGGCAATCTCTGGCATGGGATTCGCAGCCAGAATTTTGATTGCGATTGCAGACCTAAAGTCTGCAAAGACTTGGGAGGGGCCATCGACACCATAGTCGGTGTGGATGAGATCCCACACCTCCTCAGCAGTGTCCTTGGTGTTGGCACGCTGCTGAATAGAGGGGGCCATGTGAAGCACTAGGCTACCAATAGCCTGGTCATTCTTATTGTTCCAGGTCTGGAGCTTGGCATTAGCTTCCACTACTAGTGCAGCATTTGTCACCGTCAAAGGAGGTGCCAGGGGTGGTTTTAGTTCCATCCCGCTATTTATTTGCCAGAGGCCCTGAGACCTGAGCCACACCTTCATTGAGTCAGCCCATTGAATGTAGTTAGAGCCGTCGAAAGTTTGTACAAGTTTTTCAAGAGTTGAAGACATGATGTTATAGTGGCAGCTGGTAAAAGTGCTCAATCAGTCCTCTATTCAAGAAAACACATTCCATAATCTCAGGCAAAAACACTCCTTCAGAGTGGTTAACCCTAGTCAACCTGGGTTTTTAAATGCAGCTCACAGGGAGCGCAATGCAGCTCACAAAGAGCGCAAGGTTACAATTTGGAGACAATGAAGTCAACGTCGTTCACAGCCAGTTAAGGCGCGTTCACGACATGCCCAGCAGGGCCCATAACCTGTTGGAGCAGACTACATATGCTGCACAGAGGAAGAGATGACACGTTCCTTATAACCTACCTGGGGTTTAGTTAGTCTTAGAGCTAGGGTTTAGTAGAAGTAAGAACACTGTATATCTTCTATAGTATAGGTTCTCCTTATATACATAATAGTAAGGATGTCACATGACTCAGGAATGTATTTACCACATGTATGCGCAGTAAGCGCAGTAACATGTGTATGCTGCATGCATTGCCTCATGTATACAGCATGCATCAGGATTTAATTTCAACAGGTCGATTATGTCATTATTACTAAGGCGCAGCACACAATGCATAACACTGAAGTGGATCAATTGGGAAGAGCACATGGGACCTGGAGCACACCAGAAATAGAGCATCACACTGGAACAGTTGGGTATTGAGCTATAGCATGTGCAAATCTTATTGGCTAAGGCAGTGGCATAGTGTGGTCAGGTTTAGATGGGTGAATAGATGCACTTGTGGGTAGCACATGGCACTTTCTATTTTTACACTTTATTTTACTGTCTTTATCACATAAGCCATTTGTACATAGTAGGCAGACAGATAGAGAATTCAGAGGATCTTTCCCCCCTTCATAGTTCATAGCTCAGTCAGTGTCGCACATAGTCTGTGCATCAGCATCCAGTCCATGCACCTTTGTAGTGTGCCCTTCATATAACCATGTTTGCATATCATTTGCATCCCCTCATCGTATTGCTGCATTTCATCTCTGCATTGCATCCTTCATCTTCATTTGTGCACTCTTGTAGTGCACCCTTCATATAGCCACATTTGCACACCATTTGCGCATTTTATTGTATAGCCACATTTTGCACACCATTTGTGCATTTTCCACCCATTGTGCTCACATCCCATTTGTGCCCCCAACCTGTGCACCACCCTTGCAGCACATCCCAGTGCTGTCCTTGTCCCACTACACCTCCCACTTTAATCTCCTTCATCATTGCACATTTTTGCACTTTCATTGCACATTTTTCTGCACTGAACATTTTTGCCCCTTTGCATTGTGCACTTTTTCACCATTGCACATACCTTCCTTTTTGCATACACAACTAGTGTGCACCTAGAGAACCACCATACCAGCCTCTTCGTAGTTCCTGCACTCCGAAGGATGATCTGAGGCCCTCTAATTGAACCCCTCCACCCTGAGCATGCCTGCAGTTGTAGTTTTAGTGTTCACCCCTTCTGTTGAGACTCTGCACCGAGTACCAACTGAACACATCAGTGCTTTAGCAACCATGTTATCTAATTGTGAGTTCAAAATCTGCAAGATAAGGGGGATCAAGAGGTAACTTAACAAGATCAGGGATAATTATAGGCTTGAATACTTGGCTAGTGGGATCCAGCATGTAAGTTGGTACTCGGCAAACTTTGCGGTTGACTGGTTTGTACCTTTTTGCTGCATTCAAGTACCATGGTTGGTCTTTGGTCAGAGCTTGCTGTGTCCAAGATGTGCTCAGGGGTATTGAAGAAGATGGAGCTGCAAAATAAAAACTTTTAAGGAGAGAATTATAAGCTTTGGAAGGTGAGAGTGAGGAAATTAAACTGGAGTCTTTGTCATTGCATTCTCAAACTAAACATTGCAAAGTTCATCCAACATAAGATACAGGCACATTCTGAGAGTTGTCAGGCCTGAATTGCATGCCTGGCTTCAGTTTTCCAAATTGGATAATTCTTTGATTTACAAATGCTGCCCCTGGAAAGTCAACCATTCAGTATTGCGAGGAGGATTAGCAGCTACAAGCTGAATCACTAATGTGGGTGGGTTTCCTCATTCCCTATCTCCATCCTTCCAGACACATATCTCAATGACTCCAGTTCATGAATACATCAATGATATGGAGAACCACTGAAGCCAAGGTTGACCAAGTATGACATCTTGTTTCCCTGTACCTTCTCGGCTAACAAAGAAATGGTGATCGAATTGGTGGACCCCACAGAGTAATGGGACATTATGGCAACACCCCATGAGGGACACTGCACCACCATTGATACCTTTGAGTGACCAGCATGCTCCATCGACATCAAGTGCTAGATTTGTCTGTTGATATAGTTCATCCAAGATTAAATTAAGCTCCAAGCCCATGTCGATCATGAATGCAACATGTAATCCCACTACTGTTCCTTCAAAGTGGCCTGTCATCATAGCGAAGAGAGGATTGGTGTGGATTTTGATGGCTGAGAAATATTGAAGGAGGATGTCATCCACATTCTCCATGTCATCGTCATAGGACAGTAAGAGTTCTGAGTTTGAAAAAGGGTCCCTGTTCCCATATTCAGCATTGTCTTCATACACAATGGAGCCAGTTGTGGTTAAGTCTTTGAGAGTGGTGGCAACTACCAGCTTTGATGTGTATTTGCATTGAGTTTTGGTGAGATCTGAAAACCATTTTTGAAGCTCGGAAGATATTCCTAAAAATTGCATCACTGTCCACCATTTCTTAAATGGTTGAGGTAAAATGGTATCCACTGGTAGATTTCATGAGCTTGTTGCAGTCTTGGGCATTTATGTCATTACTTCCTGGAGCTTGACCTGTTGGGTTTGGCTTTGGGGCAGTTTTTTGCTGGCACCAAGTTTCTTCTATATTTTCAGAATGGGGCTGGTGGTTTGGTGGAGCGTTGACAGCTGGGTGCTGCACCGGGGGTACCTGCTGTAGAGAGGCTGGGACTTGTAGATTAGGGACTCTGGTTGTCAGTACTTTAGAATTTGAATCTGGTTTTCTTTTGTCAGTGTTACCTCTCTTTGTATCTTTGGTTTGTAAGCACATGGTTGGGAAGGCAGACACGCCATAGGCATCATCATTGAGGACATCCTGGCTGTTGGACTGAAGACCCACTATAGTGGCCATGTGGGCAGGTGGGTCATGATTCTCCCAGCCTTTACCTTTTAAATTGCTCAAGGAAGTGGCTGTAATGGGTTGTTCATCTCTTAAGGCCTTGGTCACACCTCTACCTGGCACACTGCATGGTAGGACACCTCCATTTGCATGCATGGCAATAAAGTCCTCATCAATAAGAACTCAAACTTCGAGGCAGTTGTAGATACCAAGCCTGTGGGCATTAGATTTGTTAAGATGAAACACCTACATTCTGGTGTTGCTATGTTGCCACCTGTCACTCTTCCTGCTGCTAGCTCCTGAAGGATGTTGACTTGCCCTTGTTGCAGTTCTTGAATTTGATGCATCTGACCAAGTTGCAGTTCTTACATTTGCTTGGCTAAGGTCTCAAAGCTTGAAGAGACTGAATTGTCGACTGCTGGGACTGCAGGAACCTTTTTAAAGCTAAATTTTACCTTCTTCTTTATTTTTCGAGCTGGTTTCACTGTCTGCTCATCATCCGAACTGTCTGAATCAAAGCTGTCAGATTCTTTGCTTGAATCTGTGGAGTGGTCAGTGTCATATGTATCAGCATACAGGTCATCTTCATCAAACTTTTTCTGCAACAAGGCTAGAACATCATCCCTGGCAGGAGGTGACTGTATCTTGGTCTTGTCTGCTGGTAATCTGCAACAGATCATCTTCTGTTGCATCTTTGGGATTCCCCTGAAAAATAAAATGTTAGCCTCATTCTCAGAAAGTAGCTGACTTGTGATGAGGAGCGAGGCTCGAGCTGTAAAATTCCTATAATAGTGGTCAGCATTCTGTATGTGCATGAAAGCCTTGTTCTCTGCTTGTCTTTTAATCCATTTTTATAACTTGTCTGGGGAGACATGGGATTGGCAATCATTTGAGTCATAAGGTCTGACTAAGTAGGTGTGCATCGCTGCCCATTTGTGTTGAGTCCAATGGGTGGCCACTTCTATAACATATCAGACCCGTCAATGGCAGTACTGTAGGACATATGCTGGAAGGTCATCATATGGTATGTCTGCAGAGTCAGTATGAACTTCCAGAGAATCCAAGAAGTCTTTATGCATTTTCATTTAAAGTACAGTGCATCATGGGCTCCTCATGTTGGCATCAGTGTTATGATGCATGGTGCAGCTGGTTGGACTGCAGGTTTGTGCTATAATGGGGATTTGAACAGGTGTTAACAGGGTGGGTGCATTTTCTTCAAGTCTTGCATGTCTTCTCATTGTGAGAGGTTTCAGATGTGAAGGCTTGCATGACAGTTTGAGGTTTGAAAGGCTGGGGGAGTGCACAATGCATATAGGTTTGATTGGAAAAGGGCTGTGAAGGTAGTTAGATGGTAGTGAGTTGGTGAGTCAATTGTGGTTGATGAGATTTATAACCAACAAATTAGTGTCAATATTGAAAGGGATGCTTACTGTATGTTTGGGCTGTGAACTAAGAATGGAGCACCAATTTAAAAGAGACCCCTTGTTTTGGTCACTAGCTGTCACAGGAGAAAAAGTCTATTGGGGAACTGTCAATGACAGACATCATGTCACAAGCAATGGGGTAAGCATAAAGAGGGAGATTGAGAGGAAAGAGTAGAGTCTGCATGCCAAAAGCTCACAGTAGGGTCCTGCATATATAGTGAGAGACAAAACCTTTCAAATGATTTTTGAAGTTGAACTATTTCTTAAATAAATCAAGAACAACTCAACCAGACATGTCCAAATTTAAAATAGTGGTAGAATATCATGTGACTAATAAGTTGCAATTTGTTTTATTATATAATCTTAATTTGTTCCCATGTTATTAATATTTTACTGGCACAAGTCCATTTGAAAGGTTTTGTCCCTCTGGTATTATAAAATATTATTCTAATATTCTAGTACTTGGTATAGCCCCCCTTTGCCTGTAACACAGCCTAAACCCTTCTAGGCATACTCTCTATCAGATTCTGATAGACAGATGCTGGAATATCATTCCACTCCTTCTGTACTCTCTCCCACAACTCTGCAATTCCAGATGCTGGAGTATCATACTCTCTCTCTCCAAGTCTAACCTTGAGGTAATGCCAAAGGTGTTCAATGGGGTTAAGGTCTGCTGATTGAGGGGGCCACTGAATAATCTCTAATCCACTGTCTTGAAGCCATTTTTGGGCCTTTTTGCTCTTGTGTTTGGGGTCATTGTCCTGCTGAAAAAGAACATCTATTGGGTTTTTCTGGTAATACCTGATTGATTCTTGAAGTTCATCATCCATTCTCCCATTAATCTTGGTTGCATATCCAGGCCCTTTCCAGAACATACATCCCCAGATCATCAGAGAACCCCCTCCAAACTTGATTGTCCCCTGCCCCAGCCTATCATTCAACTCCTCTCCTGGCTTTTTCCACACCCATTTCTTCCCATCTGACCCCAAATAATTGATTTTGGTCTTATCTGACCATATAACCCTCTTCTAGTTCTCCACTGTCCAGTCTTTGTGTGCTTCTGCAAAGTCCATCCTAAGCCTCCTATGCTTCTTGGAGAGAAAAGGTCGTTTTCGCTTGGTTACACTTCATTCCAGTGCCTCTGAGTGCTCTTCATACTGTCTTCACAGTAAATGATGTGTTGGTCATGTCTTATAAGGTTTTGGTGACCTCAGTGGCATTTTCAGCCTTCTGAGAAGTGATGAGGTGAATGGCATAGTGGGTATTGACAGGTGAAAGCCTCTGTGGATGGCCACCAACAGATTTGGACAAGTGATGAATGATGTTTGGAGTGAATATTGGATACAGAACCAACACTGGATGCATCTTGATCTCACTTCATCATCATCTCGAATTTTCCCATGGTTCACCCGCAGGATATCAGGACAGATGACGAGAGCAGAACTAGAATAGCATACATAGCCCTCTAATAACTGAACAAACCACACAACCAAAAATGCCGAACATGAGTCCAGGCCCACCTGGGCCACCACCAACAAAAAACACAAGGCAGACAGCTCAAGTGGCGGAAATGACAGGCACTGATCAATGGAGCAGAGAGGCACTAGAGAAAGGAGTGGGAATCGCAACTGATGTCACCAACGCCAAGCAAGCCATAGAGCTCCTACGCAACAAACAGTACCTACCCATTGGAGAGGAACCGAATCTGAGCAACATATCATACATGCTCTTCCAAGTAGCACATGCACTCCCCAAAATGCCCAAGGCCTACAGTGACACGATCAGAGCAATGGCCTTCCTAGTCAAATGAGAATCAGTAATATGAATGGCCACGATGGTATCAACTAAAATCAGAGAGCAGATACAGGAACGGATAACGCAGACAGCGGCAAATGTCGTGGATCTCAAAGATGTGCCACCCGCAAACTACTACCAGAACCAAAACGATGCCTTAGATGCCAAAATTTCAGCCACATAGCGAAAGACTGCAGCAGCCACACAGACATCTGCGCCAGATGTGGAGAGGAGCACCGCACGGACACATGCACAGTAACTGACCCAAAGAGCTTCAAATGTGCTAACTGCATTCCCAGAGAAGCGAAAGGACATGGAACAGCAGATAGGCAATGCCTAACCTTCCTGATGGAAACCAAAAGGTTGCAAACAAGAATCTCTGAAATGAAGTACAGGTTCTTCCCCATGAATGACCCCCACACATGGAGACCCATGAACGAAGACACAGAGAATGCACAAGCCCAGAACTACTACCAGGAACCACCTCAAGAGCAACAACTGGAACTGACACAAAGATGGAGCGACAAAAGATTTGAAGAACAGTGGGCCATCATCAGAAACAGGAGATGAGGACAAAGAAATGAAAACGAGAGAGACAGAGACTTCCAATCGGGGGCTAACATTGGAGCAACAGATAATGGATGGCAGAGATCACGCGAACCATGCAGCACACCAACAACCCTAGACCACTACTTCAGACCAGGGACCACGAGCAACCATTGACAAGAAAATACTCAACGAAGAGAGGAAGAAAGAAGGGGATGGGGAGATGAACACAATGATAAATGCGGTCTGGGGCACATAGAGCAATGTGGAGAACAGTACCCAGAACCCGAGGAGCCAAGAGCCAAAATGCTGTTAAGCTACATGAACACACCCACACAATGAACGACAACAGACAGACAATACACATCAGGCAGCAAAATACAAACAAGTCGCTCATCAGCCAATTGGACCTCCTGACATCGCTCAGAAGGACAGACTATGACATATGCCTAATACAAGAACCCTATGTCGACTTCAAGGGTATGACACAAGCTAATGCCAACTGGACAGCACTATACCCAACAACACATGCAGCACACCCAGATACAACGAGAATGGTAACACTAATCAACAGCAGGATACTATCTGATACATGGACACAGATCCCGATTGAAAGCCCCGACATGGTGGTGATGATCATACAAGGTGACTTTGGAACCTTATGAATAGCCAACATATATAACGACTGCAATAATAATGAAACCCTCAAAAAACTTGCAATGCACCTGCGACAGCCAACCCCACCACACTGGCGATGCCCGATCCACACTATGTGGGGAGGAGACTTTAACCGACACCACCCATTGTGAGATGAACCACGGAACAATCACCTCTTCACGACCACCAACCTAGAATTAGCCCAGCTGCTACTCAACATGATAGCCAGATACGAAATGAAAATGGCCCTCCCCCCGCTCATCCCAACACTCAAATCCCACAGCACAGGCAATTTCACAAGGGTAGACAACATCTTCTGCACAGAACAAATCCACGACGCAATCATCAAATGCCACACAGAAGACGAAACCCGCCCAGCCAGAACAGACCACTTTCCCATAATCACTGAGATCGACATACAACCACGCACTGCAAACACCGAACCCCGAAAAAATTTCTGCATGACAGACTGGAATGAGCTGGTACAAGACCTAACCGAAGCCCTAGCAACTGAACCGTCGACAGAGATTCAAGACATCAGAACCTTCAAGACGCAGTTAAAGAAACTAAACCAAATCGTACAAGACACCACTGACAAACATGTGCCTGACACCAAACCCAGCCCATACGCAAAATGATGGTGGACGAAGGAACTAGCGCAGGAGAAAAGAAACATGAGAAAACTAGGTCCAAAATCAAAACAATTCCAACTCATAACACACCACCCAATACATGAGGAACACTGACGGCAGAGAAACTGGTACGCAGAGAAGATCAAGGAAGCCAAGGCACAACACTGGGTAGAGTGGCTGGAGAGTCTCGACAACACCATGCTATGGAACGCAAACAGGTTAGTGACTGGACCTGCAACAGACGCAGGTAGGACCAGGGTACCATCGCTACAGGTAAAAAACCTGACAACAAAATAGGTAGAGAGGGAAGCAATAGACAACACAAGCAAGGGCCAACTCTTCTTCAAAACATTCTTCCCACCACTGAACCCCAACGCCCCACTGGTGCCAGCCGATACAGAATACCCAGAACCAAAATGGGAATTCACTAACATCACAGATGAACAAATACATCGAGCAATAAAAAAGATGAAGCCCTACAAAGCAACCAAAAAAGGTATGGCACTGAACTGTGTACTAGTACATGCATGCACAGCACTGGTACCCCACCTTGGACCCCTATTCCATGCCACACACATGCTAAAATACTACCCGCCAGAATGGGCCACAACGGAAACACTGGTGATGAAAAAACCAGAAAAGAAGGACTACACCAGCCCAACAGCGTGGAGACCAATCATATTATCAGATGGCTTCACTCGGCTCCTCAACAGCTGCCAAACAGATGATGTAGTAACGATGTGTGAAAAACATGGCATACTCCCAGCCAACCACTTTGCAGCACGGCCTGGTCGAATGACCACAGACTCAGTCCACCTGCTAGCAAAAACAGTCAAAGACACATGGCGCAAAGGTTTAGTAGCCTCAGTCCTCTTCCTCGATGTAAAGAGGGCCTTCCCCAGTGTCAACCTTGACAGACTAATACACGACATGCGACAATGGGGAATACCAAAAGAGTACATGGAATGGATACGACGCAGAATGCAAAACCGCCAAATGAACATGAAATTCGATGACTATGAAACTGACTGCTTCCAGGTAGAAAACAGGCTCAATCAAGGTGACCCCTTCTCAGGGATCTGCTACCCGATATACAATGGAGACCTGCTTGGCATACCAGAGAGAAAAACAGGCGAGGTGATACTACTCTTTGTTGATGACACGGCAATAATCACCACAGGGAAGGACTTCATAGAAACACATGAAAAACTAAACAACATCATGGAGCGAACGGGAGGCATCTTTGAGTGGGCAAGAGACCACAACTGCGAGTTCAGCATCGAAAAATTCCAACTACTCGACCTAACGAGAAGAACGATACCAACCCCAATCGCACCGTGGAGATGCATCCCAATGCCACGAAGAGCACTCAAGCTAAGAAACCACTGAATACCATCTGCAGAAACAGCAAAATTCCTCGGAATCACTGTCGACCACAGACTAGACTGGAAAGCACAAAGCGCAGTAGCTTTAGCCAAAGGACAAGACTGGATGATACAATTCGGACGGCTCACAAAAACAACACGAGGAACGGCAGCACAATACATTTGAAGGCTATATCTTTCCATTGCTGTACCACGAATGCTATATAGCACTGACCTATTTCTCACTCCACAGAGATGCACCGCAAAGCAAACAAAAACATACAAAAGTGGGAGGGCCATCATCAACAAGCTAGCAGGTGTCCAACGAAAAGCGGCCCTTATGATTACAGGCATGATGAGAACAACAGCAACAGACATATTAGATCTGATGGCCAACCTCCTCCCGTTCCGGCTGCTAGTTGACCAACATAGACACCATGCAGCCCTATGGCTAGCCACACTACTGGTAGGCCACCCCCTACAAAAGGCAGTCACTAATGCAGCATGCAGACAAGTAAAATGACACCCCACACCACTCCACAAACTCATGGACACATATGGCATAAACCCAACAAAAATCGAAACAATAGCAGCCACAAGATATGACTCAAAATGGACACCCAAGATCAAAATGCAGATCGCAAATGACTGAGAAGAAACGAGAAAAATGGAAGAGGAAGACCACACAGACGTAAAAGTATACACCGACGGATCTGGAACAGAAGGGATGATCGTGGCAGCAACAGTCTTATACCGAGCAGGAACAGAAAAGAGGAGAATGGGATTCAGGCTGGGGACAAGTGGGAAGCACACTGTGTATGAGGGAGAGGGCGTGGGGATGCTTCTAGGCATCAAGCTAATCGCCAATGAATGGAATATCCAATCTGCAACAGTATGCGTTGACAACCAAGCAGCGATCACAGCAGCAGCTAGCATGAAACCACTACCCGGACACTACATCTTCGACGTGCTACATGATGAGCTCACAAAGCTAAGAAGAAAACATATGGGGATCAAACTATGGATACGATGGATGCTGGGACATGAGGGAATAGAGGGAAATGAAGCAGCCGACGAACAGGCAAAGAGAGCAGCAGAACAAGGGGCAGACAACCAGTGACAAGACCTACCCCCACTTCTATGAAACCCCTTACCCATAAGCAAATCCGCCACCAAACAAGCATATATGGAAAAACTAAAGCAGAGGACAGCGAAGCTATGGACAAAATCACCACGATACAACCAGCTTCGACACACAGACCCAACCGCGCCAACAAAAACATACCTATGCCTCATCGCAACCCTATCACGCAGCCAGACAAGCCTGCTCACACAACTATGCACAGGCCATGCACCACTAGCCAAACACCTACACCGCATAAAGAAAGCAGAATTGCCACTATGCCCAGCATGTGGAGAGGCAGAAGAAACAGTCATTCACCTACTAGTACACTGCCCAGCACACCAACGACACCGCGACAAGCTGTGACGAAAAATGGGAAGGATCAGCTTTGACATAGCACACATGCTCACTACAAAAAGCACCCTACCACACCTCTTCCGATTCATAGCAAAAACAGGATGGCTCCACAACCTCACGCAGCAAGACACACAAGAGTCAAGAGGATGAGAAGAAGGAGAAACACCACATACCAAGAATCCTCGGTTAACAGCGCCTTGAGCGCTTTGAGGGATGACCCTCTCAGCGGATGTAAAGGAGAGAAGGAGGAACAGAAGTTTTATTAAGTAGACTACACGTGTTTGTACATTCTCTGGCATATGGTCCACCACAATGGAGAATAAACAAGGAAAAAAAAAAAAAAAAAAAAAAGAACCAACACTTATACCAGTGATGGAGGAGATAGCAGGACAAGACTGCCCTTTGTCAAGCAGTTCAAGAACATGAGTGTGTTAAGCAGAAGTAAATGATCGCATGAGTGTATGTGAGGGGATTTGGTGTGGGAAATGACAGAAAGTTGGACACAGAGTATATATACATATTTTCACCAAGTCACATAATTTTATTTGTACTTATTTGCTTTGATTAAATAAAGTCGTGTGCCTGACATACCAGAGAGACAAAACCTTTCAAATAAATTTGTGCCAGTAAAATATTAATAACATAGAAACAAATTAAGATTATATAATAAAACAAATTGCAACTTATTAGTCACATGATACTCTACCACTATCCCAAATTTGGACTTGTTTGATTGAGTTTTTCTTGAGTTATTCAAGAAATAGTTCAACTTTAAAAATTATTTGAAAGGTTTTATCCCTCACTGTACAATCATGCTCAGAGATGTAAACGACATGAGACACATTTTGTAAAGGAACAATCAATGATGATTAAAAATGCAACCAACGAGGTCACATGGGAATGTTATCAGAAATGAGAGATGAGGGCATCGAGGAGAAAATGACTCGACATGCTGAAGATTCTAAGTGAAAATGTTCTACTGAACTGAGTAAGTAATTTGTATCAATGGGACTGCATGGAAACCTGGGAAAACAAGACTGGAAGACTTTGAACTTGATCACTTATCTTGGACTTCTGCACCTTGGTGTGCAGTAAACTTGGGGAGACTTCAAAACCTTGAGGAGAAACTTGAGAAGGACTGTAAACTGAGAGTCAAAACAAGCTTGTCCATTTGAGAGCCAGGACTACACCTATATACAATCCACAGTAAGGATAATGAAAAAAAAAAGAATCCTGGATGTGCGCATTCTCTTGCACCAACAGGACCAAGCAACAGAAGGTAAACTAACAAGGAAGCAAGATTGTCACATGCGAGAAGTGTTTATGGAGTTCTAGGTAAAAGGGGTGTGCTTGTGTCCAATGGTATTCATATGGTGTCATCAAGTCCTCGTCTCTGGGTTTCAGTAGCTGGGAATGTCTCAGGGAGAGGTTATCATCAAGAGTCTCTATTGACAAAATATTACCTGGGCCCCCTTCCAAGTGTGGAGAACACTCGAATGATACCCCTCAACCCTACTTGTCCAACTGTTCCACCCTTCGATCTGGATGTTGGCTAGCTGTATTGCAAAATAGGGTATGAGAGCTGGATCATCGCAAAGCAAAGTTGATTTTGTATAAATTGAAAGCTAAATAAAGGTGGACAGAATATTCAGAACCATTCTGCTTTGTTGACAGTGGGGCTGTCAGCATGAGAGCCGAGGAAGCAACAAAGCATGATAAAATATGTGATTGGTATGCACCATGTGAATAAACATGTCATTGTGTTGGGAGGGATTGGACAATAAACTGTAAAAGACAAAAGAAAAGTTAGTAATATGATTTAAAGATGAATGAAAGATGAGAGGAAGGTATACAATAGTGCAACATCTCTGTTGCGCAATGGTGCATCTGTGACAAAATCCCCAGGGACAGGGAAGTTGGCGAATATGCTAACTACCCCTTTCACAATGTGCTGATGAATCAGCTCAGCTCATCATTAGTGTGTCACCTCAACTCGGCAGGTGTTAGGGTGACACCCATGATTCTGCTAACTGGACTGTGTGGGCTCTCCTACAAGAAGGTGGTGGGGCATGCACGCGTTATGGGGGGTTTGATGGTTTTGATGTGATGGGTTAGAAATAGAATAGTTGGCTGAAATAGGCTTTTTGCACCACTATTGTGGATGGAATACCTAAGAGAACTCAACTGAGGTCTCCTAGTATTTATTTTAGGGCTATATACTATGTTACATATGTTGTACTATATTGCTACAGTGATGATACTCAACCCAGAAACCCAAACAAAACCTACTAAATGGCTTTGGATGGTATAACATGAGTCAGAGGAAGGGTGTGAGGTGGTACTAAATATCACCGCTGAGACCAATACATTATGTTTAGTGATGCAAAAGGATAGGGAATGTTGCAAATGGTCTTTATAGGCATACAAAGATGTTTGAAATAGTCCAAAATTGGTTCGAAGAAGTGCAAATATAGTTCAAATAAGTTCGAAGATGTGTGAAGTGGTTTGAATAAGTTCAAAGAAGTTCGAGGTATATCAAAGGATGAGTTTAATGAATGTGATGTGTTTTTTCGAATGGTGATAAGCAATGGGTGATAAAATGTGGGGCAAATACAATGGTTTAGAAGAAGTTCATGATATTTCACAGAACTTAGAGATACAACGCGAACTAAGACTCAAGAAAATGGCTCTTAAGTCAGACAATAAGTGTGAGGGTAACTTGTGCTGTTCCCCATTGCTATATTGTTTGTTCTAACTAACTAATACAAGTCTATATACAAAATGAAGAGATAGTAGTAAAAAGGAAATAAGAACATGTGTAAAACATGAGGCAAATATATCAAACAATGAGGACTTGTATATCATGAAACAAATGAGAAATAATAAATGATGAAACATATAGTGTTCCCATATAGTAAAAGTACTTCAATGAAACACAAAAATGCACTTATCGCATTCTAACTCTCTTGTAATCTCTGCTCATGTTCAGTAGTGCTCGATATGTGGCGAGTTGGCTTGTTCTGGATGTGCAACATGTATCGAAACTGTTTCAAGACAGGTATATGGTGGCCAAAGTCATTCGAAGTGTCGCAAAATAGTTTGAAAGCATTCGAAATGTTTTGAAGTTGTGCAAAATAGTTCGAAAATGGTTCGAAGTCAATTTAGTGGCATTCATAGTGTTTGGAGCATGTGTCATAATGTGTCGATATGAGTGGGAATACTTCTCCAGACTTTAAAGTGCAAAGTGGACCTATTAATGGATGTGCGCGTACATGTGCATACATATTGATGTGTGTAAATAGAAAATTCCCATACTGACAAATAATGCATGTATATGTGTTTGGTAGCATATTTTCGTGAAATAAAATAAAATAAAATAAAAATAGTATTATGTAATAGGCATGTTAGGAGACTGTTTCCTAACATTACCCCCCTTTTATGCCTCAACTTCCAGGCAAGAAAATATTGTATTTGTCCCCTCTGTGAAATTCTGGTAAAGCTGGAAATTCATCCCCTCATACACTATTCTAGCAATGCAACATGGAGCATTTGGATTACATTTAAAGAATTGGGTGATTGCATTATGTGCTTGCTTATAATTCTCCTCAGGTTCCCATAAAGTATTTTTATTGGTGTAGTTCTTCCACTTGATTAAGAACTCCAATTTATTTCATTGAAGACGTGAGTCCAAAACCTCTTCCACAATATATTCTAAAGCACCTTCTACCATTATTGGAGGCTGTGGAGTAGTTTGTTGACTGGGAATAGTGGGTGGGCAGTAAGGGTGTAAACAGGAAATGTTAATTTCAGGATCAATCTTGAATGACTGAGGTAATTTTAACACTACCGCATTGGGTGAAATTATTTTAGCAATCGGATCTGGGCCAACTTGCTTCTCTGTAAGCTTTCTTGAAGGTCGTGGAATATTTAGATCCTTGGTACTTAGCCATACCAAGTCACCAACTTTATACTCTGGAGCAACAGCTCGAGTATGATCCACATGTCACATCATATCATCATGTGCTTTCATCAATGCTGCCTCTGCTTCCTCTTGCATCTTTTGCATTTTTGACACAAAGTCCTCCACTGACTGTACCTTGACTTCCCTTTGAGGTTCTACTCCCATTCTTGGATGATAACCATAATTAGCGAAGAAGGGTGACATGCGAGTAGCTGAATGGAATTTATTATTGTGGGAAAATTCTGCAATTGCCAACCATTCAGGCCAGTTGGTTTGTCGGTGATTGACAAACATGCATAGGTACTGCTCCAACTCCTGATTCATTCTCTCTGTCTGCCCATCAGTTTGTGGGTGATATGCCATAGATAATCTGGTTTGAATCCCCAATATGTTATTTAACTCTCGCATAAATGCAGAAGCAAATTGTGATCCACAATTGGAGATAACTGTATCAGGTAATTATGTAACTGCCATACCTGATTTAGATAGAGGCATGCCAAGCCCAACGATGAGGTTTCTGCAGTAGTAGAAATGATATGGACTTCTTTTGTGAAGCAGTCGCATATTACGAATATTGCATCATATCCTTGAGCTTCAGGTAATCCTGTGATAAAGTCCACAAATATATCTCGCCATGGCACTTTAGGTATAGGGTTTGGCATTAATTTCCCAGCAGGCTTTTCTGAAAATTTCTTCCCCCTCATGCACGTATCACACCCATCCACATACCCCAACACATACTTTGAAATTCCGGGCCACCAATAATTTCTCATCACCAACTCCAACATTTTCCACCTTCCTGGATGTCCAGCAGCCAGTGTGTTATGATGTAACTGTACGATCTCCCTTCATAAATCTTGATCCTTCAGTACATACACCTTTCCTCTGAACAACACTAACCCTTGTTCTTCAACCCATTCATCTCCTTTAATATTACCTTTCTTCTCTCCCCTCAAAGCTTTCACAGCTTCCACCACTTCATCATCCATCTCTGAACATTGCCTAATTTTACACAACATTTCCATCTCTGAGCTATCCACCAATAAATGCCCTTGACACATAGCATAAATATAAAAGTATTCAGGTTTGAGTAGGGTAATATTTTTATTGTCCTCCTCTACCCCCCTTTTATGATCTGTACATCTGGATAATGCATCTGCTTTCCTCATCAAGCTTCCCGCTTTATGAACCAAGTGAAAATTAAAGCATGATAGGAATAATGCCCAATGTGCTTGTCGATGGTTAAGCTTTTTAGCAGACATGAAGTACTGCAGATTTTGATGGTCTGTCCAGATTTCAATCTGATGCATACATCTCTCCAAATAATGTCTCCATGCTTCCAATGCTCGTATTATTCCCATCATCTCTTTATCATGCACATCATAATTCCTCTCCACATCATTCAACCCTCGAGACAAATATGCACAAGGATGCCATTTGTCATCTTCACATAGCATTGATAATACTGCTCCAGTAGCAAAATCTGATGCATCTGATTCCACTCATAAGAGATGTGTGAAATCTACTGGGACCAATATTGGTTCTTCTACAAACTTCCTCTTCAACTTCTCAAATGCTGTCTGCTGTTGTTCTCCCCATCTCCACACTTACTCCCTTTTGCATAAGGTTGTGTAATGGTGCGGCAATTTTGGAAAAATTATGAACAAAGCGACGATAAAAATTGGTGAGTTCCAAGAAAGCCTGAACTTCCTTGATATGGGTAGGCATGGGCCAATCAACAATTGCCTGTACCTTGATAGAATCCATCTTGATTCCATCAGAACCAATCTTTAATCCCAAGAACTCGATCTTGCTTGCTCCAAATACACACTTCTCTGGTTTAACAAATAAATCATTCTCTGCCAACCTCTTCAACACCTCCTGCACTATTGCCTCATGATTTTCTTCATTCTCTGTGAATATCAAAATGTCGTCAATGAATATTATCACCATGCCTTTGTCCATCACATCCTTGAAAATATTGTTCATCATATTTTGGAAAGTTGGGGGACTATTGGTCATCCCAAAAAAATGACTAGTGGCTCAAAGGATCCTCAACATGTGGCAAATGCTGCTTTCTGCTCATCTCCTTTCTTTATTCATACAATATTGTACCCCCAGCATAGATCCAATTTTGTAAAGACCTTGGCCTTTCCCACCTTGTCAATTATCTCTGAGATCAATGGCAAAGGGTATGCATTCTTCACTGTCCACTCATTCAAATACCTATAATCTGTACACATCCTCTTCCTCTGATCTTTTTTTGGTACAAAGAATACTGGTGATGTCTGCAGTGATTTTGAAGGTCATATGTATCCCTTGCACAACTGTTCATTAGGAATGCATCCACTTCTTCTTGTTCCTTTGGAGATAATGGATAAACTTTTGACTTCTTCGGCACAAATCCCAACTTCATCTCAATAGCATGATTCCATGGCTTTCGCACTGGCATCTGCTCCAATTCCTTCTTCTAAAAAACTGACAAATATTTATAGTAGGCTTTTGGCACCCACTCCTCCACTGGCTTCTCCACTTTCTCCACATTTTTATTCCATGACTGTCCTCCACAAATTTCCCTAAAGGTCTGCTTCTGTTCTTCTTTACTGGTCATGACTGAAACTTCCCTGTTTGGCATGTCCTCATCATCCACTTCCTCCATCATAACAGAATACTTTCTCAGATGTTCTTTCTCTTTCTTTTCCTTCTTCTCCTTTTTTACTTTCTTCCCATACACATTACATTCTTTAGAACAATGAGTCATGTGTACCTTCCCAGTTTTCCAATCAATTTCCGGGTTATGTTTTTGTAACCATTGATACCCAATTATTAGATTGGTTTTCCCAAGGTCGCACACCTCAAATATGGCTCATCCCTGATGATCCTGATACTTCAATATCATCGTCACTTCCTCCTTAATGGTTCCTCCATGATTGATTGTACCATCAATATTGTACACCATTATAGGTTGTGGCAGTTTACACATGTGAATACCATTCCTGGTAATTAGGGATCGATTAATGAATAATCCGGTAGCACCACTGTCAAGCAATGCCTCCACATTAATTGCTGCATGCGTGTCCACTGTCTTCAATCCTACTGTCAAGCTGATTTTGGATTCTATCCATGCTGAGCGAATAAAGAATTTAGGGGTCTTCAGAAATAAGGCTGGGCATTTTTCTTTGTTAGATAAATGATGATAGTCATACTCTTCAATTTCTCTTTCAGGTTCACTCTGCATTTCCTCAGATGATAATACATTATATTGATTCTGGATCACCAATGGAGAAACCTTCACTGGGACTCTTCCACAAAATTCTTCTGCTTATCTTCCTCCAACTTTACTTCCTCGATTGTCACTTCCCTAATCTTCCTTTTCTGCCCACAATGTTGAGCCATATGCTCTAATTGTCCACAGTTAAAACATTTAAGTGGGGCTCGTCTCCCTACTCAATCAACATCCATTGCATCCATTGATGCTGCTGACTCCTTAACAATAGGTGTCACTGCGATGGCTAATGGCTGTGCCCTCGGAGTTTGTACCTGAGGTGTCCTTCCTTTCTCGGACTTTCCTCCTGATGACTTTTCAAATCTGGCATTCCCATACATCAATTTTGATTCTGCTTGTTCCTGTCAATATTGCCAATCAAGACACATTGACCAATTATACCACTCATCCAACCTCTCTGGCATAGAAGGTAGTCAATAGATAGACTTGAATAACAAGGGATTTAATCCTGCCTTCAAATATTCTACCAATGCAGCTTCTCCCATATTGGTCTGTGATGCTTCTGCTTTAAACTGCAAAATAAATTCATCTGCTGTCAGAGAACCTTGGCGCATGGTTTTTAATTTAGCATTTGCTGTCACCTTTGGGTTAGGATCTCCAAACTGTGCCTCCAATCTCTCCAAAAATTCCCTGAAGGTCACAAACAGTGATAGGTCCACTGCATGCACTAAGGTCTGGAGAAGGATTCAACTTATATTGACACATTACGACATGCACTCCAAATCACTATGAATGCCACAAAATCAACTTCAAACACTTTTCAATTAGTTTCACATTATTTTGGATGACTTCAAATGACTTTGCAGCATTTCAAACAATATCAGCTGCCATATAGTTGTCTTAAAACACTTTCGATACACGATGCTCAACTGGAGTGAGCCATTTAGTCACATATCAAGCACTACCACATGCAAGGAGAGATGATAAAAGAATTAGGGTACAATAATGGTGGTTTTGGGGCTTCAACAATCTATTGAAATAACAAGAGAAGTACTCTTACTATATGGCAACACTGAACATTTCACTTATTATCATTTTTCATTTGTTCTATGTTTTACAATACCTTTATTGCTATGCATACTGCCTCATGTTCTACACCTGCTATATTTCCTTTTTAGTACTTACCTCTTTAAAATGTATATAGACTTGTACTACTTACTTAGAACAACAGAGAATCAGTTATCCTCTCCACTATAGTTGGATTTAAGAGCAGTCCTCTTGAGTCTTACCTCGCATCATATCTCTGAAGCTCTGTAAAATATCGCAAACTTCCTCGAACTTTTGTATTCGTTATCAACTCATCATCGCCTATTGTCACTAAAAACCCACTTCGTAACTGCTATATTCATTTGTCAAACATATCTCAACACCAGTCGAACACCTTCGAACCCCCTCGAACTCACCCGAACAACTTTGAACCCATTCAAACCTATTCAAGCTACTTTGCATGTCTTCAGACCAATTTCAAACTTCTTTGAACATCTTCATATGCTTTAAAAAGACTATTTGTCACATTTTTTACCAATTGCATCACTAAAACAACATCTTGGTATTAGTGGTGATATTTAGTACTGACTCACAACTTTTCTCTAGCCTGAGTTATACTTCATAAGCCTTTTTAACAGGTTTTTGCTAGGTTTCCAGATCAAACATTATTATTTTGAAGCCCACCGCAAGGGGTTTCTAAATCATTTCATCACCTAATCCACCTCAAATCTCTCGGCTTAGGCCAATACAAGCTCAAAACCTTAGAATCGAGACTTGCCAGGCCTTTGAATCTCTCGAACAATCAGGGGATATTCTAATTCCTGTCTCTGATGCCGAATCTACACATCGTCGTCTGTTTCCTCATCTATTTCCTTGTCTACAACCTCATCTTCCTCTTCTTCCTCATCATCTACTACATCATTTATTATTCCAGTCACTGCGACATATCTACCATCCTTCGCTCAGATTCTAACTCCTCAAATTGGTACATCTATGGCCACCCAAGCAACAATGCCAGCTCATGGACATTCCACAGCACCTAAATTTGACCCTACTCAACCTCGAGAGCTACGTTGATATTTTAACGAGCTCAAGATACTCTTTATCAACTGTAATATTATGGATCCAGAACTTATGAAGAAGCACACCTGTTGATATGTCGATATCGATATGTTTGAACTCTGGGAATTGATTCCCAAATATGAAACTAGCACTTTGTTTCAGGATTTTCACCTTGCAATTCACAGACTATATCCTGGTTCCGAAGACAATCGAAAATGGTCAATTTCAGACATGGACAAACTCATTGGGGAACAACTGAGGATGGGTATCTTTAACGCAAGCGATTTATATTACAGGTCATTCTACAACATTATAAAGTTTCTACTCTCTAAAGGCCAAATTTTGGAGGCAGAACAAAGTACAGCATTTGTTCGAGGTTTTCAGCCCTGTTTATGGTCATGAATTGCACAATGACTCAAACTAAAATTTCCCAACCACTATCTGAATGACGCCTACCCACTCGACAATATTCATGTGGCAGCGAAATTTGTTTTAGCAGGGTCAATTAGTTCAAATTTGGCATCATTACAGTCTTCAGAAACCTCAGCATCAACTTTGACATCTTTGACACAGATCAAATTGGAAGACTTATCGGCGATCCTCGAAAAATTTGCAACCACACTCGTCATGGCTCTAGCAGGTTTGAAACCCACTAATCCTCCTTGAACTAACAGTGGATTTCACTCAGAACAGCTCAAAAATTTAGCTTGTGTCTTTTGTGGACTCACCGGTCATTTCATTAGCGACTGCTTGGTTTGCCAGTCCTATATTAACAAAGGAAAGTGTAAAAAGAACAATGGAGAAAAAATCGTCCTTCCAAATGGACAGTTCACCCCTTGAAACATTCCTGGTCACTTTACCAAAGACAGAATTGACAAATGGACTCGATGAAATCCTTCGACTACAACTGTATCATCACTCATGTACAATATTGCATCCTCAACAGCTACTTCGATACTGCCTAGAGGCATCTACCAGGTTTCCGAACAATCTGCGACACCCAAAGATCACATCGCAAAACTCGAACAAGAGATATATGCTTTGCGAAGTGGTAGGACCTTTGCTAAAACTAATTCAAGCATACCAACAGTCCTTTGGTTTCCCCAAACACTGCAGCAGTCAAACAATTGACTCCACATGTACCAGCATCATCCATCTCATCTATAGCAACAAACCTACCAACCTCGACTTTGGCATCATCTTCGACTTTGGAAACAACTTTGCAGCCGGTTATTCATCCTTACGCTGCTGCAAAAGAAAATTCGTACCTACCACCACATAAATGAAACTTTGGATCAACTGCGAAAGGTAAAGCCAAGAATGGTCCTTCGCACCATACCCAAGCGCCAATCCAAAAGGATAAAATCACAGAAGATGTTTTTGCTTGTTTGATGAAAACACCGATTATCACACTAATGCCCAAGGAATTGTTGTCTCTATTGCCTGAAGTTCGTACAAAATAGAAGGAACAGGTCACTTCACATTGAATTCAGCAGTCCAAAGGGAATAACACCATGAATCTGCTTAACAATGAGAATTTCGTGATTGATGATCCATTTAAAACTTATATTAAGTCTTCAACCTGGCGATATTCCAGAACCCTTCATCGCTGTGAAGGAATCCCATTTGATTAGGTCAATTATTATGAATGGCTCTTCGATTATTGCAATGTCCGAAGAAATTTGCCATGAACTTGGCCTTGCATATGATCCTTCAATCCACATCCCACTCCAATTGGCTAATGGAGGCATTGACAAAAGTTTGGGTTTACCACAAAATGTTCCTTGCGAAGTGGGGAGTATCACGCTATTCACACAAATTCACATAATTCATGACCCAGCCTACAATATCTTACTCAGTCAACCATTCGATGTGCTCACTGAAAGCACTGTTGTGCAATCCCCACGATTCCCCATTCTAATCACCGTCGAAAGGATTTTTGCAACTAGAGGATGAAATTTTGGACATTGACCAGTGCACTTTTGTTATATTATTTGATCCCTCTAATTTATCTATCACCATTGAACACACTGTGAACATCCCCGATATTGAGTCCTCAAACTTCTCAAAATCCATTTCTTATTCTTCAATCCTTGCAAATTTATATTTAACAGCTAGTCATCAATGCGAAACATATTTATTGACCTCGATGATGATGTCTACACATTCTACGCCTATTATCGATTCCTCATATCCGATTTTCGCAGCATCGAAAAAGAAATACAAACCTTTCACACAAAAAATTTGTCCAGTTATTGCTGAGCTACCCAACCAATTTCACATTATTTGAACAATTACTGGCAACCCTCTTGAAAACATACCAAAATTAAATCCTCACCCACCATCATTTATCCCCACTTTGTGATAATCACTCGAACATAAAGCTATCATCGACAAGAATCATCCTGGCAATTTTCTATGGCCAGAGGAATGAAATCTTATGCATGATTTTATTCAAAATCAGGAAACAGCTTTTGCGTGGACAGAACAAGAGTGAGGAAGTTTTTGCTCTGACTTTTTTCTTCCTATAGAGTTTCCTGTCATTCCTCACACTCCATGGGTTGAGCGAAACATTCCCATACCTCCAGGTTTGTATGAACAGATATATGAAATGCTGAAAAAGAAGATAGAGGCAGGAGTATATGAACCATCAAACTCTTTGTACTGATCACGATGGTTTTGCATCGTGAAAAAGGATGCAAAATGGCTTCGAATTGTCCACAGTCTTGAACCACTTAACCAAGTAATGATCCAGCACTCAGGGGTTGTACCAATACCTGAACATTTAGCAGAACAATTTGGAGGACGATCATGCAGAGGAATGTTAGATCTTTATGTGGCATTCAACGAAAGAAAAGTTGCAGAATCATCTCGTGATCTGACAACATTTCAGACACTGTTTGGAGCACTTCACATCGTTACCCTACCCATGGGTTGGACAAATTCTGTCCCTATCTTACACAATGACATGACATTTATTCTACAGCCCAAAATTCCTCATATCACCATCCCTTACATCGACGACACACTGGTTAAGGATCCGAAATCGGAATATCGAACAATTGGTAGATCTTCCAAAATGATTCCCAACAATCCTGCTATTTGACATTTCATCTGGAAGCACTTTGAAAATTTAAATCAGATAGTCCAGCACATGAAGTATTGTGGAGGAACATTTCCAGGTCTGAAACTCTATCTTTGCATCCCCAAAATAATTGTTTTAGGGCATCGATGCAATATCGGAGGTCATATGGCTGACCCTACTCGAATCACAGCTGTTAGCAAGTGGGGACCATGTCGAAGCCTCACCGAAGTCAAAGTTTTCTAGGAACCATTGGAGTTTGTCATATCTTTATTCGAAATTTCGCTCAACAAGGTGCAGCACTGATCCAACTCACTCGAAAAGATGTTCCTTTTAAATTCAGAGTGGAACAAATAGCAGCCCAAGAAGATTTGAAAATAGCTCTAATCAATTCCCCAGTGATTCAAGCTATTGATTACTCATCTTCAGCCCCAGTTATTCTATCAGTCAACACTTGGAACATAGCTATTGATTTTTTTCTAACCCAATGCAATCCTGAAAACCCTCAAAAATGATATTATAGTCGATTCGGATCAATTACACTTAATGACTGCGAATCCTGATTTTCGCAGCCAAAACTCGAACTTTATGGTCTATATTGCACTCTCAGAGCACTACGATTGTATCTAATAGGAGTTCGAAAGTTTATCGTCGAAGTCGATGCACGATATATTAAAGGCATGCTTTCAAATCCTGATATCACACCTAGCGCTAGTGTCAATTGATAGATCGTATCCATCCTAATATTTCACTTTACATTAGTCCACATCACAGGGACACACCATGGTCCTGACGGACTTTTGAGATGCCCCCCACAAGACAAAGATGTTCAGCTCGACAACGAAGATAATTTTGGAGACTGGATTGACTGCCTTCACAGTTTTGTACATCATATAAATCCTATTACAATCTGACCATTTACTTCGCATCGAATTTCGACCCTCTTCCTCTCTTTGAATTTTAGTAAGGGGGAGGATCTCACCTATAATGATGTCCCACGAACGAAGAACAGGAAAATAAATGACAAAAAGTTACTTCATGTTCAAAAATGGTTACATGACCTGGTGCGACCCCCTGATCTATCAGATGCAGAATATGCTACCTTTATTCGATATTGCACCAAATTCTTTTTAGACTCAGGCAAACTATGAAGGAAAGACTCCAATGGAACTCACAAAATTGTTGCTACTCCAGAACGTCATCTTGAAATCATTCGCGCAGCTCACGACGACATCAGACACAAAATGGTTTTCGCTATGAAATCAGTTATTACCCTTCAATTTTGGTGGCCAAACATGAAAGCCAACATTGCATAATATATTTGAACCTGCCACCTATGCCAAATTCAACAAATGCGAAATGTTCTAATTCCACTGACAGTCGTGACTCCAGCACCCCTTTTCGGCAAGGTTTATATTGATACTGTTGGAGCAGACTACATACGTTGCACAGGGAAAGAGATGACATGTTCCTTATAACCTACCTGGGGTTTAGTTAGTCTTAGAGCTAGGGTTTAGCAGAGGTAAGAACACTGTATATCTACTACAGTACAGGTTCTCCTTATATACATAATAGTAAGGATGTCACATGACTCAGGAATGTGTTTACCACATGTATGCGCAGTAAGCGCAGTAACATGTGTGTGCTGCATGCATGGCCTCATGTATGCAGCATGTATCAGGATTTAATTTCAACACCCCCCCTCAAACTGTACAGTGCTCTAAGCAGCTAAGTTTGAATCTCGAAAGTAATTCCGAGAGAGTCTCTAAATTTCCTGAATAAGACAGTGCCAAGGTTCTTTGTGAACATGTCAGCTGGATTATCATTTCCAGGAATGAAAACGACTATGACTTTGTCATTTTCTATGCATTCGCGGGTATAGTGGTAGCGAATGTCTATATGTTTGGTCCTTCTTTCCTGAACTGGATTTGATCCGATAAAGATGGATCCCTGATTATCAGCACAGATTGGTACGCGCTTCAGTACATATCCAAGTTCCTGGAATAAGGACTCTATCCACACTATCTGTCAACAAGTGTTGGAGAGAGCCATATATTCGGCTTCTGTGGATGACAGTGCTACAGTTTTTTGTAAACGTGACTGCCAGCACACAATGCCACTCGCTAGAGTAGCAAAGTAACCCGTTGTACATCGGCGTTTGACAGTGTCAGCTGCCCAATCAGAATCTGTGAAGGCCTGTAGCCCCTCAGACTTCTCACCATCATAGACAATGTTATATTTTTGGGTTCCCACCAGATAGCGCATGATGTACATCGCTTTGTCTAGATGTTCTTGGCTAGGATTAGCCGAGAATTGCGACATCTTGATTACTGCATAAGCGATATCAGGTCGCGTTCCGAGCATCAGATACAATAAAGATCCGATCACAGACTGATATTTTGATCTAAGCATCGCGTTGGGCATTGCTGTGTTTTCCGATGGTCTGTAACCAGTCAGGAGTGGAGTGGGGGTCGCTTTGGCATTTGTCATCTTGAATCTCTCAAGCACTTTGGCGAGATATTCAGTTTGATCGAGTTTGACTTTGCTTGCAGTCTGGGTGACGTGCATGCCTAAGAATTCCGTGACTTTTTCAGTACTATGGCACTCCCAATGCTTTAGACAAGCATTTTTCTTTTCATCCACAAGTTTCTTGTTCTTCCCCATGAACAAGCCATCATCAACATAGACGAGTGCAATAACAATGCTGCCTGTCTTAGGATCCTTGTGTATGAAAATGCTGGCATCAGAGCTGGCGCGCACGAACCCAATGGTGCGCATAAATGCCTCTAGCTCTTTCCACCATGCAAGTGAGGCTTGTTTAAGGCCATACAATGCTCGGCATAAGCGCAATACTTTGTGCTCTTTTCCCTCGAGTCTGAAACCCTCGGGTTGATCCATATAGATCTCCTCATCCAGTTTGCCATATAAAAATGCGGTTTTTACATCTAGGCCAGTCATATACATGCCTTCTAGAGATGCAAGTGCAAACATGAGGCGTACGGTCTCGTAGCAGACTACCAGTGAGAAAATCTCATCAAAGTCAATGCCTTTGACTTGTGAAAAGCCTTTGGCCATGAGTCTGGCTCATTTTCTTCCATCCGATTTTATGGAGAAAACCCATCTATTTTTGATCATTTTTCGATCATGTGGAAGATCGACGATGTCATAGACTTGTTGTTTATGAAGAGCCTCTAATTCTTCATGACAGGCTTGTTTCCACTCACGTTGCTGCTGCTGTGGTAGGCACGCAATATCGTGAAATTGGTTTGGAACTTGGCTTATTTCGCTCGATGGTTTGACTGCTTTTGATAACAGCCAGCAAATAAGCTTATCTCCTCCTTCCTTGGTTATCTTTTTAATATAACCTGCTTCGTCCGGTTCCCCCATTGGGTGATCATGTTCTTGATCATTGGAATCGGGCACACTCTTGTGGGGTGCCAAACTCGGTCCAGCAACCGGTTCTTTCTGTTGAGTTTGTAGTTGTGTTTGGTTATGATCCGAATCTTGACCCACAGATCTCTTCCAATATCAATCACGTGCAATGTCTCTCTCTATGTCAGAGGGGAGTCGCTTCTCTCCATAGTTATTGCCAGGACGGTTTGGAATGTTCCTCTGCCTGCCTGATCGATGGGGCAATTGCTGCCATTCCTGTTGATCATCACGTCTTGGACGAAAGTCCTCAGTGGTTACTGGAGGCAGCAGAGGAGGAGCATTTGTCACATCATCATGCACCTTTTGCTCACTTGGTACATCATCATCATCATTTTCTGATGATGGAGGAAGGGGCGGATCTTGTGGCGGTATAGAATCATCGCCATCCATTCCAGATGAGTGGTCATCATCTTCTGGTTCTGGAGGTGGAAAATCACCAAGGTCTGTATTGGCAGGAGTTTTAGCTCCGGGACAGCATGGGAACAACGTTTCATCAAATAGTGCCGTAGCACCAATGAATATTGCGCCACTAGGTCGCATGAAACAGTATGCTTTAATGCCATCTTCTAATCCAAGGTACCTCATCAACTCTGATCGAGGAGCCAATGTGTTTGGATGCTTCTCCTTGGGTAGGTAGACGTAAGCACCACAACCAAAAACCTTCAGATTGTTTAGATCTGGGTGGACCTTTGTCAGGTCCTCAACCAGTGTCAGCCATTTCAGGCACCTTATCGGGGTTTGGTTGTATAGGTGTGTTGCATGTTCAATGCAAAATTCCCACCATGATTGTGGTAGACATGCAGTAAATCGCAGGGTTTGCGACTTTTCCATTATTGTCCTTATGGCATGCTCTGCACGCCCATTCTGTTGGTGAACGTGGGGTGCAGACATCTCTATTTTGATGCCAAAGTCCTTGAGCACATTTTGTAGCTCATGATCTTTGAACTCCCCCCCTGGATCAACACACCAGCGCTTGATTGTAGCGCCATACTGTGTCAAAGCCACTGCCCGAAATTGTCTGATGGCCACAGCAGCATCAGATTTCTTTTTAAGGCATTGGACCCAGATATGTGACGTTTTGTCATCCAGAAATACAATAAAGTATTTATGTTTATGGTACGATAGTACTGGGAGTTCCTTCAGATCGGAATGTATTAATTCAAAGGGTCTTTCTGCGCATGAATCTGATTCGGGAAAAGATTTTGAGGTCATTTTCCCTTCAGCACACCCTGGACATATAATTTTGTCTTTAGGAATAATTAAATTCCTCGGGAATTTTATGGTGCTATTAGGCATCTTCCCTAGCGCCTCTTTGGATGGGTGTCCAAGTCGCTTATGCCAAGTCGAGTAGTCTGCAACATACATTGTCACAACATTGATTCCCTTGGTGCTCAATATATGAGTCCGAGCCCAATAAATAGTGTCACGTTTCATAAGAGGGACACAATCCATAATTGGGTTTCCTTGCTTGAAAAATGAAATGTGTGTGGAGGAACCATGCACATCACTTCCATCTTGTAAGAAGATGCCCATTAACAGTAATCGAGCATTACAGTCGGGTATGTAGTAGATGGGGTATAATTGCGTTTCATGCATCTCTGACTTCCCATGACATACTACCTGATGTCTAATGAAGACTGCTCCTTTCCCTACTATATGAGTAGTACCCGTGGCTGTTTGAACCAGGGTAGAGTCCTTTCTCGGTAAAGGCTCGTAAGAAGCAAAATCTTTAATTTCACCAGTGAGGTGTTTTGATGTGCCTGAATCCATGATCCAGTCGGCACCTTTCTTACAATTTCCATTTGCACATGTAACACATATATTAAGATGTAAATTGTTCCATGATACATTTAGTAGCAGTAAAATTTCACATGAAAAGTTCGCTGTGATCAGTGGAATGTTAATTCTTGTGCTTGTGGCAAGGAAAAGGACTGACCTTTCATCATATGTACCTGTTTCAAGCAGTTCATCGACAAGCATTTCGTCGATGGCTTTCCATACTTCTTCATCAGAAACAGCAGGTTCTGATCCAAGGGAGACGCTATCGTCTTCTACCTCTACAATCCTTGGTTCTGGTTCAATCCTCCTCCTCTTACCTTCTCGCACTGTTAGGTGCTCTTCCAGCAGTCGCAGATTTTTTGCGCTGCGTGGGAGATTCATTTGCTCGAGGGTGTCTTGAGCCTGCTGATATTCGGTATAGACCGAATGAGAGGTAGAGGCCGCGCCCGTGTATGCCTGTGCAGGCGGTCAGCGGCGAGGATCCCTTGTGGGAGTATGTTCACACTTCTCGATGCGCTGGATGAGCGGCATTGGCGGTATGATGGTGCCATTACCATTTATAGTAGTAAAGGCTTGTGAGGCGAGGTGGGAATGTTTCTCTTTAGGTTTTTCCTCTTTAGTCTTTTTGTCCCCACATTGTCCACACTTTTGGGATGAATCTCCATTGTTGCCTTGAGATTGCCATTTGGGGTTTCCCCCTTTGCGCTTGACAGCAGAAAGCTTGGTGGCCTGAGGTGGGCTGATGGGCTTTCCAACTGCTGTGCGCTGTGAGGCCTCAGCAACAATGGAGTCCTTGACATGTTTAAATGTCAAGGCTGTAGTAGTGGTCATGTTAAGGACCATGGCGGATAGAGAATTGTACTCGTGTGGCATCGCAGCAAGTAGAATCATTGCCTGTACTAATTCGGGGATGGCAACATTGGCAGCCGTAAGGCGCTCGAATTTATCAGCCATTTTGGCAATCTCTGGCGCAGAATTTGCAGCTGGAATTTTGATTGCGATTGCAGACCTAAAGTCTGCAAAGACTTGGGAGGGGCCATCGACACCATAGTCAGTGTGGATGAGATCCCACACCTCCTCAGCAGTGTCCTTGGTGTTGGCACGCTGCTGAATAGAGGGGGCCAGGCAGAGCACTAGGCTACCAATAGCCTGGTCATTCTTATTGTTCCAGGTCTGGAGCTTGGCATTAGCTTCCGCTACTAGTCCAGCATTTGTCGCCGTCAAAGGAGGTGCCAGGGGTGGTTTTAGTTCCATCCCACTAGTTATTTGCCAGAGGCCCTGAGACCTGAGCCACGCCTTCATTGAGTCAGCCCATTTTGAATGTAGTTAGAGCCATCGAAAGTTTGTACGAGTTTTTCAAGAGTTGAAGACATGATGTTATAGTGGCAGCTGGTAAAAGTGCTCAATCAGTCCTCTATTCAAGAAAACACATTCCATAATCTCAGGCAAAAACACTCCTTCAGAGTGGTTAACCCTAGTCAACCTGTGTTTTTAAATGCAGCTCGCAGGGAGCGCAATGCAGCTCACAAAGAGCGCAAGGTTACAATTTGGAGACAATGAAGTCAACGTCGTTCGCAGCCAGTTAAGGTGCATTCACGACGTGCCCAGCAGGGCCCATAACCTGTTGGAGCAGACTACATACGTTGCATAGGGGAAGAGATGACACATTCCTTATAACCTACCTGGGGTTTAGTTAGTCTTAGAGCTAGGGTTTAGCAGAGGTAAGAACACTGTATATCTACTACAGTACAGGTTCTCCTTATATACATAATAGTAAGGATGTCACATGACTCAGGAATGTGTTTACCACATGTATGTGCAGTAAGCGCAGTAACATGTGTGTGCTGCATGCATGGCCTCATGTATGCAGCATGTATCAGGATTTAATTTCAACAGATACGATGCAAATGCCACCTTCAAATGGATTTAAATACATCATACAAGGTCAATGCTCACTAACGACTTATCCAGAATGGCAAAAACTTCCATGTGAAAATGCCACATCTCTGGGCAATTGGATCTTTGAAGACATTATTTGTCGATGGGGCTCACTATACGAAATTGTAACTGACAATAGTGCTGCATTTATTGCAGCTATGGAATATCTTGTGAAATGATATCATATTAACCATATTCGAATTAGTAGTTATAATTCGCGTGCCAATGGACTCGTCAAATGAGCCCACTTCGATGTTCAACAATCATTATTTAAAGCAGTCAATGGAGAACAAGCAAAATGGTCAGCAGTGGCACACTCAGTATTTTGGGCAGAACGAGTCATGGTTCATAAATGCATGGGTTGTTCTCCTTACTTCACAGTTACAGGAGCACATCCTCTAATACCCCTCAACATCTTCAAGGCAACATACTTACAACTGCCACCCAATTCAATCTTATCGACAACTGATCTCATAGCTCAATGAGCCATAGCATTATAAAAACGATCTAATGACCTTGAACTGCTATATTTGAAGGTCTATGCATCCCAAATCAAAGGTGTGAAATGCTTCAAACTTGCTCACAAACATACAATGCACAACTACAACTTTTCAAAAGGAGATTTAGTGCTACTTTGAAACACGCAAATTGAGAAGTCCCTCAATCACAAAATGAAACCATGATATGTTGGCCCTCTTATCATTATCAAACGAAACTACGGAGGGGCTTATATTCTCTGCGAACTCGATGGGTCAGTACTACATAGACCTATTGCCACATTTTGTCTGCTACCATACCTCGCTTGAAAATCAATTTCCCTTCCACTGAATTTCCTCAATATCGACTCCGAGTGCCTTGAAGCACTTCGAACAACCTCAAAGTTTGACGAAGATACCTTCAAAGATTTTCAGGATGTCAAAAACGAATCTTTTCTTTTTCACAATTACTTACAAAGATTTCGATTGCCTCTAGTGTACGATACAAGTCGCGATATCGCATCATAGTGTGGTCATGCAAACTCCAAAGGGTTTTTCGGCTATGATGAACTACTGAGCCTTTCCCTAAAAGTTATTTTTCATTTGTTAATTATATTCATTTTTTTTCGTTACTTTACTTTCCAAAGACATTTAACAAAAAAGTTGAAATTAAAACAGATATACAACAAAAAGAAAAGCCTTTCTACCCCTCTAGCATTCCCTCCAACACTTCTATCTCCCTACCCAGTATTTCCATCTCGACTCTTCTCTGTGCCAATTTTGCAGCAATCAAGCCATGGCACACAACCCAAGCATCCTGACCCCCTTCGACTTCCTCGACCCTTTTAACCTCAATCGCCTTCACCTTCCCTTCCAACAACCTCTTTTTTTTCTTTGATGACTTCGAAGGCCCTGCGATGGGTTCGATGTCAGCCACAGGTCCTAAGAGACAAATTCAACATACTAACAAATTTGAAAACAAGTTAGCAAACATTTTGAAACAACATCGAACAATTTTTGTACCTGGTCTTGGGTGCAAATCTCGTTTCGTGCCTCTGAATGTTTTTGCTTTGCCCTATGAAGCCCTTGCCTCGACAGCACCTCCCAATAGCAGCCTTGCACATCTTGAGTACATTTTGTGCACTTTGGGGTGCCCTCCTTGATGATACAGTGGGGCTGGGACTTGAACCCAGCACATCGATCACACTATGAAAATATTAGAAGCTCAAAAAATCTTCAAAAATAAGTAAAACACTTACTGGGCCCTCGAAGTCAAGGAGCCTGCTCGATTCGACCTGCATCCACTTTGCATCCCCCATGCCCTCAATGTCTGCCTCCTTGACATTGCCCTCTTCATCTTTGACTTCCATGACTTTCCATTTCACTACCCTTACTATGGGTAGCTCATCCTCACCCTCGTCTTCATCCTCTCCCTTGTCATTCTCACCTTCACCAGCCTCTGCCCTCTCAATAGCCTTTGCCTCCACCTCAAACTCCACATTCCTCTGCCACAACTCCTCCTTTGACACAGTCTTCACATGATATTCGGCAAGGGCAGCTTTTGAGCATCTGCCAATGCTCTCCATCGACCATCGATTTTTGCCTTCTTTGCTGCCTCCTTCTCCTCTCTAACCTGTTTTTCTTCCTCCTTCCATGCCTCGCACTCTAACTCCTCTGCTAAGTCTATGAATAATAGTCCCCTGCCCCACGAAAGCCATTCGTGATGAGCCATTGGTTTATAGAGCTCAAACATTTTGTCCACAACCTTTTGTATGGTTGCATCATGTTCCTCACCTAAATCATTGGCAAGTTCATCATACTCCACCTACAAAACGCAAATTTAGAAAACATAAAACAAAATGAAGACGAAACATACCATTTTTGCCCAAAAACCTTGCCCCCAAACCTCAAAATCGGCATCTTCTGTGACGCCTCGATCAGGCATCGACTTCGTGTACTCGATGACTTTGATGTTAAGTTCAGTGAGAAGAGACATCATAAAAGCAAGAGTTTGATGATGTAGAAAAGGTGATGGAAGAAGAACAAGAAGCATTTTGAACCTTGCTAAGTTTTCAACATGATCACGCATTTCGCACATGACTTCGATTGGCTGACTGGGACAGTCCGAATTTTAGTAAGGGGGAGAATGATAGGTCCACTGCATGCGCTAAGGTCTGGAGAAGGATTCAACTTATATTGACACATTATGACATGCACTCCAAATCACTATGAATGCCACAAAATCAACTTCAAACACTTTTCAATTAGTTTCACATTATTTTGGATGACTTCAAATGACTTTGCAGCATTTCAAACAATATCAGCTGCCATATAGTTGTCTTAATACATGATGCTCAACTGGAGTAAGCCATTTAGTCACATATCAAGCACTACCACATGCAAGGAGAGATGATAAAAGAATTAGGGTACAATAATGGTGGTTTTGGGGCTTCAACAATCTATTGAAATAACAAGAGAAGTACTCTTACTATATGGCAACACTGAACATTTCACTTATTATCATTTTTCATTTGTTCTATGTTTTACAATACCTTTATTGCTATGCATACTGCCTCATGTTCTACACCTGCTATATTTCCTTTTTAGTACTTACCTCTTTAAAATGTATATAGACTTGTACTACTTACTTAGAACAACAGAGAATCAGTTATCCTCTGCACTATGGTCGGATTTAAGAGCAGTCCTTTTGAGTCTTACCTCACGTCGTATCTCTGAAGTTCTGCGAAATATCGCAAACTTCCTCAAACTTTTGTATTCATTATCAACTCATCATCGCCTATTGTCACTAAAAACCCACTTCGTAACCACTATATTCATTTGTCAAATATATCTCAACACTAGTTGAACACCTTTGAACCCCCTCAAACTTACCCGAACAACTTTGAACCCATTCAAACCTATTCGAACTACTTCACATGTCTTCGGACCAATTTCAAACTTCTTTGAACATCTTCGTATGCTTTAAAAAGATTATTTGTCACATCTTTTACCATTTGCATCACTAAAACAATCTCTTGGTATTAGCGGTGATATTTAGTACTGACTCACAACCTTTCTCTAGCCTGAGTTATACTTTATAAGCCTTTTTTAACAGGTTTTTGCTAGGTTTCCAGGTCAAGCATTATCAACGGTTTATATCCCGTGGCAATTTGATTAATGGCTTTGTTTCTCCAGAACTGTGCTTTCCCTCCCTGGATATATGAGAGAGCAAACATAATCCTAGACTCGGTCGTACGAAATTCAGGCTTTCTCCTATGAATATAGCAATACTATAGAGCTGATGAAGGATTTTGTGTTCTCCATGATACTGTCAAATATTTGTGGAGGTGCATATTTAGGTAAACAAATTTTTCCACTCTCAGATCTCTCCTCTGCATGCTCACCCTCCTGAGACATCCACTCCACCATCTCCTCCATCTCATTATCTTTATCTTCTACTGTCTCTGCATTTGTTTGTGCTTGTTTGGGCTGGGAGGCTGCTAATACTGACACTAATTGATACATTTGTGCTGTTAGAGCATCAATTTTGGCTTCTAGAACACGCATGGGAACAGGATTGTGTCCAGGATTTGAAGTTGCTTGTTCTGTCATGATGACATAATCTGTGATGAGTCACTTCTTCAGCTGAGTAAAGATTCAGCTGTAGAATTTTTTCACAAAATTTCGAGTCATGTGATCCAGCTATTTCGGCTACCAAACATGGCAAAACAATGTGATTTTGGCTATTGGGCACTTCAGATCAATAACCCTTCCAACAGTGCCTGATCTCGGGGTTATTACAAAATTTGGCTAGTAACTACCTAAAATAGTCATCCAAATTGAGTAATGTAAATCTCAGCTAAACCAGATCCGATCGGTTGTCTGGTTGCAGCTGTCCTGATGAGCGCTGCCTTTCAATCACTGGTGGTCACAATGTAAGGCAGGTAGTTTTGCTAAATTTTGTATTTGTGATGAGACTTTTAATTAGAGTAAAGTTTGCATTGAGTGTTTGTTCTAATTAGAGGTACATTTTGCATGAAAATGACATATATGCCTGATTATATTCCAATGGTGGAAGGGGCTTTAACAGGCTCTTTTTTGATTTTGCTGACCTCAACTTAGTTTTTGATTGTCAAGATCCATTTCAGTCATGCTTCTCCAACCTTTCAATGCCATTTCCACTCTTTAAGTGATGAATATGGTGACAAGCTAGAGGAACTGTCTGAAGAATCTGAAGGTCCAAAGTTTTCTTTAATATAACTCATAGCTTGACCTAGATAACTTTCAGGTGTGATTTGCAACATTGATAGAATAGCTGAATGCTGTCACTGCTGGCAAATATTTGGCCATTGATGACCTTTAATAGCATTCACAACTCTGTCTATCAATGTAACTAACATAGGAGTTAACTTTGAGCTAGAGGGTTTCTGGTTTGCTGCAGCAGGATTACTTGTTTTCGGTGCATCTTCATCAGTTACATTTTCAACCCAAGGCTTATACCTGGGGTTTTTCTGGGCAGGTGGATTATCCTTGATTCCTGGAACATTCTTTGGCTGGTTAGCTCATTCCTGGTCCCAGACCTTATTCCAGGCTTTCACTGCCTCTCATTGGGCATTCCCATCCAACTCAGCTGGATCAAAGTCTAAAGTTCCCCAATTCTTTGGATCAATGCCTTTTCTTTTTGAAGGTCCCTCACCCCTTGAGGATTTGCTCTCATCATTATTCATGTACATGTTCTCATTTTAACCAATTCTGGTCCATTCAGCAGTGGTCAGGTTTTACTCAGCAGTCTTAACTGTGGTTTCTTGTTCAATAATTAGAACTGGCTTTCCATCCTCATAAGTTGGGAAATATCAGCGCCTCTGGGCATGTTTGGACTCAACTAAAGTCCATGATTGATGTTCATCCTCCTCATCAGAAGGATTCTTAGTTATTACTCGAGTAGAAGAAATTAAAATAGATTCATCATTAAGTGCATGGTCTACCTGAGATGAGAAGTCACTAATGAAAGGTGTAGTTGGAGCTGAACCAGTCCACTAAATACCCACATCAAGCTGGGTATGGTCATGCTGACTAGCAGCAGAGGAAGGTCTCAACATGGCCACATCACTGTACAAGCAAGGACTCATGCTGGCAGGGGTGACTTGCTTTGGGTGTGCACAGTGGCTGCCTCATCTTCTAGAGGTGAACCAGAAGTCAGGACAGTGAATGTGAAGCCCAATTTCATCTTGAGGTAAATGTTACCAGCAGAGCTAAGCGGTGACTCACTTCAAGTAGATGCAGCCACAGGTGCATTCTGAGCCAAATGGTTACAAAGGGGGTAATGGGTGGCTGACATAGTGGTGGTGTTGTTGGAATAGGTGTGGTTTGTGTGATGTCACCTAGCAATGAGGTCCTTAGTTGATAAAACCAAGATAGCTCAGGTGCAAAGCAATAAATATCAGATAGTAAGTGGTAGAGTGAGTAGACTGTCAAAATAATGTGATAGAAGTCTGACTGGCACAGTTCTAGCACACAAATTCTTAAGTTCACTCAAAAAAAGACAGGTTAAGGGTCTCGAAATTTTCTACCATTATGATACAGAACTGCTCATCTATATATGCAGAAAATCAGGGATTTTGGGTACTAAAAATATGGCATCCAGCTCATTGTCAAGTAGTAAGCAGAAAAGTAGAGCAAAGGGCAAATTATTACTGAAAGCAATCCACCCAGCAGGTTGTAATGCAACACATGCATGACATGTGATGAGAACCTTGCTCGTTGATCAACAAAGTTAAATTTCCCTCCTGCCATTGCTTTGTCAACACCTGCAACCCCAACTGCTGTGCCCACCACCACACCATAGAATGACCATTCAGTAGAAATGAGAATACACCAAATGATGTCTATCATCGTTTGGGATGTGTTTTTTTTTTTTTCCAACTGACAAATAGATTTCATAATAGATTTCGTTATAGACATGCTGTCACAATGGCCCACACTCACAACCTGATAACTGCCCTATGACAATAAAAATGAGCATGTCCCATGACAATGAGGAACAATCAAGCACCCATGCCCAGCCCTGCGAGCCACTGATCCAGGGTGGATTGTGGGTGTATGGAATGCATGATGACAGCGATGGGCAGCAGCACCCAGGACCAGCATGACAGGGGAGCATGATTGCCACCATCAGCAAGAAGACCCAGGACCCTCAGCATTAGCATGATGACCCCATAATGACAAACAACCCAGTGCCCACAACAATGATGGAGAACTCAGGGTTCAACAGCAGGAATGAGAACAATGACAGTGGGAAGGGGACGCGATGAGTGGGACCTCAACAATGAGGACCACCATGGGGAGAGGACCACACATGGAGAATGGGGAACCTACTACCAATGACACACCATGGCCAGGGGACATGGCTCCTAAGGTGTATGGGTGGTGCTATATGCACACAGGAGAGTGCAAGGATGGATAGATGACAATGAGGAGCAAGTGGCTGGGGACGGCATACAGTGTATGGCCATACTAGGGCAGCATTGTAACCCCCTCGTGCTGATGATACTCGATCTGGAAACCTAACAAAAACCTGTTAAAAGGCTTAGGAAGTCTTATCTTGGCATTGTATCTCTAAGTTCTGCAAAATATCGCAAACTTCTTCGAACTTTCATATTAGTCTCTTGACTCATTGCCTATCACCTATCGCCATTCAAAAACACTTCAAATTTGCTATACTCGCTCCTTGATATACCTTGAACCACTTTGAATCACTTTGACATTCCTCAAAACTCCTTCAAACTATTTTGCACACCTTCAAACATCTTTCAAAATATTTTGCACACCTTCAAACATCTTTCAAAATATTTTGTACATCTTCGAACCTATTTTGAACTATTTTGAACATCTTCATATGCCTTTAAAGACTATTCACCACAGCCCTTACCATTTTGTGTTACTAAACACAATGTTTGGATATCAGCGGTGACATTTAGTACCAACTCACACCCTTCCTCTAGCCTGTGTTATACTTTGAGAACTGCTCTTAAGTCTGACGATAGTGGAGAGGGTAACTTATGCTCTGTTCCCCATTGCTTTTCTTGTCATTCTAAGTAACTAATACAGGTCTATATACAAATTGAAGAGATAGTACTAAAAAAGGAAATAATAACATGTGTAAAACATGAGGCAATATATCCAACAATGAGGACTTTGTAGATCATGAAACAGATGAAAAATGATAAATAATTGAAATGTGTAGTGTTCCCATATAGTAAAAGTACTTATCTTTTGCTTCAATATATCATTGAAACATAAAAATGCTATTATCACATCCTAAATCTCTTGTAGTCTCCCCTCGTGTCCGGTAGTGCTTGATACGCAATGAAATGGTTTGTTCCGAATGTGCAGTGTGTATCGAAAGTGTTTTAAAACAGCTATATGGTGGCTGATATTGTTTGAAGTAGTATGAAGTCATTCAAAAGTGTTCAAAGTGTCACAAAATTGTTCAGTATGTCGCAAAATTGTTCAAAGTTGTTCAAAGTCATCTGAAATAGTCCAAAATAGTTTGAAATCGATTCAAAGTCAATTTCATGGCATTCATAGCAATTCAGAGTGTGTGTTGTAATGTCTTGATATGGTTAGATCCTTCTCCAGACCTTATAGTGTGCAATGGACCTATCAGCATGCCTTGCATGACGGTTTTTTCATTTATTTAATTAGTTTCATGACCCCTCCCTCATGACACGAGAGGGCCCAAATTTTTGTTAGTTAGGAAGTTAGGACATCCCCCCCTCGCGTTCATGCAAGGGGGTTAGTTTTGATATATAGGAAATGTTGAAATGTCGGGTCTGGGTGAGGTACTGCAAATTATTAAAAATAATACATTTTTGTATACTTTTGTCAATGATCTTAGCTCCTCTGACCTCATTTGAACCTCGTTTGAACTGTGGTAGTGAAATATAACAATAAATCACACTAATAGTATAAACTTGACTTTTGCCCAGGAGAAGGATAGATAAGCTGCTCTACTAGAAATCTGATAATTAATTCACACATTCATGCAATATTCATCATTGCAGACTCATGGTGTAGCGCCAATCACGACGTTATATTACTGGTGTATGGTCGCGTACGCAGAGTACCAGTAAGTAATCTGGCCTCTTATGTAATGCATCATGACCTGCTGGGTGAATAGCTTTCAGTTCGTAGATAGCATCAATGTACTTTGGCATTGTTTGCACATCACGTGGTTTCGCCACATACAGTCAACTCTGTCATAACCCATCATTGTGACAACCCATACTCTGCAGTAACCCATAGGTTTTCGGGGTCCACCAGGTCGGTTCCCAGGGAAATTGACGAAAAACCCATACCTCGCTGATACCCCATAACCCATACCCTTTCAGGGGTCATAACCCATAAGTGGACATTTTTGGTGGGCAGTCGGGAGGTTTGGGGCGGATCATCGTACCTAGTAACAGCCCCAAAATGATGATTATGGTTCCTGAGTCGGACCGAAAATAGTAAAGCTTCCAATTTGAGTCATGAACGGACAGAGAAAACATATTCTACGGTGGAATTTGGAAAGTTTACACTGTTACAATGTCTAAGAAACCTCTCGAAGTGCTCAAGAGCGGCCTGCTTATGCTTCAAAGCCAATTTCAAGAGAGAAAGAATGATCTCCTCACCCGCCTCGCCCGAAAAGAGAAGCTGTCTCCCGAAGATGAAGAATGGCTTGACCAGGATGCCAACCTTGTCGATGAAGAAGCTCTCATTGAGGTGCTTGACAAAGCATCCAATTACGAGCGTAAACTCGTGATGCTGGACACGAACAAACAGTTTCTCATTAAGAAGTTGATGGAATATGGGGCGGAAAAGGGGGATGTCAACAGAATTCCAGGGAAGAAGAGGGCTCGTACGTGATTTTCTGATGGCCCACTCCGGAAAAGGAATTGACGTGCTCATCGGCAGGGCCTAATGAGCGGCAGAAACATGAGAAGGGGCCAGATGGGAAGATGAAGAAGAAAGACCCTGTCTTCGAGAAGAAGGAGAATGCCACTCTTGCGCAAAGGATTGAAATTCTGAACTGGTATCATAAGAATGGCAAAAACCAGAGCAAGACTGCGAAGCATTTTGACAAGATCTATCCAAACTTGCTTCTCAAACAGCCCCTTATCTTGGAATGGGTGAAGGGCGAGGTGAAGTGGAGGCAGCAGTGGGCCGAGGCACAGGCGAGTGGAAAATCGGGAACTACGAAGCGAGCGAAGCAGACAGAGCACCCGGCAGTAACAGAGATGCTCGAGTTATGGGTAGCGAAGGCTATGCAGGAAGGGGTGCACCTCAGCGGTGAAATCATCCGACAGAAGTGGATGCACTTTGCAAACTTTGAGGGGATCCCGGATGATGAAAGGCTGGAGCTGAGCGAAGGGTGGTTGACGGCATTTAAGAAGCGATGTGGCTTGACGCAATTCAAGGCTCACAGCGAAGCTGGGTCAGCTGACCCTGCTAAGGTCGCAAGTGAGCGCATGCGAGTCCGTAAACTCATCCAAGAGTCTGGGTATGCCCTGAAGAATATTTTTAATATGGATGAAACTGGCCTTTTCTATGCGTAAGATTTGCAATGTTAAATTCGACTGTGCTGACGCTGATATTGACTCGGTAGGATGCCACCAGACCGCGGCCTGATGGATAAGCAAACTTCTGGAGTCAAAGGAAGCAAGAAACGAATCACGTATGCATTCACCGCAAACGCAGATGGCAGCGAAAAACTCCCTGCATTCATCATCGGGAAGGCGGCTCGACCTCGCGCATTCAAGAAGAAGACAGGAGCGCAACTGGGTTTTTATTATCGAAACAATGCCAAGGCCTGGATGACCGCGGTGTTGTATCAGGAATGGATCACTTCCTGGGATGAAACACTATGTAAGAAGGGCCGCTTCATTATACTTTTTCAGGACAATTTCAGCGCCCATATCCCCCCCAACGATCTCACCAATATCCATGTTGAAAACTTTGCCGCCAACCTAACATCTCACGTTCAGCCGCTCGATGCTGGCATCATTCGCAACTTCAAAGCACATTATCACAAGACATTTATTGCGTGCACCATTGACAGATACGACAACAGTATCACCCCAGCGCTTATCTACGAAATTGATCAGCTTGAAGCGATGCGGATGGCCAATGTGGCCTGGCGTGAGGTTGATACCTCAACGATTCGTAATTGTTGGATCCACGCAGGAATAATCCCTGAAGCTACACCGTCCGCCGAACCCCTCGCACCCTTGGTTCCCATTGCAGCTCTTCTCAATGCCGAGCAAGATATTACTGAATCCTTGGGTGTATTGGAGAAAAGGGGAGTATTGTCGCATCGAAACTGCTTGAGCATCGAGGAGTTGCTCAACCCAGAACAAGAAAATGAGATCATCGACGTCAACATCACAGACGAAGAGATAGCCGCGGCAGTCTGCACAAAACGCAAGGGTTTGCAGAACCTAGAGATAAATGGTGGTGACGATGGCAATGACGACTCAGACATTGAAGTTATCAACTCGAAACCAAGCCGTCAAGAGGCTCTTGCAGCATCATTGACTCTTCAAAAGTACACTGCTGATATCGATGAACCATTTGCGCACCAACTCGAGGTAATTCTGTCGAATTTTGGATGGCAGACACATCTCGAGGAGACTCAATCCTTACGGCCTTCCCATATCACCGATTATTTCAGTTTGAATCACTCTGTAACGGCTTAGATAGATTACACAATGCATAACAACGCCACTTGATGGGTTTTACATGAGAAATTCCGGCCCGAAACCGACCTCTGCCAGAACCCATACTCTGTAATAACCCATAGGTCCCCGGGGTCCACCGGGGGGTATGGGTTATGACGGAGTTGACTGTACCTGCTGGGTGAATAGAGGCCCCGGGAAGCTCCCCTATAGGTCTGTCGGAAAATAGCATATTTTAGACCCCGAAAATGACCATTTCCTTGTCTGGAAGTAGCATATTCTAGGCCCTGCCACGGAGATTTTTTCGATATCCCTATCGCAACATAGCATATTTCAGGCACCGATTGGGGAAAAATTTTAGAGAATTTTAGGTTGGACATTGCGCTCCCACGTACATTGCAGACCCTAGCTTCTCGCCATTCATTCGCACCTGTTTGCGGCTGTCCCTAATGGGTTTCAATCTGAATGAAGAAGACATCACAGCATTGCAAGACGGGCTGCACAAGATTAGAAACATCGAATTCAACTTCCAGAATTGTTCTTCACTCACCATTCAAGGACAGAAGATTCCTGGGACCGTGATCAATGCCTTTGGGGCCGTACTTCAACAACGCACCGAAGACAACTCCCGGGATTCTTCAAGTTCAGATTGGTGCATCTTCTCGACCTGGCTAGGACATTTAATCAGTGGGAAAGCTAAAGCCCGAGTTGTCGGATCGTTTGAGGACCACGTACGTGCCGCGGTAAGAAATGATGCCCCCCGTATATTTACTGAACTAACCGAATGTAATGTCAGTGTAATACAGAGACTCTCAAGATGTTACTTACAAAACTGCATTGGTTGATACCAATGCTGGGCGGGTTCCTGTCGCACTGGGTCCTGGGCTGGGTCGATTTCGGAAGCCGTGTAATAGTAATTTTTGACAGTATTCCTGAGTTGGGATCGAGTTCATGGGCGGAGCCGATAAGATTATATGTTCATGTCAGACTTGGAGCACCATAATTTAAACCTCACTGTGAAATTTTATTAATTACTTCTTCAAATTGTGGACGAGATACGACGTGTCTTGAAAATGGATCAGATTGAGTGGAATGAAGGCGGGTGGAGACGTGAATTGAAGTCCCCACCCACGTTACAGTGCCAGTTTGATGGTTGGGCATGTGGTTTATTTGTGATAATGGCCATAATTGCGGCTACAGGTGGACGTGATTGGAGTACCGTCGTTGATGATGCCAAGGACGATGTACATCAGATTGTCCTTGATGCATTGCTTTCTGTGCCACTGGTGTAAGTGATAAAGATATAATGGTGTACAATGCTGATTAAAAACAGGAGGAGATATACACACCTTTCTAATTCCACTAGCAGTGATTCCGAGATGGAAATTGATAGCGTGGGGTGGAGGGAAGTGGTATCAAGAAAGGGTGACAAGGTTGATGTCGCCACTACAAGTGGGGAAGCCAAGCGACCAGAGTCGGGGATGCCGAAAGATGTTAGTGCCAAATTTGGCGAAGTAATTCCCTTAGATGGAACCCTGTCAGTGTCAGTCACAAGAACCCTAAGTGCCAGTGCTCATGACTGAGCATATCTTCACAGATCGCGAAACCCCACGGTGTCCACGCCAGTTGACCCGGACAAGAGAATGGAAAAGGGGATGACGACGGAGGTCAAGAATGCCGAGAAGTATGTGGATTGTAAGTTACCAAGCCTCAGCTCTAATATTTCACAGTAAACGAAAACATTCAGGGATTGAAGGTATCAAGGCTGGGGATTCTGAGTCAGAGGACATGTACAACACGGAAGATGAAGAGAAAGGCCTTCGACGTACATTCAAACCCAAGTTACGATGACGGGCCAAATCCTCGATCACTGGGCGGCAGTTTAACCTCAAAAATGATGAATACACACAGGACGTTGAGCCAAATTGCGTCCACTGCTCGGCATGCAGTTCCTGGATCCAGCTCAACCAAATATGAACTTATGACAGGGCAAATTGGGAGAAGCATAAGCGAAACTGTCCCCGGATTGTTGGTTTCAAGACACAGCGGGTTTGCTTAGCCACGAAGAAGCCCAAAATCGCGGTTCGTTAACTAATTCTTTATACACAAAGTAACACAAAGTACTCACATTTCCTATGTACATGCAGCCCGCTGGTGTTCCACCTATCACCTCTTTTTTCAAGAGGACGAGTTCCTCCTCACATAGCGAGATTCAGGGCAATTCTGCCTCCATCAAAATTGAAAAGTCAGAAACATACATAATGCGAAAGGTTTCCACAGTAAGTCCTTGTTGAAAATGTTACCACAATTTAGACAATCGTGTTCATACTATTACTATAGTCAAAATCAATTGCTCAGATGATACTCCCCCAAACACATGGCGCTTCCATCGGTAAACCCTTTCCCAAACCAGTACCTGCTACGCTACCGAGTTCTTTCCCTTGCAAACATCTCACGGGCAACGTATATCAAGAATATATCCTCCATTCTCAAACTCGCACCTTTGGAGGAGTCTCGTTCGACTTGAAGGGACGCATTTCGCATCAACTGTTTCCATGGAAAGCTTTCCCACCACTTAAAGCCAATAAAAGTGACCTTAGCGCGACAGCACCAGTTGATTGACCCATCCAACATGTCGTACCTTCATGGGGTAATGGGGCTGTGGTAATGACACATTGGTCTGATATGGAGAAGCAGAAGATGGACGATGCTTTAAGGGCCTGGGCACGATGGGAGGTAGACCACGTCCACGGACATGTCAAGTCCTCAAGATGCGAGGGAATAACCAAAAACCCGGAACGAACATGTAGCGCATGTCTGGACGTGACACGCAATGAATCATTCAAAGCTGCCTTGAGAAGGGTGAGTTGATGATCAGCAAAGTACTATAGACAAGAATTCGTACTCATGCTAGTGGCTGTAGAAAGAAGCCGAGTCAGAACTCCCTTCTGATGAGCAACAGAAGGTTCTGGAGCGGCGTACAAAATATGCTCCTCGCAATTTTCAACTTCTTGAAGCTAGCATTCTACAGAAGAAGCTCAGTAGTGACCCACTTCTCTTTGATGTTCATCAGCTTCTCGAGCGTGGTCAAGAGACTGAATGCTTTTTGAAGTTGTACAAGCATGCATGAGAGGGCCGTCTCAAGAACCTTGAGGTATTCTCTGATCTTTGCACCGTTCTTGCAGACAAACTCGACCGCGACGCATCAAAAAATCCCAACGCGAAGTATGGCATCCGTTATATGCAAAACTATCTCAACTTAATGACGCTGGTTCGATCACATGGGCCAAATTCAGCAAGGCAATATAGTATCATTGCTTCCCAATTGCCTGCACCATCCTCTCGCCATCTCAGGTTCTCTTTCTATATTTCCGCCGAGTTTATATAGGCCTCTTACTGATGTTGGTTGTAGAACCTTAGTTGCAAAGTCAAGTGACGCACTTTAAAATCCATTTCTTGTATATGAAAACATGGCAAGGGTGAAGCGATTTAGAGATTCCATCAGGTACAGTGGTCCTGTCGCTATCGCGGGCAATTGCACAAAAGTACGTGCTCGTCTGACCTACTCGGCTGACTATGGGGGTCACATTCTGGGCTCTGTTCTTCCCCTCGAGGCTTGCGAAGTTGATGATGCAGAGGATATTGACCAAATAATCGATGAGGTCAAAAAGAAGAAAGCACTTGCGAAACAGGTTCGGGCTATTCTTGTAAAAGTAAGAACTTGGTATATTTGAGGGTAGAAATAGCCGTCGTACTCACGAGTGGCTTTCAATAGCTTCCCCTTCCACAGTTTCCACCTCAGGTGATTGCGCTTATTCCAACAAATGGAAAGGAAGATGCCAACAAAATTCATGAAATGCAGTTGAAGGCGTTGAAGATGGCCGCCAATCTGCAACTCCCTGTTATTTCTTTCGCCGCCGATGGTGCATCATCTGAACTTGCAGCCCAGCATCTAATGGATAAAGAGGTCTCACAGCTTTCCCTAATCACATACGAGTATTCTCTCTATGGAATTTCATTGAAAGCCTCTGTATTTCATGGAACAGGACCTATTGTGTCCATCACAGACCCACTACATGCTTGTAAAATGGGTCGGAACCAGCCCCAACATGGAACACACACAGCGAGCATGGGCATTGGTTATCTCGTTAACTGTTCGCTTGTCGATATGTATAAATGCGGAGATACTGGACTTGTTCAGCGTAACATTGAAAATGTAGACAAGCAGGATGATGGGGCTGCACGGCGTATTTTCCACTCCCAAGGCCTCCACGCACTCACTGAGGAAAGTGAGGACCAATCAAGGATGATCAAAGATGGGTTTCATGGGTTATTTGTCTACTTGTTCATTCTTGGTATGCTTTCCTTCATTATTAGCACCTTTGGTATATTCATAAACTTCAGGTAACTTATTTGACGCTTGGCTCAGCTGGGACATGCCTATCTGGGACCATATTACTTGCGCATTCAGGGTGCGCTTTTTTCTGCACATGTGGCAGAAACACATTGAGAAACTCTCCAACCAATTTCCCGATCTCTACTCCACAGCCCATTCTTTTATTTCTCCCGCAAGCTTCCACATCTTCAACCGCCTTTGCGATACACTTGTTCTATTGGCCATCATCTACTCTCGTGTTTATCCCAAGCAGCCATTCTGTCCATGGATCCTGGGGACTGATTTTGTTGAGCATTTCTTTGGGCTTGCTCGCATGGCCTTACCCAATTTTTCCTATGGAGAATTTCTCAAGATGGTGAAGCACATCGAGACGAGACAACGCCTTCTCCTATCAGGAAATTTTTCAGAGAACCGGGAGCGCAAATCCGCCACTGGGTATATTCTGGATTATGACCCGAAGCCGCTAACCTCAGGAGACCAGAAGCTCGCCAAGTTCAGCCTCTCTGATTCTGATCTTAATGAGCTTGTCGAACTCGCGCATCAAGAGGCATATCAAATATGCAATGAAGTCCTTTACATCACTGTCTCTCTTCCAACACTCTTGTCACCTCTCAATCTCACACCGCTTGGTCGACTTCATCACAAGAGCTGTAAAAAGGCTGATGAGAGCTGTTGAAATTAATTCCCTTGATGCATGCTGTATACATGAGGCGATACATGCAGCATACACATGTTACTGCACTTACTGCGCATACATGTGGTATACACATTCCCGAGTCATGTGACATCCTTATTATTATGTATATAAGGAGAACCTGTACCGTAGTAGGAATACAGTGTTCTTACCTCTACTAAACCCTAGCCCTAAGACTAACTAAACCCCAGGTAGGTTACAAGGAACGTGTCGTCTCTTCCTCTGTGCAGCGTATGTAGTCTGCTCCAACAGGTTATGGGCCCTGCTGGGCACGTCGCGAACGCGCCTTAACTGGCTGCGAACGACGTTGACTTCATTGTCTCCAAATTATAACCTTGCGCTCTTCGTGAGCTGCATTGCGCTCCCTGCGAGCTGCATTTAAAAAACCCAGGTTGACTAGGATTAACCACTCTGAAGGAGTGTTTTTGCCTGAGAATATGGAACGTGTTTTCTTGAATAAGAGGACTGATTGAGCGCTTTTACCAGCTGCCACTATAACATCATGTCTTCAACTCTTGAAAAACTCGTACAAACTTTCGATGGCTCTAACTACATTCAATGGGCCGACTCAATGAAGGCGTGGCTCAGGTCTCAGGGCCTCTGGCAAATAACTAGCGGGATGGAACTAAAACCACCCCTGGCGCCTCCTTTGATGGCGACAAACGCTGCACTAGTAGCGGAAGCTAATGCCAAGCTCCAGACCTGGAACAATAAGAATGACCAGGCAATTGGTAGTTTAGTGCTCCGCCTGGCCCCCTCTATTCGGCAGCGTGCCAACACCAAGGACACTGCTGAGGAGGTATGGGATCTCATCCACACCGACTATGGTGTGGACGGCCCCTCTCAAGTCTTTTCGGACTTTAGGTCCGCTATAACGATCAAGATTCCGGCTGCGAATCCCACGCCGGAGATCGCCAGAATGGCCGACAAGTTTGAGCGCCTCATGGCTGCCAATGTCGCCATCCCCGAACTAGTGCAGGCCATGATCTTACTTGCTGCGATGCCGTGCGAGTTCGATTCATTGTCCTCAACGGTCCTTAACACGACCGCCACTAGAGCCTTGACGTTTAAACATGTCAAGGACTCCATTGTTGCTGAAGCCTCACGCCACACGGCAGTTGGGAAGCCCGCTGGCCAGCCTCAGGCCACCAAGCTTTCTGCTGTCAAGCGCAAAGGGGGAAACCCCAAATGGCAATCTCAGGGCAACAATGGAGAATCGTCCCGAAAACGTGGATGATGTGGGGACAGAAAGACTAAGGAGGAGAAGCCAAAAGAGAAACATACCCACCTTGCCTCACAAGCCTCTACCACCATAAATGGTAATGGCACCATCATACCACCGATGCCGCTCATACAGCGCATCGAGCACACTCCCACAAGGGATCCTCGCCGCTGACCACCTGCACAGGCATATATGGGCGTGACCTCCTCTCGCTCGGTTTACGCCGAGTACCAGCAAGCTCGAGACACCCTCGAGCACATGCAACTTCCGTGCAGCGCGAAAAATCTGCGACCACTGGAAGAGCACCTTACGGTGCGAGAAGGTAAGAGAAGGAGGATAGAGCCAGAAACCGAGGCTACGATCGAGGAGGTAGAAGACGATACCATCTCCCTCGGATCAGAACCGCCGGCAACTGACGAGGAAGTGTGGAAGATCGTCGACGAGATGCTCGTCGATGAACCCCTTGACACAGGGGCGTATGATGATAGGTCAGTCCTTTTCCCTGCCACAAGCACAAGGATTAAAATTCCTATGAATACAGCGAACTTTTCATGTGAAATTTTACCGCTATTAAATGTATCATGGAATTATGTACATCTTAATATATGTGTTACGTGTGCAAGTGGAAAATGTAAGAGAGGTGCTGACTGGATCATGGATTCAGGCGCATCAAAACACTTCACTGGTGAAATTAAAGATTTTGCTTCTTACGAGCCTTTACCGAGAAAGGACTCTACCCTGGTTCAAACAGCCACGGGTACTACTCATATAGTAGGGAAAGGAGCAGTCTTCATTAGACACCAGGTAGTATGTCATGGGAAGTCAGAGACGCGTGAAACGCGATTATACCCCGTCTACTACATACCCGACTGTAATGCTCGATTACTGTCAATGGGCGTCTTCTTACAAGACGGAAGTGATGTGCGTGGTTCCTCCGCACACATTTCATTTTTCAAGCAAGGAAACCCAATTATGGATTGCGTCCCTCTTATGAAACGTGACACTATTTATTGGGCTCGGACTCATATATTGAGCACCAGGGGAATCAATGTCGCGACAATATATGTTGCAGACTACTCGACTTGGCATAAGCAACTTGGACACCCATCCAAAGAGGCGCTAGGGAAGATGCCTAATAGCACCATAAAATTCCCAAGGAATTTAATTATTCCTAAAGACAAAATTATATGTTCAGGGTGTGCTGAAGGGAAAATGACCTCAAAATCTTTTCCCGAATCAGATTCACGTGCAGAAAAACCCTTTGAATTAATACATTCCGATCTGAAAGAACTCCCAGTACTATCGTACCATAAACATAAATACTTTATTGTATTTCTGAATGACAAAATGTCACATATCTGGGTCCAATGCCTTAGAAAGAAATCTGATGCTGCTGCGGCCATCAGACAATTTCGGGCAGTGGCTTTGACACAGTATGGCGCTACAATCAAGCGCTGGTGTGTTGATCCAGGGGGGGAGTTCAAGGATCGTGAGCTACAAAATGTGCTCAAGAACTTTGGCATCAAAATAGAGATGTCTGCACCACACATGCACCAACAGAATGGACGCGCTGAGCGTGCCATAAGGACAATAATGGAAAAGTCGCAAACCCTGCGATTTACTGCATGTCTACCACAATCATGGTGGGAATTTTGCATTGAACATGCAACACACCTATACAACCGAACCCCGATAAGGCGCCTGAAATGGCTGACACCGGTTGAGGACCTGACAAAGGTCCGCCCAGATCTAAACGATCTGAAGGTTTTTGGTTGTGGTGCTTACGTCTACCTACCCAAGGAGAAGCATCCAAACACATTGGCTCCTCGATCGGAGTTGATGACGTACCTTGGATTAGAAGATGGCATTAAAGCATACCGTTTCATGCGACCTAGTGGCGCAATATTCATTGGTGCTACGGCACTATTTGATGAAACATTGTTCCCATGCTGTCCCAGAGCTAAGACTCCTGCCAATACAGACCTTGGTGATTTTCCACCTCCAGAACCAGAAGATGATGACCACTCATCTGGAACGGATGGTGATGATTCTATACCGCCACAAGATCCGCCCCTTCCTCCATCATCAGAAAATGATGATGATGATGTACCAAGTGAGCAAAAGGCACATGACGATGTGACAAATGCTCCTCCTCCGCCGCCTCCAGTAACCATTGAGGACTTTCATCCAAGACGTGATGATCAACGGGAATGGCAGCAATTGCCCCGTCGATCAGGCAGGCAGAGGAACATCCCAAACCGTCCTGGCAATACCTATGGAGAGAAGCGACTCCCCTCTGACATAGAGAGAGACATTGCACGTGATCGATATTGGAAGAGATCTGTGGGTCAAGATTCGGATCATAACCGAACACGACCACAAACTCAACAGAAAGAACCGGTTGCTGGACCGAGTTTGGCACCCCACGAGAGTGTGCCCGATTCCAATAATCAAGAACATGATCACCCAATGGGGGAACCAGACAAAGCAGGTTATATTAAAAAGATAACCAAGGAAGGAGGAGATAAGCTTATTCGCTGGCTGTTGTCAAAAGCAGTCAAACCATCGAGCGAAATAAGCCAAGTTCCAAACCAATTTCGCGATATTGCGTGCCTACCACGGCAGCAGCAACGTGAGTGGAAACAAGCTTGTCAAGAAGAATTAGAGGCTCTTCGTAAGCGACAAGTCTATGACATCGTCGATCTTCCACATGATCGAAAAACGATCGAAAATAGATGGGTTTTCTCCGTAAAATCAGATGGAAGAAAACGAGCCAGACTCGTGGCCAAAGGCTTTTCACAAGTCGAAGGCGTTGACTTTGATGAGATTTTCTCACCGGTAGTCCACTACGAGACCGTACGCCTCATGTTTGCACTTGCATCTCTGGAAGGCATGTATATGACCGGCCTAGATGTAAAAACCGCATTTTTGTATGGCAAACTAGATGAGGAGATCTATATGGATCAACCCGAGGGTTTCAGACTCGAGGGAAAAGAGCGCAAAGTGTTGCGCTTACGCCGAGCATTGTATGGCCTTAAACAAGCCTCACTTGCATGGTGGAAAGAGCTAGAGGCATTTATGCGCACCATTGGGTTCGTGCGCGCCAGCTCCGATGCCGGCATTTTCATACACAAGGATCCTAAAACAGGCAGCATTGTTATTGCACTCGTCTATGTTGATGATGGCTTGTTCATGGGGAAGAACAAGAAACTTGTGAATGAAAAGAAAAATGCTTGTCTAAAGCATTGGGAGTGCCGTAGTACTGAAAAAGTCAAGGAATTCTTAGGCATGCGCGTCACCCAGACTGCAAGCAAAGTCAAACTTGATCAAACTGAATATCTCGCCAAAGTGCTTGAGAGATTCGAGATGACAAATGCCAAAGCGACCCCCACTCCACTCCCGACTGGTTACAAACCATCGCAAAACACAGCAACGCCCAATGCGATGCTTAGATCAAAATATCAGTCTGTGATCGGATCTTTATTGTATCTGATGCTCGGAACACGACCTGATATTGCTTATGCGGTAATCAAGATGTCGCAATTCTCGGCTAATCCTAGCCAAGAACATCTAGACAAAGCGATGTACATAATGCGCTATCTGGTGGGAACCCAGAAGTACAGTATAGTCTATGATGGTGAGAAGTCCGAGGGGCTACAGGCCTTCACAGATTCTGATTGGGCAGCTGACACAGTCAAGCGCCGATCTACAACGGGTTACTTTGCTACTCTAGCAAGTGGCATTGTGTGCTGGCAGTCCCGTTTACAAAAAACTGTAGCACTGTCATCCACAGAAGCCGAATATATGGCTCTCTCTGACACTTGTCGGCAGATAGTGTGGATAGAGTCCTTATTCCAGGAACTCGGATATATCTTGAATCGCGTACCAATCTGCGCTAATAATCAAGGATCCATCTTCATTGGATCAAATCCAGTCCAAGAAAGGAGGACTAAACATATAGACATTCGCTACCACTACACGCGCGAATGCATTGAAAAAGACAAAGTCACGGTCGTTTTCATTCCTGGAAGTGATAATCCGGCTGACATGTTCACCAAGAACCTTGGCGCCGTCCTTTTCAGGAAATTTAGAGACTCTCTCGGAATTACTTTCGAGATTCAAACTTAGCTGCTTAGAGCGCTGTACAGTTTGAGGGGGGGTGTTGAAATTAATTCCCTTGATGCATGCTGTATACATGAGGCGATACATGCAGCATACACATGTTACTGCGCTTACTGCGCATACATGTGGTATACACATTCCCGAGTCATGTGACATCCTTATTATTATGTATATAAGGAGAACCTGTACCATAGTAGGAATACAGTGTTCTTACCTCTACTAAACCCTAGCCCTAAGACTAACTAAACCCCAGGTAGGTTACAAGGAACATGTCGTCTCTTCCTCTGTGCAGCGTATGTAGTCTGCTCCAACAAGAGCGATATTTATATCTCAGAAAGCGATACAGATACCGATGACTCTGATCATTCAGAAGGTGAGGACGATGCAGCAGATGCAATGGGCAAAGACTTGACACTAGGAGAAAGCACTGCGATTGGAGCTCAAGATGCTGCTCACTATGCAGCTCTTTGCGAGCAATGTGATGACCTTCCCAAATACGAAGGGGACAAGACGAAATTTCCTTGTGTTTCCAACCTCCCTATCACTATCGACAATTCTATCACGGACACCATTGACAAATCCTTCAAGAGTGATATAATTGATGGGTCAGGGAAAGTATCCATTGCACTAATGCTTCAGTATCGTGACCACCTCCAGTCGAAAAGTACCGTCCATTCTGAGCAGACGATGAAGCTTAATCCGAAGTTTGCAGCCGCCAAGGAAGAGCGTGAACATTCTGATGGTGAAGGAACCAAGAAGATGTCTTTGAAGGAAGCCTCTCATCGTCTGCGGATTGGACAGGCCATGGATGAGTCCTTACAACGTCAGGAACCAAGGAAAGACCGTGAACTTCGTTGGCAGACTTTTGCGAAGGCAGTTCGACTACTTGTAGGGTCGGGAGGTATGTTTTAACTTGTTGGTCATGTATTTAGAGCTCATTCTTGTCTCAGAACTTCCGAACCTTGCTGTTAAGAACGTGAATGACCTGTACCCACTCAAGCTGGGTAACTTCATCATTGTCCAGACATCAATGCACACATACGTCGGTGAGGTACTTGATATGTACAAAAAAGGAGCCAGTGGACGTTATGGCTCTATCGATAAGGCCGGTAAGGCCTCCGTTTTGCAAGCCCTCTCATTACGAGTCTGGCTTCCACTGAGACTGGTAAGCAATTTTTACAGGTTTTTCCCCATAAAGTTCATGTCTGACTTCAAATACTTAGAGTGAGAACGAAGGCGAGGATGAAGGTGCTCCAATTTTTTCATGCACACAGGCAAAATACCACCTTCATTCCTATATGCCTATCGATAATTTGGTGTACCACCTGGGACCATACGCACTCAGTTCCATCGGCAATGGTCCAAGGTTTAAGTTTCGGCGCGTGTTGACTGACGAAGCACAGGCTCATTGGGTTTCTGTGACAAATAAAAAGGTAGCAAAAGAATTACCAAAGTTAATCATACGGTTACCTGCTAAGACGGCAGCTAAGTAGTGCATACATGTATGTAGGTAGACATAGGTATAACAGCGCGCGTTTTGACGCGCGCTGCGGCGCAAAGAATCACGTGTTTCGTGATACACGTGACAACCCCCGTCCGGAATAGCATATTCTAGGCCTCAAAAATAGCATATTTGAGGCCGGTTTGGGGGGGATTTTCCGGATAAACCCTTAGGGGAGCTTCCCGGGGCCTGTGAATAGCGTTCAGTGCAAACTATTGGAAATAAAGGCATATCATCGAATAGGAATGAATGAATGACGGATAGGGTAAAAGGTATAGAAACGAGATGGAGCAAAAGAGTCACCAGGACAGGAAGAAGTAAATCGAAAGAGTAACAGAAACACGTCACCGTGATCACGCTATCCTTACAACCGGAAGTGCGGAAGGGTGGACCGAAAGTGCAGATTGATTTCAAACAACCAAGGTACTATTTTCAACCTACAGGTTCCAGCAGTTTGGGTCCTTGCAGATTTTGCCTTTGTTAAATCTCTTCACATGCAGGTCCAGGCAGTTTATGCTGAAACGATCAGTACATTGACTATGAATTCAAAGACTCCAAAGTTCACTGTTACTTACTCGAGGGTATTCAGGGACGTCATCGCAGGAACTACATATAGTTTTGCTGCACGGCCGAACCTGGCCCTTCCAGAAGGCATTTGATCAGACGGTTTGAAAAGACTCTCAGTTCACTTGATGCACACTATGCAGCCTTCATGTTTTAAGCATACCCTGTTGATATCATTTGTGTACACATTGTACAGAAAACATTGGGCTGCATTATTTTCCTCATAATTATTGATGGAATGCCGATCTCTAATTTACAATGCTGTTCACACGAGGACAACTCCATCGATAGTACAAAATTAGGAAGTATCCAATTGCAAGTCGTGCAAGAGAGAAAAGATATGTGATATCAAGCACTCAAGCACGATGAAGCCATCCAACCTGTAAACCTGTCATGAAACGCATACTCTCTGGGTACGCATCATTGCTCTCCCTAAGCAAGCCGGCTATGCGACGGCATATCGCCATAGGGTAGTGAAGGTATTCCGCCTGTGGGAACCCAGGGTATTTATCCAAGATACTATATCCAAGAAATGGAAGAATTTGTTTTTCGTCAGCTCCATTGCAGATGAACAGCCAAGACAAAAATTCACGTCTTGAGATCCGCCGTACGTTCGGAAGGCGTCATAACCTTATACAGCACCTTGGTTGCACGTATGGACCCGCTCTTCGGTAGGGCATAGAACGTTGACGTGGCATATGCTAGTCGTAGACTGGGTTTGAACAACCAGATCTGTGACAATGTTGAATGAACACTGGTCGTGACAAAACTACAAGTGGAGGTACAAACAAGAATGCGAGGTAGCTCATCTTCCTCATCGAGGATGAGAAATCGATAGGTCGCGTGAGCCTGCACGAATTCCATCATATCTTCCACGATGAACGCAGAAAGCGGGGTCTTAACAAGCCTGTATGATGATGAGATTACGCGACCATCGGAATCTAAACGGAAACCCACTCATGCATTGGGCAAACAGGCCGGATGGCGTATTTGAGTAACCTATATACCGTAGACTTGGATCCATCTTCGGACCGGTGCTCTTGGCAGCGACCGATGACAGCGCCACATAAGCATCGAGCAAGTCGCCATTCCTCTCCGTGCTAAACAAAAGATGGATCAGTATGACAATACACAAAAGGAATAGAAACAAAGCATGTATTCTCAATCGTAGCTCCCATGACGTGGACCTTACGAAACATGAGAGTTGTTTAAGCGAGCCATCGAGCAAAGCCCGTTGATCTGGGACGCTTTGTATCAACCGATAAAACCTCCTGCTCTCACGATTATCGACAATCAACCATGTGCCTACGACAACCCAAAACCGGCGTGGGGCTTCGAGGAGACAAAAACACAGTAGCAGAAGGTTTCTAAGCTGCGATGCTGGAGGCCGTTGGTGACGGTGCCAACGTCGGTCTTCTTAGTCGTCCTTACGAAAAACAAAAACAAGAACAAGAACAAAAACCAATAAGTCGAATGATACATACCCTCGGCCCCTCGGCAAGATGCAAATTATTCCTCGTAACAGAGGACTCCTCAAACAGGATGTAACTGCCGCCAACCAGCGCCTGCTTTGGCTCTGGCCAAAATCCACGTTGGCCATGCTTCACGACCTGGTCGTGCAGCTTCTGGTCCGTGTGGCACATCCATGCTTCTACGAGCTCCTCCCAGTGTTCCGAAGGCAGATCCCTGTACACTTCGATCTTGGTCGATTGCACCATCGGAAGGGAACATGATGCACAGATGAACGACGTTGGGTTAGCAGAGGCCAGCTGTGTCGCATCGAGAAATGGTGGGGGGTCCTCTTTTGCTGTGGTTGTCGCGGTAGAGACAGTCATTAACTTGATCTCGTAATGCCCGCTCTGTGCCTTGACTTCTCGTTTCCCCGGGGGTGTATATGCAGGGATCACCAGGGGAAGCGAGGTGTTGGAGCCATTCCGTATTACAAGATGACTAGTCCCTTGACCCTCTGTCGCATCATCGGGGGACAACACAACTTCCGCCTCGACATCGACACCAGGTGTGGCGCCTGTCAGCGTCAAGAACACAAGCACGTGATGTAGGTTTTCGTGGTTTTCGGCTACGTAGTGCACGTCGAAACCCACTGCACAGAGATAAGGAGATAATTAGCACATGTGTGATGATATTGATGAAGTTCTCACTGTTCGGGACCATATTTTGGCCTCGTGAACGTGGTTGGGAGTGGGAAGTACTGAAACTAAGATTGGAACCGCTGCTCGACCCCGACCTTGAAGATGAAGACCTAAGCCAGGACAGGGAAGGCGCAGATGAACTTCTGTTCCGGAGTTTCTTCTTCGCCTTTTCGCTAGCCGACGTTGGCCGGTCGATGTAGATGTCCTGGGGATGTGGCGAAGGCAGATCGTCCCCCGGCAGCGTAAGCATAGCTTGAGCATTCTCGGGCCGAGGCATTGGTTCTCGTATGAACTCTGGGAGAGTGAGCATTGCGTGAGGATCTTTGGTCCGTGGTTGAAGCACGGCATCTTGACTGTGAAACCTGCCTGCATCGGAATGCTTAGCAAGTTGTACAACAAAAGCCTCTTTCTGCGCAAAGTAGTATTCAGAGGAAAAATCATACGTTGGATAGCGTTATACCTTGGCCATATCGCGAAGCCGCGCCTTCTCCAACCTCCCTGTCAGCCCTCCTTCTAGAACCACCTTCTGATCGGTCAGTGAACGCTCCGAAGCCTTCCCCAGTAGCTCGAAGATGTACTCTAACTCGCGCACATCTGCTTCTTTCTCCTTCCCAGACCTCGACAACATACCCTCACGACTAGCCCGCTCCATCTGTGCCAGTTTCGAAGACTTGAGCTCGACGCGCTGATTGTGCAGCTGTGGGGCGACCATATACAACCTGTCAATGGCCATCGCCACACCTTCGAGGTCCAACCTCATCTTCTCGTCCAGCTGGCGCATTTGCGTGACAGGAGAGCATGGTGCGCTTCGCGACTTGCTCTCGTCCATCGAAACACGATCGCCCGACTCGTAATCGGGTGGCGTTTCATATTGGTAGTCGGCGGGCTCATATTGCGGGGGGAGAACGTCGGACGAGGACCGATTTTCCGTTCGTTCTTTGCACATAGCCACGACGGATTCAAGTTCCTCGTCGATCCTATTCCACAGGAGCGCAGCTTCTACGACGAGCACCGGGGGTGCACCTGCAGGAAGCATGTGCTGGGAGGAGAGGCGTTCAATCTGCAGGTCACCGAGCTGGCGTTTGAGGACGTGAAACAAGTTCACGGAGGAAGAATCACGGGTTTCGCGAGAAGTGGAGGGCCGTGATTGTATGCCGGGCTTCGAGGAGCTAGCTTGGATGACTGCGAGGCGACTGAAATGGGTAAGTAGAGACACGAGTGCATTTGCTAAAATGGCATCGGCCGGTTCTAGAGAGAGCGAAATTCTTTCTACCCGAGTACGTAGTTCATGGCATAGCTCAGAATCACTGCTGGGCTCGTGGAATTCGATCATGTTGTCGGTTGATTCTCGATTACGAAGATTGGAAACGAGTGTTTGGAAGGCCGATGAGGAATCGGAATCTGTCTGGGAGTGGGGTTGTTGTCGACTAGGCGGCATGGAATGTCGGCGGTCTGGTACGATCGGATTCCATTTAGTAGGAGCGGAAAGCAGGTTATTAAGGGTCATCAGACATGACCTCTGAACATTCGCAATCGAAGGCGTAAGTTCGTGCTGGTACATTATGAGTTGAAGGTCATTTTGGAAGAACATATATCATAATATTTGCTTACCAGAACATCATGAATGGTGGGGCTGCAGACATTGTCGGCTTCAGAAACAAAGGACGGTGCTGCTGCTTGAGTTTCCAACGGAGGCTGTACATCTTGACCTGTCTGTTGCTGTTGAAGAAGCTCCCGTGGGAATGGAGCAGGAACCGGAGAGGTTAAGAGCAGACTAGTCGCAGGTTGTGTCGCAGATGTGGTACGAGCAAGAGTGGCCATGAACGGAAGACTAGGATATTATTGCAACGGACCTGTCTTGAGAAAAGTTTTAAAAAAAATAGGAACGATTACGCCAACGGTGAACCTCACACTTTCCAAGGGCCAAAATGTTAAACAAGTTACAGATAAAGAGCAGGATATAGCGCTCCTGAATGCCAATGTGGCCTGAAGTTGTTTCTGAAGAGTGCAGTGTGAAATTTTGGGCCCTTGGTGGACTGATAGATGTGACAGTTGGCTATGTAGAACTGATGTTTTGAAATTGTATCACGAAACTTCCCAAACAGATGTTGAAAGCAGATGTTGACTGATGGAACTATGTTTCAGGGACAACGCGTGTTGTCCATGCTGGTATCGAGAGCGAGAGGGTCTTGAGCGCTTGAGCAGGCACTGATCTCGGTCACGTGGGATGCGTACTTTGAAGCTGCTGCGCGCTTTAAATAGGTTTCATACACAGATAACCCTGTCTTTACACGATGGTTTAACAAACGTATGCTCTTAGTATACATCGAATGGTTAAAAGCAATAGGACCAACCTTTCTTTCCTTCAACTTGGCGTTCAAACTTCTTTGTGGCACCAATGCCAGTTGGTATCACAACAGACATCTCCGAGACACTAGCCACTGGAGCAACCACGCCTCCAAGCAGTCGTCTACCCAGCCTCGGCACTGCTGGCCGTAAAACAATATTCTCAGTTTCGTAGAACTGCTTTTACAACAGCAAGAAAGAGGTGTGTATATCTCGTTTCCGGTGTTTAATAATCGCAAATGAAATGTCTATTTAGAAATTACTATTCCAACTTCAAAAATGATACGCTTTGTGGATCGTCAACTCCGCAGCCGTAGACGAATATCTTCAAGCCGTCGGAGCTGAAGTCTTTCATGAATCTCAGAGGTAAATGAACTGTTCTCGGGCTATCCAAGGTTTTTCTAATGCCCACGGAACCGCAGGAGATTGAATAATCTTGACAAGGAGGTCTGTTTTATCTGTTTTTGGCATTCACTCAAAGTCACCATCACAATCAGCTCCGAAACTTTGCGGATGCAGCGCGTCAAGCTCTCTTTCCTCTGCATTCCACCTCCGTGAACGCCTTGCCCAAATTCCTTACCTCTACCGCCAGAACGCAGCTGATCTCTTTCCACTCAAGATCACCCATCTTCCCAGGTATAATGCGGTTGATTCTCGTGCTCAAACCCAGACGCCGAAGCAGCTGGATGATCGCCCAAACCAAAGCACCTCCGCATGACCTTATTGAAAACCTAGACCTCGAGTTCTTTCCCCAGCAGCTGGAGGCCTTGTCGGCAGATGTGACTACTTTTTTGAAATGTCTGAACGAGTTTTCGGAGCTCACGGATGAGGCCATCAATGCCTCGATCGCGTCATTTGAGGAAGATCTGAAGGTTCGGTCCGCTTTGCAGGGTCCATGTCATTTCTGATAACAACCACAGGACTGGGCAGCATGCTTGAACGAATATACTGGTGGGTGTATCTTTTTCGGCTGAAGTGATAATGTTTCAGGCTTCATCTGATCGGTCTTCCGTTATTCACGGGTTCAGAGATACGTTCATGATCTTTCAATCGAGATGGGGGAACACATCGACCCTGATAGAAGTTGGTATGGCACGGAAGTTTTCCTTCTTTTCTATTCCTGGTAACACCAACCGGCAGGGATACCCACTCTCCGATTCGCTCAAGAACATTCCACCGTAGCTACTTTCTTCTCTGCTGTAACTGCAACACTCCAGTCTTCCTACCGCTTAGAACGCACGCCATTAAGAGACTCTGTCAACTGCGTCTGGTTTGCCTCGATGATGGTTTTCAGCATTGCGGCTGCCGTAAACAGCCTGTTAAAGGAGTAACCTGGAAGCGAGTGATGTAGTAAGTGTCTGTATCATCTCCTTAGTTTCAATAGAGGACCCTGATTCCGAGCCCGCCACCCTAACCTTTTGTGTAATTAGTCGTTCGCCTGGCCATCGTGTGCCGTGGTGGGTGTTGATCTGGATCAAGAGATCACCGCTCGTGTTCCTCGTCATGTCCGTCACGTGTTTCTCGATCGGACTTTGCCTCTTCACATACTCATCAGGACAAGTCTCCGAATGTTCATGTTTCTGTATTAACTGTTTCTCTCCGCGCCATCACAGTCCCAAGTCACTTCGACATTAACCACCATGTTCATCGCATTCACTTCATTCGGCCTCGTAGCCGTCTCGGCATGGTTCGCATCCGAACGTTGGATCCTCCTCCGTCACCGTGGCCAGAAATGACTCAGCGGTGCGCTCATAGAGTACGGGGACATGTTCATGAGTTTGCCAGGCGTAGAGCCCACGCGCCAACGTTTTTGTGCCGTCGGCCGATTCCTCAAGCAAACCCACAAATACTTGTGCCGCATCTCCTCCAAGGCCCTCAGGCTCCACACCAAGAACACCATCACTGGCCACGACCTAGAAGCCAACATCCCGCCTGTCACACAAGCCCAGAACGAGCGCCCGCCCGTTGTACACCGCATATACGACGGGGAGAAGTCGAACATGTCGTCAGATTCCCACAAGGCCTTTTCTATCTGTACCCAGCTTGCAGAGCGATAAACCCTCCGATATACCGCAACAACCAGCCACCCCCGGCTCCCCGGGCAAGCAATTATGGCGCCACGCCTCGAAAACGTCAAGATGTATTCAGCTGTCTCGGCGCTTGTGGTGAGCCAAATAGGTCGTACTGTCAGCGCACGATGTCATCGAACCTGACAGCGGGTGACAAGAAGCAGACGAACCCATCGGGCGAAACCGCCAGGGTGCTGTTTAAATCCAGAGTTGCGACGCTAGTGCCAAAGCTGAGAGTGTTAGAGACAACGCAGGATCTGGCGACGCACCAGGCGCTAGTAAGGCGTCTACAATTTTTCCCTGATGGGAAAAATCTGGCTACTTCTAGGTAAGAGCTTTATTTTCTGATACATTGTGATGCTCATTGTTACTTCACTCTGACGCGCAGTTGGGACGACATCAGTTATCTTTCGTGTTGGGGTAGAAAATTTTTGTTTTTGTCTTTGCTTTTAACTGAAGACAGTGATCCTAATCCTTTCACTTGTCACCGTATCCTTGCGCATGCACAAAGTTTTGTTGGACAAGTAGCGTGGTAAGTATTTCACTCATTGGTCATCCCGTAGGCTGATTTAATGCCCATGTCAAGGCCACATTAGGAAAATCAAAAGTTTGGACTTTTTAGGTGGGACCGCAGCTTTCATGTCCTGTGGATCGCCGGGTCCAAAGCTGATATCATTCTTCAAATCTGATTTTTTGACACTGATTACAGAATGGTGTTTGCAAGAAAACAGTTGAACGCCAGGCATTTGTGGGATCAATCCAATGGCTTCCGGATGGAAAATGTCGGTTTTTTTCTCGGTCGTTGTTGAAAGGTTATGAACGTCACTGAAATTTAGCTTTCATTTCGGTTGAGGGCAGTGATGTCATTAAGCTTGTGCTGCTTCTTGATATCGATCCTCATTTTGATCCAGGACCTAAGTGGCAATGTGAGTACTAGCTGGACTGGTGTTGGTGGAGTTGTTGGCTGTTTGCCACCTGCAGATACTTGATCACTACAACTTTGGATCCATGAAACTGCATGACGTGGCCGTCACACCAGATGGTCTGCGGCTTATCGGCGTCGGACCCTTGTTGGCATCTCCGAATGGATTGCAACCAAGCAAATCAAGAAAAATGGCTGGTCGGGGGGGTCAATACTTACGTATTCGAGGTTAAGAACATGAATAGTCTACAACACGAGGAAGAAAGAAATTGAAAAATATGTTCCTTTTTCTCGGTTGTCTTGATGTGGTTTTGAAGGTCGAACGCCCGTTTCGAATGACGTTCGACATATCACCGTAGTTCAAACTATATGGAGCGGCGTTGTTGCCTTGATCAGCTATGAAAATACGGTACTTCCTGACGTGGTATATCGAACCTGCTGATGACTGGATGTAATAGGCACCTGCTCAACTCTGGAAGTTTGACCTAGTGAAGGATCGAGAAACCAGTATACTATATGCCAGACTCACACTCAGGTATGGATGGTACCATCATTCAATTTTGGCTCGTTCTAATCATCACTCTACATGACCAGGCATACGTACTTACCAAAAGTTCCTGTCGATTTTGCAGGACCTAGCTATTTCGGAGGCAAAAATGATGTACTCATACTCCGCGCCGGAAAAGAAATCCGAAGTCTCTTTCATGCCAATTTGTTCATATTTTTCAACTGCGCAGCTGGCGATATACACATTTGGGATCAAGAATCAGGAGCCTTGCTTCATCATGTACGAGCTCAGGCCAACGGTGTTGTATCGCGTGGAACCATGCCTCCGAGGATCTTTTTATGTTTGCAACAGGAAGCCGCGACGGTGCTGTGCGCATATGGTCAAAGCGACCAGAGGAGCAACTAGTGTTCGGTTCAGTCCGGTTCAGAGGAGATTTTTGCTGAACCAAGGACCGGACTGAGGGTTCAGTTCAGCACATTGCCCGAACCCCGAATGGAACAGATGGATCTGGTTCAACAACAGTTTGGTTCCAGTTCAGGGGCATCTGAACCAAGAATTGAACTTACTTAACAAAAGAAATCATTTTTTGAAAGGAAGAGGCTGAAAATAATATTCATGATCTGGATGCAACTTGAATAGCACAATAGTTCTTACCTGTACCTGCAACCCATGGGTCAGGTGGGTACAGGTTGACCAACTGTCTCCCATTGTATATCAGCTCCTGCATCTGGGGAGACCTGCAATTGTGGGCTCCTTTGATTACAGGAGCTGATGATGATGACAACAACATAGCATCGTCATTGGGGCCAGGGAGCAGCAGTAGTGCCGAAGAACTCTCATCCTCGTGGGCATGGGTGTCATCTTGTAGGTGGTAGGATAGGTGATCCACCATGTCATGAGCAGTGGCTTGCAGCAGTTGTTTTGGTGAGGTGGCAGTTGTGAGGTGTGAGTTGGTCAGTGGGTGCTTTTTTTTTTTTTTAATCCCATTTATTCTCCTTTGTGGCGAACCATATGTAAGAGAGTGAAATGTACAGTATGTGCAATGCCACTTGGTCCTTCTCTATGTTAAATTTCTTCATCATCTGCTTGGAGGGGCCACAGGGTGGTCCTCAAAGCGCCGGTGGCACTTTAATATTTGGTGCTAGGACCGTGAGTAGTGTATGCATGTCCATCATTCGCTTTTCTTCATCTCCTTCCTTCCCTTTCTTTTTCCTGTTCTTCATTCAATTCTGGCAACTCTCCAAACATTCCCTTCCATTGGCCAGTCTCTGCTGCATATCTGAATAACACCAGAAGTGTTTTTCTCATTGTGAAGAGCTTTGTGATGTTTATGTCCTTCCTCCCGTGCTATTTTGTAAAATTTGTCATGCTGCCTGATGTGCAGAGCAGTGTAGCATACAGTGTTGTATTGTATTGTTGGCCTGTTGGCATGCAGGGCATACTGGTGAGTCAGCTTTCCCTATACAAAATAGATGCTTAGCTAATGGAGCATGTCCTGTTTGTAGTTGTGTAAGTATGCTGGTGTGTTTCCTTGGTAGGCTCGTAATGAGGTCGATGTATTTGCTGGATGATGTGGTTGGGTCTAATTTTTTCATCTGGTTGTATTGCTTTGATTTCTGCCATAACTTCTATGCATCATATTTCAGCTTTTCATTGAATGCCCATTTTATAACTGTTTTGCTTTGTGGTAATGGTTTCTTGAGCATTTTTGGGAGTTTTTCTGTGTCGCTGCTGCCATCTGTAATTGCCTTTTTTGCTTGTTCATCTGATTGTTCATTACCTTCAATCCCTTTGTGTCCTGGTGATAATACTCAACCCAGAAACCCAAACAAAACCTACTAAATGGCTTCAGATGGTATAACATGAGTTAGAGGAAGGATGCGAGTTGGTACTAAATATCACCACTGTCATCCAAAGGTTGTGATTAGTAGCATAAAATAATGAGACATGTTCTGAATGAACTCTAGGAGTGTACAAAAAGGTTTGAAAGAGTTTAAAATAGGTTCGAAGAAGCACAAAATAGTTCAAAGAAGTTTAGAAGGGGTTCAAAGTGGTTCGAAGTGGTTTTAAGGGAGTTTGAAGATACCAGACAGGTGTCGAGGTATGTTGAGAAGTGAGTATAGCAAAAGGGAAGTGTTCTTTGAGTGATGATTGGTGATGTGCGATAAGTTGATGGCTTGTTGGCACATCCTTCTTTTGTTCTTTTGCCTACATTCTGCTGTGGCATGAGGAATATGTCAGCTGTGTATAACATTTGGGGTACCACAATTGAGAGGTATAGTTGCCATATATGTATATCTTGCATTTGTTCCCCATGATGAGTGTGCTATTTTCCCAAATTGGATTAGCCAGTCTTGGCCTTTGGTGAGTGCTGCTGCGCATTGTCCTTCCCAGTTTAGTTTGTTGTCTACTATAACTCCTAGAAATTTTGCTGTTTCTTTTGATGGTATCTGCTAGCTGCCTAGCATTAGTGCTTGATGTGGCATGGGGATCCTCTTCTTGAAATTGATCGGGTGTGGGACATGCTTTCTTGTGATGTTGAGAAGTTGGAATTTTTCAATACTGAACTCGCAGTTGTGGGCTTTCACCCATTTGAAGACTCCTTCTACTCAGTTCATAATGCTGTGTAATGTCTCATGTGTTTCCACAAAGTCTTTGCCAATGACTATGATGAGTGCATCATCCATGGAGAGGAGTATTTATTCACCTATTTTTAGTACTGGGATTTTTAAAGGTCAGCATTATAGAGGAGATAGCATATTCCTGGGTATGGGTTGCCTTGATCTAGGCCATTTACTATAATGAAGGTTGCTGTTTGGTAGTCATCAAGTGAGAGCATTGTGCAACTGTTGCCTAGGCATCATTTCATCCATTCAGTATATTCCTGGGGGATTCCATGTTTTCTCATGTTGTATATGAGCCTGTCAATATCTACACTGAGGAATGCACCTTTGACATCTAAGAATAAGGCTGATACTACCTGACCTTTATGCCATGTGTCTTTCATTGTTTTTGTCAGCATGTGTATGGAGTCAGTGGTGGTTCATCCTGGTCTGGCTCCAAAGTGGTTTGCAGGCAGGATATTGTGTTTTTTACACATGATGACAATATCTTCCGCTTGACAGCTGTTGAGGAGCTGGGCTAGTCCATCTGATAGCACTATGGGTTGCCATGCATTTGGTGAGGTGTAAACCAGTTTTCCTGGTTTTCCTGGTTTTTTCAAGACTAATGTCTCCATTGTTACCCATTCCTGTGGATAGAAATTTAGTGAGTTGGTGGCTCGGAATAGAGGGCCTATATGCATGACGAGGTCTTCTCTGGTGTGTAGCATGACAGAGTTTGGTACTGAGCCACTTTTTGTGGCTTTGTATGGCTTCATTTTCTTGATCGTGCAGTGTATTTGATTGTTCAATATGTTTTGGAACTTCCATCTCAGTGGTGGGTATTGGTAATTCTGTGGGACTGGCATTGTTGCTGGGTTACTTGGTGGAAAGAATGTCTCATAGAAAAATTGCCTTTTGGCTGCATTGTCTGTTGCTTCTCTGATTACTTGTTTTGTTTTGAGGTCTTTGATTTGTAGCATTGAGATTCTAGATTTGCATGCATCAGTTGCCAGAGACATGACCATTCTACTTGCCTGCCAGATGCTGGATTCATCAAGCCCCTCTAGCCATTCAATTCAGTGCTCTGTTTTTGCTTTTCATATCATTTCAGAGTAGTGATTTTGTTGTCACCAATATTCTTCATGTACTGGGTGTCACATATCTAGGCAGTGGTATTTTGCTTTTCTGCCAAGCTGTTGCATCTTCTTCTTTTCATTTGCCAGTTCCATGGACCACCATCATTTCAAATATGGGCTTGGTTTTGTTAGTTTGACATGTTTCTCAATTGCATTCTGTATAGTTTCATTTAGTATTTTAAGTCCATCCATGAACAATTGGATGTTTTCAATTTCTGTGGGTGGGGAGAGGTTAGCTAGGTTGTTCCTTAAGGTTTTTACCAATTCTGGCCAGCCCTCTAGTCTGAAATTTTGCCTTGCCTCCCAGGTTGCTTTTGGTGCATGGATGTCTAGCTGTGTTATGATTGGGTAGTGGTCCATCCATACTGGTCATGCTGCATCATCCATTTTGCATTTGTTGAGGAGTTCTTCACTGCAGAATACATTGTCCACCCTGGTGTAGTTTTTTGTGCTGTGTGATTGTAGTGTCAGTATGAATGCTGGTAATGCCATTTTCATGTTGTGTCATTCTAACATGTTTAGTAGCAGTTGTGTCAGGTCCAGGTTTTCACACATGAAAAGGTAGGCATTTTGTGCTTCATCCCCCAAAGGGTTGTGTCAGTTGAAGTCCCCCATCCATAAGGTGTGTAGGGGTCCTGCTGCATGCTGTTGTCTCTCCCAATCTCACATGTACGTGGATGTGGATGTATGTGTTAGTGCATTGTTGTTTTCACAGTCATTGTAGATATATTGATGATGCATAACATACCAAAGTCTCCCATAATTTCTCACATAGGTAAGCTACAATGTATCGAATGATATGGGTTCAGTGGATGCTGTCAAATGCTCTAATCTATATATGTGTACCTACTATAGTAACAAATAAATACACTATTACAATGGTTGCTAGACCAAAGAGTAATACATTTAATACAGACATCAGTAGCCTATGAAATAGTTTCAGGCAGTGGCAACAGCAATGGGGATGGCAGCAGCAGTGGCCTTACCAGGATCAGAATCAAGATTGGCATTACATGTTATGAGATGTGGTACGGATGGGACTCTAATTCTTTTTCTTATTGTCTCTATTGTCTTTCTGAACAATACCTATGCCTGCCCTTCTATTGTTCTTACCTTCTTATTGTCCAACCATTCTTATTGTCTTATTGTTCTCAATGTACGTACTCGCCTTACTTACATTCTTGCGTGTACATTATTTAAACTGCAATGTTATGGCCAGTCAAGCTCAGCTTGACCTGGTCCTTTCTATGCTTCTAACAAGAGCCTAGCAAACTTAAGTCTTTCTCAAGCTATTGCTTACGAGCTCCGGTGATCTTGAACTACTGCTGAACGTTGATGCTCACGAGCTTCGACTAGCATTTTGATTTAGGAGCTTGGACTATAACAAAAGGTCAAGCTGATTGATACCCTGCCGACTAATCTCAGTCTAGGCAGCCCATACTCTACGACACAATTCTTACGAGAACGACCTGACCCTACCCCACCTGAAGAAGAAACATGGCCGCCCCATCCACTCCCACCACTTCTACACCACCCACCACCCCCACTCGTCCTGTCGAAATCAAGATGAGAGCCCCAACTGATTACTCCGGGGATAGAGCAAAGACAATGCTCTTTCTCCTGGAATGTGGAGCGTACGTAGACGCTAATGCTACTGCATTCCCAGATGATCGTCACAAGATCCTTTTTATGCTCTCATATATGAATGGAGGGATGGCAGGGCCGTGGAAGCAGGCATATCTGGAGGAGAGGTACATCAAATTGAAACCTTGGGATATGTTCCAAGAGTTTATTGCAATGGTATGCACGGCGTTCTCGCTGATCGACGACGTGGGGAATGCATGAACACAGCTCAGAGCCCTCTCACAAGGGGCAAGGGGGTAGATGAGTACATTGCTCAATTCAAGACTCTCACCTATCGCACTAAAATCAAAGAAGACGCCGCCCTAATCGAGTACTTTGTCGACAGACTCAATAACCGAGTCCTCGACAAGGTCTTTGGCATGGAGAATCCGCCCGACACAATCGAGGGGTGGTACACCCATGCAGCAAGGGCAGAGGGACATCTGAGGAGGGCGAAGGCGATTAAAGAGAGAACCTACAGCAAGGTAGGAGGAGGAGGAACAGGCAGTCCCTCCAAAGATCCAAACGCCATGGAAATCGACATGACATGCCTCTCCTATGCAGAGAGGGTAAAACATATAAAAGAAGGAAGATGCTTTATTTGTCACAAAATGGGGAATAGGGCGAGCGATCACAAGGGAGGGAAAGAACTACCTGCAAAAGAGGAAAAGAAAACCAAGACGAAGAAAACGTCCCGTGACCACTACATGAAAATTCGAGCTCTTATCAATGAGCTAGAAGAGAATCAGAAAGAAGAGGTACTTGATCTCATGGTGGAAGAGGGTTTTTGAAGTGGCGGCCTGCATCGGCAGCAGAGCCCGCCAGAGTTATTGTCTCAAGTGTACTAGTAGCAGACGTAAGCAATCAATCCATGCGCGTCCTAGTTCACTATCTGCTAGGAGACAAGAAAGCCAAAATCCCTGCCCTAATCGACTCAGGAGCAGGCGAAACCTTTATCGATCACCGAGTCATTAAGAAACTCAGACTGAAAAAAATCCCACTTGCCAGGAGGATCCTCACCAAAAATGTTGATGGAACCCTAAACAAGAACGGGACGATCTCACATTATGTCCATATTGACACTGAAATCGGGGGAAGAGAGGAAAGGATTAGGATGCTGATAATGGGGCTAGAAAAGGAAAGGATGATCCTAGGGTACATGTGGCTCTGGAAGTGCAATCCCATCATCGACTGGGAGAAGGGGACCCTCACTGACAAACAGACCAAAAGGTCCCTTATGGGGAAAATCTGGACCATGATCGAGCAGACGTGAACCACAATCGGTAAGCAAAGTCTCACTATAGATGACAAGAGGCTGATTGCACTGAGAGTAATGTTGAGTCCGACTCTCGGGAGGCTACCTAGAAGGAGTGCTGGGGAGACCTTTGGGGAAACCCACCTTGCCACCGCCGAGCACATGAAGAGTAGGCTCGGGACAGTTCAGCTCGCAAAAGGACTTTGCACCACGGATGAACTTGATGAAGATGGATCACACCTGGCAACAGACATGGCAACGGACACCCATCCTGAGATCAATCCACAGATCTCTGTACTGGACAACTCCAATATCAGCTTATCGCTTGATACTGAAGGGAATAATGATGGAATGGATGCACTGTTTGCCTACATCCAAGGGGAACCAATGATCGGGGTGTTCAGAACCGAGGAATCCCCTCTTACAATCGAACATGACTATATCCCCCCGAATTACCAAAAACTCAGGCACATCTCATGCATCACTCGATCTCAATTAACTGGCAGGGTCGCTTACTCTAACACCACATACATCTGAGCAAAGACTTCCGTCTCTCAAAGGCTCGCCCATGAGAAAGATGGTGACAAGGAAACACACTCGCTTGATGACTTACTCCCTGACAAATACAAAGAGTATCGGAGCATGTTTGAACAGGCAGCATCAGAGAGATTCCCTGAATCTAGACTGTGGGACCATGCGATCGAGCTTAAACCCGACTTCATCCCAAAAGACTGCAAAGTCTACCCCATTACCCCAGCGGAACAGAAGACATTGGATGAATTTATCGATGATAACCTAAAGAAAGGATACATCACCCCATCCAAGTCACCCATGGCATCACCGTTCTTCTTCGTAGCAAAGAAGGACTCTGACGCGCTTAGGCCATGCCAAGATTACCGCTATCTAAATGAAGGAACCATCAAAAACTCCTATCCCCTTCCACTGATTGGTGATCTACTCGACAAACTGAAAGGGGCAAAATGGTTCACTAAATTAGACATCAGATGGGGGTATCATAACGTCAGAATTAAGAAAGGAGACGAATGGAAAGCAGCATTCAAGACCAATAAGGGGCTGTTCGAACCCAAAGTCATGTTTTTCAGCCTCTGTAACTCCCCGGCGACTTTCCAAGCAATGATGAATGATATCTTCCAGGACATGCTGAACGAAGGCTGGCTGGTAATCTATATGAACGACATCCTTATCTTCTCCAAGGACAAAAAGGAACACGAGGAGAGAACTAGGAGGGTGCTAGCGAGACTTAGGGAGAACGACTTGTACCTGAAACCTGAGAAATCCAGATTTGATGTACAGGAGGTCGAGTTTCTCAGGCTAATCCTACAGCCAAACCAGCTGGCAATGGACCTGACAAAATTAAGCGGGATTAAAGATTGGCCACCCCCAACCAACGTCAAAGGGGTCAGATCGTTCCTAGGCTTTGGGAACTTCTATCGGAGATTCATCGGCAACTTTGCCGCAATCACAAAGCCACTTAATGATTTGACAAAGAAGGATCAGCCCTTCAATTGGACAAATGAATGCCAAAGAGCATTTGACACACTAAAAAAGAAATTCTCAGAAGCACCAGTACTCTTGATGCCCGATGCTGAGAAACCATTCGTAATCGAAAGCGATGCCTCTAAATATGCGACAGGCACTGTCTTGAAACAGACTGACACCAATGGAGATTGGCATCCCTGTGGCTACATCTCCCATTCCCTAACAGCAACTGAACGCAACTACGAGATTTACAACCGAGAACTACTAGGGATAATACGAGTGCTAGAGACCTGGAGACATTACCTCCAGGGATCCAAACATCCGACGACGATCCTATCAGATTACAAGAATCCATAATAAAGCGAGCATGGTCACGTGAAGGGGTCGTGGGAATGATGACAAACTCCGAAGGGGTGGGAATGGCATCACGCCGTGAGACTCTGCAGAGGTGTGGGAATGGGAGAATGGTGAGAAAGTATGACAAATATAACTCAAAGGTGGGAACTTTTTTCTTGGCTAATTTTTCGCCACCTCGAACTTTTGTTTTGGGATCTGGGCTCATTTTCTATGTAGAATAATGTCTGGATGACATGTAAGCAGCTGTATTGCAGTGTTTGCTAAATAAAATTTGACTGAGGAGCAACCGTCATTCTTTTCCTATGCTGTGAAAGCTGACTAAGCGAACCTCGCGGGCTGAACAAAATGCAAAAACCTGATCATGACCTCGGCACATGACCCAAATAAAATGATTTAGACACATCACTGTATTAGTCAGTAACAAGTTGGATCAATAAAGTGTTATTACAATTGTATAAGTGAGGTCATTACAAAGTCAGGTCAGTATTGAAATAAGTTTGAATTGACAATTGAGTTCAGGACAAAGTTAAATCAGTAAAATATAAGAGTTACAATTGAGTTCATTGTCAAGTAAAGGAAATAAAAATTACTTGAATACAGTATGTTTAAAAATTGAGTTCATTACAAAGTAAAGTCAGTAGAATAACGGTTACAAATGAGTTCATTATGAAGTAAAGTCTATGAAAATTAGTCTAGAAATGAGTCAAGTTTGAAAATGGGTCAGTAAAAAATAAGTCTGTAAAATGGTCTTCGAAATAAGGCATTTGATATAAAATAAAATTACAGTTACCATTATGAAGTCAAGTCAATAACAATCAGTTCAATACAAAGTCATTATGCAGACTTACTAACAAGTTATACATTGAGTTCGTTATAATGTAAAGTCAATAAATATTATTTTAATACTTACTGACAAAGTGAAGTTAGAGATTTTTCACAAAATTTAAAGAGAGGAGAGGGAGGAGAGCAGGGGTGAGGGGGTGAAGTAGTGAGGGGGTGAGGGAGTAAGGGAGGGAGGAGAAGAGAGGAGGAGGATGATGGAGAGGGGTGAGGGGGTGAAGTAGTGAGGGGGTGAGGGGGTGAAGTAGTGAGGGGGTGAGGGAGTAGGGGAGGGGGGGAGGGGAGGAGGAGGATGGATGGAGAGGGGGGAGGGGGTGAAGTAGTGAGGGGATGAAGGAGCGGGGGAGGAGAGGAGAGTGTGTGATGGAGGGAGGGAGGGGGTGAGGAGGGGATGAAGTAGTGAGGGGGTGATGGGGGGGGAGTTGTGAGTGAAGGAGAGGGGGAGGAGGGGGGGAGGAGAGGGGGAGGAGGGGGGGAGGAGAGGGGAAGGAGGGGGGGAGAAGGGGGTGAAGTAGTGAGGGGATGAAGGAGGGAGGGAGGAGGGGAGAGTGTGTGATGGAGGGAGGGAGGGGGTGAGGAGGGGGTAAAGTAGTGAGGGGGTGAAGGAGGGGGTGATGGGGGGGGAGTGAGTGAGGGGGTGATGGGGGGGGGGAGTGAGTGAGAGGATGATGGAGGGGGGGGGTGAGTGAAGGAGAGGGGGAGGAAGTGAGTGAGGGGGTGATGTGGGGGAAAGAGTTGCATACTATCTAAAAGTCAACTGAAGAGTTGTGTGACCATGAACCCCAAACGTTGCCTTTGGGCCGAAGGTCCAAAGGCAACTGAAGAGTTGTGTAACTGTCATGGGATTAGACGGGAGTTGGTGAGGGGGGGACCAGGGAGGACCAGGGGGGAAGTGAATGAGGGGGTGATGGAGTGTGTAGGGTGGTGGGGGGACTATCATTTCTTTGGCTGTGATTTTGGCTGTATGCTATCATGTATCAAGGAAGCTCAGAGAGAGGTGCAAAAAGAAAAAAATTGTATATGATGAAGTGTTATTAGATTAAAATAAAAATTAATCAACACAGTGAACAACGTGTGCCGGAGGCACATTTAAAAACCTTGTCCATAATAAAGCGAGATCGGTCACGTGACTGTGGCGTGGGTAAATGGATGACAAACTCAGAAGGGGTGGGAGTTCCATGACTAACCCTCTACTGTGAGAAAATGATGACAAATATAAGTCATAGGTGGGAAATGAAATTCTCGGCTAATTTTTCGCCACCTCAAACTTTTTTTTTTGGCTCTGGGCTCATTGGCTATGTAGAATAATGTCTGCATGGCATGTAAGGTGCTATATTGCAGTGTTTGCTAAATAAAATTTGACTGAGGAGCAACCGTCATTCCATTTACTATGCTGTGAAAGCTGACTAAGCGAACCTCGCGGGCTGAACAAAATGCAAAAACCTGATCATGACCTTGGCACATGACCCAAAGAAGATGATTTAGACACATCTCTGTATTAGTCAGTAACAAGTGGATCAATAAAATGTTATTTGCAATTTAAGTGAGGTCATTACAAAGTCAGGTCAGTATTGAAATAAGTTTGAATTGAAAATTGAATTCAGGACAAAGTTAAATCAGTAAAATATAAGAGTTACAATTGAGTTCATTATGAAGTAAAGGAAATAAAAATTACTTGAATACAGTAAGTTTAAAAATTGAGTTCGTTACAAAGTAAAGTCAGTAAAATAACAGTTACAAATGAGCTCATTATGAAGTAAAGTCTATGAAAATTAGTCTAGAAATAAGTCAAGTTTGAAAATGAGTCAGTAAAAAATAAGTCTGTAAAATGATCTTCGAAATCAAGTCAATAACAATTAGTTCAATACAAAGTCATTATGCAGACTTACTAACAAGTTATGCATTGAGTTTGTTATAATGTAAAGTCAATAAATATTACTTTAATACTTACTGACAAAGTGAAGTTGGAGATTTTTTACAAAATTTAAAGAGAGGAGAGGGAGGTGAGCAGGGGTGAGGGGGTGAAGTAGTGAGGGGGTGAGGGAGTAAGGGAGGGAGGAGAGGAGAGGAGGAGGATGATGGAGAGGGGTGAGGGGGTGAAGTAGTGAGGGGGTGAGGGGATGAAGTAGTGAGGGGGTGAGGGAGTAGGGGAGGGGGGGAGGGGAGGAGGAGGATGGATAGAGAGGGGGGAGGGGGTGAAGTAGTGAGGGGGGGAGGGAGTGAGGGGGTGAGGGAGTGAGGGAGAGAGGAGGGGAGGGAGTGAGAAAGTGGAGAGTAGGTGAGGATAAGAGAGTGGGAGAAGGTGAGAGGGGGGGGGTGAGAGGAGGGGGTGAGGAAGAAGGGGGAGAGAGATGAGAGAGAGGAGGGGGGGAGAATGGAGGGTGCATAAGGGGGTGAGGGGAGAGGGGAGGGGGGGAAAGGGGAGGAGAGAAAGGGGATGGGGGAGAGGGGGATGAGGGAGATGGGGGAGGGGATGGGGGAGATGGAGGAGGGGATGGGGGAGATGGGGGAGAGGATGGGGTAGGTAGGCATGGGATGGGGGAGGGGATGGGGGAGATGGGGGAGAGGATGGGGTAGGTAGGCATGGGATGGGGGAGGGGATGGGGTAGGTGGACATGTGATGGGGATGGGGTAGGTGGGCGTGGGGACGGGGATGGAGTAGGTGGGCATGGGCATGGGGAAGGGGAAGGGGAAGGAGATGGAGATGGAGATGGGGTAGGTGGAGATGGGGATGGGGATGGGGAAGGGGATAAACACCACAACCCCCCCACGTTGACTTGGGGCCAACGGTCCCAAGTCAACTGAAGAGTTGCGTACCATCTAAAAGTCAAATAAAAAGCTGTGCATCCATGAATAAAATGCAGTGAGGTGTTCATAATGAACACAGTGAACCACGTGTGCCGAAGGCACATTTAAAAACCTTGTCCATAATAAAGCGAGCATGGTCACATGAAGGGGTCGTGGGAATGCTGACAAACTCTGAAGGGGTGGGAATGGCATCACGCCGTGAGACTCTGCAGAGGTGTGGGAATGTGAGAATGGTGAGAAAGTATGACAAATATCAAAATCTGACATTGTGGGAATCTAATCCAATTTTCGGCTAACCTGGGTGTTTCCATCATTTCAAAAATTAGCCGAAAAAAAAATTTCGGCTATTTTTAACTGTTCCCATGATAAGAAAAAATTTCGGCTAAGTTTTGGGCCCGATCACAAATTCAATATAACTGTTCCCATCAGAACAAATATTTTCCTGATGACAAATATAATTAAGTGTTCCTATGATGACAAATCTAATAACTTAGTGTAGGAACCACCAAATTTTTGGCTACTTTGTGGCCTGATGACAAATAAGGTTACCATGATGACAAACCTAATAACTGAGTGTAGTAACCAAATTTTCGGCTAATGTTTGACCTGCTGACAAATATAATAAGGTGTTCCTATCATGACAAATCTAATAACTGAGTGTAGGATCAATTTTTTCAGCTAATTTTCGGCTTACTGGGTGTAGGAACCCAATTTTCAGCTGATTTTTGGCCACTTCTAGCTTTTCTGCTCTCTTTCTGGCTCTGGGCTCTTTTCCAGTGGGGTTGTTTTTGCATTCTTGGGGTATCTGTAGACCAAGGTGAAGCTCTGTGAAGTCCTACCTCCCTGGCTTCTCTTTTTTCAACAAAAAGAGTGTCTGCCAGTTGTTTTTTGGACCTCTCTCAGGGCACAGTGTGCAGGGAGATTGGGCTGGCGGGTTTGCAGTTGCCTCCCCTTCCATTTTTGGAAGTCACTCCACTATCAACTGCCACTGTTTGCACCGATTTCACAGCCTCCTACAAGAATCTCACCTCCTCTGCTGCTGTAAGAGAGCTCTCCAATTCCCATGGACCCGACTCCGCCCAATACTCCTCGATGTGTTCGGACGGCCGCACAGCAAACTGAATGGGACCAACGGACCTTGGATAGCCCTACTCGCCACCAGACTCCACACCATGCTCACACAATGAACATCGCCCAGCCTTTGCTGCCTGTGCCACCTCCCCATGGTGGTTTGCTGAATGGGAATGACCCCGATCCTTTTCTTGCCCCTCCACCTCCACCTCCTCAATACAACCATCTTCCTCCTCATTTGGCACAACAGCTGGCAGCACTTCCTCCCCTTCCACAGGTGGTGAGAGGCAGAGGCAGAGGAAGAGGAAGAGGGAGAGGAAGAGGCTCAATTCATGCAGCTCCACCTCTGCCTGTGGTTGCTCCTTTACACAATGCAGCTTTCCCATATTATTTTAATGCCCCTCCTGCCCCTCCTGTTTTTGACCCTCCTGTTTCAGCACCTCCTATTCTTGCACCTCCCATTCCTGTTGCTCCTGCACCTGCTATTCCTGTTGCACCTGCACCTCCTATTCCTAATACTTATGCAATCGCCCAGGCTGGGCTGCGAGTTCCACCTTTGGGTCCTCCTCCTGTTTTTGACCCTCCAGCTCCTGTTCCTTTGGTTCCTGCACCTCCCATTCCTGTCGCTCCTCCAATGGCCTGGCCTGGACATCAAGTTCCTGTAGCTGTATGTTGGATTACATATTCTTCTATGTGACACAGGTTAATTAACAACATAATACTGATGCAGCCTTTTCTGCCTCCTGTTTTTGACCCTCCGGCTCCTGTTCCTCCTGTTCCTGCACCTCCTGTTCCTGAGCAAGTTCCACTTTTTTTTCCTGCTGTACGTTGGAGTTTTCCTTCAGGTGAATAGATGTATGAACTAACAACATATCATTACAGCTTCCTCCTCCTCCTGTTTTTGACCCTCCTGTTCCTGTTCCTCCTGTGCTTGCACCTCCCATTCCTGTGGCCAATATACCTCTACCAATGGCTTCTCCGCCAATGGTTCCTGCAATGGCCTGGGCTGCGCTTGCTGTGCAGCATGCAGCACTTCCACCTCTGGCTGCTGTATGTTGAATTATATTCTATATGATGTGCAATGGTCTGACTGAATAATGATGTAGCCACCTCTACCTCCCCCTCTACCTCTCCCACCTCTGGCTGTTCCTGCTGTTCCTGCTGTTCCTGCTCCTGCTGTTCCTGTTGCCAACGTACCTCCACATGTAAGCAGGCTGTTATTGTTTTGATGAATGTGGTGACTGACTTGATCATCCAAGATTGATCCCGCCCCTCTTCCACATGTTCTGCTGCCTCCTGCACGCCGCCCATTTAGCCCACTTTGGCCTATTCATGATCTTGGAAGAATGGATGTTCAGTGTCCCAATTGCCATGCGTTGCACTGGATGGCTGAATGTCTTACCACATCCTCCAATATAAATCCCAGATTCGGCATGTGCTGTCTGAGTGGAAAGATCGCTTTGCCACTTCTTCACCCAGTCCCACCTGAGCTTATACAATTGCTCACTGCTCAGGACGACATTGGAAAATCATTTCGTGATCACATCCGCACTTACAATAATGCACTCGCCATGACTTCTATCGGTCGCAAGATTGATGAGTTGGTCAATGAGGGTGAAGAGGCTGTGAATGATGGCATCGGTCCCTATGTCTACAAACTCCATGGCGAGCTGTCCCACAAGATCGGATCTCTGCTTCCACCAGAGGGTGAACCTCCTGTTTATGCTCAGCTATATATTTATGATCCAGCTGATGCTGTCAACTTTCACATGGCCAATGCCTGGAACACTCACCTCCATCACCACACTTTGCTCACTCTTCAGGACATGCTCCACCGTCACCATCCAGCAGTTCAGATGTACAAGCAGGCTCATGAGCTCACCAGGAACTTGCCTTCACACCAGCAGTGCAAGATAGCTTTGCATTTTGATCAATCCTGTGACCGTCGCCGCTACAATCTGCCCAATGCTACCAACAATGAGATTGCTGTCATTCTTCCAGGTGATGGAGATCAGCCAGAGAGCACACACGACATCGTTCTCTACCGCAGGCATGGGCCTCCCCTTCAGCGCATCAGTGACATCCATCCCCTCTATCCGGCCCTTCACTACGTTTTGCTGTTTCCTACTGGCCAGCTCCAATGGCACCCTCAAATCGAGTATGCAGCTGTCGATGCCAACAACCGAGGTGGTGCCAGAGTTCACAAACATGTCTCCAAATCCAAATTCTACTGCTATCACCTCCACCTTCAACCGCCTGCTGTCGAGCCCCAGCATATCTTTCTGACTGGAAAGCTCTTTCAGGAGTTTGTGTGCGATGGATGGGCCACTGCTGAGCAGGATCGATTGCGCTGGATTTTGATGAATCAGGACACCATTCGAGGTGAAGTCTATGTTGGCCTGGCAGATGCTGTGGCTGCAAACATCGATGTGGACACAGAGTCTCTGGGTCAAAGAATCATTCTTCCTTCGTCCTTTGCAGGAAGCACACGTCACATGCAGCAGCTTCTTCAGGATGCATTTGCCATCAATTGTCACTGCAATGGAGGCGATCTCTTTCTCACCATCACTGCCAACCCTGCCTGGCCAGAAATATGGGATGCTCTTCATCCAGGGCAGACTGCAGCAGATCGCCCGGATTTGGTCGTTCGTGCATTCTATGCAAAGCAGAAGGAGATGATCAAGGATATCGAGGCTGGCATATTTGGAAAGGCTGTGACTTATCTATTCACCATCGAATTTCAGAAGTGTGGCCTTCCTCACATGCACTGCATTATCTTTCTCGATGAGCAATCCAAGCTTTGCACCCCCGAGCAGATAGACAGCCTTCTGTCTTCAGAGTTTCCTGACAATGATCCTGAGCTCCTCGACCTCATCAAAAAGTTCATGGTCCATAAACCCTGTGGTGCAGAGAACCCTGCAGCTCCTTGCATGGTGAATGGACAGTGCTCCAAAGGTTTCCCCAAGCCATTCAGGGATCAGACCACCATCTCTGAGGATGCCTATGCCTCTACCAAGCGTCGGGACACTGGACACACATATCACGTTTGGGGAAAGCAGGTCGACAATCGTTGGGTGGTCACTTACTCTGCCTATCTCATCTGGAAGTACCATTGCCACATCAATATCGAGTCCATCAGCTCCATCAAGGCCATCAAGTACATCTACAAATATGTTTACAAAGGCCACGATCGCATCACCATGGAGTTTGGAACTTGCAACGATGAAGTCAGGCAGTACCTCGACGCTCGCTACATATCTGCATGTGAAAGCATCTGGCGCCTCTTCCACTTTACCATGCATGGTGCTTCTCCCAACGTCGTCCATCTTCAGGTCCACCTTCCTGGCCAGCAGTATGTCACTTGGAATCAGAACGGTCCACAGTCTATCCAGGAAATCGTCCAGCATGCTGCACAGCGTGACACCACCCTCACTGCCTTCTTCAAGGCCAATCAGGAGTATCCAGAGCTTGCACAGGTCGTTCTTTACCAAGACTTTCCTTCCAAATTTGTGTGGGATCAAAGGGCTCACAAGTGGAAGCCCAGGCAGAGGGGATTCGCCATTGGAAGGATGTTCTATGCTCCACCCAGTGCCGGTGAACGCTTTTACCTCAGGCTGCTTCTCACTGCTGTGAAAGGGGCTACATCATACAAAGACCTTCGCACTTTTCAGGGCATCGTCGCTCCCTCATTCAGAGAGGCCTGCCTCGCCCGTGGCCTTTTGGAGGATGACCAAGAGTGGCAGCAGTGTCTGGAGGAAGCAAAGTCCATGGCAACCAGTCATCAGCTTCGCAATCTTTTTGTCACCATCCTTCGTGACTGTGCTCCCTCTAATCCTGTCCACGTCTGGAATACATATTGGCCTCACATTTGCGATGACTTGAGATATCAGCTCCAGCACACCAACATTCGTATCAACCCCACCGATGACGATGTCCATGATTATGGCCTTTATCTTATCAATCAGCTTCTCATGGTCTCTGGGAAATCTCTCAAGAAGGATTGGCCATACATGCCTCTGATCACTCAGAATTGGGATGCCAACATTCAGAACCGGTTGATCGCAGAGCAGCGCAGATACGATGTTGTGGAGCAGGCCGAGTTGGCTGCACACAATCTGGACACTTTCAATCACGATCAGAGGGCTGTCTTTGATGAGATCATGCATGCAGTCAACAACAAGACTGGCCAGACCTTTTTCCTCCATGGTCCAGGTGGCACTGGCAAAACCTATGTTTACAACACCCTCTGCCATCAGCTTCGCTCTCAAGGCAAGATCGTCCTCTGTGCTGCATCGTCTGGAATAGCTGCTCTTTTGCTCAAAGGCGGTTGTACTTCCCATTCCTGCTTTCAGATCCCAATCATCATAAACAAGTCATCCACCTGCACCATTTCCAGAGGTTCAACATGGGCACAGCTCCTGCAGCAGACCGACTTGATCATTTGGGATGAGGCACTCATGCAGCATCGTCATCTCCATGAAGCTGTCAACCGCACTCTGAAAGACATTCTCCAATGTGACAAACCCTTTGGGGGTGTGCCTGTGGTCTTTGGGGGCGACTTTCATCAGATCCTGCCTGTCATTGAGAAGGGTTCTCGACCTCAAATCGTTGGTGCTTCTTTGCAACGCTCTGTTCTCTGGCAACACATCAAAATCCTTCATCTCAAAATCAACATGCGTTTGAACACAGACGATCTTCAGGAGTGCAACTTTGCAAAGTGGCAGTTGGAGGTTGGAAAGGGTGGTCATACAGATGAAGGTGGCACTATCAATCTTCCTGATCATCTCAAATGTCCTCAGAACACCATCGCTTCTCTCATCCACACCATCTATCCTGGCATCTATGATCAGGCTCAGCATTCAGATCAATACTTTTCAGAGCGGGTCATCCTGGCGAGCAAGAATGATGATGTCGACGATTTGAACCATCACATTCTTCACAATTTTCCTGGGCAGGAGCATGTCTTTCACAGTGCTGACTCGATTGCAAATGATGAGAATGCCGAACTTCTATATCCCCAAGAATATCTTAACTCCATCAACTGCTCAGGTCTACCTTTGGCGCATTTGGCACTCAAGGTCGGCGTCCCTGTCATGATACTTCGCAATCTCAACATTGCTGGAGGGGTCTGCAATGGAAGTCGGGGGATATTGACTCAGATCAGGAATAGGGTTTTGGAGATTCGGTTGATCACTGGAGATAATGCAGGAGAGACTGTTTTCATTCCACGGATGCGACTTTGGCCTATTGAAGGTCAACTCCCCTTCACACTCTCTCAACTGCAGTTTGCTGTTCGTCTTTGCTTTTCAATGTCGATCAACAAGTCACAAGGGCAGTCAGTGAAGCATGTGGGTTTGGATTTCAGGAGTCCTGTCTTTACACATGGGCAGTTCTATGTGGCAATATCCAGGGTCAAGTCTGTCCACAATATCAAGGCAATATGGCCAAGCTCAGAGGATAGTGCAAAGACAAAAAATATTGTATATGATGAAGTGTTATTAGATTAAAATATATATTGTACATATGTAACTACTACTCATAGAAAATCAATGAACACAGTGAACAACGTGTGCCGGAGGCACATTTAAAAACCTTGTCCATAATAAAGCGAGCATGGTCATGTGAAGGGGTCGTGGGAATGCTGACAAACTCCGAAGGGGTGGGAGAAAGATGACCAACTCCAAAGGGGCTGGGAAAAATTGAGAGGTGTGAGAAATGATGACAAATATAACTTAAAGGTGGGAACTTTTTTCTCGGCTAATTTTTCACCACCTCGAACTTTTTTTTTTGGATCTGGGCTCATTTTCTATGTAGAATAATGTCTGGATGACATGTAAGCAGCTGTATTGCAGTGTTTTCTGAATAAAATTTGACTGAGGGGCAACTGTCATCCTTTTACTATGCTGTGAAAGCTGACTAAGCAAACCTCGCAGGCTGAACAAAATGCAAAAACCTGATCATGACCTCGGCACATGACCCAAATAAAGTGATTTAGACACATCATTGTATTAGTCAGTAACAAGTTGGATCAATAAAGTGTTATTACAATTACAATTGTATAAGTGATGGCATTACAAAGTCAGGTCAGTATTGAATAAGATTGAATAAGTTCAAATTGAAAATTGAGTTCATGACAAAGTCAAATCAGTAAAATATAAGAGTTACAATTGAGTTCATTATGAAGTAAAGTCAATGGATAAGTCCAAGGAAATAAAAATTACTTGAATACAGTATGTTTAAAAATTGAGTTCATTACAAAGTAAAGTCAGTAAAATAACAGTTACAAATGAGTTCATTATGAAGTAAAGTCTACGAAAATTAGTCTAGAAATGAGTCAAGTTTAAAAATGAGTCAGTAAAATATATATATATATTCGAAGTTACCATTATGAAGTCAAGTCAATAAAAATGAGTTCAATACAAAGTCATTATGCAGACTTACTAACAAGTTATAAATTGAGTTTGTTATAATGTAAAGTCAATAAATATTACTTTAATATTGACAAAGTGAAGTTGGAGATTTTTTACAAAATTTAAAGAGAGGAGAGGAAGGAGAGCAGGGGTGAGGGGGTGAGGGGATGAAGTAGTGAGGGGGTGAGGGGGTAGGGGAGGAGGGAGAGGGGGGGAGGGGGGGAGGGGGGGAGGGAGAGAGGGAGAGAGAGGGGGAGAAAGTGAAGAGGGGAATGGAAAATGAGAGGGAAAGTGGAGAGTGGGTGAGAATAAGAGAGTGGGAGAAGGGAAGAGGGGGGGTGTGAGAGAGGGGGTGAGGAAGAAGGGGAAAAGAGATGAGAGAGAGGAGAGGGGGAGAATGGAGGGAGGAGGGAGGAGGGGGAAGGTGCATGAGGGGGTGAGGGGGTAGAGGAGGGGGTGAGGGGGTAGAGAAGGGGAGGAGAGAGGAGGAGAGGAAGGGGATGGGGGAGAGGGGGATGGGGGAGATGGGAGAGGGGATGGGGAGATGAGGGAGGGGATAGAGTAGGTGGGCATGGGATGGGGATGGGGTAGGTGGGCATGGGATGGGGATGGGGTAGGTGGGCATGTTGGGGATGGGGATGGGGAAGGGGATAAATACCACAACCCCCCCACGTTGACTTGGGGCCAATGGTCCCAAGTCAACTGAAGAGTTGTGTACCATCTAAAAGTCAAATAAAAAGTTGTGCATCCATGAATAAAATGCAGTGAGGTGTTCATTAGAAAATGAACCACCACTTACACATTCACAGACTGAGTCAAAAAATGCAATGAGATATTGATAAAATTAATGAATACAGTGAACCACATGTGCTGAAGGCACATTTAAAAACCTTGTCAATAATAAAAGGAGGATGGTCAGGTGACTAGGCTGTGGGAAGTGATGAGGCTGTGGGAGCTGCTCTGAGTGGATGGGAAAGTGATGACCAACTTTGAGGGTTGTGAGACATGATGACAAATATAAGTGAAAGATGGGAACAAAATTTTTGGCTAATGATAACAAAAATTTTGGCTAATTTGGGGCCAGATCACAAATATTATACTAAGTAATAATGTGTGGAAACAGTATTTTTTCAGCTACAGTGTGGGATCAATTTTGGCTACAATAATATAATGCAGGAACAACATTTTTGGCTACATTTGGGGATCAAAATTTTCAACTAATTTTTTTTTTTTGGGACCTGATGACAAATATAATTACTGGGTGCTATGATGACAAATATAATAATTGGGGGATCAAAATTTTCAAGCTAATTGTTTTTTTGGGGGCCTGATGACATATAATTACTGGGTGTTGCTATGATGACAAATATAATAACTTTATGTAGGAACAACATTTTTGGCTACAGTGTGGGATCAAAATTTTCGGCTAATTTTTTTTTTGGACCTGATGACAAATATAATTACTGGGTGTTGCTATGATGACAAATATAATTAGCAACAACATTTTCGGCTACAGTGTTGGCCTGATGACAAATATAATATGGTGTTTATATGATGACAAATCTTATAACTGACTGTAGTAACCAAATTTTTGGCTACTTTGTGGCCTGTTGACAAATATAATAAGGTGTTCCTATCATGACAAATCTAATAACTGAGTGTAGGAACAATTTTTTCGGCTAATTTTTGGCTTACTGGGTGTAGGAACCAAATTTTCGGCTGAGTTTTGGCCACTTCTAGCTTTTCTGCTCTCTTTCTGGCTCTGGGCTCTTTTCCAGTGGGTTTTTTTTTGCATTCTTGGGGTATCTGTAGACCAAGGTGAAGATCTGTGAAGTCCTCCCTCCCTGGCTTCTCTTTTTTCAACAAAAAGAGTGTCTGCCAGTTGTTTTTTGGACCTCTCTCAGGGCACAGTGTGCAGGGAGATTGGGCTGTTGGGTTTGCAGTTGCCTCCCCTTCCATTTTTGAAAGTCGCACCACTATCAACTGCCACTGTTTGCACTGATTTCACAGCCTCCTACAAGAATCTCACCTCCTCTGCTGCAGTAAGAGAGCTCTCCGATTCCCATGGACCCATCTCTGCCCAACACTCCTCGACGTGTTCAAACGGTTGCGCAGCAAACTGAATGGAACCAACGGACCTTGGATAGCCCTACTCGCCACCAGACTCCACACCATGCTCGCACGATGCACATTGCTCAGCCACTGCTGCCATTGCCGTCAGCCCATAATATTGCCTTGCTGAATGCCGATCCTTTTATTGCTGCTCCTCCACCACCTCCTCAATACAATCACCTTCCTCCTCATTTGGCACAGCAGCTGGCGGCACTTCCTCCCCTTCCACAGATTGCAAGAGGCAGGGGCAGAGGAAGGGGAAGAGGGAGGGGAAGAGGCTCAAGTCATGCAGCTCCACCTCAGCCTGTTGTTGCTCCTTTATACAATGCAGCTTTCCCATATTATTCTAATGCCCCTCCTGCACCTCCAGTTTTTGACCCTCCTGTTCCTGCACCTCCAATTCCTGCACCTCCCATTCCTGTGGCAGCTCCTGCAATGGCCTGGACTGAACTTGGTTTTCAGCATGCTGTGCTGCCACCTCTATTTCCTGCTGTATGTTGGTTTATCTTTCACATGATGTATGTTATCTGACAATATCATGATCTAGCCTCCTCCTCCTCCTCCTCCTCCTCCTTCTCCTCCTGTTTTTGATCCTCCTCCTGCTGTTCCTGCTCCTATTATCCCTCTTGCCAATATCCCTCTTCATGTAGGCTTATATATGTTCTTTTGAGTATATTAACTGAAAACAATGATGATGTAGCATCCTGCTCCTGCTCCTCCTGTTTTTGATCTCCCTGCACCTGTTCCTCCTGTTCCTGCACCTGCTATCCCTGTTTTTGATCCCCCTGCTCCTGTTCCTCCTGTTCCTGCACCTGCTATCCCTTTTTTTGATCCCCCTGCACCTGTTCCTCCCATTCCTGCACCTGTTGTCCCTGTTGTTGATATTCCTCCACATGTATCCTTATGTCCTTTTTGTTCATGTCTTTATTTTGTGACTGACTCAATTATCCCAGGTGGCTCAACATATTGATCCCGCACCTGTTCCACTTGGGCCCCTCCCTCCTGCGCACTGTTCTTTTAGTCCTGACTGGCCTGTTCATTATCTGGGAAAAATGGATATTCAGTGTCCCAATTGTCATGCATTGCACTGGATGGCCGAGCGTCTCACAGCATCCTCCAATATAAATCCCAGATTTGGCATGTGCTGCTTGAGTGGAAAAATTGTTTTGCCTCCTCTCCACCCAGTCCCATCTGAGCTTCTCCAGTTGCTCACTGCTCAGGATCACATTGGCAGGTCGTTTCGTGATCATATCCACACATACAACAATGCTCTTGCCATGACTTCCATTGGGCGCAAAATCGATGAGTCTGTTAATAAAGGTGAAGAGGCTGTGAACGATGGTGTTGGCCCCTACGTCTTCAAACTGCATGGCGAGCTGTCCCACAGGATTGGCTCTCTTCTTCCACAACAGGGTGAATCTCCAGTGTATGCTTAGCTTTACATTTATGATCCAGCCGATGCAGCCAACTTTCGCATGGCCAATGCCTAGAACACTCACCTCAATCACCACACTTTGCTCACCCTCCAGGACATGCTCCACCATCTCCATCCTGCAGTTCAGATGTACAAGCAGGCCCATGAGCTCACCAGGAACTTGCCTCCACACCAGCAGTTCAAGATAGCTTTGCATTTTGATCAATCCTGTGACCGTCGCCGCTACAATCTGCCCAATGCTACCAACAATGAGATTGCTGTCATTCTTCCAGGTGATGGCGATCAGCCAGAGAGCACACGCGACATCGTTCTCTACTGCAGGCATGGCCCTCCCCTTCAGCGCATCAGTGACATCCATCCCCTCTATCTGGCCCTTCACTATGTTTTGCTGTTTCCTACTAGCCAGCTCCAATGGCACCCTCAAATTGAGTATGCAGCTGTCGATGCCAACAACCGAGTTGGTGCCAGAGTTCACAAACATGTCTCCAAATCTGCCATCCAGTGCAAAGCATGGCAATCAGGGCACTCCACATCCATATTTCCCAGATCATGAACAGGCTAATCTGGATTGAATAGCTGGCAGGCAGGAGGCAAAATAGGTGGTAGTGGTAGTGGTGGTGGTGGTGGTGCAGGATTGATAAGCTGAGCGATCTTGGAGAATGAGGTCAGTCACCAAATAAAAAATTACAAAATAAGATATGAGCATACATGTGGAGGAATATTGGCAACAGGGGGAACAGCAGCAGGAGGATCAAAAACAGGCGGAGGCAGAGGTGGAGGTGGAGGAGGCTACATCATCATACTGTCAGACCATTTCACATCATGTAAAATATAATGCAACATACAGCTTCAAAAGATGGAAGTGCAGCATGCTGGGCAGCAAGCTCAGCCCATGCCATTGCAGGCACAGCAAAAGGAGGAACAGGAGCAGGAGCAGCAACAGGAGGAATAGGAGCAGCAATGGGAAAAGCAGGAGCAACAATGGGAACAGCAGGAGCAGCAACAGGAAGTACAGGAGCAGCAACAGGAAGTACAGGTCCAGCAACAGGAATGGCAGGTCCAGCAACAGGAGGAACAGGAACAGGAGGGTAAAAAACAGGAGGAGGAGGCTACAAAATTTATTGTCAGTTGAATGTCTGTCACCTGCAAGAATAATCCAACTTACAGCTACAGCTGGAAAAAGAGGTGGAAGTGCAGCATGCCAGGCAGTGAGTTCAGCCAAGGTCAATCTAGGAGCAATGGGTTGAGGGACAGCAGGAGGGACAATCATTGGAGGCACTGGAGTAGGAGGAAGAGGCTACATCAATATGCTGTTAGTCATGATCCATCACCTGACAGAACAATTCAACATACAGGAGGAGCAACAGGAATGGGAGGTGCAGGAATGGGAGGTGCAGGAATGGGAGGTGCAGGAACAGGAGGATCAAAAACAGGAGGTGCAGGAGGGGCATGTAAAAAATATGGGAGAGCTGGATTGTGTAAAGGAGCAACAACAGGCAGAGGTGGAGCAGCATGACTTAAGGCAATATGGCCAAGCTCAGAGGACAGTGCAAAGACAAAAATATTGTATATGATGAAGTATTATTAGATTAAAATATATATTGTACATATGTAACTACTACTCATAGAAAATCAATGAATACAGTGAACAACGTGTGCCGGAGGCACATTTAAAAACCTTGTCTCATGTATTTCAGGACGGCATGGAAACTAAATTGGCGACAGGCTAGATGGAGCCTTTTCTTATCCCAATTCAACCTGCAATTAGTACACATCCCAGGAAAAATGATGATCCAATCTGATGCCCTATCATGACAGGGAGATCACGTACCAGATGTCGACGATGACAACGATGACATCACGCTATTAAAGGATGAGATCTTCGCACGAACGATTGATGCCGAACTGAAGGAAATACTTGCAGAGAACATGATGCGCAATGACCTACTAAAAGAAATAGTAAGGGCCATCAAAGAAGGAGGAATGCCACCGATCAAGTCAGCGGTAGAAGACTGGAGAATGGAGGATGATGGAAAGGTCTTTTTCAAAGACCGATGCTACATCCCGGATGACAAAGAACTGAGGAGGAAAATTATAGAAAAATACCATGACAATATACTTATGGGACACCCTGGCCGATTCCAGACCCTGGAACTAGTACGGAGAGACTACTGGTGGCCAGGAATGACTATTTTTATCCGAAATTATGTCGACGGCTGTGCCACCTGTCAACAAATGAAGGTGAACACACATCCGACAACACCGGGGCTGTCACCGATCAAGTCTGATGCCACCTGACCATTCGCACTAGTAACAATGGATTTTATCACAGATCTGCCGATAAGTGATGGATGCGATACCATCATGGTCGTGGTAGACCATGGTCTTACAAAGGGGGTGATTTTTATCCCTTGCAATAAGGCCATCGACGCATTAGGGGCAGCAGACCTTTATCTGCACAATGTGTTTAAGAGATTTGGCCTCCCAGACAAGATTATATCGGATCGCAACCCACATTTTGCCTCAAATGCGTTCCAAGAACTGGGGAGGCTCCTGGGAATAAAGTTGGCAATGAGCACCGCCTATCACCCTCAGACGGATGGGGAAACGGAAAGGGTAAATCAAGAACTTGAGATCTACCTCTGAATCTTCTGTGCAAACAAACCATTGCAGTGGAAAAAGCACCTCACCACCGCCAAATTCACACACAATCAGAAGCACCATTCGGCGATCAAGAACACCCCATTTTACATCATGATGGGAACACACCCCAAGGCCATCTCCACAACTTACGAGAAAACAAACATGCCAGCTACCAAACAAAGAATAGCCAAACTAGGAAACATACGGCGGGAAGCCCTGGCGGCACACGAACTGTCCTGACAAATGATGATTGGATGAAACAGACAAGGCTTCTGCCCATTCACGGTAGGAGAGAAAGTTTGGCTCGACTCGAAAAACTTGAAGTTGGGATACCCAACCAGAAAGCTCACCCCCAGGTGCGAAGGACCATTCCCCATTACACAGGTAATCTCATCCCATGCTTATGAATTGAGACTCCCCTCTCAATGGAAAATACACCCCATATTCCATGCCTCGCTTCTCTCGTGTTTCAGGGAGAATGAAACCCACGGACCAAATCTTCTTTCCCCACCACCCGATCTGATCGAAGGAGAGTTAGAACATGAGGTTGAGGCCATTCTGGCTCATAGGAGGATGGGCTGAGGGACCCGATTCCTGGTAAAGTGGAAAGGGTACAACACGGCAGAAAACACCTGGGAGCCAGAGGCTCATTTAAAAAATGCTGCTGAAATACTGGGCGAATACAGATCCACCCACAACCTCTCTCCAACATGAGCCACCCTCTTCATTTTTACATGAATGTCACACCCGACCCCAACCCTGTTAGAACTTTTGAACTTATTCTCAGCTTTGTCCGAGACATGGACGGCATCTGAAATGAGGAGAGATTGCTCTCCGTAACCGAAGATCGTGCACTCCTACACAGCACCGCACAGAACCTCTTCGAAACTTACTGAGCCATCTCCTGCCTTCAGTGCATATTCCGATGTTTGACGGAGGAGGCCTACCATCTAGATCTGCTCTCACTCATGAGGAGCTTGGATGAGCAGGTGCTCTGTTACAGACCTGGAGAGCAGGTCCCCACCCCGCAACGAATTTTTATTATAGAGCCACTGAGTGATGAAGAAGATGGAATGTTTGACATCGCGCCCGAAGGACCAATGACTGCATCCCCAACTACCACTCCCCCATGTCCATCAGCACCACCACCTGCGCCACTATGAGCACCCACCCCCTATCCGACACAGACGGCCGCCGAGCACGCCCCCACACCACTGTGGATGCAGAACTCCATCTGCTTCACCTGTGCATGGGTAGGACATTTCTCATCGCACTGTCCTGAGTACCAGTGCCCACATTGTCGATGGTGGTGACCTGAGCACTCTGTGCTCTTTTGTTCTAATAATCTGACACGTGACAATCCGCCACGTCACTGCACAACCTAGAACTAACCATCATGATCTACAATTTCTACATCGCTATTGCTCTTGGCGCCATCTTCGGCATGGCCATTCTCATCATACTGCTCTGTTATGTCCTCATTTTATTTAAAATCATCTCTGCCCCGCATGTACCACAACTTACTATGTTCATTACCGGCACCTCGGTGTGCTTTGCAGGAGGAAACAACATTGAGCTACCAACTCGGGTTTACATGCATGACACCCCGACCCCTACTACCTTCAGCACGTTTACCATGACAACAGACGATGCGGCATCCTTTGACCCCATGCGGATGATCAGAACGTGGTTTCGGGTGGGACTCGAAACTTTAGAAGGGAGCTAATGTTACGAGACATGGTATGGACGGGACTCTGATTCTTTTTCTTATTGTCTCTATTGTCTTTCTGAACTCGCTCCCACGCTATTGTTCTCCGAACAATACCTACGCCTGCCCTTCTATTGTTCTTACCTTCTTATTGTCCAACCATTCTTATTGTCTTATTGTTCTCAATGTACGTACTTGCCTTACTTACATTCTTGCGTGTACATTATTTAAACTGCAATGTTATGGCCAGTCAAGCTCAGCTTGACCTGGTCCTTTCTATGCTTCTAACAAGAGCCTAGCAGACTTAAGTCTTTCTCAAGCCGTTGCTTACGAGCTCCAGTGATCTTGAACTACTGCTGAACGTTGATGCTCACGAGCTTCGACTAGCATTTTGATTTAGGAGCTTGGACTATAACATTACAGATATGGCTGATTGAAAATTAATCTCAGTTATGTAGTAATTTATATGTAGTCTGCATGGATTCTGCATGCAAATTGGTATATGATTGTTAGGGTGACACCCACTAATCTGCTAGCTGGACTGTGCAGGCTCTTCTACAAGAAGGTGGCGGCATGCGTGTGCATGATGGGGGGGTTTGATGGTTTTGATGCAAGGGGTTAAAAATAGAACAGTTGGCTGAAATAGGCCTTTCGCACCACTAATGTGGATGGAATACCTAAGAGAACTCAACTGAGGTCTCCTAGTATTTATTTTAGGATTATATACTATGTTACATATATTGTAGTATGTTATTACAGATGCATGCACACATGCGCATACATGCACATACATATTGATGCATGTAAATAGAAAGTTCCCACGCTGACAAATAATGTGTATATAGGCATTTTGTAGCATATTTTGGTGAAATAAAATCAAATAAAATAAAATAAAAATAGTATTATGTAATAGGCATGTTAGGAGACTGTTTTCTAACATTACCCCCCTTTTATGCCTTGACTTCCAGGTGAGAAAATATTGCATCTGTCCCCTCTGTGAAATTCTAGTAAAGCCAGAAATTCATCTCCTCATACACCATTCTAGCAATGCAACGCGGAGCGTTTGGATTACGTTTAAAGAATTGGGTGATTGCATTATGTGCTTGCTTATAATTTTCCTCAGGTTCCCATAAATTATTTTCATCAGTGTAGTTCTTCCACTTGATTAAAAACTCCAATTTATTTCATCAAAGACAAGAGTCCAAAACCTCTTCCACAATATATTCTGGAGCACCTTCTACCATTATTGGAGGCTGTGGAGTAGTTTGTTGACCAGGAATAGTGGGTGGGTGGTAGGGGTGTAAATGGGAAATGTTAATTTCAGGATTAATCTTGAATGACTGAGGTAATTTTAACACTACCACATTGGGTGAAATTATTTTAGAAATCAGATATGGGCCAACTTGCTTCTCCGTAAGCTTTTTTGAAGGTTGTGGAATATTCAGATCCTTGGTACTTAGCCATACCAAGTCACCAACTTTATACTCTGGAGCAACAGCTTGAGTATGGTCTGCGTGTTGCATCATGTTATCATGTGCTTTCATCAATGCCACCTCTGCTTTCTCTTGCACCTTTCACATTTTTGACACAAAGTCCTCCACTGATTGTACCTTGACTTTCCTTCAAGGTTCCACTCCCATTCTGGGATGATAACCATAATTAGTGAAGAAGGGTGACATGTGAGTAGCTGAATGGAATTTATTATTGTGGGAAAATTCTGCAATTGCCAACCATTCAGGCCAGTTGGTTTGTTGGTGATTGACAAACATGCATAGGTACTGCTCCAACTCCTGATTCATTCTCTCTGTCTGCCCATCAGTTTGTGGGTGATATGCTGTAGATAATTTGGTTTGAATCCCCAATATGTTATTTAACTCTCGCATAAATGCAGAAGCAAATTGTGATTTACAATTGGAGATAACCATATCAGGTAATCCATGTAACTGCCATACCTGATTTAGATAGAGGCATGCCAAGCCCAATGATGAGGTTTCTGCAGTAGTAGGAATAATATGGACTTCTTTTGTGAAGCAGTCGCATACTACAAATATTGCATCATATCCTTGAGCTTCAGGTAGTTCTGTGATAAAGTCCACAGATATGTCTCACCATGGTGCTTTAGGTATAGGGTTCGGCATTAATTTCCCAGCAGGCTTTTCTGGAAATTTCTTCCCCCTCATGCATGTATCACACCCATCCACATACTCCAACACATACTTTGAAATTCTGGGCCACCAATAATTTCTCATCACCAACTCCAATGTCTTCCACCTTCCTGGATGTCCAGCAGCTGGCGTGTTATGATGTAACCATACAATCTCCCTTCATAAATCTTAATCCTTCAGTACATACACCTTTCCTCTGAACAATACTAACCCTTGTTCTTCGACCCATTCATCTCCTTTAATATTACCTTTCTTCTCTCCCCTCAAAGCTTTCACAGCTTCCACCACTTCATCATCCATTTCTGAACATTGCCTGATTTTAGACAACATTTCCATCTCTGAGCTATCCACCAATAAATGCCCTTGACACATAGCACAAATACGAAAGTATTCAGGTTTGAGTAGGGTAATATTTTTATTGTCCTCCTCCACCCCCCTTTTATGATCTGTATGTCTGGATAATGCATCTGCTTTCCTCATCAAGCTTCCCGCTTTGTGGACCAAGTGAAAATTAAAGCGCAATAGGAATAATGCTCAATGTGCTTGTTGATGGTTAAGCTTTTTAGCAGACATAAAGTACTGCAGATTTTGATGGTCTGTCCAGATTTCGATCTGATGCATACATCCCTCCAAATAATGTCTCCATGCCTCCAATGCTTGTATTATTCCCAACATCTCTTTATCATGCACATCATAATTTCTCTCCACATCATTCAACCCTCGAGACAAATATGCACAAGGATGCCATTTGTCATCTTCATATAACATTGATAATACCGCTCCAGTAGCAAAGTCTGATGCATCTGATTCCACTCATAAGGGACGTGTGAAATCTACTGGGACCAATATTGGTTCTTCCACAAACTTCCTCTTCAACTCCTCAAATGCTGTCTGCTGTTGTTCTCCCCATCTCCACACTACTCCCTTTCGTGTAAGGTGGTGTAATGGTGTGGCAATTTTGGAAAAATTATGAACAAAGTGATGATAAAAATTAGTGAGTCCCAAGAAAGCCTGAACTTCCTTAATAAGGGTAGGCATGGGCCAATCAACAATTGCCTGTACCTTGATAGAATCCATTTTGATTCCATCAGGACCAATCTTTAATCCCAAAAACTTGATCTCGCTTGCTCCAAATACACACTTCTCCAGTTTAACAAATAAATCATTCTCTGCCAATCTCTTCAACGCCTTCTGTACTATCGCCTCATGATTTTCTTCATTCTCTGTGAATATCAAAATGTCGTCAATGAATATTATCACCATGCCTTTGTCCATCACATCCTTGAAAATATTGTTCATCATATTTTGGAAAGTTGGGGGACTATTGGTCATTCCAAAAAACATGACTAGTGGCTCGAAGGATCCTCAACGTGTGGCAAATGCTGCTTTCCACTCATCTCCTTTCTTTATTTGTACATTGTTGTACCCCCAGCATAAATCCAATTTTGTAAAGACCTTAGCCTTTTCCACCTTGTCAATTATCTCTGAGATCAATGGCAGAGGGTACACATTCTTCACTGTCCACTCATTCAAATACCTATAATCTGTACACATCCCCTTCCTCTAATCTTTTTTTGGTACAAAGAATACTGGTGATGTTTGTGGTGATTTTGAAGGTCGTATGTATCCCTTGGGCAATTGTTCATTAAGGAATGCATCCACTTCTTCTTGTTCCTTTGGAAATAATGGATAGACTTTTGACTTCTTTGGCACAAATCCCAGCTTCATCTCAATAGCATGATCCCATGGCTTTCACACTGGCATCCACTCTGATTCCTTCTTCTGAAAAACTGACAAATATTTATGGTAGGCTTTTAGCACCCACTCCTCCACTGGCTTCTCCACTTTCTCCACATTTTTATCCCATGACTGTCCTCCACAAATTTCCCTAAAGGTTTGCTTCTGTTCTTCCTTACTAGTCATAATTGGAACTTCCCCATTTGGCATATCTTCATCTTCCACTTCCTCCATCGTAACAGAATACTTCCTCGGATGTTCTTTCTCTTTCTTTTCCTTTTTCTCCTTTGTTACTTTTCTCCCATACACATTACATTCTTTAGGACAATGAGTCATGTGTACCTTCCCAGTTTTTCAATCAATTTCTGGATTATGCTTTTGTAACCATTGACACCCAATTATCAGATTGGTTTTTCCAAGGTCACACACCTCAAATATGGCTTGTTCCTGATGATCCTGGTACTTCAATATCATTGTCACTTCCTCCTTAATAGTTCCTCCACAATTGATTGTACCATCAATATTGTACACCATTATAGATTGTGGCAGTTTATGCATGCGAATACTGTTTCCAGTAATTAGGGATCAATTAATAAATAATCTGATAGCACCACTGTCAAGCAATGCCTCCACATTAATTGCTGCATGCATGTCCACTGTCTTCAATCCTACTGTCAAGCTGATTTTGGGTTCTATCCATGCTGAGCGAATAAAAAATTTAGGGGTCTTCGGAAATAAGGCTGGGCATTTTTCTTTGTCAGATAAATAGTGATGGTCATACTCTTTAATTTCTCTTTCGGGTTCACTCTCAGTTTCCTTGGATACTAATACATTATATTGATTCTGGGTCACCAATGGGAAAACCTTCACTGGGACTCTTCCACAAAATTCTTCTGCTTATCTTCCTCCAACTTCACTTCCTCAATTGTAGCTTCCCTAATCTTCCTTTTCTGCGTACAATTTCGAGCCATATGCCCTAATTGTCCACAATTAAAACATTTAACTGGAGCTCATCTCCCTACTTGATCAACATCCATTGCATCTGTCAATGCTACCGACTCCTTAACAATAGGTGTCACTGCCATGGCCAGTGGCTGTGCCCTCAGAGCTTGTACCTGAAGTGTCCTTCCTTTCTCGGACTTTCCTCCTGATGACTTTCCAAATCTGGCATTCCCATACATCAATTTTGATTCTGCCTGTTCCTGTCGATATTGTCGATCAAGATGCATTGCCCAATTATACCACTCGTCCAACCTCTCTGGCATAGAAGGTAGTCGATAGATAGACTTGAATAATGAGGGATTTAATCCTGCCTTCAAATATTCTACCAATGCTGCTTCTCCCATATTGGTTTGTGATGCTTCTGCCTTGAACTGCAAAATAAATTCATCTGCAGTCAGAGAACCTTGGCGCATAATTTTTAATTTAGCATTCACTGTCGCCTTTGGATTAGAGTCTCCAAACTGTGCCTCCAATCTCTCCAAAAATTCCCTGAAGGTCGCAAACAGTTTATATCCCACAGCAATTTGATTAATGGCTTCGTTTCTCCAGAACTGTGCTTTCTCTCCCTAGATGTATGAGAGAGCAAACATAATTCTAGACTCGGTCATATGGAATTCGGGCTTGCTCCCATGAATATACAACACTATAGAGCTGATGAAGAATTTTGTGTTCTCCATGGTACCATCAAATATTTGCGGGGGTGCATATTTAGGTAAACAAATTTTTCCACTCTCAGATCTCTCCTCTGCATGCTCACCCTCCTGAGACATCCACTCCACCATCTCCTCCATCTCATCATCTTTATCTTCTACTGTCTCTGCATTTGTTTGGGCTTGTTTGGGCTGGGATGCTGCTAATACTGACACTAATTGGGATATTAGTGCTGTTAGAGCATCAATTTTGTCAAGAATGGGCATGGGAACAGGATTGTGTCCAGGATTCGAAGTTGCTTGTTCTGACATGATTATGTAATTTGTGATGAGTCACTTCTTTGGCTGAGTCAAGATTCGGCTGTAGAATTTTTTCGCAAAATTTCGAGTCACGTGACCCAGCTATTTCGGGTACCAAACATGGCAAAACACATGATTTCGGCTATTCACTTTGGATCAATAACCCTTCCAACAGTGCCTGATTCCAGGGCTATTACTGAATTTGGCTAGTAACTACCTAAAATAGTCATCCAAATTGAGGAATGTAAATCTTAGCTAAACCAGATCTGATCGGTTGTCTGGTTGCAGCTGTCCTAATGACGAGCGCTGCCTTTGGATCACTGGTGGTCACAATGTAAGGCAAGGCCTGGTGTTGGCTTATGAAAGCAAGGTAAATATATATATACAATTAATTCCGGCTCTTGCCAAAATGATGAGTAAGTGGATGTGGCGCGCTGAGACAAATGACGTATGTGCATGAGTAAGAGAAGGCACACTGATGGGGTAGTTGAGTTCTTCTGTTAGAGCGACACCCACTAATCTGCTAGCTAGACCATGCGGGCTCTTCTACAAGAAGGCAGTGGTGCACGCACACGTGATGGGGGGGTTTGATGGTTTTGATGCAAGGGGTTAAAAATAGAACAGTTGGCTGAAATAGGCCTTTCACACCACTAATGTGGATGGAATACCTAAGAGAACTCAACTGAGGTCTCCTAGTATTTATTTTAGGATTATATACTATGTTACATATATTGTAGTATGTTATTATGGATGCATGCACACATGCACATACATGTGTGTACATATTGATGCATGTAAATATAAAGTTCCCACACTCACAAATAATGTGTATATAGGCATTTTGTAGTGTATTTTGGTGAAATAAAATCAAATAAAATCAAATAAAAATAGTATTATGTAATAGGCATGTTAGGAGACTGTTTCCTAACAATGATAAATTCAGTAAAAGCCATGTTTATGCAATAATTCATTTATTGCATTGTGCAGGCCTGAAATTGGGGCGGCATGCTGGTCAGCAACCCAATAGGGCTGCAGCAGCATTAGGCAGTGGCAGTGGCATTGGCATTGGGCCACTATGTGATCAACATCACACAGGCATGGTTCAGTGGATGACTCTACATATATATATGTACTATAGCAACAAATGAATGCACTATTCCATTCTTGCTGTACTACACTAGACATATTAAAAATGTGGTGTACAGATTGGTGACCTATGAGACAGCATCAGACATATGCATTAGCATCAGCATATGTATCAGGGCTGGGGCTGGGGTCGGCAATTGGTATGAATATCGGCCTTAAAGGTATATATTATTGGTCTATCAATTAAAGCACCATATATTTATAGAAAGAAAGCTATCACTCATTGTCACTAGTGTCCATCATATCATCAGAGCCAGGCAACCAAGTGTTATCAACATAACTGAAGTCCACATGACTATAGATCGGGAGTGTGATGCGAGATGGAGTGGGGTTCTCTATCTGTGAGGTGCTGGGGGACCCAGTTTGGAAATGATCATCATTGGAATCAGCATCGGGGCCAGTTGAATCAGCCTCTGAATGGGTCTCTGATGATGAGAAGAAAACATCAGCTGCATCAGATGCAGTGGGGAAAGCAGTTGAAAGGGGAGGTGCAGGGGAAGATGAAAAGGGAGAATTAGAAGCTTTAAGGTAAAAGGTGGCAGCATCAAAGCCAGTTGGAGAACCAGTGTGTGAAGATGCTGATGATGAATGATCCTGCCAAGCCATGGCTGCCTGAAATGTGGTAGGCTAATCAGCATCTTCTGATGCATTATCCTCCCCTTCCCATAACATAGCAGCATAAGAGGCAGTGGGCTGGGTGAGGGCAGTGTGTGCATCAGCATAAAGATCATCAGCTGGATCATTGGCATCAGGAGTGGGGGTGGCAGCAGGAATGGCAGCGGCATTGGGCTCAGCAGCAGAATGTGACAAATTATTGGATCCAGCATCTGAAAAATAAATACCAGCATCAATACCAGTTAGAGTGGGTGGTGAACTGTAGGCACCAAAAATAGAGGTTGAGAGACTGGCTGTGATCGACCACTTTTTATTCTTATTGTATGCACCATTGGTCAGAGATTGAGCATACCCACAATGATATTTGGTCTTCGGTGACAGGTTAGATGCCAAAACATTACTCTCTGTGATGTCAACACCCCAGGTCCACTTGTGGGAGGAGGGGGAAAGAGTCTTTAGGTGCTTAAGTTCTGCCTGTGCATGTGCAGATACCTATTCTGATTGTCTTCTCATTGCTGATTGCCTTGACTTTCTCCCAGTGTGTTCACAGGTGGATGGTGCTGCCACTGCCATTGTTAATTTTTATGGTTTAGATGGAAGCTCCTTGAACAGGGGTAGCTCATGAAGCTGTTGAAACCCTGCTGCTTTCTAGACATTCACATTCATGGCAGCCTCTGCTGATGATTCACAATCATCTACCAAGTCATAGACTCCATGTGCTTCATTGAATATATCCCCAATGAGAGCCCACAGGTCGATGCAAGATCAGCAGTTGGCTCAGCCATTGGCAGCATTGTCTGCTGGTTGGCTATTATTGGATGGCAAGCTGGTGATCAGAGGAAAAGAGATATACTGGTGATAGCTATCGAGACATTTATTTATGGTGTCACTGGCGAAAATCTGCCCCAGTGCCAGTTCACTATTGTGTCTCCACCAATCACATACATAGGAATCCACCAGATGGCTAGGACTGTCAGTGGCAACACCATCATCCAATGCAGCCAAGAGAGATGGATGGAATCTGAGGGGTAAGTGGTTCAAATTGACATTGGCAAGACTGTTGGCCAAGGACCAAAGAAGGATTGGCACCTCCATCATAAGGCTGATGGAGGTGCTGATGCCGATGCACAACATGACATACATCTGTCATATGTCAGTGATGTATACTTACTTCCTTTAGAAATGATACATACCAGCTCAGCATAGAGAATTTTCTGCATCCAACATTGTTTTACAAGGTTTGTGTCATCTAACTTTAACAAAACTCAATGGAATCGGGACTCTGCATACCAAATGATCTCTTGTGTCCAGATTTAGAGTTGCCATTTTAGGCCTGATTGCAAAGAAAAAGGGTTGAAGATTGAGAGAGTTTTGGGTGATGTAGTGTTACTAGTTGTGGTTGGTGGTCAAGATAATCATGTTTACATAATACAGGCCCTTTTCAGTCACAAAGGGGAGATATAATCAGCATTTGCTAATCTAAATGCATTTTATGACCAGTAGAAATTCCTCTTTCCATTGATTTCTCTGAGCCCATTAATAGGTCCACTATGCGCTATAAGGTCTGGAGAAGGATCTAATCATATCTACACATTATGACATGCACTCCAAATCACTACAAATGCCACGAAATCAACTTTGAATCAATTTTGAACTATTTCACACTATTTTGGATGACTTCGAGACATTTTGAATGCTTTTGAACAATTTCACGACACTTCGAATGACTTCATACTACTTTGAATAACATCAGCTGCCACATAGCTATTCCTAAAACCCTTTCAATACATGTTGCACAACTGGAATGAGTTATTCTGTCACATATCAAGCACTACTGGACACGAGGAGAGATGAGAGTGAATTGTAAAATGTCGATATGTTTGGAGACCTTTCCAGACCCTAGAACACACAATGGACCTATCAACAATTACACAGGCCAGTAAATCTGTCACTGTCTCAAAGCCATGGATGCAAGTCAAAGAAGGTATTGATTTGACAAACCAATACTTCTTTAGTGCCATTCTCCAAAAGGGACAGTGCACCTGCAATCTCCTGCAAATCTGGCTTGTTCTTTGAAGAGAAGGAACCTGTAGAAGGTGTGTCGGGTGCACATGCTCGACACTGCTGCTCCCTGTCATTCTCTTTCTGCTTTTGTCATGCTGCCACATCCTTCTTTTTCTATTCCTTTGTCTTTTGCTCTGCATCCTTCTCTGCTCTGGCTGTTTGCCCTCCGCCAATGTTAAAACTTATGCCTCCATGTTAAGCTTCCACTGCTTGCTCAGTTTGTTAGCTTGTTTATTATTTTTGTGCTTCTTGTTTTGTAGCTTGAGCTTGACCATCTTGATGTGGCCTTGGAGCACCACCATATTGGACTCGAGCTGGGAAATCCATGTGAAAAGAACAGGATCATGATAGAATTGGGTTTTGAGAATGGGAGAGACTTTAGGTGGTGGTGATGGTAGTATATCAATGGGAGAGGAGTCAGATTCCATTGGCATGGTGGAGGAACCAGATTCCATTGGCATGGTGGAGGAACCAGGAGCTGATGTTGACGACAATGCAGTTAGAGAATAATACTTTTCAACCATGGGATGTGAGCATGATGCTCCACATAATGCTCAAGATTCTAAATTAGATTTGTCATCAGAATCACTGTCAGAGTCTGAGTCTGAATCACTCTCATCAGCATCCAGTGGTGGCAACTGCACGATCTCAGGTGCTTGTGGAAAATCCCAGGCTTTTGTGGAATAAGGATGGGTGCAAAATGTGTTTGAGAAGATGGTCCTATTGATAGGCCAGAGACCACTTTTCTTGAATGTTGAAATAATGGTAAACAAATGGAATGTTGCCTGTCTGACCTGCATGTATTCCTTGATAAAATTCTCTTTTAGCATTTCTGACCCAGTAAGTTCCACAATGTCATTACAATGATCTAGCCAAGCACATTGGAATGGTCTGAAGACACCCATATCAAGAGGCTGCAGCTTGTGTGTGGTATGAGGTGGAAGGCAGAAAACAATGATATTATTTTCTTAGTGAGGTGGATGATCTCAGAAGTTTCATGTGAGTCATGACCATCAAGAACAAGCAAAATTAGTTTGTTAGATGTGTTCTGTGCTGTAGCTGTGGAATAAGTGATTTCTTGAACCACTCTGCACCAATGAAGTTATCAGACCAGCCATTTTGCAATGTTGCAACACTGATAAACTGTCAGCAAACACATAACAAAAGCAATCCAATAAACACTTACATGATGTCAGGGTCACTATCAAACCATTCTGGGCAGAAGGATGTGCCTCAAAAGACAAAACTGGGCTTAAGCTCTGTGCTATCTGCACAGATGGCTTCAATGATCATGATGAGTTGAAGATTAGCACTGTGATGTTTGTACTTTGCATGCTGTCTCCATGAACACAGGTACTATCATTGGACCCCATAAAACTCTGGGGCATCACACAGCATCTCCTTATAGTTCTTCCACATTTCCAATCAGCATTGCTTTATCTGGTAATCGGCACAGGTTGATCACATCACTATTACTAAGGTGCAGCATGTGACACATAACACTGAAGCAGACTATTTGAGCAGAGTGCACAGGACCTAAAGCACACCAAAATAGAACATCACACCGGAACAGTTGGGTATTGGGCTATATCATGCACAAATCTGATTGGCTAAGGTAGCAGCATGGTGTGGTTTAAGTCATTTGTACATAGTACCCAGGTACATAAAGAATTTAGAGAATCTTTTTCCTTTTGGATATATTGCCTCATGTTTTACACATGTGTTATTTCCTTTTTAGTACTATTTCTTCAATTTGTATATAGACTTGTATTAGTTACTTAGAAAGAAAAAGAAAAGCAACAGGGAACAGAGCATAAGTTACCCTCTCCACTATCATCAGATTTAAGAGCAGTTTTCTTGAGTCTTATCTTGGCATTGTATCTCTAAGTTCTGCAAAATATTATGAACTTCTTTGAACTTTCATATTAGTCCCTCAACTCATCACCTATCGCCTATCGCCATTCAAAAAAACACTTCAAATTTGTTATACTCACTCCTCGATATACCTTGAACCACTTTGAATTACTTTGACATTCCTCAAAACTCCTTCGAACTATTTTGCACACTTTTGAACATCTTTTGAACTATTTCGAACTTCTTCATACACCTCTAAAGACTATTTGAAATGTGCTTTGTCATCTTGCATCACTAAACACAATGTTTGGATATCAGTGGTGATATTTAGTACCAACTTGCACCCTTCCTCTAGCCTGTGTTATACTTCCTAAGCCTTTTAACAGGTTTTTGTTAGGTTTCCAGGTCGAGTATCATCACCATGAATGAAGCCAATGCCATCGCCTGACTATGAAAAATGTTAGCACATACAACATATATTGACATTCCCAGAATCAGCCAGCATCGAGATTGGCAGCAGCATGTGCAATGGCAACAGCAATATTATCAGCAATGGCAATACCAGAATGGGTAGCAGCTGGTGCCTACCATATCCTCTCTGCACCAAATGTATTTCAACAGATGATTCCACCATCATCTCAAAATCCATCAGCCTCAGCATGGGCACGACCTATCCGAAGGACAGCTGATGACCTTGCACAGCAGGAAGCCATTTCAACCTAGGTTGTTGGGAGGAGACAGAGAATTAAAAAAGTGAAATTTGCCCAGTAGATTTACAAATAGATTGCTATGTAATGTAAAAAAAAAAATTAATCCAACTTTTATGTACATGCTGAATAATATCTATTCCTTTCTTCCTTGCTTTGTCTCCCCTCTGTCCTCAAATGTGGCTGCTCTCTTCCTTGGGTTAGGCTCAGGGGTGGTACTTCTGGAAGGTAGTCCAGCTGGACCAGGGGTCAGCCCACATGGGGATCGATGCAGTTTTGCAGGGGGACAGCCAGAGTGAGGTGATGACATCGACTACCAATGATGGGGTAGCAGGCTCAGGCTCACTGAGTGACATTGGGGGAAAGAGGAGAGGGAGTCGTGGGGCCATAGGTGTTGTGGGCTGTACAATTTTGTGAAAATCCTGTGGCATGGTGGGAATAATTTGGATAGGGGGGGGGGGGGGTGCCAGCCAAGGATCATTCCCTGGCAACCTCTTCAGGTATGGCCAGGCCCTCTTCACCATTTGGCTTAGCCATCTCTTCATCTTTGTCCATGACAGTGGAAACAGGAGCAGCATCAGGAGCAGAAGTGGGAGCAGGTATGGAACCAGCAGCAGGAGCAGGAGCAGGCATGGGAGTGGGCAGGGAGCAGGAGCAGGAGTGGGAGTAGGAGAAGTTGGAGGAGGAGTGGGAATGGGAGCAACATCGACTTCCTCAGCATCCATCCTTCCTTCTCAATCCACCTCTGCCCTCCTGCTTGGAGTCCTCTCAAGGTGATCCACCTGCCCAGCCATGTAGCTATTGTATAATATGATGGGCTGTGCACTGGCCTGCAACCCAAGGTATCCTTCAATGTCATTCACTCTGTTTTGAAGCAAGTGAAATGCATCCCAGAGTTCTCATATGTGGAGTCAGGACTCTTGCATTGACTCTTCATTCCACTGTGCATGCTGGTACATGTCTTCTTCCAGTTGGTATAGATGTTCAGTGAGGGGGGCATAGTCAATGGGGGAGGGGTTGGCCATCAGGGGAGGGGGGGCAGTCAGCTCAGGCCTGGAATCAGCCATGTCAATATCCTGTTCCACAGCTATAGGTATACCTGTTAGTTAGTGGTTTTATGTGTCATGATATAGAAGAACTCACCTTTGGATTTTCCTTTTTCTCTTGCAGTAAACTGTCTAAATAATTCCTCTCCACTGTCTTCACTGGAAAGTCGTGCTTTCTTTTCTTTTCATCTTGCCAATCCTTTTGCTTTCTTCATTCTTGGCACTCAATCCACATCCTCTGGATCGCACTGAACTTTCTCTTTCCCACAGAAGTAGCATGCAGTTTTGCTGTTCACCTGATCTCAACACTGACACCTAAGCATGACACATCGTGCACATGGCATTGTTCACAAACTCCCTTGCTGGGGTGGTGCTCATCCCTCCCTTGCTGTGTTGTGCCACTTCTGCTCTATCCTGAGATTGGCACTGGCATCACTCTCCATCTCCTCATCCAAATCCTCATCCGATCCCTTGCTACTCTCCACCTCTTGCAATGTGCATGTCACTGTGATGACTGGCAGTATTGGACACTGGGCAGGGGCAGGAATTCTGGATCCTGATGCTTCTGGTTGGACCCACATCTTGGCCTATGCCACTGCCACTTCTCTCCTTGTCGGCATTGGCATTGCTGCTGCCACTCCTGGTGCCTTTGCCTTTGCTGCTCCCATTCCTTATTTCTTGGCCGCTGCCATCCCTTCTTTCTTGGCCACTGCCATTGATGCCTTCTTAGTCGCTGCCATTCCCATTCCCACTGCCACTGCCATTCCAGCAGGTGATGCTGTTCCCGCTGTCACTGCTGCTCCAGTGGCTATTGCTGGTTCAGCTCTCATTGCCACTGCCATTATCAAGTCAGTCAGTCCAGCTGCTGTGTATGCAGCACCTGTGATGCCCTTTTTCTCATCAAAGGTCTTCATTGCCATCCATTGACCTTCAATAAACCTTTGATCCCCTGTCCTGTCTGACTTTGACCATGCTACCACAAATCCCCACAAAAAGCCATCAGCCCAGAAGACAGCCTGCACATCTTCTGTGAGGACCTCTCTTTGCCACCCAAATAATGTTTTCTACAATTTATAAGTGTATAGTTGGTCTGATAGCATGCTGATCCACTCACAAGTGCCAATTTTCTTTCCTTCATCACTGTGGTGATACTTCCATCCTGAAGTCCATTGTGGATGGCTTGTTCAATCTTGCTGATCTGGGTGAGGACTTGGTTGTGTGTAACATTCATGAGGGATGATAGGTCAGCTGCAGCAGTGGGGTCGATATTGATATGAAAAAGAGTGAAACACTGAAGATCAACAATCATGTGTTGTTGATTCCTATACAATCAATATATACAAACAAAGTGGTGTTCTCATTTTGAAACTCAAACCCGGCTTTTTGAGTATGCTGAAAGTTGGTAGCCAGGTAGCCTTAAGCTAGCTTGGCTCTTCTTGTTGAGGAGGTTGATGTGATGTAATAGTGTTTTTTATTTATTTTCAATGTGTGATTGATCCCTGATTAAACAGTTATGATTCCAGTTACCCACCAGGCAATGGAGGCCTATTCCAAAAAGGTTAAATTCAATGTGCACATGGCACATGGAGGGGTAAAATTTCCTTCTTTTCAAAGTCTCATTGCCAGCAACCTAGCCCTGATGCCATCCTTGTGCCAACATTGTCCTGTTGGCTGATGCCATGCCTTTGGCCAATGCCATGTCTTGACTGGTGCATTGTCTTGCTGATGCCATGTCTTGACAGTGGCCATTCAAAAACCAGCAATATTTAATTATTAGATACAGCACAGCAATGTTCAATGTAGATACAATAAGAATGTCATGGCCTTAGCATCACATCAGTGAGAATCGGCAGGAAGATCGGCATCATTGTCATGCTCATGGGATGACAGTCTGATTGAAATCTCAGAGAACCTGCATTCAAGTGATTCCAGATTAAACACCATCCTTTCCTTCAAGGTTGCATATGTCTTTAAGGTGACATCCTGCTGTTCCAGCTTTTTGACCTCAGCCATGTAGAGACAATGACTGGCATCCTTATACAATGTGCTGAGCTAGTTTTGCAGGGCTTTCACTTCAGCATGGCAGTTCAACAGCTTCCTGGCTGTCAATGTCTGCAACAGGATCAGCTATAGTCACACAAATGAGGACCATGACACCTACTGGGTTAGCCAGTAGCATGAGCTGGTTTTGGGCCAACAGATAGTACAGTTGATCAGTCATGTTTTCAGACTGCAAAATAATGATCAGTGAGATGATAGAGCATTGGAAGGAAATATGGCATTGGCCACTGGTAATGACATTTGAACTGAAGGGAATCTTACCCTCCCATGTGCCATATGCACTTTGAACTCTACTTTCCTTCAATAGGCCTCCATCGCCTGGTGGGTAGTTAGAATCATAAAATGGGACACAAGAGATAGTGCTGCCCATTTTGGGACATAGCCATCAGGAATATCTGCCCAGCTTTCTTCCTGATTGCTCATTGTAGAGGGATGGATGTAGGAAGAGAGATGATAACACTATTGTATTTAATCAGTGATCAGAGATCTATCAATGAGGAATTATTTAGTTGGCAATATTTGGCCCCTGTTGCTGATCTCACTGTTGCTAATCCCACTGTTGCTAATCCCACTGTTGCTGATCCCACTGTTGCTGATCCCACTGTTGCTGATCCCCCCCATTGCCAATTCCACTGTTGCCAATTCCACCACTAATGCTATTTCCCTTGCCCTTGCAAGATGGTGGATTGTGATCAAGATAATTGTGTTTACATAATGCAGAATGTTTTGGTCATATAGGGAAGATGTAATCAGCATTTGCTGATCTAAATGCATTGTCTGCCCTCAATGCTAATTCTTGCCAAAAAGCCTGCTGGCGATTAGCATAGGCTAGTGGGCCAGAAAGGATATTCTTGGACTATGAGGCTGACTGCCACTGTTGGCTGTGATAGATAAAATATTGCACAGTCCACTGCATTTCATATGTGACCAGTAGAAATTCCTCCCTTCACCTATTTCTCTGAGCCTGTGATCGAAGCCAGTGTACTCTCCTGACTAATAAAACTGTTAGTGTAATGAATATGGATGGCCACAAAATACATTTACATTCCCAGAATTGAGTGGCATCAGCATCGGCATCACTGTGCTGTTTGGTAATGACACCAGTTCAATTGTGGGCATTATGCCAAATCTAGGACAGGCAAAGATTAGTGGAGCCTGGTGCATTTGGCTTCAGAATAGCTGTGCTAGCATTGAGGTCATCCTTTGTTAACTGCTGAAACATACTTGATGTCTCAGCATCACAATTTAGTGCCATCAGTTGGCTTTGGCAATAGTTATACATTCAGGCATGCAAGGCAATTTTGTTAACCACCTCCTGGACAATGGCTCATGCTCTGGTGCAAACTCCCTTTCTTGGTGCCACTCAAATGATGTCTGAATATTGAAATGATTTGTCAGCAATAAGCTCTTGCAACTGATGCAGCAGTTGACTTGCCTGGTTCTTTCTGAGGTTAATCTCCACATTAGCAAGTTCTCCATTACATGGGAGGTATACTTGTTGCTCCTCAACTGGAATAGTATTTGTGTTAGCCAGAAGAGATGAAGCAGAAGTCTTTTTGTCAAAGGGTTCTATGTTATCAAAGTTCTCAAATTCAGGTTCATTGTTGCAGGTGATTCAGGAGGGAACAATGTCATGCTCAGCAATGTTGGCAGCATTTTGTAAATGTGTTAAAGTTGCCATATGAGATATGAGACCTTCTCTTTCCTGTTCAACAGCTTGCATGTCAGAAGCATGAGGTGTTTTACCAAGTTGACAGACTTTGTCTCATAATTGAATCCTGATGCAGATCAATGAGGGATTGTGATACATCAATCTTGGTAGGAAGTATGACCCACTGCATTTGTTCAAAAACAATAGCAAAATCAATCCACTGCTCAACCGCCAATTGAATGAGTGTCAATGCTGTGACCATTCCTGATACCACTCCCGATGCCAGTCCTGGTCCCAGTGATAGGTCCACTGCATGCTATAAGGTCTGGAAAAGGATCTAACCATATTGAGACATTACAACACACACTCCAAATCACTACAAACTCCATGAAATCGATGTCGAATCCTTTTCGAACTATTTCACACTATTTCATATGATTTTGAGACATTTCGAATGCTTTCGAACTATTTTGTGACACTTTGAACAACTTCACAGCATTTCAAACAATATTGGCCATTGTAAAACACTTTCAATACATGCTACACATCTGGAACAAACCATTTTGTTGCATATCGAGCACTACCAGACACAAGGAGAGACTACAAGAGATTTAGAATGCGATAAGTGCAGTTTTATGTTTCATTGATATATTAAAGCAATAGAACAAGAACTCTTACCATACCAGGACAATGTACATTTCACTTATTATCATTTTTCATTTGTTTTATGTTTTACAATACCTTTATTGCTGTGCATATTGCCTTGTGTTTTCCACATGTTCTTGTTTTCTTTTTAGTAATATCTCTTCAATTTGTATATAGACTTGTGTTAGTTACTTAGAATCAAAAAGAGAAGCAAACCAACAGGGAACAGAGCATAAGTTACTCTCTCACTCATCGTCTGATTTAAGAGCCATTCTCTTGGGTCTCATCTTTGCATCATATCTCTAAGTTCTGCAAAATATCATGAACTTCTTCAAACTTTCATATTAGTCTCTCAACTCATCACCTATCACCTATCACCATTTAAAAAACACTTCACATTTGTTATACTCGCTCCTCGATATACCTCGAACCACTTCAAATTACTTCGACATTCCTCAAAACTACTTTGAACTATTTCGCACACTTTTGAACATCTTTTGAACTATTTTGCACACCTTTGAACATCTTTTGAACTATTTCAAACTTTTTTGTACACCTCTAAGGACTATTCACAATGCGCTTTGTCATCTTGCATTGCTAAACACAACATTTGGATATCAGCAGTGATATTTAGTACCAACTTGCACCCTTCCTCTGACTCGTGTTATACCATCCGAAGCCATTTAGTAGGTTTTGTTGGGGTTTCCAAGTTGAGTATCATCACCAGTCCCATTCCCGTTCCTGATGCCAGTTGTGATTTCTGAGTGGCATACATGTCCATTACCCTGACATCTGTTAGCCTTAGCATTTCTGCTGTGGCAACTTCATCCTCCCATCATTTGACTGCCTGTTGACCGAAAGCTGCTGTCAGTTCTGCATGGTGCTTGCCGAGCTGTGTGGATATCTCAAGGACTTCTTGAGATTTTGAGCACAGTGTGACTGTCATGCTGCACATTTTCTTGTGATTTGAATCTGTAGCATGATCATCAAGCATTTCAGCCCAATGTGGCAACATCACTGTTCTGACTGTTGGGGAAATGGAATTCAGTGATGACTAAAAAGACTCGAGTATTTCCCCTGCTACAATGCCAGACCATGGAATGAAAGATGGAGCATAGCAAAAAAAGCATTCATCCTTTGTGGCCATGAACATGTAAAAGCCCAATGGCCTAGTCAATGCTCAAGCCAGCTAGCAGATGTGCACCAATACGCTTCTGAATGTGGATAATGTATTGGCACACAATGTAATAAATGAGCATCACTCCCTCTTGATGGTCAACCCTGGTGGTTTTCATGGCTTGGAGGAAAGCAAAGTCAACATTCTTTTGCTGTTCTCTCTGAAACAAGTCTACCAGTGCATTGAATGCATAACAGCCATGCTATGTGCATGCAATGGCTGCTACTCCAGTTCTATCACATGCCTTCGATGCTAAAAAAGCATTTGCAATAGCTCAGAATTTATTTTTACATGGAGCTTTTTGAAAACCCATGTATCCCAATCAGAACCAGCATTGGGAGCAGCACTGGCAGTGGCTATGGCATCAGCCACTGTAAAGTGAAGTGTATCTACCATGAATTGTTCTATGGCAGCTTGGAGGAATTGCTCATATTCAGCCTGATTTGGGGCCATCTCAGCTCCATCCCATAGCCATACATCAGCATTGGAGTTTTTCTGCCAGACATGGTCAGCTTTGAAATTGCTGTTGGCCATGAATATGCATTTAAAAACAAATCTGAGAGCCATAGTATCATTTCAGATGCAATTTGTACAATCAAGGTATATAGTCACCCACCGGTTCACATTGTCCTTCCTATATTTATACCTGCTTGAGGACAGGCTGGACAGTAATTGGCAAGTGATCCTAGTTTGGGATTCAACAGATCTTTTTGATTGTGTCCATACCCTGCCCACTTCAATCTTTTTATCCAACACTATAAGCAGGACATGCACCAATGGTAGAGGTTAACCACTTTGGCAGGCCTCATCAGCAATGTTATGCACTGAATCAGCTGGTAAAACTGATAGGCCAATGTCTTCAATTCCAGATTACAGAGCTGAAAATGATCTAGAACCTGCATGGTGAAAAGAGTGCATATTTTGGTGAAGCTGGTTGGGAGTAAGTTACTGGTTACTAGGTCCAAGAGAATTTGGTGTTCTCCCTGACACTGGCAGGTAACCATTGCTAAATGATGTATTTCATTTGTATGCATCACACAGATATAGCTGTTGTTCAAGGCATCGGCAGTCGGCAGTGTGGTGGTCAGCTCGGGATCAGCAGTTGCTAGTATAGTTGTTGCCTGGGCATCGGTCCTCATGCATCATTTAGGCAAATATGGTTGAAACCCATGGATGTCTTCATCAGCATGTTCAACTTCATGTTCATCATTGCCATCAAAGAGGTCTTGTAAGCTATTGTTGACATCATTATTGCCCTTTTCTTGATGCCAAAGGGCATCAAAGTGATCAAAAAAGGCTGCATCAGCCCTAGTCTCATTATCTGCTGTACTTTTTGTCTGATGTTGAGCCATTGCCATTGCCAAGTAAATTGGCTGACTCTGCCTTGGCTTTATCCTTCATCTCTTCAAATGTCTCCAGATATTTTATTTGAAAGTTAAGAGCATTGCAAATTGGCTGATCTGTTTGGTGCTGGACCAAAAGATACATGCCAACTTCCTATAGCTCAGTGCCATGGAAGTGTGTGCCAGTCCAGCATTCAATGCAATGGAAGGGGTTCTGCCTGTGTATTATGCACATACATGTCCAGCAAAGTGTGCTTACTAGTGAACAATCAACACATCTCCAAATTGCCCATTTAGTCAGTTGATAGTGATTGCAAACTTGTTTGTCGATGGACCATGCCTGCCGAGCCAGGGATGCTTGCAGCAATTCATTCACTTGTCCCACAAACTGCAATACATAGTCCTTCTGTCTCTATCAGTTGTATATGAGCCTCAATAAGTCAATCCATGTCAGAAACTGACCATGCTGATCTGTGGCCAAACTGGCTCATCAGCCACCTGAGGTTTTTGCATATTCCATTCTGGAGCAAGACCTGGATTGTCATGGATACCAGCTGAACTCAATTCACCATGTTCTTCTGTAACCAGAGGCAAGGAAACCTTGATACACTTTGTTTTTGGTCCATGTCTCATATTGACCTCAACTTCTACATGTGTAACAGTATCGACTGCATCATCATGTTCCTCATGCAGCAGTGCATTTTTCTTTGATCTTCTCTTTCTCTTGTAAGGAGCTCTTGTCAGGCTCATGATGATTGGGGGGAATTGATTGCAGTGATAGACTATTTATTTGTACTATTGGCCTCATGTGATCCTCATGTTATCCTCATGCTGATAATATGTTATTTCTAATGACAACAAGAATCATTCTTTCCTCCATATCAATCCCTCTTCAATGCTGCCTGAGCAGTCAGAGAATCTGGGTGTGAGACAGTATTGCAAGGGGAGATATATGGTCGAAGAGCAGAGGATCATTGAGCCTTATAGAGATGCATTTTGATCACAGGAATCCAAAGCTGGCCGGTTGCAAATACTCAAGTGTGACATTCTTTCTGCCATATTCAATTACTGGGTGTCAATCAAGAGGGCCCCAATGGATGAGGAGGAGAGTTGCCTACATGCCAAGATGAACCATCAACTTGAAGCATGTGAAGGTTCTATTTTTGATCACATCACCAGGAACTAACAACCTGGCTTTTGAACAACTGGCAAATGATGAAGGGCTACTTGCACAAATGAAACAATTTCAAAGTCAAGTGATCAGAAGCCATTTGGGTTTTAAACCAGGATCGAGTGTTGAGAGAGATTGGAAACCTGCTATGTATTGAGAATGCCACCACAAGTACACCTGGATGGTTTTAGATGCGACTGCCAGCCTTCAAGAGTGTTTTTAACAATATGACTGCAGAGAAAAAGGTAATCCTTGAGATTGAGCAGGATAAAATGATGCAGGATGGTTATCCTGAGCAGACAAAACAAAGGTACATTAATGCTGTTGCTGCTGCTGATGCCAATAGTGACTGACATCTCACAGACTAGCAGAGAAAAACCTGTGTAAGCATGTAGAGGAGAGTGCCCAACAACACTAGTTAGAAATGGGAGTGCTGTCTGTGACATTTACAGCCTATACTGCAATTAATGGTTTGATGGTTGTTGATGCATGAGTGGAATCTTTAATTGTGATGCCAATGCTAATGCTGATTGTGATGCCAATGCCAATTACAGTCATGACAATGTTGCCTCTTTAATGGCTACCCCTGCACAATCATTTCTGAACACCTATCATGATCATATCACAGAAAGCAGAACCTTGTGAGTTATGTCAAGCCTTTACATGCATCAGATGTTGCCTCAAGGTCAGCAATGCAATCTAACATCACCACACCACAAACCCAACTTCTGATGACTCAGGATGGGTTTCCCATCCTGCCCACACTATGGAAAGGATCACAATACAAGAGAAAAGAGCTGGAGCAATGGTTTATGTTGTATGTTGTGCAGCATTTATGACAACTTCTCATGCTACAAATCATTACTTATCTCTATGCAGAACTAGCCAACAATGGTCATAGTCACCATATCCCATTCAAAGCAATTGCTGACCAAACCTCTTTATTTATCAATCCTGAATATCTCTCAGGAAGGTTTAAATTCGGAGACCCATGGAACATGCACAAGAGCATCATAGAAGACTTCTTTGACTACATTCTGCAGCATCAAACAGTGCAGGGCCCTGAAAGAGCATTCAGGTTTAAAGGAATCAAAGTGAGTGATGGGAGTGTGTCTCCTGCACAGTATCCTAATAATTTAAATAACCCTCCACCTTCCTGACACATTTCCAAATGCAGTGGACAATGGAATGGTGATGCAATACCTGATGCTGAGTCTATTACAGGCACAGGCCTGCATCCCTATGCCAATGCCATTCCCAATGCTGATGCCGATGCTGAGCCCCAAGGTCAATCAAGAGGCAGAAAAAGGGCAAAAGCGAAACAACAGTGAAAAAAACCTTGCTGACAATCGAGAGCAGAACAGGCACTCATCTCTGAACCCCCAGATTCCTTGCAACTCATGGATCTAGCTCAGTTGAGCTATGTGCAAGTCAATCAAATGACAATGGACATACTCTGCACAGCTGGTGTCACTTGACCACAGCCAATTAATAGTCTAGGTGATGGTGAACCAGAGTATGTCATTCCTTGACACATTTATGGGAAGTCCATGACACCCATATCACCTTTAAATGACGATGTAAATGGTGCCCCATGCCCACTTGATCCATCACTGTTGGAAGGCAACACCACCTCAACTCAAGAAAGATTGCAACAACCTAAACCTTGCCAACTGTCCAGGCAAACTCAGACAGAAATTCTATTGCAAGGGCAAGGGCGAAGGCATTAAAACTGTCAACAGTTGTATTGGCATTAGGATCAGCAATGGTAGGATCAGCAGACAGAGAATCAGCAGTGGTAGGATCAGCAGACAAACAATCAGGAGTAGTAGGATCATTTGGTGATTGCCAGACCCCTCCTGTGAAGAATACATTTCAACAGATGACCCCCCCATCATCTCAAATCAAGAATCAGGGACAGACATTGGCCTGATGTGCCCACCGAATAGCTGATCACCTTGCTCAGCAAGAAGCTGTCTCTATGCAGGTTGTTGGAAGAAGAAGAGTAAACTTTGCACAGTAAATTTACTATATGTGTCTCAGTAAAAGACAAAGAATGACAATAGTAAGATTTGCAGAAGGAATCAAAGCGAGCAATAGAAGTGTGTCTCCTGTGCACTATCCTAATAATTTGAATAACCCTTCACCTGCCCAATGCATTTTCAAATGGAGTTCCAACTGATCTGGCCAAAGGAATGACAATATTGTGCCCAATGCTGTATCCATTACTAGGATCATTTGGAATCTTGGCCCATATTTTGGAATGACTAGTGAGGTGGGGGGCTAGAAAGGCAGGTCTGTCTGAACCATGCATGGGAGCATATCTATGCTCAGATCCTGGCCAGTCCTGTCAAGAATGGTGTGATAGAATGTGGAATTCTCTCACCATCTTCATATCCAGGTGATGTGGGGGGCTGGGAGACAGATCTGCCTAAAAATTGTTTAGGTGAGTATGCGTGCTGAGGTCCTAGTCGATATGGTGAGTCCCACTCCCACTTCCACTCATCATGCAGATCATGTGCATGGCACCAATCTGGGCTGTGGTAGGAATGGTGTTTGTGAGGTTCCAGTACACAGCATCTTGGCAGAGGTGGCTTTGGTCACCTGGTGGACATGGTGAGGTATGGGATTGGATTGCCCATGGTGAAGTTTTGTTGAGGTCCTAACTGGGAAATCCAAGACCAGATTGCACAGATGTTAAAAGGATGCCCAGAAGATGATAACATAAATGCTTGGTATGAGGCTGTTTCCCTCTGTGATGAGAACTGACTAGGCAATTTGGGAGGTTGTCAACCTAGTCCTCCAATACAAGGATCATAGTGAACAGGCTCTCTTCCCTGTGATCCAACTTGGGAAGCAGGAGGCAATTTTGGGCTACCCATGGCTTCATGACCACAATCCTGAGATCGACTGTGTGACAGGTGAAGTCTTGATGAGTCATTGTCTGTCACATTGTCATACTTGCTTCACTGAAGGCAGACAGGAATGTCGAGATCAAAAGGTCCTCTTACAGTGCACTTGAAAATATTGTGCTGGTCCAATGCCTGTGGCCAATGTGGACTTGGAAGATGTCCCAGATCTTGCACCTGACTCTGACAATGATGAGGAGGTGGTGGAAGAGATCAAGGAAGGTGACCAAATTTTCTACACTGCTATTAACCCTTCACATGAGGTACATGCCACATCGAACATCTCTCAGTGCCTCATGGAGGCCTTCCATAAAAATAGTGCACCCAAATCCTTCACTGACTCTGTGCTTCCTCACCTGCATAACTTCAAGGATGTCTTTTCCAAGGAATTATTTGACTTACTTCCTAGTCATAAGGCATGGGATCATGCAATTGAGCTCATGCCAGGTACCACACCCTCCTTCTGCAAGGTTTATCCTCTCTCCCCTGAAGAACAATGACAACTCAACAAGTTCATTGATGAGCACTTGGCTTCAGGTTGTATCTTCCCTTCAAAATCCCCATGGCCTCACCCTTTTTTTTTTTTAAGAAGAAGGATGGATCTCTTCAACTAATTCAAGGCTATCCATGCCTCAATGACATCACAGTCAAGAATCGCTATCCACTACCCCTCATATCCAAACTTGTCAAACAACTCCACAGGGCACATTACTTCACCAAGCTCAACATCTACTGGGGTTACAACAATGTACAGATAAAGACAGGGGATGAGTGGAAGGCAGCTTTTACACAAACCATGGTCTTTTTGAACCACTTGTCATGTTTGTTGGTCTTACTAACAATCCTGCCATCTTTCAGACCATGATGAACGACATCTTCCATAATCTCATACTGGAAGGCATTGTCTGTGTCTACCTCAATAACATCCTCATCTTCACTCAGGACCTCGATGAATGTTGTCAAATCACATGCCTGGTGCTAGAGCAACTTCAGCAGCACAAACTCTATCTTCATCATGACAAGTGCGAGTTTGAGATGATACGAATTAAGTACTTGGGCCTGATTATCTCAGATGGACAGGTGGAGATGGACCTGGTTAGGGTTGCTGGCATTACAACCTGGCCCACGCCCACAAACAAGAAAGAGGTGCAGTCTTTTCTGGGCTTCATCAATTTCTATCAGCACTTTATTAAAAACTTTTCCTACCATGCACACCCATTATTTGACCTCACTGGCAAGGATGGATGGAAGTGGGAAAATGCACAGTAGGAGGCATTCAAAAAGCTCAAAAAAATGGTCTCCACTCCAATCCTTACCTTTGCTGATGAGTCACATTGACAGGTCTACTGTGCACTATAAGGTCTGGAGAAGTTTTCCAATCATATTGACACACTATACAGACACTCTGAACTGCTACAAATGCCATGAAATCAACCACGAACCCTTTTTGAACATTTTTGAACCATTTTGCACTACTTCAAATGACTTTGAATGACTCTGAATGACTTTGAATGATTTTGTGACACTTCGAATGACTTCATACTACTTTGAACGATATTGGCTGCCATATAGCTGTTTTGAAACCCTTTCGATACATGCTGAACACCCAGAGTGAGCCAATTCACTGCATATCAAGCACTACTGGACACAAGGAGAGATGACAAGGTCTGAAATGGATAGACATTGGAGCTCCTCAGCCTCATCCATCTGTGCCTGCTCATTCGCATGCTGTTCATTTCTCCACATCTGATGCATCCTGAGAGCCCATTCCTAATCATGCCTGTTATGTTCTTGCAATGCAGCCTCTATATTAATATGTCTGGATGGATCATGATATCATGGCTCAGCAGCAAAAGCAGCTTGCTGGGCAGCTGCCTGCCTCTCCAACTCCTGTTAAGCCAGCTGCTGCAATTGTTGATTGTGCTGCCTAGCTGCTTCAGCTTTAGCAGCCTATCTTTGTGAATATTCTTCAGCTTCTGCAGCTTGTTTTTGTGCATACTCCTCAGCTGCAGCAGCTTGCCTGTGCTGCTCTTGTTCAGCCAGCTACTGCAATTGCCAATTGTGCCACCTAGCTGCTTCTACTTCAGCAGCTTGCCTCTGTTCATTTACCTGCTGCAATTGCAAATTATGCTGTTTACTTACTTCAGCCACTTGCTGTGATATCCTCTCTCTGGCAGCAACAGCCTCAGCAATTTTTCTTTCCTCAGCAATCTTCTGTAATAGCTCCTGCTGATGCTGATATCATTTAGCTGTTTCTTGTTGCAATTCCTGACTATGGGCCTCATAATCTGCAGTCCTTTCCCTCAATGCAATATGTCCCCTATGCAGATTATTGAGTGAAGGATCCACTTGACCACCTGAGATATTATGGAATGGTCCCAGTCCCCTCCCTCTCCCTCTGCCTCTTCTTGTTTGGAACTGAGGTGCAGGTGGAACCACAGGAATAGGATTGGCCAAAGGTGCATCCCATCCTGCTGGCAGCTGAACCTGTGGTATAGTAGCAGCTATATTTGCCCCTGGTCTATTGTTTGCCAAAACAGGTCCAGATGGCATTATAGGAGCCCCTCTCCTATGTAATACAGGAGCAGGAGGTACAACAGGCAATCCAAACTGCCTTGGAGCATCCCAATCAGCAGGCATTTGTACCTGTGGTATCTGAGCAGCCAATGCAGCTCCATAGTTCAGTGGTACAGTTGCCTCAGCAGGGGCAGTCACTCTGACTCTGCTTCTCCTCTCATCAGGATTGGTCATCTGCAACCTTTCCAAATGGTCTGCATCTCTAATTCTAGCCCTTTCCACTTCTGGTGTAGAAGGTCTACTTTGATTCCTGCAAACACTCTAATCAGCCACCATTATTGCAACATATGCCAACACCACTCACATGTTTAGTAATGGTAAAGCCCAACAATAATTTTGTTCAATAGCCAACAATGCAGCACAGCTGAAGTAAGGTCAGCAACAACTTCCTTTAACAGCCAGTTGTCACAATGCTCACTGTAATTCAACTGTTCTCAAGTTTCAATAGCCAATTCCAACACTTATGTCATGACAATCACAATTTTGCTATTTGATAATAGATAGCAATTGCAATAGTATCACTATTATAGCCCCAAATTTTGTGTGAAGAGAGGTACTCAATTGATTGTTGTGCACTCTCTCTACACATGTAAGGAATGTCAGCTGTTTGGTCATGTTGTGCCCATTCTGAGTGAGGCATGAAAGTAGGTGTCCACTATATTGCAACTGAAATTTTATGCAAGCAAATCTGCCTTTTTGGTATTGACATGTTACCGACCTCATTTGTATTGACTTGTTACTGACCTCACTACAAATTTGTATTGACATGTTACTGACTTCATTACAAATTACAAATCACAAATTTGTATTACATGTTACTGACTTCATTACAAATCATAAATCACAAATTTGTATTGACTTGTTACTGACCAGCACTATTGGTGCTATACATATGATGACATTTCAAACCCAGTTATATGACTAAGTTTTAGTCAGCTCTGACTATGCCATCATTTCTGACAAATTTTGCACAGCTCTGACCAAGCCTGACAAATTTTAGATAATCCCATCAACCATCACTCCCATCATTCCCACAAAACGAACATAGCCTACGTTATACAGCTCGTCATCTATTTATATCCCTGATCCCATCATGCCATCACTCTCACAAAACGGTTGTAACATATGTAGTAGACGAGCTTATGACCCATGCCTTTGTCATGGCGTTCACTCACTTTGCTCGCTCAGCCTGACACCGGCATGGGCCAGCTCGCATATATGTAACACAATGCTTAATCCCACTACAGTGTTATCAAACTAACAAACACATTATTGATGTATTGACTTCAATTACAAACTGGTATTAACTTGTGACTGACTTTATTACAAAACTTGTATTGACTTGGTATTAACTTGTTATTGACATCATGACAAACTTGTATTGACTTCTTATTGACTTTATTACAAACTTTTATTGACCTGTTATTGACATTATTACAAACTTTTATTAACTTGTTATTGAATACACACCAAGGTTAAGTAACCTGCCCTAAAGTCTTCTCACAATCAATTTTTCAACCATTTGATTCAATCCAAGTAAAATCCAAATCTAAATCTAATTCTAATTCTAAATCCAAGTCTATGTTGATATCTATATTAGTTTCCAATTCCTGTAAATAATCTCTCAAGTTACTCACCTTTGCTAAACAACTCCATTCAATACTTCCTTGTATACCACATTGGCAGTTCTGTTATTTGGATTGTTTTCATTCAACAGCACCTTGATCCTTTCTCCAGATGTACACCTTGATAGTGCCACATATAGCTGCCCATGTGAGAACACTGGTGTCTGCAAGTCCAAGCCAACATGGGATACTGATTGGCCTTGTGACTTGTTGATAGTCATGGCAAATGCCAAGCGAACTGGAAATTGATGTCGACAAAGTGGTAATGGCAAGGTCTCTGCTGAAGGCTCCAATGTGATGCGAGGAATGAAAACGATATTTCCTGCAAACTGTGCATCTCCACTGATGATCCTGCACTTCAATACATGTGGTCTGGCTTCAAGGAGGATAAGTCGAGTTCCATTGCAAAGACCCATGGTGACATCCAGATTGCGTAGAAGCATGAGAGGACAGCCTATCTTAAGTGCCAGCCTGGAGAGAGGAAGGCCACTTGCTTTGATAGAGTTTAGATACTCTGCAGGATATGGCTGGTAGTTGTTTAACTCCTGCTCTCTAAATGAAACTGTATCAGCACTGTTGAAGACATGCTCTGGTCCAGGAAATCTGGCAAGGAGAAGAGAGTTGATGACATCAACATTGTCATTTGTGCAGGAGAGAATGGTCCTATCCAAATAGTACTGATCTGGCTTGTTCCCCTGCTCTATGCCTGGATATGTAGAGTTGATAAGGTGATCCATGGTATTTCCATGGCAGAGCATGTTCTGTGGAATCTGGATAGTGTCTGCAGCATTGACTGTTGTGCCTGCACCAATGTGCAAGAGCCAGGCAGCATGTGCAGTGTTCTCTGGAGTTCTGTCGAGTCGCATATTCTCGGTCAAGTGATAGACAGTAATGCATTGCCAGAGAGTGCTCCTTTTGATGGATGAAGCTATGATCTGTTCTCTAGTGCCCCTAGGAATAACAGGTAGGGTCTGTCTAAAGTCACCTCCAAACAAAACAGTGATTCCACCAAATGGAACATTCTTCTTCTTGAGATCATGCAAAGTGCGGTCTACTGCATCTGTGGCATATTTGTGCTGCATAGGAACTTCATCCCAGATGATGATAGAAGTTTGATCAAGGACCTGGTGCAAATCTGAACCTCGAAGTATTCTGCAAGTAGAGGTGTCATCGATTTCGATTGGGATTTTGAACATGGAATGTGCTGTGCGACCCCCTTCTAGAAGCAATGCAGCGATTCCAGATGATGCCACACAGAGAGCAATTTTCCCTTGAGCATGAACAGCAGCTGCGATGGTGTTGCAGACAAAGGTCTTTCCACAACCTCCAGCACTATGCAAGAACATGAGCTTTCCCTTGTTATTGTTGACAGAATCCATTGCAACATTAAAAACCTGTCTCTGCCTGTGATTGAAAAGCTGGAGATTGTGAGCGACAGTGATGGCCAACTCTTCAACATTGTGATCCCTCTGTTCCTGCAAAAGTCTATTGGCAGGAACATCAATGTGCCAATTTCCTTCAATGGTGGGCATCTCTGGATAATCAGAAAGTTGTTTGCCTGATCTGATAAGGATCTGATTGATGAGATGCAAGCCATACATGTAGACTTGATCATCTGTAAAGTCTGTATCTGGATAGATGGAAAGAAGCTTGACTCTGAGGTCATCACAAATGTGATGTTTGAACTGGTTCCAGAGGATGTCAGGTGATGTTGGATTGCAATGAAGAAGAATGGTGGCAAAGAGCAATCTGAGAGAGGAACCGAGCTGCATCTGTGATGCCTCTGTAAGACACTGGACCCATTCCTGGTCATCCTGCAAAAGACCCAATGCAACACAGGCCTGCTTGAATGTATTATGGATGACACCGTTGATAGTGTGCAAGTGCTGGAATGATGTTGCCCCTGTGACAACAGTAAGAAGGAGCCTGAGGTAGAACCTTTCCCCCTGGGCAGAAGAAGCAAAATACATTCTGCCAATGGCAGCCTCGCCATGTCTTCTTGGATTCCACTGCTTCTTGGTTGGATTGTAGACCCATGCTTGAGGAAAGTTCTGGTAGGTGACAGTATGTGCTGCTTCATATGTTCTGTTGGCTTCAAACCAAGCAGTGAGACGTGTGGTCTTGGCAGCAGGCCTCTCCAAAACCTCATCAATGTTGTCATCTGCATTGAAGTAGACAGTTTGCTGGTCCTCCAGATGGACAGGCAGACGATAAACATGAGGAGACTCTGCATGCATTCCAAATTCATTCATATGCCAGCAGCTTTCCACAGATCCAATGTAACGTGCATCCAGATACTCCTTGACCTCATCTCTGTTCTGGTCAAGAATCTCAATCATGGTTCTGTCATGGCCTTTGTATATGTACTTGTGAATGTACTTGACAGCCTCTACTGAAGAACAGATCTCGACATTAATGTGACAGTTGTATCTGACAAATGAACCAAGTTGTTAACTGATAAGCATGTTCTGAAATAAGTGCTCCTTACTTTGCAGCCAAATAAGGATTGTGCGGGACAACATGTCTGTTATCATAGACATAATTACGCTTCCTCACCGTTCTACCATTGTTGGGTCTGGCATAATCAGGATAATTGTTTGCAGTAAAGGAGGTTTGTTCTTTGAACTCCTTGGGATACCTCTTGCTGCACCTATTGTCAACCATGCATGAAGCCTTGGGTTTGTCATGACCACAAGGACCATGAAGCATGCAGGTAGTTATAGTGTGATAGAGCATTGGCTGTGTGACAGGGTCAGGAATCTGAGCAGACACAATGGAATCAACATCATGTGCATCAAGGATTTTGTCAGCTGGATCGAGAAATATAAGGAGGTGCATATGTGGAAGGCCTCTCTTTTGAAACTCAATGGTATGGATGTGTGCCACCACTTTACCCAAAACACCATCCTTGACATCCTTGATCAATGCATTCTTTTTCTGTTCAAAGACATGTGCAACAATGTCTGGCCTGTCATAAGCTTCCTGCCTTTTTCCATGGGTGCTAAAATGTGGATTGGGTGATGTTTCCTGCAACAGAGCTTTTTGAATTTCTGGCCACTGTGGATTGGCAGTCATGGTGAGAAAAAGATCTGGCTTGCCAAAAAAGCGACAAATAACCATGGAATTTTGGAAAAGCTGATTCATTTGCCTTTCACTGCCTATATGGGTTGATGGAAGAATGATGCGGCTCCCATGATCCTCTAGATTAATATTTTCATCCCGGTCACCCATGGCAGCATCTCTCAATCCAGCATACACATCAGCCCTAAGCTCCTTCTGGTGATGTCGGACCCAGTTTAATATATTCTGTTTGATAGATGCCCAAGCATCTACAACATACTGCTGCAAAAGATTTCCACCCCAAAACAATGGTGGCTGCTCTCCTGGCCTTGGGTGCAACCGATAAGCATGGTAGCATCTCTGACTGACATTGGGAACTCTTCTGGCTCCATATGCACCTTGGTGTGCAGGTATATCTGGGTGCCATCCATCTTCACCATGAGGAAAGAGCAAGACATAGTGCAGAGTTGAATAGGATGGATGCAACTGGCTAATATGCCTAAGCCCTCCCCCTCTCAGCCTGAGAACAATATCTCTGTGATTAGACCGTTCCTCAGAGCCATCACCTGGAATAATAGCTGCCACTTCATCATTGGCTGTAGGGAGATTATAGCGATGTAAATCCTGGGTTCTATCTGATCACAGCCATATGGAGACATTGTCCTGCTCTTCTGGAGGCTTTTCCCTCATGATCTGAAATGCCTGCTTGAATAAAGGCACATAAGGATAAGTATTATTTAGCATAGCCTGCAGGTCTGTCATGATAACTGAATTGAGATTATTGTTTCGCCGCTCCTGAATGTTGAGCTGTGTGATAGGATCATGAATATAGAGCTGTGCATAGGCTGCAGGCCATCCAGGAGGTGGGAGAAGTGCTCCAGAAAGATGATGAAGATCACCATGAATACGAAAGCTGTATACACCTGATGTACCTGTAACAGAATGGTCCACCTTGACACCTAAAGAAGTGAATGCAAATGCAGCATTGTACTGTAAGATATTTGTTTTAAATTCCTTAGAAAGAGGACTTTTGCCACACAACAGATCCCGCAATGTGGCAGGAGCAGGTCGGAAAGATGGCAGATGAATTTGTCCCTGCAAACAGCAACTTCCAAACTTTGGCACAGCTCTGGTAGACTTGGTCAGCTTTTCACAGTCAAAATGCAAGGCATGGCAGTGTGGACACTCCACATTCATTGGTCCAAGTGAATGTCTGGGAATTGGCTCCTGATAAGGTGCACGACCAAGTGGTAATGGCCTTGCAGGTTGATGTGGAGGTAGAGGTACAGGCATAGATGGTGGCAAAGGTGGCAACATTGGAGGATTCAGGAATGAAGCAGGCAGCAACGGTGAAGGAGATTGCATGGGAGAAGGTGGCAATGATGGAACATGGAATATTGGGTCAGGTGGCAGTGGTGATGAAGATTGTGGAGGAGAAGACGGAAATTGTAGAGGAGACACCCTTCCAAACTCATCATAATAATCTGATGGCATAGGAGATGGTGGAAATTGCAAAGTGGTCACCCTTCCAAATTCATCATAATAATCTGATGGCAGGGGAGAAGGTGGAAATTGGAAAGACGACTGGCTCCCATCATCATCATCAGATTCCTCATTCTCCATTTCCCTCCTCAAAGCAATCTCATTATTCCTCTGTTCTTCATACTCAGCAGCCAACAATGCAGCCATTTCCCTATCCATCTGAATTTGTTCTGCCTGTGCATCCACTTGAGCTCAATATTGATCAATCCGATCTCCAGACATATTGTTTGCTAATTGATCCAACCTCATCATTCGTTGATGCAAGTTCCTGTCTGCAATGGATAGACGTTGTAGCTCCTCAGCCTCATCCATCTGTGCCTGCTCATCTGCAAGCTGTTCATTTCTCCACATCTGATGCATCCTGAAAGCCCATTCCTGATCGCGCCTGTTACGTTCTTGCAATGCAACCTCTATATTAATATGTCTGGGTGGATCATGATATCGTGGCTCAGCAGCCAAAGCTGCTTGCTGGGCAGCTGCCTGCCTCTTCAGCTCCTGTTCAGCTAGCTGCTGCAATTGTTGATTGTGCTGCTTAGCTGCTTCAGCTTCAGCAGCTTGTCTTTGGGCATACTCCTCAGCTTCAGCAGCTTGCCTGTTTCTTTCCTGTTCAGCCAGCTGCTGCAATTGCAAATTATGCTGCCTAGCTGCTTCAACTTCAGCAGCTTGTCTTTGGGCATCCTCTTCAGCTTCAGCAGCTTCCCTCTGCCTTTTCTGTTCAGCCAGCTGCTGCAATTGCCAATTATCCTGCCTAGCTGCTTCAGCTTCAGCAGCTTGTCTTTGTTTATGCTCCTCAACTGCAGCAGCTTGCCTGTGCTGCTCTTGTTCAGCCAACTGCTGCAATTGCCAATTGTGCCACCTAGCTGCTTCCACTTCAGTGGCTTGCCTCTGTTCATTCACCTCCTGCAATTGCAGATTATGCTGCCTACTTACTTCAGCTACTTGCTGTGATATCCTTTCTCTGGCAGCAGTAGCTTCAGCAATTCTTCTTTCCTCAGCAATCTTCTGTAATAGCTCCTGCTGATGCTGATACCGTTTAGCTGTTTCTTGTTGCAATTCCTGAATATGGGCCTCATAATCTGCAGTCCTTTCCCTCAATGCAATATGTCCCCTATGCAGATTATTGAGTGCAGGATCTGCTTGGCCACCTGAAATATTATGCAATGGTCCCAGTCCCCTCCCTCTCCCTCTCCCTCTCCCCCTTCTTGTTTGTAACTGAGGTGCAGGTGGAACCACAGGAATAGGATTGGCCAAAGGTGCATTCCACCCTGCTGGCAATTGAACCTGTGGTATAGTAGAAGCTATATTTGCCCCTATTCCATGGTTTGCCAAAACAGGTCCAGATGGCATCACAGGAGCCCCTCTCCTATGTAATACAGGAGCAGGAGGTACAACAGGCAATTCAAACTGCCTTGGAGCATCCCAATTAGCAGGCATCTGCACCTGTGGTATCTGAGCTGCCAATGCAGCTCCATAGTTCAGTGGAACAATTCCCTCAGCAGGGGCAGTCACTCTGACTCTGCTTCTCCTCTCATCAGGATTGGTCATCTGCAACCTTTCCAGATGGTCTGCATCTCTAATTCTAGCCCTTTCCACTTCTGGTGTAGAAGGTCTACTTTGATTCCTGCAAATACTCTCATAAGCCATTATTATTGCAACATATGCCAACACCACTCACATATTTAGTAATGGTAAAGCCCAATAATAATTTGGTTCAATAGCCAACAATGTAGCACAGCTGAAGTAAGGTCAGCAACAACTTTCTTTAAAAGCCAGTTGTCACAACACTCACTGTAATTCAACTGTTTTCAAGTTTCAATAGCCAATTCCAACTCTTATATAATGACAATCCCAATTTTGCTATTTGATAATAGATAGCAATTGCAATAGTATCACTATTATAGCCCCAAATGTTGTGTGAAGAGAGGTACTCAACTGATTGTCGTGCACTCTCTCTCCACATATAAGGGATTGTCAGCTGTTTGGTCATATTGTGTGTGTTCCAGAAGAGGCGTGAAAGTAGGTGTCCACTATATCGCGACCGAAATTTTATGCACCCAAATCTCCCTTTTTGGTATTTGACTTGTTACTGACCTCATTACATATTTCTATTGACATGTTATTACTTCATTAAATTTGAATTGACCTGTTACTGACCTCAGACTTTTTACTGACCTCGTTACAAATTTGTATTGTCATGTTACAGACTTCGTTACAAATCACAAATTTGTATTGACTTGTTACTGACCTCACTACAAATTTGTATTGACATGTTACTGACCTTATTACAAATTTGTATTGTCATGTTACTGACTTCATTACAAAATCACAAATTTGTATTGACTGGTTACTGATCACATTACAAATCACAAATTTGTATTGACTTGTTACTGACCAGCATTGTTGGTGCTATACAACGACGTTTCAAACCCTGTTATCTGACTAATGCCATCATTTCTGACAAATTTTGCACAGCGCTGACCAATTTTGCACAGCTCTGACAAATTTTAGATAATCCCATCACCCATCACTCCCATCATTCCCACAAAACGAATGTAGCCTATGTTATACAGCTCGTCATCTATTCTTAGCCCTGATCCCATCATGCCATCACTCTCACAAAATGGTCGTAACATATGTAGTAGACGAGCTTATGACCCATGCCTTTGTCATGGCATTCGCTCGCTTTGCTCGCTCAGCCTGACACCGGCATGGGCCAGCTCGCCTATATGTAATACAATGCTTAATCCCACTACAGTTACTCAACTCTTCAGTTGCCTTTGGACCTTCAGCCCAAAGTCAACATTTGGGGGTTTGTGGTCACACAACTCTTTATTTTGACTTTTAGATACAGTAGTACACAATGGCGTTCGCTCGCTTTGCTTGCTCAGCCTGACACCGGCATGGGCCAGCTCGCGTATATGTAACACAATGCTTAATCCCACTACAGTTACTCAACTCTTCAGTTGCCTTTGGACCTTTGGCCCAAAGTCAACGTTTGGGGGTTTGTGGTGACACAACTCTTTATTTTGACTTTTAGATACAGTAGTACACAACTCTTCAGTCGACTTGGGACCCTTGGCCCCAAGTCAACGTGGGGGGGTTGTGGTGTTTATCCCCATTTCAATCTCTATCTCCATCTCCATCTCTCCCTTCCCCTTCCCCATACCCATACCATACCTATCCCCACCCCCATCCCCACCTCTCTCTTCCTCATCTCCCCCTCTCCCTTCCTCATCTCCCCCATCTCCCCCATCTCTATTCCCATCTCCTCCATCTCCATCTTCCCCTTCCCCTTCCTCATCTCCCCCTCCCCCTCTCCCTTCCCCACCTCCCCCTTCCCCCTCCCCATCCCCCTCTCACTCTCCCATGTCCACCTCCCCCCACTACACCCCCTCATACCCCCTCCCTATCCATCATACCTCTTCTCCATCCCCCTCCTGCCCACCCTCTCACACCCCCTCCCCACCCTCACACTCCCCTCACACTCCTTCACACTCCTCTCCACACTCAGCTCACTTGCGAGGTTTCAAACTCCACTTCAAACTCAGCCATGCTCAATGCAGCTCACCTCTACATATGCTATGACCACATTTTGAAACCCAGTTATATGACTAATTTTTAGTCAGCTCTGACAAATGCCATCATTTCTGACAAATTTTGCACAGCTCTGACAAAGGTTGACACATTTTGCACAGCTCTGACCAAGCCTGACAAATTTTAGATAATCCCATCATTTTGTTCCCACAAAACGGTCGTCCCATATGTTGTGCGCATCGTCCCATCAATCATCACCGATCAATCACCAATCTCAGCTGAAAAACTACCCCATTTAGCTCGCCATCACTCCCACAAAACGGTCGTAACATATGTAGTAGATACAATCTTACTAATTATGGTCATGGATACTTATCAAGACTCATTAGTCAACTTCCACCTTTTCCATTATTCAGCCTTCATTATTTAAGTGCCCATAGCTTAGCCTTGTACCTCAGTTTGCAAATTATATTCATCTACACATTGTAATTTGCTTGTGTTTTATCACCTCCAGTCTAATATCAATCTCCAACTCATCCTTATTCATCCTCAACCTAATCTTGACTTAATCTCTTAATCTCACCACTCTTCTTGACCCCAAAGTCATCAACAAACCTCTGCTTAATTGACCCTCACCCTCCATCTGGAAACCCTCCAGAAACCCAAACCTCCTCCACTCTGAAATTGGACAACTGACAAGAAGGGTGCAACTTCTTACAAGTTGAAGCCAAATTCTCTCTGGTCCCTTTTCACCTGGCCTGCTACAGCCCAGTGCATTCTGCCCAGAACCTCTGAACCCTCCAACCAGAAGTCCAGTATCTTTCCTACCCAAGTCCCAACCTTGGTGGTAGCAATCTGAACTCTGACACCAACACACTGTCTCATGATAACTACTAGAACTAATACTAAGTGAAGTAACACACTACCATTATTAAAGGCCACTCTCACTGCATTGTTGAAAACTACCTGACCAGGGCCTACACTATTATCTAAAGTAGCTGATCCCCCTATGTTGTGTATCCACTTCAGCACCCATTCTCCTTCAGTTTGGCTAGTGTGAGCCTATCCCCTATGCAGAGACAGACAAGCACGAGAAGAATGAAAATTAATAACAATACTAAACACTTGCACACAGTGTGATGACATGCAGCGTGTAGCATTGTAACTGAAGCTAGCGTGCATGATACTTACGAGTTACATACCAATTCCTCAAGGCCTCCGTCCACCACCTCAAAGCGCACCATAGTAATGTTTTTCCGAAGACTGCGGATGTTTCCACTCGGGATTCAAAGCCAGCTCATGGATACCGAGAATAGATGACAGATTAGAAGATACACTGTTGTACAAAGCCGAGATAATAATAAAACAACGACCACGACACCCTTTCTAAAGCTGTCAACACAAATCAGACTATGAGGAGCCAAACACACAAACCTATGACTCACGATACAGAAACTACTTCGCCCCCGCAGACGAGAACTTCGTTACCGACTTCGTGCCTTCTGATATAGCATGCTTGGCCAACTCTCCTGGAAGGATCAACCTCACTGACGTCTGGATTTCTCGAGAGGAGATTGTTGACTTCTTCGAGTAAGCCGCCAGCTCTGCAAACCATGTTGAACATGAACCCAGACAGGAAATGAGGAGAATACGTACTGGATGCTTCTGTTGCAATTCGCTCGAATATGTCATTGACAAAAGAGTTGAGAATGGCCATGGCCTTGTTGGAGATACCAGTATCAGGGTGGACCTGTTTGAGGACTGACACGGCGCATGAGAGCGATGTATGCAAGATAGTGAGAACAACCCACCCTTGTAGATGTATGAAGAGTACGTTTCCTTTCGTACTTTCTTTCTCTTTTTCTTTTCACCATCGGCAGGTGCTGCTGCCTTAGCTGTCTTCTTCGCACCTTTGGCGCCCTCTGTAGTTTTGGCAGGGGCCTTCGAAGCAGTAACAGTAGAGGCTGGAGCTTTGCCAGCAGTTGAAGCGGGCTTGGGTGCCATTGAGATACGTAAGATGAGGGAAGAGGGTAAATGGGTCTGGTGTCGGTGGTGGTGCGAAAAAGAGTTGAAGAGAATTCAACGAACGATGTGTGAGATTATTTATACAAACACGTGACTTTGTTAGTGTTTGGCCATAGACGCGCCAAACGCGTCTTTGTTGATCGTCACCAAATCGTCACAGTCCCGTTTTTCATATAAATAGCCTGACCCAACGGTCATCTTCGTCACTTGTCCCCTCCGCCCGCCAACTTAGATCGATCGTTGATCCACCTTTAAACACTACCCTCTCATCATGTCTGGAAAAGTCAGCGGCAAGGGGAAATCTGGCAAAACTGCTGGCGGCGAAGCCGTCAAATCACAATCTCGTTCAGGCAAGGCGGGCCTGCAATTCCCGGTCGGTCGTATTCATCGTCTTCTGAGACACGGGAACTACGCTAAACGTGTCGGTGCTGGTGCACCTGGTACGTCCTTCTCCCATGCACTCCCTATTGATACTGAGATCTCGTAGTGTATCTCGCTGCGGTTCTCGAATACCTTGCTGCTGAAATTCTCGAACTTGCTGGCAATGCCGCTCGGGATAACAAGAAGCATCGTATCGTGCCTCGACACCTGCAACTTGCCATTCGAAATGATGAGGAGTATGTTGTTTCCCGTTTCTACCTTGTTATGTGAAGTTTACGATCTGTGCTTGTAAGACTTGGCAGATTGCTTGGTGATGTTGTTATCTCCCAGGGTGGTGTTGGTACGTATAATGTGTCTTCGAGCTTCATGAGTCTTATGTCTATTCAGTACCTCACATCGCGCCTGAGCTACTCCCGACAAAATCAAAGGGAAAGAACACGCAAGAGGTGTAGAGGTCGCTTGGATAACATTTTCCTATTTCATTTGTATTATTGGCTTGTAATTCTATTGAACTTGACAACATAAGTTTGATTCAAAAAACGGTACTTTACATATCTATGCTGATCTACATGCTTCTGTGTGCGACCCAAGTGCCAAGTCTTTACCGCCTGATAACCTGAATGTTGGCGCGTAGTTGATATTTCTGGTTTAGGACTTTGTTTAAAGGTTACCTCAACAAAGATTTGTGCAATGTCAACTTACTAACGTGAACCGTTGATGGCTATCATCAGGGGAGAGCTCGCTTATTGCCTATCTCATGACTCGACAGCTACGGGGATGGTGCAGCAGATTTGGAATCTCTCAGTAATGGTACAGAAGTCATCCGCATCTTATCGGACCGCTGAGTTGACGGCACCAAATACCCACCGAAACTCGATACCAGATTCAGCCGTTGACGAGGATACTCGCCTGACTGTGTGGGAGATGACGTAGCGGGTGGGGCACTGATGACCTGTACAATTGCTTGCGTCTCGATATTGTGGATCTCGATGGTGTCATTCGGAAGGAGGGCTATGATGTATGGATAATCAAGACCTGCAATGAGAATATTTAAACCAGACCGGGAAGTCGGGAGGATAGGACCATGAATCGAAACACATACAGATGGCTTCGGGATGACGGGGCCACTCCAACGTGCCCCGAATGGGATCTCCATCGCCAGTGATGAACACTCCCATTGTGCTAGCACCTGTCCACGAGATGATGAGGTATTCGTTGTCACCTATGACAGTGATCGAAGGTTTCACTGTAACAGAAGAGTCTAGCGCTTGCGACAACGGGACGATCGGAAAGAACGAGGCAGCTTCCAGATTGACCATGTTGTAATTTTCCTTGTCGGCGATACAAAGAGAGCGACCGATCCGCTGAGCTATAGTTGCGCCTTGAGGTAATGGAATTTCCTAGTCATTTGTTACCGCGTGAGTCTTGGATAGTCGCAAGGGCTGACGAGAATGCAGATACCTTGAGATATGAAAGCCTCTCTTTCATTGTGTACATCGCGATACTATTTCGTTTAATGACGCAGAATTCTACAGGATCTACCGGAAGGACAGGACCAGAAGGTGATGGCAAGGGTCTTTTTAAGTGTTCGTAGTCCACCGCAAAAGTGACGACGTGTCGAATTGGTTTCATGATGCTGAAGGAGACCGGATCCAGTGACGGGATAGTGTAAAAGTGAAGTGTCCGGTCTAAGATGCGACTATTGAGGTTATATGATCTGGATGCGAGAAGGGATGTACTGAGGTACCAGAGAGGATGAATGCGCGAGAAAGGGCAGGGATGAGGACAATTTCATCCACCGGCTTGCTGTTTGGGAAGGCTTGCCGAGACAGGATCTTATATGATTCAGGCTAAGAGTTTCAGTTTTCAGCTGGTCGACGTGAAGCAGTGTACCTACCACGTTTGGATCGTCCGCTTGTAAAGCAAAACGAATAAGTTCACCGTTCGAGCATCCTACGAAAATCTCGGAGCCTACGACGATCGAACAGATGTTATTCGAAAAGTATTACTTGAAACGCACCGAAAGCTTGTGCGCAACAAATTCGGACGTCATCAGACGATTCAAAACCTACTCAAGGATGAGTATTGCAGATGAAACCCAAGTAGACTGACCGTCAGCGATGCTTGAAATCAGGTCTTGTATTTGATAAGGAGGCACATCTACGGGGTTGATAGTCATTGAGAACAAGAATTTACTTTGTCAGCGGCGTAAGTGCCCTTTAGCAGTGCCACCATGGCCGCTAGCTCAAAGAGACTCTCCCAGTCTCTCAGCAGCAGCTGGACTGAACCTGCTCCATTCAATTTCATCACTGCCCCAGCTACAGATTCTGATGAATGGGTAAAGGATTGGAACGGCATTCTTGCTAGAGGTGAGTGCAGGATGCGTTATTCTTCTCGACAGGCTCAGGAGGTAGAATACTCTCAGATCTCATCGACACCCGAATAGTTTCGGTTGATGCAGAGACTAGTGTTGAAAACGCGTGTGACGTGAGTCTTCGTCTCGTCCTGGTGGGGCTTCCTTCTGATTTGTTCGTAGGTTCTACTCTCTGAAGATATCCATTGTCTGGCTGTCAAGTCCCAAACGGGAGAAATTGGGTCGTCCTATGTCGGACTCTTTGACGTATGCGGTTCTCAACAGATCCACAGGAGCTCCTTACTTTTCCGTATTACAGTTCTCCGATGTCAATGCATTTCTAACACTTGCTGCCACCCGCCATACCCTGCAACTCGATGAGTTACGATATAACCCACGTGCTGACGAAATTGTATCTGCAGCGCGGTCGGGTCGAGTACCAGTGCACCTTGTCAGCAGTAAGTTTCTTATGCCTCAAACGTACCTTACACGAGTTTACACCTTGACTGCAGACTTTTCGGGGAAGAATTCTCTGAAAACTGTTCCAAATGATGCAACTGTCGTGTCGTTATTGGAAATATTCTCCCGAGGCACGCACAGAGGTTCGCTATCCTGCCGAAATCACCAAGACAGACCAAGCTGAATAACAGTGCGTTATACAGGTCTAGTAGAATCATCGACATGCAACGAGTTCTTAGGCATGGTATCAGACCGTGGTCTTCTCTCGTGGTTTTCCTCGTACGCTACGAAAACCCCATCTTTCCAGAAATTTCTTAACAACTCTCTTCGTTCATTCGCTCTTCCTTCTCTCAATCTCTATGACGCTGTTATTGCTTCCACTGCGAACTCGACGGTGCTTGATGCGATGAAGCTTATGAGCGAGGAGGGTGTAAGTAGCATAGCAGTTCTTGATGATGAAAGTGGCAATCTGTTGAGCGCAGTTAGTGTAACGGACATCGGAAAGGTATAGACAGTCTACTCAGGACTGGATATGTCAATGGAATGCTCACCAGTTAGTTTAATTTCAGATTGTCGTCCCATCTGAAAGCAAATACATACTGTCGACACCTCTGTATCAATTTGTCTCTCTCATAAAAGTAAGGTCCTCACATCTGTTAGGTGCATTGTTAGCTTACGAGCTTGAAGCAACCTGATGGCGCCACGGACGGTGCCGACCGGTACCCTGGTAAGTTCATGGTTATTATCTAAATTTTAGTGATTATACCGATCCCAGTATATTCCGTGCTACCTTCTAATCCCCTGCTGCGCACGGTCCAGAAGCTTCTTGCGAGTAAGTGCCATGCAGTCCATTTTCCTGCTCGTTGCTCACCTCTTCGTCTAGCTAACGCCCATAGGCTTTTTGTAACGACTGATTCCGCGACCGGTTCTCCCATTCTCTCCCCGAGCTCGTTAGGAAACCTTTCAGGCATCGTATCGATTGTTGACAGTAGGTCTACCCTCTTACAACGCAATACCCATTTCACTCGTCACTCTTTTTTCAGTTCTTTCAATCTTCGCTCGTCTTGCAAATGTACCCGACGTCGACCCGACGCGGATGCGGCGCCACCGCCGCGCCTCCTCTGCCTCTTCTCAGACTGAGGGTGATCAGTTTAGATCCAGGTCCAGCAGTAGGACGAGGATGCGCCATAGTCCGAGCTTGATATTGCCACCCATGGTGGGGATGGATAGTACGAGAAATTCAATCTCGGGTTTGGATTCGTTGCAGCGGGTTGTGAGTTTGAAGAATTTGGGAGAGGCGTGAGGGATGTTGGAAAGTGAAGTACCACGATTGTATTTGTATCTTGATCCTTGTCGATGCTTGAAATCGAATATACTGCTTATGTAATCGATAAGCGTTATCGCGCGCGCTCACACCCGTTGACTGTAAATGGGTTCAACGAGGGCACTAACAACGGATGTTCAACCGAACATTACATTGGGCCTGCCTGTGCCCCCCCTTCCTCATGCGATTTCGGTCTCTTTACCAACTTGGCGCGATAACGTTGGATACGAAGAAGGTGAAAAACGCGTTGTCGACGTGATGGTGTCGGGATACCCTAGATTTTTCATTCATTTGAGCATTCAGAAGGTGGGTCGTATCTCTGTATCCTATCTCCTCCTCAAAATACTGCATCTAGCTCGCCCGGATATTCGCCCAGAAATATGGCGTCAACGGAGAACAATGCATGTTGTTCCCCACTCAAAAGGTCGCCGAGCAGTGTCAGTCATTTATGCAGACTCGATTAGTCCATGCACGCCTAATTCACCTCCTCATCTGCCCTGAGGATAAGGAGAACAACAGGATCAACACCCGTAGCACCCCAGATTGTGCACCTGCTGCTTCCGTAACTCTACATATCGCCTTGTTTCGTCCGGATGCGTTCCGAGTTGCAAAGGAGTTCTGGCAGCACTCCGGGATGGGCATTTCAAGTCGCTTGGCTGAACGCTGCTTATCTATGCTCCCGGATGAGTTGACACAAGCACAAATGCAGGTTCAGCCTCAGCCGCCATCCCCCTCATCTAACTGTCTTCCGTTCAAAGTCCACAACAAGCATTACTCAGCTAAAGGGCATGTTAGACTACCTTCCATAGCATGCAATTCTCCCTCAAAAAAGGCAGACGATGAGGAATTGAACCTCGATCACTCCACGTATTTGGAAGAACGCTATGGCCGTAATCTTCCTCTGTCTCTTGCCACATCTGCAAAACGTGCCCTCCGCCGTAGGATTGCAGGCGTCTTGATTCGCGACGATCAATCTGAGGGCCGGGATGAACCATCCGCTGGCGAGAAGAATCTTGTTGTAGGGCCTAGTTCCAGAGGTGTAGCCGATGTTTCTGAAGATGATGTCTTCTTATATCCTACTGGCATGTCTGCCATATGGAATACACATCAGCTAGCCTTGGCTGTACGCCCGCCAGCAAAGAGCGTATGTTTTGGGTTCGTCCTTATTATTATTTGTGTATTGAATGGTTTTTGATCCTTCTGATGAACAAAAAGCTTTCCATATACCGATACCCTTAAAATCCTACAAAAGTGGGGTCCCGGATGTCACTTTTTTGGATATGGTTTAGATTCGGATATCGATGAATTTGAATCCATTTTAGAGAAAGAATCCAGCCGCAATCCGTCAGTTCCTCCGATTCTTGCGCTTTTTACTGAGTTCCCGTCCAATCCTCTCCTTCGTTCAGCCGACCTCCCACGTCTTCGTGCGCTTGCAAATAAGTATGACTTTCTGATCGTCGTCGACGAAACAATCGGCAATTTTGTCAATGTCGAAGTCCTCCCGTATGCCGATGTTGTCGTCAGCAGTTTATCAAAAATCTTCAGTGGCGTTGCCAATGTCATGGGTGGAAGGTAAAATTTACTATTCATCATGCAAGGGTTGATAATGACATGTTATCCTCGATTAGCCTGGTTTTGAACCCTAAAGGTCGCCACTATGAAAAACTGAAAGCGTACTTGGACTCAAATTTTGAAGATGTCTACTACGACGAAGATGCGATCTACATGGAGCGCAACTCGCGCGATTTCTGGCGACGAATCCGTATAATCGATGCTAACGCGGAAGCTGTCTGCGACTTCCTACGATCTCGCTCCGTGGCGGGAGGCACACCGTTAGGCGTCATCAAAGAAGTTTTCTACCCAAAATTCATTACTCGCCGGCACTTCGAGCATTGCCGAATCAAGCCCAGGACCGATGACAAAGATGGGAAATACATGGCAGGTGGATTCGGGGGCTTGTTCTCCCTGACCTTCACCTCCGATATAGCCGCCCATGCGTTCTTCGACGCGCTGCCGTGTTGCAAGGGGCCCAGTCTTGGCACTAACTTCACGCTGGCATCCCCGTTTACAATCCTCGCACACTTTACGGAGTTGGATTGGGCTGCACAGTATGGCGTCGAGGCAGGGTTAGTCAGGATCAGTGTTGGTATGGAGCACACGAAGGTGTTGTTACAATGGTTCGAGACTGCGTTGAAGGCCGCTGAATCTGCGGTTGCTGTGTAATCATGAATGCTGTCGCTATCTAGATTTATTTTTCTTCAACAATATTTCACATGTTGTGTCCAACCACAACATTGACGATGTCAATGGATCGTACATTCTGTAAGTTTCAGGTATCAGGAACATCCTAAGTTTCCAGAACATGAAATTGCTCCGACATCATATTGTGAAAGAGGAATTTGCTTCCCTGAGGTTTGCTGTCGTCAGTCGTCCTGTCATGGCAAACGAGGTAAGCGTGGAAGGGAGAAAGGGAGAAAGGGAGAAGGAAGAGCGTCGTGAGAAGTTCAGAAGTGTACCCTGTAGTACCGGAAGTGGAATGAACAAGCGAATTATCCCTCTCGAAATACAGGAGTGCTGGAGGGATGATGTACTGAAAGGAACGCGATCCAATTCATGGTTCGTGTAAACGTCAACTCCTGCGTATAAGCGTGGAAGGATCGCGAGAGACGTCGAGAAGGCGTCGTAAGGAGGAAACAGATGAATGGCAAATGAAAAGAACCATCTGTAGATCAGTCCTCAGTCCTTAAGCATGTAGAGGTTGCGTTACCGGTCGAAGATTCGAGAGTCTCGGGAATGGGAGGATGAAAAGTGTAGGAAAGCAAGGGAGGGATCAGCCTTTAAGCGTTGGCCGCGTTCGATCAGGATGCTGACATAATGTTTACACTCACGCACCCGCGCGTGCGAGCTATCATGCTGATAGCTCCCGTTCTCCGCGCAGAACAAATTGTCGCCGCGTCGACAACTCTCATATAGAAACCCTTATTACCTCTAGAAGAGGAGTGACACCCGAGACAATTCTTTTCGTGGGGTTTCTTCCTGTCATCATTCCCTCTCCTAGTTATGCCATAGTGGAATTTTCGCTGACACTCATTCCTACTCATAGCAGAATTGATATCTGCTCTGTTGTTCTGAATCGATCCAATTCTTACCTCACTATACTGATTTAGGCTTCTCATGACATCAATCCCATCAAAACCTTTTCGCACAGTCTGTTTCGAACGGGGCGAGAGCAAATGCCAAGGAGACGAACAGGAAACAGCCCAGGGGTCCCACCAACACATGCCACTACTCAGCCGAATCCAGATGCAGTCCAATCTAGAGAAGAGACCGTATTACGAGCCAGTCCAGCCTCCGACAGCACTAAGAGAAATTGAATTGGGACTTGAGTCGAACCGAGGAAAGGAATTGTTGAAGACTACCGGAGTGAAAACATCGAGTTTTTTCGTGCCGTCGTCGACATTACCCGACTCATCTTCAACCATTCGACCGGTTCAAGAACAGGCATTTGACGAATACGCGACTATCATCGAAGCCATTAGGCGTCAACGGTCCCAAGCAGCGGAACGGGGAAATCATGCCACTAGGGGAGGTTACCTAAGAATTGTCCACGAAAGCGACCAACGGGTTTGGGGGCACTCCAGCGCACATCACAAACATAGAAACAAACGGCGACGAGAATTTCTCTCATCCCCAGTCTCTTCTAGCTCGGATAGCGATGGATCAGACTCCCGAGGAGATCGCGAGGGTCCATCCAACAACAAAAAAATATGTCTGTGAATCCGAAATGCCTTGGTACAAAAGGGAGGACTTACTGCGGGGGGGGTGACGGGGACGACGGGACAAAAGCTGAGACCCGGGCACTCCTCTACATTTTCAGTAAAGAACTTCACCAAGAAATGAATTCATCTGGCAAAAACGGTGCCACGAGGATTCCCCGATGCTGAGTGGACCACATTGTTAGAGAGAACCTATTGACCTCGATGTCGTTTTCTGCTCCTTGCATCACATCGCACCTGTTACAGCTATTTGCAGAACGATAGGCCCTTTTGCAAAACCTTTGTTTATACCCCGTGTTTGGTACCATCAGTGATGGTAGCCAAATGCCGATGTGCCGATATACGTTGACCAGCCTTGCTCGCTACTGGCATATCCATGGCACATTGAAATCACTGACGAACAAACAAAAAGACATAAACAAGCCATTTTCGAAAGGGCCTATCATTCTGCAAATAGCTGTAAGGAGAACATTGGACACATGGGATGAGCTGAAATCTCTCTTGGAAAAACTGAGCCATGAGAAAGGTCAAAACCAGTGGTGACTGAAGCTTGGAACTCCACCATCAAAGTGGCAGTGTTTGCTTTCCGACACCGAGGTGATGAACTGTGAGAATATGGAGAGTACATGATTCTGAGTTCTCAGCCAAAGTTGTATTGTCACAACACAAACTCATTGTGTATGACAAGGTCATCCGTCATGGTGGACAAACAACCTCTTTTAATCACTGGGCATCCTTTCTCTTTCATATACTCGGCCTTCCTCTTACCTGATGGAGTTGAAGCGAACCTTGGGTGCAAGGCTGACATGTCTTCAGGAGGCAGGACACAAGAGAAGTTGAATGAAATTTGCCACACCAGATGGCTGCACCTCCACCAGTAGGAATTGCTGATACTTGCAAGCATGCTGAGAACTGCAGACAAATGGAACATGCAAATCCTATTGTAACCAACAAGATTCAATGAAACCCACACCTTTTCAAAATCATAACTCCAGTAAATGCAGATCAATTTGAGGTGCTCCTAAAGGACCATCTCAACCAGCCATTCATTTAATCAGTGTGTCAAGGCCTGCATGAGGATTTCTCGCCTTGGGCTGACACCCACATAGGAACCTAGCCAGACACCCACAATGAATCACTAGAAACACCTCAAGATCCTGTAGAGGCTGAGTTTTTTGTGAACATGAAGAGACCATGAGGTTGAAAAGGATCATTTCTTCCTAGGGAAGTGCATAGTTCCCCATGCTTCCATTCTCCAACTTACCCAATGAGTCGTGGGTGAAAAATCATGAAAAAATGACTTTTTGGAAGCTTCTTTTAACTCTCTGTGATCCAACATAAAACAATATTTGGGTGACATCTTTCATGTGACAAGGCTGAAAGTATATTATTTTGTCTATTGCATCACAAGCATCTACATATTGAATAGGTACCAGGCAATCATTTTTTCATGATTTTTCATCCAAAACTCATTGAGTAAATTAGAGAATAAAAACATGGGAAACCCACAGATAAAACCTATGTGTAAGGGCAATCTCAAAGCCTAGAAAATCATAGAAATTGCAGAATAGAGTGAAATAAAATGTAAAAAAAAATGGGATGAATGCAGAAAATTGCCCAGACATCTGGAATGCCTTCCTTTCCACTTACATCACCCCCTTCTATGATGCATCGCTCTGATGCATTCAAAACTGTATTTGCCCAAAGTCAGATGCTTGGATGCACTGAGGTGCAGAAGAATGTCACCGGTGGAACTCCCTGACCAGTCATGGGGCATTGACATCAGACTCTGCAACCCAGGAGTTCTCCTCATACCCATAACCCTTCCAGCACACCAGGTATTTAAGTTTACCTCAATGTAAGCAGCTGTCTAGGATGGACTCGACCTCATACTGAGGTTTGCCTTCAATGACTGTAGGCAGTGGGAGAAGTCATGTCATGTGTCCAGAGAATGGATCTGTGAGAGCAGGCAGCAGTTTTATGACATGGAAGACAGGGTGTAGTCTGGACATTGACTGTGGTAGCCATAGGCAGTAGGCATGTGACACGATGTGTCTAGTGATGAGGAATAGTCCAAGAAAGTGGTAGGCGAGTTTCTTGGATGGATGCATGGTGGAAATGTCACTAAAGTTGAGATAGACACAATCCCCAACCCTATATGTATGTGGGTATGGATGAGTGATGCTGGTTGTAGAAGCATGCCATGTCATCCTTTGCCTTGGCCAAAGTTGACTATGCCTCCTCCAAGGTGTCCTTCATCTGCTCTGTGAACTCATTCACCACCTCTAAGTGTGAGGGCACTTGTCGAGGCTTGAAGCCCATGAGTGGATGTTGCCCTGTATTGAGGAGGAAGGGAGTTTGTTGGATGGAAGAGTGGATGTGATTGTTGTATCCAAACTTGGCCAGGGAGGAGATCTTCCCAGTTGTCCTGTCATTCATTGACAAAGATGTGGATGTACTGCTCCAGTTCTTGGTTGACTGGCTCTGTCTGTCCATCTGTCTGTGGGTGTTAGGTGGTCAAGGTGAGGAGTTTGATCCCCAGCAGGTGGTACAGCTCTCAGGTGAACTCTGCAATGAATTGTGGTCCTCAGTTGCAGAGGAATGCATTAGGCAGTCCATGGAGCTTCCACACATGGTGCAAATAGAGTCGAGCCACTCCAAGTGCAGTGACAGTCATATGAGTAGGGATAAAATGAGCTTGCTTCTCAGCAGAGTCGACTGTGCACATTACTGCATCAAACACATTGGACTCTGGTAGTTCCACCACAAAGTCCACACTGATGATGTCCCAATGATTCTCTGGGACAGAAAGGGGGTGTAATTCACTCATGGGCTTGCACCATAGAGTCTTGGTGCATAAGCAGAGATCACAGATATGGCAGTACTGACCAATGAGTTGAGACATTTGGGGCCACCAATAATTCCATGATATGAGCTCCAGTGTCTTTCAATATCTGGGATGGCCGGCAATGAGTGAGTCATGGTGCTGAGAGATGAGTCATTGTCAAAGCTGGGGATCATTAGGGACATAGATGTGGTCACAGAAGGATAGGATGTCATCCTTTTCTGTCCACTCTGCAGCCTAAAGCAAAGGAGTGGATCCCTTTCTCAGCTCCTTCACTGCCAGAGCCACAGCATCTTCATGTAAACTGCTATGGTTCACATGATGAATGTCATGTAGGATACTGTGCTCCTCACTCTCCAAGGTAACACCTTTTAGTGCATGGACTGTAAACAGATCAGGTTGCAACAACACAATACCTTGATTGTCATTGCTTCTATCCCCATGGTCTGGACGATGAGAGAGGGCATCAGTCTTCCTCATGCTGCATCCCAGACAATGATGCAGGGAGAAATCAAACCTAGAGAGGTAGAGGGACCAGCAGGCTTGATAATGCTTAAGTTTCTTGGCAGTCATAAAGTACTCAAGATTCTTGTGGTCCATTCAGATCTCGACCTTGTGTTGAGCACCACCCACAAAATGTCACCACTCCTCCAATGCCTGCATTATTGCCAGCATCTCCTTGTCATGGATCTTGTAATTGCATTCCACAGCACTGAGACTCTTTGAGTAGAAGGCAATGGGATGCCACTTCTGGTCCTCGGAAGACTGTTGGGACAACACTGTGCCCATCGCAAAGTCTGAACTTGAGGGCCACAGTTCATTGCAGAGTTCACCTGGGAGGTGTACCACTTGCTGGGAATCAAACTTCTGGCCTCAACCACCTACCACCCACGGATAGATGGACAGACAGAATGCATCAACCAAGAACTGGAGCAGTACATCCACATCTTCATCAACAAATGACAGGACAATTGGGAGGACCTCCTCCCCATGGCCAAGTTTGGGTACAACAATCATGTCCACTCCTCCTTCCTCCTCAACACAGGATGATACTCATGCATGGGTTTTGAGCCTTGTCAAGCACCATTGCACTTGGAGACAGTAAGACAGTAAATGAGTTCACAGAGCAGATGAAGGACACCTTGGAGGAGGCAAAGGACAATATGGCATGCTTCTACAACAATGCCATTCACCCACACCCACATACAAGGTTGGTGATTGTGTCTACCTTGACTCCAGTGACATTTTCACCACATGACCATCTAAGAAACTCACCCACCATTTCCTTGGACCCTTCCTCATCACCAAACACATTGCATTGCATGCCTATTGCCTATGGCTACCACAGTCAATGTCCAGACTACACCCTGTCTTCCATGTCATAAAACTGCTGCCTGCTCTCACAGATCCATTCTCTGAACACATGACATGACCTCTCCCACTGCCTACAATCATTGAAGGCAAACCTCAGTATGAGGTCGAGTCCATACTAGACAGCTGCTTACATTGAGGTAAACTCGAATACCTTACCACAGTCGATGTCCAGACTACACCCTGTCTTCCACATCATCAAACTGCTGCCAGCCCCCATGGATCCATTTTTTGGATTTATGATACAACCTCATCCACCACCTACAGTCATTGAAGGTGAACCTCAGTATGAGGTCAAGTCCATCCTAGACAGCTGCTTATGCTGAGGCAAACTTGAATACCTGGTACACTGGAAGGGTCATGGGTATGAAGAAAATTCTTGGGTCACAGAGTCTGATTTGAATGCCCCACAACTGGTCAAGGAGTTCCACCATCGACATTTCTCAGCACCTCAATGCATCTAAGCATCTGACTTTAGCCAAATATGGTTTTGAATGCATCACAGAAGGGGGGTGATGTAATGGGAAAGGAAGGCATTCCAGGTGTCTGGGGAATTTGATTCATTCCTCCCATATTTTTTTATATTTTATTTCACCTTATTCTGCATTTACTATGGTTTACTATGATTTTATTCCTATCTTATGAATATTTTTCAGTTTTTCCGATGTTGGTACATGTTGACAATACTATTCTTAGAGGCAGGACCCCTTCTGAATGTTTACCCATCAAAGTGATGTCTGACATTACCATAGCTTGATCCACCTATTTCTGCCTTTTTGCTATTTTTAGTCTATTATTTGATTTTTGGGTCTATCACATATACTGGGCATTGACAGATGGGTCCTTAGAATTTTCTCTTTGGATTCCCCTCTGTTATGTGTGCCTGAGGTGTCTGTACTATGTAGTATAATGTTAACTCTGGATTCCCCTCTGTTAGCTCCTTACTCAGTGAGGCTTTGAGATTGCCCTTACATATTTATCCATGGTGCATGGTAGCACATTGAGTGGAGATAAGTATGCACTGAAGCTGGGGGTGTCATTTGCATCCTGGATGATGTCCTGTATGCTTAGAATATGTTAGATCCACAGTGCACTTCAATTCCAGCCCTAGGGAGAGAGCTTTCTACTGTAAGGGCAACCTCAAGCTTCACTTAATAGTGAGCTCAGAGGGGAATCCAAAGTTAATATTATACAGACACCTCAAGTGCACCTAACAGAGGAGAATCCAAAGAGAAAACTCTAAAGACCCATCTGTCAATGCCCAGTATATGTGAAAGACCTGAAAATCAAATAATAGTCTAAAAATAAGAAAAAGGCAGAGGTAGGCTGATCAAAGTGATTGAGTGATGTCATATCAGTGGGTAGGGGTAGGCATCCAAAAGGGGCTTGTGAACATGTACAAATATGGGGGAAATGGAAAAATAATCATAAAATAGAAATGAATTATAGAAAATGCAGAATAGAGTGAAATAAGATGGGAAAGGATATAGGACAAACACAGAAAATTGCTGAGACCCTTGGGGCACCTCCTAGTCCCCTTACACTCCCTACCACCCTGCACTTCTACTACAGCATTTTCCACAATTGTGCACACCCCCTGGACAACCCCCATTCACTTTGCACAGTTCCAAGTGCAAATTGCACTGCATGCTTTTATGTGCTTTTATGCACTTTTCACGATTTTGTCGCACTTCTGGATGCCTCTACCTTGCACTGTGCACTTTTGTGTGCTTCGATGCATTTTTGTATGCTCTTGTGTGCATTTATATGCTTTTCACAATCCATTGTGTGCTTAATGCACCTTTATGCACTTTTTTGTGCTTTTCACATTTCTATTATGCCCTTTGTGCATGGTTCACATTCTGCATGCTTCCAAAAACTGCCCATCTATCTTGCATGCCAACTTCTTGACATAGTCTGATGGATTGTGCATCACTGCCACACAAGTTAGTCAAAGCACACCAAGACTGCATCAGATGACAGTAGTGCATTTTCATATAATCCATGCACTTTGCTTCTATTTGGTGCCACACAGCACACACTTGAGCACTTTCATATAATCCAGGTGCTTTGGTCCTATTTGACATCACTTGGCATTTCTTTATGGTCATTCTACATTTCCAATCAGCATTGCTTTCTCTGGTAACTGCCATGAGTTTATCACATCATTATTACTAATAAACAGCACTCAGCACATAAAACTGAAGTAGATGAATTATGTAGATTCAAGCACATGAGACCTAAAGTGCATTAAAAATAGAACACCACACCAGATCCACTGTGGATCCAGCACAGTAGTGATTTCAGCCATCTAAGTGCAAAAAAATGAATTTTCTAATTTAAATGGCTGAATTCATGGTGGATGAATTTGGGATGAATTTTCAGCCCATATATTTAAGTCATTTAGGGTATGGAATTTATGTGTATTATTTTACAAAATTTCCATATGTCAATGGGATGAAATTTCATTTCATAAAAGAATAAAAAGTGGGGGATGTTTTTAATCCAACAGGAAGATATGAACTTCATCTGAAAGACAGGATGTTTTTGTATGTGATTTTCTGACATCTAGGGGATGTTTTTGATTTAGGGTTGGGGTATGAATATCATCCAAAAGATTTGATGTTTCAGCTTGTGATTTTCTGACTTCTAGGGTTAGTTTTCAATCCAAAAGGATATTAATTTCATCTGAAAGACAGGATGTTTCTGTATGTGATTTTCTGACATCTAGGGCATTAGTGGGTTTTTTTTTTTTTTTCACAACTCTAAAGGATGTTTTTTAAGTCAGCTTTTCATACTTTAACTCTCTGTGTATAGGGCTGTCATTCACATGTTGTTGCTGTTAGCCATTCACCACTAACAACTCTCATGACATAACAGAAATTTAATTGCATTCAGCTATAGCCTGTGATAGTAATATACTTCAGTCAATAATGGACCACCTTCTATGGTCTTTAATGCACCCAACTACACATTTTATCTGATTGAGATCAATAAATTCCATAGGCCCCAAGTCTTCATAGTAGTTGATCCCATATCAATTAGTGGCCAGCTCCAAAATTTTGACCTGATTGATGAATGCATAGATGAAAGAATCAGCCTTGATGTTATGTATAGGTGAGTGAGGGATATTGACAATGACAAAGCAGAGGATTTGCCCAAAGAAATCTTGCAGATCAACTCTGGTGTTCAATGTGGTAGATGAGCAAATTTGTCAACAGAGTTGATAATGGAGGACAAGTAAGTTAATATGCACAAAATAGTGTAGTAGGAGGCTTACCTGGACAAATGACATATTTCAACTGTCAGATCTGAGTGGAACAAAGTCATGAGCATGCATAACATCACCACCCTCTAGCTGGTGCACACAGCCATATTAAGCAAATTGAGTATTCCAGAGTATAAGCTCCTGAATTATTGATGCAGACTTGTTAAAGTGAGTGGCTAGGGTGGCAACAAGCTTTGTCCTCAGAGGAGCAGGGAGGGTTTCCACAGGTCCCTTGGGAGGATTAAGAACATATAATGGGTCTAGCTCACTATGATAAGGGAGTGGGTTCATCAACATGACTAGAGATGTACATGAAGGCAACTTGACATCTGTATCATGATGGACAGGAGGTAAGAAAATAAGTTGTTCATGCAAGCCATAGAGAAGGGTTATGTGCATCAACTGTGCATGAGAGTTAACATACTTGTTGATGTTCACATAGGGAAACCATCAGCTCCTGATGTTACAGAGAATGTTGCCACAATGGTGCTCCATCAGAAATGCCCAATAAGCCCAGACTGGATCCATAGCCCTGATACTTGGCACAATGTAAAGCAGTGCATGGACAGTGATGGAACAACAGGCTACATGCAGTGGATCATGTTGGTAGTATAGACTGTTCATCTATCAGACAGAATTGTGCTGGCAACAAAAAATACATACCATTCATACTTCTGTATTCAGCTCTAGAAACCTCTCTCAAGGTCATTAACTTGATCTTGGGTGATTTCGAATTTGAGGCAGAGTGTTAGCAGTCGAACTAATTCCATGAAGTGCTTGTGGTACCATGGATGCACAAATTGGCCTTTGAGGAGAGTAGGAGCAATGTATAATGTCCAGATTGAATGAGTTTTGATGATCATCTGCACCTTCTCTGATGCTATATTCAGAACCCTAGCACCAAATGCTACAGAGATAGTTTTTTCTGCCTTTGCAGTGGCCTCTCCAATGGCCTCCCATACTGTCAGTCCCAGCACATAGCCTTCATTGTCATGGAAAATATTTTTAAACTCTCCAGTACAGAAGTGAATCAAGTTGGGAATGAGATTAGTCCATATCAGATGCATAAAATCATAAGGGAAGGACACAGGAAAAGAGAGGGAGCTTAAAGTGCTAAGCAGCAGTAAACCTTTGACACCATACTTGATTGCAAGGCCTTCATAATCCACACTGGTTGATGCATACTGGAATTCTTTTGCTTGCTCCATGAATGATGTGTGATTCATAGTAGAAGCACACATGGGTCGTATTGCTCCTGTGAGCCTGGAAAGCCATCATGGCACAAAGGAATATAGTATATCATCACTCATGAGGATAAAATGTGGACTCCTTTGATTGTACACATGCAGCATGGAGAGATTGTGTTGTGGCCCTTCATGCGCATAATCATCGAGGAATAGCAGGGTGAATTAAGGGGGATTTCTGGTTTGTGGACATTCTATTGCACTGTGAATTTCCTGACTTGTAACCTACTTTATATATTGCAGGTTTCGTCAGTCTACCCACATGACCACCCACACCAAGTTCAAGATCAGGAATGCTAGCAATGTAATGTCTCCCTATGCATTTACATTATTTTCATCCATTAGCTTCTGATATCATCAATTAACATTGTTTGCCCAAGGTCCATCCTAGAGCAATGAGAGCCACTGCATACTTTGAGCCCAAATCCAGTCTAGCAAAATGCATCCCCTGAACATGTTAATCACATCCCTGGCTTTGTGCCCACTCCCTTATCCAACACCCAAGCTCTGGCCCCAAACAATGAGCATGATTTTCACACATACATTAAGTCTAGTCTATATAAATTCATCCCTCTGAACAAGTTAATTGCATCCCTATTTTTGCAGCACCTCTTGCTCCCAACACACAAGCTCCCAACACACAAGCTCTAGCCTTGAGCAATGAGACGCTGTGTACATTAAGTCCAGGGTACATGAAATGTGTCTTCCTGAACACATTGATCACATCCTATCTTTCTATACATTATTTCCAGGAACATTCAAGTTGTCCTCTGCACAAAACTTAGTCCTCAACTTCTAGTTTTTCTGACCCTTGCACCAAAAGACTTATCTTGTTGTTCACCTTTGCAGCACATAGACTATACATGGATCTTATCTTTTATTGAGTCCTTAAGAGCACATTGTTACCTACCAATCCTCATGGCAAAAACTTCAGCACCTAGGAAATCCAAGCAAGGTAGTAAGGTAAAGTCGGTGTCATCCTCTTTTGCAAAGAAAGTGGGAGGTTAGTGTTTTACTATTTTGCATTGAGACACTATTGCTTACCATATTGCACTTGACCAGAAACAGCAGCAAAAACTTTGGAGGCTCAATCGAAGAAACTAAAGAGTGAGTTCACCATTTTTCTCCTTTGTACATTTCTGACACCATCATAAGCTGAGAACAATGCCTTGTGCAAGGCTGCAGCTGCTAAATAAAACACTGTGATGTTGATACCATGGCTACCCAGAGGAAGCGGCATCACTAGTAATGGATTCAACTTACAAACTGTGATGTGCCTTGAGGATGATACTGGCTTGTACACTGCCCTTCACATAAGTTGCTTCCTTGTGCACATAGCCTTTCTGAGGATTAGTAGTGTTGTGTCTGGGACTTAACTGCCGCAGCCAGGCTTGACTGTTCTGTTACATGGCACTGCCAACCAAAGCTGGTCATTGCCAAAATCATTGCAATGGTACATTCTTATCTACATTCTTTCCTCATTCTTAGATAGATCTCCTAGGCTCAAGAGCACTACCACTATTTCAAGTGTTTCTGCATGGTTGGGCAGTTGAAGAATTTATTAAGTCCAATGTGAGGAACAAGTGTGTCTATGCCTGTAAACATGGATATCTTACTGTAATGACAAACTTGGATGATGTAGCAAGTAATAAGGATAAGAACGAGGAGAATGAGGACAATGTGGAGGATACAGACAATATGGACAATAATGCAGACAATGCAGAGGATGATGTGGAGGATGAAGGTGACAAGGGCAAGGGACTTGAAGAGGATAGGGATAGCTCAGATATGGATAATGCTTGAAACATAATCATGCTCTGTATGTATGGCCTAAATTTTGGCCAATAACAAATTATTTCCAATACTACCCATAACAGTTGAATAGTCACTGCTAGCAGTATGAAACCTGTTGATAAAATTACTACATAAAGTGGATAAATTCTTCCACTCTCGAAGAGCCTGGAAAGTTAATGAAATTCAACCTGGGTAGAGGTTGTTATTTTCACCCATATAAAGATGAAAACAACCCATTGGATGGATTTGGTACTGTATGAATTAGGACAAATTGTGTGAGGAATTCATCCCTTTGATACCCTTAAATGGGGGAGGAGGAATTCCTTCTTTCATTCCTCTTACAGTTGATGAAATTCAGCCCATGTAAAGCAGCATTATTTTTGCCCATATAAAGATGAAAACCATCCTATGGGATGAATTTGGTGAGGGATGAACTTGGGACAAAATTTGGGAGGTTTTCATCACATTTACTCATCCCTTGCATATAGAAAAAATCTCCTTTTTCACTCCTCTTAGGGGTAGACTTTCATTCCAACTCCTGATGAAACTTATTCCATTCTGGGGTTTATCAATACATGAAAACTATACCATAAATATATCAATTTACACTATTTAAAGGTGGGAAATGTGGGATGGATTGTCTACTCTGCAGGCCCCATAGTGATCACATTGTCATTGAGCTATAGCATGCACATCTTATTGTCTAAGGTAGCAGCATCATGCAGTTGAATTAATACAGGTTAATGGATGGACTTGCAGGTAGCACATTGTGCTTTTTATTTTTATACTTTATTTTACCACTTTCATAACATCAACATAAATCATTTGTACATGGCACTATGCATATTTAGACTTATTTACTTCAGCCTCACACTTCAGCTGTACACTGATCCTTACCACTGTAAGGGAAAAGGAAGGCACCCCAGGCATCTGGGCAATTTTCTGTGTTTGTCCCATTTTTATTTTATTTTATTTCACCCTATTCTGCCTTTTCTATGATTTTCTATGATTTATTCCTATTTTATTATTATATTTTGGTTTTTTCCATGTTGGTACATGTTGACAGTTCTATTCTTAGAGGCAGGACCCCTTCTGGATGTTTACCATCAAGGTGATGTAATTCCACAGCTTGATCTGCCTATCTCTGCCTTTTTGCTATTTTTAGCTTACTATTTGATTTTCAGCTCTATCACATATACTAGGCATTGACAGATGGGTCCTTAAAGTTTTCTCTTTGGATTCCCCTCTGTTAGGTGTGCCTGGAGTCTCTGTATTATGCAGTGCAATATTAACAATTCCCCTCTGTTAGCTCACTATTAAGTGAGGCTTTGAGGTTGCCCTTACAGCCACATCTATCTTATCAACCAACACCATACTAACATCATACTCTAGAGTCTCTTCAATTGACCTCTTTTGCTCATTCTTTCTTCATGTCATGTTTTGTTTTGTTTAGTAAATCTTGTCAAGATTACAGGCACCCAGGCATAGCCCCAGTTCATCAGTCTCACTTAGCATTGCATATTATTCTTTTTGTCCATGCACTTTTGCATAGTGCCCTTCATATAGCCACATTTGTGCATCATTTGCATCTTTTTATCATATAATTGTGTTTGTGCATCACATCTTTGACACACTCCAGCATAGTTCTCATCCTACTGTACTTGCTGTGTTTACCAGCTATTGTCTTTGTGCATTTTTGCACTTTCATTGCATGTTATACTGCATTGCACTTTTCTGCCCCTTTATGTTGCACACTTTTGCACCACTTACTGCACAAACCTTTATTTTTGCATCACTTACATTGTGTGCATATCAAATTTCAGAAAATAAGGAAAACTTATTGTAGGCAACTTGTGTTCTTAGCTACTGTTGTGTCTACAAGGATGTTCCAAGGCCCCCTAATTGAATCTTTGCACCCCAAACACTCCTGCAGCTATAGGACTCATGTTCTTGTCTTGTGTTGAACTCAGCATCAAGTACCAACAAGAGACATCATTTCTGGAGCTCACCATGAGGGTTCAGGTTCATTACAGATGTTATTTAGACCTCTGTTGGCTTGCCCTTCACTCCATTATTAATCCTTTTTGCAATCTTCATACCAAGCTGTTAGCAACAGTGCTCCACCTTAAAGAAGTACCAGCATTTGATTCACTCTTATACACATCACTGTCTTTACCACTAACATCACCTGAAACATCCCTACCTACCTTGACACCTTCTGCATCTCCATATTCTTCACCACCTTCCCATTTTGCAGTGCTTGCACCAAACCCTTTTACTGCACACTTAAACCTACTGACTATGGCTACCATGCATATGTACATATTCCATCTGCATCTAACCAAAATGCACCATCCTTTGATCCCATAAAACTGCATGAACTCCAGAAGTATCAAGCACATTTTAAATTGCCTTGCAATCACAGTTCTGAATCAACCTGCAAATGTGCCATACTCATCAGAAATGTGATTGATTTTAGTGTTTGAAGGTCAGTCTGATCTGGTTTTTTTCCATTTCTGGAGTGAACTGGAACTGCAACCAGTTCATTTATATTTCAAAACTAAATAAAACTGGTTGTAGCCAGTTTCAGCCACAACCAGTTATCAACCAACTCAAGTCAGTCTAAGCCTACATTATATACATAATATATTCTAAAAATGAGATAATGCCCCTCACAGGCCCTGAGCAAGCATGTAGGTAGTACAATAAAAAGATAAAAAAATTAAAAAATATTTCCTACTTTCACAGGATGTGTAAGAGCATGGGGGGTCAGCTATCAAATCTACCAAAAGAGAGAAAAAAACCTCTTGTGATTGGAGGGAGAAGGGGCCATCATCATTGTCTCTAATCATCATTGTCTTGCATTGTCATTGTTCTCTGTCATCATCATCCCTGGTCATTGTTGTTCCTCACTGCCATGGTCCCTGGTCATTGTGGTCCCTAGTTGTCATCATTCCCCATCATTGTTCCCCACTGCCATGGTCCCTGGTCATTGTCATTTCCCATTGTTGTTTCCCACTGCTGTGGTCCCTGTTTATCATTGTCATTGGTTAACATCATCCCCTATTGTTGTTATCCCTAATCATCATCATTCCCTGTTTTCATTTCCTGTCTTCATGGTCACTGGTTGTCATTGCCATGGGTTGTTATTATTAGCCCCCACAAAACCCCCCTGTGAGCAGCAGCCACACAGTGGAGTGGCTGCTGGGCTGCTGGGTCCTCATTCATCATCCTCCCTCCTCTCTGTCAGCACCCCCATCTCCCCCCACAAGCAGTGGCTTGCAGGCTAGTGGTGGTGCTGTATTGAGGTAGTTGTCAGCTGTCAGCAAAAGAAAGAACGCAAAAAAAAAAAATTAGTTGATCAAATAGAAAGAGAAAAAAAACAGATCTGAACCCAAATGATGCCAGTCATCATTTCGGCTCACTTTGCATTCAGTTGTTTGAGTCATCATTGTCATTAGCAACCCCAACTCACCCTATGAGCAGTGGCTCACAGGCATGGTCATGATGGTTGCTGCTGCTGTTGGGTCATGGGAGTGGTGTCTGCAAGTGGCACCACTTTTCCATTTGGGTGTGCAAACATGACCAAACAGCCCAGTGTATATAAACCCTTGCATTTCAGCCTCATTCCTCAGGCATGCCCCACTTTTATTTTACTTCATTACATATCTATTTACAATGGATACTGTATATGTACATATGTGTAGTTGGGTCTCAGTTACAACCAGTTAGGACCAGTTTGTAGCAGTTTTCAATACATATATAAAATGGGGCAACTGCAACCATAACTGCAAAAAACTGAGGTCAACCACAACTGCAATGCAACAGGACTGCAGTCAGGTCTGGTTTGGTTACAGTTTTTTTCTGGTTTGATGAACTGGACTTTCAAATACTACATGCCAGGTGTTGAAATTAAATTCTGATACATGCTGCATACATGAGGCAATGCATGCAGCACACACATGTTACTGCGCATACATGTGGTAAACACATTCCTGAGTCATGTGACATCCTTACTATTATGTATATAAGGAGAACCTGTACTGTAGTAGATATACAGTGTTCTTACCTCTGCTAAACCCTAGCTCTAAGACTAACTAAACCCCAGGTAGGTTATAAGGAACGTGTTGTCTCTTCCTCTGTGCAGTGTATATAGTCTGCTCCAACAGGTTATGGGCCCTGCTGGGCACGTCGCGAACGCACCTTAACTGGCTGCAAACGACATTGACTTCATTGTCTCCAAATTGTAACCTTGCGCTCTTCGTGAGCTGCATTTAAAAACCCAGGTTGACTAGGGTTAACCACTCTGAAGGAGTGTTTTTACCTGAGATTATGGAACATGTTTTCTTAAATAGAGGACTGATTGAGCACTTTTATCAGCTGCCACTATAACATCATGTCTTCAACTCTTGAAAAACTTGTACAAACTTTTGACGGCTCTAACTACATTCAATGGGCTGACTCAATGAAGGCATGGCTCAGGTCTCAGGGCCTCTGGCAAATAACTAGCAGGATGGAACTAAAACCACCTCTGGTGCCTCCTTTGATGGTGACGAATGCTGCACTAGTAGCGGATGCTAATGCCAAGCTCCAGACCTAGAACAACAAGAATGACCAGGCTATTGGTAGCCTAGTGCTCCATCTGGCCCCCTCTATTTGGCAGTGTGCCAACACCAAGGACACTGCTGAGGAGGTGTGGGATCTCATCCACACCAATTATGGTGTCGATGGCCCCTCCCAAGTCTTTGTGGACTTTAGGTCTGCAATCGCAATCAAAGTTCTGGCTGTGAATCCCACACCAGAGATTGCCAAAATGGCTGATAAATTCGAGTGCCTTATGGCTGCCAATGTCACCATCCCTGAATTAGTACAGGCAATGATTCTACTTGCTGCGATGCCACGCGAGTACGATTCTCTACCTGCCATGGTCCTTAACACGACTGCTACAAGAGCCTTGACGTTTAAACATGTCAAGGACTCCATTGTCGCTGAGGCCTCATGGCACACAGCAGTTGGAAAGCCCATCAGCCCACCTCAGGCCACCAAGCTTTCTGCTGTCAAGTGCAAAGGAGGAAACCCCAAATGGCAATCTCAGGGCAACAATGGAGATTCGTCCCGAAAGCGTGGACAATGCGGGGACAAAAAGACTAAAGAGGAAAAATCTAAAGAGAAACATTCCCACCTCACCTCACAAGCCTTTACTACTATAATGGTAATGGCACCATCATACCACCGATGCTGCTCATCCAGCACATCGAGAAGCATGAACATACTCCCACAAGGGATCCTTGCCGCCGACTGCCTGCACAGGCATACATGGGGATGGCCTCTACCTCTCATTCGGTCTATACCGAATATCAGCAGCCTCGAGACACCCTTGAGCAAATGAATCTCCCACGCAGTGTGAAAAATCTGCGACTGCTGGAAGAGCACCTAACAGTGCGAGAAGGTAAGAGGAGGAGGATTGAACCAGAACCAAGGATCGTAGAGGTAGAAGATGATAGCATCTCCCTTGGATCGGAGCCTGCAGTTTCTGATGAGGAAGTATGGAAAACCGTCGATGAAATGCTCGTTGATGAACCACTTGAAACAGGTACATATGATGAAAGGTCAGTCCTTTTTCCTGCCACAAGCACAAGAATTAACATTCCACTGATCACAGCGAACTTTTCATGTGAAATTTTACCGCTACTAAATGTATCATGGAACAATTTACATCTTAATATATGTGTTATGTGTGCAAATGGAAATTGTAAGAAAGGTGCCGACTGGATCATGGATTCAGGCACATCAAAACACTTCACTGGTGAAATGAAAGATTTTGCTTCTTATGAACCTTTACCGAGAAAGGACTCTACCCTGGTTCAAACAGCCATGGGTACTACTCATATAGTAGGGAAAGGAGCAGTCTTCATTAGACATCAGGTAGTATATCATGGGCAGTCAGAGATGCATGAAACACGATTATACCCCATCTACTACATACCCGACTGTAATGCTCGATTACTGTCAATGGGCATCTTCTTGCAAGACAGAAGTGATGTGCATGGTTCCTCCACACACATTTCATTTTTCAAGCAAGGAAACCCAATTATGGATTGCGTCCCTCTTATAAAATGTGACACTATTTATTGGGCTCAGACTCATATATTGAGCACCAAGGGAATCAATGTCACGACAATGTACGTCGCAGACTACTCGACTTGGCATAAGCAACTTGGACACCCATCCAAAGAGGCGCTAGGGAAGATGCCTAATAGCACCATAAAATTCCTGAGGAATTTAATTATTCCTAAAGACAATATTATATGTCCAGGGTGTGCTAAAGGGAAAATGACCTCAAAATCTTTTCCTGAATCAGATTCACGCACAGAAAGACCCTTTATATTAATACATTCTGATCTGAAGGAACTTCCAGTACTATCATACCATAAACATAAATACTTTATTGTATTTCTGGATGACAAAACGTCACATATCTGGGTCTAATGCCTTAAAAAGAAATCTGATGCTGCTGCGGCCATCAGACAATTTCGGGCAGTGGCTTCGACACAGTATGGTGCTACAATCAAACACTGGCATGTTGATCCAGGGGAGGAGTTCAAAGATCGTGAGCTACAAAATGTGCTCAAGGACTTTGGCATCAAAATTGTTATGAGACGTGGTATGAATGGGATTCTAACTCTTTTTCTTATTGTTTCTATTGTCTTTGGTGAGCCCGCTCCCATGTTATTGTTTCTCGAACAATACCTACAACAATGGCATCTACCTACTATTGTTCTTACTTTCTTATTGTTCAACTATTCCTATTGTCTTATTGTTCTTGATGTACGTACTCGCCTTACTTACATTCTTGCGTGTACATTATTTAAACTGCAATGTTACAACCAGTCAAGCAGCTTGACCTGGTCTTTCATATGCTTCTAAACAAGCAATCAATCTAAGTCTCACTCAGCTGTTGCTTATGAGCTTCGGTGATCTGAACCTTTGCTGAACGTCAACGCTTACGAGCTTCGACTCACTTTTGATTTAGAAGCTTCGACTGTAACAAAAGGTCAAGCTGCTCTGAACTCTGCCGACTAACCTCAGTCTAGGCAGCACCCACCCTACGACACCATTCTTATGAGAACCACCCAACCCTACCCCACCCAATGAAGAAACATGGCGGCTCCATCCACTCCCACTGCTCCCACTGTGCCCACCACCCTTAACCTGCGACCTGCTGAAATAAAGATGAGGGCACCAACTGATTACTCCAGAGATCGAGCAAAGACAATGCTCTTCCTCCTGGAGTGTGGAGCGTATGCTAATGCCAACTCTACTGCATTCCCTGATGACTGCCATAAAATTCTATTCATGCTCTCCTATATGAACGGAGGGACGGCTGGGCCTTGGAAGCAAGCTTACTTAGAAGAAAGATACATCGAATCGAAGCCCTGGGATACGTTCCAGGAATTCATCACAAAAGTATGAGCAGCATTCTCACCCATCGACGATGCGGGAAATGCACGAACACAGCTCCGAGCCCTCTCACAGGGAGGAAGAGGAGTAGATGAGTATATCGCTCAATTTAAGACACTCGCCTATCGCACTAAGATCAAAGAAGATGCCGCCTTGATCGAATACTTCATGGATGGACTCAACAATTGAGTCCTGGACAAGGTATTCGGGATGGAAAACCCACCTGACACCATCGAAGGATGGTACACTCATGCAGCAAGGGAGGAGGGACATCTGAGGAGGGCAAAGGCGATTAAAGAGAGAACCTACAGCAAGGGAGGAGGAGGAGGAATGGGCAGTTCCTCCAAGGATCCAAATGCCATGGAAATCGACATGACACACCTCTCCTATGCAGAGAGGGTAAAACACATGAAAAAAGGTAGATGCTTTATTTGTCACAGAACAGGGCATAGGGCGAGTGACCACAAGGGAGGGAAAGAGCCACCCACAAAAGAGGAAAAGAAAACCGAGACGAAGAAGACTTCCCACGACCACTACATGAAAATTCGAGCTCTTATCAACAAGCTAGAAGAGAATCAGAAAGAAGAGGTACTCAATCTCATGGTGGAAGAGGGTTTTTGAAGCGGCAGCCTGCATTGGCAGCAGAGCCCACCAGAGTTATTGTCTCAAGTGTACTAGTAGCAGACGTAAGCAATCAATCTATGCGCGTCCCAGTTCACTGTCTGCAAGACAACAAAAAAGGCGAAATCCCTGCCCTGACCAACTCAGGAGTGGGTGAAACCTTTATCGATCACCGAGTCATCGAGAAACTTGGACTAAAGAAAATCCCACTCACCAGAAGGATCCTCGCCAAAAATGTTGATGGAACCCTGAACAAAAATGGGATGATCTCACACTATGTCCATATTGACACCGAAATCAGGGAAGGGAGGAAAAGATCAGGATGCTGATAATGGGGCTGGGGAAGGAAATGATGATCCTGGGGTACACATGGCTCTGGAGGCACAACCCCACCATTGATTGGGAAAGGGGGACTCTCACCGACAGGCAGACCAAGAGGTCTCTTATGGGAACAATCCAAACCATGATCAAACGAACACAAACCACGATCGGTAAGCAAAGTCTCACTATAGATGACAAGGGGCCGCTTGCACCGAGAGTAACATTGAGTCCGACTCTTGGGAGGCTACCTAAAAGGAGTGCTGGGGAGACCTTCGGGGAAACCCACCTCGCCACCGCCGAGCACGTGAAGAGTAGGCTCGGGACGGTTCATCTCGCAAAAGGACTTTGCACCACAGATGAACTCGATAAAGACAGATCATACCTGGCAACGGATGCAGCAACGGACACCCACCCCGAGATCGACCCACAGATCTCCATACTAGATGACTCTGGTACCGGCTTACCACTTGACTCAGGGGGAAACCATGATGAGACTGACGCGCTATTCACCTATGTTCAGGGAGAGCCAATGATAGGAATATTCAGGGCTCAGGAATCACCTTTCACCATCGAAAATGACTATCTACCACCGAACTATCAGAAGCTCCAGCGGATCTCACGTCTCACTCGATCTCGGCTAACTGGCAGATTCACCTACTCCCACACTACTCACATCCGAGCTAAGACCTCCATCTCGCAGAGGCTTGCTCACAAGAAGGAAGACGTCAAGGAAAAATGATCACTCAATGACTTGCTCCCTGATAAATACAAGGAGTATTGGAATGTATTTGAGAAAGCAGCATTGGAGAGGTTTCCCGAATCGAGACTGTGGGACCACGCAATCGAGCTTAAACCCAACTTCATCCCGAAAGACTGCAAAGTCTACCCCATTACCCCAGCAGAACAGAAAAAATTGGATGAATTTATCGATGATAACCTAAGGAAAGGATACATCACCCCATCCAAGTCACCCATGGCATCACCGTTCTTCTTCATAGCTAAAAAGGACTCCGACGCACTTCGACCCTGCCAAGACTACCGGTATTTGAACGAAGGAACCATCAAGAACTCCTACCCCCTTCCATTGATCAGTGATCTACTCGATAAGCTGAAAGGAGCAAAATGGTTCACTAAGTTGGACATCAGATGGGGATACTACAACGTCCGAATAAAGAAGGGAGACGAGTGGAAGGCGGCTTTCAAAACCAACAAGGGGCTGTTCGAGCCCAAAGTCATGTTTTTTGGCCTCTGTAACTCCCCGGCAACTTTCCAGGCAATGATGAACGACATCTTCCAAGATATGCTAAATGAGGGGTGGCTGGTAATCTACATGGACGATATTCTTATCTTCTCTAAGGACAAGGGGGAACACGAAGAGAGAACGAGAAGAGTCCTGGCAAGGCTTAGGGAGAATGACCTGTATCTAAAACCTGAAAAGTCTGGATTTGATGTACAGGAAGTCGAGTTCCTTGGACTGATTCTGCAACCGAACCAACTAGCTATGCACCCAACTAAGCTGAGCAGAATCAAGGATTGGCCACCGCCAACCAATGTCAAAGGGGTCAGATTGTTCTTGGGCTTTGGAAACTTCTATCGCAGATTCATCGGCAACTTTGCTGCGATCACAAAGCCACTCAACGATCTAACCAAAAAGGATCTACCCTTTAACTGGACAAACGAATGCCAAGGGGCATTTAACACACTAAAAAGGAAGTTCTCTGAGGCACCCATTCTACTGATGCCTAACACCGAGAAGGCCTTTGTAATTGAGAGTGACGCCTCTAAATATGCGACGGGGGCTGTCCTGAAACAAACAGACACGAACGGGGACTGGCACCCTTGCAGCTACATCTCCCACTCCCTAACGGCAACCAAGCGGAACTACGAGATTTATGATCGAGAGCTGCTAGGAATTATACGAGCACTGGAAACCTGGAGACACTATCTCCAGGGATCTGAACATCCAACGACGATCCTATCGGATCACAAAAATCTGATGTATTTCAGAACAGCATGGAAACTAAATCGGCGACAGGCTAGGTGGAGCCTCTTCCTATCGCAATTTAACCTGCAATTGGTACACATCCTGGGAAAGATGATGATCCAATCTGATGCCCTATTGCGGCAGGGAGATCACATACCCGATGTCGATGATGACAATGATGACATCACACTACTAAAGGATGAGATCTTCACATGGATGATTGACGCTGAACTAAAGGAAGTACTGGCAGAAAGCATGATGCGTGATGACTTACTAAAAGAAATAGTAAGGGCCATCAAAGAAGGAGGAATGCCACCGATCAAGTCAGCGGTAGAAGACTGGAGAATGGAAGATGATGGGATGGTCTTTTTTTAAAGACCGATGCTACGTCCCAGATGACAAAGAACTGAGGAGGAAGATCATGGAAAAGTACCATGATAACATACTTACAGGGCACCCTGGCCGATTTCAGACCCTAGAATTAGTATGAAGGGACTACTGGTGGCCAGGAATGACAATTTTCATCTGGAATTACGTCGATGGCTGCGCCACCTGCCAACAAATGAAGGTGAACACACACCTGACAACACCAGGTTTATCACCGATCAAATCAGATGCCACTCGACCATTTGCACTAGTCACGATGGACTTTATCACAGATCTCCCAATGAGTGATGGATGCAATACTATCATGGTCATGGTAGACCATGGTCTTACAAAGGGGGTGATTTTTATCCCTTGCAATAAGACCATCGACGCATTAGGGGCAGCAGACCTTTATCTGCACAATGTGTTTAGAAGATTCGGCCTCTCAGACAAAATCATATCGGATCACGACCCACGTTTTGCCTCGAATGCGTTCCAAGAACTGGGAAGACTCCTGGGAATAAAGTTGGCAATGAGCACGGCCTATCACCCTCAAACGGATGGGGAAACAGAAAGGGTAAATCAAGAACTTGAGATCTACCTCCGAATCTTCTGTGCGAACAAACCATCACAGTGGAAAAAGCACCTTACCACCACCGAATTCACACACAATCAGAAACACCATTCGGCAATCAAAAACACTCCATTTTACATAATGATGGGAACGCACCCCAAGGCCATCCCCACAACTTATGAGAAGACGAATGTGCTGGCTACCAAGCAAAGGATAGCCAAACTAGGAAACATATGGTGGGAAGCCCTAGCGGCACACGAGCTGTCCCAACAGGTAATGATTGGTTGGAATAGACGAGGCTTCCGCCCATTCTCGGTAGGAGAAAAGGTTTGGCTCGACTCAAAGAACCTGAAGCTGGGATACCCAACCAGAAAACTCGCCCCCAAACACGAAGGACCATTCCCCATCACATGGGTGATCTCATCCCATGCTTATGAATTGAGGCTCCCCTCTCAATGGAGGATACACCCTGTATTCCACACCTCACTTCTCTCACGTTTCAAGGAGAACGAGACCCATGGACCGAATCTTCTTCCTCCACCACCCAATCTGATCGAAGGAGAGTTGGAACACGAGGTTGAGGCAATCTTGGCTCACAAGGGGACGGGCTGAAGGACCCAATTTCTGGTGAGGTGGAAAGGGTACAGCACGGCAGAAAACACCTGGGAGCCAGAGGCTCATTTAAAGAATGCCGCTGAAATACTGGGCGAATACAGATCCACCCATAAACTCTCTCCAACATGAGCCGCCCTCTACATTTTTACATGAATGTCACACCCAATCCCGACCCCGTTAGAACCTTTGAACTTATTCTCAGCTTTGTCCGAGACACGGACGACATCCGAAATGAGGAGAGATTGCTCTCCGTGACCCAAGACCGTGCACTTCTACACAGCACTGTGCAAAACCTCTTCGAAACCTACAGAGCCATCTCCCGCCTTCAGCGCGTATTCCGACGACTGACAGAAGAGGTCTACTATCTAGATCTGCTCCCACTCATGAGAAGCTTGGACGAGCAGGTGCTCCGTTACAGACCCAGAGAGTGGGTCCCCACACCCCAACAGATTTTTATCATAGAACCACTAAGTGATGAAGAAGATGAAGAGATACCACTAACAACATCCCCACACCCACCACTTCCCCCATGCACTTCACAACCTTCACCATGACAAGCGCCCACCCCTTATCCCACCCAGACTGCCACCGAACACGCGCCCGCACCATCGTGGATGTGTAACTCGGTCTGCTTCACCTGTGCGCGAGTAGGACACTTTTCATCGCACTGCCCTGAGTACCAGTGCCCACATTGCCAACAGTGGCAATCTGAGCACTCTGTGCTCTTCTGCCCCAGTAACCCATCACGTGACAATCTGCCATGTCATCGCACTACCTAAATCTAACTGTCATGATCTACAATTTCTACATCGCTATCGCTCTTGGCGCCGCTTTCAGCATGGCCATTCTCATTATGCTAATCTGTTATGTCCTCATTTTATTTAAAATCATCTCCACCCCACATATACCACAACTCACTACATTCGTTACTGGCACCTTGGTGCACTTTGCAGGAGGGAATGACATTGAGCTGCCAACTCGAGTTTACGCGCATGACACCCCGACCCCTATGACCTTCAGTACATTCACCACGACAACAGACGACACAGCGCCCTTCGACCCCATGCGGACAATCAGAACGTAGTTTCGGATGGGACTCGAAACTTTAGAGGGGAGCTAATGTTACGAGACGTGATATGGATGGGACTCTAACTCTTTTTCTTATTGTTTCTATTGTCTTTGGTGAGCCCGCTCCCATGTTATTGTTTCTTGAACAATACCTACAACAACGGTGTCTACCTACTATTGTTCTTACTTTCTTATTGTTCAACCATTCCTATTGTCTTATTGTTCTCGATGTATGTACTTGCCTTACTTACATTCTTGCGTGTACATTATTTAAACTGCAATGTTACAACCAGTCAAGCAGCTTGACCTGGTCTTTCATATGCTTCTAAACAAGTAATCGATCTAAGTCTCACTCAGCCGTTGCTTATGAGCTTCGGTGATCTGAACCTTCGCTGAATGTCGACGCTTACGAGCCTCGACTCACTTTTGATTTAGGAGCTTCGACTGTAACAAAAATAGAGATGTCTGCACCCCACATTCACCAACAGAATGGGCATGCAGAGCATGCCATAAGGACAATAATGGAAACATCGCAAACCCTGCAATTTACCACATGTCTACCACAATCATGGTGGGAATTTTGCATTGAACATGCAACACACCTATACAACCGAACCCCGATAAGGCGCCTGAAATGGATGACACCGGTTGAGGACCTGACAAAGGTCCACCCAGATCTAAACAATCTTAAGGTTTTCGGTTGTGGTGCTTACATCTACCTACCCAAGGAGAAGCATCCAAACACATTGGCTCCTTGATCAGAATTGATGATGTACCTTGGATTAGAAGATGGCATTAAAGCATACCATTTCATGCGACCTAGTGGCACAATATTCATTGGTGCTATGGCACTATTTGATGAAACGTTGTTCCCATGCTGTCCCAGAGCTAAAACTCCTGCCAATACGGACCTTGGTGATTTTCCACCTCCAGAACCAGAAGATGATGACCACTCATCTGGAACGGATGGCGATGATTCTATACTGCCACAAGATCCGACCCTTCCTCCTCACCCCCAACTTTCATCCAACAATAGGTTGGTATTCACCAGGCTGAATCAACAATCAACCTACAGCGTTGGTTGTTTTGAATCAACCTAACAAACAACCTAACCTAGGTCACTCAGTGATTTCCAACCTAGAGTTAGTTGAATTTCAACCTTACTTACATGCATAGTGCACGTAAAGGTGGGTTCCAAGGGTAAGGAGCTTTTGGTAAGCCTCTGCGCCACAAGTCCTTGATCACGTGACGTGCTCCGCTATCCGCATCATGCATCTGGCCTCCTTGCATGGTACGTGTTTTGGTGCTAGGGGCTAGCAGATGCTGAGACACAGACAGTTTTTATGCAACTAGGAAGCCCCTGTGTTGCTTTCCTCCTGCCTCCATCTCGTTGACAAGCAACACAGGTAAGTGCACCGTGCTTCTTCACAGATTGGGCCTCTCACGTTTTCAGTAGTTGATTATCTAAGGCCCGGGTTAGAGATATCATCTACTCATATCGTAAGAGCTTCCGTTATCTCTAGAACTATCTTTTCAACTAGGTTCTCACCACAGGATTCACTGGTAATCCTATAGCTGTTGCTACCCTGCCCAGTTGAATCCTAGTAGTGAGCGGTGTCTCTACCGTTACCTATCTGATCTGATTTCTCACGCAGTCACGTCAGATTGATTCGAGATCGGTCTCGCTGTTTATCAATTTTCACGGCCCACCCCTCATTACCGAATTGTATTTGTATAATTTGTTGCTAGCTAGCTTGTCAGCTCCCATGGAGTCCGTCTAGGCGGACTCTGTTTTCTGCTAAACTATGTCAACTTGAGAACGCAGCAGAGGTTTTGGAATCAGATTGTATTATGGATTTGTTATGGTTAGCAGGTGAATTGATGTGGCATATTTGCACCTGTTGACTGTATGGCTTGTGTTTCATACACACTGTACTACTTAAAAGATAGGACATGCTGCAATTTCAAATCCTGCTTTGTACACTTAGTCACCACTACTTTTGTACAAGGTTCATTACATCAGCAAATTTTGTCCTTTTTCTTATCCGTCTAGTCAAAATGCTCAGATTGATGAGGGGAACTGATTGGCCAGAATGATTGTCAATTGGAGCAAAACTGACGGAGTTATGATTTTTTCAGCACCATCCGAACACTTATCACGTTAAATCACCATTTCTGGAAACCCATAACTGGTGAAAAGTCAGTGGAGGACATCATATTGATACAGGACTGCTCTCTACATCATCCTAGATCATGAAGAATGCTGCCAGAACTGTCATAATTGTTACTTTGGAGGATGTCAAAAGTTTTTTTTTTTTTTTTTTCCATTCCGCCGCGGTATGGAGCAAGTATGAAGCAGTTCACTTGAGCACCGCCACTTTTGTGCAACAGTTCCTCACCGATTTCTTATTCCTTGCGTAAAAACCCTCTCAGTGATAGGAAGATATCTTAATGAGGGATTTTTGATAGCTTCAAAATTGAGTGAGGAAAATCCTCGAGCATAAACCAAATTGGCGGGCATGGACATATTAGCCTAGCCTGTACAGCGAGCAAAAACAGCTCTGGTTGTTATTCCTTCCGTAAACAGGCTCCTTTTTCGGCATTTCTCCTTCAAAATGTCAAAGTGTAATTACATTTTTCACGAAGATATTTCTTGACGGCACCCCAATAAAACTCAATGAAGTTCAACTCACAGTGAAGCTGCAAAAGAATACACAGGTAGCCGGCTGCTTCAATACTTCTTGCACAAAAGATTTTTGCTCCTGGAAAGCGGGCTGAAGTTCAAGCCACAACAAACGTCTGATGTGCATTTCTTGCAACTGCCTCGCAAACCATCCGGGAGAAGTCATGTGCGCAAAATTCTGGCCTATGGGGAGGCTGTTTTCGCGATCCGGACAAATCTGGGGCCCCGAAAATGCCGTTCCCGAGTCCGGACAAATTTCGAAATTTTTGGAAACGGCTAGTTAGACTTTCAATCCGCACAAAATCGTCAAAAGTCGTCCAGACAAAAATCGCGAAATCTCGACATTTTGGGAACGGTATAATCCGGGGTCCTATTTACGCTCCGACGGCCTTTCAAGTTTCCTCATTTAGTAACAGATGAGATGTTACGTATTTGTATACTAATATGTATATGTATGTTTGCTGATTTATGTAAAAACGATAGGTAGCCAAGTACCGTCGATGCAGTTGATGGAACGGTAACCAAGGCCGGAAGTACGTCAAATTGAATTTCCATGGTGGTATTTCCCACCGTGTTTCTTGCCATATATCTTGGTAGAACTGGCTCGTCCGGATCCGAGTCTGTGGCAAAGCCTGGCCATGCTTCCTCATGCACCAACATCAGCGTGTTCCATGGTGGCTTCTAGCTACAGTTATACATCCTCTTCGTGGCGGCATACCTAAAACATGGTGCTGCAACCGATTGAACATTAGCACCAAAGTTTTTATTTGGGGTAAGTACTTATGGCTTCCAGTGGTGTTCTATCCACGTATAGTTACCAACAATAATTTGTAGGTAGTCGCCCAGACGCATTGAGTTTAAAAGCTGTTCATGCCAAGGCGCTGCTTATCCAGTGCTCAAATCATTTCACGGCGGTGATTGCAATTTGGACGACATCTGTCATGGGAGACGGTCATCTGAGTCTTCGTTATTAGACAGTTACTTGTCCTTCTGGACAGTACGAGATGATTTTCCGATTGCGATTTTCTAAGTCTAAAATATTGCAGTACCCCAGGCGAGTTGTGGGCGAAATGCCACTAACTCATACCGATCCAGGCTGCTCTGCTGAGCTTGATTTTTCTATTGGACTCTGGAGCATCTGAACTAACTAGTAGCTAGCCCTTTATGTTCCTGACTTTTTATTTAAGCTAGGTGCCTTATGCCCTGGCCGTTGACAGGGGAGCATCATGTGCTACGACCAGTAGTTTTATCAGTGGCTTTCCTTGAGGCTACTTGTGAGTCCTAATATATTTAATTCTCTTTCTACCCACTCTTTCTCAGATGGCCTGAACCTGTTGGATTACATACCTTCGTTCTCTCATGACTGAAAGGGTTCAATGATATTCTTTATCGAATACAGACGCTTACAGTCCTAGCTAGTATTTGCACACTCGGGTGCGCTCCTTTTTTTTTGTTTTTCAAACCAATATTTTTTTGTTTGGGACACTCCATTGACGTCCAAGGCTCCATGCTAAATGTATATCGACATCATGAAGAGAACATCATATGGAGCGATACATGATGTTGACGCCCCGCGATGAGGTATTTTCTATTCCTGATTCACCATAAAAAACCAGATGGCTGGAACTCCGGGGGGTAGATCGATGGAGACGGGAGCAAGGGAATTACCTCAGGTGACAGGGTCCTATGCGGCGGTAGAACGCTATAATTAGTATAAAACCCTGTCAATGGTTGAAGTTGAACAATTGAAGCAAGGATACATGCGAAAATGACACGTGTATATTGGGAGGCCTGTCAGCAGTATGGTGATCGGGATCGGGGTCAATATACCAAGTGGTCGTTTCTAGACTGTGGTCATCGGTCGCAACAAAGATAAAATATTTTGAGTCGAAATGACCGTAGACAGTAGTACGTGGAGACGTGTTAAATTACAGGCTATTGACAGAGGACAGAGAGCAAGAACTACAATCGATTTTCAGTGCATCTTACAGCAGTCCGGCTACATGTAATGAGGGATACCTTACTCAAGCAGGCTCCTGTTGGGCTACTGCCTCGCTGATATCGCCGAGAAATGTAGTACAAAAGTACGTCTCTTCCAGCTTTTTGAATTTCAGAGATGCTTGAAGATCGTAGCAGAGATTGTACTATTGTCATTGTGAAGGAATTTGGAGCACGAATATCTAAGCCTTATCATTTGGGCGGCTGCCCCGTCGGAGTCCTCCGGCATCATTTCAATGGTGCAAGCACGCGGAGTTCGGAAGTACCAGGGTAACTCAGCTCCTCCCGAAATACGGTGCTGATGACACGATGGTAGGGAGGTCTACAACCCACATGCACCGGAGGGCTAGGCGTATCTAGTGCGTATAGCATTGCTGAACAGTTCGGTCTAAAGAAAGTGGCTGTCTGCCGGCGCAGCACCGACGAAGGGCGTATGAGCTCCAGTGACTTCAAGCTGTTGAAAATTCTAAATATGTATGGTTTTTCTTGGATGAGAAGATGATGATCAACCCAGCTCTCGGCGTCTCCCCGGAAAGTCTGAGTTCTGGGTATCGGATAAGGGCAAGATGATATCACTGGCAAGACCACCCGAGAATTGATTACGCTGAAGAAGCATTGCACATCGTTAGTATTGTGACGGTGCCTGCAACCCACTGTGGCCATTAAACTTGAGTGTGATAATCAACGCTCCTCTAACAAGCTAGATTGTTAGTGGGTGATTATATTTAGCAGGTGGGCGCTATTCGCCCAAAGAGGTAAGACACTGTCGAATAAAGTTGGAAAAAGGATTCCCTTGGGCTGAACGTGCTATCGGATCTACTTCATGAACCGTGATTATTGTTTCCTGTCGCGAAAGTAACAATAGAGTAGCGTTCCAATATGTTGAGTTAGAGTAAAAATGGAAGGCTGGAAGGGGATAGATCGCCGATGGCAAGCTTCAATCGTTGAAGTGGAGCACGTGTTCAAGTGACTGTGTTTGTTGATGCTTCGTCTTCAATTGCTTCCAACCCACGACCTTGCTCCGCTGCGGGCTACCCTCTATAAATCTCCCTACTTTCTGCCATCCACATGGCCATTCTGCTACATCCACAGATCCCCAATATGAATTCTGCAAAACGCCAGCGTCGCAGTGCAACGACTGTCATGGCAGGCAACTTTGACGTACGGCCACCGCGTGATGTGTTGACAAGTTTGTTAAATGGCGTTGGTCCTTACAAAGATGTGGAAAAGGATGAGGAGTCAAGGCGGCATCGAAAGAAAGAGAAGCAAGAGCGTGATAAGGAGAGGAGAAGAGAGAAGGCATTATTGAAGGCGCTGCAACTAGATGGGAGTGCGTTCAACGCGACTGCAGAATCGAATCATGCCAGTACGAGCTCGCTTCCACCTGTCCCTGCTATGGGAAGCATGTCATCTTTCTGGCGGGAGCGGCCAGCTATCCACATCGCGACAATGCAACGATCCGTATCCGTTACGCCACCCCCCACATCGCCAATGTTGCTCCCATCAACTCCTGATTCTACGCCTGGACCGTCAATCTCCTCAAGCACTTCTCGCACATCATCCAAGAGACCACACACGCCGGACGATGGTGAGGAATTTGGTGCCCAGCACCACAGCGTTTCTGTACTATCGCCACATCCACCACGAAAGAGACGAGTGGCCGTGAAAAAGGGTTGGAAGGGTTGGGTCGAAGGCTCGCCACCGCCGTCCGAGAAGTTGATTAATCTAGATGCTGTTCCTGTCCTCCAAGAAAGAAGGACAAGGAGTGGGAAGAATTTTGATGCTATCGGGGTTGGTAAGGATGGGTGGGTTTAGATGTGAGTGACATATCTCGAGATTCAACGGTTCAATAAATCTGATAGTCTGTCATACAGCACATGCCATGCAGTAGAGGTAGCAGACGGTCATTCACCAATGTATGACCAGTTTTGTGCTCGCCATCGACAACGATGGCGGCTCGATATAACCCTATTTTCAATATCCGCTGGCATCCATTGACAGGTTTTCGCTGTTTCCTTTCTTTGGCACATTGATATTATATCCACATAGTGTTTTTTTCTTGTCGGGTCTCATCCAACTTGTATTCTTTTGCCTTGGCATTTTCTGGCATTGCTGACTAGTTACGTTACTTGGCATTCAACTTTGTCTGTGGTCTTCAAATTGAATGATAGATATATATCACACCACCCTGGGTTACCCCACTGGGTTCAGCTATGCGAAGAATTATGCTGACTCGGCCTAGACTAACCATTATCATTAACAGATTCCCTTAGCATTCAGTATTAAGTGCTGAACAATTGTGATATGATATATCTACTTTCATGTTGGAAACTTATCGATTCTGTATAATTCTGTGGTACTCCCCAGAGTTTCTTCTGTGACTTCGTCCGACCCTCGTGGACAGAAGTGGATCGAGCTCGGGGACAACTCGAGTCCATATGCATGTTTAGTGCTGGGGTCGAAAGGCAACAACGCTAAACAAAGACCGCTTACACCAGACTTGGAACTTACAACCTGTCCACGTTACGGTCGCGTCGGATTGACCGCACTCGTCTGCAGCCACCTACTCAAGGACTGTCGCGGGGGTGTGGCGCACGTTGAACAACAAGGCACGCCTACACCCCGTCCAGTTGCAATTCAAGCAACTTACCTGTACTTTACCTAAAACCAGCGAGCATTGTTAATCGTCCTCTTTTCACCGCGGTGTAAGGTGGTTCGGATCGAAGAACAGCCATCTGTGACCTTTTTTATTGCAATGGCATTGTCACACGTCCCTATGCCGGTCTTACCAGCACCCCCATCGTGGTTCCCTGGGCACATGATGAAGTTCAAGCGAATGCTTCCCGCATTGCTAACACGGACAGACGTGGTTCTTGAGATCAGAGACTCACGTCTTCCTCTGACGAGCATCAACAGGACACTGGAAGGTGCGTCAAGTGATGTACGTGCTCCGGATCGGTATTGGAAGCCCTGTCGGAAGGCGCTTGGTGCTCTGTGGAGATGCGAACAAGGAGGCAGCCATTTGGGCTGTGTTTCTACGAGCAATCTACTCTCACATAATCTAGTCTCTATTTTCAAGCAAGAATTCTAATACTATTATTGCAGGCGCTCTACAAAAATGGAGAACAGAACGTGGCCGGGATCCAAGTAACCCTAATCGCCGTATAGTGGTCACTAGAGCATGCGAGCATATTGTCGTCCTGAATAAGCGGGACCTTGTCCCTGAATGGGGCATGGAGGTAAGGTTCCAATTATACAGTTGACTGCGTTGAAATGTAATAGTCTTTCTCTTGATCTTCAGCCCTTTCGCAATGCCATGGCTAGGAAGTTCCCCGGTCAAAGAACATTCTTTGCTTCATGGCAGAGGCCCAGAGACACTCGAGACCTCAGTATGATGCTAGTAAGTATGTGTCTCTCGACTATAAAAGCTACTGCTTGGGTAGAGTTCTCGGTGCTTACGACCTGTTAGACATAGCGAAACAATATCCGCATTCAATGGAGCTTAATGTTCTAGTCATTGGGATGCCGAATGTCGGGAAGTCAACCTTGCTGAACGCTCTTCGGAACATGGGTATTAAAGGTCGTACGTATCTGAATCTTGTCCCTAATTTCGTGGAATTTTATTACTTTTCAAGGTACCCCGAAAGCTTTCCAGACCTCTGCTCAACCCGGATTGACACAAGCGCTCTCCACGCGGCTCAAAGTTTCCCTGGACCCCCTTGTATATGCCTTTGATACCCCCGGGGTTATGTTGCCTTTTTTAGGACGTGGCGCCCAAGGTGCCGAGAGAGCGGTTAAACTTGCCCTGATAGGTACTTAATTTCTCCTACCCCTTTCCCTGAAAGATCCGAGCTTGATAAGACTGCCATCTCCGCAATAGCGGGCATCAAGGAAGGTTTATACGACATAGAAACATTGGCTTCTTACTTATTATACAGACTCAACCTCCTGGATCCCATTTGTGAGTTACATCCTGTTCGACAGGCCAGTATTATGCTAAGCACAAACGGCGATCATAGCACCGGCATATCTGCAACTCCTACCGGAAGATTCCTTGCCTACCATTGATGTGGAAGATTTCTTAACACAGCTTGCAGAGCGCATGGGGATGGTGAAGCGTGGTGCCGAACTTGATCTCGCGCGCGCTGCAATGTACTTTGTGAGGTGGTGGCGTGGGGAAGGGGGCCTCATCGCAGCGGCCTCATCATTAAAGGCAGGCGTTTCCACGATGCCGGACGGTCAGTTCCGTATCCAAGGCTGGGGGTTCGATCTCCAGTGGCGACTAGCGTCGAATGATGTGCCTACAAGTAAGGACAGTGAGGCCAAATTCGTACAGGACAAAATGGAGTCGTGCATTGATGAATATCTGACCAACATGGAGAGGGAGGATACCGAAGAGAATAATATCAGCGCGACACAGATTAAGAAGCAACAGATTATGGAAGACAGGATGAAACGGAAATTGAAACAGTCGAAACGGTAAACCGGACGGGCCTACCTTCGTTACGTACAACGCTGATGTAGTAATTATGGCTGCTGCACATTCTCCCTATCCCAATGCTACTCACATCGGGACGAACAGGTTTTCGGGTCAGCTGAAATTTGTGTTGAAAATTATAGTTTCAGTGAAGTGACTGAAAGAAGATATTTTGGGTTTACCAAAACGAAGTTATTAGGGCTGCCGAAAGGTATAATTTCAGTCACATCGCTGAAGCTATTGTTTCCAGCAAAGTTTTCGGTTGATCTGAAAACCTGCTGTTCCCGATGGCTGGTCATCTAGTCACCACTACTTTTGTACAAGCAAATCTGAGCCTGAAAAAACCCTGGATTTCTTATTCCTCTGACTAAAATGCTTCTTTTGATGAGAGCTTTCAATTGGCTAGAGCATTTGATTTAATTCTCAAAATTGGAGGAGTTATAAATTTTGGTCACCCAAAAATTGGCCAACTGTGACATAAACTACAAGATGTGTCACACATCATCGCATTGTGTGACACGAGCATCCTTGCCTTTTGATACAAATACATGGAAAGTTCTTCAAAAGTAGTGCTAAACATTATCAATTATGGACAGAATCAGGTACAAAAAAATTCCTATTTGGCCACCGTCCAAAATTGGTGGTGACTAGGTGACCTGCTCCATACTCCATACTCATACCATTACACTATCACAATCTATCTGGATATGAATATAGCCTTCCATAACAGCCGTCATCATGTCCGGACACGCAACAAGTCTATCCCCATTTGAGGCCAGTTTTGTTCGGATTGGAAGTGGCCTGACAGCCATATTTCCCAGGATCCGTTTGGCGGACACCCCGGGGTACAATCCGGAACCCGCGTGAAATTATAGATTGTATTATTGTAACAGTGAAAAGCACAGAAAAGTTAAATATTACGCTGTGTCGCTGTGCAAACTCCGTTAATAAGCCAAAGTATATATATCGCACCACTGTTGAAGTCGGGGCCCACAGCCACAGACGACGACGACGATCAGAGCCCGCGGTGACAATTCAAATCACAAGTGCTCGATGGACACATCTACGTAAGTACAGAGATATGAGCGGGCGCCGGTAACTATGTAACAAAAATAGAACGGTCATGATCGGCTGATACTCCGATATGTAAACTACAGACAAAATTCCCTGAACTCCTACAGGAGTGCCCAGCGAAATCAAGACTGCTGTGGCAGGAACTTTTGCGCCAATTGAATTCTGTACAGCCCAGGAAGGTAAGAGGTGTAAGTTTACTTACACGCCTCCACTGAACTTCTCGAAGTAGACAATCCTCAGGACAACTGCTGTCGCGTTCTTCGATTTCGATGACACACATCAAACTCCAAAGCCACAAGACAATATCAATAAAATGCGGGAGATATCGGGCTTACATAAGTCTACACAACGCCGGCATGAAATCCAGGATCATACTAAAGGGTATTCAGTCAAAGGCGTGCTGGTAATGGCAGGGCTACAGATCGGAAACGTCGTGGATCCATCGGCGTAAATCTCCTTCAATCTCCGCCACAGAGTCCTGAAACTCGACGCCGAACCCTTTTCGTGAATGAAGACAACAGCAGTAGTACAACCAGGGGGAAACTCGATGCCCATATTAGGACTGGATACCGGGGTGATATGACTCGATTTATTGATCAGAACACTAGTGCGAGCCCTCGGACTGCTTCCTGGAGTAGCAGCAAAGTATGGGTTTGCCGAGGGAGCGGCAAGAAAGTATGAATTTTGGTTTGGAGAAGCCGAGGACTGATTGGGAGTCGGTAATGTGAACGAAAACTCGACTCGGAAGCGAACGGGTTTGAGATTCGGAAAGGTTCCACCATCGCCACTTAGGTCCTCCGTTCGACACTTGAGCGGGCCCGCACAATCCCCTGAGCTCATACCTCTGTTGAAACCTCCGCCCTCAACGATGACACCAAATCGTTCAAGAAGCCTCCCGATGTCCGCACGCGTCTTGGAAACATCGTCAGTAGAATACAATACCCCTCCTTGCCCGTTGGTGGGAGTTTTCCAGTTGAAGAGGCTGGAGAACCACCCCTTGAGCTCACCAACTACGGGGGACGTCAGCAGGGATTTTGTATTGGTGTTGACCGACATTGACAGCGCAGTGGGTGATACCATCGATCGTTTCTGGTTAAGAGAGCGAAAATCTAAGGTGGGCGCTACAGAAGACGGGTTAGTCCTGACATTGGTGAAAATAACATATACCGACGCCGGGATTTTTTATCCTTCTCCTTCCTGCCTTTCACAATCTCGCCATCCAGAAGGTGTATGACGTTCCCTACATCCCTCCCTACGTCTCTGCTCATGCCCAAACCGACTGACCTATCTCCAAGTTCTTCTGCGACTAGGTGATTCTCCTTGTCTTCTCCCTCGTAAATACGTGATTTGATGCGACGAGAGGTGACACGACGGGCTTGTGCATGAACAGGTTCCACCTGACTCCAGCGTCCGCCATGGGGAAGTCCTGTATCAGAAGGCGCTGCCAGATTCTGGGCTGATAATCGGTGTACAATTGCTTCAGATCCATCTGTAGCATTAGACTCCTTGACAGTGGTCAGTTGAGGACCGCACATATTCGGAAAATTCGAATCAATGGGCGTATCTATCTCCAGCGGTGGTCTAGATTCAGACATCGGAGTTGGTGCGTGGATTGTTGTCGCAGGGACAGAAGGGAGGGCCTGGGCCTCTGTCACCGATGTATCTGAAGCCGCAGTAGAAGGATCACCAGGTGATACAAGCGTTGACATCCTTTTTGACGGATCAGAAGTAAGCAAATCCATCCCAGATCTGGGCCGCCGGTCTGTTACAAGGTCGGTTGCATGTGGTTGCTGGGGAAATTGGATCGTCGACACATCTCCTTTTACGACAGGTTGACGATATGTATACCCACTACGGGGAGGCTGCGGGCGAGGACCACCGCGTCCAAATCCAGATCCAGGTTGGCCGGGAGACGAGACACGATGGGCGTCCTGATGAGTAGGTCCTCTTGTCTTCCGATCGCTTCTATTCCCAGTTGCAGGGACGCGAGGTCCGGCAGGAGAAGGAGCCCGCTCTCTTGATGTTTTTCCGCTACGCCGAATAGAGGGAGCCACAGAAGCCAACACTGAGGCAGAAGCAGAAGCAGGGTTCCTAGAATACGGAGGAGGATCCACGCTGAGCATGTGGCTCCGAGTTGCCGTATATTTTTTGTTTACGACGGACGAATCGAGTTCCCACCCCAAGTTGAAGTTTGCCCTGCTTCTACCAGTAGCATCACGTTCTCGAGGAATTTTATCGCTAAGGTTATTGCGCATTGCATCGTCTCGATATTGTCCGAGCAAGAAATAAAAGGCTTTGGCATGGACACCTTCGCCTGCTGGAGAACACAGATCTCTCATAATCGATTCTCCGTGTGAGTCTGCATGTCGCCCCCAGATTATACGCAAAGACATCAAAAGTTCGGGGTCGATGAGCGCTCGGGACGCGATGGGACGGGCAAGGGTACTTGGAGATGGAGGAAGTCGCGGGGGCATGACCAAAGTGGAGTTGTGATTATGAGAGGACGTTGCCGAGTTATCAAACCAAGGATGAGAGAGGATTTCAGGAATCTACATCGAGATGAGCTTTAAAATAATTGATAACATGTAAACGAAACTAACCGTGATTCTTTTCTGGACATCAACGACCAGCATTCTTTCGAGCAGATTCTTGGCAAGAGGATCAACCCAGTCGGGCGTTTCGTATTTACCACTTTTCACTTTTTCCAAAAGAGTTCTGATGTTCTTATCATCGAAGGGAAGTCGGCCAGTAAGCAGCGCATATAGGATGACACCACAACTCCAGATATCGGTTGCATTACCCTGGTACTTTTCACCATTGACGATCTCGGGACTGGCGTAATGTGGGGAACCACAGCTTGTTTCAAGTTGGAAAAAAGGTGGCGCGAAAGCAGCCATGCCCCAGTCAGCGATTTTGATTAGAGGAGGTGATAAAGACGCGATAAGGATATTCTCAGGTTTGAGGTCACGGTGGATGATAGAGAACGTGTGTGCATAGTTAAGGCCGTAAACAATTTGTTTAAAGTAGACCAAAGCCTCATGTGTAGGGAGTCGTCCTCTGTTGACTAGAAAATCGAAGAGTTCCCCGCCTTCAACGTATTCCAACACCAGAAAAAGATCCTTGTCGTTCTCGTACACGTCGTAGAGTCTCATGATATTGCGGTGGTTCATAAGTTTCATCATAGTGATCTCCTTGTCAATTCCAAGACGCTGGCTTTCTGATTTTGCTTGTTTGGTGGCGAGTGAGGTGCGAGAATTGACGAGAGGGGTTACCGGGAGGATCTTTACGGCAGCGAGTTGGCCTGTGTCTCTGTGTTTGGCGATCTTGACGCGACCAGATGCACCCTTCCCAACGCACTCGCCTAGAATCCAAGGACCAATGGTTTGGGGATCTGTTGGAAGGTCGAAAGCACGATTCCCGCCAGCAGCAGCCATTTCTCTAGCCCATCGAGTGCCCAGAGGTGCAGTATATTTAATCGGAGGTGCGCGAGGAGGACTAGAAGAGACTTGTGACATGACTCTGATAGATGTGTGAATAGTAGAATAGGGTATAGAATGTATTGAGAGGAGTGCTCGACCAGCGGGCAGCGACCTTTAGATTGTGATGAAGGCAAGAAGTTGTTGTGACAGAGACCGTGACATTCTCTCGATCATGCTGGTCGCCTCCTGGGCCCTGGTACATTCACTGTGGGCTCCCTCTGTTCGTATCCATCTTACATCGGACATTATATCACGCACTGCTGCCCAGTCAAATGCTAGATCCAAATCGTCTTTACTCACCAGCTCTAGACTCCGATACCCTCGTTGCCCTCCAGCCCACTCGGTCTTCGAGGTCTCGTCGAACGAGTACGCCCCTTTGTCGTCTAATTCACCAGCTTCCATCACCCCCACAACCTCTGAACAAGCTTTAGTAAACTCTGCAAAGGAGGGTAAGCATGATCTCGCAAACGAGGTTCGGCGACAGCTGTTGGAATTGGGTGTAAAGATTAAACCCAGCTCAGTATATGAAGTGGTTGTGGAGGACGTGTTGCAGAATAGGACACCGTCGAGTACCTCAACTTTATGGGATTGGCTCGCATTGCTACCTGATGAGGAGGAACCCGGCGCAGAAGCATTCAGAAGGATACGCGAACTTTTATTAGCATCCCCGAAGGAAAATCTACCGTTCATTAAGCAGTTTGGCCGGATATGTGCATCGAAGGGCTACACATCCATCCTTGTAAACGATATCTTACCCATTATTTCACATCACACTAGCCCTGAAGTTCATGCAACTTTTATCAGAGAACTCCAGGTAGCGGCCGGGGCTCATCGAGAAACGATAGCGAGATTATCCCCAGCTAAGCAAGCTGACACGATGGAGCGGTCTGCCGTTATAGAGGACGTGCTGGACAAATATGACACCAGTTCAGAATCTACACCTGACCAGTCATCCATTCTCAGGCTCGTCGAAGAGACACTGCCAAATCCATTGCCCCAGCCATTACCCGATGATCGGCTGGTTTTCGAAGACGCCTCAAATCCTGAATACGCTTTGTATTCTACTGCTTCACCCTTATTCACACCAAATTCTCTCATCGACAACCTTCGTTCACTTGTCGATAGCAAGGCATACGACGAGGCGTTTCGAATCCTTAAGGAGATCCGGGACCTAGACATACGTATACCCACCCATTGGAGTTACTTTAGAGCCGCGCGAAATGTGCTGCGCTCGTCTGATCGCTATGCACCGCTGTCGCAAGAACACGTGGACGCATTCGCGTCGTGGGTTTCCCTGATCCCTCCAGTCCACCACACAAGCCGTTCTGTTACGTTCATGCCCACATGGAAGCTAATTTTTTATGCCCCAATCCTCAATATGGACCTCACCAGGCGCTTCGCTCTTATTCTTGCATCGAAAGGCTTTGCACAGCAAGTTGTATATGAAGCCCTCCCCTTTATTATAAAACTTTTTCCCTGGGACATCTGCCATCGATTTATCATCGAGCTTGAAAATGCAAACAAGGAGTATTGGACAAGACTAAAACCCACATCGGCCTTTTTCAGAACTCGGAAGCTAATTGCGCTTGCTCGTGAAGTAGCCGTGAAGAATTTACTTTCTTCAGGCCGCTTGGCGGAAGCCATTGCCCTACTTCCTGACATCAAAAGTAACCCATTTCCTTGGACAAGGTCAACCTACGCCCTTCTTCTGGAGTGCCTCCGCAAATCAAATGATAGCGCTGTCGAACAGTACATTTGTATCGTTGCTACCCTTCGCAAAGATCAAAGAACTTTGTTTAGCTGGAATGTTCACAACGAGTACCTCCCCGTAGCTGCTGCCGTTGGTACTCGGCCTGTGGCATCCACAGAAATGGACACGAATCTTCCCGAACATTTAAAACTTGCAGTTGAATCCAAAGAAGATTTCCCTCATTATAATACACTTGTCAAATTCATAAAGCGATGTTTTGATAACGACAAAATTGACGCCATTTTGGCGCTACGAAATATTGCTTTCTCTTCCGGCCCTCGAAATGCCTCCGCTTTCATTTTCTCGGAGATGCTTTATTACATACGAGAGGGATGGCACGATATCGTCATCCAGACGTTTGTAAACCATTACTTTCTCGCCGGAGTTCCTCAGGACGAGGTTGTTGCCCGATGCTATAGAATGGAGCGGATTCAAGCCCAGGCCGAAGACCATACTAAGCCTTCAATCTCACTTCTGCTTAAACGGAATCCAAATGCCAAGAAATTATGGCCGAAAAGATCTCATTGTTCTCTAGTTTGGCACTCTCTCGTAAAAACCGCGCCAGACCACGCTGCTCTCGAACGTCTGTATGCAGATCTCGTCCAACGCGGCCTCCACGGCAGGAATGCAGCGCATACACTCACGGACACCAGGAACCAGTTCCTCACCACTCCCAATGGCCAAAGTTATGTTGAGGCAGCCCAATTTGTCCCCTTCATACGATCGCTCATGCAGGCTTTCGGGGCTGATCGTGGCGTATTGGTTCTAGCTGACATGCTGAAAATCGGGTTGGCACCTGGTATCTATCACTATACAGAACTGGCTGGTCAATATGCGAGGACAGGAGATAGCCTACGAGCGTTTAATGTGCTAGAGCAGATGGAAAGGATGTACGATAAACGAACAGTACCTCCAGGCAGATCCATATCTTTGCCACCGCCAGACGTCGTGATGTATATTTCTCTTATAGCTGGCTTTGTTATCTCTCGAGACGTGCAAAGCGCGGAGGAAGTTGTTCGTCGATTGCAGATCCGCCATTCGTATGTTCCTGGTGATCATCCGGCGTTGGATGTCGTTCTTTATAGGCTTGATCTTCTTCGAAACAAGCTTCGCTACCAGTATGTCTTTCGATATCTTAACAACTACGAAGTAAAGCTCATGTTACATAATGAAATTGCAGTCAGTCAGCATGAAGCATGCACATGTGTAGAGTTGCATGTGCATTGAAATTGCTGTTAATCTCGCCCGGCCACCTTGTCCTATGACGCACGCCTGAGTCTGGACAAATTGTGCCTTTGAGCCACACAGCACGCTGTGCGATGTTGTAGCTAAGCATGCGACGTGCACACATACACAGTCATTGAGTCGTTGCAGACTGATGGCGTCATTCTTGATATCTGTGTTGACGGTACCGACCATATATCTTTTACTTTAAACGTTGCATACCAGACGCGCGTGGTGCACGCCCTCCAGAGGGAGCACAGGCGACATTCCACAGTTTATCAGGGATTTACCCTCGTTTCGTAAATAACTCCTTCTTACGTCATTTCTCAACTCGCATGAAAGAGCGGTCGTGTCGGAGGGTATGCAATCTGGAGTGAGCAGCTAAATTTCTGAGCTGATCATCACCGGTGCCCGGTGGGTCGAGCTAGCGATGGCCCCGAATACTTTCGGCATAATGCATAATTTCACTTACATTCCAGCAAAAGTAAATTGGCAAACGGGGTGGGTATACTATGCTCTCGTTGGAAAGGGGGAGTCTGATAGATTGAGTAAAAGAAGTGTGGTCGGTCATAAAGTGCTATCGAGGAGAGAGAAAGGAATGATGGTACTAGTTTTCATTGGCACACCAGAATATATGTATATATGTTCTGTACTGTGCGATTCTAAGTAAGGATCCCCTGACTCACAACAGGCATGCTCACTTATGACCCTTGTAATTCTAGAATGGCCCCAACTTCTCTCTATTCACAGCTATTGTTGCACCTTGAAGAACATTCCAAGGCCCCCTAATCAAATCTTCACTCTTCACACTCCTGCAGCCATAGAACTCAGCATCAAGTACCAACAAGAGACATCAATGCATGCATACATGTATGTACATATTGATGCATGTGAAATAAAATTCTGATGCTTTATGCTTTTATAGTAGATAGTGTCATTCAGCATTATTAAACATAGTAAAATAAAATAAAATGTTTATCAAGTATTGGGGATATTTTCTAATACTTACCTGGTGACTGAGATGGCACTGGAAATCTCTAGGGAACTGCATGGGCTTTACCCATAGGTTTCCCATGCTTTTATTTTCTAATTTATTCAATGAGTTTTGCATGAAAAATCATAAAATAATGATTTTCTGGAAGCTTTTTTTTGGCTCTCTGTAATCCAATGCATAAAACAATTTTGGATGACATCTTTCATGTGACAAGGTTGAAAATATATTATTTTGTCCATTGTATCACAAGCACCCATTGAATAGCTACCAAGAAAATTATATTATGATTTTCATGCAAAACTCATTGAATAAATTAGAAAATAAAAGTGTGGAAAACCCATGGGTAAAACCCATGCAGTTCTCTAAAGATCTCAACTGTGTTACTAGATATGCCTAACTCAAGGAACTGTAAAGGGATTAGGAGGTGACCCAAGGGCTTGGCAATTTTCTGAATTCATCCCATATTTTTTTCCATCTTATTTCACTCCATTCTGCATTCTATGATTTTATCTCTATTTTATAATTATTTCCCCATATTTGTACATCTTGACAGTTTTATTTTCAAAGGCAGAGCCCCTTCCAGATGCCTATCCACTGATATAATGTCACTCCATCACTGTAAGGGGAAAAGAAGGTATCCAAGGTGTCTGGGCAATTTTCTGCATTCGTCCCATAGTTTTTTATATTTTATTTCACCTTATTCTGCCTTTACTGTGATTTTCTATGATTTTATTCCTACTATATGGCTATTTTTCAGTTTTTTCCATGTTGGTACATGTTGACATTTCTATTCTTGGACTCAGGACCCCTTCTGGATGTTTACCTATCAAGGTGATATCATTTCATAGTTTGATCTGCCTATTTCCAACTTTTTTCTATTTTTAGCCTATTATTTGATTTTCAGGTCTATTACATATACTGGGCATTGACAGATGAGTCCTTAGAGTTTTCTCTTTGGATTCCCCTCTGTTAGCTCACTGTTAAGTGAGCTTTGAAGTTGCCCTTATAGTAAAAACTCTCTCTTAAGGCTCAAAATCTCGGACACACTGCCAAGATACAGGAGGCAGGTACAGAGTAGAAGATAACTCCCAGAGCTCCTCAGACTTCCTACACACTGTCCCAGATACTCCCACCTTTAGTGCACACTACATTTCACCTGACCTACTGCCTAGCACCATGGACGCCTCAGAGTGCATCAATCTACTTGAAGGCAATGTTGCTGGAGTTTGCATGCAAATTGATGCACTCACTTCCACCATTGAAAACTTCATTAGAACCTTTCAGTCAAACCCCACACCACCTATTTTGATCTCTAGCATGCCTAGCATGGACATGCCACTCAATGCATGCCTAAGTGAAGATGTGCACATTAAACCATCGCCCAGACACCAAATTCAATGGTGCATGTTCCCATGGATGGTCTTTCTTCAATTCCTGCAAGTTACACATTAGTTTATGCCCAAATCAGTTCATGGATAATGCTGCTAAAATTTATTAGGCTCTGACATACATGAAACTAGAGCATGCCTATCTCTATGTCAACCATATACTTTACCAAACCAAGGAGTGTAGATCTCTCCCCTTCTTATCCTGGAGGGGACTTTCAGAATGAGTTCATATGATACTTCTGCCCTATCAATGAATGCCAACAAGCCATGACACACCTTGAATCCATTTTCTACTACCAAGCATGTCGATCCATGGATGATTACATCAATGAATCCCAAAATCTGGTGGACATAGTGAGGTATGGGAGTGGATTACCAGTGGTGGTGAAGTTTTGTCGATGTCTGAACTGGGAAATTCAGGATCGGATTGCACAGATATTGGAGAGACATTCAGCAGATGATGACATAAATGCATAGTATGAAGCTGCCTCCCCCTGTGTTAAGAATCGATTCACAAATATGGTATTCACTGCAGCATTCTGCAATCATACTACCCCTATGCACCAGACCTTGGCACTGACCCCTAGTGCCCCAACTCCAATGGATGTCAATGCAGCCTGTAGTTGAGCCCACAGGCTGGATCTCTGCTACTGTTGTGTGGAAACAGGACACATGGCTCACAACTGCCCCCACCATCAGGACATCTGCAAATAGGTGAAGTCATCATGAGTCATTGTCCTTCTCATTGTCATACTTTCTTTGAAGGCAAACAGGAATGTCGAGGGAAAAAGATACTCTTACAATGCACTAAAAAATGTTGTGCTGGTACAATGCCCATGCCCAATATGGACTTAGAAGATGTTCCAGATCTTGCATCTAATTCAGACAATGATGAAGAGGGGGGAAAACAGATTGAGGAAGGTGACCAAATTTTCTACACTGCTATTAACTCTTTGCATGAGGTGCATGCCACCTCAAACATCTCCCAATGTCTCATGGAGGCCTTCCACAAGAACAGTGTGCCCAAATCCTTCACTGACTTTGTGCTGTAAGGGCAACCTCAAGCCTCACTTAATAATGAGCTAACAGAGGAGAATCCAAAGTTAACATTATTCTACATAGTACAAACACTTTAGACACACCTAACAGAGGGGAATTCAAAGAGAAAACTTTAAGGACACATCTGTTGATGCCCAGTATATGTGATAGACCCAAAAATCAAATAGTAGGCTAAAAATGGAAAAAGGCAGAGATAGGCAGATCAAATTGTGGAATGACATCACCTTGATAGGTAAACATCCAGAAAAGGTCCTGCCTCTAAGAATAGAACTGTCAACATGTACCAACAAGGAAAAAACCAAAAAAAATCATAAAATAGGAATAAAATCATAGAAAATCATAGAAAAGGCAGAATAGAGTGAAATAAAATATAAAAAAATATGGGATGAACACAAAAAATTGCCTAGACACCTGGGACACCTTTCCTTCCCCTTACATCACCCCAATGCATTTGAAACCATATTTGCCCAAAGTCAGATGCTTGGATGTGCTGAGGTGCAGAGGAATGTTGCTGGTGAAACTCTGACCAGTTGTGGGGCATTCACATCAGACTCTGTGATCCAGAAGTTCTCCTCATGCCCATAACCCTTCCAGTGCACCAGGTATTTGAGTTTACCTCAACATAAGCAGTTGTCTAGGATAGACTCAACCTCATACTGAGGTTTGCCTTTGATAACTGTAGGAAGTAGAGGAGGTCGTGCCACATGTCCAGAAAATGGATCTGTGGGAGCAGGCAGCAATTTTATGATATGAAAAATGGGGTGGAGTCTGGACATTGACTGTGGTAGCCATAGGTGGTAGGCATGTGACCCGACACATCTAGTGATGAGGAACATTCCAAGAAAATGGTGGGTGAGTTTCTTGGATGGGCATGTAGTAGAAATGTCACTAGAGTTGAGGTAGACACAATCACCAACCTTATATGTGGGTGTGGGTGAGTGACATTGGTTGTAGAAGCATGCCATGTTATCCTTCACCTTAGTCAAAGCTGACTTTGCCTCCTGCAAAGTGTCCTTTATCTGCTTTGTGAACTCATTCACTGTCTCTGAGTGTGAGGGTGCTTGCCAAGGCTTGAAACCCATGCATGGGTGTCACCCTGTGTTAAGGAGGAAGGGAGTTTGTTGGGTGGAGGAGTGGACATGATTGTTGTACCCAAACTCAGCTATAATGAGGAGATCTTCCCAATCATCCTGTTACTCATTGACAAAGATGCGGATATACTGCTCCAGTTCTTAGTTGACATGCTCCATCTGTCCATCTTCTGTGGGTGGTAGGCAGTAATATGTTCAGTTGGTACTCGGTGCAGAGTCTCAACAGAAAGTATGAACACAAAACCTAAGCTGCAGGTCTGCTCAGGATGCAGGGACTCATTTAGAGGGCCTCAGATTGTCTTTCAAGGTGCAAAGACTACTATGGAGGTGGGATCAATGGGTTGCAATGTACACACTAAGTTGTGCACACAAAAAGGAAGATATGTGCAGTGGCAAAAAAGTGTGCAATACAAAAGTACAGAATGCACAACAATGATGGAGGTGAAAAGTGGGAGGTGTGATGGGATGAAAATGAGGTGGGAGTGTGTCGAAGGTGTGACACATGGACTAGGAGTGCAAGTGAGCTGCAAATGCAACTTGGGAGAAAATCCACAAATGGTGTGCAAAACATGGCTATACAATGAAAATATACAAACAATCTGCAAAACACAGTTATACAGAGGGCACACTGCAAAAGTGCACAAATGAAGACAATGGATGCAAATGAAGGATGAAATGCAGCTATATGATGAAGGATGCAAGCGATGCACAAACTATATGAGGGGCACACTACAAGGTGCATGAAATGAATGATAATGCACAGACTATGTGCAATGCTAAATGAAATCTGTAAACTATGGGGAAAAAGATTCTCTGAATTCTTTATGTACCTGGGTACTATGTACAAATGACTTAAACCACACCATGCTGCTACCTTAGCCAATCAGATTTGTGCATGATATAGCCCAATACCCAACTGTTCCAGTGTGATGTTCTATTTTGGTGTGCTTTAGGTCCTGTGCACTCTGCTCAAATAGTCTGCTTCAGTGTTATGTGTCACATGCTGCACCTTAGTAATAGTGATGTGATCAACCTGTGCCAATTACCAGATAAAGCAATGCCGATTGGAAATGTGGAAGAACTATAAGGAGATGCTGTGTGATGCCCCAGAGTTTTATGGGGTTTAATGATAGTACCTGTGTTCATGGAGACAGCATGCAAAGTACAAACATCACAGTGCTAATCTTAAACTCATCATGATCATTGAAGCCATCTGTGCAGATAGCACAGAGCTTAAGCTCAGTTTTGTCTTTTGAGGCACATCCTTCTGCCCAGAATGGTTTGATAGTGACCCTGACATCATGTAAGTGTTTATTGGATTGCTTTTGTTATGTGTTTGCTGACAGTTTATCAGTGTTGCAACATTGCAAAATGGCTGGTCTGATAACTTCATTGGTGCAGAGTGGTTCAAGAAATCACTTATTTCACAGCTACAGCACAGAACACATCTAACAAACTAATTTTGCTTGTCCTTGATGGTCATGACTCACATGAAACTTCTGAGATCATCCACCTCACTAAGAAAATAATATCATTGTTTTCTGCCTTCCACCTCATACCACACACAAGCTGCAGCCTCTTGATATGGGTGTCTTCAGACCATTCCAATGTGCTTGGCTAGATCATTGTAATGACATTGTGGAACTTACTGGGTCAGAAATGCCAAAAGAGAATTTTATCAAGGAATACATGCAGGTCAGACAGGCAACATTCCATTTGTTTACCATTATTTCAACATTCAAGAAAAGTGGTCTCTGGCCCATCAATAGGACCATCTTCTCAAACACATTTTGCATCCATCCTTATTCCACAAAAGCCTGGGATTTTCCACAAGCACCTGAGATCGTGCAGTTGCCACCACTGGATGCTGATGAGAGTGATTCAGACTCAGACTCTGACAGTGATTCTGATGACAAATCTAATTTAGAATCTTGAGCATTATGTGGAGCATCATGCTCACATCCCATGGTTGAAAAGTATTATTCTCTAACTGCATTGTCGTCAACATCAGCTCCTGGGTCCTCCACCATGCCAATGGAATCTGACTCCTCTCCCATTGATATACTACCATCACCACCACCTAAAGTCTCTCCCATTCTTAAAACCCAATTCTATCATGATCCTGTTCTTTTCACATGGATTTCCCAGCTCGAGTCCAATATGGTGGTGCTCCAAGGCCACATCAAGATGGTCAAGCTCAAGCTACAAAACAAGAAGCACAAAAATAATAAACAAGCTAACAAACTGAGCAAGCAGTGGAAGCTTAACATGGAGGCATAAGTTTTAACATCGGCGGAGGGCAAACAGCCAGAGCAGAGAAGGATGCAGAGCAAAAGACAAAGGAATAGAAAAAGAAGGATGTGGCAGCATGACAAAAGCAGAAAGAGAATGACAGGAAGCAGCAGTGTCGAGCATGTGTGCCCAACACACCTTCTACAGGTTCCTTCTCTTCAAAGAGCAAGCCAGATTTGCAGGAGATTGCAGGTGCACTATCCCTTTTGGAGAATGGCACTAAAGAAGTATTGGTTTGTCAAATCAATACCTTCTTTGACTTGCATCCATGGCTTTGAGACAGTGACAGATTTACTGGCCTGTGTAATTGTTGATAGGTCCATTGTGTGTTCTAGGGTCTGGAAAGGTCTCCAAACATATCGACATTTTACAATTCACTCTCACAACCTCTAAAAATGCTACAAATCTGATTTTGAATCTATTTTGAACCATTTTGGATGACTTTGAACAATTTTGAACAATTTTGAATGACTTTGTGACACTTTGAATGCCTTCGAACAACTTTGCACTGCTTTGAACAATGTTGGCCACCATATAGCTGTTCCAAAACCCTTTTGACTTACATAGCACATCCAGAACGAACCATTGCATTACATATCAAGCACTACTAGACATAAAAAGAGATGACAAAAGATTTAGAATGCGATAATGGCAGTTTTGTGTTTCAATGATATATTTAAGCAATAAGATAAGTATTTTCACTATACTGGGACGATGTACAATTCAATTATTATCTTTTCATTTGTTTTATGTTTTACAAGAATTCCTTTATTGTTGTGTATATTGCCTGATGTTTTCCACATCTTATATTTTCTTTTTAGTACTATCCCTTCAAAATCTATATAGACTTGTACTAGTTACTTAGAATAACAGACAAGGGAACAGAGAAGAAGTTACCCTCTCCATTATTGTTCAATTTAAGAGCTATTCTCTTGAGTCCAAGTCTGGCCTCGTATCTCTAAGTTCTGTGAAATATTGTGAACTTCTTCAAGCTCTCATATTTACTTCTTGACTTATCACATATCACCTATCATCCTTTGAAAACACTTCTAATTCGCTATATTCGCTCCTCGATATACCTTGACACCAATCTGACTCTTTCAAAACTCCTTGAACCACTTCAAACCACTTTGACCTTCCTCGAAACTACTTCAAACTTCTTCGAACCCCTTTGAGCATCTTTTTAAACCTTTTTTAAATCTTTTTGTACACTCCTAAAGTTCATTCGCAATGTGTCTCACCATTTCATGCTTCTAACCACAACCTTTGGGTATCAGTGGTGACATTTAGTACCAACTCGCACCCTTCCTCTAGCCTGTGTTATACTTCTTAGATTTTTTAACAGGTTTTTGTTAAGTTTCCAGGTCGAGCATTATCACCGTGCCCCCAGATGGTGAGCTAACATGAATGACACAGCCCAGACTCGAACTTTCAATAATCCACCACCCATTCCTTTAGCACCTCAAGCTTCTGGATCTGCATCACAGCTCCCACTCACCATGAACATTGTGAACTTGCCAGTTGCTAGTCCAAGTATATCTCACAACACTTTCTCTCCTGCCCCACTAAATCATCACCATTTTGGTTTCTATTTCACAGACATGCTTTGAAATTATTACAGCCCACACTATCCTCCTTCCTATCCACCTTCGTGTCCACTTTCGAACAACCATCCACTTTCTCAGCCTGCCAGCACTATTCTAAATCATATCCAATTCTACAACTCATTTCATCCTATAGATCCTACCTTACTTTCTACATAGTTGTATATACTTCAATTCAATGATTTCTTGTGCCTCAGCATCTCAAGCTACTTGCCATTGAGGTGGCCAGCAGATATTCAAGTTTACTGTGACAAAGTGTGACAAAATTGATAGTGCCTCTTCATTGCTCTCGAACATGGGCATACCACCCAGAGACTTTGAAGAGAGTGTGTTACTGTATTGAGTGTGTTACTGTATTCTGGTCTAGTGTAGGTGTCCTGTTAAATTTTTTTGGGCTTTGGGAGTGGTTTTTGCCATGGCAAGTCATTTTCATTTGTATCACTGTTTGATCACTCTGGCTACCATTTCTCGACTGCTTCCACAGCATGTACATATTTCTTAGTTAAATTATACATACATCTGTTACTACCATTCCATTAGATCCCATAAAACTTTAGGGGGATTGAGCAAGCAGATAAAATGTAGAAATTGAATTTCAGACTCCCTGGAAGATTTCAGACCAATTGGGCAATATAGTATAGTATTAACTTTGGATTCCCCTCTGTTAGCTCACTATTAAGTGAAGCTTGGGGTTGCCCTTACAGGAACACCTTTGTGACCTTTCACACATCTCAAGTGTTGCCATTTGTAGAGAAGAACAAGGAGCTGTTCCCTGGGTGGGAGGCAGCACATTCTTCCCCCAGTTGTTGTGGATTCAGAAGAAGAATTTTCCATTGATCGTATTCTGGATGAATGCAGGCAAGGTCACTATCTTGTTCAATGGCAAGGCTACAGACTGGAAGAAGACTGCTCACTGCCTGGCAGCAAACTACAAGATTGCAAGGCAATGGACATCTGGTTGGCTAGGAATGGTCCAGTTGCTTGTATATGTATGTATGTAGCATTTGACATTCTTTGCCAGCTGGTAGCTTTTTCCACTGGAATTTTTGATGCACCCATGCTTATGGCCTTTTTACTTAAATGTTGTGTTACCAGGAAGAGAAATGTGAACCCACATCTCCTTTCTTCAAGTTTTTTTAGAGGTGTGGAGGGTGTAAGCATGCTTACCATTATTGACAGCTATTTACTGTATACACAAGTCACATCACAAACCCTTTTTTTTTCTCTCTCTTAAATACTATCATGATCCTTTTTCCTTCTAGCTAAATATCTCTCTTTCTCTCACTCAATAGATACTTTGAGCCCATTTCTCTCGTTGTCTGATCATTTTCCCTTCTCTGTTTTCTAGTGAACTCTGGACACCAGGATTACAACAATCCATATATACTGAATGGAAGTAAAATTCTATAACCTAGTGGGTTGCACTAGGACCACAGATCATCCCTAATTCACAATCCAGAAGATTTGGGGCATTTGAGGTCAGATTCTGGGTATCTGAACAAAAGTTGAGGTTAGTCAACCAGATGCAAGATCTTTGGCTTACAACAAATTTTAGAATAGGAGATTCAAGCACAAGAAGCTTGTGAAGGTATCCAGAACTCATTTTTTTTTCTATACATTTTCGAACACCCCAGCCACAGAAAATTGATCAAATGTGCCCAAACAAAATCATGAAAAACAGGCATAACCAGGGTCTTGTTGAGCTAGTCAATGGATCTCTGCACAACAAGTGTAAATAAAGTGACATCATATGCACTGTAAGAGGATGGCTTGATCCCGAAAAATCAAAATTTCGAATTTTCTGTATTCCTGTCCGGATTTCACCTACCCTCTCTTGCCTTTTTCAGCTCCACCTTCCTAAAAAGGAAACTTTCGGCTGATGGACTGGCAAGGTTGTCAATTTTCGCTCGAATGCACAGAAAACCCTCAGAATTGCATATTTTGACATCAGTCTAATGACTTTTAAGGCATTCTGGAGGGGCCAGGGAAATTTTCATCACAAAACCTTTGTCTAACCCTTCATATCTTGCCCCGGATTGGACCTAGCTTCTGGCTCCCTGGCTTTAATTTTTGTCTGGACACCCACCAAGTCAGGATCTGGCCATTTGGCCTCAAATGTCCAAAACCTGACCGGATTGGGATCAAGGCTCGGTAGGGATAATCCGGGGTCCTACTGTAAGTAGAGAATTTTTTCTGAGTTGCTTATGTGACGGAGTCGGTCAATTTATTCATTTCCATTTCCGTATCAATGGCAGTGCCGGCCTGTCCGGGGGCCTATTTGCCCCGACTAGATTCAGATCTATGTTTTCCTGGTGCCGTAAGTGTCTTGTAAAAAATTTTCTGTGCGATCACATATCAATCTTCCTGTTCGGTCTTGTGCTGCTTCCGAGCCAGCTGCATGTGCGTCTGCATCTGTTAATTATACGATTTATAGGAGCCTGACTCCTGCTCTGTCATTAATATCTCCGTTGACCAGGACTCGCTTGCCATGATACCTCGATGACCAAGATCATCGGTGATCATCGTTCTCCGTCGTAATCGGGCTTCGTGTAAGTATAATATCACTCTTTTTTACTCGAGTTGAAATTTTCATAGCCTGCTTCAGAAGCGATAAATTTTTTTCCATCATGACAGATCTCGACTACATCCTCGGGGTTGATAAGAAAAATTCGTTAACAGTCTGCTTCAGAGGTTCTATAACGGACCAACGTCACAGTAATAAATGCTAATCTTACATATGAGAGGACTCGGAGACGCCAGTGCCAAAATGATTGATCTTGTATACACACCAAATAAATACTTACGGTGGTGGGTTCATCATAACATTTCGATAGTGATTCTTTTTGATTGCTAAGTCTGGTCCTTGCGAACTTCCTGCCAACATTGATGCCAGAAATATTTAATTGATCAACTATGAAACAGAATCCAACGCATGTTATCAAACAACTGTCTTTCACAGTGTGCCTTTATGTACAGGCTTTGAGTTTTGATCCTTGCAAACTTCCTGCCAACGTCGCTGCCAGAAATTATGTAGTTAAACAATCCTGCTATGCAACGTAATTATCAAACAAACATCTTCTATGTGCCTTTGCACTGCCTTCCAAGTCCAGTCTCTGGCGTCATATTCGATCGTGATCGACGAAAGAAATTCCGACCTTCTCCATCAGCAAGTACTTAAAGGCTCACGGAGAACTTCCGATTGTAATACATCCAAACACGCGGAAGGTCTTTTTTTATATAAATACAGTAAGTCTGTAAGACTAGTGATGGAACAGTACTAGTATGAAATTACAGTAATGAGAACATGAGATGAATGCAAGAGGTGCTACAGATGGAAAGGAGAAGCAAGAGAATACTAGCAAAGTCGTAATGGTATGGTGTAGTAGGTATCAAACGGTAGTCGGGTATCAGCTATCCGAATTCATAAACAGTCCTCAAAGTCAAATGGCGAAGAAGGCTTCTTGAACCTTGGTGAGTTGATATTCTGTAGACGAAGCAAATTGTCAGCTGCCTGCCATGACTCCGGTGAGGGTGTTCCAAAGGCTCAATACGTACTCATTAGTGCGCTCTCCTCAGAGAAAAGGCTCAACGACGTGATCCCGTCTCGAAGCTTCTCCATAAGTTCCTCTTCGCCAACCTGAGGAGCGCCCGGCGGCCATGTATCGGGGAGTGACCGGACACGAGAGATCTCGTCAATGAAGACATGACAGGCGGTCATCCACAGAGTCTGGAAAGAGTGACACCATAAGCAAAAGGAGTTGTACGACGACATCAATGACTTACACCCATAATGGGGTTTATGTAGCCAATCTCTTGGAGGTTAAGACCACCAAAGCTAACCATGTTTCGTGATGCAGTTAAGCAATGTCGTTTGGAGGCAGAGTCAGCGTAGGAAAATATGCTATGTAGCTTGATGGTGGCAGCGTCCGTTAACGCATGAGTCAGCAAGATAGTTCGAGTCGAGGATTGCTTGGGATCCGAGTCCGATAATGGTGGTAAAGTGGCTCGAAACGCATCGATTAAACGATTAATAGATTGAAAAGCAGCAGCGAACGCTTGGAATTCTCTTTCACTTAGATCTGGGTCGAGCGTCGATAATAGGCGGGGAAACAAGGTATCAGAACGCACTGGGTGACCATTGACCTGAGATATGAGCTGCCCGATGGAACAAAATGGCAGCCTTAACATTCATGGTAATTGTTGAATTGCCGCCATGTGCGCTTTGTAAGGGATTTCCAAGGAAATTCCGGACGGTGGAACTTCCTCGAACATTAGCGGGTAGTGGGCCCTGTCGAAACGTTTATCAATTTGATCAGAAACGCTGCCAGACACGGACCTCCGAATAACTATTTATATCCAAAGGCCAAGGAGTGTCCAGTTGCGTACCCGGGGCTTCTAAGGCTCCGCAAACGCTTGATGGGGGCTCTAAGGCGACTGTGATATATTTATGCAGCATAAAAACGATCCAAAAGCCATTGATCCGTTCGCCCTCTTCGATATCGTCATGTGGTGGACGTAGAGAAATGGGAGTATCCGACGACAATCCTATGACAGGTGCAGCAAATAAACTGGAGGAACGAATTCTATGAAACCCGCCACCAAGGGCGAGCGAAACTGCTGCAGCCGTGTGGCATTTAGCCTCGACAAACCGTCCGATGCGAAAGAAATAATATGCCAGAAGTACTTCAGCTTGTAATGTGTGCAGAATGTTATTAGGATGAGTGCCTAGTAGATCTGTGGCGGTATGTTGCAAGGCACGTGTCATGAAGGTATGTTCTTGTGCCAGAAGCAGTTCCGAGTGTGAGAGATGAACGCCCCAGAGGTAGACGGCACTTAGAAGTGCAGGTGCGGGCCTCGAGTGGTGACCGAACGAAAGCGGGAGGAGGGTGGATTCGCGGAAGCGAGTGGGGTTAAGAAAGAAACCGAATTCAATGGAATGTGGAAGAAATTTGTCAAGACTGAGGAAGAATACGTGAGTTGCGGAAGATAAAACATTCTTTGACCTACAGGTTTTGAATTATTGAAAAACGCGGCTCCTAAAAAATGCACTGAATGCATTGCGAAACAGCAACTTCACACAAACGCACCTCGGTTCCTAAGAATGGAGAGCTCGTATACTGTCGAATAGGAGATTTAGATGACCCACTCGAACCTGTTGAGTCTGTTATTGCGTCGACCGCTGCAAAATTTGTCCATTGCCTGCCAGATGGAAGACTGGACGTAGTAGACGTTGGTGAGAACGGCGACAACGCACTGCTATGTGGATGAACTTCCGGTACAGAGGGACTTGAAGTAGAAATGGTCTCTAATTCGTGATATGGACTATAAGGATCATGTAGCGTGACCGCTGGAGTTGTTTCGTTTGGATGCTCGAGTTCATGAAGTCGAGCCTCAAGACGTGAAACAGTGTCTTCTAGAGCCCTTGTTCTGGATCTTCCTGGTCCATCATTGTATTCGCATTCGTCATCTTTGGGATGTCGACGACATGGTCCACAAGTTGGTTTGACTCCATCGCATTTCTAATGCAGTCAGTCAGCAAGTCATCATCAATGGAACAACTCCGTTGCACTTACGATTTTTAAAAATCTGATGATTTAAATCGACGTCAGAGACCTTAAGGCTAACAATTAATACATACCTGCAGTTCATACATGCCCTGCCCCTCTTCAACGGTTTCGCCATTGCTCGAGCAACCGCAGTGTGCTTTGGTGTTTCGGCGATCATCGACACAGTCGAGATGCGCCAAAGGGCGTCTAAATAGGTGGAGCACAAGTTTTTTGGAAATCGGTCGGTCCATTTTATAGCTCCGGAAGCGCAGCATATCTTCCGGCGGGCGATAGATGTGCTGTTGAAAACTCTTTGGTTCCGACCATGGCTGGTCGTGGCCGTGGCAGTACAATAATTATCTAAATTCGTCACGTGGCCCGATGTTTGACCACCGGCAAAGGCTCGTACAGAAATTCATTTCATCACTTGATATTTCTCATCCACCGAGCTCTTTACTCAATTCCCGGCGTTTCTCTTCCCATTTTACGCATAGATGCCAGTAGATGCCAGAGATCGCAACGTTTTAACGCCAAAACTCACTTGTAATGCCTGCGTAATTGCGAATGCTGGACCGTGACAGAGTCAATGTTTTGTCTTAGCAACTCCAGATCAGAGCTAACGCTTAGAATGATTTGTCCCCAGTTGACCTGTCTCACTTTCATCGGTTCAACTACTCTCATACTCCAAACACCTATGCACAGCAGGTCATGTCACTGTCAGGCTTGGAGATTGTTATTTCGGTGATCCATGTGCGTATGTCTTGTGTCCTCCCTTGCAATTTTCCAGGTTTCATCCCCACTAACGACGAATGCGATCACGACGTCGTTGAAATATAGCCTGTTTGGTTCATTCACTGCCTCATAACAAGGGCCCTGACTCGATTTCCAGCATATCCGCAAGAGCGAGTCATTGTAGAGAACAGGTCAATATCACCCCGACAAGACGTCGACTATCCCTGGTTTAAGTTTGCAAATTGGATGTATTATGCTATACACGTTTGCGTAAACGTGGCCCGTCTTTGTTCCCGCGAACCAAACTTGGTTTGTTGACGCCTCGTGTCTGCCTCACTTGCTAAGCGTGACATCGAAATGCTCCAAGGACCCCAGGGACGTTCAATTATCGTCCATGATTTTATTGCCTCCACCATGAGTTCCACTATATTGCACAGGTTTTGTTCCCTGCTATTCCGTTGCTCTGCCTCTTTTCATCGGTGCGATTAACCCTCTTCGGTCACAAATCATCCCCGATCCGGGGTTCGCCACCTTGTTGGCGCTAGTCCTGAATCTGAATGTCAGCTTTCATCATCCTGTCATGTGCGTAGAAAAAGGTCAGCATTTCGTTGCAATCCTTCTGAAACGAACTATCAGTCTTCCCACGAACGCTACCTAACGCAATCTCCTCATCACTGCTGTCTCCGGATGCCACCTTTCCCTATTGAGTAGATGACAAGTGGCTTGCGACGATAGACTGGTCAAAGCGCGAAAGACGACTAATTCTTAAAAATGTACATCGAGATCCCATCTCTCGGCAAGTCCGCAGCTCTACTCGGCCATGATTTATGGTTTGTATGGAATGAGCCCAAGCACTTTTCTCCGATTTCTCAATGGACATTTATAAGAGTGGGAATTTACCTTGGAGTTGTCCATGATCGATGAGTTTCGGAATGTTTGCCTATTTCGATGAAAGTGCGCATTATGTTTTCAATTCTCTGCTTCTCGATCTTGGTGTTATTAATTTTATTTCTTGTCAGGTTGGTCTCCTTTATTCTTCCGTTGGAATTGTTTAAAGTATTTAACGTGCCTCTGGACTGACACAACCCCCATATAATCTATGCCGTCCTCATGACTCATAGCTAAGTCCTGGTGGGCGGCACACGAGGCATTCCGACGTATGGGCATGCGGACCGTATAAATTGCAATTTGCGACACAGGTATACACGTGTTTTATTTCAATCCTTCTGGGTCAGATATGTATTCAGGTGGTTCCTCAATCTTCGGGGAAGCTCAGGCTGTTATCGTTCTCGTAACTCAACTCGAACTTCCCATTCTTAGTGAAGTCGGTGTCGATCGCATTGTGCTAGGTTCCTCTAGAGGCAGAGCCCAGTTAACAGCTATGATCCACGAGCAGATCTTGTTCCTGTTCTAGAACGAATATCAACAAGCTTTTGCCGGTGCTTTCCCAACACAGAGAAAAAAGCCCCTTCTTTTAGTATATGTAACTCGTCGTCGCGCATGGCTGGAATCGCACAGAAATAGGGCTCGTAATAGAATACCCGTTGGCCTTGGTCAAACTTCCAGCGTATTCATGCTGCCAGCTCTATGTCTATGATTTGTGAAGGCCCCGAGTGCATATTGAGTTTTCTTTCAATTAATCTGCGAGTGCAGATCTTTTCGTGATCTGATCCAGTGCTACATTTTTACGATACCTACATGAAAAATTCTGAAGTGGGTGTAGTTCTGCATTTTTACTTTCGTTAATTTACCTCTACTCGCTAAAGTGAGGGGATCTGTCTAATTCGATCCTATCAAGAACTGACCAAGCAGGTAGAAAATGTCCAGATCAACCATCCTAAGATGGATAGCCACAGCAATATGTACATGGCCAAAGATTGCCACATAAGCATCGGAAATAAACAAAGGAATAAACAGACAATAAACCCCCGATAAACCTCTCAGGACGCACAGATATGTGCCAACATGGAGGGTATACTCGATCTGTCTAATTTGATCCCATCAAATGAAAGAATACTGTGCTCTTTGCTGTCTTCACCATGAAGTTATTGCCTCCCTGGTGTTGGAGCAGATTACATACGCTGCACAGAGGAAGAGACAACACGTTCCTTATAACCTACCTGGGGTTTAGTTAGTCTTAGAGCTAGGGTTTAGCAGAGGTAAGAACACTGTATATCTACTACAGTACAGGTTCTCCTTATATACATAATAGTAAGGATGTCACATGACTCAGGAATGTGTTTACCACATGTATGTGCAGCAAGCGCAGTAACATGTGTGTGCTGCATGCATTGCCTTATGTATGCAGCATGTATCAGAATTTAATTTCAACACCCCCCCTCAAACTGTACAGCGCTCTAAGCAGCTAAGTTTGAATCTTGAAAGTAATTCCAAGAGAGTCGCTAAATTTCCTGAATAAGATGGCGCCAAGGTTCTTTGTGAACATGTCAGCCGGATTATCACTTCCAGGAATGAAAATGACTGTGACTTTGTCATTTTCTATGCATTCGCGCATATAGTGGTAGCAAATGTCTATATGTTTGATCCTTCTTTCCTGAACTGGATTTGATCCGATAAAGATGGATCCCTGCTTATCAGCACAGATTGGTATGCGCTTCAGTACATATCCAAGTTCCTGGAATAAGGACTCTATCCACACTATCTGTCGACAAGTGTTGGAGAGAGCCATATACTCGGCTTCTGTGGATAACAGTACTACAGTTTTTTGTAAACGGGACTGCCAGCACACAATGCCACTTGCTAGAGTAGCAAAGTAACCCATTGTAGATTGGTGTTTGACAGTGTCAGCTGCCCAATCAGAATCTGTGAAGGCCTGTAGCCCCTCGGACTTCTCACCATCGTAGACAATGTTATATTTCTGGGTTCCCACCAGATAGCGCATGATGTACATTGCTTTGTCTAGATGTTCTTGGCTAGGATTAGCCGAGAATTGCGACATCTTGATTACCACATAAGCAATATCAGGTTGTGTTCCGAGCATCAGATACAATAAAGATCTGATCACAGACTGATATTTTGATCTAAGCATCACGTTGGGCGTTGCTGTGTTTTCCGATGGTCTGTAACCAGTCAGGAGTGGAGTGGGGGTCGCTTTGGCATTTGTCATCTCGAATCTCTCAAGCACTTTGGCAAGATATTCAGTTTGATCGAGTTTGACTTTGCTTGCAGTCTGGGTGACGCGCATGCCTAAGAATTCCATGACTTTTTCAGTACTACGGCACTCCCAATGCTTTAGACAAGCATTTTTCTTTTCATCCACAAGTTTCTTGTTCTTCCCCATGAACAATCCATCATCAACATAGACGAGTGCAATAACAATGTTGCCTGTCTTAGGATCCTTGTGTATGAAAATGCCGGCATCGGAGCTGGCATGCACGAACCCAATGGTGCACATAAATGCCTCTAGCTCTTTCCACCATGCAAGTGAGGCTTGTTTAAGGCCATACAATGCTCGGTGTAAGTGCATTACTTTGCACTCTTTTCCCACAAGTCTGAAACCCTCGGGTTGATCCATATAGATCTCCTCATCTAGTTTGCTGTATAAAAATGCAGTTTTTACATCTAGGCCGGTCATATACATGCCCTCTAGAGATGCAAGTGCAAACATGAGGCATACGGTCTCATAGCGGACTACTGGTGAGAAAATCTCATCAAAGTCAACACCTTCGACTTGTGAAAAGCTTTTGGCCATGAGTCTGGCTCATTTTCTTCCATCTGATTTTATGGAGAAAACCCATCTATTTTTGATTGTTTTTTGATCATGTGGAAGATCGACAATGTCATAGACTTGTCGCTTATGAAGAGCCTCTAATTCTTCATGACAAGCTTGTTTCCACTCACATTGCTGCTGCCGAGGTAGGCGCGCAATATCGCGAAATTGGTTTGGAACTTGGCTTATTTCGCTCGATGGTTTGACTGCTTTTGACAACAGCCAGCAAATAAGCTTATCTTCTCCTTCCTTGGTTATCTTTTTAATATAACCTGCTTCATCCGGTTCCCCCATTGGGTGATCATGTTCTTGATTATTAAAATTGGGCACACTCTCGTGGGGTGCCGAACTCAGTCCAGCAACCAGTTTTTTCTGTTGAGATTGTGGTCGTGTTCAGTTATGATCCGAATCTTGACCTACAGATCTCTTCCAATATCGATCACGTGCAATGTCTCTCTCTATGTCAGAAGGGAGTCGCTTCTCTCCATAGGTATTGCCAGGATGGTTTGGGATGTTCCTCTGCCTGCCTGATCGACAGGGAAATTGCTGCCATTCCTGTTGATCATCACGTCTTGGATGAAAGTCCTCAGTGGTTACTGGAGGCAGCAGAGGAGGAGCATCTGTCACATCGTCATGTGCCTTTTGCTCACTTGGTACATCATCATCATTATTTTCTGATGATGGAGAAAGATCATCTGAAAAGCAATAGCTCCAGAAAGTTTGCTAGCGCTCATATAAGCGGCAGCATTAAAGAAGGAGATCTCAGGAGGTAAGCGAGTTATTCAGCTGGAAGACTAGTCAATCAATAGATTGTATTGCTTTAGCCAGTTGTAACCAAGGACTGCAGAACAGGAAGAGTCAAGTGGGATTATAAAAAATATCAGATTGAACACTTTACCAGACAGAAAAATGACCAGAAGCTTCACAACTTGCATAATGACAGAGTTGCAAGTTCCATCAAATAGTCAGAGTCCAATTGGCAGAATGGTTTCTGTGCTGAAATGATTTTCTAGCACGAAGGAGGAGTTGAGAAAACAATGGGATGAGCCAGAGTCATTGAGGGTTCAGGTTTGTATGGAGTTGTCAGAGATGGATAGGAGGATGGTAAGGGATTCTGGATTGAAAAAAGCAGATGCATTGAGACAGACATACATAGACAGCCAGCTAGGAAAGGTCAACACAACCCTCAGCCCCATTGGCATATTCCTGAGGGTTGCAGACTATTTTTTTAAATCCACAGAATCCAGCATGGATTCATGGATTCAAAGACTGTGGCTGCATAGGCTTTTGCAGCTTTGTACTTGCCACAATTACCAGCTAGATGTCCCTCTTCACTGCAATAGAGGCAAAGACCTTTTTTCATCTAGTGCTCACATTCTTCTCCAGTTCGTTTATTGTTCTTCTCCAACTTGTCAAAGATAGAGTCCTTTGGCTTGTTACTCTTGGACCTGAAGGAGCCACTTGTTGAGAGTTGATTACTGTGATTAGAGCTAGATGGGTTCTGAGACTTGGACTGATTGTTGGAGCTGGAGTTGGAATTTGGATTGGAGCTTGGGGAACTCTTGGAGTCCTTTTTTTTAAAGTTTTTGGAATTCAGAGGTTTTGACATTGAGGTAATTCCCTTTTTCCTGCATCTAGTAGATGTTGTCAGCTTTTTGGGCCTTAAGCCACAAGGCTGCTAGAGTGTCAGGATTTTCTCCCTGCAAAAATTCCAGTCAACCCAGGAGGCTAGTTCCCAGAAGTCCACATTATACTTGATTATATGGCCTCCTTTCTTCATAGTAAGCTCAAAAAGAGCCTTCTCAGCATTTTCCAAAGGGTTGTGAGGGCTGAAATTTCTCTCTAGCTCCCTGAGGAATACCTCATAATTCCACATCCAGTGGGCAGAATCCATTTGGTTGTTGAAGCTGGTTTCAAACCAGCTGAGTACTGATCCCTTGAGATAAGAAATGATGAATAAGATCTTCCTTTCATCAGAAGTGAAGACATGAGGGCAATCTCAGAAATGGAGGTTGCAAGTGACTAGAAAGTCAAAGTTTCTGGGGGTTGAAACCATCAAATGTATCAGATTCCCAAACTTTAATCTTTTCAGGCTTGGGAGCTTGGTTCTGGAGGAGAGTGCAGAGACTGTCCGAGAGGACAAACAGAGCATTGACAATCTGCTGTCTGGGTCTGGCTTTTCACCAACAGGGGGCTGATCTCCAGAGTCATCAGGATTGGAGTCATCCCTGGGGCCATCAGAACTGTTAGGATCTTTAGATCCATTATCTGTTCTCTTCACCTGCAGCTTCCTTGTCAGGAGAATTAAATTGCCTGTCATCCCCTATGTAGTCAAGTGGAGTCAGAATTTGAAGGGGTTCCAAAGGCAGATGTGTAGATATAACATTGGTGCTAACAGGTGGTGCACCAAAGCTGACTTGTCAAAATATGTTTGATGGTAGGACTAAGGCACCAAAAGTAGAAGTGGGTCTAGGAGCTGGGAGTACTGATTGTCAGATAGCTGATAAGCTTGGTAGTGTGCCTGCATGGTTGGAAGTTTCTTGTTGTCCACTGAGTTTGTAATTCTGTGTGGGACATAGAATAAGGTTTAGAATAGTGTGATGATTGATGAGAGAAGTGCGAGTTTGCAAATACTGTCAAAGTTCAGATCACTACTACCAAGGTAAGAACTTGGTCAGGAAAACACCAGACTTTCGGTCAGACCTGGCCATCAGTGGTCAGAGGTTTTTAGAGGTTTCTGGACAGAATCCACTAGGCTGTAGCAGGCCAGATAAAAAGGGGCCAGAGAGGACTTGGCTTCAACTTGTAAGAAGTTGCATCCTTTTCCTCATCAGTTGTCCAATTTCAGGTGGAGGAGTTCAGATATCCAGAGGGTTTCCAGATGGAGGGTGAGAATAGAATAAGCAGAGGTTTTAAAGTTGAATTGAAGTCAAGAAGAGTCAAGGGATTAAGAGATTAAATCAAGAATAAGTTGAGGATGATTAAGGATTGATATTAGACTGGAGATGAATATACACAATCAATATATAATGTATAAGCAACATATACACAAGCAAAAATTTGCAAACTGAAGACTAAGGCTAAACTATGAGTGCTTAAATAACAAAGGCCAGAAGAATAATGGAAAAGGCAGAAGTTTACTAACAGGTCTTGATAAGTGCCTGTGACTAGAATTGATAAGATTGTACTAGGAATAAAGTGAGTAAGCAAATGATTACTAAGGCACATGACAACTTGTCTGATGAAAAGAGTTAGGAGTTATCAGGAATCCGATTGGGTAAAACAGGTCTTGACATTGTCCTGGATACTGTAGTACACATGTTCACAGCTTTGCAGCCTATTACTAGACAAGAGGGATGCAGGAAAGGAAAATAGTTTACAATGCACTAGTGGAAATTATGTAAATATTTATCAGACCCTTTTTGTACATTAATTGTCCTGTCATATACAGTGAGAGACAAAACCTTTCAAATGATTTTTGAAGTTGAACTATTTCTTGAATAACTCAAGAACAGCTCAACCAAACAAGTCCAAATTTGGGATAGTGGTAGAATATCATGTGACTAATAAGTTGCAATTTGTTTTATTACATAATCTTAATTTGTCCCCATGTTATTAATACAAGGTTGGGAATGTGCCTCCAGCACGCGTTAACATGTTTAATAAGTAATATATACAATATTTTTGGTTTTTGCACTTCCACTGTCACAACTTCATTTCTATGTTAGTCTGACAGTACTTCATTATTTTGGTTTTTGCACTTCCACTGTCATGTGTTAACGTGTTTAATAAGTATGGACTTCATTTCTATATACATAGTACTTCATTTTTATGTTACTCTAATAGTACTTCCTTATATACAATATTTTTGGTTTTTGCACTTCCACTGTCACTTGGCCATATTGCCTTGATGTTGTGCACAGACCTTACTCATGATATCACTACATAGAACTGCCCATGAGTGAAGACAGGACTCCTGAAATCTAATCCCACATGCTGCACTGACTGTCCCTGGGATTTGTTGATCGACATTGAAAAGCACAGTCGAACAGGAAATTGGAGTCGAGACAGAGTGAAAGGGAGTTGTCCTTCGATTGGTTGCAGTCGCATCCATGGAATAAACACCTTCTCTCCAGCATGATCTCCAGTAATCAACTGAACCTCCAACACTCTGTTCCGAATCTGAGTCAAAATCCCTCGAGAACCATTGCAGACCCCTCCAGCAATATTGAGATTGCGAAGTATCATCACAGGGATGCCAACCTTGAGTGCCAAGTGTGCCAAAGGTAGATTGGAGCAGTTGATTGAGTTGAGGTATTCAGGTGGATACAGAAGTTCATTGTTTGCAATAGAGTCTGCACTGTGAAACACTTGCTCCTCTCCAGGGAACCTCTGAAGAATGTAATGGTTCAAATCATCCACATCATTATTTTTGCTTGCCAGGACAATCCGCTCTGAGAAGTATTGATCAGGATGCTGAGCATGATTATAGATGCCAGGATAGATGGTGTCGATGAGGGAAGCCAGAGTGTTTTCAGGACACTTGAAATGGTTGGAAAGTTCGATGTTGCCACCCTCATCTGTATGATCACCCTTTCCAACCTTCAGCTGCCACTTTGCAAACTGTCGCTCTTCAAGATCATCCATGTTCAATTGCATGTTGATTTTGAGATGAAGAACTTTAATATGTTGCCAAAGAACAGAGGGAAGCACCAACAATCTGAGGCCATGAACCCCTCTCGATAACAGGCAGGATCTGGTGAAAGTCGCCCCCAAAAATAATAGGAATGCCACCAAAGGGTTGATCAGATTGGAGAATGTCTTTGAGAGTGTGGTTGACAGCTTCATGGAGATGATGATGCTGCATGAGTGCCTCGTCCCAAATGATCAAGTCAGTCTCCTGCAACAGCTTTGCCCAAATTGAACCTCTGGAGATAGAGCAGGTGGATGACTCATTGATGATGAGAGGGATCTGGAGACATGAATGAGAAGTGGAGCCACCTTTGAGCAGGAGTGCAGCAATGCCGGATGATGCTATACAGAGGACGATTTTGCTCTGAGAATGAAGCTGATGGGCCAGAGTGTTGTATACAAAGGTTTTGCCTATGCCACCAGGACCATGAAGGAAAAAGGTCTGGCCAGTCTTGTTGTTGACAGCATGCATGATCTCCTCAAAGACAGCTCTCTGGTCTAGATTGAAAGTGTCCAAGCTCTGTGCAGCCAACTCAGCCTGCTCCACAACATCATATCTGTGCTGCTCTGCAATCAACCAGTTTTTGAGGTTGGCTTCCCAATTCTGAGTGATCTGAGGCATGTATGGCCAATCCTTGCTGAGAGATTTGCCAGAGGATAAGAGAAGCTGGTTGATCAAGTAGAAGCCATAATCCTGCACATCATCATTGGTAGGGTTGAGATGGATATTGTTGTGCTGGAGCTGATACCGCAGGTCATCGCAAATGTAGGGCCAGTATGTGTTCCAAAGCTGGACAGGATCAGAGGGTGCACAATCATGAAGAATAGTGACAAAGAGTTGCCAGAGCTGATGACCTGTTGCCATGGACTTTGCTTCCTCCAAACACTGCACCCACTCTTGGTCATCCTCCAAAAGGCCACATGCCAGACATGCTTCTCTGAATGAGGGATAGACATTTCCCTGAAAAGTGCACAGATGTTCATATGATGTTGCACCCTTGACAGCTGTCAGAAGAAGCCTGAGGTAGAAGCATTTACCTGCAGTAGGCTGAGTGTAGTACATCCTCCCAATAGCGAACCCTCTTTGTCTGGGCTTCTACTTGTGGGCTTTCTGATCCCACATGAATTTGGAGGGAAAGTCCTGATAGAGAAGATCCTGTGCAAGCTCTGGATACTGCTGATTGGCTTTGAAATAGCCAGTGAGGGTGGTGTCACGCTGTGCAGCATGCTGGATGATTTCTTGGATAGACTGTGGACCATTCTGATTCCAAGTGACATACTGCTGGCCAGGGAGGTGGATCTGAAGTTGGATGACATTGGGAGAAGCAGAGTGCATAGGTAAATGAAAGAGGTGCCAAATGCTCTTGCAGGCAGAAATATAGCGAGTGTCCAGATACTATTTGACTTCATTGTTGCAAGTCCCAAACTGCATGGTGATGCAATCATGACCTTTGTACACATATTTGTAGATGTATTTGACAGCTTTGATGGAGGCAATGGACTCGATGTTGATGTGGCAGCAGTACTTCCAGAGGAGATAGGGTGAATAAGTGACGACCCAGCGATTGTCGACCTGCTTTCCCCGAACCTGATATGTCTTTCCAGTGTTCCAATGCCTGGTGGAGGCATAGGCATCCTCAGAGATGGTTGTCTGATTTCTGAATGGCTTGGGGAAATTTTCGGAGCACTGTCCATTCACCATGCAAGGAGCTGTAGGGTTCTCTGCACCACAGGGTTTATGAACCATGAACTTCTTGACCAAATCGAGCAGCTCAGGATTGTCATCAGGAAACTCTGAGCACATGAGGCTGTCTATCTGCTCAGGAGTGCAAAGCTTGGACTCCCCATCAAGAAAGATAATGCAGTGCATGTGAGGCAGGCCATGCTTCTGAAACTCGATCACAAACATATAAGAGAGTGCCTTGCCAAAGATTCCAGTCTCGATGTCTTTGATCATCTCCTTCTGCTTTGTATGGAATGCATGAACAACCAAGTCAGGGCAATCAGCAGCAGTCTGTCCAGGCTTGAGCTCATCCTGAATCTCTGGCCAAGCCGGGTTTGCAGTCATGGTCAGAAAGAGATTACCACCCTTGAAGTAGCAATTGATAGCCAAGGCATCCTGAAGAAGCTGCTGCATATGACGTGTGTTCTCTGCAAATAAAGAAGGCAGGATGATTCTTGACCAAGAGATTCTGTGTCTGCATCCACATTTGCAGCCACAGCATCAGCCAAGCCCATATAGACTTTACCACAAATAGTGTCCTGATTCATCATGATAAAGTGCAACCAATCCTGCTCTGAAGTTGCCCACTGGTCACAAATAAACTCCTGAAAGAGCTTTCTACTCAAGAATATATGCTGAGGCTCAATAGCAGGCGGTTGGGGGTGGGGACGATAGCAGTAGAAATCTGATTCGGACACATGCTTGCGAACTCTTGCACCACCTTCATTAGCAGCTGCAAACTCGATTTGAGGATGCCATTGGAGCTGGCCAGTAGGAAACAGGAGGAGATAGTAAAGAGCAGGATAGAGGGGATGGACATCGGTGATGCGCTGAAGGGGAGGGCCATGCCTGCAGTAGAGAATGATATTACGTGTGCTCTGTGGCTGATCACCATCATCTGGAAAAATGACCACGATCTCATTGTTGGTGGCATCAGGAAGATTGTAGCAGCGATGGTCACAGGATTGATCAAAGCGCAAAGCTATCTTGCACTGCTGGTGTGGAGGCAAGTTCCTGGTGAGCTCATGGGCCTGCTTGTACATCTGAACTGCAGGATGGAGATGGTGGAGCATGTCCTGGAGGGTGAGCAAAGTGTGGTGATTGAGGTGAGTGTTCCAGGCATTGGCCATGTGAAAGTTGGCTGCATTGGCTGGATCATAAATGTAAAGCTGAGCATACACTGGAGATTCACCCTCTTGTGGAAGAAGAGAGCCAATCCTATGGGACAGCTCGCCATGCAGTCTGAAGATGTAGGGGCCAACACCATTGTTCACAGCCTCTTCACCTTCATTAACAGACTCATTGATATTGTGCCCAATGGAAGTCATGGCAAGAGCATTGTTGTATGTGCAGATATGATCACGAAACGACCTGCCAATATGATCCTGAGCAGTGAGCAACTGGAGAAGCTCAGGTGGGACTGGGTGGAGAGGAGGCAAAATGATTTTTCCACTCAAGCAGCACATGCCAAATCTGGGATTTATATTGGAGGATGCTGTGAGACACTCGGCCATCCAGTGCAATGCATGACAATTGGGACACTGAATATCCATTCTCCCCAGATAATGAACAGGCCAGTCAGGACTAAAAGGACAGCATGCAGGAGGGAGGGGCCCAAGTGGAACAGGTGCAGGATCAATATGTTGAGCCACCTGGGATAATCGAGTCAGTCACAAAATAAAAACATGACCAAAAAGGACATAAGCATACATGTGGAGGAATATCAACAACAGGGATGACAGGTGCAGGAATGGGAGGAACAGGTGCAGGCAGATCAAAAACAGGGATAGCAGGTGCAGGAACAGGAGGAACAGGTGCAGGGGGATCAAAAACAGGAACAACAGGAGCAGGAATGGCAGGAACAGGTGCAGGGGGATCAAAAACAGGGATAGCAGGTGCAGGAACAGGAGGAACAGGTGCAGGGGGATCAAAAACAGGGACAACAGGTGCAGGAATGGCAGGAACAGGTGCAGGGGGATCAAAAACAGGGATAGCAGGTGCAGGAACAGGAGGAACAGGTGCAGGGGGATCAAAAACAGGGACAACAGGAGCAGGAATGGCAGGAACAGGTGCAGGGGGATCAAAAACAGGGATAGCAGGTGCAGGAACAGGAGGAACAGGTGCAGGGGGATCAAAAACAGGGACAACAGGTGCAGGAATGGCAGGAACAGGTGCAGGGGGATCAAAAATAGGGATAGCAGGTGCAGAAACAGGAGGAACAGGTGCAGGGGGATCAAAAACAGGGATAGCAGGAGCAGGAATAGCGGGAACAGGTGCAGGGGGATCAAAAATAGGGATAGCAGGTGCAGAAACAGGAGGAACAGGTGCAGGGGGATCAAAAACAGGGATAGCAGGTGCAGGAATGGGAGGAACAGGTGCAGGGAGATTAAAAACAGGAGGAGCAGGAGCAGGATGCTACATCATCATTATTGTCAGTTAATATACTCAAAAGAACATATATAAGCCTACATGGAGAGGGATATTGGCAAGAGGGACGATAGGAGCAGGAACAGCAGGAACAGCAGGAGGAGGATCAAAAACAGGAGGAGGAGGAGGAGGAGGCTAGATCATGATATTGTCAGATAACATACATTATGTGAAAGATAAACCAACATACAGCAGGAAATAGAGCAGGCAGTGCAGCATGCTGAAAAGCAAGTTCAGTCCAGGCCATTGCAGGAGCTGCCACAGGAATGGGAGGTGCAGGAATTAAAGGGGCAGGAACAGGAGGGTCAAAAACAGGAGGGGCATTAAAATAATATGGGAAAGCTGCATTGTGTAAAGGAGCAACAACAGGCTGAGGTAGAGCAGCATGACTTGAGCCTCTTCCTCTTCCTTTTCCCCTCCCTCTGCCCCTGCCTCTTGCAATCTGTGGAAGGGGAGGAAGTGCCGCTAGCTGCTGTGCCAAATGAGGAGGAAGGTGATTGTACTGAGGAGGTGGGGGTGGAGGAGCAAGAAAAGGATCAGTGTCATTCCCAATCAGCAAACCACCATAGGGTGGTGGCACTGGCAGCAAAGGCTCGGCAATGCCCATCGTGCGAGCATGGTGTGGAGTCCAGTGGTGAGTAGGGCTATCCAAGATCCATTGGTCCCATTCTGTTGGAGCAGACTACATATGCTGCACAGAGGAAGAGATGACACGTTTCTTATAACCTACCTGGGGTTTAGTTAGTCTTAGAGCTAGGGTTTAGCAGAGGTAAGAACACTGTATATCTACTACAGTACAGGTTCTCCTTATATACATAATAGTAAGGATGTCACATGACTCAGGAATGTGTTTACCACATGTATGTGCAGTAAGCACAGTAACATGTGTGTGCTGCATGCTTGGCCTCATGTATGCAGCATGCATCAGGATTTAATTTCAACACCCCCCCTCAAACTGTACAGCGCTCTAAGCAGCTAAGTTTGAATCTTGAAAGTAATTCCACGAGAATCTCTAAATTTCCTGAATAAGACAGCGCCAAGGTTCTTTGTGAACATGTCAGCTGGATTATCATTTCCAGGAATGAAAACGACTGTGACTTTGTCATTTTCTATGCATTCGCAGGTATAGTGATAGCGAATGTCTATATGTTTGGTCCTTCTTTCCTGAACTGGATTTGATCCGATAAAGATGGATCCCTGATTATCAGCGCAGATTGGTACGCGCTTCAGTACATATCCAAGTTCCTGGAATAAGGACTCTATCCACACTATCTGTCGACAAGTGTCGGAGAGAGCCATATATTCGGCTTCTGTGGATGACAGTGCTACAGTTTTTTGTAAACAGGACTGCCAGCACACAATGCCACTTGCTAGAGTAGCAAAGTAACCTGTTGTAGATCGGCGTTTGACAGTGTCAGCTGCCCAATCAGAATCTGTGAAGGCCTGTAGCCCCTCGGACTTCTCACCATCATAGACAATGTTATATTTCTGGGTTCCCACCAGATAGCGCATGATGTACATCGCTTTGTCTAGATGTTCTTGGCTAGGATTAGCCGAGAATTGTGACATCTTGATTACCGCATAAGCGATATCAGGTCGCGTTCCGAGCATCAGATACAATAAAGATCTGATCACAGACTGATATTTTGATCTAAGCATCGCATTGGGCATTGCTGTGTTTTCCGATGGTTTGTAACCAGTCGGGAGTGGAGTGGGGGTCACTTTGGCATTTGTCATCTCGAATCTCTCAAGCACTTTGGCGAGATATTCAGTTTGATCGAGTTTGACTTTGCTTGCAGTCTGGGTGACGCTGATAGGTCCACTACGCGCTTTAAGGTCTGGAGAAGACTCCCACTCATATCAACACATTACGACACACGCTCCGAACCACTACGAATGCCACTAAATCGACTTCGAACCATTTTCGCACAATTTCGCACTATTTCGAACAACTTCGCACTACTTCGAACCTTTTCGAACGCTTTCGAACCATTTCGCGACACTTCGAACGACTTCGGCTGCCGTATAGTTGTCCTCAAACAATTTCGATACACGTTGCACATTCGGAACAACCCAACTCGCCACATATCGAGTACTACCGGACAAAAGGAGGGATTACAAGAGACTTAGGATGCGATAAGTGCGTTTTTGTGTTTCATTGATATATTAAAAGCAATAGAACAAGATCTATTACCATACTGGGACAATGTACATTTTACTTATTATCATTTTTCATTTGTTTTGTGTTTTACAATACCTTTATTGCTGTGTACATTCCCTCATGTTTTACAATTGTTCTTATTTCCTTTTTAGTACTATCTCTTCATTTTGTATATAGACTTGTGTTAGATACTTAGAACAGGAGAAATAGAACAACGGGGAACAGCACAAGTTACCCTCACAGTTATCGTCTGACTTAAGAGTCGTTCTCTTTAGTCTTATCTTCGGGTCATATCTCTAAAAGTTCAGCGAAATATCGCTAACTTCCTCGAAACTATCGTATTCGCTCTCCGTTTTATCGCCCATCGCCTACCGCCATTCGACAAACACTTTACATTTGTTAACACTCACTCTTCGATATACCTCGAACCTTTTCGAACTTATTCAAACTTCTTCGGACTACTTCGCACGACTTCGAACCAATTTCGAACCTATTTCGCACATCTTCGAACCTCTTTCGAACTATTTCGAACACCTTCGTACGCCTATACAGACTATTATCCATGGCCCTTACCATTTCACATCACTAAACATTATGCTTTGGTCTCAGCGGTGATATTTAGTACCACCTCGCACCCTTCCTCTGGCCTGTGTTATACCATCCGAAGCCATTTAGTAGGTTTTGTTTGGGTTTCCGGGTTGAGTACAATCAATGCGCATGCCTAAGAATTCCATGACTTTTTCAGTACTACGGCACTCCCAATGCTTTAGACAAGCATTTTTCTTTTCATCCACAAGTTTCTTGTTCTTCCCCATGAACAATCCATCATCAACATAGACGAGTGCAATAACAATGTTGCCTGTCTTAGGATCCTTGTGTATGAAAATGCCGGCATCGGAGCTGGCATGCACGAACCCAATGGTGCACATAAATGCCTCTAGCTCTTTCCACCATGCAAGTGAGGCTTGTTTAAGGCCATACAATGCTCAGCGTAAGTGCATTACTTTGCGCTCTTTTCCCACGAGTTTGAAACCTTTGGGTTGATCCATATAGATCTCCTCATCTAGTTTGCTGTATAAAAATGCAGTTTTTACATCTAGACCAATCATATACATGCTTTCTAGAGATGCAAGTGCAAACATGAGGCGTACGGTCTCATAGCGGACTACCGGTGAGAAAATCTCATCAAAGTCAACGCCTTCGACTTGTGAAAAGCCTTTGGCCACGAGTCTGGCTCGTTTTCTTCCATCCGATTTTACGGAGAAAACCCATCTATTTTTGATCGTTTTTTGATCATGTGGAAGATCGATGATGTCATAGACTTGTCGCTTATGAAGAGCCTCTAATTCTTCATGACAAGCTTGTTTCCACTCACGTTGCTGCTGCTGTGGTAGGCGCGCAATATCGCGAAATTGGTTTGGAACTTGGCTTATTTCGCTCGATGGTTTGACTGCTTTTGACAACAGCCAGCGAATAAGCTTATCTCCTCCTTCCTTGGTTATCTTTTTAATATAACCTGCTTCGTCCAGTTCCCCCATTGGGTGATCATGTTCTTGATCATTGGAATCGGGCACACTCGCGTGGGGTGCCGAACTCGGTCCAGCAACCGGTTCTTTCTGTTGAGTTTGTGGTCATGTTCAGTTATGATCCGAATCTTGACCCACAGATCTCTTCCAATATCGATCATGTGCAATGTCTCTCTCTATGTCAGAGGGGAGTCGCTTCTCTCCATAGGTATTGCCAGGATGGTTTGGGATGTTCCTCTGCCTGCCTGATCGATGGGGCAATTGCTGCCATTCCTGTTGATCATCATGTCTTGGACAAAAGTCCTCAGTGGTTACTGGAGGCGGCGGAGGAGGAGCATTTGTCACATCGTCATGTGCCTTTTGCTCACTTGGTACATCATCATCATCATTTTCTGATGATGGAGGAAGGGGTGGATCTTGTGGCGGTATAGAATCATCGCCATCCGTTCCAGATGAGTGGTCATCATCTTCTGGTTCTGGAGGTGGAAAATCACCTAGGTCTGTATTGGCAGGAGTGTTAGCTCCGGGACAGCATGGGAACAACATTTCATCAAATAGTACTGTAGCACCAATGAATATTGCGCCACTAGGTCGCATGAAACGGTATGCTTTAATGCCATCTTCTAATCCAAGGTACATCATCAACTCCGATCGAGGAGCCAATGTGTTTGGATGCTTCTCCTTGGGTAGGTAGATGTAAGCACCACAACCAAAAACCTTCAGATCGTTTAGATCTGGGTGGACCTTTGTCAGGTCCTCAACCGGTGTCAACCATTTCAGGCGCCTTATCGGGGTTCAGTTGTATAGGTGTGTTGCATGTTCAATGCAAAATTCCCACCATGATTGTGGTAGACATGCGGTAAATCGCAGGGTTTGCAACTTTTCCATTATTGTCCTTATGGCACGCTCTGCGTGCCCATTCTGTTGGTGAACATGGGGTGCAGACATCTCTATTTTGATGCCAAAGTTCTTGAGCACATTTTGTAGCTCACAATCTTTGAACTCTCCCCCTGGATCAACACGCCAGTGCTTGATTGTAGCGCCATACTGTGTCAAAGCCACTGCCCGAAATTGTCTGATGGCAGCAGCAGCATCAGATTTCTTTTTAAGGCATTGGACCCAGATATGTGACGTTTTGTCATCCAGAAATACAATAAAGTATTTATGTTTATGGTATGATAGTACTGGGAGTTCCTTCAGATCAGAATGTATTAATTCAAAGGGTCTTTCTGCACGTGAATCTGATTCGGGAAAAGATTTTGAGGTCATTTTCCCTTCAGCGCACCCTGGACATATAATTTTGTCTTTAGGAATAATTAAATTCCTTGGGAATTTTATGGTGCTATTAGGCATCTTCCCTAGCGCCTCTTTGGATGGGTGTCCAAGTCGCTTATGCCAAGTCGAGTAGTCTGCGACATACATTGTCGCGACATTGATTCCCTTGGTGCTCAATATATGAGTCCGAGTCCAATAAATAGTGTCATGTTTCATAAGAGGGACGCAATCCATAATTGGGTTTCCTTGCTTGAAAAATGAAATGTGTGTGGAGGAACCACGCACATCACTTCCGTCTTGTAAGAAGACGCCCATTGACAGTAATCAAGCATTACAGTTGGGTATGTAGTAGACAGGGTATAATCGTGTTTCATGCATCTCTGACTTCCCATGACATACTACCTGATGTCTAATGAAGACTGCTCCTTTCCCTACTATATGAGTAGTACCCGTGGCTGTTTGAACCAGGGTAGAGTCCTTTCTCGGTAAAGGCTCATAAGAAGCAAAATCTTTAATTTCACCAGTGAAGTGTTTTGATGCACCTGAATCCATGATCCAGTTGGCACCTTTCTTACAATTTCCATTTGCACACATAACACATATATTAAGATGTAAATTGTTCTATGATACATATAGTAGCAGTAAAATTTCACATGAAAAGTTCGCTGTGATCAGTGGAATGCTAATTCTTGTGCTTGTAGCAAGGAAAAGGACTGACCTTTCATCATATGTACCTGTTTCAAGTGGTTCATCGACAAGCATTTCGTCGATGGCTTTCCATACTTCTTCATCAGAAATGGCAGGTTCCGATCCAAGGGAGACGCTATCGTCTTCTACCTCTACGATCCTTGGTTCTGGTTCAATCCTCCTCCTCTTACCTTCTCGCACTGTTAGGTGCTCTTCCAGCGGTCACAGATTTTTCACGCTGCATGGGAGATTCATTTGCTTGAGGGTGTCTCGAGCCTGCTGATATTTGGTATAGACCGAATGAAAGGTAGAGGCCGCGCCTGTGTATGCCTGTGCAGGCACTCGGCAGCGAGGATCCCTTGTGGGAGTATGTTCATGCCTCTCGATGCGCTGGATGAGCGGCATTGGCAGTATGATGGTGCCATTACCATTTATAGTAGTAAAGGCTTGTGAGGTGAGGTGGGAATGTTTCTCTTTAGGTTTTTCCTCTTTAGTCTTTTTGTCCCCACGTCGTCCATGCTTTCGGAACAATTCTCCATTGTTGCCTTGAGATTGCCATTTGGGGTTTCCCCCTTTGCGCTTGACAGCAGAAAGCTTGGTGGCCTGAGGTGGGCCAATGGGCTTTCCAACTGCTGTGCGCCGTGAGGCTTCAGCGACAATGGAGTCCTTGACATGTTTAAATGTCAAGGCTCTAGTAGCGGTCGTGTTAAGGACTGTGGCAGATAGAGAATCGTACTCGCGTGGCATCGCAGCAAGTAGAATCATTGCCTGTACTAATTCGGGGATGGCGACATTGGCAGCCGTAAGGCACTCGAATTTATCAGCCATTTTGGCAATCTCTGGCGCAGGATTTGCAGCCAGAATTTTGATTGCAATTGCAGACCTAAAGTCCGCAAAGACTTGGAAGGGGCCATCGACACCATAGTCGGTGCGGATGAGATCCCATACCTCCTCAGCAGTGTCCTTGGTGTTGGCATGCTGCTGAATAGAGGGGGCCAGGCGGAGCACTAGGCTACCAATTGCCTGGTCATTCTTATTGTTCCAGGTCTGGAGCTTGGCATTAGCTTCCGCTACTAGTGCAGCGTTTGTCGCCATCAAAGGAGGCGCCAGGGGTGGTTTTAGTTCCATCCCGCTAGTTATTTGCCAGAGGCCCTGAGACCTGAGCCACGCCTTCATTGAGTCAGCCCATTGAATGTAGTTAGAGCCATCAAAAGTTTGTATGAGTTTTTCAAGAGTTGAAGACATGATGTTATAGTGGCAGCTGGTAAAAGCGCTCAATCAGTCCTCTTTATTCAAGAAAACACGTTCCATAATCTCAGGCAAAAACACTCCTTCAGAGTGGTTAACCCTAGTCAACCTGGGTTTTTTAAATGCAGCTCGCAGAGAGCGCAATGCAGCTCATGAAGAGTGCAAGGTTATAATTTGGAGACAATGAAGTCAACGTCGTTCGCAGCCAGTTAAGGCGCGTTCGCGATGTGCCCAGCAGGGCCCATAACCTGTTGGAGCAGACTACATACGCTGCACAGAGGAAGAGACGATACGTTCCTTATAACCTACCTGGGGTTTAGTTAGTCTTAGAGCTAGGGTTTAGCAGAGGTAAGAACACTGTATACCTACTACAGTACAGGTTCTCCTTATATACATAATAGTAAGGATGTCACATGACTCAGGAATGTGTTTACCACATGTATGCGCAGTAAGCACAGTAACATGTGTGTGCTGCATGCTTGGCCTCATGTATGCAGCATGCATCAGGATTTAATTTCAACACATTCATTTTGCTGTGCGGCTGTCTGGGAACGTCGAGGAGTGTTGGGCAGAGTTGGGTCCATGGGAATCAGGGAGCTCTCTTACAGCAATGGAGGATGTGAGATCCTTGCAGGAGGCTGTGAAATTGGTGCAAACAGTGGCAGTTGATAGTGGAGCAACTTCCAAAAATGGAAGGGGAGGCAACTGCAAACCTGCCAGCCCAATCTCCCTGCACACTGTGCTCTGAGAGAGGTCCAAAAAACAACTGGCAGACAATCCTTTTGTTGAAAAAAGAGAAGCCAGGGAGGTAGGACTTCACAGAGCTTCACCTTGGTCTACAGATACCCCAAGAATGCAAAAACAACCCCACTGGAAAAGAGCCCAGAGCCAGAAAGAGAGCAGAAAAGGTAGAAGTGGCCAAAAATCAGCCAAAAATTTGGTTTCTACACTTGGTAATCAGATTTGTCATCAGGCCAAAAATCAGCCTAAAATATTGATCCTACACAAAGTTATTATATTTGTCATCATGGCAACACCCAGTAATCAAAATATATTTGTCATCAGGCCCCCACCAAAAAAATTAGCTGAAAATTTTGATCCCACAATGTAGCCAAAAAGTTTAAATTTATCATCATGGCAACACCCAGTAATTAAATTATATTTGTCATCAGGCCCAATAAAAAAAAATTACCCGAAATTTTTGATCCCCCCAATGTAGCCGAAAATGTTGTTCCTGCATTCTATTATTGTAGCCAAAATTGATGTCATTAGTTATTATATTTGTGATCTGGCCCCAAATTAGCCAAAAATTTTTGTTATCATTTGTTCTCACCTTTCACTTATATTTGTCATCATTGTCTCATGACCCTCAGAGTTGGTCATCACTCTCCCACCCACTCAGAGCAACTCCCACAGCCTCTTCACCTCCCATGGCCTCTTCATCTCCCATGCCCTCATCACTTCCCATGTCCTAGTCACCTGACCATCCTCCTTTTATTACACATGTGGTTCACCGTGTTGATTAGTTTTTATTTTAATCTGATAACACAGCCAAAGAAAAGATAATCCCCTCACCATCCTACTTGCTCCATCACCCCCTCACTCAGTTCCCCCCTGGTCCCCCCCTCACCAACTCCCCTCTAATCCTATGACAGTTACTCAACTCTTCAGTTGACTTTTAGATAGTATACAACTCTTCCCCCCACATCACCTCCTCACTCACTTCCTCCCCCTCTCCTTCACTCACTCCCCCCCCATCACCCCCTCACTCACTCCCCCCCCCTCACCCCCTCACCCCCTCCTCCCCCCCTTCTTTCACCCCTCACCCCTCACCCCTCACCCCCTCCATCACCCCTTCACTACTTCACCCCCTCCTCCCCCCCTCCTTCACCCCCTCACTACTTTACCCCCTCCTTCATCCCCTCACTACTTTACCCCCTCCTCACCCCCTCCCTCCCCCCATCACTCACTCTCCTCCTCCTCACCCCCTTCCTCCCTCCATCACACACTCTCCCCTCCTCCCCCCTCCTTCATCCCCTCACTACTTCATCCCCTCCTCCCCCCCTCCTTCATCCCCTCACTACTTTACCCCCTCCTTCATCCCCTCACTACTTTACCCCCTCCTTCATCCCCTCACTACTTTACCCCCTCCTCACCCCCTCCCTCCCCCCATCACTCACTCTCCTCCTCCTCACCCCCTTCCTCCCTCCATCACACACTCTCCCCTCCTCCCCCCTCCTTCATCCCCTCACTACTTCATCCCCTCCTCCCCCCCTCCTTCATCCCCTCACTACTTTACCCCCTCCTTCATCCCCTCACTACTTTACCCCCTCCTTCATCCCCTCACTACTTTACCCCCTCCTCACCCCCTCCCTCCCCCCATCACTCACTCTCCTCCTCCTCACCCCCTCCCTCCCTCCATCACACACTCTTCCCTCCTCCCCCCCTCCTTCACCCCCTCACTCACTCCCCCCCTCTTTCACCTCCTCACCACTTCACCCCCTCACTACTTCACCCCCTCCTCCCCCCCTCCTCCCCCTCTCCTTCACTCACAACTCCCCCCCCAATCACCACCTCACTACTTCATCCCCTCCTCACCCCCTCCCTCCCCCCCTCACTACTTTACCCCCTCCTCACCCCCTCCCTCCCTCCATCACACACTCTCCCTCCTCCCCCCCTCCTTCATCCCCTCACTACTTCACCCCCTCCTCCCCCCCTCCTTCATCCCCTCACTACTTTACCCCCTCCTCCCCCTCTCCTTCACTCACAACTCCCCCCCCATCACCCCCTCCCTCCCCCCATCACTTACTCTCCTCCTCCTCCCCCCCTCCTTCACCCCCTCACTCACTCCCCCCCCCAATCACCCCCTCACTACTTCACCCCCTGACCCCTGCTCTCCTCCATCTCCTCTCTTTAAATTTTGCAAAAAATCTCTAACTTCACTTTGTCAATATTAAAGTATTATTTATTGACTTTCTGGATTAATTTTCGTAGACTTTACTTCATAATGAACTCATTTGTAACTGTTATTTTACTGACTTTACTTTGTAACAAACTCAATTTTCAAACTTACTGTATTCAAGTAATTTTTATTTCCTTGGACTCATTTCCAGACTTTGTATTGATAGTAATTTTCGTAACCTTTTTTTTGTTGGGTGGCGAAAATTAGCCGAAAATTGGATTATTCCCACAATGTCAGATTTTGATATTTGTCATACTTTCTCACCATTCTCACATTCCCACACCTCTGCAGAGTCTCACAGCATAATGCCATTCCCACCCCTGTGGAGTTTGTCAGCATTCCCATGACCCATTCACATGACCATGCTCACTTTATTATGGACAAGGTTTTTAAATGTGCCTTCGGCACACATGGTTCACTGTGTTCATTAATTTTATCAATATCTCATTGCATTTTTTGACTCAATCTGTGAATGTGTAGGTGGTGGTTCATTTTCTAATGAACACCTCACTGCATTTTATTCATGGATGCACAGCTTTTTATTTGACTTTTAGATGGTACACAACTCTTCAGTTGACTTGGGACTGTTGGCCCCAAGTCAACGTGGGGGGGTTGTGGTGTTTATTCCCATCCCCATCCCCATCCCCATCTCCACCTACCCCATCTCCATCTCCATCTCCATCCCCTTCCCCTTCCCCATGCCCATGCCCACCTACTCCATCCGATGCCCACCTACCCCATCCCCATCACATGCCTACCTACCCCATCCCCATCACATGTCCACCTACCCCATCCCCTCCCCCATCCCATGCCTACCTACCCCATCCCCTCCCCCATCTCCCCCATCCCCTCCTCCATCTCCCCCATCCCCTCCCCCATCTCCCTCATCCCCCTCTCCCCCATCCCCTTTCTCTCCTCCCCTTTCCCCCCCTCCTCTCCCTCCTCTCCCCTCTCCCCCATCCCCTTCCTCTCCCCCCTCCCCTCTCCCCTCACCCCCTTCTTCCTCACCCCCTCCTCTCACCCCCCCCTCTCACCTTCTCCCACTCTCTTATCCTCACCCACTCTCCACTTTTCCTCTCATTTCCCATTCTCCCCTTCACTCCCTCCCCTCCTCTCTCCCTCTCTCCCTCACCCCCTCACTCCCTCCCCCCCTCACTACTTCACCCCCTCCCCCCTCTCCATCCATCCTCCTCCTCCCTCCTCCCCTCTCCCCCCTCCCCTACTCCCTCACCCCCTCACTACTTCACCCCCTCACCCTCTCACTACTTCACTCCCTCACCCCTGCTCTCCTCCCTCTCCTCTCCTTAAATTTTGTAAAAAATCTCCAACTTCACTTTGTCAGTATTAAAGTAATATTTATTGACTTTACATTATAACAAACTCAAATTATAACTTGTTAGTAAGTCTGCATAATGACTTTGTATTGAACTAATTTTTATTGAGTTGACTTCATAATGGTAACTGTAATTTTATTTTATATCAAATGCCTTATTTCGAAGATCATTTTACAGACTTATTTTTTACTGACTCATTTTCAAACTTGACTTATTTCTAGACTAATTTTCATAGACTTTACTTCATAATGAGCTCATTTGTAACTGTTATTTTGCTGACTTTACTTTGTAATGAACTCAATTTTTAAACATACTGTATTCAAGTAATTTTTATTTCCTTTACTTCATAATGAACTCAATTGTAACTCTTATATTTTACTGATTTAACTTTGTCCTGAACTCAATTTTCAATTCAAACTTATTTCAATACTGACCTGACTTTGTAATGACCTCACTTATAGAATTGCAAATAACATTTTATTGATCCACTTGTTACTGACTAATACAGAGATGTGTCTAAATCACTTTATTTGGGTCATGTGCCAAGGTCATGATCAGGTTTTTGCATTTTGTTCAGCCCGCGAGGTTTGCTTAGTCAGCTTTCACAGCATAGTAAAAGGATGACAGTTGAGCGACTTTGTCAAATTTTATTCAGAAAACACTGCAATACAGCTGCTTACATGTCATCCAGACATTATTCTACATAGAAAATGAGCCCAGATCCAAAAAAAAAAGTTCGAGGTGGTGAAAAATTAGCCGAGAAAAAAGTTCCCACCTTTAAGTTATATTTGTCATCATTTCTCACACCTCTCAATTTTTCCCAGCCCCTTCGGAGTTGGTCATCTTTCTCCCACCTCTTCTGAGTTTGTTATCATTCCCACGACCCCTTCACATGACCGATCTCGCTTTATTATGGACAAGGTTTTTAAACAAGGTTTTTAAATGTGCCTCCGGTACACGTTGTTCACTGTGTTCATTGATTTTCTATGAGTAGTAGTTACATATGTACAATATATATTTTAATCTAATAACACTTCATCATATACAATATTTTTTGTCTTTGCACTGTCCTCTGAGCTTGGCCATATTGCCTTGATATTGTGGACAGACTTGACTCTGGATATTGCCACATAGAACTGCCCATGTGTAAAGACAGGACTCCTGAAATCCAAACCCACATGCTTCACAGACTGCCCTTGTGACTTGTTGATCGACATTGAAAAGCAAAGACGAACAGCAAACTGCAGTCGAGAGTGTGTGAAGGGGAGTTGACCTTCAATGGGCCGAAGTCGCATCCATGGAATAAAAACAGTCTCTCCTGCATTATCTCCAGTGATCAACCGAATCTCCAAAATTCTATTCCTGATCCGAGTCAATATCCCCCGACTTCCATTGCAGACCCCTCCAGCAATGTTGAGATTGTGAAGTATCATGACAGGGACGCCGACCTTGAGTGCCAAATGTGCCAAAGGTAGACCTGAGCAGTTGATGGAGTTAAGATATTCTTGGGAATATATGTAGAAGTTTGGCATTCTCATCATTTGCAATCGAGTCAGCACTGTGAAAGACGTGCTCCTGCCCAGGAAAATTGTGAAGAATGTGATGGTTCAAATCATCGACATCATCGTTCTTGCTCGCCAGGATGACCCACTCTGAAAAGTATTGATCTGAATGCTGAGCCTGATCATAGATGCCAGGATAGATGGTGTTGATGAGAGAAGCGATGGTGTTCTGAGGACATTTGAGATGATCAGGAAGATTGATAGTGCCACCTTCATCTGTATGACCACCCTTTCCAACCTCCAACTGCCACTTTGCAAAGTTGCGCTCCTGAAGATCATCTGTGTTCAAACGCATGTTGATTTTGAGATGAAGAATTTTGATGTGTTGCCAGAGAACAGAGCATTGCAAAGAAGCACCAACGATTTGAGGTCGAGAACCCTTCTCAATGACAGGCAGGATCTGATGAAAGTCACCCCCAAAGACCACAGGCACACCCCCAAAGGGTTTGTCACATTGGAGAATGTCTTTCAGAGTGCGGTTGACAGCTTCATGGAGATGACGATGCTGCATGAGTGCCTCGTCCCAAATGATCAAGTCGGTCTGCTGCAGGAGCTGTGCCCATGTTGAACCTCTGGAAATGGTGCAGGTGGATGACTCGTTTATGATGATTGGGATCTGAAAGCAGGAATGGGAAGTACGACCACCTTTGAGCAAAAGAGCAGCTATTCCAGACGATGCAGCACAGAGGACAATCTTGCCTTGAGAGCGAAGCTGATGGCAGAGGGTGTTGTAAACATAGGTTTTGCCAGTGCCACCTGGACCATGGAGGAAAAAGGTCTGGCCAGTCTTGTTGTTGACTGCATGCATGATCTCATCAAAGACAGCCCTCTGATCGTGATTGAAAGTGTCCAGATTGTGTGCAGCCAACTTGGCCTGCTCCACAACATTGTATCTGCACTGCTCTGCGATCAACTGGTTCTGAATGTTGGCATCCCAATTCTGAGTGATCTGAGGCATGTATGGCCAATCCTTCTCGAGAGATTTCCCAGAGACCATGAGAAGCTGATTGATAAGATAAAGGCCATAATCATGGACATCGTCATCAGTGGGGTTGATATGAATGTTGGTGTGCTGGAGCTGATATCTCAAGTCATTGCAAATGTGAGGCCAATATGTATTCCAGAGGTGGACAGGATCAGAGGGAGCACAGTCATAAAGGATGGTGACAAAAAGATTGCGAAGCTGATGACCGGTTGCCATAGACTTTGCTTCCTCCAGACACTGCTGCCACTCTTGGTCATCCTCCAAAAGGCCACGGGCGAGGCAGGCCTCTCTGAATGAGGGAGCAACGATGCCCTGAAAAGTGCGAAGGTCTTCGTATGATGTAGCCCCTTTCACAGCAGTGAGAAGCAGCCTGAGGTAAAAGCGTTTACCAGCACTGGGTGGAGCATAGAACATCCTTCCAATGGTGAATCCCCTCTGCCTGGGCTTCCACTTGTGAGCCCTTTGATCCCACACAAATTTGGAAGGAAAGTCCTGGTAAAGAACGACCTGTGCAAGCTCTGGATACTCCTGATTGGCCTTGAAAAAGGCAGTGAGGGTGGTGTCACGCTGTGCAGCATGCTGGACAATTTCCTGGATAGACTGTGGACCGTTCTGATTCCAAGTGACATACTGCTGGCCAGGAAGGTGGACCTGAAGACAGATGACATTGGGAGAAGCACCATGCATGGTGAAGTGGAAGAGGCGCCAGATGCTTTTGCATGCAGATATGTAGTGAGCGTCGAGGTACTGCCTGACTTCATCGTTGCAAGTTCCAAACTCCATGGTTATATGATCATGGCCTTTGTAAACATATTTGTAGATGTACTTGATGGCCTTGATGGAGCTGATGGACTCGATATTGATGTGGCAATGGGACTTCCAGATGAGATAGGCAGAGTAAGTGACCACCCAACGATTGTCGACCTGCTTTCCCCGAACGTGATATGTGTGTCCAGTGTCCCGACACTTGGTAGAGGCATAGGCATCCTCAGAGATGGTGGTCTGATCTCTGAATGGCTTGGGGAAACCTTTGGAGCACTGTCCATTCACCATGCAAGGAGCTGCAGGGTTCTCTGCACCACAGGGTTTATGGACCATGAACTTTTTGATGAGGTCGAGGAGCTCAGGATCATTGTCAGGAAACTCTGAAGACAGAAGGCTGTCTATCTGCTCGGGGGTGCGAAGCTTGGATTGCTCATCAAGAAAAATAATGCAGTGCATGTGAGGAAGGCCACGTTTCTGAAACTCGATGGTGAATAGATAAGCCACAGCCTTTCCGAATATGCCAGCCTCGATATCCTTGATCATCTCCTTCTGCTTTGCATAGAATGTATGAATGACCAAATCTGGGCGATCTGCTGCAGTCTGCCCTGGACAAAGAGCATCCCATATTTCTGGCCAGGCAAGGTTGGCAGTGATGGTGAGAAAGAGATCGCCTCCATTGCAGTGACGATTGATGGTGAATGCATCCTGAAGAAGCTGCTGCATGTGACGTGTGCTTCCTGCAAAGGACGAAGGAAGAATGATTCTTTGACCCAGAGACTCTGTGTCCACATCGATGTTTGCAGCCACAGAATCTGCCAGGCCAACATAGACTTCACCTCAAATGGTGTCCTGATTCATCAAAATCCAGTGCAACCGATCCTGCTCAGTAGTGGCCCATCCATCGCACACAAACTCCTGAAAGAGCTTTCCAGTCAGAAAGATATGCTGGGGCTCGACAGCAGGTGGTCGAAGGTGGAGGCGATAGCAATAGAATTCAGATTTGGAGACATGTTTGTGAACTCTGGCACCACCTCGGTTGTTGGCATCGACAGCTGCATACTCGATTTGAGGGTGCCATTGGAGCTGGCCAGTAGGAAACAGCAAAACATAGTGAAGGGCTGGATAGAAAGGATGGACATCACTGAATGCACTGAAGGGGAGGCCCATGCCTGCGGTAGAGAACAATGTTGCGTGTGCTCTCTGGCTGATCGCCATCACCTGGAAGAATGACAGCAATCTCATTGTTGGTAGCATTGGGCAGATTGTAGCGGCGACAGTCACAGGATTGATCAAAACGCAAAGCTATCTTGCACTGCTGGTGTGAAGGCAAGTTCCTGGTGAGCTCATGAGCCTGCTTGTACATCTGAACTGCTGGATGGTGACGGTGGAGCATGTCCTAAAGAGTGAGCAAAGTGTGGTGATGGAGGTGAGTGTTCCAGGCATTGGCCATGTGAAAGTTGACAGCGTCAGCTGGATCGTAAATATATAGCTGAACATAAACAGGAGGTTCACCCTCTGGTGGAAGCAGAGATCCAATCTTGTGGGACAGCTCGCCATGGAGTTTGTAGACATAGGGACCGATGCCATCATTCACAGCCTCTTCGCCCTCATTGACCGACTCGTCAATCTTGTGACCGATAGAAGTCATGGCGAGTGCATTATTGTAAGTGTGGATGTGATCATGAAATGATTTTCCAATGTCATCCTGAGCAGTGAGCAATTGTATAAGCTCAGGTGGGACTGGGTGAAGAGGTGGCAAAGCGATCTTTCCACTCAGACAGCACATGCCGAATCTGGGATTTATATTGGAGGATGTGGTAAGACATTCAGCCATCCAGTGCAAAGCATGGCAATTGGGACACTGAACATCCATTCTTCCGAGATCATGAATAGGCCAAAGTGGGCTAAATGGGTGGCGTGCAGGAGGCAGCAGAACATGTGGAAGAGGGGCGGGATCAATCTTGGATGATCAAGTCAGTCACCACATTCATCAAAACAATAACAGCCTGCTTACATGTGGAGGTACGTTGGCAACAGGAACAGCAGGAGCGGGAACAGCAGGAACAGCAGGAACAGCCAGAGGTGGGAGAGGTAGAGGGGGAGGTAGAAGTGGCTACATCATTATTCAGTCAGACCATTGCACATCATGTAGAATATAATTCAACATACAGCAGCCAGAGGTGGAAGTGCTGCATGCCGCACAGCAAGCGCAGCCCAGGCCATTGCAGGAACCATTGGCGGAGGAGCCATTGGTAGAGGTATATTGGCCACAGGAATGGGAGGTGCAGGCACAGGAGGAACAGGAACAGGAGGGTCAAAAATAGGAGGAGGAGGAAGCTGTAATGATATGTTGTTAGTTCGTACATCTATTCACCTGAAGGAAAACTCCAACGTACAGCAGGAAAAAAAAGTGGAACTTGCTCAGGAACAGGAGGTGCAGGAACAGGAGGAACAGGAGCCGGAGGGTCAAAAACAGGAGGCAGAAAAGGCTGCATCAGTATTATGTTGTTAATTAACCTGTGTCACATAGAAGAATATGTAATCCAACATACAGCTACAGGAGGAATAACTGGTGGAACTTGATGTCCAGGCCAGGCCATTGGAGGAGCAACAGGAATAGGAGGTGCAGGAACCAAAGGAACAGGAGCTGGAGGGTCAAAAACAGGAGGAGGACCCAAAGGTGGAACTCGCAGCCCAGCCTGGGCAATTGCATAAGTATTAGGAATAGCAGGTGCAGGTGCAACAGGAATAGCAGGTGCAGGAGCAACAGGAATGGGAGGTGCAAGAATAGGAGGTGCTGAAACAGGAGGGACAAAAACAGGAGGGGCAGGAGGGGCATTAAAATAATATGGGAAAGCTGCATTGTGTAAAGGAGCAACCACAGGCAGAGGTGGAGCTGCATGAATTGAGCCTCTTCCCCTCCCTCTTCCTCTTCCTCTGCCTCTGCCTCTCACCACCTGTAGAAGGGGAGGAAGTGCTGCCAGCTGTTGTGCCAAATGAGGAGGAAGATGGTTGTATTGAGGAGGTGGAGGTGGAGGGGCAAGAAAAGGATCGGCATTATTCCCATTCAGCAAACCACCATGGGGAGGTGGCACAGGCAGCAAAGGCTGGGCGATGTTCATTGTGTGAGCGTGGTGTGGAGTCTGGTGGCAAGTAGGGCTATCCAAGGTTTGTTGGTCCCGTTCAGTTTGCTGTGCGGCCATCCGAACACGTCGAGGAGTATTGGGTGGAGTTGGGTCCATGGGAATCGGAGAGCTCTCTTACAGCAGCAGAGGAGGTGAGATTCTTGTAGGAGGCTGTGAAATCGGTGCAAACAGCGGCAGTTGATAGTGGAGCAACTTCCAAAAATGGAAGGGGAGGCAACTGCAAACCTGCCAGCCCAATCTCCCTGCACACTGTGCTCTGAGAGAGGTCCAAAAAACAACTGGCAGACACTCTTTTTGTTGAAAAAAGAGAAGCCAGGGAGGTAGGACTTCACAGAGCTTCACCTTGGTCTACAGATACCCCAAGAATGCAAAAACAACCCCACTGGAAAAGAGCCCAGAGCCAGAAAGAGAACAGAAAAGCTAGAAGTGGCCAAAAATCAGCTGAAAATTGGGTTCCTACACCCAGCAAGCCGAAAATTAGCCAAAAAAATTGATCCTACACTCAGTCATTAGCTTTGTCATGATAGGAACACCTTATTATATTTGTCAGCAGGTCAAACATCAGCCCAAAATTTGGTTACTACACTCAGTTATTAGATTTGTGATCATGGTAACCTTATTTGTCATCAGACCAAAAAGTAGCCGAAAATTTGGTGGTTCCTACACTAAGTTATTAGATTTGTCATCATAGGAACACTTAATTATATTTGTCATCAGGAAAATATTTGTTCTGATGGGAACAGTTATATTGAATTTGTGATCAGGCCCAAAACTTAGCCGAAATTTTTTCTTATCATGGGAACAGTTAAAAATAGCCGAATTTTTTTTTTCGGCTAATTTTTGAAATGATGGAAACACCCAGGTTAGCCAAAAATTGGATTAGATTCCCACAATGTCAGATTTTGATATTTGTCATACTTTCTCACCATTCTCACATTCCCACACCTCTGCAGAGTCTCACAGCGTGATGCCATTCCCACCCCTTCAGAGTTTGTCAGCATTCCCATGACCCCTTCACGTGACCATGCTCGCTTTATTATGGATTTTACTGGCAAAAGTCCATTTGAAAGGTTTTGTCCCTCTGGTATTATAAAATATTATTCTAATATTCTAGTACTTGGTATAGCCCCCCTTTGCCTGTAATACAGTCTAAACCCTTCTAGGCATGCTCTCCATTAGATTCTGACAGACAGATGCTGGAATATCATTCCACTCCTTCTGTATTCTCTCCTACAACTCTGCAATTCCAGATGCTGGAGTCTCATACTCTCCAAGTCTACCCTTGAGGTGATGCCAAAGGTGTTCAATGGAGTTAAGGTCTGCTAATTGAGGAGGCCACTGCATAACCTCTAATCCACTATCTTGAAGCCATTTTTGGGCCTTTTTGCTCTTGTGTTTGGAGTCATTGTCCTGCTGAAAAAAAACATCTGTTGGGTTTTTCTGGTAATACCTGATTGATTCTTGAAGTTCATCATCCAGAATGCTGACAAAAAGGTCAGCATCCATTCTTCCATCAATCTTGGTTGCATATCCAGGCCCTTCCCAGAACATACAGCCCCAGATCATCAGAAAACCCTCTCCAAACTTGACTGTCCCCTGCACTAGCCTATCACTCAACCCCTCTCCTGGCTTTTTCCACATCCATTTCTTCCCATCTGACCCCAAACAATTGATTTTGGTCTCATCTGACCATATAACCCTCTTCCAGTCCTCCACTGTCTAGTCTTTGTGTGCTTCTGCAAAGTCCATCCTAAGCCTCCTATGCATCGTGGAGAGAAAAAGTTATTTTTGCTTCGTTACAGCCCTCATTCTAGTGCCTCTGAGTGCTCTTCATACTGTATTCACAGTAAATGATGTGTTGGTCATGTCTTGTAAGGTTTTGGTGACCTCAGTGGCATTTTTAGCCTTCTGAGAAGTAATGAGGTGAATGGCATAGTAGGTGTTAGGAGGTGAAAGCTTCCATGGATGGCCACCAACAGATTTGGAAAGTGTTGAATGATGTTTGGAGCGAATATTGGATACAGAACCAATACTTATACCAGTGATGGAGGAGATAGCAGAACAAGACTGCCCTTTGTCAAGCAATTCAAGAATACAAGCGTGTTGAGCAGGAGTAAGTGATCACATGAGTGTATGTGGGGGGATTTGGTGTGGGAAATGACAGAAAGTTAGACACAGAATATATATACATATTTTCACCAAGTCACATAATTTTATTTGTACTTATTTGCTTTGATTAAACAAAGTTGTGTGCCTGACATACCAGAGGGACAAAACCTTTCAAATGAACTTGTGCCAGTAAAATATGAATAACATGGGAACAAATTAAGATTATGTAATAAAACAAACTGCAACTTATTAGTCGCATGATACTCTACCACTGTTCCAAATTTGGACTTGTTTGGCTAAATTGTTCTTGAGTTATTCAAGAAATAGTTCAACTTTAAAAATCATTTGAAAGATTTTGTCCCTCACTGTATTATATGTTTAACAGTGCATATATGAGTGCATTGAAGCCAGGTACAGTATATTTGCAGTACATCACCCACAATTTGTTATACATACCCACAATGGCAAAGCCATCCACATATGTCTGACTCCACCATTGAATAGAGTGCCTCAAGCAGAGTGCAATGGATATCATCCTCTGCCAGTTCCATCATTGCCAAGTAAATGTAGTCCCCATTCCTGCAGAGGTAATACTTCATGTACAAAAATGCAAGCTCAATTGGATTGTAGTCAGGAAAATAAGGTGGTGTCAAAGTTCAAGATTGCTACTACCAAGATTGGAAATTGGTCAGGAAAGCACTGGACCCAGTGGTGGTGGTTGGAGGATTTCAGAGGTTTCTAGGCAGAATCCACCAAGCTGTAGTGGGCCAGGTGAAAAGGGGCCAGAGAGGACTTGGCTTAAACTTATAAAAAGTTGCGCCCTTCTCCTCATCAGTTGTCCAATTTTAGGCAGAGGGGTTCAGATATCTGGAGGTTTCCAGACAAAGGGTGAGGAAAGATTAAGCAGAGGTTTTAAAGTTGAATTGAAGTCACGAGGAGTCGAAAGATTAGAGATTAAGTCAAAATTAAGTCGAGGATGATTAAAAATTGATATTAGACTGGAGATGAATAGATGAAGATACACATACACATGTATAGTCATATACACAAGCAATAATTTGCAACTAAAGACTAAGGCTAAGCTATGGGCACTTAAATAATGAAGGCCAGAAGAATAATGGAAAATGTGGAAGTTTACTAATGGGTCTTGGTAAGTGTCCATGACCAGAATTGGTAAGACTGTATTAGAAATAAAGTGAGTAAGCAAATGATTACTAAGGCATGTGACAACTTGTCTGATGACTAAAAAGTGTTGCAGTTGGGATGCCAGCAGAAAAGGTCAGAAAAGAGTTGGGTGTTATCAAGAATCTGGTCAGGTGAAACAGGTCTTGACAGGTGGTAAAAATTCAAATCACATACCTCTGATAATTGTCAATAAAAGTTGAAATAAAAATGAGGAGATGCATTACTTGGATTTGATAAGCTTGAGAATATTGGGATGTTTGTAAATCTGGCAATTATCTATAATGATGACTAAATTTGGGGCTGGGAAAGGTTTCATCACATCCAGCAAGCAAGAGATGAAGGTGTAGAATAATTCTGTGTCAAAAGCTCCTTCAATGATGTCACAATGTATTATGCCATTGAGATCTATTGCAGGCAGTACCAAGAATCTTTTGAGACAGTCATTAGAGAAATACCACAGAGCAGCACAAGAATGCATATACCATTGGCCATGACAGAAAACACTTTTTGAGTAGCTTTTCTACCATGTGTATAGCCCAGGCCTTTCCACAATATGTTGTTCATTGGTCAACTGCACTCTCATCAATGAACACAAGTTGGTTAGCTTCATAAGTTCTGATGCAGTCAAAAACAAAATAATATAGATCAGACAAATATACACCTTCTTCATTGAATAACCACTGCATACAAGTATCCTCCATATTGTTGAAAGATTTACAGCCACACCACATTCCACCTTCAGCTCCTCACATAATTCATTGAGGTAGAGATCAGGTGTGTTTTCCAAAGTTGCATGGAGCCACTACTCATCATTATTGGTCAACGATGGCAAAAAAAGGAGTGATACATACCTCAATATCATAATTACACAGTGATTTGTGCAACTGTAAAGGAGCTATTTGTTTCTGGGGAAAATCAACACCACCAGTACACCAAAAGAAGGTGAGGATTTTGTATACAGAGTGGACACTGATGTCAGTGTACATTGCAATTTTGTCCTCAGTCATTGTGGTCCCACTCCCAAGCTGAATGATGACCCAGTGAGGTCTTCCAGAATCGTTTTGCCATGCACCATGGCATGAAATACAAATACAAGGCAACAGAACACATGTGCACACAAACTTCAACACTGTTGATTTTCAAATGTCCATATACAAAGAGTGTGCATCTCAGAGCACCAGACTCCAATCAGTCTTGAAACCAGTTGAAATACCTCCATGAGTTTTTCATCTGTCCCAATGCCCACTATACTAATTCATGAATCACATCATCCAGTGAATAGACATTACTGTGACATGTAAACACCATCTCTGATCCCTGGGCTCACTGCTCATTCAAAAATCTGCAAGGAAACTCCCAGGAAACCCTGGTACACATCTGGTCTTTTCTACAGGAGTGGAAATTTAGCTGAAGCTTGGGAGGCCATTATCTTGGATGTTGGTTCCATCCCCAAAGTTCATGTGAATTTTTTGTCAATTCTGTCATGCTTCCTCTCTTGATTTTGTGAAGATTAAAGCTACTCTATTGGAGAATGGTGTTATCACAGGTGGACATTGGAGTGCATTTCTGAATGATCCTGCTAAAACATACAGAAAAGAAGATGTCATTTTTTCTGGTCTTGTTTCTATTAACAAAAGCATTATAAAGGTCACAGGCCTGGATGGAGAAAACAGCATTTTACAATCACCACACGAATCACATACATCAAATTGGGCCAATAAAAAAGGCTAGATGGCTGCTGATTGTATAATAGAGGATCTCTCTCAGAAGTGCATTGCAGCCAGAGCAAGGAGCCTGTCTGGAGGGATGGTAAGGTGTGCTGGCAAGATGTGGTGGAGGTCAAAGAGTATAAAGAATGGCTACAAAGATGTGTGAGACATGTGTTGTTATGCTCCCCCTTCTCTAACCTGGACCTTAAATATGTAACAGCAATCTACCTAGAATGGGGTGAAATTCATATGGGGCATGCATCATGTTATGAGGATTGATCCCCACCATGATTTGTGTTTGGAACATCAATAGAAAATTCTGAAATGCATTTATGGTTTTTCCACCATAGCCATGGCATGGTTACACATGTCTTCAACTTCATTATGGTGCCTGCAGGCTCTCTTTTTACCAGTCATCTAGGAACATGACAAAATGATTCAACTGGTCTTATTTCTATCCTACACCAGTAGTGAAGAGCTCAGTTATGACAAGACAATAAGACTATTTGAAGGCAACAAATATGAAGTTGATGTAGACTCCCTTACTTTCATATCATGGAATACTTTCCAATCTTGCTGTGGATCAACTTTGCAGTCAGGCGACAAGAGCTTTCAAAGTATCTGAAAAATCAGGTTCACCACAGCATTTTGCCCTCAAGGATAATGGATTGAGGATGATCAGCTTGAAGAAACATTTGTTCTCGAAGATCTGCATGCCATGATAAAATCCAAAATGGCTTTTTTTGATGATATGGATCTGACCAGGGATCCTGTGGATTACTTCTTGTCTGTGAAAGCATACAGTCATGTCCAGCTTAGCAATACTTTTGAAGACAATACCAAGACAATTATGATTATGCAAGGCCTTTCTTTTCCAGATCCCTACTCCAGTCTATCCATTTCTTTCTCAGAGATGAATTTTGTGTCATCCAATGTACCAGGTGTCAATAGTGAGAGTGCCAGCCATATCCCTTACCCCAGTGCTTCCATTGCTTGGATCTTACCAATAAAATGATCCAACTTCCATCTGTGCTGGCATAATTGAACTGTATTCATCAAAGTTGGAACACCATTACATGACTTGGACAACCTCTCAAATCTGTTTTGAGGGCTTGCTTATGTGACCATTGGTAAAATCTCAGTTGATTTCATGTTGAATATACTCCTATCTAGAAATCATCCACCGATTGAAGTGTGTTCATCGAGACATATAAGCACAGGGAATATTTTACTCTATCAGGGCATGGGGCGACTATTAGATTTAGAGTTCTTAAAGAAACTCTCTTCATTACAATCCCATGAAGTCAAAACAGTATGTCTTCATGCCCTCCCTTCTGGCAAGCGGTCCCATCTAATGCAATGGCTTAGGGAACATAACAATTCACCGCTGTAGAAATAGAGCATGGAAGATAATTCTTTACACAAAAAGATGAAGTTGAGGAAATCATGAACAAGTGGAAGGTCGCATCGATGAGTCATTCATCGTCCCCAAAACCACCAGAGACACTTCCTAATGACGCGCTCCTGTTTAATCCCCTCCATGATCATGAGTCTCTCTGGTGGATCGCGTGTTGGGCACTCCTCCATTACATTCTCGCTAACCACAACCCTGAGAGCGATGAGAAGCTCCGTGAGCGTATTGAATTTGCAAGACGGATCTTTCACCCTACAGTCTTTGCACCAGAACGGAATGCCCTTGGACTGCCCAAGATGATTATTACACATGTGCCGAGCAAGTTCGAGTGGCTCGTTGATACTGTTTCTTTCATCTGGAACATCTTATGTCATAGTTACAAGATTGCAGATCTTCCCGAAGTTGATGAGAAAGCATTTGATGGTGTATGGCAAAGCATTCACGCAGAATATGACCTGCTTGCCAAACACTTCAAAGGTGAAGATGATGGATCTCAAGGTGGTGCAAGACGAAGATGTCTCGGATATGGATGATAAATACTTTCTCAATAATAAACGGGGGAGAGTTGACTAGCGCAGTGGTAAGATCCTACTGTATGACAAGTAACCTGCCAATAAAAGCCACCCTCTCTGACTCGAACTCGGTGTCATTCCTACTGAAATAAATAATACACAATATACATATTAATATTAACTACCCTGCGGTCTAGGGCTTAAGGAAGTCAAAGCGCTTTCGATGCCATGAAATAATCAAAAGTCAAGATAATCACGCCCTCCAGGCCAACCACCAGCGCCGCCCAGGCCTCCCCCACCATACGGGTCTTCTACTCCTCCCATAGGTCCAGGGCCACCTACCGTCCCCTCAGCACCCTTATATGAGAACTCTCTCTTGAACTTCGTCTCCAAAGACGACATGGTCCCAATCAACTTTGTACACGCCTGCTCCAGGACAGCCTGGGGCGTCATCGTGCCGTCCGTCTGGATCTTGATGAGAAAGTAAGGGTGCAGCGGATGAGGGACTTTGTAACCTGCGAACAAGATCTGGGGCATGGAAAGGAGTTGGCTAGGATTATGGATATGTAAGTGACTCTGTGAAGATATGAAGACGAAGGTAAGGAACGTACGCGCGCAGCATGTTGCCGAGCGTATGGTCCTGCTTCACGACCTTGATCGTTGCAGCGTTTGGAATCTTGGTGTCCTCCGTTATCTCCACACTGCGTGTACGATGTGTTGTTCAGGCCTCGGTTCACTTTGTCAGAGAAGTGACGCACAGCTTCTCGCCGTCTTCGAGCACGAAGAGCTCAAAACGATTTGGTGCGTTCATGATGAGTTCCAGGAACTCTACAACTAAGTGAGGAGATTTTCAACAAAAAAACTCGGTGAATAAACGGGGCTCAGATTCGACTTGAATGGGTTCGTAGGAAAATTCGGCCTAGAAATTGCCAACAGCAGCTACAACTGCGCCGAAGGGATCAGATGACACAGAGGGTGACTTTTGCGGCTGTCCCCCGACCCTCAGGCCTCAGATGTCGCCTTCATGGTAAAAAGTAATCACTCACAAGAACTGAGGACCGCAATGACCGTTGAACGTTGAACAGTTGTTTATCTGTATTTGCGAAGTGGCGCCGAATTCGCAGCACTGATTATAGGTCATAGCTGAACATTATCCCGCTAAACTCATCCTCAAAGGTTAGTCTGCCTGTCTTTCCCACTTCACATTCGTGTGTCTGCTCTATGAGCCTTTATGTGGCTCAGATTTGCATGACTTTTGGAGCAGAATGTATGAACTTTTGATGGATGGGTCGACATCACTTTGGATGCCCAGATTTGGCCCATGAACTGGTGAACTGACCTGGGGTTTCTTAGAAAAGGCGATGCCGACACGCTTCTCGAAGACTCGCAAACATCGTGGCCACGTATCGGCCGGTCATGGACGAGTAGGCAAGCACCGAAAACACCCCGGAGGTCGTGGTCTTGCTGGTGGTGCGCACCACCACCGGTGCGTTCTTCAACATGATACATGTTTAATTTTAATTCACTTTGATACACGCCAGGACGAACATGGACAAATACCACCCCGGTTACTTTGGGAAAGTGGGTATGCGCCACTTCCACTTTACCCGCAACATGCATTGGCGTCCCATCATCAACGTGGATAAGCTATGGACACTTGTACCCCAGGAGGAGAAGAAGGGTTTGACCGAACAATCAGAAATTGTCCCGGTTATTGACACGCTAAAGCACGGGTACGGAAAGGTGTTGGGTAACGGAGTGTAGGCTCCCGCTTTGTTCTCATGCATACATAAGCTCATTATTTCAATAGCTTACCGAAACTGCCCTTTATTGTAAAAGCACGCTTTGTGTCAGCGCGGGCGGAGTGCGTTTTAATTTGTCCTATGAGAATGATTTGGATGGCTGACTGTTGTTCAGAGCAAAAATCAAGGAGGCGGGTGGTGTGGTGAAGCTGATTGCCTGAGCGGGAGCTATAGCATACTAATCATCTTGTTCTGTATGCACATGATCACAAGGCTCCCATCATCTAAGAATAAAACATTTGCGCTGCACACCGCCTCCAGGCCAGGAACGGTTGGTATTTATTGTGGTCACGCTTGTTGCCGAACTGCTTCCCAGACATTTGACTGCGATCCCAACCGGCTTTCCCATCTTCTTTCCTTCTTCCACTCTGCCTAGTCATGAGCTTCACATCGTGGTGTAAGCTCTATGTAGCACTCCAGACAAGTCCACATTTACAAGTCATGTCTAGACCGTCAACATTATGCAACGTGGAACCGCACTCGGCGGCTCCAACAATCTCCTTACATCGCAAGGACCGACACTAACGTCGCCCGTGCAGCGGCCGCGATGCATTCGGGAAATACTAATGCAGGAGATGCTGCGAACAACTCGAAGGAGAAGAAAACACAAGAATCGTTATTTGGTCCCAACATCGGCGTCGTCAGCAGCGGGCCTGCGTGGGCTGCAGCTACCGAGAAGAAGGTCTTGACTGACGAATTGACACCTGATATCGTCAACAGCTGGATAGAGAAGAGTAAAGATGTGAGTTTCATCCAAACATTGCCCCCCACAAGCGCTTAAGCGCTGTCTATAATTGGTTTCTAGACATCTCAGCCAACGACGACGCTTCAGGCACTTGTTAACCTTAAGCGACCTACACTGCGCCTGTCACCCCTAGCAGAAGAGCCCGGCAATGGATCAGACGTACATCACTATCAACACGGTTTGGAATTCGAGTACGATTGCGATGCTCCTAAATGTGGCATCTACATCCATGTTCTACTTCCCAAGGACCATCCCGATGCTCCTATCACCTCTGCTGCATCCACTCTATCCAAGCTCTTAATCTTTGAAACTGTCATCGAGGGTGGATTTGGAAGGACTCTCAAACTAGAGGAAGGTGCTCTGCTTGACCTGGGAAGGTTCGAGGACAATACTGGTAAACTTGCCTCGCACATCTCAGCAGCAAGCCTCGTCAGTCCACCGGAAACTCCCTCAAATGGTGATCTCCAAGACTTGTCAATCACTTCTGACGCGGGCGTTCACGTCAGCAGCCGAAACGCGAGACGTCGCTTCACGCTTCAAGCTTTCAGAAGACGGTCACGCAGTGTCTCAGGTCCAGCGCTTGCTGTTGTTGATGCCGAGCCTGCCCCCGCCAATGATGCCAAGGACAAAGATGACAGCAAGGAGGGTGTAAGGGTGGTTATTCGTCTTGCGGCATTGGATGAGCAGGGAACGGAACTAGCCTCTCCTAACGAGCAAGTCACGTACTTGCATGTGGTCCGCTTTGGTGAAGAGAGTGAGGCCGAGGAGGAGTCGAGGCCCTGGGTTGTCAAAGTTGTAAAGCGAGAGGCGACGGTAAGTCGCCAACTGGACACTGATGATTACTCTAACATTGACATGACGGTGATAGATCGGGCCTCATACATTCCATTTACACGAGATTTATGGGTTATCATCGTCTGGCTCAACCACACAACCAGCGCCTATGTCTACCCTTCCGTTATCGCCGGAATCTGAATCGCATACCTACCCGCCTTCTCCTGCTCCAATAATTCCTCCTGCCACGACTGAGGAAGATCCATCTTCGGAATGTCTCCTCTGTTTGTCCTCTCCACGCGAAGTTGTCCTTTTACCATGCAGGCATCTCGTTGCATGTAAAGACTGCGCCTTGAACATGGTTGAATTCGGCGCAGGCGGGAACATTACTCAGCCAACTAACGCTGAGGAGCCGACTGACGCTGTTAATGCCACCGAGACGGCGGCGGACGGTGCTGCTGCTACTAATGAGACAGCCACGACGTCTGGGTCACCTGCCTCAGCTGTCTCTCCGATATCTGCAACAAATCCGCGGCGAAAGAGGAGGGCCAAGGGATGGTTCTGTCCTGTTTGTCGCCAACGTGAGTCTCTTTAACCTTAACCTTAATTTCATCGCTTCCGTGATCGTGCTCAATGACCCTGCTTGATAGCCTACACATCGCTTCTGAGAATTACTACAAGTCTTCCGCCGATCTCGGAGGGCGACAAAGCAACGTCAACTACCCCGGACGCCGTTGCTGAGGGCTCGACGGCGCATGGGCACGGCAGCGAAGCAAGAGGTGGTATTTTTGGGACGTCAATTCTGAGGGGATTGAGCTTCAAGAATCATCCGGGAGATGTGGAGAGCCAGGCTGGAATGGCTCGTGTTGGTGCGTAGATGTGCGAGAGATAATATACGATATCTCTTTTCTTTTCTTTCATTCGTAATTCTAATAATTATTTTTTCATCTTTTCATCGTCTGCGATCACTGACGTCATTCGTAAAACGTCGTGATAATGGGGTGCGATAAAAGATAGCGAAGGGTTTATACAGAGCAGAACGAAATTGAAACGGGGAGCGTAAAGGACACGAGGAGAGGATGGTGTGTGACTTTCGTGTATGAGACGTATGTATACAAAGGCAACTGCACACTTCCTTCATATGCATCGTACGTTTGTCGTTCCACGGATCAGGAAGAAAGTCAAGGTGGGGCGGAGCCACACGATGTCTAAAAGGCGACCTGTTAAAATCCTCAACTGTCCCCAATAGTCCAAAAGAAACCCGATCCGTCGGAAAAGAACAGACGTACGCCTTCAAAAGGTTTCCCGCGTCCCTGTTTCCTTTTCGTACCAGTTCTCCATCCAGTCTTTCCCCGCCGCGTTCTCCTTCTTAGCTCGCCTCAGCAGCTCTTGGATCTTTTCAGTTACATTGAGCTTTTCGCGCGCGTCCTCCTCAGAGAGTTTTTCCTTTTTTTTCCATGCTTTGGCCTTTTCACGAAATCGGTCGATCTCCCCGAACGTAGATTCCACTTGAGATAGGGCGATAGCAGCAGACGACCCTTTCAGGGAGTGTGCTTCATCGGTAACCTCTTCAAGGTGCCCCTCCTCTCTGCCGTGTTCATAATCAAATGACAATCAGAATGATGAAGAGGAAGCAAAGACAACTTACAGAGCTTCATCCATCTTTTGGAACTTCTGCATGGCTTGCTCAAAATAATCCTGTACTGTTCCTTTCGAGAACGCTCTTGTGACATCATCCTCGTCATCGAGACCTAAAAGTTGATCGAAAATCTCCCAGTTGATAATGACACGCGTATTCTGAAGAATCAGACAGTAAGTTCAAGAATGGTTGTCATCTAAAATGCAGAATCCGTGTAGAGATCATCGATGATGATGAAATGCAAGGGGCGTGCAAGGAAGTGACCTACATCGATTGCAAGAGGGGGGTCTGACGCTTCTTCTGTTGGAGATGGGGGTTTAGACTGGGACACGGATGGGAGTGATTTCTCTGAGAGTTCTATTGACGGTGATTTGGAAGAGGGAGGTGGACTGTTAGGAACAACTTCTTCTTCGTTGGTATGAGAAATAGATGGGCTTATAAAGGAAGACATTTCAGGTGGAGAGCGCAAATTTGGCTGCTTCCTACTATCAATGCGGAACCAGCACGATCTCGTGGCAGTGGCGTCATATGTACACATTACATAAGGTGATGTCACCAGGATCCTCCATATCGAATTCCAATTCATTATTTGCAGGTGCCTAGTCCAGAATCCTATGTAGAATCATGTTTCGCAAACGACACTGGCATGGAGTTATAAACCAGATTTCACCACATTAACAAAGGGGGTATATAATCAAACACAGGGTTGTCTTGACCCCTTTCCGTCAATAAGGTCATCAATGGGTCAGTCAAAGAAGTTAGAAGTCATACATATACTATACTACTAGTGCCATCGGTCGTCGAGACGGAGGCAAGAATGTGGGGAGGCGCAATGCCGGCAAGTGACCGGTGTATTTGTACATGTTTGTCCCTCACAAAAAATGATAATGGAAAAAAAAATATGGGACGAACACAGAAAATTGATGAGACTCTTGGGTCCCGATATTACTTAGTGAAACATAGCATAGCATTGGTAAACTTAGTTACAGAACTCATATTATGGGGCACTCTAGGTTTAGCTACATACATACCTCAGACTCCATAGTCATTACTGGGTGCCAATACTAGTCCACTGTTTAGTATTTAAAGCTGTTGGAGCAGACTACATACGCTGGGCAGAGGAAGAGACAACATGTTCCTTATAACCTACCTGTTGAAATTAAATCCTGATACATGCTGCATACATGAGGCCATGCATGCAGCACACACATGTTACTGCGCTTACTGCGCATACATGTGGTAAACACATTCCTGAGTCATGTGACATCCTTACTATTATGTATATAAGGAGAACCTGTACTGTAGTAGATATACAGTGTTCTTACCTCTGCTAAACCCTAGCTCTAAGACTAACTAAACCCCAGGTAGGTTATAAGGAATGTGTCGTCTCTTCCTCTGTGCAGCGTATGTAGTCTGCTCCAACAGGTTATGGGTGCTGCTGGGCACGTCGCGAACGTGCCTTAACTGGCTGCGAACGACGTTGACTTCATTGTCTCCAAATTGTAACCTTGCGCTCTTCGTGAGCTGCATTGCGCTCTCTGCGAGCTGCATTTAAAAAACCCAGGTTGACTAGGGTTAACCACTCTGAAGGAGTGTTTTTGCCTGAGATTATGGAACATGTTTTCTTGAATAAGAGGACTGATTGAGTGCTTTTACCAGCTGCCACTATAACATCATGTCTTCAACTCTTGAAAAACTCGTACAAACTTTTGACGGCTCTAACTACATTCAATGGGCCGACTCAATGAAGGTGTGGCTCAGGTCTCATGGCCTCTGGCAAATAACTAGCGGGATGGAACTAAAACCACCCATGGCGCCTCCTTTGATGGCGACAAATACTGCACTAGTAGCGGAAGCTAATGCCAAGCTCCAGACCTGGAACAATAAGAATGACCAGGCGATTGGTAGCCTAGTGCTCCGCCTGGCCCCCTCTATTCGGCAGCGTGCCAACACCAAGGACACTGCTGAGGAGGTATGGGATCTCATCCGCACCGACTATGGTGTCAATGGCCCCTCCCAAGTCTTTGCGGACTTTAGGTCTGCAATCGCAATCAAAATTCCGGCTGCAAATCCTGCGCCAGAGATTGCCAAAATGGCTGATAAATTTGAGCGCCTTACGGCTGCCAATGTCGCCATCCCCGAATTAGTACAGGCAATGATTCTACTTGCTGCGATGCCACGCGAGTACGATTCTCTATCTGCCACGGTCCTTAACACGACCGCTACTAGAGCCTTGACGTTTAAACATGTCAAGGACTCTATTGTCGCTGAAGCCTCACGGTGCACAGCAGTTGGAAAGCCCATTGGCCCACCTCAGGCCACCAAGCTTTCTGCTGTCAAGCGCAAAGGGGGAAACCCCAAATGGCAATCTCAAGGCAACAATGGAGAATCGTCCCGAAAGCGTGGATGACATGGGGACAAAAAGACTAAAGAGGAAAAACCTAAAGAGAAACATTCCCACCTCGCCTCACAAGCCTTTACTACTATAAATGGTAATGGCACCATCATACCGCCGATGCCGCTCATCCAGCGCATCGAGAAGCATGAACATACTCCCACAAGGGATCCTCGCCGCCGACTGCCTGCACAGGCATACACGGGCGCGGCCTCTACCTCTCATTCGGTCTATACCGAATATCAGCAGGCTCGAGACACCCTCGAGCAAATGAATCTCCCACGCAGCGCAAAAAATCTGCGACCACTGGAAGAGCACCTAACAGTGCAAGAAGGTAAGAGGAGGAGGATTGAACCAGAACCAAGGATCGTAGAGGTAGAAGACGATAGTGTCTCCCTTGGATCGGAACCCGCAGTTTCTGATGAAGAAGTATGGAAAGCCGTCGATGAAATGCTTGTCGATGAACCGCTTGAAACAGGTACATATGATGAAAGGTCAGTCCTTTTCCCTGCCACAAGCACAAGAATTAACATTCCATTGATCACAGCGAACTTTTCATGTGAAATTTTACCGCTACTAAATGTATCATGGAACAATTTACATCTTAATATATGTGTTATGTGTGCAAATGGAAATTGTAAGAAAGGTGCCGACTGGATCATGGATTCAGGCACATCAAAACACTTCACTGGTGAAATTAAAGATTTTGCTTCTTACGAGCCTTTACCGAGAAAGGACTCTACTGTGGTTCAAACAGCCACGGGTACTACTCATATAGTAGGGAAAGGAGCAGTCTTCATTAGACATCAGGTAGTATGTCATGGGAAGTCAGAGACGCGTGAAACGCGATTATACCCCGTCTACTACATACCCGACTGTAATGCTCGATTACTGTCAATGGGTGTCTTCTTACAAGACGGAAGTGATGTGCGTGGTTCCTCCGCACACATTTCATTTTTCAAGCAAGGAAACCCAATTATGGATTGTGTCCCTCTTATGAAACGTGACACTATTTATTGGGCTCGAACTCATATATTGAGCACCAAGGGAATCAATGTCGCGACAATGTATGTCGCAGACTACTCGACTTGGCATAAGCGACTTGGAAAAAAGAGGCGCTAGGGAAGATGCCTAATAGCACCATAAAATTCCCAAGGAATTTAATTATTCCTAAAGACAAAATTATATGTCCAGGGTGTGCTGAAGGGAAAATGACCTCAAAATCTTTTCCTGAATCAGATTCACGCGCTGAAAGACCCTTTGAATTAATACATTCCGATCTGAAGGAACTCCCAGTACTATCGTACCATAAACATAAATACTTTATTGTATTTCTGGTTGACAAAACGTCACATATCTGGGTCCAATGCCTTAAAAAGAAATCTGATGCTGCTGCGGCCATCAGACAATTTCGGGCAGTGGCTTTGACACAGTATGGCGCTACAATCAAGCGCTGGCGTGTTGATCCAGGGGGGAAGTTCAAAGATCGTGAGCTACAAAATGTGCTCAAGGACTTTGGCATCAAAATAGAGATGTCTGCACCCCACGTTCACCAACAGAATGGGCGCGCAGAGCATGCCATAAGGACAATAATGGAAAAGTCGCTAACCCTGCGATTTACCGCATGTCTACCACAATCATGGTGGGAATTTTGCATTGAACATGCAACACACCTATACAACCGAACCCCGATAAGGCGCCTGAAATGGCTGACACTGGTTGAGGACCTGACAAAGGTCCGCCCAGATCTAAACGATCTGAAAGTTTTTGTTTGTGGTGCTTACGTCTACCTACCCAAGGAGAAGCGTCCAAACACATTGGCTCCTCGATCGGAGTTGATGACGTACCTTGGATTAGAAGATGGCATTAAAGCATACCATTTCATGCGACCTAGTGGCGCAATATTCATAGGTGCTACAGCACTATTTGATGAAACGTTGTTCCCATGCTGTCCCGGAGCTAAGACTCTTGCCAATACAGACCTTGGTGATTTTCCACCTCCAGAACCAGAAGATGATGACCACTCATCTGGAACGGATGGCGATGATTCTATACCGCCACAAGATTCGCCCCTTCCTCCATCATCAGAAAATGATGATGATGATGTACCAAGTGAGCAAAAGGCACATGACGATGTGACAAATGCTCCTCCTCCGCCGCCTCCAGTAACCACTGAGGACTTTCATCCAAGACGTGATGATCAACAGGAATGGCAGCAATTGCCCCGTCAATCAGGCAGGCAGAGGAACATCCCAAACTGTCCTGGCAATACCTATGGAGAGAAGCGACTCCCCTCTGACATAGAGAGAGACATTGCACGTGATCGATATTGGAAGAGATCTGTAGGTCAAGATTCGGATCATAACTGAACACGACCACAATCTCAACAGAAAGAACCGGTTGCTGGACCGAGTTCGGCACCCCACGAGAGTGTGCCCGATTCCAATGATCAAGAACATGATCACCCAATGGGGGAACCGGACGAAGCAGGTTATATTAAAAAGATAACCAAGGAAGGAGGAAAAAAGCTTATTCGCTGGCTGTTGTCAAAAGCAGTCAAACCATCGAGTGAAATAAGCCAAGTTCCAAACCAATTTCGCGATATTGCACGCCTACCACAGCAGCAGCAACGTGAGTGGAAACAAGCTTGTCATGAAGAATTAGAGGCTCTTCGTAAGCGACAAGTCTATGACATCGTCGATCTTCCACATGATCAAAAAACAATCAAAAATAGATGGGTTTTCTCCGTAAAATCGGATGGAAGAAAACGAGCCAGACTCGTGGCCAAAGGCTTTTCACAAGTCAAAGGCGTTGACTTTGATGAGATTTTCTCACCGGTAGTCCGCTACGAGACTGTACGCCTCATGTTTGCACTTGCATCTCTAGAAGGCATGTATATGACCGGCCTAGATGTAAAAACCGCATTTTTATATGGCAAACTAGATGAGGAGATCTATATGGATCAACCCAAGGGTTTCAGACTCGAGGGAAAAGAGTGCAAAGTATTGCGCTTACGCCGAGCATTGTATGGCCTTAAACAAGCCTCACTTGCATGGTGGAAAGAGCTAGAGGCATTTATGTGCACCATTGGGTTTGTGTGTGCCAGCTCCAATGCCGGCATTTTCATACACAAAGATCCTAAGACAGGCAGCATTGTTATTGCACTCGTCTATGTTGATGATGGCTTGTTCATGGGGAAGAACAAGAAACTTGTGGATGAAAAGAAAAATGCTTGTCTAAAGCATTGGGAGTGCCGTAGTACTGAAAAAGTCATGGAATTCTTAGGCATGCGCGTCACCCAGACTGCAAGCAAAGTCAAACTCGATCAAACTAAATATCTCACCAAAGTGCTTGAGAGATTCGAGATGACAAATGCCAAAGCGACCCCCACTCCACTCCCGACTGGTTACAAACCATCGGAAAACACAGCAATGCCCAATGCGATGCTTAGATCAAAATATCAGTCTGTGATTGGATCTTTATTGTATCTGATGCTCGGAACATGACCTGATATTGCTTATGCGGTAATCAAGATGTCGCAATTCTCGGCTAATCCTAGCCAAGAACATCTAGACAAAGCGATGTACATCATGCGCTATCTGGTGGGAACCCAGAAATATAACATTGTCTATGATGGTGAGAAGTCTGAGGGGCTAAAGGCCTTCACAGATTCTGATTGGGCAGCTGACACTGTCAAACGCCGATCTACAACGGGTTACTTTGCTACTCTAGTGAGTGGCATTGTGTGCTGGCAGTCCCGTTTACAAAAAACTGTAGCACTGTCATCCACAGAAGCCGAATATATGGCTCTCTCCGACACTTGTCGACAGATAGTGTGGATAGAGTCCTTATTCCAGGAACTTGGATATGTACTGAAGTGCGTACCAATCTGCGCTAATAATCAGGGATCCATCTTTATTGGATCAAATCCAGTTCAGGAAAGAAGGACCAAACATATAGACATTCGCTACCACTATACCCGCGAATGCATAGAAAATGACAAAGTCATGGTCGTTTTCATTCCTGGAAATGATAATCCAGCTGACATGTTCACAAAGAACCTTGGCGCTGTCTTATTCAGGAAATTTAGAGACTCTCTCGGAATTACTTTCGAGATTCAAACTTAGCTGCTTAGAGCGCTGTACAGTTTGAGGGGGGGTGTTGAAATTAAATCCTGATACATGCTGCATACATGAGGCCATGCATGCAGCACACACATGTTACTGCGCTTACTGTGCATACATGTGGTAAACACATTCCTGAGTCATGTGACATCCTTACTATTATGTATATAAGGAGAACCTGTACTATAGTAGATATACAGTGTTCTTACCTCTGCTAAACCCTAGCTCTAAGACTAACTAAACCCCAGGTAGGTTATAAGGAACGTGTCGTCTCTTCCTCTGTGCAGCGTATGTAGTCTGCTCCAACACTACCTGGGGTTTAGTTAGTCTTAGAACTAGGGTTTAGCAGAGGTAAGAACACTGTATATCTACTACGGTACAGGTTCTCCTTATATACATAATAGTAAGGATGTCACATGACTCAGGAATGTGTTTACCACATGTGTGCAGTAAGCGCAGTAACATGTGTGTGCTGCATGCATTGCCTCGTGTATGCAGCATGTGTCAGAGATTAATTTCAACACCCCCCCTCAAACTGTACAGTGCTCTAAGCAGCTAAGTTTGAATCTTGAAAGTAATTCTGAGAGAGTCTCTAAATTTCCTGAATAAGATGGCACCAAGGTTCTTTGTGAACATGTCAGCTGGATTATCACTTCCAGGAATGAAAACAACTGTGACTTTGTCATTTTCTATGCATTCGTGGGTATAGTGGTAGCGAATGTCTATATGTTTTGTCCTTCTTTCCTGAACTGGATTTGATCCGATAAAGATAGATCCCTGATTGTCAGCGCAGATTGGTATGCGCTTCAGTATATATCCGAGTTCTTGGAATAAGGACTCTATCCACACTATCTGTCGACAAGTGTCAGAGAGAGCCATATATTCGGCTTCTGTGGATGACAGTGCTACAGTTTTTTGTAAATGGGACTGCCAGCACACAATGCCACTCGCTAGAGTAGCAAAGTAACCCATTGTAGATCGGCATTTGACAGTGTCAGCTGCCCAATCAGAATCTGTGAAGGCCTGTAGCCCCTCAGACTTCTCACCATCGTAGACAATGTTATATTTCTGGGTTCCCACCAGATAGCGCATGATGTACATTGCTTTGTCTGGATGTTCTTGGCTAGGATTAGCTGAGAATTGCAACATCTTGATTACTGCATAAGCAATATCAGGTCGCGTTCCAAGCATCAGATACAATAAAGATCCGATCACAGACTGATATTTTGATCTAAGCATCATGTTGGGCATTGCTGTGTTTTCCGATGGTCTGTAACCAGTTGGGAGTGGAGTAGGGGTCACTTTGGCATTTGTCATCTCGAATCTCTCAAGCACTTTGGTGAGATATTCAGTTTGATCAAGTTTGACTTGCTTGCAGTCTGAGTGATGTGCATGCCTAAGAATTCCATGACTTTTTCAGTACTACAGCACTCCCAATGCTTCAAACAAGCATTCTTCTTTTCATCCACAAGTTTCTTGTTCTTCCCCATGAACAAGCCATCATCAACATAGACGAGTGCAATAACAATGCTGTCTGTCTTAGGATCCTTGTGTATGAAAATGCTGACATCAGAGCTGGCATGCACAAACCCAATGGTGCACATGAATGCCTCTAGCTCTTTCCACCATGCAAGTGAGGCTTGTTTAAGGCCATACAATGCTCGGCATAAGCGCATTACTTTGTGCTCTTTTCCCTCGAGTCTGAAACCCTCGGGTTAATCCATATAGATCTCCTCATCTAGTTTGCTGTACAAAAATGCGGTTTTTACATCTAGGCCAGTCATATACATGCCCTCTAGAGACGCAAGGGCAAACATGAGGCATACGGTCTCGTAGCAGACTACCAGTGAGAAAATCTCATCAAAGTCAACATCTTCAACTTGTGAAAAGCCTTTGGCCACGAGTCTGGCTCATTTTCTTCCATCTGATTTTATGGAGAAAACCCATCTATTTTTGATCATTTTTCGATCATGTGGAAGATCAATGATGTCATAGACTTGTCGCTTATGAAGAGCCTCTAATTCTTCATGACAAGCTTGTTTTCTCTCATGTTGCTGCTGCTGTGGTAGGTGCACAATATTGCGAAATTGGTTTGGAACTTGGCTTATTTCGGTTGATGGTTTGACTGCTTTTGACAACAGCCAGCGAATAAGCTTTTTTCCTCCTTCCTTGGTTATCGTTTTAATATAACCTGCTTTGTCCGGTTCCCCCATTGGGTGATCATGTTCTTGATCATTGGAATCGGGCACACTCTCATGGGGTGCCGAACTCAGTCCAGCAACTGGTTCTTTCTGTTGAGATTGTGGTTGTGTTTGGTTATGATCTGAATCTTGACCCACAGATCTCTTCCAATATCGATCACATGCAATGTCTCTCTCTATGTCAGAGGGGAGTCGCTTCTCTCCATAGGTATTGCCAGGACAGTTTGGGATGTTCCTCTGCCTGCCTGATCAATGGGGCAATTGCTGCCATTCCTGTTGATCATCATGTCTTGGACAAAAGTCCTCAGTGGTTACTGGAGGCAGCGGAGGAGGAGCATTTGTCACATTGTCATGTGCCTTTTGCTCACTTGGTACATCACCATCATCATTTTCTGATGATGGAGGAAGGGGTGGATCTTGTGGCAGTATAGAATCATCGCCATCCACTCCAGATGAGTGGTCATCATCTTCTGGTTCTGGAGGTGGAAAATCACCAAGGTCTGTATTGGCAGGAGTTTTAGCTCTGGGACAGCATGGAAACAATGTTTCATCAAATAGTGCCATAGAACCAATGAATATTGCGCCACTAGGTCACATGAAACAGTATGCTTTAATGCCATCTTCTAATCCAAGGTATGTCATTAACTCCGATCGAGGAGCTAATGTGTTTGGATGCTTCTCCTTGGGTAGATAGACGTAAGCACCACAACCAAAAACCTTCAGATCATTTAGATCTGGGTGGACCTTTGTCAGGTCCTCAACCGGTGTCAGCCATTTTAGATGCCTTATCGGGGTTTGGTTGTAGAGGTGTGTTGCATGTTCAATGCAAAATTCCCACCATGATTGTGGTAGACATGCAGTAAATCGCAGGGTTTGTGACTTTTCCATTATTGTCCTTATGGCACGCTCTGCGCGCCCATTCTGTTGGTGAATGTGGGGTGCAGACATTTCTATTTTGATGCCAATGTCCTTGAGCACATTTTGTAGCTCACAATCTTTGAACTCCCCCCCTGGATCAACACGCCAGTGCTTGATTGTAGCGCCATACTGTGTGAAAGCCACTGCCCAAAATTGTCTGATGGCTGCAGCGGCATCAGATTTCTTTCTAAGGCATTGGACCCAGATATGTAACATCTTGTCATCCAGAAATACAATAAAGTATTTATATTTATGGTATGATAGCACTGGGAGTTCCTTCAGATCGGAATGTATTAATTCAAAGGGTCTTTCTGCATGTGAATCTGATTTGGGAAAAGATTTTGAGGTCATTTTCCCTTCAGTGCACCCTGGACATATAATTTTGTCTTTAGGAATAATTAAATTCCTCAGGAATTTTATGGTGCTATTAGGCATCTTCCCTAGCACCTCTTTGGATGGGTGTCCAAGTCGCCTATGCCAAGTCGAGTAGTCTGCAACGTACATTGTCGCAACATTGATTCCCTTGGTGCTCAATATATGAGTCCAAGCCCAATAAATAGTGTCACATTTCATAAGAGGGATGCAATCCATAATTGGGTTTCCTTGCTTGAAAGATGAAATGTGTGCAGAGGAACCATGCACGTCACTTCCATCTTGCAAGAAGGTGCCCATTGACAGTAATCAAGCATTACAGTCGGGTATATAGTAGATGGGGTATAATCGCGTTTCACGCATCTCTGACTTCCCGTGACATACTACCTGATGTCTAATGAAGACTGCTCCTTTCCCTACTATATGAGTAGTATCTGTGGCTGTTTGAACCAGGGTAGAGTCCTTTCTTGGTAAAGGCTCGTAAGAAGCAAAATCTTTCATTTCACCAGTGAAGTGTTTTGATGCACCTGAATCCATGATTCAGTCAACACCTTTCTTACAATTTCCATTTACACACATAACACATATATTTAGATGTAAATTGTTCCATGATACATTCAGTAGCAGTAAAATTTCACATGAAAAGTTTGCTGTGATCATTGGAATATTAATTCTTGTGCTTGTGGCAGGGAAAAGGACTGACCTTTCATCATATGTACCTGTTTCAAGCGGTTTATCAATGAGCATTTCGTCGATGGCTTTCCATACTTCTTCATCCGAAACTGCAGGTTCTGATCCAAGGGAGACGCTATCATCTTCTACCTCTATGATCCTTGGTTCTGGTTCAATCCTCCTTCTCTTACCTTCTCGCACCATTAGGTGCTCTTCCAGCGGTCACAGATTTTTTGCACTGCATGGGAGATTCATTTGCTCAAGGGTGTCTCAAGCCTGCTGATATTCAGTGTAGACTGAATGAGAGGTAGAGGCCATGCCCATGTATGCCTGTGCAGGCAGTTGGTGGCAAGAATCCCTTGTAGGAGTATGTTCATGCTTCTCAATGTGCAAGATGAGCAGCATCAGCGGTATGATGGTGCTATTACCATTTATAGTAGTAAAGGCTTTTGAGGTGAGGTGGGTATGTTTCTCTTTAGGCTTTTCCTCTTTAGTCTTTTTGTCCCCACATCGTCCATGCTTTCGGGACGAATCTCCATTGTTGCCCTGAGATTGCCATTTGGGGTTTCCCTCTCTGCGCTTGACAGCGGAAAGCTTGGTGGCCTGAGGCAGGCTGATGGGCTTTCCAACTGCCATGCACCATGAGGCCTCAGCGACAATGGAGTCCTTGACATATTTAAATGTCAAGGCTCTAGTAGTGGTCATGTTAAGGACCATGGCAGATAGAGAATCATACTCATGCAGCATCACAGCGAGTAGAATCATTGCCTGTACTAATTCGGGGATGGTGACATTGGCAGCCATAAGGCACTCAAATTTATCAGCCATCTTGGCAATCTCTGGTGTGGGATTCACAGCCAGAACTTTGATTGCGATTGCAGACCTAAAGTCCGCAAAGACTTGGGAGGGGCCATCGACACCATAATTGGTGTGGATGAGATCCCACACCTCCTTAGCAGTGTCCTTGGTGTTGGCACGCTGCTGAATAGAGGGGGCCAGATGGAGCACTAGGCTACCAATAGCCTGGTCATTCTTGTTGTTCCAGGTCTGGAGCTTGGCATTAGCATCCACTACTAGTGCAGCATTCATTGCCATCAAAGGAGGCGCCAGAGGTGGTTTTAGTTCCATCCTGCTAGTTATTTGCCAGAGGCCCTAAGACCTGAGCCATGCCTTCATTGAGTCAGCCTATTGAATGTAGTTAGAGCCATTGAAAGTTTGTATGAGTTTTTCAAGAGTTGAAGACATGATGTTGTAGTGGCAGCTGGTAAAAGCACTCAATCAGTCCTCTATTCAAGAAGACACATTCCATAATTTCAGGCAAAAACACTTCTTCAGAGTGGTTAACCCTAGTCAACCTGGTTTTTTAAATGCAGCTTGCAGGGAGTGCAATGCAGCTCACAAAGAGCACAAGGTTACAATTTGGAGACAATGAAGTCAACATTGTTCGCAGCCAGTTAAGGTGCGTTCACGACATGCCCAGCAGGGACCATAACCTGTTGGAGCAGACTACATATGCTGCACAGAGGAAGAGACGACACGTTCCTTATAACCTACCTGGGGTTTAGTTAGTCTTAGAGCTAGGGTTTAGCAGAGGTAAGAACACTGTATATCTACTATAGTACAGGTTCTCCTTATATACATAATAGTAAGAATGTTGCATGACTCAGGAATGTGTTTACCACATGTGTGCACAGTAAGCACAGTAACATGTGTGTGCTGCATGCATTGCCTCATGTATGCAGCATGTGTCAGAGATTAATTCCAACAGAAGATGACTCCCAGAGCTCCTCAGACTCCCTACACACTGTCCCAGACACTTCTGCCTCTAGCGTGCACCATGTTTCACCCGACCCACTGCCTAGTGCCATGGATGCCCCAGAGCACATTGATGTGCTTGAAGGCGACATTGCTGGAATTTGTGCACAAATTGACACACTTACATCCACCATTGAAACCTCTGTTAGAACTCTCCAGTTGAGCCACATTCTGCCTATTTTGACCCGTAGTGCACCCCCTGCCGAATTCAATGGCGCACGTTCCCATGGATGCACCTTCTTCAATTCCTGCGGGTTATACATCAGTCTAGCTTAAACCAATTTGTGGACGATGCCACTAAAATTTATTGGGCCCACACCTACATGAAGTCTGAGTGTGCCTATATCTATGTTGACCATATATTATGCCAAACCAAGCAATGTGGCTCCCTTCCATTCTCTACCTGGGGAGACTTTTGTGCCAAGTTCATATAGCATTTCTGCCCCCTCAATGAATGCCAACCAGCCATGACACATCTCGAATCCACCTCCTACTACCAAGTGCATTGATCTGTGGACAACTACATCAACAAATTTTGAGACCTGGTAGACATGGTGAGGTATGGGAGTGGATTACCCATGGTGGTGAAGTTTCATAGAGGTCTTAACTAGGAAATCCAAGACCAGATTGCACAGATGTTGGAAGGATGCCCAGCAGACAATAACATAAATGCATGGTACGAGGCTGCTTCCCTCTGTGATGAGAACTGACTCACAAATGCAGCCTTCACTGGGGCCTTCCACACTCCTACCACCACCCATGCCCCCCCCCCCACCTTTAATTGAGCACCTCCTCATCCTAACCCCATCCCTATGTGCTAAACCTCAGTGCTGAACTCCAATACCCCTGCTCCAATGGATGTTGATGCAGCCCATAGTTGAGCTCACAGGCTAGATCTCTGCTACCACTGTCAGGAAACCAGACACATGGCTCAAAACTGTCCCCACCACCAAGACATCCATAAACTTATGTCTGAGGAATGAGATGAACACCTCCTAGATCTGTTGGCACTTGCAGATGTTGAAGGGTTGGAGAAAGAGGAGATTAAAGAAGAAGAGGCAGAGGAACAGGATTTTTCTACTTGCAACGAGTGAACAGTACACCCTCATTGCCTGTCCATAACCACTTTGAAGTTCTGTCTGTTAATTCACTAGAGGATGAATCTTATTCTATGACTGTTCCTCCTCTAGACCCTTCTGAAGTGGCTAAAGACATACCTACCCCTTCCTTCCCCCCTCCTTCTCTACCCAGATTGGAATCTTGGGAGCGCAAACTACCATGCAAATACATTGCAGTGTCCACTGCATCCCAATGATCACTAGAATTGAAGATTAAGCTGCAGACTACAGATATGGAACAAGTACTTGGTGTCTCTGCTTTCCTGGACTCAAGTGCCATGGGCCTTTTCATTGACTCACACCTGGTTCAACAAAAACAACTAATGTTTGAAAGTTCAGTCAGGTTTAGTTTTTGGCCTTATTTGAGCCTAAGCAAACCCTGACCAGTTTATTGGCCTTTCAAATTGCCTAAGAACCTAACTGAACTACCCCTAGCCAGTCAGGAGCAGTCAGGTTCAGGTATAGAACCAGTTCTCGTTGGTTCTGGCTGCACTCAGTCAGAACCAGCGCTAACCAGCTCTGACTGGTCACTAGACTGGAGAACCATAATTAAAAAAAGAGATTACAGGTCCAAGGTATGAGGACTTGTCCTTTTAATCTGACCAACCTGCCATCAATATTGTTCAGCTAATTCCTCCACGGGGTTTCTTCTCTCTATAAAAGGGCTCTACTATATGCAAAGAGCTATATAATCACATGTACAGCTATATATATACATGATTGGTGTTGGTTATACATGAGTAGGAAGAAGAAGAGATAAAGAGAAGTGAGAGGGGTAGAGGGCAAGGTATTCATCCACTGGGCTTTTGCATTCTCTGGAGCCAAAAGAATGTATGTTGAAGGTATATGTAGAGATGCATGCAGAGGTGGGGAATGATGTTGGGAGGGCTAATAACAGGCTGCTCCTTGTCAATGCACCTGTATGGGGAGGGGGAGAGATTGTCACTTACCTGTATTCCTGTGCCTTCCCCTGCTAAAGTGCAAATGGAAGTAGAGTATAGTGGTCATAATAAATGAAATAATAGGTCTTCTGAAGCCTCTGCAGTCTTTAGTAAAGCCAGAAAAGCAAATATGAGGGCAGGAGGAGATATTCTTACCCTGTGAAATCTGTGGCCCCAAAATGTTCACTTTCTTCAATTCCTAGGCCTAATGGTAAAGTAGAATGAGGGTCAGTAAAGGAGATAGCAGGTAGAAAAGGTTTTAGCTCACCAGGGCATGAGTTCCCCATCAACAGAGTTGAACTTTACTCACCATGGATCACACACCTTTCCAGTTGTCCAAAATTCCTTCCAGCCATTGTTAGTAGTCCTGTGCCCCTTGGATGCCCACTTTGTAGGATGAATTATTGATTATATGGACAGTTTGTAGGCTATATCTCAGGAGTATAAGCCCAATACCAATGGTAAGGATAAACTTTTACCACATGGAAAGGTGCGTGATCTATAGTAAACAAATTTTACCTCTGTTGATAAGGAACCTATGCCCTGGTGAGCCAGAACTTTCCATCCTTGCTATCCCGCTTACTGGCTCTTGTTATACTTTACTATTAAGCCTAGGAATCAAAGAAAGCAAACATTTCTGTGCCATGGGTCTCACAGAGTAAACATGTCTCCTCCAAGTTCATATTCTCTTTTCTGGCTATTATACCAACTGCAGGGACTTCAGGGGGCCTATTACTTTCTTTACTATGACTATTATACTCTTTTCCTATTCGCATTTTAGCAGGGGAAGGCACAGGAATACAAGTAAGTTACAATCTCTCCCTCTTTCTACACAGGTGCATCAGCCCACAGTGCATGGAGAACAAAGAAATAAGAGTCCTTCAGAGAAAGAAAAAGAATAAGGAAGAAGCTGAGATGTGAGGTACATTCATGGTGTTCTGGCATCACTAGATGCAGTGAAATGCCAAATGGCATGTCAAATGCACGATTGATCAATGATCGAAATGTCACGGGTTTATGCACATCTCAGCATTTCCTTCAAAATTGTGGACACATGACAGTTGGATCACCTTTTACACTTCCTTGAGCCTCTAAATAGTTTAAATATTGATTCTGATTTGTTTCTGAAGCTTAGTTGTTCATTGTTCAATAGCTATAGCCCTGTCTCTGGTGCTATCTGTGTTAGCTAAGCTGATGCATGTGATCACATGACCTGGTCTGATACCTACCTGATATGGCAACATTGCTTTTTGTGTGCACGGTGACCATCAACTTGTGTGCATGGCAACCACCAACTTGTGCATGGCAACAACTTGTGGTGTAGCAAACTTTTATTTTGTATTGTGACCATGGTTGTGTTATGTAGTGTACTATTTTTATTACTCAGAGCAACAATTCTTTTTTTGTGCAAATGGCACAGGTTGATGTCATCTCTAGTAACTAACAAGTTTATTCACTGTTCATGTCATCATTGATCTTGGCAGCCAAAAATAGTACCCCTATACAATTGACAGGTGAGTTTTCCTAAAGACTAATCTATGAAGGAAAGAACTTTTGATTCATGCTTTGCAGTATCAATGAAATTTTGCCTGCAGATTGCCTCATGGCCTCTCATTTGGTTCACTCTATGACATGTTTTGAATCTTTTCTGCTTTGAGTACTGGGATAAACAGCAGATACAATGTACAGTGACTCACAAAACTGAGTCAATGTTTTGGACTTTTTGATTCATTGTTGAATAGCTTCCCATAAACAACAAAACCAAACAAGGTATTGGTGTACCGAATAACATACATGATCAGGGCTACCAAACAAACAAAGAATTATGTAATTTTAATCATCCCTCATAGAGATATGATTATTTTAATTCAGGGACTCATTGACTCAGTTTTGTGAGGGGTAGTCAGAAATATTAGAATCTGATGCTCCACCAACTGTATAATGTCAAAAACTTGACAGATGGTTTCTAAGGTGATGTGACCCTTGATGGGACCTTAAATTATAGTATTTAATTAGGACTAGCATTCTTCATACTTCAATATTCTCCAATGCATCCCATCTCCTCTGCTCAGAAGGAAAACATTCTTTCCCTGGCCTCCAATCATTATTCTACCCACAATATTGCCTCTAAACTCAACCTCAGCCAATCTAGTGTATCCAGAACACTCAGGGCTCTCCATCCAAACCTGGATTCCCCCTCTGGTGGTTGTCCTTCTAAGCTCTCATCTACCTCTCAGAGAGCCATCCTTACCCAAATCACCACTGGCAAGGTTGCAAATGCTGTTCAGGCCACCCATTACATCATCAGCATCATCCCCACTCTAGTCTCCTCAGAAACAGTCAGAAGAGTTCTCAGAAAAAACTCATTCAAGGCTGTGGTGAAGAAGAAAAAGCCTTTGCTTAGTATAAGGCATAGGAAAGCAAGATTGGCTTTTGCTCAGAAGTATAGAGAGTGGACTGTGGAGGACTGGAGAAGGGTTATTTGGTCAGATGAGACTAAAATTAACAGGTTTGGGTCAGATGGGAGAGAGTGGGTTTGGAAACAGAAGGGAGAGGGGCTGATTGAGAGAGAGGTGCAGGGAACTGTCAAATTTGGGGGAGGAAACATTATGGTATGGGGGTGTATGGGATGGAATGGAGTGGGGCATCTTGCAGAGGCTGAGGGGAGGATGAATGCTGACCAGTATGTGTCCATTTTGAAAGACCATATTCTGCTTAGCTTGGAGGAGAGTGGAATTTCTGGAGAAGAGGTGATTTTTCAACAAGACAATGACCCCAAGCATACCTCAAAAAAGACCAAGAAATGGATGGAGAACAACAATATTACTCTTCTGGATTGTCCTGCCCAATCTCCAGACCTCAGCCCTATTGAACATCAATGGGTTCACCTCAAGAACCAGTTAGACAAGTATCCAACAGTGCCAAAAGGAATTTGGGAGTTATGGGAAAGAGTAGTGGAAGAGTGGAATAATATTCCATCAGAGGTGTGTCAGAATTTGATTAAAAGCATGCCTAGAAGGTTGGGAGCAGTTATTAAGGCCAAGGGAGGTCATACAAAATACTAGAATTACAATTTATCATAATATTGATACCACCTCACAAAACTGAGTCAATGAGTCCCTGAATTAAAATGATCATATCTCCATGAAGGATGATTAAAATTACATAATTCTTTGTTTGTTTGGTAGCCCTGATCATGTATGTTATTCGGTACACCAATACCTTGTTTGGTTTTGTTGTTTATGGGAAGTTATTCAAGAATAAATTAAAAAGTGCAAAACATTGACTCAGTTTTGTGAGTCACTGTAGCTATGATTGAACATGATGATGGCAAAGCATGGTGACTATGGTCAGGTTCTGACTGGTTGTAGTTGGTTCTGACTGGTTTGTTTGGTACCACCATAGTACTCCAACCTGACTGTGACATGCATCAGAAGGCTCTGACTTTGACCAAAAGTTCAGTCAGTTTTAGTCATGTTCAGTTCAGTTCCGGTTATTTCCAGTCAGCCTAACCTGACTTCAAAACACTAAAAACAACTCAATACCTGCTCACTATCTCAACCCATACCTGTCTACAATGTGGATGGTTCAGGAGGCATTTGAGAAGCTCAAAGAGATGGTCACTTCCACTCCCATCCTTACCTTTGCTGATGACTCGCGTCCCTTCCATGTATAAGCTGGCAGTTTGGACTTTGTTATGGGTGCAGTGTTGTCCCAATAGTCTCCCGAGGACCAAAAATGGCATCCCATTGCCTTCTACTTGAAGAGTCTTAGTGCCATGAAATGCAATTACAAGATCTATGACAAAGAGATGCTGGCAATAATGCCAGCATTGGAGGAGTGGCAACATTTCCCAGAAGGTGCTCAACACAAGGTTAAAATCTGGATGGAACACAAGAACCTCAAGTACTTCATGACTGCCAATAAGCTTAATTGTTGCCAAGCCTGCTGGTCCCTCTACCTCTCCAGATTTGATTTCTCCCTGCATCATCACTCAGGCCACAGCATGGGGACAACTGATGCCCTTTCTCATTGTCCAGACCACAGAGATAGAAGCAATGACAATCAAGGTATTGTGTTGTTGCAACCTGATCCATTTACAGTCCATGCATTAAAAAGTGTTACCTTGGAGGGTGAGGAGCGCAGTATCCTATGTGACATCTATCATGTGAACTGTAGCAGTTTACACAAGGATGCTGTGGCTCTGGCAGTGAAGGAGCTAAGAAAGGCATCTACTCTTTCACTCCATGCAGCAGAGTGAACAGAAAAGGATGACATCCTATACTTCCATAACCATATCTATGTTCCTAATGATTTCCAGCTTCGACAACAACTCATCTCTCAGCACTATGACTTGCTCATTGCCAGCCACTCAGGCATTGGAAGACATTGGAGCTCATATCATGGAATTATTGGTGGCCTCAGATGTCTTGACTCATTGGTCAGTACTGTGACACCTGTGACCTCTGCTTATGCACCAAGACTCCATGATGCAAGCCCATGGGTGAGTTACACCCCCTCCCAGTCCCAGAAATTTGTTGGAATGTCGTCAGTGTGGACTTTGTGGTGAAACTACTGGAGTCCAATGGGTTTGATGCAGTAATGTGCACAGTTGACTTTGTTGGGAAGCAAGCTCATTTTATCTCCACTCATACAACTGTCACTGCACTTGGAGTGGCCTAACTCTACCTGTGCCATGTGTGGAAGCTCCATGGATTGCCTGGTGCATTCTTCTGTGATCGAGAACCACAGTTCATCACAGAGTTGACCTGAGAGCTGTACTGCCTGCTGGGGATCAAACTCCTCCCCTTGACTGCCTACCACCCACAGACAGATGGACAGATGGAGCAAGTCAACCAAGAGCTGGAGCAGTACATCCATATCTTTGTCAATGAGCAACAGGATGATTGGGAGGACCTTCTTTCCATGGCCAAGTTTGGATACAACAATCATGTCCACTCCTCCACCCAACAAACTCCCTTCCTCCTCAGCACAGGATGACACCCATGCATAAGTTTCGAGCCTTGGCAAGCACCCTCACACTTGGAGATGGTGAATGAGTTCACAGAGCAGATGAGGGACACCTTGGAGGAGACAAAGTCAGCTTTGGGCAAGGCAAAGAATGACATGGCATGCTTCTACAACCAGTGCTACTCACCCACACCCACATATGAGGCTGGTGATCATGTCTACCTCAACTCTAGTGACATTTCCACCATGCACCTATCCAAGAAATTCACCCACCATTTTTTTGGACTGTTCCTCATCACTAGACATGTCAGATCACATGCCTACCACCTACAGCTACCACAGTCAATGTCCAGACTCCACCCCATCTTCCATGTCATAAAATTGCTGCCTGCTCCCACAGATCCATTTCCAGGATGGACAATATGGCCTCCTCCACTGCCTACAGTGATTGAGGGCAAACCTCAGTATGAAGTCAAGTCTATCCTGGACAGCTGCTTGTGCCGAGGCAAACTCGAAAACCTAGTGCACTGGAAGGGTTATGGGTATGAGGAGAACTCTTGAGTTGCAGAGTCCAATGTGAATGCCCCATGACTGGTCAAGGAGTTCCACCGATGACATTCCTCAGTGCCTCAGCATATCTAAGTGTCTGACTTTAGGCAAATATGGTTGGGACTCATTGGTTGATGTGACAGAGTAGTGGAAGTGGCATAAAGAGTTAAGATTGTTGGGATATGAGGGGGAAGCCTCATTGACTAAAATTTCTGACTTGACTGGCTGGAGAAAAGGCATAGGTGAGGATACACTAGAGAGCAATATGGGCATAGTAGCATGTGATAAATTGGAAGGCCTACTGGATGCTGAATGAATCATAAAGGTGCTGTGGTCTAATTAGTGCTTTAAGGTCTGGTCTGGTCCCTGTTTTCAACTGGACCAGGGGTCCAACTGACATTTGTACTACTAGCTACCTACTATACTACTTTATGATGCAATAAAACATTAAGAATAATGGGAAAAAAAAAAAAACAAGACAAAAAAAAGAGAATGAGTCCACCCTGTGAGCAGTGGCTCAAAGGCTGGACATCTGTTCATTGTTGTCATTGTCATCATTTGTCATTCATTGTCATTCATTGTCATTGTCATTGGCCCCCTCCTCTTCCTCCTCCTCATCATCATCATTTGTCATTGTTATGCATCATCCATTGTTGAGGGCTGTGCATCATCATTGTTGAGGGCTGTGCATCATCATTGTTGTTCCATTAGACACCCTGCAAGCAGAGAGGCTCACAGCAGGTACTGGGGCTATTGTTGCTGTTCTATTACCACCCTGCAAGCACTGTGGTATCTAGTGGGGGGGCTGCTGGCTGTAATGTCATTGTCATAAATGTAGTACCTAAAAACAAATGAAAAAGTTAGTTAGATATGTATGTATTAGAAGGGGAAACAAAAATATTTACCTGGGGCCCAAACAACATCTGTCATTTGGACCCCATTTCAACATTTGAGTAGTGGTGGCCATGGTAGTGGGAGGGGAGGTGTGAACTTTGTTGTGGATCACAGCAATGCAATACAATAAAGGTAAATATATAAATGAAAATGTAAAGGCATCAAAATGCATAAATGTAAGCATGTGCTCATGCAAATTTTTTTATTTTTTATTTTATTTTTTATCCCATTTATTCTCCGTTGTGGCATACCATATGTGAGAGTAAATAAGGACATTGTTTTTGAGTTTCTGAACATCCTCAACATATGTTTTTATTTCATCATCTGCTTGGAGGTACCACGATGTGGTACTCGAAGCGCTTTAATAGGTGGTACTGAGACCTGCTGTTTCGTATGTGTGGTGCTACAGGTGGAAGTGGAAAAGCAGAAAGAACGCGATCACATGACTTAGACGCGTCAGTTTTCCTGCACGCAAAACGTCGGTACACTGGCTCATGCTTCATAAGTCTACCTCGACGTTCCACCAGGTGGTGCAAGCGGCTGAAACGGAATTCGCATCCCAGGAATGTAGCTTACGGCCTGATAACAAGATTTTCATCCCAGAGATCTAGACACACACCGTAGACCATTAACCTGTTTTATGATCCCTGAAACCGAACAAGTCGACCTTGATACCTCTAGGAACTGAAATTGAATATAGGAATGTAAAATGTAAGATGAAAGCAAGGGAAGAAAACCCAGTGTCATCTTTGTGGACTAGGTTAGTGTCAGCATCATGAAAACACTGGGCTATGCTCGTGACTATCCGCTTCCGGCGATGACGGCTAACAAATCCTTTTCCGGCAATTTCAAGTTACACCTCGCTTCCTGGTTTAGTTATAATGCAGACAGACGATCAATATTATGATAATACGAATACTTATCAATTGACTATGCCACAAAGGGATTCACCACATCGACACTATTATGCACTGTCCGATTGGCTTCGTCGAACTCCTCCATCAGTTCTCTTGTCTCCTGAATGATCGCATCCAGTGCCTGCTTCCTCGTCCACGCAGTCGGAAACACTTCATCTGTGTCCATCTCGTGGCTCTGCGGCATTGGGAGCAGGAGCTGATACCCCATATAATGCTGCACTGTCCGGATCCTCCTATATGTCGCCCGAACAAGAGTCAGTGACCTGATCTTGGTCGCTGTCGTCACAGCATCCATGCCCGGCGTGCTGCCTCCTCCGGAAAGCGCACGTCCGAATGCAGATATCGGGGAGATAGGTCCCAGGTGTGTGATCTTGAGATGATGGGAAGCGTGCGAAGGCGAGCTTGAGGGATTGTTGTAACCGGCCTGCCGGCCGTCGAAAGAAAATGGAGAGTCGTGGGAAAAGGATTGAGAGGGGCTCAGTCCTGGTGAGGAATTGGGCGATGCAAGTCCAGATGCTCGCCTTCGGGGCTTGGAGAACACTGAGACAGGGCGACTGCCAGGAGTGTGCAGGCCCTGTTGATGTCGCAACTCCTGGTCGAGTTCAACAATTTTCTCGAAAACTAATATTCGCATTTGCAGCATAAGGGGGTTGCGGTATAGGCAGAGCAACTCCAGAAATGACCACAGGGCGTAGTCGATCGCTCGGGGACTCGAAAAGGAAGTATTATTCGACGGCCAGCCGCGCGCACCCGCCGACGACAATGGGAACGAATCAAACTGTCCGCTTGTGCTAGATGATGCTGCTGGTGAAAGAGAGGGAGAGGTATCGTGACCGCGGGTGGAAAAGCTTGCGTCGCCGTCCCCTAGAATGGACCTTAAGAAGGAAGCCATACGGGCCCAAAGACCAGGGAGATATGAGGTAAGATCGGGTTCAGCACGAACAACGATTATCTTCAATATCTGCAGTGCCATGATGAATGTTGGGCGCTGGAAACGCTGTGAATCATTCGAACGGGTCCTGCCATGGGACTTCGACCGTTCAGAACGCCTTGTAATGTCTCCGCAAGCAGACATCGAGTACCATAGCAATCGAATCCAAGCGCGTGTTAAGGCATCACGATGCAAATCTTCTGCTCGTAGACCATCCGACAGGAGGTCTCTTCCTGTTTTGAGCGACATGACGAATGGGAAGACCACGCCAGTAAGAAAGTCGTAAGAAGCAGTCTGCTTTTCCAGCTGGGGGATAATGTTAGCGCCGCGGAGAAAAACTGCTTGTCCCAGCAAAGCAATAAGACTGGAGCGAGAGGGAAATGATAGGAGAAGATTCTCCGACGCTGCCAATTCGCAAGCTGCTAATCCTGCTGTGCATATCTGGGTGACAACATGCGAGAATGACGGCTCGCTAGCGTACATGGGATTGCATGCAAGGCTTGTAATCGTTTCAAATACGCCAGTAAAATCCACCACAGTCAGATGTCCGCCTATGACAGGCATCAGATCCTTGAGAAAAGAGACTACCGTTTTAACACTGGGAGTACTCTCACGAAGAAGCGAGTTGCGGGTAAAGTCCGCAAAGAATCTTGAAATAGCGTCGTTGACACAGTTTGAAAGAGAATCCTTGAGCATCATCCGAACGAGGTCTATAACTCGAAGTGTAGAAGGTTGCGATAGCTGCCCGCCAGCACGGGTGAAGGCAGCAATTAACGACAGGTAATCAAGTCGCATGGACAGGATGTCGCTGGGTGGTCCAGACCTTCCGAGGAGTTCGCCGTCTAGCATACCCTCCTTGTGCACAGCACCCTCACGAATACTGTCAGGTTGGGTCAATGGACTATCCGCAGGCTTGACTTTGACAGAAGCTCTGCTGAGAACCACACCAAGCGCATCGATCCCTTCTTGCAGAACAATCCTCGCGGACGAAGAGGCATGATAGAGATACGGCACAATATAACGAAACAATCGCAAGAACCGCTCTCCTCGTACGATGGAAAGGTCATGAGCGATGACCGTCAGGAAGAGCCGGACGAAATTGTCAATTCCAAGTCGACTTGATTCATATTCTTCGGGTAAGTCAATCGAAATATGATCTTGACCTTGAGGCCGGCGGAGTAATGCTAAGAAGGTTTGCGGCTTCTCTTCCGCAGTGCTTGCAATGAGGGCCTCACGTTCCTGGAGCTTGTTTGCGTTGTGAATTCCCGCCGGATCCGGGATCGAGGGCAAAACGCCTTTGCGTAATGCAGAAAACAAATTATAGATGTTCTTTGTTAGGAAATCCCCTTCTACGTCAGGCAACATCACAACGGGAGCTATAGCGTCCAAAGATTGGAAAAGGAAGGTGTCCTTGTGGAGGGCAAAAAACCTATTAATTGCATACTCAACGGCCAGTCTTATACCTGAGTGGCCTTCCGACTCTGCGTAAACCTTGATGACCGCTGGCATGAAGAGACCATATCCGCCACCAGACGTGAACAATCTGCGGAATCGAGTACTTGCAACCATGAGGGCTGGCGCGAGTATCAGTTCAGTGGAATGAGCTTGCGTAATGGGATACGGACCTATCATAACTTGACCAACTATACCAATATCGTCCCCATGTGCCAACAAAATCTTGTTAAGCCCATCTATAAGGACCGCTAACTCGTTGCGGTCATTGAGGTGCCGGGGCATAGACCTGAATACTTGGGCCACGAGGAGAAGATAGCTGCGCGATAATATCAATGATAGTCCGGTGAGACTTGTGTCGTCTTCAGTCCTGTGCGACTTGTTGGGAGCGAAGTCTGATAACCCAAGGGCTTCTGCGACGAAGGGACGCCTCGCAGATGGAAGAACAAGTCGTGACATGTTTTTCCGGACTGGCTGGACGTCTTGTCGATTCCGCTTCAGCATTGACAAAAACAGTAGGTTTTGTGAAACGCGGATCATGATCACCGAGACCAGATCAGGAGCAAGAACATTAGAGGGATCATGCACTGAGACGGGACCCTTCGGAAACATTGGGCCAATGGGAGCCGATGATGGGAACCACAGGGACCCCGAAGGAATAAGAAATGGTTCAATTTTTGCACGACGAATCTCGCGCATTGACAGACCACTAACTTGAGTCACCAGCTTGGCTAATACAGTCACAGTATGAGCAAAATCTTCAAGGGCAGTGCTTGCGTCAGAATGTCGAGAAGTATATTTCAAGAAGCCTGCCAGGTGGTTGAACAAATAATGAGACATCGGAGATGGCAGAATCCTTTGCACATGCAGAAATGCGTTGATGCCCGACATGGCAGAGCGCATATCTTTTTGATCCTCGACGAACAGATCCAAAATTGGACGAACGAGGAGAGCAGGATCATTTCGCATGAGATCTATGGTAATCCCTCGGGCTGCGAAAGCAACGGCATAATTTGCATCAAACACCAAAGATGCAAGTCGGGGAAATATGGCAGTTAGTGATGGAACGAAGATGGCTCGACGCTTCAAGCTATGAATAGGACCACCTGTGGAAGAATTACGCCTGAGTAATCTAGTTGTCTCTTCAACCTTATCTCCTAATGATGTCATCAAATTTGAGTTTGGTGAAGATGGCGATGTGGGGATTATTTCCAGCGTTGCGCTGTCCAAATGATCAAGCTGATGCGTAGGCAGGAGTGATATAGGCGTTCTTATCCATTCTAGCTGCTGATTCACCGGTGTATCATCTTGATCCCAGCCAATCTCTACCAAACGCTTCCTTAGCTCGGAAGGAAGATTATTTTTCAATTCGTTGGGATCTTCGTCACGCACATACATACTCGAGCCGATATCGGTTGCAACAAATGGAAGGGGGCCACGGGCTAGTTTGAATGGACGGTGCGACCGATCGGTGATAACATGTTGTGACAGTATTTGGAACCGCCAATTTGTAAGGATGCTAATCTTTTGCAGGGCAGCCAACTTCGTGGCATTATTAGAACTAGAATGCGATGCAATTGATATTAGCTTTTTGTGTCTTACGTACCAGATGAAATACCTTTGAAGATCAACCTCCATTATGGCTAGCAGATCTAAAGGGGTCTTTTCCGCGCATTGCATTATTAGAAAACAGACCTATGTCCAAGAAATAGACTGAGAAAATATTCCGAAGGGGCATACAGGAGAAACAGACTGATGCTGTCGAAGAGGAATCATTCTCACTCCGAATCTGTTCCCATAGGTGTGGACCAAGCCGTCGATAATCGCTGAACGTCAGTAAGGTTGACATAGTAACAAACAGCTTCATGGCCTTCCCTACAAAGCCCTTTGTAAGGGAACCAAGTAACGCCGATTTACCGCCAAATATGGCAGCAAGGTCTACGGTATCGTCGCTAGATGAAACAACAAGTTGAGAAGATCTTTCCAAGGTTTTCGAAAGGAGCACGGTACGTCGCTAATGTGTTATCAATGAATTACCCACCACAAATGATTGACCATGAATACCTGGTGCGGAGAGCGCAAGCCATCGTGAGCAGCAGCATACAATCCTCGTATCTGACCAATGGTGCGCATTTCCTCCTCTTCAGAATCAGGGTTAACGCCATCGTCCAAGCGAACGTCAATGAACCACAAAATTACACGCGATAGCCAAGTGGCCCTGTGAATCAAGTTTGAGGGGACCGCAGAAGACAGCTGATACTCTGACGCACGGTTTCAGTGATCGTGTTAGTAACCTGATCTCTCGAAAAAGCATGCAGAAAAGCAGCCTTTGAGACGGAGGCGTTATCAAAGCAGATTGCTCCTTGAAACCTCTCAGAACATTTTATGGGGACAGACAGTTCACTTACTTTAGCATCAAGTAAAATTCCAAGCCTAGCTTCCAATGCTAGTGCAAATTTAAATGTTTCCATAAGAGAGCTATCGGAGTTCTTCAAGCCAGAGCATATCAACAATGAGACAACTGGTGAACATGGATGAGATGACATACGCTCACCAGAGAAGCTTCCTTTTTATGACGGGCAGCCTGAAGGTGCCCGATCAATTCTACCAAAAGAACAGATTGTCCTAGTCTCGCTTTTGTCCAAGACATCGTCCTTGAGCTCTCCGACATTGTCGCCTTCTTCCCGCAAATATCACTCATTAGTGCGACCGCCATCATCTCAGCATCTCGTATCCAAAAATCCGGAAGGAATTTTGAAACAACAACCATTGCGCAAAGATGATTAACGACAGTAAACTCCTTAGAAGACGTGGCACAAGAGAAGAGATGTTTGTAAAATACTTGAGGATAAAGCCGAGCGATCGTATCAAGGAGATTCGTGAGAAGGTTACACGGGTATGCTGGTGGCTCTTCAACCAGTCGCTGCATAAGAATTCCTTATCAAATCGACCAGCAAAACTACCGCACAGACCACGTACGTCGTGCAGGAGGGGAAGGGCAAATGCCACTAATGGTTTTCTAGGTTCATCGGGGAAAACACTGACAAGTAGAAATAATGTGTCCAGCAGATTTGTCCAATCGCTGCCCGCTATCTTCGAATAATAATCAGTCAGTCAAGACATGACAAAGACGTCCGTTACATAATGTCTCACAAGACTTCGTAAGGTTTCCTCAACGCTGGACTTCCACATCGTAGACCCCTCGTACCACTGACAAATAATAGAAATGCCCCATTTGGTAGCCGGTTTTGAGTTATCGTTGCCAATCAATGCGAGGATAACCTTGACGACTAATATCCTTGCATCTGAAACGATGTAATCGAGAGCGTCCAACTCTGGTATGATCTTAGTCCGTAGTAGTCGAGTAATGATTTTTGCTCTAGAAATGGAGATATGCTGGTTAACAGGCACAGACAATGAACTCAGCAACGCGCGGCCAAGGTTTTTCAGAGTACGAGCATGAATTGCTGCCAGCAGCGGTGTAAAATGCAAGGTGCCTGAAAGGCTAATCCAATTTTGCTTGACAGACGTACATCAGGATAGACAGGACGCAGTCAGCGAGAACGGTTGCATACCTCCAAGGAATTTTGCAACAACCATAGTCGAGCATCATCAGTACATTGCTCCAGGCATTTAGACAGAGAATCCAAGAGCAGCGCCGATCTGAGCAGATCAATTCTTTCCTTTGGTGATCTAATAGTATTGTATTCGCTCTGGACAGAGTCGACATCTGGATTCCCACAAAGTCCAGAACATAGTTTTTCAATGACGTCATGCAGTGCTTGAGAGTCATCTAGGGCCGTAGCATCTGAAGAAGGATGACTCAGAGCAGGCAGAAGAGAAAATAAGCCCCGAGCAAGGGTTTGAAAAGTGTCTAGCTTGGTTGCAAAATATCTTCTTTCGCTGGAGTCCAGGAGAGCCCTGAGCATGACTAGAATCTGCGTCCTAGACATCGACGGCATCAAAGCGGCTTTACAGCACCATAAACAACGCTCAATTCCTGCTACCTGTATGTTCTATCAGAATCGCACTTCACCGACGGAGGATGCACTAACTTCGTTGGTCGGAGGCCAGGTTCGAGTGAGCAAGTCGAAGGCTTCCACTGATAACCGCATTTCATCTTCCACATGTACACCTGTTTCAAAAGTCGTAAATGGTATGAGCAAAGTCGAAAGTACCAGAGCTTCCAGTGGAAGGCTAGGTGGAGGGAGTGGCCTATTCACAGACGGGGTCGCTTGTTGCAACAGCGACTGATAGAGAGGCTGTATTGATGGTAGGGTGTGTTGAGCATGAGCCAGCGATTGCAAAGACTGCGGTCGCCGAATTTCGGATTTTTTGTTGCTGACAAGCGTCAAGTTGTCTACGCTTGAGCTACCCATCGTAGAAAGCGACGACGTGGACATGAATGGGAAATTCAGAGATGATCCCGTGTGTTCGCGGTCTATTTTAACCCTCTGACCTTCTCCCGACCGGATAGACCAACAAATGTTCTGTAGCTCAGTTGCAAATTTGCGGGTGTCGTCGACTCCAAGCTCGCGAGCCTGTTCTACAATATGGCGAAACCCAAGTCTAGCCAATCGAGAAGGCTTAGATGTCTGAGCCCGTGGAGGGGGTAGTGAGGTAGGAGAGCTAGTGGAAGAATATTGCCGCGGGACGATCGGTGGGGTAATTGAACGAGTTGAGCCTCCAACTACATGTTCTCGAAGATGCTGCCAGCGTGCTCTAGGTCGAGATACCGAATGAGGGCTTTCCCGTCTTTCTGGTTCGTCAAAGTTCACAGGCGTAGGCTGGCGAAGGTCGACTCTCCATTCTGGCACACTTGAGGGTAAAAACTGCTGAGCAGCCCTAGGAGACTCAATCAGCTCCTTATCTGTCCAATTCTGATTTGTTGCTTCTTCGTTTCCCCGATCTGGTCTTTTGGGAAACTGGTCTATCGAGGGCTTCGGCGACTCACCACCAAGGTCATGGTCATGTTCTGGCTGGTCGTACGAGCTTCGTGTAGATGAAGTTCTGAAAGTATCGAAGGAGAAAATGCGAACAGGATTTCGTTTGCTGCCATCGCCTTTGGGAGCCATGCACGCCAGGACTAAAAATAATCTCGGTCGATTTCTCTGCTACTAGCTTATGTAATAAGGCATCTTGCCAAATATAGTAATACAAGCTTTTCGGATGTGGCATTTAGGAGCTTATGACCCATGCCTTTGTCATGGCGTTCGCTCGCTTTGCTTGCTCAGCCTGACTCTGGCATGGGTGGTCCAGCTTGCATATACAACTACACAATGTTTAATCCCACTACAGTTTTTCTTTTTTTTTTTTTTTTGTTATTTTAATGACCTCTCAGGGTATGCCCTATAATGGTCTTTACATTTTGAGTATCTACCAATACCCCGGTGCCTTGCCCTCGCCCCAGTCCTTGCCCCTCAGATGGCATGCCTGGGCAATCACTCCCCCTGAGGTCCAGATTTCTGAGCCATTTAGGACTGCAGGATCTCCTTTGACCTCTTCTTTCCTTTGCTTGTTAGCTTTACTTGAGTCTAGTGTGGCTAAATATATGCCTGGCCATGTACTGGCAGGCATGCAGTAGACAGGGTAGATATGTGTGTTGACTGTTGTCATTTCATTCCTTGTTAGGGAAACAGCACAGCCATAGAAACAGGCCTACTTGGAAGAATGATACATTGAATCGAAGCCCTAGGACTCATTCCAGGAATTTATTGTGAAGGTTCGAGCAGCCTTCTTACCGATCAACTATGCAGGGAACATGCAAACTCAACTCAAAGTGCTCTCACAAGGAGCAAGGGGAGTTGACGAGTATATTGCTCAGTTTAAAACACTGGCATACTGCACAAAGATAAAAGAAGATGCAGCCCTGATTGAATATTTTGTAGATGGACTCAACAATTGAGTCCTTGACAAGGTCTTTGGCATGGAGAATTCATCCAACACAATCGAAGGGTGGTACACACATGCAGCCAGAGCAGAAGGGCATTTAAGGAGAGCAAAAGCAATAAAGGAAAGGACTTACAGCAAGGCAGGAGGGGGAGGAGGAGCTGGAGGCTCATCAAAGGACCCAAATGCCATGGACATTGATGTGACACATCTCTCCTAGAACCACTGAGTGCCAAGCTCAATAGTCAAGTTCATAATGTGACTTCTAAATAGAAGGTCAATGTGACTCAAATTTGACAACTATACATCAGCTCCAATTCCCATAGACAATGGAGTAGGGCAAGGGGACCCAATCTCACTACCATCTTTTAACTTTTATAATGTGGACCTACTTGAACTGAACAAAACTTTACAGGCACTCAGATATGTTAATGATGCAATGGTAATGGCAGTTGGAAAAAACTATGAAGAAACCACTCAGATCATCTGCAAACACATGGAAGGCAAAGAAGGTGGGTTTAAGTGGTTGACCAACCACAACTCCAGATTCAAAATCAGACAGCTAGCAGTCATGCACCTAGGTCAAAAGAAAATCAAGTCACCAACAGGAAACCCACAGCTGATACTCAAACCAAAACTTATACTTCAAGAAAAAGAGGTAAATGCAGTAGACAGTTACAGGTATCTTGGAATAATCATCAATGACAAGCTAATTTGGAGAAAGCATGAAGAGAGGGTCATAGAAAATGCCACCAAATGGGTGATCCAATACCAATGCCTGGTGAGAACCAATATCAGGCTGTCACCCAAACACATGTGCTGACTCTACATGTCAGTAGCAATACCTAAAATGACTTATGGGGCAGAGGTCTGGTACAGACCACCAAAGAAAAACTTGGGTGCCAAATGCAACAAGGGTCATGTGACAACTAACCAAAATACAGTGGATGGCTATGCTAGCTATCAATGGAGCCCTATGCACCATGTCAATGGACACCCTGGACATGCATGCAGGTATCCTACCACTCAAACTAACCATGCTAAAAGTTTGCGACAGATCATTAGTACAAATCAGCACATTACCCAAACCTCACCTGCTGCATCAACTAATATGAGAGTACTGCAGTCTATGCAAGGAAGCACTACACCCCATTACACACTCTTCTAGACCACTTTTTTGACATACATCCTGAAAGAATTGAAACCATAGCCCCAATCCCCCATTCCCTTGACTACAGCATATTTTCCTTCACCACAGAGGTAGCTCAGAACCATAGAAAATCTATGCACAACAAAGCCACCAGCTCACCAGAAATCAAAATATTCACAAATGGGTCAGGCCTAAATGGGAACATAGAGGCAGCAGCAGTGATGTACAGAAAAGGGAGATGCAAACCAATGAAGGTGCTAAGGTATTATTTGGGAGATCATACACATCTTTCGAAGTGGAATTAGTAAAAGCCCTGCTGGGCATGTGGATGATCAGATCAGAGCACATTGCAGGGCAGCTACCAATATGCATACTAACAGATAGCCAAGCACTTATCAAGAGAATCAAGTCATGCAAGGCCACCACAGCACAATACCTAATCAAAAACTTCCTGACCAATGCAGACAATGTCAATCTCATCAATGCAAACCACAACTCTAGATGTTTTCACCTGGCATGGATCTTGGGACACAGTGGGGTGCAAGGGAATGAAAAGATAGATGAAGAAGTTAAGAGAGCAGCACAGGGTGAGTCAAGCCAACCCCACAGACTCCCCCTGGGGCCCTGATACTACAAGGAAAACTCCCAGGAAGTGTTGCAGCAGTTAAGCACAAGTTCAATGAGGAACTAAATATTAGATGGAAAGAGATGTGGCTAAGTTTGCCATGCCAACTGAAGCTAAGTCATCTTGACCCAGACTTCACATATAAGTGATACACTAAAATTTAATTCAATCTAAAATGACACCAAATTGGTCTCATGACACAGTTGTGCACAGAACACATCCCACTCAACTTTTACCTACACAGAATCAAGAAGGCAGACACAAGCAATTGTACTGCCATGCTAGATAGTGTTTTAAGGTCCAGTTCAGTTCAGTTTTTTAGCTTTAGACCATAACCATAACTGGTCTAGGACTGACTCAGATGTTGAGGGGACCTAACCAGACTGACTAAAACTGGTCTTTTGCAGTTAATAAACCGAAAAAAGACTGGTTAAGACCAGTTTTTTGTCGTAAAATTTATCATACTACATATAACCTATATGTATCTCAACAAATGTTACTCAGAACAGTTGACTGTTAGGAATCAGAATAGACATTGTGATTCTCCAGTGTTTAATCTAATTTTTAAAAGATTCTGTCAAGATTTGACTGAGATATGGCCAAAACAAAAGTGCATTGTATTGGTTTGTGGTTTGTGTTGGGTCAAGACCTGACTCACCTGATCGGATTCCCAATAATTCCCAAAGTCTTTTCCAATTCCTTTCTGACCTTGTCTATCAGCATCCCAGCTGCAGCATCTTTTAGTCATCACATGCCTTAGTAATCATTTGCTTACTCACTTTATTCCTAATACAGTCTTACCAATTCTGGTCATGGACACTTACCAAGACCCATTGATAGTACTCGACCTGGAAACCTAACAAAAACCTATTAAAAGGTCTAAGAAGTATAACACAGGCTAGAGGAAGGGTGCAAGTTGGTACTAAATGTCACCGCTGTCACCCAAGGGTCATGGTTAGAGGTGTGAAATGGTTAGACATGTTACAAAAAGTCTTTTGGGGCATACAAAAAGGTTCGAAAGATGTTCAAAAATGTTCAAAGAAGGTTCAAGGGGTTCAAAGAGATTTGAGGAGATTCAAGGATGTTCGAAGAGTTTCAAAAGAATAGAGAAGGCTTTGAGGAATATTGAGGGGAGGAATATGACAAATTGGCAGTGTTTTTAAGTGACAATAGGTGATAGGCGATGAGTCGAGAGGCTAATACAAAGGTTCAAAGAAGTTCACAATATTTCACAGAACTTAGATATATGAGTGAGACTTGGACTCAAGAGAATGGCTCTTAAATCAGATGATAGTGGAGAGGGTATCTTCTTCTCTGTTGTTCTAAGTAACTAGGACAAGTCTATATACATTTTGAAGAGATAATACCAAAAAAGAAATACAATATGTGTAGAACACAAGGCAATATACACAACAATAAAGGAGTTCTTGTAAAACATAAAACAAATGAAACGATAATAATTGAAACATACATTGTCCCAGTATAGTAAAAATACCTATCTTATTGCTTCAATATATCATTGAAACACAAAACTGCATTTATTGCTGATACAGCTTCCTATCACCCTGCATGCATACTACGGCATTTTTTGTGATTGTGCACACCTTCTAGATGGCTTCCGCACACTTTGCACACTTCCATGCGCTTTCACATGCCTTTGACCATTTAGGTGTGCCTTTGTGCGCCTTTTGCATTTCTACTGCACTTTTGGTTCCCCCATAGCTGCCAATCATTGTGCACCCTAAATGCGCCTCATTGCGCTTCAAACCACCTCTGTGTGCCCCCCCCACACTCCTTATCTGCCTTCCACATTTATTGCATGCTCAATGCACCTTTGTGCACTCCTTTTATGCTTTATCTGCAACTCACATTCCCTGCTGTGCACTCATTGCACAATCCCTATCACACACACAACAATCCACCACACTGGTGCACTGCGCATCGCAGCTCCCATCTTACTGGCACATTTATTCGAGGCACACCGTGATTCTGACATGAGCGAACTGCATGTTCTCACATAATCAGGGCGCTTTGTGCCTATTTGGCATTGGACTGTGTGTCTTGGGCGCCTTCACATAATCCTGGCACTTTGGCAGTATTTGGCCTTTCACAGCATCTCCTTATAGTTCTTCCACATTTCCAATCAGCATTGCCTTCTCTGGTAACCGGCACAGATTGATCATGCCATTATTAGTAAGGCACAGCATGCGACACATAACACTGAAGTGGATTAATTGGGAAAAGCACACGAGACCTAGAGCACACCAAAAATAGTGTGTCGCACTGGGACAGTTGGGTAGTGGGCTATAGGTGCGCAGATCTTATTGGCTGAGGCAGCAGCATAGTGCAGTCAGGTTTAGATGGGTGAATGGATGCGCTTGTGGGTAGCACATGGTGCTTTCTATTTTTACACTTTATTTTACCATTTTTATCACATAAGCCATTTGTACATAGTAGGCGGACAGATAGAGAATCCAGAGGATCTTTCCCCCCCTCATAGTTCATAGCTCAGTCAGCGTCGCACATAGTCTGTGCACCTTTGTAGTGCACCCTTCGTATAGCCACGTTTGCGCATTGTTTGCATCCCCTCATTGTATTGTTGCATTTCATCCCCTGCATTGCATCCTTCATCCTCATTCATGCACTCATACAGTGCACCCTTCGTATAGCTGCACTTGCGCACTATTTGTGCACTTATTTGTATAGCCATGTTTTGTGCACCATTTGTGCCTTGTTCCCCAACCTTGAGTGCCAAGTGTGCCAAAGGTAGACTGGAGCAGTTGATTGAGTTGAGGTATTCAGGTGGATACAGAAGTTCATTGTTTGGAATAGAGTCTGCACTGTGAAACACTTGCTCCTCTCCAGGGAACCTCTGAAGAATGTAATGGTTCAAATCATCCACATCATCATTTTTGCTTGCCAGGACAATCTGCTCTGAGAAGTATTGATTGGGATGCTGAGCATGATTATAGATGCCAGGATAGATGGTGTTGATGAGGGAAGCCAGAGTGTTTTCAGGACACTTGAAATGGTTGGGAAGTTCGATATTGCCACCCTCATCTGTATAATCACCCTTTCCAACCTCCAGCTGCCACTTTGCAAACTGTCACTCTTCAAGATCATCCGTGTTCAATCGCATGTTGATTTTGAGATGAAGAACTTTAATATGTTGCCAAAGAACAGAGTGCTGCAAGGAAGCACCAACAATCTGAGGCCATGAACCCCTCTCGATAACAGGCAGGATCTGGTGAAAGTTGCCCCCAAAAATAATAGGAATGCCACCAAAGGGTTGATCAGATTGGAGAATGTCTTTGAGAGTGCAGTTGACAGCTTCATTGAGATGACGATGCTGCATGAGTGCCTCATCCCAAATGATCAAGTCAATCTCCTGCAACAGCTTTGCCCAAATTGAACCTCTGGAGATAGAGCAGGTGGATGACTCATTGATGATGAGAGGGATCTGGAGACATGAATGAGAAGTGGAGCAACCTTTGAGCAGGAGTGCAGCAATGCCAGATGATGCTATACAGAGGACGATTTTGCCCTGAGAATGAAGCTGATGGGCCAGAGTGTTGTATACAAAGGTTTTGCCTGTGCCACCGGGACCATGGAGGAAAAAGGTCTGGCCAGTCTTGTTGTTGACAGCATGCAAGATCTCCTCAAAGACAGCTCTCTGGCCTGGATTGAAAGTGTCCAAGTTCTGTGCAGCCAACTCAGCCTGCTCCACAACATCATATCTGCGCTGCTCTGCAATCAACTGGTTTTTGAGGTTGGCTTCCCAATTCTGAGTGATCTGAGGCATGTATGGCCAATCCTTGCTGAGAGATTTGCCAGAGGATAAGAGAAGCTGGTTGATCAAGTAGAGGCCATAATCCTGCACATCGTCATCAGTAGGGTTGAGACAGATATTGTTGTGCTGGAGCTGATACTGCAGGTCATCGCAAATGTGGGGCCAGTATGTGTTCCAAAGCTGGACAGGATCAGAGGGTGCACAATCACGAAGAATAGTGACAAAGAGTTGCTGGAGCTGATGACCTGTTGCCATGGACTTTGCTTCCTCCAAACACTGCACCCACTCTTGGTCATGCTCCAAAAGGCCATGTGCCAGACATGCTTCTCTGAATGAGGGATAGACATTTCCCTGAAAAGTGCACAGATGTTTATATAATGTTGCACCTTTGACAGCTGTCAGAAGAAGCCTGAGGTAGAAGCATTCACCTGCAGTAGGCTGAGTGTAGTACATCCTCCCAATAGTGAACCCTCTCTGTCTGGGCTTCCACTTGTGGGCTTTCTGATCCCACATGAATTTGGAGGGAAAGTACTGATAGAGAAGATCCTGTGCAAGCTCTGGATACTGCTGATTGGCTTTGAAATAGCCAGTGAGGGTGGTGTCACGCTGTGTAGCATGCTGGATGATTTCTTGGATAGACTGTGGACCATTCTGATTCCAAGTGACATACTGCTGGCCAGGGAGGTGGATCTGAAGTCGGACGACATTGGGAGAAGCAGAGTGCATAGGTAAATGAAAGAGGCGCCAAATGCTCTCACAGGCAGAAATATAGCAAGCGTCCAGATACTGTTTGACTTCATTGTTGCAAGTCCCAAACTGCATGGTGATGCGATCATGACCTTTGTACACATATTTGTAGATGTATTTGACAGCTTTGATGGAGGCAATGGACTCGATGTTGATGTGGCAGTGGTACTTCCAGAGGAGATAGGGTGAATAAGTGATGACCCAGCGATTGTCAACCTGCTTTCCCCAAACCTGATATGTCTTTCCAGTGTTCTGATGCCTGGTGGAGGCATAGGCATCCTCAGAGATGGTTGTCTGATGCCTGAATGGCTTGGGGAAAATTTTGGAGCACTGTCCATTCACCATGCAAGGAGCTGTAGGGTTCTCTGCACTACAGGGTTTATGGACTATGAACTTCTTGACCAACTCGAGCAGCTCAGGATTGTCATCAGGAAACTCTGAGCACATGAGGCTGTCTATCTGCTCAGGAGTGCAAAGCTTGGACTCCCCATCAAGAAAGATAATGCAGTGCATGTGAGGCAGGCCACGCTTCTGAAACTCGATCACAAACACATAAGAGAGTGCCTTGCCAAAGATCCCAGCCTCGATGTCTTTGATCATCCCCTTCTGCTTTGCATGGAATGCACGAACGACCAAGTCAGGGCGATCAGCAGCAGTCTGTCCAGGCTTGAGCTCATCCTGAATCTCTGGCCAAGCCAGGTTTGCAGTCATGGTCAGAAAGAGATCACCACCCTTGAAGTAGTGATTGATATCCAAGGCATCCTAAAGAAGCTGCTGCATATGACGTGTGCTCCCTGCGAATGAAGAAGGCAGGATGATTCTTTGACCGAGAGACTCTGTGTCTGCATCCACATTTGCAGCCACAGCATCAGCCAAGCCCATATAGACTTCACCACAAATAGTGTCCTGATTCATCATGATAAAGCGCAACCAATCCTGCTCTGAAGTTGCCCACTGGTCACAAACAAACTCCTGAAAGAGCTTTCCACTCAAGAATATATGCTGAAGCTCGATAGCAGGCAGTTGGGGGTGGAGACGATAGCAGTAGAAATCTGATTTGGATACATGCTTGCGAACCCTTGCACCCCCTTCATTAGCAGCTGCAAACACAATTTGAGGATGCCATTGGAGCTGGCCAGTAGGAAACAGGGAGACATAGTGAAGAGCAGAATAAAGGGGATGGACATCAGTGATGCGCTGAAGGGGAGGGCCATGTCTGCGGTAAAGAATGATATCACGTGTGCTCTGTGGCTGATTACCATCACCTGGAAGAATGACTGCGATCTCATTGTTGGTGGCATCAGGAAGATTGTAGTGGTGACGGTCACAGGATTGATCAAAGCACAAAGCTATTTTGCACTGCTGGTGTGGAGGCAAGTTCCTGGTGAGCTCATGGGCCTGCTTGTACATCTGAACTGCAGGATGGAGATGGTGGAGCATGTCCTGGAGGGTGAGCAAAGTGTGGTGATTGAGGTGAGTGTTCCAGGCATTGGCCATGTGAAAGTTGGCTGCATCGGCTGGATCATAAATGTAAAGCTGAGCATACACCGGAGATTCACCCAGTTGTGGAAGAAGAGAGCCAATCCTGTGGGACAGCTCGCCATGCAGTTTGAAGATGTAGGGGCCAACACCATCATTCACAGCCTCTTCACCTTCATTAACAGACTCATTGATTTTGCGCCCAATGGAAGTCATGGCAAGAGCATTGTTGTATGTGTGGATATGATTATGAAATGACCTGCCAATGTGATCCTGAGCAGTGAGCAACTGGAGAAGCTCAGGTGGGACTGGGTGGAGAGGAGGCAAAATGATTTTTCCACTCAAGCAGCACATGCCAAATCTGGGATTTATATTGGAGGATGCTGTGAGATGCTCAGCCATCCAGTGCAATGCATGACAATTGGGACACTGAATATCCATTTTTCCCAGATAATGAACAGGCCAGTCAGGACTAAAAGGACAGCGTGCAGGAGGGAGGGGCCCAAGTGGAACAGGTGCAGGATCAATATGTTGAGCCCCCTGGGATAATCAAGTCAGTCACAAAATAAAGACATGAACAAAAAGGACATAAGCATACATGTGGAGGAATATTAACAACAAAGACAACAGGAGCAGGAATGGGAGGAACAGGTGCAGGGGGATCAAAAAAAGGGATAGCAGGTGCAGGAACAGGAGGAACAGGTGCAGGGGAATCAAAAACAGGGATAGCAGGTGCAGTAACAGGAGGAACAGGTGCAGGGAGATCAAAAACAGGAGGAGCAGGAGCAGGATGCTACATCATCATTGTTGTCAGTTAATATACTCAAAGGAACATATATAAGCCTACATGGAGAGGGATATTGGCAAGAGGGATGATAGGAGCAGGAACACCAGGAACACCAGGAGGAGGATCAAAAACAGGAGGAGGAGGAGGAGGAGGAGGAGGAGGAGGAGGAGGAGGCTAGATCATGATATTGTCATCATGTGAAAGATAAACCAACATACAGCAGGAAATAGAGGTGGCAGTGCAGCATGCTGCAAACCAAGTTCAGTCCAGGCCATTGCAGGAGCTGCCACAGGAATGGGAGATGCAGGAATTGGAGGTGCAGGAACAGGAGGGTCAAAAACTAGAAGTGCAGGAGGGGCATTAAAATAATATGGGCAAGCTGCATTGTATAAAGGAGCAACAACAGGCTGAGGTGGAGCTGCATGACTTGAGCCTCTTCCCCTCCCTCTTCCCCTCCCTCTGCCCCTGCCTCTTGCAACCTGTGGAAGGGGAGGAAGTGCCACCAGCTGCTGTGCCAAATGAGGAGGAAGGTGATTGTATTGAGGAGGTGGTGGAGGAGCAGCAATAAAAGGATCAGCATTCAGCAAGGCAATATTATGGGCTGGTGGCAATGGCAGCAGTGGCTGGGCAATGTGCATCGTGCAAGCATGGTGTGGAGACCGGTGGCGAGTAGGGCTATCCAAGGTCTGTTGGTCCCATTCATTTTGCTGTGCACCCATTCGAACACGTTGAGGAGTGTTGGGCAGAGATGGGTCCATGGGAATCGGAGAGCTCTCTTACTGCAGCAGAGGAGGTGAGATTCTTGTAGGAGGCTGTGAAATCGGTGCAAACAGTGGCAGTTGATAGTGGAGTGACTTCCAAAAATGGAAGGGGAGGCAACTGCAAACCTGCCAGCCCAATCTCCCTGCACACTGTGCCCTGAGAGAGGTCCAAAAAACAACTGGCAGACACTCTTTTTGTTGAAAAAAGAGAAGCCAGGGAGGTAGGACTTCACAGAGCTTCACCTTGGTCTACAGATACCCCGAGAATGCAAAAACAACCCCACTGGAAAAGAGCCCAGAGCCAGAAAGAGAGCAGAAAAGCTAGAAGTGGCCAAAACTCACCCGAAAATTTGGTTCCTACACCCAGTAAGCCGAAAATTAGCCGAAAAAATTGTTCCTACACTCAGTTATTAGATTTGTCATGATAGGAACACCTTATTATATTTGTCAACAGGCCACAAAGTAGCCAAAAATTTGGTTACTACAGTCAGTTATAAGATTTGTCATCATATAACACCATATTATATTTGTCATCAGGCCATTATATTTGTCATTAGGCCAGCACTGTAGCCAAAAATGTTGTTAATTATATTTGTCATCATAGTGACACCCAGTAATTATATTTGTCATCAGGTCCTAAAAAAAAAATTAGCTGGCCGAAAATGTTGTTCCTACATAAAGTTATTATATTTGTCATCATAGCAACACCCAGTAATTATATGTCATCAGGCCCCCAAAAAAACAATTAGCTCAAAAATTTTGATTCCCCAATTATTATATTTGTCATCATAGCACCCAGTAATTATATTTGTCATCAGGTCCCAAAAAAAAATTAGTTGAAAATTTTGATGTAGCCGAAAATGTTGTTCCTGCATTATATTATTGTAGCCGAAATTGATCCCACACTGTAGCTGAAAAAATACAGTTTCCACACATTATTACTTAGTATATTTGTGATCCAGCCCCAAATTAGCCAAAATTTTTGTTATCATTAGCCGAAAATTTTGTTCCCACCTTTCACTTATATTTGTCATCATGTCTCATGACCCTCAAAGTTGGTCATCACTTTCCCATCCACTCAGAGCAGCTCCCATGGCCTCATCACTTCCCACGGCCTAGTCACCTGACCATCCTCCTTTTATTATTGACAAGGTTGGGAATGTGCCTCTGGCATGCGTTAACATGTTTAATAAGCAATGTATACAATATTTTTGGTTTTTGCACATCCACTGTCACGACTTCATTTCTATGTTAGTCTGATAGTACTTCATTATTTTGGTTTTTGCACTTCCACTGTCATGTGTTAACATGTTTAATAAGTATGGACTTCATTTCTATATACATAGTACTTCATTTCTATGTTACTCTAATAGTACTTCATTATATACAATATTTTTGGTTTTTGCACTTCCACTGTTACTTGGCCATATTGCCTTGATGTTGTGCACAGACTTTACTCATGATATCGCTACATAGAACTGCCCATGAGTGAAGACAGGACTCCTGAAATCTAATCCCACATGCTGCACTGACTGTTCCTGGGATTTGTTGATCGACATTGAAAAGCACAGTCGAACAGGAAATTGGAGTCGAGACAGAGTGAAAGGGAGTTGTCCTTCGATTGGCTGCAGTCACATCCATGGAATAAACACCTTCTCTCCAGCATGATCTCCAGTAATCAACTGAACCTCCAACACTCCGTTCCGAATCTGAGTCAAAATCCCTCGAGAACCATTGCAGACCCCTCCAGCAATATTGAGATTGCGAAGTATCATCACAGGGACCCCAACCTTGAGTGCCAAGTGTGCCAAAGGTAGACCGGAGCAGTTGATTGAGTTGAGGTATTCAGGTGGATACAGAAGTTCATTGTTTGCAATAGAGTCTGCACTGTGAAACACTTGCTCCTCTCCAGGGAACCTCTGAAGAATGTAATGGTTCAAATCATCCACATCATCATTTTTGCTTGCCAGGACAATCCGCTCTGAGAAGTATTGATTGGGATGCTGAGCATGATTATAGATGCCAGGATAGATGGTGTCGATGAGGGAAGCCAGAGTGTTTTCAGGACACTTGAAATGGTTGGGAAGTTCGATGTTGCCACCCTCATCTGTATGATCACCCTTTCCAACCTCCAGCTGCCACTTTGCAAACTGTCGCTCTTCAAGATCATCCGTGTTCAATCGCATGTTGATTTTGAGATGAAGAACTTTAATATGTTGCCAAAGAACAGAGCGCTGCAAGGAAGCACCAACAATCTGAGGCCATGAACCCCTCTCGATAACAGGCAGGATCTGGTGAAAATTGCCCCCAAAAATAATAGGAATGCCACCAAAGGGTTGATCAGATTGGAGAATGTCTTTGAGAGTGCGGTTGACAGCTTCATGGAGATGACGATGCTGCATGAGTGCCTCGTCCCAAATGATCAAGTCAGTCTCCTGCAACAGCTTTGCCCGAATTGAACCTCTGGAGATAGAGCAGGTGGATGACTCATTGATGATGAGAGGGATCTGGAGACATGAATGAGAAGTGGAGCCACCTTTGAGCAGGAGTGCAGCAATGCCGGATGATGCTATACAGAGGACGATTTTGCCCTGAGAACGAAGCTGATGGGCCAGAGTGTTGTATACAAAGGTTTTGCCTGTGCCACCGGGACCATGGAGGAAAAAGGTCTGGCCGGTCTTGTTGTCGACAGCATGCATGATCTCCTCAAAGACAGCTCTCTGGTCTGGATTGAAAGTGTCCAAGTTCTGTGCAGCCAACTCAGCCTGCTCCACAACATCATATCTGCGCTGCTCTGCAATCAACTGGTTTTTGAGGTTGGCTTCCCAATTCTGAGTGATCTGAGGCATGTATGGCCAATCCTTGCTGAGAGATTTGCCAGAGGATAAGAGAAGGTGGTTGATCAAGTAGAGGCCATAATCCTGCACATCGTCATCGGTAGGGTTGAGACGGATATTGTTGTGCTGGAGCTGATACCGCAGGTCATTGCAAATGTGGGGCCAGTATGTGTTCCAAAGCTGGACAGGATCAGAGGGTGCACAATCATGAAGAATAGTGACAAAGAGTTGCCGGAGCTGACGACCTGTTGCCATGGACTTTGCTTCCTCCAAACACTGCACCCACTCTTGGTCATGCTCCAAAAGGCCACGTGCCAGACATGCTTCTCTGAATGAGGGATAGACATTTCCCTGAAAAGTGCACAGATGTTCATATGATGTTGCACCCTTGATAGCTGTCAGAAGAAGCCTGAGGTAGAAGCGTTCACCTGCAGTAGGCTGAGTGTAGTACATCCTCCCAATAGCGAACCCTCTCTGTCTGGGCTTCCACTTGTGGGCTTTCTGATCCCACACGAATTTGGAGGGAAAGTCCTGATAGAGAAGATCCTGTGCAAGCTCTGGATACTGCTGATTGGCTTTGAAATAGCCAGTGAGGGTGGTGTCATGCTGTGCAGCATGCTGGACGATTTCTTGGATAGACCGTGGACCATTCTGATTCCAAGTGACATACTGCTGGCCAGGGAGGTGGATCTGAAGTCGGACGACATTGGGAGAAGCAGAGTGCATAGGTAAATGAAAGAGGCACCAAATGCTCTCGCAGGCAGAAATGTAGCGAGCATCCAGATACTGTTTCACTTCATTGTTGCAAGTCTCAAACTGCATGGTGATGCGATCATGACCTTTGTACACATATTTGTAGATGTATTTGACAGCTTTGATGGAGGCAATGGACTCGATGTTGATGTGGCAGCGGTACTTCCAGAGGAGATAGGGTGAATAAGTGACGACCCAGCGATTGTCGACCTGCTTTCCCCGAACCTGATATGTCTTTCCAGTGTTCCGATGCCTGGTGGAGGCATAGGCATCCTCAGAGATGGTTGTCTGATCCCTGAATGGCTTGGGAAAATTTTTGGAGCACTGTCCATTCACCATGCAAGGAGCTGTAGGGTTCTCTGCACCACAGGGTTTATGGACCATGAACTTCTTGACCAACTCGAGCAGCTCAGGATTGTCGTCAGGAAACTCTGAGCACATGAGGCTGTCTATCTGCTCAGGAGTGCGAAGCTTGGACTCCCCATCAAGAAAGATAATGCAGTGCATGTGAGGCAGGCCACGCTTCTGAAACTCGATCACAAACACATAAGAGAGTGCCTTGCCAAAGATCCCAGCCTCGATGTCTTTGATCATCTCCTTCTGCTTTGCATGGAATGCACGAACGACCAAGTCAGGGCGATCGGCAGCAGTCTGCCCAGGCTTGAGCTCATTCTGAATCTCTGGCCAAGCAGGGTTTGCAGTCATGGTCAGAAAGAGATCACCACCCTTGAAGTAGCGATTGATAGCCAAGGCATCCTGAAGAAGCTGCTGCATATGACGTGTGCTTCCTGCAAATGAAGAAGGCAGGATGATTCTTTGACCAAGAGACTCTGTGTCTGCATCCACATTTGCAGCCACAGCATCAGCCAAGCCCATATAGACTTCACCACGAATAGTGTCCTGATTCATCATGATAAAGCGCAACCAATCCTGCTCTGAAGTTGCCCACTGGTCACAAACAAACTCCTGAAAGAGCTTTCCACTCAAGAATATATGCTGAGGCTCGATAGCAGGCGGTCGGGGGTGGAGACGATAGCAGTAGAAATCTGATTTGGACACATGCTTGCGAACCCTTGCACCGCCTTCATTAGCAGCTGCAAACTCGATTTGAGGATGCCATTGGAGCTGGCCAGTAGGAAAAAGGAGGACATAGTGAAGAGCAGGATAGAGGGGATGGACATCGGTGATGCGCTGAAGGGGAGGGCCATGCCTGCGGTAAAGAATGATATCACGTGTGCTCTGTGGCTGATCACCATCACCTGGAAGAATGACCGCAATCTCATTGTTGGTGGCATCAGGAAGATTGTAGCGGCGACGGTCACAGGATTGATCAAAGCACAAAGCTATCTTGCACTGCTGGTGTGGTGGCAAGTTCCTGGTGAGCTCATGGGCCTGCTTGTACATCTGAACTGCAGGATGGAGACGGTGGAGCATGTCCTGGAGGGTGAGCAAAGTGTGGTGATCGAGGTGAGTGTTCCAGGCATTGGCCATGCGAAAGTTGGCTGCATCGGCTGGATCATAAATGTAAAGCTGAGCATACACTGGAGATTCACCCTCTTGTGGAAGAAGAGAGCCAATCCTGTGGGACAGCTCGCCATGCAGTTTGAAGACATAGGGGCCAACACCATCGTTCACAGCCTCTTCACCTTCATTAACAGACTCATTGATTTTGCGCCCAATGGAAGTCATGGCAAGAGCATTGTTGTATGTGTGGATATGATTATGAAATGACCTGCCAATGTGATCCTGAGCAGTGAGCAACTGGAGAAGCTCAGGTGGGACAGGGTGGAGAGGAGGCAAAATGATTTTTCCACTCAAGCAGCACATGCCAAATCTGGGATTTATACTGGAGGATGCTGTGAGACGCTCGGCCTTCCAGTGCAATGCATGACAATTGGGACACTGAATATCCATTCTCCCCAGATAATGAACAGGCCAGTCAGGACTAAAAGGACGGCGTGCAGGAGGGAGGGGCCCAAGTGGAACAGGTGCAGGATCAATATGTTGAGCCACCTGGGGATAATCGAGTCAGTCATAAAATAAAGACATGACCAAAAAGGACATAAGCATACATGTGGAGGAATATCAACAACAGGGATGACAGGTGCAGGAATGGGAGGAACAGGTGCAGGCAGATCAAAAACAGGGATAGCAGGTGCAGGAACTGGAGGAACAGGTGCAGGGGGATCAAAAACAGGGACAACAGGAGCAGGAATGGCAGGAACAGGTGCAGGGGGATCAACAACAGGGATAGCAGGTGCAGGAACAGGAGGAACAGGTGCAGGGGGATCAAAAACAGGGACAACAGGAGCAGGAATGGCAGGAACAGGTGCAGGGGGATCAAAAATAGGGATAGCAGGTGCAGAAACAGGAGGAACAGGTGCAGGGGGATCAAAAACAGGGATAGCAGGTGCAGGAATGGGAGGAACAGGTGCAGGGAGATCAAAAACAGGAGGAGCAGGAGCAGGATGCTACATCATCATTATTGTCAGTTAATATACTCAAAAGAACATATATAAGCCTACATGGAGAGGGATATTGGCAAGAGGGACGATAGGAGCAGGAACAGCAGGAACAGCAGGAGGAGGATCAAAAACCGGAGGAGGAGGAGGAGGAGGAGGAGGAGGAGGAGGCTAGATCATGATATTGTCAGATAACATACATTATGTGAAAGATAAACCAACGTACAGCAGGAAATAGAGCAGGCAGTGCAGCATGCTGAAAAGCAAGTTCGGTCCAGGCCATTGCAGGAGCTGCCACAGGAATGGGAGGTGCAGGAATTGGAGGGGCAGGAACAGGAGGGTCAAAAACAGGAGGGGCATTAAAATAATATGGGAAAGCTGCATTGTGTAAAGGAGCAACAACAGGCTGAGGTGGAGCAGTGTGACTTGAGCCTCTTCCCCTTCCTCTTCCCCTCCCTCTGCCCCTGCCTCTTGCAATCTGTGGAAGGGGAGGAAGTGCCGCCAGCTGCTGTGCCAAATGAGGAGGAAGGTGATTGTATTGAGGAGGTGGGGGTGGAGGGGCAAGAAAAGGATCAGTGTCATTCCCAATCAGCAAACCACCATAGGGTGGTGGCACTGGCAGCAAAGGCTGGGCAATGCCCATCGTGCGAGCATGGTGTGGAGTCCGGTGGCGAGTAGGGCTATCCAAGGTCCGTTGGTCCCGTTCAGTTTGCTGCGCGGCCGTCTGGATCCATCGAGGAGTATTGGGCGGAGTTGGGTCCATGGGAATCGGGGAGCTCTCTTACAGCAGCAGAGGAGGTGAGATTCTTGTAGGAGGCTGTGAAATCAGTGCAAACAGTGGCAGTTGATAGTGGAGCGACTTCCAAAAATGGAAGGGGAGGCAACTGCAAACCCGCCAGCCCAATCTCCCTGCACACTGTGCCCTAAGAGAGGTCCAAAAAACAACTGGCAGACACTCTTTTTGTTGAAAAAAGAGAAGCCAGGGAGGTAGGACTCCACAGAGCTTCACCTTGGTCTACAGATACCCCAAGAATGCAAAAACAACCCCACTGGAAAAGAGCCCAGAGCCAGAAAGAGAGCAGAAAAGGTAGAAGTGGCCAAAAATCAGCCGAAAATTTGGTTTCTACACTTGGTAATCATATTTGTCATCAGGCCAAAAATCAGCCGAAAATATTGATCCTACACAAAGTTATTATATTTGTCATCATGGCAACACCCAGTAATCAAAATATATTTGTCATCAGGCCCCCACCAAAAAAATTAGCTGAAAATTTTCATCCCACGATGTAGCCAAAAAGTTTAAATTTATCATCATGGCAACACCCAGTAATTAAATTATATTTGTCATCAGGCCCAATTAAAAAAAAAATTACCCGAAATTTTTGATCCCCCCAATGTAGCTGAAAATGTTGTTCCTGCATTCTATTATATTGTAGCCGAAATTGATGTCATTAGTTAATTATATTTGTGATCCGGCCCCAAATTAGCCAAAAAATTTTGTTATCATTTGTTCTCACCTTTCACTTATATTTGTCATCATTGTCTCACGACCCTCGGAGTTGGTCATCACTCTCCCACCCACTCAGAGCAACTCCCATGGCCTCTTCACCTCCCACGGCCTCTTCAACTCCCACGGCCTCTTCACTTCCCACGGCCTAGTCACCTGACCATCCTCCTTTTATTATTGATAAGGAGAACCTGTACCATAGTAGATATACAGTGTTCTTACCTCTGCTAAACCCTAGCTCTAAGACTAACTAAACCCCAGGTAGGTTATAAGGAACATGTCATCTCTTCCTCTGTGCAGCGTATGTAGTCTGCTCCAACACCAGAACCAGCAGAACAGCAGCACCAATGACAGTAAGAAATGCAATGATGATGACAGCAACCCAGCGGGCACATGGACACACTATCACACAGCAAGAGCACATGACCCTGATGACAACATCAATGCCACAGCGGTAAGTGATGCATTCCAAGGTCCTAAACATGTTTCTATCTCTTGTTCTTCTCTTGTATATGACTAACACTTTATTTTATGCTACTACACCCCAAACAGCAATGGAATGGCACTACATACCATCACCACCACTCAATGGCAAGCCACCACAATGCAAATGATAGTCAAAGTGGATGACAACAATGATGCCCATCACACCACCCACTGTTAGGGCAACACCCACTAAGCTGCTAGCTGGACCATGCGGGCTCTTCTACAAGAAGGCAGTGGGGCGTGCGCACATGAGGGGGGGTTTTGATGGATTTGATGTGAGGGGTTAAAAATAGACAAGTTGGCTGAAAAAGGTGTTTTGCACTACAAATGTGGATGGAATACCTAAGAGAACTCAACTGAGGTCTCCCAGGTGTATATTTAATGTTTATATACTATGTTACATGCATTGTAATATGTTGTTACTGACATGTGCATACATGTACATACATATTGATGTGTGTAAATATAAAATTCCCACACTGACAAATGTAGCATTTGTAAGCATTTGGTAGCATAATTTGATGTAATAAAATAAAAATAAAATAAAAATAAAATATTATTATGTAATAGGAATGCTAGGAGACTGTTTTCTAACATTACTCCCCTTTTATGCCTTGACTTCCAGGCAAGAAAATATTGTATCTGTCCCCTCTGTGAAATTTTGCCAAGGCCAGAAATTCATCCCCTCATACACAATTCTAGCAATGTGATGTGGAGCATTTAAATTACATTTAAAGAATTGGGCGATTGCATTATGCACTCGCTTACAATTCTCTTTGGGGTTCCCATGAGTTATTTTCATTGGTGTAGTTCTTCCACTTGATTAAGAACTCCAACTTATTTCATCGAAGACATGAGTCTAAAACCTCTTCCACTACATATTCTAGAGCACCTTCTACCATTATTTGAGGTTGCAGAGTAGTTTGTTTACCAGGAATAGTGGGTGGGCAGTAAGGGCATAAACGGTGATGTGTTTAGTTGGTACTCAGTGCAGAGTCTTAACAGAAGGGGTGAACACTAAACCTACAACTGCAGGCATGCTCGGGGTGAGGAGAGTTCACTTAGAGGGCCTTGGATTGTCCTTTGGGGTGCAGAGACTATGAAGAGGCTGGTATGGTGGTTTTCAAAGTGTGCACTAGTTGTGTACACCAAAAGGAAGGTATGCACAATGGCAGAAAAGTGTGCAATGCAAGGGGGCAAAAATGTGCAACGGGAGCACTAAAATGTGCAATGAAGATGGAGATGAAAGCGGGAGGTGTAGTGGCATGAGGATGGCACTGGGATGTGCTGGGAGGGCTATGCACAGGTTGGGGATGCAAATGGGATGAGAGCACAATGGGCAGAAAAAGGTGCAAATGGTGTGCAAAATGCAGCTATACAAAAAAGGTGCAAATGGTGCACAAAACACAGCTATACGAAGGGTGCACTGCAAGAGTGCACAAATGAGGACAAAGGATGCAATGCAGGGACAAAATGCAGCAATATGACAAGGGGATGCAAACGATACACAAATGCAGCTATATGAAGGGTGCACTACAAAGGCGCACAGACTGGATGCTGGTGCACAGACTATGTGTGATGCTGACTGAGCTATGAACTATGAGGAGGGGAAAGATCTTCTGGATTCTCTATCTGTCCGCCCACTATGTACAAATGGCTTATGTGATAAAAACGGTAAAATAAAGTGTAAAAATAGAAAGTGCCATGCACTACCCACAAGTGCATCCATTCACCCATCTAAACCCAACCACACTATGCTGCTGCCTCAGCCAATAAGATTTGTGCATGCTATAGCCCAATACCCAACTGTTCCAGTGCAATGTGCTATTTTTGGTGTGCTCTAGGTCCTGTGTGCTCTTCCCAATTAATCTACTTCAGCATTATGTGTCATATGCTGCACCTTAGTAATAATGACATGATCAACCTGTGCTAGTTACCAGATAAGGCGATGCTGATTGGAAATGTGGAAGAACTATAAGGAGATGCTGTGCAAGGCCAAATAATGCCAAAGCACCAGGATTACATGAAAGCGCCCAAGTGCACACAGTCCAATGCCAAATAGGTGCAAAGTGCCCTGATTATGTGAGAATGCACAGTTCGCTTGTGTTGGGATTGCAGACAAAGGCACACAAAAGTGGACAAAAGCGCATGGGAGTGCATGAGAGCACACTTGGGCACACAAAAGCACACTGTGCAAAGTGAGTAGAAGATGTCCAAGTGGTGCACACAATTGCAAAAAATGCTGTAGTATGAGCATAGGGTGATAGAGAGCTGTATCAATGGGAAATGTTAATTTCAGGATCAATCTTGAATAATTGAGGTAATTTTAACGCTACCCCATTAAGCAGAATTATTTTAGAAATCACATATGGGCCAACTTGCTTCTCTGTAAGCTTTTTTGAAAGTCGTGGAATATTTAGATCCTTGGTACTTAGCCATACCAAGTCACCAACTTTGTACTCTGGAGCAACAGCTCGAGTATGATCTGTATGTAGCATCATATCATCATGTGCTTTCATCAATGCTGCCTCTGCTTCCTCCTGGATCTTTCACATTTTTGATGCAAAGTCCTCCACTGACTGTACCTTGACTTCCCTTCAAGGTTCTTATTCCTATTCTGGGATGATACCCATAATTAGCAAAGAAGGGTGACATGTGAGTAGCTGAATGGAATTTATTATTGTGAGAAAATTTGGCAATTGCCAACCATTCAGGCCAGTCAGTTTGTCAGTGATTGACAAACATGTGTAGGTACTGCTCCAACTCCTGATTCATTCTCTCTGTCTGCTCATCAGTTTGTGGGTGATATGCCATAGATAACTTGGTTTGAATCCCCAATATGTTATTTAACTCTCGCATAAATGCAGAAACAAATTGTGATCCATGATTGGAGATAACCATATCAGGTAATCCATGTAATCACCATACTTGATTTAGATAGAGGCATGCCAAGCCCAACAATGAGGTTTCTGCAGTAGTAGGAATGATATGGACTTCCTTTGTGAAGCAGTCGCATACTACAAATATTGCATCGTATCCTTGAGCTTTAGGTAATCCTGTGATAAAGTCCACAGATATATCTCACCAGGGCACTTTAGGTATAGGGTTTGGAATTAATTTCCCTGCAGGCTTTTCTGAAAATTTCTTCCCCCTCATGCACATTGATAGGTCCATTGTGCGCTTTAAGATCTGGAGAATATTCCCAATCATATCAACACATTATGACAGATGCTCCAAACCACTATGAATGCCACAAAATCGAGTTCGAATACTTTTCAAACTGTTTTGAACTTTTTGAACAACTTTGCATGATTTTGAATGACTTCAAACCATTTCGAACTATTTCACGACATTTTGAATGCTTTCGAATGACTTCGGACTACTTTGAATAACATTGGCCACCATATAGTTATCCTAAAACCCTTTCGATATATGTTGCACATTCAGAATAAGCCTTTTTGTTGCATATCGAGCGTCACCAGACATGAAGAGAGAAGACAAGAGATTTAGAATATAATAAGTGCAGTTTTATGTTTCAATGATATATTGAAGCAATAGAACAAGAACTTTTACTATAATGGGACAATGTGCATTTCATTTATTATCCCTTCTCATTTGTTTTATGTTTTACAATACCTTTATTGCTGTGCATACTGCCTTGTGTTCTACACTTGTTATTATTTTCTTTTTAGTAATATTTCTTTAAATTGTATATAGATTTGTATTAGTTACAGAAAGGCCAAGCAATGGGGAACAGAGAGAATAAGCCACCCTCTCCACTATCATCAGATTCAAGAGCCGTTCTCTTGAGTCTTAGCTCACATCATATCTCTAAGTTCTGCAAAATATCATGAACTTCCTTGGGCTATTGTATTCACTCCTCATTTTATCACTGTTAGGGCGACACCCACTAATCTGCTAGCTGGACCATGTGGGTTCTCCTACAAGAAGGCAGCGGGGGGTGCGCGCGTGATGGGGGGATTTGATTGATTTGATGCGAGGGTTAAAAATAGAACAGTTGGCTGAAATAGGCCTTTTGCACCACTAATGTGGATGGAATACCTAAGAGAACTCAACTGAGGCCTCCTAGTATTTATTTTAGGGTTATATACTATATTACACATATTGTAGTATGTTATTATGAATGCGCATACATATTGATGCGTGTAAATAAAGAATTCCCATGCTGACAAATAATGTGTATATAGGCATTTTGTAGTGTATTTTGGTGAAATAAAATAAAATAAAATAAAATAAAATAAAAATAGTATTAGGTAATAGGCATGTTAGGAGACTGTTTTCTAACATTACCCCCCTTTTAGGCCTTGACTTCCAAGTGAGAAAATATTGTATCTGTCCCCTCTGTGAAATTTTGGTAAGGCCGGAAATTCATCCCCTCATACACCATTCTAGCAATGCGACGCGGAGCATTTGGATTACATTTAAAGAATTGGGTGATTGCCTTGCGTGCTCGCTTACAATTCTCTTCTGGCTCCCATGAATTATTTTCGTCAGTGTAGTTCTTCCACTTGATTAAGAACTCCAATTTGTTTTGTCGAAGACGTGAGTCCAAAACCTCTTCCACAATATATTCTGGAGCACCTTCTACCATTATTGGAGGCTGTGGAGTAGTTTGTTGACCAGGAATAGTGGGTGGGCGGTAAGGGCGTAAATGGGAAATGTTAATCTCAGGATCAATCTTGAATGACTGAGGTAATTTTAACACTACTGCATTGGGTGAAATTATTTTAGAAATCAGATATGGGCCAACTTGCTTCTCTGTAAGCTTTCTTGAAGGTCGTGGAATATTCAGATCCTTGGTACTTAGCCATACCAAGTCACCAACTTTATACTCTGGAGCAACAGCTCGAGTACGATCTGCGTGTCGCATCATATCATCATGTGCTTTCATCAATGCTGCCTCTGCTTCCTCCTGCACCTTTCACATTTTTGACACAAAGTCCTCCACTGATTGTACCTTGACTTCCCTTTGTGGTTCTACTCCCATTCTGGGATGATAACCATAATTAGCGAAGAAGGGTGACATGCAAGTAGCTGAATGGAATTTATTATTGTGGGAAAATTCTGCAATTGCCAACCATTCAGGCCAGTTGGTTTGTCAGTGATTGACAAACATGTGTAGGTACTGCTCCAACTCCTGATTCATTCTCTCTGTCTGCCCATCGGTTTGTGGGTGATATGCCATAGACCATTTGGTTTGAATCCCCAATATGTTATTTAACTCTCGCATAAATGCAGAAGCAAATTGTGATCCACGATCAAAGATAACCATATCAGGTAATCCATGTAACTGCCATACCTGATTTAGATAGAGGCATGCCAAGCCCAACAATGAGGTTTCTGCAGTAGTAGGAATGATATGGACTTCCTTTGTGAAGCGGTCGCATACTACAAATATTGCATCGTATCCTTGAGCTTCAGGTAATCCTGTGATAAAGTCCACAGATATATCTCACCATGGCGCTTTAGGTATAGGGTTTGGCATTAATTTCCCAGCAGGCTTTCCTGGAAATTTCTTTCCCCTCATGCACGTGTCACACCCATCCACATACCCCAACACATACTTTGAAATTCTGGGCCACCAATAATTTCTCATCACCAACTCCAATGTCTTCCACCTTCCTGGATGTCCAGCAGCTGGTGTGTTATGATGTAACTGTACGATTTCCCTTTGTAAATCTTGATCTTTCAGTACATAGACCTTTCCTCTGAATAACACTAACCCTTGTTCTTCAACCCATTCATCTCCTTTAATATTACCTTTCTTCTCTCCCCTCAAAGCTTTCACAGCTTCCACCACTTCATCATCCATCTCTGAACATTGCCTGATTTTAGACAACATTTCCATCTCTGAGCTATCCACCAATAAATGTCCTTGATGCATAGCACAAATATGAAAGTATTCAGGTTTGAGTAGGGTAGTATTTTTATTGTCCTCCTCCACTCCCCTTTTATGATCTGTACATCTGGATAATGCATCTGCTTTCCTCATCAAGCTTCCTGTTTTGTGGACCAAGTGAAAATTAAAGCGCGATAGGAATAATGCCCAACGTGCTTGTCGACGGTCAAGCTTTTTAGCGGACATGAAATACTGCAGATTTTGATGGTCTGTCCAGATCTCAATCTGATGTGTACATCCCTCCAAATAATGTCTCCATGCCTCCAAAGCTCGTATTATTCCCAACATCTCTTTATCATGCACATCATAATTCCTCTCCACATCATTCAACCCTTTCGACAAATATGCACAAGGATGCCATTTGTCATCTTCACATAGCATTGATAATACTGCTCCAGTAGCAAAGTCTGATGCATCTGATTCCACTCGTAAGGGACATGTGAAATCTACTGGAACCAATATTGGCTCTTCCACAAACTTCCTCTTTAACTCCTCAAATGCTGTCTGCTGTTGTTCTCCCCATCTCCACACTACTCCCTTTCACGTAGAGTTGTGTAATGGTGCGGCAATTTTGGAAAAATTATGCACAAAGCGACGATAAAAATTGGCAAGTCCCAAGAAAGCCTGAACTTCCTTGATATGGGTAGGCACGGGCCAATCAACAATTGCCTGTACCTTGATAGGATCCATCTTGATTCCATCAGAACCAATCTTTAATCCCAAGAACTCGATCTTGCTTGCTCCAAATACACACTTCTCCAGTTTAACAAATAAATCATTCTCTGCCAACCTTTTCAACACCTCCTGCACTATCGCCTCATGATTTTCTTCATCCTCCATGAATATCAAAATGTCATCAATAAATATTATCACCATGCCTTTGTCTATCACATCCTTGAAAATATCGTTCATCATATTTTGGAAAGTTGGGGGACTAGCGGCTCGAAGGATCCTCAACGCATGGCAAATGCTGCTTTCCACTTATCTCCTTTCTTTATTCATACATTGTTGTACCCCCAGCATAAATCCAATTTTGTAAAGACCTTGGCCTTTCCCACCTTGTCAATTATCTCTGAAATCAATGGCAAAGGGTACGCATTCTTCACTGTCCAATCATTCAAATACCTATAATCTGTACACATCCTCTTCCTGTGATCTTTTTTTGGTACAAAGAATACTGGTGATGTCTGCGGTGATTTCGAAGATCATATGTATCCCTTGCACAACTGTTCATTAAGGAATGCATCCACTTCTTCTTGTTCCTTCGGAGATAATGGATAGACTTTTGACTTCTTTGGCACAAATCCCAGTTTCATTTCAATAGCATGATCCCATGGCTTTTGCACTGGCATCCACTCCGATTCCTTCTTCTGAAAAACTGACAAATATTTATGGTAGGCTTTTGGCACCCACTCCTCCACTGGCTTTTCCACTTTCTCCACATTTTTATCCCATGACTGTCCTCCACAAATTTCCCTAAAGGTCTGCTTCTGTTCTTCTTTACTTGTCATAATTGGAAGTTCCCCATTTGGCATATCCTCATCCTCCACTTCCTCCATCGTAACAGAATACTTCCTCAGACGTTCTTTCTCTTTCTTTTCCTTCTTCTCCTTTTTTACTTTTCTTCCATACACATTACATTCTTTAGGACAACGAGTCATATGTACCTTCCCAGTTTTCCAATCAATTTCTGGATTATGTTTTTATAACCATGGACATCCAATTATCAGATTGGTTTTCCCAAGGTCGCACACTTCAAATATGGCTCGCTCCTGATGATCCTGATACTTCAATATCATCGTCACTTCCTTCTTAATAGTTCCTCCATGATTGATCATACCATCAATATTGTACACCATTATAGGTTGTGGTGTGGCAGTTTATGCATGCAAATACCATTTCCAGTAATTAGGGGTAATTAGGGATTGATTAATAAATAATCTGGTAGCACCACTGTCAAGCAATGCCTCCACATTAATTGCTGCATGTGTGTCCACTGTCTTCAATCCTACTGTCAAGCTGATTTCGGGTTCTATCCATGCTGAGTGAATAAAAAATTTAGGGGTCTTCAGAAATAAGGCTGGGCATTTTTCTTTGTCAGATAAATGATGATGGACATACTCTTCAATTTCTCTTTCGGGTTCACTCCCAGTTTCCTCGGATACTAATACATTATATTGATTCTGGGTCACCAATGAGGAAACCTTCACTGGGACTCTTCCACAAAATTCTTCTGCTTATCTTCCTCCAACTTCACTTCCTCAATTGTCACTTCCCTAGTCTTCCTTTTCTGCCTACAGTTTCGAACCATATGCCCTAATTGCCCACAGTTAAAACATTTAACTGGAGTTCGTCTCCCTACTTGATCAACATCCATTGCATCCATCGATGCTGCTGACTCCTTAACAATAGGTGTCACTGCCATGGCCGGTGGCTGTGCCCTCGGAGTTTGTACCTGAGGTGTCCTTCCTTTCTCGGACTTTCCTTCCAATAACTTTCCAAATCTGGCATTCCCATACATCAATTTTGATTCTGCCTGTTCCTGTCGATATTGCTGATCAAGATGCATTGCCCAATTATACCACTCATCCAACCTCTCCGGCATAGAAGGTAGTCGATAGATAGACTTGAATAACAAGGGATTTAATCCTGCCTTCAAATATTCCACCAATGCTGCTTCTCCCATATCAGTTTGTGATGCTTCTGCTTTAAACTGCAAAATAAATTCATCTCCAGTCAGAGAACCTTGGCACGTAGTTTTTAATTTTGCATTAGCTGTCGCCTTTGGGTTAGGGTCTCCAAACTGTGCCTCCAACCTCTCCAAAAATTCCCTGAAGCTTGCAAACGGTTTATATCCTGTGGCAATTTGATTAATGGCTTCGTTTCTCCAGAACTGTGCTTTCCCTCCCTGGATGTATGAGAGAGCAAACATAATTCTAGACTCGGTCATATGAAATTCAGGCTTTCTCCCATGAATATACAATACTATAGAGCTGATGAAGGATTTTGTGTTCTCCATGGTACCGTCAAATATTTGTGGGGGCGCATATTTAGGTAAATGCATTTTTCCACTCTCAGATCTCTCCTCTGCATGCTCACCCTCCTGAGACATCCACTCCACCATCTCCACCATCTCATCATCTTTATCTTCCACTGTTTCTGCATTTGTTTGTACTTGTTTGGGCTGGGATGCTGCTAATACTGACACTAATTGGGACATTTGTGCTGTTAGAGCATCAATTTTGGCTTCAAGAATGGGCGTGGGAACAGGATTGTGTCCAGGATTCGAAGCTGCTTGTTCTGACATGATTATGTAATCTGTGATGAGTCACTTCTTTGGCTGTGTAGAGATTCGGCTGTAGAATTTTTTTTGCAAAATTTTGAGTCACGTGATCCAGCTATTTCGGCTACCAAACACGGCAAAACACGTGATTTCGGCTATTGGGCACTTTGGATCAATAACCCTTCCAACAGTGCCTGATCTCGGGGCTATTACTGAATTTGGCTAGTAACTACCTAAAATAGTTGTCCAAATTGAGTAATGTAAATCTTAGCTAAACCAGATCCAATCGGTTGTCTGGTTGCAGCTGTCCTAATGACGAGCGCTGCCTTTCGATCACTGGCAGTCGCAATGTAAGGTGAGGCCTGGTGTCAGCTTATGAAAGCAAAGGTAAATACATATATACAATTAATTCCGGCTCTTGCCGAAATGATGCATAAGCGGATGTGGCACGCTGAGACAAATGATGTATGCACGTGAGTAAGAGAAGGTGCACTGATAGGGTAGTTGAGTTCTTCTGTTAAGGCGACACCCACTAATCTGCTAGCTGGACCATGCGGGTTCTCCTACAAGAAGGTGGCGAGGGGCGCGCGCGTGATGGGGGGATTTGATTGATTTGATGCAAGGGTTAAAAATAGAACAGTTGGCTGAAATAGGCCTTTTGCACCACTAATGTGGATGGAATATCTAAGAGAACTCAACTGAGGCCTCCTAGTATTTATTTTAGGGTTATATACTATGTTACACATATTGTAGTATGTTATTATGGATGCACGCACACATGCGCATACATATTGATGCGTGTAAATAAAGAATTCCCATGCTGACAAATAATGTGTATATAGGCATTTTTGTAGTGTATTTTGGTGAAATAAAATCAAATAAAATAAAATAAAATAAAATAAAAATAGTATTAGGTAATAGGCATGTTAGGAGACTGTTTCCTAACAATCACACATTGCCTATCGCCTTTCGACAAACACTTCCTATTTGTTATATTCACTTCTCGACATACCTTGACATTACTCTGACATCTTTGAGCCTCCTCGAACTCACTTCAAACAACTTCGAACCCCTTCGAACTATTTTTGAACTCTTTCGCATGTCTTCGAACCTATTTTGAACCTCATTCGAACTATTTTGCACACTCTCACAGACTATTCACACCATTCCTTATCATTTTGCATCACTAAAAACAATGTTTGAATATCAGCAGTGATATTTAGTACCAACTTGCACCCTTCCTCTAGCCTGTATTATACTTCCTAAGCCTTTTAACAGGTTTTTGTTAGGTTTCCAGGTTGAGTATCATCATTTTGAACCCCACCGTGAGGGCTTTCTAGATCATTTCATCGTTGAACCCTCCCTTGTTTTCTACCACTTATTTTACCTAAGGGGGCCCAATGATTTCAACTTTGCACTGAACTCATAGTGCCTCCATCCCTTCTGAACAACCAGGAGATCTCAATACAGTATCTCACCCCTCGAAAATATCACTTTTGCTCTCTTTTGCCCTTCGCATTTACGATCTTGCTACCATCCTCGACTTCAAGACATACAAAACCTGAAATCGCACGAATTTCAACCTCATGACCTCTTGAGTCTCTTCTCATCTTGCAAACAAGTTTGTGTTGTTCCTTGTTGTATGCATCACATTTGAACAGGAAATGAGTGATGGTTTCTTTGGTGGGTTGGCTCCTCCCCTGGCATTAGTGTTTAAAGGTCTGGTCTATAGGACCAAAAAAAGACCATTAACTGAACCTAACCAGATGGATATTAACTGGACCAGGGGTTATGGTTAAGGGCTGGTCTTTAGCAGCTATGGTTAAGATCTTTCAAATTTGAAAAACATCATTAACTGCAAAAAGACCAGTTTAAATTGGTTAAGACTGGTTATTTATTACATGAGTTATTCCAAAAAATTCAACCCTTGGTTCATCCAAAAAGGTCAAGAAGTGAGAAAGATATGACCAAATACATTTTGATACCATTATTCTTTCATGATCAGAATAACATGGATTGTACTGCTTATAACTTGTGCTAAAAAATGTGGGCTACAGTTATACATCATCAATTACATCACACTAACACACATAAATATCTGTACCATGCATATTTCATTCATTTAACAGCCCTGACAAGTTGTAGCTACATACTGCAAACTGCAACCTGTCAAGATTCAAGATCACTACTACCAAGATCAGGACTTGGTCAGAAAATACACTGGACTTCCAGTTGGACCCAGTCAGAGGTGGTCGGAGGTGTTCAGGATTCTGGGCAGAATCCACTAGGCTGTAGTGTGCCAGGTGAAAAGGGGCCAGAGAGGACTTGGCTTCAACTTATAAGAAGTTGCACCCTTCTCCTCGTCAGTTGTCCAATTTCAGGTGGGAAGTGTATGGATGTCTGGTGGGTTTCCAGACGGAGGTTGAAGGTGGAGTGAAGCAGAGGTTATGAAGTGATTAAGTTGAGAGGAGTCAAAAGATTAGAGGTTTGGTTTCAGGACTGAGTCAAGGATGATTAAGGGTTGATATTAGGCAAGATACAAGCAATAGACAATGTAAAGCACAAGTATGAGTACAATCACAAGTACAAGTAATTTGAAAACTAGAGACTAAGGCTAAGCTACAGGTGCTTAAATAATGAGGGCTGGAAGAATAACAGGTAATGTGGAAGTTTACTAATGGTGATAGGTCCATTGCACAATCTAGGGTCTGGAGAAAAGTTCCAAATGTATCGACACATTACAATTCATAATCCCAACCCCTATGAATGCCATGGAATTGATTTTGAACCCTTTTTGAACTATTTTGGATGACTTTGAATGACTTTGAATGATTTCATAACACTTTGAACACTTTTGAACAACTTTGCACTACTTCAAACAATGTTGGCCACCACATAGCTGTTCCAAAACCCTTTTGATACACACAGCATAACCAGAATAAGCCATTTTATTGCATATCAAGTGCCACTGGACACGAGAAGAGATGACAAAAGATTTAGAATGCGATGATGTATTCAGTTGGTACTCAGTGCAGAGTCTCAATGGAAGGAATGAACACTTAACCTACAACTGCAGGCATGCTCGGGGTGAGGGAAGAGTTCGCTTAGAGGGCCTCGGATCATCCTTCAGGGCGCAAAGACTATGGGGAGGCTGGTACAGTGGTTTTCAATGTGTGCACTGGTTGTGTACGCTAAAGGGGAGGTATGTGCAGTGGCAGGAAAGTGTGCAATGCAAAGAGGCAAAAATGCACAGTGCAGAAAAATGTGCAACAGGAGCGCAAAAGTGTGCAATGATGAGGGTGATGAAGATGGGAGGTGTAGTGGGATGAAGACAACACTGGGATGTGCTGTGAAGGTGGTGCATAGGTTGGGGACACAAATGGGGTGGAAGCACACGTTCCTGTGATGATACTTCGCAATCTCAATATTGCTGGAGGGGTCTGCAATGGTTCTCAAGGGATTTTGACTCAGATTCAGAACAGAGTGTTGGAGGTTTGGTTGATTACTGGAGATCATGCTGGAGAGAAGGTGTTTAGTCCATGGATGCGACTGCAGCCAATCGAAGGACAACTCCCTTTCACTCTGTCTCGACTCCAATTTCCTGTTCGACTGTGCTTTTCAATGTCGATCAACAAATCCCAGGGACAGTCAGTGCAGCATGTGGGATTAGATTTCAGGAGTTCTGTCTTCACTCATGGGCAGTTCTATGTAGCGATATCATGAGTAAAGTCTGTGCACAACATCAAGGCAATATGGCCAAGTGACAGTGGAAGTGCAAAAACCAAAAATATTGTATATAATGAAGTACTATTACAGTAACATAGAAATGAAGTACTATGTATATAGAAATGAAGTCCATACTTATTAAACATGTTAACACATGACAGTGGAAGTGCAAAAACCAAAATAATAAAGTACTATCAGACTAACATAGAAATGAAGTTGTGACAGTGGAAATGCAAAAACCAAAAATATTGAATATATTACTTATTAAACATGTTAACGCGTGCCGGAGGCACATTCCCAACCTTGTATACATAATAGTAAGGATGTCACATGACTCAGGAATGTGTTTACCACATGTATGCACAGTAAGCACAGTAACATGTGTGTGCTGCATGCATTGCCTCATGTATGCAGCATGTCGGAATTTAATTTCAACACCCCCCCTCAAACTGTACAGCGCTCTAAGCAGCTAAGTTTGAATCTCAGAAGTAATTCTGAGAGAGTCTCTAAATTTCCTGAATAAGATGGCGCCAAGGTTCTTTGTGAACATGTCAGCTGGATTATCACTTCCAGGAATGAAAACGACCGTGACTTTGTCATTTTCTATGCATTCGCGGGTATAGTGGTAGCAAATGTCTATATGTTTTGTCCTTCTTTCCTGAACTGGATTTGATCTGATAAAGATGGATCCCTGATTGTCAGTGCAGATTGGTATGCACTTCAGTATATATCTGAGTTCCTGGAATAAGGACTCTATCCACACTATCTGTCGACAAGTGTTGGAGAGAGCCATATATTTGGCTTCTGTGGATGACAGTGCTACAGTTTTTTGTAAACAGGACTGCCAGCACACAATGCCACTTGCTAAAGTAGCAAAGTAACCCATTGTAGATCAGCATTTAACAGTGTCAGCTGCCCAATCAGAATTTGTGAAGGCCTGTAGCCCCTCGGACTTCTTGCCATCGTAGACAATGTTATATTTCTGGGTTCCCACTAGATAGTGCATGATGTACATTGCTTTGTCTAGATGTTCTTGGCTAGGATTAGCCGAGAATTGCGACATTTTGATTACTGCATAAGCGATGTCAGGTCACATTCCAAGCATCAGATACAATAAAGATCTGATCACAGACTGATATTTTGATCTAAGCGCCGCGTTGGGCATTGCTGTGTTTTCTGATGGTCTGTAACCAGTCGGGAGTGGAGTGGGGGTCGCTTTGGCATTTGTCATCTTGAATCTCTCAAGCACTTTGGCGAGATATTCAGTTTGATCGAGTTTGACTTTGCTTGCAGTCTGGGTGACACGCATGCCTAAGAATTCCATGACTTTTTCAGTACTACGGCACTCCCATTGCTTTAGACAAGCATTTTTCTTTTCATCCACAAGTTTCTTGTTCTTCCCCATGAACAAGCCATCATCAACATAGATGAGTGCAATAACAATGCTGCCTGTCTTAGGATCCTTGTGTATGAAAATGCTGGCATCGGAGCTGGCGCAGACAAACCCAATGGTGTGCATAAATGCCTCTAGCTCTTTCCACCATGCTAGTGAGGCCTGTTTAAGGCCATACAATGCTCAGCATAAGCACATTACTTTGCACTCTTTTCCCTCGAGTCTGAAACCCTTGGGTTGATCCATATAGATCTCCTCTTCTAGTTTGCCATATAAAAATGCGGTTTTTACATCTAGACCGGTCATATACATGCCCTATAGAGACACAAGGGCAAACATGAGGTGTACGGTCTTGTAGCGGACTACCAGTGAGAAAATCTCATCAAAGTCAATGCCTTCGACGTGTGAAAAGCCTTTTGCCACGAATCTGGCTTGTTTTCTTCCATCCAATTTTATGGAGAAAACCCATCTATTTTTGATCATTTTTTGATTATGTGGAAGATCAACGATGTCATAGACTTGTCGCTTAGGAAGAGCCTCTAATTCTTCATGACAAGCTTGTTTCTACTCACATTGCTGCTGCCATGGTAGGCACACAATATCGCAAAATTGGTTTGGAACTTGGCTTATTTTGCTCGATGGTTTGACTGCTTTTGACAACAGCCAGTGAATAAGCTTATCTCCTTCCTTGGTTATCTTTTTAATATAACCTGCTTCATCTGGTTCCCCCATTGGGTGATCATGTTCTTGATCATTGGAATCGGGCACACTCTCATGTGGTGCTGAACTCGGTCCAGCAACCGGTTCTTTCTGTTGAGATTGTGGTCATGTTTGGTTATGATCTGAATCTTGACCCACAGATCTCTTCCAATATCGATCACATGCAATGTCTCTCTCTATGTCAGAGGGGAGTCGCTTCTCTCCATAGGTATTGCTGGGACAGTTTGGGATGTTCCTCTGCCTGCCTGATTGATGGGGCAATTGCTGCCATTCCTGTTGATCATCATGTCTTGGACGAAATTCCTCAGTGGTTACTGGAGGCAGCGGAGGAGGAGCATCAGTCACATCATCATGCGCCTTTTGCTCACTTGGTACATCATCATCATCATCATTTTCTGATGATGGAGGAAGGGGCGGATTTTGTGGCAGTATAGAATCATTGCCATTTGTTCCAGATGAGTGGTCATCATCTTCTGGTTCTGAAGGTGGAAAATCACCAAGGTCTGTATTGGCAGGAGTTTTAGCTCCGGGACAGCATGGGAAGAATGTTTCATCAAATAGTGCCGTAGCACTAATGAATATTGTGCCACTAGGTCACATAAAACAATATGCTTTAATGCAATCTTCGAATCCAAGGTACATCATTAACTCTGATTGAGGAGCTAATGTGTTTGGATGCTTCTCCTTGGGTAGATAGACGTAAGCACCACAACCGAAAACCTTTAGATCATTTAGATCTGGGCAGACCTTTGTCAGGTCCTCAACCGGTGTCAGCCATTTCAGGTGCCTTATCGGGGTTTGGTTGTAGAGGTGGGTTGCATGTTCAATGCAAAATTCCCACCATGATTGTGGTAGACATGCAGTAAATCACAGGGTTTGCGACTTTTCCATGATTGTCCTTATGGCATGCTCTGTGTGCCCATTCTGTTGGTGAACGTGGGGTGCAGACATCTCTATTTTGATGCCAAAGTCCTTGAGCACATTTTGTAGCTCATGATCTTTGAACTCCCCCCCTGGATCAACATGCCAGTGCTTAATTGTAGCACCATACTGTGTCAAAGCCACTGCCCAAAATTGTCTGATGGCCACAGCAGCGTCAGATTTCTTTTTAAGGCATTGGACCCAAATATGTGACATCTTGTCATCCAGAAATACAATAAAGTATTTATATTTATAGTACGATAGTAGTTCCTTCAGATCAGAATGTATTAATTCAAAGGGTCTTTCTGCATGTGAATCTGATTTGGGAAAAGATTTTGAGGTCATTTTCCCTTCAGTGCACCCTGGACATACTATGCCAAGTCGAGTAGTCTGCAATGTACATCATCGTGACATTGATTCCCTTGGTGCTCAATATATGAGTCCGAGCCCAATAAATAGTGTCACATTTCATAAGAGGGATGCAATCCATAATTGGATTTCCTTGCTTGAAAAATGAAATGTGTGCAGAGGAATTATGCACATCACTTCTGTCTTGCAAGAAGATGCCCATTGACAGTAATCGAGCATTACAGTCGGGTATGTAGTAGACGGGGTATAATTGCATTTCATGCATCTCTGACTTCCCGTGACATACTACCTGATGTCTAATGAAGACTGCTCCTTTCCCTACTATATGAGTAGTACCTGTGGCTGTTTGAACCAGGGTAGAGTCCTTTCTCGGTAAAGGCTCGTAAGAAGCAAAATCTTTTATTTCACCAATGAAGTGTTTTGATGCACCTGAATCCATGATCCAGTCAACACCTTTCTTACAATTTCCATTTGCACACATAATATATATATTAAGATGTAAATTGTTCCATGATACATTTAGTAGCAGTAAAATTTCACATGAAAAGTTCGCTGTGATCATTGGAATATTAATTTTTGTGCTTGTGGCAGGGAAAAGGACTGACCTTTCATCATATGTACCTGTTTCAAGCGGTTCATCGATGGCTTTCCATACTTCTTCATCAGAAACTGCAGGTTCTGATCCAAGGGAGACGCTATCATCTTCTACCTCTATGATCCTTGGTTCTGGTTCAATCCTCCTCCTCTTACCTTCTCGCACCATTAAATGCTCTTCCAGCGGTCGCAGATTTTTCGTGCTGCACAGGAGATTCATTTGCTCAAGGGTGTCTCGAGCCTGCTGATATTCAGTGTAGACTGAATGACAGGTAGAGGCCGTGCCCATGTATGCCTGTGCAGGCGGTCAGCGGCGCAGATTCCTTGTGGGAGTATGTTCATGCTTCTCGATGCGCTGGATGAGCAGCATCGGCAGTATGATGGTGCCATTACCATTTATGGTAGTAAAGGCATTTGAGGCAAGGTGGGTATGTTTCTCTTTAGGTTTTTCCTCTTTAGTCTTGTTGTCCCCACGTCATCCATGCTTTTAGGATGAATCTCCACTGTCGCCCTGAGATTGCCATTTGGGGTTTCCCCCTTTGTGCTTGACAGCGGAAAGCTTGGTGGCCTGAGGTGGGCCAGTGGGCTTCCCAACTGTTGTGCACCATGAGGCTTCAGCGACAATGGAGTCCTTGACATGTTTAAACGTCAAGGCTCTAGTAGCAGTCGTGTTAAGGACCATGGCAGATAGAGAATCATACTCGCACAGCATCGCAGCAAGTAGAATCATTGCCTGTACTAATTCGGGGATGGCGATATTGGCAGCTGTAAGGCACTCGAATTTATCAGCCATCTTGGCAATCTCTGACGTGGGATTTGCAGCCAGAATTTTGATTGCGATTGCAGACCTAAAGTTTGCAAAGACTTGGAAGGGGCCATCGACACCATAATCGGTGCAGATGAGATCCCACACCTCCTCAGCAGTGTCCTTGGTGTTGGCACACTGCCAAATAGAGGGGGCCAGGCAGAGCACTAGGCTACCAATAGCCTGGTCATTCTTGTTGCTCCAGGTCTGGAGCTTGGCATTAGCATCTGCTACTAGTGCAGCATTTGTCGCTGTCAAAGGAGGCACCAGAGGTGGTTTTAGTTCCATCCTGCTAGTTATTTGCCAGAGGCCCTGAGACCTGAGCCACGCCTTCATTGAGTCAGTCCATTGAATGTAGTTAGAGCTGTCGAAAGTTTGTATGAGTTTTTCAAGAGTTGAAGACATGATGTTGTAGTGGCAGCTGGTAAAAGCACTCAATCAGTCCTCTATTCAAGAAAACACATTCCATAATTTCAGGCAAAAACATTTCTTCAGAGTGGTTAACCCTAGTCAACCTGGGTTTTTAAATGCAGCTCGCAGGGAGCACAATGCAGCTCATGAAGAGCGCAAGGTTACAATTTGGAGACAATGAAGTCAATGTTGTTTACAGCCAGTTAAGGCGCATTCACGACATGCCCAGCAGGGCCCATAACCTGTTGGAGCAGACTACATATGCTGCACAGAGGAAGAGATGACACGTTCCTTATAACCTACCTGGGGTTTAGTTAGTCTTAGAGCTAGGGTTTAGCAGAGGTAAGAACACTGTATATCTACTACGGTACAGGTTCTCCTTATCAATAATAAAAGGAGGATGGTCAGGTGACTAGGCCGTGGGAAGTGAAGAGGCCGTGGGAGTTGCTCTGAGTGGATGGGAAAGTAATGACCTACTTTGAGCGTCGTGAGACATGATGACAAATATAAGTGAAAGGTGGGAACAAAATTTCAGCTAATTTGGGGCCGGATCACAAATATACTGGAAACAGTATTTTTTCGGCTACAGTGTGGGATCAATTTCGGCTACAATAAGAACAACATTTTCGGCTACATCAAAATTTTCAACTAATTTTTTTTTTTTTGGGACCTGATGACAAATATAATAATTGGGGGATCAAAATGTTCGAGCTAATTGTTTTTTTGGGGGCCTGATGACATCTACATCAAAATTTTCAACTAATTTTTTTTTTTTTGGGACCTGATGACAAATATAAGTACTGGGTGCTATGATGACAAATATAATAATTGGGGGATCAGAATTTTCGAGCTAATTGTTTTTTTGGGGGCCTGATGACATATAATTACTGGGTGTTGCTATGATGACAAATATAATAACTTTATGTAGGAACGACATCTTCGGCTACAGTGTGGGATCAAAATTTTCGGCTAATTTTTCGCCACCTCGAACTTTTGTTTTTGGATCTGGGCTCATTTTCTATGTAGAATAATGTCTGGATGACATGTAAGCAGCTGTATTGCAGTGTTTTCTGAATAAAATTTGACTGAGGGGCAACTGTCATCCTTTTACTATGCTGTGAAAGCTGACTAAGCAAACCTCGCGGGCTGAACAAAATGCAAAAACCTGATCATGACCTTGGCACATGACCCAAAGAAGATTGTATTAGTCAGTAACAAGTGGATCAATAAAATGTTATTTGCAATTCTATAAGTGAGGTCAATACAAAGTCAGGTCAGTATTGAAATAAGTTTGAATTGAAAATTGAGTTCAGGACAAAGTTAAACCAGTAAAATATAGGAGTGACAATTGAGTTCATTATGAAGTAAAGTCAATGGATAAGTCCAAGGAAATAAAAATTACTTGAATACAGTAAGTTTAAAAATTGAGTTCATTACAAAGTAAAGTCAGTAAAATAATAACAGTTACAAATGAGTTCATTATGAAGTAAAGTCCACGAAAATTAGTCCAGAAATGAGTCAAGTTTAAAAATGAGTCAGTAAAATATATATATCTTCAAAGTTACCATTATGAAGTCAAGTCAATAAAAATTAGTTCAATACAAAGTCATTATGCAGACTTACTAACAAGTTATAAATTGAGTTTGTTATAATGTAAAGTCAATAAATATTACTTTAATATTGACAAAGTGAAGTTGGAGATTTTTTACAAAATTTAAAGAGAGGAGAGGGAGCAGAGCAGGGATGAGGGGGTGAAGTAGTGAGGGAGTGAGGGGGTGAAGTAGTGAGGGGATGAGGGAGTAGGGGAGGGGGGAGGGGGGAGAGGGGAGAGGGGAGGAGGAGGATGGATGGAGAGGGGGGAGGAGGGGATGAAATAGTGAGGGGGTGATGGGGGGAGGGTTGTGAGTGAAGGAGAGGGGGAGGAGGGGGGGAGGAGGGGGTGAAGTAGTGAGGGGGTGAAGGAGGGGGGGGGGAGGGGGTGAAGTAGTGAGGGGATGAAGGAGGGGGGGAGGAGGGGAGAGAGTGTGATGGAGGGAGGGAGGGGGTGAGGAGGGGGTAAAGTAGTGAGGGGGTGATGGGGGGGGAGGTGAGTGAAGGAGAGGGGGAGGAAGTGAGTGAGGGGGTGATGTGGGGGGAAGAGTTGCATACTATCTAAAAGTCAACTAAAGAGTTGTGTGACCATGAACCCCAAACGTTGCCTTTGGGCCGAAGGTTCAAAGGCAACTGAAGAGTTGTGTAACTGTCATGGGATTAAAGGGGAGTTGGTGAGGGGAGGACCAGGAAGGACCAGGGGGGAAGTAAATGAGGGGGTGATGGAGTGAGTAGGATGGTGGGGAGACTATCATTTCTTTGGCTGTGATTTTGGCTGTATGCTATCACGTATCAAGGAAGCTCAGAGAAAGGTGCAAAAACCAAAAATATTGAATATATTACTTATTAAACATGTTAACGCGTGCCGGAGGCACATTCCCAACCTTGTATACATAATAGTAAGGATGTCACATGACTCAGGAATGTGTTTACCACATGTATGCGCAGTAAGCACAGTAACATGTGTGTGCTGCATGCATTGCCTCATGTATGCAGCATGTCAGAATTTAATTTCAACATCTGGTTCATATTCTTGTGGTTATCATTGTTGTGGTCATGTTGCTGTTGTTCATTGCTGTTGTCATTATTGTGTGGAGAGAAGGTGGGAAGGGGTATTGTGTCAAGCAATCAACAGGGTTGCTGAACAACAATGATCATGACTATTTCCTAATATGGACATTAGTTCCCATGACGGGTTAGTTAGTTCTCCCATGGACCGCTTAAAAAAAAAAATCGACCCGATATGCTTAATTTTTCTGAGACCCCCTTGACATTGTGGTGAAGAACACAGTCAATTGCAGATGTTGAGAGAGATACAACTCCAGGCATTGGGATTCACTCTAGACAGCCATGAGATGGATATTAGTGAATTCGTATTCAATGTTTAAGCATTCACTCAGATAAGCATTGTGTGAAAGACCTGGATAAGGCAAGCCCTCACGTACAAACATTTGTATTTTACGTACTCCTGTTCCAAATACAGTCAAACCCCTCATAACCCATAACCCTGATAACCCATAACCCCTTATACCCCATAGCCTGAGCTGTCCACCAACTTGGTTCACAGGGAATTGCATACCATAACCCATAGGTCCGCAGTAACCCATACCCCATACCCCTTGGGCGGCAAAACCCATAGATTTTGACTACCCTATTAGGCTTAGTCTCTTGATTCAGCTGCAAACACAGCTGATATAATGTCAAACAGCTCTGTTTAGTGACTGTTGAGTTTTATCAGTGATGGAACCCCATGCTGAGGCACCCGAGCACACCAACAACAAACTTTGCCATTGCACTTGGCTTGTTGGCATTGGATTCCATCAAAACAAACAACTAAACAGTCCTCGGCATTCATAACACAGTATGAATTGTGCTTTTAGAATTTTTATTTACTGCATAGGCGACCTGGTTAACATTGCAGAGAACAAATAAAATCATATGGGTTTTTTATGTCCAAGAAAAGTATACCATTCATGTATCGAATGATTCCATTGATATTAAGGTAAACAGCAGAGATGATGTCAGTGAGGATGCCCATCATGGGCCAACCAAGTATGACATTTTCAAGGCAGTATCAGCAATCAACAGACTTGGGATATCATAATATCAACTCTGACTTAAAAACTCAAAAGCACTTCCAATAAAAAACAAACTTGAAACTGCTTTTATCACTCACATTCACCAATAGCATTTTAGTAGTGCTAGCCTGTAGCCCTAATTTTTTCTATGATTTTTTTACAATTTTTCCATGATTTTTAGAGTCTATTTTTAGCATACCTCTGCAAACCCATGACCCCTCATAACCCATAGCCTGGGCTGTCCACTGAGGGGTATGGGTTATGAGGGGTTCAACTGTAGCGCACAACATCAGCCTCCGGCTTGTATAAATCGTTCTTGAGGTAATATATAAAGAAGTAGAATATACGAAAAGTCGAATGATATAAAAGACTACTAGCAAGGACAAAAAAAAATAAAAACAATATTAAACTAACCGACGCTGGAAAGCTCAACTCAGCTGCAACATGCTCCCATCATTAACAGGTCCCAAATCACCTTCCATAGGCACACCATGCTGAACCTCATTGAGCATCGTACCCTGCCCTGTAGTCCCCAGACCCAAATTGGCCACCATCGCATTCGATACCATGCCCCCATTTCGAGCAATCTCATTCTTCACATTATCAATCATCTTCTTCAATCCCAAACGCTCATTCAGCAGCGCCATCTTTGCACTCTCCAGACCTCTTCGCTCCTCTTCCAAGATATCTTCTAGTTCTTCAAACTGAGACATCTTCAGCTCAAGCTTTGTCAGCGTGAGCTTTATCAGAGACGCAAGCGATGTCCGGATCTGCGCGTCTTCCGCATCTGCAAGGGCTTTAGCAGCCTTAGCGGAAGCCTTGAGAGCAAGATCAGCGGCACGGACAACCTTGGAGTGTGGGAGTGTGTGGGTAGGTTTCTTCGAAACAGCGTCAACGGACATGCCTTCAGAGGCGCGTGTAGAGGTTCTAGCTATACTGGATGATGCGGCATCCTCGCCGTTCATGTCTTCGTCCATTTTGTCTTCGTCTTTCGACCCATTCCGTTCATTGACCTCCTTCTCCTTGTCTTTATCCATCCACTTATCCATCTTTTCCTCCTTTTCATCGACTTCTGCCTTTGAGCCATCTGTGAGCTCGTGAAGTGCCGTCTTCGCCGCTTCTGCAGCCACCCCCGGGGCAACAACGCCAGCAAGGAACGCCACAACGCTCATAACGGGGTTATCCGCTTGCTCGAAGGGTATTCGACCGAATCGCAAAGGGCCCATAGACCCCTCCGTGTTGAGATACGAGTCCTCTATTGGCAGTTCCAAGAATTTCCTGATGCACTGTTGCGAGGAGCGCGTGCCAACGTGCTCTTCAATCTTTGACCAATCGTCGTCGTACATTTCCACACCCTCAAGTAACAGAAGGACCTCCTGATCTGTCCAGTCATCATTATTTCCACTCCCTTGCGAAACGCTCGCGCCGGCACTCGTGAGCTTAACGAAATCTCCGCTAAACATTGTCGAGGGGAATCGACCATCGAGATAACACGAGGCACAAATTTCAAACTTCTTGTCTTTTAAAGAGTGGTAACGCACTGCCGTGCAATCCGCACCGCACGTATCGCAGGTATAGAGAGTGCTCGAGATGGCTCGAGTCACTCCATTAGTGGTCGCACCATTGGCGAAAGCTTCAGCTTCTGAAGCGCTGACCGGCCGGGAGGCTTTTGCGCTGGTTTGATAGATGGAGGAACGAAGTTCGAGAGAGGCAGGTGCGGCGGCTGCTATGGGTAGCTTTTGTGTTCCATTCACAGTTGGTGCGCTTGGATGAGTGGGTCGTGTTCCCGGATGGAGTGATTGCAAGCCACGCGGAGTATCGAGTATCACGCGAAAGTGGCCTGTAAAGGGAGGTGCAAGAGCAGCAGGGCGTGATTCTGGATCAATCTGAATGTCGTAAATGTAAATCATTGACGTGAAACCTAAGGTAGCGGTAAAGGACCCACCTGGTAATTGATCAACCCCCACTGTTCGAGAAAAGCGTGGACACGCATTATGGCGCAGACATCGCCAGCCAGGTTTCTACGGCACGCAGTCACAGTGAGGTATTCAGGAGGTCTGAGTCGGTAAGTATTAATCATAAAGTCGCGGTAGTCTTTGTAGATGGCAGGCGTCTTGGACCTGTTGCGGGAGTTGAAGAATTCCGGAAGAGCCCGGCGCTCGACGGGATGGATTTGTGACATGTCGAACCAGGCTGAATATGAGGGGATGATGACTTCGTGTGTCTGAGCAGCGAGGTATTTGCGGGCCTGTTCTTCTAAACGAAGACGCGTAGCCTCCAGTTGTGCAGGATCTTCCTCGTCATTTTCATCTCCAGAGTCTGCCTCTTCGTCGACACCATCATTCATTGACACATCTCCACCATCTTCCTCGTCGCCCTCCTTAAGCAGCTTAACCTTTCCTCCAGTTTCTGGTCGAAATTCCGTTGAATCATCTGGGGGCAAGTTAGCTAAATCCCCGGATTGTACTGGATCCAGCTCGCTCCGTTTTCCAGGGGCATTGTCGGGGTCAACTGGGGATGCACCTTGACTCTGCTGAGGAACGGTGAGTTTTAGCCTCTTGGCGTCGGAAGAGTTCAGTGCAGGTGAGCTGGAGCGTTTGGGCGATTCCATGTCGATTAATACTCGCAGTCGCAGTGTCGACAGTTTGTCTCTGTTTGTTACCAACAACGTGTGCCCGCGCGGGAGAAACATAAACAAACACCTATCTTCAGCTTCACTTGTGCAGCAGTTGTATGGATGTCACTCTTTGCTCTGGTCTTTTCAATGATGTCGCTCACATCTTTATATTACTCCATCAAAGTTTCAGTGAATATTCGGGTGATGCACCTTCTTTCTGGTATTATACAAGGGGTGTTACATGTTCAATTTACCACATTATAGGGATGGTCAGTAGTCTAGCAGCTAGCTATTAATATTGAGCTGTTAAATTTTTCGATTTTTTTTAGAGGTTGACATGAATAGTGATGTAGCAGCATGCATAATGTGGTGTAAGGGAGGACCCCTGACAACCCCCCAAAATGCCTGATCCCAAAATTTCTAAATTCTGTGTGGATTAAAAAAATATCAGGCTAACTCCTTCAGTTTTTACCTGGATTTTACCTCAGGTCTCATTGAGGTCACATTTTTATCTGCACACAGGATCAGGCATATAGAAGAATCACTAAAAATCACAGACTTTTTTGTCCCAGGTAGTTGAATTTGCTACACAGCCTTGTGCTATTCATCATAACCTTCTCCTTGACTGGATCTACAGCAGTGCCTAAAAAATGTTCAAAATCTTTGAAATCTGTTTATGAAAGCATAGCAGTACAAATCTTTTGGTGTAGACAGTTTCTCCTTGCAATAACCCTCCAAGTCTGGGAAGTTGAAAGAGTTTGAAGGAAATTTCTTTCCTTGACCAATTTAATGCTTCTCATCAAATAGCAGTGGGGTCAAGTGAACTTCTATCATGTACTTGTCATCCATTTTATTGGTTTGGCATATGTGAGAGAAAGATACAAACAGGCAACTGGGCCAAGATACTGAATTGATATCTGTATTGACCCACAGTCATATGTATATGATTTTTTTTGTTCATTACTGTAAAGAAATTTCACCCAAGGTTGGCCTTCAGTCATTGCTAAATTTTATCTGGACCAGATTAGGCCCATCAGCTGCAGACCAGTCCTTATCCAGACATTTAGTCTAGGCATCACCAAAATTTTGTTGAATCTTTATCTGGATATCCTCAGGCATGTTCAAAATTTTCTTCAATTTTTATCTGCACATGGATCACACATTTTAGGGGATTCTTGGTCTCTCAATGTGAAATTTGGTTTTGATGGTGAGGCTAATTGGGATGGCCACCTCAAAAGTGCTGCTCACACTCACCTGGAAGGTTCAGTGAAGCAAGAGGTAACTATGTCACAGATTTTTACCAAGTTTCTTCTGAAGGTGCAGACTTCTCATATTTGTGTCACATCATCAAGACTAGAAACATTCAAGTACCATCTTACAGTAGAAACTCCAGACTGCTTTGGTGCACCAGAACCTCTGGATCTCAAGTTGCCATCAGTTAGCAAAGTTTTTTCCCCCACTGTAAGGGAACTAGGAGGTGCCCCAAGGGTCTCACCAATTTTCTGCATTTTTCTGTATTCATCCCATTTTTTTTTACATTTTATTTCACTCTATTCTGCATTTTCTATGATTTTCTATGATTTTATCTCTGTTTTATGATTATTTTCTGATTTCTCCATGCTTGTACAGGTTGACAGTTTTATTTTTGGGGGCAGGACCCTTTTCTGATGCTTACCTGCTGAGGTGACATCATTCCATAGCTTGATCTGCCTATTTCCACCTTTTTGCTATTTTTAGCCTATTATTTAATTTTTGGGTCTATCACATATACTGGGTGTCAATATTCAAGATTGCTACCAAGGTCAGGACTTGGTCAGGAATACACTGGACTTCCAGTTGGACCCAGTCATCAGTAATCGGAAGTGTTCAGAATTCCAGGCAGAATTGACCAGGCTGTAGTGTGCAAGGTGAAAAGGGGCCAGAGAGGACTGGGCTTCAACTTATAAGAAGTTGTGCCCTTCTCCTTGTCAGTTGTCCAATTTCAAGCAGGAAGTGTGTGGATGTCTGGTGGGTTTCTGGATGGAGGGTGAAGGTAGAATGAAGCAGAGGTTATGAAGTGATTAAGTTGAGAGGAGTCAAAAGATTGAAGGTGTTAAAGTCAATACTCCTAGATCAAAGATAAGTCGAGACTCGTAAGTGACGACGTCGAGATAGAAGTTCAGTTCGCCGAGGCTCATAAGCAGTGGTTGAGCAAAGACTCAGATCACACCAGGTTAGGAGTGTAGAAATGACTAGGTCAAGCTGATTGACCAGTCATACATTCATCATATAAATACTACAGGTGTAGATCGTAGATACGAGTCATGTTAACAGAACAATAGAGATGATAAGAATGGAGAGACAATAAGGACAATAAGAACGATAAGCGTCCACAGTATATTACGCTAACGTGAGAAGGTAAAAGCATATCGTAAGGGCGCGCGTCGACGAGACAAAAGGGAATGAACAATAGCGTGAGAGAGCCTGAACGGCAGAACAATAGTAACAAAAGAAAATTGAACTCCCACACCTTCTCGTAACATTAGCTCCTCTCCATGGTTTCGAGTTCCATCCAAAACTAAGCTCTCATCGTCCACATTGGGTCGAAGGACGGCGCATCGCTGGTTGTTGCAGAGAACGTGGAGAACGTCGTAGGGGTCGGGGTGTCGTGCATGTAAACTCGAGTGGGGAGTTCAATGTCTTCTTTTCTGGCGAACCGCACAGAGGTGCCGGAGGTGACGAGTCGTGGGGGGTGGGGGGTGGAGATGATTTTGAAAAGAATTAGCATATAGTAGAGTGTCATAATAAGAATGCACGCGCCAAAAATGGTGCCGAGGATGATAGCGACATAGAAGTTGTAAGTCATCGTGGTTGGATTCTAAGTGGTGCGATGACGTGGCGGCACATCTCATGTTGGGTTGTTTGGACAAAAGAGCACAGAGTGCTCTGGTCTCCATCGTCGGCAGTGGGGGCACTGATATTCAGGACAGTGAGATGAAAAATGACCTACTCGAGCGCAGGTGAAGCAGACTGAGTTTCACATCCAAGGTGGTGCGGGTGCATGCTCGGTGGTAGTTTCGGTAGGATAGGGGGTAGGTGCTCTTCTGGGTGGAGATCGTGGCACATATGGTGGAAGAGGTGGGTGTGGGGACGTGGTCATCAGTGTCTCTTCTTCTTCTTCGTCACTCAGCGGTTCGATGATAAAGATTTGTTGAGGTGTTGGGACCCGCTCTCCAGGTCCATAGCGGAGCGCTTGTTCGTCGAGGCTCCTTATGAGCGGGAGCAGATCGAGGTAGTACGCTTCCTCAGTCAATTGTCAGAATATGCGCTGCAGGCGTGAGATGGCTCTATATGTCTCAAAGAGGTTTTGCGTGGTGCTGTGGAGCAGCGTGTGGTCTTGGGTTACCAATAACAGTCTTTCTTCATTTCTGATGCCATCCGTGTCTCAGACGAAGCTAAGGATAAGTTCAAAGGTCCTGACTGGGTCAGGGTCGGGTGTGACATTCATAAAGAAGTGCAGAGGGCGGCTCATGATTGTGAGAGGTTGTGGGTGGTCTTGTATTCTCCCAACAGTTCAGCAGCGTTTTTTAAATGGATCGCTGGTTCCCAGGTGTTTTCCGCCGTGCTGTATCCCTTCCACTTCACCAGGAATCGAATTCTCTTGCCTGCCCCCCTATGTGCTAAAATAGCCTCAACCTCGTGTTCTTGTTCTCCTTCGATCAGATCCGGTGGCGGGGCAAGGAAGTTTGGTCCATGGGTCTCATTTTCCTTGAAGCATGAGAGAAGAGAGGTGTGGAACACTGGGTGAATTTTCCATTGGAAGGGAAGCCTCAGTTCATAGGCATGGGGTGAAATTACCTGCATGATAAGGAAGGGTCCTTCGTGTTTGGGGGCAAGTTTTCTAGTTGGGTACCCTAATTTTAGGTTTTTTGAGTCGAGCCAGACCTTCTCTCCCACTGTGAATGGACGGAATCCCCGTCTGTTTCGTCCGATCATCACTTGTCGGGAGAGTTCATGAGCTGCTAGGGCTTCCCGCCATACATTTCCTAGTTCGGCTATCCGCTGTTCGGTAGCTGGCACGTTTGTTTTTGGGTAAGTCGTGGGGATAGCTCTGGGGTGTATTCCCATCATCACGTAAAATGGGGTGTTCTTGATAGCCGAATGGTGCTTTTGATTGTGCGTGAATTCGGCGGTGGTAAGGTGGCTCTTCCATTGCAAAGGTTTGTTCGCGCAGAAGATCCGGAGATAGATTTCGAGCTCCTGATTCACCCTCTCCGTTTCCCCATCAGTCTGTGGGTGGTAAGCCGTGCTCATTGCCAACCTTATCCCCAGGAGTCTCCCCAGCTCCTGGAAGGCGTTTGATGCGAATCGTGGGTCTCGGTCAGAGATAATCTTATCTGGGAGGCCAAATCTCTTAAATACATTATGTAAGTAAAGGTCGGCTGCTCCCAGTGCGTCAACGTTCTTGTTGCAGGGGATAAAAATTACCCCCTTAGTAAGGCCATGGTCTACCACGACCATGATGGTGTCAAATCCATCACTTATCGGCAGATCGGTGATGAAGTCCATGGTTACTAGTGCAAATGGTCGAGTGGCATTGGATCTGATCGGAGATAGTCCAGGTGTTGTCGGGTGGGTGTTTACCTTCATTTGCTGGCAGGTGGCGCAGCCATCGACATAATTTCGAATGAAAATGTTCATCCCTGGCCACCAATAGTCCCTCCGTACCAGTTCCAGGGTTTGAAATCGGCCAGGGTGTCCGGTTAGTATATTGTCATGGTATTTTTCCATGATTTTCCTCCTTAATTCTCTGTTATTGGGGACGTAGCATCGGTCCTTGAAGAAGACCGTCCCATCATCTTCCATCCTCCAATCTTCCACCGCCGACTTGATCGGTGGCATTCCTCCTTCTTTGATCGCTCTTACTATTTCTTTTAGTAAGTCATCTTTCATTATGCTTTTCGCTAGCACTTCTTTTAGCTCAGTATCGATCGATCATGTGAAGATCTCATCCTTCAATAGGGTGATATCGTCATTATCATTGTCGATATCTGGTATGTGATCCCCCCTTCGCGATAGGGCGTCTGATTGGATCATCATTTTCCCTGGGACGTGTACCAATTTCAGGTTGAATTGTGACAGGAAGAGACTCCATCTAGCCTGTCTTCGATTTAATTTCTGTGCCATCCTGAAGTACATCAGGTTCTTGTGATCCGATAGGATCGTTGTTGCGTGTTCTGATCCCTGGAGATAGTGTCTCCAGGTCTCTAGTGCCTGTATTATTCCCAATAGCTCCCGATCATAGATTTCGTAGTTTCGTTCGATCGCTGTCAGAGAGTGGGAGATATACCCGCAAGGGTGCCAATCTCCGTTGGAGTCGGTTTGTTTTAGTACGGCGCCTGTCGCGTATTTCGAGGCATCGCTTTCGATCACGAATAGTTTCTCTGCGTCGGGCATCAGTAATACCAGTGCCTCAGAGAACTTCTTCTTTAGTAAGTCGAACGCCCTTTGGCATTCGTCAGTCCAGTTGAACGGCTGGTCCTTTCTCGTCAAGTCGTTCAGTGGTTTAGTGATCACAGCGAAATTGCCGATAAATCTTCTGTAGAAGTTCCCAAAGCCCAGGAATGATCTAACTCCTTTTACGTTGGTCGGGGCTGGCCAGTCCCTTATTCCGCTCAGTTTAGTGGGGTCCATAGCCAATTGGTTTGGTCGCAGGATCAAGCTGAGGAATTCGACTTCCTGTACATCAAACTTAGACTTTTCTGGTTTTAGGTACAGATCGTTTTCCCTAAGCCTCGCCAAGACTCTTTTCGTTCTCTCTTCGTGTTCTTTCTTGTCTTTAGAGAAAATGAGAATGTCATCCATGTATATTACCAGCCATCCCTCATTTAGCATGTCCCTGAAGATATCGTTCATCATAGCCTGGAAAGTCGCCGGGGAGTTGCAGAGGCCGAAAAACATGACCTTGGGCTCAAACAGCCCCTTGTTGGTCTTAAATGCTGCCTTCCATTCATCTCCCTTTTTGATCCTGACATTGTGATACCCCCATCTGATGTCCAATTTGGTGAACCATCTCGCCCCTTTCAGCTTATCCAGCAGATCGCCGATCAATGGCAGCGGGTATGAGTTTTTGATGGTTCCCTCGTTTAGATACCGATAGTCTTGGCACAGCCTGAGGGCGTTGGAGTCCTTCTTTGCTACAAAGAAAAATGGCGATGCCATAGAAGATTTGGATGGGGTGATGTATCCTTTTCTCAGGTTATCATCGATGAATTCGTCCAATTTCTTCTGTTCTGCCAGGGTGATAGGGTAGACCTTGCAGTCTTTCGGGATGAAGTCCGGTTTGAGTTCGATCGCATGATCCCACGGTCTCGATTTGGGAAACCTTTCCGATGCTGCCTTTTCGAACATGCTTCGATACTCCTTATACTTATCGGGGAGCAGGTCGTCGAGTGACTGTTTCTCTTTGCCATCCTCCTTCCCATGAGCGAGCCTCTGCGAGACGGAGGTCTTGGCTCGGATGTGGGTGGTATGAGAGAAGACGAATCTGCCGGTCGATCGAGATCGAGTGATGCACGCGATGTGCCTGAGCTTCTGGTAATTCGGGGGGATGTAGTCGTGTTCGATTGTGAGGGGGGATTCCTCGGTCCTGAATACCCCGATCATTGGTTCCCCCCGGATGTAAGCGAATAGAGCATCCATTCCATTGTTATTTCCGTTAAGTGATAGGCCGAGGTTGGGTTCGTCCGGTGTAGAGATCGGTGGATCGATCTCGGAGTGGGTGTCCATTGCTGTGTCCTTTGCCATGTCCATTGCCGGGTGTGATCCGCTCTCTTCAAGTTCGTCCATGGTGCAGAGTCCTCTTGCGAGATGAACTGCCCCGAGCCTACTCTTCACGTGCTTGGTGACGGCGAGGTGGGTTTTCCCGAAGGTCTCCCCAGCACTCCTTTTAGGTAGCCTCTCAAGAGTCGGGCTCAACGTTACTCTCGATACAAGCGGCCCCTTGTCATCTATAGTAAGACTCTGCTTACCGATTGTGGTCCAAGTTCGCTCGATCATCGTCCGGATCTTTCCCATAATGGACCTTTTGGTCCGTCTGTCCATGAGGGTCCCCTTCTGCCAGTCGATGGCAGGGTTTCATCGTTGGAGCCAGGTGTATCCCAAGATCATCATCTCGTTTCCCAGCCCCGTTATCAGCATTCTGATCTTCTCCTCCTTTCCTCCGATCTTGGTGTCAATAATGACGTAGTGTGAGATTGTTCCGTTTTTGTTTAGCGTTCCGTCGACGTTTTTGGTGAGGATCTTCCTGCTGAGTGGGTTCTTCTGTAGGCCGAGTTTTTGGACTACTCGGTGGTCGATGAAGGTTTCTCCCGCTCCCGAGTCGACTAGGGCGGGTATTTCGGCTTTCTTGTTATCTAACAAGCAGTAAACTGGGACGTGCATGGATTGTTTGCTCACGTCAGCTACCAGTACACTCGAGACAACTATCCTGGCGGGCTCTGCTGCCGATGCAGGCCGCCGTCTTAAAAACCCTCCTCTACCATTAAGTCCAATACCTCCTCTTTCTGCTTTTCCTCCAGCTCGTTGATGAGCGCTCGGATGTTGGCATAGTGTTCTCGAGACGTTTTTTTCATCTCAGTCTTCTTTTCTTCTTTGGCGGGTGGCTCTTTCCCACCCTTGTGGTCACTGGCTCTGTGCCCTGTTTTATGACAAATGAAACATCTTCCCTCTTTCATGTGCTTTACCCTCTCTGCGTAAGAGAGGCGTGTCGTGTCGATGTCCATGGCGTTGGGGTCCCTCGAAGAGCTGCTTGCTCCTCCTCCCCCTACCTTGCTGTAAGTCCTCTCTTTTATCGCCTTTGCCCTTCTTAGATGCCCCTCTGCCCTTGCTGCATGGGTATACCACCCCTTGATCATGTCGGGTGGGTTCTCCATGCCAAAGACCTTGTCGAGGACTCGGTTGTTGAGCCCGTCGACGAAATACTCGATCAGTGCGGCGTCTTCTTTGATGTTGGTGCGGTAAGCAAGGGTTTTGAATTGGGCGATATACTCATCTACTCCCTTTCCTCCTTGTGACAGCACTCTCAGCTGCGTTCTCGCGTTCCCCACGTCATCGATCGGCGAGAATGCCGAGTGCACCTTTGCGATAAACTCCTGGAATGTGTCCCAGGGTTTCGATTCTATATATCTCTCTTCCAAATAAGCCTGTTTCCAGGGCCCTGCTGTCCCTCCGTTCATATATGAGAGCATAAACAGGATCTTGTGTCGATCATCGGGAAATGCGGCTGCGTTAGTGTCAACATAGGCTCTGCACTTGAGCAGGAAGAGCATCGTTCTAGTTCTATCTCCCGAGTAGTCAGTGGGCGCTCTCATCTTGATCTCGGCTGTGCGAGTGGGGAGAGTGGCGGGTGTAGTAGGAGCGGTGGGAGTAGACGGAGCTGCCATTATGCGTTTGGTGGGGAGCGGTCGGATGATTCTCGTAAGAATGATGTCGTCGTATATGTGGGCTGCCTGGACTGTGTTTAGTCGGCAGAGTAAAAATCAGCTTGACCTTTTGTTAAAGTCAATACTCCTAGATCAAAGATAAGTCAAGACTCGTAAGTGACGACGTCGAGATAGAAGTTCAGTTCGCTGAGGCTCGTAAGCAACGGTTGAGCAAAGACTCAGATCGCACCAGGTTAGGAGTGTAGAAATGACTAGGTCAAGCTGATTGACCAGTCATACATTCATCGTATAAATACTACAGGTGTAGATCATAGATACGAGTCATGTTAACAGAACAATAGAGATGATAAGAATGGAGAGACAATAAGGACAATAAGAATGATAAGCGTTTGCAGTATATTACGCTAACATGAGAAGGTAAAAGCATATCATAAGGGCGCGCGTCGACGAGACAAAAGGGAACGAACAATAGCGTGAGAGAGCCTGAACGGCAGAACAATAGTAACAAAAGAAAATTGAACTCCCACACCTTCTCATAACAGAAGGTTTGGTTCAGGAATGAGTCGAGGATGATTAAGAGGATGTTATTAGGCAAGGATGATACAAGAACAATTGCAAGTACAAGCATAAGCACAAGTACAAGTAATTTGCAAACTAGAGACTAAGGCTAAGCTACAGGCACTTAAATAATGAGGGCCAGAAGAGTAATGGGTAATGCAGAAGTTTACTAATGGGTCTTGGTAAGTGTCCATGACCAGAATTGGTAAGACTGTATTAGGAATAAAGTGAGTAAGCAAATGATTACTAAGGCACATGATGACTAAAAGGTGCTGCAGCCAGGATGCTGATAGACAAGGTCAGAAAGGAATTGGAAAAGAGTGTGGGAAAGATCAGGAATCTGATTGGGTGTGTCAGATCTTGACAGTATTTCCCTCTTAGGGCCAAGCCTATGAGGCATGTAAGGGTTCAAGGACCTGACTTAAAAGCTGGGTCTGTGGTCAGAAAAGTCCCAATTTCCTGCCTTACACTAAAAGTATGACTCTCTCCTCTCAATCCACTGCAGAATGGTTGGCTGCCCTCAAGGCCCAACAAGAGGAATTAGTCTGGGAGGGGCTATGGATTGAGGAGGAAGCAAGATGAGAGGAGGAGGACCGATGGGTGGAGAAGGCACAACAGGTGGAGGCAGCATAGAAGGCCAAGGAGGAGCAGAAGAGAATGGCAGCCACAAAGCGAGCAGCCAAGAGGAAGGCAGGAGAAGGGGAGGAAGAGGCGAAGGGGAGTGGGTCACCCACTAAGAGGGCAAAGGGCAAGGGGCAGGTGGACATGGAGTCTGAGGGGGTCATGCAGGTGGAGGCTGCATGGCCCTGCAAAAGGTAAGTGACCATGATACTGATGCCAAGTATAATGCTGATGACCCTTTTAGATGTTCTCGGCAGCACCTCACATGCTTCTGGATGGGCACCCAGAGTCAGGTGTGCGAGCCCTGAAGCACAAGTGCAAGGAGGTGGCATGGGAGGGGCAGGAGGCCCTGACAGAGAAGGCAGGGGGTGAGACAGTGGAGCTCCTGAGGGAGCTAACATCAGCCATCAAGGGGCTGAGGTGGGAGATGTGGGAGCTCTGGTTCATGCATGAGGACATCTGAAATTTGTATGATCCAGATTGGGCTTGGGCAGGGGAAGTGCAGGAGGATGAGGAGGAGGAGGAGGAGGAGGAGGAGGAGGGAAGCTAGAGTGAGGGAGAGGTGGAGGCAGAGCTAGTGGGGCTAGCTGAGGAGGCAGTGAAAGTCATCTGGGTGGAGCCCATGGAAGGGGATGATGGGGAAGTGTAGGGGCCTGATCAGGGCCTGCCAAAAATATTTTGTTTAGTTTTTTCTTATCTTTTTCTTGGAATCAAAAATGCCTTGTACTGCCATTCACTGAGTGATTTAAGTTTAAAGTGGTCTGGGTTTGTCTGGGTAGTGGGTGTGGAAATCTGCAACCAACTCCTGAGCATGATCAAGCTCTGTGGCAGGAAGCCAAGAATTTTCTTCATCAGTCCCCTGGTAACCCTCCCAATGGACAAAGTAGAGTAACTTGCAATGGTGGTGGTTATCAATTTTTGAGTCCAGGATCTCTGCAATCTCATATTCAAGTTTGTCATCAATAATGACTGGAGGGGGCAGAGGCTAAGTACAATTAGGAATGGTGTTCGGGGTGTCTTCTTTCAGCTGTGAGACATAGAAGACAGGGTGAACTGCCCAAAGATGGTCCAGAAGCTGGAGGGTAACTGTGTGGGTGCCCAGGTGGGTGATGACTTCAAACGGGCCATAAATTTTCTCTGAGAGTTTCTTGGAGGGTCGAGTAGTATGTAGGTGTTCTCCTTTGACATAGGCATAGTCCCCAATATTGAAGTTGGGAGTGGGGATTTGGCACTTATCCGCTGGAACTTGATAATGCTTCTGTGCTTCAGAGAGTTGTTTCTGGAGTTCCTGGTGGAGTTTATCAAGGTCCACCATGAAGTTATGAGTGTGCTGGGAAGCTAGCTTGCATTCAGGAAAGATGGTGATGTTCAGGTGGTAGCCCTTATTAGCAAAGAAGGGTGAAACTTCAGTGGAAGCCGATGGAGCATTGTTGTAAGCAAACTCCCCTAAGGGCAATAGCTGAGACCAGTTGTCCTGCTGGTAATTGCAGAAGATTTGGAGGTATTGTTTGATGGTTTGATTAAGGCATTTGGTTTGTCTGTCACTTTGTGGGTGATAACCCAAGGTAAAGTGAATCTTCATGTCCAGGGCTTGACTGTGGTGGTGTGGCTGTCGGAGTCCAGTAGCTGTTCAATGACATCCATCAAAATCGTGTCCCAAGGGCTTTCTGTGACTGGGAATTGCTTCAGGAACCCATAGGGTTTGTATTGAGGTGACTTGGAGTGTTTGCACATAGTGTACAATTTGCAGAAGTCTTGAACGAAGGTTCATAGATTGGGCCAAATGTAATCACGTCAGACAAATTCTAGGGTCTTGTTTTGTCTGAAATGACCAGAAAGAATATGGTCATGTTTGTACTGCAGGACTTTGAGGTAGAGATCCACTATGTCCAAGATGTAAATTTGGTCGAAGTGGTGGAGGAGTCCACTGTCATCTACAGTCCAATCAAGAGCAGAGGGGGTCAGGAGATGGGTGGATGAGATGGGGTCGAGAATAAGGGAGGATCAGATGTTATTGTGGAGCTTCTCAATGTTCATAAGGACTGCTTGTTGTCGGATGACTGGGGTGGTGAAGTATGTGGCTCAAAGTGAGGAGGTGAGCTGTTCTTGGGTGAAGATGGATTGGAAAATGCTTGGGTTTGCTGAGATGAAGTCACTATTTCCCCCTTTGCAGTAGACATCCCAACATCTAGTGAGCGCATCGGGTTTTGCCCCCAGTTTCCCAGGGCAGAAGCAGATGACTAAATTGAACTGTGAGAGGTACTCAGACCATCTGGCTTGGCGGTGGGTGAGGAGCTTGGTGGTGCTGAAGTACTCCAGGTTTTTGTGATCAGTGACTACATCGATCGGGTTTCTGGAGCCCTCCAGATAATGTTGCCAATGTTTGAATGCCTCAAAGATGGCCAGAAGTTCTTTGTCATGGGTGTCATGGTTTAGCTCAGTGGAATTGAAGGAACAGGAGTGGAAGGCAATAGGGTGAATGTCACCATCAGGGGTGTGGGTGGAAAGGATTGCTGCCAGGGAATAGTTGGAGGCGTCTGTTTCAAGGACTAGGTGGGAATATGGTACCCACTGAGAGAGGACTAAAGCATGGGTGAATTCTTCCTTAAGCCTGTCAAAAGCTTCTTGGCATTTTATGTTGAAGTCTCAGGGAAGTTCTTCTGCATCAAGCGGGTAAGGGGAACAATGATATCAGAGTATCCATGAATGAACCTGCAGTAAAAGTTGCAGAATCTGAGGAAAGACTGGATATCCTTGACTTTACAGGGTGCTCATCAGTCCAGAATGGTCTTTACTTTGTCTTCAGACATCCGGAGTCCATACGGTGACAAGATGAACCCAAGATTTTCAACTGTATCTTTGTGGAACTCACATTTCTGTAGAGAAGTAAAGTCTGTGATTCCAGAGTCTCCGGAGGACTTCTTTAATGTGAGCCTGCCTCAGGTGCACTAGTTAGTCTAAAGGGAACCCATAGCCACTCAAAGGACCTGTAGCAGGTCGTGAATGGCATTTTCCATTCATCACCATCAGCAATGCATACCAAGTGGTAAGCATGTCAGAGGTCAATCTTAGTGAAGATGCAGGATTTGCAGGGCACATCAAGGAGGTCAAAAATTAGTGGGAGTGGGTAGCAGTCCTTCTTTGAGATGCAGTGATAATACTCGATCTGGAAACCAAACAAAAACCTGTTAAAAGGCCTAAGAAGTATAACACAGGCTAGAGGAAGGGTGTGAGTTGGTACTAAATATTAACGCTAATACCCAAGGTTGTGTTTAGAGATGTAAAATGATAAGAGATGGTGTGAATAGTCTGTGAGAGTGTACAAAGTTGTTCGAAAGAGTTCGAAATAGGTTTGAAGACATGTGAAATAGTTCGAAGGGGTTCAAAGAGGTTCAAAGTAGTTTCAAAGAAGTTCGGAGATGTCAGACTGGTGTCAAGGTTTATAGAGAAATAAATATAGCAAATGAGAAGTGGTTTTCAAGTGGCAATAAATAATAAGCAACAAGTCGAGAGACTAATATGAAGGTCTGAAGAAGTTTGTGATATTTTGCAGAACTTATAGATACGATGTGAAGATAAGACTCAAGAGAATGGCTCTTAAATCAGATGATAAGGAGAGGGTACCTTCTTCTCTGTTCCCTTGTCTCTTGGCTGTCATCAGATAATAAATAAAATGTACATTGTCCCAGTATAGCAAAAGTTCTTGTCCTATTGCTTCAATATATCATTGAGACATAAAACTGCACTTATCATATTCTAGATCTTTTGTCATCTCTCCTCGTGTCCAGTGGTGCTCGATAATGTGACGAAAAGGCTCATTCTGGATGTGCAGCATGTATCAAAAGGGTTTTGAAACAGTTATGTGGCAGCCAACTTTATTCAAAGTGCTGCAAAGTTGTTCAAAAGTGTTCAAAATATTGCGAAATGGTTCAAAATCATTTGAAATTGTTCAAAGTCATTCCAAATCATGTGAAGTTGTTTGAAAAGGGTTCAAAGTCCTTTTTGTGGCATTCATAGAGGTTGGAAGTGGGTGTTGTGATGTCTCAATACAATTGGAATGTTTCCCAGACCTTAGAGCATGCAATGGACCTATCAGCAGTTGAGGCTCTGATAGTCAACAAAAAGCTGGAGCATACCATCCTTTTTCTTGACAAAGAGTATAGGAGCACCATGAGGTGACTTGGAGGGTCAGATGAAGCTGGAACAAATGTTCTCTTTGATGAACACTCACAGGGCCTCAAGTTCAGATGGGGAGAGGGAGTACATATGGAGGTGGGGGCGCATTATCTCCCATCTCTATCTTTAGGTTGTAAGGGCAGTGTGGAGGAAGGGTGTTTGCCTTCTGTTTGTCAAAGACATTGGCAAACTCATGATATTCCTTAGGGATATCCAAAAGGTCCATCAGATTTCCAGTGACAGCTGAGGATTTGGCTGTGAGGCCTTCTGAGGAAAAGATCATCTGAAAGGCAATAGCCCCAGGAAGTTTGCTAGCATGCATGTATGCAGCAGCATTGATGAATGAGATTGCAGGAGGTGCACAGGTATATGCTGGAAGGTTCAAATGTGACTTGGAAGTCAGAGGGTCAGAAGATGTTAGGAGTGCCAGACCTCCATGATTTGTGGAGCAGAAAGTTATTTGGCCAAAAGACCAGTCAATTGATGGATTGTATTGCTTTAGCCAGTTGTGTCCAAGGACTGCAGAACAGGAAGAGTCAAGCGGAGTTACAAAAAATGTCAAATTAAATACTTCACCAGATGGAAAAGTGACTGGGAGCATCGCAACTTGCATGATGATGGAGTTGCAAGTTTCATCGAACAGTTGGAGTCCAATCAGCAAAATTGTTTCTGTGCTGAAATAATTTTCCAGCATGAAAGTGGAGTTGAGAAAACAGTGGGATGAGCCAGAGTCGATAAGGGTTCATGTGGGTATGGAGTAGTTGGAAATGGATAGGAGGATGGTTAGGAAATCAGGGTCAGAAAGAGTGGATGCATTGAGCTGAACAAAGGCAGCCAGCTGGGAAAGGTCAATGCCACCCTCAGCCCCATTGGCATATTTCTGAGGGTTGCAGACTATTTTTTTGAGTCCACAAAATCTGGTGCAGATTCAGAGACTGCAGCTGCACAGGCTTTTGCAGCTTTGGACTTGCCGCAATTGCCAGCTAGGTGTCCTTCTTCACCACAATAGAGGCAACAAAAACCTTCCTTTATCCAGTGATCCTGTTCTTCTCTGGTTAGTTTGCTGTTCTTCTCCAACTTATCAGAGATGGAGTCCTTCAATTTATTACTCTTGAATCTGGAGGAGCTGCCAGTCAAGGATTGATTAGTATGATTAGAGTTGGATGGGTTCTGAGCTTTGGACTGATTACTAGACTAAAGTTGGAATTAGGATTGGAGTTTGGAAAACCCTTGGAGTCCTTCTTTCTGGAGTTTCTGAAATTTTTGGAGGTTTTAGTGTTGAGGCGATTCTCTTCTTCCTGCATCCAGTAGATGTTGTCACCATCTTGGGCCTTGAGCTGCAAGGCTGCCAGAGTATCGGGTTTCCCTCCCTGCAAAACTTCTATATGGAGGTGGAGTGGAAGACTGCAGAAGTACCAGTCATTAAGAGCAGCTTTGTTCCAGTCAACCCAGGGGGCTAGTTTCCAGAAGTCCATGTTATACTTGATTATATGGCCTCTTTTCTTCATTGTGAGCTCAGAGAGGGCTTTTTTAACATCCCCCAAAGAGTCATGAGGGCCAAAATTGCTCTCTAGCTCCCTAAGAAATCCCTCAGTTCCACATCCAGTGGGCAGAATCCATCGGGTCATTGAGGCTGGGTTCAAACCAGCTGAACACTGATACCTTTAGATAAGAGATAATGAACAAGATCTTCCTTTTATCAGAGGCAAAGACATGAGGGGGATCTCAGAAATGGAGGTTGCAAGTGACTAGGAAGTCCTGAAGTTTCCAGGGGTTGGAACCATCGAATGTGTCAGGTTCCCTGACTTTGATCTTCTTGGGCTTCAGGGCTTGGTTCTGGCAGAGAGTGCAAAGACTGTCCAAAAGGTCGAACAGGGCATTAACAAATCTGTTGTCTGGATCTGGGTTTCCACCTAAATGAGGTTGATCTTTAGGGTCATCAAAATCAGGGTCATTCCTGGGGCTGTCAGGATCACTAGGGTCATTGGAACCACCAGGAAGTCCATCCTCTTCACCTGTAGCTTCCTTGTTGGTAGAATGAAGCAGAGGTTATAAAGTGATTAAGTTGAGAGGAGTCAAAAGAATGAAGGTTTGATTCAGGAATGAGTTGAGAATGATTAAGAGGATGTTATTAGGCAAGGATGATACAAGAACAATTGCAAGTACAAGTATAAGCACAAGTACAAGTAATTTGCAAACTAGAGACTGAGGCTAAGCTATGGGCACTTAAATAATGAGGGCTAGAATGGGTAATGCAAAAGTTTACTAACAGGTCTTGGTAAGTGTCCATGACCAAAATTGGTAAGACTGTATTAGGAATAAAGTGAGTAAGCAAATAATTACTAAGGCATGTGATGACTTGTCTGATGACTAAAAGTTGCTGTGGCCAGGATGCTGATGGACAAGGTCAGAAAGGAATCAGAAAAGAGTGTGGGAAAGATCAGGAATCCAATTGGGTGAGTTGGGTCTTGACACTGGGCATCAGCAGATGGATCCTTAGAGTTTTCTCTTTGGATTTCCCCTCTGTTAGGTGCACCTATACCATTTGTACTATATTAACTTTGGATTTCCCTCTGTTAGCTCACTATTACTGTAAGTGAGGCTTGAGGTTGCCCTTACAGTACAAAACTCTTTTCTAAGGCCCAGAATTGAAGGGTAATAGGGATATAACATTTTCTGATCCTACAGGGCATCATCCAGAATGCAGATGACACTTCCACCTTGAGTGCATGCTAATCTCCACTCAATGTGCCACCACATGCTGCCATGTGCATGCAAATTGAATCACTTAAATCTTGCATATAACGCTTCATTACTACCTGTAAGGGCAACCTTAAGCCTCACTTAATAGTGGAATAACAGAGGGGAATCCAAAGTTAACATTATACTACATAATACAAACACTTCAGGTGCATCTGACAGAGGGGAATCCAAATAGAAAACTTTAAGGACAATGCCCAGTATATGTGACAGACCCAAAAATCAAATAAGGCTAAAAATAGCAAAAAGGCAGAAATAGGTGGATCAAGCTATGGAATGATGTCACCTTGATGGGAAAACATCCAGAAAGGGTCATGCCTCTAAGAATAGAACTGTCAACATGTACCAACATGAAAAACCCTGAAAAATAATCATAAAATAGGAATAAAATCATAGAAAACCATAGCAAATACAGAATAGGGTGAAATAAAATATATAAAAAATATGGGACAAATGCAGAAAATTGCCCAGATGCCTGGGACACCTCCCCTTCCCCTTACAACACCTTTCTTCTATGATGCATTACCCCAATGCATTCACCATTGTATCTGGCCAAAGTTGGATGCCTGAATGCATTGAGGGTCATTAGTGGAACTCTTTGACCAGCCATGGGGCATTCACATCAGACTCTGCAACCCAAGAATTCTCTCATACCCATAACCATTCCAGTGTACCAGGTATTCAAATTTGCCTCAGCATAAGTGGCTGTCTAGGATGGACTCAACCTCATACTGAGGTTCGCCTTCAATCACTGTAGGTGGTGGAGGAGGTCATGCCATATGTCCAGGAAATGGATCCATGGGGGTTGGCAGCAGTTTGATGATGTGGGAAACAGGGTGTAGTCTGAACATTGATGGTGGTAGCCATAGGCAATAGGCATGCAACCCAATACATTTGGTGATGAGGAAGAGTCCAAGGAAGTGGTAGGCGAGTTTCTTGGATGGTCATGTAGTGGAAATTTTACTGGAGTTGAGGTAGACATGATCACCAACCTTGTACATGGGGGTGTGTGAATAGTGTTGGTTGTAGAAGCATGCCATATTGCTCTTCTGCTTAGCCAACACTGCATTCACTTCCTCCAATGTGTCCTTCTCCCACTCTGTGAAAGAGTTCACCATCTCCAAGGCAATGGTGCTTGATGGTGCTTGAACCCCATGCATGGGTGTCATCTAGTGCCAAGGAGGAAGCGAGTTTGTTGGGTGGAGGAGTGGATGTGATTGTTGTACTCAAACTCGGCCATGGGGAAGAGGTCTTCCTAATCGTCCTGTCACTCATTGATGAAGATGCAGATGTACTGCTCCAGTTCTTAATTGATGCACTCTGTCTGTCTGTCTGTCTGTGGGTAGTAGGCAGTTGAGGCCAGAAGTTTGATCCCCAGCAGGCAGTACAGCTCTTGAATGAACTCTGCAATGAACTGTGGCTCTCGATAACAGAGGAACATGCCTGGCAATCCATGGAGCTTCCACACATGGTGCAGATAGAGTCAAGCCACTCCAAGTGCAGTGACAGTCATATAAGTGGGGATAAAGTGAGCTCACTTCCCTGCAGAGCCAACTGTGCACATTACCATATCAAACCCATTGGACTCCAGTAGTTCCACTATGAAGTCTACACTGATGACATCCCAACAATTCTCTGGCACTGGGAGGGGGTGTAACTCACCCATGGGCTTGTATTAATAGGTCCACCTTGTGCTCTAAGGTCTGGGAAGACTTTCAAACCCATCAACCCATCACGATACATGCTCCCAACCCCTATAAACCCCAAGGAACTACTCCAAAACTATTTTGAACTATTTTGAATGATTTCAAACAACTTTGCAATACTTTGAGTGAGTTCAAATGACTTTAGCCAGTGAATGCCTATTGCACCACCTTTCAGACACATCCAGCACACCCTGCATGAGTAGTGCATTACATATTGAGCACCACCAGACATGAGGAGATACAACAAAGGGCTTCTAGGATGTGATTGTGGCTCCATAATATATTGGAACAATAGGACAAGTACTTTTGATACATTGTGACTCTATACATTTCCCTTCTCATCATCTCTCATTTATTTCATGATTTGCAAAATTCTTTATTGTCTTGTATCTTGCCTCATGTTCTCCACATGTTTTATTTTGTTTTAAGTACCATCTCTTCAAAAGGTATATAGGCTTGTACTAGCTACTTAGAAGAACAGAAAGGAAATTGTCTTTTCATATTCATTATCTGATTTAAGAGCAGTTCTCTTGAGTCCAAGCCTTGCATCATAACTCTAGATTCTGTGAATCATCACAAACTTCTTCAAAATTTCATACTAGCTTCTCAAAACTATTGTCTATTGTCTATCACATACCATTACTCTTTCACATCATTGCCATTAATTTATATCCCCTATCAACACATTCACCACCTCTATGCACAACTCTAAATTTCTTTGAACTTTGTCAAACCTTTTTGAACTTATTCACACTACTTCACAAAACTTTTTTCATCTTCAAAACCCTTTGTGCCTCTTTGAAACTCATTTGTACACTCCTGGTTACAGTGGTAATATTTAGTACCACCTCACAATCTTCCTTCAACTTCTATTATACCATTCGAGGCCTCTCTAGTAGGTTTTGTTCAGATTTCCAGGTTGAGTATTATCAGCATCATGGAGTCTTGGTGCATAAGCAGAGGTCACAGGTGCAACAGTACTGACCAATGATTTGAAACATTTGGGGACACCAATAGTTCTCCAATATGAGCTCCAATGTCTTTCAATGCCCAGGGTGGCCAGCAATGAGCAAGTCATGGTGCTGGGAGATGAGTTGGCATTGAAGCTGGGGGTTGTAGGGATGTAGATGTGATTACAGAAGTACAGGATGTAATCCTTTTCTGCCCACTCTGCTGCATGAAGCAAAAGGGTAAATTCCTTTCTGAGCTCCTTCACTACTAGAGCCACTGCATTTGTGTGTAAACCACTATGGATCACATGATGAATGGTACATAGGATACTGTGCTCCTTGCCCTCCCAGGTAACAGCTTACAATGCCTGAACCATGAACAAGTCTGGTTGCAACAACACAATACCTTGATTGTCATTGCTTCCATCCCTATGATCCAGACAATGAGAGGGGACATCAGTCTTCCCCATGCTATCACCTGGATGGTGATGCAAGGAGAAATCAAACCTGGAAAGTTACAAAGACCAGAAAGCTTGGCAGTGGTTCAACTTCTTGGCTGTCATGAAGTACTGGAGGTTCTTGTGGTCTGTCCAGATCTCGACCTTGTATTGAGTGCCCTCCAGGAAATGTTGCCACTCCTCCATTGCCCACATTATTGCCAGCATCTCCTTGTCACAGATCTCATAATTGCATTTTACAGCACTGAGGATTTTCAAGTGGAAGGTGATGGGGTGCCACCTCTGGTCCTCTGGAGACTGTTGGGACAATACTGCACCCATTGCAAAGTCCAAACTGTCAGCTTCTATATGGAAGGGGCAGGAGTCATCAGCAAAGGTGAGTATGGGAGTGGAAGTGACCATCTCTTTGAGCTTCTCAAATGTCTCCTGCTGTGCATCACTCCAGCTCCATGCTCCCTTGCCTATCAGATTGAATAGTGGGCATGCATGGTGTGATAAATCCTTAATAAAGCACTGATAGAAATTGATAAAGCATAGGAAAGACTGAACATTTTTCTTATTCATGGGCATGGGCCATGTCATAACACCACAACCTTAACTGGGTCTATCTCCACCTGTCCATCTAAAATAATCAAGCTTAGGTATTTGACCCACATCTTCTTGAACTTGATAATGCTCGACCTGGAAACCTAACAAAAACCTGTCAAAAAGCCTAAGAAGTATAACACAGGCTAGAGAAATGGTGTGAGTTGGTATGGAATATATCACTGCTGATACCCAAAAGTTGTAGTGAGTGATGTGAAATGACAAGGCACATTGCAAATAGTCTTTAGAGACATACAAAGAAGTTCAAAAGAGTTCAAAATAGGTTCAAAAACATGTGGAATAGTTCAGAGAAGGTTTGAAGGGGTTCAAAGAGGTTCAAAGTAGTTTCGAGGAAAGTTGGAGATGTTCAAAGTGGTTCGAGGTATATCGAGGAATGAGTATAGTGAATAGGAAATGTTTTTTGAGAGGCAATAGGCAATATGCAATAAGTCAAAGGTAAATATGAAAGTTCAAGGAAGTTCACAATATTTTGCAGAACTTAGAGATACGACATGAGGCTAAGACTCAAGAGAATGGCTCTTAAATTGAATGATAATGGAGAGGGTACCTTTTTCTCTGTTCCCTTTGCTATTCTTCTAAGTAACTAATACAAGTCTATATACAATTTGAAGAGATAGTACTAAAAAGGAAACAATAACATGTGGAAAACATGAGGCAGTATGCACAGCAAATAAAGGTATTGTAAAACATGAAACAAATGAGAAATAATAATAAATGAAACATACATTGTCCCAGTATAGTAAAAGTACTTGTCCTATTGCTTCAATATGTATATCATTGAAACACAAAACTGCACTTATTGCATTCTAAATCTTTTGTCATCTCTTCTTGTGTCCAGTAGTGTTTGATATGCGATGCAGTGGCTCATGCCAGATGTTTTGTGTGTGTTGAAAGGGTTTTAGAATAACCCTATGGCAGCTGACATCATTTGAAGTAGTGCAAAGTTTTTTGAAGGTGTTTGAAGTCTTGCAAGTTGCTCAAAACTGTTCGAAATCATTCAAAGTAGTTTGAAAAAGGTTCAAAATTAATTTTGTGGCATTTGTAGCGGTTCATAGCATGTGTTGTAATGTCTCAATATGATTGGGATCATTCCCAGACCTTAGAGTGTGCAATGAACCTATCAGCACTTGTCATGATGAAGGTAGAGTTTGTGTCATTGAAGTTACTCCAGTACCAGGCATGTGATTCGATGATGTTCATTGAGGTCTCAGGTGAAGATGAAGATGTCATCGAGCTAGATGCAGACCACATCCTCTAGTATGAGATTGTGGAAGATGTTGTTCATCATGGTATGAAAGGTGGCAGGGCTGTTAGTGAAACTAAAGAACATGACAAGCAGTTCAAAAAGACTACAATTTGTGCAAAATGCTGCCTTCCACTCATCCCCTTCCTTTATCTGCACACTGTTATAACCCCAGCATACATCGAGTTTGGTGAAATAATAGGCCCTATGGAGTTGGTTGATGAGTTCAGATATGAGGGGCAGCAGATAATGATTTTTGACTGTGATGTTGTTAAGCCATCGATAGTTTTGGACCAGTCAAAGAAAGCCATCCTTCTTTTTGACAAAGAAGAAGGGTAAGGCCATGGGTGACTTAGAAGGGCAGATATAACCAGAAGCCAAGCACTCATCAATGAACTTGTCAAATTGTCATTGCTCTTTAGGGGAGAGAGGGTAGACCTTGCAGGAGGAAGGTCTGGCACTCAGCATGAGCTCAATTGCATGATCCCATGGCTTATGGTTAGGAAGTGAGTAAAAGGATTCTTTGAAGAAAACATCCTTGAGGTCATGCAGGTGAGGAAGCACAGAGTTAGTGAAGGATTTGGACATGGAAGGCCTTCACAAGGCATTGGGAGATGTTCGAGGTGGCATGCACCTCATGTGAAGAGTTAATAGCAGTGTAGAAAATTCAGTCACCTTACTTGATCTGCTCCACCTCCTCTTCATCATTGTCAGGCTGGGTGCTGGATCTAGAATTTTTCCAAGTCCACATCAGGCAGGGGCATCGGGCCAGCATGACATTCTTGAGTATGCTGCAACAGTACCTTCACCCTTGGCATTTCTGTCTGCCTTAAGTGAAGCAAGTACAACAACAAGAAAGACAATGACTCATCATGACTTCACCTGTCACCCAGTTGACCTCAGGATTATAGTCATGAAGTCACGGGTAGCTCAAGATCACCTTCTGTTTCCCCTATTGGGTCACAGCAAAGAGAGCCCATTCAGTGTGGTCCCTCATAGCAGAGGACCAGGTCTACAATCTCCTGAATCACCTTAGCTTCATTTGAGGAACCATCCACATTGTAGACAGGTATGGGTCAAGATGCATGGGTGTTAAGTCATTTTTTTTGGACTAGGTGAGAGTCAATGAAAAAACCTATAGCACCTGAGTACAGGAGAGCAGAGACACTGAGAATTTGCCCTGTATCCACAGTTTGCAGCTCAACCTTCAATTCTAACGATTGCTGGACACCACAATGTACTTGTGTGGTAGCTTGTGCCCCCAAGATTTTAATCTGGGAAGAGAAGTGGATGTAGGTGGAGTGGGTGTGCTTTTCTCTGCAATGAGAACTGACTCATAAATGCAGCTTTTAACACTACATTCCATGCCACTACTACCACACATGCCCCCAATTCCTCCAACTGTCTGTTCCTACTGCCCACCAGTAACCACTTCAATGCCCTGCTGGTCAACCCACTAGAGGAAGCATGACCAATTCCTGAATTCCTCAGCTCAATGGAAGTCAACTTCATACCAAGCATCAATGTTGTTATTGGCTGGGTCCCCTTCAACATCTGTGCAATCTGATCCTGAACCTCTCAATTGAGACCATGACAAAATTTAACCACCACTGGTAGCCCACTCCCATATTCTGCCATGGCTACTAAATCCCTAAACTCATTGATATGGTCATCCACAAATCAGTATGCTTGTTAATACAAGAATGACTCAAGGTGCATGGCAGCTCATTGGCATTCATGAAGAGGGTAGAAATGTCATACAAACTCCTCTCGAAAGTCACTCCAAGAGGAGAAAGGGAGGGAACTGAGCTTCTGGGCTTGGCACAACATACGGTCAATGTAGAGGTAGGCATGCTCAGACTTCATGTATGTGAAGGCCCAATAAATTTTTGCAGTATTATCTAGGAACTGATTAGGATGAAGACTGATGTATAACTCACAGGAGTTGAGGAAAGAATGCCTGTGAGAGCCTGCACCATTAAAGTTGGCAGGGGGAGATAGTTTAATCTGTGTGCCAATGGTATTAGGTAGAGCATCAATGCTTGGAGTGGTTGGGATAGAAATAAGGTGAGGGACCAAGCTGTAAGGCATTAACAAAGCATTCAATACATGATTTGAGTGATTCAATTTGGACACAATCTGATAATGGTGCCTTCAAGCCCTTCGATGCATTTTTGGGTATCCATAGCATGTGGCGGTGCATTGAGCAGAAATAAGTGCGCACTCAAGGTAGAGGTATCAATCACATCCTGGGAAATGTTCTGTATGTGTAGGAAATGTTATATCCACAGTGCACTTTGATTCTGGGCCTAGGGAGAGAGTTTTCTACTGTAAGGGCAACCTCAAAGCCTCACTTAGGAGTGAGCTAACAAAGGGAAATTTAAAGTTAACATTATGCTACATAATACAAACACTTTAGGCATATCTAACAGAGGGGAATTCAAAGAGAAAACTTCAAGGACCCATCTGTCAATGCCCAGTATATGTGGTAGATCTGAAAATCAAAAAATAGGCTAAAAATAGTAAAAGAGTGGAAATGGGCAGATCAAGCTGTGGAATGACATCACCTTAATGGGTAAACATCCAGAAGGGGTTCCACCTCTAAGAATAGAATTGGCAACATGTACCAACAAGGGACAAACCAAAAAATAATCATAAAATAGGAATAAAATCATGAGAAATGAATAAAATCATAGAAAATCATAGAAAAGGCAGAATAGGGTGAAAGAAAATATGAAAAAATATGGGATAAACAATAAAATTGCCCAGACCCCTGGGACATCTCCCCTTTCTATTACAGTATATGTGATAGACCCAAAAATTAAATAATAGGCTAAAAATGGCAAATGGCATAAATAGGCAGATCAAGCTATGGAATGATGTCACCTTGATGGGTAAACATCCAGAAGGGGTCTTTTCTCTAAGAATAGAACTGTCAAAATGTACTAACATGGAGAAATGCAAAAAATAATTATAAAATAAGAATAAAACCAAGAAAACCATAGTAAATGCAGAATAGAGTGAAATAAAATATAGAAAAATATGGGATGAACACAGAAAATTGCCCAGATGCCTGGGATGCCTCCCCTTCCCCTTACACTAAGGATGGAACTGTTAACATGTACCAACATGGAAAAAACCAATTATGAAATAGAAATAAAATTATAGAAAACTATAGTACAGGCAGAATAGGGTGAAATAAAATATAAAAAAATATGGGATAAATGCAGAAAATTGCTCAGACACCTGGGATGCCTTCCTTTTCCCTTAGCCTTCATTTCCACTACACTACCCCATGCTCCACTCTCTGACCTACCATTCCCTCCATTTTGACCCTTACTGCTCTCAACATTGACACACTTCCTAGCATGCACTGAACTACTGGCACACAGATCAAACCATCCCCCCACCAAATTTAATGGTGCATGCTCTCATAAACATTCATTCCTCAACTCTTGTAAGTTATACATCAGTCTTACATTCCAATTAGTGTTTTAAGGTCTGGTTAGTCCTGTTTTTTGACCCCCAAAGGTGTAGACCAGACCATAACCAGTCTAGGACCAACCCAGATATCAGGGGGACCTAACTGGACTGAATAAGACTGGTATTTTTCAGTCAATGGACAAAAAACAGACTGGTTAAGACCAGTTTCTTGTTATAAAATTTGTCATACTGATATACATAACCCATACGTAGCTTGGTAACTATTATTTATGGCTTTGTATATTTGGTTGGATACTGTAATTCCCTGTCATTTGGCCCAACTTTTAAGAGATTGCATCAAGATTTGACATAGTTATGCCACAAACAAAAGTACATTGTATTCAGGTTGTGTCTGTAGTTTGTATATAGTTAAAACTTGTCAGGGATGTTAGATGAATGAAGTCTACATAGTACATATGCATGTCTATGTGTGTTATTGCTATGTATTGTATAGTTTCCAGTTGTACCCAACATCTTTGTACCACAAGTTACAAGTAGTACAATCAAAGTCATTCAAATCACAACAAAATACTTGTACTAAAATAGTCTTTTTTCAGTTCTCAACCATTTTTTATGGCCCAGGAAGCAAAATTAAAGTGAGTATGTGTGGAAACCTGGGGGTGTAGTCTACATGATTTATTAACCAGTTTTTGTGCAGTGAACAATGTTTTTGAGATTTGAAAAACCCAGAGGGGCAGAGGCAGCAAGTAGCTGCCAAGAGGGTGGACAAAAAGTAGAGGGTGGTGGAAGCTGCTGAAGGCAAGGCAGGGGATAGCGAGGTCCCAAAGAAGAAGTCAAAGCTATCAGCAGGTTCCACAGAATCTCATGGGCAGGTGTAGGTGCAAGCCACACTGTCTTGTTAAAGGTAAGTCCTCCTAACTTCATAGTAGACTTGTTTAATGACCTATTGTCATGCATGCCCACTATTTGATCTAATGGGCAAGGGGGCATGGAGCTGGGGTAATGCACATGAGAAGCTCAAAGAGATGGTCACTCCCACTCTCATACTCACTTTGCTGATGACTCCCGCCCCTTCCATGTAGAAGCTAACAGTTCAGACTTTGTGATGGGTACAGTATTGTTCCAACAGCTTCCAGAGGACCAGAAGTGGCACCTCATCACCTTCTACTCAAAAAGCCTCAGGGCTGTGGAATGCAGTTACAAAATCCATGAAAAAGAGATGCTGGCAATAATGTAGGCAATGGAGGTGTGGTGACATTACACTCAACACAAGGTTGAGATCTGGATGGATCACAAGAACCTTGAGTACTTCATGACTGCCAAGAAACTCAATTGCCATCAATCCCACTGGTCCCTCTACCTCTTCAGGTTTGACTTCTCTCTGCTCATCGCCCGGGCTGCAGCATGGGAAAGACTAATACTCTCTCTCATCATGCAGATCATGGGGATGGAAGTGATCACAATCAAGGTATTGTGTTGTTGCAACCTGACCTGTTTATAGTCCATGCAGTGGAAGGGGTTACCTTGGAGAGTGAGGAGCACAGCATCCTACACAACATTTGTCATGTGCACCATAGCAGTTTACATGAGGATGCAATGGCTCTAGCAGAGAAGAAGCTCAGAAAGGGATTTACCCTTTTGCTTCATGCAGCAGAGTGGGTGAAAAGGACCGCATCTTGTACTTCTGTAATCACATCTACATCCCTACAACCCCTAGCTTCAATGCCAACTCATATTCCAGTACCATGACTCACTCATTGCTGGCCACCCTGGGCATTGGAAGACATTGGAGCTTATATCGCAGAATTATTGGTGGACCCAAATGTCTCAACACATTGGTCAGTACTGTTGCACCTGTGACCTCTGCTTATGCACCAAGACTCCACAACACAAACCTATGGGTGAGTTACATCCCCTCCCAGTCCCAGAGAATTGTTGGAATGTCATCAGTGTGGACTTCATGTTGGAACTACCAGAGTCCAATGGGTTTGATGTAATAATGTGCACAGTCAGCTCTGCAGGAAAGTGAGCTCACTTCATCCCCACTTATATGACTGTCACTGCACTTGGAGCAGTGATGATACTCAACCTGAAAACCCAAACAAAATCTACTAGAAAGGTCTCAGATGGTATAACACAAGTTAGAGGAAGGGTATGAGGTGGTACTAATTATCACCACTGTTACCCAAAAATGGGGGAACTAAGTTTGAGGAGTTCAAATTGTATTTGGTAGAGTTTGAGGGCACATGAAGGTCTGCAAAGTGCTTTGAGGAAAGTTTGAGGATGTTCAAAAAAGTTCAAGGGGTTTGTAGAGAATGGGGATGGTTTTGAGGGATGCTAGGAAATGACTATAGAGAATTGGGAGGGTTTTGGGAGATGATAGACAATAGATGGTAGTTTCAAGAGGCTAATATGAAAGTTCAAAGAAGTTTGCAACAATTCGCAGAACTTAGAGTTGTGATGCAAGGCTTGGACTCAAGAGAACTGCTCTTAAGTCAGACAATAAATGGGAGAAGATGATGTTTTTCCCTCTGTTCTGTTGTTTCAAGTAACTAGTACAAGTCTATATACATTTTGAAGAGATGGTACTTAAAAGGAAATAAAACATGTGAACAACATGAGGCAAGATGCAAAACAATAAAGAACTTTGCAATGAAATAAATGAGAAATGATGAGAAGGGAAATGTATAGAGTCACAATGTATCAAAAGTACTTGTCTTATTGTTCCAATATATCATAGAACTGTCGAAGCACCACAATTGCATCCTAGAAGCCCTTTGTTGTATCTCCTCATGTCCAGTAGTGCTGAATATGTGACATACTACTTGTGTGAGGTGTGCTGTGTGTGTCTGAAAGGTGGTGCAATAGGCATACAGTGGCCAAAGTAGTTCAAAATCATTTTGGAGTGGTTTCATAGGGTTCATAGAGGTTGGAAGCATGTGTTGTAATATCTCAATGCATTTGGATGTTTTCCCAGACCTTAGAGTGCAAGGTAGACCTATCAGCAAATTTATTTTTGTTGGCATTGCTGATGGTACAAAGGGGTACAGGTACTACAACACCAAAACTCATCAATTTCTCACCTCTCAAAATGTGGTATTTATCGCAAAGAAGGAAAAGTCTGATGAAGTGGAGATCACTCACCCTACATGGCTTGAGGGGGAGAGTGGAATGGATGGCAAGCAGCCTTCAGGTGGAGAAGGCAACCAGGTGCCAAAAAAGGAAATGGTAATCACATCAGAAAGCCCATCACAAATTCCAGTTCTTTGGGAAAAATCAGCTCATATTCTCTCACAGCCACTGATCAATTACCAGCTACTCAATAACCCAAATTATTGTGGACCAATGGAATGAAGACACCATGTGCCAACCATGGAGGAATTAGGCCACATTACAGTAGATTATATAATGATTGATGCAACACTGGAGGATGACCTGCTTTCACTAAGGGAAGCAAAGGAGCGATCTGATTGGCCAAAGTAGAAGGTGGCAATGGATGCCAAGGTGAATCAATTGACCAAGTGGGGGGCCTACAGACTCATCAACTTACCTGCAATTGCATGCAAATGGGTATACCACTCATGATACTTAACCCAGAAACCCAAACAAAACCTACTAAATGGCTTCAGATGGTATAACATGAGTCAGAGGAAGGGTGCGAGGTGGTACTAAATATCACCGCTGAGACCAAAATGTAATGTTTAGTAACGTGAAATGGTAAGGGGTGTGGCAAATAGTCTGTATAGGTGTATGAAGGTGTTCGAAAGAGTTTGAAAGAGGTTTGAATATGTGTGAAGGGGTTCAAAAAAGGTTCGAAAAGGTTCAAAGTCATGCAAAGTAGTCCAAATAAGTTTGAATAGGTTTGAAAAGATTCGAAGTATATGGAAAAGTGAGTTTAATGAATGTGAAGTGTTTGTTAAAAGGCGATAGGTGATATGCAATAAAACAGAGAGTGAATACGATAATTTTGAAGAAGTTCACGATATTTCACAGAACTTAGAAATACGATGCGAACTAAGACTCGAGAGAATGGCTCATAAGTCAGACAATAAGTGTGAGGATAACTTGTGCTATTCCCCATTCCTTCTTCTGTTCCTTTTCTAACTAAGTAATACAAGTCTATATACAAAATAAAGAGATAGTACTAAAAAGGAAATATGAACAAGTGTAAAACATGAGGCAAATATATCAAACAATGAGGACTTGTAGATCATGAAACAAATGATAAATGATAAATGATGAAATGTATAGTGTTCCCATATAGTAAAAGTACTTCAATATATCAATGAAACACAAAAATGCACTTATCACATTCTAACTCTCTTGTAATCTCTCCTCGTGTCCAGTAGTGCTTGCTATGCAGTGGATTGGCTCATTTCGAATGTGCAGCATGTATCGAAAGTGTTTCAAGACAGCTACATATATGGTGGCCAATGTCATTTAAAATGCGGCGAAATAGGTTTGAAGTGTTGCAAAATAGTTCGAAGTCATTCGAAGTCATCCAAAATAGTGCAAAATAGTGCAAAAATGATTCAAAGTCCATTTCATGGCATTCATAGTGATTTGGAGTGCTTGTTGTGATGTGTTGATACAAGTAAAATCCTTCCCCAGACCTTATAGCATGCAGTGGACCTATCACCACATCAAACATGATCACATAGGGAAATTACAAAACACAAGGCGAGACTCATTCCCAAGGGCTGTTCCCAGATCATAGGGGTGGATTTTGTGGAAACATTTGCACTGGTCATGCGATTGGAAATGTTGCAGCTATTGTTAGCACTTGCTACCAGACTGGGACTTGTGATTCACATGGTCGATGTCATGGGCACATACCTGAATGGGACTTTGGAGAAAAAAATTTTCACAGTACATCCCCCAAAATATGATGAAGGCACTGGATGCATCTGGCAATTGTTGAAGCTGCTCTATGGTCTAAAACAGGCAGGACTATGAAACGATAAGCTCAATAAAGCATTTTGCAAAATGAACTTCACATGACTCTTCTCAAATCAATGTGTTTACATCAGGGTAACTGATCATGATCTTCTAATTGCATTCATTCACATTGATGATATGACCAGTTTTGGATCAGATACTGAAGCCATCATGAGAATGAAAGTGGAGTTGAAGGAGCACTTCACAATCAGAGATTTTGGGGAGGCAAGGCAGATTGTGGGATTGGAATTGGAGAGGGATGTAGAGGCAGCTACCCTCAAGATCAAGCAGTCCCAATACATCAAGAGGATTCTGCAAAAATTTAAAATAGGAGATTTGCATCCTGTCAGCACCCCATTAGACCCAAATATTAAACTCATAAAAACCCTGGATGATGAGCATTATGACATCCCTGACTACTGAAGCACTATTGGATCACTTATGTATGCATCAGTTGGCACACAACCAGTGATGATACTCAACCTGGAAACCCAAAGAAAACCTACTCAATGGCTTCAGATGGTATAACACGAGTCAGAGGAAGGGTGCGAGTTGGTACTAAATATCACTGCTGATACCCAAAAGTCATAGTGAGTGATGTAATATGCCAAAGTGTGTTGTGAATAATCTTTAGAAGCATACAAAGATGTTCGAAATAGTTTGAAATAGGTTCGAAGACATGCAAAATAGTTCGAATAAGTTCGAAAATGTGCGAAGTAGTTTGGATAAGTTTGAAGAGGTTCGAGGTATATTGAGGAACAAGTTTAGTGGATGTGAAGTGTTTTTTGAATGGCAATAGGTGATGGGCGATAGAACAAGGAGTGAATACGATAGTTTTGAAGAAGTTTGCGATATTTTGCAGAACTTAGAGATATGACATGAAGATAAGACTCAAGAGAATGGCTCTTAAGTCAGATGACAAGTGAGAGGGTAACTTGTGCTCTGTTTCCCATTGGTATTCTTTTCTTCTAAGTAACTAACACAAGTCTATATATAAATTGAAGAGATAGTACTAAAAAGGAAATAAGAACATGTGTAAAACATGAGGCAATATATCAAACAATGAGGACTTGTAGATCATGAAACAAATGATAAATGATAAATGATGAAATGTATAGTGTTCCCATATAGTAAAAGTACTTATCTTGTGTTTCAGTATATCAATGAAACATAAAAATGCACTTATTGCATTCTAAGTCTCTTGTAATCTCTCCTCATGTCAAGTGGCGCTTGATATGCAATGGAATAACTTGTCCCAGATGTGCAGCACATATCAAAAGTGTTTCAAGACAGCTATACAGTGGCCAATATTGTTCGAAATGCTGCAAAGTCATTTGAAGTGTCGTGAAATAGTTTGAAGTCATTCAAAGTCATCCAAAATAATGTGAAATAGTTCGAAAAGTGTTCGAAGTCAATTTTGTGGCATTCATAGCAGTTTGGAGGGTCTGTCATAATGTGTCAATATGAGTGGGAATCTTCTCCAGACCTTAGTGCACACAGTGGACCTATCACCAGATATCTCATTTACAGTGCAGACTCTTAGTCAATTTTTGAGCAACCCTGGCCCTGCTCACTGGACTGCTATCAAATGTGTTTTTCAGTATCTTAATAGATCAAGGGACTTTGTCACCCATTTTAGCCAATCAGATTCCTGATAACTCCGGACCCTTTTCCAACTCTTTTCTGACCTTGTCTGTTGGCCTTCTGGCCATAGCACTTTTTAGTCATCAGACAAGTTGTCATGTACTTTAGTAATCATTTGCTTACTCATTTTATTTCTAATACAGTCTTACCAATTCTGGTCATGGACACTTACCAAGACCTGTTAGTAAACTTCTGCCTTTTCTGCTATTCTTCTAGCCTTCATTATTTAAGCACCCATAGCTTAGGCTTAGTCTTCAGTTTGCAAATTATTGCATGTATATTGCTTGTGTATCTCCATCTATTCATCTCCAGTCTAATATCAATCCTTAAATCATCCTCGACCTAATCTTCATTTAAGCTCTTGATCTTGACTTCAAATCACTCTAAACCCTCTGCTTAATCTATTCTTGCCTTCTGTCTGGAAACCTGCCAGATATCTGAACCCCTCCACCTAAAATTGGACAACTGATGAGAAGAAGGGCACAACTTCTTATAAGTTGAAGCCAAGTCCTCTCTGGCCCCCTTTCACCTGGCCCACTACAGCCTGTTGAGTTCTGCCCAGAAACCTCTAAAAACCTCTGACTACCAACGACCAGGTCTGACTGGAAGTCCAGTGTTTTCCTGACCAAGTCCTGATCTTGGTAGGAGCAATCTTAAATTTTGACAGTATTTGCAAGCTCACACTTCTCTTATCAATCATCACACTATTCTGAACCTTATTCTATATCCCACACAGAATCACAAACTCAGCAGACAACCAGAAGCTCCCACCGTGAGGCACACTACCAGGCTTATCAGCTATCCAACAATAAGTACTCCCAGCTCCTAGACCCACTTCTACTTTTGGTGCCTCAGTCCAACCATCCAACATATTTTGATGAGTTGGCTCTGGTGCACCATCTGTTAGCACCAATGTTATATCTACATATTTGCCTTTGGAACCCCCTCAGATTCCAACTCCACTCGACTATGTAGGGGATGGCAGGCAACCTCATCCTGCTGACAAGGAAGCTGCAAGTGAAGAAAATAGACTTTCTGGTGGATCCAAAGACCCTAACAGTCCTGATGGCCCCAAAGATGACCCCGATCCTGATGACTCTGGAGATCAGCCCCCTGTTGGTGAAAAGCCAGACCCAGACAGCAGATTTGTCAATGCTCTGTTTGTCCTCTTGGACAGTCTCTGCACTCTCCTCCAGAACCAAGCTCCCAAGCCTGAAAAGATTAAAGTTCAGGAACCCAACATATTCAACAGTTCTAACCCCCAGAAACTTTGAGACTTTCTAGTCACTTGCAACCTCCATTTCTGAGATTGCCCTCATGTCTTCACTTCTGATGAAAGGAAAATTTTATTCATCATCTCTTATCTCAAGGGATCAGCACTCAGCTGGTTTAAAACTGGCCTCAATGACTTAATAGATTCTGCCCACTGGATGTGGAATTATGAGGTATCGATCAGGGAGCTAGAGAGCAATTTCAGTCCTCACAACCCTTTGGAAAATGCTGAGAAGGCTCTTTCTGAGCTCACTATGAAGAAAGGAGGGCATATAATCAAGTATAATGTGGACTTTTGGAAACTAGCCTCCTGGGTTGACTGGAATGAAGCTGCTCTTCATAACTGGTACTTCCATGGCCTTCTGCTCTGCCTCCATATGGAAGTTTTGCAGAAAGGAAAGCCCAACACTCTAGCAGCCTTGTGGCTTGAGGCCCAAAAAACTGACAACATCTACTAGATGCAGGAAGAAGGGAATTGCCTCAATGCCAAGACCTCCAAATTCTAAAAACTCCAGAAAGAAGGACTCCAAGGGTTCCCCAAGCTCCAATCCAAATTCCAACTCCAGCTCCAACAATCAGTCCAAGTCTCAGAACCTATCCAGCTCTAATCACAGTGATCAACCCTCAACCAGTGGCTCCTTTGGGTCCAAGAGTAACAAGCCAAAGGACTCTATCTCTGACAAGTTGGGGAAGAACAGTAAACTAACTGGAGAAGAATGTGAGTGCCAGATGAAGGAAGGTCTTTGCCTCTATTGCAGTGAAGAAGGACATCTAGCTGGTAATTGTGGCAAGTCCAAAGCTGTGAAAGCCCATGCAGCCATAGTCTCTGAATCCATGCTGGATTCTGTGGACTTAAAAATAGTCTGCAACCCTCAGGAATATGCCAATGGAGCTGAGGGTTGTGTTGACCTTTCTCAGCTGGCTGTCTATGTCTGACTCAATGCATCTGCTTTTTCCAATCCAGAATCCCTTACCATCCTCCTATCCATCTCTGACAACTCCATACAAACCTGAACTCTTAATGACTCTGGCTCATCCCATTGTTTTCTTGACTCCTCCTTCATGCTAGAAAATTATTTCAGTGCAGAAACCATTCCACCATGGTAAACCTGACAACCCTAGCAGTCCTGACAGCTCTAAGAATGACCCCAATTCTGATGATCCTGGAGATCAGCCTCCTGTAGGTGGAAACCTAGACCCAGACAACAGATTTTTCAATGCTCTGTTCAACCTCTCAGACAGTCTCCACAGTCTCTGCTGGAACCAAGCTCCTAAGCTCAAGAAGATCAAAGTTTGGGAACCTGACACATTTGACAGTTTTAACCCCCAAAAACTTTAGGACTTCCTAGTTGCTTGCAACCTCCACTTCCAAGATCGCCCTCATGTCTTCACTTCTGACAAAAGGAAGATCCTATTTATTATCTCTTACCTCAAGGGATCAGCACTTAGCTGGTTTGAGCCTGGCCACAATGACCTGACAGATTCCACCCACTGGATATGGAATTATGAGGTATTTTTTGGGGAGCTAGAGAGCAATTTTGGCCCTCATGACCCTTTGGGGGATGCCAAGAAAGCCCTCTCTGAGCTCACAATAAAGAAAGGAGGCTATATAATTAAGTATAACATGGACTTCTGGAAACTAGCCCCCTGGGTTGATGGTAACAAAGCTGCTCTTCATGACTGGTAATTCTGCAGTCTTCTACTCCACCTCCATATAGAAATTTTATGGGAAGGAAAATCTGATACTCTGGCAGCCTTGCAGCTCAAGGCCCAAGATGCTGACAACATCTACTGGATGCAGAAAGAAGAGAATTGTCTCAACACTAAGACCTCCAAAAATTCCAGAAACTCCAGAAAGAAGGACTCCAAGAGTTCCCCAAACTCCAAGCCTAATTCCAACTTTAGTTCTAGTAATCAGTCCAAAGCTCAGAACCTGTACAACTCTAATTGCACTAATCAATCCTTGACCGACAGCTCCTCTGGATTCAAGAGTAACAAGTTAAAGGATGACTCCATCTCTGACAAGTTGGGGAAGAACAGTAAACTAACCAGATAAGAACATGAGCACCAGATAAAAGCAGGTCTTTGCCTCTATTGCAGTGAAGAGGGACATTTAGCTGGTAATTGCAGCAAGTCCAAAGCCATGAAAGCCCATGCAGCCACAGTCTCTGAATCCATGCCAGACTCTGCAGACTCAAAAAAATAGTCTGCAACCCTCAGAAATATGCCAATGGGGCTGAGGGTTGCATTGACCTTTTCCAGCTGGCTGCTTATGTTTATCTCAAATCCACTCTTTCTGACCCTGAATCCCTCACCATCCTCCTACCCATTTCTGACAACTCCATACCAACCTGAACCCTCATCGACTCTGACTCATCCCACTGTTTTCTCGACTCCACCTTCATGCTAGAATCTTATTTTAGCATGGAAACCATTCTGCCAATTGGACTCTGACTATTTGATAAAACTTGCAATCCATCATTATGCAAGTCATGAAACTCCCAGTCACTTTTACATCTGGTGGAGTGTTCAATCTGACATTTTTGGTAACCCCACTTGATTCTTTCTGTTCTGCAGCCCTTGGTCATAACTGGCTGAAGCAATACAATCCATTGATTGACTGGTCTTTTGGTTGAATAACTTCCTGCTCCAGAAATCATAGAAGTCCAGCACCCCTGACATCTTCTGACCCTCTGACTCCCAAGTCACCTCCAAACCTTCCAGCGAAAACCCAATTACCTTCTAAAATCTTGTTCATCAATGCTGCTGCTTACATGCATGCTAGCAAACTTGCTGGAGCTATTGCTTTCCACATGATCTTTTTTCTAGAAGGCCTCACAGCCAAATCCTTGGCTGTCACTGGAGATCTGGTGGACCTTTCAGATATCCCTGAAGAGTACGAGTTTGCCAACATCTTCAATAAACAGAAGGTGGACACCCTTCCTCCACATTGCCCTTATGACTCAAAGATAGAGACAGAAGATAATGTGCCCCTGCCTCCAGGCTGTATGTACTCTTTCTCCCCATCTGAACTTGAAGCCCTGTGAGTGTTCATTGAAGAGAATGTTTGTTTCAGCTTCATCTGATCCTCTAAATCACCTCATGGCACTCCTATACTCTTTGTCAAGAAAAAGGATGGTATATGTGTTGACTACTGTGGCCTCAACCACATCTCAAAGAAGGATTGCTATTTGCTCCGACTAATCTCCAACCTCCTCCTCAATGCCCCTCAAAAATCCCACATCTTCACTAAAATCAACCTTCGACATGCTTACCACCTAGTGCACATCACTGATGGTAATGAATGGAAAATGACATTTCAGAACTGCTACAGGTTCTTTGAGTGGCTGGGGGTTCCATTTAGACTCACTAGTGCACCTGCAGCTTTCCAGCACTTCATGAATGCCATCTTCAGTGACATGCTTGATGTTTGCATCATCATCTACCTCAATGATATGTCACAACACAAAGCTCGCATTAAAGAAGTCCTCCAGAGACTCCAGAAACATGGACTCTATGCTTCTCCACAGAAATGTGAGTTCCACAAAGATACAGTTGAATATCTTAGGTCCATCCTATCACTGAATGGACTTCAGATGTTTGAAGACAAAGTGAAGACCATCCTGGACTGGCTCAGAAAATCAAGGATATCCAGTCTTTCCTTGGATTCTGCAACTTTTACTGCAGGTTTATTCACAAATACTCTGACATTGTCATTTCTCTTACCCACTTGACATAAAAGAACTTTCCCTGGGACTTCAACAAGAAGTGCCAAGAAGCTTTTGACAGGCTTAAAAAAGAATTTACCCATGCTCCAGTTCTCTCTCAGTGGGTACTGGATTCCTGCATGGTCCTTGATATGGACACCTCTGACTATGCCCTAGTAGCAATCCTTTCTATCCACACTCCCGATGGCGACATTCACCCTGTTGTGTTCTACTCCTGCTCCTTCAATTCCATGGAGCTAAACTAAAACACTCATGACAAAGAACTTCTGGCCATCTTTGAGGCCTTCAAATATTGGCAGCAATATCTTGGAGGCTCCAGAAATCTGATCGATGTGGTCACTGATCACAAAAATCTGGAGTACTTCAGCACCACAAAGCTCCTCACCTGCTGCCAAGCCAGATGGTCCAAGTACCTCTCACAGTTCAACTTAGTCATCCACTTCCACCCTATGAAATTAGTCACTCAATCCTCCCTGACCCTTGACCCCATCTCATCCACACACCTCCTGGCCCCTTCCACTCCTGATTGGACTGTAGACAACAGTGGACTCCTCTGCCACTTTGACCAGATTTATTTTCTGAATGTAGTGGATCTCTGCCTCAAAGTCCTGCAGTACAAAGACAATCACATCCTCTCTGGCCACTTCAGTCAGAACAAGACTCTTCAACTTGTCCGATGTGATTATGTTTGGCCCAACCTATGGACCTTTGTACAAGACTTCTGCAAATCCTGTACTACATGCAAACACTCCAAGTCACCTCGACACAAACCCTATGGGTTCTAGAAGCAACTCCCAGTTCTAGAATGGCTTTGGGACTCAATCTCAATGGACTTTATTCAACAGCTACCAGACTCCAATGGTCACACTGCCATCCTAGTCATCAAGACTGACTCTCCAAGTGAGGAGTGAATGCGAAAGTTTGAAGAAGTTCACGATATTTTGCAGAACTTAGAGATGTGATGTGAGGTTAAGACTCAAGAGAACGGCTCTTAAATTAAATAATAATGGAGAGGGTAACTCTTCTCTGTTCCCTTTGCTTTAACTAATACAAGTCTATATACAATTTAAAGAGATAGTACTAAAAAGGAAACAATAATAATAATAATAACATTAGAAAACATGAGGCAGTATGCACAGCAAATAAAGGTATTGTAAAACATAAAACAAATGAGAAATGATAATAAATGAAATGTACATTGTCCCAGTATAATAAAAGTACTTGTCCTATTGCTTCAATATATTATTAAAACATAAAACTGCATTTATCACATTCTAAATCTTTTGTCATCTCTCCTCATGTCTGATGGCACTCGATATGCAATAAAAAGGCTCATTCTGGTTGTGCAGCATGTATCAAAAGGGTTTTAGGATAAATATATGGTGGCTGACATCATTTGAAGTAGTGCAAAGTTGTTTGAAAGTGTTCGAAATGTCTTGAAATTGTTTGAAATTGTGCAAAGTCATAACTCAAAATAGGTTCAAAATTGAATTCATTGCATTCATTCATAGCAGTTTGGAGCATCTGTTGTAATGTCTCGATATGATTGTAAGCATTCTCCAGACCTCAAAGTGTGTAATAGACCTATCACCAGGGATCTGAATTTATTTCCCTCTTTTTCTGATCTCTTGGTCAAGCTTTGGACATAAAGATTCACTTCACTTTGGGTTATCACCTGGAAGGTGACAGACAAACCAAATACCTTAATCAGACCCTTGAACAATACTGATGGATCTTCTGCAATTACCAACAGGACGACTGGTCCCAGCTGTTGCCCTTAGGAAAATTTGCTTACAACAATGCTCTGTCAGCTTCCACTGGAGTTTCACTCTTTTTTGCCAACAAGGGCTACCACCCAAACATCACCATCTTCTCTAGATGTGAGCTAGCCTCCCAGAATGCTAATAACTTTGTGGTGGACCTTGATGACCTCCACTAGGAACTTTGGAAGCAGCTCTCCGAAGCACAGAAGCACTATCAGGGTCCAGCAAACAAGTGCTGGATTCCTGCTCATGACTTCAATATTGGAAACTATGCCTACATCAAAGGAGAACACTTATGCGCTACTCAACCCTCCCAGAAACTCTTAAAGAAATACTATGGTCTGTTTAAAATCATCACCCACCTGGGCACCCACTCGGTTACCCTCTGGCTTCTGGACCATCTCTGGGCAGTTCATCCTGTATTCCACATCTCACAGCTGAAAGAAGACACCCTGAACACCATTTCTAATTGCTCTCAGCCCCTGCCTCCTCCAGTTATTATTGACGATGAACTTGAATATGAAATCACAGAAATCCTGGACTCAAAGATCACTAACTGTCATCATTGCAAGTTGCTATACTTTGTCCATTGGGAAGGTTACAAGGGGACTGACAAAGAAAACTCTTGGCTTCCAGCCACAGAGCTCAATCATGCTCAGGAGTTGGTTGTTGACTTTCACACCCGCTACCTGGAAAAACCTGGACTGCTTCAGACTTAGTTTACTCAGTATTGGACAACAGACATTTCATCAGCTAAGAGGCATGCAATAAGGTAAGTCACTTAGCATGAGACCAATTTTGATTTTTAAAAGAAAAGAGAAAACTAAACAAAGATAATTTTTGGGCAGGCCCTGACTGGGCCCCTACACTTCCTCATCATCCTCCTCTACTAATTCCACCTGGATGACTCCTGCCACCTCCCCAGCTAGCCCAGCTAGCTCCTCCTCCACCTCTCCCTCGCTCCAGCTCACATCCTCCTCTTCCTCCTCTTGCTCCCCTGACTTCTCTCCTGGTCCCACCCATTCCCACTCTGGATCAAAGAGATCTCAGAGACTTGTGATCTTCTTACTGATGCTCTCTATTGCCACCCAGCTTCCAACGAGTGCCTCCCATGCCCCTCCCTGCTCTCACCTGAGGTCCCAGACCTCCTGCTTCAATCCTTCACTGTGCCCTCAAGCTCACCTCCCACTGCTGCTTTCTCCTTTGGGGCCTCCTGTTAAGACAGAAAGATGACCAGACTGGGGATTGAACCCAGGACCAACTGGACATATACCAGATGCTCTACCAACTGAGCTATCAGGTCTTACTGGGTTCAATACATAGTTTGGTATTAGAGGTAATCTCACCCAGATTGCAACCCAGCTAAGTTCACAGTATTATCACTGCTTATCAGCCAGGGTCTCTAGTGCATCAGCTCAACAGCTGACACTGCCACATACATCATGTGACAGATTACATAATCCAACACCTCCTGCCCCTTTCACACCACTTTCTCACACTTGTGCTTCACTTGTGCAGGGCTCACATGCCCCCCATCTGAAAGTATGCCAGTTTTTGGTTTGAACATCTAGTTGGGAGATTGTCAGTGTTATACTCAACAATGAAGGAATAATTCTACTCACCTTTTACAGGGCTGCATGGCCTCCACCTGCATGACCCTCTCAGACTCTGTGTCTGCCCATGCCTCACCTTTTGCCCTCTTAGCAGGCAACCTGCTTCCTTCCACCTCACCCTCCTTATCTATGGCCTTACTCCTGCCCTCCTGCTGATAGGTCCACTGTGTGCTATAAGCTCTGGAGAAGCTTTCCACTCACATCAAGACACCATGACACATACTCCAAATCACTACAAACACCATGAAATCTCGAATCATTTTCGCACTATTTTGCACTATTTAGGATGACTTCAAACTACTTCGAACTATTATGCAACATTTTGCAACACTTCAAATGACTTCGCAACACTTTGAATGACATCGGCCACCATATAGCTGTATTAAAATACTTTTGATGCATGCTGCACATCTGGAACAAGCCAATTCTCTGCATATCGAGCACTACCAGACACGAGGAGAGAGTACAAGAGAGTTAGAATGCAATAAGTGCATTTTTGTGTTTCATTAATATATTGAAGCACAGGATAAGTACTTTTACCATATGGGAACACTATATGTTTCATCATTTATTATTTCTCATTTGTTTCATGATACACAAGTCCTCATTGTTTGATATACAGTTGAACCCCTCATAACCCATACCCCTCAGTGGACAGCCCAGGCTATGGGTTATGAGGGGTCATGGGTTTGCAGAGGTATGCTAAAAATAGACTCTAAAAATCATGGAAAAATTGTAAAAAAATCATAGAAAAAATTAGGGCTACAGGCTAGCACTACTAAAATGCTATTGGTGAATGTGAGTGATAAAAGCAGTTTCAAGTTTGTTTTTTATTGGAAGTGCTTTTGAGTTTTTAAGTCAGAGTTGATATTATGATATCCCAAGTCTGTTGATTGCTGATACTGCCTTGAAAATGTCATACTTGGTTGGCCCATGATGGGCATCCTCACTGACATCATCTCTGCTGTTTACCTTAATATCAATGGAATTATTCGATACATGAATGGTATACTTTTCTTGGACATAAAAAACCCATATGATTTTATTTGTTCTCTGCAATGTTAACCAGGTCGCCTATGCAGTAAATAAAAATTCTAAAAGCACAATTCATACTGTGTTATGAATGCCGAGGACTGTTTAGTTGTTTGTTTTGATGGAATCCAATGCCAACAAGCCAAGTGCAATGGCAAAGTTTGTTGTTGGTGTGCTCGGGTGCCTCAGCATGGGGTTCCATCACTGATAAAACTCAACAGTCACTAAACAGAGCTGTTTGACATTATATCAGCTGTGTTTGCAGCTGAATCAAGAGACTAAGCCTAATAGGGTAGTCAAAATCTATGGGTTTTGCCGCCCAAGGGGTATGGGGTATGGGTTACTGTGGACCTATGGGTTATGGTATGCAATTCCCTGTGAACCAAGTTGGTGGACAGCTCAGGCTATGGGGTATAAGGGGTTATGGGTTATCAGGGTTATGGGTTATGAGGGGTTTGACTGTATTTGCCTCATGTTTTACACATGTTCTTATTTCCTTTTTAGTACTATCTCTTCATTTTGTATATAGACTTGTATTAGTTAGTTAAAACAAATAAGATAGTAATAGGGAATAGCACAAGTTACCCTCACACTTAACATCTGACTTAAGAGCCATCCTCTTGAGTCATATCTTCACATCGTATCTCTAAGTTCTGCAAAATATCATGAACTTCTTCGAAATTATCATATTCGCTCATTGTTTTATCGCCCATTGCTTATCGCCATTCGAAAAACACATCACATTCGTTAAACTCATTCTTCGATATACCTCGAACTTCTTTGAACGTATTCAAACCACTTCGCACATCTTTAAACTTATTCGAACTATATTCACACTTCTTCGAACCAATTTCAGACTATTTCAAACATCTTCATATGCCCTTACAGACTATTCACAACTCGATTTGTCCTTTAGCATCACTAAACACAATGTTTTGGTCTCAGCGGTGATATTTAGTACCAACTTGCACCCTTCCTCTAACTCATGTTATACCATCCAAAGCTATTTGGGTTTCTGGATTGAGTATCATCACTGCTTTGCAGCTGCTGCTTTCCTCTGCTCCTCCTCTTCAGCTTTCCTTGCATCCTCCACTCATGCAGCCTCTACACATTGTTCCTCCTCTAGTTGGAGCACCTACTGGACAAGTTCCTCTTGCTGTGCCTTGAGGGCAGCCAGTTGCTCAGCAGTAGATTGTAAGGGAAGGTTCATATTGGTTGAAGAATAGAAACTTAAAATTTTTCCAACTGCAGACCCAGCTTTTAAGTTGGACCCTTGAACCCTCATGTGCCTCATAGGCTCGGCACTAAGGGGAAATACTGTCAAGACCAATTTTACCCAATTGGTCCCCAATAACTCCTGACCCTTTTCCAACTCTTTTCTGACCTTGTCTATTGGCCTTCTGGCTGCAGCACTTTTTAGTCATCAGACAAGTTGTCACATACTTTAGTAATTATCTGCTTACTCACTTTATTCCTAATACAGTCTTACCAATTCTGGTCATGGACACTTACCAAGACCCATTAGTAAACTTCTGCCTTTTCTGTTATTCTTCCAGCCTTCATTATTTAAATGCCCATAGCTTAGGCTTAGTCTTTAGTTTGCAAATTATTGCATGTATATTGCTTGTGCATCTTTGTCTATTCATCTCCAGTCTAATATCAATCCTTAAATCATCCTCAACTTAATCTTGACTTAAACTCTTAATCCTTTGACTCTTCTTGACTTTAAATCGCTCTAAACCCTCTGCTTAATCTATCCTCACCCTCTGTCTGGAAACCCTCTGGATATCCAAACCTTTCTGCCTGAAATTGGGCAACTGATGAGGAGAAGGGTGCAACTTCTTATAAGTTAAAGCCAAATCCTCTCTGGCCCCTTTTCACCTGGCCCACTACAGCCCGGTGGATTCTGCCCAGAAACCTCTGAAACCCTCTGACCACTAATGACCAGGTCCAACCAGAAGTCCAGTGTTTTTCTGACCAAGTTCCAACCTTGTTAGTAGTGATCTTGAACCTTGACAGACTTGGGGATTATCTACATGAAAGGAGGAGAAGTCGAACCCCTTGCTTTTTTTTTTTCTTTTTTTTTTTTTGGTCATTTTTTGGACCTCTCAGGGTGTGCCCTATAATGGTCATTACATGCTAGAGTATCTACTCAAGGCCCCATTGCCTTTCTCTTACCCTAGTCCTTGCACCTCAGACAGCATGCCCAAGACAGTCACTCCCCCTGAGGCCTGATTCATTGGCTCGTTTAGGACTGCAGGACCTACTTTGACCTCTTTGTTTGATTGCCTGATGAAGCTGCTAATTGTTGGGTTATATGGCTGGTAAGTGCCTGGCCACTTGGTGGCAGGCACAGGTTGAGCAGTGTAGGCATGTGTGGTCCATCTGATTCTAGTATGTCTTGGTTAGGGGCTTTGTATGTCTTTCTGGAGTCTTCCATGTTGCAAGTAAGATTTATAGATGATGTTGTTGTTACATTGTGTTGTGGATTAGAGTTGGTTGGGTGTTGCTCATTGGGCAATTGCAAAGTTGCATTGGAATTTGTGGGGACTAGAGTATGATTTCATTAGGAGATTGGACATTCACCTTTGGTTGGGTGTAGATGACCTGTTTTTTCTACATATTTGATTAGTGCCTTGACCCCTTTTTCTGAGCTTAGTAGTGCCATTAGGTCTCTTGACCCTCTTCTCATCTCCTTGTCCAGTTTGCAACGCTCCCTGTTATAGGCTTCACACTCAAAAAGAAAGTGAAGGATGGTTTCTTTAGATGGTGGTCCTCTCCCCTGGCATGCACTGCAGTTGCTTGACTCCATTTTCTTGATTTATTGGAGGTAGTAATCTAGTGGAACATGCCCTGTACATATTTGCATGAGCAAACTGATTTGGTGCCTTTTGAGATCTAGTTGAATTTTAGCATATTGTTTGTATGAAAAATTCAGGTCAAGTTGGCTTATTCTGGGTTGGCACGGTGAGTCTAGCTACCATAGCCTCCATTGTGTCATCAATTCATCTCAGTATCCTTGCTTTATTGCTGCTATGCTTGTTGGCAGCTCCTTTCATAGTATAGGTGGTAGCATGTGTTCTGGACTTGAGTCGCCTTGGGCTGCTCTTTTTGCTTCCTTGTCTACTTTTTCATTGCCCTGTATCCCACTATGTTCTGAGATCCATGCCAGGTAAAATCGCTTCAAGTTAGGGTTTGCGTTGTCTCTGTTAATGCCATCTGCTATGGTCAGTAGGTTTTTTATGAGGTTTGGTGCAGTGGATGCTTTGTGTGCTTTGATTCTTTGTATGAGGACTTGGCTGTTTGTTAGCACCGATATAGGAAGGTGGCCTGCTATGTTGATAGGTCCACTGTGCACACTAAGGTCTGGAGAAGTATTTACCTGTATTGAGACATTACAACACACTCTGAATCACTACGAATGCCATGAAATCGGCATCGAATCCTTTTCAAACTATTTTGCACTACTTTGGATGACTTCAAGACATTTTGAATGCTTTCAAACTATTTTGTGACACTTCGAATGACTTTGCAGCATTTCAAACAATATTGGCCACCATATAGCTGTCTTGAAACACTTTCGATACATGCTGCACATCCAGAACAAACCATTTAGTTGCATATCAAGCACTACCAGACACAAGGAGAGACTACAAGAGATTTAGAATACGATAAGTGCAGTTTTATGTTTTATTGATATATTAAAGCAATAGAACAAGAACTCTTACCATACTGGGACAATGTATGTTTCACTTATTATCATTTTTCATTTGTTTTATGTTTTACAATACCTTTATTGCTGTGCACATTGCCTCGTGTTTTCCACATGTTCTTGTTTCCTTTTTAGTAATATCTCTTCAAATTGTATATAGACTCGTATTAGTTACTTAGAATAAAAAGAATACCAATGGGGAACAGAGCACAAGTTACCCTCTCACTTATCGTCTGACTTAAGAGCCATTCTCTTTAGTCTTAGCTCACATTATATCTCTAAGTTCTCTGCGAAATATCGTGAACTTCTTTGAAACTATCATATTTGCTCCTCATTTTATTGCCCATCACTTATTACCATTCGAAAAACACACCACATTTGCTAAACTCATTCCTCGATATACCTCAAACCTCTTCAAACTTATTCAAACTACTTCGCACATCTTCAAACTTATTTGAACTATTTCACATGTCTTTGAACCTATTTCAAACTATTTCAAACTTCTTTGTATGCTCTTAGAGATTATTTGCACCATTCCTTATTATTTCATGTCACTAAACACAACATTTTGGTCTCAGCAGTGATATTTAGTACCAACTCGCACCCTTCCTCTGACTTGTGTTATACCATCTGAAGCCATTTAGTAGGTTTTGTTTGGGTTTCCAGATTGAGTATCATCAACATGTTCTAATCTTATCATCTATACACCTATTAGTGCTCCCACCACTTCAGCATCAAAGGAGATGTATTTTGTCATGCTCTTTAGGTGGTACCTCAGAACTTTGGATGGTGTGGCCCTTCCCCTCCTGTACATTACCACTGCTGCTCCTATGTTGCTATCTATATCCGACCCATCAGTGAAGACCTTGACTTCTGGCATACTTTCTGCTTTCTTGTGAATGGAGGCTTTCCTGTCCTGTGCTATCTCTGTGGTGAATGACATCTTAGTGTATGATGGGAGGCATGCATTGGGTGCTATATCTTCTAGTTTGTTTGGGTTTACCTCTGGGAATTGGAGCAACAGGTTGTGTAGCGGTGTGCGATGTCTCTTTGTATAGATTGCATGGTACTCACATACTATTTCATGTAGGGGGTGGGTCTCAGGCAGCATGCAGATTCACACCAGTGACCTGTGGCATACTTTTAGCATCGTGAGCTTGAGTGGTAATATACCTGTGTGTATGTCCAGTGTATCTGTTGGGGTAGTATGGAGGGCTCCATTGACTGCTAGGATGGCTATCCACTGTACTTTGGTTAGCTGTCACAGAATTCTTATTAACCCTGTCCTTCGTTTCATGCCTGGGGTCTTCCATGGTGGGATGTACCAGATCTCGGCTCCATATGTCATCTTTGGTGTGGCCACCACAGTGTATAGTTGTCACATTGTCCTAGGTGAGAGTCCAGTGTTAGTTTTTGTGAGTTGTTAACATTGCAATACCCATTTGGTGGCATTGTCTATGGCCCTTTCTTCATGTTTTCTCCATGTTAGTCTATCATCGATGTTCACCATGTTTACTTCCTTCCCCTGAAGTAGTAGTATCAGTTTGTTCATTGGGTGTGGGTTGCCTGCTGGTGACTTAACTTTTTTGTGTCCTAAGTGCATGATCACTAGCTTGCTTATTTTAAATTTTGAGTTGTGGTCTGAAGACCACTCGAAACTACTGCCTTCTCCCTCCATGTGGTTATGAATTATGTGTTCTCTTCAAAATCCTTCTCTATAGCCATTACCATCACATCGTTGACATATCCTAGAGCCTGCAAAGTGTCATTTAGTTCAAGCAGGTCAGCATTATAGTAGTTGAAGGCTGGTAGAGATATTGGGTCTCCTTGCCCTACTCTGTTATTAATAAAAATTCTTTCTGATTGGTAGTCATCAAACTTTAGGCGAGTCGTTCAGCCTTGCAGTAGCCATTCTATGAACTTTACCAGTGGCATCAAAACTCGTCTCTTTTTCATGTTGTGTAACAGTTGGCCAGTGACTGCATTAAAGAATGCTCCTTCGATATCCAGGAATAGGATTAATACTACTTTTTTTTTTTCTCCACGCTTCCTTGACCTAGTGTACCAACAGGTGAACTGCATCTGTTGTGCTCCTGCAGGGCCTCCCACCAAAATGTGCATCTGGCAGTAGCTGGTAGCATTCAGTTACTGATATGAGGTCTTCAGAGGCTATAGATGTAAGAACTTTGGCCATGGTGCACAGTAGGGCTGTAGGTTGATATGCTTTAGGTACTTCATAACTTAGTTTTCCCAGCTTTCTTAATATGCATGTCGTGGACTTCTGCCAGTCATGGTAATACACCCCGTGTCTTAATATTGACCTGTATATGGGTAGTAAGTATGGGACTAGCAGTTTCACTGACTTCTGTAAAACAATGTTAGGTATTCTGTCTGGTCCTGGCACTTTGTATGGGGAGAGCTTCGATATGTGTGTGTTTATCTGTTTGTCTGTAACTGTCATCTCTGATGCTACTGAAGCTGGATATTGGTATCCTTGTGGGGCTGTTGACATTGCCAGTTTGGGTGGGAAGAAGGATTCTGCTAGCAGCTTGGCCTTGCCTTCATTCATGTTTACCTCTCTGGTCATGCCATTGCCCTCTTTTGCCTTCAGTGTGGGGATCCTGGTTTGTCTGCCATCTCCTACAGGGTTCTATAGGTATCTATTGACTGCTCAGACATCTGATGATCCAACCATATTTTTTTAAGTAGTTGTTCCAGTGGTCTAGTTTGGCTTTGACTATGTCAGCTGCATACCTTTTTTGGGGCTGTCACAGCTCTTGATGGCTTGGGTGATCCTCTACTGCTCAGTTTTTGTAGGATTCGGCATGTTTGCAGTTCATCTCCTTCTTTTCCTTTATCAGCTCCTTTGTCCACCATCTTTTTGATTGGGGGCAGGGTTTGTTTTCAGGGACTTTGGCTGCAATCACTTTCTGAATCAGCATAGTGAGCTGCTCTATCTCTTTGCCTAGATCTTTGTCAGTTTGGGTCTCTGAGGGTATTCAGATTACTGTGAGTTCTTTTTCTAGAAAAGCATTGAACTCCTCCCAATCCATTTTCCTGAAGTTTCATGATGTTCTTGTCTTTGTCCTTTCCTAAGTTAGTTCTAGAATGGTCACTATCAGATAGTGATCTGTTTTGCCTGGTTGCCTCTCCGGCATGACATTGCACTTCACTATGTGGTTAGCAAGGCCACTAGTACAGAATACATTGTCTGGCCTAGAGTACCACTTTGTCACCATGTGTTTGAGCATGGGGATGCCCTTCGGTAGTGTCATGTACATTTCTTGTTCCGCTATCAACTTGATTAGCTCTCCTGTGTCTGCAAGGGCCTTTGTTATAAACAGGTGCATATCCTCGTCCCTGTCCCACATGGGGTGGTGACGATTGAAGTCTCCTCCCCATAGCACATGGCAGTTTTGCTGGTCTTGGGGTCCATTTTGGTTGTTGTGTATGTGGCTTAGTTTTGCTAGTGACTGCACATTCTTGCCTACGTTATAAATGCTAAATATTTGGAGTCATCCATATGTGCCATTTAGTTCAATTGCCACTATATCGTTCATGCCAGGGATATCTAGTATCTTCCAGTTGTTGGTGGATAGCACTGTGTTTACCCATATTGTGGATCATATGGTTGTGGCCAGCATTTCTCATGAGGTGGGTGTTACTGATATAAAATGATTCAGTGTTCTGATGCTCTTAATGAAAGTAATATATGGTTTCTGTATCAGTATAATGTCCCATTGCATTGCTAGTGAGTTGTTGATTAGTTCCAGATCTGCCATGAGTGATTTGTTTAAATTTATTTGAAGGATTCTTAGCTTTGTTACCCTGCTCGTTTTATTACTATTGGTTGCCTCAGGCTCCTGTCTATCCCATGCATGGTGCTCTAGTTCTCATCCATTTGGAGCTATTTGTCTTGGTCGAGGCAGGAACGAGAGTTGAGTTTGATGTAAGTTGCCATTTCTGCCTGGGCATACAAAGTCTGCTAGTCCTACCTGTATCACAGTCCTTTGGCTGCCTGGTGCTGCAGATTCCCATGTCCAGGGTTCCATGGAAGGGTAAAAGGGGAGCAGATTTTCTGGGTTTCTTGTGTCATGTTCCATGCATTTTCTAAGGAAGGTAGGGCATGTCCTGTCATTGCTGGCATGTCTGTGCATGCCACATGGGGGGAATAGCAGAGCTGATATCTTACAATCCCTAGCCCCATGGTTCTCTCCACATTTTGCACAAATTTCCCTTCAAATAATACATTCTATTGTGACATGGTTGTAGCCCTGGCACTTGAGGCACCTGACTGGTTCACATTTGCACTTGGTAACAGATACTTTTTTGTTACAGATGACAGGACCATTGAGAATAGCCTTGTTTGCATTATCCAGATCTGCAAAAGTGATAATCATATGCCCTACTAGTTGGTTCAGGTTTTGTTGTTCTGGAGCCTTAGCCCACCTGCATTTGCTGATGGAACCCTTGGGGAGACTGTTTGACTCTGACAGCTCTTCAACATGTAATTCATCTGACACATTAAAAGTTAGTGGGATGAAATATGCTGTGACATTATAGTTGCAAGACTCCATGATAATGGTGGTGCTTAGTTCACATTCCATGTATAGTATGTTTGCATCACTGCATAGCCATGTTGCTGATTTATCGTCTCCTGCTTCTATGAGTAGGTTACTGTTCTTGAGCCATATCGCTGAACAAAGTTTGCACTCCTCATTAGTCATGCCCGCCACCTTAGCCAGTTTTTCATTTCGCTGTTTTAGTAACTGTGGGGCCAGCATAGATTTGAGGTTTTGTGTACCCATTGACAATGTCCATAGGAACTGTCTGGCCCATATGCTTTCCCTTGCTCTGACCCTTGGATCTACTTGAACTGGGGGGCCAGCTGTGCCATTACATAGCACATCTCAATATGATGTAGCTGCTGCTTGCTCCTTCTCCATAATATTGGCCATTTTTGTTGTTACTTTGCCTAGCTCCTCTATGGAGTCCTTAACCTGGTTTATTAGTTCGCTTGTTGTTTCATATAACTTTCTAGTGACATCCTCCAATTTCTCTCTGAATGTGTTTTGCAGTCCATCAACAAGGGGGAGTAGTTCTCTTGATATGACAATGGAGGCCTCTCATGCTGTATTCACTAGTTCTAGTTCATGCAGTAGGGATGCCACCACACATTGATGATACTTGACCTGGACACCTAACAAAAACTTATTAAAAGGCTTAGAAAGTATAACACAGGCTAGAGGAAGGTGCGAGTTGGTACAAAATATCACTGCTTATATCCAAACATTGTTTTTAGTGAGGTGAAATAGTAAGGGATGGTGTGAATAGTCTGTGAGGGCATACAAAGGTGTTTAAAAGAGTTCAAAATAGGTTTGAAGATGTGCAAAACAGTTCAAAGTAGGCTCAAAGAAGTTCGAAGAGGTCAAAGTGAGTTCATAGATGTCAGACTAATGTCGAGGTATGTTAAAAAGCGAATATAACAAATAAGAAGTGTTTGTCGAGAGGCGATAGGCAATGTGTGATAAAACAAGGAGTGAATACAATAGTTCAAAGAAGTTCGTGATATTTTGCAGAACTTAGAGATACAATGTGAGCTAAGACTCAAAAGAACAGCTTTTAAATTGAATAATAATGGAGAGGGTAACTTATTCTCTGTTTCCCGTTGCTTTTCTGTCATTCTAAATAACTAATACAAGTCTATATACAATTTGAAGAAATATTACTAAAAAGGAAACAAGAACATATGGAAAACATGAGGCAATATGCACAGCAATAAAGGTATTGTAAAACATAAAACAAATAAAAAATGATAATAAGTGAAACATACATTGTCCCAGTATATTAAAAGTTCTTATCTTTTGCTTCAATATATCATTGAAACATCTAAATGATATTATCACATTCTAAATCTCTTGTTGTCTCTCCTCGTGTCTGGTGGTGCTTGATATGCAATGAAATGGTTTATTCCAGATGAGCAATGCAAGTTGAAATGGTTTTGAAACAGCTATACGGTGGCTGATATTATTTGAAGTAGTATAAAGTCATTTGAAAGTGTTCGAAGTGTCGCAAAATTATTCAAAGTCATTCAAAGTCATCCAAAATAGTGTGAAGTAGTTCAAAAAGGATTCGAAGTCAATTTTGTGGCATTCATAGTGATTCGGAGTGCATGTTGTAATGTGTAGATATGATTAGATTCTTCTCCAGACCTTATAGTGTGCAGTGGACCTATCACCATCAAACTCTTCATATCAATCATGATGGTTCTGCATTGCAAAGAAAGATGTGAAATTGCTTTGAATCATCCACAGTCTTGAACCACTTAACCAAGTAACAATCCAGCACTCAGGCATTGTACCAATACCCAAACATCTAGCAGAACAATTTGATGGATGATCATGCAGAGGAATGTTGGATCTTTATATGGCATTTGACAAAAGGAAAGTAACAGAGTCATCTCATGATCTGACAACATTTCAGACACTGTTTGGAGTGCTTCGTATCGTTACTCTGCCCATGGGTTGGACGAATTCAGTTCCTATCTTACATGACGATGTAGCATTTATTCTACAGCCAGAAAGTCCTCATATGACCATTCCTTACATTGATGATACACTGGTTAAGGGCCCAAAATCAGAATATTGAATGATTGGTAGATCTTATTAAACAATCCCTGATAATCCAGCTATTTGATGCTTTGTCTGGGAACACTTCGAAAACTTAAATTGGATAGTTCAGTGCATGAAGTATTGCAGAGGAACATTTTCAGGTCTGAAACTCTATCTTTGCATCCCTGAAATAACTGTTTTAGGGCATCGATGCAACATTGAAGGTCATATGGCTGATCCTACTTGAATTGCAGCTGTTAGCAAATGGGAACCATGTCAAAGTCTCACCAAAGTCAAAGCATTCCTAGAAACCATTGGAGTTTGTCATATCTTCATTCAAAATTTTGCTCAATGAGCTGCAGCACTAATCCAACTCACTCAAAAAGATGTTCCTTTCAAATTCAGAGTGGAACAAATAGCAGCCCAAGAATATTTGAAAGAAGCTCTAATCAATTCCCCAGTGATTTGAGCTGTTGATTACTCATCTCCAGCCCCAGTTATCCTATCAGTTGACACTTTGAACATCGCTATTGGTTTCTTTCTTGCTCAATGTGATTCCAAAAACCCTTGAAAATGATATTATAGTCGATTTGGCTCGATTATGCTTAATGACCATGAATCCCAATTTTTGCAGCCAAAACTTGAGCTTTACAGTCTATATCGCATTCTCAGAGCACTGTGATTGTACCTAATAGGAGTTTGAAGGCTCATCATCAAAGTTGATGCACAATATATCAAAGGCATGCTTTTAAATCCTGATATCGCACCTAGCACTAGCATCAATCAATGGATAGTATCCATCCTAACCTTTCACTTTACATTAGTCCACATCACAGGGACACACCATGGCCCTGATGGACTTTCAAGATGCCCCCCACAAAACAAAGATGCTCAGCTTGACAACGAAGACGATTTCACAGACTGGATTGACTGTCTTCATGGTTTTGTACATCAAATCAATCCTATGATGACTTGACCCTTTACTTCACAGGCAAGTTCGACCCTCTCCCTCTCTTCAGATATCAGTAAGGGGGAGAACCTTACCTACAATGATGTCCCACAAATGAACAACATGGAAAATGAATGATGAAAGACTACTTCACATTCAAAAATGGTTACATGACCTGGTGCGACCCCCTGATATATCAGATGCAGAATATGCTACCTTTATTCAATATTGCACTGAATTCTTTTTGGACTCAGGCAAACTATGGAGAAAAGACTCCCATGGAGCTCACAAAATCATCGCGACTCCAGAATGTTGTCTCAAAATTATTCATGCAGCTCATGACAATATCAGGCACAAAATGATTTTTGCTATGAAATCAGCCATTGCCCTCTGATTTTGATGGCCAAAAGCCGACATTGCATGGTATATTTGAACCTGCCACCTATGTCAAATTTGACAAATGTGAAATGTTCTAATTCAACCCACAGCTACCACTCCAGCACCCCTTTTCAGCAAAGTCTATATCGACATGATGCAAATACCACCTTCTAATGGATTCAAATATATTGTACAAGATTGATGCTCACTAATGACTTACCCAGAATGGTGAAAACTTCGACATGAAAATGTGACATCTCTTGGTGATTGGATCTTCGAAGATATTATCTGTCGATGGGGTTCATTATATGAAATAGTAACCAACAATGGCACTGCATTTATTGCAGCTATGGAGTATCTTGTGAAATGATATCACATTAACCATATTCAAATTAGCAGTTATAATTTGTGTGCCAATAGACTCATTGAATGAGCCCACTTCGACATTTGACAATCCTTATTCAAAGCTGTCGATAGAGATCAAGTGAAATGGTCAGCAGGGACATACTCAGTATTTTGGGCAGAACGAGTCACAGTTCATAAACACATGGGTTGTTCTCCTTACTTCGCAGTTACAGGAGCACATCCTCTAATTCCCCTCGACATCTCTGAGGTGACATACCTACAACTGCCACCTGATTCCACATTATTGACAACCAATCTCATAGCTTGATGAGCCATGGCATTACAAAAATAATCTAATGACCTCAAAGTGTTATATTTGAAGGTCTACACATCTCGAATTGAAGCTGTGAAATGCTTTGAATTTGTTTACAAACATACGATGCATGACTACAACCTTGCAAAAGGAGATTTAGCGCTACTTGAAAACATGCAAATTGAGAAATCTCTTAATCGCAAGATGAAACCACGATATTTTGGCCCTCTTATCATTATTGAACAAAACTATGGAAGGGCTTACATTCTCTGCAAACTCAATGGTTCAGTACTACATTGACCTATTGCTGCATTTTGTTTGCTACCATATCTCGCTCAAAAATCAATTTCCCTTCCACCAAATTTTTTCAATATCAACTCCAAGCACCTCAAACAACTTCAAACAACTTCAAACTTTGACAAAGATACTTTCAAAGATTTTCAGGACTTCAAAAATGAATAACTATCCTTCCTTTTCTTTTTCGCAATTACTTACAAAAAGATTTCAATTGCTTCTAGTGTATGATACAAGTTGCAATATTGCATCATAGCATGGTCATGCAAACTCCAAAGGGTTTTTCAGCTATAATAAACTACTGAGCCTTTCCCTAAAAGCCATTTTTTCATTCATTATATCTTCATTTCTTTTTCACCTTACTTTCCAAACACATCTAACAAAAAAATAATTTGAAATTTAAATAGACAAAACAAATAAACAGAAACAAAAAGTTCTACTCCTCCAACATCTCCTCCAACACCTCTATCTCCCTCCCCAACATCTCCATCTCTACCTTTTTCTGCTCCAATTTTACAGCAATCAAACCATGGCACACTACCCAGTCATCCTTATTTCCTCTAAACCCCCACAACTCCATCGCCTTCACCTTTCCCTTCCCCTTCAACAACTTTTTCTTTTCTTTCAATGGCTTCAAAGGCCCCGCTATTGGTTCGATGTCCTTAAAAGGGCCAACGATGTGAATTCAATGTACTACAAAGTTTGAAAACCAGTTAGTAAGCTCTTCAAAACAATTTCAAATATTTTTTGTACCTTGTCTGGAGTGCAAATCTCATTTTGCACCCATGAATTTCTTCGCTTTGCCTTTACAAAGCTTCCTTCTTGAAAGACCTGCCCAGTAGCACCCATGCGCCTCCTGGGTGCACTTCCTGCATTTTGCTGCTTCCTCATCTACAACACATCGCAGCTGGGACTTAAACCCAGCACACCGATTGCACTATGAAAGTGATTAGCAGCACAAAAAATCTTCAAACATAAGAGAAAACACTTACCAGACCTTCAAAATTGAGCAACTCGCTCATTTCGACTCATGCCCGCTTCGCTGCCTCTACCCCCTCAACTTCCTCTTCCTCATCCTCTTTGCTCCCCACCTTGACCATCTTTTGCTTTGCCACCCTCCCCACAAGCAGCTCATCTTCATCCTCATTTTTGTTGTCCTCGCCTCCCTCCACCCTCTCGATCACCTTTGATTCAGCCTCAAACTCCACATTCTGCCTCTTCAAGTCCTCCTTCAAAATCATCTTTGCACGAAACACAGCAAGAGCCATGTTTTGAGTGTCCACCAATGCCCTCCTCCGACCCTCAATTTCCACCCTCTTTGCCTGCTTCTGCTCCTCTCTAATCCATTTCTATTCCTCCTCCCTCCTTTTGCATTCTATCTCCTCAGCCAAATCTATGAATAACAGCTTCCCACCCCACAAAATCCATTTGCATCGAGCCATGGGCTTGAAAACCTTGAAAACTTTATCAACAACCTTTTGAACAGCTGCATCACATTTCTTGCCTAGATCTTTGGCAAGCTCATTGTATTCTGCCTATACAAAATGTTTTAGCATTTTGACTCCAAACAGATCAGCAAGAGACATACCATTTTTGCACAAAAACACTTCCACCACAGTTTAGAATCCGATTCCTTGGCAACGCCATGCTCGGGCATCAATTTTGCATATTTGAGTATTTCAGCATTGAGTTCGATGAGGAGAGACATTATAGAAGTTAGAGTTGATGGATGTAGGAGGTGACATGGGAAGAATGAGCAGTATTTTGAACCTCGCTAACTTTTTCAACATAATCATGCATTTCACATGTGACTTCAATCAGCTGACTGGGACAGTCAGGATTTTAGTAAAGGGGAGGATGATAGATCCACTGCATGCTCTAAGGTCTGGAGAAAGTTCCCAATCATATTGACACACTATGACAGACCCTCCAAACTGCTACGAACACTATGAAATCGACTTCAAATTCTTTTTGAATTATTTTGCACTACTTCAAACTACTTTGAACGATTTTGTGACACTTCGAACAACTTCATACTACTTTGAATAACATCGGCTGCCATATAGCTGTTCTTAAAACCCTTTTTATATATGCTGCACAACTGGAATAAGCCATTTTGTCACATATCAAGCGCACCAGACATGAAGAGAGATGACAAGAGATCCAGAATGCAATAAGTGTGGTTTTTATATTTCAATGATATATTAAAGCAATAGGACAAGAACTTTTACTATACTGGGACAATGTATGTTGATAGGTCCACTGCGCATGCTAAGGTCTGGAGAAGAATTTAACCATATTGAGACATTATGACATGCACTCCAAATCACTACAAATGCTACAAAATCAACTTCGAATCCTTTTTGAACTATTTCACACTATTTTGGATGACTTCGAGATATTTCAAACACTTTCAAACTATTTTGTGACACTTCAAATGACTTTGCAGTATTTTGAACAATATCGGCTGCCATATAGCTGTCTTGAAACACTTTCAATACATGCTGCACATCTGGAACAAACCATTTAGTCACATATTGAGCACTACTGGACACGAGGAGAGACTACAAGAGACTTAGAATACAATAAGTGCAGTTTTATATTTCATTGATATATTGAAGCACATATTAAGTACTTTTACTATATCGGAACACTATATGTTTCATTATTTATCATTTTTCATTTGTTTCATGATCTACAAGTCCTCATTGTTTGATATATTGCCGCATGTTTTACACATGTTATTATTTCCTTTTTAGGACTATCTCTTCAATTTGTATATAGACTTGTATTAGTTACCTAGAATGAAAAGGAATAGCAATGGGGAACAGAGCACAAGTTACCCTCTCACTTATTGTCTGACTTAAGAGCTGTTCTCTTGAGTCTTATCTTCACATCATATCTCTAAGTTCTGTGAAATGTCATGAGCTTCTTCAAAACTATTGTATTCGCTCCTCGTTTTATTGCCCATTGCCTATCACTATTCAAAAAAAACACTTTACATTCACTAAACTCATTCCTTGATATATCTCAAACCTCTTCGAACTTATTTGAACTACTTCACACATCTTCAAACTTATTTGAACTATTTTGCACATCTTCAAACCTATTTCGAACTCATTTGAACAGGTTCATATGCTCTTACAGACTATTTGCATCATCCCTTATTATTTTGCATTACTAGACACAACATTTTGGTCTCAGCAGTGATATTTAGTACCAACTCGCATCCTTCCTCTGACTCATGTTATACCATCCGAAGCCATTTAGTAGGTTTTGTTTGGGTTTCCAGGTTGAGTATCATCAACATTTCAATTATTATCATTTCTCATTTGTTTTACAATTTACAAAGTCCTTTATTGTTGCATATATTGCCCCTTGTTCTCCATATGTTATATTTCCTTTTTTGGTACTCTCTCTTCAAAATATATATAGACTTGTACTAGCTACTTAGAAGAACAGAAAATCAGTTACCCTCTCCACTATCATCAGATTTAAGAGCAGTTCTCTTTAGTCTTAGCTCGCGTCGTATCTCTAAGTTCTGCAAAATATTGCAAACTTCTTCAAACTTTCGTATTCACTCTCAACTCATCACCTATTGCCTATCGCCACTCAAAAACCACTTCTTATTTGCTATATTCATTTCTCGACATATCTTGCCACCAGCATTGATTGACATGGGTAAACCTGGGGTATTTTTGCAGGTACCCATACCTGTACCTGGACCAAACCCATACCCTCCTACAGGGGTATGGGTAAGCATGGGTTAGCTGTGGGTTAGAGATAATACCTGTACCTGGCAGGTGAGGGTCCAGGGTTGGGATGAATTTCTTCTACAGTGTCTGTACAAGTTGCTATACTACTCCCCAGTCATCATCTGACCATGTCTCGTCCTCTCTAGCATCTGGAAATGAAGCTGTTACTGATAAATCACCTAACTCCATGAACCCAGCCTTGCTCCATGCACCAAGACAAAGGAGTGCCCATGTTGACTGGGCTGAAAGCTGAGTTTGCGCCATTCATCGGTGATCAGAGAGGGGTCAACTTCATTGTGTGACATTGTAGGGAGTTGGGGCAAGGCTGATTTTTTTTTTCCAAACTCTATATGTATATAAACTATATAGTTCTGATGCACCACTGTGGTAAATTTCCAATTGAAGAAAACCTGCTCCTGTGGGTATGGGTCTCATACTGCATGGGTACAGGTCTGGTTCAGGTTATCTTGGGCTGACCCTGACTGGTACCTGCCAAACCCATACCCGACAACCCAGCAGTTTTTCAGTACCCATGTCGATCACTAGCCACCATTCTGACATCTTTGAACCTCCTCGAACTCACTTCGAACAACTTTGAACCCTTTCGAACCTTTTTTGAACTATTTTGCACATCTTCGAACCTATTTCAAACTCTTTTGAACCTCTTCGTATGCCTCTAAAGTTTATTCGCAACATGCCTTGTCATTTCACATCACTCACTACAACCTTTGGATATCAGCGGTGATATTTAGTACCAACTCGCACCCTTCCTCTAGCCTGTGTTATACTTCTTAAGCCTTTAACAGGTTTTTGTTAGGTTTCCAGGTCAAGTATCATCAACAGTGTGTGTGTTGTCCAGCATGTAGGTGTTAGCTGAGATATTTGCTTTTCGATTGCATCTTATGTGGTTGGGCCTCTTGTCTCTGGGGTAAATACTCTTCTACCTTATGGCCCTAGTGTAGAGTCCTCCTTCGATCTGCCCTTTCGAACCATGGGAATTTTTGAGGCAGATCGCTGTACCAGATCAAGAAGTGTCACCCCTTGCTTACTCGAATGCAGATTGGGGTGCAAACATTAATGATCGAAAATTTATCTCTGGATACATCTTCCAAATGGTTGGTGCACCAATCTCTTGGCAATCCAAAAAGCAACCCACAGTGGCATTATCATCTACATATGGAAACTGAGTACATGGCGGAGAGCCTAGCAATGCACCAAGTCATATGGCTGTGATCCCTTACTTCCGCGCTCGGCATTCCATACTCTGGATCCACCAAACTCAACGTCGATAATCAAGGTGTGATCAATTACTCAATCAATGCCATCAATCACGGCCGCACCAAACACATCGACATACAACACCACTTCGTACAGAAAATTATCTCCAATGAGATTCACATTCAGTACTGCGCGACGGATGACAATTTAGCCGACATACTCACCAAAGCATTACCAAAGCCCAAACATGAGGACCTTGTTAGGCGGATGGGCATGGCGTAGGAGTCGAGGGGGAGTGTTGGAATTGCCGAACCAAATAAGGCGACTCCACCGCCATCACATGACACAGCCGAATAAGGACAATGAGGCGATGCGTGCTAAGCGCACAGGAATACATCGCCATTCGCTTACTGGTAAATAATCGGGCACAGCCCAAAAGTAGTATTTAACAGTTGTACATGGTTTAAAAAAAATTAATCCAAAGTTGTTATACTCTATTTTCTCAACAGTAAATGGGTGTTCGAAATAAATTTCTCAAATACTTTACCCTTGCGCGTCACGCGCGTCACACGCGCCATCTTCGCTGTGCCACCTGCCAAACAGCATTCAACACCTACCGTACCTCGGAGATAGCTCTACTCAGCAGGATGTGAGAGTACAAGCTTAACTTTAATCGAATGATACGGTTGATCTACCAGGCTCGACTCGCCATCGTGAGAGGTGTGCTGGATCTTCCGCGGTAAATACAGGTCTAGAGTCAACTTCGCTCCGCAGTCGCTCAAAACCCACGATGGACAACGCCACATAACGAGAGTTCTTACGAACAAGAGTCTATCACCTGCTACTAAGAAGAGTTATCCTTTCACGCTCGTCTTTTCTTGGTTCTCCTATTTTTCTTGACTTATTTCTTTTTAAAAATCATCAACTTGAAACCATTTTACATACTTTTATGAACCACTTATGCGCAGCAACGTGCTTGAGGCTGGGTCTTGAATTTCTCCGAGGAATCACCCAGTGAAACTCCATGGCACGTAATTCGTCGTTGGACTTCAAGAGCCTGAGCTGCATCCATTCAAGATGTATTACAGTATTACTTGTATTTTCCCTGCGAGTCGTTTGAGACCAATAGCCTGAAGTTTTGTTGCATTCCATTCACTGAAATCTGGTCATGCCTCTGCCAGTGGCGGCTTTCTGCCTACTAAGCAGGGTTAGCGCCGGTCCAGCCAGCAATATATACGCACTCCAAGTTAAATCAAATAAAATTATCCTGGGACCGTTCTCCCCATGGAGCAGCCGGCTTCGATGCACGACTACGGGGGTTAAGTATCATTGATATCAGTAAGAAGTTGCGAGAACCGACAAAACCAGTCACACACTTAGACAGTTTCTAGAATTGAATGGTGGATCGTCGGACCTACAGGCGAATACACTTTCATTTCTAAAATTCTTCCGCAAATCTAATCCGCAATGTTACAAACGTATACATCCGTGACGTATTGCTGTCCAAGAGGTCCTGATCGATTGCTGGTTACAAGAATAAGTACTACTGATGCCGGACGAATAAAAAGGAAAAGGAATGCAGAGAACACGATGATACACGACGGGCATTGAAGAAGCGACGATTCTCGGGCAGTTGCACGAGGAGCGATATTTTTCAGGAGACCAGAAGGAAAAGAAGTGCTAGATGCAAAGCGGAACGAGACTTAAAAATGAATGACAGCACGAACAAACCCTCATCAGAAAAGGTTGAAAGGGCATGTGACCGGCGACACTTGTGCAACAGAGTCAAGGGGGTCGGTGAATTGGCCACAGGAGGATTGTCTAGTAGGGTGGTCGATTAAATTTTTCGTTGATTCCCTGAGCCTCAGGGTCGATGTCGAAGTCAGAAGCCTTGACAATATTGCCAGATGCGTCGAACTCCATATACGATTTATCGGATGGGCTCTCAAAAGTCTCCATCTGCGTCTGAGTCAGAGGTAAACGTGACAGAAGTCTACACAAACGAATGGGCACCTGAACATGGACACCTTCAGCGGGTATAGTAGTGACTTTGGTCGAAAGCTTGGGCCGGAGAAAGGTGGCGGGGCCAGAGCGAAAGGCTAACCCTGTGCTTTGAGAGCTAAGTAACACAGTTATTGCGATAAGTCAAGTTAATATATATGTGAAAAGTAACTCACCCAAACATTTCTGGCCCATGAAAAGTGTATTGCGTTAGTCGGCGCACAGCGCGACATGCTACGATCTGCTCAGCGAAAACATGAGAAATGATACTAAGGTTGGGTATGACGATTTACAGTAGACGCGACGGCAGCAGGAACGTTGGCAATTATCGACATCACCGGGTTAAGGTCGAGAAGCATGAAAACCTGGTGATCAAAAAGCCCACAATCAGCCGCGAACTCATGTCGAGGTGTTTAGGAGTGAGTGTTTCACCGTTGCAATCAGATTGGCCAAGAACCTGTCACAATGTAGCTTAGTTAAAGGGCCAGGTTTGATGAGTAGGCAGAACACGTACGCCATGGCAAAGTATATCAAACCATCCTGGAAAATGAGGGTGACCAGGCGCGACCGAGAACCAGAGCCAAAGTAAAGCTTCCATCCAGTTAGCGATAGCACAGTGAAATCGAAGATCATCGAGTAAATGAATGTGGCGGCCAGGACGTTACTATCCGTCGATACAATAACACAACCCTTCCCCGGGATAAAGACTGCTTTCAAAAGAACACCTACAGCCTGGGAGTGAGAAAAGGTAACCTCGTCGAAACAGATACGCACCGTGAAGAAGGAGAGACCAATGACCAAGAATAATAGCGATAAGCGGGATGACAATGTACCACCTCTGGGACCACACAGCCATACTAGCGCCGAAATGTTATCAAGAGATATAAAGCCTAAGACGAGCTTACGACTGACGTTCGAAGAGAGAGATTGATGCTAGCCAGGCCAATCGCAGCGTTTCCGAAGCACTGGGGTAAACGTCAGTATGTCAAGATAGGATATTGGCATGACGTACTTGGTTGAAAGTGTAGAGTCCTTGACAATTTACTTCCCTGTGAAACGAGTTGATGCCTGAGCATCTACGGCCGTATCAGCAGAACTTACGCTACCACGTTCAGTGCAATTGCGCTGAATCTTCGTCGATTCCTCATATACACAAAATAATTATACGACGTACATTCCTATCATTGCAAAGAGCAGACAATAGCGATTCAAAAAGTAAAACATCTGTTGCAATAACATGTTGGTGTAGTAGAATGTGATAGATAGCTAGAAGAGATATACCATTGGCCAACGGAATGCTCTTTTTCCGGAGATATATTTCCAGTCGAAATCCAGAGATGTAAACCATTCCCAACTGTTCCAGCTAGGTCAAAATTTGTGAGTGTAATATAAACGCGCGACGAACATGTACAGTCCCAGCAAAGTGTGCATAAACTTGGCAAATGCCTCTGTCATAAGCTTGAAAAGACAAACGAGCAAGAAAACTTGAGCGTCACGCACCACCATCTTTTTGAATCTCTTCTGGTGTGTTCCACTTGACCATGGCGGGAGAGCAGTACTGGAGGAGGGGGGAAAGGCCAGAGAAAGGTTTTATAGAAGGCCATCAGTTTTCACCTGTTTTGCACGTCGCAGTCAAGAAATGGCTAGAAACGACCTATCTTTGGAGGAATTTCACACGAGACCTAATTCACCCTTGTATTTTAGTGCTAATTTGCGTAAATTTCGTTTCAGCAATTTCAAGGATTATGGTGCGGGGCCACTGCTTTTGTACAACTAAAATTTTGCCTGTAAAAAAAGTTAGATTTCTTATTCACTTGGTTAAAACACTTTTTTCATCAGAAGAACAAAATCCCCAACCGGTTTGTTGAAATTCTCAAAACTGAGGATGTATAGCATTTTTTTTCAAGCCCAAACCGCCGCCACGGTACCAATTAGGTAACTACGCGTTAAACAACGCTCGGGAAACCTTCTGTGCGATGTGTAACACCGTGAACTAAACTTTTTGACCTGGATTTGAGCCTGTCTCACATATACCACCCCGGTATGCTTCCATCCATCTTTTCCAGCTGATTACATATCGATAGACCCAAGAAAATGCAATTCACTCAGCAGTTTGTGACGCAACACGTGAGCTTCTGGCAACATGTGATGAGAAGATTTCTGTCGACATTCATTTTTCCACCAACTCTCACAACAGCGACGTCAACAACGCGTCAATGCGTCAACATCAACATCAACATCAACGACCACTACCATCGCAGGCTCGACAACGACAAACAGCAATGGCAGCAGCAGCAACAACAACTGGTGCATCTCGAGCCCCAGGTATGCTTTTCTTTCTTCGCTATCATGCTAACCTATGCACATAGGCTCGCAAGCCACAATTCTGGTGACTGGCTGCAAGCGCACATGTGGAGACTCAGGAGGGTTGCCTCCTGAGCCTCTCAGGTAAGGTTTTTTTTTTTCAACTTTTTTTAACCCTATGAATGAGTATTTCCAAACAGACTATGTGTATGGAAGGGAATGGGAACTGCGATGACATAAGGGGCTTGCAAGATACCACAATGACAGGAATGACTGCCACCACCAAGTTGGGATCAAGATGGCAACAGCGATGAAAGTGGCAACATGGGGGACCAACAAGGTGACCACTGAGGGGGCCAGGAGCTGTCACCTCCCAGTCCCACTTGTGATTTTTTTTTTCTTTTTCAATTTTAAGAATACTAATGACATTTCTACAAGCAGGACTATAATGTGACCTATGCCCAGAAGCACACCTACACCCACAAAGTGATGATGCTAAGCAGATGAAGACAACACCATAGCATGACCTCAACAACTCCATGCGAGCGAGGGGTGGTGATGAGACCAGCAAGAGCCCAAGCCTGACTCCCATGACAGCCTGGGTGGTAAGATGCAGCATGCTCATGGATGACACCACCCATGCAGTGATAGGTCCACTTTGTGCTCTAAGGTCTGGGAAGACTTCTAAACCCATTGACACACACTCCCAACCCCTATGAACCCTATGAAACCACTCTGAAACAATTTTGAACTATTTTGAATGAATGACTTTGAACGACTTCGCAACACTTCGAGCAAGTTTGAATGACTTTGGTTGCCACATGCCTATCGCACCACCCTTCAAAGACATGCAGCACACCTTGCACAAGTTAGTGCATTGCATATTGAGCACCACTGGACACAAGGAGATACAACAAAGGGCTTTTAGGACACAATTGTGGTGCTTTGGTATTTTAATGATATATTGAAACAATAGGACAAGTACTTTTGATACATTGCAACTCTATACATTTCACTTATCATCATTTCTTATTTTTTTTATGATTTGCAAAGTTCTTTATTGCTATGTATATTGCCTCATATTCTCCACATGTTTTATTTCCTTTTAAGTACCATCCCTTCAAAATGTATATAGACTTGTACTAGTTACTTAGAACAGGAGAAAAAAAATGTTGTCCTCTTCCATTTATCATCTGATTTAAGAGCAGTTCTCTTGAGTCCAAGTCTTGCATCATAACTCTAAGTTCTGTGAATCATCATGAACTTCTTCAAACTTTCATACTAGCTTCTTGAAACTATTGTCTATCATCTATCATCTCTTAAAACCCTTCCAATTCTCTATAGCCACTTCCCAGCATCCCTCAAAATCTTTCCCATTCTCTACAAACCCCTTGAACATTCTCAAACCTCTTTGAACATATTCAAACTTCCTCGAACATCCTCAAACTTTCCTCAGAGCACTTCACAGACCTTCATGTGCCCTCAAACTTTACCAAATATCATCGAACTCCTCGAACTTAGTTCCCCCATTCTTGGGTAACAGCGGTAATATTTAATACCATCTCGCACCCTTTCTCTAGCCTGTGTGACACTGCTTAGACCTCTTTTAGCAGGTTTTAGTTTGATTTCCAGGTTGAGTATTATTAGCAGCAGCAAAGGAGATGGACATCTGGGAACAGGTGGTTTGCCTTCAGCTCCATACAGGCATGACTGACATATTCATGGACATAATCATACTTTTTTATTTTGTTTAAATTATTCTTGTTTTCAATTGCTTCCTGTGATTTAAGCTTACAAGCTTATTAAAAAACTGATTTACAATTGGTAAAAAGAGCCTTTGAAGACTTCCGAAAAAAGTTGAGCTTTCTTTGAGTTAACCTTCCAATATCTTCTTTTCCTCTGATCTCTTACTGCTATTCCATAGCATGTTGAGCTGCATATCATATAAGTGAATCCACAAGTTTGTTGAATTCTCATACTTCTTTGCCATATATCTTATTGTGTGTAGAGCTGTTCAAAGCTTTAACTTGCAATTGTGTTGATAACTTGATGCAATGCACTGATAGTCTGGGTGGCAGAAAGAGAAGGTGTTCCAGGCATCTGGGCAGTTTTCTGCATTCATCCCATATTTTTTTATATTTTATTTCACTCTATTCTGCCTTTTCTATGATTTTCCATGATTTTATTCCTATTTTATGATTATTTTTTGGTTTTTCTCTTGTTGGTACATGTTGAGAGTTCCATTCTTAGAGGTGGGACCCCTTCTGGATGTTTCCCCATCAAGGTGATGTCTTTCCACAGCTTGATCCACCCATTTCCACCTTTTTGCTATTTTAGCCTATTATTTGATTTTTGGGTCCATCACATATACCAGGCATCGACAAATGGGTCCTTAGAGTTTTTTCTTTGGATTCCCCTCTGTTAGGTGTGCCTGAAGTGTTTGTATTATATAGTATAATGTTAACTTTGGATTCCCCTCTGCTAGTTCATTATTAAGTGAGGCTTGAGGTTGCTTTTACAGTAGAAAATTCTCTCCCTGGGCCCAGAATTGAAGTGCACTGTGGATATACAGTAACACCTCCTACACATACAGGACGTCACCCAGGATTCAATTGACACCCCCATCTTAAGTAGGCACTTATCTTTACTCAACATGCTGCCATGCACCATGGACACCCAAAAATGTGTCGAAGCACTTGAAGGCACCATTACTGGATTGCATGTGCAAATTAAATTGCTCAAATTGTGTATCAAAAGCTTTGTTAATACCTAAAGCTTAGTTCCTACCTAATATTCCATTTATTCCAACCCCAACCACTCCCAGCATCGATGCTCTACCTAATACCACTGGCACACAAATTAAACCATTCTCCCCCACCAACTTTAATGGTGCACACTCTCATGGATGTTCCTTCCTCAACTCCTGTGAGTTATGCATCAGTCTTCATTCTAATCAGTTCCTAAATGACACTGCAAAAATTTATTGGGCCATCTCATACATGAAGTCTAAGCATGCATACCTCTGTCTACCACATTTTGTGCCAAGCCCAAAAACTTGGTTCCCTCCCTTTCTCCTCTTCAGGCGACTTTAGGGAGGAGTTTTTATGACATTTCTGCCCTCTCTATGAATGCCAATGTGCTGCAATGTGCCTCAAGTCATCCTTGTATTACCAAGCACACTGATCTGTGGATGACTATATCAATGAGTTTAGAAATTTTGTGGACATGGTGAAATATGGGAGTGGGGCTACCAGTGGTGGTTAAATTCATCGTGGTCTCAATTGAGAGGTTCAGGATCAGATTGCACAGATATTAAAGGGGCACCCAGCTGATGACAATATTGATGCTTGGTATGAAGCTACTTTTCTCTGCAATGAGAACCGACTCATGAATGTGGCTTTTAACACTATACTCTATGCCACTACTACCACACATGCCCCCAACCCCTCCAGCTGTCTGCCCTTGCTGCCCACCAGTAACCACTTTGATGCCCTGCTGGTTGACCCACAAGAGGAAGAACCTCACTCCATGACCAATCCCCCCCCTGAATCCCTCAGCTCAATGGAAGTCACATCTGCTCCACTTACACCTGTTCCTCCTCTTCCCTGATTGAAATCTTGGGAGTGCAAGCTACCATGCAAGTACATTGTGGCATCCATCCCCTCCCAGTGATCACTAGAATTGAAGATTGAGCTGCAGACTATGGATACGAAGCAAGTACTTGGTGTCTCTGCTCTTCTGGACTTGGGTGCCATGGGCCTTTTCATTGATTTGCACCTGGTTCAACAAAAACAACTCAATACCTGCTCACTATCTCAACCCATACCTGTCTACAATGTGGACAGTTCCCCAAATCAAGCCGGGGCAATTCGGGAAATTGTCAACCTAGTTCTCCAGTACAAGGACCATAGTGAGTGGGTTCTTTTCACTGTGACCCAACTAAGGAAGCAGGAGGCAATTTTGGGCTACCCATGGCTTCATGACCATAATCCTGAGGTCAACTGAGTGACAGGTGAAGTCATGATGAGTTGTTGTCCCTCTCATTGCCATACTTGCTTTACTGAAGGCAAACAGAAACTTCAAGGGTGAAAGGTACTCTTACAATGCACTCAAGTATCATGCTGGTCCAATGCCTATGGCCAATGTGGACTTGGAAGATGTCCCAGATTTCACACCTGATTCTGATGATAATGAAGAGGAGGTGGAAGAGATTGAGGAAGGTGACTGAATTGTCTACACTGCTATTAACCCTTCACATGAGGTGCATGCCACCTCAAATGTCTTCCAGTGCCTTGCAGAGGCCTTCCACAACAACAGTGTGCCCAAATCCTTCACTGACTCCATACTTCCTCACCTGCATGACTTTGAGGATGTCTTCTCCAAAGGATCATTTAACTTACTTCCTAACTGTAAGCCATGGGATCATGCAATTGAGCTCATGCTAAGTACCACACCCTTCTCCTGCAAGGTCTATCCTCTTTCCCCTGAAGAACAACAACAACTTGACAAATTTGAGTTCTTTCAACCAGTTCAAGACTATTGACACCTCAATGACATCACAGTCAAGAATTGTTATCCACTACCCCTCATATCTGAACTCATCAACCAACTCTGCAGAGCATGTTACTTCACCAAGCTCAATGTCCATTGGGGTTACAACAATATGTGAATAAAGAAAGGGGATAAGCGGAAGGCAGCTTTTTGCATAAACCATGGTCTTTTTGAACTGCTTGTCATGTTCTTTGGTCTCACCAACAGTCCTGCCACCTTTCAGACTATAATAAATAACATCTTCCACAATCTCATATTGGAAGGTGTTGTCTGTGTCTACCTCAATGACATTCTCATCTTCACTCGAGACCTCAATGAACATCATTGAATCACATGCCTGGTGCTGGAGCAACTTTGGCAGCACAAACTCTACCTTTGTCATGACAAATGTGAGTTTGAGAAGATGCAAATCGAGTACATGGGCTTGATTATTTTGGATGGACAAGTGGAGATGAACCTGGTCAAGGTTGGTGGTGTTACAACCTGGCCCACACCCATGAACAAGAAAGAGGTGCAGTCTTTTTTGGGCTTCATCAATTTCTATTGGCGCTTCATTAAAGATTTCTTACACCATGCACACCTGTTATTCAACCTCACTGGCAAGGAGGCATGGAGGTGGGAAAATGCACAGCAGGAGGCATTTGAGAAGCTCAAAGAGATGGTCACTTCCACTTCCATCCTTACCTTTGCTGATGACTCATGTCCCTTCTGTGTAGAAGCCCACAGTTCAGACTTTGCAATGGGTGCAAGGTTGTCCCAACAGTCTCCCGAGGACCAGAAGTGGCACCCCATTGCCTTCTACTCAAAGAGTCTCAGTACCATTGAATGCAATTATGAGATCCATGACAAGAGCTGCTGGCAATAATGTGGGCATTGGAGGAGTGGTAACATTTCTTGAATGGTTCTCAACACAAGGTTGAGATCTGGATGGATCACAAGAACCTCAAGTACTTCATGACCACCAAGAAGCTTAATCATCACCAAGCCTGCTGGTTTCTCTACCTCTCCAGGTTCAATTTCTCGCTGTGTCATCACCCGGGCTGCAGCATGGGGAAGACTGATGCCCTTTCTTGTCATCCAGACCATGGAGATGGAAGTAATGACAATCAAGGTATTGTGTTATTGCAACCTGATCTGTTTACAGTCTGTGCATTAGAAGATGTTACCTTGGAGAGTGAGGAGTACAGAATCCTATGTGACATTCATCATGTGAACCATAGTGGTTTACACAAAAATGCTGTGGCTCTGGCAGTGAAGGAGCTGAGAAAGGGATCCACTCATTTACTTTGTGCAACAGAATGGATAGGACAGGATGACATCCTATACTTCCATGACTGTATCTACATCCCAAATGATTCCCAGCTTTGATGATGACTCATCTCTCAGCACCATGACTCACTCATTGCTGGCCACCCTGGGCATTGGAAGACACTGGAGCTCATATTGTGGAATTATTGGTGGCCCCAGATGTCTTGACTCATTGGTCAGTACTGTCACACCTGTGATCTCTTCTTACACATCAAGACTCCATGATGCAAGCCCATGGGTTAGTTACATCCCCTCCCAGTCTCAGAGAATTGTTGGGATGTCATCAGTGTGGACTTTGTGGTGGAACTGCCAGAGTCCAATGGGTTTGATGCAATAATGTGCGCAGTCAGCTCTGCTGGAAAGTGAGCTCATTTTATCCTTACTCATATGACTGACACTGTGCTTGGAGCAGCTTGACTCTACCTGTACCATGTGTAGAAGTTCCATGGATTGCCTGGTGCATTCCTTTGCAATCGAGGGCCACAGTTCATCACAGAGTTCACCCAAGAGCTGTACTGCCTGCTGGATATCAAACTCCTCGCCTCAACTGCATATCACCCACAGACAGAGGGACAGACAAAGCAAATCAACCAAGAGCTGGAACAGTACATCCATATCTTCATTAATGAGTAGCATTTAAAAGTCCAGTTAGATCCAGTTTTTTTCATTTTAGGCCTGAACCGGAACTACAACCAGTTCGACCATGCTGAGGGATCACCTGCAACTGGACTGGATTTACAAGAACTGGTTGTTTGCAGTCCATAGTCAGTCTAGTGACTGATTTGGGCCAGTTTGGTCCCAACCAGTCACAACTGGTTTAAGTCGACCCAAACCAGTGTTTAGGCATAAAATTTACCACAAGACAATAGACGGATACTACAACTATGCATAATGGAGATTTAGATATAACTATTTGGCTAACAATGCTGATATCTAGTGTCAATGAATGTTAATCACAATGGTAGAGATGGTGTTGAAATTAAATCCTGATACATGCTGCATACATGAGGTCATGCATGCAGCACACACATGTTACTGTGCTTACTGCACATACATGTGGTAAACACATTCCCAAGTCATGTGACATCCTTACTATTATGTATATAAGGAGAACCTGTACTATAGAAGATATACAGTGTTCTTACCTCTGCTAAACCCTAGCTCTAAGACTAACTAAACCCCAGGTAGGTTATAAGGAATGTGTCGTCTCTTCCTCTGTGCAGTGTATGTAGTCTGCTCCAACAGGTTATGGGCCCTGCTGGGCACGTCGCGAATGCGCCTTAACTGGCTGCGAATGATGTTGACTTCATTGTCTCCAAATTGTAACCTTGCGCTCTTCATGAGCTGCATTGCGCTCCCTGCAAGCTGCATTTAAAAACCCAGGTTGACTAGGGTTAACCACTCTGAAGGAGTGTTTTTGCCTGAGATTATGGAATGTGTTTTCTTGAATAGAGGACTGATTGAGCGCTTTTACCAGCTGCCACTATAACATCATGTCTTCAACTCTTGAAAAACTCGTACAAACTTTTGACAGCTTTAACTACATTCAATGGGCCGACTCAATGAAGGCGTGGCTCAGGTCTCAGGGCCTCTGGCAAATAACTAGCGAGATGGAACTAAAACCACCCCTGGCACCTCCTTTGATGGCAACAAATGCTGCACTAGTAGCGGAAGCTAATGCCAAGCTCTAGACCTGGAACAATAAGAATGACCAGGTGATTGGTAGCCTAGTGCTCCACCTGGCCCCCTCTATTCAGCAGTGTGCCAATACCAAGGACACTGCTGAGGAGGTGTGGGATCTCATCCGCATCGACTATGGTGTCGATGGCCCCTCCCAAGTCTTTGCGGACTTTAGGTCTGCAATCGCAATCAAAATTCCGGCTGCGAATCCCATGCCAGAGATTGCCAAAATGGCTGATCAATTCGAGCTCCTTATGGCTGCCAATGTTGCCATCCCCGAATTAGTACAGGCAATGATTTTACTTGCTGCAATGCCGCGCGAGTATGATTCTCTATCTGCCACAGTCCTTAACACGACTGCTACTAGAGCCTTGACATTTAAACATGTCAAGGACTCCATTGTTGCTGAGGCCTCATGGTGCACAGCAGTTGGAAAGCCCATCAGCCCACCTCAGGTCGCCAAGCTTTCTGCTGTCAAGCGCAAAGGGGAAAACCCCAAATGGCAATCTCAAGGCAACAATGGAGATTCATCCCAAAAGTGTGGACGACGTGGGGACAAAAAGACTAAAGAGGAAAAGCCTAAAGAGAAACATTCCCACCTCATCTCACAAGCCTTTACTACTATAAATGGTAATGGCACCATCATACCACCGATGCCACTCATCCAGCGCATCGAGAAGCGTGAACATACTCCCACAAGGGATTCTCACTGCTGACCACCTGCACAGGCATACACGGGCGCGGCCTCTACCTCTCATTCGGTCTATACCGAATATCAGCAGGCTCAAGACACCCTCGAGCAAATGAATCTCCCATGCAGCGCAAAAAATCTGCGACTGCTGGAAGAGCACCTAACAGTGCGAGAAGGTAAGAGGAGGAGGATTGAACCAGAACCAAGGATCGTAGAGGTAGAAGACGATAGCGTCTCCCTTGGATCAGAACCTGCCATTTCTGATAAAGAAGTATGGAAACCGTCGATGAAATGCTCATTGATGAACTCCTTGAAACAGGTACATATGATGAAAGGTCAGTCCTTTTCCCTGCCACAAGCACAAGAATTAACATTCCACTGATCACAGTAAACTTTTCATGTGAAATTTTACTGCTACTAAATGTATCATGGAACAATTTACATCTTAATATATGTGTTATGTGTGCAAATGGAAATTGTAAGAAAGGTGCCGACTGGATCATGGATTCAGGCGCATCAAAACACTTCACTGGTGAAATGAAAAATTTTGCTTCTTATAAACCTTTACTGAGAAAGGACTCTACCCTGGTTCAAACAGCCACGGATACTACTCATATAGTAGGGAAAGGAGCAGTCTTCATTAGACATCAGGTAGTATGTCATGGGAAGTCAGAGACACGTGAAACACAATTATACCCCATCTACTACATATCCGACTGTAATGCTCGATTACTGTCAATGGGCGTCTTCTTGCAAGACAGAAGTGATGTGCATGGTTCCTCCGCACACATTTCATTTTTCAAGCAAGGAAACCCAATTATGGATTGCATCCCTCTTATGAAACGTGACACTATTTATTGGGCTCGGACTCATATATTGAGCACCAAGGGAATCAATGTCGTGACAATGTACGTTGCAGACTACTCAACTTGGCATAAGCAACTTGGACACCCATCCAAAGAGGCGCTAGGGAAGATGCCTAATAGCACCATAGAATTCCCCAGGAATTTAATTATTCCTAAAGACAAAATTATATGTCCAGGGTGCACTGGAGGGAAAATGACCTCAAAATCTTTTCCCGAATCAGATTCATGCACAGAAAGACCCTTTGAATTAATACATTCCGATCTGAAGAAACTCCCAGTACTATCGTACCATAAACATAAATACTTTATTGTATTTCTGGATGACAAGACGTCACATATCTGGGTCCAATGCCTTAAAAAGAAATCTGATGCTGCTGCGGCCATCAGACAATTTCGGGCAGTGGCTTTGACACAGTATGATGCTACAATCAAGCACTGGCATGTTGATCCAGGGGGGGAGTTCAAAGATTGTGAGCTACAAAATGTGCTCAAGGACTTTGGCATCAAAATAGAAATGTCTGCACCCCACATTCACCAACAGAATGGGCACACAGAGCATGCCATAAGGACAATCATGGAAAAGTTGCAAACCCTGTGATTTACTGCATGTCTACCACAAACATGGTGGGAATTTTGCATTGAACATGCAACCCACCTCTACAACCAAACCCCGATAAGGCACCTGAAATGGCTGACACCAGTTGAGGACCTGACAAAGGTCTGCCCACATCTAAATGATCTAAAGGTTTTCGGTTGTGGTGCTTACGTCTACCTACCCAAGGAGAAGCATCCAAACACATTGGCTTCTCGATCGGAGTTGATGACATACCTTGGATTAGAAGATGGCATTAAAGCATACTGTTTCATGCAACCTAGTGGCGCAATATTCATTGGTGCTACAGCACTATTTGATGAAATGTTGTTCCCATGCTGTCCCGGAGCTAAAACTCCTGCCAATATGGACCTTGGTGATTTTCCACCTCCAGAACCAGAAAATGATGACCACTCATCTGGAATGGATGGCGATGATTCTATACCGCCACAAGATCCACCCCTTCCTCCATCATCAGAAAATGATGATGATGATGTACCAAGTGAGCAAAAGGCACATGATGATGTGACAGATGCTCCTCCTCCACCGCCTCCAGTAACCACTGAGGACTTTTATCCAAGACGTGATGATCAACAGGAATGGCAGCAATTGCCCCATCGATCAGGCAGGCAGAGGAACATCCCAAACCGTCCTGGCAATACCTATGGAGAGAAGCGACTCCCCTCTGACATAGAGAGAGACATTGCACGTGATCAATATTGGAAGAGATCTGTGGGTCAAGATTCGGATCATAACCGAACATGACCACAAACTCAACAGAAAGAACCGGTTGCTGGACCGAGTTCAGCACCCCACGAGAGTGTGCCCAATTCCAATGATCAAGAACATGATCACCCAATGGGGGAACCAGACAAAGCAGGTTATATTAAAAAGATAACCAAGGAAGGAGGAGATAAGCTTATTTGCTGGCCATTGTCAAAAGCAGTCAAACCATCAAGCAAAATAAGCCAAGTTCCAAACCAATTTTGCGATATTGCATGCCTACCATGGCCGCAGCAACATGAGTGGAAACAAGCTTGTCATGAAGAATTAGAGGCTCTTCGTAAGCGACAAGTCTATGACATTGTCGATCTTCCACATGATCAAAAAATGATCAAAAATAGATGGGTTTTCTCCATAAAATCGGATAAAAGAAAACGAGCCAGACTCATGGCCAAAGGCTTTTCACAAGTCAAAGGCATTGACTTTAATGAGATTTTCTTACCGGTAGTCTGCTACGAGACTGTATGCCTCATGTTTGCACTTGCATCTCTAGAGGGCATGTATATGACCAGCCTAGATGTAAAAACCGCATTTTTATATGGCAAACTAGATGAGGAGATCTATATGGATCAACCCAAGGGTTTCAGACTCGAGGGAAAAGAGCACAAAGTATTGCACTTACGCCGAGCATTGTATGGCCTTAAACAAGCCTCACTTGCATGGTGGAAAGAGCTAGAGGCATTCATGCGCACCATTGGGTTCGTGTGCGCCAGCTCCGATGCTGGCATTTTCATACACAAGGATCCTAAGACAGGCAGCATTGTTATTGCACTCGTCTATGTTGATGATGGCTTCTTCATGGGGAAGAACAAAAAACTTGTGGATGAAAATAAAAATGCTTGTCTAAAGCATTGGGAGTGCCGTAGTACTGAAAAAGTCATGGAATTCTTAGGCATGCATGTCACCCAGACTGCAAGCAAAGTCAAACTCAATCAAACTGAATATCTCGCCAAAGTGCTTGAGAGATTCGAGATGACAAATGCCAAAGTGACCCCTACTCCACTCCCAACTGGTTACAGACCATCAGAAAACACAGCAACGCCCAACGTGATGCTTAGATCAAAATATCAGTCTGTGATCGGATCTTTATTGTATCTGATGCTCGGAATGCGACCTGATATTGCTTATGCGGTAATCAAGATGTTGCAATTCTCAGCTAATCCTAGCCAAGAACATCTAGACAAAGCGATGTACATCATGCGCTATCTGGTGGGAACTCAGAAATATAACATTGTCTACGATGGTGAGAAGTCCGAGGGGCTACAGGCCTTTACAGATTCTGATTGGGCAGCTGACACTGTCAAACGCCGATCTACAACGGGTTACTTTGCTACTCTAGCAAGTGGCATTGTGTGCTGGCAGTCCTGTTTACAAAAAACTGTAGCACTGTCATCCACAGAAGCCAAATATATAGCTCTCTCCAACACTTGTCGACAGATAGTGTGGATAGAGTCCTTATTTCAGGAACTTGGATATGTACTGAAGCGCGTACCAATCTGCGCTAATAATCAGGGATCCATCTTTATCGGATCAAATCCAGTTCAGGAAAGAAGGATCAAACATATAGACATTCGCTACCACTATACCCACGAATGCATAGAAAATGACAAAGTCATGGTCGTTTTCATTCCTGGAAATGATAATCCAGCTGACATGTTCACAAAGAACCTTGGCGCTGTCTTATTCAGGAAATTTAGAGACTCTCTTGGAATTACTTTCAAGATTCAAACTTAGCTGCTTAGAGCACTGTACAGTTTGAGGGGGGGTGTTGAAATTAAATCCTGATACATGCTGCATACATGAGGCCATGCATGCAGCACACACATGTTACTGCGCTTACTGCGCATACATGTGGTAAACACATTCCTGAGTCATGTGACATCCTTACTATTATGTATACAAGGTTTTTAAATGTGCCTCCGGCACACGTTGTTCACTGTGTTCATTATGAATACCTCACTGCATTTTATTCATGGATGCACAGCATTTTATTTGACTTTTAGATGGTACACAACTCTTCAGTTGACTTGGGACCGTTGGCCCCAAGTCAACGTGGGGGGGTTGTGGTGTTTATCCCCATCCCCATCCCCATCCCCATCTCCACCTACCCCATCTCCATCTCCATCTCCTTCCCCTTCCCCTTCCCCATGCCCATGCCCACCTACTCCATCCCTGTCCCCATCCCCTTCCCCTTCCCCATACCCATGCCCACCTACTCCATTCCCGTTCCCATGCCCATCTACCCCATCCCCATCACATGTCCACCTACCCCATCCCCTCCCCCATCCCATGCCTACCTACCCCATCCTCTCCCCCATCTCCCCCATCCCCTCTTCCATCTCCCCCATCCCCTCCTCCATCTCCCCCATCCCCTCCCCCATCTCCCCCATCCCCCTCTCCCCCATCCCCTTTCTCTCCTCCCCTTTCCCCCCCTCCCCTCCCTCCTCTCCCCTCTCCCCCATCCCTTTCCTCTCCCCCCCTCTCCCCCCCTCCCCTCCCCCCTCCCCTCTCCCCTCACCCCCTTATGCACCCTCCCCCCTCACCCCCTTATGCATCCTCCATTCTCCCCCCCTCCTCTTGGGACACTGAACATCCATTCTTCTGAGATCATGAATAGGCCAAAGTGGGCTAAATGGGCGGCGTGCAGGAGGCAGCAGAACATGTAAAAGAGGGGCGGGATCAATCTTGGATGATCAAGTCAGTCACCACATTCATCAAAACAATAACAGCCTGCTTACATGTGGAGGTACATTGGCAACAGGAACAGCAGGAGCAGGAACAGCAGGAACAGCAGGAAAAGCAGGAACAGCCACAGGTGGGGGAGGTAGAGGGGGAGGTAGAGGTGGCTACATCATTATTCAGTCAGACCATTGCACATCATGTAAAATATAATTCGACATACAGCAGCCAGAGGTGGAAGTGCTGCATTCCAGGCAGCAAGCTCAGCCCACGCCATTGCAGGAGCAGCAACAGGAGGAATAGAAGCAGCAACAGGAGGAATAGGAGCAGCAACAGGAGGAACAGGAGCAGCAACAGGAGGAACAGGAGCAGCAACAGGAGAAACAGGAGCAGCAACAGGAAGAACAGGAGGAGCAACAGGAAGAACAGGTCCAGCAACAGGAATGGCAGGTCCAGCAATAGGAGGAACAGGAAGAGGAGGGTAAAAAACAGGAGGAGGAGGCTATACAATTTATTGTCAGTTGAATGTCTGGCACCTGCAAGAATAATTCAACTTACAGCTACAGCCAGAAAAAGAGGTGGAAGTGCAGCATGCCAGGCAGCGAGTTCAGCCAAGGTCAATCTAGGAGCAATGGGTTGAGGGACAGCAGGAGGGACAATCATCGGAGGCACTGGAGTAGGAGGAAGAGGCTACATCAATATGCTGTTAGTCACAATCTATCACCTGACAGAACAATTCAACATACAGGAGGAGCCACAGGAATGGGAGGTGCAGGAATTGGAGGTGCAGGAACAGGAGGATCAAAAACAGGAGGTGCAGGAGGGGCATGTAAAAAATATGGGAGAGCTGGATTGTGTAAAGGAGCAACGACAGGCTGTGGTGGAGCTGCATGACTTGAGCCTCTTCCCCTCCCTCTTCCCCTCCCTCTGCCCCTGCCTCTTGGAATCTGTGGAAGAGGAGGAAGTGCCGCCAACTGCTGTGCCAAATGAGGAGGAAGGTGATTGTATTGAGGAGGTGGTGGAGGAGCAGCAATAAAAGGATCGGCATTCAGCAAGGCAATATTATGGGCAGGCGGCAATGGCAGCAGTGGCTGGGCAATGTGCATAGTGCGAACATGGTGTGGAGTCCAGTGGCGAGTAGGGCTATCCAAGGTCCGTTGGTCTCGTTCAGTTTGCTGTGCGGCCATTCGGACACGTCGAGGAGTGTTGGGCGGAGTAGAGTCCATGGGAATCGGGGAGCTCTCTTACAGCAGTGGAGGATGTGACAATCTTGCAGGAGGCTGTGAAATCGGTGCAAACAGTGGCAGTTGATAGTGGAGCGACTTCCAAAAATGGAAGGGGAGGCAACTGCAAACCCACCAGCCCAATCTCCCTGCACACTGTGCCCTGAGAGAGGTCCAAAAAACAACTGGCAGACACTCCTTTTGTTGAAAAAAGAGAAGCCAGGGAGGTAGGACTTCACAGAGCTTCACCTTGGTCTACAGATACCCCAAGAATGCAAAAACAACCCCACTGGAAAAGAGCCCAGAGCCAGAAAGAGAGCAGAAAAGCTAGAAGTGGCCAAAACTCAGCCAAAAATTTGGTTCCTACACCCAGCAAGCCGAAAATTAGCCGAAAAAATTGATCCTACACTCAGTTATTAGATTTGTCATGATAGGAACACCTTATTATATTTTATTTGTCAACAGGCCACCAAGTAGCCGAAAATTTGGTTACTACAGTCAGTTATAAGATTTGTCATCATATAAACACCATATTATATTTGTCATCAGGCCAACACTGTAGCCGAAAATGTTGTTGCTAATTATATTTGTCATCATAGCAACACCCAGTAATTATATTTGTCATCAGGTACAAAAAAAAAAATTAGCCGAAAATTTTGATCCCACACTGTAGCCGAAAATGTTGTTCCTAATTATATTTGTCATCATAGCAACACCCAGTAATTATATTTGTCATCAGGTACAAAAAAAAAAATTAGCCGAAAATTTTGATCCCACACTGTAGCCGAAAATGTTGTTCCTACATAAAGTTATTATATTTGTCATCATAGCAACACCCAGTAATTATATTTGTCATCAGGTACAAAAAAAAAAATTAGCCGAAAATTTTGATCCCACACTGTAGCCGAAAATGTTGTTCCTACATAAAGTTATTATATTTGTCATCATAGCAACACCCAGTAATTATATGTCATCAGGCCCCCAAAAAAACAATTAGCTCGAAAATTCTGATCCCCCAATTATTATATTTGTCATCATAGCACCCAGTAATTATATTTGTCATCAGGTCCCAAAAAAAAAAAATTAGTTGAAAATTTTGATGTAGCCGAAAATGTTGTTCCTGCATTATTATATTATTGTAGCCGAAATTGATCCCACACTGTAGCCGAAAAAATACTGTTTCCACACATTATCACTTAGTATATTTGTGATCCGGCCCCAAATTAGCTGACATTTTGTTCCCATCTTTCACTTATATTTGTCATCATGTCTCACGACTCTCAAAGTAGGTCATCACTTTCCCATCCACTCAGAGCAACTCCCACGGCCTGTTCACTTCCCACGGCCTAGTCACCTGACCATCCTCCTTTTATTATTGACAAGGTTTTTAAATGTGCCTCCGGCACACGTTGTTCACTGTGTTCATTGATGTTCTATGAGTAGTAGTTACATATGTACAATATATATTTTAATCTAATAACACTTCATCATATACAATATTTTTTGTCTTTGCACTATCCTCTGAGCTTGGCCATATTGCCTTGATATTGTGGACAGACTTGACCCTGGATATTGCCACATAGAACTGCCCATGTGTAAAGACAGGACTTCTGAAATCCAAACCCACATGCTTCACTGACTGCCCTTGTGACTTGTTGATCGACATTGAAAAGCAAAGACGAACAGCAAACTGCAGTCGAGAGAGTGTGAAGGGGAGTTGACCTTCAATGGGCCGAAGTCGCATCCGTGGAATGAAAACAGTCTCTCCTGCATTATCTCCAGTGATCAACCGAATCTCCAAAACCCTATTTCTGATCCGAGTCAATATCCCCCGACTTCCATTGCAGACCCCTCCAGCAATGTTGAGATTGCGAAGTATCATGACAGGGACGCCGACTTTGAGTGCCAAATGTGCCAAAGGTAGACCTGAGCAGTTGATGGAGTTAAGATATTCTTGGGGATATAGAAGTTCGGCATTCTCATCATTTGCAATCGAGTCAGCACTGTGAAAGACGTGCTCCTGCCCAGGAAAATTGTGAAGAATGTGATGGTTCAAATCGTCGACATCATCGTTCTTGCTCGCCAGGATGACCCGCTCTGAAAAGTATTGATCTGAATGCTGAGCCTGATCATAGATGCCAGGATAGATGGTGTGGATGAGAGAAGCGATGGTGTTCTGAGGACATTTGAGATGATCAGGAAGATTGATAGTGCCACCTTCATCTGTATGACCACCCTTTCCAACCTCCAACTGCCACTTTGCAAAGTTGCGCTCCTGAAGATCGTCTGTGTTCAAACGCATGTTGATTTTGAGATGAAGGATTTTGATGTGTTGCCAGAGAACAGAGCGTTGCAAAGAAGCACCAACGATTTGAGGTCGAGAACCCTTCTCAATGACAGGCAGGATCTGATGAAAGTCGCCCCCAAAGACCACAGGCACACCCCCAAAGGGTTTGTCACATTGGAGAATGTCTTTCAGAGTGCGGTTGACAGCTTCATGGAGATGACGATGCTGCATGAGTGCCTCGTCCCAAATGATCAAGTCAGTCTGCTGCAGGAGCTGTGCCCGTGTTGAACCTCTGGAAATGGTGCAGGTGGATGACTCGTTTATGATGATTGGGATCTGAAAGCAGGAATGGGAAGTACGACCGCCTTTGAGCAAAAGAGCAGCTATTCCAGACGATGCAGCACAGAGGACGATCTTGCCTTGAGAGCGAAGCTGATGGCAGAGGGTGTTGTAAACATAGGTTTTGCCAGTGCCACCTGGACCATGGAGGAAAAAGGTCTGGCCAGTCTTGTTGTTGACTGCATGGATGATCTCATCAAAGACAGCCCTCTGATCATGATTGAAAGTGTCCAGATTGTGTGCAGCCAACTCGGCCTGCTCCACAACATCGTATCTGCGCTGCTCTGCGATCAACCGGTTCTGAATGTTGGCATCCCAATTCTGAGTGATCTGAGGCATGTATGGCCAATCCTTCTCGAGAGATTTCCCAGAGACCATGAGAAGCTGATTGATAAGATAAAGGCCATAATCATGGACATCGTCATCGGTGGGGTTGATACGAATGTTGGTGTGCTGAAGCTGATATCTCAAGTCATCGCAAATGTGAGGCCAATATATATTCCAGAGGTGGACAGGATCAGAGGGAGCACAGTCACGAAGGATGGTGACAAAAAGATTGCGAAGCTGACGACCGGTTGCCATGGACTTTGCTTCCTCCAGACACTGCTGCCACTCTTGGTCATCCTCCAAAAGGCCACGGGCGAGGCAGGCCTCTCTGAATGAGGGAGCGACGATGCCCTGAAAAGTGCGAAGGTCTTCATATGATGTAGCCCCTTTCACAGCAGTGAGAAGCAGCCTGAGGTAAAAGCGTTCACCGGCACTGGGTGGAGCATAGAACATTCTTCCAATGGCGAATCCCCTCTGCCTGGGCTTCCACTTGTGAGCCCTTTGATCCCACACAAATTTGGAAGGAAAGTCCTGGTAAAGAACGACCTGTGCAAGCTCTGGATACTCCTGATTGGCCTTGAAGAAGGCAGTGAGGGTGGTGTCACGCTGTGCAGCATGCTGGACGATTTCCTGGATAGACTGTGGACCGTTCTGATTCCAAGTGACATACTGCTGGCCAGGAAGGTGGACCTGAAGACGGACAACGTTGGGAGAAGCACCATGCATGGTGAAGTGGAAGAGGCGCCAGATGCTTTCGCATGCAGATATGTAGCGAGCGTCGAGGTACTGCCTGACTTCATCATTGCAAGTTCCAAACTCCATGGTGATGCGATCGTGGCCTTTGTAGACATATTTGTAGATGTACTTGATGGCCTTGATGGAGCTGATGGACTCGATATTGATGTGGCAACGGTACTTCCAGATGAGATAGGCAGAGTAAGTGACCACCCAACGATTGTCGACCTGCTTTCCCCGAACGTGATATGTGTGTCCAGTGTCCCGACGCTTGGTAGAGGCATAGGCATCCTCAGAGATGGTGGTCTGATCCCTGAATGGCTTGGGGAAACCTTTGGAGCACTGTCCATTCACCATGCAAGGAGCTGCAGGGTTCTCTGCACCACAGGGTTTATGGACCATGAACTTTTTGATGAGGTCGAGGAGCTCAGGATCATCGTCAGGAAACTCTGAAGACAGAAGGCTGTCTATCTGCTCGGGGGTGCGAAGCTTGGATTGCTCATCGAGAAAGATAATGCAGTGCATGTGAGGAAGGCCACGCTTCTGAAACTCGATGGTGAATAGATAAGCCACAGCCTTTCCAAATATGCCAGCCTCAATATCCTTGATCATCTCCTTCTGCTTTGCATAGAATGCACGAACGACCAAATCCGGGCGATCTGCTGCAGTCTGCCCTGGACGAAGAGCATCCCGTATTTCTGGCCAGGCAGGGTTGGCAGTGATGGTGAGAAAGAGATCGCCTCCATTGCAGTGACGATTGATGGCGAATGCATCCTGAAGAAGCTGCTGCATGTGACGTGTGCTTCCTGCAAAGGACGAAGGAAGAATGATTCTTTGACCCAGAGACTCTGTGTCCACATCGATGTTTGCAGCCACAGCATCTGCCAGGCCAACATAGACTTCGCCTCGAATGGTGTCCTGATTCATCAAAATCCAGCGCAACCGATCCTGCTCAGCAGTGGCCCATCCATCACACACAAACTCCTGAAAGAGCTTTCCAGTCAGAAAGATATGCTGGGGCTCGACAGCAGGCGGTCGAAGGTGGAGGCGATAGCAGTAGAATTCGGATTTGGAGACATGTTTGTGAACTCTGGCACCAACTCGGTTGTTGGCATTGACAGCTGCATACTCGATTTGAGGGTGCCATTGGAGCTGGCCAGTAGGAAACAGCAAAACATAGTGAAGGGCAGGATAGAGGGGATGGACGTCACTGATGCGCTGAAGGGGAGGGCCATGCCTGCGGTAGAGAACAATGTCGCGTGTGCTCTCTGGCTGATCGCCATCACCTGGAAGAATGACAGCAATCTCATTGTTGGTAGCATCGGGCAGATTGTAGCGGCGACGGTCACAGGATTGATCAAAACGCAAAGCTATCTTGCACTGCTGGTGTGGAGGCAAGTTCCTGGTGAGCTCATGAGCCTGCTTGTACATCTGAACTGCTGGATGGTGACGGTGGAGCATGTCCTGAAGAGTGAGCAAAGTGTGGTGATGGAGGTGAGTGTTCCAGGCATTGGCCATGCGAAAGTTGACAGCATCAGCTGGATCGTAAATATATAGCTGAGCATAAACAGGAGGTTCACCCTCTGGTGGAAGAAGAGATCCAATTTTGTGGGACAGCTCGCCATGGAGTTTGTAGACATAGGGACCGACGCCATCATTCACTGCCTCTTCCCCCTCATTGACCGACTCGTCAATCTTGCGACCGATAGAAGTCATGGCGAGTGCATTATTGTAAGTGCGGATGTGATCACGAAATGATTTTCCAATGTCGTCCTGAGCAGTGAGCAATTGTATAAGCTCAGGTGGGACTGGGTGAAGAGGTGGCAAAGCGATCTTTCCACTCAGACAGCACATGCCGAATCTGGGATTTATATTGGAGGAGGTGGTAAGACGTTCGGCCATCCAGTGCAAAGCATGGCAATTGGGACACTGAACATCCATTCTTCCGAGATCATGAATAGGCCAAAGTGGGCTAAATGGGCGGCGTGCAGGAGGCAGCAGAACATGTAGAAGAGGGGCAGGATCAATCTTGGATGATCAAGTCAGTCACCACATTCATCAAAACAATAACAGCCTGCTTACATGTGGAGGTACATTGGCAACAGGAACAGCAGGAGCAGGAACAGCAGGAACAGCAGGAAAAGCAGGAATAGCCACAGGTGGGGGAGGTAGAGGGGGAGGTAGAGGTGGCTACATCATTATTCAGTCAGACCATTGCACATCATGTAAAATATAATTCGACATACAGCAGCCAGAGGTGGAAGTGCTGCATTCCAGGCAGCAAGCTCAGCCCACGCCATTGCAGGAGCAGCAACAGGAGGAATAGAAGCAGCAACAGGAGGAATAGGAGCAGCAACAGGAGGAACAGGAGCAGCAACAGGAGGAACAGGAGCAGCAACAGGAGGAACAGGAGCAGCAACAGGAGAAACAGGAGCAGCAACAGGAAGAACAGGAGGAGCAACAGGAAGAACAGGTCCAGCAACAGGAATGGCAGGTCCAGCAATAGGAGGAACAGGAACAGGAGGGTAAAAAACAGGAGGAGGAGGCTATACAATTTATTGTCAGTTGAATGTCTGGCACCTGCAAGAATAATTCAACTTACAGCTACAGCCGGAAAAAGAGGTGGAAGTGCAGCATGCCAGGCAGCGAGTTCAGCCAAGGTCAATCTAGGAGCAATGGGTTGAGGGACAGCAGGAGGGACAATCATCGGAGGCACTGGAGTAGGAGGAAGAGGCTACATCAATATGCTGTTAGTCACAATCTATCACCTGACAGAACAATTCAACATACAGGAGGAGCCACAGGAATGGGAGGTGCAGGAATTGGAGGTGCAGGAACAGGAGGATCAAAAACAGGAGGTGCAGGAGGGGCATGTAAAAAATATGGGAGAGCTGGATTGTGTAAAGGAGCAACGACAGGCTGTGGTGGAGCTGCATGACTTGAGCCTCTTCCCCTCCCTCTTCCCCTCCCTCTGCCCCTGCCTCTTGGAATCTGTGGAAGAGGAGGAAGTGCCGCCAACTGCTGTGCCAAATGAGGAGGAAGGTGATTGTATTGAGGAGGTGGTGGAGGAGCAGCAATAAAAGGATCGGCATTCAGCAAGGCAATATTATGGGCAGGCGGCAATGGCAGCAGTGGCTGGGCAATGTGCATAGTGCGAACGTGGTGTGGAGTCCGGTGGCGAGTAGGGCTATCCAAGGTCCGTTGGTCTCGTTCAGTTTGCTGTGCGGCCGTTCGGACACGTCGAGGAGTGTTGGGCGGAGTAGGGTCCATGGGAATCGGGGAGCTCTCTTACAGCAGTGGAGGATGTGACAATCTTGCAGGAGGCTGTGAAATCGGTGCAAACAGTGGCAGTTGATAGTGGAGCGACTTCCAAAAATGGAAGGGGAGGCAACTGCAAACCCGCCAGCCCAATCTCCCTGCACACTGTGCCCTGAGAGAGGTCCAAAAAACAACTGGCAGACACTCCTTTTGTTGAAAAAAGAGAAGCCAGGGAGGTAGGACTTCACAGAGCTTCACCTTGGTCTACAGATACCCCAAGAATGCAAAAACAACCCCACTGGAAAAGAGCCCAGAGCCAGAAAGAGAGCAGAAAAGCTAGAAGTGGCCAAAACTCAGCCAAAAATTGGGTTTCTACACCCAGCAAGCCAAAAATTAGCCGAAAAACCCAGTTATGATCTTTGTCATCGATGACAAATGGGAAAATTAGTTTGTCATCATGGGAACACCTTAAAAAAACAATTAGCTGAAAATTTTGATCCCACACTTGTTGTTGCTAATTAAATTTGTCATCATGGCAAGACCCACTAATTATATTTGTCATCAGGCCCAACAAAAAAACAATAGCCGAAAATTTTGATCCAACACTGTAGCCGAAATTGTTGTTGCTAATTAAATTTGTCATCATGACAACATCCAGTAATTATCTTTGTCATCAGGCCAAAAAAAAAAAAACAATAGCCGAAAATTTTGATTCAACACTGTAGCCGAAAATGTTGTTGCTAATTAAATTAGTCATCATGGCAACACCCCCCTAATTATATTTGTCATCAGGCCCAAAAACACATGCCTACATTATATTATAGTAGCCGAAAAAGCACCCTGTTATTAGTTATTATGTTTGTGATCCAGCCCCAATTTAGCCGAAATTTTTTTTTCGGCTAATCAAAAACTTTTCGGCTAAATTTTTTGAAATGATGGAAACACCCAGTTATTGTCATTTCCCACCTATGACTTATATTTGTCATCATTTTCTCACAGTGGAGGGTTAGTCATGGAACTCCCACCCCTTCAGAGTTAGTCAGAATTCCCACGACCCCTTCACGTGACCATGCTCGCTTTATTATGGATAAGGAGAACCTGTACTATAGAAGATATACAGTGTTCTTACCTCTGCTAAACCCTAGCTCTAAGACTAACTAAACCCCAGGTAGGTTATAAGGAATGTGTCGTCTCTTCCTCTGTGCAGCATATGTAGTCTGCTCCAACAGATGGAATGTGTTAGGTGACATACTGTGTTGGAACCCATCAACTGAGTGTATGATGATAGTCCATGGCAAGTGTAGCAAGGGTTGGATAATCACTGGCCCAGGTTTGATAGATTCAGTCCAAGTCAAATAAAAGCTAGATGAAACAAATTACTTACATTCCACCATGTCAGTGCTGCAGAAGCTTGTGATGCCTGAGTACAAGAATTGTAGTCCTTCAACTCCCAACAGGTTGATCTGGCATCGAGCAAGGTAGTTGATGTGGCAGAATTGGTAGCTAGGCTAGTGAAAGCAGAAACAGTAGTCAAATTCTCAGCAACACTGTTTGCCAGTACTGCAGGAGGAGGATCCCTGAGAACTGGATGTGTTGACAAAGTAGGTATCATCAAAATCACTGTGGTTGGGTCAGCAGACATGAGAGCAGGAAAGAAAAAAATGCTCATAAATGCCATGTACTAATTCTGAGTTCTATTTATAGAACAAGGTTATAATTCCCATTGAACTGAAGTAGCATGGAAATAAATTCCACTCTATCAATGTGGCAAGTGCTGTGATTGCTTATGTAACTTATATAATGAGTGCATGTCCTTGTTCCTCCTCTGTTGACTTGTGCCCTCGCTCATTTCATAAACTTAAGAGATTAAGTATGCTGGAGAACATATGATTTAATTCAAACAAGAAAAATACATATTTAAGGATCTACAGTTTAGCAGGAAACATCTATATATAGTTCATTGATTGTATAGAAAGTTGGGAGTGCTATCGAAATAGTTCCTATCTGGCAATACATAGCTCTTTGAATGCATCACCAGCACACCAGAAATCCATAAGTTATCTGAGGAGTAGGTGGCTTAAGATCTGTGAATTTGAGTAAATGCTGATAATACTCGACCTGGAAACCAAACTGAAACCTGCTAAAAAGGTCTAAGAAGTGTTACACAGGCTAGAGAAAGGGTGCGAGGTGGTACTAAAGATTACTGTTGCTACCCAAGGATTGTAGAGAGGGGTACAAAGTAGTGAGAAGAATTGCAAATAGTTTTAGAAGCATACAAAGGTTTTCAAAGGGCTATGAATGAGGTTCAAGGATGTTCAAACAAGTTTGAGAATGTTAAAAGATGTTTAAGAACATTAGAGGGGTTTGAGGAATGTGGATGGTTTCAAGGGATATCGAAGAATGAATATAGAGAATTGAGGAAGTTTTTCAAGAGGCAACAGATGATAGGCAATAGTTTTGAGAGGCTGGTATGAAAATTTGAAGAAGTTTGCGATGATTTGCAGAATTTAGAGTTGTGATGTGAGGCTTGGACTCAAGAGAATGGCTTTTAAATCAGACAATGAATGGGAGAGGATGACTTCTTTTCTGTTGTTCTGAGTAACTGGTACAAGTCTATGTACATTTTGAAGGGATGTTACTTAAAATGAAATAAAACATGTGGAGAACACGAGGCAATATGCACAGCAATAAAGAACTTTGCAAATCATAAAACAAAATAAGAAATGATGATAAGTGAAATGTACAGAGTCGCAATGTATCAAAAATACTTGTCCTATTGTTTCAATATATCATTGAAACACCAAAGTGCCACAATCGTGTTCTAAAAGTCCTTTGTTGTATCTTCTCATGTCCGGTGGTGGTCGATATGCACCACACTAACTCATGCCGGGTGTGCTGCATGTGTCAGAATGGTGGTGGGATAGGCATATGGCAGCCAACATTGTTCGAAGTGCTGCGAAGTCATTTGAACTTGTTTGAAGTGTTGTGAAATTATTTCATAATGGTTTTGTGAGGTTCATAAGGGTTTGTAAGGGTTGGAAGCATGTGTTGTGATGTGTCAATGCATTTGGAAGTCTCCTCAGACCTTAGAGCACAAAGTGGACCTATCAATGCCTGAACCCCTAAATGCCTTACTAATAGACTTTTATTATCATATGACCTTCAAGACACATTTTTTCTGTCATGTCACATGATTATATGCCAAAAGAAAATGCATCTTGAAGGTCATGGGAGACTCAGAAGTGTAAGTATACAGTCACTGGTGAATTGACAACCTATTGATGTTGTTACTCCCTTTGATTGTGGAGAGGGTCCATGGGGAGATTTCCATTCTTTCTTTCTTGCCATGATGAAATAAGTAGTTTTTTCCCCTTCACTATCTATGTCCAAATCCAGTGGTAATGATATGCAGATACAGGACTGCCCCAAATCCCTTCCCATCCAACTGGGAAGTCAGGCAGTTATTTAGAACCAGAGTATAAAGAGGAGGATAAAGCAGGAGTGACAGATTATGGATTATTGGTCAAGTGTGACCATAGTGACATCTGCCTGGGCCTAGCTTGGAATCCTGGGCCCAAACATAAATATGTTTGTTTTTCTATTCTGATTATATAAAATAACTCACCTTTTATATTTTAGATTCCAAGTCATTGGGAGTAAAGGATGCTGATATGAGATGCCTTGGGCCTCACCCACTGATGACCTCAGCAACACCAAACACAATACTATGGCTCCACCCAAAATGTAATCTCATCTTATTTTGAGAAGTAAAACATGGTTCAAATGAAATGGTCAGGGAGAATGAGAGAAGCACCAAGTGAGATGTTAAATGGAGCCAAGATGCAGTTTATTTAAGTAGGCATAAATACAATTATAATGCACATTAACATCCACCAGAAAGACCAGTTCAGACCAGTTGTAACCAGTTTTGAACAGTTTAACGTAAATTTGATTTGGTGAAACTGCAACCAGTTGCCTGCTGAAAATTTGATGAACCACAACTGGCAGTCCAGTTTTTTTTCAGTTCAGTCCAGTCCATTTTCTGGGTTTTTTTTTTCAGTTTGATGAACTGGACTTTTAATGCTATCAATGAGTGACAGGATAATTGGGAAGACCTCCTCCCCATGGTTAAGTTTGGATACAACAATCATGTCCACTCCTCCATCTAACAAACTCCCTTTCTCCTTGATACAGGGCAATACCCATGCATGGGTTTTAAGCCTTGGCAAGCACCCTCACACTTGGAGATGGTGAACGAGTTCACAGAGTGAATGAGGGACACCTTGGAGGAGGCAAAGTCAGCTTTGGGTAAGGCAAAGGATGACATGGCACACTTCTACAACCAGCATCACTCACCTACACTCACATATAAGGTTTGTAATCATGTCTACCTCGACTCTAGTGACATTTCCACCATGCACCCATCCAAGTAAACTCACCCACCATTTTCTTGGACCATTCCTCATCACTAGATGCATCAGATCACATGCCTACTGCCTATGGCTACCACAGTCAATGTCCAGACTTCACCCCATCTTCCATGTCATAAAATTGCTGCCTGCTCCCATGGATCCATTTCCAGGATGGATGACAAGGCCTTCTCCACAGCCTACAGTAATTGAGGGCAAACCTCAGTATGAGGTCGAGTCTATCCTAGACAGCTGCTTGCGCCAAGGCAAACTTGAATACTTAGTGCACTGGAAGGGTTATGGGTATGAGGAGAACTCTTGAGTTGCAGAGTCCAATGTGAATGCCCCATGACTGGTCAAGGAGTTCCACTGCCAATATTCCTCAGTGCCTCAGTGCATCCAAGCATCTGACTTCAGGCAAATATGGTTTCAAATGCATTGGGGCAATGCATCATATAAGGGGGGGTAATGTAAGGGGAAAGGAAGGCATACCAGACATCTGGGCAGTTTTCTGCATTCATCCCATATTTTTTATATTTTATTTTACTCTATTCTGCCTTTTCTATGATTTTCCATGATTTTATTCCTATTTTATGATTATATTTTGGCTTTTTCCATGTTGGTACATGTTGATAGTTCTATTCTTAGAGACAGGACCCCTTCTGGATGTTTACCCATCAAGGTGACATCATTCTATAGCTTGATCCACCTATTTCTGCTTTTTTGCTATTTTTAGCCTGCTATTTGATTTTTGGGTCTATCACATTCACTGGGCATCGACAGATGGATCCTTAGAGTTTTCTCTTTGGATTCCCCTCTGTTAGGTGCACCTGAAGTGTCTGTATGATGTAGTATAATATTAACTTTGGATTCCTCTCTGTTAGCTCACTATTAAGTGAGGCTTTGAGGTTGCCCTTACAAATATCTGCAGTGTACTCAATAGTTATAGAAGAATTAGAATGGTTGAAAGAAATGATGAGAGTGCACTGGTTATTCTCCAAAATTTTATCCTCTAGTTGCGAAAATCCTCACAAACTACTCTTCTTCAATGATTAGATTGGGAAATAGTCAGGATAGCACAAGATCATGTCAAATTTGGATTGAAAATTGTTATTGTTTGTGCTTTGTTTCAATAGTTCTTTACTGTACTTTTAGTGAGAACATTGAATGGTCATCTGAGCAGAATGTCATAGGCTGGATCTCAGATAATGTGGATTTGCATGTAGAGAGTAATGCTACCAGCTTCACAAGGGATGTTCTATGTATGCTAAACCTAGACTTTGGTCAATGCCACTGTTAGCTGATTGTAGATGGATGTGTATTGCAGGATTGTAGAAGACCAAGTTTGTGACAAACCTCTTCAAACATTGCAGTAATCGAAGAACCAGGATTAACAATGCTTTTGACTAGATTTCTGCCATTAATGTTTATAATGACTGATTGAATGGAGTGGGATTCCTTTGCTGTTATGAAAGTTTCAGGTATTTCTCCAACTAATATAAGTTTCATAAGGGTTGTCAATTACAAAAATATCATCATTAAGAAGATTCATAGCATTATTTCCTTGAAATTGCTGGATGTGACATGATGTGACCTGTTCCTTCCATTTCATACAGACTTCATGAGAGTGTCAGAATTCAGAGTTGCTACTACCAAGATCAGGACTTGGTCAGGAAAACACCAGACTTCTGGTCAGACCCAGTCATTGGTGGTTGGAGGGTTCAGAGGTATCCAGGCAGAATCCACTGGGCTGTAGCAGGCCAGGTGAAAAGGGGCCAGAGAGGACTTGGCTTCAACTTGTAAGAAGTTGCATCCTTCTCCTCATCAGTTGTCCAATTTCAGGGTGGAGGGAGTTTAGATATCTGGAGGGAGTTTAGATATCTGGAGGGTTTCCAGATGGAGGGTGAGGATAGAATAAGCAGAGGTTTTAGAATTGATTCAAAGTCAAGAAGAGTCAAGGGATTAAGAGATTAAGTCAAGATTGGGTCGAGGATGATTAAGGAAGAGTTAAGGATTATTATTAGACTAGAGGTGATTAAAAACAAGCAAATTACAATGTGTAGACAAATATAATTTGCAAACTAAAGTCCAAGGCTAAGCTATGGGCACTTAAATAACAAAGGCTGGAAGAATAATGGAAAAGACAGAAGACCTGTTGGTAAGTGTCCATGACCAAAATTGGTAAGTGTCTATAACCAAAATTGGTAAGACTGTATCCATAATAAAGCGAGCATGGTCACGTGAAGGGGTCGTGGGAATGCTGACAAACTCCAAAGGGGTGGGAATGGCATCATGCCGTGAGACTCTGCAGAGGTGTGGGAATGGGAGAATGGTGAGAAAGTATGACAAATATAACTCAAAGGTGGGAACTTTTTTCTTGGCTAATTTTTCGCCACCTCGAACTTTTTTTTTTGGCTCTGGGCTCATTGGCTATGTAGAATAATATCTGCATGGCATGTAAGGTGCTATATTGCAGTGTTTGCTAAATATAATTTGACTGAGGAGCAACTGTCATTCCATTTACTATGCTGTGAAAGCTGACTAAGCGAACCTCGCGGGCTGAACAAAATGCAAAAACCTGATCATGACCTTGGCACATGACCCAAATAAAATGATTTAGACACATCACTGTATTAGTCAGTAGCAAGTTGGTTGGCTCAATAAAATATGGTTACAATTTATAAATGAGGTCATTACAAAGTCAGGTCAGTATTGAAATAAGTTTGAATTGAAAATTGAGTTCAGAGTTACAATTGAGTTCATTATGAAGTAAAGGAAATAAAAATTACTTGAATACAGTATGTTTAAAAATTGAGTTCATTACAAAGTAAAGTCAGCAAAATAACAGTTACAAATGAGCTCATTATGAAGTAAAGTCTATGAAAATTAGTCTAGAAATGAGTCAAGTTTGAAAATGAGTCAGTAAAAAATAAGTCTGTAAAATGATCTTCGAAATAAGGCATTTGATATAAAATAAAATTACAGTTACCATTATGAAGTAAACTCAATAAAAATTAGTTCAATACAAAGTCATTATGCAGACTTACTAACAAGTTATAATTTGAGTTTGTTATAATGTAAAGTCAATAAATATTACTTTAATACTGACAAAGTGAAGTTGGAGATTTTTTACAAAATTTAAAGAGAGGAGAGGGAGGAGAGCAGGGGTGAGGGGGTGAAGTAGTGAGAGGGTGAGGGGGTGAAGTAGTGAGGGGGTGAGGGAGTAGGGGAGGGGGGAGAGGGGAGGAGGAGGATGGATGGAGAGGGGGGAGGGGGTGAAGTAGTGAGGGGGGGAGGGAGTGAGGGGGTGAGGGAGAGAGGGAGAGAGGAGGGGAGGGAGTGAAGGGGGGAATGGGAAATGAGAGGAAAAGTGGAGAGTGGGTGAGGATAAGAGAGTGGGAGAAGGGAGACAAAGTGAAGTTAGAGATTTTTTACAAAATTTAAAGAGAGGAGAGGGAGGAGAGCAGGGATGAGGGGGTGAAGTAGTGAGAGGGTGAGGGGGTGAAGTAGTGAGGGGGTGAGGGAGTAGGGGAGGGGGGGAGAGGGGAGGAGAGGAAGGGGATGGGGGAGATGGGGTAGGGGATGGGGTAGGTGAGCATGGGAATGGGGATGGAGTAGGTGGGCATGGGTATGGGGAAGGGGATGGGGATGGGGACAGGGATGGAGTACGTGGGCATGGGCATGGGGAAGGGGATGGAGATGGGGATGGAGATGGAGATGGGGTAGGTGGAAATGGGGATAGGGATGTGGAAGGGGATAAACACCACAACCCCCCCACGTTGACTTGGGGCCAACGGTCCCAAGTCAACTGAAGAGTTGCGTACCATCTAAGAGTCAAATAAAAAGTTGTGCATCCATGAATAAAATGCAGTGAGGTGTTCATAATGAACACAGTGAACCACGTGTGCCGAAGGCACATTTAAAAACCTTGTCAATAATAAAGCAAAATCGGTCATGTGAAGGTGGCGTGGGAAAATGAATAACAAACTCCGCAGGGGTGGGAATGGCATCACGCTGTGAGACTCTGCAGAGGTGTGGGAAAGTGAAAATGGTGAGAAAGTATGACAAATATAACTCAAAGGTGGGAACTTTTTTCTTGGCTAATTTTTCGCCACCTCGAACTTTTTTTTTTGGCTCTGGGCTCATTGGCTATGTAGAATAATGTCTGCATGGCATGTAAGGTGCTATATTGCAGTGTTTGCTAAATATAATTTGACTGAGGAGCAACCGTCATTCCATTTACTATGCTGTGAAAGCTGACTAAGCGAACCTCACGGGCTGAACAAAATGCAAAAACCTGATCATGACCTTGGCACATGACCCAAAGAAGATGATTTAGACACATCTCTGTATTAGTCAGTAACAAGTGGATCAATAAAATGTTATTTGCAATTCTATAAGTGAGGTCATTACAAAGTCAGGTCAGTATTGAAATAAGTTTGAATTGAAAATTGAGTTCAGGACAAAGTCAAATCAGTAAAATATAAGAGTTACAATTGAGTTCATTATGAAGTAAAGGAAATAAAAATTACTTGAATACAGTAAGTTTAAAAATTGAGTTCGTTACAAAGTAAAGTCAGTAAAATAACAGTTACAAATGAGCTCATTATGAAGTAAAGTCTATGAAAATTAGTCTAGAAATGAGTCAAGTTTGAAAATGAGTCAGTAAAAAATAAATCTGTAAAATGATCTTCGAAATAAGGCATTTGATATAAAATAAAATTACAGTTACCATTATGAAGTCAAGTCAATAACAATTAGTTCAATACAAAGTCATTATGCAGACTTACTAACAAGTTATACATTGAGTTTGTTATAATGTAAAGTCAATAAATATTACTTTAATACTTACTGACAAAGTGAAGTTGGAGATTTTTTACAAAATTTAAAGAGAGGAGAGGGAGGTGAGCAGGGGTGAGGGGGTGAAGTAGTGAGGGGGTGAGGGAGTAAGGGAGGGAGGAGAGGAGAGGAGGAGGATGATGGAGAGGGGTGAGGGGGTGAAGTAGTGAGGGGGTGAGGGGGTGAAGTAGTGAGGGGGTGAGGGAGTAAGGGAGGGGGGGAGGGGAGGAGGAGGATAGATGGAGAGGGGGGAGGGGGTGAAGTAGTGAGGGGGGGAGGGAGTGAGGGGGTGAGGGAGTGAGGGAGAGAGGAGGGGAGGGAGTGAGAAAGTGGAGAGTAGGTGAGGATAAGAGAGTGGGAGAAGGTGAGAGGGGGGGGTGAGAGGAGGGGGTGAGGAAGAAGGGGGAGAGAGATGAGAGAGAGGAGGGGGGGAGAATGGAGGGTGCATAAGGGGGTGAGGGGGGAGGGTGCATAAGGGGGTGAGGGGAGAGGGGAGGGGGGAGGGGAGGGGGGGAGAGGGGGGGAGAGGAAAGGGATGGGGGAGAGGGGGGGAGAGGAAAGGGATGGGGGAGAGGGGAGAGGAGGGAGGGGAGGGGGGGAAAGGGGAGGAGAGAAAGGGGATGGGGGAGAGGGGGATGAGGGAGATGGGGGAGGGGATGGGGGAGATGGAGGAGGGGATGGGGGAGATGGAGGAGGGGATGGGGGAGATGGGGGAGAGGATGGGGTAGGTAGGCATGGGATGGGGGAGGGGATGGGGTAGGTGGACATGTGATGGGGATGGGGTAGGTGGGCATGGGGACAGGAATGGAGTAGGTGGGCATGGGCATGGGGAAGGGGAAGGGGAAGGAGATGGAGATGGAGATGGGGTAGGTGGAGATGGGGATGGGGATGGGGAAGGGGATGGAGATGGAGATGGGGTAGGTGGAAATGGGGATAGGGATGTGGAAGGGGATAAACACCACAACCCCCCCACGTTGACTTGGGGCCAACGGTCCCAAGTCAACTGAAGAGTTGCATACCATCTAAAAGTCAAATAAAAAGCTGTGCATCCATGAATAAAATGCAGTGAGGTGTTCATAATGAACACAGTGAACCACGTGTGCCGAAGGCACATTTAAAAACCATGTCAATAATAAAAGGAGGATGGTCAGGTGACTAGGCCGTGGGAAGTGAAGAGGCCGTGGGAGTTGCTCTGAGTGGATGGGAAAGTGATGACCAACTTTGAGAGTCATGAGACATGATGACAAATATAACTCAATGGTGGGAACCTTTTTCTCAGCTAATTTTCGCCACCTCTATCTTTTTTTTTTTTTGGGTCTGGGCACTTTTTCTATATAGAGTGTAAAAATTGAGTTTAATGACAAAGTGAAGTTGGAGATTTTTTACAACATTCAAAAGAGAGGAGAGGGAGGAGAGCAGGGGTGAGAGGGTGAGGGGGTGAAGTAGTGAGGGAGAGAGGGGGGGAGGGGGTGAAGGGGGGAATGGGAGGTGGGAGTGGGTGAGGGGGTGATGGGGGAGGGGGGGGAGTGAGTAGGGGAGGGGGGAGAGAGGAGGAGGAGGATGGATGGAGAGGGGGGGAGAGGGGGGAGAGGGAGGGGAGTAGGGGAGAGGGGAGAGGGAGGGGAGTAGGGGAGAGGGGAGAGGGAGGGGAGTAGGGGAGAGGGGAGAGGGAGGGGAGTAGGGGAGAGGGGAGAGGGGGTGAAGGGAGGAGGGGGGTGAAGGGGTGAGGGGGAAGGAGGGGGGAGGAGATGAGGAGGGGGAGAGTGAGTGAGAGGGGGGAGGGAGTGAGTGAGGGGGTGATGGGGGTGAAGTATTGAGGGGATGAGGATATGAGAGTGGGAGAACATGAGAGGGGGGGGTGAGAGGGGGAGTGAGGAAGAAGGGGGAGAGAGAGGAGAGAGGGGAGAGGGAGGAGGGGGAGGGTGCATGAGGAGGTGAGGGGGGAGGGGAGGGGGGGAGAGGGGAGAAGGAGGGTGGATGGAGAGGGAGAGAGGGAAGGGGGAGGTAGGGATGGGAAGGGGATGGGGGTGAAGTAGGTGGAGAAGGGGATAAGGGAGAGGGAGAGGGAGAGGGAGAGGGAGAGGGAGAGGGAGAGGGAGAGGGAGAGGGAGAAGGAGAGGGAGAGGGAGAGGGAGAGGGAGAGGGAGAGGGAGAGGGAGAGGGAGAGGGAGAGGGAGAGGGAGAGGGAGAGGGAGAGGGAGAGGGAGAGGGAGAGGGAGAGGGAGAGGGAGAGGGAGAGGGAGAGGGAGAGGGAGAGGGAGAGGGAGAGGGAGAGGGAGAGGGAGAGGGAGAGGGAGAGGGAGAGGGAGAGGGAGAGGAAGAGGGAGAGGGAGAGGGAGAGGGAGAGGGAGAGGGAGAGGGAGAGGGAGAGGGAGAGGGAGAGGGAGAGGGAGAGGAAGAGGGAGAGGGAGAGGGAGAGGGAGAGGGAGAGGGAGAGGGAGAGGGAGAGGGAGAAGTGGATGGGGATGGGGATGGGGGAGATGGGGATGGGGGAGATGGGGATGGGGGATGGGGGAGAAGGGGATGGGGGAGAAGGGGATGGGGGATGGGAATGGGGAGGTGGGGATGGGAAGGGGATGGGGGTGAGGTAAGTAGAGAAGGGGATGGGAATGGGAGAGGTTGGAATAGCGGAGATGGGGATGGGGAAGGGGGAGAAGAGGATGGAAATGGGGGAGAAGGGGATGGGAATGGGAGAGGTTGGGATAGTGGAGATGGGGATGGGGAAGGGGGAGAAGAGGAAGGTGATGGGGGAGATGGGGATGGGGAAGGTGATGGGGGAGAAGAGGAAGGTGATGGAGGAAATGGGGATGGGAGAGATGTGGAAGGGGATAAACACTACAATCCACCCACGTTGACTTGGGGCCAATGGTCCCAAGTCAACTGAAGAGTTGTGTACTATCTAAAAGTCAACTAAAGAGTTGTGTAACCATGACACCCCAAGTCCAAAGGCAACTAAGGAGTTGAGTAACTGTAGTAGAATTAAGCATTGTATTATGTATATGCAAGCTGGCCCATGAAAATAAACCACCACTCACACATTCACAGACCGAGTCAAAAAATGCAATGAAGTGAACAATGTGCACTGAAGTCAAAAAATGCAATGAGATGTTGATAAAATTTAATGAACACAGTGACCAACATAAGCCATACTTCACTCATGAGTGGTTCTGTGTAGCAATATCATGAGTAAGGTCTGTGCACAACGTCAAGGCTATATGGCCAAGTGACAGTGGAAGTGCAAAAACCAAAAGTATTGTATATAATGAAGTACTATTAGAGTAACATAGAAATGAAGTACTATGTATATAGAAATGAAGTCCATACTTATTAAACATGTTAACACATGACAGTGGAAGTGCAAAAACCAAAATAATGAAGTACTATCAGACTAACATAGAAATGAAGTCATGATAGTGGAAGTGCAAAAACCAAAAATATTGAATATATTACTTATTAAACATGTTAACACGTACTGGAGGCACATTCCCAACCTTGTTAGGAATAAAATAAGTAAGCAAATGATTACTAAGGCATGTGACAACTTGTCTGATGACTAAAAAGTGCTGTGGCTGGAATGCTGATGGAGAAGGTCAGAAAAGAGTTGGAAAGGAGTCAGGAGTTATCAGGAATTTGATTGGGTGAAACAGGTCTTGACAGAGAGTGTGAAAGTAATTCTTTGGACATTAAAGTGATAATCATGGTTTTTATTAATCAGATGAAGACATCTTCAATAATTTTGTCCCTGTAAATTGGGCTTGGGTATGGTAGGAAAGTCCTTCTTTGTCTTTGCCTTTTCCTGTTGATGCAAAATTGCATTCATGAGGAGGTTAGATACAAATTTTCCTTAGTGCCACTGTATAGATGTATTACAGATTGCAATGGTGTTTTGGAGGTCAAAGATGGTGCTGAATTCAAAGTAGGTAGATTGGTTGCTGTAGATGAGATAGATGGTGCTGGTACTTGTGGAACAGATCATTTGACTGGTGCAGGAATTTGAGGGATTGAAGGCCAAGAGGTAGGAACTGTTGGCACATTCAAATCAGTTCATGCAAAGGGTCTACCACTTCATAAGGCATATAGCTCTTGTCTGAGTTTTGCGATAACATTTTCAGCTGTTGTAGATAGGTCAGTAGTTTGGTAAACACCTCTGGATGGTATCAAAGAAACTGTTGAAGATGCAATATTATACATTAGTGAAGGGGTGACATTAGATGGAGAGTTTTGTTGAGTCCATTCATCAATTCTGTTCTTGATAAAATGACCAGTGATGTTTCGAGGAGTAAATTGACCATTTGGGAGAACAAGTGTTCTTCTTTACACTTTCCTTCATTGGTATATGATTGGCAAGCCAAGCAGTTGCTAATGAAATGTCCTGTAAGCCCACCAAAGATGCAAACTAAATTTTTGAGCTGGTCCAAATGAGATCCACTGTTAGGTCAAGTAGTGTTTGTGGACTTTGGACCTGCTAAAGCAGTTACAAGAGTAGCTGTAAATTTTTCAAGAATTGCTGTAAGATCTTCTAATTTAATTTGAAGAGAAGATGTTAAGGTTGTTGGTATTGCCAAAGATGTTGAAGAATGCAAACTGAGTAGTGATGTCAAGTCCAAAGTCATAGATCCTGCTAGAACAAGTTTTGCTGCTGTGTGGATATCATTGAGTGGGTAGGGATCATTGGAATAGTGATCAGGAAATTTCAGTTTGAGTCATTGGATGATTCTAGCCCATAAACCTGGTTGGAAACTATGAATGAAGGCTCTGCTTTGTTCAGCATCAGAAATCCTGCCTTTAGTATATAAAAATTTCATTATGTTATAAAATGACCAAAAATATAATTCCAAATCATTCACATTGTAAATACCAATGCAAAGTTGTTCACTGACTAGTTTGTCCATGTCCAAAATTGACCATTTGCAATCATCTTCAGAACCAGGATACAGTTTGTAGATAGCGATGCAAAAATTCTAGAATGAAGTACCAACATTGTATTCTGGGTGGCATTGAATTTCAGAGCCATGGAATGACCATGAGCTGGCATAGTGGCTTGTATAGTCATGAATGCGATGATTGTTGGGGTAGGGGTTAAAACTTGAGTGAAAGATGGTAGAGGTGTCAAAGTTGTTGGGATGAAGACAATGGGATAGGTAAGGGGAATAGTTGACAATGTGTCAATTCTGCTTTAGAAACTGGGATTAAAATATCTCCAGATTGTTTGAGAGATTTGAAGGCATGGCGAGCATCAATTCAGAGGTTTCTGGCTTGTGTTGGCCTAAGACAGGGGATTTGAGATGGATTAGGTGATGAAATGATTTAGAAACCCCTCATGGTAAGCTCCAAAAATGATCATACTTGACTCGAGAACCCAAATAACACCCACTACAAAAATCTTGAATGGTATAATGCAAGTTAGAGGAAGGGTGCGAGGTGGTACTAAATATCACTGCTGTTATCCAAGGCTAGGGTGACAAAGTCAGAGGAGGTCTGATGAGATTCAATAAAATTCAGGGGCATACAAAGCTCTGTGAAGTGCATTGAGAAAAGTTCAAAGATGTCTGAGAAAGTTTGAGGACATTCAAGGAGTTTCTAGAGAATGAGAATAGTTTTGGCTAATGTTGACAATAGATGATAGCAATGTGGAAAGGTCTTGATAGTGGATAGACAATAGAGATAGACAATAATTTTGAGAAGCTAGTACAGAAAATTTGAGGAATATTGAAGTAGCCTGCTAAACTTTCAAGATTAAAACAAGAGGCCTGGACTCAAGAGTATTGCTCTTGGATCAGATGATGGCTATAAGAGGATGATCTCTTCTGTCTCTCCAAGTAGCTAGTACAAGGCTGTATATGTTTTGAAGAGATGGTACTTAAAAGGAAATAAAACATGTGGACTACATGAGGCAAGATGAGCTTATGACCCATGCCTTTGTCATGGCGTTCTCTCGCTTTGCTCGCTCAGCCTGACACCGGCATGGGCCAGCTCGCGTATATGTAACACAATGCTTAATCCCACTACAGTTACTCAATGACCGAAATGGTCATAGCATATGTAATGAATTACACTCCTTTGCTTTGAGCTGCTCCAGACACTCTTTTTATACAAAACCATGTCCATTTTGAACCGAACTCGCCCTGCTTTTATTCCTTCCTCGTCTTCAAAGAGCCTTTGCTTTCAGCTACTCCAGACACTCTTTTTATACAAAACCATGTCCATTTTGAACTGAACTTGCCCTGCTTTTATTTCTTCCTCGTCTTCAAAGAGCCTTTGCTTTCAGCTGCTCCAGACACTCTTTTTATACAAAACCATGTCCATTTTGAACTGAACTCACCCTGCTTTTATTTCTTCCTCATCTTTAAAGAGAGATTCTTTTGATCTTCTTGATTGACTTGGTATTGACTTGTATTAAGGTGTTATTGACATTATTACAAAGTTGTATTGACTTGTTATATTGACTTTACTACAAACTTGTTGCTAATATCATTACAAACTTTTATTGACTTGTTATTGACTTTATTACAAATTTGTATTCACTTGTTATTGACTTGTTATTGACATCATTAGAAACTTGTATTGATCTGTTATTGACATTAGCACAAACTTTTGTTGACTTGTTATTGAATACACACCAAGGTTTAGTAACCTGCCCTAAAGTTTTCTCACAATACATTTTTCAACCATTTGATTCAATCCCAGTACAATCCAAATCTAATTCTAATTCTAATTCTAATTCTAATTCTAATTCTAAATCCAAGTCTATGTTGATATCTATATTAGTTTCCAATTCCTGTAAATAATCTCTCAAGTTACTCACCTTTGCTAAACAACTCCATTCAACACTTCCTTGTATACCACATTGGCAGTTCTGTTATTTCCATTGTTTTCATTCAACAGCACCTTGATCCTTTCTCCAGATGTACACCTTGACAGTGCAACATATAGCTGCCCATGTGAGAACACTGGTGTCTGCAAGTCCAAGCCAACATGGGATACTGATTGGCCTTGTGACTTGTTGATAGTCATGGCAAATGCCAAGCAAACTGGAAATTGATGTCAACGAAGTGGTAATGGCAAGGTCTCTGCTGAAGGCTCCAATGTGATCTGAGGAATGAAAATAATATTTCCTGCAAACTGTGCATCTCCACTGATGATCCTACACTTCAATACATGTGGTCTGGCTTCAAGAAGGATAAGTCAAGTTCCATTGCAAAGACCCATGGTGACATCCAGATTGCGTAGAAGCATGAGAGGACAGCCTATCTTAAGTGCCAGCCTGGAGAGAGGAAGGCCACTTGCTTTGATAGAGTTTAGATACTCTGCAGGATATGGCTGGTAGTTGTTTAACTCCTGCTCTCTAAATGAAACTGTATCAGCACTGTTGAAGACATGCTCTGGTCCAGGAAATCTGGCAAGAAGAAGAAAGTTGATGACATCGACATTGTCATTTGTGCAGGAGAGAATGGTCCTATCCAAATAGTACTGATTTGGCTTGTTCCCCTGCTCTATGCCTGGATATGTGGAGTTGATAAGGTGATTCATGGTATTTCCATGGCAGAGCATATTGTGTGGAATCTGTATAGTGTCTGCAGCATCCACTGTTGTGCCTGCACCAATGTGCAAGAGCCAGGCAGCATGTGCAGTGTTCTCTGGAGTTCTGTCGAGTCATATATTCTCAGTCAAGTGATAGACAGTAATGCATTGCCAGAGAGTGCTCCTTTTGATGGATGAAGCTATGATCTGTTCTCTAGTGCCCCTAGGAATAACAGGTAGGGTCTGTCTAAAGTCACCTCCAAACAAAACAGTGATTCCACCGAATGGAACATTCTTCTTCTTGAGATCACGCAAAGTGCGGTCTACTGCATCTGTGGCATATTTGTGCTGCATAGGAACTTCATCCCAGATGATGATAGAAGTTTGATCAAGGACCTGGTGCAAATCTGAACCTCGAAGTATTCTGCAAGTAGAGGTGTCATCAATTTCGATTGGGATTTTGAACATGGAATGTGCTGTGCGACCCCCTTCTAGAAGCAATGCAGCGATTCCAGATGATGCCACACAGAGAGCAATTTTTCCTTGAGCACGAACAGCAGCTGCGATGGTGTTGCAGACAAAGGTCTTTCCACAACCTCCAGCACTATGCAAGAACATGAGCTTTCCCTTGTTATTATTGACAGAATCCATTGCAACATTAAAAACCTGTCTCTGCCTGTGATTGAAAAGCTGGAGATTGTGAGCGACAGTGATGGCCAACTCTTCAACATTGTAATCCCTCTGTTCCTGCAAAAGTCTATTGGCAGGAACATCAATGTGCCAATTTTCTTCAATGGTGGGCATCTCTGGATAATCAGAAAGTTGTTTGCCTGATCTGATAAGGATCTGATTGATGAGATGCAAGCCATACATGTACACCTGATCATCTGTAAAGTCTGTATCTGGATAGATGGAAAGAAGCTTCACTTTGAGGTCATCACAAATGTGATGTTTGAACTGGTTCCAGAGGATGTCAGGTGATGTTGGATTGCAATGAAGAAGAATGGTGGCAAAGAGCAATCTGAGAGAGGAACCGAGCTGCATCTGTGATGCCTCTGTAAGACACTGAACCCATTCCTGGTCATCCTGCAAAAGACCCAATGCAACACAGGCCCGCTTGAATGTATTATGGATGACACCATTGACAGTGCACAAATGCTGGAATGATGTTGCCCCTGTGACAACAGTAAGAAGGAGCCTGAGGTAGAACCTTTCCCCCTGGGCAGGAGAAGCAAAGTACATTCTGCCAATGGCAGCCTCACCACATCTTCTTGGATTCCACTGCTTCTTGGTTGGATTGTAGACCCATGCTTGAGGAAAGTTCTGGTAGGTGACAGTACGTGCTGCTTCATATGTTCTGTTGGCTTCAAACCAAGCAGTGAGACGTGTGGTCTTGGCAGCAGGCCTCTCCAAAACCTCATCAATATTGTCGTCTGCATTGAAGTAGACTGTTTGTTGGTCCTCCAGATGGACAGGCAGACGATAAACATGAGGAGACTCTGCATGCATTCCAAATTCATTCATGTGCTAGCAGCTTTCCACAGATCCAATGTAACGTGCATCCAGATACTCCTTGACCTCATCTCTGTCTTGGTCGAGAATCTCAATCATGGTTCTGTCATGGCCTTTGTATATGTACTTGTGGATATACTTGACAGCCTCTACTGAAGAACAGATCTCGACATTGATGTGACAGTTGTATCTGACAAACAAACCAAGTTGTTAACTGATAAGCATGTTCTGAAATAAGTGCTCCTTACTTTGCAGCCAAATAAGAATTGTGCGGGACAACATGTCTGTTATCATAGACATAATTACGCTTCCTCACTGTTCTACCATTGTTGGGTCTGGCATAATCAGGATAATTGTTTGCAGTAAAGGAAGTTTGTTCTCTGAATTGCTTGGGATACCTCTTGCTGCACCTATTGTCGACCATGCATGAAGCCTTGGGTTTGTCATGACCGCAAGGACCATGAAGCATGCAGGTAGTTATAGTGTGATAGAGCATTGGCTGTGTGACAGGGTCAGGAATCTGAGCAGACACAATAGAATCAACATCATGTGCATCACGGATTTTGTCGGCTGGATCGAGAAATATGAGGAGGTGCATATGTGGAAGGCCTCTCTTTTGAAACTCGATGGTATGGATGTGTGCCACCACTTTACCCAAAACACCATCCTTGACATCCTTGATCAATGCATTCTTTTTCTGTTTAAAGACACGTGCAACAATGTCTGGCCTGTCATAAGCTTCCTGCTTTTTTCCATGGGTGCTAAAATGTGGATTGGGTGATTCCTCCCGCAACAAAGGTTCCTGGATTTCTGGCCACTGTGGATTGGCAGTCATAGTGAGAAAGAGATCTGGCTTGCCGAAAAAGTGACAAATGGCCATGGAATCCTGAAAAAGCTGATTCATTTGCCTTTCACTGCCTATATGGGTTGATGGAAGAATGATGCGACTTCCATGATCCTCTAGATTGATATTTTCATCCTGGTCACCCATGGCAGCATCTCTCAATCCAGCATACACATCAGCCCTAAGCTCCTTCTGGTGATGTCGGACCCAGTTTAACATATTCTGTTCAATAGATGCCCAAGCATCTACAGCATACTGCTGCCAAAGATTTCCACCCCAAAACAATGGTGGCTGCTCTCCTGGCCTTGGGTGCAACCGATAAGCATGGTAGCATCTCTGACTGACATTGGAAACTCTTCTGGCTCCATATGCACCTTGGTGTGCAGGTATATCTGGGTGCCATCCATCTTCACCATGAGGAAAGAGCAAGACATAGTGCAGAGTTGAATAGGATGGATGCAACTGGCTGATACACCTAAGCCCTCCCCCTCTCAGCCTGAGAACAATATCTCTGTGATTAGACCATTCCTTGGAGCCATCACCTGGAATAATAGCTGCCACTTCATCATTGGCTGTAGGGAGATTATAGCAGCGTAAATCCTGTGTTCTATCTGATCACAGCCATATGGAGACATTGTCCTGCTCTTCTGGAGGCTTTTTCCTCATGATCTGGAATGCCTGCTTGAATAAAGGCACATAAGGATGGGTGTTATTCAGCATGGCCTGCAGCTCTGTCATGATAACTGAGTTGAGATTATTGTTTCGCCGCTCACGAATATTGAGCTGTGCAATAGGATCATGAATATAGAGCTGTGCATAGGCTGCAGGCCGTCCAGGAGGTGGCAGAAGTGCTCCAGAAAGATGATGAAGATCGCCATGAATACGAAAGCTGTATATGCCTGATGTACCTGTAACAGAATGGTCCACCTTGACACCTAAAGAAGTGAATGCAAATGCAGCATTGTACTGTCGGATATTTGTTTTAAATTCCTTAGAAAGAGGACTTTTGCCACACAACAGATCTCGCAATGTGGCAGGAGCAGGTCAGAAAGATGGCAGACGAATTTGTCCCTGCAAGCAGCAACTTCCAAACTTTGGCACAGCTCTGGTAGACCTGGACAGTTTTTCACAATCAAAATGCAAGGCATGGCAGTGTGGACACTCCACATTCATGGGTCCAAGTGAATGTCTGGGAATTGGCTCCTGATAAGGTGCACGACCAAGTGGTAATGGCCTTGCAGGTTGATGTGGAGGTAGAGAGACAGGCATAGATGGAGGCAAAGGTGGCAACATTGGGGGATTCAGAAATGAAGCAGGCAGCAATGGTGAAGGAGATTGGGTGGGAGAAGGTGGCAATGATGGAACATGGAATATTGGGTCAGGCAGCAGTGGTGATGAAGATTGTGGAGGAGAAGACGGAAATTGTAGAGGAGATACCCTTCCAAACTCATCATAATAATCTGATGGCATAGGAGATGGTGGAAATTGTAAAGCAGTCACCCTTCCAAATCCATCATAATAATCTGATGGCAGGGGAGAAGGTGGAAATTGCAAAGAAGACTGGCTCCCATCATCATCATCAGATTCCTCATTCTCCATTTCCCTCCTCAAAGCAATCTCATTATTCCTCTGTTCTTCATACTCAGCAGCCAACAATGCAGCCATTTCCCTATCCATCTGAATTTCTTCTGCCTGTGCATCCACTTGAGCTCGATATTGATCAATCCAATCTCCAGACATATTGTTTGCTAATTGATCCAACCTCATCATTCGTTGATGCAAGTTCCTGTCTGCAATGGATAGACATTGTAGCTCCTCAGCCTCATCCATCTGTGCCTGCTCATCTGCAAGCTGTTCATTTCTCCACATCTGATGCATCCTGAGAGCCCATTCCTGATCGCGCCTGTTACATTCTTGCAATGCAGCCTCTATATTAATATGTCTGGGTGGATCATGATATCGTGGCTCAGCAGCTAAAGCAGTTTGCTGGGCAGCTGCCTGCCTCTCCAACTCCTGTTCAGCTAGCTGCTGCAATTGTTGATTGGCTGCTTCATCTTCAGCAATCTGCCTGTTCCTTTCCTGTTCAGCCAGCTGCTGCAATTGCCAAGTATGGTGTCTAGCTGCTTCAGCTTCAGCAGCTTGTCTTTGTGCCAGCTCTTCAGCTTCAGCAGCTTGCCTTTGCTGCTCTTGTTCAGCCAACTGCTGCAATTGCCAATTGTGCCACCTAGCTGCTTCCACTTCAGCAGCTTGCCTCTGTTCATTCACCTGCTGCAATTGCAGATTATGTTGCCTACTCATTTCAGCCACTTGCTGTGATATCCTCTCCCTAGCAGCAATAGTCTCAGCACTTCTCCTTTCCTCAGCCACTTTCTGTAATAGCTCCTGCTGATGCTGATACTGCCTAGCTGCCTCAGCCTGTTGCAGCTCCTGAACACGTGCATCATAATCTGCAGTTCTTTCCCTCAATGCAATATGTCCCCTATGCAGATTATTGAGTGCAGGATCTGCATGACCACCTGAAATATTATGCAATGGTCCCAGTCCCCTCCTTCTCCCTCTCCCTCTCCCCCTTCTTGTTTGTAACTGAGGTGCAGGTGGAACTACAGGAATAGGATTGGCCAAAGGTGCATTCCACCCTGCTGGCAATTGAACCTGTGGTATAGTAGAAGCTATATTTGCCCCTATTCCATGGTTTGCCAAAACAGGTCCAGATGGCATCACAGGAGCCCCTCTCCTATGTAATACAGGAGCAGGAGGTACAACAGGCAATTCAAACTCCCTTGGAGCATCCCAATCAGCAGGCATCTGTACCTGTGGTATCTGAGCTGCCAATGCAGCTCCATAGTTCAGTGGAACAATTCCTTCACCAGGGGCAGTCACTCTGACTCTGCTTCTCCTCTCATCAGGATTGGTCATCTGCAACCTTTCCAGATGGTCTGCATCTCTGATTCTAGCCCTTTCCACTTCTGGTGTAGAAGGTCTACTTTGATTCCTGCAAACACTCTAATCAGCCATTATTATTGCAACATATGCCAACACCACTCACATGTTTAGTAATGGTAAAGCCCAACAATAATTTGGTTCAATAGCCAACAATCCAGCACAGCTGAAGTAAGGTCAGCAACAACTTCCTTTAACAGCCAGTTGTCACAACACTCACTGTAATTCAACTGTTTTCAAGTTTCAATAGCCAATTCCAACACTTATGTAATGACAATCACAATTTTGCTATTTGATAATAGATAGCAATTGCAATAGTATCACTATTATAGCCCCAAATGTTGTGTGAAGAGAGGTACTCAACTGATTGTTGTGCACTCTCTCTCCACATATAAGGAAAAGGCCTCTGTTTGGTGGTGTTGTGTGTGTTCTGGAAGAGGCATGAAAGTAGGTGTCCACTATATTGCAACCGAAATTTTGTGCACCCAAATCTCCCTTTTTGGTATTTGACTTGTTACTGACCTCATTACACATTTTTATTGACATGTTACTGACTTCATTAAATTTGTATTGACCTGTTACTGACTCAGACTTTTTACTGACCTCGTTACAAATTTGTATTGACCTGTTATTACAAATTTGTATTGTCATGTCACTCACTTCATTACAAATCACAAATTTGTATTGACTTGTTACTGACCTCACTACAAATTTGTACCGACTTGTTATTAACCTCCCTACAAATTTGTATTGACTTGTTATTGACCGGTACTATTACATATGGGATGACCGCATTTCAAACCCAGTTGTATTTGTCAGAGCTGACAAATTTTAGTCAGCTCTGACTAATACCATCATTTCTGACAAATTTTGCACAGCTCTGACCAAGCCTGACAAATTTTAGATAATCCCATCAACCATCACTCCCATCATTCCCACAAAACAAATGTAGCCTATGTTATACAGCTCATCATCTATTCTTAGCCCTGATCCCATCATGCCATCACTCTCACAAAACAGTCGTAACATATGTAGTAGATATAAAACAATAAAGAACTTTCCAAATTATAAAATAAATGAGAGATGATGAGAAGGGAAGCATATAGAGTCACAATGTATCAAGGTACCTGTCCTGTTGATCCAATATATCATGGAAAGGTCAAAGCACCACAATTGCATCATAAAAGTGCATTGTCATATTTACTCATGGCTAGTGGTGCTCTATATGTGATGCACTAGCTCATGCAAGGTGTGCTGCATGTGTCTAAAGGGGAGTACAATAGGCATACAGCAACCGAAGGCATTCAAGGTGCTGCAAAGTTATTTGAACTTGCTCGAAGTATTGCAAAGTCATTCAAAGTCATTTTGTGGGGTTCATAAGGGTTCATAGGGGTTCAAAGCATGTGTAATGATGTGTCAAAGCATTTGGAAGTGTTCCCAAAGCTTGGAGCACAAGATGGACCTATTAATGCTGACTGCTGGACATTCAGGAAGGTGCAAGACATTGGAGTTAGTGATGAGAAATTATTGGTGGCCCAGAATTTCAAAATATGTGTTGGGGTATGTGGATGGATATGATACATGCATGAGGGGGAAGAAATTTCCAGAAAAACCTGCAGGGAAATTAATGCTGAACCCTATACCTAAAGTGCCATAGCGAGATATATCTGTAAACTTTATCACTGGATTAACTGAAGCTCAAGGATACGATGCAATATTCATAGTACATGACCACTTCACAAAGGAGGTCCATATTATTCCTACTACTACAGACACCTCATCATTAGGCTTGGCATGCCTCTATCTAAATCAGGTATGGCAGTTACATGGATTACCTGATCCCATTATCTTGAATCACAGACAACAATTTGCTTCTGTGTTTCTGCAAGAATTAAACAACATATTGGGGATTCAAACCAAATTATCTATGGCATATCACCTACAAACTGATGAGCAGACAAAGAGAATGAACCAAGAATTAATGCAGTACCTATGTATGTTTGTCAACTACTAACAAACTGACTGGCCTGAATGGTTGGCAATTGCTGAATTTTCCCACAATAACAAATTTCATTCTGCTACTCACATGTCACCCTTCTTTGCTAATTATGGATATCATCCCCATATGGGAATAGAATCCCAAAGAGAGGTTAAGGTACAATCAGTAGAAGACTTTGTATCTAAGATGCAAAAGGTACAGGAAGAGGCAGAGGCAGCATTAATGAAGCACATGATGATATGATGCAACACATGGATCATACTTGAGCCATTACTCCAGAGTACAAAGTTGGTGATTTGGTATGGTCAAGTACCAAGGATCTAAATATTCCACTACCTTCAAAAAAACTTATAGAGAAACAAGTTGGCCCATACATGGTCTCTAAAGTAATTTCACCTAATGTGGTAGTGCTAAAATTACCTCAATATTCAAGATTGATCCTGAGATTAGCATTTCCCACCTACACCCTTACTGCCCACCCACTATTCCCAGTCAACATACTACTCCACAATCTCCAATAATGGTAGAAGGTGCTCCAGAATATGTAGTTGGAGAAATTCTGGACTCACATCTTCAACAAAATAAATTGGAGTTCTTAATAAAGTGGAAAAACTACACTAACAAAAATAATTTATGGGAACTTAAAGAGAATTGTAAGCGAGCACATAATGTAATTGCCCAATTCTTTAAACATCTATTACATATGCTACAGTTGTTTTGTGGGAGTGATGGCATGATGGAATCAGCTAAAGGGGGGAATTTTTCGGGTAAGATCGGTGATTGGTTGGGAGGATGCACATAACATATGCTACAGTCATTTTGTGGGAATGATGGGTTGATGGGATTATCTAAAATTTGTCAGAGCTGTGCAAAATTGGTCAGCACTGTGCAAGATTAGTCAGAAATGATTGCATTAGTCAGAGCTGACTAAAAATTAGTCATATAACTGGGTTTGAAATGTCATCATATGTATAGCACCAATAGTGCCAGTCAGTAACAAGTCAATACAAATTTGGGATTTGTAATTTGTAATGAAGTCAGTAATATGTCAATACAAATTTGTAGTGAGGTCAGTATCAAGTCAATACAAATGAGGTCAGTAACATGTCAATACCAAAAAGGCAGATTTGCTTGCATAAAATTTCAGTTGCAATATAGTGGACACCTACTTTCATGCCTCACTCAGAATGGGCACAACATGACCAAACAGCTGACTTTTCCTTACATGTATAGAGAGTGTGCACAACAATCAATTGAATACCTCTCTTCACACAACATTTGGGGCTATAATAGTGATACTATTGCAATTGCTATCTATTATCAAATAGCAAATTTGTGATTGTTATTACAAAAGTGTCAGAATTGGCTATTGAAACTTGAAAACAGTTGGATTACAGTGAGTGTTGTGACAACTGACTGTTAAAGGAAGTTGTTGCTGACTTCAGCTGTGCTGCATTGTTGGCTATTGACCAAAATTATTATTGGGCTTTACAATTATTAAACATGTGAGTGGTGTTGGCATATGTTGCAATAATGATGGCTGATTAGAGTGTTTGCAGGAATCAAAGTAGACCTTCTACTCCAGAAGTGGAAAGGGCTAGAATTAGAGATGCAGACCAGATGACCAATCCTGATGAGAGGAGAAGCAGAGTCAGAGTGACTGCCCCTGCTGAGGGAATTGTTCCACTGAACTATGGAGCTGCATTGGCAGCTCAGATACCACAGGTGCAGATGCCTGCTAATTGGGATGCTCCAAGGGAGTTTGAATTGCCTGTTGTACCTCTTGCTCCTGTATTACATAGGAGAGGGGCTCCTGTGATGCCATCTGGACCTGTTTTGGCAAACCATGGAGTAGGAGCAAATATAGCTTCTACTATACCACAGGTTCAACTGCCAGCAGGATAGAATGCACCTTTGGCCAATCCTATTCCTGTGGTTCCACCTGCACCTCAGTTACAAACAAGAAGGGGGAGAGGGAGAGGGAGAGGGAGGGGACTGGGACCATTGCATAATATCTCAGGTGGTCAAGCAGACCCTGCACTTAATAATCTGCATAGGGGACATATTGCATTGAGGGAAAGGACTGCAGATTATGAGGCACATATTCAGGAATTGCAACAAGAAACAGCTAAACAGTATCAGCATCCGCAGGAGCTATTACAGAAAATTGCTGAGGAAAGAAGAATTGCTGAGGCTACTGCTGCCAGAGAAAGGATATCACAGCAAGTGGCTGAAGTAAGTAGGCAGTATAATCTGCAATTGCAGCAGGTGAATGAACAGAGGCAAGCTGCTGAAGTGGAAGCAGCTAGGTGGCTCAATTGCCAATTGCAGCAGTTGGCTGAACAAGAGCAGCACAGGCAAGCTGCTGCAGTTGAGGAGTATGCACAAAGACAAGCTACTGAAGCTGAAGAGTATGCCCAAAGACAGGCTGCTGAAGCTGAAGCAGCTAGGCAACACAATTGACAATTGCAGCAGCTGGCTGAACAGGAAAGGCAGAGGGAAGCTGCTGAAGCTAAAGAGCATGCACAAAGACAAGCTGCTGAAACTGAAGCAGCTAGGCAGCAGCTGGCTGAACAGGAAAGAAACAGGCAAGCTGCTGAAGCTAAGGAGTATGCACAAAGACAGGCTGCTGAAGATGGAGCAGCTAGGCAGCACAATCAACAATTGCAGCAGCTGGCTGAACAGGAGTTGGAGAGGCAGGCAGCTGCTCAGCAAGCTACTTTAGCTGCTGAGCCATGATATCATGATCCACTCAGATATATTAATATAGAGGCTGCATTGCAAGAATGTAACAGGCACAATCAGGAATAGGCTCTCAGGATGCATCAGATGTGGAGAAACAAATAGTGTGCAGATGAGCAGGCACAGATGGATGAGGCTGAGAAGCTCCAATGTCTATCCATTGCAGACAGAAACTTGCATTAACAAATGATGAGGTTGGATCAATGAGCAAACAATATGTCTGGAGATCAGATTGATCAATATCAAGCTCAAGTGGATGCACAAGCAGAACAAATTCAGATGGATAGAGAAATGGCTGCATTGTTGGCTGCTGAGTATAAAGAACAGAGGAATAATGTAATTACTTTGAGGAGGGAAATGGAGAATGAGGAATCTGATGATGATGATGGGAGCCAGTCTTTTTTACAATTTCCACCTTCTTCCCTGCCATCAGATTATTATGATGAATTTGGAAGGGTGACTGCTTTGCAATTTCCACCAACTCCTATGCCATCAGATTATTATGATGAGTTTGAAAGGGTGTCTCCTCTACAATTTCCATCTTCTCATCCACAATCTTCATCACCACTGCTGCCTGACCCAATATTCCATGTTCCATCATTGCCACCATCTCCCATGCAATCTCCTTCACCGCTGCTGCCTGCTTCCTTCCTGAATCCCCCAATGTTGCCACCTTTGCCTCCACCTATGCCTGTACCTCTACCTCCACATTGCCTTGCAAGGCCATTACCACTCAGTCGTGCACCTTATCAGGAGCCAATTCCCAGATATTCACTTGGACCCATGAATGTGGAGTGTCCACACTGCCATGCCTTGCATTTTGACTGTGAAAAGCTGTCCAAGTCTACCAGAGCTGTGCCAAAGTTTGGAAGTTGCTGCTTGCAGGGACAAATTTGTCTGCCATCTTTCTAACCTGCTCCTGCCACATTGTGGGATCTGTTGTGTGGCAAAAGTCCTCTTTCCAAAGAATTCAAAACAAACATCTGACAGTACAATGCTGCATTTGCATACACATCTTTGGGTATCAAGGTGGACCATTCTGTTACAGGTACATCAGGTGTATACAGCTTTTATATTCATGATGATCTTCATCACCTTTCTGGAGCACTTCTGCCACCTCCTGGACAGCTTGCAGCCTATGCACAGCTCTATATTCATGATTCTATCGCACAGCTTGATATTCATGAGGAGCAAAATAATAATCTCAACTCAGTTATCATGACAGAGCTGCAGGCCATGCTAAATGATACCCATCCTTATGTGCCTTTATTTAAGCAGGCATTTCAGATCCTGAGGAAAAAGCCTCCAGAAGAGCAGGACAATGTCTCTATATGGCTGCAATCAGATAGAACCCAGGATTTATTTCACTATAATCTTCCTACAGCCAATGATGAAGTGGCAGCCATTATTCCAGGTGATGGCTCTGAGGAACAGTCTGATCACAGAGATATTGTTCTTAGGCTGAGAGGGGGAGGCTTAGGCATATCAGCCAGTTGCATCTATCCTATTCAACTCTGCACTATGTCTTGCTTTTCCCTCATGGCAAAGATGGATGGCACCCAGATATACCTGCACACCGAAGTGCAGATGGAGCCAGAAGAGTTCCCAATGTCAGTCAGAGATGCTACCATGCTTATCAGTTGCACCCAAGGCCAGGAGAGCAGCCACCATTGTTGTGGGGTGGAAATCTTTTGCAGCAGTATGTTGTAAATGCTTGAGCCTCTATTGAACAAAATATATTGAACTGGGTCCACCATCACCAGAAGGAGCTTAGGTCTGATGTGTATGCTGGATTGAGGGATGCTGCCATGGGTGACTTGGATGAAAATATCAATCTAGAGGATCATGGGAGTCACATCAGTCTTTCATCAACTCATATAGGCAGTGAAAGGCATATGAATCAGCTTTTCCAGGATTCCATGGCCATTTGTCACTTTTTCAGCAAGCCAGATACCTTTCTCACCATGACTGCCAATCCACAGTGGCCAGAGATCCAGGAAGCTCTGTTGCAGCAGAAATCACCCAATCCACATTTTACCACACATAGGAAAAAGCAGGAAGCCTATGACAGGCCAGACATTATTGCACGTGTCTTTGAACAAAAGAAAAATGCATTGATCAAGGATATCAAGGGTGGTGTTTTGGGTAAAGTGGTGGCACACATCTATACCATCGAGTTTCAAAAGGGAGGCCTTCCACATATGCACCTCCTTATATTTATCAATTCAGCCAATAAAATCTGTGATGCACATGATGTTAATTGCATTGTGTTAGCACAAATTCCTGACCCTGTCACATAGCCAATGCTCTATCACACTATAACTGCCTGCATGCTTCATGGTCCTTGCAGTCATGACAAACCCAAGGCTTCATGCATGGTTGACAATAGGTGCAGCAAGAGGTATCCCAAGGAGTTCAGAGAACAAACTTCCTTTACTGCAAACAATTATTCTGATTATGCCAGACCCAACAATGGTAGAACAGTGAGAAAGTGTAACTATGTCTATGATAACAGACATGTCATCCTGCACAATCCTTATTTGGCTGCAAAGTAAGGAGCACTTATTTGAGAACATGCTTATCAGTCAACAACTTGGTTTGTTTGTCAGATACAACTGTCACATCAATGTCGAGATCTGTTCTTCAGTAGAGGCTGTCAAGTACATCCACAAGTACATATACAAAGGCCATGATAGAACCATGATTGAGATTCTTGACCAAGACAGAGATGAGGTTAAGGAGTATCTGAATGCACATTACATTGGATCTGTAGAAAGCTGCTGGCATATAAATGAATTTGGAATGCATGCAGAGTCTCCTCATGTATATCATCTGCCTGTCCATCTGGAGGACCAGAAAATGGTCTACTTCAATGCAGATGACAACATCAATGAGGTTTTGGAAAAGCCTGCTGCCAAGACCACACGTCTCACTGCTTGGTTTGAAGCCAACAGAAGATATGAAGCAGCACATACTGTCACCTACCAGAACTTTCCTCAAGCATGGGTCTACAATCCAACCAAGAAGTAGTGGAACCCAAGAAGGCATGGCGAGCCTGTTATTGGCAGAATGTACTTTGCTTTTCCTGACCAGGAGGAAAGGTTCTACTCCAGGCTGCTTCTTACTGTTGTCACAGGGGCAACATCATTCCAGCATTTGCGCACTGTCAATGGTGTCATCCATAATACATTCAAGCAGGCCTGTGTTGCATTGGGTCTTTTGCAGGATGACCAGGAATGGGTCCAGTGTCTTACAGAGGCAGCCCACATGCAGCTTGGTTCCTCTCTCAGATTGCTCTTTGCCACCATTCTTCTTCATTGCAATCCAACATCTCCTGACACCCTGTAGAATCAGTTCAGACATCACATTTGTGATGACCTCAGAGTCAAGCTTCTTTCAATCTATCCAGATACAGACTTTACAGATAATCAAGTGTACATGTATGGCTTGCATCTCATCAATCAGATCCTTATCAGATCAGGCAAACAACTTTCTGATTATCCAGAGATGCCCACCATTAAAGGAAACTGGCACATTGATGTTCCTGTTAATAGGCTTTTGCAGAAACAAAGGGATTACAATGTTGAAGAGTTGGCCATCACTGTCACTCACAATCTCCAGCTTTTCAATCACAGGCAGAGACAGATTTTTGATGCTGCAATGGATTCTGTGAACAATAACAAGGGAAAGCTCATGTTCTTGCATAGTGCTGGAGGTTGTGGAAAGACCTTTGTCTGCAACACCATCACAGCTGCTGTTCATGCTCAAGGAGAAATTGCCCTCTGTGTGGCATTATCCAGAATTGCTGCATTGCTTCTAGAAGGTGGTCGCACAGCACATTCCATGTTCAAAATCCCAATCGAAATTGATGAGGCCTCTACTTGCAGGATACTTCAAGGTTCAGATTTGCACCAGGTCCTTGATCAAACTTCCATCATCATGTGGGATGAAGTTCCTATGCAGCACAAATATGCCACAGATGCAGTCAACCACACTTTGCGTGATCTCAAGAAAAAAAATGTTCCATTTGGTGGAATCACCATTTTTTTTGGAGGTGACTTTAGACAGACCCTACCTGTCATTCATAGGGGCACTAGAGAACAGATCATAGCTTTATCCATCAAAAGAAGCACTCTCTGGCAATGCATTACCATCTATCACTTGACTGAGAATACACGACTTGACACAACTCCAGAGAACACTGCACATGCTGCCTGGCTTTTGCACATTGGTGCAGGCACAACAGTGGATGCTGCAGTCACTATACAGATTCCACAGAACATGCTCTGCCATGGAAATACCATGGATCACCTTATCAACTCTACATATCTAGGCATAGAGCAGGGGAACAAGCCAGATCAGTACTATCTGGATAGGACCATTCTCTCCTGCACAAATGACAATGTCGGTGTCATCAACTCTTTTCTCCTTAGCAGATTTCCTGGACCAGAGCATGTCTTCAACAGTGCTGATACAGTCTCATTCAGAGAGCAGGAGTTAAACAACTACCAGCCATATCCTGCAGAATATCTAAACTCTATCAAAGCAAGTGGCCTTCCTCTCTCCAGGCTGGCACTTAAGATAGGCTGTCCTCTTATGCTTCTATGCAATCTGGATGTCACCATGGGTCTTTGCAATGGAACTTGACTTATCCTCCTTGAAGCCAGACCACGTGTATTGAAGTGCAGGATCATCAGTGGAGATGCACAGTTTGCAGGAAATATCATTTTCATTCCTCAGATCATATTGGATCCTTCAGCAGAGACCTTGCCATTACCACTCCATTGACATCAATTTCCAGTTCACTTGGCATTTGCCATGACTATCAACAAGTCACAAGGCCAATCAGTATCCTATGTTGGCTTGGACTTGCAGACACCAGTGTTCTCACATGGGCAGCTATATGTTGCACTGTCAAGGTGTACATCTGGAGAAAGGATCAAGGTGCTGTTGAATGAAAACAATTCAAATAACAGAACTGCCAATGTGGTATACAAGAAAGTGTTGAATGGAGTTGTTTAGCAAAGGTGAGTAACTTGAGAGATTATTTACAGGAATTAGAAACTAAGAATTAGAATTAGATTTGGATTTGGATTGTACTTAGATTGAATCAAATGCTTGAAAAATTTATTGTGAGAAGACTTTTAGGGCAGGTTACTAAACCTTGGTGTGTATTCAATAACAAGTCAATAAAAGTTTGTAATAATGTCAATAACAGGTCAACAAAAGTTTGTAATAATGTCAATAACAGGTCAATACAAGTTTGTAATGATATCAATAACAAGTGAATAACAAGTGAATACAAATTTGTAATAAAGTCAATAACAAGTCAATAAAAGTTTGTAATGATGTTAGCAACAAGTTTGTAGTAAAGTCGATATAACAAGTCAATACAAGTTTGTAATAATGTCAATAACACCTTAATAAAAGTCAATACCAAGTCAATCAAGAAGATCAAAGAAATCTCTCCTTGAAAACGAGGAAGAAATGAAAGCAGGGTGAGTTCAGTTCAAAATGGACATGGTTTTGTTGAGAGCGATTGGTAATGCAATAGTAGTGAGCTAGAGACAAAGACCCCAAAGTAGCTGAGTGTACTGAGGAGTTGCTAGTTAAGCACCAATGTCAAAGAGTGTAATTGACTGAGGGCTAACTACTACACAGTCAGCTACTTATATAACAAAGTATTACTAAGATTACTACTTGCTAATGACTAATGCCAAGAGTATTGGTAATGTGCTTGGTAAGAGATCAGTAAGCAGAGTAAGCAATATTAGTCATACTAGAATTGGTGAGTAATCAGATACTAAGAAAGCATCAGTCAGCAGATTAGTAATCCTACTTGTAACACAGCCCCGTAATCTAGGACTTATGCGGAAGTGGTATGGCGTCTATGCCGGCGCTTGTCTCTTGCAGACTGTGCAGCTCGACGTCGAAGCTCAGTGGAATCGGCAGAGAGTGCAGCGAAATTCATAGGAGTTTGGACGGCGTGAGCAGGTGTTGGGTAAGCAAAATGATGAAATGAGGGGGGTGATGCAGGTAAGGCGGACATAGCTGTATGTGCACGTGCCTCTTTAGCCATCCTACTGTTCCTCGCTACTCGTTTCCTCATAGAACTTGGATCTTTGGTGCGGCACTCAGTGTTAGAATGACCGCGTGCATGGCATAACGAGCACCTAGTTGGACGCTTGGGTGCTTTAGAAGTGCTGCTGGTGGGTGCCGTGGTTCCAGGTTGTGCTGTGACACTGCTAGGAGGCGGCTGTGCAGTTGCAGAACAAAGCTCTTCAACATACTCGTTGAGTGTATCGATCTGGATTGCAATGACCATAAAGGATTTCTCCAATGTGGTGAGGAGGGCGACGAAAACTGCTGATAACCAATCAGTGAAGGCGTCAAGTGAAGCACTGACACGTGGCCGTTTGGAGTAGGAAGTCTTGACATCGTCAAAAGCGTCAGCGAGCTGATGTTCCATGGAAGAGGTAGACATGGTCAGCTGACGAGTGGAGTCAATTATGTTGAGAGCGATTGGTAATGCAATAGTAGTGAGCTAGAGACAAAGACCCCAAAGTAGCTGAGTGTACTGAGGAGTTGCTAGTTAAGCACCAATGTCAAAGAGTGTAATTGACTGAGGGATAACTACTACACAGTCAGCTACTTATATAACAAAGTAATACTAAGATTACTACTTGCTAATGACTAATGCCAAGAGTATTGGTAATGTGCTTGGTAAGAGATCAGTAAGCAGAGTAAGCAATATTAGTCATACTAGAATTGGTGAGTAATCAGATACTAAGAAAGCATCAGTCAGCAGATTAGTAATCCTACTTGTAACAGGTTTTGTATAAAAAGAGTGCCTGGAGTAGCTGAAAGCAAAGGAGTGTAATTTATTACATATGGTATGACCATTTTGGTCATTGAGTAACTGTAGTGGGATTAAGCATTGTGTTACATATATGTATGTGAGCTGGCCCATGCCAGTATCAGGCTGAGCAAGCAAAGCGAGCAAATGCCATGACAAAGGCATGAGTCATAGGCTCATAATCCAAATGCTCCATTGATAGGTCCATTGTGCACTCTAGGGTCTGGAGAGGGTTCCAAATGTATTGACACATTACAACTTATGATCCAAACCTCTATAAACCCCATGAATTTGATTTTGACCCTATTTTGAATGATTTCAAATAACTGTGAATGACTTTGCAATATTTCAAATGCCTTCAAACAACTTCACAGCACTTCAAACAAAGTCAGCCACCATATGGCTGTTCCAAAACCCTTTCGATACCCACAGTACATCTGATGCAAACAACTGCATCACATATTGAGCACTACTGGACACAAGGAGAGACAACAAAAGACTTAGGATGCGATAATAGCACTTTTGGGTTTCAATGATATATTGAAGCAATGAGATAAGTACTTTTACTATATGTGGACACTGTACATTTCAATTATCATCATTTCTCATTTGTTTTATGATTTACAAAGTCCTTTATTTGCTGTGCATACTGCCTCATGTTCTACACATGTTATATTTCCTTTTTAGTACTATCTCTTCAAAATGTATATAGACTTGTACTAGTTACTTAGAACAACAGAGAAAAAGTTACCCTCTCCATTATTGTCTGATTTAAGAGCCGTTTTCTTGAGTTCAAGCCTCACTTCATATTTCTAAGTTTTGCAAATTATTGTGAACTTCTTTGAACTTTCATACTAGCCCCTCGACTTATTGCATATCGCTTATTGTCTCTCCAAAATGCTTTCAATTTGCTGCATTCCTTGCTTGATATTCCTCGAAGTTATTCCTATTCTCTCCTAACTCTTCGAACTTCTTTGAAACTCTTCAAACCTCCTCAAACCTTTTTGAACTACTTTACATCTTCAAACATCTTTCAAACCTCTTTCAAACATCTCTCGAACATCTTTGTACATTCCTAACAACTATTCACAACATCTCTCACCATTCTACACCTCTAACTACGACCTTTGGGTAACAGCAGTGATATTTAGTACCAACTCACATCCTTTCTCTAGCTTGTGTTATACTTCTCAGGCCTTTTAACAGGTTTTTGTTAGGTTTCCAGGTCGAGTATTATCATCTTGAAGCCCACCATGAGGGCTTCTAAATTATTCCATCATTGAACCTCCCATCCTTTCTACTGCTTATTTCACCTAAGGGGGCTCAATGATTTTGATTTTGCATTGAACTTATAGTGCCTCCAACCCTCCTGAACAACCAGCAGATCTTTATACAGTATCTCGACCATTGATAATATCATTTCGCTCTCCTTCGCCCTTCGCATTTATAATCTTGCTACCATCCTTGACTTTGAAACATATGAAATCTGATATCACATGAATTTTGACCTCACATCCTCCAAAATCTATTTCAAACATGTCGATGTCCTTTATGCAAGCTCATGGTCATTTGAAATCTCCAAAATTTGATTCGAAACACCTCAAGAACTCTGAAAATATTTTGAAGAACTTGAACTTCTGTTTGCAACTTGCAGTATTATAAATCAGGAACTAAAGAAAAAGCATGCTTGCAGATATAACATCGATTCTTATGAACTCTGGGAATCGCTTCCAGAGTACCAGCCCAGTGCCTCATTTAATGCATTTTACATTGTAGTACACAGGTTCTATCCTGAATCAGAAGACCAATGCAAATACAGCATTTCAGACAACCTAGAAGCTCATATTGCAGCACTCGAACAGGAACTAGCCCTCAAAAAAGAGCTTGCACTTAAACGAGAAATCTTTGCACTTTGAAATCATAATGTTGTGGCTCCTGTTCCTCATCACATAGTCACAGCTCTACCAGCTTCAAGTTTGATTGAACCTGTTCTACCTGTTTCATTAGTATCGACTTTGCCATCATTGGTCTCGCCAGCTTTGCCTTCATCCATCATGTCATCTGCACCAGTTTCATCTTCAATAATTTTGCCTTTACCCATTGCACCAATCGTATCACCTTTGACAGTTTCGATGTCATCCAAAGAATGCAAAATGTTTGAATTACCATTTTCGACTTCAACCTGCCCTCCAACACCATTTTTGCCTCTGCAATCTAGCTCAATCTTACTCCTGATATCTTCACTGCATTTGTCCCCATCATTGTCCACTTCAACCTTGACTTTCCATTTGCCACTCCCAATATTTTTGTCCTCAATCTTGTCATCTTCACCATCTTCCATTTTATCATCTATTTCAATATCACCTTCACCCTAATCACCAGATTCATGTTTGCATTTGCCTTTGAAGTCCAGTATAGCACTCAAAGTCCCATATCCATTGTATATTTATAGTCATCACCTCAAAATTCATCTACCCCTCATCACCAAAATTTCTATTACATCCATCACCAACAAATATTTTCTCAACCTCATTTTTGATCCCTCAATTTCTCATTCAATTTCTATCCAACCAGTCCTTTGACCTGATTATTACCATCATGGTTAGTATTGTCAACATCAATCAAATTCACTTATTTCATTTCTCATTTTTGCATTTTGACCTCGTTCTATTTATTGAACACATTTTTACCATGCTCAATATTCTTCGAAATAGCTTTGACAGCTTTCACTTCTATGCACCCATGTAGGCCTTCACTCATCTTGATCTTTATGTTGATATTTCTCAAAAATGACCTATGCTTGTTTTTCTTCCACCAAATTTCTTCAATATCCACTCCGAACATCTTGAAAAGCTTCGAACAACTTCGAACCTCAATGATAATATTCCCGAAGATGTTCTGGACTTTGAAAACAGATAACTATACCTTTCCCTTAATTTCCTCTTTCTCTTACTTTTCTTATTGCTACTATTCAAGACTCAGGAGATCAAAATTTCAAATAAAGACAATAGAACAAATCTTTTCTACTCCTCCAACATAACCTCTAATAACTGGATCTAAGATTGGGAGTACCAGGACCCCAAGTATTGTGCAAAATTATACCATAGTTACCATATACAGATCTGAGCCCAGTTGGGCACTGTATGAATGGAGTTGTTTAGTAAAAATGAGTAACTTGAGACATTTACAAGAACTGGAAACTAGATTTGGATTTAGAATTAGAGTTAGAGTTAAAGTTAGATTTTGGATTGTACTTGAATTGAACAAAAGGGTTGAAATTTTTAATGTGAGAAGACTTGAGGGCAGGTTGGAGATTGATCAATGAACACAATACCAGTTTGTAATGATGTTAATAGCAAGTTAATACAAGTTAATACCAAGTCAATACAGGTTTGTAATAATGTCAAAAGCAAGTTAATATGAGTTTTGTAATAAAGTCAATAACAAGTTATTGTTTGTAATAAAGCCAAGAACATGTTAGAGTTATTTGAGTGACTGTAGTGGGATTAAGCATTGTGTAATGCATACATGAGCCGGCCCATGCTGGACAGGCTGAGCGAGCAAAGTGAAGGAACGCCATGACAAAGGTCATAATGATGTAAGCACGGTGCGTGTGACACTTTTCATCTACATGCTTGCTAACTCGTTATGAAGAGGGAGTTAGATGTTTGACCGCTCTCCTGAGCATGAACTTACGAAAGAGCAACGACGGCTTTATGCTGCAGAACAATTGCTCAATTTCCGCTGCATATTCAAACTTCTAGCCAAGCGGTCCAAACATATCTTGACCGAAGCCGATTTGGTTTCCAACGTGGTTAGCGTAGAGCTCGATGAGTTGGGTGCGTGTGGTAGTTCAGGATGATCATCACGCAGAACTTGACTAAATGTTTGTCGGTATAGGCCAATTTGCCGAAACTGCTTATAGTGGCCGTGTCATCACTATAGATTCCCTATTGGACAATATTGAAGTCCTTCTTAAGCCCGACTTTCCGTTAGAGGGATATACAGCGCTCCGCGGTGCAGTAGTGATATCTCATTTCAAAGGCCGTGTTGCAGAGCTCCCCGGGTATGTTGTCTATCGTCCGTCGACGAAGCAATTGATTGTCGGGATATCTGGTACATCGTCAATCAAGCTCGCTTTTCACGATCTACGAACATTGAAAGATCGACATCCATCTGGTCGGGGCGAGGTGCATTCTGGCTTCTGGAGTCTCTACGAAGGTATCAAACTCGCGGTTCTCGACGCCATTGCCCAAGGTCTGAAGGAGCACGATGTAGAGGAGATCGCACTTACCGGGCATAGCATGGGCGGTAGCGTGTTATATCTCCTCGCCATAGACCTCCTTGCTTCTGGTAGCGCGGACGCTACCACCCTTCCGCGCAGCTTAAAAATTGCCGTCTTTGGCGCTCCACGAACTGGAAGCCCAGCCTTAGTGAAGTATTGGTGGGAACTGGTAGACAAATTTCAGAATGTCCATGGACAAGGTGCCCTCGCAGAGTACTCTGTCAAAGCATATAACGATGGTTCCTTCGTCCCGCACATAAGAAGTGGATCGAAGCTGATTATACTTTCAGGTGTACCTACTCTCCCACCATATGGGTTTGGATATTGGCATTTTGCAAGAGAGCCTATGTATCTCGACAAGGGACAGTTGTATCGCATTCCACGTGAAGCGTCAGAGGATGCGTTGTTCACCGTTTCGCCTCCAATGCAAAGTACAAGACATCCACTTGAGTTCCCCCTCGGAGGACATAATTACTACAATGGTCGGGACCATGAAAGGTTTATTCACCGTACCAACTGGCTATTGCAAGCGAAGTTTGGAGAGGACGGGTGGGAAGATCGATACCGCCAGCTCCTCGGTATGAATCAGAGATAGACGCCCGTTGATATTTACTCCCTCGTAAATCACGTCTATCAATTATACTGACCATTGTCATGGATAGAAGCATGGAAAGTACGTTAGATCTGCCAGCGGTTGCCGCACAATCTACAATGCGCGGCATTAGTAGCCACATTCGGGCTTCTTTACCATTGTCAAGTATCTCCGCCGGAATACGACAAGGTGGCGATCGGTCTCTTATTATAATTCCACGATGATCTTCCGGCAACTATTGACACCGTTCTTTGAACTTTCGGGCAACTCGCAAAGGACAAAGAGGCTGTAAGAGATACAATGTCAAGGATGACAACAACCAGCTGCAGATGTATAAAAGCTCTGCAATCCTATGGAATTTTCTCATTTTCCACTTTGCGTGTCTCTTTGTTCTGGACTGGTTCCATATCCTTTCCTTCAGAGACCTCTTTTTCAATTTCTTCACAGCAATCAATTTCCCTCTGGACTAGTGCCACCTGCTCTGTTTTGCGTTCGACATGTTCTCGAACTTGAAAGTCTTTATATTGTTTGCAATTATTTCGGCGCTCTCATTACAGGCGCACTCACACGCGCTAATCGCTCCCGCTCTCGGCGTAGCTCGTGCAGCTCAACGTTCTGATGTGCAACGGCCTAGCACCACCTTACCATGTGGCAATACTAACATCACTGCTACCATTGACACCTCGATGCGAGCCATAGCGGCCGTCGATGGAACTTTCACCGTAAACGTGATAAGTTTCAATGGGTGAGTTTTCTTTGAGAAGAGCGATATATGCTGTGACTTCATTGTGTTACCAGTGGTAGCGATGGATCTCGTCAAGTAACAATAACTGTCGATGCAACTGGCATGGGAAAGAACTTTGTTGCTGGCACGGTTTCCAAGAATGGTCTCGCTGTACGTAACTGCACGTCATCTACACTGTACAGTATGCATACTTTGCGAATAAATTCTCATTTTGCTTAGGCCCCTCCGTCGGCCAGCTCCGAAAATATAACCGCTTCTCTGCCCTCGGGGACCAAGTGCACCGGAGGCGAAAGTGCAAACTTGTGTCTCGTTGTGCGTTTCTCGATTCTGCGTTTGCAAGGCCGATGTTCTGACATGCATCCAGTCGTTCAAAACGACCGCTGGATTCGGGAACTGCGTGGTCGTTCAGCAAGGCGCTGGAACAATCCCGGCTTCCAGCACCCTCGCTTCTTCTGCCACCTCAGCTTCTGTCATCTCCACAGGGACAGCTGTTGCCAAAACTGCATCTAAATCTTGCTTGGTAAGGTTGACTTTATCAGTGTACGCACGGACTTACAGCAGTTTAATAGAGTGCAAAGAAGCGAGCAGAAGCGCCGCCAATAGAGCATCGCCTTTACAGGGTTGCTGTGAGTGTTAACTTGTTTCTATCCCTCTCATGGCAAATATCGTCTTGTAGGGCACACGGACACCTCGCGCCCTTCGTGTTGAGTGAAGAGGGGGGCGTCTAGATTATGGGTTATTTAATTGCTAGTATAGTTTGTGTATGTTCCAACTTATAACAGTCGTTACTGAAACGATCGACACTCGCAAAACTTTATGGTTTGACCATTCATGTGATACATCAAGCTTGCATCGCCGAAGCAAAAATTCCTCTATTTTAGGTAGAGTTTGTTTGAGGTAGAGTTTGTTTGAAACAGAACATTGAAATTTTGGTGTGTCTATCGTTTCAGTAACAGCTGGAAGTGTCCCTGGGACACGTGGGTGTGTAATGTGGCTCCTCTTAACATCACACGATCGCTCGTGACGATATTAAGCTGAGTGTTGACTTGGAACAAGTGAAAAAAAAAAACATCTTTAAGTTGGTATACAAATTTGAACCTGATGGCAATGAACAATTTTTTGACACTTCAGCCTCGTCGTCAGGTGGTCTGTGCGCACACCATTGATAACTGCTGCCCAAACTCCATGCACTAAGATCGGCGTAATTATAAATTCGCGAAGAAGTCATCATAAGTTGAAAGGGGGAGTGAGTGAGTAGACTGCAAGTGATCTTGTCTGAGTCGGTTGACTTGATTGTGCATAACCGACAGTGCGGACGAGCCACTTAACAACGAAACCTTGAGTATAAAAGAAGTTACCATCTCAGAGGAATCAACGCCCCGCCAAAATGGCACGAGACGTTCACATGACGTCGTTAAACAAACGCCAACAACGCGTTCGCGTCTTTGACCACCTTCCGTGTCCTGGTATTCCAGACGCGGCCCTTTCCACTCAACAGATCTAATCTCATATCTGTTGACTATAATGTTCTTGGCTTTTTCTTTTACCCCACCTCGAGTCCCAATACGAACCAGCTCCCTCCAAGATACGCCATGGAGCAAAGGCTCGGGTAGCCACTCTGAATTTCGCAACCGACATATGCAGGACGACTATAAGCCTTATCTCAAAGAGGACCTGGAATGTAGTAAAGCGCCAATAACGTTCGACGAGTACTTGAAGCATATATTGCGTGTTTCCCCGGAGTGGAGTCTTCAGGAGAAACCCCGAATCGAGAAGATCGTCAGTTCGAAACGATACCAAGATATGCTGCGGCGTTACACGGCGAAGATCTGCCACGAAACGGAGCGCTATCATCCCTTCACTGAACTAGTCAACCATGCAATGGAGAAGTTGCGTGGCAGAGAAGAGTTTGTTGTGTCCTTTTGCCGGAACCCAATCATTGTCAAAGGTTTCTATGCACAGCGAAAACTGGATGGTGCAGGCGTTGAAAATGATGTTTTGAATGAAGGCGAAAGAGGAGGCATTGATCATCTCTCTAAAGGGCTGGTTGGAAACGCTTTCTTTTGGACCGACCTGTTCAAAGTCAAGGCGTTTATTCTGAGCTCAGGAAAGACTTTGCCGCCAGGCCCAGCTTTAAGTACGCTCCGCTGTCTCTTTTCTTATTGTAGGCTAATTCAATGGTTCAGATCATGCTGAATCGAGCTCAAGTGTCTGTCCACCACCAGTCCCATCCAGTTCGAAAGCGTCCCAAAGTCGTACGCGAACTCAATCGACAAAACGCCGCTCCAAGACTACCCATGCTTTATCCGAATGCGTACCTAGGGCTAGTACAAGATCATCAGCCAAGAGGGTGGCGCCGCCTACCGACCTCAATCCTGATATCCTGCCTCGAAAGCGTGTCAAAAAGAGCTCTGAGCACTATAACACTACAGCCAACGTCCAGGATGATCTAGACCTACAATGCGCAAGTTACGCATTGGAACTGTTATCGCATGGCGGCTTACAAAACTATCTTATCGCTGCTGCCATAACAGTTCGAACCATCGAACTGTTGTATTATGATCGCTCTATGATCGCTAAATCATCTCCCATCGACTTCGTCAACGACGACTCACGTTCTATCGCCATGTTGAAGGGTTTTGCAATGCTTACCCCCTCCCAGTGGGGATACGAACCGCTCGTGAAATCTCCCCACATCTCTCGTCCCCCACCTTTAGGCACAGGCCTCAATATTTCGCTCGACACTCTCCAAGGTCAGACTATCCCACTATGCGACGGAAAGGTCCTCGAGCTGGAAACTACCGTACACCACCAGCACCGTCTCATCGGTCGTGGCACTTGGGTGGTCAAAGCGAGGTTGCTGAAGCGAGGCGAGTCCGGCGACGGAGATGACGCATGGGATCGAGGTCTCATTGTCAAGCTCAGCTGGTCACCAAAGTCCAGGAAATCCGAAGATATAATCATCAACGAAGCGCGTAGCCATGCGAAAGCCTGTGGGGATCTGTGGGTGCTTGATCATCTTCCGAATGTTCTGCATGCGCAGGACATCGATCGGACTTCCGAAGAGCCCGTTAAGGGCTTGATAGAACTTCTCGGCAATAGTTATGAGCCACGCGTACTGCGGCTTCTCGTCCTGGAGGAGCTTGCCCCGATCACTGAGCTCGCTACTGCGCCGGTCCTTGCGGATGCTTTTCGTGGTGTTTTTAAGTGTGAGCGTTAGTCTCCCTCAGTTAATATTATCCTTACCCCTCCTCCTAGGCTATGAGTGGCTCTATACGAAGCCAGGCATTTTTCACCGTGACATCAGCGTTAACAACATGATGTACCGCAAGAAAGATGGGAAAGTCTTTGGGGTTCTCAACGACTATGATCTTGCTATTTTCAAGTCAAACAATGCCCCTAGCTCGAAGACCCGCACTGGTACCAAGCCGTTCATGGCTATAGATCTTCTTGGCAACCCAACCGATGTACACCGATACCGTCACGATCTAGAGTCCATGTTCTATGTCATTGTGTATGTGACATCGCGATATCACGAAGGCCAAGAACTCGATGATCCTCCATTACAATGTTGGGAGGAACTTGGAGAAGTCGCGCTGAAAGCAGAAAAGAAAGGATTCCTCAACGACCCGCCTCCTTCACTGACTCCCTTTTTCAAAAATTTTCATATTTGGATTAACAAGATGAGAAGAGGGCTGCTGACCGGCCGTACTGCTCATACCGAGCACACGATAAATTTACAACTCGTGGAAGCTACAAGTAACGTTCCCGAATTTGATTCGGAGACCTTGGGTGGCCATCTGTCTTTCGAAACATTTCGTGTAATCCTCGATAATCCAATTGCATAATGTTTTGTAGCCATTTGCTAGGACTGTTTTTTCTCTAGAAATTCGCCCATTTTTATTTCTTTGAGTATTCATACATGGCTCATGCATTTCGTTGTCTATCGCTCCAATATATTATACATTGAATCTCTTCAGGGTTTGAATCATATTGCTGTGAATCATAACTTACCCAGTGTAACCCTGCCTGAGAATGGGCAGGACTCACTGATCTTACAAGTCACAACGGGGATCTAAAGGCGGAACAAGACAACACAAGCTCAAGCGGTAAACAACGTCCGTCCTAAAAAAAACAGCGGGGTAAGCCAGAGAAATATAGGTAAAAGTGGGCCCAAGCACTGCGTTAAAAACCCCTGTGCGGAAAAGCCACCGGCCGGCGATACAAACAAGGCTACGTACTAAGCAACCAAATTCTTCCGAGCCAACCAGATGTCCAGAGCTTCACAGTCGTCCACTCTGCGTCCAGGGAGCCAATGATCTTCTTCAGGCTCATATCCCTTCCATCTTACGAGGTATTGTTTACCCGCCCACGGTGTCTTTCATCCAGAATGCGATTGATAAAATATTCTTGGGGCTCTTCGGCAGATGTAGCGTCACGTTCGAATGCGTGGGTGATACTCGCGTGATAGTAGTATATGGTCCGTCGAAATGGGGCATGAATTTCGCCACGCGCTCCTCGCCTTTTGTCTTGTACTCATGCCTCCTGTTCAATGTTGATAGCATGCCTGCTCCCCTTCCTCAAACGGAAAGTTGTCAGAACGGTGTAAATTAGCAGCGAGAGTCTGCGAGATAGCCCGAATCATATTATCTTGGGCTTTATGCACATCCTGCTCCACCCATGTTACCCACCTCTGCTGCCCGAATGTCCTCCATCTTGCCTTCTTGTGTTGCCACCAGCAGTGGTATCATGTGCACTTCTCCCCATGTGCAGTTGGAAGGGTGTAAATCCTGTCAATGCATTCACTGTGTTCATCATGTCAAACTGGATGCATGCCAATGCCCGCCTCTACCCTTTTTTATTTTGTTCGATGTGGTAGCGCAAGCATCGATTGATTGTATTATTTGATTGTTCATTTGAACCATCCATCTCTGGATGATATGCTGTTAACATTTTCAGTTTCACATTCATCAATGCTCACCAGAACTTCAACATGAACAGTTTATCTCTATCACAGATTGTAAGGGACTAGGAGGTGTCCTAAGGGTCTTGGCAATTTTCTGTGTTCATCCCACATTTTTTTACATTTTATTTCACTCTAGTAAACTTTCGGGAACTGGCAACGGCCTGGAAAACTTTGTGGAATTATATAATATGAATTGTGGCTGAAAACATGGCACTTGGCTTTGGTACACAGTGCTGCTTCACAAACACAATGCCATGACTAGTTTTGCTGGGTAAAGTTGTAGGAAATATAAAAAGGTATTCTTCATGGCAGATTCTTATTAGATGATGTTTTTGCTCCAATCCTGTAATCTCAAAACATTTCTGCGTGGCCCATGAATTTTGGTCATGAAGAATACAACCAGAACACTCTAAAAGGCTTATCCCAATGTTCATTAATGTTATCAGTTGAGCATGCAAGTCCCTACCAATGACACAAGAACAGAGCAATTATGCAATTATGCAATTATGTAAGCAGATTAAATGCATCGATGCATCTCAGATTAATGTGCCTTTGGGCCTCGATGTGCAATGCTGGCTGCAAAACCAGCAAAAAGGCAGTCAGCAGCACTGAGAGCCCAAATTGAGTCTATTAACACACATCAATCCTCTGACAAACTGTCTACTTCTTGTGAACTCCAGCTTGGTGCACAGAAAGAAAACTATACCCCCAACCCTATATCCTCCCATTTAAATAATCTATCCTATCAATATCACCAGAAGATCAACTACTTTCCTTGGAAATATGTGCAGAAGACTACAAGCGCTGATTCCATAATGAAATCAAGAAAACAACCAGAGCAAAAAAACAAAATGGAGTCCTACAAGAGAAGCTCAAAGCATTGGAAGCAGACACCATTCTTTCTAGAGCAACTACTAACACCATTCATATCAGTACCAGCACAGAACTTGCCCATATCCATGAAACTCTGGCTAAAACAGAGAGTTCACTCAAATGGATGCAGGATTGCATTGCATCATTGAAGAAGACACATAACTGATTGTCCATGCATCTTGCTCATATGCCCAGAAAAGTCAGCTGCATGCTTAGCCAGCCCCACCAACTGAAGGAGATTAGGGTGCTATTTGAGAAGATACATGAGACATGGTTTGTGGACTGATTCGAGTTGGGTGTACCAATGGAGAATGTGTCAAATGCCTTGGAAACCATTGCCCAAGGCTTTGGTATTGAAATAAAAGGTCATCTCAGTACACATAGTGTTGGATGGATTGTTCTCGAAGGTGGTGTTGCTGCAAAGTTGCAGCTTGTGCACAAAATTGAGCAAGCCCTGAGTATGTATCCACTGCAATATGACCTGGTGGTGGATGATTCAGTTTTGTTTTAAAGGCCTCACACTCAGTGGAGATGGAACCAACCACTCACAAACACATCAACTATGAGAGCTGACACATTGCTCATTCAATGCCCCCTTATTCCACTGAAATCATGGCTCCAAGTCATACCAGTGAGGAGCAATTGAAGGGTTGGGAAGAATTCATACATGAGATCTATTCATTGTACAATGCCAGCCCACTTGGCCTTCTACAATCTGCAGACTTCCAAAATTTCTTCCTTAGAGCTCTTGCAATGGGTACTAACCATGCTAATGACCAGGAAAAACCCAAGACTTTATTTAAAGAATTGAAGCAGTGGTATGGCCATGAAATCCAGGGTGAGCAAGCTCTCCATCTTGTGTCATCTAGGGAACTGGTTCAACTGGTCTGTGAATTGAATGAAGAAAAGATTGCTGCAGCCAGTGATCAAAGTGGGTGGGATGCTCTGGCAGAGGAGGAAAAAGAGTGACAAAACAAGAATATCCATTGGACACTTTGTCAGCACTATGGGGAAAAGCAATTCGAAGCACTTTCTGTGGAACAGAAGCAGGAAGCTGTAAGTGCAACCTCAAGCCTCACTTAATAGTGAGCTAACAGAGGGGAATCCAAAGTCAATATTATACTACATAATACAGACACTTCAGGCACACCTAACAGAGGGGAATGTAAAGAGAAACCTTTAAGGACCCATCTGTTGATGCCCAGCATATGTGATAGAGCCAAAAATCAAATAGTAAGCTAAAAATAGCAAAAAGGCAGAAATAGGTGGATCAAGCTGTGGGATGACATCACCTTGATGGGTAAACATCCAGAAGCGATCCCACTTCTAAAAATAGAACTGTCAACATGTACCAACATGAAAAAAACCAAAATATAATAATAAAATAGGAATAAAATCATAGAAAATCATAGAAAAGGCAGAATAGGGTGAAATAAAATATAAAAAAATATGGGACAAATGCAGAAAATTGCTAAGACACCTGAGGTGTTTTCCTTTCCCCTTACACTATCTTTCATTTGGCTACCTTACCATCCATGACTGAGGATTCACAGTTACATAGACTCTCCATCTCACATCACAGCCTACTTCTCCTATGTGCAGATGAATATCTCCTTCTTCTCAAGTTTCCCTCAGTTGTTAAAGCAGGGCCCATGTAAGCCTGACCACAGACTTACTACAACATATGATATTACAGCTGCCTGTACTCATCTGCAGTTGCTTAATCACACATGACTAAATTCCCATCACCCACCTGTGCTTGCTTAGTCAGGACATGATCTATACTCATACACTACTGGCACTACACACTCACTGACAACACATACATTGATGACATCACTAGTGCTGATGACTGATACAGCATCTCCCTATTGTGTGACTATGCTTGATGCAGCCTTCCTAAATCACACACTACACTTGATGTGGCCCTTTACTTACACAGTCAATCTTTCACACACATATTTGATTGAATTCTGCCTTCATTCACAGAAGATATAGTAACATATTTTATTTCTTTACTTCCATGCAACAGAGATAACTTGCTCCTGTCTTTCTGGTCCACCTGTCTACCTTAGTGTAGACTGCCAAACATGGCAGCCTTCCACTGCTTTTTTGACACAGACAAGGTTCTTCACACTTGATGAACCCACCCTGTCTCAGCAACCCTCTACCCTCCCACCAGTCCTCACTCAGAGTGCGAGAAGGATGCTTGCAGGACTCAGGCACCACCACACTTTTTGAGACTCTACTGATCATGCATTGAACCCATGTGCCCACATGCCTGGCTCTACTGTCGCTATCGCCATCTCCTACCACTAACTCTGACTTGTCTACTGACAACAATGATACACTAGTCACTACCATACCTACCCTTACCCTTCCACACTACAGCCAGACTATACATTGCACCATTCTAACCACCATGTCCCTGCCCATACAAACCTTGGCCAAAATTAAAATTGATAAAATGAAGGAGTGCCCTATGCGCACTGCTGGAAAGATCACCCCCCTCATTATGCAATCATGGACCCTTGCATGTAAGCACTACCTGAAGCATGGTGTTCATACCATTGCTAACATCATCAGCTATGTTGCTAAGAGCATGTTTGAACCATGCCTCATCACATGGTACCAAGCTGATCAAAGTTGAATTGATGCTCTCATTCTCAACCAGTACCTCACGGAGTTAGCACTCTTGGTACCAGAGAAAAACTGGGCACATGACATCCTGGAAACCAGCCTCTCCTCATCCTAAGGCACCCAAGTCTTCATGGACTGGAAAATTGAGCTCGAGAACTTCAATGCTATACTCACCACCTCTGTGCCACTTGAAGCACTCACCAAGGACCAACTCAAAGACCAACTTCAATCAAATCTCTACCCTGACCTGAGACTCAGTCTCAATCTTGAACCCATCTTGGCCACAGACCTTGCTGCTTGGGCCTTTGAGGTCAAGGAGCATAACGATTGGATCAGAGGATGCACATACTCAGAGACTAATTGACTGCACCCAAGCTGCTCATGCTGCATGCTGAGGAGAGAAGAAATACCTTCTCTTCTGACTCACAGATGCACCAACTACCTCTCCCCCCTCTGCTTCCACCTCCACTAGGAAAAAGAAAACACCAAAAATTGAGCATTCATAGCTCTCTGCTCTCACTGGCATTGAGTGGGACCTGCTCAAACTATATAATGGATGCATATGTTGTCAACAATTCAATGTTGGCCCCTACCAAGACTGCCTCATGACCACCAAAGATTGACTGGTGGGAGGATAGGTAGAACCAGTGGGATTGGTTGAGGAAGGTTGCTTGGGCTGCAGTGGTGACAGTGATGGTAATTGGACCTGATTAAGGATGCTGTAGCTGTTGGGACTGAGGTGGGGACAGGAGCCCAGGTGTGCTGGCTTTGCTAGGGTTGGCATTGCCAAAATTTAGGTCTAGGTGTGCATGCATAGAGGGGAATGGCTTAGCAGAATGAAAGAGTAGAAAAACTAGTGTGGATAGTAGACAGAGATATGTGATAAAAGATAGAAAGGAGAAAGGATACTGAAAGGATAAATGTTTCAAGCAAAGCTACTGTGATGGTCAGAGGAAAAGGTGTGAGCAAGAATGCATGTGTTTGCTCCTTGGCTGGATGTGCTTACCCCAGACCATGGACTGAGACTCTTTTAGTTTCCTTTATCTTTCATTTTTTTACTCTCTCATTTCAACCTATCTCTTCAATTCCATCACTGACTGGCTTTTCTGCCCACTTCACATATGGTAACCAGATTGGTGAGTATGGATCAGCATAGACTGGCATCCCCAGCTTTGAACTTTCTGCATGGAGCAGTCTGTCCTCAACTGGCCTCAAAACCACTCTCAAAAGACTCCAGTGGATGAGCCCTGTCTCTGCTATTGCACATGTCTGCATGCACTGCCTAGCTCAGGGCATACTTATGCCAGCCCTCAACTGGGGTTTCACCTGTGGTTCCATGACTAGTTGACTTTTCAGTTATGTCAATGTTATTATTCCTTATGTCACTTCTTCTCACCTTACTACAGTTGCAGACAAACAAATACAACAACTTTTTGGGACCTAATCTTGTGGCTCATCACAATTATTCTGAGACCTTAAAAATTATTGAAACATGTAGTTTAAAGCATAATGAACAGGATTCTACAAGCGGATTCTTCAAAATCAAAAATTTGGATTTTTGACTCCAGACATTTGGCCACCCCCTAAAAAAATCTGTAAAATCATGTAAAATAGCTGTTAGAGTGACACCCACTATCTGCTAGCTCAACTGTGCAGGTTCTCTCTACAAGAAGGGGATGGGATCCATGCGCATGATGGGGGTTTTGATAATTTTGATGGATAGGTTTATTGATAGATGAGTTAGTTGAGAAAGGCTTTTTGCACCACAAGTGTGGATGGGATACCTAAGAGAACACAACTGGGGTCCCATAGGTGTATATTTACAGTTTATATACTATGTTACATGTATTGTACAATATTGCTACCAATGCGCTCATACATGCATGTACATATTGATGCATGCAAAATAAAATTCTCATGCTAACAAAGTGTATGTAAGAGGAAAGGAAGGCGCCTCAGGTGTCTGGGGAATTTTCTGCATTCGTCCCATATTTTTTATATATTTTATTTCACCCTGTTCTGCCTTTTCTATGATTTTCTATGATTTTATTCCTATTTTATTATTATATTTTGGTTTTTTCCATGTTGGTACATGTTGACAGTTCTATTCTTAAAAGTGGGATCCCTTCTGGATGTACCCATCAAGATGACATCATCCTGCAGCTTGATCCACCTATTTCCACCTTTTTGCTATTTTTAGCTCACTATTTGATTTTCAGCTCTATCACATATACTGGGCATCAACAGATGGGTCCTTAGAGTTTTCTCTTTGGATTCCCCTCTGTTAGGTGTGCCTAAAGTGTCTGTATTATGTAGTGTAATATTAACTTTGGATTCCCCTCTGTTAGCTCACTATCAAGTGAGGCTTTGAGGTTGCCCTTACAGTGTAGTGTTCTTCAGTGTAGGGTAGCATAATTTGATGTAATAAAATAAAATAAAATATTATTATGTAATGGGGCTGTTTCCTAACAATAGCACAATTGACTCCTTTTGTTAGCTGTACCTGATCCAGTAATAAAATGAATAAACTTCACCAAAAAAGGAAAATTTTGGCAGTTACATTCAGAATCAACTGCTTGCACCTTCCTATGCTAGACCTTGCTCTTGGAAAGGCCTAGTTTTCATCAAGTGATAAATATTAAATGCTGTAAATGTCATGTGCTTTGCACTAATCACATGACATCAATGCTGCATTGCAACATTAATGCAACTCAATACTTCACAGTTGAAATTCATGAGTCTTAGGATACAACATGTAAAAGATAGAATTGGCAGGCATTAGTAGCAAAATTTACCAGGTATATAAACAATGTTGATCATATATAGTTTTGCAGCTAAACTCATATTCACAGGCTGCTCTTGAAAAAATATGGGGTGACAATGGGTTGATTGAACTCTGATGGGCATACTATTCTGGCTTGTTTTCAACATCCAAAAGTTATGTACTCACTACTGGGTTAATGATAGTATGTTGTACAATTTCCTTTGAAAAGGCCTTGGCAATGAAGATCAGCTATGTGTGTATTTTTTCAAGCTTATCATTTGGACTGTGATTTATGTCTAGTAATTCAAACATAGATGCAGTTGGATATCCAATTGTAATAAACAATTTCTAACATTGGATTTGGATCTCACAGTGGATCAATGATGGATATCCCTTAGGGAAGCAGCTAATCACCCAGAAGTTGCCAAAAAAGAGTAATTGAGCTTGTAAACAATGAGTTCTGTTGACTACATACTGATGATGACCAATTTTTGCTCCTCAACCCCTCAAAAGGGGTGTAAAATGTTGTGAAAAATAACCCAAAAAGTTTGGCCACCCTAAAACATTGTGGAAAAAACTTCGGAGATAGGTTCTTTGAATCTGATGTCTGTTTGTCCTAGAAAATTCCTGTTTACAAGATATCAAAATTGTTGTGTTTGTTTGTCCACAACTGTAGTACTCCACATAAAACAGTTCATCTCCCATCTATTTTACCTCCTATCACTTCAAGGTACTACAACTTTAGTACTATGTAGCTATTCAGCTATTCGGTCTGGACATCCAAATTACTAAATTTTTTTCCAGTATGCAATTTTCAAATTGAATCACTATTGCTTTGAATTTATAAATGATGGATGTACATTGAAGTGCAATGAGCATATATTGAGGTGGATCAGATCTCATTCCTTTTTGGTCATGGCCACTGTGGCTCATGACACAGTGAAAAACTATGTTTTGTCAAAAATGCCTGCATATCCTATCCCCCTTCTCTGGCCCCAACTCATCTGCTGTGGCAATGGTTGGTGAGCATGTTCGAAGGATCCTTCAAGGAGCAAATGAGAAGAGCTTGATGGCATACAAGGAATGGTTGACTGCATTGAGACTCTACCACATGATCATTGAATTTATGGCTTGAACCACAGAGTTTCTATCTGAGATAGCAAATCATGAGCACTACAGTGCTGCAAATGCAGAGAATTGGATGGCTTTGGAGAAGTTTGACAAGTATCTCCAGGATATGATTGGGAAGTCCAGCTCGGAAGGGTATGTCCTTGTGAATCTCATTGAAACAGCTCACTCAATGTGTAGAGCAGCAAGGCATCCATCATCGAGATCAATGATAACAATTCTGAGCCAATTTAGCCTATTCTCGACTCCAGAATCCAACACAAGCTTGACATCATCATCATCTCAGATAACAGTGATTCTGAACAAAAACTACCAAACCTCACATCTCAGCATGTTCCCAAGTCCAAAAATCATCCAGCAAAGGCAGGGGATGGAGCAGACAGACACCCCTCCAAGTGCCACTCATTGGTTATTGAGGTCATCAAAGTCCCCAATTCTAGCAATGATAAAAAGTCCAGTTACAGTCTTACTGTTGTCAAGATGGAGCGACCAACCATCACAATGCCAAGCCTTGATGCCAAGCCCGCTCTTCATGGTGTTCAGCCATCTGAATCAAGTGCTGACAACATTCCGAGGGATGGATCTGGCAGGATTGTCATGATGAGGAAGATAAAGGTTGAGGCTGTAGAGCACCTTAGCGGCATTCCTAAGCATTGGCCTGTGCCCACATCTGATACCACTTATGTTCTTGATTTTAGTGAGGATGCTCAGGCATTAGCAATGGTGGATTTACCAGCTGGAAAACCTAAAGGGCTTGATGCATTCTTAAAGGCTGAGGTACGTCATCATTTCAGATGGACAATTCCAGCTGCTAATGGTGAACAGGATCAAGATTCTTGGGGACATGGTACAAATGGCAGTACCTCTCAAGATGTAAAGTTGGCACTTCTCAACAATTTTCCAGTGTGTCATTCAGTTCATCTCTGCAATAGGGACCTCAAATGTAAACTGTTTGACCCAAGACTATTGGAGGGTTACAAGCAAAGGGATGCAGAGGATATGTCCAAAATGAAGGAGATCTTTCAGGCTGAGCAACGCCAAAATGAAGCTGATGGCTCCACTGTTCTCTCAGCTACTGAAACATATATCATCACCTTGTGTTATTCATCATCAGCCAGTACTAATTATCCTCAATGTACTAAGGTTTTATCGCTTGATTAATGGTTTAGAATGCAAGAAGAAGGGGTGTCCAGGCACCATTGTTGTAAAGCCATTGAAAAAGATATGTCTCAACATTCAATAATCAACTGGTCAATGATGATATGGTGTATAGCCCCCTTCAGCTGATGGAATATGCCACTTGGTTGGTTGTACAAACTGGTGTAAAGCTGAAAAATGGGAGCACCTCTACATACCAATTCTATCCTGGGTTGATGAGGCCGTCCTGCTACAGCTTGTAAATAATAAGCACATTGACACTTTAAATCTCTCTGAGTATGAGGGTGGATGCTTTACATTCATTCATTCCCATCATAGAAAACAGATGTATTGTAGTCAGTAATTCATGTCTCAGCCTTTTTAAAATATGAATAACATGTTAACATAAAACAATTGTGCAGAACATACACACTTTCGCAATGGGCATTCAATCTCAGCTAAATTGATTTGACATGAATGCCCAGTCAAGAAGATTGTTTACACATCAAAGAAACCTGCCAAATCTAAAGTAGTCATGATCTTTGAAGGCCAGCACTCACATCCACCCTGGCCAGAGGAAAAGCCCACCCATGAAGCCAAGGAAAATCTTTGGCATTGTCTTGAACCATTTGGAATCACCAGGGCAACAGCAGGAAGAGTTGATAATAGTCAGTTATTCCAATTTTGTGTTGAGAATACAACAATTCATTCCTTTTTAGCACCCATAACAGTTGCAATTTTGGGGTCAATGTTGAGTGCCAAACACAGTGCATTTCGAAACAAGAAGGTTTTGCATGAAAAAATATGGGAAAAGAAAGACAAAAAGTCACCAGCTGGTCTCAGGTGGCAAGGTGAGTAGTATACTGTACAATACAAATTGATTAGTCTTAATTCTGATGCTGATGTTGATGAAATTCTAGGGATTGTTGACCTATATGAGCAAGACCAAAAACTCCAGCTAACAGAGCAGTATCTGTGGCATCTTCGAATGGAGAAGAATATTCATCTTGTGGTGACGATGAACCCAACACTCACTGGCCTGATACACAGTGCTCTTTATCCCATTGGTAATTATTCATTCAAACAAGTCCATGGGGGGATTTGGATGAGCTCAAATTTGTCATTTGGCACCATGCTACAAATGAAATAAGTCTGAGCTTTATATTATGCTGTGAGTGTCAATACGATTCTTTCTGGTCCTAGGTGTTACCATCGCATGAATCTATTGCAATGCATCAACTCGGGAGGCATTCGGCTACACATTTGAAGTGTTCTTCACATCGATTGAAAAGGCCACTGGGTGTCCACTCAAATTCAAGGCTTTTGATGTGACTGGCAATATTTGAGCATTGATTCTTGATATGGAGGCTGCTCAAGTTCAAGGTTTGAGTAATGCCTTGGTTTGACTGTGAATGAATGATTCAACAGTAAGTGGGATCTATGAGACTGAGCCAGACATCTTGGTGCAATTCATCATCAAACTTTGCATGGTGATGATACTCAACCCAGAAACCCAAACAAAACCTACTAAATGGCTTTGGATGGTATAACACGAGTCAGAGAAAGGGTGCGAGTTGGTACTAAATATCACTGCTGATACCCAAGCATTGTCTTTAGTGAGGCAAATTAATGAGGGATGATGCAAATAGTCTTTATAGGCATACTAAGGTGTTTGAAAGAGTTCGAAAGAGGTTCGAATATGTGCAAAGAGATTCAAAAAGGGTTCGAAGAGGTTTGAAGTCATGCAAAGTAGTCCAAATAAGTTCGAATAAGTTCGAAAAGGTTCGAGGTATATCAAAGAGCAAGTTTAACGAATGTGAAGTGTTTGTCAAATGGTGATAGGCAATGGGCGATAAAATGAGGAGAGAATATGATAGTTTCGAAGAAGTTCACAATATTTCGCAGAACTTAGAGATACGACACAAACTAAGACTGAAGAGAATGACTCTTAAATCTAACGATAAGCGAGAGGGTAACTTGTGCTCTGTTCCCTGTTGGTGTTCTTTGTTCTAAGTAACTAACACAAACAAGTCTATATACAAATTGAAGAAATAGTACTAAAAAGGAAATAATAACAACTGTAGAACATGAGGCAATGTGCACAGTAATAAAGATATTGTAAAACATAAAACAAATGAAAATGATAATAAGTGAAACATACATTGTCTTATCGCATTCTAACTCTCTTGTAATCTCTCCTTGTGTCTGGTAGTGCTCGATATGCAGCCAATTGGCTTGTTCTGGATGTGCTGCATGTATCGAAAGTGTTTTAAGACAGCTTTATGGTGGCCGATATCATTCGAAATGCTGTGAAGTCATTCGAAGTGTCGCGAAATAGTTCAAAAGCATTCAAAATGTCTCGAAGTCATCCGAAATAGTGTGAAATAGTGTGAAATAATTCAAAATCGATTTTGTGGCATTTGTAGCAGTTTAGAACATGTGTCGTAAAGTGTTGATATGAGTGGGAATCTTTTCCAGACCTTAAAGTGCATAGTGGATCTATTAATGGTCCATTTTGAGCAGTGCATGGTCATTGAATATATCACTATCCAAGTACTTAATAAGTCATAACATGCACTGGCAGATGCACTGGTGAGGTGCTGAAACTGTTGAGTACCTCAATAAATTTCAGGTGCTTGAGTCACCTTCTGATATTGATGCCTGGCATAAGTTCTGTGCAAACCATCCGAGTGAGAAGTTGAAAAGTATGTGCACGAGTTCAAACTCTAATCGTACTAACAATTTCCAACAGATTGGTATGGACACAAGTTCTCATATCCATGGTTGCTTCCTGGTTTCAATAAAACACTTTCACGCATGCCAAATGGCTACTGGGATACTACACCACACCACACCAATCTCATTGAGACTGCCTATGCTGGAACCAATTGCCAAACACAGATTAACCTCAAGCCCATTGAAGCAATTCAACAGTTTGTTCATTTCCTATGTGGATTATGAGTGACTGACAAAATGTATACAGGGCATGGACCATGGACACTTGTGTGGCTGCCTCAATCATCGCCGCTAGTGATGCTTGTATTCTTTCTAACATCAACAACAGTGAAATTTTCTGACTCAGCTGCACCATCAGTCATCAAAACCATAATGCTCATCGGCACGATACATACAAGGCCATAGACAATGACATCGATGAAGTATGCGATCACATTGCAACAACTACACAAACACAAAAAGATTTCAAAGCACAACTGAAGGAATTGAATAAGAAAAAGAAGGAGGCTGGTTGCACACCCCGGCACAATAGAGTAGCAGCACAAACATTGGATGGTGTTGTTGGAGCAGACTACATACACTGCACAGAGGAAGAGACAGCACATTCCTTATAACCTACCTGGGGTTTAGTAAGTCTTAGAGCTAGGATTTAGCAGAGGTAAAAACACTATATGCCTACTACAGTACAGGTTCTCCTTTATATACATAATAATAAGGATGTCACATGACTTGGGAATGTGTTTACCACATGTATGTGCAGTAAGTGCAGTAACATGTGTATGCTGCATGTTGCCTCATGTATGCAGCATGCTTCTCAGGGTCTAATTTCAACAGGTGTCACAATACCAACTATCCATGGGTTATTCAATGGTATGAGCAGTCTGTTCTCTATACTATATGCTTGCAGCAAACCTAATGAAAATTAACAGAAGATGTCAGGGACACCAGTGGCACCCCTGGGCCTGTCGAACATGTTTTGCATGACTTCGGTGACTTCAACATTTGTGATACCCCCACATTCACGCATCCATCAACACTGAGACTAATGCCATCCCCATTCGTTGTGCCGTCAAATGCTCCACCAAGGCAGAGACCCCAACAGGGTGTCTATTCCCAAACCCTTCCCTCTATTGGTAGTATAGATTCTAATCTGCGCTACTCGATGGTTATGACACCACTCTACCATTTCCTTTCAACTTGTTTGCGGTAGATCTTGAGTTTCTCGATGCCCAACTGGAGGAGTTGTATCCTTCTGCATCAACGTTATAATGGGTATGGGTATTTCGACCTAGTACTTTGTTTTGTGTTAATGTAAACTCTTAACTAGTACAGCATTACAAGTTTTAGGGTAGCTACCAGGTCTCCTATTAGCTGTTACAGTCTCTAGGCAAGTCGACGATGACGATTGCTTTTCATGTCAGGTGATGTCGGAACATTCTATCATTATTCCAAAATGGGATGCCGTGCAACCGATCCAGTGCCACAGTAATTGATAGTCATTCAACATACCCTGATAGTCTTTTGAGAACAGGTTAGTTATTCCTTACTGTTAGTTCCTCATGATAGTGATTTGGAGGGCCCCGTCCAAATAGCTCAATAGCTCAATCTTACTAAAGTTAATAGTACACCATCACTTCTGCACCTACCTTTCATTTTTCTCTTTTACATTTTCTTTACTTACCATGAGTCGGCGAGGTATGGCTTACGCCTTACCTGAGTTACTTATGTAACGTAGTCAACCTATACATATCATATCATATCAATGCATAGGAAATTTCGATGCCAATCGGTTGCCAAATGCCTCTGCACCAAAAATACCTTGATCACGTGACTAGCTCCACTATCCACATCAAGCCTCTGGCCTCCTTTTTGCATGGTCCATGTTTTGGTGCTAGGGGCTAGCAGATGCTGAGACACAGACAGTTTATATGCAACTAGGAGGTCCCTGTGTTGCTTTCCTTCTTCCCCCATCTCGTTGACAAGCAACACAGGTAAGCACACCATGTGCTTCTTCACAGTTTTAATCTCTCATGCTCCCAGTAGTTGATTATCTAAGGCCCATCTTAGAGATATCATCTATTCACATCGTGAGAGCTCCAACTGTCTTTTGAATAATCTTTTTAACTAGGTTCTCACTTTACAGGATTCACTGGTACTATCTTATAGCTTTTGCTATTGTGCCCAGTTGAATCTTAACAAGTGAGTGGTGTCCCCACCATTGCCTATCTAATCAGATTTCTCATGCAGCCTTGTTTACTAGATTCCAGATTGGTCCAATCTTCTCATTGTTTGTCAGTTTTCATGGCATTACTCTCCTCGCTTGTCGTCCATTCAGTCCTACTCCCCATCAAGACATCATTCTCTCCTCTTTCTATGCCGGATGTTCTTGAATGTGAGGGAGGCCCTGTGGGCTCAATCAACAATACCGTTCAAGTGTGAGCAGAAGAATTCCAACGGATCATGGATAAAGCTATTTCTGGATCGTTCACCTGTCCTATTTTCTTGGAACATCTTAAGGCAGTGGGAGCTACTCTTGATGAGGCACAAGATTACATTTTGGAATTTAGCCAATGCAGAAGGGAACATGATGCCACTATGGGGACGAGTTCAGAAGGAGCCCGGCCAGGTCCAGTCGAGACAAATGTGCCAAGTCCTGTCGATGTCGCCACGTTGATCACTTGGGTGCTTCTTCTGGCAAAGGTGGATCAGCTCCAGTTGCCATCTTCGGGAGCAGCTAGAATCGGTGATAGAACCCTCTCTGAGGAGTTGTCAGCTCTCCTTGGGTTATCCACTGGGAAAGGAGCCATTCCAGCCTCTGTGCTCACTAAAGCACCTCATTTGGCTAAGTTGTCAGCTCTAGTCGTGTCTGACCCTCACTTGGAAAAGACTCAGGAGCTTCTCTCTGTCTTTAGCCCTCAGAATGTTCAAGACATCCTCGTCAACAAGGCACAGTTCGCTCTGATCAGGGATCCACTCCCTCAAACCTTTTGGCGCAAGATCCTCCTCGATTCTTACATTGACTTTGAAAAACTTTTTGCATCTATGGAGAAGGGTTATGACCACCACGATGACCCAAAAGATTTCGGAGCAGGCTATGCACTCATCAAAAAGGATCAAGCATTCTTGAAGTGCCCAGTTCATACAGAAGCCAATTGGATTTGAGTTTTCAGTGCTTGGTCTTTGGGTGTGGCTTTCTTCTTTCCTCATCAGGAGGATGAACTTCGAAATTATCAGATGATCATTATGGACCTATTTCGAGCTGCTCCATCAAATCTGTTGGTCGCCATCTTGTTTGACGTCCAAGTTCGTGACAAGTATTCAAGAAAGCCTTTTCATCTCGACAATCGTGCAGAGCTTAATTTCCCACTTCTTGCTCAGATGCTGTCACCGAGTTCGTCGAATGTTCCTCGGTCAAACAAGCGAGGGCCCTCATTTCAGCCGTCTTCTGCAGGAGGGAGCCAGAAGCATATCGACATTCCTTGCTGGAATTGGAGCTTTGGTTCATGCAAATCTGAAGTTTGCCCGATGATGGGTTCAGTTGGTACTCAGTGCAGAGTCTCAACAGAAGGGGTGAACACTTAACCTACAACTGCAGGCGTGCTCGGGGTGAGGGGGGGGAGTTCGCTTAGATGGCCTCGGATCGTCCTTCAGGGCGCGGAGACTATAGAGAGGCTGGTACAGCGATTTTCAGTGTGCGCACTAGTAGTGTACACGAAAGGGGAGATATGCGCAGTGGCGGAAAAGTGCGCAACGCAAAGAGGCAAAAACGCGCAGTGCGGAAAAATGCGCAACAAGAGCGCAAAGGTGCGCAACAATGAGGATGATGAAGGCGGGAGGTGTAACAGGACAAAGACGACACTGGAATGTACTGTGAAGGTGGCACACAGTTTGGGGGTGCAAACTGAGTGAAAGCGCAAGGAGCAGAAAAAGGCGCAGACGGTGCACAAAATGCGGCTATGCAAAAGGGTGTGCAAAGGGTGCGCAAACGCGGCTATACGAAGGGCGCACTATGATAGTGCACAGACAAGGACGAAGGACGCAACGCAGGGGATGCAACGCAACAATACGACGAGGGGATGCAAACGATAACGCAAACACGGCTATACAAAGGGCGCACTACGAAGGCGCACGGACTGGACGCTGGTGCACAGACTATGTGCGACGCTGACTGAGCTAATAACTATGAGGGGGGGAGGGAAAGATCCTCTGGATTCTCTATCTGTCCGCTACTATGTACAAATGGCTTATGTGATAAAATGGTGAAATAAAGTATAAAAATAGGAAGCGCCATGCGCTACCCACAAGCGCGTCCGTTCGCCCATCTAAACCTGACTGCACTATGCCGCTGCCTCAGCCAATAAGATTTGCGCACCTATAGCTCAATATCCAACTGTTCCGGTGCGATGCGCTATTATTGGTGCGCGCTAAGTCTCATGCGCTCTTCCCAATTAATCCGTTTAGGTGTTATATGTCGCGTGCTGCACCTTAGTAATAATGGCGTGATCGACCTGTGCCAGTTACCAGATAAGGCGATGCCGATTGGAAATGTGGAAGAACTAAAAGGGGATGCTGTGCGAGACCAAATACTGCCAAAGCGCCTGGGTTACGTGAAAGCGCCCAAGTTATGTAAGAATGCACAGTTCGCTCGTGCTGGAATCATGGTGTGCCTCAAGTAAATGTGCCAGTAAGGTGGGAGCTGCGATGCGCAGTGCACCGGTGCAGTGGATTGTTGTGTGTGATAGAGATTGTGCAAAGAGTGCGCAGCAGGGAATGTGAGTTGCAGGTAAAGTGTAAAAGGAGTGCGCAAAGGCGCATCGAGCACGCAATAAATGTAGAAGGCAGATAAGGAGCATGGGGGGGGGCGCATGGAGGCAGCTTGAAGCGCGATGAGGCGCATTTAGGGCGCACAATGATTGGCGGCTATGGGGAAACAAAGGCGCAGTAGAAATGCAAAAGGCGCACAAAGGCGCACCTAAACAGTCAAAGGCGCACAAAAGCGCACGGAGGCGCACAAAGGCGCACGAAAGCGCACGAAGGCGCGCAAAAGCGCGCTACGCAAAGTGTGCGGAAGCCATCTAGGAGGTGCACACAATCGCAAAAAATGCCGTAGTATGCGCGCAGGGCGATAGGGAGCCGTATCATCTCCTCCCAACTGAAGTACTGACTGTCCTCAGGCAGCATGCGATTGGTCAGCGCAGAATTTTCTTCGCTCACATAAGCGGCCATCCTCTCCTTATCCATCTCTGACCACCATCTATCCTCTATAACTCTTTCCACAACCCATCTCTACCCGATCCGATGGCTTCAGCATTTACCTTAGCCCTCAGACAAACGATCCTGGCCCTCAATGAGACCCTCCCTGCTGCTGGGAGTGAGCAGACGACGATGCAAGCTTGGGGTGAAGGGTTTTGTAGTAAACTGGTGCGCTTTTTGTGTTTCTATAACTGGCGCAGGTTGCTAAGGGTCAGGTCATGTAGAACATGTATAAAAGCCGTGTGGACTGTGTCCAAGATGACGCAGAACTCGACGCGCTCCTCACGAAGGCGCGTAGTGCATTCAGCGGAATCATGGTGGAGGAGTGGCTTGCTTGGGGCGAAGAGCTAATGCCCGATATGCATAAGATGATTGAGGAGAAAGAGAGGTCTGAGGAATTTGAGCGTAGGGCGCACGAGCTGGCGGAGCGGCTGGAAGCGCACGCAGGGCGCGCCGCGCACTCTTGACCGCAGAATTGCAAGCACCAGATGTTAACTTGGAGCGGCTGGAAGGTGAGTTCAGAGCCATTGACGAGGCGAGCGATATAGATACCGCCGAGGCGCAGGAGGACGAAAAGGCGCGCGTCGCACTGGTGCGCTCTTTGTGCACGCTTTCTGCCGCTACCGATGCTGAGGTTGTAGGCGAAGGAACTGGGGAGTCTTGGGAGAGTGGGGTGACGAGCGAGGGGGAGAACGAGCATAGCGATGAGAGCGCCAGTGCGGACGAAGGCGCAAGTGCGCGCCCGGTGCGCGCAACGCGGCAACGCGCATATGTCGAAGTGCCGCCACTGAGTGGGGTTGGCGCCACCTCTAACGCTAATAGCGGACCAGTAAGTTTCTTTGGATATGCGTCAAACTCACTAAACCATTCCCTTTCTCTACGCTAGTGTGATAACTGCCGCCGCATCGGCCAACCAGCTAGGTGCACCTCTGTCAATGGAAAACGGTGCGCCCCATGCGCAAAGGGTAAGAGAAAGTGCGAATGGACGAAGCGCACCCTCGCACAGCTGCGCGCAACCCCTAGAGGCAGGAAAGCGGCTACTGGGTGCTCTGGTCTGTCTTTTTCTCATCCTACTTCCATGCTGCGCTAAACTTCCCAAAGGCGCACCGCAAATTGACAAGGGCGATGAGAGCGATGTGGGGCTCATCAGCCCCTCGAAAGAGCGCACATCCAAGCGCCGCAAAGTCGAAAACGCGCCCCCTCCACCATCGCAAGTGCGCCCAAGGCCGCGCCGCCTTACCGTTCGCCAGGCAAGTGTGCACACGCAATCCTCGCGCCAAACCAGATCGGGAAACACCTCGGGGGATGCGGTTTATCAAGGTCAAGATGTTGAGGTGCTCGACTTAGCGCAATGCCACGCGTTAGTTGCAGTCTTGGGCGCCACGCACGATCGCCTTCAAGAAGATGTCCAAAGGTCGCTCATCGAGTTAGAGGTCGCTAAGAGCCGGTTGCGCAGTGCGGAGCAAGCGGAGGCAGACGCAAAGGCGAAACTGGGTGCAGCCACGGAGCGCCTGGAGTTCCTGGAGTCCATTGAATAGCTGCACAATGGTATAAGTTTTAGATAGTAGGTTAATCAATCTCTTTGTTGCGCCTGTGATACGCATGGTGCGCTCTGAAGCAGAGAAGTGTGCGCACTTCCATGGTGCCATAAAACGAAATTTGTAAGCCCAAATAATATGTGCGAGAGAAAAGAGATAATATAAGCAATGTTCGAGCAAGAAGTGTCAAGCGCACAAAAAACGCGCACCATGCAAAGATGCGCAAATGCAAAGGGGAGCGGAAAAATTGTCCAACCATCACTTTCCTCCTCCCAACTGAGATATTGACCATGTCCATCAATAAAAAAAGTAAGAGATAAAATGAAGCACACACGATATCACAAAGTCTAAAAAAATGGGAAAGGCTCAGTAGATCATCACGGCCGGTAAAACCCATGGGTTGCGCAATCACAGAACGTGTCCAGATGCGACTTCGCAAATAGGAAAAGGTAATGTAAAAAAATGAAAGAAAGCAAAGCGTACGTATAAAATGGTGAAGTATCCATAGCGGTGCGCACGGAGCGCTAGTTGCACGCCTCATTGGCGCTTTCTTCTTCCTCAGCGCTATCTCCTTGCGCTTCTTCTTCGTCAACTGCTTCTTCGTCTTCTGTGTCCAGTACTATGGACTCTTCCATCTCTCTTAACCGCGTTGTGGTGATATCGAGCGCTATGTCAGGAAGCGCAATGGACTTGCGCGCGTGGTATGGCAATAGGCGGAATGCGGCTACTGGCCTGTCAAATACTGTCCCGTTGAGCTCGCAGACTATGTATGCGCCGCCCTGATTGCGCGACACTATAACTAGAGGACCGAGATAACGCGCGCGCATTTTGCAGTTAAGGCTCTTTTCGATTGCCGTGTTGCGCATAAGGACTAAGTCGCCACGCTGGAAGTCGAAACTGCGGATGGTTTTTGAGTGCGCTTTCTCGAAACGGAGCGCCGCCTTGCGCCTCTCTGCATAGACACGGGAATGGATGCGCGCTAAGTCTGCTGGACGCTTTTGTAATGCGCGCGCGCACCGCGCGATTAAGTCTGTCGTGGAGAGTATAGAATCTGGGGGTGGGTTAAGGTATGTCGCTTCAATGATATCGAGAGGGATTAGAGGCTGCGCGCCTGTAACAATGAAGTATGGCGAAACACCGAGGCGCTTCCAAACTGTGATGCACTCCGCCCAAAAGACTGAGTACAGTGCACTGAACCACTTTGATTCTACTCCATCTGCTGCTTTGATAAGTGCTTGACGCACGTCAAAATGTGCGCGCTCAACAATTCCATTAGTGCGCAAATTATAGCCAGATATGCGGATATGATTGATATGGTAGCGCTTACTGAGATAGGCTAGCGCTTTGATGAATGGCTTGCCATTATCAGTGACTATCTCACACAATGCACCCCATCTGCAGATGAGGTCTTGGAACATCCAATCGCCAAGTGCGCTCGCATTTTCTTTAGGGAGCCCGCGGAATTCCGGCCAAGTCGCAAGTGAGCAACGCCCTTGGACGATATAGCGCCGCCCTGCTGATACTGGTAAGTGCATCGTATCAATATAAACTTTACTGAACAGGGGCGCAGGCATTGCGACGACTGGCGGTATTAGAACCTTCTGTGTTTGCTGGATCTGGCAAATATGACAAGTGCGCACGAACCAAACGATGTCGTCCATAACATGCGGCCACCAAAAGCGCTCGAGCAATGCAGAGCGTGTCGCGTAAAAGCGCTTGTGTCCAATGTTGTCATGGATGGCGCGCAATATCGGTAAGCGTCTAGACTGCCAAATAACAAGCTGGTGCGCACCATGCGCATTGCGCTTCCATAGGCGCGTCTTGTCTTTGAAAAACGCGCTCGCGTAGCGCACCAGCACGCTGTACTCGGAATCTGTGAAGTCGCTAGGGCGCGTTAGGGTATCCATCCAAATCCAGACCAAATCTAACTTCTCATCCTCTGCATCTGCTGTTGCACTCCTTGGAACTTGGCTATAGTCATTGTCATAAATAAGCGCACTATTGCGCGCATTTTGCGCGTTTTTGTTTGGCTCTGGCTGCGTCAGCGCAAGGGCTTGCACATCCAAAGACTGTGAAATGGGACGTATCGCATGCATAAATCCATGTAGCGCATCAATCCAGTCCTCGAACTCTTCATCCTCTTCTCCCTCTAAGTCCTCTGGCTGCTTCGGCCGACGCGAAAGCCCATCTGGACCATGCACCGCTCCCCTAACATGCACGAGTGTAAAGTGGAATGTAAGGATTGAGACAATCCACCGGTTAATGCTAGCGGATGGTTGGATATCGGGGTTTTGTAGCATGCCCTTGATATAGCGCGCGTCAGTCTCCACAATTAAGTTGCGCACACCTATAATATAAAGGCGCAAACTGCGCAGCGCGCGGTAAAGCCCATAGATCTCTAGCTTCGGTTGTGAAAAGCGCGCTTCTCTGTCGTTGAGCATAATCGAGCTGAACCGGTTGTAAATGCGCGTTTTTGCATCTGCGCTCTTTTGCTGGCAAAGGTAAAAGCTGACCACTATCTGGGAAGAGTCGACTGCAAGGATAACAGGGAGTTCTGAGGAATAATCGATCGGTTGTAGTGCAGGACACTCTAGCACTGCTTGCTTGATGTCATTTTGCGCCGCTATCTGCTCTGGGCCCCATTCAAATGGAGCGTCCTTGCGCGTAAGCCTTGTGAGCGCGTTAACGCGGTGCGCATAATTGCGGATATAAATGCGCATTAAACCGACTGTTCCCAAGAATGCGCGCACTTCTGACAGCGTGTGGCATGCGCCCCAATTGCGGATAACATCTACCTTGCCGCGTTCGGGTTTTCTACCTTCTGGGGTGCAATAATGGCCAAGAATGACAAAGTTTTCAGTGCACAAGGTGGATTTCGTCCCAGAGAAAGTGCCGCCGCTATATTTCATGTGCTGCACAATGCGGTTCACGTTCTGAAAGTGCTCCCACACAAAGCGCCTTACACCAGGGTTCGCAGTGAGCGCTTCGCACGAGCCGTCCAGTAAAATGTAGCGCTTCGAAGGCCCCTTGACTGGAACATCGTCAATATAGAGAACGGTGTAATCTGGTATCTCTGGCTGCAGAATATAGCACACATCATCGTGGAAGATTGGTACTGAGTTTGTCCAACCCATTGGCAATGTAACGAGGCGCATTGCGCCATATGGTGTCTGGAATGTTGTAAGATCGTGCGACAATTCTTTGATTAAGCGCTCGTCGTATCCCACATATAGATCAAGGACGGCGCCGCATGCGCGCCCCGCAAATTGCTCTGCAAGGTGCTCAGGTGTAGGGGTGACGCCGGAGTGTTTAATGGTAATGTGATTAAGCGGTTCGAGGCTATGTACGATGTGCAGTGCTTTTCCATCTTTCTTGAGTGTGCAGAACCAGCGCGATCTATATGCCGAATTTGAGTGCTCATAAACACCAGAGTCTATTTTCTTCCGGATAATGGCGCAAACTTCGTCATATATGCCTGGTGGAATGGGGATGTTGCGCTCTATCCAAGGAGTGTGCGGAATAACTGGGATTTCTACTGGGGGAAAGAACGCGGTCTTGAAGCTACCGCACTCCTCATCGCTCCATGCAAAGGCTTCATTCTGCAGAGACATCAAGTGGTGTAAAACCTTCATCTCCTCTGGTAATAGGAAATCAGTGTGGCGCTCCTGGAGCGCTTGCATGTGCTCTTCAGTATAGCGCCCGGTCGGGGTAAATGGTGGCGGATTTGGTAAAAGCACAGGAAGCGCTGCTAGCGGATCGCCTATAATGTTGCGCTCGATGCGGAATTCGTTTGGGACGGGCGCAATAACTGGCTTGACTTTTCTAGCAACCGGTTTATACTTCTTCTTGGTCACTACACCCTTTTGCGGTGCGCGCACCACTAAATCGATAAAAGTTGCGCGCACATGTGCGCTTTTCGGAAATGCGGCAGGAATAAGCGCCACAGGGTCGATCGAATTTAAGAGCGCCTGTGCATGGCTGTTGGTACACTGGGATAGGTAGAGTTGAGAGATAATAGAGGTGGAAGAAACAGAAGTGGAAAATGGAATAAGCGCAAACGTGGAAATGTCACAAGATTGGGTATCAGAGTCAAATGTTATGATAGTGGCGGCTTCTCCTTGGTCTGAGATCAATTCCTCGAAGCCTTGCAAAAATTTCTTTGCGGGTTATGCTGAATAGCAAAGTGCGGTGTTGCTGGAGCTGGTAAGAAGTGGCGCGGCTTCCCCCTAGGCTTTGTTGGAATGGTGGAGATGGCGCCAGTATTCGGATCGCAGATTGTAATTGTTTGCGCTTCGTCCGCAAAGTTGCGCACGATGGAGCGCGTTAACACCTCGAAGGGGCGCCCTAACAGAATATCGTAAGCAGGTGAATGGATAACGTGAACTTGCACATAGACAACGATATCCCCAATGCGCGCAGAAACATTGCGCGCAAGCCCAAGCGACTCATCTACCTCTCCATTGGCTGATTGCATGTATAAATGAATGCGCGGGTCATACTGAAGCCCAAGACGATGGCAGACTGCTTCTGACATTGCGATAATTTGTGAACCCGGATCTAAGATAGCTTCAAAGTACTCTTGGTTGTCGATCAATAAATCAATGGAGCGAAGCGCATGCGACTCTTTAGCAACCTTCAAAACATCGGGGTTTTCAATTTCGCCTGGTTGGAGATGGGTAAGGTACTGTTCAAATGGATCCTGCAAAACAATAGGAAGCGGCCCTGCAATTGCCGCGCTAGCTGGAGGTGTCGCATTAAGCACTTTATCTCCCGCAAAAGGTGCGCGCGCTTCGCAGTGCGCAAATGGCATAATGCTCGCAAGGTTTGTAGCTACCACTTCCGCACTGGTAGCTGCAATGCGCTTTGGGGTGACTTGTTCTCTATGGCGCTGCCTGAGATCGGGTGAAAGGGATAGAAGCTCTTCATGCGAAACCGTAACAGAGGGCGCCTTCATGGCACGCGCATATATGTCGTCGACAATCTGCAGGTTCTGGATGGGAATGACAGTGCAGTATGATGGCTCTTTGCCTTTGGAAGAGTTAGCTGGTATGTCTGGTTTATCTGCTGCTGCGGGCGCAAAACGTGCCTCAGGAATGTTGGAATAGGGATGTATGGGTGTCTCGTCGGGCGCATCAGTTGCGCTCGCAGCGGATTGCGAAGCTGGGGACTCAATACTGTTGGTGGGTGCCATGTCTGTGGTTGTAGAATGCACACCCTCTTGGTTGGATGTATTGCGCGGTGTGCGCCGCAGAATTTCAATGCCGTCGAAGACTTGCCTCTTGCGAAGCGCCATCAACTCCCTCTCGAGCGCATCAATGCGCTCTTCCTTCGTTAGTTGCGCATTTGGTGCGCTTTGCATATAATCTGCTGCAGGAGCTGAAGCGGCAACGTACGTCGACTGTAGAGATGCAGCTAGAGCTGGACGAGGCGCTATATTGTAGATGAGCTGCGAATTGGTATTAGATGAAAGTCGACCCGTGGCAATCTGCCCTGGGTTGCGCTTATGCCATTCCTCGATGCGCTCGCCTAGGAAATTGCCTGGAATAGAACGCGGCACGAATGCGCCACCTGGGAGTACGATGCGCCCTTCCGCATTTCGCCTACACTTTCCTTCGCTAATAAGGCACTCAATTGAAGCGCACTCAGGGATATAGTGCCCTGTCTGACCGCAACCATTGCACCTGTCGTTGTTCGAGCGAGGCGCACCATTTCCGCCATCTCTGCGTGATGCGCTCAATGCAGTAACTATCGTCTGTGTCATGCGCTCGAATAAGACTGAAATGTCTTCTGCTTTGACTGCGGGTGCGCTAGGTTGTGGCTGGGAAATGGGTGTGCTGGGTGCTGAGTAGGGCGCATACATATCGGGGTTTTGCGCTGTGAGCCCAGTAAGTGGCTGGAAATAGCGCGCTGGGCCTTCAAAGATAAAGTCGATCGCATCGCGTATTGCATCTAATGAGTATGGCACATTTGCAGGCTGATTAGGTACCGCAATCGCAAGGCGGCTCAAAATGCGCTCTAGCTGGTCTGGTCGAAACACCCTAACGAACATGCGGCTTTGGTTGTAGCGCGCCAATATGCCTTGCGCAACTAAGTATTCGCTAATGTTGAAAAATGCGCGATAATAGCACGCGATTTCTTCTGCAGTTACGAGGCCAATGCGTGCGGTCTCACCAATAAGCTTGTCCAGGTCACTAATACTCCATTTACTGCCATCCCTAGAGCCAGGATAAAGCTTTAGGACAGCGTCTTTGAATGCACCATAGTTGTGCGTCGCCCTATACTCTGGTAGCAGTTTCCAAGTGTCTGCAGTGTCGCTGTCCAAATAGCGCACTGTGTGGAACTTCTTATTGGTCTCGTCGGTGACGTTACAATCACGGAGGAGTTGCGCAAGCTCCTCAAAGTACTTCTGGAGTTCGCGCAGTTTTGCAGGGTCAAAGCGCGGTGCGTTTTGGTTAGATGCAGATGGCATGTGCATGGTAGCCATGGTAGGTGGAATAAGGTGTGTAGAGTTACGATCTGGTAAAAGCGCAGCGAAATTCGGAGGTGGGGAAAAATGCGGTGATGCGGACGGAGTTAGGGTAGGTAGGGATGATTCAGGTGAAGGTGGAGGTAAAGACAGCGCAGACGAGTGATGTGTGTTGTTTAGGAAGAGTGATTCAAATACTGGTATTTCCCCAAGCTGGAGCGCAGTTGCTAGCAGCTCGGAATGGAGAGTGCGAAGGTGGTTAATGTTGAAGCGAAGGCCGAGCCGATGGAGGTCTAAAATATGGTCTGATAAACAGAAACCCCTCGCGGTGGGCTCCAGAAAATGATGGGTTCGGTTGGTACTCAGTGCAGAGTCTCAACAGAAGGGGTGAACACTTAACCTACAACTGCAGGCGTGCTCGGGGTGAGGGGGGGGAGTTCGCTTAGATGGCCTCGGATCGTCCTTCAGGGCGCGGAGACTATAGAGAGGCTGGTACAGCGATTTTCAGTGTGCGCACTAGTAGTGTACACGAAAGGGGAGATATGCGCAGTGGCGGAAAAGTGCGCAACGCAAAGAGGCAAAAACGCGCAGTGCGGAAAAATGCGCAACAAGAGCGCAAAGGTGCGCAACAATGAGGATGATGAAGGCGGGAGGTGTAACAGGACAAAGACGACACTGGAATGTACTGTGAAGGTGGCGCACAGTTTGGGGGTGCAAACTGAGTGAAAGCGCAAGGAGCAGAAAAAGGCGCAGACGGTGCGCAAAATGCGGCTATGCAAAAGGGTGTGCAAAGGGTGCGCAAATGCGGCTATACGAAGGGCGCACTATGATAGTGCACAGACAAGGACGAAGGACGCAACGCAGGGGATGCAACGCAACAATACGACGAGGGGACGCAAACGATAACGCAAACACGGCTATACAAAGGGTGCACTACGAAGGCGCACGGACTGGATGCTGGTGCACAGACTATGTGCGACGCTGACTGAGCTAATAACTATGAGGGGGGGAGGGAAAGATCCTCTGGATTCTCTATCTGTCCACTACTATGTACAAATGGCTTATGTGATAAAATGGTGAAATAAAGTATAAAAATAGGAAGCGCCATGCGCTACCCACAAGCGCGTCCGTTCGCCCATCTAAACCTGACCGCACTATGCCGCTGCCTCAGCCAATAAGATTTGCACACCTATAGCTCAATATCCAACTGTTCCGGTGCGATGCGCTATTATTGGTGCACGCTAAGTCTCGTGCGCTCTTCCCAATTAATCCGCTTAGGTGTTATATGTCGCGTGCTGCACCTTAGTAATAATGGTGTGATCGACCTGTGCCAGTTACCAGATAAGGCGATGCCGATTGGAAATGTGGAAGAACTAAAAGGGGATGCTGTGCAAGACCAAATACTGCCAAAGTGCCTGGGTTACGTGAAAGCACCCAAGTTATGTAAGAATGCACAGTTCGCTCGTGCTGGAATCGTGGTGTGCCTCAAGTAAATGTGCCAGTAAGGTGGGAGCTGCGATGCGCAGTGCACCAGTGCAGTGGATTGTTGTGTGTGATAGAGATTGTGCAAAGAGTGCGCAGCAGGGAATGTGAGTTGCAGGTAAAGTGTAAAAGGAGTGCGCAAAGGCGCATCGAGCGCGCAATAAATGTAGAAGGCAGATAAGGAGCGTGGGGGAGGGCGCATGGAGGCGGCTTGAAGCGCGATGAGGCGCATTTAGGGCGCACAATGATTGGCGGCTATGGGGAAACAAAGGCGCAGTAGAAATGCAAAAGGCGCACAAAGGCGCACCTAAACGGTCAAAGGCGCACGAAAGCGCACGAAGGCGCGCAAAAGCGCGCCACGCAAAGTGTGCGGAAGCCATCTAGGAGGTGCACACAATCGCAAAAAATGCCGTAGTATGCGCGCAGGGCGATAGGGAGCCGTATCACCGAATCGCCAAAAGCATAGTGTGTGCTTCATTTGCGGCGAAGGACACCGAGCAAAAGACAACGAACAATGTGCCGCAGCACTCCAGTCTCGATCTTGAAACTGAGTTGGTGGAGTCTCAGAATGTGGTCTCTACATTACTTGAGTGAGGACCTCAGCCATTGGGTAAGATGGGTGGCTCATTAAAATGTAAGGCGATGGACATTTTAGAACCCCCTCGATTTCGTCGAGGGTTTGTATGATCAGACAGTGACAATAGGCATACTTCTCCATCTGCCCTGTTTACTGAGACAGCACTCCCGTTGCTGACTCCACCTCGACATCTTTTAGATGACCCAAAGATCCAAGAGGCGCTTCACTCATTAGGTGATGCAATCAAAGTCGAGACACCCTTCGACATTGATAAATTTGAATTGCTATTGACTGACCACCTGAACCAACCCTTCGTAAAATCTGTCATGAAAGGCCTTCGTGAAGGTTTCTGGCCCTTTGATGAAGGGGAATGGAAAGTTGAGCTTGAGGAAGTCATCCCAAGCTATGACTGTGATCCTGATGATGCAGAAGCCATTTGTGCTTTTCGTGACCAGGAAATCACTGCAGGGCATTGATCTGGATCTTTAGAAAACAGCGATCTTCTTCCCAGAATGAAGGTCTCACCAATGTTCATGGTTTGGCAAAACGACAAGCCATGCATTGTCATGGACCACTCTCGCTCTGGAATTAATGACAACATTCCTCACTCAGAAGCTAAGGTCAAGTACGATGACATGAGGACTTTTAGTCAGACACTCCATGATGCTTGAACTGCAAACCCAGGAAAACGCCTGGTTACTTTCAAATCTGATGTCGCATCTGCTTTCCTTAATTTGCCAGCTCACCCCATTTTTCAGTTACGTCAGGTGGTGAAGATTGAAGGCAAGCTGTTCATCGTAAGATGTCTCATCTTTGGCAACCGAGCATCTCCACATTGCTGGTGTGCTGTATCCGGGCTCTTATGCTGGCTTAGGATCAAAAAACTTGGAATAAACAGCCTTCATGTCTACATGGACAACTTCTTCAGCTGGGATTACATCGACAACCTCGTTCAGTACCATGGAAAACTGCATCCTCATCGTCAAGTTCAGCTGCGGTTGCTCTGGGAAGCAATCTCCTGTCCTTTTGAAGATCGCAAGCAGGAACATGGGGAAGCCATTAAGATAATCGGGTTCTGGATGGACATTAACGCAGGGAGTATTTCCTTGTCACCGACCTCCATCTCTGATGTCACCTCTAAAATTGATCTTTTCCTGAACACTCCAGCACACACGCCAATGCTCTGATCATGGCAACATTTAGCTGGCCATATCAACTGGATGCTGAATGTGCTACCTTGGGGCCATCCAGCTTTAACCGAAATGTACCATAAAATCAGTGGAAAGTTCTGGTCTCACTGCACCATACCCATTAATGCTGGTGTGATCGCCGATCTTAGCTGGTTGAAGTCAATTATCCATTCTGCGATCGGAGTACACTTTGTTGGTTCAGGTCTTTGGTCAGACCATGAGGCCGACATGGTTATGTGGACCGACACGAGCTTACTAGTCACATGGTACTGCTTTATTGGCTTCTCGCTCCCTTTCATTAGCTGCCTGCTTCACATCTCCTTGCACCTCCATCCATCCCCACACCAAGGGGGTGTCAAGAAAAAAATTTAGCATCTAGGGTTGGATTTTTTTTTCACGGGAGGTCGGCTCTAACTAACTAACTATGGTGGGACTATATTTCTATAAATGGTAGTCCGGCTGCCAGTCCGCTACTGTGTGACTTCCTAATGATGTACGTCAGCACTCAGCGCTCAGCCACCAGCGCTGTACAGCCTTTCACTTGCTTCTCCTTCACTTCCATCACTCCAGCCTCCTCCATTTTACATGTCGACTACTTGGCTCACATGCCTTGCATGCCCAGCTCACGACGACAAACTCTAAAAGCATGCAGTCCAAATGGTACTGGATACATTGGGAGGTCAGCATGAAGCCTTTCTTGAAACTCTCATTGTCTCACTCACCCATTTCGTTGTGCAATCATTCTTTCGACACCGGATAATTCCCTCCTGCTGGACAATCTCCTCTTCCGAAACTGGATACCCGCATGTACATGCCCTCAGTGCAGAGACATCTTGTGTACGTTGAGTACAGCTGGATCATGTCATGGGTGCATTGATAATTGAGAATAGTGAGTTCTCATTCTCATTTATGGCAGGGGATTCCATGCAAGGTTCCACAACGTCCAGATTGGGTGTCTAGCTTCAATGGTAAGAAGTTTATTGTCAATGGATCAACTTTTGCTTACCATTTTTTTGATTGACAGGCCTCTCCTTTCAGTAGCGGCGATGGCCCCCGTCTCATTTTCTATGTCACCATCTTCTTCTGCGGTGCAGCTTTCATCTCCTCCAAAATCAGGGGTCTAGGATTCTGGACACCCAGGTCGGGTATATCATCAATATCGATTGGTGATGGTAGTCTTGCCACAATAGCAGGAATAGGGTCTGGCACTATTGGCACTCTAGCATGACATAAGCATATTTTACTGTGATTTGGGACAAGATTACTCACACTTCATCCATAGCTCGCATCAGCCGCTCTATCTTCGACTCAATTGATGCACCAACAATCCCGTGATGCACGACAACATGGTGTAAGAAGTGATGAAGGCCAAGTAAGCCTTTGTTTCCATGGCAAATGAGCTTTTGGAGCTTATCTCTAGGTTTTTGCAGAATGGTATCTAGGGATGGGTTTATTGTCTCCCATGCATCTTCGCCAATAGAAATGTACCCTGCCAGATCTCCAGAGAACTGTGCAAGTGGATGGGAGTCATCGGCTTCAGTAATGTCTTGTGGAAGCTTCATAATGCGGGTATGGAATCGATGGAGGATTTTAAGTGCTGTGGGGCAAGCAGATGGTGCTTTCAGATCTATGGTATCGGTATCCACTTGATTCTGAGATGCCGCACTCCAGGGTTCAGCCTCTACGATCAAAGGCAGCAGGGTCGAGAGAATGGGTGGTGGTATCGACATTGTCGGTGTGGCCTTTTGTGGGCACGGTTTGAAGAATGTAAGAGCTTGCATCTGTTGCTTCTTCAAAAGCTGCTGCTGAGCATACTTCTTCTTATTTGATTCGCATTTCTTGGTGTTCTGATGCTGCTTGTAGAAGTTCTGGACACCCCCCATCCCAAGTCATATGAAACTGTTGCAATCTGGACATAATACCTCGTTCACATCATTGGGAACCAACCCATATGGGTTTTTCTAATTATTAATATTATCAATATGGAAAACCATGTTCTGTGGCAATCTCACCTCATTATCCATCCAAATTTGCTGTGCTACGTCGGCCAGGAGAATTAGGGGACTGAGAGATTTTCGGGCGGTCAGAATTCGGCTCAATGCCTAACTTATCACTGCCACTGACACTGACATCATCACACTGAATTCGACATTTCGTGATCAAGGTGGAGTCATAACCTTTTAATAGATGTCGCAGAACCAATGAACCATTGATTATAAGCTCATTATGTGGTAGAAATCCCAAAAAGACATTGAAAAAAATCCAACCTCCGAAATTTTTTTAAGGGCCTCAGCGGGGGACTAACTAACTATCCCTATATGGGAATTAGGCCACGTGACACCCCCTTGCCCCACACACACCATTTTCAGCCTTTCTTAGAATGTCCGCTCCCTCGCCTATATAAAAATCCGGAGCCCGCCTAGGCAGACCCCGTTTTCTGCTAAAACTATCTCTTTTGAGCATGCAGCAGAGGTCGTCGTAAAAGCGGGTTCCGAAGGTAAGGAGCGTTTTCGTAGGCCTCTGCGCCAAAAATACCTTGATCACGCGACTAGCTCCGCTATCCGCATCAAGCCTCTGGCCTCCTTTTTGCATGGTCCGTGTTTTGGTGCTAGGGGCTAGCAGATGCTGAGACACAGACAGTTCATATGCAACTAGGAGGTCCCTGTGTTGCTTTCCTTCTGCCCCCATCTCGTTGACAAGCAACACAGGTAAGCGCACCGCGCTTCTTCACAGTTTCAATCTCTCACGCTCCCAGTAGTTGATTATCTAAGGCCTGTCTTAGAGATATCATCTATTCACGTCGTGAGAGCTCCAACTGTCTTTTGAATAATCTTTTTAACTAGGTTCTCACTTTACAGGATTCACTGGTACTACCTTATAGCTTTTGCTGTTGTGCCCAGTTGAATCTTAACAAGTGAGTGGTGTCCCCACCATTGCCTATCTAATCAGATTTCTCACGCAGCCTTGTTTACTAGATTCCAGATCGGTCCAATCTTCTCATTGTTTGTCAGTTTTCACGGCCCACCCTCCACACCCTTTTCTTGTCAGTTCTGGGAATAGAAACTTAGTTAGCTACATGTGCATGTCCGCTCCCTCGCCTATATAAAAATCCGGAGTCCGCCTAGGCAGACCCCGTTTTCTGCTAAAACTATCTCTTTTGAGCACGCAGCAGAGGCATGTGACCAAACGCGTCTCGTGTTTCCGTTTGATTTTGTTTACCTTGCGATTTCACGTCTTCCTGGCATGTTGGATCCCTCGAAACCTGGCCTAAGCAACCCTGAAGGACACCCGATTGTTTGACAGCTTCTCCATCCACGTCTACCGCATATTATATCCTCGAGGGTATCTGCACGTCCAGCAAGAAATCTACTCGCCATTTTTGTGTGAGCTTCACTTCGATTCTTGATTATTGATTATTGATGGTGGGTGTGTGCGTCATGATGATGGCCCCTTTCTCATCCTTAACACGAAATGTAAGGTACAGGAAGCCAATTGTCTAATTAAGATAGCATCTTTAAAACGGCCTCAAGCTTATCTTGATACTTCCTGTACTTCCTTTTCCATGAAGTGTATCCGGTTGTCGGAATATCTATGGTGCGGGAGGCAGGGGTGTTGGGCAAGACTCTTGGGGTGACCCCCTGGGATGCAGTTATATGTTGTGGAGGATTGTAGGAGGTGTTCCATGTGTAAAAGTGCAATTGGGTGAGAAGGCATATTGGTATATGGAGTGCGAGCGGGATAAACAGTGGGCAAAACATTGTTTTCTATTGTGTTCTTCATGCTTTGTGGAGTGTTTTCTGGTTGAGTATTCGTGATTCCCGCGTCGGGTACCAGGCTTTATATATTAGTGAACGACTATCTTCATTCTACAAGCTGGGCTGGCGAGGCTATGTCCCACCTACGATCTGTGTGTGACTATTGGATAATGCATTGCGAGCAAGCGGCCAGGTCTGTATCGCATTCCAACGGAGATATGTCACTCCATCATACTTGGGATGAAAGGATTATCCACACGGCTCGAAATAGAGCATACATATCTGCAACTTTCATGGATATAAAAAGAAAATTTCCATGATCGCAATACCGAGGTGACAGAGCTCCACTTTGGAGTTGCACGAAAAGCTTCTGGCATCAAAAAGGGCGCTAATAACGGCTTCGGACACAGCTATGCTTCCGGATCCCAGGGACTGACTTATTAGACCGAGAGGTTACGCCGTAGTATCTCAGAATATAGAACTGACCGATGAGGTAATTGCAGGGGGGATGAAACATGTTGTGCACTGCTGGTTGTTCTGCTCATAATTTATAAAGGAATACCTGGAAGTAGTCTGCGTTCTTCTGCATGCAGCGTCGCGGTGTACAACGAACATCCAACAGGTCAGCAAGTAAAACGTGCTATCCCGATGAGATCTTCCGCCCAATGAGCAAACTTGAAACGGAAGCATCACGGATGAGCGCGAGGGGCTGTGTCTGAACGCGTTCCATGCCAGCGGAGCGATGCATTTATATTTGCGTCTGTTTGTCCGCCTTGAATCAAACACGCAGTACTTAAATAGCGACGGCAGCGCGATCATCTTTGCCGTTGTCAACCATCCCTACTTTACTCTACTCACTCCCCTTTTCCATATCATTCAGGTATCTTCTTCTCAGTCGTTTTTATATTGAATCTGACGAGGTTCTCTGCTCTTCAGACTGCTTGAATGTGCGGAATCTTCGGCTACTGCAGTTTCTTGAAAGACAAGGTTCGTGTCTTTTCACCTATTGATACCCTCTCCATCACTTGTGCTTCGTGATCCAGTGCAATCCCATGTTTATATGGTGGGATTGATGCCATGCACATAACACGACCGCATACCCGACTCCTGGACTTTGTTAACTTTGCCCCTTACAGACTCGTCAAGAGGTCCTCGAAGTTCTATGCTCTGGTCTTGCTCGCCAGGAGTATCGTGGATACGATTCTGCTGGATTGTGTGTTGATGGCGACAAACCCGGCGAGCTCGTATACTTCAAAGAAGTTGGCAAAGTTGCTGGACTACGCAAAAAGATCGCAACATCCACTGTGGACGTACAGAAGACCAGTGTATCTCAGGTCTCTATCGCTCACACCCGGTGGGCAACCCATGGCCCGCCATCCGAAGTCAACTGCCATCCTGTCCGCTCAGATCCCAACAGCGAATTCTGTATCGTCCATAATGGTATCGTCACCAACAGCGCTGAACTCAGGCTGGTCCTGCAGAAGCGAGGATACAAGTTTGAAACAGAGACCGACACCGAAGCCGTCGCAATTCTGACCAAGTACTTGTATGACACTCGTGGCGGCAAACGGTTGACGTTCACAGAATTAGTTAAGCAAGTCCTTAAGGAACTGGAGGGTTCTTTTGCATTCGTCTTCAAGTCCATTCATTTCCCTAGTGAAGTCGTCACTGCACGCCGGGGGTCGCCTCTGCTCATAGGTGTCAAGACGGATAAGAAACTCAAGGTTGATTTTGTTGATGTCGAGTTTGCTGGCCAAGACAACGAACCTAGAGTAGATAGTCGTAAGTTTTCGCTTCCGATCGTTCAGAGAGACTGACTAAAGAGCTTTTTAGTCCAAGCTAATTCCCCCACCGCATTGCTCTCTCCCCCCACTGCCAATCCTAAAGTTCTTCGCACTCAGTCTCGTGCATTCATGTCCGAGGATGGACTTCCCCAGCCCATCGAGTTCTTTGTTGCCTCCGATGCTGCAGCCATCGTCGAACACACCAAGCGCGTCCTTTATCTAGAAGACGACGATGTCGCTCACATTGCCGAGGGCGAACTTCATATCCATCGTTTCCGCCGTACGGAAGAGGGCAACCAAACTCCAAGCCAAATCGCCACCACCAGGAATATTGAGACTCTGGAGCTTGAAATTGCTGCCATCATGAAAGGTAAATTTGACACTTTCATGCAGAAGGAGATATACGAACAACCTGAGTCGGTCGTCAACACCATGCGTGGACGAGTCAGTTTTGACCAGAGCAAGATCACTCTCGGTGGTTTGCGTGCATACCTGCCTATCATCCGTCGCGGTCGCAGGATAGTGTTCATTGCATGTGGCACGAGCTACCACTCCGGGCTAGCCACTCGCGCGATCTTTGAAGAGCTAACGGAAATGCCTGTCAGCGTTGAGCTTGCTAGCGACTTCTTGGATCGCAAAACTCCGATCTTTAGAGATGATGTCTGCGTCTTTGTGAGCCAGAGTGGCGAAACCGCGGACACTATCTTGGCGCTGAGGTATTGTTTAGAGAGAGGTGCGCTTTGCGTGGGTGTTGTTAACACAGTTGGTTCAACATTGTCCCGTGAGACCCATTGTGGTATACACATCAATGCTGGACCTGAAGTTGGTGTTGCTTCAACCAAGGTACGTTCAGCTGACTATAGAATAATAACCGTCTTATCAGACCTTTTTGCTCTCAGGCCTACACATCGCAGTACGTGGCTCTCCTGATGATGGCCCTCCAACTATCGGAGGATCGCATCTCTTTCACCGAACGACGAAACCAGATCATCGCTGCTCTTCATGAGCTGCCGGCCCACATCAAAAAAATCCTTGAGCAAGATAAAGTACTTCAACAACTTGCTATGACTGTCTCGAGCAACAAGAGTTTACTCCTCATGGGCAGAGGATACCAGTGCGTGATTCTTATGCCCTTGACCGACCATTTGCTGATATTGCTCAAGGTACGCTACCTGTCTTGAGGGTGCACTGAAAATTAAAGAAATCAGCTACATGCACTCAGAAGGTACGTAGGCATGATTGTCCATCGTTTCTTCGAACTGATCCACGAATATCCAGGAATTCTGGCCGGAGAGCTCAAGCACGGGCCCCTCGCGTTGATCGATGAGAACATGCCGGTGATCATTATCATGACGAAAGATTCTTTATATCCCAAAGTTCAATCCGCCTTCGCCCAAGTTACCGCTCGCAAGGGCCGGTGCATCGTTTTGTGCAATGAGGCTGACGAAGGCATCCCCGCGGGCGCGAAGACCATTCGTGTTCCCAAGACCGTCGACTGTATGCAAGGCTTGCTGAACATCATACCTCTGCAACTGCTCAGCTATCACTTGGCGGTGACTAACGGATGTGATGTTGATCACCCCAGGAACTTGTGAGCTGTCGCTTGTCATTGACTACTGCTGACTGACAACATTTTCTCTCAGGGCTAAGTCTGTTACCGTCGAGTAGGTGGATGCGCGAGGGCCATAGATCTAAAATGGATAGCTTTGAAATTTGGACATAAAATTAGCGTACTTCTTTTGTTAGAGATTTCGGATTGCGTTTGTGTATGGACCATGGACATTCCTTCTACACAAAATGCCGTTTACATCGTTCTAAACGTCAAGACCACGTGTGCATCTGTCACCCTCTGACTGACTCCCATATACATCACGTTCAAAAAAAGACTCACAGTGATCCAAGGCCAGGCCGAGCGTGATATCTGGGCATGGCAGTCGATGAAAAACATCCGAAGATGAAAGCAGGATCCCATTTGGAAAGGACTTTGAAGTACACCAAGGTTTTAATCCAAAGTAGCGGATTGGGTGTAATTTATCAGTTCATGATTCATGAGAGATCAGCAATCAGTTTCATAGTCGATTGGATCGACTGACTCAGCAGAACAGTATTCCACGTTTGCGGTTTATCGGGATTGGGAACACAAGGAGACACATAGGTCCAAATTTCGGCTCGCTTTGGCTGTTTTAAAATTTGTGGGACGCAGAGAAATGGGATGCATATTGCACTTTCCGCAATTAAGCGTTGAATAAATTGTATGACAGCCCTTTTTTGATCAATGGATCAGCGAAGCCGTCAGCTGACCACTGGACAGGATCCAATCGGTGTTGCCGGATTACCAACACATAGATTCGACAAGCACCGTCTCGGCATCTGCCGGCGAGTAGCACTAATTGTGCTTACATAAGCATCATTTCCAGTGATCAACCGATAATCAACGCGCGCCACACCTTCGCGCTCGTCATTTCTGACGACGAGCAGACCATTTCACTCATGCTAAGCTTATGCTTCATGCTTTTTTGATAGATAACACTGAGAGTGTTAATAATATCTTGGTATATTCGTATATACACCCTGGCATCCAGTAACAAGGAGAATAGGAGAGCAGGTGAGGATCCTATTTTCTGGAAGAAGTATTGACTGTGGGGATTACTTGTAGGCTATTCATGAAATACTACAAATGCCTAGGAGAAGTCTTGGATAATGAGTACAGTGTGTGCTGTTGAACTCAATCCACATGTCTGGTTTGCCTATATTGACATGTGACCTGCAAATCCTTTCCCAGGACATACTACACAACCTCCTCCATCACCTACAATCATTGATAGTGTTTTAAGGTCCAGTTTGGTCTGGTTTTTTGACCCCAAAATGGGCAACCAACCAGCAATCACAACCAGTCCCAACCAATACCCAATCTGGGGGGACTGCAACTGGAATAGGTACAACTAGTCCCAGTCCAGTCTGGTTGCCTCCAAAAGACCAGTCAGAACCAGTTTTACCTGTAATTTTTGTCTCTTAATTAAATTTTGAATTGTATTATATAAAACTGATTAAGGACACCCCATGAGCAGGTGCTCACGGTGGTGACAGGTCACTGATAGAAGAAAAAACCAATAAATAAGAAAAACCAATAAAAATGACCCCATTGTCTCATGCTTGTAGCAAGATCAGGGGTCGTTGTGCTTGTTGGGGACATGTTGTTGTCCCTTTACCATCCTGCCATCTCACCATTCATCATCCCTATCACCCCTGCTGTTAACACATTTGTCATCTCCCCACTATTCATTGCCCTCAACGTTTGTTGTCCTTGCAATTTGTCATTTGACAGTGTTGGTGTTTGCTGGCATTGATGTTGGCATTCACTTTGGTGTTGGCTGTTTGCTGGTGTTAGTGTTTGCTGGTGTTAGCATTCACTATCATTGGGGTTCATTGGCACTGGCATTCATCGGCATTGTTATTCATTGTCCTACATTCCATTGTCATTAGCACCACCATCACCCCCTATGAGCAGTGGCTTGCAGGCAGGGTGGTGGCGCTGAGTGATGTGGCATTGGGCATGGGTGCAGCACCATAATTGTTGGTTGTTGGTTGTCATTGTGTTGCTGTCCAGAAACAGGACCTGTCACCACCCTGCGAGCAGAGGCTTTCAGCGGCAGCATAGGGCATGGGGGATACAGAGGGTGGCAGTGGGTAACACAAGTTAAGTTTCTAAAATGAGATCAAATAGATTAGTAGAGAAAAAAGGATAATACAAAACATATCTGTGGGCCCAAATGATGACTAGCACCAGGGTTTCTGATGTGGGTGCTGTGGATGTTGTGGGTGGGTGCAGAGTGAGGTAGAAACAGTGTTGTTGATCATTAGTGGCCATGGGAACCCTTTGGCAAAGCGGTGCCACTTTGTTTTTTGGCAGTGCAGATGATCTAAAGGTCTGTGCACAGCCATAGGCTATATAAACCCTCATCAAACAAATGCTTTTTCCCTGGGCTTTGTCCCATTTCATTATTTAATGGTATTAATAGTAATTATTAGTAGTATCTATAATCTACATTAGTTTCTTGTTTTTAGTGACTGTAATTTAGAGTACATATGTAATATTATACAGTGAGAGACAAAACCTTTCAAATGATTTTTGAAGTTGAACTATTTCTTAAATAACTCAAGAACAACTCAACCAAACAAGTCAAAATTTGGGATAGTGGTAGAGTATCATGTGACTAATAAGTTTTAATTTGTTTTATTACATAATCTTGATTTGTTCCCATGTTATTAATATTTTACTGGCACAAGTTCATTTGAAAGGTTTTGTCTCTCTGGTATGTCAGGCACATGACTTTGTTTAATCAAAGCAAATAAGTACAAATGAAATGATGTGACTTGGTGAAAATATGTATATATACTCTGTGTCCAACTTTCTGTCAATTCCCACACCAAATCCCTCCACATACACTCATGCGATCACTTACTCCTGCTTAACATACCCGTGTTCTTGAACTGCTTGACAAAGGGCAGTCTTGTCCTGCTATCTCCTCCATCACTGGTATAAGTCTTGGTTCTGTATCCAATATTTACTCCAAACATCGTTCAACACTTTCCAAATCTGTTGTTGGCCGTCCATGGAAGCTTTCACCTGCCGACACCTACTATGCCATTCACCTCATCACTTCTCAGAAGGCTGAAAATGCCACTGAGGTCACCAAAACCTTACAAGACATGACCAACACATCATTTACTGTGAAGACAGTATGAAGAGCACTCAGAGGCACTAGAATAAAGGCTGTAACCAAGCAAAAATGACTTTTTCTCTCCAAGAAGCATAAGAGGCTTAGGATGGACTTTGCAGAAGCACACAAAGACTGGACAGTGGAGGACTGGAAGAGGGTTATATGGTCAGATGAGACCAAAATCAATTGTTTGGGGTCAGATGGGAAGAAATGGGTGTGGAAAAGGCTAGGAGAGGGGTTGAGTGATAGGCTGGTGCAGGGAACAGTCAAGTTTGGAGGGGGTTCTCTGATGATTTGGGGCTGTGTGTTCTGGGAAGGGCCTGGATATGCAACCAAGATTGATGGGAGAATGGATGCTGACCTTTTTGTCAGCATTCTGGATGATGAACTTCAAGAATCAATCAGGTATTACCAGAAAAACCCAACAGATGTTCTTTTTCAGCAGGACAATGACCCCAAACACAAGAGCAAAAAGGCCCAAAAATGGCTTCAAGACAGTGGATTAGAGGTTATGCAGTGGCCCCCTCAATCAGCAGACCTTAACCCCATTGAACACCTTTGGCATCACCTCAAGGTTAGACTTGGAGAGTATGATACTCCAGCATCTGAAATTGCAGAGTTGTGGGAGAGAGTACAGAAGGAGTGGAATGATATTCCAGCATCTGTCTGTCAGAATCTAATAGAGAGTATGCCTAGAAGGGTTTAGGCTGTGTTACAAGCAAAGGAGGGCTATACCAAGTACTAGAATATTAGAATAATATTCTATAATACCAGAGGGACAAAACCTTTCAAATAAACTTGTGCCAGTAAAATATTAATAACATGGGAACAAATTAAGATTATGTAATAAAACAAATTGCAACTTATTAGTCACATGATACTCTACCACTATCCCAAATTTGGATTTGTTTGGTTAAGTTTTTCTTGAGTTATTCAAGAAATAGTTCAACTTCAAAAATCATCTGAAAGGTTTTGTTCCTCACTGTATATACCATAAGAAGACTGGTTGCAACCAATTGCAATCGGTCTTTGAACAGTTTTCATATATCTACAGAATGATGCAACTGGCAATTGTACTGACCTCAAATTGGGGCAACCACAACTGAAAAAAAGACCAGACTGAGGTTCAGTCCAGTTCGGTCCTATGGGCATTTTTGGTCCTGTAGACTGGACCTTCAAACACTAGTCATTGAAGGCAAACCACAGTATGGGGTTGAGTCCATTCTGGACAGCTGCTTGCATTGAGGCAAACTCAAATACCTGGTGCATTGGAAGGGTTATGGGTACAAAGAAAATTCTTGGGTCACAGAGTCCAATGTAAATGCCCCATGACTGGTCAAAAAGTTCCACCATCAACACACCTTAGCACCTCAATGCATCCAAGTGTCTGACTTTGGCCAAATACAATTTTAAATGCATTGGGGTCTAAGAGGAAGGGGAGGCATTCCAAGTGTCTGAGCAATTTTCTGTCTTTGTCCCATATTTTTATATATTTTATTTCACTCTATTCTGCCTTTCCTATGATTTTCTATGATTTTATTCCTATTTTATGATTATTTTTCAGTTTTCCCCATGTTGGTACATGTTGACAGTTCTATTCTTAGAGATGGGGCCTCTTCTGGATGCTTACCCTTTGGGGTAACATCATTCCACAGCCTTGATCTGCCTACTTCCACCTTTTTCTAATTTTAGCCTATTATCTGATTTTCATGTTTTTCACATATACTAGGCATCGACAGATGGGTCCTTAGTGTTGAGCACATGTGCATACCCATTACTGCTTATGTAACACTCTCTATAATTCCATCTATCCAGTATCATACCACCTCAGTGTTTAACCACCACTGAAGTGTAAGTTCTATTCTATCCTACTTTGTTATGACCTTACTTATTCATAGTAGTCTACCTATTTATTTCTAGCTTCTCGTTCCAGTACCTCTGCAACTGCAAAAGGTTATGGGCCCTGCAGATATGTCTGACATGTCATCTATGTACATCCAATAGCCAAGTTTTATCTCTTTTCAAACTTCAGAGAGACAGTGTAAACTGGGCAACATACTCGGAGAGGGTTTTAAACTACATCACCTCAAAGGCACTTCAATGTCATGTTCAGGATACAGCATGAAAGCCAGAAGAGCTCAATGAACACAATGGGTCTTTTTACAGACATGACACAACAGCCCTGTTGACTGATAAAGAGCTCAAGAAGCACAAACAAGATCAAGATAGCTATAATCAAATGCAAGTAGCCATTCGCAAGGTCATTTATAGGACCATTGACAAGTCTACGTTTCTCCAAGTCAAGAACGAGACTGATATAGCAGCTGTGTGGAAGAAAGTGATCTTGATTCATGCTGATAAAGGCAGCTTGTATGAGACAAACTTTTTTACTCAACTTCAAAATGCTCAATACACAGAGGGGCAGAGCATGAGAGAACACATTGCAAAGATGATGGAGATCAGAGAAAGGCTAGCTGAGATAAATTCCTTAGTATCTGATGAGTCCTTTGTATCATATCTTCACACCTCGCTCTCACTCACATCCACCTTCCGAACCTTATTCACAACTCTGAGTGCCACTGCCCATCAAACAGAGAAGAAACTCACTTCATCCAATGTTATCTGGCATCTCACCGAAGAGGCAAACTCTGTCAAAATTGAGGACAATATCAATAAGTCCAATGCTGCGATGATGGCAGCTACGATGAGAGCCAAAGATGGAAAGGGGAAGGACAAGTCAAAGAGGAACAATATTCTATGCATGAATTCAAACTGCAAGAGAAAGGGGCACACAAAGGAACAGTGCTAGGCAAAAGGTGGAGGCAAAGAAGGCCAGGCACCTGACTGGTGGAAAAAGAGTGGATCAGCAAGCACCAACATCCCAGAGAAGGAATCTGAAAATGATAACTCTGAAAATGATAACTCTGAGAATTTTGCCATGCTTGCATTTACCACTCCTGATAATCCTACAGCTCTCACCTGCACCTCCAATTTTCAATCTGAAGCCCATTCTGCCTCCAGATCTAATAGAACCATCCTTGATAGTGGTGCCAGTCAACATTTCTCACCCGATCATTCGAAATTTCTAAATTATTGGGAAATCAAATCTGAGCCTATATGAGCCACAGATAGATGTACCTTCAGCACGCTTGGCAAAGGTGATCTCAAGATCGAGCTACTGAATGGGGATCAGAAGCCTACCCCAATTACATTGAAGAATGCATACTAACCACATATGGCTTTCACCTTGATGTCTGTCTTCTGCATTGATAAGGCTGGATACTCTCATCAAAGGTGGCTCTTGCATTATTCAAAGCCTGAAGTCAAACATAATTGGTTGCATTCCCAAAGTTCAAGGGCTCTACTGTGTCAGTGACTCTCCAAATTCATCAAGTGCATATGTTGCGAATACTGCCTTAAAATTAATGTTGATCAGTGAGCTTCATCATCGAATGGGGCATGTTAATCACAATGACTTATGAAGGATGGTGGAAAAGGGGATGGTTACTGGGATTAACTTGGATTTGAACTCAAAGCCTGAGTTCTGTGAGGCATGCATTAAAATGAAGGCTACACATAAACCATTTCCAAAGGAGAGCAAGACTGAGTATACAGCATATGGCGATAAAGTTGTAGCTGATGTCTGGAGACCAGCTGCAATCGAGTCGATAGCGAGGAAGCAATATTATTTGCTTTTCCAGGACCTTCATAGCCATGAGGAGAAAGTTTACTTCTTGAGGCAGAAGTCTGAGTCCTTCACTGACTACAAGAAGTATGAAGCATGGGTTAAAGTTCAGAGGGAGAGACCAATTCTGATCAAAATTTTTGGTTGTGATCGAGGAGGGGAATTTATGAGTGATGAGTTTACCAAACACCTTGAAAACTCTGGAACTATCTACCACCTCACTGTCCATGACTCTCCTGCTTCTAACAGCGGAGCCAAGCGAGCAAATCATACCCATATTGAAGGTGCTCAAGCAATGATGGATGCAGCTGGCTTGCCAAAGGATCTCTGGGCAGAAGCCATTTGCAACCATGTATGGATTCACAACTGTGTACCCACACGAGCACTTCCCAATTTGAAGATGCTACATAAAATAGGGGCAGGCAGGAAGCTGGATTTATTGGGTATATGAGCTTGGGGTTGCAAAGTGTGGGTGAAGAAGCTCAACATTGGGAAACTTCACATGAGAGCTAAAGAAGGACATTTCATGGGCATAGATACTGAATCAAAGGGTTACAGGATCTACTGGCCATGGAAAAACAGAGTCAGTATCGAGAGGGATGTTTACAATGAGGACGAGGCATTACAGCCTGATGAAGTCCCAATTGAGGAGAAGAATAATATGTTCACCAATTCAAACCTTCCCCACTCAGCAAACACCTTTCTTGACATTCAAAAACCTGTCAAAAATGTTCCAGACACATCAAACAACAGCCCTGAATTTGAAAATGTCGAAACATCACCCAATAATAATCTAGAAACCCCCCAAATCATCCAGAACATGCCAGCACCACTTCCACATCAAAGATTCATGAGATGAAACTCTTTAAAAGGCCTACCCAAATTTGATGAAGCAGAATACAGCCAAGAAAAGTGTAAATGCACTGCCACACCACATACTACAATTAATTTTGCAGATATCGTTAAGGGAGCTTTCATGCATAATGAAGAGGGAAATTGGAACCAGGGGGAGTAGAGCTTGACATAGATGAAGCAGAGTGGTTTGGACAATTGGAGCATGCATTGGCGATTAGTGAGGATGAACCAACATTGAGGGAGGTGTTAAATGGTGATGAGAGTTTAGCTTGGTCAGATGTGATTGAGGTGGAACTTACCCAAATAGAGAAAGTAATTGCCTGGGTCCCCATAATTTTACCTCCAGATGCCAATATCATCCCCATCCACTATGTATTCTACCAAAAATGTGATCAGAATGGCATGGTCATCCATTACAAGGCTCAGCTCATCATCATGAGTTATATGCAGCAATATGGGGTTGATTATGTTGAAACTTTTGCTCCAACCATGTGCAGGTCCACTCTTCACATTCTCCTGTCCTTTGCAGCTCAGAAGGATGCTGTTGTTCATAAATGCAACATAAAAAATGCATACCTCAACTGCCGATTGCAAGATGGCATCACACTCTACTCGAAACTTCCTTCAAACTATGTACCAATCTTTCCATGAATTACTGTCAGAATTTAAAGGGAAGCCCAATGTCGTCTCCAAGTGGCTCATATCTGTATATGGGTTGAAGCAGGGAGCTCACAACTGGTATGCTGAAGTGAAGAAATTCTTCATCAAACTCAGTTACATGGTTTCCATCGCTGATGAAATGGTATTTTACAAATTTGACAGCAACAAATTCACGATTGTTGCTGCTGCCACAGATGATTTTACTATCATCGCAGATTCCATTGATGGTGCTAACACTTTGATTCAGAAGCAACTTCCAGAACAGTTCAAAATATCTGACCTTGGTCCCATCAAATGGTTACTTGGTGCCAGCACCACTTGAGACATACAATGACTTACAAAACTGAGTCAATGTTTTGCACTTTTTAATTTATTGTTGAATAACTTCTCATTAACAACAAATACAGACAAAGTATTGTTGTACCAAATAAGGTACATTATCAGGGCTATCAAACAAACAAAGAATTATGTAATTTTAATTACAGTGCATGAAGATATGATAATTTTAAATCAGGGACTCATTGACTCAGTTTTGTGAGGTGGTATCAATATTATGATAAATTGTAATTCTAGTATTTTGTATGACCTCCCTTGGCCTTAATAACTGCTCCCAACCTTCTAGGCATGCTTTCAATCAAATTCTGACACACCTCTGATGGAATATTATTCCACTCTTCCACTACTCTTTCCCATAACTCCCAAATTCCTTTTGGTGCTGTTGGATACTTGTCTAACTGGTTCTTGAGGTGAACCCATTGATGTTCAATAGGGCTTAGGTCTGGAGATTGGGCAGGTTAATCCAGAAGAGTAATATTGTTGTTCTCCATCCATTTCTTGGCCTTTTTTGAGGTATACTTGAGGTCATTGTCTTGTTGAAAAATCACCTTTTCTCCATAAATTCCACTCTCCTCCAAGCTAGGCAGCGAGTATATACGAGTAGAGTGTGATGATGTGATTATACAATCACACTATCACACTATCAAGTGCTTTCATTAGTGTGATCGCAACTCATGAGTGGGATAGCTCCCACTGTTAGTGTGATGCACTTTCTCGATAGTGTGATGCAGGTACCCATCGCACCGGCTGTTTAAAATCCCGCGATTATTCCACAACTTCCAAAACGGTCCACATCTGGTGGTTGCCCTGCTCTGTATCATGCGGTAGCATAGTTGAATTTCCAATGTTTATTTCTGGAGGGTTTTCAACATTTTCTTTCATCCACCCAACTTTGCCCCAATTCAATGATCACACTGGACGATGCAAAAATCCCAGTTTGGGACATCTCGGGCCTGCCAATGAAGGTGGTTCGTGACTATCGAAATTTTGTGAGATCTCTCCCACTTCCAATCTTTCAAACTTCCGTAACAATCGACCAAAATTTACAGGCTTTTCCTACTGCTGTCTCGAACAAAAAACACAACCCATTCTTTTCCCTGAAGTTGCCTCAAGCCTGGATTACACAACATGGATTCTGCATGTATTCAAGATGGAAAGACGAGGACGAGATCTCAGATACATTCGGATCCACAGTTGACGATGCAACATGCAGTCAATTGAAGAACTTCTGGGATTTTGTGAGTATTTACCTTCTTTCTTCATGATGTATCAGACCTAATGAAGCACCCCCCCAGATCGTCACTCCATTGCACATTGACAATTCATTTTTTGACCTTGAAAACATAGATGGATGGGTTAAGCCAGTTGCATTTGAGGAATTTATCCAGTGGTTTTGTCTAGGTCGACTGTCCCGTGCCTCCTCACTGTCATCCATGAGTGGTTATTCTTCTCAGTCACCGTCATATCCTCCATCTACCAGCTCCTCGTATCCACCAAGTTGCTCAGCATCGGAATCTCGTGCATCCAGTCATGATCCTTCTGTTTCTGCTAGTCATGGTCCCACCATCATTGACTTGTCCGCCGACTCAGATGACGACATGCTGGAGGTGTCTCAAATTACCGCCACTACCTGCAGAAGGACATGCATTCACAAACACCTCGGCAAATATATCAATGACACAGATTCCTCTGATCCCAAAGTCATTGACAACCCAGCTAAGCGCCACCGACCTATCAAGGCAGAAGAAATTTCTCGCGGGGATGTGCCTACCCTCTCTAGTAGGTCAGGGCTTTCCAAAACAATAGGGGTGCCTGACTCAGATTGTCAATGCACCTACAGTCTTGACAAGCACCCTTCAGCACCACCCTCATTGCTATCCTTAGCACCATCCTCGCCATCGAGCACAGTCACATGGAATCAACCTATTCAACTTACTACCAAACTCCAAGTTGACGGTTTTGAAATCCTGCAGAAAATACCCTCAACCTGGACAGTTCCACGCGGAAACACAGCCTACCTTTTGGATCTTTCCGAGGTATCAGATTTACCAATGGAAAAGATGGGCTCTACAATGTCGATTGATAAATATATTCTATCTGAGGTTTGTAAATATTCTTATACCTCCAAGCTCTGGTAGAGTCTGACAAACGATCTTAGGATCAGGATTCCTGGGGAGGATCAACGGGACGACTCAACGGTGATGCTCAGGTGTATGGCCTTGATGGTTCTGATCCATCTGTGGCTACGACTTGCCATCGCACTAATCTTTGTTGTAATGGTATCGAAATTTGTGAGCGCTTCAGTAGCGAGCATCTTAAGGGATGTGAGCGGTATGAGCCCGACGAAGAAGCCGTGAATACCCTATGGATGCATGAGTTGAAGGCTAATAAGAATGAAGCAAATTGTATTGAAGGTTTCTTATCTCGGTGCATGGCTTAAGTTGGAGCGTTTCAGTATTAAAATATTGACCCTCACTAGGTTTTACCATTCTGTAATTAATTCAAAATGTCCTGGAAATCCCTCATGTCCAGGAGAGTCCATTCTCCATTTGTATCACAAGGTATGGCCCAGCTTCTTCCTGTACTATGTTAAACCTATAATTGACTTGACTTTAAACAACTTACAAGGAACCCTCACGTTAAGGAAAGCACTACTTTGTTGGTTGCTCGCAATGGAAACTCAACGAGCGCTGGGAGCACCGCTACCTCCTAATTCCATCAAATGTTGATGAAAATGAACTGAAGCATTTGATGGAAAATAAAGGAAAACTATCCTCACTAGGAACAAAGAATGAGGGCTGTGCCCTTACCGTTCACTGCAAGGTTGGACTAAAGAAATGTTGTATGTAGCTTCCTCAGTAATCTTTCAATATAATTTATCTTACCTAAATCACTGTTGGTTCTCCAAAGCCTATACCCATATCGTGGATGGTCAAATTCTTGATGCTGAAATCATCGCTCGTTCATGTCCAACTCGGATGACCATTTATGTTCCAATCAACAAAACAGCTTTTTGGAAGGCATGGGTTATCCTACAACATGCACATAACCACCCTATTCATCCCAAGACCAAGCCATCATTCGACGACCGCAAGAGGTTGGAGAAGGCAATTCAAGCCGCTGATAGGTCCACTATGCGCTTTAAGGTCTGGAGAAGACTTCCACTCATATCAACACATCACGACATGCACTCCGAAGTACTATAACGCCACGAAATTAACTTCGAACCATTTTTGCATTATTTCGCACTATTTCAGACAACTTCGAGACACTCCGAACGCTTTCAAACAACTTCGTGACACTTCGAGCAACTTCGCAGAATTTCGAACAACATCGGCCACCGTATAGCTGTGTTAAAATACTTTTGATACATGCTGCACATCCAGAACAAACTATTCCATCGCATATCAAGCACTACCGGACACGAGGAGAGACAACAAGAGATTTAGGATGCGATAATAGCGTTTTTATGTTTCGATGATATATTACAGCAAAAGATAAGTACTTTTACCATATGGGGACATGTATGTTTCAATTATTTATCATTTCTCATCTATTTTTGATCTACAAAGTCCTCATTGTATGATATATTGCCACATGTTTTACACATGTTTTACTTCCCTTTTCAGTACTATCTCTTCAAAAATGTATATAAACTTGTACTAGTTACTTAGAACAAGAGAGAACCAGTTGCCCTCTCCACTATAGTCAGATTTAAGACCAATTCTCTTGAGTCTTACCTCGCATCGCATCACTAAGTTCTGCGAAATATCGCGAACTTCCTCGAACTTTCGTATTCGTTCTCAACTCGTCATCGCCTATCGTCACTAAAAAACCAGCTCATAATGGCTATATTCGTTTGTCAAAACATATATCGACGCCAGTCAAATACCTTCGAACCCCCTCGAACTCACCCGAACAACTTCGAACACATTCGAACTTATTTCGAATTACTTCGCACGTCTATGAACCAATTTCGAACATTTTCGAACATCTTCGTACGCTTTCAAAAGGCTATTCGTCACGTCTTTACCATTTCGCATCACTAAAACAATGTTTTGGTATTAGCGGTGATATTTAGTATCACCTCGCACCCTTCCTCTAGCCTGAGTTATACTATAAAAGGCTTTTAACAGGTTTTTTCTAGGTTTCCAGATTGAGTATTATCACCGCCAGTGATTTAGAAAGCCTCACAGCATCCAAGCTAATTAAGGGTAAGTGATTCAGTATGACGCCCAGCAATCCAGGAGCTAATTGAGATGGGACTCAGCTCCATCTACATCTCTCGTCTACCAAGGGGCCTCTATTGTGGAGACAAGCCCAGCCTTCATGGACAAGCGGAGGCTGCAAGACACGATACGGGCTGAAAAATTGAAGGAGTATTTACAGGGTAATGGATGGGAAGGTACAAAGATTATCTTTGTGTTGATTACATTTGTCTTGACTGCAATTTTATAGGCCTCATGTATGAAATGATAAATCGGGAATTTAGGCTTCCCGCTGAAGAGTGCTACATACACGCAGTGATAGCAAGAGATGGCGTCCAGACAGCTGTGATGATGCATCCCAAATTAGCAAAGCTCGTACACACCTTTCGGTTTCTTTGTATTGATACCACCTTCAAGCGGGTCCGAGGAAGCTTGAATGCCTGGTCTGTGGCAGGAATGTCGGATAGCTATAATCGTCGTGAGTACATATAAATGGTATCTGAACTAGAAATGTAAGCCTCACCGCCAATTTATAGGTATTCTCGTGGCTACTTTTTACACTGATACAGCCACCCAAAGTGCCTTTTTTATGCTCTTCTCCGAATTCACAAATGCTGTTCAGCGCACTACTGGCACCCCACTGTGTCTCCGAGCTTTTGACAAAGCCGGTTCTCTGCACAGTATTGTGATGGATGCTGAAGCGGCACAGGTCCAGGGGCTCGGAGATTGGCTCGTCCAATATAACATGCCAGAGAGTAGCGGAATCTTCTCACAGGAGCCTGATGTTCTCGTTGGTTATGTGTTGAAGTTGTGTAACGTGCACTGGGTTCGGTGAGTGGATATCATAAAGTTCAATTATCTATCCCACTTATGTCATGAAATGTACCATGCAGGAACATCGAAGATATGCGTTCGCCACATCTCTCGAGCGAGGAGATTGAAAGATTGAAGGGTTTTTCGGGATTGTCTACTCAAGAAGATATTGATGCATGGCATGGTCATTGTAAGGAAATGGCCAAGAAGTGCTCCAAGGTTCAAGGTGCGTCCGATAATGCTAGATCCAAAGGCAAAGTTTAATGGAGTGCTAGATTGGTATCGACACAAACTCAGCTACCCATGGATCTTTCCAGCGTTGAACCCCATCCTGTCTTCCATGAGTTCGGAGAGTTGGGCCTTGACTCCTGACAACACAAACATTGTTGAAACCACCCACGCCGGACGCAATGCTGAGACTGCAATTGGGGTGGAGGTGTTAACAGCTGTCCTACAGTAAGTTTGAACCATAGCCTCTCTCGATCTAATAATACTTACCATGAACATTCAAAATTCCCAGAGCACGCAAGGTGGAGAATGAAATTGTAGCAGAACTGGAGCTAGTTGACTGTAATGCTGTGATGCCTTGCCGGTTCAATGGGATTGGCACGCGCAAAAAACGATCTGCCCAAAGATGCAGCTGGACCCATCGAAAATGAGGCCAATGGAATGCTGGGATTTCAAGGCTAGAAAAACTCCAAAAGGACTGGAAATTCAGAGCTGCACACTACAAAGGGCTAAGCGGTCATCTCAAGCAGTTGAAGCAGGAGTTGAAGCCTCTTACCGAAACTTTTCAAGCAGCACTGGACAATATTGACACAAAGAACAAGCTGGAGCACCTTCGCATCACGATCCAAACTGATGAGGCCTTCTACCAATCATGGCCTAGCTGCTGCTCAGAGCTTGATGCTGAGATCAAAGAGCTAAAAGATGGTGGTCTCAAAGGGGTACACATAAAGGGGTAAAGAAAGCAGAGCAGTTGATCACCCTCACCTGGGCTCTCGCACAGCCCGTCACCGGTTCTTGAAGCTCCAAGTGATCCAGACAACATGGATTTTGGTGAAGGGTCTTCCGCTGCACCATTAGCCAACCATCCCAAACCTCCAACACAACTCAACCATGCGCTTGACGCCGTATCCTATGCAGAGAACTGGACATTTTCCATTACCGACCAATACCAAGGCTTCGCATCGCCTTCCCATGCTAGCACCAAATTGGGAGGTGACTGGAACATGGATTTGATGCAAGGGCCCATCGGCGAAGCAAACACATCCCTGCCATACCCATTCGACTCATTCCAATCCTCCCAGAATTTCAACAAACCGTATATCGGGCCAATGTTAGCGCTAGGAACTCCGTCCTCGAATTTTGACCCAGCAATTGGCAATGGTTCCATGGATGGTCAAATGTCGCTCTTGGAGATGCTCTACTCTGATGATGTGGATTACGATGCACTGTTCACGGCAGCCGCTCCAGTTTTCGGTACCCAGGAAGATTCCGACGTTCTCAGGGAACCTTCAGTGGAAGCAACACAAGCTCTTGCTCCTAGTGCTGCCCCCTCTGTACACATTGCTCTGGTGATGAGTGGCAGTGCCAGTGAGCCTTCCTCGGAAGTGGATTCCAGTGGTTCGCGAGGGAAAAATTGGGAGATAAAGCTCATCATTGATAAGAACATCGGCTTGGACTTGGATTCGAGGAATATCTTGGATACAAAACGACGTTTGCGAGGAAATGGTATACAGGCTGGCAAATTTTAGTGGATACAATTGAATAGTGTAGACTGAAAATGTGTTCAAGATGTACATTATATCACAAATAGCTCTAGTTCCCAAGGCCCGATTACCCAAACCATGAAAAGGTCATACAGACCAAATGCCTCCAGTGAACCACTGAGGTCTTTGGTGTTGTAGGAGCTTCCTGGTGAGCAGGCACAGGCCTTTATGCAAGCAAGCCATAGCTCAGAGAAATCAAAAACCTTGCAACCAGAGGACAAGAAAAGCCTTGGGCTTGAATGTTTGAACAGAAAACCAAGAGGAAAGATTCAAAGAATTGGCGAGTGGCAAGGATAATGGCGGGGCATGGGTTAGGGTCTCAATGCCTAGCATCCGTGCGTATGCACAGACACAGAAATCAATGACATCATACTCATTGTCAATTGATCGCCAAGCATTACATAATATATGATGTATGGAGGATGGCCGGGAGGCCACCGCTGTGCTTCGTTGGTGATCACACTAATGGAAGGGGGATAACACTCTTCGTACTCAATAATCGATTGAAGAGTGTGATGTGATGGATCGTGGGAATTGCATATAACACTCTTCTCGTCATTCCTCCTAGGAAGCATATGGTCCTTCAAAATGGACACATACTGGTCAGCATTCATCCTCCCCTCAACCTCTGCAAGATGCCCCACTCCATTCCATCCCATACACATACCATAATGTTTCCTCCCCCAAATTTGACAGTTCCCTGCACCTCTCTCTCAATCAGCCCCTCTCCCTTCTGTTTCCAGACCCACTCTCTCCCATCTGACCCAACCCTGTTGATTTTAGTCTCATCTGACCAAATAACCCTCCTCCAGTCCTCCACAGTCCACTCTCTATACTTCTGAGCAAAAGCCAATCTTGCTTTCCTATGCCTTATACTAAGCAAGGGCTTTCTCTTCTTCACCACAGCCTTGAATGAGTTTTTTCTAAGAACTCTTCTGACTGTTTCTGAGGAGAATGGAGTGGGGATGATGCTGTTGATGTAATGGATGGCCTGAACAGCATTTGCAGCCTTGCCAGTGGTGATTTGGGTAAGGATGGCTCTCTGAGAGGTAGATGAGAGCTTAGAAGGACAACCACCAGAGGGGGAATCCAGGTTTGGATAGAGAGCCCTGAGTGTTCTGGATACACTAGACTGGCTGAGGTTGAGTTTAGAGGCAATATTGTGGGTAGAATAATGATTGGAGGCCAGGGAAAGAATGTTTCCCTTCTGAGCAGAGGAGATGGGATGCATTGGAGAATATTGAAGTATGAAGAATGCTAGTCCTGATTAAATACTATAATTTAAGGTCCCATCAAGGGTCACATCACCTTAGAAACCATCTGTCAAGATTTTGACATTATACAGTTGGTGGACCATCAGATTCTAATATTTCTGACTACCTCTCACAAAACTGAGTCAATGAGTTTCTGAATTAAAATAATCATATCTCCATGAGGGATGATTAAAATTACATAATTCTTTGTTTGTTTGGTAGCCCTGATCATGTATGTTATTCAGTACACCAATACCTTGTTTGGTTTTGTTGTTTATGGGAAGCTATTCAACAATGAATCAAAAAGTCCAAAACATTGACTCAGTTTTGTGAGTCACTGTAGCTGCCCACACCATTTTACTGGGACAACAAGCTTACATCGAACAAATCCTCACCCATTTTGACCTTGAAAGTGCTCGGGCAGCTGTTACTCCTATAGAAGCCAGGGTTGATCTCACTCCCAATTCACCTCATGTTTCACCAATGCTTCTCACGCTGAGCAAGAAAACCAAATATTGAGAGATGATTGGTTGTCTCATGTATGCCACCATTATGACATGGCCCAACATTTCATTTGCAGTGTCAACACTTTCCCAGTACCTTGATGCACCTTGAATGACTCACCTTCATGCTGTTGCTCAAGTTTTTCAGTGCCTTTCTTGTACCAAAGAACTTAAACTCATTGTCAGGGGTTCAAACTCTGATGTAGCTGGGTATTCAGATGCTGACTGGGGTTCTCACATGCACCATCACTCTATTTCAGGTTTTGTCTATTTCCTTGGCATCAGCACTGTCTCCTGGAGCTCGAAGAAACAACCCATTATCACTTTTTTGGGCACTGAAGCTAAATATGTGGCACTTACTCATTCTTTGAAGGACATTTTATGGATTCATAAATTACTTACTGAACTTTCTTCTATCTTTCCTTTTTCAATACCTACTGTTCTTTTCTGCAACAATCAAGGTGCTGTTTGCCTTGCAAAGGATTCCACCTTCCATGGCCACACTACGCACATCAACATTCATTTTCATTTCATTCACCAAACTGTCACATCTGGTCACATCATATTATGCAATTGTTCTACAAACAACATGATTGTGGATATTTTCACAAAATCACTCACTCGTTGATATGGCTCCCTATCATCCTGCGCTCATACTACAGCATTTTTTGTGATTGTGCACACTGCTTGGACACCTTCTACTCACTTTGCACAGTGCACTTTTGCACACCTTGGTCTGCTCTCGTGCACCCAAGTGTGCTCCCATACACTTCCATGCACCTTTGTGTGCCTTTGTCTGCCTTTGTCTGCTTTTGTGTGCCCAAGTGCGCTTCCATGTGCTTTTGTGCACCTTTGACTGCTTAGGTGCACTTTTGTGTGCATTTTACATTTTTACTGTGCCTTTAAATCCCCCTTAGCTGCCTTCTGTCATGCACTCCAAATGCACCTTGTTACACTTCAAACTGCCTCTGTGCACCCCCCACACTCCTTATCTACCTTTCACAGTTATTGCGCACTCGATGCACCTTTACGTGCTCCTTTTATGCTTTAACCACAACTTGCATTCTTTGCTGCGCACTCATTGCATGATCCACTTATCACACACACAACAATCCATCACCACATCAATTGCACTGTGCATCATGGCTTCCAGCTTACTGGGGCACTTATTCAAGGTGCACCGCAATTCCAGCACGAGCGAACTGTGCATTCTCACATAATCTGGGCACTTTGTGCCTATTTGGCATTGGACTGTGTGCACTTGGATGCTTTCACATAATCCTGGTGTTTTGGCGCTATTTGGCCTTGCACAGCATCTCCTTATAGTTCTTCCACATTTCCAATCAGCATTGCCTTATCTGGTAACTGGCACAGGTCAATCATGTCACTGTTGCTAAGGTGCAGCATGCGACACATAACACTGAAGCGGATTAATTGGGAAGAGTGCATGGGACCTAAAGTGCACCAAAAATAGAACATTGCACTGGAACAGTTGGGTATTGGGCTATAGCATGTGCAAATCTTATTGGCTAAGGCAGTGGCATAGTGCAGTCAGGTTTAGATGAGCCAATGGATGGGCTTGTGGGTAGTGCATGGCACTTTCTATTTTTATACTTTATTTTACTGCTTTTATCACATAAGCCATTTGTACATAGTAGGTGGACAGATAGAGAATCCAGAGGATCTTTCCCCCCACATAGTTCATAGTTCATTCAGCATTGCACATAGTCTGTGCCCCATCGTCCAGTGTGTGCGCCTTTAGTGTGCCCCTTTGTATAGCCATGTTTGCATATCATCTGTGTCCCTCATCGTATTGCTGCATTTCATCCCCTTCATTGCATCCTTCATCTTTGTTTGTGCACTCTTGCAGTGCACCATTCATATAGCTGTGTTTGCACACCATTTGCACTTCTCATTGTACAGCCGTGTTTTGTGCACCATTTGCATATTTTCCCATGAGTTGTGCTCACAGCCCATTTGCATCCCTAGCCTGTGCTTCTCCTTTGACACACTCTAGCACCATCCTCATCCTGCTAAACCCCCTACTTTTTACTCCCATCGTCGTTGCACATTTTTGCCCCTTTGCATTGCACACTTTTTCGCCATTGCAAATACCTTCCTTTTTGTGTACACAACTAGTGCGCACATTGAAAACCATCGTACCAGCCTCTTCGTAGTCTCTGCACCTCGAAGGATGATCTGAGGCCCTCTAAATGAACCCCCTCACCTCAAGCACGCCTGCAGCTGTAGGTTCAGTGTTCACCCCTTCTGTTGAGACTCTTCACCAAGTACCAACTGAACTCATTAGCAGAGACAATACAGCACCCATCACAAAGTCAAAACTACCAGCTTCTACATGAAAGGGGCATGAGTCATCAGCAAAAGTAAGGATGGAAGTGGAAGTAACCATCTCTTTGAATGCCTCCTGTTGTGCATTGCCAGAGCACTTACATGCTGAATGGTAGAATGTCCTGATCAACCTTAAGGTTGCTTGCCCATTGCTGCCAACCCCCCAAGAAATGATGATGAAATCAGCATGTCCATGTGCAGGAGGAGTCCAAGTGTTAGACTGCCATAAAACACCAATTTTATCAATGTTAATGTACTTATTTTTTTGACATTTGCAACACTTGCAATTTCATCAAATTTCAATCTTCGGTCAAGTTTTTTCAACTCCCCCAGGAGACTGAGTCTCGACATTCTTTTGGTGACTACTTTCCATGTCTCTCATTTTCTATCTATCTATGCATCCTATGGTAGTTGCATTTCCTGTCATTTTGACCTTGCTGGCTGGTGACACCAAAGCTCAAAAAATTGGTATGTATGTAGATAACCAATTGTGGATAATGTAACTGATATGACCAATAGCAATTGGCGACTTTCCGCCGGTGGTAGTTAGACTGTGAATTTGTGTCGTTTTGTCAGACTGGTTGTTGTGTATTATTGTTTGTCGCCAGGCTCACACTGAGTTTCCCAAAAATACAAATGGAACACTGAAAATTAAATGGAAAGACGTACGTATAGTATCAGAAAAAGGTGCAGTAAACTTCCTATGAACATGAATAGCATTAAAACCTGGAAGAGGAAAAGAAATGGCACATGGATGAAAACTGAACGGTTTTGTTTACATGTCTTTCATGGAACGTAGAATTGTTGATTCGGATGAATAAATCGGCTCAGGGCAAGTTGTTTGGAGCAGAGTCGAGGCTATGATGGGATAGACCATTGCAATCTTGCAAGCAGGAAACACTTACCAAGAACCCCCAGAGCTCGACTTGAAAGCGGTGACTTAGCGATAATTAAGGGAAAGGGGATGTGACGCATGAAGGAATATGTTCTGAATTCCAGGATAGGTGTTTTGAGAGGTATTGTTGAAGCGTTGGGATCGAATAGAATCATAGTATGAGTGAAGGCCTGCAGGTCCGAGCAAGAAAGATGATTGACGAGCAGAAGGAGCGAAAGCATGCGGAGCGTTTATATCGTGATAAGTAGAATGGGAAGCTGAAGCAGGGTCCAGAAGAGAAGACTTTGATCGAACGAAACGAACAGCAATTTGTTGACCAGCGTAGTTCTGTCCATGAAGGGTTTCTCTCGCTTCTTGCGCAAGTCCGGCAGATTCATATTCGACAAGAGCTGACGTGCTTCCCTTGAGAGAGGTCTCAAGGATCTTAAGCTTCTTGATATGGCCAAAAGGATAGAATAGCGACTGCATGTCTTGAACCTGAGCAAACAGGAAGGCGGGCAAGTTGGTGACGAATATGGTCGGTGTTGGGACCAAGCTCAGAGTGAAAGCTGCAAGGTCGGATTCGGAGAAATCAATTGACGACGCAGAGGAGTTTGCATCAGCGATTTCGGGGTTGTCATGGCGGATACCTCGCGATACAGAACGTTGGGGGGAGCGCGAGTCTAGGAGCATGTTCCTATCACCTCCATCAAGAAACCCTACGTGGAAAGTTATCAAGTCATCGTAAATCATGCAGATGCCCTTACCTTGAGAACGTTGCACAACAGCCCATGATATGTCGAGAGTGTGACCCCTTCGAAAAGCTTAGGCACTTAGGTATGCTAGTGAGCTGTAAAACCTACTTGATTTGCGTGCGAGTAAGTGAGGCCATTGCCAACTTCGCTTCTTCGTGAGAGGACATGACAACAAACCCTCGACGACGGGAAGAATTGTCCACAGTAGCCAAAATTACGCAATGCATAACAGTTCCGTGACGAGAAAAAATATTCGAGAACTCGGATCTGAGAAAGTTAAGATCCATGATCAAATATGAACTGGACACCGTGCGTACTTCGTGAGAGCAAACGGGAGGCCAAGGACGTACAGATTTCTACGATCGTCGATGTGTTGGGCGTCTATTGGAGGCTGGATAATCGGAGTAACGACGCTAAAGACGAAGGTGAGCACAAGATGCTACACAAGAGCAGTGACGCTTGGGACATAGTAATCGGAAATGCTCCGAGGCTTGGCGAACAAGTGCATGTATGCGCATATACATTGAGGATGGAATATAAACGCACAGAGCTTGGCCTTGGATAGTGTATCCGGACATGCACATCGCTTTTCTGTGTGGCAAAGGAAGGCACGTAAGCGTCAATACTCTGAGAAACCATCGGCAATTGAGGCTCAACGTGACGGCGTCCCGGTTGAAAAAGGCAATCTCAAGGCAGACCCCAAGCGAGGTCCTGTAATCATGCGAGCTTTTGACGTCACCTTCTCCATTGTCAGAAAATGCAACGTTCTGCATGTTGAAATGGATATCACCGATCAGCGTGTTGAATAACGCGACGACCTCATTAACGGTGACTATCAACACCATGCTTAATGCTATTTCAAAAAGGATAAAAAAAAACAAACTGCAAGGAGAGATGTTTTCGACCCTCACAGAGTTCGTTTGTTGATTGAATTTGAAGATGTCGTTCGACAGTGTTGTCATTTTGAGCCGGGAGGGGAGCGCTGCGGAGGAAAATCAAGATGTTAAGGAATGCTGTAGAGGATGAGCGTGAAAAGCAAAAAAGGAGCTAGTGGTGGTCGACAAGCAAGAAGGGCGGCGCAGAGTCTGTTTGGGTTTCGCAAATTCGCATGCATGTCCTGGTGAATCCATTATCTCACGCCACAGACGCGTCTTCTTTCACGTGATTAGTTGCTCTCAAAATGGCGACAACTTGAATGTCACCATGTCTGAGTCGTATCGAAAATTGTCTACCCTTCCACTGCCGCCGTCGACGCTTTCTGCATTAGCGCGAGCAGGTTATGAGACGCTTCATGAACTACAAGGATCATCTGTGCACACACTGGCAAATGGTCTAGTCTTTTCTTCCTATAATGTTCCAATTGTAATATTCCATATTGAGAAGAGCTCGGCGTATCGCTCCAACAAGCTGAACACATATTCACATCGTCACAAAAGCCTCCAACCTCGCCTCTGACTCTTCCTCTCACCCAGTCTGCGGCGTCGATGGCCAAGAAGGCTGAGAGTTTTTCAACAAGATCAACAGCAATTGACAAGCTGCTTTCAGGAGGACTGCGGCGCGGGCACATATTGGAGATCTCTGGGCCACCTGGAACACCGAAGGAAGTTGTTGCAACGAATCTCGTGACTTCCTTCGTCGAAGCTGGCCATGAAGTGCTTTTTATTGGTAAGTGGTCTTTGATGAACATGAAAAGCAGATTTTTACATGAAACTATATCTCAGACTGTCAGAATATGGCTGGCCCAGCAATTTTGGATAAATCTCTTCGCAGTCAGATCTCGCTCAAGTTCTGGTGGTACTAAACTAACAACCCAAAAACTATGCTAGAGTCAAAGAATTTGCCCTCTGATTATCTGAGTCTCGTGTTCCACGTCAACATATACATGTTGATGGATCTAATGACATTCATGTACCATCTTCCGTCCCAACTTAACTCACATCCCAAGGTCAGGAGATCCCTATGTCTACATTTCGTAGCTGACCTCACGCTATTTTTTGCTAGATTTCACTCCTTGTGATCAATTCTGTATCATTTCCTTTCCATGTCGGTGAAAATTTAAGCGTTTCTGCGAGAAATTACCTTCTAGAGCGACTCAAACGAATACTAACTAAGGCTTGTGCCACAAGTAATCTAACGGTAGGATATTAACCAAATTCCCAGAAAAATATAATCATTTCCGGTTCAAGGTCGTTACCACCTCGCAGCTCTCGACTAAAATCTTAAATCCTGACGGATCAATGGGAACCTTTAATACGGGAGGCAAAGGCATCATGGTTCCCCAGCTAGGTAACCTAACTGTTCTCGGGCTACGTTAGTGCTCCAAATGTCTACAGGTACTACTTACCTTCCGTCTGGGAGATCACATCGAGTGATTATTGCTCCTACGGAAAAGAAAGCGGGGTATGTACCTTTTTTCTTGTTACATGTCACTCCTTGACATACGGCATTCAGTTTCGCCAAACTGCTCTCCTCTCCTACTTCTCAGCCTGGGAGCAGCCAAATACCTGAAGTGCCATATGTGTTGGTAGGTTGCTTCTTACATTTACAACGTAACTAACTAACTATTGGTAGTCTGAAGATGGAGACATAGTATAGACATTCTGTCGTTCCTTTAATGGATGTATTTGTCGGAGTCCTGTGTTTGAAACCTAGGGAATGTTGTTTAATTTTTTTGGACCTACCTTCGACGTGAGCCTGCAACAACTTCTGTCGTACAAATCAAAAATTAAAGCGCTAATAAAATCAACTTATGAGTTATTAGAACGTATCTGCAACCGTTTTTACTAAGCTGTCAGCCAATCAACTTACCACGATCATGAAAAATTACCTTCTTACGTCAGAAAAAACGATTGCAGATACGCTCCACCCACCAGTTTTCAGTTTCCAATGACAACAGTACACCCCAAGCATGATTGTCGGCGTTTCTAAATGGATTTTGCTCAGTGGAAATTCAAATTTATACCGAAACTGTGAACTATGTCTCGTTGTCTGTCCCAGCAGAATTGTGCAGAGACCCGCCAGGTATCCAAGAGCTTTCGACGCTGCTTTCAGATACCGATGTCGATATCGACATTCGTCCAGATTGATGGTGCTCCACGCTTTGGAAATGTTACACGCTCAGACGAGTAAGATCAATCACTTGAAAGATTCTGCAGAGGAATCAATACCAAGCTCCACGATTTCACATCGTCGAAAAAATGCAATTTTCCCATTACGCCCAGCACCACGCGCAGTAGTCTCTCCATTTGAAGCTGGCTTGTTACAGTTTGGTTGGTTCCGACACATGGTGACGACAAACGACGAACCATCGATCATCGACGTCCATAAGATGTTCGCGTAATCTGGGCTGATTATGCATTCTATGATTACGAGGTAGCATGTACGCAAGCGGCCACCAGAATTACTGACTGGGGCGTCTTTTGTTCACTTGCAGTGGGATCCTTGGGCTGATTACTCGTCAGATTTTCGGTAGGAAGGAAGGAAGATTTACCAGCACTGTCTTGACGAGGAAAGCTTACCGTCAAATCTAATATCTACTCACTGTATATTAATGCTGGGGGTGGTTGATAATCGATAATTCTTTGGTTGTCAACTGAGGGGTCCAGCAGACACCAGAGGACCGATTAACGCGCGTAACGGCACTCCTTCGGGTTTGCAAAATCTGATCAAGATCCATTTTTATAATTTATTTCATGTTTAACCACCTCTTGTCGCATGCATAGTCGGACCAGCTGCAGGTCACGCCTTGAATTTCCGTTACCCCCCGGGGGCCTAAATTTCTAGACCGTGACGGATACCTTTCACTAAAATTCGTGGGGACTTCAATTCGCAAACTATCACGGAGAGGAATTCCAACATCTCTGTGCTTAGCCATACTTCCATTAGAGCTTATCGACCCGGGCGCCTCATGAAGATAGTAAGGAAAAAAGATTCTGATCGCCACGATATGCCACTTTGGAGCAAATCTAGTAGAGCGTGGCCAAGATCTTTATGTCGTGACAACGTGCTGCTGAGCATCATCGACTAATCAAGGTTCACCTTTAGCTCCTGATCCAATATGATTCTCATGCAGTGGTGAACTCACCCGTCCAAAGTCAGTATGCCATCGGGGCTCACAATGAAGTCCATCTTCCAATCCTGATCTCCGACCGGAACTGCATTACCTTCCAAGACCTGTTCACGAAAGGCAAGTGCCACTGCTTTCAATTCAATCCATTGCCCACATACATATGTCATAGATGACAAACCTAGAAGCGGCCGCAATCGACCACTAGCCATGTATGAAGTAATAAAACGATCATAGTATCCCTTTCCGTGACCTAGACGCGATAACGAATGGTCAAATGCGACACCTATAAACAGTGTACTTCAGCTCAGCATGAGATGAATTCAAAAAAACGACAATGAACAATAGACCTGGTACTAAAATCATGTCTAGGTTTTCGCAATCCTTATCAAGTGCTGCAGAGCCATTCAGATGTTTCGTAGTAGATTCTCGAAAACCAGTTGTATATTGAATACGGACCGTTCTGTCGGTTTTTGCCCTGCCATTGCGATCCCGGTTCTTTGATCTCCCACATTCCTTTAGGGAATGTGTTCAAATCTTCTATATTGTACACTTTCAAAAATTCCATATATCCCTCTTTAGACACAATCTTCGGGACAAACAGAGTCTTTCCTGTAAGTTTAATGAATGCCAAGTGATCAAGTTCAGAAACATCCGATGCTTACCACGCGATAAAACCTCTGACACCAACGACGTTGTGTCGACCTCTCCAGAAGGCATGCTCAGGTAACAACTTACAGACCGGCATAGTTGGAAGGACGACAGTGATAAAACTCCCGCAGTGATAGCCCTCGCTGGAGAAATAGTAATTTGGTTGCATGACCGATCATCAACCTATAAAGACCGCACTTGTCGTGCTTACATTGTTCTTCAAGAGTCGATATAGGAAGGAGCCGAATAGTTTCAGAAATGGCCTTCCGCAATGCCTTTTTCTGTGCCCGAAGCGACGGAAGTGTCGTCATGTCAAGACCCCTGCAAGAAAAGTTGAAAGGTTGCTGCCGGTGGTTGCCGGTGAAACATAGCTGATGTCTACTTGATATATGTAGAACACTGGATCCATGGATGTACAACGCCACATTGGTCGCAGCCGCGCAACCGAATTTTACGGTTTCGTTGCGTGGACCTCCACAGCTATCGGATTCTGTCTCTATCTTTTATGGGCTTTAGTTCCAGATCGGTACATCGTATGGGTTGGAATAAACTGGTATCCGAACCGGTATTCTTTCTGCAATGATGTTCTCCTTCATGATCGCCTGACCTTCTTGCTTCTAGTGAATGGGCACTGCTCTTACCTGCTTGGTCCATTATCCTCGTGATTACCACATACATCGTATATTCCGCCCTAGCAATCGCTGCTACCCCGTCATTTTCTGAAATGAGGGCGATAACTGGTGATTTGGCTCTGTGTCTATATGCCAAGGAAGTGCTGACGCGTTTCACGTAGACAATCGTGCACACTTTCCCTCAGACGGAGAAGACAATCCCTATTTCAGTTCGACGCAGTCCCCCGAACTGTACGATATACCCATAGGGGTGGTTAATCGGGTTTTGTACCACCAATCAGTAGAACACGAATGACTTCCGCAGCGAGTTGCTACAAGAACCGAAGTAGACGCACAATGAAGGCTTAGGTACATGGACGTTTGTTATGTAACTAAAAATGTCTCCAAGATATAAAGGACATTCCAGATGTTAGATGCTATTTACAGAAAGAGGATGACGTTGTTACACAACACTTTGAGAACGAGTGTTTGAGGCCACCGGTCCGGGGAGTATGTGAAACTTCATAAAGACATGAGTATGCGAGCAGACTTTGGTGAAAGAACACACCTGAGAGGGATGATAAGGGTATGCCTTTGCATCAAGGTATGAGTTTCTCTCTTCATAAAATTCATCATCTGTGTACAGAGAGGGTACGACGGCGCGCAGGGGAATAGACAGCGCTGACCTCCATTTCAGATTAGTTCTGTTCGCATCAGAGTCGTCTGAGTCTGATTCTTCGTCTGACAAAGACCGCAGGTTTTGTACATTAGTTCGTGAAGTGAGACTTGGAGGCATCCATCGCAGTTTCAGAGGTGCATCGATTACTTGGGAAGCAGGGTCTGATGAACCCATGACGGTAGGTGTACTGAAGTCAATAACATAAGGCGCTGGCTGTGGTTCAGGAATGGATGATGCTGGGACAACCCCATGGGTTCGAAGATGTCGTTTTGCATTGGATCGGACAGTAAAGGTTCGATTGCATCCCGGGAACTCACATGAAAATGCTAAATGTATGATAGATAATTAGTTGGAAAATAGTGTAAGGATAACGTACGTTTCACATTATTGTGCGTATTCATGTGTGTCTGCAAACCACTTGGGCTACCAGACAAGGATTCAGCTAATTAAAAGAAGACACTGCTAATAAATTAAAGACGTACCGTGGAAACATCTTCCCACAAACTTCGCACTCATGCATCTTGGATCTTCTTTTTTTCGAGACCGAAGATGACGAAAGTTCATCAAGGACCTCGTGTGAGCGGATCGATGCCAAAGACTCGCGGTCTGAAGTCGCACAAGAGAAGCCGTCCGACGAACAGTGAGTTGGTTCATAGGAAGGATTCAAAGAGGCTTGGGACTCGCCCGGATTATTACTCATGGGAATGGAGGGCAGCGGAAGAGGCAGAGTGGCTATATTAGAGCTATGCAGACGAATAGAGTCTCTGTTCAGGTTTCTTGGATATAACAAATCCTCGGGACCATGACCTGGACGATGACGCGCTTGCAACCCTACAGCCTTAGATAGGTTTCGCCTTTTAGACACTGCGGATGGAGTCCTAGACATCTCTGTAGTTTTATATGTCAGTTTAGAAAACATAGGATGTGACGTCCATTCTCCAGTGGTAGCTAGGTTTGAACTATATTCGAAATGGTGATGTGATGGAGGTGCGGTCGAGGAATCTTGCTGAAAGTGATGAACGTTCAGCTCGGACATGCGGGGGTGGCAACTCGTTGCAGAAGTGAGGTCTGAAGGAATATGGTCCAGATCTGAATCCCCGAGATTTGTGTACCCTGTGGCTTGGTCATTCCCTATGTCTGAACACTGGAAATTCCTCTTGTCATAGTCCAACGGATATGGAGAATTGTGCATTATGGTCCGCTGAGATGATTCCGGATAACTGGTGGCGATGGCTTGGGAAGGAGTTTGATTCTGGTGGGTGTCGTTGGTGTAATACCGAGACATAGAATCGTGTGGAGGACATTGAGACGAGAGGTAAGATAGATGCTGTCGCTCAGACACAACAGTATACGCTGACGCATTTACAACACTCTGAGAGGCGGGTAGAACTGGTTCAGACGGGTGGCTTGAATGAAAGTCCGAAAACGACGGGCCCTTGGGAAGGAGCTTCATCCTGAAGTGGAAACAGGATTACGGCAAAACGAAACCAAGTAAGAAGACTGGATCGAGGAAACAAACTGATTACAGCACACCTTGAACTTCCCAGCTTTCAGGTCGGAAACTTGAATGCAAATGATCATAAGACACTGCTGCGATCACTTACCACGAGGATAAGCGACCTACTTCACGCTGACAGAAGGAATAAATTTAGAAACGGACCTCCTGCCTCGCCGTGAGCATAGATCGGGTATCACGACGGAGGAGGCCCTCGATTGTAATATTTTAACCTCCACCAAATGAAATACGACCAAGACGCGTCGCCCAAGATCAGATAAAGCTTTCAAGCAGTGCAAAGAATCGGGTTAGAAGTCTTTCAACGATTCGCTCATATGCATCGGTTTGCGAGAGATGTGTGAAGTTGAAGAGAACAACAGTTGGACAGGCCACTTTTTCTTCTTTGATAATCAAATCCAGCCTGAGGGGAAACCGCCAAGGTTCCCACGGTTGGATGAATTAAATTATATTGGTGTACATAATAAACAAATGATCATCACACCATCATCCAAACCTGACCGGGGAAGACAATCCATAATTGAACTTCTAATTCAGGAAGGTACTCACCGAAAGCATTCCAGTCTGCCTCTACGTAGAACAGTCTCCGACTCACGTTCACCATCTACATCGATATCCAGATCTATCACTCCAGCACATCCTTGTTTCGCCGGTTCCAGGAATGGCAGGCTCTTCCTTGATTGCACGCGTCGTGGTTTGATCCTGCCATTGGCCATTGCAGCTGTATTCGGAGCTAGCAGGGGATAAGGACCTGGCCGTGTATATCCATTCTTGAGTCTATGTCTCCCTGCTGCTGTCACGTTCGTCTCTCGTCGCTTAAGTTTCGGTGTAGCATGTCTAGGGATACCAGGAGCCTTATTCAGCGCCCACTGTTGTCTCCAGCCCGTAATGACAGCCTGTTTCCTGAATTCATTCGCCTGTGCTTCGGAGTATTCGGTATCTGTTAGCACATCGTCGTCAGTTACATCGAGCGCTGGAATTTCCTCCTGAGTTACAGGAGTCAAAGGCGACGGCATTGGTGTCGGAGGAAAATTGGATCCCGATCCGTTCTTCGTCTCGTTGTCCGAGCAATCGATATCACTCGTCCGATCATCACCAAATGAACCTCGAAGATCGACTTCTGGAAATGAAGCGCTCAGAACGCAGAGCATACCCTGCGCATTGGGGCGTTGAGCAGCATGGCCACGGATGCGAGGCAAATCGAGAGAGCGTGTACGGTAGGGTTGTCGTGAAGTCGAATCGGATAGTCGGCGCCGTTTGAGTTTGACTTCAGATGGAGGACTAGACACAGCTTCTGTGCCGAAATAGCGATCAACGGAATCTCGCGAGTCAACCTCGTGCTTGCGCACGGGTGTATGTCTGGGTACTAATGGCGAAGAAAAATCTTGGACATCTCCACAGCAGGATGGCGTCGGAGAGATGTAACCATCTTCTTGTTCTACGATGTCGTGCCATGAGGGATCGTCGAGCTCCATCTCCATTTCTGGGGCGACTTCGCCTTGTGCAACTATCGAGGCGTTGGACTCTATGTCTTCTTCCAAATTTATCTCGTCGCTATCGTCAATAACAATACAGACATTTTCTTTGTTTTCGCTGCTCAGACGTGAAGGACCTGCAACGGGAAGCTCGTCATCGTCAGCAGTTCGTGTTGTATTTCTTGATTTGCACGTAACCGACTGGAAAAATTTGGATTTTTGCTTTTGTTTGGAACCAATGTCCTGGTCCATAACATCAGTTAGTGTTCTTTTTCCACTTGCTTTGCCGGCTGCGGTCTTCGTAACAACGATTGGAGAAGAAACGCGTTGCTGTTGTCGAGGGGGGATCTTGGGGTTTGGACCTACGACATGCTCGTTAGCTCGAATTTCATATTAGGAGTCTCTAACAAACCGAAGAAGCTAAGGATCCCTTCCTTGACCGGCGTGTCTTTAGCCTTGCCTTTCCCTTTGTCCTGCCGGTTAGTTTCTTTGGGGGCGAGGACCTTGATTTTTAAGCCACGTGGGATGAAATGTGGGTTGATATCGTTCATTGATAATAAAGTAGTCGGATCCACGTCGCCGACACTTATCCCCTTGGCCAATGAAGGTTCCAAGTCACTGCATCACGCTTTAAACACCGGTCCCGAAAAGAAAGGATTAAGTATGCTCACCCGCCTACATACGCCTCGTCCTCATCACTCCAATCTCCCTCTACCTCCGTCAGATACACGAGTTTCTGCTGATTAGGGCAATAGACACGCTGATGTAGGAAACACTTCTCCGCCAATCTGAACTGTTCTAGATATTCTCTTGGTACAGCCTTCTTCCCCTCCAGCGTGATTACCCTTAGCACTTGCTCCACCGTTTTCCATTTTCTTAGCAACGTGCACGCCGTCTTCAACCCGATCCCAGGAATGTTTGGCAGATAGTCACAGCCACTCAGGATGGCCATGGCGCGAAATTGAATATCGGACCAACCGACTAAAGAGATACCGTTTGAATCCGACGCCGACGCGGAGACAGAGCCGAAGTCTTTTCGCATGATGGAAACAACCTTGCTGGTGACCGTGTCAAGCTTTGAAAGCACATTTTGGCAACCGAACACTAGGAGGTCAGAGTCTTCTGTGATGATCCCGCTAACGAGTCCAATGCGCTCTAGGTAGGCTAGCTGTGCATCTGCCTCGTACGGTGCTACGATGTACGAAACCGACTCGGCTTTCAGGGCCTAACTCGTACGTCATAAATGTATGTGTATGTTGTAGAAGTAAAACCTGCCTTGATGAACTGATAAGCCATTTGAGGCGTGACGTCCACGCATTTGACGTAATAATCGCGAGCTTGACTGTGTTTTCCTTGTGCAGCTAGAGCGTTCCCTCGAGAAAGACATTCCTCTCGCCGCTGTTTGCGCCCAACCTCTGTCCCTTTCTTCGCTGGGAGGGGGCCACCATCAAAAACAACGTAGGGTTCGATTTTATGGTGTCGCAATAGTCTTATTCGATGCATGGCATAATCTACATACCTTGTGCAAAGAAGACTCGGTCAGCAATAGTTCCTCGAACCCTGTTCGTTGCGGTGGCAGTGACACTCACTTATGCGTGCTCTTTCCAGTTGCGAGTTCCGTCGCGCATGTCAAGACTCCTCTGTGCAACCAAACATATGCGTCGACGCCAAGAGTCTGTCCCGCGTATTCAGAGAGGTGTCTGGTAACCTGGATAGATTTGAGCGCTGGAAGAAGGCCAGCTATTCCCATGACAATGAACGAGAACACGACCTTGCTGAAACGGGAATCGGGAGCATGCAGAAGTTTTAACGAAGGGGCTGTTTGTTTGATGGAACTCGGTGAATAATCACGACTCGACAAAGTGTAACAAACAACGCGTCCGCGTCGTGTCACATTTCTTGTCACCACGCTACACGCCAGTCACAAAGAATACTTCGATGTATTGGGATGAAGAACTACGCAAATGCTCAGCGTTATGTCCTTGTGACTATGGCGTCCAAGTACCGATCCAATACCGACAGGCGGCCTTTCTCAGTGCTAGCGCCTCGCTATCCAGCCCAGCGACCTTCATTTCTCCCATCCATCGCGCTTCTTCACTATTAGTGAAAATCTCCTCGAAGGTGAATCCAGCCCCTCTCCCTTTCTGCAAGAAGCCATCACAAACGTGAGCTTGGGTATAAGTGCCAGCCTATGCCAGCGATCATCGTTGGTAAATGATGGTCGTGGGGGATAAGGATGGTCTACGTACAGAGACATGCACTTGGGAATTCTTCGACGTCGACAAGAGAGCTTTCACAGACGCGAGCAAATCATCGTGAGAGGAATGAAAATGCAGAAGGTCCGATAGAATGACGACGTCATATCCCGGAGACTCGTGAATACTTGCACAAGGCAACAGCTTTCTGTTGTTTGACAAGTTAATGACAACCTATAAAATCATGAAGGCTTACAATAACCGTTCCACGTTTGTTCCCCATTCATGACCTTCACAATCAACACGACAGTAGGGCTGAAAATGTTGCTTATTCTGTTCAATGTTCGTCTTCAGGTTTCCAAGGATTCCTGGATCCGGATGGTCTGTGATGACCACGAGTTGCGGGGAATCTGGCAGGGTGGCAAGCAGGAGCGATGGAAGTCCTGAACCTGCGCCGAGCTCAATCACTATATATTTGTATGTAAGCAAGATGAGATCCCAAATCGATTAGCAACGTACCCGTCCGGCCCGCTGCGCGTAGAAGCCTCCTTTCGATTCGTTCCGCGAGATACAACGCTGGCGAGAACAGATGATCAGCTAGCAATGTATTAGCCTAGTTTTTCATGTTTGAGATAGCGTTGCACAACATATCACGATCGCACTTTACCTTCCTGCAGTGAGAAATAAGATCAGTCTCCAAATACAGAACCAAGGTGAAACAACAACAGTACCTTTGGGGCAATCGTCAACGTTAGAGGACCATAGCTCACGGCATCACTATTGACGACTGGATCTCCAAGAAATGCGAGAGAGTCGTTCAAGATGTCCTCAGCAACATCCATAATTATCTAAGCAAAGTGAGGTGATATATTTGGTCCCGAAAATATCCACAATATGAACAAATAAGGACCAACGCGTTCCTCTTCTTATTTAAATCCTTCCCTTCGGCTGTTATTCGCTGACAGGGAACATTATGGCTCCCAGCTCCAAGGCCCATCCGGAACCAACGAAGCAAAAAAGTTTGATGTCCTGGCTTTCTAAAGCGCCAAACGCGACACCAAACGCGAAAACCACAAAACCTTCTGCCAAGTCTGCACCCACATTATTTTCGTCCCAACTGTCCTCTTCTCAGGAGCCATGCACGCCTGAGTCCAAGTCCATGGATTTTCTCGCGTTAAACTCCTCAGCTATTGGTAGTTCAACTTCTTTAGGAAGTAGAAGCACGCCACCGACGAGTGATCCTATTGACATTGATATGGTATCATCTGACGATGAAGCCAAGCGAAGCATTCGAAAACCTGTGAGTTCACATTGTCTCGACCAAAACAAAAAAAGTGAGCTAATTCACTGTGAAGACAGCTCGCAAACGCAAAGTTGTTCTGGAAGATTCTGACGAAGACGAAGATGTGGTTTCAATCAAGCAGCGAAAACAAGTTAAAAACTCATCTCCAGTAGATTCCAAGAGTGCGTTTTGTACTCTGATATGTCAGAAAAGACAATGTTGACCATTCTGGAAGGCCGTGGAAAGAAGCAGCGGCTCTCGATGGCCATAACGGATGATGACGATGACGACGAAGATGTCGAAGTAAATTCCTCATTCTCCAAGAAACTTACCTATTTCAAGAAGTCCCCTGTGAAGCGAGGTGCGCATATAACTGCCTTTTCCTTGCTCGCTAGCAGAACTTCGATTCATCTCGTAGCTCGGACATCCCGCTCAAATGCATCCGATGACGATGACGACTTCGTTGTTCCAGATTCTGACAACGACGTCAAATCAGTAAAATCATCCTCATCACGTTCCATGACCTCTCGCCGATCCGTAATATCTTCGGGTGAATCTTCGGATGAAGACAAGCTGAAGAAAACGAAAACGAAAGCTATTCCAACTGCGAGACAGCGTACTGGAGGAAAAAAGGCTGTGGCTGCGGCTGAAGGAATGTCAGGAAGTACAAACGCGTTTTTGACCGCAGCAGAGCAACGGGAACAAGGCAAGAAGAGCGAGAAGAAAGCTGCGGAAGAAGCTTATGCGTTCTTGGCCGATGTGCAGGATGTACGCTTTTAGTCTTTGACCACTTTTCTCCTATAATGTTGAGGCTTTTTTAAGAAAGAGCGTCGGAGACCAGGAGATCCTAATTACGACCCGCGAACGCTGTATATTCCTCCCAGAGCTTGGAAAGAGTTTACGCCATTCGAAAAGCAGGTACGTCTGATTTACATCAAACCGAATGCTAATGGATGAGACATGCGACAAATACAGTTTTGGGAGGTTTGATTATATATATATATATATATTCTGAATTAGTCTTCTCATCGTTCGTTGTCTAGATCAAGCAAAACCATTATGACACTGTGAGCAAATCCTTGAAACTGAACTTGCGACGTCAACTAACATTCCTTTCCTCTAGATTCTCTTCTTCCAAAAAGGGTGCGATTAGTATATCACAACTGGACGACATGCCTGACGATCTAATTCCCAACTTATCTTAGAAAATTTCTAGAGGTAGACCTTCCCGATTGTTGTGAATTCATTTTTCAACTCAGATCGATTGATCAGCTCTATGAGGACGATGCCCGAATTGGCCATCAAGAATTTGATCTGAAGCTGACCTCTAGAGTGAAGATGTCCATGGTGAAGCATTGAAATCGACTGTCTAATCGATGGTGATTCCTAATTCTTGTGATATAGGTTGGTGTCCCTGAGATGTCGTTCAATTTCTGGGCTGCGTAAGCAGCATAATATCTTTTTTTCGACCCTTTTCTCAACTTGTGTATTATCAGCAAATTCCTAGGCAAAGGTCAAACCAGTGTCTTTAGCTTTCAGTGAATGTCAATACTGAGGATGTCATAGGCTACAAGGTTGGACGAGTCGACCAGGCGGAGACAGCACTCGGGGCGGAGATGCGCATGGCCGCAGATAAGTCGAAAGGGAAGGTTAACGAGGACAGAGGTAAAGAGAAGATTGTCAGACGGTTCGTTCATTCATCTCTCGGTTGATTTGTTTCCATCATTTCATCCGGCATGTAGTGAGCTAAATAAAGTGTATACGAACGGCACCCTGGTCGACGCGGAGCTTCTTACGGACGAGCAGGCGGGGCACTGTATTTCCGTATGCGAGGAGATCTCAGATGACAACTCAGACAACAAGAACAAGTTTGGCATATGCGTGCTGGACTGTTCAACCTCCCAGTTTAACTTGAGTGCGTTTGAGGATGATGTCTGTCGGACTAGATTGGAGACTCTTATGAGGCAGCTGAGGCCAAAAGAGTTATTATTTACCAAGGTGAGTGGACTTCCTTTTGCGTCTTATTAGCCTGGAAAATCTCTATGCCAGGGAACTTTGTCCGTGTCTACTACACGCTTGCTTAAATCCATACTTCCTGCTACCTGTCTCTGGACTGGACTACGGGCTGTCGAAGGATTCGATTACGATGCAACCTTGCAAGAACTTGTTACCCTCTATCCAGCCGAAGGAGGTGACGCAATGGATGAAGACGTAGAAGAGTCTTTGCCTCATTCTATTCCAGAATCTATCAGGGAGATGGCTTCGTCTAAGACTGCTATTAAGGCATTAGGCTCCATGATATGGTAAACGGGTTGTTTGTGATGCGTGGCTACAACTGACCATTACTTTGTAGGTATTTACGTCAACTCAATATAGATAAAGATATCCTCAGCATGAACAACTTCAATGTATATGACCCCATGAAGAGAGGGCAAGGATTGATTCTTGACGGGCAGACATTGGCGCACATTGAGGTATGTCTGGCCGTAAGTAAATCTAAATTTCTGCGTTTCAATTACAATCAGGTCCTGCTTAATAACGAAGGTACCGAAGGTGGGTCTCTTTTTAAGTTACTTGGGAGGTGTATAACACCGTTTGGTACGTATGCGTTCTCGTTTTGCGCAATGCATACTAGCCCAATACTTCGGATTCAGGCAAGCGTCTGTTTCGCATATGGCTATGTATGCCTCTCCGCCAAATTTCGGACATCAATGCTAGGTAGTTTCTTGTCCTGTGACATATTTACAGGACTGATTAGAGGCATCGAAGATTGGATGCTGTGCAAGAACTATTGGACCACCCAACCTTTGAAGCTGAATTTACGGAGCTTGCTAAAGGTCTTCCTGACTTGGAGCGAATCGTGTCTCGGATTCATGCCAAGAACTGCCGAATCAGAGAGTTTGTCAAAGTTCTTGCTGTCAGACTAAATTCCTATAAGCATAATGGTCTCTTCACTTAATAACTGCCTTCTACAGGCCTTCAAAAAGCTCAGCAGAGGTCTCAGCAAGTTGGCAGACCAGTCGGAGTCGTTCAAGTCGAACACCATTCTTGGCTTACTTCGTAGTGCTCCTGATTTGTTACCAAATATCAAGAACGTCGAGGATATGTACGTCAAGCCCGCATCAGATAAGGGTGAATTATATGGCTGCATGTTTGCTTGTTGCTTTATTCCCTCATCTTTTCGCAGATGCCGACGAGCTTCTTCCTCGAGCTGGCAAAGATGATGCCTATGACGAGATCATGGCTGAAATTGACGGATTGGAGGAAGACTTACAGCAAGAGTTGAAGAAGCTCGAAATGAAACTGGGGTGCAATCAGCCGTTCTTTCTGTTGAAAAATATTATGTTAAAACACTCTGCAGATGCAAGCTCAGCTATTGGCATAGCGCACAAGGAAATAAGGTACACATTGACAGAACTAGTGATGAATATTTGACACTCATCTGCTATTAGGAGATATACCTTGTCGAGACAGCGGCCAACCAGAAAGGAATTCCTAAGGATTGGACCAAGAGTGGTTCGACTAAGGTATGATTGTGACAAGATGACATGATCGAGACTCTGAGCATCGCTGCGTAGGCCAAATCACGCTGGATAGTTCGTTCGCTGCAAGCTCAAGTCCGACAACTAAAGGAAGCTCGTGAAAATCGAAGTGCAACCATCAAAGCTTTCAAATTTCGATTATTTGCTGAATTTGACACCGATCGGGCGGTCTGGCTGCGCGCTATCAGCGTCTTGGCTGAGCTGGACTGCTTGTTCAGTCTGGCGAAGGCTTCTACCGCCATTGGCGAACCCGCTTGCAGACCAGAATTTGTTGAGGGTGAGGATGCGTGGATTGATTTCAAAGAACTTAGGCATCCCACATTGTCAAGCTTGAAGTCCTTCATTCCCAATGACGTGAAGCTAGGCGGTGATGTTGGCAAAATCGCTCTATTGACTGGTAGGTCCTGTCATGATTGTGTCAGTACTCATCGAACTCAGGCGATCCACAGGTCCTAATATGGCGTAAGTAACCGGTCTCTGGAATCCTGACCATCTTTGAACATATTTGAACATATCTCAGTGGAAAGTCCACGGTGAGACTTCATCGTAACACGATTTGCACCCACTGACAATATTATCTTGCTAGCTGATGCGCATGACCGCTACCGGCGTGGTGCGCGTGTTTCCGATAAAGCTCCCAGAACCTGTTTTGATTTTGTATCTAGATCATGGCTCAACTTGGCATGCTAGTGCCTGCTGCTCGCGCACGGTTAGAATTTGTTATTCTTGATCTTTCTACAGTCATTTACTGATAGGCAGCTTGTCCCCGATCGACGCTATCATCACCCGTATGGGTGCGTATGATAATATGTTCTCACATGCTAGCACATTCAAGGTCGAGCTTGATGAATGGTGCTTCCTGTTATTGACTCCGTAAAATACTCCTCACATCTCTTTTCTCTTAGTTGCAAGATTCTTCGTGATGCTACGCCAAAGTCCTTGGTCATTCTTGATGGTATGATATATCAGCCTTCGAAGCCTGGAGGTACTGACGCATTGCCTCAGAACTTGGTAGAGGAACATCTACCTTCGTAAGCCATTTCGTTTCAATATCTGGTCCATTGGCTAATGCGCTCTCAGGATGGCATGGCAATTGCTGGGGTATGCTCCTGGCTGTGAATTTAAACAATTACATCTCATCTTGGAATTTAGGCAGTTTTGCATCAACTTGCGACTCACACCTTGTCGCTATCCTTCTTCGCCACCCATTACGGGTCACTAACGGATGATTTCGCATACCACCCTAATATCAGGAATATGCACATGTCCACTATTGTAGACGACGAAAAGCGTGACGTGTGTCCAACTTTTTCTCTGGGAAACAATCCGTTTCATTGACATGTCTTCCAGCTCGTCTTCCTTTTCAAGCTAGTAGAGGGAGCTGCAACCTCGTCGTTTGGCACTCACGTCGCCAATCTGGCTGGTGTACCTCTGGAGGTCGTGGAGCGCGCTGATTCTATTTCCAAAGATTTCGCGAAGCAGTTCAAAGAAAGGCTTCAACTCAAGCAGAAGCAGAACGGAGCATCAAGGATGCCAATCACGGCAAGAGCTGACTTTGCCTACCTTTTCAAGATTGCTACTGGCGAACTTCAGATGCCGGAGGACCCCGTTCGACAGAAGCAAGTGCTGGCTCTCTTGAAGAGCGCTGTGCGACGTTACATCAAAAAGTGAAACTCCTGTACTTTGTCTTGTTGCTTCAGCTCGATTTGTACCTCCATGCTCAGATTTACTAATACTAATGCTCATGTCTGCTGCTATGGGTTCGAGAATTAACAAATAAGTAAGGCAACAACTTACTATCAGCTATGCAAGACGATGGGAATAACTAAAGCATGATTCCTGCCCTCTTAAGCAGCTGTCTAAGGAATATTCTTATATTCGTTGCCATATAATTCAAACTCCCAAGGAACTTTCCGACCAGGTTCCCCTTCATCGAACCATATTCTCCTGAGGCGACAAGTAGCGTAGATTCGGATGTATCCTACGTGCGAGTAGGTTCCAGCCGGAATGAAGTTAGTGCGCTGACTTCGGACACTAAAATCATCAGTTGTGAACCTATCCTCCTTGGCGATTAGGTTTTGTGATGAGAAATAGGGGAGATAAGAAGGTAAACAGAGGGTGACGGTTGACCATGCGGTCAGAGGTCGGGATGATGTGGGTGGAAACGATAGCGGAAGATGAAGAAGGGGATAGCCACTTGGTTTAGTTGGCAGTTTCAAGCGCGGCTGCTTCTAAAAATTTGAAGGTCAGCGAGCATTGTCCAGAAAGTAGCAGAACATCCAACATGCAGATCCTTTGTAACTTTCTATCAACAAGATGGAAACACCACGACGAAAATCGCAGGAAATCACGAACGAGCGATAATCAGGAAGGAAAGATGCACCTGAAATGTGGACAGCCGGATGATTCCCATACGACCCGATTGATCGACAAGACCAACCTCAAACGACCACTCTCTGCCCATATTACGAACTTGTATGTGCATCCATGTGTGTTTGACACCAAGGTCATTCGACTTATCCCGGGTAGGTGCATATGGACGGTTGCTCCGATGGGAACTATTCACAGGGGGGCACTGGATGTAGGTAGTCCGTAGGGTTGGCGATTGGATCTGCAGTACAGTTTGGTTCAAGGAGTAACCCGAGGAGCCCGTATCATCGTTATCGCGGTCAGAAATGGATGGGGGAAGTATCAATGATGCAGGTGCAGGTGGGAGAGGCAAGGACAGTTTATCATGAAGAAGATGTATGCAGGAGTCTGAGGTTAGAGACGGGTCCAACTGTGTTTGGAATATTTGAAGAGGATCTGAGGAGGTGGAAGAAAATAGAGAAACTATCGAAGGTTGTACAGCTGAGCGAAACATTCTAAGGAGATCGATCCAGGTTGTTTGTTTCTCTGGGTGATAGCCAAACAATGGCTTCGCCTCGGTCTTCTCGGCTAGAATTCGACGATCATCGGTATACGAGCAGGAACTTGTTTTCAAGACTTCCACGCCTGATCCACGATGCGTATCATGCTACGGAGTTGATATCCGTTGAAATTCACCAATTGTCAAGGACTCAGACAGGGGAATGGAGTTTGAGTGTATCTGTCGTATTACTTGCACGATTCCTCCATCGAGAATTCATTAATAAATTGACTTGATATCGGTCCGTGGTACCAGTATTTCGGCCGAAAGGCCACAAGCGACAAGAAACTATAGTTATGGGCTAAGGAACAATGTTGGCTGCCATGATTTTAGCGTCACGAGGGCAACGCAAAACAACTGTAGAAGCAAAGCTCACAGATACATCCACCTATGCGGAACTGACAGCTGCCTGCGGCCATGGGATGTTCGGCCCAATGGCAATGAGAGGCAGCATGGTTCACAACGCCTGCCCCTATAAACAACAAATCTGGGGCTACCACCCCTTAACGAGCCAGCAAGGGACATACAATGATGATGGTCATAGCAATAGGAGATATCGCGATGAAACTGATTGTGCTGCGTTACTTTGCAGGTATCCTAAGCCCATATGATATACCGGCCCATCTTGATTACAAACCGACCACTTGGTGGCGTAATAACTATAGGGCATACATATCACTCGTCGGAGCTCTTCCGGCCCAGTAGGATGCCTGCGGCTTACTTAGCTAGAATGCGGGAGTCTAAATGGCACTAAGTAGTCAGAATCGAGCGACGAGCCGTTATCCTCGGACATACCACACAAATTTGGAACTATCCCACTATAATAACATCTTTTATATAGATCATAGGCGCCACAATTTCATCGGAAACACTCACTTTGGCTTGTTGCAGTGCGTTGTACAAGATGCGGAACACAGGTTCGATATGTGCACCTTCGAAGAGCCTCGGGTGGCACCGTTGCCGCTAACTAGAAATTCGTAGAACATGACCAGGTTCCCACCTTTATGCCGTTGAGCAACGAAGAGTGCTCGGAAATTGGGCGAGAACCATCGTCAACAAAATGCATCTATTGCCAGATTTTAATTACCGAAAAACATGACCTCCTAAACGGACGGGCGGGACCCACTTGCGGTTGCCATTCCGATGTAGGCGAATGTGGGAAGGACGCCTATGATAGAGCCTGTAAGGTATAGGTCGCAGTAAATCAAGTGGGGAAAAAGAGAAGAGAAGGGTAATAAGATCTTTGTATCAATGAAAACTCGAGGAACCTACCTCTTGGAACTCAGCTGAAAGAAGCCCCTGAGGCCTAACGCGAACGGCCCGTATAATAGCACGAAGGAAGTCGCATGGTTTGCGTTCTTACTGGTTGCGCAAGGCACCGCATCACATCAACGAAGGAGCGCAGATTATCCTCGTAATAAGAAGCAGAAGCCTAAAGACCACCTGTTGATGAATTGATGATAAATATCTGTTAAATATCTGGCAGATGAATACCGGGCTGCTTCGTGGCTCATGTGGAACGGCCGCTGTGGGCTCGTGGGAAGGGACTGCCTTTCATAGAGAAGTAGTTAGAATCGTTTCGTGGGGGGGGCCCAGACTTGGTACCGCCGGGCATACGTCACTTGAAGAGCTACTGAGCTGTGTGAGTGAGTCAACATGGACACGTCTATGAATTCGGATAAATTTGATGGAGGTGACAAGCTGCTTTGCATCCATCCGGTGAGCGGCTAAGCGTCTTTCTGATGAATGTGAAGGGCGGAAGTACCCCTTACATAGCATTTATTGTTTCATCTAGAGCGTGATATCTGCACCAGACATGACAGACAGACAGACATCTTCTGGAATGGAACAATGGCCGGGGCAAGGCGAAGCTATCGACAGTAGATTTGCTGCTCAACCGTGGAGCAATGATCTTATCGTTCTGATTAAAAAACTTTTCCGGCAAAGCTTTGTGACGTTCCTGTACTCTCGGAGACCGGCAAGAGCTGTATACTTCGGGTCCATTACCGAGTCGACCGGGTCACCACAATGACCCACATGTGTGGAGTGCATATCATCGATCAAGAAGAGATCGACCTTACTGTGGCCATATCACGCGACGATCCAAGAGCACAACTGCTGCAACTTACTTGACGCCCCGAGGCTCGGAAGAGAGATGGTAATCTCAACTGACCAACAGGGGGGTAGTACATGCGATGCTTGAAAACTTCTGAGGATGGGGAGCGGAAGCGTGCGTCGAGCGCGTCGCAAGTGGAGGTGCGGGAGTAAGACCGCGGAGATGGCAGTAGTAGAGGAGCCCCTGACGTGTGACATGCGTCGGTGGGTTTCTCTGCGATGTAATGCGTGATGGATGATGCTGGTGGACGATGGAGCTGCGCGCGTGTGTTGCGATGGGAGGTTCGACAGGTGACCGCGACTCGGGTGGAGGAAGATTTTCGGATGGAGTGACTGTGCACCTCCGAAAAGGCCGCTCTTGTATCTGACAGTTTGATTCATTGCACCGTGGCTTATAATCTAAAGCCCAATTTCAATGGGTGCCTGTACACCGCTTCTAGGCTGTATACAGTTTAGCTCGCATTTGCAATTGAATATACTGAAGAGCTTAAGTAGTACAGGCTAGTATACGCTTTCAACAAGAGCGGCAAAGACAGCCTAAAACTTTTGACCGCGGCCGGACAATAAAGTAGTTGCCGGAACCAACATAACCGTTGAAAGTAATATACTCTACGGAACACCTTGTGGGAAGAGATCGCGCCCAAAACATAAAGGCCACCAATCATGTTTCTTGGCTGCATTGCCGGCCTCGATCCTCTCCCACCTCCGTCTGTGCGTGACCAGTGTTATTGTTATCGTGTGGGATGTTATGTTGTGCGCTTTTGTTTCAAGTTTTTTGTTTTCGACATGTTCATTTGCAATTCCAGGTAGATGTAGTGGAGAGGGAGGTTTGGGATGAAGGGTGAGGACACATGGGCGGCGCCTTGCCACAGTGGTTGGACCTGCGAAAGCTTAGGGTGGTTGGATTGATCGGGAACGGCAGGACGGTGGTATGTTCACAACGGGGACGATCGATTGGCCATACATAAGAGGTATGTCTGTTTGGGAAGATCTGCAGAGCATCGCTGAGTCTGGATCAGGAGATGTTTGGCGGCGCAAGAAGAACAAACAATGCGGATCCCAATGCGAAGGACGATTGCAGCACAGATCTGATCCTCGGTCGCATCCATTCCATATCATGTCTCTGGCACGCCTCTCTCTCTTTTCTTTTCATATAAACCCTCCCCTCCCCGCCCCATGAGCAACCTCACATGTCCTACCCCCACCCCCTCTACTCCCTCTTCCCCTTTCCCTCTCTACCCAGATCCCCTTCTCTCTCCCCCAGCAATATCAGCGCACCCGATGTCTTTGACGACGACGACCTTTCTTCTCCCCTTCCCCCCTTTGTCCCTTCGTCCCCCTCTGCCTCCGTCAAGGAAGAGCCGCACGACCCTCCGGGCCCCTTCATCATGGAGCTTTCCGTCCCTCAAGTCCAGTCCACCTTTTTAAGCCAGTCCCTCGCTCCCCCGACTGAAGTTCCTCTCCGCGCTACTCAGGCACCTCCAAAGATGCGTTCCATGATGGGCGTCTTTCGCCTCAATCCTTTTGCAATGCACAGCGGCGAGGGTCGTGGCGTTGTCGCACCCACTTGGTGTGGAGAGGAGGCACGCCCACTCGACCAGGAACCCATCGTATTTGAATTTCAACTACACCTCGATGACGCCATTCCACAGATTTCCGATCAGCCAAAGCAGCCTTTGCGATCTTTTTCTCCAGACTTTGAGCTCCATCACGATCTTCGCGATGATCATGACCAAAACAATTGGCAAGAATATCATTCAGAGTCGGCATATACCTCCACCCCTCCAATCTGGGACCTTGATTATCTTCCAAGCGAAGAGCACTTTCCCTCCTCAGAGCCTACTTCTTATCTTCTTCAAGCCAGCCATTCCTCACGCCTATACGAATGCATGTTTTTTTTTTTTTTTTTTAAAACCTTTTTCTCTCACTGATTTACTACTTACCCGGCCTCTCACCAGTTTCTCAGCACCTTCGCAAGAATGCCGAACACGCTGCATACACGGCCGCATGTTATCCAAGCTCAACCTCATCCATGGCCTCGGCGATCAACGCCCATCGAATGCGGCCGCTAGAAACATCTTGGTCTCGCACCGGCTATGTCCCCGCTTCGCGAAGTACCGTATACGCGTCTGATTCTCCCGGTTGCCACGTAAATATACATCTACCTAACTCTATGCGCCATATTTTGTAACCATTCTTCATTCAATAGTCCGCTGTTCTCCCTTCCATAAACTCTGCGAACCGTCGCTGGTCGCTACCCGACTCCAACTCGAACTATCACGCACTATTCTTCGGCTAGCGTTTTTAATCCACTGAAAACGGATCATATTTTAGCTTTGGACCTTGTACTCATTATTTCGTGGCGTGGCTTCCCACAAAATTTTTTTACATCAGGGGTAATATGAGGTTCTGTCTGTATTGCATATTTTTTTTTTTTTCCCCCCAGCTTTCGCGCTTTCTTGTTTGAACATTTTGATGTCCTTGTCCGCCTCCCAACAATAGATAGCTACTAGGTGTTATGTATTACTGTATTCCAAGTAGATGGTGTGCCAGTAAGTGTACGCGGTAAATGATGTCGATTTCTTTTGCATCGGACAGCAGATTAGTATATAGACTCGTACTCATTAATATTCATTGCCTATGGTCACTCCGTTTCTTTGGCTGATTAGACAATGACGTCAACAAATCGCACCACCTTCACTCGCTGCCTATCGAGTGGACCAGCTTACAGCGCAAGTGTCCTGCAATCGCAATCTTCCCGCAGGTTGTCACTTTCGCTATCAGTGTCACTGACAAGACAGCTTATCAGGGCTCTAAAGTGCTACAACAGCGGATCAGGATTGACACACCGCGAGACTGATGCAAAGACAGACGTGTGAGGGTATACTATATAACCAACGAAAAAAAAAAAAAAAAAAAAAAAAAAAAAGCCCCCGCTGTCCAGCTGTGATTAGATCTCCCCAACGTATTCTCCCGACCCAAGTTCGTACCGGGAACTGGCCAATTGAAAAACCGTTTGCAAGCGTGCACATAATGCGGTGATACCCTGCATCACGCGCCTTGAAACGGATGCAGACTGAGAGAGAGCATTCAATAAACAGTCCCACCTCAACCGCGTATTTCACACCCGCATCTTCTCTTCTGGTTCAAGATCATTGCAGGCTTCGAACAGGTCTTTCCTCAAGAAAGTGCGGACTGTCGGAGAACCTTCCCCCCCAACTTCAAGTTATGAGCTGAGGAATCCCGGCTGCTGTGTTGATGGTCCCCGTTCTTGTCATGGGATCAATAAGCGTTTCATCGTAGATAGTTGCAGAACGTGAATGCCAGTGAGGCAGGCAGTGATATGGCCAAAATGACGGCTTTTACCTAGTCTGAAAAATGCTCCCAAGGCAGCATGAGATCCGTCGACGGATGTTGCTCATACCCAATAACAGGGTGGGTGAAAGACTTCTAAAGCAAAGCCGGGATCTGGCGGCAGTTATGTATAGTGCTTTGATGGCTCGATATTCAATATTCAGTGCTTGCTTCTGTTGGGCGGGTAGTACATGTCGGATACGCAAACGCCCGGCTGAGATTTTGTGTTTTGTCTTCACAAAGTTCCAACAAGCCCGCTGGTTCTTCTTCCGTTCTTGCCTAGTGGTTTGGTGCTTTCCATTCCAGAAGAAGCGTTCAGGTAGGAGATATCGGCGGTCAGGTGGTGGACTATACCAATCGTCTCTGGGTTCGATACGAGGTTACCGCGAACCAGAATTCTGGCTGCCTGCGATCCCATTCAACTGCTCAATAACAATTGCCTTGAATGTTGTACATAGTAGATTACCGTGACGTAACATTTACTTGGCGCTCAACCACGTGATCTTGTCTATTTTTCTATTTTTGGAGCGATTTTTTTGCCAAGTAAAGTAGCATGAGAAGTTGGGGGGGAGGGGCTCGCGAAAGCAGGTACATATTAAAGTAATACCGAATGATTAGATAGGAGAATCAAATATTGGGGGCTATGCAAGAGATCGACTATCAGGCGATAAAGAAAATAATCTCGTTTTGTGGCTCGGGGTAACCGTTAAGGTACAAGCCAAATTGTCGATAAAGGTTTGGTCGGATGGTGTGAATCGGTGACGCGTGATATCAATTAACCTAAACCTTAAGGCCTTAAGGAACGTCAAACCTTGACAGGACAGGACCCCCGAGTACATGGATGGCTCGACGGACCGAATTGGTCTCTTGATCCTTTATTTAGCGTTGGCGGGCATCGAGGTGAAAACGTGTCCCGTCCTGGGGTTGAACAATTAATCGTGCACAATGCACTTGATGCGCAACTTGGTCGGCCGTTTAATGGAGGGAAGCGGATCTTGTATCATGACTGGACCACCACCTTCAGACCACCGGTGGGCATGAGAAGATTTGCTAGGCCTCGCTACAAAGGCCGGTGAAAGTCCTTGTACATGGAGCATGATAAATAGTAAAAACGTGGCGATGATCGTGAAAAAAGAAAAGTTCCTGGATACATATGTTAGGTTGGTATACACAGCTCATGCATGGCAGGGGAGAAGATGTAAATATAACCTAACTCGAGTCCAGCCTCAGGATCTCACCAAACACCAGCACGAGGAGTCCAGGCTTGAAACTGCGTTTGCGAGTATGAAACGGGAGCAATGGTCGGAGTAAGGGATTGTAAGGGACCGGCTATCGGGGTCCTTTGTCAGATCATACAAAACCCACGCGGATGCCACGAGAGCGTTTCCACGCGACTGCAATAGAACCAAGTCCTGACAATTTACTTACCTCTACTCTCGTTTGGGACGTCCCTAGCTACTTTCTTTCTCTTACCTGTATTTTAGCGCCTATCCGAGAGAAACAAGTTAAAGAACACTGCCACTATCGCACTACACCATTCAGCCACCATGGACGATGTAACACCTACTAACAGACGACGCCGACGAAGTGCCGATATTGGGGGATTACATCTTGCTACTGCAAACAGTGGACAGGGACAGGGATGGATCGGCGATTCCGGCGAACTGCAGTACGTCCCTTGCCTTGGGGGGTTTTTTTTTTGATAAAAAAAAAAACTTCGTGTTGAACGTCTCGTCTAGCACCCAGTTTGCCGAGTTGTTGGGCGACATGTATCATGAGACGGTACATGCTGTCAACGACCGTGGTTCAGAATTGTACGCTATCTTCTTAAAAGTACTTCTCATAATCTAAGCTTACCGCGACTCAGCATTCCTACCGACCTTTCGACGGAGACTAGGTTTCGACTCATCGATTCTCTGGATTCTTGGAAGTTTGAACCCCACAAGCTGCCGGAAGAGGAATTGTTGGCGTGCACGCTGATTTTGTTTGAAGGGTTGTATCGTATAGAAGGGATCGAGGAAGCTGTGGGGGTCTCATTAAGTACGTATCATCTGTCTGTTATGCCTTCTGCCTATGTATCTAAGGTTACTAGGGCAAATTTCGGGCTTTGTGCATCACCTCCGGCGGATTTATAGACTGGAAAACTCTTACCACAATTTCGAACATGCTCTTGACGTCCTTCAAGCGTCTTATTCATACCTGCGATCTGCCGGAATGGTGCCCCCATTATCAATACTGTTGGAACCTGATCGGAATTGGAAGTTGGACAAAGCGTTCGATAGCGGTCCGCTTATGACTACCCTTGGTCTTCAGGAGCTGTTTGTGGTATATGTCATTGCCATTGGGCATGATGTTGGCCATCCTGGATTCACCAACGTATTCATGGCAAGTGCTTTAGCCAGATTTGTGCCCGTTCCATATCAACTGAAATGTGACCAAGAAAAATGCAGAGACACCGCTGTCAATGGTATTTGATGGTAAATCAGCGCTAGAGCAGATGCACTGTCAACTCCTGCTGCGTGTGATGCGGTGTCACGGACTAGAAGCACTGATTGACTGCCCCGATAACGGCCATCGTATTCGGAGGCTTCTTTGGGAGACTGTGGTCGCCACCGACATGAGTGTACATGATCAGTTCATGGAAGAATTTAGACGTGCAATAGCTGGGGAGATAGAGTCTTTGACACACCGCCAAACCATTATTTGTCAGACCATTTTGAAATGTGCCGACATCAGCAACCCTGTGCGTACAGAATATGAAGTCGCGAGAAGTTACTCACCGTTATTACGACCCAGAGTCGTCCCTATGTTGTTTCTCAGTACTGGGCTAGTGCGTTGGGCCAGGAGTGGAACTCACAAGCATATCTAGAAAAGTATTTTGGTCTTCCAGCAACTGTGCAACCGTCGGACAACCCCCTAATCGAGGCGAAGGGCCAAGTCTACTTCATTAGCACTTACGTGAAACCCCTCCTCGACCTTACCGTCCAAGCCGTTCCAGGTGAATAATATCTGCCTTTTTTTAAAATTCTTTTTTATCACAATGACTTCTTCAATCTTCCCATCTTGACAGAAATGAAGATGTTTGCCGATCAATGCACCTCTAACCTGTCACAGTGGTCAGAACGCTGCGAAGGACTCAAAAATGCGACTCAGACGGACTATAGTTCACCGCTCCCAACCTCTCCCCGGCATCCAGATGACTTCATGTCTGCATTCCCTCTCACTCTACCTCCTTCACATCGCTCTCCCAATGAGGACCCTAGCCTTGTCTGGCCAACGATACCCTGCCAGACTGCTGATTCATCCTGTGCTTCCTCGGAATCGAATCCGTGCTCGCCTAGCGAATCCGTTTCGTCATTCTTGTTCTCTTCCACTTCCGACTCATCCAACTCCAATCCCAGTGCACCTCCTTTGAGTGCTTCCAGCTCCAGCAGCAACAACCTTGTAAACGGCCCACCAAACGGCCATGCAGCTATTCGTGCAGCGGGCAGACTGGGGATTCGAAAACAGCGAAGCATGAATCGTAATTCGTGGTCTCCGTTCTCGACATCTACGCCTAGGTCCGCTGCTATCCTTGCGCCGATGAGTGATACACCGTCTATATTGGGTTCTGCGAAGGCCGGGACGAATGCGATCTTTGTCCATAAGCCGATAAAGGTGGGGACGACTGAACTGCCCGGGCTATAACGAGATGCAGCTGCCGTGTAGTCTTTGTGCGTAACGCAGGTGCGAAGATGGCGGCGATGGCCCTTGCATCGTCTACCGTTCCGACCAATCCACCGGTAAGAGCCATATGCCTTGGAGATGTGCGCTTCTTTGAAGGAAGGACGGATGGTACAACGACACTAAGATTCAAAAGGGACCGCTCGATCGTTCGTGTCACTGATGACCTCGCGAGATGTGGGCTGACATATGAGATGGTGTGGACAACTTTCATGCGGCGGTGTGGGGTCTTGTGTGGACTGAAGAGAGGGGGGGGGAGGGGAATTGAGTGTACATACCAGACTGTATAAGTAGGCTTCAATGCATCTGTTGGTGCTAGGTAAAGTGTGTACGCGACTTTCTTTGTAGATGTGTGGCAAACACGGATGCAGTTTCATTGATGGCCCGAGCCAAGGGTCCGAACTGACCCACGTAGGATGTACACACACCACTCCAATCACATTCCTCAGCCTCCTCACAGCGCTGGCGTCAAATATCAAGGCATCTGTGTTTCTTTCTGCTACAGAACTCTTATTCAATCATTCTAGGTTTGAGACCGCGCATTGAGTTTGACCAGGTGCCATCGCCAATCGAGCAAATCGATGTCGACCGTCGCCATTGGGAACATCAACCTTATACAACGCTTCCTGGCCGGCACGCGCCGTTGTCTACGACAAACTTCGTTGCTGTCGATCAAGGTCAGTTGATCATATTGCGGCGCCCAGCTCCTTACCTGCCTTTTAGGCAACTCCTCCCCCAAGTTTGTCCGCGTCTCAACTTGGAATGTGCCAAACAGCTCGTACCTAGCGTCAGAATGTCAAATACCTCTCGTTGCCGTGTTCCAGCCCTTCGCTGAGCTGGATCCCCAAGAGGATCCTGTACCCCTGGTCGAAACAGGTGAAGTCGGTCCCGCACGTTGCGAGCGGTGTAGGGGATATATCAACCCTTGGTGTGTATTTCTCGCTGGAGGTAGCAAATGGAGGTGTAACTTGTGTTCGCACGAAACCGAAGGTCTGTACTTTCATTTCACTCATTCGCGAATTCGAGTTCGTCCCCTCATACCGAGTCGTGCTTTTTCTATTTGCCTAGTCGCTTCCGAGTACTTTTGTAATCTAGACGGCAGATCAATGCGACTGGATCATTCACAGCGCCCTGAGTTAAATCAAGGAACATTCGACTTTTCAGTCCCTAGAGAATATTGGGCCGCTAATCTACCAGAAGCCTTGACATCCCCTTTCTACTCCGTGGAGCCGCGACATTCCGGCCCTAGGGCCCCGATGCCTATCAACTATGTCTTTTTGTTTGATGTTTCCCATGAAGCCGTTCAATCCGGATTTTTACGAGTTGCCTGTGCTTGTGTGCGCAACATATTGTTCGGTGGGACTTCGCAAGATGGGTCACCTATCGATCCTTGTTTTCCATCGGAAAGCAGCTTGGCAGTATTGACTTTCGACCGCACAATACATTTTTATGATCTTCTAGTGCGCTCTACCCCCGCTTTTCGACAACTAGAAGATTTACATCTCCTCAGTCAGATCAAACTCCAATGCTGGTCGTTCCGGACATTGAAGACATCTTCTTGCCGTTACGAAACGGTCTTTTTGTGAACCCAGTGCAACATCGGTTCGCCTCCGTTTCCGTCCTTTCATCCCAGTCTCGTGGATAACATCCTCTCATAGCACCTCAATAGAACTGTTGCTCAATGCAATTCCAGAGCGCTTTGAAAGTACCCTATCAAGCGAGGCTGCATTAGGTTCTGTCCTACGATCAGGTCTGGCTGCTCTTGTATGTATTTGATATCCTCTTTACAAGGTGTCTTTCAAATCATTCGTAGGCTGGACGCGGAGGTCAAATTATTGTATTCCAAAGTACGATGCCCACCATTGGTCTAGGTGCCCTCCACGATCAGCCAAAAGAGGCTGATCTGTTTGATACCGACAAGGAGAAGACCCTTTTCAAACCTCGACACAGGACATGGAGAGATATTGGTGAACAAAGTGCCGCTGAAGGAGTTGGCGTCAACATGGTTCTCGCACCGAGTAAATTCATCGACATAGGCTCGATAGGTATGGTTCCTTATATGATAGTGAAACTCCTCAAACTGAGTGCTTAGGTATCGTCGCCTCGACAACGGGTGGTGAAATCTTCTTTCATCCACGCTTCGACCCCGCACGCGATGAGATAATGTTAAACTCTCAGCTACAACGACTTATGCGGCGCATGCAGGGATATAACTGTGTAATGCGAATACGATGCTCAACTGGTCATATCAAAAGCTCTTTTTTTTTTTTGCAACTTTACGTTAACTCGCCTTCTGTCCAGCCCTTCAATTATCGAACACTTACTATGGGAACTTTTACCAAACCTCTCCAACTGACCTTGAATTTGGTGTCCTTGATGCAGACAAAGCGGTCTCACTTACCTTCGAACATTCCAGTCGTTCATTGACTTCTCGAGATTTAGTTTTTTTACAAAGTGCGGTGCTGTACACAACACTCGCTGGGCAACGGAGGGCGCGGATATGCAACATCGCCTTGCAGGTGGTAGAAATGGCTGGAAATGTCTTTCAGTATGCAGATCTCGACGCTACTGTATGTCATTTTGCTCGTGATGGTCAGTCATTTATTTGTGGTATTGTGCTTTAATTTTTATGCGTGCTTCTGGCTACACAGCTATGTCTCTCAGAACCAAGGAAAAATTATCCAGTATTAGGGATAAACTCACGGAAAAATGCTCTGCTATTCTTCTTGGTTATCGCAAACAGTGCGCGGCTGCCACAAGGTCCAGTCAGGTAAGTCGTCTTTCGAGCTGAATGTATATATGCATACGAGTGTTTACCTTGAAGTAATGTGTAGCTGATAATTCCAGAGGCTTTTAGGGCCTTGTCACCTTTCACACTCGCTCTGATGAAATCCAAGGCAGTCAAAGGTTTTTTCTTTCTAGCATTTGTCATATTTAAAGTTGATGCAATAAACCTAGGTGTACATGTTTCTTCAGACGTACGAAATTATTTTGCTCATCGAATATCCTCCATGAGCATCCGCACTTTGATACGCCATCTGTACCCCCAGCTGCTGGCTCTTCATGATCTGGAAGATAATATTGCTTTGCCTAACGAGCTAGGGCAAATATCTATACCCTCGACCATGCGAAACTCATATCATTTCATGGAAGCCAACGGCATTTATCTGATTGGTGCGTTGATGAAGTTCCTTGAACTTGGGTGCAAGCTGCACACAGATTTTTCTAACAGACAACGGGGAATTTGTGATCTTTTGGATTGGATCTGCCGCGTCTTCACAGCTCCTGAATGATCTATTTGGCGTAGATGATGTCATGGCTGTCGACCCACATATGGTGAGATATATGGAGTAAATGATTGTTCCGACTCACCATCCACTACAGCATCAACTACCTCGGCTGGAGACCCGCCTTTCGACACAAGTAAGGAATATACTTGCGTATTGGCAGGCTCAACGAGGCCATATATCGAAATTGTTCATCGCTCGTCAGAACCTTGACGCTGCGGAAATCGAGTTCAGCGACATGTTAGTTGAAGATCAGAACAACGGTCATATGTCATATGTGGATTGTATGTTCTTTTTCAGTTCTCAGGACGAAATCTTGGTTAATTTCGGCGCAGATCTCACCGTGGTGCATCGACAAATATCTACTGTAGTGAGTGCCCGTTGAACTCGAGTTGGTGACCCTCTGACCTTTCTACAGCTAGCAAACGGAGGATCACTATCGGGACCTGCAAGTCTTCGGGGTTCACCTTGGTAATACCTTCCAGGTCATCTAGATAAATTACTTGATCGGTATCGACAACCGAGAGTGGTGCGGGAAAAAGGCAAAGGGACGTTTTCATGACATGTCCTATCTTAATGGAACAATCCCTGGCCGGCCGCCGTAACAGATCGTCGATCGGTGACTGGAAACCGTCCATGGGGGGTATTCACAGGTTGTATCAATAATTAGCATACCTTCTTCATACGCTCTGCCAACAACCTTCTTCTGCAACGACCATCGAATAGTCGAAACTGACGTGTTGAACGAAATATAACGCTCACTGGAAAGGGAGAGTACATCCTTATTTTGACTTCTAGACTTTACAATATAGAACATGTTTAGCAGAGAGATAAGAAACAGAGATTCTCACTGGGTTTTAAGTAGCGTTGACTAGGTATACGTTACTTGCGACAGCAGGCGGCGTAGGAGTGGGTTACTCTTGTCCAGCACACAAACTGGATGGTTGTAGCATCTTGCTGGTAGGTTGATCAATTACTTCGATGTGTATTGCGCACGCAATCTGGTGCGCAACGAAGTCGTACTTTAGACTCAGGACAGGATGTACACATGCAACACAATTGCCACAAAGCATTATTGCATACTACAGTACAGCCAACTTAAAGTAACTCTCATGAGGAGTGATCGAAGATGGGGACAGTAAACATAAAATGAACGAATGTAAAGGTAAGATTCCGACAAAAGAGTGTGGACAGCATATCGTGATACCGATAAAGAAAAAGATTTTATCTCGACTAAACAAGAAACTAGAGCATTGGTCGACTATTGATCATGTGTTGGCGCAGTTTTAGCGGATCGGCGTGAACCAAAACGAAGTTTTCCATCTTCTCCCCGGCCCCACGAAAAGATTCCACCCCCACCGCCTTCATGAGAGTTTGAACTCGAACGGAAGGACCAAGCAGACGGTGAAACGGGGCGTATGGGGGGAGGCTCGTGATGGGGACCTGGCTCCAGGTGATGATGATCACCATTGTGGTTGTGGTCAGTAGGATGGTGATGGTGATGGAAGTGAGGTTGACCTGAGGGGCCGACGGTATGCTTGCCATCGCAACACGCTCGAACATTCTCCAGCCCCTCAAAACCATCATCAGACACGGAATGGTCATGAAGCTCAAAATCTAAATCTTCTCCATCGTGCTGTTGAACGTCCACGAAAGACTTGGATGGACTATGTGGACTATCACTGCCATTCCAACGCAGGTACTCGACAGCTGGAGTGCCAGAACGTTTCCCAATGGACCCTCGCCCGATAGAGACTTGAGATCGGCTGCGTTGTCCACGCGGGGTGGTGTTCCATGTGCCAACTTGTCCAACACTTCGACCACTTCGCTGACTATGAGGACTCGATGTAATATCTGTAAGCTCTCCTTGCGACATCGGGCTCTGGGCTAAAATTGTCGTGTTTCCAGGTGAGCTTATATTCATATGGTTTGGACGTGATAGCAGATACTTCAGTGCCTGGAAAAACCAAAACATAAATGGCGGAACGGGTATTAGAAAATGACAATAGATACAAACATTGAACCAGATATCGTGCCTTTCCTTTGTCGGCGCTGTAAATTTCATTTCTCTCTGAGGAGTTGAGATGATAACACTGTATTGGTACAACCCTGGTGGCATGGGATTCGGGTCCAAAACCGAGCGAACACCTTCAACGTATGCTGCATTCAATGAAATTAGTACGATGCTTCAACAAATAAATAACTCTTTGCAACGTACCACTCTTGGCGCTGGACTCTGAAACATTTGACGAGCCAGGATCAGCGGAGCTCCAGTACAGGGTCCTGGTATATGGATGAACCCAAAAGAACCGTTTGTGTCTTCTCTCTCCATGGCCCTTGCCAATAGCACGACGAGTATATTTGTACATGAACTCGCCAATCATAGTCTGCGTAATAGCATGAATGATGGCAGGGTCAGTCGTATTGCCATTCGCACGAGGCGTAATATCGGCCGATTTATTGGGGGTTAGAGGCTCTGGCATGGCTGGAGAGCGGTAGGGATTGTGATCAGACGACATCGAGGAACGAGGGGAGGCTATGCTACGCTCAGATATCAGTGATGTCGTCGAAGAGAACTGCCTTTTTTCTCTTTCCTTCGCATTGAAAGCTGACAAAGCGCCACCTGGAGAGACGGAATGCTGAGTGTATGTCGCTGCATTAGCTGCTGATCTGAAGCTGCTAGTGGACGGTGGCTGTCGCAAACCTGCCTGTGAGGGTGGCATGCTGGAGCCAGACTGGCGGAAGTTGTAAAGTCCTTTGGCACCAGGCACCGACAGCACTGTTCCGAACGTCGGTGTCGTCGCGCGTTGTATGAGCTCTGCGGGCGGGGGGGAGGATGGTCTCGGCGGGGGTAAATCATATGATCCAGTCGAATTCATGGGTATCCTCCTCTCGGGTATAAACGCTGGCGGGGGCATCGCACTTGGTGGGGGCGGTAATCGTGGGGGTGGTGGTACTACCATCATGGGAGGTTTCGTCTTGTCCACTACGGTAAGCATCGTTCCGGTCGACGCTACGCGCGGGCGACTCGAGACATCTTCAGCACCAGAGAACGCCGATTCGATAGACGGTCTTCTTTCTGACGTCGAGGCCTTAAAAACATTCGAGAGTGGTCCAGGCGCCGCTGGTTGTACTGGAACAGTCCGACCGACTTGTGCTGAGGAGGATGATCCGGAAGTTAAAGAAGCAATGAATTGGAATTGCTGGCTTGCCGTTGAACCAACTCGGTATAAACCCGGTGATAACTGAGATGGCGAGGGCGGTGCAGAGGGTTGTGCAGGAACGGAGGCAGGCGGAACGGGCTTCCATTCGTCCGTCTGAATTGACATTTCCTTGACCTCAGGTTTGGGCGGCGGAGGGAGCTCAATGACAATACGTTCAGGCTCTGGCTTGAAGTCCGCTGTAACGCCAATTTCATCATATTCCACAGTGGGCACGACCACAGCGTAATACGACGATGGGCGGCTTCCTTCCTGAACAAGAGATGCCGTGGATGTTTGACCTCGAAAATGCGATGAGACCTTCGAAGCTTTGATACTCTCCTCGTCGTCGTCGTCGTCCTCTGACTCCGAGAAATCATTGTCTGTCATGGTCATTACCGAATGGAAATCATCACGAGACTCCGCACCCGGTGTGGTCATCATAGTGCTCCGAGCGTCCAGGTAATCATCCAAATCCGACTCAGGCTCTGTCTCCGAATTTGCACCCGTCTCCGTCTCGCCCCCATCATCGTCGTCCCCATCCTCATCCTCCACCACCTCCCGTTCAGCTAAAAAGTTCCTTCCAGCGGCTTGCATAATAGTAGCATCCCCGCTGAGGTTGCTGCGCGACAGGTCATATTGTGTAATCGTCGTTCTATGGTTGCTCTTATCCGCACTAACACCTGTATCACTGTGCGCGGGTATTGCCATGACAGTCTGTGTATCAACATCCACTTTCTCCGACTGAATAGTCTGCGTCTCGGTTTGTACCAATACAGGCGCCGGAACGCGCTCGGGTTGGGACTCAGGGTCGGTACCAACGTTCATATCTGAGCGGACAGGAGCAGGCTCTTCATGAACATGCTGAATACCCATCTCCGATTTCTCTATAAGCACAATGGGTTCGTCCTCTGTCTGCATAGACTGATCGATTGTGATGACAGGCGGGGATACAGCAACCACTAGTTCAGGCTCTTGTTCCGGTTCAACCTGAACACCAATCTCAACCGTAACGCGCACATCAGATACAGGTGTATCCTCAACATTCACTTGAATTTCCCCCACGGCTTCGGTCTGGCACGCACATTCAGCCGTCTCCACCTCCTTATGCCTGTACGCATGTTCTTCAATCTCTTCCAGGGTATTATCCTGTCCCTTCATCGGGGAACCAGATGAGTCTATTCCCAGCAGTTCCGCAGACAGCACGTCTGGCGCCGAGTCCACCAGCGAGGGAGGGCGTGCCTCCTTGTACGACACACCGCCTCTCGAGCGTCTGCCGACACCGACGGTGCGGCCACGGCCGCGCGCAGATCCACCGAGCACAGACTGGCGAAGGGGGCTGCCAGTATAGGAACTGTTGGAAGGCACGCGCCGTAGTACGTTGGCGAACACGGGGTCCATGCCGTCAACACTTGTGCGGTTGGAGGAGGGTTCCAGAGGGGATGAAGAGTGTGAGACACGGTCGGGTGAATCATTCTCATCCTGCCCTTGTAACAGCTCTTCCTCACGCATGGGTTTGGACGAGGTAAAGAGCTCTTCTTCGTCCTCTTCGGCTTGGCTGAACCGGATCGGTATCGGTGGCACCGGTGGTGGTGAGTCGTCGAGATGTGGCTGGTCATAGTCATTGAACTCGGACGATGGGCTGTGTGCTGCCATCCCCAGTCTCTGGATAAGCGTGATGCCACCTCTGCCGCCCCTGCCTCTGCCAGATCCAAATGTGCCAGTGCCTCTGCCGCCAACCCTGAACGGCGTTATAGAGCGTACCTTACTTGTTTTCTTGCCCTCCATTGTAGTATCCTCATCTTCATACCCATCTTCCTCGTCATCTTCCTGCGCCATCCCAGCAGGCAATCCGCCAGGTGATACCTCCAGCCGATGTTTATATTCCATCCTGAGTTGCTTTTCCCTGTGCAGCGTGCCCTTAAGGGTATTTATCTGCCTCTGCGCATGAGCCAATCTCTGCTGGAGCGCCTCGATCTCGTTGCTTGGATGGTTCGCAGCAAGGAATGGCGGGCGCACAGGCGACACGTCAGGAGAGTCCGCATAGTCCGAACCTAGCTCCTGGTCGGCATTTCCATAGAGAGCAGATGTATCCATCTTCTTCCGGTTCGTCGACGCACCAGTGAAGACGTCTCCGTCCATCTCGTCTCCGCCAGCAGGTGTTAAAAAATCCGTGCCAGCAGTCCCATTAGGCGTGTACGGAGACCCGAAACGCGGGAAACGCCTCCCGGCGCGGACCACCTCTGTTTTCAGTGTATCAACTGTCTGCTGAAGGTCGGACTTGTCCCGAGCTAAACCAGCAGCATGCTTGCGCGCGTGGGCGATGTCAGTCTCATGTTTAGCTTTCATTTCTTGGACTAGGTTCTGCAGACGCTCTGATTCATTCTTGTGCTGGTCACCCGCATCGCGTGAGGCAGAAAGAAGCTTTGTAAGGCGCTTGTGTTCTGCTTCAAGACGTTGTGCTGAAGCTTGGGAGTCACCGAGTTGCGTGCGTAGTTCTTGAAGAGTGACTTCGAGGTTCCAGTTTTCTTCTTTGTATTTATCTGTTGCAAGCAATTATATAGCGCTTGGATCACTGTGTGATTATGAACTGGATGTGACACACCAGCACTTTGTTCTTGTTCCCTGAGCGCAGTCCTGAGGGTCTCGACAGATCTTTCCAAGTCATCCTTTTCTTCTTTCATGTCCTGAATGGCCTTGTCGCGTTCTCCGAGAAGACTTTGTAAGCGGCGGACCTCAGTGAGAAGCCCGCTCCCTATTTCGAAAGCGAACTCTAAGAAGGCATTTAGCTTACATAAAGGTTCATGATGCACAAAATGAATGTGGGGATACGTACCAACGTCGTCCGCTCTATGAGCCGCATTTTTTGCGCGCCTGGACTGGGCAGCTGAGGTGCCTGCGGAGTTCTTGGATCGCTCAGGCTCTTCTCGAGGTAGTTCGGCAAAGGCAACCGATGGAGACGGGGCTTTACCATTTACAAAGCGCTGCAATGTAGCGTTGGTCCAGTGGCATTTAACTCTAAGTAAAATATAATAAATTACGTACTTTTGAGTTGCCAAAAGCACTGGAGAGCTGAGCATTCTCAGTATCCCACGAGACGAGGGTATCAGCAAGTTCGCGATATCTAACGCGCGCTTGTTCGTCGATCTCATCGTCTTCTGACTTATCTGCTTCGATCTCCTGGAGTTGCTTGATCCGCTCCTCGAGCTCCATCTGCTGGGCTAGTACCCGTTGCCCCAATGTTCCTGCTTGTTGGAGCTGCTTTTCCTTGTTATCAAGGAGGGTTTGTAGGTAAAATTTCAGGTCGCCTGCGGAAGAGAAAGGGATATTGTTGTATGCAGAAAAGTCAGGCATTGGTGGCAATAGTATGCCGTCTGACGACGACGCCATGGTGGCGAAAAGCAAAAAGCTTTAAGCGAGAATGGATTGACCGCTGACCCGAACAACGCGATTCCATTCCAAACTTCACACGGTCACGCCGAACTCCATGATTGACTCCCTGATTGCAAATCAACCTTGCGGCAAAGTCATGTCGAGCCATGCAACAGGTAAAGGGCACACAGGCAAGCATTTTGCACGCATGATGGTCACATCGAAACCTCGTTCTTCCAAGGCAGACCTTTCTGGTGACCATCATCTGTTGCATCTTCTGAATTTTACCACAAAGTTCGGGGGTTGGGTTATTGTCAGGGATGACTGTGTCTTTCTGGCCACCATCGTTCATCTCGAAAGCTTTGAGCGCGTTTCAGGAAGTGCAGCGTGAGTGGAAGATTGATCAAAACCTGACACCCAGGATGCGCCGCCTCAAAAGTGGGGATTGCAGACGTCTGAACTTGTTCAATTAACTGGTTGCAATCCAAGTATGGATCACCGTTGGAGCCCGGATAGATAATGTGGGTTTTGAATGTTCTGCTCTTCGATGACATGAATTAATCTTCCACGGCCTTGAATTTGCTTGCCCAGTAATGTTTCTTGAGCAATTATCAATGTCACGAGGTGTTTGTTTAATATTTTCCAGACGAACGACTCGTTAGAATCTCTTGGTCTTTTCGGAATCATATCCGGCTCTCGAAAAATGCTATCGATTGCGCTATTTTTCATATTCTTCCCGATGGCCAGGGTCAATTTTCTGTACCTGAAATCGGCCCGTATTCAACTCAAATGGGTCGTATTATGATGTTCCAATGGTAAAAAGGGCAATTTGTTAGATTGTGACTGGTCGATCTACGTTTAATTACTTTGTTTGTCCACGACTTGTACATACATCCGTTACAACTTTAATGACGCAGGTGTGAGGACCGTCGTGACTGGCAGTCTAAGCGCGCTCAGTCTGCAACCGCCATTTTCTGATGTCCCTCTTACTAGAGCTACGTAACATGACAGTGCAAGATTTCGACGGGAACTTGCTTGCAGGTTAGACGTCGACCAAATTTCCAGATGTCAGATCTTGCTCACGGGTTCCAGGCTTTTGGCAATATGGCTCCATCTCTTGGATCACCTTTTCATCGTGGTTGAATTCTCTAATCCAGACAGAGCAGCAGTGGGCGATTTTCGATTTAGACGAAACCAGTCCAAACCGTCACGGAGCGCAGCAGCAGCTTGGTTCTGAGATAGTTCCTGCAGGGGACTACATTCTACTTCAGCAAGGCAAGGAACCTCCATTTTAGTTTTATGATTCATCGCGTATTCACTGTGCTCCAGACGGGGGCCCCTTGCCAGTTGCTCTGACTGAAGAAAGAGCACGACCGCGCCAACCCACGCATTCTAACACGCCAGCTCGGGTGAGTCCTCTACCATCGACAAATAGAATGATATCTAAGACATAAGGTTCAGCAAGATCACTACCGTAACCGCACACGAGAGAGGGATAGGAAATGTTTGGTCACAGGGCGCAGATTTGCCACATGGTCTGCGCTGAAGGCTGCCCACATATTTCCTCGCGCTTACGTTGATGAAGTCAGCTTAAAACGCTCGTACGGTCACTGACTAATGTTCTTTGCCTCTCCAGTGGTTAAGAAAACAGTACAATCACCTCATCACTGATCCTGCGCCCGCATCGGCCATTGGTGGCCATTCAAAAATTGACTCGGTGCAAAATGTGTTTCTGTTGAAAAGTGACATGCATGATATGTGGGATAATTATGAATTCGGCGTCAACCCTGACGTGAGTGCCCGGATTTTGGGTTGTCCCGCCTATATACAGCCCAATTTTAATCTCTAAACCTTTATGTAGGACAATTATCGTATCACCGCGTTCATCAATGGCTTAGACCATGTGCATGGTTTAGTGCTCCATCTCGATCATATTGCGGACCTGACAATACGCCCGCTTGATGAACTCTTCCGCGACCACTTCCTGCAAGGAGTCCTGAAACATATCAAAGGTGCAGGAGAGCCGACCTGGGACCAAGAGGATGCGTTTGGTGATGGTGGTTTTGATCTGTCGAGACAAGAGGTCTGGGGGAGTACTGAGGGTAAAGAGCGGCTGGAGCTGGAAATTTTCGATAGGCTCTTTGAACATCAAGTCTCACAGGACTTAAGCCGAGGGTTTCCTATCAGTGCATAGAAACTGTATGGTCAGTGCAAAAATTATTTTCTACCCTTGACGTTATACACATTTGCACGTAGTTCCCCTCAATCAAAGTTGAGCCCCGTAAGTGTCAATGAAAACCTCATGTGCCATTTCTTTGGCAACTTATAAGGCACCTAAACACCTCGCCTTGTAAGGATTCAATGAACCTCCATTCCAAGACTTCCTTCCTCGTATCATTCTAAGGTTTGCCTGTATATGAATGCAATGAATCCATTATGTGATGCCACCACAACGTGCATCAGCTTGACATCAGCATATCCGGGGCCCTGTGCTCTGTGTAGTTCGGTACTTGATCAACGATTACGTAAACCAAAGAGGAAAGGGCCGTACGGTAAGAAACCTCTCCTTGACTGTAACCTACAGGTGTATGTCATTAGCTTGCAAAATTTTCAGTTAACCTCCAGACAGAGCGTTCCCGTGTTGTGGGACAAGAACACAGTCGTCAAGACTCAACAACGAGAGTTCGAGATCAGTCGCATCTTTAACACTGCCCAAAATCAACCTGGCCGGTCGTTTAGATGCGTAAGTTGTAACCCTGTCCTTCGAGATTTGAATTTACTGGAATTCGAGGTCTCGAAGATGCCAAGGCCGTCAAACAACATGTGTCATTGACTCTAGGCGCTTCAACCTTTCCCTACGTTTCTCCTGCTCTGCTTCTTGTGCTGTGATCTGTCGCCAGTCCACGCCTCGAAGGATTGAACATTACTAGGCTGCATGTATAACTCTCTCAAACCTGTTTTACTGTCAACAACTACGTAAGCGCTTCACAAATCTTTCTGATATGCATTGGAGGGCCTTCTCCGATACGCGCGTCAGACAATACATCACAGGGAGTAGCTGTGTTTTCTCTCGTCCATTGTGCATCACAAGTTCCTCCCCCACACTTGGCGATACGATGCCTTTGGCTATCAGCATGCCAGATTGCAACACAACTTTGGCAACCCGCATGATATCCGCCAGAAGTTCATGTGCCTCTCATATGCAGGTGTGACTTTGACTCTGGGCTCACACCCACGGTGTTTCTCTTGGTATAAAAGCATGGTTTCTATCTTCTGGTGTACACTCTTCTTTGTTGACCGATCTATATAATGTTCTCTGGCGCTCTTTGCTCCACTTTTATTGCCCTCATTGCCTCGTCTGTTGCTGTCTCAGCAGCACCGGGACTTTCTCTGAAAGTCACTGGTTAGTAGCCACCTTTGCATGTTACCCGAAGCATCGTTTAACTAGACATAGGCTCTGACACTATAACTGATGTCGAAAACCTCAAGGTTGTCGCTAGCATCACCAATACCGGCACTGAGACCCTGAAGATCCTCAACGACCCCCTCAGCCCACTCTCCAAGCTTCCGGCCGAGACCTTCACCATCGCTGACGCCAGAGGCCATCCCCCCGCATTCGTTGGCATCAGAGCAAAATACGTCCCGTCAACTGCTATCGCTGCGGGACAGGACGCTCTTACCATTCTCCATCCAGGCCAATCTATCAATGTTGACCACGATCGTATGCACCCTTTTAATGCTTTAACTGAGCCTCGACTAATCTTTAACTCAGTGCCGGAGGCGTACAACTTCACCTTGACTGGTGAAGGAGCATATACAATTGAGGCCCGCAACCTTTTCTACGTCGTTGACGCTTACAACAAGGCCTCCGCCCTCTATGCAAACACAGCAGGTGCACATATCACCAAGCTCTTCGGGAGACTCGCCGTTGCGCGCCCTGCGGTCAGCAGGCGAATGACATACAGAAGCTGTACCCCGTCACAACAGTCGCAACTCGTCACAGCCGCTTTACTAGCGCAGACATACGCAAATACCTCCTCGTATGTACCTTCCGCCAACAGCAATTGATCATGACTACTCCATCTTTGTATAGGTATATCTCAAGCCACACTTCAAACACTACGCGCTACACCACCTGGTTCGGACCGGACACCCGTGATCGCCACAACATTATCGCTGCCCACTTCAGCAAGCTCAGCAACAACACCTACTCATCGTACACCTATGACTGCTCTTGCACTGAACCGGGCACGTATGCATACGTTCACCCCGACGAGTGATTAGCACATCACATCTTGTGCCGGACAGTGCCACTGATAATAGTCCGTTCAGGTTTGGCACAGTGACTCTTTGCGGTGCATTCTGGTCAGCTCCTATGCTTGGCACTGACTCCAAGGTCAATATTATCTTGTGAATTGCTCCGTTGCCAGACTAAAATTCATGGTAAAGGGCGGTACTCTCATCCACGAATCGTCCCACTTCACTGGTAATGGTGGTACGAGAGATTATGCATACGGCCGTGCAGCATGCATGCAGCTCGCTATGAGTGACCCCAGTCTGGCCATCAAAAATGCCGATTCGCATGAATATTTTGCTGAGAATAGTCCATCGTTATCTTGAGAAACAACTTTACAGCTGCAGCCCACATAGATGTACATATTGAACAATTATACACTTCTTCTCGCCCCATATCGTCCAATGTCCTACCGCACTTCCCAGTTGGGTGCAGTTTTTCATTGTGAGGCGACCATTCAGATATCGTATCCATAGACGACGGAGCGAATCTATAATGCGTTCACATTTGCGGGAGTAGATATCGGATCCTCGAGTCTTTCAACGATCTGTAACAACGTCAGCACAAACATTAACTCCGGCAGGTTCCTGTACAGCTCCACCTTCGTGACCATTATGCCATAACCCCCACCCTTTTGACATTTTATCGAAGGTGCGCCGAAGGATTTTGGTGTCTCAAGCTCATAGGCAGACTCATCCGTGGCCTGTGTGCCAATTATTGACATGCACCGTCATGGATACACATCCACTTACTGGTGAATTCGGAATGTAGAAGGAGGTCTACAGTAACAACATCAGTAACTCGTGGGGAATGTATGTACCGTGAACCATACATGTTGTCTGTCAGTTGTTATAGAAAGGGCAGCATTGCGCTGTCCAGACGCCATGTCTTTCAACGATGCACGAGCATTTAATGTTGACAATAAGCAGTTTGAATATAGCTTCGAGAGCGCTAGATCCCACACAAAATTGCTGTGATATCAGTATGCGGTAAGTCTTAACTTAGCCAGAGCCGAATTTTTTTTTCACGAACAAGGTTGTATGCTAGGAGGAGCGCAAAAGCAATAGACAGGTTTTACTTGCGCGTTATAGACGGCAGCTCACCTCGAGCGCTGAAAGAATGAACAGCAAGTGGATTAGAAGATATATTGGTAACAAACAGAGAAAGTTGACATTACTCATGAAGAATACAACGTCTCCAACTGCGAAGAAAGCACTGTCCGTTGGAAAAGCAAACTAATCAGCAGGGTTAATCAAGGACCACGATATATACTAACGTTAACATCCCAGTCTGCACTGCCACTGGAAATCGAGGCTGTTAGCTATCAGTATTACGGTAAGCAACGTTGGAATCGAACTTCGAATTAATTTGGAGATAACATCATCAGTGTGAGTGAATCCTGTCCGTCGTCTTGACTATCGGAAACAATTGTGTGAGATTCGCGGACTGCATGAAAAAACTCACTAAGCTTATTACGAGGAATACAGTAATAACGACGTCAGCGATACAGGATGCCAAAAACCATACAAGCGCCGGAGTGTGGAGTTCTGGTTTCCGTGCGAAGAGCCTGACCTGTATGATTGTGATTCCAGTCCAGACGCCCCCAGCTAGGAGACACAACCATTGGTCAACAATGATACGTACAACTATCATTCAAGACATGATGCGCACCCAAAGAGGTTATGGACAATAGAACGATGAGCGCAGGGATCCAATTATTTCTTGTTAGCATTCGGATCCTCCATGCAAAAAATATTTGTATTGGGGTTGACACTGCTATCTGTTGGGGAAATTACGGTTGATCAAAGCTGCCATGTACGACATAACCTACAATCACAAGAGGCTCTGAGGATACATGTTGATTGGGAATAGCGGCGTTAGCAGGGAGTAACTCTCACCAGATGCAAAAACTTTTTTTGCGTGATTGATTAGTTCTCGATCTGGGACCATGAGATGCACCTACGCGTAGGGAACAACGTCGTTGCCGAAGGCAAACCTGAATACCAAGATGTCAGACAGTGCAAGATTTCTGAGCAGTTCAACGTGTACCAAAACGTAGCACCAAGGGTTCATATATTATGAACATATCGAACCCGGTGTTGAGAGTTTCCACGATAAACAGGTACAGGACCTGGCCTTGCTGTCAGCGCGGATCGACAATCATCGGATTGCGGAAACAATTGACAAAATACTTGATCCAAATTGCATCGCTGGAGTGCAATGAGATGATGCTGTATACAGCTGAGCCAGGAGTCGTGCACCTTTTATATGTCTGATAGTATGCACAGGCCTGATCATATTTGAGCTTCAGCTGCGTAAGATCTATTGCACCTACCTGAACTATTAATACCTAAGCATTTTGATGAGCAAGGAGAATTGACTGTCCGATAAATTACTAGTACACGACGTACTCCGTACAATATCATGTTCATGAACACGCCAATAAGCATTGGACCGAACCTGCAATGTGTTTCAGTATACAAAAGTTTCGTTCATCACTTTATCTAACGTACAAAAGTTGAACATTTGGCGTGGCCATGGTGAGTCACTGGGGTAGCGAAGAAGATGGGTCTTATTGTGAAACATTCTTAACAGCTTGTGGGAGGTGCAAGCGCCCATTTTACTGGACAACCTGAATGGATGGCGTCGATGTTGTGGGACACATTTAATCTCTCTTTCATTGAATCGAGTTTCGAGATCTCGTCGTTTCGTCTTCGGGCCGATCTTAAGCGTGACCCTGAACAGAAGCGTTTCCTATCATCTCCTGGATCGTGTCGTTAGCTTGAATGCTCTCTATCCTCAGAGTCATATAGCCCTCATTACACATGCACAACGAGGAACATCGCCAGATCACATTTTGCTTTAGATGTTGATCAAATAGAGTCCGAGTTTATCGATTATCAGATTTATTACTTACGCTATATGGAATGCTGTGAAGCACTATGTTAGTTTATCACAATCACTCGTGGAATAAGATCACATACTCAGGGCCACATGTGGCATATACTTAGATTGTAGAATTTGCCAGTGAACGTTTGAACCTTTGGGAAGTAAAAACGGTGATAAATACCAAACTCCGATGGTTGCCAATGACATCCAAAAATACTACCGACTCCAAGGACTCCTCGCGAATCTCCCAAGCCATTCAAGGGGGAGCAGATCGCATCATCGCGCTCATTAAAACAGAGAAGGAGAAAGAAGTTCTGTCTTATAAATCGCAGTTGAAGGACTTGGAATCACGCCATAATCAGCTGAAAAACAATGCTGCAATGGTATATGCTGCAGCCTCCCTACGCATCAAGAACTTAGAAGCGAAGTTGAAAGGCATGGAAAAAGAACAATTGAAAGCGATGATGGAAGCTCGCGCGGAGACAGAGAGGGTTACGGCCGAGCTTACCCAAGTGAAGGCCTATCTAGACAAGTTGAACACCGCTTTGAGGGAAAACAAAATGTCGTATCTTGATGACACGATCCTGTCCGACGACGAGGCCGTGGTACACGGAAATGAACTTATCCGCGAAGTGGGGAACTCTGGGAGCGTCGGTCCGGGTTTGAACGGTGCATCTGACGCCGGCAAAGAGCAAGCGTCCGAGTCGCCGCTGCTGATTGTTTCCGCGTTTACGCAGTACCTGAAGCTTCACAGATGTGTTGTCCAGAAGTGGAAAGATAGATACAAAGCTATGCGCGACGAGCGCGATATGGAAAAGCGCAGAGCCGACGATGCTACGATGAATACTCGTACTACAACAGCGGACCCCATCGACACAAAATCAATTGTTGGCTGCAGCTCTTCGACGGATGCTCGAAAACTCTCTGATCCAGGTTTGGTCGCTCTTCAAGTTCCTCCCTTTGTAGACTTCCTTACATTCTACCTCAGGGGAATCCCACCATGGCACCGAATCTGGAAAGGCCTTCGTAGATGTTTGGGTCGTTGATTCCATGGACAGTAAGTGATGGTGTTGCCTTAGAGACTTCGTGTGCGACTCTTAAGTATACTGAAATCATTCAGCGAGCGCTTTAACATTGAAGAGACCGACAGCAAACCCATGCGTTACTGGGTCGAAAAAACGCAGAAAGTCTTCTGACCCAAACATAAATTCCTCCGAGCCTCAGAGTACCGAAAATAATTCCTCTGACTCGCGTTCATGCGCTACCGTAAAAGACTGTGTGAGCATTCATGGATCCCATTCTACCTCACATTTTCAGTAGGGGAACAATTGAGGCCCAGAAACCGCCTGCCACCACAGATGCCTCTGGAATCAAAATCCGAATCATTGAGGATACCCTGTAATCCTTTGTGGCTCCGACCATTTCCAAAGCATCAGAGACTCGGACGCAAGTAACACTTGCGTTTCATGAAGATCTCATTTACTATAGTATAATCCATTGCTTGTTTATGACTGGTGCGATAACATCTAAGGCTTGTAACCCTTTTAGCAATTCTTTTCTCTGGCGCCAGCAACATACTATCCACATGTAAGTACTTACCTACATATTCTTAGGAACATTTACAATGCGAGTCCATTACCGTCTTACGCCCAGCGGATTGCGCTTTAATTTACATGCCCCAATAGTTACTTATAATATATAAATTATAATTTAGAGAGCATCAGGTTTTGCTTGTCCCACAAGCTCCATATATGACCCTCGTCGGGACCTAAGCCGTTCTTCGTAACAGTTTCGTACGCCTTTCTCACTCCATCTGCGTACACCCGATCCAACTGTACCCAACCGATACAGTCTGTCATCAGTTCTCTCCATGCCCGATTTTGTCGACTAAAAATCTCGTCATTGGAGATCTGGTGCCTGCGCACGTCAAGCCATTCAACCATGAAGAAGTGCTCAAACTCGAGCCAGAATGGTAAAACGGAGGTTGTTGGCTCAGTGACATTTGATGGAGGCATCGGCGGTGTTGCCAAGAAAGAGTTGGTCTTCCACTCCAGTGAAGCCGAGCTTATCGAGGGCGCAATGTTTGTAAGACCGAGCGAGACACAAGCAACTAGAGTGCCTGTATATGGTGAGGCAAAATGTGCGAGCACCCGCTGATTCAAGTTCTTGTTCCCAGCTACGTCAACATAAACCCATCGTGCCCTCTGCCCGCCTTGGAGAGGCATTTCAGAAGTGAAAGTGTCGTATCCAAAGACCTCGTGGTAATGTCCCAAGCCGTTGGTGAAAGCGAGGTTCTTCTTCGATGTCAAGCCTATGATCTTAACGTTTGAGTTAATTTCTCCACGCGCAATTCGTTTCTTCATGAGATATGCAAGGCAGAATGCAGTTTTGGCAGAAGCAGATGATATAAGAATATTGGAGGCATCGCGATACCTGAAAGAAAAGAGCCAATCCTCGCACCAATAAGAAGTCCAGAACAGAGGACGGTACAGCATAGTAAGATCTTCATCTATAGAAGTTGCTGTATAATGAGGATCTGTAGCGCAACGAAGGACTTGATTGTACGGCCGTCGATCTATTGTACGTTCAAGTTGTTTTGTCTGCATTGCAGGTCAAAACGAGCATGACAAACGTACCGGCAGGCAGGTGCGGCCGAAGGACATAAAAGGCATGCTTGTTCACGTCATTAGAGGAGACGGGAATAAGTAGATATCGCGTTGGAGCGAAGTACCCGTACACCCGTTCACCTTGGCGGATCCTTGGATGGTTGGAAACATCGACAGTGCCAAATCCCCACACCGGTATAAGTCCATGGGTCTTGGAGGAGACTGCTCCCGTTTCAGGTACAGGGTGGAAGTCGAAGTAACTATACAGGAGACAAGAGTGAGGCTGGATTCAAGCGCATCACAGTCAACTTGAATCGCACCGAAAATGAGGGTGTTCGCCCAAAGCTTGATACGTGATATTGTTGGCAGTGAAGCCAAATCGGTCTACCTTGATCAAAACATGGTTAGGAGGGCAATCGGTGGGTTTTGGGGAAGTGGCAAGTAAGGGCCGTGGGTCATCTTGAGCAGATGATGTTCTCGACACGCAAAGTGTCAGATTTGCATCCATGATTGGGAAGAGTCGTAGTACGAGATTTAAAGCCGAAATAGCCAGAAGCCCTCACAGTAGCTGAAAGCTGTCGAAACGCGCGCCATTCAATCAAAAATTGTCTCCGAAGAGTCCGGCTAGTACACGTCGTAAGAGCCGGAGAGCCCACGTGCAAGTCAGCCAAGTCGGACGCGGCTTGGCAACAACTTTGCTCCTGCTTTGACTAGAGGACCGTTTGCCTGGAAGAAAGGCAGCATGTCTCCTTGCCGCGTCGGTCAGCGATTTTTGTTAACTTTCGCATCATTTTTCCAACAGACATAGGCGTTCGTATGTATACGTAAAGATTGAGGCGTTCGAAGAGAAATTTTGAACCTAAGCGGCAATGTTCATAAAGCATTGAGTCGGGCATCGTACTGGGTATGCTCCAGACATTCGAGTACAGAGATAGAGTTACAGACGACGATGAATGCACATAGGACCAACTTCTACAGGGAGTCGGAAGGTCTCAGTAATAGGTACTAACCATATACCTCACTTTATCCAACTAAATCTTTGGGCTAGTCTCGCTGGATGTAATAGCACCCGCGAGGCTTCGAAAGTTTCAGTACCCTACAAATGGCAACGATTTTCGGCATTGGCAAGTTTAAGTTAACTTCTCTCACTAGTGACCGGTCGACCGCAGTGGAGCGCATGTTAGTGATTCAACTTGCTCCACATCCATGCGTATACAAATGCGTATAGAACTTGATGTTATCCGGCGGTCGTCACCCTACGTAATGTTGGCTACCCAGTGCCAAGCCAGGTTTTTATTCCAAACCTTATACAGAACATCGGAAAACCGTTTTACATACTTACTTGTGGTGAGGGAGAGAGATCAATATATCATTCAGCTCGCCTGTAAATTTCACAGGTATTGTACATGTACCCTCCCTACCCTATCATGCCAGTGGGGGGGTGGAACTTGTTGCCAAGGCCGGCACGAAGCACTGCAGCTGTAGTCCATTTACATAAGTCCAATCATACATTTCGCATTACTTGTGGACGCCGACTTGGCGTTCGGAATCATTCTCGTCACCTTCACTTTCATCTGACGCTGTGCTTTAACCTGCAAACTGACCGTACAGAGCGAGTATGTCGATGGATGAGGTTACGCCAGGCTTGTGGATAGGAGACCTTGCAAGTGCTCACAATGTGGAGAATCTCAAAGCACACAAAATTTTCAGCATATTATCTGCGATGCGAGGCAGGATTACAATCAACGAGGTCTGTCCTGATTCTCACGTCTTACTAAAGTTCTAATTATTTGAAGACATTCATCCGACACCAAATTCTCCTGGATGATACCGAGGATGCAGACGTCTTACGCCATCTCTTGCCCTCTATACATTTCATCCAAGCGGAGATGAGCAAAGGAAGGGGAGTACTAGTGCACTGTCACGGTGGTATCAGTGAGCCGTTGTATATTTCTCGAGTTTCTACTTGACCGCTTGACATGATTGAAACAGGCCGAAGTGCAACTATCGTGGCTGCCTACCTAATGTACACTAGGAATTTGGACCCAGAAGCCGCATTAGAAATGATCAGAACAGTTCGCCCCAATATTGAGTGCATATAACCAGATGCTTGGATTCCCACTTCGCTCACGGCAAAGACTAGGCCCAATCAAGGATTTTCACGGCAGCTCGAAATATTTCATGAAGCTCGGTTCAAGATATCACGTCGCGACAAGACGACTCGAATGTTCTATATGGAGAGAGCGTTGGAGGAAGTATTGAGTGAGTGACCACGAGTTTCATCCGAGTCGGCCCTAAACACCTGTATCTTAAATCGTAGATGGTGATGGTTCCATGCCAGAGACAGATATGTTTGCGAAATTTCCCCACACTCCTTCAGACTCGACACCTAATACTCCTGGTGGCCAGCGTCGCAGAATAAGATGTAAAATGTGCAGGTAAACATTGCCGCGCGTTGTGTGTCATAATTACTGAAGTGTCTGTAGGCATGAACTTGCCACACGAGAGCACATGCTTGATCATGGACAGTTAGGTCCGGCTACACCTGCTACAAGGTCTCCCGCTACTTCCCGACGCCCCTCCACGCTTTTGTCACATCGTCCTTCGATGAGCCAGTCTCGACCTCACGTTAGTACGGTCACAGATTCCCGGCCCCGTCGACCCTCCCTTTTGACATTTGGTGATTCACTTACGATGTCCTCACTTGACACAGACGAGGGTACTTCAGCCAGTGACGGCGAGGCTACTGCGAAGCCAACAGTTTCCCCGCCCTCATCGACGTCTTCGCTAGCTCGTAGAGTCTCTGTTCCCGACAGACCGATGTTGCGTAACTTAACTAGCTTTGGAGATTCTCTGTCCATGTCTGCGCTAGAAGATAGCGATGATGAAGATGCTACACCATCTTTAGCCGATACGACAGGAAGGACAGGCTACATCTGTAATCCTACCAGCATGTCAGACGAGACAGCGAGAATGCTAGGTCGTCGAATGTCAGACGCTATGCTCTCTTCTCCTGCGGAAATCAGGAACCGTTCGTCAGAGCAAGGTGCTGATCAACAAGATATCCCAGATGATAATCCACCATCGGGTCCTGAACAACAACACCCACCTACATACCTAGTCAGCCCGGCGGAGTTGGCTGCACAGCTGCATGCGAACCCGAAGTTAGCTGCACTGCGATCACCCATGGTTATGACCCCGCTTGCCTCAAAGGCGGCGTCTCCCATAAGCCCACCAATTCTTATGAATCCGAAATGTTCCGGATATTTTGTTGAGCCGGTATGTGGCGGCTTCGTTTATCACGTCTGTGTACTGATATTGTCATAACATAGATGAAGTGGATGGAACCTTTCTTGAAATCGGGGCAATTGGCGGGGAAGATCACATGTCCGAATACGAAATGCGGTGCAAAACTTGGGAATTACGATTGGGCTGGTGTATGTTGTGGTTGCAAGGAATGGGTTACCCCTGTTCGTATGCGAATGAAACTCGTCATATGCTCCCAAACGCTCATCCTTCTTTCTATCAGGGATTCTGCATCAATCGATCGAAGGTGGATGAGATAGTCTGCTAATTCCAAACCTATAAGAGTTACAGGGTCGATACATACCTATTACTATTCTGTACCCTATAGTGCTAGTGTTGTTCAAAAATCGTGCTGCGATTGCGAAAGTGTCCGGCTACAACATAGTAGCCGAGGCGCTTGGCCGCGATGTCGTCCTGGTCAGGCCTTCTACCAGAAGTTATCTCGAGAAATTTAGTCGTCGATGATCTGGATGTCCACATACTCGAAGCACGACCTCCCTTGACAAGAAAGAGCCCCACTCTAGGCCTGGTGATTCTACTCCATGGGTTCCCAGAATTATCATATTCCTGGCGGAAAGTCATTGTTCCTTTAGCAACGGCTGGCTACCACGTCGTTGCGCCTGACCAACGAGGTTATGGTCGTACCAGACGACGTAGTATCAATACCACTCATGATAAACCTCGCTTCGAGGACGATCTTTCTCCCTACCGCATGCTGAATTTAACGAAGGATATCGTTGCACTCGTTTATGCTCTCGGGTACCAGTCAGTCGCCGCAGTCGTTGGCCACGACTTTGGCTCAAGAGTGGCGAGCTACTGTTCTCTCATCCGTCCAGACATATTTAAATCGGTCATCATCATGAGTTCCCCGTTTGCAGAGGTACCCTCTTTTCCTCTGCAAAACCAACTCCCGAAGCTGTCGCTTCCACTATTGAACGAACAGCTGGGTGGTTTGACTCCACCTCGCAAACACTACACTGTATATTACTCCACTCCTTCGGCGAATGCGGATATGTCAGAAGCCCCCCAGGGTCTCCACTCTTTTCTTAGGGCATACTATCACGTCAAGAGTGCTGATTGGGCTCAGAACAAACCATACCATCTACCTTCCTCCTCTCCGTCCTCTTTCGCCCACATACCGAATTACTACATCATGCCTCTGCATGAGACGATGGCGCAGGTTGTCCAGCGCGATGCGCCTTCTGCAAAAGAGATTGAGCAGAACACCTGGCTCACAGAAGAAGAACTCGCGGTATATACGGCGGAGTATACGGCGACTGGTTTTCAGGGCGGTTTGAACTGGTATCGCACCATGACAGATGCACAGTGGTCAGACGACTTGATGGTATTTTCTGGGAAGCGGATCGAAGTACCTGCGATGTTCATCTCAGGTAAACAGGATTGGGGTGTGTTTCAGTTTCCTGATGCTGCGGAGAAGATGAGGGGAAAGGTATGTGAGAAGATGCCCCAGGAAGACTTCGTGCTTGTTGAAGGTGCAGGGCACTGGGTCCAGCAGGAAGCACCAGAGGCAGTAATTATACATCTATTGCGGTTTTTGAACAAGGTGGAGCCGTCCTCAAGTTCACACTGAGACGATTTCACCGCATGCTTGTCATGAACATCTTATTCACCTCGAGCGCTGATGCAGACGACTCGGTGTGTCTTTGGACTCAAAAAGCACCAACGAAATCTTGTCGTACACACAGCCGTGGACAATGTAACAGTCTTGTCATGAAGTTAGTGCATGCATAGCAAGTAATACACTGTTGTGGAATTATCGTGCGCTACCGTAAGTTGTGTAGCAATGCAACAAGCAATCTTCTCTCCCATCTTCCCCGATTGATACGACACGTGGATTACAGATATGATACTCGGTAGTGCATGTCGTGGCAATACAACTATTGCGATGACGTTGATGATGATGACAATCTACGAGCGCTCGGCGCTATGCGGTATGGATGGAAACGCGCACCCTTCGCAAAGGAATGGGAATGACGTAACTGATTCAATGAAGCACCGGTGAATAATAATGGGCTAGGCTGTTTCTCCTTCGGAAGTGACGATGTTGATGAGGGAGAGGCGACGACAACGACTGCGGTGGCATCTTCAAATGCGCATGGCACGAGGCGGAATGTCTGAGGAAACGTCCCAGGGGAGGGGGAAGTGAGTGAGTGGGTATGAAGGCCGTCGGATGGCGTAGGCGATGATGTGGGTGAAGACGACTCGGAGACTTGGCGGCGGGTGTGCTGAGAAGAGCCAATGACTGAACAATGGCTTGACTGCAGTTTCAGGTCGTCAGTGTAAGCAAAGGAGATGGACATTTTTAATAAGCGTACACTTGGATCATAAATACCCTCCAAGGAAGATTTCCTCAAGAGAGGAAAAGGAAGATTGAGAGAGTGAAGCGGTGGGAGGGTGGGGCGCTTGGATACAAAATCAGAGGGAGCCATTAGAAACCGCGGTTGGCACCTGGGCTACGGAAGTCCTGCCTTATGAGTCGGAAAAGAGAAAGCAAGAGGAAGAGCACAGAGAAGAGCTGATGCAAGTCCGGGGAAAGGCGAGGAGCTTTATACACCCTATAGCCCATAGTCTGCCCCTCGGAACAAAGGAAAGTTCGCGTTGTTTGTTCGATGTGTAGGCGCCAAAGTCATTGTACAGGTCTCCCTCAATAGTAAAGGCCCGATATGCACCAAGAAGTCTTGCAAATGTAGAGTTGAAGCTTCCCTGCCTCAAGGCCTCAGCGCTAGTCAGTCATGGACCGTGGTCGAGCCTTGTTGTCTCATGTTTGCCAATGACATCGTTGCCGACTTCAGCATTGCAGCAACATTAACACATGGCGGAATCAATACCGAAGATTAGAATCGTGAGCCTTCGCCTGTATCGGCTCAGATGCGACTAACGTCAATAATAAGATGAAAGGAGCTGCACCAGATTTGTCTGCTGCTACTTATCAGATACACGACGAGACGCACACGATCGGAAACGCTTTGAGATGGATGCTAATGAAAAAGTGCGCCATGTTCATTCATATTACCAATGTCTGATCATGGAATGGTATACCAGTCCAAAGGTGGAATTTTGTGGATACAGGTAAACTTCCTGCTCCGGTCTCATTCATGTTTCGCAACTCGTGAAACAATTTTCATCGATGAGCAGACCGAATTTCCCTATTTCGGCGGTGCAGTTGCTTTGTTAACGGGGATGCCCGTTGTTGCATTGCACATCTCCTGGGCTCCTGACGTTACAAAGTAATCATATGACGGGAGTCTTATTTTATGGAGATCGTGAACGGCCACGTCCGTTGACACGTTCGCGCCTCACGATGTCAAAGTACCAACCTTATTTTAAATCAGCCCACTACCTTTGTTCACGGAAATATCCGCTATCGCATTTCATAACACTATGCCTCGCGTGGTACTACCTTATTTCGTGACGGCATCCTATCCTTTATCCATTCAAGTTCTGACCAACAAAAGCGCTGATTTATTATCCCAGTGCTCCCCACCCTTCTGAAAATTTTATTCAAGTGCGCATCCAGATGTACGGTTCGTAGTTCTCCGTCCTTTGCCCTCCTGTATTCACTATCATACCTTCTTGCTTCAGACAATCTATCGTCATTATCAGCGCTAATGACTGCACTGAACGACCTGGACGATCTCTGTGAAACAGTGGAAGAAAAGTACGTGGCAAGTCTGAAGGAGGACAAATACGAGCAGTGGGTTGAGAAGAGTTGACATGGTCTAGGTGGCCGAGTGATCATTGCTTTGTAGGAACTATCGGATCGAATTTAAGCATGTTGTATGCTTCTGGATCTCACAATCAGTATAATGATCCCATTTGCATGACCATGGTTGTCTTACAACACAGGTGTGGTTAGCTGGCACAGTGTGACAAGTAGCTTTTCTACTCACAAATGTATCGTCTGTGATGCAAATTGCCATGTATAAATTCTCTAACCTTCAGCGTCTATTCGTTAGCCTCCTGTTCCCGAATCTCGCGTTCTAAGCGTTCTCTTTCTGCCTGTCGAAGCCGCATGAGCGTTAACGACTCGTAATCAATCCCTGCAGGGATAACTTCCGGTTTCTTAGGAGGCACTGGTGTATCAGGCTAGAATGCAAACCAATAAGTAATGACCAGATTGACGTGATAACTAAACGTACAAAGGATGAAGGGAAAGAGCTGTATTTGGATGGATCCGCGGTAGTCTGCATCTGTGGAAGCCCTGCCTTGGTCTTATCTCCATTTTTCTCTCCGTTATCACTTGTCCTTGGTGGCGGCGTTCCCAATTTGCCAATTTTCTTCAACCACACCAGTATCGGCGGTTCCTTCCCTCCAACCCACCCAACCTCGATACCATCCAATCCCCGTTCTGGCTTCCCACTTGCACACACCACAGCAAATGCGTCTCCAATTTGCTTAAATGGTACGAGAGCAGTACCATATTTCGGTATCTTGTTAAGATTTTTCTTCGGAGACTTGAGCGACAGGACGATGGATTCAGCGTCCGTAGGACCAAAAGACGACATCAACTTTGCAATTGATTCGGCAGTCGTGAGGGTAGGATGCGCCTTGACAGTATATTTGAGGCGGATGGTCGTATCGAGCGGATCTATAGCACATCGTTAGCAAACACTATGCTTGTTCAAGGCCAGTGAAAGCATACCTAGCGACGGAGCATCCAACTCATCTTCCCTTGCCTCCTCAGCCACCTGTAGTTGTTCCTCTTCTCGTTGCTTCGCTTCCCGTTCCTTCTCCTCTCTAAGCCGCCGGCCTTCTTCTTTTATTCTTTCCGTTTCCTGCCACCTCTCCACCTCTTCCTTCTGTTTATCCATCCGAAACTTCTTAAACTCCCGCTCCCTCGCCTCGAGCTCCTCTACCATATTTTTCCGCTTGTTATCATAGCTCTTGTAACGCTCTGTGCGTGCTTGCTTTATTCGTAATTTAGCATCGAGCGCGAGCCTCCTGAGTGGGTCGAGGAGTAGTTCGTATGCTTGGTTCAGTTCATGGAATTTACGTGCTGCGGGTAGTTATTAGTAAGGAATAAACGGGTGAATGGAGTACTTGCCTGCGTCTGGGTTGTTCGGATTCTATACAGCAAGCGTGTTAGGCGTAGGAAATGACGTACAAAATTATAGACGCACTCTGTCTGGGTGAACTTTCAGTGAACGCTGCCGGTAAGCAGTCCTAATTTCCTGTTCTGTTGATTCGATTTTGACATCGAGGAGCTCATATGGGTTCACGTCGATCTCCGTGTTCATGGTTGAACGTTGAGCGCTTGAGCTTGATCCTGGCAAGCCCGGCTTATATAATTCAGTCAATAAGTGCTTTTGGTCATGTGGTGTTTATATTGATGGTATATATGTACATGCTAAGATACCTGCACATCTTTATACAGATGCTATGATACTGATGAATTATATCTACCCATCTTTATTCTATGCTAAATTATAGACTATTCCTTGTACAGAAGGTCAACTCTGACCTCTGGATATTCCTGGTTGGCCTTGAAGAATGTAGTGACTTGATCTGCTGCATAGTTCTCCACCCAAGCCTCACTCTGTAAGGGGACTAGGAGGTGCCCCAAGGGTCTCATTAATTTTCTGTGTTCATCCCATATTTTTTCTGATCTGAATTTGTTCTATTCTTCATTTTCTATGATTTTCTATGATTTTATCTTTATTCCCACTACCTAATGGTAGTGGGTTTTGCAGGTGTTGAAAAAGAAGCCAAATTTGAGTGTTTAAAATGCTACATCATAATGATCAGTGGCTGAGTAAATTTAGCCTTCTTTTTGGTGATATTCAACAAATATTAGTGTTGAAATTAAACTCCGAGATGTATGCTGCATACATGAGGCAATGCATGCAGCATACACATGTTACTGTGCTTACTGCGCATACATGTGGTAAACACATCCTGAGTCATGTGACACCCTTATTATTATGTATATAAGGAGAACCTGTACTGTAGTAGATATACAGTGTTCTTACCTGTGCTAAACCCTAGCTCTAAGACTTACTAAACCTCAGGTAGGTTATAAGGAATGTGTTGTCTCTTCCTCTGTGCAGCATATATAGTCTGCTCCAACAGGTTATGGGCCCTGCTGGGCACATCATGAATGTGCCTTAACTGGCTGTGAACGATGTTGACTTCATTGTCTCCAAATTATAATCTTGCACTCTTCATGAGCTGCATTGTGCTCCCTACGAGCTGCACTTAAAAACCTAGGTTGACTAGAGTTAATTACTTTGAAGGAGTGTTTCTGCCTGAGATGTTTTCTTGGATAGAAGACTGATTGAGTGCTTTTACCAGCTGCCACCACAGAATCATGTCTTCAACCCTTGAAAAACTCATACTAACTTTTGATGGCTCCAATTACATTCAATGAGCTGACTCCATGAAGGTGTGGCTCAGGTCTCAGGGCCTCTGGCAAATAACTAGCGGGATGGAACTAAAAATGCCTCTGGCACCTCCTTTGATGGCGACAAATGCTGCACTTGTAGCAGATGCTACTGCCAAGCTCCAGACCTGGAGCAACAAAAATGACCAGGCTATTGGTAGCCTAGTGCTCCACCTGGCCCCCTCCATTTGGCAGCATGCCAACACCAAGGACACTGCTGAGGAGGTGTGGGATCTCATTCACACTGATTATGGTGTTGATGGCCCCTTCCGAGTCTTTGCAGACTTTAGATCTGCAATAGCAATCGGAATTCCAGCTGTGAATCCCATGCCAGAAATTGCTAAGATGGCTGACAAATTTGAGCACCTTATGGCTGCCAATGTCGCCATCCCTGAACTAGTTCGGGCAATGATTCTACTTGCTGTGATGCCACATGAGTATGATTCTCTGTCTGCCACAGTCCATAACATGACTGCTACTAGAGCCTTGATGTTTAAACATGTCAAGGACTCCATTGTCGCTGAAGCCTCATGGCGCACAGAAGTTGGGAAGCCTACTGGCCTGCCTCAGGCCACCAAGCTTTCCGCTGTCAAATGCAAAGGGGGAAACCCCAAATGGCAACCTCAAAACAACAATGGAGATTCATCCCAAAAATGTGGATAACATGGGGACAGAAAGACTAAAAAGGAAAAACCAAAGGAGAAACATACCCACCTTGCCTCCAATGCCTTTACTACCATAAATGGTAATTGCACCATCATACTGCCAATGCCACTCATTCAGTGCATCGAGAAGCGCAAACATACTCTCACAAGGGATCCTTGCTGCTGACCACCTGCACAGGCATATATGGGTGCAGCCTCTACCTCTCATTTGGTCTACACCAAATATCAGCAAGCTTGAAACATCCTCGAGCAAATGAATCTCCCATGCAGCCCAAAAAATCTGTGACCACTGAAAGAGCACCTAACAGTGCGAGAAGGTAAGAGGAGGAGGATCAAACCAAAGCTGAGGATCGTGGAGGTAGAAGATGATAGCGTCTCCCTCAGATCGGAACCTGCAGTTTCTGATGAGGAAGTATGGAAAGCCATCAATGAAATGCTCATTGATGGACTGCTTGAAACAGAAGCATATGATGAAAGGTCAGTCATTTTCTCTGCCACAAGCACAAAGATTAATATTCCAATGATCACAGTGAACTTTTCATGTGAAATTTTACCGCTATTAAATGTATCATGGAACAATTTACATCTTAATATATGTGTTATGTGTGCAAATGGAAATTGTAAGAAAGGTGCTGACTGGATAATGGATTCAGGTGCATCAAAACACTTCACTGGTGAAATAAAAGATTTTACTCCTTATGAGCCTTTACTGAGAAAGGACTCTACTCTGGTTCAAACAGCCATGGGTACTACTCATATAGTAGGGAAAGGAGCAGTCTTCATTAGACATCAGATAGTATGTCACAGGAAGTCAGAGACACATGAAATGTGATTATACCCTGTCTACTACATACCCGACTGTAATGCTCGATTACTGTCAATGGGCATCTTCTTACAAGACAGAAGTGATGTGCATGGTTCCTCTGCACACATTTCATTTTTCAAGCAAGGAAAAATTATAGATTGCATCCCTCTTATAAAACATGACACAATTTATTGGGCTCAGACTCATATATTGAGCACCAAAAGAATCAATGTCACGATGATGTATGTCGCAGACTACTTGACTTAGCATAGGTGACTTGGACACCCATCCAAAGAAGCGCTAAGGAAAATGCCTAATAGTACCATAAAATTCCCAAGGAATTTAATTATTCCTAAAGACAAAATTATATGTCCAGGGTGTGCTGAAGGGAAAATGACCTCAAAATCTTTTCCTGAATCAGATTCACGTGCAGAGAAACCCTTCAAATTAATACATTCCGATCTAAAGGAACTCCCAGTACTATCATACCACAAACATAAATACTTTATTGTATTTCTGGATGACAAGAATGTCACATATCTGGGTCCAGTGCCTTAGAAAGGAGTCTGATGCTGCTGCAGCGATTAGACAATTTCAGGCAATGGCTTTGACCCAGTATGGTGCTACAATCAAGTGCTGGCGTGTCGATCCAGGGAGGGAGTTCAAAGATCGTGAGCTACAAAATGTGCTCAAGGATTTTGGCATCAAAATAGAGATGTCTGTACTCCACGTTCACCAACAGAATGGGCATGCAGAGTGTGCCATAAGGACAATAATGGAAAAGTCACAAACCCTGTGATTTACTGCTTGTCTACCACAATCATGGTGGGAATTTTGCATTGAACATGCAACACACCTATACAACTGAACCCCGATAAGGCACCTGAAATGGCTGACACCAGTTGAGGACCTGACAAAGGTCTGCCCAGATCTAAACAATCTGAAGGTTTTCGGTTGCAGTGCTTACATCTATCTACTCAAGGAACGTCCAACCACATTAGCTCCTCGATTGGAGTTAATGATGTATCTTGGATTAGAAGATGGCATTAAAGCATACTGTTTCATGCAACCTAGTGGCACAATATTCATTGGTTGCTACAGCACTATTTGATGAAACATTGTTCCCATGCTGTCCCAGAGCTAAAACTCCTGCCAAGACAGACCTTGGTGATTTTCCACCTCCAGAACCAGGAGATGATGACCACTCATCTGGAACAGATGGTGTTACGAATGGCGGGGGAATCAAATTCTTTTTCTATTGTTTCTATTGTCTTCTACAAGTGCACTCTCACATTATTGTCTCCTGACATCTTACCTATGCATGACAGTGCCTACTTACTATTGTCTTTGTTATCTTCATTTCTCTCACTATTGTGATAGTCTATGAATACTCTCACACTATTGTCTCTTCCTATTGTTCTTATATTTCTGTGCATAACTCTGTATAGTATTTAAGCAGTAATGCAATGACCAGTCAAGCTCAGCTTGATCTGGTCTCTTTTATGCTTTTATGATCTTAAGCGATCTAAGTCATTCTCAAACTGTTGCTTACAAGCTTCGGCGATCCTGAACTCTTTGTTAAAGGTTGATCTTACGAGCCTCAACTCGTTTCACAAACTAAGAGCTTCGACTCTAACAAAAAGGTCAAGCTGCTTTGAAATCTGCCGACTAACCTCAGTCTAGGCAGCACATACTCTACACCAGAATTCTTATGAGAACAACCCAACCTTACCCCACCAGACAAAGAAGAAACATGGCAGCTCCATCCACTCCCACCATCCCCACTGCACCCACCGCCCCTGCCACTCGTCCTGCTGAAATCAAGATGAGGGCACCGACTGACTACTCTGAGGATAGAGCAAAAACTATGCTCTTCCTCCTTGAATGTGGGGCCTATGTCGATGCAAACACAGCCGCATTTCCAGACAATCATCATAAGATTTTGTTTATGCTTTCTTACATGAATGGAGGGATGGTGGGGCTGTGGAAGCAGGCTTATCTAGAGGAGAGATACATTGAATCCAAACCTTGGGATACATTCCAAAAATTTATTGCAAAGGTATGCATGGCATTTTTGCCAATCGACGATGCAGGGAATGTGCGCACCCAACTCCGAGCACTCTCACAGGGAGGAAGGGGGGTGGACGAATATATTGCACAATTCAAAATGCTTGCTTATTGCACGAAAATCAAGGAAGATGCCATGCTCATCGAATACTTCGTCGATGGGCTTAACAACAAAGTGCTGGACAAAGTCTTTGGCATGGAGAACCCACCTGACACAATTGAGGGGTGGTACACCTATGCAGCTAGGGCAGAAGGGCATTTGAGGTGAGCAAAAGCAATCAAGGAAAGAACTTACAGTAAGGCGGGAGGAGGAGGAGGAGCAAGCGGCTCTTATAAAGACTCCAACGCCATGGACATAGATGCAACATGCCTCTCTTATGCAGAGAGGCTTGAACACATTAAAAAAGGGAAGTGCTTCATTTGTCACAAGTCGGGGCACAGAGCAAACGATCACAAGGGAGGAAAAGAACCTCCTGCAAAAGACATGAAAGAAGAGAGAAAGGCTGAAATGAAGAAAACACTGCATGACCACTACACCAAGATCTGCACACTTATCAACAAGTTGGAAGAGAAGGAAAAGGAGGAGGTGCTGGATCTTATGGTGGCGGAGGGTTTTTAAAACGGTGGCCCACATCGGCAGTGGAACCCACCAGATTAGTTGTCTCAACCGTAATGGTAGTGCAAGTAAGCCATCAATCAATGCACCTTCCAGTTTATTAAGAAAGCCAAAATCCCTGCTCTGATCGACTCAGGGGTGGGTGAAACATTTATCGATCACCGAGTAGTTGAGAAGCTCGGACTAAGAAAGATCCCACTCATCAAAAAAATCCTTGCTAAAAATGTCGATGGAACCCTTAACAAGAACAGAACCATTTCACACTATGTTTACATCAACATGGAGATTGGAGGGAAGGAAGAAGAGATTAGAATGCTGATAATGGGGCTAGGGAAGGAGAGGATGATCCTAGGGTACATGTGGCTCCAGAAGCGCAACCCCATCATTAATTGGGAAAGGGGGACTCTTACCGACAGGCAGACCGAAAGGTCCCTTATGGGGAAAATCCGAACCATGATTGAGCAGACACGAACCACAATTGGTAAGCAAAGTCTCACTATAGATGACAAGGGGCCGATTGTACCGAGAGTAACATTGAGCCCGACTCTCAGGAGGCTACCTAAAAGGAGTGCTGGGGAGACCTTCGGGGAAACCCACCTCACTGCTGCCGAGCATGTGAAGAGTAGGCTCGGGATGGTTCATCTCGCAAAAGGACTTTGCACCACAGATGAACTCGATAATCGATAAGGATGGATCACACCTGGCAACGGACACGACAATGGACATCCATTCCGAGATCAACCCACAGATCTCTGTACTGAATGACTCAGACATTGGCTTATCACTTGATTCAGGAGGAAATCATGACAGGACCGATGCACTATTCACTTATGTTCAGGGAGAACCAATGATAGGAATATTCAGGGCTGAGGAGTCACCCCTCACCATCGAAAATGACTATCTACCACTGAACTACCAGAAGCTCCAACAGATCTCGCATCTCATCCGATCTCGGCTGACTGGCAGAATCACTTACTCCAACATGACCCATATTCAAGCGAAGACCTCTGTCTCACAGAGGCTCACCCATGAAAGGGAGGATGTCAAGGAAACACGGTTGCTCGATGAGTTGCTCCCTGATAAATACAAGGAATACCGGAGTGTGTTTGAGAAGGCAGCATCAGAGAGATTCCCCGAGTCTAGGCTGTGGGACCATGTGATTGACCTCAAACCAGACTTTATTCCACGAGACTGTAAGGTCTACCCCATTACCCCAGCAGAACAGAAGAAGTTAGATGAATTCATTGATGATAACCTAAGGAAGGAATACATCATCCCATCCAAGTCCCCCATGGCATCACCATTCTTCTTCATGGCAAAAAAGGACTCTGACACACTTCGGCCCTGCCAAGATTACCGGTATCTGAATGAAGAAACCATCAAAAATTCTTACCCCCTTCCGCTAATCAGTGATCTACTCGACAAGCTGAAAGGGGCAAGATGGTTCACTAAATTGGACATCAGATGGGGATATCACAATGTCAGAATTAAGAAGGGAGATGAGTGGAAAGCAGTGTTCAAGACCAATAAGGGGCTGTTCAAGCCCAAGGTCATGTTTTTCGGCCTCTGTAACTCCCTGGCGACTTTCCAGGCGATGATGAACGATATCTTCCAGGACATGCTAAACGAGGGGTGGCTGGTAATCTACATGGATGACATTCTTATCTTCTCTAAAAACAAAGAGGAACACGAGGAGAGAACAAGGAGGGTCCTAGCAAGGCTTAGAGAGAACGACCTCTACCTCAAACCTGAGAAGTCTAGATTTGACGTAGAAGAAGTCAAGTTTCTCGGACTGATTCTGCAACCAAACCAGCTAGCCATGGACCCAACTAAATTGAGTGGGATTAAGGACTGGCCACCCCCAACCAATGTCAAAAGGGTTAGATCATTCCTGGGCTTTGGGAATTTCTATCAGAGATTCATTGGCAACTTCGTCACGATCACAAAACCACTCAATGACTTGACAAAGAAGGATCAGCCCTTCAATTGGATGAATGAATGCCAAGAAGCATTCAACACACTAAGGAGGAAATTCTCCAAGGCACCAGTGCTGCTGATGCCTAACATGGAGAAGCCATTCATAATTGAAAGCGACGCCTCAAAACATGCAATGGGGGCTGTCCTGAAACAAACTGACACTAATGGAGACTGGCACCCTTGTGGTTACATCTCCCATTCCCTAATGGTGACTGAACAGAATTATGAGATCTGCAATTGGGAGCTGCTGGGAATAATATGAGTGCTGGAGACCTGGAGACGCTACCTCCAGGGATCTGAACACCCAATGACGATCCTGTCGGATCACAAGAATCTTATGTATTTTAGTATGGTGCGGAAACTGAACCAATGACAGGCTAGATGGAGCCTCTTCCTGTCTCAGGTTAACCTCCAATTAGTACACGTGCCAGGGAAAATGATGATTCAATCTGATGCCTTATCACAATGAGGAGATCACATACCTGATGTCGACGATGATAACAATGACATCACACTATTGAAAGATGAAATCTTTGCACGAACAATTGACACCAAATTGAAGGAAGTACTGGCAGAAAGTATGATGCACGATGACCTGTTAAAAGAAATAGTAAAGGCCATCAAAGAAGGAGGGATGCTGCCAATCAAGTTGGTGGTAGAAGACTGGAGGATGGAAAATGATGGGACAGTCTTTTTCAAAGACTGATGCTACATCCCAGATGACAGGGAACTGAGGAGGAAAACAACATACTTACGGGACATCCCGGCTGATTCCAAACTCTGGAACTGGTACGGAGGGACTACTGGTGGCCGGGAATGACAATCTTCATCCGGAATTATGTTGACAGCTGTGCCACATGCCAACAGATGAAGGTAAACATGCATCCAACAACACCGCCGCTATCACCAATCAAGTCGGAAGCCACATGACCATTTGCACTCATCATGATGGACTTCATCACAGATCTACCAATGAACAATGGGTGTGATACCATCATGGTCGTGGTAGACCATGGTCTTACTAAGGGGGTAATTTTTATCCCTTGCAACAAGACTGTCGATGCACTAGGAGCGGCAGACCTTTATTTGCACAATGTATTTAGGAGATTTGGCCTCCCAGACAAGATCATATCGGACTGTGACCCATGCTTCGCCTCAAATGCATTCCAGGAACTAGGAAGGCTCCTAGGAATAAGACTAGCAATGAGCATGGCCTACCACCCACAAACCGATGGGGAAATGGAACGAGTAAATCAGGAGCTCGAAATCTACCTCCAGATCTTCTGCGCAAACAAACCTTCACAGTGGAAAAGACACCTTACTACCGCTGAGTTCACACATAATCAAAAGCACCACTCGGCGATCAAGAACACTCCATTTTATGTAATGATGGGAACACACCCTAGAGCCATTCCCATGACTTATGAGAAAACGAACATGCCGGCTACTGAGCAAAGGATAGCTGAACTAGGAAACATACGGTGGGAAGCCTTGGCGGCACACGAACTATCTCGACAGATGATGATCGGACAAAACGGATGAGTCTTCCGCCCATTCACAGTGGGAGAGAAGGTTTGGCTCAACTCTAAAAACTTGAAGTTGGGATACCCAACCAGGAAGCTCGCACCTAAGCACGAAAGGCCATTCCCTATCACACGAATAATCTCTTCTCATGCCTATGAGTTGAAGCTCCCTTCACAGTGGAGAATACACCCCATCTTCCATGCTTCCCTTCTCTCGTGTTTTAAGAAGAATGAAACCCACAGACCAAATCTTCTTCCTCCACCCCCCGATCTGATCGAAGGAGAATTGGAGCACGAGGTTGAGGCTATTTTGGCTCACAAAAAGATGGGCCGGAGGATCCAATTTCTGGTGAAATGGAAGGGCTACAGCACAGCAGAAAATACCTGGGAGCCTGAGGCTCATTTAAAAAACGCTGCAGAAATATTGGGTGAATACAAAGCTACCCACAATCTACTACCGACATGAGCTGCCCTCTCCACTTTTACATGAATGTGACACCCAACCCCGACCCCATCAAAACCTTCGAGCTAATCCTCAGTTTTGTCCGTGATACTGACGACTCACGAAATGAAGAAAGATTGCTGTCCATCACCCAAGACGGGGCACTTCTGCACGGAACTGTGCAGAACCTCTTCGAAACATACTGCGCTATCTCTGCCCTCGAATGGGTATTCCAACGGCTGACAGAAGAAGCTTACCACCTTGATCTCCTCTCGCTTATGAGGAGCCTGAACAAACAAGCCCTAAACTACAGACCTGGAGATCGGGTCCCCACACCACAACAAATTTTTATTATAGAACCATTGGATGATGAGGAAGAGGAGTTTGGAACTGTGCCAGAACAGTCAACATCATCGCCCCCGTCACCCATTCGCCCACTCCCACATCCATCGCCACCACCACCACCATGAGTGCCCACCCCTTACCCCAGGCAGACCACCCCTGAACACGCGCCCACACCACCGTGGATGCAAAATTCTGTATGCTTCACCTGCGCAAGAATTGGTCATTTTTCATCGCACTGCCCAGAGTACCAATGCCCACACTGCTGACGTTGGTGACCAGAACATTCCACACTGTTCTGTCCAAGCAACCCATCACGTGACAACCTGCCACATCACCACACGACTTAAGCTGTAACCACTATGATCTCTAACTTAAACGTCATTATTGCCCTCAGCACCATTTTCAGCATGGCAATTTTCTTTATGTTATCATTCTACATTCTCATCTGGCTCAAAATCCTCACCTCCCCACCCCTACCCCGATTGACGACGATCTTCACTGGCACTTCTGTACGATTTGCAGGGGTGGACGAGATCGAACTACCAATGAGAGTCTATGCCCACGACGCGCTGACTGCAATGACATTCAGCACTTTCATGGTGACAACTGATGAGGGTGTAGTCACTTTTGATCCCATGAGAACGGTGAGGGGCTGATTTTGGATGGAACTCAAAATCTTGAGGAGGAGCTAATGTTACGAACAGCAGGGGAATCAAATTCTTTTTCTATTGTTTCTATTGTCTTCTACAAGCGCACTCTCACATTATTTTCTCCTGACATCTTATCTATGCATGACAGTGCCTACTTACTATTGTCTTTGTTATCTTTGTTTCTCTCACTATTGTGATAGTCTATGAACGCTCTCACACTATTGTCTCTTCCTATTGTTCTTATATTTCTGTGCATAACTCTGTATAGTATTTAAGCAGTAATGCAATGACCAGTCAAGCTCAGCTTGACCTGGTGTCTTTTACGCTCTTACAATCTTAAGTGATCTAAGTCATTCTCAAACTGTTGCTTACGATCTTTGGTGATCCTGAACTCTTTGTTAAAGGTTGACACTTATGAGCCTCAACTCGTTTTACAAACTAAGAGCTTCGACTCTAACAGATGGCGATGATTCTATACCACCACAAAATCCACCCCTTTCTCCATCATCAGAGAATAATGATGATGATGATGTACCAAGCGAGCAAAAGGTGCATGACAATGTGACTGACGCTCCTCCTCTGCTGCCTCCAGTAATCACTGAGGACTTTCATTCAAGACATGAAGATCAACAGGAATGGCAGCAATTGCCCCATCGATCAGGCAGGCAGAGGAACATCCCAAACTGTCCCGGCAATACCGATGGAGAGAAGCGACTCCCCTCTGACATAGAGAGAGACGTTGCATGTGATCGATATTGGAAGAAATCTGTGGGTCAAGATTCAGATCATAACCAAACATGACCACAATCTCAACAGAAAGAACTGGTTGCTGGACCGAGTTAGGCACCCCATGAGAGTGTGCCCAATTCCAATGATCAAGAACATGATCACCTAATGGGGGAACTGGATGAAGCAGGTTATATTAAAAAGATAACCAAGAAAGGAGGAGATAAGCTTATTCACTGGCTGTTGTCAAAAGCAGTCAAACCATCAAGCAAAATAAGCCAAGTTCCAAACCAATTTCATGATATTGTGTGCCTACCTCAGCAGCAGCAATGTGAGTGGAAACAAGCTTGTCATGAAGAATTAGAGGCTCTTCATAAGCAACAAGTCTATGACATTGTTGATCTTCCACATGATCAAAAAACAATCAAAAATAGATGGGTTTTCTCTGTGAAATCGGATGGAAGAAAATGAGCCAGACTCATGGCCAAAGGCTTTTCACAAGTTGAAGGTGTTGACTTTGATGAGATTTTCTCACCAGTAGTCCACTACAAGACTGTATGCCTCATGTTTGCACTTGCATCTCTAGAAGGCATGTATATGACTGGTCTAGATGTAAAAACTGCATTCTTATATGGCAAACTAGAAGAGGAGATATATATGGATCAACCTGAGGGAAAAGAGTGCAAAGTAATGCACTTACACTGAGCATTGTATGGCCTTAAACAAGCCTCACTTGCATGGTGGAAAGAGCTAGAGGCATTTATGCACACCATTGGGTTTGTGCATGCCAGCTCTGATGCCAGCATTTTCATACACAAAGATCCTAAGACAGGCTGCATTGTTATTGCACTGGTCTGTGTTGATGATGGCTTGTTCATGGGGAAGAACAAGAAACTTGTGGATGAAAAGAAGAATGCTTGTCTAAAGCATTGAAAGTGCTGTAGTACTGAAAAAGTCATGCAATTGTTAGGCATGCGCATCACCCAGACTGCAAGCAAAGTCAAACTCGATCAAACTGAATATCTCACCAAAGTGCTCGAGAGGTTCAAGATGACAAATCCCAAAGTGGCCCCTACTCCACTCCCAACCAATTACAAACCATCAGAAAACACAGTGATGCCAGACACAGCGCTTAGATCAAAATATCAGTCTGTGATCGGATCTTTATTGTATCTGATGCTTGGAACATGACCTGATATCGCTTATGCGGTAATCAAGATGTCGCAATTCTTGGCTAATCCTAGCCAAGAACATCTAGACAAAGTGATGTACATCATGTGCTATCTGGTGGGAACCCAGAAATATAACATAGTCTACGATGGAGAGAAATCCAAAGGGCTATAGGCCTTCACAGATTCTGATTGGGCAGCTGACACTGTCAAACACTGATCGACAATGGGTTACTTTGCTACTCTAGTGAGTGGCATTGTGTGCTGGCAGTCTTGTTTACAAAAAACTGTAGCACTGTCATCCACAGAAGCCGAATATATGGCTCTCTCTGACACTTGTTGACAGATAGTGTGGATAGAGTCCTTATTCCAGGAACTTGGATATGTACTGAAGTGCATACCAATCTGCGCTGATAATCAGGGATCCATCTTAATTGGATCAATTCCAGTTCAGGAAAGAAGGACAAAACATATAGACATTCACTACCACTATACCTGTGAAAGCATAGAAAATGACAAAGTCATGGTCATTTTCATTCCTGGAAGTGATAATCCAGCTGACATGTTCACAAAGAACCTTGGCACCATCCTATTCAGGAAATTTAGAGACTCTCTTGGAATTACTTTCGAGATTCAAACTTAGCTGCTTAGAGCGCTGTATAGTTTGAGGGGGGGTGTTGAAATTAAACTCTGAGATGTATGCTGCATACATGAGGCAATGCATGCAGCATACACATATTACTGTGCTTACTGTGCATGCATGTGGTAAACACATTCCTAAGTCATGTGACACCCTTATTATTATGTATATAAGGAGAACCTGTACCATAGTAGATATACTGTTGGAGCAGACTACATATGCCTCACAGAGGAAGAGATGACATGTTCCTTATAACCTACCTTGGGTTTAGTTAGTCTTAGAGCTAGGGTTTAGCAGAGGTAAGAACACTGTATATCTACTACGGTACAGGTTCTCCTTATATACATAGTAGTAAGGATGTCACATGACTCAGGAATGTGTTTACCACATGTATGCACAGTAAGTGCAGTAACATGTGTGTGCTGCATGCATTGCCTCATGTATGCAGCATGTATCAGGATTTAATTTCAACACCCCCCCTCAAACTGTACAGTGCTCTAAGCAGCTAAGTTTGAATCTCAAAAGTAATTCCGAGAGAGTCTCTAAATTTCCTGAATAAGACAGCGCCAAGGTTCTTTGTGAACATGTCAGCTGGATTATCATTTCCAGGAATGAAAACGACTGTGACTTTGTCATTTTCTATGCATTCATGGGTATAGTGGTAGCGAATGTCTATATGTTTGGTCCTTCTTTCCTGAACTGGATTTGATCCGATAAAGATGGATCCCTGATTATCAGTGCAGATTGGTATGCGCTTCAGTACATATCCAAGTTCCTGGAATAAGGACTCTATCCACACTATCTGTCAACAAGTGTTGGAGAGAGCCATATATTCGGCTTCTGTGGATGACAGTGCTACAGTTTTTTGTAAATGGGACTGCCAGCACACAATGCCACTCGCTAGAGTAGCAAAGTAACTTGTTGTAGATCGACGTTTGAGAGTGTCAGCTGCCCAATCAGAATCTGTGAAGGCCTGTAGCCCCTCGGACTTCTCACCATCGTAGACAATGTTATATTTCTGGGTTCCCACCAGATAGCACATGATGTACATCGCTTTGTCTAGATGTTCTTGGCTAGGATTAGCCGAGAATTGCGACATCTTGATTACTGCATAAGCGATATCAGGTCATGTTCCAAGCATCAGATACAATAAAGATCCGATCACAGACTGATATTTTGATCTAAGCATCACGTTGGGCATTGCTGTGTTTTCTGATGGTCTGTAACCAGTTGGGAGTGGAGTGGGGGTCGCTTTGGCATTTGTCATCTCGAATCTCTCAAGCACGTTGGCGAGATATTCAGTTTGATCAAGTTTGACTTTGCTTGCAGTCTGGGTGATGTGCATGCCTAAGAATTCTGTGACTTTTTCAGTTCTATGGCACTCCCAATGCTTTAGACAAGCATTTTTCTTTTCATCCACAAGTTTCTTGTTCTTCCCCATGAACACGCCATCATCAATGTAGACGAGTGCAATAACAATGCTGCCTGTTTTAGGATCCTTGTGTATGAAAATGCCGGCATCGGAGCTGGCGTGCACGAACCCAATGGTGTGCATAAATGCCTCTAGCTCTTTCCACCATGCAAGTGAGGCTTGTTTAAGGCCATACAATGCTCAGTGTAAGTGCATTACTTTGCACTCTTTTCCCTCAGGTTGATCCATATATATCTCCTCTTCTAGTTTGCCATATAAGAATGCAGTTTTTACATCTAGACCAGTCATATACATGCCTTCTAGAGATGCAAGTGCAAACATGAGGCATACAGTCTTGTAGTGGACTACTGGTGAGAAAATCTCATCAAAGTCAACACCTTTGACTTGTGAAAAGCCTTTGGCCATGAGTCTGGCTCATTTTCTTCCATCCGATTTTATGGAGAAAACCCATCTATTTTTGATCATTTTTCGATCATGTGGAAGATCGATGATGTCATAGACTTGTTGCTTATGAAGAGCCTCTAATTCTTCATGACAAGCTTGTTTGCACTCACGTTGCTGCTGCTGAGGTAGGCACACAATATCACGAAATTGGTTTGGAACTTGGCTTATTTTGCTTGATGGTTTGACTGCTTTTGACAATAGCCAGCAAATAAGCTTATCTCCTCCTTCCTTGGTTATCTTTTTAATACAACCTGCTTCGTCTGGTTCCCCCATTGGGTGATCATGTTCTTGATCATTGGAATCGGGCACACTCTCGTGGAGTGCCTAACTCGGTCCAGCAACTGGTTCTTTCTGTTGAGATTGTGGTCGTGTTCAGTTATGATCTGAATCTTGACCTACAGATCTCTTCCAATATCGATCATGTGCAATGTCTCTCTCTATGTCAGAGGGGAGTCGCTTCTCTCCATAGGTATTGCCGGGACAGTTTGGGATGTTCCTCTGCCTGCCTGATCGATGGGGCAATTGCTGCCATTCCTGTTAATCATCATGTCTTGGACAAAAGTCCTCAGTGGTTACTGGAGGCGGCGGAGGAGGAGCATCTGTCACATCGTCATGTGCCTTTTGCTCACTTGGTATATCATCATCATTTTCTGATGATTGAGGAAGGGGCGGATCTTGTGGCGGTATAGAATCATCGCCATCCATTCCAGATGAGTGGTCATCATCTTCTGGTTCTGGAGGTGGAAAATCACCAAGGTCCGTATTGGCAGGAGTTTTAGCTCTGGGACAGCATGGGAACAACGTTTCATCAAATAGTGCCATAGCACCAATGAATATTGTGCCACTAGGTTGCATAAAATGGTATGCTTTAATGCCATCTTCTAATCCAAGGTATGTCATCAACTCCGATCGAGGAGCCAATGTGTTTGGATGCTTCTCCTTGGGTAGGTAGACATAAGCACCACAACCAAAAACCTTCAGATTGTTTAGATCTGGGCAGACCTTTGTCAGGTCCTCAACTGGTGTCAGCCATTTCAGGCGCTTTATTGGGGTTTGGTTGTATAGGTGTGTTGCATGTTCAATGCAAATTCCCACCATGATTGTGGTAGACATGCGGTAAATTGCAGGGTTTGCGACTTTTCCATTATTGTCCTTATGGCATGCTCTGCGTGCCCATTCTGTTGGTGAATGTGGGGTGCAGACATCTCTATTTTGATGCCAAAGTCCTTGAGCACATTTTGTAGCTCACGATCTTTGAACTCCCCCCCTGGATCAACATGCCAGTGCTTGATTGTAGCACCATACTGTGTCAAAGCCACTGCCCAAAATTGTCTGATGGCCACAGCAGCATCAGATTTCTTTTTAAGGCATTGGACCCAGATATGTGACATTTTGTCATCCAGAAATACAATAAAGTATTTATGTTTATGGTATGATAGTACTGGGAGTTCCTTCAGATCGGAATGTATTAATTCAAAGGGTCTTTCTGTGCATGAATCTGATTTGGGAAAAGATTTTGAGGTCATTTTCCCTTCAGCACACCCTGGACATATAATTTTGTCTTTAGGAATAATTAAATTCTTCAGGAATTTTATGGTGCTATTAGGCATCTTCCCTAGCACTTCTTTGGATGGGTGTCCAAGTCGCTTATGCCAAGTCAAGTAGTCTGCGACGTACATTGTCGCGACATTGATTCCCTTGGTGCTCAATATATGAGTCCAAGCCCAATAAATAGTGTCACGTTTTATAAGAGGGACGCAATCCATAATTGGGTTTCCTTGCTTGAAAAATGAAATGTGTGCAGAGGAACCATGCACGTCACTTCCATCTTGCAAGAAGATGCCCATTGACAGTAATCGAGCATTACAGTTGGGTATGTAGTAGACGGGGTATAATCGTGTTTCACGCGTCTCTGACTTCCCATGACATACTACCTGATGTCTAATGAAGACTGCTCCTTTCCCTACTATATGAGTAGTACCTGTGGCTGTTTGAACCAGGGTAGAGTCCTTTTTCAGTAAAGGCTCGTAAGAAGCAAAATCTTTAATTTCACCAGTGAAGTGTTTTGATGCGCCTGAATCCATGATCCAGTTGTCACCTTTCTTACAATTTCTATTTGCACACATAACACATATATTAAGATGTAAATTGTTCCATGATACATTTAGTAGCAGTAAAATTTCACATGAAAAGTTTGCTGTGATCAGTGGAATGTTAATTCTTGTGCTTGTGGCAGGGAAAAGGACTGACCTTTCATCATATGTACCTGTTTCAAGCGGTTCATCGATGAGCATTTCGTCGACGGCTTTCCATACTTCTTCATCAGAAACTGCAGGTTCCAATCCAAGGGAGATGCTATCGTCTTCTACCTCTACGATCCTTGGTTCTGGTTCAATCCTCCTCCTCTTACCTTCTCGCACTGTTAGGTGCTCTTCCAGCGGTCGCACATTTTTCATGCTGCATGGGAGATTCATTTGCTCGAGGGTGTCTTGAGCCTGCTGATATTCGGTATAGACCGAATGAGAGGTAGAGGCCATGCCCATGTATGCCTGTGCAGGTGGTCGGCGGCGAGGATCCCTTGTGGGAGTATGTTCATGCTTCTCGATGCGCTGGATGAGCAGCATCGGCGGTATGATGGTGCTATTACCATTTATGGTAGTAAAGGCATTTGAGGGAAGGTGGGTATGTTTCTCTTTAGGCTTTTCCTCTTTAGTCTTTTTGTCCCCACGTTGTCCATGCTTTCGGGATGAATCTCCATTGTTGCCTTGAGATTGCCATTTGGGGTTTCCCCCTTTGCGCTTGATAGCAGAAAGCTTGGTGGCCTGAGGTGGACTGATGGGCTTTCCAACTGCTGTGCGCTGTGAGGCCTCAGCAACAATAGAGTCCTTGACATGTTTAAACGTCAAGGCTCTAGTAGCAGTCGTGTTAAGGACCATGGCGGATAGAGAATCATACTCGCATGGCATTGCAGCAAGTAGAATCATTGCCTGTACTAATTTGGGGATGGCGACATTGGCAGCCATAAGGCGCTCGAATTTATCAGCCATTTTGGCAATCTCTGGCATGGGATTCGCAGCCAGAATTTTGATTGCGATTGCAGACCTAAAGTCTGCAAAGACTTGGGAGGGGCCATTGACACCATAGTCGGTGCGGATGAGATCCCACACCTCCTCAGCAGTGTCCTTGGTGTTGGCATGCTGCCAAATAGAGGGGGCCAGATGGAGCACTAGGCTACCAATAGCCTGGTCATTCTTATTGTTCCAGGTCTGGAGCTTGGCATTAGCTTCTGCTACTAGTGCAGCATTTGTCGCCATCAAAGGAGGCACCAGGGGTGGTTTTAGTTCCATCCCACTAGTTATTTGCCAGAGGCCCTGAGACCTGAGCCATGCCTTTATTGAGTTGGCCCATTGAATGTAGTTAGAGCCGTCGAAAGTTTGTACAAGATTTTTCAAGAGTTGAAGACATGATGTTATAGTGGCAGCTGGTAAAAGCGCTCAATCAGTCTGCTATTCAAGAAAACATGTTCCATAATCTGAGGCAAAAACACTCCTTCAGAGTGGTTAACCCTAGTCAACCTGGGTTTTTAAATGCAGCTCGCAGGGAGCACAATGCAGCTCACGAAGAGCACAAGGTTACAATTTGGAGACAATGAAGTCAATGTCGTTCGCAGCCAGTTAAGGCGCGTTCGCGACGTGCCCAGCAGGGCCCATAACCTGTTGGAGCAGACTACATACGCTGCACAGAGGAAGAGATGACACATTTCTTATAACCTACCTGGGGTTTAGTTAGTCCTAGAGCTAGGGTTTAGCAGAGGTAAGAACACTGTATATCTACTACGGTACAGGTTCTCCTTATATACATAATAGTAAGGATGTCACATGACTCAGGAATGTGTTTACCACATGTATGCACAGTAAGTGCAGTAACATGTGTGTGCTGCATGCATTGCCTCATGTATGCAGCATGTATCAGGATTTAATTTCAACATATACAGTGTTCTTACCTCTGCTAAACCCTAGCTCTAAGACTTACTAAACCTCAGGTAGGTTATAAGGAATGTGTTGTCTCTTCCTCTGTGCAGCATATATAGTCTGTTCCAACAATTAGTACAGGCCAGGTACAAATACAGTATGGGACAAAAGGAGAAATATGTAGCTGAGTGAAAAGAGAAGCAGAAGGGAACAAAAATGTGGATAAAAGATGTGGAAATATGCTTCAGGACTACATTTATGATGTCATGGGGAGAAGCATCATTTTGTTTTGTTTGTGACTTTCTTGTTGAGATTGTATCAGGCCATTTGTTGGTCTTGGCCTTCTTTGTGATGATGAAATTAGCAAAGGCACCATCAGCTGCTGTATGTGGATGACATGAGTTGTGTTACAGTGGGGTGTGGAACTTAGTCTCTCCTAGACAGACCACGATATAAGTGATGCTCACATTATATGTGGTCTGTTTCTTATCAGTGTCATGCCCTCCGAACTGTGTCAGAAAATGTTTATGTAATCTTCGGACTTTGAAACTGCGTCACATTGATAGTTCATGTCCTGTTGATGCAATATTCAATGAACTCCAATCATTTTCTTTCTTGAAATCTCATTTTTCACTTCTTGAATGATCTGAACCACTTATGATCCTTCATATATGGCTGCAAGAACTCGCTGGCAAGACCCAATTGGCCTCGAGACAATCAATACCATTGTGAAGATGCTCATACCAACATGGATGAATGGGCTGCATCAAGTACAGCTTGAACTTGTTTTGATGATCCTCAATGGGCAAGACATAATCTGCTGTACTGCAACTGGAGATGGAAAATCAGCAGCCTTTTCAATTCCTTGCTTCATACTCACAGAATATAACAGACATCTGGACAAATACCCAGCTGGACTTCCCACTCAAAAAAGACCAATTAGTGTTGTAATTGCACCAATGAAAGGCTTGGCCAATAATATTGTACATTTCCCTTTATATCTTCAAGTTTCTTGCTTGTGGTTTTCTAGGTTTTTGAGCTTTCAAAATTGAACATCTCTGCTTTCTCATACTGCCACAAAACCCTGAGCAAAGCACAGAAGGCTGGAATCCATGTGGCAGATGTGATTAAGGAGTGTATTAGATGGCAGGTGATATGTGTGGGCCTGGAGCACTTGTGTGACAAAGAGTGGAGGGAAATAACTGAGAGCCCCATTTTTTGGTCCAATGCTTTGTTTGCATGTGTTGATGAGGTCCACCTGATCAATGTGTGGGATCTTATGTTCCGTATTGCTTTCACAGCCATCAGAATCTTCTTGTGTGGTCAATTTCCCCTTTGCATGGCAAGAACCTTGAGGATCAGACTCCCCAGAGGCACGACTTAAATTGTAGAACAAAACATTCAAGAGTTCACCAACAGAATCAAATCCAGAATTTTTGAGAAGCAGTTCCATCCTCTCAAACTTGCATGCCAGCTTTTCTGCATCACTCAGAGGAGATTGGATCAATCATGGTTGACTTGAGGATCCTCCCACTGTCCAGCCAAGCATATCAAATGGAGAGCCGAGCAGAGGTGATAACAACATGGTAGGTGATGATTCCTTCAATATTCTCATTTTCTCCAACAACATGTCAAAACACAAGGCTCACATTAAAGAGGTCCTCTGGAGACTCAGGAAACATGACTTTACATGTCTCCTGTAAGGGCAACCTCAAAGCCTCATTTAGGAGTGAGCTAACAGAGGGGAATCCAAAGTTAATATTACACTACATAATATAGACACTGTAGGCACATCTAACAAAGGTCAATCCAAAGAGAAAACTCTAAGGGCCCATCTGTCCATGCCCAGTATATGTGATAGAGCCAAAAATCAAATAGTAAGCTAAAAATAGCAAAAAGGTGGAAATAGGCAGATCAAGCTGTGGGATGACATCACCTTGATGGGTAAACATCCAGAAGGGGTCCTGCTTCTAAGAATAGAACTGTCAACATGTAACAATATGGAAAAAACTGAAATATAATAATAAAATAGGAATAAATCATAGAAAATTATAGAAAAGGCAGAATAGGGTGAAATAAAATATATAAAAATATGGAATGAACACAAATAATTGCCCAGACACCTGGGGCACCTTCCTTTCCTATTACATTACCCCCCTTCTATGATGCATTGCCTCGATGCATTTGAAACCATATTCTCCCAAAGTCAGACACTTGGATGTGGTGAGGTGCAGAGGAATGTCGCTGGTGGAACTCTCTGACCAGTCATGGGGCATTCACATTGGACTCTGCAACCCAGGAGTTCTCCTCATATCCATAACCCTTCCAGTGTACCAGGTATTTGAGTTTCCCTTGACATAAGTGACTGTCTAAGATGGACTCAACCTCATACTGTGGTTTGCCCTCGATGACTGTAAGTGGAGGAGGAGGTCATGTCATGCATCCAGGAAATAGATCTGTAGGGGCAGGCAGTAGCTTTACAACATGAAAGACAGGGTGGAGTCTAGACATTGACTGTGGTAACTGTAGGTGGTAGGCATGCGACCCGATGCATCTAGTGATGAGGAATGGTCCAAGAAAGTGGTGGGCAAGTTTCTTGGATGGATACATGGTGGAAATGTCATTAGAGTCAAGATAGACACAATCACCAACCTTATAGTGTTGGCAAGTGGTGCTGGTTGTAGAAGCATGCCATGTCATCCTTTACCTTGGCCAAAGCTGACTTTGCCTCCTCCAAGGTGTCCTTCATCTGCTCTGTAAACTCATTCACCATCTCTAAGTGGGAGAATGCTTGTCAAGGTTTGAAGCCCATGTGTGGGTGTTGCCCTGTATCGAGGAGGAAGGGAGTTTGTTGGATGGAAGAGTGGACATGATTGTTGTATCCAAACTTGGCCATGGGGAAAAGATCTTCCCAATCATCATGTTGCTCATTGATAAAGATGCAGATGTACTGCTCCAGTTCTTGGTTGAATTGCTATGTCCATCCATCTGTCTGTGGATGGTAGGCAGTCAAGGCAAGGAGTTTGATCCCCAGCAGGTGGTACAGCTCCCAGGTGAACTCTGCAATGAATTGTGGTCCTCGGTCACAGAGGAATGCACTAGGCAGTCCATGGAGCTTCCAAACATGGCACAAGTAGAGTTGAGCCACTCCAAGTGTGGTGACAGTCATATGAGTGGGGATAAAATGAGCTCGCTTCCCAGCAGAGTTGACTGTACACATTACTGCATCAAACTTATTGGACTCTGGTAGTTCCACCATGAAGTCCACACTAACAATATCTTAACCATTCTCTGGGATTGGAAGGGGGTGTAACTCGCCCATGGGTTTGCACCATAGAGTCTTGGTGTGTAAGCAGAGATCACAGGCACAGCAGTACTGACCAATAAGTCGAGACATCTGAGGCCACCAATAATTCTGCGATATGAGCTTCAGCATCTTTTAATGTCTGGGGTGACTGGCAATGAGTGAGTCGTGATGCTGAGCGATAAGTCGTCGTCACAGCTGGGGGTCATTAGGGATGTAGATGTGGTCATGGAAGTATAGGATGTCATCCTTTTTTGCCCACTCTGCTGCATGAAGTGAAGCTGTGGATCCCTACCTCAGCTCCTTCACTGCCAAAGCCACAGCATCCTCATGTAAACTGCTATGGTTTGCATGATGAATGTCACATAGGATATTGTGCTCCTCACCCTCCAAGGCAACACCTTCTAGTGCACAGACTGTGAACAGATCAGGTTGCAACAACATGATACCTTGATTGTCATTGCTTCCATCCCTGTGATCTGGATGGTGAGAGAGGGCATCAGTCTTCTCCATGCTGCATCCTGGGCGATGATGTAGGGAAAAGTTGAAGTTGGAAAGGTAAAGGGACCAGCAGACTTGGCAACAATTGGGTTTCTTGGTGGTCATAAAGTACTCAAGGTTCTTGTAGTTTGTCCAGATCTTGACCTTTCCAAAAAGTGTTGTCACTCCTCCAACACCTGCATTATTGCCAGCATCTCCTTGTCATGGATCTTGTAATTGCATTCCACAGCACTGAGACTCTTCGAGTAGAAGGCGATGTGGTGCCACTTCTGGTCTTCAGGAGATTGTTGGGACAGTACTGTGCCCATTGCAAAGTCTGAACTGTCAGCTTCTACACAGAAGGGATGTGGGTCATCAGCAAAGGTGAGGATTGGAGTGGAAGTGACCATCTCTTTGAGCATTTCCAATTGGTGTGCTTTATCTTGTAACCAGCACAAGTCGATCATGTCACTATTACTAAGGCACAGCATGTGACACATAACACCAAAGAGGACTAATTGGGCAGAGTGCACAGTGCCTAAAGCATACCAAGTTATGCCAGAACAGTTGGATATCGGGCTATAGCATGCACAAATCTTATTGGCTAAGGTAGCAGCATTGTGCAGTTGGGTTCATATGGGCCAATGGATGGACTTGTGGATAGTGCATGGTGCTTTCCATTTTTTTACTGTTTTTACCACATAAGTCATTTGTACATAGTACCCAGGTACATAGAGAATCCAGAGGATCTTTCTCCTCACAGTTCACAAATTTCATCCAGTATTGCACATAGTCTGTGCATTATCATCCAGTTTATGCACCTTTGTAGTGTGCCCCTTGGATAGCTGTGTTTGCACATCATTTGCATCCATCATCCTCGTTTGTGCACTTTTGCAGTGTGCTCTTCATATAGCTGCATTTGCACATCATTTGTGCCCCTTGTTATATAGCTGCATTTTGCACACCATTTGCACATTTTCCTCTTAGTTGCACTTCTGTCCCACCAGCATTCCTAGTCCATGCATCATACCTTCGACACACTCCCACCTCATCCATGTCCCATTACACCTCCCACTTTTCACCTCCATCATTGTCGCACATTTTCGTGCTCCCACTGCATGTTTTTCCACACTGTGCTTTTCTGTACTTTTGCATTGCACACTTTTTTTCCACTGTGCATACCTCCCTTTTTGTGTACACAACTTAGTGCACACATTGCAACCCATCGAGCCAGCCTCCTTAGTAGTATTTGCATCTTGAAGGACAATCCAAGGCCCCCTAAATGAACCCCTGCAAACTGAGCATGCCTGCAGCTGTAGGGTTTTGTATTCACCCCTTCTGTTGAGACTCTGCACTGAGTACCAACTGACCATATCAACAACTTTGAACAACTTTGCACCACCTTGAACACACAAAGGGCTTCTAGGATGCAATTGTGGTGCTTTAACATTTTCATGATATATTGGATCAATAGGACAGATACCCTTGATGCATCATGACTCTCTACGCTTCCCTTCTTATCATCTCTCATTTACTTCATGATTTGAAAAGTTCTTTATTGTTTTATATCTTGCCTCATGTTGTCCACTGTTTTATTTCCTTTGAAGTACCATCTCTTTAAAACATATATAGGCTTGTACTAGCTACTTAGAATGACAGAGAAGAAATTGTCCTCTCACATTCATCGTCTGATTTAAGAGCAGTTCTCTTGAGTCCAAGCCTCTTATCTTAGTTCCAGACTTTAGTATATTACCACATACTTCTTTGAAGTTTTTATACCAGCCTCTCAAAACTATTGTCTATGGTCTATTGTCTCTCAAAACCTTTCCAATTCTCTATAGTCCATCCTCAGCATCCATCAAAACCATCCCCATTTCTTACAAACCCCTCAAACATTTTCAAACTTTCCTCAAAGCACTTCACTGACCTTCATATGCCCTTGAACTTTATCAAATATCATTGGACCTCTTCAAACTTAGTTCCCCCATCCTTGGGTAACAACAGTGATATTTAGTACCACCTCGCACCCTTCCTCTAACTTGTGTTATACCATTTGAGACTTTTCTAGTAGGTTTTGTTTGGGTTTCCAGGTTGAGTATCATCACTGGTTGTCAGTGATCAGAGTGTTCAGGGGTTCTGGGCAGAATCCACTGGGCTGTAGCAGGCCAGGTGAAAAGGGGCCAAAGAGGACTTGGCTTCAACTTGTAAGAAGTTGCACCCTTCTCCTCATCAGTTGTCCAATTTCAGAGTGGAGAGATTTTGGATTTCTGGAGGGTTTCTGGATGGAGGGCAAGGGTAGATTAAGCAGAGGTTTAGTATTGACTTTGAGGTCAAGAAGAGTGATGAGATTAAGTGATTATGTCGAGATTAGGTTGAGGTTGAATAAGGATGAGTTAAGGATTGATTATTGACTGGAGGTGATTAAACACAAGTGAATTACAATGTGTAGATAAATATAATTTGCAAACTGAGGTACAATGCTAAGCTATGGACACTTAAATAATGAAGGCCAGAAGAATAACAGAAAATGTGGAAGGAGTTGGTGGCAGCTGTGAAGGTCCTGAAGTAGGAGATACAGGAGCTCTGAGGGGAGCAGGCAGGGACCCATGAGAAGATCACAAATTTCTGCAATGTGTATAACCTGGAGTGGGCAGGGGAGGAGGAGGAGGAATTAGAGGAGGAGGAGAGTTGGAGTAAGGGAGAGGTGAGGGAGGTACTAGCTGGGCTAGCTGAGGAGGCTGAGGGGATCATTCAGGTAGGGCCTGTTGAGGAGGACAATAGAGAGGCATAGGGGCCCAGTTGGGGCCCTTCCAAAAAATACTTCAGTTTTTTCTATTTTGAATCAAATGACTTGTACCATCCCTTCTGAGTGATCTAAGTCTGAAGTGGTCTGGGTTTTTCTGGATAATGAGTGTGGAAGTCCCACAACTAATTTCTGAGCATGATCAAGCTCTGTGGCTGGGAGCCAAGTGTTTTCTTCATCAGTTCCCTGGTAACCTTACCAATGGACAAAGTATAGTTCCTTGCAACAATGATGGTTATCAATTTTTGAGTCCAGGATTTCCAAGATTTTATATTCAAGTTCATTATTGATGATAACTGGAGGTGGTGGAGGCTGAGAGCAATTAGAAATTGTGTTAGAGGTGTTTTCTTCCAGCTGTGAGACATGGAATACAGGGTGAACAGCCAAGAGATGGTTGGAAAGCCAGGTAGTGACCAAGTGGGTGCCCAGGTGGGCAATGATTTCAAATGGACCATAGTATGTCTCTGAGAGTTGGAGGGTCAAGTCATGCATAAGTGTTTCCCTTTGACATAAGCACATTCTCCAATATTGAAGTCAGGAGTGAAAATGTAGTGCTTGTCTGCTGGACCCTGATAGTGCTTCAGTTGCTTCCAGAGTTCCTGGTGAAGGTCATTGAGGTCCACCATAAAGTGATGAGTGCACTGGGATGCTAGGTTGCATTTAGATAAAATGGTAATATTTGGGTGGTAACCCTTGTTGGCAAAGAAGGATGAAACTCCAGTGGAAGCCGAAAGATTTAAAGATTTAAAAAACAATAACAAACAAATCATGTGGCACAAAATATCAAAGTTTTTGTATTCAAAGATATTCTCATTTCCCCAGCAGATGGATGGGAATTGGATGGGAAGGAGTCTGACCAGCAGGCATTGAAAAATATTGACTCCTTTTTCATGCTATACTCTGTTGGGAAGTAGACATCATTCTTATATATTGAGTTCTGGGTATGCCTGAATCACTGAGTAGGTGGTTGTCCATGATTGCTGTCTGTTTTGATACTGCATATTGCCCCCACTGGACCTATGCATTATGTCATATCCCTGTGTCCCATGGTGGTTCTGACACATAGGTAAGCTACAATATATTGAATGATACAGTCTATTGAACATATACAGTGTATCAAATGATGTGGGTTTGGTGGATGCTGTCAAACACTCTAATCTATATATGTGTACCTACTATAGTAACAAATGAATAGACTATTACAATGGTTGCTAGACTGAAGAGTAATACATTTAATACAGACATCAGTAGCCTATGAAATGGTTTCAGGCAGTGGCAATGGCAATGGGGATGGCAGTGGCAGTGGCCTTACCAGGATCAGGATCAAGATCGGCATTACAGATATGGCTGATTGGAAATTAATGTAGTAATTTATGTGTAGTCTGCATGGATTCTGCATGGAAATTGGTATATGATAAATTCAGTAAAAGCCATGTTTATGCAATAATTCATTTATTGCAGTGTGCAGGCCTGCAAAATTGGGTTGGCATGCCAGTCAGCAACCCAATAGGGCTGCAGTGGCATCGGCATAAAGCAGTGGCAGCAGCATCGGCATTAGAGAGTGGCAGCAGCATCAGTATTAGGCCACTATGTGATCAATGTTGCACAGGAATGGTTCAGTGGATGACCCTGCATATATATATGTATGTACTATAGCAACAAATGAATGCACTATTCAATTCTTGCTGTATCACACTAGACATATTAAAAATGTGGTGTACAGATCGGTAACCTATGAGACAGCATCTATTCCATATGCTACAGATGTTTTGTGGGAGTGATGGTGGACTAAATGGGGGAATTTTTCAGCTAAGCACGGTGATGATTGATGGGATGACGTGCATAACATATGCTATGGTCGTTTTGTGGGAATGATGGGAGTGATGGTTGATGGGATTATCTAAAATTTGTCAGAGCTGTGCAAAATTGGTCAGCACTGTGCAACATTAGTCAGAAATGATGGCATTAGTCAGAGCTGACTAAAATTTGTCAGCTCTGACAAATACAACTGGGTTTGAAATGTCATTGTCCCAGATGTATAGCACCAATAGTGCTAGTCAGTAACAAGTCAATACAAATTTGTGATTTGTAATGAAGTCAGTAACATGACAATACAAATTTGTAGTGAGGTCAGTAACAGGTCAATACAAATTTGTGATTTGTAATGAAGTCAGTAACATGACAATACAAATTTGTAATGAGGTCAGTAAAAAGTCTGAAGTCAGTAACAGGTCAATACAAATTTAATGAAGTCAGTAACATGTCAATAGAAATGTGTAATGAGGTCAGTAACAAGTCAAATACCAAAAAGGGAGATTTGTGTGCATAAAATTTTGGTCGCGATATAGTGGACACCTACTTTCATGCCTCTCCCGCAATGTGCACAACACAACCAAACAGCTGACATTTCCTTACATGTGGAGAGAGAGTGCACAACAATCAATTGAGTACCTCTCTTCACACAACATTTGGGGCTATAATAGTGATACTATTGCAATTGCTATCTATTATCAAATAGCAAATTTGTGATTGTTATTACAAAAGTGTTGAAATTGTTTATTGGAAGTAGAAAACAGTTGGATTATAGTGAGTGTTGTGACAACTGGCTGTTAAAGAAAGTTGTTGCTGACCTTACTTCAGCTATGCTGCATTGTTGGCTATTGAACAAAATTATTGTTGGGCTTTACCATTACTAAACATGTGAGTGGTGTTGGCATATGTTGCAATAATAATGGCTGATTAGAGTGTTTGCAGGAATCAAAGTAGACCTTCTACACCAGAAGTGGAAAGGGCTAGAATTAGAGATGCAGACCATCTGGAAAGGTTGCAGATGACCAATCCTGATGAGAGGAGAAGCAGAGTCAGAGTGACTGCCCCTGCTGAGGAAATTGTTCCACTGAACTATGGAGCTGCATTGGCAGCTTAGATACCACAGGTGCAGATGCCTGCTAATTGGGATGCTCCAAGGCAGTTTGAATTGCATATTGTACCTCCTGCTCCTGTATTACATAGGAGAGGGGCTCCTGTGATGCCATCTGTGTTGGAGCAGACTACATACGCTGCACAGAGGAAGAGATGACACATTCCTTATAATCTACCTGGGGTTTAGTTAGTCTTAGAGCTAGGGTTTAGCAGAGGTAAGAACACTGTATATCTACTACGGTACAGGTTCTCCTTATATACATAATAGTAAGGATGTCACATGACTTGGGAATGTGTTTACCACATGTATGCACAGTAAGCGCAGTAACATGTGTGTGCTGCATGCATTGCCTCATGTATGCAGCATGTATCAGGATTTAATTTCAACACCCCCCCTCAAACTGTACAGTGCTCTAAGCAGCTAAGTTTGAATCTCGAAAGTAATTCCAAGAGAGTCTCTAAATTTCCTGAATAAGACAGCGCCAAGGTTCTTTGTGAACATGTCAGCTGGATTATCATTTCCAGGAATGAAAACGACCATGACTTTGTCATTTTCTATGCATTCACGGGTATAGTGGTAGCGAATGTCTATATGTTTGGTCCTTCTTTCCTGAACTGGATTTGATCCGATAAAGATGGATCCCTGATTATCAGCGCAGATTGGTATGTGCTTCAGTACATATCCAAGTTCCTGGAATAAGGACTCTATCCACACTATCTGTCAACAAGTGTTGGAGAGAGCCATATATTCGGCTTCTGTGGATGACAGTGCTACAGTTTTTTGTAAATGGGACTGCCAGCACACAATGCCACTCACTAGAGTAGCAAAGTAACTTGTTGTAGATCGGGGTTTGAGAGTGTCAGCTGCCCAATCAGAATCTGTGAAGGCCTGTAGCCCCTTGGACTTCTCACCATCGTAGACAATGTTATATTTCTGGGTTCCCACCAGATAGCGCATGATGTACATCGCTTTGTCTAGATGTTCTTGGCTAGGATTAGCTGAGAATTGCGACATCTTGATTACTGCATAAGCAATATCAGGTCACGTTCCGAGCATCAGATACAATAAAGATCCGATCACAGACTGATATTTTGATCTAAGCATTGCATTGGGCATTGCTGTGTTTTCCAATAGTCTGTAACCAGTCGGGAGTGGAGTGGGGGTCACTTTGGCATTTGTCATCTCGAATCTCTCAAGCACTTTGGCGAGATATTCAGTTTGATCGAGTTTGACTTTGTTTGCAGTCTGGGTGATGCGCATGCCTAACAATTGCATGACTTTTTCAGTACTACAGCACTTTCAATGCTTTAGACAAGCATTCTTCTTTTTATGCACAAGTTTCTTGTTCTTCCCCATGAACAAGCCATCATCAACATAGACCAGTGCAATAACAATGCTGCCTGTCTTAGGATCCTTGTGTATGAAAATGCCAGCATCGGAGCTGGCGTGCACGAACCCAATGGTGTGCATAAATGCCTCTAGCTCTTTCCACCATGCAAGTGAGGCTTGTTTAAGGCCATACAATGCTCAGCGTAAGCGCAATACTTTGCGCTCTTTTCCCTCGAGTCTGAAACCCTCGGGTTGATCCATATAGATCTCCTCATCTAGTTTGCCATATAAAAATGCGGTTTTTACATCTAGGCCAGTCATATACATGCCCTCTAGAGATGCAAGTGCAAACATGAGGCATATGGTCTCATAGCAGACTACCAGTAAGAAAATCTCATCAAAGTCAACGCCTTCGACTTGTGAAAAGCCTTTGGCCATGAGTCTGGCTCGTTTTCTTCCATCCGATTTTATGGAGAAAACCCATCTACTTTTGATCGTTTTTCGATCATGTGGAAGATCGACGATGTCATAGACTTGTCACTTACGAAGAGCCTCTAATTCTTTATGACAAGCTTGTTTCCACTCACGTTGCTGCTGCCATGGTAGGCATGCAATATTGCGAAATTGGTTTGGAACTTGGCTTATTTCACTCGATGGTTTGACTGCTTTTGACAACAGCCAGTGAATAAGCTTATCTCCTCCTTCACCTGCTTCGTCCGGTTCCCCCATTGGGTGATCATGTTCTTGATCATTGGAATTGGGCACACTCTTGTGGAGTGCCGAACTCAGTCCAGCAACCAGTTCTTTCTGTTGAGATTGTAGTCGTGTTCGGTTATGATCCAAATCTTGACCCACAGATCTCTTCCAATATTGATCACGTGCAATGTCTCTCTCTATGTCAGAGGGGAGTCACTTCTCTCCATAGGTATTGCCAGGATGGTTTGGGATGTTCCTCTGCCTGCCTGATCGATGGGGCAATTGCTGCCATTCCTGTTGATCATCACGTCTTGGACAAAAGTCCTCAGTGGTTACTGGAGGCAGCGGAGGAGGAGCATCTGTCACATCGTCATGCGCTTTTTGCTCACTTGGTACATCATCATCATCATTTTCTGATGATGGAGGAAGGGGCAGATCTTGTGGCGGTATAGAATCATCGCCATCCATTCCAGATGAGTGGTCATCATCTTCTGGTTCTGGAGGTGGAAAATCACCAAGGTCCGTATTGGCAGGAGTTTTAGCTATTTTGATGCCAAAGTCCTTGAGCACATTCTATAGCTCATGATCTTTGAACTCCCCCCCTGGATCAACATGCCAGCGCTTGATTGTAGCACCATACTGTGTCAAAGTCACTGCCCAAAATTGTCTGATGGATGCAGCAGCGTCAGATTTCTTTTTAAGGCATTGGACCCAGATATGTGACATCTTGTCATCCAGAAATACAATAAAGTATTTATGTTTATGGTATGATAGTACTGGGAGTTCCTTCAGATCGGAATGTATTAATTCAATGGGTCTTTCTGCATGTGAATCTGATTCAGGAAAAGATTTTGAGGTCATTTTCCCTTCAGCGCACCCTGGACATATAATTTTGTCTTTAGGAATAATTAAATTCCTCAGGAATTTTATGGTGCTATTAGGCATCTTCCCTAGCGCCTCTTTGGATGGGTTTCCAAGTCGCTTATGCCAAGTCAAGTAGTCTGCGATGTACATTGTCGTGACATTGATTTCCTTGGTGCTCAATATATGAGTCCGAGCCCAATAAATAGTGTCACATTTTATAAGAGGGATGCAATCCATAATTGGGTTTCCTTGCTTGAAAAATGAAATGTGTGTGGAGGAACCATGCACATCACTTCGGTCTTGCAAGAAGACGCCCATTGACAGTAATCGATCATTACAGTCAGGTATGTAGTAGATGGGGTATAATCACATTTCATGTGTCTCTGACTTCCCATGACATACTACCTGATGTCTAATGAAGACTGCTCCTTTCCCTACTATATGAGTAGTACCCATGGCTGTTTGAACCAGGGTAGAGTCCTTTTTCAGTAAAGGCTCATAAGAAGCAAAATCTTTAATTTCACCAGTGAAGTGTTTTGATGCACCTGAATCCATAATCCAGTTGGCACCTTTCTTACAATTTCTATTTGCACACATAACACATATATTAAGATGTAAATTGTTCCATGATACATTTAGTAGCGGTAAAATTTCACATGAAAAGTTTGCTGTGATCAGTGGAATGTTAATTCTTGTGCTTGTGGCAGGGAAAAGGACTGACCTTTCATCATATGTACCTGTTTCAAGCGGTTCATCGATGAGCATTTCGTCGACGGCTTTCCATACTTCTTCATCAGAAACTGCAGGTTCCAATCCAAGGGAGATGCTATCGTCTTCTACCTCTATGATACTTGGTTCTGGTTCAATCCTCCTCCTCTTACCTTCTCGCACTGTTAGGTGCTCTTCCAGCAGTCGCAGATTTTTCACGCTGCATGGGAGATTCATTTGCTCGAGGGTGTCTCGAGCCTGCTGATATTCGGTATAGACCAAATGAGAGGTAGAGGCCACGCCTGTGTATGCCTGTGCAGGCAGTCGGCGGCGAGGATCCCTTGTGGGAGTATGTTCATGCTTCTCGATGCGCTGGATGAGCAGCATTGGCGGTATGATGGTGCCATTACCATTTATAGTAGTAAAGGCTTGTGAAGCAAGGTGGGAATGTTTCTCTTTAGGTTTTTTCTCTTTAGTCTTTTTGTCCCCACATCGTCCATGCTTTCAGGACGAATCTCCATTGTTGCCCTGAGATTGCCATTTGGGGTTTCCCCCTTTGCGCTTGATAGCAGAAAACTTGGTGGCCTGAGGTGGGCTGATGGGCTTTCCAACTGCTGTGCGCTGTGAGGCCTCAGCAACAATGGAGTCCTTGACATGTTTAAACGTCAAGGCTCTAGTAGTGGTCGTGTTAAGGACTGTGGCGGATAGAGAATCGTACTCGCGTGGCATCGCAGCAAGTAGAATCATTGCCTGTACTAATTCAGGGATGGCGACATTGGCAGCCATAAGGCGCTCAAATTTATCAGCCATTTTGGCAATCTCTGGCGCAGGATTCGCAGCCAGAATTTTGATTGCGATTGCAGACCTAAAGTCTGCAAAGACTTGGGAGGGGCCATCAACACCATAATCAGTGCAGATGAGATCCCACACCTCCTCAGCAGTGTCCTTGGTGTTGGCACACTGCTGAATAGAGGGGGCCAGGCAGAGCACTAGGCTACCAATAGCCTGGTCATTCTTATTGTTCCAGGTCTGGAGCTTGGCATTAGCTTCTGCTACTAGTGCCACGTTTGTCGCTGTCAAAGGAGGTGCCAGGGGTGGTTTTAGTTCCATCCCGCTAGTTATTTGCCAGAGGCCCTGAGACCTGAGCCAAGCCTTCATTGAGTTGGCCCATTGAATGTAGTTAGAGCCGTCGAAAGTTTGTACAAGTTTTTCAAGGGTTGAAGACATGATGTTATAGTGGCAGCTGGTAAAAGTGCTCAATCAGTCCTCTATTCAAGAAAACACGTTCCATAATCTCAGGCAAAAACACTCCTTCAGAGTGGTTAACCCTAGTCAACCTGGGTTTTTAAATGCAGCTCACAGGGATCACAATGCAGCTCATGAAGAGCGCAAGGTTACAATTTGGAGACAATGAAGTCAACGTCATTCACAGACAGTTAAGGCACGTTCGTGACGTGCCCAGCAGGACCCATAACCTGTTGGAGCAGACTACATATGCTGCACAGAGGAAGAGATGACACGTTCCTTATAACCTACCTGGGGTTTAGTTAGTCTTAGAGCTAGGGTTTAGCAGAGGTAAGAACACTGTATATCTTCTATAGTACAGGTTCTCCTTATATACATAATAGTAAGGATGTCACATGACTCGGGAATGTGTTTACCACATGTATGCGCAGTAAGTGCAGTAACATGTGTGTGCTGCATGCATGGCCTCATGTATGCAGCATGTATCAGGATTTAATTTCAACAATCTGGACCTGTTTTGGCAAACCATGGAGTAGGGGCAAATATAGCTTCTACCATACCACAGGTTCAACTGCCAGCAGGGTAGAATGCACTTTTGGCCAATCCTATTCCTGCAGTTCCACCTGCACCTCAGTTACAAACAAGAAGAGGAAGAGGGAGAGGGAGAGGGAGGGGACTGGGACCATTGCATGATATTTCAGGTGGTCAAGCAGATTTTGCACTCAATAATCTGCATAGGGGACATATTGCATTGAGGAAAAAAACTGCAGATTATGATGCACATGTTCAGGAGTTACAACAAGCTGAGGCAGCTAAGGAGTATCAGCATCAGCAGGAATTATTACAGAAGGTTGCTGAGGAAAGAAGAATTGCTGAGGCTGTTGCTGCCAGAGAGAGGATATCACAGCAGGTGGCTGAAATGAGTAGGCAGCATAATCTGTAATTGCAGCAGGTGATTGAAGAGCAGCAAGCTGCTGAAGTGGAAGCAGCTAGGTGGCATAATTGGCAATTGCAGCAGTTGGCTGAACAAGAGCATCACAGGCAAGCTGCTGCAGTTGAGGAGTATGCACAAAGACAAGCTGCTGAAGCTGAAGAGTATGCCCAAAGACAGGCTGCTGAAGCTAAAGCAGCTAGGCAACACAATCAACAATTGCAGCAGCTGGCTGAACAGGAAAGGCAGAAGGAAGCTGCTGAGGCTGAAGAGCATGCACAAAGACAAGCTGCTGAAGCTGAAGCAGCTAGGCAGCATAATTGGCAATTGCAGCAGCTGGCTGAACAGGAGTTGGAGAGGCAGGCAGCTGCCCAGAAAGCTGCTATAGCTGCTGAGCCACGATATCATGATCCACCCAGACATATTAATATAGAGGCTGCATTGCAAGAATGTAACAGGTGCGATCAGGAATGGGCTCTCAGGATGCATCAAATGTGGAGAAATGAACAGTTTGCAGATGAGCAGGCACAGATGGATGAGGCTGAGGAGCTCCAACGTCTATCCATTGCAGACAGGAACTTGCATCAACAAATGATGAGGTTGGATCAATTAGCAAACAATATGTCTGGAGATCAGATTGATCAATATCGAGCTCAAGTGGATGCACAGGCAGAACAAATTCAGATGGATAGGGAAATGGCTGCATTGTTGGCTGCTGAGTATCAAAAACAGAGGAATAATAAGATTGCTTTCAAGAGGGAAATGGAGAATGAGGAATCTGATGATGATGGTGGGAGTGAGTCTTCTTTGCAATTTCCACCTTCTCCCCTGCCATCAGATTATTATGATGAATTTGGAAGGGTGACTGCTTTACAATTTCCACCATCTCCTATGCCATCAGATTATTATGATGAGTTTGGAAGGGTGTCTCTTCTACAATTTCCATCTTCTCCTTTACAATCTTCATCACCACTGCTGCCTGACCCAATATTCCATGTTCCTTCATTGCCACCTTCTCCCACACAATCTCCTTTACCATTGCTGCCTGCTTCATTTCTGAATCCTCCAATGTTGCCACCTTTGCCTCCAGCTATGCCTGTGCCTCTACCTCCACATCGACCTGCAAGGCCATTACCACTCGGTCGTGCATCTTATCAGGAGCCAATTCCAAGACATTCACTTGGACCCATAAATGTGGAGTGGCCACACTGCCATGCCTTGCATTTTGACTGTGAAAAGCTGTCCAGGTCTACCTGAGCTGTGCCAAAGTTTGGAAGTTGCTGCTTGCAGGGACAAATTCATCTGCCATCTTTCCAACCTGCTCCTGCCACATTGCGAGATCTGTTGTGTGGCAAAAGTCCTCTTTTGAAGGAATTTAAAACAAACATCTGACAATACAATGCTGCATTTGCATTCACTTCTTTGGGTGTCAAGGTAGACCATTCTGTCACAGGTATATCAGGCGTATACAGCTTTCGTATTCATGGCGATCTTCATCATCTTTCTGGAGCACTTCTGCCACCTCTTGGACAGCCTGCAGCCTATGCACAGCTCTATATTTATGATCCTATTGCACAGCTCAATATTCGTGAGCAGCGAAACAATAATCTCAGTTCAGTTATCATGACAGACCTGCAGGCCATGCTAAATAATACCCATCCTTATGTGCCTTTATTCAAGCAGGCATTTCAGATCATGAGGGAAAAGCCTCCAGAAGAGCAGGACAATGTCTCCATATGGCTGCAATCAGATAAAACCCAGGATTTACATCACTATAATCTCCCTACAGCCAATGGTGAAGTGGCAGCTATTATTCCAGGTGATGGCTCAGAGGAATGGTCTAATCACAGAGATATTGTTCTCAGGCTGAGAGGAGGGCTTAGGCATATTAGCCAGTTGCATCCATCCTATTCAACTCTGCACTATGTCTTGCTCTTTCCTCATGGTGAAGATGGATGGCATCCAGCTGCACACCAAGGTGCAGATGGAGCCAGAAGAGTTCCCAATGTCAGTCAGAGATGCTACTATGCTTATCAGTTGCACCCAAGGCCAGGAGAGCAGCCACCATTGTTGTGGGGAGGAAATCTTTTGCAGCAGTATGTTGTAGATGCTTGGGCCTCTATTGAACAGAATATGTTGAACTGAGTCCACCATCACCAGAAGGAGCTTAGGACTGATGTGTATGCTGGATTGAGGGATGCTGCCATGGGTGACCGGGATGAAAATATCAATCTAGAGGATCATGGGAGTCACATCATTCTTCCATCAACCCATATAGGCAGTGAAAGGCATATGAATCAGCTTTTCCAGGATTCCATGGCCATTTGTCACTTTTTCGGCAAGCCAGATCTCTTTTTCACCATGACTGCCAATCCACAGTGGCCAGAGATTCAGGAAGCTTTGTTGCAGGAGGAATCACCTAGGGTGTAGCACAGGTGACACCATGGGTTTCACTGGCAATACCACACCTGTCACCTGTGACACCATACCTGTACAAACACCATACCTGCAGGTACAGGTTATAAGCACAGGTTTTGTATGGTGTTTAAAAACTACAGTGGCACTTGAATAAACTATGTGTAGCTAAGACAAAGATGAGAAACAGCTATAGTAGAAAATTATTTAACTCTCTTATACTGCTTCAACACTTGAATCCACATATAAATTATGATATAGTGTTCAATTCTTTCACCAATCACCTGTCAGACTTATCCATCATAAAGAATGCAAAGAAACTTGTAATTCACTGTATTTAATGTGGGCATAGTAATTTTTGGCACAAAAGGAACTTTAAGAATGAACACTCCAGATAACCATGCAAAATAACATCCACTTTACTTAATTAGATCATTGTATGTCATAAAATACTACAGCACCAGTCAGATACATGTTTTTCACAGAGTATAACAACAAATGGATTCTCATAAAAGTTGATAAAAATGCTCTCAACTCATAGCCAAAGAGCTTAGAAGAATTGAACATGATATGAGATGCATCACAACTTAAACCTGTCACAACCTGCAACACCATGAGTACAGGTGTGGTGTTGCTACAGGTACAGATATACCAACCCATACCTGCACCTGTGCTACCTGCAGGCAAAATACCACAGGTTAACCTGTACCTGTGCTACACCCTAGAATCACCCAATTTACATTTTACCACACATGGGAAAAGGCAGGAAGCCTATGATAGGCCAGACATTGTTGCATGTGTTTTTGAACAGAAAAAGAAAGCATTGCTCAAGGACATCAAGAATGGTGTTTTGGGTAAAGTGGTGGCACACATCCATACCATCGAGTTTCAAAAGAGAGGCGTTCCATGTATGCACCTCCTTATATTTCTCGATCCAGTTGACAAAATCCATGATGCTCATGATGTTGATTCCATTGTGTCTGCTCAGATTCCTGACCCTGTCACACAGCCAATGCTTTATCACACTATAACTACCTGCATGCTTCATGGTCCTTGCAGTCATGACAAACCCAAGGCTTCATGCATGGTCGACAATAGGTGCAGCAAGAGGTATCCCAAGGAGTTCAGAGAACAAACTTCCTTTACTGCAAACAATTATCCTGATTATGCCAGACCCAACAATGGTAGAACAGTGAGGAAGTGTAATTATGTCTATAATAACAGACATGTGGTCCCACACAATCCTTATTTGGCTGCAAAGTAAGGAACATTTATCTGACATCAACATCAATGTTGAGATCTGTTCTTCAGTCGAGGCTGTCAAGTACATCCACAAGTACATATACAAAGGCCATGACAGAACCATGATTGAGATTCTTGATCAAGACAGAGATGAGGTCAAGGAGTATATGGATGCACATTACATTGGATCTGTGGAAAGCTGCTGGCATATAAATGAATTTGGAATGCATGCAGAGTCTCCTCATGTTTATTGTCTGCCTGTCCATCTGGAAGACCAGCAAACAGTCTACTTCAATGCAGACAACAATATCAATGAGGTTTTGGAAAGGCCTGCTGCCAAGACCACACGTTTCACTACTTGGTTTGAAGCCAACAGATGATATGAAGCAGCATGTACTGTCACCTACCAGAACTTTCCTCAAGCATGGGTCTACAATGCAACCAAGAAGCAGTGGAACCCAAGGAAGCAGCATGACCCTGCTATTGGCAGAATGTACTTTGCTTCTCCTGCTCAGGGGGAAAGGTTCTACCTCAGGCTCCTTCTTACTGTTGTCACAGGGGCAACATCATTCCAGCACTTGCGCACTGTCAATGGTGTCATCCATAATACATTCAAGCAGGCCTGTGTTGCATTGGGTCTTTTGCAGGATGACCAGGAATGGGTCCAGTGTCTTACAGAGGCAGCCCAGATGCAGCTTGGTTCCTCTCTCAGATTGCTTTTTGCCACCATTCTTCTTCATTGCAATCCAACATCTCCTGACATCCTGTGGAACCAGTTCAAACATCACATTTGTGATGACCTCAGAGTCAAGCTTCTTTCAATTTATCCAGATACAGACTTTACAGATGATCAAGTTTACATGTATGGCTTGCATCTCATCAATCAGATTTTTATCAGATCAGGCAAACAACTTTCTGATTATCCAGAGATGCCCACCATTGAAGGAAACTGGCACATTGATGTTCCTGCCAATAGGCTTTTGCAGGAACAAAGGGATTACAATGTTGAAGAGTTGGCCATCACTGTCGCTCACAATCTCCAGCTTTTCAATCACAGGCAGAGATGGGTTTTCGATGCTGCAATGGATTCTGTCAACAATAACAAGGAAAAGCTCATGTTCTTGCATAGTGCTGGAGGTTGTGGAAAGACCTTTGTCTGCAACACCATCACAGCTGCTGTTCGTGCTCAAGGAAGAATCACTCTCTGTGTGGCATCATCTGGAATCGCTGCATTGCTTCTAGAAGGTGGTCCACACAGCACATTCCATGTTCAAAATCCCAATCGAAATCGATGAGGCCTCTACTTGCAGAATGCTTCAAGGTTCAGATCTGCACCAGGTCCTTGATCAAACTTCCATCATCATCTGGGATGAAGTTCCTATGCAGCACAAATATGCCACAGATGCAGTAGACTGCACTTTGCGTGATCTTAAGAAGAAGAATGTTCCATTTGGTGGAATCACTGTTTTGTTTGGAGGTGACTTTAGACAGACCCTACCTGTTATTCCTAGGGGCACTAGAGAACAGATCATAGCTTTATCTATCAAAAGAAGCACTCTCTGGAAATGCATTACTGTCTATCACTTGACCAAGAATATGCGACTCAACAGAACTCCAGAGAACACTGCACATGCTGCCTGGCTCTTGCACATTGGTGCAGGCATGACAGTGGATGCTGCAGACACTATACAGATTCCACACAACATGCTCTGCCATGGAAATATCATGGATCACCTTATCAACTCTACATATCTAGGCATAGAGCAGAGGAACAAGCCAGATCAGTACTATTTGGATAGGACCATTCTCTCCTGCACAAATGACAATGTTGATGTCATCAACTCTCTTCTCCTTAGCAGATTTCCTGGACCAGAGCATGTCTTCAACAATGCTGATACAGTCTCATTCAGAGAGCAGGAGTTAAACAACTACCAGCCATATCCTGCAGAGTATCTAAACTCTATCAAAGCAAGTGGCCTTCTTCTCTCCAGGCTGGCACTTAAGATAGGCTATCCTCTCATGCTTCTATGCAATCTGAATGTCACCATGGGTCTTTGCAATGGAACTCGACTTATCCTTCTTGAAGCCAGACCACATATATTGAAGTGCAGGATTATCAGTGGAGATGCACAGTTTGCAGGAAATATCGTTTTCATTTCTTGGATCACATTGGAGCCTTCAGCAGAGACCTTGCCATTACCACTCCATCAACATCAATTTCCAGTTCTCTTGGCATTTGCCATGACTATCAACAAGTCACAAGGCCAATCAGTATCCCATGTTGGCTTGGACTTGCAGACACCAGTGTTCTCACATGGGCAGCTATATGTGGCACTGTCAAGGTGTACATCTGGAGAAAGGATCAAGGTGCTGTTGAATGAAAACAATCCAAATAACAGAACTGCCAATGTGGTATACAAGGAAGTGTTGAATGGAGTTGTTTAGCAAAGGTGAGTAACTTGAAAGATTATTTACAAGAATTGGAAACTAATATAGATATCAAGATAAACTTGGATTTAGAATTAGAATTAGAATTAGATTTGGATTGTACTTGGATTGAATCAAATGTGTGAAAAATTTATTGTGAGAAGACTTTAGGGCAGGTTACTAAACCTTTGTGCATTGAATTACAAGTCAATACAAGTTTCTAATGATGTCAATAACAAGTCAATAACCAGTAAATACAAATTTGTAATAAAGTCAATAACAAGTCAATAAAAGTTTGTAATAATGTCAATAACAAGTCAATACAGATTTGTAATAAAGTAACAAGTCAAGAAAAGTTTGTAATGATGTCAGTAACAAGTTTGTAGTAAAGTCAATATAACAAGTCAATACAACTTTGCAATAATGTCAATAACACCTTAATACAAGTCAATACCAAGTCAATACAAGTTTGTAATGAAGTCAGGAACAAGTTGATATGAGTTTGTAATGAAGTCAATACATCAATAATGTGTTAATCTGATAACAAGGTAGACTTGAGTAACTGTAGTAAGATTAAGCATTGTGTTACATATACGTGAGCTGGCCCATGACAAAGGCATGGGTCATAAGCTTGTCAGATATATGCATCAGCATCAGCATATGTATCGGGAACAGGGCCAGGGTCAGCAATTGGTATGAACATTGGCTTTAAAGGCATATATTATTGGTCTACCAATTAAAGCACCATATATATAGGAAAAAGGCTATCACTCATTTTCACTAGTGTCCATCATATCATCAGAGCCAGGCAACCAAGTGTCATCAACATAACTGAAGTTGGCATGACTATAGATCAGGAGTGTGATGCAAGAAGGAGTGGGGTTCTCTATTTGTGAGGTGCTGGGGAACCCAGTTTGGAAATGATTGTCATCAGAATCAGCATTGGGGCTGGTTGAATCAGCCTCTGAATGGGTCTCTGACAATGAGAGGAAAACATCAGCTGCATCAGATGTGGTGGAGAAAGCAGTTGAAAGGGGAGGTGCAGGGGAGGATGAAGAGGGAGAATTAGAAGCTTCAAGGTAAAAGGCAGTGGCATCAAAGCCAGTTGGAGAACTGGTGTGGGAAGATGCTGATGATGAATGATGGTCCTGCCAAGCCCATGCTGCCTGAAATGCAGTAGGCTGATCGGCATCTTTTGATGCATCATCCTCCCCTTCCCATAACATAGCAGCATAAGAGGCAGTGGGCTAGGCGAGGGTGGTGTGTGCATTAGCATAAAGATCATCAGCTTCATCATTGGCATCCACAGTGGGAGAAGCATCAGGAGCGGGGACAGAATTGGGAATGGTGGTGGCATTGGGCTCAGCAGCAGAATGTGATGAATTATCAGATCCAGCATCTGAAAAATAAATACCAGCATCGATACCAGTTACAGTGGGTGGTGAACTGTAGGCACCAGAATGGAGGTTGGGAGACTGGCTGTGATCGACCACTCCTTATTCTTATCATATGCACCATCAGCCAGAGACTGAGCATACCCAAAATGATATTTGGTCTTTGGTGATGGGTTAGATGCCAAAACATCACTCTCTGTGATGTCAATACCCCAGGTCCACTTGTGGGAGGGGGGGAAGAGCCTTCAGGCACTCGAGTTCTGCCTGTGCATGTGCAGACACTAGTTCCAATTGTCTTCTTGTTGCTGATTGCCTTGACCATCTCCCAGTGTGTTCATGGGTGGATGCTGCTGCTGCTGCAGTTGTTAACTTCTGTGGTTTAGACTGAAGCTCCTTGAGCAGGGCTAGCCCATGAAGCCATTGAAATCCTGCTGCTTTCCAGACATTCATAGCAGCCTCTGCTGATGATTCACAGCCATCTACTAAGTCATGGATCCTGCATGCTTCATCGAACATATCCCCAATGAGAGCCTGCAGGTCGATGCAAGATTGGCAGTTGGCTCGGCCATCGGCAGCATTATCTGCTGGTTGGCTATTATTGGGTGGCAAGCCAGTGATCAGAGGGGAAGGGATGTACTGGCGATAGCTATTGAGGCATTTATCCATGGTGTCACTGGCAAAAATCTGCCCTGGTGCCGGTTCACTATTGCATCTCCACCAATCACATACATAGGAATCCACCAGACAGCTAGGACTGTCAGTGGCAACACCATCATCCAATGTGGCCAAGAGAGATGGATGGAATCTGAGGGGTAGGTGGTCCAAATTGACATTGGTGAGACTGTCAGCCAAGGACCAAAAAAGGATCAGCACCTCCATCATAAGGCTGATGGAGGCGCTGATGCTGATGCATGACATGACATACATCTGTCATATGGCAGTGATGTATACTTATTTCCTTTAGGAAAGATACATACAAGTTCAGCATAGAAAATTTTCTGCATCCAACATTGTTTTACAAAGTTTGCATCATCTAACTCCAACAAAACTCAATGGAATTGGGACTCTGTGTACCAAATGATCTCTTGCATCCAGATTTAAAGTTCTTATTTTGGGCTTGATTGCAAAGAAAAAGGGTTGAAGATTGAGAGTGTTTTGTTTGACATAGTATTACTGGTTGTGGTTGGTGATCAAGATAATTGTGTTTAGATGAATCATGTTTACATAATACAGGCTTATTTCAGTCACAAAGGGGAGATATAATCAGAATTTGCTGATCTAAATGCATTTCATATGTGACCAGTAGAAATTTCTCTTTCCATCGATTTCTCTGAGCCCGTGAATGAAACCAATTTCATCGCCTGACTATAAAAAATATTAGTACATACAAAATATATTTACATTCCCAGAATTGGCCAGCATCAAGATTGGCAGTGGCATCAGCAATATTAATATTGGCAATGGCAACTCTAGGATCAGCAATGGCAACACCAATATTCAGCAATGGCAACAGTGGGATCAGCAATGGCAACACCAGGATCAGTAGCAGCTGGTGCCTACCATATCCCCTCTGCACCAGATGTATTTCAACAGATGATTCCAGCATCATCTCAAAATCCATCGGCCTCAGCATGGGCATGACCTATCCAAAGGACAGCTGTTGACCTTGCACAGCAGGAAGCCATTTCAACCTAGCCTGTTGGGAGGAGACAGAGAATTAAACAAGTGAAATTTGGAGAGTAGATTTACAAATAGATTGCTATGTAACATGGGAAAAAAAAATTAATCCAACTTTTATGTACATGCCAAATAATATCTACTCCTTTCTGCCTTGCTTTGTCTCCCCTCTGTCCTCAGGTGTGGCTGCTCTCTCCCTTGGGTTAGGCTCAGGGGTGGTACTTCTGGAAGGTAGTCCAGATGGACCAGGGGTCAGCCTGCATGGGGACTGGCACAGTTGTGCAGGGGGAGGGGACAGCCAGGGTGAGGTGATGATATCGACTACTGATGATGGGGCAGCAGGCTCAGGCTCACTGAGCGATGTTGGGGGGAAGAGGAGAGGGAGTTGTGAGGCCATAGGTGTTGTGGGCTGTATGATTTTGTGAGAATCCTGTGGTGTGGCAGGAATAATTTGGATGGGGGGGCACCAGCCAAGGATTATTCCCCAGCAACCTCTTCAGGTATGGCCAGGCCCTCTTCACCATCGGGCTCAGCCATCTCTTCATCTTTGTCCTTGGCAGCGGGAATGGGAGTAGCATCAGAAGTGGAAGTGGGAGCAGGCATGGAACCAGCAGCAGAAGTGGGAGCAGGCATGAGAGTGGGCATGGGAGAAGGAGTGGGAGTGGGAGTGGAAGAAGTGGGAGGAGGAGTGGGAACAGGAGCAGGACTCGGAGCAGGAGTGGGAGTGGCATTGACTTCCTCAGCATCCATCCTTTCTTCCCAATCCACCTCTGCCCTCCTGCTTGGAGTCCTCTCAAGGCGATCCACCTGCCCAGTCATGTAACTATTGTATAACATGATGGGCTGTGCACCAGCCTGCAACCCAAGGTATCCTTCAATGTCATTCACCCTGTTTTGAATCAAGTGAAATGTGTTCCAGAGTTCTCATATGTGGAGTTGGGACTCTTGCACTGACTCTTCATTCCACCGTGCATGCTGGTACATGTCTTCCTCCAGTTGGTATAGACATCCACTGAGGGAGGCATAGTCAATGGGGGAGGGGCTGGCCATCAGGGGAGAGGGGGCAGTCAGCTCAGGCTTGGGATCAGCCATGTCAATATCCTGTTCCACAGCTATAGGTATACATGTTAGTTAGTGGTTTTATGTGTCATGATATGGAAGAACTCACCTTTGGTCCTTTTTCTCTTGCAGTAGACTGCCTAGATGATTCCTCTCCACTGTCTTCACTGGAAAATCATGCTTTCTTTTCTTTTCATCTTGCCAATCCTTTTGCTTTCTTCATTCTTGGCACTCGATCCACGTCCTCTGGATCGCACTGAACTTTCCCTTTCCCACAGAAGTAGCATGCAGTTTTGCTGTTTACCTGATCTCAACACTGACACCTAAGCATGACACATCATGCACATGGCATCATTCACAAACTCCCTTGCTGGGGTGGTTCTCATCCCTCCCTTGCTGTGTTGTGCCACTTCTGCTCTATCCTGGAATTGGCACTGGCATCGCTCTCCATCTCCTCATCCAAATCTTCATTTGATCCCTTGCTACTCTCCACCTCTTGCAACGTGCATGTCACTGTGATGACTGGCAGTATTGGACACTGGGCAGGGGCAGGAATTCTGGATCCTGATGCTTCTGGTTGGGCCTGCATCTTGGCCCATGCAACTGCCACTTCTCTCCTTGTTGGCATTGGCATTGCTGCTGCCACTCCTGGTGCCTTTGCCTTTGCTGCTCCCATTCCTCATTTCTTGGCCACTGCCATCCCTTCTTTCTTGGCCGCTGCCATTGATGCCTTCTTGGTCGCTGCCATTCCTGTTCCCACTGCCACTGCCATTCCAGCAGGTGATGCTGTTCCTGCTGTCACTGCTGCTCCAGTGGCTATTGCTGGTTCAGCTCTCATTGCCACTGCCATTATCAAGTCAGTTGGTCCAGCTGCTGTGTATGCAGCATCTGTGATGCCCTTTTTCTCATCAAAGGTCTTCATTGCCCTCCATTGACCTTCAATAAACCTTTCATCCCCTGTCCTGTCTGACTTTGACCATGCTACCACAAATCCCCACAAAAAGGCATCAGCCCAGAAGACGGCCTGCACATCTTCTGTGAGGACCTCTCTTTGGCACCCAAATAATGTTTTCTACAATTTATAAGTGCATAGTTGGTCTGATAGCATGCCGATCTACTCACAAGCACCAATTTTCTTTCCTTCATCACCATAGTGATCCTTCCATCCTGAAGTCCATTATGGATGGCCTGTTCGATCTTGCTGATCTGGGTGAGGACTTGGTCACATATAATGTTCATGATGGATGATAGGTCAGCTACAGCAGCAGGGTCGATATTGATATGAAAAAGTGTGAAACACTGAAGATCAACAATCACATGTTGTTGATCCCTATACAATCAATATATACAAACAAAGTAGTGTTCCCATTTTAAAACTCAAACCCAGCTTTTTGAGTATGCCGAAATTTGGTAGTTGGGTAGCCTTAACCTAGCTTGGCTCTTCTTGTTGAGGAGGTTGATGTGATGTAATAGTGTTTTTTATTCATTTCCAATGAATTGATTGGCCAACACAGGCATTGGCATTGGTCAACAGCATTGGCATTGGCATCAGCAGCATTGGGCATCAGAATAGGCATTGGCCATGAACAGGGCATTAGCACAAAAAGTGCATCAGCATCAGCAAACATCAGGGCCAGGGTTAGCATTGAGCATTCCAGCATTCACAAATGGGTACTGGCAATATTTAATCATTAGATACAGCACACAAAGCAATGTTCAATGTAGATACAATAAGAATGTCATGGCCTTGGCATCACATCAGTAAGAATCAGCAGGGGGATTGGCATCATTGTCATGCTCATGGAATGATGGTGATAGGTCCACTATGCACTTTAAGGTCTGGAAATGGATCCCACTTGTATCGACACATTACAACATGCACTCTAAAGTACTACGAATGCCACAAAATTGACTTCGAACCATTTTTGCATTATTTCGCACTATTTTGGACAACTTTGAACAACTTTGAACTATTTCGCAACACTTCGAGCAACTTCGCAGTATTTCGAATGGCATCAGCCACCATATAGCTGTCTTGAAACACTTTCGATACATGCTGCACATTTGGAACAAGCCAATTTGACACATATTGAGCACTACTGGACACGAGGAGGGAGTACAAGAGAGTTAGAATGCGATAAGTGCATTTTTGTGTTTCATTGATATACTCTTACTATATGGGAACACTATATGTGTCATCATTGATTCTTTCTCATTTGTTTCATGATCTACAAGTCCTCGTTGTTTGATATATTTGCCTCATGTTTTACACATGTTCTTATTTCCTTTTTAGTACTATCTCTTCATTTTGTATATAGACTTGTACTAGTTAGTTAGAATGGGGAATATACCAATGGGGAACAGCACAAGTTACCCTCTCGCTTATCATCAGATTTAAAAGTCATTCTCTTCAGTCTTAGTTCACATTGTATCTCTAAGTTCTGTGAAATATCATGAACTTCTTCGAAACTATCATATTTGCTCTCCATTTTATCGCCCATCGCCTATCGCCATTCGACAAACACTTCACATTTGTTAAACTCACCCTTCAATATACTTCAAACCTATTTTGTACTTCTTTAAACCTCTTCGAACCTCTTCAAACTTCTTCAAGCCTATTTCGAACTATTTTGCACATCTTCGAACCTCTTTCGAACTCTTTCGAACAACTTTGTATGCTCTTACAGATTATTCGAACCATCCATTATTATTTCACGTCACTAAACACATCGTTTTGGTCTCAGCGGTGATATTTAATACCAACTTGCACCCTTCCTCTGACTTGTGTTATACCATCTGAAGCCATTTATAGGTTTTGTTTGGGTTTCTGGGTTGAGTATCATCAATGGTCTGATTGGAATCTCTGAGAACTTGCATTTGAATGATTTTAGATTAGATTAAACTCCATCCTTTCCTTTAAGGTTGCATATGTCTTCAAGGTGACATCCTGCTGTTCCAGCTTTTCGACCTCGGCCATGTAGAGATGATGACTGGCATCCTTATATGATGTTCCAAATTGGTTTTGCAGGGCTTTCACTTCAGCATGGCAGTTCAACAGCTTCCTGGCTGTCAATGTCTGCAACAGGATCAACTATAGTCACACAAATGAGGACCATGACACCTACTGGGTCAGCCAGTAGCATGAGCTGGTTTCAGGCCAACAGATAGTACAGTTGATCAGTCATGTTTTCAGACTGCAAAATGATGATTAGTAAGATGATAGAGCATTGGAAGGAAATATGGCATCAGCCAGATACATGTTATTGGCCAAAGACATGGCATTGGCCAAAGGCATGGCATTGGCCAAAGGCATGGCATTGGCCACTGGCAATGACATTTGAACTGAAGGAAATATTACCCTTCCCCATATGCCATATGCACTTTGAATTCTACTTTCTTTCAATAGGCCTCCATCGCCTGGAGGGTAGCCAGAATCATAAAATGGGGCACAAGATAGTGCTGCCCATTGTCACTTCAGATTGGGACATAGACATCAGGAATATCTGCCTGGCTTTCTTCCTGATTGCTCATTGTAGAGGGATGGATGTAGGAAGAGAGATGATAACACTATCGTGTTTAATCAGTGATCAGAGATCTATCGATGGGGGATTATTTAGTTGGCAATATTTGGCCACTGTTGCCGATCTCACTATTGCTGATCCCACTGTTGCCGATGATGTGTTCTGTTGGTACTCGGTGCAGAGTGTCAATGGAAAGGGTGAACACTTAACCTACTACTGCAGGTGTGCTCGGGGTGAGGGGGGAGTTTGCTTAGAGGGCCTTGGACCATCCTTCGGGGTGCAGAGACTATGGGGAGGCTGTTACGGCGGTTTTCAATGTGTGCACTAATTGTGTACGCTAAAGGGGAGATATGCCCAGTGGCAGGAAAGTGCGCAACACAAAGTGGCAAAAATGTGCAGTGTGGAAAAATGTGCAATGGGAGCACAAAAGTGCACAACGATGAGGGTGATGAAGGTGGGAGGTGTAGTGGAATGAAGACAACACTGGGATGTGCTGTGAAGGTGGTGTGTAGGTTGGGGACACAAACGGGATGAAAGCGCAAGGGGTGGAAAAAGGCGCAAATGGTGCGCAAAACACGGCTATGCAAAATAAGTGTGCAAATGCAGCTATATGAAGGGCACACTGTATGAGTGCACAAACGAGGATGAAGGATGCAATGCAGGGACAAAATGCAACAATATGATGAGGGGATGCAAACAATATGCAAATGTGGCTATACGAAGGGTGCACTACAAAGGCACATGGGCTGGACACTGGTGCACAGACTATGTGCAACGCTGACTGAGCTATGAACTATCAGGGGGGGGAAAGATCCTCTGGATTTTCTATCTGTCCACCTACTATGTACAAATGGCTTATGTGATAAAAATGGTAAAATAAGGTGTAAAAATAGAAAGTGCCATGTGCTACCCACAAGTGCATCCATTTGCCCATCTAAACCCGACCGCACTATGCCGCTGCCTCAGCCAATAAGATTTGCACACCATTAGCCCAATACCCAACTGTCCTGGTGCGATGCACTATTTTTGGTGCACTCTAGGTCTCGTGCACTCTTCCCAATTAATCTGCTTCAGTGTTATGTGTTGCATGCTGCGCCTTAGTAATAATGACATAATTGACCTGTGCCAGTTACCAAATAAGGCAATGCTGATTGGAAATGTGGAAGAACTATAAGGAGATGCTGTGAAAGGCCAAGATTATGTAAAAGCGCCCAAGTGCACACAGTCCAATGCCAAATAGGCACAAAGTGCCCCAGTTATGTAAGAATGTGCAGTTCACTCATGTTGGAATCGTGGTGCACCTCAAGTAAATGTGCCAGTAAGATGAAAGCCACGATGTGCAGCGCAACTGGTGTAGTGGATTGTTGTGTGTGTGATAGGGATTGTGCAATGAGTGCACAGTAGAGAATGTGAGTTGCAGGTGTAAAAGGAGCACACAAAGGTGCATCAAGCGTGCAATAAATGTAAAAGGCAGATAAGGAGTGTGGGGGGGGGGTGCGCAGAGGCAGTTTGAAGTGTAACAGGGCACATCTAGGGTGCACAATGGTAGGCAGCTATGGGGGAGCCAAAGTGCAGTAGAAATGTAAAAGGTGCACAAAAGTGCACCTAAATGGTCAAAGGCACACAAATGCACACAAAAGGCACACAAAAGTGCACAGAGGTGCACTGGAGTGCAATGGAGCACACTGGAGTGCAATGGAGCACACTGGAGTGCAATGGAGCACACTGGAGTGCAATGGAGCACACTGGAGTGCAATGGAGCACACTGGAGTGCAATAGAGCACACTGGAGTGCAATAGAGCACACTGGAGTGCAATGGAGCACACTGGAGTGCAATGGAGCACAATGGAGCACAATGGAGCGCACTGGAGTGCAATGGAGTGCAATGGAGCACACTGGAGTGCAGAAAGTGGACAAAGGCACACGGACATGCACGGGAGCGCACTTGGGTGCATGAAAGTGCATGAAGGTGCACAAAAGTGCACTGTGCAAAGTGAGTAGAAGATGTCCAAACGGTGCACACAATCATGAAAAATGCTGTAGTATGAGTGCAGGGTGATAGGGAGCTGTATCACCGATCCCACTGTTGCTGATCCCACTGTTGCTGATCCCCCCATTGCTGATTCTACTGTTGCCAATTCCGCTGTTGCTGATCCCACCACTAATGCTTTTTCCCTTGCCCTTGCAAGATGGTGGATTGTGATCAAGATAATTGTGTTTACATAATACAGAATGTTTTGGTCATATAGGGGAGATATAATTGGAATTTGCTGATCTAAATGCATTGTCAGCCCTCAATGCTAATTCTTGCCAGAAAGCCTGCTGGCGATTAGCATAGGCTAGTAGGCCAGAAAGGGTATTCTTGGACCATGAGGCTGACTGCCACCATTGGCTGTGATAGATGAAATATTGCACAGTCCACTGCATTTCATATGTGACCAGTAGAACTTACTCCCTCCATCTATTTCTCTGAGCCTGTGATCAAAGCCAGTGTACTCTCCTGACTAATAAAACTGTTAGTGTAATGAATATGGATGGCCACAAAATACATTTACATTTCCAGAATCGAGTGGCATCAGCATCGGCATTGGCATCGCTGTGCTGTTTGGTAATGACACCAGTTCGATTGTGGGTATTATGCCAAATTCAGGACAGGTGAAGATTAGTAGAGCCTGGTGCATTTGGCTTCAGAATAGCTGTGCTAGCATTGAGGTCATCCTTCATTAACTGCTGAAACATACTTGATGTCTCAGCATCACAGTTTATTGCCACCAGTTGGCTTCAACAATGGTTATATATTCAGGCATGCAAGGCAATTTTGTTAACAACATCCTGGACAACAGCTTGTGCTTGGGTGTGAACTCCCTTTCTTGGCACCACTTGGATGATATGTGAATATTGAAATGATTTATCAGCAATGAGCTCCCACAACTGATGCAGCAGTCAGCTTGCCTGGTTCTTCCTGAGGTTAATCTCCACATTAGCAAGTTCTCCATCATGTGGGAGGCATACTTGTTGCTCCTCAACTAGAATAGTGTTTGTATCAGCCAGAAGAGATGAAGCAGAAGTCTCTTGGTCAAAGGGTTCTATGTCATCAAAGTTCTCAAATTCAGTTTCATTGTCCCAGGTGATTCAGGAGGGAACAATATAATGCTTGGCAATGTTGGCAGCATTTTGTAAATGTGTTAAGGTTGCCATATGAGATGTGAGAGCTTCTCTTTCCCATTCAACAGCTTGCATGTCAGAAGTGTGAGGTGCTTTACCAAGTCAACGGACTTTTCTCATAATTGAATCCTGGTGCAGATCAATGAGGGATTGTGATACATCAATCTTGGTAGGAAGTATGACCCACTGCATTTGTTCAAAAACAATAGCAAAATCAATCCACTGCTCAACTGCTGATTGAATGAGTGTCGATGCTGTGACCATTCGCAATGCCAGTCCCAATGCTGGTCCTGGTCCTGGTCCCATTCCTATTCCCGATGCCAGTTGTGATCCCTGAGTGGCATACATATCTATTACCCTGACATCTGTTAGCCTTAGCATTTCTGCTGTGGTGACTTCATTCACCCATCATTCGACTGTCTGTTGACCAAAAGCTGCTGTCATTTCTGCATGGTGCTTTCTGAGCTGTGTGGATATCTCAAGGGCTTCTTGAGATTTTGAGCACAGTGTGACTGTCATGCTGAGCATTTTCTTGTGATTTGAATCTGTAGCATGATCATCAAGCATTTTAGCCCAATGTGGCAACATCGCTATTCTGACTGTTGGGAAAATAGAATTCAGTGATGACCACAAAGACTTGAGTATTTCCCTTGCTACAATGCCAGACTTTGGAATAAAAGATGGAGGATAGCAAAAAAAGCATTCATCCTTGTGGCCATGAATATGCAAAAGCCAAATGGCCTGGTCAATGCTCAAGCTGGCCAGCAGATGTGCACCAATACACTCCTGAATGTGGATGATGTATTGGCAGACAATGTCATAAATGAGCATCACTCCCTGTTGATGGTCAACCCTGGTGGTTTTCAGGGCTTGGAGGAAAGCAAAGTTGACATTCTTTTGCTGTTCTCCCTGAAACAAGTCTATCAGTGCATTGGGTGCATAACAGCCATGCCGTGCGCATGCAATGGCCACTACTCCAGTCCCATCACATGCCTTTGATGCCAAAAAAGCATTTGCAATGGCTCAGAATTTATTTTCACATGGAGCCTTCTAAAAACCCATGTATCCCAATCAGAATGAGCATTGGGAGTGGCACTGGCAGCAGTTACAGCATTGGCCACCACAAAGTGAAGTGTATCTACCATGAATCATTCTATGGCAGCTTGGAGGAATTGCTCATATCCAGCCTGATTTTGGGCCATCCCAGCTCCATCCCATAGCCATACATTAGCATTGGAGTTTTTTTTTTCTGCCAGACATGGTCAGCTTTGAAATTGCCATCGGCCATGAATATGTGTTTAAAAACAAATGTGAGAGCCATAATATTATTTCAGATGCAACTTGTACAATCAAGATATTTAGTCACCCACCGGTTCACATCGTGCTTCCAATTTTCTGGTATATTTATGCCTGCTTGAGGACAGGCTGGACAGTAATTGGCAAGTGATCCTGGTTTGGGATTCAACAGATCTTTTTAATTGAGTCTATACCCTGCCCACTTCAATCTTTTCATCCAACGCCATAAGCAGGACATGTGCCGAAGCTCATGGTAGAGGTTGACCACTTTGGCAGGCCTCATCAGTAATGTTATGTGCCAAATCAGCTGGTAAAACTGATAGGCCAATGTCTTCAATTCCAGATTACAGAGCTGAAAATGGTCTAGAACCTGCATGGTGAAAAGAGTGCATATTTTGGTGAAGCTGGTCGGGAGCAAGTTACTGGTTACTAGGTCCAAGGGAATTTGGTGTTCTCTCTGACACTGGCAGGTAACCATTGCTAAATAATGTATTCCATTCATATGCACCACATGGATATAGCTGTTGTTCAAGGCATCAGCAGTCAGCAGTGCAGTGGTCAGCTCGGGATCAGCAGTTGCTAGTATGGTTGTTGCCTGGGCATTGGTCCTCATGCATTGTTCAGACAAATATGGTTGAAACCCATGGATGTCTTCATCAGCATGTTAAACTTCATGTTCATCATCACCATCAAAGAAGTCTTGTAAGCTGTCATTGACATCATTATTGCCCTTTTCTTGAGCCAAAGGGCATCAAGGTGATCAAAAAAGGCTGCATCATCTCCAGTCTCATCGTCTGCTGTACTCTCTTCATTCCCAATGCCAACTGATGATGTTGAGCTGTTGCTATTGCCAAGTAATAATTGGCTGACTCTGCCTCAGCTTTATCCTTCATTTCTTCAAATGTCTCCAGATATTTCATTTGAAAGTTAAGAGCATTGCAAATTGGCTGATCTGTTTGGTGCTGGACCAAAAGATACATGCCAACCTCCCATAGCTCAGCGCGGTGGAAGTGCATGCCAGTCCAGCATTCCATGCAATGGAAGGGGTTCTGCCTGTGTGTTATGTGCATACATGTCCAGCAAAGTGTGCTTCCTAGTGAACAATCAATACATCTCCAAATTGCCCATTTATTCAGTTGACATTGGTTGCAAACTTGTTTGTCAATGGACCATGTCTGCTGAGCCTGGGATGCTTGCAGCAATTCATCTACTCATCCCACAAACTGCAATACATAGTCCTTCTGTCTCTATCAGTTGTATATGAGCCTCAATAAGTCAATACATGTCAGAAACTGACCATGCCAAGCCATGGTCGAACTGGCTCATCAGCCACCTGAGGTTCTTGCATATCCCATTCTGGAGCAAGACTTAGATTGTCATGGATACCAGCTGAACTCAATTCACCATGTTCTTCTGTAACCAGAGGCAAGGGAACCTTGATACACTTTGTTTTTGGTCCATGTCTCATGTTGACCTCAACTTCTACATGTGTAACAGTATTGACTGCATCATCATGGTCCTCATGCAAGGGTGCATTTTTCTTTGATCTTCTCTTTCTCTTGTAAGGAGCTCTTGTCAGGCGCATGATGATTGAGGGGAATCGATTGCGGTGATGGATTATTTATTTGTACTATTGGCCTCATGTGATCCTTGTGTTATTCTCATGCTGATAATATGTTATGCCTGATGATGACGAGAATCATTCTTTCCTCCACATCAATCCCCCTCCAATGCTGCCTGAGCCATCAGAGAACCTGGGTGTGAGACAGTATCACAAGGGGAGATATATGGTCGAAGAGTGGAGAATTATTGAGCCTTATAGAGATGCATTCCAATCACAGGAATCCAAAGCTGGCTGGTTACAAATACTCAATTGTGACATTCTCCCTGTTATATTCAATTACTAGGTGTCAATTGAAAGGGCTCCAATGGATGAGGAGAAGAATTGCCTATGTGCCAAGGTGAACCATCAACTTAAAGCATGTGAAAATTCTATTTTTAATCACATCACAAGGAACTAACAACCTGGCTTTCAAACAACTGGCAAATAATGAAGAGCTACTCACACAAATCAAACAACTTCAAAGTGAAGCGATCAGAAGCCATTTGGGCCTTATACCAGGATTGAGTTTTGAAAGAGATCAGAAACCTGCTAGATATTGAGAATGCCACCACAAGTACACCTGGATGGTTCCAGATGTGACTGCCAGCCATCAAGAGTGTTTTTAACAACATGACTGCAGAGGAAAAGGTAATCCTTGAGATCGAGCAGGATAAAATGATGCAGGAATGTTATTCCGAGCAGACGAAGTGAAGGTACATTAATGCTGTTGCCACTGCCGATGCTGATAGCAACTGACATTTTACAGACTAGCAGAGAAAAACCTGTGTAAGTGTGTAGAGGAGAGTGCCTGACAACACTGGTTAGAAATGGGAGTGCTATCTGTGACATTTACAGCCTATACTGCATCTAATGGTTTCATGGTTGTTGTTGTGTGAGTGGAATCTTTAATTGTGATGCTGATTACAGTCATGACAATGTCACCTCTTTAATGGCTACCCCTGCATGATCATTTCTGGACACCTATCATGATCATATCACAGAGCTCAAGCAGAACCTCGTGAGTTATGTCAAAGCTTTACATGCATCAGACATTGCCTCAAGGTCAGCAATGCAATCTAACACCACCACACTACAAACCCAACTTCTGATGACTCAGGATGGGTTCCCCATCCTGCCCACACCATGGAAAGGATCACAATATGAGAAAAAAGAGCTGGAGCAATGGTTTATGTTGTATGTTGGGCAGCATTACAGTATGACAACTTCTCATGCTACAAACTGTTACTTATCTCCATGCAGAGCCAGCCAACAATTGTCATAGTGGCCATATCCCATTCAAAGCAATTGCTGACCAAAACTCTTTATTCATCAATCCTGAATATCTCTCAGGAAGGTTCAAATTCAGAGACCCATGGAACATGCACAAGAGCATCATAGAAGACTTCTTTGACTATGTTCTGCAGTGTCAAATAGTGCAGGGCCCTGAAAGAGCATTCAGATTCAAAGGAATTAAAGCGAGCAATGGGAGTGTGTCTTCTGCACACTATCCTAATAATTTAAATAACTCTCCACCTTCCTGACACATTTCCAAATGCAGTGGATGATGGAATGGTGATGCAATACCTGATGCTGATGCCATTCCTAATGCCAATGCTGAGCCCCAAGGTCAATCAAAAGCAGAAAAAGGATGAAAGCAAAACAACAGTGAAAACAACCTTGCTGACAATCGAGAGCAGAACAGGCACCCATCTCTGAACCCCCAGATTCCTCGCAACTCATAGATCCAGCTCAGTTGAGATATGTGCAAGTCAATCAAATGACAATGGACATACTCTGCACAGCTGGTGTGACTCGACCACAGCCAATTAATGGTCCAGGTGATGGTGAACCAGAGTATGTCATTCCTCAACACATTTATGAGAAGTCCATCACACCCATATCACCTTTAAATGATAATGTAAATGATGCCCACTTGATCCATCACTGTTGGAAGGCAACACCACATCAACTCAAGAAAGATTGCAATGACCTAAACCTCACTGACTGTCTAGGTAAACTTGGATGGGGGATTTTATTGCAAGAGCAAGGGTGAAGGCATTAAAACTGTCAACAGTTGGATTGGCATCAGGATCAGCAATGGTAGGATCAGCAGACAGAGAATTGGCAGTGGTAGGATTGGCAGACAGACAATTGGCAACAGTGCAATTGGCAGACAGACAATCGGCAGTGGTAGGATCATTTGGTGATTGCCAGACCCCACCTGTGAAGAATACATTTGAACAGATGATCCCCCCATCATTTCAAATCAAGAATCAGGGACAGACATCAGCCCAACATGCCTGCAGAACAGCAGATCACCTTGCTCAGCAAGAAGCTGTCTCTATGCAGGCTGTTGGGAGAAGAAGAGTAAACTTTGCACAGTAAATTTACTATATGTGTCTCAGTAGAAGACAAATAATGACAATGGTAAGGTTTGCAGAAGGAATCAAAGCGAGTGATAGGAGTGTGTCTCCTGTGCACTATTCTAATGATTTAAATAACCCTTCACCTGCCCAATGCATTTCCAACCAGACTTCCAACCAGTCTGGCCAAAAGAATGCCAATATTGTGCCCAATGCTGTATCCATTACTGGGACCGTTTTGAATCTTGGCCCATATTTTTAAATGACTGGTGAGGTGGGGGGGCTGGAAGGCAGGTCTGTCTGAACCATGCATAGAAGAGTACCTATGCTTAAGTCCTGGATGGTCCTGTCAAGAACGGTGTGATGGAACATGGAATTCTCTCAGCATCTTCATATGCAGGTGAGGTTGGGGGCTGGGAGACAGGTCTGCCTGAAAAATGTTCGGGTGAGTATACATGCTGAGGTTCTGGTCAATATGGTGAGTCCCGCTCATCATGCAGATCATGCAGATGGTGCTGATCTAGGCTGTGTAATGCCAATCTTGATCCCGATCCTGGTAAGGCTGCTGCTGCTGCCATCCCCATTGCCATTGCCGCTGTCTGAACCTATTTCATAGGCTACTGATGTCTGTATTAAATGTATTACTCTTTAGTCTAGCAACTATGGTAATAGTGTATTCATTTGTTACTATAGTAGGTACACATATATAGATTAGAGCATTTGACAGCGTCCACTGAACCCATATCATTGCATACACTGTATATGTTCGATAGACTGTATCATTCGACACATTGTAGCTTATCTATCTGGTTCTGATACAAATGCTATACAATATGTAATCACGCATTATGAGAAAGTCAACTTGTATATCCATATCTAGATCACAAAGAGTGGAAGTATGGGAAAGCACTACACCTCGCCCTGTGGCCTTGCAAAGAAAAATTTATTTTCAACGTGGATGTTCAAGGATGATAGCTGGACAGTATGTGTATTTCTCATTGATGTGTTCAGTTGGTACTTGGTGCAGAGTCTCAACGGAGGGGGTGAACACTTAACTTACAACTGCAGGCATGCTCAGGGTGAGGGGGGAGTTCGCTTAGAGGGCCTCGGATTGTCCTTCAGGGCACAAAGACTATGGGGAGGCTGGTATGGCAGTTTTCAATGTGCACACTAGCTGTGTACACTAAAGGGGAGATATGTGCAGTGGCGGGAAAGTGCGCAATGCAAAGGGGCAAAAATGCACAGTGTGGAAAAATGTGCAATGGGAGCACAAAGGTGTGCAATGATGAGGGTAATGAAGATGAGAGGTGTAGTGGGATGGAGACAACACTGGGGTATGCTGTGTAGGTGGTGCATAGGTTGGGGACACAAACGGGGTGGAAGCGCAAGGGGCAGAAAAAGGTGCAAATGGTGCACAAAACATGGCTATACAAATAAGTGCACAAATGGTGCACAAATGTGGCTATACGAAGGGCGCACTGTATGAGTGCTTGAATGAGGATGAAGGATGCAATGCAGGGACAAAATGCAATGATACGATGAGGGGATGCAAATGATATGCAAATGCGGCTATACAAAGGGCGCACTACAAAGGCGCATGGACTGGATGCTGGTGCACAGACTACGTGCGATGCTGACTGAGCTATGAACTACAAGGTGGGGGGAAGATCCTCTGGATTCTCTATCTGTCCACCTACTATGTACAAATGGCTTATGTGATAAAAACAGTGAAATAAAGTGTAAAAATAGAAAGCACCATACGCTACCCACAAGTGCATCCATTTGCCCATCTAAACCCGACTGCACTATGCCGCTGCCTCAGCCAATAACATTTGCACACCTATAGCCCACTATCCAACTGTTCTGGTGTGATATGCTATTTCTGGTGTGCCCTAGGTCTCGCACACTCTTCCCAATTAATCTGCTTTGGTGTTATGTGTCACATGCTGCACCTTAGTAATAATAGCATGATCGACCTGTGCCAGTTACCAGATGAGGCGATGCTGATTGGAAATGCAGAAGAACTATAAGGAGATGCTGTGAAAGGCCAAATACTGCCAAAGCGCCAGGATTATGTGAAGGTGCCCAAGGCACACAGCCCAATATCAAATAGGCACAAAGCACCCCAATTATGTGAGAACGTGCAGTTCACTCATGTCGGAATTGTGGTGCACCTCGAATAAATGCGCCAGTAAGATGGGAGCTGTGATGTGCCATGCACCGGTGCAGTGGATTGTTGTGTGTGTGATAGGGATTGTGCAATGAGTGCACAGCAGGGAATGTGAGTTGCAGGTAAAGCATAAAAGGAGTGCACAAAGGCGCATCGAGCGCGCAATAAATGTGGAAGGCAGATAAGGAGTGTGGGGGGGGGATGCATGGAGGCGGTTTGAAGTGTAACAGGGCACCTTTAGGGCACATGACAGCAGGCAGCTATGGGGGAACCAAAAGCACAGTAGAAATGCAAAAGACATACAAAGGTGCACCTAAATGGTCAAAGGCATGCAAAAGTGCATGAAGGTGTGCAAAAGCATGCTGCACAAAGTGTGCAGAAGCCATCTAGGAGGTGCGCACAATCACAAAAAATGCCGTAGTATGCATGCAGGGCGATAGGGAGCCATATCATCTCCTCCCAACTGAAGTACTGACTGTCCTCAGGCAGCATGCGATTGGTCAGCATAAAATTTTCTTTGCTCACATAAGTGGCCATCCTCTCCTTATCTATCTCTGACCACCATCTATCCCCTATAACTCTACCAGATCTGATGGCCTCAGCATTTACCTTAGCCCTCAGACAAATGATCCTGGCCCTCAATGAGACCCTCCCTGCTGCTGGGAGCGAGCAGATGACAATGCAAGCTTGGGGTAAAGGGTTTTGTAGTAAACTGGTGCGCTTTTTGTGTTTCTATAACTGGTGCAGGTTGCTAAGGGTTGGGGCATGTAGAACATGTATAAAAGCCATGTGGACACTGTTAAAGATGACGCAGAACTCGATGCACTCCTCACAAAGGTGTGCAGTGCATTCAGTGGGATCATGGTGGAGAAGTGGCTTACTTGGGGCAAGGAGATGATGCCCGATATGCATAAGATGATTCAGGAGAAAGAGTGGTCTGAGGAATTTGAGCGTAGGGCACATGAGCTGGTGGGGTGGCTGGAAGCATGCGCCGTGCACTCTTGACTGCTGAATTGCAGGTGCCTGAGGTTAACTTGGAGCATCTGGAAGGTGAGTTCAGAGCAATTGACAAGGTGAGCAATATAGATACTGCCGAGGTGCAGGAGGATGAAAAGGTGCACATCGCACTGGTGTGCTCTCTGCATGCGCTTTCTGGAGCTACTGATGCTGAGGTCATAGGCGAAGGAACTGGGGAGTCTGGGAGAGTGGGGTGATGAGCGAAGGGGAGAGTGAGCAGAGTGACGAGAGTGCCAGTGCAGACGAAGGCGCAAGTGCACGCCTGGTGCACACAATGCGGCAACGTGCATATGTCGAAGTGGGACTACTGAGTGGCATTGGCGCCACCTCCGATGCTAATAGTGGACCAGTAAGTTTCTTTGGATATGTTTCAAACTCACTAAACAGTTCCCCTTTTCTACTCTAGTGTGATAACTGCTGCCACATGGGCCAACTGGCTAGGTGCATCTCTGTCAATGGAAAATGGTGTGCCCCATGCACAAAGGGTAAGAGAAAGTGCGAATGGACAAAGTGCACCCTCGCACAGCTGCGCACAACTTCTAGAGGCAGGAAAGTGGCTACTGGGCACTCTGGTGTGTCTTTTTCTCATCCTCCTTCCACGCTGTGCTAACTATTTCAAAGGCACATCACAAACTGACAAGGGCATTGAGAGTGATGTGGGGCTCATCAGCCCCTCAAAAGAGCACACATCGAAGGGCCACAAAGTCGAAAACGCGCCCCTTCCCCCATCACAAGTGCACCCAAGGCTGCACCGCCTTACCGTTCGCCAGGCAAGTGCACACACGCAATCCTCATGCCAAACCAGATTGGGAAACACCTTGGGGGATGCAGTCTACCAAGGCCAGGATGTCGAGGTGCTTGACTTAGCGCAATGCTGCTCGGTGGTCGCAGTCTTGGGTGCCATGCATGATCGCCTTAAAGAAGACATCCAAAGGTCGCTCATTGAGTTAGAGGTTGCTAAGAGCCAGTTGTGCAGTGTGGAGCAAGCAGAGGCAGATGCAAAGGCGAAACTGGATGCGGCCTTGGAGCACTTGGAGTTCCTGGAGTCCATTGAATAGCTGCTCACCTGATAAGTTTTAGATAGTGTGTCAATCAATCTCTCTGTTGCACCTGTGATAAATGCATGATGCACTCTGAAGTGGTGCAATGTGTGTGCGCGCGCTTCCATGGTGCCATAAAATGAAATTTGTAAGTCCAAATAATATATGTGAGGGAAAAGAGATAAGATAAGCAACATTCGAGCAAGAAATGTCAAGCGCACAAAAATGCACACCAGTGCAAAAATGCGCAATGCAAAGGAGTGTGGAAAAATCATCCAACCATCACTTTCCTCCTCCCAACTGAGATATTGACCATGTCCAATGATAAAAGAGTAAGAGATAAAATGAAGTGCATGCCATAGGACAAAATCTAAAAAATGGGAAAGGCTCAGTAGATCATTATGGCTGGTAAAACCCATGGGTTGTGCAATCATGGAATGTGTCCAGATGTGACTTCGCGAATAGGAAAAAGGTAACGTAAAAAAAATGAAAGAAAGCAAAGCATACATATAAAAAGGTGAAGTATCCATAGCGGTGCATGCAGAGTGCTAGTTGCGCGCCTCATTGGTGCTCTCTTCATCCTCAGCACTATCTCCTTGCGCTTCTTCTTCGTCAACTGCTTCTTCATCTTCTGTGTCCACTACTATGGACTCTTCCATCTCCCTCAACCACATTGTAGTGATATCGAGTGCTATGTCAGGAAGCGCAATGGACTTGCACGCATGGTATGGCAGTAGGTGGAATGTGGCTACTGGCCTGTTGAATACTGTCCCATTGAGCTTGCAAACGATATATGCACTGCCTCGATTGCACAACACTATAACTAGAGGACCGAGATAATGCGTGCACATTTTGCGGTTAAGGCTCTTCTCAATTGCTGTGTTGTGCATAAGGACTAAATTGCCGCACTGGAAGTCAAAACTGCAGATGGTTTTTGAGTGCACTTTCTTGAAATGGAGTGCCACTTTGCATCTTTCTGCATAGACGTGGGAATGGATGCATGCTAAGTCTTCTGGATGCTTTTGCAATGCACACACACATCACGTGATCAAGTCTGTAGTGGAGAGTATAGAATTTGGGGGTGGGTTAAGGTATGTCACTTCAATGATATCGAGAGGGATTAGAGGCTGCATGCCTGTCACAATAAAGCTTGGCAATATGCCAAGGCACTTCCAAACTCTGATGTGCTCTGCCCAAAAGACTGAGTACAGTGCACTAAACCACTTTGATTCTACTCCATCCGCGGCTTTGATAAGTGCTTGATGCATGTCAAAATGTGCGCACTCAACAATTCCATTAGCGCGCAAGTTATAGCCAGATATGCAGATGTGATTGATATGGTAGCGCTTACTGAGATAGGCTAGCGCTTTGATGAATGGCTTGCCATTATCAGTAACTATCTCACACAATGCGCCCCATCTGCAGATGAGGTCTTGAAACATCCAATCGCCAAGTGTGCTCGCAATTCCTTTAGGAAGCCTGCAGAATTTTGGCCAAGTCGTAAGTGAGCAACACCCTTGGATGATATAGTGCTGCCCTGCTGATACTGGTAAGTGCATCGTATCAATATAAACTTTACTGAAGAGAGGTGCAGGCATTGCGACGACCGGCGGTATTAGAACCTTCTGCTTTTGCTGGATCTGGCAAATATGACAAGTGCGCATGAACCAAACAATGTTGTCCATGACATGCAGCCACCAAAAGTGCTTGAGCAATGTGGAGTGCGTCGCGTAAAAGTGCTTGTGTCCAATGTTGTCATGGATGGCATGCAATATCGGTAAGCATCTAGACTGCCAAATAACAAGCTGGTGAGTGCCATGCATGTTGCGCTTCCATAACTGCATCTTGTCTTTGAAAAACGTGCTTGCATAGCACACTAGTGCACTGTACTCGGAATCTGTGAAGTCACTAGGGCACATTAGGGTATCCATCCAAATCCACACCAAATCTAACTTCTCATCCTCTGCATCTGCAGTTGCACTCCTCGAAACTTGGCTATAGTTATCGTCATAAATAAGCACACTATTGCACACATTTTGTGCATTTTGCACATTCACGCTTGGCTCTGGCTGCATTAGCGTGAGTGCTTGCATGTCAAAGGACTGTGAAATGGGATGTATCGCATGCATAAAGCCATGTGCATCAATCCAATCCTCAAACTCTTCATCCTCTTCTCCTTCTAAGTCCTCTGGCTGCTTTGGCCGACATGAAAGCCCATCTGGACCATGCACTGCTCCACTAACATGTACAAGTGTAAAGTGGAATGTAAGGATTGAGACAATCCACTGGTTAATGCTAGCAGATGGTTGGATATTGGGGTTTTGTAGCATGCCCTTGATATAGCGCACATCAGGCTCCACAATTAAGTTGCGCACACCTATAATATAAAGGTGCAAACTGCGCAGTGCACAGTAAAGCCCATAGATCTCTAGCTTTGGTTGGAAAAAGTGTGCTTCTCTGTCGTTGAGTGTAATCGAGCCGAACCAATTGTAATTGCACATTTTTGCATCTGCGCCCTTTTGCTGGCAAAGGTAAAAGCTGACCGCTATCTGGGAAGTGTCGACCGCAAGGATAACGGGGAGTTCTGAAGAATAATCGATCGGTTGTAGTGCAGGACACTCTAGTACTGCTTGCTTGATGTCGTTTTGCACCACTATCTGCTCTGGGCCCCATTCAAATGGAGTGTCATTCCACGTAAGCCTTGTGAGCACATTAACATGGTGCGCATAATTGCAGATATAAATGTGCATTAAACTGACTGTTCCCAAGAATGCGCGCACTTTTGAAAGTGTGTGGCATGTGCCCCAATTGCAGATAACATCTACCTTGTCACGTTCAGGTTTTCTACCTTCTGGTGTGCAGTAATGGCCAAGAATGACAAAGTTCTCAGTGCACAGTGTGGATTTCATCCCAGAGAAGGTCCTGCTGCTATATTTCATGCACTGCACAATGCGGTTCACATTCTGGAAGTGCTCCCACACAAAGCGCCTTATGCCAGGGTTTGCAGTGAGTGCTTCGCAAGATCCATCCAGTAAAATGTAGCGCTTCGAAGGCTCCTTGACTGGGACATCATCGATATAGGGAACAGTGTAATCCGGAATCTCTGGCTGCAGAATATAGCACACATCATCGTGGAAGATTGGTACCAAGTTTGTCCAACCCATTGGCAATGTAACGAGGCACATTGCACCATACGGCATCTGGAATGTCGTAAGGTCACGCAATGATTCTTTGATTAAGTGCTTGTCGTATCCCACATATAGATCAAGGACGACGCTGCATGCGCGCCCTGCAAACTGCTCTGCGAGGTGCTCAGGTGTAGGGGTGATGCCAGAGTGTTTAATGGTAATGCAATTAAGCGGCCCAAGGCTATGTACGATGTGCAGTGCTTTCCCATCTTTCTTGAGTGTGCAGAACCAGTGCGATCTATATGCTGAATTTAAGCGCTCATAAATGCCTGAGTCTATCTTCTTCTGGATAATAGCGCAAACTTTGTCGTATATGCCTGGAGGAATGGGGATGTTGCACTCTATCCAAGGGGTGTGCGGAATAACTGGGATTTCTACTGGGGGGAAGAACGTGGTCTTGAAGCTGCTGTGATCCTCATCGCTCCATGCAAAGGCTTCATTCTGCAAAGACATCAAGTGGTGCAAAACCCTCATCTCCTCTGGTAATAAGAAATCGGTGTGGTGCTTTTGGAGCGCTTGCATGCACTCTTCAGTATAGCGCCTGGTCGGGGTAAATGGTGGCAGGTTTGGTAAAAGTGCAGGAAGTGCTGCCAGCAGATTGCCTATAATGTTGCGCTCAATGCAGAATTCATTTGGGATGGACGCAATAACTGGTTTGACTTTTCTAGCAACCAGTTTATATTTTTTCTTGGTTACTATGCCCTTTTGCGGTGCGCACACTGCTAAATCGATAAAAGTTGTGCACGCATGTGCACTTTCTGAAAACGCAGCTGGAATAAATGCCATGGTGTCAATCGAGTTTAAGAGCACCTGCACATGACTGTTGGTACACTGAGATAGGTAGAGTTGAGAGATAATAGAGGTCGAAGGAACGGAAGTGGAAAATGGAATAAGCGCAAACACAGAAATGTCACAAGATTGGGTATCAGAGTTGAATGTTATGATAGTGGCGGCTTCTCCTTGGTCTGCGATTAATTCCTCGAAGCCTGGCAAAAATTTCTTTGTGGGTTATGCTGAATAGCAAAGTGCGGTGTTGCTGGAGCTGGTAAGAAGTGACGCAGTTTTCCTCTAGGCTTTGTTGGAATGGTGGAGATGATGCCAGTGTTCGGATCGCAGATCGTAATCGTTTGTGCCTCATCCGCAAAGTTGCACACGACAGAGTGTGTTAACACATCGAAGGGGCACCCTAACAAAATATCGTAAGCAGGTGAATGGATAACATGAACTTGCACATAGACAATGATGTCTCCAATGCATGCAGAAATGTTGTGTGCAAGCCCAAGTGACTCATCTACCTCTCCATTAGCTGATTGCATGTATAAACAAATGCGTGGGTCATACTGAAGCCCAAGACAATGGCAGACTGCTTCTGACATTGCAATAATTTGCAAACCCAGATCTAAGATAGCTTCAAAGTATTCTTGGTTGTTGATCAATAAATCCATGGAACGAAGTGCATGCGACTCTTTTGCAACCTTCAAAACATCCAGGTTTTCAATTTCATCTGGCTGGAGGTGAGTAAGGTACTGTTCAAATGGATTCTGCAAAACAATAGGAAGTGGTGCTGCAATTGCCACGCTAACTGGAGGTGTCACATTAAACGCTTTATTTTCCACAAAAGGTGTGCACGCATCGCAGTGCACAAATGGCATAATGCTTGCAAGGTTGGTAGCTACCACTTCTGCACTGGTAGATGCAATGCGCTTTGGGGTAACTTGTTCTCTATGGCACTGTCTGAGATTGGGCAAAAAGGATGGGAGCTCTTCATGCAAAACCATAATGGAGGGTGCCTTCATGGTGTGCGCATATACATCATCAACAATCTGCGGGTTCTGGATGGGAACGACAGTGCAGTATGATGGCTCTTTGCCTTTGGAAGTGTTAGCTGGTATGTCTGGTTTATCTGCTGCTGCAGGCGCAAAATGCGCTTCAGGAATGTTGGAATAGAGATGTATGGGTGTCTCATCAGGTGCTTCAGTTGCGCTTACCGCGGGTTGCAAGGCTGGGGACTCGATACTGTCGGCGGGTGCAATGTCTGTGGTTGTAGAATGCGCGCTCTCTTGATTGGAGGTTTTGCACAGTGTGTACCACAGAATCTCGACGCCGTCGAAGACTTGCCTCTTCCGAAGCACCATCAACTCCCGCTCGAGTGCATCGATGCACTCTTCCTTCATTAGTTGCGCATTTGGTGCACTTTGCATATATTCTGCTGCAGGCGCTGAAGCAGCAACATATGTCAACTCTAAAGGTGCTGCTGGAGCTGGACGAGGTGTATTGTAGATGAGCTGCGAATTGGTATTTGATAAAAGTCGACCAGTGGCAATCCATCCTGGGTTGCGCTTATGCCATTCCTCGATGCACTCACCCAAGAAGTTGCCTGGAATAGAACGTGGCACAAATGCACCACCTGGGAGTATGATGTGCCCTTCTGCATTTTGCCTACACTTTCCTTTGCTAATAAGGCACTCAATTGACGTGCACTCAGGGATATAATGCCCTGTCTGACCGCAACCATTACACTTGTCATTGTTCAAGTGAGGCACACCATTTCTGCCATCTCTGCATGATGCACTCAATGCAGTAACTATCATCTGTGTCATGCGCTCGAATAGGACTGAGATGTCTTCTGCTTTGACTGCGGGTGCGCTAGGTTGTGGCTGGGAAATGGGTGCACTGGGTGCTGAGTAGGGTGCATACATATTAGGGTTTTGCGCTGTGAGCCTGGTAAGTGGCTGGAAATAGCATGCTGGGCCCTCAAAGATAAAGTCGATCGCATTGTGTATTGCATCTAATGAGTATGGCACATTTACAGGCTGATTTGGTACCGCAATCGCAAGGCAGCTCAAAATGCACTCGAGCTGGTCTGGTCAAAACACCCTAATGAACATGCAGCTTTGGTCATAGTGTGCCAATATGCCTTGTGCAACTAAGTATTCACTAATGTTGAAAAATGCGCAGTAATAACGCACAATTTCTTCTGCAGTTACAGGACCAATGTGTGCGGTCTCACCAATAAGCTTGTCCAGGTTGCTAATACCCCATTTACTGCCATCCCTAGAGCCAGGATAAAGCTTTAGGACAGCATCTTTGAATGCGCCATAGTTGTGCATCGCGCTATACTCTGGTAGCAGTTTCCAAGTGTCTGCAGTGTCGCTGTCCAAATAGCGCACAGTGTGGAACTTCTTATTGGTCTTGTCGGTGATGTTACAATCATGGAGGAGTTGCGCAAGCTCCTCAAAGTACTTCTGGAGTTCGTGCAGTTTTGTGGGGTTGAAATGTGGCACATTTTGGCTGGATGCAGATGGCATATGCATGGTAGCCATAGTAGGTGGAATAAGGTGTGTAGAGTTAAAATCTGGTAAAAGTGCAGTGAAATGCAAAGGCAGAGAAGGATGCAGTGATGCAGATGGAGTTAAGGTAGGTAGGGATGATTGAGGTGAAGGTAAAGGTAAAGACAGCGTGGACGAATGATGCGTGTTGTTTAGGAAGAGTGATTCAAATACTGGTATTTTCCCAAGCTGGAGCACAGTTGCTAACAGCTTGGAATGGAGAGTGCAAAGGTGGTTAATGTTGAAGCGAAGGGCGAGCCAATGGAGGTCTAAAATATGGTCTGATAAACAGAAACCCCTCGTGGTGGGCTCCAGAAATGATGTATTCAGTTGGTACTCGGTGCAGAGTCTCAACGGAGGGGGTGAACACTTAACCTACAACTGCAGGCATGCTCGGGGTGAGGGGGGAGTCTACTTAGAGGGCCTCGGATTGTCCTTCAGGGTGCAAAGACTATGGGGAGGCTGGTATGGCAGTTTTCAATGTGCATACTAGCTGTGTACACTAAAGGGGAGATATGCACAGTGGCAGGAAAGTGCGCAATGCAAAGGGGCAAAAACATGCAACGGGAGTGCAAAGGTGCACAACGACAAGGGTGATAAAGACGAGAGGTGTAGTGGGATAGAGACAACTCTGGGGTGTGCTGTGTAAGTGGTGCATAGGTTGGGAACACAAACAAGGTGGAAGCACAAGGGGTGGAAAAAGGCGCAAACGGTGCACAAAACACAGCTATACAAATAAGTGTGCAAATGATGTGCAAACACAGCTATACGAAGGGCACACTGTATGAGTGCTCAAATGAGGATGAAGAATGCAATGCAGGGACAAAACACAACGATACGATGAGGGGATGCAAACAATATGCAAATGCGGCTATATGAAGGGTGCACTACAAAGGCACATGGACTGGACGCTGGTGCACAGACTATGTGCGATGCTGACTGAGCTATGAACTATGAGGAGGGGGGGAAGATCCTCTGGATTCTCTATCTGTCCGCCTACTATATACAAATGGCTTATGTGATAAAAATGGTAAAATAAAGTGTAAAAATAGAAAGTGCCATGCGCTACCCACAAGCGCATCCATTCGCCCATCTAAACCCGACTGCACTATGCCGCTGCCTCAGCCAATAAGATTTGCACACCTATAGCCTACTACCCAACTGTTCTGATGCGATATGCTATTTTTGGTGTGCCCTAGGTCTTGCGCGCTCTTTCCAATTAATCTGCTTCAGTGTTATGTGTCATGTGCTGTGCCTTAGTAATAATGGCGTGATCAACCTGTGCCAGTTACCAGATAAGGCAATGCCGATTGGAAATGCAGAAGAACTATAAGGAGATGCTGTGAAAGGCCAAATACTGCCAAAGCGCCAGGATTATGTAAGGTGCCCAAGGTGCACAGCCCAATGCCAAATAGGTGCAAAGCACCCCGATTATGTGAGAATGCGCAGTTCGCTTGTGTCAGAATCGTGGTGCACCTCGAATAAATGCGCCAGTAAGATGGGAGCTGCGATGCACAGTGCACCGGTGCAGTGGATTATTGTGTGTGTGGTAGGGATTGTGCAATGAGTGCACAGCAGGGAATGTGAGTTGCAGGTAAAGCATAAAAGGAGTGTGCAAAGGCACATCGAGCATGCAATAAATGTGGAAGGCAGATAAGGAGTGTGGGGGGGGGGGACACACCGAGGTGGTTTGAAGCGTAACAGGGTGCCTTTAGGGCGCATGACAGCAGGCAGCTATGGGGGAACCAAAAGTGCAATAGAAATGCAAAAGGCGCACAAAAGTGCACCTCAATGGTCAAAGGCATGCGAAAGTGCACGGCAGCACGCAAAGTGTGTGGAAGCCATCTAGGAGGTGTGCACAATCACAAAAAATGCTGTAGTATGCGCGCAGGGTGATAGAAAGCCGTATCATCGTACTTGTTCTTTCTATCTGCTTTATCATGGTGGATAACACTTTCGCTTTAAATGATGATTAACTGGCTACTAATTAAGGATGCTATCTAGCTAATTTCGAAGTGCAACTCTCAATGATCCTGATAGAGTATTCCACCAATCAAAATAGTTGGTTCAGAAATTGAAGAAAATATTGTGAGCTATATCAAAGCTCTCATAGTGGCAACAAGGATTGTATCGCTTCTGGTGGGGATTGCCCACTGCAGACCATGGAAGTTTGGCTCAAGTCCAAGCTGAAGGATCGCTTGATTTTCTGCGACTTTGAGGAAATCTGTTTGATGCATTGATAGGACCACTGCGCATGCTAAGGTCTGGAGAAGATTCCCACTCATATTGACACATTACAACAGATGTTTTGAACTACTACAAACCCTACAAAACCCTTTTTGAACCATTTCGAACTATTTTGCACTATTTCAGATGACTTTGAACCATTTCGAACTATTTTGCGATATTTTGTGATACTTTGAATGACTTCGCAGCATTTTGAATGACATCAGCTGCCATATAGTTGTTTTAAAACACTTTCAATACATGCTGCACATTCGGAACAAACTATTTTGTTGCATATCAAGCACCACCGGATACGAGGAGAGACTACAAGAGACTTAGAATGTGATAAGTGCATTTTTATGTTTTATTGATATATTAAAGCAAAAGATACGTACTTTTACTATATGGGAACACTATATATTTCATTATTTATCATTTTTCATTTGTTTCATGATCTACAAGTCCTCATTGTTTGATATATTGCCTCATGTTTTACACATGTTATTATTTTCTTTTTAGTACTATCTCTTCAATTTATATATAGACTTATATTAGTTACTTAGAATGACAAGCAAACCAATGGGGAATAGAGCACATATTACCCTCTCACTCATCGTCTGGTTTAAGAGCCGTTCTCTTGAGTCTTAGCTCGCGTCATATCTCTAAGTTCTGTAAAATATCGCGAACTTCTTTGAAACTATTGTATTTGCTCCTCATTTTATTGCACATCACCTATCGCCTCTCAACAAACACTCCTTATTTGTTATATTTGCTTTTTGACTTACCTCGACATTAGTCCGACATCTACAAACTTCTTCGAACCTACTTCAAACTACTTCGACATTTCTCAAAACTACTTCGCTCAACTTCAAACCTCTTCAAACCTTTTTCGAACTCTTTTGCACATATTCAACTTCATTTCGATGTCTTTCGAACCTCTTCATATGCCTTTAGAGAGTATTAGCAACACGATTCATTCTTTCACATCACTAAACACAATGTTTGGGTATCAGCAGTGATATTTAGTACCAACTTGCACCCTTCCTCTAGCCTGTGTTATACTTCCTAAGCCTTTTAACAGGTTTTTGTTAGGTTTCCAGGTCAAGTATCATCAGCACAATTTTAGATCTGTCTACCGGCCGAGATAATAATATAGACTTGGACAGGCTGCAAGGTATGAAGAAACTGAGAAATCAAAGGAGTCTTTGGTAGGCCTTCCGAGTAGGCCTTTTAACACTTGCACACAAAAGAGTTGACCAAGACATAGAGATTTACATAAATGTTTCGCCAAGTTGAAACATCGGGGAGCGATCAGTTTTATTGTCACATTTGCTTAGGGCGAGTCCTCCGCTATAGACATTCCTAATCGTATCCAACGAATATAATGTTTTTTCACGAGAGTCGACTGGCGTCATTACAAGCGCCGACGAAGGCGCACACGAGCGTTCGTTGGTTTAGCGGTAAAGTCGGGCGTCCATTTCAGTAAAATTTGTTTTTGTTCTCCATATGGTTTCATCTTGAGGTCATCCGGTACCAGGATTTCATATCGCCGTGTGAGATGTGCGAGGATGCAGACACCTTCAGTGATGGCAAAGCGTTGACCGATACAGCTGCGATGACCAACAGAAAATGCGCCAACTGCAGGGTCTGTTAGTAAGAGAAAAGATGACGAAAGCATCATACACACAGGCGTCGCGTGGCCAACGATATGTGTCCGTGTCAATAAATCTCTCCGGCTTGAACTCTGCAGCGTCATCACCCCAGTAGATCGCTGGAATAATATGAGAAACCATGCAAATAAGTGGAAGAAAACCTCACAATTCATGTGAAGTGCTGATATATCAACGATGACCATGCTTCCGCCTGAGATTGTGATAGTGTATTCTTCTACGTCCCGTACCTTACCATCATGATTTGTCGTAAATCGATGGGCTTTGAGGTCCGTATCAGCGAGGACTTGCTTGGCCAAGCGCACAACCGGGGGGAACAGGCGAAGGGCCTCATAAAATGCAGCTGTGGTGTACTCCTTTAGGTATTATTCAGTAAATGGCGTCCAAGATGTATCATGTTATTCACCAGACTTGACAGAGATTCCTTGTGAGACTTTCGAGGGTAAGAAGAGGCAATACGCATTAGTTATGCAAGAGAACATACTGAAGGTGATTCTGGAGAGGTAGCACCGTCGGGCCATAACCTGCATGACTCCTCATAGAGACGCTGTTGCGCATCAGGATAGAGTGCCAACAAAGCGAGAGCAAAACTAAGTGTATTAGCCGTCGTTTCTAGAAGTCAAAGTCAGATTCGAATTCGAGGGAAAGATTCGATAGGTATACCGTGTCCAGCAACAAGATACGCCTAGAATATGAGGTGAATCTAGGATACGCGATGAAGCAAGTTAAACTTACAAATGTGTCCGACAATAGTTCCTCGTCGGAAAGCTGCCCTTTGTCCAACATAACATCGTGGGTCATATTTGCTTCCACCAAATTACGAAGCAGGCCAGCATCCATAGACGTTGTTTTGCCATCAGTAATCCACGCACGCGCCAGAGAGATGACCTCCAACATATGACCTCGCACTGCCTCATAAGAAGTGCTTGTTTTGTTTAGAATAGGTGTGATATATGGAAGATGAATATACGCAGATATATCATACAGCCAGTCGGGAATAAGGACCTTCAGGAGCAGGAGACGCAAAGCAGTGGTAATGGCGGGCTTGAACGCTAACTTGTGACCAAGAGGTGGTTCAGCCTTCGAATCTTCCTTCAGGGAAACATTATGGCCAAATCCGGCGGATAAAATAATGAGAAGGGCAAGCTGTTCAGAAAACACCCAAATGTTAGTCTTTATTTCAAGATGCATACCTCACTCACATGAGTGAATGCTTGGAGAAGATTGATGCTATCACCGGTTTGAAGAGGTCCTTCCGGTTTATCGATTTCATCAAACCACTCATAAAGGATACGAACACTCTCGCGCCATACTAGAGCGTTGTTTTCCTGGCAGATGATATTTGGGGAATGAATTCTGCATGCCAACAACTGTGCTCACGTCATTGAAAGCAGAGTTCGCCACGGACCTGTGACGCTTCCACTCTGATCCTTCGGCCCCTACGATATTCGGACCGTACATGGTGAAAGCTTCATACTGCGCAAGCTCAGTATTTCTGACTTCTAAGCGGGCAGTCAAACTCACTGCTTCGACATCCTTCGAGAAAAAAACTCGATCCGCGCTTACGGCTTTAATAGCTTTCGCGTCCGAAAGCCAGAAGATTGGAAGGGCATCCCAGACGAGGATAGAAGAAAGGCAGGTGCTACCATACCGTTTGTAAACTGCAATAAGCATCAATACCGACCCTACCATCGACAAGATAGACATATACGAGAGAACTGAGCAAAGTAGTATCCCATCTGGCCTTTGAAGGGGAATAAAGGACCCAATATAATCGATAGAGCGCGAAAAGGGTGCAACCATAAGAAAGAACCACCTGGACAAACTCTGAAAATTCAAGCATAGAGCACTTTTCAGGGCTGATTGCAGGGATGGACGACTTACTTCAGAGCATGTTGCTTTGACTTTATGACGAGCGCTTTTTGCAAACACGATTTGAATACCCAGATTGTCAGACCAGCCAGTGTGGCTTGGACAATTGTGAATCTCATTATGTAGAACTCAAGAAGGCGCTGCACTGATAGATGATGACAGAAAGTGACAGACCATGACGCTTATTTTGGTGTCGATTGACTCGATTCCAAGTTCACGTGAGCAATATCGATCAATGATCATCCGAATCGATCAAACGCCGATCGGTTGGGATCTTCCTTCCGTGCGGGCTTCCGTGCGGCCCTTTAGCCTAGTTGTTCGGTTTTAAATCTCCGATTGAATAACGATTGCAAGAAATCGTCTCCTGACCAGTCCTTACCAGTCCTTACCGTGGCAGTGGAGGCATTTTCCAGTTAATCACCACTACGAGCCCTTACAACTATCATTAGTGTCAGTATATATAATGTACAGTCAGTAGTGCTGATTGTCTTGAATGTGCTACAACCTTCGAAGGCTGATGAGATTTCAAACTCCGCTGGCCATAATCCGAGTTCAAATTAGATGGGAGCTCATATCAATCAGAATTGAATTGGTGAAACAAGGGCATTTTGATGTCAAAATGGGTCATCAAAATGGCTGTTGCATCAATATTGAATTCCTCTAATGGGTGCGGGCAATGTCATGGATGCTTACAGATGTCTGTTTGTTGTTATTTGTCCATTATGCCATTTGAAATCATGAGCTCACCTAAGGGTCTCATGTTACCTAACCCATCAGTTGACAAGGTCAGATCAATCCTCAGCAACTAATTTGTAATGCTTCTAGCTGTTTGATCTCCTTACCCATGAAGAGCACCCTTGGGGATCTTTGAGTTGGCATTGTTGTCAATGGAGTCCAGTGCCTGTGCTCATCGGACTGACATCATCGCATCACTCAGGGTTTCCCATGCCATTCTTGACATCTCCCCACCTTCCTGCTCCCTGTTTCCTGCCATCAACCTTATCCCATGGCCTCTGCAGATCCCCACAGCAGTCTCACATGGCTGATGATGTTGCCTTGCTGCTCCCACTCACTGTTCCCACTCTCACACTTTCCCATGATACTCTCAGTGCACTATGCAGCTTCCTGACAACCCTCTGCTATACCGCCTGCTGTTTCCACAGCCAACAGCCCCCAAACCTCTCCAATGGTTATTCCAACCTCTTGGCTATTCTTCTGCTACCCCTGTTCCCACCCACTATCAACACCCAAACCTCTCCCCTGGCTATTCCAACCTCTGTCAGAGTTCAAGCTCACTACTACCAAGGTTGGGAGTTGGTCAGAAAAAACACTGGACTTTTGGTTGGACCTGGTCATCAGTGGTCAGAGGGTTTAGGGGTTCCAGGCAGAATCCACTGGGCTGTAGCAGGCCAGGTGAAAAGGGGCCAGAGAGGACTTGGCTTCAACTTGTAAGAGTGCCCTTCTCCTTGTCAGTTGTCCAATTTCAGGGTGGAGGAGGTTCAAATTTCCAGAAGGTTTCTGGATGGAGGGCAAGAGTAGATTAAGCAGAGGTTTAGAATTGATTTGAAGTCAAGAAAAGTAGTGAGATTAAGAGATTAAGTCAAGATTAGGTTGAGGATGAATAAGGATGAGTTAAGGGTTGATTATTGACTGGAGGTGATTAAACACAAGGGAATTATAATGTGTATATGAATATAATTTGCAAACTGAAGTACAAGGCCACTTAAATAATGAAGGCCGGAGGAATAATGAAAAGGCAGAAGTTTACTAATGGGTCTTGGTAAGTGTCTGTGACCATAATTGGTAGGAATAAAGTTAGTAAGCAAATTATTACTAAGGCATAAGATGACTTGTCTGATAACTAAAAAGTGCTGTGGCTGGAATGCCAATGGAGAAGGTCAGAAAAGAGTTGGAAAAGAGTTGGGAGCTACCAGGAATCCAATCAGATGAAATGGGTTTTGACAGTATTTCCCCCTTAGTGCCGAGCCTATGAGGCACATGAGGGTTCAAGGATCCAACTTAAAAGCTGGGTCTGCAGGTGGAAAAATTCCAAGTTTCTATCCTTCACCTACAATGAATCCACCCTCACAATACTGTCAGAGTTCAAGATCACTACTACCAAGATTGGGACTTGGTCAGGAACAATACTGGACTTCCTTTCATCAGAAGCAAAAACATGAAGGTGATCTCAGAAGTGGAGGTTGCAAGCAACTGGGAAGTCCTGAAGTTTCCAGGGGTCAGAACCATCGAATGTGTTGCGTTCCCAAGCTTTCATCTTTTTGGGCTTGAAAGCTTGGTTCTGGTGGAGGGTGCAGAGACTGTCCAAGAGGTTGAACAGAGCATTGACAAATCTGCTGTCTGGGTCTGGGTTTCCACACACAGGAGGCTGATTTCCAGGGTCATCAGGATCAGGGTCATCCCTGGGGCCATCAGGACCATTAGGGTCTTCAGGACCACCAGGAAGTCCATCCTCTTCACCTGTAGCTTCCTTGTCAGCAGGATTAGGTTGCCTGTCATCCCCTATGTAGTTGAGTAGAGTCAGAATCTGAGGGGGTTCCAAAGGCAGATTGTAGACATGACATTGGTGCAAGTGGATGGTGCATCAGAGCCAACTCATTGAAATTGTAAGGGCAACTTCAAAGCCTCACTTAGGAGTGAGCTAACAGAGGGGAATCCAAAGTTAACATTATACTACATAATATAAACACTTTAGGTGCACCTAACAGAGGGGAATAAAAGAAAAAGCTCTAAGGACCCATCTGTCAATGTCCAGTATATGTGATAGACCCTTAATCAAATGATAGGCTAAAAATAGCAAAAGGGCAGAAAAGGACAGATCAAGTTGTGGAATGACATCACATTAATGGGTAAACATCCAGAAGGGGTCCCACCTCTAAGAATAGAGCTGTCAACATGTACCAACATGAGAAAAACTGAAAAATAATCATAAAATAGGAATAAAATTATAGAAAATCATAGAAAAGGCAGAATAGGGTGAAATAAAATATGAAAAAATATGGGACAAATGCAGAAAATTGAGCTCATGCCTGGGATGCCTCCCCTTCTCCTTACATCACCCCCCTTCTATGATGCATCACCCCAATGCATTCAAAATTGTATTTGGCCAAAGTCAGATGCCTGGATGCATTGAGGTGCAGAAGTATGTTGATGGTGGAACTTTTTGACTGGCCCTGGGGCATTGACATCAGACTCTGTGACCTAAGAATTCTCTTCATACCCATAACCCTTCCAGTGCACTAGGTATTTGAGTTTGCATCAACATAAGTGGCTGTCTAGAATGGACTTGACCTTATACTGAGGTTCACCTTTGATGACTGTAGGCAATGGAGGAGGTTGTGCCATGCATCCAGGAAATGGATCTGTGGGAACTGGCAGCAGTTTGATGATGTGGATGACAGGGTGTAGTCTGGACATTGACTGTGGTAGCCATAGGTGATAGGCATGAGATCCAATGTGTTTGGTGATGAGGAAGGGTCCAAGGAAATGGTGGGCAAGTTTCTTGGATGGTCATGTGGTGAAAATGTCACTGGAGTCAAGATAGGCATGATCACTAACCTTGTACATGGGTGTGGATGAGTGGCATTGGTAGTAGAAGCATGCCATGTCATCCTTCATCTTAACCAATGCTGCTTTTGCTTCTCCAGGGTGTCATCTGCTCTGTGAACTCATTCACTGTCTCTAAGTGCAATGGTGCTTGATGAGGTTCAAAACCCATGTGTGGGTGTCATCCTGTGTTGAGGAGTTGTTTGGTGGAGGAGTGGACATGATTGTTGTATTTAAACTTGGCCATGGGGAGGAGATCTTTTCAATCATCCTGTTGCTCATTGACAAAGATGCAGATGTACTGCTCCAGTTCTTGGTTGACACTGTCCATCTGTCTGTCTGTCTGCGAGTGTTAGGCAGTCAGATGAGAAGTTTGATTTCTAGCAGGCAGCTCTCAGGTGAACTCTGCAACAAACTGTGGCCCTCGATCACAGAGGAAAGCACCTGGCAATCCATGGAGCTTCCACACATGGCGCAGATAGAGTTGAGCCACTCCAAGTGTAGTGATAGTCATATGAGTGTGGATGAATTGAGTTTGCTTCCCAGCAGAGTCAACTGTGCACATTACCACATCAAACCCATTGGACTCTGGTAATTCCACATGAAATCCACACTGACAACATCCCAATGATTTTCATGGGACTGGGAGGGAATGTAGCTCACCCATGGGTTTGTATCATAGAGTCTTGGTGTGCAAGCAGAGGTCACAGGTGTGACAGTACTTACCAATGAGGCAAGACAATTGGGGCCACCAATAATTCTACAATATGAGTCCCAATATCTTCCAATGCCCAGGGTGGCTGGCAATGAGCAAGTTGTGGTGCTGGGAGATGAGTTGTCGTCAGAGCTGGGGATTGTTAAGGGTGTAGATATGGTCATAGAAGTATAGGATGTTATCCTTTTCTGTGCATTCTGCTGCATGAAGTGAGAGAGTATAACCCTTCCTCAGCTCTTTCACTGCTAAAGCCACAACATCCTCATGTAACCCACTATGGTTTGCAAGATGAATGTCACATAGGATACTGTGCTCCTTGCCCTCCAATATAACCCCTTCCAGTGCATAGACTGTAAACAGATCAGGTTGCAACAACACAATACCTTGATTGTTGTCACTTCCATCCCCATGATCTGAACAATGAGAGAGGGTGTCAGTCTTCCCCATACTGTGGCCCAGGCAATGGTGCAGGGAGAAGTCAAACATGAAGAGGTAGAGGGACCAGTGGGCTTAACAGCAGTTAAGTTTCTTGGCAGTCATGAAGTACTTGAGGTTCTTGTGGTCTATCCAGATCTCAACCTTGTGTTGGTGCCCTCCAGGAAATGTTGCCACTCCTCCAATGCCTGCATTATTGCCAGCATCTCCTTGTTGTGGATCTCATAGTTGTGTTCCACAGTACTGAGACTCTTTGAGTAGAAGGCGATAAGGTTCCACTTCTGATCCTCTGGGGACTGTTGGGACAACACTGCACGTGTCACAAAGTTGAAACTGTCAGCTTCTACACCGAAGGTGCAGGAGTTGTCAGCAAAGGTGAGGATAGAAGTAGAAGTGGCCATCTCTTTGAGCTTCTTGAATGCCTCCATTTGAGCATTACCCCAGCTCCATGCTCTCTTGCCTGTGAGATCAACTAGTGGGCACACATGGTGTGAGAAGTCCTTAATAAAGTGCTGATAGAAATTGATGAAGTCCAGGAAAGACTGCACCTCTTCATGGGCTTGGGCCATGTCATAACACCAGCAACCTTGACCAGTGATAATACTTGACTTGGAAACCAAACAAAAACCTATTAAAAGGTCTAAGAAATGTAACACAGGCTAGAGGAAGAGTGCAAGTTGGTACTAAATATCACCACTGTTACCCAAAGGTTGTAGTTAGCAGTGTAGAATGGTGAGAGATGTTGCAAATAGTCTTTAGAAGCATATGAAGATGTTTGAAAGAGGTTCAAAGTAGGTTCAAAGACATTTGAGGAGGTTCAAGGAGATTGAAAGAAGTTTGAAGAATTTGGAGAGAATAGGAATGGCTTCGAGGATTAATGAGGGAGGAATATAGCGAATTGAAAGAATTTTTGAAAGACAATAAGTCATATGCAATAAGTTGAGAGTCTAGTATAGAAGTTTGAAGAAGTTCATGATAATTCACAGAACTTAGAAATACAAAGCAAGAGTTGGACTCAAGAGGATGGCTCTTAAATCAGATGGTAATGGAGAGGGTAACTTTTTCTCTGTTCTTCTAAGTAACTAGTACAAGTCTATATACATTTTGAAGAGATGGCACTAAAAAGGAAATATAACATGTGTAGAACATGAGGCAGTATGCACAGCAATAAAGGACTTTGTAAATCATAAAACAAATAAGAAATGATAATAATCGAAATGTACAGTGTCCCAGTAAAGTAAGAGTACTTATTCTATTGCTTCAATATATCATTGAAACACAAAAGTGCCATTATCACATCCTAAAGTCTTTTGTCATGTCTCCTTGTGTCCAGTAGTGCTCGATATGCGATGCAATGGCTCATGCTGGATGTGCTGTGTGTATTGAAAGGGTTTTGGAATAGCCATATGGTGGCTGACATCATTTGAAGTGGTGCAAAGTTATACGAAGGCATTCAAAGTGTCACGAAGTCATTTGAAATAGTTCAAAATTGGTTTAAAATCAAATTCATAGGGTTCATAGAGATTGGGATCATGAGTTGTAAAGTCTCGATACATTTGGAGACCTTTCCAGATGCTAGAGCACACAATGGACCTAACATTCCCCCCCTTACTGAAATCCTGACTGTCCCAGTCAGCTGATCAAAGCCACATGCAAAATGCATGATCATGTTGAAAAAGTTAGTGAAGTTCCAAATACCTCTCATTCTTCCACATCACCTTCTCCATCATCTATTACATATGCTATGACTGTTTTGTGGGATTGATGGTGTGATGGGATCAGGGCTAAAAATAGGTGATGCACTGCATAACATAGGCTACAGTCATTTTGTGGGAATGATGGGAGTGATGGTTGATGTGATTATCTAAAATTTGTCAGGCTTGGTCAGAAATGATGGCATTAGTCAGAGCTGACTAAAAATTAGTCATATAACTGAGTTTGAAATGTTGTTGTCCCATATGTATAGCACCAATAGTGCTGGTCAGTAACAAGTCAATACAAATTTGTGATTTGTAATGAAGTCAGTAACATGACAATACAAATTTGTAATGAGGTCAGTAACAAGTCAATACAAACTTGTAACGAGGTCAGTAACAAGTCAATACAAATTTGTAATGAGGTTAGTAACAAGTCAATACAAATTTGTGATTTGTAACGAAGTCAGTAACATGACAATACAAATTTGTAACGAGGTCAGTAAAAAGTCTGAAGTCAGTAACAGGTCAATACAAATTTAATGAAGTCAGTAACATGTCGATAGAAATGTGTAATGAGGTCAGTAACAAGTCAAATACTGAAAAGGCAGATTTGCGTGCATAAAAATTCAGTTGCGATATAGTGGACACCTACTTTCACACCTCTTCTGGAACATGCAGAACATGACCAAACAGCTGACATTTCCTTACATGTGGAGAGAGAGTGCACAACAATCAATTGAGTACCTCTCTTCACACAACATTTGGGGCTATAATCCATAATAAAGCGAGATCGGTCACGTGACTGTGGCGTGGGTAAATGGATGACAAACTCCGCAGGGGTGGGAATGGCATCACGCCGTGAGACTCTGCAGAGGTGTGGGAAAGTGAAAATGGTGAGAAAGTATGACAAATATAACTCAAAGGTGGGAACTTTTTTTCTGGCTAATTTTTCGCCACCTCGAACTTTTTTTTTTGGCTCTGGGCTCATTGGCTATGTAGAATAATGTCTGCATGGCATGTAAGGTGCTATATTGCAGTGTTTGCTAAATAAAATTTGACTGAGGAGCAACCATCATTCCATTTACTATGCTGTGAAAGCTGACTAAGCGAACCTCGCGGGCTGAACAAAATGCAAAAACCTGATCATGACCTTGGCACATGACCCAAATAAAATGATTTAGACACATCACTGTATTAGTCAGTAGCAAGTTGGTTGGCTCAATAAAATATGGTTACAATTTATAAATGAGGTCATTACAAAGTCAGGTCAGTATTGAAATAAGTTTGAATTGAAAATTGAGTTCAGAGTTACAATTGAGTTCATTATGAAGTAAAGGAAATAAAAATTACTTGAATACAGTTGAGTTCGTTACAAAGTAAAGTCAGCAAAATAACAGTTACAAATGAGCTCATTATGAAGTAAAGTCTATGAAAATTAGTCTAGAAATAAGTCAAGTTTGAAAATGAGTCAGTAAAAAATAAGTCTGTAAAATGATCTTCGAAATAAGGCATTTGATATAAAATAAAATTACAGTTACCATTATGAAGTCAAGTCAATAACAATTAGTTCAATACAAAATCATTATGCATACTTACTAACAAGTTATAAATTGAGTTCGTTATAATCATTAGTAAAGTCAATAAATATTACTTTAATACTGACAAAGTGAAGTTGGAGATTTTTTACAAAATTTAAAGAGAGGAGAGGGAGGAGAGCAGGGGTGAGGGGGTGAAGTAGTGAGAGGGTGAGGGGGTGAAGTAGTGAGGGGGTGAGGGAGTAGGGGAGGGGGGAGAGGGGAGGAGGAGGATGGATGGAGAGGGGGGAGGGGGTGAAGTAGTGAGGGGGGGAGGGAGTGAGGGGGTGAGGGAGAGAGGGAGAGAGGAGGGGAGGGAGTGAAGGGGGGAATGGGAAATGAGAGGAAAAGTGGAGAGTGGGTGAGGATAAGAGAGTGGGAGAAGGGAGACAAAGTGAAGTTAGAGATTTTTTACAAAATTTAAAGAGAGGAGAGGGAGGAGAGCAGGGATGAGGGGGTGAAGTAGTGAGAGGGTGAGGGGGTGAAGTAGTGAGGGGGTGAGGGAGTAGGGGAGGGGGGAGAGGGGAGGAGGAGGATGGATGGAGAGGGGGGAGGGGGTGAAGTAGTGAGGGGGGGAGGGAGTGAGGGGGTGAGGGAGAGAGGGAGAAAGGAGGAGAGGGAGTGAGAAAGTGGAGAGTAGGTGAGGATAAGAGAGTGGGAGAAGGTGAGAGGGGGGGGGGTGAGAGGAGGGGGTGAGGAAGAAGGGGGAGAGAGATGAGAGAGAGGAGGGGGGGAGAATGGAGGGTGCATAAGGGGGTGAGGGGGGAGGGTGCATAAGGGGGTGAGGGGGGAGGGTGCATAAGGGGGTGAGGGGAGAGGGGAGGGGGGAGGGGAGGGGGGGAGAGGGGGGGAGAGGAAAGGGATGGGGGAGAGGGGAGAGGAGGGAGGGGAGGGGGGGAAAGGGGAGGAGAGAAAGGGGATGGGGGAGAGGGGGATGAGGGAGATGGGGGAGGGGATGGGGGAGATGGAGGAGGGGATGGGGGAGATGGGGGAGAGGATGGGGTAGGTAGGCATGGGATGGGGGAGGGGATGGGGTAGGTGGACATGTGATGGGGATGGGGTAGATGGGCATGGGAACAGGAATGGAGTAGGTGGGCATGGGTATGGGGAAGGGGATGGGGATGGGGACAGGGATGGAGTAGGTGGGCATGGGCATGGGGAAGGGGAAGGGGAAGGAGATGGAGATGGAGATGGGGTAGGTGGAGATGGGGATGGGGATGGGGAAGGGGATAAACACCACAATCCCCCCACGTTGACTTGGGGCCAATGGTCCCAAGTCAACTGAAGAGTTGCGTACCATCTAAAAGTCAAATAAAAAGCTGTGCATCCATGAATAAAATGCAGTGAGGTGTTCATAATGAACACAGTGAACCACGTGTGCCGAAGGCACATTTAAAAACCTTGTAGTGATACTATTGCAATTGCTATCTATTATCAAATAGCAAATTTGTGATTGTTATTACAAAAGTGTTGAAATTGTTTATTGGAAGTAGAAAACAGTTGGATTATAGTGAGTGTTGTGACAACTGGCTGTTAAAGGAAGTTGTTGCTGACCTTACTTCAGCTGTGCTGCATTGTTGGCTATTGAACAAAATTATTGTTGGGCTTCACCATTACTAAACATGTGAGTGGTGGTGGCATATGTTGCAATAATAATGGCTGATTAGAGTGTTTGCAGGAATCAAAGCAGACCTTCTACACCAGAAGTGGAAAGGGATAGAATTAGAGATGCAGACCATTTGGAAAGGTTGCAGATGACCAATCCTGATGAGAGGAGAAGCAGAGTCAGAGTGACTGCCCCTGCTGAGGAAATTGTTCCACTGAACTATGGAGCTGCTTGGCTGCTCAGATACCACAGGTGCAGATGCCTGCTAATTGGGATGCTCCAAGGCAGTTTGAATTGCCTGTTGTACCTCCTGCTCCTGTATTACATAAAAGAGGGGCTCCTGTGATGCCATCTGGACCTGTTTTGGCAAACCATGGAATAGAGGCAAATATAGCTTCTACTATACCACAGGTTCAACTGCCAGCAGGGTGGAATGCACCTTTGGCCAATCCTATTCCTGTGGTTCCACCTGCACCTCAGTTACAAACAAGAAGGGGCAGAGGGAGAGGGAGAGGGAGAGGGAGAGGGAGAGAGAGGGGACTGGGACCATTGCATAATATTTCAGGTGGTCATGCAGATTCTGCACTCAATAATCTGCATAGGGGACATATTGCATTGAGGGAAAGAACTGCAGATTATGATGCACATGTTCAGGAGTTACAACAAGAAGCAGCTAGGCAGTATCGGCATCAGCAGGATTTATTACAGAACATTGCAGAGGAAAGGAGAAGTGCTGAGGCTGTTGCTGCCAGAGAGAGGATATTACTGCAGAAGGCTGAAGTGAGTAGGGAGCATAATCTACAACTGCAGCATGTGAATGCACAAAGACAAGCTGCTGAAGCTGAAACAGCTAGACAGCATAATTGGCAATTGCAGCAGCTGGCTGAACAGGAAAGGAACAGGCTGGCTGCTGAAGATGAAGCAGCCAATCAACAATTGCAGCAGGTGGCTGAACAGGAGTTGGAGAGGCAGCAACTGCCTAGCAAGCTGCTTTAACTGCTGATCCACGATATCATGACCCACCCAGACATATTAATATAGAGGCTGCATTGCAAGAATGTAACAGGCGCGATCAGGAATGGGCTCTCAGAATGCATCAGATGTGGAGAAATGAACAGTGTGCAGATGAGCAGGCACAGATGGATGAGGCTGAGGAGCTCCAACGTCTATCCATTGCAGACAGAAACTTGCATCAACAAATGATGAGGTTGGATCAATTGGCTAACAATATGTCTGGAGATCAGATTAATCAATATCAAGCTCAAGTGGATGCACAGGTGGAACAAATTCAGATGGATAGAAAAATGGCTGCATTGTTGGCTGCTGAGTATAAAGAACAGAGGAATAATGAGATTGATTTGAGGAGGAAAATGGAGAATGAGGAATCTGATGATAATGATGGGAGCGAGTCTTCTTTGCAATTTCCACCTTCTCCCTTGCCATCAGATTATTATGATGAATTTGGAAGGGTGACTGATTTACAATTTCCACCATCTCCTATGCCATCAGATTATTGTAATGAGTTTGGAAGGGTGTTTCCTCTACAATTTTCATCTTCTCCTCCACAATCTTCATCACCACTGCTGCCTGACCCAATATTCCATGTTCCATCATTGCTGCCTTCTCCCATGCAATCTCCTTCACTGCTGCTGCCTGCTTCATTCCTGAATCCCCCAATGTTGCCACCTTTGCCTCCACCTATGCCTGTACCTCTACCTCCACATCGACCTGCAAGGCCATTACCACTCAGTCATGCACCTTATCAGAAGCCAATTCCCAGACATTCACTTGGACCCATGAATGTGGAGTGTCCACACTGCCATGCCTTGCATTCTGACTGTGAAAAGCTGTCCAGGTCTACCCAAGCTGTACCAAAGTTTGGAAGTTGCTGCTTGCAGGAACAAATTTGTCTGCCATCTTTCCGACCTGCTCCTGCCACATCGTGAGATCTGTTGTGTGGGAAAAGCCCTCTTTTTAAGGAATTTAAAACAAACATCTGACAGTATAATGCTGCATTTGCATTCACTTCTTTGGATGTCAAGGTGGACCGTTCTGTCACAGGTACATCAGGTGTATACAGCTTTCGTATTCATGGCAATCTTCATCATCTTTCTGAAGCACTTTTGCCACCTCCTGGACAACCTGTAGCCTATGCACAGCTCTATATACATGATCCTATCACACAGCTTGATCTTCGTGAGCGATAGAGTAATAATCTCAACTCAGTTATCATGACAGAGCTGCAGGCTATGCTAAATAACACCCATCCTTATGTGCCTTTATTTAAGCAGGCATTCCAGATCATGAGGGGAAAGCCTCCAGAAGAGCAGGATAATGTCTCCATATGGCTGCGATCAGATAGAACCCAAGATTTACACTGGTATAATCTCCCTACAGCTAATGATGAGGTGGCAGCTATTATTCCAGATGATGGCTCTGAGGAATGGTCTAACAACAGAGATATTATTTTCAGGCTACAAGGGGGAGGGCTCAAGTGCATCAGCCAGTTGCATCCATCCTATTCAATTCTGCACTATGTCTTGCTTTTCCCTCATGGTGAAGATGGATGGCACCCAGATATACCTTCACACCAAGGTGCAAATGGAGCCAGAAGGGCACCCAATGTCAGTCAGAGATGCTACCATGCTTATTGATTGCATCCAAGGCCAGGAGAGCAGCTGCCATTATTTTGGGATAGAAATCTCTTGCAACAGTATGTTGTAGATGCTTGGGCATCTATTAAACAGAATATGTTGAACTGGGTTGGACATCACCAGAAGGAGCTTAGAGCTGATGTGTATGCTGGATTGAGGGATGCTGCCATGGGTGACCAGGATCAAAATATCAATCTAGAGAATCATGGGAGTTGCATCATTCTTCCATCAACCCATATAGGCAGTGAATGGCATATGAATCAGCTTTTCCAGGATTCCATGGCCATTTGTTGCTTTTTCAGCAAGCCAGATATCTTTCTCACCATAACTGCCAATCCACAGTGGCCAGAGATCCAGGAAGCTCTGTTGCAGGAGGAATCACCCAATCCACATTTTACCACAAATAGGAAAAAGCAGGAAGCCTATGACAGGCCAGACATTGTTGCATGTGTCTTTGAACAGAAAAAGAATGCATTGCACAAGGATATCAAGGATGGTGTTTTGGGTAAAGTGGTGGCACACATCCATACCATCGAGTTTCAAAAGAGAGGCCTTCCACATATGCACCTCCTCATATTTCTCAATCCAGCCGATAAAATCCATGATGCCCATGATGTTGATTCCATTGTGTCAGCACAGATTCCTGATCCCACCACACAGCCAATGCTCTATCACACTATAGCTACCTGCATGCTTCATGGTCCTTGTGGTCATGACAAACCCAAGGCTTCATGCATGGTCGACAACAAGTGTAGCAAGAGATATCCCAAGGAGTTCAGAGAACAAACCTCTTTTACTGTAAACAATTATCCTGATTATGCCAGACCCAACAATGGTAGAACAGTGAGAAAGCATAACCATGTCTATAATAACAGACATGTGGTCCCACACAATCCTTATTTGGCTGCAAAGTAAGGAACATTTATCTGACATCATGTTTATTGGTTAACAATTTGGTTCATTTGTCAGATACAACTGTCACATCAATGTTGAGATCTGTTCTTCAATTGAGGCTGTCAAGTACATCCACAAGTACATATACAAAGGCCATGACAGAACCATGATTGAGATTCTCGACCAAGACAGAAATGAGGTCAAGGAGTATCTGGATGCACATTAGATTGGATCTGTGGAAAGCTGCTGACATATAAATGAATTTGGAATGCATGCAGAGTCTCCTCATGTTTATCATCTGCCTGTCCATCTGGAGGACCAGCAAACAGTCTACTTCAATGCAGACGACAATATCAATAAGGTTTTGGAAAGGCCTACTGCCAAGACCACACGTCTCACTGCTTGGTTTGAAGCCAACAGAAGATATGAAGCAGCACATGCTGTCACCCACCAGAACTTTCCTCAAGCATGGGTCTACAATGGAACCAAGAAGCAGTGGAATTCAAGAAGGCATGGCAAGGCTGCCATTGGCAGAATGTACTTTGCTTCTCCTGTCCAGGGGGAAAGGTTCTACCTCAGGCTCCTTCTTACTGTTATCACAGGGGCAACATCATTTCAGCACTTGCGCACTGTCAATGGTGTCATCCATAATACATTCAAGCAGGCCTGTGTTGCATTGGGTCTTTTGCAGGATGACCAGGAATGGGTCCAGTGTCTTACAGAGGCAGCTCAGATGCAGCTTGGTTCCTCTCTCAGATTGCTCTTTGCCACCATTCTTCTTCATTGCAATCCAACATCTCCTGACATCCTGTGGAACCAGTTCAAACATCACATTTGTGATGACCTCAGAGTCAAGCTTCTTTCAATCTATCCAGATACAGACTTTACAGATGATTAAGTGTACATGTATGGCTTGCATCTCATCAATCAGATCCTTATCAGATCAGGCAAACAACTTTCTGATTATCCAGAGATGCCCACCATTGAAGAAAACTGGCACATTGATGTTCCTGCCAATAGGCTTTTGCAGGAACAGAGGGATTACAATGTTGAAGAGTTGGCCATCACTGTCACTCACAATCTCCAGCTTTTCAATTACAGGCAGAGACAGGTTTTTGATGCTGCAATGGATTCTGTGAACAATAACAAGGGAAAGCTCATGTTCCTGCATAGTGCTGGAGGTTGTGGAAAGACCTTTGTCTGCAACACCATTGCAGCTGCTGTTCATGCTCAAGGGAAAATTGCTCTCTGTGTGGCATCATCTGGAATCACTGCATTGATTCTAGAAGGTGGTCATACAGCACATTCCATGTTCAAAATCCCAATCAACATTGATGAGGCCTCTACTTGCAGAAACCTTCGAGGTTCAGATCTGCACCAATGATATTAGCAACAAGTTTGTAGTAAAGTCAATATAACAAGTCAATACAACTTTGTAATAATGTCAATAACACCTTAATACAAGTCAATACCAAGTCAATCAAGAAGATTGAAAGAATCTCTCTTTGAAGATGAGGAAGGAATGAAAGCAGGGCGAGTTCAGTTCAAAATGGACATGGAGTCCTCGACTATGTGAAATCAATGCCTGAGCACAGTGTTGCTGAAGATCTCAACTTTGAAGTCTGGGGGCAGGGCTTTTGTGCAAAAATGGTACATCTCTTGTTGATCTATTCATAGTCAAAGATGCTAAAATGTTTCATGTAGGCGGAATATAATGAACTTGCCAATGACCTCAGCGAAGAATGTGACCCAACCATGCAAAAGGTTGTGGACAAAGTTTTCAAGCTGCTCAAACCAATGGCTCGATGTGAATGGCTTTCATGGGGTGGGGATCTATTATTCATGGACCTAGCTGAGGAGGTAGAGCAGCAGTGGAAGGAGGAGGAAGCAAAGTGGGTTTGATAGGAGGAGGAGCAGGTGAGAAGGGCAAAAATCAAAGGTCGAAGGAGGGCATTGGTGAATGCTCAAGATGCAGCTCTTGCTGCATTTCATGTGAAGACTCCGTCGAAGGAAGAGTTACAACAGAGGAACACAGAGCTCACAGCAGAGGCAAGCACTATTAAGAGGGTGAAGGGTGGTGAGGATGATGAAGCTGAGGAGGAGGAGCTGCCTGTGGTGAGGGTGGCAAAGCGAAAATGGCAGAGGTTGAAGAGGAGGAGGATAGGGAGGAAGAGGTCGAGGGCACAGGGGCAGCAAAGCAGGCATGATTTGAAACATGTGAGGTGCTCAATTTTGAGGGCCCAGTGAGTTTTTTTACTTATTTTCAAAGAATTTTCAAGGTACTAACACTTTTTTAGTGCAATTGATGTGCTGGGTTCAAGTCCCTTACACCCTTATTAACTTATATTTTCTGCTGCAACACAGATGATACTTGCCACATGTCAGGTACTGCTATTAAAGCAGTAATTATATATGTATCTAATTATATAACTAAAGCCCCTTTGAAAACTCATGTTATTTTTGAATCAATCAAATCAATTTTCACTAAAAACATGGAACTTGTTAATGGCACATTGCCAAGTAGAGAAAAAGCAAGGAGATTGATGGCAAAAGTGGTAAACTTGTTGTCAGCAAAAATGGAAATGGGTGCAATTATGATATCTATGTATTTGCTAGGAAACCCTGATTACTATACCAGTCACAACTTTGTTTCATTTTACTGGCAAACTTATGTATCTGAAGCTCACAAAGTCTGGTATCCAGAACAAGCAACAAGCTTTTTAATCAAAGTGGCACTTGTAAAACTAAAGGGTAAAAAAATAGGTCTTTTGCCTGTCTTTGATTATATTTATTGGGCACCTGAGTTTGAGAACATGTCACTATATGATTGGATCAGAAGATGCAAAAGAGTTAAAATGACTAAAAAAAGCAAATCAAAACTAGATAATACTGCTTTTGATGATCCCAACAATAGTGACGAAGGAAATTTATCTATGCAATCTGATTTAATGGAGACCAATCATTTGAGTCTGTTGATACAGAGTATGGTTGTAAAGATAAGCCTCCAAGCTTGACAAAAATGAAAAAAAAAAAGAAGTACCAGTTCTATCAGTTTACAAACTCTCATCCTCTTTATAACACACATCATATCAAGGTTGGCCCTGATGCTAATAATATAGTTGTTAAATTTATTGGAGCCAATATACCCCATTGTGATCAAGGAGATAGGAATTATTATTGTTCTGCTATGCTTACTCTTTTCAAGCCTTGATAAACTAGAAAAGAACTGAGATATAGTATTGAAAACTGGAATGATGCTTTTATTAAACACTTATTAACTGCAAGACAATTGGATTTTATGAAGAATTTCAATATTCAATTTGAATGTTTAGATGCAAGAGATGATTATTGGGCTCAATTAAAGAAAAATGCAAGCGTTTTGTCTACATGGGAGGAAGGTAATTTTACTTTATTGGAGGACTGCACATCTGATAATCTTTATGCACACCATTCTGAAAATGATCAAAATGATATTTGAAGCTATGACATGCAAAATATTCTGACCAATCTTGGTTGGAGTTCTGAAAACCAGGTCAATACTCATGCTAATATTGAGCTGAACCCTCCACAAACCCAACACATCTTATCAGGATTAGAATGGAAAAATGAAGTTGCCAAAAAAAGGCAAGAAGTTCTGGAACAGTGAAAGCAAAGAACACCTGCAAATTATAAACTTGAACCTGAACAATCTTTTAAACAGTTGTCTTCAAATATTGTTAAAATTTCTGACAAATCTTATCCAACAAAAAAAATCCAAGAGTCTGACACACAACTAGCTCTTGATACTATTGTTGAGAAATATAGTCTTAATACTGAGCAAAAAGAAGCATTTTGCATTGTAGCTACACATGCTAGTAATCCTTATTCAGAACCTTTACAAATCTACATTGATAGAATGGCTGGAACTAGGAAGTCTCAAGTTTTAAAAGCCTCAAAAACCTTTTTCAAAGAAAGAAATGAATCATATTGATTTATAGTAGTAGCACCAACAGGAAGTGCAGCTGCTTTGCTTAGAGGATCAACTTATCACTCGCTATTTGGTATTAGCGACTATAATGAGAAAGGACTTACAAATTTAGCTCAGGTAAGATCTAAACTTATTGGAATAGACTACATTTTCTTAGATGAGGTCTTTATGTTATCTTGCCATGATATGTATTGCATCTCATGTCAGCTTGCTATTTTACTGAATGTACCAGAGCAGCCTTTTGGAGGCTTAAGTATGCTATTTGCAGGTGACTTTGCACAGCTACCACCAGTTGTACATAGGTGGTGAAGGGTCATCTTAACTTACACTGTGTTTGCCCAAGCCTCAGAATTGATGCACTTTTAAAGAGTCTGAGTCATCTACATCATGTATTTTTTTTACTCTGAATGTTGTATACAAGCTGATCCCCCACTTCTTGGATTTCACACAATCCTCATTTGGCAGACCAACTCAGTAGTGAATATGACTGCTTCCTGGAAATCATGCAAGAAGTCGATTGTTGGGTTGACATGGCAATGGGTTGCGATCCTCACAAGTGGAGATTGAGGAATGTATGTGTGCTGTGCCTCTACAAGACAGTCAATGAGACACCCCTCAAGTTCTTGCTACTTGCATGCATGGATGGTAATGACTCATTGAAGCTTGTTGACAGCACATTCAGGTCAGGTACACTGTGAAGTAATGATCATATGTCAATTTCAGCATGGTGGGTCACACCCAGTCAGGTAAACTGTTTCAAAAACAAAGTTTGAAATTCCCATTTGACTGTGAGGCTGCTCTTTCTTGTTGACAAGATCTCATCCATGTGTTCCTAGTCTACAAGAGGCACTGAAAGTTTAACTCAGCTTGATCAAGGCTTGTCACATTCATATGGTTCTTCTGATGTTCCACCTCTATTTCCAGAAACCTCACAGCATTTCAATTCTATGAATTCAGGCACCAATCTTGCTGTCCCTTTGGCCTTCCCAACTCCTCCTGAAGTGCATGAAACATCTAATACATTGGTGGGGCTCAATAGCACTGAACCAGATCTCAATGACGAAGAGGTGGCATGGATTAATGTTTTTGAGCATGAAGAACTTGCAAAATGTCTTAATACCTGCCTTGATCAGTGGCAGAATGTGGGTCCTGAGTTACAAAAGAAGATGTATGCACTCTTTGCAGTGGCTGGAATTTTCTTGCAGTATGTCATCATGGCCATGTCTTAGTCATATGGGACATGATCTGAAGTGTAGAATTGTATGTTTTCTTTTTTTACTGGTGCCCTGTTTCTACTAATTCATTCAAAATAAAATAATCCCTTGCTGTTATCAATTGGCTGCTTGAACTGTATGGTTGCGATACAGTCTTGCATATGATATTATGTGTGCCTTCATCAAAACCCTTGTGAAGAGCAAGCAAAGATGGTGGGCTTGTGCTTGCACAGAGTAGTCCCAGCATTTCATGGCCATGCCCATAATATAGCATGCCAGGTTTCATGGCATCCACCATATGTTCAAGGCACTGGCTTAGAGGATTTTAAGAAATGCGAACAGACATTCAGCAAGTCAAATGAATTAGCTGGGGTTATGCACCTTGCCACACCTTTTTCATCATCATCAGCAGATTGATGAACATTTTTTTTGTGACAAAGACAAGCATGCATTGTCAGATGGGTCTATACTTCTGTACTTTTTGTAACAATTGCAATGACCTGGTTTGGGTGAATTCATATTTCAGAGCTACTGGAAAGCCCTGGAGAAGATCCAATATGATGGTGAAAAGCTTGCCATTCTTTCAGCACAGCTTGGTGCCACAGGAGCAGACTTTGATGGGTACCTCAAGAGTGAATGTGATTATTTAAGGAGTCTTCAAACAGAACCAGTTGAAGTCATGCAGACAGCAGATTATATGGAGATGTTAATCAAGCTTCATCATCTCGAGTATGCTCACATTCACCAATAGTAAACAGTTTACTAACCCTACATAGAGGTAAGTCTAATCAAGCCAAGCATGCACATCAACAGCTCAATTATGACATCAGACACAATAGTTTCACTCATGAAGAAATTCTGCAAGTTTGAATACAATATCGCACAATGTATACACACAGGGTAGCACATAATGAGGAGGTTTGTTAGTATGAGAAAGAGCATGGAATCGGGGCACAGTAGGTGCCTGATTCTCCTGCATACAATGATGCACTGAAGCTTTTGAGGGAGCAAAAATATCATTGTGCAGTAGACCACTTTGAGCACCTCATGGTTATTTGGGTATGAATGGAATTGGTATGATGGAATTCTGTTTTGATGTGCTGCTGCTTATTTTCTGCCATTGTTAGGTTATCAGCTGCATGACAAAATTGGCAAAGCTTTGAAGACATGTGCAGAAGCCATTAAATGAGCACTTGATGACTATAACAATGCAGCTGTGCAGCTTAATCTGCCATGGGACATGATCAATGATCATGTTGATTTCTATCATGCTGTTTCTTCCAATTTAGTCACAAACCAATCCCTTGTACATGAATTCTCATGCTGATGGGAGTAGTGCTATCCCTAAGAATGACTGAGAATGATACGTTATCCTGTCATGTCCATAGCTTCTACTAGTATACAGTGGAGCCTCCAAAAGCATGGTCCCATAATGTTGCCTTTGCAAGCATAAGTCATAGATTAATGAGGCAGATGCACCATATCAAAAATGGATTTCTGGAGTTGAGAATGCAAGTCCTTCCTCCACTTGTTGCCTTCCTCCCCAGCTGTTAGATTGCTGCACATGATTGTGAAGGGGTTGTAAAAGGTGTCAGGAGCAACATGGTAATTATTATCCAGCAGCAAACCATGCTATATCTGCAGCTTCAAAATGCTTCTGATAGCACATGAAGACCCCTGGCTCACCAGCCAAAACTCCTAGATGAGATGATGATAATGGTTAAAGATACCCAAGGGGTTGAATTTGAGTTCAGTCCATGCCAGTACAGCACAATTGGCCCCAGGTGGCTCAGAAATGGCAACAGTAGTTCTCTGGTTATGCACCATGCAAGTAAATGTGAAGGAAGTAAATGAGAAAGGGTATATTGCAGTGTATTATCATGGCTCAAGAATAAAGGGTTGAGAGAAGAAGACAAGATGATAAGGGGTAACCACCAATTGTGATTGTGATTGTGATCACTTGCATGGATTAGATAACATTTACTACTCAATGTACTACACTCACAATGCTCAATGCACAGTTGCATGCTGAGACCAGTCAAGCCAGCAGCAGCAAACCCTGAGTTCTTCACTATTTTACATTCTACATACTATACAGTACACATGGGCATAACTTCTAGTATACAGGAGACCAAGTATTCTCTTAGCAAAGTTACCATTCTGTGTCCTGTTGTCTGAGTCAGCCTATTATCATAAAATAAATCCACAAATTTTCATTATGTTAATCACATTTCATTCTGCATCCCAGTCACTTGATTTATCTAGTAGCACTTGCCAGCAAACTAGAACTGGTTTGAATCCAAACTTGATTGAAGGTCAAATGACTCAGAAAATATCACACCTGGACTCAGACAAGCATGGGAATGGGTGCCAATGACCCAGCATGATGTTGACAATAGGTAGTGCACAACTGATATCTATTATAGCAGTGCTTACCACTGGCTAGGTTGCTCCACTTAGACTCAAATGATACAGTATGTTGTCACTGACTCTTGACTGACTCCGAATCATATTGCTCAAGTTTTTGGAGGAAAACTGTTAGCCGACTTTGAGTCAGTGTTCAAGGGCATTGGTAGAGAACTGTATCTACTAGTAAGCCACTGCTATTTTCTACTGATAGATGGCCCATTTCTGTGATTTACATTGTACAATCTTTCATTGAGCAAATTGGCATACCCACCATCCAGTGCTAGACACACACAGGCAAAAAACATGGCTGGCCCCTTTCTCAGCCTGGCCATGTATACACCCATTTATCTGTTCCACATGACCTCATCCCTACCCCATTTTCCAGCACTTCACATTACCAGTTTTTTGGGCACCCCTATGGCAGTTTTTCTATGCCTGCTGTCCTGTCAAAAAATAGTCCTGTGTCTTATATTCTCTCAAATGATCAAACTGTGCCTCAGTCCAGTGCCAACTCCTAGATTCAACAACCAGCTTCTCTGCAGAGCAAGCATTTCCCATTGGAAGAACCATTGTTCTCCAGCAAAATTGATCTCTTGAATGCTTTAGAGGAGATTTAAGCTTTGAAGTCCCAGCTAGAGAGTCTAAAACATAGGGAGCTAGGCTTGGTTGAATATATCCAGGCCCTTCTTATTTGCCTTGACAGAGCTGAATCAGAGACTACAGAGCTCTGCAATCAATTGGCTGCTCACCCCTCAACCTTTACTTTAAATAACTCATTGATGTCTTATGTCAGTGATTTCAAACCATCTGCAGACCCCTGACTGCTCACCATCAAAGTGCAAGGTGAATTAGGTTTAAAATTTCCACCCATTGATGGTATGGAATTTTTCAGACCAGTTGCCACACAATAGCATCCCTCCACTCCTCAAGCACTCTGTTTACCTACTGTTCAATGGTCCTCTCATAAAGCCAATATCTCACATTCTCATCCGATATTATCACCTCCACTATCTCCTGCGAGCATCATGTTGGCCAAGCCTCTAGAGTGCAACAGCCAACTCCCACCTCCCATGTTGATGCTTTTCTTAAACAACATGCCCTTGATGAGAAGCTGGCAGTTTCTCTTGGACTGCTTGAACATATACCAGCCCCAAGCTGGCATAAAATGGTTAGGTCTCTGGACATTGCAAAAGCTCAATGAGCAGAATTGATGGAAGCTCTCATGAAAAATTGGATGGCAAAAAATATATATATATATTTTATTTTCATGGTGTTTCCCCTTTTTTCCCCTCATCTACCTTGAATACCCCCTTATCATTTTAAGTTGACTGTCATAAGATATAAACCTTAAACTGATTATGGTGACTATTTTGGAACTAGTTCTCATTTTCAAAAAATAAAAAGAAAGGTAGTGATTGGTTTATCTCTCCTCACTCTCCTCACACAATGCCATTTGTGACTGTCAAGACTGTGAGCACCCAGTACATCCAATGAGAAGTCAACAACAAGTCTGCTCCTATTCCAACTCAGCAACATTGGGAGAAGCTGGAGGCCCACAAAGACAAGCAAGAAGCTATTGACAATGCAGTTGGCAAATGGTATTCATACACCATTGCGAAGGCTGATGATCTTGCTCAGCATTTCAATAAAAAACCAGGTTACTTTCTCAACATTTTTTCTCAGGGTGGTGCATGAATGGTCAGTCACCAGTTGAAAATGATCTATACAATGCATTTAAAAGCTTAAAAGCTAAGGAGTTCAGTGACAGTAAGTCCCCTCTTTTTTCTTGTTGTATACACCTGTAAAGCTCATGCTTTGCCAAGTGTACAAAGCTTATCAACCTCCAAGCGGTACACAGAAAAGAGTACAAGGCTCTCACCCAAGAGGAGCATGCAGAACTTGTTGATGAACTCATTGCTCAATGGGATGAATGAACAAAAGTCCAGCAGCCCACACCTAAGGCTCATGTTATGGATGTTGCAAATGTTGTGTGCAACATCCAACTTCTGGCATGTCATCTCTGAGCAGTGATGACCATTAACTTGAAGGTGATGCAGTGTTACAGATGACAGGCTTGAATCAATGCGTTGGCATTAAAGGGTTTTTCTGTATTATTAGGAACACTCCTGAATACCACATGAGACCACAATGGTACTTCTCCTCTTGAGAGTTCAAGCAATACATGCAGGTTGCTGTACGCAAGAAGTGGAATACTTCAGAGGTTGGTGCAAGGCTTGAAGCACTTGCAGTAGCAGGCTGCAATGTCATAAGTATGTATCTGCCCTTTCTCACATTCAAGTTGATCCTGCCTTTATGGATGACTTTGAATCTTAGACATGTTACATACTTCAAAGCAGAAAGTGGATGACCTAAAGTCATCTATTTGCAAGAAGATTAGTGAGATGCTGGGTGCACATCATACAGTTCTCATCATGTTGCCTTGCTGATAGTCTTTTGTAGTGGAGATTACTGGGAACAGCAAAGCTGTCATGAATTATGTGAACTATGAAGAAGCCACTGTTTAATGTTATGGAGTTCTTTTAGAAGGATGGACCTTTACAAGATTTGTCAACCCCAGCAAACTTAGCATAGCACTTCCACCTCTGCAGGTGTTGCTAGATGCATTAAATGATGGATCATGCAAACTTGTGAAGCTCTCATGAGAGGAGTGCAAGGCACACGAAATATCCCATTGCCAGAAACTTGTTTCAGGAAAAATTCAAGGGCATAAAAGGAAGACTCAAAAAGATGCTGGGAAGAAATGCAAATGATCATTGAAAACAGTGGGGGGTAGCACAGCCTCTGAGTGTGGTTCTGGCATTGAAACTGTTGGAGCAGACTATATATGCTGCACAGGGGAAGAGACAACATGTTCTTTACAACACACCTGGGGTTTAGTTAGTCTTACAGCTAGGGTTAGCAGAGGTAAGAACACTGTATTCCTACTATGGTACAGGTTCTCCTTATATACATAATAATAAGGATGTCACATGACTCAGGAATGTGTTTACCACATGTATGTGTAGTAAGCATAGTAACATGTGTATGCTGCATGTATTGCCTCATGTATGCAGCATGTATCTCAGGGTAACATGTGTATGCTGGTTGCATGTATTGCCTTATGTATGCAGCATGTATCTCAGGGTTAATTTCAACAGAAACAGAAGACAAGGTGGCCAGCCATACTAAGAAGTATAAAAGTGCACCTACTGTCAATAGTGATGATGATTGCAACTCTGATAGTTAGTTTTTATATGGATTATTTTGACTCACGAGTATTCTTCTATGCTTTAGTATGATACTTATGATATATGCTACAACATGTGCTATCTTATGAGCTCACCACAATGCTATGGGTATGCAAGGACAGTGAGAAGTCAGGGGATGTTTGAGACACTAAAGGGCATCAGAAGCACACCAGACAGCAGTTGATGGCATGTGGAAGCATGGCCAGAGTTGTAGCACCCTGAAAGTGATAGCAGGAGTACCTTGATGGGCTGTGGGATGTAACCAGGAAGCTCAGACAACTGGAAGCAATGAGCAGGGATAGCAGGAGAACCGCCAGGAGATTAGGATAGCTGTGGGAGTAGTTTGGATGCTGAAGTTTGGGTGCTAACAATGAGCAGAGATAGTGAGAGAATGACCAGGAGGTTGGAGTGACCAGGAGATTGGAATAGCTGGGGGAGAGGTTTGGGTGCTGACAGCAGGTGGGAACGGGGATAGCAGGCCAAGAGATTGGAATAGCCATCAGAGGTTTGGGGGCTGTTGGCTGTGGGAACAGGAGGCGGGATAGCAGAGTGTTGTCAGGAAGCTGCATAGTGCACTGAGAGTATCATGCGAAAGTGTGAGAGTGAGGAACAGTGAGCAGGAGCAGCAAGGCAACATCATCAGCCATGTGAGACTGCTGTGGAGATCTGCAGAGGCCATGGGATAAGGTTGATGGCAAGGAACAGGGAGCAAAAAGGCAGGGAGATGTCAAGAATGGCATGGGAAATCCTGACAGTGATGCAATAATGTTGGTCCAATGAGTGCAGGCACTGGACTCCATTGACAACAATGCCAACTCAAAGATCTCCAAGGGTGCTCTTCATGGGTAAGGAGATCAGCCAGGAGCATCCCTGTGGTCACCATCACTCACTTAACCAGCACATGACTAATCTACTACATATGCTGCAACTGCTTTGTGGGAGTGATGGTGAGCTAAATGGGGAAGTTTTTTAGCTGAGAACAGTGATTGATCAGTGATGATTGATGGGACGACGTGCATAACATATGCTACAGTCATTTTGTGGGAATGATGGAAGTGATGGTTGATGGGATTATGTAAAATTTGTCAGAGCTGTGCAAGATTAGTAAGAAATGATGGCATTAGTCAGAGCTGACTAATATAACTGGGTTTGAAAATGTGGTCATTGCATATGTAGAGGTGAGCTGCAGCTGAGTTTGAAGTGGAGTTTGAAACTTCACAAGTGAGCTGAGTGTGGAGGGGAGTGTGAGGGGTGGGGAGGTGGTGTGAGGGGTATGAGGGGTGGGCAGGAGGGAAGAGGTATGAGGGATGGGGAGGGGGTGTGAGGGGGTTTAGAGGGAGAAGGGAGGCATGGCAGAGTGAGAGGGGGATGAGGGGGAAGGGGGATGTGGGGATAGCAATGAGAAAGGGGGAAGTGGGTATGGGAATGGGAGATGGGGAGAGTGGGAATATGGGAGATGGGGATGGAGATACAGATAGGGATGGGGATGGGGATAAACACCACAACCCCTCCAGATTGACTTGAGGCCAACAGTTTCAAGTCAACTGACTCAGTGTGTATTATTTATACAAATACCAGATCATGGTTTACTTCATTCAAAAAGTCAACTAAACAGTTGTGTGATTATAAACCCCCAAATGTTGACTTTAGGCCAAAGGTCCAAAGGCAACTGAAGAGTTGAGTAACTGCAGTGGGATTAAGCATTGTGTTACATATATGCTAATAGGTCCATTGTGCACCCTAGGGTCTGGGAATGGTTCCAAATATATCGACATCTTACAATTCACAATTCCAACTTCTATGAATGCCATGAATTCCACTTCGAACAACTTCAAACAACTTTGCAACATTTTGGATGCCTTCAAACTGCTTTGCAGCACTTCAAACAAAGTTGGCCACCATATAGCTGTCCCAAATCCCTTTAGACTTACACGGCACATCCAGAATGAACCATTGCATCACATATTGAGCACTACCAGACACAAGAAGACATGACAAAAGATTCAGGATGCAATAAATGCAGTTTTGTGTTTCAATGATATATTGAAGCAATATGACAAGCACTTTTACTATACTGGGACAATGTACATTTCAATTATTATTGTTTCTCATTTGTTTTTATAATTTACAAAGTCCTTTATTGTTGTGTATATTGCCTCTTGTTCTCCATATGTTATATTTCCTTTTTAAGTACTATCTCTTTAAAATGTATATAGACTTGTACTAGTTACTTACAAAAACAGAGAAAAAATTACCCTCTCCATTATTGTTCAATTTAAGAGCTGTTCTCTTGAGTCCAAGTCTCGCCTCGTATCTCTAAGTTCTGCAAAATATTGTGAATGTCTTTGAACTTTTGTATTCACTTTTTGACTTATCACATATCACCTATCGACTTTTGAAAACATTTCTAATTTGCTATATCCATTCTTTAATATACCTTGACACCAGTCTGACTCTCAAAACTCCTCGAACCTCTTTGAACCCCTTCAAACCTCCTTCAAACTATTTTGGACATCTTTGAATCTACTTTGAACAACTTTGTATGCTCCCACAGACTATTCACAACATCTCTTACCATTTTGTGTCTCTAACCACAACATTTGGGTATCAGTGGTGACATTTAGTACTAACTTGCACCCTTCCTTTAGCCTGTGTTATACTTCTTAGACCTTTTAACAGGTTTTTGTTAGGTTTCCAAGTCGAGCATTATCATTTTGGAGCCCACTGTGAGGGGTTTCTAAACCATTTCATTGCCTAATCCATCTCAAATCTCCTGGCTTAGGCCAACTCAAGCTCAAAATTTTAGAATTGAGACTCGCCATGCCTTCGAATCTCTTGAACAATCAGGAGATATTCTAATTTCAGTTTCTGAAGCAGAATCTACACATCATCAACTGTTTCCCTTGCCTATTTCCTCATCTCCAACCTCATCCTCTTCTTTTTCCTCATCCTCTACTACTTCATTCATTCTTCCGATGACTTCGACATATCTACTATCTTTTACTCAGGTTCTAACTCCTACCTCAAGAATTGTCACATCCATGACCACACAAGCAACTATGCCAGCTTGTGGACATTCCACAGCACTGAAATTCAACCCTACTCAACCTTGAGAGCTTCATTGATACTTTAATGAGCTCAAAATACTCTTTATAGACTGCAACATTATGGATTCAGAGGTTATGAAGAAGCCTGCCTGCCAATACATCAATATTGACACCTCCAAACTCTGGTAATAGATTGCAGAACACAAAACCAGCATTTTGTTTCAAGAATTTTGTGTCACAATTCACAGATTATACCCTGTTTCCAAAGACAATTGAAAACAGTTGATTTTAGACATGAACAAGCTTGTTAGTGAACAACTTTGCATGGGTATCTTTAATGCAAGCAATTTAGGATTATACTACAGATCATTTTACAACATCATGAAGTTTCTACTCTCTAAAGGCCAAATTTTGGAAGCTAAACAGAGTAGAGCATTTGTTTGAGGGTTCCACCCAGGCTTATGGTTATGAATTGCATGACGACTTGAGCTAAAATTTCCTGACCACTATCTAGGCTTATCCACTCGACAATATTCACGCAGCAGCAAAATTCATTTTAGCAGGGTCAATTAGTTCGAACTAGACATTGTTACATGGTTCGCAATCTGCAGGCACTTTGGCATTGATTTCGATGTCTTCAACACAAATTAAATCAGAAGACTTATCAGCAATCTTTGAAAAATTCACAAGTATGCTCATCATGGCTCTAGCAGGTTCCAAACCCACAAATACTCCTTGACCTAACAGTGGATTTTGTTTGGACCTGCTCAAAAATCTAGTTTGTATTTTCTGTGGACTCACTGGTCATTTCATTAGTGACTGCTTGGTTTGCCAGTCCTATATCAATGAAGGAAAGTGTAAAAAGAACACCAAAGGAAAAATCATTCTTCCAAATGGCCAGTTCACCCCTTGAAACATCCCTGGTTGCTTTATCAAAGACAGAACTGATAAGTGGACTCGATGAAATCCTCTGACTACAGCTATGCCATCGCTAATGTACAACATCGCACCTTTGATGACTACTTCAACACCACTTAGGGGCATTTACCAAGTTTCCAAACCATCTACAGCAGCTGAAGATCACATTGCAAGGCTCGAACAGGAGATATATGCTTTGCAAAGTGGTAGGCCCTTTGCCAGAACTGATTTAAGCACACCAACAGTCCTTATATCTTGGCCTTTAATTCCTCCAAACACTGCAGTAGTCAAACAATTGACTCTACAAGTACCACTGTCATCCATATCATCTACAGCAACTAATTTACCAACCTCGACTTTGATACCCTCTTCAACTTCGGAAATGACTTCGCAGTCCATCATTCACCCTTATGCTGCTGCAAAAGAAAATTTGTACTTACCACCACATGAACAAAACTTTGAAACATGAACAAAACTTTGAATCAGCCAGAGATGGTTCTTCATATCATATACAAGCCCTGATACAAAAAAATAAAATAATGAAAGACATTTTCGGGTGCTCAATGAAGACACTGATTATTATGCTGACCCTCAAAGAATTGCTGTCTCTATCACCGAAAGTTCATACAAAATGGAAGGAACAGGTTACTCCATATTGCATCCAGCAGCCTGAAGAAAATAACACCATGAATTTGCTTAATGATGATATTTTAGTAATTGATGATCCCTTCAAAACTTACATTAACAGTCTTTGACCTGGTGATATTCCAGAACCCTCTATCGCTGCAAAGGAATCTCACTCAATTAGGTCAATTATCATGAATGTCAACAGGAGGAACCCAGTCAAAAGCATTGTAGACCCCAGTTCTTTGATTATTGCAATGTCCAAAGAGATTTGCCATGAACTTGGGCTCGCCTACAATCCTTCAATCCATATCCCACTTCAATTGGCTAACAGAGGCATTGATGAAAGTTTGAGTTTAGCATAAAATGTGCCTTGCAAAGTTGGGAGTATCATGCTATTCATGCAGATCCACATAATTTGTGACCCTGCCTACAATATTCTACTCAGTTGTCCATTCGATGTGCTCACCAAAAGCACTGTTAAAAACTACAGAAATGAAGCTCAGACGATCACGATATATGACCCTAATTCTACACAATCATGCGCCATCCCCACGATACCCCATTCTAATCAGCGTCGAAAGGATTTTTGCAACTAGAGGACAAAATTTTGGACATAGACCAATGCACTCTCGTTATCTCTTTTAATCCCTCTATTTCATCTATCACTATCAAACACACTGAGAATATTTCCAATATGGAGTCCTTAAAATCCTCAAAAACCATTTCTTATTCTTCGATTCTTGCAAATTTATATTTAACAGCCAGTCATCAATATAAAACATATTTATTGACCTTGATGGCAACATCGACAGCTTCTATGCCTATTATCGACTCCCTACACCCAAATTTTGCAGCATCAAAAAAGAAATACAAACCAGTTGCACAGAAAATTTGACCAGTTGTTATAGAACTATCCAATCGACTTTGCATTATTCAAACAATCACTGGTGACAATCTTGAGAACATGCTGAAACTGAATCCTCATCCACCATTGTTCATCCCTTCTCCCAGATATTCACTTGAACATAAAGCTATCATTGACAAGAATCATTCTGGTGATTTCCTATGGCCAGAGGAATGGAAGCTCATGCACAATTTTATTTAAAATCATGAAACAGCTTTTGCATGGATGGAACAAGAGCAAGGAAGTTTTCTCTCTGACTTCTTTCCTCCTATAGAATTTCCCATTGTTCCTCATACTCCTTGGGTCGAGCGAAACATTCCTATACAGGTTTGTACAAACAGATTTGTAAAATGCTGAAAAAGAAGATAGAAGCAGGAGTATACGAGCTGTCAAACTCTTTGTATTGATTATGATGGTTTTGCATTGTGAAGAAGGACATGAAATTGCTTTGAATTGTCCACAGTCTCAAACTGCTAACCAAGTAATGATTTAGCACTCAGGCATCATACCGATAACTGAATATTTAGCAGAACAATTCAGTGGATAATCTTGCAGAGGAATGTTGGATCTTTATGTGGCATTTGACAAAAGGAAAGTAGCAGAATCATCTTGTGATCTGACAATGTTTCAGACACCGTTTGGAGCACTTCACATCATTACCCTACCCAGGGTTGGACAAATTTGGTTCCTATCTTACACAACAATGTGACATTTATTCTACAGCCCAAAATTCCTCATATCACCATCCCTTACATCAATGACACACCAGTTAAGGGCCCAAAATCAGAATATTGAATGATTGATGGATCATACAAAACAATTCCAAATAATCCAGGTATCCGATGCTTCATCTGGGAACACTTCAAAAACTTAAATTGGATAGTTCAGCACATGAGGTATTGGGGAGAAACATTCTCTGGTCCAAAACTCTATATTTGCATCCCTGAAATGATTGTTTTAGGGCATTGATCCAACATTGAAGGTTGTATCACTAATCCTACTCGAATCACAGCTGTTAGCAAATGGGGACCTTGTCGAAGCCTCAGTAAAGTCAAAATATTCCTAGGAACCATTGGAGTTTGTCATATCTTCATTCAAAATTTTTCTCAACGAGCTGCAGCACTTATCCAACTCACTTGTAAAGATGTTCCTTTCAAATTTGGACTGGAACAAATAGCAGCCCAAGAAGATTTGAAAGAAGCTCTAATCAGCTCTCCAGCGATTTGAGCTATCAACTATTCATCTCCAGCCCCAGTCATCCTACCAGTCAACACTTCGAAAATTGCTATTGGTTTCTTTCTCACTCAATGCGATGCCAAAAACCCTCAAAAATGATATTACAGTTGATTCAGAGCAATTACACTTAATGACTGTGAATCTCAATTTTTGCAGCCAAAACTCGAACTTTACAGTCTATATTGCACCCTCAGAGCACTGCGATTGTACCTAATAAAAGTTCAAAGGCTTATTGTTGAAGTCAATGAAAGGTATATCAAAGGCATGCTTTCAAATCCTGATATTGCACCTAGCACTAGCATCAATTGATGGATAGTATCTATCCTAACCTTTCACTTTACATTAGTCCATATTGCAAAGACACACCATGGTCCTGACAGACTTTCAAGATGCCCCCCACAAGACAAAGATGCTCAGCTCGACAATGAAGATGATTTCAGAGACTGGATTGACTGTCTTCATGGTTTCATACATCAACTCAATCCTATTATGACTTGACCCCTTACTTCACATCAAATTCCAACCCTGTCCCTCTCTTCAAATCTTGGTAAGGGGGAGGACCTTACTTATGATGATGTCCCACAAATGAATAATGCAATGATATGGCTCCCTATCGCCCTGCGCGCATACTACAGCATTTTTTGCAATTGTGCACACCTCCTAGATGGCTTCTGCACACTTTGCGCACCTTCATGTGCTTTTGCGCACCTTTGACCATTTACAGTGACTCACAAAACTGAGTCAATGTTTTGCACTTTTTAATTTATTGTTGAATAACTTCCCATAAACAACAAAACCAAACAAGGTATTGGTGTACCAAATAACATACATGATCAGGGCTACCAAACAAACAAAGAATTATGTAATTTTAATCATCCCTCATGGAGATATGATCATTTTAATTCAGGGACTCATTGACTCAGTTTTGTGAGGTGGTATCAATATTATGATAAATTGTAATTCTAGTATTTTGTATGACCTCCCTTGGCCTTCATAACTGCTCCCAACCTTCTAGGCATGCTTTTAATCAAATTCTGACACACCTCTGATGGAATATTATTCCACTCTTCTACTACTCTTTCCCATAACTCCCAAATTCCTTTTGGTGCTGTTGGATACTTGTCTAACTGGTTCTTGAGGTGAACCCAATGATGTTCAATAGGACTGAGGTCTGGAGATTGGGCAGGACAATTCAGAAGAGTAATATTGTTGTTCTCCATCCATTTCTTGGCCTTTTTTGAGGTATGCTTGGGGTCATTGTCTTGTTGAAAAATCACCTCTTCTCCAGAAATTCCACTCTCCTCCAAGCTAGGCAGCATATGGTTCTTCAAAATGGACACATACTGGTCAGCATTTATCCTCCCCTCAATCTCTGCAAGATGTCCCACTCCAGTCCATCCCATACACCCCCATACCATAATGTTTCCTCCCCTAAATTTAACAGTTCCCTGCACCTCTCTCTCAATCAGCCCCTCTCCCTTCTGTTTCCAGACCCACTCTCTCCCATCTGACCCAAACCTGTTGATTTTAGTCTCATCTGACCAAATAACCCTCCTCCAGTCTTCCACAGTCCACTCTCTATACTTCTGAGCAAAAGCCAATCTTGCTTTCCTATGCCTTATACTAAGCAAGGGCCTTTTCTTCTTCACCACAGCCTTGAATGAGTTTTTTCTGAGAACTCTTTTGACTGTTTCTGAGGAGACTGGAGTGGGGATGATGCTGTTGATGTAATGGGTAGCCTGAACAGCATTTGCAGCCTTGCCAGTGGTGATTTGGGTAAGGATAGCTCTTTGAGAGGTAGATGAGAGCTTAAAAGGATGACCACCAGAGGGGGAACCCAGGTTTGGATGGAGAGCCCTGAGTGTTCTGGATACACTAGACTGGCTGAGGTTGAGTTTAGAGGCAATATTGTGGGTAGAATAATGATTGGAGGCCAGGGAAAGAATGTTTTCCTTCTGAGCAGAGGAGATGGGATGCATTGGAGAATATTGAAGTATGAAGAATGCTAGTCCTAATTAAATACTATAATTTAAGGTCCCATCAAGGGTCACATCACCTTAGAAACCATCTGTCAAGATTTTAACATTATACAGTTGGTGGAGCATCAGATTCTAATATTTCTGACTACCCCTCACAAAACTGAGTCAATGAGTCCCTGAATTAAAATAATCATGTCTCCATGAGGGATGATTAAAATTACATAATTATTTGTTTGTTTGGTAGCCCTGATCATGTATGTTATTTGGTACACCAATACCTTGTTTGGTTTTGTTGTTTATGGGAAGCTATTCAACAATGAATCAAAAAGTCCAAAACATTGACTCAGTTTTGTGAGTCACTGTAGGTGTGCCTTTGTGCACCTTTTGCATTTCTACTGCACTTTTGGTACCCCCATAGCTGCCAATCATTGTGTGCCCTAAATGCGCCTCGTTGCGCTTCAAACCACCTCCACGCACCCCCCCCCACACTTCTTATCTGCCTTCCACATTTATTGCACACTCGATGCACCTTTGCACACTCCTTTTATGCTTTACCTGCAACTCACATTCCCTGCTGCACACTCATTGCACAATTCCTATCACACACACAACAATCCACCACACCAGTACACTACGCATCGCAGCTCTCATCTTACTGGTGCATTTATTTGAGGTGCACCACAATTCCAACACGAGCGAACTGCGCATTCTCACATAATTGGGGCGCTTTGCGCCTATTTGGCATGGGACTGTGCGCCTTGGGCGCCTTCACATAATCCTGGTGCTTTGGCAGTATTTGGCCTTTCACAGCATCTCCTTATAGTTCTTCTGCAATTCCAATTGGCATCGCCTTATCTGGTAACCAGCATGGGTCGATCACACCATTATTACTAAGGTGCAGCATGCGACACATAACACTGAAGCAGATTAATTGGGAAGAGCACACAAGACCTAGAGTGCACCAAAAATAGTGCATCACACCGGAGCAGTTGGGTAGTGGGCTATAGGTGCGCAAATCTTATTGGCTGAGGCAGCAGCATAGTGCGGTTGGGTTTAGATGGGCAAATGGATGTGCTTGTAGGTAGCACATGGCACTTTCTATTTTTACACTTTATTTTACCATTTTTATCACATAAGCCATTTGTACATAGTAGGCGGACAGATAGAGAATCCAGAGGATCTTTCCCCCCCCTCATAGTTCATAGCTCAGTCAGCATCGCACGTAGTCTGTGCACCAGCATCCAGTCCATGTGCCTTTGTAGTGTGCCCTTCGTATAGCCATGTTTGTGTATTGTTTGCATCCCTCTCATCGTATTGTTGCGTTTCATCCCTGCGTTGCATCCTTCATCCTCGTTCAAGCACTCATACAGTGCGCCCTTCGTATAGCTGCGTTTGCACACTTATTCACATAGCCGCATTTTGTGCACCATTTGCGCCCTTTTCCACCCCTTGTGCTTTCATCCTGTTAGCGCACCCACCCCTTTGTGTCACCTTCCCAGCACATCTCAGTGCCATCTTCGTTCCACTACAACTCCCGTCCTCATCACCCTCATTGTTGCGCACTTTTGTGCTCCCATTATGCATTTTTCTGCACTGCGCATTTTTGCCTCTTTGCATTGCACACTTTCCCGCCACTGTGCATACCTCTCCTTTAGCGTACACAACTAGTGCACACATTGAAAACCACCATACCAGCCTCCCCATAGTCTTTGTGCCCTGAAGGACAATCCAAGGCACTCTAAGTGAACTCCCCCCTCACCCCGAGCATGCCTGCAGTTGTAGGTTAAGTGTTCGCTTCTTCCATTGAGACTCTGCCCTGAGTACCAACTGAACACATCATTTCTGGAGCCCACCGCGAGGGGTTTCTATTTATCAGACCATATTTTAGACCTCCATTGGCTCGCCCTTCGCTTCAACATTAACCACCTTTGCACTCTCCATTCCAATCTGTTAGCAACTGCGCTCCAGCTTGGGGAAATACCAGTATTCAAATCACTCTTCCTAAACAACATGCATCACTTGTCTGCGCTGTCTTTACCTCCACCTTCACCTCAATCATCCCTACCTACCTTAACTCCATCTGCATCACTGCATCCTTCTCTGCCTTTGCATTTCACTGCACTTTTACCAGATTTTAACTCTACACACCTTATTCCACCTACTATGGCTACCATGCATATGCCATCTGCATCTAACCAAAACATGCCGCATTTTGACCCCACAAAACTGTGCAAACTCCAGAAGTACTTTGAGGAGCTTGCACAACTCCTCCATGATTGTAACATCACTGATAAGAAGTTCCACACTGTGTGCTATTTGGACAGCGACACTACAGACACTTGGAAACTGCTACCAGAGTATAGCGTGATGCACAACTATGGCACGTTAAAAGATGCTGTCCCAAAGCTTTATCCCGGCTCTAGGGATGGCAGTAAATGGAGTATTAGTGACCTGGACAAGCTTATTGGTGAGACCGCATGCGTTGGCCTTGTAACTGCAGAAGAAATTGCGCGCTATTACCACGCATTTTTCAACATTAGTGAATACTTAGTTGTGCAAGGCATATTGGTGCACTATGACCAAAGCCGCATGTTCATTAGGGTGTTTCGACCAGAACAGCTCGAGCACATTTTGAGCTGCCTGGTGATTGCGGTACCGAATCAGCCTGCAAATGTGCCATACTCATTAGACACAATTCGCGATGCGATTGACTTTATCTTTGAAGGCCCAGTGCACTACTTCCAGCCACTTACTGGGCTCACAGTGCAAAACCCCGATATGTATGCACCCTACTCAGCACCCAGTGCACCCATTTCCCAGCCACAACCTAGCATGCCCGCAGTCAAAGCAGAAGACATTTCAGTCTTATTCGAATGCATGACACAGATGATAGTTACCACGTTAAGCGCATCGTGCAGAGATGGCAGAAATGGTGTGCCTTGCTCAAACAATGACAAATGTAATGGTTGCAGTCAGACAGGGCATTATATCCCTGAGTGCACCTCAATTGAGCGCTTTATTAGCGAAGGAAAGTGTAGGCGAAATGTGGAAGGGTGCATCGTACTCCCAGGTGGCGCATTCGTGCTGTGTTCTATTCCAGGCAACTTCTTGGGCGAGCGCATTGAGGAATGGCATAAGCGCAACCCAGGGCAGATTGCCACTGGTCGACTTTCATCTAATACCAATTCACAGCTCATCTACAATATAGCGCCTCGTCCAGCTCCAGCAGCACCTTTACAGTCAATGTACACTGCTGCTTCAGCGCCTGCAGCAGAATATATGCAAAGTGCACCAAATGCGCAACTAACAAAGGAAGAGTGCATTGATGCGCTCACTCAGGAGTTGATGGCACTTTGGAAGAGGCAAGTCTTCGACGGCATCGAAATTCTGTGGCATGCACCATGCAATACCTCCAGTCAAGAGAGCACACATTCTACAACCACAGACATTGCGCCCACCGACAGCATCGAGTCCCCAGCCTTGCAACCTGCTGTGAGCACAACTGAAGTGCCTGATGAGACGTCCATACATCCCTATTCCAACATTCCCAGAATGTGTTCTGCACCTGCAGCAGCAGATAAACCAGACATACCAGCTAACACTTCCAAGGGCAAAGAGCCATCATACTGCACTATCGTTCCCATCCAGAACCCGCAGATTGTTGATGATGTATATGTGCATGCCATGAAGGCGCCCTCCGTTATGGTTTCGCATGAAGAGCTCCTATCCCTTTTGCCTAATCTCAGACAGCGCCATAGAGAACAAGTTACCCCAAAGCGCATTGCATCTACCAGCACAGAAGTGGTAGCTACCAACCTTGCGAGTGTTATGCCATTCATGTGCTGCAATGCACGCACACCTTTTGCAGAAAATAAAGCGCTTAATGTGACACCTCCAGTTAGCATGGCAATTGCAGTGCCGCTTCCTATTGTGTTGCAGGATCCATTTGAACAGTACCTCACCCACCTCCAGCCAGGCAAAATTGAAAACATGGACATTTTGAAGGTTGCAAAAGAGTCGCATGCGCTTCATTCCATTGATTTATTGATCAACAACCAAGAATACTTTGAAGCTATCTTAGACCCGGGTTCGCAAATTATCGCACTATCAGAAGCGGTCTGCCATTGTCTTGGGCTTCAGTATGACCCGCGCATTCACTTATACATGCAATTGGCCAATGGAGAGGTAGATGAGTCACTTGGGCTTGTGTGCAATGTTTCCACATGCATTGGGGACATCATTGTCTATGTGCAAGTTCATGTTATCCATTCACCTGCTTATGATATTCTGTTAGAGTGCCCCTTTGATGTGTTAACATGCTCCATCGTGCGCAACTTTGCGGATGAGGTGCAAACGATTATGATCTGCGATCCGAACACAGGTGCCATCTCCACTATTCCAACAAAGCCTAGAGGAAAACCACGCCACTTCTTACCAGCTCCAGCAATACCACACTTTGCTATTCAGCATAAACCACAAAGAAATTTTCGCCAGGCTTCGAGGAATTGATTGCAGACCAAGGAGAAGCCGCCACTATCGTAACATTCAACTCTGATACCCAAACTTGTGATGTTTCTGCATTTGCGCTTATACCATTTTCCGCTTCCGTTCCTTCGACCTCTATTATCTCTCAACTCTACCTATCTCAGTGTACCAACAGTCATGTGCAGGTGCTCTTAAACTCGATTGACACCATGGCATTTATTCCAGCCACGTTTTCAGAAAGTGCACATGCGCGCACAACTTTTATCAATTTAGCGGTGTGCGCACCGCAAAAGGGCATAGTAATTAAGAAAAAATATAAACCGGTTGCTAGAAAAGTCAAACCAGTTATTGCGCCCATCCCAAATGAATTCCGCATTGAGTGCAACATTATAGGTGATCTGCTAGCAGCACTTCCTGCGCTTTTACCAAACCCGCCACCATTTACCCCGACCGGGTGCTATACTGAAGAGTGCATGCAAGCGCTCCAAAAGCGCCACACCGATTTCTTATTACCAGAGGAGATGAGGGTTTTGCACCACTTGATGTCTTTGCAGAATGAAGCCTTTGCATGGAGCGATGAGGAGCATGGCAGCTTCAAGACCGCGTTCTTCCCCCCAGTAGAAATCCCAGTTATTCCGCACACCCCTTGGATAGAGTGCAACATCCCCATTCCTCCAGGCATATACGACAAAGTTTGTGCTATTATCCAGAAGAAGATAGACTCAGGCATTTATGAGCGCTCAAATTCAGCATATAGATCGCACTGGTTCTGTACACTCAAGAAAGATGGGAAAGCACTGCACATCGTACATAGCCTCGGGCTGCTTAATTGCATTACCATTAAACACTCTGGCGTCACCCCTACACCTGAGCACCTCGCAGAGCAGTTTGCAGGGCACGCATGCAGTGCCGTCCTTGATCTATATGTGGGATATGACAAGCACTTAATCAAAGAATCATCGCGTGACCTTACGACATTCCAGACGCTGTATGGGGCAATGTGCCTCGTTACATTGCCAATGGGTTGGACAAACTTGGTACCAATCTTCCACGATGATGTGTGCTATATTCTGCAGCCAGAGATTCCGGATTACGCTGTTCCCTATATCGATGATGTCCCAGTCAAGGAGCCTTCGAAGCGCTACATTTTACTGGATGGATCTTGCGAAGCGCTCACTGCAAACTCTGGCATAAGGCGCTTTGTGTGGGAGCACTTCCAGAATGTGAACCGCATTGTGCAGTGCATGAAATATAGCGGCAGGACCTTCTCTGGGATGAAATCCACACTGTGCACTGAGAACTTTGTCATTCTTGGCCATTACTGCACACCAGAAGGTAGAAAACCTGAACGTGACAAGGTAGATGTTATCTGCAATTGGGGCACATGCCACACACTTTCAAAAGTGCATGCATTCTTGGAAACAGTCAGTTTAATGCACATTTATATCTGCAATTATGTGCACCATGTTAATGTGCTCACAAGGCTTATGTGCAATGACACTCCATTTGAATGGGGCCCAGAGCAGATAGTGGCACAAAACGACATCAAGCAAGCAGTACTAGAGTGTCCTGCACTACAACCGATTGATTATTCTTCAGAACTCCCCGTTATCCTTGCGGTCAACACTTCCAAGATAGCGGTCAGCTTTTATCTTTGCCAGCAAAAGAGCGCAGATGCAAAAATGCGCATTTACAACTGGTTCAGCTCAATTACGCTCAATGACAGAGAAGCGCGCTTTTCACAACCGAAGCTAGAGATCTATGGGCTTTACCATGCGCTGTGCAGTTTGCGCCTTTATATTATAGGTGTGCGCAACTTAATTGTGGAGACTGACATGCGCTATATCAAGGGCATGCTACAAAACCCCGATATCCAACCATCCGCTAGCATTAACCGGTGGATTGTCTCAATCCTTACATTCCACTTTACACTTGTGCATGTTAGGGGAGTGGTGCATGGTCCAGATGGGCTCTCACATCAGCCAAAGCAGCCAGAGGACTTAGAAGGAGAAGAGGATGAAGAGTTTGAGGATTGGATTGATGCGCTACATGGCTTTATGCATGCGATATGTCCTATTTCACAGTCCTTTGACATGCAAGCACTCGCACTAATGCAGCCAGAGCCAAGCGCAAATGTGCAAAATGCATGCAATAGTGCACTTATTTATGACAATGACTATAGCCAAGTTCCAAGGAGCACAACCACAGATGCAGAGGATGAGAAGTTAGATTTGGTGTGGATTTGGATGGATACCCTAATGTGCCCTAGTGACTTCACAGATTCCGAGTACAGCGCACTCGTGCGCTACACGAGCACATTTTTCAAAGACAAGACATGCCTATGGACGCACAATGCACATGGCGCTCACTAGCTTGTTATTTGGCAGTCTAGACGCTTACCGATATTGCGTGCCATCCATGACAACATTGGACACAAGCGCTTTTACGTGATGTGCTCTGCATTGCTCGAGCACTTTTGGTGGCCGCACATTATGGATGACATAGTTTGGTTTGTGCCATTTGTCATATTTGCCAGATCCAGCAAATGCAGAAGGTTCTAATACCGCCAGTCATCGCAATGCCTGTGCCTCTCTTCAGTAAAGTTTATATTAATACGATGCACTTACCAGTATCAGCAGGGCAGCGCTATATCGTTCAAGGGCGTTGCTCACTTGCAACTTGGCCAGAATTCCATGGGCTCCCTAAAGAAAATGCGAGTGCACTTGGCAATTGGATGTTTCAAGACCTCATCTGCAGATGGGGCACATTGTGCGAGATAGTTACCAATAATGGCAAGCCATTCATCAAAGCGCTAGCCTATCTCAGTAAGCGCTACCATATCAATCACATCTGCATATCTGGCTATAACTCGCACACTAATGGAATTGTTGAGCATGCACATTTCGATGTGCGTCAAGCATTTATCAAAGCCGCAGATGGAGTAGAAACAAAGTGGTTCAGTGCACTGTACTCAGTCTTTTGGGTGGAGCGCATCACAGTTTGGAGGTGCCTTGGCATCTCGCCATACTTCATTGTGACAGGTGCGCAGCCCCTAATCCCCCTCGATATCATTGAAGCAACATACAGTGACTCACAAAACTGAGTCAATGTTTTGCACTTTTTAATTTATTGTTGAATAACTTCTCATTAACAACAAATACAGACAAAGTATTGTTGTACCAAATAAAGTACATTATCAGGGCTATCAAACAAACAAAGAATTATGTAATTTTAATTACAGTGCATGAAGATATGATAATTTTAAATCAGGGACTCATTGACTCAGTTTTGTGAGATGGTATCAATATTATGATAAATTGTAATTCTAGTATTTTGTATGACCTCCCTTGGCCTTAGTAACTGCTCCCAACCTTCTAGGCATGCTTTCAATCAAATTCTGACACACCTCTGATGGAATATTCTTCCACTCTTCCACTACTCTTTCCCATAACTCCCAAATTCCTGTTGGTGCTGTTGGATACTTGTCTAACTGGTTCTTGAGGTGAACCCATTGATGTTCAATAGGGCTGAGGTCTGGAGATTGAGCACGCCAATCCAGCAGAGTAATATTGTCGTTCTCCATCCATTTCTTGGCCTTTTTTGAGGTATGCTTGGGGTCATTGTCTTGTTGAAAAATCACCTCTTCTCCAGAAATTCCACTCTCCTCCAAGCTAGGCAGCATATGGTCCTTCAAAATAGACACATACTGGTGAGCATTCATCCTCCCCTCAACCTCTGCAAGATGTCCCACTCCATTCCATCCCATACACCCCCATACCATAATGTTTCCTCCCCTAAATTTAACAGTTCCCTGCACCTCTCTCTCAATCAGCCTCTCTCCCTTCTGTTTCCAGACCCACTCTCTCCCATCTAACCCAAACCTGTTGATTTTAGTCTTATCTGATTAAATAACCCTCCTTCAGTCCTCCACAGTCCACTCTCTATACTTCTGAACAAAAGCCAATCTTGCTTTCCTATGCCTTATACTAAGCAAGGGCTTTTTCTTCTTCACCACAGCCTTGAATGAGTTTTTTCTGAGAACTCATCTGACTGTTTCTGAAGAGACTGGAGTGGGGATGATGCTGTTGATGTAATGGGTGGCCTGAACAGCATTTGCAGCCTTGCCAGTGGTGATTTGGGTAAGGATAGCTCTTTGAGAGGTAGATGAGAGCTTAAAAGGATGACCACCAGAGGGGGAACCCAGGTTTGGATGGAGAGCCCTGAGTGTTCTGGATACACTAGACTGGCTGAGGTTGAGTTTAGAGGCAATATTGCAGGTAGAATAATGATTGGAGGCCAGGGAAAAAATATTTTCCTTCTAAGCAGAGGAGATGGGATGCATATGAAGAATGCTAGTCCTGATTAAATACTATAATTTAAGGTCCCATCAAGGGTCACATCACCTTAGAAACCATCTGTCAAGATTTTGACATTATACAGTTGGTGGAGCATCAGATTCTAATATTTCTGACTACCCCTCACAAAACTGAGTCAATAAGTCCCTGAATTAAAATAATCATGTCTCCATGAGGGATAATTAAAATTACATAATTATTTGTTTGTTTGGTAGCCCTGATCATGTATGTTATTTGGTACACCAATACCTTGTTTGGTTTTGTTGTTTATGGGAAGCTATTCAACAATGAATCAAAAAGTCCAAAACATTGACTCAGTTTTGTGAGTCACTGTACCTGAACCCACCCCCGGATTCTATACTCTCCACTACAGAAAAGCATCCAGAAGACTTAGTGCACATCCATTCCCACGTCTATGCAGAAAGGTGCAAAGTGGTGCTCCATTTCGAGAAACCACACTCAAAAACTATCTGCAGTTTTGACTTCCAGCACGGTGATTTAGTCCTTATGCGCAACACAGCAATCGAGAAGAGCCTTAACTGCAAAATGTGTGTGCGTTATCTTGGTCCTCTAGTTATAGTGTCACACAATCAGGGCGGCACATATAATATCGTTTGCGAGCTCAATGGGACGGTATTCAACAGGCCAGTAGCTGCGTTCTGCCTACTACCGTACCATGCATGCAAGTCCATTGCGCTTCCTGACATAGCGCTCAATATCACTACAATGTGGTTGAGGGAGATGGAAGAGTCCATAGTAGTGGACACAGAAGATGAAGAAGCAGTTGACGAAGAAGAAGCGCAAGGAGATAGCGCTGAGGATGAAGAAAGCACCAATGAGGTGTGCAACTAGCGCTCCATGCGCACTGTTATGGATACTTCACCTTTTTATACGTACGCTTTGCTTTCTCTCATTTTTTTACATTACCTTTTTTTCTATTCGCGAAGTCGCATCTGGACACATTCCGTGATTGCACAACCCATGGGTTTTACCAGCCATGATGATCTACTGAGCCTTCCCCATTTTTTTAGACTTTGTCATATCGCATGCACTTCATTTTATCTATTACTCTTTTATCAATGGACATGGTCAATATCTCAGTTGGGAGGAGGAAAGTGATGGTTGGACAATGTTTCCACACTCCTTTGCATTTGTGCATTTTTGCGCTGGTGCATGTTTTTGTGCACTTGACATTTCTTGCTTGAACGTTGCTTATATTATCTCTTTTCCCTCACATATATTATTTGGACTTACAAATTTCGTTTTATGGCACCATGGAAGCGCGCTTCACTGCTTCGGAGTGCACCACACATATCACAGGTGCAATAAAGAGATTGATCGACACACTATGTAAAACTTATACAGTCCAGTGGCTATTCAATGGACTCCAGGAGCTCCAAGTGCTCCGAGTCCACATCCAGTTTTGCCTTTGCATCTGCCTCCACTTGCTCCACACTGCGCAACCAGCTCTTAGTGACCTCTAACTCGACGAGCGACCTTTGGACGTCTTCCTTAAGGCGATCATGCGTGGCACCCAAGACTGCGACCTCTGAGCGGCATTGCACTAAGTCTAGTGCCTCGACATCCTGGCCTTGGTAGACTGTGTCCCCCGAGGTGTTTCCTGATCTGGTTTGGCATGAGGATTGCATGTGTGCACTTGCCTGGCAAATGGTAAGGCGGCGTGGCCTTGGGCGCACTTGCCACAGGAGAGGGGGCACATTTTCGACTTTGCAGTGCTTCGATGTGCACTCTTTTGAGGGGCTGATGAGCCCTGCATCGCTCTCATTGCCCTTCTCAGTTTGCGATGTGCCTTTGAAATAGTTAGCGCAGCATGGAAGGAGGATGAGAAAAAGACACACCAAAGTGCCCAGTAGCCGCCTTTCTGCCTCTAGAAGTCGCGCGCAGGTGTGCGAGGGTGCGCTTTGTCCATTTGCACTTTCTCTTACCCTTTGCACACAGGGTGCACTGTTTTCCATTGACAGAGATGCACCTAGCCAGTTGGCCCATGCGGCGGCAGTTATCACACTAGAGTAGAAAAGGGGAACTGTTTAGTGAGTTTGGAAGCATATCCAAAAAAACTTACTGGTCTGCTATTAGCAGCAGAGGTGGCACCAACACCACTCAGTGGTGGCACTTCAACATATGCACATTGCTGCATTGCGCACACTGGACGTGCACTTGCGCCTTCGTCCGCACTGGCACTCTCGTCGCTCTGCTCACTCTCCCCTTCGCTCATCACCCCACTCTCCCAAGACTCCCCAGTTCCTTCGCCTACAACCTCAGCATTGGTAGGTCCAGAAAGCGCATGCAGAGAGCGCACCAGTGCGACGCGCGCCTTTTCATCCTCCTGTGCCTTGGCAGTATCTATATTGCTCGCATCGTCAATTGCTCTGAACTCACCTTCCAGATGCTCCAAGTTAACCTTGGGCGCCTGGAGTTCAGCCATCAAGAGTGTGCGGTGCACCTTGCATGCTTCCAGCTGCCCCACCAGCTCATGTGCCCTATGCTCAAATTCCTCAGACTGCTCTTTCTCCTCAATCATCTTACACATATCGGGCATCAGCTCCTCGCCCCAAGCAAGTCACTCCTCCACCATGATCCCACTGAATGCACTGCATGCCTTTGCAAGGAGCGCGTCGAGTTCTGCATCGTCTTTAACAGTGTCCGCATGGCTTTTATACATGTTCTACATGCCCCGACCCTTAGCAACCTGCACCAGTTATAGAAACACAAAAAGCGCACCAGTTTACTACAAAACCCTTCACCCCAACCTTGCATTGTCGTCTGCTCGCTCCCAGCAGCAGGGAGGGTCTCATTGAGGGCCAGGATCATTTGTCTGAGGGCTAAGGTAAATGCTGAAGCCATCGGATTGGGTAGAGATGGGTTGTGGAAAGAGTTATAGAGGATAGATGGTGGTCAGAGATAGATAAGGAGAGGATGGCCGCTTATGTGAGCAAAGAAAATTTTGCGCTGACCAATTGCATGCTGCCTGAGGACAGTCAGTACTTCAGTTGGAAGGAGATGATATGGCTCCCTATCGCCCTGCGCGCATACTATGGCATTTTTTGCGATTGTGCACACCTCCTAGGTGCCTTGCGCAGCGTGCTTTTACACGCCTTCGTGCACTTCCATGCGCTTTCGTGTGCCTTTGACCATTTAGGTGTGCCTTTGTGCACCCTTTTGTATTTCTACTGCGCTTTTGGTTCCCCATAGCTGCCAATCGTTATGCCCTCTAAATGCACCTTGTTGCACTTCAAGCCGCCTCTGCGTGCCCCCCTCACACTCCTTATCTGCCTTCTACATTTATTGCACACTCGATGCGCCTTTGCACACTCCTTTTATGCTTTACCTGCACTCACATTCCCTGCTGTGCACTCATTGCACAATTCCTATCACACACACAACAATCCGCTGCACCAGTGCACTGTGCATCGCAGCTCCCATCTTACTCACACATTTATTCAAGGTGCACCATGATTCCAACACGAGTGGACTGCGCATTCTCACATAATCGGGGCGCTTTGTGCCTATTTGGCATTGGACTGCATGCACTTGGGTGCCTTCATGTAATCCTGGCGCTTTGGCAGTATTTGGCCTTTCACAGCATCTCTTTATAGTTCTTCCACATTTCCAATCAGCATTGCCTTATCTGGTAACTGGCACAGGTCAATCACGCCATTATTACTAAGGCACAGCACGTGACACATAACACTGAAGCGGATTAATTGGGAAGAGTGCACGAGACCTAGAGCACACCAAAAATAGCACCTCACACTGGAACGGTTGGGTAGTGGGCTATAGGTGCGCAAATCTTATTGGCTGAGGCAGTGGCATAGTGTGGTCAGGTTTAGATGGGCAAATGGATGTGCTTGTGGGTAGCGCATGGCACTTTCTATTTTTACACTTTATTTTACCATTTTTATTACATAAGTCATTTGTACATAGTAGGCAGACAGATAGAGAATCCAGAGGATCTTTCCTCCCCCTTATAGTTCATAGCTCAGTCAGCATTGCATGTAGTCTGTGCACCAGCATCCAGTCCATGCACCTTTGTAGTGTGCCCTTCGTATAGCCACGTTTGTGTATCGTTTGCATCCCCCTCATTGTATTGTTGTGTTTCATCCCTGTGTTGCATCCTTCATCCTCATTCGAGCACTCATACAGTGTGCCCTTCATATAGCCATGTTTGTGCACCATTTGCACACTTATTTGTATAGCCATGTTTTGCACACCATTTGCGCCTTTTTCTGCCCCTTGCACTTCCACCCCGTTTGTTTCCCCAACCTATGCACCACCTTCACAGCACACCCCAGTGTTGTCTCCATCCCACTACACCTCTCATCTTCATCACCCTCGTCGTTGCACACTTCTGTGCTCCCATTGCACATTTTTCTGCACTGTGCATTTTTGCCCCTTTGCATTGCGCACTTTCCTGCCACTGCACATATCTCCCTTTTAGCATACATAGCTAGTGCGCACATTGAAAACCACCATACCAGCCTCCCCATAGTCTTTGCACCCTGAAGGACGATCCGAGGCCCTCTAAGTGAACTCCCCCCTCACCCCGAGCATGCCTGCAGTTGTAGGTTAAGTGTTCATCCATTCTGTTGACACTCTGCACCGAGTACCAAATGAACACATCAGCGAAAATAAACAGTGAAAGATTACTTTACATTCGAAAATGGTTACATGACCTGGTGTGACCCCCTGATCTATCAGATGCTGAATATGCTATTTTTATTTAATATTGTACCAAATTCTTTTTAGACTCAGGCAAACTATGGAGAAAAGACTCCCAAGGAGCTCACAAAATCGTCACAACTCCAGAACATCACCTCGAAATTATTCACACAGCTCATGATGATATTGGACACAAAATGGTTTTCACTATGAAATCAGTCATTTCCCTTCGATTTTGGTGGCCGAACATGAAGGCCAACATCGCATGGTTCATTCGAACTTGCCACCTATGTCAAATTTGACAAATGAAAAATGTTAAGTTTGACAAATGGAAAATGTTCTAATTCCACCCACAGTCACCACTCCAGCACACCTTTTTGGCAAAGTCTATATCAACACAATGCAAATGCCTCCATTGAACAGATTCAAATACATTGTACAAGGTCAATGCTCACTAATGACTTATCCAGAATGGTGAAAACTTTGACACAAAAATGCCATGTCTCTTGGTGATTGGATCTTTGAAGACATCATTTGTCAATGGGGTTTGCTATATGAAATCATAACTGACAATGGCACTGCATTTATTGCAGCTATGGAGTATCTTGCAAAATGATATCATATTGACCACATTCAAATTAGTGGTTATAATTTGCATGCCAATGGGCTCATCAAACCAGCCCACTTCAATATTCAACGAGAGATGATAAAAGAATTAGGATACGATAATGGCAGTTTTGGGGTTTCAACAATCTATTGAAACAACAAGAGAAGTACTCTCATTATATGGCAACACCGAATGTTTCACTTATTATCATTTTTCATTTGTTCTATGTTTTACAATACCTTTATTGCTGTGCATACTGCCTCGTGTTCTACACCTGTTATATTTCCTTTTTAGTACTTACCTCTTTGAAATGTATATAGACTTGTACTACTTACTTAGAACAAGAGAGAATTAGTTACTTTCTCCACTATAGTCAAGTTTAAGAGCAGTTCCCTTGAGTCTTACCTTGCATCATATCTCTGAAGTTCTGAAAAATATTGCGAACTTCCTCAAATTTTCATATTTGTTCTCAACTCATCATCGCCTATCACCACTCAAAACCCACTTTTTGATTGCTATATTCATTTGTCGAACATATTTCAACACCAGTCGAACACCTTCGAACCTCCTCAAAGATACCCGAACAACTTCAAACCCATTCGAACCTATTTCAAACTACTTCACATGTCTTCGAACCAATTCTGAACTTTTTCGAACATCTTCATATGCTTTTTAAAAGACTATTCATTACATCCTTTACCATTTTGCATTACTAAAAACAACGTTCTGGTATTAGCAGTGATATTTAGTACTGACTCGCATCCTTCCTCTAGCCTGAGTTATACTACATAAGCCTTTTAACAGGTTTTTGCTAGGTTTCCAGGTCGAGTATTATCATTTTGGAGCCCACTGCGAGGGGTTTCTAAATCATTTCATCACCTTATCCACCTCGAATCTCCTGGCTTAGGCCAACACAAGCTCAAAACCTTAGAATTGAGACTTACCAGGCCTTCAAATCTCTTGAACAATTTGGGGATATTCTAATTTCTGTCTCTGACACTGAATCTACACATCATAGTCTCTTTCCTTCACCTATTTTCTCATCTCCAACCTCATCTTCCTCTTCTTCCTCATTATCTACTACATCATTCATTATTCCAGCCACTTTGACATATCTACCATCCTTCGCTCAGGTTCTAACTTTTCAAATTGGTACATCTATGGCCACCCAAGCAACAATGCCAGCTCGTGGACATTCCACAGCACCTAAATTCGACCCTACTCAACTTCGAGAGCTACGTCGATATTTTAATGAGCTCGAAATACTCTTTATCAACTGTAATGTTACGGATCCAGAACTTATGAAGAAGCATGCCTGTTGATATGTCAATATTGATACATCTGAACTCTGGGAATTGATTCCCAAATATGAAACTGGCACTTCATTTCAGGATTTTCACCTCGCAATACACAGACTATATCTTGGTTCTGAAGACAATTGAAAATGGTCAATTTCGGACATGGACGAACTTGTTGGGGAACAACTTCAGATGGGTATCTTTAATGCAAGCAATTTAGGATTATATCACAGGTCATCCTACAACATTATGAAGTTCCTACTCTCTAAAGGCCGAATTTTGGAGGCAGAACAAAGTAGAGCATTTGTTTGAGGTTTTCAGCCTGGTTTATGGTCACAAATTGCACAACGACTCAAACTAAAATTTCCTGACCACTATCCAGATGATGCCTACCCACTCGATGACATTCATGTGGCAGCAAAATTTGTTTTAGCAGGGTCAGTTAGTTTGAATTTGGCATCATTACAGTCTTCAAAAACCTTGGCACCAACTTCGACATCTTTGACACAGATCAAATCAGAAGACTTATCGGCGATCCTCGAAAAATTCACAACCACACTCGTCATGGCTCTAGCAGGATTGAAACCCACTAATCCTCCTCAAACTAAACAGTGGATTTTGCTCAGACCAGCTCGAAAATTTAGCTTGTGTCTTTTGTGGACTCACTGGTTATTTCATTAGCAACTGCTTGGTTTGCCAGTCCTATATTAATGAAGGAAAGTGTAAAAAGAACAACGAAGGAAAAATCGTTCTTCCAAATGGATGGTTCACCCCTTGAAACATTTTTGGTCACTTTATCAAAGACAGAATTGATGAATGGACTGGACAAAATCCTTCGACTACAACTGCATCATCACTCATGTACAACATTGCATCCTCAATGGCTACTTCAATACTGCCTAGAGGCATCTACCAGGTTTCCAAACAATCTGTGACACCTGAAGATAGCATCGCAAAACTCGAACAAGAGATATATGCTTTGCTAAAACTAATTTGAGCATACCAACAGTCCCCATCTCTCAACCTTCAGTTTCCCCAAACACTGTGGCAGTCGAACAATCGACTCCACAAGTACCAGCATCATCCATCTTGTCTATGGCAACAAACCTATCAACCTTGACTTTGGCATCATCTTCAACTTTGGAAACAACTTTGCAACTGGTTATTCATCCTTACGCCGCTGCAAAAAAAATTTGTACCCACCACCACATGAACGAAACTTTAGATCAACTGCAAAAGGTAAAGCCAGGGATGGTCCTTTGCACCATACCCAAGCGCCAATCCAAAAGGATAAAATCATGGAAGATGTTTTTGCTCGTTCGATGAAGATGCTGATTATCACACTAATGCCTGAGGAATTGTTGTCTCTATCATCCGAAGTTCATACAAAATGGAAGGAACAAGTCACTCCACATCAAATTCAGCAGTTTAAAGGAAATAATGCCACAAATCTGCTTAATGATGAGATTTTCATAATTGATGATCCATTTGAAACTTATATTAACAGTCTTTGACCTGGCGATATTCCAGAACCCTTCATCACTGCGAAGGAATCCCATTTGATTAAATCGATTATTATGAATGTAAATGGAAGGAATCCAGTCGAAAGTGTTGTAGATCCCAGCTCTTTGATTATTGCAATGTCTGAAGAAATTTGCCACAAACTTGGCCTTGCTTACGATCCTTCGATCCACATCCCACTCCAATTGGCTAATGGAGGCATTGACGAAAGTTTGGGTTTAGCATAAAATGTTCCTTGCAAAGTGGGGAGTATCACGCTATTCATGCAAATTCACATAATTCATGATCCAGCCTACGATATTTTACTTGGTCGACCATTCAATGTGCCCACCGAAAGCACCGTTAAAAACTACAGAAATGAGGCTTAGACAATCATAATATATGATCCTAATTTGACGTGATCATGTGCAATTCCCACGATTCCCCATCCTAATCACTGTCGAAAGGATTTTCACAACTAGAGGACAAAATTTCATACATTGACCAGTGCACTTTCATTATCTTATTTAATCCCTCTAATTTATCTATCACTATCGAATGCACTGCAAACATCCCCAATATGGAGTCCTCAAACTTCTTGAGATCCATTTCTTATTCTTCGATCCTTGTGAATTTATATTTAACAGCTAGTCATCAATATGAAACATATTTATTGACCTTGATAACGATGTCTATGCCTTTTATGCCTATTATCGACTCCTCATATCCAACTTTCGCGGTGTCAAAAAAGAAATACAAACCTGTCACACAAAAACTTTGCCCAGTTATCACTGAACTACCTGACTGATTTCGCATTATTCAAACAATTACTGGCAACCCTCTTGAAAACATGCCAAAATTAAATCCTCATCCACCATCATTTATCCCCACTTCCTGATATTCACTCGATCGTAAAGCTATAATTGACAAGAATCATCCTGGTGATTTTCTATGGCCAGAGGAGTGAAATCTTATGCACAATTTTATTCGAAATCAGGAAATAGCTTTTGCATGGACAGAACAAGAGCGAGGAAGTTTTCGCTCTGACTTTTTTTCCTCCTATAGAGTTTCCTGTTGTTCCTCACACTCCATGGGTTGAGTGAAACATTCCTATACCTCCAGGTTTGTATGAACAGATATGCAAAATGCTGAAAAAGAAGATAGAGGCAGGAGTATATGAACCATCAAACTCTTCATACTAATCATGATGGTTTTGCATCAAGAAAAAGGATGCAAAATCACTTCAAATCATCCACAGTCTCAAACCACTTAACCAAGTAATGATCCAGCACTCAGGGGTCATACCAATACCCAAACATTTAGCAGAACAATTTGGGGGACGATCATGCAGAGGAATGTTGGATCTTTATGTGGCATTCGATGAAAGGAAAGTTGCAGAATCATCTCACGATCTAACAATGTTTTAGACACCATTCAGAGCACTTCGCATCGTTACCCTACCCATGGGTTGGACAAATTCTGTCCCTATCTTACATGACAATGTGACATTTATTCTACAGCCCGAAATTCCTCGTATCACTATTCCTTACATCGATGACACACTGGTTAAGGGCCTGAAATCAGAATATCAAACAATCAGTGGATCTTACAAAACAATTCCTGACAATCCCGCTATTCAATGTTTTGTCTGGAAGCACTTCGAAAATTTAAATTGGATAGTGCAGCGCATGAAGTATTGCGGAGGAACATTTTCAGTTCTGAAACTCTATCTTTGCATCCCAAAATAGTTGTTTTAGGGCATCGATGCAATATCGAAGGTTGTATGGCTGATCCTACTCGAATCACAGCTGTTAGCAAGTGGGGAGCATGTCAAAGCCTCACAGAAGTCAAAGTGTTCCTAGGAACCATAAAAGTTTGTCGTATCTTTATCCAAAATTTTGCTCAATGAGCTGCAGCACTGATCCAATGATAGGTCCACTACATGCTTTAAGGTCTGGAGAAGACTCCCACTCATATCAACACATCACGACATGCACTCCAAAGTACTATAACGCCACGAAATTAACTTCGAACCATTTTCGCATTATTTCGCACTATTTCGGACGACTTCGAGACACTCCGAACACTTTCGAACTATTTCGCAACACTTCGAACAACTTCGCAGCACTTCAAATGACTTCGGCTGCTGTATAGTTGTCCTCAAACAATTTCGATACACGTTGCACATTCGGAACAACCCAACTCGCTGCATATCGAGTACTACCGGACAAAAGGAGGGATTACAAGAGACTTAGGATGCGATAAGTGCGTTTTTGTGTTTCATTGATATATTAAAGCAATAGAACAAGATCTATTACCATACTGGGACAATGTATGTTTTACTTATTATCATTTTTTAGTTGTTTTGTGTTTTACAATACCTTTATTGCTGTGTACATTCCCTCATGTTTTACAATTGTTCTTATTTCCTTTTTGGTACTATCTCTTCATTTTGTATATAGACTTGTGTTAGATACTTAGAACAGAATATAGAACAATGGGGAACAGCACAAGTTACTCTCACAGTTATCGTCAGACTTAAGAGTCGTTCTCTTGAGTCTTAGCTTGCGTCGTATCTCTAAAAGTTCTGCGAAATATCGTGAACTTCCTCGAAACTATTGGATTCGCTCTCCGTTTTATCGCCCATCACCTGTCTCTATTTGACAAACACCTCACATTCATTAAACCCACTGTTCGATATACTTCGAACCTCTTTGAACTTATTCAAACTATTTTGCACATCTTCAAACTTATTCAAACCACTTCGCACGCCTTCGAACTACTTTCGAACTCTTCCGAACAACTTCGTACACCTATACAGACTTTTATCCACAGCCCTTACCATTTCGTGTTACTAAACATTATGTTTTGGTCTCAGCGGTGATATTTAGTACCATCTCGCACCCTTCCTCTGGCCTGTGTTATACCATCCGAAGCCATTAGTAGGTTTTGTTTGGGTTTCCAGGTTGAGTATCATCACCAACTCACTCAAAAAGATGTTCCTTTCGAATTCGGAGTGGAACAAATAGCAGCCCAAGAAGATTTGAAAATAGCTCTAATCAATTCCCCAGTAATTCGAGCTATCAATTACTCATCTTCAGCCCTGGTTATCCTATTGGTCAATACTTCGAACATCACTATTGATTTCTTTCTTGCTCAATGCGATCCTGAAAACCCTCAAAAACAATATTATAGTCGATTCAGATTGATTATGCTTAACGACCATAAATCCTGATTTTCGCAGCCAAAACTCGAACTTTATGGTCTATATTGCACTCTCAGAGCACTACGATTGTGCAACTACAACTTTTTGAAAGGAGATTTAGTGCTACTTCAAAACATGCAAATCGAGAAGTCCCTCAATTGCACAATGAAACTATGATATGTCAGCCCTTTTATCATTATCAAATGAAACTATGGAGGGGCTTATATTCTCTGCAAACTCGACAGGTCAGTACTACATAGACCTATTGCTGCATTTTGTCTTCTACCATATCTCGCTTGAAAATTGATTTCCCTTCCACCAAACTTTCTCAATATCGACTGCGAGCACCTCGAAGAACTTTGGACGACTTCAAGCTTCGACAAAGATACTTTTGAAGATTTCTGGGGCTCCAAAAATGAATAATTATTCTTCCTTTTCTTCTTCAAAATTACTTACAAAAGATTTGATTTGCTCTTAGTGTACAATACAAGTCATGATATCGCATCATAGCATGGTTGTGCAAACTCCAAAGGGTTTTTTGGCTATGATGAACTACTGAGCCTTTCCCTAAAAGTCATTTTTTGTTCATTAATTATATTCATTTTTTTCTTTACTTTACTTTCCAAAAACATTTAACAAAAAAGTTGAAATTAAAACAGATATACAACAAAAAGAGAAGCTTTTCTACCCCTCTAGCATTCCCTCCAACACTTCTATCTCCCTATCCAGTATTTCCATCTCGACTCTTTTCTGCACCAATTTTGCAGAAATCAAGCTACAGCACACAACCCAAGCATCCTGACCCCCTTTGACTTCCTTGATCCTTCGAATCTCAATCGCCTTTGCCTTCCCTTCCGATGACCTCTTCTTTTTCTTTGACAGCTTTGAAGGCCCTGCGATGGGTTCGATGCTGGCCACAGGTCTACGAGATGAATTCAACATACTAACAAATTTGAAAACAAGTTAGCAAACATTTTGAAACAACATTGAACAATTTTTGTCTTGGGCATGAATCTCATTTCGCGCCTCCAAATGTTTTTGCTTCGCCCTTATGAAGCCCCCACCTCAAGATCCCATCCCAATAGCACCCCTGTGCCTCCTGGGTACATTTTGTGCACTTCGTGGCCCCATCCTTGATGATACAGTGCAGCTGGAACTTAAACCCAGTGCAATGATCGCACTACAAAACTATTAGTACCTCGAAAATTCTTCGAATGTAAGTAAAAAACTTACTGGGCCCTTGAAATCAAGGAGCCTGCTCGATTTGACCCACGCCCACTTTGCAACCTCTTCGCCACCATCCACCTCTTCTTTGACCACCTCTTCTTTGACCACCTCTTCCTCTACCACTTTTCGCTTCGCCACCTGCACCATGGGCAGCTCCTCTTTGCTCTCATCTTCATTGTCCTCCTTGTCACCTTTGCCAGCCTTGGCCCTCTTGATAGCTTTTGCCTCTGCTGCAAGCTGTGCATTCCTCTGCTGCAGCTCTTCCTTTGATAATAATTTCGAGCCTCGACCAACACAGTCCATCGACTCTCAATTCCCATCTTCTTTGCCACCTCCTTCTTCTCTCTAACCTGTTTTTCGTCCTCCTCCCATGCCTCATGCTCTACCTCCTCCACTAAGTCTATGAATAATAGACCCCTGCCCCACAAAAGCCATTCGTGATGAGCCATTGGTTTATAGAGCTCAAACACTTCATCCACAACCTTTTGTACAGTTGTGTTGCATTCCTTGCCTAAATCATCGGTGAGTTCATCATACTCTGCCTACAAAATGCAAATTTAGAAAACATAGAACAAAATGAAGATGAAACATACCATTTTCATGCAAAAACCCTGCTCCCAAACCTCAAAGTTGGCATCCTCTGCAACGCCTCGCTTGGGCATCGACTTCGCGTACTTGATGACTTCAACGTTAAGTTCAGTGAGAAGAGACATCGTAAAAGCAAGAGTTTGATGATGTAGAAAAAATGATGGAAGAAGAACAAGAAGTATTTTGAACCTTGCTAAGTTTTCAACATGATCACACATTTTGCACGTGACTTCGATCAGCTGACTGGGATAGTCAGAATTTCAGTAAGGGGGAGGATGATATGTCCACTGCGCGCACTAAGGTCTGGAGAAGGATTCAACTCATATTGACACATTATGACATGCACTCCGAATCACTATGAATGCCATGAAATCAACTTTGAATACTTTTCGATTAGTTTCACACTATTTCAGACAACTTAAAACACTTTTGATACACAATGCTCAACTGGAGTGAGCCATTTAGTTGCATATCGAGCACTACTGGATGCAAGGAGAGACAATAAAAGAATTAGGGTACAATAATGGTGGTTTTGGGGTTTCAACAATCTATTGAAACAACAAGAGAAGTACTCTCACTATATGGCAACACTGAACATTTCACTTATTATCATTTTTCATCTGTTCTATGTTTTACAATACCTTTATTGCTGTGCATACTGCCTCATGTTCTACACCTGTTATATTTCCTTTTTAGTACTTACCTCTTTGAAATATATATAGACTTGTACTACTTACTTAGAACAAGAGAGAATCAGTTACCCTCTCCACTATAGTCAAGTTTAAGAGCAGTTCCCTTGAGTCTTACCTCACATTGTATCTCTAAATATCGTGAACTTCCTCGAATTTTCGTATTCGTTCTCAACTTGTCATTGCCTATCGCCACTCAAAACCCACTTTTTGATTGCTATATTCATTTGTTGAACATATTTCAACACCAGCCGAACACCTTTGAACCTCCTCGAAGATACCCAAACAATTTCAAACCCATTCGAACCTATTTCGAACTACTTTGCACATCTTTAAACCAATTCCGAACTTTTTCGAACATCTTCATACACTTTTAAAAAGACTATTCATAACAGCCTTTACCATTTTGCATTACTAAAAACAATGTTCTGGTATTAGCGGTGACATTTAGTACCGACTCACATCCTTCCTCTAGCCTGAGTTGTACTACATAAGCCTTTTAACAGGTTGTTGCTAGGTTTCCAGATCAAGTATTATCACCAGATTATCACTTCCAGGAATGAAAACAACTGTGACTTTGTCATTTTCTATGCATTCACAGGTATAGTGGTAGCGAATGTTCATATGTTTTGTCCTTCTTTCCTGAACTGGATTTCATCCGATAAAGATGGATCCTTGATTATCAGTGCAGATTGGTATGCACTTCAGTATATCCAAGTTCCTGCAATAAGGACTCTATCCACACTATCTGTCGACAAGTGTCAGAGAGAGCCATATATTCAGCTTCTGTGGATGACAGTGCTACAGTTTTTTGTAAATGGGACTGCCAGCACACAATGCCACTCGTTAGAGTAGCAAAGTAACCCATTGTAGATTGGCATTTGACAGTGTCAGCTGCCCAATCAGAATCTGTGAAGGCCTGTAGCCCTTTGAATTTCTCTCCATCGTAGACTATGTTAATTTCTGGGTTCCCACCAGATAGCGCATGATGTACATCGCTTTGTCTAGATGTCCTTGGCTAGGATTAGCTGAGAACTGCAACATCCTGATTACCACATAAGCGATATCAGGTTGCATTCCAAGCATCAGATACAATAAAGATCCGATCACAGACTGATATTTTGATCTAAGCACTGCATCTGGCATCGCTGTGTTTTCTGATGGTTTGTAACCAGTCGGGAGTGGAGTGGGGCCACTTTGGGATTTGTCATCTCGAACCTCTCGAGCACTTTGGCGAGATATTCAGTTTGATCAAGTTTGACTTTGCTTGCAGTCTGGGTGATGCGCATGCCTAAGAATTGCATGACTTTTTCAGTACTATGGCACTCCCAATGCTTTAGACAAGCATTCTTCTTTTCATCCATAAGTTTCTTGTTCTTCCCCATGAACAAGCCATCATCAACATAGACCAGTGCAATAACAATGCTGCCTGTCTTAGGATCCTTGTGTATGAAAATGCTGGCATCGGAGCTGGCGCGCACAAACCCAATGGTGTGCATAAATGCCTCTATCTCTTTTCACCATGCTAGTGAGGCCTGTTTAAGGCCATACAATGTTCGGTGTAAGCGCATTACTTTGCGCTCTTTTCCCTCAGGTTGATTCATATAGATCTCCTCTTCTAGTTTGCCCTATAAGAATGCAGTTTTTACATCTAGACCAGTCATATACATGCCTTCTAGAGATGCAAGTGCAAACATGAGGCATACAGTCTCGTAGCAGACTACTGGTGAGAAAATCTCATCAAAGTCAACACCTTCAACTTGTGAAAAGCCTTTGGCCACAAGTCTGGCTCATTTTCTTCCATCCGATTTCACAGAGAAAACCCATCTATTTTTGATCATTTTTCGATCATGTGGAAGATCGACAATGTCATAGACTTGTTGCTTACAAAGAGCCTCTAATTCTTCATGACAAGCTTGTTTCCACTCACATTGCTGCTGCCATGGTGGGTGCGCAATATCACAAAATTAGTTTGGAACTTGGCTTATTTTGCTTGATGGTTTGACTGCTTTTGACAACAGCCAGCGAATAAGCTTATCTCCACCTTCCTTGGTTATCTTTTTAATATAACCTGCTTCATCCAGTTCCCCCATTGGGTGATCATGTTCTTGATCATTGGAATCGGGCACACTCTTGTGGGGTGCTGAACTCGGTCCAGCAACTGGTTCTTTCTGTTGAGATTGTGGTCGTGTTCAGTTATGATCTGAATCTTGATCCACAGATCTCTTCCAATATCAATCACATGCAATGTCTCTCTCTATGTCAGAGGGGAGTCGCTTCTCTCCATAGGTATTGCTGGGACGGTTTGGGATGTTCCTCTGCCTGTCTGATTGATGGGGCAATTGCTGCCATTCCTGTTGATCATCACATCTTAGATGAAAGTCCTCAGTGATTACTGGAGGCAGCAGAGGAGGAGTGTCAGTCACATTGTCATGCGCCTTTTGCTCGCTTGGTACATCATTATCATCATCATTTTCTGATGATGGAGGAAGGGGCAGATTTTGTGGCGGTGATGATACTCAACCTGGAAACCCAAACAAAACCTACTAAATGGCTTCGGATGGTATAACACAAGTCAGAGGAAGGGTGCAAGTTGGTACTAAATATCACTGCTGAGACCAGAACATTGTGTTTAGTGATGTGAAATAATGAGGAATGGTGCGAATAGTCTGTAAGAGCATACAAATTTGTTCAAATGAGTTCAAAATAGGTTCTAATATGTGCGAAGAGGTTCGAAAAAGGTTCAAAGATGTGTGAAGTGGTTCAAATAAGTTCGAAAAGGTTTGAGGTATATCGAGGAATGAGTTTAGCAAATGTGAAGTGTTTGTCGAAAGGCGATAGGCAATGTGTAATAAAATGAGGAGCGAATATGATAGTTTTGAAGAAGTTTGTGATATTTCACAGAAATTAGAGATATGATGTGAACTAAGACTTCAAGAGAACAGCTCTTAAGTCAGACGATAAAAGAGGGTAACTTGTGCTTTGTTCCCCCATTGCTATTCCTTTTCTATAACTAATACAAGTCTATATACAATTTGAAGGAATAGTACTAAAAAGGAAATAATAACAATTGTAGAACATGATGCAATGTGCACAGCAATAAAGGTATTGTAAAACATAAAACAAATGAAAAATGATAATAAGTGAAACATTCGGTGTTGCCATATAGTAAGAGTACTTCTCTTGTTGTTTCAATAGATCATTGAGACATAAAAATGCACTTATCGGATTCTAAGTCTCTTGTAGTTTCTCCTCGTGTCTGGTAGTGCTTGATATGCAGCAAATTGGCTTGTTCTGGATGTGTGGCATGTATCAAAAATGTTTCAAGACAACTATACTGCAGCTGATATCGTTCGAAATGCTGCAAAGTTGTTCGAAGTGTTGCAAAATGTCACAAAATAGTTTGAAATAATTCGAAGTCATCCAAAATAGTGCAAAATAAATTGAAAAGTGTTTGAAGTCAATTTTGTGGCATTCGTAGTGATTTGGAGTGCATGTCATAATGTGTCAATACAAGTGGAAAGCTTCTCCAGACCTTAGTGTGCACAGTGGACCTATCAGCGGTATAGAATCATCACCATCTGTTCCAGATGAGTGGTCATCATCTTCTGGTTCTGGAGGTGGAAAATCACCAAGGTCTGTCTTGGCAGGAGTTTTAGCTCTGGGACAGCATGGGAACAACGTTTCATAAAATAGTGCCATAGCACCAATGAATATTGTGCCACTAGGTCACATGAAATGGTATGCTTTAATGCCATCTTTTAATCCAAGGTACGTCATTAACTCCAATCAAGGAGCTAATGTGTTTGGACACTTCTCCTTGGGTAGATAGATGTAAGCACCACAACCAAAAACCTTCAGATTGTTTAGATCTGGGCAGACCTTTGTCAGGTCCTCAACTGGTGTCAGCCATTTCAGGCACCTTATCGTGGTTCAGTTGTATAGGTGTGTTGCATGTTCAATGCAAAATTCCCACCATGATTGTGGTAGACAAGTGGTAAATTGCAGGGTTTGCGACTTTTCCATTATTGTCCTTATGGTGCACTCTGCGCACCCATTCTGTTGGTGAACATGGGGTGCAGACATCTCTATTTTGATGCCAAAATCCTTGAGCACATTTTGTAGCTCATGATCTTTGAACTCCCCCTCTGGATCGACACACCAGCGCTTGATTGTAGTGCCATACTGTGTCAAAGCCACTGCCCGAAATTGTTTGATGGCTGCAGCAGCATCAGATTTCTTTTTAAGGCATTGGACCCAGATATGTGATGTCTTGTCATCTAGAAATACAATAAAGTATTTATGTTTATGGTACAATAGTACTGGGAGTTCCTTCAGATCAGAATGTATTAATTCAAAGGGTTTTTCTGCACGTGAATTTGATTCGGGAAAAGTTTTTGAGGTCATTTTCCCTTCAGTGCACCCTGGACATATAATTTTGTCTTTAGAAATAAATAAATTCCTTGGCTATTAGGCATTTTCCCTAGCGCCTCTTTGGATGGGTGTCCAAGTTGCCTATGCCAAGTCAAGTAGTCTGCGACATACATTGTCGTGACATTGATTCTTTTGGTGCTCAATATATGAGTCCAAGCCCAATAAATTATGTCACATTTCATAAGAGGGACACAATCCATAATTGGGTTTTTTTTCTTGAAAAATGAAATGTGTGCAAAGGAACCACACATGTCACTTCTGTCTTGTAAGAAGATGCCCATTGACAGTAATCAAGCATTACAGTCGGGTATGTAGTAGATGGGGTATAATCGCATTTCACGTGTTTTTGACTTCCCATGACATACTACCTGATGTCTAATGAAGACTGCTCCCTTTCCTACTATATGAGTAGTACCCATGGCCATTTGAACCAGAGTAGAGTCCTTTCTTGGTAAAGGCTCATAAGAAGCAAAATCTTTCATTTCACCAGTGAAGTGTTTTGATGCACCTGAATCCATGATCCAGTCAGCACCTTTCTTACAATTTCCATTTGCACACATAACACATTCATTAAGATGTAAATAGTTCAATGATACATTTAGTAGCGGTAAACTTTCACATGAGAAGTTTGCTGTGATCATTGGAATATTAATCTTTGTGCTTGTGGCAGAGAAAAGGACTGACCTTTCATCATATGTCCTGTTTCAAGTGGTTCATCAATGGCTTTCCATACTTCCTCATCAGAAACTGCAGGTTCCGATCCAAGGGAGACACTATCATCTTCTACCTCCACGATCCTCGGTTCTGGTTCGATCCTCCTCCTCTTACCTTCTTGCACTGTTAGGTGCTCTTCCAGCAGTCGCAGATTTTTTGCACTGCATGGGAGATTCATTTGCTTGAGGGTGTCTTGAGCTTGCTAATATTCGGTGTAGACTGAATGAGAGGTAGAGGCCACGCCTATATATGCCTGTGCAGGCAGTCAGTAGTGAGGATCCCTTATGGGAGTATGTTCATGCTTCTCAATGTGCTGAATGAGCAGTATGATGGTGCCATTACCATTTATAGTAGTAAAGGCATTGGAGGCAAGGTGGGTATGTTTCTCCTTTGGCTTTTCCTCTTTAGTCTTTCTGTCCCCGCATCATCCACGTTTTCAGGATGAATCTCCACTGTTGCCCTAAGGTTGCCATTTGGGGTTTCCCCTTTGCATTTGACAGTGGAAAGCTTGGTGGCCTGAGGCGGGCCAGTGGGCTTCTCAACTGCTGTGCACCATGAGGCTTCAGTGACAATGGAGTCCTTGACATGTTTAAATGTCAAGGCTCTAGTAGCGGTCATGTTAAAGACCATGGTGGACAGAGAATTGTACTCGTGCAGCATCACAGTGAGTAGAATCATCACCTGAACTAGTTCGTGGATGGTGACATTGGCAGCCATAAGGTGCTCAAATTTGTCAGCCATCTTAGCAATCTCTGGTGTGGGATTTGCAGCCAGAATTTTGATTGCTATTGGAGACCTAAAGTCTGCAAAGACTTGGGAGGGGCCATCGATACCATAATCAGTGCAAATGAGATCCCACACCTCCTCAGCAGTGTCCTTGGTGTTGGCATGCTGCCAAATGGAGGGGGCCAGGCAGAGCACTAGGCTACCAATAGCCTGGTCATTTTTGTTGCTCCAGGTCTGGAGCTTGGCAGTAGCATCTGCTACAAGTGCAGTGTTCATTGCCATCAAAGGAGGCGCTGGAGGCGGTTTTAGTTCCATCCTGCTAGTTATTTGCCAGAGGCCCTGAGACCTGAGCCACACCTTCATGGAGTTGGCCCATTGAATGTAATTGGAGCCATCAAAGGTTTGTATGAGTTTTTCAAGGGTTGAAGACATGATTCTGTGGTGACAGCTGGTAAAAGTGCTCAATCAGTCTTCTATCCAAGAAAACACATTCCATAATCTCAGGCAAAAACACTCCTTCAGAGTGGTTAACCCTAGTCAACCTAGGTTTTTAAGTGCAGCTCATGAAGAGCGCAAGATTATAATTTGGAGACAATGAAGTCAACATTGTTTGCAGCCAGTTAAGGTGCATTTGTGATGTGCCCAGCAGGGCCCATACCCTGTTGGAGCAGACTATATATTCTGCACAGAGGAAGAGACAACACATTCCTTATAACCTATCTGGGGTTTAGTAAGTCTTAGAGCTAGGATTTAGCAGAGGTAAGAACACTATATTCCTACTACAGTACAGGTTCTCCTTTATATGTTGGAGCAGACTACATACGCTGCACAGAGGAAGAGACGACACGTTCCTTATAACCTACCTGGGGTTTAGTTAGTCTTAGAGCTAGGGTTTAGCAGAGGTAAGAACACTGTATATCTACTACAGTACAGGTTCTCCTTATATACATAATAGTAAGGATGTCACATGACTCAGGAATGTGTTTACCACATGTATGCGCAGTAAGCGCAGTAACATGTGTGTGCTGCATGCTTGGCCTCATGTATGCAGCATGCATCAGGATTTAATTTCAACACAGAATACACCCTGTCTTCCATGTCATTAAACTGCTGCCAGCCCCCACAGATCCATTCCCAGGATGTATGACATGACCCCCTCCACTACCTACAGTCATTAAAGGTGAACCTCAGGATGAGGTTGAGTCGATCCTAGACAGCTGCTTACACTGAGGCAAACTCGAATACCTGGTGGACTGGAAGGGTTATGGGTATAAAGAAAATTCTTGGGTCACAGAGTTTGATGTGAATGCCCCACAACTGGTAAAGGAGTTCTACTGTTGACATTCCTCAGAACCTCAATGCATCCAAGCATCTGACTTCAGCCAAATATGATTTCAAATGCATTGGGATGATGCATCATGGAAGAGGGGCATGTAAGGGGAAAGGAACATGTCCCAGAGAGTTGGGCAATTTTCTGCATTCATCCCATTTTTTTAATATTTTATTTCACCCTATTCTGCCTTTACTATGGTTTTCTGTGATTTTATTCCTACATATTTTATGATTATCTTTCAGTTTTTTCCATGTTGGTACATGTTGACAGTTCTATTCTTAGAGGTGGGACCCCTTCTGGATGTTTGTTGAGCAGCATGCTATGCACAGGGTAGAGTGCTCACAGATCTTACTACTTACCTGTTGAGTTGGTTAGTGTGCTAAGTAACTTAGGTTAGAGGGCATAGAACTCTCTCTATTGCTAGGTAGAGGTACAGCGTACTTATATACCTAGAGAGCCCACATGGTCACATGAAACTCAGGTCACGTGAGGCTCAGTGGGGTGGAGAAAAGGATGGTGTACTGCATGGTTCCTGTCCACATGTCATTATGACATATTTGTATACATGTATTTACATATATATGTGTTTACACTGAGGCACAGAATAGGTGCCACATGCAGATTTAATTCAATACCCTCCACAAACTGTACCGGCATCGACCTGGAGGGGCTTTACGATCCAAGGTGCCATGTATAGGTACTAAGTTTGAACCTCAAATTTAATTCCAAGGAAGCTTCTAAATTTCTCAAAGAGCTGCCTCCCGAGATTTTTAGTAAACATATCTGCTGGGTTTTCAGTTCCCGGGATGAAGACGGCTGTGACCTTGCCATCTTCGATACATTCGTGTGTATAATGATAGCGAATGTCAATATGTTTAGTCCTTCTTTCCTGAACGGGGTTAGATCCAATGAAGATTGACCCCTGATTATTGGCGCAGATAACCTTACTCAAGGGATATCATATATCAATTCAGAAAATAAGGATGTGATCCACACTGTCTGCCAACAAGTGTCAGAGAGAGCCATGTATTCGGCTTCTGTGGAACTAAGTACTACAGTTTTTTGCATATGGGACTGCCAGCATATGATGCCTCCTGCTAAGGTGGCAAAGTAACCCATTGTGGACTTGTGTTTTACGATGTTGGATGCCCAGTCCGAATCAGTAAAGGCTTGGAGGCCCTGTTTGCTGCGGCCATCATAGATAAGCTCATATGATTGAGTACCGACTAGGTAGTGCATTATGTAACATGCCTTATCGAGATGTTCTTTACTTGGATTAGCCAAGAATTGTGACATCTTTATCACTGCAAAGGCAATATCAAGGTGAGTTCCGAGCATCAGGTACAATAAAGACCCAATCACTGATTGAAACTCAGTTCTGAGAGCCAGATTAGGCTCATCAGGGTTTTCCATAGGGACGTATCCCATGGGAAGTGGAGTGGGGGATGCCTTGGCATTCGTCATTCCAAACCGAGCTAGCACAGTGGCTAGGTAGGTTGTTTGGTTCAGAGTGATTCTTGATGCGCCTTGTGTTACATACATACCAAGGAATTCAGTAACATGACCAGTGTCCCGACACTCCCAATGCTTGAGACACACATTTTTCTTTTCCTCTACAAGGCATTTGTTCTTCCCCAAGAATACGCCATCATTGACATAGATTATTGTGATGACAATGTCTTTACCATTTTTGTAGATGAAAATGCCGGCGTCTGAGCTGGCGCATTCAAATCCAATGGATCACATAAACACCTCTAACTCTCTCCACCATGCTAGGGCAGCCTGTTTAAGGCCATACAACACTCGGCATAAGCGCATGACTTTGCGCTCTTTACCTGGGATAACAAATTCCTCGGGTTGATGCATGTAAATTTCCTCATCTAGTTTGCTGTACAGGAACGTGGTTTTTACGTCGAGTCCCATCATGTACATGCCTTCTAGGGCACTCAGGGCAAACATGAGGTGCACCATCTCATAGCAGACCACTGGAGAGAATATTTCATCGTAATCAATGCCTTCGACTTGCGAGAAGCCTTTGGCCACGAGTCTGGCCTGTTTTTGTCCATCAGATTTTACAGAGAAAACCCATCTATTTTTGATGGCCTTTCAGCCAGCAGGGAGATCTACGATGTCGTAGACATGCCGTTTACAGAGAGCCTCTAGTTCCTCCAGGCATGCACTTCTCCACTCTGATTGTACAGGCTTGGGTAAGCGTGCAATGTCGCGATACTGGATTGGGACAGAATCTGACACTGTAGATGGTGCAACTGCTTTGCTAAGCAGAAGGCACATCAGATCTATTCCACCTTCGGTGACATATGTAGTTATCCCTTCTAGGGCCCCAATATGATGGGGTACCTGAATTGGGTAACCACTGTCCTCGCTCCTCATTGGGATTCTGGTGCCAAATCCACAGCACCTCAGACTCCTGAGGTTGAGGGGGTGTTGCATACTCTAATCTCAAATTATCTGAGGTCTGTGCAGGAGGAGTTCTATTTGCCACTGGTGGTTGAGAGGGCCCAGCTGGCACCTCTTCTTCAACCTGAGGGAGGGCTGGAGCGTGACTCCTGCCTTGTCCCACTGGTTTCCACCATTGGCACTCCCGCACAATGTCTCATTCGATTTGAACGGGGTCACGATTTTCACCATAGACATTGCCTGGATGAGTTGGGACTCCTCGCTGCCTGTTTAATCGCCTTAGTGGAGGGATGGGGGCCTCTACTGCTGGCGGTGCTGGACTAGGCTGGGACGATGGACCTGGTGCACCTGCTGGCAGAAATGGATCAGCACCCTGAGGCAGATCGCCAAAGGAGCCGAACAGCGGGTCTCTAGACATTTTAGGGGTTCCAGACCCTGATTGTGAAGGTGGTGGGGACAGAGCTCGTAGAGGAGGATTCGGCACTGGTGGAGCATAATGCTCGCAGCCCAGATAGAAGCTGTCATCACTTCCTCCATTGCTATCGTCCCCTGATTCCCCAGAGTGGTCATCATCTCCGGAAGGGGGTATATCCCCGAGATCAGTTTTTGCTGGGGTCTTGGCCCCAGGACAATGAGGGAACAGAGTCTCATTGAAGAGTGCTGTAGCACTGACAAATATTGACCCTGATGGGGGCATAAAGCACCAACCCTTGATGCCATCTGCCAGGCCGATGTATGTCATGAGCTCTGATCTTGCAGCTAACTTATTAGGATGCTTCTCTTTCAGCAGGTAAATGTAGGCACCACATCTGAATACCTTCTCATCACTCAGATTGGGCTTCTCACCATCGAGATCTTCAATCGGAGTTCACCATTTTAGGTGGTTTATTGGTGTTCAGTTGTAGAGATACATAGCATGCTCTACACAAGATTCCCACCATGATTGTGGTAGGCAGGCAGTAAAGTGCAATGTTTGTGCTTTCTCCATTAATGTCCTGATCATGCATTCAGCATGACCATTTTGTTGGTGGATGTGGGGCACTGACATCTCAATTTTAATCCCAGCCTCTTTGAGCTGGGTTATGAGTTCCCGATCATGGAATTCCCCCCCAGGATCGAAATGCCAATGCATGATTTTTGCATCATATTGCATTTTGGCCATTGCCTCGAACTGTCTGATTGACTCAGCAGCATCGGACTTTTTTCTCAGGCACTGACTCCATATGTGTGAAGTTCGATCATCAACAAATACAATAAAATATTTGTACTTGTGATAACTGAGTGTTGGTAATTCCTTCAGATCAGAATGGATCAGCTCGAAGGCCTCTTTGGCCTGAGACTTAGATCCAGGGAATGACTTTGACATCATTTTTCCCTTGGTGCACCCTGGACAAATGTGCCTGTCCCTTGGAATTTTTAGATCCTTGGCAAACTTATGGGTGTGTTTTGGCATCTGTCACACAGCAACTTCGCTTGGGTGGCCAAGCTGCTTGTGCCAAATGTCATAGTTAGCAATGTAGATAGTCGCGACTTCTAATCTCTTAGTGCTCTGAATGTGCGAATCACACACATAGATGGTTTCACCATGTATTATTGGTGTCGCATCGAGCTGGGGTTTTCCCTTTTTGTCGGCAAAGGAAATTATTTTACTGTTTTCTTTTATAGTATATTCCTCAGCAACGAGGAACACTCCCATTGACATAAGCCAACTTGTCAAATCTGGGAAATAGAAAACGGGGAATAAGCGTGTGATGTGCGACTCTGTCTTCCCATTAACTTTTACCTGATGATGAATCAGGACAGCACCTTTGCCTTTGATCGAAGTCATGCTGGTAGTGGTCTTGACCTGCCATTTCTCAGACATAGGCAAATCCTCATAGGAGGCAAAGTCTTTCATCTCACCAGTGAAGTGCAATGATGCACCTGAATCCAAGATCCAAGAGGCACCATGTTTGCATTCCTTTCCAGCACACATCACACATGGCCTGATTAGGGCCTTTGCATCACAAGTGACAATATAATTTATTAAAAATTCTATAGGATGCTCAATATTATGGGAATGGCCTGAATAATTCATCCCTGTCAAGGTATTGTTAGCAATGATGCAATGGTCAGGGAAAAGGACTGACATTTCATCGTAAGCCCCCGTAAAAGGGGCTATTGGCTTGTCTATGAGCATGTTATCCATGCTTTCCCAGATCGATTGATCTGGGACCATCATTTCAGAGCTGAGGGAGACTTCATCATCATCATCCTCAGGCTCAGGTTCCATTTCAGGAATCTCCTCGATCCGAGCCGATGGCTTGGGGGTTTCCACTTGGTGGCGCTTACCTTCCCGCTTACTCATCTGATCTTCTTCGATGATTTGAAGATTCTTCACCATTTTAGGCACTTCGATGTCTGTGAGCAGGTCCCAGGCTGCCTGGTAGTCTTCGTATACAGAGGGGCCAGGGGAGAAGGTTCCAGTGACCTTTGACTCAGGCTGATTAGGCCGCTTTCTTGGGTCAGTGGTGCAGAAATACATGGATTTCCCATGTAGCCATGACATTTGAATACTTTGGTCAAACGTCAGTGGGAGGCGAGAGGGGCTGGCCTGCGCTAGTCTGTTCGAAATGACACCTTGACTGTTAATGGTCATGGCAGCATGGGCAGAGTGTACTGCATCTGCATCAGGTGCGCTAGGCATCATGAAGGGCTCCACCATACTGGTGGAGGTGAGGTGGCTGTGAGATTCCTTTTTCTCATGCTTTTCCCTGGCAGCCTTGCCAGACCTATGCTTCTTCTTTGAGTCGGAGCCCAAAGGCTTGGACAACTTCTCACTGGATTTCTCTGATCCCTTTCCTTTTCACTTAGGGTCGCTGCCCTTTCTCTTGACAGCTGACAGCTTCTTCACCGTTTCCCCAAAGCACGCAAAGGCAGCTTGATGGGAGGCTTCTGCCATTACATGGTCCCTCACTACAGTGTAGGAGAGACTGGTCATACTGGTTGTGGATAAGATGGTGGAAGATAAAGAATCGTACTCCTTTGGCAATGCTGAAAGGAGTAATAAGGCCTGAACTATCTCAGGGATTTCAACACCATTGGCAGTTAGCCACTGGTATCTCTCAGAGATCTGAGCCATTGTTGGCACAGGGTTTTGCACCAGGACTCTGATCGAGATCGCAGATTTAAAGTCTGCAAATATCTGAGAAGGCCCTTCTTGGCCAAAATCGGCCTGCAGGGCTTGCCACAGGGCACTAGCAAGTCCTGTTGCAGATCCAGATCTGGATCTGATGGAAGGAGATAGGTGGAGCGAGATAGCTCCATATGCCTGATCATTCTCCCAATTCCACACCTTACGTGTGGCAACATCAGCTGCCACTGGCACTGTTTCAGTGCTGGAGGCAACTTGCGAAAGGCCTTGTGACATAAGCCATGCCTTCATACTTTTGGCCCAGGCCTTGTAACCGGAGCTGTCAAACAAGGAGACAAGTTTATCGAGCGAGGAGGACATTTTTAAGATTTGAGCTAATAAAAGCACCAAATCAGTCACTTGCTCTTAAATTAGAAATGCCAGATGCAAAACTTAGCACTCCGTCAGAGTACTTTTGTTTAGCACATGATGAGTGCCAAAAGGGCACATCATTGCTCCATGACGTCATGTCAGAGGGAGGCTAACCCTGTCACAAAAGCAATGAGGTGCTCAGCGCAGTGAAGCACGTCAGTAGTAAGACCTGTGCACAATGTGTGAGTTGGAGCCCTGAGGGGCTACAGTACAACTCCTTACAACTAGAGCTCCAAGGAGCTCATAGCTGTGCAATGTCGGCCACAGGGCCCATAACCTGTTGAGCAGCATGCTATGCGCAGTGTAGAGTGCTCACAGATCTTACTACTTACCTGTTGAGTTGGTTAGTGTGCTAAGTAACTTAGGTTAGAGGGCATAGAACTCTCTCTATTGCTAGGTAGAGGTACAGCATACTTATATACCTAGAGAGCCCACATGGTCACATGAGGCTCAGGTCATGTGAGGCTCAGTGGGGTGGAGAAAAGGGTGGTGTACCACATGGTTCCTGTCCACATGTCATTATGACATATTTGTATACATGTATTTACATATATATGTGTTTACACTGAGGCACAGAATAGGTGCCACATGCAGATTTAATTCAACAATGTTTACCCATCAAGGTGACATCATCCCACAGCTTGATCTGCCTATTTCCATCTTTTTGCTATTTTTAGCTTACTATTTGATTTCCGGGTCTATCACATATACTGGGCATTGACAGATGGGTCCTTAGAGTTTTTTCTTTGGATTCCCAGCTGTCAGTTGCACCTAAAGTGTTTGTATTATGTAGTATAATGTTAACTTTAAATCTCCCTCTGTTAGCTCATTGTCAAGTGAGGCTTGAGGTTGCCCTTACAGCTATCTGCACATCTAAAAAGTATAACTGTAGCCTTACATATAATTTACAATGCTTACCTGAGGTTTAAAGACAATCAATAAAGTTGAAAAAGTGAAACTAGCATCAGGAGGAGGAATACTCATTGTGACATATCTGTGGGGCCAAAACATTTGGTTCTTTTGATTTATAGGCACAACAGTAAAGTAGAATAAAAGTTTGTATGTATTATGACATGAGTGGAAGCTCCTGGCTCACTAGGGTATGGGTCTCCCTTCAACAAAGGTGAATCTTACTCACCATGAAACAAGCACATTACCTACTGTCAAGAACATATCCAGAGTGGTTATAATAGCCCATAAACAATCAAATTGTCAAGACCTGTTTCACCTGATTGGATTCCCAATAATTTCTGATTCTTTCCAACTCTTTTCCAACCTTCTCCACTGGCATCCCAGCTGCAGCACTTCTTGGTCACCAGACAGGTTGTCATGTGCCTTAGTAATCATTTGCTTACTCACTTTATTCCTAATAAAGTCTTACCAATTCTGGTCATGGACACTTACCAAGACCCATTAGTAAATTTCCATGTTTGCCATTATTCTTCTGGCCCTCATTAATTAAGCACTCATAGCTTAGCCTTGGACTTCAGTTTGCAAATTATATCTGGTGAGGAGGAGCTTTTTACAGCTGGAAAAGTGTGTGATCTATGGTGAACAACGTTCAACTCTGTTGATGGAGAACCCATACCCTGGTGAGCCAGGACCTTCCATTTCTGCTCTTTCCTTTACAAACCCTTATTCTACTTTATTAGTAGGCCAAGGAATTGAGGAAAGTCAACATTTCTGTGCCATGGATCTCACAGAGTAAACATATCTCCTCCTAATTCCATATTCTCTTTTCTGGCTATTATAACAACTACAGGGACTTCAGGGGGCTTATTACTTTCTTTACTATGTGCATTATACTCTATTTGCATTTATACTTCAGCATTGAAAGGCCCAGGAATACAGGTAAGTGTCAATCTTTCCCCCTCCCCATACAGGTGCACTCACAAAGTTTTTGCCTCAGAGGATACACAATCACAGTGGATGATACTCTACCTGCCACACCTCTCACTTCTCTTTATTTCCTCCCTTTCCTACTCATTTATAAACAACCCCAGTTTCGTACCTAGCTATATATGTGATTATATAGATCTTTGAATATAGTTATGCCATTTTTATGAAAAGAAGAGACTCCTCCCCTGCCAGTAGTAATCAACAGAGATGTCACAATTGATGCTTAATATTGGTGTTAAAGCCAGGGGGGTGTCACATGATGAATTTCTGATATGGGGGCGGTTAGTCCCCCCTTTGAAGAGGGTTTTAAAAAATTAGCTTAACCTAAGATCTCAAAAAAAAAACTGTAAATTACATATTGAACAACATGATGTTGAGCAATTTTGCAAATTCCCTGTCAGCTGGAGCTGCCTGGTAACCTCTCTATTCTACAATCACCACAGAGGGGTGTCTCAACTTACGTTACTGATCTATATTACATACTCAATGCACATCTACATAATTTACAGCAACCATTGTAATAGTACTATAGTAGGTACATATATGTATATATGTATTAGTGTCCACCAAACCTGTATCACTCGACACAATCGATAGGTCATATCATTCGATACAGTGTAGCTTACCTATGTGCGAAAAGCTTGTCGAGATGAGAAGTGACATATAAAGGAATAAATGGTGATAAAAATGGTGATAACTAGACTGAGTTCAGTGATTGCAAAGCACACGAAGCGATCTCAGGTTTTGAGGTAGTGGTGTGGATGGATGGATCCGTCCGGAGGCAGTGGAGAGGACCCGCAAAATATACATGATGGAGAATCATATTCGTCTTCCAGCCGATTAGATACCGATGCAAGCCACAAATCTAGGCAGATTATGCGGGGTGGATGTGTCGATAAGACCCATGAATTATAGCTTGCAGTCTAGAATAGGTTGTAGATATCAGAAGCAGTGATTAGTTATCGCAGAAGCTTGACACATCCACGCCAGAATCACGACGCAACACGGAACTGGAACCTTGCACTATTATTTGCACCGCCCAACACCGCTCCCGCAACTGCAATGGCCACATGCCCATCCTCGCTCTCACCCTTTTCCTTCCCATTTTCCATAAGTTCCTGTGGATAACCCATGTTCATCCTACGAGACCTCCCTCGGGTGCGAGTTCGAAGTCTCTTGGTGGGAGGTACAACCGGAACTGCCGAGTTCTCTCTTGGTGGAGCCCAAAACGAAGGTGCCTTCTTAAAAAGAGGGTGAACTTCAGCCAAAGGTGCGGTGTGAGGCACAGAGGACGGGGAAGCAAGAGTTAGAGCGGAGAGGGGTAGAAAGCGTCCAGGCAGTGGTCGAGAAGCCAAAGCAGAGGGTCCAGAGGCAGGTACCGCGACAACATGTCTTGGTACGAAACGTAGTGCTGCAGAGCTGGGTTCAGATGTAGAAGTCAGAGAGTCAACAGGGGTTATTGGAAGAGGCGTCAAACTGCGGGAGAAGGGGTCCTGCACGGTAAAGTCTCTAGCTGGGAGGGTGAATGGGCGAGGAACAGGGCGAGGCGAGATGGCGACGGAGATGACCTGTTGCGAGAGAGGATTTGTGATGAGGTTAGGGCTGGGGAGTAGTGACGAATTCCCATATGAGGGCCCGCTGGGTAAGGCTTTGTTGTCCAAGTCCGTAGTGAGAGCAGGTGGAGCAAGCAACTGCGGCGATTGGGTGACCGCGCTGGGGAAGCGAGGGAGAATGAGTGGCTTGTCCGCCGTAGCTGGACGAATGGCTGTGGGAGCAAGTACATGGCCTTGTTGTACACGGGAATCAGGACGGACGGGGATGTGACGGGATAGTTGGCGTCCTAACCCAGGAGGACAGAAAGGCTGAGATGAAAAAGGGCTAGGAGCCTGGGTGACAGCAACATGAGAACGTATCGGCGTGAACACCGAAGAAATTTTGAGACCGGATGCAGATTGTGGGACTACGTCAGGGCGAACAGGAACAGCATCCTCTTCAGGTTTGCGCAAGGTGACCTGGCCAGGTATTGAGGGTTGAAGCGAAGAAACAGAAGCCGAGATATCAGCCTTCTGCTTGTTTTCGTCAAATTTCTGCTTTAGCCGGATAAGCTAACGATCAACAGAATGAACCAAGGTTGCCAGGAGAGAAGTCACGCTCACCGCATGAGTGGTCGATTCTTCTAGGACGGGGACCACAGTGATGCCTTGAGCACTAAGACGCAGGGTAACAGTGAAGGGGAAATGTCCAGCAACGTCGGAAGGGGTAGCGGCATCGGTAACAGTCGATTTCCTGGTAATATTCGTTGGCATGCCGTCGTTGATCACAGCCACTTTAGCAGATAGGGAGGCTCGATCCTCTGTTTGCGAATCGACGTTGACCATAGCAACAGTAGTTGATTCTGTAGGAATGGCAGCGCCGAGAGCCAAGTTCTCTGTTCCGGTGTATTGAGGCAGAAGAGTGGGTACTAGTCCACATGTAAGTGCCGATGCCATGTAAAGATCCGTTTGTATTTCGTCATCAGCTGTAACCTTCTTCGTGGGAATGGAGGTAAGATATTCAATTTCCACGTCGGCATCAGGAATAATGGGAGGCAGAGCATAAATGGGAACCATATCCATTTGAATCCCATCGTCGACCATAACGGATGTAGCGGATCTAAGGGTAGATTTCCCTGATTGTACGTTCAAGTCGGCTGGGGGATCGGCTAGGGACACTGAGGGAACGGTATCTGTTTTCACTTCGCGGTCGAGGTGGAAAGCCTGAGGAGGGGTAGGTGCCGAAATCGTCTGTATGCCCACGTCCATCATAACCTTCAGAATCAGAGATGAGTATGGTAGAAAGAAATTAACTGCGGGTGTGCTTACCCGACCAGATTGAGTGCCCATCTCAGCTTTTACTGCTTGCAGTTCAGTCTGAATCTCAATATTGACTTCAGGCTCAGTAAGAGTTTGCATTGCAGAGTTGAACAACACGGGGAGGGGCGCCAGATTAGACTGCACGCCGGCGTCCATCCAGATTTTGAGGTGATCAGTGTATGGAGGGCGAGACAGAAAGGCCAGGACTCACCCTAGTTTGTACATTCGGGGCAGACTGAGAATCTTGAAGAATCGTACGAACGGCTGCGGAGTTGACCAGAACACGAACGCGATTCAAGCCTGTGGGCGCCGCGGATGACCGTATCTTTAAGAGCGACACTTCAAGACAGGACCGTAAGGCGTGGAAGGACAAATCACGTACCATCCGACCAATGCCGCATGCTATTCCCAAAATGTCCATCTTTCTGAGCATGGAACCAGCCAATAGAACGAGTATTGCGCCTTGTGGATTAGCATCCATGGGCAGTTGATGATTCCTCAGTATCCCACATGAGGTGATTCCAACAAAGATTTTAAACCAGTAGACGACAGTGGACAATGGAATCTTGCCGTTGTAGATCTCCAAGATGAATTTTCGAAGCAAAAGCGGAAGGAATACCGGAATGGATAGTAACATGACTCTTGATGCCAGTAGACAAAAAAACAAAAGATAGAAATCGGAGCCACGAGTGTCAGGCGAGTCCTGGAACATTCGAGATATGTTCGCGTGATCAGGAACATCCAGACGAGAACAGACCGACCGAGGAAGAGGTTTTTGGGCCAATTCAACTGAGCAGGGAGGAGATACTTGGGGGGGAGGGGTATCTAGTTTGCATGAATGTTGATGTCGAGGTTTGGATTTGGGCGGGTCCGGAAGGAGCACACTTTCGGTCTGAAAGAGGGCGCGGAAGACTGGCGTAACCGAAGGAGGAGAAACGTAAGATGTAATACCAGGGATAATACCCATTTGGGCCTCGCTTACGACGTAAGGTAAGAGGGCGAGCTCCTGTATAGGACCGGAAACGTCGTCGAGCCCCGATGGACAAAGAAAATAGAGCAATGGAAGAACAGCTGTCGTGGCTTCCATATCTAAAAAATGCATTGTAGTAAAAGAGCGTTTTGGACAGAGTCGAGATAGTGTAGGAATACAGAGACGTGATGGTAAAAGAGGACGAGTGATCGCGTTATATTTCTTGTTATTCGTATACAAGTGGCTGTGTGATTGGACGCGTCAATCATGTGACTTCTATGGAATCACTGCCTCTGCTGTGTGTTCAAGAGTGAGGTAGTAGCCGAAAACGGAGAGCCGCCTAGACGGACCCCCACATGAGATAGGCGCGAGAGCGGATGTGCACAGTGGATGTACTAACAAACTAGAGTAGGCAGACCATTTGACTACGGAACACTATTACAATTTTTTCTTACAGAAGGGGAGAGGTGGGATGGCTGCGAAAAATCGAATAACTAAACGATCCAATGCTCATACGTAACCATGTAAGGGACAAGCTCAGATAGAAATAGGTGAGAACACCTGCTCACTATTAGGATTCAACTGGAAGAGGTAGCGAAGTTATACAATACCAGATGAATCCTGTTGAGTGAGGATCTAGTTGAGTCTAATCCGTTGAGAATTGTTAAAATTCTTACGATGCAAGTAAATGATATCTCGAGAGGCGATAACAATACCGAAAAAATGTGAGACGCCTTAATCCTTCATCTGTCTTATACCTGGCATCCGCTAGCCCCTAGCACCAAGGCACGCATGCAAAAAAGGAGTTGAGCGATGCTCCATGCAAGGGGGGTTCACAAAAGAATTAAGCACCCAGGGTCGAATTTTTTTTAAGGGCGCGTTCGGGTTCCCGGCATCGCTCAGCTTTCCATGAAAGCAATTCACACGGGCCTCTATGTCACAGTTTGTCACAAGTAGTAACAGTATTGTAACACCGCCAATAATCAATAACACTGCCTCAACACTGCTTTATTTACTAAACCATGGTCACTACAGCAACTCAGAAGGACAGGACACTGCGTAAATCACTGGCACGGAGGTCCTCAGCCAGGAAGAAGAAAAGCATGGCTATCATTGGGGCAGTTATGGCAGCTGCTACTTGTTGAAAGTAGACCCCAAGAAGCATGCATACATGAGGCAACATGCAGCATACACATTTCCAAGTCATGTGACATCCTTATTATTATGTATATAATGTTGAAATTAAATCCTGATACATGCTGCATACATGAGGCCATGCATGCAGCACACACATGTTACTGCGCTTACTGCGCATACATGTGGTAAACACATTCCTGAGTCATGTGACATCCTTACTATTATGTATATAAGGAGAACCTGTACTATAGTAGATATACAGTGTTCTTACCTCTGCTAAACCCTAGCTCTAAGACTAACTAAACCCCAGGTAGGTTATAAGGAACGTGTCATCTCTTCCTCTGTGCAGCGTATGTAGTCTGCTCCAACAGGTTATGGGCCCTGCTGGGCACGTCGCGAACACGCCTTAACTGGCTGCGAACGACATTGACTTCATTGTCTCCAAATTATAACCTTGTGCTCTTCGTGAGCTGCATTGCGCTCTCTGCGAGCTGCATTTAAAAAACCCAGGTTGACTAGGGTTAACCACTCTGAAGGAGTGTTTTTGCCTGAGATTATGGAATGTGTTTTCTTGAATAAGAGGACTGATTGAGCGCTTTTACCAGCTGCCACTATAACATCATGTCTTCAACTCTTGAAAAACTCGTACAAACTTTCGATGGCTCTAACTACATTCAATGGGCCGACTCAATGAAGGCATGGCTCAGGTCTCAGGGCCTCTGGCAAATAACTAGCAGGATGGAACTAAAACCACCCCTGGCACCTCCTTTGACAGTGACAAATGCTGCACTAGTAGTGGAAGCTAATGCCAAGCTCCAGACCTGGAACAATAAGAATGACCAGGCGATTGGTAGCCTAGTGCTCTGCCTGGCCCCCTCTATTCGGCAGCGTGCCAACACCAAGGACACTGCTAAGGAGGTATGGGATCTCATCCGCACCGACTATGGTGTCGATGGCCCCTCCCAAGTCTTTGCGGACTTTAGGTCTGCAATTGCAATCAAAATTCTGGCTGCAAATCCTGCGCCAGAGATTGCCAAAATGGCTGATAAATTCGAGTGCCTTACGGCTGCCAATGTCACCATCCCCGAATTAGTACAGGCAATGATTCTACTTGCTGTGATGCTGCGCGAGTACGATTCTCTATCTGCCACGGTCCTTAACACGACCGCTACTAGAGCCTTGACGTTTAAACATGTCAAGGACTCCATTGTTGCTGAAGCCTCACGGCGCACAGCAGTTGGAAAGCCCATTGGCCCACCTCAGGCCACCAAGCTTTCTGCTGTCAAGCGCAAAGGGGGAAACCCCAAATGGCAATCTCAAGGCAACAATGGAGAATCGTCCCGAAAGCGTGGACGATGTGGGGACAAAAAGACTAAAGAGGAAAAACCTAAAGAGAAACATTCCCACCTTGCCTCACAAGCCTTTACTACTATAAATGGTAATGGCACCATCATACCACCGATGCCGCTCATCCAGCGTATTGAGAAGTGTGAACATACTCCCACAAGGGATCCTCGCCGCCGACTGCCTGCACAGGCATACATGGGCATGGCCTCTACCTCTCATTCGGTCTATACCGAATATCAGCAGGCTCGAGACACCCTCGAGCAAATGAATCTCCCATGCAGCGCGAAAAATCTGCGACCGCTGGAAGAGCACCTAACAGTGCGAGAAGGTAAGAGGAGGAGGATTGAACCAGAACCAAGGATCGTAGAGGTAGAAGACGATAGCGTCTCCCTTGGATCGGAACCTGCTGTTTCTGATGAAGAAGTATGGAAAGCCATCGATGAAATGCTTGTCGATGAACCACTTGAAACAGGTACATATGATGAAAGGTCAGTCCTTTTCCTTGCCACAAGCACAAGAATTAACATTCCACTGATCACAGCAAACTTTTCATGTGAAATTTTACTGCTACTAAATGTATCATGGAACAATTTACATCTTAATATATGTGTTACGTGTGCAAATGGAAATTGTAAGAAAGGTGCCGACTGGATCATGGATTCAGGTGCATCAAAACACTTCACTGGTGAAATTAAAGATTTTGCTTCTTACAAGCCTTTACCGAGAAAGGACTCTACCCTGGTTCAAACAGCCACGGGTACTACTCATATAGTAGGGAAAGGAGCAGTCTTCATTAGACATCAGGTAGTATGTCATGGGAAATCAGAGACGCGTGAAACGCGATTATACCCCATCTACTACATACCCGACTGTAATGCTCGATTACTGTCAATGGGCGTCTTCTTACAAGACGGAAGTGATGTGCATGGTTCCTCCGCACACATTTCATTTTTCAAGCAAGGAAACCCAATTATGGATTGCGTCCCTCTTATGAAACGTGACACTATTTATTGGGCTCGGACTCATATATTGAGCACCAAGGGAATCAATGTCGCGACAATGTATGTCGCAGACTACTCGACTTGGCATAAGCGACTTGGACACCCATCCAAAGAGGTGCTAGAGAAGATGCCTAATAGCACCATAAAATTCCCAAGGAATTTAATTATTCCTAAAGACAAAATTATATGTCCAGGGTGCGCTGAAGGGAAAATGACCTCAAAATCTTTTCCCGAATCAGATTCACATGCAGAAAGACCCTTTGAATTAATACATTCCGATCTGAAGGAACTCCCAGTACTATCGTACCATAAACATAAATACTTTATTGGATTTCTGGATGACAAAACGTCACATATCTGGGTCCAATGCCTTAAAAAGAAATCTGATGCTGCTGCGGCCATCAGACAATTTCGGGCAGTGGCTTTGACACAGTATGGCGCTACAATCAAGCGCTGGCGTGTTGATCCAGGGGGGGAGTTCAAAGATCGTGAGCTACAAAATGTGCTCAAGGACTTTGGCATCAAAATAGAGATGTCTGCACCCCACGTTCACCAACAGAATGGGCGCGCAGAGCGTGCCATAAGGACAATAATGGAAAAGTCACAAACCCTGCAATTTACCGCATGTCTACCACAATCATGGTGGGAATTTTGCATTGAACATGCAACACACCTATACAACCGAACCCCGATAAGGCGCCTGAAATGGCTGACACCAGTTGAGGACCTGACAAAGGTCCGCCCAGATCTAAATGATCTGAAAGTTTTCGGTTGTGGGGCTTACGTCTACCTACCCAAGGAGAAGCGTCCAAACACATTGGCTCCTCGATCGGAGTTGATGACGTACCTTGGATTAGAAGATGGCATTAAAGCGTACCATTTCATGCGACCTAGTGGCACAATATTCATTGGTGCTACGGCACTATTTGATGAAACGTTGTTCCCATGCTGTCCCGGAGCTAAAACTCCTGCCAATACAGACCTTGGTGATTTTCCACCTCCAGAACCAGAAGATGATGACCACTCATCTGGAACGGATGGCGATGATTCTATACCGCCACAAGATCTGCCCCTTCCTCCATCATCAGAAAATGATGATGATGATGTACCAAGTGAGCAAAAGGCACATGAGGATGTGACAAATGCTCCTCCTCCACCGCCTCCAGTAACCACTGAGGACTTTCGTCCAAGACGTGATGATCAACAGGAATGGCAGCAATTGCCCCGTCGATCAGGCAGGCAGAGGAACATTCCAAACCGTCCTGGCAATACCTATGGAGAGAAACGACTCCCCTCTGACATAGAGAGAGACATTGCATGTGATCGATATTGGAAGAGATCTGTGGGTCAAGATTCGGATCATAACCGAACATGACCACAAACTCAACAGAAAGAACCGGTTGCTGGACCGAGTTCGGCACCCCACGAGAGTGTGCCCGATTCCAATGATCAAGAACATGATCACCCAATGGGGGAACCGGATGAAGCAGGTTATATTAAAAAGATAACCAAGGAAGGAGGAGATAAGCTTATTCACTGGCTGTTGTCAAAAGCAGTCAAACCATCAAGCAAAATAAGCCAAGTTCCAAACCAATTTCGCGATATTGCGCGCCTACCATGGCAGCAGCAACGTGAGTGGAAACAAGCTTGTCATGAAGAATTAGAGGCTCTTCATAAGCGACAAATCTATGACATCATCGATCTTCCACATGATTGAAAAACGATCAAAAATAGATGGGTTTTCTCTGTAAAATCGGATGGAAGAAAACGAGCCAGACTTGTGGCCAAAGGCTTTTCACAAGTCGAAGGTGTTGACTTTGATGAGATTTTCTCACCGGTAGTCTGCTACGAGACCATACGCCTCATGTTTGCACTTGCATCTCTAGAAGGCATGTATATGACCGGCCTAGATGTAAAAACTGCATTTTTATATGGCAAACTAGATGAGGAGATCTATATGGATCAACCTGAGGGTTTCAGACTCGAGGGAAAAGAGCGCAAAGTATTGCACTTATGCCGAGCATTGTATGGCCTTAAACAAGCCTCACTTGCATGGTGGAAAGAGCTAGAGGCATTTATGCACACCATTGGGTTCATGCACGCCAGCTCCGATGCCGGCATTTTCATACACAAGGATCCTAAGACAGGCAGCATTGTTATTGCACTCGTCTATGTTGATGATGGCTTGTTCATGGGGAAGAACAAGAAACTTGTGGATGAAAAGAAAAATGCTTGTCTAAAGCATTGGGAGTGCCGTAGTACTGAAAAAGTCATGGAATTCTTAGGCATGCGCATCACCCAGACTGCAAGCAAAGTCAAACTTGATCAAACTGAATATCTCACCAAAGTGCTTGAGAGATTTGACATGACAAATGCCAAAGCGACCCCCACTCCACTCCTGACTGGTTACAAACCATCGGAAAACACAGCAATGCCCAATGCGATGCTTAGATCAAAATATCAGTCTGTGATCGGATCTTTATTGTATCTGATGCTTGGAACGCGACCTGATATCACTTATGCGGTAATCAAGATGTCGCAATTCTCAGCTAATCCTAGCCAAGAACATCTAGACAAAGCGATGTACATCATGTGCTATCTGGTGGGAACCCAGAAATATAACATTGTCTATGATGGTGAGAAGTCCGAGTGGCTACAGGCCTTCACAGATTCTGATTGGGCAGCTGACACTGTCAAACGCCGATCTACAACGGGTTACTTTGCTACTCTAGCAAGTGGCATTGTGTGCTGGCAATCCCGTTTACAAAAAACTGTAGCACTGTCATCCACAGAAGCCGAATATATGGCTCTCTCCGACACTTGTCGACAGATAGCGTGGATAGAGTCCTTATTCCAGGAACTTGGATATGTACTGAAGTGCATACCAATCTGTGCTGATAATCAGGGATCTATCTTTATCGGATCAAATCCAGTTCAGGAAAGAAGGACCAAACATATAGACATTCACTACCACTATACCCGCAAATGCATAGAAAATGACAAAGTCACGGTCATTTTCATTCCTGGAAATGATAATCCAGCTGACATGTTCACAAAGAACCTTGGCGCTGTCTTATTCAGGAAATTTAGAGACTCTCTTGGAATTACTTTCAAGATTCAAACTTAGCTGCTTAGAGCGCTGTACAGTTTGAGGGGGGGTGTTGAAATTAAATCCTGATGCATACTGCATACATAAGGCCAAGCATGCAGCACACACATGTTACTGTGCTTACTGCGCATACATGTGGTAAACACACTCCTGAGTCATGTGACATCCTTACTATTATGTATATAAGGAGAACCTGTACTGTAGTAGATATACAGTGTTCTTACCTCTGCTAAACCCTAGCTCTAAGACTAACTAAACCCCAGGTAGGTTATAAGGAACGTGTCGTCTCTTCCTCTGTGCAGCGTATGTAGTCTGCTCCAACATTCTGGACATTGACTGTGGTAGCCATAGGTGATAGGCATGTGACCCAACACATTTGGTGATGAGAAAGGGTCCAAGGAAGTGGTGGGTGAGTTTCTTGGATGGTCATGTGGTGGAAATGTCACTGGAGTCAAGGTAGACATGATTACCAACCTTGTATGTGGGTGTGGGTGAAGGGCACTGGTTGTAGAAGCATGCCATATTATCCTTCACCTTAGCCAAAGCTGCCTTCATCTTTTCCAAGGTATCCTTCATCCACTCTGTGAACTCATTTACCATCTCCAAGTGTGATGGTGCTTGACAAGGTTTGAAACCCATGTGTGGGTGTTATCCTGTGTCGAGGAGGAAGGGGGTTTGTTGGGTGGAGGAGTGGATGTAATTGTTGTACCCAAACTCAGCCATGGGGAGAAAATCTTCCCAATCATCTTGTTGCTCATTGATGAAGATACAGATGTACTGCTCCAGTTCTTGGTTGACATACTCCATCTGTCCATCTGTCTGTGGGTGGTAAGTGGTCGAGGCCAGGAGTTTGATCCCCAGCAGGCAGTGCAGCTCTCAGATGAACTCTGCAATGAACTGTGGCCCTCAATTACAGAGGAATGTGCCTGGCAATTCATGGAGCTTCCACATGTGGTGCAAATAGAGTCAAGCCACTCCAAGTGCAGTGACAGTTGTATGAGTGGGGATGAAGTGAGCTTGCTTCCCAGCAGAGTCGACTGTACACATTACTGCATCAAACCCATTGGACTCTGGTAGTTCCACCATGAAGTCCACACTGACAATATCCAAACAATTCTCTGGGACTGAAAGGATGTGTAACTCACCCATGAGTTTGTGTTGTGGAAGCTTGGTGTGTAAGCAGATGGCACAGGTGTGACAGTTCTGACCAATGAATCAAGACATTTGGGGCCACCAATAATTCTGTGATATGAGCTCCAATGTCTTTCAATGCTCAGGGTGGCCAGCAATTAGTGAGTCATGGTGCTGGAATATGAATCATCATCAAAGCTGGAGGTCATTATGGACATAGATATGGTCATGGAAGTATAGGATGTTGTCCTTTCTGTCCACTCTGCTGCACAAACCAAAAGAGTGGATCCCTTGCTCAGCTCCTTCACTGCTAGAGCCACAGCATTCTCATGTAAACTGCTATGGTTCACATAATGAATGTCACGTAGGATACTGTGCTCCTCACCCTCTCAGGTAACCCCTTCCAGTGGACTGTAAACAGGTCAGGTTGCAACAACACAATTGTAAGGGCAACCTCAAAGCCTCACTTAGTAGTGAGCTAACAGAGGGGAACCCAAAGAGAAAACTCTAAGGACCCATCTGTCGATGCCCAGTATATGTGATAGAGCCAAAAATCAAATAGTAAGCTAAAAATAGCAAACAGGTGGAAATAGGTGGATCAAGCTGCAGGATGATGTCACCTTGATGGGTAAACATCCAGAAGGGGTCCTGCCTCTAAGAATAGAACTGTCAACATGTACCAACATGGAAAAAGCTGAAATATAAGCATAAAATAGGAATAAAATCATAGAAAACTATAGAAAAGGCAGAATAGGGTGAAATAAAATATAAAAAAATATGGGACAAATGTAGAAGATTGCCTAGATGCCCAGGGTGCCTTTTCTTCCCCTTAAATTACCCCCCTTCTATGATCCATTGCCCTGATGCATTCAAAACTGTATTTGCCCAAAGTCAGATGCTTGGATGCATTGAGGCACAGAGGAATGTCACCAGTGGAACTCCCTGACTAGTTTTGGGGCATTCACATCAGACTCTGCGACCCAGGAGTTCTCCTTGTACCCATAACCCTTCCAGTGTACCAGGTATTTGAGTTTACCTCAATATAAGCAGCTGTCTAACATGGACTCCACCTCATACTGAGGTTCAACTTTGATGACTATGGGTGGTGGTGGAGGTCATGTCACATGCCCAGAAAATGGATCTGTGGGAGAAGACAGTGGTTTTACAACATTGAAGACAGAGCGATGTTGAGACATCAACTGTGGTAGCTATAGGCAGTAGGCATGCAACCCGATGTGTCTAGTGATGAGGAACAGTCTAAGAAAGCAGTGGGCGAGTTTCTTGGATGGATGCATGGTAGAGATGTCACTAGAGTTAAGGTAGACACAATTACCAACCTTATATGTGGGCATGAATGAGTGATGCTGGTTGTAGAAGCATGCCATGTTGTCCTTCGCCTTAGCCAAAGCTAACTTTGCCTCCTCCAAGGTGTCCTTCATTCATTCTGTGACCTTGTTCACCATCTCCAAGTGCAAGGGTGCTTGATGAGGCTTGAAGCCAATGCTTGGGTGTCACCCTGTGTCAAGGAGGAAGGAGTTTGTTGGGTGGAAGAGTAGATGTCATTGTTGTATCCAAACTTGGCCATGTGGAGGAGATCTTCCCAATCATCTTGTTTGAAGATACAGATGTACTGCTCCAGTACTTGGTTGACTCACTCTGTCTGTCCATCTGTCTGTGGGTGGTAGGTGGTCGAGGTGAGGAGTTTGATCCCCAGCAGGTGGTAAAGCTTTCAGGTGAACTCTGCAACAAATTGTGGTCTGCAATCGCAGAGGAATGCACCAGGCAGTCCATGGAGCTTTCACACATGGCACAAATAGAGTCGAGCTGCTCCAATCACAGTGACAGTTGTATGAGTGAGAATAAAATGAGCTTGCTTATAGATCCATTGCACACTTTAAGGTCTGAAATGGGTTCCAATCACATTGACACACTATAACAGATGCTCTGAACTGCTATGAATAATACGAAATTGATTTCGAACCATTTTCGGGCTATTTTGGATGACTTTGAATTATTTTGAATAATTTCACAACATTTTAAATGCTTTCAAATGATTTTGCACCACTTTGAATGACATCAGCCACCATATATCTATTTTAAAACCCTTTTGATACACATGGCACATCCAATACGAACTACGGTGTTGCATATCAAGCACTACCAGACACGAGGAGAGACAACAAGAGACTTAAAACATGATAATATCACTTAGATGTTTCAATGATATATTGAAGCAAAGAGATAAGTACTTTTACTGTATGGGGACACTGTATGTTTCAATTATTTATTATTTCTCATTTGTTTTATGATTTACAAAGTCCTCATTGTCATATATATTGCCTTGTGTACTACACATGTTTTATTTCCTTTTTAGTACTATTCCTTCAAATTTCATATAGACTTGTATTAGTTACTTAGGACAAAAAGGAAAGAAAAGGGAGCAGAGAAGAAGTTACTCTCTTCCCCATCATCTGATTTAAGAGCAATTCTCTTGAGTCTTAGCCTTGTGTTGTATCTTTATGTTCTGTGAAATATCGCAAACTTCTTTGAACCTTCATATTAGTTTCTTGACTTATCATCTATCACCTACTTATCATCTATTGTCTATCGCCATTCAAAAAACACTTCTTGTTTGCTATATTTGCCCCTCGCTATACCTCAATACAATCCCGGCTCTTTCAAAGCTTCTCAAACATTTTCGAACCCCTTCAAACATTCTTGAACCCCTTTGAACATTCTTCAGACCTTTGGCTGTTTCCCACATGGCTATTGTTGCAGCTGTATGTTCGATCTTCAAAAACCACTTGGTGAGGCTGTTGAACAGCAGGAGGGTGCAGGAGGGTACCAAGAGCATAAGGTCCACCAGTGAATACTGAATTGTAGTCCCAACCAATGACTCTCAGATATTGAAGAAGAAGGTTGTAGTGCCTTTGATCAAGGGACTTTGCACTTGCATGAGCAGCAGCAACTCCAGGGCCATCTAGGTTGTGTGTTGGCCAAGTGGTGGGATGAGTGCTTGGTTGTAAAATCTCAGCCAATTAAGGAACATTGGCCTGGAAGTTGTCATTGTAAAGGAGTGCATATAAGCACCCACAATGAGCACTCTGGTGAAGCATTGTCAACTCCATATTATCTGTTCAAAAAATACTACTTAATAAAAGTACATTTGAGAAATTGAGGACTTATGAAGGTGGCAGTTTGTTTTGATTTGCCCATAATCTCCATTCATCCTCTCACCAGGAAATTCACTAAGCAAAGCTAGTGGGCCCCAGAATTTAAGTAGTTCCCCATTGTGCATAGCATAGTGGTAATTGGGCCCTGAGTAAAATACAGTGCCAAAAAGGTGCTGCATTGAAGAGTGGTAATTAATGTAGTGGTCCATATAAGCATCTGCTTCAGCATTGGTGACAGAATATGTAGCCTGCAATGATATTTGTTGCACAGACCAATTTACAAAAGTTCTGTAAAATTTCCTGTTGTTCCTCAGTGCCATTCCACCAGAGTACTGGAATGACAAGAGGAAATATGATAGAGAATAGAATGAGGAGCTCATGAGCTTTCAAGCTTCCATGACTGGCTTCACCAAGGTTGGTGGGAGGCTGTTGAACCCGAGTAGGAAGCTGAACATCTGAAATGCATGCTTGAATCATAGCTAGCTCTGCAGGTGTAAAGTCAAATGCACTACCAATAGACACCAGCACTTCTTCATCTTCATAGTGGTCATCAGAAAGAAGAGGCACAGCATTTGAACTTGGAGTAGGAGTAGAACTGAGGGTAGACATAGAAATGTTTTCATCATCAACATCCATATTGTCCAAATGCTCTGCAAGACCTGAAGTGCTGCTGTGTTGACTTGCACCATCATCTTCAGAGTAATTGGATGAAGTCTCTGCATTAGTGTCATCACCATTGAGTTGAAGGTTTGCCAACAATTTGATTGCAGCCTTAGTTTGCCCAATGCCCCACAGAGCTTGAAGATGATACTGAAGTATTCCTTCAAGAAAATTGTGCATGAATCCTAGAATGACATATTGAACAGGATCCCAGTAAGGAAGATCATGTAGTGGTGTCCATTGCACACCAGTTTCTTTATTCAAAGCTGTTTTAGCCTTGATGGTTGCTAGATTGCACCACTCCTGAGCTTGAGTGTGAACTTCAGTTCCACACTGCAGTTCCCAATGATGGTAATCAAGATCTTCAATGTCATTGTGGTGACATTTACAGAAGGAACAGAATAGCCCAGCAGCATGAGAAACAAATCCAGACACTTTGCAAATGGCTTGCAAATCTGCAAGCAGTGAAATAAGTTGTGCTGCTACTGCAGTGTCCTGCAGGTTGCAATCTGTAGGTAAGACCTTTTCTGGGAGGTCTAAGTCTAAAATCATCTTCTTGATAGGCTCCAGAACATGTGGTATTGTCCAAACAGTTGGGGCATGTGGAGAGGGAGTCATCCCAATAGTAAGTGTGTTTTCATGAAGGAATCTAATGGAGATGGGCAGGTTCGAACAGTATAGGATGATGGCACCACATGATATTACTTTGCCTAAAGATTTGTTAATTTTCATCCACACTCCAAAATTAACAGACATACCTGCAATTTTATTGGTCAAAGGATTAAACCAGTTAATATATAATGCAAAAACAAGGTGGTAAGGTGATTGAAGAAAAGGGCGCAGTGAACTCCAGACAGGGCTGTCATATATATCATGCATCTGTCCAAAATTGAACACCCTTGAGATTTTGCAAAAGTCTGATACAAATGGTCCTCAATTTGAGAATGAGAGAGTAAAAATATGAGCCATGACTCAAATGACTGAGTGGTGTAGAGGCATCCAGGGATCCTCTGCAAGCCACCTGAAGTCTCATGTTGTGTGTATAGATCAGTGTTACAAGGCCTGGAATTTGGAGAGTGATGCCAGTTACATTGTGATGGACCACTATTAGGATATTGCTTGAAGCACTTTGGGCAGCAAATGACCCACTCAATTGTAGGATCTAGCTGACATTTGGAGTATACAGTCTGTATATCCAGTGGCATCTTAAGTTCTGTGAGTTCTGAGGTCTTGATATCAGCAGCAGCAAGTGCAAGTTTAATGAGTCTCAGAGTGGTGAGGATGATGAACCTGAACAGGCGCAATAGAATATTGGCAGTATCTCTGCTGATTCCAGACTGAAGGGAGAGCCAAGCAACAATAAGACAGCATAGATAAATGACAGGTGTAACAGCTATAATCCAAAGCCTAAATTGTAATTCAGTAACTGTAAAAAAAGTGTTTACATACCTTGTGTAAGATCTACACATTCAAGTTGAGTGGCCTGAGAGTGTGACTCAACATTAATGATGGTGGACCTCACTGGAAGTGGATCATGTTGATATTGAGTTTCATGCTTTCTTTGTATCTGTGAACTGACAAGGCAGCCAGAGACATTTTGTCTATAGGAGTCTAGATAGGTCAAGCAAAAACAGATGCTACAAGTGCAGACAACTTTGTGAGGCATGGAGAGAATCTGTGGTTATACAGAAAATCAACGTGTAAACAAATTCTGGTCTTTCCACATAGGGTTCATCACTGATCAACTGGTCACTGTAATGTAACATTATGTATATTCACCATGGTTTTAACTCAACAGTTGCCTTATATTTTACATTCTACATTGTTAAATGGTGTATTGTATAGTTAATCAAATACCCCCACACCCTGTTATATAAGGTACAGACAACAAAGATAGTAGTAAAAATAAAATGAATTCACATGAAACACGAGCCTCAGAAATTCAAGTGGTGGTCATGGTGGCCATCATTCCCCTCCCAATTTGTGCCCCCCACCCCTTTGTGCCTCATTTTCATCATTGTTCCCCTTCCATGCTGTCTCTTGTTTTTCCTCATTGTCATGTCCCCTCCCCATGTCTCCATCATCTCTGGCACCTTTCATACATCTGTCATCGCTCTGCCTGCCATCCACCCCATGCTTGGTCCTTGTCGTTCCCTCCCCATGTGTGCATCATCTTGTGTTGTCCATTGTTGTGCATTGTGGCCATCTGTCGCCCTTTGCTGTTGTTAGTATTCATTTATACTGATTGTCCCCATTGTGCTTGTCTGGTCCTGGTCCCTGTCCTTATTGTCACTCTGTCTCCCTCATTGTCCTCACTGTGCTGTGGGTGCTCACTGTGCTCCCAGTCATTGTTCTTCACTGGTGTCATCCTCCTCCCAGTCCTCATCTTCATCATCATCATTGTCTATTACTGCTGTTCCTGTTCCTATTCCTGTTCCTGTTCTTGGTCTTCATCTACAGTATGCTGCCACATTGTTGTCCCCTTCCTATCATCCATGTCTGGGTCATCGTGGTCTTCCTATTGTCATCGTGGTGCTGTTTGGAGAAGTGGGGTGGTTAGTGGGGATGGTAGATGGGTCATGGTTGGTGCTTACCTGGTGTTGGAAGTGCCGTTCCCCTCTCCAATTGGCTGGCATCTTTGTTTTCTTGGTCTCATTTGCAGTCTCATTTGCTATTGCAGTCTTGTATGTTCGCTGTTTCTAGGTGCTGTTGTCTGTCATCCTTGTGGGTTCCATTGCTATATGTGGGTCATATTGAGCTCACTGTGTCATAGTAACATAAAACCTAAATCAATATGTTAGCAAGTACAGTTAAACTAAGATGAAAACTTACCTGGGGCCCAAAATGATGTTAACATCGTTTTGGGCCTGTGTTTTGTGCTGCTGATAATACTCAACCTGGAAACCCAAACAAAACCTACTAAATGGCTTCGGATGGTATAACACGAGTCAGAGGAAGGGTGTGAGTTGGTACTAAATATCACTGCTGAGACCAAAATGATGTGTTTAGTGATGTGAAATAATAAGAAATGGTGTGAATAGTCTGTAGGAGTGTACAAAGTTGTTCAAATGAGTTTGAAATCAGTTTAAAAATGTGCAAAATAGTTTGAATAAGTTTGAAGATGTGCGAAGTAGTTTAAATAAGTTCGAAGGGGTTTGAGGTATATTGAGGAGCAAGTATAACAAATGTAAAGTGTTTTTCGAATGGCGATAGGCAATGGGCAATAAAATGAGGAGCGAATACAATAGTTTCAAAGGAATTCACAATATTTCACAGAACTTAGTGATATGACATGAGCTAAGACTCAAGAGAACAGCTCTTAAATCAGATGATGAGTGAGAGGGTAACTTGTGCTCTGTTCCCCATTGGTCTTCCTTGTTGTTACTAACTAATACAAGTCTATATACAAAATAAAGAGATAGTACTAAAAAGAAAAATAAGAACATGTGTAAAACATGAGGCAAATATATCAAACAATGAGGACTTGTAGATCATGAAACAAATGAAAAATAATAAATGATGAAACATATAGTGTTCCCATATAGTAAAAGTACTTATCTTGTGCTTCAATATATCAATGAAACACAAAAACACACTTATTGCATTCTAACTCTCTTGTCATCTCTCCTCGTGTCCGGTAGTGCTTGATATGCAATGGAATAACTTGTTCTGGATGTGCAGCATGTATCAAAAGTGTTTCAAGACAGCTATATGGTGGCCGATATCATTCAAAATGCTGCGAAGTCATTTGAAGTGTTGTGAAATAGTTCGAAAGCATTCAAAATGTCTCAAAGTCATCTGAAATAGTGCGAAATACTTTGAAAATGATTCGACATTGATTTTGTGGCATTTATTAGCAATTCGGAGTGTGTGTCATAATGTCTCAATACGAGTGGAAATGTTCCCCAGACCTTAAAGCACATAGTGGACCTATTACTGCATTGGTTGTTTGTAGCCTCTGGTTGCATTATCTGGTTGTGTGGTGGGCATGGGAGTTGTCATGGTGGATGTTGAAGTAAGTGGTGGGACCTGCACTGATAATACTCAACCCAGAAACCCAAACAAACCCTGCTAAATGGCTTCAGATGGTGTAACATGAGTCAGATGAAGGGTGCGAGTTAGTACTAGATATCACCGCTAATACCCAAGGTTGTGTTTAGGGATGCAAAATGGTAAGAGATGTTGTGAATAGTCTGTGGGAGTGTACAAAGTTGTTCAAAAGAGTTTGAAATAGGTTCAAAGATATGCGAAATAGTTTGAAATATGAATTCGAAGAAGTTTGAAGTAGCTTTGAGGAAGTTTGAAGATATTGGACTGGTGTCGAGGTATATCAAGAAACAAATATAGCAAATGAAAAGTGGTTTTCGAGTGGCGATAGGTGATAGGCAACAAGTCAAGAGACTAATACAAAGGTTCGAAGAAGTTCATAATATTTCACAGAACTTAGAGATACGAGGTGAGGCTAAGACTCAAGAGAATGGCTTTTAAATGAAATGATAAGGGAAAGGGTACTTCTTCTCTGTTCCCTTTTCTTTCTATTCTAAGTAACTAGTACAAGTCTATATACAATTTGAAGAAATAGTACTAAAAAGGAAACAATAATATGAACATGTGGAAAACATGAGGCAGTATGCACAGCAAATAAAGGTATTGTAAAACATAAAACAAATGAGAAATAATAATAAATAAAATGTACATTGTCCCAGTACAGTAAAAGTTCTTGCCCTATTGCTTCAATATATCATTGAAACATAAAACTGCATTTATTGCATTCTAAATCTTTTGTCATCTCTCTTCATGTCTGGTTGCACTTGATATGCGATGAAATGGCTCACTCCATTTGTGAAACATGTATCAAAAGGGTTTAAGGACAACTATATGGTGGCTGATGTCATTCAAAGTAGTGTGAAGTCATTTGAAAGTGTTCGAAGTGTCATGAAATCGTTCAAAGCTGTTCAAAATCATTCGAAGTCATCTGAAGTAGTTCAAAATAGATTCAAAATCATATTTGTGGCATTTGTAGCAATTTGGAGTGTCTGTCATAATGTCTCGACATGATTGGAAGCATTCTCCAGACCTTAAAAAGTGCAATGGACCTATTAGCATATTGTGGTATGTCACCTACAAAGTCGACTGCCACCTTTTTTGGACAGTAGCTTACATCAGTTGTCTTGAAACCTTTCAGAATCCAGATCAGTAATACATCATTGCTAGATGATCTGCTGAAGACATGAGATGAACTCATGTCATCACAACATGGGCTGGCCAATCCCTCCAGTGTAAGAGCAACCTCAAAGCCTCACTTAATAGTGAGCTAACAGAGGGAAATCCAAAGTTAATATTATACTACATAATACAGACACTCCAGGCACACCTAACAGAGTGGAATCCAAAGACAAAACTCTAAGGACCCATTTGTCGATGCCCAGTATATGTGATAGAGCTGAAAATCAAATAGTAAGCTAAAAATAGAAAAAAGGTGGAGATAGGCAGATCAAGCTGTAGGATGATGTCACCTTGATGGGAAAATGTCCAGAAGGGGTCCCACTTCTAAGAATAGAACCATCAACATGTACCAACATGGAAAAAACCGAAATATAATAATAAAATAGGAATAAATCATAGAAAATCATAGAAAAAGCAGAATAGGGTGAAATAAAATATAAAAAAATATGGGACAAACACAGAAAATTGCCAAGATGCCTGGGGCACCGTAATTTCCCCTTACATTACTCCCCTTCTATGATGCATTGCCCTGATGCATTTGAAACTGTATTTGCCCAAAGTCAGATGCTTGAATGCACTGAGGCACAGAGGAATGTCACCGGTGGAACTCCCTCTCCAGTCGTGGGGCATTCACATTAGAATCTGTAACCCAGAAGTTTTCCTTGTATCCATAACCCTTCCAGTATACCAGGTATTTGAGTTTATCTTGACATAAGCAGCTGTCTAAGATGGACTCAACCTTATACTGAGGTTCAACTTCGATAACTGTAGGCAGTGAGGGGAGGTCATGTCATGCATCCAGGAAATGGATCTGTGGATGCAGGCAGCAGCTTTACAACATGGAAGACAGAGTGGAGTATGGACATGGACTGTGGTAGCTATAGGTGGTAGGCATGCGACCTGATGTGTCTAGTGATGAGGAACAGTCCAAGAAAGTGGTAGGCGAGTTTCTTGGATGGACATGTGGTGGAAATGTCACTAGAGTCAAGATAGACATAATCACCAACCTTATATGTGGGTGGATGAGTGATGCTGGTTGTAGAAGCATGCCATGTCATCCTTCACCTTGGCCAAAGCTGACTTCACCTCCTCTAAAATGTCCTTCATCCACTCTGTGAACTCATCCACCATCTCCAAGTGCGAGGGTGCTTGTTAAGGCTCGAATCCTATACATGGGTGTCACCCTGTGTCAAGGAGAAAGGGAGTTTGTTGGATGGAAGAGTGAACATGATTGTTGTATCCAAACTTGGCCATGGGGAGAAGATCTTCCCAATCTTTCTGTCGCTTGTTGATGAAGATACGGATGTACTGCTTCAGTTCTTGGTTGACTCATTCCATCTGTCCATCTGTCTGTGGGTGGTAGGTGGTTGAGGGGAGAAGTTTGATCCCCAGCAGGTGGTACAGCTCTTGGGTGAACTCTGCAATGAATTGTGGTCCTTGGTCACAGAGGAATGCACCAGGCAGTCCATGGAACCTCCACACATGGTGCAAATACAGTTGAGCCACTCCAAGTGCAGTGACAGTTGTATGAGGGGGAATAAAATGAGTTTGCTTCCCAGCAGAGTCGACTGTGCACATTACCACATCAAAACCCATTGGACTCTGGTAGTTCCACCATGAAGTCCACACTGACAACATACCAACAATTCTCTGGGACAGGAAGGGGGTGTAATCAAGACATCTGGGGCCACCAATATTTCTGTAATATGAGTTCCAACATCTTCCAATGCCCAGGGTGGCTGGCAATGAGCAAGTCATGGTGCTGAGAGATGAGTCATTATTGAAGCTGGGGATCGTTAGGGATGTAGATGGGGTTACAGAAGTATAAGATGTCGTTCTTTTCTATCCACTCTGCTGCACAAAGCATAGGGGTAGATCCCTTTCTCTGCTCCTTCACTGCCAGAGCCACAGCATCCTCATGTAAAAAATGGTATGGTTTGCATGATGAATGTCACATAGGATACTGTGCTCCTCACCCTCCAAGGTAACACCTTCTAGTGCATGGACTGTAAACAGATCAGGTTGCAACAACACAATACCTTGATTGTCATTGCTTCCATACCCATGGTCCAGACAATGAGAGATGGCATCAGTTTTCTCCATACTGTGGCCTGGGCAATGGTTCAGGGAGAAATTGAACCTGGAGAGGTAGAGGGACCAGCAGGCTTGGCAATGATTAAGTTTCTTGGTGGTCTTGGAGTACTCAAGGTTCTTGTGGTCCATCCAGATCTTGACCTTGTGTGGAGCATCCTCCAGGAAATGTCATCACTCCTTCAATGTCTGCATTATTGTTAGCATCTCCTTGTCATGGATCTCATAATTGTGTTCCACAACACTGAGACTCTTTGAGCAGAAGGCAATGGGGTGCCACTTCTGGTCCTTGGGAGATTGTTGGAATACACTGCACCCATCGCAAAGTCCAAACCGTCAGCTTTTACATGGAAGGGACGTGAGTCATCAGCAAAGGTAGGGATCAAAGTGGAAGTGACCATCTCTTTGAGCTTCTCAAATGCCTCCTGCTGTGCATTTACCCACTTCCATTCCTCTTTGCCAGTAAGGTCAAATAATGGGCATGCATGGTGGATCTTTAATAAAGCATCGATAGAAATTGATGAACCCCAGGAAAGACTGCACCTCTTTCTTGTTTGTGGGCATGGGCCAGGTTGTAACACCAGCAACCTTGACCAGGTCCATCTCCACCTGTCCATCTAAGATAATCAGGCCCAAGTACTCAATTTGTGTCTTCTCAAACTCGCACTTGTCGTGACAAAGATAGAGTTTGTGCTGCCAAAGTCACTCCAGTACCAGGCATGTGATTTGACAATATTCATCAAGGTCTCAAGTGAAGATGAGGATGTCATTGAGGTAGATACAGACAACATCTTCCAATATGAGATCATGGAAGATGTTATTTATCATGGTCTGAAAGGTGGCAGGACCATTAGTGAGGCCAAAGAACATGACAAGCAGTTCAAAAAGACTATGGCTCATGCGGAAAGCTGCCTTCCACTCATCCCCTTTCTTTATCCATACATTGTTGTAGCCCTAGCAGATGTCGAGCTTGGTGAAGTAACATGCCCCATGGAGTTGGTTGATGAGCTTGGATATGAGGGGTAGTAGATAGTGATTCTTGACTGTGATGTCATTGAGGAATTGATAGTCTTGAACTGGTCAGAGAGACCCATCCTTCTTTTTGACAAAAAAGAAAGGCTAGGGCCATGGGTGACTTTGAAGGGTGGATACAACCTGAAGCCAAGTGTTTATCTTGTCAAGTTGTCATTGTTCTTCAAAGGAAAGAGGATAGACCTTGCAGGGGAAAGGCATGGCACCCAATGTGAGCTTAATTGCATGATCCTACAGCTTGCAGTTAGGAAGTGAGTCAAAGGATTCCTTGGAGAAGACATCCTCAAAGTCATGCAGGTGAGGGAGTATAGAGTCAGTGAAGGCTTTGGACACACTGTTCTTGTGGAAGGCCTCCATGAGGCACTGGGAGACATTCAAGGTGGCACACACCTCATGTGAAAGGTTAATAGCAGTATAGAAAATTTGGTCACCTTCTTCAATCTCTTCCACCTCCTCTTCATCATCATCAGAATCAGGTGCAAGATCTGGGACATCTTCCAAGTTCATATTGGCCACAGGAATTGGACCAGCATGACACTTCTGGGTGCGCTGTAAGAGGACCTTTTACCCTTGACATTCCTGTCTGCCTTCAGTGAAGCAAGTATGACAACAAGAGGGACAATGACTCATCATGACTTCATCTGTCACCCAGTCAACCTCAGGATTGTGGTCATAAAGCCATGGGTAGCCCAAAATCACCTCCTGCTTCCCCAGTTGGGTCACAGCGAAGAGATCCCATTCACTATGATTCTTGTATCAGAGGACTAGGTTGACAACCTCCCAAATCGCCCCAGCTTCATTTAGAGAACCATCCACATTGTAGACAGGTATGGGTTGAGATAGTGAGTGGATATTAAGTTGTTTTTGTTAAACCAGGTGTAAATCAATGAAAAGGCCTGTGGCACCTGAGTCCAGGAGAGCAAAGACACTGAGTACTCACCCCATAACCATAGTCTGCAGCTCAATCTTCAGTTCTAGTAATCACAGGGAGGGGGTGGAAACCACAATGTACTTGTGTGGTAGCTTGCACTTTCAAGATTTCAATCTGGGGAGGGCAGGAGCAGGTGTAAGTGGAGCAAGTGTAACTTCCATTGACCAGAGGGATTCAGTGGGGGATTGGTCATGGAGTGAAGTTCTTCCTTTAGTGGGTCGACCAGCAGGGCATTGAAGCAGTTACTGGTAGGCAGTGGGGGGTGGACAGTTAAAGGGATTGGGGGCATGTGTGGTAGTAGTAGCATGGAGTGTAGTGTCAAAAGCTGCATTCATAAGCTGGTTCTCATTGCAGAAAGAAGCAGCTTCATACCAAGTATCAATATTGTCATCAGCTGGGCACCCCTTCAACATCTGTGCAATCTGATTCTGAACCTTTCAATTAAGACCACAATGAAATTTAACCACCGCAAAAATTTATTGGGCCTTCACATACATGAAGTCTGAGTGTGTCTACCTCTATATTGACCACATTTTGCACCAAGCCCAGAAACTTGGCTCCCTCCCTTTCTCCTCTTGGGGCAACTTTAGCGAGGAGTTTGTATGACATTTCTGCCCTCTCCATGAACACTAACGAGCTGCAATATGTCTTGAGTCATCCTTGTATCACCAAGCACACTGATCTGTAGATGACTATATTGACAAGTTTAAGAATTTAATAGACATGGTGGGATATGGGAGTGTGAGAGCATGCACCATTAAAGTCAGCAGGGGGGGCAATACTTTACACTCCCGCATATGTCCTTGCAGACTCTGCACAGACTATGCAGACTATGCAGACTCCATGTGGACTCTACATGGACTATGCAGACTTCATGCAGACTCCGCACAGACTCCATGCAAACTTCAGTCAGACTCAGGCTCAAAATTAATATTTAATCATAATTTATATTGATTGATGACATATTAAGTAGAAACCACATAAGGATTAGCATAATTGCCAACTTCAAAAATCATTTGAAAAATTTTGTCCTTCACTGTATTTGAACTATTTCTTGAATAACTCAAGAACAACTCAACCAAACAAGTGTCCATTTGAAAGGGTTTGTCCCTCTGGTATAATAAAATATTATTCTAATATTCTAGTACTTGGTATAGCCCTCCTTTGCCTGTAACACAGCCTAAACCCTTCTAGGCATACTCTCTATCAGATTCTGACAGACAGATGCTGGAATATCATTCCACTCCTTCTGTACTCTCTCCCACAACTCTGCAATTCCAGATGCTGGAGTATTATACTCTCCAAGTCTAACCTTGGGGTGATGCCAAAGGTGTTCAATGGGGTTAAGGTCTGCTGATTGAGGGGGCCACTGCATAACCTCTAATCCACTGTCTTGAAGCCATTTTTGGGCCTTTTTGCTCTTGTGTTTGGGGTCATTGTTCTGCTGAAAAAGAACATCTGTTGGGTTTTTCTGATAATACCTGATTGATTCTTGAAGTTCATCATCCAGAATGCTGACAAAAAGGTTAGCATCCATTCTCCCATCAATCTTGGTTGCATATCCAGGCCCTTCTCAGAACATACAGCCCCAGATCATCAGAGAACCTCTTCCAAACTTGACTGTTTCCTGCACCAGCCTATCATTCAACTCCTCTCCTGGCTTTTTTCACACCCATTTCTTCCTATCTGACCCCAAGCAATTGATTTTGGTCTCATCTGACCATATAATCCTCTTCCAGTCCTCCACTGTCCAGTCTTTGTGTGCTTCTACAAAGTCCATCCTAAGCCTCCTATGCTTCTTGGAGAGAAAAGGTTGTTTTTGCTTGGTTACAGCCTTCATTCCAGTGCCTCTGAGTGCTCTTCATACTGTCTTCACAGTAAATGATGTGTTGGTCATGTGTAAGGTTTTGGTGACCTCAGTGGCATTTTCAGCCTTCTGAGAAGTGATGAGGTAAATGGCATAGTGGGTGTCAGCAGGTGAAAGCTTCCATGGACGGCCACCAACAGATTTGGAAAGTGTTGAATGATGTTTGGAGCAAATATTGGATACAGAACCAACACTTATACCAGTGATGGAGGAGATAGCAGGACAAGACTGCCCTTTTTCCAGCAGTTCAAGAACATGAGTGTGTTGAGCAGGAGTAAGTGATTGCATGAGTGTATGTGGGGGGATTTGGTGTGGGAAATGACAGAAAGTTGGACACAGAGTATATATACAAATTTTCACCAAGTCACATAATTTCATTTGTACTTATTTGCTTTGATTAAACAAAGTCGTGTGCCTGACATACCAGAGGGACAAAACCTTTCAAATGAACTTGTGCCAGTAAAATATTAATAACATGGGAACAAGTTAAGATTATGTAATAAAACAAATTGCAACTTACTAGTCACATGATACTCTACCACTATCCCAAATTTGGACTTGTTTGGTTAAGTTGTTCTTGAGTTATTCAAAAAATAATTCAACTTCAAAAATCATTTGAAAGGTTTTGTCCCTCACTGTATCACATGTCACCATCAGAACTGTCACTATCCCAATTGGCATCTGCATCCTCATTCTCACCTTTTTGCTGCTGCTATATGACCATTTAGGTATGGTAGAGTAACATACTATGCAAAAACCAGTTAAAATTTTCAATTGTCATTCTTTGCAATATAGTTTCAAATCCTCCCAGCCATGCATTTAGCTGCTCACATGCCTGTGTATTGAAGGCACATTTGTAATATGGTTGACCATCATTGCCATGTTCAACCACAACCAGATTGGGTGCAGACCCATCTTGGGGAGCAGGGTTACAGTATTTCCTGCATAGGAAATCTGAAACATGATGATTGGTGTAATATGAGTCAACAATAAATTGACTAGTCCTCTTCCATGTTTCCCAGCTGCCATTGCTGATACTTGTACAAAACACTAGGCAGCCTTTGTCAATGCATATATAGTCTGGCTGGGATTCTTCAGTTGAATAGACTGATTCCAAGAATTGCAGTATATTTGTTGGTGATTCTGCATTTGCAAATTTTTCCCAGGCAACAACAACACCACATGGTGCACAGATTGTCTCCACACAATAGAATCAACATGGTGTAAAGTAGTTGGTTCACTGAACTTCAGGTGCAGCTTCATCATGTGGTTGTGTATTTGCCTCAATAACAGGCTCCCATGCCAACATTTCACCAGGTCTCTGCACCATCTGCTGAAATCCTGACAACTTTTGTTGGTGGTGATAACTTTGATATCTTGTCCAATCTGCATGATGTTGATTGCATGCTTGTGTCCCAATCACTTTCTGATTAGTGCAGCCAATAACACAGCATCTGGCATCATACTCTAATTCATGCACAGCATAGAACAAATTTGTGGGATACAGGCTTTAACTTGCCCTTATAGTGTCCATGCTAGTCATATTGATATAAACCAAGAAGCTTGGAAAGTGCATCCAGTTTAATGCTCAAAGCAGTTGTAACCTCCTCCTTATTTGCACTCTGGTTTACTTTTTTCATCTTCAAGAGCTTTCCCTGATTCTGGCCAATATTTTCTTTTACTACACAAGCCAGACCTTTGATCCACCCTGAAGCAACCACCTCATTTTCTCCATGACTTTTTGTAATTGCTGTCTTGCATGCAAGCTTAGCAGATCTGGGTTTTCTGTTAATGAAAACAGAAGAACAAGCACTGCTGACAGAGAAGTTTTGGAGCTGAAGTGTTGGCTGATGAAGTCACTGAAGGCTTTGAAAGTAATAGTTGGAAAGGGGGCCTTATCAATTGGAGATGCCTCCACAACTGGAATTGCCACAAAGACTAATATCAAAATCCAGATATTTATCATGAGTTTTGAGATCATAGCCATGCTGAATTGGAACACCAGTGCTTAGATCTGATTGAAAAACCATATCCATGTGATACTGCTAATTGGTTATAAAAACCCATTCACATTTATGTCCTACTTACTTGAGTTTATTTCTAACCTTTTTCCCCTTCTTTTTCTTATCCTTTGTACCCTCCATATTACCTGTTATACCCTTCTTCTTCTTTTTCTCCTTCTTTTCCTCTTGCTCCCAAGACCTTCCATTCTGAAGCCAAACATCCAAATCTTTGAAAACATAAACATCTTTCTGTATCTCCCAGACATCAACATCATCCAGCTGATCCCCACTGTTCTCCAACCATGCCACCATTTCAGGATATTCTGCAATCTTGGAAAAAAGACATTGGTAGTGTAAATGAAAAAAAGACTTTGAAACAAAAAGCTTGATAATAACAGCCCTGGTTAGCTTCTTAATTGACCAAGTCTTGTCAGCAATCATCCCATCCAATCTCTGGATTGCAGTGAGATATGCACAGTACTTCTGATATGCAACTCAGAGAGTTACATCACCAGACCCAACCAAATCAACTGGAATGTTAAGAAGAGTGATGAGCTGCGACTTGAATAGAGTGATAGATGAAGCAGGTTCATTGGAATAGGGTGGGAGAGAAATCTACAGGTTGGTTGGTATCAGTCACAGTAGAGGACATGGAAGGCTGAGTGCCAGCATCTGTCTAATGAAATACTAAGTATACTATATATTCAAGCCATGCTTGAAAGGACTTACAATGAGAAGCCTTAACATGTAGGCATTATCTTTGATTTTCCACTCAGCATCTTCATTATCAACAATTGCAGTCTGATATAAATCCTTAACTCCCCACATCTCATCCTCATATACAAATTTTGCTCTAAATAATACATAGATACTAATCAGGATTAGAAATGATATTAGAAATGATAAAACTTACCATGGAGAGGAGGAAATCATTTTCCAAGTTTCCAGAGAATGGGACCCAGCTGAGAGATTCCAGGATACTTGAGTGACATATAGAGGCTAGTAGCAGATGGGTTGCTAGTATGAGAGGTATACACAAGGACCTTCCCCATCACAGGATGATCTTGATATTCAAGGTTGCCTGCATTAGCAAAGTTAAATACATTTCCAAGGGCTCAACCACAGAATATCCCTCCAGTCACACAGGAGGCTCCCTGAAAATTGTGGGAAGGACTGTTTCACAGGCTCATCATCTTGACACCTACAACATAACCCCAGTAAGATTGAATAGAATACACAAAAGAAAAGAAAGGGAAGTTTATACCATTTGTAGTCCCACTATTTCCCTGTCCATCACATGTAGCCCCATCATTATTGTTCTCATTCATAGCTGTTTCATATGCATTATCACTCATGCCCATCTGGGGAGTGGTGGCCATGTCACTAGCTCCTTTCAAGACAGTGGTAGTAGCAGACATGGACATGGTGGTAGCAGAGGTAGATGTGGCAGTGGAAGCAGTGGTAGTGGAGGGGGTGGACATGGACATGGCAGTAGAGGGGGTGGACATGGCAGTGGAGGGGTTGGATGCAGCAGTGGAGGGGGTGGACATGGCAGTGGACAATGATAGGTCCATGGTGCACTCTAGAGTCCAGAGAGGGTTCCAAACATATCAACATTTTACTTTGAATGATTTCAAACAATTTCAAATGACTTCACAACATTTCGAACACCTTCAAACTGCTTTGCAGCACTTTGAACAAAGTCAGTCACCATATGGCAGTCCCAAAACCCTTTCGATACCCACAGTACATCCAATACGAGCTACTGCATTGCATATTGAGCACCACCAGACATGAGGAGAGATGACAAAAGATTTAGAATGCAATAATGGTGTTTTTTATGTTTCAATGATATATTGAAGCAATAAGATAAGTACTTTTACTATATAGGGACACTGTACATTTTAATTATTATTATTTCTCATTTGTTTTATGATTTACAAAGTCCTCATTGTTGTGTATATTGCCTCATGTACTACACATGTTATATTTCCTTTTTAGTATTATCTCCTCAAAATGTATATAGACTTGTACTAGTTACTTAGAACACAGGGAAGAAAAGAGAAGAAGTTACTCTCTCCACTATTGTCTGATTTAAGAGCTGTCCTCTTGAGTCCAAGTCTCATTCCATATTTCTAAGTTCAGTGAATTATCGCGAACTTCTTTGAACTTTTATATTCGCTTCTCAACTTATTGCATATCACCTATCGCATTTTGAAAACACTTCTAATTCACTATATCCATTCTTCAATATACCTCAACACCAGTCTGACTCCTCTGAAACACTTCGAACCTCTTCGAACCCCTTCAAATCTTTTTTGAACTACTTTGGACATCTTCGAACCTATTTTGAACAACTTTCAAACATCTTTGTATGCTTCTACTAACTATTTGCAACCACATCTCTAACCACAACCTTTGGATATCAGTAATGACATTTAGTACCAACTTGCATCTTTCCTCTAGCCTGTACTATACTTCTTAGGCCTTTTAACAGGTTTTAGGGTACATCATGGGTTTTTGACAGGTTTTGTTCCCATGATCCGTGGAACATAGAGTTTATAATGAAATCTTTAATTGAGGATCAAAACTGATGCAAACTTGATTGAGCTAGATTTTCACCAGATCTCAACCAATTTAAATAATTTTTGGCTCGTTTTAAAGCTGTTCTTTATTTGCACACCTGCGGGTACATGGTTATGGTGATGTGCATGGTCATTCACTTTACAATGCATCCAAATTTATTTAATTTGGTTAGGATCTGGTTGAGATATAGCTTGATCAATTTTGGACCGATTTTGACACTTAGTTGAGGAACTATTTGATGACATTGACTTTTCCAGGCCAATATACTGACCATGGAAGCAAAACCTGTCAAAAACCCATGATGTACCCTAACAGGTTTTTGTTAGGTTTTCAGGTTGAGTGTTATCAATGAGGTGGTAGACATGGTGGTAGTGGAAACAGCAGTAGAGGGGGTGGAAGTGGTGGTGGACATGGTGGTGGATGCGGTGGTGGTGGTGGGCCCACATTTCCCATTTTTTAATTTGTCATTATGTCCACCTGTGTTCATGTTCTTCTTCTGGCCATCATCGTTGCTGGGCTCATTCTCGTCTTCTTCATCACTATCACCTTCATCTTCATCTTCATTGCTGTCTTTGTCTTTGTCACTTTCTTTGTCCCCCTGGCCATCACTGTTATCATTGTCATCTCCTTTGTCTTTATCACTGCTGCTGCTCTCCTCATTCCCACTGCTGTTGCAATCATCCTTGGGGTCCTTGTTGTCATTAGGTTTCTTGTTGCTATCAGATCCTGTTGCCTTGATATCAACTTGGTGGATGCAAGTTGACTGGTTAATGATGGGGACAGGGATGCTAAAGCCCATGCTGTGGCATGAACACTCAGGAGGGTTGACAGAGGTGCCTGTTGCCTTGAGTATTGCATCAGTCCAAAAACTTCTTGATCTGGTACAGCCATCTGCCACAAAAATTCCCACAGTTCAAGAAGATAGATAGATCAAAGGAGGGCTACAAACTAGGGCTATAAAGTAGAGAATACAGTGATGTGTTCAGTTGGTACTCAGTGCAGAGTCTCAACAGAAGGGGTGAACACTAAACCTACAGCTACAGGTGTGCTCAGGGTGAGGGGGTTTGCTTAGAGGGCCTCAGATCATCCTTCAAGGTGCAGAGACTACAAAGAGGCTGGTATGATGGTTTTTAATGTGTGCACTAGTTGTGTACACAAAGAGGAAGGTATGCACAATGGTGAAAAGTGCCAATGCAAAGGGGCAAAAATGTGCAGTGCAGAAAAATGTGCAATGGGAGCACAAAAATGCATAACGATGATGGGGGTGAAAAGTAGGAGGTTTAGCAGGACAAGGACTGTACTAGAGTGTGTCAAAGGAGCAGCACAGACTGGGGAGGCAAACAGGATCTGAGCGCAACTGGTGGTAAAATATGCAAACAGTGCACAAAACACAGCTATACAATGAGGGGTGCAAATGATGCACAAATGTGGCTATATGAAGGGCACACTGCAAGAGTGCACAAACAAAAACAAAGGATGCAACAAAGGGACAAAACATAGCAATATGATGAAGGATGCAAATGATATGCAAACACAGCTATATGAAGGGTGCACTACAAAGGTGCATGGACTGGATGCTGGTGCACAGACTATGTGTGACACTAAATGAGCTATGAACTATGTGGGGGGGGAAAGATTCTCTGGATTTTCTATCTGTCTGCCTACTATGTACAAATGGCTTATGTGATAAAAACAGTAAAATAAAGTATAAAAATAGAAAGTGCCATGCACTACCCACAAGTCCATCCATTGGCCCATCTAAACCTGACCACATGATGCTGCTGCCTTAGCCAATAAGATTTGTGTACACCATAGCCCAATACCCAACTGTTCCAGTGCAATGTTCTATTTTTGGTGCACTTTAGGTCCTGTGCACTCTTTCCAATTAATCCACTTCAGTGTTATGTATCGCATGCTGTGCCTTAGTAATAGTGATGTGATCGACCTGTGCTGGTTACCAGATAAAGCGATGCTGATTGGAAATGTGGAAGAACTATAAGGAGATGCTGTGTGATGCCAAATAGTGCCAAAGCACCCAAATTATGTGAAAGCACCCAAGTGTGCACAGTCCAACACCAAATAGGCACAAAGTGCCCAGATTATGTGAGAATGTGCAGTTTGCCCATGCTGCAATCGTGGTGCACCTCAAATAAGTGCCCCAGTAAGCTGGAAGCCATGACACACAGTGCAATAGGTGTGGTGGTGGATTGTTGTATGTGATAAATGGATAGTGTAATAAGTGCACAGTGAGGAATGTGAGTTGCTTGCAAAGCATAAAAGGAGCACATAAAGTCGCATTGAGTGTGCAGTAACTGTGAAAGGCAGATAAGGAGTGTGGGAGGCACACAGAGGCAGTTTGAAGCATAACAAGGTGCATTTAGAGCACACAATAGAAGGCAGCTAGTGGGATCCAAAGGTGCAGTAGAAATGTAAAAGGTGCACAAAAGCACACCTAAGTGGTCAAAGGCATGTGAAAGTGCACAAAAGCATATGGAAGTGCACTTGGGCACATGAAGGTGTGCAAAAGTGCCCTGCACAAAGTGAGCAGAAGTCATCTAAGAGGTGCACACAATCATAAAAATTGCTGTAGTATGCATGCAGGGTAATAGGGAGCCATATCAATGGAGTGCAGGATATACACCAACCAAGACTAGTGGATAGCATGATGTCAGACAACCAACCATTACTGGCAGTTCCATTGAACTTACAGCGAATGACTCTCATGGAGAACACCACATCAACACAAAGAAGATCAACCCAAACAACAACAATCTCAGAACAGTCCACCAAAGAGAAGCATGCAGCTCACACACCAATGGAGAAAGGTGGGACCACAAGATGATCAGGTTTAGCAGTGCCAAATAACTCCAACATGAGTGACATCCCCAATGCAGAGACAGGCTAATCCTGGCTTTTGGCAAAAGGGCTATTGGCACCATCGGGTTCAATGCCTATGCTGGTTGCACTAGCAGAAACCCTGTTTCAGGTTGGAGCATTACTGAACACCCCACTGCAGATGCTCAATAGAATCCATGCAGTGGTTTTTCTCCCCAAGAAACGGAGGTGGAGAATGCAGTGAAAGAAGTCTCTGGACTTGTATTGAAAGAGCTGACTACTATCACTGACAGAATACAGACTATGATTAGAGAAAAAGTTGAAGAAGCTATTGACAAACTACACAAAAAAGTGGACAAGATGCTAGTCCAGGCCAAAGACTCGGCAGAAGGACTAGGCAAATAGTAGCCAAAATAGTCAATATTGCAGAGAAAGAGAGGATGACAGCCATCCCCTACCAAGATGCTCTGAACCAGGGACTGGCAGGCCCACCCATTCAAGTGGATTCATGGATTAGGGCAAAAGAAAGCATGAGGGCAAGGCAATTCCTCTGGACACTTTCAATGGACATGCAAGATCTCAAGTCCATGTTGGCCTCACAACTCCTAAAGCATCTGAGCATGAGACTGAGCAAAGCAGCAAAAATGACAAATGAGCAGTGTAGGCTGTGATTGGCAACATGGCTCAAAAATGGAGGGATGCTAATCAAAGCAGGAGACAATGAATCAGCCAACTGGTTACACAGTGAAGCAGATGTCCTGCACATGGAATGTGCACTGGAGACCTCTATCCTGACCAAATCCCACAGCTACAGTGTCATGGCGTTTTTTTGTCCCACTCATGTTCGATGCAACAGAAAGATCTCACACCGAAGAAGTAGTAGAAGCTAACAATCTCTGTATAGATTCCATTAAGAAATGTAGGTGGGCTAAAGCTCCAGAGTGATGTAACCCCAACCAAAAGTTAGAAAACATGATTATCACCTTCACTGACCCAGATAGTGTGAACCAAGCCATACCAAATGGGCTGGTAATATGCAACAAAAAAGTGTCAGTAATGAAGTGCAAATGGGAACCAGTCAGATGCAGCATTAGGACACTGAATCACTTTGTAGCAATAATCCCTACCTCATGGGCAGACCTAGATGCACCTGTCTGATTCACAATATGGGTAAGCACAGCCCTGTCCACTAACAACTGGAAAATCCTAGATATACCCGACACAAATGACATAGTGGCAATTGAACTCAATGGTCAGTATGGCTTACTAAAAATATTCAGCATCTACAATGCAGGTGAGAACTCATGCTCATTGTCAATACTCACAAGATACATGCATGACAGCCAAAGTGAAGTGCATGACCAGCAAGCACACCATGTAATGTGGGGAGGGGATTTCAACTGACACCACCCCATGTGAGACAGAGACAAAGACTCATGACTGTTCATGACCAAAGCCCTCAAGGATACCAGGGAACTAATTGAACTAATTTTAGACCAAGATATGTTCATGGCACTGCCAAAGGGTATCCCTATGCTAAAACACATGGTAAGAAAGCACTTCTCCAGGCCAGACAACATTTTCTGCACTAACAGGCTAGCCAACTACATGCTGAAATGTGACACCATGCCAGAGAGACAACCAGGTAAAACTGATCACTACCCAATTGCAACAGTCCTCGAAATAGTGCAAGAGAGAATGCTGTCAAAAGCATCATGGAACTTCAGAGAGACCGACTGGGAAGATTTCAACACATTTCTAGCAGGCAAATTTGCATCAATCCCAATCCCAAGCAAAATCTGAACTGAAGAGGATTTAGATAGGACAATCAGACAACTTACTGATGCCATCCAGAAAATGATCACCACTATGGTCCCAGAAAACTGACCCTGCCCACTGTCAAAAAGGTGGTGGATGAAAGACCTAAAGAAAATGAAAAGATGGTAAATTGATTATGCTGATTGAAACAAAGTGTCAGTTTCATATTCTGGAATTGATTCCCAGAGTTTGGACATATCAATATTGACATATTGGCAGGCATGCTTCTTCATAACCTCTGGATCCATAACATTGCAGTCTCTAAAGAGTATTTTGAGCTCATTAAAGTATCAATGAAGCTCTCAAGGTTGAGTAGGGTCAAATTTTGGTGCTGTAGAATGTCCATGAGCTGGCATTGTTGCTTGTGTGGCCATAGATGTGATGATTTGAGGAGTTAGAACTTGAGTGAAAGATGGTAGCTATGTTGAAGTGGCTGGAAAAATGAATGAAGTAGTAGACAATGAGGAAGAAGAAGAGGATGAGGTTGGTTTTTTAGATAAGGAAATAGGTGAGGGAAACAGATGATGATGTGTAGATTCTGCATCAGAGACGGAAATTCAAATATCTCCTGATTGTTCGAGAGATTCAAAGGTGTGGCAAGTCTCAATTCTAAGATTTTGAGCTTGGATTGGCCTAAGACAAGAGATTCGAGATGGATTAGGCAATGAAGTGATTTAGAAACCCCTTGCAGTGGGCTCCAAAATGATAATGCTTGACCTGGAAACCTAACAAAACCTGGTAAAAGGCTTAGGAAGTATAACACAGGCTAGAGGAAGGGTGTGAGTTGGTATGAAATATCACCACGATCATGCAAAGGTTGTGATTAAAAGTGTAAAATGGTGAGATGCATTGCAAATGGACTTTAGGAGTGTATGAAAAGGTGCAAAATATGTTTGAAGGGATTCAAAGTTGTTTGAAGTTGTTTTGAGAAAGGTTGAAGATGTCCAAAATAGTTCGAGAAGTTTCAAAAGTGTTGGACTGATGTCGAGGTATGTTGAGGAGCAAATATAGTGAATAAGAAGTGTTTTTTTGAGGGACAATAGGTGATATGTGATAAGTTGAAGGTGAATATGAAAGTTCAAGGAAGTTCGCAATATTTCACAGAACTTAGAGATATGATGCAAGGATAAGACTCAACAGAATTGCTTTTAAATCAGACGATAAGGGAGAGGGTAACTTTTTCTCTGTTGTTCTAAGTAACTAGTACAAGTCTATATACATTCTGAAGAGATAAGTACTAAAAAGGAAATATAACAAGCATAGAACATGAGGCAGTATGCACAGCAATAAAGGTATTGTAAAACATAAAACAAATGAGAAATGATAATAAATGAAATGTATGGTGTCACCATATAATAAGAGTACTCATCCTATTGTTGAAACCCAAAACTGCCATTATTGTATTCTAAATCCTTTGTCATTTCTCCTTGTGTCTGGTAGTGTTTGATATGCAATGCAGTGGCTCATGCCAGATGTGTTGTGTGTGTCAAAAGGGTTTTGGAATAGCCCTATAGCAGCCAACATCGTTCAAAGTGATGCAAAGTGATTAAAAGGTATTTAAAGTGTTGCAAAGTTGTTTGAAGTCATTCAAAGTTGTTCTAAAGTGTTCAAAATGGTACAAAATGAGTTCAAAACTGAATTCATGGCATTTGTAGCAATTTGGAGCATGGATCATGATGTGTGGATATAATTAGAACCATTTCCAGACCTTTGAGCACACAATGGACCTATCAATGCACTGAATCTCATAGATACCGGATTCTGTAGGATCACCCAAGCCATCAAGATTTATGACAGGCATGGTAGAAATATGCAGCAGAAATCGCAAAAGCCAAAATGCACCATTGGAATGACTACCTAGAGAGCATTGAAGGAAATGGCATATGGATAGTAAACATGTATCTCGACAACCCAGCAGGTAATGGTGGCCAAACAAGGATCCCCATGCTGAAGGTAAAAGATGATAATGGGACCACTAGAGAAGTGAACACCAATGAAGGCAAGGCCAAGTACCTTATCAAGGCATTCTTTCCTTTAAAACCTCCAATCTCATCAGTCCCACAAGACTACAACTCCCCACCACCACTACCATCACCACTGCAAGTCACAGAAGAACAAGTGCATGGACACATATCAAAATTGTCTCCATAAGAAGCCCTGGGACCAGACAAAATTCCCAATGTTGTTTTTCAAAAGATGGCAAACCATATACAGTGACTCACAAAACTGAGTCAATGTTTTGGACTTTTTGATTCATTGTTGAATAGCTTCCCATAAACAACAAAACCAAACAAGGTATTGGTGTACCGAATAACATACATGATCAGGGCTACCAAACAAACAAAGAATTATGTAATTTTAATCATCCCTCATGGAGATATGATTATTTTAATTCAGGGACTCATTGACTCAGTTTTGTGAGGTGGTATCAATATTATGATAAATTGTAATTCTAGTATTTTATATGACCTCCCTTGGCCTTAATAACTGCTCCCAACCTTCTAGGCATGCTTTCAATCAAATTCTGACACACCTCTGATGGAATATTATTCCACTCTTCCACTACTCTTTCCCATAACTCCCAAATTCCTTTTGGTGCTGTTGGATACTTGTCTAACTGGTTCTTGAGGTGAACCCATTGATGTTCAATAGGGCTAAGGTCTGGAGATTGGGCAGGACAATCCAGAAGAGTAATATTGTTGTTCTCCATCCATTTCTTGGCCTTTTTTGAGGTATGCTTGGGGTCATTGTCTTGTTGAAAAATCACCTCTTCTCCAGAAATTCCACTCTCCTCCAAGCTAGGCAGCATATGGTCCTTCAAAATGGACACATACTGGTCAGCATTCATTCTCCCCTCAACCTCTGCAAGATGCCCCACTCCATTCCATCCCATACATCCCCATACCATAATGTTTCCTCCCCCAAATTTGACAGTTCCCTGCACCTCTCTCTCAATCAGCCCCTCTCCCTTCTGTTTCCAAACCCACTCTCTCCCATCTGACCCAAACCTGTTAATTTTAGTCTCATCTGACCAAATAACCCTCCTCCAGTCTTCCACAGTCCACTCTCTATACTTCTGAGCAAAAGCCAATCTTGCTTTCCTATGCCTTATACTAAGCAAGGGCTTTTTCTTCTTCACCACAGCCTTGAATGAGTTTTTTCTGAGAACTCTTCTGACTGTTTCTGAGGAGACTGTAGTGGGGATGATACTGTTAATGTAATGGGTGGCCTGAACAGCATTTGCAGCCTTGCCAGTGGTGATTTGGGTAAGGATGGCTCTCTGAGAGGTAGATGAGAGCTTAGAAGGACAACCACCAGAGGGGGAATCCAGGTTTGGATGGAGAGCCCTGAGTGTTCTGGATACACTAGACTGGCTGAGGTTGAGTTTAGAGGCAATATTGTGGGTAGAATTATGATTGGAGGCCAGGGAAAGAATGTTTTCCTTCTGAGCAGTGGAGATGGGATGCATTGGAGAATATTGAAGTATGAAGAATGCTAGTCCTAATTAAATACTATAATTTAAGGTCCCATCAAGGGTCACATCACCTTAGAAACCATCTGTCAAGTTTTTGACTTTATACAGTTGGTGGAGCATCAGATTCTAATATTTCTGACTACCCCTCACAAAACTGAGTCAATGAGTCCCTGAATTAAAATAATCATATCTCCATGAGGGATGATTAAAATTACATAATTCTTTGTTTGTTTGGTAGCCCTGATCATGTATGTTATTCAGTACACCAATACCTTGTTTGGTTTTGTTGTTTATGGGAAGCTATTCAACAATGAATCAAAAAGTCCAAAACATTGACTCAGTTTTGTGAGTCACTGTAGTTCCTTTTCTACTACCCATATACAGGTCAATACTAAGACACATGATCAACTATCAAGGTTGGAAGGAGTCCATGACATGCATATTGCAGGAAACTGGGAAACCAAACTACGAGGTGCCCAAAGCCTACTGTCCCATAGCCCTATTGTGCACAATGGCAAAGGTCTCAATGTCTATAGCCTCAGAGAACCTCATATTGATAGTGGAACAGCAGCAGCTACTACTGGACACACATTTTGCAGGAAAGCCATGCAGGAGCATGACTGATGTGGTGCACCTATTGATCTATTGAGTTAATGAGGCATGGAGGAAAGGGAAAGTAGTGTCGATTCTCTTTCTGGACATCAAAGGGGCCTTTCCTAATGCAGTAACAGAATGGCTGATACATAACATGAAGAAGAGAAGAGTTCCAAGACAGATAGTCAAGTTCATTAACTGGCTGCTAAATGGAAAAACAACACACCTCAAGTTTGATGACTACACATTGGTCCCAATACCCATAGACAATGGAGTGGGATAAGGAGACCTGATCTCCCTCCCATCTTTCAACTTCTATAATGCAGACCTACTTGAACTGAATGATACTTTACAGGTACTAGGGTATGTCAATGATGCAATGGTAATGGCTATAGGAAAGGACTTCGAAGAGACTACCTGAGCAGTCCAAGACCACATGGAAGGAGAGAACAATGGTTTCAAGTGGTTGGTGGACCACAACTCCAGGTTCAAGATCAGAAAACTAGCAATTATGAACCTAGGCCAGAAAAAAGTTAGATCACCAACTGGCACTCCACAAGCAATGTGAAAGCCAAAGCTCACTCTACAGGGTAAAGAGGTAAACATAGCGAATAGATACAGGTATCTTGGAATAGTCATTGATGACAAGCTAACATGGATAGGACACGAGGAAAGGATCATAGACAATGCCATCAAATGGGTTCTGCAATGCCATCATCTAGCAAAAATCAACATTGGTCTATCCCCACAACACATGCACTGGCTGTACACGGCAGTCGCCATACCAAAGATAACCTATGGAGCAGAAATATGGTATAGCCCACCATAAAAAAACCCAGGGACCGAGCAGATGACAGAATCTGGAAGAATTACATGGCAGCTGACAAAACTCCAGTGAATAGTCACCCTGGCCATCAATGGGGCATTATGCTCTACCCTGACAGACACATTGGATGTGCATGCAGGTATACTTCTGATTGGACTAACCATGTGGAAAGCTTGTCACAGGGCACTGACATGAATCTGCACACTCCCCGAGCCCCACCCACTACATCAACTAATCCATGAATATCACATGGTATATGCAAAGAAACACTGCACACCACTACACAAACTGTTGGACTGCTTCTCCTAAATTCACCCCAAATGAATGGAGACCATAGAACCAAACTCATGACCCCCTACCTATATCACAGCAACATTCACTACAGAGATAGCCCAAGACTGAGACTCCTCTATAAACAAAAAAGCTGGAAGCTTGCCAGAAATCAAGATTTTCATTGATGGATCAGGTATAGATGGGAACATAGGAATGGCAGTGGTGATGTACAGGAAAGGGAGAAGTGAGCCATCCAAAGTGCTGAGGTACCACTTGGGAAGCTCTGTGAACTACACATTCTTTGAAGTGGAAGCAGTCGGGGCCATACTGGGTATATGGATGATTAGAACAGAACATGTTGTGGGACATCTTCCAATATCAGTGCTAACAGACAGCCAAGCTTTTATCAAGAGAACCAAGTCATGAAGAGCCACCACTGTGCAATACTTAATCAAAAATTTCTTAATGATCTCAGATAACATCAACCTAACCACTACAAACCCCAATGCAAAATGCTTCAAATTGGTATGGATCTTGGGTCATAGTGGGGTGCAGGGGAATGAAAAGGTGGATGAGGAAGCCAAGAAAGCAGCAGTAACTCAAGCCCCCCACACAGACTCTCTTAATACTATGATGGGAACTCCCAAAAAGCATAGCAGCAGTGAAGCACAAGCAAAATGAAGACCTAAAGAACAAATGGAAAGACATGTGGCAGGATTCACTATGACAATTGAAGCTAAGTTCTCTCAACCCAAACTTCTTGTATAGTTGGTATGCTAAGATCCAGGCTGGACTAAGTAGACACTAGGCTAGTCTCCTAATGCAAATCTGCACAGGCCACATACCTCTGAATTTTTACCTCTACCAGATCAAGAGGGCTAACACTAATGACTGCAATGCATGCTGAAGCAGAGGATGGCCCACCAAAGAAATAATTGCTCACTTCCTCTTCAAATGCGAGTCATACAACAAAGAACAGAATGAGTTAGACTGCAAGATGAGAAGGGATTCTAGAGATCTCATTACTCTACTTGGCTCCAAAATAGGAGTCAAAGCTCTAATTGACTATGTTGATAAGACCACAAGGCTACAATGAATTAAAGGTGACTACATGGCCTTCTAACAAACTCTTACTCACACACAATCATACAGGTTACCATGGCTATAGCAATAAGGATGTGGCCCCACTGCCTAATATCAACACAAAACATAAACAAAAGCTTGTGATACAAAGGACCTCAGCTAAAATATGCAGTACTTGACAAACATGAAAACCAAGACAGCCCACAAACATATCCACATGGTTCACAACTGGCCAGGTGCTTAATAGACTTATAACACCCAGAAGCAGACAAACTGCTAGGTGAAGAAATGAAGAGGTCAAAGGAGGTCCTGTGGCCCTAAACAGTTCAGAGAACTGGACCTCAGGGGGAGCGATTGCCAAGGGCATGCCATTTGAGGTGCAAGGATTGGGGTGAGGGCAAGGCAATGGGGCCTTCAAGTAGACACTCTAAAATGTAAAGATTATTATAGGGTACTTCTGAGAGGTTGTTAAAATGACATTAAAAAAAATAAAAAATAAAAAATTGCATCAGTCCTGTAAAAGGGTATTAAGTAGGATAAGAAATGTAGAAAACTATGGACCTGTAAAAAGAACTCACCTAGGAAGGTGAGAGGGGCCATTGCATTTTCCTGGGCATGCATGGCTGATGTTTTGCGATTAGGAAGGCCATTAGCAAATGATGACGTGGCGAAAGGGTGCTTACATCTTCTTCTGCTTCTTGTTAGCCTTCTCTTTCTCTTTCCCATTCCCATCTACTATATATGCTACAGATGTTTTGTGGGAGTGATGGCAGACTAAATGGCAGAAATTTTCGGTTAAGCACAGTGATGATTGATGGGATGATGTGCATAACATATGCTATGGTCATTTTGTGGGAATGATGAAAGTGATGGTTGATGGGATTATCTAAAATTTGTCAGGCTTGGTCAGAGCTGTGCAAAATGTGTCAGCCTTTGTCAGAGCTATGCAAAATTTGTCAGAGATGATCGCATTAGTCAGAGCTGACTAAAATTTGTCAGCTTTGACAAATACAGCTGGGATTGAAATGTCATCATATACCATCAATAGTACCAGTCAGTAGCAAGTCAATACAAATTTGTAATGAGGTCAGTAACATGTCAATACAAATTTGTAGTAAGGTCAGTAACATGTCAATACAAATTTGTGATTTGTAATGAAGTCAGTAACATGTCAATACAAATTTGTAGTGAAGTCAGCAACATGTCAATACAAATTTGTGATTTGTAATGAAGTCAGTAACATGACAATACAAATTTGTAATGAGGTCAGTAAAAAGTCTGAAGTCAGTAACAGGTCAATACAAATTTAATGAAGTCAGTAACATGTCAATAGAAATGTGTAATGAGGTTTGTAACAAGTCAATACCAAAAAGGCAGATTTGCTTGCATAAAATTTTGGTTGTGATATAGTGAACATCTACTTTCACGCCTCACCCAGAACAGGCACAACATGACCAAACAGCTGACTTTTTCTTACATGTAAAGAGAGAGTGCATGACAATCAGTTGAGTACCTCTCTTCGCACAACATTTGGGGCTATAATTGTGATACTATTGCAATTGCTATCTATTATCAAATAGCAATATTGTAATTGTCATTACAAAAGTGTTGGAATTGGCTATTGAAACTTGAAAACAGTTGGATTATAGTGAGTGTGGTGACAACTGGCTATTAAAGGAAGTTGTTGCTGACCATACTTCAGCTGTGCTGCATTGTTGGCTATTGAACAAAATTATTGTTGGGCTTTACCAGTACTAAACATGTGAGTGGTTTTGGCATATGTTGCAATAATGATGGCTGATTAGAGTGTGTGCAGGAATCAAAGTAGACCTTCTATACCAGAAGTGGAAAGGGCTAGAATTAGAGATGCAGACTATTTGGAAAGGTTGCAGATGACCAATCCTGATGAGAGAAGAAGCAGAGTCAGAGTGACTGCCCCTGCTGAGGAAATTGTTCCACTGAACTATGGAGCTGCATTGGCTGCTCAGATACCACAGGTGCAGATGCCTGCTAATTGGAATGCTCCAAGGCAGGTTGAATTGCCTGTTGTACCTCCTGCTGCTGTATTACATGGGAGAGGAGCTCCTGTGATGCCATCTGGACCTGTTTTGGCAAACCATGGAGTAGAGGCAAATATAGCTTCTACTATACCACAGATTCAACTGCCAGCTAGGTGGAATGCACCTTTGGCAAATCCTATTCCTGTGGTTCCACCTGCACCTCAGTTACAAACAAGTAGGGGGAGAGGGAGAGGGAGAGGGAGGGGACTGGGACCATTGCATAATATTTCAGGTGGTCAAGCATATCCTGCACTCAATAATCTGCATAGGGGACATATTGCATTGAGGGAAAGAACTTCAGATTATGATGCATGTGTTCAGGAGCTGCAACAAGCTGAGGCAGCTAAGCAGCATCAGCATCAGCAGGAGCTACTACAGAAAGTTGCTGAGGAAAGGAGAAGTGCTGAGGCTATTGCTGCCAGGGAGAGGATATCACAGCAAGTGGCTGAAGTAAGTAGGCAGAATAATCTGCAATTGCAGCAGGTGATTGAACAGCAGCAAGCTGCTGAAGTGGAAGCAGCTAGATATTATAATTGGCAATTAAAGCATCTGGCTGAACAAGAGCAGCACAGGCAAGCTGCTGCAGCTGAGGAGTATTTACAAAGACAAGCAGCTGAAGCTGAAGCAGCTAGGCAGCATACTTGGCAATTGCAGCAGCTGGCTGAACAGGAAAGGAACAGGCAAGCCATTGAAGCTGAAGCAGCCAATCAACAATTGCAGCACCTGGCTGAACAGGAAAGGCAGAGGGAAGCTGCTGAAGCTGAAGAGCATGCACAAAGACAAGCTTAGCAGCTAAGCAGCATACTTGGCAATTGCAGCAGCTGGCTGAACAGGAAAGGAACAGGCAAGCTGCTGAAGCTGAAGCAGCCAATCAACAATTGGAGCAGCTGGCTAAACAGGAAAGAAATTGGCAAGCTGCTTTAGATGCTCAACCATGATATCATGATCCACCCAGACATATTAATATAAAGGCTGCATTGCATGAATATAACAGGTGCAATCAGGAATGGGCTCTCAGGATGCATCAGATATGGAGAAACAGACTGCGTGCAGAGGAGCAGGTACAGATGGATGAAACTGAGGAGCTCCAACATCTATCCATTGCAGACAGGAACTTGCATCAACAAATGATGAGGTTGAATCAATTGGCAAACAATATGTCTGGAGATCAGATTGATCAATATCGAGCTCAAGTGGATGCACAGGCAGAACAAATTCAGATGGATAGGGAAATGGCTGCATTGTTGGCTGCTGAGTATGAAGAACAGAGGAATAATAAGATTGCTTTGAAGAGAGAAATGGAGAATGAGGAATCTGATGATGATGATGGGAGCCAGTCTTCTTTGCAATTTCCACCTTCTCCCCTGCCATCAGATTATTATGATGAAGTTGGAAGGGTGACTGATTTACAATTTCCACCATCTCCTATGCCATCAGATTATTGTAATGAGTTTGGAAGGGTGTCTCCTCTACAATTTCCATCTTCTCCTCCACAATCTTCATCACCACTGCTGCCTGACCCAATATTCCATGTTCCTTCATTGCCACCATCTCCCACACAATCTCCTTCACCGCTGCTGTCTGCTTCATTTCTGAATCCCCCAATGTTGCCACCTTTGCCTCCACCTATGCCTGTACCTCTACCTCCACATCGACCTGCAAGGCCATTACCACTCAGTCATGCACCTTATCAGGAGCCAATTACCAGACATTCACTTGGACCCATAAATGTGGAGTGTCCACACTGCCATGCCTTGCATTTTGACTGTGAAAAGCTGTCCAGGTCTACCCGAGCTGTACCAAAGTTTGGAAGTTGCTGCTTGCAGGGACAAATTTGTCTGCCATCTTTCCGACCTGCTCCTGCCATATTGCAAGATCTTTTGTGTGGCAAAAGTCCTCTTTCTAAGGAATTTAAAACAAATATCCGACAGTACAATGCTGCATTTGCATTCACTTCTTTGGGTGTCAAGGTGGACCATTCTGTCACAGGTACATCAGGCATATACAGCTTTCATATTCATGGTGATCTTCATCATCTTTTTGGGGCACTTCTTCTACCTCCTGGATGGTCTGCAGCCTATGCACAGCTCTATATTAATGATCCTATTGCACAGCTTGATATTCATGAGTGGCAAAACAATAATCTCAACTCAGTTATCATGACAGAGCTGCAGGTGATGCTAAATAATACCCATCCTTGTGTGCCTTTATTCAAGCAGGCATTTTAGATCATGAGGGAAAAGCCTCCAGAAGAGCAGGACGATGTCTCCATATGGCTGCGATCAGATAGAACCCAGGATTTATGTTGCTATAATCTCCCTACAGCCAATAATGAAGTGGCAGCTATTATTCCAGGTGATGGCTCTGAGGAATGGTCTAATCACAGAGATATTGTTCTCAGGCTGAGAGGGGGAGGGCTTAGGCATATTAGCCAGTTGCATCCATCCTATTCAACTCTGCACTATGTCTTGGTTTTCCCTCATGGTGAAGATGGATGGCACCCAGATATACCTGCACACCAAGGTGCAGATTGAGCCAGAAGAGTTCCCAATGTCAGTCAGAGATGCTACCATGCTTATTGGTTGCACCCAAGGCCAGGAGAGCAGCCACCATTGTTGTGGGGAGGAAATCTTTTGCAGCAGTATGTTGTAGATGCTTGGGCATCTATTGAACAGAATATGTTGAACTGGGTCCACCATCACCAGAAGGAGCTTAGGGCTGATGTGTATGCTGGATTGAGGGATGCTGCCATGGGTGACCAGGATAAAAATATCAATCTAGAGGATCATGGGAGTCACATCATTCTTCCATCAACCCACATAGGTAGTGAAAGACATATGAATCAGCTTTTCTAGGATTCCATGGCCATTTGTCACTTTTTTGGCAAGCCAGATCTCTTTCTCACCATGACTGCCAATCCACAGTGGCCAGAAATCCAGGAAGCTCTGTTGCAAGAGAAATCACCCAATCCACATTTTACCACACATGGGAAAAAGCAGGAAGCCTATGACAGGCCAGACATTGTTGCACATGTTTTTGAACAGAAAAAGAAAGCATTGCTCAAGGACATCAAGGATGGTGTTTTGGGTAAAGTGGTGGCACATATCCATACTATTGAGTTTCAAAAGAGAGGCCTTCCACATATGCACCTCCTTATATTTCTTGATCCAGCTGACAAAATCTGTGATGCACATGATGTTGATTCCATTGTGTCTGCTCAGATTCCTGACCCTGTCACACAGCCAATGCTCTATCACACTATAACTACTTGCATGCTTCATGGTCCTTGCAGTCATGACAAACCCAAGGCTTCATGCATAGTCAACAATAGGTGCAGCAAGTGGGATTAAGCATTGTGTTACATATATGCGAGCTGGCCCATGCCGGTGTCAGGCTGAGCGAGCAAAGCAAGTGAATGCCATGACAAAGGCATGGGTTTGTTGTTGCCTTCATTGTCATTCTTGCTTGTCTTCTTTTTCTTTGAGGCCCCATTGTCAACACTGGACATCACACATTTATGAGTGTTACATGTCATTGAAGCAGTGGAGGGTGGCAGGAATCCATGCCCCTTATGGCCCCTGTGTGTAGTGGAGGTACTGGACTGGCTGTTGCTTGGCATTTCCTGTGGCTGTGGGTTCACAATGGGGTGTGGATGGGTTTCAACAAGTGCCACAGTTCACTGGCCTCCACTATAACATTCCAAAAAAGGTATTGCTTACAAATCTGTCCAAGCTGTCATCTGACTTCAAAAATGTGAAATATGTATATTGGTACTCAGAGAGCATTAAAATGTATATTGATTATCTATTTACAAATTGTGCAGTAAAAAGTGTAAAATAAAAAATAAAACTAAAGCACCCCTCCTCTCACAAAGGATGTGAGGGAAGTGAAGGGGAGGTGAAGGGCATAGGCCCGCAGCTTGCAGCAGTGGGGTGGGGTGCTTGGAGAGCATTAAAATATATTTACTATCTATTTACAAGCTGTGCAGTAAAAAGTGTAAAATAACAAATAAAACTGAAGTACCCCTCCTCTCACAAAGGATGTGAGGAAGGGGAGGTGAAGGGCATGGGCCCATGGCTCACAGTAGTGGGGTATGCTCAGGTCATCCTGGGCAGGGTTTGTTGTCAGTAGTTTTAGTTAGTATCTAAAAAAAAACTTACCAATGGCCCAAGAGACATTAAACGATGTCTCTTGGGCATCTTATTTATCTCTCATCCTGGCCTTGGTTGTCCTGTCATTGTGGCTCTGGTTTATCATTAGTAGTATTAGTTAGTATCTAAAAAAAAACTTACCAACAGCCCAAGAGATGTCAAATGATGTCTCTTGGGCATCTTATTCCTTTGGTTACTGGTGATGATACTCAACCTGGAAACCCAAACAAAACCTACTAAATGGCTTCGGATGGTATAACATGAGTCAGAGGAAGGGTGCGAGTTGGTACTAAATATCACCACTGATTTCCAAACATTGTTTTTAGTGAGGCAAATTAATGAGGGATGGTGCAAATAGTCTGTAAGAGCATACAAAGAAGTTCAAAATAGTTCAAAATAGGTTCGAAGATGTGCAAAATAGTTTGAATAAGTTTGAAGATGTGCAAAGTAGTTTGAATAAGTTCAAAGAGGTTCAAAGTATATCGAGGAATGAGTTTAGCAAATGTGATGTATTTTTCAAATGGTGATAGGCGATGGGCGATAAAATAAGGAGCAAATATGATAGTTTCAAAGAAGTTCATGATATTTCACAGAACTTAGAGATATGACACAAAGATAAGATCCAAGAGAATGGCTCTTAAGTCAGATGATAAGTGAGAGGATAACTTGTGCTCTGTTCCCCATTGGTATTCTTTTTTTGATTCTAAGTAACTAACACAAGCCTATATAAAAATTGAAGAGATATTAATAAAAAGGAAACAAGAACATGTGTAAAACATGAGGCAATATATCAAACAATGAGAACTTGTAGATCATGAAACAAATGAAAAATAATTAATAATAAAATGTATAGTGTTCTCATATAGTAAAAGTACTTATCTTTTGCTTTAATATATCAATGAGACATAAAAATGCACTTATCATGTCCTAAGTCTCTCGTAGTCTCTCCTTGTGTCTGGTGGTGCTCAATATGCAATGAAATGGTTTGTTCTGGATGTGCTGCATGTATTGAAAGTGTTTCAAGACAGCTATATGGCAGCCGATGTCATTCAAAATACTGCAAAGTCATTCAAAGCATCGCAAAATAGTTTGAAAGCATTCGAAGTCATCTGAAATAGTGCAAAATAGTTTAAAAATGGTTTCGTAGGATTTGTAGCAGTTCAGAACATCTGTTGTAATGTGTCGATATGAGTGGAAATCTTCTCCAGACCTTAGCACATGCAGTGGACCTATCACTGGTCTCTCATCATTGGTTTGTCATCAGTAGTTTTAGTTAGTATCTAAAAAAAACTTACCAACAGCCCAAGAGATGTCAAACAACATCTTTTGGGCATCTTATTCATCTCTCATCCTGGCCTTGGTTGTCCTGTTGTTGTGTCCCTAATTTATCATCAGTAGTATCTAAAAAAAATAACAAATGGCCCAAGAGACATCAAACATCAAACGATGTCTCTTTGGCATCTTATTCCTTTGGTTACCAGTCTCTCATAGTTTTGTAGTCGCACACATTTGCCCTGTAAGCAGTTGCATTTCTTGTTGTTGCCTCATTCCCTGTTGTTTTTGTTGGCTGTCTGCCATCCTGTCATTGTCAGTAGTTAAATTAGTACCTAAAAACTATTAGTAAAACAAAAATGAAATGTGAATAGAAAAGAGCAAAAGAAAAAAAAGACTTAGCTGTGGCCCAAGAGATGTCAATGTCTCTTGGGCCTCTTGTTTGTTCAGTTTATTACTCTGTCGCCTCCCTGTCACCTCCTGTCACTGTTCCATCATCCTGCTATTATTGCTCATCATCGTTGTTGGTCATACCTCATTCCTGCTGCCCATCCCTGTCATTTTCATTGGCTGCCTGCCATCCCTTCATCATCATTGTCAATAGTTAAATTGATACCCAAAATGTCTGTTAGTAAAAAGCAAAAGAGATGAGATAAGACTTACCTGTGGCCCAAGAGACATCGTAAATTTCTCTTGGGCCTTTACTTCATTTAGTTTTCCTCCTCATCTCCTTGTTGTAATACAGCTGGAATTTAAAAAAAGACCAAAAAGAACAAAAGTTAGTTAAAAAAGAGAAGAAAAGAATCTTGAAAAACTTAGTACCCAAACAATGATCACATCATTTAGGCCCATGTTGCATCCAAAGGCATGGTGGTGGTGATTGTTAGAAAACAGTCTCCTGACATGCCTATTACATAATAATATTTTATTTTTATTTTATTTTATTTTATTTCACCAAAATATGCTACCAAATGCCTATAAATGCTTTATTTGTCAGTATGGGAATTTTGTATTTACACACATCAATATGTATGTGCATGTATGCACACATTGGTAGCAACATCACCCCCCCTCAAACTGTACAGTGCTCTAAGCAGCTAAGTTTGAATCTTGAAAGTAATTCCAAGAGAGTCTCTAAATTTCCTGAATAAGATGGTGCCAAGGTTCTTTGTGAACATGTCAGCTGGATTATCACTTCCAGGAATGAAAATGACCGTGACTTTGTCATTTTCTATGCATTCGCGTATATAGTGGTAGCGAATGTCTATATGTTTGGTCCTTCTTTCCTGAACTGGATTTGATCCGATAAAGATGGATCCCTGATTATCAGCGCAGATTGGTATGCGCTTCAGTACATATCCAAGTTCCTAAAATAAGGACTCTATCTACACTATCTGTCGACAAGTGTCAGAGAGAGCCATATACTCGGCTTCTGTGGATGACAGTGCTACAGTTTTTTGTAAATGGGACTGCCAGCACACAATGCCACTCGCTAGAGTAGCAAAGTAACCTGTTGTAGATCGGTGTTTGAGAGTGTCAGCTGCCCAATCAGAATCCGTGAAGGCCTGTAGCCCCTCAGACTTCTCACCATCGTAGACAATGTTATATTTCTGGATTCCCACCAGATAGCGCATGATGTACATCACTTTGTCTAGATGTTCTTGGCTAGGATTAGCCGAGAATTGCGACATCTTGATTACCACATAAGCGATATCAGGTCGAGCATCAGATACAATAAAAATTCGATTACAGACTGATATTTTGATCTAAGCATCGCGTTGGGCGTTGCTGTGTTTTCCGATGGTCTGTAACCAGTCGGGAGTGGAGTGGGGGTCGCTTTGGCATTTGTCATCTCAAATCTCTCAAGCACTTTGGCAAGATATTCAGTTTGATCGAGTTTGACTTTGCTTGCAGTCTGGGTGACGTGCATGCCGAAGAATTCCATGACTTTTTCAGTACTATGGCACTCCCAATGCTTTAGACAAGCATTTTTCTTTTCATCCACAAGTTTCTTGTTCTTCCCCATGAACAAGCCATCATCAACATAGACGAGTGCAATAACAATGTTGCCTGTCTTAGGATCCTTGTGTATGAAAATGCCGGCATCGGAGCTGGCATGCATGAACCCAATGGTGCGCATAAATGCCTCTAGCTCTTTCCACCATGCAAGTGAGGCTTGTTTAAGGCCATACAATGCTCGGTGTAAGCACAATACTTTGCGCTCTTTTCCCTCAAGTCTGAAACCCTCAGGTTGATCCATATAGATCTCCTCATCTAGTTTGCCATATAAAAATGCGGTTTTTACATCTAGGCCAGTCATATACATGCCCTCTAGAGATGCAAGTGCAAACATGAGGCGTACGGACTCGTAGCAGACTACCGGTGAGAAAATCTCATCAAAGTCAACGCCTTCGACTTGTGAAAAGCCTTTGGCCACGAGTCTGGCTTGTTTTCTTCCATCCGATTTTATGGAAAAAATTCATCTATTTTTGATCATTTTTCTATCATGTGGAAGATTGACGATGTCATAGACTTGTCGCTTATGAAGAGCCTCTAATTCTTCATGACAAGCTTGTTTCCACTCACGTTGCTGCTGCCGTGGTAGGCGCGCAATATCATGAAATTGGTTTGGAACTTGGCTTATTTTGCTCAATGGTTTGACTGCTTTTGACAACAGCCAGCGAATAAGCTTATCTCCTCCTTCCTTGGTTATCTTTTTAATATAACCTGCTTTGTCCGGTTCCCCCATTGGGTGATCATGTTCTTGATCATTGGAATCGGGCACACTCTCATGGGGTGCCGAACTCGGTCCAGCAACAGGTTCTTTCTGTTGAGATTGTGGTCGTGTTCGGTTATGATCCGAATCTTGACCTACAGATCTCTTCCAATATCGATCATGAGCAATGTCTCTCTCTATGTCAGAGGGGAGTCGCTTCTCTCCATAGGTATTGCCAGGATGGTTTGGGATGTTCCTCTGCCTGCCTGATCGATGGGGCAATTGCTGCCATTCCTGTTGATCATCACATCTTGGACAAAAGTCCTCAGTGGTTACTGGAGGCAGCGGAGGAGGAGCATCTGTCACATCATCATGCACCTTTTGCTCACTTGGTACATCATCATCATCATTTTCTGATGATGGAGGAAGGGGCAGATCTTGTGGCGGTATAGAATCATCACCATCCATTCCAGATGAGTGGTCATCATCTTCTGGTTCTAGAGGTGGAAAATCACCAAGGTCCATATTGGCAGGAGTTTTAGCTCCAGGACAGCATGGGAACAATGTTTCATCAAATAGCGCCATAGCACCAATGTATATTGCGCCACTAGGTCACATGAAATGGTATACTTTAATGCCATCTTCTAATCCAAGGTACGTCATCAACTCCGATCGAGGAGCCAATGTGTTTGGACGCTTCTCCTTGGGTAGGTAGATGTAAGCACCACAACTGAAAACCTTCAGATTGTTTAGATCTGGGCAGACCTTTGTCAGGTCCTCAACTGGTGTCAGCCATTTCAGGTGCCTTATCAGGGTTCGGTTGTATAGGTGTGTTGCATGTTCAATGCAAAATTCCCACCATGATTGTGGTAGACATGCGGTAAATCGCAGGGTTTGCGACTTTTCCATTATTGTCCTTATGGCACGCTCTGCGTGCCCATTCTGTTGGTGAATGTGGGGTGCAGACATCTCTATTTTGATGCCAAAATCCTTGAGCACATTTTGTAGCTCACGATCTTTGAACTCCCCCCCTGGATCAACACACCAGTGCTTGATTGTAGCGCCATACTGTGTCAAAGCCACTGCCCAAAATTGTCTGATGGCCACAGCAGCATCAGATTTCTTTTTAAGGCATTGGACCCAGATATGTGATGTTTTGTCATCCAGAAATACAATAAAGTATTTATGTTTATGGTACAATAGTACTGGGAGTTCCTTCAGATCGGAATGTATTAATTCAAAGGGTCTTTCTGCACGTGAATCTGATTCGGGAAAAGATTTTGAGGTCATTTTCCCTTCAGTGCACCCTGGACATATAATTTTGTCTTTAGGAATAATTAAATTCCTCGGGAATTTTATGGTGCTATTAGGCATCTTCCCTAGCGCCTCTTTGGATGGGTGTCCAAGTCGCTTATGCCAAGTTGAGTAGTCTGCAATGTACATCATCGCGACATTGATTCCCTTGGTGCTCAATATATGAGTCTGAGCCCAATAAATAGTGTCACATTTCATAAGAGGGACGCAATCCATAATTGGGTTTCCTTGCTTGAAAAATGAAATGTGTGCAGAGGAACCACGCACATCACTTCCATCTTGCAAGAAGACGCCCATTGACAGTAATCGAGCATTACAGTCGGGTATGTAGTAGACAGGGTATAATTGCATTTCACGTGTCTCTGACTTCCCGTGACATACTACCTGATGTCTAATGAAGACTGCTCCTTTCCCTACTATATGAGTAGTACCCATAGCTGTTTGAACCAGGGTAGAGTTCTTTCTCAGTAAAGGTTCATAAGAAGCAAAATCTTATAATTTCACCAGTGAAGTGTTTTGATGTGCCTGAATCCATGATCCAGTCAGCACCTTTCTTACAATTTCCATTTGCACACATAACACATATATTAAGATGTAAATTGTTCCATGATACATTTAGTAGCGGTAAAATTTCACATGAAAAGTTCGCTGTGATCAGTGGAATGTTAATTCTTGTGCTTGTGGCAGGGAAAAGGACTGACCTTTCATCATATGTACCTGTTTCAAGCGGTTCATCGACGAGCATTTCGTCAATGGCTTTCCATACTTCTTCATCAGAAACTGCAGGTTCTGATCCAAGGGAGACGCTATCATCTTCTACCTCTACGATCCTTGGTTCTGGTTCAATCCTCCTCCTCTTACCTTCTCGCACTGTTAGGTGTTCTTCCAGCGGTTGCAGATTTTTCATGCTGCATGTGAGATTCATTTGCTCGAGGATATCTCAAGCCTGCTGATATTTGGTATAGACCGAATGAGAGGTAGAGGCTGCACCCGTGTATGCGTGTGCAGGCGGTTGGCAGCGAGGATCCCTTGTGGGAGTATGTTCACACTTCTCGATGCGCTGGATGAGCAGCATCGGCAGTATGATGGTGCCATTACCATTTATAGTAGTAAAGGCTTGTGAGGCAAGGTGGGAATGTTTCTCTTTAGGTTTTTCCTCTTTAGTCTTTTTGTTCCCACGTTGTCCACACTTTTGGGATGAATCTCCATTGTTGCCCTGAGATTGCCATTTGGGGTTTCCCTCTTTGTGCTTGACAGCAGAAAGCTTGGTGGCCTGAGGCAGGCTGATGGGCTTTCCAACTGCTGTGCACCATGAGGCCTCAGCAACAATGGAGTCCTTGACATGTTTAAATGTCAAGGCTTTAGTAGCAGTCGTGTTAAGGACCGTGGCAGATAGAGAATCATACTCGCATGGCATCGCAGCAAGTAGAATCATTGCCTGTACTAATTCGGGGATGGTGACATTGGCAGCTGTAAGGCACTCGAATTTATCAGCCATTTTGGCAATCTCTGGTGCAGGATTCGCAGCTGGAATTTTGATTGCGATTGCAGACCTAAAGTCTGCAAAGACTTGGGAGGGGCCATCGACACCATAGTCGGTGCGGATGAGATCCCACACCTCCTCAGCAGTGTCCTTGGTGTTGGCACGCTGCCGAATAGAGGGGGCCAGGCAGAGCACTAGGCTACCAATAGCCTGGTCATTCTTATTGTTCCAGGTCTGGAGCTTGGCATTAGCTTCCGCTACTAGTGCAGCATTTGTCGCCATCAAAGGAGGCGCCAGGGGTGGTTTTAGTTCCATCCCGCTAGTTATTTGCCAGAGGCCCTGAGACCTGAGCCACGCCTTCATTGAGTCAGCCCATTGAATGTAGTTAGAGCCGTCGAAAGTTTGTATGAGTTTTTCAAGAGTTGAAGACATGATGTTATAGTGGCAGCTGGTAAAAGCGCTCAATCAGTCCTCTATTCAAGAAAACACATTCCATAATCTCAGGCAAAAACACTCCTTCGGAGTGGTTAATCCTAGTCAACCTGGGTTTTTAAATGCAGCTCACAGGGAGCGCAATGCAGCTCACGAAGAGCACAAGGTTACAATTTGGAGACAATGAAGTCAACATCGTTCGCAGCCAGTTAAGGTGCGTTCGCGACGTGCCCAGCAGGGCCCATAACCTGTTGGAGCAGACTACATACGCTGCACAGAGGAAGAGACAACACGTTCCTTATAACCTACCTGGGGTTTAGTTAGTCTTAGAGCTAGGGTTTAGCAGAGGTAAGAACACTGTATATCTACTACAGTACAGGTTCTCCTTATATACATAATAGTAAGGATGTCACATGACTCAGGAATGTGTTTACCACATGTATGCGCAGTAAGTGCAGTAACATGTGTGTGCTGCATGGTTTGCCTCATGTATGCATGTATCAGAATTTAATTTCAACAAAAATAAATACTGGGGAACCTCAGTTGAGTTCTCTCAGGTATTCCATCCACATTAGTGGTGTGAAATGCCTATTTCAGCCAACTGATCTATTTTTGACCTGTTGCATCAAAACCATCAAACCCCCCATCATGCGCACGTGCTCCACCACCTTCTTGTAGGAGAGCCCACACGGTGATGATACTCAACCCAGAAACCCAAACAAAACCTACTAAATGGCTTCAGATAGTATAACACGAGTCAGAGGAAGGGTGCAAGTTGGTACTAAATATCACTGCTGAGACCAATATGATGTGTTTAGTGATGTGAAATAATAAGTGATGGTTTGAATAATCTGTAAGAGCATATGAGGTTGTTCAAAAGAGTTTGAAAGAGGTTCTAAGATGCGAAATGGGTTCGAAAAAGGTTTGAAGAGGTTTGAAGTCATGCAAAGTAGTCCAAATAAGTTTGAATAAGTTTGAAAAGGTTTGAGGTATATTGAAGAGCAAGTTTAATAAATGTGAAGTATTTGTTGAATGGCAATAGGCGATGGGCAATAAAACAAGAAGTGAATATGATAGTTTTGAAGAAGTTCGCAATATTTCACAGAACTTAGAGATACAATGTGAAATAAGACTCAAGAGAACGATTCTTAAATCTGACAATAAGCGAGAGGGTAACTTGTGTTGTTCCCTGTTGTTATTCTTCCTTGTTCTAAGTAATTAATACAAGTCTATATACAAAATGAAGAGATAGTACTAAAAAGGAAATAAGAACATGTGTAAAACATGAGGCAAATATATTAAACAATGAGGACTTGTAGATCATGAAACAAATGAGAAATAATAAATGATGAAACATATAGTGTTCCCATATAGTAAAAGTATATCAATGAAACACAAAAATGCACTTATCGCATTCTAACTCTCTTGTACTCTCTCCTCGTGTCCAGTAGTGCTCAATATGCAACAGAATAACTTGTTCCAGATGTGCAGCATGTATCAAAAGTGTTTCAAGACAGCTATACCATGGCCGATATCATTTGAAATGCTGCGAAGTCATTCAAAGTGTCATGAAATAGTTCGAAAGCATTCGAAATAGTTCGAAGTCATCTGAAATAGTGCGAAATAATGTGAAAATGATTTGTCATTGATTTTGTGGTGTTTGTAGTGATTCAGAGTGCATGTCGTAAGGTGTTGATATGAGTGGAAAGCTTCTCCAGAGCTTATAGCACATAGTGGACCTATCAATGGTCCAGCTAGCAGAACAGTGGGTGTCACCCTAACAGTGATGCAGTGATGAGCTGGCAGTTGTGTTAGTTAGGTAATAAAGATAAAAAACAAAGAGAGACTTACCACCTAGTACCCAAACAATGCAATTGTTGTTTGAGCCAAGGTATGGTGGTGACACATTGTTGATCAACCCACATCACATTGGCAGCTCTGAGCTAGCTAGAGCCAACAGCCTAGCTGAGCTGAGCTCATGTACCAACTTGGCTATTGATAGCTTCCATAGCCAGTGTTTAGCTGCTGCTTACCTAAGTCAGCTCATGGCTAGCCAAGCCATGGCAACACTACAGTGCTCATCACCACCTCACCAACACAGCTCAGGTTCCCCTGAAAATGTATCAGAATCTTGAAAGATTTTTTTTAGGAAGAAAATCCATGAAAAGAATGCTTTTGCCCCAATATTGTATTTTTTCCCATGTGTTTCACTTTTTTTTGCCCAAATTAAAAAAAATTACACACCTCTTGTGTTGAACAAACATTCCATCTTGAGATCCCACAATGCCTAAGCAAAATAAGCATTCCTAACAGGCTCAAGAACGTGTAAGAAATACAAGTCACATATGCATATTCCTGCCAATGTTGTGATGGATATTAACATTATTAGTCGAGGAGCAAATTGGTAGTAGGACTCAAATTGGCAGGACCCTTAATTCCCTTTTTGGGACAATGTTTCACCTTTTTTGTCAGCAAAAAAAAAAGTTGACCAATAGACTAATAGTTGACAAGGGGGTTACCTATAGCATATTAGAGTACTATACAAATGATTTTTTAATGCAATATCTATTCTTTGAACAATGTAGTTTAACTTGCAGAATTTTTGTTTGTTTACACCAAAAGCAGTTGTTGTGACCTGGTGACAAGCACTGTAGAGAGGAAGCAGCATTGATGGTGATCACATTGGGTAGGTTGTGGGAACAAATGGCTGATGCAACCTTCCAAGCCAATGAAGCTGGCTACTGAGGGCATAAGTAGTAATGTATACCAAATTAGTTAGTAAGTTCCTGTGGTGTAGCAGTTAAATGTTTAATGCTTTACCTTGTTTACCTCTGTTTGTCTCTTGGTCTTGACATCGCTAGTTTGATACTCAGTGTTGCAAAATTTTGCCTCACCTGACCACTATGTCAGATGACTTGGGTTCAGTCCATATGGCCTTTGCTCAGACAAAATGTTGTCCTAGTCCGAGTACACCCAAATGTGGTAGGACTGTCTGAGTAAAGTCTGAGAGTCTGAGTCAGTCTGTATGGAGTCCAATGTGGACTCCTAGTGGTTCTATCACAAGTAAATTAGCAATTCTGGGGAATCCAATCTGCACAGAGTTTATGCAGACTCCATACAGAATATATGGGGGACAGTAAAGACCTCCAGGGGGGGACTGTTTAATCTGTGTGCCAGTGGTATTAGGTAGTGCATCAATGCTGGGAGTGGTTGGGGTTGGAATAAATGGAATATTGGGTGAGGGACTAAGCTGTAGGGTATTAACAAAGCTTTTGATACACAATTTGAGCAATTCAATTTGTGCACACAATCTGATAACGGTGCCTTCAAGTGCTTTGACACATTTCTTGGCATCCATGGTGCATGGCAGCACGTCGAGTGGAGATAAGGGTGCACTTAAGGCAGGGGTGTTGATTGCATCCTGGGCAACATCCTGTATGTGTAGGAAACATTATATCCACAGTGTGCTTCAATTCTGGGCCTAGGGAGATAGTTTTCTACTGTAAGAGCAACCTCAAGCCTCACTTAATAATGAGCTAACAGAGGGGAATCCAATGTTAATATTATAGTATATGTGATAGACCCAAAAATCAAATAGTAGGCTAAAAATAGCAAAAGGCAGAAATGGGTGCATCAAGCTGTGGAATGATGTCACCTTGATGGGTAAATGTCCAGAAGGGGTCCTGCCTCTAATAATAGAACTGTCAACATGTACCAACAAGGGAAAAACCAAAAAATAATCATAAAATAGGAATCAAATCATAGAAAACCATACATAGTAAAGGCAGAATAGGGTGAAATAAAATGTAAAAAATATGGGATGAATGCAGAAAATTGCCCAACTCCCTGGGATGCCTTCCTTTTCCCTTACAGTAACCAGAGGAATGCACAGGAGAACAGGTAAGCACCAGCTTCTTCACTACCACTCACAACTTAATTGATACTTAACCCTTGCTCTCCTTGTTTCTACAATGTATTCCCTACTCCTCAGAATACTCTCCCATTCATTTATGAGTCCAGTTGTGGTCATGGAGCATGTAATGATAAACATAAGGTATTACTCCTTTCCCACTTACAAATTTTCTTTTTGCCCATGTTCTTGTTTCTACTGCATTTATAACCATCACCCATCATGTATATAGCTTAGTTTTTAGATGATATACCCAGAGCCACAAGAAGAACCATCCATATAAGAGTACAACAACCCCTGCCAAAGGAAGGGTGTTTCCTTCAACTTATGATAGCAAAATACAGGCTGAATTATTATCCCATATACATATATAGTTGGTATATGCAAAAACAACGAAGAGAAATGGAGTAGAATGAGGGGAACAGCTTGCTCACTGTCAGAGACAATGAGCATGTTAGCCGAGCATGGGCAGACATTGATCAGGGGTATTGATGTTGATGGGCATGTGGAAGGCATGGATCGGGACAGAGCAATTAGCTGAACAATGTTGATGATGATGCCGAGGGTGATCTGGAGATCTCAAAATCTCAGCTGTAATCTGTAATCTATTGATCATTTCCCTTATCTCTCTAATTGCATCACTACTTTCTGTATATGGAAGATAGTGTTGAAGAGGTCTGGTTCAACATCAAGCTAGCTACAGTCGACTTCCTCATAACCCATAGCCCTGATAACCCATACTCTCCCATAACCCATAGAATTTTTGATCCACCAAGTTGGTAGGCGAGGAATTTGAACCCATAATCCATACTCCCTAATATCCCATAACCCATACCTATTACGAGGTAAAACCCATACATTTTATTACCATATATATACTAGTGCAGTTGGTCATGTCAACTTCAATGCGCCACAAACATATAATTTACTCTCTCAATACTCAAATTCCAGCTATCCATGCCATTAAAGCCTCTTGAGGTCCTCAAAAAGGGGCTGAAAATCTTGCAGGATCAGATTAAAGCCAAGAAAGAGAAGCTACAGGCTTAGCTGCATGCAAAAAAGTCAATATCATCACTTGATGAGAATTGGCTTGACAATGAGGCAAATTTGGTGGATAAGCAGCTGGTTTTGGATGTGCTGTAAAATGCTTCAGATTATGAGAGGGGCTGTGAAAGACTTGATGAGACACAAAAGGGCATCATAAGGAGATTACGGGAGGTGGCAGGTGACCTGAGCAAGGCAGTAGAACAGAAGCAGAAAAGTGCATGAACAATTATGGCTCATCATTGCGGTAACATTGAACTGACATAAAGAATCTGAACCCAAACCTAAAGAACCCAGTGAAAAGAAAATGTCAAATAAGGAATGTAGCACACCTGTTTTCACCAAGAAGGAGAATGCGACGCTTGCCCAGCGCATCAAAAATTTGGACTGGTATCATAAGAATGGCAAAAATCAGTTGAAAACAGTGAAACACTTTGATTCAATATATCCAAACCTAAAGATGAAGCAGCCGCTGGTCTCTGCATGGTAAAGGATGAACCAAAATGGTGGGAAGAGTGGGAATGTAACAATGGAGGATGCACAGCCAAATGGGCTTGTCAAATACAGCACCCACAAGTGACAGAAATGATGGAGCTGTGGGTGTTAAAGGTGATGGCAGAGGATATTCTACTCATGGGTGAGGTCTGATGCCAGAAGTGGACAAAGTTTGCAGACCTGGCAGGTGTTCCACAGGATGAACAACTCAATCTAAGTGATGGTTGGTTGACTCGTTTCAAGGCCTGGACTGGTTTGAAGCAATTTAAGCGCCATGGCGATGTGGCATCGGCAGACCTGGAAACAGTGAAGAGAGAGCAAAAATGCATCCAAGAGCTTATCGATAAGTATGGTTATGAGCTGCGGGACGTCTTTGACATGGATGAGACTGGGCTATTCTATGCGTACATACCATACCGATTTCTTAGTTTGCATGCACTCATTTCCAGAAATAGGATGCCTCCGGACTGAGAGTTATCAGACAAGAAAAATTTGGGAGTGAAGGGCCAAAAGGTCAGACTCATCTATGCATTTACATCTAATCCGGATGGGTCTGAGAAACTGTCACCTATCACCATCGGTAAAGTGAAGAAACCTTGAGCATTCCAAAAGAAGTCAGGCAAGCAGCTAGGCTTTTACTATCGGAACAATGCAAAGGCTTGGATAACTTCAGCACTGTATCAGGAATGGATTCAGGAATGGAATTCTGAACTATGCTCAAAAAACCACAAGATCCTTCTTTTACAAGATAATTTCTCTGGTCACATTGTCCCAGATGGTCTTTGAAACATTCGCATCAAGAACTTCGAGCCAAATCTTACTGTGCATGTCCAGCCAATGGATCAGGGCATCATTCGATGCTTCAAAGCTCATTACCATGCAAAATACATCCAGTGAGCCATTGACAATTATGAGGCAGGTGTCACTCCCTCGGAAATCTATGACATCGACCAACTCCAAGCGATGCAGCTTGTGAACGTGGCTTGGCATGAAGTGGATACGACTACGATCAGGAATTGCTGGAAGAAGGCCAGTATTCTTCCCTCATCTTCTCGCACCCAAATTCCCAATCCAAGTATCCCTATCTCATCACTCCTCAATGTTGACAACATTGAAAATCCAGTTGCACCTGCCGAAAAGCAGCTTAATCAGGCTCTTGATGAGCTGGAATCAACTGGGGTACTTCAGGCAAGCAACAGGATGAATATCGAGGCACTGCTCAATCTGGCTGATGAGTCATGGGTTATGGATGAGACAACAGATGACAAAATATGCCAAGCTATGTTGGATGTGAGAAGAGCACAGGAAGAGGCATTGATCAATAGTGGAGATGATGACACTGATGACGATGCATCCATTGAACCATGTCCTACACATCATGAAGTCCTTCAAGCTGCTTCTGTCCTCAATAAGTATACTGATACTCTCGATGATCCCATTGCACGCAAGCTAGAGAGAGTCTTGGCTTCCTTTAGACATCAAATATGACTGGAGATGTCTCATTCCATGAAGTCTACTCATCTTACTGACTACTTTCATCGCTTATAATCTTCAAATAATTTTACTAACAGTATATAGTTTACCTTATTAGTCGTACATAGTTCTACTCTAAAGTTGGCACACGAAACGGCCCCAGATGCTTCAAAAATACATAACTGATTTTTCCTGATTTTTTGGGACCCTTTTTTAGGACCATCCTCAAACCCCATACTCCCTCATAACCCATAGCCTGGAGTGTCCACCGAGGGGTATGGGTTATGAGGGAGTTGACTGTACATATCGGACCTATCAGTCTAGCTAATTAGTAAGCTTGATGGTGACCGTAAGATTGTATGGCAATTTACATAATATCATCAAAAGGGGTTTCCCATTTTGGCTGTTCTCTTCCTTCATGATGACATCATATAGCCTGCCTCTCAACAAAGCAGTCCTCATTTTCTTCCCTCCTCAAAGTGAAATATCGGCTGTATTATCAGAGCCACTCGTTGTTCAAGTCATGATCAAGCAAAATCGGTATATACACTTACGATTTGTACGATTTTTGGGTCTTGCCAACTGTTTTACGCCTCTTAGAAAGCTTGCGCATGACGATTTTGCTGCATACTTCCGTGCCCAACGTGATATAACTGTTTGTGACCAGTGACTTGTTATAGCTTTCGCACTGCTCAAGTTCTCATCCCATCCTGATAGACTGCGGTTGAGCGATTACTAGTGGCCCATATTCTATCGCCTCTGCCTCATCAGATCAGGTTAGAGGGGAATGGGTATTCATTGCATGGTGGTGTGTTGGGTCATGTTTTTGTTCTGGTTTTTTGATATCGTCACACATATCTAGAACACAAAGAATGGAAGTACGGGAAAGCACTACAGCTCGCATGGGGTGATCGGCCCGTGCGGCCTTGCAAAGAGAAGTGGTCATTTGTTTTCGACGTGGATGTATAGCTGGACAATATGTGGATTTCTTGCACTTGTCCTTTCTACTTGCTTTATCGTGGTGGATAACACTTTCGCTTTAAATGATGATAGACCGCTACTAATAAAGAATGCTGTGCAGCTGATTTCGAAGCGCAACTCTCAATGATCCTGATAGAGTCTTCCACCAATCAAAATAGTTGATTCAGAAATCGAAGAGATATATCTCGGGCTGTATTAAAGTTCTCATAACCACAACGAGGATCGTATCGCTTCTGTGGGTATTGCTCACTGCAGACCGTGGAAGTTTGGTTCAAGCTCAAACCGACGGATCGCTTGATTTTCCGCGACTTCAAGGACATCTGTTTAATGCGTGATTTTAGATCTGTCTACCGGCCGAGATAATGATATGGACTCGGACAGGCTGCAAGGTATGGAATGATGGAAACTGAGAAATCAAAGTAGACTTTTTGGTAGTACTCGTACGGTTGACAATAGTGATGTGCAGGGCCCCGCTCGGCTCAAAAGCCCCGGCTTGGGCTCGGCTTGATACGGCTCAGGCTTAGTAGTAGGCGGGGCCCTAGTAGAGGGCTCAGGGCCGGCTCAGTCTGAGGCCGGGGCTTGTTAGAGAAATCATCGTAAATTGACCCTAGCAGTCGCCTACACTATGTCTTGCACGAATACGTCACTGGCTCGCTTCGCTTCAATTGGGCAGAGAGTGTGGGAGCTGCCGAATTAGAGGCATCAAAAAGCTTTCCCGATGCGTTTGCCAGGGCGAGGCTGATGAAGCGGCGTTTATCACGGTTGTCATCAGCGGGGATAGTACGATAAGCTAAGTAGCCGTGATGTCAATCCAAGATATGTATAAGAGGGATGGAAATTCTTATATAATCATTTCATGTTTAATCCGAATTTCCATGTTTGGGGAAGAACCTTCAGTTCTTTCTTCCTCGTCGCTTTGCGACTGCGCCAAGCTTGGTAATGAGAATTCTGATGCGTGAACCAGACTTGAAATGGCCCTGTGAAGACAATTAATTTCAGAGTCTCTGAATTCTCAAAAACTTAAGTTCAGCTTGGAAAATCAAGGAAGAAGTCAGAAGGTTCTGAGCACAAGGATAGGTCAAATTGGACCGTATTTCGACGGACGCAAATCCAGACTATATCAAATGCTATTAAAAGGGATGGTGGGTGGGGAAAAGAAAAGTCACAATGCTTGCTCGTAAGCGACGACAAACTCGACCGAGGCACTATACAGCACCGCAACGATTCGACGCGTCGTTGATGGTTTCCCACGCCTGTGGCGTGGACGGTACCGGTAGATTATCTTTCACTCGTCTACTCTCTTAAGCTTATCCTACGATCACCGTGAGCCGCTCGTGCCTCGCGTCACCGTTATCTCGGAATTTCTTGCGTTTGGGAAGTACTTTTCTTTTCTGATTGCGGCTGAACAACCGTCATAAAAAGAAACGCGGAACTCAAAATTAAAATTTGAGCACATGACATGATGGTCAATATGTCGCGTCGCGTCGACACTATAAAGCCGCGGCTTGGGGGCCCGGCTCAGGCTTCATCGAGTGCAAGCCGAGCCCTGAGCCCTACAAAGCCGTCTTAGCTCGGCTCAAGCTTCTAGGGCTCGGCAGCCAGGGCTCGACGGCTTGGAGCCGGGCTTTGCACATCACAATAATATAATTGTGTAAAGCCTTCCGAGTAGGCCCTTTAACACTTGCACACAGCAGAGTTGACCAAGACATAGAGGTTTACATAAACGTCTCGGCCAATTGAAGCATCGGGGAGCGATCAGTTTTATTCAAGTTTTATTGTCACATTTACTTAGGGCGAGTCCTCCGCCATAGTATATACACATTCCTAATCGCATTTAACGAACATAATTTCATAAGAGTTGACTGGTGTCATTACAAGCGCCGACGAAGGCGCACACGAGCGTTCGCTGGTGTAGCGGTTAAGTCGGGCGTCCATTTCAGTAAGATTTGTCTTTGTTCTCCATATGGTTTCATCTTGAGGTCATCCGGTACCAAAATTTCATATCGCCGCGTGAGATGTGCGAGGATGCAGACACCTTCAGTGATGGCAAAGCGTTGACCGATACAGCTGCGGGGACCAGCAGAGAATGCGTCAACTGCAGGGTGTGTTAGGAAGAGAAAAGATGACGGAAGCATCATACACACAGGCGTCGCGTGGCCAGCGATATGTGTCCGTGTCAATAAATCTCTCCGGCTTGAACTCTGCAGCGTCATCACCCCAGTAGATCGCTGGAAGTAACATGAGAAACTGCAAATAAGTGGAAGAAAAACCTCACAATTCATGTGAAGTGCTAATATATCAATGATGATCATGCTTCCGCCTGGGATTGTGACAGTGTATTCTTTTACATCCCGTACCTTACCATCATGACTTGTCGTAAATTGATGGGCTTTGAGGTCCGTATCAGCGAGGACTTGCTTGGCCAAGCGCACAACCGGGGGAAACAGGCGAAGGGCCTCATAAAATGCAGCTGTGGTGTACTCCTTTGGGAATTATTCAGTAAATGGCGCCCAAGATGTATCATGTTATTAACCAGACTTGGCAGAGATTCCTTGTGAGACTTTCGAGGAGTAATAAGAGGCAATACGCATTAGTTATGCAAGAAACATACTGAAGGTGATTCTGGAGAGGGAGCACCGTCGGGCCATAGCCTGCATGACTCCTCATAGAGACGCTGTTGCACATCAGGATAGAGTGCCAACAAAACGAGTGCAAAACTAAGTGTATTTGCTGTCGTTTCTAGAAGTCAAAGTCAGATTCGAATTCGAGGCGGAAAGAATGGATAGGTATACCATGTCCAGCAACAAGATACGCCTAAAATATGAGGTAAATTTAGGATTACGCGATGAAGGAAGTTAAATCTACAAATGTGTCCGACAGTAATTCCTCGTCGGAAAGTTGCTCTTTGTCCAACACAACATCGTGGGTCATATTTGCTTCCACCAAATTACGAAGCAGGCCAGCATCCATAGACGTGGTTTTGCCATCAGTAATCCACGCACGCGCCATAGAGATGACCTGCAACATATGACCTCGCACTGCCTCAAAAGCAGTGGTTGTTTTGTTTAGAATAGGTGTGATATACGGAAGATGAATATACGCAGATATATCATACAGCCAGCGGGGAATAAGGACCTTCATGAGCAGGAAACGCAAAGCAGTGGTAATGGCGGGCTTGAAAGCTAACTTGTGACCAGGAGGTGGTTCAGCCTTCGAATCTTCCTTCAGAGAAACATGATGGCCAAATCCGGCGGACAAAATAATGAGAAGGGCAAGCTGTGTTCAGGAAGCACCCAAATGTTAGTGTTTATTTCAAGATGCATACCTCACTCACATGAGTGAATGCTTGTAGAAGATCGATACTATCGCCGGTTTGAAGAGGTCCTTCCGGTTTGTCGATTTCATCAAACCACTCATAAAGGATACGAACACTCTCGCGCCATACTAGAGCGTTATTTTCCTGGCAGAAAATATTTGTGGAATAAATTTTGTCTGTATGCCAAACAGCTGTGCTCACGTCGTTAAAAGCAGAGTTCGCCACGGACCTGTGACGCTTCCACTCTGATCCTTCAACCCCTACGATATTTGGACCGTACATGGTGAAAGCTTGATACTGTGCAACCTCAGTATTTCTGACTTTTAAGCAGTCAGTCAAACTCACTCCTTCGACATCCTTTGGGAAAAAAACTCGATCCGCGCTCACGGCTTTGATAGCTTTCGCGTCCGAAAGCCAGAATATTGGAAGGGCATTCCAGACGAGGATAGAAGAAAGGCAGGTGCTACCATACCGTTTGTAAACTGCAATAAGCATCAATACCGACCCTACCATCAACAAGGTAGACATTTACGAGAGAACTGAGCAAAGTAGTATCCCATCTGGCCTTTGAAGGGGAATAAAGGACCCAATATAGTCGATAGAGCGCGAAAAGGGTGCAACCATAAAAAAGAACCACCTGGACAAACTCTGAAAATTCGAGCATGGAGCACCTGTCAGGGCTGATTGCAGGTATGGACGACTCACTTCAGAGCATGCTGCTTTGACTTTATAACGAGCGCTTTTTGCAAACACGATTTGAATCCCCAGATTGTCAGACCAGCCACTGCGGCTTGGACAATTGTGAATCTCATTAGAACTCAAGAAGGCGCTGCACTGATAGACGATGACAGAAAGTGTCAGAACGTGTAGTACATGACGCTTATTTTGGTGTCGATTGTGGTTTTAAGTACCAGCATCATGCGGCAAATGTCATGGCCCGATCGTCCGAATCGATCGGCGTGTTACCAGGCGGGGAGTCTCTACAGGCGATGAGGCACTTAGCCCTCCTCACTGCCGCCGCATGCCGCAGCCATTACAGGTGGAAGGGTCCGATGCCCGTGGTATTTATGATTGACCCATACAGCTTCCGTACCAGACAGACCCTGGTCATACGCGGAGATGAAACGCGCTGAGGGTTTGCATATCTATACACATAAATTTTGTATCAGTATCAGTGCGACAATGCAAGGAGGGGAAATAGATATGACGTCATCGGAAATTGCCGATGTCGTGGTCGTAGTTTTCATGTGATCCACCCATAAGTCGTGGTGTGAAAGTTCGGTTCCGAACCTTGGTTCGAACGGGACTTTTGTAGAACTGAACCCTGCATCCGCTTCAGAGTTCGTAGGTGCTGAACTGAACCAAAGGTCTGGTTCTGGGTTTGGGCAGCAGGGGGTATTTAAGAATCACCTTGAATGTGTCACATAGGTAAGCTCGAATAATACGACCTATCGAACACATACAATGTGTTGAACCTCTCCATATGATCAAGGGGTACTCGGCACCAGAAACAAAAACGGTATCCTCCTTTTGGATGTAGAAATGGCTGGGGGATCGAAAAATTCAACTCCGAAAATTTTCCTGCTACTGGTGGCTGGTTACCTAAAAAGGAAATTGGGGAGGGTCCTCAACGAGGTTGAAATTTTTGAAAGTTGCTTGTAATGGCCAATTGTGCTGAAGAAAAATATCAGAAAAAATAAAATTTTATTTGAATATTTCTCATCAAAATGGCTGTAGCTTGCCAACCACTGACCAGATCAACATGGGGGTTGTATTTTCAAATTCCTGACCATTTTTACATCTATTAGATAATACCCTCTTTCTTTCTGGTGCCGAGTACCCCTTGCATATGATAGTATATATGTATGTATATGTACCTACTATAGTAACCAATGAATTACAATGCTTCCTGTACCATATAGTAGACATTGAGCATGTATATAAATTGCTAACCTACATATGAACTGGCATCATCAGACAGAAAAATCTGCATTAAGCATGGCATCAGCATCAGGGATCAGGCACAAAATGTTCAGTGTGCCTTGGGATAGTGATGTGCAGGGCCTGGCTCGGCTCAAAAGTCCTGGCTTGGGCTCAGCTTGGGCAGGCTCAGGCTTCAATACATACATGGTAAACAAGGCCTTGGGAGCAGGCTCAGCTTAGGCTTAGGCCAGGGCTTGATGAGAGATATGAGAAATTCATGAAAGATGTAATAGAATCACAGTTATATGACAGGTTACTGGGTTCAACTGACTTTACACAACTCCAATGCCCATGAAGTTGTTAACTGTCAGACTGGCAGTTGCTGGACATCAATCAATGATGCACATCAACATGATCTTCAACACCCATTTCATCTTCTGGCCCTCCATTTTTTTTTTTTCCCATTTATTCTCCATTGTGGTGGACCATATGTAAGTGAGTAAATAAGTATGGTAGTGTTTGTATTTGCCCAATTTGTGCCCATGCTTCCTTCCTTCATCATCTGCTTGGAGGTACTGTGTAGTGGTACTCAAAGTGCTATAAGCACTGTTGGGTGGTGGCCCTGAGGCCAGGTTACGAGTCCAAGGTACAAGTACTCATCCTCCAAGGTGAACATCCAGCAATCCCAAGTGAAAATTTAAGTGAGGCAGCTCCTCAGTAGAAATTGGAGTTTATAATTTTGGTGGGAGATGGGCTTACATTTTGAAGTCAGCCTACTACATATTTCAAATCCAGCAGGTTTTACTGACATGTGGATTTTGAACAAAAAAGATAATCATCACATTCAGTCACATCACACTTACAGCTTCAATATCACTAACTTAAAAGCCCACAATGCCACCATGACTTACAATGCCTATCTTGGACTTGGTACCAGGTAAGCCTGAGTTCTTGATTTGGTCCATATGATACATTAACCAAGTTTTGACTTTGATTTAGTGATAATATTCAGAGTCAAATGTTCTCTGCATATGGTGTCATGGTGGTGCTGTCTCAACACATCAAGATGACAGGAATGACTTGACTCCTACCAGGTAAGCATGAGGTTTTACCTCTGCCCACATACATATAATACAAACAAAGATCTTATTACATAGGTCAGTCTCAACACTTCAAGATGGTGGGGACCATCTGACTCTTGGGAGAACTGCCAGTGAATCGATGGTATAGGTTTGGGGCATGTGGGGTCTCGTTAGACAGGTAAGTCTTTCACATGGGCATATAGGGACAATGCCTCTGGCATTGTCCATTGTTTACTAACAATGTTCTTTACAAGACCTTGTTTGATGTTGTTCTGGCACAGAATGGCCACATTAATGCTGTAACAACTGTCAAGGTTCAAGATCACTACTATCAAGGTCAGGACTTGGTCAGAAATACACCAGACTTCTGGTCAGACCTGGTCATCAGTGGTTGGAGGGTTTCAGATGTTTCCAGGCAGAATTTATCAGGCTGTAGTGAGCCAGGTGAAAAGGGGCCAGAGAGGACTTGGCTTCAACTTATAAGAAATTGCACCCTTCTCCTCATCAGTTGTCCAATTTCAGGTGGACAGGTTTGGATATCTGGTGGGTTTCTGGATGGAGGGCAAGGATAGATTAAGGCAGAGGTTTTAGAGTGACTTGAAGTCAAAAAGAGTCAAAGGATTAAGAGATTAAGTCAACACATAGGTAAGCTACAATGTATTGAATGATATGGGTTTGGTGGATGCTATTGAATGCTCTAATATATATATGTGTACCTACTATAGTAACAAATGAATACACTATTATAATGGTTGCTAGATCAAAGAGTAATACATTTAATGCAGACATCAGTAACTTATGAAATAGTTTCAGGCAGCGGCAACAGCAATGGGGATGGCAGCGGCAGCAGCCTTACCAGGATCGGGATCAAGATTGACATTACAGGTATGGCTGATTGCTCATTTATGTAGTAATTCATGTGTAGTCTGCATGGATTCTGCATGCAAATTGGTGTATGATAAATTCAGTAAAAGCCATATTTATGCAATAATTTATTGCAGTGTGTAGGCCTGCAAAATTGGGTTGGCATGCCAGTCAGCAACCCAATAGGGCTGCAGTGGCATCAGCATAAAGCAGCAGCAGCAGCATTGGCATTAGGCACCTGGGATTGCACTATTTCATCAATACAACAGGTAAGTTGTTGTACAGACATCTTAACCAATGAATTGATTGTCCAACACAGGCATTGGCATTGGTAAATGGCATTGGCATCAGGGGCATTGGGCATCAGAATAGGCATCGGCCTTGAACAGGGCATTAGCACAAAAAGTGCATTGGCATTGGCAAACATCAGGGCCAGGGTTGGCATTGAGCATTCCAGCATTGGCAAACAAGACAGAAATGGGTACTGGCAATATTTAATCATTGGATACAGCACACAAAACAATGTTCAATGTAGATACAATAAGAATGTCATGGCCTTGGCATCACATCAGTGAGAATTGGCAGGGGGATCAGCCATGGCATCATTGTCATGCTCATGGGATGATGGTCTGATTGGAATCTCTGAGAACCTGCATTCAAATGATTCCAGATTAAACTCCATCCTTTCCTTCAAGGTTGCATATGTCTTCAAGGTGACATCCTGCTGTTCCAGCTTTTCGACCTCAGCCATGTAGAGATGATGACTGGCATCCTTATATGATGTGCCAAGCTGGTTTTGCAGGGCTTTCACTTCAGCATGGCAGTTCAACAGCTCCCTGTCTGTCAATGTCTGCAACAGGATCAACTATAGTCACACAAATGAGGACCATGATACTTACTGGGTTGGCTGATAGCATGAGCTGGTTTTGGGCCAACAGATAGTACAGTTGATCAGTCATGTTTTCAGACCGCTGTAACACTGGAGGCATTGGCCAGCTCATTGCCTCGGCAGATCATCTAGCAATGATGTATCACTGATCTGGATTCTGAAAGGTTTTGAGACAACTGATGTAAGCCGCTGCCCAAAAAAGGTGGCAGTCAACTTTATAGGTGACATACCACAATGTGTGGCTCTTACCACTTACTTAAACATCCACCATGATGACTCCCATGCCCACCACACAACCAGATAATGCTGCCAGAGGCTACAAACAACCAATGCAGCACAAAACACAGGCCCAAAACAATGTTGACATCATTTTGGGCCCCAGATAAGTTTTCATCTTAGTTTAACTGTACTTACTAACATATTTTTCATTGATTTAGGTTTTATGTTACTACAACACAGTGAGCTCAATATGAGCCACATATAGCAATGGAATCCACAAGGATGACAGACAACAGTGATGATACTCGACCTGGAAACCTAGCAAAAACCTGTTAAAAGGCTTATGAAGTATAACTCAGGCTAGAGGAAGGGTGCAAGTCAGTACTAAATATCACTGCTAATACCAGAATGTTGTTTTTAGTGACACAAAATGGTAAGGGATGTGACGAATAATCTGTAAGAGCATACAAAGATGTTCAAAAAAGTTTGAAATAGGTTTGAAGATGTGTGAAGTAGTTTGAAATGGGTTTGAATGGGTTTGAAGTTGTTTCAAGTGAGTTCGAGGAGGTTTGAAGGTGTTCAACTGGTGACAAGATATGTCAACAAATGAATATAGCAATTAAGAAGGAGTCTTTGAGTGGCGATAGGCGATAACAAGTTGAGAGCAAATACAAAAGTTTGAGGAAGTTCACAATATTTTGCAGAACTTCAGAGATATGACGTGAGCTAAGACTCAAGAGAACTGCTCTTAAATCTGACTATAGTGGAGAGGGTAACTTATTCTCTGTTGTTCTAAGTAAGTAGTACAAGTCTATATACAATTTGAAGGAATAGTACTAAAAAGGAAATGATAACAATTGTAGAACACGAGGCAATGTGCACAGCAATAAAGATATTGTAAAACATAAAACAAATGAGAAATGATGATAATTGAAATGTTTAGTGTTGCCATATAGTAAGAGTACTTCTCTTGTTGTTTCAATAGATCATTGAAACCCCAAAACCACCATTATTGTACCCTAATTCTTTTATTGTCTCTCCTTGCATCTGGTAGTGTTCAATAAGTGATGCAGTGGCTCATGCTGGATGTTTTGTGTGTGTTGAAAGAATTTTTAGAATATCCCTATGGCAGCCAATGTTGTTCAAAGTGTCGCAAAATAGTTCGGAAGCATTTGAAATGTCTCAAAGTCATCCAAAATAGTGTGAAATAGTTCGAAAAGGATTCAACATTGATTTCATGGCATTCATAGTGATTCAGAGTGTGTGTCGTAATGTCTTGATACAGTTAAATCCTTCTCCAGACCTTAGTGCATGCAGTGGACCTATCAACGGCACCTAGGAACAGTGAACATACAAGACTGCAATGGCAAATGAGACCATAAATGAGACCAAGAAAACAAAGATGCCAGCCAATTGGAGAGGGGAACAGCACTGCCAACACCAGGTAAGCACCAACCACGACCCATCTACCACCCCCACTAACTACCCCACTTTTCCAAACACCACCATGATGACAACAGGAAGACCATGACAACCCAGACATGGATGATAGAAAGGGGACAACAATGTGGCAGCACACTGTAGATGAAGACCAAGAACAGGAACAGGAAAAGGAACAGCAGTAGTAGAGAATGATGACAGCAAAGACAAGGACTGGGAGGAGGATGACACCAGCAAAGAACAACAATGGGGAGCATGGCAAGTGCCCACAGCATGGTAAGGACAAAAAGACAGGGATGATGAGGGAGACAGGGCAATGACAATGACAATGAGACAACAAGGACAGGGACCAGGACCAGATGAGGACAATGGAGACAATCAGTATCAATGAATACCAATGATTGCAGAGGGCGACAGGGATGGCCATGACACAGAACAACAGACAACATGAGATGATGCACACACAGGGAGGGAATGACAAGGACCAAGCACCACCCAGGCAGTGGGCCAAAGCAATGACCAGGCAAGGCCACAATAATGAGGAAAGGAGGCCAGTGCTGGGGTTGGAACCAGGGCAAATAGCAGGAAGAGAAGGCAAGGGGACAACAACCATTTGTGATCATTTGGAATATCATCTCATCAGGTGATATCTCATCACATCAAGACTCATTTAGTCAGGTGACCATATGGATCTGAAGTGACAAGCCTCATGCACAACATTTGTTCTTTGTGTTCTTACATTGACATATCTTCCTCACTTTCTGGTCCATAAGTCCTCTTTACTATCCCAGCTATGCCACCATCCCCCCCATCAAGGTCTTCTGGACACAAGAGATCCCAGGCATCTGAAATAACTTCATCAAAGCATCCATGAGCAAAGAGCTTTGTTCTCGGGGAAAGGGAGAGGAGTGTGAAAGAAGATACTCATCATCTGAGGAAGATGGATATACCAGATGATGCTAGTCAACTTAAAGTGTGTGCTTCTTCAACCATTCTAATTTTATCCTGAACTCTGAAACAGTACAACTCAGCTTGCCCTTGAGACCCACCTTCATGTCCTAATGGGTGCTGTAACCAGCACATCAGTTCCTGAGGCCCCTAACCTATGAATTGACATCATCAGACAGAAGAATCAGCATTGAGCATGGCATCAGCATGAGGCAAAATGTTCAGTGTGCCTCTGGCATTGCATTGGGTCTTGCCGACAGGAGCTGTAGGACCACCAAAAAAATCAGCAATGTGATCATTACAATATGTACCATACATGAATATATGTACAGTCCATGAAATAAAGGTGCACCATTCAATCTGTAGAGCCAGGCAACCAAGTGTAACTAAAGTCCCACATGACTATAGATTGTTAGGGCAACACTCACTGAGGTGGCTAGCTAGACCATGTGGGTTCTCTCTACAAGAAGACAAAAGCATGCATGCATGATGCACAAATTGATGGATTGATGGGAAAGATTAAAAATAGATGAGTTGGTTTATTCACACACTATGGTTAAGTGGAGAACACAACTGGGGTGCCTGTAAGGGCAACCTCAATGCCTCACTCAATAGTGAGCTAACAGAGGGGAATCCAAAGTTAATATTATACTACACAATACTTGTCAGGTTGGGCCATGGCTACTACACCTGGCATGAATGAGTCCTCACTTCATTGACTTTTTTTTTGGTGTCCGCATTTATTTTCTTTGATGAAAGTAAGATAATATGTACAGCTTGTAGATCTTGTGGCATAAAACCTACCAATGAACTTGGAATAATGTATAGGACTAAAACACAATAGCCTGAAAATAGTGCTGTTCCAGCTTGGCTTGGCCTGAAAGCATGGCTTTGGCTTGGCTTGGGGCAGCTTTGGCTTTCTCAACACACAGGCCAGGTTAAAGCTGTCAACCAGGGCCTGGCCTTGGCTTAGTCCAGCCCAGGCCATGGCTTTTGTATGTAAAATGTTCAAATTTTGCCCACAGGTCCATTGGTTGTACAGGAAGCTAATGAGAACAATACATACATAGTTTTCTCATTCAATAAATAGCCTCAGACCGTGTTCACTCAGGATAACTATGAGCCACCATGAACAAAGAAACAATATGTATTAAACTTGCCTAAATACAAGGGAGGCAGAATTAAATACATGTACTAAAAAAATGTGGCCACACATTGCATTGTGAGCAAGCAGGGGGATGACAAACTAATAAAAAAGAAAGAACAAAAAAAAGAGCCAGGTCCTATTGTTGTTGTGCTATGCACACAACATGATTGTTGCCACCTAAGCCCCCCCTCACCAGTAAAAATCTCCCATGTCAGCATCATCTGTAGCACCCACAGTCCACCCTGCAATCAGTTGTTTGCTGTAAGGGCAACCTCAAAGCCTCACTTAATAGTGAGCTAACAGAGGGGAATCCAAAGTTAATGTTATACTACATAATACAGACACTCCAGGCACACCTAACAGAGGGGAATCCAAAGAGAAAATGCTAAGGACCCATCTGTCGATGCCCAGTATATGTGATAGAGCCAAAAATCAGATAGAGGGGGAAATAGGCAAATCAAGCTGCAGAATGACATCACATTGATGGGTAAACATCCAGAAGGGGTCCCACCTCTAAGAATAGAACTGTCAACATGTACCAACATGGAAAAAGCTTAAATATAATTATAAAATAGGAATAAATCAGATAAAAAAGGCAGAATAGGGTGAAATAAAATATATAAAAATATGGGACAAATGTAGAAAATTGCCCAGATGCCTGGGGCACCTTCCTTTTCCCTTACATCACCCTCCATCTATGATGCATTGCCCTGATGCATTTGAAACTGTATTTGCCCAAAGTTGGACACTTGGATGCACTGAGGGACAGAGGAATGTTACCAGTGGAACTCCCTGACCAGTTGTGGGGCATTCACACTGGACTCTGTAACCCAAGAGTTCTCCTCATACCCATAACCCTTCCAGTGCACCAGGTATTTGACTTTACCTCAATGTAAGCAGCTGTCTAGGATGGACTCAATCTTGTACTGAGGTTTGCCTTCGATGACTGTAGGCGGTGGAAAGGGTCATGCCATGCATCCAGAAAATGGATCTGTGGGAGCAGGCAGCAATTTTATGACATGGAAGATGGGGTGGAGTTTAGACATTGACTGTGGTAGCCATAGGTGGTAGGTATGCAACCCAATGCATTTAGTGATGAGAAATGGTTTAAGGAAATGGTGGGTGAGTTTCTTGTATGGGTGTGTGGTGGTGTTAGGGCAACACCCACTAATCTGCTAGCTGGACCATGCAGGCTCTCCTACAAGAAGGTGGCCAGGTGCGTGCGCATGATGGGGGGGTTTGATGGATTTGATGCAATGGGTTAAAAATAGATCAGTTGGCTGAAATAGGCCTTTCACACCACAATTGTGGATGGAATACCTAAGAGAACTCAACTGAGGTCTCCTAGTATTTATTTTATGGTTATATACTATGTTACATATGTTGTACTATGTTGCTACCAACATGCATGCACATGCACATACATATTGATGTGTGTAAATAGAAAATTCCCATGCTGACAAATAATGCATGTATAGGCATTTGGTAGCATATTTTGATGAAATAAAATAAAATAAAATAAAATAAAAATAGTATTATGTAATAGGCATGTTAGAAGACTGTTTCCTAACATTACCCCCCCTTTTATGCCTTGACTTCCAGGTGAGAAGATATCATATCTGTCCCCTCTGTGAAATTCTGGTAAGGCCAGAAATTCATCCCCTCATATACCATTCTAGCAATGCGATGCAGAGCATTTGGATTATGTTTAAAAAATTGGGTGATTGCATTATGTGCTCGCTTACAATTCTCTTTGGGTTCCCATAAGTTATTTTCGTTGGTGTAGTTCTTCCACCTGATTAAGAACTCCAATTTATTTCATCGAAGACATGAGTCCAAAACCTCTTCCACAATATATTCTGGAGCACCTTCTACCATTATTGGAGGCTGTGGAGTAGTTTGTTGACTGGGAATAGTGGGTGGGTGGTAAGGGCATAAACGGGAAATGTTAATTTCAGGATCAATCTTGAATGACTGAGGTAATTTTAACACTACCACATTGGGTGAAATTATTTTAGAAATTGGATATGGGCCAACTTGCTTCTCCATAAGCTTTCTTGAAGGTCATGGAATATTTAGATCCTTGGTACTTAGCCATACCAAGTCACCAACTTGGTACTCTGGAGCAACAGCTCGAGTATGATCTGCGTGTCACATCATGTCATCACGTGCCTTCATCAATGCTGCCTCTGCTTCCTCCTGCACCTTTCGCATTTTTGATACAAAGTCCTCCACTGATTGTACCTTGACTTCCCTTCAAGGTTCTACTCCCATTCTTGGATGATACCCATAATTAGCGAAGAAGAGTGACATGCAAGTAGCCGAATGGAATTTATTATTGTGGGAAACTTCTGCAATTGCTAACTATTCAGGCCAGTTGGTTTGTCGGTGATTGACAAACATGTGTAGGTACTGCTCCAACTCCTGATTCATTCTCTCTGTCTGCCCATCGGTTTGTAGGTGATATGCCATAGATAATTTGGTTTGAATCCCCAATATGTTATTTAACTCTCGCATAAATGCAGAAGCATATTGTGATCCATGATCGGAGATAACCATATCAGGTAATCCATGTAGCTGCCATACCTGATTTAGATAGTGGTGCGCCAAGCCCAACGATGAGGTCTCTGCTATAGTAGGAATGATATGGACTTCTTTTGTGAAGCGGTTGCATACTACAAATATTGCATCATATCCTTGAGCTTCAGGTAATCCTGTGATAAAGTCCACAGATATATCTCACCATGGCGCTTTAGGTATAGGGTTTGGCATTAATTTCCCTGCAGGCTTTTCTAGAAATTTCTTCCCCCTCATGCACGTATCACACCCATCCACATACCCCAACACATACTTTGAAATTCTGGGCCACCAATAATTTCTCATCACCAACTCCAATGTCTTCTGCCTTCCTGGATGTCCAGCAGCTGGCATATTATGATGTAACCATACGATTTCCCTTCATAAATCTTGATCCTTCGGTACATACACCTTTCCTCTGAACAACACTAACCCTTGTTCTTCAACCCATTCATCTTTTTTAATATTACCTTTCTTCTCTCCCCTCACAGCTTTCACAGCTTCCACCACTTCATCATCCATCTCTGAACATTGTCTAATTTTAGACAACATTTCTGTCTCTGAACTACCCACCAATAAATGCCCTTGATGCATAGCACAAATACGAAAGTATTCAGGTTTGAGTAGGGTAATATTTTTATTGTCCTCCTCTACCCCCCTTTTATGATCTGTACATCTGGATAATGCATCTGCTTTCCTCATCAAGCTTCCCACTTTGTGGACCAAGTGAAAATTAAAGTGTGATAGGAATAATGCCCAATGTGCTTGTCGACAGTTAAGCTTTTTAGTGGACATGAAGTACTGCAGATTTTGATGGTCTGTCCAGATTTTGATCTGATGCGTACATCCCTCCAAATAATGTCTCCATGCCTCCAATGCTCGTATTATTCCCAACATCTCTTTATCATGCACATTGTAATTCCTCTCCACATCATTCAATCCTTGAGACAAATATGCACAAGGATGCCATTTGTCATCTTCACATAGCATTGATAATACCACTCCAGTAGCGAAGTCTGATGCATCTGATTCCACTCGTAAAGGATGCATGTAATCTACTGGGACCAATATTGGCTCTTCCACAAACTTCCTCTTCAATTCCTCAAATGCTGTCTGCTGTTGTTCTCCCCATCTCCACACTACTCCCTTTCGCATAAGGTTATGTAATGGTGCAGCAATTTTGGAAAAATTATGAACAAAGTGATGATAAAAATTGGTGAGTCCCAAGAAAGCCTGAATTTCCTTGATATGGGTAGGCATGGGCCAATCAACAATTGCCTGTACCTTGATAGGATCCATCTTGATTCCATCAGGACCAATCTTTAATTTCAAGAACTCGATCTCACTTGCTCCAAATACACACTTCTCTGGTTTAATGAATAAATCATTCTCTGTCAATCTCCTCAACACCTCCTGCACTATCGTCTCATGATTTTCTTCATTCTCCATGAATATCCAAATGTCATCAATAAATATTATCACCACACCTTTGTCTATCACATCCTTGAAAATGTTGTTCATCATATGTTGGAAAGTTGGGGGACTATTGGTCATTCCAAAAAACATGACTAGTGGCTCAAAGGATTCTCGATGCATGGCAAACACTGCCTTCCACTCATCTCCTTTTTTTATTTGTACATTGTTGTACCCCCAGCATAAATCCAATTTTGTAAAGACCTTGGCCTTTCCCACCTTGTCAATTATCTCTGAGATCAACGGCAAAGGGTATGCATTCTTCACTGTCCACTCATTCAAATACCTATAGTCTGTGCACATCCTCTTCCTCTGATCTTTTTTCAGTACAAAGAATACTGGTGATGTCTGCAGTGATTTCGAAGGTCGTATGTATCCCTTGTGCAACTGTTCATTAAGGAATGCATCCACTTCTTCTTGTTCCTTCGGAGGTAATGGGTAGACTTTTGACTTCTTTGGCACAAATCCCAGCTTCATCTCAATTGCATGATCCCATGGCTTTCGCACTGGCATTCGCACTGGCATCTGCTCTGATTCCTTCTTCTGAAAAACTGACAAATATATATGGTAGGCTTTTGGCACCCACTCCTCCACTGGCTTCTCCACTTTCTCCACATTTTTATCCCATGACTGTCCTCTACGAATTTCATTAAAGGTTTACTTCTGTTCTTCTTTACTGGTCATAATTGGAACTTCCTGTTTGGCATATCCTCATCCTCCACTTCTTCCATTGTAACAGAATACTTCCTCAGATGTTCTTTCTCTTTCTTTTTCTTCTTTTCCTTTTTTACTTTTCTCCCATACACATTACAGTCTTTAGGACAATGAGTCATGTGTACCTTCCCAGTTTTCCAATCAATTTCTGGATTATGCTTTCATAACCATGGACATCCAATTATCAGATTGGTTTTCCCAAGGTCGCACACCTCAAATACGGCTCGTTCCTGATGATCCTGATACTTCAACATCACTGTCACTTCCTCCTTAATGGTTCCTCCATGATTGATCGTACTGTCAATATTGTACACCATTATAGGTTGCAGCAGTTTATGCATGTGAATACCATTTCTAGTAATTAAGGATCAATTAATGAATAATCCAGTAGCACCACTGTCAAGCAATGCCTCCACATTAATTGCTGCATGTGTGTCCACTGTCTTCAATTCTACTGTCAAGCTGATTTCAGGTTCTATCCATGCTGAGTGAATAAAGAATTTAGGGGTCTTCAGAAATAAGGCTGGGCATTTTTTTTCATTGCATAAATGATGATGGTCATACTCTCCAATTTCTCTTTTGGGTTTACTCTGAGTTTCCTCAGATACTAATACATTATATTGATTCTGGGTCACCAATGGGGAAACCTTCACTGGGACTCTTCCACAAAATTCTTCTGCTTATCTTCCTCCAACATTACTTCCTTGATTGTCACTCCCCTAATCTTCCTTTTCTTCCTACAATTTCGAGCCATATGCCCTAATTGCCCACAATTAAAACATTTAAGTGGAGCTCATCTCCCTACTCGATCAACATCCATTGCATCCGTCGATGCTGCTGACTCCTTAACAATAGGTGTCACTGCCATGGCCAGTGGCTGTGCCCTCGGAGTTTGTACCAGAGGTGTCCTTCCTTTCTCAGACTTTCCTTCTGATGACTTTCCAAATCTGGAATTCCCATACATCAATTTTGACTCCACCTGTTCCTGTCGATATTGCTGATCAAGACGCATTGCCCAATTATACCACTCATCCAACCTCTCCAGCATAGAAGGTAGTCAATAGATAGACTTGAATAAAGAGGGATTTAATCCTGCCTTCAAATATTCTACTAACACAGCTTCTCCCATATCAGTTTGTGATGCTTCTGCCTTGAACTGCAAAATAAATTCATCTGCAGTCAGAGAACCTTGGCACATGGTTTTTAATTTAGCATTCACTGTTGCCTTTGGGTTAGGGTCTCCAAACTGTGCCTCCAATCTCTCCAAAAATTCCCTGAAAGTTGCAAATGGTTTATATCCCGCAGCAATTTGATTAATGGCTTCATTTCTCCAGAACTGTGCTTTCCCTTCCTGGATGTATGAGAGAGCAAACATAATCCTAGACTCGGTCATACAAAATTCGGGCTTTCTCCCATGAATATACAAGACTATAGAGCTGATAAAGGATTTTGTGTTCTCCATGGTACCATCAAATATTTGTGGGGGCACATATTTAGGTAAACACATTTTTCCACTCTCAGACCTCTCCTCTGCATGTTCACCCTCCTGAGACATCCACTCCACCATCTCCTCCATCTCATCATCTTTATCTTCTACTGTCTCTGCTTTTGTTTCTGCTTGTTTGGGCTATGAGGCTGCTAATACTAACACTGATTGGGACATTTGTGCTGTTAGAGCATCAATTTTGGCTTCTAGAATGGGTGTGGGAACAGAATTGTAACCAGGATTCAAAGTTGCTTATTCTGACATGATGACATAATCTGTGATGAGTCACTTCTTTGGCTGAGTCAAGATTTGAGTGCAGAATTTTTTCGCAAAATTTCGAGTCACATGACCCAGCTATTTGGCTACCAAACATGGCAAAACATGTGATTTTGGCTATTTGTCAACACTTGGGCACTTCAGATCAATAACCCTTCCAACAGTGCCTGATCTCGGGGTTATTACTAAATTTGGCTAGTAACTACCTAAAATAGTCATCCAAATTGAGTAATGTAAATCTTGGCTAAACCAGATCCAATCGGTTGTCTGGTTGCAGCTGTCCTAATGATGAGCACTGCCTTTCAATCACTGGCAGTTGCAATGTAAGGCGAGGCCTGGCATCGGCTTATAAAAGCAAGGTAAATACATATATACAATTAATTCTGGCTCTTGCCGAAATAATAAGTCAGCAGATGTGGCACGCTGAGACAAATGATGTATGTGCACATGTAAGAGAAGGTGCACTGATAGGGTAGTTGAGTTCTTCTGTTAGGGCGACACCCACTAATCTGCTAGCTGGACCGTGTGGGCTCTCCTACAAGAAGGCAGCCGGGTGTGCACGCGTGATGGGGGGGTTTGATGGATTTGATGCAATGGGTTAAAAATAGATCAGTTGGCTGAAATAGGCCTTTCACACCACAATTGTGGATAGAATACCTAAGAGAACTCAACTGAGGTCTCCTAGTATTTATTTTATAGTTATATACTATGTTACATACATATGTTGTACTATGTTCTACCAATGCGCACATACATATTGATGCATGTAAATAGAAAATTCCCATGCTGACAAATAATACATATATAGGCATTTGGTAGCATATTTTGATGAAATAAAATAAAATAAAATAAAAATAGTATTATGTAATAGGCATGTTAGGAGACTGTTTCCTAACAGGTGGGAATGTCACTAGAGTTGAGGTAGACATGATTGCACCCAAGTGAAGACATGCACATTAAACCCATGCCTCCTGCTGAATTCAATGGTGTGCATTCCCATGGATGTGCCTTCCTCAATTCCTCTGAGTTATACATCAGTCTACACCCAAACCAGTTTGTGGATGATGCCACTAAAATTTATTGGGTCCTCATGTACATGAAATCTGAGCACATCTATCTTTATGTCAACCATATATTATGCCAAACCAAGGAGCATGGCTCTCTTCCATTTTTGTTGAAACAGTTCATGCGCTGCCCACCTGGGGGGACTTTCATGATGAGTTCATACGACACTTTTGCCCCCTCAATGAATGCCAACAAGCCATAACATGCCTTGAATCCACTTCCTACTACCAAGCACATCGATCTGTGGACAGCTACATCGACAAATTTTAAGACCTGGTGGACATGGCGAGGTATAGGAGTGGGTTACCCCTGGTGGTAAAGTTTCATCAAGGTCTTAATTGTGAAATCAAGACCAGATTGTACAGATGTTGGAAGGACACCCAGCAGATGATAACATAAATGCTTGGTATGAGGCTTTCCCTCTGTGATGAGAACTGACTCACAAATGTGGCATTTACTATAGCTTTCTGCACTCCTACCACCACCCATGCCCTCCACACCTTTAACTGAGCACCCCCTCATCCTAATCCCATCCCTATGCACCAACCCATGGCACTGAGCTCCAACACCCCTGCTCCAATGGATGTTGACACAGCTTGTAGTCGAGCTCACAGGCTAGATCTCTGCTACCACTGTGGAGAAACTGGACACATGGCTCAAAATTGTCCCCACCACCAAGACATCCATAAACTCACACCTGAGGAATGGAATGAGCTCCTCCAAGACCTGTTGGCACTGGCAGATGCTGAAGGCCTGGAGAAAGAGGAGGTTAAAGAGGAAGAAGCAGAGGAACAGGATTTTTTCAACTGCGATGAGTGAACAGTATGCTTTTGTTGCCTGTCCAAAACCACTTTGAAGTTCTGTCTGTTGATTCACTAGAGGATAAATCTTATTCTATGACTGTTCCTTCTCTAGACCCCTCTGAAGTGGCTAAAGATGTATCTACCACTTCCTCCCCACCCCTCCCTCTACCCAAATTGAAATCTTGGAAGCATAAGCTACCACACAAGTACATTGTGGCATCCACCCCCTTTCAGTCCCAGATCTTGTGCCTGACTCTGATGATGATGAAGAGGAGGTGGAAGAGATCAAGGAAGGTGACCAAATTTTCTACACTGGTATTAACCCTTCATATGAGGTGCATGCCACCTTGAACATCTCCCAGTGCCTCATGGAGGCCTTCCACAAGAACAGTGTGCCCAAATCCTTCGCTGATTCCATGCTTCCTCACCTGCATGACTTCGAGAATATCTTCTCCAAGGAATCCTTCGACTCACTTCCTAACCATAAGCTGTGGGATCATGCAATTGAGCTCACACCAGGTGCCACACCCTCCTCCTGCAAGGTCTACCCCCTCTCCCCTGAAGAACAATGACAACTTGACAAGTTCATCAATGAACACTTGGCTTCAGATCATATCTGCCCTTTAAAATTGCCCATGACCTCGCCCTTCTTCTTTGTCAAGAAGAAGGATGGGTCCCTTTGACCGGTTCAAGACTATAGATGCCTCAATGACATCACAGTCAAGAATTGCTATCCACTACCCCCATCTCTAAACTTGTCAACCAACTCCATGGGGCACATTACTTTACCAAGCTCAACATCCACTGGGGTTATAACAATGTGCAGATAAAGAAAGGGGATGAGTGGAAGGCAGCTTTTCACACAAACCATGGTCTTTTTAAACCACTTGTCATGTTCTTTGGTCTCACCAACAGACCTGCCACCTTTTGGACCATGATGAATGACATCTTCCATGATCTCATATTGGAAGGTATTGTCTGTGTCTATCTCAACAACATCCTCATCTTTACTTGGGACCTTGATGAACATTGTCGAATCATGTGCCTGGTACTGGAGCGACTTTGGCGGCACAAACTCTATCTTCATCATGACAAGTGCCAGTTTGAGAAGACACAAATCGAGTACTTGGGCCTGATTATCTCAGATAGACAGGTGGAGATGGACCCAGTCAAGGTTGCTGGTGTTACAACCTGGCCCACGCCCACAAACAAGAAAGAGGTGCAGTCATTCCTGGGCTTCATCAATTGCTATCAGCGCTTTATTAAAGATTTCTCTCACTGTGCACATCCATTATTCAACCTCACTGGCAAGGAGGGAAGTGGGAAAGTTTACAGCAGGAGGCATTTGAGAAGCTCAAAGAGATGGTCTTCCATTCCAATCCTCACCTTTACTGATGACTTGCATCCCTTCCATGTAGAAGCTGACAGTTCAGACTTTGTGATGGGCACAGTGTTGTCCCAACAGTCTCCCAGAGACCAGAAGTGGCACCCCATCACCTTCTACTTAAAGAGTCTCAGTGCTGTGGAATGCAATTATGAGATTTATGACAAGGAGATGCTGGCAATAATGTGGGTGTTGGAGGAGTGGCGACATTTCCTGGAAGGTGCACAACACAAGGTAAAAATCTGGCTGGACCACAAGAACCTCAAGCACTTCATGACCACCAAAAAACTTAATCGGTGTCAAGCCCACTGGTCCCTCTACCTCTCTAGGTTCAATTTCTCCCTGCATCATCACCTGGGATGCAGCATGGGGAAGACTGATGCCCTCTCTCGTCATCTGGCCCATGGGAATGGAAGCAATGACAATCAAGGTATTGTGTTGTTGCAACCTGACCTGTTTACAGTCCATGCACTAGAAGGTATTACTTTGGAGGGTGAGGAGCACAGTATCCTATGTGACATTCATCATGCGAACTGTAGCAGTTTACACAAGGATGCTGTAGCTCTGGCAGTGAAGGAGCTGAGAAGGGGATCCACTCCTTTGCTTCATGTAGGAGAGTGGACAGAAAAGGGCAACATCTTATACTTCCATAACTGCATCTATGTCCCTAATGATCCCCAGCTTCGATGATGACTCATCTCTCAGCACCACGACTCACTCATTGCTGGCCACCCCAGATGTTGGAAGATGCTGGAGCTCATATCACAGAATTATTGGTGACCCCAGATGTCCCAACTCATTGGTCAGTACTGCTATATCTGTGATCTCTGCTTACATACCAAGACTCCACAGTGCAAGCCCATGGGTGAGTGACACCCCCTCCCAGTCCCAGAGAATTGTTGGGATGTCATCAGTGTGGACTTCGTGGTGGAACTACTGGAGTCTAATGGGTTTGATGTAGTAATGTGCACAGTCAACTCTGCTGGGAAGTGAGCTCATTTTATCTTCACTTATACAACTGTCACTGCACTTGGAGTGGCTTGACTCTATTTGCACCATGTGTGGAAGCTCCATAAACTGCCTGGTGCATTCCTCTGCAACCGAGGACCACAATTTGTTGCAGAGTTCACCTGAGAGCTGTACTGGATCAAACTCCTCACCTCAACTGCCCACCACCCACAGACAGGTGGACAGACAGAGCGCATCAACCAAGAACTGGAGCAGTACACCCACCTCTTCATCAATAAGCAACAGGACAATTGGGAAGATCTCCTTTCCATGGCTGAGTTTGGATACAACAATCACGTCCACTCTTCTACCTAACAAACTTCCTTCCTCCTTGATATAGGGCAACACCCATGCATGAGCTTTGAGCCTTGGCAAGCACCCTTGCACTTGGAGATGGTGAATGAGTTCACAGAGCAGATGAAGGACACCTTGGAAAAGGCAAAGTCAGCTTTGGCCAAGGTGAACGATGACATGGCATGCTTCTACAACCAGCATCACTCACCCACACCCACATACATATAAGGTTGGTGATTGTGTTTATCTCCACTCTAGTGACATTTCTACTATACATCCATCCAAGAAACTCACCCACTGCTTTCTTGGACTCTTCCTCATCACTAGATGTGTCAGGTCACATGCCTATCACCTATGGCTACCACAGTCAATGTCCAGACTCCACCCTGTCTTCCATGTTGTAAAGCTGCTGCCTGCACCCACAGATCCATTCTCTGGATGCATGACATGACCTCCCCCACTGCCTACAGTCATTGAAGGCAAACCTCAGTATGAGGTTGAGTCCATCTTAGACAGCCACTTACATCGAGGTAAACTCGAATACTGTTGAGATTGCACCATGAACATATATAGAAATGTTTATGAATCACATGCCTTTGATACACGTTGATATGGCTCCCTATTGCCCTGCATGCATACTATAGCATTTTTTGTGATTGTGCGCACCTCCTAGATGGCTTTCGCACATTTTGCACAGTGCACTTTTGCATGCTTTCATGTGCCTTTGACTGCTTAGATGCACTTTTGTGCACCTTTTACTTTTTTACTGTGCCTTTGAATCCCTCATAGCTGCCTTCTGTCGTGCACTCTAAATGCACCCTGTTATGCTTTGAACCACCTCCGTGCACCCCCCCACACTCCTTATCTGCCTTTCATGGTTATTGTGCACTTAATGCGCCTTTATGCGCTCCTTTTATGCTTTACCCACAACTCACATTCTTTGCTGCATGCTCATTGCACTATTCTTACCACACACAACAATCCACCACACCAGTTGCACTGTGCATCATGGCTTCCAGCTTACTGGTGCATTTATTCAAGGCACACCGCAATTCCAACATGAGCAAACTGTGCATTCTCACATAATCTGGGCGCTTTGCACCTATTTGGCATTGGACTGTGTGCACTTGGGTGCTTTCATGTAATCCTGGCACTTTGGTGCTATTTGGCCTCGCACAGCATCTCCTTATAGTTCTTCTGCATTTCCAATCAGCATCGCCTTATCTGGTAACCAGCACAAATCGATCACATCATTATTACTAAGGTGCAGCACACAACACATAACACCAAAGCAGATTAATTGGGAAGAGTGCATGGGACCTAAAGCACACCAAAAATAGCACATCACACCAGAACAGTTGGGTATTGGACTATAGCGTGCACAAATCTTATTGGCTGAGGCAGCGGCATAGTGCAGTCAGGTTTAGATGGGTGAATAGATGTGCTTGTGGGTAGCACATGGCGCTTCCTATTTTTACACTTTATTTTACCATTTTTATCATGTAAGCCATTTGTACATAGTAGGCAAACAGATAGAGAATCCAGAGGATCTTTCCCCCCCTCATAGTTCATAGCTTAGTCAGTGTCACACATAGTCTGTGCACCTGCATCCAGTCCATGCGCCTTTGTAGTGTGCCCTTCATATAGCCACATTTGCATATCGTTTGCATCCCCTTGTCATATTGCCATGTTTTGTCTCTGCATTGCATCCTTCATCTTCATTTGTGCACTCTTGTAGTGCACCCTTTGTATGGCCGCATTTGTGCACCATTTGCACATTTTATTGTATAGCCACATTTTGCACACCATTTGCACATTTTTCTGCCCATCATGCTTGCATCCCGTTTGCACCCCTAACCTGTGCACCACCCTTTCAGCATATCCCAGTGCCATCCTCGTCCCACTACACCTCCCACTTTCATCTCCCTCGTCATTGCACATTTTTGTGCTCCCATTGCGTGTTTTTCTGCACTGCACATTTTTGCCCCTTTGCATTGCACACTTTTCCACCATTGTGCATATCTTTCCTTTAGTGTACACAACTAGTGCGCACATTTAAAACCACCATACCAGCCTCATAGTAGTCTCCATGCCCCAAAGAACAATTCAAGGCCCTCTAAGTGAACCCCCTCACCCTGAGCATGCCTGCAGTTGTAGGTTTAGTGTTCACCTTCCATTGAGACTCTGCACTGAGTACCAACTGAACACATCACCGCTTATGCCTTTACCGCCCACCCACTATTCCTGGTCACCAAACTACTCTGCAACCTCCAATAAAGGGCCTAAGGAAACATCTACTCAGGTTCATTAGGGGATCCAAATCTAAACTTGTAGGATGTGAACCTTGCAGCTGTTATGAGAGAGATTGCTCAGTGATAAATTAGCCTAACATAGAGATGTCAGGTCTCTCAGCCCAATTCCACCACCATAATGCACAACCAAAAGTTACATCATGTAACCCATTCATTCTGTTCTACGGCTTAGAAAACTGAAATCAACCTAGTATCTAAACAAACCAAAAACCACCAAAAGAAAACTCATGCGAGTGAGCAAAGGTGCAAAAAATTGACACAGCAGACAAAGAGTAGTCTGAATCGTGTTTCGTTTTCCATTGGAAAACGAGCTGCGAAGTGAACTGAAGATCGATACGCCCATCTCAGTCAGGTGCTGCGATCTCCTCGTACATGGTATCCTGGCACGGATGATGCACATCCAATCTGTGCGATGAATCCTGGAGCGTACAGGATCGTATGGACCCTGTTTCATCGTCCACGAAAGATGTGTAGACATGTGTGCGAGAGAAGACGTGGCCTTCTTGACAACCCGTCGGTTGCATGCAGCATAAACAACTGAAGCCGGAGCACCCAGATGCATGATGACTGACTGTCCAGGATTACGTGCCACGGTGATATAAGAAAGCTATCTTTCGATAGTTCCAGGAACAGGGAGCTGCCCGGTCAGGCCAGCCAGTAATCCTTGTGCGTGCCTCAAGACACACATTCCATGCCGATAGAGACGTAAGCAACACCGTGATTTAAGAATGAAAGTATCGCTCGGTCTCCGCAACGAGTTTCATGCCCGAAAAGTGAATAGTCCTCCCTTGCCCCGAAGGACAAGATCTTGAGACATAGCACACACAAAAGGCGATTGTCTGGTTCGTCGCTCAGTGAGTTACCACCGGATTCATCTAGAACCGATCTAGGAGGACAGTATACTCAGACCTTGGCCCGTTCGCGAGGAAAGACGTTGAGAACGTCTCGTACGGAGCGAACATCGCAGCCTTGAGTCTGCTGTGATGAAGAGAAAGGAAAATTTTGCTTATCAGTCGATATGTTCGCGGATCTCCGAGATCCGTACTCCGACATTCCATGAAAAAGCTAATCATTAATTATCTGCACATCGTTTTTTCTGACGTAAAAAGAAATTTCTTCATGTAATTAAGCTGATTGACTGACAATTTAGTAGAAACGGGTGCAGATACAATCATGAAGATGAATATCACGAATACCTTATGCCTTCTGGTTGTTTGGGGAAACAGGAGCAGGACCCTTGAAATTTCTGAGGCTGATTCGGATAAAAGTTCAAGGGAATGTCCCCGCCCATCACCATCAATACCCCCGATCACTGTCCGCCCAACGCTTTGGCGGAGCTTTCGGGGGTCCTACGGGAGCCCGAGGGGTACTCATCCATCGGCCCGGAATCAATCCAGAGTATTTATGACGCCAACATGGTTATTTTATTGCATCCCTTACAATGCCTCCTAGCAAGTCTGTCAAATTGAACACCGGCGCTGCGATGCCCACAGTTGGCTTGGGTTCGTTGTTGTTTCGAAATTAAGTACAGCTTGCGGATGACTGAATGTATCATTTTCATCAAGGCACATGGAAATCCAAACCAGGACACGTTGAACATGCTGTGAAGTTCGCGCTACAACATGGGTACAGACATATTGATACCGCCGCCGACTACCGAAACGAGGAAGAAGTAGGCGTCGGTATCAAGGCCTCCGGTGTCCCTCGCAACGAGATCTTCTTGACCACCAAGCTCGGGAACGAAAGCCACCAGGCTGTCCTTGAAACACTAGAAGCCTCTCTAAAGAGACTTGACACAGATTATCTCGATTTATGTAAGTATGCACAGTGACCCGTCTTTTGTGTCCACAAGGTTTTGATGTGTTTGAGGGCTTATGCACTGGCCTGCGCCAATGAAAAATGGCAAAGCAGACAAAAGCGTAAACACCGAATATTGATATGTTATTATCCCCACTGAAGTCTAACTGCAGCTGGACTGGCTCGACACGTGGAAGACCATGGAAAAAGTGTACAAAGCCCACCCTGATAAGCTGAAGGCCATCGGTTGGATCAACTACATTCAACAGATGCTTCTCCGCATCTAACAACGATCATTAGGAGTCTCCAATTTTTCCGTCGAGTTCTTGAAGCGTCTTCTTAATGACCCCGAGGTCACCGTTTGCCCTGCCGTCAACCAAATTGAACTTCATCCGTGCGTGTCTTGAATCTTTGGCATTGCAGTTGCGTTCATCTTGACCCGACCCTTCATCTAGTTCGTGCCCCCAGCAAGATGTCGTTGACTTCTGCATTGAGAAGGGCATCTCACCCACCGCTTTCTGTCCTCTCGGATCGGACAACTCCCCTTTGCTGACGAATGGTGTCGTTAAGAAGATCGCGGATAAAAACAACGTCCAACCCGCAAATGTTTTGATATCTCTCCAGGCTAACCGACCCAATGTCACAGGTTCGTAAATTTGTAAATTTGTCGCCAATGCACAATAAATTAAGCTTCTCCTTTTCATCACAGTCATCCCTAAATCCGTCACAAACGCCCGTATCGCAAGTATGGAATTTTCAATACTCAAGTCTATGTCTAGATACTGATATAACATGCTTTCCTCCAAGACAATTTCAACGTTATCGATCTGACGGAGGAGGAAATTAAGCAGCTCAACGACATTGACAAGACCCAGCACTTCCGCGTTTGTCATCCCGCCTGGACTGGTTGGGGCGGTATTGGTTTCCCCGATTGCAAGTGAAAAATAGAAGCCGAGGAATCAGTGCAGCGGATACATAGATTGGTAGGAGTTCAGGCGTCTACGTCTAAAAGCCCTTGTACATAGGGTAGACATTAGATTGCAGCAACTTGCCCTGCTTGAAGCAGATACATAGTTGACATTTGATCAGATGCTATCGTAGGCCTTTGCGTACAAGTCATGAGGTCCAAGAGTTACATATAAGGCTTGAGCTGCTCCATAACTCTTGACGTAAGTACTAGGACTTCGGTTCAGATAATTGTGTAACTCACACCTTTATCGAGCGTCACTGCGCTCATCGAATGAATCATTGAACATTCAAGATACCTCGTAGATTCCCGGAATCTGTCACTGACCTGTTCTTGATTCATGACGACCCTTCCACGATTCGCCAAATATCCTTCAGCATCGAGCGTGATCTTCCAACGACCGCAATCTGAATTTGATGCGGGGATCAATACGTCGGCTGCATGGACTGAACATCTCGAAACGGGGTCTGCGGCAACCGATCATACTGGCTCACTTTCTGATGAAGAGCCAGATAACGACGCTGAGGAAGATCGACCAGCGCGGGCACTGTACGAATTTGAAGGCAAGGCCGAATTCAGGGAATTAAGTGTGGTTGCGGGTGACGATCTGGACGTCATCAAGGAAGACCTCGCAGATGGATGGAGTCTGGTAAGGAATAGAGCCGGGGAGATGGGCTTGTTGCCTCGAACTTATTATACAGCGCGTCCTCTGTATTTCACCTCTTTCAAGATTGTGCTAACATACATCCTTTGCAGTTTACACTAAAATTCACATTGGCCCCAGATATGGAAGTGACTGGCTCAGATGCGCCTTTTACACGTACGAAAGAAGCCTCTGTCGGCGCAGAGTCCATAACACCTCGCGCATCACCCAAATTGAGTACGCCGCAAATCCCACCCATCATCCCACAGAACACTGGTGAATGGCGCGGTAGCTTTCCAAGCTTTAGACAAAGCCTCCTCGGAGGCAAAAGCCTTAATCGGTTCTCGAGCTTCGTCACTAGTGGCGCGGAGGAGTTTGTGCTGAAGGGCACGCCTGCTGACGTTGTTATTTCGACTGAGCCGTTTCCAAATCACGAAAGAGATGCAAGTGACGCGACGATAGACGAGAAGGAGATTACTAGGTTAAGTCAGCTAGGAATGGGTGAGGCTGACTGCCATTTCATCGATGTTGGGCCAGCGTGGAAGGAGAAGTTGCCACCTTTCCGTGTGATTGTCCATTCGCCTTCGAAGAGAAGTTCTGTGCTGTCAGGCTCGTTCACAATGTATAGCGTAACGTCGCTTTTCCATCCCAACGAGAATGCAGACGAGGGCGGCGAGGGCGACGACGACTTGGACTATAGCGATCCACACGTTTCTCCGGCACATATCACTGTCCACAGACGGTTTTCGCATTTTGTTATTTTGCATACAGCGTTGATGAGAAGGCTTCCTGGAATCGCGTTGCCCCCATTGCCTGAGAAGCAGTATGCGGGGAGGTTTAGTGAGGATTTTGTCGAAGCGCGACGAGGGGACCTGGAAAGATATATTGGGAGGGTGGTGAGGCATCCTGTGGCTCGGTATGCTGAGGTAGTGACGTTCTTTTTAGGATGCGAGAGTGACTCGGTGAGTGTTCAAGCAACCAGCTGGCAGCTCCGGAGGATTCATCTTTTACATGGCTCGTAGGAATGGAAACGATTGGTACCTCAACATCTTGCCATGCCAGCTGCGGGGCCAGCATTCTACGCTCGCGTATTTCATCCTGCTTTCAATGTTGATGTAGAAGATGCCGAGGACGCTCTTGACCGATTTGATATGCATACCAAGGCCGTGGGCCGAGGTGTGCAAGGTCTGAGGAATATCTTTGGACGTGTGCGAGAAGCAAGAGTTGGTGGGTTGTATTTTTCTTTCTCAATAAGCAAATGATCTGATAACTACCAAGAGATGTCCAAGGCTGAACGGCTGTTGGCATATTCACTTCTTTCCCTGATCACTTCAAAGCCGTTGGCATCTGTACCTCGGCCAGAAGCAGATGAAGAAACTGAAAGGCATGGCGTGGAAAGTAAGGGTCTACTCAATGAGAACGGCGCATGGTGTTGGCGTGAAGACTGTCGAGGTGGCAATCTTCCTCATTTGTCTCCGCAAGGGGACTGATGGTCTCCAGACTGTTTAAAGTTAACCAAAGCTATGCAGAAGACATCGGAAACTCTCCAGTGTGTCGCAGACATCTATGACGATCATGTAGGGAATCTTCTTGACATACAATTTACTTGTTTTACTTGTCTCCAGGCAAGACGAACCCAACTAGCAACCCATGAATCACTCAAAGGGATGGCTCATCCCTCATTATTATACGAGGTGGGCCTCATTTTCCCTTCGTCCATCTCGTTGTTCACGTAACGCATAGGGAGTGGTGACTACACATAAGTCAACACTCTCGCGATATCGTGCAGCTCTTCAGGAGGGACGTGTACGTTGGTTCACCGGAGGTGCAAATTTCTGACTGTACAGAACGCAGACAGATGAGGACGTGGCTGCCCGCTGCGAGACAGTACTAAACACTACTATGGCTGAAATGGAGACATACCACACACAGAAGGGCGAAGACTTCCACACGCTGATGAAAGAACATCTTGATGGGGAAATCGCGGTCTATGAACAAGTCACCATAGCTGTTCTCTTTCATTCACCTGCTTATCTGAAAACTAAACAGGTCCTCAGCCGGCTCAAAAGCGCTCGCCGGGCATTCGAGTCCCCACGGTCTGATCAACTCGCAGACTCCCCACGCCAGCCGTCAATTTACGAACGCGAATTAGAAAACCCAAGGTTGGGCACGAAACCGCTGATGCAACCCTGCCCGCATGTTTTTGATTCAGCTCCGATGAGGCCAGTAAGTGTTGCGATACAGGAGGGTGTCGGCCTGTTCCTTGGTCCAGCTGCCAGGGGGAGTGTGTTTGGCAAGTTCTGGTAGGATGGAAATTTTATTTATTATACCAGACTTTGATATGTATCCATCCTGGACTACTTAGTACCAGTAGTTAAGGCAGTTGATATTGGATTATGCAGTGACTATGAGTGTACCGTCCGCCCATGAGGGTTGTGCTGGGTCTAAGAAAATGTTTGGCAACTTTTCGGCGTGAGCACGGCCACAGGCGCGTCTCAAGCTTGCCTTCGCGCTCATGTCTTCTGAACACGTCTCAACCCGCGTCAATTCCTCACGCCTCCCAAAATTCGTTGGCCAAACCGTCCGACTCGCATGCAAAGTCCTTCGAGTACGTTTCATCCATCCAACGAATCACGGTGAACAACAGCACAATTTCTGATATCATCTCATCTGCAGCAATCAGGAGACAATATGACTGTACAAGCGAGTGACGACGGGGAGGTCTTGATACAGGTCTCTAGGGTCCGTTTCTCTGCAGTTGCGACTAGCGATCTGGTGGCAGTTGTCAAATGATGTTTTGGTTTGGTGTTTGCAGGACGCGAATATCACAGAACCATATGTGGAGATAATTGGGAAGGTTATAGACGCGACAACGATACGGATGTTAACATGCACGAATTTGGGACCCGAACTAGGTTGTGTTTGTTGTCTTTCGTGGAGATGGCTAGCTGATTGATCAACGGTTTGAACATGCAGACATGAAACTCGTGAACGACACGATAGAGTTGATCCACGATCCCCGTTTCTACGAAAGGATGTTCAGTTGACTGACCTAACGGACGTTTTCCCACTTCGCTTTCGTTGTTTCATACTTACACCACGCTATCGAATGTATCATTACCAAAAATCATCCATCATATGTTCGAAATCCGGATTCGTGGCTTCAGGATCGCACAACTCTATCATGCAAGTATGGCTATATACACATGGATGATTGCTCGTCAAGTAGGAAGACCAGCCCCAGCTCTCGCCATCTTTTTATCATGTCCCCTCCTCCGATTATGGTTCCCCCGACTCGCCTTATTCTTGTCCTTCCATGCTCGTTCCTGGGCAGTGTTTGTCCCATCGCCTCCTCCTCCTCCTCCTCCTCCTCCTCCTCCTCCTCCTCCGCCTCTACCACCCCTCCCACCTCGACCTCGACCACGCCCGCGATCAGGGCCGCCACGACCCCTTCCTCGCCCAGTTCCTGACCCAGATGCACTGGGAGTCGCCTCACTCCAGATCTGGTTTCGATTACCCGCGAACTCATGTTTCTCCAATATCTTATCTTTCCTTGGCTGTAAGAAAACAGATCCCGTAAGTAACTAATAAACAATCAAAAATGTGAGGGTATAGAACTCACGTTGCGCTCCAACATAATTCTCCACCCTTCGATCTGCTCATTTCCCCATCCTGTAATGATAACACAACGTCGATCACCACCGTAAGGATAGTATGTAGAATATAACAAAAATCACATACCAGTTTGCACCCTCAACTCTTCCCTCGCTTTGCTCTTCCTGGTCCCGGCATCGCGGTCAAACAATTTGGGGTCCCGTATGTACGCCAGCTCCAAGATCGTTTCGGGCGTCTGAGCCTTCGAGACAGTTTCAACTCCCTCTTCCTCTCCTTCATCTTCCTCCCCGTCTTCACTCGCCTCTCCGTCACCCCCGAGTTTCACGTTATACAATCCGTCGAGATCTTCGTCGTCGTAGGCAAGTGTTGTGCTCTTCTTGCCTCTGCCCTCGCCCTCGGTTGCGTTTCCATCCTCCTCTTCATCCTCCTCGTCATCGTCATAGATGGCTTCGGCCCTCCGTAGGATATCAGCTTTCATCTGCTCTATGAACGACCTATCGCGCAAAACTGTCGACTCGTCTTGTCTGTAGTGGACAAATAAGATAGTAGTTGGCAGTCAATCAGCAACAAAAAGGAATACAACGAATACCTCTTCTTCCCAACTCTCAGCTGCGTTACATCCATCACCTCATCGTCAAACACATTCCTTCTCTCCCTGACATACCTTTCCACGTCATCATCACTATCTTGTCCTCGCACATCGCCACGATCCACGCCTTGCTGGTGCTTTTCCAACTCTTCAGGCCTAGGCGCCGTTCCCTCCAACAGGGCCTCGACAACCTTCTCGGGGTTCGAGCCTAGCGGTGGATGTTCTAACAACGCACGGATGTATTCTGGAGCATACTCAGGGAGGATGTCGAGGACTTGCGCAATCTTAATCTCGGTGTCAGGATCTGCAGCCGAAGCATGTGTCGAGATGGAAGAGCTGGCATTTTTTACTGGTGCCTTTCCTTTGCCCTTGTCTCTGCCTTTAGTCACGTTAACAGCCGACGAGGTAGACCCGTTGCCGAGGTTATCTATCCCGGGAGGGACACCAAAGGTATGGAGGAGAATTTTGAGGATACCTGGATTGGTCTTTGATGATTCAGAGTCTAGAGATTGGAGAGTGGATTCAAGGAGGTCGAGGCGCGCGTCCTTTTCTGCAGCTTTGCGGAGTGCTGACGCAAGAGTTCGGGAGAGGGAGTATGCGTGCTGGTAGTCTGTCAGGAGGGGCCGGTCGAGGAACGGGGTAAGAGCCACGTTGGCGTTAGTTGGGGACGGAGATGGAAGGTCTAATAAGGCAAAGATAATGTCAAATGTACGTTCTGCCTCTGCAGCGAGTGCACGGCCTGATGCGGAGGACATGTCGTGCAGGAGTGTGTCGAGGATTAGGTGGAATGAGTCCATGAGGGATACTTTCGTTGCTACCCAGATGGGTTCCCATTCGTCAGGTACCCTGAACAGTGCGTCACGTAGGACGGAAAGGCCGCCATAGGCCTGTGCGATGGAGGCGAGGCCTTGGTTGTAGATATTTGCGAGGACGACGATGAAGGACTTGCTATGTGCGAAAGGACGGAGGAGGTCGGGCGGAGATGAAGCAAGGAAGGATACGAGGGAGTGAGCTGTTTTGCGGATGGCATAAAGTCCCTGGGCAGGTGTGAGGAGTTGTGTAAAAGCAAGGACAAGGTCGACTTCAACTGTGCGTCTTAGATTCGAGTTGGACTCGACGGCAGCAGCGAAGATGGATTGGATCTGTGAGACATGGTTGGATACGTAGATTATTGAGAGATCAAGCAGCGTTTGGATGTCCAGTCCCGATGCGAGTTTTTCTGCGAGAATCAGTACGCGTTTGCGGATTAGTTTCTCGTCTTCAGAAAGGGTTGACTGGGGCTCCCAGATGAGGCCTTGAAGGATCTGGATAGCAGTATCTTTTGCATAAGATGTAACGAAAGAGCGGGCAGCTAGAGTATCGCGTTTTGCAGGAGGAAGGGCGATTGTTTGGAGGAGCGATGAGGAGATGGTTTGGTTTATAGTGGCAAGCTGGGAAGGGGAAAGCGATTTTCGCGTCTGAGTCGAGGGATAGGCGGGAATTCTGTCGATGACCATGTTCAACACACAGAAAGTATCGTTACAACTGAATTCGGGCCTTGCAACTCACTGCTCACTGAGGGAAATATTGCGGCAGCCAAGTAAAGCAGAGATTATATCTAGACAACAACAGTATTTTCTACAAGTGTAGCATTCCAAGATACTACATAGTGCTATAAGTTGAGCGTCGGTCTTCAATCTTCAAGGAAGAAATAATTCCCAGCATCTTTCACAGCGATGTCAGTAAGTATTCGAGGAAATGCTGCAGATTAGCACTGACTCTTTTGCTCTCGATCTTTGACACTGTTGAGCTTGTTCACTCGTGGTCGGAAGTTGGTCGGGTCACGTCGAAAAGTAATTTCCAGTGAGGCCAAGAACCTGTTCATCCCAGATAACAGGGTCTGTGGACTACAAAGGTGACCAGTGTTTAGCAAGAAGGTATAGAGTAAGAAAGAGCGTACGGAGTGGCCTTTGCGGAAATGGCAGGTTGCCCCTCAAACACGATGACCCGATCTGCGAGATATGTCGCCATGATGAAATCGTGCTCGATGACAAAGGCGGTCTTCTTCGCATGGAGAATGAATCTGTATCACTTTACGTCATTTGTAGTGCCATAGAGAGCTAGGAAGCAGACCGTTTGATGACTTTACTGGCGATGATACGTTGCTCAGAATCGAGGAAACTAAGGCGCACTTATGTACATTTAAACGCCTTGTATTACAATACAATACGCACCTGCTGGGCTCGTCAAGTAGGTAAACCGAGACGTTGGGTTTTCCTGTACGATTCTGTCAACGAAGACTTCGCACGCAAGGCCAAATGTAGCATACCTAGTGCGAGTACTATAGCCACTCTCTGCAACTCTCCTCCAGAGAGTGTCTTAACGTCCTGATCCATTAGGCTTTCCAAGTTCATAGGTTTCAGCACATCAGTCTGGAACTGAGGATGCATAAACGCGTGCTTGATCTGCTTCAACAACAGCATGCGGACTGTGCCAGGGAACTTCGGCGAGATGGTCTGAGGCTTAAGTGACACAGAAAGCGACAGCTTGTCTGTCTCCACATCGGGGGTCTCTACGCCTGCCAACAGACGGACAAATGTTGTCTTTCCCGTTCCATTCTCGCCCAACATGACGATAATTTCCGAGTCCGTGAAACTGCCCTCCTCCACAGTCAACTTGAAGGAGCCCAAGGTCTTGGTCATGGAAGGGTATGAATAATGCCGTGTTTTGTCGACAATGAGCTCGTCGGCTGTCTCTGACATCTTGAATGTAAGAGATTCCTCACGAAATCGCAGATTTTCAGTGGGGATGAAGCCGTCCAAGAAGATATTGATGCCTGCAGGGGGGAGATGTCATCGCCAAGGGCATTGTTGTGAAACAGCCGACTGACCTTCCCGAACAGAGGAAGGCATTGTGACAACACCATACATAGACGGCTTGCCGTATAGACAACATATGAAATCAGAGAGATAATCCAAGACGGACAAATCATGCTCGACTGCTACCACATAGCAATCGGGTGTGAGGAGTGAGCGGATGACTTCAGCCGCCTTGAGTCGCTGTTTTACGTCCAAATAACTTGAGGGTTCGTCAAACATATAGCTATTCATACACTTTTATCAAATTTCTCAGAATGAACAATACGGAAAATACATACACATCGGCCTTTTGGATACATGACATCGCAATCGCGAACCTCTGGAGCTCTCCACCAGACAGTTGGGTGACTTCGCGATCCAGAACTTTGTTTAATTCCAGTTCGTCGCACATCTTCTGTTTGTTGTCAAGTTCGAGCTTAGAATCAAGCATTTGGGAAACAGTCATCGTTCCTTTGATAGCTCTTGGAATATGATCGACATATTGTGGTTTGATTAGTGCTTTTAGATTGTCCTCCAGCACCTTTGTGAAGTAGTTCTGCAGTTCAGAACCACGGAAATATTTAAGAATTTCTTGCCAGTCCGGGGGGTCCTGCGACGATGCAGCAAGAGTCAGTGGAGGATGCAGTTAAGACACATACATCATAACGACCAAGATTCGGTTTCAGCTTTCCTGCTAGGATCTTCAGTGCAGTGCTCTTCCCGATACCATTAGTTCCGACAAGTCCTAGCACTTGGCCAGGCCGTGGAGTTGGTAGCCGATGTAACTTGAACGCGTTGGCGGTATATCGATGCGTGACTTCGGATTCCAAGTTGGTTGGGAGGTTGATGATGGCGATGGCTTCAAATGGACATCTGCGAATAACATGAACCAGAGAACTACAACATCCAAGACATCAAAAGGCTCACTTCTTGACGCAAATACCACAACCGATGCACAGAAACTCGGAGATGAACGCAATCTTGTCCGTAGGCTTGACTTCAATGCATAGTTTTCCTAACAGGATTTTGAATGTAACGCATAAACACTCTCAATCTCTGTTTAAGAGACTGACCCATTTTTACGACGGGACATGACTATTGAATGATCGTTTAAGCTAAGAGTTCGAAGTAGAAAGGCACGACGCACCTTCTTGCACTCCTGGGCACATCGCTTCGGCTTACACCGATTGGCGTCAACAATAGCGATGCGAGTGATTTTATCTGCCATAAGTCTGCAGTTGGACGCTGGGACATGTATCCGCTGCAAAACTTTGATGTCGGTGCCGCTATCGTATCACATGATCATCTGTATGTCGATCAATCCAAGCGATGTGATTGGCTCATGCCAGTGGCCAGTGGGTTTGATTCTTGACTTTATCGATGGCAAAAAAGGGCTCAGCATCTACCGACAAGAAGGCTGGGGAAAAGAAGAAGGAAGATAATCAGTCAACGGTGATGCCTCTACTCTCTAATCCTTGCGGCCACGCTGATTCAGATAAAGGGAAAGAGTGGCTTGAAAGCCGCAACAGCTGTTAATGTTCGCCATATCTTATGTGAGAAGCACTCCAAAGCAACAGAAGCACTGCAGAAAATTCAGGTTCAACCAATGTTGCCTCAGCTTTGGCTAATGGCCATGTAACAATCCTTCTTGTAGGAGGGCCAAGCGTTCAACAAGGTTGCTCAGGAATACTCAGAGGACAAAGCTAAAGGTGTGCCATCGCTCTTTATGAGGTAGAAACAGTTTCCATATCGTTCTATACAGCTGGTGGTAGCCTGGGCTGGATGACGAGAGGGAGCATGGTGGGTCCATTCCAAGATGCAGCTTTTGCCCTTACACCGTCGACAGTCGATAAGCCTATTATTTCTTCTCTTGTCAAAACCAATTTTGGGTATCATATTATCATGGTGGAAGGTCGACGATGACTAGCAATACATCCTGGATTTTGCTAATGCATATGCTGAGTAAGTCCAGACAGCAATACACGATCTATCTAAGGTACAACTTGACTAATAGTGCAATACTACACTGAGTGCTGATTAGTTACTTATGTATATGTATATAAACCATGCGACAGCTGCGATCTACCAGTCCGCAATACCTGGAAGCCAGAAAGCGTTAAGCCTGTAACTGATTTACGACTCGAGAGAATAATGATAAGGTGTAGGCGGTGGCGGAACTCCAGACACTGGCAGGACGGGGTATGGGTTTTCCTCTTTGTGTATTGATGATACTGCAGTACCTCGCCGAGTAGGATCAGGATGCGGAGCAATTGAACGCTGTCCAGTTCGAGTATAATGAGTGTAATGAGGGTCGGTATACGAATATGTGTATGGAATAGTGGGATAGGGCGCAGGAGGAATAGCGCTTGACGTATATCCTAAGCGACCATTCGTAGCATGAGAAGCAAGGTATGCGTAAGGAGAGGTGGTGGCGCTCGCGAGTTCGGGTTGCTTTGAAATACCAGAAAGATTGGAACGGATGGTTGAGGATATCGGAACCTCCCTTGAGGTGCGTCTCGCACTGGCTCGCGACGTATCATGGGTGAGAGAGGACATTGGGGGTGCGGAGTCAGGTACTGTTCCTGGTTGTGGCAAATCTTTGCTTGACTCGCGAGCTTCAGGTGTAGGAGAACGCTTGGGTGCACCAGCAGCGACCTTCTCCAGCTCCAGGTCCACAAGATTGGACTTGTAATAGTTGCTGACCTGGACCGTGGTCTTCAATTATAATCAGCAAAGATGTCCGAATCTCGAAGAAAAGCAGAATATCACCTTGTTGGGCATGGAAGCTGCGATACGCTTGAAATCGTCGCCATACTGTCCCAGTAATTTCAAGAAGAGGCCTGAATGCATTTTGAAGCACATCAGTTTGGGGAATGAACGCAGGGATGAGCTCACTCTTGTCTTCGTCAGACCATTGGATAGAGACTGGTGTGACCTTGCGACGGATATTTGATTCAGCCTGATCCGCAGGTTTGGTCTCTTGGACAGGATCGGGTGGCTCTTCAGTGACTATAGCAGCAGATTTGACCTTCCGTGGACGTCTCGACCTCTTTGCTGGTCGCTCGTTATCCTAAATTACTGTTGAGTTCGATCCTAAAGAAACGATATACAGAACTTACAAGAGGCTCATCTTCTGCATCCTCCACAGTTAGGGATATCGTTCTACTTAACGGTGCAGTCAAGGTAAGATGTGTAGGAAGAGTATTCGTAGTAAGTGTAGGTGTAGCAGGAGTTGTGACAGGAGCAGGTGTGGTGATGGGAGTGACATTGCTAGAAGCAGCAGCGGAGGCCATACCTGTACCTCGGCGTCGTCTTGGTCGCGTTTCGGGTTCCGGGGTAGGAGTTGCAGTAGAGGTTTCTTCTAATTGAACTATGGTAGTGCGCCGTGACACAGTAGGCTTCTTAGGCTCTTTTGGTGGAGGGCGAGCCATCCGTCTTCGTCCTGTGCGTCCAGATGGCGCCGCTGGCAGTGGAGACTCAGACTCGCCGTGCACCTCAGCATCATGTTGCCTTATATCAGCCAACAATCCGTTTCCTTTCTTCCTTCCTGTCCCTCTTCTTTTGCGCTTACCGGGTGCATGCTGCGAGATAACCTTGCGAAAGTCGATAACCTTCTTCTTGTGCAGGTAATAGTAATCAACACATTGCGCAGCTGTCTTGTTCGGGATATGTTCTGCGATCACGCCGAACTGCTTGGGGTATGCGGCAAACTTATCGAGGAAGATCTCTTTCTCCGCCTCCGTCCAATCATGAATGCCTGTGGTGGGCCCATAGTATTCGCTGGGGTTGTCTACGAGATGGTTAGTATCATCAAAGACATAATCCACCTTCCCATTTGTCACTGAGATCATATCAGGGACAGTAGCAAGGTTTCTCAGGGAAAGTTGATTGGGATCTGTGGCTTCGTCATATCCAAGACTGGCGATGATTTGCTCCATTTCAAGGTCTGAGCGAACTGCATCACTCATATTTGTGGATCGACGTGTGGCCCTGGTCACAGGCTGCACATTCTCAGATTCTGCTATCACAGCTGGCCTAACCTGATCATCTAAGGATGCGCAATGGGCAAGCCAGCGTTCGTGAAGCGAAACGTATTCCTTTCGAAGGCGTTGTATTTTTTCGGATATAACAGTTTGACGATGCTGAAAGTGCTCCACCAATGAGCCGCGGAGGGAACTGAAATGCTCGATTCTGTCTGCTTTACGCCTTTCTTCGAAAACCTCTTCAAAAGCAATCTCCTCCGCGGTTAATTGAGGGTCGCGTGAGTGTGCAGCGAGTTGATAGTTGGTCATTAACACTGGGTTCACGCGATCTTCTCGGGTCTGATGATCGTAAAGAAGTCGTGTTATTACAACAGTACGTAGGGCTTCCGTGGTCGACTTAGCGTCAGACAACTTTGGAATGTCCTCCGGTTTGGGAGGCGTTATCTCCTGCCGGATCTGAGGAACAATCTTTGGCTGAGAGTTTGATAACCTTGCCGTTGGTATTGCACTCGGCTTTGAAGTCAAAGTAAACCCCTGGTGGTCAGATCCCGGAAGGTTCGCAATTTGATTATTCGCACTCGGTGAGGAGGGCACAGGAGAGACAGGAAGGGAAGCGCTGGCGGGAGTAGTGTTCAACGTAGTTAGACCAGTACCAAGGGTTCCGACAGTCTTGAGTGTCAGTCCAGGCTCCACAACACCATTCAGATGAGGGGGTTTCTCACTGTCAGAAGGGCGAATATGCTGTACTGCTACAGGGCCTATGAAAAACTGTAAGTATCGATTCAACTAAAGAATAATAACGTCGTACTAGGTGACAATGGAAGCGGAGGCGGAGGAACAGGCGCATCAGTCACCATAACAGATTCTGGCTCCAACTTCTTCGTTGGCTGGTCTGAAGTGGTACTTGGAAGTAACACTTGGATTGATCCAGTTTTCTTGGCATCGCTGTCGAGGCCGATCGGGGGAGAAGCAACTTTTGGTGAAGATGGAGGAGACTGCACAAGTTTTGCATCAGCATTCACTTGAGTTGTCTGATGGGTATCATCTGCGACGTTTACTTCCGGTGCTATGGGCGGATGGGCTTTTTCAACAGGGGGCGGAGGTATTCTGTCAGAGGCTCTTGAAGACGCGATCGAGGAAGCAATTGAAGAACGAGAGGGTGATCGCGTTCGCGATTTCTTCCCAGAACGCCCATTGGGATGCTTTGAAATAGTGGTGCCATTACGTAGAGAACGGGTGTAAGACACAGAACGCCCGCGACTGGATGAACGATCTCTGGAACGACGTTCGCGACTGGATGAACGGCTGTAGGAGTAGCGACGGCTATTCGAACGACGACGTCGACTGATGGATCCACGACTACGACTGAGAGAGCGACGACCATCTCGTGAAGAGCGAGTTCCACGACTATAAGTGTGAGGTCCGCGACTGGGCGAGCGACTACGTGAACGACGCCGCCTTAAATAGGGAGATGATCTACGAGGCTCACGCAGCGGGAGCGATACGCTTCGAGGCCTTGACCGTGCGGCGGGCCAGATGTTTCGAACGCGAGGCCTGGGTGAACTCTTTCTGCGGTGGTCTGGGGTCGAAGACGGATAATCAGGTTTATAAGAGTCATATCCCGTCCGACCGACCACAGAACGGTCGTTGTGAGGCCCTGGACGGTAGGTGTCACCATGGATTGTCGGAGATCTCTCATCTGGCCCTCGTGCACTGCAGAGGAGTGAGTAGCTCAAAATAACTTTAAGAGGAAGGTATTTTATACTCACGTGTCCTCACGTCGATCGGAATGGCTCTGCTTCCACGAATCAGATGGCTCAAACATCCTTTTAGCTAGTACTGAACCCCTGCGACCTCTGTCACGTGAGGCAGATGGCGTCGGTGACGAAGGCTGTTTTTGCTGCACTATCGAAGTCTCGAGGGGTTGTTGCCAGGCTGAAGAACTATCCCACGGGTCTACATCTGGGACGTAGGAAGATAAATACTCAGGGCTTTGTGAACGAGCAAGATATGGATTTGGAGTGAGTCTCGAAGTGGTCCAGGGTGATAGAGACATAGCACGATATGGATTAGGTGTATCAGCGTGGTAACGTCCAGATATTGGCGATGGAGAGCCGGGACGATAGCTGTCAGACCAAGTCGGCCCGGGACGAGGCGGAGATCGAGACGGTAAATATCGGTCATAAGTCATGTAGCGACGTGGAGGAGAGGGTGATCTTCGGTGCGAAGGGAGATGATGCGGCCTCTGCAAATGAATTGATAAATTGGTTTTTAAAGTCAGAGAGCTAAACTGACATCGTAGATCGAGTCGGGTGCACGCCAAGAGTCTCCAGGAACGTAGGTGGAATAGGAGTAGGATGCATCATAACCCCCAGAAGACATTTGAGGCGGAGGTATCAAATTCCAAGATAGGTCGAAGACAATGTGGATGGCGCTTCCACAATAAAAGAACACTTCCAAGAAAGTAAAGCTAGAAATTAACAGCAACTAGCTAAATAGTATTCAGAGCTCCAGAGCCTGCGAGTTGTATGAACTGGCGTATGTCGAGATGTGAGGACTTGCAGGTGCAGAGCTGACTGGATCCGCCACAGCTAAACTTTGTGTCTGTTGATTTCCCACGATATTCACACGACCATGGCTCCTCCCTCGCCAGAACCAGGAGGGACATCTCGTCTCCGCGAGCCCTCTAAGCTTTTCTACCAACAGGACACCATCCGACGATATATAGTATTGGCTTATTGGTGCATTATTGTCTTGGCCCTGCCCTTATGGTGGTCAACCACAAGCATCGAACGTCTTTCCCTACCTTCAAGTCGCGTCACTTCCCAGGCTCGAAGCCATCTGCGCATTCCCATTAGATTGAATATCGGCACTGAACATAATGAGAAGCTCTTGGTGTCCAGACTAAAAGAATCAATTGATGGACTTGTTCTCAAGTCCCCAGATCGGTGGAAAGGACTTGACATCCATGTGAACCAAAGACAGACTAATGGTACGTCAATCTCCAAGTGGAAAGAACACATGGAGTAACCTCCGTGCATGAAAGATGACAAGGATGCATATACGATTGTAGATGGTACCGAAGGCGCTGTTGTACAGGACAGGCAGCTAGCATACCCACTCCACTCACCAACATGTGTGTTTGTTCTTATAATTGTGAAGACATGTGCTGAACTATATTACTGTATCAGTATACCAATTCACAGAAATAACATCCTCTCTGATTTTGCCATTAACAACAGATGAGCAAGATCATCGAGTCGCACAGTATTCATCCCGTTACCGCCTCTCGTTCACGCTCCTCAACGAGGATGCTGCAGCCGGACATTCAGTGTCCAAGTGGGCCGTGGCGGACGCAATATCACGTAAGAGGCAACTGACATTGCAAATACCGAACGGTAAGCTAATGCATCGAATAGACCACATCTCACCTATCCTCAAACGACTTTCGGTCTTGCACAACTTCACAATTGAGAGCCAAGTTCAATTTCATGCTCCGTTAGCCTTTAAGCCACTTCCTGTCGATTCTGGTTTTGGAATAACACCAGAGGACCTGACGGTCTTTGTTAATTCCGCGGAATGGACATTATGTGATTACACCCTTTGGCCACTTCTCTCTCTTTCTAAATTAAGGTTGACATAGCGTCCAGCATATCAAATGACCCTGTTCTCCATTTTATCCTTTTCGTACCATCGACATCCCATCGACCACTGTACATCATGAACCGTCAAGGTACGCTTCGTTTGTACTCCACAATGTTGTCTTCATTCGCTTTTGAAAGGATCCACATCGTCTTCGAATGCGTTCCTTCTTCCTCAGTGGGGTGGAATTGTCATTTTTGACCTGCCAGAACAGGATGGATCGTCAGCTGTGGAATTGTTGTCCGCCAGTCTCGACCCCATATTTTCGACGTTCTCCAACCACCTCCTCGCACTTCTTGGAGTGCCACATTTACCATCCGGCGTAACCATATTCCCAAGCGATCGCAATCACGTACTATCAGACTGGCAACTCGACGCGCTCATACGCCGACGTACCCTGGAAAATGCACATGGCTCCCAAGAAACCCTTCAGAGCATAGTCAAACTGGTAGGTCAAATAGAAAACATGCCCGTCGGGCAGGATGTCCTGGGAGATATCCACGACGCACTTAATGCGCTCGAAAAGGTACATAACCTGTCTCTTCGAAAGTATTCTGTTCAACGCCCAGTGGATAGATGCATAGTTCCTCTAACACGTCGCTGATCGAAACATTCCACCACTCAAGTCGCGCACACACACTTTCATCGCGGGCGTTCTTTAACCCGGACATGCTCGCGCTTTTGTATTTCCCCGCAGAGCATAAATATGCGGTCTACACCCCGTTGTTCGCTAGCGCGGTAATTCCATTGATTGTAGCAGCCTCTCGGGAGTTTAAAGGGTGGAGAAATCAACAAAGAGAACGGACAATATAGTACATATCGCGATTATACTGGGACTTGATAATTGTTAAACTAGTGGTGTGGCCAAGTGCAGCAGATATATATACAATAAACGATATTGCGCTGTGCTGTGCATGATGAGTGGAAGATCCTCACACTGATAGTACATTCACTAGCATTCACTTCACGGCACGGGTAATGGTTCAACGGCTACAGTCCTGCGGCAAGGGTTAACAACGTTGAATGATTCATTGCCAGTGCATTGACTCGGAAGGTGGGGCAATTCCATATGCATCGTACGTCGCGGACTCTCGCGGCATTGGTGCGCCCTGAAATGGGAAGACTAGATATTCAGCTTAAAGCTGCAGTAAGCTGCGGATTCCTGCGACGTCCGGACCAGAAGAACGACATGAGGGAAGTGCAATAAACAAGCTGGTGCACTGCAAGAACTATGATTCCCTATAATTGGGAATGGTCTGTACATACAACCGGAACCCAGGCCCGAACCCAGCGATCGCCTCGTTGTGATACTAGTGCCGCTAACTAAAAACGCGCCGAGTGTTTGCTATTGGGCTCGATTTAAGGCACAAAGGTAGAAACGTTGGCAGAACGAGGAGTGTGCATGACTCGGGCAGGGAAGGAGAAGGCAAATACGACACTCGGCCACAAGCGACATGAAGTACTCCGAAGTTATAGGCTCACCCACAAGTCCGGAACGTCGGAAGTCTTACAGGCACAGATTACCGTTGGTGAGTCAGGGGAACTGTGGTCTACATCGATCGCATTTTGCACCGTCGTAAATGCAGCTAAAAACGCTCATAAGTTGACTGCGTCCCGGGCGAGCGCGCGGCTGTGGGCTCAAGATTTAGAGCCCTCGGTCTTGCTCCCTGTGACATAAGTTCGAGTCGACCGAGGAGACCGAGCTGCTCGGTTGTACCACGGCTGTACAAAAATAAAAAAGCACGTCTTACAGCATGTCGACATACATGATGTTCATACACCTGAGCAGCCTCACCCTTGGGCTCGTATTCCCATCCCGAGACATTCGGACGAGATGAATAATGCGACCGGAGAAGCTCTGTGATTTTCGAAAAGCCAGCGGACGTCAGAAATGATAGGGACTGTAGGCGCTCACCAAAATTACAACTGGAAACATGAGCCTTCACACCTGATCGCTCTTGGGTTCAAAGTCAGGAGATTATTTTCGTTCCATTCGGGTATGGTTGCACAGAGCAGGTCACTCGAAACAATTAGACACCGCTGCAATCTGTTTTGAGACCAATACGAGCGAGTTACGTCGAATGGTGGAGCAACAGACCGATATTGAGGGAAGAAACAATATGCAAACGACGAGGCAAAACAAAACACGGTAAAGGAGCGAGTCACCGCGAAATAATGGGGTTTGACATCCGAGTCGACAACATACTACGAGGCGAAGACAAGATCCGTGATATTCTTGAGCTCAAAAGTTCCGGAATAAAGATCGCAGGGGGTGACATGCCATTGACATCTATTGACAATCCACTTTTGCACCGCCAGATAGCCATGAGGTCGCAGCCGCCGTTGACATCGTTGCCAATTTCCAGAAGAGAAGCGACAGAGATAGAACTGGCAAATACGTCTGTAGCGAGAATAGATAAGCACGCCATGTTTTCCATTTCACGACAGGTGAAACCGTCAACTCACCATGTTACCACCGGTATATAACATGGGACAACAAAGATAACGTCGATATATAACCTTGCCTTCCCAATCCCCTGGTCTGATTCATGGACAGACCCCTTTGTTGTCCTACATCCGAGTCTGTGGAACGAGTTCAAAGTATGTAGTACAATAATCACATGACGTCAGCTGCTGCAAGTTTTGAATTACATTCTAGTTGTCCCTGACTATCATCAAACATCCTCACACAATCATGGGATCTAAGATGAATGTCGAAGGTATGCTACTCTTCGAGCAGCCTTTCGTCCGAGTACGTTCATTACTTTGGTTACTTCGACCCAAGTCACATACAGATCAAGGTACCATATGAAAACTACCGTAAAGTCTTCCGAGCATCACAAAAGAATGTCGAGCGTGAACTCGGCGCGGTTCACAATACTTCGATCGACTTGGCCAACCGTGCCGCAGTTGGAAATGTAGACAAAGAGGAAGTGCTGAAATCGATTGACGGCATGATCGGAAGAGTGGAGAATCTCAAGCGCAAGGTGTGTGATTTCATTCAGATTCTTGCCTTTTGTGCCTGATGCTACTACATCCAGCTCTCCGATCTGCAAGAGACAGCAGGAAAGCCTACACAGGATGTTATGCGCGAACGTTTGCACCATCTTGCCATAATTGAGACTCTACCAACGACTAGTGGGCCTGAATTCACGAGATGGGCAGATACGAGGTTGGACAGATGGCTCGTAGATTGGTGTTTGAGAAACGGCAAGGAAAAGACGGCCAAGAAAATCGCGAAGGAAAAGGAAATAGAGGTGTGTGCACTCTCGTGGATGACATGATGACATGATGACATGGCATGTTTTATAGACTCTAGTGGATATCGATCTGTTTGCGGATATTCGCAAGATAGAAACCGCTCTAGCGCGACACAGCTGCACGGAAGCCCTGTCGTGGTGTAGCGAGAACAAGACCGTACTTCGCAAGATCAAAGTCAGTTCAGGAGGCTAATTGTCCGTCAATATATAATGATCCAAATTTTATTTCGTATCAGAGTACCCTCGAATTCGAGCTTCGACTTCAGGAATATATCGAACTGTCTAGAGCACGCAAAACGCAGGAGGCAATATCCTATGCAAAGAAATACTTGATATCATGGCAAGAGACCCATCTGATGCAAATCCAAGCTGCTGCTACATTACTTGCCTTCGCTTCCGACACAACGTGTGGGCCATACAAAGTAAGCGAGTTACAAGTCAAGCTAATTACAACTGAATTCACAATCTGTTTATAGCGTCTGTATGACATTTCTCGTTGGGACAACCTCATCCGATCATTTCGTCTGGCCATATACACTCTTAACACACTACCCACTGAACCCCTACTTCATCTTGCCCTCTATGCTGGATTAGCGTCACTCAAATTGCCTGCATGCTATGATCAGTCCACAAAGAATGTTGACTGTCCAGTGTGCGATGGGGAGGTGGGGTCGGACTCTCAGGGGCTCGGACTCGGTAAACTTGCAGAGGAGGTTCCACTGAGTCATCACGCAAACTCTACGATCGTATGTCGAATAAGTGGGAAGATTATGGATGAGGACAATATGCCGATGGCTTTTCCAAACGGTTATGTTTACTCCAGAGAGGCACGTCTGCGTCTTCCAGAGTATTTCTAGGCTGATGTTTGATTCAGGCTTTGGAGGAAATGGCTGCAAAGAATGAAGGAATGGTCACGTGTCCACGCACAGGTGCAACATGCACATTTTCATCATTGAGAAAAGTTTTCATATCATGAGATGATAATCTTAACAACCATGCATTGTCTTACTGGGTGATTTATGTATTACTTAATTTCTGGCTACCATGAGGTCGCTCACAGTGCTTAGAATCAAATGGGGGAAATCTCTAGAAACTTGTATCTTGCTGGGCTCGGCGATCACAAGTGATCATGCGAAAGTAATGGACCTTGCCAAGTGCGATGCTTTTGATATCTCATCTGCAGTGCCACGCTGCATCGCGCATATCCCTCCCTCTCACTACTGTTAGCTTGTCATATGTGCTTAAATTGTGTCAGTGGCTACTATAGCAATCTTCACTGTCATCACTACTATCACTATCTTCTATGTATGTCAGCATCTAAGTTACAGGTTGAAGTGTCCCATGGGCAATGGGGATGGGAGTCCACTTACAGTGATCAAATACTTGAAATTATTGACTCTCAATGTTCCAGAACTATCCCATAGTCAAATGAATACAAAGGCCAAAGGGGTGAAAGGATGAGTTGACATGGTAGGTGTTATGCACAGTTGCTTACTATAATTTTTTCTAAATTTCTTTTTTTCCATATTTATTTAAACCTACAAACATTAAATTATGCCAAGTTACGCTATCTTACACTAAAATCAATTGTCATTTCCCATGCTTGCTATTTTTAGCATATGTACATGCATGTATGCATGCAACCTCTTACTTATTAGAGGTTGGGTTCTTGGCCACCTAAGCAATTATGATGGACAGAGAGTTAATGTACAGTTTTTATGTAAGATCTTCTTTAAATCCTACTCAGACATTGTCTAAAAGGTTGGGAAGTGGATGACATATGTTTTGTTGGGGATGGCTTTCTGTAAATATTTTCCAGTGACAGGTGCTAAATCAGGCAAGACTAGGAAGTTGGCCACCCATGGGAACCTATGCTCAGGTGACACATGTCACTATCCTTGTCATCTCAATGCACAACATGTGGTCTCTGGACACAAAAATGCATTCATGTATATACATAGCAGTAAGTCCAATCTACTCAAAAAGTGAAGGTCTGAACTATTTCCCCTTTATAGCAAGTCTTGTGCTATGCCTCATTGGTAACCCATTCTTAGCAACATTCTCTCTACCTACTGGCTCAATGCTGAGTTCATCTCCCAAAACAAACTGTGGGATCTTCCCTTCAGCATCTCCAGATTGAACTGGTCTACTATTGGCAGAAATAGGGTGCTCCTTAGATACTGGACAAGGCTTCGACTGCAGTGGCACAGCTGTGATCCCACTCAATGCATTCTTCCCCCCTGCATGTTTCCCAGAATGTCCTGGTCATTGTGTGGCCATGATGACATCATCTGCCAATCAAATGTTCATATCATAAGCTGAAGATACTTCAAGTGCTGGTCCTTGCTCAGCTGGGACTGGATTAAAGCATAGCATGAGTCTGGGTCACTCACAAGTACCTGTGGATAGAACCATGGGAATACTCATGGGTACATATGTACACTCGTGGCTCTGGGTCATCCATGGGAATCAATTCCTGAGGATCTTGGTATCAATTTTAGAGACCATGAGTACTTGTACAAGTACTTGTGCATGAACCAATCCACCAGTCAACCAGTGGTTTGGGAAGAGTGTAAATATACTATATACCATGTAGAATTCCAATTTATGAAAGGTATCACTCAAGTGTTATATAATTACACTGCTCTGGGTTTTTAAGAAAAATAAAAAGAAAGAAGTATTTACTATCAATGAACAGCTGCACCATCAAATTACTCCATTAGGGAGCATGTAGATATATTGTATACCCTGCTTATTGGTAATTTTTGAAAGGAACCGTTGTGCTGTTATTGAGTTACAGTGCTAAGGGTTTTTTACCTGAATGAGAAGGGAGGGTGTTTATTATAGATGAATGGCTCTACTATTCAACTAGTACTTTGGAGAATATGCAGACATACCATGTACAATGTAGAGTGCAGGTTTATGAAAGGAACAGTTTTACTGTTATTGAGTTATGATGCTGCTGGTTTTTGAGAGCTATGAGGAGGAAGGGATGGCTGGTACAGAATAATGGATACATTATTAAACTATTAATTTAGAGAGGATGTAGATATACTATGCACAAAGTAGAATCCCAGCTTATAAAAAGAAATGTTGAACCATTATTGAGTTATGATGCTGCAGGTTTCATAGATTATGTTTAAAGATCTGGTTCAGTCCAGTTGTTCAATCCCCAATGGGAGCAACCAGGACCACAACCAGTCCATACCAACACTCAAACTTACAGGACCACAACCAAACTGAATAAAACTGGTCCTATTTGGTTTGGTTGCCCCCAAAAGACTGGTTTTGACCAGTCTTCACCACTGTTTTTTGTTTCTAACTAAATTCTATTATATACTAAATAAAAGTAAATACATTTACACCCTGCAAGCAGTTTCTCACAGAAGTGGAGTGATATTAGGAAAATAAAAAATGAAACATGACAGAAAAACCCTTCCCCCACCTACAGGAGGCAGAGGAGGGGTGGGTAGGGGTCTGTTAGCAGCAAGAGAAAATGAGAATAACAAGAAGAAAAGGTCCTGCTGTCTCACATTTGTAGCAAGGGTGGGCGCTGCTGCTCATATGTTGTCCCCAGCAATTTGTTCCCCCATTTGCATTGTTGTTCATCATCTACCCATTTGTGTTGTCATCTGGCATTCCCCCATTTCCTATTTGCATGGTCGTCTGGTGTTCTTCTGTTTGCATTGTTGTCCATTGTTCCCCAGTCCATCCCCCTGTTCACATTGTTGTCCACTGTCCTCCCATTCATCCCTTGTTTTGTTTTGCTGTCCAAGTAGGCATGTGACCCGATGTGTCTAGTGATGAGGAATAGTCCGAGAAAGCAGTGGGTGAGTTTCTTGGATGGACAGATGGTAGAGATGTCACTAGAGTCAAGGTAGACATGATTACCAACCTTATATGTGGGCATGAATGAGTAACACTGGTTGTAGAAGCATGCCATGTTATCCTTTGCCTCCTCCAAGGTGTCCTTGATCCATTCTGTAAACTCGTTCACTGTCACCAAGTATGAGGGTGCTTGCTGAGGCTTGAAGCCCATGCGTGGGTGTCACCCTGTGTTGAGGAGTAAGGGAGTTTGTTGGGTGAAAGAGTGGATGTGATTGCTGTATCCAAACTCGGCCATGGAGAGGAGATTATTCCAATTGTCTTGTCATTCGTTGATGAAGATACAGATGTACTGCTCCAGTACTTGGTTGACTCACTCTGTCTGTCCATCTGTCTGTGAGTGGTAGGTGGTCTAGGTGAGGAGTTTGATCCCCAGCAGGCAGTAAAGCTCCCAGGTGAACTCTGCAACAAATTGTGGTCCTCGATTGCAGAGGAATGTGCCAGGTAGTCCATGGAGCTTCCACACATGGCACAAATAGAGTTGAGATGCTCCACGCACAGTGACAGTTGTATGAGGGGGAATAAAATGAGCTTGCTTCCCAGCAGAGTTGACTGTACACATTACCACATCAAACCTATTGGACTTTGCCAGTGTTGAAATTAAATCCTGATGCATGCTGCATACATGCACATGTTACTGCGCTTACTGCGCATACATGTGGTAAACACATTCCTGAGTCATGTGACATCCTTACTATTATGTATATAAGGAGAACCTGTACTGTAGTAGATATACAGTGTTCTTACCTCTGCTAAACCCTAGCTCTAAGACTAACTAAACCCCAGGTAGGTTATAAGGAACGTGTTGTCTCTTCCTCTGTGCAGCATATGTAGTCTGCTCCAACAGGTTATGGGCCCTGCTGGGCACGTCGCGAACGCGCCTTAACTGGCTGCGAACGACGTTGACTTCATTGTCTCCAAATTGTAACCTTGCACTCTTCGTGAGCTGCATTGCGCTCTCTGCGAGCTGCATTTAAAAACCTAGGTTGACTAGGGTTAACCACTCTGAAGGAGTGTTTTTGCCTGAGATTATGGAACGTGTTTTCTTGAATAGAGGACTGATTGAGCGCTTTTACCAGCTGCCACTATAACATCATGTCTTCAACTCTTGAAAAACTCGTACAAACTTTCGACGGCTCTAACTACATTCAATGGGCCGACTCAATGAAGGCGTGGCTCAGGTCTCAGGGCCTCTGGCAAATAACTAGCGGGATGGAACTAAAACCACCCCTGGCGCCTCCTTTGACGGCAACAAATGCTGCACTAGTAGTGGAAGCTAATGCCAAGCTCCAGACCTGGAACAATAAGAATGACCAGGCGATTGGTAGCCTAGTGCTCCACCTGGCCCCCTCTATTCGGCAGCGTGCCAACACCAAGGACACTGCTGAGGAGGTATGGGATCTCGTCCACACCGACTATGGTGTCGATGGCCCCTCCCAAGTCTTTGCGGACTTTAGGTCTGCAATCGCAATCAAAATTCCGGCTGCAAATCCTGCACCAGAGATTGCCAAAATGGCTGATAAATTCGAGCACCTTACGGCTGCCAATGTCGCCATCCCCGAATTAGTACAGGCAATGATTCTACTTGCTGCGATGCCACACGAGTATGATTCTCTATCTGCCACAGTCCTTAACATGACCGCTACTAGAGCCTTGACGTTTAAACATGTCAAGGACTCCATTGTCGCTGAAGCCTCACGGTGCACAGCAGTTGGAAAGCCCATTGGCCCACCTCAGGCCACCAAGCTTTCTGCTGTCAAGCGCAAAGGGGGAAACCCCAAATGGCAATCTCAAGGCAACAATGGAGAAACATCCCGAAAGTGTGGACGACGTGGGACAAAAAGACTAAAGAGGAAAAACCTAAAGAGAAACATTCCCACCTCGCCTCACAAGCCTTTACTACTATAAATGGTAATGGCACCATCATACCGCTGATGCCGCTCATCCAGCGCATCGAGAAGCATGAACATACTCCCACAAGGGATCCTCGCCGCTGACCGCCTACACAGGCATACATGGGCGTGGCCTCTACCTCTCATTCGGTCTATACTGAATATCAGCAGGCTCGAGACACCCTCGAGCAAATGAATCTCCCACGCAGCGCGAAAAATCTGCAACCGCTGGAAGAGCACCTAACAGTGCGAGAAGGTAAGAGAAGGAGGATTGAACCAGAACCAAGGATCGTAGAGGTAGAAGACGATAGCGTCTCCCTTGGATCGGAACCTGCCATTTCTGATGAAGAAGTATGGAAAGCCGTCGACGAAATGCTTGTCGATGAACCACTTGAAACAGGTACATATGATGAAAAGTCAGTCCTTTTCCTTGCCACAAGCACAAGAATTAACATTCCACTGATCACAGCGAACTTTTCATGTGAAATTTTACCGCTACTAAATGTATCATGGAACAATTTACATCTTAATATATGTGTTATGTGTGCAAATGGAAATTGTAAGAAAGGTGCCGACTGGATCATGGATTCAGGCGCATCAAAACACATCACTGGTGAAATTAAAAATTTTGCTTCTTATGAGCCTTTACCGAGAAAGGATTCTACCCTGGTTCAAACAGCCATGGGTACTACTCATATAGTAGGGAAAGGAGCAGTCTTCATTAGACATCAGGTAGTATGTCATGGGAAGTCAGAGACATGTGAAACACGATTATACCCCATCTACTACATACCCAACTGTAATGCTTGATTACTGTCAATGGGCATCTTCTTACAAGATGGAAGTGATGTGCGTGGTTCCTCCGCACACATTTCATTTTTCAAGCAAGGAAACCCAATTATGGATTGCGTCCCTCTTATGAAATATGACACTATTTATTGGGCTCGGACTCTTATATTGAGCACCAAGGGAATCAATGTCAAGACAATGTATGTCGCAGACTACTCGACTTGGCATAAGCGACTTGGACACCCATCCAAAGAGGCACTAGGGAAGATGCCTAATAGCACCATAAAATTCCCAAGGAATTTAATTATTCCTAAAGACAAAATTATATGTCCAGGGTGCGCTGAAGGGAAAATGACCTCAAAATCTTTTCCTGAATCAGATTCACGCGCTGAAAGACCCTTTGAATTAATACATTCCGATCTGAAGGAACTCCCAGTACTATCGTACCATAAACATAAATACTTTATTGTATTTCTGGATGACAAAACGTCACATATCTGGGTCCAATGCCTTAAAAAGAAATCTGATGCTGCTGCGGCCATCAGACAATTTCGGGCAGTGGCTTTGACACAGTATGGCGCTACAATCAAGCACTGGCGTGTTGATCCAGAAGGGGAGTTCAAAGATTGTGAGCTACAAAATGTGCTCAAGGACTTTGGCATCAAAATAGAGATGTCTGCACCCCACGTTCACCAACAGAATGGGCGTGCAGAGCGTGCCATAAGGACAATAATGGAAAAGTCGCAAACCCTGCGATTTACCACATGTCTACCACAATCATAGTGGGAATTTTGCATTGAACATGCAACACACCTATACAACCGAACCCCGATAAGGCGCCTGAAATGGCTGACACCGGTTGAGGACCTGACAAAGGTCTGCCCAGATCTAAATGATCTGAAGGTTTTTGGTTGTGGTGCTTATGTCTACCTACCCAAGGAGAAGCATCCAAACACATTGGCTCCTCGATCGGAGTTGATGATGTACCTTGGATTAGAAGATGGCATTAAAGCATACCGTTTCATGTGACCTAGTAGCGCAATATTCATTGGTGCTATAACACTATTTGATGAAACATTGTTCCCATGCTGTCCCAGAGCTAAAACTCCTGCCAATATGGACCTTGGTGATTTTCCACCTCCAGAACCAGAAGATGATGACCACTCATCTGGAATGGATGGCGATGATTCTATACTGCCACAAGATTCGCCCCTTCCTCCATCATCAGAAAATGATGATGATGATGTACCAAGTGAGCAAAAGGCACATGACGATGTGACAGATGCTCCTCCTCCGCCGCCTCCAGTAACCACTGAGGACTTTCGTCCAAGACGTGATGATCAACAGGAATGGCAGCAATTGCCCCGTTGATCAGGCAGGCAGAGGAACATCCCAAACCGTCCTGGCAATACCTATTGAGAGAAGCGACTCCCCTCTGACATAGAGAGAGACATTGCACGTGATCGATATTGGAAGAGATCTGTAGGTCAAGATTTGGATCATAACCGAACATGACCACAATCTCAACAGAAAGAACCAGTTGCTGGACCGAGTTCAGCACCCCACGAAAGTGTGCCCGATTCCAATGATCAAGAACATGATCACCCAATGGGGGAACCAGACGAAGCAGGTTATATTAAAAAGATAACCAAGGAAGGAGGAGATAAGCTTATTCACTGGCTGTTGTCAAAAGCAGTCAAACCATCGAGCGAAATAAGCCAAGTTCCAAACCAATTTTGCAATATTGTGCGCCTACCACAGCAGCAGCAACGTGAGTGGAAACAAGCTTGTCATGAAGAATTAGAGGCTTTTCGTAAGTGACAAGTCTATGACATCGTCGATCTTCCACATGATCGAAAAACGATCAAAAATAGATGGGTTTTCTCCGTAAAATCGGATGGAAGAAAACGAGCCAGACTCGTGGCCAAAGGCTTTTCACAAGTCGAAGGCATTGACTTTGATGAGATTTTCTCACCGGTAGTCCGCTACGAGACCGTACGCCTCATGTTTGCACTTGCATCTCTAGAAGGCATGTATATGACCGGCCTAGATGTAAAAACCGCATTTTTATATGGCAAACTAGATGAGGAGATCTATATGGATCAACCCGAGGGTTTTAGACTCGAGGGAAAAGAGCGCAAAGTATTGCGCTTACGCCGAGCATTGTATGGCCTTAAACAAGCCTCACTTGCATGGTGGAAAGAGCTAGAGGCATTTATGTGCACCATTGGGTTCGTGCGCGCCAGCTCCGATGCCGGCATTTTCATACACAAGGATCCTAAGACAGGCAGCATTGTTATTGCACTCGTCTATGTTGATGATGGCTTGTTCATGGGGAAGAACAAGAAACTTGTGGATGAAAAGAAAAATGCTTGTCTAAAGCATTGGGAGTGCCATAGTACTGAAAAAGTCATGGAATTCTTAGGCATGTGCGTCACCCAGACTGCAAGCAAAGTCAAACTCGATCAAACTGAATATCTCGCCAAAGTGCTTGAGAGATTCGAGATGACAAATGCCAAAGTGACCCCCACTCCACTCCCGACTGGTTACAAACCATTGGAAAACACAGCAACGCCCAATGCGATGCTTAGATCAAAATATCAGTCTGTGATCGGATCTTTATTGTATCTGATGCTCGGAACGCGACCTGATATTGCTTATGCGGTAATCAAGATGTCGCAATTCTTGGCTAATCCTAGCCAAGAACATCTAGACAAAGCGATGTACATCATGCGCTATCTGGTGGGAACCCAGAAATATAACATTGTCTATGATGGTGAGAAGTCCGAGGGGCTACAGGCCTTCACAGATTCTGATTGGGCAGCTGACACTGTCAAATGCTGATCTACAACGGGTTACTTTGCTACTCTAGCAAGTGGCATTGTGTGCTGGCAGTCCCGTTTACAAAAAACTGTAGCACTGTCATCCACAGAAGCCGAATATATGGCTCTCTCCGACACTTGTCGACAGATAGTGTGGATAGAGTCCTTATTCCAGGAACTTGGATATGTACTGAAGTGCATACCAATCTGCGCTGATAATCAGGGATCCATCTTTATCAGATCAAATCCAGTTCAGGAAAGAAGGACCAAACATATAGACATTCGCTACCACTATACCCGTGAATGCATAGAAAATGACAAAGTCACGGTCGTTTTCATTCCTGGAAATGATAATCCAGCTGACATGTTCACAAAGAACCTTGGCGCTGTCTTATTCAGGAAATTTAGAGACTCTCTTGGAATTACTTTCAAGATTCAAACTTAGCTGCTTAGAGTGCTGTACAGTTTGAGGGGGGGTGTTGAAATTAAATCCTGATGCATGCTGCATACATGCACATGTTACTGCGCTTACTGCGCATACATGTGGTAAACACATTCCTGAGTCATGTGACATCCTTACTATTATGTATATAAGGAGAACCTGTACTGTAGTAGATATACAGTGTTCTTACCTCTGCTAAACCCTAGCTCTAAGACTAACTAAACCCCAGGTAGGTTATAAGGAATGTGTTGTCTCTTCCTCTGTGCAGCGTATGTAGTCTGCTCCAACAGCCAGTTCCACCATGAGGTCCATAGTGATAATATCCCAATGATTCCCTGGGACAGGGAGGGGGTGTAACTCACCCATGGGCTTGTGTCATGGAGTCTTGGTGCATAAGCAGAGATCACAGGTGTCACAGTACTGACCAATGAGTCAAAACATCTGGGGCCACCAATAATTCCATGATATGAGCTCCAATGTCTTCCAACACCAGGGATGGCTAGCAATGAGCAAGTTATGGTGCTGAGAAATGAGTCATCATTAGCTAGGGATTGTTAGAGATGTAGATGCAGTCATGAAAGTATAGGATGTTGTTCTTTTCTGTCCACTCTGCTACATGAAGCGAAGGAGTGGATCCCCTTCTCAGCTCCTTCACTGCCAGAGCCACAGCATCCTCATGTAAACCACTACAGTTCGCATGATGAATGTCACATAGGATACTGCACTCCTCGCCCTCCGAGGTAACACCCTCTAATGCATGGACTGTAAACAGATTAGGTTCCAACAACACAATACCTTGATTGTCATTGCTTCCATCCCTGTGGTCCAGATGATGAGAGAGGGCATTAGTCTTCCCCATGCTGTGTCCTGGGCGATGATGCAGGGAGAAATCAAACCTGGAGAGATAGAGGGACCAGTGAGCTTGGTGACAATTAAGTTTTTTGGCAGTCATGAAGTACTCAAGGTTCTTGTGGTCCATCCAGATCTCAACCTTGTGTTGAGCACCCTCCAGGAAATGTTGCCATTTCTCTAATGCCTGCATTATTGCTAGCATCTCCTTGTTGTGGATCTCATAATTTCATTCCACAGCACTGAAGCTCTTTGAGTGAAAGGTGATGGGGTGCCACTTCTGGTCCTCTGAAGACTGTTGGGACAATACTGCACCCATCGCAAAGTCAGAACTGTCAGCTTCTACACAAAAGTGGCAGGAGTCATCAGCAAAGGTGAAGATGGCAGTGGAAGTAATTATCTCTTTAAACTTCTCAAATGCCTCCTGCTGTGCATTACCCCAGCTCCATGCTCCTTGCCCATGAGATCGGATAGTGTGTGTGCATGATGTGAGAAGTCCTTAATAAAGTACTGATAGAAATTGATGAACCCTAGGAGAGACTGCACCTCTTTCTTGTTTGTGGGTGTGGGCCACATTGTAACACCAGAAACCTTGACTGGGTCCATCTCCACCTGCCCATCCAAAATAATTAAGCCCAGGTATTTGATGCATATCTTTTTGAACTCACACTTGTCATGACAAAGATAGAGTTTGTGCCATTGAAGTCACTCTAGTACCAGGCATGTGATTCAATGATGTTTCTCAAGGTTTCAGGTAAAGATGAGGACATCATCAAGGTAGGCACAGACCACACCCTCCAGTATGAGATTGTGGAAGGTGTTGTTCATCATGGTCTGAAAAATGGCAGGGCTGTTAGTGAGATTAAAGAACATGACAAGCAGTTCAAAAAGACCACAATTCATGTGAAATGCTGCCTTCCACTTATCTCCTTCCTTTATCTGCACATTGTAACCCCAGCAGACATTGAGCTTGGTGAAGTAACATGCCCCATGGAGTTGGTTGATGAGTTTGGATATGAGGGGTAGCAGAAAGTGATTCTTGACTGTGATGTCATTGAGCCATTGGTAGTCTTGGACTGGTTGAAGAGAGCCATCCTACTTTTTAACAAAGAAGAAGGGCAAGGCCATGGGCAACTTTGAAGGGTGGATACAGCCAGAAGCCAAGTTCTCATCAATAAATTTGTCAAGTTGTTATTGTTTTTCAGAGGAGAGAGGATAGACCTTACAAGAGGAGGGTGTGGCACCCAGCATGAGCTCAATGGCATGATCCCATGGCTTATGGTTAGGAAGTGAGTTGATGCATTCCTTAGAGAAGACATCTCAAAGTCATGCAGGTGAGGAAGCACCAAGTCAGTGAAGGATCTGGGTGCACTGTTCTTATAGAAGGCCTCTGCGAGGTGCTGGGAGATGTTTGAGGTGGCATGCACCTCATGCAAATAGTTAATAGTGGTGTAGAAAATTTGGTCACCTTCCTCAGTCTGTTTCACCTCCTCTTCATCATTGTCAGAATTGGGTGCAAGATCTGGAATGTCTTCCAAGTCCACATCAGGCATGGACATTGGACCAGCATGAATTTTTGAGTGTGCTGTAAAAGTACTTGTCACCCTCAATGTTCCTGTCTGCCTTCAGTAAAGCAAGTATGACAACGAGAGGGACAGCGACTCATTATGATTTCACCTGTCACCTAGCCAACCTTAGGATTGTGGTCACGAAGCCATGGGTAGCCCAAAATTGCCTCCTGTTTCCCTAGTTGAGTCACAGCAAAGAGGGCCCATTCATTATGGTTCTTGTAGTGGAGGATTAACCTCCCAAATCACCCCAGCTGTATTTGGGGCATCATCCATATTATACATAGACAGGTATGGGGCATGACAGTGAGCAGGTGTTAAGCTGTTTTTGTTGGACTAGGTGAGAATCAATGAAAAGGCCCATGGCACCCAAGTCCAAGAGAGCAGAGACACCAAGTACTTGCCCAATATCCATAGTCTGCAGTTCAATTTTTAATTCTAGTGATCATTGGGAGGGTGTGGACACCACAATGTATTTGCAGGGTAGTTTGCACTCCCAAGATTTCAATCTGGGTAGAGGTGGTGGAGGTGGAGAGAGGGTATGTACATCTTTAGCCACTTAAAGAGAGTCTGGAGAGGGGATGATCATAGAATAAAATTTATCCTCTAGTGAATCAACAGACAGAACCTCAAAGTGGTTATGGACAGGCAATGAGGGCATACTGTTCACTCATTGCAGGCAGAAAAATCCTGCTCCTCCACCTCTTCTGCTTTAACCTCCTCATTCCCCTTTTCCCTCAACTCTTTGACATCTGTGAGTGCCAACAGATCTCAGAGGAGTTCATCTCATCCCTCAGGCATAAGTTTGTGGATGTCCTGGCGGTGGAAACAGTTTCAAGCCATATGTCCCATCTTCCCACAGTGGTAGCAGAGATCCAGCCTGCAAATTCAGCTATTAGCATTTAAAGGTCCAGTTGGGTGGACCAAAAAAATGACTGCAACCCAACCAATTGCAACTGGACCATTGGTTGCAGTTGCCTAGGTTTAGCATCATATGGGTTGCCAGTTGCCCAATTTAAAAATATTTTAAAAACTGCCCAAAAACCAGTTGCAATCAGATGCAACTGGTCTTCTGACAGTGGTACAATATGTATATACCCATGTAAAACTATATAATTTACTATTAAAATACAACTAATATATACATTTAAATTATTTGTACAAACTGCTAAGTAAAGGAATGGAGAATGGGACAAGCCTGGGGGTAAAAAACACTCATGAAATGAGCACTTGTATACTCCATGGCTGCACACAGACCATTTGGTCATGCTTTCACTCTGAGAAAAAAAAGTGCCAAACAATTCTCATGACAATGCCACTTCCTCTCCACCACCTCTTGCCACCAACAACACACACACCAACTACAACAGAATGACTGCAGAGTGGACACAAATGATGACTAGCTCATTGTTTGAATCCTACATATTTTTTTTATTGTTGGTTTCTTTTTTTTTTACTAACTAATATTTTTGCTTTTTAGTTTCTTACCTTCTTGTAAACATCATGCAATCAATCAGCCCTGCCAATACCCTCGTGATGCAGTGCTAATGCCAACCTCAGCCTGCACCAATGACAACATGGTGCTGCCCATGGCCCAAACAACAACCAGTGTCATTTGGGCCATAATGGTATGTTTTTTATGATTGATTTCTTACTTGTACTAATTAACTAACTATTCTTTCTTTTTTCTAGGTTCTTGCTTGTTCATAATGACATCTCCCACCCACCCACACCCCTGACCCATGTCTGGACAATGATGCATGGTTGCCACATCACACAGTGCCACCACCCCACCTGTGCGCCACTGCTCATATGGGGAGATGGTGGTGGTGATGACAATGGAAGCCAGGATGATAAACAATGCCAATGACAATGCAAATACACCAACACCAATGAATGCCAACACCAACAAACATCAATGCCAATGCCAGTGAATGCCAATGCTAACAAATGACAGTCAGAAACAATGAACAGGGAGGGCAAAGAATGAAAAGTGGGGATGATGACACAGAGATGATGATGATGAACAGCAGGAATGATGGTGATGACAAATGGCAGAGATGGCGACATGACACCAATGATGGTGAAGACAAATGGCAGAGATGGCAACATGGCACCAATGAACTAACCCCACTCTTGCTACAAATGCAAGATGATGGGGCCTTTGTTCTTTCTTTCTTATTTTACTTTATTTTAGTTCTATTGTCACTGCTGTGAGCACCTGCTCACAGGGTATAATGTAATTAGTCTTATTTAATATACAGTAAATTTATTTAGGGATGAAATTGGTTGGAAAAACTGGTGCCAACCAGTTCAGTTGTGGTCCTTCTATTTTGGGTGATAGTTTGGACCAGTTGTGGTCCTGGTTATCCCTCTTAGAAGTTAAAAAACTGGACTGACCTGGACCTTTAAACACTATCAGCTATGGGCTGCATCAACATCCATTGGAGCTGAGGTATTAGGGTTCAGCACCAAGGTTTGGTGCATAGGAATGGGGATGGGGTGAGGGGGTGCTTGATTGAAGATGTGGGGAATGTGGGTACTGGTAAGAGTGCAGAATCCTGCATTTGTGAATCAGTTCTCATCACAAAGGGAGGCAGCCTTGTACCATGCATTTATATTGTCATCTGCTAAACATCCCTTCAACATCTGTGCAATCTGGTCTTAAATTTCTCTGTTCAAACCTTGACAAAACTTCACCACCACTGGTAACTTACTTCCATACCTTGCCATATCCACCAGATCCCAAAATTTGTTGATGTAATTGTCCATGGATCGACACACTTAGTAGTAGGAGGTGGATTCAAGACATGTCATGGCTTGTTGGCATTTATTGAGGGGGCAGAAGTGTCATATGAGCTCATCTTGAAAGTCCCCCAGGATGAGAAGGGAAGAGAGCCATGCTTTTTGGTCTGGTGAAGTATACGATCAACATGGAGATAGACATGCTCCAATTTCATGTATGTCAGAGCCCAATAAATTTTAGCAGCATTGTCTACAAACTGATTTGGGTGTAAACTAATGTATAACTTATAGGAATTGAGGAAGGCACATCCATGGGAATGCACACCATTGGATTTGGCAGGGGGCAACAGTTTAATGCACACATCTTTGCTTGGGTGCACATTGGGTGGGGCATCTACATTAGACATGCTAGAGGTCAAAATAGGCAGTGTGGGGTTTGACTGGAAGGTTCTAATGAAGGTTTTGATGGTAGAGGTAAGTGCATCAATTTGGGTGCAAATTCCAGCAATGTTGCCTTCAAGCATGTCGATGTACTTCAAGGCATCTATGGCCTTACATGGTGGGTTAAGCAAAAAATGGCACGCACTAAAGGTGGGAGTGTCTGAGATGGTGTGTAGGGAGTCTGAGGAGCTCTGGAAGTTGTCTTCTATTCTGTACCTGCCTATCTTGGCAGTGTGTCTAAGATTTCAAGCCTTGAGAGAGTGTTTTCTATTGTAAGGGCAACTTCAAAGCCTCACTTAACAGTGAGCTAACAGAGGAGAATTCAAAGTTAATATTATACTATATAATACAAACACTTCAGGCACACTTAACAGAGGGGAATCCAAAGAGAAAACTCTAAGAACCTGTCTGTCGATGTCCAGTATATGTGATAGACCCAAAAATCAGATAGTAGGGGATAAAGAAAGGAGACAAGTGGAAGGCAGCTTTTCACATGAACTGTGGTCTTTTTGAACTACTTGTCATGTTCTTTTGTCTCACTAACAGTCCTGCCACCTTTCAGACCATGATGAATAACATCTTCCACAATCTCATATTGGAAGGTGTTGTCTGTGTCTACCTCGATGACATTCTCATCTTCACTCAAGACCTCGATGAACATCACTGAATCACATGCCTAGTGCTGGAGCAAATTTGGTGGCACAAACTCTACCTTCATCATGATAAGTGTGAGTTTGAGAGGATGCAAATTGAGTACTTGTATTTGATTATCTTGGATGGACAGGTGGAGATGGACCCAGTCAAGGTTGCTGGCATTACAACCTGGCCCACACCCATGAACAAGAAAGAGGTGCAGTTTTTTTTGGGCTTCATCAATTTCTATCAGTGCTTTATTAAAGATTTCTCACACTATGCATACCTATTATTTGACCTCACTGGCAAGGAGGCATGGAGGTGGGAAAATGCATAGCAGGAGGCATTTGAGAAGCTCAAAGAGATGGTCACTTCCACTTCCATCCTTACCTTTGCTGACAACTCATGTCTCTTCCATGTAGAAGCTGACAGTTTGGACTTTGCAATGGATGCAGTGTTGTTTCAACAGTCTTTCAAGGACCAGAAGTGGCATCCCATTGCCTTCTACTCAAAAGGTCTCAGTGACGTGGAATGCAATTACATGATCTACAACAAGGAAATACTGGCAATAATGCAGGCGTTGAAGGAGTGGCAATATTTCCTGGAGGATGCTCAACACAAGGTTGAGATCTGGACAGACTACAAGAACCTCGAGTACTTCATGACCACCAAGAAACCTAATTGTTGCTAAGCCTGCTGGTCCTTCTACCTCTTCAGGTTCAACTTCTCCTTACATTATTGCCTGGGCCACAGCATAGGGAAGACTGATGCCCTTTCTCATCATCCAGACCACAGGGATGGAAGTAATAACAATCAAGGTGTTGTGTTGTTGCAACCTGATCTGTTTACAGTCTGTGCAGCAAAGTGGACAGAAAAGGACAACATCCTATACTTCCATGACTGCATTTATGTCTCTAACAATCCCCAGCTTTGATGATGACTTATCTCTCAGCACCATGACTCATCATTGCCAGCCACCCTGGATGTTGGAAGATGCTGGAGCTCATATCATGGAATTATTGGTGGTTCCAGATGTCCCAACTCATTGGTCAGTACTGTCACACCTGTATTCTCTGCTTATGTACCAAGACTCCACAATGCAAGCCCATGGGTAAGTTACACCCCCTTCCAATTCCAGAGAATCATTGGGATGTCACCAGTGTGGACTTTGTAGTGGAACTACTGGAGTTCAATGGGTTTGATGTGATAATGTGCACAGTCGACTCTGCTGGGAAGCAAGCTCATTTCATATCCACTCATATGACTGTCACTGCACCTGGAGCAGCTCAACTTTATCTGTGCCATGTATGGAAGCTCCATGGATTGCCTGGTGCACTTCTTTGCGATCGAGAGCCACAGTTCATCACAGAGTTCATCTGAGAGCTGTACCACCTGCTGGAGATCAAACTCCTTGCCTCGACTGCCTACCACCCATAGACTAACAGACAAATAGAGCATGTCAACCAAGAACTGGAGCAGTATATCTGCATCTTCATCAATGAGTGACAGGATGATTGGGAAGACCTCCCCATGGCCAAGTTTGGATACAACAATTATGTCCACTTCTCCACCCAACAAACTCTCTTCCTCCTCAACACAGGGTAATGCTCATGCATGGGTTTCGAGCCTCGGCAAAACCCTCACACTTGGAGACAGTGAACGAGTTCACAGAGTAGTGATAGGTCCATTGTGTGCTCTAGGGTCTGGGAAGGTCTCCAAATGTATCGATACTTTACAACTCATGATCTTAACCCCTATGAACCCTATGAAATCAAATAACTTCAAATGATTTTAAACAACTTTGACTGACTTCACAACACTTCAAACGACTTCAAATAACTTTGCACCACTTTGAATGACATCGGATGCCATATGGCTATCCCAAAAGCCTTTCAATACACATGCCACATCTGGTACGAGCTACTGCATTGCATATCAAGCACTACCAGACACAAGGAGACATGACAAAAGACTTTTAGGACTTGATTGCAGCATTTTGGCATTTCAATGATATATTGAAACAATAGGATGAGTACTTTTACTATACTGCAACACTGTACATTTCATTTATCATTTCTCATTTGTTTTATGATTTACAAAGTCCTTCATTGCTGTGCACATTGCCTCATATTCTATACATGTTATATTTCCTTTTTAAGTACTATCTCTTCAAAATTTATATAGACTTGTACTAGTTACTTAGAACAACAGAAAAGAAGTCGCCCTCTCTCATTATTATCTGATTTAAGAGCCGTCCTCTTGAGTCCAAGTTTCGCATCATATTTCTAAACTCTGCAAATTATTGCGAACTACTTTGAACACTCATACTAGCTCCTCGACTTATCATGTATTGCCTATCATCACTCGAAAATTTCTCCAATTTGCTATATTGGTTCTCCAATATCCCTCAAAACTGTTTCAATTCTTTCTAAACCTCTCGAAAGTCTTTGAACCTTTTTGAACCATCTTTGAACCTCCTTTGAACCATTTTGAACATCTTTGTACCTCTTTTAAACATCTTTGTATGCTTCTAAAGACTATTTGCAACATGTCTTACCATTTCACATCTCTAACTACAAATTTTGAGTAACAGCAGTGATATTTTTTCCAGGTTGAGTATTATCAGCAAATGAAGGATACCTTATAGGAGGCAAAGTCAGCTCTGGCTAAGGCAAAGAACAACATTGCATGCTTCTACAACCAGTATCACTCACCCACACTCACATATAAGGTTGGTGATCATGTCTACCTCAACTGTAGTGACATTTCCACCATGCACCCATTCAAGAAACCTGCCCACCATTTTCTTGGACCATTCTTTATCACTAGATCCATCGGGTCACATGCATCGAAAGCAAACCTCAGTACGAGGTTGAGTCCATCCTAGACAGCTGCTTGCAGGCAAACTCAAATACTTAGTGCACTGGAAGGATTATGGGTACAAGGAGAACTCTTGGATTGCAGAGTCCAATGTGAATGCCCCACGACTGGTCAAGAAGTTCTACTGCTGATATTCCTCAGCACCTTAATGCATCCAAGCATCTGACTTTAGGCAAATATGGTTTCAAATGCATCAGGGCAATTCATCATAGAAGGGAGGTGATGTAAGGGGAAAGGAAGGTGTCCCAAGCATCTGGGAAATATTCTGCATTTGTCCCATATTTTTTTATATTTTATTTCACCCTATTCTGCCTTTTCTATAATTTTCTATGATTTTATTCCTATTTTATGATTATATTTTGGTTTTTTCTATGTTGGTACATGTTGACAGTTCTATTCTTAGAGGTGGGACCCCTTCTAGATGTTTACCCATCAAGGCAACATCATTCCATAGCTTGGTCTGCCTATTTCTGCCTTTTTGCTATTTTTAGCCTACTATTTGGTTTTTGGGTCTATCGCATATACTGGGCATCGACAGATAGGTCCTTATAGTTTTCTCTTTGGATTCCCTTCTGCTAGGTGTGCCTGAAGTGTTTGTATTATGTAGTATAATGTTAACTTTAGATTCCCCTCTGTTAGCTTGCTATTAAGTGAGGCTTTGAGGTTGCTCTTACAGCAGCACTAGTATAATACCTATTATACTGTCATGAACAACCATACAAGGGACCCATTGCATGGGTTTTACCTGTGGGTTTCCCATGCTTTTATTTCCTAATTTATTCAATGAGCTTTGCATGAAAAATCATGGAAAAATGATCTTCTGGTAGCTATTCAATGGGTGCTTGTGATACAACAGACAAAATAATATACTTTTAACCTTGTCACATGAAAGATGTCACCCAAATATTGTTTTATGCCGCCACCCATTAAAAAATTTGCCTACCCCGCACAATTTTTGCAATCCCGGTTCCCTCTTGGCCAAGACCCTTGGAACACCTCCTGGTCCCCTTATAAGTGCCTTTAGAATGGCCAGAATTGTTGAGGTATTTCTTCTCAGGATGTTGAACTGACTATGGTCCATTTTGTAAGAATCTTTGGTGTAGACAGCTTCTGTTTGCAATAACCATCCAAATCTGGAAAGTCATAAAAATAGAAGGAAATTTCTTCCCTTTTCCAATCCACTGCTTCTCATCAAATTGTGGTGGTGTCTCATAAACCATCACATATTCAACATCCATTTTGGGGGTTTGGCATACATGTGTTGTCATGCAAGATGCAGAACGGTGTGAAAGCTGCCCTGAGCTTATTTTGGATAACTAATTGCACACCATAATATCAGGGTAATAATATCTAGTTCATATTTTTTTTTTCAACCATCTGTGGAATTTATCCAGACATTTACCAAGGGATCGATGAAATTTTAACCCATTTTTATCTGGATGGCCTCAGGCATTCACGAAATTTTCTGCAGTTTTTATCTGGATAGGGATCAGGCATTTTGGGGGGAGAGTGTCCTGCCTAGCCTAAGTTCTCGATCTCTCTCGCTTAACTTTTTTCAATATTAAAATTTTTGTTAACATTTTTACTGCTAAGAGGGGATGACGGGGATGACAATTTGATTGCAGCCTGTCGTCTTGCTGGGTCTGAACTAGTACGCAAACCGTCCATCGACAGCCATTAGCGGTGCCCGACCATTCAGGTGTTCTGCCCAATCTTCAGGGCTATACCCCGGACTCAAGCACAAAATCATAGCGCCCCCAGCAACTATTCGCAGTCGTCGCCGAAGATCAGTCAAACATACGCCTCATATTGTGCGAAATGTTCCATATACGACGACCTGGAAGGACCTGTCTGATTGGCAAAAGAGTAATAATTACATCATCTTGGGATACAGGAGGTAAGTCGAGTCAAGTTTGTTCAATACCTAGGCAATGGTTCGAACACACACATGGTAGAGTCCAACACCATTGGAAAGGATGGTTTTTGCATGTGAGTGATCTACGTATTCCTTCTCTTTTCATTAAAACAAGTGCGTCGTCAAACAGATCTTCACAATGAGACAAGTACTGCCCTCTTCGTCTGTGCAGTTGGCTCGACGTGAATCAGAAATCCTCAGTCAATATTCACAGCCACATGTGGGGCGCTGTCTTTTCCTTGTATTTCCTGGCTACTTTTCGCTTAACATATATTCTCCTGCACCCTCGCACGACATGGAAAGATTCAGCAGTTTTCCCTGCATTTTTGTCTTCTGCAGTATTTTGTCTTTCTGGTAGCGCCCTCTATCACACATCAAGTTGCCATACAGCAGAGGTACGGATAACGCGTGGGGCTGACCACCAAAGTTCATATGTAATTCATATTCATCTGTCCGTTGTCATGCGTTTGACTATTCTGGGATCGTCGTGTTTACGGTCGTGTCGTTTTACACGACCCTGTGTTATGGTTTCTATTGCGAACCAATTTTCCAAGCATTCTATCTTGTGTTAATCACGCTGGCTGGGCTTGGTGAGTGATCATGATCGTAAAGTACCATGACCACGATCTCGCAATCTGACTTCTACGAATGATGAACAGGAGCAGCCTATACTGTACTTAATCCTGAATACGCGAAACCCACCCATCGAGGATCACGGACGATGGTTTTCATACGTCTTGGATTATCTGCGGTCATACCTGTGTCCCACTTGCTTCTAACACATGGATCCAATCGCCTTTTCTCGGAAATAGGGCTTGGGTGGCTGCTTGCTTCAGGTGTTCTTTATATTACGGGCGCGTTGCTTTAGTATGTTTTACGCTCCTGAACCTCGTTGTCGCACATCTTCTCCATCATCTCCGTCGATTCAATTGAGCTGACATTATGTTTAATCACCTATCTAGTGCGAACCGTATACCGGAGCAATCTGCGCCAAGGCGATTACTTCTTCGCTTCGCATCAAATATTCCATTTATGCGTTGTGCTGAGTGTTTGAATATCGACCATAGAGCTGATCCTAACTCGTGCTGGCTTTTATAATCTTCTCACTATCCTTATCTGCACTAGAGCGTCTCTGCAACCGTTTTTACTAAGCCTGTACTAAGCGTACATTACACACATCGCCATGCAAACCGTAACACCGCTGTTAGTGATGTGCCGCTCCCACTCTCTTGTCTGGAAAGATGGCGGCCGCCAGCTGCAGGACAAGTTCCCCGATTCTGCTACTACATGTCAGAGTCATGATGCAGTGAAACCGTACTAATTGTGACAGGGTTGCGGAACAGGATGGTTATCAACTATGCAATGGACGCATTGAAACTGAATCTGTGTGCCAGTGCACGTGCACGTGAACATTTGTACTGGAGCATGATGCAGGTCATACACACAATATAGGTCTTCGCTGCGCAGCGCGCTTGCGCATTATTATTCTGAACTGGAATCTTTTGAATTTCGATTGTCAAGGCCACAGTTCTGTGAGCTTGTCTTTCAAAGGGTAAGTCGTCGAGAATCTCCTTTCTTGTTTTGTGCTGATGAATTGTTTAAGATAACACGATTAACATCCGAGTCATCTATCAGACGAAACAATAGTTGGGAAGCTTTCAAAATTGAGAGGGATGTACAGTTGATTTTTATTTTGTTCCAATAATTCACTTGGTAGATTTCAGTTCTATGACACATAGATTGAAAGACTGCACGATGGCATCTGGCATCTTCCAGTATCTTGTCCTCGTTTTCATCCTGGATCTTCGGAGCCGCTAGAAAATGTCTGATTTGCCTCCGGCGGTCAGAATCTCAATGCTTCTCGAGCCTTCAAACACCCAAACACTGACGTGATTGTTATCGCGGGAGTCTGAGAACAGAGAGTTCGTGTTGCCGTACCCACGCGTGCCATTATGTGCGGGAATATCTGTGAATCCCGAACATCTGCTTGCGTAAGAAGCCAGGATCGCACACACGGCGATCTCGACTAGTGAACCCCAATTTCCACGAACCGAACCACGAAGTGATCCCCACCGGAATCGGTGCAATCGATGCTCTTGAAACAACGCATGTCTTCTGTTATGCGGCCATATTAGAAAGGCTACTGATCGGACATGCTTGCCAGGGGTTATTCACGTGTTGGTACAACATACTCGGTCTCCTCCGCAACGGTCATTCATTTCGGTCCCGACTTCAGCTTGCACTGCCCAATTCAGAAAATTTGCTCCCGCTACATCATTGCACGAAATGTGTCCTTATTTATTCGCCGGCAATAGACAAATTTTTTCTTCTGCGGAGCATGCTGTAGATGCAGCCTGGTATAAAGCGAACACACCAAGGTCGTTATGTCGTGGCTGGTCCGTGATTAAAGTATTTCTTCCTGTGCATAGTTCGTCGCGACTCTCGTTTCTATGCCTTATTCTGTAGGCCTCGAGTCAGCGGCTAATGCCTTCCTCTCCGCGGGCTTTACAACCCAATTTACGATGGCTGTCGCAATATTCATCCTCATCCTTGTATTTACCTCCAATCTGCACAAGGATGCAGCCGATATACCGACGAGATTACCTTGCTACTCCATTTTTGCCATCATACCGTTCTTTCGCAAAAGGTATGATTTCTTGAATTGGGGGTTTCACGCGACTGGGCAATCTGTCTTTCGATTCCAACTTCTACAAGTGCGCAAACCAATTTCAGTCGACTTTGTATGTAACTGATGGTAATTGTTTGATAAAACGTAGAACACTGTCGTTGTTGTCTCTGGAGAAAGCGCGAGGCGGACGTTCTTCTCAGCCAAAGGACTTGATCTTACGGAAGGATTCAAGATCCTTTCCGGCGCGGTTAGATCCCCTTTTTGCCGTTGTCGTTTCATCATGTTCAAATTTCTTGTAGATACCTATGGTTCGAGGGGTGACTTCTGATTTACAGACACGAAGGATCGCTGTGATTCACAAACGTCTGGCTGCCATCCAAAGGAACGTGCCCCTTAGCGACTGTGAGGTTCAGCTTACATGACTCTATATTTTCGTATGCTCAAGAATACACAGTGATCCCTGCAATCCTGGAAGACTCTCGTAAGAAGATGGAGACATGGGGAGCGGTCGGCATGTTTGATCCCTTCGACAAGATCTACGAGGTCCGTGTACCCTGAAGCTGACAGCTTACCTTTCTGATGATCTTCGCAGCTCATTTTTCAGACTTCCATCCGAAGCTTAACCTGTAGCGAGATTGCCGACGACCCGGGTCTCGTCGCACGTCTTAAGATTCTGTACGATAGGCTTGATACCGGTACTACACCAGCTACGGTCCTCGTTCCCTGGCTTCCCGCTCCTGCTATGATCAACAAATTATGGGCAACCAAAGAAATATATGACATCGTCATCCGAGCGATCAATGCACGGGAAAAAAGTGGAATATCTCGCAATGACACCTTGCAGATGCTTCTCGATTCCGGCGACGAAAAACTGGTTGTGGTTGGGGTACGTTGCCCAGCTCAAGTCTCATCTCATTCTAATTTGACAAATTATTGTACCAGTTCATTATGGGGCTCTTGATCGCCGGCGCAAGGGCAACGGGTACGACAGGTATGGGAGCCTCTGCTGTTACTGTATTGTCAATGAACATGTTTACTACAAAGCATCGTGGTTGATTACCTTTCTCGGTAGCCATCCGGAATGGAGAGAAAAAGCCGAAGTTGAAGTTGAAGGGCTTCTCGCTTCCAATCCTGACTTTAAACTTCCAGCTTCTTCACTCTCTTCCCGACTAGCTTCGATCCCTCTGGAAATATGGGAATCTCAGACTCCCGTACTCGGTGCCATAATTAAGGAAACCACTCGTATTGCCCAACCTCACTCCGCTATGAGGCGAAATATGGGCCCACCGATGTATATTGATGGCAAAATGATTTTCACGGGAGACTATGTCGTCTATCCTTTCAGTGACGTCCATTTGGATCCGGAAATATATCCTGATCCTTGGAGTTTTAACCCTGGAAGAGAAGACGTCAAGGATATCCCTTTCGGATATGTTGGCTGGGGAGGAGGTAGGTTGATCGTGTTCCAATGTATTCTCTATTGTTGATCATACTACTTGGCATCTAGGGAAGACGGTTTGTCTTGGGACTCGCCTGGCTAAGCTGGAACTTAAACTCATCACTGCTATGTTTGTGTTGGGATTCCGACACAGTGTCGTCGACAAGTCCGGTAAAATTGTAGATCTTTCGCCCATGCCCAATTGGAACGATATCCTTTTTGCACGCCCACAGAACTCTTGCAATCTAAAGTATGAACGGTCTGGCGTTCTTCTTTAAATCTGGACGCTATCGTAGGCCGCTTCCTTCCATGACACTCGTTGCCTTACTTCTTCGTTTCCACTCTTTTTGGTTGTCGCTCATTGAATGCTTACTTTTATGTACGACTTATCTTGGACCAGCTCAGACGCTATAACAGCCGATATAATTTTGGAAATCCGAAGTAAATATTTGTAAAATATGTATTTATGTGTACGATATTTTTGCACTTCCTCGACTCGTTGGTGCGGTATGACTTTGGGAAGTGAGGGATAGGAAAGTCGAGGTATGCATGCTTTCATACACACACGACAAGAACATTAGAAGTTATTCGAAAGTGAATTTATCTTGAACGTTGTTGCCTTTGCTTTTCTTCCGTAGCTCTGCCAACTGCCTTGCTTCCATCCTCTCTCTCACCCTGTTCAGTTTGATATATTCCAACCTATCTTCTCGTTCCCTTTCCGCAAGTTTTATCCTCTTCTCTCTGGAGGGTGTCCATCTGCTCTTCAAGATCCTCCTCACGCCCTCTGGACTTATCTTGAATTTCTCCGAGAGAATTGACGTATTGAACTTCTCCGGATCAAAGCGATGCAGCTCACGAAGACCTTCCATGGCTTCCCGGGAGAGTTTACGGGGTGGAGACCAACCATCTGGGAAGTGTCTGCGCATAGTCACGCGATGCTCTTTGTACTCGTGAGGCGTGGGTTTATCAGGTGGGCGACGGAGGTGTGGAGGTGTATTAGGTCTTGCTCCATTTACAATGTCATTGTCCTCGGAAAGGTCAACGTAAGCATCGTCGTCCTCCAAAATTGAGCGAGGCCGTGGAATTCCAGCCAAACGCCACTTGTGCAGTGAGGCTGCAGCAACATCATTTGCGTAAAAACGTTTAAGGGAATATCGACGACAGAGAGTGAAACCAAGACTGCGGAACAAGGACACCATCGAGGTCAAATGTTGAGTTTGACTCTGGAAGTTCGTCGCGTAAAACTTTGGGTTTCCAAGTCAGCTCTTATTGACGATCGATCGGTAGAAGCCATTCCTCATTCTATCTCTCTAGATCTCTTTTCTCGACTGCATCATGCCAGCTGAACTTTCGGATTCAAAGATCGGCGAAGGTGTGTTACTCCTTGTCCCAACAATCAGCAACCCAGACTCGGAGCAGCCTATGCCGTGTTCAGGAGCATCCAACTCATCTGATGACTCGCTATCAACCGCCTTTCTTATGATCTGACGATCGTTGTGCAGCTTACCTGGATGTTCGTTCCGACAAGTCTGAGACGAACTGGCTGCTCTTGGATTATGAGAGTGAACGCTCTGATAAACTTCAGGTCACGCAGACGGGCACAGGAGGTCTTGTCGAGCTCCGTGAAGTTCTCGATGACTCTAAGGCATCTTATGCTTACGCTCGTGTTACATATTCGAATGACAAGGAGTCAACACGCGAGAAATTCATTCTTGTGGTGAATATCCCTGTTTTACATCCAAGGTCCTCCGTCTGACTACGTCGGTTGTTGCTCACTAGATCTGGATAGGACCCAATTGCAAGGTGATGAGGAAAGCCAAGGTGTGTGGTGACATGCAATATGTCGTATACACGCCGAGTGGTTCCTATGCTGATCCTCATTCTTCAGATCTCCTTCCACACGGCAGATGTCAAGAATGTTCTACGGGTATACTCAATTGAGGTCTCCGCAAGAGAGAAAGATGATTTGAATGAGGATCCTATCGTTACGAGACTACGGAAGGTGCGGTTACTCTAACTGGTACAAAATATAATTCTGATGTGACCTATGCGAATCTTATCCAGGCCGGAGGTGCGAGCTATGACGGGGTTTAACAGGATTCTTTTTATTATCGATGGGGTTATCCTCTCCAACTTCTCTTCTTGCGTACCATGGAAACATACACGAATGCTGATTGCCCACGGAGAGCTTCCGTATAATTGCGTAAATCGGTGTTATGGCAAGCGCTCAATGCGACTCACATCATACAGGAAAGTACTACGTGTCATGCGAGATCTCGACCGTCTGGAGCAAACTTTCTGAGGTTATCAATACCCTCTTCTTCCAGCCTCATGCCCATCCACTCGGACATAGGCTTCGCGCCGAGGCTCAGTTCATAAAAGTCGATTGACGGCTTGTTCCACTGCAAGTAAGCATAATGAGAACGAATGAAACTTAGTCCCACATGTCTCTGGAGTACAGTGCACACACAGACCTTGAGGACAGACCAGTCAAGCCGTGCACAATTCTTAACACAGCATCAGGAAGAGTGAGCGCGTGGTATTTGCACCCGAAATAAAGTTGAAAGAATGCGGGCACATGCCCACCTTTTCTTGAGCTATTTTCCCAAGTTCTGCAAAGAAGGCCTTGCCAATTCCGCGAGCTCTATGTTCTGGCGTGACGTAAAGGTCCTCCAGCTTGTGTGCACGTGCATGTCAGAAGGAAAGGAAGTAGATCTGTAAGTAGGCGTGCTTACAAACAATCCAGGCCGGCCTGTCCAAGTCGAAAAATTGAAAAAATAGAGCGCTAGACCAATGGGGTTTCCAGGGGCATCAGCAGCGCCGGAGACTGCCAACAGGGCATGCGCGTATGGTGTTTCGAACAGATTTCGGCGAAGCTATTTTCAAGGTGCGGCAAAACCCTTTCTAAAAAGGTCAATTACAAAATAAGATAACGTACGAGTTCCGGAGTTGCCTTAGCAGAATCGCGTTCTTTCTCGTAGGTGGCCTATTTATGTTCGAGTTCTATCATGAATTGAAAGTAGAACTTACTTCGACGTACTTACGAGATCTATAATCAGTTGGAGTATTGCTGGCTAGGTTCGTGATATGTATCAGCCATGCATCGAAGCGCTTGTCAGCCCTCCGTACCACGTCATCAGGCGTCGCTGCCCGAATATGATAACTTGAAGCCATCCGCAAAGTACTTACTTGACGTTCGGTGGCTGCAGATGATCTATTGTATACATTTATTTGTCCTGAACCTTATTACGATTTTCATTCGACACCCCGACAACGGTCCTATCCTCGTATAAGTCACCATGGACCCGGCAAAATTGGCGAAACTGCAGGCTGCAGCTGTGGCCAACCGGATAGGTACGTTTTTAGATAAAATAGTTACAACTCTGACTGAGAAATTGTGGCGCTATAATTTGATCAGGTGGTAAGGGTACTGTTCGCCGAAAAATTGTGCGGAAAGGCAAGCCTTCAGCGGCACAGGACGACAAAAAACTGCAGGGAGCACTCAAAAAGTTGAACGTACAGCCTATTCCTGGCGTGGAAGAAGTTAACATGTTCAGGGAGGATGGAAACGTGCTGCACTTCACCGCTCCCAAAGGTGTGCATCAAGTTGCTCAGTGCTTCTTTCTTCTTGGGCCATGTTTACTTTGGGAAGCTTTTACTAATCAAGTTGATGTACCAGTGCATGCCGCCGTATCGGCCAACACATTCGCGATCTACGGCGCAGGGCACGTGAAAGAACTCACAGAGCTTGTCCCTGGTATTCTGAACCAACTGGGTCCCGACTCCCTTGCATCCCTTCGGAAGCTCGCCGAGTCATACCAAGCCATCCATCAGGGCCAACAGAGGCCACCCGCTGCAGGAGGAGCCGCGGATGATGATGATGATGACGATGTTCCTGATCTTGTGGAAAACTTTGACGTGGAGGGGGATGCGAAGGCTAGTCTTGACTAGGTGGGCTCAATATGGGAATAGGTGTAGGGCGAATGTCAGGTTCATGATGGTCGTGTGGGCTGCTATATGGGACCCAAAGAGACGTGCATTAGGACGAGTGGAACCGCAGACAGGATGCAACGATTGCTTGCGTGTAACCACAGTTTCCATTCCTGTTTGTTTTCGCAATGTTTTGCTATGAACACACTTACTGGCAATTTCTCGTGGCCTAGTTCATCTGCAAGCTGTGAACCTGATGCTGAGGGACACTGGCTACTTATGGTGAGCGTTAACCGGTACATGATGAGTACTTTCTAGCGCAAGCTTCCTTTGCAGAGAACAGGCAGTAATGGGATCTTTCAGACCTACGTTGCATGCTATTTAGTTTTACACCTCAACGCAAGTGGCATTAATCTTCACAAACGAAAAGTTCCGCAAGGCATTGTCGCAGCCTTCTAGTTATGGCCTAAGCGTTGTTAAATATTTCATCAGATTGCCGATGTTTTCGATGACGTTCGGGGGTGGTCTAATCTTGGACCCGTGCCATGGCCCATCTTACGCGAATTTCTCGTGCCCTCCAATGGATGGACTCGCCATGACCAAGTCCGTCACCATCGATGCCATATTCATTAGCATTTGCTTATCGGTATATCATTTTAGGATGTTATCCAGATACACATAAGCCCCAAGTGGATTTGAAATCAAACTCCACAAGGGGAACCCCATAAAGATCCCGTGAAATCCCGCGGAACCTAAGGACATACAGAAACAAGCCGTCAGAGGCTGTATCAGGTAATGTGAAGACGGGAATCTTAGTTTGCAACCTGATTAACCTGAGAGCTTTATGTCAGGAGATTCTGTCAGTTGAAGCGTACCCTCGACACTTTCGGAAGAATCCCTTCTAGGCGTGGAACCGTCCTGGGTTTTCTGAAAGCCCATCTATTCCTTGAACTGCAGCCAGAAAATACGATATACCATGGCCTGTTGGCCTCCAGGTTTTGCAAGTTTGAGTATACAGCACTGTCACCATGTTCGGTGCGAATCCATCATGGAGGTATTTTGATACAGTGACAACACGACAACAGTTTCGCTCTGTAGCAAGATTCCTTAGGCGATAGAATTTTCTGTGAATGATATTATATGATTACAGACTGATTGTCTAAAACATGAATGAAAACCTTCGTTTATTATTTTCTCAGGGCAACCCACCCCACTAGTAAACCTACCATTACAACAGAGCTCCACGCTCTCAGCTCCCTGCTAGCAGCAAACCATGTAAAGGCGTGCGGACTATCCTCCAGCTGAATTGGACGAGATTGCCGTGCATATTGTTGGGGAGCTGGTATATCCTGATCTTGAGATAACGGAGGTGGGGGTGATGTAGAATCTGATGGTGGAGGTGTAACCTCCACCTGAGCCACCCCGCCAAAAAAGTCGGTGATGAGTGCGCGATCAAGTGGGCGATTGAACAAGTCGCTGCGTACGCCTGCGTGGGAATTGATCTTATTGACATCATACGAATTAAACTAGAAAGCCAGGAGGGTCAGTAGTGGATGTGAGAGTGTGTGTGTCGATGACGTACGAGGTCTTGCATGGTTTTGTGGCTTGTCTTGTTGATATCTTCCATGTACTCCAGGACGTAGTGCGTAAACGCGTCGATGACAGCTACTCCGATGTCATCGTCGTTCGAGTGCTATGATACGCGTCAATAGCCGGAGGAAGTCTGATGAGAACAGCATACAGAATACGAGTTTTCGCCAAGCTCAGAGGAACCAGTCGCCAGGATATTGGGCGAATATAACTTAGAATACATGGTATTCGCCTGACAAGTGTCAATCATGAAGAAGATCTCATTATATCTTGATACCCGTCAGTGGAAAAGGAGAGGAAAGAGTGGGGTTGCGTACCGTTTCTTTTGATACATTTGCTCGAAAGCGTCGGCGATGTCGAACGCACTAATTTCTTCGTTGTCTTGAAATTTGAGGAATTCGTTGCCGCCGTGGCCGGTCATGTAAACGAAGATATTGGACCTATCATCTGATAGAAGACGCTTGGAACGCGGGACGGACGCTTCCACGCGACCTGAAGAGTGGATATAGATGAGAGACGAATCGCTCGATGGTACAATGCAGATAATACCCACCTGTTAACACTCTGATAAGATTCTCCACTGTCACTTCGTAGCCACGGTAATCCACCTCTATATTGTCGCCGTATAGATCGAGCTGACGGCCGGGATTGGCGTAGACACTTCCTGGAAACTTGTTTCTTGCGTTACACGACACGTCGTCCGCCAACATGAGAATAATGTTGGAGTCGGGTATCCCTAGTCGTTTTACTGTGCGATACCTGTTGAATAAGATGGAAGGTCGGTGTGGGTGTTCGTTGTCAGACTTACATCCCAAGTGCATTGGCCATATGCTACAGAGTGTTCAGGTATGTGGTCTTTGGGATGGATGAAAGATACATACCCTATAGTTGAACCAGTACCGGGAAGCACATACTAGGACAGCCCAATTGTTAGTGTGTGAAGACCCCGAGGTTCCATTTTTTGCAAAAAAGTCATGAACGGTGTCTTCCTGCAAGGCAGCGAGTGTTCCCCATAGATAGCTGGATAGACATAGGACCAACTGAAAGATCGGGAAAAGAAACATTTGCGGCAGGCTGGCGGAGTTGAAACCGACATCTTGAAGTGGAACTTCCACCACGAATATGCGTGGTAAGGGTTTTCTCGACGGCAGGGAACGACGCTGCTTGCTCACCGATGATTAGGACTCGTTGCGTACAGCGATGATTCACAAAGTGATTCAGATGACAGACCGTCTTCATCTAAATCCGCGCCTGCAGACAAGAATGTGAGGATATTTATCGTTGCCCCGTCATAGCCGTTTCCCTCTTTGTTGGCTGTTCGTTCTGTCTCGGACAGGATAAATTATTGAAGGCTTCCCTTCATGCCATACCCTCAGACTGTATGTCCCATGTTGTTCACTATATCACCGTTCTGAGCACTGGTGCAAGCCGCTCGACGTCTGTCAAAATCGCAAGTGATTATCCGTCGTCCACCGGCTGCGACGCTGAAGAAACAACAACCGCGAGCACACATCTCTGATGATCTTATTCGCGAGACAACACCGCAGCGTGATGAGAGCCAAAATCACAGTCGGAGATCGGGTTCACCAATGGATATGGATTCGACGTCGAGTCAAGACGTGGTATCGGAAGAATTGCAAGATGAAATGTCTTGTATTCGAGCACTACTACGCCCCCCGCCCATACCCGGTGTTGAAGATTGGGGCATTCCGCCTGAAGGTAATGAACCTGGAGACGCGGCCATAGCAGTAGGCATTCCTTAGTGTTCTACCCCTGGCTTGATTGGCTGATGTTGTATTTGTTACAGACCAAGCTGGCTCAGTTTCACGCTCTTAAAAAAGATCCAGACAATCCAAAACATTTCAACGATTCTCTCATGTCGAACAAGTCATTCCGTAATCCGCATTTGTATGCGAAGCTTGTAGAGTTTGTTGATGTGGATGAACGAACTACAAATTTCCCGAAGGACATATGGGATCCGAACGATGTACGGCCGGAATGGTTCGCTGATCGAATCGGTACGTTGTGCTTTTGTTTGCTGTGGAAGAGAGAGAGCTTTGTTCATGCCATTCAACGGAAATTTTTGTTTTTTTCGTTTTCCCGTTAATCGTTGTTTCAACTGCATCATTTTGGGACACACTCCTCGTTGGTTAATTTATAATGCGCGGGGGGGGAACGACTCAGCCGAATACCAAAAATTGCGGTCAGAAGAACAGGCTGCGGCGCAATCTTCTGGAAAGCGGAGTCAAATTAATTTTACGAGTTCTACGAATAAAACTCGGGGCAAAGAGCCGCAACGAGAGAAGGAAAGTGTGGGTGCTGCTATTGGGAGAAAGAGTCGATTTCAGCCGTATGGAGGAGCAAAGAGGGGTGGGTATAGGATTTAGGGATACATAATATATACCATTGATTGAGTCACGTGAGAGCGCGCGTCGAGAAGATTGCTGTCGTCGTCGTCGTCGTCGTTGTCGATGGCGCAGAACGGACAAGGGTACTATCAGGCTCAACCAGCTCCATATTACAAGCCACAGAACATCTATCAACAACTTGGACAACCAGAACCACAGAGGCAGTCGCAAACTAGATGGGTTGTCAATCCAGTTCCTTACTTGCAGCCTGCTCGACCTCTGCCACTGCCATCCAAGCTTGTTTCTCCTCCTCGTAACAGACCTCTCCCAACTCCTGTAAAGTCTACTCCTCCTGCCACCCAACGTCGACCAAGTCCCCCTCGTTTCTCTGTCCCCACTGCGAATCCAACCAATCCAGATCCCCCCAAGCAGTTTATACCCTTATGGAGGCGATCCATTCCAGATCCCCTTCCACCCCTTTATCCACCCCACATCTTGGCTCAGCGCGCTGCACAACCTCAACCTCAACCTCAACCTCAACCTCAACCTCAACCACCACCTCCCCCGCCTCCTTCGTTCTCTGTACCAGCCCCTTCACAATCCCAATTCTCCCCCCCAATTGTAAACACCTCTCCTCCAAAGCCCTCTGCACCTGTCAACATCAGTCGTAGTTATGGTTATTATCCCGGTGGCTATAATGCTACCAACTACGCCCCACAACCGAATAATCCACCTCAAACCAATACGAACGCCCGTGCATCCAAGCAAGAGGAGTCGTCAAGCGAAGAGGACGAAGAGGAGAAAACCGATGACGAAGAGAGCGTGGAAGATCAACGTCATTATGATCGCAGTTCCAGACAACAGCGTTATCCAGATGACGATGACAGCGAGCCAAACGACTCTAGCACCGAGTCTGATCTCTCCGACGAAGCCCCAGATCATATGGATAGAGGAAGAGAACCGGACTCTCAACGAAGCCCTCAGTATGGGATACGCGATCTTCCAAGACGGATAGACCCAAGTCCATTACCACAACCTCCCGCCATGCTTCGCAACGGACAAGGGCGATCTGCACCCACCCCTGCGCGACCTCAGAGCACGTGGGATGCTAGCAGTGATCTCAGGGGAGGCTCTGATTCGGGAGGGAGTAGTAGGACTATGCGGCTTGCTGCTGGAGCGTCTTCCAGAGGGCAGTGGCCGCAGGGGTTACCTAGACTTCCTCGTACACCAGGGAATGGGAGTCAGTCTGAAACTGGATATGGGAGACGCTCGGATTTAAATTTGAATTTGGATGACACGCCACCACCTGCGTCGACGTCGTTTGCTATGCGGCGCTCTCCTTCGCCTTCGCCTGAGCCGAAGAGGCCTAAGGAGAGACCGCGGTCCCAGATTTATGCTGCTGCTTCGGTGGAGACGGGGCAGGGGCAAGGAGCGCAAAAGCGTACTAGGCCGCAATCCCACATATCTGCGTCTGCGCCTGCGAAACAGCAGCATGGAGGACCTAGAGCGCCTTCACAGATGCAGCATCATCATCAACGTCAGTTGCGACGCAAAGTTGGACATGGGCGAGACGAACATGAAGATGAGTACCGGAGCACAGAGGGTTCGATGTCAAGTTTGCCGGAACGACGACAACCTCGACGTCGAGTGTTGCTTCGGTATGAATATGTAGATGAATATGAAGATGAACCTCTACGTGAACACCAAGCCCAACAACAACAACTTCAACATGAACATGGACGCCAACACCAACAGAAACACCAACGCCAACACCAACCTCGACGTGAACATCAACCCCAGCAGCAATCTCAACATGAACATCACCCCCAACCTCGGCCTCAACCTCAACCACGACGCCAGCATCGAGAACCCCTGATGCAACCGCAGATAAAGATCGAGTCTCCCGCGCCTATGGGCGGTCGCGATAGACTGGCTGATATCCCGCAGATCGAGCTCGAGGGTTCTACTGCTGATGTGCCAGCTATCAACGTAACGGATGAGGATTACAATAGTGACAGTGGGGTGCCGACCATCACTGTGCAAGGGGACAATGTCGATAACGGGAGAGGACCAAAGATTAACGCCTATGAAGTACCAGGGATAAGCATTAGCTTTGCTGGACCTGAGGAGTCCGAAGTGCCTTCGATAAATGTTTCTGGTTCCGAGACTGAGAAAAAGCCGTTACCTAGAAGCAGAATGCAGATGGACCCGCAACAGCGTCGGGGAGGGCTGATTTGTGGGGGCTGCGACGGGCCGATTGTGGGGCGCATTGTGAATGCGATGGGTGCGAGGTGGCATCCTGGATGTTTTCGGTGTACAGTGTGTGATGAGCTTCTGGAGCATGTGAGCTCGTACGAGCATGAGGGGCGGGCGTATTGTCATTTGGATTATCACGAGGTGGGTGTTGGTTAGGAGTGATAAACCTGAGCTGATTCGTTTTGTGCAGAATTTCGCTCCGAAATGCTATTCGTGTAAAACTGCGATTATCGAGGAGCGGTTTATCAGTTTGGACGACCCCGCGCTGGGGAAGAGGGCGTATCATGAACAACACTTTTTTTGTGCCGAGTGCGGAGACCCGTTTTTGGCGCCTTCGTTTTCGTCTCGTACAGGTGAGTTTTAGGGGGGGTCAGTTATATTTAGATTGTGTGTGTTTTCTGATGGATTGGTAGGGGAGTTGAGTATGAGTGGGGATGGAGATTTTGAGGCGGACGATGTGGGGTTCACCGTGTATCGCGGCCACCCGTACTGCGAGGCGTGCCATGTGAGGCTGCGGCTCCCCAAGTGTAAGCGGTGTAAGAGGAGTATTAGGGATGGGGACGAGGCTGTGGAGGCACTTGGAGGGAAATGGTGCTGGAAATGTTTTGTTTGTACTGTGGGTGTTGTCTGTTTTTCTTATGCGTTGGATTCTGTTTGCTGACTTGTTTTCTCCTTTTGTGTGTGGGTAGTGCTGTCAGAAACCTTTTGATAACCCGTCCTTTTTCGAGAGAGGGGGACAACCGTATTGCGAGCCGTGTTTTAGCGTCATGTTGCGGAACGAAGTTTAACTTGGAGCTTATAAGTCTTTTTAGTGGGTGTTGGGCGCACATCTGCTTTGTTGAGTATACGTTTGTATTTGCTGTTTGTTGTTCAATTGAATTGTGATTCTGTACTTTGATTAGACGTGCTATTCATGAATATATTTGTCTTTTGCTGCACGATGATCGACAAGATGGTAATTGTCTTGCTTTCATGACGTCTTTTTTTTTTTGATATCACTGGCTGTAGGACAAAATGCTCCCTGAAAAGTATCGTAAAAGTCACCTGCACCTCCTGTCAGAGGGGTTAGGTTGTCGATCGTCCCCTACATACTCAAGTGGAGTGTTATGATCGCCAAGGAACTTTTTATACCTCTTCAGTGACAATACCCTTACAAATACAGTGATGATATTAGGAATGCTGCTGGGATACTTTCATTAGTGCTGTGCACCCAGTAAATCTTGCTTCATGTCGTTTGAACTTGATGTTGTTGTAAAGTTCGCTTGGTTTGGAAACTTGCGCTAATCGGGGAAGTCGGAGGAAGTTCCAGGTTACTAGTATGCCCTCCACTCATTGGAATCTTCCCTCTCAATGAAGGCGATGGTGCCTATGCTTTCTCCTTTTCAGGTGATGACTCATTGCTCCTTGGATCGCATCTTCATGCTCTTTTGCATCTGGCGGGGTGATTCCGAGATAGTAAATGAGACGGACCGACAGGTTTTGATCTCAGGTTTCTTAACGTGCAGCTCAAGGGGCTGGTGGCACGGGAAAATCAGACACTCGGGTTTTTTTTTTCGTCGATCCATTCAAGCTAACTTATATGGCTAAGTTTTTGTCACGTGTTGATGTTTTCCTGGGAATTATTAAGCAAGAAAATCTTCCGAGCATGCTTTCAAGTTACCTCTCTTCTCCTGCTCGGCTTGCAACTGTCCTCAAGACATCAATGCATCACTACTTGTTCTAGGTATGATGTTAACAACCCCGGCATATGATCTCTGCCTCCACTGCTACAAGTACCTGCAACTTGTTGGTGATCAAGGTGGGACAACCACCACCAACGAGACGACTCTGTAACCCAGGTGCACTTCGCACTGCTGTGACTCGGAGTGACCACTCGCACGGCACATACATCACTTCTAGAATTTTGCCGTACTGATGTCGATGGAACAACACTTGAACACGATGTTTACCACCACCGACCTACCGGTTTTTGGGCATTCCATGTCGCACCTATGTAACGAATTGCTAGGCCTGATGTTATTACACCATGTCGACGATGACGACCTCCTTTCTATCGCAGTTCTCTGTACCCAATTGCATGCAATAGCCATCGAAATCTATTTCGCCAGGATGAAGATCAACTTCAAGAAAAATCCTCTCCTTGTAATACTAGACGAGGCAGCTATCCCTTTTCATGCCCTTAAGGGTGTTCGTCTTGCCTTCGGATTCCGGGATGTGCGCTACATCGATTGCGGTTTCACGTCCGACTTCGTTGAAGAAGCGGAAGAACTAGAAAGACTGCTAGAAATGAGCTTGACTTCGTGTTAGGATTTTCATGGTCGACCGATTGTGACAGCCCACAATTTATCAGATTTGTCACGTTCTTATTGGACGCTCTTTCTGGGAAATTTTGCACCCAAATTCTGCACCCAATTTGCTGCGTCAGGCAATCAACTTGAAATTCATAGCATCGAGGAATCTGATGTTGAACATTCCAATCGGACCCAACTGTTGGGTCAATCTAGAAAATGTTTTATTGATGTTCTCGTCCCTCATATCACCACCGTTTAGACGCTGGACGACCCCATCTTTGAACTTTTCTCGAATCACATCGTTAATGCTCTTCGATAACAGTGAAGATCTCCACAGCTTTCTTTCTGACTTCCCTAGAGCTTCCGAGTCTATGCACTTTTCAAATTTCGTCTGGGACGCTTGCTGCCGCAGATTTTGCCGCTTTCCTCAACAGACATATCAACAGACATATCTCAATAACAGCCCCGAACGTGGACGTCCGCTCGAAATACCCATCTTCGCCGTTCACCCCGAAGTGCTCGCTTCCATGGCTGTGTAAAGTCCAGAGTGACTTCATCCCTTATTTACTAGCATCTCCGGGCGGTCCTCCACGGTTAAACACCGTTGCTTATCCTCGCTTTAAATACACCGGAAGGACAGAGAGGTTTTCAGTTTTACTGCCTTACGAGATTGCAAAACGTGACAAGATCTGCACTCTTGGCACTCACATCCGAGGACTATCCTGAAGTGGAACATTGGCTGACAGTGGGAAGACATTCGAGAGCAGCATCCAAGAAAAAACGCCGCTTGCCTCACATCAAAAATCTCTATGTCACTTTCTTGCGAGCGGATGGTGTCGCAGACCTCAATTTGCGATGACTCAAACTCTTCCCTGGCCTTCGTGTTTTCAGCATTGTTACCAGCAGCATCCGGAAATCGATGTCAAAGACAAAGTCTCAAGAAACGATGTATGCCAAAGATCTTCACGCGAGGCGATTCCGCCAACTGTTGCCTGAGGGGTAATGGAATGAAGCCCAAGCGCCGTCGTAGTTTGAACCTTGAGGCCCTTCATTCGGCCCCCAAGATGAAATGGACGCAACTGTATTACATACCTTCAGATCAAGCTGCGTATGCATCGACCGTACATGCGGGCCGTCAAGCCAGGTTCTAGGAGCCATCGCCCTTTAAAGCACGCATAGGTCAATCAGGTTTAAGCTTCAAGCGCATACGAACATGGCCTCAAGGGCCATAAAGCCTAACTTGTCATTCCGATAGCAATCTGCAGTTACTGGAGTGTACATATGCACAGGTTTGCGGGTCGTCATATATCATAGCCGAGACGATTTGGATTATATTGGAACCGAGACGAAAGAAGCAGGTCGATAGGTATTCGTGGTTTGTGAGCCCAACCAGAATGATTTTGAGTCCATGTTCTTGGTGAGCAGCAACGCGAATTCTCGTTCATCGTCATCATAGTATAATAAAGAGTCGATACTGTAATAGAGGCCCGGCTGACAGAAAGCTAGATGCTGAGTCCGCCAGTGAGCGCCGCTAGAGCTGATTTCATTTGCATAACAAAAGCATTTAGCCGCTCGCGTGTGCGTTCTGTAGATTAACGCCGATCAGAGCAAGTAAAAAAATAGGACTAATCAGCAATGACGTCCGGATGAAAGAAAATATGGAAAATAAATGGATGGGGAGGCATAATAATGAGGCGCTGCCTACCGACAATGGTGGAATGGAAAGGAGGTGTAGAGTGGGATGGTGACGATGATGCAGGCGGAAACATGCCTTGTTCTTTCTCTGTTTCTATCACTGAGACGATCTTCTGTTCAATGTTTTGCGCGGCCATAGTGCTTTCTTGCTTCGATCGAGCAGAAGACCAAGCGTGTGTCTGCATTATGACGTCAAGGAGCATACTGCTCAGTTCTGAATATGATAGTAGCGCAAAGGAGGGGGTCAGTTCGGATCATAATGCAGAGCCGAGCCTCAGGGATGGGTTATATGCGCGTCTTCCGTCTTGCTACACAAACACAGACGAGGGACAAATCTGGATCAATCTTACAATGATTTTTGCGCGTACATGACGTCTAACGAGGCGCGATTGAGCACGAAATTCACGAACCTCTTTCGAATACCAAGTCCCTATTCGTCTCATCATTGAACGGCTTGACGATATTAGTCTGGTGATCAAAAGGAGGAAAGATTTGGCCGATTATCTCAGAAAGGGGAGGGCTTGGTGGATGAAGATTAGTTGGCAGAGGGCTAGTTAGCCGGGGGCTTGAAGACAGAGGGGACGACATTTCATCGATGTCCGTCGAGTGCAGGGCAGAGTCTGAGAGGGTATTTGGTGAGGAATTAGAACACATCTGAGGAAAGCAGCAAGGGCACTGAGAAAAGGCAGGCTTGTACTATTGTTGCCTTTTTTGGAGCACTACACCCTGCCATCTGCACAGACTTCAGCTTGAGAGACCCCCCTAATGAATATGATTTTGATTCCGGAGTTAAGACAGCTGGATAGAAGGTTTACCAGATATTTGCAGCGTCGACCTTGTCCTCGATTTAAGACTGAGGGACTGTGGATATTACTTTGCTAACCACGGGACACTGGTGGCACAATTACGACGTTATTTCACTTTTAGAGGAAGTCAAAGTATCCTATTCCTCACCCCACGCTGGTGTACAGGCTCAGTGAATCTGAATATTGGTAATTCCTTTACATGTTGATCGGTCCACCCTTGACATGCACGTTCTTTACAGGTACCACAGAGCGTTATTTCCGAACAACCGGGTGGTCGATGGTGATGTTTTCCATGAATTGAAGGATAGGCCAACTCATGCGTTTGGCAGTGAGGTTTCCATTAATCTTCTCAATTTATGAAATATGTCTCTGCTAAACAGATTCCATGACATCTTTTGTGTCTACTGCGCCATAGAACTTCAGGGTTTCCTGTTCTTAGTAAAACAAATGAAAGGTGATCTGGATTGCGCCGGCCTGTGATTGTATTCTTATGAACAAAATTAGATCAAGTCGAGACAAGACCAATTTCAATTCAAAGTAATACAATTTCCCCAGGCTCAGCGTGTACCCTGTGTGAGCATCCAGTCTTCTCCGTAATCATCTGTATAATTAACAACTGATTTAGATCGATTAATGAGAGCTTTTGGTTGGTATTATTATATTGATTTCGCTTTCTGGAAGCTAACAGAATTAGCACACGAAAGGTTCCTCAACCTGCATGGCCAACTACACGGGGACGTAGCAGAGCATAGTCTGGTTTTTAAGGTGTTTAAACTGCGTGATGTTCAACGTGGCTATGTTCCATGCAACAACATTGCGAAGCATCACTGTCGCCAACCAGTCTGTGTGGTCTTGTACGCTTGAAAAGATAGCTATCGAATGGAAAGACGCCACGCTATATGTAAGCGTTACGGTTGCATCCTTGTTACTAGTCAACAGCTTAATTTTGTTAGTCTGCGTTGTTACGTAGCCCTGTTGACCATAGGCACAAGCGCCAACAATGCTGTCGGCGCTCAGTGATCCTGCTACATATCCACCGTGCTTAGCATTGCATCGACCGCGACGGGCATACCACTCACACAACACGACCCAAAGAGGAAAACCGTAAGCCCTTCGCCGCTTGCTCAACTAACGTCTTGAAATAACATGGGAAAAGCCGGAATTCTTGGTCCACAGAAGTGTTTCTTCTTTTGGACTCGAGTTTCTAGCAGTGATGTATGCTCTTCCATATGCGCTCTTGGTATGGAGGTAAGTGCAGGCTTCTTCGTGGTGTGAAATTTAGTATTCGCGTAGAATCATATCCTTTCTTGCCGCCCTTGGATTCGTGTGTCTGGGAACAAACGATATCGTCGCAAGACTTGTTTATCAATGCGAATACTTGGGTTACGCTTGTGTCAATCATCATTTGGATCTTCTCCATTTCCTCCGAAAGGGACCTTACTTTGAACCATAGATCGTTAGAAACCATCTGGCTGGACATATAAAGGAATCCGTAACGCGATACTCGAGGGTGCATAATGCGCTCTACCGCTACTAATTCCCTTGATCGCGGTGAGAAAGTACGTTACTGACTCTTTCGACGACTTCAGTTAAGATCCTGGTTACATCACACATTTGTCACACATGTGCTATACATTGCTCTCCATGACTTTTGTTGTGTTTCCCTCATGATGCGGTAGTGCCAGTGAAGGGCAAGTAAGCTTGAGGATCAATTGCATAAAGGACCACCCTGTGATTCCTAAGGTTCATTAGTGAACAGGCCTAAAAATCCTTGAGGATCATCAAGGATAACTAGGGGCGGAAGTTCACTGGCATTTCAGATGTAACGCGATGATTGTGTAGGAAATAGGTCTGCTAACAGTCATGATGACTCGGATTGCTTTTCGCACCTTCCGGATACTAAGTGGTCGGCGGGGGGAGGCATCGGCGAGAGGTTCGGAGACCAGCTCGAGCCTGAGTACGATACTAGATGACGACCTCCTGTATATGGTAGTACTACTCACATCAAAGCGATATGGCTCTCATCAGTCTGAAATTGGCTGGGTATGACGTAGAATGCAATGAATAGAAACTGAACGTGAGGAACGACGTGCGCGATGGTTGAAGGTTTGTTTCATGGGCGGCAGGCATTTATAAATTCTTTCGACTGTCGCTAAATTTATCCGCTCCGAGTAAATCATCCAGTCGAGCTATGAACACCTCATGTTGGCCGATACTTCGATGTCAGGGTTACACGACACGGATAACGACATGCAAAGATGGCAATGAATTCAGCACCGCTGGCTTCAGAGATAATCAACAAAGCAGCCGAAGGTACGTAATTTTTGCTCGGATGACACTTTGAATCATCAATATCGGCCTGGGCTGGCAAATATTACTCGGTCGAAAGGTGTGCAGGAAGATCGGACCAGGCTATTCAATCCTCATTATCATGAACAACAACATCCATCACAGACCTATGATGCCTCCATTCAGCGATAGAGCATAGACCTCCCACTAGAAATTGCTTACCTGAGATTCATGGACAGCCCAGACTCGATATCAGTGAGAGTTAGCGCATCAATGGAATGCACGCCAGGTGTTAAAGCCAAAAACTCCATTCTGACCGACTGACACGCTGATGGTCGAAGCGGCCTGCCACAAACATCCGGGGTCAGAACCAGGGTATATAATTCACACTATAGCATGTAAACCCACCCAATGCGAACCCGAGAATCCATCGGCAATATCCCGACAAGGCCCATCTTTACAGCACCAGACGCACCATCATACTTGTCACCTTCCGACTTGCGGCTCCTTCGCCGATTCGGACAAGTGATCTCGAACCTCCTCGTCCACGTAGACTGGTTGAATACAAATATGTCTAGTGTGAAGCGATTTGTGGGATATATCTTGTCTGAACCCAAAATCCCCTCCCCTGCCTTTCTGTTCTGGGTCGTCCTCTCTAAAGCGAGTACACCAACAGAGACTACAATGGCTTCCCCACTTTCTTCAACATCGTTCAGGTGCGTAAGCATCTTCTGTTCTCCAAACGAGCCAATGAACCAAGGACCTGGAGTTGAAGGAGCTACCTTTCCTGTGCCCGCTCCACGCTCCCGAGGCAGTTCCACAGCGGGACCGATGTTCTCGGAATGCGATGCGATGGGACCTTGAGACATAGGAATGGGAGAAGCAGCTGGGAAAGGCGGGTAGGCTGGGTAAGCAGGTGTCGGAGGAGGAATCTGGTCGTTCGGAAGGCCGTGGACTCGGACGGAATCTGCGGATGGAGGTGGCAGAAGTGGTGGAGGTGCACTATATGTAGTAGGGGAGCGGGGCATTTGAGCGGATACGGAAGGTGGAATATATGACCATTTTGAAGGAAGGCCGGAAAGAGGCGATTGCTCTCTCTCACGATGTGGGGTATCTAGTATAGGTGTTGAGGCACGATTGGGCGAGGCTGTTTTCAGCGACCGATTAGCAAAGGATATAGGATGGGTGTGTCGCTTGCTACCGGCCATAGCGGATGACTGTGGGGCGGAAGAAGCAGTGTATGGGGACAGCGTTCGTATAGCCGACGCAGGGAATGGAGAAGCTGGCTCAGGGAGGGCGTGATGCCTTCCGGGTAGGTCCTCCTCCAGCTGATCAAGCGGCTGTCCTTGATGTGTGGAGAGATCAAGAACACAATTCCATCGGGACGCAAATGTCCGTGTAGGATATGACGTAAAGTCTGCGTCTAAAGGTTGCGAGTAGGGTTTCCCGAAGATATTGATAGTGACAGGTCGCTGAAGTTCAGCAGCAGAGTTGGTCGGGCGATTCTGAGGATCCCGGGATAAGGAAAATCCTTCAATCTCTTCTGGTGGTCGCAAGAATGACACTGCGTAGAGTAAATTGTACTGTGCCATTGCTTCGACTTGGAGAGGGAACGTCTTCAACTCCGCGTCCCTCCTGAAAGATCCTTCTCCCCAGCCGATAAGGGTAGCTTTGGCACCTTCTCCTCCGACCTTCACGTCCACTTTTTCAACCAAGAAACCAACATTTGGCCCTGATTCTCCAGAGTTCTCGATTTCCACGCAAAGTACCACGGTCCGTTCTTCATTTCCCGCCCCCAGCCTCTCACGTTCATCTTGGGCATCGTCAGGATCTAAGCTAACCTGTGTCTCAGGGAGGAGAACGTATGGAACGAACACGGTGCGCATTCGCACTCGAAATCCGGATACAGTCCGCAGGGTCCTGCGAAACGACTTGCGAAGTGTTGGATGAGCGATGCGAACGGCAGTCATGGGGGAAGGAGAAGGTGTGGGAAGAGGAGGGAGACGAACGGGGGGTAGCGAGAACAAGTTCTGGCGAGATGCCGTGCCGAGACGCGTAGATGGAAGGGATATTTGTGAGCCTGAGCTGGAAAATACAGGGCCTGAATGCTAGAAGTTAGTATGCAACGGGTTGAAGTCGACTTGACAATATTTACCGCCAAGGAGGCCTGTGAGGAGGTTGACTTCTTGGAGTCCGACATGGACCATGTCTTCCTCTGGTGCGACCGGCGTGCCTTCGATGGTCGTGGGGGATTCAGGGTCTGTCGGCTGGCCTACAGAAGCAAAGAAGAGACGTAATGGATGATTGGGCTGCGTGAGAGGCGTTGGTTTCTCTCGCAGTGTTGCCGATACGGTTAGACACAACAAGGGGTCAGAAACATTCAACCGCAAAAATGCTTTCAGGGAGAACATAAGTCAACATGACAGAGTTTAGAGAAGCAGTCTTACAAACAGTAAGTGAAAGTCGATAGACAGCGACCCAAAGTTGCTCCTTGTCTGACCATAGCAAAGAGAAAGCTTCCAGAGAATCTTCCGAGGAGTCCTGTCCCCATATCTGAGCGAGAAGTAGAGTTCCCTCGGAGGCAACATATCTTCGGTCATGCTCTGCAGATGAAGGTGTTGGGTGGGGCGTAGCTGGAGGGAATATGGAGGGATGATGGGGCGGCAATTGAAGGTTACTCTGGGGTAGAGATGTTCGCGGAGGAGCAGAAAGTTTTGCGATGCGAACCGAGTCTTGGGTTGGAGTGGGGTCGGGAGATATGTAAGTTGCTTCTAGGGATATCTGAACATGAGCCAGAAAAGCAAGAAGAGGTTGGGGTGGATGGTGGGCATCCGCAGGAGATGACGGTGCTGGATGTTCGACACGGAAAGTGAGCATCGATTGGAGCTGTTCATCTGGATGTTTATCAGCCGTCGCACGAAAAATCTAAAGATGCTCAGCTCAGCTCACCCACCGAAGAACACCTGGTTCCTTTCCACCGAAGACGATTGCAGCCTTGCTAGCCAGTCATCTGTGGTAGTCTGCGGAGGGAGTTCTATCGATGTATCAGGAACTACGATGTTCAGCGCAGAAGACGCAAAGAGCTGTTCAAGCGACATGCAAGTGCCAAGCCAATGCACACCCGGTTATCCCGGACCTCGGCAAGCGCTGCATTCACAGCAATGGGCTATCTAGAACTTGAACTGCTTTGTGCTTCAGCCACATTCAAGTATCGCAAGGTGTGAGCAATCCTTCTTGTGCTCGGATCCTGTAATGGCCCTTGACCGCGACCGCTCGACCTCCGTCCTGCGACGAATCTTGTCCTTGAAATCTTACGTCCAAATACCTCTCAGAATCCTGCTCTGGCTGCTATCTAAACTACGACGCATCGTCTATTTTGGGTGCAGAACGTCGCCATCCTCCGGCTTCTCGTTGAGAGAAAGCAGACTGATCAGCCATCATGATCCATATTTCTGGCCTAGCCCGCACCCGCCGCTCAGAACGGCAGTGGATGAACAAGGTCATTCTCTTGAGAACTTACATATCCCCCGCTCGGATGGCCCCTCAATCTATTCCAGCGAACCGAACTCACTACCTCACGACCCCAGCTCTCCCCAGGTCTCGGGTTCGACGACGACAGATGCATCGACACCTACCTTGGAAACTCCCGATCCAAACGTAGGTTTGGTGCAGACTTCTGGTCCAAGACCCGACCTGTGCAACGTAGTTAAAAATCTGTTTGCGATTGCTCCTACAGAATTTCAGAGATATGAGAGAAACGAATTCCTGTGCGTTCAATTATTGTATCGTTGTTCTTGTTGAGAATATTGCCAGGGAAAAAGAATCTGAACCAGTATTTACCATCCCTCCACTTACAAAATATTTTTCGTCGTAAGGTCTTCTCAGGTGTTCTCCCCAACAGTACTGACTACATTAAAAGGCCCAATCTAACCTCCGGTTGGCAACCAATGAAACATCCCGAGGGAGCTCTTTATTTCTATCACCCTGTAAGCATATAGATCCGCAAGTTCAACGTTACAAAATTCAAGAAGGTTAATTGATGATGCAGACAAAGAGGATCCTCACAGACGCTTATTTGCATGACGATAAACGTCGTCTTCAGCTTGAGGGTTGTATCGATCAGATCTTGGATTACATGGCACGCTATAATATTCCATGGGGAGAAGACACTGTTCTCGTACTGGATCCCTGGAAAAGCGGGGAAATTGGTTATTATTTTGTGGATCATGCAAATCAGTCAACATTTTGGCTCGATCCATTCCGTTTCCTCGAGCTTGATGAATTAAAGGTAGAGTTCACCAGTTCACATGTCGGTGGGTTAGCAATGTTGTCATATCATATTCCTTCTCCTAAGAGCAGAGCATCTCAGGTCTTCAAGTTCTGGCCCAATACTGGTGAGCCTCATTGTCAAAGTATAGGATATCAGAAGCTAAAGGAAACGAATCAAGGTACCACAACAATCTCTTTCCAAACCTTTATACCCTCTGTCCAGTTGCTGTATCGCAGCTTAAAGATATGTTGATATTTTCTGTCGGTGGTCAGTTAGTATTCCGTTCAACACCCTCTTCCTTACATTGAATATTCAAAAAAGATGTTCTCACTGCAGACAGTTCTCCTGTCCCGCACACATCTGACGAGCTGTTGAAGATGCTAGATCTATTGTCTAGGATGGAAAGTAAGGCTGTGATATACTTTCTGTATCTGGTGACTTACATTTCACATTTCACAGATCGACAACAAACAGACGGAAAGTATCAGGCTGGCGCTGTTTGCACCTTGGGTAAGTTCCTCTATATGTTAATACACTTCACGTACTGATTACTTGCCAGCCCGATTCATGGTATCCTTCGGTGGGTGGATTGTCGATTTCCGGCGTCCTTGTTGTCTGACTGAGACGTAGCTGACCTGAAATTTAATAATTTATATGGTGAACGAGCGGCCCGTTTGAACACCGGCCAGTCGATTTTTGAACCCAGGGATTCGACTTGGTTCATCAAAACACTTTCTCCAGTCTTCTTGTTTGCGCCGCAAGGTTACCTCAAGAAGCTCGACAAAGCATCGGTAGATTCCGTGGTAAATCAGCGGACTTACAACGAAATGGTATCGCAGTTGACTCTTGAGTGGAAAGATTTCACGCTACTGGTTAGGACATATCCCTATATGTCGTCTTTCAACCATCACTGATCTATTTCGAAGGCTACTGTTCTTTTGACGACTAATGTTGGATTTCTCTCAATTCAAAGTGTCAACGCAAGTCGTACAGCCATTGTCCATCAAGCAAGCTACGTCTCCATCTTGAGCAGTGTGGGCTGTATCATTCTCGGCCTGTCACTTGTTCGACAACATCGTACCACATTAGATGTAAGGCATTCCCTCTGTGCTTTTCATGACCTTGCTTGAATGAGTCGTCAAAGACTGATTTCGTGGCGCGGCGTGGTGTGTCAAAGCTAGGATTTGAGACACTGGCCTTAATGTATAGTCTCCCGTATGTTTTGCTGGTGTGGGGGTAAGTTCATCCATCTGTCCTCTCCATGCCTATGACATATTCTTATTCCTGTTCTAGCATGATCTTCTTCCTTTTATCATTCTCTTGCATGTGTTACACAACAAACAACATACCCACTTACATCTTGGTAACTTCTGCGTGGATGTTGCTCACAATGTTCGTTATCTGGTGTGTTTCGGCATCATTTGAAAGGCGGCCATACTACCACTTGTTACCAATCAGGGCTTGGCACACCCTACGAGATAAATTTCGAGAATTGACGGGCAGCCTTACCCAAGTTGATACAGAGCGGGGGGTTTCTCCATGTTTTTGTGTTGTATAATGATTCTATGACGAGTTTCTTTTTTTGTTTGTTCACTCCTTGAAGTTATCGACATCACAGTTTAGAATGATGAAGACAGAGTTTCGATTGTTGAACTTATGTATCATGCCCTTGCAGCTAGAAGAGATCAATTTCACTTCTGTGGTTGTATGCTCTTCCTAATATTTGAAACTGGATTCATCAGGAAAACGTGGCATGGATATTCTATGGTGCACATTGCTCATATTGCACTAGCAATAGGCTGAGGGTATTTCAGGACGAGGAAAACAAATCTGGTCTACTCGAAGCAGCTCCCCCAACTAATTAACTTGTGGCCTGAAAGCAATTCCGGTGCTGCCTATCTGTTCTTGAATGCATGGAAACCATGTACTCTGCAGCAAAAGAAACTGTCAAGCATGTCACAGGAAAAGGGCCAGTCATGGCCAACCATCTACTGGAATGTGACTATTGTCAAGAAGAAAGTATGGGCATTCAAGGATGCAAGGAATTGGATTTTGATACTGCCAAATCCTGATATTGTATCTCATGTGTCAAAGGAAAATACTAGTGGGAAAAGGCTGTCAGTGTCAGGAGGTGCAGGGAATGAATGCAAAGAAGAAAAAACAGGCATATTTTACAGTGGTGACTGCAGTGAAAGATGTGACATGTAAGTCCCACAAAATGGATAGCATTTGAAAACATGCTTCTGCATGCAGCTATTTCTGCAGGTTGGTCATTCAATTCACTCAATGACTTTGAAGTTTGCAAACTCTGTGCTGCTGGTGCATGTAAGGGCAACCTCAAAGTTTCACTTATGTAACAGTGAGCTAACAGAGGAGAATCCAAAGTTAGTATTATTCTACATAATACAGACACCTCAGGTGCACCTAACAAAGGGGAATCCAAAGATAAACTCTAAGTACCCTTTTGTCAATGCCCAGTATATGTTAAAGACCCGAAAATCAAATAGTTTTATAAAAATAGAAAAAGGCAGAGATAAGTAGGCTGATTGAAGCTATGGAATGAAATCATATCAGCAGGTAGGCATCTGAAAGGGGCTCTGCCTCTAAAAATAAAACTGCAACATGTACAAACATGGGGAAAAGGGAAAATAATCATAAAGTAGAGATAAGATTATAGAAGATCATAGAAAATGCAGAATAGGGCAAAATAAGATGGAAAAAAATGGGACGAATGCAGCAAATTGACAAGACCCTTGGGGCACCTCCTAGTCCCCTTACAGTGCAGTTATACCAGATCATAGAAAACTTCTAATTTCTATCCTCAAACATGAGGTTATCAAAGTTAAGGGTCTGTCAAAGATGCTGTGAAAGGACACACTATGTGACACTGCAGGCTGATGGGTGGAAGAATATTTCAAAGAAGCCCTCCTAGCATTCATGGTCACAGCTAATTGTGAGGCTTGGGGCCTCTCTGACTTGGTGATCCTAAGCTAACTGTTTGCACTATTAGGCACATTTGACACATGTTCACAACCAGTCTTCTGAGCAGAAAACTAGAGAGAATATCTTCAGGTATATTAAGCAAGAGATTGAGCATCTGCACAGTCTGGGAGTGAAGGTGATAGGAGTGGCAGGAGGTGATGGAGGGAATCAAAGTAAAGGCTGACGTGTAAGGGGAAAGGAAGGCATCCCAGGCATCTGGGCAATTTTCTGCATTTGTCCAATATTTTTATATATTTTATTTCACCCTATTCTGCCTTTACTATGGTTTTCTATGATTTTATTCCTATTTTATGATTATTTTTCAGTTTTTCCATGTTGGTCCATGTTGACAGTTCTATTCTTAAAGGCGGGACCCCTTCTGGACATTTACCCATCAAGGTGACATTATTCCATAGCTTGATCTACCTATTTCTGCCTTTTTGCTATTTTTAGTCTATTATTTGATTTTTGGGTCTATCACATATACTGGGCATTGACAGATAGGTCCTTAGAGTTTTCTCTTTGGATTCCCCTCTGTCAGATGCACCTGAAGTGTCTGTATTATATAGTATAATGTTAACTTTGGATTCCCCACTGTTAGTTCACTACTAAGTGAAGCTTGAGGTTGCCCTTACATGATGATTGACCATCAAAGAGTACCCATCCATGCTAGCTGTGGATTGCTGGGGTCACCAAGTACATAAACAAAAACTAGCCCCACATGTAAGACTGCATATTTGTGACATGTGTTACAGGTTCCTCTGATCCTTGTAGATTATCAAATTGGGAATCCACAGGCTATAAGGGAAAAGTTTGTGCTCTGATCACTCTCATTGTCACCAGATAGACTGCTCACTGTTGTATCTTGAGATGATTGCTCAGTATCATGATGCCTTGAAGAGGCATAGAAATCATCAGAGATGTGAGACATACAAAGCATTAAGAGTGATATTGGGTGTCAAGACCTGTTTCACCCAATCAGATTCCCAATAATCCTCAACTCCTTTCTGACTCTTTTCTGATCTTCTCTGCTGGTATTCCAGCCACAGCACTTTTTTAGTCATCAGACAGGTCCTCACGTGCCTTAGTAATCATTTACTTACTCATTTAATTCCTAATACAGTCTTACCAATTATGGTCACAGACACTTACCAAGACCCATTAGTAAACTTCTGCATTTTCCATTGTTCTTCTGGCTTTTATTATTTAAGTGCCTGTAGCTTAGCCTTGTACCTCAGTTTGCAAATTATATTCATCTACATGTTGTAATTCACTTGTGTTTAATCACCTCCAGTCAATAATCAATCCTTAACTTGTCCTTATTCATCCTCGACCCAATCTTGACTTAATCACTTCATCTCATCACTCTTCTTGACCTCAAAATCAATTCTAAATTTCTGCTTAATTTATCCTTGCCCTCCATCTGGAAACCCTCCAGAAACCCAAACTCCCTCCATCCTGAAATTGGACAACTGATGAGGGGAAGGGTGCAACTTCTTGTATGGGCAACCTCAAAGCCTCACTTAATAGCGAGCTAACAGAGAAGAATCCAAAGTTAATATTATACTATATAATACAGACACTTCAGGCGCACCTGACAGAGGGGAATCCAAAGAGAAAACTCTAAGGACCCATCTATCGATGCCCAGTATATGTGATAGAGCTGAAAATCAAATAGTAAGCTAAAAATAGCAAAAAGGTGGAAATAGGCAGATCAAGCTGCAGGATGATGTCACCTTGATGGGTAAACATCCAGAAGGGGTCTCACCTCTAAGAATAGAACTGTCAACATGTACCAACATGGAAAAAGCCAAAATATAATCATAGAATAGGAATAAAATTATAGAAAATCATAGAAAAGGCAGAATAGGGTGAAATAAAATATAAAAAAATATGGGACAAATGCAGAAAATTGCCCAGACACATGGGATGCCTTCCTTTCCCCTTACACTTCTTGCAAGTTGAAGCCAAGTCCTCTCTAACCCCTTTCACCTGGCCTGCTACAGCCCAGTGGATTCTGCCTGGAACCTCTGAATCCTCTGACTACTGATGACTGGGTCCAACTGGAAGTCCAGCATTTTTCCTGCCCAAGTGCTGACATTGGTAGTAGCAGTCTGAACTCTGACATTGGGGAAGCATGGCAACAACTGTTCCATAGTGCTGTTCTGGCCCAGCTTGGCCTGGAAGCCCCAGTGGTGGCCAGGCCTGAGGCAGCTTGGCTTCCTCAAACCTCAAGCCAGGCCAGAGCCACCACTCATGGCTTGGCTCCAGATTGGCTTGGCCCAGACCATAGCTTTTGTATGTAAAAATGAAGTTTTGCATACAGTTGACAATTTGAGGACTACATATATCATAAACATGTTGTATAAAATATAACACTGACAAAGCTTAAGGAGATGGTACAACAAAATAAAATCTGAGTTTGCAAGAGGCAATGTGTCAGTGTGTCAGTGCATTATCCCTGTTGTTTAATCAGAATGAATGTTCTGCAGTATGGGAGATGTCAAAACCAAGAAGCAGAACAGGCTTGATGTTAAGAAGTTACAGGATTGTGCTTTGATCAAGGGTGAGATACAACAACTGTGCAGTGGAAGGCACAGCTCATATCTGACTTGAATTCACATTTAAAAATGCCAGTATTAGTGTTGCTGATATGGACAAATCTGGCAGTCATGTAGAAGATAAAAGATAAAGGTATTGTTGAAGCAGCTGAGAAAGATCCATCTGATGAAGTGGAGGAATCAGGTGAGCACAATACTAGGAATCAGACAATGAGAGTGAGGGTGGAAACATGAATTGCAACTCTTTTGCTGCAGTAACCTACCAGTTTGAGAAGGTGTTGCAGTGGCATAGTCACACAGTGGTAGTGTATGTAGATTCACTTACCACTTACCTTGTTGCTTGGGTTAGCTTGCTAATAACTAGGGTTAGAGGGGTAGAACACTCTCTGTATTGCTACTGAGGAATACAGCTGGTTTATATACACCTAGGGCTATGTGGTCACATGATCAGAGGGAAAAACACATGCATTGATAAGTGTGTCATAGATCATTATGAGTGCTATGAGACATGTCACATGTCAATATAAGTGCAATGAGGCATGTCATATATTAATATAGGTTTGAGATGTGTCATATATCAATATAGGTAGACCAATAGTACAGATTGATTTCAACACCCCCCACAAACTGTACAGCAGGTGATCATTCTGCTAAGTTTGCACCTCAAAATTAATCCCAAGGGAGCTTCTAAATTTCTCAAATGGTATGCATGCAAGATTTTTAGTAAACATATCAGCAGGGTTTTTATTACCCTGTATGAACATGATAGTGACCTTGCCATTTTCAACACACTCACGTGTATAGTGATAGTGAATGTCAATATGTTTAGTCCTTCTTTCCTGAACAGGGTTTGATCCAATAAAGATCGACCCTGATTGTCAGCAGCAATTGGTATGTGCTTCAGGGTATAGCCCAATTCAAAAAAAAAAGATGAGATCCACACAATCTGCTGACATGTATCAGAGAGAGTTATATATTCAGCTTCTGTAGAACTCAGGGCAACAGTTTTTTGCAAATGGGATTGCCAACATATGATGCCCCCAGCTAAAGTGGCAAAGTAGCCCATTGTAGATCTTCTTTTCACCATGTCAGATGACCAGTCTGAATCTGTGTAGCCTTGCAGGCCCTCTTGGCCTGCACCATCATAGATAAGCTCATATTTTTGAGTGCCAACTAGGTAGCGTAAGATGTACTTTGCCTTATCTAGATGTTCCTGGCTAGAATTAGCTGAGAACTGTGATATTTTGATCACTGCAAAGGCAATATCAGGTTGTCTTCCAAGCATTAGGTATAATAAAGATCCAATCACAGATTGAGATTGAGATCTACATGCCATATTAGGCACTGCAGGGTTTTCCACTGGGATGTATCCCATGGAAAGAGGAGTGGGGGCAGACTTGGCATTAGTCATCCTGAACCATTCTAGCACAGTGGCTAGGTATCTTTGTTGGTCCAGCATAATTTTTGATGCATGTTGTTTGATGCGCATGCCAAGGAATTCAGTGACACTCCCAGTGCTTTAGGCAAGCACTTTTTTTTTCATCTACAAGGCACATGTTTTTCCCCATGAACATGCCATCATCAACATAGATTATTGCAATGACTATATCACCAGTTTTGACATCCTTGTAAATAAATATGCCAGCATCAGAGCTGGCATGCAGAAAACCAATTGAGTGCATAAATGCCTCAAGCTCTCTCTACCATGCCAGGGCAGCTTGTTTCAAGCCATACAATGCTCAGCATAAGTGCAATACTTTGCACTCTTTGCGCTGAAGAACAAAGCCTTCAGGCTGATGCATGTAAATTTCCTCATTGAGTTTTCCATACAAGAATGCAGTTTTTACATCAAGACCTGTCATGTACATGCCTTCTGAGGCACTAAGGGCAAACATGAGGTGTACCGTCTCATAGCAGACAACAAGTGAGAAAATCTCATCAAAGTCAATGCCTTTGACTTGTGAGAAGCCTTTGGCCACAAGTCTGGCCCATTTTTGTCCATTGGATTTTATGGAGAAAACCCATCTATTTTTGATGGCCTTTTTTCCAGGAGGGAGATCTATAATGTCATAGACATGCTGCTTATAAAGGGCCTCTAGTTCTTCTAGGCATGCCTGTTTCCACTCCAGTTGAGCATGCTTATCTAAGCTAGCTATGTTATGGAACTAATTAGAACAAGATCTGATGTGGTAGATGGTGTAACTGCCTTATTTAGCAGGTAGCACATCAGATCTCTACCTTCTTCCTTGATGATCTTGCTCCATGGTGCACCTGATTTACTCAAAGGTACATGCCTACAGGTTGTAGTTTCCTGAGGGGGCATATATCTGTGTATGGGAGCATGAGGAGGTTCAATGATTTCTTTGAGATCAGAACTCGGTCCAGCTACCAGTTCTGGCAATGGCACTACATGATCGCAACTTGTGTCATGCCCTTCCATCTGCCACCACTGATGTGTCCATGCAACGTCTTGTTCAATATTAACAGGGTGGTGCTCTTCACCATACAAATTACCTGGTCATCTAGGGACAGCTCTCTGCCTGCCTGAGTGCCTGGGAGCCACAGGGGGCTCAACTGGCAGCTGTACTGGAGGTGGTGGAGTAGGAGCTCTTGGTGGTGAACTAGGCTGCTGCTCTAATGGATCATCTCTTGAAGTGGGTTGTCTATAGTCCTCAAACAAGGGTCCCTGAGGAACATATGTACATGTCCTCATCACTGTCATCATCATCTGATGATAATGAAGGTGGGGTTTGTAGTGGTAGAGGCGCATTGTTGCTGCCATTATTTCCACTGCTACCCCCTCCCCCAGAGTGAGTGAGATCTCTGGGATCAGGAGAGTTACCTCCAAGATCAGTACTGGCAGGAGCACTAGCTCCTGGACAATGTGGGAATAACACTTCATCAAAAAGTGCAGTTGTGCCTATAAGAATTTCACCATTTGGGTGCATGAAGCGATATGCCTTTATTCCATCTTCCAGCTTAATATATGTCATTAACTCTGATCTTGGAGCTAACTTATTTTGACATTTCTCTTTAGGCAGGTAGACATAAGCACCACAACCAAACACTTTGAGATTTGATAAATCAGGCTTTTTGCCATCTAGATCTTTGATTGGAGTTTGCCATTTTAGGTGCACTATAGGTGTTTGGTTGTAGAGATTGTTGAATTAAATCTGCACATGGCACCTATTCTGTGCCTCAGTGTAAACACATATACATGTAAATACATGTATACAAATATGTCATAATGACATGTGGACAGGAACTATGTGGTACACTGCCCTTTTCTCCACCCCACTGAGCCTCACGTGACCTGAGCCTCATGTGACCATGTGGGCTCTCTAGGTATATAAGTACACTGTACCTCTACCTAGAAATACAGAGAGTTCTACACCCTCTAACTTAAGTTACTTAACACACTAACCAACTCAACAGGTAAGTAGTAAGATCTGTGAGCACTCTACACTGTGCATAGTGCACTGCTCAACAGGTTATGGGCCCTGTGGGCAACATTGCACAGCTATGAGCTCCTCAGAGCTCTAGTTGGAAGGAGTTGTACTGTAGCCCCTTGGGGCTCCAACTCACATGTTGTGCACAGGTCTTACTACCAACATGCTTCACTGTGCTGAGCACCTCATTGCTTTTGTGACAGGGTTAGCCTCCCTCTGACATGACATCATGGAGTGATGATGTGCCCTTTTGGTGCTCATCATATGCTAAACAAAAGTACTCTGACAGAGTGCTAAGTTTTGCATCTGGCATTTCTAATTTAAGAGCAAGTGACTGATTTGGTGCTTTTATTAGCTCAAATCTTAAAAATGTCCTCCTCGCTCAATAAACTCATCTCCTTGTTTGATGACTCTGGCTACAAGGCCTGGGCCAAAAGTATGAAGGCATGGCTTATGTCACAAGGCCTTTGGCAAGTTGCCTCCGGCGCTGAAACAGTGCCAGTGGCAGCCGATGTTGCTGCATGTAAGGTGTGGAATCGGAAGAATGATCAGGCATATGGAGCTATCTTGCTCTGCCTATCTCCTTCCATCAGATCCAGATCTGGATCTGCAACAGGACTTGCTAGTGCCCTGTGGCAAGCCCTGCAGGCTGATTTCGGCCAAGAAGGGCCTTCTCAGATATTTGCAGACTTTAAATCTGCAATCTCGATCAGAGTCCTGGTGCAAAATCCTGTGCCAACAATGGCTCAGATCTCTGAGAGATACCAGCAGCTAACTGCCAATGGTGTTGAAATCCCTGAGATAGTTCAGGCCTTATTACTCCTTTCAGCATTGCCAAAGGAGTACGATTCTTTATCTTCCACCATCTTATCCACAACCGGTATGACCAATCTCTCCTATGCTGTAGTGAGGGACCATGTGACAGCAGAAGCCTCCTGTCAAGCTGTTTTTCCAGATTTGACAAGTCGGCTTATGTCAATGGGAGTGTTCCTCGTTGCTGAGGAATATACTGTAAAAGGAAACAGTAAAATAATTTCCTTTGTTGACAAAAAGGGAAAACCCCAGCTCGATGCGATGCCAATAATACATGGCGAAACCATCTATGTGTGTGATTTGCACATTCAGAGCACTAAGAGATTAGAAGTCACGACTATCTACGTTGCTGACTATGACATTTGGCACAAGTGGCTTGGCTACCCGAGCGAAGCTGCCGTGCGACAGATGCCAAAGCACACCCATAAGTTTCCCAAGGATCTAAAAATTCCAAGGGACAGGCACATTTGTCCAGGGTGCGCCAAGGGAAAAATGATGTCAAAGTCATTCCCTGGATCTGAGTCTTGGGCTGAACAGGCCTTTGAGCTGATCCATTCTGATCTGAAGGAATTACCAACACTCAGTTATCACAAGTACAAATATTTTATCATATTTGTTGATGATCAAACTTCACACATATGGAGTCAGTGCCTGAGAAAAAAGTCCGATGCTGCTGAGTCAATCAGACAGTTCGAGGCGATGGCCAAAATGCAATATGACGCAAAAATCAAGTGTTGGTGTTTTGATCCTGGGGGGGAATTCCATGATAGGGAACTCATAACCTAGCTCAAAGAGGCTGGGATTAAAATTGAGATGTCGGCGCCCCACGTCCACCAACAAAATGGTCGCACTGAACATGCGATCAGGACACTAATGGAGAAAGCACAAACATTGTGCTTTACCGCCTGCCTACCACAATCATGGTGGGAATTTTGTGTAGAGCATGCTATGTATCTCTACAACCGAACACCAATAAACCGCCTAAAATGGCGAACTCCGATCGAAGATCTTGATTGCAAAAAGCCCGATCTGAGTGATGAGAAGGTATTCAGATGCAGTGCCTACATTTACCTGCCGAAAGAGAAGCATCCTAATAAGTTAGCTGCAAGATCAGAGCTCATGATGTACATCGGCCTGGCAGATGGCATCAAGGGTTGGCACTTTATGTGCCCATCAGGGTCAATATTTGTCAGTGCTACAGCACTCTTCGATGAGATTCTGTTCCCTCATTGTCCCAGGGCCAAGACCCCAGCAAAAACTGATCTCGGGGATATACCCCCTTCTGGAGATGATGACCACTCTGGGGGATCAGGGGATGATAGCAATGGAGGAAGTGATGACAGCTTCTATCCGGGCTGCGGGCATTATGCTCCACTGGCGCCAAATTCTCCTGCATGAGCTCTGTCCCCACCACCTTCACAATCAGGGTCTGGAACCCCTAAAATCTCTAGAGACCCACTGTTTGGCTCCTTTGGTGATCTGCCTCAGGATGCTGATCTGTTTGCGCTGGCAGGTGCACCAGGTCCATTGTCCCAGCCTAGTCCAGCACTGCCAGCAGTAGAGGCCCCCATACCTCCACTAAGGCAATCAAACAGGCAGCGACGAGTCCCAACTCGTCCAGGCAATGTCTATGGTGAAAATTGCGACCCCGTTCAAATCAAATGAGACATTGTGTGGGAGCGCCAATGGTGGGAACCAGTGGGACAAGGCAGGAGTCGTGCTCTAGCCCTCCCTCAGGTTGAAGAAGAAGTGCCAGCTGGGCCCTCTCAACCACCAGTGGCAAGTAGAACTCCTCCTGCACAGACCCTGGATAATTTGGGATTAGAGTACATGACACCCCCTCAACCTCAGGAGTCTGAGGTGCTGTGGATTTGGCACCAGAATCCCAATGAGGAGCAAGGACAGTGGTTACCCAATTCAGGTACCCCATCATATTGGGGCCCTAGAAGGGATAATTATGTTGCCGAAGGTGGAATGGATCTGATGCGCCTTCTGCTTAGCAAAGCAGTTGCACCATCTACAGTGTCAGATCCTGTCCTGATCCAGTATCGCAACATTGCGTGCTTACCCAAGCCTGTGCAATCAGAGTGGAGAAGTGCATGCCTGGAGGAACTAGAGGCCCTCCATAAAAGGCATGTCTATGACATCGTAGATCTCCCTGCTGGCCGAAAGGCCATCAAAAATAGATGGGTTTTCTCCATAAAATCTGACAGACGAAAATGGGCCAGACTCATGGCCAAAGGCTTCTCGCAAGTTGAGGGTGTCAGTTACAATGAAATATTCTCTCCAGTGGTCCACTACGAGATGGTGCACCTCATGTTTGCTCTGAGTGCCCTGGAAGGCATGTACATGACAGGACTCGATGTAAAAACCGCGTTCCTGTATGGCAAACTAGATGAGGAAATTTACATGCATCAACCCGAGGGATTTGTCATCCCAGGTAAAGAGCGCAAAGTCATGCACTTACACTGAGCATTGTATGGCCTTAAACAGGCCGCCCTAGCATGGTGGAGAGAGCTAGAGATGTTCATGTGATCCATTGGATTTGAATGTGCCAGCTCAGACACCAGCATTTTCATCTACAAAAATGGTAAAGACATTGTCATCACAATAATCTATGTCGATGACGGCGTGTTCTTGGGGAAGAACAAACGCCTTGTAGAGGAAAAGAAAAATGTGTGTCTCAAGCATTGGGAGTGTTGGGACACTGGTCATGTTACTGAATTCCTTGGTATGTGCATAACACAAGGCGCATCAAGAATCACTCTGAACCAAACAACCTACCTAGCCACTGTGCTAGCTCGGTTTGGAATGACGAATGCCAAGGCATCCCCCACTCTGCTTCCCATGGGATACATCCCTATGGAAAACCCTGATTAGTCTAATCCAGCTCTCAGAACTGAGTTTCAATCAGTGATTGGGTCTTTATTGTACCTGATGCTTGGAACTCGCCCCAATATCACCTTTGCAGTGATAAAGATGTCACAATTCTCGGCTAATCCGAGTAAAGAACATCTCAATAAGGCATGTTACATAATGCGCTACCTAAGTTGGTACTCAATCATATGAGCTTATCTATGATGGCCACAGCAAACAGGGCCTCCAAGCCTTTACTGATTCAGACTGCGCATCCGACATCATGAAACGCAAGTCCACAACAGGTTACTTTGCCACCTTAGCAGGAAGCATCGTGTGCTGGCAGTCCCATATGCAAAAAACTGTAGCACTTAGTTCCACAGAAGCCAAATACATGGCTCTCTCTGACACTTGTCGGCAGATAGTGTAGATCACATCCTTATTTTCCGAATTGGGATATCCCTTGAGTAAGGTGCCTATCTGCACCAATAATCAGGGGTCAATCTTCATCGGATCTAACCCCATTCAGGAAAGAAGGACTAAACATATCAACATTCGCTATCATTATACACGTGAATGTATCAAAGATGGCAAGGTCACAGTCATCTTCATCCCAGGAACTAAAAACCCAGCAGATATGTTTACTAAAAATCTCAGGAGGCAGCTCTTCGAGAAATTTAGAAGCTCCCTCAGAATTAAATTCGAGGTTCAAACTTAGTACCTATACAGTGACTCACAAAACTGAGTCAATGTTTTGCACTTTTTAATTTATTGTTGAATAACTTCCCATAAACAACAAAACCAAACAAGGTATTGGTGTACCGAATAACATACATGATCAGGGCTACCAAACAAACAAAGAATTATGTAATTTTAATCATCCCTCATGGAGATATGATCATTTTAATTCAGGGACTCATTGACTCAGTTTTGTGAGGTGGTATCAATATTGTAATTCTAGTATTTTGTATGACCTCCCTTGGCCTTAATAACTGCTCCCAACCTTCTAGGCATGCTTTTAATCAAATTCTGACACACCTCTGATGGAATATTGTTCCACTCTTCTACTACTCTTTCCCATAACTCCCAAATACCTTTTGGTGCTGTTGGATACTTGTCTAACTGGTTCTTGAGGTGAACCCAATGATGTTCAATAGGACTGAGGTCTGGAGATTGGGCAGGACAATCCAGAAGAGTAATATTGTTGTTCTCCATCCATTTCTTGGCCTTTTTTGAGGTATGCTTGGGGTCATTGTCTTGTTGAAAAATCACCTCTTCTCCAGAAATTCCACTCTCCTCCAAGCTAGGCAGCATATGGTCCTTCAAAATGGACACATACTGGTCAGCATTTATCCTCCCCTCAACCTCTGCAAGATACCCAACTCCATTCTATCCCATACACCCCCATACCATAATGTTTCCTCCCCCAAATTTGACAGTTCCCTGCACCTCTCTCTCAATCAGCCCCTCTCCCTTCTGTTTCCAGACCCACTCTCTCCCATCTGACCCAAACCTGTTGATTTTAGTCTCATCTGACCAAATAACCCTCCTCCAGTCTTCCCCAGTCCACTCTCTATACTTCTGAGCAAAAGCCAATCTTGCTTTCCTATGCCTTATACTAAGCAAGGGCCTTTTCTTCTTCACCACAGCCTTGAGGGGGTTTTTTCTGAGAACTCTTCTGACTGTTTCTAAGGAGACTAGAGTGGGGATGATGCTGTTGATGTAATGGGTGGCCTGAACAGCATTTGCAGCCTTGCCAGTGGTGATTTGGGTAAGGATGGCTCTCTGAGAGGTAGATGAGAGCTTAGAAGGACAACCACCAGAGGGGGAATCCAGGTTTGGATGGAGAGCCCTGAGTGTTCTGGATACACTAGACTGGCTGAGGTTGAGTTTAGAGGCAATATTGTGGGTAGAATAATGATTGGAGGCCAGGGAAAGAATGTTTTCCTTCTGAGCAGAGGAGATGGGATGCATTGGAGAATATTGAAGTATGAAGAATGATACTATAATTTAAGGTCCCATCAAGGGTCACATCACCTTAGAAACCATCTGTCAAGTTTTTGATATTATACAGTTGGTGGAGCATCAGATTCTAATATTTCTGACTACCCCTCACAAAACTGAGTCAATGAGTCCCTGAATTAAAATGATCATATCTCCATGAGGGATGATTAAAATTACATAATTCTTTGTTTGTTTGGTAGCCCTGATCATATATGTTATTCGGTACACCAATACCTTGTTTGGTTTTGTTGTTTATGGGAAGCTATTCAACAATGAATCAGAAAGTCCAAAACATTGACTCAGTTTTGTGAGTCACTGTACATGGCACCTTGGATCGTAAAGCCCCTCCAGGTCGATGCTGGTACAGTTTGTGGAGGGGTGTTGAATTAAATCTGCACGTGGCACCTATTCTGTGCCTCAGTGTAAACACATATACATGTAAATACATGTATACAAATATGTCATAATGACATGTGGACAGGAACCATGTGGTGCACTGCCCTTTTCTCCACTCCACTGAGCCTCATGTGACCTGAGCCTCATGTGACCTGAGCCTCATGTGACCATGTGGGCTCTCTAGGTATATACATAAGTACGCTGTACCTCTACCTAGCAATACAGAGAGTTCTACACCTTCTAACCTAAGTTACTTAGCACACTAACCAACTCAACAGGTAAGTAGTAAGATCTGTGAGCACTCTACACTGCACATAGCGTGCTGCTCAACAGAGATGAGTTGCATATTCAATGCAAAATTCCCACCATGATTGTGGTAGACAGGCAGTGAAGTGCAATGTTTGTGACTTCTCTATTAATGTCCTTATGGCATGTTCAGCATGATTATTTTGTTGGTGGACATGGGGTGCAGACATCTCAATTTTGATGCCAAGGCCCTTGAGCTGACTAATCAGCTCACGATCTTTGAATTCCCCTCCAGGATCGAAGCACCAGTGCTTTATTTTAGCACTATATTGCATAGTGCCATAGGCTCAGACTGTTTAATAGAGGTGGCACTGTCAGATTTTTTCTTAAGACACTGTATCCACATATGGGATGTTTGATTATCAACAAACACAATAAAATATTTGTATTTGTGATAACTGAGAATCAGTAATTCCTTTAGGTCAGAATGTATCAATTCAAAGGGCTCCAAGGCCTGAGATTCTGATTCAGGGAACAACTTTGATGTCATTTTTCCTTCAGCACACCCTGGGAAATGTGCCTGTCCCTAGGAATCTTTAAATCTTTGGGAGATTTCTCAGTGTGTTTTGGCATTTGTCTTATAGCTTGCTCAGATGGATGTCCAAGGCGCTTATGCCAAGTGTCAAAGTCAGCAATATAAACAGTTGCAACATTTAATCTCTTGGTACTTAGAATGTGGGTTTTAGCCACATATATGGTATTGCCATCAATTAGAGGCATAGTTCTGAGTACAGGTTTATCCTTTTGGTCATAAAAAGAAATGTGGTCAGTGGACCCCATGACCTTTTTCTTGTCTTGTAAAAAGACTCCCATTGACATTAAATGACCAGTTAAGTCTGGAATGTAATAGACAGGGTATAAACATGTTTCATGTGACTCTGCCTTCCCATTAACTATTACTTGGTGCATACAAAGAACAGCACCTTTTCCTGTAATATATGTGATGCCGGTTGTAGTAATGTATTCCATGAAGTTACTTTTGGGAATTGGTTCAAATGAGGCAAAGTCTTTCAAGTCACCAGTGAAGTGCTTAGAGGCACCTGAATCTAAGATCCATGTGGCACCTTTCTTACAACTTTCTGATGAGCACATCGTGCACTGCTTTATCTGCTGTGCAACTTTATTCAAGACAAATAAATTTATTATATCTATTGGATGCTCTATCTTATGGCTAATTACCAAAGAGTTCATCCATTTCATTATAGCCACCAGTCATTGGTGCTATGGGCTCATCTATGAGCATCTCATCTGCCATTTTCTAGACATCACAATCTGGGATTGTTTCCTCTGAGCCAAGAGAAATTTTATCCTCTTCTTTTTCAGGCTCATTCTCTGCCTCCAGTATTTCTTTGATCTGAGATAATTTTTTCTGGCTCAGGGTCAATTCGTCTGCACTTTCCTTCCTGGATACTCATTTGTCCCTCTTCAATAATATGGAGGTTTTTTGCCATTTTAAGCACCTCAAGCCAGAGTGGGTGTCCTAGGCCACCTGATAGTCTTCATAGACTGAGGGGTTGGGTGAGTACATTCCAGTGACTGGCACTGAAGGGCACTTTCTAGGGTCCCAGGTTGGGAAGTATGTGGCTGTACCATGTGGGCACATTATCTCAATGCAGCCTGAAGGCGCAGAGGAAGCAGATGAAGTAAGGGTTTGCCAATGCAGGCACATGAGAAGCAATGCCACTGCAATTAACAGTGGTGCATCTATGAGCTACAGCAGTGTAGTTATGAGATGGTCCTGTCACAAGGGCAGGTGTGGATGGAGCTTTGAAAATGTTGCCAGGATTTACCATGGCAATCAATGCAAGTTGGCCTTGCTTCATCTTCTTCTCCTTGTCCTGTTTACCAGAACATTTTCTTTTCCTTTTTGAGCTGGAGCCTGAAGGTTTGGATGGTGTTTTTCTCTTTCATTTAGGGTTGTCAGACTTATGTTTTACTGCTGACAATTTGTTTGCTGCCTCTCCTGGTCTGCAGAAGGCAGAGTGGTGAGCTGCTTCTGCTGTGATCACATCACTGACTAGGTTAAATGACAGGGCAGAGGTGGCATTTGTGGAGAGAATTGTGGAGGAAAGAGAATCATACTCTTTTGGAAGTGCTGAAAGGAGAAGAAGTGCCTGGACAATTCCAGGAATTTGGACACCTGCAGTTGCAAGGCGCTGGTACTTCTCAGAGATCTTTGTCATCTCTGGTATTGGATTTGACACAGAGATTTTAATCAAGATTGCAGATTTAAAGTCTGCATAAATCTGAGATGGTCCCTTCTGACCAAAGTCAGTCCTGAGGGTGGTCCATAAGACACTTGCAAGGCCATTGGCATTTGCTGCTGACCTGCTCCTTATAGAGGGAACCATATGGAGTGTAATTGCTCCAAATGCCTGGTCATTTTCCCTTGTCCACACTTTAAGTGTAGCCAAGTCAGTGGCAGCAGGAGCCACTTCAGCACCTGAAGTGACCTGCCACAAGCCCTGACTCATGAGCCAGGCCTGCATTGATTCAGCCCAGGTTAAATAGCCAGAGCCATCAAAAAGAAACACAAGTTTCTCAAGAGAGGAAGACATTTTGATCAAGCTATACAAAGCTCAAGATCAGCTTCTCACTTCTTAAATCTTATGATGGCAAGTTGTAAAAACAGCACTCCATTAGAGCACTTTTTTTTTTTTTTAGCATGCTAGATGTGTGCCTCCAGAGGCAAAATCATCTTCCTGTGACTCAAAGAGCCCCAGGGCAACATAGCACTTGGGAGCACATGGTAAGTGCACCTGCACACATTGTTGAGGTTTGCCACAAGGGCACTTACTACAATGATGCTTGCAGGGCCCATAACCTGTTGCAGCAGCATAGCTGCACAGTGGTAGTGTATGTAGATTCACTTACAACTTACCTTGTTGCTTGGGTTAGCTTGCTAATAACTAGGGTTAGAGGGGTAGAACACTCTCCATGTTACTACTGAGGAATACAGCTGGTTTATATACACCTAGGGCTATGTGGTCACATGATCAGAGGGAAAAACACATGCATTGATAAGTGTGTCATAGATCAATATGAGTGCTATGAGACAGGTCACATGTCAATATAAGTGCAATGAGGTATGTCATATATTAATATAGGTTCGAAATGTATTATATATCAATATAGGTAGACCAATAGTATGGATTGATTTCAACAGAAGGATGCTGAAGGGCCTGAGTCTGATGATTGGGACACTGACTCATCACAGATTGGTGCAGAAAACTCACTCAGTAACCAGTCATCCACTCAAACTCCATGATGGGTGTGCTCTTCTTGTTGCCATGTTTACTGCAATCTGACTTACTGGCTAACACAATTCTATTAACAAGGTGAGAATGTAATTTGATTTTGGGCAAAGGACCCCTTAGAAAACAGATGACATGAAATATTGTATCATGTGCATGGATAATAATCTTATCTCTGTTGACATTGTAACAATGGCCCAGCACATCAAGAAAACCATTGTTCACCTGGTGGACTACAGTAGAAACACATAGATAGATATTGTAAATTACTAGCTCCATAATTCCCTTCCCTCATGGCAGACATTGCAGTGCTCATTTGTGGTGCACAAACCGATTTCCTCCATAAACCCAACCTCCAATATTTGAAAACATGTGCTACCTGCAATAAAAAACAAAACAATTCAGCTGAGAAGAAGTGATCTGCTAAGGAAAATGAAAATCCTTCAAAAAAGAAGCAACAGGGATTAGAAAAGGATAAGACACCTAGCAGCCCACTGACATTTATATGGAGCATCTTAAATCAACTTTTTACAGAAAACAAAGACAGCATGTTTGAGTTTCATGTATTAATTATGCTCAAGGATGATGCCACCACAGTGCCAGAGCAGTCTGAGCAGCCTGTGGCATTGCAACACATATTGCAAAGCCAGCCTGGGATTTGACAGGGTTCAGATTCAAGTCTGTCAATTTTAATTGTATAAATTCTTGCTAATCAAACTTATCTAAAATTAGACAGCTATAGGGAAAAAAAGTAAGCAAGACATGCAATGGAATCACAATCTACATCTTCTAATGTGCACAGCTCAAGGGTGAACAAAGAAAGCATAAACTGACCAATGACACAAGCAAGTGGCATGCATGTATGACAATGGATCAGTACCAATGTGATGGTTGGTTGCATGTAACAGTTGAAAAGAGTGACTTGAGTGCAGTTTGTGTACATACTGTAACACACACTACTGCTGGTACCATTCCTGCATGGACATATCAATTTTGGATAACATTGCAAAAGAGATTGAGAAGTTGAAGAACATACCCACTGCAGAGGTCAGTGAAATTCTGCCTACCCTTGGAGGCAATGATCTCATGGTTGCTCAAGATATGGCAGGCAATTGTGAAAAACAATCCAAAAATGGAGATAATGCAAAAACAAGTATATGCACATTGGGCTCATCTACATGAGGAATCTTGGTGACTGGATAATGATCAAGTCAAGTCTGCACTGAAGGTCCTGGAATGGGTGGATGATATCAATATAGACAATTGCGCTTCCATGAGAAGACAGGATCTCACCACTTGCCTTTTTATTCAAGGATATACTGGGCAACTACAGGGAGGAAATTACTGAAATTGCAAATGGATTCAACCTGTTGGTACTTCATAACTTGATGTGGATTATACTAAACTGATGCTACCTAAAGGAAGAACAAATGCAATGGGATATGTAAGGGGAAAGGAAGGTGCCCCAGGCATCTGGGCAATTTTTTGTGTTTATTCCATATTTTTTTATATTTTATTTCACCCTATTCTGCCTTTTCTATGATTTTCTATAATTTTATTCCTATTCTATGATTATATCTTGGCTTTTTCCATGTTGTTAGGTGCACCTGAAGTGTCTGTATTATTTAGTATGCTATTGACTTTGGATTCCAGGCTTTGAGGTTGCCCTTACAGGATATGAGTTATATAGGGTTGTTGGGGAAGCAAATGGACAGGCAATTCCACTTCTATTTGCTTTCATGTGTTTGACAGACAGGACAGTTGCACCAGACACAAAGAATCAAATGCTTCAAGCCATTCTCTGACACATTGACAAGTACACACCTAACCTTGCTGTGGCACACAGTGACAAAGATCTCACTGAATTGAGTGCAATCTGCAAGATGCTATATGGCCTGATGCAAAAAAGTCAGCTCTGCTATTGGCACACCATTAGGTATCTTGAGAAATGCTTGGCTGAAGATAAGCTGCCTGAAAAATATGACCCCTGGAAAGCCCATCAATAGCTTGCATTCATCAATCTGACATGGGCATGAGGTGTAACATTTGGTTGGCTTGAGGAGGGAGTTCACAAAGATGATGCAGAGTGTGAACAACCTACAAATGATGAAGATGCTGAGGATGAAGAGCCTGTAAGTCCAACACAAGTATGAAACAAAATAAAAACTTGCATGTGTTACTACAGATAATAGAATTGTTGAAATTAAAATCCTCATACATGCTGCATACATGAGGCCATGCATGCAGCACACACATGTTACTGCGCTTACTGCGCATACATGTGGTAAACACATTTCCGAGTCATGTGACATCCTTACTATTATGTATATAAGGAGAACCTGTACTATAGTAGATATACAGTGTTCTTACCTCTGCTAAACCCTAGCTCTAAGACTAACTAAACCCCAGGTAGGTTATAAGGAATGTGTCGTCTCTTCCTCTGTGCAGCATATGTAGTCTGCTCCAACAGGTTATGGGCCCTGCTGGGCACGTCGCGAATGTGCCTTAACTGGCTGCGAACGATGTTGACTTCATTGTCTCCAAATTGTAACCTTGCGCTCTTCGTGAGCTGCATTGCGCTCCCTGCGAGCTGCATTGCGCTCCCTGCGAGCTGCATTGCGCTCCCTGCGAGCTGCATTGCGCTCCCTGCGAGCTGCATTTAGAAACCCAGGTTGACTAGGGTTAACCACTCTGAAGGAGTGTTTTTGCCTGAGATTATGGAACGTGTTTTCTTGAATAGAGGACTGATTGAGCGCTTTTACCAGCTGCCACTATAACATCATGTCTTCAACTCTTGAAAAACTCGTACAAACTTTCGACGGCTCTAACTACATTCAATGGGCCGACTCAATGAAGGCGTGGCTCAGGTCTCAGGGCCTCTGGCAAATAACTAGCGGGATGGAACTAAAACCACCCCTGGCGCCTCCTTTGATGGCAACAAATGCTGCACTAGTAGCAGAAGCTAATGCCAAGCTCCAGACCTGGAACAATAAGAATGACCAGGTGATTGGTAGCCTAGTGCTCCGCCTGGCCCCCTCTATTCGGCAGCGTGCCAACACCAAGGACACTGCTGAGGAGGTATGGGATCTCATCCGCACCGACTATGGTGTCGATGGCCCCTCCCAAGTCTTTGCGGACTTTAGGTCTGCAATCGCAATCAAAATTCCGGCTGCAAATCCTGCGCCAGAGATTGCCAAAATGGCTGATAAATTCGAGCACCTTACGGCTGCCAATGTCACCATCCCCGAATTAGTACAGGCAATGATTCTACTTGCTGCGATGCCACACGAGTATGATTCTCTATCTGCCATGGTCCTTAACACGACCACTACTAGAGCCTTGATGTTTAAACATGTCAAGGACTCCATTGTCGCTGAAGCCTCATGGCGCACAGCAGTTGGAAAGCCCATTGGCCCACCTCAGGCCACCAAGCTTTCTGCTGTCAAGTGCAAAGGGGGAAACCCCAAATGGCAATCTCAAGGCAACAATGGAGAATCGTCTCGAAAGCGTGGACGATGTGGGGACAAAAAGACTAAAGAGGAAAAACCTAAAGAGAATCATTCCCATCTCGCCTCACAAGCCTTTACTACTATAAATGGTAATGGCACCATCATACCGCCGATGCCGCTCATCCAGCACATCGAGAAGCATGAACATACTCCCACAAGGGATCCTTGCTGCAGACCGCCTGCACAGGCATACATGGGCATGGCCTCTACCTCTCATTCGGTCTATACCGAATATCAGCAGGCTCGAGACACCCTCGAGCAAATGAATCTCCCACGCAGCACAAAAAATCTGCGACCACTGGAAGAGCACCTAACAGTGTGAGAAGGTAAGAGGAGGAGGATTGAACCAGAACCAAGGATCGTAGAGGTAGAAGACGATAGCGTCTCCCTTGGATTGGAACCTGCCATTTCTGATGAAGAAGTATGGAAAGCCGTCGACAAAATGCTTGTCGATGAACCACTTGAAACAGGTACATATGATGAAAGGTCAGTCCTTTTCCCTGCCACAAGCACAAGAATTAACATTCCATTGATTACAGTGAACTTTTCATGTGAAATTTTACCGCTACTAAATGTATCATGGAACAATTTACATCTTAATATATGTGTTATGTGTGCAAATGGAAATTGTAAGAAAGGTGCCAACTGTAGTGAATAGCAAGGGTATGAAATACCCCAGGGTTTTATCGAGGGTAAGGGTAGGGTGAGGGTAGGGGTACAGATTTTCTACCCTCTGAAAACCCCTACCCTTGCCAAGGGTATGAAGGGTAATAAGGGTCCGAATAAGGGTCCTCAGGATCTAAGGGTCCATGGGACAATCTTGGCTTTTGTTATCACCGAAAAGCAGATTAACACTACTCATACTTCTCATTGCATAAGAACATAGATAATCTACACAGAACAAACACAGAACAGTGTACAGTAAGCTGTCGAGCAAGCACTAGATCTCGTATGGCATGATACAACATAGTGATAGAAAGAAAATATGTTTCAAATGATGTGAAGGGAGCAAAATTCAACTCCGGCGCAAAGAACAGTCTGCTGGCCATACAAACACGAAAATAAAACATGACGCGAGCCGAAGAAGATAATGTGGCATGATGAGTGGAACGGATCCAGTGAGACTACAAAATTTGACACCGCGAAGTAGCTTGAGTGCAACTTCATCCCCTTCTTTCATCATCTCAACCATGAGCACCACCAAACGCAAAACCTCCAATGGCGATGATGGACCTCAGAAGAGGGCAAAGGCTGCAACAGTGACGATGACGAAGGCTTCAACAACTACCAGAAAGCCATCAGCAAAGGCCACGAAGGGGAAAGCCACACAACCACCCATCAGGAAGCCCACCACTTTGAGAATGCCGTCGCGCTCGCACTCGTCATCCATGGAAGTGATTGAGGATGAAGACGAACATTCCACACGTCGTGGTGGACATCCCAAGGCACCCGGCCATGTTCTTGAAGTGGCAGACGGCAGTGATGATGACAAGGAGGATGATGAGGTGGTGGAGGTAGAGCCATCTGAGGAGGCAGGAGAGACGGCAGAGGTGGAGCTCGGTAAGTCACAAGTGATATACTGCCAAGAAAACCTTATTAACAAATGATAGAATGACTCAAGAAGAAGTGGACTGCACCTATCTATGCCTTCTTCAAGCCCGACGCGACACTTGAGGTGAAGAATGGGAACCGGATCCACATCTTCAAATGTAATGCCGAGCACTGTAGAGGGAAGACTCGGGACGTCCGACGAAACCTCGGCACCAAGGACAAGAAGTCGACGAGCAACATGCGTACGCATGCCAAGAGCTGCTGGGGCTCGACAGTTGTTGAAACCGCAGATCGAGCTGGTGGTACAGCTGCTACTACACATTCTATTATTGCTCGAAAACCTCTAAAGGATGGGTCAATAACGGCCGCATTTGAGCGTGAGGGGAAAGGAAAGGTTAGCTACTCACATACACCCCACACCTCAACCGAGTCATGGTATGTCCTAAACTCTCAACACTGATTTCTTGAGAATTGACCATCGCATAGGGCGGAGATTGCTCGTTGGGTTTTGGAAAGCATGCGTCCGTTCTCTATAGTGAAGGATCGAGGTTTTCAGTCACTTATGAAAACTGGAAGACCGGGTTATTACATACCTTCGGAACATACAGTCTCGCGGGATGTAAAAAGGGTTTTCGTTCGATGCCGAGCTCGGATTGCCAAGCTACTTCAGGTATGTTAATGAAATATTCAAAGACTATAAGCTAAAAATGACATACCAGGAACATGATGGGGAGTTGAGCTTCTCGACCGATGCCTGGATGTCTCCGAATCACAAGGCCTATGTGGCGGTTGCTGTGCACTTCAACGTTGATGGTAAGATGGTCGCGATGCTTCTCGACATTGTGGAGGTTGCCAAGAGCCATAGCGGCGTCAATCTTGCGGTAGCATTTGCAGACATCCTGAAGGACTTTGGAATTGACGACAAGGTAAGCTATTATTCACGAAACACAATAAAATATGCTCACCGAGGTCCACAATCTAGCTGTTGAGTATCGGCTGCGATAGTGCGACGTCAAACGACGCTATGGTCACAGAACTCCGCAGTTTAATCAGAAAATTCCCTGGGGAGGCAGTGCGGATCCAATGCTTTACACACGTCATCAACCTCATTGCTAAAAGTGTTATCAGGCAGTTTGATGTACTGAAAAACATGAAGAAAGACATTGTGGACGAGGCGCTCGCAGAGTTGAGAGCACTAGCTGAGGGACTTGAGGAAGAAGAGGACGAAACGAAATGAGGGTCTAGCACAGCAGAAGGGGACGAGGAGAGCGATGATGATGCTGAGGGGTGGGTTGATGAGCGGGGTGAGATGTCGGAAGAGGATATTGAGGCGCTGGATGCCGACGTGCAGCCTGTGCGTTTCGCGTTGCTCAAGGTATGTCTGCCAGACTGAGAAATCAACGAACATTGGACTCACGTGAAACTGTGTTTACAGCTTCGCAAGGTCGCCTATGCCATCAAGAACTCGACGACGATAGCACTGCCACGATGGTACGAGATTCTCGAGGAATTCGGCCTCAAGTCTCGGATGATGCCCCGGGATGTCGCTACTCGGTGGAACTCAACGTATGACATGCTCACCTTCGCTCTCGAATACCGAACGGCCCTTGTCGAGATCACCAGCAACCACGAAATAAAGCTTCGCCCCTACGAGCTAGGCCCATCGGATTGGAACACGGTAGAACAGCTTTGCCAAGGTCTTAAGGTTCGTCTCTGGGAACCATTTCTCTCATGTTCTCGCTCACAACATTATTACTAGATTTTTAAAGATGCTACTTTGTTCTTTTCATGGGATGGCACACCACTTCTCGCCTCGGTAATCCCGGTAATGGATCAAATTGACCAAGAGCTTGCAACCGAAGCACTCGACCAATCCTACTCTATCTCTATGCGAGCGGCACTCATGATGGGTAAGAAGACTCTAAATCGTTATTATAGTAAAACAGACCACTCGGATCTGTATCGCGTTGCTATGAGTGAGTCTTTTAAAGCTTTCGTCTTCCATCCCAGATCTAATTCGACATTCAAGTTCTCCACCCCGGACACAAACTCGAGTACTTCCATAACCTGAAGTGGGAGACAGATTGGATCACTGATGCTCATCAAATTGTTCGGGACATCTTTGAGCAGGACTACAGCAGTGGCACGACCATGGTATGTTCATTTTAACAACATGTATCCTTACATCTTACTGAGGGATCATTGAATTAGACTACACCTACCCCTCCGTCGACTCAGAGTTCATCAAACCAGTTCGACAACCTTCATCTGAGCTGTCGCGCTCGTAAAGACCCCCAGGATGAACTCGAGCGCTACCTCGGCAGTGACCCGGAGCTCGTCGAGGACCGCGATGTCCTCACATGGTGGATTGAACGGCAAATCATGTACCCGTGCCTATCCCGCATGGCAATTGATTATCTTTCCATTCCTGGTACGTCGCTATTTACCTTCTATTCCTCTTGATCTAATTTATTCCTTGCAGCCACCTCCGTCTACGTTGAACGTGTGTTCAGCAAGGGATGCATTCTCCTCTCTCATGTTCGCAATAGGCTCTCTGTGCAGTCAACCCGGGCTTTGCTTTGCCTCGGAACATGGAGTCGGATGGGTTTCGTTCGCAACAGCGATGTTAAGGTCGGGGTATCTCACCCAGAGGTTGAAGGAGAGGAGGAGGATGGCAATGTCAGCGAAGGGTGGGATGCTATGGATTTCATGGACTTATAGATACATACACACATAGATAGTCTGTGCATAATTAACTACTTTATTTGATGCTTTTAATTCCTCCCCCCTCTCTGGAAGCTACCCCAATCGAGGTTCCACCAGCGATGATTTGTCGGCGATGACTCAGACGATCAGGTAAGCGCTAAGACTTGCCCCAAACCCTCATCACGATCGCGATCCCCACCATCGCCAGCGTTCGCCCCCGTAAACGAACAATGTAAGTCTTTTTTTCCTCATTCCTTGGCCTTCCACCTAACTATAGCTACCCTCATGAATCACAACAGAATGCCGTGTCACCGAGCGCCCAAAACAGCTAACGAGCGATCCCCACCATTGCTGGTGTTGCAGTTCCGCCTCGTTCCCCCATAACCAGACGCCGTAAGTCTTTTTTTTCATTCCTTGCTTCTAACTAACTATTTACATTACTAGCTTATCTCAAACAAGTTCAGACGATGTCCAACGATGCCACGTCACCAGTCGCCGAGCCTTAGCTACCTGGCATTGTTCGACATGCCACAGCCCTCTCCCACTTTCGTCAAGGCTCGATGGTGTGCACAACGGGGGGGAACAACCACTAGTGCGAGGGGTGGGGGAAATGGAGGCAGAGGGATGACAACGGAGAGGCGTTTGGATGAAACGGCGCATACTCACACATCGCTTTCTGTTACTGACACTCTCCACTATCATTTAGGTTTTCTTTACGGCGTTTGTGAACGCCGGATACATTCTCAACGCGCCACATCTCTCAACGACCCCACCACTTGCTGCCACGGCCGTGGAACGACGAGCGGTTGCTGGATGCATCGTTATGCGCCGTTTCTCAGTTCCATGGGCACTACGACCAACAAGGAGGACAGGCCCAACATGCAGCCTGCCGCCCTACACTAACGGTGAATGCCACGAACGCGATTCGGCGGCATCCCCTTCAACCTCAACGGGCACTTGGGCCAGTCCCAGCTCCTCACCCGCTCGATGACAACTACAGCCGAAGCCGCCAAGCATTGCATTCGACGAGCGTCGGCGCTATGTACAGCCTCTAGAGCGACCATAACGACGAGGGCAGCTCTGCTGCTCGTGGACAGGTTTGACGGTGTGGCTAGTATCAACACCTTGACGCCCACAGCACCTCTCCATGGCGAATGTCACCCTGTGTTCGTCGGCAGCACCAACGACAACGTCTCACCCCTTGGCTCAGCTCCTCGCTCATGGGGTGTCGTGCACTGTTGTGCCGGCATTTCTCGGCGAGGACTTGAGTTTTTGATTGGGCAATGATGCTGTGGGGCAGCGACGTCGGTGCGTGCACTGTTCGTCAGTTCGGTGGGCTCTACGGCGACGTTGAGGTGTACCTGCCGTGCCAAACCCGCAGGTAATCCGCACCCGCGCTACCCTGCGGAAACCGTACCCGCGAACGCGGTTACCTGTACCCTTTGGCACAGGTACAGTATTCAGCGGGTACGGGTACGGGTCTCGTTTTTCTACCTGGGGGTTACCCGCGCTATTCACTAGCCGACTGGATCATGGATTCAGGCGCATCAAAACACTTCACTGGTGAAATGAAAGATTTTGCTTCTTACGAACCTTTACCGAGAAAGGACTCTACCCTGGTTCAAACAGCCACAGGTACTACTCATATAGTAGGGAAAGGAGCAGTCTTCATTAGACATCAGGTAGTATGTTATGGGAAGTCAGAGACACATGAAACACGATTATACCCCATCTATTACATACCTGACTGTAATGCTCGATTACTGTCAATGGGTGTCTTCTTACAAGACGGAAGTGATGTGCGTGGTTCCTCTGCACACATTTCATTTTTCAAGCAAGGAAACCCAATTATGGATTGCGTCCCTCTTATGAAACGTGACACTATTTATTGGGCTCGGACTCATATATTGAGCACCAAGGGAATCAATGTCGCGACAATGTATGTCGCAGACTACTCGACTTGGCATAAGCGACTTGGACACCCATCCAAAGAGGCGCTAGGGAAGATGCCTAATAGCACCATAAAATTCCCAAGGAATTTAATTATTCCTAAAGACAAAATTATATGTCCAGGGTGCGCTGAAGGGAAAATGACCTCAAAATCTTTTCCCGAATCAGATTCACATGCAGAAAGACCCTTTGAATTAATACATTCCAATCTGAAGGAACTCCCAGTACTATCGTACCATAAACATAAATACTTTATTGTATTTCTGGATGACAAAACATCACATATCTGGGTCCAATGCCTTAAAAAGAAATCTGATGCTGCTGTGGCCATCAGACAATTTCGGGCAGTGGCTTTGACACAGTATGGCGCTACAATCAAGCACTGGCGTGTTGATCCAGGGGGAGAGTTCAAATATCGTGAGCTACAAAATGTGCTCAAGGACTTTGGCATCAAAATAGAGATGTCTGCACCCCACGTTCACCAACAGAATGGGCACGCAGAGCATGCCATAAGGACAATAATGGAAAAGTCGCAAACCCTGCAATTTACCGCATGTCTACCACAATCATGGTGGGAATTTTGCATTGAACATGCAACACACCTATACAACCAAACCCCGATAAGGCGCCTGAAATGGCTGACACTGGTTGAGGACCTGACAAAGGTCCGCCCAGATCTAAATGATCTGAAGGTTTTTGGTTGTGGTGCTTACGTCTACCTACCCAAGGAGAAGTGTCCAAACACATTGGCTCCTTGATCGGAGTTGATGACGAACCTTGGATTAGAAGATGGCATTAAAGCATACCGTTTCATGCAACCTAGTGGTGCAATATTCATTGGTGCTATGGCACTATTTGATGAAACATTGTTCCCATGCTGTCCTGGAGCTAAAACTCCTGCCAATACAGACCTTGGTGATTTTCCACCTCCAGAACCAGAAGATGATGACCACTCATCTGGAATGGATGGCGATGATTCTATACCGCCACATGATCCGCCCCTTCCTCCATCATCAGAAAATGATGATGATGATGTACCAAGTGAGCAAAAGGCACATGATGATGTGACAAATGCTCCTCCTCCGCTGCCTCCAGTAACCACTGAGGACTTTCATCCAAGACGTGATGATCAACAGGAATGGCAGCAATTGCCCCGTCGATCAGGCAGGCAGAGGAACATTCCAAACTGTCCTGGCAATACCTATGGAGAGAAGCGACTCCCCTCTGACATAGAGAGAGACATTGCACGTGATCGATATTGGAAGAGATCTGTGGGTCAAGATTCAGATCATAACAACACGACCACAAACTCAACAGAAAGAACCGGTTGCTGGACCGAGTTCGGCACCCCATGAGAGTGTGCCCAATTCCAATGATCAAGAACATGATCACCCAATGGGGGAACCGGACGAAGCAGGTTATATTAAAAAGATAACCAAGGAAGGAGGAGATAAGCTTATTCACTGGCTGTTATCAAAAGCAGTCAAACCATTGAGCGAAATAAGCCAAGTTCCAACCCAATTTCGCAATGTTGCGTGCCTACCATGGCAGCAGCAACGTGAGTGAAAACAAGCTTGTCATGAAGAATTAGAGGCTCTTCATAAACAACAAGTCTATGACATTGTCGATCTTCCACATGATCGAAAAATGATCAAAAATAGATGGGTTTTCTCCATAAAATCGGATGGAAGAAAATGAGCCAGACTCGTGGCCAAAGGCTTTTCACAAGTCGAAGGCATTGACTTTGATGAGATTTTCTCACCGGTAGTCTGCTACAAGACCGTACGCCTCATGTTTGCACTTGCATCTCTAGAGGGCATGTATATGACCGGCCTAGATGTAAAAACCGCATTTTTATATGGCAAACTAGATGAGGAGATCTATATGGATCAACCCGAGGGTTTCAGACTTGAGGGAAAAGAGCACAAAGTATTGCGCTTACGCCGAGCATTGTATGGCCTTAAACAAGCCTCACTTGCATGGTGGAAAGAGCTAGAGGCATTTATGCACACCATTGGGTTCGTGCACGCCAGCTCCGATGCCGGCATTTTCATACACAAGGATCCTAAGACAGGCAGCATTGTTATTGCACTCGTCTATGTTGATGATGGCTTGTTCATGGGAAAGAACAAGAAACTTGTGGATGAAAAGAAAAATGCTTGTCTAAAGCATTGGGAGTGCCGTAGTACTGAAAAAGCCACAGAATTCTTAGGCATGCGCGTCACCCAGACTGCAAGCAAAGTCAAACTCGATCAAACTGAATATCTTGCCAAAGTGCTTGAGAGATTCGAGATGACAAATGCCAAAGTGACCCCCACTCCACTCCCGACTGGTTACAGACCATCGGAAAACACAGCAATGCCCAATGCGATGCTTAGATCAAAATATCAGTCTGTGATCGGATCTTTATTGTATCTGATGCTCGGAACGTGACCTGATATCGCTTATGCAGTAATCAAGATGTCGCAATTCTCGGCTAATCCTAGCCAAGAACATCTAGACAAAGTGATGTATATCATGCACTATCTGGTGGGAACCCAGAAATATAACATTGTCTATGATGGTGAGAAGTCCGAGGGGCTACAGGCCTTCACAAATTCTGATTGGGCAGCTGACACTGTCAAACACCGATCTACAATGGGTTACTTCGCTACTCTAGTGAGTGGCATTGTGTGCTGGCAGTCCTGTTTACAAAAAACTGTAGCACTGTCATCCACAGAAGCCGAATATATGGCTCTCTCCGACACTTGTCGACAGATAGTGTGGATAGAGTCCTTATTTCAGGAACTTGGATATGTACTGAAGCGCGTACCAATCTGCGCTGATAATCAGGGATCCATCTTTATCGGATCAAATCCAGTTCAGGAAAGAAGGACCAAACATATAGACATTCGCTACCACTATACCCGTGAATGCATAGAAAATGACAAAGTCACAGTCATTTTCATTCCTGGAAATGATAATCCAGCTGACATGTTCACAAAGAACCTTGGCGCTGTCTTATTCAGGAAATTTAGAGACTCTCTCGGAATTACTTTCGAGATTCAAACTTAGCTGCTTAGAGCGCTGTACAGTTTGAGGGGGGGTGTTGAAATTAAAATCCTCATACATGCTGCATACATGAGGCCATGCATGCAGCACACACATGTTACTGTGCTTACTGCACATACATGTGGTAAACACATTTCTGAGTCATGTGACATCCTTACTATTATGTATATAAGGAGAACCTGTACTATAGTAGATATACAGTGTTCTTACCTCTGCTAAACCCTAGCTCTAAGACTAACTAAACCCCAGGTAGGTTATAAGGAACATGTCGTCTCTTCCTCTGTGCAGCGTATGTAGTCTGCTCCAACAAGAATGACCTGCAACATGTTGTCCACCCATTTTCATACTCATCATAGATGGCAAATGCATCACTATCTGGCCAGCACCTCTGAAGGTCATGAAAGGGGACTTGCCTATTTTTTTGCCCAAAGGAGCACCAAGCAACAATTGTAGAAAAAATTCTGGATTCACTTACATACATCAGCATCCAACAATCTCATTAAATGATGAGAACAAAACATGCCTGACAAGCCAAGAGATATACTATGGAGCAGCCAAGGACAGGTATGACTTCTGTTTTCAACATGACTTGGAACAAGTGTGGGCCTACCTCTGGAATTGCTGGTCTACACCAAAACAATGGAAACTTTGAATTCATTTAAATGACCCAGCCATCTTGAAGTTGAAAACAATATGAAAGTCTATGGTGCAACCTTAAACATTGGGGTTTGCAGGAATTTAACCAACCTTGTCTGAACCTTGTGATGCATATCATCATTTCTGATGTACAGCCTCATATTCATATGATGCTGGATTACATTCAAAACTTGAGGTGCACTGGAAGGCCAAAGACTTTTAGTTGGGTGGCAAACCAATTTTTGTGTGGACTGGGTAGATATGAGCCATTCAGATGAGTATCACCTAGTCGAGAAGGAGTTTAAGTGGTTGAAGGCACCTAAAAAACCAAGGGTCATAATGAATGACTGGCAGAGATTGCTGAGGAAGAAAGTCAACCTCATGGTGAATATCTCATGGAAATTGATCAATGGACATGCAGCTGTCCTACGTATCTGATCAGTCAGTTTATTCTGTGCAAACATCTTGTCAGGAAGCAAATGAAGTACTGGACAATGCATTAATCACAAGCCTGACCTTCTTTGCAAATCTCTGTCAACACCCTATTACTCAATCGAGGGCATCCATTTTGACAAAGCTACAGAGGAGGAACATGAACAGGGACCGATACATGTCTTGGGATGTGTGGCAATCTGATGCATTCAGAATCGAGCAAATCCAACAGACATTCAAGCCACAATGCAGATGACTTGAATACAGAGATTGAGAAGAATTCTGGCAGCACAATGGCTGAGGTAGACATGGGTGAAGATAACAGCTCAGAGTCTTCAGAAGTCAAGGATGGGTCTGAGGAGCATGTGAGTATATTTGGGCACCTGTGTTTTCTGAGAGGTAGATACCAATTACCATTGCATGTGACATGCTCAACTGGTTTGTTGAAGCTGGGTGGGATACTTTCTGGATACAGGGAGTAAGAAACTACCATGAGGAGCTAGAATTTTACGAGATGTCCAGATAGATAAAATGGTGGATTCAGTCATGCTATCAATCATCCTGAATTATCTCCTGACATTTTGGAAGTCATGCAGAATTGTTAGATAAATTAAAATAATTTTTCTGATTTTTCAGTCAAATTAATTCACTGACCTACAGTCATATACGGTAATAAAAATGTATGGATGTTGAATTATTACCCAAAAGGTAATCATTGGCACAACACTGGTCTGAATAGCCAGTATCTGTATCGAGGCTGCATTAGCCTCATTCACAATGAAAGATCTTAGATGATTTAAATATGCCTGTTTAGTTGCAAGTGTTGTAATGCACTCAGGTCTTTGTAATACCTCACATTTTGTGTTGCATTCCATTTTGATATCAATGTCTCATGTCTTACTGCTCTCTCTCCACCTATACCCTTCATCCCTGCACTCTGCAATTCTTCAGGTCTCAATGCGACATAGCATGCACAGCCACTGGCTCAATGAAAATCTTCGGACTAACCATGCATGTCTCCTCTGCCCTTGGCTCATTTCCTATAGTCTTTTCTTGGTTTTTTCTAATTTGCATCTGGTTTATTTCTTTGCAATCATTCCCCATCTGCGATCCTTCTTTTAAGGAGTTACATGCAACTTGTGCCTCAGATTTTCCTGTCCCAACCAAGAGGACACCCATGGTTTATTTAGTTCTTCCTGGTACTTGGATTTACTATAATAAGCTTATGCAATGTTCATAGTCTTAAAATTTTAGGTGCTCTCCTCATTTTACTGTCACACTTTCCTGTTTTCCTGGATTTGTGACTTGCCTGTTAATCACCCATCCTTTAATTATTACTCTTGCATCTAGACCCAAGCAGTGACACTACAGAGAGCTTCTCAGCCCCTCATTTTATTATATTTTTACCCATCTGTCAATCCTGCATGTTTGATGTATACTTTGCAGTTGAAGATCCAACTTTGCCAGTGTATTCCCCAAAACAATGTATTTCTAAAGTGACCTGGTTTATTAAATAGTGAGATACACAATCACTATAATGAGGTAAATGGAATGCCTTTCCTCTCCTTTTTGGGAATTTATTTTCAATGAATTTGGAGTTGTCCACAAACACTGCTATTGAGCCCAACACTGCACCTTGGAGTCCCACCTTACCTAACATACTAGTAGTCATGATCAGATCAATGCTTGCTAACTGATATGTAATCATTATTGTTGATCTGGTTACCTGTGAAGATTACCCTTGGAGATTGTTCACTTTAACATTCTAATAGTGTTAGCCCGCCACTGTCGATCTCCCACTCATCATAACATCATATTGCCATCAAACCCTTTCCCACACCTTGTCAACCTCATTTTGATGCTTCCTGCCCATTGTACTGACATCATATTGCCATCAAACCTTTTCCCACACCTTTTCAACCTCATTTTGATGCTTCCCACCCATCATACTGACATCATACTGCCATCAAATGCTTTCCACAGCTTGTCATGACTATTCTAACATCATTCATAGCTCTCATGCCCTTCCTACATACCTCCCTGCTCTTCCTGCCTCCCATCCTTGTTCACTTCCCTGTTCTAGCACTTTCCACTGTCACTCTCACCTCCCATGCCCTTCCCATGTACCTCCCCACTTTCCCCACTGCCCTCCTTGTTCAGTTCTTTCTTGCAATACTTTCCTGCTGTCATACTCACCTCCCATGTACCTCCCTGCTTTCCCTGCTGCCCTTGACACTTTTTCAGCCTCTCTGTAGCTGCCTTGGTTTACTTACCTCCTGCTCATCTCCCGATCCTATTCACTTATATGGCTCATTCTAGTAATAGTCTAATAGCTAATGCTGAGCATGCATGTTACACAGACTTGGATTGACTAGATACTTGACAGTGAGGTGTTACTAGTGTATGCTAGGTACAATCAATGGTAATCATCAGACTTGTGATCACTAGTGTCAATGACAGGCACACTTTTAGGTGAATGATGGTGCTTCTTTTGATCATCAGTCTCTGTGGTAGAATCATTGCCATCTAAACTATCTTCACTGCCATTTTCCTTCGATGGACTTGAAATCTGCTTCCACTTCTTACCAGCATCCTTCCTTGTTTTCCTCTGATGGACTTCAATTTCCCCTGAAGCAACCTTCACACGATAATCTTTTTTGTGGTCTTTACACTGTTCTCATGTTAGTTTGACAAACTTGCATGAACCATCATTGAAGGCATCGAGTAATTTTTGCAGAGGAGGAAGGAAAGTCCTGAGTTCACTTGGATTGACAAACCTGTCAAAAGTTTACCCCTCAAGAAGAAAAGCTTCATAGCGCTGGACAATAGCCTCATCATAGTTTATGTATTGCATGACAGCCTTCAAATTTCTGGTGATCTCAACTACCAGTGCATATATGATCAGTTATGTGTACTACAGTCATAATATTGATGATACATACCCAGCATATTGCTGATTTTTTCATGGATAGCTGCTTTTAAGTGGTCAGCTTTCTGCTTTGATGTCCAAAGGATATCTATCATGTGGAGACTTAAATTTCAATAGTCACATGAGCAAATGAATGAGTACTCACTAACCACACTGCACCCAGCCACAGCAAAGGCTTCGAGATGTGCTCCAACCTCTGATGTTTCCCACTTCTTGCATACTGCAATGTGCATATACTGTTCCAGTTCAGCAGAGGAGAAATACCAGTGGGGTTTCATATGATATTCAGGCATATTTCTGAGTATGCAAAAATACCCCTGGATGCTGATGCAAAGATTCAGGCCCATCATCTGTACTGGCTATCTTAGCACCAGTTTCCAGCTGATATAAAACTGTGACAACTTATGAGGAGTTGCATATTTCAAACCACATTGGCAACATCAGAAAGGGCCTTAGGTATGGGCCACTTGACTTTGGCATGCTCATTTTGCTGTGTAGTGAAGTCTTCAATGAGCTCTTTGCGCTGTTCCTTGGTAAGTGCTTTATACTCATCCTTGTATTCAGCTTGCAGCGCAGTCAGTTTCATACAATATCCATCTGACCCAAGAGTGTCATGGTAGTGAGTATCCCCATGTACTATGCATGACCAAGGCAAATTACCATCATGTAATTCTTGTGCCTTGAAACTTTTAAATGTGTTGTGCGCATTTACCTTGGAGTAGTGATTTACCATTCGAGCACCACCCTGGAAAAATATATTCAAGAAATACTGCAGTTTCTTGTTGAAACATTCTATGAGATTGTTGGCTTTGGCAATAGTGTACAAATACTACTCGCTGACAGCATCATCAATTTCTTCCTGTTTTTCTGCATGCGCTTCTTTTTTTTCTTGGCACTGCTGAGCTGGGATAGGTACTCTCTTGGAGGCAGGGTGATGGTAAATATGGCACATACTTGCAGATTTGATTGTACTGAATGTAGGCAGCATTGGGGTAAGTTACAATTACAGGTATAGCGAATCTAACACAAGGTAATATTTATTTCTTAGACTTGGAATCTAAATACCTTGCCAGTATCTCCAAGCTAATTTTTTCAGGGTAGCAAACCAACTACCACCAAAAAAATTTAATTGTGGCTTCAAAATAGGTTTGATATTTCCAAGCCAAATTATAAGGGTAGGGAACTCAACAAGAACTAAATAAAATGCATATGGAATGGTTCAGAAAATATACTAGGTTCACCTTTGCTGCTATGCCCCTCAGCCTTGGGCAGCAGCTGACCAATCATTCACAAGTGCCATATTTAATTCGCCTCTCTGGATTTCCATGAGTTCCAGAAATTTGACAAGCTTGAACCAGGATGGAAGAGGTCGATTATAAATGAGTAAAAGGGTGGTCTCGAGCTTCTCTTGTAAGTTATGCTCTTGGAGAAAACCATGAACATATGGACCAAGCATGCACTGTGCCTGTGCCTGCAAGTTATCATGGTTATTAAGATAATTACCATATGAAGAACTCGGAGTTGGTGGCAGAGCAAAAAGCAGAACTGGACTATCAGTATTATGAGAAGGCAGATGAGTAGGAGGTAAGGATGTATCATGTGAAGGCAAATGAGCAAGAGGCGATGAATATGTTGGGTATTGATTTGAGTCTAACATTGATAACATTGAATCAATATCAGTCCAATGATTAAGTTTCGATGGAGAAGGTTTTTCAGGGGACCATGGAGGTGAAGTAAAAGTGCTGATAGATGAGATTGTAGAGAAAGATGGTGAATTTCTGGCAGCTAATTGGGCCTGAACACCAGCAAGCTCTGTGTCTGTTTGCTGGAGATGGTCAAAAAGTGCATGGATTTGTTCAATGAAGCTATCCTCCCTGAGCCTTGCATCCTCAAGCTCTGCCCTCAGCTTCGCAATTTCTTCAATGTAATCAGTGAGTTCGATCATGGTTAAACTCAAAGGTTCTGAACCATATGTCCTCACTCTCCTGAGACATCATGGGCTCGGCATTGGCATGCGGACTGGCCAAACCACCCAAGTTAGACTTCAAGTCGCTAGTGTGAGAATCATTGGAAGTGACAGATTGGGACAAACTACCATACAGGCAACTATAAAATTGATAGTGCATGGTACCTGATAATGGAGCAGGGACCAGAGGTGTTAGGAAACAGTCTCCTAACATGCCTATTACATAATACTATTTTATTTTATTTTATTTCACCAAAGTACACTACAAAATGCCTATATACACATTATTTGTCAGTGTGGAAATTCTTTATTTACACACATCAATATGTATGCGCATGTACACACATGTGTGCATGCGTCTGTAATAACATACTACAATATGTGTAACATAGTATATAACCCTAAAATAAATACTAGATTCTCTTAGATATTCCATTCACATTAGTGGTGCAAAAGGCCTAATTCAGCCAACTGTTCTATTTTTAACCCCTCGCATCAAATCCATCAAACCCCCCCATCATGCACGCGCACCCCGCCGCCTTCTTGTAGGAGAGCCCGCATGGTCCAGCTAGCAGATTAGTGGGTGTTGCCCTAACAGAAGAACACAACTACCCCATCAGTGCGCCTTCTCTTACATGCGCCTTCTCTTACATGCGCATACGTCATTTGTCTCAGCGTGCCACATCTGCTTACTCATCATTTCGGCAAGAGCCAGAATTAATTATATATATGTATTTACCTTGCTTTTATAAGCCCATGCCAGGCCTTGCCTTACATTGCGACTGCCAGTGATCGAGAGGCAGTACTCGTCATTAGAACAGCTGCAACCAGACAACTGATCGGATCTGGTTTAGCTAAGATTTACATTACTCAATTTGGATGACTATTTTAGGTAGTTACTAGCCAAATTCAGTAATAGCCCCAAGATCAGGCACTGTTGGAAGGGTTATTGATCTGAAGTGCCCAATAGCCGAAATCATGTGTTTTGCCATGTTTGGTAGCTGAAATAACCGAATCACGTGACTCGAAATTTTGCGAAAAAATTCTACAGCCAAATCTCTACACAGCCAAAGGAGTGACTCATCACAGATTATGTCATCATGACAGAACAAGCAGCTTTAAATCCTGGACACAATCCTGTTCCCACACCTGTTCTTGAAGCCAAAATTGATGCTCTAACAGCACAAATGTCCCAATTAGTGTCAGTATTAGCAGCATCCCAGCCCAAACAAGCACAAACAAATGCAGAAATAGTAGAAGATAAAGATGATGAGATGGAGGAGATGGTAGAGTAGATGTCTCAGGAGGGTGAGCATGCAGAGGAGAGATCTGAGAGTGGAAAAATGTGTTTACCTAAATATGCATCCCTGCAAATATTTGATGGTACCATGGAGAACACAAAATCCTTCATCAGCTCTATAGTCTTGTATATTCATGGGAGAAAGCCCAAATTTCATACGACCGAGTCTAGGATTATGTTTGCCCTCTCATACATCCAGGGAGAGAAAGCACAGTTCTGGAGAAACAAAGCCATTAATCAAATTGCCATGGGATATAAACCGTTTGCAAGCTTTAGGGAATTTTTGGAGAGATTGGAGGCACAGTTTGGAGACCCTAATCCAAAGGTGACAGTGAATGCTAAATTAAAAACCATGTGCCAAGGTTCTCTGACTGCAGATGAATTTATTTTGCAGTTCAAGGGAGAAGCATTACAAACTGATATGGGAGAAGCAGCGTTGGTAGAATATTTGAAGGCAGGATTAAATCCCTCATTATTCAAGTCTATCTATCAACTACCTTCTATGTTGGAGAGGTTGGATGAATAGTATAATTGGGCAATGCATTTTGATTGGCAATATCGACAGGAACAGGCAGAATTGAAATTGATGTATGGGAATTCCAGATTTGGAAAGTCATCAGGAGGAAAGTCCAAGAAAGGAAGGACACCTCAGGTACAAGCTCCGAGGGCACAGCCACCATCCATGGCAGTGACACCTATTGTTAAGGAGTCAGCAGCATCAACAGATGCAATGGATGTTGATCAAGTAGGGAAATGAGCTCCAGTTAAATGTTTTAATTGTGGGCAATTAGGGCATATGGTTCGAAATTGTAGGCAGAAAAGGAAGATTAGGGAAGCAACAATCGAGGAAGTGAAGTTGGAGGAAGATAAGCAGAAGAATTTTGTGGAAGAGTCCCAGTGAAGGTTTCCCCATTGGTGACCCAGAATCAATATAATGTATTAGTATCCAAGGAAACCGAGAGTGAACCCAAGAGAGAAATTGAAGAGTATGACCATCATCATTTATCTGACAAAGAAAAATGCCCAGCCTTAATTCCCAAGACCCCTAAATTTTTTATTCACTCAGCGCGAATAGAACCCGAAATCAGCTTGACAGTAGGATTGAAGACAGTGGACATGCATGCAGCAATTAATGTGGAGGCATTGCTTGACAGTGGTGCTACCAGATTATTTATTAATCGATCCCTAATTACCGGAAATGGTATTTGCACGTGTAAACTGCCACAACCTATAATGGTGTACAATATTGATGGTACGATCAATCATGGAGGAACTATTAAGAAGGAAGTGATGATGATATTGAAGTATCAGGATTATCAGGAATGAGCTGTATTTGAGGTGTGCGACCTTGGGAAAACCAATCTAATAATTGGATGTCCGTGGTTATGAAAACATAATCCAGAAATTGATTGGAAAACTGGGAAGGTACACATGACTCGTTGTCCTAAAGAATGTAATTTGTATGGGAGAAAAGTTAAAAAGGAGAAGAAGGAAAAGAAAGAGAAAGAACATCCAAGGAAGTATTCTGTTATGATGGAGGAAGTGGAGGATGAGGATATGCCAAATGGGGAAGTTCCAATTATGATAAGTAAAGAAGAACAGAAGCAGACTTTTAGGAAAATTCGTGGAGCACAGTCATGGGATAAAAATGTGGAGAAAGTGGAGAAACCACTGGAGGAGTGGGTGCTAAAAGCCTACCATAAATATTTGTCAGTTTTTCAGAAGAAGGAATCGGAGTGGATGCCAGTGCGAAAGCCATGGGATCATGCCATTGAGATGAAGCTTGGATTTGTGCCAAAGAAGTCAAAAGTCTATTTGTTATCTCCAAAGAAACAAGAAGAAGTAGATGCATTCCTTAATGAACAGTTGCGCAAGGGATACATACAACCTTCAAAATCACTGCAGACATCACCAGTATTCTTTGTACCAAAAAAGGATCAGAGGAAGAGGATGTGTACAGATTATAGGTATTTGAATGAGTGGACAGTGAAGAATGCGTACCCTTTGCTGTTGATCTCAGAGATAATTGACAAGGTGGAAAAGGCCAAGGTCTTCACAAAATTGGATTTATGCTGGGGGTACAACAATGTACAAATAAAGAAAGGAGATGAGTGGAAGGCAGCATTTGCTACGTGTCGAGGATCCTTCAAGCCGCTAGTCATGTTTTTTGGGATGACTAATAGTCCCCCAACTTTCCAAAATATGATGAACAACATTTTCAAGGATGTGATAGACAAAGGCGTGGTGATAATATTTATTGATGACATTTTGATATTCATGGAGAATGAAGAAAATCATGAGGCGATAGTGCAGGAGGTGTTGAAGAGATTGGCAGAGAATGATTTATTTGTTAAACTGGAGAAGTGTGTATTTGGAGCAAGCAAGATTGAGTTCTTAAAATTAAAGATTGGTCCTGATGGAATCAAGATGGATCTTATCAAGGTACAGGCAATTGTTGATTGGCCTGTGCCTACCTGTATCAAGGAAGTTCAGGCTTTCTTGGGACTCGCCAATTTTTATCATCGATTTGTTCATAATTTTTCCAAAATTGCTGCACCATTACACAACCTTACGCAAAAGGGAGTAGTGTGGAGATGGGGAGAACAACAGCAGACAGCATTTGAAGAGTTAAAGAGGAAGTTTGTGGAAGAACCAATATTAGTCCCAGTAGATTTTATGCATCCTTTATGAGTGGAATCAGATGCATCAGACTTTGCTACTGGAGCAGTATTATCAATGCTATGTGAAGATGACAAATGGCATCCTTGTGCATATTTGTCTAAAGGGTTGAATGATGTGGAGAGGAATTATGATGTGCATGATATAAAGAGATGTTGGGAATAATACAAGCATTGGAGGCATGGAGACATTATTTGGAGGGATGTATGCATCAGATCGAAATCTGGACAGATCATTAAAATCCGCAGTATTTCATGTCCACTAAAAAGCTTAACCATCGACAAGCACATTGGGCATGATTCCTATCGTGCTTTAATTTTCACTTGGTCCACAAAGCGGAAAGCTTGATGAGGAAAGCAGATGCATTATCCAGATGTACAGATCATAAAAGGGGAGTGGAGGAGGACATTAAAAATACTACCCTACTCAAATCTGAATACTTTTGTATTTGTGCTATGCATCAAGGGCATTTATTGGTGGATAGCTCAGAGATGGAAATGTTGTTTAAAATCAGGCAATGTTCAGAGATGGATGATGAAGTAGTGGAAGCTGTGAAAGCTTTGAGGGGAGAGAAAAAGGGTAATATTAAAGGAAATGAATGGGTTGAAGAACAAGGGTTAGTGTTGTTCAGAGGAAAGGTGTATGTACCAAAGGATCAAGATTTACAAAGGGAGATCATACAGTTACATCATAACATGCCAGCTGCTGGACATCCAGGAAGGTGGAAGACTTTGGAGTTGGTAATAAGAAATTATTGGTGGCCCGGAATTTCAAAGTATGTGTTGGGGTATATGGATGGGTGTGATACGTGCATGAGGGGGAAGAAATTTTTAGAAAAGCCTGCTGGGAAATTAATGCCGAACCCTATACCTAAAGCACCATGGCGAGACATATCTGTGGACTTTATCACAGGACTACCTGAAGCTCAAGGATATGATGCAATATTTGTAGTATGCGACTGCTTCACAAAGAAAGTCCATATCATTTCTACTACTGCAGAAACCTCATCGTTGGGCTTGGCATGCCTCTATCTAAATCAGGTATGGTGGTTACATGGATTACCTGATATGGTTATTTCTGATCGTGGATCACAATTTGCTTCTGCATTTATGCAAGAGTTAAATAACATATTGGGGATTCAAACCAAATTATCTATGGCATATCACCCACAAACTGATGGGCAGACAGAGAGAATGAATCAGGAGTTGGAGCAGTACCTATGCATGTTTGTCAATCACCAACAAACTGACTGGCCTGAATGGTTGGCAATTGCTGAATTTTCCCACAATAATAAATTCCATTTGGCTACTCACATGTCACCCTTCTTTGCTAATTATGGTTATCATCCCAGAATGGGAGTAGAACCTCGAAGGGAAGTCAAGGTACAGTCAGTGGAGGACTTTGTGTTAAAAATGTGAAAGGTGCAGGAGGAAGCAGAGGCAGCATTGATGAAAGCACATGATGACATGATGCGACACACAGATCGTACTCAAGCTGTTGCTCCAGAATATAAAGTTGGTGACTTGGTATGGCTAAGTACCAAGGATCTGAATATTTCATGACCTTCAAGAAAGCTTATGGAGAAGCAAGTTGGCCCATATCCGATTTCTAAAATAATTTCACCCAATGTGGTAGTGTTAAAATTACCTCAGTCATTCAAGATTGATCCTGAGATTAACATTTCCCGTTTATGCCCTTACCGCCCAACCACTATTCCTAATCAACAAACTACTCCACAGCCTCCAATAATGGTAGAAGGTACTCCAGAATATATTGTGGAAGAGGTTTTGGACTCACGTCTTCAATGAAATAAATTGGAGTTCTTAATCAAGTAGAAGAACTACACTGATGAAAATAATTTATGGGAGCCAGAAGAGAATTGTAAGTAAGTGCACAAGGCAATTGCCCAATTCTTTAAATGTAATCCAAATGCTCTGCATCGCATTGCTAGAATGTTGTATGAGGGGATGAATTTCCGGCCTTACCAGAATTTCACAGAGGGGACAGATGCAATATTTTCTCACCTGGAAGTTGAGGCCTAAAAGGGGGGTAATGTTAGGAAACAGTCTCCTAACATGCCTATTACATAATACTATTTTTATTTTATTTTATTTTATTTCACCAAAGTACGCTACAAAACGCCTATATACACATTATTTGTCAGTGTGGGAATTCTTTATTTACATGCATCAATATGTATGCACATGTATGCGCATGTGCATGCATGTGTGTGCGCATCTGTAATAACATACTACAATATGTGTAATATAGTATATAACCCTAAAATAAATGCTAGGAGACCTCAGTTGTGTTCTCTTAGATATTCCATCCACATTAGTGGTGTGAAAGGCCTAATTCAGCCAACTGTTCTATTTTTAACCCCTCACATCGGATCCATTAAACCCCCCCATCATGTGTGCGCACCCCGCCGCCTTCTTGTAGGAGAGCCTGCATGGTCCAGCTAGCAGATTAGTGGGTGTCACCCTAACAAAAGGGCATGTGGTGAAAGCTAGCCATGTATACACATGTCCAGATTGCAAGAGAGACCAGCTGCATTTTTTGCTGGCATGCATCCAGTGATGAATGGTGAGAATGCCAATAGCCTCGATAAAACCTTGAATGATTTGAGCGACAGCCACATGAGCCTTTAAATGCTCATTTATAATGATACATGGCATGTACACATTGGCCTTTACACACTCTGGAAGAATAGGGGCACCAGGGGTATGTGATCCATCAACATGGATGATCATAGTTGAATTGCCAAAAGCATGGTCCCAGAGGGTTGCCTAGATGGTTGTAAATACTTGACAAAAAATAGTATTCAAAATGCACTGCACCACATCAAAAATGAGGTTTATCAGACAAGTCCACAACTTCTTATGCCACTTTACACCTTTGTTACCAGAGGGTAAATGTTTCTGGAGAATGTTGAATGACTTATGGAAGGTATCAGCAGGAACATGGTGATTATTATCTTCCAAGGTGCCAGCAGTGAACCAGGCTATGTCTGCAGTCTCAAATCATTGCTGATACTGAGTGAAGATGCCAGGTTCATCAGCTAGAGCACCAATGTAATAATGGAGGTTGTAGACCCCCAATGGATTGAACTTAAGGTCAGCCCATTGTGGTAAAGCACTGTTACCGAGAGGTGATATTGATTGACAGCAACACCCCACTTGAACTTAGAGGATTTGGAGGATTTGGATGCCATGAAGAATGTTGACAGGAAAGGGTTGTGTGTTATATGGGCATAATATACTGTAATCCTGTAAGGGTTGAGTGAAAAAGGCAAGTCACACTAATCAGTTTCTGGAATTGAGTCCGATATAATTGAAATAAGACTACCAATAATAATTGTCTGTACTGTCAAAGGTCTGGTTGCATACGAAGGGTAGACTTGGGTGCCAGAGTAATGTGAGCTTTGAATGGATTGAAGATCCTGTAATAAGAATAACTAGAAAACTTTACCATGTCTCCCAATTGCAATGAACCCTCATTGTGCCACAGCCAGTGAGGTGTCAAAATTTGAAAGCCATACCATGATCATAATCCATTTTCATGTCGACAAAGTTATTTTGAGTCAGAACTGTAGGGATATGTAGGACAACTTCAGCAGAGAGCACACACATAGACCAAGGCAAGTCAAATTTCATGATTAGAGTAAGATAATTGAGAAAGCCTTGAATCCAAATTGGTAGCCATGACTGTGCATGTTCAAGTTGTGAACTGTAGTTGTTCATCTGACCATCGATTTCAGGCTGATTGTGACATTTAGGTTTGAATTTGAACTTCAAGTTAGAGTATGATGATTGAAGAAAACTTGAATCCAGGTTGGTAACCACAACTGTGCAGTGTGTTCAAGTTGTGAACTGTAGACTATAGTACTAGTTCATCGATTTTAGGCTGATTGTGACATTCAAGTTCGACTTTGAACTTCATGTTTGAATGTCTTGTACATTTCCTACTCAAAATATATTATATTATGATTTATATATCCTCAACTCATGCTCGAGCTCCTAACGAGCATAACTTAAGTTTATGCAGTTGGCAAACTTGAATGACATCATTTTCAAGCTTTTACACAGTGTTCAGGTTTCATACTACTAGTCGTACTCAGTACTCAAACAACAATCATGACAATGACAATTGTTGTGAGATGGATATCTACTTGGAAACTTTATGGAAACCAATGCCAGCAACTTGCTATGTTTTGCAAGTTGATGTACATTTTCAGGCACAGTACCAACTTGACTCAAGTTGAACTTACTGTCTCATCTGAGTCTGCCAATGCATTTTCAAGAAAGCAGGCCAACAAAAGCAACATTAACCATTCATAGACTACTCATCATCTAAACTAGTAGTAGTATTAATGTGTTGATACAGCTCCCTATCGCCCTGCATGCATACTATGGCATTTTTTGTGATTGTGCACACCTCTTAGATGACTTCTGCTCACTTTGCACAGCACACTTTTGCATGCCTTTGTGCACTTTTGTGTGCCCAAGTGTGCTTCCATGCACTTTTGACTGCTTAGGTGCACTTTCATGCACCTTTTACATTTCTACTGCATCTTTGGATCCCCCTTTGCTGCCTTCTATTGTGCACTCTAAATGCACCTTGTTACAGTGACTCACAAAACTGAGTCAATGTTTTGGACTTTTTGATTCATTGTTGAATAGCTTCCCATAAACAACAAAACCAAACAAGGTATTGGTGTACCGAATAACATACATGATCAGGGCTACCAAACAAACAAAGAATTATGTAATTTTAATCATCCCTCATGGAGATATGATCATTTTAATTCAGGGACTCATTGACTTAGTTTTGTGAGGGGTAGTCAGAAATATTAGAATCTGATGCTCCACCAACTGTATAATGTCAAAAACTTGACAGATGGTTTCTAAGGTGATGTGACCCTTGATGGGACCTTAAATTATAGTATTTAATTAGGACTAGCATTCTTCATACTTCAATATTCTCCAATGCATCCCATCTCCTCTGCTCAGAAGGAAAACATTCTTTCCCTGGCCTCCAATCATTATTCTACCCACAATATTGCCTCTAAACTCAACCTCAGCCAGTCTAGTGTATCCAGAACACTCAGGGCTCTCCATCCAAACCTGGATTCCCCCTCTGGTGGTTGTCCTTCTAAGCTCTCATCTACCTCTCAGAGAGCCATCCTTACCCAAATCACCACTGGCAAGGCTGCAAATGCTGTTCAGGCCACCCATTACATCAACAGCATCATCCCCACTCCAGTCTCCTCAGAAACAGTCAGAAGAGTTCTCAGAAAAAACTCATTCAAGGCTGTGGTGAAGAAGAAAAGGCCCTTGCTTAGTATAAGGCATAGGAAAGCAAGATTGGCTTTTGCTCAGAAGTATAGAGAGTGGACTGTGGAAGACTGGAGGAGGGTTATTTGGTCAGATGAGACTAAAATCAACAGGTTTGGGTCAGATGGGAGAGAGTGGGTCTGGAAACAGAAGGGAGAGGGGCTGATTGAGAGAGAGGTGCAGGGAACTGTCAAATTTGGGGGAGGAAACATTATGGTATGGGGATGTATGGGATGGAATGGAGTTGGGTATCTTGCAGAGGTTGAGGGGAGGATAAATGCTGACCAGTATGTGTCCATTTTGAAGGACCATATGCTGCCTAGCTTGGAGGAGAGTGGAATTTCTGGAGAAGAGGTGATTTTTCAACAAGATAATGACCCCAAGCATACCTCAAAAAAGGCCAAGAAATGGATGGAGAACAACAATATTACTCTTCTGGATTGTCCTGCCCAATCTCCAGACCTCAGTCCTATTGAACATCATTGGGTTCACCTCAAGAACCAGTTAGACAAGTATCCAACAGCACCAAAAGGTATTTGGGAGTTATGGGAAAGAGTAGTAGAAGAGTGGAATAATATTCCATCAGAGGTGTGTCAGAATTTGATTAAAAGCATGCCTAGAAGGTTGGGAGCAGTTATTAAGGCCAAGGGAGGTCATACAAAATACTAGAATTACAATTTATCATAATATTGATACCACCTCACAAAACTGAGTCAATGAGTCCCTGAATTAAAATGATCATATCTCCATGAGGAATGATTAAAATTACATAATTCTTTGTTTGTTTGGTAGCCCTGATCATGTATGTTATTTGGTACACCAATACCTTGTTTGGTTTTGTTGTTTATGGGAAGTTATTTAACAATAAATTAAAAAGTGCAAAACATTGACTCAGTTTTGTGAGTCACAGTATACTTCAAACCACCTCCATGTGCCTCCCACACTCCTTATCTGCCTTTCACAGTTACTGCATGCTCAATGCTCCTTTATGTGCTCCTTTTATACTTTGCCAGCAACTCACATTCCTCGCTGCGCACTCATTGCACTATCCATTTATCACACACAACAATCCACCACCACACCTATTGCAACTGCACATCATGGCTTCCAGCTTACTGGGGCACTTATTTGAGGTGCACTGTGATTGCAGCATGGGTGAACTGTGCATTCTCACATAATCTGGGTGCTTTGCACCTATTTGGCATTGGACCATGCACACTTGGGTAATTTCATGTAATCCAGGTGCTTTGGCACTATTTGGCCTCACACAGCATCTCCTCATACTTCTTCTGCATTTCCAATTGGCATTGCCTTATCTGGTAACTGGCACAGCTCGATCACATCACTATTACTAAGGTGCAGCATGTGATACATAATACCAGAGTAGATTAATTAGGAAGAGTGCATGGGACCTAAAGTGCACCAAAAATAGAACATCACATTAGAACAGTTGAGTATTGGGCTATAGCATGCGCAAATCTTATTGGCTAAGGCAGCGGCATCATGTGGTCAGGTTTAGATGGGCTGATGGATGGACTTGTGGGTAGTGCATGGTGCTTTCTATTTTTATACTTTATTTTACCACTTTTATCACATAAGCCATTTGTACATAGCAGGTGGACAGATAGAGAATCCAGAGGATCTTCCCCCCCCCACATAGTTCATAGCTTGTTTAGCATTGCACATAATCTGTGCACCATTGTCCAGTCCATGCACCTTTGTAGTGCACCCTTTGTATAACTGCATTTGCATATCGTTTGCATCCCTTGTCATATTGCCATGTTTTGTCTCTTCATTGCATCCTTCATCTTCATTTGGGCACTATTGCAGTGCACCCTTCATATAGCTGTGTTTGTGCATTATTTGCACCCCTCATTGTATAGCCATGTTTTGTGCACCATTTGCACATTTTCCCACCAGTTGTGCTCACATCCTGTTTGCATCCCTAGTCTGTGCTACTCCTTCGACACACTCTAGTACAGTCCTTGTCCTGCTAAACCTCCTACTTTCCACCCCCATCATTGTCCCATCATTGTTGCAAGTTTTTGTGCTCCCATTGTGCATTTTTCCACACCGCACATTTTTGCCCCTTTGCATTGCACACTTTTTCGCCATTGCGCATACCTTCCTCTTTGTGTACATGACTAGTGCACACATTGAAAACCATCATACCAGCCTCTTTGTAGTCTCTGCACCTTGAAGGATGATCTGAGTCCCTCTAAGCAAACCCCCTCACCCTGAGCACACCTGCAGCTGTAGGTTTAGTATTCACCCCTTCTGTTAAGACTCTGCACTAAGTACCAACTGAACACATCAGCATTCCATGAGTTGAATGACCAAATCTGTATCAATGTCCAATTTGCAAGATATAATGCCATCATTGTCATTCAAATTATTACTCCTCCCATCTACATCATCAGCTACAATGGTAACCTCAGTGAGCCCAAACACATCTGCCCATGGAGGTAATGGACCATCACAGTTCAACATGAAATCATGACTGTCTCACAAACCAGAAAAAAAGGTTTTCATGAACCCTTTCAATTTACTTGTTAGTTGAAGCCTCTGTGCAATAGTTGTATGAATTCATGTGTGATACTCCTATTGACATGAGAGCTCATGAACTAGAGGTGGATTGCTAAGGAGATTTGATGCAATGGCATGATAGAAGTCGACATGGTCATCAATCATGAAAGTTACAAGACATTGAATTTCAACATTGAGTCATCTGATCTCCTCTTGTGCCCATTTGATGCCAAAATGCAGGCTCATTGCTTTACAATGTGCAGGTTGAGTCCAGGGAAGTGATCTTATGTATGTCCATGTATCATGAAGAATATCAAAATCAGCAAGCATTGCAGCATTGATTACCTTCTCCCACATCAGTTGTTCTCATGGAGGATCGAGTTTGGCAGCCACTTCATTATAGTTATTCAATGTGCATCAAATAGCTTCTACGCATGTCTTCAGGGCCTTACTTACTTTCTCCCAAAGTTTATATATAGCCTGGTATAATTTGTAAATGGTTCAAACAAGAGGTAGAGAACTATGGACACACCAACACCACTTATACCCAACTTTGTCATTTCAAACAGATGTTACACAACAAGTCATTCAAGCTTATCCAAAGCCCGATGGTACTTTCTCTGAGTGCAGAGAAGGAGTGCATAATTGTACTCTGGAGACTGTGGGGTCCACCATGTTGCTACTGTGAATGATGTCATAATCGAGTCAGTTCCATGCTTGCTTTGCCCCATCTGATTCTTGCCTAGATGCATTGGTCATAAACATGAATCTCAAACTCATATATATATAATGACACTTACTGAAGATGATAGAGCTTAATTAATAGCTCTATATAGTTAACAGCCTCAGATGTTTCAATCAGTTCCTCTCGAAGACTTCTGAGATGATTGCATTCACTTTTGAGATATGACTCATAATCAGCTGAGATTGTCTCAAGCTGTGCTGAAAGCACTGCCAGTTTCTCTCCATCAAACTGAATCTTCTCCAGTGCTTGTTGGTAATTGTCATAGATGGAGTAACCTAAAAATCAACCAAATAACATGAGATATACTAATAAATTGATCAGATCTTACCTGAAGCTGCATGCTTATCTTCATTGTGGAAGTTGAAGTGCTCATCAATTTGCTGGTGTTGATGGAATGGAGTTGCTAATTGTGTGACACTGGCTGACTCATTGGACTTGCTAAATGTTCACTTGCACTCTTCGAAATTCTCCAGGCCAGCTCCATCAACATAAAGTGGAGGCCAGTTGATCTGACATCCACAATTATGAGCATGGCCATGGAAAGCGGGTACCACACTGTGTAGACATAGTCCTGCTACCTGAGCCTCTAAGCTACTTTTGGCGAGAGTTTTGATAAATGTGCACATGATATCATATGCAAGGCTGATATCAGAGCCATAGAGTTCAAGTAGCTGATCAATGATTGCAATAGGATATTTTATGCTAAAAACAGTTAAGCTTAGTTAGAACAGGGCTACAATGAGAAAAGAAATGTACAGTTCACTGCTACAGATCATATCACAAATCACTAATACATGGCCATGCCAACATATAGCAAGAAAAATTTCAGCAATGGTGAATAGTGTAAACATTTTCTTTCTGGCCTCTAAACCAGAATTCTGCCAACAGTCAACACATGTGTCAAGGCATTTAGCAAGCTCATCACTCTCAACATGGTTGAGCCATGCAATTTTATCGTTATCAAGATCAGGTTCAGTGGTGTTTTTGGAGGTATTGGTGGAAACTGAAGGGTTAGTTGGAACCAATTGAGAAGTTATGGAAGCATGTGACATGACAGGAATGGGATTTGGGCACTCAGTTGAGGATCGACCAGGCAAGTCATTTTAAGAAAAGATTCTAGTCTAAAAGCAGTCATATGAGTTAAGATCAAAAGATAACCTAAGGACATACCCAAATACAAGGTTTTAGGACTTCATCTTTGAAGCAGTCCACTTGCTCTGGTGTCACCCACCATGGTGAAGCTGAAACATGGTCATTGCTTCATGGTGATCCTGTTCTGAATGTACTATCTATTAGCTTCAATGAATTATTACCATCAATGCATGCAAGGAGTAAGAATTTGAGATGCAGCTCTCCAACAGTCTTGTAAAAACAAGGTGGGCAGACATTCTGCTGTTTCCACTGAGCATCACATCCAAGTTCAAAATCTGCTCTCTGACCAACTTCCTGCATGATTTCAAGATAGCAGTCATAAGCATTGCTGAGTTGATCTGGAAGGGCAAATTTATTTGGTATCTAAGAAGAAAAACTGGAATATGTGAGAGGAAATTCCACAGGCAAAATACCTGATGCATATGGCATAAACTCTTGGCAAGTGCATTGATGCTGAAACATGGACAGACACAGTGAATTTGATGATAGATTTCAAACAAGAAAAACACAAATGCAATGGTCAGGTTCTCAGGAGAAGCACCAAGAAATCCATAACTCATGAGTGTTTCATTAACAGTCCTGGCAACTTTAGAATGTGTGAAGAAGGCTGGTTTGCACTCTGCATTGGGTAAGAACATGCAAATGAAACCCCAAAGAAAAGTACTGACCAGTAAAACTCATAGTTAAATTCAAAATGTATATAGACTTGTACTAGTTACTGTTACTTAGAACAACAGAGAAGAAGTTGCCCTCTCCCATTTTATTGTCTAATTTAACAGCCATCATCTTGAGTTCTAGCCTCACATCATATTTCTAAGTTCTGCAAATTATTGCAAACTTCTTCAAATTCTCATACAAGCCTCTCGACCAATTGCATATTGTTTATTGTCTTTCAAAAACCCTTCCAATTTGCTATATTCATTTCTCGATATCCCTCAAAACCACTTCTATTCTTTCCAAGCTCCTCAAACATCATCAAACATCCTTGAATTCCTTCATACCTTCTTTGAACTACTTTGAATATCTTTGAACCTCTTTGTACCCCTTTCGAAAACCTTCATACACTCCTAAAACCATTCACAACATGTCTCACTATTTCACACCTCTAACTACAATCCTTGGGTAGTAGCAGTGATATTTAGTACCACCTCTCACCCTTCCTCTAGCCTGTGTTACACTTCCTAAGACCTTTTAGCAGATTTTGTTTGGTTTCCAGGTCAAGTATTATCGACAGTCACACAAGCCCATGAAGTACCTCCCTAAGTTCCAGCCACTGTGATCACCTGAAACTGGCTGGAATCCCACCACTTCAGATCACAAAGACCATTTCTTTTCCTTTACCTCAATCCAGTGCGCTGTTATTCCAAGGAACAATGCTTTGGTGGTATCTGCACTCCATCCATCAGCTGTCAATGAGATTTTCCCTGGCACTTGCTACCATTGTCAAGTAAGTATTGTATCTTTTGTTTCTGATGCAACTCACTGCTATCTTGCTTTTCAGCTGCTTCAACCACTTGACAAACTCATTGTGGATGTGCTTTGTTATGTTGTGAGTACTTGGCACATCACCATGCACTGGTTTTGATCTCATCGCAATTAAACAGTTATGAAACACAATTTTATTGGCCATATATACTCCCATATCTGTTCATCATCGAGAATAAAAAAAAGGAAGAGAAAGGGAGCCCAGGCACACCACTCAGATGCTGGTGGTATGACCTGCCAAAATGTTCAGCAAATGTTGAGGAAATGTTTAGCAGAATAGTGGTATAATTCTGAAATAATGAGTAATTTGCTGGACATTATATGGATGGAAACTCCAAAGGAAATGGCAGAAAATGTCTCCCATAGCCAGACCAATAATATCACATGTCTTTTTGAGAGGTCATTGTAAAGGCCTCTGTGCTACCTCAAGATCATGTGACTAGCCCCACTATCCACACAGAGCTCCACTCAGCCCCCCTTTTTGCATGGTCCATGCCTTGGTGCTAGGGGCTAGCAGATGCCAGGGTATAAGACAGTTGAAGTGCAACTAGGGGGTTCTGTGTTGCTTTCTCTCAACTCCCATCTCACTCACAGGCAACACAGGCTTTGCCTATTTCAATAACATCTACTTGCATCAATTCATCTGGTATCTTTATAGCTTTGCTACTCTACCCAGTTGAATTCTAACAGCTTCATTGATTCATTGATTCAACGTTCAATTTTCGTGGTTTACACACCTCAGTCATATTCTCTCCTATCACTTGGTCCATTCTCTCCTATTATAAACTCCCTCCTATTGTCATTACTCCTCTTTCTCTCTATGTCTAATGCTCTTTTTCAGCCTCCAAGCTCTCCAGCCACAACTGAAGATGATATTCGTGCATGCACAGAGGAATGTCAAAGGATTGTAGATGAAGCCATTTCTGGCTTGATCTCCAGCCCAGCTTTCCTTGAACACCTTAAAGAAGCAGGAGCAATGCCTGATGAGGCACAGGACTATATTGAACAATATGCTCAGCATAGAAGAGACCAAGAAGCTGTGTGATCAGCCAATGTGGGTGGAGGTCTTGCACCTGCACAACCCAATTTGAACAATCTGAATCTGATTGACACCACCACATCCATCACTTGGATGCTACTTCATGCAAAGGTCAACCATTTCCAGTCCTCTTCTGCTCAGACAACCTCGAATCCTGGCATCTCCCTATCTGATGAATTGGCAAATCTGCTTGGGATATCTGGTACCAAAAGTGCCATCCCCATGTCCATGCTTGCAAAAGCACCCCACTTGTCCAAGATCTCCGATCTGACAGTGACTGATCCTCATATTGAGATGACTCAAGAACTTCTTTCTGTCTATAGTCCTTAAAGCTCCCAAGACATCCTTGTCAACAAAGCTCAGTTTGCTCCAGTCAGCAACCCACTCCCCTGGAGCATTTGGTGCAAGATCCTTCTTGATCTGTTCATCGACTTTGAGAAACTCTTTGCTTCAATGGACAAGGGCTATGATCACCACAATGACCCGAAGGATTTTGGAGCTGGCTATGCATTGGTTAAGAAGGATCAAGCTTTTTCTAAGTGCCCGCTTTGGACTGAAGCTGATTGGACATGCATTTTCAGTGCATGGTCTGCAGGCGTGGCTTTCTTCTTTCCTCACTGGAATGCTGAGCTTTGGGATTATCAGTCCATTGTCATGGATCTTTTTCGCGCTGCACCAACAAATCCTCTTGTCACCATTTCATTTGACATGCACGTTAGGGACAAATATTCGAAGAAGCCTTTTTATCTTGATGATCGAGCTCAACTCAACTTACCACTTCTTGTGCAGATGCTCTCTTCAACTTCCCTGAGCCCTCTGCATGCAAATAAGAGAGCCATCTTGGCTCAAGCATCTACTTCAAGTAACAGTCCGAAATGTGTGGATATGCCTTGCCATAATTGGAGCTTCAGTATGTGCAAGGCCGAGATCAGCCCAAATCACCATAAGCATGGTATCTGTTGCATCTGTGGTGAAGGACATCGAGCAAAGGACAATGAACAATGCTTCGCTCTCCTCCAAACCCACAACTGAGTGCAAGTTTTTGGGTTTACAGGAGAATGTGATGATGTTTATTGAGAAGGGGCCATGTTCTTTGAATAGACCATTATTAAAACATAAGGCATCTGTTACCCTCAACTCCCCCCAATTCTGTCGAGGGTTTATCTGGTCAGACAATTCAATAAACCATATTTCACCATCTATGCTTTATACTGAAACTACTCCCCCTCTACCATCTCCACCTCAACACCTCTTGGATGATCCTGTAATTCAAGAGTCTATCTGCTCATTAGGGAATGCAATTAAAGTTGAAACTCCATTTGATGTGGACAAGTTTGAACTTCTATTAACAGACCATCCAAATCAACCTTTTGTTTGGTCTGTAATGAAAGGCTTTTGTGAAGGTTTCTGGCCTTTTGATGAAGGCGAATGGAGAATTAAATTAGAAGAAGTGACCCCCGATTATAAATCTAATCCTGAGGATGCAGAAACGATCCATGCTTTTCATGACCATGAAATTGCTGCAGGACAATGGTCTGATTCTCTGGAGGGTACAGACATGCTCCCAGGAATGAAGATCTCACTGATGTTTGTGGTTTGGCAGAACAAGAAGCCTCACATTGTTACAGATCATGGCCATTCTGGAATCAATGATGGCATTCCACAGTCAGAAGGAAAGGTCAAGTATGATGATATGAGGACTTTCAGACAAACTCTTCATGATGCTTGCACTGCCAATCCAGAAAAACGTCTGGTGACTTTCAAATCAGATGTTGCATCCGCTTTCCTCAACTTGCCAGCCCATCCTATTTTCCAGCTGCGTCAAGTCATAAAGATTGAGGGAAAATTAATTATTGTACGACATCTCGTTTTTGGCAACTGTGCTTTGCCTCATTGCTGGTGTGCCATATCAGGCCTTCTGTGCTGGCTAAATATTTGGAAGTTTCACATTGTCAGTCTGCATGTCTACATGGATGACTTCTTTGGTTGGGACCATGCCAACAACCTTGTCTGGTATCAAGGGAAGCTTTGCCCTCGTCGACAAGTACAATGCTTACTACTCTGGGAATTAGTCTCCTGCCCTTTCGGAAATAGAAAGCAAGAACATGGGGAAACCTTGAAAATAATCGGTTTTTGGGTGGATATCAACGTGGGCAGTATATCTTTATCCCCATCTGCCATATCCGATGTCATTGCAAAAATTGATCTTTTTTTTATTACACCAAGCTGTTCTCCATCGCTTCGAATATGGCAATGTTTAGCCAACCATTTGAACTGGATGTTGAACATGCTTCCTTGGGGTCAGCCAGCATTGACAGAAATGTACCGCAAGATTAGTGGCAAAGCCTGGTCACATCATGGAATTCCCATCAATGCAGCTGTCATCGCTGACTTAACATGGTTGAAGAATGTCATTCCTTCTGCTATTGGGATCCATTTCACTGATATGGGCATGTGGTCCGATTACGATGCTGACATGGTGATGTGGACAGATGCGAGTCTTTGCAATGCTTTAGCATTCATCTACTCCAATAATGGCTTTCTCTACCCCATCAAACCACCACCAGTAGGCACAAAAGTGGACATCTTTTTCCTTGAATTGCTTGCCATCACTTCTGCTGTTTATTATGCTGGATCTCTAGCACAACCTCCTTGTTGCATACTCATCTGGACTGACAGTCTAGATTCTGTCGCTGTTCTGAACACCCTCCACACAGCCAAGTCAATGCACAATGTGCCTCTGTTGGCTATCGCCAATATCATTCTTCACTCTGGGATGGATTTGCATGTCCAGTTTATTGAGAGTAAAAAGAATGTGCATGCTGATATGCTATCTCGCCTTTTAATAGATGGGTACCAGAGCAAATTCCCTGCTGACCATGTCAAGAGCTTTACTCCACCATGGGGGCTTCTGCTAATGTGATGGAGGGAGTACTTTTGAGTGCACTGGAAGGGAAAAGACCACTTTGTGGGTTCCTCACTTCCCCATGGAGCTGGCAGATCTTGATGCCCATACTCTTCATTTGCAGGTGAACTCTATTGAATGTTCAACATTGAAAAACTATGCTACCAGCACTCGAGATTACGTTCAGTTTTGCATTCTTCACTCCTTCCCATTGGACCCTACACCCACTACTTTATCTTGCTATGTTGCTTATTCCTCTCTATTCATTGCATCTGCTCCAAAATATCTGACAGGTGTACATCATTTTCTCAAGGACCTGTATCCTGATTTTGACACCAACCACTCACACCCTCTCATGAGATCTACCATTTGCGAAGCAAATAAAGTACGAGCAGATCTGGTGAAAAGGAAACTCCCACTCCATTTGGCTTATTTGTAATCTTTCATCAATGTCGCCCACTGCACAGGAACCTATGATGACTTCCTGTTTGCTGTATTTCTGTTGTGTGCTTTTTACAGATGCCATCGCATGGGTGAATTGGTCCAGAAGAATGACTGCAGTTTGTTTGACTGGAGGAAGATTATCAAATGTGCATCACTTATCTTTGAAGACAGACATGCACAATACTGTCTACCTTATCACAAAGGTGACCCATTCTATCGGGGTACTGATGTCATCTTTACTTCCCAAGATATCGCTAACCCCATGCTCTTGCTCCAAGATTATGTGCGTGTATGTGATCATCTCCATGGCACCAAGACAGCATTGTTCCTTCATGAGAATGGCTCTCACCCTTCATGCTCATGGTTTGAACTGAAGGTTTTCGTGGTTCTGGACTGATGCTTTGATGGTCATTTACCATGCACAGGTTACGCCACCTTTCTTGCATCCTTGGGCATTTCGGAGTCAATTATCCAGGCAGTCAGGCATTGGTCTTCAAAGGTGTGGAGAATTTACACACATAGATAAGCTACAATGTATCAAATAATATGACCTATCAAATGCATACAATGTATCGAGTGATATGAGTTCAGTGGATGCCATCGAACACTCTCATAGTATATATAGTACCTACTATATAGTAACCAGTCAATGAACTATTACATTGCTTGCTGTACCATATAGTAGACATAGCATTATAGTAAGTATATATGGAGGAATTGGCACCAATATCAGCTTAGGAACAGCATCGGGATCAGGATTGGGCACAAAACAGTTAGTGTGCCTTGCTGATGGGAGCCGTAGAATGACCATTGACAATGAGATAATTATTATAAGTTCATGTATAGTATATACTGAAAAATCGGTACTGGCATCACTTAGGTACATTGGCATCAGGGATTAGGTACAAAATGTTCAGTGTGCCCCACTGACAGATAATTATTATAAGTTCATGTATAGTATATACTGAAGACTCGGCACCGGCATCACTTACGTACATCAGCATCAGGAATTGGGCATGACATGTTCAGTAGGCCATGACAACAGGAGCTATTCACAAGATAATTATTATAAGTTCATGAATAGTATATACAGAACAATTGGCACTGGCATTGGCTCAGGATCAGGATCAGGATTAGGCAAGTGCATCGGCATTGGAAAACAAGCAAAAAATAAGTGTCCTTTCTTAGCTTAAATAACAATGTTGTACCGTCCTAGTTACATAGATGTAAGGTAGGCCCATCATTGAGTAAAGCCACATCAATGAGAATCAGCAGGGGAATCAGCCTTGTTGTCATTGGTACGAACTTTCAAGAACCTGCTTTCAAATGATTTCAGATTACACTTTATCCTTTCCTTCAAGGTTGCATATGTCTTCAGTGTAATATCTTGTTGTTCAAGCTTCTCAACCTCGGCCATGTAAAGACGATGACTGGCATCCTTGTACGATATGCCAAGCTGGGTTTGGAGGGCCTTCACATCAGCATGGCAGCTCAACAGCTCCCTATCTGTCAACTCCTGCAATGGCATAAACTGATATAGCCACACAAATGAGGCTGATGACACTTACTGGATTGGCAGGTAGCTCGAGCTGATTTCAAGCCACAGTGTAGGCTGGTTCATTGGTCATGTTTCCAGACTGCAAATTAATGATGAGTGATATGATAATGGCATCGGCACCAAGAGAGGATGGCATCGGCCCATCGGGTCAAGTATTGGCATTGGCATCGGCCAGAGGCATGGACAGTTTGAAATGAAGGAATGCTTACCCCTCTATATGCGTCTTGCACATTAAGGTCAACCTTCTTGCGATAGGTCTCCATCACCTGATGGGTGGCCAGAATCATAAAAGGGGGCACTAGATAGTGCTGCCCATCATCATTGTGGATAATAACATACCCCTGTGGAATATCCCCCTGGCTTTCCTGCTGTGCTCATTGTAGATGGATGTAACAACTTTATCTTATAACAAATCATACATCAGTGTTTCATCAGTGATAAGACAGTGTTTGTTTGTCCATTATTCTTTGTTTGTTGTTTGATCTTACATCAACATCAACACGTGTTGGTTGATTTTCATCTTTTCATATCAACATCTATCTGCCCCATCCCCATATCCATCTGCCCCATCCCCATACCCAGCCTGTGTCATCATGAACGTTACACCAGCAAGAGTCCTCGGCCACCTCAGCAAGATTGATATGGAAGTGCAGAAGGGCCTTCACATAGGGAACATCAAGGCCATGATGAAGGATCAGAAAGCCACCCTTGTAAGTGATCCACATAATTTCATGACTTGGACAACACTCACATACTTTAGAAACAATTGTTCTCTTGGCAAAAAAAAATTAAAACAGCTGAAATTCAAGCTGTCTTTCTTCAAAACATGTTTTTATGGGGATTCATTGTGGCATGGGGAAACTCGGAGAAGACTGGGGACCAGGGGTTTATCGAAAGTCAGCAGAAAGCCATGAGTAAATGGGATGAGGAACATGGGGTAGTGGCAATGGCAGTCAGGGTAAGATCGGGGGATTGGGGTAAAATGAGATTGGCAGTGGCACCAGCATCGGGAGCAGCTGGACCATCAACATTGGGAGCAGGTATAGCAAGATTGGCAGTGGCACTGGCATCGGGAGCGGGTAGACCATCAACATCAGGAGCAGCTGTGGGAATGACATCAGGAGTGGCATCGGCATCGGGAGTGACATCAGCACTGGTACCCCCACATGCAGCGCTGGCACCAAAAGTGACACTGACCCTCAAACCAGCCAATGCACAAAAAACAGTCATCAAACCAGTTGAACCCTGGCCTGGAGGTCACTGCCCAACACCATGTGAATGATGCATCTGGCTTGGGTGAGTTTGTTACGAGCAGGTTAATGGTAAAACAGCATGCTACAACTGCAGAAAGAGCAAGGTGCGCTGTGACACAGAGGAGATGGATCGAGTGGCAAGACTGAAGAAAGCAAAAGGATCAGCCAAAAGCAAAGGAAAGAAAGTCCCCACTTCCAAGTGAAAGGAAGAATCGCCCAGGCAGTTCACTCAAGTGGAAAGGGGAAATCCAAAGGTAAGTGTTCCATATCATGACAAATACAACCACTAACTCATATACTTATTTATAGCCACACATGGTGATATCGAGATGGCCGACCCCAACCCTGCTTTCACTGTCACTCCCACTTTTGCTGCTGCTCCCACTCCTGCTGCCAATCCCACTGCCAAAGCCTGCTATGCCGATCAGTACAATACTCTTGCCAATCGCTTGGAGGACCTCGAGCATGGTATAAATCAACAAATGTATGACCAGGCACAGTGGGTCAAAGAAACAATCCAGGACACCTTGCTCAAGGTACAGAAACTGTGGGACATGGTCAATGAGCTTATGAGGAGAATGAATGACATTGAATGGTACCTCAGGTGGCAGTCTCAGCCCATTGCCTTGTACAACAGCCAGTCTTTCTGGCAGGTGAATCACATCGAAAGGGTTGGAAGGAGGATGGAAGAAGAGATGGGCAACATAAGGGAGGACAAAGTGAATCCCATTGCCACTGCCACTCCCGATGCCACTGCTGGTGCCATTTACAATCACGTTGAGGTTAAGATTCCAATGGAGGGGATTACTGCTGTGGAGATTGCTGCCAATGCTGATCTGAGAAAGGACAGAGAAATGGAGGTTGGGAGTGGTGCCAATGGCGAGCTGGTGGAATGGGAAGTCCAGCCAGGCAAGCCTGAACACTTTAAGTTTGACCATATCCACCATGCACTGGCTGCACCCGATCTTTCTCAACCTGCTGCAGAGGAAGTAGGAGAGACATCTTTGCCCACCGCTCCCCCCATCCAAATAATTCCTGCCACACCACAGGACTCTCAAGAAATGGCACAGCAACAAACATTGATGGCCCCACCACTCCCTCCACTGTTCACCCCGACTGCACTCAATGAGCCTGAGGCATGCTCACTGGAATCGGCAGCAGCATTGGCAGTCAACAGTATCACCTCACCTGACTCCTCCCCTGCTCCTCCACAGTTCCACAAGTCCCCATGGCTACTGTCACCTGGTCCATCTGGACTATCACATACCACTCCTCCACCTGCAAGAGGCCTATCACCCTCACCCTGCACCTCCCCTCCACCTGCACAGTTGTGCTGATCCTTCATGGCCTTACACCTCAGCCATCTGAACTACGTTCCAGGAGTACCACTCCTCAGCCAAACCTGAAGAAGAGATTGGGAACTTCTGAGGACCGAGATGATGCCAAACAGAGCAGAAAAGAATAGAGGGGCATTTTTTTTGTGTTACTTGACATGTAAATGAAAGTTGAACTTTTGTAACTGTATTTAGAAATTGGTAAATCTACTATGCAAATTTCACTTTCTGAATTCTCTGTCTTCTCCCAACAGTCTGGGTTGAGATGGCTTCCTGTTGCACAAGGTCATCAGCTGTCCTTCGGATGCATCGGGTGTCTGATTGAGTGTTTTGAGAGGATGGTGGAGTCATTTGTTGAAATGTGTCTACTGCCAATACTGCTGTTGCCAATCCCACTGTTGCTGATCCACCTATTGCCAACCCATCCATTGCCGATCCTAGTGTTGCTGATCCTAGTGTTGCTGATCCCATTGTTGTTGCTGATCCCACTGTTGCTGATCTTGTTGCCAATCCTACTGTTGCCAATCCTACTGTTGTTGCCAATCCTACTGTTGTCATTGCTGACCCACCTATTGCCAATTCTACTGTTGCCGATCCTATTGTTGGTAATCCTAATGCTGCTAATGCCCTTGCCCTTGCAAGTGGGTCCTCAGTCCATTTTTCCCCCACAAGTCATTGAGACTTTGGACGTCCTGAGCTTTCTTGGGGTGGAGTGGTCCCAGTGTCCATTTCTTCCAACAGAGATGAATCAATTGTGCATTCATTTCCATTGGCATTTGCAACTGCTGCGGGTGTTGTGATGTACCTCACATAGATGAGTCGAGGCACAAGATACTCTGGTTCACCATCATCAGGACCATTAATTGCCTGTGGTCGAGTGACACCAGCTGTGCAGAGCATATCCATTGTCCTTTGATTGACTTGGATATAGTTTCACTCAGTATCCATAATTTGCAAGGATCTTTCCCAACTTTCCTGCTCCTTGATCGGGCAACATTGGACTCATGTTCAGCAGTCGGCTCTCAGCCATGGCATTTGGAAATGCATCAGGAAGAAGGGTTGTTCAATTCGTTGATGATACTCAACCCGGAAACCCAAACAAAACCTACTAATGGCTTCGGATGGTATAACACAGGCTAGAGGAAGGGTGCGAGGTGGTGCTAAATATCACCGCTAAGACCAAAACATAATGTTTAGTAATGCAAAATGGTAAGGGCTGTGGATAAAAGTCTGTATAGGCATACGAAGTTGTTCAGAAGAGTTCAAAAGTAGTTCGAAGGCATGCGAAGCGGTTCGAATAAGTTCGAAGATGCGCAAAATAGTTTGAATAAGTTCGAAGAGGTTCGAAGTATATTGAACAGTGGGTTTAACGAATGTGAGGTGTTTGTCAAATGGAGACAGGCGATGGGTGATAAAACGGAGAGCGAATCCAATAGTTTCGAGGAAGTTCGCGATATTTCGCAGAACTTTTAGAGATACGACGTGGGCTAAGACTCAAGAGAACGACTCTTAAGTCTGATGATAACTGTGAGGGTAACTTGTGCTGTTCCCCGTTGTTCTATTTCTCCCATTCTAAGTATCTAACACAAGTCTATATACAAAATGAAGAGATAGTACTAAAAAGGAAATAAGAACAATTGTAAAACATGAGGGAATGTACACAGCAATAAAGGTATTGTAAAACACAAAACAAATGAAAAATGATAATAAGTAAAACGTACATTGTCCCAGTATGGTAATAGATCTTGTTCTATTGCTTTAATATATTAATGAAACACAAAAACGCACTTATCGCATCCTAAGTCTCTTGTAATCCCTCCTTTTGTCTGGTAGTACTCGATATGCGGCAAGTTGGGTTGTTCCGAATGTGCAACGTGTATCGAAATTGTTTGAGGACAACTATACGGCAGCCGAAGTCATTCAAAGTGTTGCGAAATGGTTCAAAAGCGTTCAAAAAGGTTCGAAGTAGTGCGAAGTTGTTCGAAATTGTGCGAAATTGTGTGAAAATGGTTCGAAGTCGATTTAGTGGCATTCGTAGTGGTTCGGAGTGTGTGTCATAATGTGTTGATATGAGTGGGAGTCTTCTCCAGACCTTAAAGCGCATAGTGGACCTATCATCGTCTGAATAGTGTGTAGGCAACATTTCATCACTGGCTTTGATGGCTTTGAACCAGAATGCTCTTTCAGAACCCTGGGCTGTTTGTTGCTGGTGAATGTGGTCAAAGAAGTCTTCTATGACCCCCTTGTGCAAGTTCCATGGGTCTCTGAATTTAAACCTAGCTGGGAGATATTCTGGATTGATGAATGAAGCAGTACAATCAGCAATTGCTTTGAATGGGATACAGTGGCGATGACCACCATTTGCTAGTTCTGCAGGGAGATAAGTAATGGTTTGTGGAATAGAAAGTCATCATACTGTAATGCTGCCCAACATACAAGACAAACCACTCTTCAAGCTCTTTTTTCTTGTATTCTGATCCTTTCCATGGTGTGGGAAGGAGTGGGAATCCATCTGTAGTCATCGGTAGTCAGGTTATTGTGGCATTAAATTCCCTTAAAGTCAGGTCCAGTGTGCGTAAATTTTTCAGATAGATCATGAACTTTTGCTTCAGGTCCCAGACCTGAGCATCATACATATCGAGAAATGATTGTCCAGGGTGCCCATCAGAGAGGCAACATGTTCATGACTGGAGTCAGCATCGGCATCAGCATCGGCATCAGCATGTCATTGGCAGCAAATGATTCAGACACTCATGCATTGACAATGATCAATCCATTAGGTGCAGTATAAGCTGTGAAGGTCACGGACAGCACACCCATTTCTAGCCAGTGTTGTTGTGCACTCTCCTCCATACACTTAAGCAGATTTTTCTCTGCAAGACTGTGAAATATTAGTTATCTCTGGCATCGGCATCAGCATCAGCCTCCATGTTGGCATTCACTTACCTTTGCTTCATCTGCTTGGGATATCCTTCCTGCATCATTTTCTCCCACTCAGTGTCAAGAACTGCTTTCTCCTCTGCAGTCATGTTGTCAAAAACATGCTTGATAGCTGGCAGTCACATCTGGAACCATCCAGGTGTACTTGTGGTGGCATCCTCAACATTTAACAGGTTTGCAATCCGTCAGAACACTCAGTCCTGGTATAAGCTTCAAATGGCTTCTGACCGCTTCACTCGGAAGTTGTTGGATTTCCATGAGGAGCTTTTGGTCATTCACCAGTTGTTGGAAAGCCAGGTTGTTAGTTCCTGGTGATGTGATCAATACTACATCTTTGACATGCTTGAGAGTCTACCTTGGCATGAGCATGACTCTCCTCATCATCCTTTGGGGCCTTGTCAACTGACACCCAGTAATTGAATATTGCAGGGAGAATGTTACTCCTGAGTATCTGCACTCGGCCAGCTTTCGAGTCCTGCATTCAGAATGCCACTTTAGAAGGCTCAATTATCTTCCGCTCCTTGACTGTATATCTGCTCCCCTTCCAATACTGTCTCAACTGCAGGGTCTGTGAGGGCTCAGGCAACATTGGAGGGGATTGATGTGGAGGAAAGAAGAGATTGGCATGACATATCATTGAACATATCATCAGCATGAGGATTACATGAGGATTACATGAGGATCACACAAGGTCAATAGTACAATATTAATAGTTATACATGTCATTCATTCCCCTTGAATCATCATGAGCCTAACAAGACCTCTTTACAAGCAAAAGAGAAGATCAAAGAAGAATGCCGCTCTGCATGCGGATGACAATGATACTGTCGATACTGTTACACATGTAGAAGTTGAAGTCAACACAAAACACAGACCAAACACAAAGCGTATCAAGGTCCCCTTGACTGCCTCTATTGAAGAACAGGGTCCAGGTATCCATCATAATCCTGATCTTGCTGCAGGTGCAGGTTGGGATATGCAAGAACCTCAGATTGCCAAACAGCTGAGTTGGCCACACATCAGCATGGTCAGTTTCTGACACTGAATAACTTATTGAGGCTCATATGCAAATAATAGAGGCAGCGAGACTATGTCTTGGAGTTTGTTGGATGAGTGGATAAATTGCTGCAAGCATCCCTGTCTCAACAGGCATGGTCAGCTGACAAACAAGTTTGCAACCACTGTTCATGCAATAAACAAGCAATTTGGAGATGTGTTGATTGTTCACTGGGGAGCACACTTTGCCACACGTGCATGCATGTAACCCACAAGGAAAATCCCTTCTATTGCATTGAATGCTGGACTGGCATGCACTTCCACCAGGCTGAGCTATAGGAGATCGGCACATACATTTCAGTCCAGCACCAGACAGATCAGCTGATTTGCAATGCTCTTAACTTCTAACTAAAATATCTGGAGACATTCGAAGACATGAAGGACAAAGCAGAGCAAGAGTCCTTCAATTGGCATGCTGACGATCGGCATCAGCCCTCATCACCTGACTCGGCATCAGGAATGTCAGTAGATGGAATTGGCCCCGATGAGGCACCCAGGGCTGAAGATAAAACTGGGGCTGACTCAGTATTTTTTGATCACCTTGATGCCCTCTAGCATCAAGGACAGGAGAATATTGATGTCGAGGATAGTTTACAAGACTTCTTTGATGGCAATGATGAATATGAAGTTGAAGATGCCAATGAAGACATCTATGGGTTTGACCCATATTTGCCTAATCCTAATCAACCTGCCAATGCCAAGCTTACCATGGCACTGCCAACTGCCAATGCCATTCCAAGCCCCTCACTACCAACAGCCAATGCCTTGAACAACAGTTATATCCATGTGGTGCATACAAATGGAATACAACACTTAGCAATGGTTACCTGCCAGTGTCAAATGGAATACCAAATTCCCTTGGACCTAGTAACCAGTAACTTACTACCCACCAGCTTCACCAAAATACAGACTCTTTTTACTGTGCAGGTCCTAGACCATTTTCAGCTTTGTAATCTGGAATTGAAGGCATCGGCCTATCAGTTTTACCAGTTGATTCGGCACGTAACATTGCCAATGAGGCCTGCCAAAGTGGTCAATCTCTACCACGAGCTTTGGCACATGTCCCGCTTATGGCATTGGATGAAAAGATTGAAGTGGGCAGGGTATGGACACAATCAGACATATCCTTTGAGTCCTGAACCAGGATCGCTTGCCAATTTTGGTACACCAGTATCTAAAACGATCGTGCCAAAATCAGATTTGTTTTTAAACACATATTTATGGCCAATGGCAACTTCAAAGCTGATCATGTTTGGCAGAAAAATGCCAATGATGATATATGGCTATGGAATGGAGGTGGGATGGCCCCAAATCAAGCTGAATATGAGCAGTTCCTCCAAGCTGCCATAGCATTATTAATGGTAGGTACTGTTCCCTGCCGACGACTGATGCCAATGCCAATGCTGGTCTGATCATGACCTGGTTTTCCAGAAGGCTCCTTGCAAAAACAAATTCCTAACCCTTGTAAATACTTTTCTGGCATCGAAGGCATGTGATAGGACTGGACTGGGGGCCATTGCATGTGCATGACATGGCTGCTATGTACCCAATGCATTGGTAGACTTGTTCCATGGAGAACAGCAAAAGAATGTCGACTTTGCTTTCCTTCAAGCGCTGAAGATCACCAGGGTTGACCCTCAACAGGGAGTCATGCTCATTTACAACATTGTCTGCCAGTACATCATCCACATTCAGGACCATATTGGTGCCCATCTGCCAGCCGGCTTGACCATTGACAGGGCTATTGGGCTTTTGCATGTTCATGGCCACAAGGATGAATGCTTTTTTTCCTATGCTCCATCCTTCATTCCCAGGTCAGGTATTGTAGCAGGAGAAATACTCAAGTCTCTGTGGTCATCACTAAATTCCATTTCCTCAACAGTCAGAACAACGACCTTGGCACATCGGGTAGAAATGCTTGATGATTATGCTACAGATTTAAATCACAAAAAAATGCTCGGCATGACAGTTAGACTGTGCTGAAAATCTCGAGAAGCCCTGAAGGTCTCCACACAACTCAGCCAGCACTATGTGGAACTGACTGAAGCATTTGGCCAACAGGCAATCGAAAGATGGGAGGATGAAGTGATGTCTGCAGAATCCCTGAGGCTAACAAATGTAAAGGTAATGGATATGTATGCCACTTAGGGATCGGCATCAGCATCATCAGGGTTGGCATCAGCATTGGTTCAATCCCCTGTTAAAGAGTGGATTGATTTTGCTATCTTTTTTGAACAGATGCAGTAAGTTGGACTGTCTCTCCATTACATCCCATCATTGACGTGTGATAGGATTGAATTATGAGACAAAGTCTGTCTGCTTGGTAAATCACTGCACATTTCTGATGCACAATCTGTTGAATGGGAAAGAGAAGCTCTTGCATCCCACATGGTAACCTTAAAACATTTACAAAACTCTGCCAACATTGCCGATCATGAGATTGCTCCCTCATGAATCAGGTGTGACAATGAAGCCAAATTTGATTCCTCCAATGAACTAGACCCAGCCAAAGACAACACTCTAGCGGCATCAGGTCCTTCAAATCCTTGGGCCCACCCTATTCCAGTTGAGGACCAACAAGTATACCTCCCCTATAATGGTGATCTCGCTGATGTAGAGATTAACCTCCACAAGAACCAGGCAAGCTGACTCCTGCATCAGCTGCGGGAGCTCATTGCCAACAAATCATTTCAGTATTCACACAGCATGCGAGCAGTATAGCAAAAGGGAGTTTGCACCCAGTCATGAGCCATTGTCTGAGAGTTGGTGAACAAAATTACCTTGCATGTCAGAATGTATAACCATTGCCAAAGCTGATTGCTGGCACTGAATTGCGATGCTGAGACATTGAGTATGTTTCAGCAGTTAACAAAGAATGACCTTTATGCCAGTACTGCTATTTTGAAGCTGAATGTACCTGGTTCCACTACTCTTCATCTATCCTGGATTTGGCACAATGCCCACATTCAGACTGGTGTCTTTGCCGATGAGGAGATTGGGGTCAGGGCCAATGCCAATGCCAATGCTGGCCAAGTTTGGGAATGTAAATGTCTTTAGTTGCAATTCATTTCAATTTCACTAACATTTTTCATAGTCAGGCATGTTCATTGGCTTTGATCATGGGCTCAGAGGAATAGATGGAGGGAGGAATTTCTACTGGTCACATATGAAATGCAGTGGACCATGTGGTATTTCATTTATCAAAGCCAACTGTGGCAGTCAGCCTCCCACTCCGAGAACACCCTTCCTGGCCCCCTAGCCTATGCTAATCATCAGCAGGCTGTATGGCACAAATTGGCATTGACAGCTGACAAAGCATTTAGATCAACAAATGTTGATTATATCTCCCCTCTATGACCTATCCTGTATTATGTAAACTCAATTATCTTCATCATTAACTACGATCAGTATAGCAAACAAAACTCTCTCGATCTTCAACCCTTTTTCTTTGCAATCGGGGCCAAAAGTTCCACTTCAAATGCATACACAGGAAATTATTTGGTATGCAGAGTCCTGATTCCGGGCTGTTTTGTTGGAGATCGAGGAGGGAAATGTCATCAAACAATGATGGATAAAAAAAACTCTGTATGCTGAACTTGTAAGATTAGATTAGATCTTTTTAAAAGTAATATCTAAAAAATATCACAGATGTATGTCATGTCATGGATCGGTACTGCTGCCAGCATTGGCCTGGTGATTGATGTGCCGATCCTGCTGCAGTCCTTGGCCCACAGTTTGGCCAACATTAATTTAGATCACCTACCCCTTGGATTCCATACATCTCTCTTGGCCGCATTGGATGATGGTGTCACGATGGACAGTCTGAGCTGCCTTGTATCTTCATATGCATGTGATTGGTGGAGACATGTTAGGGAACCAGACCCAGCAAGGATTTTAGGCATCGACACCCTGGATGAGTGCCTTGATCACTATCAGCAATATATCCTTTCCCCAGTCAGCTTGACTCCTACTGATAGCCAGCCTACACCCGATGCTCCCAATGCCCAAGCCAATGCTGACTGCCAAGCCGATTGCTGATCTTGCATCGACCTGCATGCTCTCATTGATGATATGTTCAATGAAGCATGCAGTACACATAATTTTATAAATGGCTGCGAATCGTCAGCAGATGCTGCACTCAATGCCAATGTCAGGAAAGCAGCAGGGTTTCATGTGCTTCATGAGCTTGCCCTGCTCAAGGAGCTTCAGGCTGAACTGCAGACTTTGTCTTCAGTACCGGCATTGAAAAAAACCCCTTGATATGCTAGGGGACCTTGAAAGCAATCAGATGTAAGAAGACAATTGCAACTCATGGAAGCATGCTCACAGGCTGAACTCGAGCGCCTGAAGGCCCTTCCCCCACCTCCCACAAGTGGACCTGGGGTGTTGACATCACAGAAAATGATGTCTTGGCAATCAACCAGGTGACCAAGCGCAAGAGAAGGGCACATCATTCTGGGTATGCAGGGTCTCTGCCTGATGGTGGAAACCAAAAGGAGTGGTCAGTCACACCAAGTCTCCCAACAGCTGGCTCAGCTGCCTACAGTCGACCACCCATGGTAACTAGCATCAATGCTGGGCTCTATTTTTCAACTACTGGATCCAACTATTCAGCACATTCCAATTCCGTGCCCAATGCCAATGCTGATCCCATTCCTGCTCCCGACACCAATCCTGTTCCCACTCCCAATACTGATCCTGTTCCCACCGATGCTGATCCTGATGCCGCCGCTGATGCCAATGTGCCCATGATATGGCAGGGTGAAGATGATGCAGCAAATGATGCTGATCCCACTGCCTTTCAGGCAGCCATGGCATATGATACTGATTCATCATCTGCCCATAGTGGTTCCCCAACCAGCTTGGATGTCGCTGACTTTTACCTTGCCAATTCTACCCCTTCATCTCCACCCAAAAATCCCCTTCCAATGGCTTTTGCCACTGCAGCTGATGCAGCAAATGTTTTCCTCTCATCGTTGACTACCCCTTCATCTCCACCCCAAAATCCCCTTCCAATGGCTTTTTCCACTGCAGCTGATGCAGCGGATGTTTTCCTCTCATTGTTGGGGACAGATTCTGCTAGCTCTGGTGGTGAATCCGATCGTGATGCATCTTCACTTGGCAATCCCATTTTAACAGCCTTTCCCACTGCATCTGATGTGGCTGATGTTTCCTTTTCATCGTCAGAGACAGATTCCACTGGATCTCATGGCGAATCCGAATCTGGTGCTAATGCCGATGCTGATGGCAATACTGACTTGGAGGATAATTTTAGTGGCAAGTCCCCCAGCACCTCCCAGATAGAGCACCCCACTCCTTCTCGCATCACACTGCCCACTTATAGTCATGTGGACTTTGGTTATGTTGATGACACTTGGTTGTCTAGCTCTGATGATATAGACACTATGGACGATGAATGATGCACATTTATTTCATGTATATACTATACATGAACTTATAATAATGCTGATGCACTTGCCTAATCCCGATCCTGATCCTGAGCCAATGCCAGTGCCAATTGTTCTGTATATACTATTCATGAACTTATAATAATTATCTTGTGAATAGCTCCTGTTGTTGTGGCCTACTGAACATGTTGTGCCCAATCCTTGATGCTGATGTACATAAGTGATGCCGGTGCCGAGTCTTCAGTATACACTATACATGAACTTATAATAATTATCTGACAGCACCTGTTGGCGGGGCACACTGAACATTTTGTACCCAATCCCTGATGCTGATGTACCTAAGTGATGCCAGTACTGATTTTTCAGTATATACTATACATGAACTTATAATAATTATCTCATTGTCAATGGTTATTCTACGGCTCCCATCAGCAAGGCACACTGAATGTTTTGTGCCCGATCCTGATCCCAATGCCATTCCTAAGCCGATATTGGTGCCAATTCCTCCATATATACTTACTATAATGCTACATCTACTATATGGTACAGCAAGCAATGTAATAGTTCTTTGACTGGTTACTATATAGTAGGTACTATATATACTATGAGAGTGTTCAACGGCGTCCACCGAACCCGTATCACTCGATACATTGTATGCGTTCGATAGGTCGTATTATTCGATACATTGTAGCTTACCTATGTGAATTTACATCTGGGAAAATCCTGCTAGAGTCGAACAGCAATTGGCAGCTATCCGACTGCATAATTAGTTACACTGTTCTATGCTCCTCGCTTCCCATCTTCTTCACACCTCCAACCACCCCCACACACAACATTATCAGCTTTCTTTAGCGCGTCCGCTCCCTCGCCTATCTTATTTCGAGGTTTGTCCAGGCGGACCTCAGTTGTCCGCTATCACTTCACTCTGAGCACGCAGCAGAGGTCGTCGTAAAGGAGGGTTCCAAGGGTAAGGAGCCTTTTCGTAGGCCTCTGTGCTACCTCAAGATCACGCGACTAGCCCCGCTATCCGCACAGAGCTCCGCTCAGCCCCCCTTTTCGCATGGTCCGTGCCTTGGTGCTAGGGGCTAGCAGATGCCAGGGTATAAGACAGTTGAAGTGCGACTAGGGGGTTCTGTGTTGCTTTCTCTCAACTCCCATCTCACTCCAGGGCCCCAGGCTTCGCCTATTTCAATAACATCTACTCGCATCGATTCATCTGGTATCTTTATAGCTTCGCTACTCTACCCAGTTGAATCCTAACAGCTTCATCGATTCGTTGATTCAACGTTCGATTTTCGTGGCCCTCCCACCTCTCCCTTGGTTATTTTGTATTAGTGTCTCTTAGTCAAATGGTCTCTGCCTGCTTAATTACTGTAACTGTACGTTTTGCTTTTGTATTTGTAGCGCGTCCGCTCCCTCGCCTATCTTATTTCGAGGTCCGTCCAGGCGGACCTCAGTTGTCCGCTATCAATTCACTCTGAGAGGCAGTGATATATAATAAGATTTTCTCACGTTTATCTAAATTCGAAATCTTATGCGGATGATCCTGGACCTCCATATGATGCTGGTAACCAACTGGTAACCACGTGAACTTGGAATCAAGTCAATCGACACCAAAATAGGCGGTCATTTACTCCACGTTCTGTCACTTCCTGTCATCATCTATCAGTGCAGCGCCTTCTTGAGTTCTAATGAGAATCACAATTGTCCAAGCCGCAGTGGCTGGTTTGACAATCTGGGTATTCAAATTTTGTTTGCAAAAAGCGCTCGTCATAAAGTCAAGGCAACATGCTCTAAAGTGAGTCGTCCATTCCTGCAATCAGCCCTGAAAAGTGCTCCATGCTCGAATTTTTAGAGTTTGTCCAAGTGGTTCTTTCTTATGGTTGCACCCTTTTCGCTCTCTATCGATTATATTTGGTCCTTTATTCCCCTTCAAAGGCCAGATGGGATACTACTTTGCTCAGTTCTCTCGTAAATGTCTATCTTGTCGATGGTAGGGTCGGTGTTGATACTTATTGCAGTTTACAAACGGTATGGTAGCACCTGCCTTTCTTCTATCCTCGTCTGGGATGCCCGTCCAATCTTCTGGCTTTCGGACGCGAAAGCTATTAAATCCGTGAGCGCGGATCGAGTTCTTTTCTCGAAGGACGTTGAAGCAGTGAGTTTGACTGACTGCTTAAATGTCAGAAATACTGAGCTTGCACAGTACGAAGCTTTGAACATATACGGTCCGAATATCGTAGGGGCTGAAGGATCAGAGTGGAAGCGTCATCGGTCCGCGGCGAACTCTGCTTTCAATGACGTGAGCACAGTTGTTTGGCATACCGAATTCATTCTACAAATATTTTCTGTCAGGAAAACAACGCTCTAGTATGGCGCGAGAGTGTTCGTATCCTTTATGAGTGGTTTGATGAAATCGATAAACCGGAAGGACCTCTTCAAACCGGCGATAGTATCGATCTTCTCCAAGCATTCACTCACGTGAGTGAGGTATGCATCCTGAAATAAAGACTAACATTTGGGTGCTTTCTGAACACAGCTTGCCCTTCTCATTATTTTATCCGCTGGATTTGGCCATCATGTTTCTCTGAAGGAAGATTCGAAGGCAGAACCACCTCTTGGTCATAAGTTAGCGTTCAAGCCCGCCATCACCACTGCTTTGCGGTTCCTGCTTCTGAAGGTCCTTATCCCCGGCTGGCTGTATGATCTATCTGCATATATTCATCTTCCATATGTCACACCTATTCTAAACAAAACAAGCACTGCTTTTGAGGCAGTGCGAGGTCATATGTTGGAGGTCATCTCTCTGGCACGTGCGTGGATTGCTGATGGTAGAACCACGTCTATGCATGCTGGCCTGCTTCGTAATTTAGTGGAAGCAAATATGAGCCACGACGTTGTGTTGGACAACGGGCAACTTTCCGACGAGGAACTACTGTCGGACACGTTTGTAAGTTTAACTTGCTTCATCGCGTATCCTAGATTCACCTCATATTCTAGGCGTATCTTGTTGCTGGACATGGTATACCTATCCATTATTTCCGCCTCGAATTCGAATCTGACTTTGACTTCTAGAAACGACGGCTAACACACTTAGTTTTGCTCTCGCCTTGTTGGCACTCTATCCTGATGTGCAACAGCGTCTCTATGAGGAGTCATGCAGGCTATGGCCCGACGGTGCTCCCTCTCCAGAATCACCTTCAGTATGTTTTCTTGCATAACTAACTAATGCGTATTGCCTCTTCTTATTCCTCGAAAGTCTCACAAGGATTCTCTGCCAAGTCTGGTGAACAACATGATACATCTTGGGCGCCATTTACTGAATAATTTTCAAAGGAGTACACCACAGCTGCATTTTATGAGACCCTTCGCCTGTTCCCCCCGGTTGTGCGCTTGGCCAAGCAAGTCCTCACTGATACGGACCTCAAAGCCCATCGATTTACGACAAGTCATGATGGTAAGGTACGGGACGTCAAAGAATACACTATCACAATCCCAGGCGGAAGCATAATCATCATCGATATATCAGCACTTCACATGAATTGTGAGGTTTTTCTTCCACTTATTTGCAGTTTCTCATGTTACATCCAGCGATCTACTGGGGTGATGACGCTGCAGAGTTCAAGCCGGAGAGATTTATTGACACGGACACATATCGCTGGCCACGCGACGCCTGTGTGTATGGTGCTTCCGTCATCTTTTCTCTTACTAACCCCCCTTGCAGTTAACGCATTCTCTGCTGGTCCTCGCAGCTGTATCGGTCAACGCTTTGCCATCACTGAAGGTGTCTGCATCCTCGCACATCTCACACGGCGATATGAAATTCTGGTACCGGATGACCTCAAGATGAAACCATATGGAGAACAAAAACAAATCTTACTGAAATGGACGCCCGACTTTACCGCTAAACCAGCAAACGCTCGTGTGCGCCTTCGTCGGCGCTTGTAATGACGCCTAATCGACTCTCGTGAAATAATATTACGTTCGTTGGATACCATTAGGAATGTGTATAGCGGAGGACTCGCCCTAAGCAAATATTTGTCGGGTTGGGCCACGGCATGAACGAGTCCTTACTTCGTGGACTTTTTTTTTTTTTTAGTCTGCATTTATTTTCTTTTGATGCAAGGCCATAATATATACAGTTGTGGACCTTGTGGTATAAAACCTACCAACTAGCTTGGAATAATGTACAGGAATGAAACACAATGGTCTGAAAATCACAAGCATGGTGCTACCATCCAACAGAATCAGGTAACAAGGCAGAGGTGATATCACCCAAAACAGGTTTTAGCATAAGATATCAAGCAAGTAACAAGTATGGAAGTAACAGTAATTACTAATGAAGCAGAACAGCAATTTTGAGATTTGTACAGGATGAGTAGGGAAATGCATAGGTTTTACCAGGACCCCCGATAGTGGGAGGAAATTATACCTGCCTCGGCAGTAAATCCCTCCTTCCCTGCACCTCTTTCCCGTCATGGACCTCGGCCTGCGTGCCCGAGACGTCCAAGTTCAAGTTCTGGTGGATGCAACAGTTTCAATTCAACTGGCCGCCCGTCACCGTTTGATGCCATACCCTCGTCATGGGCATCAAGGCCTGTAGATTTGAATCCAATGCAGCAAGCAAGGTCCCCAAGTCGGGTGGCTTCATCCTTTAATACCCGATCTTCTTCGCCTGGTCGCGCTCTTCCGTCTAACCAGGTTGCACTACGTGCACGCTCGTATTCACGTCTGCACCGTGACCCATCTGAAGGTGCTCACTTTGGATCCAGGACCCCCATTAGTGCATCTCCTCATATACAGAATTTGGGTTTGTTGAAATTAAATTCTGATACATGCTGCATACATGAGGCAATGCATGCAGCACACACATGTTACTGCGCTTACTGCGCATACATGTGGTAAACACATTCCTGAGTCATGTGACATCCTTACTATTATGTATATAAGGAGAACCTGTACTGTAGTAGATATACAGTGTTCTTACCTCTGCTAAACCCTAGCTCTAAGACTAACTAAACCCTAGGTAGGTTATAAGGAATGTGTCATCTCTTCCTCTGTGCAGCGTATGTAGTCTGCTCCAACAGGTTATGGGCCCTGCTGGGCACATCGCGAACGCGCCTTAACTGGCTGTGAACGATGTTGACTTCATTGTCTCCAAATTGTAACCTTGCACTCTTCGTGAGCTGCATTGCACTCCCTGCAAGCTGCATTTAAAAACCCAGGTTGACTAGGGTTAACCACTCTGAAGGAGTGTTTTTGCCTGAGATTATGGAACGTGTTTTCTTGAATAGAGAACTGATTGAGCGCTTTTACCAGCTGCCACTATAACATCATGTCTTCAACTCTTGAAAAACTCATACAAACTTTCGATGGTTCTAATTACATTCAATGGGCCGACTCAATGAAGGCGTGGCTCAGGTCTCAGGGCCTCTGGCAAATAACTAGCGGGATGGAACTAAAACCACCCCTGGCACCTCCTTTGACAGCGACAAATGCTGCACTAGTAGCGGAAGCTAATGCCAAGCTCCAGACCTGGAACAATAAGAATGACCAGGCTATTGGTAGCCTAGTGCTCCGCCTGGCCCCCTCTATTCAGCAGCATGCCAACACCAAGGACACTGCTGAGGAGGTGTGGGATCTCATCCACACCGACACAAAGGGGGAAACCCCAAATGGCAATCTCAGGGCAACAATGGAGATTTGTCCCAAAAGCATGGACGACATGGGGACAAAAAGACTAAAGAGGAAAAACCTAAAGAGAAACATTCTCACCTCGCCTCACAAGCCTTTACTACTATAAATGGTAATGGCACCATCATACCGCCGATGCCGCTCATCCAGCGCATTGAGAAGTGTGAACATACTCCCACAAGGGATCCTCGCCGCCTGCACAGGCATACACGGGCGCAGCCTCTACCTCTCATTCGGTCTATACCGAATATCAGCAGGCTCGAGACACCCTCGAGCAAATGAATCTCCCATGCAGCGCAAAAAATCTGCGACTGCTGGAAGAGCACCTAACAGTGTGAGAAGGTAAGAGCAGGAGGATTGAACCAGAACCAAGGATCGTAGAGGTAGAAGATGATAGCGTCTCCCTTGGATCGGAACCTGCAGTTTCTGATGAAGAAGTATGGAAAGCCGTCGACAAAATGCTCATCGATGAACTGCTTGAAACAGGTACATATGATGAAAGGTCAGTCCTTTTCCCTGCCACAAGGACAAGAATTAACATTCCACTGATCACAGCGAACTTTTCATGTGAAATTTTACCGCTACTAAATGTATCATGGAACAATTTACATCTTAATATATGTGTTACGTGTGCAAATGGAAATTGTAAGAAAGGTGCCGACTGGATCATGGATTCAGGTGCATCAAAACACTTTACTGGTGAAATTAAAGATTTTGCTTCTTACGAGCCTTTACCAAGAAAGGACTCTACCCTGGTTCAAACAGCCATGGGTACTACTCATATAGTAGGGAAAGGAGCAGTCTTCATTAGACATCAGGTAGTATGTCATGGGAAGACAGAGACACATGAAACGTGATTATACCCCGTCTACTACATACCTGACTGTAATGCTCGATTACTGTCAATGGGCATCTTCTTGCAAGACAGAAGTGATGTGCATGGTTCCTCCGCATACATTTCATTTTTCAAGCAAGGAGACCCAATTATGGATTGCATCCCTCTTATAAAACATGACACTATTTATTGGGCTCAGACTCATATATTGAGCACCAAGAGAATCAATGTCGCGATGATGTATGTTGCAGACTACTCAACTTGGCATAAGTGACTTGGACACCCACCCAAAGAGGCGCTAGGGAAGATGCCTAATAGCACCATAAAATTCCTGAGGAATTTAATTATTCCTAAAGACAAAATTATATGTCCAGGGTGCGCTAAAGGGAAAATGACCTCAAAATCTTTTCCCAAATCAGATTCATGCGCAGAAAGACCCTTTGAATTAATACATTCTGATCTGAAGGAACTCCCAGTACTATCGTACCATAAACATAAATACTTTATTGTATTTCTGGATGACAAGATGTCACATATCTGGGTCCAATGCTTTAAAAAGAAATCTGATGCTGCTGTGGCCATCAGACAATTTTGGGCAGTGGCTTTGACACAGTATGGCGCTACAATCAAGTGCTGGCATGTTGATCCAGGGGGGGAGTTCAAAGATTGTGAGCTACAAAATGTGCTCAAGGACTTTGGCATCAAAATAGAGATGTCTACACCCCACATTCACCAACAGAATGGGCACGCAGAGCATGCCATAAGGACAATAATGGAAAAGTTGCAAACCCTGCGATTTACTGCATGTCTACCACAATCATGGTGGGAATTTTGCATTGAACATGCAACACACCTATACAACCAAACCCCGATAAGGCGCCTGAAATGGCTGACACCGGTTGAGGACCTGACAAAGGTCTGCCCAGATCTAAACAATCTGAAGGTTTTTGGTTGTAGTGCTTATGTCTACCTACCCAAGGAGAAGCATCCAAACACATTGGCTCCTCGATCGGAGTTGATGACATACCTTGGATTAGAAGATGGCATTAAAGCATACCATTTCATGCGACCTAGTGGCACAATATTCATTGGTGCTACGGCACTATTTGATGAAACATTGTTCCCATGCTGTCCTGGAGCTAAAACTCCTGCCAATATGGACCTTGGTGATTTTCCACCTCCAGAACCAGAAGATGATGACCACTCATTTGGAATGGATGGCGATGATTCTATACCACCACAAGATCCACCCCTTCCTCCATCATCAGAAAATGATGATGATGATGTACCAAGTGAGCAAAAGGCGCATGACGATGTGACAGATGCTCCTCCTCCACCGCCTCCAGTAACCACTGAGGACTTTTGTCCAAGATGTGATGATCAACAGGAATGGCAGCAATTGCCCCGTCGATCAGGCAGGCAGAGGAACATCCCAAACTGTCCTGGCAATACCTATGGAGAGAAGCGACTCCCCTCTGACATAGAGAGAGACATTGCACGTGATCGATATTGGAAGAGATCTGTAGGTCAAGATTTGGATTATAACCGAACACGACCACAATCTCAACAGAAAGAACCGGTTGCTGGATCGAGTTTGGCACCCCACAAGAGTGTGCCTGATTCCAATGATCAAGAACATGATCACCCAATGGGGGAACCAGACGAAGCAGGTTATATTAAAAAGATAGCCAAAGAAGGAGGAGATAAGCTTATTCGCTGGCTGTTGTCAAAAGCAGTCAAACCATCAAGCGAAATAAGCCAAGTTCCAAACCAATTTCGCGATATTGCACACCTACCATGGCAGCATCAACGTGAGTGGAAACAAGCTTGTCATAAAGAATTAGAGGCTCTTTGTAAGTGACAAGTCTATGACATCATTGATCTTCCACATGATCGAAAAACAATCAAGAATAGATGGGTTTTCTCCATAAAATCAGATGGAAGAAAACGAGCCAGACTCATGGCCAAAGGCTTTTCACAAGTCGAAGGCATTGACTTTGATGAGATTTTCTCACCAGTAGTCCGCTACAAGACCGTACACCTCATGTTTGCACTTGCATCTCTAGAGGGCATGTATATGACTGGCCTAGATGTAAAAACCGCATTTTTATATGGCAAACTAGATGAGGAGATCTATATGGATCAACCCAAGGGTTTCAGACTCGAGGGAGAAGAGTGCAAAGTATTGCACTTATGCCGAGCATTGTATGGCCTTAAACAAGCCTCACTTGCATGGTGGAAAGAGCTAGAGGCATTTATGCACACCATTGGGTTCGTGCGCGCCAGCTCCGATGCCAGCATTTTCATACACAAGGATCCTAAAACAGGCAGCATTGTTATTGCACTCGTCTACATTGATGATGGCTTGTTCATGGGGAAGAACAAGAAACTTGTGGATGAAAAGAAAAATGCTTGTCTAAAGCATTGGGAGTGCCGTAGTACTGAAAAAGTCACGGAATTCTTAGGCATGTGCGTCACCCAGACTGCAAGCAAAGTCAAACTCGATCAAACTGAATATCTCACCAAAGTGCTTGAGAGATTCGAGATGACAAATGCCAAAGTGACCCCCACTCCACTCCTGACTGGTTACAGACCATTGGAAAACACAGCAATGCCCAACGCGATGCTTAGATCAAAATATCAGTCTGTGATCAGATCTTTATTGTATCTGATGCTCAGAATGCAACCTGATATCGCTTATGCAGTAATCAAGATGTCACAATTCTTGGCTAATCCTAGCCAAGAACATCTAGACAAAGTGATGTACATCATGCGCTATCTGGTGGGAACCCAGAAATATAACATTGTCTATGATGGTGAGAAGTCTGAGGGGCTACAGGCCTTCACAGATTCTGATTGGGCAGCTGACACTCTCAAACGCCGATCTACAATGGGTTACTTTGCTACTCTAGCGAGTGGCATTGTGTGCTGGCAGTCCCGTTTACAAAAAACTGTAGCACTGTCATCCACAGAAGCCAAGTATATGGCTCTCTCTGACACTTGTCGACAGATAGTGTGGATAGAGTCCTTATTCCAGGAACTTGGATATGTACTGAAGTGCATACCAATCTGTGCTGATAATCAGGGATCCATCTTTATCGGATCAAATCCAGTTCAGGAAAGAAGGACCAAACATATAGACATTCACTACCACTATATGCGCAAATGCATAGAAAATGACAAAGTCACAGTCGTTTTCATTCCTGGAAGTGATAATCCAGCTGACATGTTCACAAAGAACCTTGGCGCCATCTTATTCAGGAAATTTAGAGACTCTCTTGGAATTACTTTCAAGATTCAAACTTAGCTGCTTAGAGCGCTGTACAGTTTGAGGGGGGGTGTTGAAATTAAATTCTGATACATGCTGCATACATGAGGCAATGCATGCAGCACACACATGTTACTGTGCTTACTGCGCATACATGTGGTAAACACATTCCTGAGTCATGTGACATCCTTACTATTATGTATATAAGGAGAACCTGTACTGTAGTAGATATACAGTGTTCTTACCTCTGCTAAACCCTAGCTCTAAGACTAACTAAACCCCAGGTAGGTTATAAGGAACATGTTGTCTCTTCCTCTGTGCAGCATATGTAGTCTGCTCCAACAGGGTTTTCTGGGGTTTTTTGACCGAACCAAAATTTCACCCCGGGCGGCATTTTTGACCGAATTTCGTATGAGGCCTCTGCTGGACCTCCAATTTTGACCGAATTCACAATAAGGCCTCAAAAAACCATAAAAATGGTATGAGAAGGTCAAAAAATCATCTCTACGGCCTTCTACCACTTGTAGAGTATAATTTTGAGAGTCTATAGTACTACTAATACTATAAATCTCCTGTATACTGCCTGAAATGCATGTTTTTCACTCATTACCTTCGTTATCATCCTTCTGCTGTCATTTGAACTCCTTCATAACCTCTTTCAAGCCATTGTGATAAGTAGTACTAAACTGGTTGAAGTAGCCGAGGTCATCCATTGAAACAAAAATGGTGGTGTTCTCAATGGCAGGTTGTGGCATATTTGAGAGAACGGTCAGGAAGACAAATGAAGGCATAAGACGAAAAGATTTGGTATGGAACATTGTGTTAGAGTGAATTTGAAACTGTTGTCCTTGGGTACCAATACATTCGAAGAGTTGAAGGCTCATTCGAGAAATTGCCAGTACCCTGCGCCGGAGCCTCAAATTTGTCTGAACCCTGCTAAGGCCTCCGCCTGCCACGGGCCAGTTTTAACTGAACTTGTATGAGGCTACTGGCCAGTTTTGGGGGGTATTTTGACCAAAGCTGTATATGTCATTTCCTCCCACTATCAGGGGTCCTGTTTTACCCCTGTGGGTTTCCCATATTTTCTAATTTATTCAATGAGTTTTGGATAAAAAATCATAAGAAAATGATTTTCTGGTAGCTATTTAATGGGGTGCTTGTGATATATTGGAAAAATAATATTTTTTTAGTCTTGTCACATGAGATATGTCACCGAAATATTGTTTTATGCATTGGATCACATAGAGCCAAAAAGAAGCTTCCAGAAAATCATTTTTTCATGATTTTTCATGCAAAACTCATTGAATTACAAGTCCTTGTACCTCGTACTCATTCTTTTAACCTGACCAACCAGCCAAATGTTAAGACACCCAGCATCTCGGTTAGCATCAGAGCTTTAAATTTTATTAAAGACAGGCTGGATTTTAAAGACAGGCTGGATTTCAAAGCCAGTGCAACTCAGCCTCTTACATATTTTCAGAATCAGCAGGTTTTACTGACATGTGGATTTTGAACCAAAAAGGTTGTAATTGTCACATTTAGTCACACTCAACAGTGTTGGAAAGCTCTCACATCTCCCATAACACCTCATGCCTCCATAAACACTACTTCAACCACCAACATTGCCTCCCAGCCCTAAGTAAGTGTTTTATGTAATGTTTTGCCTACTGACAAGTTTCTGAATCTAGGTTACATTTTCTATGTACAAGGACAATGAATGTGGTCTGTATACCCCTCCTCCCCATTCAAATATGATGTGAGGGTTCATTTGGTTCTAGAACAACCCAAGTCAGGTGGCATGAGCAGCAGGTACTCACAAGGTAAGCACCCACTACCCCCATATTCCCACCACATCACTACCTACATCGAAACAGGAAAAGTCCCAGGAATTCAACAACCACCACTACCCAGAGCAGGCAGAAAAATGACAATGACAGCACAGTAATGATGATGACAATGATGGGGCAAGGACATCCACAGAGACAGGTGATGACAGGGACCACCCACCATGTGACAACTACAATGGCGAGGAGCAATGTGGACAATGATGGCCACTACCACATTACCTCCAACTGCTACTGTGAGCAACTGCTCATGGGATGGAATCACAAGGGCAGTGACGATGGGAAGAGGGTGCAGGTGCAACAATGATGGGATGATGAACACGAGCAGCACTCCTCCACCCCACTGCAAGTGATTGCTCAGGGAAATATAGAAACAGAGAGTGACAACAACAGGAGAGGAAGTGGGAGCAGGACAAAGATGAGGGGTCTGATGATGATAGCAATAGCAATAACTCCCTCCCTACATTTTGCATGTGATGGGAGTTTCTTTTCCTTCTCCTTTTCCTTCTCTTGATTTCAATTACTATTGTTGCCCTGCCCCCTTGGATTTGTGTAAGGAAGAGGCTTATTTTTTCATATAATTTTGTAGTGTTAATTCATTTTTTTTGACCCCTTTTCTTAGCACTCAAATGGGTGATAGTTTAAGATAAATACTTAAATTGAATTTGTTACTTTGTAAATGACCTTTTTTTTTTGGATGTCAGTGTGGGGGAGAGGGTCCTTGAAGATTATGGCAATCTGTCTGTCGATTTTCCTTACTCAAAACTTTTCTTCATTCTGAAGAGGTCTTTACACTCCCCCATATATTCTATGCAGATCCACATGGAATTACATGGACTCCACACAGATTTGCATGGACTCTGCATGGATCTGCATGGACTCCACACAGATCCACATGGATCCACATGGACTGTGTCATTGATGTAAGAGATAGTGATATGAGGAATTTTGGGCTGTAGGATGAATGTGATGTCATTGTGTAAGATTGGGACTGAATTTGTCTAACCCATAGGTAGGGTAATGATATGAAGTGCTCCAACAGCATCTGAAACATTGTTAGATCATGAGATGATTCCACTACTTTCTTTTCATCGAATGCCACATAAAGATCTAACATTCCTCCACAAGATCATCTACTGAATTGTTTTGCTAAATGTTTGGGTATCAGTATGACACCTGAGTGCTGTATCATTACTTGATTGAGTGGTTCAAGACTGTGGATGATTTGAAGCCATTTCACATCTTTCTTCACAACGAAAAACCATCATGATCGATACGAAGAGTTTGACAGCTCATATACTCCTACTTCTATCTTCTTTTTCAGCATTTTGCCGATCTGTTTGTACAAACCAAGAGGTATAGAAATATTTAATTTGACCCAAGGAGTATGAGGAATAACAAGAAATTCTATAGGTGGGAAGAAGTCAGGGCGAAAACTTCCTCATTCTTGTTCTGTTTACATGAAAGCTATTTCATGATTTTGAATAAAGTCATGCATGAGCTTCTGTTCCTCTGGCCATAGGAAATGGCCAGGATGGTTTTTGTCAATAATAGCTTTGCATTCAAGGGAATATCAGGGAGAGGGAATAAACAATGGTGGATGAGGATTGAGTTTCAGCATATTTTTGAGAGGATCACCAGTGATTTTTCAAATAATGCAAAATTGATCAGGAAGTTCAGTAATAACTGGCCAAATTTTCTGTGTGACTGGTTTGTATTTTTTTTTTCGATGCTGCAAAGGTCAGATGTAGGGAGTCAATTGAGAGAATAGTAGGGTTAGAGGGCATATGAAGGTTTTGCATAGATGTTGCCATCAAGGTTGATAAATTCGTGGGGATGGTGCATGATCATGTCAAATTAGAATCATATATCATGATAGTCTGAGCTTCATTTCTGTAATTCTTGACAGTGCTTTTGGTGAGTACATCGAATAGATGACCAGTAGGATATTGTAGGTGGAGTCACAAATGATGTGAATCTGCATGTATAGTGTGATACTCCCAACTTCACAAGGCACATTTCATGCTAGATCTAAACTTTTGTCAATGCCAAGCTGATTGAAGTGGAATATGAATCGAAGGGTCATAGGCAAGGCCAAGTTCATGACAGATTTCTTCAGACATTGCAATAATCAAGGAACCAGGATTGATGATGCTTTTGATGGAATTTCTTTCATTGACATTGATAATAATCAATCTAATCAAGTGAGATTTATTCACAGCAATAAATAGTTCCAGAATATCACCAGGTCAAAGACTGTTAATGTAAGTTTTGAAAGGGTCATTAATCACAAAAATATCATCATTAAGGAGATTCATAGCATTATTTTCTTCAGGCTGCTGGATATGACATGGAGTAACCTGTTCCTTCCATTTCATATGAACTTCAGGCAATAGAGACAGTAGTTCCTTGAGGGTTAATGTGATAATTGGGGTCTTCATTGAGCAAGCGAAAACATCTTCCATTATTTTATCCTTTTGAATTGGGGCTTGGATATGATACAAAGAACCATCTTTGCCTTTACCTTTTGCAGTCAACCCCAGTGCTGAAGTCGAGATAGGTAGATTAGTTGCTGTGGATGAGATGGATGGTGCTGGTACTTGCGGAGTAGATGGTTCAACTGGTGCTGAGTTTTGAGGGATTGAAGGCTGAGATGTAGGAATTGTTGGTGTATTCAAATTCATTATGGTGAAGGGTCTACCACTTTGCAAAGCATATAACTCTTGTTCAAGCTTTGCAATACAACCTTTAGCTGCTGGGAATAGTTCAGAAACTTGATAAACACCTCTGGATGGTGTCAAGGTATTTGTTGAAGGTGCGATGTTATACATTAGCAATGGTGTAATGGTAGACAGAGGGTTTTGTTGAGTCCATTCATTAATTCTGTCCTTGAGAAAATGACCAGAAATGTTTCAAGGAGTGAATCATCAATTTGGAAAAATGATTTTTCCTTCAGTATTCTTTTTACACTTTCCTTTGTTGATATAAGACTGGCAAACCAAGCAGTCACTAACAAAATGACCAGTAAGTCCACAGATGACACAAACTAAATTTTTGAGCTGGTTCAAACAAAATCCACTGTTAGGTCGAGGAGTACTAGTAGGTTTAAAGCCTGCTAAAGCTGTGATGAGTGCAGTTGCAAATTTTTTGAGGATTGCTAATAAGTCTTCCAATTTAATCTGTGTTGAAGATGTCAAGGTTGATGGTAATGCTGAAGTTGCTAAAGATTGTAAACCATGTAATGATGTTGAGTCTGAACTAATTAATCCTGCTAAAATGAACTTCTCTGCTGTGTGAATATCATCGAGTGGAGATAGGCATTATCCAAATAATGGTCAAAAAATTTAAGTTTGAATCGTTGTGCAATTTGTGACTATAAGCCTGGCTGGAAACCACCATGAATGAATGCTCTGCTTTGTTCTGCTTCTGAAATTCAGCATTTAGAGAGAAGAAACTTTGTGATGTTGTAGAATGATTAGTAGTACAACCCTAAATTGCTTGCATTAAAGATTCCTATACAAAGTTGTTCACCAATGAGTTTGTCCATGTCCAAACAAAATTGACCATTTTTGATTATCTTTGGAACCAGGGTATGGTCTGTGAATTGTGATGTGAAAATCCTGAAATGAAGTGCCAGTTTCATATTCTGGAATTGATTCCCAAAGTTTTGAGGTGTCAATGTTGATGTGCTTCTTCATGACTTCTGAATCCATAATGTTGCAGTCTATAAAGAGTATTTTGAGCTTGTTAAAATATCAACGAAGCTCTTGAAGTTGGGTGGGATCGAATTTTGGAGCTGTGGAATGACCATGAGCTGGCATAGTTGCTTGTGTAGCCATGGATGTGATGATTCTTGGGGTAGAAGTTAAAACTTGAGTGAAGGATGGTAGATGTGCTGAAGTCATTGGAAGAATGAATGAAGGAGTAGATGATGAGGATGAAGAAGAGGATGACATTGAAGATGAGGATATAGGCAAAGTAAACAATTGATGATGTGTAGATTCTGCTTCAGAAACCAGAATTTGAATATCTCCTGATCGTTCAAGAGATTCGAAGGTATGGCAAGTTTTGATTCTAAGATTTCAAGCTTGAGTTGGCCTAAGCCAAGAGATTCGAGATGGATTAGGTGATGAAATGGTTTAGAAACCCCTCATGGTGGGCTTCAAAATAATAATACTCAACCTGAAGACCAAACAAAACCTGCTAAAAGGTCTTAGGAAGTGTAACACAGGCTAGAGGAAGGGTGAAAGGTGGTACTAAATATCACTGCTGTTACCCAAGGATTGTAGTTAGAGGTGTGAAATAGTGAAACGTGTTGTAAATGGTTTTAGGAGTGTACAAAGGCTTTCAAAAGGAGTACAAAGAGGTTGGAAGTAGTTCAAAGGTCTTTGAGGAGCTTGGGAAGAATAGAAGTGGTTTTGAGGGATATTGAGAAATGAATATAGCAAATTGAAGGGGTTTTTGAGAGACAATAGGCAATATGCATTTGGTCGAGAGGCTAGTATGAGAATTTGAAGAAGTTCACAATAATTTGCAGAACTTAAAAATATGATGTGAGGCTAGAACTCAAGATGCTTAGTCAATTCATGAGCAATCCCAGATCCACCCATTGGACTGCTGTCAAGCACATTTTCCAGCATCTTAATGGCACTCGTGAACTTGGGATCATTTACTGACAAGGGGGAGAAGTCGAACCCCTCACTTATTCGGATGCCGATTGGGATCAAACATAAATGATCAAAAATCTATTTCTGGATGTCTTCCAGATGACTGGCAGTCCAATTTCTTGGCAATCAAAGAAGCAGCCAATGATCACATTATCATCTATGGAAGCTGAGTACATGGCAGAAAATCTAGCAACACACCAAGCAATCTGGTTATGGACCCTTACTGCCGAACTCAGCATTCCCTACTCTGGACCCACTGTCCTCAAGGTGGACAACCAAGGCACAATCACTTATTCTCACAATGCCATCAATCATGGCTGCACCAAACACATTGACATCCAACACTATTTTGTATGTGAGAAACTCATCTCTAATGAGATATGCATTCAGTATTGCACAACAGATGACAACTTAGCCAATTTGCTTACCAAAGTATTAACAAAGCCAAAACACAATGCCCTTGTTAATCGCTTAGGGATGGCATAGGTGTCAAAGGGGAGTGTTGAAATCAGGTGGTGGTACACGCATTAGGTGACACTGACGCCAATACCAAATGGCTGTAGTGTATAGCCACAGTTATTAGTAACATTGCCTTGTTGTTTTAGATTTAATTACAGGGTGGTGTCCCATGCTAATATAAATATTCATTGTAAATAGTTTATTAAACTTAACGAAGTGTTCTATACTCTATTGAGTCCTCTAGAAATTCAACAAGCAGTGCATTCTCATGTAACCTGGGTGCTTTGCATCTATTTGGTGCTGCACTGCACACACTTGGGCACTTTCACATAATTTGAGTGCTTTGGCACTATTTGGCATCACACAGCATCTCCTTATAGTTCTTCCACATTTCCAATCAGCATTGCCTTCACCAGCACAGGTCAATCATGTCCCCATTACTAATGTGCAGCATGCAACATATAACACTGAAGCAGACTAATTAGATGGAGTACATGGGACCTAAAGTGTATTAAAAATAGAACATCATACTGGGACAGTTAGACATTGGGCAATAGTGTGCACGAATCTTATTGGCTAAGGTAGTGGCATCATGTGGTCAGGTTCATATAGGCTAATGGATGGACTTGTGGGTAGCACATGGTGCTTTTCATTTTTATACTTTATTTTACCATTTTCATCACAAAAGTCATTTGTACATAAGGTAGAGGACATCCACAACCTGCCAACATCATGTGCATCAGTGTGACAGTTCCAAATCTGTCAAAATCTGCTGAAATTTGACTTTGTAGCTACCACATGTGTTTTAGCATGAATTTGTTCAATAAAAGTTATACTTAAATGGCTACATTTGGTTCCTAGATAGTCAAATATACAATAGTGTTTGATCCAAAAGTGCTGAATCCAAAATTAGATGAAAACACATCTATATTGGCATGACACATTGCAAATTCTTTACACAGGCATGTTTTGGAGCTATTGAACATGGCATGCAAACAAAAATTCATTCTGCAGAGGATGGAGAATGTTAAGAAAGGCCATGAAGCCTTTGTAAATAGAAAAAGAAGGAAAATTGAGGGAAAGGAAAACATACCAGTGAGGTCTGTTTCATGATGATGGTGGGAAGAAAACACAAGACACCACATTGCTTACTGACCAGAGATTAGTTCCATGATAAATCAGAGATAATTGATGATCCACCTTGTTCACCTGTTGCTGAGAATGTCAAGGATAAACTTTCAGTGTCAGATATTAGTCTGACAGAGCCAGCTACTCACATTGGAAGTTTTTCATGTCACGTTTCAGAGCCATTGGTACCTGGACTGGGGTCTTTTGTCCACATATTCCAGATAAAGCAACCATTGCAAGTGGTGGATGACCCATCAGTTTTTTTTACACAGATGCCCAGCCCTGTGATGGAGAAAGTGAGCAGGAAGTGGCCCCCATGGATACTGTGACAGTGAACCCAATCAGGAAGAAGATAGAGTGGATATTAATGCCATTGATAACAATAATATTGATGTCCAGGAATTGCTGGCAACTAATACTGCCCATGCATCATCAGGCATAGATGCATGTCTGGATGCATCAAAACATGATGGAAAACTTAGGGAAGCACCAATGCAGCTACAGTTATGGGAGGCATTAAATGATTTGAAGGCAAAACTCCACCCACCAAGAAAAATGGGCTGAGGCTACAAAGACCCTGCACTAGATTCATTTGTCCAGATTAGGATGGAGGGAATGCACTGCTTCTCCACATATAAAAAATGGGGGGCTTCTGCTTACCAGGCAGTAATATCCATGGGCCATGGTCAATACTGCATGCATCAGCTTGTTAGATTGTCATGGAAATTTATCGAGGATTACACTGTTCTTTCTATAAATCCTTATGGAGACAGAATGAATTAATGTTGGTTGATGAAGACCTTGCATCCAATATCAATCTATATCTCCAGGAATTGGCAATAACATCTTGGCACACAAAATGGTAGAGTTTCTGGCAAGGCCAGACATAAAGGAAAAGCATGGAATCACAAAGTCAATCACCGAGAGAACAGCACACCAATATTTAAATACACTGGGCTACCGATGGGCAACACCAAAGAAAGGACAATATGCTGATGGGTATGAATGCGAGGATGTAGTCTGGTACCACAATCAAAAATTCTTGCCACAATGGAGAGAGATCAAGTCTCAAATGAAATCCTGGACAAAGGATAACTTACTTGAGTACAACCTGGAAACTGGGCACTGGACAATCACATGGTTTCATGATGAACCAATATTCTATGCCCATGATTGAAGAAGGAAGTCCTGGTATCACAAGGACACACCTGCGAAGCCTTATGTGAAAGGGGATGGTGCATTCCTGATGGTTGCTGATTTTGTCTCAGCTGACTTTGGCTGGCTTGAATCCCCAGATGGAAAAACTGCACAGATAGTTATGAGGCCAGGAAAAAACAAGGACAGTTACTTCACAAGTAATGATATTAATGAGCAAGCTCAAGCAGCAATGGTCATTCTCACTGAACATTTCCCTGACTTCGATCATGTATTCTTTTATGACAATGCACCTAGCCATCAAAAGCATCCAGAGGGTTTATTATCTGCTCACTGAATGCCAAAATTTATGCTGAAACCTGGATCAAACTGGGGCATTGAAGTCACAAATTGCGATGTAAATGGCAAACCCATTTATCTACCTGATGGACTTCTCAAGAAAGTGAAAATTCATATGAGTGATGGCATACTTCCTGATGGATCTCATCAGCCACTGTATTTCCCAGAAGACCATGAACATGCTGGAGTATTTAAGGGAATGGCAAAGATATTGGAGAAATGGGGATTCAAAGATATTTAAAAATTGTGTGCTGAATGCAAATCTTTCAAATTCAGCCCTTTAGCCATGGACTGTTGTTGCCATTGCATCATGTTCAATCAGCCATACTTTGTACACATTGACACAATTCTCAAAGCAATATGCAATGCCCATGGATTCAAGGTTATTTTCCTGCTGAAATTCCACTGTGAACTTAATTTTATAGAACAATACTGGGGATATGCAAAGTGTATCTATCGATTAAACCTGGAATCATCATGGGAGAATCATCTGGAGAGAAACACATTGGCTGTGCTTGATGCCATTCTCCTCGAGGCAATCCACCAGTATGAAATTTCTATCTCACTGTTTCCAAGCCTACTAATTGCTGCCTTTAGCTTTGCAAACTGTTCTGCTCAGTTCATGGATGCATATGATAAGGGTCTGAATGGGCAACAAGCTGCATGGGTAGCAAGGAAATATCAAGGGCTCCATGTACTTCCTGAAAACTTGATGGATGATCTCAAGAAAGCTAACTTAAATTATTTCTAATGCACAACTCACTTTGATACAGCTTAGTTTAATTGGTATATAGTCGTGGTAGTCTCTATATGGTACATAGCCTTTATGAAATCTGTACATAGTGCTTATATAGTTGTAATTACTTGTAGATCATCATTATCAGTTGTAGTAGAGGTAATTGCACTGTAATCTTAATTCAGCTCACTCAATTTTTATCGTACAAGCAAACTGTCAGGTATATTATACTTTCACATGATTTCAAAGAGATTTTATTCAACATAACTTATCGAGATGGTGTTGTTGAATTTACAAAACCTTTTTACTGTGAATGTTTCCAATTTGGTGGCAACTGGTCACAGAAAAGCAACACCACATGATGTTGGTGGATTGTGGATATCCTCTACCTTAGTATCCAGATACATAGAGAATCCAGAGGATCTTTTCCCCCCAGTTCAGTAGTCTCATTCAGTGTTGTATATAGTCTATGGGTTATCATCTCAGTTCATGTGCCTTTGTAGTGTGCCCCCTGTAGAAAGTTGATCCTAGTACAATTAATGGACCTCAGTCTCTGTATAAGTGACTATATTAATCTGTACTGTACCTAGTATAATTAATGGACCTAATAAGGTACAGTAAGTATGGATCAACAAATATGTAAACTAAATGATGCTCACCTCAGTCTCTGTATAAGTGACTGAGGTGGTAGCATAACTACTGGGTATATATATACCTGTATTGTATAACAAAGAATGAGTATGAAAGAAAATGAGACAAGGGGAAATTGCACAATGTGCTGACCATGTGCTGATAGGTCCATTGTGTGCTCTAGGGTCTGGAGAAATGTTCCAAATGTATCGACACATTACAATTCATGATCCCAACCCCTACTAATGCCACAAAATTGATTTTGAACCTTTTTTAAACTATTTTGGATGACTTCAAACAATTCAAATGATTTTGCAACACTTTGAATGCTTTTGAATGACTTTGCACTACTCCAAATGACATTGGCTGCCACATAGCTGTTCCAAAACCCTTCCTTTTGATACACACAGCACAACTGGAATGAGCCATTTTATCACATATTGAGTGGCACCAGACACAAGGAGAGACAACAAAAGATTTAGAATGTGATAAATGTGGTTTTGTGTTTCAATGATATATTGAAGCAATTATTTTTACTATACTGGGACAATGTATGTTTCAATTATTATTATTTCACTTGTTTTATATTTTACAAGAACTCCTTTATTGTTGTATATATTGCCTCGTGTTCTCAACATATTATATTTCCTTTTTGGTACTATTTCTCCAAAATGTATATAGACTTGTACTAGTTACTTAGAGTAACAGAGAAGAAGTCACTCTCTCCACTATCATTTGATTTAAGAGATGTTCTCTTGAGTCTTAGTCTCACTCATATCTCTAAGCTCTGCAAAATATTATAAACTTCTTCAAACCTTCATATTAGCCTCTCGACTCATTGCCTATCACCTATCATCACTTAAAAACACTTCCAATTTGTCATATTCATCCCCTTGATATTTCTCGAAGCCTTCCTTATTTTTTTCAAACTCTTCAAACATCCTCAAATCTCTTCAAATCTCTTCAAACCCCTTCAAACCTTCTTCAAACTTTTTTGAACCTCTTCAAACATCTTTCGAGCATCTTTCAAATGTGTCTCTAAAGACTGTTCACAACATGCCTCATCATCTTACACTTCTAACTACAACTTTTGGGTATAAGTAGTGATATTTAGTACCAACTCGCACCCTTCCTCTAACCTGTGTTATACTTCTTAGACCTTTTAACAGGTTTTTGTTAGGTTTCCAAGTCGAGCATTATCAGCACTGATAGGTCCACTGTACATTCTAAGGTCTGGAGAAGGTTTACAATCATATTGACACATTATGACAGATGCTCTGAACTGCTACAAACACTACAAAATTGATTTCAAACCATTTTCAAACTATTTTGAATGACTTCAAATGACTTTGAACCATTTTGAACCATTTTGTGATACAAAGATGTGCAAAGTAGTTCAAAGTGGGTTCAAAGATGTGCAAAATAGTTCGAAGAGGGTTCAAAGGGGTTCAAAGAGGTTCAAAGTAGTTTTGAGGAAAGTTGGAGTGGTTTGAACTGGTTTGAGGTATAAATATAGTGAATGTGAAGTGTTTTTTGAAAGGCGATAGGTGATATGCGATAAGTCAAAGGCGAATACAAAAGTTCGAGGAAGTTCACAATATTTCGCAGAACTTAGTGATACAACACGAGCTAAGACTCAAGAGAACTGCTTTTAAATCTGATGATAGTGGAGAGGGTAACTTTTCTCTATTCCTTCTTTGCTTTGCTTGTCTTCCAAGTAACTAATACAAGTCTATATACAATTTGAAGAAATAGTACTAAAAAGGAAACAATAACATGTGGAAACATGAGGCAGTATACACAGCAAATAAAGGTATTGTAAAATATAAAACAAATGAAAAATGATAATAAGTAAAATGTACATTGTTCCAGTCTAGTAAAAGTTCTTGTCCTATTGCTTTAATATATTATTGAAACATAAAAACTGCACTTATCACATTCTAGATCTTTTGTCATCTCTCTTTCTGTCCAGTGGAGCTAGATATGCAATGAAATGGCTCACTCTGGTTGTGCAGTGTGTATTGAAAGGGTTTAGAAACAGTTATATGGTGGCCGATGTTGTTCAAAGTAGTGTGAAGTGATTTGAAAGTGTTTGAAATGTGCTCCTAAAGATTATTCGTAACACATCTCACCATTTCGTGCCTTTCACTACAACTTTTGGGTATCAGCAGTGATATTTAGTACCAACTTGCACCCATCCTCTAGCTTGTGTTATACTTCTTAAGCCTTTTAACAGGTTTTTGTTAGGTTTCCAGGTCGAGTATTATCAGTGCATCAAAGGTGCATCATCTGTAAATGTTTGGAGAGCTCTATATATTCATGGTGCAACCTCAACACTCCTGCTCACCATGAAGACTCCTTCTTGCATGGAACCTCATTAACAAAGACCAAGCTGGTTTTAAAGGAAGATAAATGTTTCGAATCCAAGGCTTTTATAAACATGTCAGCAATATTATTGTGGATATTGACATAACTGATAGTGAGGTCACCTGATTGTATGCATTCACATAGAAAATGGTATTTGATGTCAACATGTTTAACATAAGAGTTTAGTAATGGATTCTTGGATAACATCTTGGTAGCATTGTTGTCACAAAGGATATTGGTAGGTGAGTTTTGATGAAGGTCAATAGCTCATAGCAGGGCATGCAACCGTATAAACTTCTTTACAGTTTTAAATGCTGCAATGTATTCAGCCTCGCAAGTAGACGCTGCCACAACCTTCTGTTTATGTATTGCCCAGGATACTGTGCCTGAGCCAAGAGAGCATAAGTAACCCTCAACACTACGATGAGTGTCATAGCAATTAGCCCAGTCAGAGTCACTATAAGGATGCAAGATAATGGGATTTTGACCACCCAGATGAAGTTTTAGATCTCTAGTTCCCTTTAGATAGTGAACCAGCCTTATAGTGGAATTCCAGTGCTCAAGTGAATATAAATCAAGATATTGAGAGAGCTGTTGTATGGCATAGGAAATATTAGGACGAGTAGATATTGCCAAGTAGAGCAAACACCCAATAAGAGAGCAGTAAGGGAGCTTGGCAAGAGCATCCTTTGCATCCAGAGACATAGATTGCAGCTCGAGGCATTGTAGTTTTGAACCAGGTTCCAGTGGGGCAGAAGCTGGATGAGCATCCTTTTGACCAAACTGTTCTACAATCTTGTCAATAAGAGCAGTTTGTGAAAGTGCAACAGTATGCAAGTCCTGGTCCCTAGTGATAGCGATGCCCATAATAAAATGTGCTGTTCCCAATTCTGAGATAGTCCATACTTCAAGCATTTGGGCCTTAAAATGCTCATTTTTGTCCTTGGAGTCAGCAATGGCTAAATAATCATCAACATGGATAGCAGCGATAATTGTACCAGTATCAGTTTTCCTGTAATAGATACAGGATTCACAGAAAAGATGGTTGAATCCCCATTTGAGCATCTGTGCATTGAGGGTCTGATTTCAAATATGTCCACTTTGCTTCATACCATAGAGGCCATGCTAGAGCTGCCAAACCCAGTCCTCCTTGCCTGGCTCCTCGAAACCCATAGGTTGTTGCATATATTGAACTTCATCATCTGGGAGTAGGCCATGGAGAAAAGCTGTCTTTATATCAATCTGTTGTGCATCCCATCTGAGAGAGGCAGCAATGTGTAAGAAAATTTGCCATGATTCCATGCATGCAGTTGGTGAGGTAGTCTTTGTGTAGTCCCTGCCATAAATCTCCTCATGACCTCTGAAAACAAGGCGCACCTTCCACCTAATAGGAGTGCCCACCTCATCATGCTTAATATGGAAGACTGGTCTCCCATGCCTAATATGTTTCTCTGGTGGAACTGTAGATCATGGTATCAATTTATAGACCCCCCATCTCTTTCAAAGAGTTCAACTCATCCTGGTATCCCTGTTCCCAATGTGTTGCATCGACAGAGTTTTTGGCTTCATTCTAACTTTTCAACTCATCCACAAATTGAAGTGATTCCAGATCAAAATCTGCCATTTCCAAGATCAGGGCCTGAAGTTAATGTGCCTGATTGCCCAGATCAAGATTAAGAAATGATTGATGATATTCTTCCATGACATCACAATCATGATTGGTTGGTCGATCCAAAGCAATATCTGATCTGGCAGAAGCAATGGCAGCCCAATGTTCACGCTGTGCCTCCTTGAGATGAGCAGCACTCTCCAAAGACTCTTGCACAGTGGTGGCAGTTCTGGTAACTACAGGACCTCCTTTAGAAATTCTGTCAGTGGGTATTGGAATGCAGGTCGACCAACATACATATAGGCTGGGTAGGCAGTAGTAACAGTGGTGCAATACTATGAGATGGCATATCAGGGAGAGTGGGATTGTGAAAATACTCAGCATCATTATCATTCTGCAAGATGGGACCCAGGAATGGGGGACAGCTCCCAATGGAGTCAATGTTTTTATCCTCCTCTGACACAGTGATTGAAAATGGTAAATGGCCATCATGGCTTTCAAGGAATCAGAAATAATATGAGCTATGGACCTTTTGCATCACACAGTTATCCCATCAATATGTCTTGGACTTTGGGTCATAGCCTATCAAGACACACTCAATGAATCACTCCAAAATCTTGGGGTTATCCTTTCGAGGGATAAGCATGAACACCCTGCACCCGATTTTGCATAGGTAAGAATAATCAGGTTTCCTTTCATACCACAATTCCCAAGGTGTTAGGCACACAAGGGAGCAGGTTGTGGTCTTGGCATGTAAATGAGCAGCTGTGAGGTAAAATTTGTCTTACAGATAGATTGGCAGCCCTGCATACATAGATCTGCATTGTGCATGCTTTAGCCATTAAGATTCTGTGCATTCACTCAACACGACCTATGTGTGCAGAAGTGTGAGGGGCTATGAAGTGTTGATCAGTACCCCTAGACTTTAGCCAGTTCTCCATCTCATGTAATTTAAGTTCACCATTATTAGTGATATAGGTTCTGACCTTGAGGCCAGTTTTATTCTCCCAAGTGAGCTCACAAGCCCTCAGTTCAGAAAAAGCATCATCTTTATTCTGTAAGGGTATAGATTATGGGAATGAAGTGTGGTCATCTACTATATCCATGATATATTGGTTGCCCATACATGATGTCACTGCATGGGGTCCAGATAGGTCCACCCAAACCTTTCCCAACTTCCTCATTCCTTTATGGTTTGGTTTCTCCTGACGTTTCTTGGAAACTGGTGTCTTTGTCTGCTTGCCGAGGACACAAGAATTGCATTTAGGTAATTTTGGCAATGAGGTAAGTGGTGCACCAGTGAGAGCACCCTTCTTGGCCATATCCCAAAGAGCTGGATAATTTTCATGACCCAGATGATGATTCCAAGTCTTGAGAGTAGGTGATTTGTGAGCTGTGAGCACATGATCAGCCTGGGCTGATAAAATATTGAGTGTGTAAAGCTTTCTGGATATGCATGAACCATGAGCTATGAGAGTGCCAGAGGACTTGTCAGTGACCCAACAAGTATCAGTATCAAAATGTGTGACAGCATTAGAGTCATCTGCCAGCATGCCCACTGAGATCAACTGAACTGCCAAGTTTGAAATGTAGAGGACATTACATAAGACAATTTATGTTCCCTGGGCCATTCTTAACTGTATATCCCTGACACCAATGGTGGCAATAGATGATCCTCCCATGCCTTTGACTGAATGAGGTGGGATGGGCCATAAGGTAAGAAAATCAGATTTGTTGGGGGATATATGGACTGTTACCCCAAAGTCAATAATGAAGGAGAGATCATTTATAGAAATATGTGAGCAATGAGTCTGGCTAAGGGGTTCCACAGCAAGGGCCATGTTGGCAATGGGTGCAAGTATTATATTTCCAGTCTACCATGGTAGTAGGCTCCTCTTCAATGGCAACCCAGCCCTCATACTCCAGAATGTCTGTGGAGGTACCAGGTAAAGGGTCATGAGCAAGTCCAGCAAATTCTGATACAGGCAGGATTGATGCATTGGGATCGATCATGACAGTGAAGGTGTGACCATTAACATCCTTCACAGTGACAGGGATCTTGGTAGTATTGGTAGGTAGTGGTTTCCTGTCACAAGCAGCAATCGACTCCTTTTCTGGCTATACCACCACCAGGCTTAATGCAGTACTGTTTTGTGTGCCCCTGCTTCCCACAGTTTGAGTTAGTGCAGGTCGGTGCACTAGGGGATTTGGAAAACTTGGGCTGTGCTGCAAGAGCAATGTGGGTTTTAGAACCACTGCACTGATCATTCTCAAGCAATGACTGCTTGTTCTCCAGGAATAATCTGATACCCTTAGAGCCATATGGAGTTGCAATGGATAAAGCAGCGATATCCCACAAAATGATAGAGTGGGCATGAGGAAAATTGTCACTAAGTGAATTGAGGAGAGTGATGCAACAGAGGAGGTCAGCTTTTATATCACCCATGGAAAAGGTGTGTTCTATTAATGTGCAAATTTTTTCTCCTGTTTTGGGGAGCAGTGGTTCCTTTGTGCACTGAATGGAAAGCACTTTTTGCAGATGCTGGACCTGGCAAACCAGCCCTTCCTTCTGATGACAGTCCTGAAGAATTTTCCAATTTGCCTCTGGACCCTCCTTGATGTCCAGGAACTTTTGCTCAAAGGGAGAAACACTGGATGCAATAAAGGCATATGCAAGGCAGGAATTCACCCTCCAGTTGACAAGCATGTGAAGCTCAGTAGAATTAAACTCAGGTATACCACCCATAACATATTCATAAAGCCCGTTTAAAGATAAGGTAATAATGATTTTCTCACACTATTCTTTATAATTAGACTTGCGTTTGTCAAGCTTTTCCCCAGTATATTGTACAGAAAGTTTGATAGGAGAAACAGATGGGGGGTCAACAGTATCAGTACCCATGATGGGATTTCAAGGTAAGTGGGTGGTGAATGGTTGAAGGGAGATGGAGAAAGGTGATGGCAAATCAAGCAAGTCTGTGAAAGACAAAGGGCTGATCTGAGATCAAAATGATTAGGGAAACAGATCAAAAGGAGTGATGTAGCAGAATATCGAGTAACTAGAATACTTTCTTTCCATTGTTCAAAAATGATGGGAGTGGCCCATAACCTGTAGAAAGTTGATCCTAGTACAATTAATGGATCTCCGTCTCTGTATAAGTGACTATATTAATCTGTACTGTACCTAGTACAATTAATGGACCTAATCATGTACAGTAAGTATGGATCAACAAATATGTAAACTAAATGATGCTCACCTCAGTCTCTGTATAAATGACTGAGGTGGTAGTGTAACTACTGGGTATATACTACCTGTATTGTGTAACAAAGAATGAGTATGAAAGAAAATGAGACAAGGGGAAATTGCACAATGTGCTGACCATGCGCATCAAAGGCACATGATCCATAAACATTTGGAGAGCTCTATACATTCATGGTGCAACCTCAACACCCCTCATATAGTTGCATTTGCACACTGTTTGCACCCTTCATCATATAACTGTGTTTTGTCCTTTGTTTGCACCCATCATTTTAGTTTGCGCACCCTTCATATAGCCATGTTTGTGCACTGTTTGCATCTCTCATTGTATAGCTGCATGTTGTGCACTATTTGCACCTTTGTGTCCTATAGCTGTGTTTGCATCTCATTTGCATTCCTTGTTCATGTGTTGCACCTTTGACACACTCCAGCATTGTCCCTGCCTTGCCACACCTTCCACTCTCACCACCTATTGTTGTTGCATATTTTTCTACACTGCACATTTTTGCTCTTTTACATTGTACACTTTTGCACTCCTGCATATATCTTCCTCTCTGCATACCCAACTTTGTGTGCACATCACACCTATTGAACCAGCATCCATAGCAATCATCTCACTTTGAAGGACAATCTGAGGCCCTCTAAATGAACTCCTGCACCCTGAGCATGCCTGCAGCTGTAAGATTTGTGTTCACATCTTCTGTTGAGACTCTGCACTGAGTACTTAAAGGGAAAAGGAAGGTGTACCAGGCATCTGGGTAATTTCCTGTATTTGTGCCATATTTTTTTATATGTTATTTCACCCTATTCTGCATTTACTATGATTTTCTATGATTTTATTCCTATTTTATGATAATTTTTCAGTGTTTCCCATGTTGGTACATGTTTACAGTTCTATTCTTAGAGGCAGTACCCCTTCTGTATGTTTACCCATCAAGGTGACATCATTCCATAGCTTGAATCTGCCTATTTCCACTTTTTTGCTATTTTTAGCCTATTATTTGATTTTTGGGTCTATCACATATACTGGGCATCGACAGATGGGTCCTTAGAGTTTTCTCTTTGGATTCCCCTCTTTTAGGTGTGCCTGAAGCATTTGTATTATGTAGTATAATGTTAACTTTGGATTCCCTCTGTTAGCTCACTACTAAGTAAGGCTTTGAGGTTGCCCTTACAGTAGGAAACTCTCTCCCTAGGCCCAGAATCAAAGTGCATTGTGGATATAACATTTCTTATGCATACAGGACATTGCCCAGGACATGATCAACACCCCCACATTAAGTGCATGCTTATCTCTGCTCAATGTGCTGCCACATGCCATGGACACCCAAAAATGCATTGAAGTGCTCGAAGGTGCCATTATCAGATTGCACACACAAATTGAATCCCTCAAATCATGTATTAAAAGCTTTGTTAATGCCCTACAGCTTAGTCCCTCACCTAACATTCCATTTATTTCAACCCCAACCACTCCCAGCATTGATGCTCTATCTAATACCACTGGCACACAAATTAAACTGTCCCCCCCTGCCAACTTTAATGGTGCACACTCTCACAGACATTTTTTCCTCAAGTTCTGTGAGTTATACATCAGTCTTTGTCCTAATTGACACTGCAAAAATTTATTGGGTCTTCACATACATGAAGTCTGAGCATGCCTACCTTTATGTCAACTGCATTTTGTGCCAAGCCCAGGAATTCAATTCCCTTCCTTTCTCCTCTTGGGGCAACTTTTGAGAGGAGTGTGTATAACATTTCTGCCCTCTCCATAAATGCCAATGAACTGCAATGTGCCTTGAGTCGTCCTGTGGATGACTATATTGATGAGCTTAGAAATTTAGTGGACATGGTGGGGTATGGGAGTGGGCTACCAGTGGTGGTTAATTTCATCATGGTCTCAATCAAGAGGTCCAGGATCAGATTGCACAGATGTTGAAGGAGCACTCAGCTGATGACAATATTGATGGTTGGTATAAAGCTACTTCTCTCTGTGATGAGAACCGACTCATAAATGCAGCTTTTGATACTGCACTCCATGCCACTACTACCACACATGCCTCCAATCCCTCCTACTGTCCACCCTTGCTGCCTACCAGTAACCACTTCGATGCCCTGCTGGTCAACCCACCAGAGGAAGAACTTTACCTTATGACCAATCCTCCCCCCAAATCCCTCAGCTCAATGGAAGTCACACCTGCTCCACCTACTCCCACTCCTCCTCTCCCCAAATTAAAACCTTGGAAGCACAAGCTACCACACAAGTACATTGTGGCATTCATGCCCTCCCAGTGATTGTTAGAATTGAAAATTGAGCTGCAGGCTATGAATACAGGGCAAGTTCTCAGTGTCTCTGCTCTCCTGGACTTGGGTGCCACAGGCCTTTTCATTGATTCTCAACTGGTCCAACAAAAACAGCTCAATACCTGTTCACTGTCTCAACCTATACCTGTCTACAATGTGGATGGTTCCCCAAATGAAGCTGGAGCAATTCAGGAGGTTGTGGACTTAGTCCTCTGGTACAAGGACCATAACGAGTGGGCTCTTTTTGCTGTGACCCAACTAGGGATGCAGGAGGCAATTTTGGGCTATCATTGGCTTTATGACCATAATCCTGAGGTCGACTGGGTGACAGGTGAAGTCATTATAAGTTGTTGTCCTTCTGGTTGTCATACTTGCTTTGCTGAAGGCAGTCAGGAACATTGAGGGCAAAAGGTATTCTTACAATACACTCGAAAGTATTGTGCTAGTCCAATGCCTATGCCCAATGTGGACTTGAAAGGTGTTCCAGATCTTGCACCTGATTCTTCTGATGATGAAGAGGAGGTGGAACAGATTGAGGAAGGTGAGCAAATTTTCTACACCACTATTAACCCTTTGCATGAGGTGCATGCTACCTCAAATGTCTCCCAATGTCTCATGGAGGCCTTCCACAAGAACAGTATGCCCAAATCCTTCACTGACTCTGTGCTTTCTACTTGACAAATTCATTAATGAGCACTTGGCTTCTGGTTGTATCCACCCTTATAAGTTGCCCATGGCCTCACCTTTCTTCTTTGTCAAAAAAAAAGGATGGCTCCCTTTGACCAGTCCAAGACTACTGATGCCTTAGCAACATCACAGTCAAGAATTGTTATCTGCTGCCCCCTCATATCTGAACTCATCAACCAACTCCATGGGGCACATTATTTTACCAAACTCGACATCTGCTGGGATTATAACAATGTGCAGATAAAGGAAGGGGATGAGTGGAAGGCAGCATTTCACACGAATCATGGTCTTTTTGAGTGGCTTGTCATGTTCTTTGGTCTCACTAACAGCCTTGCCACCTTTCGGACCATGATGAATGACATCTTCCACAATCTCATACTGGAAGGTGTGGTCTGTGTCTACCTCAATGACATCCTCATCTTCACCTGAGACCTCAATAAACATTGTTGAATCACACACCTGGTACTGGAGCAACTTCAATGGCACACACTCTACCTTTGTCATGACAAGTGCAAGTTTGGGAAGGCATGGATTGAATACCTGTGCTTGATTATTTTAGATGGACAGGTGGAGATGGATCTGGTCAAGGTTGCTGGTGTTATGACATGGCCCACACCCACAAACAAGAAAGAGGTGCAGCCTTTCCTAGGCTTCATTAATTTCTATCAATGCGTTATTAAATATTTCTCACACCATGCACACCCACTATTTGATTCCATGGGCAAGAGGGCATGGAGCTGGGGAAATGCACAGCAGGAGGCATTTGAGAAGCTCAAAGAGATGGTCACTACTACTCCCATCCTCACCTTTGCTGACAACTCCTACCCTTTCTATGTAGAAGCTAACAGTTCTTACTTTGCAATGGGTGCAGTGTTGTCCCAATAGTCTTCAGAGGATCAGAAGTGGCACCCCATTGCCTTCTACTTGTAGAGTCTCAGTGCTGTGGAATGCAATTATGAGATCCAAAACAAGGAGATGTTGGCAATAATATGGGCATTAGAAGAGTGGCAACATTTCTTGCCACTTGGAGGGTGCTCAACACAAGGTCGAGATCTGGATGGACCACAAGAACCTTGAGTACTTCATGACTACCAAGAAACTTAATTGCCATCAAGACCACTGGTTCCTTTACCTTTCCAGGTTTGACTTCTCCCTGCACCATCACCTGGACCACAGCATGGGGAAGACTGATACCCTCTCTCATCATCTGGATCATGGGGATGGAAGCGACAACAATCAAGGTATTGTGTTGTAGCAACCTGACCTGTTTACAGTCTGTGTGCTAGAAGGGGTTATCTTGAAGGGTGAGGAGTGCAGTATGCTATGTGACATTTGTCATGCAAACTGTAGTGGTTTACATGAGAATGCTATGGCTCTAGCAGTGAAGGAGCTAAGAAAGATATCCATTCTTTTGCTTCATATAGCAGAGTGGACAGAAAATGATGATATTCTATACTTCTGTAACCATATCTATGTCTCTAATGACCCCCAGCTCCAACAACAACTCATCTCCCAACACCACAACTTGCTCATTGCTGGCCACCCTGGGCATTGGAAAACATTGGAGCTCATATCGCAAAATTCTTAGTGGCCCTAAATGTCTTAACTCATTGGTCAGTACTGTCACACCTGTGACCTCTGCTTATGCACCAAGACTCCATGATGCAAGCCCATGAGTGAGTTACACCCCTTCCTGGTCCCAGAGAATTGTTGGGATGTTGTCAGTATGGACTTTGTGGTGGAACTACCAGAGTTCAATGGGTTTGATGTGGTAATGTTCACAGTCAACTCTGCTGGGAAGCAAGCTCATTTCATCCCTACTCATATGAATGTCACTGTGCTTGGAGCTGCTTGACTCTATCTGCACCATGTGTGAAAGCTTTATGGATTGTCAGGTGCATTCCTCTGCGATCGAGGGCCACAGTTTGTTGCAGAGTTCATCCAAGAGCTGTACTGCCTACTGGGGATCAAACTCCTTGCCTTGACCACCCACAGACAGATGGACAGATGGAGTGCATCAACCAAGAACTGGAGCAGTATATCTGCATCTTTATTAATGAGCGACAGGACAACTGGAAAGATCTCCTTTTCATAGCTGAGTTTGGGTACAACAATCATGTCCATTTCTCCACCCAACAAACTCTCTTCCTCCTTGACACATGATGACACCCACACATAAAATTTGAGCCTCATCAAGCACCAACACACTTGGAGACAGTGAATGAGTTTACAGAGCAGATGAAGGACACCTTGAAGGAGGCGAAGGTAGCTTTGGCTAAGACAAAGAATGATATGGCACACTTCTACAACCAACACCATTCACCCCACACCCACATACAAGATTGGTGATTGTGTCTACTTGAGTCTAGTGATGTCACATTTCTACCACACGACCATCTAAGAAACTTGCCCCCTATTTCTTTAGACCCTTCCTCATCACCAAACACATTGGGTTGCATGCCTATCATCTATAGCTACCACAGTCAATGGCCAGACTATACCCTGTCTTCCACATCCTCAAACTGCTGTCAGACCCCACTGATCTACTTCCTGGATGCATGATGCGACCTCCTCCACTGCCTACAGTTATCAAAGGCAAATCTCAGTATGAGGTCAAGTCCATTCTAGACAGTTGCTTACATTGAGATAGACTCAAATACCTGGTGCACTGGAAGGGTTACAGGTATGAAGAGAATTCTTGGGTTGCAGAGTCTGATGTGAATGCCTCATGGTTGATCAAGGAGTTCCACCAGCAACATTCTTCTGCACCTCAACACATTCAGGCATCTGACTTTGGCCAGATATGATTTTGAATGCATTGGGGCAATGCATCATAGAAGGGGGGTGATGTAAGGGGAAAGTAAGGCATCCCAGGCATCTGAGCAATTTTTTGCATTCATCCCATATTTTTTTATATTTTATTTCATTCTATTCTATGGTTTTCTATGATTTTATTCCTATTTTATAATTATTTTTCAGTGTTTCCCATGTTGGTACATGTTGACAGTTCTATTCTTAGAGGTGGGACCCCTTCTGGACATTTACCCATCAAGGTGATGTCATTTCATAGCTTGATCTGCCTATTTCCTATTTTTAGCCTATTATTTGATTTTTGGGTCTATCACATATACTGGGCATCGACAGATGGGTACGTAGAGTTTTCTCTTTGAATTCCCTTCTGTTAGATGCACCTGAAGTGTTTGTATTATGTAGTACAGTGACTCACAAAACTGAGTCAATGTTTTGGACTTTTTGATTCATTGTTAAATAGCTTCCCATAAACAACAAAACCAAACAAGGTTTTGGTGTACCGAATAACATACATGATCAGGCTACCAAACAAACAAAGAATTATGTAATTTTAATCATCCCTCATGGAGATATGATTATTTTAATTCAGGGACTCATTGACTCAGTTTTGTGAGGTGGTAGTCAGAAATATTAGAATCTGATGCTCCACCAACTGTATACAGTGACTCACAAAACTGAGTCAATGTTTTGCACTTTTTAATTTATTGTTGAATAACTTCCCATAAACAACAAAACCAAACAAGGTATTGGTGTACCAAATAACATACATGATCAGGGCTACCAAACAAACAAAGAATTATGTAATTTTAATCATCCCTCATGGAGATATGATTATTTTAATTCAGGGACTCATTGACTCAGTTTTGTGAGGGGTAGTCAGAAATATTAGAATCTGATGCTCCACTAACTGTATAATGTCAAAAACTTGACAGATGGTTTCTAAGGTGATGTGACCCTTGATGGGACCTTAAATTATAGTATTTAATTAGGACTAGCATTCTTCATACTTCAATATTCTCCAATGCATCCCATCTCCTCTGCTCAGAAGGAAAACATTCTTTCCCTGGCCTCCAATCATTATTCTACCCACAATATTGCCTCTAAACTCAACCTCAGCCAGTCTAGTGTATCCAGAACACTCGGGGCTCTCCATCCAAACCTGGATTCCCCCTCTGGTGGTTGTCCTTCTAAGCTCTCATCTACCTCTCAGAGAGCCATCCTTACCCAAATCACCACTGGCAAGGCTGCAAATGCTGTTCAGGCCACCCATTACATCAACAGCATCATCCCCACTCCAGTCTCCTCAGAAAGAGTCAGAAGAGTTCTCAGAAAAAACTCATTCAAGGCTGTGGTGAAGAAGAAAAGGCCCTTGCTTAGTATAAGGCATAGGAAAGCAAGATTGGCTTTTGCTCAGAAGTATAGAGAGTGGACTGTGGAAGACTGGAGGAGGGTTATTTGGTCAGATGAGACTAAAATCAACAGGTTTGGGTCAGATGGGAGAGAGTGGGTCTGGAAACAGAAGGGAGAGGGGCTGATTGTGAGAGAGGTGCAGGGAACTGTCAAATTTGGGGGAGGAAACATTATGGTATGGGGGTGTATGGGATGGAATGGAGTTGGGTATCTTGCAGAGGTTGAGGGGAGGATAAATGCTGACCAGTATGTGTCCATTTTGAAGGACCATATGCTGCCTAGCTTGGAGGAGAGTGGAATTTCTGAAGAAGAGGTGATTTTTCAACAAGACAATGACCCCAAGCATACCTCAAAAAAGGCCAAGAAATGGATGGAGAACAACAATATTACTCTTCTGGATTGTCCTGCCCAATCTCCAGACTTCAGTCCTATTGAACATCATTGGGTTCACCTCAAGAACCAGTTAGACAAGTATCCAACAGCACCAAAAGGAATTTGGGAGTTATGGGAAAGAGTAGTAGAAGAGTGGAATAATATTCCATCAGAGGTGTGTCAGAATTTAATTGAAAGCATGCCTAGAAGGTTGGGAGCAGTTATTAAGGCCAAGGGAGGTCATACAAAATACTAGAATTACAATTTATCATAATATTGATACCACCTCACAAAACTGAGTCAATGAGTCCCTGAATTAAAATAATCATATCTCCATGAGGGATGATTAAGATTACATAATTCTTTGTTTGTTTGGTAGCCCTGATCATGTATGTTATTTGGTACACCAATACCTTGTTTGGTTTTGTTGTTTATGGGAAGTTATTCAACAATAAATTAAAAAGTGCAAAACATTGACTCAGTTTTGTGAGTCACTGTAATGTCAAAATCTTGACAGGTGGTTTCTAAGGTGATGTGACCCTTGATGGGACCTTAAATTATAGTATTTAATCAGGACTAGCATTCTTCATACTTCAATATTCTCCAATGCATCCCATCTCCTCTGCTCAGAAGGAAAACATTCTTTCCCTGGCCTCCAATCATTATTCTACCCACAATATTGCCTCTAAACTCAACCTCAGCTAGTCTAGTGTATCCAGAACACTCAGGGCTCTCCATCCAAACCTGGATTTTCCCTCTGGTGGTCATCCTTCTAAGCTCTCATCTACCTCTCAGAGAGCCATCCTTACCCAAATCACTACTGGCAAGGCTGCAAATGCTGTTCAGGCCACCCATTACATCAACAGCATCATCCCTACTCCAGTCTCCTCAGAAACAGTCAGAAGAGTTCTCAGAAAAAACTCATTCAAGGCTGTGGTGCAGAAGAAAAAGCCTTTGCTTAGTATAAGGCATAGGAAAGCAAGATTGACTTTTGCTCAGAAGTATAGAGAGTGGGCTGTGGAGGACTGGAGGAGTGTTATTTGGTCAGATAAGACTAAAATCAACAGGTTTGGGTTAGATGGGAGAGAGTGGATTTGGAAACAGAAGGGAGAGGGGCTGATTGTGAGAGAGGTGCAGGGAACTGTCAAATTTGGGGGAGGAAACATTATGGTATGGGGGTGTATGGGATGGAATGGAGTGGGGCATCTTGCAGAGGTTGAGGGGAGGATAAATGCTGACCAGTATGTGTCCATTTTGAAGGACCATATGCTGCCTAGCTTGGAGGAGAGTGGAATTTGTGGAGAAGAGGTGATTTTTCAACAAGACAATGACCCCAAGCATACCTCAAAAAAGGCCAAGAAATGGATGGAGAACAACAATATTACTCTTCTGGATTGGCCTGCCCAATCTCCAGACCTCAGCCCTATTGAACATCAATGGGTTCACCTCAAGAACCAGTTAGACAAGTATCCAACAGCACCAAAAGGAATTTGGAAGTTATAGGAAAGAGTAATGGAAGAGTGGAATAATATTCCATCAGAGGTGTGTCAGAATTTGATTGAAAGCATGCCTAGAAGGTTGGGAGCAGTTATTAAGGCCAATGGAGGTCATACAAAATACTAGAATTACAATTTATCATAATATTGATACCACCTCACAAAACTGAGTCAATGAGTCCCTGATTTAAAATTATCATATCTTCATGCACTGTAATTGAAATTACATAATTCTTTGTTTGTTTGATAGCCCTGATAATGTACTTTATTTGGTACAACAATACTTTGTCTGTATTTGTTGTTAATGAGAAGTTATTCAACAATAAATCAAAAAGTGCAAAACATTGACTCAGTTTTGTGAGTCACTGTATAATGTTAACTTTGAATTCCCCTCTGTTAGCTTACTACTAAGTGAGGCTTTGAGATTGCCCTTATAAGTACAAACTTGACACATCAGTGTTAAACTGTTGCCCCCCCCCCCCCCCCCCCTGCTGAATTCAATGGCATGCATTCCCACAGATGTGCCTTCTTCAATTCCTGTGAGTTATACATCAGTTTACACCCAAATCAGTTCATGGATGATGCTGCTAAAATTTATTGGGCTCTGACATACATGAAATTGAAGCATGCCTATCTCTATACCAATTATATACTTTGCCAGACCAAAGAGCCTGGCTCTCTTCCCTTCTCATCCTGGGGGGACTTTTGAGATGAGTTCATACAACACCTCTGCCTCCTCAATAAATGCCAACAAGCTGTGACACATCTTGAATCAACCTCCTACTACCAAGCACGTCAATCCATAGATGATTACGCTAACAAATTTCAAGGTCTGGTGGACATGGCAAGGTATGAAAGTGGGTTACCAGTGGTGGTGAAGTTCTGTCGAGGTCTGAATTGGGAAATTCAAGACCAGATTGTGCAGATGTTGGAGGGATGTCCAGCAGATGATGATATAAATGCATAGTACAAAGCTGCCTCCCTCTGTGATAAGAACTGACTCACAAATGTGGCATTCACTGTAGCATTCTGCACTCCTACCACCATCCACATTCACCACACCTTTAATCAAGCACCCCCTTATCCCAACCCCATCCCTATGCACCAGACCTTGGTGCTGAACCCTAATACCCCAGCTTCAATGAATGTTGACACAGCCCATATGTAACTGAGCCCACAGGCTGGATCTCTGCTACTGCTGTGGGGAAATGGGACATATGGCTCAAAACTGTCCCCACCACCAGAACATCTGCAAACTTATGCCTGAGGGACAAGATAAACTCCTCCAAAATCTGTTGGCACTTGCAGATCTCAAAGGGTTGAGGGAGAAGGAGAATGAGAAGATTAAAGCAGAAGAGGTGGAGGAGCAGGATTTTTCTGCCTGCAGCAAGTGAACAGTATGCTCTCATTGCCTGTCCATAACCATTTTGAAGTTCTGTCTGTTGATTCACTAAGAATGAATTTTATTCTATGACTGTCCCCTCTTTAAACTCTCTTGAAGTGGCTAAAGATGTACCTACCATTTCTCCATGTCCTCCACCTCTACCCAGATTAAAATCTTGGGAGCACAAACTACCACGCAAATACATTGTGGTGTCTACACCCTCCCAATGTTCACTAGAATTGGAAATTGAGCTGCAGACTATGGATATAGTGATAATACTTGGCTTGGAAACCTAACAAAAACCTGCTAAAAGGCCTAAGAAGTGTAACACAGGCTAGAGGAAGGGTGTGAGTTGGTACTAAATATCACCACTGTTATCCAAAGGTTGTAGTTAAAGGTGTAAAATGGTGAGAGATGTTGCAAATAGTTTTTAGGGGCATATGAAGATGTTTGAAAGAGGTTCAAAGAGGTTCAAAGATGTTCAAAGATGTTCAAAGATGTTCAAAGATGTTCAAAGATGTTCAAAGGGTTTGAAGGGGAGTAGGAATAGATTCAAAGGATATTGAAGGATGAATATAGCAAATTGGAAGTGTTTTCAAGTGATGATGGATGATATGCGATAAGTTGAGAAGCTAATATGAAAGTTCAAAGAAGTTTGCAATAATTTGCAGAACTTAGAAATATGAAGCGAGGCTTGGACTCAAGAGGATGGCTCTTAAATCAGATGATAATTGAGAGGGTGACTTCTTTCCTGTTGTTCCAAGTAACTAGTACAAGTCTATATACATTTTGAAGAGATAGTACTAAAAAGGAAATATAACATGTGTGGACCATGAGGCAGTATGCACAGCAATAAAGGATTTTGTAAATTATAAAACAAATAAGAAATGATAATAATTAAAACATACAGTGTTGCAGTATAGTAAAAGTACTTATCCTATTGTTTCAATATATTATTGAAACACAAAAGCACCATTATTGCATTCTAAAAGTCTTTTGTCGTGTCTCCTTGTGTCTGGTAGTGTTTGATATGTGACACAGTAGCTTGTACTGGATATGCTGTGTGTATCGAAATGGTGTTGGGATAGCCATATGGTGGCCAACATCATTCAAAGTGCTGTGAAGTTATTTGAAGGCATTTGAAATGTTGCGAAGTCATTTAAAATGGTTCAAAATTGGTTCAAAATCGATTTTTTGGGATGCGTAGGGATTGGGATCATAAGTCATAATGTGTCGATACATTTGGAAACCTTCCCAGACCCTAGAGCACATAATGAACTTATCAAGGAGGCAAGTACTCAGTGTCTCTGCTCTCTTGGACTCGGGTGCCATGGGCCTTTTCATTGATTCTCATCTAGTCCAACAAAAATGACTTAACACCTGCTCACTGTCTGGACCCATACCTGTCTATAATGTGGACAGTTCCCCAAATGAAGCTGGGGCAATTCAGGAGGTCATAGACCTAGTCCTCTGCTACAAGGACCATAATATAAGGGCAACCTCAAGCCTCACTTAATAATGAGCTAACAGAGGGGAATCTGAAGTTAATATTATATTACATAATATGACACTTCAGGCACACCTAACAAAGGGGAATTTAAAGAGAAAACTCTATGGACCCATCTGTCCATGCCCAGTATATGTGATAGACCCAAAAATTTAATAATAGACTAAAAATAGCAAAAGGCAAAAATGGGTGGATTAAGCTGTGGAATGATGTCACCTTAATGGGTAAACATCAAGAAGGGGTCCCACCTCTAACAATAGATCTGTCAACATGTACCAACAAGGGAAAAACCAAAAAATAATTATAAAATAGGAATAAAATCATCAAAAATCATAGAAAAGGCAGAATAGGGTGAAATAAAATGTAAAAAAACATGGGACAAACACAGAGAATTGCTCAGATGCCTGGGATGCCTTACTTTCCCTTTACATCAACCCTCTTCTATGATGCATTGGCCTGATGCATTGGACATTGTATCTGGCCAAAATTGGACACCTGGATGCATTGAGGTGCAAAAGAATGTCACTGGTGGAACTCCTTGATCAACTGTGGGGCATTCATATCAGACTCTGTAACCCAATAGTTCTCTTCATACCCATAACACTTCCAGTGCATCAGGTATTCAAGTTTACCTCGATGTAAGCAGCTGTTTAGGATGGACTTGACTTCATACTGAGGTTTGCCTTTGATGACTGTAGGCAGTGGAGGAGGTTGCACCATGCATCCAAAAAATGGATCAGTGGGGGCTGGCAGCAGTTTGAGGACATGGAAGACAGGGTGCAGTCTGGATATTGACTGTGGTAGCTGTAGGCAATAGGCATGCAACCCAATGTGTTTGGTGATAAGAAAGGATCCAAGGAAGTAGTGGGCGAGTTTCTTGGATGGTCATGTAGTGGAAATGTCACTGGAGTCGAGGTAGACACAATCACCAATCTTGTATGTGGGTGTGGGTGAATGGTGTTGGTTGTAGAAGTGTGCCATATCATCCTTTGCCTTAGCCAAAACTGCCTTCGCCTCCTCCAAGGTGTCCTTCATCTGCTCTGTAAACTCATTCACTGTCTCCAAGTGTGTTGGTGCTTGATGAGGCTCAAATTTTATGCATGGGTGTTATCCTGTATCAAGAAGGAAGGGAGTTTGTTGGGTGGAGGAATGGACATGATTGTTGTACCCAAACTCAGCCATGAAGAGGACATCTTTTTAGTCATCCTGTCACTCATTGATGAAGATGCAGATATACTGCTCCAGTTCTTGGTTGATGCACTCTGTCTGTCCATCTGTCTGTGGGTGGTCGAGGCAAAGAGTTTGATCCCCAGTAGGCAGTACAGCTCTCGGATGAACTTTGCAACAAATTGTAGCTCTCGATCGCAGAGGAATGCACCTGGCAATCCATGGAGCTTCCACACATGGCACAGATAGAGTTGAGCCACTTCAAGTGTAGTGATAGTCATATGAGTGGGGATGGGATGAGCTTGCTTCCCAGCAGAGTCAACTGTGCACCAACCAGGAGAAGGTGTAACTCACCCATGGGCTTGCATCATGGGGTCTTGGTGCATAAGCAGAGATCACAGGTGCAACAGTACTGACCAATGAGTTGAGACATTTGGGGCTACCAATAATTCTGCAATATGAGCTCCAACGTCTTCCAATCCCCAGGGTGGCCAGCAATGAGTGAGTCATGGTGTTGGGAGATGAGTTGTCATCAGAGATGGGGATTGTTAGGGATGTAGATATGGTCACTAAAGTATAGGATGTCATCCTTTTCTGTCCATTCTGCTGCATGAAGCAAAAGAGTAGATCCCTTTCTCAGCTCCTTCACTGTTAGAGCCACAGCATCCTCATGTAGACCACTATGGTTTGCATGATAAATGCTACTTTGGTGATAGGTCTACTTTGCTCCTTAAGCACTGGAAGCACATATACATTATTCCTCATACTCTCATTTGACTTCTACAACTCTCTGAACATTTATGAACACCTGTGAAACCTTGAAAAACAACTTCAAACCTATTTCAAGATGTTTCAAACAACTTCGACAACTTCGGATTATTTTGTGCACACTTGGCCATCATAGGATAAGCACCTGGAACAAAGCTTGACAGAACAAGTTACAGTTTTGGTTGCAATGAGGTATTTCAACATTTCTATGATTTATTAGAACAATAAAAGAGGTACCACTTGATATGTTACCATCTGTGAAGTCAAAAGGACTTTCATTTTACCCTTAATCTCTCTCTCATGTAAACCTCATGTTCTATTTCCTTTTTAGTACTCCTTCTTTAAAAACTTATTTAAACTTGTACTACTTACTGTTTAAAACAAGAAATTCATCATCTATCATCCCATATCATCAGATTTAAAGTCTAGCTTCATATCTAAGCTGCTTGATCATATACTAAAAGTTCCACAAAACTTCACAAACTTCTTCGAACTTCATATTTCCTCAAAACAACTTTGCACTATCTCGAAACTGTTCGTAGCTTGTCAAAAACCTTCATATGCTGCTAAAACCTTTCACAACCCTTCTCATTACTTTGTACCCCTCTCTACAATCCTTGGGTAACAGTGGTGATATTTAGGACCACCTTGCACCCTTCCTCTAGCCTGTGTAACACTTCTTAGACCTCTTTTACCAGGTTTTTGTTTGGCTTCCAGGTTGAGTATCATCATTGGATACTGTGCTCCTCAGCCTTCAAGGTAACCCCCTTTAGTGCACAGACTGTAAACAGATCAGGTTCCTACAACACAATACCTTGATTGTCATTGCTTCCATCTCCATGATCTGGATGATGAGAGAGGGCATCAGTCTTCCTCATGCTGCAGCACAGGCAATGGTGCAGGGAGAAGTCAAACTTGGAGAGGTAGAGGAACCAGCAAGTACTAGAGATGGAATCATGTTTCCTGGTGCAGAAATCAAGAAAAGGGACAACTCATCTATATTCAACATGAAAATTTTTTTGATCCAATTGGAAATTTAATCATATTTTTCAATCAATACAAATTATAGCATTTACTATCAAGTGAAGATCAAAAGATGCATTGAATGCCATAGAGAAAATATAAATAAAAAAATCAAAAATTTTGAAAGGTTTTATGCATACTCTCATATTAAATATCTAAAAATAACTTATTATTACTCAAATATAAAACACCTAAATAAATTGGTAGTAAATACCTCATGCAGAGAATTATTGATGGCAATTAAGTTTCTTGGTGGTCATGAAGCACTTGAGGTTTTTGTGGTCTGTCCAAATCTTGACCTTGTGTTAAGCACCCTCCAAAAAAAGTTGCCACTCTTCTAATGCCTGCATTATTGCCAACATCTCCTTGTTTTGGATCTCATAATTGCATTCCACAGCACTGAGACTCTACAAGTAGAAGGCAATGGGGTGCCACTTCTGATCCTCTGAAGACTATTGGGACAACACTGCACCCATTGCAAAGTAAGAACTGTTAGCTTCTACATAGAAAGGGTAGGAGTTGTCAGCAAAGGTGAGGATGGGAGTAGTAGTGACCATCTCTTTGAGCTTCTCAAATGCCTCCTGCTGTGCATTTCCCCAGCTCCATGCCCTCTTGCCCATGGAATCAAATAGTGGGTGTGCATGGTGTGAGAAATATTTAATAACGCACTGATAGAAATTAATGAAGCCTAGGAAAGGCTGCACCTCTTTCTTGTTTGTGGGTGTGGGCCATGTCATAACACCAGCAACCTTGACCAGATCCATCTCCACCTGCCCATCCGAAATAATTAAGCCCAGGTATTCTATTCATTTCTTCTCAAATGCACACTTGTCATGATGAAGATAAAGTTTGTGCCATCAAAGTCCCTCCAGTACCAGGTGTGTGATTTGATGGTGTTCATTGAGGTCTCAGGTAGAGATGAGGATGTCATTGAGGTAGACACAGAGCACACCCTTCAGTATGAGATTGTGGAAGATGTCATTCATCATGGTCTGAAAGGTGGCAGGGCTGTTAGTGAGCCCAAAGAACATAACAAGCCACTCAAAAAGATTATGATTTGTGTGAAATGCTGCCATCCACTTGTCTCCTTCCTTTACCCACACATTGTTATAACCCCAATGGACATCGAGTTTGGTGAAATAACATGCCCCACAGAGTTGCTTGACAAGTTCAGATATGAGGGGCAGCAAATAATGATTCTTGACTATGATGTCATTAAGTCATCAGTAGTCTTGGACCAGTTAAAGGAAGCCATCCTTCTTTTTGACAAAGAAGAAGGGCAAGGCCATGGGTGACTTAAAATGGTGGATATGGCCAGAAGCCAAGTGCTCATCAATGAACTTGTTAAGTTGTCATTGTTCTTCAGGGAGAGAGGGTAGACCTTGCAGGAGGAAGGCATGGTGCCCAGCATGAGCTCAATTACATGATCACATAGCTTATGATTAGGAAGTGAGTCAATGCTTAGAGAAGACATCCTTGAAGTCATGCAGGTGAGGAAGCACAGAGTCAGTGAAGGATTTGGGCACACCGTTCTTGTAGAAGGCCTTTGCGAGGCATTGGGAGACATTCAAGGTAGCACACACCTCATGTGAAGGGTTAATAGCAGTGTAAAAAATTTGGTTACCTTCCTCAATCTGCTCCACCTCCTCTTCATTATTGTCAGAGTCAGTTGCAAGGTCTGGAACATCTTTTAAGTCCACATCAGGCAGGGGCATTGGACCAGCACAACATTTTCAAGTGCACTACAACAGTACCTTTCACCCTTGGCATTCCTGTCTGCCTTTAGTGAAGCAAGTATGACAATGAGAAAAACAACAACTCATAATGACTTCATCTGTCACCCAGTCGACCTCAGGATTATGGCCATAAAGCCATGGGTAGCCCAAGATTGCCTCCTGTTTTTCCAATTGGGTGACAGCAAAGAGAGCCTATTCAGTATAGTCCTTGTAGTGGAGGACCAGGTCTACAACCTCCTGAATTGCCCCAGCTTCATTTGTGGAACTGTCCACATTGTAGATGGGTATGGGTTGAGACAGCGCATGGGTGTTAAGTTATTTTTGTTGGACTAGGTGAGAGTTGATGAAAAGGCCCATGGCACCTTGGTGCAGGAGAGCAGAGATGCTGAGAACTTGCTCTGTATCCATAGTCTGCACCTCAACTTTCAATTCTAATGATTGCTGGGAGGGTGTGGATGCTACAATGTACTTGCATGGTAGCTTGCACTCCCAAGATTTCAATCTGGAGAGAGGAGGATCAGGTGTAGGTGGAGCAGGTGTGACTTTCATTGAGCTGAGGGATTCAAGGGGGGGGGGGGGAGATTGGTCATGGAGTGAAGTTCTTTCTTCAATGGGTCAACCAGCAGGACTTCAAAGCAGTTACTGGTGGGCAGCAGGGGCAGACAATTGGAGGGATTGGGGGCATGTGTGGTAGTAGTGGCATGGAGTGTAGTGTTAAAAGCTGCATTCATGAGTTGGTTCTCATCACAGAGAGAAGCAGCTTTGTACCAAGCATCAATATTATCATCAGCTTTGTACCAAGCATCAATATTATCATGAACTGGGCACCCCTTCAACATCTGTGCAATCTGATTCTGAACCTCTTGATTGAGACCATGACAAAATTTAACTACCACTGACAGCCCACTCCCATATCCCACCATGTCCACTAAATCTCTGAACTCATCGATATAGTCGTCCACAGATCGGTTGGTGCACTTGGTGATACAAGGATGACTCAAGGTGAATTGCAGCTCATTGGTGCTCAGAGAGAAGGCAGAAATTCCATACAAACTCCCCCCTAACATTGATAATACTCGACCTGGAAACCTAACAAAAACCTGTTAAAAGGCCTAAGACGTTGATAGGTCCACTACACGCTTTAAGGTCTGGAGAACAGTTTTACTCGTATCGAGACATTACAACAGACATTCTGAATCACTACAAATGCCACGAAATCGACGTCGAATCTATTTTGAACGATTTCAAACACTTTCGTGACACTTCGAACGATTTCGAACAACTTCGCGACACTTTGAGCGACTTCGCAGAATTTCAAACAACATCGGCCGCTGTATAGCTGTGTTAAAATACTTTTGATACACGCTGCACATCCAGAACAAGCTATTTAGTCGCATATCAAGCACTACCGGACATGAGGAGGGATTACAAGAGAGTTAGAATGCTATAAGTGCATTTTTGTGTCTCATTGATATATTAAAGCAATAGAACAAGAACTCTTACTATATTGGGACAATGTACGTTTCACTTATTATCATATTTCATTTTGTTTTATGTTTCACAATACCTTTATTTGCTGTGCATACTGCCTTGTGTTCTACACCTGTTATTATTTCCTTTTTAGTACTATCTCTTCATTTTGTATATAGACTTGTGTTAGATACTTAGAACAAAAAGAAAAGAAATAGAACAATGGGGAACAGCACAAGTTACCCTCACAGTTATCATCTGACTTAAGAGTCGTTCTCTTGAGTCTTAGCTCGCATTGCATCTCTAAAAGTTCTGCGAAATATCGCGAACTTCCTCGAAACTATTGTATTCGCTCTCCATTTTATCGCCCATCACCTGTCTCCATTTGGCAAACACCTCACATTCGTTAAACCTGCTGTTCGATATACTTCGAACCTCTTCAAACTTATTCAAACTATTTTGTGCATCTTCGAACTTATTCGAACCGCTTCACACGCCTTCGAACTTCTTTCGAACTCTTTCGAACAACTTCGTATGCCTATACAGAATATTCGCCACAGCCCTTACCATTTCGCATTACTAAACATTATGTTTTGGTCTCAGCAGTGATATTTAGTACCACCTCGCACCCTTCCTCTGGCCTGTGTTATACCATCCGAAGCCATTAGTAGGTTTTGTTTGGGTTTCCGGGTTGAGTACCATCAACGTATAACACAGGCTAGAGGAAGGGTGCAAGTTGGTACTAAATATCACCGCTGTTACCCAAAGGTCATGATTAGAAGTGTGGAATGGTGAGATGTGTTACGAATAGTCTTTAGGCACATACAAAAAGATTCAAAAGAGGTCCAAAAGATGTTTGGAGATGTTTGAAATAGTTTTGAAGAGTTTCAAGGATGTTTAAAGAGTTTGGAAAGAGTTTTGAAGAGTTGGGAAAGAATAGGAGTGGTTTTGTGGAATATCATGGAAGAAATATAGTGAATTGAAAGCATTTCCAAAAGACGATAAGTGATATGCAATATGTCGAGAGGCTAGTATGAAAGTTTAAAGAAGTTTACAATAATTTGCAGAACTTTGAAATATGAAGCAAGGCTTGGACTCAAGAGGACAGCTCTTAAATCAGATGATAGTGGAGAGGGTAACTTATTCTCTGTTTCTTCTAAGTAACTAGTACAAGTCTATATACATTTTGAAGAGATAGTACCAAAAAGAAAATATAACATGTGTAGAACATGAGGCAATATACACAACAATGAGAACTTTGTAAATCATAAAACAAATGAGAAATAATAATAATTGAAATGTACAGTGTCCCTGTATAGTAAAAGTACTTATCTTATTGCTTCAATATATCATTGAAACACAAAACTGCCATTATCACATCCTAAGTTTTTTATCATCTCTCCTTGTGTCCAGTGGTGCTCGATATGCAGTGCAGTAGCTTGTACCAGATGTGCCATGTGTATCAAAAGGGTTTTGGAATAAATATATGGCAGCTGACATTGTTTAAAGTGGTGTGAAGTTATTCAAAGGTGTTTGAAGTGTTGCAAAGTTGTTCAGAATAGTTCAAAATTGGTTCAAAGTTGAATTTGTGGAGTTTATAGAGGTTGGGATCATAAGTCATAATGTGTCAATATGTTTTGAACCCTTTCCAGACCCTGGAGTGTGCAATGGACCTATCAATATTACCACAAGAGGAGAGAGAAAGGGAACTGAGTTTCTGGGCTTGGCACAAAATGTGGTCGATGTAGAGGTAGGTGTGCTCAGACTTCATGTATGTGAAGGCCCAATAAATTTTTGTGGTGTTGTCCAGGAACTGATTACTGATGTATAACTTACAGGAGTTGAGGAAAGAATGTCCATGAGAGCATGCACCATTAAAGTTAGCAAAGGGGATGGTTAAATCTGTATGCTAGTGGTATTGGGTAGAGTATTATGCTGGGAGCAGTTGGGATAGAGATAAATGGAATATTAGATGAGGAACTAAGCTGTATGGTGAGTCATTGTCCCTCTCATTATTATACTTGCTTCACTGGTACTAAATATCACTGCTATTACCCAAAGGTTGTGGTTAGAAGCATAAAATGGTGAGACACATTGTGAATGAACTCTAGGAGTGTATAAAAAGATTTAAAGGAGGTTTAAAAGATGTTCAAAGGAGTTTGAAAATGTTCGAAGTAGTTTTAAGGAAGTTGGAAGATGTTCAAAATAGTTCAGGAAGCTTCGAAAGAGTCGGGATGGTGTCAAGGTATATCGAGAAGCAAATATAGCAAATGAAAAGCATTCTTCGAGTGACAATGGGCAATAGGCGATAAGTCGAGGAGCAAATACAAAAGTTCAAAGAAGTTCACAATATTTTGCAGAACTCAGAGATATGATGTGAGGCTAAGACTCAAGAGGATTACTCTTAAATCAGATGATAAGGGAGAGGGTAACTTCTTCTCTGTTACCTTTGCCTGTTTTTCTAAGTAACTAGTACAAGTCTATATACAATTTGAAGAGATAGTACTAAAAAGGAAACAATAACATGTGGAAAACATGAGGCAGTATGCACAGCAAATAAAGGTATTGTAAAACATAAAACAAATAAGAAATGATAATAAATGAAATGTACATTGTCCCAGTATAGTAAAAGTACTTGTCCTATTGCTTCAATATATCATTGAAACATAAAACTGCATTTATCACATTCTAGATCTTTTGTCATCTCTCCTCATGTCTGGTGGTGCTCAATATGCGATAAAATAGCTCATTCCGGTTGTGCAGCATGTATTGAAAGGGTTTTGGAACAGCTATATGGTGGCCAACATCATTTGAAGTGGTGCAAAGTGATTCAAAGGCATTCAAAATGTTGCAGAGTCATTCAAAATCATGTGAGGTTGTTTGAAAGTTCAAAATTAGTTCAAAAAGGGTTCAAAATCAATTTCGTGGCATTTGTAGTGGTTCGGAGCATGTGTCATAATGTGTTGATATGTTTAGAAGCACTCTCCAGACCTTAAAGTGTGCAATGGACCTTTCACCGAACTCATCAACCAACTCCATAGGGCACATTATTTCATCAAACTCAATGTCCACTGAGGTTATAATAATGTACAGATAAAGGAAGGGGATGAGTGGAAGGCAGCATTTCACATGAATCATGGTCTTTTTGAGTGGCTTGTCATGTTCTTTGCTCTCACTAATAACCCTGCTACTTTTCAGACCATGATAAATGACATTTTTCATGACCTCATACTGGAAGGTGTTGTCTGCATCTACCTTGATGACATCCTCCACTTCACCCAAGACCTCAATGAACATTGCTAGATCACACACCTGGTACTGCAGCAACTTTGATGGCACAAGCTCTACCTTTGTTATGTCAAGTGCAAATTTGAGAAGATACATATTAAATACCTGGGCTTGATTATTTTAGATGGACAGGTGGAGATGGACCCAGTCAAGGTTGCTGGTGTTATGATGTGGCCCACACCCACAAACAAGAAAGAGATGCAGTCTTTCCTAGGCTTCATTAATTTCTATCGGTGCTTTATTAAAGATTTCTCACACCATGCACATCCACTATTTGATCTCATGGGCAAGGGGGCATGGAGCTGGGGAAATGCACAGCAGGAGGCATTTGAGAAGCTCAAAGAGATGGTCACTTCTACTCCCATCCTCACCTTTGCTGACAACTCCTACCCCTTCTGTGTAGAAACTGACAGTTCTGACTTTGAGATGGGTGCAGTGTTGTCCCAACAGTCTCCAGAGGACCAGAAGTGGCACCCCATTGCCTTCTACTTGAGTGCTGTGGAATGCAATTATAAGATCCACAACAAGGAGATGTTGGCAATAATGTAAGTGTTAGAAGAGTGGCAACATTTCTTGGAGGGTGCTCAATACAAGGTCAAGATCTGGACAGACTACAAAAACCTCGAGTACTTCATGATCATCAAGAAACTTAATTGCTGTCAAGCCCATTGGTCCCTCTACTTCTCCAGATTTAATTTCTCCCTACACCACTGCCCAGGTCACAGCATGGGGAAGACTAATGCACTCTCCCATCATCTGGACCATGGGGATGGAAGCATTGACAACCAAGGTATTGTATTGTTACAACCTGACCTGTTTACAGTCCATGCATTGGAGGGTGTCACCTTGAAGAGTGAGAAGCACAGTATCCTGCATGGCATTCATCATGCAAACTGTAGCAGTTTACACAAGGATGCTGTGGTTCTAGCAGTGAAGGAGCTGAGGAAGGGATCCACCTTTTTGCTTCATGCAGCAGAATGTGCAGAAAAAGATGACATCCTGTACTTCCATAATCATATCTACATCTCTAATGACCCCTAGCTTCGATGATGACTCATATCCTAGCACTATGACTCACTGGTTACTGGCCACCCTGAGTGCTGGAAGACATTGGAGCTTGTGTTGTGGAATTATTGGTGGCCCCATATGTCTTGACTCATTGGTCAGTACTGTCACACCTGTGATCTCTGCTTATGCACCAAGACTCTATGATGCAAACCCATGGGCAAGTTACACCTCTTTCCAGTCCCAGAGAGTTATTGGGATGTTGTCAGTATGGACTTTGTTGTGGAACTACTGGAATTCAATGGGTTTGACATGGTAATGTGCATGGTTGACTCTGCTGGAAAGCAAGCTCACTCATATGATTGTCACTGCACTTGGAGCAGCTCAACTCTATTTGTGCCATGTGTGAAAGCTCCATGGGTTGCTGGGCACATTCCTTTGTGATTGGGGGCTGCAATTCATTGCAAAGTTCATCCGAGAGCTGTACTGTCTATTACTCCTGGCCTCGACTGCCTATTACCCAGACAGATGGACAGACAGAGCACATTAACCAAGAGCTAGAGCAATACATCTGCATCCTCATAAATGAGTGACAGGATGATTGGAAAGACCTCCTCTCCATGGCTGAGTTTGGGTACAACAATCATGTCCACTCCTCCACTCAACAAACCCCATTCTTCCTTAACACAGGGTGACACCCATGCATGGGCTTTAAATCTTGTCAAGCACCATCACACCTAGAGACAGTGAACAAGTTCACAGAGCAGATGAGGGACACCTCAGAGGAGGCAAAGGTGATGCTAGCTAAGGCTAAGGACAACATGGCATCTACAAGCAACACCATTTACCCACATCCACCTATAAGGTTGGTAATTATGTCTACCTCGACTCCAGTGACATTGCCACCATGCGACCATCCAAGAAACTCACCCACTGCTTCCTTGGACCCTTTCTCATCACCAAGTGCATCAGGTCACATGCCTATTGCCTATGACTGCTGCAGTTAATGTCCACACTATACCCCATCTTCTATGTCATCAAACTACTGCCAGCTCCCATGGATCCATTCCCAGAGCACATGACATGAGCTCCTCCACTGCACATAGTCATTGAAGACAAACCTCAGTACAAGGTCAAATCCATTCTAGATAGCCATTTGTGTTGAGGGAAACTCAAATACCTGGTACATTGGAAGGGTTATGGATACAAAGAAAATTCTTGGGTTGCAGAGTCCAATGTGAATGCCCCATGGCTGGTCAAGGAATTCCATTATCAACATTCCTCAGCACCTCAACACATCCAAGCATCTGACTTTGGCCAAATATGGTTTTGAATGCATTGGATAGATGAATAGTGCAAGGAGTGCACAGTGAGAATGTGAATTGCTGGCAAAGTGTAAGAGAGCACATAAAGGCACATCAAGCACACAGTAAACTGTGAATGGCAGATAATGAGTGCAGGGGTACACAAAAGCAGTTCAAAGCATAACAAAGCACATTTAAGGTGCATGGTAAATGGCAGCTAAGGGTGGTCTAAAGGTGCAGTGGCAATGTAAAAGGTGCCCAAAAGTGCACAGAAGTGCATGGAAGCACACTAAGGCACAGCTAGCATCCAATTCATCACAGTTCCCCGCATCTGGCAAATCTTTGTGCTTCCATAAAAGATATGCATCCATGAGAAAATGGAGCTGACTTCTCCAAGCATTTATGCATTGTTGGATACAGTCTTGGCATGTTTGCAGATCTCCTGTTTTTCTTTGCCTGCAGATTTTGCAATTGAGTACACAAAAAAATTAAATCAAATCAAAAAAGCAAATCTAGGAGTCATGCCTTCTAAAATCTGATGAAGAATGGCTTCTCCACCAGCATGGCTTTGAAGGAATGTTTCATCTCCCAGGCCAGGAGGCAAGTGGTTATCAATATCATCCCAAGAATCTACATCCATCATGTCAGTGTTGCCCGAGTCACTGGTGAAGTCATGAAGCAATTGTTCACATTCAGAGAAACTGAGGGCTACAGAAATGTTAACTGCATGTCAACCAAGAGAACATGTTATAATCTAGGTACATACCAGCAAGATGATTCCATTGTGCCTTTTTTGCAATTGCAATCTGGCATGCAGATTTATTCAAGTGCACAGTTTAGGCTGGTGTAATCCATCGCTGAAGCCCATGGCCACTGTAACTAATGGATACCGCATTGGAAAGATTCTTACTTTTGCGAGGAGGCATGTACTAGTAGACAGCACTGCAATAGGGAGAAGTAAAAACCCAGAACAATGTGGCAGGCATGGCTGAGAATAGATTGACCTTTGGTGATAACTTATGTTCAAAGAGAATGAATGATGAAATATGAATGAAGCAGCAAGGGAGAGGGCAGCAGGGAAAGGGGAGGTACATGGGAAGGGCATGGGAGGTGAGTATGACAGTGGGAAAGTGTTGCAAGAAAGAACTGAACAAGGCAGCAGGGAAAGCGGGAAGGTATGTGGAAAGGGCATGGGAGGTGAGAGTAACAGTAGGAAAGTGCTAGAACAGGGAACCGAACAAGGATGGGGGGCGGGGAGAGTGGGGAGGTACATAGGAAGGGTGTGGGATGTGAGTTTGACAGCAGAAAAGTGCCAGAAGAGGGAACCGAACAAGGATGGGAGGCGGAAAGAGCAGGGAGGTATGTGGGAAGGGTGTGGGAGCTATGAATGATGCCAGGATAGTCATGACAAGCTGTGGGAAGCATTTGATGGCAGTATGATGTCAGTATGATGGGCGGGAAGTGTTGAAATGAGGTTGACAAGGTGTGGGAAAAGGTTTGATGGCAATATGATGTCAGTATGATGAGTGGGAGGTCAGCAGTGGTGGGCTAACACTATCTATTACATATGCTACAGATGTTTTGTGGGAGTGATGGCAGACTAAATGGGGGAATTTTTTGGCTAAGCATGGTGATGATTGATGGGATGACATGCATAACATATGCTATGGTCATTTTGTGGGAATGATGGGAGTGATGGTTAATGGGAATATGTAAAATTTGTCAGGCTTGGTCAGAGCTGTGCAAAATTTGTCAGAAATGATCACATTAGTCAAAGCTGACTAAAATTTGTCAGCTCTGACTAATATAGCTGGGCTTCAAAATGTGGTCATTGCATATGTAGAGGTGAGCTGCAGCTGAGTTTGAAGTGGACTTTGAAACTTCACAAGTGAGCTAAGTGTGGAGAGGAGTGTGAAGGAGTGTGAGGGGAGTGTGAGGGGTGGGGAGGGGGTGTGGAGGGGTGGGCAGGAGGGGGATGGAGAAGAGGTATGAGGGGTGGGGAGGGTATGAGGAGTGTAGAGGGGGGATGGGAACATGGGAGAGTGAGAGGGGGATGGGGAGGGGGAAGGGGGAGGTGGGGATAGCAATAAGGAAGGGGGAGATAGGAATGGGAATAGGAGATGGGGAGGAGGAGATGGGAATGGGAATGGGAGATGGGAAGGGGGAGAGGGGGAGGGGGAAGGGGGAGAGTGGGAAGAGGGAGATGGGGATGGGGATAGGGGATATGGGGATATGGGGATATGGGATATGGGGATGGAGATACAGATAGGGATGGGGATGGAGATGGAGAGAGAGATAGAGATGGGGATGGGGATAAACACTACAACCCCCCCCACGTTGACTTGGGGCCAATGGTCCCAAGTAAACTGAAGAGTTGTGTACTATCTAAAAGTCAACTAAACAGTTGTGTGACCATAAACCCCCAAACATTGACTTTGGGCCGAAGGTCCAAAGGCAACTGAAGAGTTGAGTAACTGTAGTGGGATTAAGCATTGTGTTACATATATGTGAGCTGGCCCATGCCGGTGTCAGGCTGAGCGAGCAAATCGAGCGAATGCCATGACAAAGGCATGGGTCATAAGCTCGTCTACTACATATGCTGCAACCATTTTGTGGGAGTGATGGTGAGCTAAATGGGGAAGTTTTTTGGCTGAGAATGGTGATTGATCAGTGATGATTGATGGGATGATGCATCTACTACATATGCTGCAACCATTTTGTGAGAGTGATGTCATGATGGGATCAGGGCTAAAAATAGATGACAATCTGTATAATGTAGGCTACGTTTGTTTTGTGGGAATGATAGGAGTGATGGTTGATGGGATTATCTAAAATTTGTTAGGCTTGGTCAGAGCTGTGCAAAATTTGTCAGAAATGATGGCATTAGTCAGAGCTGACTAAAATTTGTCAGCTCTGACAAATACAACTGGGTTTGAAATGTGGTCATCCCATATGTAATAGTACCAGTCAGTAATAAGTCAATACAAATTTGTAGTGAGGTCAATAACAAGTCAATACAAATTCGTAGTGAGGTCAGTAACCAGTCAATACCAATTTGTGATTTGTAATGAAGTCAGTAACATGACAATACCAATTTGTAATGAGGTCAGTAACAAGTCAATACAAATTTGTGATTTGTAATGAAGTCAGTAACAGGACAATACAAATTTGTAATGAGGTCAGTAAAAAGTCTTGAGTCAGTAACAGGTCAATACAAATTTAATGAAGTCAGTAACATGTCAATAGAAATGTATAATGAGGTCAGTAACAAGTCAAATACCAAAAAGGGAGATTTTCATGCATAAAATTTCGGTTGCGATATAGTGGACACCTACTTTCACACCTCTTCTGGAACATGCACAACATGACCAAACAGCTGACATTTCCTTACATGTGGAGAGAGAGTGCACGACAATCAATTGAGGACCTCTCTTCACACAAAATTTGGGGCTATAATAGTGATACTATTGCAATTGCTATCTATTATTGAATAGCAAATTTGTGATTGTTATTATAAAAGTGTTGAAATTGTTTATTGGAAGTAGAAAACAGTTGGATTATAGTGAGTGTTGTGACAACTGGCTGTTAAAGGAAGTTGTTGCTGACCTTACTTCAGCTGTGCTGGATTGTTGGCTATTGAACAAATTTATTGTTGGGCTTTACCATTACTAAACATGTGAGTGGTGTTGGCATATGTTGCAATAATAATGGCTAATTAGAGTGTTTGAAGGAATCAAATTAGACCTTCTACACCAGAAGTGGAAAGGGCTAGAATCAGAGATGCAGACCATCTGGAAAGGTTGCAGATGACCAATCCTGATGAGAGGAGAAACAGAGTCAGAGTGACTGCCCCTGCTGAAGGAATTGTTCCACTGAACTATGGAGCTGCATTGGCAGCTCAGATACCACAGGTGCAGATGCCTGCTGATTGGGATGCTCCAAGGCAGTTTGAATTGCCTGTTGTACCTCCTGCTCCTGTATTACATAGGAGAGGGGCTCCTGTGATGCCATCTGGACCTCTTTTGGCAAACCATGGAATAGGGGCAAATATAGCTTCTACTATATCACAGGTTCAACTGCCAGCAGGGTGGAATGCACCTTTGGCCAATCCTATTCCTGTAGGTCCACCTGCACCTCAGTTACAAACAAGAAGGGGAAGAGGGAGAGGGAGGGGACTGGGACCATTGCATAATATTTCAGGTGGTCAAGCAGATCCTGCACTCAATAATCTGCATAGGGGACATATTGCATTGAGGGAAAGAACTGCAGATTATGATGCACGTCTTCAGGAGTTACAACAAGCTGAGGCAACTAAGAAGTATCAGCATCAGCAGGAATTATTACAGATGGTTGCTGAGGAAAGAAGAATTGCTGAGGCTGTTGCTGCCAGAGAGAGGATATCATAGCAGGTGGCTGAAATGAGTAGGCAGCATAATCTGCAATTGCAGCAGGTGATTGAAAAGCAGCAAGCTGCTGAAGTGGAAGGAGCTAGGAGGTCCAATTGGCAATTGCAGCAGGTGGCTGAAGAAGAGCAGCACATGCAAGCTGCTGCAGCTGAAGAGTATGCACATAGGCAAGCTGCTGAAGCTAAAGCAGTTAGACAGCACAATCAACAATTACAGTGGCTGGCTGAACTGGAAAAGCAGAGGGAAGCAGCTGAAGCTCAAGAGCATGCACAAAGACAAACTGCTGAAGCTAAAGCAGCTAGGAATCATGCTTGGCAATTGCAGCAGCTGACTAAACAGGAAAGGAACAGGCAAGCTGCTGAAGCTGAAGCAGCCAATCAACAATTGCAGGAGCTGGCTGAACAGGAGCTGGAGAGGCAGGGAGCTGTCCAGCAAGCTGCTTTAGTTGCTGAGCCACGATATCATGATCCACCCAGACATATTAATATAGAGGCTGCATTGCAAGAACATAACAGGCACGATCAGGAATGGGCTCTCAGATGCATCAGATGTGGAGAAATGAACAGCGTGCAGATGAGCAGGCACAGATGGATGAGGCTGAGGAGCTCCAACGTTTATCCATTGCAGACAGGATGTTACGAGAGAACTGCGCAGATGGGGGGAATCCAATTTTCTATTGTCTTTATTGTCTTGTACCACGTACGTCCCACGTTATTGTCCTTTACTCTTTTGTCTCGGCAACGCGTGTCTTTACTCTGCACCTTTTACCTTCTCACGCTATTGTAGTGTACTGCAGACGCTTACTGTTTCTATTGTCCTTATTGTCCTTACCGTCCTTATTGTTCTCGATCTCACTTGTACTATTTAATGCAACGAATATACGACTGGTCAGCTAGCTTGACCTAGTCTTTTCTACAACTCCTATTGAGTCGCGATCTAAGCCTTAGCTCAACCGATGCTTACGAGCCTCGGTGAATCTTAAAACTCTTTGAACGTCGTCGCTTACGAGCTTCGATTACATTTTGATCTAGGAGTTATTGACCATAACACAGGAACTTGCATCAACGAGTGATGAGGTGAATCAATTGGCTAACAATATGTCTGGAGATCGGATTGATCAATATTGAGCTCAAGTGGATGCATAGGCAGAACAAATTCAGATGGATAGGGAAATGGCTGCATTGTTAGCTGCTGAGTATGAAGAACAGAGGAATAATGAGATTGCTTTGAGGAGAGAAATGGAGAATGAGGAATCTAAGGATAATGATGGGAGCCAGTCTTCTTTGCAATTTCCACCTTCTCCCCTGCCATCAGATTATTATGATGAATTTGGAAGGGTGACCACTTTGCAATTTTCACCATCTCCTATGCCATCAGATTATTATGATGAGTTTGGAAAGGTGTCTCCTCTACAATTTCCATCTTCTCCTCTGCAATCTTCATCACCACTGCTGCCTGACCCAATATTCCATGTTCCATCATTGCCACCTTCTCCCATGCAATCTCCTTCACTGCTGCCACCTGCTTCATTCTTGAATCCCCCAATGTTGCCACCTTTGCCTCCACCTATGCCTGTACCTCTACCTCCACGTCAACCTGCAAGGCCATTACCACTCGGTCGTGCACCTTATCAGGAACCAATTCCCAGACATTCACTTGGACCCATGAATGTGGAGTGTCCACACTGCCATGCCTTGCATTTTGATTGTGAAAAACTGTCCAGGTCTACCAGAGCTGTGCCAAAGTTTGGAAGTTGCTGCTTGCAGGGACAAATTCGTCTGCCATCTTTCCGACCTGCTCCTGCCACATTGCGAGATCTGTTGTGTGGCAAAAGTCCTCTTTCCAAAGAGTTTAAAACAAACATCTGACAATACAATGCTGCATTTGCATTTACTTCCTTGGGTGTCAAAGTGGACCATTCTGTCACAGATACATCAGGTGTATACAGCTTTCATATTCATGGTGATCTTCATCATCTTTCTGGAGCACTTCTCCCACCTCCTGGATGGCCTGCAGCCTATGCACAGCTCTATATTCATGATCCTATTGCACAGCTCAACATTCGGGAGCGGCGAAACAATAATCTCAACTTAGTTATCATGACAGACCTGCAGGCTATGCTGAATAACACCCATCCTTATGTGCCTTTATTCAAGCAGGCATTCCAGATCATGAGGGAAAAGCCTCCAGAAGAGCAGGACAATGTCTCCATATGGCTGCGATCAGATAGAACCCAGGATTTACATCGTTATAATCTCCCTACAGCCAATGATGAAGTGGCAGCTATTATTCCAGGTGATGGCTCCGAGGAACGGTCTAATCACAGAGATATTGTTCTCAGGCTGAGAGGGGGAGGGCTTAGGCATATCAGCCAGTTGCATCCATCCTATTCAACTCTGCACTATGTCTTGCTCTTTCCTCATGGTGAAGATGGATGGCACCCAGATATACCTGCACACCAAGGTGCATATGGAGCCAGAAGAGTTCCCAATGTCAGTCAGAGATGCTACCATGCTTATCGGTTGCACCCAAGGCCAGGAGAGCAGCCACCATTGTTTTGGGGTGGAAATCTTTTGCAGCAGTATGTTGTAGATGCTTGGGCATCTATTGAACAGAATATGTTAAACTGGGTCCGACATCACCAGAAGGAGCTTAGGGCTGATGTGTATGCTGGATTGAGAGATGCTGCCATGGGTGACCAGGATGAAAATATTAATCTAGAGGATCATGGGAGTCACATCATTCTTCCATCAACCCATATAGGCAGTGAAAGGCAAATGAATCAGCTTTTCCAGGATTCCATGGCCATTTGTCACTTTTTTGGCAAGCCAGATCTTTTTCTCACCATGACTGCCAATCCACAGTGGCCAGAAATCCAGGAAGCTCTGTTGCGGGAGGAATCACCCAATCCACATTTTAGCACCCATGGAAAAAAGCAGGAAGCTTATGACAGGCCAGACATTGTTGCACGTGTCTTTGAACAGAAAAAGAATGCATTGATCAAGGATGTCAAGGATGGTGTTTTGGGTAAAGTGGTGGCACACATCCATACCATCGAGTTTCAAAAGAGAGGCCTTCCACATATGCACCTCCTTATATTTCTCGATCCAGCCGACAAAATCCGTGATGCACATGATGTTGATTCTATTGTGTCTGCTCAGATTCCTGACCCTGTCACACAGCCAATGCTCTATCACACTATAACTACCTGCATGCTTCATGGTCCTTGCGGTCATGACAAACCCAAGGCTTCATGCATGGTTGACAATAGGTGCAGCAAGAGGTATCCCAAGCAGTTCAGAGAACAAACTTCCTTTATTGCAAACAATTATCCTGATTATGCCAGACCCAACAATGGTAGAACAGTGAGGAAGCATAATTATGTCTATGATAACAGACATATTGTCCCGCACAATCCTTATTTGGCTGCAAAGTAAGGAGCACATATTTCAGAACATGCTTATCAGTTAACAACTTGGTTCATTTGTCAGATACAACTGTCACATCAATGTCGAGATCTGTTCTTCAGTAGAGGCTGTCAAGTATATCCACAAGTACATATACAAAGGCCATGACAGAACCATGATTGAGATTCTTGACCAAGACAGAAATGAGGTCAAGGAGTATCTGGATGCACATTACATTGGATCTGTGGAAAGCTGCTGGCACATGAATGAATTTGGAATGCATGCAGAGTCTCCTCATGTTTATCGTCTGCCTGTCCATCTGGAGGACCAACAAACAGTCTACTTCAATGCAGAAGACAATATTGATGAGGTTTTGGACAGGCCTGCTGCCAAGACCACACGTCTCACTGCTTGGTTTGAAGCCAACAGAACATATGAAGCAGCACGTACTGTCACCTACCAGAACTTTCCTCAAGCATGGGTCTACAATCCAACCAAGAAGCAGTGGAACCCAAGAAGGCATGGCGAGGCTGCCATTGGCAGAATGTACTTTGCTTCTCCTGCCCAGGGGGAAAGGTTCTACCTCAGGCTCCTTCTTACCATTGTCACAGGGGCAACATCATTCCAGCACTTGTGCACTGTCAATGGTGTCATCCATGATACATTCAAGCGGGCCTGTGTTGCATTGGGTCTTTTGCAGGATGACCAGGAGTGGGTCCAGTGTCTTACAGAGGCAGCTCAGATGCAGCTCAGTTCCTCTCTCAGATTGCTCTTTGCCACCATTCTTCTTCATTGCAATCCAACATCTCCTGACATCCTGTGGAACCAGTTCAAACATCACATTTGTGATGACCTCAGAGTCAAGCTTCTTTCAATCTATCCAGATACAGACTTTACAGATGATCAAGTGTACATGTATGGCTTGCATCTCATCAATCAGATCCTTATCAGATCAGGCAAACAACTTTCTGATTATCCAGAGATGCCTCCCATTGAAGGAAACTGGCACATTGATGTTCCTGCCAATAGGCTTTTGCAGGAACAGAGGGATTACAATGTTGAAGAGTTGGCCATTACTGTCGCTCACAATCTCCAGCTTTTCAATCACAGGCAGAGACAGGTTTTTGATGTTGCAATGGATTCTGTCAACAATAACAAGGGAAAGCTCATGTTTTTGCATAGTGCTGGAGGTTGTGGAAAGACCTTTGTCTGCAACACCATCGCAGCTGCTGTTCATGCTCAAAGAAAAATTGCTCTCTGTGTGGCATCATCTGGAATCGCTGCATTGCTTCTAGAAGGGGGTCGCACAGCACATTCCATGTTCAAAATCCCAATCGAAATCGATGACACCTCTACTTGCAGAATACTTCGAGGTTCAGATTTGCACCAGGTCCTTGATCAAACTTCTATCATCATCTGGGATGAAGTTCCTATACAGCACACATATGCCACAGATGCAGTAGACCGCACCTTGCGTGATCTCAAGAAGAAGAATGTTCCATTTGGTGGAATCACCATTTTGTTTGGAGGTGACTTTAGACAGACCCTACCTGTCATTCCTAGGGGCACTAGAGAACAGATCATAGCTTCATCCATCAAAAGGAGCACTCTCTGGCAGCGCATTACTGTCTATCACTTGACCGAGAATATGCGACTCGACAGAACTCCAGAGAACACTGCACATGCTGCCTGGCTCTTGCACATCGGTGCAGGCACAACAGTCGATGCTGCAGACACTATACAGATTCCACACAATATGCTCTGCCATGGAAATACCATGGATCACCTTATCAACTCCACATATCCAGGCATAGAGCAGGGGAACAAGCCTGATCAGTACTATTTGGATAAGACCATTCTCTCCTGCACAAATGACAATGTCGATGTCATCAACTCTCTTCTCCTTGCCAGATTTCCTGGACCAGAGCATGTCTTCAACAGTGCTGATACAGTCTCATTCAGAGAGCAGGAGTTAAACAACTACCAGCCATATCCTGCAGAGTATCTAAACTCTATCAAAGCAAGTGGCCTTCCTCTTTCCAGGCTGGCACTTAAGATAGGCTGTCCTCTCATGCTTCTACACAATCTGGATGTCACCATGGGTCTTTGCAATGGAACTCAACTTATCCTCCTTGAAGCCAGACTACATGTATTGAAGTGCAGGATCATCAGTGGAGATGCACAGTTTGCAGGAAATATCATTTTCATTCCTCGGATCACATTGGAGCCTTCGGCAGAGACCTTGCCATTACCACTCCGTCGACATCAATTTCCAGTTCGCTTGGCATTTGCCATGACTATCAACAAGTCACAAGGCCAATCTGTATCCCATGTTGGCTTGGACTTGCAGACACCAGTGTTCTCACATGGGCAGCTATATGTGGCACTATCAAGGTGTACATCTGGAGAAAGGATCAAGGTGCTGTTGAATGAAAACAATTCAAATAACAGAACTGCCAATGTGGTATACAAGGAAGTGTTGAATGGAGTTGTTTAGCAAAGGTGAGTAACTGGAGAGATTATTTACAGGAATTGGAAACTAATATAGATATCAACATAGACTTGGATTTAGATTTAGAATTAGAATTAGAATTAGAATTAGAATTAGAATTAGAATTAGAATTAGATTTGGATTGTACTGGGATTGAATCAAATGGTTGAAAAATGTATTGTGAGAAATCTTTAGGGCAGGTTACTAAACCTTAATGTGTATTCAATAACAAGTCAATAAAAGTTTGTGCTAATGTCAATAACAGATCAATACAAGTTTCTAATGATGTCAATAACAAGTCAATAACAAGTGAATACAAATTTGTAATAAAGTCAATAACAACTCAATAAAAGTTTGTAATGATATTAGCAACAAGTTTGTAGTAAAGTCAATATAACAAGTCAATACAACTTTGTAATAATGTCAATAACACCTTAATACAAGTCAATACCAAGTCAATCAAGAAGATCAAAAGAATCTCTCTTTGAAGACGAGGAAGAAATAAAAGCAGGGCGAGTTCAGTTCAAAATGGACATGGTTTTGTATAAAAAGAGTGTCTGGAGCAGCTGAAAGCAAAGGCTCTTTGAAGACGAGGAAGGAATAAAAGCAGGGCGAGTTCGGTTCAAAATGGACATGGTTTTGTATAAAAAGAGTGTCTGGAGCAGCTCAAAGCAAAGGAGTGTAATTCATTACATATGCTATGACCATTTCAGTCATTGAGTAACTGTAGTGGGATTAAGCATTGTGTTACATATACGCGAGCTGGCCCATGCCGGTGTCAGGCTGAGCGAGCACAGCGAGCGAATGCCATGACAAAGGCATGGGTCATAAGCTCGTCTACTACATATGTTACAACCGTTTTGTGGGAGTGATGGCATGATGGGATCAGAGTCAACGAGCTGTATAACATAGGCTACAGTCATTTTATGGGAATGATGGGAGTGATGGTTGATGGGATTATCTAAAATTTGTCAGGCTTGGTCAGAGCTGTGTAAAATTTGTCAGAAATGATGGCATTAGTCAGAGCTGACTAAAATTTATCAGCTCTGACTAATATAGCTGGGCTTCAAAATGTGGTCATCTACTACATACAAGGTTGGGAATGTGCCTCCGGCACGCGTTAACATGTTTAATAAGTAATATATTCAATATTTTTGGTTTTTGCACTTCCACTGTCACAACTTCATTTCTATGTTATCATTTCTATGTTACTCTAATAGTACTTCATTATATACAATATTTTTGGTTTTTGCACTTCCACTGTTACTTGGCCATATTGCCTTGATGTTGTGCACAGACCTTACTCGTGATATCGCTACATAAAACTGCCCATGAGTGAAGACAGGACTCCTGAAATCTAATCCCACATGCTGCACTGACTGTCCCTGGGATTTGTTGATCGACATTGAAAAGCACAGTCGAACAGGAAATTGAAGTCGAGACAGAGTGAAAGGGAGTTGTCCTTCGATTGGCTGCAGTCGCATCCGTGGAATAAACACCTTCTCTCCAGCATGATCTCCAGTAATCAACCAAACCTCCAACACTCTGTTCCGAATCCGAGTCAAAATCCCTCGAGAACCATTGCAGACCCCTCCAGCAATATTGAGATTGCGAAGTATCATCACAGGGACGCCAACCTTGAGTGCCAAGTGTGCCAAAGGTAGACCGGAGCAGTTGATTGAGTTGAGGTATTCAGGTGGATACAGAAGTTCATTGTTTGCAATAGAGTCTGCACTGTGAAACACTTGCTCCTCTCCAGGGAACCTCTGAAGAATGTAATGGTTCAAATCATCCACATCATCATTTTTGCTTGCCAGGACAATCCGCTCTGAGAAGTATTGATCGGGATGCTGAGCATGATTATAGATGCCAGGATAGATGGTGTCGATGAGGGAAGCCAGAGTGTTTTCAGGACACTTGAAATGGTTGGGAAGTTCGATGTTGCCACCCTCATCTGTATGATCACCCTTTCCAACCTCCAGCTGCCACTTTGCAAACTGTCGCTCTTCAAGATCATCTGTGTTCAATCGCATGTTGATTTTGAGATGAAGAACTTTAATATGTTGCCAAAGAACAGAGCGCTGCAAGGAAGCACCAACAATCTGAGGCCGTGAACCCCTCTCAATAACAGGCAGGATCTGGTGAAAATCGCCCCCAAAAATAATAGGAATGCCACCAAAGGGTTGATCAGATTGGAGAATGTCTTTGAGAGTGCGGTTGACAGCTTCATGGAGATGACGATGCTGCATGAGTGCCTCGTCCCAAATGATCAAGTCAGTCTCCTGCAACAGCTTTGCCCGAATTGAACCTCTGGAGATAGAGCAGGTGGATGACTCATTGATGATGAGAGGGATCTGGAGACATGAATGAGAAGTGGAGCCACCTTTGAGCAGGAGTGCAGCGATGCCGGATGATGCTATACAGAGGACGATTTTGCCCTGAGAACAAAGCTGATGGGCCAGAGTGTTGTATACAAAGGTTTTGCCTGTGCCACCAGGACCATGGAGGAAAAAGGTCTGGCCGGTCTTGTTGTCGACAGCATGCATGATCTCCTCAAAGACAGCTCTCTGGTCTGGATTGAAAGTGTCCAAGTTCTGTGCAGCCAACTCAGCCTGCTCCACAACATCATATCTGCGCTGCTCTGCAATCAACCGGTTTTCGAGGTTGGCTTCCCAATTCTGAGTGATCTGAGGCATGTATGGCCAATCCTTGCTGAGAGATTTGCCAGAGGATAAGAGAAGCTGGTTGATCAAGTAGAGGCCATAATCCTGCACATCGTCATCGGTAGGGTTGAGACGGATATTGTTGTGCTGGAGCTGATACCGCAGGTCATCGCAAATGTGGGGCCAGTATGTGTTCCAAAGCTGGACAGGATCAGAGGGTGCACAATCACGAAGAATAGTGACAAAGAGTTGCCGGAGCTGACGACCTGTTGCCATGGACTTTGCTTCCTCCAAACACTGCACCCACTCTTGGTCATCCTCCAAAAGGCCACGTGCCAGACATGCTTCTCTGAATGAGGGATAGACATTTCCCTGAAAAGTGCACAGATGTTCATATGATGTTGCACCCTTGACAGCGGTCAGAAGAAGCCTGAGGTAGAAGCGTTCACCTGCAGTAGGCTGAGTGTAGTACATCCTCCCAATAGCGAACCCTCTCTGTCTGGGCTTCCACTTGTGGGCTTTCTGATCCCACACAAATTTGGAGGGAAAGTCCTGATAGAGAAGATCCTGTGCCAGCTCTGGATACTGCTGATTGGCTTTGAAATAGCCAGTGAGGGTGGTGTCACGCTGTGCAGCATGCTGGACGATTTCTTGGATAGACCGTGGACCGTTCTGATTCCAAGTGACATACTGCTGGCCAGGGAGGTGGATCTGAAGTCGGACGACATTGGGAGAAGCAGAGTGCATAGGTAAATGAAAGAGGCGCCAAATGCTCTCGCAGGCAGAAATGTAGCGAGCGTCCAGATACTGTTTCACTTCATTGTTGCAAGTCCCAAACTGCATGGTGATGCGATCATGACCTTTGTACACATATTTGTAGATGTATTTGACAGCTTTGATGGAGGCAATGGACTCGATGTTGATGTGGCAGCGGTACTTCCAGAGGAGATAGGGTGAATAAGTGACGACCCAGCGATTGTCGACCTGCTTTCCCCGAACCTGATATGTCTTTCCAGTGTTCCGACGCCTGGTGGAGGCATAGGCATCCTCAGAGATGGTTGTCTGATCCCTGAATGGCTTGGGAAAATTTTTGGAGCACTGTCCATTCACCATGCAAGGAGCTGTAGGGTTCTCTGCACCACAGGGTTTATGGACCATGAACTTCTTGACCAACTCGAGCAGCTCAGGATTGTCGTCAGGAAACTCTGAGCACATGAGGCTGTCTATCTGCTCAGGAGTGCGAAGCTTGGACTCCCCATCAAGAAAGATAATGCAGTGCATGTGAGGCAGGCCACGCTTCTGAAACTCGATCACAAACACATAAGAGAGTGCCTTGCCAAAGATCCCAGCCTCGATGTCTTTGATCATCTCCTTCTGCTTTGCATGGAATGCACGAACGACCAAGTCAGGGCGATCGGCAGCAGTCTGCCCAGGCTTGAGCTCATCCTGAATCTCTGGCCAAGCGGGGTTTGCAGTCATGGTCAGAAAGAGATCACCACCCTTGAAGTAGCGATTGATAGCCAAGGCATCCTGAAGAAGCTGCTGCATATGACGTGTGCTTCCTGCGAATGAAGAAGGCAGGATGATTCTTTGACCGAGAGACTCTGTGTCTGCATCCACATTTGCAGCCACAGCATCAGCCAAGCCCATATAGACTTCACCACGAATAGTGTCCTGATTCATCATGATAAAGCGCAACCGATCCTGCTCTGAAGTTGCCCACTGGTCACAAACAAACTCCTGAAAGAGCTTTCCACTCAAGAATATATGCTGAGGCTCGATAGCAGGCGGTCGGGGGTGGAGACGATAGCAGTAGAAATCTGATTTGGACACATGCTTGCGAACCCTTGCACCGCCTTCATTAGCAGCTGCAAACTCGATTTGAGGATGCCATTGGAGCTGGCCAGTAGGAAAAAGGAGGACATAGTGAAGAGCAGGATAGAGGGGATGGACATCGGTGATGCGCTGAAGGGGAGGGCCATGCCTGCGGTAGAGAATGATATCACGTGTGCTCTGTGGCTGATCACCATCACCTGGAAGAATGACTGCAATCTCATTGTTGGTGGCATCAGGAAGATTGTAGCGGCGACGGTCACAGGATTGATCAAAGCGCAAAGCTATCTTGCACTGCTGGTGTGGAGGCAAGTTCCTGGTAAGCTCATGGGCCTGCTTGTACATCTGAACTGCAGGATGGAGACGGTGGAGCATGTCCTGGAGGGTGAGCAAAGTGTGGTGATCAAGGTGAGTGTTCCAGGCATTGGCCATGCGAAAGTTGGCTGCATCGGCTGGATCATAAATGTAAAGCTGAGCATACACTGGAGATTCACCCTCTTGTGGAAGAAGAGAGCCAATCCTGTGGGACAGCTCGCCATGCAGTTTGAAGACATAGGGGCCAACACCATCGTTCACAGCCTCTTCACCTTCATTAACAGACTCATCGATTTTGCGCCCAATAGAAGTCATGGCAAGAGCATTGTTGTATGTGCGGATATGATCATGAAACGACCTGCCAATGTGATCCTGAGCAGTGAGCAACTGGAGAAGCTCAGGTGGGACAGGGTGGAGAGGAGGCAAAATGATTTTTCCACTCAAGCAGCACATGCCAAATCTGGGATTTATATTGGAGGACGCAGTGAGACGCTCGGCCATCCAGTGCAATGCATGACAATTGGGACACTGAATATCCATTTTTCCCAGATAATGAACAGGCCAGTCAGGACTAAAAGGACGGCGTGCAGGAGGGAGGGGCCCAAGTGGAACAGGTGCAGGATCAATATGTTGAGCCACCTGGGATAATCGAGTCAGTCACAAAATAAAGACATGAACAAAAAGGACATAAGCATACATGTGGAGGAATATGAACAACAGGGACAACAGGAGCAGGAATGGGAGGAACAGGTGCAGGGGGATCAAAAAAAGGGATAGCAGGTGCAGGAACAGGAGGAACAGGAGCAGGGGGATCAAAAACAGGGATAGCAGGTGCAGGAATGGGAGGAACAGGTGCAGGGAGATTAAAAACAGGAGGAGCAGGAGCAGGATGCTACATCATCATTGTTGTCAGTTAATATACTCAAAAGAACATATATAAGCCTACATGGAGAGGGATATTGGCAAGATGGACAATAGGAGCAGGAACAGCAGGAACAGCAGGAGGAGGATCAAAAACAGGAGGAGGAGGAGGAGGGGGAGGCTAGATCATGATATTGTCAGATAACATACATCATGTGAAAGATAAACCAACATACAGCAGAAAATAGAGGTGGCAGTGCAGCATGCTGAAAACCATGTTCAGTCCAGGCCATTGCAGGAGCTGCCACAGGAATGGGAGGTGCAGGAATTGGAGGTGCAGGAACAGGAGGGTCAAAAACTGGAGGTGCAGGAGGGGCATTAAAATAATATGGGAAAGCTGCATTGTATAAAGGAGCAACAACAGGCTGAGGTGGAGCTGCATGACTTGAGCCTCTTCCCCTCCCTCTTCCCCTCCCTCTGCCCCTGCCTCTTGCAATCTGTTGAAGGGGAGGAAGTGCTGCCAGCTGCTGTGCCAAATGAGGAGGAAGGTGATTGTATTGAGGAGGTGGTGGAGGAGCAGCAATAAAAGGATCAGCATTCAGCAAGGCAATATTATGGGCTGGCGGCAATGGCAGCAGTGGCTGGGCAATGTGCATAGTGCGAGCATGGTGTGGAGTCCGGTGGCGAGTAGGGCTATCCAAGGTCCGTTGGTCCCGTTCAGTTTGCTGCGCGGCCATTCGAACACGTCGAGGAGTGTTGGGCGGAGATGGGTCCATGGGAATCGGAGAGCTCTCTTACTGCAGCAGAGGAGGTGAGATTCTTGTAGGAGGCTGTGAAATCAGTGCAAACAGTGGCAGTTGATAGTGGAGCGACTTCCAAAAATGGAAGAGGAGGCAACTGCAAACCTGCCAGCCCAATCTCCCTGCACACTGTGCCCTGAGAGAGGTCCAAAAAACAACTGGCAGACACTCTTTTTGTTGAAAAAAGAGAAGCCAGGGAGGTAGGACTTCACAGAGCTTCACCTTGGTCTACAGATACCCCAAGAATGCAAAAACAACTCCACTGGAAAAGAGCCCAGAGCCAGAAAGAGAGCAGAAAAGCTAGAAGTGGCCAAAACTCAGCCAAAAATTTGGTTCCTACACCCAGTAAGCCAAAAATTAGCCGAAAAAATTGATCCTACACTCAGTTATTAGATTTGTCATGATAGGAACACCTTATTATATTTTATTTGTCAACAGGCCACCAAGTAGCCGAAAATTTGGTTACTACAGTCAGTTATAAGATTTGTCATCATATAAACACCATATATATTTGTCATCAGGCCAACACTGTAGCCGAAAATGTTGTTGCTAATTATATTTGTCATCATAGCAACACCCAGTAATTATATTTGTCATCAGGTACAAAAAAAAAAATTAGCCGAAAATTTTGATCCCACACTGTAGCCGAAAATGTTGTTCCTACATAAAGTTATTATATTTGTCATCATAGCAACACCCAGTAATTATATGTCATCAGGCCCCCAAAAAAACAATTATCTCGAAAATTCTGATCCCCCAATTATTATATTTGTCATCATAGCACCCAGTAATTATATTTGTCATCAGGTCCCAAAAAAAAAAAAATTAGTTGAAAATTTTGATGTAGCCGAAAATGTTGTTCCTGCATTATTATATTATTGTAGCCGAAATTGATCCCACACTGTAGCCGAAAAAATACTGTTTCCACACATTATCACTTAGTATATTTGTGATCCGGCCCCAAATTAGCTGACATTTTGTTCCCATCTTTCACTTATATTTGTCATCATGTCTCACGACTCTCAAAGTAGGTCATCACTTTCCCATCCACTCAGAGCAACTCCCACGGCCTCTTCACTTCCCACGGCCTAGTCACCTGACCATCCTCCTTTTATTATTGACAAGGTTTTTAAATGTGCCTCCGGCACATGTTGTTCACTGTGTTCATTGATTTTCTATGAGTAGTGGCACACATTGTTCACTGTGTTCATTGATTTTCTATGAGTAGTAGTTACATATGTACAATATATATTTTAATCTAATAACACTTCATCATATACAATATTTTTTGTCTTTGCACTATCCTCTGAGCTTGGCCATATTGCCTTGATATTGTGGACAGACTTGACCCTGGATATTGCCACATAGAACTGCCCATGTGTAAAGACAGGACTCCTGAAATCCAAACCCACATGCTTCACTGACTGCCCTTGTGACTTGTTGATCGACATTGAAAAGCAAAGACGAACAGCAAACTGCAGTCGAGAGAGTGTAAAGGGGAGTTGACCTTCAATAGGCCGAAGTCGCATCCGTGGAATGAAAACAGTCTCTCCTGCGTTATCTCCAGTGATCAACCGAATCTCCAAAACCCTATTCCTGATCCGAGTCAATATCCCCCAACTTCCATTGCAGACCCCTCCAGCAATGTTGAGATTGCGAAGTATCATGACAGGGACGCCGACCTTGAGTGCCAAATGCGCCAAAGGTAGACCTGAGCAGTTGATGGAGTTAAGATATTCTTGGGGATATAGAAGTTCGGCATTCTCATCATTTGCAATCGAGTCAGCACTGTGAAAGACGTGCTCCTGCCCAGGAAAATTGTGAAGAATGTGATGGTTCAAATCGTCAACATCATCGTTCTTGCTCGCCAGGATGACCCGCTCTGAAAAGTATTGATCTGAATGCTGAGCCTGATCATAGATGCCAGGATAGATGGTGTGGATGAGAGAAGCGATGGTGTTCTGAGGACATTTGAGATGATCAGGAAGATTGATAGTGCCACCTTCATCTGTATGACCACCCTTTCCAACCTCCAACTGCCACTTTGCAAAGTTGCGCTCCTGAAGATCGTCTGTGTTCAAACGCATGTTGATTTTGAGATGAAGGATTTTGATGTGTTGCCAGAGAACAGAGCGTTGCAAAGAAGCACCAACGATTTGAGGTCGAGAACCCTTCTCAATGACAGGCAGGATCTGATGAAAGTCGCCCCCAAAGACCACAGGCACACCCCCAAAGGGTTTGTCACATTGGAGAATGTCTTTCAGAGTGCGGTTGACAGCTTCATGGAGATGACGATGCTGCATGAGTGCCTCATCCCAAATGATCAAGTCAGTCTGCTGCAGGAGCTGTGCCCGTGTTGAACCTCTGGAAATGGTGCAGGTGGATGACTCGTTTATGATGATTGGGATCTGAAAGCAGGAATGGGAAGTACGACCGCCTTTGAGCAAAAGAGCAGCTATTCCAGACGATGCAGCACAGAGGACGATCTTGCCTTGAGAGCGAAGCTGATGGCAGAGGGTGTTGTAAACATAGGTTTTGCCAGTGCCACCTGGACCATGGAGAAAAAAGGTCTGGCCAGTCTTGTTGTTGACTGCATGGATGATCTCATCAAAGACAGCCCTCTGATCGTGATTGAAAGTGTCCAGATTGTGTGCAGCCAACTCGGCCTGCTCCACAACATCGTATCTGCGCTGCTCTGCGATCAACCGGTTCTGAATGTTGGCATCCCAATTCTGAGTGATCTGAGGCATGTATGGCCAATCCTTCTCGAGAGATTTCCCAGAGACCATGAGAAGCTGATTGATAAGATAAAGGCCATAATCATGGACATCGTCATCGGTGGGGTTGATACGAATGTTGGTGTGCTGGAGCTGATATCTCAAGTCATCGCAAATGTGAGGCCAATATGTATTCCAGAGGTGGACAGGATCAGAGGGAGCACAGTCACGAAGGATGGTGACAAAAAGATTGCGAAGCTGACAACCAGTTGCCATGGACTTTGCTTCCTCCAGACACTGCTGCCACTCTTGGTCATCCTCCAAAAGGCCACAGGCGAGGCAGGCCTCTCTGAATGAGGGAGCGACGATGCCCTGAAAAGTGCGAAGGTCTTCGTATGATGTAGCCCCTTTCACAGCAGTGAGAAGCAGCCTGAGGTAAAAGCGTTCACCGGCACTGGGTGGAGCATAGAACATCCTTCCAATGGCGAATCCCCTCTGCCTGGGCATCCACTTGTGAGCCCTTTGATCCCACACAAATTTGGAAGGAAAGTCCTGGTAAAGAACGACCTGTGCAAGCTCTGGATACTCCTGATTGGCCTTGAAGAAGGCAGTGAGGGTGGTGTCACGCTGTGCAGCATGCTGGACGATTTCCTGGATAGACTGTGGACCGTTCTGATTCCAAGTGACATACTGCTGGCCAGGAAGGTGGACCTGAAGACGGACAACGTTGGGAGAAGCACCATGCATGGTGAAGTGGAAGAGGCGCCAGATGCTTTCGCATGCAGATATGTAGCGAGCGTCGAGGTACTGCCTGACTTCATCGTTGCAAGTTCCAAACTCCATGGTGATGCGATCGTGGCCTTTGTAGACATATTTGTAGATGTACTTGATGGCCTTGATGGAGCTGATGGACTCGATATTGATGTGGCAACGGTACTTCCAGATGAGATAGGCAGAGTAAGTGACCACCCAACGATTGTCGACCTGCTTTCCCCGAACGTGATATGTGTGTCCAGTGTCCCGACGCTTGGTAGAGGCATAGGCATCCTCAGAGATGGTGGTCTAATCCCTGAATGGCTTGGGGAAACCTTTGGAGCACTGTCCATTCACCATGCAAGGAGCTGCAGGGTTCTCTGCACCACAGGGTTTATGGACCATGAACTTTTTGATGAGGTCGAGGAGCTCAGGATCATTGTCAGGAAACTCTGAAGACAGAAGGCTGTCTATCTGCTCGGGGGTGCGAAGCTTGGATTGCTCATCGAGAAAGATAATGCAGTGCATGTGAGGAAGGCCACGCTTCTGAAACTCGATGGTGAAAAGATAAGCCACAGCCTTTCCAAATATGCCAGCCTCGATATCCTTGATCATCTCCTTCTGCTTTGCATAGAATGCACGAACGACCAAATCTGGGCGATCTGCTGCAGTCTGCCCTGGACGAAGAGCATCCCGTATTTCTGGCCAGGCAGGGTTGGCAGTGATGGTGAGAAAGAGATCCCCTCCATTGCAGTGACGATTGATGGTGAATGCATCCTGAAGAAGCTGCTGCATGTGACGTGTGCTTCCTGCAAAGGACGAAGGAAGAATGATTCTTTGACCCAGAGACTCTGTGTCCACATCGATGTTTGCAGCCACAGCATCTGCCAGGCCAACATAGACTTCGCCCCGAATGGTGTCCTGATTCATCAAAATCCAGCGCAATCGATCCTGCTCAGCAGTGGCCCATCCATCACACACAAACTCCTGAAAGAGCTTTCCAGTCAGAAAGATATGCTGGGGCTCAACAGCAGGCGGTCGAAGGTGGAGGCAATAGCAGTAGAATTCGGATTTGGAGACATGTTTGTGAACTCTGGCACCACCTCGGTTGTTGGCATCGACAGCTGCATACTCGATTTGAGGGTGCCATTGGAGCTGGCCAGTAGGAAACAGCAAAACATAGTGAAGGGCTGGATAGAGAGGATGGACGTCACTGATGCGCTGAAGGGGAGGGCCATGCCTGCGGTAGAGAACGATGTCGCGTGTGCTCTCTGGCTGATCGCCATCACCTGGAAGAATGACAGCAATCTCATTGTTGGTAGCATCGGGCAGATTGTAGCGGCGACGGTCACAGGATTGATCAAAACGCAAAGCTATCTTGCACTGCTGGTGTGGAGGCAAGTTCCTGGTGAGCTCATGAGCCTGCTTGTACATCTGAACTGCTGGATGGTGACGGTGGAGCATGTCCTGAAGAGTGAGCAAAGTGTGGTGATGGAGGTGAGTGTTCCAGGCATTGGCCATGCGAAAGTTGACAGCGTCAGCTGGATCATAAATATATAGCTGAGCATAAACAGGAGGTTCACCCTCTGGTGGAAGAAGAGATCCAATTTTGTGGGACAGCTCGCCATGGAGTTTGTAGACATAGGGACCGACGCCATCATTCACTGCCTCTTCCCCCTCATTGACCGACTCGTCAATCTTGCAACCGATAGAAGTCATGGCGAGTGCATTATTGTAAGTGCGGATGTGATCACGAAATGATTTTCCAATGTCGTCCTGAGCAGTGAGCAATTGTATAAGCTCAGGTGGGACTGGGTGAAGAGGTGGCAAAGCGATCTTTCCACTCAGACAGCACATGCCGAATCTGGGATTTATATTGGAGGAGGTGGTAAGACGTTCGGCCATCCAGTGCAAAGCATGGCAATTGGGACACTGAACATCCATTCTTCCGAGATCATGAATAGGCCAAAGTGGGCTAAATGGGCGGCGTGCAGGAGGCAGCAGAACATGTAGAAGAGGGGTGGGATCAATCTTGGATGATCAAGTCAGTCACCACATTCATCAAAACAATAACAGCCTGCTTACATGTGGAGGTACATTGGCAACAGGAACAGCAGGAGCAGGAACAGCAGGAACAGCAGGAAAAGCAGGAACAGCCACAGGTGGGGGAGGTAGAGGGGGAGGTAGAGGTGGCTACATCATTATTCAGTCAGACCATTGCACATCATGTAAAATATAATTCGACATACAGCAGCCAGAGGTGGAAGTGCTGCATTCCAGGCAGCAAGCTCAGCCCACGCCATTGCAGGAGCAGCAACAGGAGGAATAGAAGCAGCAACAGGAGGAATAGGAGCAGCAACAGGAGGAACAGGAGCAGCAACAGGAGGAACAGGAGCAGCAACAGGAGAAACAGGAGCAGCAACAGGAAGAACAGGAGGAGCAACAGGAAGAACAGGTCCAGCAACAGGAATGGCAGGTCCAGCAATAGGAGGAACAGGAACAGGAGGGTAAAAAACAGGAGGAGGAGGCTATACAATTTATTGTCAGTTGAATGTCTGGCACCTGCAAGAATAATTCAACTTACAGCTACAGCCGGAAAAAGAGGTGGAAGTGCAGCATGCCAGGCAGCGAGTTCAGCCAAGGTCAATCTAGGAGCAATGGGTTGAGGGACAGCAGGAGGGACAATCATCGGAGGCACTGGAGTAGGAGGAAGAGGCTACATCAATATGCTGTTAGTCACAATCTATCACCTGACAGAACAATTCAACATACAGGAGGAGCCACAGGAATGGGAGGTGCAGGAATTGGAGGTGCAGGAACAGGAGGATCAAAAACAGGAGGTGCAGGAGGGGCATGTAAAAAATATGGGAGAGCTGGATTGTGTAAAGGAGCAACGACAGGCTGTGGTGGAGCTGCATGACTTGAGCCTCTTCCCCTCCCTCTTCCCCTCCCTCTGCCCCTGCCTCTTGGAATCTGTGGAAGAGGAGGAAGTGCCGCCAACTGCTGTGCCAAATGAGGAGGAAGGTGATTGTATTGAGGAGGTGGTGGAGGAGCAGCAATAAAAGGATCGGCATTCAGCAAGGCAATATTATGGGCAGGCGGCAATGGCAGCAGTGGCTGGGCAATGTGCATAGTGCGAACGTGGTGTGGAGTCCGGTGGCGAGTAGGGCTATCCAAGGTCCGTTGGTCTCGTTCAGTTTGCTGTGCGGCCGTTCGGACACGTCGAGGAGTGTTGGGCGGAGTAGGGTCCATGGGAATTGGGGAGCTCTCTTACAGCAGTGGAGGATGTGACAATCTTGCAGGAGGCTGTGAAATCGGTGCAAACAGTGGCAGTTGATAGTGGAGCGACTTCCAAAAATGGAAGGGAAGGCAACTGCAAACCCGCCAGCCCAATCTCCCTGCACACTGTGCCCTGAGAGAGGTCCAAAAAACAACTGGCAGACACTCCTTTTGTTGAAAAAAGAGAAGCCAGGGAGGTAGGACTTCACAGAGCTTCACCTTGGTCTACAGATACCCCAAGAATGCAAAAACAACCCCACTGGAAAAGAGCCCAGAGCCAGAAAGAGAGCAGAAAAGCTAGAAGTGGCCAAAGCTCAGCCAAAAATTTGGTTTCTACACCCAGCAAGCCAAAAATTAGCCGAAAAACCCAGTTATGATCTTTGTCATCGATGACAAATGGGAAAATTAGTTTGTCATCATGGGAACACCTTAAAAAAACAATTAGCTGAAAATTTTGATCCCACACTGTTGTTGCTAATTAAATTTGTCATCATGGCAAGACCCACTAATTATATTTGTCATCAGGCCCAAAAAAAAAACAATAGCCGAAAATTTTGATCCAACACTGTAGCCGAAATTGTTGTTGCTAATTAAATTTGTCATCATGACAACATCCAGTAATTATCTTTGTCATCAGGCCAAAAAAAAAAAAACAATAGCCGAAAATTTTGATTCAACACTGTAGCCGAAAATGTTGTTGCTAATTAAATTAGTCATCATGGCAACACCCCCCTAATTATATTTGTCATCAGGCCCAAAAACACATGCCTACATTATATTATAGTAGCCGAAAAAGCACCCTGTTATTAGTTATTATGTTTGTGATCCAGCCCCAATTTAGCCGAAATTTTTTTTTCGGCTAATCAAAAACTTTTCGGCTAAATTTTTTGAAATGATGGAAACACCCAGTTATTGTCATTTCCCACCTATCACTTATATTTGTCATCATTTTCTCACAGTGGAGGGTTAGTCATGGATCTCCCACCCCTTCAGAGTTAGTCAGAATTCCCACGACCCCTTCACGTGACCATGCTCGCTTTATTATGGACAAGGTTGGGAATGTGCCTCCGGCACGCGTTAACATGTTTAATAAGTAATATATACAATATTTTTGGTTTTTGCACTTCCACTGTCATGACTTCATTTCTATGTTAGTCTGATAGTACTTCATTGTTTTGGTTTTTGCACTTCCACTGTCACAACTTCATTTCTATGTTATCATTTCTATGTTACTCTAATAGTACTTCATTATATACAATATTTTTGGTTTTTGCACTTCCACTGTCACTTGGCCATATTGCCTTGATGTTGTGCACAGACCTTACTCGTGATATCGCTACATAAAACTGCCCATGAGTGAAGACAGGACTCCTGAAATCTAATCCCACATGCTGCACTGACTGTCCCTGGGATTTGTTGATCGACATTGAAAAGCACAGTCGAACAGGAAATTGAAGTCGAGACAGAGTGAAAGGGAGTTGTCCTTCGATTGGCTGCAGTCGCATCCGTGGAATAAACACCTTCTCTCCAGCATGATCTCCAGTAATCAACCGAACCTCCAACACTCTGTTCCGAATCCGAGTCAAAATCCCTCGAGAACCATTGCAGACCCCTCCAGCAATATTGAGATTGCGAAGTATCATCACAGGGACACCAACCTTGAGTGCCAAGTGTGCCAAAGGTAGACCGGAGCAGTTGATTGAGTTGAGGTATTCAGGTGGATACAGAAGTTCATTGTTTGCAATAGAGTCTGCACTGTGAAACACTTGCTCCTCTCCAGGGAACCTCTGAAGAATGTAATGGTTCAAATCATCCACATCATCATTTTTGCTTGCCAGGACAATCCGCTCTGAGAAGTATTGATCGGGATGCTGAGCATGATTATAGATGCCAGGATAGATGGTGTCGATGAGGGAAGCCAGAGTGTTTTCAGGACACTTGAAATGGTTGGGAAGTTCAATGTTGCCACCCTCATCTGTATGATCACCCTTTCCAACCTCCAGCTGCCACTTTGCAAACTGTCGCTCTTCAAGATCATCCGTGTTCAATCGCATGTTGATTTTGAGATGAAGAACTTTAATATGTTGCCAAAGAACAGAGCGCTGCAAGGAAGCACCAACAATCTGAGGCCGTGAACCCCTCTCAATAACAGGCAGGATCTGGTGAAAATCGCCCCCAAAAATAATAGGAATGCCACCAAAGGGTTGATCAGATTGGAGAATGTCTTTGAGAGTGCGGTTGACAGCTTCATGGAGATGACGATGCTGCATGAGTGCCTCGTCCCAAATGATCAAGTCAGTCTCCTGCAACAGCTTTGCCCGAATTGAACCTCTGGAGATAGAGCAGGTGGATGACTCATTGATGATGAGAGGGATCTGGAGACATGAATGAGAAGTGGAGCCACCTTTGAGCAGGAGTGCAGCGATGCCGGATGATGCTATACAGAGGACGATTTTGCCCTGAGAACAAAGCTGATGGGCCAGAGTGTTGTATACAAAGGTTTTGCCTGTGCCACCAGGACCATGGAGGAAAAAGGTCTGGCCGGTCTTGTTGTCGACAGCATGCATGATCTCCTCAAAGACAGCTCTCTGGTCTGGATTGAAAGTGTCCAAGTTCTGTGCAGCCAACTCAGCCTGCTCCACAACATCATATCTGCGCTGCTCTGCAATCAACCGGTTTTCGAGGTTGGCTTCCCAATTCTGAGTGATCTGAGGCATGTATGGCCAATCCTTGCTGAGAGATTTGCCAGAGGATAAGAGAAGCTGGTTGATCAAGTAGAGGCCATAATCCTGCACATCGTCATCGGTAGGGTTGAGACGGATATTGTTGTGCTGGAGCTGATACCGCAGGTCATCGCAAATGTGGGGCCAGTATGTGTTCCAAAGCTGGACAGGATCAGAGGGTGCACAATCACGAAGAATAGTGACAAAGAGTTGCCGGAGCTGACGACCTGTTGCCATGGACTTTGCTTCCTCCAAACACTGCACCCACTCTTGGTCATCCTCCAAAAGGCCACGTGCCAGACATGCTTCTCTGAATGAGGGATAGACATTTCCCTGAAAAGTGCACAGATGTTCATATGATGTTGCACCCTTGACAGCGGTCAGAAGAAGCCTGAGGTAGAAGCGTTCACCTGCAGTAGGCTGAGTGTAGTACATCCTCCCAATAGCGAACCCTCTCTGTCTGGGCTTCCACTTGTGGGCTTTCTGATCCCACACAAATTTGGAGGGAAAGTCCTGATAGAGAAGATCCTGTGCCAGCTCTGGATACTGCTGATTGGCTTTGAAATAGCCAGTGAGGGTGGTGTCACGCTGTGCAGCATGCTGGACGATTTCTTGGATAGACCGTGGACCGTTCTGATTCCAAGTGACATACTGCTGGCCAGGGAGGTGGATCTGAAGTCGGACGACATTGGGAGAAGCAGAGTGCATAGGTAAATGAAAGAGGCGCCAAATGCTCTCGCAGGCAGAAATGTAGCGAGCGTCCAGATACTGTTTCACTTCATTGTTGCAAGTCCCAAACTGCATGGTGATGCGATCATGACCTTTGTACACATATTTGTAGATGTATTTGACAGCTTTGATGGAGGCAATGGACTCGATGTTGATGTGGCAGCGGTACTTCCAGAGGAGATAGGGTGAATAAGTGACGACCCAGCGATTGTCGACCTGCTTTCCCCGAACCTGATATGTCTTTCCAGTGTTCCGACGCCTGGTGGAGGCATAGGCATCCTCAGAGATGGTTGTCTGATCCCTGAATGGCTTGGGAAAATTTTTGGAGCACTGTCCATTCACCATGCAAGGAGCTGTAGGGTTCTCTGCACCACAGGGTTTATGGACCATGAACTTCTTGACCAACTCGAGCAGCTCAGGATTGTCGTCAGGAAACTCTGAGCACATGAGGCTGTCTATCTGCTCAGGAGTGCGAAGCTTGGACTCCCCATCAAGAAAGATAATGCAGTGCATGTGAGGCAGGCCACGCTTCTGAAACTCGATCACAAACACATAAGAGAGTGCCTTGCCAAAGATCCCAGCCTCGATGTCTTTGATCATCTCCTTCTGCTTTGCATGGAATGCACGAACGACCAAGTCAGGGCGATCGGCAGCAGTCTGCCCAGGCTTGAGCTCATCCTGAATCTCTGGCCAAGCGGGGTTTGCAGTCATGGTCAGAAAGAGATCACCACCCTTGAAGTAGCGATTGATAGCCAAGGCATCCTGAAGAAGCTGCTGCATATGACGTGTGCTTCCTGCGAATGAAGAAGGCAGGATGATTCTTTGACCGAGAGACTCTGTGTCTGCATCCACATTTGCAGCCACAGCATCAGCCAAGCCCATATAGACTTCACCACGAATAGTGTCCTGATTCATCATGATAAAGCGCAACCGATCCTGCTCTGAAGTTGCCCACTGGTCACAAACAAACTCCTGAAAGAGCTTTCCACTCAAGAATATATGCTGAGGCTCGATAGCAGGCGGTCGGGGGTGGAGACGATAGCAGTAGAAATCTGATTTGGACACATGCTTGCGAACCCTTGCACCGCCTTCATTAGCAGCTGCAAACTCGATTTGAGGATGCCATTGGAGCTGGCCAGTAGGAAAAAGGAGGACATAGTGAAGAGCAGGATAGAGGGGATGGACATCGGTGATGCGCTGAAGGGGAGGGCCATGCCTGCGGTAGAGAATGATATCACGTGTGCTCTGTGGCTGATCACCATCACCTGGAAGAATGACTGCAATCTCATTGTTGGTGGCATCAGGAAGATTGTAGCGGCGACGGTCACAGGATTGATCAAAGCGCAAAGCTATCTTGCACTGCTGGTGTGGAGGCAAGTTCCTGGTAAGCTCATGGGCCTGCTTGTACATCTGAACTGCAGGATGGAGACGGTGGAGCATGTCCTGGAGGGTGAGCAAAGTGTGGTGATCAAGGTGAGTGTTCCAGGCATTGGCCATGCGAAAGTTGGCTGCATCGGCTGGATCATAAATGTAAAGCTGAGCATACACTGGAGATTCACCCTCTTGTGGAAGAAGAGAGCCAATCCTGTGGGACAGCTCGCCATGCAGTTTGAAGACATAGGGGCCAACACCATCGTTCACAGCCTCTTCACCTTCATTAACAGACTCATCGATTTTGCGCCCAATAGAAGTCATGGCAAGAGCATTGTTGTATGTGCGGATATGATCATGAAACGACCTGCCAATGTGATCCTGAGCAGTGAGCAACTGGAGAAGCTCAGGTGGGACAGGGTGGAGAGGAGGCAAAATGATTTTTCCACTCAAGCAGCACATGCCAAATCTGGGATTTATATTGGAGGACGCAGTGAGACGCTCGGCCATCCAGTGCAATGCATGACAATTGGGACACTGAATATCCATTTTTCCCAGATAATGAACAGGCCAGTCAGGACTAAAAGGACGGCGTGCAGGAGGGAGGGGCCCAAGTGGAACAGGTGCAGGATCAATATGTTGAGCCACCTGGGATAATCGAGTCAGTCACAAAATAAAGACATGAACAAAAAGGACATAAGCATACATGTGGAGGAATATGAACAACAGGGACAACAGGAGCAGGAATGGGAGGAACAGGTGCAGGGGGATCAAAAAAAGGGATAGCAGGTGCAGGAACAGGAGGAACAGGAGCAGGGGGATCAAAAACAGGGATAGCAGGTGCAGGAATGGGAGGAACAGGTGCAGGGAGATTAAAAACAGGAGGAGCAGGAGCAGGATGCTACATCATCATTGTTGTCAGTTAATATACTCAAAAGAACATATATAAGCCTACATGGAGAGGGATATTGGCAAGATGGACAATAGGAGCAGGAACAGCAGGAACAGCAGGAGGAGGATCAAAAACAGGAGGAGGAGGAGGAGGGGGAGGCTAGATCATGATATTGTCAGATAACATACATCATGTGAAAGATAAACCAACATACAGCAGAAAATAGAGGTGGCAGTGCAGCATGCTGAAAACCATGTTCAGTCCAGGCCATTGCAGGAGCTGCCACAGGAATGGGAGGTGCAGGAATTGGAGGTGCAGGAACAGGAGGGTCAAAAACTGGAGGTGCAGGAGGGGCATTAAAATAATATGGGAAAGCTGCATTGTATAAAGGAGCAACAACAGGCTGAGGTGGAGCTGCATGACTTGAGCCTCTTCCCCTCCCTCTTCCCCTCCCTCTGCCCCTGCCTCTTGCAATCTGTTGAAGGGGAGGAAGTGCTGCCAGCTGCTGTGCCAAATGAGGAGGAAGGTGATTGTATTGAGGAGGTGGTGGAGGAGCAGCAATAAAAGGATCAGCATTCAGCAAGGCAATATTATGGGCTGGCGGCAATGGCAGCAGTGGCTGGGCAATGTGCATAGTGCGAGCATGGTGTGGAGTCCGGTGGCGAGTAGGGCTATCCAAGGTCCGTTGGTCCCGTTCAGTTTGCTGCGCGGCCATTCGAACACGTCGAGGAGTGTTGGGCGGAGATGGGTCCATGGGAATCGGAGAGCTCTCTTACTGCAGCAGAGGAGGTGAGATTCTTGTAGGAGGCTGTGAAATCAGTGCAAACAGTGGCAGTTGATAGTGGAGCGACTTCCAAAAATGGAAGGGGAGGCAACTGCAAACCCGCCAGCCCAATCTCCCTGCACACTGTGCTCTGAGAGAGGTCCAAAAAACAACTGGCAGACACTCTTTTTGTTGAAAAAAGAGAAGCCAGGGAGGTAGGACTTCACAGAGCTTCACCTTGGTCTACAGATACCCCAAGAATGCAAAAACAACCCCACTGGAAAAGAGCCCAGAGCCAGAAAGAGAGCAGAAAAGCTAGAAGTGGCCAAAACTCAGCCAAAAATTTGGTTCCTACACCCAGCAAGCCGAAAATTAGCCGAAAAAATTGATCCTACACTCAGTTATTAGATTTGTCATGATAGGAACACCTTATTATATTTTATTTGTCAACAGGCCACCAAGTAGCCGAAAATTTGGTTACTACAGTCAGTTATAAGATTTGTCATCATATAAACACCATATTATATTTGTCATCAGGCCAACACTGTAGCCGAAAATGTTGTTGCTAATTATATTTGTCATCATAGCAACACCCAGTAATTATATTTGTCATCAGGTACAAAAAAAAAAATTAGCCGAAAATTTTGATCCCACACTGTAGCCGAAAATGTTGTTCCTACATAAAGTTATTATATTTGTCATCATAGCAACACCCAGTAATTATATTTGTCATCAGGTACAAAAAAAAAAATTAGCCGAAAATTTTGATCCCACACTGTAGCCGAAAATGTTGTTCCTACATAAAGTTATTATATTTGTCATCATAGCAACACCCAGTAATTATATGTCATCAGGCCCCCAAAAAAACAATTAGCTCGAAAATTCTGATCCCCCAATTATTATATTTGTCATCATAGCACCCAGTAATTATATTTGTCATCAGGTCCCAAAAAAAAAAAATTAGTTGAAAATTTTGATGTAGCCGAAAATGTTGTTCCTGCATTATTATATTATTGTAGCCGAAATTGATCCCACACTGTAGCCGAAAAAATACTGTTTCCACACATTATCACTTAGTATATTTGTGATCCGGCCCCAAATTAGCTGACATTTTGTTCCCATCTTTCACTTATATTTGTCATCATGTCTCACGACTCTCAAAGTAGGTCATCACTTTCCCATCCACTCAGAGCAACTCCCACGGCCTGTTCACTTCCCACGGCCTAGTCACCTGACCATCCTCCTTTTATTATTGATGTTACGACTGTTTTGTGGGAGTGATGGTGAGCTAAATGGGGGAGTTTTTTGGCTGAGATCGGTGATTGATCGGTGATGATTGATGGGACGACGCGCACAACATATGGGACGACCGTTTTGTGGGAACAAAATGATGGGATTATCTAAAATTTGTCAGGCTTGGTCAGAGCTGTGCAAAATGTGTCAGCCTTTGTCAGAGCTGTGCAAAATTTGTCAGAAATGATGGCATTTGTCAGAGCTGACTAAAAATTAGTCAGATAACTGGGTTTGAAACGTCGTCATATGTATAGCACCAACAATGCCAGTCAGTAACAAGTCAATACAAATTTGTGATTTGTAATGTGATCAGTAACAAGTCAATACAAATGTGTGATTTTGTAACGATGTCAGTAATATGACAATACAAATTTGTAATGAGGTCAGTAACATGTCAATACAAATTTGTAGTGAGGTCAGTAACAAGTCAATACAAATTTGTGATTTATAACGAAGTCTGTAACATGACAATACAAATTTGTAATAACAGGTCAATACAAATTTGTAACGAGGTCAGTAAAAAGTCTGAAGTCAGTAACAGGTCAATTCAAATTTAATGAAGTAATAACATGTCAATAGAAATGTGTAATGAGGTCAGTAACAAGTCAAATACCAAAAAGGGAGATTTGGGTGCATAAAATTTCAGTCGCGATATAGTGGACACCTACTTTCACGCCTCTTCCGAAACATGCACAACATGACCAAACAGCTGACAATTCCTTATATGTGGAGAGAGAGTGCACGACAATCAGTTGAGTACCTCTCTTCACACAATATTTGGGGCTATAATAGTGATACTATTGCAATTGCTATCTATTATCAAATAGCAAAATTGTGATTGTCATTACATAAGAGTTGGAATTGGCTATTGAAAGTTGAAAACAGTTGAATTACAGTGAGTGTTGTGACAACTGGCTATTAAAGGAAGTTGTTGCTGACCTTACTTCAGCTGTGCTGGATTGTTGGCTATTGAACAAAATTATTATTGGGCTTTACCATTACTAAATATGTGAGTGGTGTTGGCATATGTTGCAATAATAATGGCTGATTAGAGTGTTTGCAGGAATCAAAGTAGACCTTCTACACCAGAAGTGGAAAGGGCTAGAATTAGAGATGCAGACCATCTGGAAAGGTTGCAGATGACCAATCCTGATGAGAGGAGAAGCAGAGTCAGAGTGACTGCCCCTGCTGAAGGAATTGTTCCACTGAACTATGGAGCTGCATTGGCAGCTCAGATACCACAGGTACAGATGCCTGCTGATTGGGATGCTCCAAGGCAGTTTGAATTGCCTGTTGTACCTCCTGCTCCTGTATTATATAGGAGAGGGGCCCCTGTGATGCCATCTGGACCTGTTTTGACAAACCATGGAGTAGGGGCAAATATAGCTTCTACTATACCACAGGTTCAATTGCCAGCAGGGTGGAATGCACCTTTGGCCAATCCTATTCCTGTGGTTCCACCTGCACCTCAGTTACAAATAAGAAGGGGGAGAGGGAGAGGGAGAGGGAGGGGACTGGGACCATTGCATAATATTTCAGGTGGTCAAGCAGATCCTGCACTCAATAATCTGCATAGGGGACATATTGCATTGAGGGAAAGGACTGCAGATTATGAGGCCCATATTCAGGAATTGCAACAAGAAACAGCTAAACAGTATCAGCATCAGCAGGAGCTATTACAGAAGATTGCTGAGGAAAGAAGAATTGCTGAAGCTATTGCTGCCAGAGAAAGGATATCACAGCAAGTAGCTGAAGTAAGTAGGCAGCATAATCTGCAATTGCAGGAGGTGATTGAACAGCAGCAAGCTGCTGAAGTGGAAGCAGCTAGGTGGCATAATTGGCAATTGCAGCAGCTGGCTGAACAAGAGCAGCACAGGCAAGCTGCTGCAGCTGAGGAGTATGCACAAAGACAAGCTACTGAAGCTGAAGCAGCTAGGCAGCATACTTGGCAATTGCAGCAGCTGGCTGAACAGGAAAGGAATAGGCAAGCCATTGAAGCTAAAGCAGCCAATCAACAATTGCAGCACCTGGCTGAACAGGAAAGGCAGAGGGAAGCTGCTGAAGCTGAAGAGCATGCACAAAGACAAGCTGCTGAAGCTGAAGCAGCTAGGCAGCATACCTGGCAATTGCAGCAGCTGGCTAAACAGGAAAGGAACAGGCAAGCTGCTGAAGCTGAAGCAGCCAATCAACAATTGCAGGAGCTGGCTGAACAGGAGCTGGAGAGGCAGGCAGCTGCCCAGCAAGCTGCTTTAGCTGCTGAGCCACGATATCATGATCCACCCAGACATATCAATATAGAAGCGGCATTGCAGGAACGTAATAGGCAAGATCAGGAATGGGCTCTCAGGATGCATCAGATGTGGAGAAACGAACAGTGTGCGGATGAGCAGGCACAGATGGATGAGGCTGAGGAGCTACAACGTCTATCCATTGCAGACAGGAACTTGCATCAACGAATGATGAGGTTGGATCAATTGGCAAACAATATGTCTGGAGATCGGATTGATCAATATCGAGCTCAAGTGGATGCACAGGCAGAACAAATTCAGATGGATAGGGAAATGGCTGCATTGTTAGCTGCTGAGTATGAAGAACAGAGGAATAATGAGATTGCTTTAAGGAGAGAAATGGAGAATGAGGAATCTAAGGATAATGATGGGAGCCAGTCTTCTTTGCAATTTCCACCTTCTCCCCTGCCATCAGATTATTATGATGAATTTGGAAGGGTAACCACTTTGCAATTTCCACCATCTCCTATGCCATCAGATTATTATGATGAGTTTGGAAGGGTATCTCCTCTACAATTTCCATCTTCTCCTCCGCAATCTTCATCACCACTGCTGCCTGACCCAATATTCCATGTTCCATCATTGCCACCATCTCCCACCCAATCTCCTTCACCGTTGCTGCCTGCTTCATTCCTGAATCCTCCAATGTTGCCACCTTTGCCTCCACCTATGCCTGTACCTCTACCTCCACGTCAACCTGCAAGGCCATTACCACTCGGTCGTGCACCTTATCAGGAACCAATTCCCAGACATTCACTTGGACCCATGAATGTGGAGTGTCCACACTGCCATGCCTTGCATTTTGATTGTGAAAAACTGTCCAGGTCTACCAGAGCTGTGCCAAAGTTTGGAAGTTGCTGCTTGCAGGGACAAATTCGTCTGCCATCTTTCCGACCTGCTCCTGCCACATTGCGAGATCTGTTGTGTGGCAAAAGTCCTCTTTCCAAAGAGTTTAAAACAAACATCTGACAATACAATGCTGCATTTGCATTTACTTCCTTGGGTGTCAAAGTGGACCATTCTGTCACAGATACATCAGGTGTATACAGCTTTCGTATTCATGGTGATCTTCATCATCTTTCTGGAGCACTTCTCCCACCTCCTGGATGGCCTGCAGCCTATGCACAGCTCTATATTCATGATCCTATTGCACAGCTCAACATTCGGGAGCGGCGAAACAATATTCTCAACTCAGTTATCATGACAGACCTGCAGGCTATGCTGAATAACACCCATCCTTATGTGCCTTTATTCAAGCAGGCATTCCAGATCATGAGGGAAAAGCCTCCAGAAGAGCAGGACAATGTCTCCATATGGCTGCGATCAGATAGAACCCAGGATTTACATCGTTATAATCTCCCTACAGCCAATGATGAAGTGGCAGCTATTATTCCAGGTGATGGCTCCGAGGAACGGTCTAATCACAGAGATATTGTTCTCAGGCTGAGAGGGGGAGGGCTTAGGCATATCAGCCAGTTGCATCCATCCTATTCAACTCTGCACTATGTCTTGCTCTTTCCTCATGGTGAAGATGGATGGCACCCAGATATACCTGCACACCAAGGTGCATATGGAGCCAGAAGAGTTCCCAATGTCAGTCAGAGATGCTACCATGCTTATCGGTTGCACCCAAGGCCAGGAGAGCAGCCACCATTGTTTTGGGGTGGAAATCTTTTGCAGCAGTATGTTGTAGATGCTTGGGCATCTATTGAACAGAATATGTTAAACTGGGTCCGACATCACCAGAAGGAGCTTAGGGCTGATGTGTATGCTGGATTGAGAGATGCTGCCATGGGTGACCAGGATGAAAATATTAATCTAGAGGATCATGGGAGTCACATCATTCTTCCATCAACCCATATAGGCAGTGAAAGGCAAATGAATCAGCTTTTCCAGGATTCCATGGCCATTTGTCACTTTTTTGGCAAGCCAGATCTTTTTCTCACCATGACTGCCAATCCACAGTGGCCAGAAATCCAGGAAGCTCTGTTGCGGGAGGAATCACCCAATCCACATTTTAGCACCCATGGAAAAAAGCAGGAAGCTTATGACAGGCCAGACATTGTTGCACGTGTCTTTGAACAGAAAAAGAATGCATTGATCAAGGATGTCAAGGATGGTGTTTTGGGTAAAGTGGTGGCACACATCCATACCATCGAGTTTCAAAAGAGAGGCCTTCCACATATGCACCTCCTTATATTTCTCGATCCAGCCGACAAAATCCGTGATGCACATGATGTTGATTCTATTGTGTCTGCTCAGATTCCTGACCCTGTCACACAGCCAATGCTCTATCACACTATAACTACCTGCATGCTTCATGGTCCTTGCGGTCATGACAAACCCAAGGCTTCATGCATGGTTGACAATAGGTGCAGCAAGAGGTATCCCAAGCAGTTCAGAGAACAAACTTCCTTTATTGCAAACAATTATCCTGATTATGCCAGACCCAACAATGGTAGAACAGTGAGGAAGCATAATTATGTCTATGATAACAGACATATTGTCCCGCACAATCCTTATTTGGCTGCAAAGTAAGGAGCACATATTTCAGAACATGCTTATCAGTTAACAACTTGGTTCATTTGTCAGATACAACTGTCACATCAATGTCGAGATCTGTTCTTCAGTAGAGGCTGTCAAGTATATCCACAAGTACATATACAAAGGCCATGACAGAACCATGATTGAGATTCTTGACCAAGACAGAAATGAGGTCAAGGAGTATCTGGATGCACATTACATTGGATCTGTGGAAAGCTGCTGGCACATGAATGAATTTGGAATGCATGCAGAGTCTCCTCATGTTTATCGTCTGCCTGTCCATCTGGAGGACCAACAAACAGTCTACTTCAATGCAGAAGACAATATTGATGAGGTTTTGGACAGGCCTGCTGCCAAGACCACACGTCTCACTGCTTGGTTTGAAGCCAACAGAACATATGAAGCAGCACGTACTGTCACCTACCAGAACTTTCCTCAAGCATGGGTCTACAATCCAACCAAGAAGCAGTGGAACCCAAGAAGGCATGGCGAGGCTGCCATTGGCAGAATGTACTTTGCTTCTCCTGCCCAGGGGGAAAGGTTCTACCTCAGGCTCCTTCTTACTGTTGTCACAGGGGCAACATCATTCCAGCACTTGCGCACTGTCAATGGTGTCATCCATAATACATTCAAGCAGGCCTGTGTTGCATTGGGTCTTTTGCAGGATGACCAGGAATGGGTCCAGTGTCTTACAGAGGCATCCCAGATGCAGCTTGGTTCCTCTCTCAGATTGCTCTCTGCCACCATTCTTCTTCATTGCAATCCAACATCACCTGACATCCTGTGGAACCAGTTCAAACATCACATTTGTGATGACCTCAGAGTCAAGCTTCTTTCCATCTATCCAGATATAGACTTTACAGATGATCAAGTCTACATGTATGGCTTGCATCTCATCAATCAGATCCTTATCAGATCAGGCAAACAACTTTCTGATTATCCAGAGATGCCCACCATTGAAGGAAATTGGCACATTGATGTTCCTGCCAATAGACTTTTGCAGGAACAGAGGGATTACAATGTTGAAGAGTTGGCCATCACTGTCGCTCACAATCTCCAGCTTTTCAATCATAGGCAGAGACAGGTTTTTAATGTTGCAATGGATTCTGTCAACAATAACAAGGGAAAGCTCATGTTCTTGCATAGTGCTGGAGGTTGTGGAAAGACCTTTGTCTGCAACACCATTGCAGCTGCTGTTCATGCTCAAGGAAAAATCGCTCTCTGTGTGGCATCATCTGGAATTGCTGCATTGCTTCTAGAAGGGGGTCGCACAGCACATTCCATGTTCAAAATCCCAATCGAAATCGATGACACCTCTACTTGCAGAATACTTCGAGGTTCAGATTTGCACCAGGTCCTCAATCAAACTTCTATCATCATCTGGGATGAAGTTCCTATGCAGCACAAATATGCCACAGATGCAGTAGACCACACTTTGCATGATCTCAAGAAGAAGAATGTTCCATTCGGTGGAATCACTGTTTTGTTTGGAGGTGACTTTAGACAGACCCTACCTGTCATTCCTAGGGGCACTAGAGAACAGATCATAGCTTCATCCATCAAAAGGAGCACTCTCTGGCAACGCATTACTGTCTATCACTTGACTGAGAATATGCGACTCGACAGAACTCCAGAGAACACTGCACATGCTGCCTGGCTCTTGCACATTGGTGCAGGCACAACAGTCGATGCTGCACACACTATCCAGATTCCACAGAACATGCTCTGCCATGGAAATACCATGGATCACCTTATCAACTCTACATATCCAGGCATAGAGCAGGGGAACAAGCCAGATCAGTACTATTTGGATAAGACCATTCTCTCCTGCACAAATGACAATGTTGATGTCATCAACTCTCTTCTCCTTGCCAGATTTCCTGGACCAGAGCATGTCTTCAACAGTGCTGATACAGTTTCATTTAGAGAGCAGGAGTTAAACAACTACCAGCCATATCCTGCAGAGTATCTAAACTCTATCAAAGCAAGTGGCCTTCCTCTTTCCAGGCTGGCACTTAAGATAGGCTGTCCTCTCATGCTTCTATGCAATCTGGATGTCACCATGGGTCTTTGCAATGGAACTCAACTTATCCTTCTTGAAGCCAGACCACATGTATTGAAGTGTAAGATCATCAGTGGAGATGCACAGTTTGCAGGAAATATCGTTTTCATTCCTCGGATCACATTGGAGCCTTCAGCAGAGACCTTGCCATTACCACTTCGTCGACATCAATTTCCAGTTCGCTTGGCATTTGCCATGACTATCAACAAGTCACAAGGCCAATCAGTATCCCAGGTTGGATTGGACTTGCAGACACCAGTGTTCTCACATGGGCAGCTATATGTGGCACTATCAAGGTGTACATCTGGAGAAAGGATCAAGGTGCTGTTGAATGAAAACAATGGAAATAACAGAACTGCCAATGTGGTATACAAGGAAGTGTTGAATGGAGTTGTTTAGCAAAGGTGAGTAACTTGAGAGATTATTTACAGGTATTGGAAACTAATATAGATATCAACATAGACTTGGATTTAGAATTAGAATTAGAATTAGAATTAGAATTAGAATTAGATTTGGATTGTACTGGGATTGAATCAAATGGTTGAAAAATTTATTGTGAGAAAACTTTAGGGCAGGTTAGTAAACCTTGGTGTGTATTCAATAACAAGTCAATAAAAGTTTGTAATAATGTCAATAACAGATCAATACAAGTTTCTAATGATGTCGATAACAAGTCAATAACAAGTGAATACAAATTTGTAATAAAGTCAATAACAAGTCAATAAAAGTTTGTAATGATATTAGCAACAAGTTTGTAGTAAAGTCAATATAACAAGTCAATACAACTTTGTAATAATGTCAATAACACCTTAATACAAGTCAATACCAAGTCAATCAAGAAGATCAAAAGAATCTCTCTTTAAAGATGAGGAAGAAATAAAAGCAGGGCGAGTTTGGTTCAAAATGGACATGGTTTTGTATAAAAAGAGTGTCTGGAGTAGCTGAAAGCAAAGGCTCTTTGAAGACGAGGAAGGAATAAAAGCAGGGCGAGTTCAGTTCAAAATGGACATGGTTTTGTATAAAAAGAGTGTCTGGAGCAGCTCAAAGCAAAGGAGTGTAATTCATTACATATGCTATGACCATTTCAGTCATTGAGTAACTGTAGTGAGATTAAGCATTGTGTTACATATACGCGAGCTGGCCCATGCCGGTGTCAGGCTGAGCGAGCAAGGCGAGCGAATGCCATGACAAAGGCATGGGTCATAAGCTCGTTGCATATGTAGAGGTGAGCTGCAGCTGAGTTTGAAGTGGAGTTTGAAACTTCAGAAGTGAGCTGAGGAGTGTGAAGGAGTGTGAGGGAAGTGTGAGGGGAGTGTGAGGGGTGGGGAGGGGGTGTGAGGGGGTGGGCAGGAGGGGGATGGAGAAGAGGTATGAGGGGTGGAGAGGGGGTATGAGAGGGTGTAGAGGGGGGAGGTGGACATGGGAGAGTGAGAGGGGGAGGGGGGAGGGGGAGATGGGGAAGGGGATGGGGGAGATGGGGATGGGGGAGATGGGGATAGAGATGGTAGAGATGGGGGAGATGAGGGAGGGGGAGATGAGGGAAGGGGAGGGGGAGATGAGGAAGAGAGAGGTGGGGATGGGGGTGGGGATGGGTATGGGTATGGGTATGGGGAAGGGAAAGGGAGAGATGGAGATGGAGAGAGAGATAGAGATTGGGATGGGGATGGGGATGGGGGAGATGGGAATAAACACTACAACCCCCCCATGTTGACTTGGGGCCAACAGTCCCAAGTCAACTGAAGAGTTGTGTACTATTGTATCTAAAAGTCAACTAAAGAGTTGTGTGACCATGAACCCCCAAACATTGACTTTGGGCCAAAGGTCCAAAGGCAACTGAAGAGTTGAGTAACTGTAGTGGGATTAAACATTGTGTTACATTTATGTGAGCTGGCCCATGCTGGTGTCAGGCTGAGCGAGCAAAGCAAGCGAATGCCATGACAAAGGCATGGGTCATAAGCTCGTTAGAATGTCAAAGTAAACAATCTCCAAGGGTGATTTTCGCAGGTAACCGAATCAACAATAATGATTACATATCAGTTAGCAAGCATTGTTCTGATCACGACTACTAATATGGTAGGTAAGGTGGGACTCCAAGGTGAACACTGTATCTTCGGAGATTGTATTTTCGGCCGAAACTGTGACCACAGATCACGAGCTAAAAGAAAACTTTCGAGTTGCAGCTTGCTACAACCACCATGACCTCCCTCGCTTCTCGCTCAACAACCCAAGCCCTTCGTGCAGCTTCACGTCGCGCACCCCGCACACTAGCAAAGGCTGTGAGGCCTGTCCAGGCTGCTTCCTACTCCTTATTCGCCAAGGCGTCAATTGCTAGACGTAACCAGCAGTCAGCCGTACTGGTTGGTTCGCCTTCCCAATATACCTCTTCTGATGTTTCCTTTCAGGGGACGCGTGGAATAAAAACCCTTGATTTTGCTGGCACGAAGGAGGTTGTTTACGAGCGTAGCGATTGGCCACTGGCCAAACTCCAGGACTACTTCAAGAATGACACTCTTGCCCTCATTGGCTATGGCTCACAAGGTCATGGACAAGGTCTGAACGCCCGTGACAATGGTCTTAACGTCATTGTTGGTGTTCGCAAAGACGGAGAGAGTTGGAAGCAAGCTGTGGAGGACGGCTGGGTAAAAATTTCATTCCTCTATTTCAGCCTTAACGTAGGAGATTCTAATTGTTTTATTAGGTGCCTGGAGAGACCCTTTTCCCCATCGAGGAGGCTATAAACAAGGGGACCATAATCATGAACTTGCTTTCTGACGCTGCGCAGTCGCAGACATGGCCTAAAATTGCTCCTCTGATTACCAAGGGCAAGACACTTTATTTCTCGCATGGTTTCTCTGTCGTGTACAAGGAGGACACCAAAGTTATTCCTCCGAAAGATGTTGATGTCATCCTTGTCGCGCCCAAGGGCTCCGGTCGTACCGTCCGAACACTGTTCAAGGAGGGTCGTGGCATTAATTCCAGCGTCGCTGTCTTCCAGGACGTAACAGGTAAGGCTAAGGAGAGAGCCATTGCACTCGGTGTTGGCATTGGATCGGGATACATGTACGACACGACATTCGAGAAAGAGGTGTACTCTGATCTTTACGGTGAACGTGGTGTGGTTCGTATAGATGGTTTTTTTCTCATGCCATCATCAAGCTTACCATTTTCGCCTGTTTAGCTCATGGGAGCAATTCGTAGGTTTTTACTTTACCGACCTAGCCATCATCTTACGCAACGTCTCAGAGGGTCTTTTCTTGGCTCAGTACCAAGTGCTACGTAAGAATGGCCACACTCCTTCGGAAGCCTTCAACGAGACTGTTGAGGAGGCAACACAATCGCTCTACCCTTTGATTGGCCAGAAGGGGTACGAATGTTCGTAATTCATCGTTTCTCTGATGCTAACACTCCTCTCCAGCATGGACTACATGTTCAACGCTTGTTCGACGACTGCTCGTCGTGGCGCCCTTGACTGGGCGCCTGTTTTTGAAAAGGCCAATGTGCCTATTTTCGAGAAGCTGTATGAGAGCGTGAAGAACGGGACAGAGACCCGTAAGTCGCTCGAGTTCAATGGCCGATCAACGTATCGTCAGGACCTTGCGCGAGAGCTTGACATCATCAACAACCAGGAGATTTGGCAAGCTGGTATGTTTTGTAGTTCTGCTGTTTGGTAGATTTAATAACTGTCTTTATGTCGCAGGCAAAACTGTTCGGTCACTGCGTCCTGATTACAAGCCTGACTCTGAGTAGACTGTTAGATGCCAAAAGTATCAATATGGGTACCTACCCCTTTATTTTATACCATCTATCAGCTTTAAATACAACGGGATTGGACGCCTTGCAATCAATGGAGTTAGACAGTCCCTTGACGAAGCCACTGGCTAAAAAAAAGAAAACACGAGGCCCGGAGTTACAAGACTTACGACTAAGTAGAGCTGCACTATTTTTGGTGATTGCCAGCGGCACGTGACATATTCCCACGCATTGCTAGAGCCACGTCGCGCCAAAAATCTACATAGCGAATCTGATACTGTTCCCAAGGGCTCACGAATCTTCCGCATATCCTATTCACCTTGATAGTCTTTCCTTCTTCTAATTTTTACTTGAAATCTGCCATACATATTCGCCGAGCATGTCTGTCATGCTCACGAAGTTCGAATCTAAAAGTAACCGCGTGAAGGGTGTGTGCGCAGCGTTACTCAACCAAGGCTCATAGTATTAAACATATCTAGGACTCGCATTTCATCCTACACAACCTCTTCTCGCAGCGGCGCTTCACAATGGCAGTGTCCAGCTCTGGAATTATCGTATGGGTGTTTTGGTCGATAGATTTGAGGAACATGAAGGTCAGTTCTATTCAACACATGCGACGTGTCCCATAGCCATCCTTTGTATACAGGTCCTGTAAGAGGTGTTGCGATTCACCCCAGTAGAGCTCTCCTTGTCACAGGGGGTGATGATTACAAAATCAGAGTTTGGGGTCAGGTCTTTTGGCATTCCAAGAACCCTCATTCATCGATGTTTTGATGTTCAACAGATATTCGGCCTCAAAATAGAAGATGTCTCTTTACTCTTCATGGCCACTTGGATTATGTCCGTACCGTCCAATTCCATCACGAAATGCCTTGGATCGTACGTGTTTATCCATGCTCAATGAAGAGTTAAAAAGCCGGAACGTCTTTATAGATCTCCAGCTCGGATGACCAGACAATTCGGATATGGAACAGCACATCCCGAAATTGTATTGCCGTGCTCACTGGTCACTCGCACTACGTCATGTCGGCTCAATTTCATCCCAAGGAGGACCTTGTAGTCTCCGCATCCATGGACCAGACGGTCCGTGTATGGGACATCTCAGGGTTGCGAAAAACATCTCCCAATTCTGGTCCTGGTGGCACTGGAAGCAACAACCCAGGCTCTTTTGAGACCTTCGATTCCTTCTCTACAGTCAAATATGTATTGGAAGGCCATGATCGCGGTGTAAACTATGCCATGTTCCATCCCACGCTACCACTCATCATTTCTGCTGCCGATGATAGGGTTATCAAGATTTGGAGAATGAGCGAAACGAAGGCCTGGGAAGTTGATTCATGTCGTGGCCATTTCAATAACGTTTCCAGCGCACTCTTCCATCCTAAGCACGAGTTGATAGTTTCCTGTGGCGAGGACAAGACAGTTCGCGTCTGGGACTTGGCAAAGCGGACCGCGATACAGACGTTCAGGAGAGAAAATGACCGATTCTGGATTCTTGCTTCGCACCCAAACCTCAACCTCTTCGCGGCAGGACACGACAGTGGCCTTATCGTATTCAAGCTAGAGCGTGAAAGACCAGCATTTGCAGTCTATCAAGATAGCTTGTACTATGTGCGGGACAAATACGTCCGTTCGTACGACTTCAACACTGGTGCAGACATTGGCCTTCTGAGCGTGCGCAAATTCGGAAGCCCTTACATCCCACCGCGCACACTTAGTTTCAATCCGGCGGAAAGGGCCGTGATCTTGACGATTAGCTCAGATAACGGTATGTTCGAATTGACGGCCCTCCCACAACAGGCCCAGGGCGACGTCAAGGATTCGAGCGTTGATGGTAAGAAGGGAAATGGCCAGAGTGCAATCTTTGTGGCACGGAACAGATTTGCTATTCTGAACAAAACCAACCAGGTGTGTGCTCCAAAGTCTGATGTCATATTTATTTCGTGACATGTTTTCTTATGATGCAGACCATCGAAGTCCGGGACCTCGCAAATGCGGTCGTCAAGACCATCAAGCCTCCTGTTCAAACGAACGAAATTTTCTATGGTGGTACAGCCTGTCTCATTTTTAGCTCGACAACTTCCGTCGTGCTCTACGATATCCAACAGCAAAAGACGCTCGCGGAGATCAACAGCCCACCGGTGAAATATGTCATCTGGAGTGGTGATGGTGCACTAGTAGCTTTGATGAGTAAACATAGTAAGTGGACGACTTACTGACGTGCAACAGCCTTTTAACTATGGATGCAGCCATTACTATTGCCAACAAGAATTTCTCAACGCATAGCCTGATACACGAGACCATCCGCATTAAATCAGGTGCTTGGGATGACGCAGGCGTCTTTATCTATTCAACGCTCAACCACATCAAATATTGTCTCTCTCAGGGGTCAGTCGTTTCGCGCCTAATCACTGCAGGGTTTCTTTGGCTCATCATCCGCGTCTTTACCAGTGATCATGGTGTCATTTGCACACTTGATAACCCCGTCTACCTTACACGTGTGAAAGGCAAGACGGTGCATTGTCTTGATCGCTCCGCTCGTCCTCGCACCATCACCTTCGATCCAACAGAATACCGATTCAAACTTGCGTTGCTCCGAAATAATTATGAGGAAATGCTGTACATCATTCGGACATCGACTCTTCTGGGTCAAAGTATCATCTCTTACCTACAACAGAAAGGATTCCCTGAAGTGCGTTATGTGTGTCTAAGTCTGCAAAGCTTTCGACTGATTACACCGCAGATTGCCCTGCACTTTGTGCAAGACACTAATACACGGTTCGAACTTGCTATTGAATGCGGTAATTTGGAGGTGGCAATGGAGACTGCGAAGACAATCGACCGCGCAGACTGCTGGGAGAGGCTGGCACAACAGGCTCTGAAGCAAGGTAATCACAAGGTATGCCGCGTTTGTCTGTTAACCTGTTAACCTCTTCACAATTGCGACAGATAGTCGAGAAGGCATACCAACAGACAAAGAACTTTGATAAACTATCGTTCCTGTACCTTGCCACCGGAAGCACTGACAAGTTGTCGAAGATGCAAAAAATTGCCGACGCGCGAGGTGACCCGATGTCCCGCTTCCACAATGCTCTTTATGCTGGCGATGTACAAGGTAGAATATCAGTTTTGAGGGATGTTGGGCTTCGTAAGTCATGCCACTTATGTGTCGAGATGTAATAGTGAACAATCATTCCTAGACCCTCTTGCCTATCTTACCGCGAAGACCAATGGCCTGGAAGAATTAGCATCAGAAATCCTAGAGGCTGCTGGCTTGAATGAGGCAGATATAGACGATGTTCCAGTTTTCCCCGCCTCGAATCTCAAACCCCCGCCGATCGTCACGCCCACGATGGGTCTCAACTGGCCATCCGTCTCCACTGGCGAGAACTTCTTTGACCGCGCGCTTGCCGACGGAAAGCTTGAAGGCGGCGTCGAGCCTGCCTACGTCAACGGGGATGTTGCTGGTGCTGCGGCATCATCTGCACTTGATGCATGGGCACGAGAAGAAGTACACGATGAGATCGATCTTGAGGAAGAGGGATGGGAGCTAGACGCTGATGGAGAAGAGCCTCGCTCAGAACATGGGGATGAAGAGCCTGTAGAGCAGGATGAGGAGCTCGGTGCTGGTGCAGTGCCCGGAGTCAGCGAGACTGACCTTTGGGTGCGCAATTCGCCATTGGCTGTTGACCATGTTATGGCTGGGTCTTTTGAATCGGCCATGCAGGTAAGCGGATTCTACTTCACCAGACGACATAAATCTCAAAACATTTTTCAGCTCCTCAGTCGCCAATTTGGTGTTGTTAACTTTGCTGTCCTCAAACCTCTGTTTCTTTCGATATACCGCTCATCTCATGTTTATCTGTCACCTGTGCCATCGTTGCCGCCGTTGCAATTGCATGTGCGACGTAACCCATCAGAATCATCACCCAGTCGTGTTCTTCCAGTTGCAGCGCGTTCCTTACAGTCCATACAATCCGAGCTAAATGAAGGCTACCGATCAGTCTCTGGCAACAAACTACTGGAAGCACAGACCACTTTCCGATCCGTCCTTCAAGCACTGTTGTTAGTTGTCTTGACGTCTGATGACGAGGCTAGACAGGTAGGGAAATGCTGGTACATTTCGTGCATATTCTGAACCATTGTCCTCTTAGTGGCGAGACAAGGTGACTTCAGCTCGTGAATACTTGCTTGGTGTCTCCATCGAGCTGGAACGGAGACGTGTTGCCGAAGCTGACCCTGATAATGTTCGGCGCAATCTGGAGTTAGCAGCTTACTTCACCCAGTGTCAACTGCAACCTCCGCACATGCAAATTGCGTTACGGAGTGCTATTGGTGTCTTTGCGAAAGCTAATAACCAGGCACATGCTGCGAGATTTGCGAAACGTCTTCTCGAATTGAAACCAGATCCGAAACTTGTTGCCCAGGTCTGTAGTAGAATCTGATTCGTATGGCTTGGTTAATTTAGACATGTTCTGTTTGCAGGCTCGACAAAGGATTGCAGCCGGCGACCGCAATCCTCGAAACACCGTTGAGATCTCATATGACGAATTTACACCCTTCGAGATCTGTGCAGTGACCTACACGCCAATATTTAAGGGTTCACCATCCGTTCATTGTCCCTTCACGGATGCGTCATTCTTGCCGCAGTTCAAGGGAAAGCTTGACCCCCTTACACAGCTTACAGAAATTGGGGCAGCTGCCTCTGGATTGCCTGCTGCATGGTGATATTTTGTCTTTAGGTTAGATGGTTTATGTATGAGGAGTCCAAAAAATATTATCTGTTTCCGCATTCCAAGAGATGCTTTCGCCCACGTGATTGCACAATTTTCATTTACAATATTTTTACATGGGCGTGTTGGGCCTCACGCCGTTCCTCCAGAAGATATGGTAAACTCCCTGGCCACTCGTGTTGTCCGAGTTTCTGCTAACTCAGTATAGTCCCACAGTGATCAAGCGTTTCCCTGATCGTCTTCGTAGTCTAAGTGGTAAGAAAGTTGTCATGTAAGATGACCTGTTCTCCTACGTTTTTCCTCCGTTTTCCTCATTGCAGTGACACGCCAGTGATGGAACCCTTGTTACACAACGTTTTCACTTCGCCCAGGTCCCACATCCTTATCGCCATGTGCTTGGATGGTACAGACTCATCAGGGAGCTCAATAATGCGGGAGTGTCTGCTATCTGTGTCTTTGACGGGAAAGAACGCAGTCTGGCAAAAGGGCCCGAGGTATGTCAAAAACAGTCCGTGGATTCTCTCCAGTGACTTACCCTAACGAAGGTGGAACGCAGAAAGGAAGTGAGAAGGCTGGCTATTGCACGTGGATTACTTGAGAACGATCGCTTAAAACGGCTTCGCAGCCTGTCCGACGTTCTACATAGATTTCGCAACCTTGACGTTGTCGCTCGGGAACAGGCTGTGGAGCTTTTACGACAATTACACCTAGACAAAGACATCTCTTCGTTCTCTGTACCCACCCCTTCAACTCCCTTACCAAGAACTAGAGACCAAGCCGAATCATTGACTGGCCATCTTCTGAGTTCAGGACTAACGTCTGATGATGAACGCGAGGCTCTATTTTCTTTGGCGGAGGAGGATCTGCGCTCATCTACGGCCTCTAATACGGAACGGGAATTTGCATTCGGACTTCCGCCATTAGACGAATTCTCTTCGGTGGACGACTCGACAGTCTATGATACCTCGGATGTCTCGCTAGACGTAACTGCCCTCATGCAGGCTTTTGAAGATAGTTTATTATTGTCATCAGATCAAGAACTTCCTGAGGAAATCGAGAATATCTCTGCGAACGATGTCACACTGGTTACTGACGAATCAGTGTTCCCAGAAGCGGAACAGATCTCCTCTTCTCCAAAAGCTCAGTCTGTTTTGAACTCGTTGGGTGGGTCACCAATCGACTCTACCCCTGGAAACCAGGATCATGAAGACATAAATGCCACTTTCGCATCCCTATATCTTGATTTTCGTCAGAGTATATCTAAACTCGCATTGCTTGCCACTCGTGAAACGTCTACGCTGTCTACCTTTGTTTCATCTGCACCATCAGATCCGGATGCGCAGGCAGAAGTTATCATGACGAAAGCCCAGTATCAACTGACACTGGATGAAAGGAATCTCTGGGAGCAACTAGTTTCATTGCCTTCCATTATCACGAATTCATCTGAAGACGAGTTTTCTTCGGCAGTTGAAATGACGTTGGCAAATCTGACCAACACAAGCAATGTGATGTCTGAATCATACCGGAGGCGCACTAGCCCACCGACTGCCCAGACGTACGAGGAAAGTAAAACGATAATACAAGCGATGGGAGTGCCGTGTATCGACTCAGTTGGCCCATTCGAGGCCGAGGCGTTGGCGTCTTCCATTGTGTTGAGCGGGCTAGCAGATTATGTTGCCAGCGAAGACACTGTACGTATCCTCATCTTTCATACGTACAATGTCTCATGAGACAATTTGTAGGATGTTTTGGTGTATGACGCACCTCTCATCCGTAACCTCACAAATCGTCAAAGCCCTCTCATCGTCGTTTCCGGTGTCGACGTTCGGATTGTTCTTGAGCTTGACCGGGCGTCATTTATCGACTTTGCCCTCCTGCTCGGCACCGATTTCTCGCAGCGCATCAAGAATGTTGGCCCTGCGCGAGCCCTCAAGTTCATTAAAACGCATGGGTCAATCGAACGTGTCGTTGAACTTGAAACAAAGTATGCCCCGCAGGTGCCTCAGAACGTTTATTTAGCCCAGGTGGAAGCCGCCAGAATGGTGTACCAAACATTGCCACCGGTGCCGGAGAAGAATCTTCTGGAGCAGGGAAGTGTGGACGAGGCAGAGGTCGTCAGGATTATGGAGCAATATAGGCTTGGCAGGGCACTGATGAATTCCGATTGGGACTATGGAGCCGCTCTGGACGGTAACTATTTCCATGATAATCCCAGCGCATTTTAGAATGCGTACCTATAACGACATCTTTACATAACAACCGAGCGAGCGAGAAAACTGACTCATTTTCAGAAGGGCGCGTCAGAATATAATACGTTGCTCCTAGAATGAGATGACAATGGACTGCCGTGTAATAGGACAAACGACGCGATACAGCAGCGAGAGGCCGGCTAAAAATGCGAAGTCGACTTTGAGGTAAGTAACCACTTGAAAAGTATCGCTTTCGTCATGTCGGATTGTTGTCGTTTCAGAGGTTGTCTGACATAGCAGTTGTTGGAGGTCCAAGGCGACATACTACCCAAGGGGGCGCCCTGAAAATTACTGTTCGAACGGTGCCTCGACCGGCGACTCGAGGCGTTAGTTAACAAAAGCACTCACTCACTTAGTAACGATCATTAGACTCTATGGAGTGACATAGGAATCATCTGCATGCATGCTGGTATCCAATGGATGGATGGTATTCTGATAGACGAAAGAGTGGAGGAAAAGTCCGAGTTGTAAAGACACACCTGGACTTTGGACAATCACATAAAATCGAGGGGACAAATTTGAGTCTCCACGAGGTCAAGGAGGATAAAATAACCTGACCCTGGTATTAGTGGCAATCAGAGTAAACGATTCGACGGCGATTCAGGGTGGCGACTCAATGACTATTCAAATGTTCAAGGTCCGTGTACTTGAATATCGCCTCAGGAGGCGATTCAACATTTTGTATCGTACGTGAATCGTAACGTGATCCACTCAGACGATTCAATCTGATTCAACCCTATTGCGATTTTACTTCGCATGTAATCACTAATTGGGGGCGGTCAGAGTAGGACGTGTTTTCCAAGTCGATTCTAAGGTGACGATGTTGGTCCACAAGTATATATTCCCCAAGGGGTACTCGTCACTAGAATTTGTAAGGCGTATGTGTGAAATCCAGATAGTGCATTTAGGGAACCCCTCTCCCCCTTCTACACATGATAAAATAATCTTGAGCTGCACATGATCTCATTACCAGACTCTTCATTTTCGACCTTGGAGTCTGATGTCAGGATTGCACAGAAAATTCAGTGTTATATATGTTTTCCATCTTCCATGACATCACTCTTGGGCTGCACATACCACTGTCATGAAGTACTCAAGATTCTTGTGGTCCATCCAAATCTCAACCTTGTGTTGCCCTTGAGGAAATGTTGCCACTCCTCAAGTGCACATAGGAAACTGGATGGGTTTTACCTGCAGGTTTCCCATGCTTTTAATTTCTAATTTATCCAATGAGTTTTGCATGAAAAATCATGAAAAAATGACTTTCTGGTAACTATTCAATGGGTGCTTGTGATACAATGGACAAAATAATATATTTTTAACCTTGTCACATGAATGATACCACCCAAATATTGTTTTATGCATTGGATCACAGAGAGCCAAAAAAAAGCTTCCAGAAAATCATTTTGTCATGATTTTTCATGCAAAACTCATTGAATAAATTAGAAAATAAAAGCATGGGAAATCCATGGGAAAAACCCATGCATCTCCCTAGGTGCGTGTATTATTGCCAACATCTCCTTGTCATGGATCTCATAAGTATGCTCCACAGCACTGAGGCTTTTCAAGTAGAATGCAACTAGATGCCATTTCTGGTCCTCTGGAGACTGGTGCCCATTGCAAAGTCAGAACTGTCAGCTTCTACATGAAAGGGGTGTGAGTCATCAGCAAAAGTAATGATGGGAGTGGAAGTGACCATCTCTTTGAGCTTCTCAAATGCCTCCTGTTGTGCATTGCCCCATCTCCATGCATTTTTGCCAGTGAGATCGAACAATGGTTGTGCATGATGTGAAAAGTCCTTGATGAAGTGCTGATAGAAGTTGATGAATCTACAAAAAGACTGCATCTCCTTCTTATTTATTGGTGCCAAGCTGTAACACCAGCAACCTTGACAGGGATTGTGTCTACATAATTGTCCATCTGAAATAATCAAGCCCAAGTATTCAATCTGAGTCTTCTCAATTTTGCACTCATCATGAGGGAGGTAGAGCTTGTGCCATTGGAGCTGTGTGATTCAATGATGCTCTTCGAGGTCTCAAGTAAAGATGAGGATGTTGTCAAGATAGACAGAGACAACACCTTCCAGTATGAGGTCATGGAAGATATTGTTCATTATGGTCTGAAAGGTTGCAGGATTGTTAGTGAGACCAAAAAACATGACAAGTAGTTCAAGAAGACCACAATTAGTGAAAAATGCTGCCTTCCACTCATCTCCCTCCTTTATGAGAGCAAAATCAACATTTTACATTATCTTATCTAATCATATCAGATCATCTTAGTAGATTATGTACAGCATGGTTAGGGGCAGGCACTGTGCATTGGCATAGGTGCAGCATGGCAAGGGAGGCTTACTGATCCAACACATGGGGTAAGCATGGCCAAACTTCATGGATGCAGCATGTATAGCACATATGTAAGATGCAATATTATACCAAGAGACTCTAGTCGAGTTCTCTTAAGATTCCACCATAACAAGTGTGAATGCTTGAGACTGCAAGACAACCTTTCTATCAAACAATGACTTCTTGTGAGAGCCCACCTAGCAGTCCACCCAGTATAACTTTGGTTGAAGTAGTGGTTGCAATTGGTGTTGCCTTAACAGAAGAACTTGACTCATTTACATGCTCTCTCATACATCATACCTCTCACATCACAGAACATTTTGACAAGGAGCCTAGTATGCACCTTATCACTAATTTCTCCACATGCACATTTCACCCAAACCACCTTAAACATTTCATCAGAAGATACTCAGAGCTTCACGATAGATGACAAGGGATCGCTTGTACTGAGAGTAATGTTGAGCCTGACTCTCAGGAGATTACCTATAAGGAGTGCTGGGAGATCTTTGGAGAAACCCACCTCGCCACCACTGAGTATGTGAATAGTAAACTCAGGATGGTTTATTTCACAAGAGAGCTCTGAAAGAGGGAGTGAGGATCATCCTGCACTAGGTGTTAGATCTGCCTGTTGGCTAACAGGGTCTGCAAGCTACACTGCACTTGGTGAACAGATAAACCCCCCTACATACCTAAGGTCCAACTCAGGGTTATGTAAGGGGAAAGGAAGGTGCCCCAGGCATCTTGGAAATTTTCTGTGTTCGTCCCATATTTTTTTTATATTTTATTTCACCCTATTCTGCCTTTTCTATGATTTTCTATGATTTTATTCTTATTTTATTATTATATTTCGTTTTTTTTCTATGTTGGTACATGTTGACAGTTCTATTCTTAGAAGCAGGACCCCTTCTGGATGTTTACCCATCAAGGTGACATTATCCCACAGCTTGATCTGCCTATTTCCACCTTTTTGCTATTTTTAGCTTACTATTTGATTTTTGGCTCTATCACATATACTGGGCATCGACAGATGGGTCCTTAGAGTTTTCTCTTTGGATTCCCCTCTGTTAGGTGCACCTGACATGTTTGTATTATTTAGGATAATATTAACTTTGGATTTCCCTCTGTAAGCTCACTATTAAATAAGGCTTTGAGGTTGCCCTTACAGTACAAAACTTTCTCTTAAGGCTCAAAATCTCAGACATTCTGCCAAGATAGGCAGGTACAGAGTAGAAGATGACTCCCAGAGCTCCACAGACTCCCTACACACCATCCCAGACACTCCTGCCTTTAGTGTGCATCATTTTTCACCTGATCCGCCACCTAGCACCATGGATGCCCTGGAGCACATCAATGTGCTTGAAGGCAACATTGCTGGAATTTGTGCGCAAATTGATACACTCACATCTACCATTGAAACCTTCATTAGAACCCTTCAGTTGAACCCCACACCACCTATTTTGACCCCTAGCACACCAAGCACACACACACCACCCAATGTGCACCCAAGCGAAGATGCACATGTTAAACCTGCACCCCCCACTGCATTCAATGGCGTGCATTCCCAGGGGCATGCCTTCCTCAATTCCTGTGAGTTGTACATCCATGTATGCCCAAACCAATTTGTGGATGATGCCACTAAAATTTATTGGGCCCTCACATACATGAAATCTGAGTGTGCCTATCTCTACATCAACCATATATTGCGCCAAACCAAGAAGCATGGCTCCCTTCCATTTTCCACCTGGAGAAACTTTCATGACAAGTTCATACAACACTTCTGCCCCCTTGATGAGCATTGAGGAGCTGTAACATGCCTTGAATCTATTTCCTACTACCAAGCACGTTGATCTGTGGATGACTACATTGATGAATTTCAAGACTTGGTGGACATGGCAAGGTATGGGAGTGGGTTGCCTGTGGTGGTGAAGTTTTATCGAGGTCTTAATCAGGAAATTCAGGACCAGATTGCACAGATGTTGGAGGGATGCCCGGCAGACGATGATATAAATGCTTGGTACAAGGCTGCCTCACTCTGCAATGAGAACTGACTCACAAATGCAGCATTTACTGTGGCCTTCCACACTCCTACCACTACCCATGCACCCCACTCCTTTAATGGAGCACTCTCTCATCCCAATTCCATCCCTATGTGCCAACCCGTGGCATTGAGCTTCAACAACCCCACTCCTATGAATGTCGACACAGCCCATAGTCAAGCTCACAGGCTAGACCTCTGCTACTGCTATGGGAAAACTAGACACATGGCTCAAAATTGTCCCCACTGCCAAGACATCTGTAAACTCATGCCTGAAGGATGAGATGAGCTCCTCCAAGACCTGTTGGCACTGGTAGATGTTGAAGGCCTGGAGAAAGAGGAAGTTAAAGAGAAAGAGGCAGAGGAACAGGATTTTTCTGCCTGCGATGAGTGAACAGTATGCTCTTGTTGCCTGTCCATAACCACTTTGAAGTTCTGTCTGTTGATTCACTAGAGGATGAATCTTATTCTATAACCATTCCTTCTCCAGACCCCTCTGAAGTGGCTAAAAATGTACCTACCCCTTTCTCCCTCTACCCAGACTAAAATTTTGGGAGTGTAAGCTACCATGCAAGTACATTGTTGCATCCACCCCCTCCCAACAATCCCTAGAATTGAAGATTGAGCTGCAGACCATGGATACAGGGCAAGTACTCAGTGTCTCTGCTTTTTTGGACTCAGGTGCCATGGGCCTTTTCATTGATTCGCACCTGGTTCAACAAAAATGACTTAATACCTGCTCACTATCTCCCATACCTGTCTACAATGTGGATGGCTCCCCAAATGAAGCCAAGGATTATAGCAAATGGGCTCTCTTTGCAGTGACCCAACTGGGGAAGCAGGAGGAAATTTTGGGCTACCCATGGCTTCATAACCATAATCCTGAGGTTGATTGGGTGACAGGTGAAGTTGTGATGAGTCGTTGTCCCTCTCATTGTTATACTTGCTTCACTGAAGGCAGATAGGAACATCGAGGATGAAAGGTCCTCTTACAGCACACTCAAAAATGTCATGCTGATCCAATGCCTGTGGCCGATGTGGACTTGGAAAACATCCCAGATCTTGCACCTGACTCTGATGATGATGAAGAGGAGGTGGAGGAGATCAAGGAAGGTGACCAAATTTTCTACACTGATATTAACCCTTTGCATGAGGTGTGTGCCACCTCGAACATCTCCCAGTGCCTCGTGGAGGCCTTCCATAAGAACAGTGTGCCCAAATCCTTCTCTGACTCTGTACTCCCTCACCTGCATGACTTTGAGGATGTCTTCTCCAAGGAATCCCTCAACTCACTTCCTAACCATAAGCCATGGGATCATGTGATTGAGCTCACGCTGGGTGCCACACCCTCTTTCTGCAAGGTCTACCCCCTCTCTCCTGAAGAACAACAACAACTTGGCAAGTTCATTGATGAACACTTGGCTTCAGGTCATATCCACCTTCAAAATTGCCCATGGCCTCGCTCTTCTCCTTTGTCAAGAAGAAGGTTGGGTCCCTTCAACCAGTTCAAGACTATCGATGCCTCAACGACATCACAGTCAAAATCGTTATCCGCTACCCCTCATATCTGAACTCATCAACCAACTCTGTGGGGTGCATTACTTCACCAAGCTCAATGTCCATTGGGGTTACAACAATGTGCAGATAAAGAAAGGGGATGAGTGGAAGGCAGCTTTCCACATGAACCATGGTCTTTTTGAACTACTTGTCATGTTCTTTGGTATCACTAATAGTCCTGCCACCTTTCAGACCATAATCTCATACTGGAAGGTGTTGTCTGTGTCTATCTCAACAACATCCTTATATTCACTTGGGACCTCAATGAGCATTGTCAAATCATGTGCCTGGTACTGGAGCAACTTCAGTGGCAGAAACTCTACCTTCATCATGACAAGTGCGAGTTTGAGAAGACATAAATTGAGTACTTGGGCCTATTTATCTCAGATGGACAGGTAGAGATGGATCCAGTCAAGGTTGCTGGTATTACAACCTGGCCCATGTTCACAAAGAAGAAAGAGGTGCAGTCTTTCCTAGGCTTCATCAACTTTTATTAGTGCTTTATTAAAGATTTTTCCCACCATGCCTGCCTGCTATTCGACCTCACTGGCAAGAAGGGATGGAAGTGGGGGAATGCACAGCAGGAGGCATTTGAGAAGCTCAAAGAGATGGTCACTTCCACTCCAATTCTCACCTTTGCTGATGACTCATGTCCCTTCCATGTAGAAGCTGACAGTTCAGACTTTGCAATGGGTGTAGTACTGTCCCAACAATCTCCTGAGGACCAGAAGTGGCACCCCATCGCATTCTACTCAAAGAGTCTTAGTGCTGTGGAACACAATTATGAGATCCATGACAAGGAGATGCTGGCAATAATGCAGGCATTGGAGGAGTGGCGGCATTTCCTGGAGGGTGCTCAACACAAGGTCAAGATCTGGATGGACCACAAGAACCTCAAGTACTTCATGACCGCCAAGAAACTTAATCATTGCCAAGCCCACTGGTCCTGAATTGTGGTTCTTGGTCGCAGAGGAAGCTCCATGGACTGCCTGGTGCATTCCTCTGCAACCGAGGGCCACAATTCATTGCAAAGTTCACCCAGGAGCTGTACCACCTGCTGGGGATCAAACTCCTCATTTTGACTGCCTACCATCCACAGACAGACAGATAAACAGAGTGAGTCAACCAAGAACTGGAGTGGTACATCTGCATCTTTGTCAATGAGTGACAGGATGATTAGAAAGATCTCCTCCCCATAGCTGAGTTTGGATATAACAATCATGTCCATTCTTCCACCCAACAAACTCCCTTCCTCCTCGACACAGGGCAACACCCATGCATGGGCTTTGAACCTTGACAAGCATCCTCACACTTGGAGATGGTGAACGAGTTTACAGAGCAGATGAAGAACACCTTGGAGGAGGCAAAGGCGAAGGACAACATGGCATGCTTGTTAGGAAACAGTCTCCTAACATCACTATTACATAATAATATTTTATTTTTATTTTATTTTATTTTATTACATCAAATTATGCTACCAAATGCCTACAAATGCTACATTTGTCAGCATGGGAATTTTATATTTGCATGCATCAATATGTATGCACATGTATGCATGTGTTGGTAACAATACAGTACAATATATGTAACATAGTATATAAACTTAAAATATATACCTGGGGACCTCAGTTGAGTTCTCTTAGGTATTCCATCCACATTTGTGGTGCGAAATGCCTTTTTCAGCCAACTCATCTATTTTTAACCCATCGCATCAAAACCATCAAAACCCCCCATCATGCGCGCATGCCCCGCTGCCTTCTTGTAGGAGAGCCTGCACAGTCCAGCTAGCAGATTAGTGGGTGTCACCCCTGACAGAAGAACTCAACTACCCCATCAGTGCACCTTCTCTTACATGTGCACATGTGCATACATCATTGTTTCAGCATGCCACAACTGCTTACTCATCCTTTTGGCATGAGCCAGAAGTAATTGTATATACATATTTACCTTGCTTTCATAAGCTGATGCCAGGCCTCGCCTTACATTGCGACTACCAGTAATCGAGAGGCAGCACTCATCATTAGGACAGCTGCAACCAGACAACTGATCAGATCTGGTTTAATCGAGATTTACTATACTCTATTCAGATGACTATTTTAGTTAAATTAGTTACTAGCCAAATTCAGTATTAACCCCAAGATCAGGCACTGTTGGAAGGGTTATTGATCCAAAGTGCCCAAGTGTTGACAAATAGCCAAAATCACATGTTTTGCCATGTTTTGTACCTGAATTGCCAGATCACAGGACTTGAGAATTAGCGAAAATTTTCTGAAGCTGAATTGTGACTCAGCTGAAGAAGTGACTCATCATAGCTTATGTCATTATGACAGAACAATCAACTTTGAATCCTGGTCACAATCCTGTTCCCATGCCAGTGCTAGAAGCCAAAATTGATGTGCTTACAGCACAAATGTCCCAGTTAGTGTCAGTATTAGCAGCATAACAGCCCAAACAAGCAGAAATAAAAGCAGAGACAGTGGAAGATAAAGATGATGAGATGGAGGAGATGGTGGAGTGGATGTCTCAGGATGATGTGCATGCAGAGGAGAGATCTGAGAGTGTAAAAATGTGTTTACCTAAATACACGCCCCTGCAAATCTTTGACAGTACCATGGAGAATACGAGATCCTTCATCAGCTCTATAGTGTTGTATATTCATGGGAGAAAGCCTGAATTTTATACAACTGAGTCTAGGATTATGTTTGCTCTCTCATACATTCAGGAAGGGAAAGCCCAGTTTTAGAGAAATGAAGCTATTAATCAAATTGCCATGGGATATAAACTGTTTGCAACCTTCAGAGAATTTTTGGAGAGACTGGAGGCACAGTTTGGAGACCCTAATCCAAAGGTGACAACTAATGCTAAATTAAAAACCATGCGCCAAGGTTCTCTGACAGCAGACAAATTTATTCTGCAGTTCAAGGCAGAAGCATCACAGACAAATATGGGAGAAGCTGCATTGGTAGAATTTTTAAAGGCAGGATTAAATCCCTCATTATTCAAGTCTATCTATTGACTACCTTCTATGCTGGAGAGGTTGGATGAGTGGATTAATTGGGCAATGTGTCTTGATCAGCAATATTGACAGGAACAGGCAGAGTCAAAATTGATGTATGGGAATGCCAGATTTGGAAAGTTGTCAGGAGGAAAGTCCAAGAAAGGAGGATGCCTCAGGTACAAGCTCCGAGGGCACAGCCACTGGCCATGGCAGTGACACCTATTGTTAAGGAGTCAGCAGCATCAGCAGATGCAATGGATGTTGATCAAGTAGGGAGATGAGCCCCACTTAAATGTTTTAACTGTGGGTAATTAGGGCATATTGCTAGGAATTGTAGGCAGAAAAGAAAGATTAGGGAAGCAACAATCGAGGAAGTAAAGTTGGAGGAAGATAAGCAGAAGAATTTTGTGGAAGAGTCCCAGTGAAGGTTTCTCCATTGGTGACCCAGAATCAATATAATGTATTAGTATCTGAGGAAACCCAGAGTGAACCCAAAAAAGAGATTGAAGAGTATGGCCATCATCACTTATGCGACAAAGAAAAATGCCCAGTCTTATTTTTGAAGACCCCTAAATTCTTTATTCACTCTGCACAGATAGAATCCAAAATCAGCTTGACAGTAGGATTGAAGACAGTGGACATGCATGCAGAAATTAATGTGGAGGCATTGCTTGACAGTGGTGCTACAGGATTATTCATTAATTGATCCTTAATTACCAGAAATGGTATTTGCACAGGACAGTCATGGGATAAAAATGCTGTGAAAGTGGAGAAGCCAGTGGAGGAGTGGGTGCTGAAAGCCTACCATAAATATTTGTCAGTTTTTCAGAAGAAGGAATCGGAGTGGATGCCAGTGCAAAAGCCATGGGATCATGCAATTGAGATGAAGCTGGGATTTGTGCTGAAGAAGTCAAAAGTCTACCCATTATCTCTGAAGGAACAAGAAGAAGTGGATGCATTCCTTAATGAACAATTGTGCAAGGGATACATATGACCTTCGAAATCACTGCAGACATCACCAATATTTTTTGTACCAAAAAAGGATCAGAGGAAGAGGATGATGTGTACAGATTATAGGTATCTGAATGAGTGGACAGTGAAGAATGCATACCCTTTGCCATTGATCTCAGAAATAATTGACAAGGTGGGAAAGGCCAAGGTCTTTACAAAATTGGATTTATACTGGGGGTACAACAATGTACAAATAAAGAAAGGAGATGAGTGGAAGGCTGCATTTGCCACATGTCAAGGATCCTTTGAGCTGCTTGTCATATTTTTTGGGATGACCAATAGTCCCCCAACTTTCCAAAATATGATGAATGATATTTTCAAGGACATAATAGACAAAGGCATGGTAATAATATTTATTGATGACATTTTAATATTCATGGAAAATGAAGAAAATCATGAGGCGATAGTGCAGGAGGTGTTGAGAAGATTGGCAGAGAATGATCTATTTGTTAAACTGGAGAAGTGTGTGTTTGGGGCAAGCGAGATCAAGTTCTTGGGATTAATGATTGGTCCTGATGGAATCAAGATAGATCCTATCAAGGTACAGGCAATTGTTGATTGGCCCATGCCCATCTGTATCAAGGAAGTTCAGGCTTTCTTGGGACTTGCAAATTATTAATGTCGCTTTGTTCATAATTTTTCCAAAATTGCTGCACCCTTACACAACCTTACATGAAAGGGAGTAGTGTGGAGATGGGGAGAACAACAGCAGACTGCATTTGAGGAGTCGAAGAGGAAGTTTGTGGAAGAGCCAATATTGGCCCCAGTAAATTTCACACATCCCTTATGAGTGGAATCAGATGCATCCGACTTTGCTACTGGAGCAGGATTATCAATGCTATGTGAAGATGACAAATGGCATTCTTGTGCATATTTGTCTCGAGGGTTGAATGATGTGGAGAGAAATTATGATGTGCATGATAAAGAGATGTTGGAAATAATATGAGCATTGGAAGCATGGAGACATTATTTGGAGGGATGTACACATCAGATCGAAATCTGGACAGATCATCAAAATCTGCAGTACTTCATGTCCGCTAAAAAGTTTAACTGTCAACAAGCGTGTTGGGCATTATTCCTATCGCATTTTAATTTACACTTAGTCCACAAAGTGGGAAGCTTGATGAGGAAAGCAGATGCATTATCCAGACATACAGATCATAAAAGGGGGGTGGAGGAGGACAATAAAAATATTACCCTACTCAAACCTGAATACTTTCATATTTGCACTATGCATCAAGGGCATCTATTGGTGGATAGCTCAGAGACAGAAATGTTGTCTAAAATTAGGCAATGTTCAGAGATGGATGATGAAGTGGTGAAAGCTGTGAAAGCCTTGAGGGGAGAGAAGAAAGGTAATATTAAAGGAGATGAATTGGTTGAAGAACAAGGATTAGTGTTGTTCAGAGGAAAGGTCTATGTACCAAAGGATCAAGATTTACAAAGGGAGATCATACAGTTACATCATAATATGCCAGCTGCTGGACATCCAGGAAGGTGGAAGACATTGGAGTTGGTGATGAGAAATTATTGGTGGCCCAGAATTTCAAAGTATGTGTTGGGGTATGTGGATGGGTGTGATACATGCATGAGGGGGAAGAGACTTTATCACAGGATTACCTGAAGCTCAAGGATATGATGCAATATTTGTAGTATGTGACTGCTTTACAAAGGAAGTCCATATTATTCCTACTACTGCAGAAACCTCATTGTTGGGCTTGGCATGCCTCTATCTAAATCTATCTAAGTCAGGTATGGCAGTTACATGGATTACCTAATATGGTTATCTCTGATTGTGGATCACAATTTGCTTCTGCATTTATGCGAGAGTTAAATAACATATTGGGGATTCAAACCAAACTATCTATGGCATATCACCCACAAACTGATGGGAAGACAGAGAGAATAAATCAGGAGTTGGAGCAGTACCTATGCATGTTTGTCAATCACTGACAAACCGACTAGCCTGAATGGTTGGCAATTGCCAAATTTTCTCACAATAATAAATTCCATTTGGCTACTGGCATGTCACCCTTCTTCACTAATTATGGTTATCATCCCAGAATGGGAGTAGAACCTCGAAGGGAAGTCAAGGTACAGTCAGTGGAGGACTTTGTATCAAAAATGCGAAAGGTGCAGGAGGAAGCAGAGGTGGCATTGATGAAAGCATGTGATGATATGATGTGATACATGGATCATACTCAAGCTGTTGCTCCAGAGTACAAAGTTGGTGACTTGGTATGGCTAAGTACCAAGGATCTAAATATTCCACGACCTTCAAAAAAGCTTATGGAGAAGCAAGTTGGCCCATATGCAATTTCTAAAATAACTTCACCCAATGCAGTAGTGTTAAAATTACCTCAATCATTCAAGATTGATCCTGAAATTAACATTTCCTGTTTATGCCCTTACTGCCCACCCACTATTCCTGGTCAACAAACTACTCTGCAACCTCCAATAATGGTAGAAGGTGCTCTAGAATATGTTGTAGAAGAGGTTTTGAACTCACATGTTCAATGAAATAAATTGGAGTTCTTAATCAAGTGGAAGAACTACACTGATGAAAATAACTCATGGGAATCCAAAGAGAATTGTAAGCGAGCATGTAATGCAATCGCCCAATTCTTTAAACGTAATCCAAATGCTCCATGTCACATTGCTAGAATGGTGTATGAGGGGATGAATTTCTGGCCCTACCAGAATTTCACAGAGGGGACAGATAGAATATTTTCTCACCTGGAAGTCGAGGCATAAAAGGGGGGTAATGTTAGGAAACAGTCTCCTAACATCCCTATTACATAATAATATTTTATTTTATTTTATTTTATTTTATTTTATTACATCAAATTATGCTACCAAATGCCTACAAATGCTACATTTGTCAGCATGGGAATTTTATATTTGCACGCATAATATGTATGTGCATGTACATGCACATCGGTAACAACACAGTACAATATATGTAACATAGTATATAAACTTAAAATATATACCTGGGGACCTCAGTTGAGTTCTCTTAGGTATTCCATCCACATTTGTGGTGTGAAATGCCTTTTTCAGCCAACTCATGTATTTTTAACCCATCGCATCAAAACCATCAAAACCCCCCATCATGCGCGCATGCCCCGCTGCCTTCTTGTAGGAGAGCCTGCACAGTCCAGCTAGCAGATTAGTGGGTGTCACCCTAACAATGCTTCTACAACCAGCATCACTTGCCAACACCCACATATAAGGTTGGTGATTGTATCTATCTCGACTCTAGTGACATTTCCACCACACGTCCATCCAAGAAACTTGCCCACCGTTTTCTTGGACCATTCCTCGTCACTAGACATGTCGGGTTGCATGCCTATCACCTATGGTTACCACAGTCGATGTCCAGACTCCACCCTGTCTTCCATGTCATAAAGCTGCTGCCTTCCCCCACAGATCCATTCCCTGGATGCATGACATGACTTCTCCCACTGCCTATAGTCATCGAAGGCAAGCCTTAGTATAAGGTCAAGTCCATCTTAGACAGCTGCTTATGTCAAGGTAAACTTGAATACCTGGTACACTGGAAGGGTTATGGGTATAAGGAGAACTCCTGGGTCACAGAATCTGATGTGAATGCCCCACAACTGGTCAGAGAGTTCCACCAGCGACATTCCTCTGCACCTCAGCGCATTCAAGCATCCAACTTTGGGCAAATACAGTTTTGAAGGCATTGAGGTGATGCATTATAAAAGGGGGTAATGTAAGGGGAAAGGAAGACACCCCAGGCATCTGGGCAATTTTCTGCATTTATCCCATATTTTTTTATATTTTATTTCACCCTATTCTGCCTTTTCTATGATTTTTTATGATTTTATTCCTATTTTATTATTATATTTCAGTTTTTTCCATGTTGGTATATGTTGACAGTTCTATTCTTAGAAGTGGGTCCTTTTCTGGATGTTTACCCATCAAGGTGACATCATCCCACAGCTTGATCTGCCTATTTCCACCTTTTTGCTATTTTTAGCTAACTATTTGATTTTTAGTTCTATCACATATACTGGGCATCAACAGGTCCTTAGAGTTTTCTCTTTGGATTCCCCTCTGTTAGATGTGCCTGAAGTGTTTGTATTATGTAGTATAATGTTAACTTTGGATTCCCCTCTGTTAGCTCACTATTAAGTGAGGCTTTGAGGTTGCCCTTACAAAAACTGAGTTTGACCACATGAAATCTGACATCAAACTCAGTTTTGATGATATCTCACTCAATTCTTGGCCACTTTCCTTAAAAATTAGGTCAGATTGAAGGCAGTTATTAGAGGATGGTGGTCCAAAGGTGGTCCAGACCAATTATGACCAGTCTGTGCACTGGTCTTTATTTGAACCAGTTATGACTAGTTATGACCAGCTTTTTCCTGCTTTTATCAGTTTCAGTTCAGTTATTTGGCTATTTCCTTTATAATAAACTGACTCAGTCACAGTTTTTCCAAAAATAGCAAAAAACTGGACTGGACTGGACTTTAAAGTGCTAATTATGATGAGGAAATGGTGGATAGAGTGGAATGGATTTCTCAGAATGATGGGCAAATGGCAGACAAGTCCAACAATGGAAAGTCATGCTTACCTAAGTATGTGTCACCCCAAATTTTTGATGGCACCATGGAAAACACTAAGTCTTTCATCACTTCAATGGTATTGTATATCTATGGGAGGAAGCCTGAATTTTGCACAACAGAATCCAAGATTATGGTTGCTCTCTCTTGCATTCAGGGGGAAAGGCACAGTTTCAGAGAAATGAGCTATTAATCAAATTGCCAGGGGCACAGGCCATTTGCAATTTTCAAAGAATTTTTAGAGAGACTGGAGGCTCAATTTGAAGACCCTAACCCTAAAGAGACAGCTAATGCAAAATTAAAAACCATGTGCCAAGGTTCCATGACTGCAGATGAATTTATTTTGCATTCAAAGCAGAAGCTTTGCAAACAGATATGGCAGCATTAGTAGCCACCCCCCTCTACAAGAGGGGGGCTTGTTCTTATTTTTCATTCACCTGTTGCTCAAAATGAGCACTGCAGATCTATTTTTTGTTTGTTACTTATCATTGTCAATACATAGTAAACCACTGCCCTATGAGGGGGAGTTCTATGACTGAACAGCGAAGGGGCATTGCAAGACAATAGGCAATGGCAGCACAGCAGGCAGCCCCCCTGGTCTCTCTCATCACTGTGGGCCTATTTACCATCCTACTTCTCAACCATAGCAAACATTCCTATATTTATTACATTAAAAATATGAAAAAACTTGTCTTGTTAAGGGGAAGTTGAGGGCTCCCCCCAATGCTGGATGAGCTGTGAGACTGTAATCTCTCACTCTCATTTATTTATTGTTCTTGTCTACAAAAAAATCATTTTTTGGTTACCCAGTAGCCTGTATATGGCTGTTTTGGGCCATATCTAAGGCTTGGGGGGCATTTTGTCAAATGCATATATTTTGAGGAGTTACTTATGAGGCAGGACATGGCTATACTCTCTTTGGAAGTAGACATCATTCTTATATATTGAGTTCTGGGCATGCCCGAATCACCGAATGGGCAGTTGTCCATGATTGCTGTCAAAAATGTGGTGTTTTGATACTGCATATTGCCGCCACCAGACCTATGCACCATGTACCTCATATCCCTGCCTCCCATGGTGGTTACGATCCAAATGCTATGCATAAGAATTATACATGATTATATCATGCATTATGAGAAATTCGACTGTAATACTGTACAATCTATGCCAAGGATTCCTCGACCGAGTCTTTCCTTCGAACATAAGAGAAGGGGCTTCTGTATGGTAACGCGGTCTCCGAGGTAGTCCTCTGAAAAGCCAACATAGCAAGGCAACAAAGGCACAAGAACCCGATGGTAAACCTGATCCCAGTGTGTCTGGCGAGTACAAGAATCCAATTGGCGAAGAACGCAACCAGATTCCAGAAATAGAGTGCCTTTGGTAAGGAATATACGAATGAAACCAACTGGAATTTGAACCTGTCGGAGCGAATGGAGTCCAGGTATATAAACTGTATGTACGCAATGAGCGCAGATAGTGAGGACAACAAATTACGCACTGCTCGAGTCGCTGTAGCGTCTTCCAATAGTTCATGACGATGGACCAACAGCGTTGAGAAGATGAGACTTGCACCAAGACATGAACTTGAAATCAGCGCAAGAAATGGAGAAGATTGTACGAAGAAGAGCAAAACATGGAGCCTAAGGTTGCGTAAATCATCTAATGTCAGGGGAAATAATATTGTGACATACAATAGCATTGAAATATCCTTAAGGAACCCCATCAGCAATAACACAACTTGTCATAGACTAGATTCCTCACCAGACGTAAGATTGCTTTCCAATCTTGTAGACATGCAGACATAAATGGTCTCCACTGGTGTGCATACACTAAATGATCGGTGAAGATATTATTCAAGCGATTCTGGTAGCCATCGGAAGCCTGGAAAGATAGTAACGATGTCAAAACTGCCAAAAGATGACTTTCTTGTGCATCATCAATTAAGATAGCCTGATCTCTGGATAAACGAGCATGTCTTTCACCATAATGAGTGGACACTCTGTGATTGACTGAGGTAAAAATAAGAAACATCAAAATGATGCCATATGTCTCGTGAAAGGATCAGGCTTACAGACAAGACTCCACAAGCGAGCTGAAAGGGCCGGTCAAAATCTAGCCCAAAAGACTTAGAATGGTTACTCGCCAACAAGACAGGTGGTGTGACCATCATTAAGGTGTGCTGAAGAAAGATGTAATCAGTGTGACCGCGCTGAGACTGGCAATGAACGAACTTTGGGATGTTGGTAACAGCTGCAGAAACTTTTCACACTCTGGTGCAGAGTACGGAAAAGTTGAAAATCGTGAGGTCATATGATCTACAAGTAGAATTGGTCGCATAGAGGATGCAACCACATGGATTTACTGACCCGCAAAGGCATGAGAGAAAACGCTAGTAAGCTCGGCGAGCACATCCGACCCAAGGCCGCCCAGATGCATCGGAAAATGTTCGACATGCACCCAGTATAGTTCCTCCAGAGCCATTCCTAAGTTTCTCAATTAATATTTAGAATAAAAATGTGGGACATGTTCCTGACTGAGATGAGATGGAGAGACAACTGCGGAAATACCGAGATCATCGGTATTAAGTGTATCCAGCCAGAACTCAGTCCGTGTGGCGTGGTCGACGAAGTAGTATGCACAGTCATTATCATCGATCTGGAGGAACAGTTCGACATTGTCGGAAAGTACAATATCCTTCCGCTCTATGAGCTCCTCGATTGTTCTGGACCAACCGCTAACCTTAGCCATAATATCGGGGTGATATATATAAGCCTCGGTAACGATTCGAGGCAACGAATTTCTGTAGAAATAAAGTTGCCCTTCTGGATGGGCATGCGCCGACCACTCAGGAGGAAGATATGTGGGCCTGTGCAGAAGATTAAGTACGGATTTCCACATATGGCGAGAAAATCAGGCGTACGTAGCATCTCTCGACGAGATGAACATCCCTGCTGCAACCACAGCAACACCAGGCTCGACCCTATGAAATACATTGTGAGAAGGACAGGTAGTTAGAACGGGTGTCGTACTGTGAGCTTTCGTTATATCTTGTTGTTTTTTTCGATGTGGTATAACGAAGAGAACCTAAAGAATCCACGTTTCCGGGAGATTCTGGTGTATCGCGCTGCTTTTCTTCCAATATTGAAGGCTGCATCTGTTTACCCGACAAATCGCAAGCCCCAAAGTAGGTTTATATTGGCACTTGGTAGAAGGCAGTACCACTGCCAGTTGTTGTTTTGGTTGTGTGGACATTGACAAGGTATGGAGCAAACCATACTTCTCCGGCAACGGAAGCTTAGTAACGTTTTTAAGGCTGTGGACACTGCTCGTCGGCTCAGCGCTCGGCAAATGGCGTTGTTCGGGTCATCGCCGACTCGGAACTCGGATAATTTGTTCAGTTGTGCTGAAGTAGTGTTGCACAAACAGCTCCGAAAGCTATTAACGTTGACCATTGAAGTATGGAATCGGAGTCTCGTAGAAGAGCAAACTTCATCGAGTCCCATTTATTATGCGGTATGGAGCTACAGTAAAGTGCTCCAGTTTCATGGCTGTCGTTTTACTCCTATTTCTAGAAAACTTCGCTCAGATAACAGATACGTAAGAAGTCTCCATTTCTTGACGTTGGTGCATCTGCCTTATTCCACTTAACAGTCGCTTCTGCCTTCACAGCATCATTTTCTTTCCATGCAAGACTGTTAGTGGTCAAGCGTCAACAGACGCTGAATCGATGTTAACTCTTGAAATCGCTGCTCTGTGTAGTAATGACGCTTGAAAGCTAGCCCTTCAGACCACCTGTTATAACAGCTAAGCGATTGATCTTCAAAATTATGCACTACTCTAGGATCGTCTGTCTGGTCCAACGTTGACCCAAGAGGCAGTACCTACAAGAACCTTATACGTTCCTTATAAAAGCATTACTCAGGGTGAGCATCTGAACATATTAGACATTCAAGCGGCACTGACGAATGCGAAAGGCGCGCTGTTGTTTGCGAGAGAGAACACATGTTTGCAGCGAAAGGCCTCAGGTGAAATTCGTTTTGATTAACTGGAGACAATAAGTACGTTGCTAGCTCAGCTATTCTCCTGACATTCCTCTTGCAGAGGCGTAGACCCATAGGCTCGCCGGCGTGAAGGAAAGTCAGCAGGTGGTGGGTTCCAGGTCTAAGTCTTTGCTCGGAGGTAAGAAGGCGAAACGATGACTACGGTACCCGAGTTCGCTAAGAAAGATACAGAAGAGGCCATATTCAATTCCTACGGTCAGAGCATTTGATGAGATTGTTGGAATATATGTCCAATTACCACGCACCTTGCTACAGAAGAATATCGTGGGCGTCAACATGGGCTATTCCTGGGTATTCGTTCGCACGAGATGCTTGCCATCGCACTGACAGTCACCTAGTCACCTGCTGTTTGCAACTTCTGAGGCGCTTATCTGGGCATTTAGGTTCACGTAATCGTTGAACACAGGAGAGTCTATAAGCGCCCGAAGTTCTTGCGAAATACTAGCCAACTCCATAGCTGCGGTACATTGCCATGCCAGACTCGTCCAACGGAATTGCAAGTGCTATTGTCCATTATGTAAGGTAAGGTATGAGTCATCGTTTCTGGACGTTGATTGATCTTCGGATAGCGGCGTGGTTAGTCCACTAATAGATGGTGAAGAAGTGGCTGGAGCTACAACCAAGATGGCAAGGTGAGCATCGGAGACTCTTGTGCATACATTCGTAATAATGAAGCATGACGGCCAGGCCTCCGATTTCTCACCTTAGGTATGTAGGTGGAACATGTATATTCACTCTCGCCTATGGAACATCACAGACCGAGGCCTCGCGGCCCCCCTGAACCTGCTGCACAAGGCAATGCTTTGTCGTTGAAGAAGGGCGGCACCAAGGACACGAAGGGTGGCACCAAAAACACGAAGGGTGGCACCAAAGACACGAAGGGTGGCGGTACTCAAGAAACCAAAAGCGACACCAAAGGGCCGAAAACACCGATGAAGAAAACATTCTAAAACGATTCTCTACCTCGAGTTTGTAGCTCACTCTGTACAAGTTATGTTACGCTATCGCTACGTTTGTGAAATACAGCGTTTGGGACTTGTTTGTGGACAGCAGTGGAGAAGAGCTTTCGAAAAGGCCACGCCACATTGCCAGGATCAAGTTCATGTTGGAGATTGGCAACGCCGGGTTCATCCAACTGCCACCTGAGTTAGCGGGCCACTACTCCGTATGGCATGTGCAAGTTCTTTCGTTTCAAGTTTTCTTTTTTCATTCCTAGTTTAAACTTTATACTCGTATGTATACAGCTGTTATCGCATTCTCCGTAGGGGCCAAGGATATTTACGATGCGTCGAGTCGTCAATCATACCATTGGAGTTTCTACTCTCTTTCATATTGGTTGAACACAAACTATAGATTACTCACATTCCATTAAGTATCCTCGCGTGGTGCATCATCATTTATTGTAACCGTCGGAATTCCATAGCACAAGTTAAAGTCGTTCGCCTAGCTTCAAATGGTAGACACATCAAAAATAGTGAATCAAGCACGCACTTGCACGACCTGGAGACGTTTGAGAGGGAGATCGTGAGAGAAATCTTTTTGTCATGTGGATCATCGAGCAAGAGGTTCAAGGTGATCGGCATTGTCTTCCCACTGCCTGTATCAGAGAGTTAAGGCCATTATATGTCGCCAAACAGGCTCTGAGCTGTCGTTGTCGTCCAATATTGTATGGGTAATCACAGTCTATTGCATTCACCAAAAGTTCTTGAATTTCAGGACCTGGAGACAAACGGAGCTGATCCAAATGTTCTTCTAGCGTATATGCAGGAGATATATCCATGGAGTCCAGCCCGCCGTCGGCTGAACACGACCGAGCGCGTCATCGACGTTGCTAGTAGCAATAATTTCCTATGATTCCCGTTTAGGCGGTTCTCAAAACGGGCGATTCTGGTCAGCTTCACCAGTCCCTCTATATACATCGACACATGCTCATGTATATATACGAGGGAGTGGTTACGAGTCTAAGTTTTTGTATCCTACAAGGATATTCCACAAGATATTCTCATTTTCCCAGGATGGAAGCATATGCGGTGCTCAATCAGGAGTCGCAAAAATGGCCCGGAATATTACGTAATATGCCAAGTAGTGTTTCTCTTCACTGTCGATCCGAATCTAAATCCCTACTATGCCGTTCTTAGCACGACTTTGGCAAAGACTGCGAACTCCGGTACACCAGTTACTCTCCAACACTCACCCAAAGTATTGACTATTTTATTTAGGCGCGATATGTAGGTCGAGATCTTGAGGGTGCGTTTTATTCAATTTCTTCATTGAAATTGACTGAAATTTTGACAAGTACATAGGGAATAGGTTCTACGAACATCCTAGCTCGACATCAGGCACGTCTTTGCGTAGTGCACAGGCTGTATATTTGCTGATTGATCGACCCGCCCCAGACCCTAGGCGAACCAAACGAACAGTTCAATACTATGACCCGGAGGCTGTTTGGCAATACATTGGTGGAGGCAGAAAACTGCCAGGTGCACACATATCGTCATTACCTTCCTCTTCGTGTATCAAAACCCATCACCGTTTAGTGCAGTGGTCCGCATGGTTAACGCATACTCGCCCCCATCCACCCACTGTCCAGGTATGTGTCATTCCCGTACTGAGCAGCTGGTTATGAACACGGGTATTGGTTTTCTTGCCATCCTAGGAGCTACAAATGGACCTGGCGCGACAACACCGTATTCTGGCCAACGTTGCGTTAATTGAGGCCCGGGATCAGGAAGAACGTGCTCTTGAGATGCTTCATCTCAATGCTGCCGCCTCTGCCCCTGCCGCCCCTGTATCCAACGACACCATGACCACTCTAGGGGTAAAGTCGCAGCCCCTAGATGAATCTCTGGCTTCAACCGATCTGCAATCCTCGTCGCCGGACATTGCCCAGCGGTCCAACCTACAACAGGATGGACCTCGGATCCACTCAAGTTCCGAACCATATGCACCGCAATCCTGGGCTCCGCGGGCTCGTAGACGGGGTGGTGAGAACTGAGCTTCAAGCAACTGTACTGTGTGCACTGCCTTTGCGACGCCCAAAGAATAGTCATATCTCATTTGGTGCCGATGCTGTTTTCTACACCCACCCGCTTACAGCTGAGCGTTTGTGAACGATTGGCAGAGGACTCAAGTGATTGCTACATCGCTTCCTCGGCTACCATCACCTGAATAGAAATCATAGACTCTTCGTCTAATGATGATGGAAACTTCGTAGAATTGTATCGGCATCTCCGGTAAACTTATGCCGGGTAGACGTGATCTTTTTGATGCCGTTGTTACCATAAATTTGTTGCTGGTATATTTAAAAGCTGGTGCTACACAGGATATCGTTCCATCTGGAGCTGCCCCACTCCTTCAGATCTCGACTACCTCTATCAGTGAGTTCTTGGGGCTTGATTATTTTCTATTGGAACACTCAGAGTCATCAGAACCACAATCCAGCAGAAGATCTCAACATGGAGACGAGAGTGAGCTGCAGTCCAAGTTAATCCAGTACTCAGTCTTTGAGCCTCTTGTCTAGACTTCTCTTTCGCATTCCATGGCTTCAACCACATCTTTTTCTCTGCACTTCCTAATCGCGCTTGCCGCCGCATTTTTCCTTGTCCCTTACGTGCAGCCTCTGATAGATTATTTTTCTGGAAACGAGGATCGGTTATCACTGCCGGGTTTGCTCTTATCCGCAAGTGTGCTACACGTTGCTATTGGGGTAGCACCTGATATCCTCTGGAACATTGACCCTGCAATCGGGCTTTTCATGGGTACAGGCTTGCCGTGGATATCGATTCCCACTATGCAAAAAGTAGATTGGGTCGCAAACGCATGCCATTTTGTTCCTGGCGTTAGAAAAACATGTGGGAAATCCAATTTCTGGATTCCTTCAGATTTGGTCTCACAATCCGCACGTGCTGAAGCGTTAAGCAAAGCTCTTGCTATGCTTAGTCCTGTCGTCTATGAACCATCCAACTATACCATTGATAATGCTCTCTGGTCTGTTAACTCTGTAGGCCTTTTTGAAGTCGCAAATTCCGCATCTCGCTCCCCTTTTCCAGTGAGTATTTCAATGTCCCCATCTACTCGCGATTTCTTGCTATTTGCGGCAATCCATTACCATGTCTTTTGGGAATGGGAAGTACGGGTTCTATGGAAAGAGCAGCTTGCCTTCACTACGAAAGGCACTGATTCACATGCCCTCTTCGATGTTGATAGTGAAACAATGGCGTTGCCCATTGTCGTTGCCCAGCTCGTGCGTCGTCCGCACTCACAAAGCCCTCTGCGTGGAACTGCTCTTCACCAAGGAGATCACGAGTATGGGCCATACACCATATCTCTCGATTCACTATCCCGAATCGATCCGGTTTGTGCCATAGACTTTCACTCGTATGCCGAGGAATCTTTTAAGGTCTCCGCATCTCTCAACGAGCTTGCGGGTGCCTATTACCGCGTGATTCAGTACATCAAACACTCAGTTCCACCCACACGTGGCCTGACTGCTCATCTTCAGGTGGGGCAAACTCTATGGATTGCGATCCTGAGTGGTGCTACCCTTGACTCAGGTAGGCTTACAATCCAAAATCTACCTGGAACTTGGGGGGCGAAGGATATATCACCAGATGAGGCTTATCTATCCCGAATCACGGCAATCTTGGATCTTCTGAAACCTTACGCGAAGCAAACATCGTTCTTTGACCTCGTATTCAGTGGTGGGAGTTCACGTCAAATGGCTCTAATATTCCTTTGTCTTGGCCTCTTCGCCCAGATAGTTTTATGTTTCCTCCTCTCCGCCGTCGGGATCGCAGGAGTATGGATGAGTGTTGCGCTAGCTAATACTTTGATGACTGGAAAACTATTGGACTTGCACAGTCTTTACTGGGGAAAGACCATTGATTCACAACAGCCAGGAATGAAGATGTATCTTCCTGGCAGCAAGGAGTTGATGGCGATTGCGACGTTCGATCGCACGGGACCTCGAGACGGACCGCTACGTCATGGCATCTTCCTGAATCTTGTGGGTATTGCAGCTGCCATTCTCGGTGTCATATTCAAGAATGAAGCACGTCATGTGTTGGGATTTACGGGGAATCAGGCATTGCCCACAACCCTGTTATATGTTGCCACATTTTTTAGTGTGGGTCTCTCGTCGCTGATTGGGATTACTATATATTTTCAACAAGTGCGTGAGAGGACATGGGCAAACAATAGTGAACTGCCAACTAGATGGATGGTTTATGCAACACTACCATGTTCAATGGCTGTGTCGGGCTTTGGCTTCATCTTCCACAGATCACAGCTTACTTGGTTGTGGCCTGTTCTCGATGCCCTCATTTGGGTATCTGGGCTACCTCTTGGTATGTTGGAAAATGGCAGGATAAGCTCGGGTGATGAAAGCACTATTCAAATGATTTTGGTAAACCGCTGGTTAATGGGCTTGGTTTCGAGTATTGTGGCAAGTACGTAGTAAGGGAGCTAGATAATCAAGTCTGCCGTCTCATGTAGCACAGTATTGCTACTGTAACAAACATTACGATAAAATTGGTCAGTAACGCACGAGTCCATCATAAGCATAAGCGAGTTCCTTCACAATGTTTCCATCAGCGAGTTCTACTGCTTCCAACGGCACTGGCCACTGCGCCCATAAGCCACCGATTCACAAGTACCATGTGAACTGTGCTATGATCTGCGGAGATCATCCGCCCATTCTCCAGCATACCCAGTGGAAAGCCTGATAACCACGTGAGCACGTCGAGCACAGGCCACAGCTTTGACTGCGCCTCAAGCTTGAAATACAAAGCGAGCGCACCAACAATAAAGGAGGATGGAATTGTAGAATAGATCAACCAACGCGTTGGGAGTTCGCTATTATCGTTCCAAGTCTTTTCTCGTAGTTGTTGCAAGGTAATTGTGATGGCGATCAGCAACGACACGCCAACAGCGAGTACTATTGAAGTATCTACCACCCAAGGGGGCGACGGCCGAAAGGCTGAAAATCCAAGGGCAGCGCGAGTTCTTGTCTGGAAGACAGAGCCAAGAATTGCAGCAAGCAGTCCTAGGAGGTTCAGCAGCAGTCCAGGCCTAAGGTCACCTTGTCGAGGCGTTGTTCGATCGAATGTCGCAATCACCATCAGGGATTTTGTATTAGGGACGAGCATCTTCATGCCAGATTCCTCCGTGTCAGCCGTTTTGCCCCAGTAGACACTGTGCAAATCTGACAGCTTTCCTGAAAATAACGAATTTGCAAATGCCACACTCATCCATACCCCGGCCGTCGTACCAACAGCAAGGAAGTAGCAAATCAAGAACTGCCCAACAAGTCCTGTAAGGAAGAAAGGAAACGCCTGCCGACGACTGTTTCCTCCACTGTTCACAATATCTGAAAACCTACGCGACCTAGTGTATGGTTTGACCTCGTTCAATACGGCTTTCACACGCTCAACGTACGCCCCATCAGCCGAGGTCTTGTCATTTGCCCAGCGACCAGGTAGGTTCTGGAAAGTGAGCCTTCCATGATCCAATAACACACCTCCGAGTATGGCCAACCACAACGTCTCACCGACAAGAACGTGGGCGGCTGTTCCAGCAGGGACAGGAGCACCCACCGACGTGCGCTTGAGATACTGTACAACCCGGTAGTAAGCGCTGGCGAGTTCGTTGAGCGAGGCAGCCACTTTGGCCGATTGTGGGGCATAGGAATGAAAGTCGATGGCGCAAATTGGCTCATCACGGTTGATGTCCCGTATGTCGAGTGTGTAAGGACCTGATTCAAGTGTTCCTTCATGTCGCGCATGCCCACGAAGAACGCTCTGCGCATAAGGGCGACGAACCATTTGGGCAGCTACGATGGGTAATGCAGAAGCCGAACTGTCGACGTCAAATACCGCTCCCTCTCCTGAAGCAGCCGTCGAAAATAACAACTTGTCATGTGCCATGACTTGAACATCCCATTCCCAGAAGGCGTGATAGTGTACCGCAGCAAAATAGAGAAAATCGCGGGCAAGGGGGGTTTCTGTGATATTGGGAGGTTCGGCAGGCTCATCAGCGATGCCCTGCAGCAGACCAGCATCCGTAACTTTCCACCGTGACGGATCAAATTGAAATGGCCCTTCTACCGGTTCATATGCGACGGGGCTCATCACTGTCATCGCAGCCTTCATTGCATCTGCTCGTGCCACAGAGGACACCTGATCAGAACGTATCCAGAAATTAGAGATCCCGTTGGTTGAGCGAATGCGTGGGACAAAATGGCACGCATTTGCGACCCAGGCAACGCGCTGCATAGTAGGGATGGCAAAGAAGGAGAGACCTTCGCCCATGAAGAGGCCTATTGAAGGTTCGAGGTTCCACAGTGTATCGGGTGCAGCCCCAAGTGCTGCAAAAAGGACGGCAGCAAGGAGGAGTAGGCCAGGCGGCCAGGAAACTACGTCATTGGCTGGGGCCTGCGCCATAGTATGAGGGAGGAGGGATGCAATAATGACTGTAGCGGCAATTGAGCATGGGAGACGCATGGGAACCGACATCGTAACGGTGCAGATAGCAAGGGGACCCAAAAGGATATTCTAATGTCATAACAGAAGTGCGAAATATTTAGCTTGTTCTTGGGCACTGTCAAACACTAGCGCTCATTAAACCAGAACCTTAAGCGTATGGGAAACATTTGCGCGCCTATCGGCCTAAATTGGTGAGTTCAGCGAACAATAGATCCGAACATCCACGTCAGATCTCTTCCTTATCTGCCTGTCATATGAGGCAGAAGCAGAACTGAGAAGGACAATATGTGATGTACCTGCGACTGCCACGGACTGCCATGGTTAGTAGTGACGCATCAGTGGACAACTCACAAGTATGATACCTGTAGTAACCATATTGATGCATCATTTGTTATAACAGGAATGAGCAGTAATGAACCGAGGGCTGCATATAGTTAGACCAAAGTTAGACGGGGTTCACCGGAACATTCCGAATGTGGAGGTAGACGAGCGAGGCACGAGCGCAGTGTACAGATGTTTTGCAGGGTAGGATTCTGAAGCGCTCGAGTCATGTGATCGGTGTTTGTTCTTTTCTCGACCTCCACCAATCGCGTGGACAAGGCTCCGCATCCTTATCTGATGCCTATGTTGCTGTCAGGGTGGAGGAAGGTTTGAGGAAGGTCAAGGGATGGTGGGTGAAAGCTCCTGAAGGGTTGGCCCATCTAGAAATTAGGTGTTCCACACATGTAGTCTCAGCAAGAGCAAAGTCTGTCCAAAGCAATTGTATCAAGGCCGCCACTTGTCAAGGTGCCACCAGGGGTAAAGCTATCAGTGGGATATCAGTATGAAGTTCTACTGACAGTAGCAGAACAGGGTGAGATGGGGCCAGTGCAAATGGGTGGTTCAACAAATGGGCCTGGAAAGGCTGATGGCTCTCAGGACATCACTGTAATCCAGGCAGGTTCGAAAATCATTCCAGAGGCAAGGACAGGTTGGAAGCGGTCAGCAACCAGTGAGGTGCTGGGGGCATTAGACTACATACATGACCCCCCTTCATTGAGCATCTGCAGCAGATTTTTCTCCTACTCACTTTGTTGAACCACAGAGCGAGGATCTGCTCAGTGCATGGCAAGAGGTAGCAGCACATGGCTCACAGGCTGTTGAGTGGCAGGCGATGGTGGTTGGGGAGAAACTTCTTTCATCAATGGTAGTCAAACCAAGGGTACTGACACAGGCAGGTAAAGGTAAAGGAAAGGCAGTTGTTGAGTCCTGTGGCCAAACATCCCCTGCTCCACAGACAGACGTGGGATGTTTATCACACATGTGATGCAAACACAGCCTGCTCAGCATTGCAAGGCTTGGAACTGCAGGGAGACTGTTATCAACCTGTAGGCTACTCTCCTGTCCAGATTGTAGGTAGCATCTCTTATAGGATACATTCTCCCAAGGCATGGAAGACCAACACTAAGGGATCGAGTGTGGGCAGGAGGTTGTTTACAGAATTCTTGGGAAACCAGCAGGGTGCCCCACAGACACCGCATGCATTACCTGAAGCTACTTCAGCTTGCATAAAGTCAAGGCAGCATAATCCAAACATCACAGCAGCAGCGCACAGTCGCATAGAACTAGGGCTGCACAGCCCTCATATTGCCACAGCAGCTCACATGCATGTACAGTTAGGTTAGCTCTTTTAGCAGCTTGCATGGCAGCATGCCCTCATAATCCTGCAGCAGCAGATGCTTTTGTAGATCCTCATATTGCCACAGTGGCTTGCACATGCATACAGTTAGGTTAGCTCTTTTAGCAGCTTGCATGGCAGCATGCCCTCATACTTCTGCAGCAGTGGATACTTTTGTAGATCCTCATACAGCCACTGCAGTTCGCATGCATGAAAACTTAGCTACAGGTGCTTGTGCAGATCCATATACAGCAACATGAACTTTAATACATGTGCCACATGTGTCTACTCGGGCCTTTGTGGTGACAGCTTAACCAGCACCCATGACGAGCTCATCATCAATCTTGCCAGTGGCAAATGTGGAGCTTGTGGCCATGATTGTGGCTGTGCTTGGTAGAGGTGTACTGTTGGCAGCCAGTAGAACTCCTCTGTTGATGTCAAGGGAATACTTCTCAGAGACAATTATGGATACTACAAGCAAGCTCCCAAACATGGTAATCAAGGAATTGCAAGGTGGCTTTAAGAACTACATCCCATTGGCACTGTGCACACACAAGGCCTGCTTGAATGCTACCAGAGCTACTGACCTCTTCGACACTGAGATTGGCCTGAATGAGAAATTTTAGCTGAAATTTTTGAAGAGTTGATAAGAGACCATAAAACTGGGATGGACATGTGGAGAGGGAAAAAGTTCTTGAACATTTTGTCCAGCCTGAGGGATCCATTCTCAAACATTTAAAGCACCAGACAGGTAACTCAATCAGAATGAGGGCTAGTAGCAGTCAGGCGGGAGGTAATGGATTGGTAGGGCATGGTGGTTTTGCAGGCTATTTTGGTGTTCGGGGTAGGAGTCATGCAACATACAATGGAGTACAGCCCAACTCTAGTCATGGAGATCACCAACAATTTTTTCCATCATCCTTTCACTCCAACCAAACCATCAAATGCTATCTCTGTGTGGGTTCCCACTCCCACAGAGAACACCAGGGAAGTGCCAAATGATTGGTCCTCAGCAAACATAGGAAATGGATCGACAGAGCACTTAACAACCAGATCATTTGTATTGCCTTCAACTCCAGTCCATTCAACTGCAGAAGGCCCATTTGCAACTTCAGCCACTCATGCTCCTTGTGCAGTGACATCACCCATGGGTCTGACAAATGTAGCGCCTGATACCCTCTTCTCAATTATCACCAAACTCAAGTCTGATGCTTGGGATCATGCCCTGAAGGATGCAGGTATTTGGGAGGAGTTTCACAACATTATAGTGGGCCTCCAAGAAGGTTTTCTTTGTGGCCTGAAAATTTTTTTATTATCACACATATACATTCCACCAAATCATTACATGTCAGAAGGAGATGAAGAATTCATTATTGCAAAGTATGCCAAAGAAATTGAACTTGGCAGGCTGTCCCATGATTACAACCCAGACTCTTTTTTCATTGATTGGTCATTTTTGCATAGCCCCACTTGCAGTCATTGACCAGGGCAATGGTAAACACCAGGTCATTGTAAATCATTCTTACCCAAAAAATAAACATTGTATTAATCTTGTAAGCATCCCTTCCAATCCCACCAACAAAATCATTATTGACCATACAAAAACTGCTATCAACACAATCATCAACTCTACAGAATTCCAATGTGCTTAGGGATCCTTTTCTGAATGTTATCTTTTAGTTGCTGATGCACATGAAGGAGCTCAGGCAGCTGTGTTCGATGTTGATGCTGCATTTCAAAACATTCCTACTCCCTTTCAGCGCACTGTTTCCTTGCCATTATGATGAAGGGAATAATCCATCTTGACCATGTTTTGAACTTTGGAGCTTCACCATCACCAGGAATCTTTGGAAGAGTTGTGGATGCCATGGTCCAAATATTCATCAGTCAAGGCATTGAGGCAGTTATAAAATGGGTGAATGACTTCATTTTCCTCTGCTATCCATCTTGTCACCTATCGGATGGATCCTTTTAATACACATATGCTGCTGACCTCATTTGGAAGATTGTCGAGGAGTTGGGTTGGCCATGGGCTCCAGCAAAATTTGTTGACTTTGCAATGGCATTTATATATATTGAATTCTGGTGGGATCTAGTGGCGAAAAAAGTAGAGCTGCCTGAGAAGAAGAAAGCAAAGTACCTGGAATAAATAGCTGACTGGACACATGGATCTGTCCACAGTGCAAAGGAGGCAGAGAAAGTGATAGGCACATTGAATCACATCTGCTTGGTTGTGCCAGAAGGGTGCTCAAAAAAGGTCTCACTTTATAAATTTCGGGGTGGATTCAAGGTGAGTCAGTTTCAGCAGGAGGTGAAGCATAAGCTTGCAGCAATGGCAACACAGAACATAGACTGGTGGAGGTGACACTTGCAGGATAATTTTGTGGAAATAAAGATAATCTGTCCACCAAAACCATCATGGATGAAACCCTTTGTCAACACATTGACTGAGTGGGGCATTGGATTGGTTATTGATGGGAAATGGTTAGCATGGCGATTCAAAGAGGGTTGGAACTTTGAAGGGTGAGAGATTGGCTAGGACGAGATGGTAGCAGTAGAACTGGCAATTTGGACACTGGTTATGGCAAAATTGGCCAACATTCATATCATTCTTTATTCAGATAATCAAGGGGTTATTGGAGTGCTGAAGGCTGGCCAGTTGCAAGGCACACAGCAAAATGCCATATTGCAAGAAATTGTGAGGCTTACACAGGATCACAGCTTATGGATTTTAACAGTTTGAATACCAACAGCAGAGAATCCTGCAGACGGTCCTTTGAGAGGGGTGTTTGCTGGCAAAAGGTCAATGTATGCATTTCCTCCAAAGATTCCTTTCCATTTGGCAAAGTTTATACATAATGCAGTAGATTACCAGGACTTGTGAACAGTATATATGGCACATGTAGAGGTCAACATGAACAATGATACCATTGTCACTGTAACATTATTGAAACAAACTGCTTTCTACTTGTGACTACCACACCGAGTTTCCCTTTTTCAAATCCTACACTTTTTCTTCAAAAGCCTTCCATCAGGACACCACAATTTGTCTCTCATTCTAGGAGCAATCTTTCTCAGTTGGCACAACAGCACAGTGGACAAATGGCATGCTACCATACTCGTCCACAACTATACTCTCCACAGATTCTGGCATTGCAAACAAATCCACTATATGTTCCCTTGACTATACCAACCACACTACAAAAATTAGCAAACAAAGTCCAAAATGCAGCAATCTGCAACTCGACTCATCAGAAGGATGCAAGCAGGCTGCAAGAATTCCTCAATTTCTGCATAGGCCTTGGGATCAACCACAATGATGCCCTCCCAGCTCAGGAGGTTCTTTTGATAGCTTGGACTGCATCTTATGCTGGTTGGCTTGCCAGGAGGACCATTGGGGCAAAGATTTCTGCTATTAAAAAAGAGCATGAAAGGAGGGGACTAAGTTGGCAAAGGGGGGGCTCAGTGATAGGTCCATTGCATGCTTTAAGGTCTGGAGAACATTCCCACTTGTATCGAGACACTACAACATGCAATCTGAATCACTACGAACGCCACAAAATTGACTTCAAACCATTTTCACACTATTTCACATTTATTCGGACAACTTTGAACAACTTCAAACTATTTCGCATCACTAAACACAACATTTTAGTCTCAGCAGTGATATTTAGTACCAACTCACACCCTTCCTCTGACTTGTGTTATACCATCTGAAGCCATTTAGTAGGTTTTGTTTGGGTTTCCAGGTTGAGTATCATCATCGGTTGTATCGGACAATCAAAGGTGTTGAGGAACTCAGGCCAGCATTATCTTTTCAGTCCAAGATGGCCCCAGTCACCATTGCGATGCTCATTGATCTTAATGCAGCACTTAGCAGAACTTTGGGTCTCAATATCTGTATTCGAGCGATTTGCCTGTTATTATTTTTTGGCCAGTTACACAGTGGCAAGCTACTCCCTCCTACTCAAAACATCGAAAAGTTTGTACCTCATCATAATGCTACATTTGCTGACATTGCAGAATCAATGGCACAGAACAGTGCATGTAACCTCCATTTACCATGGTCAAAAACCCAGAAACCTCATGGAGCCAATGTCTGGATACCATGTCAAGAGGCTCCACTGGATCCCATTCATGCAATTCACAAACACTACATTAAGAACAAACTTGACATATCACACCCTATTGCTACATATCATAATGGCCATGGCAAGCTGGTAATACTCACCAGATCCAAGTTTATTTGATGTATCAACCAGATCCTCCGAGTGACAAACAAATGCTATTCTCACATCTCAGGCCATTGTTTTCATATTGGAGGTACTACCTTTTACTTAATTTTGGGAGTGCCACCCGACATGGTGAAGAAATCTGGATGTTGGTGATCACAAGCATTCTTGGAATACTGGCATTGTCTAGACTACTTGGGGGCTATGCACATTGATATGCTACCATTAAACATAGGTGTGCATCAGCAGCAGCTGCAGCAGAGAAGCCTGCCCAAGGCTTGATTGACAACTTTGGGTGAGTCTTCATCATAACTACAATGTGCCTCTGGGCTTGCTTCTCATATGGGTTCCTGTAGTCATTCCTCAGCTCACCCTCAGCTCAATAGGATGGAATCTGTTTCCTTCTCACTGTTTGTTCGAATTACAGATTCCATATCTTAAATTCCAGCCTGTCACATTCACTCCCAGATTCATTAGTATGTGAACTTAGTTTAGATTTGTAAAGACACTCACATACCTTGATGTACTAGATAATTCTACCAACTGCAAAAGTGGAGGTAGATGAGCAAGGCATGAGCACAGTGTACAGATGTTTTGCAGGGTAGGATTCTGAAGTGCTTGAGTCATGTGATCAATGTTCTGTTCTTTTCTTGACCTCCACCAATCATGCATAGTAGCTAGCATCTTGTTTCTCTCACTGTTGCAGAATCTTTCTTTCCTCAAGATTTTCACCTGCCCACCCACATCCTATTTATACCCTCCATCCATCTGTTTCTACTCATTAGTACCATCAGACAGTAGAGACATGATATTTTGATAATCACAACAGACATCACAGATATTGCCATAGGAGTCATAATTAGAATTTCAAGGTATTGATTATAAGGTCTGCAGTGCACTTAACTCTTCAAATCTAAATTTTTCAGACTAATGAGCAGAGAAATAATTGTGGGTTTGGTTCCCATAGTCATTCCTCAGCTCATCCTCAGCTTGATAGGATGGAATCCATTTTCTTCTCGCTGTTTGTTTGAATCACAGATTCCATATCTTGGATTCCAGTCTGTTGTCTCCTTGAACACATAACCCTTCCAATCAGGGAATAGATCTGTGGGGGCAGGCATCAGATTTATGACATGGAAGACAGGATGGAGTCTGGACATTGACTATGGTAGCCATAGGCAGTAGGCATGCAACCCAATGCATCTAGTGATGAGGAATGGTCCAAGAAAGTGGTGGGTGAGTTTCTTGGATGGACACATGGTGGAAATGTTACTAGAGATGAGATAGACATGATCACCAACCTTATATGTGGGTGTGGGTGAGTGATTCTGGTTGTAGAAGTGTGCCATGTCATCCTTCACCTTGGCCAAAGCTGACTTTGCCTCCTCCAAGGTGTCCTTCATCCACTCTGTGAACTCATTCACTGTCTCCAAGTGTGAGGGTGCTTGCCAAGGTTTGAATCCCATGTGTGGGTGTCACCCTGTGTTGAGGAGGAAGGGAGTTTGCTGGGTAGAAGAGTGGACATGATTGTTGTATCCAAACTTAGCCATGGGGAGGAAATCTTCTCAGTCATCCTGTTGCTCATTGATGAAGATATGGATGTACTGCTCCAGTTCTTGGTTGACTCGCTCTGTCTGTCTGTCTGTCTGTGGGTGGTAGACAGTTGAGACAAGGAGTTTGATCCCCAGCAGGCAGTACAGCTTTCAGGTGAACTCTGCAATGAATTGTGGTCCTCAGTCGCAGAGAGATGCACCAGGCAGTCCATGGAGCTTCCACACATGGTGCAAATAGAGTCGAGCCACTACAAGTGCAGTGACAGTCATATGAGTGGGGATAAAATGAGCTCACTTCCCAGCAGAGTCAACTGTGCACATTACCACATCAAACCCATTGGACTCCGGTAGTTCTACCACAAAGTCCACACTAACAATGTCCCAATAATTCTCTGGAACTGGAAGGGGATGTAACTTGCCCATGGGCTTGCACTGTGGAGTCTTGGTGTGTAAGCAGAGATTACAGGTACAGCAGTACTACCAATAAGTTGAGACATCTGGGGCCACCAATAATTCTGTGATATGAGCTCCAGCATTTTCCAACATCCAGGGTGGCTGGCAATGAGTGAGTTGTGGTGCTGAGAGATGAGTCATTATCGAAGCTGGGGATCATTAGGGACATAGATGTGGTCATGGAAGTATAGGATGTTATCCCTTTCTGCCCACTCTGCTGCATGAAGTGAAGGTGTGGATCTCTTTCTCAGCTCCTTCACTGCCAGAGCCACAGCATCCTGGTGTAAACTGCTATGGTTCGCATGATGAATGTCACATAGGATACTGTGCTCCTTACCCTCTAAAGTAACACCTTCTAGTGCACAGACTGTAAACAGATCAGGTTGCAATAACACAATACTTTGATTGTCATTGCTTCCATCCCCATGGTCTGGACAATGAGAGAGGGCATCAGTCTTCCCCATGCTGCATCCAGGCGATGATACAGGGAGAAATCAAACCTGGAGAGGTAGAGGGACCAGCGGGCTTGACAACAATTAAGTTTCTTGGTGGTCATGAAGTACTTGAGGTTTTTGTGATCCATCTAGATCTCGACCTTGTGTTGGGCACCCTCCAGGAAATGTTGCTACTCCTCCAATGCCTCCATTATTGCCAGCATCTCCTTGTCATGGATCTCATAATTGCATTCCACAGCACTGAGACTCTCTGAGTAGAAGGTGATGGGGTGCCATTTCTTGTCCTTGGGAGACTGTTGGGATAGTACTGTGCCCATTGCAAAGTCCAAACTGTCAGCTTCTACATGGAAGGGGCATGAGTCATCAGCAAAGGTGAGGATTGGGGTGGAAGTGACCATCTCTTTAAGCTTCTCAAATGCTTCCTTCTGTGCATTCTCCCATCTCCATCCCTCCTTTCCAGTGAGGTCAAATAGCAGGTGGGCATGGTGGGAAAAATCTTTAATAAAGCACGACTGAAATTGATGAAGCCCAGAAAAGATTGCACCTCTTTTTTGTTTGTGGGCATGGGCCAGGTTGTAACACCAGCAACCTTGACTGGATCCATCTCCACCTGCCCATCTGAGAAGATCAGGCCCAAGTACTTGATTTGTGTCTTCTCAAACTTGCACTTGTCATGATGAAGGTAGAGTTTGTGCTGCCAAAGTCGTTCCAGTACCAGGCACATGATTTGGTGATGTTCATTGAAATCTCACATGAAGATGAGGATGTCATCAAAGTAGACACAGACCACGCCTTCCAGTCTAAGATCATAGAAGATATCATTCATCATGGTCTAAAAGATGGCAGGACTATTAGTGAGACCAAAGAACATGACAAGTAGTTCAAAAAGACCACAGTTCATGCAAAAAGCTGCCTTCTACTCATCCCCTTTCTTTATCCAGACATTGTTGTAACACAAATGGACATCAAGCTTGGTGAAGTAGCACACTCTACAGAGTTGGTTAATGAGTTCAGATATGAGGGGTAGTGGATAACGGTTTTTGACTGTGATGTCATTGAGGTATCGATAGTCTTGAACCGGTCAAAGGGACGCATCCTTTTCCTTAAAAAGAAGAAGGGTGAGGCCATGGGCAATTTAGAAGGGCAGATACAACCTGAAGCCAAGTGTTCATCAATGAACTTGTCAAGTTGTCACTGTTCTTCAGGGAAGAGAGGATAGACCTTGCAAGAAGAGGGTGTGGCACCCGGCATGAGCTCAATTGCATGATCTCATGGCTTATGGTTAGGAAGCGACTCAAAGGATTCCTTAGAGAAAACATCCTTGAAGTCATGCAGGTGAGGAAGCATGGAGTCAGCAAAAGATTTGGGTGCACTGTTCTTATGGAAGGCCTCTGTGAGCCACTGGGATACATTCAAGGTGGCACGAACCTCATGCGAAGGGTTAATAGCAGTGTAGAAAATTTGGTCACCTTCCTCAATCTCTTCCACCTCCTCTTTATCATTATCAGAGTCAGGTGCAGGATCTGGGACATCTTATAAGTCCACATCAGCCACAGGCATTGGACCAGCACAACATCTTCAAAAGAACCTTTTGCCCTCAACATTCCTGTCTGCCTTCAGTGAAGCAAGTACAACAATCAGAGGGACAATGACTCATCATTACTTCATCTATCACCCAATTGACCTCAGGATTGTGATCACAAAGCCATGGGTAGCTAAAAATTGCCTCCTGCTTCCTCAGTTGGATCACAGCAAAGAGAGCCCATTCACTATGATTTTTGTACTGGAGGACTAGGTTGATAATTTCCTTAATCACCCCAGCTTCATTTTGGGAACTGTCTTCAATTCTAGGGATCCTTGGGAGGGGGTGGATGCCACAATGTACTTGCATGGTAGCTTACGCTCCCAAGATTTCAATCTGTGTAGAGGGAGGAGTGGGGAGGAAGGGGTAGATACATCTTTAGCCACTTCAGAGGGGTTTAGAGAAGGAACAGTGATAGGTCCCCAGCATAGTTCAAGCACTGATATATCAGTTTTCGCACTTTCAATCAACTTCAAATGCTTTGTACAGCTCAGAGTATACACTTAAAACATCTTCAATGAGTTCCAAACCAATTTTGAGCAATATTGCAGTGATATCGGCCTTTAAACAAGTCTGAAGAAACTTCAAAAACCTTTAAAAACCTTTGAAAAACCTCAAACCTCTAAAAACATCTTCAGACACAGTATTTCCTATTTGGACAATCTTCAGATGCATGCTAGACACATGGGACACTATCTCGAGTATATTGAACACATTTCGACTGCATGTGCATGCATACAACTGGCTCGAAGCAGTTTCTGATGTTTTATGCAATTTATAACATGGACAGTCCATTTTGGTGTTTCAATGATATATTGAAACATTAGGACAAGTACTTTTGATATACTGCAACTCTGTACATTTTATTTATTATCATTTCTTATTTGTTTTATGATTTGTTCTTTATTGCTGTGCACAATGCCTCATGTTCTACACATGTTGTATTTCCTTTTTAAGTACCATCCCTTCAAAATGTATATAGATTTGTACTAGTTACAGAGAGAAAGAGACAATTGTCTTCCTCCCAGATCGCAGTGATTTAAGAGTTCAGTTTACTCTTATTTAGTCTGAAGTCTTGTGTTTACACTAAATTTCTTTGAAAATCCTCACATTACACTATTTTCACTCTCGTTTTCCTCAATTTGCCTTTGCTTTGCTTCTATTACCCATCTAGTCCCTCAATCTTGCATCCCAACATATTTTTGCACTCTGAATTTATCTATCTAGCCACCAAATCCTCCAAAATTTCATGAAACACATTCTTTTAGCTTCGAATTCCTTTGACAGGCAGTGCTTTTATAACTATTTGATGGTCAGTCTGACAGGTGACATCTAGAGGGCCTCACATCCTTCCTCTGACTTGTGTTATACCATCCAAAGCCATTAAGTAGATTTTGTTTGGGTTTCTGGGTTGAGTATTATCAACAGTCACAGAATAAGATTCATCCCCTAGTGAATCAACAGACAGAACTTCAAAGTAGTTATGGACAGGCAATGAGGGCATACTGTTCACTCATCGTGGGTGAAAAAATCCTGTTCCTCCACCTCTTCCTCTTTAACTTCCTCTTTCTCCAGGCCTTCAACATCTGCCAGTGCCAACAGGTCTTGGAGGAGCTCGTCTCATCCCTCAGGCATGAGTTTATGGATGTCTTGGTGGTGGGGACAATTTTGAGCCATGTGTCCAGTTTCCCCACAGTGGTAGCAGAGATCTAGCCTGCAAGCTCGACTATGGGCTGCATTGACATCCATTGGAGCAGGGGTGTTGGAACTCAATGCTGTGGGTTGGTGCATAGGGATGAGGGGGTGCTCGGTTAAAGGTGTGGGGTGCATGGGTTGTGGTAGGAGTGCAGAAAGCTGCAGTAAATGCCACATTTTTGAGTCAGTTCTTGTCACAGAGGGAAGCAGCCTCATACCAAGCATTTGTAACATTGTCTGCTGGGCATCCTTCCAACATCTGTGCAATCTGGTCTTGGAATTCCCAAGTAAGACCTCAACAGAACTTCACCACCATGGGCACCTTACTCCCATACCTTGCCATGTCCACCAGGTCTCAAAACTCATCAATGTAGTCATCCACAGATTGATGCACTTGGTAGTAGGAAGTGGATTTAAGGTGTGTTACAGCTCATTGGTGTTCATTGAGGGGGCAGAAGTGTTATATGAACTCATCATGAAAGCTCCCCCAGGTGGAAAATGGAAGGGAGCCATGCTCCTTGGTTTGGCATAATATATGGTCCACATAGAGATAGGTGTGCTCAGATTTCATGTGCGTGAGGGCCCAATAAATTTTAGCAGCATCATCCAGAAATTGGTTTGGGCATAGACTGATCCACAGCTTGCAGGAATTAAAGAAAGCACATCTGTGGGAATGTGCACCATTAAATTCAGTGGGGGGTGCATGTTTAACACATGTGTCTTTGCTTGGGTGCATATTGGGTGGCGCGTGCATGCTGGCAAGTACAAGTGAGGATACTATAACAAAAAATATTGTATATAATGAAGTACTAACTAGATAATCAATAATAAAAGGAGGATGGTCAGGTGACTAGGCCGTGGGAAGTGAAGAGGCCGTGGGAGTTGCTCTGAGTGGATGGGAAAGTGATGACCTACTTTGAGAGTCGTGAGACATGATGACAAATATAAGTGAAAGATGGGAACAAAATGTCAGCTAATTTGGGGCCGGATCACAAATATACTAAGTGATAATGTGTGGAAACAGTATTTTTTTGGCTACAGTGTGGGATCAATTTCGGCTACAATAATATAATAATGCAGGAACAACATTTTCGGCTACATCAAAATTTTCAACTAATTTTTTTTTTTTTGGGACCTGATGACAAATATAATTACTGGGTGCTATGATGACAAATATAATAATTGGGGGATCAGAATTTTCGAGCTAATTGTTTTTTTGGGGGCCTGATGACATATAATTACTGGGTGTTGCTATGATGACAAATATAATAACTTTATGTAGGAACAACATTTTCGGCTACAGTGTGTGATCAAAATTTTCGGCTAATTTTTTTTTTGTACCTGATGACAAATATAATTACTGGGTGTTGCTATGATGACAAATATAATTAGCAACAACATTTTCGGCTACAGTGTTGGCCTGATGACAAATATAATATGGTGTTTATATGATGACAAATCTTATAACTGACTGTAGTAACCAAATTTTCGGCTACTTGGTGGCCTGTTGACAAATAAAATATAATAAGGTGTTCCTATCATGACAAATCTAATAACTGAGTGTAGGATCAATTTTTTCGGCTAATTTTTGGCTTACTGGGTGTAGGAACCAAATTTTTGGCTGAGTTTTGGCCACTTCTAGCTTTTCTGCTCTCTTTCTGGCTCTGGGCTCTTTTCCAGTGGGGTTGTTTTTGCATTCTTGGGGTATCTGTAGACCAAGGTGAAGCTCTGTGAAGTCCTACCTCCCTGGCTTCTCTTTTTTCAACAAAAAGAGTGTCTGCCAGTTGTTTTTTGGACCTCTCTCAGGGCACAGTGTGCAGGGAGATTGGGCTGGCGGGTTTGCAGTTGCCTCCTCTTCCATTTTTGGAAGTCGCTCCACTATCAACTGCCACTGTTTGCACTGATTTCACAGCCTCCTACAAGAATCTCACCTCCTCTGCTGCAGTAAGAGAGCTCTCCGATTCCCATGGACCCATCTCCGCTCAACACTCCTCGACGTGTTCGAATGGCCGCGCAGCAAACTGAACGGGACCAACGGACCTTGGATAGCCCTACTCGCCACCGGACTCCACACCATGCTCGCACTATGCACATTGCCCAGCCACTGCTGCCATTGCCACCAGCCCATAATATTGCCTTGCTGAATGCTGATCCTTTTATTGCTGCTCCTCCACCACCTCCTCAATACAATCACCTTCCTCCTCATTTGGCACAGCAGCTGGCAGCACTTCCTCCCCTTCCACAGATTGCAAGAGGCAGGGGCAGAGGGAGGGGAAGAGGGAGGGGAAGAGGCTCAAGTCATGCAGCTCCACCTCAGCCTGTTGTTGCTCCTTTATACAATGCAGCTTTCCCATATTATTTTAATGCCCCTCCTGCACCTCCAGTTTTTGACCCTCCTGTTCCTGCACCTCCAATTCCTGCACCTCCCATTCCTGTGGCAGCTCCTGCAATGGCCTGGACTGAACATGGTTTTCAGCATGCTGCACTGCCACCTCTATTTTCTGCTGTATGTTGGTTTATCTTTCACATGATGTATGTTATCTGACAATATCATGATCTAGCCTCCCCCTCCTCCTCCTCCTCCTGTTTTTGATCCTCCTCCTGCTGTTCCTGCTGTTCCTGCTCCTATTGTCCATCTTGCCAATATCCCTCTCCATGTAGGCTTATATATGTTCTTTTGAGTATATTAACTGACAACAATGATGATGTAGCATCCTGCTCCTGCTCCTCCTGTTTTTAATCTCCCTGCACCTGTTCCTCCCATTCCTGCACCTGCTATCCCTGTTTTTGATCCCCCTGCTCCTGTTCCTCCTGTTCCTGCACCTGCTATCCCTTTTTTTGATCCCCCTGCACCTGTTCCTCCCATTCCTGCTCCTGTTGTCCCTGTTGTTCATATTCCTCCACATGTATGCTTATGTCCTTTTTGTTCATGTCTTTATTTTGTGACTGACTCGATTATCCCAGGTGGCTCAACATATTGATCCTGCACCTGTTCCACTTGGGCCCCTCCCTCCTGCACGCCGTCCTTTTAGTCCTGACTGGCCTGTTCATTATCTGGGAAAAATGGATATTCAGTGTCCCAATTGTCATGCATTGCACTGGATGGCCGAGCGTCTCACTGCGTCCTCCAATATAAATCCCAGATTTGGCATGTGCTGCTTGAGTGGAAAAATCATTTTGCCTCCTCTCCACCCTGTCCCACCTGAGCTTCTCCAGTTGCTCACTGCTCAGGATCACATTGGCAGGTCGTTTCGTGATCATATCCGCACATACAACAATGCTCTTGCCATGACTTCTATTGGGCGCAAAATCGATGAGTCTGTTAATGAAGGTGAAGAGGCTGTGAACGATGGTGTTGGCCCCTATGTCTTCAAACTGCATGGCGAGCTGTCCCACAGGATTGGCTCTCTTCTTCCACAAGAGGGTGAATCTCCAGTGTATGCTCAGCTTTACATTTATGATCCAGCCGATGCAGCCAACTTTCGCATGGCCAATGCCTGGAACACTCACCTTGATCACCACACTTTGCTCACCCTCCAGGACATGCTCCACCGTCTCCATCCTGCAGTTCAGATGTACAAGCAGGCCCATGAGCTTACCAGGAACTTGCCTCCACACCAGCAGTGCAAGATAGCTTTGCGCTTTGATCAATCCTGTGACCGTCGCCGCTACAATCTTCCTGATGCCACCAACAATGAGATTGCGGTCATTCTTCCAGGTGATGGTGATCAGCCACAGAGCACACGTGATATCATTCTCTACCGCAGGCATGGCCCTCCCCTTCAGCGCATCACCGATGTCCATCCCCTCTATCCTGCTCTTCACTATGTCCTCCTTTTTCCTACTGGCCAGCTCCAATGGCATCCTCAAATCGAGTTTGCAGCTGCTAATGAAGGCGGTGCAAGGGTTCGCAAGCATGTGTCCAAATCAGATTTCTACTGCTATCGTCTCCACCCCCGACTGCCTGCTATCGAGCCTCAGCATATATTCTTGAGTGGAAAGCTCTTTCAGGAGTTTGTTTGTGACCAGTGGGCAACTTCAGAGCAGGATCGGTTGCGCTTTATCATGATGAATCAGGACACTATTCGTGGTGAAGTCTATATGGGCTTGGCTGATGCTGTGGCTGCAAATGTGGATGCAGACACAGAGTCTCTCGGTCAAAGAATCATCCTGCCTTCTTCATTCGCAGGAAGCACACGTCATATGCAGCAGCTTCTTCAGGATGCCTTGGCTATCAATCGCTACTTCAAGGGTGGTGATCTCTTTCTGACCATGACTGCAAACCCTGCTTGGCCAGAGATTCAGGATGAGCTCAAGCCTGGGCAGACTGCTGCCGATCGCCCTGACTTGGTCGTTCGTGCATTCCATGCAAAGCAGAAGGAGATGATCAAAGACATCGAGGCTGGGATCTTTGGCAAGGCACTCTCTTATGTGTTTGTGATCGAGTTTCAGAAGCGTGGCCTGCCTCACATGCACTGCATTATCTTTCTTGATGGGGAGTCCAAGCTTCGCACTCCTGAGCAGATAGACAGCCTCATGTGCTCAGAGTTTCCTGACGACAATCCTGAGCTGCTCGAGTTGGTCAAGAAGTTCATGGTCCATAAACCCTGTGGTGCAGAGAACCCTACAGCTCCTTGCATGGTGAATGGACAGTGCTCCAAAAATTTTCCCAAGCCATTCAGGGATCAGACAACCATCTCTGAGGATGCCTATGCCTCCACCAGGCGTCGGAACACTGGAAAGACATATCAGGTTCGGGGAAAGCAGGTCGACAATTGCTGGGTCATCACTTATTCACCCTATCTCCTCTGGAAGTACTGCTGCCACATCAACATCGAGTCCATTGCCTCCATCAAAGCTGTCAAATACATCTACAAATATGTGTACAAAGGTCATGATCGCATCACCATGCAGTTTGGGACTTGCAACAATGAAGTCAAACAGTATCTGGACGCTCGCTATATTTCTGCCTGCAAGAGCATTTGGCGCCTCTTTCATTTACCTATGCACTCTGCTTCTCCCAATGTTGTCCGACTTCAGATCCACCTCCCTGGCCAGCAGTATGTCACTTGGAATCAGAACGGTCCACGGTCTATCCAAGAAATCGTCCAGCATGCTGCACAGCATGACACCACCCTCACTGGCTATTTCAAAGCCAATCAGCAGTATCCAGAGCTGGCACAGGATCTTCTCTATCAGGACTTTCCCTCCAAATTCGTGTGGGATCAGAAAGCCCACAAGTGGAAGCCCAGACAGAGAGGGTTTGCTATTGGGAGGATGTACTACACTCAGCCTACTGCAGGTGAACGCTTCTACCTCAGGCTTCTTCTGACCGCTGTCAAGGGTGCAACATCATATGAACATCTGTGCACTTTTCAGGGAAATGTCTATCCCTCATTCAGAGAAGCATGTCTGGCACATGGCCTTTTGGAGGATGACCAAGAGTGGGTGCAGTGTTTGGAGGAAGCAAAGTCCATGGCAACAGGTCGTCAGCTCCGGCAACTCTTTGTCACTATTCTTCGTGATTGTGCACCCTCTGATCCTGTCCAGCTTTGGAACACATACTGGCCCCACATTTGCGATGACCTGCGGTATCAGCTCCAGCACAACAATATCCATCTCAACCCTACCGATGACGATGTGCAGGATTATGGCCTCTACTTGATCAACCAGCTTCTCTTATCCTCTGGCAAATCTCTCAGCAAGGATTGGCCATACATGCCTCAGATCACTCAGAATTGGGAAGCCAACCTCGAAAACTGGTTGATTGCAGAGCAGCGCAGATATGATGTTGTGGAGCAGGCTGAGTTGGCTGCACAGAACTTGGACACTTTCAATCCAGACCAGAGAGCTGTCTTTGAGGAGATCATGCATGCTGTCGACAACAAGACCGGCCAGACCTTTTTCCTCCATGGTCCCGGTGGCACAGGCAAAACCTTTGTATACAACACTCTGGCCCATCAGCTTCATTCTCAGGGCAAAATCGTCCTCTGTATAGCATCATCCGGCATTGCTGCACTCCTGCTCAAAGGTGGCTCCACTTCTCATTCATGTCTCCAGATCCCTCTCATCATCAATGAGTCATCCACCTGCTCTATCTCCAGAGGTTCAATTCGGGCAAAGCTGTTGCAGGAGACTGACTTGATCATTTGGGACGAGGCACTCATGCAGCATCGTCATCTCCATGAAGCTGTCAACCACACTCTCAAAGACATTCTCCAATCTGATCAACCCTTTGGTGGCATTCCTATTATTTTTGGGGGCGATTTTCACCAGATCCTGCCTGTTATCGAGAGGGGTTCACAGCCTCAGATTGTTGGTGCTTCCTTGCAGCGCTCTGTTCTTTGGCAACATATTAAAGTTCTTCATCTCAAAATCAACATGCGATTGAACACAGATGATCTTGAAGAGCGACAGTTTGCAAAGTGGCAGCTGGAGGTTGGAAAGGGTGATCATACAGATGAGGGTGGCAACATCGAACTTCCCAACCATTTCAAGTGTCCTGAAAACACTCTGGCTTCCCTCATCAACACCATCTATCCTGGCATCTATAATCATGCTCAGCATCCCGATCAATACTTCTCAGAGCGGATTGTCCTGGCAAGCAAAAATGATGATGTGGATGATTTGAACCATTACATTCTTCAGAGGTTCCCTGGAGAGGAGCAAGTGTTTCACAGTGCAGACTCTATTGCAAACAATGAACTTCTGTATCCACCTGAATACCTCAACTCAATCAACTGCTCCGGTCTACCTTTGGCACACTTGGCACTCAAGGTTGGCATCCCTGTGATGATACTTCGCAATCTCAATATTGCTGGAGGGGTCTGCAATGGTTCTCGAGGGATTTTGACTTGGATTCGGAACAGAGTGTTGGAGGTTCAATTGATTACTGGAGATCATGCTGGAGAGAAGGTGTTTATTCCACGGATGCGACTGCAGCCAATCGAAGGACAACTCCCTTTCACTCTGTCTCGACTTCAATTTCCTGTTCGACTGTGCTTTTCAATGTCGATCAACAAATCCCAGGGACAGTCAGTGCAGCATGTGGGATTAGATTTCAGGAGTCCTGTCTTCACTCATGGGCAGTTTTATGTAGCGATATCACGAGTAAGGTCTGTGCACAACATCAAGGCAATATGGCCAAGTGACAGTGGAAGTGCAAAAACCAAAAATATTGTATATAATGAAGTACTATTAGAGTAACATAGAAATGATAACATAAAAATGAAGTTGTGACAGTGGAAGTGCAAAAACCAAAAATATTGAATATATTACTTATTAAACATGTTAACACATGCCAGAGGCACATTCCCAACCTTGTCAATAATAAAAGGAGGATGGTCAGGTGACTAGGGTGTGGGAAGTGATGAGGCCGTGGGAGATGAAGAGGCCGTGGGAGGTGAAGAGGCCATGGGAGTTGCTCTGAGTGGGTGGGAGAGTGACGACCAACTCCGAGGGTCGTGAGACATGATGACAAATATAACTCAAAGGGGGGAATTTGTTCTCGGCTAATTTTTCGCCACCTCAAACTTTTTTTTTTGGGTCTGGGCTCATTTTCTATGTAGAATAATGTCAGGATGGCATATAAGAAGCTGTATTGCAGTGTTTTCTGAATAAAATTTGACTGAGGGGCAACTGTCATCCTTTTACTATGCTCTAAAAGCTGACTAAGCAAACCTCGCAGGCTGAACAAAATGCAAAATCCTGATCATGACCTCAGCACATGACCCAAACAAAATGATTTAGACACATCACTGTATTAGTCAGTAACAAGTTGGATCAATAAAGTGTTATTACAATTGTATAAGTGAGGTCATTACAAAGTCAGGTCAGTATTAAATGAACTCATTTGTGAAGTAAAGTTAACAAAATTGAGTTTGTTACAAAGTAAAATCAGTAAAATATAAGAGTTACAATTGAGTTCATTATGAAGTAAAGTCAACAAAAATTAGTATCAATACAAAGTCTAGAAATAAGTCCAAGGAAATAAAAATTACTTGAATACAATAATTTTAAAAATTGAGTTTGTTACAAAGTAAAGTAAGTAAAATAACAGTTACAAATGAGTTCATTATGAAGTAAAGTCAATGGAAATTAGTTTAGACATGAGTCCAAGGAAATAAAATAACAAGTTTAAAAATGAGTCAGTGAAAGATAAGTTTAATATATGGGTCAATAGAAACAAAAAAAGGGGGGTTCAAAACAAAGTTAGGTTAACAATACAAGTTGAAAGTTGACCTCATTACCTTTGTACCAAGTCAAGTCAGTAAAATATGTAGATCTTCGAAATAAGGCATCAATAAAATAAAATTACAGTCATCATTATGAAGTCAAGTCAATAAAAATTCATTCAATATGAAGTCATTATGCAGATTACTAACAAGTAATGAATTCAGTTCGTTACAATGGATCAAGTTCATTATAATGTAAAGTCAATAAATATTACTTTAATACAAAGTCATAAAAATTGAGTTTAATGACAAAGTGAAGTGAGAGATTTTTTACAACATTCAAAAGAGAGGAGAGGGAGGAGAGCAGGGGTGAGGGGGTGAGGGGGTGAAGTAGTGAGGGGGAGAGGTAGTGAGGGGGAGAGGGAGAGAGGGGAGGGAGTGGGTGAAGGGGGGAATGGGAGGTGGGAGTGGGTGAGGGGGTGATGGAGGGGGGGGGGAGTGAGTAGGGGAGGGGGGAGAGGGGAGGAGGAGGATGGATGGACAGGGGGGAGAGGGGGGAGAGGGAGGGGAGTAGGGGTGAGGGGTGAGGGGGTGAAGGGAGGAGGGGGTGAAGGGGTGAGGGGGAAGGAGGGGGGAGGAGATGAGGAGGGGGGAAGAGATGAGGAGGGGGAGAGTGAGTGAGGGGGGGAGAGTGAGTGAGGAGGGAAGGGAGTGAGTGAGGGGGTGATGGGGGTGAAGTATTGAGGGGGTGAGGATATGAGAGTGGGAGAACATGAGAGGGGGGGGGGTGAGAGGGGGAGTGAGGAAGAAGGGGGAGAGAGAGGAGAGAGGGGAGAGGGGGAGATTGGAGGGAGGAGGGAGGAGGTGGAGGGTGCATGAGGGGGTGAGGGGGGAGGGAAGGGGGGGAGAAGGGAGGAGGAGGATGGATGGAGAAGGGGAGAGGGAAAGGGGAGGTAGGGATGGGATGGGGATGGAGGTGAGGTAGGTGGAGATGGGAATGGGGGAGAGGAACAGGGAGAGGGAGAGGTGGGGGAGGGGGAAGAGGGAGATGGAGATGGGGATGGGAGAGGTGGGGATAGGGGAGATGAGGATGGGGAAGGGGGAGAAGAGGAAGGTGATGGGGATGGGGGAGATGTGGAAGGGGATAAACACCATGATACACCCACGTTGACTTGGGGCCAACAGTCCCAAGTCAACTGGAGAGTTGTGTACTATATAAAAGTCAACTATAGAGCTGTGTGACCATGACCCCCCAAGTCCAAAGGCAACTAAGGAGTTGAGTAACTGTAGTGGAATTAAGCATTGTATTATGTATATGCAAGCTGGCCCATGAAAATGAACCACCACTCACACATTCACAGACTGAGTCAAGAAATGCAATGAAGTGAACAATGTGCACTGAGGTCAAAAAATGCAATGAGATGTTGATAAAATTAATGAACACAGTGAACAACATAAGCCATACTTCACTCATGAGTGGTTCTATGTGGCAATATCATGAGTAAGGTCTGTGCACAACATCAAGGCTATATGGCCAAGTGACAGTGGAAGTGCAAAAACCAAAATAATGAAGTACTATTAGACTAACATAGAATTGAAGTACTATGTATATAGAAATGAAGTATATACTTATTAAACATGTTAACGCGTGCCAGAGGCACATTCCCAACCTTGTCAATAATAAAAGGAGGATGGTCAGGTGACTAGGCCATGGGAAGTGATGAGGCCATGGGAGATGAAGAGGCCATGGGAGGTGAAGAGGCCGTGGGAGTTGCTCTGAGTGGGTGGGAGAGTGATGACCAACTCCGAGGGTCGTGAGACAATGATGACAAATATAAGTGAAAGGTGAGAACAAATGATAACAAAATTTTTTGGCTAATTTGGGGCCGGATCACAAATATAATTAACTAATGACATCAATTTTGGCTACAATATAATAGAATGCAGGAACAACATTTTCAGCTACATTGGGGGGATCAAAAATTTTGGGTAATTTTTTTTTTATTGGGCCTGATGACAAATATAATTTAATTACTGGGTGTTGCCATGATGATAAATTTAAACTTTTTGGCTACATCGTGGGATGAAAATTTTCAGCTAATTTTTTTGGTGGGGGCCTGATGACAAATATATTTTGATTACTGGGTGTTGCCATGATGACAAATATAATAACTTTGTGTAGGATCAATATTTTCGGCTGATTTTTGGCCTGATGACAAATATGATTACCAAGTGTAGAAACCAAATTTTCGGCTGATTTTTGGCCACTTCTACCTTTTTTGCTCTCTTTCTGGCTCTGGGCTCTTTTCCAGTGGGGTTGTTTTTGCATTCTTGGGGTATCTGTAGACCAAGGTGAAGCTCTGTGAAGTCCTACCTCCCTGGCTTCTCTTTTTTCAACAAAAAGAGTGTCTGCCAGTTGTTTTTTGGACCTCTCTCAGAGCACAGTGTGCAAGGAGATTGGGCTGGCGGGTTTGCAGTTGCCTCCCCTTCCATTTTTGGAAGTCGCTCCACTATCAACTGCCACTGTTTGCACCGATTTCACAGCCTCCTACAAGAATCTCACCTCCTCTGCTGCTGTAAGAGAGCTCCCCGATTCCCATGGACCCTACTCCACCCAACACTCCTCGACGGATCCGGACAGCCGTGCAGCAAACTGAATGGGACCAATGGACCTTGGATAGCCCTACTCGCCACCGGACTCCACACCACGCTCGCACAATAAACATTGCCCAGCCTTTGCTGCCAGTGCCACCTCCCCATGGTGGTTTGCTGAATGGGAATGACACCGATCCTTTTCTCACCCCTCCACCTCCACCTCCTCAATACAACCACCTTCCTCCTCATTTGGCACAACAGCTGGCAGCACTTCCTCCCCTTCCACAGGTGGTGAGAGGCAGAGGAAGAGGAAGAGGAAGAGGAAGAGGGAGGGGAAGAGGCTCAATTCATGCAGCTCCACCTCTGCCTGTGGTCGCTCCTTTACATAATGCAGCTCTCCCATATTTTTTTCCTGCCCCTCCTGCCCCTCCTGTTTTTGACCCTCCTGTTCCTGCACCTCCAATTCCTGCACCTCCCATTCCTATGGCTTCCGCACCTGCTATTCCTGTTGCACCTCCACCTCCCATTTCTGCTACTCATGCAATCGCCCAGGCTGGGCTGCGAGTTCCACCTTTGGGTCCTCCTCCTGTTTTTGACCCTCCAGCTCCTGTTCCTTTGGTTCCTGCACCTCCCATTCCTGTCGCTCCTCCGATGGCCTGGCCTGGACATCAAGTTCCACCAGTTATTCCTGCTGTAGCTGTATGTTGGATTACATATTCTTCTATGTGACACAGGTTAATTAACAACATAATACTGATGCAGCCTTTTCTGCCTCCTGTTTTTGACCCTCCGGCTCCTGTTCCTCCTGTTCCTGCACCTCCCATTCCTGTGGCCAATATACCTCTACCAATGGCTCCTCCACCAATGGTTCCTGCAATGGCTTGGGCTGCACTTGCTGTGCAGCATGCAGCACTTCCACCTCTGGCTGCTGTATGTTGAATTAAATCCTACATCATGTGCAATGGTCTGACTGAATAATGATGTAGCCACCTCTACCTCTCCCTCTACCTCCCCCACCTCTGGCTGTTCCTGCTGTTCCTGCTGTTCCTGCTCCTGCTGTTCCTGTAGCCAATGTACCTCCACATGTAAGCATGCTGATAATGTTTTCATCAATTTGGTGACTGACTTGATTATCCAAGATTGATCCTGTACCACCACCACCACCACCTCTGCCTGTTTTGCCTCCTGCCCACCAGCCATTTAATTTAGATTGGCCTGTTCATCATCTGGGAAATATGGATGTGGAGTGCCCTGATTGCCATGCTTTGCACTGGATGGCTGAACGTCTTATGAAATCCTCAAATATCCATCCTCGATTCGGCATGTGCTGCCTGAGTGGAAAGATGGCTTTGCCACCTCTTCACCCAGTCCCACCTGAGCTTATCCAATTGCTCACTGCTCAGGATGACATTGGAAAATCATTTCGTGATCACATCCGCACATACAATAATGCACTCGCCATGACTTCTATCGGTCGCAAGATTGACGAGTCGGTCAATGAGGGCGAAGAGGCTGTGAATGATGGCGTCGGTCCCTATGTCTACAAACTCCATGGCGAGCTGTCCCACAAGATTGGATCTCTGCTTCCACCAGAGGGTGAACCTCCTGTTTATGCTCAGCTATATATTTACGATCCAGCTGACGCTGTCAACTTTCGCATGGCCAATGCCTGGAACACTCACCTCCATCACCACACTTTGCTCACTCTTCAGGACATGCTCCACCGTCACCATCCAGCAGTTCAGATGTACAAGCAGGCTCATGAGCTCACCAGGAACTTGCCTCCACACCAGCAGTGCAAGATAGCTTTGCGTTTTGATCAATCCTGTGACCGTTGCCGCTACAATCTGCCCGATGCTACCAACAATGAGATTGCTGTCATTCTTCCAGGTGATGGCGATCAGCCAGAGAGCACACGTGACATCGTTCTCTACCGCAGGCATGGCCCTCCCCTTCAGTGCATCAGTGATGTCCATCCCCTCTATCCTGCCCTTCACTATGTTTTGCTGTTTCCTACTGGCCAGCTCCAATGGCACCCTCAAATTGAGTATGCAGCTGTTGATGCCAACAACCGAGTTGGTGCCAGAGTTCACAAACATGTCTCCAAATCCGAATTCTACTGCTATCGCCTCCACCTTCGACCGCCTGCTGTCGAGCCCCAGCATATCTTTCTGACCGGAAAGCTCTTTCAGGAGTTTGTGTGTGATGGATGGGCCACTGCTGAGCAGGATCAGTTGCGCTGGATTTTGATGAATCAGGACACCATTCGAGGCGAAGTCTATGTTGGCCTGGCAGATGCTGTGGCTGCAAACATCGATGTGGACACAGAGTCTCTGGGTCAAAGAATCATTCTTCCTTCATCCTTTGCAGGAAGCACACGTCACATGCAGCAGCTTCTTCAGGATGCATTCGCCATCAATCGTCACTGCAATGGAGGGGATCTCTTTCTCACCATCACTGCCAACCCTGCCTGGCCAGAAATACGGGATGCTCTTCGTCCAGGGCAGACTGCAGCAGATCGCCCAGATTTGGTCGTTCGTGCATTCTATGCAAAGCAGAAGGAGATGATCAAGGATATCGAGGCTGGCATATTTGGAAAGGCTGTGGCTTATCTTTTCACCATCGAGTTTCAGAAGCGTGGCCTTCCTCACATGCACTGCATTATCTTTCTCGATGAGCAATCCAAGCTTCGCACCCCCGAGCAGATAGACAGCCTTCTGTCTTCAGAGTTTCCTGACAATGATCCTGAGCTCCTCGACCTCATCAAAAAGTTCATGGTCCATAAACCCTGTGGTGCAGAGAACCCTGCAGCTCCTTGCATGGTGAATGGACAGTGCTCCAAAGGTTTCCCCAAGCCATTCAGGGATCAGACCACCATCTCTGAGGATGCCTATGCCTCTACCAAGCGTCGGGACACTGGACACACATATCACGTTCGGGGAAAGCAGGTCGACAATCGTTGGGTGGTCACTTACTCTGCCTATCTCATCTGGAAGTACCGTTGCCACATCAATATCGAGTCCATCAGCTCTATCAAGGCCATCAAGTACATCTACAAATATGTCTACAAAGGCCACAATTGCATCACCATGGAGTTTGGAACTTGCAATGATGAAGTCAGGCAGTACCTCGACGCTCGCTACATATCTGCATGCGAAAGCATCTGGCGCCTCTTCCACTTCACCATGCATGGTGCTTCTCCCAACGTCGTCCGTCTTCAGGTCCACCTTCCTGGCCAGCAGTATGTCACTTGGAATCAGAACGGTCCACAGTCTATCCAGGAAATCGTCCAGCATGCTGCACAGCATGACACCACCCTCACTGCCTTCTTCAAGGCCAATCAGGAGTATCCAGAGCTTGCACAGGTCGTTCTTTACCAGGACTTTCCTTCCAAATTTGTGTGGGATCAAAGGGCTCACAAGTGGAAGCCCAGGCAGAGGGGATTTGCCATTGGAAGGATGTTCTATGCTCCACCCAGTGCCGGTGAACGCTTTTACCTCAGGCTGCTTCTCACTGCTGTGAAAGGGGCTACATCATACGAAGACCTTCGCACTTTTCAGGGCATCGTCGCTCCCTCATTCAGAGAAGCCTGCCTCGCCCGTGGCCTTTTGGAGGATGACCAAGAGTGGCAGCAGTGTCTGGAGGAAGCAAAGTCCATGGCAACCGGTCGTCAGCTTCGCAATCTTTTTGTCACCATCCTTCGTGACTGTGCTCCCTCTGATCCTGTCCACCTCTGGAATACATATTGGCCTCACATTTGCGATGACTTGAGATATCAGCTCCAGCACACCAACATTCGTATCAACCCCACCGATGACGATGTCCATGATTATGGCCTTTATCTTATCAATCAGCTTCTCATGGTCTCTGGGAAATCTCTCGAGAAGGATTGGCCATACATGCCTCAGATCACTCAGAATTGGGATGCCAACATTCAGAACCGGTTGATCGCAGAGCAGCGCAGATACGATGTTGTGGAGCAGGCCGAGTTGGCTGCACACAATCTGGACACTTTCAATCATGATCAGAGGGCTGTCTTTGATGAGATCATGCATGCAGTCAATAACAAGACTGGCCAGACGTTTTTCCTCCATGGTCCAGGTGGCACTGGCAAAACCTATGTTTACAACACCCTCTGCCATCAGCTTTGCTCTCAAGGCAAGATCGTCCTCTGTGCTGCATCGTCTGGAATAGCTGCTCTTTTGCTCAAAGGCGGTCGTACTTCCCATTCCTGCTTTCAAATCCCAATCATCATAAACGAGTCATCCACCTGCACCATTTCCAGAGGTTCAACACGGGCACAGCTCCTGCAGCAGACCGACTTGATCATTTGGGACGAGGCACTCATGCAGCATCGTCATCTCCATGAAGCTGTCAACCGCACTCTGAAAGATATTCTCCAATGTGACAAACCCTTTGGGGGTGTGCCTGTGGTCTTTGGGGGTGACTTTCATCAGATCCTGCCTGTCATTGAGAAGGGTTCTCGACCTCAAATCGTTGGTGCTTCTTTGCAACGCTCTGTTCTCTGGCAACACATCAAAATCCTTCATCTCAAAATCAACATGCGTTTGAACACAGACGATCTTCAGGAGCGCAACTTTGCAAAGTGGCAGTTGGAGGTTGGAAAGGGTGGTCATACAGATGATGGTGGCACTATCAATCTTCCTGATCATCTCAAATGTCCTCAGAATGCCATCGCTTCTCTCATCCACACCATCTATCCTGGCATCTATGATCAGGCTCAGCATTCAGATCAATACTTTTCAGAGCGGGTCATCCTGGCGAGCAAGAACGATGATGTCGACGATTTGAACCATCACATTCTTCACAATTTTCCTGGGCAGGAGCATGTCTTTCACAGTGCTGACTCGATTGCAAATGATGAGAATGCCGAACTTCTATATCCCCAAGAATATCTTAACTCCATCAACTGCTCAGGTCTACCTTTGGCGCATTTGGCACTCAAGGTCAGCGTCCCTGTCATGATCCTTCACAATCTCAACATTGCTGGAGGGGTCTGCAATGGAAGTCGGGGGATATTGACTCGGATCAGGAATAGGGTTTTGGAGATTCGGTTGATCACTGGAGATAATGCAGGAGAGACTGTTTTCATTCCACGGATGCGACTTCGGCCTATTGAAGGTCAACTCCCCTTCACACTCTCTTGACTGCAGTTTGCTGTTCGTCTTTGCTTTTCAATGTCGATCAACAAGTCACAAGGGCAGTCAGTGAAGCATGTGGGTTTGGATTTCAGAAGTCCTGTCTTTACACATGGGCAGTTCTATGTGGCAATATCCAGGGTCAAGTCTGTCCACAATATCAAGGCAATATGGCCAAGCTCAGAGGATAGTGCAAAGACAAAAAATATTGTATATGATGAAGTGTTATTAGATTAAAATATATATTGTACATATGTAACTACTACTCATAGAAAATCAATGAACACAGTGAACAACGTGTGCCGGAGGCACATTTAAAAACCTTGTCCATAATAAAGTGAGCATGGTCACGTGAAGGGGTCGTGGGAATGATGACAAACTCCGAAGGGGTGGGAGAAAGATGACCAACTCCAAAGGGGCTGGGAAAAATTGAGAGGTGTGAGAAATGATGACAAATATAACTTAAAGGTGGGAACTTTTTTCTCGGCTAATTTTCACCACCTCGAACTTTTTTTTTTGGATCTGGGCTCATTTTCTATGTAGAATAATGTCTGGATGACATGTAAGCAGCTGTATTGCAGTGTTTTCTGAATAAAATTTGACTGAGGGGCAACTGTCATCCTTTTACTATGCTGTGAAAGCTGACTAAGCAAACCTCGCGGGCTGAACAAAATGCAAAAACCTGATCATGACCTCGGCACATGACCCAAATAAAGTGATTTAGTCACATCATTGTATTAGTCAGTAACAAGTTGGATCAATAAAGTGTTATTACAATTGTATAAGTGATGGCATTACAAAGTCAGGTCAGTATTGAAATAAGTTTGAATTGAAAATTGAGTTCAGGTCAGTAAAGTATAAGAGTTACAATTGAGTTCATTATGAAGTAAAGGAAATAAAAATTACTTGAATACAGTAAGTTTAAAAATTGAGTTCGTTACAAAGTAAAGTCAGTAAAATAACAGTTACAAATGAGTTGATTATGAAGTAAAGTCTACGAAAATTAGTCTAGAAATGAGTCAAGTTTGAAAATGAGTCAGTAAAAGATAGGTCAGTAAAATATATAGATCTTTGAAATTAAGGCATCAATAAAATAAAATTACAGCTATCATTATGAAGTCAAGTCAATAAAAATTAGTTCAATACAAAATCATTATGCAGACTTACTAACAAGTTATAATTTGAGTTTGTTATAATGTAAAGTCAATAAATATTACTTTAATACTGACAAAGTGAAGTTGGAGATTTTTTACAAAATTCAAAGAGAGGAGAGGGAGGAGAGCAGGGGTGAGGGGGTGAAGTAGTGAGAGGGTGAGGGGGTGAAGTAGTGAGGGGGTGAGGGAGTAGGGGAGGGGGGAGAGGGGAGAGGGGAGGAGGAGGATGGATGGAGAGGGGGGAGGGGGTGAAGTAGTGAGGGGGGGAGGGAGTGAGGGGGTGAGGGAGAGAGGGAGAGAGGAGGGGAGGGAGTGAAGGGGAGAATGGGAAATGAGAGGAAAAGTGGAGAGTGGGTGAGGATAAGAGAGTGGGAGAAGGGAGACAAAGTGAAGTTAGAGATTTTTTACAAAATTTAAAGAGAGGAGAGGGAGGAGAGCAGGGATGAGGGGGTGAAGTAGTGAGAGGGTGAGGGGGTGAAGTAGTGAGGGGGTGAGAGAGTAGGGGAGGGGGGAGAGGGGAGGAGGAGGATGGATGGAGAGGGGGGAGGGGGTGAAGTAGTAAGGGGGGGAGGGAGTGAGGGGGTGAGGGAGAGAGGGAGAGAGGAGGGGAGGGAGTGAAGGGGAGAATGGGAAATGAGAGGAAAAGTGGAGAGTGGGTGAGGATAAGAGAGTGGGAGAAGGGAGACAAAGTGAAGTTAGAGATTTTTTACAAAATTTAAAGAGAGGAGAGGGAGGAGAGCAGGGATGAGGGGGTGAAGTAGTGAGAGGGTGAGGGGGTGAAGTAGTGAGGGGGTGAGGGAGTAGGGGAGGGGGGAGAGGGGAGGAGGAGGATGGATGGAGAGGGGGGAGGGGGTGAAGTAGTAAGGGGGGGAGGGAGTGAGGGGGTGAGGGAGAGAGGGAGAGAGGAGGGGAGGGAGTGAAGGGGAGAATGGGAAATGAGAGGAAAAGTGGAGAGTGGATGAGGATAAGAGAGTGGGAGAAGGGAGACAAAGTGAAGTTAGAGATTTTTTACAAAATTTAAAGAGAGGATAGGGATGTGATCAGGAGTGAGGGGGAGGGAGTGAAGGGGGGAATGGGAAATGAGAGGCAAAGTGGTGAGTGGGTGAGGATAAGAGAGTGGGAGAAGGTGAGAGGGGGGGGGTGAGAGGAGGGGGTGAGGAAGAAGGGGGAGAGAGATGAGAGAGAGGAGGGGGGAAGAATGGAGGGTGCATAAGGGGGTGAGGGGGGAGGGTGCATAAGGGGGTGAGGGGAGAGGGGAGGGGGGAGGGGAGGGGGGGAGAGGGGGGGAGAGGAAGGGGATGGGGGAGAGGGGAGAGGAGGGAGATGGGGGAGGGGATGGGGGAGATGGAGGAGGGGATGGGGGAGATGGGGGAGGGGATGGGGTAGGTAGGCATGGGATGGGGGAGGGGATGGGGTAGGTGGACATGTGATGGGGATGGAGTAGGTGGGCATGGGAACGGGGATGGAGTAGGTGGGCATGGGTATGGGGAAGGGGAAGGGGATGGGGACAGGGATGGAGTAGGTGGGGAAGGGGAAGGAGATGGAGATGGAGATGGGGTAGGTGGAGATGGGGATGGGGATGGGGAAGGGGATAAACACCACAACCCCCCCACGTTGACTTGGGGCCAACGGTCCCAAGTCAACTGAAGAGTTGCGTACCATCTAAAAGTCAAATAAAAAGCTGTGCATCCATGAATAAAATGCAGTGAGGTGTTCATAATGAACACAGTGAACCACGTGTGCCGAAGGCACATTTAAAAACCTTGTGTATAGATAGAATGTACATAAAAATGAGTTATCATAGTATGTATATAAAGATCAAATATCACCTGTGTGCTGAAGGCACATTCGAAAAGCTTGTAGTATATGATTTTTGCACAAAAGTAGTGGTGACTAAGTAATTGGCGCAATAGCTAATTTTAGTCACGTCGCTGAAACTGTAATTTTCGGCAACCCCCGATGTGATTACGTGTGCCAAAAGAGAACTTAGTCAACTGTACCCAATACCAACCCAATACCCCCACCAAAACTGTCAAAGCTGGCTGGAGAGATTTCCGGGAAACGTCAATCGTGATCCAGGGCAATGAAAAGACTTCAAGCTTCAAGGCTTCATCATAACGAACTCTTCTGAGTTCGCTGAGACGTCTACAACAGCGTATATAATCTGAACTGTCGATCGATCGAGACCCTCTCACCTTTCCCCTCTGGATGGATCGTTTAGATACCAGATCTCTCGATGCCTAGTTGGTACCAGCAGAATATGCAGAAAAAGGAAGTGAAGAAAGTACGTATATTCGTCGCGCTGTACGTGAATAGAAACGCCAGAACTCCATCTAATTACATATGCGTTTCAAAACTCAGGTGATGGTCCCCCTGGTCCACCGAGATTATCATCGTCAAGATCTCCTTCCTGAATCTCTTTTGCAAGCTCTTTCTCTCGTTCTCGAGCAACTTCAGCTGCGGCGAGTTCCTTACGATGCGCATTGATGGGGTAACGCATAGCCTGAACATAGAATATTAACACATTACTGAGACTTGCTGTTTGGCATAGCAACATACCTTGATGCTTTGATTGTGTAGCTCCAGGCAGAACCCAATGCGCCGTGAGAACACCTCGCTGACTTCTGGCCCATACGCCCCTTTCTGTGACCCACACTCCATCCATCCTTTCTCATGTACGATGCGACCCTCGATCACACCATCACGAATGGCCTTGCCTACGATGTACTCCGCATCCTCCTCGGAATCAAGATGGAGCTTGACGCAGATGTCGCGTAGGGAGATCCGAGAATACGAGAGCGAAAGTCGCCGGATTCCGGTCTTGATGACATTTTGTCGGAGGCGGACAATAAGTGTGTACGTCTTGTCGGTTTCAAATTGTGCGGCGTGCTTTGAGAGGGTGTTTTGGAATCGAGATAACGAACCCGCCCGAACGGCTAAACATAACCCGAGTTGAAACGCATTCAACCTTGTAAAACATGCTTCGTACCTTTCACGATTTCGAAATATCCGATCAAAGCCTTCTCGAGAACAGGATGTCTGAACAGACTGCGCTCAGGAATTTCGCCCATCAAGAGCTCTACTACAATGAATAGTTTGTGTACAGCTTGGTAGAAACCAGGCGCAGTCTTTGCAGGAGGGGCGCGTCGGATGGCTTGTTGGAGATTCGTATGGGCCTCGCTATAGTTCAGTTGAACGGCCTTAATACGACCCAAGTAGTAGTGGAAACGAGCAAGCTGAGGGTTGCCTGCAGAGGTGGGGAATGTGGTCTTGGAAACTAGCTTATCAGCTTGGTCATAAAGACTATAGTGAATATAGTTGCGAAGGAGACGATTGATGAGAGATGCGTGAGTTTCATCATCGTGACGCAACGATGCAGTCCTTTGGGCGATCAAAAAAAACCTAGAAAGAATTCAGGATACGGGGTAATACGCGGGAGACTGGTGCTTACGGTCGCGCTTCTGCCAGCTCGCCGCCGAGTTCATATGCTCTCTCGACCGCAAACCAGACCTTTGCAGCAATGGGATCCATACTTCGGCGACTGAGACTCTGCATCTTCTCCGTCGTTTCGCGCGCAAGCTGAATGGCTTTGCCATACGTTGCAGACGACGTGAGCAAATGATGCAAGATGAGCAGGCGAAGATAGATTTCGCCCTCTGGTACGGGTTCGGGAGTAGGAGTCGATTTTGTGGGAGCTGAGGGCGGATCTACTTCCATTGACTGCTCAGGTGTTTGTATTTCAGGAAGCCATGATAAGAGAGATCTCTTTTCGGGAGTATCTACATGAAGCTTGTGAATCTTTGGATCCTCGCCGCGAAAACTGGCTAGAACAAACCTTTCACATAAGCTTCCTCAAGGGCCTGTCTGAGAGCCGGAGCATCGATACGGTTTCGCAGGGCAGTCAGAGTGCGTATCACACGGTGTATAAACCGTGGCTCGAGAGTAGAAACGGCTCTTTCTATGAGGGCGAGATTGGACTTGATCTCAGCAGCTGGTGATAGAAAAGGAGGATTTTCTAGGTCAGGTTTCTTCTCTTCTTCCTTTGCTTTCACTTCGGCAGGCTTCATTTCTACGTCGGGCATGGTGACTGGCAAGTGAAGTTCAAAAGCAGTGACGCGTCGCGATCACCTTGCACCTGACCTCTTGCGAATTTATAGTTCCTTATGCAGAGCAAACGCCAGTCTCAATAGCTAAGTGGTATAGCATGCGATTGCAGTCTTGGTGAGACTTATCGCAGGGTCCGGTGTTCGAACCACCGTTGGGACTTTCATTTATTTTCTTAATTACTCATTTATTGCACTGTTGCGTATTTACTCAGTATGCCCGTTGAAAAGTGCGGTTACAGACAATATTTGGTCAATGGTGACATGGAAATTTTAATATGTTTTCCAATTTTGAGTACTTATAAGTGCTTTCACGAACAGCTTTTAACCAATGCCACCTAGTACTGAGTTAGTTTCCCATAGCACGTCACTTCGGGAACAACGGATTTTCATACCTTTGCCTAAAACAATATTTCAACGATGTGAGTGAGATTGGACCTTTCAGGCGGCCAAACACCTCATTTCTTCAACCCAAAATATCTTCTCTCCCACTTTACTGAAAGCAAATCTCAACTGAAAAACCTGTTCGTCGCGCATAAAAATTTATGTAAATAAAAACAAAACAGTAGTCCCGACCGTGATTTGAACACGGGACCCTGCGATAAACTACTACTGCAATCGCATGCTATAACCACTTAGCTATCGAGACATGAAGGCGTCGTATAATTACTAATTCATAACTCCACACCTTCTCACTACTTATCCGAGCTGGCAGCGTGTAAATTGTTTTCTCGTTCTTCCATGCGCACAATACTTCCTCTATCACTCCTTGTGGCAGGAGTCCATGCCTCCCTGCTAACACTACAGGCCCCTCGTTTCACGGTTACATCCTCCAATGGTGATCAACTACGTTCAGAATTGTATGTGTCGCAGTTCCTTTGGCCAATGACGAACCACTGAAATTCCACCCTCAGGATCTCTCTGGCCCCTAAAGCTTCTACTCCAGTAACGCTTTCTCAGAGTGATGTTTTGAAACTCGCATTTCAAGTTGTCGAAAAAGACACCGGAATTGGCGTAAAACCTCATCAAACCTTCCTTAGGTTCTTCGACCAGAAAACGGGCGAGGAGGGTATCCAGCCCGTCCGTGTAACACCGGGCGGCAAAGCCAAGTTCGAGTTGGTACGTTTCTACATCTTCCGTAGTCTACTGTCCACTAACAAAAGTTATGCAGAACATGGCGAAACCCCCGTTATACCTACCCCCGACTACTGACACGCCTCTCGAAGTTTCCCTACTTCTTGGGTCCCCTACCCACTCTCCCCTTTCCCTGACTCTGTTCGACCTTAAAATACCCGCCTCACTCCCACCCCCTGTCCACCCAGACGAGGCGTCTTTCTCTGCTCTACCTGAAATCCATCATACTTTCCGACCGGCACAAAAGCTTCCCCCGAGGCCTATCTCTGCCATCTTCTCGGCAGTCGTCCTTTTTCCTTGGCTCGTTTTACTGGGCTTGGTACACTTCTTTGCTCTTTCGATCTATGATAATGCTGAGATACGTCGATAGTGGTCGAAAATATCTCCCCGCGTCACGCATCTATTCTCGCCTAGCATCTTACCATTCATTGTGACTCTGGGAGCCTTTGAAGGCTTGCTCGTCTGGTACTGGATTGACTTGAAACTGGGACAGGTTTTGCTGTATGGAAGCATGCTAGGCGTCGTCACGCTTTTCACTGGAAAGCAGGCGCTCTCCACTATTGGTGGTCGCAGAATCGGCCAAAAATAAATACTCATCGTTGTGTAAATTTCTGGAACCTAAACCCGACCTCTTCGCGTGATTGAAATGTCTCTTTCATGTCCGATGTAACATGTTTGGCGGCCGGACTAACATGTCGAACCAGAGTTGAATCGGGCTAGATCGCCTCCCTGAACATCGATTTGTTCCAATCTCCATAAGGATTTACAAAAAGAATGGTGCAATCCTCCATGAACCTCCATAACAATCTGGCAAGCTGATGTGCACAGTATTGACCACAGCCCATTGATATTGCTGCATGTAAAGCAGATACTCCTCATTTGTCATAGGTGGAGGAGGGGGGAGTTGTGTAAAGATGCAACATACTCCGCATTCCCTCCATCCTGATCTGGATGAATGGATCCAACTCAGGGTCTTTGTAACCTCAGCCTATCTTCCTTGGTGGGGGGAGTTTTGCCTTCAATTTGGTCAATGCTTCTAGAGACTGTACCTGAGTTGGCACTTCCCTGTTAATAGTGCCATTCAATCTCAGCTGCATCCTTCAGAGTGCCATCTGAGTGAACTGTGCAGCTAGAGTCAGAAGGATCAGCCATGGAGTGAGATATGAGGTGGGATTGACAAATCTATTAGTCAACCTGTAGGCCCTTTTATGAGCCATTTTGACTACATAAAAAAGGGAAGCTTAAAGGACAATACATTGTAAGCATAAAGTATTTCATTTAGCCTTTATTATGTAAAACCTTTTTTTTTTTTTGATGCCAGATGCAACAAGCATATGCATGTACCTGGTGGTGGTATAAGGAAATGTAGATTGCACCCATTTGGTCAGATAACTGAGGGATGGAGTGTCATTTTTATGCTAGGATGACAGCACTCAAAAGGGAGTTGACAGCACTATGGGGCCTGCAGAGTAGGAAACCCATCCCACATTTCACACCTTTAAATAGTGTAAATTGATATATTTATGGTATAGTTTTCATGTATTGATAAACCCCAGAATGGAATAAGTTTCATCAGGAGTTGGAATGAAAGTCTACCTGTAAGAGGAGTGAAAAAGGAGGTTTTTTCTATATGCAAGGGATGAGTCAATGGGATGAAAACCTCCCAAATTTTGTCCCAAGTTCATCCCTCATCAAATTATCCCATAGGATGGTTTTCATTTTTATATGGGCAAAAATAATGCTCCTCTACATGGGCTGAATTTCATCAACTGTAAGGGGAATGAAAGAAGGAATTTCACCCCCCCCATTTGAGGGTGTCAATGGAATGAATTCCTCACAAAATTTGTCCTAATTCATATTGTACTAAATCCATCCCATGGGTTGTTTTAATCTTTATATGGGTGAGAATAACAACTTCTACCCAGGTTGAATTTCATTAACTTTCCAGGTTCTTCGAGAGTGGAAGAATTCATCCACTTTATGTAGTAATTTTATCAACAGGTTTCATACTGCTAGCAGTGACTATTCAACTGTTATGGGTAGCATTGGAAATAATTTGTTATTGGCCAACATTCAGGCCATACATACAGAGCATGATTACATTTCAAGCATCATCCATATCTGAGCTACCTCTATCCTCTTCAAGTCCCTTGCCCTTGTCACCTTCATCGTCTGTGTCTTCCTCCACGTTGTCTGCATCATCTGTATCCTCCATGTTGTCCTCATCCTCCTTGTCCTTATCCTTATTACTTGCTACATCATCCAAGTTTGTCATTACAGTAAGATATCTGCGTTTACAGGCATAGGCATGCTTGTTCTTCAGACTGGACTTAATAAATTCTTCAACTGCCCAACCATGCAGTAAACACTTGAAATAGTGGTGGTGCTCTTGAGTCTAGGAGATCCATTTAAAAATGAGGAAAGAAAGTAGATAAGAATGTACCATTGCAATAATTTTGGCAATGACTGGCTTTGGTTGGCAGTGCCACATAACAGGACAGTCAAGCCCGGCTGCAGCGGTTAAGTCCTGGACACAAGGCTACTAATCCTCAGAAAGGCTATGTGCACAAGGGATCAACTTATCCAAAGGGCAGTGTACACAATATCATCCTCAAACTGCATCACAGTTTGTAAGTTGAATCCATTACCAGTGATGCTGCTTCCTTTGGGTGGCCATGATATCACCATCACAGTGTTTTCTTAAGCAGCTGCGGCCTTGCACAAGGCATCATTCTCAGCTTATGATGGTGTCAGGAATGTACAAAGGAGAAAAATGGCAACTGCACCCTTTAGTTTCTTCAATTGAGCCTCCAAAGTTTTTGCTGCTTTTCCTAGTCAAGTGCAACACAGTAAGCGATAATATCTCAATGCAAAATAGTGAAACACTAACCTCCCACTGATGATACTTAACCCAGAAACCCAAACAAAACCTACTAAATGGCTTCGGATGGTTTAACACAAGTCAGAGGAAGGATGCAAGTGAAATGTACAGGGTTGCAGTATATCAAAAGTACTTGTTCTAATGTTTCAATATATACTGTGTCCGAAGATGTTTTTTGTAAGTTCAATGTTTTTCAAAGATTTTCAAAGATTCTTTGGACTTGTTCAAAGGCTGATATAGCTGCAATATTGCTTGAAATTGGTTTGGAAGTTATCGAAGATGTTCCAAGTGCATATTGTGAGCTGTATGAAGCATTCAAAGTCGATTGAAAATGTGAAAACTGATGTATCGGTGCTTGAACTGTGCTGGGGACCTATCACCGCTTTCTTTGCAAGAGAGGATGATGCCGACTTCACCTTACTACCTTGCTTGGATTTCTTAGATGCTGAAGTTTTCACCATGAGGATTGGTAGGTAACAACATGCTCTTAAGGACTCAACAAAGCATAAGATCCTATGCACTGCAAAGGTGAACCACAAGATAAGTCTTCTGGTGCAAGAGTCAGAAAAACTAGAAGTTGAGGACTAAGTTTTGTGCAGAGGACAACTTGAATGTTCCTGGAAATAATGTATAGAAAGACAGGATGTGAGCAATGCATTCAGGGGGACACATTTCATGTAGACTGGACTTAATGTACACAGCAGCTCATTGCTCAAGGCCAGAGCTTGTGTGTTTGGAGCAGGAGGCACTGCAAAGACAGGGATGCAATTAACATGTTCAGGAAGATGAATTTATATAGACTAGACTTAACATACACATAAAAATCATACTCATTGCTTGGGGACAGAGCTTGGGCATCAGATAATGGAGTGGGAACGAAGCCAGGGATGCGATTAACATGTTCAGGGGATGCATTTCACTAGACTGGATTTGGGCTCAAAATATGCAGCAGCTCTCATTGCTCTAGGACAGACCTTGGGTGAACAATGTTAGTTGATGATATCAGAAGCTAATGGATGCAAATAACATAAATGCGCAGGGAGACATTACATTGCTGGCATTCTGGATCTTGAACTTGGTGTGGGTGGTCACACAGGTAGACTAATGAAACTTGCAATATATAAATTAGGTTACAAGTCAGGAAATTCACAGCGCAATAGAATGTCCACAAACCAGAAATCCCCTCACATTTACCCTGCTATTCACCATCATGTCAGGAGTATTATTAGCATCAGCAATGGCACCTCCGACATTGAGGAAAGCCTGATGGAACCAGACACAGAGCTCAAAAGTTATATAGTGGAAAACCAACTTGGCCTACTGGAGAATAGGGTGTGGGTTGACTATCCTGATGTCTCCAATGTCTTGGAGCCAAGTGGTAAGCACTGGTTTGTCTGCAGGCAAATGGAAGCTGAAACTCCACATAGATACCAGACAAGCCAGCCCAGTCCCTAGCAGGGATGTAGATGTCAGTACCCAACCATCAGAACAAAAGGTATGCAAAGATACTTACTTGATAGGTTGCCATGACATACCATTGGAAATACAGGAGAACATCACAATCCAGATCTACATTAATAATAGCCACCTAGTGAACCCAGTCTTCAACATGAATGTCCAACAAGTAAAGAAGTGGGGCAGAAAGCAAGGGCATGAGAGAAAGAAAGACAATGACAGTGGGCAGAATAAGCAGCAGAAAGTAATTATAACAGGCACATAGGATAAATTATAGAGTATCTAAATATTCTATGCTTCATAAAAACTTGATTACTTATTTGCATGCATCTTCCTCACCTCCTTGCGAAGACCAGACACCAGTCCATCATTCCATTGTTTTTCCTCTTTTGTCTCATGGCTGACACACAGTTCATCAGGACTGAACTCCAAGTGTTCCTCTGAGAGACTTCCTTGACCATCCTCCATCCGATGGATAACAGCCACTATGACAATTGGTCAACCATCTTCATATCGATGGTGGATTCGGTGAATGTTTTTGCCACAGTGCTCACCATCAATCACAACAAGCAGTGCGTTGTCATGCATCGGGTGAGGGTGCTTGGGAAAAACCTGTTCTGGAGGCAAGAATCCTGATGTGTTGTAGTGCAAGAACCAGATGGATAGTTGCCCAGATAGTTGTGTAATTGTAACAGCCCCTTCCTTATCTTTATGTTCTCTACCCATAACCGATACCTTAATTTTTGCACCAGTAAGTTGCAAATCTAGTAGAGGGTGTGCTGGACATTGCTGCTGTGGGGAGATAGGCAGCTGATGAGAAAAGGAAGCCAACTTGATCTCTGGGAAATCAGGGAGTGGAGTCTGTGATGATGGATTCCAAGTGGGCAATGAGAGAATGTAATTTGGCATGGGGGTATGACTACCACCATCGGCTTGGGTTTGCTGGGGTGCTGGAGCCCTTGCAGGATGACTCAGAAGAGGTTTGAAGAGGTCACTTGAAGATGGGGCAAAATCATATAAGTGGATACTGGAACTCGAAGGAAATTAGTCACAATGCCTGCCGACAGAAATTAGAGTAACATATGATACTTCTACAATGTTGTCATAGTCCAAAATCTCAGTTTTGAATGGATGGGTAGGGTTAATGTGGGTGAACTAAGTGGTTATTCTGAGGCCACTTAAATTGTCCTGCAGAGGCAGAACATCCTTGACAATTGCATGATAACCCTTTATTGGAAATCTTTACACTCCCCCACATATTCCTATAGGAGTCCAATAGGAATCCTACCATATTCTGATGTCAATTTTTGCCAGCCAATTTCATGTCAAATGGCAGGTTCCAAGGTTTTTTATTCCTACTTTATTCCAATGTAGTCCGATTGGAATTTTATAGGACCATCAGAATTTCCTAGGAATTTCTGACTAATAGGAATACATAGGAATATTCTGAGATTATGCAGAGACATCAGACAACATAGGATTCTGATAGGAATGATAGCAGCCTTGCTTAGTAATTAATGGTAGAAAAAGTATATGTACATAGCAGAATTGAATCCTCGGCCTCTGAAATGATTATATAACACTAAGTGACAAGAAGACCACTACACTATGCATCCATTGGAGATGTGTGGTCTTACTGCCCTACATACTGTTCCCATGGGTGTGATGACAAAGCACATAGCTGCATCTCCACACCTTGCTAGCTCATCGCTCCCCACCACCACCATTAATGGCGACTACAACCTCCCTCCCTTCCCTCTCCCCCCCTCTTCCCACAACCCCAACCACCTCACCTGACACTCCCACTATGACCACTGCCTCTGCAAACAAGCCACCTGACACCCAATGTGGCCCAAACAACATGAATTGTCATTTGGGCCAATAGTAAGTTTTTTTTGTTTCGTTTCTTGTTTTTGTAATTTATCTAATTGTATTTATTCTTTTTTAGGTTCTAATCTACTGATAACAATGCCCAAACATTAATGATGTGACCACATGGCCCAAACAATGTGAATTGTTGTTTGGGCCAATAGTAAGTTTTTTTTGTTTGATTTCTTGTTTTTTATCTAATTGTATTTATTCTTTTTTAGCTTCTAATCTACTGCTAATGATGCCCAAACACCTAACAATGTGCAACCAATGGTAGGATGTGAGACCACATGGCCCAAAGGACATGAATCATTGTTTGGGCCAATAGTAAGTTTTTTTTGTTTTATTTCTTGTTTTTGTAATTTATCTAATTGTATTTATTCTTTTTTAGGTTCCACTGGTAACAATGCCCAAACACCTAATGATGTGACCACATGACCCAAACAATGTGAATTGTCACTTGGGCCAATAGTATGTTTTTTTTTTGTTTTATTTCTTGTTTCTGTAATTTATCTAATTGTATTTATTCTTTTTCAGGTTCTAATCTACTGGTAATGATGCTCAAACACCTAACAACATGCACCAAATAGTGGGACATGAGACCATGCCAATGCCGCCACGTCACAATGGCACACTACCTATACCCAGCCTCACGAGCAACTGCTCATGGGGTGGCTGGTGGGTTGGTTCTTCTTCTGGGAAAAGGAAACAATCTGGTACCCACACCGACCCCCACCTGTTTACCAAGGACATGGTGATGAACTTTGTGAGGAAGCACAGTGTCACACAATTTCAGAAAGGGGAGGATGATTCATGGTGGACCATCTTGGGTCATAAGTTCAAGCATGCTCTCAAAGTTAGGACATTCAACCACCATTCAATCTTGTCTACCTCTGTCTCCATGCCTAGTAGTACATTTTATGAGTTTAAAAAGGCCCCTCACTTAGACATCATGAATGCGACATTCCCTTGCCCTTCAGAATGGAAATTTTCTGAAGGTGAACATGTGGTAGCCATGAAGCCCTCAGAAAAGTGAGGCATTATTAAAGTTGTGCATACTCATTCAGTGGAGGTAGATCTTGAGGATGGCGAGGGCATAGCAAATGTCCCTTGGTCCAATTTGAGAAAGTATGATGCCATCAGTGACTTTGCTGAAGTGATAAGTAAAGCTCTCTATGGAGAAGAAGGATGGGTAGTAGAAATTAGTGGTGACAAATTTGAAAATTTTGGATTTCTGAATGATTTGAACACCAAGAAATAAGGGGTGGTATAACAGCTGTTGGAAGGGGCAGCGCACATGGCAGAGTGCTTCACAACATCCTAATGGTAGGTATATGACCAAACTTTTGCAACCAACCACTAATCAACCTTTACCAGGGACACCATGGTCCATATAAATTGGGTCAAAGTTATCGACCCACCACTCACATTTGCGATGCAACAGTCTATGTCAAGCAGTACATCAGCAGATCCACCAATTGCCCACCCAACTTGTTCATTTACATCAGAGCACGTGCCATAGATTAAAATGGAAGTCATTGTCTGCAAGGTCAAGCATCCAATAAAGCAGTACTTTACACTCCCCCACATATTCCTATAGGAGTCCTAGGATTCCAGGTTTTCTGATAGGAATCTGATCGGAATGTATCTTGATAACCATGTACTTTTATTTCCAAGATAAATTCCAAGTAAATTCCTATGCAATTCCAACATGCAGTCAGAATACCACATTTTGTCCCTATGAGTGTGCCCACTAACATCCACTCCTCAGTCATGACCGCTAAGCATCTCTGTGCATGTAATTGTGGCAAGTTGGTCACTCGGAAGACTGAATACCATCATGAGGCAAAGCAAGACATCTGAGGCCACCACTTTTGATGTCAAGTATCCTTGCACAGAACCAGCCCTTGATAAGGAAGACCAGATAAAAGAAATCATCTTGCCCTTCACCAAAGCAACAGGTTATTGAATGCTGAGCTCCTGCTCGATGAGCCCTTTTGTTAGCAAAAGACCCCATGCATAACTCTACCACAGGCAAGTATTTTGACAACTATACATCTAATGATCTCCCAGGAGATCTCAACGATCAAGGTTGTCTATCACAGGTCATTCCAGAAGCAAATTTGGACTTGCAGATGGGCGAGGCAGGACCATCTGGAGTCAACAATGGCTCCCCCAAACTGTCACCATCATTTGTGCCACCCCTTGGTGATGAGGATGGTTTGACCAACTTATGCCGCTCCCATCACATTGCCTGTTGTGTTGAGCAGGTTGGCTTACAACGATGTGTGCATAACCATGTGCAGCAGTTTGTTGTTGAGGAGAGTGATGAGGAAGATGAGGAAGATGAGGTCACAGAAGAGAATTAGGTCATGCAAGAAGATGTGGTCATGGAGGATGAGGATTTCAACAGCAATGAAGATGAGGGTGAATATGAAATGCCAAGCGCAGAGCAGAGACAGGAAGGGGTCTCAGTATGGGACCTTTTCAGTGAAAGCTTCTTGAAGGAAGCCTCATGATTAGGTGAGTCTGTGTCAAACCATACCTTTACTGTTGTCTGACAGACATACTTACAGAGGGCAATATCCTGAATGAGAGTGACTTGACCCTCATCTGTGCCTATGCCCTCAAACTTGAGAAATGCCTCACCAACAAAGCGTTCAACAAGCTTTGCTTCATTTTCCCTCAGTCTCCAATAGACTCCCTGAAGAATACAGAGAAATGTGTTCAGTTTCTCTCCAGTTTCCAGCCTGTGCACTATTACTGTTGCCCATCCTCATGCATCTGCTATACTGGCCCATACGAAACCCTCAAGAAATGCTCAAAATGGAACACTGACTGCTATAAAGCTGATGGGACAACACCACAGGCAATCTTCAAGTATCTTCCCATTATTCCCCATCTCCACACAATGCTTGCAAGTGCTTCCTATGCAATGAAAATGCAGTACCAGTCCAAACATGAAGCTGACCTAACAAAATTAACTGATATTTTCAATGGCACTCATTGTCATTCACTCTGAGAGACCCTCATCATGATTGACACTGAAGAGCTCCCAATGTGGTTCTTTTCCGATCCTCAGGACATTGCATTTGGGTTATCTGCAGATGGCTTTGCCCCCTTCAAGTGCCATACCAAGACTGCATGGCCAATTATTCTTTTCAATTATAACCTCCCTCCCAAAGAGTGGTTTCTCAAGCAGAACATTATCTTGATCAGAGTGGTTCCTGGACCAAAGAAACCCTGAGATTTCAATTCATTTTTATGGCCCCTAGTCCAGGAACTTCTGCAGCTCAACATTGGTATTTCTGCTTTTGATGTGATCACCAAGGTTGTCTTCCTCTTACATGCATATCTGATCATTGTCTTTGGTGATATACCAGCTATCTTGATGATTATGCACATGAAGGGCCACAATGCAGTCTCTCCATGCCACATGTGTACAATCAAAGGAGTCTGCATTCCATCCTCATGAGTGACAGTGTACTATGTTCCTTTGTACCATGATGGCTTCCCAGGCTCACAGGAGCAATATGACCCATGTGTGCTTCCACTATGAAATCACACATCATTCATGGAGCAAGCAAAGAAAGTCCCATACATGTCAACCAATGTGGATTATGAAGGCCTTGCAACCAAGTATGGTGTTAAAGATTTACTGCTGCTCAGCACCTTCAGCTCCCTCTCTTTTCCTGTGTCCTTCCCTTATGATTTTATGCATCTGATATGGACTAATCTCATTCCCAACTTGATTTGCTTCTGGACTGGAGAGTTTAAAAATATTTCCCATGACAATGAAGGCTACATGTTGGGACTGACAGTATGGGAGGCTATTGGAGAGGCCACTGCAAAGGCAGGAAAAACTATCCCTGTGGCATTTGGTGCTAGGGTTTCAAATATAGCATCAGAGAAGGCACAGATAATCACTGAAACTCATTCAATCTGGACATTATACATCACCCCTACTTTCCTCAAAGGCCGATTTGTGCATCCATGGTACTACAAGCACTTCATGGAATTAGTTTGACTGCTAGCACTCTGTCTCGAATTCAAAATTACCCAAGATCAAGTTAATGACCTTGAGAGAGGTTTCCAGAGCTGAATACAGAAGTATGAACAGTATGTGTTTTTTGTTGCCAGCAGGATGCTATCTGATATATGAACAGTCTATACTACCAACATGATCTGCTGCATGTAGCCTGTTGTCCCATCACCATCCATGTACTGCTTCACATTGCACCAAGTATCAGGGCTATGGGTCCAGTCTGGGCTTACTGGGCATTTCCAATAGAGCACTATTGTGGCAACATCCTCCATAACATCAGGAGCCAATGGTTTCCCTATGTGAACATCAACAAGTATGTTACCTCTCATGCACAGTTGATGCACATAATCCTCCTCTATGGCTTGCACAAACAACTTATTGTCTTACCTCCTGTCCATCATGATACAGATGTCAAGTTGCCTTCATGTATGTCTCTAGTCATGTTGATGAACCCACTCCCTTATCATAGTGAGCTAGACCCATTATATGTTCTTACTCTTTCCAAGGGACCTGTGGAAACCCTTCCTGCTCCTCTGAAGACAAAGCTTGTTGCCACTCTAGCCACTCGCTTTAACAAGTCTGTGTCAATAATCTGGGAGCTTATGTATACCCTGGAATACACAATTTTCCCAATAAGGCTATGTGCACCAGCTGGAGGGTGGTGATGTTATGGATGCTCATGACTTTGTTCCACTCAGATCTGACAGTTGAGATATGTCATTTGTCCAGGTAAGCCTCCTACTACACTATTTTGTGCATATTAACTTACTTGTCCTCCAGTATCAACTCGCTGTTGACAAATTTGCTCATCTACCACATTGAGCACCAGAGTTTGATCTGCAAGATTTCTTTGGGCAAATCCTCTGCTTTGTCATTGTCAATATTCCTCACTCACCTATACGTAACATCAAGGCTGATTCTTTCATCTATGCATTCATCAATCAGGTCAAATTTTTGGAGCCAGCCACTAATCGATATGGGATCAACTACTATGAAGACTTGGGGCCTACAGAATTTGTTGATCTCAATCAAATAAAATGTGTAGTTGGGCACATTAAGGACCATGGAAGGTGGTCCATTATTGACCAAAGTAGATTACTATCACAGGCTGTAGCTGAATGCAATTAAATTTCTGTTATGCCATGAGAGTTGTCAGTGGTGAATGGCTAACAGCAATAACATGTGAATGACAGCCCTACACACAGAGAGTTAAAGTATGAAAAGCTGACTTGGGAAACATCCTTTAGAGTTGTGAAAAACAAACCCACCACTAATCCCCTAGATGTCAGAAAATCACATACAGAAACATCCTGTCTTTCAGATGAAATTAATATCCTTTTGAATTGAAAACTAACCCTAGAAGTCAGAAAATCACAAGCTGAAACATCAAATCTTTTGGATGATATTCATACCCCCACCCTAGATTAAAAACATCCCCTAGATGTCAGAAAATCACATACAAAAACATCTTGTCTTTCAGATGAAGTTCATACCTTCCTGTTGGATTAAAAACATCCCCCACTTTTCATTCTTTTATGAAATGAAATTTTATCCCATTGACATATGGAAATTTTGTAAAATAATACACATGAATTCCATACCCTAAATGGCTTAAATATATGGGCTGAAAATTCATCCCAAATTCATCCACCATGAATTCAGCCATTTAAATTAGAAAACTCATCTTTTTGCACTTAGATGGCTGAAATCACTACTGTGCTGGGTCCACAGTGCAGTGGTGAAAGAAAAGTTGATCGATAATCAAATATCAATTATGTGCTGCACATGAACAACATGCAGTCCAAAGATGTTCAAATGCAAGTTCAGAACTGAACTTATGTATCTGCCACTTGTGCATACTGCACATTACTGAGCATACATTGTAAGGGGACTAGGAGGTGTCCCAAGGGTCTCATCAAATTTCTGCATTCATCCCATATTTTTCCCCATCTGATTTTCACTCTATTCTACATTTTCTATGATTTTATCTCTATTTTATGATTATTTTCCTATTTCCCCCATATTTGTACATGTTGACAGTTTCATTTTTTAGAGGTGGAGCCTCTTTTGGATGCCTACCTGTTGATATGACATCACTGCATCACTTTGATCAGCCTATCTCCACCTACTATTTGATTTTCAGGTCTGTCACATATACTGGGCATCAATAGAGGGGTCCTTGAAGTTTTCTCTTTGGATTCCATAATGCACCACCCAACCACTGGTACACAGATCAAACAGTCCCCTTTTACCAACTTTAATGGTGCACACTCTCATGGACATTCATTCCTCAACTCCTGTGAATTATACATCAGTCTTCATCCTAATAAATTCATAGATAACACCACAAAACTGTATTGGGCCTTCACATATGTACATAAAGTCTGAGCCTGCCTATCTGTACATATTTTGCACCAAACCCAGAAACTTGGTTCTCTTCATTTCTTCTCTTGGGGTGACTTTCAAGAAGAGTTTGTATGACACTTCTGCATCCTTCATGAATGCCAATGAGCTGCAATGCACCTTGAGTCATCCATGTACTGTACCAGGAAGTGATGACAATCAAGACATTGTATTGTTGCAATCGAACCTGTTCATGGTTGAAGGAGTTGCACCAGAGGGTGAGGAGCATCCTACATGACATTCATCATGTGAACCATAATGGTTTACATGAAAATGCTGTTGCCCTAGCTGTGAAGGAATTGAGGAAGGAGTCCACCCTTTTGCTTCATGCTGTGGAGTACAGAAAAGGATGACCTCTTGTACTTCCATGACCACATTTATGTCCCCAATGACCCTCAGCTTCAATGATGAATCATATCCCAACACTATGATTCACTGATTGCCAGCCACCCCTGGCACTGGAAGACATTGGAACTCATATCACAGAACTACTGGTGGCCTCAGATGTTACAACTCATTGGTTAGTATTGCCACACCTGCAACCTCTGCTTATGCACCAAGGTTCTACAATGCAAGCCCATTGGTGAGTTACACCCCCTCTCCATTCTGGAGAACCACTAGGATGTCATCAGTGTGGATTGTAGTGGAGCTGCCCGAGTCCAATGGGTTTGATGCAGTAATGTGCACAGTCAACTCTGCTGGAAAGCAAGCTCACTTCATCCCCACTCACATGATTGTCACTGCACTTGGAGCTGCTCAACTCCACCTATGCCATGTCTAAAAACTTCAAGGACTACTGGGTGCATTCTGTTGAAATTAAATTCTGATACATGCTGCATACATGAGGCAATGCATGCAGCACACACATGTTACTGCGCTTACTGTGCATACATGTGGTAAACACATTCCTGAGTCATGTGACATCCTTACTATTATGTATATAAGGAGAACCTGTACTATAGAAGATATACAGTGTTCTTACCTCTGCTAAACCCTAGCTCTAAGACTAACTAAACCCCAGGTAGGTTATAAGGAATGTGTCGTCTCTTCCTCTGTGCAGCATATGTAGTCTGCTCCAACAGGTTATGGGCCCTGCTGGGCACGTCATGAACGCGCCTTAACTGGCTGCAAACGACGTTGACTTCATTGTCTCCAAATTGTAACCTTGCACTCTTCGTGAGCTGCATTTAAAAACCCAGGTTGACTAGGGTTAACCACTCTGAAGGAGTGTTTTTGCCTGAGATTATGGAACATGTTTTCTTGAATAGAGGACTGATTGAGCACTTTTACCAGCTGCCACTATAACATCATGTCTTCAACTCTTGAAAAACTCATACAAACTTTTGATGGCTCTAACTACATTCAATGGGCCAACTCAATGAAGGCGTGGCTCAGGTCTCAGGGCCTTTGGCAAATAACTAGTGGGATGGAACTAAAACCACCCCTGGTGCCTCCTTTGACGGTGACAAACGCTGCACTAGTAGCGGAAGCTAATGCCAAGCTCCAGACCTGGAACAATAAGAATGACCAGGCTATTGGTAGCCTAGTGCTCTGCCTGGCCCCCTCTATTCGGCAGTGTGCCAACACCAAGGACACTGCTGAGGAGGTGTGGGATCTCATCCGCACTGACTATGGTGTCGATGGCCCCTCCCAAGTCTTTGCAGACTTTAGATCTGCAATTGCAATCAAAATTCCAGCTGTGAATCCCACACCAGAGATTGCCAAAATGGCTGATAAATTCGAGCGCCTTACGGCTGCCAATGTCACCATCCCCGAATTAGTACAGGCAATGATTTTACTTGCTGTGATGCCGCACGAGTATGATTCTCTATCCGCCACGGTCCTTAACATGACCGCTACTAGAGCCTTGACATTTAAACATGTCAAGGACTCCATTGTCATTGAGGCCTCATGGCGCATGGCAGTTGGAAAGCCCATCAGCCCACCTCAGGCCACCAAGCTTTCTGCTGTCAAGCGCAAAGGGGGAAACCCCAAATGGCAATCTCAGGGCAACAATGGAGATTCGTTCTAAAAGCATGGATGACATGGGGACAAAAAGACTAAAGAGGAAAAACCTAAAGAGAAACATTCCCACCTCGTCTCACAAGCCTTTACTACTATAAATGGTAATGGCACCATCATACTGCTGATGCCACTCATCCAGCGCATCGAGAAGTGTGAACATACTCCCACAAGGGATCCTCGCCGCCGACCGCCTGCACAGGCATACATGGGCACAGCCTCTACCTCTCATTCGGTCTACACTGAATATCAGCAGGCTTCAGACACCCTCGAGCAAATGAATCCCCCACGCAGCGCGAAAAATCTGCGACCGCTGGAAGAGCACCTAACAGTGCAAGAAGGTAAGAGGAGGAGGATTGAACCAGAACCAAGGATCATAGAGGTAGAAGATGATAGCGTCTTCCTTGGATCGGAACCTGTGGTTTCTGATGAAGAAGTATGGAAAGCCGTCGACAAAATGCTCATCGATGAACCACTTGAAACAGGTACATATGATGAAAGATCAGTCCCTTTCCCTGCCACAAGCATAAGAATTAACATTCCACTGATCACAGCGAACTTTTCATGTGAAATTTTACCGCTACTAAATGTATCATGGAACAATTTACATCTTAATATATGTGTTACGTGTGCAAATGGAAATTGTAAGAAAGGTGCCAACTGGATCATGGATTCAGGCGCATCAAAACACTTCACTGGTGAAATTAAAGATTTTGCTTCTTACGAGCCTTTACCGAGAAAGGACTCTACCCTGGTTCAAACAGCCATGGGTACTACTCATATAGTAGGGAAAGGAGCAGTCTTCATTAGACATCAGGTAGTACAGTGACTCACAAAACTGAGTCAATGTTTTGGACTTTTTGATTCATCGTTGAATAGCTTCCCATAAACAACAAAACCAAACAAGGTATTGGTGTACAGAATAACATACATGATCAGGGCTACCAAACAAACAAAGAATTATGTAATTTTAATCATCCCTCATGGAGATATGATTATTTTAATTCAGGGACTCATTGACTTAGTTTTGTGAGGGGTAGTCAGAAATATTAGAATCTGATGCTCCACCAACTGTATAATGTCAAAAACTTGACAGATGGTTTCTAAGGTGATGTGACCCTTGATGGGACCTTAAATTATAGTATTTAATTAGGACTAGCATTCTTCATACTTCAATATTCTCCAATGCATCCCATCTCCTCTGCTCAGAAGGAAAACATTCTTTCCCTGGCCTCCAATCATTATTCTACCCACAATATTGCCTCTAAACTCAACCTCAGCCAGTCTAGTGTATTTAGAACACTCAGGGCTCTCCATCTAAACCTGGATTCCCCCTCTGGTGGTCATCCTTCTAAGCTCTCATCTACCTCTCAGAGAGCCATCCTTACCCAAATCACCACTGGCAAGGCTGCAAATGCTGTTCAGGCCACCCATTACATCAACAGCATCATACCCACTCCAGTCTCCTCAGAAACAGTCAGAAGAGTTCTCAGAAAAAACTCATTCAAGGCTGTGGTGAAAAAGAAAAAGCCTTTGCTTAGTATAAGGCATAGGAAAGCAAGATTGGCTTTTGCTCAGAAGTATAGAGAGTGGACTGCGGAGGACTGGAGAAGGGTTATTTGGTCAGATGAAACTAAAATTAACAGGTTTGGGTCAGATGGGAGAGAGTGGGTTTGGAAACAGAAGGGAGAGGGGCTGATTGAGAGAGAGGTGCAGGGAACTGTCAAATTTGGGGGAGGAAACATTATGGTATGGGGGTGTATGGGATGGAATGGAGTGGGGCATCTTGCAGAGGTTGAAGGGAGGATGAATGCTAACCAGTATGTGTCTATTTTGAAGGACCATATGCTGCCTAGCTTGGAGGAGAGTGGAATTTCTGGAGAAGAGGTGATTTTTCAACAAGACAATGACCCCAAGCATACCTCAAAAAAGGCCAAGAAATGGATGGAGAACAACAATATTACTCTTCTGAATTGGCCTGCCCAATCTCCAGACCTCAGCCCTATTGAACATCAATGGGTTCACCTCAAGAACCAGTTAGACAAGTATCCAACAGCGCCAAAAGGAATTTGGGAGTTATGGGAAAGAGTAGTGGAAGAGTGGAATAATATTCCATCAGAGGTGTGTCAGAATTTAATTGAAAGCATGCCTAGAAGGTTGGGAGCAGTTATTAAGGCCAAGGGAGGTCATACAAAATACTAGAATTACAATTTATCATAATATTGATACCACCTCACAAAACTGAGTCAATGAGTCCCTGAATTAAAATGATCATATCTCCATGAGGGATGATTAAAATTACATAATTCTTTGTTTGTTTGGTAGCCCTGATCATGTATGTTATTCGGTACACCAATACCTTGTTTGGTTTTGTTGTTTATGGGAAGTTATTTAACAATAAATTAAAAAGTGCAAAACATTGACTCAGTTTTGTGAGTCACTGTATGTCATGGGAAGTCAGAGACGCATAAAACGTGATTATACCCCGTCTACTACATACCCGACTGTAATGCTCAATTACTGTCAATGGGCATCTTTTTGCAAGATGGAAGTGATGTGCATGGTTCCTCTGCACACATTTCATTTTTCAAGCAAGGAAACCCAATTATGGATTGTGTTCCTCTTATGAAACGTGACACTATTTATTGGGCTTGGACTCATATATTGAGCACCAAGGGAATCAATGTCGCAGACTACTCAACTTGGCATAAGCAACTTGGACACCCATCCAAAGAGGTGCTAGGGAAGATGCCTAATAGCACCATAAAATTCCTGAGGAATTTAATTATTCCTGAAGACAAAATTATATGTCCAGGGTGCGCTGAAGGGAAAATGACCTCAAAATCTTTTCCCAAATCAGATTCATGTGGAGAAAGACCCTTTGAATTAATACATTCCGATCTGAAGGAACTCCCAGTACTATCGTACCATAAACATAAATACTTTATTGTATTTCTGGATGACAAAACGTCACATATCTGGGTCCAATGCCTTAAAAAGAAATCTGATGCTGCTGCGGCCATCAGACAATTTCAGGCAGTGGCTTTGACACAGTATGGCACTACAATCAAGCGCTGGCGTGTTGATCCAGGGGGGGAATTCAAAGATCGTGAGCTACAAAATGTGCTCAAGGACTTTGGCATCAAAATAGAGATGTCTGCACCCCACGTTCACCAACAGAATGGGCGCGCAGAGCGTGCCATAAGGACAATAATAGAAAAGTCGCAAACCCTGCGATTTACTGCATGTCTACCATAATTATGGTGGGAATTTTGCATTGAACATGCAACACACCTATACAACCGAACCCCGATAAGGTGCCTGAAATGGCTGACACCAGTTGAGGACCTGACAAAGGTCTGCCCAGATCTAAACAATCTGAAGGTTTTCAGTTGTGGTGCTTACGTCTACCTACCCAAGGAGAAGCATCCAAACACATTGGCTCCTCAATCGGAGTTGATGACATACCTTGGATTAGAAGATGGCATTAAAGCATACTGTTTCATGTGACCTAGTGGCACAATATTCATTGGTGCTATGGCACTATTTGATGAAACATTGTTCCCATGCTGTCCTGGAGCTAAAACTCCTGCCAATACAGACCTTGGTGATTTTCCACCTCCAGAACCAGAAGATGATGACCACTCATCTGGAATGGATGGCGATGATTCTATACCGCCACAAGATCCACCCCTTCCTCCATCATCAGAAAATGATGATGATGATGTACCAAGTGAGCAAAAGGCACATGATGATGTGACAGATGCTCCTCCTCTGCTGCCTCCAGTAACCACTGAGGACTTTCATTTAAGATGTGATGATCAACAGGAATGGCAGCAATTGCCCCATCGATCAGGCAAGCAGAGGAACATCCCAAACCGTCCTGGCAATACCTATGGAGAGAAGCAACTCCCCTCTGACATAGAGAGAGACATTGCATGTGATCGATATTGGAAGAGATCTGTAGGTCAAGATTCGGATCATAACCGAACATGACCACAATCTCAACAGAAAGAACTGGTTGCTAGACCGAGTTCAGCACCCCATGAGAGTGTGCCCGATTCCAATGATCAAGAACATGATCACCCAATGGGGGAACTGGATGAAGCAGGTTATATTAAAAAGATAACCAAGGAAGGAGGAGATAAGCTTATTCGCTGGCTGTTGTCAAAAGCAGTCAAACCATCGAGTGAAATAAGCCAAGTTCCAAACCAATTTCACGATATTGCGTGCCTACCTTGGCAGCAGCAATGTGAGTGGAAACAAGCTTGTCATGAAGAATTAAAGGCTCTTCATAAGCGACAAGTCTATGACATCATCAATCTTCCACATGATCAAAAAATGATCAAAAATAGATGGGTTTTCTCCATAAAATCGGATGGAAGAAAATGAGCCAGACTCGTGGCCAAAGGCTTTTCACAAGTCAAAGGTGTTGACTTTGATGAGATTTTCTCACCGGTAGTCCGCTATGAAACCGTACGCCTCATGTTTGCACTTGCATCTCTAGAGGGCATGTATATGACCGGCCTAGATGTAAAAACTGCATTTTTATATGGCAAACTAGATGAGGAGATCTATATGGATCAACCCGAGGGTTTCAGACTCGAGGGAAAAGAGCGCAAAGTATTGTGCTTACGCTGAGCATTGTATGGCCTTAAACAAGCCTCACTTGCATGGTGGAAAGAGCTAGAGGCATTTATGTGCACCATTGGGTTCATGCACGCCAGCTCCGATGCCGGCATTTTTATACACAAGGATCCTAAAACAGGTAGCATTGTTATTGCACTCGTCTATGTTGATGATGGCTTGTTCATGGGGAAGAACAAGAAACTTGTGGATGAAAAGAAAAATGCTTGTCTAAAGCATTGGGAGTGCCATAGTACTGAAAAAGTCACAGAATTCTTAGGCATGCGCATCACCCAGACTGCAAGCAAAGTCAAACTCGATCAAACTGAATATCTCGCCAAAGTGCTTGAGAGATTCGAGATGACAAATGCCAAAGTGACTCCCACTCCACTCCCGACTGGTTACAGACCATCAGAAAACACAGCAATGCCCAACGCGATGCTTAGATCAAAATATCAGTCTGTGATCGGATCTTTATTGTATCTGATGCTCAGAACGCAACCTGATATCGCTTATGCGGTAATCAAGATGTTGCAATTCTCAGCTAATCCTAGCCAAGAACATCTAGACAAAGCGATGTACATCATGTGCTATCTGGTGGGAACCCAGAAATATAACATTGTCTACGATGGTGAGAAGTCCGAGGGGCTACAGGCCTTCACAGATTCTGATTGGGAAGCTGACACTGTCAAACGCTGATCTACAACGGGTTACTTTGCTACTCTAGCGAGTGGCATTGTGTGCTGGCAGTCCCGTTTACAAAAAACTGTAGCACTGTCATCCACAGAAGCCGAATATATGGCTCTCTCCGACACTTGTCGACAGATAGTATGGATAGAGTCCTTATTCCAGGAACTTGGATATGTACTGAAGCGCATACCAATCTGCGCTGATAATCAGGGATCCATCTTTATTGGATCAAATCCAGTTCAGGAAAGAAGGACCAAACATATAGACATTCGCTACCACTATACACGCGAATGCATAGAAAATGACAAAGTCACAGTCATTTTCATTCCTGGAAGTGATAATCCAGCTGACATGTTCACAAAGAACCTTGGCGCCATCTTATTCAGGAAATTTAGAGACTCTCTTGGAATTACTTTCAAGATTCAAACTTAGCTGCTTAGAGCGCTGTACAGTTTGAGGGGGGGTGTTGAAATTAAATTCTGATACATGCTGCATACATGAGGCAATGCATGCAGCACACACATGTTACTGCGCATACATGTGGTAAACACATTCCTGAGTCATGTGACATCCTTACTATTATGTATATAAGGAGAACCTGTACTATAGAAGATATACAGTGTTCTTACCTCTGCTAAACCCTAGCTCTAAGACTAACTAAACCCCAGGTAGGTTATAAGGAACGTGTCATCTCTTCCTCTGTGCAGCGTATGTAGTCTGCTCCAACACATTCCTCTGCAACTGAGGGCCTTAGTTTGTTGCTGAGTTCACCTGCAAGCTGTACTGTCTACTGGGGATCAAACTTCTGGCCTCTATTGCTTACCACCCACAGACAGACAGACAGACAGACAGAGCATGTCAATCAGGAGCTGGAGCAGTACATTCACATCTTCATCAATGAACATCAGGATGATTGGGAGGATCTTTTTTCAATGGCTGAGTTTGGGTACAACAATCACATCCATGCCTCCATCCAACAGACTCCCTTTCTCTTAGACACAGGGTGACACCCACACATGGGCTTTGAACCTCATCAAGCAATATCATGCTTGGAGACAGTGAATGAGTTCACAGAGCAGATGAAAGACACCTTGAAGGAGGTGAAGACAGCTCTGGCTAAGGTGAAGGACAACATGGCATGTTTCTACAACCAATGCCACTCACCCACATCCACATACAAGGTGGGTAACCATGTTTATCTTAACTCCAGTGACATCTCTACTACTTGACCATCCAAGAAACTTGCTCATTGCTTCCTTGCACCCTTCCCCATCATCATGTGTTGGGTCACATGATTACCTATGCCTTCCACCAACCATGTCCAGATTCCATCCTGTCTTCCACATTGTGAAACCTTTGCCAGCCCCTACAGATCCATTCCTGGGACATCACTTATGCCCTCCCCCTCCACCTACAGTAGTCAAAGGACAATTGCAGTACAAGGTCAAATCCATCCTGGACAGTTGATTGTGTCAGGGAAAGCTTGAGCACCTGGTGCATTGGAAGGATTATGAATATGAGGAAAACTTGTGGGTAGAGGAGTCAGATGTAAATGCACCCTGGTTGGTCAAGGAGTTCCATCAACTACACCTCAGTGCATTCAAGCAATGGATTTTGGCAAAATAAGTTTTGAATGCATCATAGACTCATCAATTTTCTGTGTTCGTCCCATTTTTTTTTCCCATCTTATTTTGCTCTATTCTGCTTTTTCTATGATTTTTTATGATTTTATGATCATTTTCCCATTTCCCCCATATTTGTACATGTTGACAGTTTCATTTTTATAGGTGGAGCCCCTTTTGGATGCCTACAATACCTTGATATGATGTCACTCCATCACTTCAATCAGCCTATCTCTGCCTCTTTCTATTTTTGGACTACTATTTGATTTTTGGGTCTGTGGGCATTGACAGAAGGGTCCTTGGAGTTTTCTCTTTGGATTCCCCTCTGTTAGGTGTGCCTGAGGTGTCTGTACTATGTACTATAATATTAACTTTGGATTCCCCTCTGTTAGCTCACTATTAAGTGAGGCTTTGAGGTTGCCCTTACATACATGAGAAGAACACATTCCCTGAGCATGTGACTACCTTATACCATAGTAAGAATACAGTGTTCTTTGCCTCATTAACCCTAGCTGTAAGACTACATAAGTACACAAGTACTGAGGTTTGTAGTACACTTTCACATGATTGCATCAAGGTTGTGTACTTATTTCAAGATGTTGTTGTGGACCTTTTTTGATAACTAAACATTCTTGACTAATGCAGTCGATGCTTACTGGTATTGGTCTGACATCTCACATATACCATCTTAATGGGAACACATTGAATACTCTGAACATATAGCATAGTATTTTTTTCAGAATTGTAATTGAATCTTTCAGCCTATTTTTAGTGACATCCTCAAAGCCCACATGCTATCTCATAACCCATAGCTTGGAACTGTGGCCGAAGGGGTATGGGTTAAGAGGGCCAAATGTTCCAACGTAGACCATGACAAATTCAAGTAATCAGTGCCAGTCATGTTGTGCTTCATCCATCAAGTTTTCTCAAGATCACCCCCACCGCGATATGCCAACCACTGACTCCATCTCCATATAGTTATGTTGATATGTGGAGCCATGCATATAATGGATATTGCAAATAGTTTTCCCAGAATGGTGTTTATCAAAGTCGTTTGTCTCGTTGTCCCCAATGTCGCCGAAGAAGGTACGACACACTCAAACCGACTCGGAATTGCGTAGAGCGGAATTGGGGCTACAATTGAGCGTCACGATGGGCGAAACAGGCACGGTAGGAATAACAATAACGAGTATATTTCGATTGATGAAGTGAAACAAGAGTGGGTCACTGGGCGGTCTTCACAGGAGTCCAATCCAGCGGTTCGTAGCAAAAAAAATCCTCATCACGAATGTCTTTGATCTTATGCCTTGACAAAATACGCCCTTAATATCTATGCCAAAAGTAGCATTAAATAAACTCACTTGGCGGAAAGATGTGAACGCAATCCATTGAACGTAAATGCACTGGTACGTTTGCTGGCTTGCACACTATTATGACCCGTATTTTTGACATCCTGCGTCGGGTTGCTGTCGTGCGCTCTGTGCAGGCTCGATCTCGATAAATCGCTCTCCTGAGTCTCCACTGGTTTCCGGCTCTTACGCGGTCTTCTCTTGTCCTGCCGTGGTTCATTCTCGCAATGCCTGCATCCATATGTCTTCAGAGCTTGGAGCATTTTTGCTTTTGGCAAGGGGCCCATAAGTCGTCTGACTGATCCGACCTCGAAATTCGACTTTGTTTCAGTTGTTGGTAGCAGGCCGATTTTCATTTCGTCGTGACGATGGCAGTGTCCAACCTGGGAAAGAATGAACTTGAGCAATATTTTGAACGCAATTGAACAACATACAATGCTTTCTGGACCCATGAGAAGAGGCGGTTCACAAGATGAACAGATAATCCTCAAGCCAAGCTTCTCAATAAAAGGGCGGGATTCCTCACGTGTCTCATCCACACCACACAGATCAAGTAGCTGTGACATAACAGCACTTGCCTGAAAGATCGTTAAGCTTAAGGCAGTCCCCGATTATGGTACAAACCTACCTTGTTGTCCTTTACAAATTTATCTGGGTCCCAGGCTTTCTGATGCCGCTTTTGCACATTCGACATACCAACACACTCATGCACGCATGCACCAACAAAATCAAGGCATCCCTCCGAAATATTTTTGAGAGGCAGCCTAGGGCAGTTTTTGCATCGAAACCGAGAGGTTAATCTGTCACACGGATGCAGGATGACCTTGCTAGAAGTTTTCCAATCAGGATATCCAAGGACAGCACCAAGTTGCGCTTTGGCTTTTTCCACCCACTGCTTCAGTTCGGCGTCCAACTGATCTCCAACCCACTTAGTCGTCTGAAGTGTTTGAGAAACGTTGGAGGTTTCAGCGGTTGTGGGTGATGCTTGCAACATAGCAATAATGGGAAGTTTACGGAAAGCGGCGATTGGAGGGAGGATGATTGCAGGCTGTTGGGATCGTAGACGATTGTAATGTTGTTCTACGTCATCACGATTCTGCTTATATGCTGCTTCATGGTCTCTGCGTTTCCTGTTCTCTGTTATCTTCACCAAGGTCTTGTCGATCTCTGTAGCGAGAAGGTCATAATCTATGGGACAAGAGAGAGGAGAATAGCGATGTTTATCAAGTTTGTTCGATTAGGGGAAATGACTTACCACGCTCTGTAACAGGTTCCAGCAAACAGGTCCGACGTCGATGGATGGCCCCGAAAGGTGTGCAGTTGATAAGATCATGAAACTCCCAACCATGACGGTTTGCAAGATCCTTCCCGCTATCATATGGAAAAATAAGTAAAGACCCGTAAGTATCAAGAAAGACATTCCAACTTACAACAGTTCATTGGCAATTTTGATACGGAGATAGAGTCCTAGATGCAAGTCCTTCCAGTTAAATAATGCCTTACAGAACTTGACGCACTGTGTCAATAGTGTAATTTACCAAAGATATGAAGCTCTTTACTCACCTCCATCCATTCAGATACGAACTTGACTTTTGATTGATTGTTCTGACAAAAGATAAGAGAGAAACAAGGTAGATCATAAAATAATGACTCACTGCTATGTATTTCTCTGAATTTCCAGCTTCCGCACACCAGGATAGTTCCAGATGCCAGTCCGTCTGCCGGAAAACTGCCATCTGGGTTCCCACTGGCGCATGGACACATCAATGGAAGAAAAAGAACCGCTAGACCGAAAGTGCATACCATATCGGTGAGGATCTTTGAATGAATATGATGAGAACGCCAGGCACGACTGGAAAAGAATGGACCTCACAGAAACATCGGATATCTTCTACATGAGGAATAACTGCCTGATCACCGACTGGAATTGTGAGCGATTCGGCTGACCTGTAGATATGCTGAGAGACACTAAAATGGAAGAAATATATGTAAAACCTCTCAAAAAAGGCAACTACACACTCCGTCTAAGTACAGTATACTTGTCAATACCGAGGAATGGAAAGAAAGAAAAGTTCAAGACATACTCTATGACATAACCTCAATCTTAGCGCGAAAGAGGTATACATCAAGTCCGTCTTGGTCTTACACATCTGTTTTTCAATCAGCCAGTCAGTCCATGCCAGATACAGAGTTACCCAGACCAATCCCACCTCACAATGACCGCCATCGAAGACAAACGCAGCATACGAAGCTTCCGTAAATATCTGGATTGGTTCAGGTAAAGGCTCAGGCTTGCAAATATTTCGCACAGTTCTCCATATGAACGCCGAAGAAGGGTCGAGCAAGGTAGCACAGAGAAATTTGCAGGATCTAGCGACTGTGAGGACGTGTTTCGGGGATTCGGTGAGGATTAGAATTTCCGCTAGTAGCTCGAGGGGAAGGTTCAGGAAAGGACTGAGGTTAGTTTCGGTATGTGTGATGGCTGCGGGTTTGTACTCCTCCACGCGCGGTTTCTTGAGAAGCGGTTCATCCGGGTCGTTATTTTGACAATCGGATTCAAGTTGGCGGCTTTGGGGTCGTGGTGCTTCGTTGTGATGTGAATCTGCGTTATCTGACCGCATATGCGGTTGGAGGACAATGTTCATGAAGCGGTTCGAAGAGCAAGTAGCGATATGTACGTAGTCACGTCTGTTATAAAAAATAACAACTCGACTATCATTGAACCAGTGTGCCGCACAGGCAAACGGGCCACGAGAACGTGCAACGAGGCCCTACTTGGTATACTTATGGATACGTCTTCGACATATGTTTTTTTATCCTTGATCACACTATTGGTATCATTACAGCTCGTCAACGACATGACCCGGCCCGTCATCTTCCAACGTTCGTGTACTCGTGAACGTATCATCACATTCACGTAACATGGATTCAACTATCGTCGTCGGTTCAGGTTCAGGAACTGGAGCCATCAACTGCGTAAGGATCGTCTCCAGATTACCTTCTTTAACCGGTCTTCCAGCCTTGTCTTCCTCGTAGTCTTCACTTTCCGCCACTGAAGCGGTAAGGCTCGACGATGCTGAAGCCACCGAAGCCACAAGAGACATAGTCACCGAAACCACCGACGTGACGATCGCCGAGGTCTCTGTCCGGTCGGAAATACTTTTCTTGATGTGCCCCACCCCACTAACCAACAACGCCTCATCTCCACTGAAATCCGGGATGAACCTCGTCCACCAAAACGCCAACCTCACCCCCTTATCCAAAAATCGCTCTTTCACGATGAACAGCACGACAAGAACAAAAAACACAAATGCGGAGATGATCAGTACGCGGTCTAGCCAGTCGGTTTTTTCGAGGGCTGTGACGAGCTGTTTGGAGGTGCCGAGGACAGAGGTGAGAGTGTCGTGGGTGGAGGATGTTGAGCGGAGGGCGGCGGTGGAGGAGTCTGTGTTTGTATTGGGGATGTTATGCTTGAAGAGGGGGGGCGAACGGACGTACCGAGCTTTTGGACTGATAGGACTGAGCGTTCTAGCTCACTTTGCATTAACCCGATTGTACGCCGTAGGGCTTCCGTCACGTCGGCGTTGGCCTTCATCAGCGCGTCGTCTCTACAACTCACCCCGTTAGCGCACGGGTCCAACGTAGAGCAAATTGAAAGAGTAGTGCTGACGTATCCTTTTCGTTGACGTTCTGTTTCTCTGCAGCAGACGATGCGAACAGTTCATCTCTTTGACTTTTACTCTGCGAGTCTATCGTGTGTTTCGATGCAAGAAGTGCAGCGCGAGAATCCTGCCGTATCCTGCCCCAGGCAAACTTTAGTATCCTTCACTCCAAGTTGTTGATTAAATTAAACACACCTTTCAAGAGCTTCCTTCAACTCTGTCACAATACCATCCAATTTCCTAGCGCTCTGTCCCCTCAAATCACCGACAGCGAGCTCCAAAGCCTAACGACGGTCATGACCATTGAAAAATAATAATTACAAATGCTTACCTCGACCTGACTAGATAGTGACCCGACGTCCTCCCGCACTTCAGCCGCAAGATTCTGTTGAAGTGACAAAGGGCCCTTGCATGTCCGGAGGCGTGGAATTTGAAAATCAACGAGGTCGGATCGAAGCCGCTGGGCTGAAGAGATGAGATGAGTTATTTCTAGTGGGAGCATGTCTGCAAGGTACAGGGATCACGTGCGTGGATGTGTACACGTGCATCTTTACAACTTTGGTTTGTTTACGTCATCCGCCCACTTCTTTATCCTCCTCAGCACTTCCAGCCACTCTCTCTTCCCTTCCACTCCATTCCTATCCCCCTCCCCAACACCCCTCACCTGCTCCAAGGCCTCTCCCCTCTCCTCCAGCTCAACCCACGCGCTCCTCAACACAAGGGCATTCACATACATCTCAATTTCCCATTCCTGGACCTTTCCCTCACCCGAGCTTGCATTCACGAAATCGCTGAGCGCATCCCGGTACTCGAACTGTTCTAGCAACTCGAACCTGTGCCACGCTTTCGCTATCACAAGAGGGTCATCGGAACCAAGTCGGAGTCGGAGTGTTTCATGCCGTGTCATGATGTCTACTGCCTCTTGAGTCGGGTCCAGTGCTTCCGGGTGAGCAAATGCGTGGAGAACCGCGCGAGCTTGGGATTCGAACAGGGGGAAGGGGATGATGCGGTAGAGGAGACCCATGAAAGCAATGCTCCATGGTGGAAACCTGGTGGAAGTGGACGTGCTGCGGGGACTTTGAAGCGGGAAAAGTTGTTTTGCGAGGGGAAAGACACTGTATGTGTTGGTGTGGATGTTACTTGGGAGGGGTGGGGACGTAGGGGGTAGTGTAGGGAGAAAGACGTCCGCTGGGAGGAAAGGAAAGGAGAACTCGTACCCTGTAGCTAGTATGCAGTGATCGATGCCGGATTCGGTTGTTCCATCTTCGAACGTGACTTGGTGGGTGTTTTCGTGGAAGTGAGAAACACGGCCACGGCGCTTGAGATTCCCGATATCCTCATGGGTGGCGTCTGTGGCGGAGTGGATGACGGTCCGTGCTTCCGCACGGATTTCGGAAGAGATGTCAAGACCGCTGGGGCCACCTCCAATGACAAGGACGACGTTGCCAAGGTGGTTGGGGCGTCTGTAGTAAGTAGCATGTGTTGCTTTCCTGGCGCGGATCCATTGGGCGATACCTGGGATGTCAGGGTATCTAGGAATGCGGTAATGGCCATTGCAGATAATAACGAGGTGGAAAGAGAGGGAATCTGAATTGTTGATAGTGACATTCCAATGTAAGTTTGAAGGATCGCGTTTAACGGAAGTGACAGTAGAGTTGAAGCGGATGTGATGGGACAAGTTGAAATGGAGTGCATAGTCGTTGAGGTATTGTAAGACGCGGGTGGCATCTGGAAAGATGGGAGTGGATGCGGGAAAGGAGAAATCAGAGTAAGCCATGAGTGGGTGAGGAAGGTTGGTGGTTAGCGAGTCGTACAGAGGCGACAAAGGAGGATCGTCCGTTGGAGGCCCAGGTAGCCTATATGGATATTCAAGTCAAAGGGTGAATACATGGATTATACACCGCACCATATACCGCCAAGTTGATCCCGCGCTTCAAATGCAGTTGCTTTCCATAAACCAGCTTTGTACTGGGGAGAATCTAGGATGCTTTTGAGAGCAGCTAAGCCTGCTGGTCCTGCGCCAATTATACAGATCGACTTCGAGACATCTGGATGAAGATCGGCCTGAGATATAGGATCCATCTCGAAGCGGGGGGTATAGGGTATACTAGCAGGCCCGCTTGGTGCCTGACCGGCACAGAACCGGCATGAGCGTGGAGTTTGATATTTCCCATCAATTGAGGATCCCTAGGCTTTATATGAGACTCGTAACCGTCGACGTCGTCTGCGATGGCCAACCGACACAGAACCGGCATGAGCGTGGAGTTTGATATTTCCCATCAATTGAGGATCCCTAGGCTTTATATGAGACTCGTAACCGTCGACGTCGTCTGCGATGGCCAACCGACACAGAACCGGCATGAGCGTGGAGTTTGATATTTCCCATCAATTGAGGATCCCTAGGCTTTATATGAGACTCGTAACCGTCGACGTCGTCTGCGATGGCCAACCGACACAGAACCGGCATGAGCGTGGAGTTTGATATTTCCCATCAATTGAGGATCCCTAGGCTTTATATGAGACTCGTAACCGTATAGACATGAGCAAGCGTCGATGTAAACGACTATCTTCACTAATACTACAAGACAGCCTCGCCACGTGATACGCGTTGTTGTAGTTGCTTTGGTCTATCAATCCTCGTCGACGTCGTCTGCGATGGCCAACCGATATTCCGGTCATCTCACTCCAGTCGTTTCTCAGCCCACTCAGCAGGAACAACAGAGAGATTGTCGTATATCCTTTCCACCAGAGCAGATTCCTCCTACTCCCATCTTTCAACCTCGTTCCTATCCCCCTCCCCCACCAGATGACCCCTTCCATCATTTAGTATCTCTTCTTACTACTAATGAGCAATCCACCTCTGCCCGCATAGACAATCTTGCCACCACTATCCAGTCCCTCGCTACTCAGATCACTGATGTGCGCAAGGAGACTCAGGAACAAAACAAGCAGGTTGCTGCGTTCTTTGACAAGACTAATGCCATCCATAAAGTCACTTCTCGCGTCATCAGTACTCGCATCGAGAAACTAGAGGCATTGATTGGGACAGGCTACCATGGGGACGAGAAAAAATCATTCTCCCAGCGCTTGGATGGCGTTTTGTTCGCCGTCGAGGAATTCTTGGAACGTGTAAAAGATCCAGAAGCTGCACGTATGCGCATTTATTTGATATTTTCGCACTGCTTAGCTGATATTTTGTAGTACCACCCTCTGTCCAGCGAACTTACGCTGATGTGTATATCGATCCAAGGACACCGTCTCCTCCTCCTCGTCTCTGTTCTCCTTTGCTGCCCGAACCTGATCCTCGTGTATGTCATGAAAAGGGTATGAGCCCCTTCCAAAAAAGGTATATGGATGTTGCAACCGACCCGAAAAGCCCGACACCTTCTCGCTCACCTTTATCCGTAACGCGTTCCACTGGTGGTATGCTCCTTTGACTCCACCGGAGGGAATAGCATCTGACTTCTTTCGTAGTGGAGATCTCCTCAACTCCTGACAGTGACCACCATCGCCTGAGCATCTCTAGTTCGCGACGTTACTCGGATGCTTTGACGCTCGCTGCTACCGTCCCCAATCTATTTACAGCATCTGATAGTATTTTCGAGATCAACAACACCGAGGTCAAGGAAAACATCGACGTAGAGATGGACCATGAGGTCATTGACACTACGCAAGTGCCTGAAGACACTGAATCAGTATCAGAGATCGAAAAAGAACATCGACAGCGGTATACATCGCCATCTCCGTTCTCTCTACCCACCACTTGTTCGAAACTGCATGAATACACTCCGCTGGATATAACACGAGCAGTATGCAGTCGTACTTCTCCCCAGGACGGCAAGTCTACCACAGTGACTTTATAGATCCACACGCTGACCATTTTCATTTTCAGAGGAAGAGATTCTCACCGTGTCTGACCCCTCTATGATAGTATCATCGGGAAGCCAAGAAAAACCGGCATCGGTCACGTCTTTTGTAGAATCGCTACGCCGCCACGCGTACGAGCTTCCAGCACAACGCATGGAAGAGGAAGAAGAAGCAGGCGCAGAAGAAGCAAAGCATCACGCTTTTGTAGATGCCAAAGTTCGCGCACAACGCAAAGGAAGCAACAACGAACAAAAGCTAGGAGATGTCAGAACCGGCTTAGAACAGGAACACGATCTTAATGGGGCTGTAGAGGAGCACACTACCTCTGCCTCCCATGACACTTCTCCTAATTTCACTCAAAATACCACCAAACTGAATACCGGTAGAGGTGATATCGCACCTGTGATGGGAGAAGACAGGTCGGTCGCGGAGCTGATCACAAAGGCATTGGCGTCACTCCCGGAGCTGGATGAAGCCATGGAAGAGATAGGGGGGGATGCGAGCAGGAATAGGAATAGAGACAGGGGTGGAGAGGCTGTCACTAGACGCGAGAGAGAAATATCTCCGCAGATACCCCTCCCGCATTCAAGTCTGTCGCTGGCGAGAAGCAGCGATGCGATGCGGGATGTTTCTCCGGATATTTCGTTCCTGCCATCGAGGCCTTCAACACTTTCAACACGAGATAACAGTAATGGACGAACTTTGTTGTTTGAAGGTGTAGATGGACCTGTGTTCGATTCTGATACTGATGTGCTCGATCTATTGGCATTCTCACGATCCCCCACGCCCATTCCTATGACCCCGTGTGCAAATCCACAGATCGGATCTCCTCTTAACTTTAACAAGCCAACATCCTTTTTGCTGTCTACCCACACACCACGACCTTCCACTGCCTCCACCACCATATTAAACCCTCATACAACTTGGCAGAAATTCACCACCCCCCCGATCTACGTCCCTTCGCGCTCGTTATCCCCCATTTCTAGCTTGTCTAGCTTGGATGAGTCGGAGGCAGCGCTGGGAAATTCTGATTCGGATATATTGGTTATTCCTGCTAGTAAGAAGAAGGAGGGCCGGCTTACTCTGGAGGTTAGTTCGCCGGTGGTTGCTGTGGCTCAGTCCAAGTCAAAATCCAAATCGAAGGATGGTGCTTCTGTTGCGTCGTTAGGGTCCCGACGAGAACTTCCAGAGGTTTCTGCGTATGGAAAGAAAGTTCTTCAGTTGAAGTTGAAGGCGCCGGATGGACAGAGAGTGGCTGTGACGAAGGTGAAGAGGTGGAAGGTGGATGAAGGAGAGACGAACCCGGAGATGAAGACGAAACAGCAGGCGGTGGTATCGGCTCAGAGTGTGGCCGCGACGAAGGTCAGGAAGCGGAAGCTGAGCGAGCGCGGGGCGATGATGGAGCCGCCTTTGAAGCGGGCCAAGCGCCGGAGTACCAGTGGGAATGGGAAGGCAAGTAGTAGTGGGTTTGGTGCTGCGCAGTCGTCAAAGGCGAATGGGAAGGAGGAGAAGGAGAAATTGGAGGGTCCGAACAAAAGGCGAAGACCGGCGAAAGCAAAAGGGATCAAGTGGCCTCCGAAGATGATGACTGGGGAAGGTCGTCAGAAGGTGGGTCGTTGGCGTTTTCTATGTGATGTGCGCAAGCTAATTTGGATGGTGGTTGCAGTTTGCTGAATGTGTCAGGTGAGCGGTTTGGTGTTGGTCGCATGGGAGCGGCGTAGCGCCGGCCAATCGCGAATCATCTTTTTTTTTTTTTTTTTTTCAGATGTTTTCGGTGGTATCATTATGGTTGTGTTGGTATCCGCAGGGAGGATGCCAACATTGATGATTTCAAGTGTCCTCCGTGCCAAGGTGGAGGGTGAGTTAACGTCAATCACTCGTGTTATTCCTGGGCGCTGATGTATCCGCTATGTTGTTTAGAGCGAGTATGTACCATCATATCTGTGACGGATGTCGTAGAGCTGACACCGGTATTGCGTTTCAGATCCCCTGGTAGCAACTAAGAACGCCATTCTGTGCTCGCGGCCTGGTTGCACTGAGGAGACTGAGGAGCCAGGCATGTACTTTGTAGCTTGTATCTTGGGGAGGATGAACAAAATCCACGGTGGAGCAGGCCGGAAGTATAAGTGGCTGTTGAAATGGGATGGGTCAGCTTTTTTTTTATGTGATGTTTTATTGAAGTAGCTGATGCATGGGCATTTTGGTGCTGGTGCAGGTACCCCGTGGAAGATGCGACATGGGAAGACGAGGAGTCGATGGTGGATCCGCAGAAACTTATTGCGGAATTCCTTGAGGCTGCACGTGGCGAAGGGTTCCCGGACGACGATTCCCATTCGATGATTTTGTTGAGAGAGGCTGTTGAAGCCGGGTGGGAGGCACGAATGGAAATTTAGTAATATTTTTCTCGGGAGGGTTGGAGAATGGAAATAGAATGGTAAGAAGATGTCTACGGGTGGCAAGAATCGCTCGGTCTGCTTTTCTAAGTTTTGTTTTGCTCGTTTTGCACTTAAACACGTTATTAAATCTGAGGCGCAAGCTTAATCGTTAAAAATTGTACATGGATTCTTGCTGATATCATTGTACATATTTCAATTATAACTGTATTATATTGGAAATGTTCCAGTTGCATTGTCCATTTATAAACGACAGGCTGGTCGACGTGCTGACTGAAGATCGCATCCGCCTCTTCGCCCACAGATGCTTTGTTCAACAACATCCATGAACCCCTCCGGTTTATCCCAGTGCATCTGCTGATTTCAATAGACGCGCCAGAGAAAAGTTGGAAGTATACGTACAAGATGATTTTCCGCTTTCGACAGACAAGCGAATCGGACGAGTCTTTTTCGCCTTTGTCACCATGTTCCTTGTAGTGCCTCTTCAATTCCACGCACGCCCAAACACAGTTCCAGTGAACCCACCGATATATATAGCAAGAATTTTGGGAGAAAGCTTTGGGTGAGATTCTGATTTAAAAGCACACGATTGGGGAGGTCATAAATCGTTTTGCATCAATTGCCATACAAGTAGGTCGACCACAGGTGTACTACTCACATCGGGAACTCCGAACGCACACCTTCTGGTTCATGAATCGTAATAGAATCTCTCAAGCGTCCAAGACGCAAGAGTTTGTCCGTCCAAGTCACTGATAAGGACAGATGCAAGGTGGGGGCATGTAATTGAAGGTATGGTGATGAAAACATTTCCATGTTAATATTAATGTATCTCTCCGTTCGCAAGGTATATCTATCTAGAATAAGATAACAGCAATCAAAAGTATCATCAGAACAATAATTAGAATAACAATACACCACCCGCTCCCCCGTTCCTCCGAATCTCGTAAGAATTTCCGCATCTTCCGCATGGCATCGCTCAATTTAGAGTCTGTTTGATCCACTCCTTGTTCAAGATCATCCAACATTCTATCAAGGACGTATATCAGGACAATCCCGATGTCATGGACGATAAGAAACACTTGCTCGTTATGCTCGACAATTTCTTGTCCCATCAAACCTGCCTGGTGAGCAAGTGTACTCAAGGTGCCCACTATTGAGTCCATTGCGCGATCTTGTTCTCGAATCATGAGCTGAGATATAATCCATTTAATGGCTTATTCTGCTGGAAAGAAAAGCATTTTCACTTGCTGTTCTTCCCTTGCCCACGCAGCCTGATGATCTTCTCCCTCACCATCTCGTTCTGAGTGTGGCGACGCAAAACCACTCCGCGGGGGACTTGTCACTGTTGGTCGGGTTATTTGGGTCAACGTCGAGGAAGATGGTTCTGCCTTCATGTTCTAGACTTACATAAAAGGTTAGTGTTGCCACAGCCTGGGTACTATGAGAAGTGAACGCACCTGAATCTCCTTGTGCACGTCACTTACGTACTGCCGACGCCGCTGGACTTCGGCATCATCAAGCCCAAACATCCTAGCATCCGTAGATTCTACTATCCTGTTGAAAATTAGAAGAGATAGCGCGTCGAAGAAAAAAACGTACTTGACGCTCTCCTCGAGGTCTTCAAGGTCTGCTTCAAGCGTTTCAAGCGTTGCTTTCAACTAAAAGGAAGAATTAGCCGAACATGAGCGACGCTTCGAAGTATGATCTAGTTCAGAGCATACTGCAGCCAATATTACTTAAATGTTCAACGAAAGGATACAAACCTCATTTCTTGCCCATGTAAGCTCTTCATTGTCCTCTTGTGCTGTACTCCGTATGCGTATATATGATGCATGAAGCTGCTGCGCAGCCTGCAGCGAAGTTTGAATTTCGCGTTGTACAGCGTGATACGGATCTGTAGACATGGCAGTTAAGAATAGAAAGACCCAACGGTCAATAAGACCAAAGGACGTAGGGTCGAAGGAGAGGGGTCAAAGGAGTGGGGTCACAGTCGCGGTATGTACGTCGCGAATACGAAGTTTGTTGTGATATATTTGCATGTATTAGGCGAGGATGACATTGCTCTTCGGAGGAGTCCGAGTCAGCCTCAGGCAGTATTTAATTTGCGACCATGTAAGGTCCCGTTTGTATTCCACCGTCATCTCTCGCAAGCCTACAACGCACCACACTCGTTTGAACCAATTTTGATGCCACCTTTAGCCTGCGTTCTATGGATTGTTGTCCTTGCCTCTTCAGCCTCCTTTCAACTATGTCTCGCTGCTCCTGCGTTCCAGCCAGTTCATCGAAGTTTACACTCTTATACAATAGACGTACGATCAGAGGACATGCCGACGACATCTGAGGATCTTGACAGTACAGACCCTTCCGAGTCAGTGCCAGACGACAAACTGCCCTCGGTAGCTGAAGTATTCAAGATGATGACTGAGCAGTCCGAAATATCTTTTCCAGCGACCTCACAGACTGTAAATTCCCCTTCCGCACCTATGGCCCTACCTACTTCAACAACATCCGCAGCCGCGCAAAATACGGAAAGCCCTACAAGGACACCACAGATAATTGGACCCGGCATTGGGATCGCAGTTCCAATCGCAGACCCCGAAGCGAGGCCTCCTGGCAACGATGCTGCCCAGCCCGTCGATAACAACGACCATCCCTTTCCTGCTCACATCCACAAACTTATGTTGGTCGGATCTGTCATGGGCGGAATCGTAGTGTTCGCTCTCCTCATGTTTCTCTTCTTCAATCGCAGGACCTTCAATGCATGTAGAAGGGGAAAGAATACAGTGCAGACAGACGCAAAGGGATTGCCAGTATACGAAGCATGTAAGGAAGGGGAGTTGGATCTTTCTTCTGATTCTCTGGACAGGTCCAAGTTCCCTCCGCCATCTTCAACTTACCAGCCGAGCAAGAAGCGGGCTGCCCTGCTGATCCCACCCGGTGCCCGCGTCCTATCCAGGGTCATGGACATCACCCCAGACTTTCCCCGCAGCAAATTCTCCATAACCTCGTCTGACTTTACACACTCCTCCCGCTCTTCGAGAAACTCTTCTCATACATCTATGCCTCCTGTGCCTATCGTCGGAGAGGAAACGCCCTCGGAACTGTCCGCGCTCCTCCCACCCAGCGAATTCTTCTCCATGCCTTCCTCGCCGGACCTCAGACAGAGCTTCAGCTCTAGGCACTCCCGCAACCATAGCGCTCCCATCTTCGGGCATGATGTTTCATCGCAGGCTTTTCTGGCGAGTTCTCCTGGCAGGATGCGAGCGGGCGATCATCGGAAGAGCAAGTCGATCTCGGGACTGGTCTATACCGTTGGGCGGCCAGGGTCTGTGTCTGCGTGTTCGCATCGGAGGTCGACGTCATCGAAATTCAGCCAGTACAAAGGCACTCCACCGATAAATGGATTCTTATCAGCTCCTGACTCTTAGGATGTCTATTACTTGGTTGCCAGATCGAATTTACTGAATGCTGGAACGGGTGTGCTTGCAGTCAAATCTTGAGAAACCGTTTGACGGTGCTGAGGCTGGCTAGTTATTTCGTGCTTGATTAAGTTGTGGAACTCCTGAACTATGCGGTGTTGTAATTTGGAAGTGTTGGTCTTTCTGCTAAGCGTACCATGTCCAGATCTTGAGCATGTATGTTTGGTTTATCAGTTGACCAAAGGATACTACCATACTGTTATTCAGGCATAAACTATGTGCGAGTTACAACACTACTTCCGAAATCACGAGGCACACACCTCGTACACTGCCTCGTTGGCTGATCAAAGCCACAGAATAATGACATACCAAGGGGTAGATCGAAAAGGACGGTCTGCCTCTAAAAATCAAACTGTCAACATGGGGGAATGGGGGGAAGTGGAAAATAATAATAATAAAATCAAGGTAAAGTCATAGAAATGAAGAATAGGGTGAAAATAAAATAGATAGGAAAAAATATGGGATAAATGTGGAAAATTGATGAAACCCCTGTTTAAGAGGACTAGGAGGTGTCCCAAGGGTCTCAACAATTTTCTTGTGTTCATTGCATATTTTTTTCCCAGCCTATTCTGCATTTTCTGTAATTTTCTATGATGTTATCTCTATTTTATTCCCCCCCATATTTGTACATGTTGACAGTTTTACTTAATAGTGAGCTACTCAAGATCCTCACTTAATACTGAGCTAACAGAGGAGAATCCAAAATTAATATATACTATATAAGACAGACACCTTAGGCACATCTAACAGAGGAGAATCCAAAGAGAAAACTCTGATCCAATGCCCAGTATATGTGAAAGACCTGAAAATGAAATAATAGTCTACAAATAGAAAAGGTGGAGATAGACTGATCAAAGCCATGGAATGACATCATACTAATGGGTAGATGTCAGAAAGGGGCTCCACCTCTAAAAATAAAACTGTCAATATGTACAAATGTGGGGGAGAGAGAATAATCATAAAACAAAGATAAAATTATAAATTATAGAAAATAAGATAGGAAAAAATATGGGATGAATGCAGAAAATTGATGAGACTCATGGGGCACCTCCGAGTCCCCTTACATTACCCCTCTTCTATGTATGTATGATGCATCATCCCAATGCATTCAAAACTGTATCTGGCCAAAGTCCACTGCTTGGATATGCCAAGATGCAAAAGTGTGTCATTAATAGAACTCCTTGACCAGCCAGGGTGTATTTGCATCTGACTCCTCAATTTATGAGTTCTTCTTATACTCATAATCATATGTACCAGGTACTTGAGCTTTCTCTGATACAATTAACTGTCCAGAATTGATTTTGTTAAGATGACACTGCAAGGAGAAAGGAAGGTGCCCCAGGTGTCTGCGTAATTTTCTGTGCTTGTTTCATATTTTATATATATTTTATTTCACCCTATTCTGCCTTTACTGTGATTTTCTATGATTTTATTTCTATTTTATGATTATTTTTTGGGTTTTTCCATGTTCAGTTTTATCCTTAGAGGTGGGACCCAATATGTGGGATCTCATCTTGGAGAATATAGATGACATCGCCATGAAAAATTTGTGCCAAGTTTGTGTAACCCATAGAAATGAAGGTGAGCTGCAATGCACCAAGTAATGTCTGGAAAGTGGTAAGATCCTATGAGCATTCATTGAGTGCTTGCTGATCAAATTCTACAAATAGGTCAAACATCCCATAACATCCACATCCACCAAATGACTCTGCATAGGTTTCAAGAATAGATGGTATATGTAAGGGCAACCTCAAGCCTCACTTATGTAATAGTGAGCTAACAGAGAGGAATTCAAAGTTAATATTATACTACATAATACAGACACTCCAAGTGCACCTAACAGAGGGGAATCCAAAGAGAAAATTTTAAGGACCCATCTGTCAATGCCCAGTATATGTGATAGACCTGAAAATCAAATAGTAAGCTAAAAATAGCAAAAGGTGGATATAGGTGGATCAAGCTATGGAATGACATTACCTAGATGGGTAAACATCCAGAAGGGGTTCCACCTCTAAGAATAGAACTGTCAACATATACCAATATGGAAAAAGCTGAAATATAATAATAAAATAGAAGAAAATTTTAGAATAGGCAGAATAGAGCGAAATAAAATATGAGAAAATATGGGATGAATGCAGAAAATTGCTCAGATGCCTGCATTGGACCAAAAAAAGACCATGGACTCAACTGGACCAGACTGATGGCAACCAGACTTTCAGTTGCGGTTGTACTAAGTTCTTCACATGCACAGTTCATGGTTCATCAACATCATAACATTTTAATAGACTGTGCTTAGACTGACCACAACTAGTTGTGGACCAGACTTCAGTTCCAGCAACCATGCAAGCAATGATATATGCTACTAGTAGTATAGTTCTCATACATATATGTATGTTGTACAGGATACAAGAAAATTCAAATGTGTTTACCTGTATAAATATAAGTACAAACAAGACCACTTTTCATTCGTTGCAGTTACTATCTATCTATTGCACAAAGTTCAACCATGAAACCTCAAAAGTCATCCACAGTGAAGGCCCCACCAAAGAGGAAACTGACTGCAGCAAAAGCACCTTGTGCCCGTGCTGCAAAAGGCAAGGTACCACCGAAGAAGACCAGCAACTGAAAAAGGCAAATATCTGATGAAAGTGGTGATGATGATAAGTCATCTAGCGACAAAGAGCCTACACCACCAAGAAAATGTGCAAAACATGTCATAGAGGAAGTCACTGATGAAGAGCCAAAAGAAGATGTAGCTCAAGAACTCAATGATAATTTGAAGGAGGATGATGAGCAGCAGCCACCTGATAATGATGAGGTTTGTGTCAGTATTATCATTCACATAACAGAGGTCTCACTTGTGAACTAACAGGATAATAATGGCAAACTCGATGAACAACATCACAGAGAAATCCCTATAGTACTGACAGTAAAAGCTGACTTCTCAAAAGATGTCACCTTACTGTTCTCAGACTGCATAATAGTGATGTTCAAGAAATGAGATGGTAAGCACGAGACTCTGAAAGGGCGGTGGTGCACCACCTGCAGATAAGTCTCAAGTATACAAGATGAGAAAATACTCATGAAAACACAGAGTGAACACAGAATTGACTAAATGTGAGGGATTGCAAAGGGCATTCTTGAAGGGAAGTAACTCCTCATGCTGCCAGAATGCACAGCAGAACTGGGAGTTGTATGAGAGGAAATGTAAGGAGACTGATACACCTATTCACCACTAGGTGATTTCCCATGTAATGTGGAAGACAATGGAAGCAGATAAGCAGATGAAGGGGAAGCAATCAAAGTTAGATGGAACTTTCAAGAAGATAATGAGTCCAAAAGAATTCATGCATGATGGTGCTCTGCATGTGGTGTCTCAGTTCATAGCATGCAATGATCAGGTGAGTCTTCATGATCTCGAGGATGTGGTGGACATAAATTGAACACTGCAATTTGAAGTCTCTAGCTGTGGCTAATAAAGCTTTGTTCTGTAACTGTTTAATAGCAATGAAACCAAAATCACTTACCAAAGACATCCCGAGCACTCACAATGTCATGACCTATATTCATAATAAATTCATTGAAAGGTTGCAAGATCTAAAAAATGATATCCTTGTAAGTTAGAATGCCAGGTCATTACAATGAATGACTTACAAAAAAAAACATCAGGCAGCACCAGGGAAGATCTCGAGCACTACTGATGGTTGGTCTGCAGACACCACAAAAGTGGTGTTCTTAGGGATGATGGCACACTGGATCGATGTCAAGGATGCGAAGTGGAAGATGCAATCAGAGGTAGTGGGATTCAAGGCCATCTCTGTGGATCATGGTGGAGATAACCTTAGGCATTATTTCATGGGGCTGTGTGATCGTGTAGGGATCTGTAATCAAGCTGAATCCAAGGTGATGAACATTGCACATTATAATAAGATTAACTGATTGTTCACTCACTTTCAGCTTGGCATAGTAATACTAGACAATGCATCGATGAATGCCACCATTTGTTCGACAGTTGAGGATCTCCATCAGCGCCGATGGCTCAACTCCTGGAATGCTTTTACCAATCAACTACCATAAGTATTTCACTGATATACTAAGGACTGTGTATTCTAATGTCTTTCAGTTGTCTTGAACACACTGTTAATCTGGCTAACATCAATGTTACGGTGCACATTACCAAGATCACTGCCATGGAGATGGCTATGGTAATATGGGAGTACAATCCCAAAATGCCTGCTAATTATGTGTTTAGCAGATCTTTAGATGTTATTGCCACAATCTGCACTCTCCATAGTAATGTTCAATGGGGTTCAGTGTTCTGCATGTTAGATTGCTCTTACACTCTACAACAGGTGAGTATTGCTTTCAAAGTTTAATTTCTTTATCTTATGATGGTTGACAGCCTATCAATTGTTTCATCACATCTGCTGATAAATGCTTTGGGAACATTACAACTGTCAGAAGAGACAAACAGGTTGTCAAGTACATTTCATGATCAGCATTCAAGTTATCAGAAACTGACTGGAACTGAGTATGTAATGCAAGGGACATCTTAGCAGTGCACATTTACCTTTCTTCTCCTTCTCATTATTAACTATCAGCCCAGGATTCCAATGTGATCCAGCATTACTTCTTCCCCAAGCACCAGCCCACTCTGTGGCATGCACTTCCAGCAATTGAAGAACTACAGACAGCCTGGGAATCCAAGCATGACAATGTTTGATACACTCACTGATAGACTGAACAAACTTAATAAATATTATTCTCAGTTCGACAAAAAACCCAACTATGTACTCACTAGGTATGTGAACAATGTCCTGGTAACACTATACTTATTCCCCCTCACAGTTCTCTATCCTTACTACAAATTCCAGTACATCAAGTTGGCTTGGGGAGAAGAAAAGGAACAGGCCGAGGAATGTGCAGCAGGAAACTAGAATGCAAAGAACTGGCAAGATGAGGCACAGAAGATTCTCAAAGTGACAGTATAAGTAACATCTGAAACTTTCACAATCTACTGACACCATTCTTCACAGATGGAGATTTACTGGAAGACATGTCCCAGAGCACCACCTATGGCAAAACTGGCCGCTACCCCCAACACTTCTGATAACAGCAGTTCAACTACATTGTTTCTGTCCGAGTTCAACCGACATTGCCAAAGTCTTCTGACACAGAAGGAGGATGAAGAGTGGGCTGCCAAACTACAATGACCTCAAGGATGTTCCTGCAGATGTCACCAAGGATATGGACATCATCAAATAGTGGCAGGTTTGTGCTAGTTCATTGATTATCTAGATACTTATCTAATGTAAGATTTAAGGATCACTGTCAGCTCTTTCCAACACTTGCACAGATTGCTCTCAATGTCCTCCTCTGTCAGGCATCATCAGTACCCTGTGAATACCTTTTCTTGGCAAGTAAACAAACTGCTGAGGACTGCTGTTCATGTTTGGGTGCGGCGCAATTTGAAGAACTTCAGGTAATGAAATTTGCATAGTGTAATACAATCACTGACCTTGCTGCATGAAATTCGGCTGATGTGGAGGAAGTGGACCTTGGTTATTATGAAGAACTTTTAGAGACTGATGTGATGCTTGCTGAATTTGATAAGGAGGTGGAGGCAAACAAAATGGTGTTCGATTGGATTTGCATAAACTTCATAATGACTACATTAGATTAGAGTAGTACCCATTCAGATGCATTGAGTCAGATTAGAAGGTTGAGTTAGAGAAGGATGCATTCCAATATAATTAATGTCCATCTACTGGATGTAATGCACATAGATTGCTAATTTCATTGTTCATCATGATCACAAGTTACTATCCAGTTGGCTTCTTACATGGACTTAGTTTATGCTGCATGGAATGCCAATTCACATGAGTGTATTGTGCCCATCTCACTAATTTAATCTCTTATCACTGTGCTTTTGGAGCAAAGATATCACAGTATGGTGTTTACTCATGTGCAATGCTATATGGAATGTCAATCCACATGGCAGTTCTTTTCTATGTATCCTACTATTCTTTTTGAGTCTATCTCACTGGCCTACTCACTGTCTTGCTCTAATTTCACTACCCAGTACAAAACTGGAGCTTTCAATTCTCGACTCGAACAGTTTTGATCTTACTTGGTCTCGCAATTGATTAGATATCAACAAGATAAGAAATTGAGGTGGCACTTTCAGTAGTTACCTAAACTGTGTGACATTTTCTTTTCTTTTTCTTACCACCCACCACAGCAATGTCAACACTGTCAACTGCTACCTTGCCAATATCGGCCACAGTTGCCCCTCTGTCAAATACTGCTCATCTTCACAGTGTTCCTTTCCAGGTGTCACTCTCACTCTCTTATGATTCTCTTGTTCTAGCTGATATACTGTCACACTACCTGTCTTTGGGCACCTCCCTAGACACCAAAGAATTAGATACCAGGGCAATAACATGGTGGCAAGTAAGCGCTATCTATGTCTTTCATTCAGAGGTTTACTTGCTGATGTTGCATAGTGAAATCAGCTCACATTTCCTACCCTTACAAGAATGGCTATCCAGTACCACAATGTGAGGGTTGTTACCATAGTGTAAAGGTGGTGAGAGAGGTGTCATCTTGTCAAAAGTATGTGATGCATGCCATTCTGATGTTGTCTACTCCTTTCTAACTGTGATATATGATAGATCTGTCTCTACTTTTTATATGTTACCTTGCCTCTGGGTCCTACTGTTCTTGATGATCCCTATCTAGTGTAGTTTAGGTGATTTACTCTTAGTATTATCATGAAAGACCAGTATAGACCACTAGGAAACTGACCCAAACTGGTCCTGGACAGGTTGTGTGAGAAACTGGTGTAAACTGGTGTAAACTGGTTGCTAGACTGAAAGTGAACCATTGTAGACTGGTTCTATGAAGTCCAGTCTGCAGTTGTGAGTTATTTGACTTTACATAGACCAGTTGCTGGTCTGGTTCACATGAAATATGTTGAAACAACCAGACCGGACTGGACTTTTAAACACTAGGACCAATTATAGCACCTGACAGGAAGGAGAAATTCTTTGTCAATCAGGCTATTGATGAACGATGATGTGGTCAGGGAGTCCAGGACTTGGTAAGATGGGCAGGTTACAGCCCTGAAGATGATCTTTGGCTCCCTGGCACATCCCTTAAAAACAACTTGGTGCTCAATGTATGGTTGATAGCTCAGGCAAAGTAGTGAAGGTGTTATGTTCAGTTCATCTTCTCAATGTCTCTGCTGCCGGTAGCTTTTCTCCACCAGGGTTTGTGATGCACCCATGTTGAGCAGTTTGTACCTACTTTTTCTTCTCTTCTGGTTGCTTATAGTTGGGTTGAATTCCTTTGGGAGGGGAGGAATGTAAGGCTGCTTACACATCCTTTACCTCTATTTGGTTACTAGTGAATGACATGGGTATGCAGACCCACATGGGTAAGTATGATGGGTATGTGAGGGTACGGGTATGGGTACAAATTATTGTACCCCTAGAAAATCCATACCCCTCAGATGGGTACAGTGGGTTTTTCTTTGTCTACTTACACATTGCTAGTGTTTAATGATTTACTGGTTTCAGCACTCAGATGAGTGCTGCAAACCCTTTATTTACTTATCTACTGTGTTTAGGTACTAATATACTTATTTTATTTGGGGAGAAGCAATGCCCCAAAGAAGGGGTAGCTTGTGGAAGCAGCATCTTATATATTGGTTGATGTTTATTACTGTTTGGTTCCAGTAAATGAACATGAACACATCATGCATTGCCATTCATGTTCATTTACTGGAACCAAACAGTAATAAACATCAACCAATATATAAGATGTTGCTTCCACAAGCTACCCCTTCTTTGGGGCATCACTTCCCCCCAAATAAAATGAGTATATTAGTACCTAAATACAGTAGAATCTAGATAAGTAAATAAAGGGTTTGCAGCACTTATCTGAGTGCTGAAACCAGTAAATAAACACTAGTGACGTGGAAGTAAAAAAAGAAAAAACCTGCTGTACATGCTACCTGCAAGTAGCCATACCCATACCTGTGAGTGTAGGTATGGGTTTCATGCAGGTATGGGTGCGGGTAGAGGTTGAGTCAGCTGTGGGTTACCTGTGACGACCACTAGCTGTACCCTTGACCCTTATCCACCCTTACCCTTACCCTTCATTCACAGGTATGGGTATGCATGGGTAAGGGTATGGGTCAGATTTTTTTACCCCAGGGTTACCCATGTCATTCACTATTGGTTACACATCAACTGGTGCTCACATATACCTTACTAATGACATCGGATTCTTCATTTTTTTCTTACCCCCTTTTTTTTCTCTCCTTATCTTCCTATGTGACATTCATCATGTGAACTGTAGTTGTTTACACAAGGTTGCTGTGCCTCTAGCAGTGAAGAAGTTGAGGAAGGGATCTACTCTTTTGCTTCATGCAGCAGAGTGGACAGAAAAGGATGACATCCCATACTTCCATGACCATATATATGTCTCTAACAACCCCCAACTCTGATGATGATTTATATCCCAGCACTATGACTCTGTTGAAATTAAATTCCGATGCATGCTGCATACATGAGGCAATGCATGCACCACACACATGTTACTGCACTTACTGTGCATACATGTGGTAAACACATTCCTGAGTCATGTGACATCCTTACTATTATGTATATAAGGAGAACCTGTACTGTAGTAAATATACAGTGTTCTTACCTCTGCTAAACCCTAGCTCTAAGACTAACTAAACCCCAGGTAGGTTATAAGGAATGTGTCATCTCTTCCTCTGTGCAGCATATGTAGTCTGTTCCAACAGGTTATGGGCCCTGCTGGGCACATCACAAATGTGCCTTAACTGGCTGCAAACGACGTTGACTTCATTGTCTCCAAATTGTAACCTTGCGCTCTTCGTGAGCTGCATTTAAAAACCCAGATTGACTAGGGTTAACCACTCTGAAGAAGTGTTTTTGCCTGAGATTATGGAACATGTTTTCTTGAATAGAGGACTGATTGAGCGCTTTTACCAGCTGCCACTACAACATCATGTCTTCAACTCTTGAAAAACTCATACAAACTTTTGATGGCTCTAACTACATTCAATGGGCCGACTCAATGAAGGCGTGGCTCAGGTCTCAGGGCCTCTGGCAAATAACTAGCGGGATGGAACTAAAACCACCTCTGGCACCTCCTTTGACGGCGATGAATGCTGCACTAGTAGCGGATGCTAATGCCAAGCTCCAGACCTGGAGCAACAAGAATGACCAGGCTATTGGTAGCCTAGTGCTCTATCTGGTCCCCTCTATTCAGCAGTGTGCCAACACCAAGGACACTGCTGAAGAGGTGTGGGATCTCATCCACACCGATTATGGTGTCGATGGCCCCTCCCAAGTCTTTGCAGACTTTAGGTCTGCAATCGCAATCAAAATTCTGGCTGTGAATCCCATGCCAGAGATTGCCAAGATGGCTGATAAATTTGAGCGCCTTACAGCTGCCAATGTCACCATCCCCAAATTAGTACAGGCAATGATTCTACTCACTGTGATGCTGCGTGAGTACAATTCTCTATCTGCCATGGTCCTTAACATGACTGCTACTAGAGCCTTGACATTTAAACATGTCAAGAACTCCATTGTCACTGAGGCCTCATGGCGCATGGCAGTTGGAAAGCCCATTGGCCCACCTCAGGCCACCAAGCTTTCTGCTGTCAAGCACAAAGGGGAAAACCCCAAATGGCAATCTCAGGGCAACAATGGAGATTCATCCCAAAAGCATGGACGATGTGGGGACAAAAAGACTAAAGAGGAAAAGCCTAAAGAGAAACATACCCACCTCACCTCAAATGCCTTTACTACTATAAATGGTAATGGCACCATCATACCACCGATGCCACTCATCCAGTGCATCGAGAAGTGTGAACATACTCCTACAAGAGATCCTCACCACCGACCACCTGCACAGGCATACATGGGTGTGGCCTCTACCTCTCATTTGGTCTACACCGAATATCAGAAGGCTCAAGACACCCTTGAGCAAATGAATCTCCTGTGCAGCATGAAAAATCTGTAACTGCTGGAAGAGCACCTAACGGTGCGAGAAGGTAAGAAGAGGAGGATTGAACCAGAACCAAGGATTGTAGAGGTAGAAGACGATAGCATCTCCCTTGGATCGGAACCTGCAGTTTCTGATGAAGAAGTATGGAAAGCCATTGACGAAATGCTTGTCAATGAACTGCTTGAAACAGATACATATGATGAAAGGTCAGTCCTTTTCCCTGCCACAAGCACAAGAATTAATATTCCAATGATCACAGCGAACTTTTCATGTGAAATTTTACTGCTACTAAATGTATCATGGAACAATTTACATCTTAATATATGTGTTATGTGTGCAAATGGAAATTGTAAGAAAGGTGCTGACTGGATCATGGATTCAGGTGCATCAAAACACTTCACTGGTGAAATAAAAGATTTTGCTTCTTACGAGCCTTTACTGAGAAAGAACTCTACCCTGGTTCAAACAGCCATGGGTACTACTCATATAGTAGGGAAAGGAGCAGTCTTCATTAGACATCAGGCAGTATGTCACGGGAAGTCAGAGATGCATGAAACGCGATTATACCCTGTCTACTACATATCTGACTGTAATGCTCGATTACTGTCAATGGGCATCTTCTTGCAAGACGGAAGTGATGTGCGTGGTTCCTCTGCACACATTTCATTTTTCAAGCAAGAAAACCCAATTATGGATTGTGTCCCTCTTATGAAATGTGACACTATTTATTGGGCTCAAACTCATATATTGAGCACCAAGGAAATCAATGTCGCGATGATGTACATCGCAGACTACTCAACTTGGCATAGGCAACTTGGACACCCATCCAAAGAGGCACTAGGGAAGATGCCTAATAGCACCATAAAATTCCCAAGGAATTTAATTATTCCTAAAGACAAAATTATATGTCCAGGGTGCGCTGAAGGGAAAATGACCTCAAAATCTTTTCCTGAATCAGATTCACATGCAGAAAGACCCTTTGAATTAATACATTCTGATCTGAAGGAACTCCCAGTACTATCATACCATAAATATAAATACTTTATTGTATTTCTGGATGACAAGACATCACATATCTGGGTCCAATGCCATAGAAAGAAATCTGACATTGCTGCAGCCATCAGACAATTTCAGGCAGTGGCTTTAACCCAGTATGGTGCTACAATCAAGCACTGGTGTGTTGATCCAGGGGGGGAGTTCAAAGATCATGGGCTACAAAATGTGCTCAAGGACTTTGGCATCAAAATAGAGATGTCTGCACCCCACGTTCACCAACAGAATGGGCGCACAGAGCATGCCATAAGGACAATAATGGAAAAGTCACAAACCCTGCAATTTACTGCATGTCTACCACAATCATGGTGGGAATTTTGCATTGAACATGCAACACACCTCTACAACTAAACCCCAATAAGGCGCCTAAAATGGCTGACCCTGGTTGAGGACCTAACAAAGGTCCACCCAGATCTAAATGATCTGAAGGTTTTTGGTTGTGGTGCTTACATCTACCTACCCAAGAAGAAGCATCCAAACACATTGGCTCCTCAATCGGAGTTGATGACATACCTTGGATTAGAAAGATGGCATTAAAGCATATCATTTTATGCGACCTAGTGGTGCAATATTCATTGCTGCTACAGCACTATTTGATGAAACATTGTTCCCATGCTGTCCCAGAGCTAAAACTCCTGCCAATACAGACCTTGGTGATTTTCCACCTCCAGAACCAGAAGATAATGACCACTTATCTGGAATGGATGGTGATGATTCTATACTGCCACAAGATCTGCCCCTTCCTCCATCATCAGAAAATGATGATGATGATGTACCAAGTGAGCAAAAGGTGCATGACAATGTGACAGATGCTCCTCCTCCACCGCCTCCAGTAACCACTGAGGACTTTCATCCAAGATGTAATGATCAACAGGAATGGCAGCAATTGCCCCATCGATTAGGCAGGCAGAGGAACATCCCAAACCATCCCAGAAATACCTATGGAGAGAAGCGACTCCCCTCTGACATAGAGAGAGCCATTGCACGTGATTGATATTGGAAGAGATCTGTGGGTCAAAATTCGGATCATAACCAAATATGACCACAATCTCAACAGAAAGAACCAGTTGCTGGACCGAGTTCGGCACCCCATGAGAGTGTGCCCAATTCCAATGATCAAGAACATGATCACCCAATAGGGGAACTGGACGAAGCAGGTTATATTAAAAAGATAACCAAGGAAGGAGGAGATAAACTTATTTGCTGGCTGTTGTCAAAAGCAGTCAAACCATCGAGCGAAATAAGCCAAGTTCCAAACCAATTTCATGATATTGTGCGCCTACCATGGCAGTAGCAACATGAGTGGAAACAAGCTTGTCATGAAGAATTAGAGGCTCTTCATAAGCGACAAGTCTATGACATTGTTGATCTTCCACATGATCGAAAAATGATCAAAAATAGATGGGTTTTCTCCATAAAATTGGATGGAAGAAAATGAGCCAGACTCATGGCCAAAGGCTTTTCACAAGTCAAAGGCATTGACTTTGATGAGATTTTCTCACTGGTAGTCCGCTACGAGACCATACACCCCATGTTTGCCCTTGCATCTCTAGAGGACATGTATATGACTGGCCTAGATGTAAAAACCACATTTTTGTATAGCAAACTAGATGAGGAGATCTATATGGATCAACCCGAGGGTTTCAGACTCGAGGGAAAAGAGCACAAAGTAATGCACTTATGCTGAGCATTGTATGGCCTTAAACAAGCCTCACTTGCATGGTGGAAAGAGCTAGAGGCATTCATGCACACTATTGGGTTTGTGCATGCCAGCTCCGATGCTGGCATTTTCATACACAAGGCTCCTAAGACAGGCAGCATTGTTATTGCACTTGTCTATGTTGATGATGGCTTGTTCATGGGGAAGAACAAGAAACTTGTGGATGAAAAGAAGAATGCTTGTCTGAAGTATTGGGAGTGCTGTAGTACTGAAAAAGTCACACATCACCCAGACTGCAAGCAAAGTCAAACTCGATCAAACTGATTATCTTGCCAAAGTGCTTGAGAGATTCGAGATGTCAAATGCCAAAGCGACCCCCCACTCTACTCCTGACTGGTTCCAGACCGTTGATAGGTCCACTGCATGCTCTAAGGTCTGAGGAAAGTTTCCAATCATATTGACATACTACGACAGACCTTCCAAACCACTACAAACATTACAAAATCGACTTCAAACTATTTTCGATTTATTTCGCACTATTTCAAATGCTTTTGAACCATTTCGCGACACTTCGAATGACTTCGGCCACCGTATAGTTGTCTTAAAACACTTTCGATACACGATGCTCAACCGTAGTGAACTATTTAGTTGCATATCGAGCACTACCGGACATAAGGAGGGATTACAAGAGACTTAGGATACAATAAGTGCAGATTTTTGTTTCATTGATATATTAAAGCAATAAAACAAAAACTCTTATTATATTGGGACAATGTACATTTCACTTATTATCATCTTTCATTTTGTTTCATGTTTTACAATACCTTTATTTGCTGTGCACATTGCCTCATGTTCTACAATTGTTATTATTTCCTTTTTAGTACTATTCCTTCAGATTGTATATAGACTTGTATTAGTTAGTTAGAAAGAACAAGTAATGGGGGAACAGCACAAGTTACCCTCTTGCTATCATCAGATTTAAGAATCGTTCTCTTTAGTCTTATCTTCACGTTGTATCTCTAAGTTCTGCAAAATATTGCAAACTTCCTCAAAACTATTATATTTGCTCTTCATTTTATTTCCCATCGCCTATCACCATTCAACAAACACTTCACATTCATTACACTTGCTCCTCAATAAATTTCGAACCTCCTCGAACCTCTTCGAACCTACTTCAGACTATTTTGCATGATTTCGAACCTATTTTGGACTCTTTCAAACACCTTCATATGCTCTCACAAACTATTCACAGCATGATTCATCCTTTTGCATCACTAAACATTATGTTTTGGTCTCAGCGGTGATATTTAGTACCACCTCGCACCCTTCCTCTAGCCTGAGTTATACTACATAAGCCTATTAAGAGGTTTTTGTTAGGTTTCCAGGTCGAGCATCATCACCATCGGAAAACATAGCAATGCCCAACGCAGTGCTTAGATCAAAATATCAGTCTGTGATCATATCTTTATTGTATCTGATGCTTGGAACGCGACCTGACATTGCTTATGCGGTAATCAAAATGTCGCAATTCTCGGCTAACCCTAACCAAGAACATCTAGACAAAGTGATGTACATCATGCACTATCTGGTGGGAACCCAGAAATATAACATTGTCTACAATGGCGAGAAGTCCGAGGGGCTACAGGCCTTCACAGATTCTGATTGGGCAGCTGACACTATCAAACACTGATCTACAATGGGTTACTTTGCTACTTTAGTGAGTGGCATTGTGTGCTGGCAGTCCCGTTTACAAAAAACTGTAGCACTGTCATCTACAGAAGCCAAATATATGGCTCTCTCTGACACTTGTCGACAGATAGTGTGGATAGAGTCCTTATTCCAGGAACTTGGATATATACTGAAGCACATACCAATCTGCACTGACAATCAGGGATCCATCTTTATTGGATCAAATCCAGTCCAGGAAAGAAGAACAAAACATATAGACATTTGCTACCACTATATCTGCGAATGCATAGAAAATGACAAAGTCACAGTCGTTTTCATTCCTGGAAGTGATAATCCAGCTGACATGTTCACAAAGAACCTTGGCGCCATCTTATTCAGAAAATTTAGAGACTCTCTCAGAATTACTTTCGAGATTCAAACTTAGCTGCTTAGAGCGCTGTACAGTTTGAGGGGGGGTGTTGAAATTAAATTCCAATGCATGCAGCACACACATGTTACTGCGCTTACTGTGCATACATGTGGTAAACACATTCCTGAGTCATGTGACATCCTTACTATTATGTATATAAGGAGAACCTGTACTGTAGTAAATATACAGTGTTCTTACCTCTGCTAAACCCTAGCTCTAAGACTAACTAAACCCCAGGTAGGTTATAAGGAATGTGTTGTCTCTTCCTCTGTGCAGCATATGTAGTCTGCTCCAACAGATTCACTAGTTGCTGGCCACCCTGGGAATTAGAAGACATTTGAGCTTATATCATGGAATTATTGGTGGCCCCAAATGTCTTGACTCATTGGTCAGTACTGTTGCACTGTGATCTCTGCTTATGCACCAAAACTCCATGATGCAAACCCATGGGTGAGTTACCAGTCCCAATTCGGTTTGCAGCCCTCAAAATTTGCATTGCTGGCCCTTGATGAGGTCTGCCATAGTGGGAGGTGTCATACAGTAACAATTGCATGGTTTCATAGATCATGTTATGTTTGGTGGCCTTCAGGCGAACAATGGCTCTTCGACGCGACGCGACAATCTAATAATAGCATTTATTCGACGCGACGCGACTTAAAAATAATATCAGAGATAAGATCGAAAGATCATCATGTGATCTGTTTTTTTAGCGGGTCGGATTGCTTGAGACGGATTTTCGAGGAGTCACTTATGAGCGAAACATGGCATTAAATTTTTTTCATACTATACTCTCCTTGGAAGTAGCTATCATTCTTATATATTGTGATTCTGGGCATGCCCGATTCGCCGATCCACAATTGCCGCCACAAATGTAGTGGTTTGATACTGATATTGTTGCCACCGGACCTATGCATTATGCATTATGCACCTCATATCCCTGCGTAGTGGTTCTGCTGCAAAAGCTATGCAACAATGCAGGATTACGTCATGCATTATAGAAAGGAGTGGACTGTAATACTCTTGCAGTAGCACTGTAGTAGGGCTGTGGGAGTATTATACAGAAGATAAACGTGTCTATGGCCATGGGTTCTATTGGTCACTACAGGATCTATGTAGAACTGTGGCAGACCTGTAGATAGCCCAGGGTTTAGTGATCATATGAGCTGTGCTCAGTTCCGGCGTGAAACACGAGCCCATGCAGATTGTCGGGCGAACAGCAACAAAGATCCGCGAAGATAAAACTCTCATCGGATCTCCAGTGGTTAGCCGACGCTTCAATCTTTAAGACGGAGGTCATGCGCTGGTAGGACCGAGCTTAGCGGTTTAGGCTTTTAGCTAGGTATCCGCCAGGGTATGACCGTCTCTCATGGGCGGGTTGCGGCTGCTGACGGTATTGTTCTAGACCGGTGACCACATGAGCATGCGTCGATGTATAGGTAATTATAGAGGCAGTGAGCCCTGCATCTAGATATTGTTCGGGTAACAGAATGCTCAGGAGGTCACGAATTAAACCAAGGACGTGGACGTGAATGCATAGCGCCAGTCAATGGGTTGGAGTCTACGATTGGCCAGATTGTGAAAGTATGGTTGACGAGGTCAACTGTTCATATGCATATAAGTACTACCAAAAGGAAAAAGCTTACTTCCATAAATACAACAGAACTAGCTTCATGACGTCCCCAAACATGACATTCCACAAATCTATCGTCAGCAATCTACTCGTTCTTCAGTACACCGCTCACCCATGAGGTTTCCTTGGATACAAAACCAATTACGCTGCGTCTTTACCCCTCTCTGAAGCTTTCCTTTTCAAGCCCCTCCGTAGTCCAACAGCCTGACCAACAAGTACTCGTTTGTCTTTCTCATCATGAAGAATTAGAACTGCAGTCGATACTCTTGCAACGGAATGTATCGGGCTCATCTCTGATGGATCGTCGTGATCCCACGGGATGCTTTGTCCCATTGCACCCTTTTATTATGTCGAAACCTGGATTTAAGCTTTCAGTTCTTGCCCTCAGACGAGCGAGCGGAAGTATAAAGCAAAGATTCATGTGCTTTCGAAAGTTACTGCCAGCTTGTAGCAGGCGAGGACAACAAAGCGGTCAATAAAAAAGTGGCTTAGAATATACCAACGCAATTGATTGTTAGAATGTCAGGTTTTCTAGCCCCCGATGATCTTCCCCTGCAATGTGGGGTCTAAACAAAAATCGGCAGCGTTTCCGAAAGGTTCCCTTAAACCTACCATCACAACTTGAACATCCTTGACAAGTCCACCGCATACCCTGTGCCTGTTCCTGAGACACATCTACCATCCGCATGGCAATGTCTCGATAGCATCTGGTGTCGTGAGAGGTGAAATTGCTGACGCATCAAAGAAAAGGCCCCTTCGGCCGTACACCGCGTGTGGATCCGAACGGTGGCTTGAAGATGCATACTTCAGATTGTCGATGTCTTGATGTGCCTCGGCTCTGACATGGCACCTCGGCAATACAGATGACTTCAAAGGCTCCAACAGCTCCAACTAGGCCCCAAGGCAGGAGTTTACGCTAGTGATCCGAACCACATATGTCTCGAATTACCCCGGATCTAGATAATTCGCTGTAAGCCATCGCCTGTTTGCTCTGTTTTTTGTTTTGTTCCTGGTTGTTGGTGATCGTAAGTGAGGTTTGTAACTATTGGATTTCTTCGCGGGGTCTTCGGGATTCCTGCCGCTCGAGTTTCATATCGGAAGCCCAAGGGATGGAACCACGTCGTTGCGATACCACCATCGAATAGGTGTGTGCGATGCATCTAGGCCATCACTTCGGCAGGGCTGAGGCCTTCCGATGCTTAGGAGGGCGGTCGACTTTGGCAACCTCTTACTTTTCCCGCCTCTCCCGCCTCTACTTCAACGAGATGTCAGTCTCCTCCGAAACGGCAGACGTCGCCACATGTCGGAGAAATATTGCGTTAGACTGTTCACTGATCACCGTTGGCTGCGTAGAGAACATGGCTAGTATAGTTAAGCCGAGCCGACAGACCTGCAGAATACATTCGTGCTCCAACGCGGCAGCCAGGCCGCAGCTGCATGTCCTATTGGATTTCAACCTCTCCTCGAAGGAACGCTCTAGACCTGGTTGCAAAGAGGGGCGATATCCCGCATAGCAACGAGTAACGTTGTCGAAGGGACGGTTTGGTAAAAGCGTGGCCAGGATCAGTGCGTAGGGAAGGGGCTCCGAAATAATAACGTGGCCGGGACACGTCGGGTTAATCATCTGTCGAGCAAGCAGATTCCTCACAGGGAGGGTTGCCGACTCTTAGATTTAAAAGTGCATGGTAAAAGCAAAACTGAAAAGCAAGTCGCAGCGGTTAATATTACAGACAGGTACAAGGTCGTTTGTCCACAGCAATGCAAGAAAGATACAATGGATAGCGATAATTATGCCAGAGATTCGTCTAGTCTTGCCAGGTCCTCCTTAGCAGCAAGCAGTACGTCCTACACGTATGCAAATCAGCAGCGGCTTTGAAAATATATGGACGATGAACCCACTGTCACAAGGGCCTGCCTTGCTTCATCTTTAATCTCCTTCCACCTCCTCTCGTACGTTCTCAACAACTCGTCATACTCATCCCTCTGTCTGCGGTCACCACGAATCGCAGTCCGTATCACGGCCCGCAGCACACAGATCCCAGCTACCCACTCCACCTCGTCCGCTTCCCACACTGCATCCCTCGCCATCATCTCCGAAAACGCTCGTCCCATCGCATACGCATATCCACTGTTATCCGTGTCGCCTGCGTATCCCATCCCAAGCATCCCAAGCTCAAGTGCTGCCGCATGGATACGCGCCCACTGGATGTGGTCCTTCCGCCGCTGGCGGTCCTCTGCTATCCGCTGCATCTCGTCGGTGATGGAAGAAGAGGATCCTGATTGTGCAACGGTTGCAGAGGACCGGGTGGCAGCGTGCGGAATCCATGTTGAGAATTTTCTGATTTGCATTTGGAGGGCGCGAGGACCAGCTAGAGGTCCTGAGACGCCTGCGTGGACAACAGAGGAGGGGAAATACGTTGACGCGTCGAGGAATCGGCGAAGGTAAGCATGTGGATCCCTACTGAAAGGATTTTGGGTAGAGTCAGTGGAGATGGCCTCAAAGAGTGCCTCTACGACAGGTGTAAGCGGCATGGGAGATGGGCTAGAAATGGCAAAGGTTTGAATCATTCCAGTAAGAGTAGACGAGTCAATGCCTTGTAGGAAGGCTTCTCGGAAGGTGGACTGATTGATGATAGTCAGATTCAAGCCATGGTTAACAGTGTGCGGCGCAGGCCTTGGATGCAAGGGCGAGAGAGTTGCGCTATTCTGTAGCGCTGCATATTGAACAGAAGCAACGGGCGTAGATACTGTGTTTACGGGATTTGCGCTGGGCTCCGAATACGGATGAACAGGCGAAGCTACTACAGCTGCAGAATTCCAAGGCGAAAGATCAGCCTGCTGTGGGCTTGCCACATTCTCCCCTAAAGTGATGAATATAACCGACATGGTTAAACCAATTGACTCGTCTACCTTTGTCTGCAGCCTTCTTCCCAGATCTCGGGCGACCGTCTAATTTCCTTCTAGTTCTTCCTACAGTATTCTTGAACCAGTTATATATTTGCTGTGGATCGGAAGGAGTTAGAGTGAAGTTCTGCGGGCACATAAGCGCAACAAACCTCACGAAACCTGGACTCCGATTCCTCGACGCCAACGAACTCGACCGGTAGGCCGAAACGCGCAATGTAATCCGAAGCACGCTCGAGAGCAAACTTCTTTGCATCACCCCTTATATGGCCTTGAGATCTTCGCTCGAACTCCGGGAGATTGCTTGGATTGTAAGGTCAGGAACGCTGGGTCAAATAAGCGAATCTAAGGCCATGGAGAGATGCTACCTCTTTAGAAATGTCAGCTGCTGGTCGGTGTAGGCTTTGGGAAGCCGAGGTTTATGTACCCTAGGATCGCTCGACATTACTTTTTGCACAGCAAGGCACCATCCAAGGTTTTCCACGTTTCACGCAAGTTGCCGCGGATTTCATGACAGGGATTCATTTCACTTTGCATTTTGGAAAATCTTATGTGCGATAATTAGGGTATACATAGCATTCTGTCAACATATCATATCCTGTGCCTGGTTTATTGGTTTCCTGTTGATTGCTAGCCACATCGGTGTAAACAGCTAAAGAAACCAGTAAGTTTACATCACCCGCGTTACAGAAAACATGGCTTCACCAACCTTCGTTTGGCCCCCCTTCACCAGCGACTCGCCAGCAATTTTTAATGATTCACCAACCTCATACGTCCCCTTCGGAAGAAAACCAATAAACTCCATGATGCGCATAAAGTTATGGCTAACAAACTTCCCGCTCCAACTCATCCGCCACACGGTCAGATAATCCCAGAATGTCTGTGCCTTGAAGATATCGCCCTCCAGCGGGTAATACCATGGAATGGGATCAGGTCGATCCGCCAAATCCTCCTCATATTCAATCTGGAATCCGACCTTTTTCAGGGCCTCCCGGGCTTGGGAAAGTGGTCGCATCTCAGGAATGCCATTTCCCAGCTCTATTTGATGGGCAAGAGCCTTGTGTTCAGGAATAGAAGGATCCCAGTCATCAGTCATACACCATTCGTATACACCAAACTAAAGATCACATTAGGCACACATTTATTTCCGAAATTGTGGGAACTGACCACCCCGCCAGGCTTGAGAACCTTAAAGATCTCGCCATACACGCCTTCCCATGAAGGCGCATGGACAGTAGCTTCAATGGCATAGACTGCAGCCAAATGAATTACAGGAAGGAAGCGAAACAGAAAACACCCACCAGCATCAAAGTAATTCTCGCCAAAGTGCTCCACCAATTTCATAAAGTCCCCCTTGACAAAAGTAACATTGTCCAACCCCGCTTGCTTGGTATACTTTGTTGCGCGGTGGATCTGAAATTCATTATTGTTTAGCCCAATAATCTGGGCGTCCGTGAACTGGGCAATCTCGCGAGCTGGGCCCCCAACACCGCACCCGACGTCGAGGACACGCATGCCAGGGCGCAGGTGCATCTGCGAGGCAAGGTAATGCTCATGCCTGGCAAGTGAAGCAAGGAAGGCTTCGCCTTTGTAGAAACGCGAAAAGTGGAAGGATTTTGCCCAGCCGAATTCGTACAGCTGTGTTGCGCCATCATAATAGCCTGGAGGAAGTAAATGGTGATGTTTAGTGGTTGCAAAAGGACGAAGGTTTGTCTAACTCACCGTTAATCACATCGGCGTAACTAGAAAGACGGTTTTGCGTATCGACTTGTTGCTCAGCGTTCGGGTCTTGCTGCCAAAATTTGGTGTAGGCCTCAATGCGGCTCCCTACTCGACCGTCTTCACGCTTTGATGATTGTTCAATGGCCATTATATAAGTTGGCTGTAGAATTGTTAGAAGAGTCTCAAGAATGGAAATACGGAGAAAAAAGAAATCAGAGACTTGAATGATTCCCAAAGGGATACCACCCCATTGTGCAAGAATACACGTCGAGTTGTTTGCAGAAGATTTTCATCAACATATAGCAGAACAGAATGGAGACTCACAAGACGTTAGACAAAGGGGAAGTGCAATGGGAACGTAAGATGAAACGAGTGTGGGACGTTTTTATAGAACGATGGTTTGAAATCAGGTCACTTCACAAATTGATTTCTTCCACGTGATTCAGGCGGGTCGAGGGAAAGTTTTAAAACACGCCACTTCTACGCAGCAACAATAAGTTTGCAGTGCTGCTATGCCGTGGTGGGCTCGACTACACAATTGGCCCTGAAGAACCAAGTGTCGTCACGCTAAAGTCATCTCGTAATATTTATAATTCGGTGCACGTCACACCTTAGCGCACATCATATACATATGGCTCTCGTGCTCATAGACAGATTGATCGCGGACCTATATACAAGGTCCATAAATATACAAGGTCGATAAGTATCATATGTAAGTATCATATAGCAGTGGAATCTCGGACCCAAGAAACATTTAATACCAACTAACACGGATTCATCACACATCGTACGCAACACGGCCTCCAACCCAGGGGTACGGGTAGTTGTGCTGATAAAAGTTCCTCACCGTTCGTCGAGTGGAAAGACGGGGAATGGTCGCATATGATGCTCCCAGCTGGAGGAAATTGGTTTGTGTAAGTTCCAGACAAGAGTGGGCAGGAGCGGGAAAAAACATACAACAACTTGATGCTTTGAATCGAAGAAATCAGTCGAATAACTATAGAGCGATGGATGTCAGCCCAGCACTGTCCTGCAATCTCATAAAGTACAAACCCAGTAAAAAGATTAGTAGGGGACAATCCCTCGTGAGTATCAAAAAGCGTGGATGTCCATTCCCAGACACCACCGTTCGAGCCCTTCCCCACGTACTCCTCAAGTCCAGTAGTCGCCCTGCTGAAACATTGAACACAACCCTATGAAATAAAAACGGTATTGCCACTGACGGAACGGGATGCCAATTCCTGAACCCAGAATTCGCACCACCCTCAAACCCAACATCGTATGTATCCAAGAAAAGCCGCAGTTCAGGTTCAGTAGGCAGGCGTCCACCTTTCGACTTCGCATACATCAGGAGATGATCGTATGACGTTAGTACAGGCCAGTGCCGCGCGATGTCCATTGAGACAGGGCCATACATCGTTCGGACCTGGGATACAAACAAATCCGTGAAAAACTAGGAGGGGAAAAAAACGAAAATACCTTTATCTCGCCATCCTCCTCCACCCAACTGCCGGGCATCCCCAGCTTCCCTGCACACTCTGCTCTCCAGAAGTTCTCAAACTCGCAGTTGGTTACAGGGCGCCAATCTATGCGGAAAGCACCGACATCAACTTTCCGTTCCGGGCTCTCGTTGTCCCAGCCAAATATATGACCATCAATGTCATCGGCAATACCTTCGAGCTTGTCTTCACCCTCGCAGTCCGCATGGCCAAGGGTGACGGTGACTGGTCCCAACGTCACAGTGGTGTTCAACGGTTCAGGAATGGAGTTCCACTGTTGTAAGAGCAGTTCCCAGGGGGGGGACGAAAACCGTGGAGGAGGGAGGGTGCCTGTTCCTGCCCGCTGGATAAGCATGTAGAGGAGAGTCTGTTATGACCGCGTCAGCTCGTCATGCTCAAGAAAATGAAAATGGGAAAACACCTCAACGTGGAAGCCTTCATGTTCGAGAGTCATGACAAGCGTTCGGGCGATGTTTCTTGTAAACGGCCGCTTTCCAGTTTGCAAATCGTCGTACAACTGCATTAGCCGGGCGCGAACACGATCACGGAAGGTGATAATAGATTCTAGCGACGGCCAGTCTTCGTCTGCTTCAGGGACATCAGAGTGGTTCTGGGAAAGAGAGGAGAATGATGAGGTTAAACAATTGGACAGAAAATGAGATTAAACCAACGTGGCAATGGTCAGGATCGTCGACGTGGGGGTCAATACCACGCTGGAGTGACGGCGGAGGTATAAGACGAAAAATATACAGTTCAATAAATGTTTTTATACCTCGAAGATGTTCCAGAAGTGCTTAGGTTCAGTCGGGCCAACCCCAATCGCTTTATGGAGTAGCATATCCAAGAATCTTCATAGGGAAAAATAAATGAAATTTGACGATCAGCGTCATGAATTACAACAATCACTTACGTCGGAATGTGGCCAATGTAGAACAAGCACTTATGGCGGAGATCAATAGGTTTCTGGTGAAGCATCTCTTCAGGGATCATCTTCATCGTGACTAAATCCCAAGCAGCCCACAGAGTGCGCCACTCCTCCGGTGTGGGCACATTTCCTTTGCTGACAATATTACCGGGGGTGGCAGAGGTACTAAAGCTAGGGCTTGCAGAGAGTGGAGGGAAGACGAAAGCAGGTTTTTCGAGAACGTAAAGGATGTAATTCCCGCTGTTAACAAAAACGGAGACAACAGCTCGAAGCGATGCTAAGGAGATCAGGAGAAGGTGTTCAGCAAATTTTGGACTTGTGGAAATAATAGGCTATCGACGAAGATAAATAAGCAACCAGAAGAAATGAAGTTCGCATCGAGCATAAACTTACACCAGCGGATTCCAAGTCATACACTTTTTGTTCATGGAAAGATGATACAAACAATTCTACTTGCGTTCCACCTTTGACGGGAACACTCTGCTTATCCCAATCGGCACAAGTCAAGGCGGACTGCAAATTCCCAGCAGGAAGATATAATCCTAGAGATCCTCCTTCAGCATATCTCTCAAAGATTGCTTTCAAAGCATCAGCCTGAATCTTTGGGACATAGACACAGGTTTTGGGGCGATATGATGAAGGAATATCAGAAACACCGTGACAAGACGAGCCCACAGAGGAGGGTGACGTGGATCGCGACCTCTGGTGATCGAAAACCGAATCGAGTGATGAATGCGCTGAAGATGATAAGAGCGACATATAGGCAAATTAAAGGTGGAGAAATTGAGATGTGGAGATGTGAACAGGTAGACTTTAAACAGCGGAAGCAGGCGGCTGGGGTGATAACGGGAACGAAGAAAGGATTTTATATGAAGCCTGTAACCTAATAACACGTACAAAGTATGAAAGTCCCGGCAAAAACCACAGTTCGAACACCGCAAGCCCCCCTGCACCCCGAAATCCCAGTCACGGTAGCTAATAATTTCGTAACGATCAGGCAGCGCCACGTAGTCTCAGGCCTAACGATGTTGTTCCATAGTCGGGTAGCTCGCGGACTGCACCAGAACAAGTCGACTAGTTAGTCTTCGAATGGACCACAAGACGTCGACCAATCTGAGACCTTTGGAATTCGCAAGGAACATCGATCTATCCGGCGTGCCGAATGAGCCGCTTCAAGACTGCGGTTGACGACGCCAAACGACACGTGACTGTAGGCATTCCAAGCACAATCGGGAGAGAAGAAGCGTCAACAAGCTCGTGAATACACCGGCTTTTCAAGGGTTTCAACTCGAATTCTAGACAAGAGAAAGGGTTCCCAAAGTTCCGGATCTCATCAAAGGCTCATAGAGTTCCTTAAAACGTAAAAGAGCAGCTGAAAGCAAGGGGAGTCGATATATCTTGAGGCGTTCCAGGTGACGGGGAAGAAAAGATCCAAGAAACGTTCAATCGATGTCGTCTTCAGCTATTTCTACCATCTTCTAAACTCAGACGATTGTGTGCTTATGGCGTGCTCAGTGATCACGTGGTACTCAACATATAACGACGACCAGAAACTTCTGAATACTTACCAACGCCAAGTTGGAGGAATTACACCTCATGCATCAGGCCCATCAAGTGGTCTATCTCCGAATGCGGTTTTCCTTCAGGGAAACATATTTAAGTGCTTGCTCATGTTATTTCAAATTGTTTTCTCTGGCAGTCTTGACAACTGTAACTTGGAGGCTGTGCTAGTGCTTGAACGGTGAACGTTTGAACGGCACATATTCAAATTTCCATTACTTATAGACTTAATACGGCGGCCGCCTTGCGGCGCGCTCTCCGTTACATAATTTTATCTCGGTTAGAGTCGGACTGTCTACTTGCCGAACACAATCACGTTTTCCCGCCGTCCACTTTTTCCTTCCCGTTATCCTTTTGCGTCCGACTCAGAACAAGTGTTAGACACTTCGTTCTCCGACTCGCCTTTTCTCAGCTGTTCACCTTGCATTTGATCTGGAAGGGGATTGAAGGCCTCCGCTGCACTTTTTTGTTCACCATGGGAAGGATTGGATGTTACAGGCCGTGGTCGATAAGGTTGCGATATGCGATAGCTGATCGAATACGACGACGTCAACTTGCAATTACTCCGGCCTATGCATTCACAGTCAAATCACAAGGTCGGACAATTGAAAATGTGATTGTTGATCTTGCCAATCCACCGACATCTCAGCTCACACCATTCAACGCTTACGTCGGTTTGTTGTGTAGAGATCGAGACACACTGTGTTTGCTGGACAATTCCCACTACTTTATGGTGCACAACACCTAAACACTACCACTTTCAAACAACCAAAATAGGTCATTCAAATTTTACCCAATTTCTTATTCCTGTAGTAGAAATGCTCTAATTGATGAGAGGATCAAATCTACTAGAGTGATTTTCAAAATACTCAAAACTTTTCTTTTTTTGCCAGTCAGATTGGCCACTTACTATATCAGGATGATTACATAAGTAGATAAGTGTTATCTACTTATCAAAGTAGTGAGCTAGTTGCTCTGGGTAGAGAATGGCAGGGGTAACCCTGGGGTATTCTGAGGCTACCCTTAATACCCTCCAAAACCCCTTACCCCTTGAAAGGGTGGGTTTTGAGGTATATGGGTAAGGGTATGGAGGGTACACAATACCCCCAGGGTAGTGCACCAGGGTATTGTCACAAGATGACTCAAATCACTTTTACTATGAATTGTTTAAAAAAAAAGGACTTCTGGCTACTTTCTTAAGTTGGTGATGTAAGAGTGCTGTGTAGTAACTGTTATAAACCAGACTGGCATTAGGAAATGGCCAATCCTAAGAACAGAAATCCAATAGCAGCAACACTGGCATGTGCAGCTACAAGCCACAGACAGACAGTGGACAGAAGTTGACAGAGATGGGGGGACATGGCAGGGAACAGATATTAGAATTGTTGATCATCAACAAGGGCATGTTGGAATCATAGCAGTAACACATTCTCAGTTGGCAGTGGTGAGGCACAGTTTGTAAACCATATAATATCAAAACATTAATCTAAGGTAAATGAAATGTATATTCTCTAAATTTAGCATAACCTCTGCATAAGTCTTAATGCAAATTATATGCCCCCCATCCAGAAATTCTACCTACCCTCAGACCCCTCCCAAGGGTAAGGGTTGGCTGAGGGTATAAAATTCTGTACCCTCACCCCTATCCTCACCTACCCTTGACAAATACCCCCAGGGGTTTGCATACCCCTGCCATTCACTAGCTCTGGGATGTAACGATGAGACTTGTATTGCTGTGAGCTGAAAGTGTTCACTTGAAATTGAGCATCCTTGGCAGTCAAACATCCTCAGTATGCATCCATCCACTGAATCATTCTGTGCTCCCACTTTTGGATCATTGTCAGTTCCATTGACATGAGTGCTTTAGGGAAATTTTCCTGAAGTGTCCAGAAGGTATAATCACAATTCTCCCAGAGCCATTTCTTCACAACTGTAAGAGAACCATTTCTCTTACAATGTGCACACTCACATGCACATGACTAATGCCATGCACATAGCTTTCACATGCGAGTTTACTGTATAATATACATGACTTGGTTGTACGAGTAGAGTAATTCCCCCTTGAATTGATACCACCTTCATCACACCTTGGTCCTTGAGTGTTGGGAGATCATACTCCCTTCCACTTTTTTTTGTGACTAGCATGATTCACACATAAAAAGCAACATCAATTCCAGATCCAGACTGTGCTATCTCCCTGCATTAGCCCACAACTTCTTGTGTAACTGTTGAAATTAAATTCTGATGCATGCTGCATACATGAGGCAATGCATGCAGCACACACATGTTACTGCACTTACTGCGCATACATGAGATAAACACATTCCTGAGTCATGTGACATCCTTACTATTATGTATATAAGGAGAACCTGTACTGTAGTAGATACACAGTGTTCTTACCTCTGCTAAACCCTAGCTCTAAGACTAACTAAACCCCAGGTAGGTTATAAGGAACGTGTTGTCTCTTCCTCTGTGCAGCGTATGTAGTCTGCTCCAACAGTAACCTATGCCATACCCACCACAAATTATAATGCCAGAAAAAAAACTACATCATGAAACTCATCAAAAAATATGTCATCGTTCCCCACGCATATAGTCACCCTTTCATTTGGGTAGATATATGGTTAACCTTAATCTATGTACATTTTAAAAAAAAAACCACTCCCTTCTGCACCCCCATCTCCACAACCTGTCTCGAAGACCTTCAACTTGTGTCTCCCTCACCACCCACAGTAGGGCACATGTACCTGCTTCCCCTGCCTTGTCTAGTCCCCTCACAATACCGCCCAGCTTGCCAGCCCCAGATCAGACACCACCCACGACCCAAATCCCCAGCCCTGAATTTTGACCACCACCAATACCTGATTTAGTACACCCCCCATACCACCTATCTTCATTTTACAGGACCCATCAGACTTGTCCTCTGACTCGTTAGACTCTGAGTCCAACACACCTTTTGTAATGGAAAACCCCCCCTATGCTCCTGCAGTTGTCAAAGGCAGTAAAGGAAACCATGCTCCCATTTTGTCTGCAGGATGTGTCACAATTGCAGTGATACGCATTTTTGAGAATGCATGTTGCCATTATTTTCAGAACAAGAAGATACCTGAGGATGAATGTGTAGTAGCCATCATTTACAACTTTGAATCTTCATTGATACAGTCCTGGGTGAACACTCACCATGATCACCTCCTCATCCTCATCTTCACTGCCTTCATGCTGGAGTTGAAGAAGAAGTTCCTTCTGGCGAACTGGCAGGATGACCTTGTCACTGCACAGATCTCCATCCAAAGCTCTCAAGGCTTCCTCTCATGGATGGAGACTGTATGAGAGGCAAACACTGAGTTAGGAATCACAAAATGGGATTACCACATTGTGGAAGAAAAACTACACACTCACTTTGTCCCCCATCTCTCCACTGCTCTGAAAACTTCTTACAATGTGAACAACACACATGGCACCCTTGACATTATTGTAGATCTTGAGGCATGGATACAGCGAGTTCACTTCCTTGATGTCAAGAACCAGAACAAACCAGAATGAGAGAGGAGTGGGTGAAGATTCCTCAACTGGTGGGCCACTCAAACTTGACGACAGGCCATGCAGGAACTACATCCATGGGTGGCTCAGCAACGGGCATCACAACATCCTCCAATGCTGCAATGGTGCTCATGAATACAATGAACACGACTCAATCTTTCACCACTAAGCTCACACAGGCAGAACATGATCTACTTAAAGCTCACCATGGTTGCTTCTATTGCAGGTATTTCTATGCTGGACATTTTGCACTGGATTGCCCCCTTGGAAATAAGGGCAGACCAACCCCAGAAGCATGCAAGAATGTCACCTTGCCAGAGGCACTCAAGGCAAAGGCTGCTTTCAAAGGGAATGGAGCAATGGTCATAGCTGCTGTTTTTGACATGGATAGTGATGACAGCATTGACATGTTGGATGATGAAGTTTCAGAGTATGTGAGTAAACCTTTCTCTCTACCATCACACTTGTGGTGGGACTGTTGTATTGATGCCCCATTAACCTGCGTGCCCACACCAATTTGAGCTCTTATTGACCATGGTTTCCCTCCAGTGCTGATTTCATCTGAGTTTGTAGATATTATGGGACTCACTCGCTGCAAATTGTTCAAGCCTTTTCCAGTCACAGGTGCCTTCTAAATGGGCAGAAAAATTGGGACTCTAGCTTAAAAGAATATTGTATTACACCTCCAGTCTTGAGACGCAGTATGGAAGTTGAAAGTAGTGAATGCAATCATTAGTCCCAATCTCCACACTGATATAATGTTAGGACTGGACTTAGCAAAGAGCAAGATTGTGGTTGATGCAGAACTCCAGACTGCGATCACTAAAGATACTCAATATAACCTATTGAACCCCCCAGAATTAAGGTGCCTACACCTCTACTCTCTGCCCAGAAACACCAAAAGACTGAGGCAAAAGCAATCAAAGCAGGCATGACCAAAGCACATGAAAGGCAAAAATTAGTGCATGAGAAACTGCACTGCCTGTTTGATAAGAATTCAGACTGTTTCAATTTTGAGGTTCACACAATAGCTACACCTTGCATAATTGCAGTGATCAGGAAATGGATTGAGGAGCTGGTGGCTCAGCACATTTTGGATAAGCTGGACACCATGTACAAAGCAAGATTCTCAGATCGTTTTCTAACCAATATCCCATATGCAAATGACTTACTGATGGACATATACCATCACATTGAGGTAAAGCCAGGGGCGACCATCTCAGTAGGATGTGCCTATTCTTGCCCTAGGAAATATATGGAGGATTGAAAGACACTCATTGAATATCACTTGAGAGCAGGGCATATACATCCCTTGTCTTCTCCCTATGCCTCTCCATCATTCATCATTCCAAAAGCAAATATATCAGTACTGCCATGATGGGTTAATGACTACAGAAAGCTGAACAAGATCACAATACTGGATAACCTTGCATTGATGACATCCTGGCAGACTGCATGAAAGGAAAAATATGGGGTAAGATCAATATGACTAACTCTTTTTTCCAAATGCTGGTGCATCCTGATCACATTAAATATACAGCAACATTAACACCTTTCAGCTTGTGGGAGTGGGTTGTCATGCCCAAGGATTGAGGAACTCACCTGCAACACATCAACGATGAGTAACCTTGGCACTGTCTGACCTCATCAGAAGGATCTGCCATGTTTATCTGGACAACATAATTATCTGGTTATCAACCCTGGCTGAGCATAAGACTAATGTGGCAGCCATTCTAGAAGCATTGAGGGCAGAACATTTGTACTGCTCGAGCAAGAAATCTGCATTGTTTACTACTCAGATCCACTTCTTTGGTCACCACATCTCTGTAGAGAAGATTGAGGCCGATGGATCAAAGGTGGAGCATGTCATGAACTGGCAGGTGCCAACTTCGGCTAAACAGGTCCATCAATTTCTAGGACTTGTTAGGTACATCAGTGCATTTTTGCCTGTACTGGCAGAGCACACCACAATTCTCACCCCATTGACAAAGAAAGAATGCAACAGCTTGTTCCCTGCATAGACGACAGAGCATCAACAGGCCTTTGAGGTGATCAAGGGGCTGGTCCTCAGTTGAGATTGCTTGACTACAATTGACCACCACAATCTGTGGGAGAATAAAATTTTCATAACATGCAATATGAGTAAACAATGCATGGGAGGCATCCTATCCTTTGGGGAAACCTGGGAATCCACAAGACCAGTGGCATTCGAGAGCCAGCAGCTTAAGGGTACAGTGCTACACTACCCAGTTCATGAGCAGGAGATGCATGGCATTATGCATGCCTTGATGAAATGGAGAGTGGACTTACTGGGCACTTACATCAACATTTACACAGACCACAAAACAATAGAGAACTGAGATTTGTTGCTAAGATAGGCTATTTGCAAGAATTCAAAAAGGGTACACCCATGACACCTGGTGTGCAGCGATCCTTGATGACATTAAACATTAAGTGGTTGACACAAAGCTTGATATCTCTTTGAAAAATGGATTGCTTTTCATTGGGAAGCAACTAGTAATCCCCAAGTACAAAGGTATTCAAGAACAACTATTTAGACTGGCACACAATTACCTCAATCATTTTGGAGGTGAGAAGTCATATGCTTTTCTCAGGGACAATTTTTATTGGCCAAACATGAGGAGAGACCTCATTACAGTGTACATTCCTGGATGTGGACCATGCCAATGAAACAAAGGTTCTACCTCCAAGATACTGGGACCCCTCCACCTACTTCCTGTGCTGGACAAGAGGTTTGACTTGGTGGTGATTGATTTTGTAGGCCCACTGCCTTTGGATGATGGGTTCGATGTGATTGTGACAATGATGGATCATCTAGGGGCCAACATCCAGATTGCTTCCTGCAACACTAACATGACTGCAGATGAGTTCACCATGGTTTTCTTTGACCAATGGTACTGTGAAAATGGGTGCCCTCTGGAGATTATCAGTGACCATGACAAGCTCTTCATCTCGAAGTTCTGGAAGGGACTCATGAAGATGACCAGAGTGAAGCACAACCTATTGACAGCTTACCACCTGGAAACAGATGGATCTTCTGAAAGATCAAACAAGACCATCATGTAATGTTTATGATACCATGTTGAGCATAACCAGAAGGGTTGGGTGAGGGCTTTACCTAAAGAAGGTTAACAAAGAGATGGCTGGAGCAAAAGATTGTCTCCTAGCTGCAAAAATTTCACAGGCCCATCATGCTAACAAGGACAGATCAATGGAACCAGAGTTTGTGATAGGCAATAAAGTGATGCTCAAGACAGCACACTGAAGATGAGAGTACAGAAGAAGAGCAGAAGAGTGGCAAAGTTCATGCCTCATTGGTAAGGCAACACCAATTGCAACCATTACTTCAACCAAAGTTATACTAAGTGGACTGCTAGGCAGGCTCTCACAAGAAGTCATCATTTGATAGAAAGGTTGTCTTTCAGTCTCAAGCATTCACACTTGTTATGGTGGAATCTTAAGAAAACTCAACTAGAGTCTCTTGGTATAATATTGCATTTTATATACTACTATACATGCTGCATCCATGAGGTTTGGCCATGCTTACCCCATGTGTTGGATTAGTAAGCCTCCCTTGCCATGCTGCACCTATGCTGATGCACAGTGCCTGCCCCTAACCATGCTGTATGTAATCTACTAAAACAATCTGATATGATTAGATAAAATAATGTAAAATGTTGATTTTGCTCTCATAACAGTACTCCCTTCTTATGCTTGATCATCCCGATCGAGATCTAAACTCGAGCCATGAGAGAGGCTTTATCACCAAACACCAACTACTCCACTTGTCACACACCATCCTCAACACTTGTTCCCCCAATGTTGCTCAACCACATGTTACTTGCCATCCTTGGAGTACTCTTTGGAAGGGCTCTTTTCATCGCCCTCATCTGCCTCTTTTGGCAGACTGCATGCTTTACACAATTCATCCTCACATTCATCAGCTCACACACCTGGCATGACTGTTGTCTTTGCAAACATCAAGCTCCAGTCAATCTGGCAACCCTCTACCACCCATACACGTGACTCACATGTGGACACGTCATCAATTTTTGGCATGCAAACAGATGAGTCAGGAGTAGTTGCACCATTTGATCCAATGAGAACTATACAGTTATAATTGGGGTGTGTCTTAACTTGTAGTGGGAAGGGGCTTTTGTGTGGGAGACTAGTCAATGTTCAACTTGCTGAGCAGTCCTTCCAGTGTTGTGGTAAAGTTCTCAATTGGTCGAAAATTCAAGCCATCCAATGTTCAAATTCATCATGGTGCTGAGGGGTGCATATGGTAAAATTCTTGCACCTTATCTGATGCATTGCCAAGGTGTGGAAATGGCTCCAAAGTATTGTTCTCTTCTGTGTAGTCTTTCCACTTGACTAGATACTCTAACCTCCCTCATCTCATTCTTGAATCTAGTACCTCCTCAACTTCATACTCTTTCTCTCCTTTAATAATCACTGGTTATGGTGATGTGACTTGTTGCCCTGAAATTTGTGTTTTATTATATGGTCTTATTCGTGACACATTGACCACTGGGTGTATTTTCATTGTCTTTGGTACTTGTAACCTGACTGCATTTGGTGACAGCACCTCCATAATTTTGGATGGACTGATTTGTTTATCTGTCAGCTTCTTCATTGGTCATCCAATGTTCAAATTCTCTGTCTCCAACCATACTTTTTGTCCCTCTGCATACTTTGGCGCCTCCTCACAGTATTGATCTGCATAGCACTTCATCTCATTTTGCGCCTTCATTAGCGCTGCCTCTGCTTCCTCATGAACCCTTTTCATTCTCTTTGTGAAGTCATCCACTGCTTCATTCTTTGTCTCTCTCCTTGGCTCAAATCCCATGCATGGGTGGAATCCATAGTTTGCATAGAATGGCAATGTCTGGATTGCAGAATGCATCTTGTTGTTGTATGTGAACTCTGCCATTGTGCCAGTTGTCCTGTCTGTGTGCCATGAACATCCTCAAGTACTGTTCTATGTTCTGATTTGTTCATTTGGTCTGACCATCTGTCTGTGGATGATACACCATTGACAGCTGCATCTAAATTTCTAGCATCTGGTTCAATTCCTTCATTAAGTCCACTGCAAACTCTGGTCTATGATCTGAGATTATTGACTCGGGTAATCCATGATACCTCCACACATTATCCCAATACAACCTGGCCAGCCCTAATGCACTTGTCTCCTTTGTTGTTGGCACTGCATGTATCTGCTTCTTTGCCCTGTCAACCACCACCAGTAGTACATCAAAACTCTGTATCTCTGGTAACTCTGTAGTAAAATCTGCCACAACTCCCCTCTATGGCTCCATTGGTGTCTCTGGTGGCCTTAGTTTTCCTGCCAGAGGTTGCAGGTAGTTCTTGTTCTGCTGACACTTATCACACCCATCCATGTAATCAAATACAAACTTTGTAATCCCTGGCCACCAATGATTTCATGATATCAACTCTAGCATTTTCCACCTCCCTGGGTGTCCCACTATCAGTGTGTCATGATGCAATTTCACCAGTTTTCTCTTCAACTGTATGTTTCTAGGTACATAGACCTTTCCTCTGAACAGTACTAAGTTTTGCTCCTCAGCCCATTCTTCTGATCTTAATCTCTTTGTTGGTGATCTCTCTATTTCTTCAATTGCTTTTACAACTGATTCATCCCTCTCTCTTGATTTTCTGATTTTTGATGAGATCCCTTCCTCTTCTCCTTCAATCAACAGGTGTCCCTGTTGTAGTGCCCATACAGCAAAAAACTCAGGTTTCAATAAAGTGACATCTTTATTATCATCTCCCATCCCCTCTTTAAAGTTTGGCCTCCTGGACAGAGCATCTGCTTTTCCCATCACTGTTCCTGGCTTTAATATTAATTTGAAGTCAAACCTACCTTGATAGGTACAGTGCCCATTGTGCTTGTCTTCAATTTAACTTCTTTGCCATCATGAAATATTGCAGGCTTTGATGATCTGACCAGATTTCCACTTTGTGCTTTGCTCCTTCAAGATAATGTCTCCATGTCTCCAATGCCCTAATGATCGATAGCATTTCTCTATCATGTACAGCATAATTTCTCTCAACATCATTCAACATTTTTGAGTAGAATGTGCATGGTCTCCATTTCTCGTCTTCTTCCTTCATTGACAAGACTGCCCCAGTCATGAACCCCAATGAATCTGCTTCTATCCTCATTGGTCTTTCCAGATTTGGGTTTACCAATATTGGAAATGTTGTGAACTGCCTTTTCAGTTCATTGAATGCAGCTTGCTGTGCTTCTGTCCATTCCCACTGCTGTTCCCTTTGTAACAACTTATTTAAGGGTGTCACCACTTTTGAGAAGTCCTCCACAAACCAGTGGTAATAGTTTGCAAATCCCAGAAACTGCTGTACATGCTTCATGTGTGTTGGTGCTGGCCAGTCCCTTATTGCCTTGACCTTCATTTCATCCATCTTTAATCCATCTGGTCTGATGACCATGCCCAAAACTCCACCTCTTTCTGTTTGAATACACACTTCTCTGGTTTCAAGTATAAATTACCTTCTGCCAACTTCTTCAATATTTCCTCTACCATTTCATCATGACCCTCTTCAGTCTCTGTGTATATCATCTATATAGATGACCACCTTCCCACTCTCAATTTCTATTTGCAGAATCCCATTCATCATTGACTGGAATGTTCTGGGACTGTTTGTCAATCCAAAGTACATGAGCAATGGTTCAAATGCCTCTCGATGTGTCATAAATGCTGCCTTCCACTCATCTCTCTCCTTCATTCTCACATTGTTGTATCCATCTACTGTCCAGCTTTGTGAACACCCTTGCTTTTGCTATTTTGTCAACCAACTCATTGATCAATGGTAACAGGTATTGTTTCAGATTGTCTGCCTATTCAGTGCTCTGTAATCCTGCATGAAACATTTCTTCATGTCATTTTTTGGCACAAAGAAGGTTGCTGATGTTTGGGGTGATTTGCTTTCACATATACATCCCTTAGCCAATTGATCCAACAAGAATGCATCTACCTCTCTCTGTTCCTGAGGTGATAGTTGAATGTTCTTTGCCTTCTTTGGTTCAAACCCTGGTTTCAAGTCAATCACATGATCTCATGGTTGGTATTTTGGCATCCTTTCTGATGCTTTCTTCTCGAACACCTTTAGGTATTTGTGGAATTGTTTTGGCACCATCTCCTCAACCATCTTCTACATTCCATCCTTCATTTGCGGGTTTAAATTCTGGCTTCCCCACGATGCAAGTCATGCTGCTATTTGAATAATTTTTTTTAAAATTATATCTTCATTTTCAACTACTCCTCCTTTCCTATGCATCTGTGCACACTCATCCGCTATATCATCTATGTAAGGGCAACCTCAAAGCCTCACTTAATAGTGAGCTAACAGAGGGGAATCTAGAGGTAATATTATACTACATAATACAGATACTTCAGGTGCACCTAACAGAGGGAAATTCAAAGAGAAAACTCTAAGGACCCATTTGTCGATGCCCAGTATATGTGATAGAGCCAAAAATCAAATAGTAAGCTAAAAATAGCAAAAGGATGGAAATAAGCAGATTAAGCTGTGGTATGATGTCACCTTGATGGGTAAACATCCAGAAGGGGTCCCACCTCTAAGAATAGAACTGTCAACATGTACCAACATGGAAAAAACCAAAATATAATGATAAAATAGGAATAAATCATAGAAAATCATAGAAAGGCAGAAGAAAGGCAGAATAGAGTGTAATAAAATATTAAAAAATATGGGACAAATGCAGAAAATTGCCCAAATGCCTTGGGCACCTTTCTTTCCCTCTGGGGCACATTCCTTTTCCCTTACATCACCCCCCTTATGCATGGCCTCGATGCATTTGAAACCATATTTGTCCAAAGTTGGATGCTTGAATGCACTGAGGTGCAGAGGAATGTTGCTGGTGGAACTCTCTGACCAGTGGTGGAGCATTCACATCAGACTCTGTGACCCAGGAATTCTTCTTGGACCCATAACCCTTCCAGTATACCAGGTATTTGAGTTTACCTCAATGTAAGTGGCTGTCTAAAATGGACTCAACCTCATACTGTGGTTCACCCTCGATGACTGTAGGTGGTGGGGGAGTTTGTGTCATGCATCCAGAAAATGGATCTGTGGGGGCAGGCAGCAGCTTTACAACATGGAAGACAGGGTGGAGTCTGGACATTGACTGTGGTAGCCATAGGTGGTAGGCATGCAATCAATGCATCTAGTGATGAGAAATGGTCCAAGAAAGCAGTGGGCGAGTTTCTTGGATGGACACATGGTGGAAATGCTCCTCCAAGGTATCCTTCATCCACTCTGTGAACTCATTCACCATCTCCAAGTGCAAGGGTGCTTGTTGATGCTTGAGGCCCATGCATGGGTGTCACCCTGTGTCAAGGAGGAAGGGAGTTTGTTGGGTGGAAGAGTGGACATTGATAGGTCCACTGCATGCTATAAGGTCTGGAGAAGGATCTAATTGTATCTACACATTATGACACACACTCTGAATCACTACAAATGCCACAAAATTGACTTCAAATCCTTTTAAAACTATTTTGCACTATTTTGGATGACTTTGAATGACTTCAAATAATTTCGTGACACTTTGAATGCTTTCGAATGACTTTGTACTACTTCAAACAATATCGGCCATCGTATAGCTGTTTTGAAACCATTTTGACTTGCACTGCTCATCCAGAATAAACCACTTCATTGCATATCAAGCACCAGACACAAAGAGAAGACAAGAGATTTAGAATACGATAAGTGCAGTTTTACATTTCAATGATATATTAAAGCAATAGAACAAAAACTTTTACTATAATGGGACAATGTACATTTCATTTATTTATTATTTCTCATTTGTTTTATGAATTACAAAGTCCTCATTGTTGTATATATTGCCTTGTGTTTTCCACATGTTCTTGTTTCCTTTTTAGTAATATTTCCTCAAATTGTATATATGTAGACTTGTATTAGTTACTTAGAATGACAGCCAAGCAACAGAGAACAGAGAAGAAGTTACCCTCTCACTTATTGTCTGACTTAAGAGCCATTCTCTTGAGTCTTATCTTTGCATCATATCTCTAAGTTCTGTGAAATATCGCGAACTTCTTTGAACTTTTATAATAGTCTCTTGACTCATTGCCTATCACCTATCACCATTGGAAAAACACTTTACATTCGCTATACTCACTTCTTGATATACCTCAAACCTATTTCAAACTATTTCGCACACTTTTGAATGTCTTTTGAACCATTTCACACTTCTTCATACACCTCTAAAGAGTATTTACAACACGATTCATCATTTTACCTCACTCACTAAAACTTTTGGGTATCAGCGGTGATATTTAGTACCAACTTGCATTCTTCCTCTAGCTTGTATTATACTTCCTAAGCCTTTTAACAGGTTTTTGTTAGGTTTCCAGGTTGAGTATCATCAATGTGATTGTTGTATCCAAATTCAGCCATGGGGAGGAGATCTTTCCAATCATCCTGTTGCTCATTGACAAAGATGTGAATGTACTGCTCCAGTTCTTGGTTGACTCATTCTGTCTGTCTGTCTGTCTGTGGGTAATAGGCAGTCGAGGCAAGGAGTTTAATCCCCAGCAGGCGGTACAGCTCTCAGGTGAATTCAGCAATGAATTGTGGTCCTCAATGACAGAGGAATGCACCAGTCAGTCCATGGAGCTTCCACACATGGTGCAAATAGAGTCAAGCCACTCCAAGTGCAGTGACAGTCATATGAGTGGGAATAAAATAAGCTTGCTTCCCAGCAGAGTTGACTGTACACATTACCACATCAAACCCATTGGACTCCAGGTTCTACCATGAAGTCCACACTGATGATGTTCCACCAATTCTCTGGGACTGGGAGAGGGTGTAGCTCACCCATGGGCTTGCACTATGGAGTCTTGGTGTGTAAGCAGAGATCACAGGTATGGCAGTACTGACCAATGAGTCGAGACATCTGAGGCCACCAATAATTTCATGATATGAGCTCCAGTGTCTTCCAATATCTGGGGTGACTGGCAATGAGTGAGTTGTAATGCTGAGTGATAAGTCATCATTGAAGCTGCAGATCATTGGGGACATAGATGTGGTCATGGAAGTGTAGGATGTTGTCCTTTTCTGCCCACTCTGCTGCACAAAGCAAAGCCATGGATCCCTTCCTCAGCTCCTTCACTGCCAGAGCCACAGCATCCTCATGTAAACCACTACAGTTCACATGACAAATATCACATAGGATACTGCACTCCTCACCCTCCAAGGTAACACCTTCTAGTGCACAAACTGTGAACAGATCAGGTTGCAATGACACAATACCTTGATTTCCATTGCTTCTATCCCTGTGATCTGGATGATGAGAGAGGGCATCAGTCTTCCCCCATGCTGCATCCTGAGTGATGATGCAGGGAGAAATCAAACCTGGAGAGGTAGAGGGACCAGTGGGCTTGGCAACAATTAAGTTTTTTGGCAGTCATAAAGTACTCGAGATTCTTGTGGTCCATCCATATCTTGACTTTGTGTTAAGCACCCTCTAGTAAATGTCGCCACTCCTCCAATGCCCACATTATTGCCAGCATCTCCTTGTCATGGATCTCGCAATTGCATTCCACAGCACTGAGACTTTTCAAGTAGAAGGTGATGGGGTGCCACTTTTTTGGTCCTTGGGAGACTGTTGGGTTAGCACTGTGCCCATTGCAAAGTCCAAACTGTCAGCTTCTACATGGAAAGGACATGAGTCATCAGCAAAGGTGAGGATTGGAGTAAAAGTGATCATCTCTTTGAGCTTCTTGAACACCTCCTGCTGTGCATTCCCCCACTTCCATCCCTCCTTGCCAGTGAGGTCCATCTCCACCTGTCCATCTAAGATAATCAAGCCCAAGTACTCGATTCTTGTCTTCTCAAACTTGCACTTATCATGACAAAGATAGAGTTTGTGCCACCAAAGTTGCTCCAGTACCAGGCACATGATTCAATGATGTTCATTGAGGTTCCAAGTGAAGATGAGGATGTCATCGAGGTAGACACAGACAATGCCTTCCAGTATGAGATCATAGAAGATGTCATTCATCATGGTCTGAAAGGTGGCAGGACTATTAGTAAGACCAAAGAACATGACAAGTGGTTCAAAAAGATTATGGTTCATGCAGAAAGCCACCTTCTACTCATTCCCTTTCTTTATCTGCACATTGTTGTAACCCCAATGGATGTCAAGCTTGGTGAAGTAATGTGCTCTGCAGAGTTGGTTGACAAGTTCAGATATGAGGGGTAGCAGATAATAGTTTTTGACTGTGATGTTGTTGAGGCATCAATAGTCTTGAACCGGTCAAAGGGACCCATCCTTCTTCTTGACAAAGAAGAAGGGCAAGGCCATGGGCAATTTTGAAGGGCAGATATGACCTGAGGCCAAGTGTTCATTGATGAACTTGTTGAGTTGTTGTTATTCTTCAGGAGAGAGAGGATAGAGCTTGCAGGAGGAGGGCATGGCATGCAGTGTAAGCTCAATTGCATAATTCCATGGCTTATGGTTAGGAAGTGAGTTGAAGAACTCCATGGAGAAGACATCCTTGAAGTCATGCAGGTGAGAAAGCATGGAGTCAGTGAAGGATTTGGATGCATTGTTCTTGTGGAAGGCCTCTGTGAGGTGCTGGGAGACATTCGAGGTGGCACACACCTCATGTGAAGGGTTAATAGCAGTGTGGAAAATTTGGTCACCTTCCTCAATCTCTTCCACCACCTCCATCTCCTCTTTATCATCATCAGAGTCAGGCACAAGATTAGGGACATTCTCCAAGTCCACATTGGCCACAGGCATTGGACCAGCATGACATTTTTGAGTGCGCTGTAAGAGGATCTTTCACCCTTGATGTTCCTGTCTGCCTCAGTGAAGCAGGCATGACAACAAGAGGGACAACAACTTATCATGTCTTTACCTGTCATCCAATCGACTTCAGGATTGTGGTCACAAAGCCATGTTTAGCCCAAAATTGCCTTCTGCTTCCTGTTAGGAAACAGTCTTCTAGCATGCCTATTACATAATAATCTTTTATTTTTATTTTATTTTGTTTTATCACATCAAAATATGCTACCAAACACCTACAAATGCTTTATTTGTCAGTGTGGGAATTTTCTATTTACATGCATCAATATGTATGCACATGTACACATGCATTGGTAGCAACATAGTTTAATATATGTAACATAGTATTTAATCTTAAAATATATACTGGGGACCTCAGTTGAGTTCTCTTAGGTATTCCATCCACATTAGTGGTATGAAAAGCCTTTGTCAGCCAACTCATCTATTTTTAACCCATCACATCAAATCCATCAAAACACCCCACCATGCATGCATGCCCCACTGCCTTCTTGTAGGAGAGCCCACACAGTCCAGCTAGCAGATTAGTGGGTGTCACTCTAACACTTCCCCAGTTGGGTCACAGCAAAGAGAGCACATTCACTATAATCCTTGTACTGGAGGACTAGGTCAACAACCTCCCAAATTGACCCAGCTTCATTTGGGGAACCGTCCACATTGTAGACTGGTATGGGTCGAGATAGTGAGTGGGTATTAAGTTGTTTTTGCTGAACCAGGTGTGAATCAATGAAAAGGCCCATGGCACCCAAGTCCAAGAGAGCAGAGACACTGAGTACTTGCTCTATATCCATGGTCTGCAGCTCAATCTTCAATTCTAGGGATCATTGGTAGGGGGTAGATGCCACAATGTACTCGTGTGGTAGTTTACGCTCCCAGGATTTCAATTTGGGTAGAGTGAGGAAAGGGAAGAAAGGGGTAAGTATATCTTTAGCCACTTCAGAGGGGTCTAGAGAAGGAATGGTCACAGAATAAGATTTATCCTTTAGTGAATCAACAGACAGAACTTCAAAGTGGTTATGGACAGGGAATGAGGGCATACTGTTCACTTGTCACAGGCAGAAAAATCTTGCTCCTCCACCTTTTCCTCTTTAACCTCCTCCTTCTCCAGGCCTTCAACATCTGCCAGTGTGTTAGGGCAACACCCACTGTTCTGCTAGCTGGACTGTGCAGGCTCTCCTACAAGAAGGCAATGGAGTGTGCACACATGATGGGGGGTTTGATGGTTTTGATGTGAGGGGCTAAAAATAGACTAGTTGGCTGAAATAGGTGTTTTGCACTACAAATGTGGATGGAATACCTAAGAGAACTCAACTGAGGTCCCCTGGTATTTATTTTAAGGTTATATACTATGTTACATATACATATTGTACTATGTTGCTACTGATGTGCACATACATGCATGTACATATTGATGTGTGTAAATACAAAATTTCCAAGCTGACAAATAAAGCATTTATAGGCATTTGGTAGCATATTTTGATGAAATAAAATAAAATAAAATAAAATAAAATAGAAATAAAATATTATTATGTAATAGGCATGTCAGGAGACTGTTTCCTAACATTACCCCCCTTTTATGCCTCGACTTCCAGGGAAGAAAATATTGTATCTGTCCCCTCTGTGAAATTCTGGTAAGGCTGGAAATTCATCACCTCATATACCATTCTAGCAATGTGACACGGAGCATTTGGATTATGTTTAAAGAATTGGGTGATTGCATTACATGCTTGCTTACAATTCTCTTTGGGTTCCCATGAGTTATTTTCATCAGTGTAGTTCTTCCACTTGATTAAGAACTCCGATTCATTTCATTGAAGATGTGAGTCCAAAACCTCTTCCACTACATATTCTGGAGCACCTACTATTATTGGAGGCTGTGGAGTAATTTGTTGACCAGGAATAGTGGGTGGGCAGTAAGGGCATAAACGGGAAATGTTAATTTCAGGATCAATCTTGAATGATTGAGGTAATTTTAACACTACCGCATTGGGTGAAATTATTTTAGAAATTGGATATGGGCCAACTTGCTTCTCCATAAGCTTTCTTGAAGGTTGTGGAATATTTAGATCCTTGGTAGTTAGCCATACCAAGTCACCAACTTTGTACTCTGGAGCAACAGCTCAAGTATGATCTGCATGTCGCATCATGTCATCACATGCTTTCATCAATGCTGCCTCTGCTTTTTTCTGCACCTTTCACATTTTGGATACAAAGTCCTCCACTGACTGTACCTTGACTTCCCTTTGAGGTTCTACTCCCATTCTGGGATGATACCCATAATTAGCAAAGAAGGGTGACATGTGAGTAGCCAAATGGAATTTATTATTGTGGGAAAATTCAGCAATTGCCAACCATTCAGGCCAGTTGGTTTGTCAGTGATTGACAAACATGTGTAGGTACTGCTCCAACTCCTGATTCATTCTCTCTGTCTGCCCATCAGTTTGTGGGTGATATGCTGTAGATAACTTGGTTTGAATCCCCAATATGTTATTTAACTCTTGCATAAATGCAGAAGCAAATTGTGATCCATGATTGGAGATAACCATATCAGGTAATCCATGTAACCGCCATACCTGATTTAGATAGAGGTGTGCCAAGCCTAACAATGAGGTTTCTGCAGTAGTAGGAATGATATGGACTTTCTTTGTGAAGCAGTCACATACTACAAATATTGCATCATATCCTTGAGCTTCAGGTAATCTGGTGATAAAGTCCACAGATATATCTTGCCATGGCACTTTAGGTATAGGGTTCAGCCTTAATTTCCCTGCAGGCTTTTCTGGAAATTTTTTCCCTCTCATGCATGTATCATACCTATCCACATACCCCAACACATACTTTGAAATTCTGGGCCACCAATAATTTCTCATCACCAACTCCAATGTCTTCCACCTTCCTGGATGTCCAGCAGCTGGTGTATTATGATGTAACCATATGATTTCCCTTTGTAAATCTTGATCCTTCGATACATACACCTTTCCTCTGAACAACACTAACTTTTGTTCTTCAACCCATTTATCTCCTTTAATATTACCTTTCTTCTCTCCCCTCAAGGCTTTCACAGCTTCCACCACTTCATCATCCATCTCTGAACATTGTCTAATTTTAGACAACATTTCCATCTCTGAGCTATCCACCAATAGATGCTCTTGATGCATAGCACAAATGTGAAAGTATTCAGGTTTGAGTAGGGTAATATTTTTATTGTCCTCCTCCACTCCCCTTTTATGATCTGTACATCTGGATAATGCATCTGCTTTCCTCATCAAGCTTTCCACTTTGTGGACTAAGTAAAAATTAAAATGTGATAGGAATAATGCCCAATGCACTTGTCGATGGTTAAGCTTTTTAGCGGACATAAAGTACTGCAGATTTTGATGGTCTGTCCAGATTTTGATCTGATGTGTACATCCCTCCAAATAATCTCTCCATGCTTCCAATGCTCATATTATTCCCAACATCTCTTTATCATGCACATCATAATTCCTCTCCACATCATTCAACCCTCGAGACAAATATGCACAAGGATGCCATCTGTCATCTTCACATAACATTGATAATACCACTCCAGTAGCAAAGTCAGATGCATCTGATTCCACTTGTAAGGGATGCATGAAATCTACTGGGGCTAATATTGTCTCTTCCACAAACTTCCTCTTCAACTCCTCAAATGCTGTCTGCTGTTGTTCTCCCCATCTCCACACTACTCCCTTTCGCGTAAGGTTGTGTAATGGTGCAGCAATTTTGGAAAAATTATGGACAAAGTGACAATAAAAATTGGCAAGTCCCAAGAAAGCCTGAACTTCCTTGATATGGGTAGGCATGGGCCAATCAACAATTGCCTGTACCTTGATAAAATCCATCAGGACCAATCTTTAATCCCAAGAACTCAATCTCACTTGCCCCAAACACACACTTCTCTGGTTTAACAAATAAATCATTCTCTGCCAATCTTCTCAACACCTCCTGCACTATCGCCTCATGATTTTCTTCATCCTCTGTGAATATTAAAATATCGTCAATCAATATTATTACCACACCTTTGTCTATTATGTCCTTGAAAATGTTGTTCATCATATTTTAAAAAGTTGGGGGACTATTAGTCATCCCAAAAAAAATGAGAAGCAGCTCAAAGGATCCTCAATGTGTGGCAAATGCAGCCTTCCACTCATCTCCTTTCTTTATTTGTACATTGTTGTACCCCCAGCATAAATCCAATTTTGTAAAGACCTTGGCCTTTCCCATCTTGTCAATTATCTCTGAGATCAATGGCAAAGGGTATGCATTCTTCACTGTCCACTCATTCAAATACCTATAATCTGTACACATCCTCTTCCTCTGATCTTTTCTCGGTACAAAGAATACTGGTGATGTTTGCAGTGATTTTGAAGGTCGTATGTATCCCTTGTGCAATTGTTCAGTAAGGAATACATCCACTTCTTCTTGTTCCTTTTGGAGATAATGGGTAGACTTTTGACTTCTTTGGCACAAATCCTGGCTTCATCTTGATTGCATGATCCCATGGCTTTCACACTGGCATCCACTCCAATTTCTTCTTCTAAAAAACTGACAAATATTTATGGTAGGCTTTTGGCACACACTCCTCCACTGGCTTCTCCACTTTCACAGCGTTTTTATCCCATGACTGTCCTCCATGAATTTCTCTAAAGTTCTGCTTTTGTTCTTCCTTACTGGTCATAATTGGAACTTCCCCGTTTGGCATGTCCTCATCTTCTACTTCTTCCATCACAACAGAATACTTCTTTAAACGTTCTTTCTCCTTCTTTTCCTTCTTCTTCTTTTTTACTCTCCTCCCATATACATTACATTCTTTAGGACAATAAGTCATGTGTACCTTCCCAGTTTTTCAATCAATTTCTGGGTTATGCTTTCATAACCATGGACATCCAATTATCAGATTGGTTTTCCCAAGGTCACACACCTCAAATATGGTTCGTTCCTGATGATCCTGATACTTCAGTATCATCGTCACCTCCTTCTTAATAGTTCCTCCATGATTGATTGTCCCATTAATATTGTACACCATTATAGGTTGTGGCAGTTTATGCATGCAAATACCATTTCTGGTAATTAAGGACCAATTAATGAATAATCTGGTTACACTACTGTCAAGCAATGCCTCCACATTAATTGCTGCATGCGTGTCCACTGTCTTCAATCCTACTGTCAAGCTGATTTTGGGTTCTATCTGCACTGAGTGAATAAAGAATTTAGGGGTTTTCAGAAATAAGGCTGGGCATTTTTCTTTGTCGCATAAGTGATGATGGTCACACTCTTCAATTTCTCTTTCAGATTCACTCTGGGTTTCCTTGGATACTAATACATTATATTGATCCTGGGTCACCAATGGGGAAACCTTCACTGGGACTCTTCTACAAAATTCTTCTGCTTATCTTTCTCCAACTTCACTTCCTCGATTGTTGCTTCCCTAATCTTCCTTTTCTGCCTACAATTCCTAGCAATATGCCCTAATTGCCCACAATTAAAACATTTAAGTGGGGCTCATCTCCCTACTTGATCAACATCCATTGCATCCATCGATGCTGCTGACTCCTTAACAATAGGTGTCACTGCCATGGCCAGTGGCTGTGCCCTCAGAGCTTGTACCTGAGGTGTCCTTCCTTTTTCGGACTTTTCTCCTGATGACTTTCCAAATCTGGCATTCCCATACATCAATTTCGACTCTGCCTGTTCCTGTCGATATTGCCAATCAAGATACATTGCCCAATTATACCACTCATCCAACCTCTCCAGCATAGAAGGTAGTCGATAAATAGACTTGAATAAAGAGGAATTTAATCCTGCCTTCAAAAATTTTACCAATGCAGCTTCTCCCATATCCATCTGTGACCCTTCTGCTTTGAACTGCAAAATAAATTCGTCTGCTGTTAGAGAACCTTGGCGCATGGTTTTTAATTTTGCATTAGCTGTCACCTTTGGATTAGAGTCTCCAAACTGTGCCTCCAATCTCTCCAAAAATTCCCTGAAAGTTGCAAATGGTTTATATCCCATGGCAATTTGATTAATGGCTTTGTTTCTCCAGAACTGTGCTTTCCCTCCCTGGATGTATGAGACTCAGTTGTATGAAACTCAGGCTTTCTCCCATGAATATACAACACTATAGAGCTGATGAAGGATTTTGTGTTCTCCATGGTACCATCAAATATTTGTGGGGGTGTGTATTTAGGTAAACACATTTTTCCACTCTCAGATCCCTCCTCTGCATGTACATCATCCTGAGACATCCACTCCACCATCTCCTCCATCTCATCATCTTTATCTTCTACTGTCTCTGCTTTTATTTCTGCTTGTTTGGGCTATGATGCTGCTAATACTGACACTAATTGGGACATTTGTGCTGTAAGAGCATCAATTTTGGCTTCTAGAGCTGGCATGGGAACAGGATTGTGACCAGGATTCGAAGTTGCTTGTTCTGTCATAATGACATAAGGTGTGATGAGTCACTTCTTCAGCTGAGTCAAGATTTTGGCTTCAGAATTTTTTCACAAAATTTCGAGTCATGTGATCTGGCAATTTGGGTACCAATCATGGCAAAACATGTGATTTCGGCTATTTGTCAACAATTGGGCACTTTGGATCAATAACCCTTCCAACAGTGCCTGATCTTGGGGTTATTACTGCATTCAGCTAGTAACTAATTTAACTAAAATAGTTGTCCAAATTGAGTAATGTAAATCTTAGCTAAACCAGATCCGATTGGTTGTCTGGTTGCAGCTGTCCTCATGATGAGCGCTGCCTCTCGATCACTGGCAGTCGCAATGTAAGGCGAGGCCTGGCATTGGCTTACAAAAGCAAAGTAAATATGTATATATTGGCTTGTGCTGAAAGGATGAGTAAGCAGTTGTGGCACACTGAAACAATGATGTATGCATGTGTAAGAGAAGGTGCACTGATGGAGTAGTTGAGTTCTTCTGTTAGGGTGACACCCACTGTTCTGCTAGCTGGACCATGCAGGCTCTCCTACAAGAAGGCGACAGGGCATGCACGTGATGGGGTGTTTTGATGGTTTTGATGTGATAGGTTAAAAATAGATGAGTTGGCTGAAAAAGGCATTTCACACCACAAATGTGGATGGAATACCTAAGAGAACTCAACTGAGGTCCCCCGGTATTTATTTTAAGGTTATACATATACTATGTTACATATATTGTACTATGTTGCTACCGATGCATGCATACATGCACATACATATTGATGCATGTAAATACAAAATTTCCACACTGACAAATAAAGCATTTATAGTCATTTGGTAGCATATTTTGATGAAATAAAATAAAATAAAATAAAAATAAAAATAAAATATTATTATGTAATAGGCATATCAGGAGACTGTTTCCTAACACAGTGCCAACAGGTCTTGGAGGAGCTCATCTCGTCCCTCAGGCATGAGTTTACAAATGTCTTGATAGTGGGGACAATTTTGAGCTATGTGTCTGGTTTCCCCACAGCGGTAGCAGAGATCTAGCCTGTGAGCTCAACTACAGGCTGTGTCGACATCCATTGGAATGGGGGTGTTGGAGCTCAATGCTGTGGGTTGGCACATAGGGATGGGATTAGGATGAGGGGATGCTCGATTAAAGGTGTGAGGTGCATGGGTGGTGGTAGGAGTGCAGAAAGCTGCAGTAAATGCCACATTTGTGAGTCAGTTCTCATCACAGAGGGAAGCAGCCTCATACCAAGCATTTATATTATTGTCTGCTGGGTACCCTTCCAACATCTGTGCAATCTGGTCCTGGATTTCCTGATTAAGACCTCAACAAAACTTCACTACTATGGGCAACCCACTCCCATACCTTGCCATGTCCACCAGGTGTCAAAACTCGTTGATGTAGTCATCCACAGATCGATGTGCTTGGTAGTAAAAAGTAGATTCAAGGTGCATTACCCCTCATTGGCATTCATTGAGAGGGCAGAAGTGTCATATGAACTCATCATGAAAATCCCCCCAGGTGGAAAATGGAAGGGAGCCACACTCCTTGGTTTGGTGTAATATGCAGTCAATGTAGAGATAGGCACACTCAGATTTCATGTATGTGAAGGCCCAATAAATTTTAGCAGCATCATCCATAAATTGGTTTTGGTGGAGACTGATGTACAACTTGCACGAATTAAGGAAGGCACATCCATAAGAATGTGCACCATTGAATTTGGCAGGAGGCATGGGTTTAACGCACGCTGATGATACTCAACCTGGAAATCCAAACAAAACCTACTAAATGGCTTCGAATGGTATAACATGAGTCAGAAAAAGGGTGTGAGTTGGTACTAAATATCACCGCTGAGACCAAAACGATGTGTTTAGCAATGCAAAATAATAAGGAATGGTGCAAATAGTCTGTAAGAGCATACAAAGTTGTTCAAAATAGTTCGAAATAGGTTCAAAAATGTGTGAAATAGTTCGAAGAGGTTTGAAGAGGTTCATCGTATATCAAGGAATGAGTTTAGTGAATGTGAAGTGTTTGTCGAAAGGCGATAGGCAATGGGTGAGAAACATGAAATGAATACAATAGTTTCGAGAAAGTTTGCAATATTTCACAGAACTTAGAGATATGATGCGAGCTAAGACTCAAGAGAACAGCTCTTAAATCAAACGTGGGGTTTAACTGGAGGGTTCTAACAAAGGTTTCAATGGTAGATGTTAGTGTATCAATTTGCACACAAATTCCAGCAACATCACCTTCAAGCGCATCAATGCACTCCAGGGCATCCATGGCACTAGGTGGTGGGTCAGGTAAAAAACAGTGCGTACTAAAGGCGGAAGTGTCTGAGATGGTATTTAGGGAGTCTGTGGAGCTCTGGGAGTTGTCTTCTATTCTGTACCTGCCTATCTTGGCAGAGTGTCCAAGATTTTGAGCCTTAAGAGAGAGTTTTCTACTGTAAGGGCAATAAGGGCAACCTCAAGCCTTACTTAGGAGTGAGCTAACAGAGGAGAATCCAAAGTTAATATTATACTACATAATACAGACACTTCAGGTGCACCTAACAGAGGGGAATCCAAAGGGAAAACTTTAAGGACCTATCTGTCGATGCCCAGTATATGTGATAGAGCCAAAAATCAATAGTAAGCTAAAAATAGCAAAAAGGCAGAAATAGGTGGATCAAGCTGCAGGATGACATCACCTTGATGGATAAACATCCAGAAGGGATCCTGCCTCTAAGAATAGAACTGTCAACATGTACCAACATGGAAAAAACTGAAATATAATAATAAAATAGGAATAAATTATAGAAAATTATAGAAAAGGCAGAATAGGATGAAATAAAATATAAAAAAATATGGGACAAACACAGAAAATTGCCCAGACACCTGGGGTGCCTTTCTTTCTCCTTACATTTTCCAAGACCTCAACAAACATTGTCAAATCACATGCCTGGTACTGGAGCAACTTCTATGGCACAAACTCTATCTTCATCATGACAAGTGCAAGTTTGAGAAGATGCAGATCAAATACTTGAGTGGACCCAGTCAAGTTTTCTGGTGTTATGATGTTGCCCATGCCCACGAACAAGAAAGAGGTGCAGTTTTTCCTAGGCTTCATCAATTTCTATCAGCACTTTATTAAAGATTTATCACACCATGCACACCCACTATTTGATTTCACAGGCAAGGAAGCATGGAGCTGGGGTAATGCACAGCAGGATGCATTTGAGAAGCTCAAAAAAATGATCACTTCCACTCCCATACTCACCTTTGCTGATGACTCCCACCCCTTCCATGTAGAAGCTGACAGTTCAGACTTTGCAATGGGTACTGTGTTGTCCCAACAGTCCCCAGAGAATCAGAAGTGACACCCCATTACCTTCTACTCAAAAAGCCTCATGCTGTGGAACACAATTATGAGATTCACAACAAGGAGATGCTGGCAATAATGCAGGCATTGGAGGAGTGGTGACATTTTCTGGAGGGCACTAAACACAAGGTCAAGATCTGGATGGACCACAAGAACCTCGAGTACTTCATGACTGCCAAGAAACTTAATCACTGTCAAGCCTGCTGGTCCCTATATCTCTCTAGGTTTAACTTCTCCCTGCACCATCACCTGGGCCACAACATGCACAGTATCCTATGTGACATTCATCATGTGAATCATAATGGTTTACACAAAAATGCTGTGGCTCTAGCAGTGAAGGAGCTGAGAAAAAGATCTACTCTTTTGCTTCATGCAGCAGAGTGGACAGAAAAGGATAACATCCTATACTTCTGTGACTGTATCTACATTCCTAATGATCCCCAGTGTTGGAGCAGACTACATACGCTGCACAGAGGAAGAGACGACACGTTCCTTATAACCTACCTGGGGTTTAGTTAGTCTTAGAGCTAGGGTTTAGCAGAGGTAAGAACACTGTATATCTACTACAGTACAGGTTCTCCTTATATACATAATAGTAAGGATGTCACATGACTCAGGAATGTGTTTACCACATGTATGCACAGTAAGCGCAGTAACATGTGTGTGCTGCATGCTTGGCCTCATGTATGCAGCATGCATCAGGATTTAATTTCAACACCCCCCCTCAAACTGTACAGCGCTCTAAGCAGCTAAGTTTGAATCTTGAAAGTAATTCCAAGAGAGTCTCTAAATTTCCTGAATAAGACAGCACCAAGGTTCTTTGTGAACATGTCAGCTGGATTATCATTTCCAGGAATGAAAACGACTGTGACTTTGCCATTTTCTATGCATTCGCGGGTATAGTGGTAGCGAATGTCTATATGTTTGGTCCTTCTTTCCTGAACTGGATTTGATCCGATAAAGATGGATCCCTGATTATCAGCGCAGATTGGTATGCACTTCAGTACATATCCAAGTTCCTGGAATAAGGACTCTATCCACACTATCTGTCGACAAGTGTCGGAGAGAGCCATATATTCGGCTTCTGTGGATGACAGTGCTACAGTTTTTTGTAAACGGGACTGCCAGCACACAATGCCACTTGCTAGAGTAGCAAAGTAACCCGTTGTAGATCGGCGTTTGACAGTGTCAGCTGCCCAATCAGAATCTGTGAAGGCCTGTAGCCCCTTGGACTTCTCACCATCATAGACAATGTTATATTTCTGGGTTCCCACCAGATAGCGCATGATGTACATCGCTTTGTATAAATGTTCTTGGCTAGGATTAGCCGAGAATTGCAACATCTTGATTACCACATAAGCGATATCAGGTCGCGTTCCGAGCATCAGATACAATAAAGATCCGATCACAGACTGATATTTTGATCTAAGCATCGCATTGGGCATTGCTGTGTTTTCCGATGGTTTGTAACCAGTCGGGAGTGGAGTGGGGGTTGCTTTGGCATTTGTCATCTCGAATCTCTCAAGCACTTTGGCGAGATATTCAGTTTGATCGAGTTTGACTTTGCTTGCAGTCTGGGTGACGCACATGCCTAAGAATTCTGTGACTTTTTCAGTACTACGGCACTCCCAATGCTTTAGACAAACATTTTTTTTTTCATCCACAAGTTTCTTGTTCTTCCCCATGAACAAGCCATCATCAACATAGATGAGTGCAATAACAATGCTGCCTGTCTTAGGATCCTTGTGTATGAAAATGCCGGCATCGGAGCTGGCGCGCACGAACCCAATGGTGCGCATAAATGCCTCTAGCTCTTTCCACCATGCAAGTGAGGCTTGTTTAAGGCCATACAATGCTCAGCGTAAGCGCAATACTTTGTGCTCTTTTCCCTCGAGTCTGAAACCCTCAGGTTGATCCATATAGATCTCCTCATCTAGTTTGCCATATAAAAATGCGGTTTTTACATCTAGGCCGGTCATATACATGCCTTCTAGAGATGCAAGTGCAAACATGAGGCGTACGGTCTCGTAGCAGACTACCGGTGAGAAAATCTCATCAAAGTCAACACCTTCGACTTGTGAAAAGCCTTTGGCCACGAGTCTGGCTCATTTTCTTCCATCCGATTTTACGGAGAAAACCCATCTATTTTTGATCATTTTTTGATCATGTGGAAGATCGACGATGTCATAGACTTGTCGCTTACGAAGAGCCTCTAATTCTTCATAACAAGCTTGTTTCCACTCACATTGCTGCTGCCGTGGTAGGCGCGCAATATCGTGAAATTGGTTTGGAACTTGGCTTATTTCGCTCGATGGTTTGACTGCTTTTGACAACAGCCAGCGAATAAGCTTATCTCCTCCTTCCTTGGTTATCTTTTTAATATAACCTGCTTCATCCAGTTCCCCCATTGGGTGATCATGTTCTTGATCATTGGAATCAGGCACACTCTCGTGGGGTGCCGAACTCGGTCCAGCAACCGGTTCTTTCTGTTGAGTTTGTGGTTGTGTTCGGTTATGATCCAAATCTTGACCCACAGATCTCTTCCAATATCGATCACATGCAATGTCTCTCTCTATGTCAGAGGGGAGTTGCTTCTCTCCATAGGTATTGCCAGGATGGTTTGGGATGTTCCTCTGCCTGCCTGATCGATGGGGCAATTGCTGCCATTCCTGTTGATCATCACGTCTTGGATGAAAGTCCTCAGTGGTTACTGGAGGCGGCAGAGGAGGAGCATTTGTCACATCGTCATGTGCCTTTTGCTCACTTGGTACATCATCATCATCATTTTCTGATGATGGAGGAAGGGGCGGATCTTGTGGCAGTATAGAATCATCGCCATCCATTCCAGATGAGTGGTCATCATCTTCTGGTTCTGGAGGTGGAAAATCACCAAGGTCTGTATTGGCAGGAGTCTTAGCTCTGGGACAGCATGGGAACAACGTTTCATCAAATAGTGCTGTAGCACCAATGAATATTGCGCCACTAGGTCACATGAAACGGTATGTTTTAATGCCATCTTCTAATCCAAGGTCCGTCATCAACTCCGATCGAGGAGCCAATGTGTTTGGACGCTTCTCCTTGGGTAGATAGATGTAAGCACCACAACCAAAAACCTTCAGATCGTTTAGATCTGGGCGGACCTTTGTCAGGTCCTCAACCGGTGTCAGCCATTTCAGGCACCTTATCGGGGTTCGGTTGTATAGGTGTGTTGCATGTTCAATGCAAAATTCCCACCATGATTGTGGTAGACATGCAGTAAATCGCAGGGTTTGCGACTTTTCCATTATTGTCCTTATGGCACGCTCTGCGCGCCCATTCTGTTGGTGAACGTAGGGTGCAGACATCTCTATTTTGATGCCAAAGTCCTTGAGCACATTTTGTAGCTCACAATCTTTGAACTCCCCCCTGGATCAACACACCAGTGCTTGATTGTAGTGCCATACTGTGTCAAAGCCACTGCCTGAAATTGTCTGATGGCCACAGCAGCATCAGATTTCTTTTTAAGGCATTGGACCCAGATATGTGACGTTTTGTCATCCAGAAATACAATAAAGTATTTATGTTTATGGTACGATAGTACTGGGAGTTCCTTCAGATCGGAATGTATTAATTCAAAGGGTCTTTCTGCACGTGAATCTGATTCAGGAAAAGATTTTGAGGTCATTTTCCCTTCAGCGCACCCTGGACATATAATTTTGTCTTTAGGAATAATTAAATTCCTTGGGAATTTTATGGTGCTATTAGGCATCTTCCCTAGCGCCTCTTTGGATGGGTGTCCAAGTCGCTTATGCCAAGTCGAGTAGTCTGCAACATACATTGTCGCGACATTGATTCCCTTGGTGCTCAATATATGAGTCCGAGCCCAATAAATAGTGTCACGTTTCATAAGAGGGACGCAATCCATAATTGGGTTTCCTTGCTTGAAAAATGAAATGTGTGCAGAGGAACCATGCACATCACTTCCGTCTTGTAAGAAGACGCCCATTGACAGTAATCGAGCATTACAGTCGGGTATGTAGTAGACGGGGTATAATCACGTTTCACGCATCTCTGACTTCCCATGACATACTACCTGATGTCTAATGAAGACTGCTCCTTTCCCTACTATATGAGTAGTACCCGTGGCTGTTTGAACCAGGGTAGAGTCCTTTCTCGGTAAAGGCTCGTAAGAAGCAAAATCTTTAATTTCACCAGTGAAGTGTTTTGATGCGCCTGAATCCATGATCCAGTTGGCACCTTTCTTACAATTTCCATTTGCACACGTAACACATATATTAAGATGTAAATTGTTCCATGATACATTTAGTAGCGGTAAAATTTCACATGAAAAGTTCGCTGTGATCAGTGGAATGTTAATTCTTGTGCTTGTGGCAAGGAAAAGGACTGACTTTTCATCATATGTACCTGTTTCAAGCAGTTCATCGACAAGCATTTTGTCGATGGCTTTCCATACTTCTTCATCAGAAATGGCAGGTTCTGATCCAAGGGAGACGCTATCATCTTCTACCTCTACGATCCTTGGTTCTGGTTCAATCCTCCTCCTCTTACCTTCTCGCACTGTTAGGTGCTCTTCCAGCGGTCGCAGATTTTTTGTGCTGCGTGGGAGATTAATTTGCTCAAGGGTGTCTCGAGCCTGCTGATATTCGGTATAGACCGAATGAGAGGTAGAGGCCGCACCCATGTATGCCTGTGTAGGCGGTTGGTGGCGAGGATCTCTTGTAGGAGTATGTTCACGCTTCTCGATGCGCTGGATGAGCGGCATCGGCGGTATGATGGTGCCATTACCATTTATAGTAGTAAAGGCTTGTGAGGCGAGGTGGGAATGTTTCTCTTTAGGTTTTTCCTCTTTAGTCTTTTTGTCCCCACATCGTCCACGTTTTCGGGACGATTCTCCATTGTTGCCTTGAGATTGCCATTTGGGGTTTCCCCCTTTGCACTTGACAGCAGAAAGCTTGGTGGCCTGAGGTGGGCCAATGGGCTTTCCAACTGCTGTGCACCGTGAGGCTTCAGTGACAATGGAGTCCTTGACATGTTTAAATGTCAAGGCTCTAGTAGCGGTTGTGTTAAGGACCGTGGCAGATAGAGAATCGTACTCACGCGGCATCGCAGCAAGTAGAATCATTGCCTGTACTAATTCGGGGATGGCGACATTGGCAGCCATAAGGCACTCAAATTTATCAGCCATTTTGGCAATCTCTGGCGCAGGATTTGCAGCCAGAATTTTGATTGCGATTGCAGACCTAAAGTCTGCAAAGACTTGGGAGGGGCCATCGACACCATAGTTGGTGCAGATGAGATCCCATACCTCCTCAGCAGTGTCCTTGGTGTTGGCACGCTGCCGAATAGAGGGGGCCAGGCGGAGCACTAGGCTACCAATCGCCTGGTCATTCTTATTGTTCCAGGTCTGGAGCTTGGCATTAGCTTCCACTACTAGTGCAGCGTTTGTCACCATCAAAGGAGGCACCAGGGGTGGTTTTAGTTCCATCCCACTAGTTATTTGCCAGAGGCCCTGAGACCTGAGCCACGCCTTCATTGAGTCGGCCCATTGAATGTAGTTAGAGCCATCGAAAGTTTGTACGAGTTTTTCAAGAGTCGAAGACATGATGTTATAGTGGCAGCTGGTAAAAGCGCTCAATCAGTCCTCTTATTCAAGAAAACACGTTCCATAATCTGAGGCAAAAACACTCCTTCAGAGTGGTTAACCCTAGTCAACCTGGGTTTTTAAATGCAGCTCGCAGAGAGCGCAATGCATTCATGAAGAGCGCAAGGTTACAATTTGGAGACAATGAAGTCAACATCGTTCACAGCCAGTTAAGGTGCGTTCGCGACGTGCCCAGCAGGGCCCATAACCTGTTGGAGCAGACTACATACGCTGCACAGAGGAAGAGATGACACGTTCCTTATAACCTACCTGGGGTTTAGTTAGTCTTAGAGCTAGGGTTTAGCAGAGGTAAGAACACTGTATATCTACTACAGTACAGGTTCTCCTTATATACATAATAGTAAGGATGTCACATGACTCAGGAATGTGTTTACCACATGTATGCGCAGTAAGCACAGTAACATGTGTGTGCTGCATGCTTGGCCTCAAGTATGCAGCATGCATCAGGATTTAATTTCAACACCCAGCTCCAATGATGACTCATCTTCTAGCACCATGACTCGCTCATTGCTGGCCACTCTGGGCATTGGAAGACATTGGAGCTCATATCATGGAATTATTGGTGGCCCAAAATGTCTCGACTCATTGGTCAGTACTGTCACACCTGTGACCTCTGCTTACACACTATGACTCCATGATGCAAACCCATGGGTGAGTACACCCTCTCCTAGTCCCAAAGAATCATTAGGATGTTGTCAGTGTGGACTTCATGGTGGAACTACTGGAGTCCAATGGGTTTGATGTGGTAATGTGCACAGTCAACTCTGCTGGGAAGTGAGTCACTTCATCCCCACTCATATGACTGTCACTGTGCTTGGAGTGGCTCGACTCTATCTATGCCATGTGTGGAAGCTCCATGGACTGCCAGGCATGTTCCTCTGTGATTGAGGGCCACAGTTTGTTGCAGAGTTCACCCAAGAGCTGTACCACCTGCTGGGGATCAAGCTCCTCACCTTGACTGCCTACCACCCACAGACAGATGGACAGACAGAGGACATCAACCCAGAACTGGAGCAGTACATCTGCATCTTTGTCAATGAGCAACAGAATGATTGGAAAGACCTCCTCCCCATGACTGAGTTTGGATACAACAATCACATCACTCCTCCACCCAACAAACCCCCTTCCTCCTCAACACAGGATAACACACATGCATGGTATTTAAGCACCATCACACTTGGAGATGGTGAATGAGCTCACAGAGTGGATGAGAGACACCTTTGGAGGAAGCGAAGGCAGCTTTGGCTAAGGCAAAAAATGATATGGCATGCTTCTACAACCAATACCATTCATCCACACCCATGTACAAGGTTGGTGATCATGTCTATCTTGACTCCAGTGACATTTCCACTACATTACCATCCAAGAAACATGCCCACTGCTTCCTTAAACTTTTTCTCATCACCAAACGCATTGGGTTGCATGCCTATCACCTATGACTACCACCGTCAATGTCCAGACTACACCCTGTCTTCCACATTGTCAAACTGCTGCCAGCCCCCATAGATCTATTTTCTGGATGTATGGCATGACCTCCTCCACCACCTACAGTAATCAAATGTCAAGACCCAGTTCACCCAATCAGATTCCTGATAATTCCTGAACTCTTTTCTGATTCCTTTCTGACCTTGTCCATCAGCATCCTGGCCGCAGCATCTTTTAGTCATCAGACAAGTCATCACATGCCTTAGTAATCATTTGCTTACTCACTTCATTCCTAATACAGTCTTACCAATTCTGGTCATGGACACTTACCAAGACCCATTAGTAAACTTCCACATTACCCGTTATTCTTCCAGCCCTCATTATTTAAGCACCCATAGTTTAGCCTTAGTCTCCAGTTTGCAAATTACTTGTACTTGTGCATTACATTGCCTATTGCTTGTATCTTGCCTTTTGCCATCCTTTGCCTAATATCAACCTTTTAACCATCCTCAACTCATTCCTGAACTAAATCCTTAATCTCTTGACTCCTCTCAACTTCAATCACTTCATAACCTCTGCTTCACTCTATCTTCACCCTCAGTCCAAAAACCTGCTGGACATCTGCATGCTTCCTGCCTGAAATTGGACAACTGACAAGGAGAAGGGCGCAACTTCTTACAAGTTGAAGCCAAGTCCTCTCTGACCCTCTTTCACCTGGCATGCTACAGCCCAGTGGATTCTGCCTGGAACCCCTGAACACCTTTGACCACTGATGACTGGATCCGACTGGAAGTCTGGTGCATTTTTGACCAAGTCCCAACCTTGGTAGTAGCAATCTTGAATCTTGACATCAAAGGCGAACCTCAGTACGAGGTTGAGTTCTTACTAGACAGCCACTTATGCCAAAGCAGACTTGAATATTTGGTACACTGGAAGTGTTATGGGTATGAGGAGAATTCTTGGGTCACAGAGTCCGATGTGAATGCCCCACAGCTGGTTAAAAAGTTCCACTATCAACATTCTTCTGCACCTCAATACATCCAGGCATCCAACTTTGGCCAGATACAATTCCGAATGCATTGGAGTGATGTAAGTGGAAGGGGAGGCATCTCAGGTGTCTGGGCAATTTTCTGCATTTGTCCCATACTTTTTTATATTTTATTTCACCCTATTCTGCATTTTTTATGATTTTCTATAATTTTTATTCCTATTTTATGATTATTTTTCCACATTGGTACATGTTGACAGTTCTATTCTTAGAAGCAGGACCCCTTCTGAACATTTACCCATCAAGATGATGTCATTCCACAGCTCGATCTGCCTATTTCCATCTTTTTCCTATTTCCACCTTTTTCTTATTTTTAGCCTACTATTTGATTTTTGAGTCTATCACATATACTGGGCATTGACAGATGGGTCCATAGAGTTTTCTCTTTGATTCCCCTCTGTTAGTGTGCCTGAAGTGTCTGTATTATGTAGTATACATAATATTAACTTCAGATTCTCCTCTGTTAGCTCATTATTAAGTGAGGGGCTTTGAGGTTGCCCTTACACTTCAGATCCTTTCTCTGTAATGATAGGTGCTGGTTTACTCAATTCCTAACTGGAAAAGAGGGTCACATCATTCTCGACATATGGCACCACCACTGAACTATGGAAGGAAAGGTAAACATTCAGAGAACTCGAAGATCAAGTGTTATATTAGAGTGTGTTTTATCAACATCAATAATCATGTAAGGTCCATCATATCAAGGCATAAACTTTGCCACATGTCACTCGCCCACCTTTTTGTATTCATGTCATTGGTGTAGTGTTGACAAATATATATGCCCACCAACACTGAAAAGGGATAGTGGTCATCACAGGTTTGCAAACCTGTGTGGATATGCAGGTGTGGGTCAGGTGGGTCTTTTCTTTGTCTACTTACACATTGCTAGTGTTATATTTACTGGTTTTGGCACTCAGATGTTTATTAGTCTGTTTGCTCATGCCATCTGTTTCTGGGTGGTATACTGTGTCGACATTTTAACCTTGGTACCAGTGAGAATATGCAATGACTTCCAGAACAAAGATACAAAAAGGTTATCATGATCACAGATCATTTCCAATGGGAGGCTGTTTTCAGAGTACCATCCTTCAAAAAATATCTCTGTAAGTTCTTCTGCCTTCAGGTTAGATTTGCATGGCAGAATCCATATGTCCAAACCTAGTCGATCCATGAGTGTTAAAATTATGCCGAATTCACTGTCGGGAGGCAAGGGTCCAATGAAATTCATCACCACAAAGTCGCCTTGCTGATCCAGTATTGGTAGAGAATATAGTGGTCCAAGTGGTTTTGATGTCCCTAACTTGTTGGATTGGCACTCTATGCACCCAGGGACATATGCAGATTCCAAGTCACATCACATGTTTGGCCAGTAGTAAGAGTCTCATAGCATCACATGAGGTTTGTCAAAATGCCTCAAGCTGGTTATAGAGGGCCAACCGTCGAGGTGGGAGTTGGTACCTTGAAGTACAATGTTCAAAGCCTGCATTTGCTGGCACCAATCCCAGAATTTGGTGTTTTTAGGCATTTGCATTCCCAAGATTTGTGTGTGAACAATCTCTTCCCAGTCAAATGGAAGGTAGTTTTTATGAAATCTGTGTAAGACTGTGTGAGGAGGCGCATGCAGTTGCAAGAGATCCAGTTATGAATATGGACACATTTAAATTCTCCAAGGATTTTCTTCACTTTGTCTGCATCGGCAATGTGCTTGGTGATGAAATACTCATTGTGAGCATCAGTGAAGCCAACCAAAGCCTTTGAAGTGACCTCTTTGGCAGTGAGGACCAGACAATATTTAGTAACTAGATGTTTGATACTAGTGATGGTCGGAGCCATTTTTGAGTGACTATATGCACTTTTTTGTAAAGTATATGCTGTGTAAAGTGGGAAAGAGGGAGCATCCAAGTCCAAATCTGAATCTGAATCAGCAGCTGGTAGTATGATGTCTTTAAACGGCACTAGAGACTGTGCAGGGGATCCAGCAGTATCTTTCATTGGTGAAGTAGGTCTTGAAATGTTGTTCTCCAAAGACAAGAAGATGCTTGTCAATGGAGATGGGGAAGGTGCCTAGACCCTGGAGCATTTTTTTAATCAGAGTGTAGGTGTCATGATGGGCAAGGCAATCTATGCAATTGGTTTGGACAAAAAAACCCTGAGCGATGACAGCGAGCGATAACAGAAGGCTGATGTGAACAAATGTTGACAGTGGTCATTGTTGTTCAAAGCGTAGGCAAGCGAGTATGGTTGACAGTGTGGGGTGTTTTCCATTAAGAACTTCCACCAAGAAGAAAGAGTAATGTACCCTGAGATGAAGAAAATGTACAAGGTGAGCAGTGAGAACTCAATTCAATACTCAAAAAAAAATGGAAACTCAGCATAGGGAAGATATGCTGGGAAACACTGACTCATACAAGTAGAATATGACCAGATTATGATTGAGTAAACTGAGGAAAGTAGAATAGATGGAGAAGACAGAAGAAAGAAACAGGAACCTTGAAGGGGTTCCTATATAGGAAAAGCACTAAGTCTTTAGTAAATAGTTGTCCACACCACACAATCATATACATGACCATGATTACACAACATCCTGTATGCATAGGAGACATTATATCTGCAGTGCACTTTGATTAGAGTTTTCTACTATAAGGGCAACCTCAAAGCCTCACTTAATAGTGGGCTAACAGAGGGGAATCCAAGAGAAAACTTTAAGGACCCATTTGTGTTATGAAATGGTACCAGAGGTGGAAATCATTTTTCATTATTGTTCTTATTGTCTTACCTGAGTATGTCCCACACTTTTGTCTTCATTCTTATTGTCTTGCGACCGCACATCTCTAATCACTTATCATCACTACTCCACGCTATTGTAGCAATCTGTGGACAACTCACATACTATTGTTCTACTGTTTCCATTGTTTTTATTGTTTTCGATGCACGACTCACTTTATTTACATATTAACGATCTTGTGCATGTACTATTTAAACTGCAAATGCAAGACCAGTCAAGCTCAGCTTGACCTGGTCATTTCTATGTTCCTAATGAACTCCAGCTAAGTCATCCTCACTACTGTCGCTTACGAGCTTCAGTGATCCTTTAAAGAACATCTTGCTTTGACGTCAACAGTCAAGAGCTTCAACTGATTGTAGGAACCTTGACTCTAACAAAAGGTCAAGCTGATTTGAACTCTGCCGACTAACCTCAGTCCAGGCAGCACACACACTATGACAGAATTTCTATGAGAACCACCTGACCATATCCTACCCGACAAAGAAGAAACATGGCAGCTCCATCCACTCCCACCATCCCCACTGCACCCACTGCTCCTGCTTGTCCTGCTGAAATCAAGATGAGGGTGCTGACCAACTGTTCTGGAGACAGGGCGAAGACAATGCTCTTTCTTCTAGAATGTGGGGTGTACATTGATGCCAACACTGCCGCATTTCCAGACGATCACCACAAGATCTTGTTCATGCTTTCTTATATGAACGGAGGTACAGCAGGGCCATGGAAGCAGGCCTATCTGGAGGAGAGATATATTGAGTCGAAACCCTGGGACACGTTCCAGGAATTTATCGCGAAAGTATGCACAGCATTCTCACTGATCAACGACATGGGGAACATGCAAACACAGCTCAGAGCCCTCTCACAGGGGGGAAAGGGAGTAGATGAGTACATTGCTCAATTCAAGACTCTTGCTTATTGCACTAAAATCAAAGAAGACGCTGCCCTGATCAAGTATTTCGTCGATGGACTCAACAACCAAGTTCTCGACAAGGTCTTTGGGATGGAAAATCCACCTGACACAATCAAGGGATGGTACACCCATGTGGCAAGGGCAGAGGGGCATCTAAGGAGGGCCAGAGCAATTAAAGAAAGAACATACAGTAAGGCAGGAGGAGGAGGAGGAGCGGGAAGCTCTTCAAAGAATTCTAACACCATGGAAATAGATGCGACATGCCTCTCTTATGCAGAGAGGCTCGAACATATCAAAAAAGGGAAGTGTTTCTTATGTCACAAAGCAGGACACAGGGCTAGCAACCATAAAGGAGGAAAAGAGCCGCCTGTAAAAGAAGAGAAGAAAGTCGAGACAAAGAAGACACCCCACAACCACTACATGAAAATCTGAGCTCTCATCAATGAGCTGGAGGAGAAAGAAAAGGAGGAAGTATTAGACCTCATGGTTGCAGAGGGTTTTAAAAGTGGTGGCCTGCATCAGCAGCAGAGCCCACCAGAGTCATTGTCTCTACTGTACTTGTAGCAAACATGAGCCACAAATCTATGCGCATTCCGGTTCACTATTTGCTAGGAGACAAAAAAGCTGAAGTTCCTGCCCTGATCGACTCAGGAGCGGGTGAAACGTTCATTGACCACTGAGTTGTCGACAAACTCAAACTAAAGAAGATCCCACTCATCAGAAAGATCCTCGCCAAAAATGTCGACGAAACCCTTAACAAAAACAGAACGATCTCTCACTATGTCCACATTGACACAGAGATCGGAGGGAAGGAAAAAAGGATCAGAATGCTGATAATGGGGCTGGGAAAGGAAAGAATGATCCTGGGGTATTCATGGCTCTAGAAACATAACCCAATCATTGACTGGGAAAAAGGAACCTTCACTGACAGGCAGACTGAGAGATCCCTCATGAAGAAGATCCGAACCATGATCGAGTGGACATGCACTACATTTGGTAAGCAAAGTCCCACTATATATGACAAGGGGCCACTTGAACCGAGAGTAATGTTGAGCCTGACTCTCAGGAGGCTACCTATAAGGAGCGCTGGGGAGACCTTCAGGGAAACCCACCTCGCCGCCACTGAGCATGTAAAGAGTAGGCTTGGGACAGTTCATCTCGCAATAGGACTTTGCACCTGGGATGAACCCGATCATGATGGATCACACCCAGCAATGGATATGGTAACAGACATCCATCCTGAGATCAATCTTCAGATCCCTGTACTAGATGACACAGACATTGATTTGTCACTCAGCACAGGAGAGGATCACAATGGAATGGACACACTATTTGCTTACATTTGGGGAGAACCCATGATAGGAGTATTCATGGCTGAGGAGTCACCCCTCACCATCAAAGACGACTACATACCACCGAACTACCAGGAACTCTAATGGATCGCGTGCCTCACTCGATCTCGGCTAACTGGCAGAATCACTTACTCAAACATGACTTACATCTGAGCAAAGACCTCCGTCTCACAGAAGCTCGCCCATGAGAGTGAAGGGAACAAGGAGACGCAGTCGCTCGATGATTTACTTCCAGATAAATATAAGAAGTACTGAAGTGTGTTCAAAAAGGCAGCATCGGAAAGATTCCCCGAGTCAAGACCGTGGAACCATGCAATCGAACTCAAGCCAGACTTTATCCCAAGAGACTGTAAAGTCTACCCCATCACCCCAGCTAAACAGAAGAAATTGGACGAGTTCATCGATGAGAACCTGAGGAAGGGGTATATCATCCCATCTAAATCACCCATGGTGTCCCCATTCTTCTTCATTGCAAAAAAGGACTCTGATGCACTCTGGCCCTGCCAAGACTACCAGTATCTAAATGAAGGAACTATCAAGAACTCTTATCCCCTTCTGCTGATTGGCGATCTGCTCAATAAGCTGAAAGGGGTGAAATGGTTCACAAAATTAGACATCAGATGGGGATACCATAATGTCAGGATCAAAAATGGAGATGAGTGGAAGGTGGCATTTAAGACCAACAAGGGGCTGTTCGAGCCCAAAGTCATGTTCTTCGGTCTCTGTAACTCCCCAGCGATCTTCCCAGCAATGATGAATGACATCTTCCAAGACTTGCTAAATGAGAGATAGCTGGTGATTTACATGGACAACATCTTAATCTTCTCGAAAGATAGAAAAGAACATGAGGAGAGAACGAAGAGGGTCCTGGCAAGGCTGAGAGAAAATGACCTCTACCTGAAACCTGAAAAGTCTAAGTTCGATGTACAAGAGGTTGAGTTCCTTGGGCTAATCTTGCGACCAAACCAACTGGCCATGGACCCAACTAAACTGAGTGGAATTAAGGACTGGCCACCCCCGACAAATGTCAAAGGAGTTAGATCATTCCTAGGTTTCAGGAATTTCTATCGAAGATTCATCAGCAACTTCGCCGTGATCACCAAGCTGCTTAATGATCTAACGAGGAAAGATCAACCATTCAATTGGACAGATGAATGCCAAGGGGCATTCGACACACTAAAATAAAAATTCTCCGAGGCACCAGTGTTGTTAATGCTGAACACTGAGAAGCCATTTGTAATTAAGAGTGATGCTTCTAAGTATGCAATGGGGGCTGTCCTGAAACAAACAGACACAAATGGAGACTGGCACCCCTGTGGTTATATTTCCCACTCCCTGATAGTGACTGAACAGAACTATGAAATCTATGATCGGGAACTACTGGGAATAATATGAGCCCTGGAGACCTGGAGACACTACCTCCAGAGATCCGAACACCCAACTATGATCCTATCGGATCATAAAAATCTCATGTACTTTAGAACCACATGAAAACTGAACAGATGACAGGCTAGATGGAGCCTCTTCCTGTCACAGTTCAACCTTCAATTAGTACACGTGCCAGGAAGGATGATGATACAGTCTGACATGCTATCGCGATGAGGGGATCACATACCTGAGGTCGACGATGACAATGATGACATCACACTGTTAAAAGATGAAATCTTCGCATGAACAATAGACACCGAATTGAAGGACATACTGGCAGAAAGTATGATGCGCGATGACCTACTAAAGGAGATAGTAAGGGCCATCAAAGAAGGAGGAACACCACCAATCAAGTCGGCAGTAGAAGACTGGAGAATGGAGAATGACAGAACAGTCTTTTTTAAAGACCGATGCTACGTCCCGGACGACAAGGAGTTGCGGAGGAAAATCATGGAAAAATACCACAATAACATACTTACAGATCACCCCAGCTGATTCCAGACTCTCGAACTGGTACAGAGGGACTACTGGTGGCTAGGAATGATGATCTTCATCTGGAACTATGTTGACAGATGTGCCACATGCCAACAAATGAAGGTAAACATGTATCCCACGACTCCACCACTATCGCCAATCAAATCAGAAGTGATACGACCATTTGCGCTGGTAACAATAGATTTCATCACCGACTTACCAATCAGCGAGGGATGTGACACCATCATGGTCATGGTAGACCATGGGCTTACTAAGGGGGTGATTTTCATTCCCTGCAACAAGACTGTTGATGCACTGGGGGCAGCAGACCTTTATCTGCAAAATGTGTTTAAAAGATTTGGCCTCCCCGATAAGATCATATCAGATTGTGACCCATGATTTGCCTCCAATGCATTCCAAGAATTAGGAAGACTCCTGGGAATAAAGCTGGCCATGAGTATGGCCTATCACCCACAGACCGATGGGGAAACAGAGCGAGTTAATCAAGAACTGGAAATCTATCTCTGGATCTTCTGTGCAAACAAACTGTCACAATGGAAGGGGCACCTCACCACTGCCGAGTTCACACACAATCAGAAGCACCACTCGGCAATCAAAAATACTCCATTTTACTTGATGATGGGAACCCACCCCAAGGCCATTCCCATGACATACAAAAAAACAAACATACCAGCTACCGAACAGAGGATAGCCAAATTAGGAAACATGCGGTGAGAAGCCTTGGCGGCACATGAACTGTCCTGACAAATAATGATCAGATGAGGTGGACAAGGCTTCCACCCATTTACGGTGGGGGAGAGGGTTTGGCTAGATTCTAAGAACTTGAAATTGGGATACCCGACCAGGAAACTCGCCCCTAAATGTGAAGGGCCATTCCCTATCACCCGGGTGATTTCCTCCCATGCCTATGAATTGAGGCTTCCTTCACAGTGGAGGATACACCCTGTTTTCCATGCCTCTCTCCTTTTGCATTTTAAGGAGAATGAGACACACGGGCCAAATCTTCTTCCTCCACCCCCCAAGCTGATCGAGGGAGAACTCAAACACGAGGTCGAGGCTATTTTAGCCCACAAAAGGATGGGACAAAGAACCCGATTCCTAGTGAAGTGGAAGGGCTACAGCATGGCAGAAAATACTTGGGAACCTGAGTCACACTTAAAAAATGCTCCAAAAATCCTGAGTGAATACAAGTCTACCCACAGCCTACTACCATCATGAGCCATCCCCTCCACTTTTTCATGAATGTTACACCCGACCCTGACCCCATAAGGACATTTGAACTTATCCTCAGCTTTGTCCAGGACACCGATGGCATCTGAAACGAAGAAAGGTTGCTCTCCATAACCCAAGATCGGGCACTCCTACATGGGACCGCACATAATCTTTTGGAGACTTACCGAGCCATCTCTGCCCTTGAACAGGTATTTCAGTGCCTGACTGAGGTCTACCACCTCGACCTGCTCCTGCTCATGAGGAGCTTAGATGAGCAGGTGCTACATTACAGATCCGGAGAGCGAGTCCCCATGCCACAGCAGATATTCATTATAGAGCCCTCAGATGATGAAGACGAATGATTCGAAATGCCACCAGAATGACCAACATCAACCCCACAACCTCCCCCCCATCTGTCACCATCGCCTCCACCACTGCGCACGCCCATGCCCTACCCGAGGCCAGTCTCGCCCGAATACCCACCTGCACCACCCTGGATGCAGAATTCTATCTGCTTCACCTGCATCCGAATCAGGCATTTCTCTTTGCACTGCTCCGACTACCAGTGCCCGCACTGCTGACGATGGTGCCCAGAGCACTTGGCCCTATTTTGCCTGAGCAATCCTTCACGTGACAATCTGCCACGTCACTGCACAACCTGAACTTGATCCATCATGATCAAAAATTTAACTCTTATCATCGTCCTCGGCGCCGTATTCAGCACCACCATTTTCACTATGCTCATCTTCTACATTCTTATCTGGTTCAGAATCCTCACTGCCCCACCCTTACCACGTAGCATAGCGTTCACAACTGGCACCTCAGTGCAATTTGCAAGAGCGGACGACATCATATTACCTATGAGAGTCTACACACATGATGCCCCCACTCCTACGACAATCAGCACTTTCACCGCGATGACCGACGAGGAATGGGTGATGCCCTTTGACCCAATGAGAATGGTCAGAACATAGTTTCGGGTGGAACTCGAAATGTTAGGAAGGGGCTGATGTTACAAAATGGTACCAGAGGCAGAAATCAATTTTCATTATTGTTCTTATTGTCTTACCTGAGTATGTCCCACACTTTTGTCTTTGTTCTTATTGTCTTGCTGCACATCTCTAATCACTTATCATCACTACTCCACGCTATTGTAGCAATCTGCAGATGACTCACATACTATTGTTCTACTGTTTCCATTGTTCTTATTGTTCTCGATGCATGACTCACTTTACTTACATATTAACGATCTTGTGCATGTACTATTTAAACTGCAAATACAAGACCAGTCAAGCTCAGCTTGACCTGGTCATTTCTATGTTTCTAATGAACTCCAGCTAAGTCATCCTCACTACTGTCGCTTACGAGCTTCAGTGATCCTTTAAAGAACATCTTGCTTTGATGTCGACGCTTAAGAGCTTTGACTGATTGTAGGAACCTTGACTCTAACAATTTGTCAATGCCCAGTATATATGTGAAAGACCCAAAAATCAAATAGTAGACTAAAAATGGAAAAAGGCAGAGATAGGCTGATCAAAGCTATGGAATGATGTCACCTCGATGGGTAAGTATCCGAAAGGGGCCCTGCCTCTAAAAATAAAACTGTCAACTTGTACAAATGTGGGAAATGGAAAAATAGTCATAAAATAGGGATAAAATCATAGAAAATCATAGAAAATAAAGAATAGAGTGAAATAAAATGTAAAAAAATTGGACAAATGCAGAAAATTGCCAAGACCCTTGGGACACCTCCTAGTCCCCTTACAACAAGGAGTAACTATTGATATATATATTCACTTCCACTAACAGAATACCTATAATTTCTACTGTGCATATGTTGGTACATACACTTTACAGTACATAGTTATTAGGCTACTGGACAGGCAATCATGGTGTTAAAAACTCAAATATTGAAGGTTGCCATTCAGATTATCAGTTTGGTAGTGAACCAAACAAAACCAAGCAACACTGTTTCTCAATGGCCCATACTTACGCATCCATATACAGGCCCCATTAAAACCAGACTAATACGCCTATGATGATCATCTAAACTATGTATGTACTATAATGTGTGAAATGTATTTATCTAAAGTAAGTAAACAATTTCAAGTGCAGATTATAAACTAATTGAACGTAGCCTTTTTGAGATCATTCATCAAAAATTCTGGAAGTACAAGATGGCTGCGATACTTTCTCGCTGCTCATGCGGCTTGTTGTTCATTGAGTTCTTTGTAATATGCATCGACAAATTGGCGGGAATGGTTTGCAAAGCTAAAACTTGTTTAGTAACACACCGCTGCATCGAATCGAGAGAAATGGCATCTAATGCTCAACACATTTCTCTCTCGATGATCTTCTTAAGATGACTCTGGATTTGATCAGTAAAGGCACTTGGCATAACCCCAACACTCCTCAATAAAACTTCAGCAAGAAGTGACTCGAAATCCATGTGCATTGCAAGTTTCTTCAAGGATGGTATCAACATGGGCAAAGTCTGGCTCGTTGAATAATACTCGACAGCAGCAGCAGTCTATGGCAGGAGGTGCACATTTGAAATTCTTGCATTCCGCTCATAGTTTACTTGCATCTTTGAAGCTGTGTTCTTCAAGAATTGTGGCCTTTGAAAGCTCCATGCTGGCGTCCTTCCGGAAAAATAAAATGACTGCACAGTACCATCATAAAGAACCGTATCACCCATCCGAACTTTCTTCTTGGCAAATGACCCATCGGCATTGTAGACTAATTTTATCGCAGCGTCGTGTTTGGAAACTTCAATCCCCCAGTTAGTGCCCGGATTTCGTGTGAATTTCGGCATTCGACGCGCAGTTACTAAACTTTGAGATGACTGGGGCGTTGTCATAGAAAAATCTGTGCTCGTTCAAGGTAAAACTCGATGAGGACTGCATGAGCCTGCTCAGTGATATGCTCGCTCGTGAAGTATCCATCTCTGTTCTTCCCTGGCTTCATCACTCGTCGCGCATTTCCCATTCCATCAGGAGACTGGAGCCAGCCGAAATCTGCCGAAACGAAATCCGCGATGCACCTTCACCCTTTGTGTAAGGCTTTGCCTTATGATACCATTACCTCTTCCTTCGATCATGTGCATAAATATTGTTTCGTCGTGGAACCACCGAACCAGGCAATCACACGCTTTCCTTGCATTTCAGTGGCTTCTGGCTCGTTGTCCTTTGTCCAATTCTGTAAGCACCCCTGGATTTCTCGCCATGCATCTTGTCACGGTACCACACAACATCATGGCCATCTGCATAGTACTAGCCTTTTTTTGGCGCCATGAAACGGTAACCAAGATCTTCAGATACTGACATGCCGTTCTCTCGGATATTTTCCTTGTGATGCCATGCTTGTGCATCACATCAGGATGTTTCAGGAATTCAACAATCTTTTCGCGGAAATATTCTTCCAAAGTTCCTGGAGATGGAGATCGATGTTGGAAGCTAGATCTGCCTTACAGTTGTTCGAATTTATGCATAGCGCCACCAATTCCGTCACACTCCCGAGTCGACGCCGTGTCTGCAGACAAGGCAGTTTGCATTGCTGCCTGCAATAATAGTAGCGGTCAAAGTAGGACGATTATCCACGGATTATGTCCACGATTTTTGGGACACGGATAATCGTGATTCTCGAAGCCGATTATTCGACGCGCTTACATCACGCAGAAGCTGTCAAAATGATTGTGTCCCATAATCGCCCTCGATAATCGTCACGGTCAAGGTGACTCGGATTATTGACACGATTTTTAATCGCACTATCAAAGTAGGGCGATTGATAGACTTTGACCGCTACTAATGTTTCTTACCCTACTTTCATTGCCTCTGAAGGTCAATCCTCAGTCGAGTACTCTTGAGCTTACACAGAAAGATAGTGATCGATTCAAACAATGTTGTCAAGGCTGCATGAAATTGCGGGGAAAAGGAAATGAAGCGTACTACTACTTCTGAAACAACGAATTGAAGAATAACTTTTTATCATTGCCCTCTATTATCTGGAAGTGCATTCCGGACAAAACTTCCAGACAGTCCAAAATGCTACTTCTGGACTGGAGAAATCTTGGAATTGTTGGAATACGTAGCTGGGTATTATCCGGGGTTCGGGCCAGTTTTGTCCGGACTTAGAACTCGCGTGACGGCCAAAATATACTCAAAATCTGTCCGGATTGGCGAGCGCCCTTAGGTGGTATATATCCTATGGTTTCAATATGGTCCGACAAGTCCGAGTCAACGGATCCTAATATCCTCCTCACAGTCATGACATCGTGAGTCGATCAACGAATTTGGGAGGAAATAATAGGTTCACAAATGTCGCCGCAGATTTTCGCTTGCATGACAGTAAACTATAAGTCTCTAAGTTGTGGATTGTATGGCGCCTTGAGTTCTCCTGACAGAGTCGTAACTTGAAGTTGCTGCGTGACGAGTTTGTCAAGAGTTTGGCTCATGCTCATTCATGCTCGTTCATGCTAATCAGCGCTTCGGAGTCATTTACATGCATGGTTCGATGTATCCGACGCATGGGCATCATACACATCCTGCCACATGTAATATCAGGTGGAACTGACCAGCTGATGCGTTGTCGTGTGTCTACATTCTCGGCTGGATGAAGTAGAGGCAGAAAGGTGCCGGCATGATTGTTTGAATGCTTCAAGAATAACAGGTGACAGTCCGGACCTTGGGGCACGCGTGTGCACGATATCGATGGAGTCTCGCGGGTAGCGTTAACCTCAAAGTTGAGGATTCTGAGATCATAACTGAGCCTAAAAACACTTGACCAATGGCGTTACGATCACTCCACATCTGATACTTCTCTTCTCGCGTATGTTTTATCGGCGGTGAAGGAATATTGATTTTGGTCATGATCACAAGAACTGTGTCCGATCTTCTTTTCCAGGCAAGAAGACTAGACATTAAATATACGTTGGTGAGTTGTTACTACATATATCGTCCCTAACATCATCGAGTTGTTGATTTCACTTCCATGGGCGCTCAAACTCAACGTGACTCCGAAATGACCGATGAAAAGCTTGACTCTGCCTCAGAGTCTGGTTCTCAGCCCACCGACCCTGAGAAGATTGTTGAGGAGAGGAGGCTGGTGCGGAAGCTGGACCAACGAATCTTGCCCATTACTTGCCTCCTATATCTGTTTGCCTGTCAGTCCAGCAGTTTGTCATTCAAAAAAATCTCCTGATTCTTTGCAGACCTCGATCGTTCGAACTTGGGCAATGCACGGCTGCAAGGGCTACCAAAGGATATCCTTGGGGGCGACAAGAGTGGCAAGCTTTTTGACTGGATCAATTCTGTATTCTTCTTCTCATATGTAAGTGGCCTATGATCGTTATCTTTCCAATACTAAGGCTTTCATATCAGATTTTATGCCAAGTTCCCGCCACCATCACTTCGAAGCTGTTCCCCCCACGTGTTTGGATGGCTTGTGCGGCTATCGGCTGGGGAATTACTTCCACCTTGATGGTAAGAGGACAAGAACCTCATTTCATCGTGTAGTACTCTGATCATTGCCCAAGTCAACTGGTTTCAACTTCGCTGGTGTGGTTGTAGCACGGGTATTCTTGGGTGTCTTTGAAGCCGGATTCGGTCCAGCGATTCCATTGTATTTTTGTATGTCAGCCTTTCACAACGTCTGACATATGTGCCGAACCGAATCCGTAGCTTTCTTCTACACTAAGACGGAAATGGGACTTCGGGTTAGTACTGGTGTGTCCCTGGTGTCAAATTTCGATCCCTAATTCTTCTGCAGATGGCATATTGGTTCGGTTTCGCCGCGGTCGCTGGCGCTTTCGGTGGCCTTATTGCCTTCGGTGTTCAGCATATTCATTCCCCGGTGTCAAATTGGAGGCTGTTGTTTATTATTGAGGTGAGAGAATCCCTCATAAACTTGAGCAAAACTTAGTGCTGAGCTACTTTTCAGGGCATACCAGCAGTTTTGCTAGGATTTTTGACTCTATTGTTGCTCCCGAACCGGCCGGAATCTACGACCTTCCTCAATCAACGTGAGCGTGAGGTAGCAATCGATAGAATGAACAGGTCTACCCGTGGTGATGTTGGTGCTGTCGTGCAAAAAGGTCAATCCTTCGTCTGACGTAATAGATAATTCACGAGCGTCGTAATCTTTCTAGCGCACATATTTATGGCCTTCCGTGACTGGAGGGTAAGTAGTGCAGTTTAACTGACTAGGGCTTTACTGACATCGTTTCTACCAGATTTATACTGGAGGCGTCATCTATTTTGGGCTGAATTGTGCTTTAGCCTCCATCTCTGCATTTTTGCCAACGATCATCAAGACCTTCGGTTACAGTAGGTGCCACTTTTAATCCAGTCGAGACGTAAGGTTTTGACAACAGATGCAGCGAACGCCCTGGCCCAACTGCTCACAGTTCCACCATATGCCGTTGCTGCCGTCGTTCTTTGTCTGTTCTCCTATACTTCAGATAGATTACAAACTCGAGGAATAATTGTGGCCATTTCTTGTACTATTGGGGCCATTGGATACTTGTAGGTCCCCTTTCCACGACTTACCTTCAGTAGCTGATTGGGCCACTCCATTCGGCAGAATATTACTCACTGTGCATACAAACATTCATGCTCAGTATTTCGCAACGTTTTGTATCACAAGCGGGACCTATACGAGCATCGGTATTATCATCGCCTGGTGTACGTTTTACGCCGTCGAACCCGTTTCGTCACTCACAGCTTGATCAATCAGTTGCACACAATCTTGGATCAGAGACCAAGAGAGCGACTGGCATTCCTATGTTCATGGCTATAGGGCAATGTGGGAGTGTCCTTGGATCGCATCTTTACCCTGCTACCGAAGGGCCGCATTATATGTAAGCCTCTTCGCTTTGACTGCTCGATTTGTTGCTTAAGGCGATTTGGTCCACAGCAAAGGATTTGCAGGTGGGTTGTCTGGTTGAATATTCTGATGTAGTTTCCTAATCGGTGATGCGTTAGTCACAATGGCTCTCGAGTTTCTTGGTGCTACCTGCGCCATTATTCTTTCGGTAACTTCGTCTGCGTTTCTGTTATGATCGTCCATCTCATAACCAAGCAGATATCATATCGGACAGACAATGCTCGGCGCGATAGACGGTATGGCAAGTCTACTCCGGACAGCATGGTTGATACCCATGAGTTGGCAGACAAAGTATGTCAAAGATATCGAGGAGGGTCAGCACTGACAGTTGTTTCACAGGCGTCTAACTTTAGATATGTAGTCTGAGAGACCAAGGGATGGAATGCAAGATTATGCTCACGTTGGACCTATATATATATAACGAGTTGCTGCTTGCTATGCTTTGTTACACGCTCGTGATGATTATTCGACCCCTCCACAAATCCCGATAGCGCATGGGGTTTACTCTATGTAAGAATCCGGGATTCGATACTGTTCTCTGCCATACCGAGTCTTCTTTTAAAGAACCTAGTCACATACGACATACTACATAAATTACACCCAAGCGAGGTTTTCTATCTAATCTAATATGCAGGATTATTGCTACGGGATTACACTACTTCTAACTTTTGTCTATTAAGACTTGCCATCATCTCATCCGAGAACCCGAGGTGTGCCTTGACAAGAGACGGAGGCGTTAATGCCAGCCATTGTGCCAGTGAGATGTCCTGGAACAAGCCTGATATGTATTGAGATCATTAAGAGTTCAGAATATGATGGCCCATAATCACTTGCCTGATGCAAAAACCTCGAGGAATTTAAGCGTCGTATTTCCCGTGTTCTCCACATAATGTCCTACAAAGCTGTGATGAGAAACCGTAAGAGCCCAAAACATTCGGGACACACCAAACGATGGAGGAACGTAACCAACATCACCAGCCTAAATAAGAAATACAGCAAAGAAACATGATCTATGGGAGTAGGGTCTTACCATGAAATTGAAGGTTTGAGCATTTGTGGTAGATGCGAACAGCGTCATGCGTGCTTGGCCTGAACTGTTTTTGCGACGGTTTGACTCGATCGTTCGCAGTGTACAGGCTAACTTACATGAAGAAGCTCCACTCTGGTTCGGTCGGATGCCACTAATAAATCCAATCAATGGAATTCATGAAGCATATCGGTGGGACTTACGTGTAATTCCCTGGATCAAATATGAGTGACTTTTTTTTTTTCAGCTCAAGCGACTGCGTACCTCATGCCTCCAACCTCCACTTCAACCTCAACGGCGCTTACTTTTTCAGCCACCTTGAAAGTCCTTGAATCTACCACCTTTACACTCCCTCCAGGCGTTTTCGTTGCATTGACTCTGGACAGGGCAAACGTATACGGATTTAGAGTGTCATTAGGAATTACTATGTCGTTATCGATATCCTCCGGTGGTGGGGACGCTGATATACATTATGGACCACATGATGCAAAAAGAAGAGATGCATAAACTTACAAGGAAATATGTATAGCTCTGTTTCGGGTATATGATCAAATATGCTCAAATTCTGGACCCCAAAATTTTTTGCTAGGACCGTTTTGGGAACATGTGCAAGCCAATCTGTGAGAAGAAATGTGGCATCCTCGGAAAAAGCACCAGAATCGAAGATGAGGAGGAACTCGGCGCCATCTTTCGTTGTGTTCTTTGCTTGGATGGAATGCGGATTACCGGGAGGGAAGTACCACAGGTCTCCTTCACCCTGAGCGAAAATCATCAATGTATAATACAGGATAACAGGTGTAGAGGCACGGACCACATCTCCAACAAATACTTCACCTTGAGGGTTCACCGTGCTGATCCTAACATCACCCTGGGAATGATGGATAAGTAGCGAAGGACAACAAGCAAACACTATATTACTTTTAGCATGTAAGCCCACTATGTAGGAACCGTTATGATAGTGGAACAGAATTTAAGGGCAAGATACGAACCTCAGCAGTATTGTGCCAGTGCATTTCGCTATTGAAAGCTGGTCAGGAGTCGCCACTTTAAACATGGCCAGATCACCCACCGGATTGCTCCGGCCTCGAGACGCATATTGACTCCTAGAAACCAAAGGTTAATTGGCAATTCAAGGCGTAAGTAAGGAGGAAAGTGATCACCTGCCAAGGCAGTCGCAATAGGTAATGAATTGGCTATGCATGTGTAAGGATGGATCTAAATATGATTAGATGCATCGACGTACTATTTTGCTGACGAGACCAGCCCCCGGCAGTTACTCGATTATGACTGAGCGAGAATGGCCACTTTGCATTAGGGACCTGGCCATTGTCTGTCTTCGGCGGCGCAAAGGCATCCGGGTTTTGAAGCTCCAAGGCTTCATTCTGCGGACCAAGGATGGCAGCCGGAGCTCCTCCACCAGCCGCATTGAAGGACCGGCGACTTGCATCTGTAGTGGCCGGATTGATAGGAGAGGCCGCAGGGAAGACAAACGCCGGGGCAGGCGCGGCGTAGGACACTTGCGCGAGAAGAACTATCACAGTTAACACAAATATGCCGCTGTGTAACATGATGGGCGCAGTGAAATGGAATGTCCCAGATGCCCTTTCTATATAAATCGGGATGAATATTTTTGATTAACGTTTTTACTCCTTGAGGCTCGACGCGGCGACGTCCTTCCATTCTCTCTATCACCGTTAGCACCGATTGGGAGCGGAGATCCGTTCGTTGATAGATTTAGCGCCCACCATATTGGTAGCCTCTGTAGTCAAACCGAATAAGCCAAAATTTGGATGCAGAGAGTCGCTTAGCCGATTTCGAATTCAAAGATTCCTGCATTTCACCAGAGCAGACTGATGAGTCATGAGCACGCGCATGTGACAGTGTGACACACTCGATCACGTGAGTCACACTCGGACAATACCCCTGCTTTTCAGTGCTCAGCTTCTGTCCTGATCACTATTGTACTCACTATTCCTACAACATGTCAACAGAAGGTGATGTTTTCTCCGATAACGGGCCAGTTATCGTGGATTGCGATGTCCTCGAGGCAGCAAAAGAAAATGTTCAACCTCTCGCCTCAGGCCGCCGCGTCACCACGCTTTCTAACATCCTGGCTACTCCGCATGCGAAGAGGGAAGCAAAATTCTCAGCTTCTCGAAACCGACTTCGCATAAACGTCGAACTAGCAATGGATGAAGAAGACGGTGACTTGCTAGATGCCTACTACCAACTGGTGCACTGGACAATCGAAAGCTACCCTCAAGGCCCAAGTGTGGAGTCTGGGCTCATTGAACTTCTGGAAGAGGCCACTAGAGTCTTGAAAGACCATAGGGGTGGCATGTGGCGAGGAGATTTGAGATATCTTAAGCTGTGGCTGCTTTATGCCAGCTTCGTGGAGAAACCGATTATTATACACAAATTCTTGATCGCAAATGAAATAGGGACAAACTTTGCTTTGCTTTATGAAGAATATGCGGCTGTTCTGGAGCGAGATGGACGGTGAGTAAGCCATATCAGCCTTCCCTCCTGACAGACTAACTTGTTATGATCCAGGCGAAAGGACGCTGACGAGGCATATGCACTCGGTATCGCAAGGAGAGCCTCGCCACTGGAACATTTACGGACTAGGCACAGTGAGTTCCAAAAACGCATGATGTCCAATATCCTTCCTACCCCAGGTCCATCTGTGACTCCTGTTCCTGTGCCTTCGAGACCTGTGCTCGCGACGTCCGCACTGGCACCATCGTCCGGCACCACCGCTTCCATGCATCACGACCTTCTTGCTTCATCAACCACCCGTCCGGCTGCCAACGCCCGTCTCCAGATTTTCATGGACCCTACAGGTCTCCAGTCATCACAGGCTGCGGAAACATCTGCAAACGCATGGACTGATCTTGGCACACGTAAAACGAGGATCAAAGAGAATGTTCCCGAGGTGGAAAAGCTTGCGGGGACGACATTAAAGCAAGCTGGGCGATCAAAAAGGGTCGCTTCTGGTTCTGGTTCTTCATCTTCCGCATCTGTTGCGGCTTCGAGCTCCAAAATTATCCCTTATCGCGATGCAGCCCCGGCGGATATGGCGGCTCCACCTGTGCCTGCGGCGAAAAAAGCGCAGCACGCAGTGCCGAGGACACCTGCGAAAACCGAGATCACACCATCTGTGGATGGCAAGGAAGGGGCCGGGTTAGGGGCTGGCCTGTCTACCCCAATGTTCACGCCATTCCATGACGATGTGAGCTTGCTGGTCTTCTTTACCTTAGTCACGCAGTACTGATGTTCTGTCCAGGTACCTTCCACACTAACAGACGCCGCGGCGCCAGTCCCGGAATCCGTCATGAAAGTCAAAAAAGCTGGAATGAAGGCGCCAGTACTAGCGTCGGAAGCGGAGGCTTTACGAAAGGACCCTTTGAAGAATTATTCCAAAGCGAGTGTTGAAGACGACATTTGAACCCATGTAAACTTATATGTTAATGCTGTTGAATAATTTATAGTTGTTCTTTCAGACTTGTCGCTATGCAACCGAATCCCTATATCACGTGCTCAGCTACTTTGGCTTCCTCTGCTAAGTACCAGCTCCATTTCCATACAGATAACGGTCGATGCATCCGCGGAGGTCCTGATCATTATCATCACGCTTCATTCATCTCGTCATGCAGAGTGAGGCAGGTGCCTTTAATTTTCTGATGCCGTCCGCTTGCTTCCTATCTAGAAGTCCACTCTCACTTTTCGCCGGTAGAAAGCCGCGGCGCCAGAATCCCCTGGTGTTCTAGTTCGCTATGGTGTCTTCCTCAGAAAAGTCCAACCTACATGCCTGCCTTATCACAGGAGACTGTACAAAAGGCCTCTCAAGTGGTCAGAATTCCCATCATTTTAATCCATCTCTCGTCTTACGCACACGCTCAGTTGGACGCAATGCATCACTGTCACTTCTTTATGGCGTTTACGATTATGCTCTTCGTGTCCTTCGTCAGTTGTGCGCCTGTTTCGCGCCCAACGTCTGATTCAAGCACCACATCGGAGTGGCTCGTGGACTCACTGGCTGGAATCGAGATAATAAACGCGACTCCCACCGACAATGCGCTATCCTCATTGCAGCCGCTAGACGTTCTAGGTCTATCGATTTCTGTGAAGACGATTCCCCAGTACGTACCGGTCTTGCCATCATGCCCAATGCCCCCCGACTAATTGGCATTGATAGTTTCATCTTCACAACGACTCTTACGATGAGTGACTTTCTAACAAATCTTATCAATACTTCGAATAAACGGTCAGTATATTTTTCAGTGTAGATATTGATCTTGTTACTAACAATACTCGCTTTCAGACTTCCTTCCAAGGCTCACCGCCGCACCGTACGCCGTTACAGCAGCCGTCACCCGGTGAGTTTGGCGCCACCTCCAAATTTAAGTGAATCTGACTGGCCGTTCGTCAGTAATCTTGTCAGACTAAAAGAGATTTCTTGGCTATGCCTCCTAGACATCATCCATGACATGAGTAAGTCAGACCAAGCATTGATGATCGTGCTGCTTCCTGACTAGTCTTTCTCAGGTACTCCGAGCGACCAAATGAGATACCCACACGTCCTTCCATCAAAATGACCGTTAAAATGACCGGGTATTTGTTCTGTTAGGCGCACGCCGCGCGAACGCCACAGCCACAGCCACAGCTCGTGAGAGCATGCTTCTTGAATGGCAAGGTTAGGATGGCACTGCGGTTATCAGATTCAAGGTTCTACTGTAGTCAGTAGCTTTTCGATCAAAGGAAATGTATTTGTAGACTCGCCTTTGTTCGTGGAAGCCAAACTCCCCGCAAGTATAAATGTTATGGAAGTTACGTAAGCACCGCGAGTTTTTTGTATACTTGCTTTCATTCGGTGGTGGCAAGACTAGAAGATCCAATTTGAACTGGATTCTTCACTTTCTTCATTTCTGTAGTCTCTTTAACGTCTCTGTTACTTCTCACAGTTCCCGATAATCAAGATGGATCCAGACTTCAGTCCTGCACTTCAAGACAACGAGGGCCCCCATTCTCACCCTTACCTTCACGAACCTCTCTTATACATATCCAACATACCTCCTTATGTCTCTGATGAAAATCTCGCACATGCCTTTGTGACCTGCGGTCCCTTCAGACCCAGGATCCCACGCGACCAGTCCAACAATTTGCTGTCTGGAACGATCGAGTTCAAGTTCTTAGAGAAGGGTGAGTTATTATTTTTCGTCGCGACATACTCTGCTTCGCGCGAAAATGTAATATCGACTACTTTCGCTTAGCCGAAAAGGCACTTGCCACCCTTCAATCGCGCCCTTTGCCTGGCCTCACGCCACCCGTACCATTGGTCCTGTCACCCTATCCACCCACCAGTCCGCCCACCCCATTGCCACCTCCGTCTGCTCTTCCACGACTTGTGAAGCATCTCATTCCAGGCTTTACCGATTCCCAGCTTTATGATCTCTTCCGACCCTTCGGAGCCCTGGCCTCCGCACGAACACAGACCCATTTTGGGCCTGATACTGGTATCGTAGAATTTTGGAACGAAGATGATGCTCGTGCGGCCGAGGAGGCTTTACATTGTGCTGATGTCGAAGGCCAGAACATCGGGGTTCAAGTGTATCAAACACGGCGAACCAGCGGGACTGTTGCCGAATTTAACACAAATGCGCCTACTTTTGTGCCATCAGGATCGGTGTATCCAGCCTACCCCACGCAGGTCATTGTTGTGCCTCTTTTGATGATTACACGCCATTCACATCTCTTCGCACTTTGTAGTATTCTCCTCCTCGTGGCAGTCCGTATTCCGGACGATCGTCATTACAACCCGTTGCACCGTTTGTGCATGGCCCTGGTCAACAAGTTCAGTTGGCCCCAGTGACAGGACCCGGCTCAGCTAGTCACAGTGGTCTGATCGATCCTTGCAACTTGTTTTGTAAAGTTAGTTTCCCGACACATCGCTAATCCAAGGCTAACAATTCTTCAGAATCTAGATCCGGAGATTGATTCAAATGGCCTCTTCACTTATTTCCGCCAGGTAGGACTTACTCACTGTTACTGATTTTATACCGTTGTTCAACGCTTCCTTTTAGTTTGGTCAGATTGTTAGGTATGGATCATTTCATGCACAAGACATACAGCCAGTTGACACACAGATAGCGCTCGCGTCATGCGCAACGAAGCTGGCGAAAGTCGTGGATTCGGTTTCGTATCTTTCCAGACCCCCGATCAAGGTGATTTGCCTTTTATTTCATTCATCCAACCACCGTTCAAAAATGTCTTGATGCAGCTTCCACCGCCATGCATGCTATGAATGGGGTACAATTGGGAAGCAAACAAATAGTCGTGCGTTTACACGAGCCGAAGCAATTGAGGCAAGAAAAGTTGGCACAACGTTTCGGTCATAATGGTCATCCAAGGAGTGCCAGTGGTGCTACAAGCCCTACAGCCAGTGAAGGTGGTGAGAGTTATCCTGGTTGGCAAAGCCCTCGCCATCAGTCATCTTCACTCGGGTCGCCAATTCCAGGTCATTATGAAAGACCTGATCGAGCAAGAAGAGGATCTGGCAGTTACTACAACGTATGTTTACCTCTTGCCAATCGGAGGGTGGACCTCATATTTTTGCAGGCCGCTCTTGCTGGTACGCTCAACATGTCAATGCGCTACGATGACCTGGCTGGATTGTCACCTGTGGTGCGGAAAGAAGTATTAACTGGAGAATTGTGTCGTCGTGTCAAGTCTATGGACATCATCCCCAACACTGAGGTGGATATTGTCGTCGAGTCACTCGTCGCTCTATCCCTCAGTGAGGTTATGGCAGGTATTGAGGATCCAGCGAAGCTCAAGGACCAGGTACATGTGCTTCGGAAGGCACTCAAGCCGCCTAACCATCCGTCGCGATCGAAGTCGCCGTCCCCGGCCGCCTCACAGGGTTCCAGTCTCCTCGATCCTAATGCCAACGCTACAGCAAGCGCACCGGAACACCCATCCACCCCCATCTCGGTCAGCGCCTCTCTGTCCACCCCTCCCCGCACATCGTCGCCCTCTGGGTCCGTTCCGCCCGTGTCAGAGCGCGATCGCATGATGGCATCTGTTAGCAAGTTTGAGTCGGTGCGCCAGTCGGAACTCACCGACCTCTTGATGAGCCTTCCAAAGCGTGAGCGCGCGATGTGTCTTTTCAATGCCGAGGTCTTGCGTGCGAAGCTCGCAGATGCGAAGATGGTGTTAGATAGCGAGGAGGCGGATGAGGAGGCACGGAAGTCTGCTAACCCTCCTCCTGCTGACACCGAGCCTGCAACGTCTACTTCCCAGGTGCCTGTCACACCTCAGACGAAGAAAACTGCTGCATCGATCTTGGAGGACTCTCCTAAGACACCAGATTTGTCGTCTAGGGGTCCGTCGGCAGCGTCGTCGCCAGTGCCGGGAACCCCTGGGGGCGCGATGGCTACGCACACGGTGGCTTCGCTGGCAAAGTTGCCTGCTTCAGAAATCATTCGGATAGTGTCATCGGCGAATCCTACCGGCTTGCCGCTGCCGAAAGCTGATACTCTTGTTATGCAGGCTACAAATGAGTTTATTGATGGTCTGATGGATAAACAACCTCAGGTGCAGAAGCAGCAGCTTGGTGATAAGTTGTAGGTTTTGCTTTTATCTGATGCCATTAGGTTTGCTGAGCGGTTCTCCTTCTGCAGATTCAAAGTTGTGAAATCGTTTGGCATCAAAGGAGCAGTTCGTAGATTGTGATTTCGACTTGCATGCTATAGCTTATTCTTCTTTTTTCACAGCCCAAGGTCACGATTGCCCTGTTGGACCAAGAAGATCTCCGGTCCTTGGCACATCTCATGAATAGTTACCCATCCGTATTACGAGAGAAGGCTCTTGCGTTGACAACCACCAAATAGATGGCCCCGATCTGTTTCCCACTCCAACTTCTTGTTCATTGATTGCCCCCATTCATATCATACTCCTTTGAATTTTATTTCCCATACATCTAGCGGATTCGCATTCAATATCGGAATTATACACACTGCTCTATATCCTTCGTAGCTCCCGAGTCTTGTCCGGTCTGGCCTTGCGTTTTGTTTCTTTAAAATAGTGACCTCCCATACCTTTTACGACCTGTCATGACTATTATTTCTATCTACGTTTTCCCCCTTGCTTTGTTCGGTTGAATCGTCGGGTGTAAGCTGTAAGCCTCATTTGCTAATGCCCACCCAGTTGCCGTTATATATGCATGCGCCATGGATGACATGATCAGTGATCGATGTGAGGTTGCAAGTGTCCTTACGTATATGCTCGATCATCCGGTCAAAGACTTCAGGGCAACTTGAAAGACATTCAATACAATCGGCTATCATGTCCTACATACAACCATCGAGTTAGCCTACATAGGATCGCTTTTAGTTGTGAGAATTCCGAAAATAACGCGCAAAGGAGCTACATAGCCCAAGGAAGACAACTGACAGCTGCATGCGCTCCGAAGGTGATTGAGTATATACAAAATTCAAACGTCATTGAATGACAAGGCTGCCAATGCGTAGCAATTGAATGAATGATGCCGTGCGCGGCAGCACGCGTGGCAGCTCACACAAGCTAGTCACAGCTCCATCTTGAACGATGTCGTACACGAGAACCGGTGTATTACCTCCAAACCCCAATAGTGCCCGAGGAACCTATACGAAGCTTAGCGCGAGCAAGGACAAAATAATCTATGCGAATGGAAGGACTATAATCGTATGCCGCGTGGCTTATATGGCCCCTTATCATATTTGCTGATGTATCTTCTGTTATAGCTTCGCGATCTGAACGTGAATGCGTTCCATTGGCCTCTTGTGACGCGTCCTCTGATCTTACGTTGGTACAGAACCCCTCCCTATCAGTGACATACACTGGGCATGCGAAGAACACAAGTGTTGCACGGATATCGCCATCAGGGTATTACTGTGCGTCCGCAGATGTCGCGGGAAATGGTGAGCATTTCTCGTTTGATTAAGCTTCTCGTTGCTCGATTTTTGCGTTAGTAAGAATCTGGGATACAGTCGGGGAGGATCAGACACTGAAGGCGGAGCACCGAGCGATCTCGGGGCGTATGTGCGTGACATGTCCTGCGCTTCCTGCGCCAACTCATCTTCATCGTGTATAGCAATGATATAGATTGGGATATGGAAAATAAGCGGCTGATTGCAGTAGGGGATTCTGCAGGAAAGTGCGTTGTTTGCTACATCTGCAATGTTGGCATATTTCCTGACTGCGGCAGCTCAGGTTTGGACACGCATTCATGGTGGAAGGGAATTCATGTGGCGAAATAAGCGGGCATACTAAGGTGAATTATTCTTGATATCCCTTATCGACGTGCTCTTAAAGTGTATATTTCTTATAGCGCATCAATGCCGTTTCTATCCGACAGCAACGACCGTTTAGAGCAGTAACTGCTGCAGACGACCATAAAATTATATTCTATCAAGGTATGCAAGCGGGGCTGGACTTCTCTTGTGACAAGGATCTGACTCCGGCTTTTGCAGGGGTCCCATACAAATATAACCGTGTAAAAGAACTTGGTTTTTTCTATACCGGTCTAGTATTGATCTCCCCCGCCAGACTATTGAAACGCATACCAATATGGTACAAGATGTTCGGTACGCGCCGTCGGGCGATCATTTTGCAAGTGGCGGATCCGACATGAAGCTCTTTGTTTACGATGGCAAAACGGGCGACACGTTGGGAGAGTTCACTGAGACCGGACATAAAGGCAGCATCGTATGATCATACTTGCCACTCAGCTTGCACAACATTTACTAATTCTCTGCTTATGTAGTGGGCTTGTACGTGGAGCCCCGATAGCAGATCATTGGCTAGCTCGTCTGCGGATCGCACAGTGAAACTATGTGAGTACACATCTACCCCTTGTCTGTAGTCCTCATCCGGCTTCCTTGTGTAGGGGATGTGGAAACCCGGAAAGCGGTCACAACGTGGATACTAGGCACCGATATCGGCTATCAGCAAGTAGGTAATACCTGGAGTGGAGAGAATGACATCGTCTCGCTATCGCTGTCCGGGGATCTAAACGTTTTTGATCCCAGGATAGGTGATAAACCCGCTCGAATCCTAACAGTAATACCTAGTTGACTGAGTTTTCCGCAGCTGTGCTGATATCATCCATGTTTCTTCTAGGCTACCCAAAAAGCTATTTCAGTCCTAGCCCCAACATGCTCCGAGACATTCCTCGCGGGAACGGCCACCGGGCGTGTGCTATTGTTCTCATCTGCAGGCGAATCGACAAGCATCCAGGGAGAGGGGCACTCCAACATTGTTACTGGCATCACTGTATCGCGGACGCAAGAAAAGATTTTCTCTGTCGGGTTCGATGACCGCGTTCGCGAGATAGAAGGGGACGGACGAGGATTCCTGTTTGTGTTTAGGCCTCTGCGCGTCCCATATTAATTGCGTTAACCTGGGACTCATTTCTCAGATCAGCATCAGCTTCGACCGCATCCCAGCCTAAATCCGTTGCGATTGCTGGGGACTCTACAGTCTTCGTAGCGGAGGTCAACACCGTGGAAGCCTTCCGGTCCAACCAGCAAGTCTTCCAACAAACTAACAAGTCTGCTCCCACTGCAATTGCTGCATCGGAATCTATAATTGCCATCGGAGGCGAGGTGTGTCATGCTTCTTTTGTGCGTATGGGCTGAAATAACACTGTTTACAGGACTTTAAAGTCTATCTGAATGAGTGGGACGGCAAGGCCCTTACGGCAACCGGAGTTCTAGAAGGAAATACGGGTATCGTTTCGGCGCTAGCGTTTTCGCCAGATGGCAAATTGTTGGCTGCTGGAGATGTTCGTGTCCTCTACTTTTCCCTCTGGTCACTGTTCTGACGTTCTTCTCAGTCGAAAGGCAGAATTGTTCTCTTCGATGTCAAGGAGAAAAAAGTCAGTCATATATAATTGAGTTCATGTGTACTGTCAGCTAACCAATCATGCAGTCAATCACCTCTCGTTGGACAAGTCACACAGCACGCATCAACTGTATTTCTTGGACATCGGACTCTCTACACTGCGCTTCTGCATCGCTTGATACGCACGTGTATATTTGGAGTGTTGCGAACCCAATGAAAAAAATTGCTATCCTGAATGCTCAGATTGGTGGGGCAAATGCCGTGCTTTGGCTCGAGGACGGAAAGAATCAGGATGCGAAGACAGGAAAGCTGGCCAGTGCTGGTGCGGATGGATGCGTCAGGCTTTGGAAAGTGACATTCCACGCATGATTTGGATACATAGAACGAACGTTGAATATGAAATTTGGAATGTAATTTGTATTTGGAAGACGAAATTTTGATAAAACAAACAAGAAGCATTGAAAAAAGAACAAGAAATATACAAGAATAGTTACTATAATGAGAAAGCCTAAATAGCAGGAACCGTAGATACTATTGTAACAATCACATTGCCCTAAGCCATTTCAACATCTTCCACGGGCATCTCTACCGGCTCTTCTACAACAGGTGCTGCGGTATCCGAGTCTCCCATAAACGCATCCAACTCCTTATCCAACTCTTCGGCGGTCTTCGGTTTTTTCGGTCCTGGACGAGATGCGGGCCCCCCACCTCGAGACGGACGAGATCGGATTGGTCCAGCTCCTCGGCTGTCACCGATCTCATTAGTTAGTCGTGGAAGAAAAGCGACAAGAAAAGAACAAACGGGGCGGAAGGGGGATTGGCTTGAGCGTTGCCGCGGCTAAGGCGATCCAGAAGGGGCGGTTTTTGGATTCTGTTGATAAGCGAGGATGCACTTGTTGCCCCACGAGGATTGCGAGGCGGCATTGTATCGTAGGCTATCGACATCGGTTGTCCTACGACAAACAATATTAGCATGGACGATATGAACCACCAGCGCCGCAGATATGGAAGGTAACATCTACGCCGCGGAGGCAAATGGAATGAGAGAACACGTTACCCTTGGCGAGGATTCCATCGAACTGCTTCTTGGCACGCGTGGCCTCTGCAGGCGTCTCGAATGCGATAATGGCGATACCGGATGAGCGTCCGCTGCGATCGTACTTTAAAGAGTGACGCAAAAAATCGAATGCGCATAAGCGAATGAAGTCGACGTTGGTTTTCACATGTAGGTGAAGCTCTGGGCTGGCCGTACCCTGATAAGTGGCTCCCGAACAAGCGTGCCTATCTGTCCAAAGATGGCCTATTGGATTATTTACAATGAGATGGGTGAGGCGGACGAAAAAAAAAAAACGCACAATGAGGTCTTTCGGTGTAATTTCGTAATGTAGATTTGAGACGACGAGTTTGCTGTTGAAGGAGGCGACGTTGGCGGCGGCAACTGCAGCTTTGGAGCGTCCGAGGTCAGCTCTAGGCGCCGTTGGAGCCCTGTCGTGCAACCATTGACCGTCAGCGCTAGACGGCCGCTAAAGTGGCAAGACTGAGATCTTGCAATATAATACATAGAAATCAAACGTACGTTGTAAGGCTTACGTGCTCCTGGTCGAAGAGAGGCCATGAATGAGATAAAGAGGAGATCAGAAAGAGAAAGTAGTTATGAGACAAACTGTTTGTGACCAAACTGTGACATCCATTAACAGAAATCGGAGACTCAACCGGAGTTTAAGACCCAGGTGAATCGGAGCCCCGAAATTGTGGGAAAGTGTGAATAGGGTGAGAAAGCACAAAATGAAGCTGAAGTTGAAGGGGGGGGTCAATCCCTAGAGGCTCGAGATCATGTTGCACAACTCCCAAGTTACATTCTCCTATTTCATCAAAGCCACAATTCTTCATCTGTCCATGTGGCAATTGCTGGACCTGCTGGTGTAACCAAATGATTGATTCCACTGCAGCATCAGTGATCTCGGGGAAAACAGACAATGCGTTATAACGTACTTGAAGTAGGTAAAATTCAATGCCGTAAGTGAAATGCGCCACATCATTGCAGCTTATATTGTAATACAAGATATAGTGTTACTGGCCAACCTCGACTTGCATCTTTTGGTAAAATTTAGGTACAATATGACAACATATGTTGCATTGTTCAATTTATGTCGGAAGGCTGTGATGCAACACTGTCATGCCATCATTGTACATGGTGCCACTTTCCACTCGACAGATTCCATATTTCAATCACATACCAATTACAGAAAATCAAGCCATAAACACTTGAATATATTCAGCTGCAGATACAAATCATAATCCTCTATGAAAAAATCTGGACTAGTGCTGATTTCTCTCACATACTTCCTGAGCTGCTCGTTGTTCTGCCAATTTCTTTCTCGATGCCTGTGGATGAGAGACTGCACATGACTTTACAGGGAACACCTTTCTGCAAGGAAAAGTATCAGAAATTGTAAGGGCAACCTCAAAGCCTCACTTAGGAGTGAGCTAACAGAGGGGAATCCAAAGTTAATATTACACTACATAATACAGACACTCCAGGTGCACCTAGCAGAGGGGAGTCCAAAGAGAAAACTTTAAGGACCCATCTGTCGATGCCCAGTATATGTTATAGAGCTGAAAATCAAATAGTAAGCTAAAAATAGCAAAAAGGTGGAGATAGGTGGATCAAGCTGCAGGATAATGTCACCTTGATGGGTAAACATCCAGAAGGGGTCCTGCCTCTAAGAATAGAACTGTCAACATGTACCAACATGGGAAAAAACTGAAATATAATAATAAAATAGGAATAAATTATAGAAAATCATAGAAAAGGCAGAATAGGGTGAAATAAAATATAAAAAAATATGGGACAAATGTAGAAAATTGCCCAGATGTCTGGGGTGCCTTCTTTTCCCCTTACAGAAATGCTCAGGAATGTATGATTGAGGAACTTACTTATTCTACCATTTGAGCAGTTCATGCACATTTTGCACTGCAACGGGACATGAAAGATCCTCCAGGTAGTCCACAACAGAAATTCATAGCTGAGGTCATTGTACTCTTCCTTCCAGGAGACCACATTAGTCAAAGAAAAATGGAGCTGCAGTTGAGTTTAGCCATGTCACTATGTAAAGGATATTCACATACTGTAACTGCAGCATATGCAATGGTGTGTGGTGTGACTTTGTCAAGATGGAGTTTCTGCGCTACATTGGCTTTTGTGGCTTTCGACTGCTCTCGACGATGGACTGTTGGTGGTATATTCTCGTTACCATCATCTGTGATGCCAGAGGCAGAAGATGGAGATAGGAAGATGGTGGAGAAGGTCTATACAGTGGTGGTGTTACGAGAAGGCATGGGGAAATCAAATTCTTTTTGTTCTTATTGTTCTTACCTCGTATGTCATCCCACGCTATTGTCTCCTTCTTTATTGTCTCACGACCATGCGCCTTTGATCATACGCCTTCACTATCCCACCTTATTGTAATGTACTGTGAACACCTTTTTACTATTGTCTTCTCATTCTTATTGTTCCTATTGTTCTCTTGATGTGACTCGTTTATCTACGATCCATTGCTTGTAGTATTTAAATGATGAATACAGGACCGGTCAACTCAGCTTGACCTGGTCTTTCATATGCTTCTAATGAGCTATCGATCTAAGTCTCTCTCAGCCGTTGCTTACGAGCTTCGGTGATCTGAACCTTCGCTGAATGTTGACGCTTACGAGCCTCGACTCATATTTGATTTAGGAGCTTCGACTGTAACAAAAGGTCAAGCTACTCATACTCTGCTGACTAAACTCTAGTCTAGGCAGTACTCACTATACGACAAGATTCTTACGAGAACTATCCGACCACTCCCCACAAAACGAATCATGGCAGCTCCATCTACTCCTACCATTCCTACACCACCCACCGCCCCCGCTCGCCCTGCTGAAATCAAAATGAGGGCACCAACGGACTACTCAGGAGATAGAGCCAAGACCATGCTCTTCCTCCTCGAATGTGGAGCTTATGTCGACGCGAACACAGCTGCGTTCCCAGATGACTGACACAAGATTTTGTTTATGCTGTCCTACATGAATGGGGGAATGGCAGGACCATGGAAACAGGCATACCTGGAAGAGAGATACATTGAGTCTAAGCCTTGGGACACGTTCCAAGAATTCATCGCAAAAGTACGTGCAGCGTTCTCACCCATTGACAATGCAGGAAATGTGCGCACCCAACTCCGAGCACTCTCGCAGGGAGGAAGAGGGGTGGATGAATATATCGCACAGTTCAAGACGCTCGCCTACCAGACGAAGATCAAGGAAGATGCCACTCTCATCGAATACTTCGTCGATGGGCTCAATAACAAGGTGCTGGACAAGGTCTTTGGCATGGAAAACCTGCCCGATATGATCGAGGGGTGGTACACCCATGCGGCAAGGGCTGAGGGACACCTGAGGAGGGCAATGGCAATTAAGGAAAGAACCTATAGTAAGGCAGGGGGAGGAGGAGGAGCAAGCGGCTCCTCGAAAGACCCCAACGCTATGGACATCGACACGACATGCCTCTCTTATGCAGAAAGGCTCGAACACATGAAAAAAGGAAAGTGCTTTATTTGTCACAAAACAGGACATAGGGCAAGCGATCACAGAGGAGAGAAAGAACCGCCCTCAAAAGATGAAAAGAAAACTGAGACAAAAAAGACACCATGAGACCACTTCACCAAAATCTGCACACTCATCAATGAGCTGGAGGAGAAGGAAAAGGAAGAAGTGTTGGACTTAATGGTTGAGGAGGGTTTTTAAAGCAGCGGCCTGCATCGGCAGCAGAGCCTGCCAGACTAGTTGTTTCAACTGTAATGGTAGCAAACGTAAGCCACCAATCTATGTGTATCCTGGTTCACTACCTGCTAGGAAACAAAAAAGCCGAAGTTCCTGCCCTGATCGACTCAGGGGCAGGAGAAACATTCATCGACCACCGAGTCATTCAGAAACTCGGACTAGAAAAACTCACACTCGTCAGACGAATCCTCACCAAAAACGTCGATGGAACCCTCAACAAGAACAGAACAATCTCTCATTACGTTCTTGTCAACGCTGAGATTGGAGGAAGAGGGGAGAAGATCAGAATGTTGATCACGGGGCTAGGAAAGGAAAGAATGATCCTGGGGTATTCATGGCTCCAAAGACGTAACCCGATCATCGACTGGGAGAAGGGAACCCTTACCGACAGACAGACCGAAAGGTCCCTTATGGGGAAAATCCGAACCATGATCGAGCGGACATGGACCACAATTGGTAGGCAAAGTCTCACTATAGATGACAAGGGGCCGATCGCACCGAGAGTAACGTTGAGTCTGACTCTCAGGAGGCTACCTAAAAGGAGTGCTGGGGAGACCTTCGGGGAAACCCACCTTGCCGCCACCGAGCACGTGAAGAGTAGGCTCAGGACAGTTCATCTTGCAAAAGGACTTTGCACCACGGATGAACTCGATAAAGACGGATCACACCACTCATCCCGAGATCAATCCATGGATCTCTGTACTGGACAACTCCGATATCGGCTTATCGCTTGACACTGAAGGGAATAACAATGGGACAGATGCACTATTTGCCTACATCCGAGGGGAACCAATGATCGGGGTGTTCAGAACCAAAGAATCCCCCCTCACAATCGAACATGACTATATTCCCCCAAATTACCAGAGACTCAGGCACATCTCACGCATCACTCGATCTCGATTAACCAGCAGATTCACCTTCTCCCACACGACTCACATCCGAGCAAAAACCTCTGTCTCGCAGAGGCTTGCTCACGAAAAGGAAGACGTCAAGGAGAAACGATCACTCGATGACTTGCTCCCCGATAAATACAAGGAGTATCGGAGCATGTTTGAGAAAGCAGCATCGGAGAGATTTCCCGAATCGAGACCGTGGGACCATGTGATCGAGCTTAAGCCAGATTTCATCCCGAAGGACTGCAAAGTCTACCCAATCACCCCGGCAGAGCAGAAAAAAATTAGAACGAATTCATCGATGACAACCTGAGGAAGGGATACATCACCCCATCCAAATCCCCTATGGCATCACCATTCTTCTTCGTGGCAAAAAAGGACTCTGATGCACTCAGGCCATGCCAGGACTACTATTACCTAAATGAAGGAACCATCAAAAATTCCTACCCCCTTCTGCTAATCGGCGATCTACTCGACAAGCTAAAAAGGGCAAAATGGTTCACCAAACTGGACATCAGATGGGGGTATCATAACATCAGAATCAGGAAAGGAGATGAATGGAAAGCGGCATTCAAGACCAACAAGGGGCTGTTCGAGCCCAAGGTCATGTTTTTTGGCCTCTGTAACTCTCCGGTGGCCTTCCAAGTGATGATGAATGATATCTTCCAAGACATGCTAAACGAGGGATGGCTGGTAATCTACATGGACGATATTCTGATCTTCTCTAAAGACAAGGGGGAACACGAGGAAAGGATGAAGAGGGTCCTAGCAAGGCTTAGGGAGAACAACCTGTACCTAAAACCCAAGAAATCTAGATTCGATGTACAGGAGGTCGAGTTCCTCGGACTGATTCTGCGACCAAACCAGCTAGCCATGGACCTGACTAAGCTAAGCAGAATAAAGAACTGGCCACCCCCAACTAATGTAAAAGGGGTTAGATCATTCCTAGGCTTTGGGAACTTCTACAGGAGATTTATCAGCAACTTTGCTGCGATTACAAAACCACTCAACGACTTGACAAGGAAGGACCAGCCCTTCAGCTGGACAGATGAATGCCAAGGGGCATTTGACTCACTAAAAAGGAAATTTTCTGAGGCACCAGTACTGCTGATGCCTGATGCAGGGAAACCATTCGTAATCAAAAGCGATGCCTCCAAGTATGTGACAGGCGCCATCTTAAAACAAACTGACACCAATGGAGATTGGCACCCCTGCGGCTATATCTCCCATTCCTTGACAGCGACCGAACGAAACTATGAGATTTACGATCGGGAACTCCTGGGAATAATATGAGTGCTGGAAACCTGGAGACACTATCTCCAGGGATCCGAACATCCGACGACAATCCTATCAGATCATAAGAATCTAATGTACTTCAGGGTGGCACGAAAACTAAATCAGTAACAGGCTAGATGGAGCCTCTTCCTTTCGCAATTTAACCTGCAATTGGTACATGTTCCGGGAAAAAGGATGATCCAATCGGATGCCCTATCACGGTGGAGAGATCACATACCCGATGTCGACGATGACAATGACGACATCACACTACTAAAAGATGAGATCTTCACATGGACAATAGACACCGAACTAAAAGAGGTGCTGGCAGAAAGCATGATGCGGAATGACTTACTAAAAGAAATAGTAAGGGCCATCAAGGAAGGAGGAATGCCCCCGATCAAGTCGGCGGTAGAAGACTGGAGAATGGAAGATGATGGGACGGTCTTTTTCAAAGACCGATGCTATGTCCCAGACGACAAGGAACTGAGGAGAAAGATCGTGGAAAAATACCACGATAACATACTTACAGGGCACCCCAGCCGATTCCAGACCCTAGAATTAATACAGAGGGACTACTGGTGGCCAGGAATGACTATTTTCATCCGGAACTATGTCGATGGCTGTGCCACTTGCCAACAAATGAAGGTGAACACACACCCGACAACATTAGGATTATCACCGATCAGATCAGACGCCACTCGACCATTCGCACTAGTCACGATGGACTTTATCACAGATCTCCCGATGAACAATGGATGTGATACCATCATGGTCGTGGTAGACCATGGTCTTACAAAGGGGGTAATTTTTATCCCTTGCAACAAAACCATCGATGCATTAGAGGCAGCAAATCTCTATCTGCACAATGTGTTCAAGAGATTTGGCCTCCCAGACAAGATTATATCGGACCGGGACCCATGCTTCACCTCGAATACGTTCCAAGAGCTGGGAAGGCTCCTGGGAATAAGACTGGCAATGAGCATGGCCTATCACCCACAAACCAATGGGGAAACGGAGAGGGTAAATCAGGAGCTTGAGATCTATCTCCGAGTCTTCTGTACAAACAAACCATCGCAATGGAAGAGTCACCTCACCACCGCCGAATTCACACACAATCAGAAGCATCATTCAGCATTTAAGAACACCCCGTTTTACGTAATGATGGGAGCACACCCTAGAGCTATCCCCATGACCTATCAGAAAATGAATGTACTGGCTACTGAACAGAGGATAGCCGAATTAGGAAATGTATGGTGGGAAGCCCTGGCAGCACACGAACTCTCCCAACAAATAATGATCGGACGAAATGGGCAGGGTTTCCGCCCATTCTCAGTAGGAGAAAGGGTTTGGCTCGACTCGAAAAACCTGAAGTTGGGATACCCAACCAGAAAGCTCGTCCCCAGATGCGAGGGACCGTTCCTCATCACATGAATAATCTCATCCCATGCCTATGAATTGAGACTCCCCTCTCAATGGAAAATACACCCCGTATTCCACGCCTCACTTCTTTCACGTTGATGATACTCAACCCGGAAACCCAAACAAAACCTACTAATGGCTTCGGATGGTATAACACAGGCCAGAGGAAGGGTGCGAGGTGGTACTAAATATCACCGCTGAGACCAAAACGTAATGTTTAGTAACACAAAATGGTAAGGGCTGTAGATAAAAGTCTGTATAGGTGTACGAAGTTGTTCGAAAGAGTTCGAAAGTAGTTCGAAGGCATGCGAAGCAGTTCAAATAAGTTCGAAGATGCGCGAAATAGTTCGAATAAGTTCGAAGAGGTTCGAAGTATATCGAACAGCGGGTTTAACGAATGTGAGGTGTTTGTCAAATGGAGACAGGCAATGGGCGATAAAACAGAGAGTGAATACAATAGTTTCAAGGAAGTTCGCGATATTTCGCAGAACTTTTAGAGATACAACGCGAGCTAAGACTCAAGAGAACGACTCTTAAGTCAGACGATAACTGTGAGGGTAACTTGTGCTGTTCTCCGTTGTTCTATTTCTTTCTATTCTAAGTATCTAACACAAGTCTATATACAAAATGAAGAGATAGTACTAAAAAGGAAATAAGAACAATTGTAAAACATGAGGGAATGTACACAGCAATAAAGGTATTGTAAAACACAAAACAAATGAAAAATGATAATAAGTAAAATGTACATTGTCCCAGCATGGTAATAGATCTTGTTCTATTGCTTTAATATATCAATGAAACACAAAAATGCACTTATTGCATCCTAAGTCTCTTGTAATCCCTCCTTTTGTCCAGTAGTACTCGATATGCGGCGAGTTGGGTTGTTCCGAATGTGCAACGTGTATCGAAATTGTTTGAGGACAACTATACAGCAGCCAAAGTTGTTCAAAGTGTCGCGAAATGGTTCGAAAGCATTCAAAAAGGTTCAAAGTAGTGCGAAGTTGTTCGAAATAGTGCGAAATCGTGCGAAAATGGTTCAAAGTCGATTTAGTGGCATTCGTAGTGGTTCGGAGCATGTGTCGTAATGTGTCAATACAAGTGGGAATACTTCTCCAGACTTTAAAGCGCGCAGTGGACCTATCATCCTCCCCCTTACTGAAATCCTGACTGTTCCAGTCAACCGATCGAAGTCACGTGCGGAATGCGTGATCCTGTTGAAAAATTAGTGAGGTTCGAATTACTTCTCGTTCTTCTTCTCTCCATCACCTCTTCATCATCGCATACTAGCTTTCATAATGTCTCTCCTGGCCGAGCTTAACGTCGAACTCATCGAGTACGCGAAGTCGATGCCTGAGCGTGGCGTCGCAGAAGATCTCGATTTTGAAGTCTGGGGGTGGGGTTTTTGTGAAAAAATGGTGAGTTTCGTGTTCGTACTTGTGTTTAGTGTGCTATTTTTGTGTTTCATAGGCAGAATATGACGAGCTTGCGGATGACCTGGCCGAGGAATGTGATGCGACCGTACAAAAGGTCATGGATGAGGTTTTCGAAATTTTTAGCCCAATGGCACGACGCAAGTGGATTTCATGGGGAGGGGGCCTTCTGTAGTAAGGGTGGCGAAGCGAAAAGCGGTAGAGGTTGAGGAGGAGGCGGATGGACAGGAAGTAGAGGGGGTAGAAGTGGCGAAGCGGCTGCAACTAGACACGAGCAGGCTGCTCGATTTCGAGGGCCTGGTAAGTTTTTTACCTATTTTCGAAGATTTGTTGAAGTTCTAATAGTTTCGTAGTGTGATAGATGCACTGGGTTCAAGTCCCAGCCATGCTGCATCGTTAAGGAGGGCGCCCCAAAGTGCACGAAGTGCACCCAGGAGGCACAGGGCTGTTATTGGGATGGGATGTCGAGGCGAGGGCTTCGCAAGGGTGAAGCAAAAAGATTCGGGGGCGCGAAATGAGATTCGCACACAAAACCAGGTACAAGATTTATTCAAAATCGTTTCGAAGCGACTGCTAACTTGTTTTCAAATTTGTTAGTGCATCGAATTCGTCTCATAGGCCCAGTTGAGGATGTCGAGCCGATAGCGGGGCCTTCGAAGGCATCGAAGGAGAAAAAGAGGTCATCAAAGGGGAAGGCGAAGGCGAGGGTGGTTCGAAGGGTTGAGGACGTCGAAGATACCGAGGAAGATTTGGAGGTGCAGCAACGAATTATTGCTGAAAAGCTGGCACAGAAGAAGGTGGAGATGGAAGTGTTGGGGAGGGAAATTGAGTTGTTAGAGCACATGTTGGAGGAGTAGAGGGGTTTTTTTTTTTTTTTTTGATGTATATCTTTTTGAATTTGAAATTTGAATCTTCTGAGTCTCGAAGAGTAGTGATAAAAAAAATGAAAAGAATAAGAAAATAAGGGAAGACATAGTTATTCATTTTCGAAGTTTCGAAAGTCAAAGAAAGTATGTTTGTCGAGGTTCGAGGGTATTCGAGGCTTTTCGAGACGTTCGAAGTCGATATCGAGAAGGTTCGGCGAAATGTAAATGGTCATAGGGTACCTTTGAGGGAGTTCAGGGTCAAAATTGTCATGAGTGAAGGGATATGTAGGTGCATAGGCGAAAGCTGTCGAAGCCATTGCAAAGAATGTTGAGGATAATAAAATGTTTTTGATAAATAGAATGAAATTGAAATGCGAAAAAGAGAAAGGAAATGGGAGATTTTAATCGATGTTGATGGTTCTAACCATGATCGTAATAATCGAGTCGAGCGACTGGTCGAATCGATATCGGATGCGAAATTGAGGGGTCGAAAATGAGGTCTAGAAGATATGTGCTGGCGATGAATGTGATAAACCTTTTGGCGATGAGAGGGAGGCAAATGTCGAGGCGGTGATTGGAGATATATAATGCGAATGGAGTTTCGAGTGCTATACTAGACTTCGAAGGCGAATACGAATGCGAATCTAGTGGCGAGGGCGAAGGCAATATCAAAATAGATGTTGAATTGGACGAGGGCGAAGGCAACGAGATTGAGGATGAAAATACTGGTAGTGGCACGCAGCAAGTTGAGGTCAAAATGTGCAATGATGGAGATGAGTGCGATGAGGGCTTTGGAGGCGAGCTCAAGTTCAAAACTGACAAAGGTGTGATTATTGAAGTGGACTGGGGTAGAGCTATCGAAGGCGAAGATGATTGAATTGGAATGTATGTAGGCGGCGAAGCTGGGACGATGCAATGATGACCAGGAGGCACGACATGACGATTTCGAAGTGCTAAAGTTTCTCGTTCGAGCGCGAGCTGTTTTTCGAGGACCAGTTCCTGTTCGAGGGCCGCGATACGAGCTTCTATGTTGTCCAAATTGTTCGAGCTATGAGGTATATCGTCCGATGCTGGGTGCGATGTGGGCAAAGGTGCGATATTGGTGATGAACGAGGTCGAGACGGATACTTTGGGTGCTGATGGGGTCGAATTCGAGGCTGCGATAACCGTTGTGAAGTTTGATGCAAAATTTTCGATGATGTGCGAAATGTCTTCGAAATCGGTCGATGTGCTAGCACTCAACATTGAAATCGATGGCTGGGGGATGGAGTACGAATTCGGGGATGCTATCAAAAATTTCGTGGCGTCGTAAATGTTGTTCAGCGTATGTGGGTCATCAGGATAGTAATCAGGGAACTTTACTTCCAGACGATCTGCAATTCGAGTCCGTAAGTCCGTTTGAAAGCCTTGAAGAAAAGTTCGACTCTGTTTAGCTTCCGAAAGTCTACGTTTCGAGTGAAGGAAGCTAGTGACCTTGTAGAATGACCTGTAATAAGCTCCTAAATCGTTTTCGTCCAAAATACCAGTGCAAATCTGTTCGTTAACGAGTTTATCCATGTCCGAAATGCTGTATCTTTGTGTATCCTCTATTTCGGGATAGAATTTGAATACTGCGATGCAAAATGCGTCGAATGAGGTGCCGGGTTCGTACTCTGGAAGTGATTCCCAGAGGTCGTAAGAGTCAAAGTCGATGTATCTGCAAGCGTGTCATTTCTTTAGGTTGTGATCTGTGATACCACAAGCTATAAACAAAAATTCGAGGTCTTCGAAGTAATTTCGAAGTTCTTTAGGATGTCTCGAGTTGAATTTCGGAGCTGTTGAATGTCCAGGAGCTGGCATCAAAGAGGTCGACATGTTCGAGGTAGATTTCGGAGGTCGCGAGGTCGAAATTTGTGTGATGTCGTAGTTCGTATGCTTCGAAGTCGAGGATAGTAGCGAGGTCGTAAGTGCAAAGGGCAAAAAGTGCGAAATAATAGTATCGAGGGGCGAGATGCTATATCGAGATTTCCTGGTTGTTCAGGAGGGTTGGAGGCACAACGAGTTCAATTCGAAGTCGAGATCATTGAGCCCCCTGTGGTGAAATGAGTGGTAGAAAGAGTGGAGGTTCAACGATGAAATGATCTAGAAACACCTCTTGGTGGGCTCCAAAATGATGATACTCAACCCGGAAACCCAAACAAAACCTACTAATGGCTTCGGATGGTATAACACAGGCCAGAGGAAGGGTGCGAGGTGGTACTAAATATCACCGCTGAGACCAAAACGTAATGTTTAGTAACGCGAAATGGTAAGGGCTGTGGATAAAAGTCTGTATAGGCGTACGAAGTTGTTCGGAAAAGTTCGAAAGTAGTTCGAAGGCGTGCGAAGCAGTTCGAATAAGTTCGAAGATGCACGAAATAGTTTGAATAAGTTCGAAGAGGTTCGAAGTATATCAAACAGCAGGTTTAATGAATGTGAGGTGTTTGTCAAATAGAGACAGGCGATGGGCGATAAAATGGAGAGTGAATATAATAGTTTCGAGGAAGTTTGCGATATTTCGCAGAACTTTTAGAGATACAACGCGAGCTAAGACTCAAGAGAACGACTCTTAAGTCAGACGATAACTGTGAGGGTAACTTGTGCTGTTCTCCGTTGTTCTATTTCTTTCTATTCTAAGTATCTAACACAAGTCTATATACAAAATGAAGAGATAGTACTAAAAAGGAAATAAGAACAATTGTAAAACATGAGGGAATGTACACAGCAATAAAGGTATTGTAAAACACAAAACAAATGAAAAATGATAATAAGTAAAATGTACATTGTCCCAGCATGGTAATAGATCTTGTTCTATTGCTTTAATATATCAATGAAACACAAAAACGCACTTATCGCATCCTAAGTCTCTTGTAATCCCTCCTTTTGTCCAGTAGTACTCGATATGCGGCGAGTTGGGTTGTTCCGAATGTGCAATGTGTATCGAAATTGTTTGAGGACAACTATACGGCAGCCGAAGTTGTTCAAAGTGTCGCGAAATGGTTCGAAAGCATTCGAAAAGGTTCAAAGTAGTGCAAAGTTGTTCAAAATAGTGCGAAATCGTGCGAAAATGGTTCGAAGTCGATTTAGTGGCATTCGTAGTGGTTCGGAGCATGTGTTGTAATGTGTCAATATGAGTGGGAATACTTCTCCAGACTTTAAAGCGTGCAGTGGACCTATCAACATTTCAAGGAGAACAACACCCATGGACCAATCTTCTTCCTCCACCACCCGATCTGATTGAAGGAGAGTTAGAACATGAGGTAGAAGCTATCCTGGCCCATAAGAGAGCGGGCCGAGGGACCCGATTCCTGGTGAAGTGAAAAGGATACAGCATGGCAGAAAACACCTGGGAGCCAGAGGCTCATTTAAAAAATGCTGCTGAAATACTGGGCGAATACAGATCCACCCACAACCTCTCTCCAATATGAGCCACCCTCTTCACTTTTACATGAATGTTACACCTGATCCCGACCCCATCAGAACTTTCGAACTTATTCTCAGCTTTGTCCAAGACACGGACAGCATCCGAAACGAGGAGAGGCTACTCTCCGTAACCAAAGATCGTGCACTCCTACACAGCACGGCGCAAAACCTCTTTGAAACTTACTGAGCCATCTCCCGCCTTCAGCGCATATTCCGATGATTGACAGAGGAGGCCTACCATCTGGATATGCTCTCGCTCATGAGGAGCCTAGACGAGCAGGCGCTCCATTACAGACCCAGAGAGCAGGTCCTTACCCCTCGGAATATGCGCTGAAGGCGGGAGATGGCATTGGGGACCTGCTCTCCGGGTCTGTAATGGAGTGCCTGCTCGTCTAGGCTCCTCATGAGCGAGAGCATATCCAGATGGTAGGCCTCCTCTGTCAATCATCGGAATATGTGCTGAAGGCGGGAGATGGCTCAGTAAGTTTCGAAGAGGTTTTGCGCCGTGCTGTGTAGGAGTGCACGATCTTCAGTTATGGAGAGTAGCCTCTCCTCGTTTCGGATGCCGTCCGTGTCTTGGACAAAGCTGAGAATAAGTTTGAAAGTTCTGATGGGGTCGGGATCGGGTGTAACATTCATGTAAAAGTGAAGAGGGTGGCTCATATTGGAGAGAGGTTGTGTGTGGATCTGTATTCGCCCAGTATTTCAGCAGTGTTTTTTAAATGAGCCTCTGGCTCCCAGGTGTTTTCTGCTGTGCTGTATCCTTTCCACTTCACCAGGAATCGGGTCCCTCGGCCCGCTCTCTTATGGGCCAGGATAGCTTCTACCTCATGTTCTAACTCTCCTTCGATCAGATCGGGTAGTGGAGGAAGAAGATTTGGTCCATGGGTGTCATTCTCCTTGAAACATTGATAGGTCCACTGCGTGCTTTAAAGTCTGGAGAAGTATTCCCACTCGTATTGACACATTACAACACATGCTCCGAACCACTACGAATGCCACTAAATCGACTTCGAACCATTTTTGCACGATTTCACACTATTTCGAACAACTTCGCACTACTTTGAACCTTTTTAAATGCTTTCGAACCATTTCGCGACACTTTAAACAACTTCGGCTGCCGTATAGTTGTCCTCAAACAATTTCGATACACGTTGCACATTCGGAACAACCCAACTCGCCGCATATCGAGTACTACCAGACAAAAGGAGGGATTACAAGAGACTTAGGATGCGATAAGTGCGTTTTTGTGTTTCATTGATATATTAAAAGAAATAGAACAATGGGGAACAGCACAAGTTACCCTCACAGTTATCATCAGACTTAAGAGTCGTTCTCTTGAGTCTTAGCTCGCATCATATCTCTAAAAGTTCTGCGAAATATTGCGAACTTCCTTGAAACTATTGGATTCGCTCTCCATTTTATCGCCCATCACCTGTCTCTATTTGACAAACACCTCACATTCGTTAAACCTGCTGTTTGATATACTTCGAACCTCTTCGAACTTATTCAAACTATTTCGCGCATCTTCGAACTTATTCGAACTGCTTTGCATGCCTTCGAACTACTTTCGAACTCTTCCGAACAACTTTGTATGCCTATACAGACTTTTATCCACAGCCCTTACCATTTCACGTTACTAAACATTACGTTTTGGTCTCAGCGGTGATATTTAGTACCACCTTGCACCCTTCCTCTGGCCTGTGTTATACCATCCGAAGCCATTAGTAGGTTTTGTTTGGGTTTCCGGGTTGAGTATCATCACCGGCACCTCGGTGCGCTTCGCTGGAGGGAACGACATTGAGCTACCAACTCAGGTTTACACCCATGACACCCCGACTCCTACGTCCTTCAGCACGTTCACCACGACAACTAACGATGCGGCGTCCTTTGACCCCATGCAGACGATTAGGACATAGTTTTGGTTGCGACTCGAAACTTTGGGAAGGAGCTAATGTTACAAGAAGGCATGGGGAAATCAAATTCTTTTTGTTCTTATTGTTCTTACCTCGTACGTCGTCCCACGCTATTGTCTCCTTCTTTATTGTCTCGCGACCGTGCGCCTTTGATCATACGCCTTTACTATCCCACCTTATTGTAATGTACTGCGGACACCTTTTTACTATTGTCTTCTCATTCTTATTGTTCCTATTGTTCTCTTGACGTGACTCATTTATCTACGATCCATTGCTTGTAGTATTTAAATGATGAATACAGGACCAGTCAACTCAGCTTGACCTGGTCTTTCATACGCTTCTAACGAGCTATCGATCTAAGTCTCTCTCAGCCATTGCTTACGAGCTTTGGTGATCTGAACCTTCGCTGAATGTCAACGCTTATGAGCCTCGACTCATATTTGATTTAGGAGCTTCAACTGTAACAGGTGGTGCATTAATAGCCAATATATTGATGGCACAACATGCTTACTTACCTTTACCAATAAGGGCTGTGAAGGAATCCCTGTTCAATGTCATCTGGATCACTATAACCATTGGGATAGAAGCAGCAGTAATAGAAGCTAATTGATGGATTAAAGTCCTCATCACAAGTGTGTACTTTAGCATGCACACTGTTATGCATAAGCATGTAATGAGTATGCAAACACTGGGAATGCACTTAGGGTTATTCCAATCAAAGTTGATGGGGCATAGGAGCCTGCCCATGATGGCATTCTGCAGGCCATGATCCTTGCAGTCTTCAGGACCGAGATGGATAGTTGTGGATGATTTTGAATTGAGCCAGATAGCAATGTTTCTCTTTATCTTACTGATGTCGACACCACGTGCTTCCTGAGCACCTTGCATGAGCTGATAAAGGTGTTAAATCTGCCTATAGCAATATCACCCAACTCACTGGACTGTAGTATTGTGCCTTTACTTCAGGGGAATCTTCGACTAGCTTCTTCTTCAGCCTAGGTATAAGCAAGATTAGTTGTTGATAAGCAGCAAATGTTCTGTCATGGCTACGCAGGACAATACAGCAATGGAGAAAAAAGACAAATCCTAAAAACAAACTTACTTGCATTGGTCTTCACTGTCATTGGGCTTGGCATCTTCCTCTTCCTCTTCTTCTTCCTCACAATGATCCAACTCTTGGACAAGAGTTGGAATATCTTGAAAAAGCACGACAACTTTGCAGATGCTGCACCCTAACATTACCGTTGACACACTAGATTAGAAGCTACTCATCAATGCATTGTGAAGATGGAAATAATTATGTATGATTTCTTCTTGGGCAGAGATGACTCTGCATCTTCACACTCGCATTGCTGTTTCAAATGTGCTTCCCACATTTCCTGGCTTGACAAGAGTAAATTTAGGGGTCTTCAGAAATAAGGCTGGGCATTTTTCTTTGTCACATAAATGATGATGGTTGGACTCTAGGCATATCACAACTAAATCATAACAGTTTGGCAGGGGGGAAGAGAAACATGGTGGAAGTGAGAGTTCAAAATTGAACTTCATTAAACAAACCATAATTATTGTAAGGGAAAAGGAAGGTGCCCCAGGCATCTGGGCAATTTTCTGCATTCATCCCATATTTTTTTATATTTTATTTCACTCTATTCTGCCTTTTCTATGATTTTCTATGATTTATTCCTATTTTATCATTATATTTTGGTTTTTTCCATGTTGGTACATGTTGACAGTTCTATTCTTGGAGGTGGGACCCCTTCTGGATGTTTACTCATCAAGGTGATGTCATCCCACAGCTTGATCTGCCTATCTCCACCTTTTTGCTATTTTTAGCTTATCATTTGATTTTCAGCTCTATCACATATACTGGGCATCAACAGATGGGTCCTTAGAGTTTTCTCTTTGGATTCCACTCTGTTAGGTGCAACTGGAGTGTCTGTATTATGTAGTGCAATATTAACTTTGGATTCCCCTCTGTTAGCTCACTATTAAGTGAGGCTTTGAGGTTGCCCTTACAGTAGAAAACTCTGTCCCTAGGCCTGGAATCGAAGCGCACTGCAGATATAATGTGTCCTACACATACAGGACATCACCCAGGATGCAATCGACACCCCCACCTTAAGTGCACCCTTATCTCTGCTCAACATGCTGCCATGTGCCATGGATGCCCAAAATGCATTGAAGCGCTTGAAGGCACTGTTACTGGATTGCGATAGGTCCATTGCATGCTATAAGGTCTGGAGAAGAATCTAACCATATTGAGACATTACAACATGCACTCCGAATCACTATGAACCCCACAAAATCGACTTCGAATCCTTTTATTTTGGATGACTTTGAACTATTTCAAACTATTTTGTGACATTTCATGACACTTTGAATGACTTCGCAGCATTTCAAACAACATCAGCCACTGTATATCTGTCTTGAAACACTTTCAGTACATGCTGCACATCCAGAACAAACCATTCATCGCATATCGAGCACTACCAGACACAAGGAGAGACTACAAGAGACTTAGAATGCGATAAGTGCATTTTTATGTTTCAATGATATATTGAAGCAATAGAACAAGAACTCTACTATATTGGGGCAATGTCTGTTCCACTTATTATCATTTTTCATTTGTTTTATGTTTTACAATACCTTTATTGTTTGATATATTGCCTCATGTTTTACACATGTTCTTATTTCCTTTTTAGTACTATCTCTTCAATTTGTATATAGACTTGTGTTAGTTACTTAGAAAGACAAGCAAAAGCAATGGGGAACACAGAAGAAGTTACCCTCTCACTATCATCAGATTTAAGAGCTGTTCTCTTAAGTCTTATCTTCGCATTGTATCTCTAAGTTCTGTGAAATATCGTGAACTTCCTCAAAACTATCGTATTTGCTCCTCATTTTATTGCACATTGCCTATCGCCTCTCGACAAACACTCCTTATTTGTTATATTCACCTTTTGACATACCTTGACATTAGTCTGACATCTACGAACTTCTTTGAACCTCTTTGAACTTCTTCGAGCCTACTTCAAACTATTTCGCACATCTTCAAACCTATTTTGAACTCTTTTGAACACCTTTGTATGCCCATAAAGACTATTCGCCACAGCCCTTACCATTTCACATTACTAAACACAATGTTTGGGTATCAGCAGTGATATTTAGTACCAACTTGCACCCTTCCTCTAGCTTGTGTTATACTTTCTAAGCCTTTTAACAGGTTTTTGTTAGGTTTCCAGGTCGAGTATTGTCAGCGCATACAGCCATTTTGAGAAATCTTGATTCCTCTGCCCTCTGCCCACACCATCAATGGCCCACCATCAAGGACACCGATGACAGTGAACCCGAATCCAGAAAATCTTTCTTGTCAAACAACAGTCAATGAGACAGACAGCCTGCACAGAGTCATGCAGGCACTGAACATTCTTTCTGATTCGAGGAAGAAGTGTCCCACAGAAACTTGTCAAATTGCCAAAAAGGAGTGCAAACATCCACTTCTTCCAGATGTACCCCATCTGGATGTTCTGGTACCCTACAAGAATCAAGTAGCCCTTATTGGTCTACATCTTTCTATCCTGATTCTTATTGAGATAAAAGCTCTTGCCATTCCTCAAAATATTTGAGGGACATCCATACCAAGATACATAGACAGATTAACAACAAGGTCTTTGTCTTGATGGAAATTCCTGCCAATGGAGGCAAGAATGGTCCCCAAGTTCCCAATCTGTCAAAGTATGGCAGATTACCTAATACCAAAACCTTTGAAAGATGGCTGAATGTCCTTCTTCGGTGGTTGAAGGTGAACAAGGTGTGTGGCCCTGAGCTGGACTCAGACCACATTGAATATGCAGTGATGTTCCTTGAGAACACTGCCCTCACTTGGTTTGAAGACAGAATTGACAGTGCATACCATCAATGATCAGGCTGGACTTTCAAAGAAGTTGTCTCTGGCCTATATGACCAGTTTGTGCATGAAAATGCAATCCACAATGCAACTGACAAATTCTGGCACATCAAGTATAACACTGATGAGAGTGTTATGGGCTATTACCACAAACTGGAGCACTATGCTACCAGGATGATACAGGCACCTGATCCATTTATGTTCAAAATGCAATTGGTCACCAGTGATAGGTCCACTATGCTCTTTAAAGCCTGGAGAAGCATTTCCACTTGTATGGAGACATTATGACATGCACTCTGAAGTACTAAAAATGCCACGAAATCGACTTCGAACCATTTTTGCACGATTTCGCACTATTTCGGACAACTTTGAGCTACTTCGAATTATTTCACGACATTTAGAATGACTTCACAGTACTTCAAATGACTTCAGCAGCTGTATAGTTGTCCTCAAACACTTTCGATACACATTGTACATTCGGAATAAGCCAACTCGCCGCATATCGAGCACTATTGGACACGAGGAGAGAGCACAAGAGAGTTAGAATGCGATAAGTGTGTTTTTGTGTCTCTTTGATATATTGAAGCACAGGATAAGTACTTTTACTATATGGGAACACTGTATGTTTCATCATTTATCATTTATCATTTATTTTTGATCTACAAAGTCCTCATTGTATGATATATTTGCCTCATGTTTTACACATGTTCTTATTTCCTTTTTAGTACTATCTCTTCATTTTGTATATAGACTTGTATTAGTTAGTTAGAACAGAAGGAGAATAACAGGGAACAGCACAAGTTACCCTCTTGCTATCATCAGATTTAAAAATCGTTCTCTTTAGTCTTATCTTCATGTCATATCTCTAAAGTTCTGAGAAATATTGCAAGCTTCCTCAAAACTATCGTATTCGCTCTCCATTTTATCACCCATCGCCTACTGCCATTCGACAAACACTTCACATTCGTTAAACTTGCTCTTCGATATACCTCGAACCTTTTCGAACTTATTCGAACTTCTTCAGACTACTTCGCATGACTTCGAACCTCTTCGAACCTTTTTCGAACCTATTTCGCACATCTTCGAACCTCTTTCGAACTATTTCGAACACCTTCATATGCCTATACAGACTATTATCCACAGCCCTTACCATTTCACATCACTAAACATTACGCTTTGGTCTCAACAGTGATATTTAGTACCAACTCGCACCCTTCCTCTGACTTGTGTTATACCATCCAAAGCCATTTAGTAGGTTTTGTTTGGGTTTCCGGGTTGAGTATCATCAATGATGCAAGCTAAGACTTAAGAGAATGGCTCTTAAATCAGACAATGAGTGAGAGGGTAACTTGTGCTCTGTTCCCCATTGCTTTTCTTTTTATTCTAAGTAACTAATACAAGTCTATATACAAATTGAAGAGATAGTACTAAAAAGGGAAACAAGAACATGTGGAAAACACAAGGCAATATGCACAGCAATAAAGGTATTGTAAAACATAAAACAAATGAAAAATAATAATAAGTGAAATGTACATTGTTCCAGTATGGTAAGAGCTCTTGTTCTATTGCTTTAATATATCAATGAAACATAAAAATGCACTTATCGCATCCTAAGTCTCTTGTAATCTCTCCTCGTGTCTGGTAGTGCTCGATATGTGACTAAATGGTTTGTTCCAGATGTGCAGCATGTATCAAAAGTGTTTTAAAACAGCTATATGGTGGCCGATATCACTCAAAATGCTGCGAAGTCATTCGAAGTGTTGCAAAATAGTTCAAAAGCATTCAAAGTGTCTCGAAGTAGTCTGAAATAGTGCGAAATAATTTGAAAATGATTCAATGTCAATTTCATGGCATTCGTAACAATTCAGAGTGTGTGTTGTAATGTCTTGATACAAGTGGGAATGTTCTCCAGACCTTAAAGTGCATAGTGGACCTATCATCCTCTCTCTTACTGAAATCCTGACTGTCCCAGTCAGCTGATTGAAGTCACATGTGAAATGTGTGACCATGTCAAAAAAGTTAGCAAGGTTCAAAATACTTCTCGTTTTTTTTCCATCCATCACCTCTCTACATCATTGAATACTAGCTTTGATCATGTCTCTTTTGGCCGAGCTCAACGTCGAAGTTTTTGAATATGTGAAATTGATGCCCAAGTGCGGTGTCATGGAAGATCTTGATTTCGAGGTTTGGGGGTGGGGTTTCTGTGCAAAAATGGTATGTCTGCTGCTCATCTATTCATGGTCAAAGGTGCTAAAATGTTTTGTATAGGCAGAATATGATGAACTTGCAGACGACCTGGCAGAGGAATGTGACCTGGTGATAGGTCCACTACACACTTTAAGGTCTGGAGAACATTTCCACTTGCATCGAGACATTATGACACACACTCCGAATTGCTATGAACGCCATGAAATTGACTTCGAATCATTTTTGCATGATTTTGCACTATTTCAGACAACTTCGAACTACTTCAAACTATTTCACAACATTTTGCAACACTTCAAACGACTTCGCAACACTTCGAACGACTTTGGCTGCCATATAGTTGTCTTAAAACACTTTTGATACACGATGCTCAACTGGAGTGAACTATTTAGTCACATATCGAGCACTACCGGACACGAGGAGAGACGATAAAAGAATTAGGGTATGATAATGGCAGTTTTGTGGTTTCAACAATCTATTGAAACAACAAGAGAAGTACTCTTACTATATGGCAACACCGAACGTTTCACTTATTATCATTTTTCATTTGTTTCATGTTTTACAATACCTTTATTTGCTGTGCACATTGCCTCATGTTCTACAATTGTTATTATTTCCTTTTTAGTACTATTCCTTCAGATTGTATATAGACTTGTATTAGTTAGAATAAGGAAAAAAAAGTAACAGGAAACAGCACAAGTTACCCTCTCACTATCATCAGATTTAAGAGTCGTTCTCTTGAGTCTTAGCTTGCATCATATCTCTAAGTTCTGCAAAATATCGTGAACTTTTTCGAAACTATCGTATTCACTCCACATTTTATCACCCATCGCCTATTGCCATTCGACAAACACTTCACATTCGTTAAATTCATCCCTCAATATACCTCAAACTTCTTCGAATCTACTTCGAACTATTTTGCATGTCTTCGAATCTACTTCGAACTATTTTGCACAACTTTGAACCTCTTTTGAACTGTTTCGAATAACTTCATATGCTCTTACAGATTATTCGAACCATCCCTTATTATTCCACATCGCTAAACACATCGTATTGGTCTCAGCGGTGATATTTAGTACCACCTCGCACCCTTCCTCTGACTCGTGTTATACCATCCGAAGCCATTTAGTAGGTTTTGTTTGGGTTTCTGGGTTGAGTATCATCATTTTGGAGCCCACCGCGAGGGGTTTCTAGATCATTTCATTGTTGAACCTCCACTCTTTTCACCACTCATTTTACCATTTAGGGGCTCAATGATCTCGACTTCGAATTGAACTCATTTTGCCTCCAACCCTCCTGAACATCCAGGAGATTTCGATCGATATAGCATCTCACCCCTCGATAATGGTATTTTGCACTCTTTCGCCCTTTGCACTTATGACATCGCTACTATCATCGACCTTAAAAACATACAAACTATGACACCGCATGAATTTTGACCTCGCGACCTTCAAAACCCACCTCGAACATGTTGACCTCTTGTATGCCAGTTCCCGGTCATTCGACATCTCCGAAATTCAACTCGAGATGACCTAAAGAACTGCAAAACTACTTCAAAGATCTCGAATTTTTGTTTATAACTTGCAGTATTACAGATCACAACTTGAAGAAGTGACACGCTTGCAGATACATCGATTTTGATTCTTATGACCTCTGGGAATCACTTCCAGAGTATGAACATGGCACTTCGTTTGATGACTTTCACATCACAGTATTCACGTTCTATCCAGAAGTAGAAGATGAACAAAGATACAGCATTTTGGACATGGATTCACTTGTTAACAAACAGCTTCGCACCAGTATTTTTGATGAAAATGATTTAGCAGCCTATTACAGGTCATTCTACAAGGTTATGAACTTTCTTTGCTCAAAACACAGACTTTCAGAACCCGAACAAAGTTGAGCCTTTGCTTGAGGCTTTCAAGTGAAGTTATGGAATCGAATTGCAGACCATCTTGAAGTGAAGTTCCCCGATCACTATCCCGATGACCCACATATGCTGAATGGCATTTACGATGCTGCGAAATTTGCTATAGCATCCTTGAACTCATATTCTATCCCCCAGAAATCGATTTCGACCTCGAATATATCGCAGTCTAGCACATCAATTGATTCCAAAGACATTTTGCACATCCTTTTTTGCATCCAACTTTGCATCGGCTATCGCAGCCTCGAATTCGAGCAAATCAGCACCCAAAGTATCCATCTCAACCTTGTTCATTGCTGAAATCGCACCTTCGACCACATCACACCCAGTGTCTGACAGTATACCTCACAGTTCGAGTGATTCAAATGACTTCGAAGCCCGTATCGTGACACTCGAACAGGAACTAGCCCTCAAAAAACAGCTTGCACTCAAACAAGAAAATATTGTACTTCAAAATTGTCATGTCGCACCTCCTGGTCTTTATCGCATTGACCCAGCTTTGTCGCCCACATCCATTCCAATCCCATCGTCTTTGCCTTCGGTAGCTCCAGCCCCATCCACTTCGATAATCGCAACTTCATCAGCTTCGAACTCAATCTCGCCCCCGATATCTTTGTCACATTCACCCCCACCATTACTTATTTTGACCCCGACTCGCTGTTCGCCACTACCAGTATTTTCATCTTCAATCTCATCATCTGTGCCCTCTTTTGATTCAACACCTATTTCAATATTGCCTTCACCCTCGACACCAGATTTGCATTCGCATTTGCCTTCGAAGTCCAGTATAGTGCTCGAAACTACATTTGCATCAAATATCTACAGTTATAGCCTCAAAATTTGTCTACCTCCTATCTTCAAAAATTTGCTTACATCCATCGCTAACAAAAATCTTCTCGACCTTGTTTTCACCCCCTCGATTTCGCGTCCGATTTCGATTTGACCAGTCCTTCAACTCGAGTATTACGACCATGGCTAGTACTGTCAACATCGATCGAATTCACCTCTTTTCCTCCTCGTTTTTATATTTCGATCTCATTCTATTTATCGAAAACATTTTACTATGCTCGATATTCTTCGCAATAGCTTCAACAGCTTTCATTTTTTATTTGCCCATGTATACCTTTGCCTACCTGAATCTCGACTCCGAACCCCTCAAAAATACTCTATGACCATTTACACTTTGCCAAATCTCTTCGAAATCAACTTCGAACGCATCAAAAATCCTCAAATATCCTCGAACCTCAACAATCATATTTTCAAAGGCTTCCTGGGCTTCGAAAATGAATAAGTATACCTTTTCCTTATCTTTCCAATTTTTTCACGTTTCTTATCACTACTTTTCAAAGCCCACAAGACTCTATATCAAATTGAAAAAGAAATACAATGAAAGCTTTTGTTCTACTCCTCTAGCATTTCCTCCAACACTTCTATTTCCCTCCCCAACACTTCCATCTCCACCTTCTTCTGCACCAGTTTCCCAGCGATAATTCAATGCCACATCACTCATTCTTCCTTGACATCCTCGACTCCCTGTGACTTCCTCACCTTCCCCTTTGATGACCTCTTTTTCTCCTTCAATGCCTTTGAAGGCCCCACTATCAGTATGACATCTTCGAAGGGGCCCACGACCCGAATTCGACGTACTACAAAATTCGAAAACCAGTTAGTGATCACTTTGAACTGATTTCAAACAAGAATCATACCTTTTCTTGCATGCAAATCTCGTTTTGCACCCCCAAATGTTTTCGCTTCACCTTTGCAAAGCCCTCACCTTGACACCCCAGTAGCACCCTTGCACCTCCTGGGTGCACTTCGTACATTTTGGGGTGCCCTCCTTAATGATGCAGCGCAGCTGGGACTTGAACCCAGCGCATCTATCACACTACGAAACATTTAGTACCTCAAAAACTCCTCAAAAGTCAGTAAAACACTTACAGGGCCCTCGAAATCGAGGAGCCCACTTGTTTCGACCCTTGCCCACTCTGCTGATTCTATCCCCTCAACCTCCTCCTCTCCATCTTCCTCCTCGTCGACCTCTACTATTTTTCACTTCGCTACCCTTACTATAGGCAGCTCCTCGCCCTCATCTTCATCACCTTCGCCAGCCTCCACCCTCTCGATTGCTCTCGCCTCCGCCTCGAACTCAACATTTCACTGCCGCAAATTTTCCTTCGAAGTCGTCTTCGCACGAAACACAGCAAGAGCTGCATTTCGAGCATCTGCCAATGCTCACCTCTGCCCCTCAATATTCACCCTCTTCACCTGCTCCGCCTCCTCCCAAACACGTTGTTCCTCCTCTTCCCTTTGTTCTCATTCTACTTCCTCAGCTAAATCCATGAATAGCAAGCCTCTGCCTTATGAAAGCTATTCACGATGAGCCATTGGTTTATAGAGCTCGAAAACCTTGTCTATGACCTTTTGTATGGTCGTGTGGCATTCCTCGCCTAAATCATCAGCGAGTTTGTCATACTCCGCCTATGAAATGCGAATTTAGAAAACATAGCACAAAATGAAAATGAGACATACCATCTTCACACAGAAACCCCACCCCCAGACTTTGAAATCCAAGTCTTCTGTGATGCCGTGCTCGGGCATCGACTTCGTGTACTCGATAACTTTGATGTTTAGTTCGGCGAGAAGAGACATGACAAAAGCTAGAGTTGGATGATATAGAGGTGATGGAAGAAGAAGAATGAGAAGTGTTTTGAACATCACTAAGTTTTCAACATGATCACGCATTTCGCACATGACTTCAATCGGCTGACTGGGACAGTCAGGATTTCAGTAAGGGGGAGGATGATAGGTCCACTATGCACTTTAAGGTCTGGAGAACATTTCCACTTGCATTGAGACATTATGACACACACTCTGAATCACTTTGAATGCCACAAAATCGACTTTGAACCATTTTCGCATGATTTCGCACGATTTCGGACGACTTTGAACTACTTTGAACTATTTCGCAACATTTCGCAACACTTCAAATGACTTCAGCTGCCGTATAGTTGTCTTAAAACACTTTCGATGCACGCTGCACATCTGGAACAAGCCAATTCGCCGCATATCGAGCACTACCGGATGCAAGGAGAGACGATAAAAGAATTAGGGTATGATAATGGCGGTTTTGGAAGCCCTAAAAACCGCCAGTGTTGACCATCAACAGGAGTGATGCTCATTTACAACATTGTCTGGGTTTCAACAATCTATTGAAACAACAAGAGAAGTGCTCTTACCATATGGCAACACTGAACATTTCACTTATTATCATTTTTTATTTGTTTCATGTTTTACAATACCCTTATTTGCTGTGCATATTGCCTCATGTTCTACAATTGTTATTATTTCCTTTTTAGTACTATTCCTTCAGATTGTATATAGACTTGTATTAGTTAGAATAACGATATAGAGAAACAATGGGGAACAGCACAAGTTACCCTCTCACTATTGTCAGATTTAAGAAGTCATTCTCTTGAGTCTTAGCTCACATCGTATCTCTAAGTTCTGCAAAATATCATGAACTTCTTCTAAACCATTGTATTTGCCCCATGTTTTATCACCCATCACTTATCGCTATTCGAAAAACACATCACATTTGTTAGACTCGCTCTTTGATATACCTCGAACCTCTTTGAACTTATTTGAACTTCTTTGGACTACTTCGCATGACTTTGAACTTCTTTGAACCTTTTTCGAACCTATTTCGCACATCTTCGAACCTCTTTCGAACCTATTTGAACAACCTTGTACACTCTTACAGATTATTCGAACTATCCCTTATTATTCCATGTCGCTAAACACATCGTATTGGTCTCAGCGGTAATATTTAGTACCACCTCGCACCCTTCCTCTGACTCGTGTTATACCATCCGAAGCCATTTAATAGGTTTTGTTTGGGTTTCTGGGTTGAGTATCATCACTGGCCATCCAAAAGGTCATTGATGAGGTCTTTGAAGTTTTCACCCCAATGGCCCGATGTGAGTGGATTTCGTGGGGCAGGAGGCTGCTATTTGTGGATCTAGCAGAACAGGTCGAATGGGAGAAGAGGGAAGAAAATGCAAAATGAGTTCAAGAGGAGAAGAAGGCAGTGCAGAAGGCAAAACTCGATGCTCAACGGAGAGTGTTGGCGGACACCTGAAATGCGGCTCTCGCTGCATTCCATGCAAAGACTGTGTCAAAGAAGGAGTTGTGGCAGAGAAATGTGGATTTTAAAGCTGAGGCAAGAGCAATCGAGAGGGCAGAGGCTAGTGAAGGTGAGGATGATGAGGGAGAGGACGAAGATGAGGGCAAAGATGAGCTACCCATAGTAAGGGTGGTGAAGCAGAAAGTCACGGAGGTCGAAGATGAAGAGGGCAATTTCGAGGAGGCAGAGATCAAGGGCATGGGGGATGTGAAGCAGATGTGGGTCGAATTGAGCAGGCTCCTCAATTTCAAGGGCCTGGTAAGTGTTTTACTTATTTTCGAAGATTTTTCGAGGTTCTAATACTTTTGTAGTGTGATTGATGCACTGGGTTTAAGTCCCAGCCATGTTGTATTGTCAAGGAGGGCGCTCCAAAGTGCACAAAATGCACTCAAGATGCACAAGGCTGCTATTGGGAGGGGCTGTCGAGGTGAGGGCTTTGCAAGGGTGAAGTGGGATTCATGCACGAAGCCAGGTATGAATTGTATTCGGAATTGTTTCAAAGTGATTGCTAGCTTGTTTTCAAATTTTGTAGTACATCGAATTCGGGTCGTGGGCCCATTTGAAGATGTCAAACCAATTGCAGGGCCTTCAAAGGTGTCAAAGGAGAAAAAGAGGTTGTCGAAAAGGAAGGCGAGGGGGAAGGCGAGGGAGTCATGGGGAGTCGAAGATATTGAGGAAGATTGGGTGGTGCATCATAGGATTATCAAAACTGGTGCAAAAAAAGGTTGAGATGGAGGTATTGGGTAAAGAGATAGAAGTGTTGGAGGAAATGTTAGAGGAGTAAAAAGGTTTTTCTTTTGTATTTCTTCAGAGTTGGAATTTTAGAGTCTTGTGAGTCTTGAATAGTAGTGATAAGAAATGTGAAAAAATTGGAAAAATAAGGGAAAGGTATAGTTATTTGTTTTCGAAGCCCAGGAAGTCTTCGAAGGTTTTATCATTGGGGTTCAAGGGTATTCAAAAATTTTTGATGCATTCGAAGTCGATATTGAGAAGATTTGGTAAAAGCGAAATAGTCATAAGGTATTTTCAAAAAATATCGAGGTCAAGATTGAGGTGAGCAAAGGCATACATTGGCGCATAAAGGCGAAAGCTGTCAAAGCTGTTTCAAAGAATGTCGAGGATAGTAAAATGTTTTCAATAAATAGGATAAGGTCGAAATATGAAAAAAGAGAGATAAAATATGCAAATTTGATCAATGTTGGGGCTAACCATGGTCATAATAATCGAGTTGAGCAACTGGTTGAATCAAAATTGAATGAGAGAGTGAGGGGTCGAAAACGAGGTCGAGGCAATATTTGTTGGTGATATATGTAATGAAATTTTTGAGGATGAGGGGTAGATGAATTTTGAGGCGATAATTGTAGATATATGATGCGAATGGACTTTTGAGTGATTTACTAGACTTCGAAGGTGAATTCAAACACAAATCTAGTGTTGAGGGCGAAGGTGATATGGAAATAGATGATAAGATGGAAGATGGTGCAGTCGACGAGATTGAAGAGGAAAATATTGGGAGTGGCGAGCGGCAAGTCGAGGTCGAAGTGTGCGATGGTGGAGACAAATGCAATGAGGATTTTGGAGGCGAGATCGAGTTCGAAGCTAATGAAGGTGCAATTATTGAAGTGGACTGGGGTGGAACTACCAAAGGTGAAGATGATAGAATTGGAATGGACATGTGCGATGTAGCTGGGATGATGCAATAGAGACCAAGAGGTGTGACATGACAATTTCGAAGTGTAACATTTTCTCATTTGAGTGCAAGCTGTTTTTCGAGGGCCAGTTCCTGTTCGAGTGCCGCAATACAGGCTTCGAAATCATCCAATGATAGGTCCACTACATGCTATAAGCTCTGGAGAAGCTTTCCAATCATATTGACACATTATGACATGCACTCGGAAATCACTATGAACACCACAAAATTGATGTCGAATCATTTTCACACTATTTTGCACTATTTCGGACGACTTTGAACTATTTTGAATGCTTTCAAATTATTTCGTGACACTTCGAGTGACTTCGCAATATTTCGAATGACTTTGGCCACTGTATAGCTGTTGTGAAACACTTTTGATACACGCTGCACAACTGGAACAGGTTATTCTGTCACATATCAAGCACTACCAGACACAAGGAGAGACTACAAAAGAATTAGGATGTGATAATAGCATTTTTATGTTTTGATGATATATTGCAGCAAAAGATAAGTACTTTTACCATATGGGGACACATATGTTTCAATTATTTATCATTTATTATTTATTTTTGATCTACAAAGTCCTCATTGTATGATATATTGCCTCATGTTTTACACATGTTTTACTTCCCTTTTCAGTACTATCTCTTTAAAACTGTATATAAACTTGTACTAGTTACTTGGAAAAACAGAGAACCAGTTACCCTCTCCACTATAGTCAGATTTAAGAGCAGTTCTCTTGAGTCTTACCTCGGGTTGTATCTCTGAAGTTCTATGAACTATCGCGAACTTCCTCAAACTTTCGTATTCATTCTCAACTCATCATTGCCTATCATCACTAGAAACACAGCTCATAACTGCTATATTCATTTGTCAAAACATACATATATTGATGCCAGTCGAACACCTTCAAACCCCCTCAAACTCACCCAAACAACCTCAAACCCATTTGAATCTATTTCGAACTACTTTGCACATCTTCGGACCAATTTCGAACAATTTTGAACATCTTCAAACATCTGTGTATGCTTTAAAAAGGCTATTCATCACATCCTTACCATTTCGCATCACTAAAACAACGTTTTGGTATTAGCAGTGATATTTAGTACTGACTTGCACCCTTCCTCTAGCCTGAGTGATACTACATAAGGTTTTTAACAGGTTTTTGCTAGGTTTCCAGGTTGAGTATCATCACCAAATTGTTCAAGCTGTAAGGTATACTGCTCAACTCTGGGTTCGATGTAGTCGAAGGTGTGATATCGGTAATGAACGAGGTTGAGACAGAAACTTTTGGTGCTGATTTGGTTGAATTCGAAGCTGCAATAACCAATGCGAAGTTTGATGCGAAACTTTCAAGGATGTGCAAAATGTCTTCAGAATCAATCAATGTGCTAGACTGCAATACATTTGAGGTCAAAATCAATTTCTGGGGAATAGAATACGAGTTCGAGGAAGCTATAGCAAATTTCATGGCATCGTAAATGTCATTCAGTATATATGGGTCATTGGGATAGTGATCGGGGAACTTCACTTCAAGACGATCCCCAATTCTAGTCCATAAGTCCATTTGAAAGCCTCGAAGAAAAGCTTGACTCTGTTCAGCTTCTGAAAGTCCATGTTTCAAGCAAAAAAAGCTCGTGACCCTGTAGAATGACCTGTAATAAGCTGCTAAATCATTTTCATTGAAAATAACAGTGTGAAGCTGTTTGTTAACGAGTGAATCCATGTCTGAAATGCTGTATTTTTGTTCATCTTCTATTTTGGGATAGAACTTGAATACTGCAATGTGAAATTCATCGAACAAAGTGCCAGGTTGATACTCTGGAAGCGATTCCCAGGATTATAAGAATTGAAGTCAATGTATCTGCAAGCATGTCACTTCTTTAGGTCGTGATCTGTGATACTGCAAGTTATAAACAAAAATTCAAGATCTTTGAAGTAATTTTGCAGCTCTTTAGGTCGTCTCGAATCAAATTTCAGAGATGTAGAATGACTGGGAGCTGGCATAAAGGACATCGACATGTTCAAGGTAGATTTCAGAGGTCGTGAGGTCAAAATTTGTGCGGTGTCGTAGTTCATATGTTTCTGAGGTCGAAGATAGTAGCAATGTTGTAAGCGCAAAAGACAAAAGAGTGCAAAATAGTATTATCGATGGTCAAGATACTGTATCGAGATCTCCTGGTTGTTCAGGAGGGTTGGAGGCAAAATGAGTTCAATGTGAAGTTGAGATTATTGAGCCCCCTTTAGGTAAAATGAGTGCTGGAAAGGAGTGGAGGTTCAATGATGAAATGATCTAGAAACCCCTCATGGTGGGCTCCAAAATGATGATATTCAATCCGGAAACCCAAACAAAACCTACTAAATGGCTTCAGATGGTATAACATGAGTCAGAGGAAGGGTGTGAGTTGGTACTAAATATTACCGCTAAGACCAAAACATTGTGTTTAGTGATGCTAAATAATAAGGGATGGTGTGAATAGTCTCTAAGAGCATACAAAGTTGTTCGAATAAGTTCAAAATAGGTTTGAAGACATGGAAAATAGTTCTAATTGGTCCGAAAATGTGCGAAGTGGTTCGAATAAGTTCGAAGAGGTTCGAGGTATATCGAGGAATGAGTTTAGCAAATGTGATGTGTTTTTTGAATAGCGATAAAATGTGGAGCAAATATGATAGTTTCGAAGAAGTTCACAATATTTCTCAGAACTTAGAGATATGATGTGAACTAAGACTCAAGAGAATGGCTCTGAAGTCAGACAATAAGTGAGAGGGTAACTTGTGCTCTGTCCCCCATTGCTATTCTTTGTTCTAACTAACTAATACAAGTCTATATACAAATTGAAGAGATAGTACTAAAAAGGAAATAAGAACATGTGGAAAACATGAGGCAATATGCACAGCAATAAAGATATTGTAAAACATAAAACAAATGAAAAATAATAATAAGTGAAATGTACATTGTCCCAGTATGATAAGAGCTCTTGTTCTATTGCTTTAATATATCAATGAAACATAAAAATGCACTTATCACATCCTAAGTCTCTTGTAATCTCTCCTCATGTCCAGTAGTGCTCGATATGCAACTAAATGGTTTGTTCCGGATGTGCAGCATGTATCGAAAGTGTTTTAAAACAGCTATACAGTGGCCAATATTGCTCGAAATGCTGTGAAGTCATTCGAAGTGTCTCGAAGTAGTCCAAAATAGTGTGAAATAATTCGAAAATGATTCAATGTCAATTTCATGGCATTCATAGTGATTCAGAGTGTGAGTCGTAATGTCTCAATACAAGTAGGAATGTTCTCCAGACCTTAAAGTGCATTGTAGACCTATCATCATATCTATAAGTTTTGTGAAATATTGTGAACTTCTTCAAAACTATCATATTCTCTCCTCATTTTATCGCACATTGCCTATCACCTTTTGACAAATACTCCTTATTTTTTATATTCACTTTTCGACATACCTCAACATTAGTCCAACATCTATGAACTTCTTTGACCTTCTTTGAGCCTACTTCGAACTATTTTGTGCATTTTCGAGCCTATTTTGAACTATTTTGAACATCTTTGTATGCCTATAAAGACTATTTGCAACATCCCTTATTATTTTGTGTCACTAAATACAATGTTTGGGTATCAGCGGTGATATTTAGTACCAACTTGCACCCTTCCTCTAGCCTGTGTTATACTTTCTAAGCCTTTTAACAGGTTTTTGTTAGGTTTCCAGGTTGAGTATCATCACCATGCTCAACTGAGTGGTGAGCACCATTTGAGTCCTACCCAGGACTCAGATTCATATTCTGCAATGAATGAGAGACTCACCACAGCATACAGTGACTCAGAGGATAACTCTTGCTCTGAGTATGGATCTGCCTTGTCAGACATGAACTCTGATGGTTCTCAATACAGTTCAGAAGGTGAACTGTGCAACTTGGAATCTGACACTGGAGGCAACACCAGTGAATATTCTGGATTAGAGCACTTTGGTGTGATCTGCAAAATCCTGTTGGAGTATGACTCCGATAGTTGCCCATTTGCCCAGTTGGTGTCCAACTCAGAGGAAGACTCTGAGGATGAAACAGAGATACAATCTCCATCATTTTGTGAAAGATTAGGCATCATGATGGACAACCTATTCAAAGACAAGCTGCACTTTAGAGGTGTGACCACTTTGAAGAAATCCTCAAAGAAGATAACCTATCCCCCTCACTCAGAGAAGGACAATTGGTGCTTCGTGGCAAAAATGAAGCTTCATGAACTTGAAGCTTTTATCCTCCTTGATTCAGGCTGCACATCTGATTCAATTTTTCCAGAGTTTACCATGTCAGTGAATCTTAAAGCCCACAAATTGGAAGAGCCAGTGCCCCTTGCAATTAGGCACCATTGAAAGCCATTTGAAGATTAACTTCAGACTATTCACTGATTTTGAAATTGGTGAAATAAAAAACACCCATTATTTCGATGTTGTTAACATTGATAGATATGATGTCATCCTGGGCACCGTCTTCATGAGAAAACACAATATAGTTTTAGACTTTGAATGTGATGAAATATGCATCAAGGGCAAATGCCTCAATACCATTATTGAGGGCCCTAACACTTTCAAGCAAGCCCATCAGCATGCTATGCATGCTCAACCTCCCAAGGGTGAGTGACATGAGAGTGGCCACCCAGCTGCACAAAAGAAAAAAAACCTGGACAAGCCTGATATGAGTTCTATAAAGGTGCAACCTCCATCTGTCAGACGTAGGAATTTTGAAATGGAAGAAGTTGACAATGTTGACAAACATCATTGGTCTACACTGAAACCTTCAGACCCTGTCCTTTTAGGGCCCAAAAAGGAACCCATGAGTGACAAAGAAGACAATCTAGAAGAGATCATCCAGGAATTTACTTGGGATACATTCCCCAAGGGACCCAATTTTGAACCTCTCAGATTTGACCCCTCTATCCCTGCAGTACTTCCACCAGATCAGGTTGATGACCTGACCTGAATGACATACTCTTTGCAATTTGTAAAGAGCTGGCTGATAAAGCTAAAAGCAAAGGACCCCTTTCAAAAAAGGACCTTCTACACCTCTGGGAGGAGTGGATGCAATCTTGTCAGGACATCCTCAATGGAGTTCCTGACAAACTACCTCCTTTAAGGGACATAAACCACCACATCCCATTAATGGATGAGATGAAGAAGTATAACTACTATTTTCTGAAGTGTCCCGACTTGATGAGGAAACCCCTTGCTAAGAAAATAGCCAAGTACTGCAAAGCAGGCTGGTGGCATCCTGCCCGCATGGAGCAAGCTGCTCTGATGCTAGTAGTTCTCAAGAAAACTGGGAAACTTTGCACTGTGATCAATGCAGTGAAATGTAATGCTAACATGGTGAAAAATGTTACACCATTTCCTGATAAAGACTTGATTTATCTTGATGTCACTTGAGCTATGTATTACTCAAAAATCAACCTGTCTGATGTCTATGAGCAGGTCCAAGGTGCCCCAGAAGACATCTGGAAAACTGCCTTCTCGATAGTTCAAGGAGTCTATGAGAGTCTTGTTATGCAACAAGGTGACTGCAATGCACCCTCAACCTTCCAAAGGTTGATGAACTCTATATTCCAAGATTACATTGGAATCTTTGTCCATGCCTACCTGGATGATATCTTCATGTTCAGTGACACAATTAAAAAATACCAAAAGCATCTGGAGCTCATGATTACCAAACTATGTGAGCATTCTCTGTACCTCCATGCAGAGAAATGTGAACTCTACACTGAAAGGGTAGAGTGTCTCGGTCATATGATTGATGAGCATGGCCTACACACAGATAGCAACAAAATGGCCCATATACAAGAGTAGAAAACTCCTTGTAATTATCATGAAGTCCAGCATTTTCTAGGACTTGTACAGTATCTGGCACATTTTATGCCAGATATAAGTGATTTCACTAGTCCACTTTCAGTGATGACTAAAAATTATCAAGCCTTTTTATGATGACTGTTGCATGATCATTGCTTCCAGATGATTAAACACATCTGTCACATGATGCCTGTGCTGAAGCCAATTGACCCAGACTTACCTGAGCTGATATGGGTGTTCTGTGACGCCTCAGTCTTTACTGGAGCAATGTATGGTCAGGGACCTGAGTGGCAAACTTGCTGCCCTGCTTGGTTTCTGTCCAAGAAGTTCACTGATGCTCAAAGGAACTACTGTACCTTTGAGCATAAGACAATTGCCATACTTGAGGCACTCCTCAAGTGGGAAGACAAACTGATTGGTAGATGCATTCATGTCATCACCGATCACCAGGTGCTTGAGTTCTTCCAGACTCAACACTGACTGACTGCTAGGCAAATGCGATAGATGGAATATCTGTTGTGTTTTGACTTTGATATTCGTTATGTCAAAGGCAAATTGAACAAAGTAGTGGATGCTCTGTCCTGCTACTACCAATTTGACTCTTGGGATAATGCTCCATTAGTCCAACACTACATCTTCACAGATGTACATCTCGATCCCAACCATGAGGATCTCCTGTGGGATTGACATCTCGAAATCAAAAATTGAGTAATTGAAACTCGTTCGACTGCTTCCCAGGAGAAACAAGTTAGTGAACAACTCAAAGCTCTTTGAGAATGAGTTGAAGAGCATGAGGCAGCCACAGCTGTAATGACTGTGAATGTGGAAGAAGCAAGCATGCCTTCTTCAAAGACCAACCAATCACAGGATAATCCTTTGATTTATGCCTCTCAGGCTAAAGGGCCTTACCTGCACATTCACATGTCAGAGTTAGACCCTCTGAATGATGATATCCAAAAAGGATACATCAACGACAAACATTTCAAGAAGGTTCTTGAAAATCCAAAGGACTATCTGGACTTCCAGACCAGGGATCATTTCATTTGGAGAAAGAACAGAGGGGGTGAAGAGGTCCTTTGTGTCCCCACCTCTACTTCCAAAGGTACGACCTTACATAATCATATCATCAAACAAGCCCACACTTTAGTGGGGCATTTTGGTCCTCTGAAGACATTGGAATACATCCAACATTGGTATTGGTGGCCTTGACTTCAATATGAAGTTGAGAAATACTGTAATTTGTGTGAACCTTACATCCACTTGAAGGGAGAATGCCACTCCCCTTGAAGCAACCTGCACTCATTACCAACACCCATGAGACCATGGGAGTCAATTGGAATGGATTTTATCAGACCCTTCCCAGAGTCCGAAGAATTTGGATACCTTTGGGTGATCATCTGTCGTCTGTCTTCAATGTTTCACCTAATCCTGGTGAACACAACAATGACCGCATCACAACTACTCCCATCTTCATGAAGGAGATTGTCCATTTGCATGGACTACCTGGCTCAATCATTTGCGATTGAGACTCTAAATTCATGTCCAAATGGTGGCATGAAATCCACCATACCTTGGACATCAAATTACTTATGTCCACTTCATTCCATCCTCAGATGGATGGAATAATGGAATGTGCAAATTGTTTGATTGCTCAGATTCTCTGAGTGTTCATTGCATCCAATCTCAAAGATTGGGTAAAGTTCCTCTCTCTGATAGAGTTTGCCATAAGCTCTATGATTAACAGAGCAACAGGGATGGCCTCATTTGAAATCAACTATGGATTCTTGCCTCATATGATGCAAAAACTTCCTTCTACAGAATGCATTTCTCCCAGAGTGCATACTTTTGCAATGAATGCACTGCAAAACATGGCCATGGCCCATGGTAGTATCATCACTGAAAGAGTCTTTCAATGACACTATGCTAACAAGCATCAGTGCAAGGAGCCCTGATGTCAAGCAAGGAGACCTTGTTTACCTCTCTACAAAGAACCTTGCATTACCAAAGGGTCATGCAAGTAAACTACTACCTAAATTTGTAGGATCCTACAAAGTCCCACAAGCTTTCCCTGAGAAATCCAACTATGAGTTGGATCTTCCTACAGAACTGAAATGCCAGCATATACACCAGCATTTTGATGTGAGCCTACTAAGGCCTCACCATCCTAATGCTGACATGTTGTTTTCCAACAGGCATTATCCTGATGCATATGACTTCGGTGCCCCAGATGACACTGAATGGTATGTCAAAGAGATCATGGCACACAAGTGGTGTGGCCATACTGTCCAGTTTGAAATTAAGTGGAGTCTGGGAGACACCACTTGGGAACCTTTAGCAAACTGCAAGGATCTTGCAGCTCTAGATGCTTATCTGGCACTGATGGGTGCCGGAGACTGGCAAGAATTGCCCAAACATGCAGGAACTCCTGCACATTGACAGACTTAACAACTTGGAAATTTCCAAGTCATGTTGGAGGTGTACCTTGCCCAACAGATTTCACACTCCGCAACCTTACATCAGGCAGAGTTTCAATTTTTTTTTCTTCATTGCTTGGTACACTACCATGGTGAGTTTTCCTCCAGACAAAGATGACTCCATGGGGAACGATCACAATGACCAACCTATCTGTATATGTGAGATGGTGATAGGCCCACTGCATGCTATAAGGTCTGGAGAAAAATTTAACTGTATCGAGACATTACAACAAACACTCCAAATCACTATGAACACCACAAAATCGACGTCGAATCCTTTTCGAACTATTTTGCACTATTTCAGATGACTTTGAATGACTTTGAACAATTTCACAACACTTTGAATAGCTTCGCAGCATTTCGAACGATATCAGCTGCCATATAGCTGTTTTAAAACACTTTTGATACATGCTGCACATCCGGAACAAACCATTTTGTTGCATATTGAGCACTGCCAAACACGAGGAGAGACTACAAGAGACTTAGAATGCGATAAGTGCATTTTTATGTTTCAATAATATATTGAAGCAAAGATAAGTACTTTTACTATATGGGAACACTACACGTTCCAATTATTTATCATTTTTTATTTGTTTCATGATCTACAAAGTCCTCATTGTTTGATATATTGCCTCATGTTTTACACATGTTATTATTTCCTTTTTAGTACTATCTCTTCAATTTGTATATAGACTTGTGTTAGTTACTTAGAAGGACAAAAAAGAGCAACAGAGAACAGAGAAGAAGTTACCCTCTTACTCATCGTCTGATTTAAGAGCCATTCTCTTGAGTCTTATCTTCGTGTTGTATCTCTAAGTTCTGCGAAATATTGCGAACTTCTTTGAAACTATTGTATTTGCTCCTCATTTTATTGCACATTGCCTATTGCCTCTCAACAAACACTCCTTATTTGTTATATTCACTTTTTTGACATACCTTGACATTAGTCCGACATCTACGAACTTCTTCGAACCTCTTTGAACTTCTTCAAGCCTACTTCAAATTATTTCACACATCTTTGAACCTATTTCGAACTCTTTTGAACATCTTTATATGCCTATAAAGACTATTTGCCACAGCCCTTACTATTTCGCATCACTAAACACAATGTTTGGGTATCAGCGGTGACATTTAGTACCAACTTGCACCCTTCCTCTAGCCTGTGTTATACTTCCTAAGCCTTTTAACAGGTTTTTGTTAGGTTTCCAGTTTGAGTACCATCAATGGGCCCCAGTGGCTGGTCTCAAAGGGGAAAGGAGAAGCAGAGAGAGCTCGAGCCCACTGGCTCGAGCAGCAGCATCACTCAACTCCATTGCTTGCCAAGCCCTGGCAAGATAAAAAAAGCCATCAGCACTAGCAGATGTTCTGCTAGAGAAGAACAAAACTGGTGAGCTAATGTGGGCACCAGCTCTTCCACCACTGGAAATTGGAGGATTGATGGTGAAGGCATCATCCTTCACCAAGGCACTTGCGACACTTGCAAGAGCTATGCTTTACATGTGTACACCCATGTGTATGATGAAGAATGATGAATATTTTGACATGAGAGATCATCAAGATTCAGGTATTAGCTCTGGTACTCTCACCAAAGCCAAACATGTGTATAATGAATACAAAAAAGATATTGCTGCCCTTTAAAAGACCATCCAGAACCTGGAAAATAAGAATGAGCACCTGCATGAGCAGCTCGATGGACATTCATCCAAATGAGCTCATAATCATGAACCCTCTCCTCACCTCGAGAGGCCCCAGGGTAATTCATATGCCAATGAAGCCTCTTGGCCTGCACTACCTCCTGCTCCCCACCCATTGTCCACGATGAGGACATCAATATGAACAAGGTCTATCCACCTCTTTCCATCCTTCCACCCCTGAGAAATACATTCTTGGGCCCCGATGTTCCAAGGACAGTGAACTGGAGATTAGCTCCCAAGCTGCATAGCCAAGTTCCTATGTCCAATCCTCTGAACACTGAGGAATTTGATAACTGGTCCCAGATGGGCCACACCTCCAGGAACTACCCAATGTTGGAATGAATGTGCGAGTACATGCAGTTCATCAATGATACTCCTTCAGGGGCTCAAATGCCCCTGATGACCTATGCCCTTACCCACTGGAGATTACCCAGTTGGCTCCCTGATCAAATGCAGTCGGTGCAAGGATTACGCTGACTTAACGACCCTACTTGCCTGGAGCAACCCTCGCTCCTGTACTCTGCTGAAATGTGGGTGCAGTTCATGCACCAACACCTGTACCTGTGGTGATCCCACCCTGGTAACTTGATGGATGAACAGAGGGTCTTCCTCCCACACATCAGGGAACAACTCCTGCTTCATCAACAGATCCCTTTAGGGCTATCCCCTGAAGCTAAACTACTTCTCTACCTTCATACTGTGGAGGTACTAGCCATGCTGGGACTGTACCAACAGATTTGAAAGCGTGAACGCCTCCCACCCCATGCTGATCAGCACCAATCCAACTTTTCTCGAGGATGTTGTATGACACCTTGCTATCATGGGCATCACAGACAAGGAAGTCCAAGAAGGTTCTCACTATGCTATCAGCTGGCTTACAGCAATGGCTACTGCCAACTCCTCAAACCCCAGTAGTGGATTGCCAGGCCTAACAACATGGCCCTTTGAGAGCCACAAAGAAAAAGAAAAAGAGAATCCACTGCTCCCTCTCATTCAGGGTGACCCTGCTCTGAATCAATGACTTCCACTGCCCAGTCCTCCGAATTTTCTGCTAAACTATCTGCATCTCTGCATGTGAGCACCTCTTGCATGGACAACCAACCTCCTGCCCACGCTAGGCCTTCTTACCTGTCCAGCTAGCATCCAACTCCTCTAGAGGTATATTTTCTAGAGAACGATCCAACCTCAGGATGGTCTGGGTCCCCCCTCATTGTCAAGGCAACTCAAGGCCAGAAGAAGGCCTTGAAGAGAGTGAGGAGAGTCGCTACTGGCATCCCTCTGAACAGGCACAAGAAGCCCATTAGCAAACTCACTCCAGTCATGTCTACCAAGCTGTGAAAAATCAGAGACCCTGATGACAACAGTGATTCCACCAACTCTATCTCTTTATCTGACAATGAACATTCACCATTAACAAGCACTGTTTCCCTCTTCATGAAGGGCAGACAACAGACATCTCTGCTCTGGGGAACACCCCAGAGACCACCATATCCCAATTGTATTCATTGGCATTGAACCACAAAATGACCCTACTTTCCTTTGCGCCCAATTATGAGCACAAAGAACCCATACCTACCACCCCAGAGGAAGTTAGATGTATGTTAGTTGACACCAACCTCTCTAAATCCTTGTTGACCCTTGATGAGTCCCACATATCATTGTTGAGTCTCAATGATACCACATCCCCGATGACCCTAGTAAATAAGGTCGTCGCATTTTTAATAAATGAATGAATTGATTCCTTTTGTTGTATCCCAATGATACCCACATACCAGACGATTCTCTCTTTGAGATTGTCTATTTACTCAAAACATTATGGTTCCCCCTGGGCGAAGCCTAAGGGGGAGGGTGTAGTGACCTGGGGCTTGACCCCATGTTTGTATATGTTACTTTTCTTTGATATTGACCTGGCTGGCCCCTATAAAGGGACCAACCTTCTATTTACATGAACATCTTTTAATACCACCTCAAGTACACATGACAATATACATTATTTGTGTTTAACTCCTGTGTGATCTTAAGACACTCCCCTCCAACTCACAACACTTCACCCTAATCAGTTCCTAGATGACACTGCAAAAATTTATTGGGCCTTTACATAATGAAGTCTGAGCATGCCTACCTCTACATCAACCACTGATGTTACTCAACCTGGAAACCTAACAAAAACCTGTTAAAAGGCTTAAGAAGTACATCACAGGCTAGAGGAAGGGTGCTAGTTGGTACTAAATATCACTGCTGATACCCAAATGTTGTTTTTAGTGAGGCAAAATAGTAAGGAATGGTGCAAATAGTCTGTGAGGGCATACAAAGATGTTCAAAAGAGTTTGAAATAGGTTCAAAGATGTGCAAAATAGTTCGAAGAAGTTTTGAGGAATGTTGAAGTGGTTCGAGGTATATCAAGAAGCGAGTATAGCGAATGTGAAGTGTTTTTCAAATGGCGATAGGTGATAAGTCAAGAGACTAATACAAACATTCAAAGAACTTCACAATATTTCACAGAACTTATAGATACTGTTACGGAAGTGTTACGGATGGGGAAATCAATTTCTTTTCTATTGTTTCTATTGTCTCCCACTGGCACGTTCTCATCTATTGTTTCCTAATGACACTTACTTACTATTGTTCTTGTTATCCTTATTTCTCTCGCTATTGTTCAATAATGGATGCTCTCATGCTTTTGTTACCTCTTATTGTCTCTACGCATTTGGATACGGTTCTGTACTAGTATTTAGACCCAATGCGAAGACCAGTCAAGCTTAGCTTGACCTGGTCATTTCTACACCTTTACGATCTGACAATCTAAGTCATCCTCAAAGTCATTGCTTATGAGCTTCGACGATCTAGAATGCTTTACTGAAGGTTGTTGCTTATGAGCCTCAACTTGACTTACAAACTAAGGGCTTTGACTATAACAAAAGGTCAAGCTGTTTCGAACTCTGCCGACTAACCTCAGTCCAGGCAGCAGACACACTATGACAGAATTCTTACGAGAACTATCCGACCATATCCTACCCGATGAAGAAAAGCTATGGCAGCACCATCCACTCCTACCATCCCCACAGCACCCACCACCCCTGGCCGACCTGCTGAAATAAAGATGAGGGCACCTACTGACTATTGTGGAGATCGAGCAAAGACAATGCTCTTCCTCCTGGAGTGCAGAGCATATGTTGATGCCAATTCCACTGCATTCCCTGATGACCACCATAAAATCCTATTCATGCTCTCCTATATGAACAGAGGGACAGCCGGGCCATGGAAGCAGGCCTATTTGGAAGAAAGGTATATTGAATTGAAACCCTGGGACACGTTCCAGGAGTTTATTGCAAAAGTACGAGCAGCATTCTCACCCATCGACGACGTGGGGAACGCATGCACTCAACTCTGGGTGCTCTCACAAGGAGCAAAGGGAGTAGACGAATATATTGCCCAGTTTAAAACACTGGCCTACCAAACCAAGATTAAAGAAGATGCAGCACTAATCGAATATTTTGTAGATGGACTCAACAATCGAGTCCTAGACAAGGTATTTGGAATGGAGAATCCGCCTGACACCATTGAAGGATGGTATAGTCATGCAGCAAGGGCGGAGGGGCATCTGAGATGGGCGAAGGCAATAAAAGAGAGAACTTACAGTAAGGCAGGAGGGGGAGGAGGAACAGAAAGCTCCTCGAAAGACCCGAATGCCATGGACATCGATGCAACACGTCTCTCCTACGCAGAGAGACTCGAACATATTAAGAAGGAAAAATGTTTTATTTGTCATAAAGCAGGACACAGGGCGAGTGATCACAAGGGAGGGAAAGAACTGCCTGCAAAAGAAGAGAAAAAGGTAGAGATGAAGAAAACGCCCCGCGACCACTATATGAAGATCCATACCCTCATCAACGAGTTGGAGGAGAAAGAAAAGGAGGAAGTATTGGATCTTATGGTAGCAGAGGGTTTTTAAGATGGCGGCCCACATCAGCAATGGAGCCCGCCAGAGTAATCGTCTCAACTGTAATGATAGTGCAAGTGAGCCACCAATCTATGCACATTCCCATTTACTGCATATTAGGAGACACAAAAGCCAAATTACCTGCCCTAATCAACTCTGGGGCAGGAGAAATGTTCAGTGATCACCGAGTCATTGAAAAAAATCCTTGCAAAAAATGTTGATGGGACCCTTAACAAGAACAGAACAATCTCACACTATGTTCACATCGACATGGAGATCGGAGGGAAGGAAGAGAAGATCAGAATGCTGATAACAGGGCTGGGAAAGGAGAGGATGATCCTAGGATACTCCTGGCTCCAAAGATGTAACCTCATCATTGACTGGGAAAAAGGAACCCTCACTGACAGGCAAACCGAGAAGCTTCTCATGAAAAAGATCTGAACCATGGTCGAACGGACATGCACTACATTTGGTAAGCAAAGTCCCACTATAGATGACAAGGGGCTGCTCACACCGAGAGTAATGTTGAGCCCGACTCTCAGGAGGCTACTTATAAGGAGTGCTGGGGAGACCTTTGGGGAAACCCACCTCGCTGCTGCTGAGCACGTGAAGAGTAGGCTCAGGATGGTTCATCTCACAACAGGACTTTGCACTAAGGATGAACCTGGTCACAACGGATCACACCTGGCAATGGACATGGAAACGGACACCCACCCCAAGATCGATCTACAGATCCCTGTACTAGATGCCGTGGGCATCGACATACCACTCGACACTGGGGAAGATCATGATGGAATGGATGCACTGTTCGCCCATGTTCGGGGAGAACCCATGATAGGAATATTCAGGGCTGAGGAGTCACCCCTCACCATCGAAAATGACTACATCCCGCTGAACTACCAGAGACTTCAGTGGATCTCTCGCCTCACCTGATCTCAGCTAACTGGCAGAATCACTTACTTGAACACAACCTATATCCGAGCAAAGACATCCGTCTCACAGAGACTTGCTCACAGGAGTGAGGGTGACAAGGAGACACGATCACTTGATGACTTGCTCCCCGACAAATACAAGGACTACCAGAGCATGTTCGAAAAGGCGGCATTGGAGAGATTCCCCGAGTCAAGACCATGGGACCATGCGATCGACCTCAAACCTGACTTCATTCCCAGGGACTGTAAAGTTTACCCCATCACCCCGGCTGAACAAAAGAAACTGGACAAATTCATTGACGAAAACCTGAGAAAGGGGTATATCATCCCATCTAAATCCCCAATGGCATCCCCATTCTTCTTCGTAGCAAAGAAGGACTCTGACGTGCTCTGGCCCTGCCAAGACTATCAGTACCTGAATGAGGGAACCATTAAGAACTCTTATCCCCTTCCATTAATCAGCGATCTGCTTGACAAGCTGAAAGGGGCAAGATGGTTCACAAAGTTGGATATCAGGTGGGGATACCATAACGTCCGGAACAAGGAGGGGGATGAATGGAAAGCCGCATTCAAAACCAATAAGGGGCTGTTTGAGCCCAAGGTCATGTTTTTCGGCCTCTGTAACTCCCCAGCAACTTTCCAGGCAATGATGAATGACATCTTCCGAGACATGTTGAATGAAGGATGGCTAGTGATCTACATGGATGACATCCTAATCTTCTCGAGGGACAGAAAGGAGCATGAAGAGAGAACAAAGAGGGTTCTAGCGAGGCTGAAGGAAAATGACCTCTACCTAAAACCCGAAAAATCTAGATTTGACATGCAAGAGGTCAAATTTCTTGGACTCATCTTGCGGCCAAATCAACTGGCCATGGATCCAACTAAACTGGGAGGAATTAAGGACTGGCCACCCCTGACCAATGTCAAGGGAGTTAGATTATTCCTGGGTTTTGGGAACTTCTATCGAAGATTCATCGGCAACTTCGCTGTGATCATGAAGCCACTTAACGACCTAACGAGGAAAGATCAACCCTTTAATTGGACTGATGAATGCCAAAGTGCATTCAATACATTGAAGTGAAGATTCTCCGAGGCACCAGTGCTGCTGATGCCAAACACCAAGAAACCATTTGTAATCGAAAGCAATGCCTCTAAATATGCAACAGGGGCTGTCCTAAAGCAAACTGACACAAATGGAGACTGGCACCCTTGTGGCTATATCTCCCACTCCCTAACAGTGACTGAACAGAATTATGAGATCTATGATCGGGAACTACTGGGAATAATTCGAGCACTGGAGACCTGGAGACACTACCTCCAAGGATCCGAACACCCGACCATGATCCTATCGGATCATAAAAATCTTATGTACTTCAGGACTGCATGAAAACTAAACCAATGACAGGCTAGATGGAGCCTCTTCCTGTCGCAGTTCAACCTTCAACTAGTACACATGCCAGGAAAGATGATGATACAGTCTGATGCTCTATCGCGACGAGGAGATCACATACCTGAGGTCGACGATGACAACGATGACATCACACTGTTAAAAGATGAGATCTTCACACAAATGATCGACACCGAATTGAAAGATGTACTGGCAGGAAGTATGATGCATGATGACCTACTAAAAGAGATAGTAAGGGCCATCAAAGAAGGAGGAATGCCACCGATCAAGTCAGCGGTAGAAGACTGGAGAATGGAGAATGATGGGACAGTTTTTTTTAAAGACCAATGCTATGTCCCAGACGACAAGGAGTTGCAGAGGAAAATCGTGGAGAAATACCATGATAATCTACTTATAGGGCATCCTGGCCGATTTCAGATGCTGGAATTAGTACAAAGGGACTACTGGTGGCCCGGGATGACAATCTTTATTTGGAACTACATCGACGGATGTGCCACATGTCAGCAAATAAAGGTAAATATGCACCCCACAACACTGCCACTATCACTGATCAAATCAGAAGCGACACGACCATTCGCGCCAGTAACAATGGACTTCATCACTGACCTACCAGTAAACAATGGATGTGACACCATCATGGTCGTGGTAGACCATGGTCTTACTAAGGGGGTGATTTTCATTCCTTGCAACAAGACCGTCGATGCACTAGGAGTGGCAGACCTTTATCTGCATAATGTGTTCAGAAGATTCAGCCTCCCTGATAAGATCATATCTGATTGCGATCCACGATTCGCCTCCAATGCATTCCGAGAATTGGGAAGGCTCCTGGGACTAAAACTGGCAATGAGCACAGCCTATCACCCACAAACTGATGGGGAAATGGAGCGAGTCAATCAGGAGCTAGAAATCTACCTCCGGATCTTCTGCACAAACAAACCATCACTATGGAATACTCCGTTTTACATAATGATGGGAATGCATCCCAAGGCCATCCCCACGACATATGAAAAGACTAACGTGCCAGCTACTGAACAGAGAATAGCCAAATTAGGGAACATACGGTGAGAAGCCCTGGCGGCACATGAACTATCCCGACAAGTCATGATCGGACGCAATGGATGAGGCTTCCACCCATTCGTGGTGGGAGAGAAGGTATGGCTGGACTCGAAGAACCTGAGATCTCGTTCATTGCTGATATCGCTCCTTCAACAACATCAAACCCAGTGTCTGACAATATACCTCACAGCTCAAACAATTCAGATAACTTCGAAGCTCGGATTGCAGCCCTCGAACAGGAATTGGCCCTCAAAAAACAGCTTGCACTCAAACAAGAAAATGTTGCAGCTCGAAATCATCATGTTGTGCCTCCTGGTCTTCAAGCATCATCCCAGCTTCGTTGTCCACATCCATTCCAGTCCCATCGTCTTTGCCTTCAGTAGCTCCAGCCCTGTCCACTTCGATAGTCACACCTTCATCATTTTCGAACTCGATCTCACCTCTGAAACCCTCATCGCATTCATCCCATCATCACACACTTCAATCTCGACTTGCCAATTGCCACTACCAGTATTTTTGTCCTCGATCTCATCATCTGTGCCCTCTTCCATCTTACCATCTATTTCAATATCGCCCTTGCCCTCGACACTAGATTCACATTCGAATTCATCTTCAAAGTCTAGTATAGCACTCAAAATTCCATTTCCATCTTATATCTGCAATCATTGCATTGAAATTCACCTTCCCCCCATCGCCAGGAATATTATTACATTCATTGCCCACAGAAATTTCCTCGACCTCCTTTTCGACCTCTCAATTTCACAACTGATTTCGATTCGACCAGTCACTCGACTTGAGTATTACGATCATGGCTAGTACTATTGACATCGATTAAATTCTCCCATTTTCTTTCTCTTTTTTGCATTTTGATCTCATTCTATTTATTGAAAACATTGCTATGCTCAACATTCTTTGCAATAGCTTCGACAGCTTTCGCTTTTATTTCGCTTATACAGACCTTCACTCACCTCAATCTTGACTTCAAACTTACTTGAAAATACCTTACGACTATTTCGCTTTCGCCAAATCTCTTCGAAATCGACTCTTTGAATGTCTCAAAAAGCCTCGAATACCCTTAAATCTCGACGAAGATACTTTTGAAGACTTTCAAAACTTCGAAAATAAATAACTATGTCTTCCCTCATTTTCTTATTCTTCTCACTTTTCTTATCACTACTCTTCGAGACCCAGAAGATCCGAAATTCAAATTCAAAAAGATATACATTAAAAAGAAAAACCCCTCTACTCCTCTAGCATCTCCTCCAACATTTCTATCTCCCTACCCAGCACCTCCATCTCCACCTTCTTCTGTGCCACTTTTTCAGTGATAATACAATGCTGCACTGCCTATTCTTCCTCAACATCATCGACTCCCCATGACTCCCTCGCCTTCCCCCTCGCGTTCTCTTTCGACAATCTCTTTTTCTCCTTCAACCCTTTCAAAGGCCCTGCAATTGGGTCGACATCTTTGAATGGGCCCATGACCCAAATGCAACGTACTACAAAATTTGAAACCCAGTTAGCAATGACCTCGAAACAATTTTGAACAGACTTCGTACCTGGCTTCGTGCACGAATCCCACTTCACACCCCCAAATTTCTTTGATTCACCCTTGTGAAGCCCTCGCCTCGACACCCCCTCCCAATAACAACCTTGCACTTCTTGAGTACATTTCAAACATTTTGCTGCACCTTCTTTGATGATGCAGCATGGCTGGGACTTAAACCCAGCGCATCTATCGCACTACAAAATATTTAGTACCTCGAAAATTCCTTCGAAAATAAGTAAAAAACTTACTGAACCCTTGAAATCAAGGAGCCTGCTTGTTTCGACCCTGGCCCACTTCGCCAACCCTACCCCCTCGAACTCCTCCTCTCCACCTTCTTCCTCATCGACCGCTACCACTTTTTGCTTCCCCACCCTCATAACAGGAAGCTCTTCCTTGTCCTCATCTTCGTCTTCCTCCCCAGCCTCTGCCCTCTCAATCACTTTCACCTCATCCTCAAATTTCACATTTCGCTTCTGCAAATTCTCCTTCGAAATATTTTTGTGCGATATGCAGCAAGAGCTGCATTTTGAGCCTCAGCCAACACAGTCCTTCGACTCTCAATTCTTGTCTTCTTCACTGCCTCCTTCACCTCTCTAACCCATTTTTCTTTTTCCTCCCATACCTCGCACTCTACCTCCTCCACTAAATCTATGAACAGTAGTTTCCCACCCCACAAAATTCATTCGCACCAAGCCATCGGTTTATAGAGCTCGAAAACTTTGTTAACGACTGCTTGTATGGCTGGGTCACACTCCTCGCTGAGATCTTTGGCAGGTTCATCATATTCCACCTACACAAAACGTTTTAGCATCTTTGACCACGAATAGATGAGCAGCAGATATACCATCTTCACACAGAAACCCCATCCCCACACTTCAAAGTCGATATCTTCCACGATGCCACACTCGGGCATTGACTTCGCATACTCAATGACTTCGAAGTTTAGTTTGGCCAGAAGAGACATTAAAAAAGCTAGAGTTTGATGATGAGAAGGTGATGGAAGAAGAACGAGAAGTATTTCAAATTTCACTAAGTTTTCAACATGATCATGCATTTCTCACGTGACTTCGATCGGCTGACTGGGACAGTCAGGATTTCAGTAAGGGGGAGGATGATAGGTCCACTGCACACTATAATGTCTGGAGAACATTCTCACTCGCATCGAGACACCACGACACATACTCTGAATCACTATGAATGCCACAAAATCAACTTCAAACACTTTTCAATTTATTTCACACTATTTTAGATGACTTCGAACTATTTCGAATGCTTTTGAACTATTTTGTGACACTTCAAATGACTTCGCAGCATTTCGAATGATATCAGCCACTGTATAGTTGTCTTAAAACACTTTCGATGCACACTACACATTCAGGAAGGGGAGACGATAAAAGAATTAGGGTACAATAATGGTGGTTTTGGGGTTTCAACAATCTATTGAAACAACAAGAGAAGTAGTCTTACTATATGGCAACACTGAACATTTCACTTATTATTATCTTTCATTTTGTTTCATGTTTTACAATACCTTTATTTGCTGTGCACATTGCCTCATGTTCTACAATTGTTATTATTTCATTTTTAGTACTATCTCTTCATTTTGTATATAGACTTGTATTTGTTAGTTAGAAAAAAACAAGAAATGGAGGAACAGCAGGAGTTACCCTCTCACTATTGTGAGATTTAAGAGTCGATCTCTTGAGTCATATCTTCGCATCATATCTCTAAGTTCTGTGAAATATTGTGAACTTCTTCAAAACTATCATATTCACTCCTCATTTTATCGCATATCGCCTATCGCCTTTTGACAAACACTACACATTTGCTAAACTCGTTCTTCAATATACCTCGAACCTATTTCAAACTTCTTTGAACCTCTTCAAGCTTCTTTGAGCCTACTTCAAACTATTTTGCACATCTTCGAACCTCTTTCAAACTCTTTCGAGCAACCTCGTATGCTCTTACAAATTATTCGAACCATCACTTATTATTTTGCATCGCTAAACACATCGTATTGGTCTCAGTGGTGATATTTAGTCCCAACTCGCATCCTTCTTCTGACTCGTGTTATACCATCTGAAGCCATTTAGTAGGTTTTGTTTGGGTTTCTGGGTTGAGTATCATCAATGTTTCACTTATTATCATTTTTCATTTGTTTTATGTTTTACAATACCTTTATTTGCTGTGCATATTGCCTCTTGTTTTCCACATGTTATTGTTTCCTTTTTAATAATATTTCTTCAAATTGTATATAGACTTGTATTAGTTACTTAGAATGACAGAAAAAGCAAAGGGGAACAGAGAAGAAGTCACCCTCTCACTCATCATCTGATTTAAGAGTCATTCTCTTGAGTCTTAGCCTCGCGTCATATCTCTAAGTTCTGCAAAATATGGTAAACTTCTTCGAACTATCATATTCACTTCTTGTTTTATTGCAAATTGCCTATTGCCTCTTGACAAACACTTCTTATTTGTTATATTCGCTTTTTAACATACCTCGACATTAGTCTGACATCTATGAACTTCTTCAAACTCATTTCAAACCTCTTCAAACTTCTTTGAGCCTACTTCAAACTATTTTGCACATCTTCAAACCTATTTTGAACTCTTTCAAACATCTTTGTATGCATTTGCAACATGCCCCATCATTTCACATCACTTACTATAACATTTGGATATCAGCAGTGATATTTAGTACCAACTCACACCCTTCCTCTAGCCTGTGTTATACTTCCTAAGCCTTTTAACAGATTTTTGTTAGGTTTCCAGGTCGAGTATCATCAATCCAATTTCAGGCAGAAAGTGCACAGATGTCCAGCAGGTTTCCAGACAGAGGGCGAGGATAGATTAAAGCAGAGGTTATGAAGTTAAGAGGAGCTGAGAGATTAAAGGTTTAGTTTAGGAATAAGTCAAGGGCGAATGAAGGTTTGATATTAGGCAGAGGATAGGTAATACAAGCAATTTACAAGTAAGTCACAAGTAAGTCACAAGTAATTTGCAAGCTGGAGACTAAGGCTAAGCTACAGGTGCTTAAATATTGAAGGCTGGAAGAATAACAGAAAGTATGGAAGTTTACTAATGGGGCTTGGTAAGTGTCCATGGCCAGAATTGGTAAGACTATATTAGGAATAAAGTGAGTAAGCAGATGATTACTAAAGCACATGACAACTTGTCTGATGACTAAAAGCTGCTGTGGCCAGGATACCAACAGACAAGGTCAGAAAAGAATTAGAAAAGAATCAGGAGTTATTGGAAATCTGATCGGGTGAGACAGGTCTTGACACAAGCTACCAAATAGTGCAATCCCTGCTGCCTAATGTCAATGCCAATGCCTAACGCTGATGCTTGTGTTGCCAATTAATAGGGTACAATTATTTACATGTATTGTACTGTGTACCTACCAGTGCAATCCCAGCTAATCCCAGCTGCCTACTGCCAATACCAATGCCAATGCTGATACTGATGACTGTGTCCCCAATTTATTAGTCACCATGTGTGCAACTTACATGTTCAATCATCTATTGTATTTAGAGAATGGCAGGGGTAATCCTGGGGTATTCTGAGGCTACCCTTACCCCTACCCTCCAAAACCCCTTACCCCTTGAAAGGGTCAGGGTATGGAGGGGTATGGGTAAGGGTATGGAGGGGTATGGGTAAGGGTATGGAGGGGTATGGAGGGTACACAATACCCCCAGGGTAGTGCACCAGGGTATTGTCACAAGATAACTCAAATCACTTTCACTATGAATTGTTTCAAAAAAAAGGACTTCTGGCCACTTTCTTAAGTTGGTGGTGGTGTAAGAGTGCTGTGTAGTAACTGTTATAAACCAGACTGGCACTAGGAAATGGCCAATCCTAGGAACAGAAATCCATTAGCAGCAACACTGGCATGTGCAGCTACAAGCCACAGACAGACAGTGGACAGAATTTGACAGAAATGGGGGGACATGGCAGGGAACAGATATTAGAATTGTTGATTGTCAGCAAGGGCATGTTGGGATCATAGCAGTAACACATTCTCAGTTGGCAGTGGTGAGGCACAGTTTGTAAACCATATAACATCAAAGCATTAATCTAAGGTAAGTGGAATGTATATTATCTAAATTTAGCATAACCTCTGCATAAGTCTTAATGAAAATTATCTTTATTGTATGCCCCCCATCCAGAAATTCTACCTACCCTCAAACCCCTTTCAATGGTAAGGGTTGGCTGAGAGTATAAAATGCTGTACCCTCACCCCCACCCTCACCTGACCAGATAGGTAAGTTACACTGTACTGAATAATATGGTCTATAGAACGTGTACATTGTACCAAATGATATGGGTTCATGGAAGCCCATAGAACACTCTCATAATAAGTGTAACTTGTACTACTATCAAATAGATACAGTTTTGGTATTCTGGGTTCTTATATACTATGGGGAATGTTAATGGCCAGATCAGTGACCTATGAGGTAGCATTGGACATGGTAAATGGCAATGGCAGTGGCAATGGCATATATGAAGGTAGAATGAACACTGTTGTTTAGCTGGTGTTATCCATATATCCAATTCCATATGAAAGATATTCGATTCCTATATGTGACCATGGCAACAGACAGCAAGAAATATCCTGGCAATTGCAAAGAGGGTGAACATCTTCTTTCTTGCCTCAGGGCCTGCATTCCACCATCAATCAAAGCATGTGTTGATACATTTAGCAAGTTCATCATGCTCAATGAGGTTGAGCAATGCAATTTTGTCACCATCAAGATCAGGCTCATTGACATCTTCAGAGGCATTGATGGCAGATGGAGGGTCATCCAAATCAGAGATAACAGAAATGCCTGAAGTGACAGAGAATGGGCGCTCAGCAGCATGTGAATCGGAAGACTCTTGATGGAGATGAGGTTGAACAGGCAAATCATTTTGCAGACCTGTTGCTGATTGAAAGCAATCATGTGAGTCGAAATCGGAAGAGAATCTCAGGGACATACTGGAGTGCAAGATTTCAGAACTTTATCTTTGAAGCAGTCCACTTGCTCAGGAGTTACCCACCATGGTGAAGCTGAAACCTGATCATCAGTTCATGGTACCCCTGACCTGGACATACTATTCACAAGCTTCAAAGAATTGTTGCTGTCCATGCATGCAAGAAGCGAGAATTCAAGTGGCGGCTCTCCAATTGTCTTGTAGAGACAAGGTGGACAGACATTTTGTTGTTGCCACTGAGAAGGATTTCATCTAATAGATGAGGAGATCTATATGGATCAACCCGAGGGTTTCAGACTCGAGGGAAAAGAGCGCAAAGTACGCTTACCTGTGAAAAGCACCTGCAAAGATTTTATCCTTCAAAATGTTAAATAGTGTTGCTTTCCTCCCGCCAACATCCCACCTATCGTACCAACATCAAACTGACATCAAACTGTTTCCCACACCTTGTCAACACCATTTTGACACCTCCCGCTCATCAAACTGACATCAAACCATTTCCCACAGCTTCTCAATGCCTTTTCTGTACATCCCACCCTTCACAAATGCTTTCCCATAGATTGTCAACACTATTCCAACACCTCCCACTCATAGTGCTTGACATCAAATGCTTCCCACTGCCTGTTCAACACCTTCCCACCATACCTGCTCATTGTTCTTCATCCCTTTTGCCACCATTGTCCTCCCATGCCATCAATGTCACTCACTATTGCTGCTCATCATTCCCAACATCATAGATATCTCCCTTCTCCTGTTCCCATGCATTCATCAATTTATCCTGCTCCCACCAATGATTGACATGGGTAACCCCAGGGTATTTTTGCAGGTACCCATACCCATACCCAGACCAAACCCATACCCTCCTACAGGGGTATGGGTAAGCATGGGTTAGCTGTGGGTCAGAGATAAAACCCATACCCAGTGGGTGAGGGTCCAGGGTTGGGATAAATTTCTTTTGCAGTGTCTGTACAAGTTGCTATACTACTCCCCAGTCATCATCTGACCATGTCTCGTCCTCCCTACCATCTGGAAATGAAGCTGCTACTGATAAATCACCTAACTACATGAACCCAGCCTTGCTCCATGCACCAAGACAAAGGAGTGCCCATGTTGACTAGGCTGAAAGCCGAGTTTGTGCCATTTATTGGTGATCAGAGAGGGGTCAACTTCATCGCGCACTATTGTGGGGAGTTGGGGCAAGGCTGATTTTTTTTTTCTGAACTCTATATGTATATAAACTGTATAGTTCTGATGCACCACCACAGTAAATTTCCAATTGAAGGAAACCCACCCCTGTGGGTATGTGTTTCATACTGCATGGGTACAGGTCTGGTTCAGGTTATCTTGGGCTGACCCTGACCTGTACCCACCAAACCCATACCCGACAACCCAGCGGGTTTTCAGTACCTGTGTTGATCACTAGCTCCCACCATACCTACTCATCATTTTTTATCCTGTTTGCTCCCAGCATCCTCCCATGCTGCCAATGTCATTTGCTATCACTGGTCATCATTCCCTATGCAGTGCGCTACATGTCCCATAAGCTATTTTCCTGGCTGTGACACAGCCCCCAGCGCTATCTCTGGTTACCACTGAAAAGCTAATCTATTATTAGCCATGCCCTGTACATTTTCTCTGTGCTCACCACTCATGGCCTACTGTCTCTCCCTCCACAAATGATAACATCTATGGCTCCTGACAAAGGAAAGGGTCTTTCAAGTGCAGTATCAATCAGCTATGGCAACCGTGGGCCTCATATTTGTCAGATCACAAAATCACAAACAGTGTGTTTGAACAAGTGCACTCACCAGATCACAACAGCAAACAAGGCACAGCAGGACCATCTTGCAGGTAGTGGCAATATTCTGTTACTTATGCACAAGTTAACTTTCATGTAGCACTCAGCTTCGCTGAATGTGAAGAACTGCTTCACTCCCAAGGGGATGATGCTGAGATGGCAGTGGATCAAGATCATTGGTACGACATCAATGAAGATGGTCTAGAAAACCTGCCTCCTGGAGATGAGGCATTCCTCCAAAGCCATGCTGGCAGCAAAGCTATTCTCCATCAAATTCTCAATGGAATGACTCCTAGGTTTTATTTCCCAACTCAAGTGATACAATTCATGCTCAATTGAAGATTCTAGACAAAAAAGAAGAGGAGATCTATGGATATGCAAGGATCATACACAAGAATATGTCAGCACTTGGAGAAGACAGCTTCCTTTTCTCATGGATGCATATGTATCATGGAAGCACGAAGGACCACCAGGTGTAAGGGAAGAATTGGATGCTGGCTATGGGGTTGCATGGTCACTATTGGCCATGAGTTTTACAGGTTAGTACTTTGCACAAGTCAGCTTCTCAATTGCATGTCATGACCCCAATGCAGAGTGTCAGCCAGTTCTATTCTCACTAACATCTCGATATGCAGAAAGACCTCGGAAATCTATTTGGTAGCGAGGAGCCTCTTCATCTTGGTCAGGATGTCAAAGGTTTTCGAAGTTTTTTCGGACTTGTTTGAAGGCCGATATTGCTGCAATATTGCTCAAAATTGGTTTGGAACCTATCAAAGATGTTCCAGGTGTATATTCTGAGCTGTATGAAGTGTTCAAAGTTGATTGAAAATGCGAAAACTGATATATTGGTGCTCGAATTTTTGACTCAGTTTTGTGAGTCACTGTATTTACATATATATGTGGTAGCCCTGATCATGTATGTTATTCGGTACACCAATACCTTGTTTGGTTTTGTTGTTTATGGAAAGCGATTCAACAATGCAGAATGAAATATCCTCTTGCAGTTGTCAATCGCCTGCTTGAACTCTATGGCGAGGATGTTGGCCTTGGGTATGATGATAATGCTCAATCCAGAAACCCAAACAAAACTGACTAAATGGCTTCGGATGGTATAACACAAGTCAGAGGAAGAATGTGAGGCCCTCTAGATGTCACCTGTCAGACCGACCATCAAATAGTTATAAAAGTACTGCCTGTCGAAGTAATTCAAAGCTAAAAAAATGTGTTTCATGGAATTTCGAAGAATTTTGTGGCTAGATCGATGAATTCAGAGTGCAAAATCACATTCGGACGCAAGATCGAGGGACTAGATGAGTAATAGATGTGAAGAAAAGGTAAATCAAGGGAAATGAGAGCGAAAATAGCATAATGCGAGGATTTTCAAAGAATTTTGAAGAACTTTAGTGTAGATGCAGGACTTCAGACTGAATAAGAGTAAACTAAACTCTCAAATCACTGCAATCTCAGAGGAAGACATTTTTTTTTTCTGGTTTAGTAACTAGTACAAGTCTATATACATTTTGAAGTGATGGTACTAAAAAGGAAATACAGCATGTGTAGAACATGAGGCAATATGCACAGCAATAAAGAACAAATCATAAAACAAATAAGAAATGATGATAAATGAAACATACAGAGTCGCAGTATATCAAAAGTACTTGTTCTAATGTTTCAATATATTATTGAAACACCAAAATGGACTGTCCTTGTTATAAATTGCATAAAACATTGGAAACTGCTTCAAACTGATTGTATGCATGCACATGCGGTCTAAATGTGTTCGATATACTCGAAATAGTGTCCCATGTGTCCAGCATGCATTCGAAGATTGTCCAAATAGAAAATACTGTGTTTGAAGATTTTTCTGGGGACCTATTAACGATATCATGTGTGTGTTTATGATAACCCTTGCCAAAAGTAGCTTAGGGGCAAGGATGGTAGGATTGGGCCTACATGGTGTGGTGCCTGCCTTCCATGGACATGCACATAATCATGGATGACAGATCTGCTGGCATCCACTCTATGTTGAAGGAGCAGGGTTGGAGGATTTTGAAGAATGTGAGTGAACTTTCAGCAAGTAAAACGAGTTAGCTGGCATCACATGACCATAGGTCCATTGTGTGCTCTAGGTTCTGGAGAAGGTTTTCAAACATATCGACACATCATGACACATGCTCCCAACCCCTGTGAACCCCACGAAATCAATTTCAAACTATTTTGAACTATTTTGAATGACTTCGAATGACTTTGCAACACTTTCAATGCCTTCAAATAATTGTGCACCACTTTGAATGACATCTGCTGCCATATGGCTATCCCAAAACCCTTTCTATACACACAGCACATCCAGCATGAGCCATTGCATTGCATATTGAGCACTACCAGACACGAGAAGATATGACAAAAGACCTTACGATGTGATAATAGCGCTTTTGTGTTTCAATGATATATTGAAGCAATAGGATAAGTGGTTCCACTATACTGGGACACTGTATGTTTCAATTATCATTATTTCTCATTTGTTTTATGATTTGCAAGTCCTTTATTGCTGTGCATACTGCCTTATGTTCTACACATGTTATATTTCCTATCTCTTCAAAATGTATATAGACTTGTACTAGTTACTTAGAAGAGGAAGAGAAGAAGTTGCCCTCTCCATTATTGTCTGATTTAAGAGCTGTTCTCTTGAGTCCAAGCCTCACTCTGTATCTCTAAGTTCTGCAAATTATCACAAACTTCTTCAAACTTTCGTACTAGCTTCTTGACTTATCGCTTATCGCTTATCGTCTCCCAAAACCTCTCTCAACTCACTATATTCATTCCTCAATATTCCTTGAAGCTATTTCTATTCTCTCCGAACCCTTCAAACATCTTTGATCTCCCTCAAACCTTCTTCAAACCTCTTTGAACCTCCTTTGAACCTACTTTGAACATCTTCATATGCTCCTAAAGTTCATTCGCAACATGTCTCACCATCCCACACTTCTAACTACAACCTTTGGGTATCAGTGGTGATATTTAGTACCAACTCGCACCCTTCCTCTAGCCTGTGTTATACATTTTAAGCCTTTTAACAGGTTTTTGTTAGGTTTCCAGGTTGAGTATTATCAGCGTTGAATAACTACAATGATGCAGCTATACTACTTAACCCTCAGCCACCAAGCTTTCCGCTGTCAAGCGCAAAGGGGGAAACCCCAAATGGCAATCTCCGAGACTGGTTGATGTGGGAGAAGGTGATAAATGCTGTAACCCTTGCTGACTTTGATGTTCTTTGTGATATGCACATGGATATCCAGTCACTTTCCTGGACTCAACCTGCATGTCATGAAGCAATGAACCTTTACTTTGGCATTGTCCGTGCATGAGAGGAGGTTGCATGACTCAATGTTGAGATTTGTCATCTTCTGACTTTCATGATTGATGACCACATTGACTTTTACCATGCTGTCACATCAAATTTAATCAGGAACCCCACTCTTGCACATGAGCTCTCATGCCAGTGGAAGTATCACATCTGTAGTCACACTGTTATCACATGAAGGCTTCATCTAACAAGCAGGTTCAAAGGATTTACAGGGACTTTTGTTTTCTGGTTCTTGGGAAGGTCAGGACCCCAACTTGAACTTGGATATTCCAGTACCTCTGTGGGTGGGCATGCTCAGGCTTATTGAAGTTGCTGTTGGATACAATGAATCAGGGAGGAATGAACTAGATGATGACTCAGACATTTCACCTCATGAACTTGATGTGGATACTGTTAGGAAACAGCCCTATTACATAATAATATTTTATTTGATTTTATTATGTCAAATTACACTACCAAACACCCAAGAAAGCTATATTAGTGTTAGGGTGACACCTACTGTTCTGCTAGCTGGACTGTGTGGGCTCTCCTACAAGAAGGTGATGGGTGCTAGCTGGACCGTGTGGGCTCTCCTACAAGAAGGTGATGGGGCACACGTGTGTGATGGGGGGTTTTGATGGTTTTGATGTGATGGGTTAAAGATAGATTAGTTGGCTGAAATAGGCATTTCGCACCACAAATGTGGATGGAATACCTGAGAGAACTCAACTGAGGTCCCCAGGTATATATTTAACATTTATATACTATGTTACATGTATTGTAATATGTTGCTACTGATGCACACATACATATTGATGCATGTAAATACAAAACTCCCACACTGACAAATAAAGCATTTATAGGTGTTTGGTAGCATAACTTGGTGCAATAAAATAAAATAAGATAAAATAAAATAAAATAAGATAATGTAATAGGACTATTTCCTAACATTACCCTCCTTTTATGCCTCGACTTCCAGGCGAGAAAATATTGTATCTGTCCCCTCTGTGAAATTTTGGTAAGGCCAGAAATTCATCTCCTCATACACCATTCTAGCAATGCGATGTGGAGCATTTGGATTAAGTTTAAAGAATTGGGTGATTGCATTATGCACTCACTTACAATTCTCTTCAGGTTCCCATGAGTTATTTTCGTTGGTGTAGTTCTTCCACTTGATTAAGAACTCCAATTTATTTCATTGAAGATGTAGGTCTAAAACCTTTTCCACTACATATTCTGGAGCACCTTCTACCATTATTGGAGGTTGCGGAGTAGTTTGTTGATCAGGAATAGTGGGTGGGAAGTAAGGGCATAAGCAGAAAACATTAATTTTAGGATCTGTGTTGAATGATTGAGATAATTTTAGCACTACTGCATTGGGCAAAATTATTTTAGAAATTGCATATGGGCCAACTTGTTTCTCCATCAATTTCCTTGAAGGTCATGGAATATTTAGATCCTTGGTACTTAGCCATACCAAGTCACCAACTTTGTACTCTGGAGCAACGGCTTGAGTACGATCTGCATATCACATCATATCATCATGTGCTTTCATCAATGCCACCTCTGCTTCCTCCTGTACCTTTTGCATCTTAGATACAAAGTCTTCTACCAACTGTACCTTGATTGCCCTTTGAGGTTCTATTCCCATTTGGGGATGATACCCATAGTTAGCAAAGAAGGGTGACATGTGAGTAGCTGAATGGAATTTATTATTGTGAGAAAATTTGGCAATTGCCAACCATTCAGGCCAGTCAGTTTGTCAGTGATTGACACACATGCATAGGTACTGCTCCAACTCCTGATTCATTCTCTCTGTCTGCCCATCAGTTTGTGGGTGATATGCCATAGATAACTTGGTTTGAATTCCCAATATGTTATTTAACTCTCGCATAAACACAGAAGCAAATTGTGATCCGTGATCAGAGATAACTGTATCAGGTAATCCATGTAACTGCCATACCTGATTTAAATAGAGGCATGCCAAGCCCAACGATGAGGTTTCTGCAGTAGTAGAAATGATATGGACTTCCTTTGTGAAGAGGTTGCATACTACAAATATTGCATCATATCCTTGAGCTTCAGGTAATCCTGTGATAAAGTTCACAGATATATCTCGCAATGGCACTTTAGGTATAGGGTTTGGCATTAATTTCCCTGCAGGCTTTTCTGGAAATTTCTTCCCACTCATGCACGTATCACATCCATCCACATATCCCAACACATACTTTGAAATTCTGGGCCACCAATAATTTCTCATCACCAACTCCAACATCTTCCATCTTTCTGGATATCCAGCAGCTGGCATATTATGATGTAACCAAATGATCTCCCTTCATAAATCTTGATCTTTCGGTACATATACCTTTCCTCTGAACAACACTAACCCTTGTTCTTCAACCCATTCATCTCCTTTAATATTACCTTTCTTCTCTCCCCTCAAAGCTTTCACAGCTTCCACTACTTCATCATCCATCTCTGAATATTGCCTAATTTTAGACCACATTTCCATCTCTGAGCTATCCACCAATAGATGCCCTTGACGCATAGCACAAATACAAAAGTATTCAGGTTTGAGTAGGGTAATATTTTTATTGTCCTCCTCCACTCCCCTTTTATGATCTGTATGTCTGGATAATGCATCTGCTTTCCTCATCAAGCTTCCCACTTTGTGGACCAAGTGAAAATTAAAATGCAATAGGAATAATGCCCAATGCACTTGTCGATGGTTAAGCTTTTTAGTGGATGTGAAGTACTGCAGATTTTGATGGTCCGTCCAGATTTCGATCTGATGCATACATCCTTCCAAATAATGTCTCCATGCTTCCAACACTTGTATTATTCCCAACATCTCTTTATCATGCACATCATAATTTCTTTCCACATCATTCAACCCTTGAGACAAATATGCACAAGGATGCCATTTGTCATCTTCACGTAGCATTGATAATACTGCTCCAGTAGCAAAGTCGGATGCATCTGATTCCACTCATAAAGGGCATGTGAAATCTACTGGGGCTAATATTGGTTCTTCCATGAACTTCCTCTTCAAGTGTTCAAATGCTGTCTGCTGTTGTTCTCCCCATCTCCACACTACTCCCTTTCATGTAAGGTTGTGTAATGGTGCAGCAATTTTGGAAAAATTATGAACAAAGCGATGATAATAATTTGCAAGTCCCAAGAAAACCTGAACTTCCTTGATATGGTGTTAGGAAACAGTCTCTTAACGTCCCTATTACATAATAATATTTTATTTTTATTTTCTTTCATTTTATTTTATTTTATTACATCAAATTATGCTACCAAATGCCTACAAATGCTACATTTGTCAGCATGGGAATTTTATATTTACACGCATCAATATGTATGCACATGTATGTGCACATTGGTAACAACATAGTACAATAGCTGTAACATAGTATATAAATATGCACCTGGGGGACCTCAGTTGAGTTGTCTTAGGTATTCCATCCACAATAGTGGTGCGAAATGCCTTTTTCAGGCAACTCATCTATTTTTAACCCCTTGCATCAAAACCATCAAAACCCCCCATCATGTGCGTGTGCCCTGCTGCCTTCTTGTAGGAGAACCCACATGGTTCAGCTAGCAGATTAGTGGGTGTTGCCCTAACAGAAGAACTCAACTGCCCCATCAGTGCGCCTTCTCTTACATGAGCATACATCATTGTTTCATTGCACCCCAACTGCTTACTCATCCTTTCGGCACAAGCTGGAAGTACTTGTATATATATATTTAGCTTTGCTTTTATAAGCTGATGCCAGGCCTTGCCTTACATTGCGACCAACAGTGATCGAGAGGCAGCGCTCATCATTAGGACAGCTGCAACCAGACAACCGATTGGATCTGGTTTAATCAAGATTTACTATACTCTATTCAGATGACTATTTTAGTTACATAGTTACAAGCCATATTCAGTATTATCCCTGAGATCAGGCACTGTTGGAAGGGATATTGATTCAAAGTGTCTCATGTGCCCAACCATTGACAAATAGCTGAATCATGAGTTTTGCCTCCTTTGGTACCCAAGTTACCAGATCACATGACTCAAAATTTGTGGAAAAATTCTGAAGCCAAATCTTGACTCAGCCAAAGAAGTGACTCATTGCAGCTTACATCATTATGTCAGAACCATTCACTTTGAATCCTGGTCATAATCCTGTTCCCATGCCAGTGCTAGAAGCCAAAATTGATGCGCTTACAGCACAAATGTCCCAATTAGTGTCAGTATCGGCAGCATCACAGCCCAAACCAGCAGAAATAAAACCAGAGACAGTGGAAGATAAAGATGATGAGATGGAGGAGATGGTGGAGTGGATGTCTCAGGATGATGTGCAGGCAGAGGAGAGATCTGAAAGTGGAAAAGCACACTTACCTAAATATGCACCCCTGCAAATCTTTGACAGTACCATGGAGAATACAAAGTCCTTCATCAGCTCTATAGTGTTGTATATTCATGGGAGAAAGCCCAAATTTCATATGACCGAGTCCAGGATTATGTTTGCTCTCTTATACATCCAGGGAGGGAAAGCACAGTTCTGGAGAAATGAAGCTATTAATCAAATTGCTGTGGGATATAAACCATTTGCAACTTTCAGGGAATTTTTGGAGAGATTGGAGGCACGGTTTGGCGACCCTAATCCAAAGGCGACAGCTAATGCAAAATTAAAAACCATGCGCCAAGGTTCTCTAACAGCAGACAAATTTATTTTGCAGTTCAAGGCAGAAGCATCACAGACAGATATGGGAGAAGCTGCATTGGTAGAATTTTTGAAGGCAGGATTAAATCCCTCATTATTCAAGTCTATCTATCGACTACCTTCTATGCCGGAGAGGTTGAATGAGTGGTATAATTGGGCAATGTGTCTTGATCGGCAATATCAACAGGAACAGGCAGAGTCAAAATTGATGTATGGAAATGCCAGATTTGGAAAGTCATCAGGAGGAATGCCCAAGAAAGGAAGGATGCCTCAGGTACAAACTCCGAGGGCACAGCCACTAGCCATGGCAATGACACCTATTGTTAAGGAGTTGGCAGCCTTGATGGATGCGATGGATGTTGATCAAGTAGGGAGATGAGCCCTGCTTAAATGTTTTAATTGTGGGCAATTAGGGCATATTGCTAGGAATTGTAGGCAGAAAAGGAAGATTAGGGAAGCGACAATTGAGGAAGAGAAGTTGGAGGAAGATAAGCAGAAGAATTTTGTGGAAGAGTCCCAGTGAAGGTTTCCCCATTGGTGACCCAGAATCAAGATAATGTATTAGTATCCGAGGAAACCCAGAGTGAACCCGAAAGAGAAATTGAAGAGTACGACCATTATCACTTATGCGACGAAGAAAAATGCCCAGCCTTATTTCCAAAAACCCCTAAATTCTTTATTCACTCAGTGTGGATAGAACCTGAAATCAGCTTGACAGTAGGATTGAAGACAGTGGACACGCATGCAGCAATTAATGTGGAGGCATTGCTTGACAGTGGTGCTACCAGATTATTCATTAATTGATCCTTAATTACTGGAAATGGTATTCACATGCATAAACTGCCACAACCTATAATGGTGTACAATATTGATGGTATGATCATTCATGGAGGAACTATTAAGGAGGAGGTAATGATGATACTTCAGTATCAGGATCATCAGGAACAAGCCATATCTGAGGTGTGTGACCTTGGGAAAACAAATCTGATAATTGGATGTCCATGGTTATGAAAGCATAACCCAGAAATTGATTGGAAAACTGGGAAGGTACACATGACTCATTGTCCTAAAGAATGTAATGTGTATGGGAGAAAAGTTAAAATGGAGAAGAAGGAAAAGAAAGAGAAAGAATGTCTGAGGAAGTATTCTGTTATGATGAAGGAAGTGGAAGATGAGGATATGCCAAACAGGGAAGTTCCAGTCATGACCAGTAAGGAAGAACAGAAGCAAATTTTTAGGGAAATTCATGGAGGACAGTCATGGGATAAAAATGCTGTGAAAGTGGAGAGGCCAGTGGAGGAGTGGGTGCCAAAAGCCTACCATAAATATTTATCAGTTTTTCAGAAGAAGGAATCAGAGCAGATGCCAGTGCAAAAGTGTTAGGGTGATACCCACTGTTCTGCTACCAGGACTGTGTGGGCTCTCCTACAAGAAGGCGGTGGGGTGCACACGCATGATGGGGGGTTTGATGGATTTGATGTGAGGGGTTAAAAATAGATGTTGGCTGAAATAGGCTTTTCACACCACAAATGTGGATGGAATACCTAAGAGAACTCAACTGAGGTCCCCCAGTATTTATTTTAAGGTTATATACTATGTTACATATATTGTACTATGTTGCTACCGATGTGCACATACATGCACATATATATTGATGCGTGTAAATAGAAATTCCCATGCTGACAAATAAAGCATTTATAGGCATTTGGTAGCATATTTTGGTGAAATAAAATAAAATAAAATAAAATGAAATAAAAATAAAATATTACTATGTAATAGGCATGTCAGGAGACTGTTTCCTAACAGAAAGCCATGGAATCATGCAATTGAGATGAAGCTGGGATCTGTCCCAAAGAAGTCAAAAGTCTACTTATTATCTCTGAAGGAACAAGAAGAAGTGGATGCATTCCTTAATGAACAGTTATGCAAGGGATACATATGACCTTCGAAATCACTGCAGACATCACCAGTATTCTTTGTACTAAAAAAAGATCAGAGGAAGAGAATGTGTACAGATTATAGGTATTTGAATGAGTGGACAGTGAAGAATGCATACCCTTTGCCATTGATCTCAGACATAATTGACAAGGTGGGAAAGGCCAAGGTCTTTACAAAATTGGATTTATGCTGGGGGTACAACAATGTACGAATAAAGAAAGGAGATGAGTGGAAGGCTGCATTTGCCATGCGTCGAGGATTTTTTGAATTGCTTGTCATGTTTTTTGGAATGACCAATAGTCCCCCAACTTTCCAAAATATGATGAACAACATTTTCAAGGATGTAATAGACAAAGGTGTGGTAATAATATTCATTGATGACATTTTGATATTCACAGAGGATAAAGAAAATCATGAGGCAATAGTGCAGGAAGTGTTGAGGAGATTGGCAGAGAATGATCTATTCGTTAAACTGGAGAAGTGTGTGTTGGGGGCAAGCAAGATCGAGTTCTTGATTAAAGATTGGTCCTGATGGAATCAAGATGGATCCTATCAAGGTACAGGCAATTGTTGATTGGCCCATGCCTACCCATATCAAGGAAGTTCAGGTTTTCTTGGGACTTGCAAATTATTATCATCGCTTTGTTCATAATTTTTCCAAAATTGCTGCACCATTACACAACCTTACATGAAAGGGAGTAGTGTGGAGATGGGGAGAACAACAACAGACAGCATTTGAACAGTTGAAGAGGAAGTTTGTGGAAGAACCAATATTAGCCCCAGTAGATCTCATGCGTCCCTTATAGTAGAATCAGATGCATCTGATTTTGCTAGTGGAGCAGTATTATCAATGCTATGTGAAGATGACAGATGGCATCCTTGTGCATATTTGTCCTGAGGGTTGAATGATGTGGAAAGAAATTATGATGTGCATGATAAAGAGATGTTGGGAATAATATGAGCATTAGAAGCATGGAGACATTACTTGGAGGCATGTATGCATCAGATTGAAATCTGGACAGATCATCAAAATCTGCAGTACTTCATGTCTGCTAAAAAGCTTAACTGTCAGCAAGTGCATTGCACATTATTCCTATCACATTTTAATTTTTACTTAGTCCACAAAGTGGGAAGCTTGATGAGGAAAGCAGATGCATTATCCAGATGTACCGATCACAAAAGGGGGGTGAAGGAGGACAATAAAATTATTATCCTACTCAAACCTAAATACTTTCTCATTTGTGCTATGCATCATAGGCATCTATTGGTGGATAGCTCAGAGATGTAAATGTTGTCTAAAATTAAACAATGTTTGGAGATGGATGATGAAGTAGTGGAAGCTGTGAAAGCTTTGAGGGGAGAGAAGAAAGGTAATATTAAAGGAGATGAATGGGTTGAATAACAAGGGTTAGTGTTATTCAGAGGAAAGGTATATGTATTGAAAGATCAAGATTTATGAAGGGAGATCATTTGGTTACATCATAATATGCCAGCTGCTGGATATCCAGAAAGATGGAAGATGTTGGAGTTGGTGATGAGAAATTATTGGTGGCCCAGAATTTGGAAATATGTGTTGGGATATGTGGATGGATGTGATACGTGCATGAGCGGGAAGAAATTTCCAGAAAATCCCACAGGGAAATTAATGTTGAACCCTATACCTAAAGTGCCCTGGCAAGATATATCTGTGGACTCTATCACCAGATTACCTGAAGCTCAAGGATACGATGCAATATTTGTAGTATGTGACTGCTTCACAAAGGAAGTCCATATTATTCCTACTACTGCAGAAACCTCATTGTTGGGCTTGGTGTGCCTCTATCTAAATCAGGTATGGCAGTTACATAAATTACCTGATATGGTTATCTCTGCTCATGGATCACAATTTTCTTCTGCATTTATGCGAGAGTTAAACAACATATTGGGAATTCAAACCAAGTTATCTATGGCATATCACCCACAAACTGATGGGCAGACAGAGAGAATAAATCAGGAGTTGGAGCAGTACCTATGCATGTGTGTCAATCACTGACAAACTGACTGGCCTGAATGGTTGGCAATTGCCAAATTTTCTCACAATAATAAATTCCATTCAGCTACTCGCATGTCACCCTTCTTTACTAACTATGGGTATCATCCCCAAATGGGAATAGAACCTCAAAGGGCAATCAAGGTACAGCTGGTAGAAGACTTTGTATCTAAGATGCAAAAGGTACAGGAGGAAGCAGAGGTGGCATTGATGAAAGCACGTGATGATATGATGTGACATGCAGATCATACTCGATCTGTTGCTCCAGAGTACAAATTTGGTGACCTGGTATGGCTAAGTACCAAGCATCTAAATATTCCATGACCTTCAAGAAAGCTTATGGAGAAGCAAGTTGGCCCATATGCAATTTCTAAAATAATTTTGCCCAATGCAGTAGTGCTAAAATTATCTCAATCATTCAACACTGATCCTAAAATTAATGTTTTCTGCTTATGCCCTTACTTCCCACCCACTATTCCTGATCAACAAACTACTCCGCAACCTCCAATAATGGTAGAAGGTGCTCCAGAATATGTAGTGGAAAAGGTTTTAGACCTACATCTTCAATGAAATAAATTGGAGTTCTTAATCAAGTGGAAGAACTACACCAACGAAAATAACTCATGGGAACCTGAAGAGAATTGTAAGTGAGTGCATAATGCAATCACCCAATTCTTTAAACTTAATCCAAATGCTCCACATCGCATTGCTAGAATGGTGTATGAGGAGATGAATTTCTGGCCTTACCAAAATTTCACAGAGGGGACAGATACAATATTTTCTCGCCTGGAAGTCGAGGCATAAAAGGAGGGTAATGTTAGGAAATAGTCCTATTACATTATCTTATTTTATTTTATTTTATCTTATTTTATTTTATTGCACCAAGTTATGCTACCAAATGCCCAAGAACACTACATTAGTTAGCATGGGAATTTTATATTCACACACATCAATATGTATGCATGTGTCAGTAACAACATAGTGCAATATATGTAACATAGTACATAAACCTTAAATATACACCTAGGGAACGGCAGTTGAGTTCTCTTAGGTATTCCATCCACAATAGTGGTGTGAAAAGCCTATTTCAGCCAACCCATCTATTAATAACCCCTCCCATCAAAACCATAAAAACCCCATCATGCACGCATGTCCTGCCCCCTTCTTGTAGGAGAACCTGCATGGTCCAGCTAGCAGATTAGTGGGTGTCACCCTAACAGATACAGATTTAGTTATTCAACTGATGGAATGCATTAACACAATGGCTAGTTTAGATGATGTTTCTATGTAGAATATCAATGCTGAACATTGCTGACTTGGAGCTTGTTCTGTTGTGATTGAGTATATGATGCATCACCAATTTTCATCTTGAAAATGATGTAATTTTACTTGGTAAAGTTGTTCATGCTAATAACTTAGTTATTTAACTATTGGGACATATTAGTGGTGGCTGAACATTATTTGAAAGGAGTATTATTGGGTGGACAAGTAGTTGATCCAATTTCTAATCTCCACTTTGGGCAAAGTTCAAGATCAAACTCAAAAATTCGGCTACTTTAGTAACTTATGAGTGGTATACCTACAATTCAGGTGATTGGGATACATGTATTTCTCTTTTCTTCCAGGTCTAAGTGCCACTAATTCTAAATAAGAAATGTATAACCAATGCAAGTGTAACATTCAAATTTAAACTTAAACTCAACTGACTGAGTCAACCGCACATGACCTAGTACACGATACACCTGAGGTTCAAATGTTTGGGATACATGTCTCTTTCAAAGTCCTTGCATGAAATGTGAAATTGTACTCATCTTGATCTATTGGTGAGAATTACCTTGCTTCCTGTTGACTTCTCTTGCACCAAATTGCAGCTGGGAAGACTCAGATGTATGGTTTCAACAAGCTTAAGTTGTATGTTTTGACATGATTGCTGGCATAGTTCATCAATGAAGTGATATTCTCTATGTTTCCTGGATATTGGGTCTTCAATCACTTCAAAGCTACTATGTCCAAGTCTACCTCATGCTGCATTCAACCAGACTGGCACCAGTGCAGGTATCCTGTCAGGAGGGTAATTGGGACTTGCAAAATGGTACTTAATCTTATCTGACTTCCTTGGGGAAATTGTCAAAGGCACTGATAACCCCACTTGATACCTGCCTTTCTTACTTGACCCTTAATCCCTCTAGGATATATATATCTATATAATCTGCAACCAGCCTTTACCATCTGCCTTCACTATGACATCTAACACCTCAAAGTTCAAGTGGGGCACTCCCATCAATATTCCCATGCCACTTTCTGGTGATGGTGAATTACCACCATGGATGGATCTAAAATTTAACCCACTTGGAATCTACAACCTTCATTGTCACATTGGAGTTATGGCATGGGAACCTGGTGTTTTCACCAGGTATCAACATCAGTTTGAGGCTGCTGATGTAGCCTGGTTTGCAGTGGGTGTCTCTGAAGATAACAACCACCATATTCCTGCGGATAGTTTCCATTATGCATTTGACATCCTCTGAGCTGATTTACCATCTGGTGATGAAGGCAGAAAGTGGCATAAGCTGTTGCCGTAAGGGCAACCTCAAAGCCTCACTTAATAGTGAGCTAACAGAGGGGAATCCAAAGTTAATATTATACTACATAATGCAGACACTCCAGGCGCACCTAACAGATGAGAATCCAAAGAGAAAACTCTAAGGACCCATCTGTTGATGCCCAGTATATGTGATAGAGCCAAAAATCAAATAGTAAGCTAAAAATAGCAAAAAGGTGGAGATAGGTGAATGACCTCACCTTGGTGGGTAAACATCCAGAAGGGGTCCCGCCTCTAAGAATAGAACTGTCAACATGTACCAATATGGAAAAAACTGAAATATAATAATAAAATAGGAATAAATCATAGAAAATCATAGAAAGGGCAGAATAGGGTGAAATAAAATATAGAAAAATATGGGACAAATGCAGAAAATTGTCCAGATGCCTGGGGTGCCTTTCTTTCCCTTTACAGTTGTGCTTTTGTCTCAAAAAATATTCTATTTGATTTGGTGCATCACATTTCAATTCCTTTTATTATGTTGAGTATTTACATTCACACAGGATACTCTGTGGGATCATGCCTTTGGTAGTTTGACAATGATCATCCACATTGAGGGCCCAAACACTCCTGGAGCACCTGCGCTTCCGGAGTGTATCAAAGCTGATGTTTATCTACTGCCTATCATTGTAAGTGAACATCCAGAGGCCCATTCTGCTATTGCACAGATTGTTCAAACTTTTATTGAGGCAGCTGGGGTCTCCACTATCCAACATTGGACATGCGCTGGAAAAAAATGTGGCTGGCCACTTTCTCAGTCAAAACACATATACAAATATCTGGGTTCTTCTACATGCCCACTTGTCCCTTTGCCAAATCCAGGCACTTCACATTACCAATTCCATGGTCATCCATATGGCAGTTTGCCTGTGTCTCAGGCTGTTCAGGCCTCTGATCATTCCCACATTAATGACTATTCTGTCAATTTGCATGCCCAGTCCACAATGCTGCAGGAGAGTGAAATGTGTAATTTGGAATCTTTGATTCCAACAACACTCAGTTTTCTTGAATCCATCAAGAAGATAGTGATGCTGAAGGCACAAGTTGAGGCTGCTGAGCTGAGGGAGGGCAGTCTTCTTTAGCAAATTCATCCTCTTTTCAACCATCTACAGAACAAGGATAAAGAAATTTATGAACTTCAGGCATAATTACCCAACCAAAATTCATGGTCCACATCCAATTTCTCATCCATCAGCAATATTTCTTCCCGTACACAGTCCCCTGAGCATGGCTCTCCCTCAAAGCGAAGTCTCCAAAGGGATCTACCCCTGAAATTTCTGACAATTGACGCAGGGTGATTTCCTCATGTTGACTCATCATTATTTCTGAAACCTGTTCCTGTACAAGCACAACCCTTTTCTCCCTGATCACCTGATGCTAAACAATCTTCTCATAATGCCAACAATCCATTTCTCTATTCTGCTTCTCCGTCCTCTTCATGTGGTTGTTATCATGGTCAAACTGGCCAGCTGCAGGCACAGCCACTTCCTCTCAGTTCTTATGTCGATGCATTTCTCCAGGAGCACAGGTTACAGGAAAGATTTGAGCATTCCATTGCACTCATTTATAATATGCCTGTTCCTGCATGGTTCAAGCTTGTCAATTCCTTGGATCTCACAGCTGACCAGCGAGGTGAGTTGATTGCAGCACTGACAAATGACTGGTCAGCAGAGAGAGATGCATAGTGACAAGGACAGTATTACATACCTTGAATATGTTCTGAACTATTCCATATGTGTTATCCTATTCCATCTACCCTGAAAAATCTGTCTGGAAATAACATAGATTTTTTTAAGACTATGTAATGGGTTCTGATGTATAAAAAATGATTTTTATTTCCCCTGAGAATGGTTGTAAATCTCGCGACTGGAACCAATGCCTGCCACATTCACTACAATCAAATCTGGAAGTGTGCATTGTGTCCACCATGACACTGCTCACAAGCCAGCACCTATCCCTGCCCAGCAACATCAAGAAAAACTTGAAGCACACATCAAGAAAGGCAGCAAGCAATCAACGATGTAGTTGGCAAGTGGTTTTCATACACCATGGCCAAGGCCAGTGACCTTGCCCAACATTTCAACAAGAAACCTCGATACTTCTTGGACACATTTTTCCAAGGTGGTGCACAAATGGTCAATCACCACTCGAAGGTAAATGCGCACAATGCATTCAAAAGTCTAAAAGCACAGGAACTACACGATGATGATTATTTTTTTTGTAGTGCATGCAGATACTTATCGGGTACTCTTCGTTAGATGGACACCCTACAAAACTTATCAAGCTGCAAGACGACTTCAAGGATGAGTATGAAGCACTTACTAAGAAAGATCATGAAGAACTCATCAAGGAATTTACTGTGCAGAGGGATGAGCATGCCAAGATCAAGTGGCCCACCCCTAAGGACCAAATTGCCAATGTTGCAAATGTAGTTCAAAACATTCAACTTTTGGTGTGTCATTTCAAAGACCGCAATTAAAGGTCATCACATTAACATTGCTCTCCAGATGATGGGTCTGAATCTCTGTGTTGGCATCGAGGGATTTTTCTGCATTGTTAGAAACACACTTGAGTATCACATGAAGCCCCACTGGCATTTCGCTTCTCAGGAACTCGAGCGGTACATGCAAGTCGCAGTACACAAGAAGTGGGATACCTCTGAAGTTGGTGCTCATCTCAAAGCTTCTGCTATAGCCAGCTGCAATGTTGTTAGTAAGTACTGTGGCCATTTGATTCCTTGCTTGCTCAGCTCATTATGTGACAGACATGATTCAAACTTCAAAGCAGAAAGCTGATCATCTGAAAGTGGCTGTTCGGGAAAAAATAAGCAATATGCTTGGAGCATGCTGTCAATAAAGTATCACTGCATTGCATCACTGATGACATTTGGTGCCAGCAGTTGAGATCACTGGAAATGTGAAGGCTGTTATGCAGTATGTAAACTATGAAGAGGCCATTGTCTAACGCTATGGGGTCATCCTTGAAGGATGGACATATGACAGGTTTGTCAACCCAAGCAAACTCAGTATGGTAATAGGTCCACTGCACACTCTAAGGTCTGGAGAAGGTTTCCAATCATATTGACACATTACGACAGATGCTCCGAACCACTATGAACACTACAAAATCGATTTCGAATTATTTTCGAACTATTTTGGATGTCTTCGAACAACTTTGAACCATTTCAAACCATTTTGCGATATTTTGAACAATTTTGAATGACTTCACAACACTTCGAACACCTTCAAATCACTTTGCACTACTTCAAATGATGTCAGCCATCATATAACTGTCTGGAAACCAATACATGAGAGGAAAACAAGAAAGGATGCTGGAAAGAAGCAGAAGTCAAAGAATGGCAGTGGGAGCAATGGAGGAGGTAATTCAGATGATGACAGTTCTAGAAATTTGGATGATGAAGCCAGGCAGAAGTGCCATTGTTTAGTCAAAAGTGCACCCAGTGTTGAGGCTAGTAGTGATGAGGATGATTCCACCTAGTGCTATGCATGTATATCTCATTATCAAAGAATCCACTTGCTGCTGTTACCTGCTGTTACTGCATAACACTTAAATGCTCAAGTGTTGGAGCATGAGGACCACAATTGCATACCAGGCAACAATGAAAAAAGCAAGAGATATCGATGAATGCATGGGAGCAGCACAAGAATAGAGATAGCAGGGCTACATGGAGAATAGATCATGGGAGGACGGTGGGAGTGAACAGGGTAAAAAATATCAAGTGGGTGTGGTGGGAAGGTGTTGATAGGCTGTAGGAAAGCATTTGAGGTCAGTATGACAGGCAGTGTGTGTGGTGAAGGTGTTGAACAGGCAGTGAGAAGCATTTAATGTTGAGCACTATGAGTGGGAGGTATCAGAATAGTGTTGACAATCTGTGGGAAAGCATCTGTGAAGGGCAGGATGTATGGAAAAGGCATTGACAAGCTGTGGGAAACAGTTTGATGTTGGTTTGATAAGCGGGAGGGGTTGAAATGGCATTGACAAGCTGTGGAAAATGGTTTGATGTCAGTTTGATGGGCGGGAGGTGTCAAAATGGTGTTGACAAGGTGTGGGAAACAGTTTGTTGTTGTTTTGATGTCGGTATGATAGGCAGGATGTTGGCAGGAGGAAAGCCAACACTATTTAACATTTCAAAGGATAAGATTTCTGCAGGTGCTTTTCATGTGTAAGCAGATCAATGATAAAGATAACAGATTTGTTAACAAGCATTGATCTCATCATATCAACTAGTATGTTAGGTAATATGGAACACTTAGGTGGGTTGATGTTAATGTTAATATTGATATTGTTTGTTGTTACTATGTTATCATCTTGATATCTACCTATGTATGCTACATAAGTAAGAACATACTATAAAGTAAGCCTCGATAGACCTAGATATGGAGAGTCCAGAAAAAACATTGACTGATGTGCTCAACCATGCAAAGAGTCCATTCCTATCCAAAATCAGCAATCATGTGATCCAACTATGGGTTGTGGGCCTTATGGGCAATGTGCACAATGGCAAAGGAGTGTGAGGCCTTTTGAGGGGAAAAGATACATTGTCGCCCATAACAGGATTTTTTTTTTTTTTTGTCAATAATTTATTATGCAGTGCTCGCTTGCAGTCCATGGCAGAGTACAAACAAAGTACACTACAGGTATATATGCAAGATTAGAGGGAGACTGCCACCATAATGCAGCTCTGTCGAGCAGTGAAGACCATACACCCAGGCAGAGCCTGGGTGCTTTTGGCCAGACGAGGAAAGGATAAGCATGCAAGCACCTCCCCAAACCTCCAAAGAGGGGGATGCCCCCCCAACCCAGCCACTAGCTGGGGCCACTGCCCCACTGCCCCTCCCTCAAGTCACCCTTGGCAGGTGACACCTCCTGACTCCACTCGCTGCTTAGGCAGCCCTCCCTGCCACTGGTCTCATGGGTTGCCCTCTACTGGTTCAGATGTGGATCAATGCCCTTTATGGGCCTAAACAGACTCCCCCTGGATCTCCCAGAGGCTACCGATGACCTGAGGACATACCCAGGTTGCCCATTTCCAGCCCTCTCCGATCAAGGCCTCCTTTATGAGGCTAAACAGACTCCAGGAAGACCTGACTACCATTGACCCATGAGACTGAAGCAGGGCAACTGCCCTCACCATGAACAGAAATCAGGGGATGACCTCCACCAGGAGCCAGCCCAAGGAGCAGCAGCATGACTTTGCAGCCCTTGCCTGCAACCATGAGAAGGGGGGTGACTACCCCTCAGATGGAAGATGGGGGTCATGCACCCAGTGCAACCCACCTATCCTGGATCCCACTCAGTGTGTGGGGTGGCAAATGATCCCAGCATGGGGTTGCTTGCTAATGAGTGCAGCCAGCTTTTCAATGGATTGAGGAGGCTGCCTGTGTTTGGGGCACTTCAGCCTGGACCAGACAAGAGGAGATATAACAAAGGACTTTTAGAACTCAATTGTGGCATTTTGGCATTTCAATGATATATTGAAACAATAGGATGAGTACTTTTACTATACTGCAGCTCTGTACATTTCATTTATCATCATTTCTCATTTGTTTGATGATTTGCAAAGTCCTTTATTGCTGTGCATATTGTCTCATGTTCTCCACATGTTATATTTTTTTTAAGTACTATCTCTTCATAATGTATATAGACTTGTACTAGTTACTTAGAACAACAGAGAAGAAGTTGCCCTCTCCCATTTTATTGTCTGATTTAAGAGCCATCCTCTTGAGTCCAAGCCTCATGTCATATTTCTAAGTTCTGTGAATTATCATGAACTTCTTCGAATTCTCAAGCTAGCCTCTTGACCAATCATTTATCACCTACTGTTTCTCAAAAATTCTTCCAATTCACTATATTAGTTTCTCGATACCCCTTAAAACCATTCCTATTCTTCTCAAACTCTTCAAACATCTTAGAACATCCACAAACTTCCTCAAACCTTTTTCAAACCTCTTTGAACCACTCGAACCTCTTCAAAAACCTTTGTATGCTCCTAAAACTATTCACAACACATCTCACTATTTCACACCTCTAACTACAACCCTTGGGTAACAGCAGTGATATTTAGTACCACCTCACACCCTTCCTCTAGCCTGTGTTACACTTCTTAGACCTTTTAGCAGGTTTCCAGATTGAGTATTATCACTGGGGGAGGAGCAATCACTTGGAGATCAAAGAAGCAAACCGTGATTTCTTTGTCATCAACAGAAGTGGAATACATTGCATTATCAGAAGCAGGCTGAGAGGCTTGCTGGCTCAGGAATCTTTATGACAAACTTGGATTCAAACAAACTTCCCTCAGTCTCATCAAAAGCAACAATGATGGATTAATTGCTATGGCATGTAACCCACAACTCCATAAGCAGTCAAAGCACATCGCCATGTGCTGGCATTGAATATGCAATCTCATCAAAACCAAAGATCTCACCATCAAAAGTTGCCATGATCAAGACCAGACAGCTGATGTCTTAACAAAGCCTTTGCCTCATCCTAAATATCAAAAGCATGTAACTAAAACGGGACTGGCAACAACTTGAAGGGGAGTGCTAGGAGGCAAAACATTACTAGTCCATTATTAGTACTTGTATAATAGCCCCTCCATAAAAGAGAATAATATACACTATGTTTCCTCTCTACTACCATCTTCAACCCTACTCTTTTACACCCTTTCTGAGTAACAACATGTCAGCACCCAAACTGTTGCTCACACATCCAGCCCATTTAGCATGACTATCACCTCATCTTCTATTTTAACTCTGACTACACACCCTGTTATGGGAGCCACCCGCTGGACCATCAAGCCAGGATTGGAGGAGGAAGCCTATTTGACTGACATCTCATCTAAACTCTACCCACTCATGGCATGGGATGGACACATGGAGGAAGACATAGACAAGGTTGTGCATGCGATCTCGAAGGTGTTCTCCGATGCATGGTCCACCCACTCCAAAAAAAATTGCCTCGGTAAACACTCGAAAGGGTGGTGGACCGATGAGTGCAGTGAGAAACTTGCTGTCTATAGGGAGTCACATCTCAAGACAGACTGGCATGAGTATCACTGCATCATGAGGGTGGCCAAATGCACCTTCTTTGAAGAGTGCATCAGGCAGGTTGCAACAGTCAATAGGCATGTCTGGGCTCTCACATCCTGGGTATGCCAGAGGAACCTTCCTTTATTTGAGGCAATCTCCTTTTGGGAAGTTCCTTGCAACAAACTTGGGGATTTGTGGGAGGCACTGGATGGGTCATATAATGCAGCATCTGACTACCTAGTAGACTTGTCCTTCCTCAGCGATTTTGACCCTCTCCCCATTAGGGACTGGGTCCTTTTTTCCCTCCTGGAAATGTGGGAGGCACTATCAGTGTGCGCATCCTCATCTGTGCCTGGTAAAGACCACATTACATGGTCTTTCCTCAAAATGTGGCTCACCTCTCTGGAGGTGAGGGCACTTATTGTTTGCATAGCTAATGCATGCCTTAGCATGGGCCATTGGCCTGCTCACTTTAAAGAATCCCTGTCAGTCATCATACCAAAACCAGGGAAGCCAAACTACTCCACCCCCAAGTCATTCAGACCCATTGTGCTTCTGAATACCCTGGGGAAACTCCTCAAAAAAATGCTGGCCAGGTGGCTACAGTTTCATGGGGTTGCCCATGACATCTTCAACCCTAATCAGTTCGGAGGCATAGCCCAGCATTCCACTGAGGATGCTAGGGTCTTCCTCACCCACCTCATTCAGGCAGGGTGGGCCAAGGGCCTTACAATGAGCATTGTCACTTTTGAGATCGCCCAATTCTTCCCCTCCTTGAACCACATGGTGCTCTTGGAGGTCATCAATCGTTTGGGATTCCCTCCATGCGTTGGAGGTTTTTTCAGATCTTACCTTGTTGGTCAGAAGACCATGTATGCTTGGGGCTCTTTCAGGTCAGGGCAGTATGCTGCTGAGGTGGGGGTGGGACAGGGCTCTGTCCTCTCCCCTCTCTTATTGGTGCTCTACTTGGCACCCATCATGAAGCTGTTTAGGCAACATGAGGTTGGCCAGCAAGTTGACCTCATGTCATATGTAGACAATGGCATGTTCATCACATGCACACTCAGGGCTGAGGACAACCTCCTCCCCCTTTCTAGTGCATACAGCTGAATGTTCCAGGTGTTCCAAGCACTCAGGCTCGTACTAGAACATGACAAGTCTGAAGTATTTCATTTTTTGTGGGCTGTGAGGTTCACGCCTCCCCCCATCAACCTGGGTTTTGAGCCTTACATGGATACCAGCCCACTATGCCCTAAGATGCATTGGAGGTACTTAGGGTTTTAGTTTGACTGCAAGCTCCTGTTTAAGGAGCATGTGCACTTCTTCTTCACCACCAGGGCCATCATCACCATGAAGGCCATGGGGATGCTTGGCAATACTGGGAGGGGACTCACCCCCAATCAGCATAGGCTAATCTACCACACTTGCATTGTCTCTGTGATGACATATGGAGCATGCTTGTGGTACGTCCCTGGCAGCAGGACAAAGTCCATGGTCATGGCCATGTCCAGAGTGCAAGTGAGAGTGGCATGCTGGATCATAGGCGCATTCAGCACCACTCCCACAGGAGAGGTGGCTACTGTGGTGGGACTGCTACCCATGCATCTCCTCCTCAAGTGATTGGTAGACAGAGGGGTGCTATGTGTCCCTCTGCTTACCCCTACACACCCCCTTAGATCTGTCTTAGGGGGGCCCCTGGGAGGCAAGGCACTGGTCCATGGACTGGTGCTCAGCAACCTAGGAGATCAGGCAGTGGCAGGTATGGGGGACCCCTCCCCATCACTTGCCACCACTGCTATGGGGACTCAGGCAGACAAATTTGAGCCTTTTGGCTCGGAGTTGGCCCCTGGGTATTGTGTCTTGGACCTGTTTTGGGACCGGATCACTTGTCATCATGTGGGTGCTATGGAGCCCAAAGTGATCCAGGACTACTTATGCAGACTAGAACAGGCCTGGGCTCAGCCCAGGCAGACCCTGACTGCACAATTGTGGCTGTGATGCATCTGTGCCCACAAATACCTCTCTACAAGCAGTGGCAGGCCTCCTCCTTTTTGAGGATGGGTGCTTGGTGCATAGGATTACATCAGTGGTGGGGAGGCATACTCCCCCCAAGGTTGAACATTTTGCCATCCAGATAGGGGTGTCAGCTGCTGTGGGCAGGGAATGCAATTGTCTGGTGGTGTTCTCAGAGTCCAGTCCAGCCATTGATACCCTACTGGACACCTCTCCTCATTCAGGGCAGATCTTCTCCCTGGACACCAGCAGAGCCCTGCACCCCTGGTTCTCAGGAGCAGAGGGGCAATCCCTCATGATGTGGCATGTCCCCTTGAGGTTTGATGATGATACTCAACCTGGAAACCCAAACAAAACCTACTAATGGCTTTGGATGGTATAACACAGGCCAGAGGAAGGGTGCGAGGTGGTACTAGATATCACCGCTGAGACCAAAGCATAATGTTTAGTGATGTGAAATGGTAAGGGCTGTGGATAATAGTCTGTATAGGTGTATGAAGGTGTTCGAAAAAGGTTCGAAGAGGTTCGAAGTCGTGCAAAGTAGTCCAAAGAAGTTCAAATAAGTTCGAAAAGGTTCGAGGTATATTGAAGAGCGAGTTTAATGAATGCGAAGTGTTTGTCAAATGGCGGTAGGTGATGGGCGATAAAACGGAGAGCGAATATGATAGTTTTGAGGAAGTTTGCGATATTTTGCAGAATTTTAGAGATATGACGTGAAGATAAGACTAAAGAGAACGATTTTTAAATCTGATGATAGCGAGAGGGTAACTGGTTCTCTTCCCTGTTATTCTGTTCTTCTATGTAAATAGTACAAGTTTATATACATTTTGAAGAGATAGTACCAAAAAGGGGAATACAATAAAGGGCAATATGTGCAACAATAAAGGACTTTGTAAATTGTAAAAACAAATGAGAAATGACAACAATTGAAATGTACTTTGTCCCAGTATAGTAAGAGCTCTTGTCCTATTGATTTAATATATCATGAAACATAAAAACTGCACTTATCACATTCTAACTCTCTTGTAATCTCTCCTCGTGTCCGGTAGTGCTCCATATGTGACTAAATAGCTTACTCCAGTTAAGCATTGTGTATCGAAAGTGTTTGAGGACAGCTTATACAGCCGCCAAAGTTGTTTGAAGTATTGCAAAGTCATTCAAAATGTCGTGAAATGGTTCGAAAGCATTCGAAATAGTTCGAAGTCATCCGAAATAGTGTGAAATAAGTCAAAAATAGTTCGAAGTCGATTTCATAATGTTCATAGTGGTTCGGAAGGTCTGTCGTAGTGTGTCAATACAATTGGAAACTTTGCTCAGACCTTAGAGCGCACAGTGGACCTATCATCGAGTGGAGAGGGCAATACCTAGCTCACGTCCTAGCGATGTCCTTACGGGTGGGCAGGGGTAATCTCCACTGCATGTCCATTGACTAGCTCTTGGCAGAAGTTGATGCCAAAGCCAATCAAGCATGGGCTGAGGAGGCAAAGAACCCCTCATTCATGGGTCACCAGTTCTTAGCCCTTAGGGGTAAGAATGGCAAGCCAGCTGCCCCCTCCTCCCGCAAGGGGGGACTGTGGCTACAGATGGTAGGGTTGAACATCTTGACATGCATGCAGTTCACAAGACTGCTCATGGGACACACTTTTTTAGGGGAGTTTCACCTCTGTTTTCATGTTTAAGACCCCATTGCCTGTGACTGCCTACTAGCAGAATGCATCCAAATGTGGGATCACATCTTGCGCATTTGCCAGTGGTCGATATGTGATGCAATAGCTTATTCTGAATGTGTTATGTGTATTGGAAGGGTGTTGGGATAGCCATATGGTGGCCAATGTCATTCGAAGTGCTGTGAAGTTATTTGAACTCATTTGAAGTGTTGTGAAGTCATTCATCAAAGTAGTTCAAAATAGTTCAAAGTAGTTTGAAATGGTTTGAAGTAGTTCAAAATGGTTCAAAGTAGTTCAAAATGGTTTGAAATTGATTTTGTGGGGTTCGTAGGGGTTGGGTTCATGAGTCATAATGTGTCAATATGTTTGGAAACCTCCCCAGACCCTAGAGTGCAGAGTAGTCCTATCACCAGCAAGGAAAACATAACTGGAAGTTGATTTGTGGTCATCAGAGTTGGCAAACGTGGTGTCAGCATAGCCATGAAAAAGATTTGAATTTTGAGGTAGATGTAGGGGCTGGTTTGGAATAGGTAGTACCATAGGTTTTCATTCCAGCAAGGTATCAAAGAATCTGCCTCAATGCACTGGAATATTGCAGGCTCGGGTTTGCGGTGTATGCTGCTAATTTGTTGACAGCATAAGCTATGTCTGGTTGTGTTGCATTGGTGAGGAATTGAAGTTTGCTGATGAGTTTAGCATAAGAATTGCTTTGACTCCTCATTTCCATCCAGATTAGGCCCATGCTTGACATTTGGATCCAGGAGCATTGCTACTGGGTCTGCATTCTCCATGCCCTCACATTTCAGGATGTTGTTGATGTGTTTTTGCTGAGAAATGGTAATTGATCCATCCTTCTGAGTGATTTCAATCCCGACAATTTTAGTTAACTTTCCCAGGGCAGTCACATCCCATTTAGAGCATAACTACTTCTTTATCTGCACTATCAATTGATCCATTGTTGCAAATAGTAACAAATCATCGACCCAAATGGTAATTATTTTGATTTCGTTGGTTGTGCACTGAATATATATGCATGAATCTGATTTTAGGCATTGGAATCTGAAATTTTTGAGTTTTTTATCAAGTTGATTGTTCTATTCTTGGCCTGACTGATATAAAATTTTGATAAACTGGCATCCATGGCCCATTCCATCATTGTACCCATTGGGTTGGTGCATGTAAACTTTTTCTTTTGGTACATTATGTAGATATGCATCCTTTATGTCCATTTGTTGGATTTTGAGCTCTTTAATCAGTGTTATTGCCAATATAGCTCGAATCATTTCCATGCAGACAATGGGCAAAAAAGTTTTGAGGTAATCATGCCCTGGTCTTTGGGCGCAACCATTCACGACTAATCTCCCCTTGTATTTGAGAAGGTCACTGTGTTTTCCATATTTCTTTAGGAAGACCAATTTGTTGCATATCAAAATCACATCTAGAAGTTTTTCAACTAGTTTCCAAGTTTGCATTTCTTGTGATTGCTCTAGTTGCAGCTTCCCATTGTTAGGGTGACACCCACTATCTGCTAGCTGGACTGTGCAGGTTCTCTCTACAAGAAGTGTAAGGGGAAAGGAAGTCGCCCCAGGCATCTGGGCAATTTTCTGCATTTGTCCCATATTTTTTTATATTTTATTTCACCCTATTCTGCCTTTTCTATGATTTTCTATGATTTTATTCCTATTTTATGATTATATTTCAGCTTTTTCCATGTTGGTACATGTTGACAGTTCTATTCTTAAAGACAGGACCCCTTCTGAACATTTACCCATCAAGGTGACATCATCCCACAGCTTGATCTGCCTATTTCTGCCTTTTTGCTATTTTTAGCTTACTATTTGATTTTTGGCTCTATCACATATACTGGGCATTGACACATGGGTCCTTGGAGTTTTCTCTTTGGATTCCCCTCTGTTAGGTGTGCCTAGAGTGTCTGTATTATGTAGTATAATATTAACTTTGGATTCCCCTCTGTTAGCTCACTATTAAGTGAGGCTTTGAAGTTGCCCTTACAGTAGAAAACTCTCCCTTAAGGCTCAAAATCTCAGACACCCTGCCAAGATAGGCAGGTATGGAGTAGAAGATGACTCCCAGAGCTCCACAGACTCCCTACACACTGTCCCAGACACTCCCACCTCTAGTGCACACTGTGTTTCACCCAACCCGCTGCCTAGTGCCATGGATGCCCTGGAGCACATCAATGTACTTGAAGGCAATGTTGCTGGAATTCATGTGCAAATTGATACACTTACATCTACCATTGAAACCTTTATTAGAACTCTCCAGTCAAATCCTGCCCCACCCATTTTGACCCCTAGTGTGCCAAGCACACACGTGCCACCCAAGTGAAGATGTGTGTGTTAAACCCATGCCCCCCACCAAATTCAATGGCACACATTCCCATGGACATGCCTTCCTCAATTCCTGCAAATTATACATCAGTATATGCCCAAACCAATTTGTGGGTGATGCCACTAAAATTTATTGGGCCCTCATGTACATGAAGTCTGAGCGCACCTATCTCTATGTCGACTCTATACTATGCCAAACCAAGAAACATGGCTCTCTTCCATTCTCTACCTGGGGGGACTTTCATGACGAGTTCATACATATGACATTTCTGCCCCCTCAATGAATGCCAACGAGCTGTAACATGGCTCGAATCCACTTCCAACTACCAAGCATGTTGATCTGTGGATGATTACATCAATGAATTTCGAGACCTGGTGGACATGGCGAGGTATGGAGGTGGGTTACCCATGGTGGTGAAGTTTTGTTGAGGTCTTAATTGGGAAATCCAAGACCAGATTGCACAGATGCTGGAAGGATGCCCAGCAGATGATAACATAAATGCTTGGTATGAGGCTACTTCCCACTGTGATGAGAACTAACTCACAAATGCAGCTTTCTGCACTTCTACCACCACCCATGTTCCCCACACCTTTAATTGAGCACTCCCTCATTCTAACTGCATCCCTAACTGCATCCCTATGTGTCAGCCCTCAGCATTGAACTCCAATACCCCTGCTATAATGGATGTTGATGCAGCCTGCAGTCAAGCTCGCAGGCTAGATCTCTGCTACCACTGTTAGGAAACTGGACACATGGCTCAAAACTGTCCCCACCACCAAGACATCCATAAACTCATGCCTGAGGGACAAGATGAACTCCTCCAAGATCTGTTGGCACTTGCAGATGTTGAAGGGCTGGAGAAAGAGGAGATTAAAGAATAAGAGGCAGAGGAGCAGGATTTTTCCACCCATGACAAGTGAACAGTATGCCATCGTTGCCTGTCCATAACCACTTTAAAGTTCTGTCTGTTGATTCACTAGAGGATGAATCTTATTCTATGACCATTCCTTCTCCAGACCCCTCTGAAGTGGCTAAAGATGTACCTACTCCTTCCTCCCCACTCCCCCCTCTACCCAGAATGAAATTTTGGGAGTGCAAGCTACCACACAAGTACATTGTGGCATTCACCCCCTCCCAACAATCCCTACAATTGAAGATTGAGCTGCAGACCATGGATATGGGGCAAGTACTTAGTGTCTCTGCTCTCCTGGAGTCGGGTGCCATGGGCCCTTTTCACTGATTCACACTTGGTTCAACAAAAACAACTCAATACCTGCTCACTATCTCGACCCATACCTGTCTACAATGTGGACAGTTCCCCAAATGAAGCTGGGGTGATTTGGAGGTTGTCAACCTAGTCCTCTGGTACAAAGATCATAGTGAATGGGCTCTCTTCGCTGTGATCCAACTGGGAAAGCAATGCGCTTATGCTGAGCATTGTATGGCCTTAAACAAGCCTCACTTGCATGGTGGAAAGAGCTAGAGGCATTTATGCACACCATTGGGTTTCTGCGCGCCAGCTCCAATGCCGGCATTTTCATACACAAGGTTCCTAAGACAGGCCGCATTGTTATTGCACTCATCTATGTTGATGATGGCTTGTTCATGGGGAAGAACAAGAAACTTGTGGATGAAAAGAAAAATGCTTGTCTAAAGCATTGGGAGTGCCATAGTACTGACAAAGTCACAGAATTCTTAGGCATGTGCATCACCCAGACTGCAAGCAAAGTCAAACTCGATCAAACTGAATATCTCGCCAAAGTGCTTGAGAGATTCGAGATGACAAATGCCAAAGTGACCCCCACTCCACTCCCGACTGGTTACAGACCATCGGAAAACACAGCAACACCCAACGCGATGCTTAGATCAAAATATCAGTCTGTGATTGGATCTTTATTGTATCTGATGCTCGGAACACGACCTGATATCGCTTATGCGGTAATCAAGATGTCACAATTCTCAGCTAATCCTAGCCAAGAACATCTCGACAAAGTGATGTACATCATGCGCTATCTGGTGGGAACCCAGAAATATAACATTGTCTACGATGGTAAGAAGTCTGAGGGGCTACAGGCCTTCACAAATTCTGATTGGGCAGCTGACACTGTCAAACGCCGATCTACAATGGGTTACTTTGCTACTCTAGCAAGTGGCATTGTGTGCTGGCAGTCCCATTTACAAAAAACTGTAGCACTGTCATCCACAGAAGCCAAATATATGGCTCTCTCCGACACTTGTCAACAGATAGTGTGGATAGAGTCCTTATTCCAGGAACTTGGATATGTACTGAAGCGCATACCAATCTGCGCTGATAATCCGGGATCCATCTTTATCAGATCAAATCCAGTTCAGGAAAGAAGGACCAAACATATAGACATTCGCTACCACTATACCCGCAAATGCATAGAAAATGAGAAAGTCACAGTCGTTTTCATTCCTGGAAGTGATAATCCAGCTGACATGTTCACAAAGAACCTTGGCTCTGTCTTATTCAGGAAATTTAGAGACTCTCTCGGAATTACTTTCGAGATTCAAACTTAGCTGCTTAGAGCGCTGTACAGTTTGAGGGGGGGTGTTGAAATTAAATCTCCGACACATGCTGCATACATGAGGCAAACCATGCAGCACACACATGTTACTGCGCTTACTGTGCATACATGTGGTAAACACATTCCTGAGTCATGTGACATCCTTACTATCATGTATATAAGGAGAACCTGTACTGTAGAAGATATACAGTGTTCTTACCTCTGCTAAACCCTAGCTCTAAGACTAACTAAACCCCAGGTAGGTTATAAGGAACATGTCGTCTCTTCCTCTGTGCAGCATGTGTAGTCTGCTCCAACAAGTAGTATTGAGGGGGTGAAGTAGTGAGGGGGTGATGGGGTGATGGGGTGATGTGGTGATGGGGGAAGTGAGTAGAGGGGTGATAGGGGGGGGGAAAGGAGAAGAGGAGGAGAAGAGTGAGTGATGGGGGGAACGTGAGGGTGAGGGGGTGATGGGGAGGCTGAGGTGAGGTGAGGGGGAAGGGAGATGGGGTAAGGTGAGGTGAGTGGGTGAAGGATTGAATGGATGAAGGAATGAAGGGGTGAATTGGGAATAAGGAGTTCTATGTGGCAATATCATGAGTGCAGACCATCAAGGCAATGAAATTGCAAAAAAAAACAATATCATTTGTAATAAAGTACTCTTAAAGTAATATATATGCATGTTAACACGTGCTGGAGGCACATTCCCAACCTTGTCAATAATAAAAGGAGGATGGTCATGTGACTAGGGCGTGGGAGGTGACTAGGGCATGGGAAGTGATGAGGGCATGGGAGGTGAAGAGGCTGTGGGAGTTGCTCTGAGTGGGTGAAAGAGTGATGACCAACTCCGAGGGTCATGAGACATCATGACAAATATAAGTGAAAGGTGGGAACAAAATTCTCAGCTAATTTTCTCCACCTCTATCTTTTTTTTTTTTGGGTCTGGGCACTTTTTCTATGTAGAGTGTAAAAATTGAGTTTAATGACAAAGTGAAGTTAGAGATTTTTTACAACATTCAAAAGAGAGGAGAGGGAGGAGAGCAGGGGTGAGGGGGTGAGGGGGTGAAGTAGTGAGGGGGAGAGGGTGAGAGGGGGGGAGGGGGTGAAGGGGGAATGGGAGGTGGGAGTGGGTGAGGGGGTGATGGGGGAGGGGGGGGAGTGAGTAGAGGAGGGGGGAGAGGGGAGGAGGAGGATGGATGGAGAGGGGGGAGAGGGAGGGGAGTAGGGGAGAGGGGAGAGGGGGTGAAAGGAGGAGGGGGTGAAAGGAGGAGGGGGTGAAGGGGTGAGGGGGAAGGAGGGGGGAGGATATGAGGAGGGGGAGAGTGAGTGAGGGGGGGAGGGAGTGAGTGAGGGGGGGAGGGAGTGAGTGAGGGGGTGATGGGAGTGAAGTAGTGAGGGGGTGAGGATATGAGAGTGGGAGAACATCAGAGGGGGGGGGTGTGAGAGGGGGAGTGAGGAAGAAGGGGGAGAGAGAGGAAAGAGGGGAGAGGGCAGAGGGGGAGGGTGCATGAGGGGGTGAGGGGGGAGGGGAGGGGGGGGAGGGGAGAAGGAGGATGGATGGAGAGGGAGAGAGGGAAGGGGATGGGGGTGACATAGGTGGAGAAGGGGATGGGGATGGGGTAGGTGGAGAAGGGGATAAGGGAGAGGGAGAGGGAGAGGGAGAGGGGGAAGAGGGGGAAGAGGGAGATGGGGATGGGAATAGGAGAGGTGGGGATAGGGGAGATGGGGATGGGGGAGAAGAGGATGGGGATGGGGGAGAAGAGGATGGGGATGGGGGAGATGGGGATGGGGGATGGGGGAGATGGGAATGGGGGAGATGGGAATGGGGGAGATGGGGATGGGGATGGGGGAAATGGGGATGGGGGAGATGTGGAAGGGGATAAACACCACAATCCACCCACATTGACTTGGGGCCAATGGTCCCAAGTCAACTAAAGAGTTGTGTACTATTTAAAAGTCAACTAAAGAGTTGTGCGACCATGACCCCTCATGTCCAAAGGCAACTAAGGAATTGAGTAACTGTAGTGGAATTAAGCATTGTATTATGTATATGCAAGCTGGCCCATGAAAATGATCCACCACTCACACAACACATTCACAGACTGAGTCAAGAAATGCAATGAAGTGAACAATGTGCACTGAAGTCAAAAAATGCAATGAGATGTTGATAAAATTAATGAACACAGTGAACAACATGGGCCATACTTCACTCATGGGTGGTTCTATGTGGCAATATCATGAGTAATGTCTGTGCACAACATCAAGGCTATATGGCCAAGTGACAGTGGAAGTGCAAAAACCAAAAATATTGTATATAATGAAGTACTATTAGACTAACATAGAAATGAAGTACTATGTATATAGAAATGAAGTATATACTTATTAAACATGTTAATGTGTGCCAGAGGCACATTCCCAACCTTGTCCATAATAAAGCGAGATCGGTCACGTCACTGTGGCATGGGTAAATAAATGACAAACTCCGAAGGGGTGGGAGTTCCATGACTAACCCTTGACTGTGAGAAATGGATGACAAATATAAGTTATAGGTGGGAAATGAACTTTTTGGCTAATTCCATCACTTCAAAAATTAGCCAAAAAAATTTTTTGGCTATTTTTGGGCTGGATCACAATTGTAATAACTGTTTCCATGATGATATGAAAAAATTTCAGCTAAGTTTTGGGCCCAATCACAAATGCAATATAACTGTTCCCATCAGAACAAATATTTTCCTGATGACAAATATAATAAGGTGTTCCTATGATGACAAATCTAATAACTTACCAAATTTTCAGCTACTTTTTGGCCTGATGACAAATAAGGTTACCATGATGACAAATCTAATAACTGAGTGTAGTAACCAAATTTTCAGCTAATGTTTGACCTGCTGAAAAATATAATAAGGTGTGCCTATCATGACAAATCTAATAACTAAGTGTAGGAACAATATTTTTGGCTAATTTTTGGCTTGCTGGGTGTAAAAACCAAATTTTTGGCTGAGTTTTGGCCACTTCTAGCTTTTCTGCTCTCTTTCTGGCTCTGGCTCTTTTCCAGTGGGGTTGTTTTTGCATTCTTGGGGTATCTGTAGACCAAGGTGAAGCTCTGTGAAGTTCTACCTCCCTGGTTTCTCTTTTTTCAACAAAAGGAGTGTCTGCCAGTTGTTTTTTGGACCTCTCTCAGGGCACAGTGTGCAGGGAGATTGGGCTGGCGGGTTTGCAGTTGCCTCCCCTTCCATTTTTGGAAGTCGCTCCACTATCAACTGCCACTGTTTGCACCGATTTCACAGCCTCCTGCAAGATTGTCACATCCTCCGCTGTTGTAAGAGAGCTCCCCAATTCCCATGGACCCAACTCTGCCCAACGCTCCTCAATGTGTCTGGATGGCTGTGCAGCAAACTGAACAGGACCAATGGACCTTGGATAGCCCTACTCGCCACTGGACTCCACAACATGCTCGCACTATGCACATTGCCCAGCCACTGCTGCCATTGCCGCCAGCCCATAATATTGGCTTGCTGAATGCCGATCCTTTTGTGGCTGCTCCTCCACCACCTCCTCAATACAATCACCTTCCTCCTCATTTGGCACAGCAGCTGGTGGCACTTCCTCCCCTTCCACAGATTGCAAGAGGCAGGGGCAGAGGAAGGGGAAGAGGGAGGGGAAGAGGCTCAAGTCATGCTGCTCCACCTCAGCCTGTTGTTGCTCCTTTACACAATCCAGCTCTCCCATATTTTTTACATGCCCCTCCTGCACCTCCTGTTTTTGATCCTCCTGTTCCTGCACCTCCCATTCCTGCACCTCCCATTCCTGTTGCACCTCCTGTATGTTGAATTGTTCTGTCAGGTGATGGATCATGACTAACAGCATATTGATGTAGCCTCTTCCACCTACTCCAGTGTTTCCAATGATTGTCCCTCCTGCTGTCCCTCAACCCATTGCTCCTAGATTGACCTTGGCTGAACTCGCTGCCTGGCATGCTGCACTTCCACCTTTTTTCCCGGCTGTAGCTGTAAGTTGGATTATTTTTGCAGGTGACAGACATTTAACTGACAATAAAAATTTTGTAGCCTCCTCCTGTTTTTTACCCTCCTGTTCCTATTCCTCCTGTTGCTGGATCTGCCATTCCTGTTGCTGGACCTGTTCTTCCTGTTTCTGCTCCTGCTTTTCCTGTTTCTGCTCCTATTCCTCCTGTTGCTGTGCCTGCAATGGCATGGGCTGAGCTTGCTGACCAGCATGCTGCACTTCCACCTTTTGAAGCTGTATGTTGCATTATATTTTACATGATGTGAAATGGTCTGACAGTATGATGATGTAGCCTCCTCCACCTCCACCTCTGCCTCCACCTCCACCTCTGCCTCCACCTCCACCTCTGCCTCCACCTGTTTTTGATCCTCCTGCTGCTGTTCCCCCTGTTCCTGCTGCTATCATTCCTGTTGCCAATATCCCTCCACATGTATGCTCATATTTGATTTTGTAATTTTTTATTTGGTGACTGACCTCATTCTCCAAGGTCACTCAGCTTATTGATCCTGCACCACCACCACCACCTATTTTGCCTCCTGCCTGCCAGCCATTTAATCCAGATTGGCCTGTTCATGATCTGGGAAATATGGATGTGGAGTGCCCTGATTGCCATACTTTGCACTGGATGGCTGAACATCTTATGAAATCCTCAAATATTCATCCTTGATTCAGCATGTGCTGCCTGAGTGGAAAGATTGCTTTGCCACCTCTTCACCCAGTCCCACCTGAGCTTATCCAATTGCTCACCACTCAGGACAACATTGGAAAATCATTTTGTGATCGCATCCACACTCACAATAATGCACTCGCCATGACTTCTATCGGTCAGAAGATTGATGAGTTAGTCAATGAGGGTGAAGAGGCTGTGAATGATGGTGTTGGTCCCTATGTCTACAAACTCCATGGCAAGCTGTCCCACAAGATTGGATCTCTTCTTCCACCAGAGGGAGAACCTCCTGTTTATGCTCAGCTATATATTTATGATCCAGCTGATGCAGTTAACTTTCACATGGCCAATGCCTGGAACACTCACCTCCATCACCACACTTTGCTTACTCTTCAGGACATGCTCCACCGTCACCATCCAGCAGTTCAGATGTACAAGCAGGCTCATGAGCTCACCAGGAACTTGCCTCCACACCAGCAGTGCAAGATAGCTTTGCATTTTGATCAATCCTGTGACCATCACTACAATCTCCCCAATGCTACCAACAATGAGATTGCTGTCATTTTTCCAGGTAATGGCGATCAGCCAGAGAGCACACACAACATTGTTCTCTACTGCAGGCATGCCCTCCCCTTCAGTGCATCAGTGACATCCATCCCCTCTATCTGGCCCTTCACTATGTTTTGCTGTTTCCTACTGGCCAGCTCCAATGGCACCCTCAAATCGAGTATGCAGCAGTTGATGCCAACAACCGAGGTGGTGCCAGAGTTCACAAACATGTCTCTAAGTCTGAATTCTACTGCTATCGCCTCCACCTTCGACCACCTGCTGTTGAGCCCCAGCATATCTTTCTGATTGGAAAGATCTTTCAGGAGTTTGTGTGTGATGGATGGGCCACTGCTGAGCAGGATCAGTTGCACTGGATTTTGATGAATCAGAACACTATTTGTGGTGAAGTCTATGTTGGCCTGGCATATGTTGTGGCCACAAACATTAATGTGGACACAGAGTCTCTGGGTCAAAGAATCATTCTTCCTTCGTCCTTTGCAGGAAGCACATGTCACATGCAGCAGCTTCTTCAGGATGCATTCACCATCAATCGTCACTGCAATGGAGGCAATCTCTTTCTCACCATCACTGCCAACCCTGCCTGGCCTGAAATACGGGATGCTCTTCATCTGGGGCAGACTGCAGCAGATTGCCCGGATTTTGTCGTTCATGCATTCTATGCAAAGCAGAAGGAGATGATCAAGGATATTGAGGCTGGCATATTTGGAAAGGCTGTGGCTTATCTATTCACCATCGAGTTTTAGAAGCGTGGCCTTCCTCACATGCACTGCATTATCTTTCTCGATGAGCAACCCAAGCTTCACACCCCCGAGCAGATAGACAGCCTTCTGTCTTCAGAGTTTCCTGATGATGATCCTGAGCTCCTTGACCTCATCAAGAAGTTCATGGTACATAAAACCTGTGGTGCAGAGAACCCTGCAGCTCCTTGCATGGTGAATGGACAGTGCTCCAAAGGTTTCCCCAAGCCATTCAGGGATTAGACGACCATCTCTGAGGATGCCTATGCCTCTACCAAGTGTCGGGACACTGGACAGATATATCATGTTTGGGGAAAGCAGGTTGACAATTGTTGGGTGGTCACTTACTCTGCCTATCTCATCTGGAAGTACCATTGCCACATCAATATCGAGTCCATCAAGTACATCTACAAATATGTCTACAAAGGCCATGATTGCATCACCATGGAGTTTGGAACTTGCAATGATGAAGTCAGGCAGTACCTTGACACTTGCTACATATCTGCATGCGAAAGCATCTGGTGCCTCTTCCACTTCACCATGCATGGTGCTTCTCCCAACATCGTCCATCTTCAGGTCTACCTTTCTGGCCAGCAGTATGTCACTTGGAATCAGAACAGTCCACAGTCTATCCAGGAAATCATCCAGCATGCTGCACAGTGTGACACCACCCTCACTGCCTTCTTCAAGGCCAATCAGGAGTATCCAGATCTTGCACAGGTCGTTTTTTACCAGGACTTTCCCTCCAAATTTGTGGGGGATCAAAGGGCTCACAAGTGGAAGCCCAGGCAGAGAGGATTCACCATTGGAAGGATGTTCTATGCTCCACCCAGTGCCAGTGAACGCTTTTACCTCAGGCTGCTTCTCACTGCTGTGAAAGGTGCTACATCATACAAAGACCTTCGCACTTTTTAGGGCATCATTGCACCCTCATTCAGAGAGGCCTGCCTCACCCGGGGCCTTTTGGAGGATGACCAAGAGTGGCAGCAGTGTCTGGAGGAAGCAAAGTCCATGGAAACCGGTCATCAGCTTTGCAATCCTTTTGTCACCATCCTTCGGGACTGTGCTCCCTCTGATCCTGTCCACCTCTGGAATACATATTGGCCTCACATTTGCGATGACTTGAGATATCAGCTTCTGCACACCAACATTCATATCAACCCTACTGATGACAATGTTCATGATTGTGGCCTTTATCTTATCATTCAGCTTTTCATGGTGTATGGGAAATCTCTCGAGAAGGATTGGCCATACATGCCTCAGATCACTCAGAATTGAGATGCCAACATTTAAAACTGGTTGATCGCAAAGCAGTGCAGATATGATGTTGTGGAGCAGGCCGAGTTGGCTGCACAGAATCTGGACACTTTCAATCAGGATCAGAGGGCTGTCTTTGATGAGATCATGCATGCAGTCAACAACAAGACTGGCCAGACATTTTTCCTCCATGGTCCAGGTGGCACTGGCAAAACCTATGTTTACAACACCCTCTGCCATCAGCTTCGCTCTCAAGGCAAGATTGTCCTCTGTGCTGCATCATCTGGAATAGCTGCTCTTTTGCTCAAAGGCAGTCGTACTTCCCATTCCTGCTTTCAGATCCCAATCATCATAAATGAGTCATCCACCTGCACCATTTCCAGAAATTCAACACGAACACAGCTCCTGCAGCAGACTGACTTGATCATTTGGGAGGAGGCACTCATGCAGCATTGTCATCTCCATGAAGCTGTCAACTGCACTCTGAAAGACATTCTCCAATGTGACAAACCCTTTGGTGGTGTGCCTGTGGTCTTTGGTGGGGACTTTTATCAGATCCTGCCTGTCATTGAGAAGGGTTCTCGACCTCAAATCGTTGGTGCTTCTTTGCAATGCTCTGTTCTCTGGCAACACATCAAAATCCTTCATCTCAAAATCAACATGCGTTTGAACACAGACAATCTTCAGGAGCACAACTTCACAAAGTGGCAGTTGGAGGTTGGAAAGGGTGGTCATACAGATGAAGGTGGCACTATCAATCTTCCTGATCATCTCAAATGTCCTCAGAACACCATCGCTTCCCTCATCAACACCATCTATCCTGGCATCTATGATCAGGCTCAGCATTCAGATCAATACTTTTCAGAGCGGGTCATCCTGGCGAGCAAGAATGATGATGTCAATGATTTGAACCATCACATTCTTCACAATTTTCCTGGACAGGAGCACATCTTTCACAGTTCTGACTCGATTGCAAATGATGAGAATGGCGAACTTCTATATCCCCAAGAATATCCTAATTCCATCAACTGCTCAGGTCTACCTTTGGCACATTTGGCACTCAAGGTTGGCATCCCTGTGATGATACTTTGCAATCTCAATATTGCTGGAGGGGTCTGCAATGGAAGTCGGGGGATATTGACTTGGATCAGAAATAGGGTTTTGGAGATTCAGTTGATCACTGGAGATAATGCAGAAGAGACTGTTTTCATTCCACAGATGCAACTTCAGCCCAGTGAAGGTCAACTCCCCTTCACACTCTCTCAACTGCAGTTTGCTGTTCATCTTTGCTTTTCAATGTCGATCAACAAGTTACAAGGGCAGTCAGTGAAGCATGTGGGTTTGGATTTCAGGAGTCCTGTCTTCACACATGGGCAGTTCTATGTGGCAATATCACAGGTCACGTCAGTGCACAATATCAAGGCAATATGGCCAAGCTCAGAGGAAAGTGCAAAGACAAAAAATATTGTATATGATGAAGTGTTATTAGATTAAAATATATATTGTACATATGTAACTACTACTCATAGAAAATCAGATTAAATATATATTGTCCATATGTAACTACTACTCATAGAAAATCAATGAACATGGTGAACAATGTGTGCCACTACTCATAGAAAATCAATGAACACAGTGAACAACATGTGCCAGAAGCACATTTAAAAACCTTGTCAATAATAAAGTGAGCATGGTCATGTAAAGGGGTCATGGGAATCATGACAAACTCCAAAGGGGTGGGAGATTCATGACTAACCCTTGACTGTGAGAAAATGATGACAAATATAAGTCATAGGTGGGAAATGAAATTCTGGCCAATTTTTCGCCACCTCGAACTTTTTTTTTGGGCTCTGGGCTCATTGGCTATGTAGAATAATGTCTGCATGGCATGTAAGGAGCTATTGCAGTGTTTCCTGAATAAAATTTGACTGAGGAGCAACTGTCATTCCATTTGCTATGCTGTGAAAGCGAGGAGGTAAGGGGTGAAGGGGGGAATGGGAGGTGGGAGTGGGTGAGGGGGTGATGGGGGAGGGGGGGAGTGAGTAGGGGAGGGGGGAGAGGGGAGGAGGAAGATGGATGGACAGGGGGGAGAGGGGAGAGAGGGAGGGGAGTAAAGGTGAGGGGTGAGGGGGTGAAGGGAGGAGGGGGTGAAGTAGTGAGGGGGAAGGAGAGGGGAGGAGATGAGGAGGGGGAGAGTGAGTGAGGGGGGGAGGGAGTGAGTGAGGGGGTGATGGGGGTTAAGGGGGTGAAGTAGTGAGGGGGTGAGGATATGAGAGTGGGAGAACATGAGAGGGGGGGTAAGAGGGGGAGTGAAAAAGAAGAGGGAGAGGAGGGGGAAAGAAGGGGGAGAGAGGGGAGGAGGAGGATGGATAGAGAGGGGGAGAGGGAAGGGGGAGGTAGAGATGGGAAGGGGATGGGGGTGAGGTAGGTGGAGAAGGGGATGGGGATGGGGTAGGTGGATAAGGGGAAGGGGGAGAGGGAAAAGGAGAAGTGGAAGAGGGGGAAGAGAGAGATGGGGATGGGGATGGGGAAGGAGGGGCAGAGGAAGGTGATGGGGGAGATGGGGATGGGGGAGATGTGGAAGGGGATAAACACCACAATCCATCCACGTTGACAGTGGGCCAATGGTCCCAAGTCAACTGAAGAGTTGTGTACTATCTAAAAGTCAACTAAAGAGTTGTGTGACCATGACCCCCCAAGTCCAAAGGCAACTGCAGAGTTGAGTAACTGTAGTGAAATTAAGCATTGTGTTATGTATATGTGAGCTGGCCCATGAATATGAACCACCACTCACACATTCACAGACTGAGTCAAGAAATGCAATGAAGTAAACAATGTGCACCAAAGTCAAAAAATGCAATGAAATAAAATTAATGAACAGTGAACAATGTGTGCCAAACTTCACTCATGGGTGGTTCTATGTGGTGATATCACATGTAAGGTCTGTGCACAACATTAAGGCAATATGGCCAAGTGACAGTGCAAGTGCAAAAACCAAAAATATTGTATATAATGAAGTACTATGGACATAGAAATGAAGTCCATACTTAATAAACATGTTAACACATGCCGGAGGCACATTCCCAACCTTGTTATAATTAATCAACCTCTATCCACCCAGAACAAGGTCTGAACTCCCCAAACAAAGTACAATCAAGAACTGTTGGTGCTCTATGTGAAGTGGTGAAAATCCAGAATACATGAAAATATTGACAATCATGGCTTGTTTTGTGAAAGCAGGTCCACTCAAGATATCAGACCTTTGTCTATCTATCCAGTCCATGAAAGTGTACCAGTTCCAATCTCAAGTCAACATCATCAAGATTCTTATCAAATATGTCCCTGGATTTTGTCACTTGCATCCTGATCTTCAACAATGGCTATATCACCCACTCCTGCCAAACCACAAAACCAAATTCTTTCTGCTTAGAGTCTCAACTATTGAGAAAGCATCAGTGAAGGGGAACCTCCTTTTTCATGATGATATTTACCTTGTATAACTCAAGTGCAATCTGGCTGATCTTAATGACCTCATAATCTCCACAACTCATGACCAGCTCACAAATGCTTGCAATTGTGGTGCTCAGGCAATATGCAAAAAGAACCTCACTCCACAGATGCATCAGGAGATATTTCAGCTTGGTTTCAGGATATTCTATTTGATAATGAATCTGATATGGGCACTTCTTCACACATACCAAGGCACAATCAGTCAATCAGACAGCTTGTCACACTTATTTGCAGTCCTTGAAAAAGTCCAGCGAAATGCAGATTGTCCTGACTTCTACACATTGCTGGTTGCTCCTACCCAGATTTTCAATGGCCTTATTCTAAATGTATGGCATGACATATCTGGATTCTTGTCATGTGATGCCTTTGCAGCCTCAAACCCTACCCCCTCTACACTCCTGGATTTTGCATGCATAATCCTACAGAAATATGCAATCCCAACCTCAAAATTTGAACCAGCATCAAAGCCACCTAAACCTTCAAGCTCAGGTGCTCATGGTAATGCCAGGGGCCCTGAACTTGAAGATGAGATCCCCAATGAAGATATTACTCCCAATCCACCAGATTCCCAGCCCAATGATATTGTTTATGACAATGTAGTACATCTTATGCATGACTTACTCTATGTTACAGAACTTGTTAAAGCTGTATTGGATGGTGATTTTGGATGAGTTGAAGACATTTTCCCTGATCTTGCATGCATTTTTCATGCTGCAGGGTCAAACAATTACTCAGCTGAAGTTTTACATTTCTTATTCAATCTCGAAGAGGTCTGGACCCTGAAGTTTGCATATGTTAATGTTCTTCTTTCTGCAGTGATGATACTCAACCTAGAAACCCAAACAAAACCCACTGGAAAGGTCTTGAATGGTATAACACAAGTGAGAGGAAGGGTGTGAGGTGGTACTAAATATCACTGCTGTTACCCAAGAATGGGGGAACTAAGTTTGAAGAGGTCCAATAATATTTGATGAAGTTCAAGGGCATATAAAGCTCTGCAAAGTGCTTTGAGGAAAGTTCAAGGATGTTTGAAGGAGTTCGAGGATGTTTGAGGGGCTTGTAAAGGATGAGGATGGTTTCAAAGGATGCTGAGGATGGGCTATAGAGGATTGGAAAGGCTTTGAGAGGGGATAGATGATAGATGATAGATGATAGTTTCAAGAAGCTAGTATAGAAAGTTCAAAGAAGTTTGTGGTAATATGCTAAACTTTGGGACTAAGATAAAAGTCTTGGACTCAAGAAAATTGCTCTTAAGTCAGATGATGGATGTGAGGAAATGATCTCCTCTCTGTCATTCTAAGTAGCTAGTACAAGCCTATATATGTTTTGAAGAGATGGTATTTAAAAGGAAATGAAACATGTGGACAACATGAGGCAAGATATAAAGCAATGAAGAACTTTCCAGATCATAAAGTAAATGAGAGATGATAAGAACAGAAGTGTACAGAGTCACAATGTATCAAAGGTACCTGTCCTATTAATCCAATATATCATTGAAACATCATAGTGCCACAATCACATTCTAAAAGCCCATTGTCATGTCTCCTTGTGTCCGGTGGTGCTCAATATGCAATGCACTAACTGTTGGAGCAGACTACATATGCTGCACAGAGGAAGAGACGCCATGTTCCTTATAACCTACCTGGGGTTTAGTTAGTCTTAGAGCTAGGGTTTAGCAGAGGTAAGAACACTGTATATCTTCTACAGTACAGGTTCTCCTTATATACATAATAGTAAGGATGTCACATGACTCAGAAATGTGCTTACCACATGTATGCGCAGTAAGCGCAGTAACATGTGTGTGCTGCATGGTTTGCCTCATGTATGCAGCATGTGTCGGAGATTTAATTTCAACACCCCCCCTCAAACTGTACAGCGCTCTAAGCAGCTAAGTTTGAATCTCGAAAGTAATTCCGAGAGAGTCTCTAAATTCCCTGAATAAGACAGAGCCAAGGTTCTTTGTGAACATGTCAGCTGGATTATCACTTCCAGGAATGAAAACGACTGTGACTTTCTCATTTTCTATGCATTTGCGGGTATAGTGGTAGCAAATGTCTATATGTTTGGTCCTTCTTTCCTGAACTGGATTTGATCTGATAAAGATGGATCCCGGATTATCAGCACAGATTGGTATGCGCTTCAGTACATATCCAAGTTCCTGGAATAAGAACTCTATCCACACTATCTGTTGACAAGTGTCGGAGAGAGCCATATATTTGGCTTCTGTGGATGACAGTGCTACAGTTTTTTGTAAATGGGACTGCCAGCACACAATGCCACTTGCTAGAGTAGCAAAGTAACCCATTGTAGATCGGCGTTTGACAGTGTCAGCTGCCCAATCAGAATTTGTGAAGGCCTGTAGCCCCTCGGACTTCTTACCATCGTAGACAATGTTATATTTCTGGGTTCCCACCAGATAGCGCATGATGTACATCACTTTGTTGAGATGTTCTTGGCTAGGATTAGCTGAGAATTGTGACATCTTGATTACCGCATAAGCGATATCAGGTCGTGTTCCGAGCATCAGATACAATAAAGATCCAATCACAGACTGATATTTTGATCTAAGCATCACGTTGGGCATTGCTGTGTTTTCCGATGGTCTGTAACCAGTCGGGAGTGGAGTGGGGGTCACTTTGGCATTTGTCATCTCGAATCTCTCAAGCACTTTGGTGAGATATTCAGTTTGATCGAGTTTGACTTTGCTTGCAGTCTGGGTGATGCACATGCCTAAGAATTCTGTGACTTTGTCAGTACTACGGCACTCCCAATGCTTTAGACAAGCATTTTTCTTTTCATCCACAAGTTTCTTGTTCTTCCCCATGAACAAGCCATCATCAACATAGATGAGTGCAATAACAATGCTGCCTGTCTTAGGAACCTTGTGTATGAAAATGCCGGCATTGGAGCTGGCGCGCAGAAACCCAATGGTGTGCATACATGCCTCTAGTTCTTTCCACCATGCAAGTGAGGCTTGTTTAAGGCCATACAATGCTGGGCATAAGCGCATTACTTTGCGCTCTTTTCCCTTGAGTCTGAAACCCTCGGGTTGATCCATATAGATCTCCTCATCTAGTTTGCCATATAAAAATGCGGTTTTTACATCTAGGCTGGTCATATACATGCCCTCTAGAGATGCAAGTGCAAACATGAGGCGTACGGTCTCGTAGTGGACTACCGGTGAGAAAATCTCATCAAAGTCAATGCCTTCGACTTGTGAAAAGCCTTTGGCCATGAGTCTGGCTCATTTTCTTCCATCCGATTTTATGGAGAAAACCCATCTATGTTTGATTGTTTTTCAATCATGTGGAAGATCGACGATGTCATAGACTTGTCGCTTACAAAGAGCCTCTAATTCTTCATGACAAGAGTGTTTCCACTCACGTTGCTGCTGCCGTGGTAGGTGCACAATATTGCAAAATTGGTTTGGAACTTGGCTTATTTCGCTTGATGGTTTGACTGCTTTTGACAACAGCCAGCGAATAAGCTTATCTCCTCCTTCCTTGGTTATCTTTTTAATATAACCTGCTTTGTCCAGTTCCCCCATTGGGTGATCATGTTCTTGATCATTGGAATTGGGCACACTCTCATGGGGTGCCGAACTCGGTCCAGCAACTGGTTCTTTCTGTTGAGATTGTGGTCGTGTTCGGTTATGATCTGAATCTTGACCTACAGATCTCTTCCAATATCGATCACATGCAATGTCTCTCTCTATGTCAGAGGGGAGTCGCTTCTCTCCATAGGTATTGCCAGGATGGTTTGGGATGTTCCTCTGCCTGCCTGATCGATGGGGCAATTGCTGCCATTCCTGTTGATCATCATGTCTTGGATGAAAGTCCTCAGTGGTTACTGGAGGCAGCGGAGGAGAAGCATCTGTCACATCATCATGTGCCTTTTGCTCACTTGGTACATCATCATCATCATTTTCTGATGATGGAGGAAGGGGTGGATCTTGTGGCAGTATAGAATCATCGCCATCCATTCCAGATGAGTGGTCATCATCTTCTGGTTCTGGAGGTGGAAAATTACCAAGGTCCGTATTGGCAGGGGTTTTAGCTCTGGGACAGCATGGGAACAATGTTTCATCAAATAGTGCCATAGCACCAATAAATATTGCACCACTAGGTCACAGGAAACGGTATGCTTTAATGCCATCTTCTAATCCAAGGTACGTCATCAACTCCAATCAAGGAGCCAATGTGTTTGGACACTTCTCCTTGGGTAGGTAGACATAAGCACCACAACCGAAAACCTTCAGATTGTTTAGATCTGGGCAGACCTTTGTCAGGTCCTCAACCAGTGTCAGCCATTTCAGGCGCCTTATCAGGGTTCGGTTGTATAGGTGTGTTGCATATTCAATGCAAAATTCCCACCATGATTGTGGTAGACATGCAGTAAATCGCAGGGTTTGCAACTTTTCCATTATTGTCCTTATGGCATGCTCTGCACACCCATTCTGTTGGTGAATGTGGGGTGCAGACATCTCTATTTTGATGCCAAAGTCCTTGAGCACTTTTTGTAGCTCACGATCTTTGAACTCCCCCCCTGGATCAACATGCCAGCACTTGATTGTAGCACCATACTGTGTCAAAGCCACTGCCCGAAATTGTCTGATGCCTGCAGCAGCATCAGGTTTCTTTTTAAGGCATTGGACCCAGATATGTGACATTTTGTCATCCAGAAATACAATAAAGTATTTATGTTTATGGTACGATAGTACTGGGAGTTCCTTCAGATCAGAATGTATTAATTCAACGGGTCTTTCTGCACGTGAATCTGATTCAGGAAAAGATTTTGAGGTCATTTTCCCTTCAGTGCACCCTGGACATATAATTTTGTCTTTAGAAATAATTAAATTCCTTGGGAATTTTATGGTGCTATTAGGCATCTTCCCTAGCACCTCTTTGGATGGGTGTCCAAGTCGCTTATGCTAAGTTGAGTAGTCTGCGACATACATCGTCGCAACATTGATTCCCTTGGTGCTCAATATATGAGTCCAAGCCCAATAAATAGTGTCACGTTTCATAAGAGGGATGCAATCCATAATTGGGTTTCCTTGCTTGAAAAATGAAATGTGTGCAGAGGAATGATGCATGTCACTTCTGTCTTGCAAGAAGACACTCATTGACAGTAATCGAGCATTATAGTCAGGTATGTAGTAGATGGGGTATAATCGTGTTTCATGCATCTCTGACTTCCCATGACATACTACCTGATGTCTAATGAAGACTGCTCCTTTCCCTACTATATGAGTAGTACCTGTGGCTGTTTGAACCAGGGTAGAGTTCTTTCTCAGTAAAGGCTCGTAAGAAGCAAAATATTTAATTTCACCAGTGAAGTGTTTTGATGCACCTGAATCCATGATCCAGTCAGCACCTTTCTTACAATTTCCATTTGCACATGTAACACATATATTAAGATGTAAATTGTTCCATGATACATTTAGTAGCGGTAAAATTTCACATGAAAAGTTCGCTGTGATCAGTGGAATGTTAATTCTTGTGCTTGTGGCAGGGAAAAGGACTGAGTTTTCATCATATGTACCTGTTTCAAGCGGTTCATCGACAAGCATTTCGTCGACGGCTTTTTATACTTCTTCATCAGACACCACAGGTTCTAATCCAAGGGAGACACTATCATCTTCTACCTCTACGATCCTTGGTTCTGGTTCAATCCTCCTCCTCTTACCTTCTTGCACTGTTAGGTGCTCTTCCAGGGGTCACAGATTTTTCGTGCTGCACAGGAGATTCATTTGCTCGAGGGTGACTCAAGCCTGCTAATATTTGGTGTAGACCGAATGAGAGGTAGAGGCCGCACTTGTGTATGCCTGTGCAGGCAGTTGGCGGCGAGGATCCCTTGTGGGAGTATGTTCACACTTCTCGATGCGCTGGATGAGCAGCATCGGCGGTATAATGGTGCCATTACCATTTATGGTAGTAAAGGCATTTGAGGCAAGGTGGGTATGTTTCTCTTTAGGCTTTTCCTCTTTAGTCTTTTTGTCCCCATGTCATTTATGCTTTCAGGATGAATCTCCATTGTTGCCCTGAGATTGACATCTGGGGTTTCCCCCTTTGCCCTTGACAGCGGAAAGCTTGGTGGCCTGAGGTGGGCTGATGGGCTTTCCAACTGCTGTGCGCCATGAGGCCTCAGCAACAATGGAGTCCTTGACATGTTTAAATGTCAAGGCTCTAGTAGTGGTCATGTTAAGGCCCATGGCAGATAGAGAATCATACTCATGCAGCATCGCAGCGAGTAGAATCATTGCCTGTACTAATTCAGGGATGGCAACATTGGCAGCCATAAGGCGCTCAAATTTATCAGCCATTTTGGCAATCTCTGGCATGAGATTCACAGCCGGAATTTTGATTGTGATTGCAGACCTAAAGTCCACAAAGACTTGGGAGGGGCCATCGACACCATAGTCAGTGCAGATGAGATCCCACACCTCCTCAGCAGTATCCTTGGTGTTGGCACGCTGCCGAATAGAGGGGGCCAGGTGGAGCACTAGGCTACCAATAGCCTGGTCATTCTTGTTGTTCCAGGTCTTGAGCTTGGCATTAGCTTCCACTACTAGTGCAGCATTTGTTGCCATCAAAGGAGGTGCCAGGGGTGGTTTTAGTTCCATCCTGCTAGTCAATGCATGCAGCATACACATGTTACTGCACTTACTGCGCATACATGTGGTAAACACATTTCTGAGTCATGTGACATCCTTACTATTATGTATATAAGGAGAACCTGTACTGTAGTAGATATACAGTGTTCTTACCTCTGCTAAACCCTAGCTCTAAGCCTAACTAAACCCCAGGTAGGTTATAAGGAATGTGTCGTCTCTTCCTCTGTGCAGCGTATGTAGTCTGCTCCAACACATCCATTAATTAATGTGGTGACAACTTTCTTATGGTTCCAAACAATGTCCAGAAGTTTCTCGAGCTTTGGCAAATGTACATCTGTAATCTGGTATGTGGCAAAATCATTTGTAGAATTGTCCAAAATGAGCACAAAAATTTTTGAAGGTGGCATGTGAGTGTCCTGAAGCACAGTTAGGATACTGTGGATGGCTTTCATTTTTTATGATGTTTTTTCCATGTATGGGAGACAGGATGTAATGTACTTTGATATTTGCACCATGCAATATATCATCAAAGGCAGGTTCAAGGGGATCATAAAAAGTATCAGGAGTTGCATTAACAGACAATGGAGACAGCTGTTGATTTGATGCAGGGTTAGAATGACTCAGACTCAGAAAATAGCTGGGATAAGCCCATGATGGCAGCTGTGAGTAGTGTTTAAAGGTCTAGTCCAGTCCAGTTTTTGGACTTTCAAATGGGGCAACTGCCACATAGATAAGCTACAATGTATTGAATGATACAGTCTATCAAACATATACAGTGTATCAAATGATACAGGTTTGGTAGATGCTGTCAAATGCTCTAATCTATATATGTGTACCTACTATAGTAACAAATGAATACACTATTACAATGGTTGCTAGACCGAAGAGTAATACATTTAATACAGACATCAGTAGCCTATGAAATAGTTTCAGGCAGCAGCAATTGCAATGGGGATGGCAGCGGCAGCAGCCTTACCAGGATCAGGATCAAGATCGGCATTACAGGTATGGCCAATTGGAAATTAATCTCATTTATGTAGTAATTTATGTGTAGTCTGCATGGATTCTGCATGCAAATTGGTGTATGATAAAGGCAGTAAAAGCCATGTTTATGCAATAATTCATTTATTGCAGTGTGCAAGCCTGCAAAATTGGGTCAGCATGCTGGTCAGCAACCCAATAGGGCTGCAGCAGCATTGGCATTAAGCAGCGGCAGCAGCATTGGCATTAGGCAGCGGTAGCAGCATTGACATTAGGCCACTATGTGATCAACATCACACAGGCATGGTTTGGTGGACGACTCTATGTATATATACATATGTATGTACTATAGCAACAAATGAATGCACTATTCGATTCTTGCTGTACCACACTAGACATATTAAGAATGGGGTTATTCAGTACATCAACACCTTGTTTGGTTTTGTTGTTTATGGGAAGCTATTCAACAATGAATCAAAAGGTCCAAAACATTGACTCAGTTTTGTGAGTCACTGTATGTATGTACTATAGCAACAAATAAATGCACTATTCAATTCTTGCTGTACCACACTAGACATATTAAGAATGTGGTGTACAGATCGGTGACCTATGAGACAGCATCAGACATATGCATCGGCATCAGCATATGTATCGGGGCTGGGGCCAGGGTCAGCAATTGGTATGAACATCAGCCTTAAAGGTATATATTATTGGTCTATCAATTAAAGCACCATATATTTATAGGAAGAAAGCTATCACTCATTGTCACTAGTGTCCATCATATTATCAGAGCCAGGCAACCAAGTGTCATCAACATAACTGAAGTCTGCATGACTATAGATCAGGAGTGTGATGCAAGATGGAGTGGGGTTCTCTATCTGTGAGGGTGCTGGGGGACCCAGTTTGGAAACAATTGTCATCAGAATCAGCATTGGGGCTGATTGAATCAGCCTCTGAATGGGTCTCTGATAATGAGAGAAAAACATCAGCCACATCAGATGCAGTGGGGAAAGCAGTTGAAAGGGGAGGTGCAGGGGAAGATGAAGAGGAAGAATTAGAAGCTTTAAGATAAAAGGTGGTGGCATCAAAGCCAGTTGGAGAACCAGTGTGGGAAGATACTGATGATGAATGATGGTCCTGCCAAGCCATGGCTGCCTGAAATGTGGTAGGCTGATTAGCATCTTCTGATGCATCATCCTCTCCTTCCCATAACATAGCAGCATCATTGGCATTGGGAGCAGGGGCAGCATCAGGAATGGTGGTGACATGGGGAATGGCAGCAGCATTGGGCTCGGCAGCAGAATGTGATGAATTATCAAATCCAGCATCTGAAAAATAAATACCAGCATCGATACCAGTTACAGCGGATAGTGAACTGTAGGCACCAGAAATGGAGGTTGGAAGACTGGCTGTGATCGATTACTCCTTATTCTTATCATATGCACTATCAACCAGAGACTGAGCATACCCAGAATGATATTTGGTCTTCAGTGATGGGTTATATGCCAAAACATCACTCTCTGTGATGTCAACACCCCAGGTCCACTTGTGGGAGGAGGGGGAAAGAGCCTTCAGGTACTCGAGTTCTGCCTGTGCATGTGCAGATACCAGTTCCAATTGTCTTCTTGTGGCTGATTGCCTTGACCATCTCCCAGTGTGTTCACAGGTGGATGCTGCTGCCACTGCCATTGTTAACTTCTGTGGTTTGGACTGAAGCTCCTTGAGCAGGGCTAGCTCATGAAGCCATTGAAACCCTGCTGCTTTCCAGACATTCGCATTTATGGCAGCCTCTGCTGACAATTCACAGCCATCTACCAAGTCACAGATCCCATGTGCTTCATTGAACATATCCCCAATGAGAGCCTGCAGATCAATGCAAGATCAGCAGTCAGCTTGGCTATCGGCAGCATTGTCTGCTGGTTGGCCATCATTGGGTGGTGAGCCAGTGATCAGAGGAGAAGAGATATACTGGCAAGAGCTAGTGAGGCATTTATCCATGGTGTCACTGGCAAAAATCTGCCCCGGTGCCAGTTCCCTATTGTGTTCCCACCAATCATATACATAGGAATCCACCAGATGGCTAGGACCATCACTGGCAACACCATCATCCAATGAGGCCAAGAGAGATAGATGGAATCCAAGGGGTAAATAGTCCAAATTGACATTGGCAAGACTGTCAGCCAAGGACCGAAGAAGGATTGGCACCTCCATCATAAGGTTGATGGAGATGCCGATGCTGATGCACAACATGACATACATCTGTCATACTTGTCAGTGATGTATACTTACTTTCTTTAGGAAAGATCACAACATACAAGCTCAGCATAGAGAACTTTTTGCATCCAATGTTGTTTTACAAAGCTTGCATTGTCTGACTCCAACAAAACTCAACAAAATCAGGACTCTGCATACCAAATGATCTCTTGTGTCCAGATTTGAAGTTGGCATTTTGGGCCCGATTGCAAAGAAAAAGGATTGAAGATTGAGAGTGTTTTGTTTGACATAGTGCTACTGGTCATGGTTGGTGATCAAGATAATCATGTTTAGATGAATTATGTTCACATAATACAGGCCCTTTTCAGTCACAGAGGGGAGATATAATCAGCATTTGCTGATCTAGATGCATTTCATATGTGACCAGTAAAAATTCCTCTTTCCATTGATTTCTCTGAGCCCGTGAATGAAGCCAATGCTGTCACCTGACTATGAAAAATGTTAATACATACAAAATATATTTACATTCCCAGAATTGGCCAGCATTGAGATTGGCAGCAGCAGGGGCAATGGCAATATTGATATCGGCAATGGCAACTCTAGGATCGGCAACTCTAGGATTGGCAATGGCAACACCAATATTCAGCAACAGCAACAGTGGGATCAGCAATGGCAACACCAGAATGGGTAGCAGCTGGTGCCTACCATATCCCCTCTGCACCGGATGTATTTCAATAGATGATTCCACTATCATCTCATAATCCATTGGCCTCAGCACAGGCATGACCTATCCAAAGGACAGCTGATGACCTTGCACAGCAGGAAGCCATTTCAATTTAGGCTTTTGGGAGGAGACAGAGAATTAAAAAAGTGAAATTTGGCAAGTAGATTTACAAATAGATTGCTATGTAACGTGAAAAAAAAATTAATTCAACTTTTATGTACATGTCAAATAATATCTATTCCTTTCTGCTCACTTCATCTCCCTTCTGTCCTCAGGTGTGGCTCCTCTCTTCCTTGGGTTAGGCTCAGGGGTGGTACTTCTGGAAGGTAGTCCAGATGGACCAGGGGTCAGCCTGCGTGGGGATTGGTGCAGTTGGGCAGGGGGAGGGGACAGCTGGGGTGAGGTGATGACATTGACTACTGATGACAGGGCGGCAGGCTCAGGCTCACTGAGCGACGTTGGGGGGAAGAGGAGAGGGAGTCATGGGGCCATAGTTGTTGTGGGCTGTACAATTTTGTGAGAGTCCTGTGGTGTGGTGGTAATAATTTGGATGGGGGGGGCACCAGCCAAGGATTGTTCCCCAGCAACCTCTTCAGGTATGGCCAGGCCCTCTTCACCATCCAGCTCAGCCATCTCTTCATCTTTGTTCATGGCAGTGTAAAGGGAACCAGAGGCAGGAGCAGGAGCAGGAGTGGGCATGGGAATGGGCATGGGAGCAGGAGCGGAAGTGGGAGTGGGAGAAGTGGGAGGAGTGGAAATGGGAGTGGGAGCAGTATTGACTTCCTTGGCATCCACCCTTCCTTCCCAATCCACCTCTGCCCTCATGCTTGGAGTCCTCTCTAGGTGATCCACCTGCCCAGCCATGTAACCATTGTATAATATGATGGGCTGTGTGCCAGCCTGCAACCCAAGGTATCCTTCAATGTCATTCACTCTGTTTTGAAGCAAGTGAAACACATTTCAGAGTTTTTGTATGTGGATGCTGGTACATGTCTTCTTCCAGTTGGTATAGACATCCAGTGAGGGGGGAATAGTTGATGGGGGGAGGGTTGGCCATCAGGGGAGGGGGGCAGTCAGTTCAAGCTTGGGATCAGCCATGTTGATATCCTGTTCCACAACTATAGGTATATGTGTTAGTTAGTGGTTTTATGTGTCATGATATGGAAGAACTCACTTTTGGATTTTTCTTTTTCTCTTGCAGTGAACTGCCTAGATGATTCCTCTCCACTGTCTTTACTGGAAAATTGTGCCTTCTTTGCTTTTCATCTTGCCAATCCTTTTGCTTTCTTCATTCTTGGCACTCAATCCACATCCTCTGGATCGCACCAAACTTTCCCTTTCCTACAGAACTAGCATGCAGTTTTGCCATTCACCTGATCCCAACACTGATGCCTAAGCCTGAAACATTGTGCACATGGCATCGTTCACAAACTCCCTTGCTGGGGTGCTCCTCATGCCTCCCTTGTTGTGTTGTGCCACTTCCGCTCCATCCTGGGATGGGCACTGGCATCACTCTCCATCTCCTCATCCATCTCCTCATCTGATCCCTTGCTACTCTCCACCTCTCACAACCTGCATGTCACTGTGATGACTGGCAGTATTGGATGCTGGGCTAGGGCAGGAATTGTGGATCCTGATGCTGCTGGTTAAGCCTGCATCTTAGATGGTGCCACTGCCACTTTTATCCTTGTTGGCATTGGCATTGCTGCTGCTGCTTTTTATGCCTTTGCTGCTGCTATTCCTCATTTCTTGCCCACTGCCATCCCTGCTTTCTTGGCTGCTACCATCATTTCCACTGCCATTTTTGTTCCCGCTGCTGCAGCCCTTCTGGTAGATGATGCCATTCCTACTGCTGCAGCCACTCTGGTGGCCATTGCTGGTTCAGCTCCCATCGCTGTTGCCATTCTCAATTCAGTTGGTCCAGGTGATGTGGATACAGCACCTGTGATCCCCTTTTCCTCATCAAAGGTCTTCATTGCCCTCCATTGACCTTCAATAAACCTTTGGTCCCCTGTCCTGTCTGACTTTGACCATGCTACCATAAATCCCCACAAAAAGGCATCGGCCTGGAAGACAGCCTGCACATGTTCTGGAGGACCTCTCTTTGCCACCCAAATAGCATTTTCTACAATCTATAAGTGCATAGTTGGTCTGATAGCATGCTGATCCACTCATGAGCACCAATTTTCTTTCCTTCATCACTGTGGTGATACTTCCATCCTGAAGTCCATTGCGGATGGCCTGTTCAATCTCACTGATCTGGGTGAGTTGCATGTAATGTTCACGATGGATAATAGGTCAGCTGCGGCAGTGGGGTTGATATTGATATGAAAAAGAGTGAAATGGAAATGCTGAAGATCAACAATCACATGTTGTTGATCCCTATACAATCAATATATACAAATGAAGCAGTGTTCCCATTTTGAAACTCAAACCCAGCTTTTTGAGTAGGCCAAAATTTGGTAGTCGGGTAGCCTTAAGCTAGCTTGACTCTTCTTGTCGAGGAGGTTGATGTGATGTAATAGTGTTTTTTATTCATTTTCAATGTGTGATTGATCCCTGATTAAACAGTTATGATTCCAGTTACCCACCAGGCAATAGAGGCCTATTCCAAGAAGGTTGAATTCAATGTGCACATGGCACATGGGAGGGTAAGATTTCTTTCTTTTCAAAGTCTCATTGCCAGCAACCTAGCTCTGATGCCATCCTTGGGCCAACATCATCCTGTTTACCGATGCCATGTCTTTGGCTGATGCCATGTCTTGACTCATGCATTGTCTTGCTGGTGCTGTGTCTTGACAGTGGCCATTCAAAAACTGGCAATATTTAATCATTAGATACCACACACAATGTTCAATGTAGATACAATAAAAATGTTATGGCCTTGGCATCACATCAGTGAGAATCAGGAGGGGGATCAGCATTATTGTCATGCTCATGGGATAACAGTCTGATTGGAATCTCAGAGAACCTGCATTCGAATGATTCCAGATTAAACTCCATCCTTTCCTTCAAGGTTGAATATGTCTTTAAGGTGACATCCTGCTGTTCCAGCTTTTTGACCTTGGCCATGTAGAGACGATGACTGGCATCCTTATACGATGTGTTGAGCTGGTTTTGCAGGGCTTTCACTTCAGCATTGCAGTTCAATAGCTTGCTGGCTGTCAATGTCTGCAACTGGATCAACTATAGTCACACAAATAAGGACAATGACATGTACTGGGTTGGCTGGTAGCATGAGCTGGTTTTGGGCCAACAGATAGTACAGTTGATCAGTCATGTTTTCAGACTGCAAAATGATGATTAGTGAGATGATAGAGCATCAGAAGAAAATATGGTGATAGGTCCACTGCGCACTTTACAGTCTGGAGAAGCATTCCCACTTGTATCGACACATCACGTCAGATCTGAATCACTACGAATGCCATAAAATTGACTTCAAACATTTTTGAATTATTTCACACTATTTCGGATGACTTTGAACTATTTCGAACCACTTTGCAACATTTCGCAACACTTTGAATGACATTGGCTGCCATATAGCTGTGTTAAAATACTTTCGATACATGCTGCACATCCGGAACAAACTATTCCGTCACATACCAAGCACTACTGGACACGAGGAGAGATGACAAGAGATTTAGAATGTGATAATAACATTTTTTATGTTTTGATGATATATTACAGCGAAAGATAAGTACTTTTACCATATGGGGACACATATGTTTCAATTATTTATCATTTCTCATTTATTTTTGATCTACAAAATCCTCATTGTATGATATATTGCCACATGTTTTACACATGTTTTACTTCCCTTTTCAGTACTATCTCTTCAAAAATGTATATAAACTTGTACTAGTTACTTAGAACAACAGAGAACCAGTTACCCCTCTCCACTATAGTCAGATTTAAGAGCAGTTCTCTTGAGTCTTACCTCGTGTTGTATCTCTGAAGTCCTGCGAAATATCGCAAACTTCCTCGAACTTTCATATTCATTCTCAATTCGTCATCACCTACCATCACTAAAAGCCCAGCTCACACCTTCGAACCCCCTCGAACTTACCTGAACAACTTCGAACTCATTCGAATTTATTTCAAACTACTTCACATGTCTTTGAATTGATTTCAAATATCTTTGTATGCTTTAAAAAGCCTATTCATCACATCCTTACCATTTTGCATCACTAAGAACAATGTTTTGGTATTAGCAGTGATATTTAGTACCAATTTGCACCCTTCCTCTAGCCTGAGTTATACTTCTTAAGCCTTTTAACAGGTTTTTGTTAGGTTTCTGGGTTGAGTATCATCAATGGCATTGGCCACTGGCCACTGGCAATGACATTTGAACTGAAGGAAATCTTACCCCCCCATGTGCCATATGCACTTTGAATTCTACTTTCTTTCGATAGGCCTCCATCACCTGGTGGGTAGCCAGAATTATAAAATGGGGCACAAGATAGTGCTGCTCATTGTTGCTTTGGATTGGGACATAGCCATCAGGAATATCTGCCCTGCTTTCTTCCTGATTGCTTATTGTAGAGGGATGGATGTAGTAAGAGAGATGATAACATTATCATGTTTAATTGGTTGTGCCATGTAAGTCAAAAGGGTTTCGAGACAGCTATATGGTGGCTGATGTCATTTGAAGTGGTGCAAAGTGATTTGAAGGCATTCAGAATGTCGTGAAGTGATTCAAAGTCATTCGAAATGGTTTGAAGTTGTCTGAAATAGTTTGAAAAGGGTTCAAAATCAATTTTGTGGCATTCATAGGGGTTCGGAGCATCTGTCATAATGTGTTGATATGATTGGGAACCTTCTCCAGACCTTGGAGCATGAAATGGACCTATCAGTGTACTTATCTCAAAAGATATGCTGCCTATTCTGGAAAAACCCAGGCAAGTAACAATCTCTGTTCTGGGACATTGAAATCCATCGCATTAAACCAAATAACAAAATCTCATATCAGTGTATCAAATATCTGCATCAGAGTATAATATTGTCAGGTTTAGGGTTTCCAACATTTGAACAAGCAATACTAGCAGCTCAAGAGATTTATGGCCACCTTGACTGCCAGTTTACAGAGGGGATACTGGAAAGCTAGAATGACTCACCTGAAAATTCAACAACTTTCAACATTTTGAATTTCTACCTCACACCACTAACAAAAGCAGGGGACCAGCCAAGCATCCCATTTTCCAAGGGAGTCAACCCTCGAAACATTCTCAAAAACTTGAGCAGGGGCAACTCATCACAAGCACACATTTATACAGAAGATAATTAAGTGTAGTACTTTGTGCTGCACAAAGGGAGAGCAAATTAATGCAAGTCAGTATACAAAACACTCACTACAAAACTGTAATTCACTTACCCAAATGATAACTGTGACAGATATAAAAAATGCAAACCTCAGCAATTCCACATTGGTGATATTGTACAGGTTCAGATGTCTTTTGTCGTTGTTTCAGTCAAAGGAGGAATGTGCAAGATGCTAACTGTCTTATGATCAATCGCACTGTTGGATGGTTCATTCACTGCAGTAAGCCATATTGAGTCTACGATTCATATGAAAAACTAAACCAAATGACCAAGCAGGGTTAAAGACAATGAAGACCAAGGACAAAATCATGAGAGCACAGAAATTGAAGTGCAAGGTTGGCTACCACACAAATGAAGACATCAAAGAAATAGAAAAGTGAGAGAAGATAGTGATAGATGGGCCTGTCAACATGGGAGGACAGAGACAAGAAATGAACAGTGTTGATTAACATAGTGAAAGAGATCAGACTCATGTGCAATGTGTAATAGAGTAGAAATTTCACAAGAAAGGACAAGGCATTGGCCACTATCCATATATCATGACATATTATGGGCCAGAGATGAGACTCATGGAAAGTTGACACATCATTGACAATGGATGAGTTGCAAGCTTGTTTGACCATCATAATACTCATTTAATTTTTGGCAGGAGATTACACAACTACAACTAAGAATCAGAGTAGACTCCATAGAGGCATTGAAATTAAAAGACAGTTAAATATGAATATGTGAGTATACTACAAGTATACACAAACTTTATTAAACCGAAATTAAGTAAAGGCCAAAGAATAGTCAACAAAACAAGAGAAATGAGGGATTGTATCAGAATAATGTTGGTCAGGATGCAAATACTGGTAATAGGTAAGTATATCGATAAGGGGAAACATTAGGATCAGAAGTATGCAAAGACAGGTATGCGTGCATTAGGTGAGGAAATGTGGGAAGATCGATGGCATGGTTGAGGCATGAGAGATGGAAGGAGTGGTTACAGGGTATAGCAATTCGAGCTATTGATTACTCATCTCCAGCCCCAGTTATCCTATCAGTCGACACATCAAAAATTGCTATTGGTTTCTTTCTCACTCAATGCAATCCCAAAAACCCTCAAAAACAATGTTGCAGTCGATTCAGATCGATTATGCTTAATGATCATGAATCTCGGTTTTGCAGCCAAAGCTCAAACTTTATGGTCTATATCGCACTCTTGGAGCACTGCAATTGTATCTAATAGGAGTTCGAAGGTTTACTGTCAAAGTCAATGCAAGGTATATCAAAGGCATGCTCTTGAATCCTGATATCGCACCTAGTGCTAGCATCAGTCAATAGATAGTATCCATCCTAACATTTCACTTTACATTAGTCCACATTGCAGGGACACACCATCCTCCTGATGGACTTTTGAGATGCCCTCCACAAGACAAAGATGTTCACCTTGACAATGAAGACGATTTTGGAGACTGGATTGACTGTCTTCATGGTTTCATACACCAAATCAACCCCATTATGATTCGACCCTTTACTTCACATCGAATTTCGACCCTCTCCCTCTCTTTGGATCTCAGTAAGGGGGAGGACCTTACCTATGACAATGTCCCATAAACAAATAATGCAAAAATAAATGACGAAAGATTACTTCACATTCAAAAATGGCTACATGATGTGGGCGACCCCCTGATCTATAAGATACTGAATATGCTACCTTTATTCGATATTGTACTGAATTCTTTTTAGACTTGGGGAAACTATGGAGAAAAGACTCCCATGGAGCTCACAAAATCATTGTGACTTCAGAATGTCATCTTGAAATTATTTGTGCAGCTCACAATGATATCGGACACAAAATGTTTTTCGCTATGAAATCAGTCATTGCCCTTCGATTTTGATGGCTGAACATGAAAGCCAACATCACATGGTTCATTCAAACTTGCCACCTATATCAAATTTGACAAATGCGAAATGTCCTAATTCCACCAACAGTTGCCATGCCAGCACCCCTTTTTGGCAAAGTCTATATCAATACGATGCAAATGCCATTATCAAACAGATTCAAATATATCATACAAGTTTGATGCTCACTAATGACTTATGCAGAATGGCGAAAATTTTGACACAAAATGCTACCTCTCTTGGTGATTGGATTTTCGAAGATATTATTTGTCAATGGGGTTCATTATACAAAATTGTAACTGACAATGGTGCTGTGTTTGTCACAGCTATGGAGTATCTCATGAAATGATATCATATTAACCATGTTTAAATTAGCAGTTATAATTTGTGTGCCAATGGACTCATCAGCCCACTTCGATGTTCAACAATCATTATTCAAAGCTGTTGATGGAGAACAAGCGAAATGGTCAGCAGGAGCACACTCAGTATTTTGGGCAGAATGAGTCATGGTTTGTAAACACATGGGTTGTTCTCTTGACTTTGCAGTTACAAAATCACATCCTCTAATCCCCCTTGACATCTCTGAAGCAACATACTTACAACCACCACCTGATTCCATCTTATCGACAACAGATCTCATAGCTAGATGAGCCATAGTGCTACAAAAATAATTGAATGACCTCGAAGTTTTATATTTGAAGGTTTATGCCTCTCGAATCAAAGCTGCAAAACACTTAAAACTCATTCACAAACATACAATGTGCAACTATAACTTCACAAAAGGAGATTTAGTGCTGCTTCAAAACATGAAAATTGAGAAATCTCTCAACTGCAAGATGAAACCATGATATTTTGGCCCTCTCATCATTATCAAACGAAACTACAGAGGAGCTTATATTCTCTGTGAACTCGATCATAGGCTTCGAGGGTGTCAAAAACCCTGCAACCAGTTCGATGTCAGCTACTGGTCCTACCAGCCAAATTCGATGTACTACAAAATTTGGAAACAAGTTAGCCATCACTTTGAAACAATTTCAAATAAATTTTATACCTGGTTTTGGGCACAAATCTCAGTTTGAGCCCCCAAATTTTCTCGCTTCGCCTGTGCGAAGCCCCCTTCTCGACATCCCCTCCCAGCAACACCCTTGCACCTCTTGAGTGCACTTCATGCACTTGGCTGTAATAGGTCCACTGCATGCACTAAGGTCTGGAGAAGATTCCCACTTGTATCAATACATTACAACAGATGTTCCAAACTGCTACAAACCCTACCAAACCCTTTTTGAACTATTTCGAACCATTTTGCACTATTTTGGATGACTTCGAACCATTTCGAACTATTTTGCGACATTTTGCGACACTTCAAATGACATTGGCCACTGTATAGCTGTTTTAAAACACTTTCGATACACGCTGCACATCTGGAACAAACCATTTTGTCACATATCGAGCACTACTGGGCACAAGGATAGACTACAAGAGACTTAGAATGCGATAAGTGCATTTTTATGTTTCAATGATATATTGAAGCAAAAGATAAGTACTTTTACCATATGGGAACACTATACATTTCAATTATTTATCATTTTTCATTTGTTTCATGATCTACAAAGTCCTCATTGTTTGATATATTGCCTCATGTTTTACACATGTTCTTATTTCCTTTTTAGTACTATCTCTTCAATTTGTATATAGACTTGTGTTGTTACTTAGAAGGACAAGAAAACCAACAGGGAACAGAGAATAAGTTACCCTCTCACTTATTGTCTGACTTAAGAGCTGTTCTCTTGGGTCTTATTTTTGCATTGTATCTCTAAGTTCTGCGAAATATCATGAACTTCTTCGAACTTTCATATTAGTCTCTCGACTCATCACCCATCACCTATCGCCATTTGAAAAACACTTCACATTTGCTATACCTGCTTCTCGATATATCTTGAATTCCTTCAAACCACTTCAACATTCCTCGAAACTACTTCGCACAACTTCAAACCTCTTCAAACCTTTTTTGAACTCTTTCACACATATTTGAACCTATTTCGACCTCTTTTGAACATCTTCATACACCTTTAAAGACTATTCGCCACAGCCCTTACCATTTTGCATCACTAAACACAATGTTTTGGTCTCAGCAGTAATATTTTAGCACCAACTCACACCCTTCCTCTAGCCTGTGTTATACTTGGGAAGCCCTTTAACAGGTTTTTGTTAGGTTTCCAGGTTGAGTATCATCAGCAGCCCCCTCCTTGACAACACATCGCAGCTGGGACTTGAACCCAGCACATCAATTACACTATGAAAGAGTTAGGAGTTCAAAAAATCTTTAAAAGTAAGTAAGTAAAAACTTACTAGGCCATTGAAATTGAGCAATTTGCTCATTTTAAAGTGCACCTGCTTTGCATCCCCTGCGCCCTTAATCTCTTCCTTCCCATCATCCTCCTCTTCAACCTCCATTGCCTTTTGCTTTGCCACCCTCACCACAGGCAGCTCCACCTCCTCTGCCTCCACCCTCTCGATTGCCTTCACCTTGCCTCAAACTCTGTGTTCTCCCACTGCAAATTCTCCTTCAAAATTCTCTTTGCATGAAACACAATAAGAGCTGCATTTTGTGCATCCACCAATGCCCTCCTTCAACCTTTGATTGTGGCCCATCTCGCAACCTCCCTTGCTCATTGAGCCTCTTCCTCCTCCTCCTGAACCTGTCATTCCTCCTCTTCTCTTGTTTCGCATTCTACCTCCTCAGCTAAGTCCATGAACAATAGACCCCCACCCCATGAAAGCCATTTGCACCAAGCCATGGATTTGAATAGCTCAAAAACGTCATCCACAACCTTTTGGATGGTCAGGTTGCACTCCTCTGCCAAGTTGTCTGCAAGTTCATCATATTCTGCCTACATGAAATGCTTTAGCATCTTTGACTATGAATAGAACTGCAAAAACATACCATTTTCTTACAAAACCCCTTTTTCCACACTTTGAAATCAAGGTCCTTGGTGATGCTGTGCTCTGGCATCAATTTTGTGTATTTGATAACCTCAGAGGTGAGTTTGGCCAGAAGGGACATGATAGAAGCTAGTATTTGAGGATGTAGGAGATGAATGAAGAATGAGAGGTATTTTGAACTTCGCTAACTTTTTCAACACGATCACCCATTTCACATGTGACTTTGATCAGCTGACTGGAACAGTCAGGATTTCAGTAAGGGGGAGGATGATAGGTTCATTGCATGCTCTAGGGTCTGGAGAAAGGTTCCAAATGTATCGATGCATTACAATTTGCGATCCCAACCCCTACAAATGCCACAAAATCGATTTCAAACCCTTTTTGAATGATTTTAAACAGTTTTTAATGGCTTTGAACAATTTTGAACAGTTTTGAATGATTTTGCGACATTTCAAACACCTTTGAACAGTTTCAAACAGTTTCAAATGACTTCGCAACACTTCAAACACCTTTGAATCACTTTGCACCACTTTGAATGATGTCAGCTGCCATAGGGCTATTTCAAAACCCTTTTGACACACACAGGACATCCAGCATAAACCATTGCATCACATATTGAGCACTACTGGACACGAGGAGAGACCACAAGAGATTTAGAATACAATAATGGCAGCTTTGTATTTCAATGATATATTCAAGCAATAAGATAAGTATTTTACTATACTGGGACAATGTATGTTTCAATTATTATCGTTTCATTTGTTTTATATTTTACAAGAACTCCTTTATTGTTGTGTATATTGCCTCGTGTTCTACACATATTATATTTCTTTTTTGGTACTATCTTTTTAAAATGTATATAGACTTGTACTAGTTACTTAGAACAACAGAGAAGAAGTTACCCTCTCCACTATCATCTGATTTAAGAGCAGTTCTCTTGAGTCTTAGCCTTGCATCATATCACTAAGTTCTGCGAAATATCGCAAACTTCTTTGAACTTTCATATTCACTTGACTTATCACACATTGCCCATCATCTCTCAAAAAACACTTTTCATTTCACTCCTCGATATACCTCAACACCAGTCTGACTCTCTCAAAACTTCTTGAACCATTTCAAACATCTTTGACCTTCCTCAAAACTACTTCAAACTTTTTTGAACCTCTTCGAAAGTCTTTCAAACATCTTTTGAACCTTTTTGTATGCTTCAAAAGACTTTTCATAACATGTCTGACCTTTCCACACCTCTAACCATGACCCTGGGGTGACAGCGGTGATATTTAGTACCAATTTGCACCCTTCCTCTAGCCTGTGTTATACTTCTTAGACCTTTTAACAGGTTTTTGTTAGGTTTCCAGGTTGAGCATTATCAGCAGGAAGCTTAATGAGAAAAGCAGATGCATTATCCAGACATACAGATCATAAAAGGGGGGTGGAGGAGGACAATAAAAATGTTACCTTACTGAAACCTGAATACTTTTGCATTTGTGCTATGCATCGAGAACATCTATTAATAGATAGCTCAGAAATGGAAATGTTGTCTAAAATTAGACAATGTTCAGAGATGGATGATGAAGTAGTGGAAGCCATGAAAGCTCTGAAGGGAAAAAACAAAGGTAATATCAAAGGAGATGAATGGATTGAGGAGCAAGGCTTGGTGTTACTCCAAGGAAAAGTGTATGTACTGAAGGATCAAGATTTGCAGAGGGAGATCGTCTGGTTACATCATCATATTCCAACTGCTGGACATCCAGAAAGATGGAAGATGTTGAAATTGGTGATGAGAAATTATTGGTGGCCCAGAATTTCAAAATATGTGTTGGGGTATGTGGATGGATGTGATACATGTATGAGGGGAAAGAAATTTCCAGAAAAACCCACAGGGAAATTAATGGTGAACCCTATACCTAAAGTGCTATGGTGAGATATATCTGTGGACTTTATCACAGGATTACCTGAAGCTCAAGGATATGCTGCAATATTTGTAGTATGTGACCACTTCACAAAGGAGGTCCATATTATTCCTACTACTGCAGAAACCTCATCATTAGGCTTGGCATGCCTCTATCTAAATCAGGTATGACAGTTACATTGATTACCTGATATTGTTATGTCCGATTGTGAAACCCAATTTGCTTCTGCATTTGTGAGAATTGAACAATATATTGGGAATCCAAACCAAATTATCTATGGCATATCACCTGCAAACTGATGGGCAGATTGAGAGAATAAACCAGCAGTTGGAGCAGTACCTATGCATGTTTGTCAACTACCGACAAACTGACTGGCCCAAATGGCTGACAATTGCTGAATTTTTCCACAATAATAACTGCCATTCAGCTACTCGCATGTAACCCTTCTTTGCTAATTATGGGCATTATCCCCATATGGGAATAGAACCCAGAAGGGAAATCAAGTTACAATCAGTAGAAGACTTTGTATCTAAGACGCAAGAGGTACAGGAAGAAGCAAAGATGGCATTGATGAAAGCACATGATGATATGATGTGACATGTGGATTGTACTCGAGCCATTGCTCCACGAGTACAAAGTTGCTGACTTGGTATGGCTAAGTACCAAGGATCTAAATATTCCATGACCTTCAAGGAAATTGATGGAGAAACAAGTTGGCCCATACATGATTTCTAACATAATATGGTAGAAGGTGCTCCAGAATATGTAGTTGAAGAAATTTTAGACTCACATCTTCAACAAAATAAATTGAAGTTCATAATAAAGTGGAAGAACTGCACCAACAAAAATAACTCATGGGAACCCAAGGAGAATTGTAAATGAGCATGTAATGCAATTGCCTAATTCTTTAAACTTAACCCAATGCTCTGTGTTGCATTGTGAGAATGGTGTCTGAGGGGATGAATTTCCAGTGATAATGCTCGACCTGAAAACCTAACAAAAACCTGTTACAAGTTCTAAGGAGTATAACACAGGCTAGAGGAAGGGTGCGAGTTGGTATTAAATATCACCGCTGTCACCAAAAGGTTGTGGTTAGAAGCATAAAATGGTGAGATGCATCGTGAATGAACTTTAGAAGCATACAAAAAGGCTTGAAAAAGGTTCAAAAGAGGTTTGAAGGAGTTTGAAGATGTTCATAGTAGTTTCAAGGAAGTTCGAAAATGTCTGAAATAGTTCAAAAAGGTTCAAAAAGGTTGAGATGGTGTCGAGGTATATCGAGGGGCAAATACAGCAAATGAGAAGTGTTTTTTGAGAGTCGACAGGCAATGGGTGATGTGCGATAAGTTGAAGAGCAAATACGAAAGTTTGAAGAAGTTTGTGATATTTTGCAGAACTTAGAGATACAATGCGAGGCTAGGACTCAAGATAATTGCTGTTAAATCAGATGATAAGGGAGAGGGTAACTTCTTCTCTGTTTTTCTAAGTAAGTAGTACAAGTCTATATACATCTTGAAGAGATACAGTGACTCACAAAACTGAGTCAATATTTTGCACTTTTTAATTTATTGTTGAATAACTTCCCATAAACAACAAAACCAAACAAGATATTGGTGTACCAAATAACATACATGATCAGGGCTACCAAACAAACAGAGAATTATGTAATTTTAATCATCCCTCATGGAGATATGATCATTTTAATTCAGGGACTCATTGACTCAGTTTTGTGAGGTGGTATCAATATTATGATAAATTGTAATTCTAGTATTTTGTATGACCTCCCTTGGCCTTAATAACTGCTCCCAACCTTCTAGGCATGCTTTTAATTAAATTCTGACACACCTCTGATGGAATATTATTCCACTCTTCTACTACTCTTTCCCATAACTCCCAAATTCCTTTTGGTGCTGTTGGATACTTGTCTAACTGGTTCTTGAGGTGAACCCAATGATGTTCAATAGGACTGAGGTCTGGAGATTGGGCAGGACAATCCAGAAGAGTAATATTGTTGTTCTCCATCCATTTCTTGGCCTTTTTTGAGGTATGCTTGGGGTCATTGTCTTGTTGAAAAATCACCTCTTCTCCAGAAATTCCACTCTCCTCCAAGCTAGGCAGCATATGGTCCTTCAAAATGGACACATACTGGTCAGCATTTATCCTCCCCTCAACCTCTGCAAGATACCCAACTCCATTCCATCCCATACACCCCCATACCATAATGTTTCCTCTTCCAAATTTGACAGTTCCCTGCACCTCTCTCTCAATCAGCCCCTCTCCCTTCTGTTTCCAGACCCACTCTCTCCCATCTGACCCAAACCTGTTGATTTTAGTCTCATCTGACCAAATAACCCTCCTCCAGTCTTCCACAGTCCACTCTCTATACTTCTGAGCAAAAGCCAATCTTGCTTTCCTATGCCTTATACTAAGCAAAGGCCTTTTCTTCTTTACCACAGCCTTGAATAAGTTTTTTCTGAGAACTCTTCTGACTGTTTCTGAGGAGACTGAAGTGGGGATGATGCTGTTGATGTAATGGGTGGCCTGAACAGCATTTGCAGCCTTGCCAGTGGTGATTTGGGTAAGGATGGCTCTCTGATAGGTAGATGAGAGCTTAGAAGGACAACCACCAGAGGGGGAATCCAGGTTTGGATGGAGAGCCCTGAGTGTTCTGGATACACTAGACTGGCTGAGGTTGAGTTTAGAGGCAATATTGTGGGTAGAATAATGATTGGAGGCCAGGGAAAGAATGTTTTCCTTCTGAGCAGAGGAGATGGGATGCATTGGAGAATATTGAAGTATGAAGAATGCTAGTCCTAATTAAATACTATAATTTAAGGTCCCATCAAGGGTCACATCACCTTAGAAACCATCTGTCAAGTTTTTGACATTATACAGTTGGTGGAGCATCAGATTATAATATTTCTGACTACCCCTCACAAAACTGAGTCAATGAGTTCCTGAATTAAAATAATCATATCTCCATGAAGGATGATTAAAATTACATAATTCTTTGTTTGTTTGGTAGCCCTGATCATGTATGTTATTTGGTACACCAATACCTTGTTTGGTTTTGTTGTTTATGGGAAGCTATTCAACAATGAATCAAAAAGTCCAAAACATTGACTCAGTTTTGTGAGTCACTGTAGTACTAAAAAGGAAATCTAATATGTGTAGTACATGAGGCAATATGTGCAACAATGAGAACTTTGTTAATCATAAAACAAATGAGAAATGATGAATAATTGAAATGTACAGTGTGCCCATACGGTAAAAGTACTTATCTTTTTGCTTCAATATATCATTGAAGCCTTTAAGCACTACTATCATGTCCTAAGTCTCTTGTCATGTCTTCTCATGTCCAGTAGTGCTCAATTTGCAATGCTGTAGTTTATATCAAATGTGTTATGTGTAGATATATGGTGGCCAATGTCATTCAAAGTGGTGTGAAGTGATTTGGAAGTGTTCAAAGTGTCACGAAGTCATTCAAAATTGTTCAAAAGTGTTCAAAATGGTATGAAATAAGTTTGAAGCCAAATTCATGGTGTTTGTAGAGGTTGGAATCGTAAATCATAGTGTGTCAATATGTTTGGAACATTTCCCAGACCCTAGAGTGTGCAATGGACCTATCAGTGGCCTTACCAACATTTCACAGAGGGGAAAAATACAATATTTTCTCACCTGGAAGTCAAGGCATAAAGGGGGGGTAATGTTAGGAAACAGCCCCATTACCTAATTAAATTTTATTTTATTTTATTATGTCAAATTATGCTATCCTACACCAAAGAACACTATACTTTGTTGGCATGAAAATTTTATTTTGCATGCATCAATATGTATGTGCATGTATAAGCACATCAGTAACAACATTGTACAATATGTGTAATATAGTATATAAACTGTAAATATACATCTAGGAAACCCCAGTTGTGTTCTCTCAGGTATTCCATCCACACTTGTGGTGCAAAAAGCCTTTCTCAACCAACTCATCTATTAATAACCCCTCGCATCAAAACCATCAATTCCCCCATCATATGCATGGATCCCACCCCCTTCTTGTAGAGAGAACCTGCACAGTCCAGCTAGCTGATTGTGGGTGTTGCCCTAACAACATCTCACTGCTTGGTTTCAAGCCAACAGAAGATATAAAGTAGCACATAGTGTCAGCTACTAGAACTTTCCTCAAGCATAGGTCTACAATGAAAAGAAGAAGCAATGGGGTTCAAGGCAGCATGTGAACCTGCCATTGGCTGAATGTACTTTGCTTCCTCTGCTCAGAGGGGAAGGTTTTATTCCAGGCTGCTCCTTACTGTTGTCACAGGTGCAACATCATTCTAGCACTTGTGCACCATCAATGGTGTGGTCCATAATACATTCAAACAGGCCTGCATCACATTGGGTTTTTTGCAGGATGACCAAGAGTGGGTCCAGTGTCTTACAGAGGCAGCTGAGATGCAGTTCAGTTCATCTCTAAGATTGCTCTTTGCTACCATTCTTCTCCATTGCAATCCAACATCTCCTGACATTCTGTGTGATGCTGACTGAGCTATGAACTATGAGGGGGGGAAAGATCCTCTGGATTCTCTATCTGTCTGCCTACTATGTACAAATGGCTTATGTGATAAAAATGGTAAAATAAAGCATAAAAATAGAAAGTGCCATGCACTACCCACAAGCACATCTATTCGACCATCTAAACCCGACCGCACTATGCCGCTGCCTCAGCCAATAAGATTTGTGCACCTATAGCCCAATACCCAACTGTTCCAGTGTGATGTGCTATTTTTGGTGTGCTCTAGGTCCCATGTGCTCTTCCCAATTAATCTGCTTTGGTGTTATGTGTCATGTGCTGTGCCTTATTAGTAATGATGTGATCGACCTGTGCTGGTTACCAGATAAGATGATGCCAATTGGAAATGTGGAAGAATTATAAGATGCTGTGCAAGGCCAAATATTGCCAAAGTGCCAGGATTATGTGAAAGTGCTCAAGTGCACACAATCCAATGCCAAATAGGCGCAAAGCGCCCTGATTATGTGAGAATGCGCAGTTTACTCATGTTGGAATCATGGTGTGCCTCGAATAAATGCACCATTTAGCTGGAAGCCATGATGCACAGTGCAACTGGTGTGGTGGATTGTTGTGTGTGTGATAGGGATTGTGCAATGAGTGTGCAGCAGAGAATGTGAGTTGCAGGTAAAGCATAAAATGAGCATGCAAAGGCGCATCGAGCGCACAATAAATGTGAAAGGCAGATAAGGAGCAGAGGGGGGGGGGCGTGCAGAGGTGGGTTGAAGCGCAACAGGGCGCATTTAGGGTGCTTGACAGCAGGCAGCTATGGGGGAACCAAAAGTGCAGTAGAAATGCAAAAGGCACACAAAAGTGCACCTAAGCAGTCAAAGGCATGCGAAAGCACACAGAAGCATGCAAAGGTGCATGGAAGCACGTGAAGGCGTACAAAAGTGCACTGCGCAAAGTGTGCGGAAGCCATCTAGGAGGTGTGCACAATCACAAAAAATGCCATAGTATGCATGCAGGGCAGTAGGGAGCCATATCACTGTCTTCACCGAAGGACAGCTCACTTCATCACTTTGAGCCACATACTTCACCACCCCAATCATCTGACAAGCAGTCCTTATGGATGTTGAGAAGCTCCACAATGACATCCGATCCTCTCTTACCCTCGACCCCATCTCATCTGCTGATAGGTCCACTACATACTTTAAGGTCTGAAGAAGATTTCCAAATTGTATTGACACATTATGACAGATGCTCCAAACCACTACGAATGCCATGAAATTGAGTTTGAACACTTTTTGAACTATTTTAAACTTTTTGAACAACTTCACATGACTTCGAATGACTTTGAACCATTTTGAATCATTTCACAACATTTTGAACACTTTTGAATGACTTCGCAGCATTTTAAATGACATCAGCCACCATATAGCTGTTTTAAAACACTTTTGATACATGCTGCACATCTGGAATAAACCATTTCGTCACATATTGAGCACTACTGGACATGAAGAGAGACTACAAGAGATTTAGAATGTGATAAGTGCAGTTTTTACATTTTAATCATATATTGAAGCAATAGAACAAGAACTTTTACTATAATGGGACAATGTACATTCCATTTATTATCGCTTTTCATTTGTTTTATGTTTTACAACACCTTTATTTGCTGTGCATATTGCCTCGTGTTTTCCACATGTTCTTGTTTCTTTTTTAGTAATATTTCTTCAGATTGTATATAGACTTGTATTAGTTACTTAAAATCATAGCTCTATAAGTTCTGTGAAATATCGCGAACTTCTTCGAACCTTCATATCAGTCTCTCAACTCATCACCTATCACCTATCACCATTCGAAAAACTCTTCACATTCGCTATACTCACTTCTCGATATACCTCAAACCACTTTGAACCACTTCGACATTCCTCAAAACTTCTTCGAACTATTTTGCACACCTTCAAACCTATTTTGAACTCTTTCAAACCTCTTCGTGTGCCTCTAAAGCCTATTCGCAACATGCCCCATTATTTCACATCACTCACTACAACTTTTGGGTATTAGCGGTAATATTTAGTACCAACTCACACCCTTCCTCTAGCCTGTGTTATACTTCTTAACGTTTTTGTTAGGTTTCCAGGTTGAGTATTATCACTGCCCATCTCCCAACCTCCTCCACTCTCGATTGGACTGTAGATGACAGTGGAATCCTCTGCCACTTCAACCATATTTACATCCCAGATGTAGCAAATCTCTGCCTCAAGGTCCTGCAGTACAAGCACAACCATATTCTTTCTGGTCATTTCAGACAAAACACGACCCTACAACTTGTCCAACATGATTACATTTGGCTCAACTTATGGACCTTTATTCAAGACTTCTGCAAATCGTGCACTACATGTGAACACTCCAAGTCACCATGGCACAAACTCTACAGTTTCCTGAAGCAACTCCTAGTCCCAGAAGGTCCTTGGGACTCGATCTCGATGGACTTCATCAAACAGCTACCAGACTGCAATGGCTACACTACCATCCTAGTCATCATATACCAACTCTCCAAGCAAGGCATCTTCATTTCCACAGTCAATGAAATCACAACCCAAGAACTCACCAACCACTCTCCCCCCCATCTCTCTCAGAACTCGTCAAAAATGCATCCCATGCCTCCTCCTCATGCATGTCTTCTCCAAGTACAGAGTTCCATCATATGTCACTTGCAACTGGGGATCTGAGTTTATCACCCACTTTTTCCAGTCTCTTGGTCAAGTTTTGGATATAAAGATTTATTTCACTTTGGGTTATTACCTGGAAGGTGACGGTAATGATGCTCGACCTGGAAACCTAACAAAAACCTGTTAAAAGGCTTATGTAGTATAACTCAGGTTAGAGGAAGGGTGTGAGGTGGTACTAAATATCACTGCTGAGACCAAAATGATGTGTTTAGTGATGTGAAATAATAAGGGATGGTTCAAATAATCTGTAGAGCATACGAAGATGTTCGAAACAGTTCGAAAGAGGTTTGAAGATGTGCGAAATAGTTCGAAGTAAGCCCAAAGAAGTTCAAAGAGGTTTGAAGAAGTACGATATAGGTTCGAAGTATATCAAAGGGTGAGTTTAACGAATGTGAGGTGTTTGTCGAATGGCAATAGGCAATGGGCGATAAAATTGAGAGCAAATATGACAGTTTCGAGGAAGTTTGCAATATTTCACAGAACTTTAGAGATATGATGCAAAGATAAGACTAAAGAGAATGATTTTTAAATCTGATGATAGTGAGAGGGTAACTTGTGCTGTTCCCCATTGTTCTTCTCTTTTTATTCTAACTAATACAAGTCTATATACAATCTGAAGGAATAGTACTAAAAAGGAAATAATAACAATTGTAGAACATGAGGCAATGTGCACAGCAAATAAAGGTATTGTAAATCATGAAACAAAATAAAAGATGATAATAAGTGAAATGTACACTGTCCAAGTATAGTAAAAGTTCTTGTTCTATTACTTTAATATATCAATAAAACACAAAAATGCACTTATCATATCCTAAGTCTCTTGTAATCCCTCCTTGTGTCCAGTAGTACTCGATATGTGACTAACTAGTTCACTCTGGTTGAGCATCGTGTATCGAAAGTGTTTTAAGACAACTATACAGCAGCCGAAGTCATTCAAAGTGCTGCGAAGTCATTTAAAGTGTCGTAAAATGGTTCAAAAGTGTTCGAAATAGTTCAAAGTTGTCTGAAATAGTGCGAAATCATGTGAAAATGGTTCGAAATTGATTTCGTGGCATTTGTAGTAATTCAGAGTGTGTGTCATAATGTCTTGATGCAAGTGGGATTGTTCTCCAGACCTTAAAGCGCATAGTGGACCTATCAATGGACAAACTGAATGCCTTAATCAGACCCTTGAACAATACCTACAGATTTTTTGCAATTACCAACAGGACAACTGGTCTCAGCTGTTGTCTTCAGGGGAATTCACTTATAACAACACTCCATCAGCTTCCACCAGATTTTAACCCTTCTTTGCCAATAAGGGCTACCATTCAAACATTACTATCTTCCCCGAATATGAGCTAGCCTCCCAGTGCACTTGTAACTTCGTGGTGGATCTCAATAAACTCTACCAGGAACTCTGGAAGCAGCTCTCCAAAGCACAAAAGCATTATCAAGGGCCAGCAGACAAGTGCAAGATTCCTGCTCTTGACTTTAATATCGGAGACTACACCTATGTCAAAGGAGAACACCTATGCACTACTTGACCTTCCAAGAAACTCTTGAAAAACTACTATGGCCCATTTAAAATCATCGCCTGCCTGGGCACCCACTCAGTTACCCTCTGGCTTCTGGACCATCTCTGGGCAGTTCATCATGTGTTTTATGTTTCACAGCTGGAAGAAGACATTCTGAACACCATACCTAATCGCACTCAGCCTCCACCTCCTCCAGTCATTATCAACGATGAACTTGAATATAAATCATGGAAATCCTGGACTCAAAGATTGATAACCGCCATCATTGCAAGTTACTCTACTTTGTCCATTGGGAGGAATACCAGGGAACTAATGAAGAAAACTCTTGGCTCCCTGCCACAGAGCTTGATCATGCTAGGAACTGGTTGCAGACTTCCACACCTGCTATCTGGACAAATGCAGGCTGCTTCAGACTTGGTTCACTTCTTGTTGGCAGTACAAGATCATTTTGATTTAAAAGAGAAAAGAAAACTAAACAAAAAATAATTTTTTGGTGGGCCCCGACCAGGCCCCTAGACTTTCCCAATGTCCCCTTCCATGGGCTCCACCTGGATAACACCCACTACCTCATCCACTAGCCCTGCTAGCTCCTCCACCTCTCCCTCACTCCAGCTCTTCTTGTCTTCCTCATCTTCCTCATCCTCCTCATCTTCCTCATCCTCCTCATCCTCCTCATCCTCCTCTGCTTCTCCTGCCCATGCACACTCCAGATTGTAAAGGTCATGGAAATCCATGATCTCCTTGACAATGTGTTCTGTTGCCACCTGGCACCCAACAAGTGCCTCCTGCATTCCCTTCTGCTCCCCCCTGAGCCCCCTCACCTCCCACTTCAAACCCATGTGGCCATCAGCTCCCTCATGAGCTCCACCATCTCACCCCCCACCTTCTTCTTTGAATCCTCCTGCCCCTCCCACACCACCTCCTCACACCCGGCCTTGAGCACCCATCTGAAAAACACTAATTTTTGATTGGAACACCTAGGAAGGAGGATTGTTAGCAATGTATTCAGCAATAAGGTCATTATCACTCACCTTTTGCAGGGCTGCATGGCCTCCACCTGCATGTGCCCATCACTTCTCCTCCTCGCATTGCACTTCCTCCTTGAGCCTTAGTGCCTCCCAGACTAGCTCCTCTTGCTGGTCCTTGAGGGCGGCCAACCTTTCTATGGCAGATTGTGAGGGCAGGGTCATAATGTTGGAGGAAGATAGGAACTTGGAGTTTTTCTGACCACAGACCCAGCTTTTAAGTCAGACCTTCAAATCCTCACATGCCTTGTAGACTTGGCTCTAAGGGGAAAATACTGTCAAGACCCATTTCATCTGATCAGATTTCCAATTATCCCTAATTCCTTTCCAACTCTTTTCTGACCTTGTCCACTGGCATTCTGGCCACAGCACCTTTTTATCATCAGACAAGTGGTCACATTGATAATGCTCAACCTGGAAACCTAACAAAAACCTGTTAAAAGGTTTAAGAAGTATAACACAGGCTAGAGGAAGGATGCGAGTTGGTACTAAATATCACTGCTGTCACCCAAAGGTTGTGGTTAGAGATGCAAAATGGTGAGACATGTTACAAATAATCTTTAGGAGCATACAAAAAGGTTTGAAGGAGGTTAGAAAGATGTTTGAAGGGGTCCAAAGAAGTTCAAAGTAGTTTCGAGGATGTTCAAAGATGTTCGAAGGGGTTCAAGAAGTTTCGAAAGAGTTGGACTGGTGTTGAGGTATATCGAGGAGTGAATATAGCAAATGAGAAGTTTTTTTTGAGAGACAATGGGTGATGTGCGATAAGTTGAGAGTGAATATGAAAGTTTGAAGAAGTTCACGATATTTTGCAGAACTTAGAGATATGATGTGAGGTTAAGACTTAAGAGAATGGCTCTTAAATTGAATGATAAGGGAGAGTATAACTTTTTCTCTGTTCCCTTGTCTGTCCTTCCAAGTAACTAATACAAGTCTATATACAATTTAAAGAGATAGTACTAAAAAGGAAACAATAACATGTGGAAAACACAAGGCAGTATGCACAGCAAATAAAGGTATTATAAAACATAAAACAAATGAGAAATGATAATAAATGAAACATACATTGTCCTGGTATAGTAGAAGTACTTGTCCTATTGCTTCAATATATCATTGAAACTCAAATATTGCATTCTAAATCTTTTGTCATCTCTCCTCATGTCTGGTAGTGTTCAATATGCAATGTAGTGGCTCATGCTGGATGTGTTGTGTGTGTTGAAAGGGTTTTGGAATAGCCCTATGGTGGCCAACATCATTTGAAGTGGTACAAAGTGATTCGAAGGCATTCAAAGTGTTGCAAAGTCATTTGAAACTGTTCGAAATCATTCAAAGTTATCTGAAATGGTTCAAAATAGGTTCAAAATAAAATTAGTGGCATTTGTAGCTATTCAGAGCATGTGTCATAATGTGTCAATATGATTGGAAACCTTCCCCAGACCTTAGAGTGCACAATGGACCTATCATTGTGATTGTAGTTCAAAGGGCAATCACAACCACAACCTACCTAAAGGATCACTGGTGTTGAAATGTGCATCCATTACCAGGATGAAGTGTTCCACATAGGTAAGCTACAATGTATTGAATGATATGAGTTTGATGGATGCTGTCGAACTCACTATATAAAGTCACTATATTAACCAACGACTACATTGTACACTGATTATTATACATTACAATAGACATGCATTAGGAATGTAATACAGACATACTAGTAATGTTTGAAATGCAATGGGGATGGACACAGGGACAGCCATGGCATTGCCATTGGGCACAGACACAATGTTAACCTATGAATACTATTGACTGTACATTGTATTATCTGTTTTGATGGACAGCATAGAACTCACTATATATTTGTACATACTCTATTAATTAACCAATGAATACATTACTACTTTACTTACTGTACCATACAGATAGATGTGCATTATGAACATAGTACAGACATTAGTAATGTTTGAATGCAATTGCAGGGAAGGGGACAGAGACAGGAATGGGAGTGGGAATGGGAGTGGGGATTGGAGCAGGATTGGAGCAGGGATGGGAGCAGGGATGGGGATGGGGATGGAGATGGGAATGGAGAAGCAGCACTGACATTGGGTCTTGACAGGACCACAAAAAGAATGATATTACTACAATGATGTGCATTAAGAACAGAATACAGACAAAAGCTACATAGATATATATACAATGAGTAAGGTACTAATTATCCTTCCACATCACTGGGAATCGGCAGGGGGATTGGCCATAGCATGTGAGTGGGATGATGGCATAATTTCTGAGAACCTCCTTTTGAATAATTTCAACTTATTTTCAACCCTTTCCTTCAAAATAGCATATGTTTTCAATTTTATATCTTGTTGTTCAAGCTTCTCTACCTCAGGCATGTACAGACGATGACTGGAATCCTTGTATGATGTGCCAAGCTGGTCTTGAAGGGCCTTCACTTTAGCATGACAGCTCAACAACTCCCTGTTTGTCAAGTCCTGCAACAGGATGAACTAATGTAGAAACACAAATGAGGATAACACTTACTGGATCAGCAGGTAGGGTGATCTGGTTGTGGGCCAATGCATAGTAGTATGGGGTATTGGTCATGTTTCCAGACATGTTTCCAGACTGCAAAGTCATTATAATATCAATTGGGATAGACAAGACATGGGAGTGGATAGAGAAATGGGAGTGGATAGAGAAATGGGAGTGGCCAGGATACAGGAGTTCCCAAGACACAGGAGTGGCCAGAGACACAGCAGCAGCCCTTAACTTCAACCTGATTTAAAATAGATAAAGCTTACTCCTCCATCTGCATCATGGACATCAAGTTTTAACTTCTGGTGATAGGCATTCATCGCCTGATGAGTGGCAGGAATCATAAAGTGGGGCACTAAATAATGGTGCCCATTGTCAGCTTGGATAGGGATGTAGCCCTCTAGAACATTGTCTTGCATTTGCTGCTGGTCGCTCATTATGGATGGATCAATGTAACAGAGGTTATAATGTGCATCTAATCTAGTGGTCAGATATTGATGTTATTTGTTTGGCCTTGATGAACAGACACACATAATCATTGATTTTCATTGTTCCAACTTCTGTTGACTTTCAAACCCCATCACTCCCATTCCCATCCCCATTGTTGAAATTAAATCCTGATACATGCTGCATACATGAGGCCATGCATGCAGCACACACATGTTACTGCACTTACTGTGCATACATGTGGTAAACACATTCCTGAGTCATGTGACATCCTTACTATTATGTATATAAGGAGAACCTGTACTATAGTAGATATACAGTGTTCTTACCTCTGCTAAACCCTAGCTCTAAGACTAACTAAACCCCAGGTAGGTTACAAGGAACATGTCATCTCTTCCTCTGTGCAGCATATGTAGTCTGCTCCAACAGGTTATGGGCCCTGCTGGGCACATCGCAAACGCGCCTTAACTGGCTGCGAATGACGTTGACTTCATTGTCTCCAAATTGTAACCTTGCGCTCTTCGTGAGCTGCATTGCGCTCTCTGCGAGCTGCATTTAAAAAAACCCAGGTTGACTAGGGTTAACTACTCTGAAGGAGTGTTTTTGCCTGAGATTATGGAATGTGTTTTCTTGAATAGAGGACTGATTGAGCGCTTTTACCAGCTGCCACTATAACATCATGTCTTCAACTCTTGAAAAACTCGTACAAACTTTCGATGGCTCTAACTACATTCAATGGGCTGACTCAATGAAGGCATGGCTCAGGTCTCAGGGCCTCTGGCAAATAACTAGCGGGATGGAACTAAAACCACCCCTGGCACCTCCTTTGACAGCGACAAATGCTGCACTAGTAGTGGAAGCTAATGCCAAGCTCCAGACCTGGAACAATAAGAATGACCAGGCAATTGGTAGCCTAGTGCTCCACCTGGCAGCATGCCAACACCAAGGACACTGCTGAGGAGGTGTGGGATCTCATCCGCACCAACTATGGTGTCGATGGTCCCTCCCAAGTCTTTGTGGACTTTAGGTTTGCAATCGCAATCAAAATTCCGGCTGCAAATCCTGCACCAGAGATTGCCAAAATGGCTGATAAATTCGAGCACCTTACGGCTGCCAATGTCGCCATCCCCGAATTAGTACAGGCAATGATTCTACTTGCTGCGATGCCACACGAGTACGATTCTCTATCCGCCACGGTCCTTAACACGACCGCTACTAGAGCCTTGACATTTAAACATGTCAAGGACTCCATTGTCGCTGAAGCCTCACGACGCACAGCAGTTGGAAAGCCCATTGGCCCACCTCAGGCCACCAAGCTTTCTGCTGTCAAGCGCAAAGGGGAAAACCCCAAATGGCAATCTCAAGGCAACAATGGAGATTCATCCCAAAAGCGAGGACGACATGGGGACAAAAAGACTAAAGAGGAAAAACCTAAAGAGAAACATTCCCACCTCGCCTCACAAGCCTTTACTACTATAAATGGTAATGGCACCATCATACCGCCGATGCCGCTCATCCAGCGCATCGAGAAGCATGAACATACTCCCACAAGGGATCCTCGCCGCCGACCGCCTGCACAGGCATACATGGGCACGGCCTCTACCTCTCATTTGGTCTATACTGAATATCAGCAGGCTCGAGACACCCTCGAGCAAATGAATCTCCCACGCAGCGCAAAAAATCTGCGACCGCTGGAAGAGCATCTAACAGTGCGAGAAGGTAAGAGGAGGAGGATTGAACCAGAACCAAGGATCGTAGAGGTAGAAGATGATAGCGTCTCCCTTGGATCGGAACCTGCCGTTTCTGATGAAGAAGTATAGAAAGCCATCGACGAAATGCTTGTTGATGAACCGCTTGAAACAGGTACATATGATGAAAGGTCAGTCCTTTTCCTTGCCACAAGCACAAGAATTAACATTCCACTGATCACAGTGAACTTTTCATGTGAAATTTTACCGCTACTAAATGTATCATGGAACAATTTACATCTTAATATATGTGTTATGTGTGCAAATGGAAATTGTAAGAAAGGTGCTGACTGGATCATGGATTCAGGTGCATCAAAACACTTCACTGGTGAAATTAAAGATTTTGCTTCTTACGAGCCTTTACCGAGAAAGGACTCTACCCTGGTTCAAACAGCCACGGGTACTACTCATATAGTAGGGAAAGGAGCAGTCTTCATTAGACATCAGGTAGTATGTCATGGGAAGACAGAGATGCATGAAACATGATTATACCCCGTCTACTACATACCTGACTGTAATGCTCGATTACTGTCAATGGGCGTCTTCTTACAAGATGGAAGTGATGTGCATGGTTCCTCCATACACATTTCATTTTTCAAGCAAGGAAACCCAATTATGGATTGCATCCCTCTTATGAAACGTGACACTATTTATTGGGCTTGGACTCATATATTGAGCACCAAGGGAATCAATGTCGCGACGATGTATGTCGCAGACTACTCAACTTAGCATAAGCGACTTGGACACCCATCCAAAGAGGCGCTAGGGAAGATGCCTAATAGCACCATAAAATTCCCAAGGAATTTAATTATTCCTAAAGACAAAATTATATGTCCAGGGTGCGCTGAAAGGAAAATGACCTCAAAATCTTTTCCCGAATCAGATTCACATGCAGAAAGACCCTTTGAATTATTACATTCCAATCTGAAGGAACTCCCAGTACTATCGTACCATAAACATAAATACTTTATTATATTTATGGATGACAAAACATCACATATCTGGGTCCAATGCCTTAAAAAGAAATCTGATGCTGCTGCGGCCATCAGACAATTTCAGGCAGTGGCTTTGACACAGTATGGCGCTACAATCAAGCACTGGTGTGTTGATCCAGGGGGGGAGTTCAAAGATCGTGAGCTACAAAATGTGCTCAAGGACTTTGGCATCAAAATAGAGATGTCTGCACCCCACGTTCACCAACAGAATGGGTGCGCAGAGCGTGCCATAAGGACAATAATGGAAAAGTCGCAAACCCTGCAATTTACCGCATGTCTACCACAATCATGGTGGGAATTTTGCATTGAACATGCAACACACCTATACAACCAAACCCCGATAAGGTGCCTGAAATGGCTGACACCAGTTGAGGACCTGACAAAGGTCCGCCCAGATCTAAACGATCTGAAGGTTTTTGGTTGTGGTGCTTACGTCTACCTACCCAAGGAGAAGCATCCAAACACATTGGTTCCTCGATCGGAGTTGATGATGTACCTTGGATTAGAAGATGGCATTAAAGCATACCGTTTCATGTGACCTAGTGGTGCAATATTCATTGGTGCTACGGCACTATTTGATGAAACATTGTTCCCATGCTGTCCCAGAGCTAAAACTCCTGCCAATACAGACCTTGGTGATTTTCCACCTCCAGAACCAGAAGATGATGACCACTCATCTGGAACGGATGGCGATGATTCTATACCGCCACAAGATCCACCCCTTCCTCCATCATCAGAAAATGATGATGATGATGTGTCAAATCAACTCTCCGAGCAACTTCCTGCATAATTTCAAGATAATAGTCATATGTGTTGCTAAGTTGATTGGCTAAAGAGGGATTGCATGGAATCTGAAAGAGAACATCAAAATGAATCATGAAAATGCACAAGCAAATATACCTGATGTAAATGGCATAAACTCTTGGCAAGCATGTCTGTGCTAAAATGTGGGCAGACATGGTGTAATTGGCAATAGATTCCAAACAAAGAGAAGGAAAAAGCAATAATAGGCTTTTTGGGAGAGGCACCAAGGAAGCCGTAATGTACAAGTGTTTCATTGACAGACATACAATGTCGATACAAACTAATTCTGAGAATCAGCAGGATCGGCTATGTTCTCATCATGGGACAATGATCTGAGTGGAATGTTTGACAATCTCCATTGGAATGATTTCATATTGCATTCCATCCTCTTCTTCAAAGTCGCATATGTGCATAACATGATATCTTGCTGTTCCAGCATCTCAACCTCAGCCATGTAGAGACGATGGCTGGCATCCTTGTAAGAGGTGCCAAGGTTGTTTTGCAGGGCTTTCACTTCAGCATGGCAGCCCAACAGCTCCCTGTCTGTTAAAGTCTGCAACAGCATTAACTAACAGTCATGCAAATGAGGACATGGCACTTACTGGATCGGCAGGTAACCGTAGCATGTTCTGGGCCACTACGTAGTATGGTGTATCTCTCATGTTTCCAGACTGTAAATTCATCAGTGAGAGAGATAAATAGACAAGCCAGCAGGAGCCCAGAAATGGCATCGGCCAAGACACAGCATCGGCCAAGGGATGGCATTGGCCAAAACATGGCACTGGCTACATCTGGCATTGGCCAGCAGACGGCATCGGCCCAAGAATAGAATGACACCTCAAGAAAAAACAAAATCTTACCCCCCCATCTGCCATGTATACATCAAATTCAACCTTCTTGCAATATGCCTCCATTGCTTGTTGTGTAGCTGGAATCATAAAAGGGGGCACAAGATAGTGCTGCCCATTGTCACCTTGGATAGCGACATATCCATCAGGAATATAAGTGTTGCTTTGCTGATCACTCATGGTATAGATAACAGATGATAACAGGATGATATCAACAAATGCAGTTTAATCAGTGAATCAAGGATCAATCAGTCATTACATATCAATCAACAACGTGTGATTGTTGATATTTTTTCTTATTAACATCCATTGATCTTCATCATCCATCCAGCCCGACTCCACACCCGTACCCACAGCCATTCCATCCATCATGAACATTACATGTGAACAAGTACTCAGCCACATCAGCCAGATCGAGCAAGCCATTCACCAAGGAATTCATGAAAAAAACATCAAGGCCATGATGAAGGAAAAAAAAGGTGGCGCTTGTGAGCAGATATGTAATATGAAACCAACCATACTAACATCCTGCAGAAAATGTTATTTGCTTGGCAAAAGCAGAATCTCCCAGCTGGCGCAGGAATCCTTCCAGGCTGAATCCTTTTTATGGGGATTTGTGGTGGCATGGTACAAGTTGGAGAGGACAGGGGATGATGAATTTATTGAAAGTCAACAGAGAGCCATGAAAAGCTTCGATGAAAAAAAAAGGCACAACCGAAATGTCAATGGCAATGGCAGGTATACTAGAAACAGCAGCGGCAGGCATATTAGGAATGGCAGTGGCAGGGTCTTCAGGAACAGTAGCGGCAGTCAAACTGGGAGCGGCAGTGGCACCAACATCTAATATGGCAGAGGCAGGAATGGATGAACTGGCAACGTGCACGATATTTATTAGGAAACAGAGGCCAGCACCAGAAATGACTGTAGGAGCGGCACCAGCAATGGCACCAACAGTAGCACTGGCATGACCCCCACCATGACCAGCATCAATCGTGCTGGCCCAACCAGCAGCATCTGGATCCAGACATCCAGCCTGAGCACAGCGCCACTCGCGACCGAAGGTGCCGGCCATCACAGTAACACCCAAGCTGCGAGTGATGGAGAGTAGTAGTCCATTGGATGATGAATTCCAAAATGAAGAAGCAGCTGAGGATGCCGATGGTGGAGAAGATGAGATAGAAGAGAGTGACACCACTGCCAATCATGGGATGAAGCAGAAGCGAGACAACAGAAGTAGGCCAAGTAGGGCACAAGGATCACCCCAGTGAGTGAATCTCAGAGAGATGCCATGCACACGATGTGTCAGGCTTAGGCATGAGTGTTGGGAACAGGTGAATGGAAAAACAGCATGCTACCACTGTGGAAAAGGCAAGGTTCGATGTGATCCAGAGGATGAGCATCAAGGGCTGAGAAAGAAGGCAAAAAAAGGATCAGCAAGAAGAAAAATGAAGAGGACATGATATTCCAGTGAAGAGAGTGGCGAGGAATCACCTCAGTGCTTCACTTGAAGGGAAAAGGGAAAAGGGAAAAGGGAAAAGGGAAAAGGGAAAAGGGAAAAGGGAAAAGGGAAAAGGGAAAAGGGAAAGGTGAACTCATTCATATAATGCTCAAAAACCTCTAACTAACATGTATACCAATACCTATGGATGACAACGTTGATATGGCCAATGCAGATGCCAGGCCAATGTCGCCCATGCCTGCTGCCATTCTCACTCCCCAGACTGTTCCCATTCATGCTTCAGTGGCCTTCCCCACTCGCACTCCCACTGCTGACCACTATGCAAGGCTGGCTGACCATCTGGATCAACTCAAACAAAGGTTCAAAGCACGCATTGAACAAGTTGAACAAAACTTTGAGGCTCTACTAGTTGAGCAAGGGCAATGGATTGAAGCTAGAGTCCAAGAACCCTTATGAGGATTACAAGAACTGTGGGACAGGGTCATTTTGCTGATGAGGAGGATAGTGGACCTCAAAGAGTACCTTGGGTTGCAGGGTGGTGCACAAGGCATTGTCCTGTACAACAGCCAGAACTCTGAGTGGGTAACTCACATCGAGAGGGAATCAGTCAGGGGAAAGACCATTGAACTCATGGCCAATGCTAAGGCCAATGCTGATACCGATGCTGGATTGATGGAGGGTATGGAATCAATCAGTAAAATCAACGTTGTCAAGGAGAGAGCAAAGTGCCAGGACATCAAAGATCAGGAGGCCGTACCACCCATCATCAACACCAAGGCCGAGGCCAGGGAAATGGAGGGCATGGAATCAAAGGAGGAAGTGAACTCAGAGATGGTGAACGAGAATATTGAGGAGGGACAGAAGCAGATTGAGACAGAATCAGCCATACTCGAGGAGGGAGGACTTGGCCCCGAACATGCCGATGCCAAAGATGTGGTTGGGGACATGCCCAGAATCCAAATCATTCCTGCCACGTCCCAGGACTTGCAAGAAATGGTGCAGCACATGACAGTGGCCTCTCCACTCCCTCCCCTCATCATCTCTACTTCATTCCCTGAGGCCACCATGGCCATGCCAGCAACAGCAATGGCAACGGCAGTTACTGTGGCCACACTGGCCTCGCCAGTCACCAGCATTGCCTCACCCCATCCCTCCCCTCCTCATACACAGGTCCACAGATCCCCATGACTGCTATCACTGGGTCCATCAGTAATCCTAAGTACGACCCCCCCACCTCAACCATGGTTGTCAACCTTGCCCTGCCCCTCCCCTTCCCCAGCACAGTTGCACTGATACCCTCGTGATCTTACACCTGGTCCAGCTGTACTACTTTTCAGAAGTCCCACCCCTCAGCCAAATCCGAAGAAAAGAGTGGGAACATCTGAGGACAGAGGTGCTGCCAAGCGAGGGAGAAAGGAATAGACATTTCTTTTCTTTATATATGTAAAAAAATTGGACTTGAATATATACATCATTGGACATTCATAGTAATCTATTATCTTGCAAATTTGACTCTTTTAATTCTTGGTCTTCTCCCAACAGTTTGGTTTGAGATAGCTTCCTCCTGTGCAAGGTCATCAGCTGTTCTTCAGATCCATCGAGCAAGTGCTGAAGCCGCAGGAATGTGAGGCAGCTCAGTGCTTTGAGATGATGGTGGTGTCATCTGTTGCAATGTGTTCTGGGTCAAATCAACTGCGGCCATTGCCGACTCGGCTTTGGCCATTCCTACTCAGACCATTGCCAGTGCTACTTGGGTCATTGCTGGTGCTACTTGGGCCATTGCCGATGCTACTTGGGCCATTGCTGGTGCTATTTGGGCCATTGCTGGTGCTACTTGAGTCATTGCCAGTACTACTTGGGCCATTGCTGGTGCTACTTGAGTCATTGCCGGTGCTACTTGGGCCATTGCCAGTGCTACTTGGGTCATTGCTGGTGCTACTTGAGTTTTTGCCATTTCTACTTGGGCTGAGGCCACTTGGGTTGTTGCCGAGGTCACTGTGGCCATTGCTGATGGCATACCTAAAGCAATTAGTGCCCTTGCCTTTGCCCTTGCAATAGGATCCTCAGTCCGCTTTTCTCCAACAAGTCATTGAGGTTTAGGACACGGTACCTGCTATTGATGTGGAGTGATGTTTTTTCCTAACAGAGATGGATCAATCGGGCATGGGAGTTCATTCACAGTGTCCTTCTGAATGGATGGGCATGTGATGTACATGTACCTCATGTAAATCTAACAAGGAATGAGATACTCTGGTTCACCATCACTGGGACCATTAATCAGCTGGGGACGAGTGATACCAGCTGTATAGAGCATATCCATTGTAGCCTGATTGACTTGCACATAGGATGATTGTGTCGCTGTATTGCGATCATGGCTTTGGGCATTGGCATCAGGTTGGTGGCCAGTCATAGGGCCATGATCAGCAGCAGCATCGGGTTTGGAGGTGGATGGCAGTGCTGTGGTTGATTGTTGACAGGGTTGCTTTCCCTTAGATTTCCCTTTGCGTCATCTCAATTTCATTTGGGCTTGGGCTTGGGCATGAGACTCGGCAGTGGGATAGTGACTGGTACCAGTCACTGATTTGGCATCAGTCATGGCATCAGCATTCCTTTGACTACTGCATCTTGGTTTATGTCTGGAAGGTGGAGGAGGATTCAAATCCCCCAGATAGTGTGTGGGAGCCACAGTCCCATTATCTGCTTTGATTCTCTTGAACCTGAAGGCTCTTTTAGGCCCCTGTGCTGTTTGCCTCTGTGAAATGTGGTTGAAGATGTCTTCTATGGTACTCTTGTGCATGTTCCTTGGGTCAGTGAATTTGAACCAGGCTGGGAGATATTCAGGACTAATGTATAAAGAAGTCTGATCGGCAATTGCTTTGAATGGGATACGGTGATTATGACGATTATTGGCTAGTACTGCATGGAGATAAGTAATTGTTTCTGGACTAGGAGCTTCAAGTTGATGTACCATAATGCTGCCCAACATATAAGGTAAACATTACTTCCAACTCCTTTTTGGTATACAGTGAGGCATTCCATGGTGTTGGAAGAATCGGAAAGCCATCATTAGTCTTCAGTAACCTGCTTAGCTTTTCTTTGTGTTGCATGGCCATTGCTGTTGATGTAATGTCTGGTGTGAGTAAAGCCTTCACATAAGTCATGAAGTTTTACTTCAGTTCAGTTAGTACACTGGGATATGTGTCTAGAAATGATCGTGCAGGGGTGGCTATCAGATTGGCCATATGGTCATGACTGCAAATGGCATCGGCATCGGCATCAGCATTGGCCAACATTACTTCAGGGACTCACATGTCAATGACCAGCAAACCTTTGGGGTGCATATAGGCTGTCATGGTTACCGACAATGCCCCCATTTCTAGCCATTGTTGTCGAGCATTCTCCTGCACATGCTCATGCAAATACTTTTCAGCGAGACTGTAAAGACCGGCATAGGCATCGGGGGCAGCATCAGCATCGGCAACTACTCACCTTTGCTTCATCTCTTCAGGATAACCTTGATGCATTATCTTATCCCTCTCGTCACACATGCCTAACTTCTCCTCTGTAGTTATCTGGTCATAAACATTCTTGATAGCTGGCATTCACATTTGGAACCATCCTGGTGTACTCATGGTGGCATCCTCAACATCTAACATGTTTGCGATCTCTTGCATAACTCAGTCATGGTACACACTCCAAATGACTTCCAACTGCTTGACCTTGAAGTGGTTCAATTTCCATGAGAGTCCTTGAGTCATTCGCCAGTTGTTGGAAAGCCAGGTTGTTAGTTCCTGGTGATGTGATCAATAGTACAACCTTCACATCCTTGTGAGTTTACCTTGGCATAAAGGTGACTCTCCTCCTGATCCACAGGGGCCTTTTTAATTGCTGCTCAATAGTTGAACATTGCTGGGAGGATGTCAGTCTTGAGTATTTGCAATCGGCCAGCTTTCGATTGCTGCGATCAGAAAGAAACTTTATATGGCTCTATGATCCTCTGCTCTTGATCTGTATATCTGCCTCCCTTGCAGTACTTTCTCAACTGCAGACTCTCTGATGGCCCAGGCAGCATTGGAGGGAATTAATGTAAAGGAAGAATTGTTCTTCTGATTGACATAAAATATGTCATTGGCACGAGGGGATTACACAAGGATAACATGAGGATCACATGAGGTCGATAGTACCTTGAGGCCGATAGTACAATAAGGCCATTGGTTCAGTTCACCTCCAATCACCATGGACCTAGAATATGTTCCTGTCAAGCGCAAGAGAAGATCAAAGAAGAATGCCTCCCTGTGGGAGAACAATGATGCTACAGTGGATACTGTTACACATGTAGAAGTTGAGGTCATGACGAAAGCTAGACCAAAAAGACAGCAAGTCATGGTCCCGCTGAGGAACATAGAGGAATAGGAACCCATTCAATCTACTTCTGTTATACAGGATTATCCCAGTGTTGTTCCAGAATGGGACATGGAAGAACCTGAGGTGGCTGCCGAGCCAAGCCGGCCCCATGTTGGCAAGGTTAGTTTCTGACACTGATTGTTTACAGAGCAATGCTCATTAACAAATAATAGTGACAGCGAGACTATATACTGGAGTTTCTGGGACGAATAGATGAATTGCTGCAAGCATCCCTTGCTCGGCAGGCATGGTCAGTTGACAAACAAGTTTGCAACCACTGCATATTCAATAAACAGGCTATTTGGCAATGTGTCGATTGTTCACTGGGAACCATGCTTTGCTACATGTGCATGAAAGTAACTCGCAGGCAAAATCCTTTCCATTGCATTGAATACTGGACCAGCATGCACTTCTGCCAGGCGGAACTATGGGAGGTCGGCACATACATTTTAGTCTAGCACAACACCGATCATCCCATTTGTCAAGCTCTGGACTTTTAAATGCAATATCTGGGGTTATTCAAATATATGAAGGATCAAGCAGAGCAAGAGTCAGAAACAGACCAGGCTGACAACTGGCAGCGGCAGCGGCAACGGCCCACTTTGCCTCACTCAGCATTGGAGCCATATCATGAGTGGGAAAGTGAAAATGCCACCAACTTTGCCTTCCTGGATGATGAAACTGCTGCTGACTCAGCCTTTTTGGATCACCTTGATTCTCTTTGGGGTCAAGGGAATGGTAACATTCATGCTGAGCATGGTTTTGAAGACTTCTTTGATGGCAATGATGAATCTGAAGTTCAACAAGCCAATGAAGACATCTATGGATTTCAGCCATATTTGCCTACCATAAACCTCACTGCTGATGCTGTTCCCATTGCCGACCCTGCTCGTTCTGCTGCTGCCATTCCCCATCCTAATGCTGTTCCCACTACCGATGCCTTGAATAACATTTATATTCGTGTGGTCCATACAAATGGAATACATCACATAGTGATGGTTACCTGCCAGTGTCAGGGGGAACACCGAATTCCCTTGGACCTGGTAACCAGCAACTTACTACCCACAAGCTTCACCAACATATGGACTCTGTTCACTGTGCAGGTCTTAGACTATTTTCGGCTCTGTTAAAGCCTTCAGCCTATCAGTCTTACCAGCTAATTCAGCATGTAACATTGCCAATGCGGCCTGCCGAAGTGGTCAATCTCACCATGAGCTTCGGCACATGTCCTGCTTATGGCATTGGATAAAAAGATTGAAGTGGGCAGGGTATGGACACAATCAAAAAGATCCTTTGGATCCTAAACCAGGAACCCTTGCTAATTTCTGCCCAGCCTGTCCTCAAGTAGGCACTAACATACTGGAAAATTGGAAAGACAATGTGAACTGGTGGGTGTCAGAATGACTCTGCAGTGGCATAGAAAATGACACTTTGCAATTCAGATTTGTTTTCAAATGCATATTCATGGCTGATGGCAATTTCAAAGCTGATCATGTCCAGCAGAAAAACTCCAAAACTGATATATGGCTATGGGATGGAGGTGGGATGGCCCCAAATCAGGCTGAATATCATCGCTTTCTCCAAGCCACCATAGAATGATTAACAGTAGGTATCTTCCCTTGATGGCAGCCATTGCCATTCCTGCTCCCTGCCATGATGCCGATCTGATTTCTATCCCGACTTTTAGAAGGCCCCTTGCAAAAATAAATTCCTTGCTGTTGTGAATGCTTTTCTGGCATTCAAGGCATGTGACAGGACTGGATGTGCAACCATTGCATGTGCACAGCATGGATGTTATGTTCCCAATGCATTGGTAGACCTGTTTCATGGAGAACAGCAGAAGAATATCGACTTTGCTTTTCTTCAAACGCTGAAGATCACTAAAGTTGACCCTCAACAGGGAGTCATGCTCATTTACGACAATGTCTGGCAGTACATTATCTACCTTCAGGAATGTATTGGTGCCCATCTTCTGGCCAGCTTGATGATTGACCAGGCAATTGGGCTTTTACATGTTCATGGCCACAAAGATGAATGCTTTTTTCGCTATGCTCCATCTTTCATCCCAGGGTCCAGCATCATAGTAGGAGAAATACTTGAGTCTCTGTGGGCATCACTGAATTCCATCTCCCCGACAGTTAGAACAGTGACCTTGCCACATCGGGCAGAAATGCTTGATGATCATGCTACCAATTCAAATCACAAGAAAATGCTCGGCATGACAGTCACACTATGCTCAAAAGCTCGGGAAGCACTTAAGAACTCCACACAACTTGGCCTATACCATGCTGAACTAATGGCAGCATTCGGCCAGCAAGCAATCGAACGATGGGAGGATGAAGTAATTTCAGCAGAAACCCAAAGACTTACAGATATCAAGGTAATGGACATGTATGCCACTCAAATATCAGAAGCGGCAGCAGGATCAGGATTGGGATTGGGCATGGCCTTGTCTTCAGGAGCGGCACCGGTTCAATCCGCAGTTGAGGAGTTGATTGATATTGCTATTCCTTGTCAACAAATGCAGTGAGTTCCACTGCCTACCCCAGATGACAACCTACCATTTATTGTAACCAGGATTGAATTGCAAGACAAAGTTCATCAACTGGGTAAATCACCTCACATGTCCAACATGCAGGCTGTTGAATGGGAAAGAGAAGCTCTGACATCCCACATGGTAACCTTAACTGAGTTACAGAATGCTGCCAACATAGCCGATCATGGCATTGCTTCGTTGTGGATCAACCATGATAACGAAGGCAAATTTGATACCCCAGGTGAACTTGACAATGACATGGCATCCACACTGGCATCGGCATCGGCAGCTGGCCCATCAAACCTTCCTGCAACATCTACTATTTTAGTGGAGGAGCAACAAGTATACCTCCCTCATCATGGCCACCTGGCCAAGGCAGAGATTAAGCTCCAGAAGTGCCAGGCAAGCTGACTGCTGCACCAGCTGTGGGAGCTCATTGCTGAAAAATCATTTCAATATTCACACATCATCCGAGCGGTGCTGTGAAAGGGAGTTCACACCCAGTCACAAGCTGTTGTCCATGAGTTGGTTAACAAAATTAGCTTGCATGCTTGGATGTATAGTTATTGCTGTAGCTGATTGTTGGCACTGGATTGTGATGCTGACACATTGAGTATGTTTCAGTGGTTAACCAAGGGTGACCTCAATGCCAGCACAGCTATTTTGAATCCAAATGTAGCTGGCTCCACCTCTGTTCATCTGTCCTGGATTTGGCATAATTCCTTTCATACTGGTGTCTTAGCCAATAGTGGCATCAGTGCCAATTCCAAGAGTGAGGCCATGGCTGTGGCCGATGCCGATTCTGATGTCAGTCAATTCTGGGAATGTAAATGTTTTGGGTAGTCATTTGTATTCATTGTGCTTATGTTTTTCATAGTCAGACAGGTTCATTGGCTTCGTTCATAAGCTCAAAGAAATCGGTGGAGGAAGGAGTTTCTACTCATCACATATGAAATGCAGTGGACTGTGCAGTATTTCATCCATCACAGCCAATGGTGGCAGTCAGCCTCAGAGTCCAACAATACCCTTTCTGGTCTGCTTGCTTATGCTAATCATCAACGTGCTTCATGGTATGAATTAGCATTCAGGGCTGACAAAGCATTCAGATCAACAAATGCTGATTATATCTCCCCTTTGTGACTGATGATTATGTAACCATGATGTAAATACCATTATCTTGATTATCAACCAAGATCAGTAAAACTATGTCGAACAAAAGTCTCACAGTCTACAGCCCTTTGTCTTTGCAATCAGGCTCAAAAGTGCAACTCCAAAGGCATGCACAAGAGATCATTTGGTATGCGGAGTCACAATTCCACTGGGTTTTGTTGGAGGTCGACCAGGCAAACTTTGTAAAACAAATTTGGATGCAAAGAATTTTCTATGCCAAAGTTGTATGTTGAGATCTTTCCTAAATTATGTAAGTATTCATCACTGAGATGTATGACAGATGTATGTTATGTCTTGGATCAGCATCGGCACCTTGATTGGCCTTATGATAGATGTGCCAATCCTTCTTCAGTCCTTGGCTGACACTCTTGCTGATGTGAATTTGGACCACCTACCCCTGGGATTCCATCCATCTCTCTTGGCCTTGTTGGATGATGGTGTTGCCAGTGACAGTCCTAGTCATCTTGTGGAGTCATATGCATGTGATTGGTGGCATCACAAGGCAGAACTGGCACCTGGCAGAATATTTGGCATTGACACCCTGGACAAATGCCTTGATCACTATCAGCAATGGGTCTCTATCCCTGTGACAGTCCCCACACCCATCGATAGCCAGTCAGGGTAGGATGCTCTCAGCAGCCAAGTTGATTGCCAATCATGCATTGACCTGCACACTCTCATACATGATATGTTTGATGAAGCACACGCGATGATGATGCTCAACCTGGAAACCTAACAAAAACCTGTTAAAAGGCTTATGTAGTATAACTCAGGCTAGAGGAAGGGTGCGAGTTGGTTCTAAATATCACCTCTAATACCAGAACATCGTTTTTAGTGATGCAAAATGGTAACAATGTGATGAATAGTGTTTAAAAGTGTACAAAGATGTTCAAAATAGTTCAAAATATGTTTAAAGATGTCCAAAGTAGTTCGAAATAGATTCGAATGGGTTCGAAGTAATTTGGGTAAGTTCGAGAAGGTTCGAAGGTGTAAGCTGGGTTTTTAGTGATGGTAGGCAATGACGAATTGAGAATGTATACAAAAGTTCGAGGAAGTTCGCAATATTTCGCAGGACTTCAGAGATACGATGTGAGGTAAGATTCAAGAGAACTGCTCTTAAATCCAACTATAGTGGAGAGGGTGACTGGTTCTCTGTCGTTCTAAGTAACTAGTACATGTCTATATACATTTTGAAGAGGTAAGTACCAAAAAGGAAATATAAAAGGTGTAGAACACGAGGCAGTATGCACAGCAATAAAGTTATTGTAAAACATAAAAACAAATGAGGAATGATGATAATTGAAATGTTTGGTGTCACCATATAGTAAGAGTACTTCTCTTTGTTGTTTCAATAGATTGTTGAAACCTTAAAACCACCATTATCATACCCTAATTCTTTTATCGTCTCTCCTTGCATGTCTGGTAGTGCTCGATATGTGACTAAATAGTTCACTCCGGTTGAGCATCATGTATCGAAAATGTTTTAAGACAACTATACAGTGGCCAAAGTCATTCGAAGTGCTGCGAAGTTGTTCGAAGTGTCGCGAAATGGTTCAAAAGCATTCGAAGTGTTTTGAAGTCATCCAAAATAGTGTGAAATAAATTGAAAAGTGTTCAAAGTCAGTTTTGTGGCATTTGTAGGGATTCGGAGTGCATGTTGTGATGTGTTGATATGGGTAGGAGTCTTCTCCAGACCTTAAAGCATGTAGTGGACCTATCAGTGATGCACGGCTTCATAAGTGCCTGTGAATCAGCAGCAGATGTTGAAATGAATGCGAATTTGAGGAAAGCAGTAGGATTTCATCATCTCCATGAGCTTGCCCTGCTCAAGGAGATTCAGTCCGAACCAAGTAAGTTAACACCGGCACTGGCACCAGCCATGGCATTGTCATCAGCATCAAAAAACATCCGTGGACCCACTGGGAGATGGGTAAAGCAATTAGAAATGGAATGGGTATCTGCACATGCACAGGCTGAACTTGAGCGCCTGAAGGCCCTTCCCCCTACCTCCTACAAGTGGACCTGGGGTGTTGATATTATGGAGAATGAGGTGTTGGCAATCAATCAGAAGAAGGGCAAGGGAAAGGCACAGCATTCTGGGTACATAGCGTCCCTCTCCAATGGCCCACCATAAAACAAGGAGTGGTCAGAAACCCCAAGTCTCCCAACAGTTTCTTCCTACAGTCGACCACCCATGGTAACTGCTCATGATGCAGGGCTTTATTTTTCAGATGATGATTCCGATGTATCCAATGCTGGAACTGCTCCCATTCTTCCTGTCCCTGCTGCCGCTGCCCCCACTGCCACCCCCAATGCTGCCCCCAATGCTGCCCCTGTTCCTTTTCCCGATTCTGTCCCCATTCCCGATGATGTAGTGAATGATGCTGATCTGCATACTGTCTTTGAGGCAGCGATGGCATTTGATTCTGATTCATCATCTGCCAGTGCTGGTTTTACAACCGATGCCAATCCTGTCCCCGCTGCCGATTCGCATAACAACGTACTCATGCAGTGGCTAGGTGAAGATGATGTTGCTAATGACGCTGGTTATACTGCCTTTCAGGCAGCCATGGCATTTGATTGTGAGTCATCATCTGCTGGTATGGGTTCTACTGCCAATGCCGAGCCTGTCCTCGCTGGTATGGGTTCCCTAACTGGCTTTGATGCTGCTGCCATCTACTTTGATGACTCTACTACCTCTTCATCTGGACATTCTAATCCCCCTTCAGCCTTTGCCACCGCATCTGATGTGGCAGAGGTTTTTTTTTCATCATCAGAGGCAGATTCCACTGGATCTGTGGGTGAATCCGATGCCAATGCCGACACCAATGATGCCAGTGCAAATTCTGACTTGGAACACAGTTTTAGTGATGAATCCCCAAGCACCTCCCAGATAGAACATCCCTCCCCAACCCACATCACGCTGCCAGTGGCCATCTACACTCATGCGGACTTTAGTTATGTTGATGGCAGTTGGTTGTCAGGCTCTGATGATGATATGGACACTATGGAGGACACATGATGCTCATTTATTCCCTTTGCATTGTATACATAATAAACATGTAGTAATAATTGTTGGTGCTTTTGGTACACTGAACATTTTCAGTGTGATTGTTATCCCGGTGCCAGTGCCATGTGCACAATAAATCAATTATAGGTACATGAGGAATTTATGATGCCTTCACCTATGAAACTCCTTAGCCCATACTATGGGGTGTCTAATGCCGATGCCATATTTTATGCCGCTACTGTTGCCATTGCCGGTGCCAGTGCTGGTGCTGTTGCCGGTGCCGAAGTTGTTGCCATTTATTGTGTTCAACGCTATCTCATAGGTGATTGATTTCGCCATTAACATTCCCTGTAGTATATAAGAAGCCAGAATACCAAAACTGTATCTATTTGATAGTAGTACAAGTTACACTTATTATGAGAGCGTTCTATGGGCTTCCACGAACCCATATCATTTGGTACAGTGTAGCTTACCTATGTGACCTACCCCCCAGGGTTTTGCATACCCCTGCCATTCACCAAGTGTATTGTACTGTACTGTCCACAAAGCTATCCAATAGTGCATTCATTGGTTACTATAGTATGTACATACAGTACATATAGAGTGTTTGACAGTGTCCACCAACCCATATCATTTGATACATTGTAGCTTACCTATGTGCCCTCATTACACCACTCTTAAGTTGGGGCAGACCTTATATCAATCAGATTGACTTATCATCTGATATATTAGGTCACCTACTGGAGACTAAGCTTATTGATCCCTAACTGTATCCCTAACTCATGTATTGACTTCATTAACATGAAAAGGTTCATTTTTGGTCTTTTAATGTGCATCTACATCTGATTAATGGTTCGGACCACTTGAGAACCAAAACCTGACCATGTTGAACTGAACCAATGGTCCAGTCCAAGGTTCACCATAATCTGTAGACCGAACCAATAGTCCTGTTCTGGGTTCTCCAGAATTCCTCGAAGAACCATACCGAACCGAACCTTATCATCCCTCACGTCTAATCTGATGACGATATCCTTGCTTGTCTTTTTCCTCGTATATCGGTTCAATTTTCCCGAGTACTGTGACGTTCTCCATTTTGAAGTCAAATGGATGACTCAATTTATACCCCACCAAGAGTGTCAAACCGGCCGTGGTTCCGTCCAATTGGGCTACAACATCCCATCTGTGCATCCACTCGGAGGCTTCCTTACTAAGATAGTGTGTAAACCTGGTGATTAAGCATTTCAAGCTTAAATAACCTTACCCCGGGTCCACATAGCGATACAATGATTTGGATACCTTACGATGCTTTCTCTGCACTGTAACCGTGGATAAGTACGTATTCAGATGCGTCTGTTACATACGAAGATAAAGAATGAGACAACGACAAGTTATTCGAAATTTACACGTACGTCAAATTGAAAAACATTATAGTACTCAGGCCAGCGATCACTCCCTGAGGGCAAAGGAGAGACTTCCGTCATTGTACGCTTTTCAAGAGGTTTGAAGCCAGGATAGCCGAGCATAGGTGTACAGGAAGTCAGGTGCACGAAGAGGGCAAGAAAGATGATTCGAATGAATTTCATAATGACTCAATTATGAATCGTGGTGATACAGGCCAGCTGATGGGGGGTATGACTGTGCGGCATGCCTCCTTTTTATTTCTCGCACTCGGCGGCCACGTTAGATAAATACCCCCGACAGAAGTAGCCGACTTTCCACCGGCCGCAACGTACTGCCGCCAAGGATGATCGGAGGTCCAATTGTAATGCACTGCATATCGGTGGGCAACCCAGTAGATCCGAGAGATCTCAAAGATGCATAGTGTTCGGTTGCGACACTGTCAGATTCTGGCAGCCCGTCCAGGAGTGGCACCTCGTACATATCGAAGCAAGGGCCAAGACCAGACATAGGAGGTCCTGCCGGAGGCCCAAATTTTTTTTTTTGACTATGGCAAAAAGCTCACTGGTAGGCGTGGTCAAATGACAACTTGTCATGTACGCACCTTTTGGTGGTAGGGTCGTTCACAGTTGGCATGTTTGGTCCATTTTTCACTCCATTTTTTCCATTTCATTTTGGTTCCATTGTACTCGACAATGAAACTGAGAATGGAAGAAAAATGATTGCAAAGGGGAACCCTACCCTCGCTTTTGCAACAACGGAACCGAAAAATGCGCTTTTTAACACTATGCCTGGAGAGAAAAATGCATTTTTGCTACGATTCCGTTCCCAAGGTGTTCACAGTAACCATTTTTCACATCATTTTCCATTCCATTTTTCATTCTCTTTTGTTTGTTCCTCTGCCAAATAGCCAAAAATGAGCCGAAAATGACCCAAGACACACTAGAAAGTTCAAGTTTTCAGGTTGACTCAAAACATTGCTGAAATTAGAAGTTTCTATAAAAAGAAATTAGGAGAGCTAAAAACTTAAACTAGCATCTTTAGTGTAATGTAAAATAATGTCGAAACTCTGGAATTTAGTAGTGTTCTGAGGGTACCTAAAACTGGGTCGGAAATCAAACATTTCAGTTTGTCTGAAATCTCAATCAGGGTTTCAAGCTTCGGAATTGATTTCGGCAAGCCCGACATGTTTCGGGTAGTGATGTGCCTGGCCCGGCTCAAAGCCGGAAGCCGGGCCAAGCACATAGGTAAGCTACACTGTATCGAATAATACGACCTATCGAATGCATACAATGTATCGAGTGATATGGGTTCGGTAGATGCCGTTGAACACTCTCATAGTATATATAGTACCTATTATATAGTAACCAGTCAATGAACTATTACATTGCTTGCTGTACTATATACTAGTAGACGTAGCATTATAGTAAGTATATATGGAGGAATCGGCACCGACATCGGCTTAGGAATGGGATCGGGATCAGGATCGGGCACAAAACATTCAGTGTGCCTTGCTGACAGGAGCCGTAGAATGACCATCGACAATGAGATAATTATTATAAGTTCATGTGTAGTATATACTGAAAAATCGGCACCACATCACTTAGGTACATCGGCATCAGGGATCAGGTAGAAAATGTTCAATGTGCCCCACCAATAGGTGCCATCAGATAATTATTATAAGTTCATGTATAGTATATACTGAAGACTCGGCACCGACATCACTTACATACATCGGCATCAGGGATTGGGCACGACATGTTCAGTAGGCCATGACAACAGGAGCTATTAACAAGATAATTATTATAAGTTCATGAATAGTATATACAGAACAATCAGCACCAGCATTGGCTCGGGATTGGGATTGGGATTAGGCAAGTGCATCGGAATCAGAAATAAACTGGTCGGGGTCGAGTTCGGTTCAGGTTCGGCCATTTTTTGCTGAACCTGCACCTGAACATTGAGGTTCGGTGCAGACAGTTTCAGCAGGTGCGGTTCAGGTTCGCACCGGGGTGCACCAGGGTTCACCAAGAAAAATGAATTTTGGGAGCTCACGACAATAAAGCTAATCTACAAAATCGGGGTTGATCTCCATCCAAGCCTCATTCATCGCAGAGAGCTGCCCATCACGGTATGCAACATGAAGCCTTTGCAATGCACCAAACTTCTTACCTCCCATTTGACGACGTCGAGCATCATCCATCCGAGCCGACATCGAAAAAGATCGTTCTGCAAGGCAGGTTGAGGCTGGAATGGGTAAATAGTCCTGTGCTATAAGGCACAGAACGGGATAAACCCTCTCTTGTGCCTCAAGCTGCGACAATAAGCATTTATCACGTCACAAAACTATACAGTACTCACCCCCCACCATGGGATCAGGTCCGGGCATTGGAGTTTTGAAATGAGTGCGTCTTGTAGGTATCGCTCCAGCTCGGCACAAGGATCGAGGTCTTGATCTTGAGATGCCATTGTGGTGACATGGCTGTTATTCCTCTTCTTGTGGATTATTCTGTCCATCCAGTCATCAGCTGCAGAATTATCTAAGTGTGGGTCATAAGTTTCTCATGTACAAAACATAATGGTGCCATGGGCTCTCACCAGTGTGGGATGAAGTCTTCTTCAGTTGGGTGCATTGCAGGGATTCCTTCGATGAACTATATTCTGCATGATACTCGAGAAACTTTTCTGATGTTAGCAAGCCTATTCAAGAAATAATAGAAGACATACAATCTCCCTCATACACTCCTTACCCATCTCGACCCATTTGGGCTCCCATGCGGCATCCAAATAACTAAGTTTTTGCATTGGGTCAAGAACTGTGGGTTACAGCATGTCAGTGGTATGGATATGATGAAAACTTAGAGAACATACCATGTGAAATAAAATAGATTGATGTATCATCTGTCTTTCTATACCACTTGCTCATGTTTTTCAACCCGGCATCGAGGGCAGGTTTCACAAGTTCATACATGGGATTATTCGAGCGGCTTTCCCAATCGGATTGCACCTTCTCGAGCAAAGGAAAGACCTTGTGGATAGTGGGAGTCTTGTTTGCCAAGAGTTCACCGTGAATGTCTGCAACCATCTGGAAATTTTAAAATGAGTTTGGCAAAAAAAATCATGTCATAAGATGACTTACTTTGAGGCAATCATACGCAAGCTCAATAATTCACTACTCGGGAGAGCTCAACTTATAATCCATCCACCATTTGCCATGTGATAAAGGAGGCAAATCATCATCATTGTCAGTGAGGACACAGAAGTCATCGATCACCTGTGTTTCCATCAAGATTTGTTGGTTAACTCGGATGCAATGGACCAAACTCACCTTTTGTTGGCTCAGAATCACACAAAAACAGTTACTCAGACTCCCCCACCATCTGCGAACCCAGATCTTGATCTCCAATGGACTGCAGCCATGTGAGATACTGATCTTCTTCAGATACTCACGTGTATCCTCGCTCGATGCCCGTAGCTGGGCAATAAAAGCCATGACCTTGCCAACGATGTCGCCAGGATGAAAGGAGATGATGGACATGGCCTGGATCGCTGCAGTATTGCCCTCCGCGGCCTCGATATCCATGCTTGTGTCCACATCGAACTGGGTGTTCTCATCTTCATCTTCATCATCTTCATCATCTCCCTCACCATCGGCAGCGTTGACATCGTCCCGCACATTGTGGAGTGAGGATTTGATGGTTTGAAGGGACAGGATCTTGAGGGCATCGATGAAGTGACAGGCCATGAGGTGGAAAGTATGTTCGATACACCTGCATCCATTGTGAGAGGAGCGAGACATCCGAATCCAAGGAATTACCACTTACTGACCCCTCACTTCCTTTGGGTCAAGGCACTCTTCGTCAGGATCAATGGTCGTGCAGACGGCCCTGGTAGCCACATCATTCACCAGGACATTGTCTCCGATCAGCCATCCTAGCTGATTGATGATGTGAGCAATGAATGCCATCGATAACTTAGTAATACCTTTTCACAAAAGCCAAATCTGTCAATAATCCTCACCAATTCATTACCCACCATGATCCCTGAGTGTCTACCAATGGAATGCTTGAATGCGATCAGGTGGCTGGTGAGAGTCCACGTGTAAGGGTCGTCCTGCACCACATGGACAAACTGAATACTATAAGATGAAAATGGCTGGCGGCGTCTTGAGGACCATCCATCATAGATGACCCAGACAAGTCCTTGGATATTCTGGTGATTGTAACAATGAGATTCTCGAAAAGTGAAATGATTTGATAACTCACCGAGATCAAATTCTTATCAATTTCACTCAGCTTCATCACCTTCTCATCAACCGCAGTCACCATACATGTCTTCTTTGGGATCTCCTTGTCTGCGAGTTTCAGGTTGGTGTAGCATAGCAGGCAGCGAAAAGATGGGCACTCAATGAACCAGAAGGGCTGAGAGAACCTTTACATGAGACGGAGATGAGGAATAAAGCTAAGTGCTAACTTACCAGATTACCATCAACGATAAGCTCCAGAATGTATTCCTTCATGCTGACTTTCGTTACAGGGAGTGGAGGCTTCTTCTTGACAATGGTGAAACCCTCAATTGTTTGTTGCAAACTTGAGGAATTTTTGAAAAAGTTTTGATGACAGCGAGATAAACAGCTCACTTTGTAGGTCCTTTCCAATCTTTCGGTGGGCGCGCCTTCACCTCAACACTCTTGGCTCCACATTGTTCAAGATACTCATCATAATGATTCCTATGATTTTTTGAGCTTCTAAGAGTGAGAAAAAAACAGTGTGACTTACTGGGAGAGATGAGTTCGCAGAGCTGAAACATTCCTGGTAAAGAAGGCACCTCGCTTCGGTACTTTCGCGTTTCTGGTAAAGTGAATAATAGTAAGTTCGAAATCAGTTTGCACAACACTACAAAACCACATGCACATGCAAGGTTGGCAGTAATGCCCAGCTCGCTCGCTCGTACTGCCTTTGAGGGTGACAATACGAATGTCTTTGGTGAAGAAGAGGCGGAGGTCGCAAGTGGCATGACTTTTCTTTTTTGGGCGCTAACCCATTTGAACAATGGTTTAGCAATACAAGACCAAATGATCACCCAAATGTGACCAAGTACCTTGCTGCCCTCCTTTCTTTTCACCTGCCAGTACAACTGTGTTCCCTTGTCATCATTTTTGTCGTTGCTTCCCTCATGATCTTCCTCGGCATCATCTTCGTGGCCATCAGCATCATCTTGGATGTTGATTTTCACCACCCTGCCATTTCCTGATGAGTCGACAGGTTTGTCAACAGCCATTGTATCGTCATTGGAGAGCACGTAATCTTTGTCTTCATTCTGCAGATTGGGTTCATCCAACTGAGGAGTTCTTAGGTATGAGTTTTTGATGAAATAGTTGGTGGCTTACACGAGTTTTTTTGGGGTTTCTTTGCTGCAAATCTTGCAAGTCCGACTCGGGGGTGTGTGCACATTTAGGGAAGCCAGGTGGATTCTCATCGGATGGTGAGTTAAGCCAGACCATCTTGTTTGCTTCTTTGAGCATTCCATCAGCGTTGCACGCTTCGCCGACAGGTTTTGTCGCATCATTCTGGGCTCGGATGTCAATTTTGAGCTCTGACATATGATGGTGAGTTGATCAAGCCTGATACAACATGTAACAGACTTACGGCCTTGAACTGCATGCATAGAGACCGGAGCATTGCTGGTGGTGCTACCTGCATCCCAACTCACATAAGTAAGTCATGTTGATATGAGCAAAGTTAACGTTTAACCTTCGTTGTTCCCAGGGCCATTTGATCCAGTCATCATGGCAGGATAGTCGAGTCCTCTGGAGTGCTTTGAAGGCTGGGAGATCCATGGTCCAGTTATAATCAAGAAAAGATTGACTTGGTCACATTTGGGCATTGGAGAGAACAGGGGAGCTGCGTGACTCACAAAAAAGACTGCTACATTTTAAGTCTGAGAAAACACTTCTTCCTGTTTCTTCTTCTACTGCATTGATTGACAGACTGTCTTGTATCCAAGTATTGTATGGTTCTCGTATTATTTTACATCATAGTTGAGTAATAGAATGCTACCATCAACATACAGTGGCGGTGGTGCACCGAGGTGCACAAGTGTTCGCACCTCAGGTGCAGGTTCAACCCCTCACTGAACCTGCACCTTCTATGGGGTTCGGGTGCAGCTACTGGACTGCACTGCACCTCGAACCTTGGGTTAGGTTCGGGTTCGGTGCAGGTTCGAGAGGTTCGGGAACCGGACCCTGACCAGTTTAATTGGAAAACAAGTGAAAAATAAGTGTCCATTCTTAGCTTAAATAACAATATTGTACTGTCCTAGTTACATAGATGTAAGGTAGGCCTATCATTGAGTAAAGCCACATCAATGAGAATCAGCAGGGGAATCGGCCTTGTTGTCATTGGCATGAACTTTCAAGAACCAGCTTCTCAACCTTGGCCATGTAAAGATGATGACTGGCATCCTTGTATGATATGCCAAGCTGGGTTTGGAGGGCCTTCACATCAGCATAACAGCTCAACAGCTCCATATCTGTCAACTTCTGCAATGGCATAAACCGATATAGCTGCACAAATGAGGCTGATGACACTTACTGGATCGGCAGGTAGCTCGAGCTGATTTTGGGCCACAGTGTAGGCTGGTTCATTGGTCATGTTTCCAGACTGCAAATTAATGATGAGTGATATGATAAAGGCATCAGCACCAAGAGAGGATGGCTTCGGGCCCATCAGGCCAAATATCGGCACTGGCCAATATCAGCATCAGCATCGGCCAGAGGCATGGACAGTTTGAAGCGAAGGAACACTTACCCCTCCATATGCATCTTGCACATTAAGGTCAACCTTCTTGCGATAGACCTCCATCACCTGATGGGTGGCTGGAATCATAAAAGGGGGCACTATATAGTTCTGCCCATCATCACTGTGGATAACGACATACCCCTGTGGAATATCCCCCTGGCTTTCCTGCTGATTGCTCATTGTAGATGGATGGATGTAACAACTTTATCTTATAACAACTTTATCTTATATCGTACATTGGTGTTTCATCAGTGATAAGACAATGTTTGTTTGTCCATTGTTCTTTGTTTGTCATTTGATCTTACATCAACATCAACATGTGTTGGTTGATTTTCATCTTTTCATATCAACATCCATCTGCCCCATCCCCATATCCATCTGCCCCATCCCCATACCTGGCCTGAGTCATCATGAACGTTACACCAGCAAGAGTCCTTGGCCACCTCAGCAAGATTGATATGGAAGTGTGGAAGGGCCTTCACATAGGGAACATCAAGGCCATGATGAAGGATCAGAAAGCCACCCTCGTAAATGATCCACATAATTTCATGACTTGGACGACACTCACATACTTTAGAAACAATTGTTCTCTTGGATAAAACAGCTGAAATTCAAGCCGTCTTTCTTCAAAACATGTTTTTATAGGGATTCATTGTGGCATGGGGAAACTCAGAGAAGACAGAGGACCAGTGGTTTATCGAAAGTCAGTGGAAGGCCATGAGTAAATGGGATGAGGAACATGGGGTAGCAGCAATGGCAGTCAGGGTAAGATCGGGGGATCGGGGTAAGACAAGATCAGCAGTGGCACCGGCATCAGGAGTGGCTGGACCCTCAACATCAGGAGCAGGTGTAGCAAGATCGGCAGTGGCACTGGCATCGGGAGCGGGTGGACCATCAACATCAGGAGCAGCTGTGGGAATGTCATCAGGAGTGGCATCGGGAGTGGCATTGACACCAGTACCCCCACATGCAGCGCTGGCACCAAAAGCAACACTGGCCCTCAAACCAGCCAATGCACGAAAAACAGTCATCAAACCAGTTGAACCATTGCCCAGACCAGTGGTGGTACATGCTGAACCAGAAGCTTCAGGATCCAAGCCCCCAGCATGACACCCACACTGTCCAGGACCAATCATCCCCATGATCACAGTAACAGGTTCCAGGCCAGTAGTCCAGAGTGACTCAGATGCATTTGAGCCCGATGAGGAGGGGGAAAATGAGATGGAGAGCAAGGCCAATCCTGAGCCCCCAAAGAAGCGGAAGTGGGAGAATGCCCAGAAGGCAGAGGCATGAGGAGCACCCTGGCCTGGAGGTCACTGCCCGACACCATGTAAATGATGTGCCCAGTTTGGGTGAGATTGTTACGAGCAGGTTAACAGTAAAACAGCATGCTACAACTGTGGGAAGAGCAAGGTGTGCTGCAACACAGAGGAGATGGATCGAGTGACAAGACTGAAGAAAGCAAAAGGATCAGCCAAAAGCAAAGGGAAGAAAGTCCCCGCTTCCAGGCAAAATGAAGAATCGCCCAGGCAGTTCACTCAAGTGGAAAAAGGGAAATCCAAAGGTAAGTGTTCCATATCACAACAAATACAACCACTAACTCATATACTTATTTATAGCCACACATGGTGATATCCAGATGGCTGATCCTGACCCTGCTTTCACTGCCGCTCCCACTTTCGCTCCTGCTCCCACTCCTGCTGCCGATTCCACTGCTGAAGCCCACTATGCCGATCAGTACAATACCCTTGCCAATCGCTTGGATGACCTCGAGCATGGTATAAATCAACAAACATATGACCAGGCATGGTGGGTCAAAGAAACAATCCAGGACACCTTGCTCGAGGTACAGGGACTGTGGGACATGGTCAACAAGCTTATGAGGAGGATGAATGATGTTGAACAGTACCTCGGGTGGCAGTCTCAGCCCATCGCCTTGTATGACGGCCAGTCTTTCTGGCAGGTGAATTGCATCGAGAGGGAAGCAGGATGGAAGAAGAGATGGGCAACATGAGGGAGGATGAAGTGAATCCCATTGCTGCTGCTGGTGCCATTTACAATCACATTGAGGTTATGGAACCAATGGAGGGAATTACTGCTGTAGAGATTGCTGCCAATGCCAATTTGAGAATGGACAGAGAAATGGAGGTTGGGAGTGAACCAATGGTGAGCTGGTGGAATGGGAAGTCCAGCCAAGCAAGCCTGAACACTTTGAGCCCAACCATATCCAGCATGCACTGGCCATGCCCGATCTTTCTCAACCTGCTGTGGAGGAAGTAGGAGAGACATCTTTGCCTGCTGCTCCCCCCATCCAAATAATTCCCACCATGCCACAGGACTCTCAAGAAATGGTGCAGCAACAAACATTGATGGCCCCACCACTCCCTCCACTGTTCACCCTGACTGCACTCGATGAGCATGAGGCGCGCTCACTAGAATTGGCAGCGGCATCAGCAGTCGACAGTATTGCCTCACCTTACCCCTCCCCTGCTCCTCCACAGTTGCGCAAGTCCCCATGGCTACTGTCACCTGGTCCATCGGGACTATCACATACCACTCCTCCACCTGAAAGAGGCCTGTCACCCTCCCCCCATGCCTCCCCTCCACCTGTCCCCTCATGGCCTTACACCTCAGCCATCTGGACTATGTTCCAGGAGTACCACTTCTTAGCTAAACATGAAGAAGAGATCGGGAACTTCTGAGGACTGAGATGATGCCAAACAGGGCAGAAAAGAATAGAGGGGCATTTTTTTTGTGTTACTTGACATGTATATAAAAGTTGAACTTTTGTAACTGTATTTAGAAATTGGTAAATCTACTATGCAAATTTCACTTTCTGAATTCTCTGTCTTCTCCCAACAGTCTGGGTTGAGATGGCTTCCTGCTGTGCAAGGTCATCAGCTGTCCTTCGGATGCATTGGGTGTCTGATTGAGTGTTTTGAGAGAATGGCGGGGTCATTTGTTGAAATGTGTCTACTGCCAATACTGCTGTTGCCAATCCCACTGTTGCCAATCCACCCATTGCTGACCCACCCATTGCCGATCCTACTGTTGTCGATCCTACTGTTGTTGCCCATCCCATTGTTGTTGCCCATCCCACTGTTGCCCATCCCATTGCTGATCCTACTGTTGCTGATCCTACTGTTGCTGATCCTACTGTTGTTGCTGATCCTACTGTTGCCATTGCCAACCCACCCATTGCAGATTCTACTGTTGCCAATCCCATTGCTGATCCTACTGTTGCCAATTCTACTGTTGCTGATTCTACTGTTGTTGCTGATTCTACTGTTGTTGCTGATTCTACTGTTGCTGTTGCCAACCCACCCATTGCTGATTCTACTGTTGGTAATCCTAACGCTGCTAATGCCCTTGCCCTTGCAAGCGGGTCCTCAGTCCATTTTCCCCCCTCAAGTTGTCGAGGCTTTGGATGTCCTGAGCTTTCTTGGGGTGGAGTGGTCCCAGTGTCCATTTCTTCCAACAGAGATAAATCAATTGTGTATTCATTTCCATTGGCATTTGCAACTGCTATGGGTGTTGTGATGTACCTCACATAGATGAGTCGAGGCACAAGATACTCTGGTTCACCATCACCAGGACCATTAATTGCCTGTGGTCAAGTGACACCAGCTGTGCAGAGCATGTCCATTGTCCTTTGATTGACTTGGATATAGTTCGACTCAGTATCTATAATTTGCAAGGACTCAGGCAGACCAGAGTTGGGGCCTGATCTGCCGTAGTTGTATCCATAATTTGCAAGAATTTAGGGGGGGTCAGAGTTGGGGGCCTGAGCTGCCGTTGATCATTGGAGAGCTTACTGTCCCTTGCTTTTGCCTTTCCCAACTTTCCTGCTCCTTGATCGGGTGGCATTGGACTCATGTTTGGCAGTCGGCTCTCGGCCATGGCATTTGGAAATGCATCAGGAAGAAGGGTTGTTCAATTCGTCTGGATAGTGTGTAGGCAACATCCCATCACTGGCTTTGATGGCTTTGAACCAGAATGCTCTTTCAGGACCCTGGGCTGTTTGTCACTGGTAAACATGGTCAAAGAAGTCTTCTATGACCCCCTTGTGCAAGTTCTATGGGTCTCTGAATTTAAACCTAGCTGGGAGATATTCTGAATTGATGAATGAAGAGGTATGATCAGCAATTGCTTTGAATGGGATATGGCGGCGATGACCACCATTTGCTAGTTCTGCAGGGAGATAAGTAATGGTTTGTGGAATAGAAAGTCATTATACTGTAATGCTGCCCAAGATACAAGACAAACCACTCTTCAAGCTCTTTTTTCTTGTATTCTGATCCTTTTCATGGTGTGGGAAGGAGTGGGAACCCATCTGTAGTCATCTGTAGTCAGGTTACTGTGGCGTTAGGTTCTCTTGAAGTCAGGTCCAGTGTGTGTAAATTCTTCAGATAGATTATGAACTTTTGCTTCAGGTCCCAAACCTGAGCATCATATGTATCAAGAAATGATTGTCCAGGGGTGCCCATCAGAGAGGCGACATGTTCATGACTGGAGTCAGTATTGGCATTGGCATGTCATTGGCAGTAAACGATTTGGACACTCATGCATCGACAACAATCAATCCATTAGGTGCAGTATAAGCTGTGAAGATTACAGACAGCACACCCATTTCTAGCCAGTGTTGTCGTGCACTCTCCTCCACACGCTTAAGCAGATTTTTTTTTGTGAGACTGTGAAATATTAGTTATCTCTGGCATCGGCCTCTGCATCAGCATTCACTTACCTTCACTTCATCTGCTCAGAATATCCTTCCTGCATTATTTTCTTCCACTCGGCATTGAGGACTGCTTTCTCCTCTGCAGTCATGTTGTCAAAAACATGCTTGATAGCTGGCAGTTGCATCTGGAACCATCCAGGTGTACTTGTGGTGGCATGCTCAACATTTAACAGGTTTGCAATCTGTTGGAACACTCAGTCCTAGTATAAGCTCCAAATGGCTTCCGACTGCTTCACTCAGAAGTTGTTGGATTTCTGTGAGGAGCTTTTGGTCATTCACCAGTTGTTGGAAAGCCAGGTTGTTAGTTCCTGGTGATGTTATCAATACTACATCCTTGACATGCTTGAGAGTCTACCTTGGCACAAGCACAACTCTCCTCATCATCCTTTGGGGCCTTGTCAACTGACACCCAGTAATTGAATATTGCAGGGAGAATGTTACTCCTGAGTATCTGCACTTGGCCAGCTTTTGAGTCCTGCATTCGGAATCCTACTTTATAAGGCTCAATTATCTTCTGCTCCTCGACTGTATATCTGCTCCCCTTCCAGTACTGTCTCAACCGCAGGGTCTGTGAGGGCTCAGGCGGCATTGGAGGGGATTGATGTGGAGGAAAGAAGAGATTGGCATGACATATCATCGAACATATCATTGGCATAAGGATCACATGAGGATCACACAAGGATCACACAAGGTCAGTAGTACAATATTAATAGTCATACATGTCATTCATTCCCCTTGAATCATCATGAGCCTAACAAGACCTCTTTACAAGCAAAAGAGAAGATCAAAGAAGAATGCCACCCTGCATGAGGACGATGATGATACTGTCGATACTGTTACACATGTAGAAGTTGAAGTTAACATGAAACATGGACCAAAGACAAAGTGTATCAAGGTCCCCTTGACTGCCTCTATCGAAGAACAGGGTTCAGGTATCCATCATAATCCCGATCTTGCTGTAGGTGCAGGTTGTGATATGCAAGAACCTCAGGTTGCCAAACAGCTGAGTCGGCCACACATTGGCATGGTCAGTTTCTGACACTGATTAACTTACCAAGGCTCATATGCAAATAATAGAGGCAGTGAGACTATGTCTTGGAGTTTGTTGGATGAGTAGATGAATTGCTGCAAGCATCCCTGTCTTGGCAGGCATGGTCAGCTGACAAACAAGTTTGCAATCACTGTCCATCCAATAAATGGGCAATTTGGAGATGTATTGATTGTTCACTGGGGAGCATGCTTTGCTGCACATGCATGCATGTAACCCACAGAGAAAATCCCTTCCATCGCATTGAATGCTTGACTGGCATGCACTTCTGCCTGGCTGAGCTATGGGAGGTCGGCACATACATTTTAGTCCAGTACCAGACAGATCAGCCAATTTGCAACGCTCTTAACTTCCAACTAAAATATCTGGAGACATTCGAAGACATGAAGGACAAAGCAGAGCAAGAGTCCTTCAATTGGCATGCTGATGATCAGCATTGGCCCTCATTACCTGACTCAGCATCGGGAATGTCAGTAGATGGAATCGGCCCCGATGAGGCACCCAGGACTGAAGATGAAACTGGGGCTGGCTCAGCATTTTTTGATCACCTTTATGCCCTCTGGTGTCAAGGATGGGAGAATATTGACATTGAGGATAGTTTACAAGACTTCTTTGATGGCAATGACAAATATGAAGTTGAAGATGCCAATGAAGACATCTATGGGTTTGACCCATATTTGCCTAATCCTAATCAACCTGCTGATGCTGAGCTGACCATGGCACTGCCAACTGCCAATGCCATTTTGAGCCCCTCACTACCGATGGCCGATGCCTTGAACAACAGTTATATCCGTGTAGTGCATACAAATGAAATACATCACTTAGCAATGGTTACCTGCCAGTGTCAGGGGGAACACCGAATTCCCTTGGACCTAGTAACCAGTAACTTACTACCCACCAGCTTCACCAAAATATGGACTTTTTTCACTGTGCAGGTCCTAGACCATTTTTGGCTTTGTAATCTGGAATTAAAGGCATTAGCCTATCAGTTTTACCAGTTGATTCAGTGCATAACATTGCCGATGAGGCCTGCCAAAGTGGTCAATCTCTACCACGAGCTTCAGCACATGTCCTGCTTATGGCATTGGATGAAAAGATTGAAGTGGGCAGGGTATGGACACAATCAAAGAGATCCTTTGAATCCCAAACCAGGATCACTTGCCAATTTTTGTCCGGCCTGTTCTCAAGTCGGCATAAATATATCGGAAGATTGGAAGGATGATGTAAACCAATGAGTGACTAAATACTTACACCAGTATCTAAAATGATCGTGCCAAAATTAGATTTGTTTTTAAATGCATATTCATGGCTGATGGCAACTTCAAAGCTGATCATGTTCAGCAGAAAAATGCTGATGATGGTATATGGCTATGGAATGGAGGTGGAATGGCTCCAAATCAAGCTGAATATGAGCAGTTCCTCCAAGCTGCCATAGAATTATCAATGGCAGGCACCATTCCCTGTCAACGACCGATGCCAATGCTGATGCTGGTCTGATCATGACCCGGTTTTCCAGAAGGCTCCTTGCAAAAACAAATTCCTGGCCCTTGTGATCGCTTTTCTGGCATTTAAGGCATGTGATAGGACTGGACTGGCAGCCATTGCATGTGCACAGCATGGCTGCTATGTACCAAACACATTGGTAGACTTGTTCCATGGAGAACAGCAAAAGAATGTCAACTTTGCTTTCCTTCAAGCACTGAAGATCACCAGGGTTGACCCTCAACAGGGAGTCATGCTCATTTATGACATTGTCTGCCAGTACATCATCCACATTCGGGACCTTATTGGTGCCCATCTGCCCGCCAGCTTGACCATTGACAAGCCTATTGGGCTTTTGCATGTTCATGGCCACAAGAACGAATGCTTTTTTTGCTCTGCTCTGTCCTTCATTCCTGGGTCAGGCATTGTAGCAGGAGAAATACTCGAGTCTCTGTGGTCATCACTGAATTCCATTTCCCCAACAGTCAGAACAGCAACCTTGGCACATCGGGTGGAAATGCTTGATGATCATGCTACAGATTCAAATCACAAAGAAATGCTCGGCATGACAGTTAGACTGTGCTCAAAATTTCAAGAAGCCCTGGAGTTCTCCACACGACTTGGCCAGCACCGTGCGGAACTGACCAAAGCATTTGTCCAACAGGCAATCGAAAGATGGGAGGATGAAGTGACATCTGCAGAATCCCTGAGGCTAACAAATGTAAAGGTAATGGATATGTATGCCACTCAGGGATCGGCATCAGCATCATCGGCACTGACATCAGCATCGGAGTCAGCATTGGTATTGGTTCAATCCCCTGTTGAAGAGTGGATTGATTTTGCTATCATTCTTGAACAGATGCAGTAAGTTGGACTGTCTCTCCATTACATCCCATCATTGATGTGTGCCAGGATTGAATTATGAGACAAAGTCTGTTGACTTGGTAAATCACTGCACGTTTCTGATACACAATCTGTTGAACAGGAAAGGGAAGCTCTTGCATCCCACATGGTAACCTTAAAACATTTACAAAACTCTGCCAATATTGCTGATCATGAGATTGCTTCCTCACGAATCAGGTGTGACAATGAAGCCAAATTTGATTCCTCCAATGAACTAAACCCAGCCGAAGATGACACTCCAGTGGCATTGGGTCCTTCAAATCCTTGGGCCCACCCTATTCCAGTTGAGGACCAACAAGTATATCTCCCATGTAATGGTAATCTTGCTGATGTAGAGATTAACCTCTGCAAGAACCAGGCAAGCTGACTCCTGCATCAGCTGTGGGAGCTCATTGCCAACAAATCATTTCAGTATTCACACATCATGCGAGCAGTGCCACAAAAGGGAGTTTGCACCTGGTCATGAGCCATTGTCCAGGAGTTGGGGAACAAAATTACCTTGCATACCAGAATGTATAACCATTGCCAAAGCTAATTGCTGGCACTGAATTGTGATGCTGAGACATTGAGTATGTTTCAGCAGTTAACGAAGGATGACCTTCATGCCAGTACTGCTATTTTAAAGCCAAATGTACCTGGTTCCACTACTCTTCATCTATCCTAGATTTGGCACAATGCCTACATTCAGACTGGTGTCTTTGCCGATGAGGAGATTGGGGTTGGGGCCAATGCCAGCTGGGTTTGGGAATGTAAATGTCTTTAGTTGTGATTCATTTTGATTTCACTAACATTTTTCATAGTCAGGTGCATCCATTAGCTTCGATCATGGGCTCAGAGGAATAGATGGAGGGAGGAATTTCTACTGATCACATATGAAATGCAGTGGACTGTGCGGTATTTCATTTATCAAAGCCAACTGTGGCAGTCAGCCTCCCACTCCGAGAACACCCTTCCCGGCCCCCTAGCCTATGCTAATTGTCAGCAGGCTGTATGGCACGAATTGGCATTGAGGGCTGACAAAGCATTTAGATCAACAAATGTCAATTATATCTCCCCTCTATTATGTAAACTTGATTATCTTGATCATTAACCACAATCACTATGAAAACTCTCTCAATCTTCAACCCTTTTTCTTTGCAATTGAGGCTGAAAGTTCCACTTCAAATGCATACACAGGAAATTATTTGGTATGCAGAGTCCCGATTCTGGGCTGTTTTGTTGGAGATTGAGGAGGAAAATGTCATCAAACAATGATGGATGCAAAAAACTCTGTATGCCAAACTTGTAAGATTAGATTAAATCTTTTTAAAAGTAATATCTAAAAAATATCACAGATATATGTCATGTCATGGATCAGTACTGCTGCCAGCATCGGCCTGGTGATTGATGTGCCAATCCTGCTGCAGTCCTTGGCCCACAGTTTGGCCAACATTAATTTAGATCACCTACCCCTTGGATTCCATACATCTCTCTTGGCCGCATTGGATGATGGTGTCACGATGGACAGTCTGAGCTGCCTTGTATCTTCATATGCATGTGATTGGTGGAGACATGTTAGGAAACCAGACCCAGCAAGGATTTTAGGCATTGACACCCTGGATGAGTGCCTTGATCACTATCAGCAATATATCCTTTCCCCAGTCAGCTTGACTCCTACTGATAGCCAGCCTACACCCGATGCTCCCAATGCCCGAGCCGATGCTAACTGCCAAGCCAATTGCCAATCTTGCATCAACCTGCATGCTCTTATTGATGATATGTTTAATGAAGCATGCAGTACACATAATTTCATAAATGGCTGCAAATCATCAGCAGATGCTGCACTCAATGCCAATGTGAGGAAAGTGGCAGGGTTTCATGTGCTTCATGAGCTCGCCCTGTTTAAGGAGCTTCAGGTTAAACTGCAGACTTTGTCTTCAGTACTGGCATTAAAAAAAACCCCTCAATATGCCAGGGGACCTTTAAAGCAATCAGCTGTAAGAAGACAATTGCAACTCATGGGAGCATGCGCACAGGCTGAACTTGAGTGCCTGGAGGCCCTTCTCCCCACCTCCCACAAGTGGACCTGGGGTGTTGACATCACAGAGAATGATGTCTTGGCAATCAACCAGGCAACCAAGGGCAAGGGAAGGGCACATTATTCCAGGTACACAAGGTCTCTGCCTGATGGTGGAAACCAAAAGGAGTGGTCAGTCACACCAAGTCTCCCAACAGCGTGCTCTGCTGCCTACAGTCGACCACTCACAGTAACTGGTGTCAATGCTGGGCTCTATTTTTCAACTACTGGATCCAACCATTCAGCACATTCCAATTCCATGCCCAATGCCAATGCCAATCCCATTCCTGCTCCCAATGCCAATCCTGTTCCCACTCCCAATGCTGATCCTGTTCCCACTGATGCCAATCCTGATGCTGCTGCCGATGCCAATGTGCCCATGATATGGCAGGGTGAAGATAATGCAGCAAATTATGCTGATCCCACCACCTTTCAGGCAGCCATGGCATTTGATACTGATTCCTCATCTGCCCATAGTGGTTCCCCAACTGGCTTGGATGTTGCTGACTTTTACCTTGCTGATTTTACCCCTTCATCTCCACCCAAAAATCCCCTTCCAATGCCTTTTGCCACTGCGGCTGATGCAGCGGATGTTTTCCTCTCATTTTCAGGAACAGATTCTGCTAGCTCTGGTGGTGAATCCAATCATGATGCATCTTCACTTGGCAATCCCATTTCAACAGCCTTTCCCACTGGATCTGATGCAGATGATGTTTCCTTTTCATCATCAGAGACAGATTCCACTAGATCTCATGGCAAATCTGAATCTGGTGCCGATGTTGATGCTGATACCGATACTGACTCAGAGGATAATTTTAGTGGTGAGTCCCCCAGCGCCTCCCAGATAGAGCACCCACTCCTTCTCACATCACACTGCCCACCTATAGTCATGTGGACTTTGGTTATGTTGATGACACTTGGTTGTCTGGCTCTGATGATATGGACACTATGGACGATGAATGATGCACATTTATTTCATGTATATACTATACATAAACTTATAATAATTATCTGATGGCGCCTGTCAGCAGGGCACACTGACCATTTTGTACCCAATCCCTGATGCCGATGTACCTAAGTGATGCCAGTACCAATTTTTCAGTATATACTATACATGAACTTATAATAATTATCTTATTGTCAATGGTCATTCTACGGCTCCCATCAGCAAGGCACACTGAATGTTTTGTGCCCAATCCTGATCCTGATGCCATTCCTAAGCAAATATCAGTGCCGATTCCTCCATATATACTTGCTATAATGCTACGTCTACTATATGGTACAGCAAGCCATGTAATAGTTCATTGACTGGTTACTATATAATAGGTACTATATATACTATGAGTGTGTTCAAAGGTGTCCACTGAACCCGTATCACTCGATACATTGTATGCATTCGATAGGTCATATTATTTGATACAGTGTAGCTTACCTATGTGGGCCAAGCCAAGCCATTGGTGACAGCCGAGCAAGGGCTTTGACCCAGCTCAGAAGCTAAAAGCCAAAGCTGCCAGCTTTTAATTTTAGCGCATACAAGTGCAATAGCAATCATCAAAATCAGTAGAAATCTGATCATGAAATGGATGATTTAGGTCATGTGAACTTGTTCATCATGGCATTTCAAACTTTTTCTTCGATATAGTTTTGTGATATGTTCACTCTGACAGCAATATCTGCCCTCAACCACAAATGTCTACCGCTGATAGGTCCACTGCGTGCTTTAAGGTCTGGAAAAGGATCCCACTTGTATCAAAACATTATGAGATGCACTCTTAATCACTACAAATGCCACGAAATTAACCTCGAATCATTTTTGCATTATTTTGCATTATTTCGGACGACTGCGAACAACTTCGATCCATTTCGTGACATTTTGAACTACTTTGCAGTACTTCGAACGACTTCGGCGGCTGTATAGTTGTGTTGAAACACTTTCGATACACACTGTACATCCAGAACAAGCTATTCTGTTGCATATCGAGCATTACCAGACACGACGAGAGAGTACAAGAGAGTTAGAATGCGATAAGTGCATTTTTGTATTTCTTTGATATATTGAAGCACAGGATAAGTACTTTTACTATATGGGAAAACTGTATGTTTCATCATTTATCATTTCTCATTTATTTTTGATCTACAAAGTCCTCATTGTATGATATATCTGCCTCATGTTTTACACATGTTTTTATTTCCTTTTTAGTACTATCTCTTCATTTTGTATATAGACTTGTATTAGTTAGTCAGAACAAAAAGAGAAAAATGGGGAATAGCACAAGTTACCCTCACAGTTATCATCTGACTTAAGAGCCAATCTCTTGAGTCTTAGTTCACATCGTATCTCTAAGTTCTGCAAAATATCGCGAACTTCTTCGAAACTATCATATTCGCTCTCCGTTTTATCACCCATCGCCTACTGCCATTCGACAAACACTTCACATTCATTAAACTCACTCTTCGATATACCTCAAACCTTTTTGAACTTATTCGAACTTTTTCAGACTACTTCGCATGACTTCGAACCTATTTCGCACATCTTCGAACCTCTTTTGAACTATTTCGAACACCTTTGTATGCCTATACAGACTATTATCCACAGCCCTTACCATTTCACATCACTAAACATTACGCTTTGGTCTTAGTGGTGATATTTAGTACCACCTCGCACCCTTCCTCTGGCCTGTGTTATACCATCTGAAGCCATTAGTAGGTTTTGTTTGGGTTTCTGGGTTGAGTATCATCACCGCATCTCTTGTTGCAGGAGCTCCTGCATATATATGTACAACTCGTGTAGTTTTTTTCAATCAGATTTTTCCTTTCCTCGATCTCTAAATCAACACTTCAAATCTCTGCAAAAATATCCACAATCTCAGAGATCAAGACTCTCATCAAAGCTATTATCACCCTCTCAAATACTTTACCACAGTCTGTTTAACAAGGCACAAAGGAGGATAAGATCTGGAGTGTTATGAATCCAGAGGAATGAGAGACAGCTCATGAAACATTTATGTTTGGGGAGGATTGCTGAGATGCTTCTGGCCATTTGCAAGGGAAAGGTTGGATTAGGTCATGTTTGTTCTTATCTGTCTAAAATTGACTGGGCAGATAATTTTCCATCGGATATTGTTGAGATCAAACTATAGTGACTAATCACAGAACTCAAACATTTTCAGTATGTTTTTCACACATTTTCAGCTATTTCGTCTTGTGGCTGATATCCACCTACTAGTGGTTCTGATGCTGGTCCAACTGTCCAAAAATGACCATCATACCAAACTGCCCCAACCTCAAAGTTGACCAATGCCAACAATGCTGCACAGCCCAAACTCTCTTTCAAATGCAAAGCAGTGCAGGCATTTCATACACAATGGGCCCAAGAAAATTTTAGAGGATTCAATAGAGTATAGAATACTAGTGTGGGACACTGGCCTGTAATTAAGTCTAAAACAAAAGGTGGTGTTACTAATAACTGTGGCTATGCACCACAGCCATTTGTTTGGTGTTGGCATTGGTGTTGCATAATGTGCCTACCACCACCTAATTTTAACACTCCCCCTCGACACCTATGCCCATCCCTACGTGATTAACAAGGTCATTGTGTTTTGGCTTTGGTAATGCCTTGGTAAGCAAATTGGCTAAGTTGTCATCCATTGCACAGTACTGAATGCATATCTCATTAGAGATGAGTTTCTCACATATGAAGTGGTGTTGGATGTCGATGTGTTTGGTGCAGCCATGATTGATGGCATTGTGAGAATAAGCAATCATGCCTTGATTGTCCACCTTCAGGATGGTGGGTCCAGAGTAGGGAATGCTGAGTTTGGCAGTAAGAGTCCATAACCAGATTGCTTGGCACATTGCTAGACTCTCTGCCATGTACTCAGCTTCTATAGATGATAATGCAATTGTTGGCTGCTTCTTTGATTGCTAAGAAATTGGTCCGCCAGTCATCTGGAAGACATCTGGAAATAGATTTTCAATCATTGATGTTTGATTCCCAATTGGCATCTGAATAAGCAAGGGGTTCGACTTCTCCCTCTTGACAGTCGACAATCCCAAGTTTGTGGGTGCCATTAGAATACCAGAAAATGTAGTCCAATTAAATTGACTAAGCATTTAGACTGCAAATGAGATGTTGGGTCATGTTCCGATCACTGCATACATAAGTGATCTGATCACACTCTGATACTTGGGGATATCATGATGCTCGTCATCAGGTGTCTTGGTCAATTTGATGTTAGGATCCAGTGGTGTACTGACAGAGTGTGAATCTAACATTTCAAACTTCTCCAAGACCCTCTTGATATATTGGGCTTGCACAATTTTGATAGTGGCCCTTTCCAAGTCCCTGTCTAATTCTAGTCCCACAATTTGCTTTGCCTCTCCCAAATCCATGATCGTGAATTACTTCCTCAATTAGGCTTTTATTTTGGTGATAGCATCAATATCTGATCCTAGAATGGTCATGTCATCGATATGAACCAATGCAATTTTTTCAAAATATGAATTAATAATTCTAATTGATTAAATTTAAAATAAAAAACAAAATAAAAAATAAAAAATAAATAAAAAAAATCAATGTTTTTAATTTAAAATGAAAAAGCAACAAAAAAGTATAGTTTTTAGATATTCACTGATTGAGTATAAAGATGGGTGATTAGAAGATCATGATTGGTGTGCCCAATATAAACACATTGATCCAAGAAAAGCAGCATAAAATTCATTTTGAGAAAGGTTTGGTTGAGTTCATCATTCCAGGCCCATTCCACCTGTTTCAATCCATAGAGAGGTTTTAAGAGTTACCATACACACCCGCTACTGTCATCATATTCCAATGGCTGCAACATGAAAATAACCTCCTCCAAAACTCCATTAAGGTACACACCCACCACATTGACCACATGAATCATGAGTTCTAAATTCATTGTGAGTGCTATTAATAGCCAGAATGTTTCTAGCATAACTAGCACAAAGGTTTCCACAAAATCCACTCCCAGAATTTGGGAACATCCTTTTGCTACAAGCCTAGCCTTATGCTTTGTGATTTCCCCGATGTGATCGCACTTGATGCAATATACCCACTTGCTCACAATTACCTGGTGATCAGGGGGTAAGTCAACCAATTTGTAAGTGCCTCATTTGGTTAACTGCATTATTTCGGTGTTTATCACCTTCTTCCATTTCAGCCAATCTGATCTCCCTTTTGCTTCTTTCACTGAAAGTGGGTCATCCTTGGATGTTGCCCTGATTATTGCATAATCAATTGTGATGTAGCCAGACTCTTCTATAGTTGGCACATGATGCTTCCATTCCTTTGGCCCACATGCATTCAAGTTATTGAGTCACTGGTAGTTGACGAGTGGTTTTGCAAGAATACAACTTGATCGTTTCTGGGGATCGGTATGCGAGATGGTGATGATTGATGTATTTTTTTTTCCAGTGAGTGATCCGAATTTGATGTGGTGCCATTCACACTGTCACCCAAAGTCTGCTTGGTGCTGGTTTCATGCTCTCCCTCAAGTAGTGCAGGGTGAGTGACCTTCACAATGTTAGAATCAGAATTTTCTGACATGAACACCACATTCCTAGAGGTAAGAATTTGGTGGGTCTGGCAATTGTAGTACCTGTATCCCTTAGTACTGTCAGCTATTCCCACAAAGATAAATTGGTGTGATTTTGGATCAAGTTTTGAGTTTTTTCCATTGATAGGTCCCTAGCACAGTTCGAGCACCGATACATCAGTTTTTGCATTTTCAATCAATTTTGAATGCTTTGTACAGCTCACAATATACACTTGGAACATCTTCAATAACTTCCAAACCAATTTCGAGCAATATCGTAGCTATATCAGCCTTCAAACAAGTCTGAAGAAACTTTGAAAATCTTTGAAAAACATCAAACTTCAAAAAACATTTTCGGACACAGTATTTCCTATTTGAACAATCTTCGGATGCATTCTGGACACATGGAGCACTATTCCAAGTATATTGAACACATTTTGATTGCATGTGCATGCATACAATCGGTGCAAAGCAGTTTCCGATGTTTTATGCAATTTATAACAAGGACAGTCCATTTTGGTGTTTCAATAATATATTGAAACATTAGAACAAGTACTTTTGATATACTGTGACCCTGATGTTCTACACATGTTGTATTTTCTTTTTAGTACCATCCCTGCAAAATGTATATAGACTTGCACTAGTTACTAAAACAGACAAGCAATCGTTTTCCTCCCAGATTGCAGTGATTTGAGAGTTCAGTTTACTCTTCTTCAGTACAAAGTCTTGTATCTATACTAAATTTCTTCAAAAATCCTCAAAAATCCTTGCATTACACCAATTTTACTCTCATTTCCCTCGATTCACCTTGCTTCACTTGTATTACTCATCTAGTTCCTCAATCTTGCATCCAAACATATATTTGCACTCCAAATTCATCAATTTAGCCACAAAATTCCATGAAACACATTCTTTTAGCTTTGAATTTCTTTGACAGGCAGTCCTTTTATAACTATTTGATGGTTGGTCTGACAGGTGACATCTGGAGGGCCTCGCATCCTTCCTCTGACTTGTGGTATACCACCTGAAGCCATTTAGTAGGTTTTGTTTGGGTTTCCAGGTCGAGTATTATCACCATCCTGCTGTAAAACCCAACAAGTCCTGCCAAATTCTTTCAGGCCTAATATGTCCTGCTTCTTCCCCCAGAAGACTTCATTGGGTACCTTACAATCTTTGATTGCATGAGTTGGTGATCTGTTTTTAAGATAAGTTGCATAAGCAATCACCTCCCTCCAAAGAGAGTAAGGAAGTCCATGCTGATGTAACATTGTGCGTGCATGCTCTACCAGGGTTCAGTTTAGATGTTTGGCAATTCCATTTTGGGATGGTGAGTGGGGTGCTGTGACTTCCAGTCAGATGCTATTGTAAAGTAAAAGTTTATTGAATTCCCTGCTAAGAAATTCTCCTGCACCATCAACACAAAGTTTCTTCAGTTTCTGACTGATTTGAGTTCCGACAAAATTTTTGTACTGCTTAAATTTTGTAAGCACTTTGGATTTCTGCTTCAAGAAATATGTCATCATGTATCATGCCTTGCCATCAGTAAATGTGACAAAATACTGATCTCACCCTGGAGCTTCAGTGTGCGCTGGCCCCCACAGATTGCTAACTGTCAGATCTCTGATCTCCTTGATCTCGGTTTGGCTTTCCTTGGGAAAAGGCTGGACATGCTACTTGGTGATGATGCATGCCCAGCATTGAGCAGCTGGCTGCATAGTTCTATCCACATCCATTCCCAAAACCATTTCCTTCTCCTTGAGCATCTTTACTGACCCCATGTTCAGATGCCCAAAAATCCTGTGCCATTCATTTCATGTTCTGCCATTCTTGGCAGGGTATTCTTGGTCTTGTTCAGCAACACATTTGATGTCCATGTCAAATAATCAGTTTTTGACCCAATAATAGTTTTGTTTGGCACCTGAAACTGCACTCCTGGTATCACAAATAGAACTTTAATTTCAGCCTTGAGCAGGCATGAAATTGAGATGAGATTAAAAGGCACATCAGGCATGTGCACCACATCTTTTAAGGTAAGTGCTGAGGTTCTTCTGTCTACAGTACATTCTAACCATATCAAGCCTCATCCAAGTCCAGGAGATTTACCAAAACTGGAGATTTGATGTCTGGGGGTAGGAGTATGATCAATAAAGATATTTTGATTCTGCACTATGTGTGAAGTGCATGCCGAGTCCGCCAACCAAGAGTCCATTGAGACTGCAAGCACAACATCATTCCCACAATCCCCACAGAAGGCAAATTCCTCATCCATCACTCCATGAGCCTCTGTTGATTCATTTTGCTTTCCTCTTGATCTCCCCTTTCCCGATTTGGATTTGTTTCTGCACTGCTTGCTGATGTGCCCCTTTTCTCTGCATCCATAACAGGTTATGTTAGGATTGATCTTTTTTCCAGGCTTTCCTACCAGGGCCATATCATCAGAATTACACAGGCTAAGCCATCAATCATGTTCCAGAATTTGAGCAATAAGTGCTGGAGTGTCCTTCAGAGCAGTAGTATCGATGGATGCAATATAATTATTCCAATTTTCAGGAAGTGAGGTTAGCAAAATAATGGAAAATTCCTCTCCATCGATCTTCTGTCCCAGATTGTGCAGCTCTTCCTGATAGCCATGCAATGTTCAAATATATCCATCAATGGGTGTCCCTTCCATGCATTGAGACTGGAATAACTTTTGTCATGCCTGGACTATTCCTAATGCCCCCTGAGTCTCCAATAATGACTTAAATGTATCCCATGCTTCCAACATGCTCATTGAGCTTGCAATGTATACCAACATTTTGTCAGCCACCCGCAAATGGATCATTGACAGTGCCATCTGATCCTTTTTATGCCATTCTGTCAGCAAGGCTGCTTCCATTGGCTGGGTAGTTGATCCATTGACATATTCCCACAGATCTTGCCCCATCAAAATATCCATCATTTTGATCTTCCATATGGCATAATTTTTGGCATTTGTCAAGGGTTCTATTCAGTAAACATTTGTGTGCATCAAAGCATTTAAAACATTGGCCATCATTTAAATTTGATCTGGGTGTTGTTAGTTTGAGTATATCATGAGCAAGAAAATTCAGTTAAGGCCAGGGCCCATAACCTGTTGAATTTTAGAGGATTCAATAGAGTATAGAATACTTCATTAGATAAAATAAACTATTTACAATGAATATTTATACTAGCATAGGACACTGCTCTATTAAGTCTAAAACAAAAGGTGGTGTTACTAATAACTGTGGGCTATGTGCCACAGCCATTTGTTTGGTGTTGGTGTTGGTGTTGCCTAATGTGCCTACCACTGCCTAATTTCAACAGAAACCACATCTGTTGCTGATGGAGATGCTTCTGTTGAGACCATAGGTTCTGCACCAACATCAGTGCCCAAACTTAACATCAATGCGAGTATTTACAGGACCCCAGATAATACCCTTCAAGACAGTTACCAAAATGTCAAAAGTTCACAATTTTTGTCTGGACAACTTTTGGCAGATTCATCTGGATTGAAACTAGCTGTTTCATTTTTTTTTTGAAGTTCATCTGGACATCAGAAACAACCATTTTTGGGTCCCAAAATTGTCTGGATTGTGGAAACAGCCTTCAGAAGCCCTGAATTTTGTGTGGGGAGCACAAAAACCTCTAGAAATGAACAGAAACTATGTTATGAAGGCTGAAACCAAGTGATATACTAGAAGAGTAGCTATAACCCTAATTAATCTTCCTTGAGCTCATCATTCCATGTCTCTGCTCCCTTTCCTCTCTTTCTCAACAACTTCATTGCATCCTTGAGCTTTACAGTACCTTTGTCAAGAGTTTTAAATCAATCACTATCTTCTTCTGTGAGTTCAAGAGTGGTGGATATTGAGTGCACCTTTGGGGAGACAGAGAGCAAGCAAATATTTTGAAAGGAATGGCATTGATGGCAGGAAGGCAAACTGTTTTGTTTGCAGATGAGAAGTGACTTTAGGAATGTGTTAGAATTGGTGCCCATGCATGAATTTGAAGAGTTGTAGAGAAATATATGACACTGCACCAATGTTTGAGGCTTCCGTGATCAATCCATGTTTTCCATGCTTCCTGCCAGTTTTGGAATAAAAGGCAATGACTATGGAGCTACTGAGATTTTTGATACAGTTATGATGATAATGCTCAACCCAGAAACCCAAACAAAACCTACTAAATGGCTTTGGATAGTATAACACAAGTCAGAGGAAGGATGCGAGGCTTTCTAGATGTCACCTGTCAGACCGACCATCAAGTAGTTATAAAAGGACTGCCTGTCAAAGGAATTCAAAGCTAAAAGAATGTGTTTCATGGAATTTCAGAGAATTTTGTGGCTAGATCGATGAATTTGGAGTGCAAAAATATGTTTGGATGCAAGATTGAGGGACTAGATGAATAATAGAAGTGAAGCAAAGGTGAATCGAGGGAAACAAGAGTGAGAATAGCATAATGCAAGGATTTCCGAAGATTTTTGAAGAAATTTAGTGTAGATGCAAGACTTCAGACTGAATAAGAGTAAACTGTACTCTCGAATCACTGTGATCTAGAAGGAAGATGATTGCTTGTTTGTTTTAGTAACTAGTACAAGTCTATATACATTTTGAAGGGATGGTACTAAAAAGGAAATACAACATGTGTAGAACATGAGGCAATATGCACAGCAATAAAGGACTTTGCAAATCATAAAACAAATAAGAAATGATGATAAATGAAATGTACAGAGTCGCAGTATAGGAAAAGTACTTGTCCTATCCTTTCAATATCTCATTGAAACACCAAAGACACCACAATTGAGTCCTAAAAGTCCTTTGTTGTATCTCCTCATGTCTGGTAGTGGTCGATATGTGATGCACTAGCTCATGCCAGATGTGCTGTGTGTATCAGAAGGGTGTTGGGATAGCCATAGGGCAGCCGACATCATTTGAAGTCATTTGAAGTGTTGCAAAGTTGTTCAAAATGGTTTGAAATCAATTTCATGAGGTTCGTAGGGGTTAGTATTATGAGTCGTAATGTGTCAATATGTTTAAAAATCTCCCCAGACCCTAGAGTGCACAGTGGACCTATCATGTGAGCACCACATCTTCCTCTTGCAATGTCTACCCTCTCTCCCCTGAAGAACAATGACAACTTGACAGGTTCATTGATAAGCACTTGGCTTCTGGTCATATCCACCCTTCTAAGTTGCCTATGGCCTAGCCCTTCTTCTTTGTCAAAAAAAAGGATGACTTCCTTTGACCAGTCCAAGACTACTGATGACTTAACAACATCACAGCCAAGAATCATTATCTGCTGTGCCTCATATTTGAACTCGTCAACCAACTCCATGGGGCACATTATTTCATGAAACTCAACATCCGCTGGGGTTATCACAATGCAGATAAAGGAAGGGAACGAGTGGAAGGCAGCATTTCACATGAATCATGGTCTTTTTGAGTGGCTTGTCATGTTCTATGGTCTCACTAACAGCTCTACCACCTTTCAGACCATGATGAATGACATCTTCCACAATCTCATACTGGAAGGTGTGGTCTGTGTCTATCTTGATGACATCCTTACCTTCACCTGAGACCTCAATAAACATTGTCAAATCACACACCTGGTACTGGAGCAACTTTGAATGCACAAACTCTACCTTTGTCATGACAAGTGCAAGTTTGAGAAGAAGTAGATTGAATACCTGGGCTTGATTATTTCAGATGGACAGGTGGAGATGGACCCAGTCAAGGTTGCTGGTGTTATGATGTGGCCCATCCACAAACAAGAAAGAGGTGCAGTCTTTTCTAGGCTTCATCAATTTCTATCAGTGCTTTATTAAAGGTTTCTCACACCATGCACACCCACTATACAATCTCGTGGGCAAGAGGGCATGGAGCTGGGGAAATGCCCAGCAGGAGGCATTTGAGAAGCTCAAAGAGATGGTAACTTCTACTCCCATACTCACCTTTGCTGACAACTCCCATACTCACCTTTGCTGACAACTCCCACCCCTTCCATGTAGAAGCTGACAGTTCTGACTTTGCAATGGGTGCAGTGTTGTCCCAACAGTCTTCAGAGGACCAGAAGTTGCACTCCATTGCCTTCTACTTGTAGAGTCTCAGTGCTGTGAACTGCAATCATGAGCTCCATGACAAGGAGATGTTGGCAATAATGTGGGCATTAGAAGAGTGGTGACATTTCTTGCCACTTGGAGGGTGCTCAACACAAGGTTGTGATCTGGATGGACCACAAGAACCTCGAGTACTTCATGACCACCAAGAAACTTAATTGCCATCAAGCCCACTGGTCCCTCTACCTCCCCAGGTTTGACTTCTCCCTGCACCATCGCCCAGGCCACAGCATGGGGAAGACTGACACCCTCTCTTGTTATCTGGATCATGGGGATGGAAGTGATGACAATCAAGGTATTGTGTTGTAGCAACCTGACCTGTTTACAGTCTGTGTGCTGGAAGGGCTTACCTTGGAAGGTAAGGAGTGCAGTATGCTATGTGACATTTGTCATGCGAACTGTAGCGGTTTACATGAGGATGCTGTGGCTCTAGCAGTGAAGGAGCTGAGAAAGAGATCCACTCCTTTGCTTTGTACAGCAGAGTGGACAGAAAAGGATGACATCCTATACTTCCATAACCATATCTATGTCTCTAATGACCACCAGCTTTGATGACAACTCATCTCCCAGCACCACAATGATGATACTCGACCTGGAAACCTAGCAAAAACCTGTTAAAAGGCTTATGTAGTATAACTCAGGCTAGAGGAAGGATGCGAGTCGGTATTAAATATCACTGCTAATATCAGAACGTTGTTTTTAGTAATGTGAAATGGTAAAGGATGTGATGAATAGTCTTTTAGAAGCATACGAAGATGTTCAAAAAAGTTTGAAATTGGTTCGAAGACATGCAAAGTAGTGCAAAATAGTTTGAAAAGTGTTTGAAGTCAATTTTGTGGCATTCATAGTGATTTTGAGTGCGTGTCATAATGTGTAGATATGATTAGATTCTTTTCCAGATCTTATAGCATGCAGTGGACCTATCATCCTCCACCTTACTGAAATTCTGACTGTCCCAGTCAGCTGATCGAAGTCATGTGCGAAATGCATGATTGTGTTGAAAAAGTTAGTGAAGTTTGAAATACTTCTCGTTCTTTCTCATCCATCCTCACCTCTACATCCAACCCTAGCTTCTATCATGTCTCTCTTGGCCAAACTTAACATCGAAGTACTCAAGTACGTGAAAATCAATGCCTGAGCACGGCGTCACAGAAGATATCGACTTTGAAGTCTGGGGGCAAGGTTTTTGTGCAAAAATGGTATGTCTGTTGCTTGTCTATTCGTGGTCAAAGGTGCTAAAATGTTTCTTGTAGGCAGAATATGATGAACTTGCCAAAGATCTCGGTGAAGAACATGACACATCCATGCAAACCATGGTTAACAAAGTTTTCAAGGTATACAAGCCTTCAGTTCAACGCAAATGGATTTCGTGGGGTGGGGAGTTGCTTTTTGTCAATTTAGGGGAGGAGGTAGAACAAGAATAAAGGGAAGAGGAGGAACGATGTGATCGGGAGGAGGTAGAATTGGCGAGGAAGGCAGAGGTCAAGAATTGAAGGAGGGCGCTGGCGAACATGCAAAATGCAACTTTTGCTGTGTTTTGTGCAAAGATGGTGTCGAAGGAGGAGTTGCAGCAGAGAAATATGGATTTTGAGGCTGAGGTGAGGGCAATTGAGAGGGCAGAGGCTGGTGAAGGTGATGATGACAAGGACGAGGATGAGGGCGAAGAGGAGCTACCCATAGTATGGGTAGCGAAGCGAAAGACAGTAGAGGTCGAGGAGGAGGAGGATGGAGAAGACGAGCTAGAGGGCACAGAGGATGCAAAGTGAGTGCAGGTCGAACTGAGCGGACTCCCCAATTTCAAGGGCTGAGTAAGTTCTTACTTAGGTTTGAAGAAATTTTGTGGTACTAATACTTTCATAGTACAATTGTTGTGCTAAGTTTAAGTCCCAGCTGCACTGTATTATCAAGGAGGGCACCCCAAAATGTATGAAGTGCACCCAGAAGGTGCAGGGGTGCTACTGGGCTGGATTGTCAAGGCAAAAAAGTTCAGGGGTGCGAAATGTGGTTCGCACCCGAGAAAAGGTACGATTTTTGTTTGAAATTGCTTTGAAGTGATTGCTAACTTGTTTTCAAATTTGTTAGTGGGTTGAATTCATCTTGTAGGACCTGTGGCCAACATCGAACCCATCACAGGGCCTTCAAAGCCATCGAAGGAAAAAAAGAGGTCATCAAAAGGGAAGGCAAAGGCGATTGAGGTTCAAAGGGTCAAGGAAGTCGAAGGGGGTCAGGATGCATGGGTTGTGTGCCGCAGCTTGATTGCTGCAAAATTGGCACAGAAAAGAGTCGAGATGGAGATACTGGGTAGGGAGATAGAAGTGTTGGAGGGAATGCTAGAGAGGTAGAATGGCTTTTGTTTTTGTTGTATATCTGTTTTAATTTCAACTTTTTTGTTAAATGTCTTTGGAAAGTAAAGTAAAAAAAAAAAATGAATATAATTAACAAAGAAAAAATGACTTTAGGGAAAGGTTCAGTAGTTCATCATAGCCAAAAAACCCTTTGGAGCTTGCACGACCATGCTATGATGCGATATCATGACTTGTATTGTACACTAAGAGCAAATCAAATCTTTTGTAAGTAATTTTGAAGAAGAAAAGGAAGAATAATTTTTTGTTTTCAAGGCTTCAAAAATCTTTGAAAGTATCTTCATCGAGGCTCAAAGTTGTCCAAAGTTGTTCAAGGTGCTCGCAGTCGATATTGAGAAAGTTTGGTGGAAGGGAAATCAATTTTTGGGCAAGATATGGTAGAAGACAAAATGTGGCAATAGGTCTATGTAGTACTGACCCATCAAGATCACAGAGAATATAAGCCCCTCCATAGTTTCATTCGATAACAATAAGAGGGCCAACATATCATGGTTTCATCTTTTGATTGAGGGACTTCTCGATTTGTGTGTTTCAAAGTAGCACTAAATCTCCTTTTGCAAAGTTGTAGTCGCGCATCATATGTTTGTGAGCAAGTTCGAAGTGGTTCACAGCTTCGATTCGGGATGCGTAGACCTTCGAATATAGCAGTTCGAGGTCATTAGATCATTTTTGTAATGCTATGGCTTGTTGAGCTATGAGATCGGTTGTCGATAAGATTGAATTGGGTGGTGGTTGTAAATATGTTGCCTTGGAGATGTCAAGGGGTATTAGAGGATGTGCTCCTGTGACTGCAAAGTAAGGAGAACAACCCATGCATTTACAAACCATGACTCATTCTGCCCAAAATACTGAGTGCGCCTCTGCTGACCATTTCACTTGTTCTCTATCGACAGCTTTAAATAAGAATTGTTGAAGGTCGAAGTGGGCTCATTCAATGAGTTCATTGGTGCACGAATTATAACCACTAATTTGAATATGGTTAATGTGATATCATTTCGCAAGATACTCCATAGCTGCGATAAATGCAGTGCCATTGTCGGTTACAATTTCGTATAACGAACCCCATCAACAAATAATATCTTTGAAGATCCAATCACCAAGTGACATGGCATTTTCGCATCAAAGTTTTCGCCATTCTGGATAGGGCATTAGTGAGCATCAATCTTGTATGATGTATTTAAATCCATTCGAAGGTGGCATTTGCATCATGTCAATATAGACTTTGCCAAAAAGGGGTGCTGGAGTGGCAACTGTGGGCAAAATTAGAACATTTCACATTTGTCAAATTTGGCATAGGTGGCAGGTTTGAATATATCATGCAATGTCAGCTTTCATGTTTGGCCACCAAAATTGAAGGGCGATAACTGATTTAGTAGCGAAAACCATTTTGTGTCTGATGTTGTTGTGAGCTGTGCAAATGATTTTGAGATGACGTTCTGGAGTAGCCACAATTTTGTGAGCTCCATGGGAGTCCTTTCTCCATAGTTTGCCAGAGTCTAAAAATAATTCAGTGCAATATCGAATAAAAGTAGCATATTCTGTGTCTGATAGATCAGGGGGTTGCACCAGGTCATGTAACCATTTTTGAATGCAAAGTAATCTTTCATTGTTTATTTTCATGTTATTCATTCATGGGACATCATTATAGGTGAGGTCCTCCCCCTTACAGAAATTCGAAGAGAGGGAGAGGATCAAAATTTGATGCAAAGTAAATGGTCAGGTTGTAATAGGATTTATTTGATGCACAAAACCATGAAGACAGTTGATCCAATCTCTGAAATGATCTTCATTGTCGAGCTGAACATCTTCATCTTGTGGGGGGCATTTCGAAAGTCTGTCAGGACCATGGTGTGTCCTTGCAATGTGGACTAATGTAAAGTGTCATAGTGCTCCAAGAGCACGATATAGACTGTAAAGTTCGAGTTTTGGCTGCAAAAATCGGGATTTGCGATCATTAAGTGTAATCAATCTGAATCAACTATAATATTATTTTCAAGGGTTTTTGGGATCGCATTGAGCGAGAAAGAAACCAATAGCGATGTTCGAAGTATCGACTGATAGGATAACTGGGGCTGAAGATGAGTAATCGATAGCTCAAATTGCTGGGGAATTGATTAGAGCTACTTTCAAATCTTCTTGGGCTGCTATTTGTTCTGCTCCAAATTCGAAAGAAACATCTTTTCGAGTGAGTTGGATCAGTGCTGCAGCTCATTGAGCAAAATTTCAGATAAAGATATGACAAACTCCAATGGTTCCTAGGAACACTTTGACTTCTGTGAGGCTTCAACATGGTCTCCACTTGCTAACAGCTGCGATTCGAGTAGGATTGGCCATACGACCTTCAATATTGCATCGATGCTCTAAAACAATTATTTCAGGGATGCAAAGATAGAGTTTCAGACCTGAAAATGTTCCTCTGCAATACTTCATGCACTGGACTATCCGATTTAAATTTTCAAAGTGCTCTCAGACGAAGCATCAAATAGCAGGATTGTCGGGAATCATTTTGTAGGATCCACTGATTGTTTGATATTCTGATTTCGGACCCTTAACTGGTGTGTCATTAATGTGAGGAATAGTGATATGAGGAATTTCGGGCTGTAGAATAAGTGTCACATCATCGTGTAAGATAGGGACAGAATTTGTCCAACTCATGGGTAGGGTAACGATGCAAAGTGCTCCGAACAGTGTCTGAAATGTTGTCAGATCATGAGATGATTCTGTGACCTTCCTTTCATTGAATGCCACATAAAGATCCAACATTCCTCTGCATGATCATCCCCCGAATTGTTCTGCTAAATGTTCAGGTATCAGTATGATGCCTAAGTGCTGGATCGTTACTTGGTTAAGCGGTTCGAGACTGTGGAGGATTCGAAGCAATTTTATGTTCTTTTTTGCAATGCAAAACCATCATGATTGGTACAAAGAGTTTGATGGTTCATATACTCCTGCCTCTATCTTCTTTTTCAGCATTTCACATATTTGTTCATACAAACCTGGAGGTATAGGAATGTTTCACTCAACCCATGGAGTGTGAGGAATGACAGGAAACTCTATAGGAGGAAAAAAGTCAGAGCGAAAACTTCCTCGCTCTTGTTCTGTCCATGCAAAAGCTGTTTCCTGATTTCAAATAAAATCGTGCATAAGATTTCGTTCCTCTGGCCATAGAAAATTGCCAGGATGATTCTTGTCGATGATAGCTTTATGTTTGAGTGAATATCACAAAGTGTGGATGAACAATGGTGGATGAGGATTTAATTTTGGCATGTTTTTGAGAGGGTTGCCAGTAATTGTTTGAATAATGCGAAATTGGTCAGGTAGTTCGGTGATAACTGGGTGAATTTTTTGTGTGACAGGTTTGTATTTCTTTTTCGACACCACAAAAATTGGATATGAGGAGTCGATAATAGGCATAGAAGGTGTAGATGTTGCCATCAAGGTTGATAAATATGTTTCATATTGATGACTAGCTGTTAAATGTAAATTCGCAAGGATCAAAGAATAAGAAATGGATTTTGAGAAGTTCAAGGACTCCATATTGGGGATATTCACAGTGTGTTCGATAGCGATAGATAAATTAGAGGGATTGAATAAGATAATGAAAGCGCACTGGTCAATGTCCAAAATTTAGTCCTTTAGTTGTGAAAATCCTTTCGATGGTGATTAGAATGGGGAATTGTGGGGATTGTGCACGATCATGTCAAGTTAGGATGGTATATCGTGATTGTCTGAGCCTTGTTTCTGTAGTTTTTAACAGGGCTTTTGGTGAGCACATCGAATGGTCAACCAAGTAAGATATTGTAGGCTGGGTCGCAAATTATGTGAATTTGCATGAATAGCATGATACTCACCACTTTGCAAGGAACATTTTGTGCTAAATCCAAACTTTCGTCAATGCCTCCATTAGCTGATTGGAGTGGGATGTGGATTGAAGGATCATAAGCAAGGCCAAGTTCATGGCAAATTTCTTCAGACATTGCAATAATCAAAGAGCCGTGGTCTATGACACTTTCGACTGGATTCCTTCCATTGACATTCATAATAATCGACCTAATCGAATGGGATTCCTTTGCAGCAATGAAGGGTTTTGAAATATTGCCAGGTCAAAGACTGTTAATATAAGTTTTGAATGGATCATCAATTACGAAAATCTTGTTAAGCAGATTCATGGCATTATTTCCTTTGGACTGCTGAATTCGACATGGAGTGACTTGTTCCTTCCATTTTGTACAAACTTCGGGAGATAGAGACAACAATTCCTCAGGCATTAGTGTGATAATCAGCATCTTCATCGAACGAGTGAAAACATCTTCCATGATTTTATCCTTTTGGATTGGGGCTTTGGTATGGTGCGAAGGACCATCTTTGGCTTTACCTTTCGCAGTTGATCCAAAGTTTTGTTCGTGTGGTGGTAGGTATGAATTTTCTTTTGCAGCAGCATAAGGATGAATAACCAGCTGCAAAGTTGTTTCTGAAGTCGAAGATGATGCCGAAGTCGAGATTGGTAGGTTTGTTGGCATAGACGAGATGGATGACACTGGTACTTGTGGAGTCAATTTTTCGACTGCTGCAGTGTTTGGGGAAACTGAAGGTCGAGAGACGGGGACTGTTGGTATGCTTGAATTAGTTTTAGCAAAGGTTCTACCACTTTGCAAAGCATATATCTCTTGTTCAAGTTTTGCGATGCGATCTTTGGGAGTCGCAGATTGTTCAGAAACCTGGTAGATGCCTCTAGGTAGTATCAAAGTAGCATTTGAGGATGCAATGTTGTACATGAGTGATGATGCAGTTGATAAAGCAACCAGGAATGTTTTGAGAGGTGAACCATCCATTTGGAAGGATGATTTTTCCTTCATTGTTCTTTTTACACTTTCCTTCATTGATATAGGACTGGCAAACCAAGCAGTCACTAATGAAATGACTGGTGAGTCCACAAAAGACACAAGCTAAATTTTCGAGCTGGTCCGAGCAAAATCCAGTGTTAGTTTGAGGAGGATTAGTGGGTTTCGAACCTGCTAGAGCTGTGATGAGTGTGGTTGGAAATTTTTTGAGAATCGCCAATAAGTCTTCCGATTTGATCTGTGTCGAAGATGTCGAAGTTGATGCCGAAGTTTCTAAAGACTGTAATGATGCTGAATTTGAACTAATTGACCCTGCTAAAACAAATTTCACTGCCGTGTGAATGTTGTCAAGTGGGTAGGTGTCATCCAGATAGTGGTCAGGAAATTTTAGTTCAAGTTGTTGTACAATTCAAATGACCTCGAACAAATGCTCTACTTTGTTCTGCCTCCGAAATTCAACCTTTAGATAGTAGGAACTTCATAATGTTGTAGAACAACCTGGAATATAATCCTAAATTGCTTGCATTAAAGATACCCATCCAAAGTTGTTTGTTAACAAGTGAATCCATGTCCAAAATGTTGTATTTTCATTCATCTTCTATTTTGGGATAGAACTTGAATACTGCGATGTGAAATTTGTCAAAAGATGTGCCAGGTTCATACTCTGGAAGCGATTCCCAGAGATCGTAAGAATTGAAGTCAATGTATCTGCAAGCATGTTGCCTCTTTAGGTCATGATCTGTGATACTGCAAGTTATAAACAAAAATTCAAGATCTTCAAGATAATTTCACAGATATTTAGGTCATCTCGAATCAAACTTTGGAGATGTAGAATGACTGGGAGCTGGCGTAAAGGATGTTGACATGTTCAAGGTGAATTTTGGAGGTCGCAAGGTCAAAATTCGTGCAGTGTCGTGTTTCATATGTTTTTGAAGTCGAAGATAGTAGCGATGTCATAAGCGCGAAAGACAAAAGAAAAGAGTGCAAAATAATAGTATGGAGAGGTGAAATACTATATCGAGAATTCCTGATTGTTCAGGAGGGTTGGAGGCAAAACAAGTTCAATTCAAAGTCGAAATCATTGAGCCCCATTTAGGTAAAACAAGTGGTAGAAATGAGTGGAGGTCCAATGATGAAATGATCTAGAAACCCCTCGCGGTGGGCTCCAAAATGATGATACTCGACCTAGAAACCTAGCAAAAACCTGTTAAAAGGCTTATGTAGTATAACTCAGGCTAGAGGAAGGATGCGAGTCAGTACTAAATATCACCGCTAATACCAGAATGTTGTTTTTAGTAATTCAAAATAGTAAAGGATGTGACAAATAGTCTTTTAGAAGTGTATGAAGATGCTCAAAAAAGTTTGAAATTGGTTCGAAGACGTGTGAAGTAGTGCGAAATAGTTTGAAAAGTGTTTGAAGTCGATTTCATGGTGTTTGTAGTGATTTGGAGCACGTGTCGTAATATATAGATATGATTAGATTCTTTTCCAGACCTTAGAGCATGCAGTGAACCTATCAACGACTCACTCATTGCTGGCCACCCTGTGCATTGGAAAACATTGGAGCTCATATCACAGAATTATTGGTGGCCTTAAATGTCTCAACTCATTGGTCAGTACTGTCACACCTGTGACCTCTGCTTATGCACCAAGACCCCATGATGCAAACTCATGGGTAAGTTACACCCCCTCCCTGTTCTAGAAAAGTGTTGGGATGTCATTAGTGTAGACTTCGTAGTGGAATTACCAGAGTTCAATGGGTTTGATGTGGTAATATGCACAGTCAACTATGTTGGAAAGCAAGCTCACTTCATTCCTACTCATATGACTGTCACTGAACTTGGAGTGGCTCGGCTCTATTTGTGCCACATGTGGAAGCTCCATGGATTGCCAGGTGCATTCCTCTGTGATTGAGGGCCACAGTTTGTTGCAGAGTTCACCTGAGAGCTGTACCGCCTACTGGGGATCAAACTCCTCACCTTGACCTCCTACCACCCACAGACAGATGAACAGATGGAGCATGTCAACCAAGAACTTGAGCAGTATATCTGCATCTTCATCAATGAGTGATAGGACAACTGGGAAAATCTCCTCCCCATGGCTGAGTTTGGGTACAACAATCATGTCCATTCCTCCACCCAACAAACTCCCTTCCTCCTCAACACAGGATGACACCCACACATGGGTTTCTAGCCTCATCAAGCACCAATGCACTTGGAGATGGTGAATAAGTTTACAGAGTAGATAAAGGACACCTTGGAGGAGGCAAAGGATAATATGGCATGCTTCTACAACCAACACCATTCACCCACACCCACATACAAGGTTGGTGATCATGTCTACCTTGACTCTAGTGACATTTCCACTACACAACCATTCAAGAAACTCGTCCACCACTTCCTTGGACACTTCCTTATCACCAAACACATTGGGTTGCATGCCTATTGCCTACAGCTACCACAGTCAATGTCCAGATTGCAACCTGTCTTCCATGTCCTCAAACCACTGCCAGCCCTCACTGATCCATTTCCTGGATGCATGGTGCACCCTCCTCCACTGCCTACAGTCATTGAAAGTGAACCTCAGTATGAAGTTGAATCTATCCTAGACAGCTGCTTACATCGAGGTAAACTCAAATACCTGGTGCACTGGAAGGGTCATGTATATAAAGAGAATTCTTGGGTCACAGAGTCTGATGTGAATGCCCCATGGTTGATGAAGGAGTTCCACTAGTGACATTCTTTTGCACTTCAATGCATTCAGGCATCTGACTTTGGCCAGATATGATTTTGAATGCATTGGGGCAATGCATCATAGAAGTGGGGTGATGTAAGAGGGAAAGGAAGGCATCCCAGGCATCTGGGCAATTTTCTGTGTTTGTCCCATATTTTTTTTATATTTTATTTCACCCTATTCTGTATTTACTATGGTTTTCTATGATTTTATTCCTATTTTATGATTATTTTTCAGTGTTTCCCATGTTAGTACATGTTAACAGTCCTATTCTTAGAGGTGGGACTCCTTCTGGATGTTTACCCATCAAGGTGATGTCATTCCATAGCTTGATCTACCAATTTCTACCTTTTTGCTATTTTTAGTCTATTATTTGATTTTTGGGTCTATGATATATACTGGGCATCATGTAGTATAATGTTAACTTTGGATTCCCCTCTGTTAGCTCACTACTAAGTAAGGCTTTGAGGTTGCCCTTACAAGTACAAACTCAACATATCAGCGTTAAACTGTTGCCCTCTGCTGAATTCAATGGCATGCATTCCCACAGATGTGCCTTCTTCAATTCCTGTGAGTTATACATTAGTTTACACCCAAATCACTTCATGGATGATGCTGCTAAAATTTATTGGGCTTTGACATCCATGAAGTTGGAGCATGCCTATTTCTACAAAACCTTTCAAATGATTTTTGAAGTTGAACTATTTCTTGAATAACTCAAGAACAACTCAACCAAACAAGTCCAAATTTGGAATAGTGGTAGAGTATCATGTGACTAATAAGTTGCAATTTGTTTTATTACATAATCTTAATTTTTTTTCATGTTATTAGTATTTTACTGGCACAAGTCCATTTGAAAGGTTTTGTCCCTCTGGTATTATAAAATATTATTCTAATATTCTAGTACTTGGTATAGCCCCCCTTTGCCTGTAATACAGCCTGAATCCTTTTGGGCATACTCTCTATCAGATTCTGACAGACAGATGCTGGAATATCATTCCACTCCTTCTGTACTTTCTCTCACAACTCTGCAATTCCAGATGCTGGAGTATCATACTCTCCAAGTCTAACCTTGAGGTGATGCCAAAGGTGTTCAATGGGGTTAAGGTCTGCTGATTGAGGGGGCCACTGCATAACCTCTAATCTATGGTCTTGAAGCCATTTGTGGGCCTTTTTGCTCTTGTGTTTGGGGTCATTGTCCTGCTGAAAAAAAACATCTATTGGGTTTTTCTGGTAATACCTGATTGATTCTTGAAGTTCATCATCCAGAATGCTGACAAAAAGGTTAGCATCCATTCTCCCATTAATCTTGGTTGCATATTCAGGCCCTTCCCAGAACATACAGCCCCAGATCATCAGAGAACCCCCTCCAAACTTGACTGTCCCCTGCATCAGCCTATCACTCAACCCCTCTCCTGGCTTTTTCCACACCCATTTCTTCCCATCTGACCCCAAACGATTGATTTTGGTCTTATCTGACCATATAACCCTCTTCCAGTCCTCCATTGTCCAGTCTTTGTGTGCTTCTGCAAAGTCCATTCTAAGCCTCCTATGCTTCTTGAAGAGAAAAGATTGTTTGCACTTGGTTACAGCCTTCATTCCAGTGCCTCTGAGTGCTCTTCATACTGTCTTCACAGTAAACAATGTGTTGGTCATGTCTTGTAAGGTTTTGGTGACCTCAGTGGCATTTTCAGCCTTCTGAGAAGTGATGAGGTGAATGGCATAGTGGATGTCAGCAGGTGAAAGCTTCCGTGGATGGCCACCAACAGATTTGGAAAGTGTTGAATGATGTTTGGAGCAAATATTGGATACAGAACCAACACTTATACCAGTGATGGAGGAGATAGCAGAACAAGACTGCCTTTTGTCAAGCAGTTCAAGAACATGAGTGTGTTGAGTAGGAATAAGTGATCACATGAGTGTATGTGGGGGGATTTGGTGTGGGAAATGACAGAAAGTTGGACACAGAGTATATATACATATTTTCACCAAGTCAGATAATTTTATTTGTACTTATTTGCTTTGATTAAACAAAGTCATGTGCCTGACATACCAGAGGGACAAAACCTTTCAAATAAACTTGTGCCAGTAAAATATTAATAACATAAAAGAAAATTAAGATTATGTAATAAAACAAATTGCAACTTATTAGTCACATGATACTCTACCACTATTCCAAATTTGGACTTGTTTGGTTGAGTTGTTCTTGAGTTATTCAAGAAATAGTTCAACTTTAAAAATCATTTGAAAGGTTTTGTCCCTCACTGTACATTGTCAAATTTCAAGTTCTGGTGGACATGGCAAGGTATGAAAGTGGGTTACCAGTGGTGGTGAAGTTCTGTCGAGGTTTGAACCAGGAAATTCAAGACCAGATTGTGCAGATGTTGGAGGGATGTCTAGCAGATGATGATATAAATGCATGGTACAAAGCTGCCTCCCTCTGTAATGAGAACTGACTCACAAATGTGGAATTTACTGTGGCCCTCTGAACTCCTACCACCACCCATGTTCACCACACCTTTAATCAAGCACCCCCTCACCCCAACCCCATCTCTATGCACCTGACCTTGGTGCTGAACCCTAATACCCCAGCTTCAATGAATGTTGACACAGCCCATAACTGAGTCCACAGGCTGGATCTCTGCTACCGCTGTGGGGAAATGGGACATGTGGCTCAAAACTGTCCCCATTACCAGGACATCTGTAAACTTATGCCTGAGGCATAAGATGAACTTCTTCAAGATCTGTTGGCACTTGCAGATCTCAAAGAGTTGAGGGAGAGGGGAAATGAGGAGATTAAAGCAGAAAATGTGGAGGAGCAAGATTTTTCTGCCTGCAATGAGTGAACAGTATGCCCTCATTGCCTGTCCATAACCACTTTGAAGTTTTGTCTGTTGATTCACAAGAGGATGAATTTTATTCTATGACTGTCTCCTCTCCAGACTTTCTTGAAGTGGCTAAAGATGTACTTACCATCTCTCCATCTCCTGCACCTCTACCCAGATTAAAGTCTTGGGAGTGCAAACTACCATGAAAATATGTTGTTGTGTCCACATCCTCCCAACATTCACTAGAATTGAAAATTGAGCTGCAGACTATGGATACAGGGCAAGTACTCAGTGTCCTTGCTCTCTTGGACTCAGGTGCCATGGGCCTCTTCATTGATCCTCACCTAGTCCAACAAAAATGACTTAACACCTGCTCACTGTCTTGACCCATACCTGTCTATAATGTGGACAGTTTCCCAAATGAAGCTGGGGCAATTCAGGAAGTCATAGACCTAGTCCTCTGCTACAAGGACCATAATATAAGGGCAACCTCAAGCCTCACTTAATAATGAGCTAACAGAGGGGAATCCAAAGTAAATATTATACCACATAATACAGACACTTTAGGCACACCTAACAGAGTGGAATCCAAAGAAAAAACTCTATGGACCCATCTATAAATGCCCAGTATATGTGATAGACCCAAAAATCCAATGGTAGGCTAAAAATAGCAATAGGCAGAAATGGGTGGATCAAGCTATGGAATGACATCACCTTGATGGGTAAACATCCAGAAGGGGTCCCACCTCTAAGAATAGGACTGTTAACATGTACTAACATAGGAAACACTGAAAAATAATCATAAAATAGGAATAAAATCATAGAAAACCATAGTAAATACAGAATAGGGTGAAATAAAATATAAAAAAAATATGGGACAAACACAGAAAATTGCCCAGATGCCTGGGATGCCTTCCTTTCCCTCTTACATCACCCCACTTCTATGATGCATTGCCCCAATGCATTCAAAATCATATCTGGCCAAAGTCAGATGCCTGAATGCATTGAAGTGCAAAAGAATGTCACTAGTGGAACTCCTTCATCAACCATGGGGCATTCACATCAGACTCTGTGACCCAAGAATTCTCTTTATATACATGACCCTTCCAGTGCACCAGGTATTTGAGTTTACCTCGATGTAAGCAGCTGTCTAGGATAGATTCAACTTCATACTGAGGTTCACTTTCAATGACTGTAGGCAGTGGAGGAGGGTGCACCATGCATCCAGGAAATGGATCAGTGAGGGCTGGCAGTGGTTTGAGGACATGGAAGACAGGTTGCAATCTGGACATTGACTGTGGTAGCTGTAGGCAATAGGCATGCAACCCAATGTGTTTGGTGATAAGGAAGTGTCCAAGGAAGTGGTGGACGAGTTTCTTGAATGGTTGTGTAGTGGAAATGTCACTAGAGTCAAGGTAGACATGATCACCAACCTTGTATGTGGGTGTGGGTGAATGGTGTTGGTTGTAGAAGCATGCCATATTATCCTTTGCCTCCTCCAAGGTGTCCTTTATCTACTCTGTAAACTTATTCACCATCTCCAAGTGCATTGGTGCTTGATGAGGCTAGAAACCCATGTGTGGGTGTCATCCTGTGTTGAGGAGGAAGGGAGTTTGTTGGGTGGAGGAATGGACATGATTGTTGTACCCAAACTCAGCCATGGGGAGGAGATTTTCCCAGTTGTCCTATCACTCATTGATGAAGATGCAGATATACTGCTCAAGTTCTTGGTTGACATGCTCCATCTGTTCATCTGTCTGTGGGTGGTAGGAGGTCAAGGTGAGGAGTTTGATCCCCAGTAGGCAGTACAGCTCTCAGGTGAACTCTGCAACAAACTGTGGCCCTCAATCACAGAGGAATGCACCTGGCAATCCATGGAGCTTTCACACATGGCACAAATAGAGTCGAGCACCTCCAAGTGCAGTGACAGTCATATGATTAGAGATAAAATGAGCTCACTTCCTAGCAGAGTTGACTGTATACATTACCACATTAAACCCATTGGACTCTGGTAGCTTTACCACAAAGTCCATACTAATGACATTCCAATAATTCTCTGGGACCATGAGGGTGTAACTAACCCATGGGCTTGAATCATGGAGTCTTGGTGCATAAGCAGAGGTCACAGGTGTGACAGTACTGACCAATGAGTCAGGACATTCAGAGCCACCAATAATTCTGTGATATGAGCTCCAACATCTTCCAATGCCTGGGGTGGCAGGAATGAGCGAGTCGTGGTGCTGGGAGATGAGTCATCATCAGAGCTGGGGATTGTTAGGGATGTAGATATGGTCATGGAAGTATAGAATGTCATCTTTTTCTGTCCCTTCTGCTGCATGAAGCAAAAGAGTGGATCCCTTTCTCAGCTCCTTCACTGCTAGAGCCATAGCATCCTTGTGTAAACCACTATGGTTTGCATGACAAATGTCACATCGGTGATGGGTCCACTTCACTCCTTAAGCACTGGAACCACATATACATTATTCCTCATACTCTTATTCAACCTCTATAACTCTTCAAACCTTTACAAATACCTGCAAAACCTTGCAAAACAACTTCAAACCTATTTTAAGATGTTTCAAACAACTTCAACAACTTCACATTATTTCGTGCATACTTGGCCATCATAGGATAAGCACCTGAAACAAAGCTTGACAGAACAAGTCACAGTTTTGGACACAACGAGGTATTTTGACATTTCCATGATTTATTAGAACAATAAAACAGGTACCACTTGATATGTTACCATCTTATATTTTATCCTTCATCCATTTCTTACTTATGTGAAGTCAAAAGAACTTTTATTTTACCATTTATCTCTGCCTTATGTGGGCCTCATGTTCCATTTCCTTTTTAGTACTACCCCTTTGAAAACTTATTTAAACTTGTACTACTTACCATTTCAAACAGGAAATCCATCATCTATCATCCCATATTATCAGATTTAAAGTCTATCTTCATATTTAAGCCTCTTGTCCATATACTAAAAGTTCTGCAAAACTTCACAAACTTCTTCAAGCTTTGTATTTCCTTGAAACAACTTCACACTATCTCAAAACCATTTGTAGCTATTCAAAAACCTTCATATGCTCCTAAAAACTTTTGCAACCCTTCTCACTACTTTGTACCCCTCTCTACAATCCTTGGGTAACAGTGGTGATATTTAGTACCACCTCACACTCTTCCTCTAGTCTGTGTAACACTTCTTAGACCTCTTTTAGCAGGTTTGTGTTTGGTTTCCAGATTGAGTATCATCATTGGATACTGTGCTCCTCACCCTCCAAGGTAACCCCCTCCAGTGCATGGACTGTAAACAGGTCAGTTCACTACAACACAATGCCTTGATTGTTGTCACTTCCATCTCCATGATCTGGACAATGAGAGAGGGCATCAGCCTTCCCCATGTGTGGCCCAGGTGATGGTGCAGAGAGAAGTCAAACCTGGAGAGGTAGAGGGACCAGTGGGCTTGATGGTGATTAAGATTCTTGGTGGTCATGAAGTACTTGAGGTTTTTGTAGTCTGTCCAGATCTCGACCTTGTGTTGAGCACCCTCCAAAAAATGTTGCTACTCTTCTAATGCCCACATTATTGCCAACATCTCCTTTTCATGGATCTCATAATTGCATTCCACAGCACTGAGACTCTTCAAGTAGAAGGGAATGGAGTGCCACTTCTGGTCCTCTGAAGACTGTTGGGGCAACACTGTACCCATTGCAAAGTCAGAACTGTCAGCTTCTACATGGAAGGGGTGGGAGTTGTCAGCAAAGGTGAGTATGGGAGTAGAAGTGACCATCTCTTTAAACTTCTCAAATGCCTCCTGCTGAGCATTACCCCAGCTCCATGCTCCCTTGCCCATGAGATCAAATAGTGGGCACACATGGTGTGAAAAGTCTTTGATGAAGTGCCAATAGAAAGCAATGAAGCCTAGGAAAGACTGCACCTCTTTCTTGTTTGTGGGTATGGGCCACATCATAACACCAGCAACCTTGACCAGTGTTGGAGCAGACTACATACGCTGCACAGAGGAAGAGATGACACGTTCCTTATAACCTACCTGGGGTTTAGTTAGTCTTAGAGCTAGGGTTTAGCAGAGGTGAGAACACTCTATATCTTCTACAGTACAGGTTCTCCTTATATACATAATAGTAAGGATGTCACATGACTCAGGAATGTGTTTACCACATGTATGTGCAGTAAGTGCAGTAACATGTGTGTGTTGCATGCATTGCCTCATGTATGCAGCATGCATCAGAATTTAATTTCAACACCCCCCCTCAAACTGTACAGCACTCTAAGCAGCTAAGTTTGAATCTTGAAAGTAATTTCGAGAGAGTCTCTAAATTTTCTGAATAAGACAGCGCCAAGGTTCTTTGTGAACATGTCAGCTGGATTATCACTTCCAGGAATGAAAATGACTGTGATTTTGTCATTTTCTATGCATTTGTGGGTATAGTGGTAGTGAATGTCTATATGTTTTGTCCTTCTTTCTTGAACTGGATTTGATCCAATAAAGATGGATCCCTGATTGTCAGCGCAGACTGGTATGCACTTCAGTATATACCCAGGTTCCTGGAATAAGGACTCTATCCACACTATCTGTTGACAAGTGTCGGAGAGAGCCATATATTTGGCTTCTGGGGATGACAGTGCTACAGTTTTTTGTAAATGGGACTGCCAGCACACAATGCCACTCACTAGAGTAGCAAAGTAACCCGTTGTAAATTGGCATTTGACAGTGTCAGCTGCCCAATCAGAATCTGTGAAGGCCTGTAGCCCCTCAGACTTCTCGCCATCGTAGACAATGTTATATTTCTGGGTTCCCATTAGATAGCGCATGATGTACATCGCTTTGTCTAGATGTTCTTGGCTAGGATTAGCTGAGAATTGCGACATCTTGATTACTGCATAAGCGATGTCAGGTCGCGTTCCAAGCATCAGATACAATAAAGATTCTATCACAGATTGATATTTTGATCTAAGCACCATGTTGGGCATTGCTGTGTTTTCCGACAGTCTGTAACCAGTCAGGAGTGGAGTGGGGGTCGCTTTGGCATTTGTCATCTCGAATCTCTCAAGCACTTTGGTGAGATAATCAGTTTGATCGAGTTTGACTTTGCTTGCAGTCTGGGTGATGTGCATGCCTAAGAATTCCATGACTTTTTCAGTACTACAGCACTCCCAATGCTTCAGACAAGCATTCTTCTTTTCATCCACAAGTTTCTTGTTCTTCCCCATGAACAAGCCATCATCAACATAGATGAGTGCAATAACAATGCTACCTGTCTTAGGATCCTTGTGTATGAAAATCCTGGCATAGGAGCTGGTGTGCATAAATGCCTCTAGCTCTTTCTACCATGCTAGTGAGGCCTGTTTAAGGCCATACAATGCTTGGCGCAAGTGCATTACTTTGCGCTCTTTTCCCTCAAGTCTGAAACCCATCCATATAGATCTCCTCTTCTAGTTTGCAATATAAAAATGCGGTTTTTACATCTAGACCAGTCATATACATGCCTTCTAAAGATGCAAGTGCAAACATGAGGTGTACAGTCTCGTAGCAGACTACTAATGAGAAAATCTCATCAAAGTCAACACCTTCAACTTGTGAAAAGCCTTTGGCCATAAGTCTGGCTCATTTTCTTCCATCCGATTTCATGGAGAAAATTCATCTGTTTTTGATCATTTTTTAATCATGTAGAAGATTGAGGATGTCATAGACTTGTCGCTTGTAAAGAGCCTCTAATTCTTCATGACAAGCTTGTTTCCACTCATGTTGCTGCTGCTGTGGTAGGCATGCAATATCATGAAATTGGTTTAAAACTTGGCTTATTTCGCTTGATGGTTTGACTGCTTTTGACAACAGCCAGCAAATAAGCTTATCTCCACCTTCCTTGGTTATCTTTTGAATGTGACCTGCTTCATCCAGTTCCCCCATTGGGTGATCATGTTCTTGATTATTGGAATCAGGCACACTCTCACAGGGTGCTGAACTTGGTCCAGCAACCAGTTCTTGCTGTTGAGATCGTGGTCATGTTCAGTTATGATCCAAATCTTGACCCACAGATCTCTTCCAATATCGATGATGTGCAATGTCTCTCTCTATGTCAGAGGGGAGTCACTTTTCTCTATAGGTATTGCCGGGACAGTTTGGGATGTTCCGCTGCCTGCCTGATCAATGGGGCAATTGCTGCCATTCCTATTGATCATCACATCTTGGACAAAAGTCCTCAGTGGTTACTGGAGGTGGTGGAGGAGGAGCATCAGTCACATCATCATGTGCCTTTTGCTCGCTTAGTACATCATCATCATCATCATTTTCTGATGATGGAGGAAGGGGCAGATTTTGTGGCAGTATGGAATCATCACCATCTGTTCCAGATGAGTGGTCATCATCTTCTGGTTCTGGAGGTGGAAAATCACCAAGGTCTGTCTTGGCAGGAGTCTTAGCTCCAGGACAGCATGGGAACAATGTTTCATCAAATAGTGCCATAGCACCAATGAATATTGTGCCACTAAGTCACATGAAATGGTATGCTTTAATGCCATCTTCTAATCCAAGGTACGTCATTAACTCCAATCAAGGAGCTAATGTGGTTGGACAATTCTCCCTGGGTAGATAGACATAAGCACTGCAACTGAAGACCTTCAGATTGTTTAGATCTGGGCAGACCTTTGTCAGGTCCTCAACAGGTGTCAGCCATTTTAGGTGCCTTATTGGGGTTCGGTTGTATAGGTGTGTTGCATGTTCAATGCAAAATTCCCACCATGATTGTGGTAGACAAGCAGTAAATCGCAGGGTTTGTGACTTTTCCATTATTGTCCTTATGGTGCATTCTGCATGCCCATTCTGTTGGTAAACATGGGATGTGGACATCTCTATTTTGATGCCAAAATCCTTGAGCGTATTTTGTAGCTCACGATCTTTGAACTTCCCCCCCTGATCAACATGCCAGTGCTTGATTGTAGTGCCATACTGGGTCAAAGCCATTGCCTAAAATTGTCTAATTGCTGCAGCAGCATCAGACTTCTTTCTAAGGCACTGGACCCAGATATGTGACATTTGTCATACAGAAATACAATAAAGTATTTATGTTTGTGGTACGATAGTACTGGGAGTTCCTTTAGATTGGAATGTATTAATTCAAAGGGTTTCTCTGCACGTGAATCTGATTTGGGAAAAGATTTTGAGGTCATTTTCCCTTCAGTGCACCCTGGACATATAATTTTGTCTTTATGAATAATTAAATTCCTTGGGAATTTTATGGTGCTATTAGGCATTTTCCTTAGCACCTCTTTGGATGGGTGTCCAAGTCGCCTATGCCAAGTCAAGTAGTCTGTGACATACATGGTCACGACATTGATCCTCTTGGTGCTCAATATATGAGTCTGAGCCCAATAAATCATGTCACATCTCCTAAGAGGGACACAATTCATAATTGAGTTTCCTTTCTTGAAAAATGAAATGTGTGTGGAGGAACCATGCACATCACTCCGTCTTGTAAGAAGATGCCCATTGACAGTAATTGAGCATTACAGTTGGGTATGTAGTAGATGGGGTATAATCATGTTTTATGTGTCTCTGACTTCCCATGACATACTACCTGATGTCTAATGAAGACTGCTCCTTTTCCTACGATATAAGTAGTACCCATGGCTGTTTGAACCAGGTAGAGTCCTTTCTTGGTAAAGGCTCATAAGAAGCAAAATCTTTCATTTCACCAGTGAAGTGTTTTGATGCACCTGAATCCATGATCTAGTTGGCACCTTTCTTACAATTTCCATTTGCACACATAACACATATATTAAGATGTAAATTGTTCCATGATACATTTAATAGCAGTAAAATTTTCCATGAAAAGTTTGCTGTAATTATTGGAATATTAATCTTAGTGCTTGCAGCAGGGAAAAGGATTGACCTGTCATCATATCCTCCCATTTCAAGTGATTCATCGATGAGCATCTCATCAACAGCTTTCCATACTTTCTCATCAGACACCACAGGTTCCGATCTGAGGGAGACAATGTCATCTTCCACCTCCACAATCCTCTGTTCTGGTTTGATCCTCCTCCTCTTACCTTCTCACACCATTAGGTGCTCTTCCAGCGGTCACAGATTTTTTGTGCTGTGCAGAAGATTCATTTGCTCGAGGGTGTCTTGAGCTTGCTGATATTTGGCATAAACTGAATGAGAGGTAGAGGCCACACCTGTATATGCCTGTGCAGGTGGTTGGCAGCATGGATCCCTTGTGGGAGTGTGGTCATGCTTTTCGATGCACTGAATAAGTGGCATCAGCAGTATAATGGTGTCATTACCATTTATGGTGGTAAAGGCACTGGAGGTGAGGTGGGTATGTTTCTCTTTAGGCTTTTTCTCCTTAGTCTTTTTGTTCCCACGTCATCCACATTTTCGGAATGAATCTCCATTGTTGTTTTGAGGCTGCCATTTGGAGTTTCCCCCTTTGTGTTTGACAGCAGAAAGCTTGGTGGCCTGAGGCAGGCCAGTAGGCTTCCCAACTGCCATGTGCCTTGAGGCTTCAGCGACAATGGAGTCTTTGACATGTTTAAATGTCAAGGCACTAGTAGCAGTCATGTTAAGGACCATGGCAAACAAAGAATCGTACTCGCACAGCATTGCAGCAAGTAGGATCATTGCCTGAACTAGTTTGGGGATGGCAACATTGGCAGCTGTGAGGTGTTCAAACTTAAACTTGTCAACCATCTTAGCAATCTCTGGCACAGGATTTGCAGCTGGAATTTTGATTGCTATTGCAGACCTAAAGTCCGCAAAGACTTGGGAGGGGCCATTGACACCATAATCAGTGTGAATGAGGTCCTACACCTCCTCAGCAGTGTCCTTGGTGTTGGCATGCTGCTGAATGGAGGGGGACAGGCAGCGCACTAGGCTACCAATAGCCTGGTCATTTTTGTTGCTCCAGGTCTGGAGCTTGGCAATAGCATCCGCTATGAGAGCAGTATTCATCGCTGTCAAAGGAGGCACTGGAGGTGGTTTGATTTTTACCCCACTAGTTATCTGCCAGAGGCCCTGAGACCTGAGCCACCCTTTCATGGAGTCGGCCCATTGAATGTAATTTGAGCCATCAAAAGTTTGTATGAGTTTTTCAAGGATTGAAGACATGATTTTTGTGGTGGCAGCTGTTACAAGCACTCAACCAGTCCTTTATCCAAGAAAACATGTTTCACAATCTCAGGAAAAAACACTCCTTCAGAGTGGTTAACCCTAGTCAACCTAGGTTTTTAAGTGCAGCTCACAGAGAGCGCGATGCTGCTCACGAAGAGCGCAAGGTTATAATTTGGAGACTATGAAGTCAACATCGTTCACAGCCAGTTAGGGTACATTCATGATGTGCCCAGCAGGGCCCATAACCTGTTGGAGCAGACTATATATGCTGCACAGGGGAAGAGACAACACGTTTCTTACAACCTACCTGGGGTTTAATTAGACTTACAGCTAGGGTTAGCAGAGGTAAGAACACTGTATTCCTACTATGGTACAGGTTCTCCTTATATACATAATAATAAGGATGTCACATGACTTGGGAATGTGTTTACCACATGTATGTGTAGTAAGCATAGTAATATGTGTATGCTGCATGTACCTCAGGGCAACATGTATATGCTGCATGTATTGCCTCATGTATGCAGCATGTATCTCAGGGTTTAATTTCAACAAGGTGGTGGGGATGTGTCCTGCACATACCCAGAAGTATGCTTATGTGAGCTAGATATGTAATTAATTAGTAAGCTTGATAATGACACACAGGTGCAGCAACAATTTGGTGAATCAATGTGGTATTATATGTGGCATTTACAAGGGCAAGTGTTTGGCAATGATGTGGCAATGATGTGGCTGTGATATATATGGCTGTGCTGAAACTGCCATCTCAATGTTTATCAGCCAACCACTGATGCTGCCGTTGCCTCCCACCTCCACCTCCATCCACACTCCTCTGCAACAAACAGGCCCAAATGGCATCAGCCATCGTTTGGGCCCCAGGTAAGTTTTTCTTTTTGTCTCTTTTTTTCCATTCAACTAACATAATGTTTATTGTATTTTAGGGTATTTCCATTGTACTAACATTGAGAAAGGTACTGCGGCCCCCACAGTAATGATGATGATGGCACCCCACTACTACAGAGTGCAACAAATGACAAAAAGGGCCCAGGTAAGTGTTTTCTTCCTATCTCATTTTTTTCCCTTACAACTAACATAGTATTTTAGGTATTTACATTGTACTAACACCAAGAAAGGTACCATGGCCCCCACGGCAATGGTGATGGCAACAATGCTCCACTACTGTGGAATGCAACAAACGACAAAAGGCCCAAAATGATGCCCAATGTCATTTGGGCCCTAGGTAAGTTTTTTCTTATTATCTCATCTTTTTTTCCTTACAACTAATATAGTATTTTAGGTATTTATTTACATTGTACTAACACCAAGAGAGGTACCACTGATGATAATTGATCTGGAAACCTAACAAAAACCTGTTAAAAGGCTTAGTAAGTATAACACAGGCTAGAGAAAGGGTGCAAGTTGGTACTAAATATCACTGCTGATATCCAGACATTGTAGTGAGCGACATGAAATGATGGGGCATGTTGCAAATAGTCTTTAAAGGCATATAAAGATGTTTGAAAGAGTTTGAAATAGGTTTGAAGATGTGTGAAATAGTTTGAAGTAGGCTCAAAGAAGTTCAAAGAGGTTCGAAGTGAGTTCGAAGATGTTCGTAGATGTTGGACTAATGTCGAGGTATGTCAAAAAGTGAATATAACAAATAAGAAGTGTTTGTCAAGAGGCAATAGGTGATTTGCGATAAAACAAGAAGCAAATACGATAGTTCAAAGAAGTTCACAATATTTTGCAGAACTTAGAGATATGACACAAGGCTAAGACTCAAGAGAATGGCTCTTAAATCAGACGATGAGTGAGAGGGTGACTTCTTCTCTGTTCCCCTTTGCCTTTTCTTCTAAGTAACTAATACAAGCCTATATACAATTTGAAGGAATAGTATTAAAAAGGAAACAATAACATGTGGAAACATGAGGCAGTATGCACAGCAAATAAAGGTATTGTAAAATATAAAACAAATGAAAAATGATAATAAGTGAAATGTACATTGTCGCAGTATAGTAACAGCTCTTGTCCTATTGCTTCAATATATCATTGAAATATAAAACTGCACTTATCACATTCTAAATCTCTTGTCTTCTCTCCTTGTGTCCAGTAGTGTTCAATATGTGACAAAAAGGCTTATTCCAAATGTGCAGTGTGTATCGAAAGGGTTTTTAAACAGTTATGTGGCAGCTGACTTCGTTTGAAGTGCTGTGAAGTTGTTCGAAAGCATTCAAAATGTCACAAAGTTGTTCAAAGTTGTTCAAAGTCATTCAAAATTGTGCAAAGTTGTTCAAAAAGGGTTCAAGTCGATTTCGTCGCATTCATAGGGGTTGGGAGTGGGTGTTGTAATGTGTCGATACAATTGGAAGTGCTCTCCAGACCTTAAAGTGCACAATGAACCTATCACTGTGCCCCCCATGACAATGACAATGACAATGATGGCAATGGCGGTCCACTACCATGGAATGCAACAAATGATAAAAAGGGCCCAGGTAAGTTTTTTCTTCCCATCTCACTTTTTTCTCTTACAACTAACATAGTATTTTAGGTATTTACATGGTACTTACACCACATGTAACAAAAGGGCCCAAATGGTGCCCAGGTAAGTAATGACAACAACAATGGCAATGACAACAACAATGGCAATGACAACAACAATGGCAATGACAACAACAATGGCAATGACAACAACAATGACAATGGCATCACTCCACCACCATGGCATCCAACAAAAGGGCCCAAATGGTGCTGGACATCATTTGGGCCCCAGGTAAGTTTCTTCTTCTCATCCCATTATTTTCCTTACAACTAACATAGTGTTTTAGGTATTTATATTGTACTAACACCACATGTAACAAAAGGGCCCAAATGGTGCCCAGTGCCATTTGGGCCCAGGTAAGTTTTTTTCCTTGCAAGTAGCATAATTTTTATTGTATTTTAGGTATTTCCATTATACTAACACTGAGAAAGGTACCACAGCCACCACAACCACCTTGGCCTGTGAAGGCTGCAGCACCACTGTGTGCAGTCCAAGCAATTCCTCTGGATATCTGGGTTTTGCTTGCCCAGTGGTAGCTGTAGCTGTAGCATGTGTCAGGTGCATCATTATTGGCCAGGCAAGTCCACCTAGTGGCACAACAAAATAGGGGGAGGGCCAGCAATGAAGCACACTACCCAGCTCCAGCTGCATGAGCAACTGCTCATGGGGTGGATCACAGGTGGATTGATGATGCCAACAACTGGGTGGGGGTGGAGATGGTGCTGCCACCACCACTGCTGCAAGCCCCTGCTTGCAGAGTAGGCAGGAGGGAGGGGGGACAATGCTGGGAGGAACTGGACAATGAAGAGGGGAGGGACAACTATGGTGCAGAAAGGGGGGGATGACTATGACAAAGAGAGGGGGGCACCCATGATGAAGAGGGGGGGGACCAGAACTGCATTAAACAAAGGCCCAAGAGGTGTCATCAACATCTCCTGGGCCACAGGTATGGTTTTTTCTTCCCTTCTCAATCCATTTACATTTTACCACCAAACTTTTTAGGTACTAATTTAACTATTGCCACTGACAAATTCACCTGCTCCCTCAAGCATCTGCTTGTGGGGTGGATCCCTATCCCAGCCCCCATGATGATGATGCAATATTATTGTCATCTTCAGCTCCTGTGCTCAAAGAAGCCTGCAATTGTGGGCCTTCCCAGACACAGGAGCTGTTACACAATGGGAGATGGGATCTTCCATACCTACAATATATGCAATTAGGTAGGTACTGTTAATGTAGTACTATACCAATAATTAATCTATTTACAATGTATTTTAATTCTGAAACCACTACTGCAGTAAGGCCACTTGGCTTGGCTTGGCTTGGCTGCAAACAAGATCACATGGGTTTGCCTTGTTTGTCACATTGCACATCTCCAAATTTTTTGTGATTTGCACTACTATGCCAAAAGCAGCTTGGATGACTCCTGAGCAGCATGCCTGGCTTTACAACCTGCTTGCAGGGTTTTGCAAAGCACAGGAGAGTAAAACAGTCCCACTTTTCTTGCTAAAGTTTACAAAGACTTCCATGACAAATGGCCTGCCAATGCTCCATCTGCTAAGAAGATAGAGTTTGCAAAAGGAAATGAGGAGCATGCAAAACTCCTCAAGCTCAAGTCAAGCGAAAAGGTAAGTTGTCCAACACTTATATACCTTTGTTCAGCATATAATAATATTGGGCAGCGAATTTATGATTGGATTTATAATAAGAGTCATGGTTCAAGTTCAGGTTCTGGCACTCAAAAGGTGCTAAATCTCAAGAGCACTTCATGACTATTACATCACTGGCAAGCATTTGCAAAGTTACATGGAGAAGAGCTTAAACCAAAGTTCAACACTGAGTGGGAAGCACATAAAGAAGCCAATCTGACTAAGGAGCTTACACATCATGATCACTTTACCTTTCATAACCAGAAGATGCAGGAATTGTACAATTCAGCCAATGAAACCACCAAGGAAAAGATAGAAGAGTTTTGGCAGGAGTATATGTAAGTCCATGGATAGTGAAGGCAATAATCCCAATCACATATTACAAAAGTAAGTGTTGCAAATCTGGGCCATCATGACTTGAATTATATTCTAATTTGCAATAGCCATATTGACATGCTCCCTCGTACAATTGAAGATGCTGCCAAGAATATCACCAGGCAAACAGGTTGGGCTTGTAAAATCATTGTGGGAGGACCAATGCCTCAAGAAGGAGGTGCCATTCAAACTCTTATGTAAGTGACTTAACCCATCATTTCTCATGAATCTAACCTTCAAATTGATAGCTCAAATGAAGGAACTACATCAAAGGGTCAATCATTGGCCCAGTCATATAATGATAATTCTCTACTGCACTTTGATAGGTTTCTTGAAGCTGCTTATGGTGACAGTCTTAAAAGCATCCAGTATTCAGAGCTGATTGTTTGCAATAGATAAGAAGACTTGTGATTCCTGAGCATTGGAAGGTTTCTCACATGAAGCCACTCCTGCACCTGCTGATGTTGATACTACCCCTTCTGCATCTGCTCATGTCAACACTACCCCTTCTGCACCTGCTCATGTCAATACTACCTCTCCTGCATCTACTGTAAAGCTTTCTGATTATGAGAAGGAATGAGGGAGTAGGAATATTGCAAGAAATCTTCAATTATTACATGAACTGGAATTGGGTAAATGGGCTTTGAATTTGATTAACAAATCATCAAAAAAGGGAAAGGGCAAGAAAATGAAGTAAGCAATATTTATTTTCTTTGACTATGAGGCTAATGCAAATGAAGAGCTGCTTCTAATGCTGGAGACATGACAAGGGCACTGTCACCTGAGTTTCCACCAACTTCTAATGTTGTGGATTCAACCCAATTAACTGTTATGAAGGCAACCAAAACTATTTCAAATGCAGCATCAGTGATACCATCCTCTGCTTCCACACCTTCTAGTGGTGATATCATTGTAACCCCACTTCCTACAGCTGACAAAGCAGATGGAGCTGTTATTGCTATTCTACCTTTTTTGAAGAAGATTTCAGATAAAGAGTTTTGGGTCAATCCATCGGAAAACTGGGTTTTGTTTGCTGGGACCTAAACCCAGCACAATGATCACACTATAGATGAGATTAGTAAAATTTGCACTCGAAAATTGAGATTCAAAACTCACCAGGCCCTCAAAATTGAGCAATCTGCTCATTTTGAGCTGCGCCTGCTTTGCCTTAGCCATGTCCCCCACCTCCTCTTCCCCATCCTCATCGTTGCCCATCTCTGCTACTTTTTGTTTTGCCACCCTCACCATGGGCAGCTTGTCCTTGTCCTTGTCCTCATCCCCTTCCTCTGCCTGCTCAAGCACTTTTGCTTCTGCTGCTAATTGTGCATTTCGTCTCTTTAATTCTTCAGGTGAAATCACTTTCACACAAAACTCTGACAGTGCTGTTGTTCGAGCCTGGCCTAAGGCCTCCTTTTGAGCTTGCAGCTCCTCCCTTTTCACAATTTCCTTTGCTCATGTGGCCTCCTCTTCCTCCTCCCAAACTTGTTTCACCTCTTCCAGCTTTCTTTCTCTCTCTAACTCTCCAACCAAATCCACGAACAACAAGTCTCCACCCCACAAAAGCCATTCCCGATGAGCTAAAGGCTTGTAGACCTCAAAAACTTCATTGACTATGATTTGAACTGCAGGGTCACATTCCTTGCCCAGGCCATCTGCTAAATCATCATATTCTGCCTAAACAAAATGTTTTAGCAGGTTTGACTACCAATAGAACTGTAAGAAACATACCATTCTCTCACAAAAACCCTTTCCCCACAGTTCAAAGTCCAAATCTTCAGCGACACTGCAATCTGGCATCGATTTCATGTATTCGATAACTTCAGAGTTGAGTTTAGCGAGAAGAGACATTATAAAAGCTAGAGTTGGAGGATATAGAAGGTGATGATGAAGAACGAGAGGTATTTCAAACTTCACTAACTTTTTCAACATGATCACACATTTCACACATGACTTCAATCAGCTGACTGGGACAGTCAGGATTTCAGTAAGGGGAGGATGATAGGTCCATTGTGTGCTCTAGGGTCTGGGAAGGTTTCCAAATGTATCGGCACATGATCCAAACCCCTACAAACCCTACAAATTTGATTTTGAACCAATTTCAAACTATTTCAAAGGACTTTGAATGACTTCATGACACTTTGAATGCCTTTAAATAACTTTGCACCACTTAGAATGACATTGGCCACCATATGGCTATCCCAAAACCCTTTCAATACACACAGTACATCTGGCATGAGCCATTGCATTGCATATCGAGCACTACCGGACACAAGGAGACATGACAAAAGACCTTAGTATTAAGACCCGATTCACCCGATCAGATTCCCAATAATTCCTGAACTCTTTTCTGATTCCTTTCTGACCTTGTCCATTAACATACCATCTCCAGCACCTTTTAGTCATCAGACAAGTCATTACATGCCTTATTAATCATTTGCTTACTCACTTTATTCCTAATACAGTCTTACCAATTCTGGTCATGGACACTTAACAAGACCCATTAGTAAACTTTTGCATTACCCATTATTCTTCTGGCCCTCATTATTTAAGCGCCCATAGCTTAGCCTTAGTCTGCAGTGTGCAAATTACTTGTACTTGTGCATTACATTGTCTATTGCTTGTATCTTGCCTAATATCAACCCTTAATCATCCTCAACTCATTGTTGAACCAAATCTTTAATCTTTTGACTCCTCTTGACTTAATCACTTCATAACCTCTGCTTCACTCTATCTTCGCCCTCTGTCTGGAAACTTACCAGACATCCACATGATTCCCACCTGAAATTGGACAACTGATGAGGAGAAGGGTGCAACTTCTTATAAGTTGAAGTTAAGTCCTCTCTGGCCCCTTTTCACCTGGCATGCTATAGCCCAGTGGATTCTGCCCAGAACCCCTGAACACCTCCAACCACCGGTGACTGAGTCCGACTGGAAGTCCAGTGTATTCCTGACCAAGTTCCGACCTTGGTAGTAGCAATCTTGAATCTTGACACTTAGGATGCAATAATAGCACTTTTGTGTTTCAATGATATATTGAAGCAATGGGATAAGTACTTCTACTATACTGGGACACTGTATGTTTCAATTATTATCATTTGTCATTTGTTTTATGATTTGCAAAGTCCTTTATTGCTGTGCATACTGCCTCATGTTCTACACATGTTATATTTCCTTTTTAGTACCATCTCTTCCTCTCCATTATTGTCTGATTTAAGAGCTGTCCTCTTGAGTCCAAGTCTCACTTTGTATTTCCAAGTTCTGTGAAATATTGCAAACTTCTTCAAACTTTTGTGCTGGCTTCTCAACTTATCGCATATCACCTATCATCTTTCAAAAAATCTCTCAATTCGCTATATTCATTTCCTGATATCCCTCGACACCAGTCTGATTTCTTCGAACCTCCTCAAACCCCTTTGAACCCTCTTTGAACTACTTTGAACATCTTTGAACATCTTTCGAACCTTTTTTGAACTACTTTCGAACATCTTCATATGCTCCTAAAGACTATCTGCAACACTTTTCATCATTTCACACATCTAACTATGACCTTTGGGTAACAGCAGTGATATTTAGTACCAACTTGCACCCTTCCTCTAGCCTGTGTTATACTTCTTAGGCCTTTTAGCAGGTTTTTGTTAGGTTTCCAGATTGAGTATTATCAGCGGGGCTAGCTGAGGAGGCAGCAGGAGTAGTCCAGGTAGAGCCCATGGAAAGGGATGATGGGGAGGTTTAGGGGCCAAGTCAGGACCCATTAAAAAATTATTTTGTTTAGTTCTTTCTTATCTTTTTCTTTGAATCAAAAATAATCTTGTACTGCCTTTCACTGAGTGAGTTAAGTTTGAAGTGGTCCAGGTTTGTCCAGGTAACAGGTGTGGAAGTCCGTTGATAGGTCCACTACATGCTATAAGGTCTGGAGAAGGATCTAACCATATTGACACATTATGACATGCACTCCGAATCACTACGAACACAACAAAATTGACCACAAACCCTTTTTGAATGTTTTTGAACTATTTCACACTATTTCAGATGACTTTGAACCATTTTGAACTATTTTGCGACATTTTGTGACACTTAAAATGACTTCACAGCATTTCAAACAACATCAGCCACCATATAGCTGTTTTAAAAAACTTTCAATACATGCTGCACATCTGGGACAAATCATTTCATTGCATATCGAGCACTACTGGAAACAAGGAGAGACTACAAGAGATTTAGAATATGATAAGTGCAGTTTTATGTTTCATTGATATATTGAAGCAATAGAACAAGAACTCTTACTATAATGGGACAATGTATGTTTCACTTATTATCATTTTTCATTTGTTTTATGTTTTACAATATTTTTATTTGCTGTGCATATTGCCTCATGTTTTCCACATGTTCTTGTTTCCTTTTAAGTAATATTTCTTCAAATTGTATATAGACTTGTATTAGTTACTTAGAATGAGGCAGAGCAATGGGGAACAGAGCACAAGTTATCCTCTCACTCATCATCTAATTTAAGAGCTGTTCTCTTGAGTCTTAGCTTGCATCATATCTCTAAGTTCTGCAAAATATTGTGAACTTCTTTGAAACTATCATATTCACTCCTCATTTTATTGCACATCATATCACCTCTCACCAAACACTCCTTATTTGTTATATTCACTCTTCAATATACCTTGACATTAGTCCGACATCTACGAACATCTTCAAACCCACTTCAAACGACTTTGATATTCCTCGAAACTACTTTGCACAACTTTGAACCTCTTCAAACCTTTTTCAAACTCTTTCGCACATATTTGAACCTATTTGAACCTCTTTCGAACCTCTTCATATGCCTTTAGAGAGTATTCGCAACACAGTTCATCCTTTTGCATCACTAAACACAATGGTTGGGTATCAGCAGTGATATTTAGTACCAACTTGCACCCTTCCTCTAGCCTGAGTTATACTTCCTAAGCCTTTTAACAGGATTTTGTTAGGTTTCCAGGTCAAGTATCATCATTTTGGAGCCCACCACAAGGGGTTTATAGATTATTTCATCATTGAACCTCCACTCCTTTCTACCACTCATTTCACCTAAAGGGGGCTCAATGATTTCAACTTCACATTGAACTCATTTTGCCTCCAACCCTCCTGAACAACCAGGAGATCTTGATATAGTATCTTGCCCCTCTATAGTATTATTTCACACTCTTTCATCTTTTATGCTTACTACATCGCTACCATCTTTGACCTCAAAAACATACAAGAAATGACACCACACAAATTTCGATCTTGCAACCTTCAAAATCCACCTCGAACATGTCAACATCCTTTATGCCAGCTCCCAGTCATTCTACATCTCCGAAATTCAATTTGAGATGACCTAAAGACCTTCAAAAATACTTTGAAAATCTCAAATATCTGTTTGCAACTTGCAGTATTACAGATCATGACTTAAAGAGACACGCTTGCAGATACATTGACATTGATTCATATGACCTCTGAAAATTGCTTCCAGAGTCCCAGCCCAGCACATCGTTTGATGAATTTCGCATCGCAGTATTCAAGTTCTATCCCAAAATAGAAGACAAATGACAATACAGCATTTTGGACATGGATTCACTCATTAATGAACAGCTTCACACTGGTATTCTTGATAAAATAATTTAGAAGCTTATTACAGGTCATTCTACAAGGTCACAAGCTTCCTTCACTCGAAATGTAGACTCTCAGAACTTGAACAAAGTCAAGCTTTTGCTCGAGGCTTTTAAACAAAGTTATGGAATCGAATCACTGATCATCTTGAAGTAAAGTTCCCTGATCATTATCCCGATGACCCATACACACTGAACAATATCTATGACACTGCGAAATTTGCTATAGCATCCTCAAACTCGTATTCTATTCCCCAGCAATCAATTTCGACCTTAAATTTATCACAGTCTAGCACATTGATCAATTCCGAAGACATTTTGCACATTCTCAAAAATTTCACATTAAACTTCGTGTCAGTGATATGGCTCCCTATTGCCCTGCGTGCATACTACGGCATTTTTTGTGATTGTGTGCACCTCCTAGATGGCTTCCATACACTTTGCATGCCTTCATGTGCTTTCATGTGCCTTTGCGCGCTTCCATGCACTTTCATGCACCTTTGACTGCTTAGGTGCACTTTTGTGCACCTTTTACATTTCTACTGCGCTTTTGGTTCCCCCATAGCTGCCCGCTGTCGTGCACCCTAAATGTGCCCTGTTGTGCTTCAACCCACCTCCACGCGCCCCCCACACTCCTTATCTGCCTTTTACATTTATTGTGCACTCCTTTTATGCTTTACCTGCAACTCACATTCTCTGCTGCACACTCATTGCACAATCCCTATCACACACACAACAATCCACTACACCAGTTGCGCTGCACATCATGGCTTCCATCTTACTGGCACATGTACTTGAGATGCACTGTGATTCCAACACGAGTGAACTGCGCATTCTCACATAATCAGGGCGCTTTGCGCCTATTTGGCATTGGACTGCATGCACTTGGGCGCTTTCATGTAATCCTGGCACTTTGGTGGTATTTGGCCTTTCACAGCATCTCCTTATAGTTCTTCTGCATTTCCAATCGGCATCGCTTTATCTGGTAACCAGCACAGGTCAATCATGTCATTATTACTAAGGCACAGCACACGACACATAACACTGAAGCAGATTAATTGGGAAGAGTGCACGAGACCTAGAGTGCACCAAAAATAGCACATCACACCAGAACAGTTGGGTATTGGGCTATAGGTGTGCAAATCTTATTGGCTGAGGCAGCGGCATAGTGCGGTTGGGTTTAGATGGGCGAATGGATGTGCTTGTGGGTAGCGCATGGTGCTTTCTATTTTTACACTTATTTTACTGTTTTTATCACATAAGCCATTTCTACATAGTAGGTGGACATATAGAGAATCCAGAGGATCTTTCCCCCCTTCATAGTTCATAGTTCAGTCAGCATCGCACACAGTCTGTGCACCAGTGTCCAGTCCATGTGCCTTTGTAGTGTGCCCTTTGTATAGCCACATTTGCTTATCGTTTGCATCCCCTCATCATATTGTTGCATTTCATCCCTGAATTGTGTCCTTCATCCTTGTTTGTGCACTCTTGCAGTGTGCCCTTCATATAGCCACATTTGCACACTGTTTGCACCTTTTTTTGTATAGCTGCATTTTGTGCACCATTTGTGCCTTTTTCTGCTCATTGTGCCCTCATCCCATTTGCACCTTTGACCTGTGTGCCTCCCTCACAGCACATCCCAATGCTATCTTCGTCCCATTGCACCTCCCACTTCCATCTTCCTCATTGTTGCACACTTTTGCACTCCCATTGCATGTTTTTCCACACTGCACATTTTTGCCCCTTTGCATTGTGCACTTTCCCACCACTGTGCATATCTTCCCTTTAGCATACACAACTAGTGCGCACATCAAAAACTGCTGTTACAAGCCTCCTCATAGTCTCCACGACCCGAAGGACAATCTGAGGCCCTCTAAGCAAACCCCCCCCTCACACCGAGCATGCCTGCAGTTGTAGGTTAAGTGTTCACCCCTTCCATTGAGACTCTGAACTGAGTACCAACTGAACACATCATTTCTGGAGCCCACCACGAGGGGTTTCTGTTTATCAGACCTTATTTAGACCTCCATTGGCTCACCCTTCACTTCAACATTAACCACCTTTGCACTCTCCATTCCAAGCTGTTAGCAACTGCGCTCCAGCTTGGGGAAATACCAGTATTCGAATCACTATTCCTGAACAACATGCACCACTCGTCCCCACTGTCTTTACCTCCACCTTCACCTGAATCATCCCTACCTACCCTAACTCCATCCGCATCACCGCATTCTTCCCTGCCTTTGCATTTCATTGCACTTTTAACCAGATCTTAACTCTACACACCTTATTCCACCGACCATGGCTACCATGCACATGCCATCCACATCTAACCAAAATGCACTGCGTTTCGACCCCGCAAAACTGCACAAACTCCAGAAGCACTTTGAGGAGCTTGTGCAACTCCTCTGCAATTGTAACATCACTGATGAGACCGATAAGAAGTTCCACACAGTGCGCTATTTGGACAGTGACACTGCAGACACTTGGAAACTGCTACCAGAGTATAGCATGATGCATAACTATGACGCATTCAAAGACGCTGTCCTAAAGCTTTATCCTGGCTCTATGGATGGCAGTAAATGGAGTATTAGTGACCTGGACAAGCTTATTGGCAAAACCATGCACATTGGCCTTGTAACTGCAGAAGAAATCATGCACTATTATCACGCATTTTTCAACATTAGTGGATACTTAGTTGCACAAGGCATATTGGTGCGCTACGACCAAAGCCGCATGTTCATTAGGGTGTTTTGACCAGACCAGCTAGAGCACATTTTGAGCTGCCTTGCAATTGCGGTACCGAATCAGCCTGCAAATGTGCCATACTCATTAGACACAATACACGATGCAATCAACTTTATCTTTGAAGGCCCAGCATGCTATTTCCAGCCACTTACTGGGCTCACAATGCAGAACCCCGATATGTATGCACCCTACTCAGCACCCAGCGCACCCATTTCCCAGCCACAACCTAGTGCGCCTGCAGTCAAAGCAGAAGACATCTCAGTCTTATTCAAGCACATGACACAGACAATAGTTACCACATTGAGCACATTGCGCAGAGATGGCAGAAATGGCACGCCTCGCTCGAACAATGACAAGTGCAATGGTTGTGGTCAAACAGGGCATTATATCCCTGAGTGCGCTTCAATTGACCACCTTATTAGTGAAGGAAAGTGTAGGTGAAATGCAGAAGGGCACATCGTACTCCCAGGTGGCGCATTCATGCCATGTTCTATTCCAGGCAACTTCTTGGGTGAGCACATCGAGGAATGGCATAAGCGCAACCCAGGGCAGATAGCTACTGGTCGACTTTTATCTAATACCAATTCACAGCTCATCTACAATATAGCACCTCATCCAGCTCCAGCAGCACCTTTACAGTCGACATACATTGCCACTTCAGTGCCTGCAGCAGATTATATGCAAAGCGCACCAAATGCACAACTAATGAAGGAAGAGCGCATTGATGCACTCGAGAGGGAGTTGATGGCGCTTCGGAACAGGCAAGTCTTTGATGGCATTGAAATTCTGCGGTGCACACTGCGCAATACATTTAATCAAGAGAGTGCACATTCTACAACCACAGACATTGCACCTGCCAGCAGTATTGAGTCACCAGCTTTGCAACCCGCTGCCAGTGCAACTGAAGCACCTGATGAGATGCCCATACATCCCTATTCCAACATTCCTGAAGCATGTTTCATTCCCACAGCAGCAGATAAATCAGATGCACCAGTTAACACTTCCAAAGGCAAAGAGCCATCATACTGCACTGTTGTTCCCATCCAGAATCTGCAGATTGTCAATGATGTATATGCATGCGCCATGAAGGCGCCCTCCATTATGGTTTCACACAAAGAGCTCCTGTCCCTTTTGCCCGATCTCAGGCAGTGCCATAGAGAACAAGTTACTCCAAAGTGCATTGCAGCTACCAGTGCAGAAGTGGTAGCTACCAACCTTGCAAGCATTATGCCATTTGCGCACTGCAAAGCATGTGCACCTTTTGCAGAAAATAAAGCGCTTAATGCAACACCTCCAGTTAGTGCGGCAATTGCAGCGCCAATTCCTATTGTTTTGCAGGATCCATTTGAACAGTCCCTCACCCATCTCCAGCCAGGCAAAATTGAAAACCCCAATGTTTTGAAGGTTGCAAAAGAGTTGCATGCACTTCGTTCCATTGATTGATTGATCGACAACCAAGAATACTTTGAGGCTATCTTAGATCTGGGTTCACAAATTATCGCAATGTCAGAAGCAGTCTGCCATCATCTTGGGCTTCAGTATGACCTGCACATTCGCTTATACATGCAATCGGCCAATGGAGAGGTAGATGAATCGCTTGGGCTTGCACACAACATTTCCATGCGCATTGGAGATATCATTGTCTATGTGCAAGTTCACATTATCCATTCACCTGCTTACGATATTCTGTTAGGGCACCCCTTCGACGTGTTAATGTGCTCCATTGTGCGTAACTTTGCAGACAAAGTGCAAACAATTACTATCTGCGATCCGAACACAGGTGCCATCTTCACCATTCCAACAAAGCCTAGGGGGAAGCCACACCACTTCTTACCAGCTCCAGCAACACCGCACTTTGCTATTCAGCATAACCCACAAAGAAATTTTTGCCAGGCTTTGAGGAATTGATCGCAGACCAAGGAGAAGCTGCTACTATCATAACATTTGACTCTGATACCCAATCTTGTGACGTTTCCATGTTTGCACTTATTCCATTTTCCACTTCCATTCCCTTGACCTCTATTATCTCTCGACTCTACCTATCCCAGTGTACCAACAGTCATGCGCAGGCGCTCTGAAATTCGATTGACCCTGTGGCACTTATTCCAGCTGCATTTCCGAAAAGCACACATGTGCATACAACTTTCATCGATTTAGCGGCATGCGCACTGCAAAAGGGCGTAGTAACCAAGAAGAAGTATAAACCGGTTTCTAGAAAAGTCAAACCAGTTATTGCGCCTGTCCCAAATGAATTCCACATTGAGCCCAACATTATAGGCCATCCACTAGCGGCGCTTCCTGCACTTTTATCAAACCCACCACCATTTACCCCGACTGGGTGCTATACTGAAGAGTGCATGCAAGCGCTCCAAAAGTGCCACACTGATTTCTTATTACCAGAGGAGATGAAGGTTTTACACCACTTGATGTCTTTGCAGAATGAAGTTTTTGCATGGAGCAATGAGGAGCATGGCAGCTTCAAGACCGCATTCTTTCCCCCAGTAGAAATCCTGGTTATTCCACACACCCCTTGGATAGAGCGCAACATCCCCATTCCACCAGGCATATATGATGAAGTTTGCACTATTATCTGGAAGAAGATAGACTCAGGCATCTATGAGCACTCAAATTTGGCATATAGATCGCACTGGTTCTGCACGCTCAAGAAAGATGGAAAAGTGCTGTGCATCATACATATCCTCGAGCCGCTTAATCGCATTACCATTAAACACTCCAGCATCACCTCTACACCTGAGCACCTTGCAGAGCAGTTTGCGGGGCATGCATGCGGCGCCATCCTTGATCTATATGTGGGATATGACGAGCACTTAATCAAAGAATCATTGTGTGACCTTACAACATTCCAGATGCCTTATGGTGCAATGCAGCTCATTACATTGCCAATGGGTTGAACAAACTCAGTACCAATCTTCCATAATGATGTGTGCTATATTCTGCAGCCAGAGATTCCAGATTACACCGTTCCCTATATCGATGATGTTCCAGTCAAGGGACCATCGAAGCGCTACATTTTACTGGACAGCTCGTGCGAAGCGCTCACTGCGAACCCTGGCATAATGCACTTTGTGTGGGAGCACTTCCAGAATGTGAACCACATTGTGCAGTGCATGAAATACAGTGGCGGCACTTTCTCTGGGATGAAATCCACATTGTGCACAGAGAACTTCATCATTCTTGGCCAATACTGCATGCCAGAAGGTAGAAAGCCTGAACGCGACAAGGTAGACATTATCCACAATCGGGGTGCATGCCACATGCTGTCAGAAGTGTGCACATTCTTGGGAACAGTTGGTTTAATGCACATTTATATCCGCAATTACGCACACCATGTTAATGCGCTCACGAGGCTTATGCACAAGGATGCTCCATTCGAATGGGGCCCAGAGCAGATAGTGGCACAAAATGACATCAAGCAAGCAGTACTAGATTTCCCTGCACTACAACCGATCAATTATTCCTCAGAACTCCCCGTTATCCTTGCAGTCAACACTTCCCAGATAGCAGTTGGCTTTTACCTTTGCCAGCAAAAGAGCGCAGATGCAAAAACATGCATTTACAACTGGTTTGGCTCGATTATGCTCAATGACAGAGAAGCACGCTTTTCACAACCAAAGCTAGAGATCTATGGGCTTTACCATGCACTGCGCAGTTTGCGCCTTTATATTATAGGTGTGCACAACTTAATTGTTGAGACTGATGCATGCTATATCAAGGGCATGCTACAAAACCCCGATATCCAACCATCCACTAGCATTAACCAGTGGATCGTCTCAATTCTTACATTCCACTTTATACTCATACATGTTAGGGGAATGGTGCATGGTCCAGATGGGCTTTCGCATTGGCCAAAGCAGCCAGAGGACTTAGAAGGAGAAGAAGATGAAGAGTTTGAGGATTGTATTGATGCACTACATGGCTTTATGCATGCGATACATCCCATTTCACAGTCCTTTGATCGCAAGCACTCATGCTAATGCAGCCAGAGCCAAGCACAAATGTGCAAAATGTGCAAAATGCACGCAATAGTGCTTATTTATGATGATGACTATAGCCAAGTTCCGAGGAGCGCAACAGCAGATGCAGGGGATGAGAAGTTGGATTTGGTGTGGATTTGGATGGATACCCTAATGCGCCCTAGTGACTTCACAGATTCCGAGTACAGTGTGCTCGTGCACTATGCAAGCACCTTTTTTAAAGACAAGATGTGCTTATGGAAGTGCAATGCACATGGCGCTCACCAGCTTGTTATTTGGCAGTCTAGATGCTTACCAATATTGCATGCCATCCATGACAACATTGGACACAAGCACTTTTATGCAATGTGCTCTGCATTGCTCGAGCACTTTTGGTGGCTGCACATTATGGATGACATTGTTTGGTTTGTGCACACTTGTCATATTTGCCAGATCCAGCAAACACAGAAGGTTCTAATACTGCCAATCGTCGCAATGCCTGTGCCTCTCTTCAGTAAAGTTTATATTGATACGATGCACTTACCAGTATCAGCAGGATGGCGCTATATTGTCCAAGGGCATTGCTCACTTGCGACTTGGCCCAAATTCCATGGGCTTCCTAAAGAAAATGTGAGCACACTTGGCGATTGGATGTTCCAAGACCTCATCTGCAGATGGGGCGCATTGTATGAGATAGTCACTGATAACGGCAAGCCATTCATCAAAGCACTAGCCTATCTCAGTAAGCGCTACCATATCAATCACATCCACATATCTGGCTATAATTTGCACACTAATGGAATTGTTGAGCACGCACATTTCGACATGCATCAGGCACTTATCAAAGCCGCAGATGGATTAGAGTCAAAATGGTTCAGTGCGCTGTACTCAGTCTTTTGGGTGGAGCACATCACAGTTTGGAAGTGCCTTGGCATCTCGCCATACTTCATTGTTACAGGTGCACAGCCTTTAATCCCTCTCGATATCATTGAAGCGACATACCTTAACCCACCCCCAGATTCTATACTCTCCACTACAGACTTGATCGCATGGTGCGCGTGCCCATTACAAAAGTGTCCAGAAGACTTAGCGTGCATCCATTCCCATACAATTTTGACTTCCAGCACGGCGATTTAGTCCTTATGCACAACACAGCGATTGAGAAGAGCCTTAACCACAAAATGTGCATGCATTATCTAGGTCCTCTAGTTATAGTGTCGTGCAATCAAGGCAGCGCATATATCATTTGTGAACTCAATGGGATGGTATTTGACAGGCCAGTAGCTGTGTTTCACCTACTGCCATACCATGCATGCAAGTCCATTGTGCTTCCTGACATAGTGCTCAATATCACCACAAAGCAGTTGACAGAGATGGAAGAGTCCATAGTAGTGGACACAGAAGACGAAGAAGCAGTTGACGAAGAAGAAGCATGAAGAGATAGTGCTGAGGATGAAGAAAGCGCCAGTGAGGCATGCAACTAGTGCTCCATACACACCGCTATGGATATTTCACCTTTTTATATGTACACTTTGCTTTCTTTCATTTTTTTGTTACCTTTTTCCTATTCGTGAAGTCGCATCTGGACACGTTCTGATTGCGCAACCCATGGGTTTTACTGGCCATAATGATCTACTGAGCCTTTCCCATTTTTTTAGACTTTGTCATCTGGCATGCGCTTCCTTTTATCTCTTACTCTTTTATTATTTGGACATGGACAATATCTCAGTTGGGAGGAGGAAAGTGATGGTTGGATGATCTTTCTGCACTCCTTTGTGCTGGTGCGCATTTTTTGTGCGCTTGACATTTCTTGCTCGAATGTTGCCTATCTTATCTCTTTTCCCTCACATATATTATTTGGACTTACAAACTCCATTTTATGGCACCATGGAAGCGTGCGTGCACGCATTGCACCACTTCAGAGCACATCACGTGTTTATCCCAGGTGCAACAAGAAAATCGATTACAGACTATTTATTGTTTAATACAGTCAAGCGGCTACTCAATGGACTTCAGAAACTCCAAGCGCTCCATGGCCACATCCAGTTTTGCCTTCACATCTTCCTCCACTTGCTCTGTGCTGCACAACCGGCTCTTGGCAACTTCTAACTCGATGAGTGACCTTTGGATGTCCTCTCTAAGGCAATCATGCATGGTGCCCAAGACAGTGACCACTGAGCAGCATTGCACTAAGTCAAGCACTTTGACATCTTGACCTTGATAAACTGCATCCCCTGAGGTGTTTCCCAATCTGGTTTGGCATGAGGATTGTGTGTGCGCACTTGCCTGGCGAACAGTAAGGTGGCGCGGCCTTGGGCACACTTGCGACAGCGCAGGGGGCGTGTTCTCGACTTTGCAGTGCTTCGACATGTGCTCTTTCAAGAGGCTGATGAGCCCCACATCGCTCTCATTGCCCTTGTCGATTTGTGATGCGCCTTTGGAATAGTTAGCGCAATGTGGAAGGAGGATGAGAAAAAGACACACCAGGGTGCCCAGTGGCCGCTTTCCTGCCTCTAGAAGTTGCACATAGCTGTGCAAGGGTGCGCTTCATCTCTTCGCACTTTCGCTTACCCTTTGCACATGGAGCACACCGCTTTCCATTGATAGAGACACATCTAGCCAGCTGGCCCATGCAGCGGCAGTTATCACACTAGAGTAGAAAAGAAACCATTTAGTGTGTTTGAAGCATATCCAAAGAAACTTACCAGTCTGCTATTAGCAGCGGATGTGGTGCCAACACCACTCAGTGGTGGTACTTTGACATACGTGCATTGTGCACACTGGGCGCACACTTGTGCCTTCATCCATACTAGTGCTCTCATTGCTCTGCTCACTCTCTCCTTTGCTCATCACCCCACTCTCCCAAGACTCCCCAGTTCCTTTGCCTATGACCTCAGTATCAGTCACTCCAGAAAGCGCATGCAGAGAGTGCACCAGCACAATGCACGCCTTTTCGTCCTCCTGCACTTTGGCAGTATCTATATTGCTTGCTTCATCAATTGCTCTAAACTCACCTTCCAGATGCTCCAAGTTGACTTCGGGCATTTGCAATTCAGCAGTCAAGAGCGCGCACTTCCAGCCGCCCTGCCAGTTTGTGTGCCCTATGCTCAAATTCCTTGGACCGCTCTTTCTCCTCAATCATCTTATGCATATTGGGCATCAGCTCCTCACCCCAAGTAAGCCACTCCTCTACCATGATCCCACTGAATGCACTGCATGCCTTCGCAAGGAGTGTGTCGAGTTCTACATCATCTTTAACAGTGTCTGCATGGCTTCTATACATGTTCTACATGCCCCAATCCTTAGCAACTTACGCTGGTTATAGAAATGCGAAAAGCGCACCAGTTTACTGCAAAACCCCTCACCCCAAGCTTGCATAGTGGTCTGCTCACTCCCAGCAGCAGGAAGGGTCTCATTGAGGGCCAGGATCGTTTGTCTGAGGGCTAAGGTGAATGCTTGTTAGGGCGACACCCACTAATCTGCTAGCTGAACCATGTGGGTTCTCCTACAAGAAGGTGGCGGGGGGCACGCGCGTGATGGGGGGGTTTGATGGTTTTGATGCGAGGGGTTAAAAATAGAACAGTTGGCTGAATTAGGCCTTTCACACCACTAATGTGGATGGAATACCTAAGAGAACACAACTGTGGTCTCCTAGTATTTATTTTAGAGTTATATACTATGTTACACATATTGTAGTATGTTATTACAGACATGTGCACACATGCGCACACATGTGTGTACATGCATGTACATATTGATGCGTGTAAATAAAGAATTCCCACGCTGACAAATAATGTGTATATAGGCATTTTGTAGCATATTTTGGTGAAATAAAATAAAATAAAATAAAATAAAAATAGTATTATGTAATAGGCATGTTAGGAGACTGTTTCCTAACAATGCTGAGGCCATCAGATCGCATAGAGATGGTTTGTGGAAAGAGTTGTAGAGGATAGATGGTGGTCAGAGATAGATAAGGAGAGGATGGCCACTTATGTGAGTGAAGAACATTTTGTGCTGACCAATTGCATGCTGCCTGAGGACAGTCAGTACTTCAGTTGGGAGGAGATGATACAGCTCCCTATCGCCCTGCGTGCATACTACAGCATTTTTTGCGATTGTGCGCACCTCCTAGATGGCTTCTGCACACTTTGTGCACCTTTGCATGCTTCCATGCACTTTCACGCACCTTTGACCACTTAGGTGCGCTTTTGTGTGCCTTTTACATTTCTACTGTGCTTTTGGTTCCCCCATAGCTGCCTGCTGTCGAGCACTCTAAATGTGCCCTGTTGTGCTTCAACCCACCTCTGCGCGCCCCCCCACACTCCTTATCTGCCTTTCACATTTATTGTGCACTCCTTTTATGCTTTACCTGCAACTCACATTCTCTGCTGTGCACTCATTGCACAATCCCTATCACACACACAACAATCCACTACACCAGTTGCACTGCGCATCGTGGCTTCCATCTTACTGGTGCATTTACTTGAGATGCACTGTGATTCCAACACGAGCAAACTGTGCATTCTCACATAATCGGGGTGCTTTGTGCCTATTTGGCATTGGACTGTGTGCACTTGGGCACTTTCATATAATCCTGGTGCTTTGGCTGTATTTGGCCTTTCACAGCATCTCCTTATAGTTCTTCTGCATTTCCAATCGGCATCGCTTTATCTGGTAACCGGCACAGGTTGATCACATCATTATTACTAAGGCACAGCACGCAACACATAACACCAAAGCAGATTAATTGGGAAGAGCACACAAGACCTAGAGCACACCAAAAATAGTGCATTGCACCAGAACGATTGGATATTGGGCTATAGGTGCACAAATCTTATTGGCTGAGGCAGCAGCATAGTGCAGTCGGGTTTAGATGGGTGAATGGATGTGCATGCGGGTAGCACATGGCACTTTCTATTTTTACACTTGATTTACCATTTTTATTACATAAGCCATTTGTACATAGTAGGTGGACATATAGAGAATCCAGAGGATCTTTCCCCCCTCATAGTTCATAGTTCAGTCAGCATCGCACACAGTCTGTGCACCAGCGTCCAGTCCATGCACCTTTGTAGTGTGCCCTTTGTATAGCCACATTTGCATATTGTTTGCGTTCCCTCATCGTATTGTTGCATTTCATCCCTGCATTGCATTCTTTGTCCTCATTTGTGCACTCTTGAAGTGCGCCCTTCGTATAGCTGCATTTGCACACCGTTTGCGCTTTTTTTGTATAGCCACATTTTGTGCACCATTTGCACCTTTTTCCACTCATTGCGCCCTCATCCTGTTTGCACCTTTAACCTGTGTGCCTCCCTCACAGCACATCCCAGTGCCATCTTCGTCCCATTGCACCTCCCACTTCCATCTTCCTCATTGTTGTGCACTTTTGTGCTCCTGTTGTGCATTTTTCCGCACTGCACATTTTTCCCCCTTTGCATTGCGCACTTTCCCACCACTGTGCATATCTTCCCTTTAGCATACACAACTAGTGCGCACATTAAAAACTGCCATTACAAGCCTCCTCATAGTCTCCACGACCCGAAGGACAATCCGAGGCCCTCTAAGCAAACCCCCCCCTCACACTGAGCACACCTGCAGTTGTAGGTTAAGTGTTCACCCCTTCCATTGAGACTCTGCACTGAGTACCAACTGAACACATCATCAGTTATTGCAGCTTCAAATTTGACCAGATCAGTACCCAAAATTTCTGCTCCAACATCGTTCATCACCAATATTGCATCTTTGACTACATTGAACCCAGCATCTGACAGTATACCTCACAGCTTGAACAATTTGGATGACTTTGAAGCTCGTATTGCAGCCCTCGAACAGGAACTGGCCCTCGAAAAACAGCTTGCACTCAAACAAGAAAATGTCACACTTTGAAATTGTCATGTCATACCTCCTGATCTTCATTGCATTGTTCCAGCTTCGTCACCCATGTCCATTCCAATTCCTCCATCATCTTTGCCTTCAGTAATTCCACCCCAGTCCACTTCGATAGTTGCACCTTCATCATTTTCAAATTCGATCTCACCTCCGAAATCCTCATCGCATTCATCCCCATCATCCCACACTTCGACCTCGACTTGCTGTTTACCACTCCTGATATTTTCGTCTTCAATTTTGTCATCTGTGCCTCTTCCGATTCAACATCTATTTTGATATTCTCTTCACCCTATATTCATCGCCAGATTTGTATTTGCCCTCGAAGTCCAAAATAGCACTTGAAGCTCCATCCCCATCGTATACCTACACCCATTGCCTCGAAATTTCTCTAGCCCTTATCAAAAATCTCATTACATCCATCGCCAACAAATATCTTCTCGACATCGGCCAACAAATATCTTCTCGACATCGACCCCTCAATTTCATGTCCAATTTTGATTTGACCAGTCGCTCAACTCAATTATTATGATCATGGTTAGTATCATCGACATTGATTAAATTCGCCTATTTTCTTTCTCTTTTTTATATTTCAATCTCATCCTATTTATTGAACACATTCTACTATGCTCGACATTCTTCACAATGGCTTTGACAGCTTTCACTTTTATACACCCATGTGGGCCTTCACTTACCTCAATCTCGACCTCGATATTCCTCGAAAATACCTTACAACTGTTTCACTTTCACCAAATCTTCTCGATATCGACTTCGAACACATCAAACATTTTTGAACACCTTTGAATCCCAATGATAATGCCCTTGAAAACCTTTGGGACTCCGAAAATGAATAACTATACCTTTTTCTAATTTTCTTTTTGCTTTGCTTATCACTACTATTCGAGACTCCAATTTCAAATTAAAAAGATATACAACAAAAGAAAAAATGTTTTCTACTCCTCTAGGATCTCCTCCAACACCTCTATCTCCCTTCCCAATACTTCCATCTCCACCTTCTTCTGTGCCAGTTTCGCAGCAATCAACCTACAATGCATTCCCTGATGTTCATCAACCTCTTCCACTGTTTGAACCTCCCTCGCCTTTGCCTTCCCTTTCAATGACCTTTTTCTCTCCTTCGATGGCTTCGAAGGCTCCACTATCAGTTCGACATCTTCGAAGGGGCCCATGACATGAATTTGACATACTAAAAAAAAAAAAAAATTTGAAAACAAGAACAAGTTAGTAAGCACTTTGAAGTGATTTCAAATAAATTTCATACCTGGTTTTGTGTGTGAATTTCTTCATCTCGCCTTTTCGAAGCCCTCACCTCGACATCCCATCCCAGTAGCACCCCTGTGCCTCCTGGGTACATTTTGTACACTTTGCAGCCCCCTCCTTAACAATACAACATGGCTGGGACTTGAACCCAGTGCATCTATTCCACTACAAAAGATTTAGTAGCTCAAAAGTTCTTCAAAAATAGATAAAAAAACTTACCATACCCTCGAAATTGAGCAGTGCACTTGTTTCAATGTGTGCTCACTTCACCGACCCTACCCCCTCAACCTCCTCCTCTCCATCTTCCTCCTCTTCGACCTCTGCTGCCTTTCGCTTTGCCACCCACACTATGGGTAGCTCCTCTTCACCCTCATCCTCATCCTCATCTTCGTCTTCCTCCTCAGCCTCCATCCTCTCGATAGCCTTCACCTCAGCTGTGAGCTCTGTGTTTTTCCATTGTAGATCCTCCTTTGATGAAGTTTTTGCCTGAAATGCAGTGAGAGCCATGTTTTGTGCCTCGGCCAGTGCCATCCTTCGACCCTCAAGTTTTGCCTTCTGTGCTATGTCCTTCACCTGCCAAACCACCACCTTCTCTTCTTGAACCTGCCTTTCTTCTGCCTCCCTTCACTCCCTTTCGACCTCTTCCACAAAATCCATGAACAGCAGCTCTCCACCCCACAAAATCCATTTGCATTGGGACATCAGGCTAAAAACATCGAAAACATCATCCACAACCTTTTGTATGGCTGTGTCATGCTCTTTGTCAAGATCTTCAGTGAGCTCATCATACTCTGCCTACGAAATGCAAATTTAGAAAACATGGAACAAGTACAAACACGAAACTCACCATTTTCTCACAAAAACCCTTATGTTATGAGACATAGTATGGACAGGACTCTAATTCTTTTTCTTATTGTTTCTATTGTCTTTGGTAAGCCCGCTCCCACACTATTGTTTCCCAGACAATACCTACGACAATGGTGCTTACCTACTATTGTTCTTGCTGTCTTATTGTTCAACCATTCTTATTGTCCTATTGTTCTCAATGTACATACATCCCTATTGTCTTATTGTTCTCGATGTACATACTCGCCTTACTTACATTCTTGCATGTACATTATTTAAACTGCAATGATATGACCGGTCAAGCAGCTTGACCTGGTCTTTCATATGCTTCTAACGAGCTATCGATCTAAGTCTTTCTCAGCCGTCGCTTACGAGCCTCGGTGATCTGAACCTTCACTGAACATCGACGCTTATGAGCCTTGACTCTCATTTGATTTAGGAGCTTCGACTGTAACAAAAGGTCAAGCTGATCTTACTCTGCTGACTAAACTCTAGTCTAGGCAGCCCACACACCACGACACGATTCTTATGAGAACGACCTGACCCTACCCCACCCGAAGAAGAAAAATGGCTGCCCCATCCACTCCCACCACTTCTACACCACCCACCGCCCCCGCTCGTCCCATTGAGATCAAGATGAGAGCCCCAACCGATTACTCCAGGGATAGAGCAAAGACAATGCTCTTTCTCCTGGAATGCAGAGCGTACATAGATGCTAACACTACTGCATTCCCAGACGATCGCCACAAGATCCTTTTCATGCTCTCATATATGAATGGAGGGATGGCAGGGCCATGGAAGCAGGCATATCTGGAGGAGAGGTACATCGAATCGAAACCTTGGGATACGTTCCAAGAGTTTATTGCAAAGGTACACGCGGTGTTCTCGCCAATCGACGATGCGGGGAATGCATGAACACAGCTCAGAGCCCTCTCACAAGGGGCAAGGGGAGTAGATGAGTACATTGCTCAATTCAAGACTCTCGCTTATCGCACCAAAATCAAAGAAGACGCCGCCCTAATCGAGTACTTTGTCGATGGACTCAATAACCGAGTCCTCGACAAGGTCTTTGGCATGGAGAATCTGCCCGACACAATCGAGGGGTGGTACACCCATGCAACGAGGGCTGAAGGGCATCTTAGGAGGGTGAAGGTGATCAAGGAGAGAACATACAGTAAGGTAGGGGGAGGAGGAGGAGCAAGTGGCTCTTCGAAGGACCCCAATGCCATGGACATCGACACAACCTGCCTCTCTTATGCAGAGAGGCTCGAACACATAAAGAAAGGAAAGTGCTTCATTTGTCATAAATCGGGGCACAGAGCAAACGATCACAAGGGGGGAAAGGAACCACCCTCGAAGGAAGAAAAGAAAGTTGAAACGAAGAAGACACTGCGTGACCACTACACCAAAATCCATGTGCTCATCAACGAGCTGGAGGAGAAGGAGAAAGAAGAGGTGTTGGACTTAATGGTCGCAGAGGGTTTTTAAAACGGTGGCCCACATCGGCAGTGGAACCCGCCAGAGTAGTTGTCTCAAGCGTAATGGTAGCGCAAGTAAGCCATCAATCAATGCGCCTGCCAGTTTATTATTTGCTAGGAGACAAGAAAGCCGAAATTCCTGCCCTGATCAACTCAGGGGCAGGTGAAACGTTCATTGATCACCGAGTGGTCGAGAAGCTCAGACTAAGAAAAATCCCACTCGTCAAAAAGATCCTCGCTAAAAACATTGATGGGACTCTTAACAAAAACGGAACTATTTCTCACTACGTCTATGTCAACACGGAGATTGGAGGGAAGGAAGAGGAGATTAGGATGCTGATAACGGGGTTGGGAAAAGAGAGAATGATCCTAGGGTACACATGGCTCCGGAAATGCAACCCCATCATCGACTGGGAGAAAGGGACCCTTACCGACAGGCAGACCGAGAAGACTCTCATGGGAAAAATCCGGACCGTGATCAAGTGAACTCGAACCATGATTGGTAAGCAAAGTCTCACTATAGATGACAAGGGGCCGATTGCACCAAGAGTAACATTGAGCCCGACTCTCAGGAGGCTACCTAAAAGGAGTGCTGGGGAGACCTTCGGGAAAACCCACCTCGCCACTGCCGAGCACGTGAAGAGTAGGCTCGGGACGGTTCATCTCGCAAAAGGACTTTGCACCATAGATGAACTCGATAAAGACAGATCACACCTGGCAATGGACATGGCAACGGACACCCATCCCGAGATCGATCCACAGATCTCTGTACTGGACAACTCCGATATCAGCTTATCGCTTGGCACTGAAGGGAATAATGATGGGACAGATGCACTGTTTGCCTACATCTGAGGGGAACCAATGATTGGGGTGTTCAGAACTGAGGAATCCCCCCTTATGATTGAACACGACTATATTTCCCCGAATTACCAGAAACTCAGGCACATCTCATGCATCACTCGATCTCGATTAACCGGCAGATTCACCTACTCCCACACGACTCATATCCGAGCAAAAACCTCCATCTCGCAGAGGCTCGCTCATGAGAAGGAGGATGTCAAGAAGAAACAGTCACTCGACGAACTGCTTCCTGATAAATACAAGGAGTATCGCGATGTGTTTGAAAAGGCAGCATCGGAGAGATTCCCTGAATCCAGGCCATGGGACCATGCAATCGAGCTCAAACTGGATTTTGTCCCAAAGGACTGCAAAGTCTACCCTATCACCCCGGCAGAACAGAAAAAGTTGGACGAGTTTATCAATGACAACCTGAGGAAAGGATACATCACCCCATCCAAGTCACCCATGGCATCCCCATTCTTCTTCATAGCGAAGAAGGACTCTGACACACTTCGACCCTGCCAAGACTACTGGTACCTGAACGAAGGAATCATCAAAAATTCTTACCCTCTTCCGCTGATTGGAGATCTACTCGATAAGCTGAAAGGGGCAAGATGGTTCACTAAATTAGATATCAGATGGGGGTATCACAACGTCAGAATAAAGAAGGGAGACGAGTGGAAGGCAGCTTTCAAGACTAATAAGGGGCTGTTCGAGCCCAAAGTCATGTTTTTTGGCCTCTGTAACTCCCCGGCGACTTTCCAGGCAATGATGAATGACATCTTCCGAGACATGCTGAATGAGGGGTGGCTGGTAATCTATATGGATGACATTCTTATCTTTTCTAAGGACAAGGGGGAACATGAAGAGAGAACGAGAAGGGTCCTGGCAAGGCTTAGGGAGAACGACCTGTACCTAAAACCTGAAAAGTCTAGATTTGATGTACAGGAAGTCGAGTTCCTCGGACTGATTCTGCGACTGAACCAACTAACCATGGACCCAACCAAATTAAGCGGAATCAAGGATTGGCCACCGCCAACCAATGTCAAAGGGGTCAGATCGTTCTTAGGCTTCGGAAACTTCTATTGCAGATTCATCGGCAACTTTGCCACGATCACGAAGCCACTTAACGATCTAACCAAAAAGGATCAGCCCTTTAACTGGATAAACAAATGCCAAAAGGCATTTGACACACTGAAAAGGAAATTCTTTGAGGCACCCGTTCTACTGATGCCTAACACTGAGAAGCCCTTTGTAATCAAGAGTAATGCCTCTAAATATGCGACAGGGGCTGTCCTGAAACAAACAGACACAAACGGGGATTGGCACCCTTGTGGCTACATCTCCCACTCCCTAATGGCAACCGAGCGGAACTACGAGATTTATGATCGAGAGCTGCTAGGAATTATACGAGCACTGGAAACCTGGAGACACTATCTCCAGGGATCCGAACATCCAATGACGATCCTATCGGATCACAAGAATCTGATGTATTTCAGAACAGCACGGAAACGGCGACAGGCTAGGTGGAGCCTCTTCCTATCGCAATTTAACCTGCAATTGGTACATGTCCTGGGAAAAATGATGATCCAATCTGATGCCCTATCGTGGCAGGAAGATCACACACCCGATGTCGACGATGACAACGATGACATCACACTACTAAAAGATGAGATCTTCACATGGACAATAGACACCGAACTAAAGGAAGTACTGGCAGAAAGCATGATGCGCGATGACTTACTAAAAGAAATAGTAAGGGCCATCAAAGAAGGAGGAACGCCACCGATCAAGTCGGCGGTAGAAGACTGGAGAATGGAAGATGATGGGACAGTCTTTTTCAAAGACTGATGCTATGTCCCAGATGACAAAGAACTGAGGAGAAAGATTGTGGAAAAGTACCACGATAACATACTTACAGGGCACCCCGGCCAATTTCAGACCCTAGAATTAGTACGAAGGGACTACTGGTGGCCAGAAATGACTATTTTCATCTGGAATTACATTGATGGCTGTGCCACTTGCCAACAAATGAAGGTGAACACACACCCGACAACACTGGGATTATTACCAATCAGATCAGACGCCACTCGACCATTCGCACTAGTCATGATGGACTTTATCACAGATCTCCCAATGAGCGATGGATGTGATACCATCATGGTCGTGGTAGACCATGGTCTTACTAAGGGGGTAATTTTTATCCCTTGCAACAAAACCATCGACGCATTAGGGGCAGCAGATCTCTATCTGCACAACGTGTTCAAGAGATTCGGCCTCCCAGACAAGATTATATCAGACTGTGACCCACGCTTCGCCTCGAATGCATTTCAAGAGCTGGGAAGGCTCCTGGGAATAAGACTGGCAATGAGCATGGCCTATCACCCACAAACTGATGGGGAAACAGAGAGGGTAAATCAGGAGCTCGAGATCTATCTCCGAGTCTTCTGTGCAAACAAACCATCGCAATGGAAGAGCTATCTCACCACCGCCGAATTCACACACAATCAGAAGCATCATTCGGCAATTAAGAACACCCCGTTTTATGTAATGATGGGAACACATCCAAAGGCCATCCCCACGACTTACGAAAAGATGAACATGCCGGCTACTGAGCAGAGGATAGCCGAACTAGGAAACGTATGGTGGGAAGCCCTGGCGGCACATGAACTCTCCCGACAGGTGATGATCGGACGAAATGGACGGGGGCTCCACCCATTCTCGGTAGGGGAAAAGGTTTGGCTCGACTCAAAGAACCTGAAGCTGGGATACACAACCAGAAAACTCGCCCCCAAATGCGAAGGACCATTCCCTATCACACGGGTGATCTCATCCCATGCTTATGAATTGAGGCTCCCCTCTTAATGGAAAATACACCCCGTATTCCACGCCTCACTTCTCTCGCGTTTCAAGGAGAACGAGACCCACGGACCGAATCTTCTTCCTCCACCACCTGATCTGATCGAAGGAGAGTTGGAACACGAGGTTGAGGCGATCTTGGCTCACAAGGGGACGGGCCAAAGAACCCGATTCCTGGTGAGGTGGAAAGGGTACAGCACGGCAGAAAACACCTGGGAGCCAGAGGCTCATTTAAAGAATGCTGCTGAAATACTGGGTGAATACAGATCCACCCATAAACTCTCTCCAACATGAGCCACCCTCTTCACTTTTACATGAACGTCACACCCGATCCCAACCCCACCAGAACCTTTAAACTTATTCTCAGCTTTGTCCGAGACACAGATGACATCCGAAATGAGGAGAGATTGCTCTCCGTGACCCAAGATCGTGTGCTCCTACACAGCACCGCGCAAAACCTCTTCGAAACCTACAGAGCCATCTCCCACCTTCAGCGCATATTCCGACGATTGACAGAAGAGGCCTACTATCTAGATTTGCTCCCACTCATGAGAAGCTTGGATGAGCAGGCACTCCGTTACAGACCCAGAGAACGGGTCCCCACACCACAACAGATTTTTATCATAGAACCACTAAGTGATGAAGAAGATGAAGAGACACCACCAACAGCGCCCCCTCACCCACCACTCCCCTCATGCACTTCGCCACCTCCACTACGATGAGCACCCACGCCCTATCCCATCCAGACCTCCGAACATGTGCCCGCACCATCGTGGATGCATAACTCGGTCTGCTTCACCTGCACGTGAGTAGGACACTTCTCATCACACTGTCCTGAATACCAATGCCCACATTGTTGATGGTGGTGACCAGAGCACTCCGTGCTCTTTTGTCCAAATAATCCGACACATGACAATCCACCACATCATCGCACTACCTAAACCTAACTGTCATGATCTACAATTTCTACACCGCTATTGCTCTTGGCGCCGCTTTCGGCGTGGCCATTCTCATCATGCTAATCTGTTACATCCTCATTTTATTTAAAATCATCTCCGCCCCACGTGTACCACAACTCATTACGTTCGTTACCGGCACCTCGGTGCGCTTTGTGGGAGGGAACGACATTGAGCTACCAACTTGAGTTTATGCGCATGACACCCTGACCCCTACTACCTTCAGTACATTCACCATGACAACAGACGATGTGGCGCCCTTTGACCCCATGCAGACGATCAGAACATAGTTTTGGATGGGACTCGAAACTTTAGAAGGGAGCTAATGTTACGAGACGTAGTATGGATGGGACTCTAATTCTTTTTCTTATTGTTTCTATTGTCTTCAGTAAGCCCGCTCCCACGCTATTGTTTCCCGGACAATACCTACGACAACGGTGCTTACCTACTATTGTTCTTGCTGTCTTATTGTTCAACCATTCTTATTGTCCTATTGTTCTCAATGTACATACATCCCTATTGTCTTATTGTTCTCGATGTACATACTCGCCTTACTTACATTCTTGCATGTACATTATTTAAACTGCAATGATATGACCGGTCAAGCAGCTTGACCTGGTCTTTCATATGCTTCTAACGAGCTATCGATCTAAGTCTTTCTCAGCCGTTGCTTACGAGCCTCGGTGATCTGAACCTTCACTGAATGTCGACGCTTACGAGCCTTGACTCTTATTTGATTTAGGAGCTTCGACTGTAACACCTTACCCCACACTTTGAAATCAACATCTTTGGCAATGCCATGCTCTGGCATCAACTTCATGTATTCCAGCACTTCAACGTTGAGTTCGACCAAGAGAGACATTATAAAAGCTAGAGTGTGATGATGATGAGGTGATGGAGGAAAAAGAATGAGAAGTATCTCGAACCTCGCTAAGTTTTCAACACAATCATGCATCTCACATGTGACTTCGATTGGCTGACTGGGACAGTCAGGAATTCAGTAAGGGGGAGGATGATAGGTCCACTACATGCTATAAGATCTGGAGAAGGATCTAACCATATTGACACATTATGACATGCACTCCAAATCACTCCAAATGCCACAAAATTGACCATGAACCCTTTTCAAACATTTTCGGATGACTTTGAACCATTTCAAACTATTTTGCAACATTTTGCGACACTTCAAATGACTTCACAGCATTTCAAACAACATCGGCCACCATATAGCTGTTTTAAAAAACTTTCAATACATGCTGCACATCTGGGACAAACCATTCCGTCGCATATCGAGCACTACTGGACACGAGGAGAGACTACAAGAGATTTAGAATATGATAAGTGCAGTTTTATGTTTCATTGATATATTGGAGCAATAGAACAAGAACTCTTACTATACTGGGACAATGTACATTTCACTTATTATTATTTTTCATTTGTTTTATGTTTTACAATACCTTTATTTGCTGTGCATATTGCCTCATGTTTTCCACATGTTCTTGTTTCCTTTTAAGTAATATTTCTTCAAATTGTATATAGACTTGTATTAGTTACTTAGAATGAGGCAGAGCAATGGGGAACAGAGAACAAGTTACCCTCTCACTCATCATCTGATTTAAGAGCTGTTCTCTTGAGTCTTAGCTCGCATCATATCTCTAAGTTCTGCAAAATATCGCGAACTTCTTCGAAACTATCATATTCACTCCTCTTTTTATTGCACATCACCTATTGCCTCTCGCCAAACACTCCTTATTTGTTATATTCACTTTTCGACATACCTCGACATTAGTCTGACATCTATGAACTTCTTCAAACCCACTTCAAACCACTTCGACATTCCTCGAAACTACTTTGCACAACTTTGAACCTCTTCAAACCTTTTTCGAACTCTTTTGCACATATTCGAACCTATTTCGACCTATTTTGAACCTCTTCATATGCCTTTAGAGAGTATTCACAACATGATTCATTCTTCATGTCACCAAACACAATGTTTGGGTATCAGCAGTGATATTTAGTACCAACTCGCACCCTTCCTCTAGCCTGAGTTATACTTTCTAAGCCTTTTAACAGGGTTTTGTTAGGTTTCCAGGTCGAGTATCATCACTGTAACCAACTCCTAAGCATGATCAAGCTCTGTGGTGGGAAGCCAAGAGTTTTCTTTATCAGTCCCCTGGTATCCTTCCCAATGGACGAAGTAGAGTAACTTGCAATGATGGTGGTTATTGATCTTTGAGTCCAGAATTTCTGCAATTTCATATTCAAGTTCATTGTCAATAATAACCAGAGGGGGTGGGGGCTGAGTGCAATTAGGGATGGTGTTCAGGGTGTCTTCTTCCAGCTGTGAGATGTGAAACACAGGGTGAACTGCCCAGAGATGGTCCAGAAGTCAGAGGGTAACCAAGTGGGTGCCCAGGTGGGGTGGACCATAGTATTTCTCTGAGAGTTTCTTGGAAGGTCGAGTAGTGCATAAGTGTTCTTTTTTGCCATAGGCATAATCTCCAATATTGAAGTCAGGAGCAGGAATCTGGTGTTTGTCCACTGCACCTTGATAACACTTTTGTGTAGTGTTTAAGAGTCTGGTTCAGTCCAGTTTTTTGACTTCCAAGGGGGTCAACTGAAGACCAAAACTGGTCCATATCGATGCTCAGATTAGATGGACCTCAACTGAACTGAATAGGACTGGTCCTATTTGGTTCGGTTGACCCCAAAAAACTGGTTTTGACTAATCTTTCTGCTGTTTTTTTGAGTCTAACTAAATTATATTATATAGTAAATAAAACTAATTACACATACACCCTGTGAGCAGTTGCTCACAGCAGTGGGGTGTTGCTAAGAGACTGAAAGAAAAAATATATTAGAATGAGAGAAAAAAAACAGCCCCACCATCTCACTTTTGTAGCAAGGGTTGGGGGGGTCGTTGTCTTGTCCCTGCTATTCATGCTTGCTGTCATCCTTTTCCCCACTATTCATCATCCCTAGCATTTGTTGTCCCCCCTATTCATTGTTCCCACTGCTCATTGTCCCCCATGTTCAGTGTCCTCCATGTTCACCCCCCACATTCATCATCCCCCATGTTCATCACTGTCAAGACCCAACTCACCCGATCAGATTTCTGGTCTTCCCCGAACACTTTTCCAATTCCTTTCTGATCTTGTCCATTGGCATACTGGCCCCAGCACCTTTTAGTCATTAGACAAGTCATCACATGCCTTAGTAATCATTTGCTTACTCACTTTATTCCTAATACAGTCTTACCAATTCTGGTCATGGACACTTACCAAGACCCATTAGTAAACTTTCACATTACCCATTATTCTTCTGGCCCTAGTTATTTAAGCACCCATAGCTTAGCCTTAGTCTCCAGTTTGTAAGTTACTTGTACTTGTACTCGTGCTTATACTTGTAATTGCAGTTATCCTTGTATCATCCTCATCTAATAACATCCTCTTAATCATCCTTGACTCATTCCTGAGCCAAGCCTTAAATCTTTTGACTCCTCTTGACTTAATCTCTCCATAAACCTCTGCTTCATTCTACCTTTGCCCTCCATCCAGAAACCCACCAGACACCTGCACACTTCCCGCTTGAAATTGGACAACTGATGAGGAGAAGGGTGCAACTTCTTATAAGTTGAAGCCAAGTCCTCTCTGGCCCTTTTTCACCTGGCATGCTACAGCCTGGTGAATTCTGCCCAGAACCCCTGAACACCTCTGAACACTGATGGCTGGGTCCAACCGGAAGTCCAGTGTATTTCTGACCAAGTCCCAACCTTGGAAGCAGTGATCTTGAATCTTGACAATCATCCCCTGCATTCATCATCTCCTGCATTCATTGTCTGTGGCATTTGTTGTCTCTGGTGTTTGGCATTCATTTGCATTGTCTTTTGTTGTTCCCCATTCATCGTCATCAGCACCTCCATCTCCCCCTACGAGCAGTCACTCACAGGCAGGGTGGTGGTGCTGTGTGACATGGCATTGTTGGTCATGGTTGTTGTCCAGGAAAGGATCTGTTGCCATCCTGCAAGCAGAGGCTCACAGTGATGGCATAGGATGCTGGCATCAGCTGAATACTTCAAACAACTTTGAATGACTTCACAATGCTTTGAATGATGTTGGCCACCATATAGCTATCCCAACACCCTTCCGATATGCAGCACATCTGGCATGAGCTAATGCATCACATATCAACCACTACTGGACATGAGGAGATACAACAAAGGACTTTTAGGACTTGATTGTGGCATCTTTGGTGTTTCAATGAGATATTAAAACAATAGGACAAGTACTTTTGCTATACTGTGACTCTGTACATTTCATTTATTATCATTTCTTATTTGTTTTATGATTTGCAAAGTCCTTTATTGCTGTGCATATTGCCTCATGTTTTCCACATGTTGTATTTCCCTTTTAAGTACCATCTTTTCAAAATGTATATAGACTTGTACTAGTTACATAGAACAAGAGAGAAGAAGTTGCCCTCTCCTATTTTATCATCTGATTTAAGAGCCATCCTCTTGAGTCCAAGCCTTGCATCATATTTCTAAGTTCTGTGAATTATCACAAACTTCTTCGAATTCTCATACTAGCCTCTTGACCAATCATCTATCGCCCACTGTCTCTCAAAGATCCTTTCAATTCACTATATTCATTTCTCAATATCCCTTGAAACCATTCCTATTCTCCCCAAACTCCTTGAATGTCTTTGAATATCCTTGAAATTCCTCAAACTTCTTCAAAAACCTTTGTATGCTCCTAAAACTATTTGCCACATGTCTCACTATTTCACACCTCTAACTACAACCCTTGGGTAACAGCGGTGATATTTAGTACCACCTCGCATCCTTCCTCTAGCCTGTGTTACACTTCTTAGACCTTTTAGCAGGTTTTTGTTTGGTTTCCAGGTCAAGTATTATCACTGGAGTGAGCTCAATTGCATGATCCTACAGCTTACAGTTAGGAAGTGAATTGAAGGATTCCTTGGAGAAGACATCCTCAAAGTCATGCAGGTGAGGAAGCACAGAGTCAGTGAAGGATTTTGGCATACTGTTCTTGTGGAAGGCTCCACAAGGTGTTGGGAGACATTTGAGGTAACACACACCTCATGCAAAGGGTTAATAGTGGTGTAGAAAATTTGCTCACCTTCCTCAATCTGTTCCACCTCTTCATCATCATCAGAATTAGGTGCAAGATCTGGTACACCTTTCAAGTCCACATTGGGCATAGGCATTGGACCAGCATGACACTTTTGAGTTTATTGTAAGAGTACCTTTTGCCCTCAACATTCCTGTCTGCCCTCAGCAAAGCAAGTATGACAACAAGAAGGACAACGACTCATAATGACTTTACCTGTCACCCAGTCAACCTCAGGATTATGGTCACAAAGCCAAGGATAGCCCAAAATCACCTCCTGCTTCCCTAGTTGGGTCACAGCAAAAAGAGCCTGTTTGTTATGATCCTTGTACTGGAGGACTAAGTCCACAACCTCCTGAATTGCTCCAGCTTCATTTGGAGAACCATCCACATTGTAGATGGGTATAGGTTGAGACATTGAATGGGTATTGAGCTGTTTTTGTTGTACCAGTTGAGAATCAATGAAAAGGCCTGTGGCATCCAAGTCCAGGAGAGCAGAGACACTAAGAACTTGCCCTGTATCCATAGTCTGCAGCTCAACTTTCAATTCTAACAATCACTGGGAGGGCATGGATGCCACAATATACTTGTGTGGTAGCTTGCACTTTCAAGATTTTAATCTGGGGAGAGGAGGAGTGGGAGTCGGTGGAGCAGGTGTAACTTCCATTGAGCTGAGGGATTTGGAGGGAGGATTGGTCATGGAGTAAAGTTCTTCCTCTGGTGGGTTGACCAGCAGGGCATCAAAGCAGTAATTGGTGGGCAGCTGTTGAATTAAATCTGCATGTGGCACCTATTCTGTGCCTCAGTGTAAACACATATATATGTAAATACATGTATACAAATATGTCATAATGACATGTGAACAGAAACTATGCAGTACACTGCCCTTTTCTCCACCCCACTGAGCCTCACATGACCTGAGCCTCATGTGACCATGTGGGCTCTCTAGGTATATAAGTACGCTGTACCTCTACCTAGCAATACAGAGAGTTCTATGCCCTCTAACCTAAGTTACTTAGCATACTAACCAACTCAACAGGTAAGTAGTAAGATCTGTGAGCACTCTACACTGCGCATAACACGCTGCTCAACAACAGCAAGGGTGGACAGTTGGAGGGATTGGAGGCATGTGTGGTAGTAGTGGCATAGAGTGTAGCATTAAAAGCTGCATTCATGAGTCAGTTCTCATTGCAGAGAGAAGCAGCTTTATACCAAGCATCAATATTGTCATCAGCTGGGTGCCCCTTTAACATCTGTGCAATCTGATCCTGGACCTCTCAATTGAGACCATGATGAAATTTAACCACCACTGGTAGCCTACTCCTGTACCCCACCATGTCCACTAAATCTCTAAACTTGTCAATATAGTCATCCACAGATCGGTGTGCTTGGTAATACAAGGATGACCTGAGGCACATTGCAGCTCATTGGCATTCATGGAGAGGGCAGAAATGTTATACAAACTCCTCTCAGAAGTCGCCCCCAGAGGAGAAAGGGAGGGAACCAAGTTCCTGGACTTGGCACAAAATGCAGTTGACATAGAAGTAGGCATGCTCAGACTTCATGTATGTGAAGGCCCAATAAATTTTTGTGGTGGCGTCTAGAAACTGATTAGGATGAAGACTGATGTATAACTCACAGGATTTGAGAAAAGAATGTCCACGAGAGCATACACCATTAAAGTTGGCAGGGGGGGACAGTTTAATTTGTGTGCCAGTGGTATTAGGTAGAGCATCGATGCTGGGAGTGGTTGGGGTTGAAATAATGGAATGTTAGGTGAGGGACTAAGCTGTAGGGCATTAACAAAGCTTTCAATACATGATTTGAGTGATTCAATTTGTGTGTGCATTCTGATAATGGCACCTTTGAGCACTTCAATGCATTTTGGGGCATCCATGGCATGTGGCAATGCATTGAGCAGAGATAAGCATGCACTTAAGGTGGGGTTGTCAATAATGTCCTGGGTGATGTTCTGCATGCATAGGAGATGTTATATCCACAGTGTGCTTTGATTCTGGGCCTAGGGAGAGAGTTTTCTAGTGTAAGGGCAACCTCAAAGCCTTACTTAGTAGTGAGCTAACAGAGGGGAATCCAAAGTTAACATTATACTACATAATACAAATGCTTCAGGTGCACCCTAACAGAGGGGAATCCAAAGTTAACATTATACTACATAATACAAATGCTTCAGGTGCACCCTAACAGATGGGAATCCAAAGAGAAAACTTTAAGGACCCATCTGTCCATGCCTAGTATATGTGATAGATCCAAAAATCAAATAATAGGCTAAAAATAGCAAAAAGGTTGGAAATAGGCAGATCAAGCTATGGAATGACATCACCTTGATGGCTAAATGTCCAGAAGGGGTCCCACCTCTAAGAATAGAACTATCAACATGGACCAACATGGAAAAAGCTGAAATATAATCATAAAATAGGAATAAAATCATAGAAAATCATAGAAAAGGCAGAATAGAATGAAATAAAATATAAAAAAATATGGGACAAATGCAGAAAATTGCCCAGATGCCTGAGGTACCTTTATTCCCCCTTACACTTAGTGTAGAGTCTCAACAGAGGATGTGAACACAGATCCTACAGCTGCAGGAATGCTCAGGGTGTGAGGGTTTGTTTAGAGGCCCTTGGATCATCTTTCAAGGCATGATGATTGCTAGAGACACTGGTTCAATGGGTATGATGTGCACACTATGTAAGTAATGCAGAAATGAAGATATGCACCATGGTGCAAAGTGCACAATATAAGAGAGTGGAAATGTGCAGTGACAATAGATGGTAAGAGCAGAAAGTGCAGTGGGATGGGGATGATGCTGAAGTGTGTCAAAGGTCTGATGCACAAACAAAAAGCACAAATGGGGCACAAATGCAACTGCACAAAATATGGCTATATGATGAAAAGTGCAAATGATGTGCAAATGCAGCTATATGAAGGGCACACTGCAAAGGTGCATGAACTAAGATGATGGGTGCAAATGATGCACAAAATGCAGCTATACAATGAGGGGTGAAAATGATGTGCAAATGTGGCTATATGAAGGGTGCACTACAAAGGCACACAAACTAGGATGATAATGCACAGACTATGTGCAATGCTGAATGAGACCGCTGAACTGGGGGGGAAAAATCCTTTGGTTTCTCTATGTACATTACATACCTGGGTAATATGTACAAATGACTTATGTGATGAAAACAATGAAATAAATGATAAAAATAGAAAGCACCATGCACTACTCACAAGTCCATCCATTAGCCTGTATGAATCTGACTGCATGATGCTGCTATCTTAACCAATAAGATTTGTGCACACTATAGCTCAACACCTAACTGTCCTAGTGTGATGTTTTATTTTTGATGCACTCTAAATCTCATGCACTCCATCTAACTAGTCCACTTCAGTGTTATGTGTCACATGCTGCACATTAGTAATGGTGACATGATAAACCTGTGCCAGTTCTCAGAGAAGCCAATGCCAATTGAAATGTGGAAGAACTATAAGGAGATGCTGTGCAATGCCAAATAGTGTCAAAATGCTTGAATTATGTGAAAGCACCCAAGTGTGCACAGTGCAGTGCCAAATAGGTGCAAAGCACCCAGGTTATGTGAGAATGCACTGCCATCTCATAATGCAATCATGGTGCACCTCAAATAAGTTGCCTAGTAAGCTAAAAGCCATGATGCACAGTGCAACAGATAAAGTCAAGAGGTTGGTGTGTGGGATAAGTGAATAGTGCAAGGAGTGCATAGTGAGAATGTGAATTGCTGGCAAAGCATAAGAGAGTGCATAAAGGTGCATTGAGCACACAGTAAACTGTGAAAGGCAGATAATGAGTGCAGAGGTGCATGAAGGCAGTTCGAAGCATAACAAAGCATGTTTAAGGCACATGATAGAAGGCAGGTAAGGGTGGTCCAAAGGTGCAGTATAAATGTAAAAGGTACACAAAAGCACACCTAGGGGGCCAAAGGCATACAAACATGCATGGAATAGTGCATGGAAGTGCATGGAAGCACACTAGAGCATACAAAAGTGCACTGCACAAAGTAAATAAAAGTCATCCAAGAGGTGCACACAGTCACGAAAAATGCTGTAGTATGGGTGCAGGATGATAGGGAGCCATATCAATGTGCACATCTTTGCTTGTATGCACATTGGGCAGTGCATCTGCACTAGGGATTGAAATAGGCAGTGTGGGGTTTGACTGGAAGGTTCTAAAGAAGTTTTCATTGGTAGAAGTATGTGCATCAATTTGTGTGCAAATTCCAGCAACATTGCCTTCAAGCGCATTGATGTGTTCTGGGGTGTCCATGGCATTAGGTGGTGGATTAGGTGAAAAATGGCACATACTAAAGGTGTAAGTGTCTGGAACAGTGTGTAGAGAGTCTGAGGAGCTTTGAGAGTCATCTTCTACTCCATACCTGCCTATCATGGCAGCATGTCCAAGATTTTGAGCCTTACAAGAGAGTTTTCTACTATAAGGGCAACCTCAAAGCCCACTTAACAGTGAGCTAACAGAGGAGAATCCAAAGTTAATATTATACTATATAATACAAACACTCAGGTGCATCTAACAGAGGGGAATCCAAAGAGAAAACTCTAAGGACCCATCTGCCGATGCCCAGTATATGTGATAGATCCAAAAATCAAATAGTAGGCTAAAAATAGAAAAAAGGTGGAAGTAGATGGATCAAGCTATGGAATGACATCACCTTGATGGCTAAATGTCCAGAAGGGGTCCCACCTCTAAGAATAGAACTATCAACATGTACCAACATGGAAAAAACAAAAAATAATTATTAAATAGGAATAAAATCACAGAAAATCATAGAAAAGGCAGAATAGGGTGAAATAAAATATAAAGAAATATAGGACAAACACAGAAAATTGCCCAGATGCCTGGGACACCTTCCTTTCCCCTTATAGCCTCCCTTCCCCCTCACAGAGATTGTGGTCATGTTTAGGACCATTGCAGACAGAAAGTCAAGCTTATATGGCATTGCAGCAAGCTTAAGTAAGATCATTGCTTAATGGTGACATGAGCAGCCATAAGGCAGGCACTGGAGTTTGTCTGCCATTTTGGCAATTTCTGGTGCAGCCAGAATTTTGATAGAAATTGCAGACCTAAAGTCCATGAAGACCTGTGAAGGTCCACCTAGTCTGAACAAATTCCCAGACCTCTCTCACATTGCTCTTACCATTGATGCAAAGCTGAATGAATGGTGCAAGGCAGAAAACAAGACTACCAGTTGCCTGATCATTGTTACAAACCCAGGACTGAAGCCTGGCCATTGCCTCTGCTATGATAATAGCATTTGTCACTGTAAGGGGTGGTTTGGGCTCAGTGCCCAAGGTAATTTGCCAAGGGCCTTGTGACTGAAGCCATGATCAACCCATGCAAGATAATTAGATCTGTCAAAGAGGGATACAAGTTTTTTAAGGGAATAAGACCTTTGGAGCTGCTGTGAAAGTGCTTGTCAGCTTCATGTTTATAAAAAAATGTTTCTCAATGATGGGGAACAAAGCACTTCTTCAGAGTACTGTCTTAGCATGCTAGTTGCAGCTCACAGAGAATGCATCAGGTAGATGCCTGTGCACAACATCAATGCAGGCACATTTATATATCAATGTAGGCTCTACACTAAGTGCACATCCCTCACAATTTACCTGTGTGGGTTTGCAATACTTAGTCTTATAGCTAGGGTTAGTGGAGGTGAAAAACACTGTATTATCACTATGTACAGGTTCTCCTTATATACATAAATATAAGGTAGTCACATGCTCTGGGGAATATGTTCTCCTCATGTATGGGCAGTAATGTGCAGTATGCAGCAGGTGTGGTGAGAACATGTGTTATGCATATGTTCTGCAGCATGTATCATGGTAATTATATAATTCCAACACGAAGTATCATTGTGAACTGAACTTCATTGAGCAATACTGGGGGGGCATCCATGTATCATTATCAATTGACAGCTCAGACCACAAACATTGCTGAAACGGAGAAAAATGTGTTTGCAAGCCTTGATGATGTCCCACTGCTGCAGATTCGTGGGTTGTGTCTCATTTTTCTTATTCTATCCACATTATTCTTATCATTCTTTTGTGGCTATGCAAACCAGATCAGCACCAGCTTATGCACAAGGCTTTTTGGGAGCACAGGCTGTTTGGGCTAACAAAAAAAAGTACCATGGTCATCGTACTTCGTTGTTGCTGTTCAAGGAGTCTGTCGGAATGTAATTTATTAGTAGAGTTCTTCTGATTGGATGGTTATCTTTGGATAGCCCCGCCCGTGCCCTCGCTCGCACCGAGTTGTGAAAATAATTTTGAAAAAATTATTACATAAGGTGCAACTACTTATCAAATTATTATTACAATATTCATTTTCAGTATGATCAGATACACACTTCCGAGGGACGGACTAGCTTCAAGTTCTAGCGTCCAACGCCCCAGTAATCTCCGTCTTAACGTTACTATTCTGATAAGAATTCGAATTCGAAGCCGCTCCATGTACTAAGTATATAAAAAAACTGGCATACTATTTAACATACTATCAAGCTAGCACCTCATTTAAGTAAAACGTTAGTTGTACTTGAATTTGTCACTGTGCTCCTATCGGGGGTTCCGTCGTGTCATGCGTCATGTCATGCATTACGCGCACGCACCACGAATGCCAAGGCCAAGTTCATCTCAGAAGCACGCCCGGCCTAGTCTCCCCGAAACCGAAATCGAAATCGAAACCGAAACCGAAACCGAAACCGAAACCGAATCGAAATCGAAACCCGAAACCCGAAATCGAAATCGAAATCGAAGAAAAAGTTGATTTCATGTTTCCATCAACTTCAGTTGGTTGATCCTCTTGGCTGTTATCTAAAATACAATACATAGTCGTAGAAAGACAGGTCATCACCCCAGATCCGCGTGCATACGTCACTATTGCTGAATTGTGAAAAAAAAAAAAAAAAGAAAAAGGCCTCCTGTCCAAAACTTGAACTTGAAGTCAGCACTTGATACGTCCGTCCAATCTGATACCCTACGAAAAGTCTGTGATACGTATCTATCTTGTCTGATGACGATAAAAGTGTGTGTGTGTGTGTGGCGAGAAAACACTAAAATTATCCTTGCAATTCCGGGAATGACGAATGATTGAAACAGAAAAGGGGCACCATAACTATTCGAAAGATTCGACTTAGTAGCCCAAGACGCAAAGCACCACCACAAGTCCACCAAAACGGCTTGCACAACACACAAGAGATCAGCGATAAGCCCACGATAAGATAAGAAAGAACCCCATACACTCACCCACGACTCGGGAGTTCAAGTTATTCTTAGTACACCCTCGCTTTCAACGGCGTTCCTCTCCCGAGCCTAAACCAACTCGATACCCTGCTCTTCAACTTGTTCGCCTTTGTCTTCTCCTTGTGCTCCTCGACAGTTTTATTGTCACTGTGCGTTCCCCATGTAGAATTCGAAGCAACCCGCACAGGCACGCCCATGCCGTCCCCGTCGATAGTCCACTCCTTCCTGCCCTTCGCCTGATCATCCCACTGCGGAGGGGTCAGTAACCTTCCCTTCCCACTTTCTTCTTCACTCCCACTCCCATCTAAACTCGACGAACTCTCAGGGGGAGTAGGCAACCCAGCCTCGTTGACATTCATCTGTCTCCCCTTCTTTTGATGTTCACTAGGGACCTGTAACCGCAGCATCAACATCTCCTCTCTTTGTCGTTCCTTCTCTTCATGTCCACCATTCAAAGTCGAAGCCCGGACCGGCGTCAAAGCTGACATTGGTGTTGGCATAATCTGCCCAGGTTGAGGACCACCCAAAACCACCTCGGCGCCATCCCCAATCCATGCCCTCGGCCACCTGCCCCCGCCCCACTCTCCTTCATGCATAGCCCACTCTGCCCCTTGATCACCCCCACCACCAGCAACACCATCCAATGCACCCAACACCATCATCTCTGCAATGCTAATCCCATGTCCACCAGGCGGAACCGATCCTAGCACCCCGGGGGGTACGAGGAACGGCACGATTGCCCCCTGCCCCTGTTTCTGGCTTTGCTCGGGCATGGCGGGGGTCGGAAAACCGAGTGTGGAGATGGAATAGGTCGAGTATATCGATGTCGGACGCAAAGAGTTGGTGCTGGGATTAGCGCTAGGACTGGCGCTAGCATTGGCGTTGACGCTATGTGGGTACGCGTGCGCAAGGAGGAAGTACTCGATGCTCTGCACGAGTTTTGTCTTGTGCACCCTGGGCTTCTGTCTCTGTTTCCCCGGAGAGTTGGAACTACCCTGTCCGGAATCAGAGGTCACCTGTATTCGCAGACGATTGGGGTGTAGATTGGGGGACGCAGAAGGGGAAGGGGAAAAGGCTGAGTAGGGCAAGACGTGGATGATGTGTGGTTGGATGGGGTCATGTTGTTTTTCTTTTCCTTTGTGTGAATGGGAGAGAGATTCTTGACTGGGTGCGGTAGAGGTGGAGGGAGTGGTAGGGTTGGAAGAGAAGAGGACGGAGAGATGAGAGCGTTTAGCTGTGAGGTTTGGAGTAGATTTGGAAGGTGGCGGGAGGGAACGCCTTGATTTCATGAGAGAAGGGATGTAGGGATGAGTGGAGTTTGGATTGACAAAAGGAGCAGAGAGGGTAGTTACGAGAACGGCGTGTTTGAGGAGAGCTTTATCAGGGAGGTTGGGTGGAAGGAAGTTGATGAGTGCCGTAAACTGGATGGTGGGAGACTTGGGGTCCAGTTTGACAGGAGGGAAGTCGGGTTGAAGCGGAGAAGAATTGGTTGGGGATGGAGTTGAAGCAAGTTGGATGGTCTCGCGACGAGTGAAATCGGCACCAGGGAACTGTTCTGCTAACTGTTGTATACGAGGTTGGGAGTGGGGCGTGGCAAGCCACGCGTGGGCAACACGCTGAGCACGTTGAAGGAGGCTCAGAAGGCGGAGAGCACCGTTGTCATGAATGTCCAAGGGAGCGTTGAGGTGAAGAATGATGATAGCAGGGCCTTGAGATGGGAGAATGGGGGATAGAGGAGGAGGCGTGTGAGTTGCGAGGATGAGAAGAGAATTGGATAGAAAGGGAGAAGTGGTGAAGGGAGCAAGGTCAATGGGAGCAGGAGCACCGATGGATAGAATGAAGTGAGAGTGAGCCGAGGGCAGCGTTGCAAGACTGGAAGGAGACCAAGGCTGTGGCTCGAAGGGATCGAGAGGAAGTCGCGGACGGAAAAGAGCCATGGGCGATGAGTTCATCATCCCTTCTCGCTTTTGTTCCCCGCCAAGATCACGCCAAGGCTCACCACCCATTTATATCCTCCTGTGCGACCCAGCGGATCTCATCACCCAGAACGTGTGCGCAGCCCGCCGTAAGTATGCATGTATACTCGCTGTCCTCGCTTCCGAACAGTATCCTCGGGATCAAACCTAATTTCATATACATTTCATAGGCGCGTATTCCAACGATGTGCGGATCTACTGAATTGATCAAGTGCGGCCCAGGTTTTCTATTCAGTCCTCCATCGCTCCAAGACTACATTAAAATATCCTGTACACGTCGCCCGAACGTGGAATTGAATCATCATGCAGGGCGGTAGACCCTCAATTCCATAAGTACGGTCAATACTTAGTAAATAATTCACCGGCCCGGGTTCCTGATGACGATGTTCAGGACCCCGGATTATCCCTACCTAGGCTAGACCAAATCTTGAGATTTCTGTCCGGACACTTTTTGGTCGATTTCTGTCCGGACTTGCCAACTTCCCCAAAATTTTGTCCAGACACCAGATTTAGCTTTTCCCAACCTCTCTGGACACCGCTTAAAATTTGTCCAGACTGGAGCTACCCAAAACACTGCTGTTGCATGCTACAACAATCTACATAGGTATTTTGAGTATTAGGAGGTATTCTAAGTGCTATAGAAATTAAATGTGAGGTATGAAATGACTGCATTGCATCCATGTATCTGCTTTCTCTTGACAACATTTCCATGAATTGCTCTGCATCTTTCTGAGCCAGTTCTAGTCCACTTGGTATAGTCTTTGGTGTAAAGGAAAGCAAGCATTTGATGTCAACAGTGCAAACTGTTTAGTTGGGAAGGTGGCAGTGGCATCAGGGTGATTCCAAAAGAGACAGCCATGCATGGGTGGATACCCAGATAAGATGTAGCAGATGGCAGCATGTTTTCCATTCTTGCTGTCAGTTTTCATGCAGATTGCAAAATATATTAAGCAGCTTGCTGCATAGATTAAACTTACCACACCCAACCCTCAGTCTATGATCTGTGAAGACAAAGCCATACACCCCCATTTTACTAGAGCATTGAGAACCTCATCATGAAGATGAAAGACTTGAGCTTTGGTAAATGTGTTTCTATGATAAGTTGCCATCTGATTTGGATCAGTCATGGTATAAGGGCAACCTGAAAGCCTTACTTAATAGTGAGCTAACAGAGGGGAATACAAAGAGAAAACTCTAAGTCTGTTGATGCCCAGTACATTTGAATGACCCAAAAATCAAATAATAGTCTAAAAATAGAAAAGGCAGAGATAGGCTGATCAAAGCCATGGAATGATGCCATACTGATGGGTAGATGTTGAAAAGAGGCTCCACCTCTGAAAATAAAACTGTCAACATGTACACATGTGGAGGGCAATAATCATAAAATAGAGATAAAATCATGGAAAATGAAGAGCAAAATAAGATGGGAAAAAAATATGGGACAAGTACAGAAAATTTATAAGAGCCTTGGGGCACCTCCTAGTCCCCTTACATACATACATCACCCCCCTTCTATGATGCATTGCTCCAATGCATTCAAAACTGTATCTGGCCAAAGTGGATGCACTGAGATGCAGAAGTTGATGATCTAATGTTTTAGGAGGCATGAGTGAGACATTAGAGCTTAGTCTATGTATGCAGCAGGAGCGGGTGAGACCTCCAAGTCTCATCTTGAGCCACCACCCACTCCTGCCACATCTCATCATACTCTGGATAAAGCCCAGTTCTCACAATAAGTTTTTGGTGGCAATGGCTTGCTTGACTATTAATAGCAATACTCTCTCTACCATCAACACCAATGCTATCTCCAAAGTGCAAACCTCCCCCAATGAGCCAGATTTATCCCCTATCAATTTCCCTCTCGAGGACCCACACCTTGCTGTTTTTCCAAATTTTTCTGGGGGTCCTTGGGAAACTCTGAAGAAATGGTAAAGGAATCAGAACACAAGAAATGGGAGGCCAACAAGAAGAAACCAAAGTTGCCAGATTTCGAATCTGACACTTGCCCTGCAGACTTCCTCTATGATAGAGCATTGCAATATGCCAGGAAGAAACTGGAGAATTTTGAGTATGTCGAGCTTTGGTATTTTACTCCTGAAGGCTGTGCAGATGCTGCAAAAGAAAATCTAACCACTGCAGACAATGCCCTCAGTTTCACTCACACTGGAGACCACAGCATTTCCCTTAGGCTGCTAGTGACATCAAAGCCTTCCAGAAATGTAATTCTGAATGCCAATCTGACCATTTCAGTGTTTCTCCAACCACTTTGCACACTTCATGTCGATCAACATTTCTGTCTTGCCCATCGAAATCTGCCTTGGGCATCCTTCTTCTACAACTTAGAAGTGCACCACTATCAGTTCCAGCCAAATGGAGAAATAATCCTTTTGATTTATCAAGCTTGGGTATGTCATGCTTGGCATGATGGGCTTGCCTTGGGTAACACCTTCACCATCACATGCCCAAATGAGAACCTGCTCCATGCCTTAGCTGATGAATATTATGACTATTGATAGGTCCATTGCACACTCTAGGGTCTGGAGAAGGTTTCCAAACATATCAACATATCACAACACATGCTCCCAACCCCTATTAACACTATGAATTTGATTTCAAACCCATTTCGAACTATTTCAGACAACTTCAAATGTATTCAAACAATTTTGAATGACTTTGTGATACTTCAAACAATGTTGGCCACCATATAGCTGTTTTGAAACCTTTTTGATTTACATGGCACATCCAGAATGAACCATTGTGTCACATATCGAGCACTACCAAACATGAGGAGAGATGACAAAAGATTTAGAATGCGATAAATGCAGTTTTGTGTTTCAGTGATATATTGAAGCAATAAGATAAGCACTTTTACTATACTTGGACAATGTACATTTCAATTATCATCATTTCTCATTTGTTGTGTATATTGCCTCAAGTTTTCCACATGTTATATTTCCTTTTTGTACTATCTCTTCAAAAATGTATATAGACTTGTACTAGTTATTTAGAACAAAAGACAAGAGATAGAGAAGAAGTTACACTCTCCATTATTGTTCAATTTAAGAGCTGTTCTCTTGAGTCCAAGTCTCACCTCATATCTCTAAGTTCTGCAAAATATTGCAAACTTCTTTGAACTTTCATATTTGCTTCTTGATTTATCGCATATCACCTATTGTCTTTTGAAAACACTTCTAATTTGCTATATCCATTCTTTGATATATCTCGACACTGGTCCAGCTCCTTCAAAACTCCTTGAATCTCTTCGAACTCCTTCAAATCTTCTTCAAACTTTTTCAAACCTCTTTGAACATCCTTCAAACATCTTTCGAACCTTTTTGTACACTCCAAAAGACTATTTGTAATATGTCTGACCATTCCACACCTCTAACTATGACCCTTGGGTGACAGCAGTGACATTTAGTACCAACTCGCACCCTTCCTCTAGCCTGTGTTATACTTTTTAGACCTTTTAACAGGTTTTTGTTAGGTTTCCAGATCAAGCATTATCACTGTTCTTGGGCCAAAAAGGTATGTTTTCTGTATCTTCTATTCTGATACCAGTGCTTACTGTTGCCTGGTTCTCAACTATGCAATCAACCAAATATCTCCACCCTTTTTCACTTTGTCTTATTATGTCTCATCATGTCATGTCTTTTCACATCATGTCCCATCTTTCATGCATGACACCTATACTATCTTGTCCCATACTGAAGCTTCTCAAGCTCAGCTCTCACCATTGAGGCAGGCATTTTACACCAGTGTTCATGCACAGCTTGCCTATCTTGTGGGTTGAGGCAGTCTGCATCTACCCCAGGTCAGCAGTTCTTTCAGCCATCCAGCAGTTCTTACGAGACACCAGGTTTTTGATGAGGCACAGGCTCACTGTCACTCTCTGCCTGCACCATCTGCCTTGGGTGCCACCCCCACAACATATCTGCATGCTCATCACCAACCATTTGAGATGGCTCAGCAGCATGCTGCAAGTGGACAGAGGGCACAAGAATTGTCAACCCTTTAGGTCTCAGTCTGTGCATCTGATGGCAACTCAAGATCCAATGCACAAGCTTGTTCCACAGAGATGGACATGAGTACTCTGGGTGCAGAGCAAAGAATAACAGAGCTCAGAAATGCCCTCATGCAGAGAAGGTTTGAGCCATGTACACTTTACATGGCAAAGGCCTGGGAGAGGACACTGAAAGAGGGGGGTCTTATGTCATGATATCCCCACTTGGTTGATGGCTTCCATTTGGGTTTTTATGTCAGTGTGCCCAAGATTATTGAGACATTTACACCTGAGAACCACCCATCTATTTTTCAGAATATCGGAGCATATAAGGGAATCATCACACACAATTTGCAAATGGGCCACTACATCAGACCTTTTTTTAGGCTTGAACTAGAAGAAAACATTGGTCCTTTCCAATCTTCCCCCCTTTCACTGGTACCAAAACCCCAGAAGCCAGAGAAACAGTGGATGGTGCAGAACCTCTCTTTTCTTACCAAGTTTCAGCTCAGAAATCAATCAACTCATTTATTGACTCAAACGACTTTCCATGTATCTGGGGCACTTTTGCAGCTTTTTCTCTACTCTGCACTACACTACCACCAGGTTCCCAAGGGGGGGTTCATGATGTCGCAGAGGTGTACCATACAGTTCCCCTTCACCCATCACAGTGGCCTGGTACTGTTATCAGAGATACAGGGAGTGACAAGTTTTTACTTGATGGAAACCTCTGTTTTGGAATCACTTCTGATGCCAGTTGCTATGGCCACATTGCTGATGCAGGAGCAGATATCATGTGAGCTCACAGAATTGGGCTTTTGGATAAATGGGTTGATGACTATGTCTTCTTGTGGATCTTGTGGAAGTTTCTGCACAGTTATAATAGAGCACATCATGAGCTGGGGGAGAAAATTGAGAAGAACTGAGGGCAGCAATAGAGAGGTAGACAGATATGGTTTAATGTGGGCATGTTGGAGGATGGACGGTTAGATGGGCATGTGGAAGATATGCATTTTTCTCTGTGTGACCTATCTAAAGACAGTAGAGGGGCCGAAGACAGAGAATATACATACAGTTTTACAGATATCAACAACATCTCTACTGAGCTGGGGATTTCATGGCAACTCAAGAAACATGTGCCTTTCTCTCACAAATTTTCTTTTACAGGCTTTTGTGGAACCTCGAATGACATATAGTATTAATCCCTGAGAAGAAGAAATGCAAATACTGAGAGAGAATTGCATCATGGTCAAGGTCATGCACACATACCCTCGAGGAGGTTCAGAAACTGTATGGCAAACTTTGGCATGCATCCTTGGTCATCTCAGAAGGACACATGTACCTCACAAGCTTAGAGTCAATGCTCGGAGTATTCAGTGACCATCCTTATATGCCTCACACCCCACCTAGACAAACTCCCTCTGATTTCATGTGGTGGCATTATATGCTCTTGTGAGAATGTGTCAAATGTCTTATCCTAGGCCCATCCACTTTGTGTAACCCACAAGCTTATTCAGACACCAGCTCAGAAACAAGGATCGCAATTGTCATCACAGGACGTTGGCGAGCTTAACACCTTATCCCAAGATGGAAGTCAGAAGGATGTGACATTGCATGGGCTGAAGCCATTGGCTTTGAGTTCTTGATTAATACTCTCCTCAGATTCAGTGGTGAGAATTGCAATCTCAAGGTTTTTGAAGACAATAGAACAGTGGTCAAGAGGTAGTGGAACAGAAGGAGTCAGAACCACTATGTCAACACTATCTTCTGCCAAATTTATATCTGCACTAGGGAGGCTTACTCAACTATCCATACCAGATATGCTGAGAGTGCAAAGAACCCAGTGGACAATGCCTCATGTGGAATCTACCCCCCCAGCAACCAATTGCTCCCACCAATTGGCATCGGTCCTCAGGTCAGAAGTTTTATTGCAGACTAGGACACATATACAGACAGCCATCCCACTACATTCCCAAAAATGAAACTGCCCCATTGCCCTCGACAGCCCCTCAGCAGTGAGGACAGTTGGACCCATCTCAATGGCAGGAAGCTGTGGTAAAAGAACAGGGATTCTTGTGGACATGGCCAGCAGAGAGTCTAGAGGCAAACTGTATCCCTATAAACAACATCTAACACCAACACTTTCTCACCTGCACCCTCACTATTTTATGCGAGACTATTTGCTCTTGTGGAGACTATCCTATCCTTGCACACTGTCATCAAAGGACAGCAGACAAGTCAGCCTTTCCTCAATAAATCTGACATGTATCCGGAATGTGATGTCCCATGTCTAGTCAAAAAGCACTGCTGAAACATATGGCTCTGGACCACTGTTGTACCACATTTTCTGTGATCATGAGAACTTGCCTGAGGACCAATGTGCACCCACCTCACCAGTAACAATTGCATCTTTTGTCTCATCTCTGGCTGGGTGCTACTCAGGAAAAACACTGTCAAACTACTTCTATGGAGTGTGTGCATGGCACATCTTGCACAGTGCCCCATGGGCAGTTAACAAGAATGAAATGGATGCTCTGTTGAAGGCAGCAGGAAATTTAACACCAGCATCTGCAAAGTGTAAGCAACAACTGCCATTTACTCCTAAGGTGCTAAACATCATACATACTAATCTCAATCTGTCTCTGCATTTCAACATGGCAGTCTGGGCATGCCTTCTCTGTGCCTTTTGGTCAGTGGCATGCATAGGGGAGTTAATGGTAGAAAGTCTTACAGGGTTTGATCCACTAGTGCATGCAAAACAGTCAGATGTTCACAAGGAATGATGTGAGAGAACAGGTCTAGAGCAAACAGTATGCTTCATCCCAAAGACAAAGAGTGCAGCCACCGAGAAGAATATTTTCTGGTCACAGCAACATGGAGTGCTCAATGCCATTTCAGCATTGGAAAAGCATTTACAAATCAGCCAGAGGCCAAAAGCTGGCCTTCTGTTCACATACCTCCACAAAGGAGTTCTCAGGCTACTGACAAAGGCAGCTTTCTTAGAATAGTTGGCAAGAGCATGCTGAACAGGTGGCATCGAGCTTTTTCAGAGATATGGCATTTGAATCAGGGCTGTGTTGGAGTATCTATTATGTGGTGTTCCATTTAATGTCATTAAAGCAATTGGCCATTGGGCCAGCAATGCATTCCATCTATACCTATGAAAGCACACACAAATCCTTGCTCATATATGCAAGCTGAGCCATCTTTGCATGATAAGTTCATGCATTACTGAATGCCACCTGTCAGATAACATGAGTTTTTTGCACTGTCTCCTACTGCTTGAGTATTCAGCATTCGCTCAATGCATCTCCAGCACTCCTATTATTCAGGGATCTTTGCTCATTTTGTCCAGTCATGTTCCATGTTCAAATTGTGAAGCACGAGCGACCCCACATTTGAGTCAGAAAGCACCCATCTTGCTTTTGCCCATTATTCTTCTTTCCTTAAACCATGTATCAATATGAATGCCAATACATAGATGTGTCATCAGTGGAACTTCTTTACCAACTGGAGTGCATTTACATCTGACTCCTTGACCTACACATTCTTTTCATACCCATAACCCTTCCAATGTACCAGGTACTTGAGCTTTCCCCAATGCAATCAACTGTCCAAGAGTGATTTGACCTTGTACTGCAGTTCTCCTTCAACCACTGCAGGTGGAGGGAGAGGGCATGAGTAACATCTCAGGAAAGGATCTGTAGAGGATGGCAGTGGTTTGACAACATGGAGGACATAGGTGATAGGTGTGTGACCCAACACATTTGACAAGGGGGAGGGGTCCTGTAAGGGGACTAGGAGGTGCACCAAGGGTCTCATCAATTTTCTGCATTTGTTCCATTTTTTTTTTCATCATATTTTGCCCTTCATTTTCCATGACTTTATCTCTATTTTATAATTATTTCCCCTCCCCCCACATTTGTACATGTTGAAAGTTTTATTTTCCAGAGGTGGAGCCCCTCTACTCATCAGTATGGCATCATTCCATGGCTTTGATCAGCCTTTTCTATTTTTAGACTATTATTTCATCTTTCATATAGACAAGTGGGTACTCAGAGTTTTCTCTTTGGATTCCCCTCTGTTAGGTGCACCTGAAGTCTCTGTATTATATAGCATAATATTAAATTTGGGAGCCCCTCTGTTAGCTCACTATTAAGTGAGGCTTTGAGGTTGTCCTTACAATCTAATGATGATTGAGTACAATTGAGAAAGTCTTTGCATTTTAGCTGCACTCTGTACTTGTGCAAATGGTGTAGTAATTCAAGTGAAGAGTGAAGATCTGTAAGGGGACTAGGAGGTGTACCAAGGGTCTTGGCAATTTTCTTCATTTGTCCAATTTTTTTATTTTTTTATTTTATTTCACTCTATTCTGCATTTTCTATGATTTTCTATGATTTTATCCCTGTTTTATAATTATTTTTCCATTTCCCCACATTTGTACATGTTGACAATTTTATTTTTAGAGGCAGGGCCTCTTTCAGATACTTACCCATCAAGGTGACATCATTCCATAGCTTTGACCACCTTTTTCTATTTTTAGCCTACTATTTGATTGTTGGGTCTTTCACATATACATACTGGGCATTGACAGATAGGTTCTTAAAGTTTTCTCTTTGGATCCCCCTCTGTTAGGTGCACCTATATCAATTGTATTATGTAATAAATATTAACTTTGGATTCCCCTGTTAGGGTGACATCTGTGGAGGCAGCTAGCTAGACTATGTGGGTTCTCATTCTACAAGAAGATGAAGGGGTGCATGCATGATGCATGAAATGATGGATTAATGGGGATGATTAAAATAGATGAGTTGGTTGAGATAGGCCATTCACACACTATGATAGGTGGAAATCCTAAGAGAACACAACTGGAATGCCCCTTAGTGATATATTTACTTTATATACTAAGTTACAATTGTGTTACACTATTTGAGTACAGGTAATATGATGCACATGTACAGTCGCATGCATATTTTACATATACAAGTGACACCACTCACCCTTCATGCTGCGTGGTGTCTGTCAGGAGTGGTTTGGTGTTGTTGTGGAACCTCATCAGTACAATTTGAACATTTCTCAATAGGATTCTTTTCATTTGATTGATTTTGGAGAGTGAGGTATATTTTGTCATAGGTAAAAGGGGTAGTCAATTATGGAGGTGGGTGATTGACAACAATCAGAAGTAGGCATAGAGTATAATGATAAGTAAAAGTAGAGAGTGAAACTTTGAGAAGGTGAAATTGTGGTTGTTAGACCTCTTTATGGATCAATTTTTGATGTTTGGATGAAGATGTTTCCTCTGTAGGTGCAGTGTCAGAGGAAGAATTTCCCCTAACCATACATATTGTGAGCAGAGTTCTATAAGAATATATTTCACCTGTTGATCATGAGAACATGTAATGACAACCTCAAGCCTCACTTAATAATGAGCTAACAGAGGGGAATCCAAAGTCAATATTATACTCCATAATACAGACACTTCGGGTGCACCTAACAGAGGGGAATCTGAAGAGAAAATTCTATGGACCCATCTGTTGATGCCCAGTATATGTGATAGACCTGAAAATTGAATAGTAGGCTAAAAATAGCAAAAAGGCAGAAATGGGCAGATCAAGCTGTGGAATGATGTCACCTTGATGGGTAAACATCCAGAAGGGGTTTAGCCTCTAAGAATAGAACTGTCAACATGTACCAACATGAAAAAAGCCAAAATATAATCATAAAATATGAATAAATCATAAAAAATCATAGAAAAGGCAGAATAGGGTGAAATAAAATATAAAAAAATATGGGATGAATGCAGAAAATTGCCCAGATGCCTGAGGTGCCTTCCTTTCCCCTTACATCACCCCCCTTCTATGATGCATTATCCTGATGCATTCGAAACCATATTTGCCCAAAGTTGGATGCTTGGATGTGCTGAGGTGCAGAGGAATGTTGCTAGTGGAACTCCTTGACCAGTTGTGGGGCATTCACATCCAACTCTGCAACCCAAGAGTTCTCCAGCTCACTCCTTGTGATTTTGGTAGAACATAATCAAAGTAACTTCCTCTGTGACCCTTCCTCCCTTATTCTCTGTACCATCAATATTATACACTGTGATGAGGTGCTCCAGTTTTTGTGTGAAAATCCCATTCTTTTGAACCAACATGTGGTTAATAAATAAACTGGTAGCTTTAATATCTAACAGTGCATCAACCTCCACTTTTGCATGTGTGTCTACCATTTGTATCATGACCTTCACTGTGACTTCATGTTCTATCTGTCCTGAGCAAATAAAGAATTTCAGATTTTGCCAAATACCACTGGGTGCATTGGCTGGACAACTCCTGACTTTAGCCAACATCAGTAATTTCCCATGATGCAATTTTGAGATGAACTTGAGAGCATAATATGTCACAATCTGTGAATTGACTGGGTGGGAACCATTGTCCTCAGTTTCCTCTGATACAAGTACATTGTATTTATTGTGAGCCTCCAATGGGGAAACTTTCATTGGGACTACTCAGAAAAATTCTCTTCTTTTTTCCTACTTCTCAAAGCTGCCTTTTCTCTTTACAATTCCTAACTTTACAACCCAACTTGCTAGTGCTTCCAGGTCTGGTCCTTCAAACTGGGAAAGGATTGAAGACTGAACTGAACCATAGCTGGTCCTATAGGACTGTCAGTCACAGTCCTGCTGGTCAAGATGCTGGTCCAGTTTACAGTCCACTGAGCTCAGACAAAGCAAAGAAACCATCCAGGACCAGTTATAACTGGTCTTAAACCAATATAATATAATTAAACTAAAATGAAAGAGTTCTCAAAAGTTGAGAGCAGTTTTGCAAGGGTTTTTATACCCTGTGGCCATGCACATGCCATCTGGTTGTATTTGCAACCAAACACATGACCTCATTGATTGTTTGTTGCACACTGCCAAATCCAATGACATCACTAACCATCACTCACCCACCACCACCCACCACCACCACCCTCAACACCAACACCAACACTGACACTGACACTGACATTGCCTCTCCTCTGTTTCCCACTGCTCTCACTTTCACCACAACTCCAGCAATGAAATGCATGGCTGCAACTCTGCCATGTCCCAAACAAAAAGGGCCCAAAGGACATTTAGTATCATTTGGGCCCTTGGTAAGTTTTTTTTATGTTTCTTTTATTGTGTTTTCAAGACTAACTAAGAAGTCACTTCATTTATTAGATTCTAATGTGATAATAGTGATATTACACCTCCCCAAAATGACACCTGCCACCCACTGCTGTGAGCCTCTACTCACAGGGTGGATTGCTGGCATGGCTGCTATGGATGAGGGTGCCACAGACAACAGTGATGATGGGAATGGGAGCAACAGAGCACAACAAAAGAAACAGCAAGCAAAGGAGCCCAAAATGATGACAATGACCAAGCACCTGCCTTGTGAGCAACTGCTCACAGGGTGGATTGCAAGTGCTACCAATGTCGACAATGACAATGAAGGGAACAGGAGTGACATGGCACTGACAACAACAATGACCACCAGGCACCCACCCCCAGCCTTGCAAGCAACTACCTCCTCACAGAGTGAATTGTGGGTGCTACCATTGTCAACAAGGATGATGGAGGGAACATGTGCATCAACAACAACCCAGCACCTGCAAGCAACCACTCATGGGTTTTTTTTACTTCATTCTTCTTTTTTTGTTCTGTTTTGTTTTGCTCATTCTTTTTTTGTTTTGTTCATTCTTTTTTGTTTTGTTCATTTCTTTTTTTGTTTTGTTCACTTTTTGTTTGTTTGTTTTTGTTTCATTTGTTTTTTGATAGTTTATTATGTGTTTCATTTTAACATAGTAGTACTGGGTTCAGACCAAATCCAGTTTGGGCTGGTTTTGTAACTGGTATGAACCATAGTGGACCAGTCCCATAGGGTTCAGTCCAGTTTTTTTCATATTGTTGAAATATAAGAACTGGACCAGTTCTCAGTCCACCCTCAAAGAGGGTGAAAAACCAGACTGGACCAGACCTGAAAGCACTACAACTTTTCACAATTGAAACCTTTGATTAGAAGATGTCTCCCAGCTCCATCAACATCTATCGCATCTGATGCATGCTGACTAACATTTGATGGACTTAGAGTGTCACTGCCATGGCTGGTGGCTGTACCTTCACTGCTGGTAGTAATTCCCTTTCTCAGAACTTCTTCCTGATGACTTTCCAAATTTACATAGAATCTGTGTGCATAGAATGTGGGTGCAACAATTTTGACTCTGCTTGCTCCTGTTAGTACTGCCAAGCAAGTCTAAATGCCCAATCATACCCCTGGTCCAATGTAGTAGGCATAACTGGTAATCAATATATTGACTTGAACAAGGATGGATGTAGTCCTGCCTTCAAATATTCACTCAATAGAGCATCCCCCAAATTGGTCTGAGAAGCCTCCACCTTGAACTGCAAAATAAATTCATCTGCTGATTGCATTCCTTGGTGCATTGTTTGCAACTTTCCCACAGCTGTCACCTTCATGTTAGGATCTCCAAAATGAGCCTCTACTCTTGCCAAAAATTCTCAAAGCTTCTGAATGGCTGGTGACCCACAAACATTTGATTGATGGCTTCATTCCTCCAAAATTGTGCCTTGCCCCCTTGCATAAATGAGAGTGCAAACATAATTTTAGATTCAGTAGTCTGGAACTCCAATTCTTGGCCTCTTATATACATACAATAAAATAGAACTAATATGGGCAACAGTCTTTTCCATTATGGGGTTATGTAAGCAAAAACATGGCTGTATCTCTACTTCTTCTACACTCACTACATTACATATCTGCCCATTCTGAGTGCAGAGATGCATAGATGGGATACTAATGACCAGTCCTCTGAAGAAAAATATAAGACTTGGGACTTCTTGTGAAGCAGTGAGGGTCACAAATTTAGAAATTTTCTCTTGACCCAAAATGCTTCCAACACCTTTTCTGGCAATGTTCTGACACTTTCCAAAATTTGGCAGGCAAACATTTGGCTACATCACATGATCAACATGTGACCAGACAGGTGAGGTTACTGTATGAGGAGGTGCAAAGAAGCCAAAGTTGTGGATATATTTGCTACTAAAATCTTTTCACTGTTCCTCTTACTGTAAATCAGAGCCAAAGACTCCAAAAGTTGTGGTGCTTGCATACACAGGCTGTCATCACCTAGTTAGCATATCACAACAATGGCAAACACCCCCCAGAATGGAGGTTCTAGAGAGGGGGGAGCTACAGAGGGTTGATTCTACACACCTTCCCTTCCAAAAAAGCCACAAACTCCAATAAAAAGTTGTGAATTTTTTTCTACACCAACATTTGGCCAGCCTTGGCACTTACTAACCAGCTTACATAAGGGTGATAGAAAAGACCATTGCCTATCTTAACAAAGGATTTCATATCCTTCATTGTTCCATCAAAAGTTTGCAGGGCCACAAACTTGGGTAAGTAGATCTTTCTATTTTTGGCAACTTTCAGCTCCTCCTCCTGATACACTTCCTCATGCTCGACTTCTACTGGCTTTGGAGGTGGTGTTGAAATCAATCCACACTTTTGGTCTACCTATATATATTGATATATGTATGACACAACTCAACCTATATTACAGCCATTTCTGAAAACCTTGAGAATGCGCAATCTATTTTGTTCACGATCCAATATAATAAATTAGCAGCTTACCTTAGCTGATCTGATAACCCTTACTGTCTGTCTTGGCCATCTCTTCCTCTCTTCAAACTCACTTGTTACCATCCAGACTGTCTTTACTCATTCAACTCTTGCCATTCATTATCTCAGTTTTCAAATCCTCTGTCTCAGACCCTCTAACGTTGCCCTGCATTCCAACAGCAAGTCCACCACCTCTATATTTTACCCCACCACCTCCAGCATATGCAGGAGTGCAACCCATGGATTTGGATCTCACTTAAGCTTCTTCCCCAGGCCCACTCAGTCCTGCTCTCAGTGACAGAAAATTACTAATTTTGGTGCATTGATGAATTTACATGCAGCTGCATCTGTGTTCTAAAAACTCTACAGGTTGTTGTCTTGCAGCAGCCCATTTCATAGCTGGGCAAGTGGATGTGCTGCAGCAATCGCAAGTTATCTTATCAATGGTTATCACTCAGCTGAGGTAAGCTAATATATTGCTAATTTATTATAATAAACAAAATAAATCACACATTCTCAAGGTTTTTGGAAATGGCTGTAATATATGATGCACCTCAGAGGGCACTTACATTGATATATGATGCACTTATATTGGTGCATGTGCCTTCCCTCTGATCATGTGACCACATAGCTATAGGAGTATATAAACAAGCTGTATTCCTCAGTAGCAATACAGAGAGTGTTTTAACCCTCTAACCCTAGTTACTAGCAAGCTAACCCAAGCAACAAGGTAAGTGGTAAGTGAACCTACATACACTACCACTGTGCAGCAGCATACTGCTGCAACAGATGGCTCTCCCCCTGGTTGTCACAATGACTCAGCATGGTAAGTGTGAATCTGTAGCACTAAAACTATGATGATATGTGCTATGGTTGTCAAGATATCACTTGCAGAAGTTCAGCAGACTTTGTTGTTTGTAAATTGTGCCACCCATCTAATTCTACAAACAACAATAATTACTCCCTCCATCAAAAGTTATCCACACAGGGCGGAACCTAAATTTCAACTTCCGCTACGTATAGCATATAGCAATGTAGTATCAAAAAAAAAATCAACTCCGCCTTGTGTTTGTATTTTTGGGTGGATATGAGTTCTCTAAAGGTTAACAGGATTTTGCTTCTCGCGATGCGACTTGCAAGACCTTCATAATCTCCGGATCAACAACTCAGTGCTACTTACTAGTGGAAAGTACTTACTTTCCATCCCTCCTCATCCTACGTACGTATCTGCAACCAAAAGCCATTCATTCCTTGCATCCGCGGCGAACGGCACCCTCTCCAACGATCGCCTTTCTTTCTGGCTCTATCAGGACTATATCTACGCGATGCACGCTCATTTTCCATATTCCATTTGATCAGCCCCCATGCAGATTTTCCTATGGGCGGTGGTAGCATATTTCACATCCTGAGACTTCTAAAATTGGGTAATATAAGTGTATCTCGATCCAAGGTCCGATATGCTAACCGCTAGGTCGTAAGGATCAGAACATCCGAAGGAATATCCTGTGTTGTCCTTCGCGATCAACTAAGGGTTGTCGAGCTCGAGGAAAAATTCTAGCCGAGAACAAGTTGACTTCAGTGCCATCCAAGGAACATGTAATGACTGCTTAGTGTATTCTGTGGGGGGCGGCACTAAAATACCACGGTCCAATTTCAATTTAACAACTGCGAAATCGAGAAATCGAGAATTACGTGAAGTTCGTATTGCTAAAAGCGGTCAGCCTTTGACGCGACTGATAGCAAAGAGGATTCTGCGTGACTAATGTTCTTGTTCAAAGGAGTGAGCTCGCGAGTCTGTTTTCAATGACCCATAACCGGTCCCGCTCACAATTTTTCAAATGCTGAATCATGCCGGGTGACATTCGGTGTGGGGTATTAAGGTGCATGCTACGGTCCCGATCGGAAATTCCGGATTCCGAACGTTGCTTGCAATCCACATTATGTCTTGGATGATCGAGCCGCGAGTAGTCAGCGATATATTAGTAAATATAGACTGAGACTAAACGTACTACACTGCAGGCCGGCATTGCCGAGGTTAACATCTAGTTTAACGACCCAAGAAACGTCCCCCCGTCTGGCGACCTCCACATGTCATCGAATTCTGCAGATGGACCTCAGCTTGGACCTCAGCTTGGAACGCTGATAGACGATGGCACTCTTAAGCTTGTCGAAGTATTGGGTGTCGGTGGATACGGCGTTGTCTATCGTGGGGTGGACACCTGTTCTTTAAAGCCCAAGTCTTACGCTGTCAAGTGCCTTCTACATTCTCATCTACAACCGTCAGCCAGGCGCCAAATCCACATCCGTGAGATTGCCTTGCACCAGATTTCTTCTGCACACCCTAGCGTCATCACCCTGCATCGTGTCGTGGACGAGGGAACCCACACGTACATCATCATGGATTATGCGCCGGATAATGATCTCTTTACGCAGATCCTGAATCACTGTCGATATGTCGGGGATGATGCATTGATCAAGCACGTATTTCTGCAGCTGCTCGATGCAGTTCAATACTGTCACTCTCTCGGCATATATCATCGTGATCTGAAGCCTGAGAATATCCTCTGCTTCGATGACGGTTATCGTGTTGCAATTACCGATTTTGGACTGGCGACCACCGAGAAAGTCAGCATGGAGTTGCGTACGGGAAGCATCTACCACATGAGTCCCGGTGAGCCTAACCCCGCTTGCGTGTGTACTCACTAGCGATATCTGACACTCTTGAAGAATGCCATGGAGGAGCATTTGCACCAGATGGAAAATATTCACCAATGTCCAATGACGTCTGGTCGTTGGGCATAATACTTCTCAACCTGGCGACCGGACGTAATCCTTGGAAGACTGCGACGCCCGATGATCCTACCTTCCACGCATACTTGCGTGATCCTCTAAGTTTCTTTCCATCCGTCCTTCCTGTCTCTTCAGAGATAAACGACGTCCTGGTGCGCATGCTACACATCGACTCAAGAAAGCGAATTTCTCTTCCAGAAGTTCGAGAAGCACTGGTGCATGTCCAGAGCTTTTACTCTGAAGATGTGGTGTTTGAGGGGAGTATGGCGAGATGTTCTTGGGAGGCAGGACTTGACATCGGAAGTGATCTGTCCGTACACGAGGACTATAGGGATTGCCTGGATTGGCCAGACGGCGGCCTGAAGTCGGCCTGGAGCAAAGACTCTGGCTCGCACTCAAGTATCTACCCGTTGACCCCAGACGGTCCTGGACCATCATTTTTTTCTGCACATGATGCAACAAAACCAGAGAACCGACCACACGATCCATCGAGTTTTCCTTATTCATCTTCGCCCTCATTTCCTTACAACGACGAGCGGATCTGGACAACCGTTCAGCCAAGCACGGACTTGGGAATGGAGGAAACCATAGACACACCACACGTTGAAGACGTAACCTCAGGGTTATCAATTTTGGAAGTGTCTTTGGATGAGGGAGTACTGACATCCTCCTTCTTTCCCACCGCTGAAAACCTGGGTGAACAAACAGACACTGCGTATTCCCCAGCGTGGATGCCTACCAAAAAGCACATATGCTTTTCGTCGAGAACCTCGTCGCAATCCACGAGCAGTTCTGAACAAAGTTGCGCCATCTCCTTCGCAAGATCTTTGACCCCATCATCCGACTCGGCGAGCTGGGCACGCGACTCTCGATTAGAATACCTGCCGGGATCCTCCATATACACGTCGAAAGACTTCCACGACAGTAAAGCTACCATTTTTAATCAGTTCAAATTTTTGCGGCGATCAGATTTATCGTCACCTTCATTGGTATCAAAAGATCAGTATCCCGCTCTTTCGGTATTCAGCCGTGAGTCTCCTACGTCCACCCATACTTGGTTCGACCCTCCTCTAGATCGACCTTCTGGTCCCGACTCTGTTCGATCAAATGCAGGGAGAACGCTCAGTTTTGCCTCCAGGAGGCGATGGTTCTCTTTGGGAAAATTATTTACCTCTGCAGCAGCATCGTAGTAGATATTGGCCCGTGTTCGTAGAATATAGGATGAAACACGACGTCAAAGATGACATGGCACTGTGACTGGTCAGCACATCGAACTGCTGCAAGCCGGCATTCCTAAGATAACATGCCTAGTTCACTGACAGTTGGAGAAATGGTCGAGTGCTGGTGGCAACTTTGCCATTACTGATGTAGTTATTAACGCACATATCATTACCAAACAGTTATACATAAATTCTCACTACAGCAGGCAAATGTTGCAGTCGTTTATGACCGGATCGATGGTTTAGGGTAGTTCAGTTGATGTGATCTTGATGTGATTCTCTTACGGTCTATTAGACAAGTCAGCTATGGTCAATTATTGAACGTCAATTCTTTCACCGGTCTAACGACGATTAGAAATCAATCTTGTACAAAGTAACTATCACCTAGAAATCACCCCAAGGTGCGCCGCCGCTGTCGCAGTTCATAGCTATACTGTATATTGAATCGCTGGTCTGGACTCTGGAGACTGGCGTGTGTTAATCGGTCTGGTATTGCAAACCGTTATTGCTCCACCAAGTGGTGGTGTTTTGGAACCATTCAAGCTTCACAGTACAGACAGCTCATGTGTTAGATGTTAGTTGCCATGTTACCGCCTCTAGGGCTTTGCCCCAACACAGATTTAAATAAGACTTTGAATAGTCAATATCCTACATACATCCATTAATGAAATCCTCTGTTTCTGCCACGAATTCTGAGCGTAAGAGGTCAAGCCAACTCTTGGCCTGACTTGACTTTATAATGACTCTCTTATCATCCGTAGTATGTTGTACCTTGGCCATGAGATCTAAGATGGCCTCATCGTGTTGCCCAGTACCACACATCAACAGCTGCATTTCTTCCAGCGTCTTAGACTTTGATATGCATAATGCCTGCTCTAACGCAAAAGTTAATGTGTTTCGCGAATCGAAATCCACAATGCGTCGGAACTGGCGCATGTGTGGGAAAAGGACAATTTCTTGAACTTCGTCATCCCGCATGAAGGTTTGTGCACTGGTAAAATGCGTTATGCGAGGGTGTTGCATCAAGTCATTGATGAAGAAAGGTCCATGTACGGGACCCATTGCAAGATGCTCAAGGCTGGCTGGGATGATATTCTGCAGACGATGCCACTGATTTTGGTCGAGGTCAACAATGTATAGAGAGCGCAGGTTGGTAGAAGTCCAAAGGATACGACGAATGACTGCCATAGGCCAGGCTATGGAGCCGTATTGGAGATCGCGATGGGTGTGCACGATTGGAGTGTTTCCGATCCACATATTCTTAATAAGTAGCATACGGCGGTTCGTAATGGGATCGTGGGGGTTGCTGTGGGACGTGTAGAAGGCATTTACCTGATCTGCGTTTGCAAGGGTAATGGAATGGTAGACGATTGGTAGGATCCAGCCGTAAGAGAATTTACAGATCCTGAGCAACGAGAGAGCGGTTGGATGATGTAGGGATGCGAAGAGAAATGCTAGAGGGCCAGATAAACATTTTGAATAGAGAGGGGTGGATGAGTCGCTTACTCTGTCAAAAGAAGGTTACAAGCTGTAGGGAAAAGGTCTGTTCGCTTACTGGACGCAGTAATTCTGGAGGCAGCATCTGAAGCACTGGCTGACAAATCATCCACCCGAGTCCAGGCTTCCATTTCTGGTCATCTTCGTTCGACCTTCTCGTGAATAGGATCCTGAACATGTTACAGATATGTCGTGCTGAGGATGGCCATGTATTTCAGGTTTGGTGGTCATATCCTTTCGCCTCACTCTGCTAATTCGTCATGCGCAGGTCAATTCATCCTTGCGTGATATAGAACGGTTAGACTTCGCCATCCTCGATCCTAAATGATGCTCCCAACTCTTATGTAGAGTAGCCAGTCTCGAATTATTCTTACATCAAGAGACTGGCGTTGAGCAGGATGCTGTTCTTGCATACCTTTCAGACGGACGACGCCTTACAAATAGTAATGTTCGCGAGCTCGCTGGTTCGCATGATCAAGTGTGCATGTTCACTCCACCACTCCACGTGTCACTGATACTTTATCACCTCAGTCCATTTATGTATTTAACAAGCATTACCTCGATTATGATCTTGACGAGGTTCTGCGAGATCTCCACGTAGAGGCACCACTGCAACCTCCAATAGAGGGTAAGTGAGAGCTCCACGTTCATCCCTCTCATCCTGAGTCGCGCCCAGAGAGCATCGCTGCCACTCCACCCTTCCGTCCCTCACAGCTTGCAGCTTCCTATCTTCACACTGCACACATACATCATGAGCACATCACCCAAAAGCTTATATCGCTCCACTACCAGCATGAAGCCATTCGAATAGCATCAGTTAGTCTCGACCTTAATGTCCTTGCCATCATCGACACATTCGAAGGGATCGCTGTCGGCTCACGGAGAGAATTGGAGAAACAAGCTGCGTTGTTGGCCGGGCTTGAGGCCGATCTAGACCTCATCAGCAAAGTGAAGATACACGTCGAGTTCATGTCCCCTGCGGTGCGGAAGTCAATAGAATCTGGCGAGAAGTCTCGCACGTTAGGCGACTATGTTTCGAATGTGAAAATGAAGCAGGTAGCGGAAACGTGTGCTCGGACGCATGGTGCGTGTCGGCTTTCCGAAAGTAGTTGAGAACAGCCGTTGACTCCTGTTGCTGCAGATGATCTACATGCACGATTTAATCAAGCCGAACAGGCCATCAGGCACCTCAAAGAAGGGAGTGACGCTGTTCGATTGACTGTGGCTACCAAGAAGTGTGTTTCCGCGTCAGACAAGTTATCATTGCTAATTTAATTATTCCAGCCTGCTAGATGATGCTGAAGCGTGTCTACGACGATCCCAAGATTTTTTTCACCAGATCTCAAGCGGAGCGACAACATTGGACGGTGTGTCTTTGTCACCATCCCCAAGAGTTCATCCTTGACCGCTCAAAAATCAATCAATGCAGGTCCTGTCCAAGAACCTGACAGAATTCTTCAAGGTATCGTTGAGGACAATATATACTAGTCAGGTCTAACCTTTCGCAGAACTTCGGCAGCTAGATATCGGGCTTAGGAATGAACTTCAGTTCATGATTGACACCAAGGTACTTGCCTATCCACTTTCATTCCTTGATATCTTTTGTTCACCTCTACAGCACAGAATGCGTACACGCATCACTGTATCACAGTTCTTCGACAAATAAGCACTCTTAATCACAACATCGTGCAGATTCCTCCAACGCTTGTCAGTCTTCAAGCCAGCTTCCGGGGCAAAAACAGTTTCTCGCATATACAGAGATTGCATAATATGCTCTATGCTTATGGTGCTACCGTTATCGAAATAGTTAGGCGCAAAGAGTTCTGTGAGTTTCTTTTTGCTGCCTCGTTCTAACTACAACATGTCTGATCTGAGATTTCAAGCACGATTTTTCTACCAGCGAGCACAGAGTATTCTAGAGGTCATGGCCAAACTCTCGTGAGTGCGTCTTCCACTTCTTCGTCTTCAGCTTCACAGAAATTATCAGTGCGAGTGAGCGAAAACGACGCCAAATTTATCGCGGCGAAGTTCACGGTCAACTTCCATTTGAGACGCGTGGGATGGACGACCCCGTACCCATGATCGATTTCTCTCCGTCTGGCAATTTGGATGCACCGTATCCTTTGGAGCGCGAAGACGTTGATGGTGTGTAATCTGATTCACACTCTTCGCTTTTTTGTTAGTAATCCGAGATATTTCTAGGCCTTCTCCGTGTCTTAGATGACTTGGAAGGATATTCTCTGTCTAATAATGATGTAGCTGCTCTCACGGCCGTGCGGGAATGCCGATCTGCTCTAGATAAGCTGATTCTGAAGATGGACAATCTAGAATCGGGTTTTGACCGCATTGCGGAACGATCTCGTGGGCTTCACAATCTAATCAGCCAGATATGATGGTTCTAATCATTATGCAGTGCTATCTGCCTCGCGGATAATGGTTTCTCGGCGACGTTGTAAGTGCACCACGCGCATCTATACATATTCATTATCGTCGTTTATTTATATCAGCTATCGAGGCGGAACAACACGCCTATCAAGAACTCGTTGATCAGCTTCAAGCAGCTCGAGAATCCAACACCCATCTCGAGTCGGAATTTCAAGAAGAGCGGCAATCCTTGCAGGCAGAGATTGGGAGACTTAATTCGACTCTTCAGGAGGTCGACTCTACAATAGCGGACGAGCGGGAACGGTCGGACCAGCTAGAGAGGGAGCTCCATCAGGTGCGAACGCAACTGGAGAGCGAGTCTGCCGCCAGACGATTTGTGGAGGAACGGAATGCCGAGCTATCGGCTGAAGTTGAGCGTCAGCGTACAGCTCTTGCGCAGGCGTTGACAGATGCGACGGACCAATCAAGGGCGGCGGAGCAGTTGAGGCAAGAGTTAGCCCAGGTGAAGATAGAGTTTGAGGATGTTAAGGCTTTGGAAAGTCGACATGCTGAGAAGGTGACGAATCTTCTCGAGGAGCAGGCGATCAACCTTCGCAAAATAGAGGAGTCTCGGTCTCGAGGTGAGGATTTGGAAGCCCAGATTCAAGCTGCGCGGATGGAGAGTGAGGATGTTCATAGAGCATTGAAGGATGCTAGTGAGGAGAAAGACCGGCTTCTTCGTGCCCAGGCTTCGGAGCATGATCGCATCATTCGCGACCACATTGCTGAGGCTGACGGGGACCGTGCTGTATTGGAGCGCCAGTTCTTTGAGTTGAAGGTCGTGCAGGAACATACAGATCGGCAGGTGAAAGACCTTCGCGCAGAGCTCGAGATTGCGAACGCTGATGCTGTCGGTCTGCGAGAAGAGCTGAAACGTGTCGAACGTGAGCTTCTGGAAGCACGGCATGTTGAACGTCTATTAAGAGGTGACTTAAAAGCGGGGCAAGCGTCACAATCTCACTTCGAGCAGCGGCTGGAGGACAGTAGTCGTCTGATCGCACAGATTCTGGATGTCGCCATCAGCTTCCGTAATTCGCATGTCCGAGCGCTGCATATGGCACAGAATGTCGTTGCCCACCCTAACTCCACATCCAAGCAGGGGAACAACATGGCAGATTCTATGTTTTCGACAACCATGCGGCATAGTATCATCGGGCAGCCTGATGACCCCGAGCCTATCGATCCTTCAGATCCTCCAACAGCCTTGGAGATGCTTAGAGCGTTCGACCATGACCATTTCCTTGAGGCTGTCACGAAAACTGGATCAACTATTCGGAAATGGCAGAAACAATGCAAGGAATACCGAGAACGCGCAAAGGGGAAGATCTCGTTTAGAAATTTTGCAAAGGGGGACCTCGCGCTGTTTCTCCCAACGCGGAATTCCGTATCTAAACCCTGGGCCGCATTTAACGGTATGTGCTTCCGTATAAAGAAGGTTTGGTCACACTGAAATCCGGGGTTTCTCCCTTTTCTTCCCGTGACAGTGTCTTTCCCGCACTACTTTCTTCAAGCTACCGGCCATCTTGCAGACCAACTGAAAACTCGAGAGTGGATTGTTGCCAGGATAACATCAATAACAGAGCGTGTCGTTGATCACCTGGTATGTAATTTCGGAACATCTTCCCTCAATCGGTCATTAATAACCCGTATTAGGATCCTAATAGCAACCCGTATGGGCTTGGTGACGGTGTCAAGTACTACATGCTCGAGGTCGAAGATTGGACACAACCGAGTCACAACAAAAGAAGAGTATCCTCAAAAAGATTATCCTCGAATGACCTTGAAGAACCGAAAGGACCTGCTGTAGGGAGTAGCCCGCCTCCACCAGCGCTTCCCCCTGGCCCACCAGAAGCTGAAGTCGAGGAATCGTTTCAAGTCACGCATCCCCCTAACTCGCACCTCTTTCCTGTCCGTAATCGGTCAAATTCTTCACCAACCGTTCGTCCCTCATCATTATCTCGACTGTTGGCTCAAGCCACTTCGGAAACACAACTGGAAACGGTCCCACAATCCCCAATCCATTCATCAACGAAGACGCCATCACCACCAATATCTCCACCTCCGCCACCTTCTCCATCGATCCCAACTGGATCTGCACCTCAGCAGGCGGCAGTCATTCCTTCGCCTTTGCGACCGGGCTCTCGAGCTTCCAAGATGTCCGCTGCCTCCAAATTTTCTGTGAGTGGGATTGCCGCCGCACCAATACCGAAGGCTGCTCCCACGACTGCGCTGACCGAGCAAGCAATGGTGTCATCCTCGCCTTCTTCTGGTGAAGGAAACCCCTTTGGGCTGTCTAGCACTCCGTCCCCTGATGGATCTATAACTGACAGTATGGCGAACGCTCTGATAAGCAGACGGAGGACGACATCATATCACATTTCTAGAACCTCCCCGCTAGCTGGTGTTTCGGTAGGTCCAAGCACACCGATCCAGGCAGCCCGGCAAGCTATGACTGCGACCAGCACCTTGGCGAATCTAGCCAACAGTTGGGGCGTATCGTTCAATAGGAGGAAGAAGGCTGAACTGTTGGAATCTGACACGCTTCCTGCCTCGCCTAGTTCGTCCACGGATTGGAGAAACACTCTTTATGCGCAGACTAACAACGACGCGTCAGCAACCGAGTTGCTTAAGCGATTTTAGACATGGGTGTCGCAGCTACTCGACCTTTGAGTGATCACAGATGGCCACACGAGGCGTCCACTCAATCTGCTTACCAGTATGAGCCCGATATAACCATTAACATTGTCACTTGACGCCTGTTCTTGGACTATCCACTGCCAGAAAGTGTAACGCCCTTCTGCACTCGTGCTGTCTACAGTAGTAGAAAAACCCATAAAACAGAGCTTGTCCACTCCTCTCTTCTTTGAGATAAGCACGTGTTTTTGATCTACTTATTAAGAAGTGCTTTCCCGAGGTCATCTCGGCACTTCTGTACCAGGCTGCTTGTTCACCAACTAGTGCTAGTGAGTCTTTAACCGAAGCAGGCCACGATATCTTTACAAGACGCGTCGAAATGTCCACCTGCCATTTTGAGAAAATTGATTTGCAAAGCACAAACTATTAGAGCGTTGGTCGAATACTCGAAACTGACGGAGCTAAAAAAAATTGTCGTTGCCACATTGGCCGTACAAGTCCAATTGCAACCGAATTTAGGGTGTTCAATTTTTTTTTTTCGTGGCAGTGTATACTGCCTTTTCTTTTTTTTTGGCGGAGCGTTTCCCACGGAGGGGAGGCGGTACCGTCCTGTTGCATGGGGTTCCGAGATCTAAACCTTAGAATAGAGTAAGTATAGGATAGACACCGCGAGAAAATGCGCATGCCTTTACGCACGGAGTGTGGGGCTCAGTCAATTTTGAGAGAGCGTGAGCCAAGCTACCCCACGCTGAATTTTGCACTCCCAAGTTTTCCGTTTGTACATGCTTCAAACAGATACCTACTTCGGCGGCCGCTGATCAAGCTACTTACACAGGAAGGCTTCGCCCACCTTACGAACCCTTAAACCGACAACTTCTTCAATGACCGAAGAATTCCTTCTTTCCCGTTGGTAGATCGGTTGCAATACCGAGGACGTCCACTTGATGCGCTCAGGCGCATGTGACGACCCTTCAAGGGGGATTCTCGGCGATGATATTTTGGTTACAGCTAAAGGCGTTCAAGCGGATCTGAAACCGAGCACATGGATCGGGAATGAAACCCATCCCACGCAAACGTGGAGAAATCTTGTTAAAATCGATATCCAAACGGTGCAGTCGCTTATCAGCTCTCGGAATCGGTCAATGACAAGGTATCCGACAATGCTGCTTGGCCCAACAGCAAAATAGCACTATCAAACTTACCACAGGATCATCCTCAAAAGGAATATGATCCGTTTGTCCTTTATGGCAGCTGCTACTGTGGTGCATAACGTGGACATCGAGAATTTAGTCACGATGTACCGCTTGAAAAACATGGTTGAAGTGCGGTCATCTGCACAATCAACACTTGAGATCTTAGTCTGTTCTTCACACGGCATAAAACCCCCACACTCTTTTGAAGCTACACATTCGTTCCCTCGCAGTTCTGTCGTCCCTCAAGTCCTACTATGGACGGTGGTGCAGCCGCCAACGACAGCACGCAAGCGGCTTATGTGCACCTTCTCGATCCCAGCAGGAAATGGTACAACAATCGGCGGTATGTTGTCTGTTATTCTCACCTGAATTTTACTCATGGCTGGATGTTTGATAGGCTTATTGCCCTCAATGCATGGATCGTTTTGCTGTAAATTTCTACCCGCAACTTACAGCGTATGTAATTTCATCTTTGCCTAGACTCATCACGTCGTCCACCATGGGCTATGATGGGAGTATGATGAACGGTTTGCAATCTTTGAACGCGTGGGCAAATTATTTCAATTATCCCACTGGTGGCAAGCTTGGATTGCTTAACGCTATTCAAGTTCGTGGTTTCTTCTTTCTCCAGTTCGTCATTCTTTAACATCACCAGAACATCGGCGCTCTCGCGGCGTACCCTTTCGCCCCCTACGTCTCCGACGGCGTTGGACGACGTCCAACCGTTTTCTTTGGAGCAGTTATCATGTGTATTGCCACAATTATACAGACTGCTTCCCAGTCCGTGGGGATGTTCATAGGGGCTCGGCACGTCTGCACTCGAGCAGTTTTCTTTCTTGAAAATTACTGATTCTGTTTTCAGTTTCCTGATCGGTTTTGGTGTCACTTTTGCTGGTAACCCACAACAGTCGTACAGGGTCAATCGAACCATTGAATTCTTCATTCTAGCCAACGCTGCACCTATGCTGGTGACTGAACTTGCCTACCCGCCCCACCGTTCTCCTCTGACATCGACCTACAACTCTCTATGGTATTCTGGAGCTATCGTGTGAGTATATATGTTATGACTGTGTGTGTGCACTTTGTCCACACTTAACTCTTTGACTTAAACTTTACAGCGCAGCTTGGACTACATTTGGTACTGAGCTGAGAATAACAAACACCTGGTCTTGGCGCATTCCCTCAGCGCTTCAAGCTCTTCCCTCAGTCCTTCAGGTGGCTTTGGTATTCTTCTGTCCCGAATCACCTCGTTGGTTGGTTGACAAGGGAAGAGAGGACCAAGCATTGCAGACTCTGGCTTATTACCACGCTGACGGCAATACGTATGTGCAATCAGCTGCCAGCCGGTGTCTATGCTCTGAATCCAACTCGCGCGTTTTAGGGAGGATCCTCTGGTACGTTACGAATATGAAGAAATCAAAACAGCTATCGAGTTCGACCGGACGGGTGCGTCGCAGAATACAGGCCATCTAGACTGCCTTCTGATGATTCTGTAGTTTCCGCGAACGTTGGTTGGAAGTCGCTTTTCACTACGTCGGGAAACAGGAAGCGCATGCGGATTATCGTTGCGCTAGCATTCTTCTCCCAGTGGTCCGGTAATGGTCTCGTCTCTTATTACCTCAATAAAGTGTTCGATAGTATTGGCATAACCAATAAAACCATTCAAGTAGGGAGATGATACGCTGTATGTTCAATGATGGCTCATGTCTTTCCTCTAGCTCCTCATAAATGGTATTTTGCAAATTTGGAATTTGTGCTGGGCTCTGTTGGCATCCGCGTATTGCGATAAAATTGGAAGACGCAAGTTGTTCTTGGCATCTGTCATAGGGATGATAGTATTCTTCACATTGCAAACCGCATGCTCCGCAGTATTCCAAGTACAAGGTTCCACCGGTGCTGCTCACGCTGTGATTGCCTTCATCTTTTTGTTCTATGCATCTTACGAGTATGTCTATTTATATCTTTCTAGCGTTGCGAACTAACTTAACTTCGACCAGTATTGCCTTCACTCCTCTCATTGTCTCATACACTGTGGAGATTCTTCCTTACCAGCTTCGTGCCAAAGGCTTCAACGTCTTTAACTTTTCCATCTCGCTTTCGCTCATCTTCAATCAGTATGTCAACCCAATTGCGCTCGGTAGGTCATTTGTATGTATGCGCTCTCCTATTGTTTACGCATAGTTGAATACAGATGCAATTGGATGGAAGTACTATGTGCGTCTCATGTGTCTTCTGTCTGGAACTGTGAAGTTCACCTTACACAGGTTGTCTACTGTTGTTGGCTCGTATTTGAAGCGGTCTTCCTCTGGTTCTGTGAGTTTGAGGTTTTCCTTCGTCGTTTCAGAGATCTGATTGATGGCCACAGTCATCATTGAGACCAAAAACCGCACACTCGAGGAAACCGCTGCGCTTTTCGACGGCGCCACGGAGCAAATTGTTGACACTGCTGCTGTACAGGCAGGCGTAACGCACGATATTAATGACCTCGAGGATGAGAAATCTTCAGGTTCTTTCCACCATCAAGAGCAGGTTAAAGAGAACAAAAACTATAATGTATAACACCCTTCCCATGTACTTTTGTCTCGTTGTCTTCCCAAGTTTGTCAGTGTCGTAAATATGTACTACCATCATTGGATTCGACTTCGAGGAAGTGTCTACTATCTACGAAATTATCATCCATCCCCATCGGGTCTCTATATGTGTCCCCTGGTCAAATTGGTATCACGACCTACAGTCGACTTTCTCATACTGCATAGACTCGGGACTGACCGAGGACCTATGCATTATTAGATTTATGCAAGACGAAAACATGTCACACCGTGACCTACCAGGAAGTGTGACACCTTTTGCAGGGCATAACGGACGACATACACTACAATAGGACTCTATCTAAGATCATTTTGGTGTAAAATAGTTAGTTAATGGTGTTTGAGTGGAGCTGAGAAGATCTTCGCGCAATAATTGCGCTCTGTACTTGCGTAACTGACGAGGCAATTCCAGGGAGAAGTTCTCACCTCCGTACCTGAAACAAACCTTTTCCAGCATCTCGCAGAGCTTTATGACTTCACGTCGAGAGGTAGAGTCGTCATCATCTTCATCTTCCGAGTCCGAGTCATCAAGTTCAACGATTTCACCACGCGCAACTGCCATCTCATGCCGAACCTCGGCCACGATCTCGGCATCACCTCCCTCAAACCTGTATGGCGAGTCACCAACTTCTCGCTCTTCGACGGGGTTGACAAGATCCTCGATGGTAGGTGGGCATCCGATTATTCTTTTTCGCTTGACAAGTTCTTCAACAGACTCCATTAGCCCTTGCTCCGCGTCGACAATCTGTGGGATACGGGATTCTGGTTGCGATCTTCGTGTGAGTTTGATTGTCAATCGTGGCAATTGGCTTTTTGAAGCAAGGCAATGTACAGCTTCTTGGGCACGCGAGATGTCACCTTCTGCATCCATAACCGCATTAAGTGCTGGCCGCCAGTCCCGGTCATTGTATCGGTCACTAAGGTGTTTCTTGAGATGTTCTTCGGCATCGGGCAACGTCATTTCAGTTGTTGCAAAGGTCCGAATGATGTCCCATGCGCCACGGTCTGCACGCGGCGATGCGGTATCATAGACTTCGCTATCCAAGACTTCACTGTGATGTGTGAACCCCTTATCAGTGCCGTTTTCTGCCAGTCACTTATCAGTGCTTACCCTTGAATCTTTGCATGGTCCCAACAATGTTGAATTGTCAAATCATCCACCTGCTTCCACGCCTCCTTTGCCATCAGCATCGCTTCAAGCAAATTGATCTTGTATATGTCACGTTCTCCAAGTTCATCCTTCTCGATTGCACGAAGACAAAATTCCCACCGATAATGAGCTTTGAAACATCGGATAATCCCTGCATCCAAGGGCTGGATAAATGAGGTCATGTTTGGCTCAAAGTACAAGAGCTGAACGTTTCTAGGTTCATATTGAATGTAGTGCCCAGAAAAGTTGTCAAGGGTGAGGCAGATGCGTCGGTCCTGATTACGCATCTTGACGTCCAACTCTTTAATATACCTGCCACCCATTTTTGCACAATTGATCATCATTCGGGCTCGAGGGGACAAATACTTACTCCTCAAACAGCTCCGATGTCATCCAGGCCTTTTTATTGTTTCGATAGTAAAACCCCAGTTGGGCAGGAGTCTGTGTCTTGAAGCATCGAGGTTTCTTAGATTTGCCGATATAAATTGGTGGTAGGCGTTCACTCCCATCAGCATTACAGGCGAATGCCATGGTGATGCGAAACTTCTCTTTCTTTTTCCCACTCATCTGTTTCGATGAGAGACCTCAGTCTGGTGGTGCACTATGGTGTGGTGTTCAAAAACACCATTCAAGAATGCAACGAAGACTTGACTTACAATGCGAAGAGAGCCAGTTCATCGACATTCCACCGATCTTGAGGAGCATAGATTGTCATGATCATCCCAACCCGTTTGCGCTCTGCTTTGACCACTTCGAGATCAACAGATCCTGCCTCCCCATGCTGACGATGTTCCTTGTAGCCATGGGCTTTACAGAATGGTGCAATCCATCCTTCGCCCAGAAGCCGCTCACTCTCGGGAACATCAAACTGCTCCTCAAATCTGGCCCGCTTTTCCCGCAGCATTGGACCATTGACTGTTTTGCCCTTTTCCTCCATGTGGCACACCCAGAGCACAAGTGCCCTCTCTACATCTGGGCGCGTGACAACCCGTGGACGCTTAGATGACAATGTGCCCGGGTATGACATGACACGTCCCTCAAGCTCAGACTGTGCCTTCACCTTTCGTGACAGAGTGGACTGATCAAAAATCAATGTGCCGTCTGCCTTTGATGCAAAATGCCTGGCAATGTCCCCTTGTGACATGTGAGGGTGCTTGTCCATGTATGTGAAGACAGTCATCCAATCATGCAGCGTGAGGTTTTCGTGCTTCTTCGACTGGCTGGGCTTTGCAGCTGTCCTGTATGCTGTGGCACCTTTTGGAGCTGGGACTTTTGATTTTCGCTCATAAGGTTTTGGTTTGGCACGAGGTTTGTGGGTGGGCTCGGGACCAGTCATGCCGATGAGCATTCGATTCAGTGGATTGCTACACATTTACTGGACTTTTTATTGGTAAATTTTCAATCATTTTCATCACTATGGCCCCCGCATACTATACCATATTGGGCAGAGGGCCATCATTAAGTGATTAGGGACAATCTAGTGGTGCTCCTGACTCTTGTTCACCGCAATAGCATCAGCGGGATGTGGTTCCCACATGTTCTGATATTGCATATTTTGGTCATTGTGCCTATGCATTATGCACCCCACTTCCCTGCGTCCCATGGTGGGACCTATGCGAACCCTATGTAGTACTAGATTTATGCATGATTATGTTATGCAGTATGAGAAAGTCGACTGTACTTGCCAATTAGCTCCTGATGGGTATGGTATGTTTGAAATTTTATATTCCGAGCAAGACCCACACTGCTTATCATGATGAAGTTCGACTTTTCAACTGAAATTTTTATCGCTTCAGGCTACATGTGAGGGGGATCATTGGAATAAAAAATTTACCCCAACTTTTTTTGCGAGTCTGGTCCATATAAGTTTGTATATCCATGTTGATTTAAGGGACTGAACGATAAATGGGACTAAATGCAGCCATGGCCGGATTCCATTCTCGCTTAACCAGCCATCAGGACCCTCCAACACACCAACCTTATTATTAATTTGAGTGTGGTTTGTCGACGCGTTGCCATCTCGCTTCGCATGTTCTGTCTGCCCTCAACGACAGTGTCTGATCCACAGCTCTCCCCTGCCCTTTGCTATTACAAAAACCCCTGATTGTTTCTTCCTCATCTCTCAGTCATTGCCCTTGCCTTTAACTTACTATATTCTCCCCTGCAGTTTTCTTCGATCATAATACATGGCAGACCCTGCATCTCACAGACTTGACCTTTGTATTGGTGGCAAGTACAGGCTTGGCAAGAAAATTGGTTCTGGCTCTTTTGGTGTGTTTATTACTCCTATTGGCAATTTATGGTTGCTGAACAACTTCCTTTATGTGACATCTACCTTGGGATCAAGATCATCTCTGGGGAAGAAGTGGCCATCAAGTTAGAGTCTGTCAAGGCCAAAGATCCTCAACTTGAGTATGAATCCAAGGTCTATAAAACCTTGGTGGGAGGTGTTGGTGTTCCCTTCATCCAATGGTTCAGTACTGAATGTGATTACAATGCCATGGTCCTCGATCTTCTCGGACCCTCTCTCTTGAGAACCTATTCAATTTCTGCAACTACAAGTTTAGCCTCAAGACTGTCCTCCTCCGTGCAGACCAGCTAGTGAGCTACCGTAGCATCCCTTTGAATGATTCTCCTTCTGACTTTTCGATGGGTATCAGCAAGCAAGGCAATCAGGTCAACATCATTGACTTTGGTCTCACAAAGAAGTTTCATGATATCCCATACAGAAAGAACACTTCCATCAACACCTACCTGGGAGTAGAACAAGCTTGGCAAGATGATCTGGAATAACTCACATATGTACTGATGTATTTCCTTGTGCCACCCTCCTCTGGCAGGGCCTGAAGGCTGCTACTAAGAAACAGAAGTATGACTGTATCATGGAGAAAAAGATGACTACTCCTACTGATCTCCTCTGCTGTGGGTTTCCCAATAAGTTTGAAATATTCTTGAACTACACTCGTGCTCTCTGCTTCAATGACAAGCCCAATTATTCATACTTGTGCAAGCTGGTCCATGATCTTTTTGTCCAGGAAGGCTTCCAGTATACTGTTGGTACTGTTAGCTTGCAAATGTATATGTTGAAACAATGATATGCTGTTGTATAAATGATAAGTGAAGCAGGCTACAAGATATCTGAGGCATGATATGCCCTAAAACTGATTCAGGAACATGCATCATTGATGCATCACTTCTGATAGATGATAGAGCTGAGTGTAAATCAGGCTGGCTTGTGCGATAAATCAAACTGAAATTGAATCAGTTACCCTTAAATCAAATCTAAATTGAGCTGATTTATGCTAAATTAATCCCACATAAGTTACTATGTTACTATATTGATATCTACCTATGCTATATAAGTAGCTAAGGACATACTAAAAAGTAAGCCTCAATAGACCTAGATATGGAGAGTCCAGAAAACCATCCACCAATCCTGTATGTGCTCAACCATGCAAAGAGTCCATTCCTATCCAAAATCAATGATCATGTGATCCAACTATGGGTTGTGGGCCTGACAGGTGATGTGCACAATGGCAAAGGAGCATGACATCTTTTGAGGGGAAAAAATGTGTTGTCACTAATGACAGGGCATGTAGTTGGAGGTAGAATAGAAGTTAAGGTGATAGTCATGCTGAATGGGCTGGATGTGTGAGTGACAGTTTGGATGTCATGTGGCAACCCTGCAAGGCTCTTTGACATCTGCAGCAATGCTGACGAGGTTGCAGCAAGCGACAGTGTGAGAGCAGAGTGAGTAGACTGGAGGGTGTGGAGGATGCAGAGGTCCTCTTTGCATAGCTGAAAGCATGCACATGCAGCTGAATCTGCTCTGTTTGGGAGGTATCAAGGCAGGTGATATGGAGTGTTGTCACTATCAATGAACAATGCCACCTGCTGAGAGGCCAGAGCAGTGGTGGTGGAGTGCATAGCTTGAATAGTGGGGGGCTTGCAAGGGGGATTGTGAAGTTGGTGTGGGTGTAAGTGTCATGGTGCATGTGTGCATTGAAAACCTCACATAAAGCAGTATCAGGAATTGAGCCTGCCGATAGCAATGAAAGTCCTGTCCTCATAGCAGCCAGAATGAGCAACCAGCAAGCAACCAGGGCCCAATCCCACATGAGCAGTTGGGTGGTGATGGTTGTTGTTGTTGTTGTTGTTGTTGTTGTTATACTTAACTACGTACTTAGCCCTCAGAATCAATACTTAGCTCACTTATCCATTCTGAAAGAAAACAACACAACATCAGGTGGTGATGTCTAACCACGCTCCCCATTGCAACTAGCAAGGTGAAAGCCACAGCATAATCTACTAGAGTACATACAGTATGTCTCCTTTCTTCTTAAAGGTACCTCTGTCCAAGAATCTTCTACCATTAGATCTGTGTATATTCAAATGTGACATGATGTGATATGTGACATGGCTTGGTACTCACTGGCATCAATAAACTCTTTTTTCTTTTGCTACCTTACTTCTGCCATGTTGTTTCAGGCTGCCCCACTGCTCCTGCTGTTTTCTTTCAGTTCTTTGCCCACATGGACCTAGTCTTTTCCCTCAGTTGTAAGGCAACCTCAAGCCTCACTTAATAATGAGCTAACAGAGGGGAATCCAAAGTTAACATTATACTACATAATACAAACACTTCAGGTGCACCTAAAAGAGGGGAATCCAAAGAGAAAACTCTAAGGACCCATCTGTCAATGCCCAGTATATGTGATAGACCCAAAAATCAAATAATAGGCCAAAAATAGCAAAAAGGTGGAAATAGATGGATCAAGCTATGGAATGATGTAACCTTAATGGGTAAACATTCAGAAGGGGTCCTGCCTCTAAGAATAGAACTGTCAACATGTACCAACATGGAAAAAACTGAAATATAATCATAAAATAGGAAGAAAATCATAGAAAAAGCAGAATAGGGTGAAATGAAATATAAAAAAATATGGGATGAACACAGAAAATTGCCCAGATGCATGGAATGCCTTCCTTTCCCCTTACATCACCCCCCTTCTATGATGCATTGCCCCGATGCATTCGAAACTGTATTTGCCCAAAGTTGGACACTGGGATGTGTTGAGGCACTGAGGAATGTTGGCAGTGGAACTCCTTGACCAGTCATAGGGCATTCACACCGGACTCTGCAACCAAAGAGTTCTCCTCATACCTATAACCCTTCCAGTGCACTAGGTATTTAAGTTTGCCTCGGCACAAGTGGCTCTCCAGGATGGACTTGACCTCATACTAAGGTTTGCCTTCAATCACTGTAGACAGTGGAGGGGGCCATGTCATCCATCCTGGAAGTGGATCTGTGGGAGCAGTGATGATACTCAACCCGGAAACCCAAACAAAACCTACTAAATGGCTTCGGATGGTATAACACAAGTCAGAGGAAGGATGCGAGTTGGTACTAAATATCACTGCTGAGACCAAAACATTGTGTTTAGTGATGTGAAAGGATGAATTGAGTTGCAAATAGTCTGTAAGGGCATACGAAGGTGTTTGAAAAAGTCCAAAATAGGTTCAAAGATGTGTGAAATAGTCTGAAGTAGGTTCAAAGAGGTTCAAGGTTTATCGAGGAGCAAGTATAACAAATGTGAAGCATTTTTCAAATGGTGATAGGCGATGGGTGATAAAATGAGAAGCAAATACGATAGTTTTGAAGAAGTTCATGATATTTTGCAGAACTTCGAGATATGATGCAAAGATATGACTCAAGAGAATGACTCTTAAATCTGACGATAAGCGAGAGGGTAACTTATACTGTGCTCCCTGTTGCTTGCCATTCATTTCCATTCTAACTAACTAATACAAGTCTATATACAATTTGAAGAAATAGTACTAAAAAGGAAATAATAACAATTGTAGAACAAGGGGCAATATGTCAGACAATAAAGGTATTGTAAAACATAAAACAAATGAAAAATGATAATAAGCGAAACATACATTGTCCCAGTATGGTAATAGTTCTTGTTCTATTGCTTTAATATATCAATAAAACAAAAATCTGCACTTATCATATCCTAAGTCTCTTGTAATCTCTCCTTGTGTCCAGTAGTACTTGATATGCAGTGAGTTGGCTTGTTCTGGTGATGATACTCAATCCGGAAACCCAAACAAAACCTACTAAATGGCTTCGGATGGTATAACATGAGTCAGAGGAAGGGTGCGAGGTGGTACTAAATATCACCGCTGAGACCAAAACGTAATGTTTAGTAGTGTGAAATGGTAAGTGCTGTGGTGAATAGTCTGTATAGGCATACGAAGGTGTTCAAAAGAGTTCAAAAGAGGTTCGAATATGTGCGAAGAGGTTCGAAAAAAGGTTCAAAGAGTTTCGAAGTTGTGCAAAGTAGTTCGAATAAGTTCGAGGTGTATCAAAGAGCAAGTTTAATGAATGTGAGGTGTTTGTCGAATGGCGATAGGCAATGGGCAATAAAATGAAAAGCAAATATGATAGTTTCAAAGAAGTTCGCAATATTTCACAGAACTTAGAGATATGACGCAAAGATATGACTCAAGAAGATGGCTCTTAAATCTGACGATGACTGGAGGGTAACTTGTGCTGTTCCCCCATTATTCTATATTATTCTAACTAACTAATACAAGTCTATATACAAAATGAAGAGATAGTACTAAAAAGGAAATAAGAACATGTGTAAAACATGAGGCAAATATATCAAACAATGAGGACTTGTAGATCATGAAACAAATGAGAAATAATAAATGATGAAACATATAGTGTTCCCATATAGTAAAAGTACTTCAATATATCAATGAGACACAAAAACGCACTTATCACATTCTAACTCTCTTGTACTCTCTCCTTGTGTCCAGTAGTGCTCGATATGCGATGGAATAACTTGTTCCGGATGTGCAGCATGTATCAAAAGTGCTTCAAGACAGCTATACAGCAGCTGATATCATTTGAAGTGCTGCGAAGTCGTTTGAAGTGTCATAAAATAGTTCGAAAGCATTCGAAGTTGTCCGAAATAGTGCAAAATCATGCGAAAATGGTTTGAAGTCGATTTCATGGCATTCATAGTGATTTGGAATGTGTGTCATAATGTCTCAATACAAGTGGAAATGTTCTCCAGACCTTAAAGCGCATAGTGGACCTATCACCGGAGCTGCATGTATCAAAAGTGTTTCAAGACAGCTATACGGTGGCTGATGTCATTTGAAATACTGCAAAGTTGCTCAAAGTGCTGCAAAATGTCGCAAAATAATTCGAAGTAGTTCGAAGTCATCCAAAATAGTGCAAAATAAATTGAAAAGTGTTCAGAGTCAATTTCATGGCATTCATAGTGATTCAGAGTGCATGTCATAATGTGTCGATATGAGTGGAAAGCTTCTCCAGACCTTAGCGCATGCAGTGGACCTATCAGCAGGCAGCAATTTTATGACATGGAAGATGGGGTGGAGTCTGGACATCGACTGTGGTAGCTGTAGGCAGTAGGCATGCAAACTGACACATCTAGTGATGAGGAATGTTCCAAGGAAACAGTGGATGAGTTTATTGGATGGTCGTGTGGTGGAAATGTCACTAGAGTTGAGGTAGACATGATCACCAACCTTATATGTGGGTGTGGGTAAGTGATGCTGGTTGTAGAAGTGTGCCATGTCATCCTTTGCCTTAGCCAAAGCTGACTTTGCCTTAGCCAAAGCTGACTTTGCCTTAGCCAAAGCTGACTTTGCCTTAGCCAAAGCTGACTTTGCCTCCTCCAAGGTGTCCCTCATCTGCTCTGTGAACTGGTTCACCATCTCCAAGTGCAAGGGTGCTTGCCGAGGCTCAATACCCATGCGTAGGTGTCATCCTGTGTCAAGAAAGAAGGGAGTTTGTTGGGTGGAGGAGTAGATGTGATTGTTGTATCCAAACTCGGCCATGGGGAGGAGGTCTTCCCAATCATCCTATTGCTCATTGACAAAGATGTGGTGATGATACTCAACCTTGAAACCTAACAAAACCCTGTTAAAAGGCTTAGGAAGTATAACACAGGCTAGAGGAAGGGTGCAAGTTGGTACTAAATATCACCACTGATACCCAAACATTGTGTTTAGTGATGTGAAAGGATGAATCATGTTGTGAATACTCTCTAAAGGCATATGAAGAGGTTCAAAAGAGGTCAAAATGGGTTTGAATATGGGCAAAAGAGTTCAAAAAAGGTTCAAAGTTGTGTGAAGTAGTTTTGAGGAATTTTGAAGTGGTTCAAAGTAATTCGAGGGATATTAAGAAGTGAGTATAGTGAATGTAAAGTGTTTTTCGAATGGCGATAGGTGATGGGCGATGAGTCGAGAGACTAATATGAAAGTTTGAAGAAGTTTGTGATATTTCGCAGAACTTAGAGATATGATGTGAGGATAAGACTCAAGAAAACAGCTCTTAAATCTGATGATGAGTGAGAGGGTAACTTGTGCTCTGTTCCCTGTTGCTTTTGCTTTTTTGATTCTAAGTAACTAACACAAGTCTACATACAAATTGAAGACATAGTACTAAAAAGGAAATAAGAACATGTGTAAAACATGAGGCAATATATCAAACAATGAGGACTTGTAGATCATGAAACAAATGAAAAATGATAAATAATGAAATGTGTAGTGTTCCCATATAGTAAAAGTACTTATCTTTTGCTTCAATATATCAATCAAACATAAAAATGCACTTATCATATTCTAAGTCTCTTGTAGTCTCTCCTCGTGTCTGGTGGTGCTCAACATGCAATGAAATGGTTTGTTCTAGATGTGCAGCATGTATTGAAAGTGTTTCAAGACAGCTATACAGTAGCCAATATCATTTGAAATGCTGCAAAGTCATTCAAAGTGTCGCGAAATTGTTCAAAGTCATTCAAAGTTGTCTGAAATATATAGCACGTAGTGGACCTATCAGCAGATGTACTGCTCTAGTTCTTGGTTCACATGCTCTGTCTGTCCATCTATCTGTGGGTGGTAGGTGGTCGAGGAGAAAAGTTTGATCCCCAGCAGGCAGTATAGCTCTTGGGTGAACTCTGCAATGAACTATGGCCCTCAATCACAGAGGAACATGCCAGGCAATCCATAGAGCTTCCACACATGGTGCAGATAGAGTCGAGCTGCTCCAAGCACAGTGACAGTTATATGAATGGGGATGAAATGAGCTCATTTTCAGCAGAGTCGACTGTGCACATTACTGCATCAAACCCATTGGACTCTGGTAGTTCCACCATGATGTCCACACTGATGACATCCCAACAATTCTCTGGAACTAGGAGGGGGTGTAACTCACCCATGGGCTTGCATTGTGGAGTCTTGGTGCATAAGCAGAGATCACAGGTGTGACAGTACTGACCAATGAGTTGAAACATCTGGGGCCACCAATAATTCCATGATATGAGCTCCAATGTCTTCCAATGCCTGGGGTGGCCAGCAATGAGCGAGTCATGGTGCTGAGAGATGAGTTGTTGTTGAAGCTAGGGATCATTAGAGATGTAGATATGGTCATGGAAGTATAGGATGTCATCCTTTTCTGTCCATTCTGCGGCATGAAGTGAACACATTATGAATGTTACATAGGGAACTGCACTCCTCACCCTCCAAGGTAACACCCTCTAATGCACAGACTGTAATCAGTCTTCCCCATGCTGTGGCCCAGATGATGATGGAGGGAGAAATCAAATCTGGGGAGGTAGAGGGACCAGTGGGCTTGGTGACAATTAAGTTTCTTGGCAGTCATAAAGTACTCGAGATTCTTGTGGTCCATCCAGATTATGACCTTGTGTTGAGCACCCTCCAGGAAATGTCACCACTGCTCCAATGCCTGCATTATTGCCAGCATCTCCTTGTCATGGATCTTGTAATTGCATTCCACATCACTGAGACTCTTTGAGTTGAAGGCAATGGGGTGCCACTTCTGGTCCTTGGGAGACTGTTGGGACAACACTGTGCCCATTACAAAGTCTGAACTGTTAGCTTCTACATGGAAGGGATGTGAGTTGTCAGCAAAGGTAAGGATGGAAGTGGAAGTGACCATCTCTTTGAGCTTCTTGAACACCTCCTGCTGTGCATTTTCCCACCTCCATGCCTCTTTGCCAGTGAGGTTGAATAATGGGCATGCATGGTGTGAGAAATCTTTAATAAAGCACCAATAGAAATTAATGAAGCCCAGGAAAGACTGCACCTCTTTCTTGTTCATGGGCATGGACTGGGTTGTAACACTACCAACCTTGACTGGGTCCATCTCCAACTGTCCATCCAAGATAATCAAGCCCAAGTACTCAATTTGTGTCTTCTCATACTCACACTTGTCATGATGAAGGTAGAGTTTGTGCTGCCAAAGTTGCTCTAGCAGCCAGGTGTGTGATTTAATGATGTTCATCAAGGTCTCAAGTGAAGATGAGAATGTCATCAAGGTAGACACAGACAACACCTTCCAATATGACATTGTGGAAGATGTCATTCATCATGGTCTGAAAGGTGGCAGGACTGTTAGTAAGACCAAAGAACATGACAAGCAATTCAAAAAGACCATGGTTCATGCAAAAAGCTGCCTTCCACTCATCCCCTTCCTTTATCTGCACATTGTTGTAACCCCAATGCCCCAATAGACATCAAGCTTGGTGAAGTAACATGCCCTGTGGAGTTGGTTGACAAGTTTGAATAGGAGGGGTAGTGGATAATGATTCTTAACTATGATGTCATTGAGGCATCAATAGTCTTGAACTAGTCAAAGGAACCCATCCTTCTTTTTGACAAAGAAGAAGGGCGAGGCCATGGGCAACTTTAAAGGGTGGGTATGACCAGAAGCCAAGTGTTCATCGATGAACTTGTCAAGTTGTCATTGTTCCTCAGGGGAGAAAGGATAGACCTTGCAGGAGGAGGGCATGGAATCCAGTGTGAGCTCAATTGCATGATCCCATGGCTTACAGTTAGAAAGTGAATCAATGGATTCCTTGGAGAAGACATCCTTAAAGTCATGCAGGTGAGCAAGTACAGAGTCAGTGAAGGATTTGGGCACATTGTTCTTGTAGAAGGCCTCTGCGAGGCTCTAGGAGATGTTCGAGGTGGCATGCACCTCATGCAAAGAGTTAATAGCAGTGTAGAAAATTCAGTCACCTTTCTCAATCTCTTCCACCTCCTCTTCATCATCATCAGAATCAGGTGCGAGATCTGGAACATCTTCCAAGTCCACATCAGCCATAGGCATTAGACCAGCATGATACTTTTGAGTGCACTATAAGAGGACCTTTTTCCCTTGATGTTCCTGTCTGCCTTCAGTGAAGCAAGTATGGCAATGAGAGGGACAACAACTCATCATGACTTTTCCTGTCATCCAGTCAACCTCAGTATTGTGGTCACAAAGCCATGGGTAGCCCAAAATTGCCTCCTGCTTCCTCAGTTGGGTCACAGCAAAAAGAGCCTGTTCACTATGATCCTTGTACTGGAGGACTAGGTCGACAACCTCCCAAATCACCCCAGCTTCATTTGGGCAACTGTCCACATTGTAGACAGGTATGAGTCAAGATAGTGAGTGGGTATTGAGTTGTTTTTGCTGAACCAGGTGCAAATCAATGAAAAGGCCCATGGCACCCAAGGCCAAGAGAGCAGAGACACTGAGTACTTGCCCTGTATCCATAGTCTGCAGCTCAATTCTAGTGATCATTGGAAGGGGGTAGACACCACAATGTACTTGCATGGTAGCTTGCACCCCCAAGATTTTAATCTGGTAAGAGGAGGAACATGTGTGAGTGGAGCAGGTATGACTTCCATTGAGCTGAGGAATTTGGGGAGGGATTGGTCATGGAGTAAAGTTCTCCCTCTAGTGGGTTGACCAGCAGGGCATCAAAGCAGTTACTGGTGGGCAGTGGGGGTGGACAATTGGAGGGATTAAGGGCATGTGTGGTAGTAGTGGCATGGAGTGTAGTGTTAAAAGCTGCATTCATAAGTCCATTCTCATCACAGAGAGAAGCAGCTTTGTACCAAGCATCAATATTGTCATCAGCTGGGTGCCCCTTCAACATCTGTGCAACCTGATCTTCAACCTCTCAATTGAGACCACAATGAAATTTAACTACCACTGGTAGCCCACTCCCATATCCCACCATGTCCACTAAATCCCTAAACTTATCGATATAGTCATCCACAGATCGGTATGCTTGGTAATACAAGGATGACTCAAGGGATGTTGCTGCTTGTTGGCATTTGTGGAGAGGGCAGAATATATGCATGTCAAGTGCAGTAAATATGGAGTCAAATGCAATACAAACAAGATGTGTCTGAGCATGTGCATGTGATTGCAGGTCAGCATGCAGGTTTTGCAACCCTGACTAGATGCATGTCAAGTGCAGTAAATATAGAGTCAAATGCAATATGAACAAGATGCATCTGAGCATGTGCTTGCATGGTCTTCTGTGGGCCAGCCTGAGTGCAAAATGGTGCATTAATATGTGGGAGATGATGCTGCTCGAAAGGGCTATTGGGAGGACTATGCAGTCCTCACTGCGGTGCATAAAGAAAAGGGCCAGGAAGCTTGTGCCCAGCCCTTATATGCTCATTAAAAAACTTCCTACCAGCACTCTGCCTTGTTGGCATCCCATGTGTAAAAGGTATCTGAACACTTTCTTGCTGGAGATGGTGTATGCACATTGATAGTACTAGAGCACTAGAGGAGAGGATCATGAGAAATTGGACTAGAGCTGGGTGGTGTGTTTCAGTCATTTGGCATAGGTGAGGTAGGGTCATGAGCCCCATCTGGAATGGCCACCTCAAGATCAAGCTGCCTTTGCGATGGCCCACCCTGTGAAGGTCCTTGCTAAGTGTCAAGCAATCCATTACTCCTGGGCTCCACAAAATGGATAGGTGAGACTGCAGATGCCAAGTGCATAGGGTTGTGGATCCACTCCAGAGCACTAGGGGCCTCACTATTTGCTGATCACTTGCATCCCTTTATAGCTGCCATGCCGACCATCGAACTCGCCCGAGGTGAGTTGATGTCCCAAGATCCACCAATATTCTCAGACGAGCCCACTGACCTGCCCACCTGCCCAGGAATTTTACTGGCCTCCTCAGCCACAGGTTGTAGGACCTGGTACTGGTAGCCTATGGAAGGTTTGATGCCAGGGGGTGCCTTGATGAGTATTGGCACCTCCACAGGCTCCTGAACAGATTTGGGCCTCACTAGTGCAACCCACGATGATCGACGAACATTCATCAAAAAATGGCCTGCCCCAGCTGGGACCTTAACCCGCTGGCCTGACCTCTTTGTAGTACCTTTCTCCACTTCAGTAGCTGCCAAATCGAGAGTGTCAGAAAGGGGTTCTGACCCATGACCACTCTCAGAACTATTTGCCATTGTCCCTGACTGTGAGAAATGAGCCACTGCCCCCACTGCCTGTCCTTCTAGGCTGGCTGACATTCAATGATCGACATGGGTAATCCCAGGGTATTTTAGCAGGTACCCATACCTGTACCCAGACCAAACCCATACTCTGGGTAAGCATTGGTTAGCTGTGGGTTAGAGATAATACCCATACCCGGCAGGTGAGGGTCCAGGGTTGGGATGAATTTCTTCTACAGTGTCTGTACAAGTTGCTATACTACTCCCCAGTCATTACCTGACCATGTCTCATCCTCCCTAGCATCTGGAAATGAAGCTGCTACTGATAAATCATGTAACTCCATGAATCCAGCCTTGCTCCATGCACCAAGACAAAGGAGTGCCCATGTTGACTGGGCTGAAAGCTGAGTTTGCACTGTTCATCGGTGATCAGAGAGAGGTCAACTTCATTGCGCACCATTGTGGGGAGTTAAGGCAAGGCTGATTTTGTTTTTTCCAAACTCTATATGTATATAAAATGTATAGTTCTGATGTGCCACCACAGTAAATTTCCAATTGAAGGAAACCTGCCTCTGTAGGTATGGGTTTTATACTGCATGGGTATGGGTCTGGTTCAGGTTATTTTGGGCTGACCCTGACCCATACCCACCAAACCCATACCCGACAACCCAGCAGGTTTTCAGTACCCATGTCAATCACTACTAACATCGAAAAAAAATGGTGTTGCAATTGATGCAACAACTGAGAATGTAAGGGGTAAAGATCTAGTAACCTGGAGCAGTGGAAGTGAAAAGTAAGGGAACAACACCATCACATGATCTCGATGCATCATCCTTCCATCCATGCAAAACACCAGTACACTGCACTCATGCCTCACTCATCTACCTCCATATACTGGAGGCATGTAAGCCATTATTCGTGTAATTGAGTACCATGTAGTTATGATTCCCTGTAATTCTATAGTAGGTGAATATAGTATCTATTTCTATTATTATAAGTATCTTTGAGAGCATTTCAATGGCTTTGACAGATGTGACCAAAGATTTTGGATGTCTTTCAAAGATTTTGGATGAGTCCTTGGAAGAATATGGATGTCCTTGGAAGAATATGGATGTCCTTGGAAGAATATGTACCTTGCTTTGGGAGACCTAGGGTGTCTCAATTAAGTCAGAACCACTATATATTTTCTGCTAAACAGTGATAACATTGTTTAGTGGCATTAAAAAGATATCTGGCTCAAAGCAACTCGATCCGTGAAGCTCAATACAAGGGGCAAGGATGAATTGCGAATAAGGGGAATGCCCAGTGAGAGAAATCACATAGGTGAGCTACAATGTATCGAATGATATGATCTATCAAACACATACAATGTATCGAATGATACAGATTCGGTGGACGCCGTCAAACACTCTCATAGTATATATAGTTCCTACTATATAGTAACCAGTCAATGAACTATTACATTGCTTACTATACCATACAGTGACTCACAAAACTGAGTCAATATTTTGGACTTTTTGATTCATTGTTGAATAGCTTCCCATAAACAACAAAACCAAACAAGGTATTGGTGTACCGAATAACATACATGATCAGGGCTACCAAACAAACAAAGAATTATGTAATTTTAATCATCCCTCATGGAGATATGATCATTTTAATTCAGGGACTCATTGACTCAGTTTTGTGAGGGGTAGTCAGAAATATTAGAATCTGATGCTCCACCAACTGTATAATGTCAAAAACTTGACAGATGGTTTCTAAGGTGATGTGACCCTTGATGGGACCTTAAATTATAGTATTTAATTAGGACTAGCATTCTTCATACTTCAATATTCTCCAATGCATCCCATCTCCTCTGCTCAGAAGGAAAACATTCTTTCCCTGGCCTCCAATCATTATTCTACCCACAATATTGCCTCTAAACTCAACCTCAGCCAGTCTAGTGTATCCAGAACACTCAGGGCTCTCCATCCAAACCTGGATTCCCCCTCTGGTGGTTGTCCTTCTAAGCTCTCATCTACCTCTCAGAGAGCTATCCTTACCCAAATCACCACTGGCAAGGCTGCAAATGCTGTTCAGGCCACCCATTACATCAACAGCATCATCCCCACTCCAGTCTCCTCAGAAACAGTCAGAAGAGTTCTCAGAAAAAACTCATTCAAGGCTGTGGTGAAGAAGAAAAGGCCCTTGCTTAGTATAAGGCATAGGAAAGCAAGATTGGCTTTTGCTCAGAAGTATAGAGAGTGGACTGTGGAAGACTGGAGGAGGGTTATTTGGTCAGATGAGACTAAAATCAACAGGTTTGGGTCAGATGGGAGAGAGTGGGTCTGGAAACAGAAGGGAGAGGGGCTGATTGAGAGAGAGGTGCAGGGAACTGTCAAATTTTGGGGAGGAAACATTATGGTATGGGGGTGTATGGGATGGAATGGAGTTGGGTATCTTGCAGAGGTTGAGGGGAGGATAAATGCTGACCAGTATGTGTCCATTTTGAAGGACCATATGCTGCCTAGCTTGGAGGAGAGTGGAATTTCTGGAGAAGAGGTGATTTTTCAACAAGACAATGACCCCAAGCATACCTCAAAAAAGGCCAAGAAATGGATGGAGAACAACAATATTACTCTTCTGGATTGTCCTGCCCAATCTCTAGACCTCAGTCCTATTGAACATCATTGGGTTCACCTCAAGAACCAGTTAGACAAGTATCCAACAGCACCAAAAGGAATTTGGGAGTTATGGGAAAGAGTAGTAGAAGAGTGGAATAATATTCCATCAGAGGTGTGTCATAATTTGATTAAAAGCATGCCTAGAAGGTTGGGAGCAGTTATTAAGGCCAAGGGAGGTCATACAAAATACTAGAATTACAATTTATCATAATATTGATACCACCTCACAAAACTGAGTCAATGAGTCCCTGAATTAAAATGATCATATCTCCATGAGGGATAATTAAAATTACATAATTCTTTGTTTATTTGGTAGCCCTGATCATGTATGTTATTCGGTACACCAATACCTTGTTTGGTTTTGTTGTTTATGGGAAGTTATTCAACAATAAATTAAAAAGTGCAAAACATTGACTTAGTTTTGTGAGTCACTGTATAGTAGACATAGCATTATAGTAAGTATATATGGAGGAATTGGCACTGATATCGGCTTAGGAATGGCATCAGGATCAGGATCAGGCACAAAACATTCAGTGTGCCTCACTGACAGGAGCTGTAGAATGACTATTGACAATGAGATAATTATTATAAGTTCATGTATAGTATATACTGAAAAATTGGTACCAGCATTACTTAGGTACATCGGCATCAGGGATTGGGTACAAAATGTTCAGGGTGCCCCGCTGACAGGCACCGTCTGCATCAATTTCTCCCACTCGGCATCAAGGACTGCTTTTTCCTCTGCAGTCATGTTGTCAAAAACATGCTTGATAGCTGGCAGTCGCATCTGGAACCATCCAGGTGTACTTGTGGTGGCATCCTCAACATTTAGCAGGTTTGCAATCTGTTGGAACACTTGGTTCTGGTATAAGCTCCAAATGGCTTCTGACCGCTTCACTCAGAAGTTGTTGGATTTCCATGAGGAGCTTTTGGTCATTTGTTAGTTGTTGGAAAGCCAGGTTGTTAGTTCCTGGTGATGTGATCAATACTACATCCTTAACATGCTTGAGAGTCTACCTTGGCACGAGCATGACTCTCATCATCATCCTTTGGGGCCTTGTCAACTGACACCCAGTAATTGAATATTGCAGGGAGAATGTTACTTCTGAGTATCTGCACTCAGCCAGCTTTCGAGTCCTACATTCGGAATGCCACTTTATAAGGCTCAATTATCTTCTGCTCCTCATCCATATATCTGCTCCCCTTCTGGTACTGTCTCAACCACAGGTCTGTGAGGGCTCAGGCGGCATTGGAGGGGATTGATGTGGAGGAAAGAAGAGATTGGCATGACATATCATTGAATATATCATTGGCATGAGGATCACACAAGGTCAATAGTACAATATTAATAGTCATACATGTCGTTCATTCCCCTTGAATCATCATGAGCCTAACAAGACCTCTTTACAAGTGAAAGAGAAGATCAAAGAAGAATGCCATCCTGCATGAGGATGACAATGATACCGTCAATACTGTTACACATGTAGAAGTTGAAGTCAACATGAAACACAGACCAAAGACAAAGTGTATTGTATTAAAAGCTACATTTATGAGTCAAGGTCCCCTTGACTGCCTCTATCAAAGAACAGGGTCCAGGTATCCATCATAATCCTGATCTTGCTGCAGGTGCAGGTTGGGATATGCAAGAACCTGAGGTTGCCAAACAGCTGAGTCAGCCACAAATCGGCATGGTCAGTTTCTGACACTGATTAACTTACCGAGGCTCATATGCAAATAATAGAGGCAGCAAGACTATGTCTTGGAGTTTGTTGGATGAGTGGATGAATTGCTGCAAGCATCCCTGTCTCAGCAGGCATGGTCAGCTGACAAACAAGTTTGCAACCACTGTCCATGCAATAAATGGGCAATTTGGAGATGTGTTGATTGTTCACTGGGGAGCATGCTTTGCTGCACATGCATGCACATAACCCACAGGGAAAATCCCTTCCATCGCATTGAATGCTGGACCAGCATGCACTTCTACCGGGCTGAGCTATGGGAGGTCGGCACATACATTTTAGTCCAGCACCAAACAGATCAGCCGATTTGCAATGCTCTTAACTTCCAACTAAAATATCTGGAAACATTCGAAGACATGAAGGACAAAGCAGAGCAAGAGTCCTTTAATTGGCATGCCAACGATGGGCATCGGCCCTCATTACCTGACTCAGCATCTGGAATGTTAGTAGATGGAATCGGCCCCTATGAGGCACCAGGGGCTGAAGATGAAACTGGGGCTGACTCAGCATTTTTTGATCACCTTGATGCCCTCTGGCATCAAGGACAGGAGAATATTGGCATTGAGGATAGTTTACAAGACTTCTTTGATGGCAATGATGAATATGAAGTTGAAGATGCTGATGAAGACATCTATGGGTTTGACCCATATTTGCCTAATCCTAATCAACCTGCTGATGCCAAGCCAACCACAGCACTGCCAACTGCCAATGCCATTCTTAGCCCCTCACTACCAATAGCCTATGCCTTGAACAACAGTTATATCTGTGTGGTGCATACAAATGGAATACATCACTTAGCAATGGTTACCTGCCAGTGTCAGGGGTAACACTGAATTTTCTTGGACCTAGTAACCAGTAACTTACTACCCACCAGCTTCACCAAAATATGGCCTCTTTTCACTGTGCAGGTCCTAGACCATTTTAGGCTTTGTAATCTGAAATTAAAGGCATTGGCCTATCAGTTTTACCAGTTGATTCAGCACATAACATTGCCAATGAGGCCTGCTGAAGTGGTCAATCTCTACCATGAGCTTCAGTGCATGTCCTGCATATGGTGTTGGATACAAAGATTGAAGTGGGTGGGGTATGGACACAATCAAAAAGATCCTTTGAATCCCGAACCAGGATCACTTGCCAATTTTTATCTGGCCTGTCCTCAAGTTGGCATAAATATATCGGAAGATTGGAAGGACGATGTAAACCAGTGAGTGACTAAATACTACACTGGTATCTAAAATGATTGTGCCAAAATCAGATTTGTTTTTAAATGCATATTCATGGCCAATGGCAACTTCAAAGCTGATCATGTTCAGCAGAAAAATGCCAATGATGATATATGGCTATGGAATGGAGGTGGGATGGCCCCAAATCAAACTGAATATGAGCAGTTCCTCCAAGCCACTGATAGGTCCACTGCGTGCTCTAAGGTCTGAGGAAAGTTTTCAATTGCATTAACACACTACAACAGACCTTCCAAACCACTACGAACATTATAAAATCGACTCCAAACTATTTTCGACTTATTTCGCACTATTTCAGACAACTTCAAACTATTTTGAATGCTTTTGAACCATTTTGCAACACTTCGAACAACTTTTCAGCACTTTGAACAACTTTGGCCACCATATAGTTGTCTTAAAACACTTTCGATACATGATGCTCAACCAGAGTGAATTATTTAGTCGCATATCGAGCACTACCGGACATGCAAGGAGAGACGATAAAAGAATTAGGGTACAATAATGGCAGTTTTGGGATTTCAACGATCTATTGAAACAACAAAGAGAAGTACTCTTACTATATGGCAACACCGAATGTTTCAATTATCATCGTTCCTCATTTGTTTTATGTTTTACAATACCTTTATTGCTGTGCATACTGCCTCATGTTCTACACCTGTTATATTTCCTTTTTGGTACTTACCTCTTCAAAATGTATATAGACTTGTACTAGTTACTTAGAACGACAGAGAACCATTACCCTCTCTACTATAGTCAGATTTAAGAGCAGTTCTCTTGAGTCTTACCTCGTGCCATATCTCTGAAGTTCTGCGAAATATTGTGAACTTCCTCGAACTTTCATATTCATTCTCGACTTGTCATCACCTATCGTCACTAAAAAACACAGCTCGTAACTGCTATATTCATTTGTCAAAATGTATATCGATGCCAGTCAAACACCTTCGAACCCCCTCGAATTCACCTGAACAACTTCGAACCAATTTGAACTTACTCTGAACTACTTCGCACATCTTTGAACCTCTTCGAACATTTTCGTACACTTTAAAAAGGCTATTCATCACATCCTTACCATTTCGCATCACTAAAAACAATGTTTTGGTATTAGTGGTGATATTTAGTACCACCTTGCACCCTTCCTCTAGCCTGAGTTATACTACACAAGCCTTTTAACAGGTTTTTGTTAGGTTTCCAGGTCGAGCATCATCACTGCCATAGAATTATTAATGGTAGGTACTGTTCCCTGCCGATGACTGATGCCAATGCCGATGCAGGTCTGATCATGACCCGGTTTTCCAGAAGGCTCCTTGTGAAAACAAATTCCTAGCCCTTGTGAACACTTTTCTGGCATCAAAGGCATGTGATAGGACTGGACTAGTGGCCATTGCATGTGCACAGCATGGCTGCTATGTACCCAATGCATTGGTAGACTTGTTCCATGGAGAACAGTAAAAGAATGTCCAGTTTGCTTTCCTTCAAGCGCTGAAGATCACCAGAGTTGACTCTCAACAGGGAGTCATGCTCATTTACAACATTGTCTCCCAGTACATCATCCACATTCAGGACCATATTGGTGCCCATCTGCTGGCTGGCTTGACCATTGACAAGGCCATTGGGCTTTTGCATGTTCATGGCCACAAGGATGAATGCTTTTTTTGCTATGCTCCATCCTTCATTCCTGGGTCAGGAATTGTAGCAGGAGAAATACTCAAGTCTCTGTGGTCATCACTGAATTCCATTTCCCTGACAGTCAGAACAGCGATCTTGGCACATCAGGCAGAAATGCTTGATGATCATGCTACAGATTCAAATCACAAAAAAATGCTCAGCATGACAGTTAGACTGTGCTCAAAATCTCGAGAAGCCCTGCAGGTCTCCACATGACTTGGTCAGCACCATGGGGAACTGACCGAATCATTTGGCCAACAGGCAATCGAAAGATGAGAGGATAAAGTGATGTCTGCAGAATCTCTGAGGCTTAAAAAATGTAAAGGTAATGGATATGTATGCCACTCAGGGATCGGCATCAGCATCATCGACATCAGGGTTGGCATCAGCATTGGTTCAATCCCCTGTTGAAGAGTGGATTGATTTTGCTATCATTTTTGAACAGATGCAGTAAGTTGGACTGTCTCTCCATTACATCCCATCATTGATGTGTGACAGGATTGAATTATGAGACAAAGTCAATCGACTTGGTAAATCACTGCACGTTTCTGATACACAATCTGTTGAATGGGAAAGAGAAGCTCTTGCATCCCACATGGTAACCTTAAAACATTTACAAAACTCTGCCAACATTGCTGATCATGAGATTGCTCTCTTATGAATCAGGCATGACAATGAAGCCAAATTTGATTCCTCTGATGAACTAGACCCAGCCGAAGATGACACTCCAGCAGCATTGGGTCCTTCAAATTCTTGGGCCCACCCTATTCCAGTTGAGGACCAACAAGTATACCTCCCCTGTAATGGTGATCTCACTGATGTAGAGATTAACCACTGCAAGAACCAGGCAAGCCGACTCCTGCATCAGCTGCGGGAGCTCATTGCTGACAAATCATTTCATTATTCACACATCATGCGAGCAGCACCACGAAAGGGAGTTCACACCTGGTCACAAGCCATTGTCTGGGAGTTGGTGAACAAAATTACCTTGCATGCCAGAATGTATAACCATTGCTGAAGCCGATTGCTGGCACTGAATTGTGATGCTGAGACATTGAGTATGTTTCAGCAGTTAAGGAAGGATGACTTTCATGCCAGTACTGCTATTTTGAAGCCAAATGTACCTGGTTCCACTACTCTTCATCTATCCTGGATTTGGCACAATGCCCACATTCAGACTGGTGTTTTTGCTGATGAGGAGAGTGGGGTCAGGGCTAATGCCGATGCCAATGCTGGCCAAGTTTGGGAATGTAAATGTCTTTAGTTGCGATTCATTTCGATTTCACTAACATTTTTCATAGCCAGGTGCATCCATTGGCTTTGATCATGGGCTCAGAGGAATAGATGGAGGGAGGAATTTCTACTGATCACATATGAAATGCAGTAGACCATGTGGTATTTCATTTATCAAAGCCAACTGTGGCAGTTGGCCTCCCACTCTGAGAACACCCTTCCTGGCCCCCTAGCCTATGCTAATCGTCAGCAGGCTATATGGCATGAATTGGCATTGAGGGCTGACAAAGCATTTAGATCAACAAATGTTGATTATATCTCCCCTCTATGACCTATCCTATATTATGTAAACTCGATTATCTTGATCATTAACCATGATCAGTATGGCAAACAAAACTTTCTCGATCTTCAACCCTTTTTCTTTGCAATCGGGGCCAAAAGTTCCATTTCAAACACATACACAGGAAATTATTTGGTATGCGGAGTTCCGATTCCGGGCTGTTTTGTTGGAGATCAAGCAGGGAAATGTCATCAAACAATGATGGATGCAAAAAACTCTGTATGCCGAACTTGTAAGATTAGATTAGATCTTTTTAAAAGTAATATCTAAAAAATATCACAGATCTTTGTCATGTCGTGGATTGGTACTGCTGCCAGCATCGGCCTGGTGATCGATGTGCTGATCCTCCTGTGGTCCTTGGCCAACAGTTTGGCCAACATTAGTTTAGATCACCTACCCCTTGGATTCCATACATCTCTCTTGGCCATGTTAGATGATGGTGTCATGACAGACAGTCTGAGCTGCCTTGTATCTTCATATGCATGTGATTGGTGGAGACATGTTAGGGAACCAGACCCAGGAAGGATTTTAGGCATCGACACCCTGGATGAGTGCCTTGATCGCTATCAGCAATATATCCCTTCCCCAGTCAGCTCAACTCCTACTGATAGCCAGCCTACACCCGATGCTCCTGATGCCCGAGCTGATGCTGACTGCCAAGCCGATTGCCAATCTTGCATTGACCTGCATGCTCTCATTGATAAGATGTTCAATGAAGCATGCAGTACACATAATTTCATAAATGGCTGTGAATCATTAGCAGATGCTGCACTCAATGCCAATGTCAGGAAAGTGGCAGGGTTTCATGCACTTCATGAGCTCGCCCTGCTGAAGGAGCTTCAGGCTGAACCATGGACTTTGTCTTCAGTACCGGCATCAAAAAAAAACCCTTGATATGCTGGGGGACCTTCAAAGCAATCAGCTGTAAGAAGACCAACTTGTGGAAGCATGCACACAGGCTGAACTTGAGCACCTGAAGGCCCTTTTCCCCACCTCCCACAAGTGGACCTGGGGTGTTGACATCACAGAGAATGATGTCTTGGCAATCAACCAGGTGACCAAGGGCAAGGGAAGGGCACATCATTCTAGGTATGCAGGGTCTCTGCCTGATGGTGGAAACCAAAAGGAGTGGTCGGTCACACCAAGTCTCCCAATAGCTGGCTCAGCTGCCTACAGTCGACCACCCACAGTAACTGACATCGATGCTGGGCTCTATTTTTCAACTACTGGATCCAACCAGTCAGCACATTCCAATTCCATGCCCAATATCGATGCCAATCACATTCCTTCTCCCAATGCTGATCCTGATCCTGCTCCTGATGCCAATCCTGTTCCCACCGATGCCAATCCTGATGCCACTGCCGATGCCGATGTGCCCATGATATGGCAGGGCGAAGATGATGCAGCAAATGATGCTGATCCCACTGCCTTCCAGACAGCCATGGCATACGATACTGTTTCATCATCTGCCCATAGTGGTTCCCCAACCAGCTTGGATGTCACTGACTTTTATCTTACTGATTCTACCCCTTCATCTCCACCTAAAAATCCCCTTCCAATGACTTTTGCCACTGCAGCTGATGCAGTGGATGTTTTCCTCTCATTGTCGACTACCCCTTCATCTCCACCCCAAAATCCCCTTCCAACAGCTTTTGCCACTGCAGCTGATGTAGCAGATGTTTTCCTTTCATCATCGGGGACAGATTCTGCTAGCTCTGGTGGTGAATCCGATTGTGATGCATCTTCACTTGGCAATCCCATTTCAACAGCCTTTTCCACTGCATCTGATGTGGCTGATGTTTCCTTTTCATCGTCAGAGACAGATTCTGGTGCCAATGCCAATGCCGATGGTGATACTGACTCAGAGAATAATTTTAGTGGTGAGTCCCCCAGCACCTCCCAGATAGAGCACCCCACTTCTTCTCGCATCACACTGCCCACCTATAGTCATATGGACTTTGGTTATATTGATGACACTTGGTTGTCTAGCTCTGATGATATGGACACTACAGATGATGAATGATGCACATTTATTTTATGTATATACTATACATGAACTTATAATAATGCTGATGCACTTGCCTAATCCTGATCCCAATCCTGAGCCAATGCCAGTGCCAATTGTTCTGTATATACTATTCATGAACTTGTAATAATTATCTTGTGAATAGCTCCTGTTGTCATGGCCTACTGAATATGTCATGCCCAATCCCTGATGCTAATGTACATAAGTGATGCCGGTGCCGAGTCTTTAGTATATGCTATACATGAACTTATAATAATTATCTGACAACGCCTATCGGCAGGGCACACTGAACATTTTGTACCCAATCCCTGATGCCGATGTATCTAAGTGATGCTGGTACCAATTTTTCAGTATATACTATACATGAACTTGTAATAATTATCTCATTGTCAATGGTCATTCTATGGCTCCCATCAGCAAGGCACACTAAATGTTTTGTGCCCGATCCTGATCCCAATGCCATTCCTAAGCCGATATCAGTGCCGATTCCTCCATATATACTTACTATAATGCTACGTCTACTATATGGTACAGTAAGCAATGTAATAGTTCATTGACTGGTTACTATATAGTAAATACTATATATACTATGAGAGTGTTCAATGGCATCCACCGAACCCATATCACTCAATACATTGTATGCATTCAATAGGTCATATCATTCGATACATTGTAGCTTACCTATGTGTGCAACCAGTTTTTGTATATAAGCAAGAGACTCTTGCTCAATATGAGGGTCACTATAATTTAATGCCTTTAATGTAACTACACACGTGTATCTTAAGCAGATGAATCTACTAGTATCCTGCTGAGATCATATATCTCATTCATTCGTAGGAAGAGGCAGATGGTTTTCATACATGGTGCCTACCAGTACTGCAGACCAAGACTTAAGGATAGAATCAAACAGTTTTGGGTAGCAATGTGTCTGCTCCAGAAGAGCACTTAACTGAGACAGCAGTAGTTTTTCCCTGACAGTACCAGAATTAAATGCTCATTAAGGTTCTATCTCATTGCATTTCAAATCTTGAACATGGGAAGCATCAGCATCAGCAATACTTTAAGTTGACTGTGGAGTGAGAGCTAATAATCTGGAGCTACTTATGCTGCATCAACAATTGCTTCTACCTGTTCCTTGATGCAACCAAGAAATTCACTAGCATAAGCACTCTCAAGATACCCCATGAGTTTCTGACAAACATCTGATGTAGGATCGAGAATTCTGGGATGCATTTCATCAGGTGAAACACTGCCATAAATCCAGAGAAGCATATGCATATGTAGGAAGAGATGACTCTGTTGCTCTACTGTGCCATAGTATGCTGATGTGTCCCCATACAAACCATTTTTGTCACCCTCTATGCCAAGCACATGTTTGATGAATGTCTGCATCATGAAATGAAAGTCAGTAGTGTTACGAGTCTGAGGTAAACTGTCCTACATCTCCCCCCATCTCACACATGTGATCTCAGGATTTTTGGGCCAGATGGGAGTATTACTCAGATAGATATTTTGTACACTATTTCTCTCTACCAATCTACTTTGACTATAACTTATAAGTTATAAGTGTGATCTATCACGGCTCAGCTCAGCTTGGCTATGGCTCGGCTCAGACATTTAAGCCAGTCAAAACAGTGCTGAGTCACCTTGAGTGGCTCTGAACTGGCCAAGCCACTCGAAAATGCCCAAAGCTGTGGGCTGGCTGCCATACTGGAATCTGTGCATCACTTATGCTTTTTATATGCTAATTAGATTGTGCAAACTATTATTGTACAAGAAATACATTGCACTATCGAGTTTTACATGAATTGGTACTTTTGATGACAGTGTTTGGCCATGTTTTTTCCCTTGTACCTATTACTAAAATGCTCGCAAGCTGGCTCCAGGAAATAGTGTGCAGTAATATGCCTTAAAAATAGTATTAGGTAGATCTACAGAGTGTGTTCTACTGTTTTTAAATGGTTTCAGGACACCTACCTCTTCTCCATGTTACAGAACTAAGGGCATAGCTCAGGTGGCTCTGAGTGGCTCTGAACCATGAGCTGATTTAGTGGTGCAGCTCGCCCAAAATAGTGGTGCAGCTTAACGGCTCACAGCTCCAAGCCATGCCATTGGCAACACTAGCTGAGTCCGATGAGATAGGAATGACTTGTCAAACTTGGCATGCAGGCCTTGCTGATGTTAAAAATCCCATGGCATTGTACTATGCTGATCAGAACATAACATTCAAGCCTCATATCAAAATACCAGATGATCATTATTGACTTATTACCAATAACCCTGTGGCCTGCCCCAGATTTTTTCACTTTATGGTTGAACAGTTTATCAAGCATGTCCTTGGTGTTGACTCATACCACCCTGTAGAGACATCAGCATACTATGGTACAGTTGAACAACAGGAGCCTAACACTCCATATTCTTTTGCTCTGGATTAAGGATGGATTTACTCCAGATGAAATCAGGGATCATATAATTGAACCCTACCTCTGATTTTCAATGCTGTATAATTGAATATCTAGAAAATGCTTATCAAGGTGAATTCTTGACAGGCACCCAAGCAGAGGTATTAACTAATGTCTTGCATGCAACAAAGTCAGAGTCATATCAAGATCCAACTGAAACCTTACCTCAGTCTCCACCTGCACCATGCAATATAAAGTGTGAAAAATGTAAAAAGTGTAAAAATTTAAATATCTAGCAGCTAAAATATGTCTTTAATGTTGATGACATAGTGTCAAAATCCAACATACATACTTGTAGTACCAACACCAACAAAGATGGTACTCAAAATAAAGTGAACCCATATAAGGGTTGCTTGGACAACAAATGGGGTAAATGCAAATCTTGCTTTCCTCGAGAAATCTTTGAACAATCTCAGGTAGACCCGGTTACTGGTGCACTCAACATTAAAAAAAAGGAAGGCTGGATAAACAATTTTTTACCTGTGATTTCCTATGTGTTCTGCTGCAACACTGATGTAACAAGTCTAAGATCAGGGACTGCTATAAAGGGAACACTATTGTATGTGTCAGACTATATTACAAAAATGAGCCTAAAAACACATGTGGTTTTCAAGTCAACTTGGTCAGTCTTTCAAAAGAATTCTGAAATGCTCAGTGGTAGTGAGACTACTCATGTTAAGGCCAGAAAGCTTATGCCAAGAATGGTCAATACAATGAGTGCAAAACTAGAAATGGATTCACCAATTATATGCTTGTATTTGCTTGGAAACCCTGATTATTACACTAGCCATAAGTTTGTGACATTCTTCTGGATATCATTTGTCAATGAAGTAAGAAAGGCTTGGAATGAGGACCTTAGTGGAGAGCTACCTGAAAAGGTTACTATTTTGAAACAGAAGGGTAAAATCATTGGAATATCAAATGTGTTTGACCTCATCTATCAGCCAATTGAACTAGAAAATGTATCAATATACATATAAATGGATAGCAACCTACAAACATAAAAAATTTCAAGCAAAGTCTACCAAAATCTCTGCTAAGTCTATTCTGTCTGATGATTGTGATGAAGAACAAGCTGATCATCCCAATCTTGATGACATGGATTCTGTAAAGGGTGATAGTACAGATAATGAGCAGCTTGAATATGCCAAGGAAGATACTAAATCTGGAAAAAAGAAAACCAATTCCATTCTACGGTTTACTCCACAACATCCCCTATTTGAAACTCAGGGTTTGAGGTGTCTGCCATCTCCACTTGTACCTAACTTTGTAGGCCAAATTCTTCCTCATCGTGACCAGGGGACAGAGAGTTCTACTGCACAACAGTGCTTACTTTGTTTAAACCCTGGCACTCTGGATCTGCACTTAAATCAAAGGATGCCACTTGGGATGAGACTTTTGTTGCTCATAAGTTCACACCCCAACAAAAAAAAATAATTAAAAATTTTAATATTCAGTATGAATTCCTTGACCAGAGAGATGATTTCATGGCAGAACTGAAGAAAGGCTCCACTGTTGTGCCTGGCTGGATGACTGATAGTTCTGTATCCCATGAAATGAATCAATCAAATGTGTTGGACAAGTTGGATGGGCTTACCTATGATGGCATGGACATTAACGACATTGAAATTGATAATTGCCAGAGTTACAGGTTTCAGCAGCAAGTTAAATCTGTATTCATGACCAAACAAATCATGTCCAGACTTGGTTGGACTGCATGTGATCCTAAAAGCCCTCCAGATGTAGCAACATCATATAAAACTGTTGCTGGAATTCACCCAGCATCTGCATGGAAAAATGCAGTAGCATCCAAGAAGTGTGAAGTTCTGGAGCGCTGGTTGCAAAATTACCAACAAGAGTCTACTGACAAATCTTCTGGAACTGTACATGCCAATAAGATTTTTGAAGGCATTAAAGTTGCCAACAGAGATTTTCTAGAAAAGAAATGCATTAACTCAGACTGGAAAATTGAAATGGATTCCATAGTCAATGATTTTCACCTGAATACAGAGAAAGAGCATGCATTTCATATTGTTGCTAATAACTCATGTCGTTCATCCTCTGAACAGCTGAGAATGCATAATGGTGAAATGGGTGGAACTGGCAAGTCACAAGTATTGAAAGCTTTGATGAAATTTTTTGAGCTAAAGAAAGAATTTCATTGGTTTGTTGTTGTAAAACCAATTGGAAGTGCTGCTGCTTTGCTGGATGAATCAACTTATCATTATATGTTTGGCATTAATGATTTTAAAACAGGTAGTAAGGCTGTGAATCTACAGCTTGCAGAAGTGAAACAAAGATTGCAAGGAGTCAACTATATTTTTATGGATAAAGTTTCAATGTTATCTTGCAAAGATCTGTATAGAATCAATGAAAGGCTTGCAAGAGTGATGAACAACACTGATGAACCCTTTGGAGGCATGGGTATGATTTTTGCTAGTGATTTTACTCAGCTTCCACATGCAATAGGTCAAGAAAATGCATCATTGTATAGCAGAACTGTAGGCTCAAATCTGAAGAGCCTGCATGACCAAGAGGCTGCAATTGGAAAGGCACTCTGGCATTAGATTACTACTGTTGTTATCCTGCATGAAAATATGCATCAGACAACCCAAACACCTGATGATGCAAGGTTGTGTGAGGCCTTAAGTAACATGCAGTATAAAGCATGCACACCTGATGATATTGCATTCTTGCATTCTCAGATATCCAGTGACCTTCTCTGAGACAAAAACAATTTTGCAACACATCAATAATAACTACACTTAATCTACCAAAAGATGTCATCAATAATCTTGAATCACAAAGATTTGCAGCTGAAACAGGTCAAGAGTTGGTGGATTTCTATTCTAAAGACAGCATCAGCTCAAGTGACAATCATGCCCTACCAACAACCAAGAAGAAATCCTTTGCCTCATTGGAAAATAAATGTCAAATACCTTCAATTTCAGTAGCTTTGCAGCAGATTCTTTGGGATTTGGTGCCATGTAGCAACTCAAATAATATTTCTGGAAAACTGTCATTTTGTCAGGTTGTTCCTATAATCATTCACTTAAATAATGCAATGGAATTATGTGTGACAAAGGGTCAGGAAGCTACAGTGTATGATTGGCAAGTTACAACAGGCTCTAGGTGATAGTGTATGCTTGATACTCTGTTTGTTAAGCTCACAAATCCCCCCCAGCCCATACAGCTGGAAAACTTGCCTTTGAATGTTGTGCCATTGACTAGAACAGTCACCAACACCTGATGTCTTCTTCCTAGTGATGAAACAATCAACATTTCAAGGAGTCAAGTTGAGGTGCTCCCAAATTTTGCTATGACTGATTATACATCACAAGGTAAAACAAGATCTTTCAATGTTGTCAATCTCTCTAGTGCAAGAAGCCACCAATCTTACTACACTGCACTGTCCAAAGTGCATCAGCTGCTGGTACAGTGATATTGCAGGGTTTTGACACATATAAAATTACTGGGGGTGCTTCTGGTGCATTATGACAAGAGTTTAAAGAAATTGAGATGCTAGATAACATAACCACACTTCGATACAATGGAAAGTTGCCACTGTCTGTAGAAGGTGATTGCAGAAATGATCTAATATCATTTTTTTGACAGGTTAGAGGAGAGCAGTATGTGCCTTCAAAGGTCCATCAGACAATATGCTGGAAGAATAATGATCTGTTTCACTTGTCAACTGGTACCAATATTAATCGGAAAGTTGTAGACTCTTCCAAGCTAAAGCCTATTGCACATCCCAAGAAACAGGAAGTGTTTCAGTTTGTACCTGCAAAAGGTGCACAGACTAACACTCAAGAATGTATAAAGAAATAAAATCTTACTGCAGATCCAGATATGGACATTGATGGAACTTCAGTGAAAAGGAATAAGACAGAAATAAATGGAAATACTGGAGGTGAGCCTGATGTTGCTTGTCCATGAGGGTCACAGTAAAGCAATAATAGCTGTGCCTTTGATGTTGTGATATCTGTTCTCTATAACATTTGGCTAGATAACACAATGTTGTGAACTACTCAGTTCAGAAACATCAATAATTAGCATCTAGGACAGGTTGCAACCAGCTTCTCACAATCTCAACTATGAGGCCCATACAATCTTGAAGATGTATGTGATTTTATACGATGCCGTTTGCAGACTCAACCCTGTATGCTTTGATTGGGGCCACTACACATGACCAATTTATTTTTTTGGTTTTTTGTTTGTTCATTTCTAAAATTAAAGCTATTATAAATAATTTCAGTATTCAAAATATATGTACTAGACACCTTCTTAACTACAAACCACTCTATCACATCATCATTAATGTTCTGTCTGAATGATCATCTGGTGCATAAGGATGAAAGATTTTTATAAACCAGTCAGATTACACTCTTGTGCTGATGCCCATCCATACAAGCATTCATTGATGACAAATCCATTGAAAGTGCATCACACTGCCCAAGTTGTCAGTCACACCTGATAAGAAAACATGTTTTTGTACATGCACCACCAATCATTGCCTTTGATATGTCCCAGCACAAAACATTGTTGCTGTCATCTTTAGTTTTGAGTACAGTTGACAGGCGATGCATCACTTACAAGCTTAGAGGGGTCACATATCATCTGCAGGATCATTTTACTTCACACTTCATCACAGAGACAGGATCAGTGTGGTATCATGATGGGCTATCCACAGGCCAGCAGATGGAGTATGAAGGACATGTCAACACAACCAATTTTGGTACATGTCGGTTGCGAGTTGCAACTTGTGCCATTTATGTTATATACTCCCAGGAGGACTCAGAACTGCCATTCTGACAGCAATGGCCTGCTCAAACCAGTATACATAACACAATGCTTAATAACACTACAGTTACTCAACCCTTCAGTTGCCTTTGGACCTTCAGCCCAAAGTCAATGTTTGGGGGTTCAAGATCACACAACTCTTTAGTTGACATCTTTGGATGGAGTGAGAAATGGTATTTGTATAGATAGTACACAACTCTTCGGGTGACTTGGGACCATTGGCTTTAAATCAACATGAGGGGGTTGTGGTGTTTCACTACTCTCCACCTACCCCTATCCATCCCTATCTCCCTTATCCTCATCCCCATCTCCCCCATCCCCATCTCCATCTCCCCCATCCCCATCCCCATCTCCTCCATCCCCATCTCTATCTCCCCCATCCCATCCCTACCTCCCCCATCCCCATCCCCATCCCCATCTTCCCCATCCCCATCTGCCTCTTTCCCATCCCCATCCCCAATAAGTCCTACCAAATTAAATACCTTTGCATTCAGCAAGGGAGGGCACATGACATGACAACTAAACAGGGTAGTGTGCATCATCATTCAAATTGTGGACAATGTAACATCAACATCCATTGATCCCATCATGCAACCCATCAATCACCCAGCTCCCTTCACACCCCACCCTTGCCCTCATTTGTATACACCTAAACCTCAACTTTCTTCTCCTGCACCACATACATGTTTCAGTCGGGGGGGGCATGCAAATGACACCCATGACTTGTTGCACCAAGTGATTGCTATCACAAACTACAGTCATGAAACATTGATGCAGGAGCAAATTATGGATTGTGAAGATCCTGGTGTCACCATATGGCACAGAAAAGGTCAAGGAGAGACAGTAGTGAGATGATGTGCTTGGCAATTATCGACAAGATATTGCCTCATATGGAAATAATAGTATGAGATTTTGTGGCTGAAAAACTGTACAGATTCATGATGGACAGAAAAAAATGTGAAATTTACAACAAGACTTACATAAGCATATGAGATGAAGATGAAGAATGTGTCAATTGTTGTGTTGTGTCAATTCATATTCAACACTATAAAGCTGCAGCTTCAGGGCCCAGCTCAGGCTTTACCCAAATGTAAGCCAAACTGTGAGCCAATCCAAGCCATCTATAAGGCTTGGCTTGGCTCAGGCTTCTAGAGCTTAGCAGCCAGGGCTTGCACATCACTACAAGACAGTGTAGAGAATCAATCCTAGATGAGAGAGATGAGAGCATAATATATTTATCTCTTGTATATAGAATGTCTAACTAATTATGTAGGGTATATATATGAGAGATCATAAAGGTAACTACGTGCCAAAGGATTTGTTAATAATGCCGACACACCATAAAGATATAGCAGTGATAGGATCAATTTAATAATGCTGACACACCATAAAGGGATATCAGTGATGGGATCAATTAGCATATCATCGGGTATGATGATACTGTTAGGAAACAGTCTCCTAGCATGCCTATTACATAGTAATATTTTATTTTTACTTTATTTTATTTTATTACATCAAAATACACTACCAAATGCCTACAAATGCTATATTTGTCTGCATGGGAATTTTATGTTTACACACATCAATACATACATGCATATATGCATGTGTCGGTAGCAACATAGTATATAAACATACTGGGGGACCTCAGTTGAGTTCTCTTAGGTATTCCATCCACATTTGTGGTGCAAAATGCCTTTTTTAGCCAACTCATCTATTTGTAACCTCTTGCATCAAATCCATCAAAACCCCCCATCATGCACACACATTCTGCCGCCTTCTTGTAGGAGAGCCCACATGGTCCAGCTAGCAGATTAGTGGGTGTTACCCTAACAGAAGAACTCAACTACTCCATCAGTATGCCTTCTCTTACATGTGCATATGTCATTATTTCAGCGCACCGCAACCACTTACTCACCCTTTCGGCACGAGCTGAAAAGCAATTGTATATACATATTTACCTTGCTTTTGTAAGCTGATGCCAGGCCTCGCCTTACATTGCAACTGCCATTGATCGAGAGGCAGCGCTCATCATTAGGACAGCTGCAACCAGACAACCGATCAGATCCAGTTTAATCAAGATTTACTATACTCTATTCAGATGACTATTTTAGTTAAATTAGTTACATACTAGCCGAATTCAGTATAACCCCAAGATCAGGCACTGTTGGAAGGGTTATTGATCCAAAGTGCCTAACTGTTGACAAATAGCCGAAATCACATATTTTGCTGTGTTTGGTACCCGAATTGCCAGATCATGTGACTTGAAAATTTGCAAAAAAAATTCTGAAGCCAAATTGTGACTCAGCCAAAGAAGTGACTCATCACAGCTTATGTCATTATGTCAGAACAATCAACTTCAAATCCTGGTCACAGTCCTGTTCCCACGCCAGTCCTAGATGCCAAAATTGATGCATGTTAGGGTGACACCAACAGTTCTGCTAGCTGGACTGTGCGGGCTCTCTTACAAGAAGGCAGTGGGGCACGTGCACTGATGGGGGATTTGATGGTTTTGATGTGAGGGGTTAAAAATAGAATAGTTGGCTGAATTAGGCTTTTCGCACCACTATTGTGGATGGAATACCTAAGAGACCTCAACTGAGGTCTCCTAGTATTTATGTTAGGGTTATACATATACTATGTTACATATATTGTAGTATGTTGTTACGGACGTGCACACACATGCATGTACATATTGATGTGTGTAAATAGAAAATTCTCATGCTGACAAATAATGCATGTATAGGCATTTGGTAGCGTATTTTGGTGAAATAAAATAAAATAAAATAAAATAAGATAAGATAAAAATAGTATTATGTAATAGGCATGCTAGGAGACTGTTTCCTAACAATGCGCTTACAGCACAAATGTCCCAACTAGTGTCAGTATTGGCAGCATCACAGCCCAAACAAGCAGAAATAAAAGCAGAGACAGTGGAACATAAAGATGATGAGATGGAGGAGATGGTAGAGTGGATGTCTCAGGAGGATGTGCATGCAGAGGAGAGATCTGAGAGTGGAAAAATATGTTTACCTAAATACATGCCCCCGCAAATATTTGACAGTACCATGGAGAATACAAAATCCTTCATCAGCTCTATAGTATTGTATATTCATGGGAGAAAGCCCGAATTTTGTATGATCAAGTCTAGGACTATGTTTGCTCTCTCCTACATCCAGGGGGGGAAAGCACAGTTCTGAAGAATCAAAGCTATTAATCAAATTACCATGGGATATAAACTGTTTGCAACCTTCAAGAAATTTTTGGAGAGACTGGAGGCACAGTTTGGAGATTCTAATCCAAAGGTGATAGCAAATGCAAAATTAAAAACCATGCGCCAAGGTTCTCTGACAGTAGATGAATTTATTTTGGAGTTCAAGACAGAAGCATCACAGACAGATATGGGAGAAGCTGCATTGGTAGAATTTTTGAAGGCAGGATTAAATCCCTTATTACTCAAGTCTATCTATCAACTACCTTCTATGCCAGAGAGGTTGGACAAGTGGTATAATTGAGCAATGCACCTCAATCAGCAATATTGACAGAAACAGGTGAAGTTGAAATTGATGTATGGAAATGCCAGATTTGGAAAGTCATCAGGAGGAAAGTCTGAGAAAGGAAGGATGCCTCAGGTGCAACTCCAAGAGCACAGCCACTGGCCATGGCAGTGACACCTATTGTTAAGGAGTCAGCAGCATTGGCAGATGTGATGGATGTTGATCAAGCAGGGAGATGAGCTCCACTTAAATGTTTTAATTGTAGGCAATTAGAGCATATTGCTAGGAATTGTAGGCAAAAAAGGAAGATTAGGAAAGTGACAATCGAGGAAGTAAAGTTGGGGGAAGATAAGCAGAAGAATTTTGTGGAAGAGTCCCAGTGAAGGTTTCCCCATTGGTGACCCAGAATCAATATAATGTATTAGTATCTGAGGAAACCCAGAGTGAACCCGAAAGAGAAATTGAGGAGTATGACCATCATCACTTATGCAATAAAGAAAAATGCCCAGCCTTATTTCTGAACACCCCTAAATTCTTTATTTGCTCTGCATGGATAGAACCCAAAATCAGCTTGACAATAGGATTGAAGACAGTAGACATGCATGCAGCAAGTAATGTGGAGGCATTGCTTGACAGTGGTGCTATCAGATTATTTATTAATCAATCCTTAATTACCAGAAACAGTATTCGCATGCATAAACTGCCACAACCTATAATGGTGTACAATATTGATGGTACAATCAATCATAGAGGAACTCTTAAGGAGGAGGTGATGATGATACTAAAGTATCAGGATCATCAGGGACGAGCCATATTTGAGGTGTGCAACCTTGGGAAAACCAATCTAATAATTGGATGTCCATGGTTATCAAAGCATAACCCAGAAATTGATTGGAAAACTGGGAAGGTACACATAACTCATTGTTCTAAAGAATATCATGTGTATGGGAGAAAAGTAAAAAAGGAGAAGAAGGAAAAGAAAGAGAAAGAATGTCTGAGGAAGTATTCTGGTATGATGGAGGAAGTGGAAGATGAGGATATGCCAAATGGGGAAGTTCCAATCATGACCAGTAAGGAAGAACAGAAGCAAACCTTTAAAGAAATTCGTGGAGGACAGTCATGGAATAAAAATGCTGTAAAAGTGGAGAAGCCAGTGGAGGAGTGGGTGCCAAAAGCCTACCATAAATACTTGTCAGTTTTTCAGAAGAAGGAATAGGAGCAGATGCCAGTGCAAAAGCCATGGGATCATGCTATTGAGATGAAGCTGGGATTTGTGCCAAAAAAGTCAAATGTCTCCCCGTTATCTCTGAAGGAACAAGAAGAAGTGGATGCATTCCTTAGTGAACAATTATGCAAGGGATACATATGACCTTTGAAATCACTGCAGACATCACCAGTATTCTTTGTACCAAAGAAGGATCAGAGAAAGAGAATGTGTACAGATTATAGGTATTTGAATGAGTGGACAGTGAACAATGCATACCCTTTGCCATTGATCTCAGAGATAATTAACAAGGTGGGAAAGGCCAAGGTCTTTACAAAATTGTATTCACATTGGGGGTACAACAATGTACGAATAAAGAAAGGAACTGAGTGGAAGGCAGCATTTGCCATGCATTGAGAATCCTTTGAGCCACTTGTCATGTTTTTTGGAATGACCAATAATCCCCCAACTTTCCAAAATATGATGAACCACATTTTCAGGGATGTAATAGACAAAGGCATGGTAATAATATTCATTGATGACATTTTGATATTCACAGAGGATGAAGAAAATCATGAGGCAATAGTGCAGGAGGTGTTGAGGAGATTGGCAGAGAATACTTTATTTGTTAAACCAGAGAAGTGTGTGTTTGGGGCAAGCAAGATCGAGTTCTTGGGATTAAAGATTGGTCCTGATGAAATCAAGATGGATCCTATCAAGGTACAGGCAATTGTTGATTGGCCTGTGCCTACCCATATCAAGGAAGTTTAGGCTTTCTTGGGACTTGCCAATTTTTATCATTGCTTTGTTCATAATTTTCCCAAAATTGCTGCACCCTTACACAACCTTACCTGAAAGGGAGCAGTGTGGAGATGGGGAGAACAGCAGCAGGCAGCATTGGAGGAGTTGAAGAGGAAGTTTGTGGAAGAACCAATATTAGCCCCACTAGATTTCATGCATCCCTTATGAGTGGAATCAGATGCATCTGACTTTGCTACTGGAGCAGTATTATCAATGCTAAGTCAAGATGACAAGTGGCATCCTTGTGCATATTTGTCTCAAGGGTTGAATGATGTGGAGAGAAATTATGATGTGCATGATAAAGAGATGTTGGGAATAATACAAGCATTGGAAGCATGGAGACATTATTTGGAGGGATGTATGCATCAGATCGAAATCTGGATGGATCATCAAAATCTGCAGTACTTTATGTCTGCTAAAAAGCTTAACCGTCAACAAGCACATTGGGCATTATTCCTATCGTGTTTTAATTTTCACTTAGTCCACAAAGTGAAAAGCTTGATGAGGAAAGCTGCATTATCCAGATGTACAGATCATAAAAGGGGAGTGGAGGAGGACAATAAAAATACTACCCTACTCAAACCTGAACACTTCCATATTTGCGCTATGTGTCAAGGGAATCTATTGGTGGATAGCTCAGAGATGGAAATGTTGTCTAAAATTAGGCAATGTTCAGAGATGGATGATGAAGTGGTGGAAGCTGTGAAAGCTTTGAGGGGAGAGAAGAAAGGTAATATCAAAGGAGATGAATGGGTAGAAGAACAAGGGTTAGTGTTGTTCAGAGGAAAGGTATACATACCAAAGGATCAAGATTTACGAAAAGAGATTGTATGGTTACATCATAATATGCCAGCTGCTGGACATCCAGGAAGGTGGAAGATGTTGGAGTTGGTGATGAGAAATTATTGGTGGCCCAGAACTTCAAAGTATATGTTGGGGTATGTGGATGGATGTGATATGTGCATGAGGGGGAAGAAATTTCCAGAAAAGCCTGCAGGGAAATTAATGCTAAACCCTATATCTAAAGTGCCATGGCGAGATATATCTGTGGACTTTATCACAGGATTACCTGAAGCTCAAGGATACAATGCAATATTTGTAGTATGCGACTGCTTCACAAAGAAAGTCCATATTACTACTACTACTGCAGAAACCTCATCATTGGGCTTGGCACACCTCTATCTAAATCAGGTATGGCAGTTACATGGATTACCTGATATGGTTATCTCCAATCATGGATCACAATTTGCTTTTGCATTTATGCAAGAGTTAAATAACATATTGGGGATAGAACCTCAAAGGGAAGTCAAGGTACAGTCAGTGGAGGACTTTGTATCAAAAATGCAAAAGGTGCAGGAGGAAGCAGAGGCAGCATTGATGAAAGCATGTGATGATATGATGCAACATGCAGATTGTACTCAAGCTGGTGCTCCAGAGTACAAAGTTGGTGACTTGGTATGGCTAAGTACCAAGGATCTAAATATCCCACAACCTTCGAAAAAGCTTATGGAGAAGAAAGTTGGCCCATATCCGATTTCTAAAATAATTTCACCCAATGCAGTAGTGTTAACATTACCTCAATCATTCAAGATTGATTCTGAAATGAACATTTCCCACTTATGCCCTTACCACCCACCCACTATTCCTGGTTAACAAACTACTCCACAACCTCCAATAATGGTAGAAGGTGCTCCAGAATATATAGTGGAGGAGGTTTTGGACTCACATCTTCAATGAAATAAATTGGAGTTCTTAATCAAGTGGAAGAACTACACTGACAAAAATAACCCATGGGAACCCAAAGAGAATTGTAAGTGAGCACATAATGCAATCACTCAATTTTTTAAACTTAATCCAAATGCTCCACATCGCATTGCTAGAATGGTGTATGAGGGGATGAATTTCAAGCCTTACCTAGTGTTTGAAGGTCCAGTTCATCAAACCGAAGAAAAAACCAAAACCAGACCAGACCCAACTCAAAAGGACCGGACTCTCAGTTCACAGTTCATCAGATTCTCAGGGATAACTGGCTGCAGTTGTGTACAACAAAGCAATTACATAAACTGACCTAAACCAGCTGTAACTGACCCAGGACCAGACTTCAGTTGGATTTCACATCTTATATCTACTTACTTATATCTACTTACTCATGTGCCATTTAATACACTACTGTCTACCAGAATTTGAAAGTAACAATCAGAACTTAAACCAAACAATAACCAACCAAACAAAATTGTGACTATCTGACAAGTTCACTAGTTGTCATTTTTCATATACCCATCTCCACATGCCACCAAAGCCTAAGAAAGGGAAGGCATCTGGCTCCCAGAAATCCTCTCCACCAACCAAAAAAACAGCAGCACAGAAAGCTCCAGTCAAGAAAAAGGACCATCGAAAGCGAGCTGCATCACCCAAAAGCAGTGATGACAGCGATAATTTGTCAGAAGCATCGACTGGCTTAAAACAGAAACCACATAAGTGAAAGAAGATTGTTCTACATGAGGATGACCAAAGCAACCCCAAGCCTGAAGTAATTGAGGATTCCAAAGTTGTGGAGGATGGTAGCCATGGAGATGCTAGAAATAATGATGAAGTAAGTGGCAATATCTTTAAACATATTTAGCTCACAGTTAAGAACAGGAGATGGAACAAGAGAGTGACCAGGAAGATCGTCACCATCCTGAGGAACCGACTGAGCTACATGTAAAGAAGGATATGACAAAGGATTTACTAACCATATTTTCAGACATTGTTACAGTCCAATTCAAGAAGAATGACATTGTCAAAACTGTGAGAGGTTGGTGGTGCCTGCAATGCAAGTTAGTATCACAGCAGCATATCTGAGTTCTTGATGCTTACCAGATTATAGAGGGGATAAAAAGACTGTCAGGATCAAGGGCCTGAGGAAAACCTTCTTTATGGGAAGCAACTCCTCCCATCGCCAACATATTCATCAGCACTACAACTTTTACAAACAAAAGTCCAGTGAGGAAAACATACCGATGAACCACAGGGCCATCCCACCATCGACATTGAAAGAAATGCACGAATCAACCAGACTGAAGAATAAGCAATTCATACTGAAAGGTGTTGTTGTTACTGGTTCATGTCCAATGGCATTTACTCGAGATGGGTTGCTGAATGCCATAGCTAGATTTGTGGCTTGTGATGACCAGTTCTTGGCGGTTACAAACAAGGCCACATTCAGGAATTGTCTTGTCATGATGAGACCAAAGATGGTCACTGCTAACTTGCTGACCATGCACACCATCTCAGATTACATTTACAATCAGTTTGTTGCCCAGCTGATGAAACTGAAGACTGAAATCAAGGCAAGTAATAAGCTGAACTTATTAGCAATAATTAAAATTGTAACTCACCTAAATTACAGGCTGCTCCAGGAAAGATCACAACAACGAGTGATGGATGGACGGCTGACAATACAAAGGGAGCATTTCTTGGAATGACCGCTCACTGGATCGAAGTCAAGGATGACAAATGGAAATTGCAAGCAGAGGTAGTCGGATTTCAACCAATCTCAGGAGAAAACAGTGGTGAGAACCTGGGGAAGTACTTTGTTGGTCTTTGTGATCACATAGGGATTATGAATAAAGGAAGTTCAAAGGTACAGCCAATAATGGTAAGGCTGTGCTCAATAAGATCTGCTAACTCAGCTTGTAGTTGCAGACAGTAACATTCGACAATGCATCAAATAACAACACTAGCTGTGAAACAATAGAGAAACAGCATACCCACTGACAATTGGAGTGGAATGACATTGAGAACCAGCTCCCATAAGTCCAGTTCTTGTGGATAATCAATGGTGCAGCTGTGCATGGTGTTTAGGTGTCTCGAACATGTCATAAACCTTGCTAATGTCACCATGATGATCCACATCACTAAGATCACCATCATTGAGAATGCCAATGCCATTTGGGAATATGACCCACAGTTACCAGACAACCGTGTCCTGGGAGGATCACTAGATGTAGTTGCAGCCATTCGCACCCTCACTGTCAAGGTATGTATATATATCGATGATCTCGAGAGCTTGTTGAAGCTGATATAATATTCAATTTCCCAGATTCAATCATCGGGCCAGCATATCGAGTACTTCGAGAAGGTTCAACTACAGTGCAAGATCACCACCCCACTCAAGATTCTACTTCACAATAATACTCGATGGGGAACTGCTCACAAGATGCTAAATCATTCTTATAAATTGCAACAAGTGAGTTCATATGCATGATATTGTCATAGATATTGACATGTCATGGCAGGCAATTGACTTATTCATTGCATCCGCAGATCAATTGTATGGTCCCATAACAATGGTGTGCAGTGAGGGCCAAGTTGTGAAGAAGATACCATGGTCTACTTTCAAGATGTCCAACAGAGACTGGGCAAGGGTCTTAGATATTAGAAATATTCTTGCAGTATCTGATCCATAATATGATTTGAGCTCGAACTCAGACTTACTGTTGATAGGACTCTAACAAAGTACAGCATCAGTTCTCGGCAGAGAGGCAGCCTATGCTATGGTATGCACTGCCAGTGATTGGAAATCTTCAAACTGCTTGGGAGGCAAAGCACGATGATGATAGATACATACTTTACAGGGACGCTATACAAGATGGGCTCGACAAGCTCAAAAAATATTATTCTCACTTTGATCAAAAGCCTGCTTTTATTCTAGTGCTTGGTAAGCATAATCATTTATGGTTGATTAGTTAATAGTTAACAGTACATATAGCCTTCATCCTTACTACAAGCTCGCATACATCAAGCTAGCCTGGGGTGGTGAAGAGGAGCAGGCAAAAGAATGGGCAGCAGGTAATTGATTCGTGAAAAACTGGCAAGATGAAGCAAGACAGGTGCTGGAAGCTGAGGTAATGCCTTACTTCAACTCTTTTTCCATTCCCTGACATTTTTCAGATGGCGAAGTATTGGAAAGACCGCCCCTGATCAACGCCATCTACTATTCTGAGCAGTCCAACTGCTACTGATGCAGACAGTGCGACCACCACATCTGTTTTGTCTGATTACAATTGATATCGCCAAACTCTAGTAGACACTGAGGACAACACAGGATGGGAGGCAGAGCTGCAGTGCTATCTGAAGGATATGCCCACTGATGTGACAGCAGAGACAGATATTGTCAAGTGGTGGCAGGTACATATGTTATATTCATTTCAGTTGCTTCTTGAGTCTCACTGCATCTACGGATAGGAAAATCACAAACTCTATCCCACCCTTGGATGCATCACCCTTGATATCCTTCCCATTCCTGCCTCTTCTGTCCCATGCAAGTGGCTCTTTTCAGCAGCGAAGGAAACTGCAGATGATTGTCGTGCACGTCTGGAACCAAGGAAGTTCTAGGAGCTTCAAATCATAAAATATGCATGGTGTAACAATATTCCAGATCTTGCTGCATGGAATTCCTCCATTGTTGAAGAGGTGGATCTTTGGGAATTTGAACAGCTGTTGAGTCTCGAGAACCAGGCTGAGCAGAATGACTTGGAGTCTGACGTGATCTTTGAAGTATCATCATGCATGGTAGTAGAACTTTTGCATTAGCTCAATACCATATTAGACTAGTATAGCCCTCTAATAGTGCACAATTTAATGGTCATTTGAGGTCAGACTGCGAGGAGTATTGTCTTACACAGTGTGCGTGTACCTATATCAGTACAATAAAGAAACAATAACTCGAACAATGCCATGCTACATTCAAGCTTAGTATCACCAATTATGTCTTGGTGCATATACTAGTAATATGGTAACATTGATAACATTGAGCCTGAGGAGCTGTACAAGAAGAAACAATATTAATTACAGTGGCCATTGCTGTGGCGATTGTCCAGTTAACATTGATGCATTAATCAGCATGTCAAATGACATCACTTATCAGACCATCCCACAAGTGCTGGCAGTGTTTCAACTATACTAGCAATACAGTAACATTGATAACATTGAGCCTGAGGAGCTGTACAAGAAGAAACAATATTAATTACAGTGGCTATTGCTGCGGCGATTGTCCAGTTAACATTGATGCACTAATCAGCGTGTCAAATGACATCACTTATCAGACTGCCCCACAAGTGCTGGCAGTGTTTCAACTATACTAGCAATATGGTAACATTGATAACATTGAGCCTGAGGAGCTGTACAAGAAGAAACAATATTAATTACAGTGGCTATTGCTGCGGCGATTGTCCAGTTAACATTGATGCACTAATCAGCATGTCAAATGACATCACTTATCAGACTGCCCCACAAGTGCTGGCAGTGTTTCAACTATACTAGCAATACAGTAACATTGATAACATTGAGCCTGAGGAGCTGTACAAGAAGAAACAATATTAATTACAGTGGCTATTGCTGCGGCGATTGTCCAGTTAACATTGATGCATTAATCAGCATGTCAAATGACATCACTTATCAGACCATCCCACAAGTGCTGGCAGTGTTTCAACTATACTAGCAATACAGTAACATTGATAACATTGAGCCTGAGGAGCTGTACAAGAAGAAACAATATTAATTACAGTGGCTATTGCTGCAGCGATTGTCCAGTTAACATTGATGCACTAATCAGCGTGTCAAATGACATCACTTATCAGACTGCCCCACAAGTGCTGGCAGTGTTTCAACTATACTAGCAATATGGTAACATTGATAACATTGAGCCTGAGGAGCTGTACAAGAAGAAACAATATTAATTACAGTGGCCATTGCTGCGGCAATTGTCCAGTTAATGTTGATGCACTAATCAGTGTGTTAGTAAATGACATCACTTATCAGACTGCTGGCGCCCCACAACTGCTGGCAGTGTTTCAACTATATTCAAGCTGAATACTACCATAGTACTTCCACTGGCACATGCTCTATTTAATTACACATCCTCTCCTCACACTCACACTCACTTATTCTCATTTCTCCAACAGTACTGTCTTTCCAGAGATCAAACATTTCAGACGGCACTGAGTCTGCAGGGTATATAAGTCACTGTGACTACATGGTGTTCTTGGCTTCGACAATTTTTTCCCACTCTTACTGCCTATGTCTGGTCAATCCCTTTTGGCAACCTCTTTTAGGCATGAATCTGATTGACTTCCTTCTTTTATCCTGACTGGTTTGGTCTCAAATGGTTCTTCTGGACATTCTAGTCAGTCACTGGCCATCTCAGCTCCTTATACTGGCCTTTCGATCGATCTTGCAGCATTCACGGTGTCATCTGATAAGTTGAAGGAATATCTAGTATCAGGGGATTCAGACTCTTTGGAGTCATTGAGCACTTCTGTGGCTTTGTGGTAGCATGTAAGTCAAGTCTCTCATATTTCTTAATATACACACAACTCATTTATTTGTATTGTAGAGGCATCAAGGCATGTTTCCTATCCTCACTGCCATTTATTGGCTTAGGATGGAGTCTTTGGAGTCCGCCATTCCCTACTTTAGGCTCTGATGGTCTCACATAGTAAGTATGAAAGCTCCTGTGATTTTATGTTATATTTTCTGATAACATCTCTAGTCTTGGTATCCATGTTACATATTAGTCTGCTTAGTTAGATCTTTCTGCATATATCATAATAGTATTCGGTAGTATTTTTCGCTGCTGCCCTATGTGAAGGTCAGTTTGAACCGACCTTTGCTGGGTATTGGACTGGTTTCAACTGAACTGAGTTCAAACCAGTCATTGAACTGATTAGGACTGCAATGGACTGGTTCATGGCAGTCCAGCCTGGTTTTTCCGGAGATCTTGAACTTGTAAAACTGGTCCTGGTCCCAGTTTATCAATGAAATGGTGAAAAACCAGACCTAACTGGACCTTCAAATGCTAGCCTTACCAGAATTTCACAGAGGGGACAGATACAATATTTTCTCACCTGGAAGTCGAGGCATAAAAAGGAGGTAATGTTAGGAAACAGTCTCCTAACATGCCTATTACCTTATAATATTTTTATTTTATTCTATTTCATTTTATTTTATTAAAATATGCTACCAAATGTCTATAAACACTTTATTTGTCAGCATGGGAATTTTGTATTTACACGCATCAATATGTACATGCATGTACACATGCATTGGTAGCAACATACTACAATATATGTAACATAGTATATAACTATAAAATAAATACTAGGAGACCTCAGTTGAGTTCTCTTAGGTATTCCATCTACAATTGTGGTGCAAAATGCCTATTTCAGCCAACTAATCTATTTTTAACCCCTCGCATCAAATCCATCAAACCCCCCATCATGCGTGCATGTGCATGCCCCGCTGCCTTCTTGTAGGAGAGCCCGCACAGTCCAGCTAGCAGAACAGTGGGTGTCGCCCTAACAGATGAGCAGTGTGGAAGTAAGGTGGAAGTGAGTATATCTTGTTTCTCTCTGATGGGGTCATTTGACTCAGTAGTTTCCATGGAGTGGAAAGGATCATCATCCTCATCATTGTTTGTGGGCAAGTGAAAGTTGGTTCATCCCAAGTAGGTTCCTCAACAACATCATTCAAGGGTAGCAGAGTGGGTGGGACATGTCCATCATGGCTTTCAAGAAAATGGATGTGATAAGAACTGTGAATTTTCCTTGTGGCCCGATTATAGCATTGGTAAGATTTGGACTTGGGGTCATATCCAATAAGTATGCATTCGATAGATTATCCAAAAATTTTTGGATTGTCCTTCTTTGGGAGGAGAACAAAGGCACAACAACCAATCTCATGCAGGTATGAGTAGTCAGGCTTGCATTCATGCCAGAGTTCCCAAGGCATGCATCCTTTATGTGACCATGTGGTGGTTTTGGCATGTAAGTGAGAAGCTGTTAGATAGAATTTGTTTTAAAGATAAGCTGGTAAACCTGAATAAATTTGCATAGTGCAGACCTTAGCCATAAGGGTATGGTGCATGTGTTTGATGCACCCAATGTGGGCTGAAGTGTGTGGGGCTGTAAATTGTTGTTCTGTCCCCCGTGTTTTAAGCCAAGCCTCCATCTCATGAGATTTTAATTCCCTGTTATCCATGATGTAGATTTCAACTTTTAGTCCTGTTTCATTTTCCCGAGCTAATTCCCAAGCTTTTAGTTCAGGGAATGAATCATTTTTGCTGTGAAGTGGTATTGACCACAGAAAAGATGTATAATTGTCAACAATATCCATAACATAAGAGTTCCCAATATGTGATTTAACTGCATGTGGACCTGATGAATCCACCCAAATGTTTTCCAATTTCCATGTCACCTTATAACCAATCCCCTCCTCATGCTTCTTTGGAACTGGTGTCTTTGTCTGTTTGCCAAGGATACATGATTCACATTTAGGCAGTCTGGATGTGAAGGCAATGGGTGCATCTGTAAGCATATTCTTTTTGGCCATATCCCAAAGAGATTGGTAGTTTGCATGGCCAAGGTGGTGGTGCCAGGTCTTCAGATCAGGGGACTTGTGGTTAGTGAATGCATAGTCAGCAGCAGCTGAGTAGAGATCGAGTGAATATAATTTCTTGTTGGAAAATAGGGTTCCACAGGCAATGAGTGCTCCAGTAGATTTATCCATGACCCAGCATGAGGAATTATTGAAATGTGCAACAGCATTCGAATTGTCAGTGAGGGAACTGATGGAAATAAGTCAGACTGCTGCATTTGGGATGTAAAGTGCATTATATAATAATATTGATGAGCCTCAGGCTATGCATAATCTTACGTCACTGACTCCAATAGCTACAATGGAAGATCCCCCAACACCTTTCACAGGGTGGGGTAAGATTTGGTGAAGGGTAAGGAAGTCAGCCTTGTCCAGTGAAATGTGGACCGTTGCACTCATATCAACAATAAGCAGAATGTTGGTGAGGGAAACTTGGGAACGTTGGGTTGGTTATGTGGTTCAACAGTGAATGTGCCCTCCCCAGGAGTTGAGATGTTGCAGGTCCAGTCAATGGTTGTGGTCACCTCCTCCTCAATGACAACCCAACCCTCATATTCAATCTCCTCAATTGATGCTGTGGGAAGTGGGTCACTAGTGAGTCCAGTGAATGGGGTATAAGGGTCACATCAAGGCTTCGCAGGGCCAGAGTCTACCATAACTGTGAAGGCATGTCCATTAACATCTTTCACAGTGATTGGAACCTTTGAATTAGAGTTGGATAAATTGTCGGCCTTTTTTCCTTTGTCCCGAGCCACTTTTTGAGCTGCCACAGATTCTTCAATTGTTTTTCCAGCCATTCCTCCCCCTGCCTTAATGCAGTATTCAGTTGAATGTCCTGTTTTCTTGCAAATGGGATTCCCACAAATGAGTGCATTGGACAGCTTTATTGATTTAGCATGAGCAGTGAGAGCCACAGAAGACCAGGAGTCCATGCAGTGGTCATTCTTGAGAAGGGATTGTTTATTCTCTAAAAATAAGCAAATATCCTTTGAAGTATAAGGAGATTCCTTTGTGGAGGCAGCAATGTCATGAGAAATGATGGAATGTGCATGAGGGAAATTATCACTGAGAGAGTTTAGAAGAGCAATGCAACAAAGAAGGTTGGATTTGATATTCCCCATAGCAAATGCACAATCAATAAGAGCACAAATTCTGTTGGCTGTCTCAGGAAGAGGAATCTTGGTAGTGCACTGAATAGTGAGAGCCTGTTGTAATAACTGGACTTGTCGAACTGGGCCCTCACTCTGGTGTTGTTTGCAGAGTGCCTCCCAATTTACAGCCATATTCTTTTCCATGTCAAGGAAAGGACATTCAGATGGAGCAATGCTGGACATGAGAAAAGCATATGTAAGATGGGAGTTGGCCTTTCAGTTGATTAACATGTGAGTTTTGGAAGTATTGGGTGCAGGAATTGTGCCAGCAACATATTCATAAAGACCATTTAATGAAAGAATGATAGTAATTTCCTCACACCATTCTTTGTAGTTTGATTTGAGTTTGTCGAGTTCCTCACTGGAATATTGAAAACCAGGAGTTTAATCAGAGTAATGGAGGGGGGGCTAGATTGTATCATGTTGGGTATAGGCAGAGAAAAAAACAGTAAGGTTTGGAAAGCAAGAGACCATCTAGGGGTTGATTGCACAAAGGACAATCTGTGATCCAGAACAAGATAATGATTGGAATTTTAATCAAAAAATTGATGTGGAGTAAAAAAAAATGTTGAGTGACTAGAAGATTGTCTACCATTGTTTAAAAGTGACAGGAGTGGCCTATAACCTGTGGTGAATCAATCCTAGATGAGAGAGATGAGAGCATAATATATTTATCTTTTGTATATAGAATGTCTAACTAATTATGTAGGGTATATATATGAGAGATCATAAAGGTAGCTACATGCCAAAGGATTTGTTAATAATGCTGACACACCATAAAGGGATATTGGTGATGGGATCAATTAGCATATAGTCAGGTATGATGATACATGTTCATGGTGTATATCTCAACAGACAGACAACAGGCAGAGATGGCATCACATGGTCAAATGACATAGGGGATTAGAAATGGACAGAGGTATCAGCATGGTGGGGCATAAGGGCATCAGCATGGGCAATATTAATTGGTAGATGTACAAAAAAAAATGGTGTTCATCCTAGCTAAAATAACAATGTTCATCTGGGCTACATAGATGTAAAAAGAGCAAGGTAGGCCTTGTCATTGAGTAATGCCACATCAGTGGGAATTGGCAGGGGGATTGGCTATGGTGTCTTTGGGACTCTCATAAAATGATGGTCTGATTGGAATTTGTAAAAACCTCCCTTCAAATAATTTCAGATTATTCTCTATCCTTTCCTTCAAAGTTGCAGATGTCTTCAATGTGATGTCTTGCTGTTCCAGCTTCTCAACCTTGGCCATGTAGAAACAATGACTGGCATCCTTCTACAAGGTGCCCATATAGGTAAGCTACATTGTATTAAATGATATGACCTATCAAACACATACATTGTATTGAATAATACTGTGATAATACTCAATCTGGAAACCCAAACAAAACCTACCAGAAAGGTCTCAGATGGTATAACACAAGTTAGAGGAAGGGTGTGAGGTGGTACTAAATATCACCGCTGTTATCCAAGGAGAGGGAAATAAAATCATAGAAAACCATAGTAAATGCAGAATAGGGTGAAATAAAATATAAAAAAATATGAGATGAACGCAGAAAATCACCCATATGCCTGGGGCACCTTCCTTTCCCCTTACATCACCCCCCTTCTATGATGCATTACCCTGATGCATTCGAAACTGTATTTGCCTGAAGTTGGATGCTTGGATGTGCTGAGGCACAGAGGAATGTCGTTGGTAGAACTCCCTCACCAGTCGTGGGACATTCACATCAAACTCTGCAACCCAAGAGTTCTCCTCATACCCATAACCCTTCCAGTGCACCAGGTATTTGAGTTTATCTCGATGTAAGCAGCTGTCTAGGATGGACTCGACCTTGTACTGAGGTTCGCATTTGATGACTGTGGGTGGTAGAGGAGATCATGCCATGCATCCAAAAAATAGATCTGTGGGAGCAGGCAGCAATTTTATGACATAGAAGATGGGGTGGAGTCTAGACATTGACTGTGGTAGCTGTAGGCAGTAGGCATGCAACCCGATGATAGGTCCATTGTGCACTCTAAGGTCTGGGAAGGTTCCAATTGTATCAAGACATCACGACACCTGCTCCCAACCCCTACAAACACCACTAATTTGGTTTTGAACTCATTTTGTACCATTTCGAACATTTTTGAATAATTTTGAATGACTTCACAACACATCAAACACCTTCAAATGACTCCACACCACTTCAAATGACATCAGCCACCATATATCTATCTTAAAACCCTTTTGATACACATGGCACATTCGATACAAACTATGGCGTCACAAATCGAGCACTACCAGACACAAAGAGAGATAACAAAGGACTTAGGATGTGATAATAGCAGTTAGAGGTTTCAATGATATATTGAAGCAAAAAGATAAGTACTTTTACTATATGGGGACACTGTACATTTTGATTATTATCATTTCTCATTAGTTCTATAATTTACAAAGTCCTCATTGTTGTATATATTGCCTCATGTACTACACATGTTATATTTCCTTTTTAGTACCATCTCTTCAAAATGTATATAGACTTGTACTAGTTACTTGGAAGAACAGAAAAGAAGTTACCCTCTCTCTTATCATCTGATTTAAGAGCAATTCTCTTGAGTTTTAGCCTTGTGTCACATCTCTAAGTTCTGCAAAATATCACAAACTTCTTTGAACATTTGTATTCACTCCTCGACTTATCACACATTGCCCATTGTCTTTCGAAAAACACTTCTCATTCACTATATTCGCTCCTCAACATACCTCAACATCAGTCTGACACTTTTAAAACTTCTTAAACTATTTTAGACATCTTTGACCTTCCTCGAAACAACTTCAAACATCTTCGAACCCCTTCAAACATCTTTTGAACCTTTTTCGAGCCTTTTTGTATGCTTTTAAAGTTCATTCACAATGTGTCTCACCATTTTATGCTTCTAACCACAACCTTTGGTGACAGCCATGATATTTAGTACCAACTTGCACCCTTCCTCTAGCCTGTGTTATATTCCTTAGACCTTTTAACAGGTTTTTGTTAGGTTTTCAGGTCAAGCATTATCACCAATGTGTCTAGTAATGAGAAATGTTCTGAGAAAATGGTGGGCAGTTTTCTTGAATGGGCATGTGGTGGAAATATCACTAGAGTCGAGGTAGACACAATCACCAACCTTATATGTGGGTGTGGATAAGTGATGCTGGTTGTAGAAGCATGCTATGTTATCTTTTGCCTTAGCCAAAGCTGACTTTACCTCCTCCAGAGTGTCCTTCATCTGCTCCATGAACTCATTCACCATCTCCAAGTGTAATTCATTCACCATCTCCAAGTGTGAAGGTGCTTGTCGAGGCTTGAAACCCATGCATGGGTATTGCCCTGTGTCAAGGAGGAAGGGAGTTTGTTGGGGGAGGAGTAAACATGATTGTTGTATCCAAACTCGGCCATGGGGAGGAGATCTTCCCAATCATCCTGTCACTCATTGTTGAAGATATGGATGTACTGCTCCAGTTCTTGGTTGACATGCTCCATCTGTCCATCTGTCTGTGGGTAGTAGGCAGTCAAGGTGAGGAGTTTGATCTCTAGTAGGCAGTACAGCTCTTGAGTAAACTCTGCCACAAACAGTGGTCCTCAATAGCAGAGGAAAATGCCTGGCAATCCATGAAGCTTCCACACATGGTGCAGATAGAGTCGAGCTGCTCCAAGTGCAGTGACAGTCATATGAGTGGGGATAAAATGAGCTCATTTCCCAGCAGAGTTGACTGTGCACATTACTGCATCAAACCTGTTGGACTCCAGTAGTTCCACCATGAAGTCCACACTAACAACATCCCAACAATTCTCTGGGACTGGGAGAGGGTGTAACTCACCCATGGGCTTGCACCATGGAGTCTTGGTGTGTAAGCAGAGATCACAGGTATGACAATACTGACCAATGAGTTGAGACATCTGGGGCCACCAATAATTCTGTGATATGAGCTCCAATGTCTTCCAATGCCTGGGGTGGCTAGCAATGAGCGAGTCGTGGTGCTGAGAGATGAGTCATCATTGAAGCTGGGGATTGTTAGGGACATAGATGCAGTCATGGAAGTATAGGATGTCCTCCTTTTCTGTTTACTCTGCTGCATGAAGTGAAAGTGTAGATCCCTTTCTCAGCTCCTTCACTGCCAGAGCCACAGCATCCTTGTGTAAACTGCTATGGTTTGCATGATAAGTGTCATGTAGAATGCTGCACTCCTCACCCTCCAAGATAACACCCTTTAATGCACAGACTATCAACAGATCAGGTTGCAACAACACAATACCTTGATTGTCATTGCTTGCATCCTCATGGTCTGAATAATGAGAGAGGGCATTGGTCTTTCCTATGCTGCAGCCCAGGTGGTGATGCAGAGAAAAATTGAATCCAGAGAGGTAGAGGGACCAGTGGGCTTGGCAACAATTAAGTTTCTTGGCAGTCATGAAGTACTCGAGGTTCTTGTGGTCCATCCAGATCATGACCTTGTGTGGAGCACCCTTCAGAAAATGTTGCACTCCTCCAATGCCTGCATTATCGCCAGCATCTCCTTGTCATGGATCTTATAATTGCATTCCACAGCACTAAGACTCTTTGAGTAGAAGGCAATAGGGTGCCACTTCTGGTCCTCAGGAGACTGTTGGGATAGCACTGCACCCATTGCAAAGTCCAAACTGTCAGCTTCTACATGGAAGGGATGTGAGTTATCAGCAAAGGTAAGGATGGAGTAGAAGTGACCATCTCTCTGAGCTTCTCAAATGCCTGCTGCTATGCATTTTCCCATCTCTATGCCTCCTTGCCAGTGAGGTTGAATAATGGGTGTGAGAGAAGTCTTTAATAAAGTGCCAATAGAAATTAATGAAGCCCAGAAAAGACTGCACCTCTTTCTTGTTCATGGGCATGGGCCAGATTGTAACACCAGCAACCTTGACTGGGTCCATCTCAACCTGTCCATCCAAAATAATCAAGCCCAAGTACTTGATCTACATCTTCTCAAACTCACACTTGTCATGATGAAGGCAGAGTTTGTGCTGCCAAAGTGTTAGGAAACAGTCTCCTAACATGCCTATTACATAATACTATTTTTATTTTATTTTATTTTATTTTATTTTATTTTATTTTATTTTATTTCACCAAAATATGCTACCAAACACCTATACACACATTATTTGTCAGCATGGGAATTTTCTATTTACACACATCAATATGTACATGCATGTGTGCATGCATCCATAACAACATACTACAATATATGTAACATAGTATATAACCCTAAAATAAATACTAGGAGACCTCAGTTGAGTTCTCTTAGGTATTTCATCCACAATAGTAGTGTGAAAAGCCTAATTCAGCCAACTATTCTATTTTTAACCCCTCGCATCAAAACCATCAAACCCCTATCACGTGCATGCGCCCCGCCACCTTCTTGTAGGAGAGCCCACACACTCTAGCTAGCAGAACTATGGGTGTTGCCCTAACACAAAGTTGCTCTAGCAACCAGGCGTGTGATTCGATGATGTTCATCAAGGTCTCAAGTGAAGATGAGAATGTTGTTGAGGTAGACACAGACAACACCTTCCAATATGACATCATAGTCTGAAAGGTGGCAGAACTATTAGTAAGACCAAAGAACATGACAAGTAGTTCAAAAAGACTATGGTTCATGTGAAATGCTGCCTTCCACTCATCCCCTTCCTTTATCTGCACATTGTTGTAACCCCAACAGATATCATGCTTGGTGAAGTAATGTGCCCTGTGGAGTTGGTTGACAAGTTTGGATATGAGAGGTAGTGGATAGGAATTCTTGAATGTGATATCATTGAGGTGTCAATAGTGTTGTACCAGTCGAAGGAACCCATCCTTCTTTTTAACAAAGAAGAAACTTGAGGCCTTGGGTGACTTTGAAGGGCAAATATGACCAGAAGCCAAGTGTTTATTGATGAACTTGACAAGTTGTCATTGTTCTTCTGGGAAGAGGAGATAGACCTTGCAGGAGGACAGTGTGGCACCCAGCATGAGCTCAATTGCATGACCCCATGGCTTATGGTTAGGAAGTGAGTCAAGGGATTCCTTGAAGCAGACATCCTTGAAGTCATGCAGGTGAGCAAGTACAGAGTCAGTGAAGGATTTGGGCACACTGTTTTTGTGGAAGGCCTCTGCGAGGCGCTGGGAGACATTCGAGGTGGCATGCACCTCATGCAAAGGGTTAATAGCAGTGTAGAAAATTTGGTCACCTTCCTCAATCTCCTCCACTTCCTCCACATCATCATCAGAATCAGGTGTGAGATCTGGAACATCTTCCAAGTCCACATTGGCTATAGGCATAGGACCAGTACAACACTTTTGAGTGCGCTGTAAGAGGACTTTTTGCCCTCGATACTCCTGTCTGCCTTCAGTGAAGCAAGTATAGCAATGAGAGGGACAACAACTCATCATGACTTCACCTGTCACCCAGTTGACCTCAGGATTGTGGTCACAAAGCCATGGGTAGCCCAAAATTGCCTCCTGCTTCCTCAGTTGGGTCACAGCAAAAAGAGCCTGTTCACTATGATCCTTGTACTGGAGGACTAGGTCAACAACCTCCCAAATCACCCCAGCTTCATTGGAGAACTGTCCACATTGTAGACAGGTATGGGTTAAGATAGTGAGTGGGTATTGAATTGTTTTTGCTGAACCAGGTGCAAATCAATAAAAGGCCCATGGCACCCGAGTCCAGGAGAGCAGACAATCTGGGAAGAGGAGGAACAGGTGGGTGTGACTTCCATTGAGCTGAGGGATCTGGAGAAGAAATTAGTCATGGAGTAAATTTTTTCCTCAAGTGAGTTTACTAGTAGGGCATCAAAGTGGTTACTGGTGGGCAACGGGGGTGGATAGTTGGAGGGATTGGGGGTATGTGTGGTCATAGTGGCATGGAGTGTAGTGTTAAAAGCCACATTCATGAGTCAGTTCTCATCACAGAGAGAAGCAGCTTCATACCAAGCATCAATATTGTCATCAGCTGGGCATTTCTTCAACATCTGTGCAATCTGATTCTGAACCTCTTAATTGAGACCACAACAAAATTTAACCACCACTGGTAGCCCACTCCCATATCCTGCCATGTCCACTAAATCCCTAAACTCATCAATACAGTTGTCCACAGATTGGTGTGCTTAATACAAGGATGACTTGAGGCATGTTGCAGCTTATTGGCATTCATGGAGGCAGCAGAAATGTATACAAACTTTTTCCTAAAGTCATCCCAAGAGGAAAAAGGGAGGGAACCAAGTTTCTGGGCTTGGCACAAAATGTGGTCGATGTAGAGGTAGGTGCACTCAGACTTCATGTATGTAATGGCCCAATAAATCTTTGCAGTATCATCTAGGAACTGATTGGGGTGAAGACTGATGTATAACTCACAGGAGTTGAGGAAAGAATGTTCGTGAGAGCATGCACCATTAAAATCAGTGGGGGGGGACAGTTTAATCTGTGTGCCAGTGGTATTAGGTAGAGCATCGATGCTGAAAACAGTTGGGGTTGGAATAAATGGGATATTAGGTGAGGGACTAAGCTGTAGGGTATTAACAAAGCTTTCAATATATGATTTAAGTGATTCAATTTGTGCATGCAATCTGGTAACAGTGCCTTCAAGTGCTTCAATGCATTTTTTGGTGTCCATGGCACATGGCAGCATGTCAAGTGGAGATAAGGGCGCACTTAAGGTGGGGGTGTCGATTGCATCCTGGGCGATGTCCTGTAGGAGGCATTATATCTGCAGTGTGCTTCAATTCTGGGCCTAGGGAGAGACTTTTCTACTGTAAGGGCAACCTCAAAGCCTCACTTAATAGTAAGCTAACCAAGGGGAATCCAAAATTAATATTATACTACATAATAAAGACACTCCAGGTGCACCTAACAGAGGGGAAAACTTTAAGGACCCATCTGTCAATGCCCAGTATATGTGATAGAGCTGAACATCAAATAGTGAGCTAAAATAGCAAAAAGGTGGAAATAGGCAGATCAAGCTGTGGGATGATGTTACCTTGATGGGTAAACATCCAGCAGAGGTCCCACCTCTAAGAATAGAACTGTCAACATCTACCAACATGGAAAAAGCTGAAATATAATAATAATAAAATAGGAATAAATCATAGAAAATTATAGAAAAGGCAGAATAGGGTGAAATAAAATATATATAAAATATGGGACAAATGCAGAAAATTGCCCAGATGCCTAGGGTGCCTTCTTTTCCCCTTACAAGAATGATTTAACCTGCTATTCCCCCTTGCTCACCCTCATAACAGTATGATACCAGACTATATTACTGCAACCATCCTCAGCACACTTTTTGGAACTGTGGTCTTTGCTATGACATCTGCCACATTCTATTATATTATAAAAACTAAATGCGCAGCCAGACCAGGACCAGTCACTCATAATGAATATTTGCATTCCTCTGTACACTTCATTGAACTGGAACCCCTGCCTCAACCTGCCCCAACCTATGTCCACAATCGAGACTGTGTCTTGAATGAAGCAATCATGAGGAGAGTGCAAACCATCAGATAGCTAGTTTTATACAGAGATGAAACCATAGAAGGGGGGTAATGTTACAGTTCACTAGGGAGGGGTACACATTCTTGATGGACGACAGGCAGCATGTTCCACTTTTCTTTACCATGAGACTATGCACTTATTGTATCATCTTCTGTGACTATGCTTTTTCTTATTGTTCCTCTTATCTTCTTCTCATGCTATTATGTTCATTTTTCCACTGACCTATTGTTCCTTTTGTCTCACCACCAGTCGATGCTCAAATCCCCTTTACTTTCTATTGTCGATACCTTTATGGAATCTCTCTACAATTGTACTATATAAGATGAACTCAATAAATGGGATGGGTCAGCTTGACCTGATCTCACTTCTAAGACTCCTGTCTTTGAAGCCTCGAAAAGTCATTCTCAATGGAGAAGCTCAAGAGCTCCTCCTGGATCCTTATGAATGAAACAGAAAGAGTCACAGAGATCATAACAAGAGGTAACATGCACAAGTCTCAGATACATGCACATAACTTCACACTTTACATCTGCATTGGCTCTCTTATCAATTAGTTCAGATCTCCATGTTATCTACTGGTATATGCAAAGATTCTATGGCTAACATGCATGCACTACATATATGTATTACAGGCTAACAAAAAGAAGTAAGGGAAACAGTTGAAAACTAAGGGAGATAGTCATGCTCATCATTGTTGGCAATGTTGACAGCATGTTGATATTGATGACAGCCATGGAATTGAAAGATCAGACATAGAGAACAGCATGGGATGTGTTGATGGGACAGAGACAGGTTCCACACAATGCCAAGAGAAGGAGCCAAAATAGATCTGAGGTTTATTTTTAAGATTTGTCAGGAAACATGTCAAGTGCATCGTGGAGGACAATGAGCACTCATATTTGATGTGATGAGCACTGTGGGATTGGAGATCAGGGGTGGAGTGTGGCTGATGATGTCAAACAGGGTACCTGAACAACACTGCCCATCATTGCCCAAGATCTTTCTGTGATCTATATTTGGAGCACATCTATTTTCAGTATATTACCACCCTTATCTATGGGATTATTCTGGGACACTATTATCTACCAAGGGATAAGTAATGGATACAATGGAGGGGATAGCTGAATACTGGTTCAACTGCTGAACCACTGTACATTAGCTGAACCTAGCTACTTAGCTACACATCAGGCACCCCATCAGTCTAGCTAACTAGTAAGGTTGATGGTGACACACAGGTGATGAATCCTTGGTCGCAGGTGCATCGAAAACCCTGTGGGAAAAGCTGCTGGCCAGTCACAAAACAATAAAATGATTATAAAGGCAAGAGTTAAGGATTCAAGATTCACGGTTAAAGATTGCGGTCTCTCGCAACTTGTCTCATCAAATCGCCATATTGTTGATCACTTCGAAGACCAATTCTCAATAGGTATGTACCATGATCCTCGCTTGGCCTGGGAAGCGGTGACAGACCAACTCACCATGACTTGCACCAGTGACCACGAAAGCCTTTGCTAGCTACACCAGCAGAGAAGTAGAGTGTGACAATGGTTATTTTCCGAATGAGCTCCTGATCCAAATAGGCGGTTTCAGGGTGGACAACGCGTTATATTTAGTTGGAATCGCTCGTCGCGCCAAGAAAAAACGTGATCACACCTGACATTCTGGGATGCCGTCGGAATTTGAAAAAGACGGGGGATCAAACAGACACGAGATATCCGAAAGCACGAAGGTGGAAAACGAGCTGCCTTTGGGAGACTACATCGAGCTAACCTGATAGTATTCGCTTTGGAGTATATAGAGTACCACCGAGTCCTGCCGGAGGCCAAAAGAAATTACATGAAAAGAAAAATTTAATACTTAATGCATTTAATGTGAGTGTCAGTTTTTACCGTCCCACCACCCTGTTGGCCCCGGACTGGCCACATCTCCTGCATTCATAATAAAGCCGTGGCAGGCGAGATATAACGCTTCCACGCTTCGTACTTACCTCTGTAAGTTAGCAAGCATGCGCAAATATACGACGGTTCCACGTGAATTGAGCATTTGATCCCAATTAGGAACTCAGCAACTGTTGCTCTCCCAACTTCTTCCCCAAATGGTTTTTTATTTTCTGCGCTGGCAACCCTTCAAGAGTTTGTATCGAATTTATCAGCTATTAACAACGCTTTTCATACGTGTGCCATTCTGGATTCTGCTCGCTATTCCTAGGCAAGGTGCTGCTACTTTGCTTGTCTGGCTCGTTGCCAACATTATGTGTAACAACTAGGTCACGTCGTCCCAGGCCGTCTTGGGATTTAAAGCGTGTTTTGCGCATCAAACTCCTTCGCCAGTTGTTTCATGTGATCGCCAAGTGAGTCTTGACTGGGTAGAATCAACTCAAGCACTTTATTTATTCGAACGAAATTAGGACTGGCCCTTTGTCAATAACGCCTAATCATCTGGCGATCACTGGAGGTGTCGACGTCAAAGGAATCTGGGTAGAACCTGTTCCTCACCTTGTTACTGGTGTTTTGAAGATTTGCATGACGGCCACGTCGGTGGCTCCCATTCGTATTCCCGGTTACTGGCAGCACAAAAAAGGGTCCACCATCAAAGTGGAGGCCCCACCTGCTCCTGGCGAAAAAGTTGTATATAATATGCATGGCGGGGCATATGTTTGTTATTCTGCCCATCCCACAGATGTTAGTGCTGCAATCCCCCGTGGCCTACTCAAGCATGTCGATTCAGTGCATCGTGTATTTTCCATTGAATATCGTCTCTCATCCACCACCCCAGATCCTGTGGCTAACCCCTTCCCTGCAGCCCTACTTGATGCTCTAGCAGGTTATAGTTACCTCCTCAATGTTATAGGCTTCTCATCTTCCGACATCATACTCTGCGGAGATTCAGCCGGTGGAAACCTGGCGCATGCACTTACGCGCTACCTCGTGGAGTACAAGGACTATGCCAATATGCCCCCGCCACCTAGCGCTGTCATCTTCTTGTCACCCTGGGTGGATTTGGGTGTGTCGCATGACTACCCTGGGTCGTCGATTCGCAGATTCATCGATTCTGATTACGTCCTGGATGATTTCTATGCCCAAGACGCATTTCTGGGACCCCTGGGCATGGGTGCCGCTGCTCACAATAAATACATCTCCCCTGCCTCTTTGCATCCTTCCATGAAGGTTAACTTCAGGGGATTCCCCAAGACGTTCATAGTAGCTGGCGGGGCGGAGATGTTACGTGATCAGATACGCACTTTCAAGGAGAGAATGCTCAGGGATTTGGGTAAAGAGGACGTGACGTACTACGAAGCAAAGGATGGTGTCCATGACTACCTAACCTTTGGTTGGCATGAACCGGAAAGGACAGACACATTTAAGGAACTAGCGAAATGGATTCGAGAGATTTCGTAATTGTGACTCGCCTACATACCATCGTTTAAATTATGTGGAAATATCGTACTCGGCTGGCGTTACAGTCTGTCTACGTTGAGAGCTTGTTTGAGATGGTGCTGATACTACTTCCCTTCGTTTATCAGGTGGATTTTGTGGTCCGCCTCATGCCATGGGGGTACTTCTTCTCTAACATCACCCAATATGTCCTCATAATCTACACGCCATCTGTCGCGGAAATGCAAGAACTTACCTAGAGGCGGGTGTCTTGTGCTTTCACTTTGCCCTTATCAGTTGGTTGAGACAATCTGTCCTACCACCACCATACATTACTCCGCTCAATATTCATAATTCCACAACATTCATAACAACCAAGTATGCCAATTTGCCCCTACCAACTTTTCTGCCCCCCCCCCCCCCCTCCAACCTTCCCGGTCTGCAACCCCCGATGCTGAGCATTCTCCTGTCGAATCTGCAAGGGAGGACCTTCGACAACGCATTTCCGAGGCAGTTGCTCATGGTCGGATATCGTGTCGCTTCCTCATGGGTAGGCACAAGCTCAAAATGACTTTCAACTTCCTTTGACTCCTCCAACATCGATGACATTTCCCAACATCCTCCACGTATTCACAGCGTCAATCACCCCCGCTTCGTCTTGCCCGTCTATGGCCTTGAGGTCGCAGTCCCAAATGTCGGCTCCTTTTCCACTGCCCTCTCTGACATTGACTCATACATTCGGGCTACATATGGCGATGATGCTATCTCCCACAGCAGGTTGGCATTCGATGGAGACATTTACTGCGTGCTTCTCAAGGACTGGTCATTGACTCAGTTCGACCTGTCCTGTGATCAGGGTGTTGCGACTGAAAGTTCATCCCAGACATCTAAACATCTGAGTTGGTTCAGTTCTCCGTTTAGTTCGAATGCAAACTTAGGGACCTCGAGCGGCATGAAGTTCATTGAGAACGAGACATGAAAATTGGTCGCGACCCAGAAAGAGAATCTTGAACGGGGGGTGGGCTGATGATCCATGATGATAGCATCGTGTGTATAGTACTGAAAGTCTTGGAAACAACGCGCTTCCTCCGACCAAATAGGTACAGACAGCCTCATCTTACTCGTCTTCCTCACAGAATATGCAGAAACGACTTCATACAAGCAGAATGAAGCGAGTACTTGAGAGCAACTGATCATGAGCACGCTGCGAATCTTGGACAATAGCCATTATTTCTGACGTTGGAGTCCTGGCCATGGTTCAACATAAGTAGGCTTTTGAGTCTCCATCTGTACATATCGATGCATCGACACGGTAGAAAATGCGCAGTTCACTTTTCTTGTGTCAGCTATACAGCACCCAGCACCCAGCTACTAAACCATGAAAGTGTTGAAATTCATGAGGAACAACTGGGCCCGTGCTACATAAGTGTCCCTGCCCCTGACATAACATACGGAAGGGTGATAAATTTTCCGATTGGGGCTGTGAATCGGGACTGAATCGGCGACTTGAATCGCCCTTGGGTCGTCCGCGTCAACATACTATAGGATGCACCCCGGAGTCATTCAGTTGAACCGAAACGCATAGGTTCCATGGTAATGATATGTATGTAAGGTGAGCAAAAAACGGTAATTAGAACGGTAACTTTCGAGCTTTTGCAGAGCTTGAAGGTTTGAGAGGATTCGGTTTTCGCTTCTGATAGTACTGTGAAAAGGAAAAGAAGCCGTGAATAAGAGAAAAGATTGCAAACAAAAGCTGGGCGTACGGCCTTGTAATTCCTGATGCGACGTGCCATATCCCTCAGCAAAATCTTCTTCTTGATATCCCGACCTTCCTTCATACGTTCCCACCTGTGTCCCTTGAACATCCGCTGCTTACCAGAGTACAACCGCGTGCCTATATCCGACCCAGCTGTCTGCTTGAAGTTTGTCTTTCCTTCCCAATCAACACTAGCCATCCATATACCATCCACTGGATCTTTGTCTCCCTTTGTCTTCGTGTCCTCGGACGTTACTCCGGATTTCAAGTGAGTTTCCGATACAGCAGAGCGAGGGACACGCTCAGTGGGATGCGGACATTTCGGACCAGGGGGAAGGAAATGCAACATGTCTGCTTCTTTAGCACGTTTGATGAGGTCAGCTTGCCTCCGCAATGAAAATTTTGGTGGAGCCCATCGTCCAGTATCAGGATTGCGTCGAGGTATAAATGGGTTGGGTAGCTGCAATGTTGCAGAGCTGTTCGTCTCTGTGGGTGAAGAAAGAGGGCCGAACCGAAGAATATGTTTGGGTAGCGCTTTTAGTTCATTCAGTCGGAATTGTTTCACTACTCGTGCAGCCGACATGGCCACAAGCGCTGGTGGTCGGAAATATGTCCTCACGCTTGGTAGTATTTGGTTCTAACATTCAACTCAGCTCCTCACCGTTTCCTATGCCTGCAATGCTGTCACTTCCTTCACCATCACAGCTTGCACCAACATCCCCTGTCCTACCTGCAACCTCTCTGCTGCAAACACTAGATCCCCTTCGCAGCGCGACTTACCTGTTCTGTCATAGTCAGGCGAGGCAAACCTTGATGACCCTGCAATCTGTGAGCACTCTGACATCACTTCATTAATTAGTTGTTTTACAGAGATTCTACAGATGAATCTCTGTAGTTCGACCTGGACAGCGTAGTATCCTCTTCGGGCAACCCGGCTACACTTGGTCTATGACAACGGTACCTTTCTCCACCTACGAAAACTGAGCATCCTGATACATCATTTTTATTTAAATTCATCTTGTTTAAAATATTCTGTGTATTAGGTTCCTCAAATGCACACAAACGAGAACAGATTTCGATGGTTTCTGATACTTTGTGGAGCTTCTGGAAGCTCAACTAGAACTCTCCACTAGCGGCCGAGGGTTAGAGGGAATCTCTGCATACATGTGCTGGAATAAACATCATAGGCAAGAAATCGATGGTCCGTTTTACCGTTGGAGTGTCACGCAGCGACCCTCTAGGTCATTATTGCACATTGGGAGCATGTTTGGCTGTGTTTGGCAGCGGTTTTGGCAGAGACTAAGGACGGCAGCAGGAACAACTTACATGAGCGTCTCGCTCACATATAATAGTTACGCAGGAAATCACTAACGAAGAACGCCTTGGCAAGGTCGTCCCAATTCCAACCATTATTAAATGTCTTCAGCAGGCTGAGGCTGAGTGACAGCAGCACAAAGCCGCCAGGTGTTGGGAGTGGATGGGACAAAGTAGTTAGTTGGCCATGGCAAGTATCGTGACTCAGATGTATTTTACAGGCTCTATAAGATTTACACATCCAAGAATCAGAACAGATGTAGTCCAAGAGGTGTCGTCTCTAAACTCTAATAACTATCCGTCCGGCGCTCAAGTCTCTCGTTAGCCTGTCATCATACCATTTTATATCGATTGCCATCATTTGGATAAACAATCGATACATGTACAGCCCCCCGGAACTATGGTTTGTCCTACCAGCGTGGATCCTGATACTTGATACTGGGCATCGTATGCTAACCACAGTGTGTCAGATCATAATCCTCAGCTATTGTTCGTAATGCCTGTTTCTGAAGGCATACTACACACCAAACGCCGCACGTCCTAACTTTGCTGTCCTGACCTCTGCATATGTACATAGGATCATCTCTTCCTCTGCAGACGGAGAATCATAGCTTGCGGAGTTGAATTTACCTATGGAAAGGACGAGAGCGTTCACATTACTCGTGCCACGAAGGAAGTCATTTTATCAGCCGGACAAGGGCCCTTCAATCTTTCATTTCAATCTCGCTTATCGGAGACTTCTTAGTGCTCTGAAATTACGATATTGGGGCTCTCTGGAATTGGACGGTGTGATATTCTTCAGAACATACGACGTACCTGTGAAGGTAGAGTTAGAAGGTGTCAGTGAGGGCGTAGCTTCTCACTAGTGGTTTTAAGCGGCAGGAGATACTTATTCATAAGGCAGAACTCAGGGACAGTGTCCCAGATGAAACCTTTGATGTGTTAGGCTTACCAGCTGCAGCTGAAAAGCATGCCGAACTGTTGTATGTCCATCTGTTATCCTCATGGCCCACCGATGATTTTTTTTAGCACCAAGTTGCAAGGAATGTATGCGATGGGTATTGAAAACTTGTACCTTCCAGCCTCTGAACACATTCTGAAAACGCCAGCTCCATCCACGCTGATATCAAATATCAAAGCCGATATTCTGAATACCATACAAGAAGGAAACTACCACCAGGGACTTGTGGACCAATATAGATCGCAGGTTGCAAGGTCGGAGCCGAACCAATTCTTGCCAGTCTGTGAGATTGTTGGCATTCCGGGATTTCTGTCTTTGCCGAGTAACTCACCTTTGCCAACAGATCCTCCGATATCAACAAGGTACGATCGTGAGTAACATGTCTTGGTGTGAGATTATGACCGACTTCACCCTCTTTTGGTGCAGCACATAGGCTCGGCTGACCCGAAGGCTCCTCCGATCGTTGATCCTTATTATTTCGAAAAGGAGATCGGGAAGAAGCTGTCTGTTGCGCATAGATGCGAATCATAGCGGGGCAAATCATTCAGACCTTCGAGGCCTCGTTGAGATGGTGAAGTTCTCTCGGCAAGTTGCTTTGAATGCACCCTTCAAAAATTGGATATCACTGAGCTAACATGGCAAACACGTGCTTTGTTGGACAGATTCAAAGGTCGTCGAACTGAACCCTGGTCCTGGAGTGCAAAGTTCAAACTGATGCTGAGATTGTGGGCAAGTTCTACTTCGCATAAGTTTTCTGAACCGAACGCTCAAAGTGAATACACAGACTGGCTAAAGAGTGTAGTTAATATCGCGTATATGTCATCAAAACCTCTGGTTCCTCTGGTTGAACCGACTCTAGACACCATGGGGACACTGTCCATGCAGGCTAAGAAGAAAGGAGGCGTCGTCGATCCTCAAGGCATGAGGCTATTGACTATTTTCAAGTTTTTATTACTAAACCATCTGCTATCCAGAATTACGGTACCAAGAATATCAGGATCGTTGATTTAGCCGTGCCTTTGACTTTCTTATCTCATCCCCAACGTAGGCGTTCGCAGATCACCTATCAGTTGCCGATGTTAATTACCTTGTCCCCTTCAGGGGTGGCATTTGCTACTGCCGAGAAAGGTTTATTTTCTTCCTTCTCATGATGTTAAAAACTGACTGATCTTATTCTATTGCAGCAGCTGATATTATCTCTGGCAAAATCTCAGTATAAAACTCTGCATTTACAACAATCCGGAATGCTCTTCGTCTAGAATTACGCAGGCTTCTTCTGCATTTACTTGTAAAGCACGTCGGATGTTCTACCGATTCGGTCAAACCAGCTTGGTGAACATACAACATTCGGAGGCGATTTACATGTTAAATCGGTTTCTTGTGCCACTGCAACACCTTGCGTGCTTGAGCGGCAGGACAGATAGTCATGAACGTTTGAACGCCGATGTCGTCTTCTCGGGAGGCGTGCGGAGTCCGGACCACCTTGGTTCTCAACCGCTGGTTCTCGTACTACGTACCGCGCTTTCTCTGGATTCAGCGGTTAAAGTGCAATAATCTCATGACACACTCTCTTTTGTATGCCGGACGGAAGTCTCGAACAAGATTAGAGCATGGATCATCTGTATTTAAACAGAATTATATCAAGCTGAGGAGTCATTGGGCGAAAGCGAGGTGCAGACATACTCACAGATTGATAGAAAGGCGCCCAATCGAGCTGTCCTTTGAGCAGGATGTCGTCATTCGATCCATCCCAGACATCCAAACACAATGATTTAGTTTTCCGTTCAATTCGAACGCAAACTTCTAAACCTCGAGTGATGTGAAGTTCATTGAGAACATAGCACGAAAATTGGTCACGACACTCTTGCACCAAGGGTGGGCTGATAGCATCGTGTCTTGCAAAAGACGCGGCTTCATGCAAGATGTTGCTTACCTACCGCAATGTGCAGAATCATGCGACTAATGCCAACCAAAAATAAGCGTCTGACGCAAATTTAACTTGCAATCCAAGATGACATACCCTGACATTTTAAATCCATAGTCGGCCTCACCATTCCGACACATGGTTTGAACCGGGAGATACCAACCAGTGGCCGCCTGCCATAGATACATCCCACCTTCGGTTTGTGTCGCATCAAAAGCAGGATAGATTTAACGAGCCAACGTCAAGCTCATGCATTGGAGGTAGATTGCAGAAAACATGACGAGCAGCACTTAACTTATGAAATAAGGATATTATGTAATAAAATAAAGTTAACTTTTCAGCCATTATTGTTCATCGACGTCACAGCCTTGGTATCCTCCCTGCAAACCTGATACATCATGCCAACTTGGCTTTTTTCCCCAGCCCCCATGGCAAAGAAGACGTGGGAGCGGAAAGAGGTGGACGAGTGCCAATTATCACAGACCCACCGTAAGATCAATGTAATAAAAAGCTAAATGAAACAAAGAAAACCAACGATGTAAATATAGCTAATAGAGAAAAAACAGGAGGGCTAAATATAAGAAGACGAGGAAAGTGCCAAGTGGTTAAAAACAATGGTCGCAGTGCAGTGCGGAGAGCGTACGCAGTCCGTCGTCGTCTAGCCCATCTTGCTGTCCTTCTTCTTCTGCTTGCGCGGTGGCGTCACTGGACGCCCCACATTCATCCCACCATAGGGATACTTTGCCTTTTTCTCCGCTGGTTTCAGGATCTATATGCAAAATAGATTGATTAGGCAGACTAAGCATGGCATCACGCGGCTCACCTGGAACGAGCACAATAATGTCTCGTCTACACTCATCATCGCTCCCGCGTTGTCAAACTCGCCACAGTAATTTGGTGCTGAGAACAACGTCACCAAATGCCTCTTGGCGAAGAATTCATATCCGTCTTCGACAACCTATCGGACGAACCAAAAAAAGTCATTCTCTGTATATCAAAGCCGCAAGCCCCGATGAAACACGAAGCGTGCCGTTATCATCATACACACCTGATGCGCTCGACAAATTAGGTCCATATCATGTTTTTGTAGGAATCGCGACACGACGTCCGGCCCAAAAGTAAACGACACTCCTCTATCATTTTCTGACCATCCGGTGATATCCTTATCCGGGTCTGACCATAGCAGATCGCAAAGCAGTCCTGGAAACACGTGACGTCCACCGTTAATCGCCAATATCAAATTGACGGCTGTACAAGGAGCAACGCACCCGTGTCCGGCACATCCGTTGGACGCATGACTCTCCGTATTTGCTCCATTGACTGCAGGTCTGGACTTAGCCCACCATGCATTGTGAAAATCTTCTCGTCAATTATGGCAGCGATTGGCAGGCAGTTGAAACAGTCGGTGAAAGTCTTCCACAGTTTAATATTGTACCTGCGTTTACCTGTACAAACGTGCGGTGTCAGTTAAGTTGGAGAGGCTGGACAACGTAGGGCAAAGAACGAACATTCATCATAAAAGCCGTATATCCTATTGATGCTCGCACATTCATGATTCCCTCGCAAGATGAAGAAGTTTTCCGGGTATTTGATCTTGTACGCAAGGAGCAGACAAATTGTTTCAAGAGATTGTTTACCTCGGTCTACGTAGTCGCCGAGAAAGAGATAATTTGCTTCTGGAGGAAAGCCGCCGTATTCGAAGAGTCTGAGGAGGTCGTAGTATTGACCGTGGATGTCCCCTATTCAAACCGAGTTTAGAACAGCGGAGTAAAAGACAATGCATGATGACGTACCACAAATCTTGATTGGAGCTTCCAATTCAAGCAGGATTGGCTGGTTGATGAAAATTTCCCTCGCTTTGGTACACAGGTACTTGATCTCATACTCCTGAAGCTGTACAGGCTTGCCAGGTCGATTTCCCCGGACTGATGGAAACAAAGAAAAAGTCAGAGCATTTCTTCGTCACGAGAACACCAGCATAGCCTGAGAGAACCAGTGGGATGTGCATCAAAAGGTCATTGACCGACAGGTGGCCAAACTGGTGCCCAGCATTTTGGACTGTCATGCACACAGCTCTTAACCCGCTTGCCTCCACCCGTTGCCAATCCTGTCTATTATCCTTACCCCATATCAACATCCTAATAGCCCAATATTGTATACCCAAGATCCGACGTGGAAGGGCAGAAGGAATGGTAGTGTGCCAGCTCACCTTCCAACAGTCGGTCGATGACCGAGTCAAGATCGATCTCCGTTGTTGAATCCGTCATAATGCGTTTCGATAAGTAGTCGTCTGTCGTTTATTGGGTCGCAGAGTTGAGCACTGAAGAGGGTTGTGTGATTTTCGTCACTGACGAAAGAGGAAAAAGCCGGTACAGAAAAAAAAGAGGGTGACGCAAAGACGGCCAACCCTCAGACCGGAATTCTGCGTGGCGGGAAGCTCCTGTCTTCAGGGACGTCTGCTGGTAAGTGCAGACTGTGGAGCTGGAGATAGATGTGTCGGGATGGAGGCTGGTGAATGGATGAGGAGGAGAATATCGATGATGGTGTGGGCAGTGCAGATAACAAGCAGGATTGTTGATACAACCCGACCTCGGGGCGTGGGAACTTCCTGGGAACGCCACACTTTTTCAAAACGCAACTTCATCTTATAACTACACACAACTGTCTCAGTCATACTACGAACGTGCTGTATAGATGTAACTATGAAAAAATAACATATCCAAGGGTCGTGTTACAGCGTGAGATAACTCATATCACTCCATGGAGACAACCCTGCAAACACGTATGATGTGCGAGGCGTGCTGAGGATCATTGATCACGGCTTAGTGTGATATTATCTGGCGGTCCTAGAGGATCCGCCTGCGTTCCAGGACGACGTGCTCCACGTTGTCTCCGGCGTCTACACAGTTTAATCAGCCAACGTCCTCATCAGCAATCAGCGACAAAACACCAACCTAGGGATCAACGGGCCCTTGGGCATGGGCCTCTCATCCAGATCCATAGAGATATTAGTGGCAGCCTGAAGACCCTGATGATCACGGGGAGATGTGAGTCGTCGTCATCGTCGACAAGACGAAGATAATCCAAACCTCAATCCATGCAACAACGTCCGCCACATCTTTCGCTTGAAACAAAAACTGCTGTTCTTCTACGCGAACACGGATCACGTTCTTCCTTTTCAGATAATCGTTGCCCAGCCCACTTTCTGCATTCTGCATTGTATATGCCCTGATCAGGTCCGCGGGGTTCGGCTCTAGTTCAGGCGTTACAACAGTTCCAGAACTCCCATGATTATGACTGTGCGGCACATTTCGGAGATGTGACTGCGAGGACGACATAGACGCCGAATTTGAATTATGGGAGGACACAGACAGTGTTGACGCAGAGGACGGGGTAGGTTGGTCCAACCCGCTCGAGCCAAGTGGGATGTTGAGAGAAGCGCGGGGAGATCGGGGCCGTAGGGCTGTGTGCACGTCACTTGTCGACCTGGCGTGCGTACGCCCTGGTCTGAAGAGGTTGGCTAGACCCAGACGGGATCGTGAGGATGACAGTGGTGGGTGTGCTGTCCGCTGTGGAGGAGATGAGAAAACAGGAGGCGACTCAGGGACTGGTAATTCGGGCTGCCCATTGCCATTTCCCCCCTTGGACATCGTCACCCTCGCCCTCGCCCTCTCCCGTTCCTCTTCTATTTCCCTCTCCCTTGCCGCGGCAGCCCCAGCTCCACTCACAGTCGCCCCTGCACTCGTCGCAGCATCACCAATAGTAACATCCCCCACGCCCACCTTCCTCTCCCACCAGCCTCCCAGCGCCGATACACCCGCTACATTTGCCGGGCAACGATATATCTTCAACACCGTGCCCTCCAGCACGCACACTACGCGTCGCCACTTCCTGTCTTTCGCCTGCGCACCTGCAGCTACAAACTCCATCTTTAGCGGAACGATCGACTTGAGGTAGATGTCATTGCTGTATGCCGGAAGCCGCTCCCGGCCCTCGTCCTCCCGCGGCTGGATGTGCATGTGGGCGCCCCGCTCAAAGGCGGGATACGGGGGCGGGTCGGAGATCGCGATGAACGAAGGCATGGAACGGCGCCGCCGCAGGCGATGTGGGCCTGCTTCGTATGATGGGGCTTTGGATATCCTTTTCGGATTGTTTCCTTCCCCTTCAACACCATGCACCATTACACTTGGAGAGGGCGGAGGAGGGTCCAAACCTGGACCCGGATTATGAGCCTCGATAAGAACTGATTCCCTTCCCTTCCCTTTCCCACTTATCATCACACTCCGCCTCCTTCGTTCCTTCTCCTCCAAGACCGCCTCCTGCTCTGCATCCCTCACCATCTCCTCCACCATCTCCTTCTTTTCCGCCGCATGTATGTCAATCAGGCTGCGTGATGTGTGCTTGTACATCCCAGAATACATATACACATCAAGATTCCGCGATGGACGATTTGAGAGCGCGACCAGTGAGTTCTGGCTGGGAGGCTTTGGTGAGACGGATCCTGAAGCGCAGGCGGATGCAGCAGGGGGGGTGAATGTAAGTGATACGCCGGAATCTTTACTTGCATGCTCTGAAAGTTCTGATTTGGACTGGGCTGACTCTGATTTGGCCCCAAATCGTTCCAAATCCCTGCCTCTTTCCCGTTTCTTTTCCATGCCGAGATCACCGAAATAATCAGGTTGCACCGAACCCGGAGTCGGTGTACGCTCGTTATCTGGCCCAAATGACCGTGCCTTGCCCTTCCCTTTCAAATCTACTGAAGAAGAAGCTGGCGGATTCTCGAGAAATGAGAGGTCGATATCTATGCGAGACGTGTCCACCTCCGGAAGACCCAAATACGCATCTCGACTGTTCGAAGACGACTCAGAGTGCACCTTCTTGAGAGAGCTCAAGGAGGGCTTCAGGTCGACGCCAGCATCACTTTCCACAGGACGAATGTGCTGCTCTTTCGAGTTATCAAAGTCGAGATTGAGGCTACTATTGCCATCACGCAGCGTCTCCGAGTCATTTTCGTCTTCTTGTTCCTCGTCATCATCGTCATCATCGTCATCGTCATCATCTCTATCGTCCGGTTGGTCTGTCCCATGACGTAGCAGTTTCGGCATATTTCCCAAGCCCACCTTGTTTTGTCGCGTACCAGAAGAGGAAGGCTCAAACGGGATAGTCGGGAGCGGCGGCAGACTACGCATGGGCACTGGCGGTTTGCACATGACGATGCTCGGTGAGAAGCGTGCAGAGTACCCGTCCGGCATGGTTTGGCTCAGCCGGTTGGCTGCACGAGGGGACAGTTTTTGGGCTGGGTCAGAGAGCCGGGGCCTCGGGCTTGGATTTAGTATGGGGACCGCTGTCGGATCTGATTGGTGTTCAGGTTGTGCTGCAGGTTGTGCTTGGAGTGGGTAAGACGTGTATGAGAACGTAGCGGGCCGGAGAGACGGATGTGTGGGAGATTGGGCTGGCACGACTTGTGGCAAGGCTGGTGAGGAAGCATATGTGATTGTGGGGTGCCTGAGGTCAGGCGGGGGGGGCAAGGACACGGTAGAGTGTGCTGGAACTTGGAATGAGGTCGTAGGTGGATGCGAACTAGGTATACTTGGCAAACTTTTTAGCCTTGTCTGGGAGAGATCTCGGGTAGGAATGCGATCTGGTGACAAACTCGTGTTACTTGTCTCGTTTAGTTCTTTTGTTCTTTGCCCGTCAGAAGTGAATGGTCGGCTGACGTACTGTGTTTGGGGAGGTGACTCTGTGGGATCAGAGATAACAATCTCCGGTGCCTGTTTAGATCCTGAAATGCCAGTGTATGTGGAAGGTCGTTTGTTCCTCGAGAGTAGTTGCGACCAAGAACCAGCACTGAAAGGCGTGCCCATGCTACGGTTGGAAAGAGTAGCTCCGGTCCGCATCCCAGGTATGAGTGCAGCCGGGACAGAATGGAAGGGGGGACTCTGCGTGGAGCTATGTGTTCGCTGTGAGAGCTCCACTTCGATGGGTTTCCTGAGTTCGGCCTTGGACGGTGAGTGATTCAGAGAGAGGGAAGCAGATGAGCTTTCGCTGTGATGATATCGGTGACCCACAGGCTTGACGACCACGTTCAGCGCAGGATGCGACCTGTACGACTTGACGCCAGTCTCCCCATACATATCCATCGAGCGCGTCTGCGTTGGATATGGATTCATGTCGGAATCATCTCTCGGCTTTCGGACGGGAAAGCGGGAACGACCCTTGATATTAGAGACCCGTTGGAATACCTTGCTGGTTCGAGACTTGACACAAATAAGAGAATTGCTAGCGTTCACAGCCACTCGATGTGAATGTCTACTCACCTGGTTGGGTGGTGCCTGGAAGGCAGTGACCGACTGTGATCGCGAATGCGTGTCCATGTTCCGAACTTCGCTATTTGTGATGGAATCCGTGGAATCCGCGTGATCTGCGGTTCGGCGCTAGACCTAAATTGCGGGTTTTTACGGTATACGGCGTGGAAGGAACAATGCTTTATAACCCAGGGCCTCCGACCTGTTTGCAAAAAGAGGAGCAGTAGTTGTTCCTACGCACAAAATGTCGAAAGTTGAAAGTTAGAGCTGTTCAACAACGTTTCAACAAACACCCGATGGCAGTGTCTTGCAATGGGGAGCCGAAGACCGGTCGAAAGGCCCAAATAGTAGAAACTATGAAACTAAGTACGGAAGGGCGAACCACGGAAGGCACCAACGGTGGGGAGGAGTTGGTCCAAGAAGTGCATGATGGATAACACTGGTCCAGTTTTGTAATGTTAGCACCCGAAATTATCTCCTTTTATTACTCCTTGCTCCGCCAGCCGTTCTTAACCGTCCACTTTCAAACCGCTCAAGCGCTCACTAGCGCTCACGGCAAAACTGCTCTCACACCAACATTTCAGGACATGCTAAAAAACTGTGCCTAAATTTGCAATTTTAATGAGTTGCCTTAAGTTGCCTGAATTTATTAATATTTATTCCTGAAACTTCTCATTTCATTATGTTATTCAAGTCCTGATCCTAAAAATCACAAATTTTCGCAAAATTTCTAGTTCCTCTCATGATTGATATAAGCGAGCAAAGCGTGAACACTGCGCCATTACCGACGGTACCGATAAACTCTGGACTTAGGTACGACATTCAAGTTGCCCAAAGAAGGAATTGTCGAACTGGAGACTGGACAAGCACTGGGGCCATAGGGTAGCGGAATATATGTTTTTTCACGTCGCTTTTCCAGGTAATTTACCTAGTCATGTGCTCAGTAGCCTGTCACATGATGTCTCTCTCCTTGAACAAAATCTGTGACAGTACTTACTGTCCATCTGTGATTCAGGTGGACGCGCCCAAAAGCTGTGTAAAAACATCACGTGAAATAACTCACTGATAAATTACACCGGTAATTTACCAGGGCCGGGATATTTTCCGCAACTCTGGCCGCCGATTCAAACTCCGACATCTGCAGATAGTAGTAACTGCCTCCACACAACAATTCAAGTACTTTGTGTAGGGAAAAATGTGTAAATAAAAAAGTCTTGGGAGTGGTTTTTTTAAAGTGTTTGGTTCATCCAATCTGCCCTTGCAGACATGAAGATCTCAAGAATGGGGGCTTAATTGAAAATTCTGCTTCCAAGAAATTGATGAGTAGTCTTTAATCATGATCCTACACTTTGTTTGGGGTGAAACAGAGGTTTTGAAGCATAGCGACATTCAGGTAAAATTGATGACAGCTCTTCACCCCAAAAAGGCAATGCAAAGAATCAGTCACCATGATGGGGATCCTTTGAGGTGATCACATTCAAGAAAACTTGTATAAGTATTCTTCTCTTGATGTTTAGTTCAGTTAAATCTGTTGAGATTAAATTACCTTATTTGGAATTACTATTGCCTTATGTGGCAAAATAGTGTTTTTCACCTCACTAACCCTAGCAGTAAGACCTACAATCAGGTAAGCAATGAGAGATGTACATGTATAGTAGCACACTTTCTGCATAAGAGTAGTAGCCTGCTTCAACAAAATCCATGGCTTAGAAGTTGAAGATGCATGCATGCATGCACCTCACATTCTAAAAAGGAAATTCATCAATGCACACAACTCAAAGACCATTCCATGAGCATTGACAGGCACAGATGAATAGCAGTAAAGTTTAATAGTCTTGTAGAAATGCACTATATAAACCTAGTAGAAGTATCAACTTGAAGTTTCAAAACTACTGCCAGATTGAACAAATCCTCAAAGCTCATTGGAACTTGGAGGACAAATCATTAAAAATATGTAATTCAAATTTAGGTAGCTGATCAAAGCTACAGAATGATGTCACCTCAATGGGTAAGTATCTGAAAGGGGCCCTGCCTCTAAAAATAAAACTGTCAACACATACAAATGTGGGAAAATGGAAAATAATCATAAAAGAGGGATAAAATCAAAGAAAATCATAGAAAATGAAGAATAAAGTGAAATAAAATATAAAAAAAATTGGGACAAACACAGAAAATTGCCAAGACCCCTGGAATACCTCCTAGTCCTCTTACATCACCCCTTTTCTATGATGCATTGCTCTGATGCATTTGAAACCATAGCTTGCCAAAGTCCATTGCTTGGATGCACTAAGGTGCAGAAGTGTAGTGCTGATGGAACTCCTTCACCAATTGGGGTGCATTTACATCTGACTCCTCAACCCATGAGTTTTCCTCATACCTGTAACCCTTCCAATGCACCAAATACTCTAGTTTTTTACATAATTGATTGTCTAGGATTGATTTGATCTTGTCCTGTGGCTCTCTCTCAATGACTGTAGGTGGAGGAGGGCATGAGTGATCTCCCAGGAAAGGATCCATAGAGCTGGGAGCAGTTTCATGATGTGGAAGATGGGGTGAAGTCTGGACATGGATGGTGGGAGGTGTAGGTGGTAGGCATGGGACCCAACACATTTGACAATGGGAAAGGGTCCAAAAAAGTGATAGGCAAGTCTTTTGAATGGTCAAGTATATCAGTAGCATTTTCAAACACTTTTTCTCTTATCCACACGTCTGCAGAGCAGCATCAACTTCCACCAACATCATTACCTTTGGTTATCATTCATTTACCCACTCAATGTCATCTACTCACTCACCTTGTCCTTTCTGTCATTCATGATTGCATGGCTTCAACCTCAGCTGTTCCCTCCCAGTCTGCCAATTTTTTTATTGGATCAGTAGATGCTCTGCATGGTGGTGAGCTGTGGGTTATATATGTATGTCTGGGAGTTCAGATATGATGAGGGCTTCTGTGTTATGGTGGCATGTAGTAATGTCTTGCATTTCATGTTTCTGTTTACTGAATGAATCATTTTTAATAGCAACATCAAACCCAGTATCCAATCCTTGCATTGATGGCCTTGGATTATGTGCATGCCAATGTTTCTCATCCCACCCATTCCAAGTTATGAGTTGTCATACCTTTTAATTGACTTGCCCATAAGTCATTGTCTCTGTGGCCATCATTTCTCATTCTGAGTCTACATCTAGTACTTCCTATTAGTGCTTCATACTCTCATGTTTCACCACTAAGCCCAGAATTGCTCACTGGGAAGCTGTCAAACATGTTTTTTGCTACTTGAAAGGCATGGCAGATCTCTGGTTGTTGTATGGGCAGAAGACAGTTGATTTGGCAGGAATGATTTATTTGTTAAACCAGAGAAATGTGTATTTGGAGCAAGCGAGATCGAGTTCTTGAGATTAAAGATTGGTCCTGATGGAATCAAGATGGATTCTATCAAGGTACAGGCAATTGTTGATTGGCCCATGCCTACCCATATCAAGGAAGTTCAGGCTTTCTTGGGACTTGCCAATTTTTATTGTCGCTTTGTTCATAATTTTTCCAAAATTGCTGCACCATTACACAATCTTACGTGAAAGGGAGTAGTGTGGAGATGGGGAGAACAACAGCAGACAGCATTTGAGGAGTTGAAGAGGAAGTTTGTAGAAGAACCAATATTAGTCCCAGTAGATTTCACATGTCCCTTACAAGTGGAATCAGATGCATCAGACTTTGCTACTGGAGCAGTATTATCAATGCTATGTGAAGATGACAAATGGCATCCTTGTGCATATTTGTCTAAAGGGTTGAATGATGTGGAGAGGAATTATGATGTGCATGATAAAGAGATGTTGGGAATAATACGAGCATTGGAAGCATAGAGACCTTATTTGGAGGGATGTATGCATCAGATCGAGATCTGGACAGACCATCAAAATCTGCAATACTTCATGTCCGCTAAAAAGCTTAAGTGTTGACAAGCATGTTGGGCATTATTCCTATCACGCTTTAATTTTCACTTGGTCCACAAAGCGGGAAGCTTGATGAGGAAGGCAGATGCATTATCCAGACATACAGATCATAAAAGAGGAGTGGAGGAGGACAATAAAAATACTACCCTACTCAAACCTGAATACTTTCATATTTGTGCTATGCATCAAGGACATTTATTGGTGGATAGCTCAGAGACGGAAATGTTATCTAAAATCAGGCAATGTTCAGAGATGGATGATGAAGTGGTGGAAGCTGTGAAAGCTTTGAGGGGAGAGAAGAAAAGTAATATTAAAGGAGATAAATGGGTTGAAGAACAAGGGTTAGTGTTATTTAGAGGAAAGGTCTATGTACTGAAGGATCAAGATTTACGAAGGGAGATCGTATGGTTACATCATAACATGCCAGCTGCTGGACATCCAGGAAGGTGGAAAACGTTGGAGTTGGTGATGAGAAATTATTGGTGGCCCAGAATTTCAAAGTATGTGTTGAGGTATGTGGATAGGTGTGACATGTGCATGAGAGGAAAGAAATTTCCAGAAAAGCCTGCTGGGAAATTAATGCTGAACCCTATACCTAAAGTGCCATGGCGAGACATATCTGTGGACTTTATCACAGGATTACCTGAAGCTCAAGGATACAATGCAATATTTGTAGTATGCGACCGCTTCACAAAGGAAGTCCATATCATTTCTACTACTGCAGAAACCTCATCGTTGGGCTTGGCACACCTCTATCTAAATCAGGTATGGCAGTTACATGGATTACCTGATACAGTTATCTCTGATCACAGATCACAATTTGCTTCTACATTTATGGGAGAGTTAAATAACATAATGGGGATTCAAACCAAATTATCTATGGCATATCACCCACAAACCGATGGGCAGACAGAGAGAATGAATCAGGAGTTGGAGCAGTATCTATGCATGTTTGTCAATCACCAACAAACTGATTGGCCTGAATGGTTGGCAATTGCAGAATTTTCCCCCAATAATAAATTCCATTCAGCTACTCACATGTCACCCTTCTTTGCTAATTATAGTTATCATTCCAGAATGGGAGTAGAACCTCAAAGGGAAGTCAAGGTACAATCAGTGGAGGACTTTGTGTCAAAAATGTGAAAGGTGCAGGAGGAAGCAGAGGCAGCGTTAATGAAAGCATGTGATGATATGATGCGACATGCAGATCATACTCGAGCTTTTGCTCCAGAGTATAAAGTTGGTGACTTGGTATGGCTAAGTACCAAGGATCTGAATATTCCACGACCTTCAAGAAAGCTTATGGAGAAGCAAGTCGGCCCATATCCGATTTCTAAAATAATTTCACCCAATGTGGTAGTGTTAAAATTACCTCAGTCATTCAAGATTGATCCTGAGATTAACATTTTCTGTTTATGCCCTTACCGCCCACCCACTATTCCTGGTCAACAAACTACTCCACAGCCTCCAATAATGGTAGAAGGTGCTCCAGAATATATTGTGGAAGAGGTTTTGGACTCACGTCTTCGATGAAACAAATTGGAGTTCTTAATCAAGTGGAAGAACTACACCGATGAAAATAATTCATGGGAACCCGAGGAGAATTGTAAGCAAGCACGTAAAGCAATCGCCCAATTCTTTAAATGTAATCCAAATGCTCTGCGTCGCATTGCTAGAATGGTGTATGAGGGGATGAATTTCTGGCCTTACCAAAATTTCACAGAGGGGACAGATACGATATTTTCTTGCCTGGAAGTCGAGGCCTAAAAGGGGGGTAATGTTAGAAAACAGTCTCCTAACATGCCCATTACCTAATACTATTTTTATTTTATTTTATTTTATTTGATTTGATCTTATTTCACCAAAATATGCTACAAAATGCCTATATACACATTATTTGTCAGCGTGGGGATTTTTTATTTACACGCATCAATATGTACATGCATGTGTGCGTGCATCCATAATAACATACTACAATATGTGTAACATAGTATATAACCCTAAAATAAATACTAGGAGACCTCAGTTGAGTTCTCTTAGGTATTCCATCCACAATAGTGGTGCAAAAGGCCTAATTCAGCCAACTGTTCTATTTTTAACCCGTCGCATCAAAACCATCAATCCCCCCATCATGCGCGCGCACCCCGCTGCCTTCTTGTAGGAGAGCCCGCACGGTCCAGCTAGCAGATTAGTGGGTGTCGCCCTAACAGTGGGAAGCTTGATGAGGAAAGCAGATGCATTATCCAGATGTACAGATCATAAAAGGGGGGTAGAGGAGGACAATAAAAATATTACCCTACTCAAACCTGAATACTTTCATATTTGTGCTATGTGTCAAGGGCATTTATTGGTGGATAGCTCAGAGACGGAAATGTTGTGATATGCAGATGTGGATGGAAGTATGACTGAGGGTAGGCATGCTATATCTGGGTACACATTTATTATTCATGGGGGAGCCATTTCTTGGAGTGCTAAATGCCAGGAAATTGTCTTGTTGTCAATGACTGAAAGCGAATATGTTGCTGCCACCCATGCTGCCAAAGAAGCCTTATGGCTTCGATCACTTATTCAACAACTTTTCAACATTACTCTATCCCCCACAACTCTTTACTCAGATAATCAATCTGCAATTGCACTCATGAAAGATCACCAATACCACACGTGTACCAAACATATCGACATTTGATATCACTTTATTCATTGGATCATCAAGCAAGGTTCTATTCAGCTCGTCTACTGTTCTACTGATGATATGGTTGCTGACACCCTCACCAAGGCTCTCCCCTCTGCAAAAGTTAAGTATTTTGCTACTGAACTTGGATTCTCCCTACCTTGAAGGGGAGTGTTGGATTAGATCTGAGCCCAAACTCACATGCTCACGTTAGCAGTGCCTGTTCAATGGTGCTAAATCCCCTGCCATCCCTTCTGATGACCCTATCATTCTGTACTATGGTATATTTTAACTTATTGTTGTACTTGTACTACTACCCATACATATGCTTTCCCTATTACTTACTGCTCTCATCAAGAGCCTCTTCTTCTGTTTAGCTAATTGTAGTTTAGCTTTTTTTTACTTGTGTATTTTTACAGTCTCATCGACTCATCTCCCCTCAGTCATTTGGCTACTTGCAAACACTGAGGTGAGATATTTACCTACTACTATGCCTACTCTATTTACTCACCAGGTACTGTAGCATGATTATTCTTAGGTGATTTAATACAATCATTTGGCCACTTGCAAACACTGAGCATGATTATTCTTAGTTTGCGTGGTTGAGTTACTATCTTCACAATATGGAGGTGAGCAAATAATGTGCACCTGAACATAGATGACAATATCTCTGATGCATGCAGAAACATTGCACATGAGCCAAAGAGATTCATCTACTTTGCCATTGGCTGATTGCATATGTATGCAAATTTGTGGGTCATACTGGAGTCCAAGATGATGGCAATCCACTTCTGACATGGCAATAATTTGTGAACCAGGGTCTATGATGGCTTCAAAGTATTTCTAATTGTCAGTCAATAAATCAATGGAGTGGAGCATGTGTGATTCTTTTGCAACTTTCAAAACATTGGGAGTTTCAATTTTGCCTCGCTGAAGCTTGTTGATATACTGTTTGAAAGGATTCTGTAAAACAATAGGCAGCATTGTAATTGCTGTGCTGACTGGTGGTGTTGCATTAAAAGGTCTGTTGTCAAGTTCAACAATGTCCAGCTTGTAATCCACAAATGGCATGATGCCAGCAAAATTAGTAGTCATATGTAACATGCTTTGGGGTAACCTGTTCTCAATGGTGCTGTCAGAGATCAGGCAAGAATGATAAGAGTTCTTCATGTGAGATGGTAACAGAAGGTGCTTTCATAGTGTGCTTGTATACATTGTCGACAATCTTTGGATCCTGGATGGGTATGACCATGCAATATGAGGGCTGCTTGCCTTTAGGAGCAGTAGCTTGATTGTCCTGCTTGTCATTCACAAAACAGGAATGTTGGAATAAGGGTGTATGGGGTAGTCATCAGTGGTATCAGTCTCATGCTCAACAGAAGATGAAGACAGGCATTTGTTACTGTTGGTAGGTGCTGTTTCAGTGGTCATAGCAGGTGCACCATTTTGATTTGACATAGTGCATGACACACACCAGATGATTTCAACACCATCAAAAACCTGCTTTTTTTGAAGCACCATCAATTCTCACTCTAGCACCTTGGCTCTTCTTTTGTTAATTGTGGAGATGCACATAATTTGCAGAAGGCACTGATAAGTGACTGGAGGCCATGTACATACAAGGTCAGCAACCTCAACTCCAGCAACATCTCCACCACTCATCCATATAAGAAACTCACTCATCACTTCCTTGGACCATTCCCCATTGTCAAGTGTGTTGGGTTGCATGCAGAAAAATGACTGCAGATATCTTAACATGTTCCCAAGACAACTTTTTGAGTACCATTGTGACACTCTTAATGTAACCGAGTCTACTTGAAGGGGAGTGTTTAGGGTTCTGTGCAATGACCAAGTGGAAAACCTCATAAGACATTGTAGCTAATATAAAATCTGAGTTCAAGCCTAATATTCCTGTGCGCCCGCGCTCACTGGGTGCACCACACTAAGTCATTTATATTCCGCCGCCTTCTCATAACCTACGCAAATAGTCTGCGTCTACTGCTATCATATCTCAACAATAATTATTCGGTAGTTTATTGATTTCGCTCCTATAATGAAAGCCGAGCCGAGCCGTTACAACAGGCCGCGTTGCAGACGGTGCTACATATATGATATATGATTCAATCGGAGATCGAAGGATTTGCCTGGTTTCTGCTCCTCGGATCCTTTGTGCAATGCGTTTAATCAACTCAGGCCTCATGCCTCAGGAGTCAGACTCGCCCACGGATAGACCCCCACGCACCTGCGGGGCTACACAGATAAATCGCTCGTTTCAATTGGACTTAATTGAGTGCAAACCTTGGAGATACCCGATAGGGCCTATGGTGGCTTCTTGGGTTGCTTCACAAGTGGATGATTACAGTGGTCACCGGTTCGCTCAAACTATTACATAGGTTTTGAAAACCTTTCATGTCTGTGAAGGTTTTCGGCAATTTTGAAGACGATCTTTCGCGGGGAGAAAACAAATGGAAGACTACTCGCTAATATTTGCATAAAGTGTTATGACGGAACGATTGTTGTTGTAAGGAATGCCCAAGGAGGAGCTCAATAGAATGAGATTAAACTTGGACGAGCCAATGAGGGAGACCCTGGAGCAGCCATTCTTGTGCATGATCAACGTCAAGTTGGGACCTTTCGTACAGTATGTCGGGCTGTCTAAACACTAATAACTGAACGCTATTGTTACTTACATCGACAGGATGTTTCCTTCCCAACATGCTTGACATTAAAGAAACACTGCTCGTCCTATGATTGGGTCTAGAAAATCTGATCAATGCTTTGCTGTCCGAACCGAAGTGGATGGAAACTGGTTGGATCATAGGAGTTCATGGGAACAACATTGAGAGGGTATGCAACAAAGTTGCTCGTAGCAACGACCATTTTATGGAGGTCATTCACAGTGTTGCGATGGAGAAGAGTACGATTTGGGTCGTTTCACAAATAACATCTTCTAAGAGAGACAGAGTCTCATCATCCCCTACTGACGTTGGATCGTTTCTGGATTGGGTCGGAAAGCGTGCTTTGCTATGAGTGAGCCAATCTCTTCTGAGACTGCCCTCTTCCATTCGTGGTACGAGATGGAGTAGAACTCAACACACTGAAATAATATTCATCAGAAGACTCGTGGGCTAAGCTTATGAGTAAGATACCGATTGTTTCTGTGTTTATCAACCTCCAAGAACCATGGAGAACACAAGCTGTTGAGCATGATCAATTGAAATGGTATGTCAAGGCGTGTTGCGTACTCCTACAATTTCCTCCCTACAATTTCCTCGTTACTCAGGCCTTGCTCAATTGACACCTCAATAGTGTCCGAGTTCGACACACACATCTCGACATATTTCAGGTACATCCCATGTGGGAAATTTCCCAGCCAGTAATCTCTTTATCTTCAAAATTCCAGGAAACCAAGGTAAAGTTAAAGTGACAGGCGTCGCAGTTTTTTCGAAGGTCCAATAATGATGTGGCAGGTACACGACAGGTACGCGACAAGTTTCGCGTCGCCAACGATCTCATGACAGGTCGACGTACGTATGGCTGTCTGGAAGATCATCTGAGAAGCAAATTCACAAGCGTTTGCGTTGAACTACGCTCCCCTATAGTGTGAAAAGCATCATTGATGTGCACGAAGTGATTCTCCCCTGGCTTCCCCAACGATTCATAACAGAGGCTAATCGGGCAGTTACAGTCCATTCAAGGGAGAAATATTACTAGTGGGGTCCCATTGAGGAACAGCTGTGAGTCGGTACTATCTCAGCCATAGTGGAACGCTCTAATGGCGCGCGACGTGCGATTCATTCCGTGGGTAACCAGTCGTACTCCGCAGATGCAAATTTCAATCGATTCGAGGTCAGATTACAAGGCAGAGGTAATGATTAATGGGTTCGATGAGTGATAAGACGACGTGGAGTGTTTAAGAGCGAAATGCTATCTTGCTTGAGAGGCTTCCCTAAGGTTGGCAAGTGAATTGTCCTGTAGACATTGTCAATGGATTGCTGGGTGGGTGGAAAGTAAATCAAGTGAGTTCTAAAGAACCTCATCAGATGGAACACCAGAGGGACCATTCGAGGGTTGGGAAGACGCTGATTAAGAAGTTTGCTCGCATGTCTGTTGATTCAGGCCAATTGCGGCAGACTGAGGAGGAACCTATGAAAATATTGAAGCCTTCACATGATGAAATGCACCACATTAGCAGGATTGGCAGGGTCATCTAGTAGTCGAAGTTAGTAACCAGACTATAAAATCGTGTCTATTGATGGGGAGAGAAGGCGACACATATAACTTACATTATAATATAAGTCGTAGTAGTATCGCGTACACGTGATCCGCGTGTGTAGGCATGATATCAGATGATGTAGTCACGCGTTCACGTTCCAAACGCAATCAACTCAAAAATTTCCAGGAATTCAACGTGGGCAGATATGTAAGAGCAGCAGGCCATCTCACTTTGCGATACGTGCAGCCGAGTCATAAATTTAAAAACAAATGTCCAACAACTTGCACGTAATGGATGTGAATGTATTATTGCACGTGTTTCGATATGCACAGAGTTCCTGTCCGAATCAATGAAAGAAAAAAAATTGATGGTGCTTTTGGCAGGCACGAAACAAAATGTGCTTTGAGGAGAGTTCGGAGGCCATTATTAGTTCTGGTCTTCAACCAAACTGTTAGCGGCTTTGACGTCTGCTTCAACCATTTCTTGGACGAGAGAATCAAAGTCCACTTTGCGCTTCCACCCAAGCACACGTTCTGCTTTCGCAGGGTTGCCCAGGAGGAGGCTGGGCGCGAGCATAAGAAACACTAGTTGTATCAATTTTGTGAAATTTGGTTACGCACTCGACTTCTGCAGGACGGAAATAACGCGAGTCGACCTTGACGACGACCTTCGCAGTCTTGACGTCGATGGCTTGTTCATCGACACCTTGTCCTGACCATCTTAAATAGTATAAGCATCAAAATCTGCCAAAGAAGTGAACTTCCGATCAAAGGACGTACTTGAGCTGAATCCCAACAGCACTGAACGACTTCTCCACAAATTCGCGCACACGATGAGTTTCACCCGTCGCAAGCACGAAATCGTCCGGTTCGTCCTGTTGAAGCATACGCCACATACCCTCAACGTAGTCACGAGCTTCAGCAGAACTCGTCAATCGTCAAGGGCTATACAGGCACCGTCGAGGGCCTTACCGTGTCCCCAGTCACGTTGTGCATCAAGGTTTCCCAGATACAAGCACGACTGCTTCCCCAACGAGATATCCGCCGCAGCCCTCGTAATCTTCCTCGTCACGAACGTCCTTCCTCTCCGCGGGCTCTCGTGGTTGAACAAGATCCCATTGCAAGCGAACATGCCATACGCCTCACGGTAGTTGACGACAATCCAGTACGCGTAGAGCTTCGCGCAGCCATACGGCGAACGTGGGTAGAATGGTGTAGTTTCACTTTGAGGCGTCTCGACGACCCTGCCGTACAGCTCGGACGTCGATGCCTGGTAAAATTTGACATGTTTTTCGAGACCACAAGTACGCACGGCATCGAGGAGGCGGAGGGTGCCCAGCCCATCGACGTCACCGGTGTATTCGGCCATCTCGAAAGAGACTTTGACGTGCGACTGCGCACCGAGATTGTAGATCTCTGTTGGCTGGACTTGGGCGATGATGTAGACGAGATTGGTGCTGTCGCTCAGGTCACCATAGTGTAATTTAAATTGCCCGGGATCTGGAAAGGTCAGAAGGACGATGAGATATCGAAGGCGTGAGCTCACGTTCGTGTTGATCTTCGTACAGATGGTGCAGACGACCTGTGTTGAAGCTTGATGAACGACGAATGATGCCGTGTACTTTATATCCTTTCGACAAGAGGAGCTCTGTGCTATGAAAGACACTATTAGAAAGATGGAATGGCAGGAGAAGATTGTTATTGACTCACAGGTAGGATCCATCCTGTCCAGTGATACCTGAATCGAAGGATAAGTAAACGAAGCAATAGCTTGCAATACTGCGCACCGGAAATTAGTGCAACCTTGCGTTTCTGATACTCTTCAGCAGAGGGCAGGTTAGGTTTTGCAAAGGTTGTGGCGACATCTGCTATGGACATGGTGAACGTTTGAAATGATACCGCACATAACTTATACTTATATGTACTGAGTTCAAACTATATATAAACACAAGATGGTCCAGACAGAACCCTGGATGTACAATATCAAAGGCAACAGTGTATCTATTTCTTCGCTCCGGTCCTCGCATTATCATAATTCTGAAGGAACCAGTTTACGGTCGTGTGCAATGCTGAAGTTCGCTTATCAGTGATAGGCGATAACGATGTGCCACACTCGGACATTTACCTTCCTCAAAAGGAGTAAACTCGAACCCTCCAATGAGATTCAAGAGTTTCTTGTTCGATGCTGGTTTCCGGAACTGACCGTCTGCGCGAGTCGTATCAAACTAAAAAAATTTGTTATAATAGGATGGAGATAATCATAGTGGTGGACGGACCGAGTATTTGCCTTCAAACCCTACAGCCTTGACGATCGCGTCTGCGACTTCCTTGATGCTGACTTCCTCATCTTCGCCCACTGCAATGGGTGTCATTCATAATCTAAGAATAGAAAAGACGAAGCATACCAGAAAGGATGACTGGCTCGACATCATCGTATTCACGCAGCATCCAGATGAATAATTTGGCTAGATCATAGGAGTAGATAAACTGGCGGAGAGGTTTGCCTGTTCCAGAAACAACAAAGGGCGTGTTGTTCTCTAGACAGGGTGTGAGACTATGTCTAACGACGGGAAATCTTGTGGATGAACGTACTCTTGGCAAGGTAGCACTTGTGGATGAGACCAGGGATGACATGAGAGTCCTCTAGATCGCTTAACAGCCGATCACCGTTAGACACTGAAACGGGAAAGCGACGGACTGTTTTACTCACAAATTATCGTTAGGGCCAAATACATTAGTTGGGATTGCTGAGGTAAAGTTGCATCCGAACTCCTCCTTGTATGCACTGTCGATAATTACATATGAGCTCGCTGAAATCAGTAACCGTCTGATTGTCAAAACGTACTGGTTCTGGACATCGACCATACGCTTGGCATGCGCGTAACCAAAGTTACTCTGGTGAGGCGGTCCGCTGTGGATTTTATTCTCATCCAGAGGGTATTCTACTTTGTCGGGGAAGACACAGGTCGACAAACACGAAATAAGCTTTTGGGTTTTGTGGGTATGTGAAGCATGTAGGACGTTATCGTTGATGATGATATTTTCTCGCAGGAATGTAAGCTGATTGTTCATAGCGATCAGTCGAGTTGGAATAGATTCGAAGATTATGCATACTTTGTATTTCATGTTCTTAAACAACCCTCCAACTAGAAAGGGATGTCATGAAGACAAATAGGCACAGCACTCATGGAAGACATACCAAGCGCGGCAAGATGGATGACATGTGTCGGCTTGTACTTCTCGTACAGCTTATTCGTCTGCTCGGGATTTCTATATAATCAACTTGGATGAAGCATGCTATCATTTCGAGCAGGGCAGGAACCTGACCTAAGATCAGCCTCTGACGAGCTGGCGAATACCCATGTCTCCCCTGGTTTCTTTCCAAAGCGCGATCCTTCGGGTTCTGTCTGTATGATGTGCTCAATCGCTTTCCCGACGAGGCCAGTCCCTCCAGTCACGAGTACTACGTTTGGCATTGTGCCTGTTGTCAATAATGCTGCAGATCCAACTTCAGTACGTGGAAACTGTCAAGTAGAAAGAGACGTCCGTCCATACTTTTTAGCTTGCAATGTGGTTGTTGGTAAGGAAGGTGTTCACAACGTCACCTGATGCACTTGATTGACATGGCATGTTGACATTCACTCCAACGCCCGCAACGAATCAAGATGTACGGCTGTGTACTATTCAGTGCCGCATTCCTCGCAGCCCTTTCCATAATATTGCACGATTCGATAGAATATAACGCGATACCTGATTTTTACACCCAAAGGGCACGGGTTCTGTTCTTAACTGCACATCCCGATGATGAATGTATGTTCTTCGCCCCGACCATAACGGCTCTCACGTCGAAAGTAAAGCTCAGACGGGCACATGCCGGTCACTCGGTTGAACATTGGAGTAACAACGCATACCCAGAGGTATTCTCGCTTTGTTTATCTGCAGGCGATGCCGATGGGTTGGGGACGGTGCGGAGGAAAGAGCTTGGACGGAGCCTGGTCATTCTGGGGATTGGGGATGAAAAGAGGTCGGTTGTTGATCATCCGTATGTTTTTTTTATTTCATCGTCCTTCGTGGCTCATAGCCTTCCATGATCAGGGATCTGAAAGATAACATCACAGTGTATTGGAGGCCTGAGGTCATCGCAGAAGTTTTGTCTCCTTATATTCTGGAACACAGAATTACGACAGTATGCAACTCTCTTGACCCTCGCCTTGGACTTGATTTCTTCATTTGTCTAGATACTGACTTTCGATCATCAAGGCATATCAGGCCATCCCAATCATCGATCGCTGCCTGAAGGCGTTTTACACGTTCTTCGAAATTATAATTATGCGTCTGGACATCCCCCACCAAAACTGTTCAGTCTCATCACACATCCGATTAGGACGAAGTATACTGGTATAGCGGGACCCCTACTCGCGAGAGTTGTATTGTACAAAGCACGAAGGCATACTCACTCCAACAAAGTATTCTGCGAAGGTTCAACACCCGTGTTCATTTCTGGCATATCAGACTACCTCACCGCACTTCGAGCGATGCGACAGCACTGGAGCCAGCTTGTTTGGTTTCGCTGGTTGTATGTGTTTTTCTCAAGATACATGTGGGTTAACGAGTGGGTCGAGGTAACGGTGGAAGAGGGTTCAAATCCCGGACTATGATACGCGAATCAGATCTTGGCCTGCAGGCCTGCCCTTTCGATAAACTGTCCTCAGTTGTGCGGGAAAGCGTCAGTCGCTCCGTCGACTCAAATGTCACAAACCAATGGCTCACCCTACCCCCTGCTTCATGTACGTCCGAGGAAGCCTCCTTCCTGACCTTGGAAAACAGTCAAACCGCACAGAGAGTCACTCAAGCTGCATCCTACGGGCATCTAGGCGTATGAACGATGTGGGGGACTTGTCTCGAGGAATAGACCAGTGGTTGGCTTCCTCAATCCACGGTTTTGCAGACTTGGATGGTAGCCCTTGTCTGGAAGAATCCCCGTTCTCAAATTTGCCTTGGTGTTCCCGCCCTACGCGTCAGACGTTTTGACCAAAATGTTTAAGAAGCATCGAACCTCCACTGACTCAATGTCTGTTTCGCGGGCTTGAGTCCAGTCAGCAAAGTAATCTCGTTGCCAACCGCTTTCGAGTAGGCGGATGGTAAAGAGCATTACTGCTTCCCAACTACGTTGTGATTCTGGATTCGACAGCAATGATTACCATTTCGCTATGTAAACATCATATGCCACGTCGTCGAACACTCCTGATACATTCTCATCTCGCGGGATTTCCAGCCAGTGTTCTACACTGCACGGATCCGCAGGATAAATCCTAATCGGCTCAGGGACATTGTGAAAGGCTTGCATCACGTCTTCACCGACAATTCGGTTCCTACCTTATGTCCTGGAGTTGATTGTGCTGGACTACAATTGAAAATAAGTACTACCATGAAGGCACATTAATGTACAGCAAGATTCTCTATAGAACGTTAAGGCTTCCAATGACCTTTTCACTATCCACGCCTTCCCCAGGGCACAGACCCGACCTACTTCTTCGTGATGACCCTATTTATTTCTCTTGCAATTCAAGCCTCCCGCAGTTTAATCATGCCAATGACTTGTTGAGCAGAATTGCTGCAGACAATCAGATGAGGACAGATTGGGCAAGCCTACTACCTTCAGACACGTTTTACAGACTCGGGATCGAACTCATCGAACATGTGATAGGCTGGTAGGACCTAGGTGAACTTGATCTACATCCATAGTCGACAACGGCGACGAATTTTTTTCCTTGAATACGATTCACTTCATCTCTCCTAGCCTCGAGATTAAGTTTGGTGATACCCTGGCGGGTCTCAGCATCCGCGGTACCCCTCGCATACTTTTCGACCTCGCATCTCTTAAGTGAGCATTATCCAAGTGTTATAATTCGTATCTGTGAGGTGGTCATTGATCCCGGTATTCTCGTTAGCCTTGGCCCGAACAATAGAAGGATGCTCTGGTTTATCAGGATAGTTCACGAAGGGTTGGCCATCATTTGACTGAGAAATATTGCGAATTCGGTAATAGGAGCCCTTGTAAGCACGCAGCGTAAGGTGTGCTTTCGACTCGAAAATGGCTGCGAGACTATTCCACATGTCTTTGGCGGTCTTACAGGTGCTGATATGATGTTGGACTCCCTGGATTACGTTATTGATGATCAATGGCCACAATTCTTAACTTGCAAACCTGTCATTTAGCGTGCGTGTTCAGTCAGAAACATACAGTATCTGTCTCAACCTCGATTGCGGCTGCGAGCTACTGCTTTCTCACTTTCACCACGCCAGTTACAGGAGTTGTATTTGCGAAGCTACCGTATGGAAGAATTATAGTTTCTGACTAGTTCTGTCCTTGTCTTTCTGCCTAATCGATCTCATTTTCATGTATGTCGTTATCAGCCATCTCAATAGATACACACCAAAAGACTGTTCCCCATGGCTCCTCACCGTCATCAGCTTCTTTGCGCTCGCAACAGATGAATCTTACAGGTTGACCATCCCAGTAGTGCTCCAGATCGAAAGAAATGCCTCCAGGCAAGCGTAATGAGATACTTGGGCTGAACTCTAAAAACCCATAGCAAAAGTCTGTCGTAATCATGTCCTGGATAACAACAGTATCAGCTATATGGGATATGCAGATATTAATCCAACCAAACATACCTCCGGCCCAAATTGTATCGCCTGACGGTGTGATCTGGTGCCGAAATATGATCTGCGCTGGGTCGCGGTATCAAAGGACAGATCTTGATTCAAAGGCTTTGGATGTCTTCGCTTCGCCAGCCTGATAGTCTGTTTCAATTTTCCCGCTCTGATAGATCCCCTGTTGGATTTCGCGGACGAACTCGTCACGCTGGAATGAGAAGGCACTGATGAAAGCATCGAAGAGTCAGACGACAGAGAAGACGAGTCGGAGCTTGATTCGGAACCATGATATGAATCTGAATCTGGCATCGCCAGATGTAGTTGCGAGGTGTTGTCACACACGGAAGAGGAAGGAGGAAAGGGCGGGGGTGCAACTGAGGATGCCTTCTTCGAAAGAGAATTGCACGAGTGCTCGTTAACTGGTGGTGAAATGCGGGTGTGTGCGAAATGTGGCATCGTTGAGATGAGGGGCGCGAGGGCCCAGGGCTTCGTAGATGACAGCAAGTCATGCTCTAGGGTTGGGTCGATAAAGCTACAAAGAAATGATTAAATTGCTTAGAATGATCACAACCCAGAAAAAAAGTACTTACTGCATGAATTTTAAAGCAGCACTTGACCCCCAAGGCAACTTCAGTGGCCGGTCAAAGGTGTTGCCAAATAGGATGTTGTCTGCCGAGTACGTGTTCAAGAACCGGCCTACAACAGACAGGATAGTAAGGGCACGACCAACCACGCCATGCACAACAGCCTTACCTTGAACTTGAATGCTCCATGTGATTCCCTGCCTATCGTTCCTCGCGAAATACTCTGAATCCCTTACTCGTCCTTCAGGATCAGTGAACCCTTTGATGTTCGCAACGATCTGGCCTTCAAATAGCTCTGAGGATAATCGGTACGCTTTGTTCGAATTGACCAATGATGTTATGGAAACCATGGTATCCATGGACGTCCCTGCGAAGACTTGAAGCCGAGGCGCCATACTGAATGTTCGGCGCGTCCTTATGGATGATGTTTACTCAGACCGGCCAAGTAGAAGTTGAAATGAGGGCCAGCCTTCAATTACTGCGAAACAATATTCTCCGCAGTACTACGAGCTCCAAGTCGGCAACTCTTCGGCAACCCAAAAAGGAAATCCATGTTTGGTCCCGCTTCGACGATACGACGTTCCTGCAATCGATAGACTTTTGCAAGGACTTCCCGCTCAAACTTCACACCCTTGATGCCGGTACGTTGTTCATTGGTGTCGAAATCCCACCTCACAATGTTGTCAATACTGCCATAACCTTAATATGTTGGCCAAACTTCCGACGAGCCGTCGGCAAACACGTGAAGCGGTGAGGTCCACGCCAAGGTGAGAAGGACTCGGAATGCGGAGACGAAATAAGTCGTGAAGGCGTTATGTTCTAGCCTCAGGCCCGGAATCTGTCAAAATTCGGTACTCAGTACAAAGCTTTCGTATGATCAGCTCCAGCGAGTTCGTGCCACAGTTCGGACATTTGCAGGACAGCACGTTCCAAGCACCTCAAGCAAGTAACATAGTGGTGCTACAATCGCCAGAGTTGACGTTTGGACGTCTCCAATAACATCGTCGCCGACACGCTATAACACATTCATCCCACCAAATTCAGATACACGAGTCACTATCCGGAATTTCCTCCCTTGGCCTTGACCGCTGCTTTGCTTCCTCAACCTCGCCCATCACTGCCATTTCTTAGAAAAGCTATTGCAATCGTTTTACCTTCATTTCATGATGGTGCCAGACTCGTCTCCTAAAGTTTTCTGTCGGGTTGTTCAAATTCCAGGAAATCATCGCGATTACATAGCCGTTGTAAAGTCGAGCAGCGACTGGGGTCGTTGTCTGATCATATAACCGTCAGCCCCGTCCCTCAATGATCGGTGATTTCAGGCTTCCTCGTTTTGCAAGTGGACAAGACAATTCTTAATCCTTCCGATCCTGAATCACAAGTTATCGCGGAAGCCATCGCAGCGTATCAGCACAACAATCAGAAGCGGGAAACGCAGATTGTGCCTTGCATCACTACGATCAGGACGTGCCCAACCTTTTTTCCAAATGTTGAGACTAGGGTCCTCGAGCGTGTCACGGTTGCGGGCAGCGATCGTCGATTGAGTGAAGGTATGGCAACCAGCCAAAAGTCAATGGGCGAAGTGCCTTGTCGACTGAAATTGCATTACTTACAGCCTCTGCCTAGGCGTCTCACGATTGCCTGTTACGCACACGTACTTCCGTAAATCTTCCATGTGGCCACATGAAATAAATTATGGCTTCCGGTGTAAGTCTGTGAAGTACATTTTGCATTTCAACTCCAGGAACCAGGGACTGATATTGCCATCACGAACCAAGTAAGAAAATGACAAAACACCATATATAGCAGGAAGGGGGGCCGTGAAAAAAAAATACCGACATCATTAGCCACGTTCAAAGTTGAGCCGCCACGTTCGCAGTTGCGGTTGGTTGCGGTTGGGGGGTTAGTCTCCGGTAGCTATGGCCTCACTTTGTACCCAGTACCTGGCAGGACTCTGTGTACACCCGGCTATAGTGAGTCGGTTCACAGTATATGCGAAGGCCCACTACGCCAGTGAAGGTCTTGAATCGCATCAAATGATGAGGCGGAAGGGGGGGAGAAAATAGGCAATGCAGTAACAAGTGTATTTGATAAATTCAATGGGATAAGTGTCTTTGTTCTTACATTCACTAAAACTACACATGGACTGAGACTACATGATTGCTACTTTCAGGTAGGAGAGTACTATGGGTGGCATGGTCGGGAATCTTTGGATAGGGAGCGACTGCAGTGGTAGCAGTCGAGAGGACACCAACCACTCTGTTTGGCTGGTGGGTGAGGCAATGTTGCCAAGGTCTCCTGTGGACAAAGAAAGAGGCATTTCAGGGCCAGGTGCATTCAGCGGGTTGGCAAGCAGTACAGCAGCTTGGAATGGGACTCTGAGATATGACCTATCAGCAATAATGGCATTGGGGGGAGGGGGGAAGAGTTCGTGGAGATTGTAGTTGCAGTGGCAGGCATTAGTGAATGACAACAATGTTGATGCCTTGTTTACCCCTCCTTGCTTGTAAATAGTAGCAGCAGGAGTGGAACTATAGAACGATGGTTAGTAATAGAAGTTGTATGAATCCTTGTCTCCAAAACTGCCAAATAAAAGTTTTTGGTTGAACAGTGGTGAGTACAACTAGGGATGGTAAAGTTCAGTTCAGGACCATGGTTCAAACCTGAATGCAGCTGAACCTGACCATGGTTTTGACCAAGGTTCATGCCTGGGAAAGAACTGGACCGATGGTCTGGTTCAAGGTCCAGAGTGGCCAGCAATTTTGAGAACCTGGACAAACCTGTAGATTGTATGTAGTATACATGCTGACTGTTGACAACTATTTACTTGGACACATTCCATTGCTCTTACTCTCGATCTTGTATCATCATTATCATCATCATCACAACTTTTCCCTTCTAGCTGAAACTCCCCTTTCTTACTTGCTCAATACATACATTGAGCCCATTCTCTCCTTGTCCAATCTCTTCTCCTCTTTTCTCTTTTCCTCATGAACTCTGCACAACAGGGTTACACTTTTTTTTTGCACAATGCTCTCTGTATAAACTGTACACACTGTGCAGTAACTGCCAAATCCATTGAGCACCACAATTGCTCAACCTGCCATTCATGTGTAGCTGAGCACTGTAAGGGCAACCTCAAAGCCTCACTTAATAGTGAGCTAACAGAGGGGAATCCAAAGTTAATATTATACTACATAATACAGACACTTCAGGTGCACCTAACAGAGGGGAATCCAAAGAGAAAACTCTACAGACCCATCTGTCAATGCCCAGTATATGTGATAGACCCAAAAACCAAATAATAGGCTAAAAATAGCAGAAAGGCAGAAATGGGCAGATCAAGCTATGGAATGACATCACCTTGATGAATAAACATCTGGAAGGGGTCCCTGTAAGGGAAAAGGAAGGTGCCCCAGGTGTCTGGGCAATTTTCTGTGTTTGTCCCATATTTTTATATATTTTATTTCACCCTATTCTGCATTTTCTATGATCTTCTATGATTTATTCCTATTTTATCATTATACTTCAGTTTTTTCCATGTTGGTACATGTTGACAGTTCTATTCTTAGAGGCGGGACCCCTTCTGGATGTTTACCCATCAAGGTGACATCATCCCACAGCTTGATCCACCTATTTCTGCCTTTTTGCTTACTATTTGATTTTCAGCACTATCATATATACTGGGCATCAACAGATGGGTCCTTAGAGTTTTCTCTTTGGATTCCCCTTGTTAGGTGTGCCTGAAGTGTCTGTATTATGTAGTATAATATTAACTTTAAATTCCCCTCTGTTAGCTCACTATTAAGTAAGGCTTTGAGGTTGCCCTTACAGTCCTGCCTCTAAGAATAGAACTGTCAACATGTACCAACAAGGAAAAAACCAAAAAATAATTATAAGATAGGAATAAACTCATAGAAAATCATAGAAAAGGCAGAATAGAGTGAAATAAAATATAAAAAAATATGGGATGAATGCAAAAAATTTCCCAAATGCCTGGAATGCCTTCCCTTCCCCTTACATCACCCCCCTTCTATGATGCATCACCCCGATGCATTCAAAATCATATCTGGACAAAGTTGGACACTTGGATGCATTGAGGTGCAGAAGAATGTCACCGGTGGAACTCCTTGATCAACTGTGGGGCATTCACATCAGACTCTGTGACCCAACAATTCTCTTCATACTCATAACCCTTCCAGTGCACCAGGTATTCGAGTTTACCTCGACATAAGTGGCTGTCTAGGATGGACTCGACCTTATACTAAGGTTCACCTTCAATGACTATAAGTGGTGGAGGTTGTGCCATGCATCCAGGAAATGGATCTGTGGGATCAGGCAGCAATTTTACGACATGGAAGATAGGGTAGAGTCTGGACATTGACTGTGGTAGCTGTAGGTGATAGGCATGCAACCCGACACATCTAGTGATGAGGAACAGTTTAAGAAAACAGTGGGCAAGTTTCTTGGATGGGCACGTTGATGAGTTCAGTTGGTACTCAGTGCAGAGTCTCAACCGAAGGGGTGAACACTTAACTTACAACTGCAGGCGTGCTCGGGGTGAGGGGGGGAGTTCGCTTAGAGGGCCTTGGATCGTCCTTCAGGGCGCGGAGACTATAGAGAGGCTGGTACAGCGATTTTCAATGTGTGCACTAGTAGTGTACGCGAAAGGGGAGATATGCGCAGTGGCAGAAAAGTGCGCAATGCAAAGAGGCAAAAAAATGTGCAGTGCGGAAAAACATGCAATGAGAGCACAAAAGTGCGCAATGATGAGGATGATGAAGGCGGGAGGTGTAACAGGACAAAGATGACACTGGGATGTACTGTGAAGGTGGTGCACAGTTTGGGGGTGCAAACAGAGTGAAAGTGCAAGGAGCGGAAAAAGGCACAGATGGTGCGCAAAACGCGGCTATGCAAAAAGGTGTGCAAACGCGGCTATACGAAGGGTGCACTATGATAGTGCACAGACAAGGACGAAGGATGCAACGCAAGGGATGAAACGCAACAATACGATGAGGGGACGCAAACAATAATGCAAACACGGCTATACGAAGGGTGCACTACGAAGGCGCACGGACTGGACGCTGGTGCACAGACTATGTGCGACACTGACTGAGCTATGAACTATGAGGGGGGGGGGGGGAAAGATCCTCTGGATTCTCTATCTGTCCGCTACTATGTACAAATGGCTTATGTGATAAAATGGTGAAATAAAGTATAAAAATAGGAAGCGCCATGCGCTACCCACAAGCGCGTCCATTCGCCCATCTAAACCTGACCGCACTATGCCGCTGCCTCAGCCAATAAGATTTGTGCACCTATAGCTCAATATCCAACTGTTCCGGTGCGATGCACTATTATTGGTGCGCGCTAAGTCTCGTGCGCTCTTCCCAATTAATCCGCTTCAGTGTTATATGTCACGTGCTGTGCCTTAGTAATAATGGCGTGATTGACCTGTGCCGGTTACCAGATAAGGCAATGCTGATTGGAAATGTGGAAGAACTATAAGGAGATGCTGTGCAAGGCCAAATACTGCCAAAGCGCCTGGATTACGTGAAAGCGCCCAAGTATGCACAGTCCAATGCCAAATAGGCGCAAAGCGGCCCAGTTATGTAAGAATGCGCAGTTTGCTCGTGCCGGAATCGTGGTGTGCCTCAAGTAAATGTGCCAGTAAGATGGGAGCTGCGATGCGCAGTGCACTGGTGTGGTGGATTGTTGTGTGTGATAGAGATTGTGCAAAGAGTGCGCAGCAGGGAATGTGAGTTGCAGGTAAAGTGTAAAAGGAGTGTGCAAAGGCGCATCGAGTGCGCAATAAATGTAGAAGGCAGATAAGGAGCGTGGGGGGGGCACACGGAGGCAGCTTGAAGCGCAATGAGGCGCATTTAGGGCGCACAATGATTGGCAGCTATGGGGAAACAAAAGCACAGTAGAAATGCAAAAGGCGCACAAAGGTGCACCTAAATGGTCGAAGGTGCGCAAAAGCGCGCTGCGCAAAGTGTGCGGAAGCCATCTAGGAGGTGCACACAATTGCAAAAAATGCCATAGTATGCGCGCAGGGCGATAGGGAGCCGTATCAACGTGGTGGAAATGTCACTAGAGTCAAGGTAGACACAATCACCAACCTTATATGTGGGTATGGGTGAGTGACACTGGTTGTAGAAGCATGCCAGTTGTCCTTCACCTTAGCCAAAGCTGACTTTGCCTCCTCCAAAGTGTCCTTCATCTGCTCTGTGAACTTGTTCACCATCTTCAAGTGCGAGGATGCTTGCCAAGGCTCAAAACCCATGCATGGATGTTACCCTGTATTGAGGAGGAAGGGAGTTTGTTGGGTGGAAGAGTGGATGTGATTGTTGTATCCAAACTTGGCCATGGGGAGGAAATTTTCCCAATCATCCTGTCACTCATTGATGAAGATGCGAATGTACTGTTCCAGTTCTTGGTTAACTCGCTCTGTCTGTCCATCTGTCTATGGATGGTAGGCAGTCAAGGTGAGGAGTTTGATCCCCAGCAGGCAGTACAGCTCCTGGGTGAACTCTGCAATGAATTGTGGTCCTTGGTCACAGAGGAATGCACTAGGCAGTCCATGGAGCTTCCATACATGGTGCAAGTAGAGTCAAGCCACTCCAAGTGCAGTGATAGTCATATGAGTAGGGATAAAATGAGCTTGCTTCCCAGCAGAGTCGATTGTACACATTACCACATCGAACTCATTGGACTCCAATAGTTCCACCATGACGTCCACACTGACAATATCCCAATGATTCTTTGGGACTGGAAGGAGATGTAACTCGCCCATGGGCTTGGGCTGTGGAGTCTTGGTGCATAAGCAGAGATCACAGGTGTGACAGTACTGACCAATGAGTTGGGATCTGGGACCACCAATAATTCTGCGATATGAGCTCTAATGTCTTCCAATGCCTGGGGTGGCTGGCAATTAACAAGTCATGGTGCTGAGAGATGAGTCATTGATAATACCCGACCTGGAAACCTAACAAAAACCTGTTAAAAGGCTTAAGAAGTATAACACAGGCTAGAGGAAGGGTGCAAGTTTTCTGGAGAAACAAGGCTATTAATCAAATTGCTGTGGGATATAAATCATTTGCAACTTTCAAGGAATTTTTGGAGAGACTGGAGGCACATTTTGGAGACCCTAATCCAAAGGCAACAGCTAACACTAAATTAAAGACCATGCACCAAGGTTCTCTAATGGCAGATGAATTTATTTGCAGTTCAAAGCAGAAGCTTCACAGATGGATATGGGAGAAGCAGTGTTGGTAGAATTTTTGAAAGCAAAATTAAACCTCTCTCTATTCAAGTCTATCTACCAACTACCTTCTATGCCAGAGAGGTTGGACAAGTGGTACAATTGGGCAATGCACCTTGATTGGCAATATCGGCAGGAACAGGCAGAATCAAAGTTGATGTATGGAAATGCCAAATTTGGAAGTCATTACAATGAGATCCTCATAATGTGTTATGACTGTAAGGGGACTAGGAGGTGTACCAAGGGTCTTGGCAATTTTCTGTGTTTGTCCCATATTTTTTTACATTTTATTTCACTCTATTCTGCATTTTCTATGATTTTCTATGATTTTATCCCTGTTTTATAATTATTTTTTTATTTCCCCACATTTGTACATGTTGACAGTTTTATTTTTAAAAACAGGGCCTTTTTCAGATACTTACCCATTCAGGTGACATCATTCTGTAGCTTTGATCAGCCTATCTCCACCTTTTTCTATTTTTTAGCCTGTGCTTTTTCCCCCTGAATGTACGAGAGAGTGAACATGATCCTAGACTCAGTTGTATGAAACTCTGGCTTCCTCCCATGGATGTACAATACTATAGAGAAATGATTTTGTATTCTCCATTGGTACCATCAAAGATTTGTGGGGGCACATACTTAGGTAAGCACACTTTTCCATTTTCAGACTGCTCTGCTGCCTGCACATCATCCTGGGACATCCACTCCACCATCTCCACCATCTCAACATCTTTATCTTCTATTGTCTCTGATTTTATTTCTGCTTGTCTGGGCTGAGATGCTGCCAATACTGACACTAATTGCAACATTTGTGCCATAAGCGCATCAATTTTTGCTTCTAGTGCTTGCATGGGAACAGAGTTAGAACCAGGGTTAGAAGTTGAAGGTTCAGACATAATGATTTCAAGCTGTGATGTGTCACTTCTTCAATAATTCCAAAAGTTGGTTTTTGGGACCTCTCCAAATGTTTATGAGTCACATGATTCAGTAACTCAGGTACCAAACTTGGCAAAACCTGTGATTCGGTAACTCATCAACTGTTTGGGCTCATAAATAAAGTAAGGTAAATCTCAACTAAACCAGATCTGAGCAGTTGTCTTGTTGCAGCTGTTCTAATGATGAGCATTGCCTCTCAATCACTGGTGGTTGCAATGTAAGGTGAGGCCTATGAAAGAAAAGATAGATTACATATATACAATTACTTCTGACTCATGCCAAAAGGATGAGTAATTGGATGTGGCATGGTGAAACAATAATGTATGTGCAAGTAAGAGAAGGCACACTGATTGAAAAGTTGTGTTCTTCTGTTGGGGTGACACCCACTATCTGCTAGCTAGACTGTGGGGGTTCTCTCTACAAGAAAGGGGCAGGATCCACCTGTGTGATGGGGGTTTTGATGGATAGGGTTATTAATAGATGAATTGGTTGAGAAAGGCTTTTTGCACCACAAGTGTGGATGGAATATCTAAGAGAACACAACTGGAGTCCACTAGGTGTATATTTATAGTTCATATACTATGTTACACATATTGTACAATGTTGCTACTGATGCACTCATACATGCATGTACATATTGATGCATGCAAAATAAAACTCTCATGCTAACAAAGTGTAGCATTCTTCAGCGTAGGATAGCATAATTTGATATAATAAGATAAAATAAAATTTTATTATGTAATGGGGCTGTTTCCTAATACTGATCAAGGAGATTCAAGTCTTCTTGGGACTCGCAAATTATTATCACCGCTTTGTACATAATTTTTCCAAAATTGCTGCACTCTTACACAATCTTACACCAAAAGGAGTAGTGTGGAGGTGGGGGGAACAGCAGCAGACAGCATTTGAGGAGTTAAAGAAAAAGTTTGTGGAGGAACCAATATTCCCCCTAGTATATTTCACATGTCTCTTATGAGTGGAATCAGATGCATCTGACTTTGCTACTAGAGCAGTATTATCAATGCTAGATGAAGATAACAAATGGCATCCTTGTGCATATTTGTCCCGAGGGTTGAATGATGTGGAAAGGAATTATGATGTACATGACAAAGAGATGTTAGGAATAATATGAGTATTGGAGGCATGGAGACATTATTTGGAAGGGTGTACACAGCATATTGAAATCTGTATGGATCACCAAAATCTGCAATACTTCATGTCCACTGAAAAGCTTAACTGTTGGCAAGCGTGTTGGGCATTATTTCTATCATGTTTTAATTTTCACCTATTCCATAAAGTGGAAAGCTTAATGAGGCAAGCAGATGCATTATCCAGATATACTGATCACAAAAGGGGGGTGGAAGAGGACAATAAAAATATTACCTTACTCAAACCTGAATACTTTTGCATTTGTGCTATGCATCAAGGGCATCTATTAATAGATAGTTCAGAAACAGAAATGTTGTCTAAAATTAGACAATGTTTGGAGATGGACAATGAAGTAGTGGAAGCCATGAAAGCTCTGAAGGGAGAGAAAAAAGGTAATATTAAAGAAGATAAATGGGTTGAGAGCAAGGGTTGGTGTTATTCTGAGGAAAGGTTTATGTACCACAGGATCAAGATTTGCAAAGGAAGATCATCCAGTTACATCATAATAAGGCAACTGCACTTCAACAAAATAAATTGGAGTTCTTAATAAAGTGGAAGAACTACACTGATGAAAATAATTTATGATTGTACACTACATGTAAAATAGTATATAAACCTTAAATAAACACCTAGGGGACCCCAGTTGTGTTCTCATAAGTATTCCATCCACACTTGTGGTGCAAAAAGCCTTTCTCAACCAACTCATCCATTAATAACTCCTCACATCAAAACCATCAATTTCCCCATTACCCCATCATGCACACAGATCCCACCCCCTTTTTGTAGAGAGAACCTGCACAGTCCAGCTAGCAGATAGTGGGTGTCACCCTAACAATGCTCAAGGCCTTGAAAAAAGTCCTAAAATCCTTCAAACCCAAGTCAAATTCAGGAAGGATGAACTCCAAGCTCGGTTAGAAGAGAGGAAGTCAATCTCATCAGAGGATGAGAGATGGCTGGATCACAATGCAAATTTGGTAGATGAACAGCGAGTTCTCGACACCCTTGAGAAGGCTTCAGATTATGAGAGAGGTGTGGAGAAATTGAATGACATGCAAAAAGGTGCACTAGGAAGATTGCACAAGGTGGCAGGGGACATTGTAAAGTCAATGGGAAAAAAGTGGAAAAGTATGTGCATTTGTGGTCTTTCCATTGATGAAGGAATGCAGGAGTTGAATATAAACCAAAGGACATCACAATGGCCCCATCGAAAGATATAAACCATCTATTTTTACAAGAAAAGAAAATGTGATACTTGAGCAAAAGTTTGAGATATTGAAATGATACCATGCAAATGGCAACAATCAGACAAAAAAACTGCTAATCATTTTGATCAAAAATACCCAAACCTAAAACTTCAGCAGTACTGCATATCAAAATGGTTGAAGCAGGAGCCAAAATATCAGGAACAGTGGGAGCAGAGCAGTGGTGCACATGCATGCAAGGCAAAATGGATTCATCAAACCACACACCCAGAGGTTACAGAAATGCTAGAGCTGTGGGTCACAAAGGCAATGGCTGACAATCTTCTCATCACAGATGATGTGCTCTGCCACAAGTAGACCCAATTTGCAGACTGTGTCAGTGTCCCAGAGGATGAGCAACTTCATTTGAGCAATGGTTGGTTGACAAGTTTTAAAAAAAGGAATAGCTTGAAAAACTACAAATGACATGGCGAGGCTGCATCTTCCAACTCAGATGCCATCATGAAGGAAAGGTGGCATATCCAAGCTGTCATCCAAGAATGAGATTATCAATTAGATGACCTTTTCAGTATGGATGAAACAGGATTGTTCTATGGGTACTATTTTATGTTCTTCTTCCAATTTAAGTCTTGGACACTGATATTCATGAAAGATTGCCTCCTGATCGAGGTCTGGCTGACAAGAAATATCTGGGGGTCAAGGGCTGTAAAGTCAGATTAACATATGCCTTCACAGCAAATGCAAGTGGGACCGAGAAATCACCACCAATTATCATTGGAAAAGCAAAGCAGCCTTGTGCATTCCAAAAGAAGACTGGTGAACAGCTTGGGTTTAAATGCTACTGGAATAATGTGAAGGCTTGGATGACATTGTCAATTTATCAAGACTGGCTCTGTCAGTGGGATCATGAGCTGGATGCCAAGAAGCACAACATCCTTCTTCTCCAGGACAATCATAGTGGTCACATTGTCCCAGATGATCTGAAGAGGATTGAGGTGGAGAATTTCAAACCAAATCTCACAGTGCATGTTCAACCAATGGACCAGGGTATCATTTGGTGCTTTAAGGCCCACTATCATGCAAGTTTTATTCCTGTGCAATTGATCAATATGATTCAGCCATCACTCCCAGCTAAGGCTCCAACCATACTATCTATATAACCATTTTAAATAGCTTATTCCATAACTGTTTACATTTATGTTTAGGCCTCCAGAGCCAGAAAGGGGTATACAGCTATACAGTATGTACATGGTTAAACAGTTTGCTTAAGATGTAATAGAAGCCCTGACAGTTCAGAATTTTTTTATCGATTTTTTCACTGATAATCTCTCAATCTTGACAACCATGCCACAACACCAGAGTTGAGACAACTCTGATCCTAAAAATATCTTGTCCAATGACCAAAAATGAAAGTGGCAAGCAACCTCCAAAGCATAGTAGTGCTCTTGATAATGAGACACCTGAGCAAATTTATGGAAGTGATGGGGAAGAACTCACAAGCAAGATTGAATATGGTCATGAATTGGTGAGATTTATGTACATATTAGTAGTCTTAAATCATCATGAAGACTCATAGCAAGAAAAAAGAGAATGAAAAAAAAAGCACAAAGTTACTGAGCAGCCAAAAAAATCAGCTCCACTGAAGAAGAGAAATTGTATTGTGGAGGATGAGACAAACATTGATTCTGGCACTGAGTCAAATGGAAAGGGTGCTTCGAGGGAGGTGGAAGCAAGAGAGGAACCTAAAGCAGCTTGCCATGGACCAGGCAATGAAAGCTTGAAGCATTACTATGATCCTACCCCAGTTCTCGACAGATCCAAACAAAAGTGTTGGGAATTCCAGTATCAGTCCTGTCCATCATATGTTCAATTTAAAGATGCTAGCACAGAAAAGAACTTACTTTTGGTACCAATGAACAGTACATGCACTGTTGCCAGGATGTTAGAGTGACACCCACTTATCTTGTGCAGATTCTCTCTACAAGAAGGGGGCATGATCTGCACACATGATGGGGGTTTTGATGATTTTGATGGGAGGGGTTATTGATAGATGAGTTGGTTGAGAAAGGCTTTTCGCACCACAAGTGTGGATGGAATACCTAAGAGAACACAACTAGGGTCCCCTAGGTGTATATTTACAGTTTATATACTATGTTACACATATTGTACAATATTGCTACTAACATGCTTGTACATGCATGTACATATTGATGCATGCAAAATAAAATTCTCATGCTAACAAAGTGTAGCGTTCTTTGGTGTAAGGTAGCGTAATTTGATGTAATAAAATAAATTAAAATTTTATTATGTAATGGAGTACTGAGAAGATCCAGGATGGGCCAACAAGCAAAGAAGCATTCAAGCTGAGAAGTACCAAGCTAATGGAGGCCTTTCTCAAGGAAGGAGAGCTGAATCCAGAAATTGTTGCCACATATTCAGGATTCTTGTATATCTTTTCAGCATGGATCATTGATGAGAGTCTTCCATGGTTGACTGGAGAAGCCCCAATGCTTCAAATGCTATTCAAATATCTCAAAATTACATATCAGCTTCCTTCCAACACAACAGTTCAAAACCAACTTGTCCACATTTTCCAAGAGCTTCATGGAAAGGTTGTGCAGGAATTTACGGTAAGAGCACTTTCTGAAGTGCTTGAATCAGATCTGACTGGCAAACTAGGCAGTTAAGTCCAAAATTGCATACAGTACTGATATGTGGACTACACCTCAAATAGTCTATACATTTGCTGGAACAATTGGATGCTTCATCAATGATGACTGGGAACCTATTGAGCATGTAAATGATTTCAAGCTGCTGGGGGAGAAGGAGCATCAAGGGTTGTATGGCGGGAAAGCTTTTGTTGATGCAATGGATGAGATCGGTGGTCTTGATAAGATATGTTTTGCTCTCGTCGCCTGAGAAATCATGACTGACCTACAATTTACTTCATCAGTCTCACCCTCAACAATGCATCTGTGAACAATGTGATTGTTGCAACCATTGCTCACTTCCTGTTGACTGAATACAGGATCCCAGAATCACCCAATCAACATATTTGCTGCCTCTGTCACATTTTCAACCTTGTTGTCCAATCAATCCTCACTGCCCTTGAAGAAGCTGACGATTTTCAAAATGATCATTTCTTGCTCAACAAAGTGCAGCCTCTTCATCTTGACATTGACATTGACCCTGACCAGGTTGCCACGGACCATGAAGAATTTGATGATGTGGATGATGACATTGACAAAAGTGTAGGGGTAGAAGATGAAGAAAAACTTAGTGCCATGCGAAGTCCTCTATCAAAAGTATGTTTTCACTTATTGTACCTCTTAATTGTGCTCAAAATTACATTATGTTGCATTTTATTGCAAAAAAGTCCACATTGAGTCCTCAACAGCAAAAAAAAAATTGGCGGTGTGCAATGGTGAGATACCCAAAGAAGGGTGATAGATGGAACTCTTTGGCTATGGTCAAGGATGTTTGTACTCAGTGGAACTATACACATGCGATAATTTGTTGAGCCCAACTAACTCAAGAGGTATGAACTCAAATGCTTTCTGTATTTAGTGGCTAACACCCTCACATAGGCTGTCGATGACTATGTTTATCAGGCACCTAGCCTCCATGCTCTTCTGTTAACAGATGATGATTGGAAAACATTGGGGATGATTGTAGATATACTCAAGGTGCACCGTGGTCACCATAATTTTGCTAACACTAAAGTTTCACAGCCCTTCACCGAGGGCACCCTTTAGATGTTGCAAAACAAAGTACTGACCATCCCTTTTGTTTTACCACTATATCACAAGATGAAACAACATCTCGAAGCCATCTCGACCGACCCAGGTGTCATGTTCATGGTGCAGCATGCAATCAACAAGGGCCTTGACAAACTCAGGAAATACTCTGTCCCTGCTAAGCTACATCACTCATATATCTTTGGAACCAGTATGTTTCCATGCTTGATTAATCTTATTGGTTTTATTAATTCTTCCGCACTCCCAGTTCTGCACCCATGTTTATGCAGCCACTGGTTCACATCAACTGCTCAACCTAACAATGAAGACACACAAAAACAAGCTATAGAGACCGCAGAAGTTACATTGCTGAACATTATCTTGAAACATTGACACTGCTGCCAGCTGCAAAAACATCGTCCTTTCTTGCCAGCACATGTGCATTTCAGTGCCCTGCCACTGCCACATCATCTACAATTTGAGAGCACACGGCTCAAGAAGAACTTGTTGATGAATTGGACCATTACCTTAGGTTTGACAGAGCAGGAACAAGATGAAAATACTCAGAGTAATGAGCCATCTCAAGAGGAAGTATTATTAAATCTACTTCTTTGGGGGAAGGTGAGTGTTAGGTTTTTCTTCTGTACAATCTGGGTATTGAAATGGAATTCCCAACCATTGTGCAGATGGCTTGAGATTATCTCACAACTCCAGCAACTAGCATCTCTGTCGAGCATGTCTTTTCAAAATCCCAACATATCTGTACTGATCTGCAAAGCTCATTGAAGGAAAACACTATCAAGATGGCTCTACTCACCAAGGTGTGGATACACAGTGGACTATTCGAGATGATGTCAAGGAAGATTTTACAGCAAAAACATGGTGATAATGGCCAAAAAAAATAGTCTTCTAGAAACCGTATATATACAGTGAATCAAACATATTTATACAGTTAAACTGTTTATCCAACCATAACTGTTTACATTGCCTCTTGGGTGTAAATGGTTACTAAATGGTTGGAGCCTTACTCCCAGCAAGATCTATGACATCAATCAGCTCGAGGCCATGCGACTTGCTGATGCTGCTTGGCGCGAGGTGGATACAATGACAATTGGGCACTGCTGGCATAAGGCTGGGATTCTACCTTATGCAAATACTTCAGCATGCGCACAGCCCACTATCCCGATCTCATCACTTCTCAATGCTCATACCAACAATCATATGATCCCATCATGAATGCTGAGAGCCAGGTGGAGAGTGCGGTTGAAGAACTAATCGAGGGAGGTGCACTTAAAAAAGCAAACTGCATGGATATCGATGCACTCCTCAACCCTGCAGATGAAAGGCATGGAATCATGGAGACCACAGATGGGGAGCCCGGAGATATATCAAGCTGTGTTGGACACGCGACAAGCACGGGAAGATGCTCTGTTCTGGAGGTCATGATAATATCGAAGACGATTCAGCAGTTGAACGCTTGCCAACACATCGTGAGATGCTTGAGACTGCATCTGTTATCAATAAATACATCGAGACCCTAAATAGCCCATTGGCACGGAAACTCGCAACAGATTTGGCGTCGCTCAGCCGTCAAATGTGTTTAGAGAGGTCACAAGCCATAGAATCCATGTATATTACAGACTACTTTACTCGAGCATTGCGAATTCCTTCAGATTTCTTTGATTTCACATATTTCCTTTTTTGGTAACTACACATATTGCATAACTCTCCCATAACTTGTGCATACCTTCGACCTTCCACCGAGGGGGTATGCCTTATATCAGAGTCGACTGTAGCCATAATGTAATTAACCATATTACACCACCTTGTCCGAACATCCACAACGCTCCTCATTTGTCCAAAATCTGTTAGAGGGTATATTCCGGGGTCCTGTTTAGCTCGAAAGGTCTAGTTTCAGTCACATTGCTGAAACTATTCAAAGTTTTCGGTTGAACCTGTTGTTCCCGATGTGTGTAACTGTAGTACAACTCTGCGCAGAAGCTAGAAAGGTGCTCGTTGGCGAAATCGGCCATATTACCTACTGTCTATTGTACGAGATAAGGGCGGCATCTGCTAGATATAATTAACCTAAAGAGTATGTTGAGTGGTATTACAACGAGAAGGGGTGAAGACGTATGGTAGTATGTATAAGTTACGTCCCAGCGACAACGTTTGCATATAGAACAAACAATGAAAGCAAACGCGAAGTTCATCCACCAACTATGTTAATAACTGGCAAGGGTACATAATAACCAAATCTCTAATCGTCCATGAAACCGTAGTGGGGGATAGTGATGAAGCTATGCGCAGCTACAGCCCAAGGCGATAGCTTTTCCGTGTGATTCCAAAACTACATTTGAAAACGACCTATAAACCCAAATGCACAAAAAGAAATAAAAATAAAGAGCCGAAGAGCATCGATGAAGCAAGGTGGTGATGCAGCGAAGCGGAGGTGGAGAAATACGTTGCATGATAGCGGCAGGGGTCATCCACAATAAGGCCAAAACAGCAGCAATGCATAACCCAACAGTTCCACTGCACCTATTGCCCATACTGAAAAATTTGGTCTTCGCGCCAGGACAGCTCCATTAGCAACAACTGTCGCATATGTGGACCCGCAACTCTTGACGGTCAAAGCTGCCGCAAGGTCATACGTCTTCTGAAGTGCTGTCAGCGAGCCTGCTTGAACCGGATCTTTAAGCGCCTGTGCGTAACCACTCAAGACGCTTGCCGTGCACTGCGAACACGTGGAGTTTGTATTCGGGGGGAGTGCAGACCCTAGGGGGAGCTGATAGTAGTACAATTCAGTCGGATCAGGATTGCATACTGCATCTATGAAGCAATAGGTTTGTCTTGTAGGATCGTCAAGGCAGGCCGTGTCGCGCATAAGCCCATAGGCTTCCATAGCTATGCGAGCAAAGTCCCGATGAAAAGAAAGGATCTTATCGAAAACGAGAACGAACCTGTCAGAGTTTGGAGTACCATTATGTTCTGTACAGCTAACTCCTGCGAGCATTCCGTTCGAAGTGCAGATATATACCGGCTCATGGTGGCCACACATTGGTCCTTGCTTGGGGTAGTGTTACATGTTCCCCAAATCAGTGTGTTCATCAATGAGTAGTTACGTTGGGCCTGGTATTGTTACGTGAATTGGTGACCATAGACGGAAATGAATTGATTTCCTACCCTGATAAAAATTGCTGAAGTGCTGGAGAGTAACGAAAATGAACGACAAGACCGGAAGTCCAATGCGTTAGTCATGTTAGAGAAAAAATTGGAACATGTCAGGGTTGAGAAATTACGGGACAGGTCTGAGTCGAACGGCTGAGGAAAAGGGGTGGGAAGAGTTGGTGGTGAAGAAGGTATAGTCGGTATGGACTGACTAGCGGTTGTTGACGACGATGGGATGGATGATGTAGTCGTACTTGACGACGCTATCTGAGGCTCTGGTAAAGGATGTCGCTTATGTGGCGTCCAATTCATTCCTTTCGACACCAATGTACCCCAGGTTGGTGGATTGGAGAATACATCAAAAGCTACTGGATGGAAGAGATATCGAGTCGAAGCCGTAATGAGGATGATCACTAAGGGCACGAGTAATACCGTCCACCCTGTTCTTCGTCCGATGACACGCTTCTGCCCGCGTGAGGAGAGAGGGGAGAATCCTTTGCCAGTGGGACCGTCGGCTTGCAACATAACGCCACCTGTATTTTGTAATTTGTTACTCCGTACGAAAGGACGAGAAGGGGGAGGAGTGAACATGAGGAGATATAATATGATGATTGCAAGCAGTGCAGATCTAGAAAAGAGTGTGAAGGAGAAGGAGTGGAATGTTCAACAAATTCAAGCAAGGGGATTAGCACTGCTTTAAATCTGTTGAAGTTTGAGGACAAGCGCCGGTGAGGAAAGCTTCTCAATTGAAGCAGCAGGGATGGGAACGCCGTTTGTCCTTCGCTACTTCCACGACATAACAAGTAGGATCAATCTCGATCACCTCGTGAAACACCGATACAGATATAGGCACAACATAATCACACGGAATTCTTCTCTATCACCATCCTTCGCAGCCGTCTACAAATTGAAAATTGTTGTCTCACACCCCAGTTTCAACACAGCATAAATTAGCGGAAGATCAGGAAGAGCCTCCGGATCCGAATTCACCCAACTTGGAACGGAATAACTACCGGTTGAACTTAATTATAAAGAGGATGAACAGCTGCCACCTTGTCATGTCGCTTGCAATCATTCTCGCTCAAGAAAATTCAATGCCGCGAATTTGAAGAACGACGTCTGTACATCCCGAGATTACAGATACTGTTTCTTGGGCTTCAGTTAAACACGCTCAGAGCCACGACCTCGTCGTCGCCTGAAACGAGCAACAACTGAGAGAAACGTTCGTAGACCCTACATGCATTGGGGCTTGATGGGCTGTTCTTCTGTTTCTCGGGGCAGGCGTACAACCTGTCTCGTACTCTGTGATGCCTGTGCAGCTGTATTCCCCCTGGGCCAACGTTGGTGTGCTGGAGTGGTCGAGTTTGAGGTCCGTAGTCGAGGTCGGTCGTAAAATATGATAGCTGGGACAGAACTTTCGCGAGCAAGAGCACGATATTTATTGATTCAACTAATACTGCGTTCCGCCCATCACGAGTAGTGATCTCTTGCTCAGCTTCTTGAGAGAGTTGTTGCACGGTCACAGTCTGAGCTGAAACCAAGATATCACACTAACAATCGGCGAGATATTCTAGACATCCGTTAGAAAAGAAATCATAGACGTACGCCTTCATTTCCTCTTAGCATCGTCATCACATCCTGCGCGAAGGATATGGTCGAAAGAGGTGAACTTTTCAAAGCCATGAGAGTCGGAATCCTCATGGGATATATTTCGCCATCACATCTCTGAAGACGGTTCTGAAATACAACGCACCAGCCCCACGCGTAGAGGGGAACCATCGTTCTAGAGAAGTTCAAGTCCGTGCAGAGCGCATCAGGAGCTTCCAAATGAGGCAGAACAGATGTTGGCGGAGAGGAATACATGTTCTGGCGAAACTGGCAGCCGCAGAAGTGTTTAAGCAGATATTGGTTTGTAACTGCGTGTTCTTCCATGATGCGCTCAATAGACATAGGTGTCCCTGGGAGCACATGATATTTCCTGAGCGATGCATTTTATAATACAGTTTTCCACCTGTATTGCGAGACGCGCATCGCGAAGTGTGATGCCAGAACCGAAATACAGGATCAATAAACTGAGCGACCCGTGTGTTTGAAGGGTGGATATTTCGACAGACATTGAGCGACGCCCATTGAGGCCAGTACGGAAAGCGAGGATAGGTTCGTGCTAGAGGTCGTCGGATCGTCAGCTCCAGAAGGCGCGGTGCATTGTACTACCTTGTCGGAAGCAACAATCTCATGTATCCCTTCTAGAAGTTTGACCGCTTCCTCATTTGGAGGAATGAAAGATCTAAGTAAGGTGTGCCGTATTTTTCTCCAAAAAGCTCCCCTGCTCTCGGCTGATAGTCCATATACGGGAGTACAATGGCCAAATGTATTTTAGGAATTCAGGTGCAACGATGTATGGAGCTGGCAAATCGGGTGAGGGAGGTTTAATAACAGCGAAGTTATGTCTAAAGGATCCGTGTTTAGTTGGTTGTGGCATAAGATCAGGATATTTACGACCAGAAGCGGTGTGCAAAGTCGGAGAAGTTGAATTGGCTCGTGCATGAAACGCAGAGCGTCTACACTTATATGAGTTGCGCTACGAGAAGGCAACTTGAGGCATGCCAGCATGCTCTGTCTGGCGGATTGCTGCAAACAAGTCATTAGGGTCTCACTGTTGGCACAATATTACGTCATCATATGTTTGTTTAGCACGACCTCGACACGATGTCTTGTCGCCGAAATAGGTGAGCCTTCAAGTTTGTCGACTTCACAAGAAATGGCCTCGTAGTCTAAAAAAGTACAAAAATTGGTATAGGCTACAAACACTTTTTAGCGTCGCTCTTGTCCTGTCGGTTGCGCGCAGTATACACTCATCTCAAGGGCCTGGGCCCAATTGTTCATAGCACCCCATTCCCCCTTCATTTAAACGGGTTAACATGTGTGCTTCTCTCTGAGTTGCTGCACGTTCAAGTTCCTCAAGGCGATTCCGACAATCTAACAGATTGAAACAAAAACCAAGACGAGATAGTAGTTGGGGCGGTACCACGGAGCTTGACTCCGCAGTGGAAATGGAAGCAAACAGCGAAGGCGAGACACCGGCTAGTTTTTTTTGTGGAGAAGTCGACATGTTCAAGTTTTGGCGTAGCAGTTCTATGTACGAGCGATGTCACGCCGGCGTGGTAAGTAAATGAACTTGTCGTTTGTCAGTGATTATCATTCTTCTCTTCTCTGAACTGCCTGCAACAGCTAGTCGTCCTCCGAATTCTGACTCCTGAACGCTGCGGTACGAGACAACCTCTTGATCCCACTTCACCAATCAGCGCTAATCTACTTATGAAACTCACACGAAGATAAGAGGGGACATGGCCGTCAGGGAGATTGTCGCGTGGGCTTCCTTCCTAAATTTAAATAACAACTGATAAGTGATAACACCACAAGCCTCAAATTGGTCGAGAATTGGAGGTTTTGGACGCTTCCCTAATCCTACCGTTCCTCGTATACGACTCGGATGTTTGACTTCTACACATTCTATGGAAGGAACATCGTGATACGGGGTCACTCCAATGGTTTGAGTAACAAGGATTTGGACCCTGTTCCGACATTTAAGAAAAAATGGGAATGGTATCATGTCGCTGGATTCTGGGTCGCCGAGGGATTCAGTGTTTTCACGTTGCAAATTCCTTCTAGTGCCGTCGCTGTGGGATTAAATCCTGGCTATGCTATCATCGCCTGCCTTATCGGTAATCTCATAATCACCATCCCCTGTTGTATTACAGGTTGGATGGGGTCGAAGGTGAGTGGAGCTTTTTGAGCATTGTTAACGAATAATCCACTAAGCTAACTGGCATTGGTACCAGTACTCGATCAATTTCCCTGTCATCGCAAGATCGTGGGCCGTTCATTTTCCCCTCCAACTCCTCACTGAGTCCAACAATAGGTCATTTGGTATCAGAGGCGCTTATTTTGCCATGGTATGCCCTTAGTCCCGTAACACGTCATTAAGTGATGGAGTGATCGTCATTACAGGTGGTGCGTGCCGTGGTCTGCGTTATCTACTACGGTGTCCAGTCTTCTCTTGGAGGGAATGCTGTCCAGTGCATGATCGAAGCCATCTGGCCGTCATTCAAGACTTGGCATCTGAACGCTCTGCCCACGAACTCCGCAATCACGGCTCCGCAGTTGTTGGGATTCGCCATTTTTTGGATTGCATCCCTTCCATTCCTCTACTTGAGCGTTCCTGCTCTTCGTTGGATGCTCATGGTCAAAGTGGTGATCATGCCTTTCTTCGGCGTTGCTCTCTTTACATGGGCACTCACTGCTGGACATGGTTGGGGACCACTTTTTAGCATTCCGAACACGATCATCAGTGGACGAACTGTTGGGTATGTCTTCTGCTCTACCATCACAGCGACCATCTCCACAAACGCTAGTAAGTGGAGACAGATTGTGACATTGCACATGTTCATGATATCTGTAGCATTCGCCGTTAACATGCCTGACATTACGCGGTACACCCACAGTCCTCGTGGAGCATGGGTTTCGCAGGTTATCGCTCTCCCATTGATGATGACCTTGACGCAGCTCCTCGGAACGGTGATGGCTGCTTCAGCGCAAGTTATCTATGGGCAAGTGCTCTGGAACCCTTTGGCTGTCGTTACGCTGTGGGACAACCGGGCTGCCAAATTCTTCGCTGGCCTCTTCTTCGCCTTCGCCAATATGGGAACGAATATAACCGGCAACAGTATTCCGTTTGCGAATGATTTGACGGGTATGTTCCCTAAGTATATCAATATCAGGCGTGGTCAGTTTGTCTGCGCCATTCTCGGCTTCGCCATCTGTCCGTGGGAGATTGAAGCTAAGGCAACGCGTTTGCTAAGTTTCCTCGGCGGGTACGCTGCATTTTTGGGTCCTCTTCTTGGAAGTGAATTCTTTATCCATCGGAATTCTCCTAGAACGTCGTACTGACATGTTTTGATTAAGTTATGTTGTCGGATTTCTTCCTCGTTCGGAAACGCAGAGGGTTTCACATCTACAGTTTGTACCAGCGCAGTGGACTCTATTGGTTTACCGCTGGCTGGAACTTCCGCGCCCTAGCTGCCTTTATCATTGGTGTAGCGCCATTGCTTCCGGGCCTTGTCTTCAGCATCAATGCGTCAATTGGTCGGATTGCTGAAGGCATCATTAATCTCTTCACATTCTCCTGGCTGGTCGGACTGGTTTTTGCCGGGTGAGCTTTTTTCCAGCACCTTGCAATTGTCGAGTGTTGTGTCGCTGATCATAGGATCTCATAGCCTGGCATACTACATGATGTTCCTCGTTTTCCCTTTTCAGACGGAGGCCGATGAAGAAAACAAGGCCAGGGACATCATAGGGGCTCTTGACTATGATAGCAGCCCAGCTGAAAGCGTCGAACCTAGCACTAGATTTGGACACGAAAAGATGACCGACGAGAAAGTAGTTCCTATTTTAAAAGAAGATGACAAGAGTCAAATCGTCCCCCAACTTTCGGTAGTTTAGCTCAATTGCAGGCTCTGCTGAAAGTCTTGTTTGGACTTTCCGATCTGCACCCAGGGTTTCCAGGCCTTGGCTGCTTTGTATATCTGTCGTGGTTCGATGACATTCCATAGATCTGAGTTTACACCCATCGGACGTATAACGCTCCAAACATAGAAGGCTAGAAGGAATTTTTTTGATATTACCTTCAGCGCTATCCCGGATTTTTCCTTGCATGCCTTCTCGTATCAAGCACAAGCATTCTACGCATGCAGAGCCGCGCAATGTAATCGCCATCGACCCGTAATGGTGTCCTTGATCAGAGGTAACGAGGTCTGCACCCTCGATACCTTCGCCATTCCATTGTTACCATGGCAAAGGGAGCTCCAGAAGTCTGTTTTTATACTCCCTGGCAATTACAAGCGCTTTTGCGCTATGTCATTCTATTGTTGGCAGAGGTACCGGGGTCGATCTGAAAGGAATCGATGGTGATAGAAAGACTTTACATCACGATGACTCGCAATAGTTCTACAATAATAGTCATCCCTGGCTATCACTGATCTTCACAGATCTGCATATGGATTGAAGGCACCTTCAATCCACGAATGACTCCGATAGCTCACAACCGTGGAACGTTCTTTGTGTCTAGGGTGAATAAGGAATGTTTGATTGATCATACAGTACATAATGCATTCTTAAACCTTAGCAAGTGTGTGCACACCAGTGAGAATAAGGAGAACTGTTAGGGCAACACCCACTTATGTAGCTGCTAGCAATACTATGTGGGTTCTCTCTACAAGACATGAGCGGGCACAGCAAAATCAAAGGTCTGCTTAATTTGCTTACAGCCGATTGCATAATTGCTGGCACTAAACAACAACTAAACAAACAACCATGTATTTACAACATAATGGACTTACAAATATATCTTGCTATGCACAGCATCACTCAGCCTGTCCCTTTCTATGCCTTACCGCAAAATCAGCCGAGGCCCGAGATCTCAAACTAGCAGCTATCAACCTTTATGAGCGGGAGCTTATTTCTCTTCACGACATCCTTGATTGTTTCGGATTCTCAAGGAGGACTTTTTTGTGCATCCTCGCACAATGGAGACTGACAGGCGGCATGGTCCAGCATACATACGGTCTACATGGTCGTCCTCGCCTACTGTTCGACGATCTTCAATACCCCTTGCGTGTTTGACACCGACCAGATTGGTTCTTGGATGAACTTGTTGATCTTCTTCGGGTAGTGATGTTCCGGCTCGGCTTGGCCCAAAAGCCGCGGCTTTGGCTTTGGCTTTCTCGAGAGCTGGGCCGAGCCAAAGCTGCCACTCACGGCTTGGCCCTGGCCTGGCTCGGCCCAAGCCGCGGCTTTTGGCACAAATTCTCATCAAATTTATCTATAATGCAGATAGACACAGAAAAAATGATGGGAAGCCCCATGTGGAATAGAGAAAAACTTGGAATGTGATAGAACAATTTAACCTATGCCTTTCATCTCATGAGGGCATCAAATAATATATATATAGATTATAAGATAAGAAACACAGTTCTGCCACACCCAGGTTGTAGCCACTACATAGTGAGAACATCAAAATGTGAAAGAATGGCACATAGCAGGCCTCTCTTCTCACTAGACCCTTTAAATTACATGTAAATATATTAGAATCAAGTCTAAGAAATGAGGCAAAACTCACCGAGTTCTGCCATACCCAGGGTGTGGGCACTACATACTGAAAAGCTTGAAATATGAAAGAACAGCATGCCATGGGCCTCTCATCTCACTGTTCCCTTTAAATGACATGTAAATTAATTGAAACTAAGTATAAGATGATAGGAAAAAGCAGAACTCACCGAGTTCTGCCACACCCGCATACTGATGCATTGTTGATGGCTGTTTACAAATGCCATGTTCCTTGTCAATGTACGAGCTATATGATGTACTTCAAATTACAAAACAGAATGAGTTCACAAAAGGTCCAAAAATTTACACATATTTCATATTTCAATGATTAAATTAGTACAACTAAAGCTGCAGCCTGAGCCAGTGGCTTTGGCTTTCAGCTCCTCTGAGCCAGGTCAAAGCCATTGCTGGGCCATCACCAATGGCCTGGCCCAAATAGACTCAGCTTGGCCTGGCTCACAGCTTTGGGCTGGGCCAGGCACATCACTATCTTCAGGAGAACTGCTTTGTGTCCATTCATTTTACCACCATACTTTGGGAGCTTGACCATCCTGGGTACTCTGTCAAGAGACTGAAGCAGATTGCAGCAGAATGTAACAAAGAGAAGCAAAGTGCCTTTCTCTACCACATGGGCCAATACACACCAGATCAATTGGGCTTCCTTGATGAAACTTCAAAGGATGAGAAGACCCCTGGGTGATTGATGGTGAGGGAGAGCAAAGAAGGAAAGGAGGGCCCAGAGATGACAGGTTCTTTGTCTGTGGGCATTGGTTGTCAGAGGCTGGTCTCCTCCACTCGTAAGAGACACATGAAATCTACTGGGGCTAATAATGGTTCCTCCACAAATTTCCTCTTCAACTTCTCAACTGCTGTCTGCTGCTGTTTCCTCCACCTCCACAATACTCCTTTTCACATAAGGGTGTGGCAATTTTGGAAAAATTATGTACAAAGTGATGATAGTAATTTGTGAGTCCCAAGAAGGGTTGAACCTCCTTGACACAGGTGGGCACAGGCCAATCAATTATTGCCTGGACCTTGATAGGTGTTAGGAAACAGTCTCCTAACAGTCCTATTACATAATAATATTTTATTTTATTTTTATTTTATTTTATTACATCAAATTACACAACCAAATGCCCACAAATGCTACATTTGTTAGCATGGGAGTTTTATATTCACATGCATCAATATGTATGCATGCATTGGTAACAATATAGTACAATATGTGTAACATAGTATATAAACCTTAAATATACACCTAGGGGCCCCAGTTGGATTCTCTTAGGTATTCCATCCACAATAGTGGTGTGAAAGGCCTTTTTCAGCCAACTTGTCTATTTATAACCCCTCACATCAAATCCATCAAAACCCCCCATCATGTGTGTGCATCCCACCCTCTTTTTGTAGGAGAGCCTGCATGGTACAGCTAGCAGATTAGTGGGTGTCACCCTAACAATAGGATCCATTTTGATTCCATCAGAACCAATCATTAATCCTAGGAACTTGATCTCGCTTGCTTCAAATACACATTTTTCCAGTTTCTAAAATAAATCATTCTCTGCCAACCTTCATAGCACCTCCTGCACTATCACTTCATGGTTTTCTTCATCCTCCACTTCCTCCATCATAACAGAATACTTCCTTAAACATTCTTCCTCTTTTCTTTTCTTCTTCTCCTTCTTTACCTTCCTCCCATACCCATTACATTCCTTGGCACAATGAGTCATGTGTACTTTCCCAGTTTTCCAATCAATTTCAGGATTATGCTTATGTAACCACAGACATCCAATTATTAGATTGGTTTTCCCAAGATCACACACTTCAAATATGGCTTGTTTCTGATGATCCTGATACTTTAGTATCATAGTCACCTCCTCCTTGATAGTTCCTCCATGATTAATTGTTCCATCAATATTATACACCATTATAGGTTGCAACAGTTTGCGCATGCTAATCCCATTTCCAGTAATTAAGGATCAATTAATAAATAATTCTGTAGCACTGCTATTGAGCAATACCTCTACATCAATCACTGCATGGGTGTCCACTGTCTTCAATCCTACTGTCATGGTGATTTCAGGTTCTATTCACAGAGAGCAAATAAAGAATTTAGGGGTTTTCAGAAATAATACTTGGTAATTTCCTTTATCACATAGTTGACAACAGTTGTGCTCCTCTATATCATGTGATTGACAAAGGTTGTACTCATTTTCTTTATCATGTGATTGACAACAGTTGTACTCTTTGATTCCCTTTTCTGGTTGGATTTCCTCAGATACTAATACATTATAATGATTCTGGGTCACCAATGGGAAACCTTCACTAGGACTCTTCCACAAAATTCTTCTGCTTGTCTTCCTCCAGCTTCATCTCCTCAATTGTAGCATTCCTAATCTTTCTTCTCTGCCTACCATTCCTAGCAATGTGTTCTAGCTGCCCACAGTTAAAACATTCAAGTGGGGCTCATCTTCTTGCTTGATCAACCTCCATTGCATCTGCTGGTGCTGCTGACTCTATAACTATAGATGTCACTGTGTTAGGGCAACACCCACTTATCTGCTAGCTCGACTGTGCAGGTTTTCTCTACAAAAAGGGGGTGGGATTCATGCATGTGATGGGGGTTTTGATGGTTTTGATGTGAGGGGTTATTAATAGATAAGTTGGTTGAAAAAGGCTTTTCACACCACAAGCATGGATGGATTCCTAAGAGAACACAACTGGGGTTCCCTTAGATGTATATTTGCAGTTTATATACTATGTTACACATATTGTACAATGTTACACATATTGTACAATGTTACACATATTGTACAATGTTACACATATTGTACAATGTTACACATATTGTACAATGTTACACATATTGTACAATGTTACACATATTGTACAATGTTACACATATTGTACAATGTTACACATATTGTACAATGTTACACATATTGTACAATGTTACACATATTGTACAATGTTACTACTGATGCACTCATACATGCACATACATATTGATGCATGCAAAATAAAATTCTCATGCTAACAAAGTAATTTGATGTAATAAAATAAGTAAAATTCTATTTTGTAATGGGGCTGTTTCCTAATACACTGCCATGGCCAGTGGCTGTGCCCTTGGAGTTTGTGCGTGAGGCACCCTTCTTTTCTCAGACTTTCCTCCTGATGACTTTTCAAATTTACTATTCCTGTACATCAACATCAACTCTGCCTGTTCTTGCCAATATTGCTGACCAAGGTGCATTGCCCAATTGTACCACTCATCCAACCTCTCTGGCATAGAAGGTAGTCAGTAAATAGACTTGAATAAAGAGGGATTTAATCCTGCTTTCAAACATTCTACCAATGCTGCTTCTCCCATATCCATCTGCAAAACTTCTGCTTTGAACTGCAAAATAAATTCATCTGCCATTAGAGAACCTTGGCACATGGTTTTTAATTTAGCATTAGCTGTCACTTTGGATTAGAGTCTCCAAACTGTGCCTCCAGTTTCTCCAGAAATTCCTTGAAGGTTGCAAATGGTTTATATCCCACAGCAATTTGATTAATAGCCTCATTTGTCCAGAACTGTGCTTCCCCCCCCTGAATGTATGAGAGAGCAAACATGATCCTAGACTCAGTTGTATGAAACTCTGGCTTCCTCCCATGGATGTACAATACTATAGAGCTGATAAATGATTTTGTATTCTTCATGGTACCATCAAAGATTTGTGGGGGCACATACTAGGTAAGCACACTTTTCCATTTTCAGACTGCTCTGCTGCCTGCACATCATCCTAGGACATCCCTCCACCATCTCCACCATCTCAACATCTTTATCTTCTATTATCTCTGGTTTTACTTCTGCTTGTCTGGGCTGCGATGCTGCTAATACTGACACTAATTGCAATATTTGCACTGTAAGCACATCAATTTTTGCCTCTAGTGCTCACATGGGAACAGAATTAGGACTGGGATTAGGACCTAACTGGGGTACCAAACTCAGCAAAACCCATGATTTGGTAACTCATCAACTGTTTGGTTTGTCAAGCACTTCAGATCAATATCCCTTCCAACAGTGCCTGATCTCAGGAATAGTACTGAATTCAGCTTGTAACCAAAATAGTCATCTGAATAGAGTAAGGTAAATTTCAACCAAACCAGATCTGATTGGTTGTCTAGTTGCAGCTGTCCTAATGACAAGCGCTGTTTCTCAATCACTGGTGGTCACAATGTAAGGCAAGGCCTGACATCAGCTTATGAAAGAAAAGGTAGATTACATATATACAAGTACTTTCAGCTTGTGCTGAAAGGATGAGTAATCAGATGTGGCACAGTGAAACAATGATGTATGCACAAGTAAGAGAAGGTGCACTGATTGGGAAGTTGTGTTCTTCTGTTAGGGCGACACCCACTATCTGCTAGCTAAGACCATGCGGGTTCTCTCTATGAGAAGAGGGCAGAATATGTGTGTGTGATGGGGAATTGATGGTTTTGATGAATAGGGTTATTATTTGATGAGTTGGTTGAGAAAGGCATTTCACACCACAAGTGTGGATGGAATATCTAAGAGAACACAACTGAGCCTATCCCAATCAATGTCCAGACTCCATTCTGTCTTCCACATCATCAAACTGCTGCCAACCCCAGTAAATCCATTCCCAGAATGTCACTCACAGCCATCTACAGTGGTTGAGAGAGAACCACAATATGAGGTCAAATCCATCCTGTTGGAGCAGACTATATATGCTGCACAGGGGAAGAGACAACACATTCCTTACAACCTACCTGAGGTTTAGTTAGACTTACAGCTAGGGTTAGCAGAGGTAAGAACACTGTATTCCCACTACAGTACAGGTTCTCCTTATATATATAATAATAAGGATGTCACATGACTTGGGAATGTGTTTACCACATGTATGCGCAGTAACATGTGTATGCTGCATGTATTGCCTCATGTATGCAGCATGTATTTCAGGGTTTAATTTCAACACCCCCCCTCAAACTGTACAGTGCTCTAAGCAGCTAAGTTTGAGTCTCAAAAGTAATTCTGAGAGAGTCTCTAAATTTCCTGAATAGGATGGCACCAAGGTTCTTTGTGAACATGTCAGCTGGATTATCATTTCCAGGAATGAAAACGACTGTGACTTTGTTATTTTCTATGCATTTGTGGGTATAGTGATAGTGAATATCTATATGTTTGGTCCTTCTTTCCTGAACTGGATTTGATCTGATAAAGATGGATCCCTGATTATCAGTGCAGATTGGTACACACTTCAGTATATATCCAAGTTCCTGGAATAAGGACTCTATTCACACTGTCTGCCAACAAGTGTCGGAGAGAGCCATATATTTGGCTTCTGTGGATGACAGTGCTACAGTTTTTTGTAAATGGGACTGCCAGCACACAATTCCACTCACTAGAGTAGCAACGTAACCCATTGTAGATCGGCGTTTGACAGTGTCAGCTGCCCAATCAGAATCTGTGAATGCCTGTAGCCCTTTGGATTTCTCTCCATTGTAGACTATGCTATATTTCTGGGTTCCCACCAGATAGCACACAATGTACATCACTTTGTCTAGATGTTCTTGGCTAGGATTAGCCAAGAATTGCAACATCCTGATTACTGCATAAGCAATATCAGGTCATGTTCTGAGCATCAGATATAATAAAGATCTGATCACAGACTGATATTTTAATCTAAGCGCTGTATTTGGCATCGCTGTGTTTTCTGATGGTCTGTAACCAGTCAGGAGCAGAGTGGAGGCAGCTTTGGCATTTGTCATATCCAACCTCTTGAGCACTTTGGTGAGATATTTAGTTTGATCAAGTTTGACTTTGCTTGCAGTCTGGATGACGTGCATGCCTAAAAATTCCATGACTTTTTCAGTACTATGGCACTCCCAATGCTTCAGACAAGCATTCTTCATTTTATCCACAAGTTTCTTGTTCTTCCCCATGAACAAGCCATCATCAACATAGACCAGCGCAATAACAATGCTGCCTGTCTTAGGATCCTTGTGTATGAAAATGCTGGCATCAGAGCTGGCATGCACAAACCCAATGGTGCGAATAAATGCCTCTAGCTCTTTCCACCATGCTAGTGAGGCCTGTTTAAGGCCATACAATGCTCGGTGTAAGTGCATTACTTTGCACTCTTTTCCCTCGAGTCTGAAACCCTTGGGTTAATCCATATAGATCTCCTCTTCTAGTTTGCTGTATAAAAATGCAGTTTTTACATCTAGACCAGTCATATACATGCCTTCTAGAGATGCAAGTGCAAACATGAGGCGTATGGTCTCATAGCGGACTACTGGTGAGAAAATCTCATCAAAGTCAACACTTTCGACTTGTGAAAAGCCTTTTGCCATGAGTCTGGCTCATTTTCTTCCATCTGATTTCATGGAGAAAACCCATCTATTTTTTATTGTTTTTTGATCATGTGGAAGATCGATGATGTCATAGACTTGTTGCTTGCAAAGAGCCTCTAATTCTTTATGACAAGCTTGTTTCCACTCACATTGCTGCTGCCATGGTAGGCGTGCAATATCATGAAATTGGTTTGGAACTGGTTTATTTTGCTTAATGGTTTGACTGCTTTAGCCAGCAAATAAGCTTATCTCCACCTTCCTTGGTTATTTTTTGAATATAACCTGCTTTGTCTGGCTTCCCCATTGGGTGATCATGTTCTTGATTATTGGAATTGGGCACACTCTCGTGGGGTGCCAAACTTGGTCTAGCAACTGGTTCTTGCTGTTGAGATTGTGGTCGTGTTTGGTTATGATCTGATCTTGACCCACAGATCTCTTCCAATATCGATCACATGCAATATCTCTCTCTATGTCAGAAAGGAGTCACTTCTCTCCATAGGTATTGCTGAGATGGTTTGGGATGTTCCTCTGCCTGCCTGATCAATAGGGCAATTGCTGCCATTCCTGTTGATTATCACATTTTGGATGAAAGTCCTCAGTGGTTACTGGAGGTGGTGGAGGAGGAGCATCAGTCACATCATGATGTGCCTTTTTCTCACTTGGTACATCATCATCATCATTTTCTGATGATGGAGGAAGGGGCATATTTTGTGGCAGTATAGAATCATCACCATCTATTCCAGATGAGTGGTCATCATCTTCTGGTTCTGGAGGTGGAAAATCACCAAGGTCTGTCTTGGCAGGAGTTTTAGCTCTGGGACAGCATGGGAACAATGTTTCATCAAATAGTGCCATAGCACCAATAAATATTGTGCCACTAAGTCACATGAAATGGTATGCTTTAATGCCATCTTCTAATCCAAGGTATGTCATTAACTTTGATTGAGGAGCTAATGTGGTTGGACATTTCTCCTTGGATAGATAGATGTAAGCACTGCAACTGAAGACCTTCAGATTGTTTAGATCTGGGTGGACCTTCGTCAGGTCCTCAACAGGTGTCAGCCATTTCAGGTGCCTTATTGGGGTTTGGTTGTATAGGTGTGTTGCATGTTCAATGCAAAATTCCTACCATGATTGTGGTAGACAAGTGGTAAATCACAGGGTTTGTGACTTTTTTATTATTGTCCTTATGGCGCATTCTGTTGGTGAACATGGGGTGTGGACATCTCTATTTTAATGCCAAAATCCTTGAGCATATTTTGTAGCTCACAATCTTTGAACTCCCCCCCTGGATCAACATGCCAGTGCTTGATTGTAGCACCATACTGGATCAAAGCCATTGCCTGAAATTGTCTAATCGCTGCAGCAGCATCAAACTTCTTTCTAAGGCACTAGACCCAGATATGTGATGTCTTGTCATCCAGAAATACATAAAGTATTTATGTTTGTGGTACAATAGTACTAGGAGTTCCTTTAGATCAGAATGTATCAATTCAAAGGGTTTCTCTGCATGTGAATTTGATTTGGGGAAAGATTTTGAGGTCATTTTCCCTTCAGTGCACCCTGGACATATAATTTTGTCTTTAGAAATAATTAAATTCCTTGGGAATTTTATGGTGCTATTAGGCATTTTCCCTAGCGCCTCTTTGGATGGGTGTCCAAGTCGCCTATGCCAAGTCAAGTAGTCTGCGACATACATGGTTGCAACATTGATCCTCTTGGTGCTCAATATATGAGTTGAGCCCAATAATTCATGTCACATCTCCTAAGAGGGACACAATCCATAATTGGGTTTTTTTTCTCAAAAAATGAAATGTGTGCAGAGGAACCATGCACATTACTTCTGTCTTGTAAAAAGATGCCCATTGACAGTAATTAAGCATTACAGTCAGGTATGTAGTAGATGGGGTATTGTTAGGAAACAGTCTCCTAACATGCCTATTACCTAATACTATTTTTATTTTATTTTATTTGATTTTATTTCACCAAAATACACTACAAAATGCCTATATACACATTATTTGTCAGCATGGGAATTCTTTATTTACATGCATCAATATGTATGCGCTGATACGGCTCCCTATCGCCCTGCGCGCATACTACGGCATTTTTTGCGATTGTGTGCACCTTCTAGATGGCTTCCGCACACTTCGCGCAGCGCACTTTTGCGCGCCTTCATGCACTTTTGTGCACCTTTTGCATTTCTACTGCGCTTTTGGTTCCCCATAGCCGCCAATCATTGTGCACCCTAAATGCGCCTCATTGTGCTTCAAGCCACCTCCGTGCGCCCCCCCCCCACACTCCTTACCTGCCGTTTTCCGTTATTGCGCGCTCGATGCGCCTTTATGCGCTCCTTTTATGCTTTACTCGCAACTCACATTCCTTGCTGCACACTCACTGCACTATTCTTACCATCACACAACAATTCACCACTTCAAACGTGCTGCACATCGCGGCTTCCATCTTACTGGTGCATTTACTTGAGGCGCACCGTGATTCCAACACGAGCGAACTGTGCATTCTTACATAACTGGGCTGCTTTGCACCTATTTGGCATTGGACTGTGCGCACTTGGGCACTTTCGCATAACCTTGGCACTTTGGCGGTATTTGGCCTCGCACAACATCTTCTTATTGTTCTTCCGCATTTCCAATCGGCATCGCCTTGTCTGGTAACCAGCACAGGTCAATCACATCATTATTACTAAGGCGCAGCATGCGACACATAACACCGAAGCAGATTAATTGGGAAGGCCGCATGAGACTTAGCGCGCACCAATAATAGCGCATCGCACCAGAACAGTTGGATATTGAGCTATAGGTGCGCAAATCTTATTGGCTGAGGCAGCGGCATAGTGTGGTCAGGTTTAGATGGGCGAATGGATGCGCTTGTGGGTAGCACATGACGCTTCCTATTTTTATACTTTATTTCACCATTTTATCACATAAGCCATTTGTACATAGTAGCGGACAGATAGAGAATCCACAGGATCTTTCCCCCCCCTCATAGTTCATAGCTCAGTCAGCGTTGCACATAGTCTGTGCACCAGCGTCCAATCCGTGCGCCTTTGTAGTGCGCCCTTCATATAGCCGCGTTTGCGTTATCATTTGCGTCCCCTCATCGTATTGTTGCATTTTGTCCCTTGCATTGCATCCTTCATCCTTGTCTGTGCACTATCGTAGTGCGCCCTTCGTATAGCCGCATTTGCGCACCGTTTGCGCACTTATTTGCATAGCCGCATTTGCGCACCATTTGCACACTTATTTGCATAGCTGCATTTTGCGCACCGTTTGCGCCTTTTTCCGCTCCTTGCGCTTTCACTCCGTTTGCACCCCCAATCTGTGCACCACCTTCACAGTACATCCCAGTGTCGTCTTTGTCCTGTTACACCTCCCGCCTTCATCCTCATCGTTGTGCACTTTTGCGCTCTTGTTGCGTGTTTTTGCCTCTTTGCATTGCACACTTTTCCGCCACTGCGCATATCTTCCCTTTTGCGTACACTACTAGTGCACACATTGAAAATCGCTGTACCAGCCTCTCTATAGTCTCTGCGCCCTGAAGGATGATCCGAGGCCCTCTAAGCGAACTCCCCCCTCACCCCGAGCACGCCTGCAGTTGTAGGTTAAGTGTTCACCCTTTCTGTTGAGACTCTGCACTGAGTACCAACTGAACTCATCATTTTCTGGAGCCCACCGCGAGGGGTTTCTGTTTATCAGACCATATTTTAGACCTCCATCGGCTTGCCCTTCGCTTCAACATTAACCACCTTCGCACTCTTCATTCCGAGCTGCTAGCAACTGCGCTCCAGCTTGGGGAAATACCAGTATTTGAATCACTCTTCCTAAACAACACGCATCACTCGTCCGCACTGTCTTTACCTCCACCTTCACCTGAATCATCCCTACCTACCCTAACTCCGTCCGCATCACCGCATTTTTCCCCACCTTCGAATTTTGCTGCACTTTTACCAGATCTTAACTCTACACACCTTATTCCACCTACCATGGCTACCATGCACATGCCATCTGCATCTAACCAAAATGTGCCGTGCTTCGACCCTGCAAAACCGCGCGAACTCCAGAAGTACTTTGAGGAGCTTGCGCAACTCCTCTGCAATTGTAACGTCACCGACGAGACCGATAAGAAGTTCCACACAGTGCGCTATTTGGACAGCGACACTGCAGACACTTGGAAACTGCTACCAGAGTATAGCGCGATGCACAACTATGGTGCATTCAAAGACGCTGTCCTAAAGCTTTATCCTGGCTCTAGGGATGGCAGTAAATGGAGTATTAGCGACCTGGACAAGCTTATTGGTGAGACCGCATGTGTTGGCCTCGTAACTGCAGAAGAAATCGTGTGCTATTATCGCGCATTTTTCAACATTAGCGAATACTTAGTTGCGCAAGGCATATTGGCGTGCTACGACCAAAGCCGCATGTTCGTTATGGTGTTTCGACCAGACCAGCTAGAGCGCATTTTGAGCCGCCTTGCGATTGCGGTACCGAATCAGCCTGCAAATGTGCCATACTCATTAGATGCAATACGCGATGCGATCAACTTTATCTTTGAAGGCCCAGCGCGCTATTTCCAGCCACTTACTGGGCTCACAGCGCAAAACCCCGATATGTATGCGCCTTACTCAGCACCCAGCGCACCCATTTCCCAGCCACAACCTAGTGCACCCGCAGTCAAAGCAGAAGACATTTCAGTCTTATTCGAGTGCATGATACAGACGATAGTTACCGTGTTGAGCGCATCGCGCAGAGATGGCGGAAATGGTGCGCCTCGCTCAAACAACGACAAGTGCAATGGTTGCAGTCAGACAGGGCACTATATCCCTGAGTGCGCTTCAATTGAGCGCCTTATTAGCAAAGGAAAGTGTAGGCGAAATGCGGAAGGGCGCATTGTACTCCCAGGTGGCGCGTTCGTGCCGCGTTCTATTCCAGGCAATTTCCTAGGTGAGTGCATCGAGGAATGGCATAAGCGCAACCCAGGGCAGATTGCCATGGGTCGACTTTCATCTAATACCAATTCACAGCTCATCTACAATATAGCGCCTCGTCCAGCTCCAGCTGCACCTTTACAGTCGATGTACATTGCCGCTTCAGCTCCTGCAGCAGATTATATGCAAAGCGCACCAAATGCGCAACTAACCAAGGAAGAGCGCATTGATGCACTCGAGAGGGAGTTGATGGCGCTTCGGAAGAGGCAAGTCTTCGATGGCGTTGAAATTCTGCGGCGCGCACCACGCAATACATCCAATCAAGAGGGCGCGCATTCTACAACCACAGACATGGCACCCGCCGACAGTATTGAGTCCCCAGCTTCGCAATCCGCTGCGAGCGCAACTGAAACGCCCGACGAGACACCCATACATCCCTATTCCAACATTCCTGAGGCGCGTTTTGTGCCCACAGCAGCAGATAAACCAGACGTACCAGCTAACTCTTCCAAAGGCAAAGAGCCATCATACCACACTGTCATTCCCATCCAGAACCCGCAGTTTGTCGACGACGTATATGCGCGCGCCATGAAGGCGCCCTCCATTACAGTTTCACATGAAGAGCTTCTATCCCTTTCACCCAATCTCAGGCAGCGCCATAGAGAACAAGTCACCCCAAAGCGCATTGCAGCTACCAGTGCAGAAGTGGTAGCTACAAACCTTGTGAGCGTTATGCCATTTGCGCACTGTGAAGCGCGCGCGCCTTTTGTGGAAAATAAAGTGCTTAATGCGACACCTCCAGTTAGCGCAGCAATTGAAGCGCCTCTTCCTATTGTCGCAGGCCAAGGAGAAGCAGCCACTATCATAACATTCGACTCTGATACCCAAGCTTGCAATGTTTCTGCATTTGCACTTATTCCATTTTCCGCTTGCATTCCACTGACCTCTCTTACCCCTCAGCTCTACCTATCCCAGCATACCCACAGTCATGCACAGGCGCTCTTAAATTCGATTGACCCTGTGGCACTTATTCCAGCTGTGTTTCCGAAAAGCGCACATGCGCGCACAACTTTTATTGATTTAGCAGTGCGTGCACCGCAAAAGGGCGTAGTAACCAAGAAGAAGTATAAACCGGTTGCTAGAAAAGTCAAGCCATTTATTGCGCCCATCCCAAATGAATTCCGCATCGAGCGCAACATTATAGAAGATGATAAAGAAGAAGACGATGAAAAACTTGGGGACTGGATTGATGTGCTACATGGCTTTATGCATGCGATACGTCCCATTTCACAGTCTTTGGATGCGCAAGCACTCGCGCTGATACAGCCAGAGCCAAGCAAAAATGCGCAAAATGCATGCAATAGTGCGCTTATTTATGACGATGACTATAGCCAAGTTCCAAGGAGCGCAACAGCAGATGCAGAGGATGAGAAGTTAGATTTGGTGTGGATTTGGATGGATACCCTAACGCGCCCTAACGATTTCATAGATTCTGAGTATGGTGCGCTCGTGCGCTATGCAAGCACATTTTTCAAACACAAGGAGTGGTTATGGAAGTGCAATGTGCACGGCGCTCACCAGCTTGTTATTTGGCAGTCCAGATGCTTACCGATATTGCGCACCAGCCACAACAACGTTGTGCACAAGTGCTTTTATGCAACGCGATCCGCTTTGCTTGGTCACTTTTGGCGGCGCTATATGATGGCCACATTTCACCTAGTGCTGTACCGCATGCGCAAGTCCATCGCGCTTCCAGACATAGCGCTCGATATCACCACAACGCGGTTGAGAGAGATGGAAGAGTCCATAGTAGTGGACATGGAAGATGAAGAAGCAGTTGATGAAGAAGAAGCACAAGGAGATAGTGCTGAGGATGAAGAAAGCGCCGATGAGGTGCGCAACTAGTGCTCCACGCGCACCGCTATGGATACTTCACCTTTTTTTATACGTATGCTTTGCCTTCTTTCATTTTTTTATGTTACCTTTTCCTATTCGCGAAGTCGCATCTGGATGTGTTCCGTGATTGCGCAACCCATGGGTTTTACTGGCCGTGATGATCTACTGAGCCTTTCCCATTTTTTTTAGACTTTGTGATATCACGTGCGCTTCATTTTATCTCTTACTCTTTTATCGATGGACATGGTCAATATCTCAGTTGGGAGGAGGAAAGTGATGGTTGGACAATTTTTCCGCACCCCTTTGCATTTGCGCATCTTTGCGTGGTGCGCGTTTTTTGTGCGCTTGACATTTCTTGCTCGAACGTTGCTTATATTATCTCTTTTCTCTCACACATATTATTTGGGCTTACAAATTTCGTTTTATGGCACCATGGAAGTGCGTGCACACTTCACTGCTTCGGAGCGCACCATGCGTATCACAGGCGCAACAAAGAGATTGATTAACACACTATCTAAAACTTATACAATTGTGCAGCTATTCAATGGACTCCAGGAACTCCAGGTGCTCCGTGGCTGCACCCAGTTTCACCTTTGCGTCCGCCTCCGCTTGCTCCGCACTGTGCAACTGGCTCCTAGTGACCTCTAACTCGACGAGCGACCTTTGGACATCTTCTTGAAGGCGATCGTGTGTGGTGCCCAAGACTGCAACCACCGAGTGGCATTGCACTAAGTCGAGCGCCTCAACATCTTGACCTTGATAAACTGCATCCCCTGAGGTGTTTCCCGATCTGGTTTGGCGCGAGGATTGCATGTGCACACTTGCCTGGCGAATGGTAAGGCGGCGTGGCCTTGGGTGCACTTGCGACAGTGGAGGGGGCGCGTTTTCGACTTTGCGGTGCTTAGATGTGCGCTCTTTCGAGGGGCTGATGAGCCCCACATCACTCTGATCGCCCTTGTCAATTTGCGACGCGCCTTTGGAATAGTTAGCACAGCATGAAAGGAGGATGAAAAAAAAAAAAAGACACACCAGAGCACCCAGTAGCCACTTTCCTGCCTCTAGGAGTTGCGCGCAGCTGTGCGAGGGTGCGCTTCGTCCATTTGCACTTTCTCTTACCCTTTGCGCATGGGGCGCACCATTTTCCATTGACAGAGGCACACCTAGCCGGTTGGCCCATGCGGCGGCAGTTATCACACTAGCATAGAAAAGGGGAATGGTTTAGTGAGTTTGAAGCATATCCAAAGAAACTTACTGGTCCGCTATTAGCGTTGGAGGTGGCGCCAACCCCACTCAGTGGTGGCACTTCGACATACACGCGTTGCCGCATTGTGCGCACCGGGCACGCACTTGCGCCTTCGTCCGCACTGGCACTCTCATCGCTCTGCTTGCTCTCCCCCTCGCTCATCACCCCACTCTCCCAAGACTCCCCAGTTCCTTTGCCTACAACCTCAGCATCGGTAGCTCCAGAAAGCGCGCGCAAAGAGCGCACCAGCGCGACGCGCGCCTTTTCGTCCTCCTGCGCCTCGGCGGTATCTATATCGCTCGCCTCGTCAATTGCTCTGAACTCACCTTCCAGATGCTCCAAGTTAACCTCGGGCGCCTGCAATTCAGCGGTCAAGAGTGCACGGCGTGCCTTGTGCGCTTCGGTGCGCTCTGCGTGCGCTGTATGCTCAAATTCCTCAGACCTCTCTTTCTCCTCAATCATCTTATGCATATCGGGCATCAGCTCCTCGCCCCAAGCAAGCCACTCCTCCACCATGATCCCACTGAATGCGCTACGTGCCTTTGTGAGGAGCGCGTCGAGTTCTGCGTCATCTTGGACAGAGTCCACACGGTGTTTATACATGTTCTATATGCCCCAACCCTTAGCAACCTGCACCAGTTATAGAAACACAAAAAAGCGCACCAGTTTACTACAAAACCCTTCACCCCAAGCTTGCATTATTGTCTGCTCACTCCCAGCAGCAGGGAGGGTCTCATTGAGAGCCAGGATCATTTGTCTGAGGGCTAAGGTAAATGCTGAAGCCATTGGATTGGGTAGAGATGGGTTGTGGAAAGAGTTATAGAGGATAGATGGTGGTCAGAGATGGATAAGGAGAGGATGGCCGCTTATGTGAGCGAAGAAAATTTTGCGCTGACCAATCGCATGCTGCCTGAGGACAGTCAGTACTTCAGTTGGGAGGAGATGATATGGCTCCCTATCGCCCTGCGCGCATACTATGGCATTTTTTGCGATTGTGTGCACCTTCTAGATGGCTTCCACACACTTCGTGCAGCACGCTTTTGTGCGCCTTCATGCGCTTTTGTGCGCCTTTTGCATTTCTACTGCACTTTTGGTTCCCCATAGCCGCCAATCATTGTGCGCCCTAAATGCGCCTCATTGCGCTTCAAGCTGCCTCCGTGCGCCCCCCCCCCCCACACTCCTTACCTGCCGTTTTCCATTATTGCGCGCTCGATGCGCCTTTATGCACTCCTTTTATGCTTTACTCGCAACTCACATTCCTTGCTGCACACTCACTGCACTATTCTTACCATCACACAACAATTCACCACTTCAAACGTGCTGCACATCACGGCTTCCATCTTACTGGTGCATTTACTTGAGGCGCACCGTGATTCCAACACGAGTGAACTGTGCATTCTTACATAACTGGGCTGCTTTGCGCCTATTTGGCATTGGACTGTGCGCACTTGGGCGCTTTCACATAACCTTGGCACTTTGGCGGTATTTGGCCTCGCACAGCATCTCCTTATTGTTCTTCCACATTTCCAATCGGCATCGCCTTGTCTGGTAACCGGCACAGGTCAATCACATCATTATTACTAAGGCGCAGCATGCGACACATAACACCAAAGCGGATTAATTGGGAAGGCCGCACGAGACTTAGCGCGCACCAATAATAGCGCATCGCACCGGAACAGTTGGATATTGAGCTATAGGTGCGCAAATCTTATTGGCTGAGGCAGCGGCATAGTGCGGTCAGGTTTAGATGGGCGAATGGACGTGCTTGTGGGTAGCACATGATGCTTCCTATTTTTATACTTTATTTCACCATTTTATCACATAAGCCATTTGTACATAGTAGCGGACAGATAGAGAATCCACAGGATCTTTCCCCCCCCCCATAGTTCATAGCTCAGTCAGCATTGCACATAGTCTGTGCACCAGCATCCAGTCCATGCGCCTTCATAGTGCGCCCTTCATATAGCTGCGTTTGCATTATCGTTTGCGTCCCCTCATTGTATTGTTGCGTTTTGTCCCTTGCGTTGCATCCTTCATCCTTGTCTGTGCACTATCGTAGTGCGCCCTTCATATAGCCGTGTTTGTGCACCGTTTGCGCACTTATTTGCATAGCCGCGTTTGCGCACCATTTGCGCACTTATTTGCATAGCTGTGTTTTGTGCACTGTTTGCACCTTTTTCCGCTCCTTGCGCTTTCACTCCATTTGCACCCCCAACCTGTGCACCACCTTCACAGTACATCCCAGTGTTGTCTTTGTCCTGTTACACCTCCCGCCTTCATCATCCTCATCGTTGCGCACTTTTGCGCTCTCGTTGCGCATTTTTGCCTCTTTGCATTGCGCACTTTTCCGCCACTGCGCATATCTTCCCTTTTGCGTACACTACTAGTGTGCACATTGAAAATCGCTGTACCAGCCTCTCTATAGTCTCTGCGCCCTGAAGGACGATCCGAGGCCCTCTAAGCGAACTCCCCCCTCACCCCGAGCACGCCTGCAGTTGTAGGTTAAGTGTTCACCCCTTCTGTTGAGACTCTGCACTGAGTACCAACTGAACTCATCAGCGCATGTATGCGCATGTGTGCATGCGTCCATAATAACATACTACAATATGTGTAACATAGTATATAACCTTAAAATAAATACTAGGAGGCCTCAGTTGAGTTCTCTTAGGTATTCCATCCACATTAGTGGTGCGAAAGGCCTATTTCAGCCAACTGTTCTATTTTTAACCCTCGCATCAAATCCATCAAATCCCCCCATCATGCATGCGCCCCCCCGCCGCCTTCTTGTAGGAGAACCCACACGGTCCAGCTAGCAGATTAGTGGGTGTTGCCCTAACAGAAGAACTCAACTACCCTATCAGTGCGCCTTCTCTTACTCACGTGCATATGTCATTTGTCTCAGCATGCCACATCCGCTTATGCATCATTTCGGCAAGAGCCGGAATTAATTGTATATATGTATTTACCTTTGCTTTTGTAAGCCGACACCAGGCCTCGCCTTACATTGCGACCACCAGTGATCGAAAGGCAGCGCTTGTCATTAAGACAGCTGCAACCAGACAACCGATCGGATCTGGTTTAGCTAAGATTTACATTACTCTATTTGGATGACTATTTTAGGTAGTTACTAGCCAAATTCAGTAATAGCCCCGAGATCAGGCACTGTTGGAAGGGTTATTGATCTGAAGTGCCCAATAGCCAAAATCACATGTTTTGCCATGTTTGGTACCCGAAATAGCTGGATCACGTGACTCGAAATTTTGCGAAAACATTCTCCAGTCGAATCTCTACACAGCCGAAGAAGTGACTCATCACAGATTACATAATTATGTCAGAACAAGCAGCTTCGAATCCTGGACACAACCCACACCTATTCTTGAAGCCAAAATTGATGCTCTAACAGCACAAATATCCCAATTAGTGTCAGTATTAGCAGCATCCCAGCCCAAACAAGTACAAACAAATGCAGAAACAGTAGAAGATAAAGATGATGAGATGGAGGAGATGGTGGAGTGGATGTTTCAGGAGGGTGAGCATGCAGAGGAGAGATCTGAGAGTGGAAAAATGTGTTTACCTAAATACATGCCCCGCAAATATTTGACGGTACCATAAAGAACACAAAATCCTTTATCAGCTCTATAGTGTTGTATATTCATGGGAGAAAGCCCGAATTTCATATGACTGAGTCTAGAATTATGTTTGCTCTCTCATACATCCAGGGAGAGAAAGCACAGTTCTGGAGAAACGAAGCCATTAATCAAATTGCCGCAGGATATAAACTGTTTGCAAGCTTCAGGGAATTTTTGGAGAGGTTGGAGGCACAGTTTGGAGACCCTAACCCAAAGGCGACAGCTAATGCAAAATTAAAAACTATGCGCCAAGGTTCTCTGACTGCAGACAAATTTATTTTGCAGTTTAAAGCAGAAGCATCACAAACCGATATGGGAGAAGCAGCGTTGGTGGAATATTTGAAGGCAGGATTAAATCCCTCATTATTCAAGTCTATCTATCGACTACCTTCTATGCCAGAGAGGTTGGACGAGTGGTATAATTGGGCAATGCATCTTGATCAGCAGTATCGACAGGAACAGGCAGAATTGAAATTGATGTATGGGAATTCCAGATTTGGAAAGTCATTGGGAGGAAAGTCCGAGAAAGGAAGGACACCTCAGGTACAAACTCCGAGGGCACAGCCACCGGCCATGGCAGTGACACCTATTGTTAAGGAGTCAGCAGCATCGACAGATGCGATGGATGTTGATCGAGTAGGGAGACAAGCTCCAGTTAAATGTTTTAACTGTGGGCAATTAGCGCACATGGCTCGAAATTGTAGGCAGAAAAGGAAGATTAGGGAAGTGACAGTTGAGGAAGTGAAGTTGGAGGAAGATAAGCAGAAGAATTTTGTGGAAGAGTCCCAGTGAAGGTTTCCCCATTGGTGACCCAGAATCAATATAATGTATTAGTATCTGAGGAAACCGAGAGTGAACCCGAAAGAAAATTGAAGAGTACGACCATCATCATCTATTTAACAAAGAAAAATGCCCAGCCTTATTTCTGAAGACCCCTAAATTTTTTATTCGCTCAGCGTGGATAGAACCCAAAATCAGCTTGACAGTAGGATTGAAGACAGTGGACACGCATGCAGCAATTAATGTAGAGGCATTGCTTGACAGTGGTGCTACCGGATTATTTATTAATCAATCCCTAATTACTGGAAATGGTATTCACACGCATAAACTACAACCTATAATGGTGTACAATATTGATGGTATGATCAATTGTGGAGGAACTATTAAGGAGGAAGTGATGATGATATTGAAGTATCAGGATCATCAGGAGCGAGCCGTATTTGAAGTGTGTGATCTTGGGAAAACCAATCTGATAATTGGATGTCCATGGTTACAAAAACATAATCCGGAAATTGATTGGAAAACTGGGAAGGTACACATGACTCGTTGTCCTAAAGAATGTAATGTGTATGGGAGAAAAGTAAAAAAGGAGAAGAAGGAAAAGAAAGAGAAAGAATGTCCGAGGAAGTATTCTGTTACAATGGAGGAAGTGGAGGATGAAGATATGCCAAATGGGGAACTTCCAATTATGACAAGTAAAGAAGAACAGAAGCAGACCTTTAGGGAAATTCGTGGAGGACAGTCATGGGATAAAAATGTAGAGAAAGTGGAGAAGCCAGTGGCGGAGTGGGTGCCAAAAGCCTACCATAAATATTTGTCAGTTTTTCAGAAGAAGGAATTGGAGCGGATGCCAGTGCAAAAGCCATGGGATCATGCTATTGAAATGAAGCCGGGATTTGTGCCAAAGAAGTCAAAAGTCTATCCATTATCTCCGAAGGAACAAGAAGAAGTGGATGCATTCCTTAATGAACAGTTGTGCAAGGGATACATACGACCTTCGAAATCACCGCAGATATCACCAGTATTCTTTGTACCAAAAAAAGATCACAGGAAGAGGATGTGTACAGATTATAGGTATTTGAATGATTGGACAGTGAAGAATGTGTACCCTTTGCCGTTGATCTCAGAGATAATTGACAAGGTGGGAAAGGCCAAGGTCTTTACAAAATTGGATTTACGCTGGGGGTACAACAATGTACGAATAAAGAAAGGAGATGAGTGGAAAGCAGCATTTGCCATGCGTTGAGGATCCTTCGAGCCGCTAGTCATGTTTTTTGGGATAACCAATAGTCCCCCAACTTTTCAAAATATGATGAACGATATTTTCAAGGATGTGATAGACAAAGGCATGGTGATAATATTTATTGATGACATTTTGATATTCATGGAAGATGAAGAAAATCATGAGGTGATAGTACAGGAGGTGTTGAAGAGGTTGGCAGAGAATGATTTATTCATTAAACCAGAGAAGTGTGTATTTGGAGCAAGCGAGATTGAGTTCTTGGGATTAAAGATTGGTCCTGATGGAATCAAGATGGATCCTATCAAGGTACAGGCAATTGTTGATTGGCCCATGCCTACCTGTATCAAGGAAGTTCAGGCTTTCTTGGGACTTGCCAATTTTTATCATCGCTTTGTGCATAATTTTTCCAAAATTGCCGCACCATTACACAACCTTACGCGAAAGGGAGTAGTGTGGAGATGGGGAGAACAACAGCAGACAGCATTTGAGGAGTTAAAGAGGAAGTTTGTGGAAGAGCCAATATTGGTCCCAGTAGATTTCACACGTCCCTTATGAGTGGAATCAGATGCATCAGACTTTGCTACTGGAGCAGGATTATCAATGCTATGTGAAGATGACAAATGGCATCCTTGTGCATATTTGTCTAAAGGGTTGAATGATGTGGAGAGGAATTATGATGTGCATGATAAAGAGATGTTGGAAATAATATGAGCTTTGGAGGCATGGAGACATTATTTGGAGGGATGTATGCATCAGATTGAGATCTGGACAGACCATCAAAATCTGCAGTATTTCATGTCTGCTAAAAAGCTTAACCGTTGACAAGCATGTTGGGCATTATTCCTATCGCACTTTAATTTTCACTTGGTCCACAAAGCGGGAAGCTTGATGAGGAAAGCAGATGCATTATCCAGACGTACAGATCATAAAAGGGGAGTGGAGGAGGACAATAAAAATACTACCCTACTCAAACCTGAATACTTTCGTATTTGTGCTATGCATCAAGGACATTTATTGGTGGATAGCTCAGAGACAGAAATGTTGTCTAAAATCAGGCAATGTTCAGAGATGGATGATGAAGTGGTGGAAGCTGTGAAAGCTTTGAGGAGAGAGAAGAAAGGTAATATTAAAGGAGATGAATGGGTTAAAGAACAAGGGTTAGTGTTGTTTAGAGGAAAGGTCTATGTACCAAAGGATCAAGATTTATGAAGGAAGATCGTATGGTTACATCATAACACACCAGCTGCTGGACATCCAGGAAGGTGGAAGACATTGGAGTTGGTAATGAAAAATTATTGGTGGCCCAGAATTTCAAAGTATGTGTTGGGGTATGTGGATGGATGTGACACGTGCATGAGGGGAAAGAAATTTCCAGAAAAACCTGCTGGGAAATTAATGCTGAACCCTATACCTAAAGCACCATGGCAAGACATATCTGTGGACTTTATCACAGGATTACCTGAAGCTCAAGGATACGATGCAATATTTGTAGTATGCGACCACTTTACAAAGGAAGTCCATATCATTCCTACTACTGCAGAAACCTCATCGTTGGGCTTGGTGCGCCTCTATCTAAATCAGGTATGGCGGTTACATGGATTACCTGATACGGTTATCTCCAATCGTGGATCACAATTTGCTTCTGCATTTATGCGAGAGTTAAATAACATATTGGGGATTCAAACCAAATTGTCTATGGCATATCACCCACAAACTGATGGGCAGACAGAGAGAATGAATCAGGAGTTGGAGCAGTACTTATGCATGTTTGTCAATCACAATAATAAATTCCATTCGGCTACTCGCATGTCACTCTTCTTCGCTAATTATGGTTATCATCCCAGAATGGGAGTAGAACCATGAAGGGAAGTCAAGGTACAATCAGTGGAGGACTTTGTGTCAAAAATGCGAAAGATGCAGGAGGAAGCAGAGGCAGCGTTGATGAAAGCACGTGATGATATGATGCGACACGTGGATCGTACTCGAGCTGTTGCTCCAGAGTATAAAGTTGGTGACTTGGTATGGCTAAGTACCAAGGATCTGAATATTCCACGACCTTCAAGAAAGCTTACAGAGAAGCAAGTTGGCCCATATCCAATTTCTAAAATAATTTCACCCAATGCAGTAGTGTTAAAATTACCTCAGTCATTCAAGATTGATCCTGAGATTAACATTTCCCGTTTACGCCCTTACCGCCCACCCACTATTCCTGGTCAACAAACTACTCCACAGCCTCCAATAATAGTAGAAGGTGCTCCAGAATATATTGTGGAAGAGGTTTTGGACTCACGTCTTCGACGAAACAAATTGGAGTTCTTAATCAAGTGGAAGAACTACACTGATGAAAATAATTCATGGGAGCCAGAAGAGAATTGTAAGCGAGCGTGCAAGGCAATCGCCCAATTCTTTAAATGTAATCCAAATGCTCTGCGTCGCATTGCTAGAATGGTGTATGAGGGGATGAATTTCTGGCCTTACCAAAATTTCACAGAGGGGACAGATACGATATTTTCTCGCCTGGAAGTCGAGGCCTAAAAGGGGGGTAATGTTAGGAAACAGTCTCCTAACATGCCTATTACCTAATACTATTTTTATTTTATTTTATTTTATTTTATTTCACCAAAATACACTACAAAATGCCTATATACACATTATTTGTCAGCATGGGAATTCTTTATTTACACGCATCAATATGTATGCGCATGTGTGCGTGCATCCGTAATAACATACTACAATATGTGTAACATAGTATATAACCTTAAAATAAATACTAGGAGGCCTCAGTTGAGTTCTCTTAGGTATTCCATCCACATTAATGGTGTGAAAGGCCTATTTCAGCCAACTGTTCTATTTTTAACCCTTGCATCAAATCCATCAAATCCCCCCATCATGCGCGCGCCCCCCCCACCACCTTCTTGTAGGAGAACCCGCACGGTCCAGCTAGCAGATTAGTGGGTGTCACCCTAACAGGTATGTATAATCGCATTTCATGCATCTCTGACTTCCTGTGACATACTATCTGATGTCTAATAAAGACTGCTCCTTTTCCTACTATATGAGTAGTACCCATGGCTGATTGAACCAGAGTAGAGTCCTTTCTCAGTAAAGGCTCATAAGAAGTGAAATCTTTCATTTCACTAGTGAAGTGTTTTGATGTGTCTGAATCCATGATCCAGTCAGCACCTTTCTTACAATTTCCATTTGCACACATAACACATATATTAAGATGTAAATTGTTCCATGATACATTTGATAGCAGTAAAATTTCACATGAAAAGTTCACTGTAATCATTGGAATATTAATCTTAGTGCTTGCAGCAGGGAAAAAGACTGACCTATCATCATATCCTCCTGTTTCAAGTGCATCTCGTCGATGGCTTTTCATACTTCCTCATCAGAAACTGGAGGTTCTGATCCGAGGGAGACAATGTCGTCTTCTACCTCCACAATCCTTAGTTCTGGTTTGATCCTCCTCCTTTTACCTTCTCGCACTGTTAGGTGCTCTTCCAGTGGTTGCAGATTTTTTGTGCTGTGCAGAAGATGCATTTGCTCAAGGGTGTCTTGAGCTTGCTGATATTCAGCGTAAACTGAATGAGAGGTAGAGGCCATGCCCATATATGCCTGTGCAGGCAGTCGGTGGTAAGGATCCCTTGTGGGAGTGTGGTCGCACTTTTTGATGTGCTGAATGAGTGGCATCGGCGGTATGATGGTGTCATTACCATTTATGGTGGTAAAGGCACTGGAGGCGAGGTGGGTATGTTTCTCTTTAGGCTTTTCCTCCTTAGTCTTTTTGTCCCCATGTCATCTATGTTTTTGGGACAAATCTCCATTGTTGTTTTGAGGCTGCCATTTGGGGTTTCCCCCTTTGCATTTGACAGTGGAAAGCTTGGTGGCCTGAGGTGGGCTAGTAGGTTTCCCAACTGCTGTGTGCCTTGAGGCTTCAGCGACAATGGAGTCCTTGACATGTTTAAATATTAAGGCACTAGTAGTGGTCGTGTTAAGGACCATGGTGGACAAAGAATCGTACTCATGCAGCATCACAGCAAGTAGGATCATCGCCTGAACTAGTTTGGGGATGGCAATGTTGGCAGCCATGAGGCACTCAAACTTGTTAGCCATCTTAGCAATCTCTGGCATGGGATTTGCAGCCAGAATTTTGATTGCTATTGCAGACCTAAAGTCCGCAAAGACTTGGGAGGGGCCATTGACACCATAATCAGTGTGAATGAGGTCACACACCTCCTCAGCAGTGTCCTTGGTGTTGGCACGCTGCCAAATTGAGGGGGCCAGGTGGAGCACTAGGCTACCAATAGCCTGGTCATTTTTGTTGCTCCAGGTCTGGAGCTTGGCAGTAGCATCCACTACAAAAGCAGTGTTTGTTGCCATCAAAGGAGGTGCCAGAGGTGGTTTCATTTCCACCCCGCTAGTTATCTGCCAGAGGCCCTGAGACCTGAGCCATGCCTTCATGGAGTCAGCCCATTGAATGTAATTTGAGCCATTGAAGGTTTGTACAAGTTTTTCAAGGGTTGAAGACATGATTTTGTGGTGGCGGCTGTTATAAGCACTCAATCAGTCTTTTATCCAAGAAAACATGTTTCACAATCTCAGGAAAAAACACTCCTTCAGAGTGGTTAACCCTAGTCAACCTAGGTTTTTAAGTGCAGCTTGCAGGGAGTGCGATGCAGCTCATGAAGAGTGCAAGGTTATAATTTGGAGACTATGAAGTCAATGTCGTTTGCAGCCAGTTAAGGCGCATTTGCGATGTGCCCAGAAGGGCCCATAACCTGTTGGAGCAGACTATATATGCTGCATAGGGGAAGAGACAACACATTCCTTACAACCTACCTGGGGTTTAGTTAGACTTACAGCTAGGGTTTAGCAGAGGTAAGAACACTGTATTCCTACTACAGTACAGGTTCTCCTTATATACATAATAATAAGGATGTCACATGACTCAGGAATGTGTTTACCACATGTATGCACAGTAAGCGCAGTAACATGTGTATGCTGCATGTATTGCCTCATGTATGCAGCATGTATCTCAGGGTTTAATTTCAACACATCCTGGATAGTTGATTGCATCAGGGAAAGCTCAAGTACCTGGTGCATTGGAAGGGTTATTGATACAAGGAGAACTCATGGGTCAAAACTCTGATATGAATGCTTCCCAGTTTCAAGGAGTTTCATTGGTGGCACACTTCTGCACCTCAACACATCCATGCAGTGGACTTTGGCTAAATACAGTTTCAAATGCATTGAGGTGATGCATCATAAAAGGGGGGTGATGTGAGGGGACTAGGAGGTCTTTAACAATTTTCTGCATTTGTTCCATATTTTTTCCCATCTTATTTTGCCCTATCCTTCATTTTCTGTGTTTCTATCTCTATTTTATGATTATTTCCCCCTTTTTCCCACATTTGTACATATTGACAGTTTAATTTTTTTAGAGGGCCCCTTTGTGATGCCTACCCACTGATATGATGTCATTCCATAGCTTCAATCAGTCTTTTTCTATTTTTAGACTAGTATTTGATTTTTGGGTCTTTCACATATACTGGGCATTGACAGATGGGTCAGAGTTTTCTCTTTGGTTTCCCCTCTGTTAGGTGCACCTGAGGTGTCTGTACTATGTAGCATAATATTAACTTTGGATTCCTCTATGTTAGCTCACTATTAGCTTTGAGGTTGCCCATACACTCATGTCACTGTCACTGAATTCACCATGGTGATGGACACTGCCCTCTTGTCTCAAATTGATGAGACCTTTCCCTTCCACAAGCCAACAATCCACATTTTGAATCATCAAAAAAGTCTTCCACTTTCTACATAGTCATATAAGAACCAGTCTTACATACTTTTAATCCATCTTTTACTACTATGTCACAACCAAGAGCATTAACACAATATACATTATTTGTGTTCTGTGCTTTGTGACCCTTAGTAAAGGATCTCAACTCACTATGATTATCATTGCCCTTCAAATTCCCTACATTGGCATAAGCGGCTTAGCTGATTCCATAGGATTCCCCCGGGCCGCTTCCAATTCCCTCTGCCGCTTTTTGTGTTGCCACGTTCGTCTCATCGGATGCTTGGTACCATGCTTCAGCAAATCTTCCCATGTCCTATACCGCGGCAAATTATACTTCCTTAGCATGTGACTCATGATGCCGCAGTCTTTGAAGGATCTGAAGTGGTGATATCAAGGAATCCTTTCCTCGTCAAGAGTGGCATTGGGTCTGCAGCACTCAGAGCAGAGATGGGTTCAAGGTCACTCAAGCACGCGTTGGAGTTGTTGCGTAAGTCCCGTAGTGTCGACGTGAGGGGCCTGTTTGCGTGGTTGGAGAATATGATCAATGGAGAACAGGTCGTGTGCGTTCTTAGGGCTGTATCGGCCATCGTACGTTGAATGTGGCTTGCAAACTGGATTTTCCTGCAGTTAAAGGATTAGCGGAGAGGAAGGAGATAAATTGGAACAATGCTAGGACCAAAAGACGAACTGTAGATGGAGAGGAAGAATTTCCGGGCCGTCAGCTGCTCTCGTGCCTTAAGATACATTGACACAGAAGGAGGAGTTAGACGGCAAAGAGGTGATGCTGGTGCCTTAACATATGGCCTAGGGGGGCCAAGTATAAGGATTGAGGGACATTAGGCGAGGGCATATGTATTATGTTTGCGTGGTTCTTTTTGTTGTCAGAGGCTCAAACAGTCGTGGACGACAGGGCGGAGACAAGCAGAGGCCTTAAGAAATCTAAACACAAGCTTGAGATTATTTTGTAGCACATCCTCTCGCTACAAATTATGGGTCCCTCGCCCTCCGTCTTCAAAATAATTCCAACCATTCAGCAGTATGACTGGGGAAAGATAGGTCACAACGCTAAAGTTGCTCAGTTTGCCGCCGCGTCCAGTCTTCCCAGTTTTTCTGTTGACGAATCACTTCCATATGCGGAGGTACTATGCCATCTTGATTATCCGCAAGTAACGATAACCTCCTTCGTTGTATAGTTATGGATGGGCACACACCCCAAGTCTCCTTCCCACGTCCGCTTCTCAGGCAAAACTCTCTCTGAGCACCTTGCAAGTAACCCAAACCTCATTGGCAAACGAGTCATCGACAGATTTGACGCGACTGATGGAAATCTACCCTTTCTCTTCAAAGTCCTTTCCATTGAAAAGGCCTTGAGTGTGCAAAGTCATCCCGATAAGAAGACTGCCGAAACTCTACACGCGCAGCAACCTGACATCTACAAAGGTCTCTCCCCACAACTGTGACTTATGGTACCTAATTTTTAAATTCTCCAGACCCGAACCACAAGCCCGAAATGACGATAGCACTCACACCTTTCCTTGCTCTTTGTGGCTTCCGACCACTACTCGCCATTGTCACCGCCCTAAACAGCACTCCAGAGCTCGCCTCTCTTATCCCTCGCCCGACTCTTGATCATTTTATTTCCCTCGCCTCTTCCAACGAGCCCTCTGAGAATCAAAGGGCTGCTTTAAAGGATCTGTTTTCTGCACTCATGACCACCGATGAAGCACAATGCAAGGGGCAATTGATTGAGATTGTTGGCAGATACAAGAGGTGTCAGGTTAATGAAGGGGAAGGAAAGGATGTAATGGACCTAGTGCTGAGGCTGGACGGCCAGTTCCCCGGCGACATTGGTATATGGTGTGCGTTCGTATTGAATTATGTTAGGCTGCAGCCAGGGGAGGCGATGTTTCTTGGAGCGGGGGAACCTCATGCTTATATTGCAGGAGGTACGCAGTCCTCTCATACTCGACAAGAAAGAGAAGACGTCCTCATATGCTATTTCATTTCAATCTTAAGAATGCATGGAATGCATGGCCAACTCGGATAATGTCATTCGCGCAGGGCTGACCCCAAAATTAAGGGACGTACCCAACCTCGTCTCAGGACTAACCTATTCCGCGTCCGACGCATCCAAGCATCTTGTCTTACCGACTTCTTTTTCTTCCTCCGAGGCATCCGTGCTTTACGATCCCCCCGTGCCAGAGTTCTCCGTTGTACAGGTGAAGCTTTCCTATCAGCAGACCGAGGCTCATAGACCCATTGACGGCCCGAGTGTGGCGATTGTTACTGAGGGGAAGGGGGCTGTTGAATGGGATACAGGGGAGAGGTTAGAGGTGGGACTTGGAGATGTGTATATCATTGGGGCTGGGACCGGGGTTGAATTTAAGTCAGAGGGGGCAGAGGCTTTCGTTGTTTATAGGGCATTTGTTGAAGTTGAATAGACGAATCAGTATGACAGAGACCATAGATAATGTAAAACTATTCTTGCAGCTATTCTAATAGTTGGGCCTTACAACGCTGACTTGTTTACATCCTTCATGACCTCCAAACATCGATTGACCTCTTCGAGGCAATGCCTTCAATCTATTCTAAACGTCCCGTATTCCCTTTTGCCGGTGAAATATATATCTGGGATGTCTGCCATCGTTACGGCCGTTACGGTTTCATGAACCTTTGAAAGACCCTCTGTTCACCGAACTCGATGGAACGGGCCTCTCCCGACATGATGACTGATGCGGAATCAAGCATGTAACGGGGCCATCGCCTCTCACAGGGATACGTATGCCAGAAGTCAAAATGAAGTTAGCAAGTGTGTACATACTATGTAAGGCACACTTCGACGTAACCAGTTCTCACGCTTCGCAAAGCCTCTGGCCTCGAAGTTACCGTTCAACGATGGCTACCGAACCATCGTTCGTCGTCCATCGTCATCAGCATGTCCACACTCTGCTTCCAGAAGGACCCGCTTCACACCCTCCTCATCCTCGTCCACGATTACCCATCCGGGATATGCGCTTCGAATATAGTTACATTCACAGCATTGAACCCTATGTTGAATTTTCCCGTGGCGACCAGGGTGGTTCGGCGATTGGCAACGAGAGCCTGAGAGATGATGCAGACGAGTCGGGACGCCGGAAAGAATCATCTACTGGTGAGGTCGTACATATCAAGTGGGGGAAAGTTGCATGGATAACTGTCCGCGACCAAATTATCAGTCCACTGCTGCAAGGGGCGTTCTGGTAAGCATATTTGATCATATGAACGCGTCTTGACATGACGAGTGCGTGTTACTCGAATGTAGGGCAATTGCGAGCCATTTCTTGACCCCGATTTCTGTGCAAGTTGGGCATCGCGTGAATGCATTTCTACCTTCGAAAGAAGGACGGGGTGCTTTCTGGTTAAGAAGTTGGGTGAAGAGCTTGGGATTTGGGACGAGCATCGTGTCGCGTCGATCTTGATTGAACATGTACTTATATTACCATCCATGCTGATTTTTTTCGGACAATGCTTACAGCAATTCGTCTCTTATATAAGTAAACAATAGAGGAAGGTCAAGCTTTCAAAGTCGGTTTGAGGCTTCGAAAGCTCAACACAACCTCTGGGAGGAATGTCAATGTGAAGTTATAACAAGACAAGGCCATGTCTTCATGCCAGATCTTGCATGTGGAACAAGTGGATGACATGGCCATTGTTCACAGAGCTAATGCATGAAGTGATGGCAGGCAGGGTGTCTGCATCATTGGAATCGACATCGTCATAATATCTTGGCTGCTGTGCATTGAGGTTATGCAACTGTTCCAAGATTCCCGACAAGAAGTCATTCAGATCCTCTTTGCCTCAGTCAGGCAGCTTGTTCTCCAGGAGCCCTAGTGCATCTTTTGGTTGTCCACAATCCTGATCATCAATGAAGTTGTCTGGAATGTAAACAGATTAAAGGCACTTGTAGGGAGTGCAGGAGTCAACTTACCAAGAGGTCCATCTCCATACCCATCACTGTCCTCCTCATTGCCCACTTAAGCCTCAATGTCAAGGAAACAGTGGACTGCATCTGGGATGTTGTTACAAAATGTTCAATCCTTGGGTATCTGGTTATTAGGGTTAGCGGTTACCATGCATCTGATCACCCTGACTTTCCAGACCATCCAAAAGGAATGAAACAAGTGCTTGTTGAGCATGGCTTGTGGACCCACAAACTCTGAATGTTATGTCTTGCCAGTGAGAAATGTGTGCACGATGCAACCAGTTGTTGTGCAACATGCATACTTGATTTACAGCTCAACTTCAAGGAACAATGCTCATTGGTACAAGAGGTCATTGCACACGCTGGTCATCTTTGCATTTTCCTTCCTAAATTTCATTGTGAACTCAACTTCATTGAGCTTTTCTAGGGAGAAGTGAAAGAAATATCTATGAGATCACTGTGACTACACATTTACATGCTACGGGACAGGAATCCCAGACCAGACGTAGGGGGGGGGGGGGGGTGTTGCTGAAGGCTGAGATTTTTTTTTTGACTTATGTATTACCCAATGCCGCTGATGTGTTCAGTTGGTACTCGGTATGGAAGGGGTGAACACTTAACCTACAACTGCAGGCATGCTCAGGGTGAGGGGGGGGGTTCGCTTAGAGGGCCTTGGATCATCCTTCGGGTCGTGGAGACTATGAGGAGGCTGTAACGGCAGTTTTTAATGTACTAGTTGTGTATGCTCAAGGGAAGATATGTGCAATAGCAGGAAAGTGCACAATGCAAAGGGGCAAAAACACACAGTGCAGAAAAACATGCAACAGGAGTGCAAAAGTGCACAACAACAAGGAAGATGAAAGTGGGAGGTGCAGTGGGACGAAGATGGCACTGGGATGTGCAGTGAGGGAGGCACACAGGTTAAAGGCACAAACGGGATGAGAGCACAACAAGTGGAAAAAGGCGCAAATGGTGCACAAAATGTGGCTATACAAAAAAAGGCACAAACAGTGTGCAAACATGGCTATATGAAGGGCGCACTGCAAGAGTGCACAAACAAGGATGAAGAATGCAATGCAGGGACAAAATGCAGCAATATGATGAGGGAATGCAAGCGATACACAAATGTGGCTATACGAAGGGCGCACTATGAAGGTGCATGGACTGGACACTGGTGCACAGACTATGTGCAATGCTGACTGAGCTATGAACTATGAGGGAGGGAAAGATCCTGTGGATTCTCTATCTGTCTGCCTACTGTGTACAAATGGCTTATGTGATAAAAATGGTACAATAAAGTGTAAAAATAGAAAGCGCCATGTGCTACCCACAAGCGCATCCATTTGCCCATCTAAACCCAACTGCACTATGCCACTGCCTCAGCCAATAAGATTTGTGCACCTATAGCCCAATATCCAACTGTTCTGGTGTGATGTGCTATTTTTGGTGCACTCTAGATCTTGTGCGCTCTTCCCAATTAATTCACTTTGGTGTTATGTGTCATGTGCTATGCCTTAGTAATAATGACGTGATCAACCTGTGCCAGTTACCAGATAAGGTGATGCCAATTGGAAATGTGGAAGAACTATAAGGAGATGCTGTGCAAGGCCAAATAGCGCCAAAGTGCCAGGGTTACATGAGAGCGCCCAAGTGCACACAGTCCAATGCCAAATAGGTGCAAAGTGCCCTGATTATGTGAGAATGTGCAGTTCGCTCATGTTGGAATCACGGTGCGCCTCAAGTAAATGTGCCAGTAAGATGGAAGCTGTGATGCGCAGTGCAACTGGTGTGGTGGATTGTTGTATGTGTGATAGGTATTGTGCAATGAGTATGCAGCAGAGAATGTGAGTTGCAGGTAAAGCATAAAAGGAGTGCGCAAAGGTGCATCGAGTGTGCAATAAATGTGAAAGGCAGATACGGAGTGTGGGGGGGGGGGGCACGCAGAGGCAGTTTGAAGCATAACAGGGCACATTTAGGGCACATGACAGCAGGCAGCTAAATGGTTAAAGGCATGTGAAAGCACACGGAAGCACACAAAGGCGCATGAAAGTGCACGAAGGCGTGCAAAGTGTGCGGAAGCCATCTAGGAGGTGTGCACAATAGCAAAAAATCCCATAGTATGCATGCAACATTCCATATCAGAATCAGAATCCAAGTTAGAGAGATGAATCGTGACTCCACATCGTTCAGCACATGTACGTCTGCTATGATGGTTTCAACGAGCTTTGGAACAAAAAAGTTTTTCCTTGAGCTTTTCATGATGAGTTTTTCCAGCTTGGAGATGGTTGCTGCGAGTCCTGATTTGTGAGGGAGCAATGAATGTTACAACATCAGGATCCGATGAGGAAGATAAACCCTCAGCTTTGAATGGATCATCAGGAGCTGAGAGGTCTGAGTCTGAGTTGTCAAGGTGGCACTCGTTCTCCTCACATTGCATGGCAAATGAGTGGACCCCAATGCAAGCGGCAACCCAATAAGTTGTGAGGATATGGGACCTCTTATCACTTATATTAAGATGTAAGTTCTTCAGTGAATGAAAGTGGCCCTTGAGGAATCCAATTGCATGCTCAGATCATATGCAAACCATAGATACCTGCTTGTTGAGTTCTTCATTATCAGGAAGATCACGTTCTGGTTTCCTTGTAAGGTGAAACAATCCAGACATTGACCTTGAAAAAAAAAAAAGTTGTAAATGATAGTTGAAGGTTGAGTGTGGAAGATAATGCTTATGGGATAAGCTGAGTCAGCCCATACCCATTCACCAGACTCCATCAAATTGTGATGCTCCTTTGCTAAGCGGGTGTGAGTCCAAGCCATTGCATCGTGAGTGCTGCCAGTGCATCCATAAGAAAAATCTATAATTTGGAGATTGGGCAATGAAACAACCTTCCAAACAGATTAGATTGATATGTATTAGAATGGGAGGCAAAAACATGCTTGTATGTTTAATGAGTAATGATTTTTCCAGTCAAAATAGCTTTCTCCAAACCAATGTGGTCATTCTGCTAGGGGCACAAGGGTCCCATCAACCAGGCACCAGCCATTATGCCACGCCCTACATGAATGTCGATGAACCCATTTCTTCATGGCTTCCTTCTCTTCTGCATCTGGAAAGTGCACTGCTTCACTCATGAATTCTGGCTGAAGAATTGCAGTCATGACTTGATGTGTCACCAGTACCACAGTTCCCTTTCCAACACCTGCCCAATTTGCTGGAGGCTTGCAGCATTGCTGTCATGACCAAAGCAGAAAAGGGTGATGGCCAGCTGCTCCTCCACAGACATTTGGGGACAGTGTGAGTTATTCCCGAAGACAACATCGTGTTGAAGTTTGGTGGTGAGAACATCAAAGGTGCAAGGAGTTATACAAAGTTCTTCATGAAACTGATCAGGACCAGCAGATTTTAGCATAAAAAGGACATGATGCATTCGAGAAGTCCCCCAAGGGATTTTACTATGTGGCATCTCATAGCAATTTGCATACATTTCAGCAATGTTCTGACACACCCATCTCCTCAACTGTGCCCAACGGTCCCCACTATATTCTTCATCAGCATCTTCATCATCCAACATCTCCAACCCATCACTTTCAAAACTTGATTCTGCATCACCACTATATCCAGAAGAGTTGGAAGAATCTGAGCCATGGTCACCTTGTGAAACAAGTTCAGGAATGTCTGAGTCCTTGGAGGCAAGGGAGGTGTCAGAACCCAGAATTCTTCGTCCTTGCCAATCTGATCCCAAAACTTCAGCCCAAGAATCTTCACTACTAGTGGTTTCTTCGTCTTCTTCATCTGTGGTGTCACTCAGGCTGCTTGGAGTTGATTCAGAAGAGAGGGATGATAATGAGCTCAATGACAGATGTTTCGTGGTGGACGGAAAGCTTAGTAGATGGTATAACTGTTTGAGTCTCAAGATACGATGGCGTTTACGTTGCTCATAGTCTTGCCGCAGCTTGGTGTACAGCCACACCAGTGTCTTTGCTCGAGCACTGCGTCGGGGAGGGTTGGGCATGACTGTTGTGATGAGGGGTGTAGTACCATATCAAATTACATTAAGACAGGAGGATCAACCAAATGGATCGACAGTTGAATCGTTGTAAGAAATGTTGACCGTCAGAGTGACACGGCGATTCAGAGACAATTCAACGGCGATTCACTGATGAGAATCGTCGTTGAATCTCCGCTGGATCGACCATCTGAATCGTCGTTGAATCCAGATGTTTGACTCCTACTATTATATGTTGTTTGTATACCTACGAACTTCTAAATAGTACCTACAGCTTCGGTTTTCTCGAACCCGTCTCACAGAAAACATAACACATGACTAAAACATACCATATTAGGAAGAAAAGGGAGGTCTGGCGAGCTGCGAAAAACAAGAACCGACGTCATATGAAAACTTCCCGTCCCGCCACCCCCTTGTGTGGAGCTCAGCACAATCCACAAGTGGGAACATAGGATGGTTTGGTGGATGGAGCCCTACAAATCCGGTCTTGGAGCCAAGGACGCTCAAGTTCGAGTCAAAGCGTCCAGCTCGAAGATGTACAAGTCTCATCGTCGTGTTCCGGAGACTCTTGCATGGCAATTTGATGCTTAGTAATACATAGTTACCATCCCAATATAGTAATCCGTCAATTCCATCGTGGTCAAAAAAACAACTCAGTCAATTTTGAGTTTCATGACTATCGCTCTAGCCAATCTTATCCTAACCACCAATGAAGCATTTTGGCTAAACGAATAAGAAAACGGGTAAAAATTACGGGCTGAGTTTCCACTATACAAAAGTAGCCGCCATTAAGTGTACCCGCTCCATAGTGATTCAGACCTCCAGTGCGAATAACTCGACAACAAATCTTACTAAAGTCTAAAGTTGATAATACTCGCCTCAACAGAAATTTCATCCAAATATGTTATCGATATTTTTGGTCCGCAACTTCTTGCCAGAGGTGAGATCTGTTGTCAGAAATAATAGCTATTGTCCAAGATTCGCATCGTGCTCATGATCAGTTGCTCTCCAGTAACAGTAGTTTTGAATGACATTTTATCAAGGACTCGCTTCATTCTGCTTGAATGAGGTCGTTTCTGCATATATTTTCATATTCTGTGAGAAAGACGAGTAAGATGAGGCTGTCTGTACCTATTTGGTCGGCGTCAAGCTCGCATGATTTTGCACATCGCGGTCTGTAAGCAACATTTTGCAGGAAGCGCGTTTTTTCCAAGACTTTCAGTACGATGCTATCATCATGGATCATCAGCCCCTCCGTTCAAGATTCTCTTTCTGGGTCGCGACCAATTCTCATGTCTCGTTCTCAATGAACTTCATGCCGCTCGAGGTCCCTAAGTTTGCATTCGAACTAAACGGAGAACTGAACCAACTCAGATGTTTAGATGTCTGGGATGAAATTTCAGTCGCAACACACCCTGATCACAGGACAGGTCGACGAGGCACCCTTCTTTCGATCTGTGAGTGAGAGGCCTATGTTTGCATATTTCTACAAAATGACTATTTAAACTGATATAATTCTGTTCGAATAGCACCGCTGAAATTGTTGGCGCACAATCTCAATATCCCTGTATACACTATCCCTCATACGAAATCGGAATTTAAGACTTGGAAGGTAACGACTGCCCTTTTGCTCAATGCCTGCGTTCTGACTGCATATGGCAGCCTCCTCCCCAGTTCTCCACTTTCAACCCTCCACCCCTGAACCATGTAGTTATCACCGCGTCATTTGGCCGCATTCTCCCTGCTTCACTGTTGAATATGTTTGCCCCAACGAGACGATTAAACATCCACCCCTCTCTTCTTCCGGCATACCGTGGTCCTGCACCTATACAACACGCGATATTGAATGGTGATAAGGAAACAGGTGTTTGTGTCATAGAGATGTTGAAGCTAAAGCAAGGGATCGATTCTGGCGCCGTCTGGAGATGCTCTCGAGTGGTGCGTTTCCGATGGCCCTCTTGAGAAGAATAATTCTTACACGCGCCGCTCCAAGTCACTCCACAATGGTGCCATGTTCGTGGACCTACGAGATACTTTAGCGGGGACAGGAGGTAGGCTATTGGTATCTGTTCTTAGAGACATGCGTGCGGGCAAGGTTAGTGTCCCGCTTATTCAATGTAGCGATGGAACATTACACGTTCGCAGGCAACTTGTATACCTCAACCTCCCATAGGATCGCTTTCTCATGCCCCAATGATATCCGCAAAGGATTCAATCATTGATTTTGCTACAATGTCAGCTGAGGTTATCTCACGGCGATACCGTGCCATTTCGCATCAGGTATGTGCCATTGATCAACATGTACTTTCCTACCTTCAGGAGGTTGATCTCTTCCCTATACAGAGACCCCTCACAACGTGCATATCGACGGGGAAGACAGTACAGCTTCATTCGCCTGCCCCTCTTGACATGCATGTCTCGTTCCTCTCAAAATTTCCGGGAACTGCGATGTACCATAAGCCTTCACGATCTCTCATCATTCGTTGTGCAGACGATTCGGTGTTGAGTATTCCGTTGATTAAGCAAGAATCCAAGGCTCTAATGGACGCCAAAGATTGGTGGAACGGAGTGAAGGGTCTGGGATTGGTGCGTGACGGTGAATTGCAGCTCGTGAATGCGATCGGTGCCTCCGGATCGATTAATCAGCAATAAATATTTTGATCCAGCAGATGGACAGAACCTTGTCTCGTTCATTGGTGGGTAGAGACACAGGCTAACACAAGGCAGGTCGATTGATCGATTGGCCTCGCATACGGTGGTGCATGTTGACTTAATTAAATAAACAAATCAAAGGGAGAAACTTGAGACATTAAGCCTGGGCTCACATCCTATAGGTGTCGATTGAGCTCGACCACGCACACTGCTGTCTTGTGATTTGCCACCAGAAACCATCGGCCTATTCTTTCAGCATATTCAGCGGGAGTGCGGCTGACTTTGACAACCACCCCGAGGGCGCAGCCATCTTGTTCAGGACTTTCGTACAAGAGAGATAGTGCCGTCGGGTTATATTAGGGTTGTTCACAGTAGCCATTTTTAGCTCATTTTGGGCTTCATTTTTGGATCATTTTTGGGTGTTTGGCAGAAGAAAGATCAGAATGGACTGAAAAATGATGTGAAAAATGGCTTACCGTGAACACTCTGAAATGCAAACATCCTGAAAATGAACTAAAAATGCATTTTACCTACCTCCAGCAGTGCTTGGCAGATTCAAACTTCCCCTCCAAGGACTTGAACAACAACATTATTACAAGTTACCACTGCAACAGACCTCATTAGCATACTTTCAAGTCTTTTATTTGAAAGTTGGGATTGCATAGTAAATATAGATATTCTTTTGTACTACTTCCAATTTGAAATAAAACTACAAAAGTAAAGTAAATGGCTATGACTACATGGGAAGTGACTATAAAAGCATTAGTACCTCAAAAATTCTTCAAAAATAAGTAAAACACTCACAGGGCCCTCGAAATCGAGGAGCCTGCTCATTTCGACCCTGGCCCACTTTGCTGATCCTACCCCCTCGACCTCCTCCTCTCCACCTTCTTTCTCATCGACTGCTACTGCTTTTTGCTTTGCCACCCACACCATGGGCAGCTCTTTGCCATCGTCCTCGTCCTCATCTTTGTCTGCCTCCCCAGCCTCTGCCCTCTCAATAGTGCTTGCCTCCACTGCGAGCTCCACATTTCTCTTCTGCGAATCCTCCTTTGAAATCATTTTCACATGAAATGCAGCAAGACCTATGTTTTGAGTGTCTGCCAATGCCCTCCTTCGACCCTGCATCTTTTTCCTCTTCCATGTCTCGCATTTGATCTCTTCCACTAAATCCACAAAAAGTAGTTCACCACCCCACAAAACCCACTCCCGATGAGCCAAAGGTCAGTATACCTTGAAAACCTTGTTAACTATGGCTTGCACCACAGGGTCATGCTCCTCACCTAAATTGTTGGTGAGTTCATCATATTCTGCCTACACGAAATGTTTTAGCATCTTTAACTATGAATTGATCAGTGACAGATGTACCATTTTTGCACAAAAACCTCACCCCCAGACTTTAAAATCAACATCCTTGGCAACGCTGCACTCAGGCATCGACTTTGTGTAGTTGAGAATGTCAGAGTTGAGTTCACCCAAAAGAGACATTAGAGAAGCTAGTATTCGATGATGTAGAGATGGAAGAAGAAGAACGAGAAGTATTTCGAACCTTGCTAAGTTTTCAACACAATCATGCATTTTCCACGTGACTTCAATCGGCTGACTGGGACAGTTAGGATTTCAGTAAGGGAAAGGATGATAGGTCCACTGCACACTATAAGGTCTGGAAAAGGATTTAATCATATCGACACATTACAACAAATGCTTTGAACCACTATGAATGCCACAAAATTGATTTCAAACACTTTTCAAACAGCTTTGCATGATTTCAAATTGCTTCAAATGATTTCGTGACACTTTGAATGCTTTTGAATGACTTCGCACTACTTAGAATGACATCGGCCACCATAGGGACATTCTAAAACCCTTTTGACACACACAAAACATCCAGCATAAGCTACTGCATTGCATATCAAATACTACTGGACACAAGGAGAGACAATAAAAGAATTAGAATACGATAATGGCAGTTTTGGGGTTTCAATAATTTATTGAAACAACAAGAGGAGTACTCTTACTATATGGTGACACCAAACATTTCAATTATCATCATTTCTCATTTGTTTTTATGTTTTACAATACCTTTATTGCTGTGCATGCTGCCTCATGTTCTACACTTGTTATATTTCCTTTTTACTACTTACCTCTTTTAAATGTATATAGACTTGTACTAGTTACTTAGAACAACAGAGAATAAGTTACCCTCTCCACTACCATCAGATTTAAGAGCCATTCTCTTGAGTCTTAGCAGCATTGTATCTCTAAAGTTCTGTGAAATATCGTGAACTTCTTCGAACTTTCATATTCACTCTCAACTTGTCACCTATCATCTATTGCCACTCAAAAACCACTTCTTACTTGCTAAATTCATTCTTGGCATATCTCGCCACCAGTCTGACATCTTTGAACCTCCTCAAACTCACTTCGAACATCTTCGAACCCATTTGAACTTACTTTAAACTACTTTGCATGTCTTCGAACCTGTTTCGAACTCTTTCGAACATCTTTGTATGCCTTTAAAGACTATTCACCACATCCCATACCATTTCGTGTCACTAAACACAATGTTTCAGTCTCAGCAGTAATATTTAGTACCAACTCGCACCCTTCCACTAGCCTGAGTTATACTTCCTAAGCCTTTTAACAGGTTTTGTTAGGTTTCCAGGTCGAGTATCATCAGTGTAAACTGCCACAACCTATAATGGTGTACAATATTGATGGTACAATCAATCATGGAGGAACTATTAAGGAGGAGGTGACAATGATACTGAAGTATCAGGATCATTAGGAATGAGCCATATTTGAGGTGTGCAACCTTGGGAAAACCAATCTGATAATTGGATGTCCATGGTTATAAAAGCATAACCCAGAAATTGATTGAAAAACTGGGAAGGTACACATGACTCATTGTCCTAAAGAATGTAATGTGTATGGGAGGAAAGTAAAAAAGGAGAAGAAGGAAAAGGAAGAGAAAGAACGTTTGAGGAAGTATTCTGTTACAATGGAAAAAGTGAAAGATGAGGACATGCCAAATGGGGAAGTTCCAATTATGACCAGTAAGGAAGAACAGAAGCAAACCTTTAGGGAAATTCATGGATGACAGTCATGGAATAAAAATGCTGTGAAAGTGGAGAAGCCAGTGGAGGACTAGGTGTTGAAAGCCTACCATAAATATTTGTCAGTTTTTCAGAAGAAGGAATCAGAGTGGATGCCAGTGTGAAAGCTATGGGATCATGCAATTGAGATGAAGCTGGGATTTGTGCTGAAGAAGTCAAAAGTCTACCTGTTATCTCTGAAGGAACAAGAAGAAGTGGATGCATTCCTTAATGAACAGTTATGCAAGGGATACATACAACCTTCGAAATCACTGCAGACATCACCAGTATTGTTTGTACTAAAAAAAGTTCAGAGGAAAGGTATACGTACTGAAGGATCAAGATTTACAAAGGGAGATTGTATGGTTACATCATAATACGCCAGCTGCTGGACATCCAGGAAGGTGGAAGATGTTGGAGTTGGTGATGAGAAATTATTGGTGGCCTGAAATTTCAAAGTATGTGTTGGGGTATGTGGATGGGTGTGATATGTGCATGAGGGGGAAGAAATTTCCAGAAAAGCCTGCAGGGAAATTAATGCTGAACCCTATACCTAAAGTGCCATGGCGAGATATATCTGTGGACTTTATCACAGGACTACCTGAAGCTCAAGGATACAATGCAATATTTGTAGTATGCGACCGCTTCACAAAGGAAGTCCATATTATTCCTACTACTGCAGAGACCTCATCATTGGGCTTGGCATGCCTCTATCTAAATCAGGTATGGCAGTTACATGGATTACCTAATATGGTTATCTCCAATCATGGATCACAATTTGCTTCTGCATTTATGCGAGAGTTAAATAACATATTGGGGATTCAAACCAAGTTATCTATGGCATATCACCCACAAACTGATGGGCAGACAGAGAGAATGAATCAGGAGTTGGAGCAGTACCTACACATGTTTGTCAATCACCGACAAACTGACTGGCCTGAATGGTTGGCAATTGCTGAATTTTCTCACAATAATAAATTCCATTTGGCTACTCACATGTCACCCTTCTTCACTAATTATGGGTATCATCCCAGAATGGGAGTAGAACCTCGAAGGGAAGTCAGTGGAGGACTTTGTATCAAAAATGTGAAAGGTACAGGAGGAAGCAGAGGCAGCATTGATGAAAGCATGTGATGACATGATGTGACATGCAGATCATATTACAAAGTTGGTGACTTGGTATGGCTAAGTACCAAGGATCTAAATATTCCATGACCTTCAAGAAAGCTTACGGAGAAGCAAGTTGGCTCATATCCAATTTCTAAAATAATTTCACCCAATGCAGTAGTGTTAAAATTACCTCAATCATTCAAGATTGATCCTGAAATTAACATTTCCTGCTTACACCCTTACTGCCCACCCACTATTCCCAGTCAACAAACTACTCCACAACCTCCAATAATGGTAGAAGGTGCTCCAGAATATGTAGTGGAAGAGGTTTTGGACTCATGTCTTGTTCTTAATCAAGTGGAAGAACTACACCGATGAAAATAACTTATGGGAACCCAAAGAGAATTGTAAGTGAGCATGTAATGCAATCCCCCAATTCTTTAAACATAATCCAAATTCTCTGCATTGCATTGCTAGAATGGTGTATGAGCGGATGAATTTCTGGCCTTACCAGAATTTTACAGAGGGGACAGATACAATATTTTCTCACCTGGAAGTCAAGGCATAAAAGGGGGGTAATGCTAGGAAACAGTCTCCTGACATGCCTATTATATAATAATATTTTATTTTTATTTTATTACACCAAAATGTGCTACCAAATGCCTACAAATGCTTTATTTGTCAGCATGGAAATTTTCTATTTGCATGCATCAATATGTATGCACATATATGCGCATGTATGCATGTATCGGTAGCAAATAGTACAATATATGTAACATAGTATATAACCCTAAAATATATACCAGGGGACCTCAGTTGAGTTCTCTTAGGTATTCCATCCACATTTGTGGTGCAAAAAGCCTATTTCAGCCAACTGATCTATTTTTAACCCATCACATCAAAACCATCAAAACTTCCCATCACGTGTGCATGCTCCACTGCTTTCTTGTAGGAGAGCCCACACAGTCCAGCTAGCAGAACAGTGGGTGTCGCCCTAACACTCCCAGGCACTCAGGCAGGCAGAGAGCTGTCCCTAGATAACTATGTAATTTGTATGGTGAAAAGAGAACCACCCCTTGATATTGAATGAGATATTGCATGGACATGTCAGTGGTGACAGGTGGAAGGGCACAGCACAAGTCATGATCATGTAGTGCCACTGCCAGAACCAGTAGGTGGACCAAGTTCTGATCTCTCAAAGAAATCATTGAATCTCCTCATGCTGCCATACACAGATATATGCCCCCTCAGAAAACTGCAACCTGTAGGTGTGTACCTTTGAGTAAATCAGTTGCACCATGGGGCAAGATTGTCAAGGAAGAAGGTGGATATGTGATGTGCTACCTGCTAAATAAGGCAGTTGCACCATGTACAACATCAGATCTCATTCTTATCCAGTTCCATAATATAGCAGGCTTAGATATGTCAGCATTCTCAACTGGAGTGGAAACAGGCATGTCTATAAGGACTAGAGGCCCTTTGTAAGCAGCATGTCTATGACTTCCTCCTGGCTGAAAGGCCATCAAAAGTAGATGGGTTTTCTGCATAAAATCTGATGGACAAGAATGGGCCAGACTTGTAGCCAAAGGCTTCTCACAAGTCGAAGGTGTTGACTTCAATGATATTTTTTCACCTGTTGTCCACTATGAGACAGTATGCCTCATGTTTGCCCTTAGTGTCTTAGAAGGCATTTACATGACTGGTCTTGATGTAAAAAACTGCATTACTGTATGGAAAACTTGATGAGGAAATTTACATGCATCAGACCAAAGGTTTTGTTCTTTGGGGCAAAGAGTGCAAAGTATTGCACTTATGCCAAGCATTGTTTGGCTTGAAACAAGCTGCCCTAGCATGGTGGAGAGAGCTTGAGGCATTTATATGCTCAATTGGTTTTGTGCATGCCAGCTCCAATGCTGGTATATTCATTTACAAGGATGCCAAAACTGGTGATATAGTTATTGCAATAATCTATGTCGATGATGGCATGTTCATGGAGAAGAACACTTATCTTGTCGATGAAAAGAAAAGTACTTGCCTAAAGCACTGAGAGTGTCATTGAATTCCTTGACATGCACATCAAATGACATGCATAAAAAATCAAACTGGACCAACAAAGATACCTAGCCACTGTGTCAAAACAGTTCAGGATGACAAATGCCAAGTCTGATTCCACTCCTCTTCCCACAGGATACATTCCAGTGGAAAACCCTGCAGTGCCTAATGTAGCACATAGATCTCAATATCAATCTGTGATTGGGTCTTTATTATACATAATGCTCAGCACACAACCTGATATCACCTTTGCAGTGATCAAAATGTCACAGTTCTCAGCTAATCAGCCAGGAACATCTAGATAAGGTGAAGTACATCTTATGCTACCTAATTGGCACTCAAAAATATGAGCTTATCTATGATGGTGCAGTCAAGAGGGCCTGCAAGGCTACACAGATTTGGACTGGGCATCCAACATGGTGAAAAGAAGATCTACAATGGGCTACTTTGCCAACTTAGCTGGGGGCATCATATGTTGGCAGTCCTGTTTGCAAGGAACTGTTGCCCTGAGTTCTACAAAAGCTGAATATATCGCTCTCTCTGACACATGTCAGCAAATTGTGTGGATCTCATCCCTTTTTTCTGAATTGGGCTATATCCTGAAGTGCATACCAATTGCTGCTGACAATCAGGGGTCAATCTTTATTGCATCAAACCCCATTCAGAAAGGAAGGACTAAACATATCACTACTCATTATCACTATACATGTGAGTGTATTGAAAACAGCAGGGTCACTGTTGTGTTCATACTGGATAATGAAAACCCAGCTGATATGTTTACTAACAATCTTGCATGCATGCTGTTCAAGAAATTTAGAAGCTCCCCTGGAATTAATGTTGAGGTGCAGACTTAGCAGAATGATCACCTGCTGTACAATTTGTGGGGGGGTGTTGAAATCAATCTGCATTTTTAGTCTACCTATGATATATGACACACCTCAACCTATATTAATATATGACATGCTTCATGGCACTGATATTGATATATAATGCACTTATTTTGGTGCATGTGTGTTCTACTCCTCTAACCCTAGTTACTAGCAAGCTAAGCCAAGCAACAAGGTAAGTGGTAAGTGAACCTATGTACACTACCACTGTGCAGCTATGCCGCTGCAACAGAAAGATCCAAAAATTAAATAATAGTCTAAAAATAGAAAAGGCAGAGATAGGCTGATCAAAGTGATGGAGTGACATCATATCAGCAGGTAGGCATCCAAAAGGGGCTCTGCCTCTGAAAATAAAACTGTCAACATGTACAAATATGGGGGAAACAGAAAAATAATCATAAAATGGAGATAAAATCATAGACTTCCTACCAGTATATTATGTAAGCTCAAGACTTTTTTGGGTAAGAGAATGGTGGAAAAAAGTGTGAGCAATAATGACTGGAATAACTGGTTGCCCTTTTGGCTGGAAGCATGACACTCCACCAAATCAGTGATCAGACTTAATGAAATTTTGAGACATCCCACTTTGATATGTTACTGTATCATTGTAATTCCATTACAACATCTTACTTTGAATGAATGAGCTATGAATCCACTTTTTCTACTGACTCTTTTAAACTCTGTCTGTCAACTAACATAAAGTTTGAAGCCCAGATTGAAGGTGGCCTGGGATTCATGGAAAGACCACTTGACAAGGCAATACTGGAGAATGTGAGGTACATCAGATTCAGTTGCTGGTGGTGTAATGGGGCTCTTGGAGTGAACTAATTATTTTAGGACTGAGGTAATAATTGGAAGACATGCTGACATTCTTCTGTCACTCATGGGATTTGTGATTGTAATGTGGGTTTTACTTTCTTTGACTGCTTTTCAACCACTTCTTCCCCATCTCACAATGTTCTTTTCACTCCTCATGTTTGGGACTTGGTTGGCAAAGGTACTCAAGCCAGTATGGTGAAAGAGGACAAATGTGAGTATAGCTCATCACCATAGGTTGTTTCCCAGGAGCTTGGAAAGTTCTTGCAGAGCTTTGAGGATGATGATGAGCCAAATGATCTCACATGAGAAAGTGCCACTAATGTTACTGTTGACATTGGATGCCAAGGATGCTGGTTTGGTTGATTCTGATGGTGACAGTGTTGGAGCAGACTATATACGCTGCACAGAGGAAGAGACAACACATTCCTTATAACCTACCTGGGGTTTAGTAAGTCTTAGAGCTAGAGTTTCACAGAGGTAAGAACACTATATACCTACTATGGTACAGGTTCTTCTTTATATACATAATAATAAGAATGTCACATGACTCAGGAATGTGTTTACCACATGTATGTGCAGTAAGCACAGTAACATGTGTATGCTGCATGTTGCCTCATGTATGCAGCATGCTTCTTGGGGTCTAATTTCAACACCCCCCCTCAAACTGTACAGCGCTCTAAGCAGCTAAGTTTGAATCTCAAAAGTAATTCTGAAAGAGTCTCTAAATTTCCTGAATAGGACAGCACCAAGGTTCTTTGTGAACATGTCAGCTGGATTATCACTTTTAGGAGTGAAAATGACTGTGACTTTGTCATTTTCTATGCATTCACAGGTATAGTGGTAGCGAATGTCTATATGTTTTGTCCTTCTTTCCTGAACTGGATTTGATCCGAGAAAGATGGATTCTTGATTATTAGTGCAGATTGGTATGCACTTCAGTATATATCCAAGTTCCTGAAATAAGGACTCTATCCACACTATCTGTTGACAAGTGTCGGAGAGAGCCATATATTCAGCTTCTGTGGATGACAGTGCTACAGTTTTTTTGTAAATGTGACTGCAAGCACACAATGCCACACGCTAGAGTAGCAAAGTAACTCATTGTAGATCGGCATTTGACAGTGTCAGCTGCCCAATCAGAATCTGTGAAGGCCTGTAGCCCTTCGGATTTCTCTCCATCAGAGACTATGTTATATTTCTGGGTTCCCACAGATAGTGCATGATGTACATCGTTTTGTCTAGATGTTCTTGGCTAGAATTAGCTGAGAACTGCAACATCTTGATTACTGCATAAGTGATATCAGGTCATGTTCCGAGCATCAGATACAATAAAGATCTGATCACAGACTGATATTTTGATCTAAGCTCTGCATCTGGCATCACTGTATTTTTCAATGGTTTGTAACCAGTCAGGAATGGAGTGGGGGCCGCTTTGGCATTTGTCATCTCCAACCTCTCGAGCACTTTGGCAAGATATTCAGTTTGATCAAGTTTGACTTTGCTTGCAGTCTGGGTGACATGCATGCCTAAGAATTCCGTGACTTTTTCAGTACTATGGCACTCCCAATGCTTTAGACAAGCATTCTTCTTTTCATCCACAAGTTTCTTGTTCTTCCCCATGAACAAGCCATCATCAACATAGACCAGTGCAATAACAATGCTGCCTGTCTTAGGATCCTTGTGTATGAAAATGCCAGCATTGGAGCTGGCATGCACAAACCCAATGGTGTGCATAAATGCCTCTGGCTCTTTCCACCATGCTAGTGAGGCCTGTTTAAGGCCATACAATGCTTGGTAAGTGCATTACTTTGTGCTCTTTTCCCTCGAGTCTGAAACCCTTGGGTTGATCCATATAGATCTCCTCTTCTAGTTTGCCATATAAAAATGCAGTTTTTACATCTAGACCGGTCATATACATGCCTTCTAGAGATGCAAGTGCAAACATGAGGTGTATGGTCTCGTAGTGGACTACTGGTGAGAAAATCTCATCAAAGTCAACACCTTTGACTTGTGAAAAGCCTTTGGCCATGAGTCTGGCTCATTTTCTTCCATCCGATTTCATGGAGAAAACCCATCTATTTTTGATCATTTTTCGATCATGTGGAAGATCAACGATGTCATAGACTTGTCACTTATGAAGAGCCTCTAATTCTTCATGACAAGCTTGTTTCCACTCACATTGCTGCTGCCATGGTAGGTGCGCAATATCGCAAAATTGGTTTGGAACTTGGCTTATTTCGCTTGATGGTTTGACTGCTTTTGACAACAGCTAGCAAATAAGTTTATCTCCACCTTCCTTGGTTATCTTTTTTAATATAACCTGCTTCATCCAGTTCCCCCATTGGGTGATCATGTTCTTGATCATTGGAATTGAGCACACTCTCGTGGGGTACCGAACTCAGTCCAGCAACCAGTTCTTTCTGTTGAGATTGTGGTCGTGTTCAGTTATGATCCGAATCTTGACCCACAGATCTCTTCCAATATTGATCACATGCAATGTCTCTCTCTATGTCAGAGGGGAGTCACTTCTCTCCATAGGTATTGCCAGGATGGTTTGGGATGTTCCTTTGCCTGCCTGATCAATGGGGTGATTGCTGCCATTCCTGTTGATCATTACATCTTGAATGAAAGTCCTCAGTGATTACTGGAGGCAGTGGAGGAGGAGCATCGGTCACATTGTCATGTGCCTTTTGCTCACTTGGTACATCATCATCATCATTTTCTGATGATGGAGGAAGGGGTGGATTTTGTGGCAGTATAGAATCATCTCCATCTGTTCCAGATGAGTGGTCATCATCTTCTGGTTCTGGAGGTGGAAAATCACCAAGGTCTGTCTTAGCAGGAGTTTTAGCTTTGGGACAGCATGGGAACAACATTTCATCAAATAGTGCCATAGCACCAATGAATATTGCGCCACTAGGTCACATGAAACGGTATGCTTTAATGCCATCTTCTAATCCAAGGTATGTAATTAACTCCAATCGAGGAGCTAATGTGTTTGGACGCTTCTCCTTAGGTAGATAGACATAAGCACCACAACCAAAAACCTTCAGATTGTTTAGATCTGGGTGGACCTTTGTCAGGTCCTCAACCAGTGTCAGCCATTTCAGGCACCTTATTGGGGTTTGGTTGTATAGGTGTGTTGCATGTTCAATGCAAAATTCCCACCATGATTGTGGTAGACAAGCAGTAAATTGCAGGGTTTGTGACTTTTCCATTATTGTCCTTATGGCGTGCTCTGCACACCCATTCTGTTGGTGAACATTGGATGCAGACATCTTTATTTTGATGCCAAAATCCTTGAGCACATTTTGTAGCTCACGATCTTTGAACTCCCCCCCTGGATTGACACGCCAGCATTTGATTGTAGCACCATACTGGGTCAAAGCTACCACCCAAAATTGTCTGATGGCTGCAGTAGTGTCAGATTTCTTTCTGAGGCATTGGACCCAGATATGTGATGTCTTGTCATCTAGAAATACAATAAAGTATTTATGTTTGTGGTACAATAGTACTGGGAGTTCCTTTAGATCAGAATGTATCAATTCAAAGGGTTTCTCTGCATGTGAATTTGATTTGGGAAAAGATTTTGAGGTCATTTTCCCTTCAGTGCACCCTATACATATAATTTTGTCTTTAGGAATAATTAAATTCCTTGGGAATTTTATGGTGCTATTAGGCATTTTCCCTAGCGTCTCTTTGGATGGGTATACAAGTCGCCTATGCCAAGTCAAGTAGTCTGCGATGTACATCATCACAATATTGATTCGTTTGGTGCTCAATATATGAGTCCGAGCCCAATAAATTGTGTCGCGTTTCATAAGAGGGATGCAATCCATAATTGGATTTCCTTGCTTAAAAAATAAAATGTGTGCAGAGGAACCATGCACGTCACTTCCATCTTGTAAGAAGATGCCCATTGACAGTAATCGAGTATTACAGTTGGGTATGTAGTAGATGGGGTATAATTGCGTTTCACGTGTTTTTGACTTCCCATGACATACTACCTGATGTCTAATGAAGACTGCTCCTTTTCCTACTATATGAGTAGTACCCATGGCCATTTGAACCAGAGTAGAGTCCTTTCTCAGTAAAGGCTCATAAGAAGCAAAATATTTCATTTCACCAGTGAAGTGTTTTGATGTGCCTGAATCCATGATCCAGTCAGCACCTTTCTTACAGTTTCCATTTGCACACATAACACAATCATTAAGATGTAAATAGTTCAATGATACATTTAGTAGCAGTAAAATTTCACATTAAAAGTTTGCTGTGATCATTGGAATATTAATCTTTGTGCTTGTGGCAGAGAAAAGGACTGACCTTTCATCATATGCTCCTGTTTCAAGTGCATCTCGTCGATGGCTTTCCATACTTCCTCATCAGAAACTGGAGGTTCTGATCCGAGGGAGACAATGTCATCTTCCACCTCCACAATCCTTAGTTCTGGTTCGATCCTCCTCCTTTTACCTTCTCGCACTGTTAGGTGCTCTTCCAGTGGTTGCAGATTTTTTGTGCTGTGCAGAAGATTCATTTGCTCAAGGGTGTCTCGAGCTTGCTGATATTCAGCGTAAACTGAATAAGAGGTAGAGGCCATGCCCATATATGCCTGTGCAGGCAGTCGGCGGTGAGGATTTCTTGTGGGAGTGTGGTCGCACTTTTCGATGTGCTGAATGAGTGGCATCGGTGGTATGATGGTGTCATTACCATTTATGGTGGTAAAGGCACTGGAGGCAAGGTGGGTATGTTTCTCTTTAGGCTTTTCCTCCTTAATCTTTTTATCCCCATGTCATCTATGTTTTTGGGACAAATCTCCATTGTTGTTTTGAGGCTGCCATTTGGGGTTTCCCTCTTTGCATTTGACAGTGGAAAGCTTGGTGGCCTGAGGTGGGCCAGTAGGTTTCCCAACTGCTGTGTGCCTTGAGGCTTCAGCGACAATGGAGTCCTTGACATGTTTAAATATCAAGGCACTAGCAGTGGTCGTATTAAGGACCGTGATGGACAAAGAATCATACTCATGCAGCATCACAGCAAGTAGGATCATCACCTGAACTAGTTTTGGGATGGCAATGTTGGCAGCCATGAGGCACTTAAACTTGTCAGCCATCTTAGCAATCTCTGGCGTGGGATTCACAGCCAGAATTTTGATTGCTATTGCAGACCTAAAGTCTGCAAAGACTTGGGAGGGGCCATCAACACCATAATCAGTGCGAATGAGGTCACACACCTCCTCAGCAGTGTCCTTGGTGTTGGCACACTGCCGAATTGAGGGGGCCAGGTGGAGCACTAGGCTACCAATAGCCTGGTCATTTTTGTTGCTCCAGGTCTGGAGCTTGGCAGTAGCATCCACTACAAGAGCAGTATTCATTGCCATCAAAGGAGGCACCAGAGGTGGTTTCATTTCCACCCCGCTAGTTATCTGCCAGAGACCCTGAGACCTGAGCCATGCCTTCATGGAGTCAGCTCATTGAATGTAATTTGAGCCATTGAAGGTTTGTACAAGTTTTTCAAGGGTTGAAGACATGATTTTGTGGTGGCAGCTGTTATAAGTGCTCAATCAGTCTTTTATCCAAGAAAACACATTTCACAATCTCAGGAAAAAACACTCCTTCAGAGTGGTTAACCCTAGTCAACCTAGGTTTTTAAGTGCAGCTTGCAGGGAGCGTGATGCAGCTCATGAAGAGTGCAAGGTTATAATTTGGAGACTATGAAGTCAATGTTGTTTGCAGCCAGTTAAGGCGCATTTGTGATGTGCCCAGCAGGGCCCATGACCTGTTGGAGCAGACTATATACACTGCACAGAGGAAGAGACAACACATTCCTTATAACCTACCTGGGGTTTAGTAAGTCTTAGAGCTAGGGTTTAGCAGAGGTAAGAACACTATATACCTACTACGGTACAGGTTCTCCTTTATATACATAATAATAAGGATGTCACATGACTCAGCAATGTGTTTACCACATGTATGCACAGTAAGCACAGTAACATGTGTATGCTGCATGTTGCCTCATGTATGCAGCATGCTTCTCAGGGTCTAATTTCAACAGACAGTAGTGACTCTGACAGTGTCAGTGAAGGCAGCGAGAATGAAATTCAAGACATATTCTAGTTAGCCACAGTAGGCAATGAGTTCAAGGAATGAAATTTCACAAGTCCGATATCACACTTGGCTGTGGAAAGTGTGAACCCACAATGTGACTGACCAGTAATTGCAGCTGCTTTCGATTAGTGTCAGCTGTTGCTGAAAGTGGATGGTCACAAGCCTAATAAAATCATAGAAGATCATAGAAAATGCAGAATAGGATGGCAAAAAAACATGGGACAAACCTAGAAAATTGCCAAGACCCTTGGGGCACCTCCTAGTCCCCTTACAATATTAATGAACAGATATGGTTTTATGATGGCATTTCTACTGGTGCCAATATGGTATACAATGGACAATTACTACCCACTACAAATCTTCTTCATTGCAAAGAAAGACAGGCAAACATTTTATGCCTAATGGTATACAGTATGAATCATGAAGTTCTCGTCCTGAGGGAAATGCATGGGTTTACCACGCTTTTATTTTCTGATTTATTCAATGAGTTTTGCATGAAGAATAATGAAAAAATGATTTCCTGGAAGCTTCTTTTTGACTCTATGTGATCCAATGCATAAAACAATATTTGGGTGACATCTTTCATGTGACAAGACTAAAAATATATTATTTTGTCCAATATTGCATATTGCAAGCAGCCATTAAATAGCTACCAGAAAATTCTTTGTTTATGATTTTTTCATCCAAAATTCATTGAATAAATTAGAAAATAAAAGCATGGGAAACCCATGCATTTCCCTCAGGACGAGAACTTCATGATTCATACTGTATACCATTAGGCATAAAATGTTTGCCTGTCTTTCTTTGCAATGAAGAAGAACTTTATGATTCATACTGTATACCATTAGGCATAAAATGTTTGCCTGTCTTTCTTTGCAATGACCCACTCATCCTGTACAAATCTCAAAATTGCTGTCCTGTTTCATTAGTAATTACTGTTACTTCAATACTTGTTACTTGCTTGATATCTTATGCTAAAACCTGTTCTTGGTGATATCACCTTTGCCTTGTTGCCCGATTCTATTGAATGGTAGCACCATGCTTTGTGATTTTCAGACCATCGTGTTTCATTCCTGTACATTATTCCAAGCTAGTTGGTATGTTTTATACCACAAGGTCCACAACTGTATATATTATGGCCTGGCATCAAAAGAAAATAAATGCAGACTAAAGGAAAAAAGTCCACGAAGTGAGGACGCGTTCATGCCGTGGCCCAACCCGACAAATATTTGCTTAGGGCGAGTCCTCCGCTATACACATTCCTAATGGTATCCAACGAACGTAATATTATTTCACGAGAGTCGACTGGGCGTCATTACAAGCGCCGACGAAGGCGCACACGAGCGTTCGCTGGTTTAGCGGTAAAGCTGGGCGTCCATTTCAGTAAGGTTTGTTTTTTTTCTCCATCTTGAGGTCATCCGGTACCAGAATTTCATATCGCCGTGTGAGATGGGCGAGGATGCAGAGACCTTCAGTGATGGCAAAGCGTTGACCGATACAGCTGCGAGGACCAACAGAGAATGCGTCAACTGCAGGGTCTGTTAGTAAGAGAAAATATGACGAAAGCATCATACACACAGGCGTCGCGTGGCCAGCGATATGTGTCCATGTCAATAAATCTCTCCGGCTTGAACTCTGCAGCGTCATCACCCCAGTAGATCGCTGGAAGTAACATGAGAAACTGCAGATAAGTGGAAGAAAAACCTCACAACTCATGTGAAGTGCTGATATATCAATGATGACCATGCTTCCGCCTGGGATTGTGATAGTGTATTCTTTGACGTCCCATACCTTACCATCATGACTTGTTGTAAGTCGATGGGCTTTGAGGTCCGTATCAGCGGAAACTTGCTTGCCCAAGCGCACAACCGGGGGGAACAGGCGAAAGGTCTCATAAAATGCAGCTGTGGTGTACTCCTGTGGGAATTATTCAGTAAATGGCGCTCAAGATGTATCATGTTATTCACCAGACTTGGCAGAGATTCCTTGTGAGACTTTCGAGGAGTAAGAAGAGACAATACACATTAGTTATGCAAGAAAACATACTGAAGGTGATTCTGGAGAGGGAGCACCGTCGGGCCATAGCCTGCATGACTCCTCATAGAGACGCTGTTGCACATCAAGATATAGTCCCAACAAGGCGAGAGCAAAACTAAGTGTATTAGCCGTCGTTTCTAGAACTCCAAGTCAGATTTGAATTCGAGGTGGAAAGAATGGATAGGTATACCATGTCCAGCAATAAGATACGCCTAGGTAATGAGGTGAATCTAGGATATGCGATGAAGCAAGTTAAACTTACAAACGTGGTTCATGCATATGAAATATTCTATCTGCAATCAAATGTACACTGGCATATGAACCAACAGTATATTCTGCAGGAGTTCCTCATCGGAAAGTTCCCGTTGTCCAACACAACGTCGTGGGTCATATTTGCTTCCACTAAATTACGAAGCAGGCCAGCATCCATAGACGTGGTTCTACCATCAGCAATCCACGCACACGCCAGAGAGATGACCTGCAACATATGACCTCGCACTGCCTCAAAAGCTTGTTTAGAATAGGTGTGACATATGGAAGATGAATATATGCAGATAGATCATACAGCCAGCCGGGGATAAGGACCTTCAGGAGCAGGAAACGCAAAGCAGTGGTAATGGCGGGCTTGAACGCTAACTTGTGACCAAGAGGTGGTTCGGCCTTCGAATTTTTCTTCAGAGAAACATGATGGCCAAATCCAGCGGATAAAATAATGAGAAGGGCAAGCTGTGTTCAGAAAGCACCCAAATGTTAGTCTTTATTTCAAGATGCATCCCTCACTCACATGAGTGAATGCTTGGAAAAGATCGATACTATCGCCGGTTTGAAGAGGTCCTTCCGGTCTATCGATTTCATCAAACCACTCGTAAAGGATACGAACACTCTCGCGCCATACTAGAGCGTGGTTTTCCTGACAGAAAATATTTGTAGAATGAATTCGGTATGCCAAACAGCTGTGCTCACGTCATTGAAAGCAGAGTTCGCCGCGGACCGATGACGCTTCCACTCTGATCCTTCAGACCCTACGATATTCGGACCGTATATGTTCAAAGGTTCATACTGTGCAAGCTCAGTATTTCTGACATTTAAGCAGTCAGTCAAACTCACTGCTTCAACGTCCTTCGAGAAAAGAACTCGATCCGCGCTCACGGATTTCATAGTTTTCGCGTCCGAAAGCCAGAAGATTAAAAGGGCATTCCAGACGAGGATAGAAGAAAGGCAGGTGCTACCATACCGTTTGTAAACTGCAATAAGTATCAACACTGACCCTACCATCGACAAGATAGACATTTACGAGAGAACTGAGCAAAGTAGTATCCCATCTGGCCTTTGAAGGGGAATAAAGGACCAAATATAATCGATAGAGAGCAAAAAGGGTGCTGCCATAAGAAAGAACCACCTGGACAAACTTTAAAAATTCGAGCATGGATCACTTTTCAGGGCTGATTGTAGGGATGGACTCACTTCAGAGCATGTTGCCTTGACTTTATGACGAGTGCTTTGTGCAAACACAATTTGAATACCCAGATTGTCAGACCAGCCACTGCGGCTTGGACAATTGTAATTCTCATTAGAACTCAAGAAGGCGCTGCACTGATAGATGATGACAGGAAGTGACAGAACGTGGAGTACATGACCGCCTATTTTGGTGTCGAATGACTTGATTCCAAGTTCAGCATCATATGGAGGTCCAGGATCATCCGAATCTACATATATACACAGCACAAAGCCGAAGATTTCGAATTTAGATAAACGTGAGAAAATCCTATTATATATCACTAGACACGTGATATTATTGATCCACCTGATGAACAAATCAAACAAACCCTCAAACGAGTACGATATTTCCACAATTTAAACGATGGTACATATATAGTCGAGTCACAATTACGAAATCTCTCGAATCCAATTCGCCAGTTCCTTGAATGTGTCTGTCCTTTCCGGTTCATGCCAACCAAGGTTTAGGTAGTCATGGACACCATCCTTTGCTTCGTAGTACGTCACGTTCTCTTTACCCAAATCCTTGAGCATTCTCTCCTTGAAAATGCGTATCTGATCAAATAACACCTCCGCCCCGCCAGCTACTATGAACGTCTTGGGGAATCCCCTGAAGTTAACCTTCATGGAATGATCCAAAGAGGCAGGGGAGATGTATTTATTGTGGGCAGCGGCACCCATGCCCAGGGGTCCCAGAAATGCGTCTTTGGAATATAAACCACCCAGGATGTCGATATAATCAATATCGATGAATCTGTGACTCGACGACCCAGGGTAGTCATGCGACACACCCAAATCCACCCAGGGTGACAAGAGGATGAGAGCGCTAGGTGGCGGGGGCATATTGGCATAGTCCTTGTACTCCACGAGGTAGCGCGTAAGTGCATGCGCCAGGTTTCCACCGGCTGAATCTCCGCAGAGTATGATGTCGGAAGATGAGAAGCCTATAACATTGAGGAGGTAACTATAACCCGCTAGAGCATCAAGTAGGGCTGCAGGGAAGGGGTTAGCCACAGGATCTGGGGTGGTGGATGAGAGACGATATTCAATGGAAAATACACGATGCACTGAATCGACATGCTTGAGTAGGCCACGGGGGATTGCAGCAGTAGCATCTGTGGGATGGGCAGAAAAGCGAATATATGCCCCGCCATGCATATTATATACAACTTTTTCGCCAGGAGCAGGTGGGGCCTCCACTGTGATGGTGGACCCTTTTTTGTGCTGCCAGTAACCGGGAATACGAATGGGAGCTACCGACGTGGCCGTCATGCAAGTCTTCAAAACACCGGTAACAAGGTGAGGAACAGGTTCTACCCAGACTCCTTTGACGTCGACACCTCCAGTGATCGCCAGATGATTAGGCATTATTGACAAAGGGCCAGTCCTAATTTCATTCGAATAAATAAAGTGCTTGAGTTGATTCTACCCAGTCAAGACTCACTTGGCGATCACATCAAACAACTGGCGAAGGAGTTTGGTGCGCAAAACACGCTTTAAATCCCAAGACGGCCTGGGACGACGTGACCTATTTGTTACACATAATGTTGGCAACGAGCCAGACAAGCAAAGCAGCAGCACCTTGCCTAGGAAGAGCGAGGAGAATCCAGAATGGCACACGTATGAAAAGCGTTGTTAATAGCTGATAAATTCGATAGAAACTCTTGAATGGTTGCCAGCGCACAAAATACAAAATCATTTGGAGGGGAAGAATTTGGGAGAGCAAGAGTTGCTGAGTTCTCGATTGGATCAAATACTCAATTCACGTGGAAACGTCGGCCGGATACTGATGTTTGCGGCAACAGTTGCTGAGCGCCGAGTTCCCGATTGGGATCGAATGCTCAATTCACGTGGAACCGTCGGCCCGATACTGATGTTTGTGGCAGTGTCACTTGTCAGGAGAACCTCCGAAGCCCTGACCACATGTGCGAGACACATACTGGGATTTCACAGGTTTTTTTCTGTATTTACCATAAGAGGCGTGGAAACGTCAACCGTTTCCATCACCGATACTCGCTTATTCCACCACAGGGATGGTACCTTTTCTGAGAGATTTGACTTTTTTGGTTAAGCACATCCCGATACTCGCTTCGATATTGGTTGCCGATTATCGAGAGAGGCCCGGAACGCCCATCACAATTTCCCAGCGCTGTCTCCCACGGTCTTGAATGCCATCAAACTTTCGTGCCCGCTCTTTCTGATGATGAGCTTACTAATTCCCTTGTTTTCCAACCTTTTCTTTTGCTTTCTTTTCCATTATTCATTATACTGTACACACATCATTGATGTAATGTAATAGAGCCATTCTCAACCACCCACAGGGTGTGGTGTGCTTGAATGGTATCCTGCTTAGTGAGGGGGTACCCCAGAATGATTGCATATTCCACATATATATCTCATGCAATGTAACAGGAAGGGGAGAGCTAGGAAAAGTGAAAAAACTGTCACTTCTCCTGTTTAGTAGGTCTGGGCCACTACCATAACTGTAGAGAACATTCAGGACATCAGTAGAATAGGCTAGACAATGTGTAGAGGGTGGGGGCACCACCTACTCAGCAGCCTATTGTAGAAATTTGTTGAAGGGCTTACCAGGTGCATAGAACATTTGGAGGATGTTTAGAGGGTAATACAGTCCTCCAAGCGTCGGTTTAACGACAAATTCAAGGTCTCAGAAGCACTGTATGTTGTTAGGAAGTAGGGGTGTACGAAAAACATGTATTTTGAACTTACCTATGGAATGAGGGGATTTGGGACCGTACAGTAAGTAGTGAATATGTTATATAGGCATGCTAGAGTCATATACAAGTGGTATTTCAATAGTCCAGGAGATGTGGAAGATAGAGGGTACAGAAATGTCAATATACCAGATAAGTGCGTGGGAAGCTACTTCCTTCTCAGGTAATTACATCAGTGCCGAAGCTGCCAGGTATCGGTACTGGTATCGTGCCACAAACATATATTTGCGCATGCTTGCTAGACAACTGCGCCGCGTCGCCGGAGGTAAGTACGAAACGTGGAAGCGTTTTATCTCGCCTGCCACGGCTTTGGCCATTATGAATGCAGGAGATATGGCCAGTCCGGGGTCAATAGGGTGGTGGGACAGTAAAAACTGACACTCACATTAAATGCATTAAGTATTAAATCTTTCTTTTTATGTAATTCCTTTTGGCCTCCGGCAGGACTCGGTGGTACCCTATATACTCCAAAGCGAATACTATCAGGTTAGCTCAGTCTCCCAAAGGCAGATAGTAGCTACTCGTTTCTAACCTTCGTGCTTTCGAATATCTCGTGTCTTCTGTTTGATCCCCCCGTCTTTTTCAAATTCTGACGGCATCCCGGAATGTCAGGTGTGATCACGTTTTTTCTTGTCGCGACGAGCGATTCCAACGCGTCGTCCACCCTGAAACCGCCTATTTGGATCAGGAGCTCATTTGGACAATGTATCGAAGTAACCACTGCCACTCTCTACTTTTCTGCTGGTGTAGCTAGCAAAGCTTTCGTGCTCACTGGTACAAGTCATGGTGAGTTTGTCTGTCGGCCAAGCGAGGATCATGGTACATACTGATTGAGAATTGGTCTTCGAAGTGATCAACAATCAACGATCGTGATACTAAAGTTACGAGCTAGGGCCGATGAGAGGGAAAATAATTAGTTTGATGATTTGGCTGAATAAAAATGTCAGTCACATCGTTTTTGACGACTTAACAACTGTATGGTGATATAATCTACAAGCAGATCATACTTTTAGTGCTTGTCAGAAACAGGTCAAAAGAAGATTCACAACAAATGGGTCACGATGATAATAACCAGAACCTGATGAGAGAGGATGCGAAAAATACATATATAATGGTGCAGAGGTGAACTGACATCATTGTGGGGCAAAGCAATAATGTGTTGTGCGCCGGCAGGTATTGCAGCTGCAGTAAGGAGACAAAGTCGGACCGGTCTTTTCTCCTCCAGTATTCCAACTACACTCGCAACAAAAAACTGATGGACACAAGTCCCGTGTCAACTGTTTTCCAGAAACACATAACCAACCCTCGTTACTTGAAATTGTTGCAGCCTCATGATCAACAAACTCGTCGACCTTCTGGATAGCCCATTACCTTAGTTGTCATTGAGCCATCTGTTCATCGTCCCTATGTGTCAAGACCCATTTCACCTGATCGGATTCCTGACAATCCCCAAGTCCTTTCCAACTCTTTTCTGACCTTGTCTGTCAGCATTCCGGCTGCAGTACTTTTTAGTCATCAGATAAGTTGTCATGCCTTAGTAATCATTTGCTTACTCACTTTATTCCTAATATGGTTTTACCAATTCTGGTCATGCACACTTACCAAGACCTGTTAGTAAACTTCTGCACTTTCCATTATTCTTCTGGCCCTTGATATTTAAGCACCTGTAGCTTAGCTTTAGTCTCTAGTTTGCAAATTACATTGTCTATTACATTGTATCTTGCCTTTGTACCATCCTTTGCCTAATATAATTCAACACGATTGTGTGCAATCCCCACAATTCCCTGTTCTAATCACCGTCAAAAGGATTTTGGCAACTAGAGGACAAAATTTTGGACATTGACCAGTGCGCTTTCGTTATCTTATTTGATCCCTCTAATTTATCTATCACTATTGAACACACTGTGAATATTCCCGATATGGAGTCCTTGAACTCCTCGAAATCCATTTCTTATTCTTTGATCCTTGTGAATTTATATTTAACAGCCAGTCATCAATATGAAACATATTTATCGACTTCGATGGCAATGTCTACACCTTCTATGCCTATTATTGACTCCTCATATCCGATTTTTGCAGCATCAAAAAAGAAATACAAACCTGTTGCAAAAAAAATTTGCCCCGTTATTACCGAGCTACCTGACCGATTTTGCATTATTCAAACAATTACTGGTGACCCTCTCGAAAACATGCCAAAATTAAATCCTCATCCACATTCATTTATCCCCACTTCGCAATATTCACTCGAACATAAAGCTATCATCTACAAGAATCATCCTGGCAATTTTCTATGGCCAGAGGAACGAAATATTATGCACGATTTTATTCGAAATCAGAAAATAGCCTTTGCATGAACAGAACAAGAGCGAGGAAGTTTTTGCTCTGCCTTTTTTCCTCCTTAGAGTTTCCTGTCATTTCTCACACTCCATGGGTTGAGCGAAACATTTTTATACCTCTAGGTTTGTACGAACAGATATGCAAGATGCTGAAAAAGAAGATAGAAGCAGGAGTATATGAACCATCGAACTCTTCATATCGATCACGATGGTTTTGCATTGTGGAAAAGGATGCAAAATCGCTTTGAATCATCCACAGTCTCGAACCGCTTAACCAAGTAACAATCCAACACTCAGGCATCGTACTGATACCCAAACATTTAGCAGAACAATTCAGGGGACAATCATGTGGAGGAATGTTGGATCTTTATGTGGCATTCAACAAAAGGAAAGTCGCAGAATCATCTCACGATCTGACAACATTTCAGACACCGTTTAGAGCACTTTGCATCATTTGGGAGTCTTTTCTCCATAGTTTGCCCAAGTCTAAAAAGAATTCAGTGCAATATCAAATAAAGGTAGCATATTCTGTGTCTGATAGATCAGGGGGTCGCACCAGGTCATGTAACCATTTTCGAATGCGAAGTAACTTTTCATCGTTTATTTTCGTGTTCTTCATTCGTGGAACATCATTATAGGTGAGATCCTCCCCCTTACTGAAATTTGAAGAGAGGGAGAGGGTTGAAATTCAATGCAAAGTAAATGGTTGGGTTGTAATAGGATTTATTTGATGTATGAAACTGTGAAGGTGGTTGATCCAGTCTCTGAAATTATCTTCGTTGTCAAGCTGAACATCTTCGTCTTCTGGGGGGCATCTTGAAAGTCCATCAGGACCATGGTGTGTCCCTGCAACGTGGACTAATGTAAAGTGAAAGGTTAGGATGGATATGATCCATCGATTGGCACTAGCACTAGGTGCAATATCAGGATTTGAAAGCATGCCTTTAATATATCGTGCATCGACTTCGATGATAAGCCTTCGAACTCCTATTAGATACAATCGTAGTGCTCCGAGAGTGCGATATAGACTGTAAGGCTCAAGTTTTGGCTGTGAAAATTGGGATTCGCAGTTGTTAAGTGTAATTGATCCAAATCGACTATAATATCATTTTCGAGGGTTTTCAGGATCACATTGGGTGAGAAAAAAACCGATGGCGATGTTCGAAGTGTTGACTGATAGGATAACTGGGGCTGGAGATGAGTAATCGATAGCTCAAATCGCTGGGGAATTGATTAGAGCTATTTTCAAATCTTCTTGGGCCACTATTTGTTCCGCTCCAAATTCGAAAGGAATATCTTTTTGAGTGAGTTGGATCAGTGCTGCAGCTCATTGAGCAAAATTTCGGATAAAGATATGACAAACTCCAATGGTTCCTAGGAATGCTTTGACTTCAGTGAGGCTTCAACATGGTCCCCACTTGCTAACAGCTGCGATTTGAGTAGGGTCGGCCATATGACCTTCAATATTGCATCGATGCTTTAAAACAATTATTTCAGGGATGCAAAGATAGAGCTTTGGACCTGAAAATGTTCCTCTGCAATATTTCATGTGCTGAACTATCTGATTTAAATTTTTGAAGTGCTCCCAGATGAAGCGTCGAATAGCGGGATTGTCAGAAATCATTTTGTAAGATCCACCGATTGTTCAATATTCCGATTTCGGACCCTTAACTGGTGTGTCATCTATGTAAGGAATAGTGATATGAGGAATTTTGGGCTGTAAAATAAATGTCACATCGTCATGTAAGATAGGGACAGAATTTGTCCAACCCATGGGTAGGGTAATGATGCGAAGTGCTCCAAACAGTGTCTGAAATGTTGTCAGATCGCGAGATGATTCTGCAACTTTCCTTTCGTTGAATGCCACATAAAGATCCAACATTCCTCCGCATGATCATCCTCCAAATTGTTTTTGCTAAATGTTCGGGTATTGGTACAACCCCTGAGTGCTGGATCATTACTTGGTTAAGCAGTTTGAGACTGTGGACAATTCAAAGCAATTTTGTGTCCTTTTTCGTGATGCAAAACCATCATGATCTGTATGAAGAGTTCGATGGTTTGTATACTCCTGCCTCTATCTTCTTTTTCAGCATTTTGCATATTTGTTTGTACAAACCTGGAGGTATGGGAATGTTTCGCTCAACCCATGGAGTGTGAGGAACGACAGGGAACTCTATAGGAGGAAAGAAGTCAGAGTGAAAGATTCCCCACTCTTGTTCTGTCCACGCAAAAGCTGTTTCCTGATTTTGAATAAAATCGTGCATAAGATTCCATTCCTCTGGCCATAGGAAATCACCAGGATGAATCTTGTCAATGATAGCTTTATGTTCAAGTGAATACCATGAAGTGGGGATAAACGATGGTGGATGAGGATTTAATTTTGGCATGTTTTCGAGAGGGTCGCCAGTAATTGTTTGAATAATGCGAAATCGGTTGGGTAGCTCAGTAATAACTGGGTGAATTTTGTGTGTGACAGGTTTGTATTTCTTTTTCGATGCCACGAAAATTGGATATGAGGAGTCAATAATAGGCGTAGAAGGTGTAGACATCACCATCGAGGTCGATAAATATGTTTTGTATTGATGACTAGCTGTTAAATATAAATTCGCAAGGATCAAAGAATAAGAAATGGATTTTGAGAAGTTCGAGGACTCCATATTGGGGATGTTCACAGTGCATTCGATAGTGATAGATAAATTAGAGGGATCGAATAAGATAATGAAAGTGCACTGGTCAATGTCCAAAATTTCATCCTCTAGTTGCGAAAATCCTTTCGACGGTGATTAGAATGGGGAATCGTGGGGATTGCACATGATCATGTCAAATTAGGATCATATATTGTGATTGTCTGGGCTTCATTCCTGTAGTTTTTGACAGTGCTTTTAGTGAGCACATCGAATGGTTGACTGAGTAAGATATCGTAGGCTGGGTCATGAATTATGTGAATTTGCATGAATAGCATGATACTCCCCACTTTGCAAGGCACATTTCATGCTAAACCCAAACTTTCATCAATGCCTCCATTAGCCAATTGGAGTGGGATGTGGATTGAAGGATCGTAAGCAAGGCCAAGTTCATGGCAAACTTCTTTGGACATTGTGATAATCGAAGAGCCAGGGTCTATGACACTTTTGACTGGATTCCTTCTGTTGACATTTATAATAATCGACCTAATCAAATGGGATTCCTTCGCAGTGATGAAGGGTTCTAAAATATCACCAGGTCAAAGACTGTTAATATAAGTTTTGAATGGATCATCAATTATGAAAATCTCATCATTAAGCAGATTTGTGGTGTTATTTCCTTCGGACTGCTAAATTCGACATGGAGTGACCTGTTCCTTCCATTTTGTATGAACTTCGGGCAATAGAGACAACAATTCCTCAGGCATTAGTGTGATAATCGGTGTCTTCATTGAACAAGCGAAAACATCTTCCATGATTTTATTCTTTTGGATTGGTGCTTGAGTATGGTGTGAAGGACCATCTTTGGCTCTACCTTTCGCAGTTGATCCGAAGTTTCATTCGTGTGGTGGTAGGTACGAATTTTCTTTTGCAGTGGCATAAGGATGAATAACCAGCTGCAAAGTTGTTTCCAAAGTCGAAGATGATGCTGAAGTTGAGGTTGGTAGGTTTGTTGCCATAGACAAGATGGATTATGCTGGTACATGTGGAGTCGATTGTTTAACTGCTGCAGTGTTTGGGGAAACCAAAGGTCGAGAGACGGGGACTGTTGGTATGCTCGAATTAGCTTTAGCAAAGGTCCTATGACTTTGCAAAGCATGTATCTCTTGTTCAAGTTTTGCGATGCGATCTTTGGGTGTCGCAGATTGTTTGGAAACCTGGTAGATGCCTCTAGGCAGTATCGAAGTAGCCATTGAGGATGCAATGTTGTACATGAGTGATGACACAGTTGTAGTCAAAGGATTTTGTTGAGTTCATTCATCGATTCTGTCTTTGATAAAGTGACCAGGAATGTTTTGAGGGGTGAACTGTCCATTTGGAAGGATGATTTTTCCTTCATTGTTCTTTTTACACTTTCCTTCATTAATCTAGGACTGGCAAACCAAGCAGTCACTAATGAAATGACCAGTGAGTCTACAAAAGACACAAGCTAAATTTTCGAGCTGGTCCAAGCGAAATCCACCGTTAGTTCGAGGAGGATTAGTAGGTTTCAAACCTGCTAGAGCCGTGATGAGTGTGGTTGCAAATTTTTCGAAGATCGCTGATAAGTCTTCCGATTTGATTTGTGTCGAAGATGTCAAAGTCGATGCCAAGGTTTCTGAAGACTGTAACAATGCTGAATTCGAACTAATTGACCCTGCTAAAACAAATTTCGCTGCTGCATAAATGTCATTGAGTGGGTAGGTGTCATTCAGATAGTGGTTGAAAAATTTAAGTTTGAGTTGTCATGCAATTCATGACCATAAACCTGGCTGAAAACCTCAAACGAATGCTCTACTTTGTTCTGCCTCCAAAATTTGGCCTTTAAAGAGTAGGAACTTCATAATGTTGTAGAACAACCTGTAATATAATCCTAAATCCCTTGCGTTAAAGATACCCATCCGAAGTTGTTTGCCAACAAGTTTGTCCATGTCCGAAATTGACCATTTTTGATTGTCTTCGGAACCAGGATATAGTCTGTGAATTGCGAGGTGAAAATCCTGAAATGAAGTACTGGTTTTATATTTGGGAATCGATTCCCAGAGTTTGGATGTATCAATATCGACATATCGACAGGCGTGCTTCTTCATAAGCTCTGGATCCATAACATTACAGTTGATAAAAAGTATTTCGAGCTCATTAAAATATCGACGTAGCTTTCGAGGTTGAGTAGGGTCGAATTTTGGTGCTGTGGAATATCCATGAGCTGGCATTGTTGCTTGGGTGGCCATAGATGTACTGATTTGAGGAGTTAGAACCTGAGCAAAAGATGGTAGATATGTCGAAGTGGCTGGAATAATGAATGATGTAGTAGATGATGAGGAAGAAGAGGAAGACGAGGTTGTAGATGAGGAAATAGGTAAAGGAAACAGACAACAATGTGTAGATTCAGCATCAGAGACAGGAATTAGAATATCCCCTGATTGTTCGAGAGATTCAAAGGCCTGGTGAGTCTTGATTCTAAGGTTTCAAGCTTGTGTTGGCCTGATTTAGAAACCCCTCGCAGTGGGCTCCAAAATGATGATGCTCGATCTGGAAACCTAACAAAAACCTGTTAAAAGGCTTATGAAGTATAACTCAGGCTAGAGGAAGGGTGCAAGTTGGTCCTAAATATCACCTCTATTACCAGAACGTCATTTTTAGTGATGCAAAATGGTAAAAATGTGATGAATAGTTTTTAAAAGCATACGAAGATTTTCGAAGTAGTTCAAAATATGTTCGAAGATGTTCAAAGTAGTTCGAAATAGATTCAAATGGGTTCGAAGTTGTTCAGGTAAGTTTGAGGAGGTTTGAAGGCGTTTGACTGGTGTCAAGATATGTTTGACAAATGAATATAGAAATCAAGAAGTGGGTTTCAAGTGGCAATAGGTGACGATGAGTTGAGAACGAATATGAGAGTTTGATGAAGTTTGCGATATTTTGCAGAACTTCAGAGGTATGATGTGGGGTAAGACTCAAGAGAACTGGTCTTAAATCTGACTATAGTGGAGAGGGTAACTGATTCTCTGTTGTTCTAAGTAACTGGTACAAGTCTATATACATTTCGAAGAGGTAAGTACCAAAAAGGAAATATAACAGGTGTAGAACACGAGGCAGTATGCACAGCAATAAAGGTATTGTAAAACATAAAAACAAATGAGGAACGATGATAATTGAAACATTCGGTGTTGCTATATAGTAAGAGTACTTCTCTTGTTGTTTCAATAGATTGTTGAAACCCCAAAACTGCCATTATCATATCCTAATTCTTTTATCATCTCTCCTTGCATCCAGTAGTGTTCGATAAGCGATGCAGTGGCTTATGCCGGATGTTTTGTGTGTATTAAAAGGGCTTTAGAATATTCCTATGGTGGCCAATGTCCTTCTAAGTAGTGCAAAGTCATTCGAAAGTGTTCGAAGTGTCGCGAAATCATTCAAAGTCATTCAGAGTCATCCGAAATAGTGCAAAATAGTTCGAAAGGTGTTCAAAGTCCATTTTGTGGCATTCGTAGTGTGTGTCATAATGTGTCGATACAAGTGGGCTTCTTCTCTAGACCTTAAAATGCATAGTGGATCTATCAGCTCGCAAAGGCGCATCGAGTGCACAATAACTGTGAAAGGCAGATAAGGAGTGGGGGGGGGGGCACGCGGAGGCAGTTTGAAGCATAACAGGGTGCATTTAGGGTGCATGACAGCAGGCAGCTATGGGGGAACCAAAAGCACAGTAGAAATGTAAAAGGTGCACAAAAGTGCACCTAAATGGTCAAAGGCATGCAAAAGTGCATGGAAGCATGCAAAGGTGCACAAAAGTGTACAAAGGCACACTGGAGCACAATGGAGTGCACTGGAGTGCAATGGACCGCATGGGAGCACACTGGAGTGCAGAAAGCGGACAAAGGCGCACTTGGGTGTGCGAAAGTGCATGAAGGCACAGAAAAGCGCGCTGTGCAAAGTGAGTAGAAGATGTCTAAGTAGTGTGCACAATCGCAAAAAATGCCATAGTATGAGTGCAGGGTGATAGGGAGCTGTATCATCATCTTCAAGCATCTGCCAATGCCCTACTCTGACCCTCGATTCTCGCCCTCTTCACCTCCTTCTGCTCCTCTCTAGCCCATTTTTCTTCCTCCTCCCTTCTTCTGCATTCTATCTCCTTAGCCAAATCTATGAACAATAGCTCTCCACCCCACAAAATCCATTTGTGTCGTGCCATTGGTTTATACAGCTGGAATACTTCATCCATGACCTTTTGAATGGCCACATTGTGTTCTTTACCAAGATCTTTGGCGACTTCATCGTATTCTGCCTACACAAAACATTTTAGCATCTTTAACTATAAATTGATCAGTGACAGACATACCATTTTCACACAAAAACCCTTCCCCCACAGTTCGAAATCCGAGTCCTCAACGATGCCGTGCTTGGGCATCGATTTTGCATATTCAAGGATTTCAGCATTGAGTTTGACAAGGAGAGACTACAAGTGATTTAGGATGTGATAATAGCGTTTTTATGTTTCAATGACATATTGAAGCAAAAGATAAGTACTTTTACTATATGGGGACATGTATGTTTCAATTATTTATCATTTCTCATTTATTTTATGATCTACGAAGTCCTCATTGCTTGATATATTGCCTCATGTTTTACACAGGTTTAGTTCCCTTTTTAGTACTATCTCTTCAAAAATATATATAAACTTGTACTAGTTACTTAGAAAAATGGAGAATCAGTTACCCTCTTCACTATAGTCGGATTTAAGAGCAGTTCTCTTGAGTCTTACCTCGCATCGTATCTCTGAAGTTCTGCAAAATATCGTGAACTTCCTCGAACTTTTGTATTTGTTCTCAACTTGTCATCACCTATTGCCACTCAAAACCCACTTCTTAATTGCTATATTCATTTGTTGAACATATCTCAACACCAGTTGAACACCTTCGAACATCCTCGAACTCACCCAAACAGGTTTGAACCCATTCTAACCTATTTCAAACTACTTCGCACGTCTTCGAACCAATTTTGAACTTTTTTGAATATCCTCATATGCTTTTGAAGACTATTCATCACATCCTTTACCATTTTGCATTACTAAAAACAATGTTCTGGTATTAGCGGTGATATTTAGTACCGACTCGCATCCTTTCTCTAGCCTGAGTTATACTTCATAAGCCTTTTAACAGGTTTTTGCTAGGTTTCCAGGTCGAGTATCATCAGTGCTATGTGTCAAGGGCATCTATTGGTAGATAGCTCAGAGATGGAAATGTTGGCTAAAATTAGGCAATGTTCAGAGATGGATGATGAAGTGGTGGAAGCTGTGAAAGCTTTGAGGAGAGAGAAGAAAGGTAATATTAAAGGAGATGAATGGGTTGAAGAACAACGGTTAGTGTTGTTCAGAGGAAAGGTGTATGTACCAAAGGATCAAGATTTATGAAGGGAGATTGTATGGTTACATCATAACATGCCAGCTGCTGGACATCCAGGAAGGTGGAAGATGTTGGAGTTGGTGATGAGAAATTATTGGTGGCCCAGAATTTCAAAGTATGTGTTGGGGTATGTGGATGGGTGTGATACGTGCATGAGGGGGAAAAATTTTTCAGAAAAGCCTGCAGGGAAATTAATGCTGAACCCTATACCTAAAGCGCCATGGTGAGATATATCTGTGGACTTTATCACAGGACTACCTGAAGCTCAAGGATACAATGCAATATTTGTAGTATGCGACCACTTCACACAGGAAGTCCACATTATTTCTACTACTGCAGAAACCTCATCGTTGGGCTTGGCATGCCTCTATCTAAATCAGGTATGGTGGTTACATGGATTACCTGATACAGTTATTTTTGATCGTGGATCACAATTTGCTTCTGCATTTATGCGAGAGTTAAATAACATATTGGGGATTCAAACCAAATTATCTACAGCATATCACCTACAAACTGATGGGCAGACAGAGAGAATGAATCTGGAGTTGGCGCAGTACCTATGCATGTTTGTCAATCACCGACAAACCGACTGGCCTGAATGGTTGGCAATTGCAGAATTTTCCCACAATAATAAATTCCATTCAGCTACTCGCATGTCACCCTTCTTTGCTAATTATGGGTATTATCCCATGATGGGGGTAGAACCTCGAAGGGAAGTCAAGGTACAGTCAGTGGAGGACTTTGTATCAAAAATGTGAAAGGTGCAGGAGGAAGCAGAGGCAGCATTGATGAAAGCACGTGATGACATGATGCGACATGCAGATCGTACTCAAGCTGTTGCTCCAGAGTACAAAGTTGGTGACTTGGTATGGCTAAATACCAAGGATCTAAATATTCCATGACCTTCAACAAAGCTTACAGAGAAGCAAGTTGGCTCATATCCAATTTTTAAAATAATTTCACCCAATGCAGTAGTGTTAAAATTACCTCAATCATTCAAAATTGATCCTGAAATTAACATTTCCCATTCATGCCCTTACTGCCCACCCACTATTCCCGGTCAACAAACTACTCCACAGCCTCCAATAATGGTAGAAGGTGCTCCAGAATATGTAGTGGAAGAGGTTTTGGACTCACATCTTCAACAAAATAAATTGGAGTTCTTAATCAAGTGGAAGAACTACACTGACAAAAATAACTCATAGGAACTTGAAGAGAATTGTAAGCGAGCATGTTAGGCAATCACCCAATTCTTTAAACATAATCCAAATGCTCCACATCGCATTGCTAGAATGGTGTATGAAGGGATGAATTTCCAGCCTTACCAAAATTTCACAGAGGGGACAGATATGATATTTTCTTGCCTGGAAGTCGAGGCATAAAAGGGGGTAATGTTAGGAAACAGTCTCCTAACATGCCTATTACCTAATAATATTTTTATTTTATTTTATTTTATTTCACCAAAATATGCTACCAAATGCCTATACATGCATTATTTGTCAGCATGGGAATTTTCTATTTACACAAATCAATATGTATGCGCATGTATGCACATGTGTGTGTGCATCTGTAACAACATACTGCAATATATGTAACATAGTATATAACCCTAAAATAAATACTAGGAGACCTCAGTTGAGTTCTCTTAGGTATTCCATCCACATTAGTGGTGCAAAAAGCCTATTTCAGCCAACTGTTCTATTTTTAACCCCTTGCATCAAATCCATCAAAACCCCCCTTCTTGCGCACCCCGCCGCCTTCTTGTAGGAGAGCCCGCATGGTCCAGCTAGCAGATTAGTGGGTGTCACCCTAACAGCAACATGCCTCATCATTTCACATCTCTCACTACAACTTTTGGGTATCAGTGGTGATATTTAGTACCAACTTGCACCCTTCCTCTAGCCTGTGTTATACTCCTTACACCTTTTAACAGGTTTTTAGGTCAAGCATTATCAACATCTCCCAGTGCCTCATGGAGGCCTTCTATAAGAACAGTGCACCCAAATCTTTTACTGACTCATGCAATTGAGCTCACACTGGGTGCCATGCCCTCTTCCTGCAAGGTCTATCCTTTCTCCACTGAAGAACAATAACAACTCGACAAATTCATCAATGAACACTTGGCTTCAGGTCATATCCATCCTTCTAATTTGCCCATGGCCTCACCCTTCTTCTTTGTCAAAAAAAAATATGGGTTCCTTCAACCGGTTCAAGACTATCAATGCCTCAATGACATCACAGTCAAAAATTGTTATCTGCTACCCTCATATCCAAACTCATCAGTAATTTACACTGCCCCATATGTTCTGCATGGATCCGTATGGACTACATGGACTCTGCATGGACTAGCATAGAATCTGTGCTAATCTGCATGGACTATGTGGAATCTGTGTCAATCCACATGGACTACGTGGAATCCATGTCAATCCACATAGACTATGTGGAATCAGTGGTAGTCTATGCAAACTATGCAGAATCAATGTTATCAAGGTAATAGCTTATGAGTTCCAAGCTTTTCAAACTGTATGAAAGTCATGAAGTGCCTACAAAATAAGATTGTGTAGAGCAAGGATTGAACTTGAGACCTCATGCCACCATTGCACAACAAAGAAGTATGCTTAACCAGTTGAGCCACAGGAGAATTTTTTGTTATTAATGTAAAGTTTATTTATGACACTCAAAACTTAAACTCAAAACTCAATTGTGTAAATGAGGTGCATTGTTATATATTCAAAATCAAATAAATTTCATTAATAATTATATTTAAAATCTTGCATTCAGTGTGAGAGTCAAAAAAAAAACATAAAAGTAAAAAACCCTCACCCCGCAAAATGTGGGGGAGAGGCAATATTTACATAACACTACTATACTCCTCGCATTGGATGTGAGGGGAGGGCAACAATTATAAATAAGAAAGAAAAAAAAAATGCCCTCACCCACATAAAACATGGGCAAGGGGGTAATAATATAAATAGAAAACAAAAAACAACCCCATCTCCACCCCATGAGCAGTTGCTTGCAGTGGTGGGAGGGGGTGCTGGTCATCCTGGGTGTTGTTTCCTGGCCTCACTATCATCATCATCCTAGTTGTATCGACCATCATGGTTGATGGCCATGCTTTGCATTCTGGGGCTTCTGGTGCTGGCAGGCAGTGTCATCATCATTCTCGTCAACTGCACACACTCATGATCCACCCTATGAGCAGAGGCTCGCAGGCATGGGTGTTAGGAAACAGTCTCCTAGCATGCCTATTACATAATAATATTTTATTTGATTTTATTTGATTTTATTACATCAAAATATGCTACCGAATGCCTATAAACACAATATTTGTCAGTGTGGGAATTTTGTATTTACATGCATCAATATGTATGTGCATGTACACATGCATCGGTAGCAACATAGTACAATATATGTAACATAGTATATAACCTTAAAATAAATACTGGGGGACCTCAGTTGAGTTCTCTTAGGTATTCCATCCACATTTCTGGTGTGAAAAGCATATTTCAGCCAACTGATCTATTTTTAACCCATCACATCAAAACCATCAAAGCTCCCCATCACGCATGGGTGCCCTGCCACCTTCTTGTAGGAGAGCCCACATGGTCCAGCTAGCAGAACAGTGGGTGTCGCCCTAACAGAAGAACTCAACTACTCCATCAGTGTGCCTTCTCTTACATGTGCATATGTCATTGGTTCAGCACACCACAACCACTTACTCATCTTTTTGGCAAGAGCTGGAAATAATGTATTTACCTTGCTTTTGTAAGCCAATGCCAGGCCTCGCCTTATATTACGACCACCAGTGATCGAGAGGCAGCGCTCGTCATTAGGACAGCTGCAACCAGACAACCGATCGGATCTGGTTTAATTGAGATTTACATTACTCTATTCGGATGACTATTTTAGATAGTTACTAGCCAAATTCAGTAATAACCCTGAGATCAGGCACTGTTGGAAGGGTTATTGATCTGAAGTGCCCAAGCATTGACAAATGGCCAAAATCATGTGTTTTGCCATGTTTGGTACCCAATTTGCTGGATCACATGACTCGAAATTTTGCAAAAAAACTCTGAAGCCAAATCTTGACTCAGCCAAAGAAGTGACTTATCACAGCTTATGTCATTATATCAGAACAATCAACTTTGGATCCTGGTCACAATTCTGTTCCCATGCCAGGTCTAGAAGCCAAAATTGATGTGCTTATAGCACAAATGTCCCAGTTAGTGTTAGTGTTGGCAGCATCACAGCCCAAACAAGCAGAATCAAAAACAGAGACAGTGGAAGATAAAGATGATGAGATGGAAGAGATGGTGGAGTGGATGTCTCAGGAGGATGTGCATGCAGAGGAGAGGTCCAAGAGTAGAAAAATGTGTTTACCTAAATATGCGCCCCCACAAATATTTGATGGTACCATGGAGAACACAAAATCCTTCATCAGCTCTATAGTATTGTATATTCATGGGAGAAAGCCCGAGTTTCATATGACTGAGTCTAGGATTATGTTTGCTCTCTCATACATCCAGGGAGGGAAAGCACAGTTCTGGAGAAATGAAGCCATTAATCAAATTGCTGCAGGATATAAACCATTTGCAACCTTCAGAAAATTTTTGGAGAGATTGTGCCCACCTGTATCAAGGAAGTTCAGGCATTCTTGGGACTTGCCAATTTTTATCGTTGCTTTGTTCATAATCTTTCCAAAATTGCTGCACCCTTACACAACCTTACATGAAAGGGAGTAGTGTGGAGATGGGGAGAACAACAGCAGACAGCATTTGAGGAGTTGAAGAGGAAGTTTGTGGAAGAGCTAATATTAGCCCCAGTAGATTTCATGCATCCCTTATGAGTGGAATCAGATGCATCTGACTTTGCTACTGGAGCAGTATTATCAATGTTATGTGAAGATGACAAATGGCATCCTTGTGCATATTTGTCTTGAGGGTTGAATGATGTGGAGAGAAATTATGATGTGCATGATGAAGAGATGTTGGGATTAATACAAGAATTGGAAGCATGGAGACATTATTTGGAGGGATGTATGCATCAGATTGAAATCTGGATGGATCATCAAAATCTGCAGTACTTCATGTCCACTAAAAAGCTTAACTGTCAACAAGTGCATTGGGCATTATTCCTATCATGTTTTAATTTTCACTTAGTCCACAAAGCGGGAAGCTTGATGAGGAAAGCAGATGCATTATCCAGATGTACAGATCATAAAAGGGGGGTGGAGGAGGACAATAAAAATATTACCCTACTCAAACCTGAATACTTTCATATTTGCACTATGTGTCAAGGGCATCTATTGGTGGTAGCTCAGACATGGAAATGTTATCTAAAATTAGACAATGTTCAGAAATGGATGATGAAGTAGTGGAAGCCATGAAAGCTTTGAGGAGAGAGAAGAAAGGTAATATTAAAGGAGATGAATGGATTGAAGAACAAGGGTTAGTGTTGTTCAGAGGAAAGGTATACATACCAAAGGATCAAGATTTACGAAGGGAGATTGTACAGTTACATCATAATACGCCAGCTGCTGGACATCCAGGAAGGTGGAAGATGTTGGAGTTGGTGATGAGAAATTATTGGTGGCCCAGAATTTCAAAGTATGTGTTGTGGTATATGGATGAGTGTGATATGTGCATAAGGGAGAAGAAATTTCCAGAAAAGCCTGCAGGGGAATTAATGCCGAACCCTATACCTAAAGCGCCATGGTGAGATATATCTGTGGACTTTATCACAGGATTATCTAAAGCTCAAGGATGCGATAGAATATTTGTAGTATGCGACTGCTTCATACAGGAAGTCCATATTATTTCTACAACTGCAGAAACCTTATCATTGGGCTTGGCATACCTCTATCTAAATCAGGTATGGCAGTTACATGGATTACCTGATATGGTTATCTCCAATTGTGGATCACAATTTACTGATGGGCAGACAGAGAGAATGAATCAAGAGTTGGAGCAGTACCTATGCATGTTTGTCAATCACCAACAAACTGACTGGCCCGAATGGTTGGCAATTGCTGAATTTTCTAACAATAATAAATTCCATTTGGCTACTCGCATGTCACCCTTCTTTGCTAATTATGGGTATCATCCCAGAATGGGAGTAGAACCTCCAAGGGAAGTCAAGGTACAGTCAGTAGAGGACTTTGTAGGCAGCATTGATGAAAGCATGTGATGATATGATGCAACACGTGGATTGTACTTGAGCTGTTGCTCCAGAGTACAACGTTGGTGACTTTGTATGGCTAAGTACCAAGGATCTAAATATTCCACGACCTTCAAGAAAGCTTACAGAGAAGCAAGTTTGCCCATATGTGATTTCTAAAATAATTTCACCCAATGTGGTAGTATTAAAATTACCTCAATCATTCAAGATTGATTCTAAAATTAACATTTCCTGCTTATGCCCTTATGTTAGGGCGACACCCACTATTCTGCTATCTGGACCATGCAGGCTCTGCTACAAGAAGGCGGCGGGGCACACATTCCCATGCTGACAAATAAAGTGTTTATAGGCATTTGGTAGCATATTTTGGTGAAATAAAATAAAATAAAATAAAAATAAGATATTATTATGTAATAAGCATGTCAGGAGACTGTTTCTAACACCTTACCACCCACCCACTATTCCTGGTCAACAAACTACTCTGCAACCTCCAATAATGGTAGAAGGTGCTTCAGAATACGTAGTGGAAGAGGTTTTAGACTCACATCTTCGATGAAATAAATTGGAGTTCTTAATCAAGTGGAAGAACTACACTGATGAAAATAACTCATGGGAACCTGAAGAGAATTGTAAGCAAGCATGTAATGCAATCGCCCAATTCTTTAAACTTAATCCAAATGCTCTGCATTGCATTGCTAGAATAGTGTATGAGGGGATGAATTTCTGGCCTTACTAAAATTTCACAGAGGGGACAGATACAATATTTTCTCACCTGGAAGTCAAGGCATAAAAGGAGGGTAATATTAGGAAACAGTCTTCTGACATGCCTATTATATAATAATATTTTATTTTGATTTTATTTTATTACATCAAATTATGCTACCAAATGCCTACAAACACTACATTTGTCAGCATGGGAATTTATATTTACATGCATCAATATATATGCATGCATCGGTAACAACATATTACAATATGTGTAATATACAGTGACTCACAAAACTGAGTCAATGTTTTGCACTTTTTGATTCATTGTTGAATAGCTTCCCATAAACAACAAAACCAAACAAGGTATTGGTGTACCGAATAACATACATGATCAGGGCTACCAAATAAACAAAGAATTATGTAATTTTAATCATCCCTCATGGAGATATGATTATTTTAATTCAGGGACTCATTGACTCAGTTTTGTGAGGGGTAGTCAGAAATATTAGAATCTGATGCTCCACCAACTGTATAATGTCAAAAACTTGACAGATGGTTTCTAAGGTGATGTGACCCTTGATGGGACCTTAAATTATAGTATTTAATTAGGACTAGCATTCTTCATACTTCAATATTCTCCAATGCATCCCATCTCCTCTGCTCAGAAGGAAAACATTCTTTCCCTGGCCTCCAATCATTATTCTACCCACAATATTGCCTCTAAACTCAACCTCAGCCAGTCTAGTGTATCCAGAACACTCAGGGCTCTCCATCCAAACCTGGATTCCCCCTCTGGTGGTCGTCCTTCTAAGCTCTCATCTACCTCTCAGAGAGCCATCCTTACCCAAATCACCACTGGCAAGGCTGCAAATGCTGTTCAGGCCACCCATTACATCAACAGCATCATCCCCACTCCAGTCTCCTCAGAAACAGTCAGAAGAGTTCTCAGAAAAAACTCATTCAAGGCTGTGGTGAAGAAGAAAAAGCCTTTGCTTAGTATAAGGCATAGGAAAGCAAGATTGGCTTTTGCTCAGAAGTATAGAGAGTGGACTGTGGAGGACTGGAGAAGGGTTATTTGGTCAGATAAGACTAAAATTAACAGGTTTGGGTCAGATGGGAGAGAGTGGGTTTGGAAACAGAAGGGAGAGGGGCTGATTGAGAGAGAGGTGCAGGGAACTGTCAAATTTGGGGGAGGAAACATTATGGTATGGGGGTGTATGGGATGGAATGGAGTGGGGCATCTTGCAGAGGTTGAGGGGAGGATGAATGCTGACCAGTATGTGTCCATTTTGAAGGACCATGTGCTGCCTAGCTTGGAGGAGAGTGGAATTTCTGGAGAAGAGGTGATTTTTTAACAAGACAATGACCCCAAGCATACCTCAAAAAAGGCCAAGAAATGGATGGAGAACAACAATGTTACTCTTCTGGATTGGCCTGCCCAATCTCCAGACCTCAGCCCTATTGAACATCAATGGGTTCACCTCAAGAACCAGTTAGACAAGTATCCAACAGTGCCAAAAGAAATTTGGGAGTTATGGGAAAGAGTAGTGGAAGAGTGGAATAATATTCCATCAGAGGTGTGTCAGAATTTGATTGAAAGCATGCCTAGAAGGTTGGGAGCAGTTATTAAGGCCAAGGGAGGTCATACAAAATACTAGAATTACAATTTATCATAATATTGATACCACCTCACAAAACTGAGTCAATGAGTCCCTGAATTAAAATGATCATATCTCCATGAGGGATGATTAAAATTACATAATTCTTTGTTTGTTTGGTAGCCCTGATCTTGTATGTTATTCGGTACACCAATACCTTGTTTGGTTTTGTTGTTTATGGGAAGTTATTCAACAATAAATTAAAAAGTGCAAAACATTGACTCAGTTTTGTGAGTCACTGTAGTATATAAACTTAAGATATATATCTGGAGACCTTAGTTGAATTCTCTTAGGTATTCCATCCACATTTGTGTTGTAAAAAGCCCATTTCAGCCAACTCATCTAAAAATAACCCCTCACATCAAATCCATCAAATTCATCAAAACCCCCATCATGCGTGCGTGCCCTGCCTTCTTCTTGTAGGAGAGCCCACATGGTCCAGCTAGCAGATTCACCCTAACACCCAGGCATCTGGGCAATTTTCTGCAATCATCCCATATTTTTTTATATTTTATTTCATACTATTCTGCCTTTTCTATGATTTTCTATGATTTATTCCTATCTGGGCAATTTTCTGTATTTGTCTGATATTTTTTTATATTTTATTTCATCCTATCCTGCCTTTTCTATGATTTTCTATGATTTATTCCTATTTTATTATTATATTTTGGTTTTTTTTTCCATGTTGGTATATGTTGACAGTTCTATTTTTAGAAGCAGGACCCCTTCTGGATGTTTACCCATCAAAGTGATGTCATCCCACAGCCTGATCTGCCTATCTCTGCCTTTTTGCTATTTTTAGCTTACTATTTGATTTTTGGCTCTATCACATATACTGGGCATCGACAAATGGGTCCTTAAAGTTTTCTCTTTGGATTCCCCTCTTTTAGGTGCACCTAGAGTATCTGTATTATGTAGTATGAGCTTATAACCCATGCCTTTGTCATGGCATTCACTCGCTTTGCTCGCTCAGCCTGACACTGGCATGGGCCAGCTCGCGTATATGTAACACAATCCTACTACAGTTACTCAACTCTTCAGTTGCCTTTGCACCTTCAGCCCAAAGTCAACGTTTGAGAGTTCATGGTCACACAACTCTTTAGTTGATTTTTAGATACAGTAGTACACAACTCTTCAGTCAACTTGGGACCGTTGGCCTCAAGTCAACGTGGGGGGGTTATGGTGTTTATTCCCATCTCCCCTATCCCAATCTCTATCTCTATCTCCATCTCCATCTCTCCCTTCCCCTTCCCCATACCCATACCCATACCCATCCCCACCCCCATCCCCACCTCTCTCTTTCTCATCTCCCCCTCTCCCTTCCTCATCTCCATCATCTCCCCCATCTCTATCCCTATCTCCTCCATCTCCATCTCCCCCTTCCCCTTCCCCTTCCTCATCTCCCCCTCCCTCTTCCTCATCTCCCCCTCTCTCTTCCTCATCTCCATCATCTCTCCCATCTCTATCCCTATCTCCTCCATCTCCATCTCCCCCTTCCCCTTCCCCTTCCTCATCTCCCCCTCCCTCTCTCCCTTCCCCACCTCCCTCTTCCCCCTCCCCATCCCCCTCTCACTCTCCCATGTCCACCTCCCCCCACTATACCCCCTCATACCCCCTCTCCACCCATCATACCTCTTCTACATCCCCCTCCTGCCCACCCTCTCACACTCCCTCCCTACCCCTCACACTCCTTCATACTCCTCTCCACACTCAGCTTACTTGTGAAGTTTCAAACTCCACTTCAAACTCAGCCATGCTCAATGCAGCTCACCTCTACATATGCTACAACCACATTTTGAAACCCAGCTATATGACTAATTTTTAGTCAGCTCTGACTAATGCGATCATTTCTGACTAATCTTGCACAGTGCTGACCAATTTTGCACAGCTCTGACAAATTTTAGATAATCCCATCAACCATCACTCCCATCATTCCCACAAAATGACCGTAGCATATGTTATTCATGTCGTCCCATCAATCATCACCATGCTTAGTTGAAAAATTCCCCCATTTAGTCTGCCATCACTCCCACAAAATGTCTGTACCATATGTAATAGATGAGCTTATGACCCATGCCAGCTCGTGTATATGTAACACAATGCTTAATCCCACTACAGTTACTCAAGTCTAACTTGGTTATCAAACTAACACATTATTACAAACTTGTATTCAAACTTGTGTTGACTTGTTATATTGACTTTACTACAAACTTGTTACTGACATCATTACAAACTTTTATTGACTTGTTATTGACTTTATTACAAAATTGTATTGACTTGTTATTGACATTATTACAAACTTGTATTAACTTGTTACTGACTTGTATTAAGGTGTTATTGACATTATTACAAACTTGTATTGACTTGTTATTGACATCATTACAAACTTGTATTGACCTGTTATTGACATTATTACAAACTTTTATTGACTTGTTATTGAATACACACCAAGGTTTAGTAACCTGCCCTAAAGTCTTCTCACAATAAATTTTTCAACCATTTGATTCAATCCAAGTACAATCCAAATCTAATTCTAATTCTAATTCTAATTCTAAATCCAAGTCTATCTTGATATCTATATTAGTTTCCAATTCTTGTAAATAATCTTTCAAGTTACTCACCTTTGCTAAACAACTCCATTCAACACTTCCTTGTATACCACATTGGCAGTTCTGTTATTTCCATTGTTTTCATTCAACAGCACCTTGATCCTTTCTCCAGATGTACACCTTGACAGTGCAACATATAACTGCCCATGTGAGAACACTGGTGTCTGCAAGTCCAAGCCAACATGGGATACCAATTGGCCTTGTGACTTGTTGATAGTCATGGCAAATGCCAAGTGAACTAGAAATTGATGTTGATGAAGTGGTAATGGCAAGGTCTCTGCTGAAGGCTCCAATGTGATCTGAGGAATGAAAACAATATTTCCTGCAAACTGTGCATCTCCACTGATGATCCTGCACTTCAATACATGTGATCTGGCTTCAAGAAGGATAAGTCGAGTTCCATTGCAAAGACCCATGGTGACATCCAGATTGCATAGAAGTATGAGAGGACAGCCTATCTTAAGTGCCAGCCTGGAGAGAGGAAGGCCACTTGCTTTGATAGAGTTTAGATACTCTGCAGGATATGGCTGGTAGTTGTTTAACTCCTGCTCTCTGAATAAGACTGTATCAGCACTGTTGAAGACATGCTCTGGTCCAGGAAATCTGGCAAGGAGAAGAGAGTTGATGACATCAAAATTGTCATTTGTGCAGGAGAGAATGGTCCTATCCAAATAGTACTGATCTGGCTTGTTCCCTTGCTCTATGCCTGGATATGTAGAGTTGATAAGGTGGTCCATGGTATTTCCATGGCAGAGCATGTTCTGTGGAATTTGGATAGTGTCTGCAGCATCGACTGTTGTGCCTGCACTGATATGCAAGAGCCAGGCAGCATGTGCAGTGTTTTCTGGAGTTCTGTCGAGTCACATATTCTCAGTCAAGTGATAGACAGTAATGCATTGCCAGAAAGTTCTTCTTTTGATGGATGAAGCTATGATCTGTTCTCTAGTGCCCCTAGGAATAACAGGTAGGGTCTGTCTAAAGTCACCTCCAAACAAAACAGTGATTCCACCAAATGGAACATTCTTCTTCTTGAGATCATGCAAGGTGCAATTGACTGCATCTGTGGCATATTTGTGCTGCATAGGAACTTCATCCCAGATGATGATAGAAGTTTGATCAAGGACCTGGTGCAAATCTGAACCTCGAAGTATTCTGCAAGTAGAGGCCTCATCGATTTTGATTGGGATTTTGAACATGGAATGTGCTGTGCGTCCACCTTCTAGAAGCAATGCAGCAATTCCAGATGATGCCACACAGAGAGCAATTTTTTTTTGAGCATGAACAGCAGCTGTGATGGTGTTGCAGACAAAGGTCTTTCCACAACCTCCAGCACTATGCAAAAACATGAGTTTTCCTTTGTTATTGTTGACAGAATCCATTGCAGCATCAAAAACCCATCTCTGCCTGTGATTGAAAAGCTGGAGATTGTGAGTGACAGTGATGGCCAACTCTTCAACATTGTAATCCCTCTGTTTCTGCAAAAGCCTATTGGCAGGAACATCAATGTGCCAGTTTCCTTCAATGGTGGGCATCTCTGGATAATCAGAAAGTTGTTTGCCTGATCTGATAAGAATCTGATTGATGAGATGCAAGTCATACATGTAAACTTGATCATCTGTAAAGTCTGTATCTGGATAAATGGAAAGAAGCTTGACTCTAAGGTCATCACAAATGTAATGTTTGAACTGGTTCTACAGGATGTCAGGAGATGTTGGATTGCAATGAAGAAGAATGGTGGCAAAGAGCCATCTGAGAGAGGAACCGAGCTGCATCTAAGATGCCTCTGTAAGACACTGGACCCATTCCTGGTCATCCTGCAAAAGATCCAATGTGACACAGGCCTGCTTGAATGTATTATGGATGACACCATTGATAGTGTGCAAGTGCTGGAATGATGTTGCCCCTGTGACAACAGTAAGGAGCAGCCTGAGGTAGAACCTTTCCCTCTGAGCAGGAGAAGCAAAGTACATTCTGCCAATCGCAGGGTCACACTGCTTCCTTGGATTCCACTGCTTCTTGGTTGGATTGTAGACCCATGCTTGAGGAAAGTTCTGGTAGGTGACAGTATGTGCTGCTTCATATCTTCTGTTGGCATCAAACCAAGCAGTGAGATGTGTGGTCTTAGCAGCAGGCCTTTCCAAAACCTCATTGATATTGTCATCTGCATTGAAGTAGACAGTTTGCTAGTCCTCCAGATGGACAGGTGGATGATAAACATGAGGAGACTCTGCATGCATCCCAAATTCATTTATATGCCAGCAGCTTTCCACAGATCCAATGTAACATGCATCCAGATACTCCTTGACCTCATCTCTGTCTTGGTAGAGAATCTCAATCATGGTTCTGTCATGGCCTTTGTATATGTACTTGTGGATGTACTTGACAGCCTCTACTGAAGAACAGATCTCGACATTGATGTGACAGTTGTATCTGACAAATGAAGCAAGTTGTTAACCAATAAATATAATGTCAGATAAATGTTCCTTACTTTGCAGCCAAATAAGGATTGTGTGGAATGACATGTCTGTTACCATAGACATAATTATGCTTCCTCACTGTTCTACCATTGTTGGGTCTGGCATAATCAGGATAATTGTTTGCAGCAAAGGAAGTTTGTTCTCTGAACTCCTTGCTTGGGATACCTTTTGCTGCACCTATTGTCGACCATGCATGAAGCCTTGGGTTTGTCATGACTGCAAGGACCATGAAGCATGCAGGTAGTTATAGTGTGATAGAGCATTGGCTGTGTGACAGGGTCAGGAATCTGAGCAGATGCAATGGAATCAACATCATGTGCATCATGGATCTTGTCAGCTAGATCGAGAAATATAAGGAGGTGCATATGTAGAAGGCCTCTCTTTTGAAACTCAATGGTATGGATGTGTGCCACCACTTTACCCAAAATACCATCCTTGATATCCTTGAGCAACGCTTTCTTTTTCTGTTCAAAAACATGTGCAACAATGTCTGGCCTGTCATAGGCTTCCTGCTTTTTTCCATGTGTGGTAAAATGTGGATTGGGTGATTCCTCCTGCAACAAAGCTTCCTAAATTTCTGGCCACTGTGGATTGCGGTCATGGTGAGAAAGAGATCTGGCTTGCCAAAAAAGTGACAAATGGCCATAGAATCCTGGAAAAGCTGATTCATATGCCTTTCACTGCCTATGTGGGTTGATGGAAGAATGATGTGACTCCCATGATCCTCTAGATTGATATTTTTATCCCAATCACCCATGGCAGCATCCCTCAATCCAGCATACACATCAGCCCTAAGCTCCTTCTGGTGATGGTGGACCCAGTTCAACATATTCTGTTCAATAGAGGCCCAAGCATCTACAACTTACTGCTGCAAAATATTTCCTCCCCACAACAATGGTGGCTGCTCTCCTGGCCTTAGGTGCAACCAATAAGCATGGTAGCATCTCTGACTGACATTGGGAACTCTTCTGGCTCCATCTGCACCTTGGTGTGCAGGTATATCTGGGTGCCATCCATCTTCAACATGAGGGAAAAGCAAGACATAGTGCAGAGTTGAATGGAATGGATGCAACTGGCTGATATGCCTAAGCCCTCCTCCTCTCAGCCTGAGAACAATATCTCTGTGATTAGACCATTCCTCTGAGCCATCACCTGGAATAATAGCTGCCACTTCATCATTGGCTGTAGGGAGATTATAGCAATGTAAATCCTGGGTTCTATCTGATCACAGCCATATGGAGACATTGTCCTGCTCTTCTGGAGGCTTTTCCCTCATGATCTGAAATGCCTGCTTGAATAAAAGCACATAAGGATGGGTATTATTCAGCATGGCCTGCAGCTCTGTCATGATAACTGAGTTGAGATTATTATTTTGCCACTCATGAATATCAAGCTGTGCAATAGGATTATGAATATAGAGCTGTGCATAGGCTGCAGGTTGTCCAGGAGGTGGGAGAAGTGCTCCAGAAAGATGATGAAGACCACCATGAATACGAAAGCTGTATACATCTGATGTACCTGTAACAGAATGGTCCACCTTGACACCCAAAGATGTGAATGCAAATGCAGTATTGTATTATCAGATGTTTGTTTTGAATTCTTTGGAAAGTGGATTTTTGCTGCACAACAGATCCTGCAATGTGGCAGGAGCAGGTCGGAAAGATGGCAGACGAATTTGTTCCTGCAAGCAGCAACTTCCAAACTTTGGCACAGCTCTAGTAGACTTGGTCAGCTTTTCACAGTCAAAATGCAAGGCATGGCAGTGTGGACACTCTATATTCATGGGTCCAAGTGAATGTCGGGGAATTGGCTCCTGATAAGGTGCATGACCAAGTGGTAATAGTCTTGCAGGTCGATGTGGAGGTAGAGGGACAGGCATAGGTGGAGGCAAAGGTGGCAACATTGGGGGATTCAAAAATGAAGCAGGCAGCAGTGGTGAAGGAGACTGCATGGGAGATGGTGGCAATGATGGAACATGGAATATTGGGTCAGGTAGCAGTGGTGATGAAGATTGTGGAGGAGAAGATGGAAATTGTAGAGGAGACACCCTTCCAAACTCATCATAATAATCTGATGGCATAGGAGATGGTGGAAATTGCAAAGTGGTCACCCTTCCAAATTCATCATAATAATCTGATGGCAGGGGAGAAGGTGGAAATTGCAAAGAAGACTGGCTTCCATCATTATCATCAGATTCCTCATTCTCCATTTCCCTCCTCAAAACAATCTCATTATTTCTCTGTTCTTCATACTCAGCAGCTAACAATGCAGCCATTTCCCTATCCATCTGAATTTGTTCTGCCTGTGCATCCACTTGAGCTCGATATTGATCAATCTGATCTCCAGACATATTGTTAGCCAATTGATCCAACCTCATCATTTGTTGATGCAAGTTCCTGTCTGCAATGGATAGACATTGGAGCTCCTCAGCCTCATCCATCTGTGCCTGCTCATCTGCACGCTGTTCGTTTCTCCACATCTGATGCATCCTGAGAGCCCATTCCTGATCTTGCCTATTATGTTCCTGCAATGCCACTTCTATATTGATATGTCTGGGTGAATCATGATATCGTGGCTCAGCAGCTCAAGCAGCTTGCTGGGCAGCTGCCTGCCTCTCTAACTCCTGTTCAGCCAGCTTCTGCAATTGTTGATTGTGCTGCCTAGCTGCTTCAGCTTCAGCAGCTTGATGTTGTGCATGCTCTTCAGCTTCAGCAGCTTGCCTGTTCCTTCCATGTTCAGCCAGCTGCTGCAATTGCCAATTGTGCTGCCTAGCTGCTTCAGCTTCAGCAGCCTGTTTTTGTGCATACTTTTCAGCCTCAGCAGCTTCCCTCTGCCTTTCCTGTTCAGCCAGCTGCTGCAATTGCCAATTATGCTGTCTACCTGCTTCAGCTTCAGCAGCTTGTCTTTGTGCATGCTCTTTAGCTTTAGCAGCTTCCCTCTGCCTTTCCTGTTCAGCCAGCTGCTGCACTTCAGCTTCAGCAGCCTGTCTTTGTGCATACTCCTCAACTGCAGCAGCTTGCCTGTGCTGCTCTTGTTCAGCCAACTGCTGCAATTGCCAATTGTGCCACCTAGCTGCTTCCACTTCAGCAGCTTGCCTCTGTTCATTCACCTGCTGCAATTGCAGATTATGCTGCCTACTTACTTCAGCTACTTGCTGTGATATCCTTTCTCTGGCAGCAGTAGCCTCAGCAATTCTTTTTTCCTCAGCAATCTTCTGTAATAGCTCCTGCTGATACCGTTTAGCTGTTTCTTGTTGCAATTCCTAAATATGGGCCTCATAATCTGCAGTCCTTTCCATCAATGCAATATGTCCCCTATGCAGATTATTAAGTGCAGGGTCTGCTTGACCACCTGAAATATTATGCAATGGTCCCAGTCCCCTCCCTCTCCCTCTCCCTCTCCCCCTTCTAGTTTGTAACTGAGGTGCAGGTGGAACTACAGGAATAGGATTGGCCAAAGGTGCATTCCACCCTGCTGGCAGTTGAACCTGTGGTATAGTAGAAGCTATATTTGCTCCTACTCCATGGTTTGCCAAAACAGGTCCAGATGGCATCACAGGAGCCCCTCTCTTATGTAATACAGGAGCAGGAGGTACAACAGGCAATTCAAACTGCCTTGGAGCATCCCAATTGGCAGGCATCTGCACCTGTGGTATCTGAGCAGCCAATGCAGCTCCATAGTTCAATGGAACAATTTCCTCAGCAGGGGCAGTCACTCTGACTCTGCTTCTCCTCTCATCAGGGTTGGTCATCTGCAACCTTTCCAGATGGTCTGCATCTCTAATTCTAGCCCTTTCCACTTCTGGTGTAGAAGGTCTACTTTTATTCCTGCAACACTCTAATCAGCCATCATTATTGCAACATATGCCAACACCACTCACATGTTTAGTAATGGTAAAGCCCAATAATAATTTTGGTCAATAGCCAACAATCCAGCACAGCTGAAGTAAGGTCAGCAACAACTTCCTTTAACAGCCAGTTGTCACAACACTCACTGTAATCCAACTGTTTTCAAGTTTCAATAGCCAATTCCAACACTTATGTAATGACAATCACAATTTTGCTATTTGATGATAGATAGCAATTGCAATAGTATCACTATTATAGCCCCAAATGTTGTGTGAAGAGAGGTACTCAACTGATTGTCGTGCACTCTCTCTCCACATGTAAGGAATTGTCAGCTGTTTGGTCATGTTGTGTGTGTTCTGGAAGAGGTGTGAAAGTAGGTGTCCACTATATCATGACCAAAATTTTATGCACCCAAATCTCCCTTTTTGGTATTTGACTGTTACTGACCTCATTACACATTTCTATTGACATGTTATTACTTCATTAAATTTGTATTGACCTGTTACAGACTCAAACTTTTTACTGACCTCGTTACAAATTTTTATTGACCTGTTACTGACCTGATTACAAATTTGTATTGTCATGTTACTGACTTTGTTACAAATCACAAATTTGTATTGACTTGTTACTGACCTCACTACAAATTTGTATTGACATGTTACTGACTTCATTACAAATTACAAATCACAAATTTGTATTAACATGTTACTGACTTCATTACAAATCATAAATCACAAATTTTCATTGACTTGTTACTGACCGGCACTATTGGTGCTATACACATGATGACATTTCAATCCCAGTTATATGACTAATTTTTAGTCAGCTCTGACTAATGCAATCATTTCTGACTAATCTTGCACAGCGCTGACCAATTTTGCACAGCTCTGACAAATTTTAGATAATTCCATCAATCCATCATTCCCACAAAATGACCATAGCATATGTTGTGTGCGTCATCCCCATCAATCACCGATCTTAGCCAAAAAATTCCCCCCTTTAGCTGATGCCATCATGCCATCACTCCCACAAAACAACTGTACCATATGCAATAGATAATATTAACTTTGGATTCCCCTCTGTTAGCTCACTATTAAGTAAGGCTTTGAGGTTGCCCTTACAGATGGTAGCAATCTTGAACTCTGACAGTATTTGCAAACCCACACTTCTCTCGTCAACCACCACACTATTCTGATCCTCATTCTATGTTCTGCACAGAATCACAGACTCAGCAGACAACAAGAAACTCCTGTTGTGCCGGCACTCTTCCAGGCTTATCAGCTGTCCAACAATCAGTACTCCCAGCTCCTAGACCCACTTCTACCTTTGGTGCCTCAGTCTGACCATCAAACATATTTTGACAAGTCAGCTCTGGCACACCATTGTTAGGGTGACACCCGCTGTTCTGCTAGCTGGACCGTGCAGGCTCTCCTACAAGAAGGCAGCAGGGTGCACGTGCATGATGGGGGGTTTGATGGATTTGATGTGAGTGGTTATTTTTAGATGAGTTGGCTGAAATGGGCTTTTCACACCACAAATGTAGATGGAATACCTAAGAGAACTCAACTGAGGTCTCCAGGTATATATTTTAGGATTATATACTATGTTACATATATTGTACTATGTTGCTACCAATGTGCACATACATATTGATGTGTGCAAATAGAAAATTCTCATGCTGACAAATAAAGCATTTGTAGGCATTTGGTAGCATATTTTGGTGCAATAAAATAAAATAAAATAAAATAAAAATAAAATATTATTATGTGATAGGCATGTCAGGAGACTGTTTCCTAACAACCATCCATTAGCACTAATGTCATGTCTATGCCCTTGCCTTCAGAACCCCCTCAAATTCTGACTCCACTCGACTATGTAGGGGATGACAGGCAATCCAACCCTACTGATAAGGAAGCTACAGGTGAAGAGAACAGACTTCCTGGTGGACCTGATGACTCTAGCAGTCCTGATGGCCCTGGGGATGACCCCAATCTTGATGACCCTGGAGATCAGCCTCTTTTAGGTGAAAACTCAGATCCAGACAACAGATTTGTTAATGCCCTGTTTGAACTCTTGGACAGTCTCCATACTCTCTGCCAGAACCAAGCCCCGAAGCCCAAGAAGATCAAAGTTAGGAAACATGACACATTTAATGGTTCCAACCCCCTGGAAACTTTGGGACTTCCTAGTCGCTTGCAACCTTCATTTCTGAGATCGCCCTCACATCTTTGCCTCCAATGAAAGGAAAATCTTATTCATCATCTCTTACCTTAAGGGATCAGTGCTCAGCTGGTTCGAACACAGCCTCAATGACCTAATAGATTCTGCCCACTGGATGCGGAATTATGAGGTATTCCTCAGGAAGCTAGAAAGTGATTTTGGCCCTCACAATCCTTTGCAGGATGCCGAGAAGGCTTTTTCCAAGCTCACTATGAAGAAAGAAGGCCATATAGTCAAGTATAATGTGGACTTTTTGGAACTAGCCTCCTGGGTCAACTGGAATGAAGCCACTCTTCATGACCAGTACCTCTGTGGTCTTCTGCTCCATCTCCATATAGAAGTGTTGCAGGGTGGAAAGCCTGACACTCTGGCAGCCTTGCAGCTCAAGGCCCAAGACACTGACAACATTTACTGGATGCAGGAAGAAGAGAATCACTTCAATTCCAAGACCTCTGGAACTTCCAGAAACTTCAGAGAGAAGGACTCCAAGGGTTTTCCAAACTCCAATCCTAATTCCAACTCTAGCTCTAATAATCAGTTCGAGCCCCACAACCTGTTTAACTCTAATTACAGTAATCAACCCTCAACTGGCAGCTCCTCCAGACCCAAGAGTAACAAGCTGAAGGACTCCATCTCAGACAAGTTGGGGAAGAACGGCAAACTAACCAGAGAAGAACATGAGTGCTGGATGAAGGAAGGTTTTTGCCTCTATTGTGGTGAAGAAGGACATCTATCTGGTAATTGTGGCAAGTTCAAAGCTGCAAAAGCCTGCACAGCTGCAGTCTCTGAATCCACGCTGCATTCCACAGACTTAAAAAATGGTCTGCAACCCTCAGGAATATGCCAATGGGGCTGAGGGTTGCATTGACCTTTCCCAGCTGGCTGCTTATGTTTGTCTCAATGTGTCTGCTCTTTCCAACCCTGATTCTCTTACCATCGTCCTATCCATTTCTACCCATTCCATACCAACTCAAACCCTTATTGACTCTGGCTCATCCCACTGTTTCCTCAACTCCGCTTTCATGCTGGAAAATCATTTCAGCACAGAAACCATTTTGCTGATTGGATTCTGACTGTTTAATGGAACTTGCAACTCCATCATCATGCAAGTCATGAAGCTCCTGGTCACTTTTCCATCTGGTGAAGTGTTCAATCTGACATTCTATGTAACCCTGGTTGACTCTTCCTATTCTGCAGTCTTTGGTCATAACTGGCTAAAGCAATACAATTCATTGATTGACAGGTCTTCTGGCCAAATCACTTTTAATTCCACAGATCATAGAGGTCCAGTACCCCTGACATCTTCTGACCCTCTGACTTCTGAGTCACCTCTGAACCTTCCAGTGGAGACCCACTCACCTCATGCAATTTTGTTCATCAATGCTGCCACTTACATGTGCACTAGCAAACTTCCTGGTGCTATTGCTTTTCAGATGATCTTTTCTTCAGAAGGCCTTACAGCCAAATCCTCAGCTGTCACCAGGGATCTGGTGGACCTTTCAGATATCTCTGAAGAGTACCATGAGTTCACTAATGTCTTCAATAAACAGAAGGTAGATACCCTTCCTCCACACTGCCCTTACAACTCAAAAATAGAGATGGAAGATAATGTGCCCCCACCTCCAGACTGTATGTACTCCCTCTCTCTATCTGAACTTGAAGCCCTGTGAGTGTTCATTTAAGAAAACATTCATTCCGGCTTCATCTGACCCTCTAAATTACCTCATGGTGCTCCTATACTCTTTGTCAAGAAGAAGGACAGTATGCTCTGGTTATGTGTCGACTACTGGGGCCTCAACTACATCTCAAAGAAGGATTGCTATCTGCTCGTGCTAATCTCTGACCTCCTTGATGTGCCCCAGAAATCCTGCATCTTTACAAAAATTGACCTTCAATACACTTACCACTTGGATCACATTGCCAATGGTGATGAATGGAAAACAACATTCTTGAGCTGTTATGAGTCCTTCAAGTGGCTGGTGGTTCCCTTCAGACTCACTAATGCATCCGCAGCTTTCCAGCACCTCATGAATGACATCTTCAATGACATGCTCGATGTCTGCATCATCATCTATATTGACAATATCCTTATTTTTTCTGACAACATGTCAAAACACAAGGCTCACATTAAAGAAGTCCTTTGGAGACTCCAGAAACATAGACTTTATGCCTCTCCACAGAAATGTGAGTTCCACAAAAATACAGTTGAATATCTCAGGTTCATGTTGTCACCAGATGGACTCCAGATGTCTGAAGACAAAGTAAAGACCATCCTGGACCGGCTGGTACCCTGAAAAGTCAAGGATATACAGTCCTTCCTCAGATTCTGCAACTTTTACTGCAGGTTCATTCACAGATATTCCGACATCATTGTGCCTCTTACCTGCTTGATGTGAAAAAACTTCCCCTGGGACTTCAACAAGAAGTGCTGAGAAGCTTTTGACAGGCTAAGGAAGAATTTACCCATGCTCTAGTCCTCTCTCAGTGGGTACTAAATTCCTGCCTGTTCCTTGAAATGAATGCCTCTGACTATGCCCTGGCAGCAATCCTTTCCACCCACACTCCTGATGGCAACATTCACCATGTTGCTTTCCACTCCCACTGCTTCAATTCCATGGAGCTAAACTATGACACCCATGATAAAGAACTTCTGGCCATCTTCGAGGCATTCAAACATTGGCAACATTATTTGGAAGGCTCTAGAAACCTGATTAATGTGGTCATTAATCACAAAAATCTGGAGTACTTCAGCACCACCAAGCTCCTCACCCACCACCAAGCTAGATGGTCCGAGTACCTCTCACAGTTCAACTTAGTCATCTGCTTCTGCCCTGGAAAACTAGAGGCAAAACCTGATGCACTCACTGGATGTTGGAATGTCTATTGCAAAGAGGGAAATGGTGACTTTATGTTAGCAAAGTGGAGCAATTTCTGATCCATTTTCACCCAAGAATAGCTCACCTCCTTACTTTGAGTCACATACTTTGCCATTCCAGTCATCTGACAAGCAGTCCTTATGGATGTCAAGAAGCTCCACAATGACATCAATCCTCCCTTACCCTTGACCCCATCTCATCTGCTCATCTCCTGACCCCCTCTGCTCCTTATTGGACTGTAGATGACAATGGACTTCTCTGCCACTTCGACTGGATTTACATCCCAGATCTAGCAGATCTTTGCCTCAAGTTCTGCAGTACAAGCATGACCATATCCTTTCTGGTCATTTTGGACAAAACAAGACCCTACAACTTGTCCAACATGATTATGTTTGGCCCAATCTACAGACCTTCATACAAGACTTCTGCAAATTGTGCACTATGTGCAAACACTCCAAGTCACCCCAGCACAATCCCTATGGGTTCCTAAAGCAACTTCTGGTCCCAAAATGGCCTAGGGACTCAATCTTGATGGACGTTATCAAACAGCTATCAAACTCTGATGGCCACACTGCCATCCTAGTCATCATAGACTGACTCTCCAAGCAAGGCATCTTCATTCCAACAGTCAATGAAATCACAGCCTGAGAACTCGCCAACCTGTTCATCATGCATGTCTTCTCCAAACACAGAGTTCTGGCACATGTCACTTGTGACTGGGGATCCGAGTTCATCTCCCACTTTTTCCAGTCTCTTAGTCAAGCTTTGGACATGAAGATTCACTTCACTTCAGGTTACCACCTGAAAGGTGACAGACAAACTGAATGCCTTAATCAAACCCTTGAACAATACCTATGGATCTTCTGCAATTACCAAAAGGACAACTGGTCTCAGCTGTTGCCCTTAGGGGAATTCACTTACAACAACACTCTGTTGGCTTCCACTGGAATTTCACCCTTCTTTGCCAATAAGGGCTACCACCTGAATATCACTATCTTCCCCAAATGTGAGCTAGCCTCACAGCACACTTGTAACTTTGTGGTGGACCTCAACAAACTCCACCAGGAACTCCGCAAGCAGCTCTCTGAAGCACAGAAGCATTATCAGGGCCCAGTGGACAAACACCAGATTCCTCCTCCCCACTTCAATATCAGAAACTATGCATATGTCAAAGAAGAACACTTACACACTACTCGACCCTCCAAAAAACTCTCAGAGAAATACTATGGTCCATTTAAAATTATCGCCCATCTGGGCACCCACTCGGTTACCCTCTGGCTTCTGGACCATTTTTGGGCAGTTCACCCTGTGTTCCACATCTCACAGCTGGAAGAAGACACACTGAACACCATCCCTAATTGCACTCAGCCCCTGCCCCCTCCAGTTATTATCAATGATGAATATGAATATAAAATTGCAGAAATTCTGGACTCAAAGATTGATAACCATCGTCATTGCAAGTTGCTATACTTGGTCCATTGGGAGGGTTACCAGGGAACCGATGAAGAAAACTCTTGGTTCACTGCCACAGAGCTCAATCATGCTCAGGAATTGGTTGTGGACTTCCACACCCACTATCTGGACAAACCCAGGCCACTTCAGACTTAGTTCACTCATTTTTGATAGTGCGAGAATATTTTAATTTTAAAAGAGAAAAAAGAAACTAAACAAAAATAATTTTTGGGTGGGCTCTGACTGGGCCCCTAGATTTCCCCATCATCCTCTTCCACAAGCTCCACCCAGACGATGCCCTCTGCCTTCTCAGCTAGCTCCACTAGCTCTGCCTCCACCTCTCCCTCACTCCAGCTCTCCTCCTCCTCTTTTTCCTCCTCCTCCTCCTCCTCCTCTGCTTCCCCTGCCTACACCCACTCCAGATCATGGAGATCATGGAAATCTGTGATTTTCTCAATGATGCGCTCCCTCCTGCTCCCACTTGAGGTTCCTGACCTCCCACTTCAACCCCTTGATGGCCACCACAAGCTGACTCATGAGCTTCACCATCTCTCCTCCTGCCTTCTCCTTCAGGGCCTCCTGCCCTCCCACACCACCTCCTCACACTTGTGCTTCACCCTTGTGCAGGGCTCACACACCTGGCCCCAGGCACCCATCTGGAAACACACCAGTTTTTGATTTAAACATCTAGGGGGGGGGGAATGTCAGTGATGTAATCAACAGCGATGGGTCATTGCTACTCACCTTTTGCAGGGCTGCACAGCCTCCACCTGCACAACCCCCTCAGACTCTGCATCTGCCCACCCCTTGCCCTTCACCCTCTTAGTGGGCAACCCGCTCTCTTCTGCCTCACCCTCCTCGTCTGCAGCCTTCCTCTTCTCTGCCCACTTTGTGGCCACTGCCTTCTTCTGTTCCTGCTCCTCTGGCTTCTGTGCTGCTTTTACTCATGCAGCCTCTGCCTGTTGCTCCTCCTCCTTGCATCATGCTTCCTCCTCTAGCTGCAGCACCTCCTGGATGAGCACCTCCTGCTGGGCATTGTGGGCAGCCAATCTTTCTGCAGTAGTCTGTGTGGGCAGGGTCATGATGATAGAGGGAGATAGGAACTTGAAATTTTTCTGACCACAGACCCAGCTTTCAAGTTGGACCTTTGAACCCTCACATGTCTTGTATGCTCAGCCCTAAGGGAGAAATACTGTCAAGACTCATTTCACCCAATCAGATTCCCAACAATTCCTGTTCCTTTCTGACTCTTTTCTGACCTTGTCTGTCAGCATTCCAGCAGCAGCACTTTTTAGTCATCAGACAAGTTGTCACATGCCTTAGTAATCAATTGCTTACTCATTTTATTCCTAATACAGTCTTACCAATTCTGGTCATGGACACTTACCAAGACCTGTTAGTAAACTTCTGCATGTTCCATTATTCTTCTGGCCCTTGATATTTAAGCGCCTGTAGCTTAGCCTTAGTCTCCAGTTTGCAAATTACATCTATTACATTGTATCTTGCCTTTGTATCATCATCCATTAATCTTCAAGCCTAATATCAACCCTTGAATTATCCTCGACTTAATCTTGACTTAACTCTTAATCTCTTTGGCTTCTCTTGACTTCATCTCACTCCATAACTTCTGCTTAATCTATCCTCACCCTCCATCCAGAAACCTGCCAGACATCCACACCCAATGCACCTGAAATTGTACAACTGATGAGGAGAAGGATGCAATTTCTTATAAGTCGAAGCCAAGTCTTCTCTGGCTCTTTTCACCTGGCCTGCTACAGCCCAGTGGATTCTGTCCAAAACCCCTGAACCCCTCTGACCACCAATAACCAGGTCCAATGGGAAGTCTGGTGTATTCCTGACCAAGTCCCAACCTTGGTAGTAGTGATCTTGAACTCTGACAACATATGTCTACCTGCCTAAAGAGAAACATCAAAATAAGTTAGCTCTAAGATCAGAGTTAATGACATATATTGGGCTGGAAAATGGAATGAATGCATATCACTTCATGGGCCCAAGTGGCACAGTTTTTATAGGTGCAACTGCACTTTTTAATAAGGCACTATTTCCCCATTGTCCAGGAGCTAGTGCTCCAGGTAACCCTCCTGATCCCAAATATCTCACCCACTCCAGGGGAGGATGTGGCAGTGAAAATAATGTGCCCTGGAGTGGGTGGCAGTTGACATAATGTGAGTAACAATGTCCCTCAACCACTACAAGCCCCACCTTCATTATCATCATCATTATCAGATGACAGTGATGAGGACATGTATGTTCCTCAAGAACCCTTGTTTGAGGACTATGGACAACCCACTTCAGGAGATGATCCATTAGAGCAGCAGCCTAGTCCACCATGAAGAGCTCCTACTCCACAACCTCCAGTACAGCTGCCAGTTGAGCCTCTTGTGGCTCCCAGGCACCTAGGCAGGCAGAGACCTGTCCCTAGATGACTATAGTGAAAAGAGCACCACCCCATCGATATTGAATGAGATATTGCATGGTCATATCAGTGGTGGCAGGTGGAACGGCACAGCACAAGTCATGATCATGTAGTGCCACTGCCAGAACCAATAGCTGGATTAAGTTCTCATCTCAAAGAAATCATTGAACCTCCTCATGCTCCCATACACAGATATATGCCCCTTCAGGAAACTGCAACCTGTAGATGTGTACCTTTGAGTAAATCAGGTGCACCATGAGGGAAGATTGTCAAGGAAGAAGGTGGAGATGTGATGTGCTACCTGCTAAATAAAACAATTGCACCATCCACAACATCAGATAGATCTCATTCCTATCCAGTTCCATAACATAGCAAGCTTAGATATGTAAGCATGCTCAACTGGAGTAGAAACAGGCATGTCTAGAAGAACTTATAAGCCACATGTCTATGACTTCCTCCTGGCTGAAAGGCCATCAAAAATAAATGGGTTTTCTGTATAAAATCTGATGGACAAAAATGGGCCAGACTTGTAGCCAAAGGCTTCTCACAAGTCAAAGGTGTTGACTTCAATGAGATTTTCTTACTCGGTGTCCACTATAAGACAGTATGCCTCTGTGATTTTGATTCATTTTTATGGCCCCTAGTCCAGGAACTTCAGAAGACATTTACATGACCAGTCTTGATGTAAAAACTGCATTCCTGTATGGAAAACTTGATGAGAAGATTTACATGCATCAGACCAAAGGGCTTTGTTCTTCAGGGCAAAGAGTGCAAAGTATTGCACTTATACCAAGCATTGTGTGGCTTAAAACAAGCTGCCCTAGCATGGTGGAAAGAGCTTGAGACATTTATGTATATGCTCAATTGGTCTTGTGCATGCCAGCTCCAATGCTGGTATATTCATTTACAAGGATGCCAAGACTGGTGATATAGTCATTGCAATGATGATGGCATGTTCATGGGGAAAAACACTCACCTTGTAGATGAAAAAAAAAGTGTTTGCCTAAAGCACTGAGAGTGTCATTGAATTCCTTGGCATGTGCATCAAATAGCATGCATCAAAAATCAAACTGGACCAACAGAGATACCTAGCCACTGTGCTAAAACAGTTCAGGATGACAAATGCCAAGTCTGCCCCCACTCCTTTCCACAGGATACATACCAGTGAAAAACACTGCAGTGCCTAATGTGGCACATAGATCTCAATATCAATCTGTAATTGGGTCTTTATTATACATAATGCTCAGCACACAACCTGATATCACCTTTGCAGTGATCAAAATGTCACAGTTCTCAGCTAATCAGCCAGGAACATCTAGATAAGGTGAAGTACATCTTATGCTACCTATGCAATTGGCACTTAAAAATATGAGCTTATCTATGATCGTGCAGCCAAGAGGGCCTGCAAGGCTACATAGATTTGGACTGGGCATTCAGCATGGTGAAAAGAAGATCTACAATGAGCTACTTTGCCAACTTAGCTGTGGGCATCATATGTTGGCAGTCCTGTTTGCAAGGAACTGTTGCCCTGAGTTCTACAAAAGCTGAATATATGGCTCTCTCTGACACATGTCAGCAAATTGTATGGATCTCATCCCTTTTTTCTAAATTGGGCTATATCCTGAAGTGCATACCAATTGCTGCTGACAATCAGGGGTCAATCTTTATTGCATCAAACCCCATTCAGAAAGGAAGGACTAAACATATCACCATTCATTATCACTATACATGTGAGTGTATTGAAAACAGCAAGGTCACTGTTGTGTTCATACTGGGTAATGAAAACCCAGCTGATATGTTTACTAACAATCTTGCATGCATGCTGTTCAAGAAATTTAGAAGCTCCCCTGGAATTAATGTTGAGGTGCAGACTTAGCAGAATGATCACCTGCTGTACAATTTGTGGGGGGGTGTTGAAATCAATCTGCACTTTTGGTCTACCTATGATATATGACACACCTCAACCTATATTAATATATGACATGCCTCATGGCACTGATATTGATATATAATGCACTTATTTTGGTGTGTTCTACCCCTCTAACCCTAGTTACTAGCAAGCTAAGCCAAGCAACAAGGTAAGTGGTAAGTGAACCTATGTACACTACCACTGTGCAGCTATGCCACTGCAACAGAAAGACCCAAAAATCAAATAATAGTCTAAAAATAGAAAAGGCAGAGATAGGCTGATCAAAGTGATGGAGTGACATCATATCAGCAGGTAGGCATCTGAATGGGGCTCCACCTCTGAAAATAAAACTGTCAACATGTACAAATATGGGGGAAACAGAAAAATAATCATAAAATGGAGATAAATCATAGACTCACTACCAGTATGTTATGTAAGCTGAAGACTTTTTTGGGTAAGAGAATGGTGAGAAAAAGTGTGAGCAATAACGACTGGAATAACTGGTTGCCCTTTTGGCTGGAAGCGTGACACTCCACCAAATCAGTGATCAGACTTAATGAAATTTTGAGACATCCCACTTTGACACGTTACTGTATCATTGTAATTCCATTACAACATCTTACTTTGAATGAATGAGCTATGGATCCACTCCCTCTACTGACTCTTTTGAACTCTGTCCGTCAACTAACATAAAGTTTGAAGCCCAGATTTAAGGTGGCCAGGGATTCATGGAAAGACCACTTGACAAGGCAATACTGGAGAATGTGAGGTACATCAGATTCAGTTGCTGGTGGTGTAATGGGGCTCTTGGGGCGAACTAATTATTTTAGGACCGAGGTAATAATTGGAAGACGTGCTGACATTCTTCTGTCACTCATGGGATTTGCAATTGTAATGCGTGTTTTACTTTCTTTGACTGCTTTTCAACCACTTCTTCCCCATCTCGCAATGTTCTTTTCACTCCTCATGTTTGGGACTTGGTTGGCAAGGGTACTCGAGCCAGTATGTTGGTGGAAGAGGACAAATGTGAGTATAGCTCATCACCATAGGAGGAGCTTGGGGAGTTCTTGCAGAGCTTTGCAGTGATGGCAAAGCATTGACTGATACAGCTGCGAGGACCAGCAGAGAATGCGTCAACTGCAGGGTCTGTTAGTAAGAGAAAATATGACGAAAGCATCATACACACAGGCGTCGCGTGGCCAGCGATATGTGTCCATGTCAATAAATCTCTCCGGCTTGAACTCTGCAGCGTCATCACCCCAGTAGATCGCTGGAAGTAACATGAGAAACTGCAGATAAGTGGAAGAAAAACCTCACAACTCATGTGAAGTGCTGATATATCAATGATGACCATGCTTCCGCCTGGGATTGTGATAGTGTATTCTTTGACGTCCCATACCTTACCATCATGACTTGTTGTAAGTCGATGGGCTTTGAGGTCCGTATCAGCGGAAACTTGCTTGCCCAAGCGCACAACCGGGGGGAACAGGCGAAGGGTCTCATAAAATGCAGCTGTGGTGTACTCCTTTGGGAATTATTCAGTAAATGGCGCTCAAGATGTATCATGTTATTCACCAGACTTGGCAGAGATTCCTTGTGAGACTTTCGAGGAGTAAGAAGAGACAATACACATTAGTTATGCAAGAAAACATACTGAAGGTGATTCTGGAGAGGGAGCACCGTCGGGCCATAGCCTGCATGACTCCTCATAGAGACGCTATTGCACATCAAGATAGAGTGCCAACAAGGCGAGAGCCAAACTAAGTGTATTAGCCGTCGTTTCTAGAAGTCCAAGTCAGATTCGAATTCGAGGCGGAAAGAATGGATAGGTATACCATGTCCAGCAACAAGATACGCCTAGAATATGAGGTGAATCTAGGATATGCGATGAAGCAAGTTAAACTTACAAACGTTTCCGACAGTGGTTCATGCATATGAAATATTCTATCTGCAATCAAATGTACACTGGCACATGAACCAAAGGTATATTCTGCAGGAGTTCCTCATCGGAAAGTTGCCCGTTGTCCAACACAACGTCGTGGGTCATATTTGCTTCCACTAAATTACGAAGCAGGCCAGCATCCATAGACGTGGTTCTACCATCAGCAATCCACGCACGCGCCAGAGAGATGACCTGCAACATATGACCTCGCACTGCCTCAAAAGCTTGTTTAGAATAGGTGTGACATATGGAAGATGAATATATGCAGATAGATCATACAGCCAGCCGGGGATAAGGACCTTCAGGAGCAGGAAACGCAAAGCAGTGGTAATGGCGGGCTTGAACGCTAACTTGTGACCAAGAGGTGGTTCGGCCTTCGAATCTTCCTTCAGAGAAACATGATGGCCAAATCCAGCGGATAAAATAATGAGAAGGGCTAGCTGTGTTCAGAAAGCACCCAAATGTTGGTCTTTATTTCAAGATGCATCCCTCACTCACATGAGTGAATGCTTGGAAAATATCGATACTATCGTCGATTTGAAGAGGTCCTTCCGGTTTATCGATTTCATCAAACCACTCATAAAGGATACGAACACTCTCGCGCCATACTAGAGCGTTGTTTTCCTGACAGAAAATATTTGTAGAATGAATTCGGTATGCCAAACAGCTGTGCTCACGTCATTGAAAGCAGAGTTCGCCGCGGACCGATGACGCTTCCACTCTGATCCTTCAGACCCTACGATATTCGGACCGTATATGTTCAAAGGTTCATACTGTGCAAGCTCAGTATTTCTGACATTTAAGCAGTCAGTCAAACTCACTGCTTCAACGTCCTTCGAGAAAAGAACTCGATCCGCGCTCACGGATTTAATAGTTTTCGCGTCCGAAAGCCAGAAGATTGGAAGGGCATTCCAGACGAGGATAGAAGAAAGGCAGGTGCTACCATACCGTTTGTAAACTGCAATAAGTATCAACACCGACCCCACCATCGACAACTAAAATAGCAAATATAATCGATAGAGAGCGAAAAGGGTGCAACCATAAGAAAGAACCACCTGAACAAACTCAAGCATGGAGCACTTTTCAGGGCTGATTGCAGGGATAGACGACTCACTTCAGAACATGTTGCCCTGACTTTATGACGAGCGCTTTTTGCAAACACAATTTGAATACCCAGATTGTCAGACCAGCCACTGCGGCTTGGACAATTGTAATTCTCATTAGAACTCAAGAAGGCGCTGCACTGATAGATGATGACAAGAAGTGACAGAACGTGGAGCACATGACCGCCTATTTTGGTGTCGATTGACTTGATTCCAAGTTCAGCATCATATGGAGGTCCAGGATCATCCGAATCTACATATATACACAGCACAAAGCCGAAGATTTCGAATTTAGATAAACGTGAGAAAATCCTATTATATATCACTAGACACGTGATATCACTGATATGAACGAATCAAACAAACCCTCAAACGAGTACGATATTTCCATAATTTAAACGATGGTACATATATAGTCGAGTCACAATTACGAAATCTCTTGAATCCATTTCGCTAGTTCCTTGAATGTGTCTGTTCTTTCCGGTTCATGCCAAGCAAAGTATAGGTAGTCATGGACACCATCCTTTGCTTCGTAGTACGTCACGTTCTCTTTACCCAAATCCTTGAGCATTCTCTCTTTGAAAGTGCGTATCTGATCAAAGAACACCTCCGCCCCGCCAGCTACTATGAATGTCTTGGGGAATCCCCTGAAGTTAACCTTCATGGAATGATACAAAGAGGCAGGGGAGATGTATTTATTGTGAGCAGCGGCACCCATGCCCAGGGGTCCCAGAAATGCGTTTTGGGAATAGAAATCACCCAGGATGTCGATATAATCAATATCGATGAATCTGTGACTCGACGACCCAGGGTAGTCATGCGACACACTCAAATCCACCCAGGGTGACAAGAGGATGAGAGCGCTAGGTGGCGGGGGCATATTGGCATAGTCCTTGTACTCCACGAGGTAGCGCGTAAGTGCATGCGCCAGGTTTCCACCGGCTGAATCTCCGCAGAGTATGATGTCGGAAGATGAGAAGCCTATAACATTGAGGAGGTAACTATAACCCGCTAGAGCATCAAGTAGGGCTGCAGGGAAGGGGTTAGCCACAGGATCTGGGGTGGTGGATGAGAGACGATATTCAATGGAAAATACACGATGCACTGAATCGACATGCTTGAGTAGGCCACGGGGGATTGCAGCACTAACATCTGTGGGATGGGCAGAAAAGCGAACATATGCCCCGCTATGCATATTATATACAACTTTTTCGCCAGGAGCAGGTGGGGCCTCCACTGTGATGGTGAACCCTTTCTTGTGCTGCCAGTAACCGGGAATACGAATGGGAGCTACCGACGTGGCCGTCATGCAAGTCTTCAAAACACCGGTAACAAGGTGAGGAACAGGTTCTACCCAGACTCCTTTGACGTCAACACCTCCAGTGATCGCCAGATGATTAGGCGATATTGACAAAGGGCCAGTCCTAATTTCGTTCGAATAAATAAAGTGCTTGAGTTGATTCCACCCAGTCAAGACTCACTTGGCGATCACATCAAACAACTGGCGAAGGAGTTTAATGTACAAAACACGCTTTAAATCCCAAGACGGCCTGGGACGACGTGACCTAGTTGTTACACATAATGTTAGCAACGAGCCAGACAAGCAAAGTAGCAGCACCTTGCCTAGGAAGAGCGAGGAGAATCCAGAATGGCACACGTATGAAAAACGTTGTTAATAGCTGATAAATTCGATAGAAACTCTTGAAGGGTTGCCAGCGCAGGAGATAAAAAACCATTTGGAGGGGAAGAAGTTGGGAGAGCAACAGTTGCTGAGTTCTCGATTAAGATCAAATACTCAATTCGTCGAACCGTCGACCCTATATTTGCGATGTTTGCTAGACGCACTGCGCCGCATCGCCGGAGGTACGTGGAAGCGTTTTATCTCGCCTGCCAGGGCTTTGGCCATTATGAATGCAGGAGATGTGGCCAGTCCGGTGTTGGAATTACTGAGCCAAATAAGGCGACTCCACCGCCAACATGCACAGCCGAACAAGGACAATGAGGCGATGCGCGCTAAGCGCACAGGAATACCTCGCCACTCGTTTACTGGTAAATAGTTGGGCACAGTCAAGGGTGCTCCGGCATCGAAAAAAAAAAGACCCCGGGCGATTAGCCAGCCCAGCTCAACTCAGACATGTCACGTGCAAGATCATGTGAACTTCTCATCACTTCGAAGTTCGGACCTTTTCACCTTCGGACCTTTTCAACTTTGGACCTTTTCGATCTCTTAATGATATCATGTCTTCGTAGGTCTGTGTTGCTACTAGGAACTTTCAACTAGTACATGTACATGCTGTCATTAACAACAGTAATCAGTCAGTCTCTACCACAAGATTCATGTCAATGCAGAGAATGCACATGTGATCACATGTATGTTGGAAAACAAGCTTCTTGTGAGTGGGCATAAGACATGATACTGGTGTTTGCAGGATAGCACTCAGAAGCAGAAAGCGTGCCCAAGTCCGAAAGAAGGTGCAAAACATCATGACATGTTGGGAATGCATCACTACAATTGCCACAGTTGTCTCAGGGTTTCATGTCGTAAAGTTGATGACCCTAGTTCAAGGCAGATCACTATCTATCTTTAGCATCATGAAGCACACACACCATACTATGATGTTGCAATGCTACCCAAAGCTGCTATAATCATCTGAGAGAACCTTGAGTGGACAACACTGAATGTGATGGTACCCAAAATCCAAGCCTTGTTTCCCACAGTCACAGCTACACAGATTCACAGTGCCTGGACCATAATGAGCGAGATCCTGTGGAAAAGATATGATCTACAGCTCCCCTCAGCAGATATCTTGTTATGGGAGTACTCAGATGAAGTAAACATGTTTGACTTGCCGAAAGTAGATGGGATGGAACAGCTTGCATGGGGGATAAAGAAGGTATTAGATCAGCTTTGAGGAAAGGTTGTGGAGGTGGGGATTGATGCAACATGTGCATGAAGTATCTGAAACAAGGTTCTGTCAATGCTAATACAAATCATAGACAACACAAACTTGAAACACCTTGAACTTTATACCGTTCTCGGAGAATATGATAACCCCAGTTTTCCATCATCATACTGCCTACTTTCGACTGTGGCAGCTACCAAAATTGGCAAGAGGACCAAGGCTTTCACTGCTTGGGGAACAATGCTTCGTGATAAGTATGTGGTCATACCACAATTTGTGCATGTTGACAAGGATATGGCCAAAATTGGGTCATGTCGAAAGACCTGGTCACAAGCAAAGATTCAGCTGTATTGGTGGCATCTGCATAAGGCTGTCAGGACACGACTTCAGCTAGCCAAACTTTCTATGATGCCATATAACATTGAGCATGCACAAGGGGAGTTCAGGTTCATCAGCACAGAGTTCCAACCTACTGGTAAAGCGGATGCAAAAGAGTGCGAGGGAGGCATACCTGGTAAATCAAATGTCTCAGTTGATCTGGAAGACATGCCTACAACTCAAGGACCTAACTCACTTTTCATTTGATTACCCAATCCTTCACAATTGTGGCCACCACTGGTAGACTCCATCAATACGATGGGAGGTGAAAGCAAAAACATTCCTGTCATCAATCATACCCCAAGATTAACAATCCCAGTACCACTACCAAACACAAATGGCAAAACCCTGTCTGAATCTGAAGATGAGCAAAGCAACAATGGTAATGATAAGTATCATCGGCAAACCTTCTGCCCCTTGGAGTTGCACACTAACATTGTCAATATGATGGAACAGCATTTTTGTGCCCACCCCTTGATTCCTGGATATTCAGCCCAAAATCCAGATGACATAAAGGAGTGGGCTGTGATGCAGATGTATTGTATGAGTTTTGCTTTAAGCATGATCTTTGTGAAGCATGGGCTTACCTGTGGGAGAATTGGTATCATCGGGGAAGATGGGAGCTGTGGGCACAGTGTGCAGACACTAGGATTCCTAAGTTAAAAACTACAATGATGGTAGAGGTGCAGTAAGTAGTGCTGTCATCAAAGCGAGTAGAATTACTTACCAAGATTGTCTTCACAGCTGGCAGCGCATTAAAAAAATTTTCTTTATCACTTTCACAATCTCTGACTCGACCTTTTCATGTGGATCCTTATGGTGAAGTTGGCACCAACTTATTATCAAAAACTTGATCTTGCATTCGTTGATATCTGGCAGTATCGTGAATTACCTGCGTGGAGAAAAGACTTTAAGACAGCATGGAAAAAAGTGAAGAAAATGGCTATTACCCTTCCCCTTAATGAAAAATACCATTAATAATGCTCAACCTGGAAACCTAACAAAAACCTGTTAAAAGGTCTAAGAAGTATAACATAGGCTAGAGGAAGGGTGCAAGTTGGTACTAAATATCACCACTGATACCCAAAAGTTGTAGTGAGAGATGTGAAATGATGAGGCATGTTGCAAATAGTCCTTAGAGGCATACAAAAAAGGTTAAAAGAGTTCAAAATAGGTTCGAAGATGTGCAAAATAGTTCAAAAGAAGGTTCAAAGTATTTTTGAGGAAGGTTGAAGATGTCGGACTGGTGTTGAGGTATATCAAGAAACAAATATAGTGAATGGGAAGTGTTTTTCGAGAGACAATGGGTGATATGTGATGAGTCGAGAGACAAATACGAAAGTTCAAAGAAGTTCACAATATTTCACAGAACTTAGAGATATGACGTGAGGCTAAGACTCAAGAAAACTGCTCTTAAATCAGATGATAGTGAAGAGGTAACTTTTTCTCTGTCCCCTTGTCTGTTATTTTAAGTAACTAGTACAAGTCTATATACATTCTGAAGAGATAGTACTTAAAAAGGAAAAACATGTGTAAAACATGAGGTGATATACACAGCAATAAAGGTATTGTAAAACATAAAACAAATGAGAAATGATAATAAATGAAATGTACATTGTCCCAGTATAGTAAAAGTGCTTGTCCCATTGCTTCTATATACCATTGAAACACAAAGCCACATTTATTGCATCCTAAAATCTTTTGATGTCTCTCCTCATGTCTGGTAGTGCTCAATATGTAAAGCAATGGTTCATTCTGGATGTACCGTTGATGTGTTCAGTTGGTACTCAGTGCAGAGTCTCAACAGAAGTGGTGAACACTTAACCTATAACTGCAGGCGTGCTCGGGGTGAGGGGGGAGTTCGCTTAGAGGGCCTCGGATCGCCCTTCAGGGTGCGGAGACTATAGAGAGGCTGGGACAGTGCTTTTCAATGTGCACACTAGTAGTGTATGCAAAAGGGGAGATATGCACAGTGGCGGAAAAGTGCGCAACGCAAAGAGGCAAAAATGTGCAGTGCAGAAAAACGTGCAACGGGAGCGCAAAAGTGCACAACGATGGGGATGATGAAGGCAGGAGGTGTAACAGGACAAAGACGACACTGGGATGTACTGTGAAGGTGGTGCACAGGTTGGGGGTGCAAACAGAGTGAAAGTGCAAGGGGCAGAAAAAGGTGCAAACAGTGTGCAAAACGCGGCTATGCAAATAAGTGTGCACACGGTGCGCAAACGCGGCTATATGAAGGGCACACTATGATAGTGCACAGACAAGGACAAAGGACACAACGCAAGGGACGCAACGCAACAATACGATGAGGGTATGCAAACGATAATGCAAACACGGGTATACGAAGGGCGCACTACAAAGGTGCACAGACTGGATGCTGGTGCACAGACTATGTGCGATGCTGACTGAGCTATGAACTATGAGGGGGGGGAAAGATCCTCTGGATTCTCTATCTGTCCGCTACTATGTACAAATGGCTTATGTGATAAAATGGTGAAATAAAGTATAAAAATAGAAAGCGCCATGCGCTACCCACAAGTGCATCCATTCGCCCATCTAAACCTGACCGCACTATGCTGCTGCCTCAGCCAATAAGATTTTGCGCACCTATAGCTCAATATCCAACTGTTCCGGTGCAATGTGCTATTATTGGTGCATGCTAAGTCTCGTGCGCTCTTCCCAATTAATCTGCTTTGGTGTTGTGTGTCACGTGCTGCGCCTTAGTAATAATGATGTGATCGACCTGTGCCGGTTACCAGACAAGGCGATGCTGATTAGAAATGTAGAAGAACAATAAGGAGATGCTGTGTGAGGCCAAATACTGCCAAAGCGCCTGGATTACATGAAAGCGCCCAAGTGCGCACAGTCCAATGCCAAATAGGTGCAAAGCGGCCCAGTTATGTAAGAATGTGCAGTTCGCTCGTGCCAGAATCGTGGTGCACCTCAAGTAAATGTGCCAGTAAGATGGGAGCTGCGATGCGCAATGCACTGGTGCGGTGGATTGTTGTGTGTGATAGAGATTGTGCAAAGAGTGCGCAGCAGGGAATGTGTGTTGCAGGTAAAGTGTAAAAGGAGTGCGCAAAGGTGCATCAAGCGCGCAATAAATGTAGAAGGCAGATAAGGAGCATGGGGGGGGTGCACGGAGGCGGCTTGAAGCGCAACGAGGTGCATTTAGGGCGCACAATGATTGGCGGCTATGGAGAACCAAAAGCGCAGTAGAAATGCAAAAGGTGCACAAAGGCGCACCTAAAAGGTCAAAGGCGCACCTAAAAGGTCAAAGGTGCACCTAAAAGGTCAAAGGCATGCAAAAGCGCACGGGAGCATGCAAAGGCGCACGAAAGCGCACGAAGGGATGCAAAAGCACGCTGCGCAAAGTGTGCGGAAGCCATCTAGGAGGTGCACACAATTGCAAAAAATGCCGTAGTATGCGCGCGGGGCGATAGGGAGCCATATCACCATGTAAGTTGAAAGGGTTTCAAAACAGCTATATGGTAGCTGACATCATTCAAAGTGGTGCGAAGTTGTTTGAAGGCATTCAAAGTGTTGTGAAGTTGTTCAAAGTCATTCAAAAGTATTCAAAATGGTCTGAAATATTTTGAAATAGGTTCGAAATCCAATTCGTGGCATTCATAGAGGTTGGAATTGTGAATTTTGATGTGTCGATACATATAGAAGCATTCTCCAGACCCTAGAGCACATAATGGACCTATCACCATCCTGATCCTCTTTGATGGGTTTGCACCTGCCCACAATTCATCATGGACCATTTTCTTATTTGCAAGCACTTGGTCCAATCTGTCCATCCTGTTCATCCTGTTTTTTTCCTTGAAGTTATATGAAATTGCACCTTGCCAATTTGGTCACATCAATCTCTTGTCCCCTTATCTGATGATAACATAAATCATGAAATAACCTCTGCACCACTCTCTCCAACCACCTCCAAGAGCTTGGAGATGAGGCCAGATGTGCCAAATGGAAATGATTCAAAAGGATCGAAAAATCTAATGATGAGCTGATTGATACAGTGCTTGAAATGGGGCGGGGTGGGAGAGAAACTTTTTGTGAGACCATGAGAACCCACATTGACACAATTAAAGACTTTTGTGGTGGGTTGGAATACCAGGTCCAATTCAAGGACCAACACTTCCTGGATACACTACAGAGGGAAGGTGGACATTTCCTGAGACTGATGCATAACTGTTTAAGTCGAGAATGATGTTCTAACTCTGCAAGATCTGTTGCACCAACAACATGGGAACAATCAACAGCAAATGCCATGTTTTATCGGACACACCCTGTAGCATCTGAATGGCACACTTAGATTCACTTCAGAGTCATTATTATACTTCAAATACTATATATACTTGTCCAGCAGAAGCAAAACATGTCCAAGGTCCCGATCACTTAGTCATTATCGTGACATCAACAATGTTTCACATGTCAGACAAGTCCCATGACATGTCTGGGGAGGGGTTGAGCTAGGGTTGCTGGGGTCAATTTTTTTGCTAAGGCCAATTCTGCTGGACTAACTAACTTACCTAATCAGGAATGTTCTATATATAGTAATATGACCTCATTGTCATTGGTGCTTCCCTCCGCATTCTCACCCAGATGCCTCACAGGTGATGCACACCCAATTCCATTGCTCTAGCTCAAGTTCTACACATTGTAGATGATTCTGGACATTTAAAGTGAGTCAGAAAATTCATCAGTGCTCATAATATGCTGTACTGTTTTAATGTACTCAATTTAGTGTTCTGAGGCCCTGTTCCAGAGGTTTCCTTTTTTTTTCCACAGCCTGTGGCTGGACTAACTAACCGGGCACCAGTATGGGATTCCCAGGCTGGCACCCCCTTGGGCACAGCCAAAAAGTAGTATTTGACACTTGTACATAGTTTTTAGAAAATTCTAATCCAACTGTTTTCATTTGTCATACATTATGAGTCCTCTGTTTTCTCAACAGGTTATGGGCCCTGGCCTTAACTGAATCTTTGCATACAACTGAACTCAATTATTTTATGTAATGGCCAACACCACTACCACCTTGTCACACATGAACATCTACTGGATCGAACCCTTATCAGGCACTGAGAATTATGCTTTGTGAAAGATCAAAATGATGGATATCTTAATGGGACAAGATTTATGGGAGTATGTTGATGGGACAACTACTCAGCCATCAGATCAGGCACTTGGACAAGTGACTTGGGCAAAAAAGGATAGAATGGCACTATCCATGATCCAATTATGGGTGGCAGACAAAATGTTGGTATATGTTGATGATGCTTGACCTGGAAACCTAACAAAAGCCTGTTAAAAGGCTTATGTAGTATAACTCAGATTAGAGGAAGGGTGTGAGTCAGTACTAAATATCACCGCTAGTACCAGAACATTGTTTTAGTAATGTGAAATGGTAAAGGATGTGACGAATAGTCTTTTTAAAGCATACGAAGATGTTCAAAGAAGTTCAGAATTGTTCCGAAGACATGTGAAGTAGTTTGAAGTAGATTCGAATGTGGTTCGAAGTTGTTCAGGTGGATTCGAGGAGGTTCGAAGGTGTTCGACTGGTGTCAAGATATGTTTGACAGATGAATATGGCAGTTACAAAGTGGGTTCTGAGTGGCGATAGGCGACGACGAGCTTATAACAAATACGAAAGTTCAAGGAAGTTCATGATATTTTGCAGAACTTCAGAGATACAATGCAAGGTAAGACTCAAAAGGACTGCTCTTGAATCCGACTATAGTGGAGAGGATAACTGATTCTCCTTTGTTCTAAGTAACTAGTACAAGTTTATATACATTTTTAAAGAGATAGTACTGAAAAGGGAAGTAAAACATGTGGCAATATATCATACAATGAGGACTTTGTAGATCAAAAATAAATGAGAAATGATAAATAATTGAAACATATGTGTCCCCATATGGTAAAAGTACTTATCTTTCACTGTAATATATCATTGAAACATAAAAAATGCTATTATCGCATCCTAAATCTCTTGTTGTCTCTCCTCATGTCCGGTAGTGCTTGGTAAGCAATGGAATAGTTTGTTCTGAATGTGCAGCATGTATTGAAAGTATTTTAACACAGCTATATGGTGGCTGATGTTGTTCGAAGTATTGTGAAATGTCGCGAAGGGGTTCGAAATAGTTCGAAGTCATCCGAAATAGTGGTTCGAAATAGTTCGAAGTCATCTGAAATAGTGCAAAATAATTCGAAAATGTTTGAAGTCAATTTTGTGGCGTTCGTAGTGATTCGGAGCATCTGACGTAGTGTGTTGATATGAGTGGGAATGCTTTTCCAGACTGTAAAGCATGCAGTGGACCTATCAACGTCACAAGTTTGACCATGTTGAAAGAGGCATGGGATACTCTGAAATTATGATTGGAAACCCAGGGGGTGCCTGGGATCATTTTAGCAAGGCAAAAGCTATTTCAGTCACAATGCACTCATGGAACACCCATTGAGGAGCACATTTGGACATTGTGTGACTATCAGGAGGAGCTGCACAGTTTAGGGCAAGAAATTGATGGAGAAGAGTTCTTCATTATCTTGCTAACCTCACTTCCTAAAAGCTGGGACAATTACATTGCATCTATGGACACTACAGCACTAAAGGATGCCCCAAAGCTTATTGCATGCATTCTGGAACAGGATCATCAGCTTAGCATCAAACATTCGGATGACATGGCTTTGGCAGGCAAGCATGGGAAAAAGATCAACCCCAACATCATGTGTTACAAATGTGGGGAAAAGGGGCATATCAGTCAGCAATGTAAGAAGAAGTTTAAAAATGGAAAGAAAAAGGGGGAAGAAAAGCAAAAAGAGACAATGGAGGCAAATGCAGTGGTGGAGAAGGAATTTGTATTTTGTGGGGATTGCAGGGATGATGTTGCACTGGCTGTTTCACCAGATTTATGGTTGGCTGACTCAGCATGCTCTTCTCATATAGTGCAGGACCAGTAAATTTTTGTTGACTAAACCCCCACCCCTGGACATCAAATTTCCGGATTTGAAAAAGCTCCTGGACTTGGAAGAGGCACCAGAAAGCTGGAAAGCACTGTGGAAGGGAAAACCTCAACTATCACACTGAAGAACATGGTACACACACCCAACACACCATTTAATCTGATCTTGATTTCATGCACAATTGAAGCAGGGGTAGCCATTCTATTTTTGTCACCCAGGGTCAAAATTTGCATGTCCAATGGCATGATCATCATGGAAGGTCAGGTGGCTAACCAGCTTTTTGAAATGAATGTCAAAGGAGTTGGCAAACAAGACCAAGCATGCCCTTCCATGCACAGAAGAATGTGGGATGAATGGCATAGGATTTTTGGGCATTTGAACATGGCTTTAGTAAGGATGCTGAAGGAAAAAGGGATGGTTTTAGAAATGGAACAGTTGAATTGACTCCTCAATGCAAGACCTGCATCATCATGAAGCAACACATTCAACCTTTTCCTAAAAATAGCAAAATGGAGATCAAGGAAATAGGAGATTTGACAGTTAGTGATCTGTGGGGACCAGCACACACTCAAGCTCTAGGGAGAGACATTTATTTCACTACATTCATGGATGGCAAGGCTCGATGCACAATGACGTACTTCATGAGAAAAAAATCGGATGCATTTTCAAAATTCAAACAGTACAAAGGTTCTGTGAAAATACAAACCGGCTGAAAATTGGAAAAACTTTGCATCAATGGAGGAGAGGAATTTCTTAGCAAGGAATTTAGGAAATATTTGCTGGACAACAGTATTCAATTGGAAATCACAGCACCTTACTCACCTTTCCAAAATGGAATAGCTGAGCACCTAAACAGGACACTGGTGGAGCATGGGCAGGCAATGTTGCATCAACATGGTCTTCCTTACTCATGCTGGAGAGAAGTGGTCACTTATGCAACACATCTTAAAAATAGATCACTGACATGTGCAATCAAAGAGTAAAAATAGATCACTGACATGTGCAATCAAAGAGTACAAGGTACCTGATGAAGTTTTCTGGGGAAAGAAGCCAGATGTATCACACTTGCAGGAATTCAGGAGAACTTGCTGTAAGGGCAACCTCAAAGCTTCATTTAATAGTGAGCTAACAGAGGGGCATCCAAAGTTAACATTATACTACATAATACAAGCACTTCAGGCACACCTAATGGAGTGGAATCCAAAGAGAAAACTCTAAGGGCCTATTTGTCGATGCCCAGTATATATGATAGACCCAAAAATCATATAGTAGGCTAATGTTAGGGTGACACCCACTAATCTGCTAGCTGGACTATGCAGGTTCTCCTACAAGAAGGGGGTGGGATGCACATGTGTAATGGGGGTTTTGATGGATTTGATGTGAGGGGTTATTAATAGATGAGTTGGTTGAAATCGGCTTTTCACACCACTATTGTGGATGGAATACCTAAGAGAACTCAACTAGGGTCCCCCAGGTGTATATTTAAGGTTCATATACTATGTTACATATATTGTACTATGTTGTTACCAATGCATGTGTACATGCATGTACATATTGATGTGTGTGAATATAAAATTCCCATGCTAACAAATGTAGCATTTTTGGGTGTTTGGTAGCATAATTTGACACAATAAAATAAAATAAAATAAAAAAATATTATTATGTAATACAACTGTTTCCTAACATTACCCCCCTTTTATGCCTTGACTTCCAGGTGAGAAAATATTGCATCTGTCCCCTCTGTGAATTTTTGGTAAGGCTGGAAATTCATTCCCTCATACACCATTCTAGCAATGCAACATGGAGCATTTGGATTATGTTTAAAGAATTAGGCAATTGCATTGTGTGCTTGCTTACAATTCTCTTCAGGTTCCCATGAGTTATTTTCATCAGTGTAGTTCTTCCACTTGATTAAGAACTCCAATTTATTTCATCAAAGACATGAGTCTAAAACCTCTTCCACTACATATTCTGGAATACCTTCTACCATTATTGGAGGTTGTGGAGTAGTTTGTTGACCAGGAATAGTGGGTGGGTGGCAAGGGTGTAAGCAGAAAGTGTTATTTTCAGGATCAATCTTGAATGATTGAGGTAATTTTAGCACTACCACATTGGGCAAAATTATTTTAGAAATCACATATGGGCCAACTTGCTTCTCTGTAAGTTTTCTTGAAGGTCATGGAATATTTAGATCCTTGGTACTTAGCCATACCAAGTCACCAACTTTGTACTCTGGAGCAACAGCTCGAGTACAATCTGTGTGTCACATCATATCATCATGTGCTTTCATCAATGCTGCCTCTGCTTCCTCCTGTACCTTTTGCATCTTAGATACAAAGTCTTCTGCTGACTGTACCTTGATTTCCCTTCAAGGTTCTATTCCCATTCTGGGATGATACCTATAATTAGCAAAGAAGGGTGACATGCAAGTAGCCGAATGGAATTTATTATTGTGAGAAAATTCAGCAATTGCCAACCATTTGGGCCAGTCAGTTTGTCAGTAGTTGACAAATATACATAGGTACTGCTCCAATTCCTAATTCATTCTCTCTGTCTGCCCATCAGTTTGTGGGTAATATGCCATAGATAACTTGGTTTGAATTTCCAATATATTGTTTAACTCTTGCATAAACACAGAAGCAAATTGTGATCTGCGATCAGAGATAACCATATCAGGCAATCCATGTAACTGCCATACCTGATTTAGATAGAGGCATGCCAAGCCCAACAATGAGGTTTCTGCAGTCGTAAAAATAATATGGACTTCCTTTGTGAAGTGGTCGCACATTATAAATATTGCATTGTATCCTTGAGCTTCAGGTAATCCAGTGATAAAGTCCACAGATATATCTCACCATGGTGCTTTAATTATAGGGTTTGGCATTGATTTCTCTGCAGGCTTTTCTGGAAATTTTTTCCCCCTCATGCATGTATCACATTCATCCACATACCCCAACACATATTTCGAAATTCCAGGCCACCAATAATTTCTCATCACCAATTCCAATGTCTTCCACCTTCCTGGATGTCCAGCAGTTTGTGTATTATGATGTAACTGGATGATCTCCCTTTGTAAATCTTGATCGTTTGGTACATATATGTACTTTTCCTCTGAACAACACTAACCCTTGTTCCTCAACCCATTCATCTCCTTTGATGTTACCTTTCTTCTCTCCCTCACAGCTTTCACAGCTTCTACTACTTCATCATCCATCTCTGAACATTGTCTAATTTTAGACAACATTTCCATTTCTGAGCTATCCACCAATAGATGCCCTTGACACATGGTGCAAATGCAAAAGTATTCAGGTTTAAGTAGGGTAATAATTCTATTGTCCTCCTCCACCCCCCTTTTGTGATCACTATGTCTAGATAATGCATCTGCTTTCCTCATCAAGCTTCCCACTTTGTGGACTAAGTGAAAATTAAAAGATGATAGGAATAATGTCCAATGCACTGATAAGTCCACTGAATGCTCTAAGGTCTGGAGAAGGTTCCAATTATATTGACACACTACAACAGATGCTCTGAACTGCTATGAATACTACAAAATTCTTTTTGAACCCTTTTCAAGCAATTTCACACTACTTTGAATGACTTTGAATGACTTTAAACCATTTTGCAACATTTTGAATACTTTCGAATCACTTTGCACTACTTTGAACAACATTGGCCACCACATGATTGCTTCAAAACCCTTTTCAATACATGCTGCACAACCAGAATGAGCCATTTCATTGCAAATTGAGTACTACCGGACACGAGGAGAGACAACGAGAGATTTAATATGTGATAATAGTATTTAGATGTTTCAATGATACAGTAATTTACACTGCCCCATATGTTCCACATGGATCTGTATGGACTACACAGACTCTGCATGGACTAGCACAGAATCCATGCTAATCTGCACAGACTATGTGGAATCTGTGCTAATCCATGTCAATCCACATGGACTACACAGAATCAGTGGTAGTCCACGCAAACTATGCAGAATCAATGTTATCAAGGTAATAGCTTATGAGTTCCAAGCTTTTCAAACTGTATGAAAGTCATGAAGTGCCTACAAAATAAAATTGTGTAGAGCAAGGATTGAACTTGAGACCTCATGCTAACATTGCATGACAAACATGTATGCTTAACCAGTTGAGCCACAGGAGAATTATTTATTATTAATATAAAGTTTATTTATGACACTCAAAACTCAAACTCAAAACTCAATTATGTAAATGAGGTGCATTGTTATATATTTAAAATCAAATAAATTTTATTAATAATTATATTTAAAACCTCGCATTCAGTGCGAGAGTCAAAAAAAAAAAACATAAAAGTAGAAAAACCCTCGCCCTGCAAAATGCGGGGGAGGGGCAATGGAATATTTACATAACACTACTAAACCCCGTGCATTGGACATGAGGGGAGGGCAACAATTATAAATAAGAAAAAAAACAAAGGAAATCCTCTCACCAATGTAAAATGCAGGCAAGAGGGTAATAATATAAATAGAAAACAAAAAACAACCCCATCTCCACCACAGAGCAGTTGCTCGCAGTGATGGGAGGGGATGCTGGTCATCCTGGGTGTGGTTTCCTGGCCTCACCATCATCATCATCCTTGTCAGTGTCATCTGTTATGGTTGACAGCCATGCTTTGCATTCTGGGGCTTCTGGTGCTGGTAGGCAGTGTTATCATCATTCTCATCAGCTGCACACACTCACAATCCACCCTACAAGCAGACGCTCGCAGGCATGGATTGGGTGTGTTGTCTGTTTCAGGGGTCTTTTAGTTTGAAGGAATTCCACCCACAATCTGACCCCTGAGCAGTGGCTGGTGGGGCTAGAGGTGGGTGGTGTGTCATTGGCTGCTGCTGCTGCTGATGTCATCATTGTTGTTGTCATTCCACCTGTGATCCACCCCATGAGCAGTTGCTCATGAGGCTGGGGGCAGGTTGTGGGCACACGTTACACATCTTCATTGTGGCAGGTCATCCCCAGTAGTATACAATCTAGAAAGTAGTAAAATACAGTTAGTTCATTGATAAAAACAAAAAGAGAAAAGAGAAAAAACTTATCTATGGCCCAAACAACAGTTGGCATCATTTGGGCATGCATTATGCATTTTCATCATGGCAGGTCATCCCCAGTAGTATACAACCTAAAAAGCAGTAAAATACAATTAGTTTATTGATAAAAATAAAAAGAAAAAAGAAAAAAATTATCTATGGCCCAAACAACAGTTAGCATCATTTGGGTGTGCATTACACAATTTCATCATGGCAGGTTATCTCCAGTAGTATACAATCTAGAAAGCAGTAAAATGCAATTAGTTCATTGATAAAAACAAAAAGAAAAAAAAAAAAACTTATCTATGGCCCAAATGACAGTTAGCATCATTTGGGTGCGCATTCCATCCAGTCGGCTCATTTGTAGGTGGTGGTGATGGTGGCAGTGGGCATGGAAATGTGTTAGGGTGACACCCACTAATTTGCTAGCTGGACCATGTGGGTTCTCCTACAAGAAGGCGGCGGGGGGCATGTGCATGATGGGGGGTTTTGATGGTTTTGATGCAATGGGTTAAAAATAGAATAGTTGGCTGAATTAGGCTTTTCGCACCACAAGTGTGGATGGAATACCTAAGAGAACACAACTGAGGTCTCCTAGTATTTATTTTAGTATTATATACTATGTTACATATATTGGAGTATGTTGTTACAGATGCATGTGCACATGCACATACATATTGATGCATGTAAATAGAAAATTCCCATGTTGACAAATAATGTGTATATAGGCATTTGGTAGCGTATTTTGGTGAAATAAAATAAAATAAAATAAAATAAAATAAAAATAGTATTATGTAATAGGCATGTTAGGAGACTGTTTCCTAACAGAATGGTGGATAGTAAAATACAGTCAATTCATTGATAAAAACAAAAAGAAAAAAGAAAAAAAAAACTTATCTATGGCCCAAACGACAGTTGGCATCATTTGGGTGCACGTTCCATCCAGTTGGCTTGTTTGAAGGTGGTGGTGATGGTGGGAGTGGGCATGGGAATGGTGGTGGTGTACATGCATGCAGTGGTGGTGGTAGTAGACTGGAGTGGAGGGAGGTGGTGGCATCAATGGTGGTGGTGAGCTGGCATCGCCTGCCAAATTCTGTCCTATTTGCTTTTGTTTGGTCTCCCACTAAAATTACAATTTTGCTCACAAATCAGATTTGCATCCCCACTGTTAGACCTTCCTCAAGCACCCTGCTCACCTAAATTATGCACAATACGTATGTCTTAGTATATTTACACAATATGTCAGTAGCATTAGACAAGTATGTAGCCTAGAAATTATATATACCCTGTCTACATCAGCCAGACAAAGTTTGGCATGCATGTGCTTTGTCATACAAAGCCAAATAGTGGTATATAGTCGCATCAATGCCATCATGCATCAATGACTAAGTAATGTAATGGTAATATCTGTCTGTAGTCTCTTAGTTGGTCACGAGGCTATGGGTTCAAATATCACTAGTTGCATTATTTTGCTATGCTCAAATGGTCTGTTTGGATGAATGCGGACTGTCCTTGCTTGTCTGACCTGGTTGATCATGGACACAGATGGATGAAATTTGTGGAATCCGAGTAAAATATGTGGAGTCCATGTTAGTCTGCATGGATCCATATGGAATATCACACCCAGTTGCCCAGCTAAAATGGTTGATTGTATGGACTGCAAATTTGTATGGAGTCCATGTAATTCTGTGCGAATCTGCATGGAACATATGGGGCAGTATAAAGACCTCAGCAGACAGAGAATCAGCAGTGGTAGGATTAGCAGACAGAGACTTGGCTGTGGTAGGATTGGTAGACAGAGAATTGGCAGCAGTAGGATCAGAGACAGAGAATTAACAGTGATATGATCGGCAGACAGAGGCTCAGCAGTGGTAGAATCAGCAGACAGAAAATTGGCAGCGGTAGGATCATTTGGTGATTGCCAGACCCCACCTGTGAAGAATACATTTTAACAGATGACCCCCCAATCATCTCAAATCAAGAATCAGGGACAGACATTGGCTCGATGTGCCCGCAGAACAGCTGATCACCTTGCTCAGCAAGAAGCTGTCTCTATGCAGGTCATTGGGAAAGAAGAGTAAACTTTGCACAGTAAATTTACGATATGTATCTCAGTAGAAGACAAAGAATGACAATAGTAAGATTTGCAGAAGGAATCAAAGCGAGTGATAGGAGTGTGTCTTCTGTGCATTATCCTAATGATTTGAATAACCCTTCACCTGTGCAATGCATTTTCAAATGGACTTCCAACCAGTATGGCCAAAGGAATGCCAATATTGTGCCCAATGCTGTATTCATTACTGGGACCATTTGGAATCTTGGCCCATATTTTTGAATGACTAATGAGGTGGGGGGCTGGAAGACAGGTCTGTCTGAACCATGCACTGGAGAGTATCTATGCTCAGGTCCTGGGTGGTCCTGTCGAGAACAGTGTGATGGAACATGCAATTTTCTCAGCATCTTCATATGTGGGTGAGGTGGGAGGCTAAGAGAGGTCTGCCTGAAAAATGTTTGGGTGAGTAGGTGGCATCGGTCATGAGGCGGCATCAGCCAACACAACAATGTCTCTAGAGAGTATCTATGCTCAATGGAATTCCCTCAGCATCTTCATATCTGGGTGAGGTGGGGAGACAGGAGACAGGTCTGCCTGAAAAATGTTCAGGTGAGTATACCTGCTAAGGTCCTGGTTCGATATGGTGAGTCCTGCTCCCTCTCCCCCTCATCATGCAGATCACATGCATGGCACTGATCTGGGCTGTGTAATGCCGATCTTGATCCTGATCCTGGTAAGGCTGCTGCTGCTGCCATCCCTATTGCCATTGCTGCTGCCTGAAACTAGTTCATAGGCTACTGATGTCTGTATTAAATATATTACTCTTCAGTCTAGCAAGCATTGTAATAGTGTATTTATTTGTTACTATAGTAGGTACACATATGTATATACATATTTACCTTGCTTTTGTAAGCCAACGCCAGGCCTTGCCTTATATTGTGACCGCCAGTGATTGAAAGGCAGCGCTCGTCATTAGGACAGCTGCAACCAGACAACTGATCAGATCTGGTTTAGCTGAGATTTACATTACTCTATTTGGATGACTATTTTAGGTAGTTACTAACAAATTCAGTAATAGCCTCAAGATCAGGCACTGTTGGAAGGGTTATTGATCTGAAGTGCCCAATAGCCGGAAGCATCAGGATCATCAGGAGTGAGCCATATTTGAGGTGTGTGACCTTGGGAAAACCAATCTGATAATTGGATGTCCGTGGTTATGAAAACATAATCCAGAAATTGATTGGAAAACTGGGAAGGTACACATGACTCGTTGTCCTAAAGAATGTAATGTGTATGGGAAAAAAGTAAAAAAGAAGAAGAAGGAAAAGAAAGAGAAAGAACATCTGAGGAAGTATTCTGTTACGATGGAGGAAGTGGAGGATGAAGATATGCCAAATGGGGAAGTTCCAATTATGACAAGTAAAGAAGAACAGAAGCAGACCTTTAGGGAAATTCATGGAGGACAGTCATGGGATAAAAATGTGGAGAAAGTGGAGAAGCCAGTGGAGGAGTGGGTGCCAAAAGCCTACCATAAATATTTGTCAGTTTTTCAGAAGAAGGAATCAGAGTGGATGCCAGTGTTAAAGCCATGGGATGATGCTATTGAGATAAAGCCAGGATTTGTGCCAAAGAAGTCAAAAGTCTATCCATTATCTCTGAAGGAACAAGAAGAAGTGGATGCATTCCTTAATGAACAGTTGCGCATAGGATACATACGACTTTCGAAATCACTGCAGACATTACCAGTATTCTTTGTACCGAAAAAAGATCAGAGGAAGAGGATGTGTAAAGATTATAGATATTTGAATGAGTAGACAGTGAAGAATGTGTACCCTTTGCCATTGATCTCAGAGATAATTGACAAGGTGGGAAAGGCCAAGGTTTTTACAAAATTGGATTTATGCTGGGGGTACAACAATGTATGAATAAAGAAAGGAGATGAGTGGAAGGCAGCATTTGCCATGCATTGAGGATCCTTTGAGCCGCTAGTCATGTTTTTTGGAATGACCAATAGTCCCCCAACTTTCCAAAATATGATGAAGGACATTTCCAAGGATGTGATAGACAAAGGCATGGTGATAATATTTATTGATGACATTTTGATATTCACGGAGGATGAAGAAAATCATGAGGCGATAGTGCAGGAGGTGTTGAAGAGGTTGGCAGAGAATGATTTATTCATTAAACCGGAGAAGTATGTATTTGGGGCAAGCAAGATCGAGTTCTTGGGATTAAAGATTGGTCCTGATGGAATTAAGATGGATCCTATCAAGGTACAGGCAATTGTTGATTGGCCCATGCCTACCCGTATCGAGGAAGTTCAGGCTTTCTTGGGACTTGCCAATTTTTATTGTTGCTTTGTGCATAATTTTTCCAAAATTGCCACACCATTACACAACCTTATGTGAAAGGGAGTAGTGTGGAGATGGGGAGAACAACAACAGACAGCATTTGAGGAGTTGAAGAGGAAGTTTGTGGAAGAACCAATATTGGTCCCAGTAGATTTCACACGTCCCTTACAAGTGGAATCAGATGCATCAGACTTTGCTACTGGAGCAGTATTATCAATGCTATGTGAAGATGACAAATGGCATCCATGTGCATATTTGTCTCGATGGTTGAATGATGTGGAGAGGAATTATGATGTGCATGATAAAGAGATGTTGGGAATAATACGAGCATTGGAGGCATGGAGACATTATTTGGAGGGATGTACACATCAGATCGAAATCTGGACAGACCATCAAAATCTGCAGTACTTCATGTCCACTAAAAAGCTTAACCGTCGACAAGCACATTGGGCATTATTCCTATCGCGCTTTAATTTTCACTTGGTCCACAAAGCAGGAAGCTTGATGAGGAAAGCAGATGCATTATCCAGACGTACAAGTTATGAAAGGGGAGTAGAGGAGGACAATAAAAATATTACCCAACTCAAACCTGAATACTTTCATATTTGCACTATGCATCAAGGGCATTTATTGGTGGATAGCTCAGAGATGGAAATGTTGGCTAAAATTAGGCAATGTTCAGAGATGGATGATGAAGTGGTGGAAGCTGTGAAAGCTTTGAGGGGAGAGAAGAAAGGTAATATTAAAGGAGATGAATGGGTTGAAGAACAAGGGTTAGTATTGTTCAGAGGAAAGGTGTACGTACTGAAGGATCAAGATTTACAAAGGGAGATTGTATGGTTACATCATAACATGCCAGCTGCTGGACATCCAGGAAGGTGGAAGACGCTAGAGTTGGTGATGAGAAATTATTGGTGGTCCAGAATTTCAAAGTATGTGTTGGGGTATGTGGATGGGTGTGATATGTGCATGAGGGGGAAGAAATTTCCAGAAAAGCCTGCTCAGAAATTAATGCCGAATCCTATACCTAAAGCACCATGGTGAGACATATTTGTGGACTTTATCGCAGGATTACCAGAAGCTCAAGGATACGATGCAATATTTGTAGTATGCGACCACTTCACAAAGGAAGTCCATATTATTCCTACTACTGCAGAAACCTCATCATTGGGCTTGGTGCACCTCTGTCTAAATCAGGTATGGTGGTTACATGGATTACCTGATATGGTTATCTCTGATTGTGGATCACAATTTGCTTTTTATGCAAGAGTTAAATAACATATTGGGGATTCAAACCAGATTATCTATTGCATATCACCCACAAACCGATGGGCAAACAGAGAGAATGAATCAGGAGTTGGAGCAGTACCTACGCATGTTTGTCAATCACCAACAAACTGACTGGCCTGAATGGTTGGCAATTGCAGAATTTTCCCACAATAATAAATTCCATTCAGCTACTCGCATGTCACCCTTCTTCGCTAATTATGGGTATCATCGCAGAATGGGAGTAGAACCTCAAAGGGAAGTCAAGGTACAGTCAGTGGAGGACTTTGTATTAAAAATGCAAAAGGTGCAGGAGGAAGCAGAGGCAGCATTGAGGAAGGCATGAGATGATATGATGTGACATGCAGATCGTACTCGAGCTGTTGCTCCAGAGTACAAAGTTGGTGACTTGGTATGGCTAAGTACCAAGGATCTAAATATTCCATGACCTTCAAGAAAGCTTATGGAGAAGCAAGTTGGCCCATATCCAACTTCTAAAATAATTTCACCCAGTGCAGTAGTGTTAAAATTACCTCAGTCATTCAAGATTGATCCTGATATTAACATTTACCATTTATGCCCCTACTGCCCACCCACTATTCCCAGTCAACAAACTACTCCACAGCCTCCAATAATGGTAGAAGGTGCTCCAGAATATATTGTGGAAGAAGTTTTGGACTCACATCTTCGACAAAATAAATTGGAGTTCTCAATCAAGTGGAAGAACTACACCAACAAAAATAATTCATGGGAGCCAGAAGAGAATTGTAAGCGAGCATGTAAAGCAATCACCCAATTCTTTAAATGTAATCCAAATGCTCCATGTCACATTGCTAGAATGGTGTATGAGGGGATGAATTTCCGGCCTTACCAGAATTTCACAGAGGGGACAAATACAATATTTTCTCACCTGGAAGTCGAGGCCTAAAAGGGGGGGAATGTTAGAAAACAGTCTCCTAATATGCCTATTACATAATACTATTTTTATTTTATTTTATTTTATTTTATTTTATTCTATTTCACCAAAATACACTACAAAATGCCTATACACGCATTATTTGTCAGCATGGGAATTTTCTATTTACACAAATCAATATGTATGCGCATGTATGCACATGTGTGTGTGCATCTGTAACAACATACTGCAATATATGTAACATAGTATATAACCCTAAAATAAATACTAGGAGACCTCAGTTGAGTTCTCTTAGGTATTCCATCCACATTAGTGGTGCAAAAAGCCTATTTCAGCCAACTGTTCTATTTTTAACCCCTTGCATCAAATCCATCAAACCCCCCCATCATGTGCGTGCCCCCCACTGCCTTCTTGTAGGAGAACCCACACAGTCCAGCTAGCAAATTAGTGGGTGTGGCCCTAACAAGAGGAAGGGTGCAAGTTGGTACTAAATATCACCACTGTTACCCAAAGGTTGTAGTTAAAGGTGCAAAATGGTGAGAGATGTTGCGAATAGTGTTTAGGAGCATACAAAAATGTTTGAAAGAAATTTGACAGATGTCTGAAGTAGGTTCAAAGACATTCGAGTAGGTTCATGAATGTTCAAGGAGTTTTGGAGAAATTTAAAGAGTATGAAGAGAATAGGAATGGCTTTGGAGAATATCGAAGGAGGAATATAGTGAATTAAAAGCATTTTTGAGAGATGATAAGCAATAGGCGATAGGTCGAGGGGCTAGTACAAAAGTTCGAAGAAGTTTACGATAATTTGCAGAACTTAGAAATATGAAGTGAGACTTGGACTAAAGAGGACAGCTCTTAAATCAGACAATAGTGGAGAGGGCGACTTTTTCTCTGTTGTTCTAAGTAACTACTACAGGTCCATATACATTTTGAAGAGATAGTACTAAAAAGGAAATATAACATGTGTAGAACATGAGGCAGTTGTCAAGACCTGTTTCATTGGATCAGATTCCCGATTCTTTTCTGATTCTTTTCTGACCTTGTCCATCGGCATCCTGGCCACAGCACCTTTTAGTCATCAAACCAGTTGTTACATGCTTTAGTAATCAATTGCTTACTCACTTTATTCCTAATACATTCTTACCAATTCTGGTCACAGACACTTACCATGACCTGTTAGTAAACTTCTGCATTTCCCATTATTCTTCTGGCCTTTGTTATTTAAGCACCTGTATCTTAGCCTTAGTCTCCAGTTTGCAAATTACTTGTACTTGTACTTGTCCATTACTTGTGAATTACTTGTGACTTGCTTGTATTCCTATCCTCTGCCTAATATCAACCCTTCACTCGCCCTTGACTTAATCCTGATCTAAACCTCTAATCTTTGACTCCTCTCAACTTCATTCACCTCATAATCTCTGCTTCATTCTACCTTCACCCTCTGTCTGGAAACCCACTGGACATCTGCATGCCTTCTGCCTGAAATTGTACAACTGATGAGGAGAAGGGTGCAACTTCTTATAACTTGAAGCCAAGTCCTCTTTGGCCCCTTTTCACCTGGCATGCTACATCCCAGTGGATTCTGCCTGGAACCCTTAAACACCTCCTGTAAGGGCAACCTCAAAGCCTCACTTAATAGTGAGCTAACAGAGGAGAATCCAAAGTTAATATTACACTACATAATACAGACACTTTAGACACATCTAACAGAGGGGAATCCAAAGAGAAAATCCTAAGGACCCATCTGTCAATGCCCAGTATATGTGATAGAGCTGAAAATCAAATAGTAAGCTAAAAATAGCAAAAAGGTGGAAATAGGTGGATCAAGCTGTGGGATGATGTCACCTTGATGGGTAAACATCCAGAAGGGGTCCCACTTCTAAGAATAGAACTGTCAACATGTACCAACATGGAAAAAACCGAAATATAATAATAAAATAGGAATAAAATCATAGAAAATCATAGAAAAGGCAGAATAGGGTGAAATAAAATATATAAAAATATGGGATGAATGCAGAAAATTGCCCAGATGCCTGGGGCGCCTTCCTTTCCCCTTACACCTCTGACCACCAATGACCATGTCTGACCAGAAGTCCAGTGTATTCCTCACCAAGTCCTGACCTTGGTTGTAGCAATCTTGAATCTCGACAGCAGTATGCACAGCAATAAAAGACTTAGTAAATTATAAAACAAATAAGAAATAATAATAATTGAGATGTACAGTGTCCCAGTATAGTAAAAGCACATATTCTATTGCTTCAATATATCATTGAAACATAAAAGTGCTATTATTGCATCCTAAGGTCTTTTGTTGTGTCTCCTCGTGTCTGGTAGTGCTCAATATGCAATGCAGTAGCTCATATTGGATGTACTGTGGGTATCAAAAGGGTATTGGGACAGCCATATGGCAGCCAACATTGTTCAAAGTGGTGCAAAGTTATTTAAAGGCATTCAAAGTGTTACAAAGTCATTCGAAGTTATTCAAAATTGTTCGAAGTTGTTCAAAATTGTTCAAAATTGGTTCAAAATTGAATTCATATGGTTCATAGGGGTTGGGATCATAATTTGGAATGTGTCAATACATCTGGAACCCTCTCCAGATCCTAGAGCACACAATGGAACTATCAATGGGCACTTAAATATTGAAGGCTGGAAGAATAACAGAAAGTATGGAAGTTTACTAATGGGTCTTGGTAAGTGTCTGTGACCAGAATTGGTAAGACTGTATTAGAAATAAAGTGAGTAAGCAAATGATTACTAAAGCATGTGACAACTTGTCTAATGACTAAAAGGTGCTGTGGCCAGGATGCTGATGGACAAGGTTGGAAAAGAATCAGAAAAGAATCAGGAATTATCGGAAATTTGATCAGGTGAAATGGGTCTTGACAACATGCTATATATAATATTTTTTTTTTAAGTACTATCTCTTTAAAATGTATATAGACTTGTACTAGTTACTTAGAACAACAGAGCAGAAATCACCCTCTTTTATTACTGTCTGATTTAAGAGCCATCCTCTTGAGTCCTAGCCTCACATCATATTTCTAAGTTCTGCAAATCATCACAAACTTCTTCGAACTCTCATACTAGCTTCTCAACTTATCACATATTGCCTATTATCTCTCAAAAACTTCTCCAATTTGCTACATTTGTTTCCCGATATGCCTCGAAACTATTCTGACTCTTCCCAAACTTCTTGAAAGTCCTCAAACCTTTGTGAACCATTTTCTACTACCTCAAACATCTTTGTATGCTCTTAAAAACTATTTGCAACACATCTCACCATTTGACACCTCTAACTACAACCTTTGGATAACAGCAGTGATATTTAGTACCAACTCATACCCTTCCTCTAGCCTGTGTTATACTTCCTAAGCCTTTTAACAGGTTTTTGTTAGGTTTCCAGGTCAAGTATTATCAGTGGAATCTGAGGGGGTTATGTGGGTGGAGGCCACATGGCCCTGCAATAGGTGAGTGATTGTGACTTTACTGTTGAATACATTGCTGACAATCCCCCCCCCCCCCAGGTGTTCCTATCAAAAATTAGCATGTTTCCAAATAGGCACCAGGGTGAAGCACAAGTGTGAGAAAAGGGCAGGAGGCCCTAAAGGGGAAGGCGGGGGTCGAGATGGCAGAGCTCATGAGGGAGCTGGCATCTGCCATCAAGGGGTTGAAGTGGAAGGTGAGGGAGCTCAGGGGGGAGCAGGAGGGAGCATGGGAGGCGATGGAATGCATCATTGAGGAGATTGTGGATTTTTGTGATCTCTATGATCTGGAGTGGGCATGGGCAGGGGAAGCAGAGGAGTCTGAGGAAGAAGAAGAAGAGGAGAGCTGGAGCGAGGGAGAGGTGGAGTCAGAGCTAGCAGGGCTAGCTGAGGAGGCAGAGGGAGTCATACAGGTGGAGACCATGGAAGGGAACAATGGGGAGGTCTAGGGGACCAGTTGGGGCCCACCCAAAAATTATTGTTTGTTTATTTTGTTATTTTTTCCTTTTGTTTGAATCAAATTGCCTTGTACTGCTGTTACTGAGTGAGTTAAGTTTGAAGTGGTCCAAGTTTGTTTAGGTAACAGGTGTGGAAGTCTGTAACCAACTTCTGAGCATGATCAAGCTCTGTGGTAGGAAGCCAAGAGTTTTTTTCATCAGTCCCCTGGTAACCTTCCCAATGGATGAAGTATAGTAACTTGCAACCAGGTTATCAATTTTTGAGTCCAGAACTTCCATGATTTCATATTCAAGTTCATCAATAATAACTGGAGGGGGTGGAGGCTGAGTGCAATTAGGGATGGTGTTCAGAGTGTCTTCTTCCAGCTGTGAGATGTGGAACACAGGGTGAACTGCCTGGAGATGGTCTGAAAGCCAGAGGGTAACCGAGTGGGTGCCTGTGTGGGCAATGATTTTAAACAGACCATAGTATTTCTTGGAGAGTTTCTTGGAAGGTCAAGTAGTGCATAAGTGTTCTCCGTTGACATAGGCATAGTCTCCAATATTGAAGTCAGAAGCAGGAATTCGGTGCTTGTCCACTGGACCTTGATAATGCTTCTGTGCTTCAGAGAGCTGCTTCTGGAGTTCCAGGTGGAGTTCATCAAGATCCACCACAAAGTTATGAGTGTGCTGGGAGGCTAGCTCATGTTTGGGGAAGATAGTGATGTTTGGGTGGTAGCCCTTATTGGCAAAGAAGGGTAAAACTCCGGTGGAAGCTGATGAAGCATTGTTGTAAGTGAGTTCCCCTAAGGGCAACAGCTGTGACCAGTTGTCCTGTTAGGAATTGCAGAAGATCCATAGGTATTGTTCAAGGGTCTGATTGAGGCATTCAGTTTGGCTGTCACCTTCTGGGTGATAACCTGAAGTGAAGTGAATCTTCATGTCCAAAGCTTGACCAAGAGACTGGAAAAAGGGGGAAATAAACCTGGATCCCTGGTCGCAAGTAATGTGCAATGGAACTCCATGCTTGGAGAAGATGTGCATGATGAACAAGTTGGTGAGTTCTTGGGCTGTGATTTCATTGACTGTGGAAATGAAGATGGCTTGCTTGGAGAGTCAGTCTATGATGACCAGGATGGTGGTGTGGCCATTGGAATCCAGTAGCTGTTCGATGAAGTCCATTGAGATCGAGTCCCAAGGATGTTCCAGGATCGGGAGTTGCTTCAGGAAACTGTAGGGTTTGTGTCATGGTGACTTGGAGTGTTTGCACATAGTGCACAATTTGCAGAAGTCTTGAGGAGGTGAGCTGTTTTTGGGTGAAGACAGGTCAGAAATTGCTTGGGTTTGCTGAGATGAAGTCACCATTTCACCCTTTGTGGTAGACATCCCAACATCTAGTGAGTGCATTGGGCTTTGCCCCTGGTTTCCTGGAGTGGAAGTGGATGACTAAGTTGAACTATGAGAGGTACTCAGACCAGCTGGCTTGGTGGTGGGTGAGGAGCTTGGTGGTGCTGAAGTACTCCAGATTTTTGTGATCAGTGACCACATCGATCAGGTTTCTGGAGCCTCCCAGATAATGTTGCCAATGTTTGAATGCTTTGAAGATGGCCAGAAGTTCTTTGTCATGGGTGTCGTAGTTTAGCTCTGTGGAATTGAAGGAGCGACAGTGGATGGCAACAGGGTGAATGTCACCATCAGGAGTGTGGGCAGAGCAGATTGCTGCTAGGGTGTAGTCAGAGGTGTTTATTTCAAGGACCAGGTGGGAATCTGGTACCCACTGAGAGAGAACTGGGGCATGGGTGAATTCTTCCTTAAGCCTTTAGCATGTCAAAGGCTTCTTGGCACTTCTTGTTGAAGTCTTAGAAGAAGTTCTTCCATGTCAAGCAGGTAAGAGGCATGATGACATCAGAATATCCATGAATGAACCTGCAGTAAAAGTTGCAGAATCTGAGGAAAAACTGTATATCCTTGACTTTCTGGGGTACTGGCCAGCCCATGATGGTCTTCACTTTGTCTTTGGACATCTGGCATCCATCTGGTGACAATATAGACCTGAAATATTTAACTGTATCTTTGTGGAACTCACATTTCTGTGGAGAGGCATAAAATCCATGTTTCCAGAGTCTCCAGAGGACTTCTTTAATGTGAGCCTTGTGTTTTGACATTTCATCAGAGAAAATGAGGATATCATCGAGATAGATAATGATGCAGACATCAAGCATGTCGCTAAAGATGTCATTCATGAGGCACTGGAAAGCTGCAGGTGCATTAGTGAGTCTGAAGGGAACCACCAGCCACTTGAAGGACCCATAGTGGGTCTGGAATGTCATTTTCCATTCATCACCATCGGTGATGCAAACCAAGTAACAAGCATGTCAGAGGTCAATCTTTGTAAAGATGCAGGACTTGCAGGGCACATCAAGGAGATCAGAGATTAGCAGGAGTGGATAGCGATCCTTCTTTGAGATGTGGTTGAGGCCCCGGTATTCAACACATAACCAGAGCATACCATCCTTCTTCTTGACAAAGAGTATAGGAGTGCCATGAGGTGATTTAGAGGGTCAGATGAAGCCAGAACAAATGTTCTCTTCAATGAACATTTGCAGGGCTTTAAGTTCAGATGGGGAGAGAGCATTCATACAGCCCAGAGGTGGGGGTGCATTATCTTCTGTCTCTATTTTTAGGTTGTAAGGGCAGTGTGGAGGAAGGGTGTCCACCTTCTGTTTATTGAAGATGTCAGCAAACTCCTGATACTCTTCAGGAATATCTGAAAGGTCCATCAGATTCCCAGTGACAGCTGAGGATTTGGCTGTGAGGCCTTCCAGGGAAAAAATTATTTGAAAGACAATAGCCCCATGCTAGCATGCATGTATGTGGCAGCATTGATGAACAAGATTGCAGGAGATGTGCGGGTCTGCTGGAAGGTTCAGAGGTGACTTGGAAGTTGGAGGGTCAGAAGATGTCAGGGGTGCTGGACCTCTATGAACTGTGGAATGGAAAGTTATTTGGCCAGAAGACCAGTCAATCAACAGATTGTATTGCTTTAGCCAGTTGTGACCAAGGACTGCAGAACAGGAAGAGTCAAGTGGGGTTACATAAAATATCAGATTGAACACTTCACCAGATGGGAAAGTGACCAGGAGCTTCAGGACTTCCGTGATGATGGAGTTGCAAGTTCCATCAAACAGTCAGAGTCCAATCAGCAAAATAGTTTCCATGCTAAAATAATTTTCCAGCACAAAAGTGGAGTCAAGGAAACAGTGGGATGAGCCAGAGTTGATAAGGGTTTGGGTTGGTATGGAGTTGTCAGAGATGGATAGGAGGATGGTCAAGGAATCTGGGTCAGAAAGATTGGATGCATTGAGATGAGCATAGGCAGCCATCTGAGAAAGGTCAATGCAACCCTCAGCCCCATTGGCATATTCCTGAGGGTTGCAGACTATTTTTTTGAGTCCATGGAATCTGGCCTGGATTCACAGACTGCAGCTGCATGGGCTTTCATGGCTTTTGACTTGCCACAATTACCAGCTAGGTGTCCTTCTTCACTGCAATAGAGGCAAAGACCTTCCTTCATCTGGCACTCCCATTCTTCTCTGGTTAGTTTGCCATTCTTCCCCAACTTGTCAGAGATGGAGTCCTTCAGCTTGTTACTCTTGGATCTGGAGGAGCCGCTGGACAAGGGTTGATTACTGTGATTAGAGTTGGACAGGTTCTGGATCTTGGACTAATTATTAGAGCTAGAGTTAGAATTGGAATTGGAATTGGAGTTTGGGGAACCCTTGGAGTCCTTCTTTTCAAAGTTTTTAGAAGTTTCAGAGGTCTTGGCATCAAGGCAATTCTCTTCTTCCTGCATCTAGGAAATGTTGCCAGCATCCTGTCCCTTAAGCCACAAGGCTGCCAGAGTGTCAGGCTTTCCACCCTGCAAAACCTCTATATGGAGATGGAGCAAAAGACCACAGAAGTACTGGTTGCGAAGAGTGGCTTAGTTCCAGTTGACCCAGGAGGTTAGTTCCCAAAAGTCCACATTATACTTCACTATACAGCCTCCTTTTTTTATAGTGAGCTCAGAAAGAGCTTTCTCAGTGTCCCCCAAAGGGTTGTGAGGGCTGAAATTGCTTTCTAGCTCCCTGAGAAATACCTCACAGTTCCACATCTAGTGGGTAAAATCCATCGGGCCCATTGAGGCCAGATTTGAACCAGCTGAGCACTGATCTCTTTAGGTAAGAGATGATGCAAAAGATTTTCCTTTTATCAGAAGCAAAGACATGAGGGCGATCTCAGAAATGGAGGTTGCATGCAACTAGGAAGTCCCAAAGTTTCCAGAGATTGAAACTATCGAAAGTGTTGGGTTCCCTAACTTTGATCTTCTTGTGCTTCGGGGCTTGGTTCTGGTGGAGAGTACAAAGACTGTCTGAGAGGTCAAACAGGGTGTCGACAAATCTGTTGTCCAGATCTGGGTTTCCACCTAAAGAAGGCTAATTTCCAGGGTCATCTGGATTGGGGTCATTCCCAGGGCCATCAGGACTGCTAGGGTCATCCAATCCACCAGGAAGTCTATCCTCTTCACCTGTAGCTTCCTTATCAGTAGGGTTGGGTTGCCTCTTGTCCCCTACATAGTCAAGTGGAGTCAGAATCTGAGGGGCTTCCAAAGGCAAGTGCATAGACATGACATTGGTACTAACAGATGGTGCGCCAGAGCTGACTCATCGAAATATGTTTGATCGTTGGACTGAGGCACCAAAGGTAGAAGTGGATCTAGGAGCTGGGAGTACTGATTGTTGGACAGCTGATAAGCCTGAAAGTGTGCCTGCATGGTTTGAGTTTTTTGTTGTCTGCTGAGATTTTTGTTCCACTCAATTTCAACATAGGGGAAAAATTGCACATCAAAGAGGTAACCAAAACCAGCAATCTGCCTGAAGGATGCATTAAGAAGTGCAGGTTGGCCAAGGCACCAGAACAATGTAACCCCAACCAGACAGTAGGACATATCACTTTCACTTTCACCAATGTGGATAGCATGAACAAAGCTATACTAAATGGCTGGTCATCTGCAACAAGAAGGTATTGGTAACTAAATGTAAGAGAGAACCAGTCAGATACCTCAAATGCCAAGGATACAATCACATCGCAAATGAGTGTATTATATAAAGGGATATTTGTGCTAAATGTGGGGAGAACCTTAGGGCCACCAAGTGCAACTTATCAACTGATATGCACACCATGTGGAACACAAGGACATGCCAGTAGTGACTGGACCTGCCCAAAATTCCTAAGGAAATGTGCTGATTATGAAGCAAAGAACCCTGAGAACCTACTTCCTGTCAAGATTCAAGATCGCTACTACCAAGGTCGGGACTTGGTCAGAAATACATTGGACTCAGTTGTCAGTGTTCAGGGGTTCCAGGCAGAATCCACCAGGCTGTAGTGTGCCAGGTGAAAAGGGGGCAGAGAGGACTTGGCTTCAACTTATAAGAAGTTGTGCCCTTCTCCTTGTCAGTCATTCTATTTTAAGTAGGAGGTGAGCAGGTGTCTGGTGGGTTTCCAGACAGAGGATGAAGGTAGAATGAAGCAGAGGTTATAAAGTGATTAAGTTGAGAGGAGTCAAAAAATTAAAGGTTTGGTTCAGAAATGAGTCGAGGATGATTAAGAGGATGTTATTAGGCAAGAATAATACAAGGATAACTGCAAGTACAAGTACAAGTATAGGCACAAGTAATTTGCAAACTGGAGACTAAGGCTAAGCTATGGGCACTTAAATAACTAGGGCTGGAAGAATAACAGGTAATGCAGAAGTTTACTAATGGGTCTTGGTAAGTATCCATGACCAGAATTGGTAAGACTGTATTAGGAATAAAGTGAGTAAGCAAATGATTACTAAGGCATGTAATGACTTGTCTGATGAGTAAGAGGTGCTGCAGCCAGGATGCCGATAGACAAGGTCAGAAAGGAATTGAAAAAGAGTTTGGGGAAGACTGAGAATCTGATCAGGTGAGTCGGGTCTTGACACTTTCCTTCTTCCCCTCATCTGAGTCTTGGACCTGGAAATCCACACCACCAAGTGGACAATGGCTGGCAATACTGGTAGAGCTCACAGACTGTTGAAATTAAATTCTGATGCATGCTGCATACATGAGGCAATGCATGCAGCACACACATCTTACTGCGCTTACTGTGCATACATGTGGTAAACACATTCCTGAGTCATGTGACATCCTTACTATTATGTATATAAGGAGAACCTGTACCATAGTAGATATACAGTGTTCTTACCTCTGCTAAACCTTAGCTCTAAGACTAACTAAACCCCAGGTAGGTTATATGGAACATGTCATCTCTTCCTCTGTGCAGCATATGTAGTCTGCTCCAACAGGTTATGGGCCCTGCTGGGCACATCGTGAATGCGCCTTAACTGGCTGCGAATGACATTGACTTCATTGTCTCCAAATTGTAACCTTGCGCTCCCTGCGAGCTGCATTTAAAAACTCAGGTTGACTAGGGTTAACCACTCTGAAGAAGTGTTTTTGCCTGAGATTATGGAATGTGTTTTCTTGAATAGAGGACTGATTGAGTGCTTTTACCAGCTGCCACTATGACATCATGTCTTCAACTCTTGAAAAACTCGTACAAACTTTCGATGGCTCTAACTACATTCAATGGGCCGACTCAATGAAGGCATGGCTCAGGTCTCAGGGCCTCTGGCAAATAACTAGTGGGATGGAACTAAAACCACCCCTGGCACCTCCTTTGATGGTGACAAATGCTGCACTAGTAGCGGAAGCTAATGCCAAGCTCCAGACCTGGAACAATAAGAATGACCAGGCTATTGGTAGCCTAGTGCTCCACCTGGCCCCCTCTATTCGGCAGCGTGCCAACACCAAGGACACTGCTGAGGAGGTGTGGGATCTCATCCGCACCGACTATGGTGTCAATGGCCCCTCCCAAGTCTTTGCGGACTTTAGGTCTGCAATCACAATCAAAATTCTGGCTGTGAATCCTGCACCAGAGATTGCCAAAATGGCTGATAAATTCAAGTGCCTTATGGCTGCCAATGTTGCCATCCCCAAATCAGTACAGGCAATGATTCTACTCACTGCGATGCCATGTGAGTATGATTCTCTATCCACCATGGTCCTTAACATGACCGCTACTAGAGCCTTGACGTTTAAACATGTCAAGGACTCCATTGTCGCTGAGGCCTCATGGCGCACAGCAGTTGGAAAGCCCATCAGCTCGCCTCAGGCCACCAAGCTTTCCACTGTCAAGCGCAAAGGGGGAAACCCCAAATGGCAATCTCAGGGCAACAATGGAGATTCATCCCAAAAGTGTGGATGACGTGGAGACAAAAAGACTAAAGAGGAAAAGCCTAAAGAAAAACATACCCACCTCGCCTCAAAAGCCTTTACTACTGTAAATGGTAATGGCACCATCACACCGCCAATGCTGCTCATCCAGCGCATCGAAAAGCATGAACATACTCCCACAAGGGATCCTCACCACCGACCGCCTGCACAGGCATACACAGGCGCGGCCTCTACCTCTCATTCGGTCTACACCAAATATCAGCAGGCTCGAGACACCCTCGAGCAAATGAATCTCCCATGCAGCACGAAAAATCTGCGACCGCTGGAAGAGCACCTAACAGTATGAGAAGGTAAGAGGAGGAGGATTGAACCAGAACCAAGGATTGTAGAGGTAGAAGACGATAGCGTCTCCCTTGGATCAGAACCTGCAGTTTCTGATGAAGAAGTATGGAAAGCCATCGACAAAATGCTCATCAATGAACCGCTTGAAACAGGTACATATAATGAAAGGTTAGTCCTTTTCCCTGCCACAAGCACAAAGATTAACATTCCACTGATCACAGTGAACTTTTCATGTGAAATTTTACTGCTACTAAATGTATCATGGAACAATTTACATCTTAATATATGTGTTATGTGTGCAAATGGAAATTGTAAGAAAGGTGCCAACTGGATCATGGATTCAGGCACATCAAAACACTTCACTGGTGAAATGAAAGATTTTGCTTCTTATGAACCTTTACCGAGAAAGGACTCTACCCTGGTTCAAACAGCCATGGGTACTACTCATATAGTAGGGAAAGGAGTAGTCTTCATTAGACATCAGGTAGTATGTCACGGGAAGTCAGAGATGCATGAAACACAATTATACCCCATCTACTACATACCCGACTGTAATGCTCGATTACTGCCAATGGGCGTCTTCTTGCAAGACAGAAGTGACATGCGTGGTTCCTCTGCACACATTTCATTTTTCAAGCAAGGAAACCCAATTATGGATTGCGTCCCTCTTATGAAACATGACACTATTTATTGGGCTCAGAGTCATATATTGAGCACCAAGGGAATCAATGTCGCAATGATGTACATCACAGACTACTCGACTTGGCATAGGCGACTTGGACACCCGTCCAAAGAGGTGCTAGGGAAGATGCCTAATAGCACCATAAAATTCCTGAGGAATTTAATTATTCCTAAAGACAAAATTATATGTCCAGGGTGCACTGAAGGGAAAATGACCTCAAAATCTTTTCCCGAATCAGATTCATGTGCAGAAAGACCCTTTAAATTAATACATTCCAATCTGAAGGAACTCCCAGTACTATCGTACCATAAACATAAATACTTTATTGTATTTCTGGATGACAAAACATCACATATCTGGGTCCAATGCCTTAAAAAGAAATCTGATGCTGCTGCGGCCATCAGACAATTTTGGGCAGTGGCTTCGACACAGTATGGCGCTACAATCAAGCACTAGCATGTTGATCCAGGGGGGGAGTTCAAAGATTGTGAGCTACAAAAAGTGCTCAAGGACTTTGGCATCAAAATAGAGATGTCTGTACCCCACGTTCACCAACAGAATGGGCGCACAGAGCGTGCCATAAGGACAATAATGGAAAAGTTGCAAACCCTGCGATTTACCGCATGTCTACCACAATCATGGTGGGAATTTTGCATTGAACATGCAACACACCTATACAACTGAACCCCGATAAGGCGCCTGAAATGGCTGACACCAGTTGAGGACCTGACAAAGGTCTGCCCAGATCTAAATGATCTGAAGGTTTTTGGTTGTGGTGCTTACATCTACCTACCCAAGGAGAAGCATCCAAACACATTGGCTCCTCGATCGGAGTTGATGACATACCTTGGATTAGAAGATGGCATTAAAGCATACTGTTTCATGCGACCTAGTGGTGCAATATTCATTGGTGCTATGGCACTATTTGATAAAACGTTGTTCCCATGCTGTCCCAGAGCTAAAACCCCTGCCAATACAGACCTTGGTGATTTTCCACCTCCAGAACCAGAAGATGATGACCACTCATCTGGAATGGATGGCAATGATTTTATACCGCTGATAGGTCCACTGCACCCTCTAAGGTCTGAGCAAAGTTTCCAATCGTATTGACACACTATGACAGACCTTCCGAACCACTACGAACATTACGAAATTGACTTCGAACTATTTTTGACTTATTTCGCACTATTTCGGATGACTTCGAACTATTTCGAACGCTTTCGAACCATTTCACAACATTTCGAATGACTTTGCAATACTTCGAACGACTTCGGCAGCTGTATAGCTGTCCTCAAACACTTTCGATACACGATGCTTAATCAGAGTAAGCTATTTAGTCACATATCAAGCACTACCGGACACAAGGAGGGATTACAAGAGAGTTAGAATGCGATAAGTGCGGTTTTTATGTTTCATGATATATTAAATCAATAGGACAAGAACTCTTACTATACTGGGACAAAGTACATTTCAATTATTGTCATTTCTCATTTGTTTTTACAATTTACAAAGTCCTTTATTGTTGCACATATTGCCCTTTATTGTATTCCCCTTTTTGGTACTATCTCTTCAAAATGTATATAAACTTGTACTATTTACATAGAACAACAGAGAACCAGTTACCCTCTCCACTATAGTCGGACTTAAGAGCAATTCTCTTGAGTCTTACCTCGCGTCGTACCACCAAGTTCTGCAAAATATTGTGAACTTCCTCGAACCTTCCTCGTAATGGCTATATTTGTTTGTCAAAACATATATCGACGCCAGTCAAATACCTTTGAACCCCCTCAAACTCACCTGAACAACTTCGAACACATTCGAACTCATTTCGAACTACTTCGCACATCTTTGAACCAATTTCGAACATTTTCGAACACCTTAGTATGCTTTAAAAAGGCTATTCATCACGTCTTTACCACTTCGCATCACTAAAACAATGTTTTGGTATTAGCGGTGATATTTAGTACCACCTCGCACCCTTCCTCTAGCCTGAGTTATACTACAAAAGGCTTTCAACAGGTTTTTTCTAGGTTTCCAGGTCGAGTATCATCACCGCCACAAGATCCACCCCTTCCTCCATCATCAGAAAATGATGATGATGATGTACCAAGTGAGCAAAAGGCGCATGACAATGTGACAGATGCTCCTCCTCCGCCACCTCCAGTAACCACTGAGGACTTTTATTTAAGATGTGATGATCAACAGGAATGGCAGCAATTGCCCCGTCGATCAGGCAGGCAGAGGAACATCCCAAACCATCCTGGCAATACCTATGGAGAGAAGCAACTCCCTTCTGACATAGAGAGAGACATTGCACATGATCGATATTGGAAGAGATCTGTAGGTCAAGATTCGGATCATAACTGAACACGACCACAATCTCAACAGAAAGAACCGGTTGCTGGACTGAGTTTGGCACCCTATGACAGTGTGCCCGATTCCAATGATCAAGAACATGATCACCCAAGGGGGAACTGGACAAAGCAGGTTATATTAAAAAGATAACCAAGGAAGGAGGAGATAAGCTTATTTGCTGGCTGTTGTCAAAAGCAGTCAAACCATCGAGTGAAATAAGCCAAGTTCCAAACCAATTTCGCGATATTGTGTGCCTACCACAGCAGCAGCAATGTGAGTGGAAACAAGCTTGTCATGAAGAATTAGAGGCTCTTCATAAGTGACAAGTCTATGACATCGTCGATCTTCCACATGATTGAAAAACAATCAAAAATAGATGGGTTTTCTCCATGAAATCGGATGGAAGAAAATGAGCCAGACTCATGGCCAAAGGCTTTTCACAAGTCAAAGGTATTGACTTTGATGAGATTTTCTCACCAGTAGTCCACTACGAGACTGTATGCCTCATGTTTGCACTTGCATCTCTAGAGGGCATGTATATGACTGGCCTAGATGTAAAAACCGCATTTTTATATGGCAAACTAGATGAGGAGATCTATATGGATCAACCCAAGGGTTTCAGACTCGAGGGAAAAGAGCACAAAGTAATGCACTTACGCCGAGCATTGTATGGCCTTAAACAAGCCTCACTTGCATGGTGGAAAGAGCTAGAGGCATTTATGCGCACCATTGGGTTTGTGCACGCCAGCTCCTGGCATTTTCACACACAAGGATCCTAAGACAGGCAGCATTGTTATTGCACTCGTCTATGTTGATGATGGCTTGTTCATGGGGAAGAACAAGAAACTTGTGGATGAAAAGAAAAATGCTTGTCTAAAGCATTGGGAGTGCCATAGTACTGAAAAAGTCACAGAATTCTTAGGCATGTGCATCACCCAGACTACAAGCAAAGTCAAACTCGATCAAACTGAATATCTCGCCAAAGTGCTTGAGAGATTTGAGATGACAAATGCCAAAGCGACCCCCACTCCACTCCCGACTGGTTACAGACCATCGGAAAACACAGCAATGCCCAATGCGATGCTTAGATCAAAATATCAGTCTGTGATTGGATCTTTATTGTATCTGATGCTTGGAACGCGACCTGATATCGCTTATGTGGTAATCAAGATGTCGCAATTCTTAGCTAATCCTAGCCAAGAACATCTAGACAAAGCAATGTACATCATGCGCTATCTGGTGGGAACCCAGAAATATAACATTGTCTACGATGGTGAGAAGTCCGAGGGGCTACAGGCCTTCACAGATTCTGATTGGGCAGCTGACACTGTCAAACGCCGATCTACAATGGGTTACATTGCTACTCTAGTGAGTGGCATTGTGTGCTGGCAGTCCCGTTTACAAAAAACTGTAGCACTGTCATCCACAGAAGCCAAATATATGGCTCTCTCTGACACCTGTCGACAGATAGTGTGGATAGAGTCCTTATTCCAGGAACTTGGATATGTACTGAAGCACATACCAATCTGCACTGATAATCAGGGATCCATCTTTATTGGATCAAATCCAGTTCAGGAAAGAAGGACCAAACATATAGACATTCGCTACCACTATACCTGCGAATGCATAGAAAATGACAAAGTCACAGTCATTTTCATTCCTGGAAGTAATAATCTGGCTGACATGTTCACAAAAAACCTTGGGGACATCCTATTCAGGAAATTTAGAGACTCTCTTGGAATTACTTTCGAGATTCAAACTTAGCTGCTTAGAGCACTGTACAGTTTGAGGGGGGGGTGTTAAAATTAAATTCTGATGCATGCTGCATACATGAGGCAATGCATGCAGCACACACATGTTACTGCACTTACTGTGCATACATGTGGTAAACACATTCCTGAGTCATGTGACATCCTTACTATTATGTATATAAGGAGAACCTGTACCATAGTAGATATACAGTGTTCTTACCTCTGCTAAACCCTAGCTCTAAGACTAACTAAACCCCAGGTAGGTTATAAGGAACATGTCATCTCTTCCTCTGTGCATATGTAGTCTGCTCCAACACAGACTACATACAGCTAGTGTTTGAAGGTCTGGTTCATGAAACTGGAAAAAAACTGCAACTGAATCGGACTGAACCACAAAAAACCGGACCATCAGTTGCAGTTTAGGCATCCCAGGATGAAAAAACAGCTCTGAACCAAACCAATAAAAACCAGTTCAAGTTGGTTCAAATTTTTACTCTGTTCTCCTTATAAGCATGCATGCATCTTTTGAGCATAATTTTAAGAGAAACAGTCCAGAATCGCATGTGTTATGGCCAAAACAATATGTTACTACAAAATCTAACTTGCATGACATCTTATAGTTGTGTTTTTTTCAGATGTAGACAATTGTTATCACAATAAAACCTTTATGGTTCACCACTTTACACCCTATTCTATAGTTTACAACTGTTTTTATATACAAAATTCAATAAGAAGACCAGTTTTAGTCAGTTTGAACTGATTATGATTGAACCGCAGTTTGAACTGGTTTGAACTATTTCAGACCAGTTTTTTGCAGTTCAGTCTGGTTTTTTTGGTTCTTACAATGATAGGTAACTGGTTGCAGTTGCAGTTCGTCCAAATGGGGCAAAAAAACCGGACCAAACTGGACCTTTAAACACTATGTATGGTCAAACAGTAAAACTAACATGTGGCAGACCCAGCTCTCTTTTCTCCTCAGCCAAATTGTGCCAAATGGACAAGAGTTTGATTGTCAATCATGGGATAGGCCAGCTTACCAAGGACAACTCCCCTCTCATCAACTTGATCCAAACCCCTCAAACAGCAAACCAATGAATACAAAGCAGCCAATGAGTCACAAACCAAACCAGATAACAAAGTTAAGAATTTTACAAATTAATCTAAACAAATCACTCACTGCTGATAATACTCAACCTGGAAACCAAACTAAAACCTGCTAAAAGATCTAAGAAGTGTCATACAGGCTAGAGGAAGGGTGCGAGGTGGTACTAAAGATCACTGTTGTTACCCAAGAATTGTGGAGAGAGGTATGAAGTAGTAATGGATTGTTGTGAATGGTTTTAAGAGCAAAAAAAAGGTTTCCAAAAGGCTACGAATGAGGTTCAAGGGTGTTTGAAGAAGTTCAAGAATGCTAAAAGAGGTTCAAGGGCATTAGAGGGGTTTGTAAGAAAGGTAGATGGTTTTGAGGGATATCAAGAAATGAATATAGTAAATTGGAGAGGTTTTTGAGAGATGACAGATGATAGGTGATAATTTTGAGAGGCTAGTTCAAGAGTTCAAAGAAATTCATAATGATTTGCAGAACTTAGAAGTATGATGCAAGGCTTGGACTCAAGAGAATGGCTCATAAATCAGACGATGAGTGGGAGAAAATGTCTTCTTCTTTCCTTTTTTTTTTGTTTTAAGTAACTAGTACAAATCATACATTTTGAAGGGATGGTACTTAAAAAGGAGATACAATATGTGGAGAACATGAGGCAATATGCACAGCAATAAAGAACTTTGCAAATCATAAAACAAATAAGAAATGATGATAAGTGAAATGTACAGAGTCACAGTATATCAAAAGTACTTGTTCTAATGTTTCAATATATCATTGAAACACCAAAGTGCCACAATCACATCCTAAGAGTCCTTTGTCATATCTCCTCGTGTCTGGTGGTGCTTGATATGCAATGCACTAACTCATGCCAGGTGTGCTGCATGTATTGGAATGGTGGTGGGATAGGCATATGGCAGCCAACATCATTCAAAGTGCTGCAAAGTTATTCAAACTTATTCAAAGTGCTGTGAAGTCATTTGAACTCATTCAAAGTGTTGAAAAATCATTTTGGAGTGGTTTTGTGAGGTTCATAAGGGTTCATAAGGGTTGGGAGCATGTGTTGTGATATGTCGATGCATTTGGAAGTTTTCCCAGACCTTAGAGCACAAAGTGGACCTATCACTATGCATCTCAAAATTATCAATAACTCCGTGGCAGCCCACTGGAACATCATGCTTATACAAGAACCATACACTACCTACTTCAATGCCATCAGAACACTGAACTGATTTATCGCAGTAACTCCAACATTGCAAGCAACAATAGATGCTCCTGTGCAGTCCACAATATGGGTAAATCCAATGCTAATAACTAACAACTGGAAAATAATAGATGTTCCTGATACTAACTATATAGTGGCAATTGAGCTAATTGGAGAATATGGCAAACTAACAATCTTTAGCATTTACAACACAAGCAAAAACTTGCATTCTCTCTCAATATTACAAAAGTATATGCATGACAATTGAAATGGACCCCAGGAACAGCAAACACATCACATCTTCTGGGGAGGGGATTTAACTGGCACCACCCCATGTGGGACAGAGATGAGGACTCATGACTACTCACAGCAAAAGCCCTAGAGGACACAGGGGAGCTAATTGACCTGATAGCAGAGCAAGAAATGATCATGCTGTTACCAAAAGGAGTACCCACACTCAAATATATGGTGACAAAATGACTATCTAGACTGGATAACATGTTCTGCACTAACAGCCTAGCTGACTATATCCTAAGATGTGACACCATGCCAGAGAGGCAACCAGGTAAAACTGACCATTACCCAATAGTGACAATCCTTGAGCTAGCACAAGAGAGAATGGCAACAAAGCCCTTTAGAAATTTTAGAGGAACTGACTGGGAAGATTTCAACATGTTTTTTGGGGGAGAGTTTGCATTGATATGGATCCCAGCTGAAATCCAGACCAAGAAGGAATTGGGCAGGGAAATTGAATGACTCACTGCTGCCATTCAGCAAACAATCATAGCTGAAGTCCCTGAAAACAACCCATGTCCCCTATTCAAAATATGGTGGATGAGAAATCTAAAAAAAAATAAAAAAGGTAATTAATCACCTATGTGCTGAGTCACATAGATATTGGGCCATAGAGGAGCACCCAAGCCACCAAGACATATGACAAGCCTGATGCAGATATGCAGCTGAAATCATCAAAGCCAAAACAGACCACTGGAATGAATACCTACAGAATGTTAATGGCTCTGATATATGGATGGTAGACAGATATCTATCCAACTCAACAGGAGATGGAGGACAAGTAAGGATCCCCACTCTAAAAATAAAAGATGAGGAAGGGCTCACTAAGGAGGTGAACATGAATGAAGGTAAAGCTGAGGCACTTGCCAAAGTATTCTTCCCACTGAAACCAGCAAACTCGACAGTCCAGCAAAGATATGTCTACTCACCCCCCCCCCTCCTAACACCTATACAGGTAAACAAAGAACTGATTCTTGCTCACATAGTAAAACTATCACCATACAAAGCCCCAGGCCCAGATGGAATTCCTAACATCACCCTCCAGAAATTGGCTCATCTTATAGTACTATACTTACTACCTATTTTCAGATTGATACTAAGGTGTGGAATCTACTATCAAGGCTGGCAGGAATTTATAACATGCATACTATGGAAACCTGGGAAACCGAGCTATGAAGTACCTAAGGCATACCATCCCATAGCTCTGTTATGCACCATAGCAAAGGTCCTCACATTCATAGTCTCTGAAACTCTTATATCAATAGCAGAGCAGCAGCAACTGTTACCTGATACACATTTTGGTGGAAGACCATGCAGGAGCACAACCAACACAGTGCACCTACTGATCCATCCAAAAAGGCATGGAGGAAAGGGAAAGTAGTGTTGATTCTATTTCTGGACATCGAAGAAGCATTTCTGAATGCAGTGACAGATCAGATATTACACAACATGAGGAAGAGAAGGGTCCAAAACATGATAGTAGAACTACTGGAAAGGCTGCTTTATAGGAGACAAATGCAACTCAAATTTGATGACTACACATTGGACCCTATCTCAATTGATAATAGCATAGGGCAAGGGGACCTGGCCTCTCTCCCATCTTTCAACTTTTACAATGCAGATCTACTTGAGCTGAAGAAATTTTACAGGCACTACAATATGTAGATGATGTGATGGCCATCAGTAAAGACTTTGAAGAGACCACCCAAGCTATTTGCAAACATATGGAAAAAGGAAATGGTGGGTTCAGGTGGTCAACCGACCACAACTCCAGGTTTGAGATAAGCAAGCTAGTGATCATGCACCTGAGACAGAAGAAAGCCAGATCACCAGCTGGCAACCCCCAACAAATGCACAAATCAAAGCTCACACTACAAGGGAAAGAGGTAAACACAGTCAGAAACTACAAATACCTAGGTATAATCATAGACAACAAGCTAACCTGGAGAAAGCATGAGGAAATGGTCATAGGTGACACCACCAAATGGGTCATAGCATTTAGCAAGAACAGACACTAGGCTATTACCTAAGCACATGCATCACCTATATCTGACAGTCGCAGTGCCTAAGATTACATACAGGGCAGAAATTTGGTACAGCCCACCAGAGGAAAACCCAGGTGCAAAGAGAAGGTCAGGATTAGTAAGAATAACATGACACCTAACAAAGATACAGTGGATGGCCATGTTGGCCATCAATGGAGCACTATGTGCTATTCCAATGGACATACTAAATAAACATGCAGGTATACTCCCACTCAAATTAACCATGCTCAAAGTCTGCCACAGGTCCCTAGTATGAATCTGTACACTACCCAAGACCCATCCACTACATCAGGTGATTCATGAATATTGAACAGTTTATTCAAGGAAATACTGCACCCTCCTGCATAGGCTACTAGATCAATTCCCTGAAATCCACCCTGACTGAATAGAGACTATGGCCCCAAACCCTTGCCCCCTCAGTTACACTGTTACCTCCTTTAGTACAGAGATAGTCCAAGACTGCAACATCTCCATTACAAATGAGGCCAATAGCTCACCAAAAATCAAGGTATTTACAGATGGGTCAGGCCTGAACAGAGGAGTAGAAGCAACAGCAGTAATGTACAGAAAAGGGTTGGTAAATTATATAGACAAGACTGGAAGACTCCAATGCACTCAAGGTAAATCTCCAATATTCTAAAGAACTAATTCGCACAAATCACACAGTGTAACTCGACTATTATTCATGGCATCCACTACTAGTGGGATTCAGTCCTGGCCTACTTGGCACCAACTCGGCTACCCAGTTGGCTGGATTCAAAGTCTGCTTAGATTACAAATATTGTGACTTCAAATTTAAACCCCATTGATCACAATGCATGTGACCTCCCTTTTTATCAACCAACACATGCCTAAACTGAAAATGCCATGCGTGTCACAATGACAACAATGGCTTAAAGAGATTTACTGACATCGTCAGTCACTATGGCAGCTCCACCTTCACCTGTTGTTGGCCAAAATGCTTGATGATTGCAGACTTGATGTAGATCTGTTCTCTGATCCTCTATTGGCTGTCAACCTTTTAAATGATCCTTCTCTGTCTAACAGCTCCAGTTCATCATCTGCAAGTTCCATCAGCAGCCAGTCATCATTATCATCATCAGGCCATTCTTCTGAGTCATCCACTTCCACAACCAGCTCCGGATATAAATCTCTCATTTTTGATGCCTGGGACCATTATCTGCAGGCAGCCGAGGAGGAGATTGCCTTCACACAAGTCCTTCAAATGCTTTCCCTAGTTCCATGCACACCTCGGATTCATTTTCTTGATGATCACAGAATCCACCGGCCCAATAAGTTTCATCATTCAGTGCCATCAACCCACTTACATTTGATTCACTGGTGGTGAGAATCGAGGACCATCCAATCTTTTACAACAACTTGAACTGCCCCCAACTTGCCCCCGTGACTCAACTTGCAATCTTTCTCAATCGTGCCAGCCATTATGGCAACTGGGCAGGACCTGATGATCTTGCCAATTGGGTGGAAAACTCAACTGGAATTGTCGAGACATGCACCCATCATGTCATGGTTGCAATCCTACAACTGCATGACAAGGCATTTGGTCCACTGACTGAGAAAGATTCAGCTCGATCGAGTGAGTATGTCATCTCCATTATGTGTCCCCAATGGGGCGGTGAAAAACTCTTGGGAGATGGTACTTTAATCCCATTGTTTCAATGACCAGGCTTATGTGAAGAAGCATGGTATGATAGGAAGTCAAATTACTCAGTTAATGTTCAGGTGAGTCATGTTTTTTTACAAGTAGACAAAGTTTATCCACCTACATTACCAGCTCATCAATTTCACCCACAACCTAGTCTTTGCTAACTATGGGATCAGTCATGTCAGCAGTGTTCATGATTCATACACATTCCAGAGCACCCAGATCTTCTGGGAACATGAGAGTTTCCTTAACCCAGGTGAATGGATGTGGGCTGACTCAGTGTATGCTACATTGGCTTGGACCATCTCACCCTTCAAAAAGCCTTTCTGGTGGTGAGTTGATGTGTGATCAATGCACATTCAACTACTATGTTTCCAAGGTTTGTTAGTCTTGTACTACTTACTATCTTGGCTCACTAATTTTGCTGTTAGATTTGAGTACAATCCGAGCATGCAATCGGGATGCTAAAAAATTGGTTTCAATCCCTAAAGGAGCTTTGTTTCCAGATCTCGTCATACAAGATGCATCATTTTGTCATACTTTGGATTACTTGTTGCCTTATCTTACACAACCTCATCATTTACATTGAGGAGGAAGCTGGCACATTTGACATGAATGAATGGTATACCCCAGAGGAAGGTGATGGAGGGGTTGATGGGAACAATGAGGACAATGCCAAAGTGCTACCCCCTGAGAGACAATGGCTTTGTGAAAGACTCATGGCAGACCTCTTCAGTAACTTTTAATAACTTGTACTTGGTAGTTTGCATCCAAATTCATGTGCATCACACCAACATCAGCATCATTCATGTTGCAGATACAAAAAAGTACAAAAAAAAATAATTTATGGCATGGACATATACAATCCCTAGTCATCGAGATCTAGAGGCAGCACAAATGGACCCACACCAGATGACTGACTGTCCTGCCCATGTATCCCCATCTTCAATTGCAACACCCACAACTGATGAGCCTCCTTCTCCCGCTCATGTTGATACTGCATCTCCAGCAGATGCTCTTGCATCTTCAATTTCTCCTTCTCCAATCTGAGATCTGCATGTACCTTTGCTGTTGCAGGCCCACTTTTGTATTTGGCATGCTTTGCAACCTGCTCTGCAATGAGCCATTCCATTCTCTTCCTGCCAGTGTCATGATGTTGTCTACCAAGGTATCATAACTATCAGTGGGATAAGTTGTTGAAGTGAAAGGAGAACTACTACCAGTAAAAACTAATTCATGGCCACATCCCTGACTCACAGACTGACTTCATGAACTACTGAACACAGAAAGTTTGGGATCATTGGCAAAGAAACAGGGTGAAGGAGCAAGGGAAGTCAAGGATTTTGGTGGTTGTGAGGATTTTGGTGGTTGCAAAGCATTTCCTATTTGCTTGTCACTCAGAAAGTTGTCAGCCTCCTCATCATCCTCCCCATCATCCCCCCTTGCATTGTCCTTCCCATCCATCACCTTACCCTGATGGAGAAATTGTTGTGCTTGAGCTGCAAGATTCTGTCCATGCTCAGCAGACTGCATGTGCAGATTGAAACTTGTGACTGTGCACCAAAAACCATGGAGGCACTCCTAATATGGAAAATCAACAGAGAGTCGAGCTACATCATGTTAGTGAAGGCTGAAGCATTGCTTAGGAGAGGTAGACTCACTGACAAGGTTGTGTAGATCCATCCCCTCCTGGATCTCCTCAGCTCGCAGACCAGCACCAGTCTGACTTAACACCTTGTTGAACTCACAATATTTCTGTTTGAGCCTAGGAACAATTTACTTGAGGCTCGTAGTGAAAATTGTGTACATACCCTCAAATGTGATTTTCCACAGACTTCGCATACTTTTCAGGATCCAGAGTATAGTTACCCTTCTTGTCTGAATCCTTTGCAAAAACAGCCGCTGCTATTTTGTGATAGTAAACCATTTTTAAAGATTTTCTTGTTTTAAGCCTCCTCCCCTCTGCAGAGGCATCCTGCACATTATTAGAAAAGAGGAGAATACAGTCATTGACATTGTTCATCAGCCAATCAATAATGCAGTCTGTCTGACCATTCTTTTCATACAAGATCTTTGACTGCGATGGTTCAGCAGAGTTGACAGAATGAGGTGGACAAGTCTTCCTATGAGAGCAACTGGGCTGGGATGGTGATGCAATCTTCTTGCAAGGTTTTGAAGGTGACTTCTTCCGAGTGGTATAGTGGGACATGGCAAGAGAGTCACATGGTTCAGCATGGGGTTTGAATTTGAAGTCATGTGATATTTGTAATCTAAGCGGACTTTGAATCTGGCCAACTGGGTAGCCAAGTTGGTGCCAAGTAGGCACCAAGTAGGCCAGAACTGAATCCCATGACTATATCCCCCACCATAATCTAAGAATCCAAATACAAAGCCTGTGACACAGGGGACTTTGGACAGATGTGAGAAGTAAACAATGAAAATGAGAACCCATCTGATACAGCTAGTGTTGCCACAACTCAGCTCAGCTTGCTCACAGTGTGGCTCATGCAGCTAAGCCAATTTTGCAGCTCCGGCTCACAAGCTTAGCTGATTTTCATGGCTCCAGAGCAGCTCAGAGCAGCTTAGCCATCCACATATAGCACACATTAGTTGCTATGATGCTAGCCATTTGTCCTGCATTGCCTGCTCTCCCTCTTTTCATCTACACTATCCTATGCTCTCCTTTTTTGTTTTCTACTGCCATCTAGCACTTGGGAGCCTTAAAACATGAAAGTGAGCATGTTTTTGACTTTCTATCCTTGTGATCAGCCAAACTGATGATTCTTATCTCTCCCACTCTAAATTTCTGCATATCTTTGTAACGACTACACCTGGCATCACATGGTTTTTCCCTTCCCTTCAAAATGGATGTGAGATATTTCTTATGTAGCTGGAGGAGCCTGAGGCCCCTATGCATGTGAATCAAGTGTTTAATTGTTCTTTTCTTTCTTTTTCAAATACTAACTGCTTTTTTGTTATTTTTAGCTTATCTACTACTACAATGACATATGATGCATGTGGAGAAGGGAGAACAAGAGGACAAGGGCAAGGTGAGGGGGGGCCAAACAACGTGTCATTTGGCCTCCCCTAATATGTTTTTTCTTTTTCTTTTCTTTGTTTTATCTACTAACAGTGTGTTTTCTTTTTGTAGTTGCCACCCTCACCTGCTAACAACACCCATCACAATGAGCCACTGCTCATGGGGTGGTGGATCCCTATGTCACCACCTACAAGATGACACTCATGCCTGCGAGCAACCACTCACAGGGTAGATCTATTTTACTCTGGATGACTGCCATGTCACCACTACCACCCCTCACTTGCAAATATGAACCACCCATGCCTGTAAGCAACTGCTCATGGGGTGGATCCTTACCCTGGCCCCCACCCCGGTGACGACGACAATGATGCAATGTTGTTGTCATTGTATTTAGCTCCTGTACTCGATGAAGCCCACAATCATGGGTCTTCCCAGATGCAGGAGCTATTATGTGACAGGAGACAGTAGGTCTACCAGTATCCACTGATCCATGGCTCATGAGCCTGTGGGGTGCAGGCATGGGTATGGGTGTGGTCAGTCACTGCAGTGGTACCCACAGTTACCCATGTGTATTTTTCTTTTTCTTTTTCCATTCTTGTAGCTATACCCCACTACCATGAGCAACTGCTCATGGGGTGAATTCCTTCCAGCCCTGATGATGGTTCATGAAGCAGTCAGCTCCTGTACTCAAAGGACCCTACAATTGTGGGTCTTTTTTAATGCAGGAGTTGTTGGTGAACAATACAGTGGGAGACAGTGGGTATGGGCTACCTGTTCCATTGCCCAAAATCAGGATCCCAAGTTATATCTTCATAACATATATTATACAACACTGCATAAATGTACATTATTTAAGGTAGAAATGGAATTTACTCTTCTTCTTCTCCCTCTTCTTTATCATCTAAGCAGAAATGGAAGTTATTCATCTTCTTCTTCCTCTTCCTCCTCTTCCTCTTCCTCTTCCTCTTCCTCCTCTTCCTCATCATCTGAACCACTCAGGAGTTGTTCCAATGCTTCAAGATCCTTCTGCAGGTCATCAAGATCTTCATCAATAACATCTAGGTCCATCTCAGGTTCTCCCAGGCTATGTCCAGATGCTTCTGCATCACCCACAGGCTCCATCCTTGCTGCATACTCAAATTCTGTAAGTTCATCTGTCCAATGCATACCCTGGGTAAAGTTCAAAAATCCTTTTTTGATTGAATACTTCAACATCTGTAGGGCTTCCATTAGTTTAGCTAAGCTATGCCTTCTCTGAGGGGCCATTGTCTCCTTCTCAGATGAGAAGACTCTTTCACAGGGGACACTTGAAGCTTGAATAGGTATAATATCCATTGCAAGTCAGAAAATGCAAGGGTACTAGTGTTCATGTTCCTGAATATAATTTAGCAAAGAAGCAAATTGCAGATAGAACATTTATTACCTGCCAAAATGCCAACATACCAGATCAAGAATTAGGATTGCTCAGATACTGATCTACCTCCTTTTCCAATGAAACTTTTGGCTGTGTTGATGTAACTCAATTAAGACCAAGAATATCCATTGCTGTTGGCTGGGATGAAGAGTTGGCTGCTGGCTGGTTACTAGATGGTCTCCCATTAGCCCAATTGTTATCATATGGATGAAGCTATCAGAATTACAGTATTCAAGTTATTAGCTTGGAACAGGCTATCAATGTGAAGCTTACAGCTTTCAAAAACATGACTTTGGTTATGGCATACTTCTTTGGAGATTGATCATCAAAGTAACTTAATTTGTTTGCAGGATCAATCGCTACTCCAGATTGTTTTTTGTTATTTCAAGCCAATGTAAACTTGAGTAAGCTCACCCATTGCCACCACATATGCTAGACATTCTTGATAATCTTCCAACTTATTTAGACTGGGCTGAATAATTTCAGCCCACTGTGAGTTATCTTTCTTGAGCAGTGTCCACTTGTTGATAAAGGCAGGGTATGCAGGAACTGAATAACATATTGTAGGTGTCGCTTCAGCACCCAAAATATCCTGGAAAGCAGGAGGAACCTAGGCCATTTATGTCAGTATACTTAATTGTTAGAAATTAGTTGCATAATTACTTGAAGTATTTGCTGATAATCTGATAACAACTCCCAGTCATGCTCATCTAACTGGTATTTCCACAGTTCTTTAAATTCATTATCATGTGTGATGTCCTCAATCGCCTATAACAGTGTCACTGTGTTAGCCTAAAGTAAATTAACAATATGCCAAACTTACCTCTTTCAACTTCAAGACCCAATTGATCATCAGTAATGTTGATGACCATCTTGTTGTCACATCATGGAGGAGCTGATAGTCTTGTTCAAAATACTGCTGTACATAGGTTGAAAAATGCTGTTTCTTGATATTACTATTTCATATCTGTTGATGTTGTGAATCAAAGTTGGCAAGAATGAATGTAAACATAGTTTACCACATTTACAAGAGAACATGCAGTTGCAATGCAATCCTTGTCATAAAAATAACTGAGATCATAATCAGAATAGCCTTCAATTGTGTCATCAATATATGACAGATCTGTGATAGCTGCCAATGCTGCCTTGCATGCAAGATTTACAATATGAGGGAAGCAGCTATAAAACAACATCAAAATTAGTTCTGAATACAGTGAATTATAAACCTACCAAATTTTTTGTTCATCCATATTAATATTGATTTTGCATTTTTGGAGGAGAGTTGACAGGTATCTGAACATAGTGTCATTGTTAGATGCATTGTCACAGGTAATCCATCCCATCTGAGATGCTATTAGAGTCTGTCATGGCCTAAACATATAAATTATTCTACTTACCTTTTCTGTAATCTTTAAGCAGTCAGTGATAAACAGAAAACAATGTGCCAAATGTTCACCATTGTGACATCCAGGAAGCTTGTGAAATTTGACAAGATCTGATCAAAGTCGAAGCATTTTCTTACAGCCATTAGGCTCTTTCTCCACTATAGCCTCAATCCAGTGTGCAGTTACAGCCATGAAAGATGTCTGGTTTAAATCAGTTCAGGCATCAGTAGTAAATGATATCTTTCCAACTGATTTCTATAAAAGTTGACCTTGGTATACTCTTGACATTCCACCTCCAATGATGTAGGCTCTGATTCAGCACAAAATTCATGAACAGCTGGCAAGGCTGCTTCAGCAGTAATCTTAATCTTCAAATCATCACAACCAGTAACCCATTTCTCAATGTGTTCACTATATAAATGCTTTTGTAAATTTGAGGTGCTTGTCATTATGCCAAATGAAACAATAGCATGTGAGGACTTAGACTTGTGAGCATGTCTGAAACACCAATTACTCTGTATACAATAGACTTCTAATGTGGAAACTCACTGGCATAGTAAACACTCATGCCATCCTTTGACCTTTGTGAAAAATGACCAAACATCTTTAGCACCACCTCTTGGCACTGGACAGCACTGAAGTGGTTTGCTATGAGGTCCCACACATGGAAGTTGTGCATGTGAATGTGAACAAACACTAGAGACTGATTAAGAGCCAGAGAATGACTGAGAGCCAGAGCCTGACTCAGACCCAGAATGCGACTCAGAACCTGCATGAAAGTCCAAACGTTGCAGTCCTCCTACCAACTTCTCTTCAACATCTGAACGATCAGATTCACCATCTAAAGTTCCCAACTGTGAAGGTAAATTCTGTGGAGCAGGTTGATGGGTTGGAGAGGATTCTTGTTCATGAGTAAAGTGAATCTGACTACCATGTTGTTTGTGTGGAGTAAATAAGAGTGAAGCAGCTTGCTTGTTATGAGAAGCCTCAATCTGGAGAGCAGCAAAGATAGATACAGGAGCAACTGGAGTCTTTAGAATAGACTTCGCAGGTTGAACCTTCTGCTTAGTAGTCTTGGATAGTTTCACAGCCTTATTGGAGGACTTCACAGCCTTGTTAGAGGACTTCGCAGCTGTGTTGGAGGACTTTGTAGCCTTGTTGGAGGACTTTGCAGCTGTATCAGACAACTTTGCAGCCTTGTCAGAGGGTTTTTCAGTCTTAGCCTTAATTGCCTTAGGTTTAACAGGAGTCAATGGTTGTAATGGATCCATCTAAATAAACCCTATTAGCTGTATGTATATCTGAGAACACTAAGAGTGAAACTTGCCTGCTGTGCCTGCTTAGATGGTTGGTGAAGATGTGGTTGTAGAATAGAAGGTTTTAAAAGAATTATCATTACTTCTATATCAAGCTATGACAAATTTACTAACCTGCTAGAGTGGGTACAGAAGAATTTGTGCTTGGTAATGCATCTGGAGTAACATCTATGCCATAAAAAACTATAATCATTTCAAGAATCTAAAATTTGTGGATAACATACCTTGCAGAGCAACATTAGATTATGACTTCATTGCATTCCAAGTCTTTGTATGAGGCGCAGCCATTTCTGATGTGCAGTCAGCATATAAATGCACAAATTGTTGAATAACATGCTGGGTTGTTTCAAAGATGCCTTTCACAGAACATGAGTACAAGATTCTACAGAATTTTCAGAACACTTGAATTGGAATTACTGTAAGAAAAGAATTATGGAGCATATACCAGAGATGTCAGGAAGTACACCAGGAGCTAATTACATAATCCATAGTCAGCGAAGAAACATAATATATGTAAATGCCTGCATATGGTCAACTGCAGCAATAGGCTGTTGGGCTTGAGAAATATCTTCTGTATTCAAAGGTTTTTTTCTGCAAGGCATGATAAGAAACAGAGAGTGAGAGAGGAGAGCAAGGAAGATGGGGGAAAAAAGAAACTGAAGTGTAGGCCTGTTTCACTTATGTGACAGTTCATATGGGCTAAAAATGGAAGTATTGATAACAATAGCCTATTATTACAGAGATAAGATCAGAACTACATAAGTAAACAAGACTTCTGTGGAGCCCAGTGGACCACAGTCATTCTTATTTGTCATACAGTGGGGATTGGGTTATAAGAGTATGTTGAGTGATAGAATCAGAAGTAGGAGCCAAAGATCACATCCTCCACCTCATGTCCCCACCACCATGCAATGAGAAGCCCCTGCTGCAGTGGTGAGCTATGGCTCACTCTCTGGATTGCAGGGGCTGCAGGTGCAGGTGGTGTCCACTCACAGATGGTGGGATGGGTGAGATGCAGGTGCAGTTGTCACAGTTGTTGTCATCCACGGTCAGTGTTCCTCCTGCAATCCACCCCTCGAGCAGTTGCTCAAGGGCATGGATTGAGGTGGTGTATCATCTGTGGTCGTTGTCAAAAGCCCCCCCATCCACCCCCACATACTCTGCAAGCAGATGCTTGCAGCAGCAGGGTGTTGGTGCTCCTTATGATCATTGTTGATATACATACATATGCATGAGCATCATCGCTTGTCCTTCCACACCTCCACACTTGTTAGTGATTGTCACTGTTGGGGTGTTGATAGGTGCTTACCTAGCAAGCATCCCCCTTCACAGGTCTCCCAGTGATGATACTCAACCTGGAAACCCAAACAAAACCTACTAAATGGCTTTGGATAGTATAACATGAGTCAGAGGAAGGGTGTGAGTTGGTACTAAATATCACCGCTGAGACCAAAACATTGTGTTTAGTGACATGAAATAGTAAGGGTTGTGGTGAATAGTCTTTATAGGCATACAAAGAAGTTCAAAATAGTTCAAAAGATATTTGAAGGTGTGTGAAATAGTTTGAAAGATGTTCAAAAGTGCACAAAATAGTTCAAAGTAGTTTCGAGGAATGTCGAAGTGACTTGAAGTGGCTCAAGGTATATTGAGGAGTGAGTATAATGAATGTGAAGTGTTTTTCGAGTGGCAATAGGCAATAGGCGATGAGTCGAGAGACTAATATGAAAGTTCAAAGAAGTTCATGATATTTTGCAGAACTTCAGAGATACGATGCGAGGTAAGACTCAAGAGAACTGCTCTTAAAATCTGACTATAGTGGAGAGGGTAACTTGTGCTGTGTTCCCCATTGTTCTTTGTTGTCCTGTTGTTCTAACTAATACAAGTCTATATACAATCTGAAGGGATAGTACTAAAAAGGAAATAATAACAATTGTAGAACATGAGGCAATATGCACAGCAAATAAAGGTATTGTAAAACATGAAACAATATGAAAGATGATAATAAGTGAAATGTACATTGTCCCAATATAGTAAGAGTTCTTGTTCTATTGCTTTAATATATCAATGAAATACAAAAATGCACTTATCGCATTCTAAGTCTCTCATAGTCTCTCCTCATGTCCGGTAGTGCTCAATATGTGACAGAATAACTTGTTCCAGATGTGCATCAGGTATAGAAAGTGTTTTAAGACAGCTATATGGTGGCCGATATTGTTTAAAATGCTACGAAGTCATTCAAAGTGTCATGAAATTGTTCGAAGGCATTCGAAATAGTGAGAAGTCATCCGAAATAGTGCAAAATAAATCGAAAAGTGTTCAAAGTTGATTTCATGGCATTCATAGTGATTTGAAGTGTGTGTTGTAATGTCTCAATGCAAGTGGGAATGTTCTCCAGACCTTATAGTGCACAGTAGACCTATCACTGGTATCCCTCAACCCTCACCTGTGCCCCTTCTCCATCTCCTGTCCATTCTGAAAGCCTGACATCCAATTTGCACAGGGAAACAGGCATTTGTGGGTTGCATAGTGTTAGCCCCCATTGTTAGCCATAGTTTATATCCTAAAGAAAGAAGAAAAATGCTTAGTTAGTATATAAATACAAGAAACAGAATGAAATAACCCTTACCAGCAGTGCAAATGACAGTTGCTGCCATTTGCACCATTTGCTGTCCAAGATTGTCATTTCAGGCTATTTCCACCTCTTGCTGGTACATGGATGAGAATGAGAGTGGTGAAAGCTGGGGTTGATGGAGGGTGTGGTGGTCATAGTAGGAACAGGTGGTGCAGTTCATTGTGGAGATCTAATTAGTAGAGATAAAAATCAGCTGATCACGAAGATAAGAAAGTGAAAACCATGCTTACTTGGTATTACAAGAGTTTCATATACTAGATAGTAGTGAAAACAAAGAAAGAGAGTGTAAGATAGAGTGGATGAAGAGAAGGGAGGGGAGGCAGCACAGGAGATGCAGCCAGATGCGATAGAAACATGCAAGTCAAACACCGGTTCACTCATGCTATTTTTGGATGGCTTAGCCACTCTGAGCTGCCCAATCTGAAAGCTGAGCCAGATGCAGTCCAGAGCCAATTTACCAGTGCAGCTTACCCAAAATAGTGGCTTGGCTCAATGGCTTGCAGCTCTGACCTGCCATTGGCAACACTAGATACAGCAAACCCCACCAACACCATCCACCTCATGCCTGCCAGCAGCTGGCCAGTGTTAGGGCGACACCCACTAATCTGCTAGCTGGACCATGCAGGTTCTCCTACAAGAAGGTGGTGGGGGGCGTGTGCGTGATGGGGGGATTTGATGGATTTGATGCGAGGGTTAAAAATAGAACAGTTGGCTGAAATAGGCCTTTCGCACCACTAATGTGGATGGAATACCTAAGAGAACTCAACTGAGGTCTCCTAGTATTTATTTTAGGGTTATATACTATGTTACACATATTGTAGTATGTTATTATGGATGCACACACACATGGCCATACATGCATGTACATATTGATGCGTGTAAATAAAGAATTCCCATGCTGACAAATAATGTGTATATAGGTGTTTTGTAGTGTATTTTGGTGAAATAAAATCAAATAAAATGAAATAAAATAAAATAAAAATAGTATTAGGTAATAGGCATGTTAGGAGACTGTTTCCTAACATTACCCCCCTTTTAGGCCTCGACTTCCAGGCAAGAAAATATTGTATCTGTCCCCTCTGTGAAATTTTGGTAAGGCCGGAAATTCATCCCCTTATACACCATTCTAGCAATGTGACGCAGAGCATTTGGATTACGTTTAAAGAATTGGGTGATTGCCTTGCATGCTCGCTTACAATTCTCTTCTGGCTCCCACAAATTATTTTTATCGGTGTAGTTTTTCCACTTGATTAAGAACTCCAATTTGTTTCATCGAAGACGTGAGTCCAAAACCTCTTCCACAATATATTCTGGAGCACCTTCTACCATTATTGGAGGCTGTGGAGTGGTTTGTTGACCAGGAATAGTGGGTGGGCAGTAAGGGCATAAACAGGAAATGTTAATCTCAGGATCAATCTTGAATGACTGAGGTAATTTTAACACTACCGCATTGAATGAAATTATTTTAGAAATTGGATATGGGCCAACTTGCTTCTCCGTAAGCTTTCTTGAAGGTCGTGGAATATTCAGATTCTTGGTACTTAGCCATACCAAGTCACCAACTTTATACTCTGGAGCAACAGCTCAAGTACGATCCGCATGTCGCATCATATCATCACGTGCTTTCATCAACACTGCCTCTGCTTCCTCCTGCACTTCTCGCATTTTTGACACAAAGTCCTCCACTAATTGTACCTTGACTTCCCTTCATGGTTCTACTCCCATTCTGGGATGATACCCATAATTAGCGAAGAAGAGTGACATGCAAGTAGCCAAATGGAATTTATTATTGTGGGAAAATTCTGCAATTGCCAACCATTCGGGCCAGTCAGTTTGTCAGTAATTGACAAATATGTGTAGGTACTGCTCCAACTCCTGATTCATTCTCTCTGTCTGCCCATCGGTTTGTGGGTGATATGCCGTAGACAATTTGGTTTGAATCCCCAATATGTTATTTAACTCTCGCATAAATGCAGAAGCAAATTGTGATCCATGATCGGAGATAACCATATCAGGTAATCCATGTAATTGCCATACCTGATTTAGATAGAGGTGCACCAAGCCCAACGATGAGGTTTCTGCAGTAGTAGGAATGATATGGACTTCCTTTGTGAAGCAGTCGCATACTACAAATATTGCATCGTATCCTTGAGCTTCAGGTAATCCTGTGATAAAGTCCACAGATATATCTCACCATGGTGCTTTAGGTATAGGGTTCGGCATTAATTTTCCAGCAGGCTTTTCTGGAAATTTCTTTCCCCTCATGCACATGTCACACCCATCCACATACCCCAACACATACTTTGAAATTCCGGGCCACCAATAATTTCTCATCACCAACTCCAATGTCTTCCACCTTCCTAAATGTCCAGCAGCTGGCATGTTATGATGTAACCGTACGATCTCCCTTCATAAATCTTGATCTTTCGGTACATACACCTTTCCTCTGAACAACACTAACCCTTGTTCTTCAACCCATTCATCTCCTTTAATATTACTTTTCTTCCCTCCCCTCAAAGCTTTTACAGCTTTTACCACTTCATCATCCATCTCTGAACATTGTCTAATTTTAGACAACATTTCTGTCTCTGAGCTATCCACCAATAAATGTCCTTGATGCATAGCACAAATACGAAAGTATTTAGGTTTGAGTAGGGTAGTATTTTTATTGTCCTCCTCCACTCCCCTTTCATGATCTGTACATCTGGATAATGCATCTGCTTTCCTCATCAAGCTTCCTGCTTTGTGGACCAAGTGAAAATTAAAGCACGATAGGAATAATGCCCAACGTGCTTGTCGACAATTAAGCTTTTTAGTGGATATGAAATACTGCAGATTTTGATGGTCTGTCCAGATCTCGATCTGATGTGTACATCCCTCCAAATAATGTCTCCGTGCCTCCAAAGCTTGTATTATTCCCAACATCTCTTTATCATGCACATCATAATTCCTCTCCACATCATTCAACCCTTTAGACAAATATGCACAAGGATGTCATTTGTCATCTTCACATAGCATTGATAATACTGCTCCAGTAGCAAAGTCTGATGCATCTGATTCCACTCGTAAGGGATGTGTGAAATCTACTGGGACCAATATTGGCTCTTCCACAAACTTCCTCTTTAACTCCTCAAATGCTGTCTGCTGTTGTTCTCCCTATCTCCACACTACTCCCTTTCGCATAAGGTTGTGTAATGGTGTGGCAATTTTGGAAAAATTATGCACAAAGCGACGATAAAAATTGGCAAGTCCCAAGAAAGCCTGAACTTCCTTGATATGGGTAGGCACAGGCCAATCAACAATTGCCTGTATCTTGATAGGATCCATCGTGATTCCATCAGGACCAATCTTTAATCCCAAGAACTCGATCTTGCTTGCCCCAAATACATACTTCTCCGGTTTAATGAATAAATCATTCTCTGCCAACCTCTTCAACACCTCCTGTACTATCGCTTCATGATTTTCTTCATCCTCCATGAATATCAAAATGTCGTCAATAAATATTATCACCATGCCTTTGTCTATCACATCCTTGAAAATATTGTTCATCATATTTTGGAAAGTTGGGGGACTATTGGTCATCCTAAAAAGCATGACTAGCGGCTCAAAGGATCCTCGACGCGTGGCAAATGCTGCTTTCCACTCATCTCCTTTCTTTATTCATGCATTGTTGTACCCCCAGCATAAATCCAATTTTGTAAAAACCTTGGCCTTTCCCACCTTGTCAATTATCTCTGAAATCAATGGCAAAGGGTATGCATTCTTCACTGTCCAATCGTTCAAATACCTATAATCTGTACACATTCTCTTCCTGTGATCTTTTTTTGGTACAAAGAATACTGGTGATGTCTGTGGTGATTTCGAAGGTCGTATGTATCCCTTGCGCAACTGTTCATTAAGGAATGCATCCACTTCTTCTTGTTCTTTCAGAGATAATGGATAGACTTTTGACTTCTTCGGCACAAATCCCAGCTTCATTTCAATAGCATGATCCCATGGCTTTTGCACTGGCATCCACTCCGATTCCTTCTTCTGAAAAACTGACAAATATTTATGGTAGGCTTTTGGCACCCACTCCTCCACTGGCTTCTCCACTTTCTCCACATTTTTATCCCATGACTGTCCTCCACGAATTTCCCTAAAGGTTTGCTTCTGTTCTTCTTTACTTGTCATATTTGGAACTTTTCCGTTTGGCATATCTTCATCCTCCACTTCACAGTTAAAACATTTAACTGAAGCTCATCTCCCTACTCGATCAACATCCATCGCATCCATCGATGCTGCTGACTCCTTAACAATAGGTGTCACTGCCATGGCCAGTGGCTGTGCCCTCGGAGTTTGTACCTGAGGTGTCCTTTCTTTCTTGGACTTTCCTCCCAATGACTTTCCAAATCTGGAATTCCCATACATCAATTTTGATTCTGCCTGTTCCTGTCAATATTGCCGATCAAGATGCATTGCCCAATTATACCACTCATCCAACCTCTCCGGCATAGAAGGTAGTCGATAGATAGACTTGAATAATGAGGGATTTAATCCTGCCTCCAAATATTCCACCAACGCTGCTTCTCCCATATCAGTTTGTGATGCTTCTGCTTTAAACTGCAAAATAAATTTGTCTGCAGTCAGAGAACCTTGGCGCATAGTTTTTAATTTTGCATTAGCTGTCACCTTTGGATTAGGGTCTCCAAACTGTGCCTCCAACCTCTCCAAAAATTCCCTGAAGCTTGCAAACGGTTTATATCCTGCGGCAATTTGATTAATGGCTTCGTTTCTCCAGAACTGTGCTTTTCCTCCCTAGATGTATGAGAGAGCAAAGATAATTCTAGACTCGGTCATATGAAATTCGGGCTTTCTCCCATGAATATACAACACTATAGAGCTGATAAAGGATTTTGTGTTCTCCATGGTACCGTCAAATATTTGTGGGGGCGCATATTTAGGTAAACACATTTTTCCACTCTCAGATCTCTCCTCTGCATGCTCACCCTCCTGAGACATCCACTCCACCATCTCCTCCATCTCATCATCTTTATCTTCTACTGTTTCTGCATTTGTTTGTACTTGTTTGGGCTGGGATGCTGCTAATACTAACATTAATTGGGACATTTGTGCTGTTAGAGCATCAATTTTGGCTTCAAGAATGGGCATAGAAACAGGATTGTGTCCAGGATTTGAAGTTGATTGTTCTGTCATAATTATGTAATATGTGATGAGTCACTTCTTTGGCTGTGTAGAGATTCAGCTGTAGAATTTTTTTTTTTTGCAAAATTTTGAGTCACGTGATCTGGCTATTTCGGGTACCAAACATGGCAAAACACGTGATTTCGGCTATTGGGCACTTCAGATCAATAACCCTTCCAACAGTGCCTGATCTCGGGGCTATTACTGAATTTGACTAGTAACTACCTAAAATAGTTGTCCAAATAGAGTAATGTAAATCTTAGCTAAACCAGATCCGATCGGTTGTCTGGTTGCAGCTGTCCTAATGACGAGCACTGCCTTTCGATCACTGGTGGTCGCAATGTAAGGCGAGGCCTGGCATCAGCTTATGAAAGCAAAGGTAAATACATATATACAATTAATTCCGGCTCTTGCTGAAATGATGCGTAAGTGGATGTGCCGCGCTGAGACAAATGACATATGCGCGTGAGTAAGAGAAGGTGCACTGATAGGGGAGTTGAGTTCTTCTGTTAGGGCGACACCCACTAATCTGCTAGCTGGACCGTGCAGGTTCTCCTACAAGAAGGCGGCGGGGGGCGCGCGCGTGATGGGGGGATTTGATGGATTTGATGCGAGGGTTAAAAATAGAACAGTTGGCTGAAATAGGCCTTTCGCACCACTAATGTGGATGGAATATCTAGGAGACCTCTCTAAGAGAACTCAACTGAGGTCTCCTAGTATTTATTTTAGGGTTACTATGTTACACATATTGATGCACACATGCACATACATGCACGTACATATTGATGCATGTAAATAAAGAATTCCCACGCTGACAAATAATGTGTATATAGGCATTTTTTGTAGTGTATTTTGGTGAAATAAAATCAAATAAAATAAAATAAAATAAAATAAAAATAGTATTAGGTAATAGGCATGTTAGGAGACTGTTTCCTAACAGCCAGGCACTTAACAGACATATACGACTGAAATTCGAAAAAGCTCCACACAAGGGAATGAAGAGGTTGAAGGAGGCTCTGAAGTCCTAAATGGTTCAAGGAGCTGGACCTCAGGGGGAGCGAATGCCCAGGGCATGCCATCTGAGGGGCTAGGACTAGGGCAAGGGCAAGGCAAAGGGGCCTTGTAAAGACCATTGTAGGGTGTACCCTGAGAGGTCATTAAATTAACAATAAAAATAAATAAAAATAAAAATCTTACAGTGCGATAAGTGGCCTGGACCAAGATGCATGTTGTGTTTCTTAAAGAAGCTGTGTACAACAGAGGTCCCAGAAGGACCCCCGATAATGCGCTGTTGATCGCCAAAAAATCAAATCTGGTGTCGGAAAGCGTGTGAATGTTTTCTGTCCGGACAAAATCGTCCTTTTCGTGGAATACATAGCTCTAAGGGATTATCCGGGGTCTTCTTAAAGAAGCTGTGTACAACGGGGGTCCCAGAAGGACCCTGGATAATGCGCCAGTCCGGTGTCAGAAAGCGTGGGAATGTTTTCTGTCCTTGGGAAATTACCCTGGGTCCTGTCCCAGACTCCGAACTGTCAGGGGTCCGAATGGCATGACAGCACTTATGCTTATGTACTTCGGAGGCTGAAGACCGTTATGTAGGCCACAGTCAGGAACCTTTGTGCCTCTGTCGTGCTTAGGTAAACGTTCGTCCATTTTGCTTGTTCCCAAACGACTGCTCATCGCAAGCACTGCGTGAGCATCGCGGCAAACGAAACATACCTTCCGGATGGAATAGCCATCGAAAAAATATCATCATATGATGGAGCGTGACACTTGCAATTGGGGCCAAATTGTGGGGCTGCCGCACTGTTTGAACTTCGACCCGCTGGCATAGATAAGTTTCAAAAGAGGTGGCTTGGACCTACATATACGGCAAAAGACAATGGCAAGCCACTCTTCCCTGTAGAGATGTCAAAATGTAACGTTGTCGGAGTTCGGATCTTTTGTCGATCGGTCTACTTATGAAAGTGGTTGACGTCAAATTGTGGTGCAACCTTGTTCTCCTCCTCTCACCATGTACGTCTCCCCATTCTCATTCCAGCCTCATACTAATCTCACCATACCAGGTCTAATATAGATCAGTCAAAGTCGGCGTCGACCCCGACTTTCATTACTGCCCTCGTTTTCAATGCTATAGTTTTTGCGGCTGAAATAGCCGCCTTCACCATCGTTCGCCCCTATTTTAAGGCCATATATGAACCACGGACTTATCTTCCACCTCCATCGTGAGTGTTTTTTTGTCACAGTAGTGGCCCATGTCGGCCTTTGGGCAACCCCTTGCAAGTGAAGGAGTTTTGTGAGCGAAATAGCTCGGAACATTGATGGGTTAAAATACAGTGGCCGAGGGTGAAGGCGGGCGGGATGCGTTCTTTTTTGCTTCCTTTCAAGATGGCGCTTCTAATGCCGACTTTACCTTTATCTCCATGTAGAAAACGTATTAACCCTCTCAGCCACTCAATATTTCGATGGCCGTTATCAGTCTTCCATGCCGACTACCGCGACATCATACGAACTAACGGTCTCGACGCGTACTTCTTTGTACGCTTCCTACGCATGATGGTTAAAATGCTCCTCCCGATTTGGTTGTTGTCCTGGATCGTTCTGCTTCCAGTTACCAGCGTCAATACGCAAGTAGGCCAAAACAAAGGTCTCGACCACTTTATCTTCGGCAATGTTCAGTCCGATAAGCAAGCACGCTACGCTGCGCACCTTATCATGGCATATCTATTAACTGGCATGTATTCTCGTTCAATGCTTCGATCGCGAGTTTATGCAGACCATTAGGTTGGATCTTGTACAATATCAACGAGGAGATGAAGCATTTTATCATCACCCGTCAGCAACATCTTATCGATACTGTCCACGCGAAATCTGTCCAGGCCAATACACTCCTTATCACCGGTATCCCTCGCAAGTATCTCTCACACGACGCTCTTTACAAGCTCTTCCGTGATCTTCCCGGTGGGGTTAGGAAGATCTGGATCAATCGGTACGTGTCGTCCATCTCCCTGCATACAACACCTCTCTCATCCCACGGCAGTAATCTCAAAGAGCTCCCCGACATATATGACAGGCGTCTTGCGGCTTGCAGTCAGCTTGAGTCTGCCGAAACTAACCTTGTGAAGATTGCTGCAAAAATTCGCCTTGCTGCAATCAAAAAAGGCGGGAATAATGTACCAGCCACGGGGGACGTTGAAGCGGCTACCCCTGATCACATCATTGTGCCGAAGGAACAGAGGCCCACGCACCGCCTTGGGTTGATTCCGTTTTTTGGAGAAAAGGTCGACACAATTGATTGGGCGCGGAAGGAGATCGTTGTGTGTACACGGCTGTTGGAGGCGGGAAGGGCGGTGATCGAGAACGATGGGAAGGGCGTGAGGGATGATAGCTCGAATGACAGTCTGGAGGACGTGGCGGAAGTTGACGCTGCGAAGGGTGAATCACCGAAGAGCTACCCACCGCTGAATAGCGCGTTCGTGACCTTCAACAGACAGATCGCGGCCCACTTGGCCAGCCAGGTTTTGGCCCATCATGAGCCGTACCGGATGAGTAAGTGTCGCAATTTTTTCCTTCGTTCGTTGTTCTTGCTGATCTTCATTGTCAGGCGGAAAATTCGTTGAAGTCAGTCCAGAAGATGTTATTTGGGGTAACCTTGGGCTCAACCCGTACGAAAAGCAGGTGTGTAACGCATCGAGTTTGCAATGTATGAGATCTTCTGACTTAGATTTTAGGTTCGCCTAGCAATTAGCTATGCTGCCACAGCTGGCCTCATCATCGCCTGGTCAATCCCTGGTGCGGTCTTTCTTTCTCCATACCAATTTTGCTGACACCCCCTTCACCTTACAGTTGCCTTCGTTGGTGTTATCTCTAACGTGCACCAACTGTGTAAGACGGTATCTTGGCTCGCCTGGCTCTGTACGCTCCCAAGCGTCGTTGTCGGCATTATCTCCGGTATCCTTCCCCCGGTCCTGCTTGCCGTTCTTATGATGCTTCTTCCGATCGTGCTTCGCCTTCTGGCAAGGTTCGAGGGCATCCCTAAGAGGTCGGGTTTGGAGCTTTCGTTGATGACTAGATTTTTCATCTTCCAGGTAGTTGTAAGTAATTTATGCTCATTGTTATGATTTCCTTGTCCTCGTACCTAACTTTTTTTTTGTAGCACTCCTTCCTCATTGTGACGCTAAGCTCTGGTATTATGGCTGCTCTACCTGGACTGCTCAACAACCCAACATCGGTGCCCACACTACTGGCGCAACAACTGCCACAATCGTCCACATTCTTCCTTACGTACGTTCGCCTCATTGTCTGTAAACTACGCTTAAATCATGACGGTTTCCAGTTACATCATCCTTCAAGGTTTGTCTGGGACGGCAGGAGGCTTCCTCCAAGCCATTACGCTGGCAATCTATTACGTCAAGCTCTTCATTCTCGGAAGCACTCCCCGTTCCATATACGGTATCAAGTACGGGCTTCAGAACGTCGCCTGGGGCACTACCTTCCCAGGAATCACTCTCCTAGTCGTCATCACACTGGGATATTCTATCATCTCACCGATCATCAACGGGCTTGCCTGCGCTACCTTCTTCCTGTTCTACATGCTGTACAAATATCTCTTCCTGTGGGTGTACGAACAGCCCTCGACAAGCGACACTGGTGGCCTATTCTTTCCCAAGGCTATCCAGCACATTTTCGTGGGCATGTATGTGCAGCAAGTCTGCATGGCCGCGTTGTTCTTCTTGGCGCAAAATCAGAACAAACAGCCGAGCGCAGTGCCCGAAGGTGCGCTTATGGTTGTGCTCATCGTCATCACAGTATGTGTCTGTATTACTTCTAAAACCCAGTCTCATCACCCTTTGTATATTTCCCAGATATTCTTCAACATCATCCTTAACCATTCTTATGGACCCCTTTTGCACGCGCTCCCTCTGAGTCTCGCGGAAAAGACATACACGTCGCCGAGCATCGCTTATCAGCAAGGTGGTGACGAAGCCGCACCACTGACCGGCAAATCCAGCCCGTCCATCGAGGAGTCAGAGCGTGAACCAAAGGCCAAGGATAAATCACCTGTGTCCCGTGACACTGTGGCGAAGGCGAAGACGGAGGATGACTATGGCTTCGCGCATCCTGCTGTGTCGCGCCCTCAGCGGACTGTGTGGCTGCCGAAGGACACGCTGGGGCTAGGGGAGGAAGAGGTGGTAGCATGTATGGATGCGGATGTAGATGCTAGTGTGAAGGACGCGGTAATGAATGAGAAGGGGAAGGTGGATATCACGGGGGTGCCTCCTGATTTGATCAGGGAGGATTGAGGGTGTGTTTTATTTTTTTTTCGTGGCTGTATGTGAGGGGTGATGTGAATTTTCTTGTGTAATGACCGACTTGGAAGGATTTCGGATATGTCATTTCTTTCTTTGTCCTGCGTACTTTTTTTACGATGCATACCCGTACTTTATGCTGTACACGTTTTCTTTTCCCCCATATTTCAGTATATATCATGTTGGATTGCCACAGTCAACGTAGTACTTTTGTAACGTACCCCACATAATCCAGGAGAGCACGTAACAATGTACCACTATGATTCCAAGGAGCTTGTAGGCCCACGCAAGTTATAATTGTCCGTCTCCCTCTCTCGTCGCTCCCATAATAACGTGCTTCAGCTGTACCTGTCCGCTCTCCCTCTATGTTATGACCCCAGTGCCAGCCAGTTTGTCATCACACGTAACAATGTACCACTATGATTCCAAGCGATTTTCCCTGGCCAGCGTTATAATTTCCCTTGCCTGCTCGCCCTAGGTTATATTCCCCTCGACCGCTGACCCGACGTTATAACCCAACCTTTTCGGCAACAATCCCTGTTCGCTTGCCCTAGGCATCATAACCTACCCTTTTCGACAACAATTCTTCACTCGCCCTAGACATTATAACATGTCCTTTCGACAATGGTCCATCCGCTCACCCTAGACATTATAACCCATCATTTTCGGCAATGATCCTCACTCGCCCTAGACATTATAATGCACATCATTTCGGCAGCGATTCCTTGCCTAGACATTATAACGTGACCTTTTCAACAACAATCCCTTTGGAGTTATAACACTGTTCCATCCCTATCGCCCACTTGCTCTGTTATAATGCATCCCACTCCTCTTGCACACCCACCTCAAGCGTTATATCCCCTTTTGACAATGGTCTCGATAGGTTATAATGCCGCTCTCATTTCGATGGCAGTTCCTTGCCTCCTCGCCTTAGACAATATAACGTGACCTTTTCGACAACAACTCAGAGTTATAACGCCTGCCCTTTCGAGTCTGCACTATAATGTAACCCTTTCGATCATAACAAGTATTATAACTTGAATGAATTCCCATTCCTTGCCACCTTGCTATCGCGATTCTGATTTCCCCCCCTACATCTGCGTTATAACAACCCACCTCGACTCAGAAGTCCGAATCGATCACTCACGGCTTTCATTACAATTGTTAGGTCATCCAAATTACAACACAAATTGTTTAATCACATGGTCTTGTTGATAGTCTCACGTGGTCGTGTCTATGGGTTCGTGTCTCGTCAACGCACTCGACATTTGGACTCGTGGCCACCAATGTTGCAAACTCTCCATTTATGAGTCATAAAGAAGAACTACTGCTCCTCGAAGTTGAACATCAAATCATCACCATCATCTTCTCTCTCAATCTCAACCTCGAGCATAGCAACATCCACTGCATCCTCTTGGTCCTTTAGATGCCTCTCCAAAACTAACGCTGCTCGCTGTCGTATGGCCACCCAGGAATTCGACCAAGACAAGAGTCGACGACGTTCTGTAGCAGCGTTTTTGCGGCAAGACCTTCGGCGAGATGAGACGATATCAAAGTCCAGCGATGAGCTTGTTTGTCCCACCAATTTTCCTTCCAGGCGCAGAACTGGATGGCTTGGCGCATTTCTTCTTCAAGAAGCTGTATTTCTTCCCTCCACCTGGCTGCTCTAGCATGATATTTCAGCGATTCTATGCGAAGATCTGTGAGATTGTTAGAGCGATCAGATTTTACTGAGGGTTCTCAAAAACTCACATGCATCAGTAAAACAATTGTTGTTTACCTCCTTGCTGGTTGTGGTGTACCAAATCCACGACAGAGTCCTGTGGCCCTCACCTGCTGCCAATTCCGGGTTGAACAATGTTTCTGGTAGACCCTCAAAGTTTTCAGTTTGTTCTATCGCGAGCTCTGGACTCAAGCAGGCCATGACATGCATTCGCTGATTTTCCTGTTGTTCCTCGTTGGTGAGGGCCTTCTCACTCAACCCCCGAATATCGTTGGGGTGGAGTTCCTGCAAGGTTTTCTCCCATATCCCGGGTCCTCGTAGTGCAAGTATCGCATTTCTGGCCATAGTATACTGTCGACAAGCAGACTTAATTTTTGATTCAGTGTGTTCTTGAAGGGTTCGGAATCGTGTAAAGTGGCGTTGGCTGGAGACATTCCAGACTTTGTACCGACTAGCGTAAGTGCATTTCATGAGCTGGCATCGGAGCTTATTCAAAGCCTCAGAGGCTTGAGCAAAGCGAAGATGGTCCTCGATTTCATGGACACCAGCAACACAAACCAGAGAGCACTTATTTGGCAGAAGGGATGATGGAAGATAGAGTGGGATGACCTCGGGCGTCGACAACGACACTTCTTCCGGTGGTGGTGACAGCTCTGCAACATATTTGTCGAGTCCTGGCATATATCTCTTCCGAACAACACTGAATTTCATAATCCTTTTCAGCAAATTTGTTCGCCATCGTTGAATCGAAGTCTGTTGGCCCAAAGTTTTAGCCAAGCCCTTGAGATCTACGAGAAGAGCCTGCCTGTGCTTGTAAATCAGTCCATGTAAAGTTGGCAACATTGGTCATAATCCAACGCACTGAGTTTCTTCAAGTTCCAGCCCCTCAACAACAAAAGCACTGGGGCTACCATCATCTAGGCTCAGCATTGCCTCACACTTCTCCACCTGCTCATGCTCTTCCTGCAACAGCTGGCGCTTCACCTCGGCAAATGTGACCTCTATTTTTGGAATGTGATTTGCATGTGACGTCCAAGTAACAAAACAGCTTACTTTGTTCTGGGAGGTCATAAGGACATGGCAACGCGTGGTTGAGCTCCCATTTCCGGACTTGTATTTCCCATTCAGCAATGCGTGCTGCATGTTCTGCTTGCAGACTTTCTGTAAAAGCTGAAAGTGCTCGGTGATGAATAATGGCTTGTGGCAAAGCACGCAACCACATAGGTAAGCTACAATGTATCGAATGATACGACCTATCGAACACATACAATGTATCGAGTGATACGGGTTCGGTGGACGCCGTCGAACACTCATAGTATATATATTACCTACTATATAGTAACCAGTCAATGAACTATTACATTGCTTGCTGTACCATATAGTAGACGTAGCATTATAGTAAGTATATATGGAGGAATCGGTACTGATATCGGCTTAGGAATGGCATCGGGATCAGGATCGGGCACAAAACATTCAGTGTGCCTTGCTGATGGGAGCCATAGAATGACCATTGACAATGAGATAATTATTATAAGTTCATGTATAGTATATACTGAAAAATTGGTACCGGCATCACTTAGGTACATTGGCATCAGGGATTGGGTACAAAATGTTCAGTGTGCCCCACCGACAGGCGCCATCAGATAATTATTATAAGTTCATGTATAGTATATACTGTGCCAATTCATGCCATACAGCCTGCTGACGATTAGCATAGGCTAGGGGGCCGGGAAGGGTGTTCTTGGAGTGGGAGGCTGACTGCCACAGTTGGCTTTGATAAATGAAATACCGCACAGTCCACTGCATTTCATATGTGACCAGTAGAAATTCCTCCCTCCATCTATTCCTCTGAGCCCATGATCGAAGCCAATGGACACGCCTGACTATGAAAAATGTTAGTGAAATCGAAACGAATTGCAACTAAAGACATTTACATTCCCAAACTTGGCTGGCATCGGCATCGGCCCTGACCCCACTCTCCTCATCAGCAAAGACACCAGTCCGAATGTGGGCATTGTGCCAAATCCAGGATAGACAAAGAGTAGTGGAACCAGGTACATTTGGCTTCAAAATAGCAGTACTGGCACAAAGGTCATCCTTTGTTAACTGCTGAAACATACTCAATGTCTCAGCATCGCAATTCAGTGCCAGCAATCAGCTTCGGCAATGGTTATACATTCTGACATGTGAGGTAATTTTGTTCACCAACTCCTGGACAATGGCTCGTGACCGGGTGTGAACTCCCTTTCACGGCGCCGCTCGCATGATGTGTGAATACTGAAATGATTTGTCAGCAATGAGCTCCTGCAGCTGATGCAAGAGTCGGCTTGCCTGGTTCTTGTGGAGGGTAATCTCTACATCAGCGAGATCACCATTACAGGGGAGGTATACTTGTTGGTCCTCAACTGGAATAGGGTGGGCCCAAGGATTTGAAGGACCCGATGCCACTGGAGTGTCGTCTTCGGCTGGGTCTAGTTCATTGGAGGAATCAAATTCAGCTTCATTGTCATGCCTGATTTGTGAGGGAGCAATCTCATGATCAGCAATGTTGGCAGAGTTTTGTAAATGTTTTAAGGTTACCATGTGGGATGCGAGAGCTTCTCTTTCCTGTTCAACAGATTGTGTATCAGAAACGTGTGGTGGTTTACCAAGTCAATGGACTTTGTCTTGTAATTCAATCCTGTCACATGTCAATGATGGGATGTAATAGAGAGACAGTCCAACTTACTGCATCTGTTCAAAAATGATAGCAAAATCAATCCACTCTTCAACAGGGGATTGAACCAATGCTGATGATGCTGATGCCGATCCCTGAGTGGCATACATATCCATTACCTTTACATTTGTTAGCCTCATGGATTCTGCAAACATCACTTCATCCTCCCATCTTTCGATTGCCTGTTGTGTGAATATAACAAATAAGAAGTGTTTTTCGAAAGATGATGGGCAATGTGCGATAAGTCGAGGAGCGAATACAAAAGTTCGAAGAAGTTCACGATATTTTGCAGACTTAGAGATGCAATGCGAGGTTAAGACTCAAGAGAATAGCTCCTAAATCAAATGATAATGGAGAGGGTAACTCTTCTCTGTTCCCTTTTTTATTCTTCTAAGTAACTAATACAAGTCTATATACAATTTGAAGAGATAGTACTACAAAGGAAACAATAACATGTGGAAAACACGAGGCAGTATGCAAAAAAATGAGGCAGTATGCACAGCAAATACAGGTATTGTAAAACATAAAACAAATGAGAAATGATAATAAATGAAATGTACATTGTTCCAGTATATTAAAAGTTCTTGTCCTATTGCTTCAATATATCATTGAAACATAAAACCACCCTTATCGCATTCTAGATCTTTTGTCATCTCTCTTCGTGTCTGGTAGTGCTTGATATTCCATGCAATGGTTTATTTTGGATATGCCATGTAAGTAGAAATGGTTTTGAAACAGCTATAGGGTGGCCAATGTCATTTGAAGTGGTGCAAAGTTGTTCGAAAGCATTCAAAGTGTTGCAAAATTGTTTGAAATTATTTGAAGTCATTTGAGGTCATCCAAAATAGTTTGAAAAGGGTTCAAAATTGATTTCATGGCATTCATAGTGATTCGGAGCATGTGTTGTAATGTCTCGATACGATTAGAACCATTTCCAGACCTTAGAGCATGCAATGGACCTATCAACATGACTTACCTGCAGAAATACCTTTCTGTGGGCGATGCTCATGAGGCTCTTTGGAAGGTATGGAATTGATCAAAAAGAAGTCATGCAGTTCCTGATTTGTCTTTGCTGTGAATCTTTGGGCTCCTAGGTGGTTAACTTCATCCTTTTGTGAGTTCAGATTTGTGATTATGGACACATTCCTGAACTGTTTTTCATTAATATTAGGTCTATTTGGTAGCATACTGGATATTCATGACTTCAGAAATGCAATATCGGTGGGTGTGCATGTTTTGTACCTCCTGTTTGACAACACTGTGCAAAACTTGGCATCGTTAGTGGGCTGGGTGCATTACCTCATATTCTGTCGTAGTATTACTACTGTTGTTACCTGGTGCCATAGAGCTTTACCTATAGCAGCTTCCTGGTCACGGAGTGCAGTCACATTCATGCCAACAGTGTGACTATATAGTGCTGCATGTTCCTGACCAATCACTGGTGGCAGCTGGGCAAAATTTCCTGCAAAAATCATATTTAGGCCCCTGAAAGGTAAATCAAGGTCATTTTTGACACAAGCAAGCCTTGCATTTATGAGAAACATGTCATGGCATAAAAGCATTGATATTTCGTCAAGAAAAATATAATTGACACCTTCCAATCTTGACTTTACTTGGGTGAGCTGGATGTTTGATGAGGAACCACCATCAGAGTTGATACCAAACATTGAATGATAAGTGGAACCCTTCAGGAGTGCCACCACACTCCCCGTTGGAGCCAAAAATGATGAGCCTGTGACTTTCTTTCCTCTGCTCAAAAAACTCCACTAGGTCCTTCAACACTTGTGTTTTCCCTGTGCCAGCCATTCTGGCAATGTTCATCTTTGACTGACTGGAATCAGGACTGCAGGGATGGTTGGCAATGATTCTAAAGGCACACTCCTGCTCTTTGTTTCCAATCAAATATGTATGAAACATCAGCAACTGTAGATTCCTACTCTTTCGAAATGAATGTGTGGCTCATATACACTTTATCAACAACCTTCACTTTGTTAGGAGTGAATGCAGCTACATTATGAGACCCTGTATTTGGTGGTAAATGTCGAGCTCTTTCCTGGGTAACTTCTGTTGAAATTAAATCCTGATACATGCTGCATACATGAGGCCATGCATGCAGCACACACATGTTACTGTGCTTACTGCGCATACATGTGGTAAACACATTCCTGAGTCATGTGACATCCTTACTATTACGTATATAAGGAGAACCTGTACTATAGTAGATATACAGTGTTCTTACCTCTGCTAAACCCTAGCTCTAAGACTAACTAAACCCCAGGTAGGTTATAAGGAACGTGTCGTCTCTTCCTCTGTGCAGCGTATGTAGTCTGCTCCAACAGGTTATGGGCCCTGCTGGGCATGTCGCGAACGCGCCTTAACTGGCTGCGAACGACGTTGACTTCATTGTCTCCAAATTGTAACCTTGCGCTCTTCGTGAGCTGCATTGTGCTCCCTGCGAGCTGCATTTAAAAACCCAGGTTGACTAGGGTTAACCACTCTGAAGGAGTGTTTTTGCCTGAGATTATGGAACATGTTTTCTTGAATAGAGGACTGATTGAGCGCTTTTACCAGCTGCCACTATAACATCATGTCTTCAACTCTTGAAAAATTTGTACAAACTTTCGACGGCTCTAACTACATTCAATGGGCCGACTCAATGAAGGCATGGCTCAGGTCTCAGGGCCTCTGGCAAATAACTAGCGGGATGGAACTAAAACCACCCCTGGCGCCTCCTTTGACGGCGACAAACGCTGCACTAGTAGCAGAAGCTAATGCCAAGCTCCAGACCTGGAACAATAAGAATGACCAGGCGATTGGTAGCCTAGTGCTCCGCCTGGCCCCCTCTATTCGGCAGCGTGCCAACACCAAGGACACTGCTGAGGAGGTATGGGATCTCATCTGCACCGACTATGGTGTCGATGGCCCCTCCCAAGTCTTTGCGGACTTTAGGTCTGCAATCGCAATCAAAATTCCAGCTGCAAATCCCATGCCAGAGATTGCCAAAATGGCTGATAAATTCGAGCGCCTTATGGCTGCCAATGTCGCCATCCCTGAATTAGTACAGGCAATGATTCTACTTGCTGCGGTGCCGCGCGAGTACGATTCTCTATCTGCCACGGTCCTTAACACGACCGCTACTAGAGCCTTGACGTTTAAACATGTCAAGGACTCCATTGTCGCTGAAGCCTCATGGTGCACAGCAGTTGGAAAGCCCATTGGCCCACCTCAGGCCACCAAGCTTTCTGCTGTCAAGCGCAAAGGGGGAAACCCCAAATGGCAATCTCAAGGCAACAATGGAGAATCGTCCCGAAAGCATGGATGACATGGGGACAAAAAGACTAAAGAGGAAAAACCTAAAGAGAAACATTCCCACCTCGCCTCACAAGCCTTTACTACTATAAATGGTAATGGCACCATCATACCGCCGATGCTGCTCATTCAGCGCATCGAGAAGCATGAACATACTCCCACAAGGGATCCTCGCCGCCGACCGCCTGCACAGGCATACACGGGCGTGGCCTCTACCTCTCATTCGGTCTATACCGAATATCAGCAGGCTCGAGACACCCTCGAGCAAATGAATCTCCCACGCAGTGCGAAAAATCTGCGACCGCTGGAAGAGCACCTAACAGTGCGAGAAGGTAAGAGGAGGAGGATTGAACCAGAACCAAGGATTGTAGAGGTAGAAGACGATAGCGTCTCCCTTGGATCGGAACCTGCTGTTTCTGATGAAGAAGTATGGAAAGCCATCAACGAAATGCTTGTCGATGAACCGCTTGAAACAGGTACATATAATGAAAGCTCAGTCCTTTTCCCTGCCACAAGCACAAGAATTAACATTCCATTGATCACAGCGAACTTTTCATGTGAAATTTTACCGCTACTAAATGTATCATGGAACAATTTACATCTTAATATATGTGTTATGTGTGCAAATGGAAATTGTAAGAAAGGTGCCGACTGGATCATGGATTCAGGCGCATCAAAACACTTCACTGGTGAAATGAAAGATTTTGCTTCTTATGAACCTTTACCGAGAAAGGACTCTACCCTGGTTCAAACAGCCATGGGTACTACTCATATAGTAGGGAAAGGAGCAGTCTTCATTAGACATCAGGTAGTATGTCATGGGAAGTCAGAGACGCATGAAACACGATTATACCCTGTCTACTACATACCCGACTGTAATGCTCGATTACTGTCAATGGGCGTCTTCTTACAAGATGGAAGTGATGTGTGTGGTTCCTCCACACACATTTCATTTTTCAAGCAAGGAAACCCAATTATGGATTGCGTCCCTCTTATGAAATGTGACACTATTTATTGGGCTCGGACTCATATATTGAGCACCAAGGGAATCAATGTCGCAACAATGTACATCGCAGACTACTCGACTTGGCATAAGCGACTTGGACACCCATCCAAAGAGGTGCTAGGGAAGATGCCTAATAGCACCATAAAATTCCCAAGGAATTTAATTATTCCTAAAGACAAAATTATATGTCCAGGGTGCGCTGAAGGGAAAATGACCTCAAAATCTTTTCCCAAATCAGATTCACGTGCAGAAAGACCCTTTGAATTAATACATTCCGATCTGAAGGAACTCCCAGTACTATCGTACCATAAACATAAATACTTTATTGTATTTCTGGATGACAAAACATCACATATCTGGGTCCAATGCCTTAAAAAGAAATCTGATGCTGCTGCAGCCATCAGACAATTTCGGGCAGTGGCTTTGACACAGTATGGTGCTACAATCAAGCACTGGCATGTTGATCCAGGGGGGGAGTTCAAAGATCGTGAGCTACAAAATGTGCTCAAGGACTTTGGCATCAAAATAGAGATGTCTGCACCCCACGTTCACCAACAGAATGGGCACACAGAGCATGCCATAAGGACAATAATGGAAAAGTCACAAACTCTGCGATTTACTGCATGTCTACCACAATCATGGTGGGAATTTTGCATTGAACATGCAACACACCTATACAACCGAACCCTGATAAGGCGCCTGAAATGGCTGACACCGGTTGAGGACCTGACAAAGGTCTGCCCAGATCTAAACAATCTGAAGGTTTTTGGTTGTGGTGCTTATGTCTACCTACCCAAGGAGAAGTGTCCAAACACATTGGCTCCTCGATCAGAGTTGATGACATACCTTGGATTAGAAGATGGCATTAAAGCATACCGTTTCATGCAACCTAGTGGCGCAATATTCATTGGTGCTATGGCACTATTTGATGAAACATTGTTCCCATGCTGTCCTGGAGCTAAAACTCCTGCCAATACAGACCTTGGTGATTTTCCACCTCCAGAACCAGAAGATGATGACCACTCATCTGGAACAGATGGCGATGATTCTATACTGCCACAAGATCCGCCCCTTCCTCCATCATCAGAAAATGATGATGATGATGTACCAAGTGAGCAAAAAGCACATGACGATGTGACAGATGCTCCTCCTCCGCCACCTCCAGTAACCACTGAGGACTTTCGTCCAAGACGTGATGATCAACAGGAATGGCAGCAATTGCCCCATTGATCAGGCAGGCAGAGGAACATTCCAAACCATCCTGGCAATACCTATGGAGAGAAGCGACTCCCCTCTGACATAGAGAGAGACATTGCACGTGATCGATATTGGAAGAGATCTGTGGGTCAAGATTTAGATCATAACTGAACACGACCACAAACTCAACAGAAAGAACCGGTTGCTGGACCGAGTTTGGCACCCCACGAGAGTGTGCCCGATTCCAATGATCAAGAACATGATCATCCAATGGGGGAACCGGACGAAGCAGGTTATATTAAAAAGATAACCAAGGAAGGAGGAGATAAGCTTATTCACTGGCTGTTGTCAAAAGCAGTCAAACCATCGAGCGAAATAAGCCAAGTTCCAAACCAATTTCATGATATTGTGCACCTACCATGGCAGCAGCAACGTGAGTGGAAACAAGCTTGTCATGAAGAATTAGAGGCTCTTCATAAGCGACAAGTCTATGACATCGTTGATCTTCCACATGATCGAAAAACGATCAAAAATAGATGGGTTTTCTCCATAAAATCGGATGGAAGAAAATGAGCCAGACTCATGGCCAAAGCCTTTTCACAAGTCGAAGGCATTGACTTTGATGAGATTTTCTCACCGGTAGTCCGCTACGAGACTATACGCCTCATGTTTGCACTTGCATCTCTAGAGGGCATGTATATGACCGGCCTAGATGTAAAAACCGCATTTTTATATGGCAAACTAGATGAGGAGATCTATATGGATCAACCCAAGGGTTTCAGACTCGAGGGAAAAGAGCGCAAAGTATTGCGCTTACGCCGAGCATTGTATGGCCTTAAACAAGCCTCACTTGCATGGTGTAAAGAGCTAGAGGCATTTATGCGCACCATTGGGTTTGTGCGCGCCAGCTCCGATGCTGGCATTTTCATACACAAGGATCCTAAGACAGGCAGCATTGTTATTGCACTCGTCTATGTTGATAATGGCTTGTTCATGGGGAAGAACAAGAAACTTGTGGATGAAAAGAAAAATGCTTGTCTAAAGCATTGGGAGTGCCGTAGTACTGAAAAAGTCATGGAATTCTTAGGCATGCACGTCACCCAGACTGCAAGCAAAGTCAAACTCGATCAAACTGAATATCTCGCCAAAGTGCTTGAGAGATTCGAGATGACAAATGCCAAAGCAACCCCCACTCCACTCCCGACTGGTTACAGACCATCGGAAAACACAGCAATGCCCAACGCGATGCTTAGATCAAAATATCAGTCTGTGATCAGATCTTTATTGTATCTGATGCTCGGAATGCAACCTGATATCGCTTATGTGGTAATCAAGATGTCGCAATTCTCAGCTAATCCTAGCCAAGAACATCTAGACAAAGCAATGTACATCATGCGCTATCTGGTGGAAACCCAGAAATATAACATTGTCTACGATGGTGAGAAGTCCGAGGGGCTACAGGCCTTCACAGATTCTGATTGGGCAGCTGACACTGTCAAACGCCGATCTACAACGGGTTACTTTGCTACTCTAGCGAGTGGCATTGTGTGCTGGCAGTCCCGGTTACAAAAAACTGTAGCACTGTCATCCACAGAAGCCGAATATATGGCTCTCTCCGACACTTGTCGACAGATAGTGTGGATAGAGTCCTTATTCCAGGAACTTGGATATGTACTGAAGTGCATACCAATCTGCACTGATAATCAGGGATTCATCTTTATCGGATCAAATCCAGTTCAGGAAAGAAGGACCAAACATATAGACATTCACTACCACTATACCCACGAATGCATAGAAAATGACAAAGTCACAGTCGTTTTCATTCCTGGAAATGATAATTCAGCTGACATGTTCACAAAGAACCTTGGCACTGTCTTATTCAGGAAATTTAGAGACTCTCTCAGAATTACTTTTGAGATTCAAACTTAGCTGCTTAGAGCGCTGTACAGTTTGAGGGGGGGTGTTGAAATTAAATCCTGATACATGCTGCATACATGAGGCCATGCATGCAGCACACACATGTTACTGCGCTTACTGTGCATACATGTGGTAAACACATTCCTGAGTCATGTGACATCCTTACTATTATGTATATAAGGAGAACCTGTACTATAGTAGATATACAGTGTTCTTACCTCTGCTAAACCCTAGCTCTAAGACTAACTAAACCCCAGGTAGGTTATAAGGAACATGTCGTCTCTTCCTCTGTGCAGCGTATGTAGTCTGCTCCAACAACTTCAGCACACTTACTATCAACAGCAGCCTTCCATTGGCCTAGTGACTGTGACTGAATTACTGCAGGTAAACCGAGAAGTTCATCAGCAACAAGATCTGGGTTGCAATCCATCCAGCCAAGAGATACAAGCATTCGTCTTATCTCCACCATAAATGCTCGTCAACTTCTTTCAGATTTTCCAATGAGTGCCAACATGAATATGTTGGGAGGTCTACTGTGTTCTGGAGGTAAGTTTATAGCATCATCGATTGCTAATTGGTCCAAATCTTTAAAATTGCCACTGCCCAGTTCTGCCCAACCAGGTAACATTGATGCCCCTTTCCACATCTGTGCATGAAAGTCATCATGTGCATCCAGGCATTCATAGTGAATGTTCATATTCTTCATAAGGTCAAGCTGTCATATTGAAAAACTATGTGATGAAAATGTTTTGTCCCATGAATCCATATTATTTTTTCAGTCTAACCCACTTCTCCAGGGCTTGAAAAGTGTCAACATGGCAGAACAATAGTACTCATGATCTCTGTGGTCAGATCTTGGCAATGAATTACCCACAAAATTTGGAATGCACACTTTCTGAAGGCACTGCACCACATGGGTGTCAGCAAGCAGGTGGTCCACCAAGAATGGCAGTAGCTGTGATTTTGAAGACTCCTTGGCTTTATCCCCACCAGCATTTGATTCACTATTGGTTGAACCCTCATCTGCTCAGATTTGTGTGAATCAGTGCCCACTTTGTATTTCATTTTTTTCTTCATTGCTCTCTGTTCACATTGACAAGAGGAGATCCAGTCGTAGAAACACATAGAGTGTAATGAAGCAGGTTGGAACTCATAGTCTTGGACAGGTGATAAACCAATAATGCGACCATTGTGCTTATATATCGCCATCTTTTGAAGTCATTCATCAGAACCATTAGATTGTTGATCAGTCCCACTAACATTATTTTGCTTTGGTTCACAGGCATTCCTAGTCTCATGAACATATGATTGCTAATAGAAGGGTACAAATCTGTAGTTGGTATAATGATCAGGATTACCGAGAAGATACATGCAAGCCATGCATGACCCCATCTCCATCTTAGCACTCAGAGAAGTTACTATTTTGGTCGTAAGCTTATGCGCTTTGTTATTTCATGACTCTGTACCACCAATCATTTCAGAGTGGCATAGAAACATAGAATGTACAGTTTCAAATATGACATGTGCTTTCAGAGCAGGCTTCATTACATAGTTAGAAACATACAGCAAAACACCTTTAATTGCACTACCCAAGTGTAGACTAGTCACATCACTGTTACATCTGAAGAGGTAAATCACAAGATACAAGAAAGTGTTAAGTGATGATTCCATCCTCTTTACATTGACACATCCAGTATCACCATCAATTTCAGTCTGCTTGAATATAGGATGTGGAAAACATGCTTTGCATTTTCCCCAGATGTTATCAAGACAGCCCCTATAAGGATGGGCTTTGTTTTTGAAGCCATCCCAATTGCAGTTTGTGTGAACATTTGACTTCAACAACAGGTCATTTACTGAAAAGCGGAACCTCGACCACCATGATGCAACTTTCAGACAGTCATTACAAGTATCGACTGGTACTTTGTGACATATTCTTGGAGGAGGTTCTGGAAGAGTCTCAGTTGGGTTACAATAATCATCAAGGATTTCAGCAGCTGTAACTTCACTTTCAACCTCCTCCTTTACTTTGAGCAAAAGGTCACCCACATGTACACTTTCCAGGTAGTCCACCAGTCTTTGGCAAAAACTAGAGGTCAGATCAAGGATCCTCACATGAACTTCATCAGGAGAAAAAGTACCACAGATCCATATTAACATATGCAAGTAAAGTGTCAGATGGCCCTGCTATTTAACAGTGCCATAATAACCAGATGTCTCTCCATAAAGTCCTCGATGGTTGGTGCCCACTCCAAGGACATGTTCAATGAACATCTCAACCATAAAATGAAAAAAGTGCACCAGCCACAGGATTATTTGCAATGAGATGGTAACATTCATTATCTGACCACAGAAGCTCGATACTCATCTTCTCCTTGTCATCAGCAAAGTACAAACAAATAGGGTATTTGTTATCAGCAGGAGATAGAGTAATATACCACAGTGGAGCACCCAGGTACACTATCATGGACCAAATTTTGCTGCACATATATTTCTTGGTAGTTATAGAGCCACTAACCTTTCCATCTATAAGATCAAGGCTGCAAACCAATTGGAAACTCAAAAATTTTATCATCTGTGGAAGGTTTTACTATGTCACTGCCTGACATTCTCTTTGCAATGTCACTGAGCAATTCTTGATTGACAGACAACAGCCTTTGTGCAATGACATCAAATTTCTGAGTCTCGGCTAGCAGATAACATCGTGTTGTGGAAGACTTCATCTGTTGATGGCTAAATGTGACAAAATGGAAAGCCACATCTCATTGAAAGTGCTTATCGTGATACATGAGGAGATGGGGATGTGGGCTTTTTCAGATAGTTTACATGTTCCGACACCTCCTAAACCATGAGGAAATAGCCAAGGGAAGATCTGAGGATATAGGTTTGGATTGTTGTATATTGATTGTATTTCCCTGTCATACGAGAATGCCAACACACCTCCTTGGTTATTCCAATGCTTCAGTGCAATCCCTTTCAACTCATTTACTGACTTGGTATTCATTTGCTCCCCAGTAAGTCCATGGACAACAAATGGACAATTGCCTTGTGCGACACCATCTGCTGGCTCACTATCAAACACACTTGTACCTTCTTCTGGTTTATTAGATAAAGAGTATTGATATTGTATGGACACAGGAGGGCAATCTTCAGGATACCGTGCAAGTTCAGCATACAAAATGTCAATGTCAGCATAATCAGAATGATTCAGTTTTAGCCACTCAAGTGCACATGTGTTAGGAAGCAGTCTCCTAACATGCCTATTACATAATAATATTTTTATTTTATTGTATCTCATTTTATTTTATTTTATTTCATCAAAATATGCTACCAAATGCCTATAAAAGCTTTATTTGTCAGCATGGGAATTTTGTATTTACATGCATCAATATGTACGTGCATGTATGCACCCATTGGTAGCAACATAGTACAATATATGTAACATAGTATATAACCTTAAAATAAATACCAGGAGACCTCAGTTGAGTTCTCTTAGGTATTTGTTAGGGTGACACCCACTATTCTGCTAGCTGAACCATGTGGGCTCTCCTACAAGAAGGCAGTGGGGCATGCATGCATGATGGGGGGTTTTGATGGTTTTGATGTGACAGGTTAAAATAGATTAGTTGGCTGAAATAGGCATTTCACACCACAAATGTGGATGGAATACCTAAGAGAACTCAACTGAGGTCCCCTAGTATTTATTGTAAGGTTATATACTATGTTACATATATTGTATTATGTTGTTATGGACGCACGCATACATATTGATGCATGTAAATACAAAATTCCCATGCTGACAAATAAAGCTTTTATAGACATTTGGTAGCATATTTTGATGAAATAAAATAAAATAAAATGAGATACAATGAAATAAAAATATTATTATGTAATAGGCATGTTAGGAGACTGTTTCCTAACATTACCCCCCTTTTATGCCTCGACTTCCAGGTGAGAAAATATTGTATCTGTCCCCTCTGTGAAATTTCGGTAAGGCCAGAAATTCATCCCCTCATACACCATTCTAGCAATGCGACATGGAGCATTTGGATTACATTTAAAGAATTGGGCAATTGCATTACATGCTCACTTACAATTCTCTTCAGGTTCCCATGAGTTATTTTCATCAGTGTAGTTCTTCGACTTGATTAAGAACTCCAATTTATTTTGTTGAAGACGTGAGTCCAAAACCTCTTCCACTACATATTCTGGAGCACCTTCTACTATTATTGGAGGCTGTGGAGTAGTTTGTTGACCAGGAATAGTGGGTGGGCAGTAAGGGAATAAATGGGAAATGTTAATTTCAGGATCAATCTTGAATGATTGAGGTAATTTTAACACTACCGCATTGGGTGAAATTATTTTATAAATTGGATATGGGCCAACTTGCTTCTCCATAAGCTTTCTTGAAGGTCGTGGAATATTTAGATCCTTGGTGCTTAGCCATACCAAGTCACCAACTTTGTACTCTGGAGCAACAGCTCGAGTATGATCCATGTGTCGCATTATGTCATCACATGCTTTCATCAATGCCGCCTCTGCTTCCTCCTGCACTTTTCACATTGTTGATACAAAGTCCTCCACTGACTGTACCTTGACTTCGCTTTGAGGTTCTACTCCCATTCTGGGATGATACCTATAATTAGCGAAGAAGGGTGAAATGCAAGTAACCGAATGGAATTTATTATTGTGGAAAAATTTGGCAATAGCCAACCATTCAGGCCAGTTGGTTTGTCGGTGATTGACAAACATGCATAGGTACTGCTCCAACTCCTGATTCATTCTCTCTGTCTGCCTATCAGTTTGTGGGTGATATGCCGTAGATAATTTGGTTTGAATCCCCAATATGTTATTTAACTCTCGCATAAATGCAGAAGCAAATTGTGATCTGTGATCGGAGATAACCATATCAAGTAATCCATGTAACTGCCATACCTGATTTAGATAGAGGCATGCCAAGCTCAACAATGAGGTTTCTGCAGTAGTAGGAATGATATGGACTTCCTTTGTAAAGTGGTCACATACTACAAATATTGCATCGTATTCTTGAGCTTCAGGTAATCCTGTGATAAAGTCCACAGATATATCTCACCATGGCACTTTAGGTATAGGATTCAGCATTAATTTCCCTGCAGGCTTTTCTGGAAATTTCTTCCCCCTCATGCACGTATCACACCCATCCACATACCCCAACACATACTTTGAAATTCCAGGCCACCAATAATTTCTCATCACCAACTCCAATGTCTTCCACCTTCTAATAGCTTCATTCCTCCAGAACTGTGCTTTCCCTCCCTAAAACCATGCACCAAGGTTCTCTGACAGCAGACGAATTTATTTTGCAGTTCAAGTCAGAAGCGTCACAGACTGATATGAAAGAAGCTGTGTTGGTAGAATTTTTGAAGGCAGAATTAGATCCCTTGTTATTCAAGTCTATCTATCGACTACCTTCTATGCTGGAGAGGTTGGACGAGTGGTATAATTGGGCAATGCATCTTGATCGGCAATATCGACAGGAACAGGCAGAATCAAAATTGATGTATGGGAATGCCAGATTTGGAAAGTCATCAGGAGGAAAGTCCGAGAAAGGAAGGACACCTCAGGTACAAGCTCCGAGGGCACAGCCACTGGCCATGGCAGTGACACCTATTGTTAAGGAGTCAGCAGCATTGATGGATGCAATTGATGATAATCAAGTAGGGAGATGAGCTCCACTTAAATGTTTTAATTGTGGGCAATTAGGGCATATGGCTCGAAATTGTAGGCAGAAAAAGGAAGATTAAGGAAGTGACAATCGAGGAAGTGAAGTTGGAGGAAGATAAGCAGAAGAATTTTGTGAAGAGTCCCAGTGAAGGTTTCCCCATTGGTGACTCATAATCAATATAATGTATTAGTATCCGAGGAAACCCAGAGTGAACACGAAAGAGAAATTGAAGAGTATGACCATCATCATTTATGCGATGAAGAAAAATGCCCAGCCTTATTTCCAAAGACCCCTAAATTCTTTATTCGCTCAGCACAGATAGAACCCGAAATCAGATTGACAGTAGGATTGAAGACAGTCGACACACATGCAGCAATTAATGTGGAGGCATTGCTTGACAGTGGTGCTACCAGATTTTAATTTTCACTTGGTCCACAAAGTGGGAAGCGTGATGAGAAAAGCAGATGCATTATCCAGATGTACAGATCATAAAAGGGGAGTGGAGGAGGACAATAAAAATATTACCCTACTCAAACCTGAATACTTTCATATTTGTGCTATGCATCAAGGGCATTTATTGGTGGATAGCTCAGAGATGGAAATGTTGTCTAAAATTAGGCAATGTTCTTCTATACAGGGACACTGTATGTTTCAATTATTATCATTTCTCATTTGTTTTATGATTTACAAAGTCCTCATTGTTGTGTATATTGCCTTGTGTACTACACATGTAATATTTCCTTTTTAGTACTATCTCTTCAAAATGTATATAGACTTGTACTAGTTACAAGAAGAAGAACAGAGAAGAAGTTACCCTCTCCATTATTGTTGATTTAAGAGCTGTTCTCTCAAGTACTAGCCTCACATCATATCTCTAAGTTCTGCAACTTATTGTGAACTTCTTTGAACTCCCATACTAGCTTTTTGACTTATCGTGTATCGCATATCATCTCTCCAAAACTTTCTCAATTTGCTATATTCATCTCCCAATATCCCTCGACACCAGTCCGACTCCTTTGAACCTCCTCAAACCTTTTCAAATCTCCTTTGAATTACTTTAAATATCCTCGAACCTCTTCGAATCTCTTTTGAACTGCTTTTGAACATCTTCAAACATCTTTTGAGCTACTTTCAAACTATTTTGTGCACCCCTAAAACTATTTGCATTATCTCCCACCATTCTACACCTTTAACTATAACATTTGGGTAACAGCGGTGATATTTAGTACCAACTCGCCCCCTTCCTCTAGCCTGTGTTACACTTCCTAGGCCTTTTAACAGGTTTTTGTTAGGTTTCCAGGTTGAGCATCATCACCAGCTAAATATATATAAACATACACCACATCATAAGAGTGGGTGCTCTGACCAAGATCACTTTCTACATTGGAATCTGTTCCTGATTCAGAACCAGAGTGGACAGATGTAGCACAAGCATCTACACAACTATAAGCAGCATTGTCACTGAAGGGAAAAGTCACATGGGATGGAGGGGACTCATGAAGGAGCATCTGGTTCCAAAACAGCTGCCCCATGCAAAGCATCCAGTTTTGCAAGCACCCTGAGAGCAACATGTGTTACAGGCATTGAGAAGAAAGAGAGGCAAAAGCAAACAGATGAAGATATTATGGGCACTTCCACATTGCCAACATCAGAAGGAGTGAGGGCATGTGGGGAAGCCAAGACTAGGGAGGCAGCCTCTGTTGACTCCTTAGAAGGACGTGAATGCAATCTGAATAACAACTGAGAGCAAGATAATGGAACATGAAGAAAACCAACTCAGAGGCAGCCATGTATACCTTAGCCTTTGCAGTTTTGGTAATAGTGCATCTAGAACCACACAGTGAGACAATTGTGAGCAACCACAGCAAAACAAATGTTGTTACTTGGGCCAGCCTTCAGGAACAGCACTGCAGATAACATAAGAACAGTTAATAAAGCAAAAATGAAACACAGGTGAACGAACCTAGCAACAGTGGTATCAAGTGTGAGAGACACAGATACATCAATTACCATGCCATCCAGAGGGCTTCTAAAATATAAAGGAATTGTAAGAGGAGACAGGGTTGACAGCAAGCCACCACACCTAATGGCAACTGGTGGCAGAGAGCTGTAAGCTGATGAGCCAGGAGCAGGAGGCAAAGTGCTATTTTTTTTTTGGAGGGAGGTGATTCCAGAACCTCACTATGAAAGAAGGTTAATGGCCACTAAGCAAGCAGCAAAAATGAGAGACCCACATTTCAGAGTCAATATGAACAACAGGATGGGTTTTTTTTTATTTGAAGACCTAGTAATTTGGTGGGTTACAATGCTGTATTCAAAGTCAGATGAGAATCCGAGCAACACATGACACAAGTGACAAAACTCACAATTCAAGATCCAGACCTGGGCTTTAAGTTTTTAACCAATATATATATAATGTCATGAAAGATGCTCACAGTATTGAAGACTGGGTCTTGTCAACCTTTTTAGGGGAAGTCCTGCAGCAGAATGGATCAGAGCCTAAACAAGAGTTATTAAGTTGAAAACAGGCAGCTGACTTGGAATTGGGAGTTTTAGGCATAATCGATACACGGAAGGACAAGTAATGAGGCAAGCAGGACAGTATTTGGAATATACAAAGTTTGGAATTGTGATGGTGCAAAGTGAGTTTTATAGAGGCTGAAACCAGGAGTAGGACATGGGTGTCATGAGCCTGGGAAATATCAATGACCAGCACAGACAGTGCATAGGAGAGATTTACAGTTGATGAGCTAGGAAGCACCAAATTTAATTCAGGGCAGAATGCAGGACAGAGAAGGGCAGCAGGATGACCAGTGGAGAAAGCAGGCTTCACTAATACCATGAATCCATGGAGGTAGTAGACATTGCTAAAGTGGCAATCGAAAGACAGCAATGATAATGGTAACCTCAATTCACAGACTGATCAGGTAAGAACCTGAAGGAAACAAGGTCCAAAACAAAAGGAAGCATCCCCAACAAGCAGTTGGAATGTGTAAACTCAGCAATGAGTTTGTGTAATGAGCAAGAGAAGGCTCACACAGTGGAATGACAGCTGCACGATTCACAACAGCCTGTACATGACAAGTGACAGCGTGTCCAGAGTGGTCAGTGCAAGGATCATGGAGCATGAAGCACCAATACATAATACAAGCAACAAGCATGGGGAAGAACAATTCTTCAGTGTTGCGAAGAAATAATTGAGCACAAAATATGCTGGACAAGAATTATAAGATTGTGGAAGCAAGTACATCTTGACTTGAAATCATACATCGACAAAGAAACTGAAGCAGAAAATCAGAAAGCACACTGGAGCAGATCACAGTTGAGCTTGGTAGCTCAGACAGCGATGATAGTCTAGCTAAAGTGATCAAGGTGAGCAGCACAACATTTACACACAAGCAAGGAACTTACCTACCATTGGTCGCACTACAGGAGCCAGAATATTTCAAGAATAATTACAGCATTTACAAACTAGATAGACCAACATCATGGTGTGCACTGAAGAAAAGAGCAGATGTCAATGATGCCAGCAAAGAGGCCATATTTACAATGCAGGGCATTGATAATGCTCGACCTGGAAACCTAACAAAGACCTGTTAAAAGGCTTAGGAAGTATAACACAGGCTAGAGGAAGGATGCAAGTTGGTACCAAATATCACCACTGATACCCAAAAGTTGTAGTGAGTGACATGAAATGACAAGGCGTGTTGCAAATAGTCTTTAGAGGTATATGAAGAAGTTTGAAAAGGTTCAAAATGGGTTCGAAGATGTGCAAAATAGTTTGAAGTAGGTTCAAAGAAGTTTGAAGAGGTTCAAGGTATACCGAGGAATGAGTTTAGTGAACAGGAAGTCTTTTTCATGAGGCAATAAGTCAAAGGCGAATACAAAAGTTTGAGGAAGTTCACGATATTTCGCAGAACTTAGAGATATGACATGAGGCTAAGACTCAAGAGAACGGCTCTTAAATCAAACGATAAGGGAGAGGGAGACTTCTTCTCTGTTTCCTTTTTCTGCTATTCTCAGTAACTAGTACAAGTCTATATATAATCTGAAGAAATAGTACTAAAAAGGAAACCATAACATGTGGAAAACATGAGGCAGTATGCACAGCAAATAAAGGTATTGTAAAATATAAAACAAATGAGAAATGATAATAAATGAAATGTACATTGTCCCAGTATAGTAAAAGTACTTGTCCTATTGCTTCAATATATCATTGAAATGTAAAACTGCACTTATCATATTTTAGATCTTTTGTCATCTCTCTTCATGTCTGGTGGTGCTCAATATGCGATGAAATGGCTCACTCCAGTCTCATCGTCTGCTGTACTCTCTGTCATTCCCAATGCCAACTCATGATGTTGAGCCATTACCATTGCCATTGCTGAGTAATAATTGGCTGACTCTGCCTCGGATTTATCCTTTATCTCTTCAAATGTCTCCAGATATTTCATTTGAAAGTTAAGAGCATTGCAAATCAGCTGATCTGTTGTTTGGTGCTGGACCAAAAGGTACATGCCAACCTCCCATAGCTCAGCATGGCAGAAGTGTGTGCCAGTCCAGCATTCAATATGATGGAAGGGGTTCTGCCTGTGTGTTATGCACATACATCTCTGGCAAAGTGTGCTTCCTACTGAACAATCAACACATCTCCAAATTGCCAATTTATTCAGTTGACAGTGGTTGCAAACTTGTTTGTCGATGGACCATGCCTGCTGAGCCAGAAATGCTTGCAGCAATTTATCCACTCATCCCACAAACTGCAATACATAGTCCTTCTGTCTCTATCAGTTGTATATGAGCCTCAATAAGTCAATCCATGTCAGAAACTGACCATGCCAATCCATGGCCAAACCAGCTCATCAGCCACCTGAGGTTCTTGCATATACTGCACCTAATGGTTTGATGGTTGTTGACACATGAGTGGAATCTTTAATTGTGATGCTGATGCCAATTACAGTCATGACAATGTTGCCTCTTTAATGGCTACCCCTGCATGATCATTTCTGGACACCTATCATGATCATATCACAGAGCTCAAGTGGAACCTCGTGAGTTATGTCAAGGCTTTACGTGCATCAGACATTGCCTCAAGGTTGGCAATGCAACCTAACACCACCACACCACAAACCCAACTTCTGATGACTCAGGATGGGTTTTCCATCCTGCCCACACCATGGAAAGACTCACAATACAAGAAAAAAGAGCTGGAGTAATGGTTTATGTTGTATGTTGGGCAGCATTACAGTATGGCAACTTCTCATGCTACAAACCATTACTTATCTCCATGCAGAACTAGCCAACAATGGTCATAGTTGCCATATCCCATTCAAAGCAATTGCTGACCAAACCTCTTTATTCATTAATCCTGAATATCTCCTAGGAAGGTTCAAATTCAGAGACCCATGGAACATGCACAAGAGCATCATAGAAGACTTCTTTGACCACATTCTGCAGTGTCAAACAGCACAGGGCCCTGAAAGAGCATTCAGGTTCAAAGGAATCAAAGTGAGTGATGGGAGTGTGTCTCCTGCACACTATCCTCATAATTTAAATAACCCTCCACCTTCCTGATGCATTTCCAAATGCAGTGGATGATGGAATGGTGATGCAATACCTGATGCTGAGTCCATCACAGGCACTGGCCTGCATCCTGGTGCTGATGCCATTCCTGATGCTGATGCTGATGCCATTCCTGATGCTGATGCTGATGCTGAGCCCCAAGGTTAATCAAGAGGTAGAAAAAGGGTGAAAGCGAAACAACAGCAAAAAAAACCTTGCCAACGATCGAGAGCAGAACAGGCACCCATCTCTAAGCCCTCAGATTCCTTGCAACTCATGGATTTAGCTCAGTTGAGCTATGTGCAAGTCAATCAAATGATAATGGACATACTCTGCACAGGTGGTGTGACTCGACCACAGCCAATTAATGGTCCAGATGATGGTAAACCAGAGTATGTCATTCCTTGACACATTTACGAGAAATCCATCACACCCATATTACCTTTAAATGATGATGGAAATGATGCCCCATGCCCACTTGATCTATCACTATTGGAAGGCAACACCACATCAACTCAAGAAAGATTGCAATGACCTAACCCTTGCTGCCTGTCCAGGCAAACTCGGACAGAGGATTCTATTGCAAGGGCAAGGATGAAAGCATTAAAACTGTCAACAATTGGATTGGCATTAGGATCAGCAATGGTAGGATCAGCAAACAGAGACTCGGCAGTGGTAGGATTGGCAGACAGAGACTTGGCAGCAGTAGGATCAGCAGACAGAGAATTGGGTGCAGTAGGGTTGGCAGACAGAGAATTGGCAGTGGTAGGATTGGCAGACAGAGACTTGGCAGCAGTAGGATCAGCAGACAGAGAATTGGGTGCAGTAGGGTTGGCAGACAGAGAATAGGCAGCAGTAGGATCATTTGGTGATTGCCAGACCCCACCTGTGAAGAATACATTTTGACAGAATGACCCCCCTATCATCTCAAATCAAAAATCAGGGACAGACATTGGCCTGATGTGCCTGCAGAACAGCTGATCACCTTGCTCAGCAAAAAGCTGTCTCTATGCAGGTTGTTGGGAGAAGAAGAGTAAACTTTGCACAGTAAATTTACTATATGTGTCTCAGTAGAAGTCAAAGAATGACAATAGTAAGATTTTCAGAAGGAATCAAAGTGAGCAATAGGAGTGTGTCTCCTGTGCACTATCCTAATGATTTGAATAACCCGTCACCTGTGCAATGCATTTCCAAATGGACTTCCAACTGGTCTGGCCAAAGGAATGCCAATATTGTGCCCAATGCTGTATCCATTACTGGGACCATTTGGAATCTTGGCCCATATTTTTGAATGACCAGTGAGGTGGGGGGCTGGAAGGCAGGTCTGTCTGAACCATGTGCTGGAGAGTATCTATGCTCAGGTCCTGGGTGGTCCTGTCAAGAACGGTGTGATGGAATGTGGAATTCTCTCAGCATCTTCATATGTGGGTGAGGTGGGGGGCTAAGAGACGTCTGCCTGAAAAATGTTTGGGTGAGTAGGTGTCATCGGTCATGAGCTGGCATCAGTCATGAGGCAGCATCAGCCAACACAACAATGTCTCTGGAGAGTATTTATGCTCAATGGAATTCCCTCAGCATCTTCATATCTGGGTGAGGTGGGGAGGCAGGAGACAGGTCTGCCTGAAAAATGTTCAGGTGAGTATACCTGCTGAGGTCCTGGTTCGATATGGTGAGTCCCACTCCCTCTCCCCCTCATCATGCAGAACACATGCATGGCACTGATCTGGGCTGTGTAATGCTGATCTTGATCCTGATCCTGGTAAGGCTGCTGCTGCTGCCATCCCTGTTGCCATTGCTGCTTGTAGCCAGCTTGGTTATTGTAGCCATTGATTCCTGCTCCAATGGTGCTAAGTTGGTTGTCTACCAAAATGTAAATAATGAAAAGCACCCTGCACTTTTTGGCTCCTGTACTTTCAGTGAAGCAGGATCTTGATAATCCCAACTGAAATACAAGCTTTATGGCATATTTTGAGCAATCAAGGACTTGTGGCACAGGATTTGGGGTATACATTTCTGGCTAGATGTGGATGATAAATTCTTAATAGAAATGATGAAGTCTCCCGACCTTCCAAATGCACCAATGACAAGATGGGTATTGTACCTTTCTCTTTTTGATTTCAAAGTCAACCATGTTGCTGCTGATAAGCACCTTGTGCCTGATGGACTGTCATAGAGGAAGCAATCTGCATGAGATTCTGATGATGAAGATGTGGAAGAGTACCTCGACAAGTTTATAGGGCATGTGTACTTTTATCAACAGACTCCCATTCTATCCCTCTCCATGGCGTCATTCTTACATTCATGCTCATGGGTGGATTTTGGCAATTCCCTTTTGCCCACAACCCTGTCAATAATTTCTGTGCCTATATTCGACCAACAAGACTTTTTGCATGACAAGGAGGTAAACTGGATTAAAGAATACAGCAGCTTCAATTTTGACCCTGTATAGGCAGTACCAAGTCAAGCAAAGAGGAGTCTTGTCATATCGTCATTACTGAAGAGTATGGATACAGTGACATACACGGGGCATGAATTCAAGAATTGACATATGCCAACTGACAAAGTGGTAGAGGTATCACTTAACAGCAAGGTGTTCACGACAGAGGTTATAGTATATGGCTATGAATACATGTCAGACTGCACTGGAGGTACATCTTCCCACTCTGGTTTCATTTCAGGTTATGATTACAGAGGAATATCCTCAACACCAAGCTCTGGTACTTGCCATGACTATGAGGCTGTTGACCCAGATGGCTATATAGCATGTATTTCACATGCTTACAGCTTGAAGGACTTTGAGTTCCCTGCTCTGTGGCTGGAAATTCTGGGCTATCTGAAGGATGGCCTACTCCCAATGCGTTGTGAGAGTCTGAAGGAAAAGAAGCAATTTTTGTCACATACATGCACCTCTGTGGTTTTTGAGGAGCATCTTTGGAAGTTAGGAAAATGTGGGAAGAGTCCACGTCTCCTGATTACAGACCTTGAGAAAAGAAGGTCCCTTTTAGCTCAGGTACCCAACAAAATGGGGCACTGAGGATGGGACAGAACCTTTAAGCTGCTGACCAAATGATATTACTGGCCAAACCTCTATGATGATGTCGCCTATTTTGTTCGATCCTGCAATGGATGCCAGTTACAATTGAAAATGCACCCCAAGATCCCGTTCTCACTAATGTGGAACACTGCTGTCTTACATAGCTTCAACCTTGACACAGTTTATATGCCAAAAGGTTGAGGCAGAATAAGGTTCCTGCTCCAGGTGGTAGAACTGGCCATAGAATGGCCAGAGGCTTGAGCAGCATGGGAGAACAACTGGGAGACTTGGGCAACTTTTATCTATGAAGATTTAATCTGCAGGTTTGGCTGCATCCCCTACTGCATTGTTGACAATGGCTCTGAATTTCAGGGGGCCACAAAAATCCTATTCGAAAAATATGGCATCACAATAATCTTCTCCTCACCATATCATCCCCAAGGTAACAGTGTTGTGAAATGTGCCCATCAAGTCATTGTCAACACCCCCTTATGCATGTGTGGCTCTAGCTCAAAGAAATGGCTATTATTTGTTTACACCATGCTACTGGCAATCTGCTGCACAGTCTCTCGGATGACTGAGTATACTCCTTATTATCTACTGTATAGACATAACCCCCTTTTGGTATTTGATATAGTGGACCATATCTGGGAGACTGGGACAAGGTCATCACAACAGAAGATCTCATCACCAGCTGAACACTACAGATCAGCCGATGGGATGCCATACTTGCAGAAGCACTTGAACGACAAAAGCGCGAGTGCCAATGTGCTGTTGACAGTTTCAATAAACGGTACCAGGATTATCTTGTTGAGGATGACTTCAATATAGGAACGTGGGTACTTTTTTATGAGATGTGGCTAGATGATCAGCAGAGCAACAAAGGGGAGAATCGTTGATCAGGGCCCTTCACAATTAACAAGAAGCTCAGTGACCACTCATATCGACTGAGGGAAATTGATGGCGCCATCAAAAGAGGAAAGGTAGTGAAGGATCAATGGAAAATATTTTATTACAGAAAAGAAAACCAGATGATTAAATCTGTAACTGTGACAGCTGCTGTTTATCCCTTTCCTGTCACACAGGTACCTCTCAATGGCCCTGTATGGCATGGAAATTGGATGTTGCCATACAACAATAGTCTAGTCAAACACCCCATATTTTGGATTGGCCAGCGATCAGAGTTTGCTTAGTCAATGATTGGTGAACTGGGTGACCTTCTTGGAATCCCAGATGCTGGCGAATGTATACTTTTACACCCCATGTTCCCTGTTCCCCTGCCTTATGCTGATGGGATGTGATGGAAACACAATATTGCAGCACTTATGGAGTTGACTAATAGTTTCTTAAACTCTTCTGCTAGTCTGCTATGCTAAATTTGTTTGTTACAACATTGCCTTCTTGCTCCCTGCATGATGGGGGCATTATGCAAAGTCCCCCCCACATGTGGAAGGGGTAGTTAGCATATTCGCCAACTTCCCTGTCCCTAGGGATTTTGTCACAGATGCACCATTGTGCAACGGAGATGTTGTGCTATCGTATACCTTCCTCTCATCCTTCATTCATCTCCAAATCATATTACTAGCTTTTCTTTTGTCTTTTACAATCTATTGTCCAACCTCTCTCAACATGACAACACGTTTATTCAAGTGGCATATGCCAATCATGCATTTTATCATGCTTTGTCACTTCCTTGGCTCTCACACTGACAGCCCCACTGTCAACAAAGTGGAATAATTCCAAATATTCTATCCACCTCTATTTAGCATTTAATTTACACAAAATCAAATTTTCTTCACAACAATCTGGCTTTCAGACCCTATTTTCCAATATGGCTAGTCAACATCCAGATCAAAGGGCAGAACAGTTGGATGGTAGGGTTGAGGTGTATCGTTCAAGTGTTCTCCGCACTTGGAAGGGAGCCCAGGTGATGTTTCATCAATAGAGACCCTCGACAATAACCTCTTCCTAAGACATCCCCAGCTACTGAAACCCAGAGACGAGGACTTGATGACACTGTACAAATACCATTGGACACAAGCACACCCCTTTTAGCTAGAACTCCATCAACACTTCTCACATGCAACGATCTTGCTTCCTTGTTAGTTTACCTTCTGTTGCTCAGTCCTGTCAGTGCAAGAGAATGTGTGCATTCAGAATTCTTTTTTTATTATTCTTACTGCAGATTGTATATAGGTGTAGTCCCACCTCTCGAATGGATGAGCTTGCTTTGACTCTCAGTTTACAGTCTTTCTCAAGTTTCTCCTCTAAGGTTTCGAACTCTCCCCAAGTTTACTGCACACCAAGGTGCAGAAGTTCAAGATAAGTGATTAAGTTCCAAGTCTTCCAGTCTTATTTCCCTGGGTTTTCATGCAGTCCCATTGATACAAATTATTTACTCAGTTCAGTAGAATATTTTTACTTAGAATCTTCAGCACATCGAGTTGTTTTTCCCTCGATGCCCTTATCTCTCATTTCTGATAACATTTTCACGTGACCTCATTGTTTGCATTTTTGATCAATCATTAATTGTTCCTTTTTAAAATGCATCTCATGTTGTTTACATCCATGAGTATAGTTGTGCATTCAGGACCCTACTGCAAGCTATTGGCATGCAGACTCTACTCTTTCCTCCCACTCTCCCTCTTCATGCTTACCCCATTGCTTGTAATGTGATGTCTCTGGTCGACAGTTTCCCAATAGACTTATTCCCCTGCAACATCAGGTGAGTAGGCAGCTGTCAGTCATGAGGTGGTGTCGGTCAACAGAATGACGTCTCTGAAGAGTATCTATGCTCAATGGAATTTCCTCAGCATCTTCATATGCAGGTGAGATGGGGGGCTGGGAGACAGGTCTGCCTGAAAAATGTTCGGGTGAGTAGATGGCATTGGCCACGAGCCAGCATCAGTCATGAGGCAGTGTTGGTCATGAGGCAGTGTTGGTCACAAGGCGGCATTAGCCAACAGGACAACATCTCTGGAGAGTATTTATGCTCAATGGAATTCTCTCAGCATCTTCATATCTGGGTGAGGTGGGGGGCTGGGAGACAGGTCTGCCTGAAACACATGTAGGTGAGTGTACCTGCTGAGGTCCTGGTCGATATGGTGAGTCCCACTCATCATGCAGATCATGTGCATGGCACCAATCTGGGCCGTGTAATGTTAATCTTGATCCTGATCCTGGTAAGGCCGCTGCTGCTGCCTAAAACTATTTCATAGGCTACTAATATCTGTATTAAATGTGTTACTCTTCAGTATAGCAACCATTGTAATAGTGTATTTATTTGTTACTATAGTAGGTACACGTATATAGATTAGAGCATTTGACAGCATCCACCAAACCCATATCATTTGATACACTGTATACAGTGGCTCACAAAACTGTCCCAATGTTTAGTTGTTTTGGACAGATGGTTTTGGTGCAGAGTGATGACATAATCCCTGGTCTTGGCACTCCTGTCCAACACACTATATTATCTCGGCATTCTAAAACACCTTGGGTCATGTGATTTGGATAAATAATCATGGATTAATGAGCAAAACCAAGTTGTGACTCATTGGGATAGTTTTATGAGCATCTATTATTTTAGATGTTTTCCCACTTTTGCAGCTAAAATAATGCTTTAAGTGACTGTGGGAACCATAAACAATGTCATGTGACACTATTTGTATTCATTTGACATGTTGAAATTCAATTTGACCTCTTACCACCACTATAAAAGCCACTTCTACTGCCAACCATGCTTCTGCAATCTCTTTGCTTGAACAGGGATATTCTGTCAGAGATATTGAGAGAAGGACTGGTCTGGGGAAGTCTACTGTGGGTAGAATAAAGAAACATATGGGTACAAACCAAGAAAACAACCCTGGTGGATGTCCTTCCAAGCTTTCTGCTCGTAACAAATCATCCATTATTTGTCAAATTCAATTAGGGAAGCTGGATACTGCTGTTCAGGCTACTCATTTTATTAATTCTACTATTCCACACCCTGTCCACCCACAAACAGTCAGATGGGCACTTCAGGAGAGTGGTTTCTACTCTGCCACAAAGAAGAAAGTACCCATGTTGAAAAAGACTCATCATCAGAGGTAGCTGGAGTTTGCACAATGGCATAAAAACTGGACAGTAACTGATTGGAAAAGGGTCTTGTGGACAGATGAAACCAAGATAAACAGGATTGGGTCAGATGGGAAGGTGTATGTATGGAAAAAAAGGGGGGAATCCATCTCAGATCGCACCACCTCACCAACAGTAAAGCATGGAGGGGGGAATAATCTCATGGTATGGGGATGTATGGGTTGGAATGGTGTAGGGATGCTTATAGAGGTTGAGGGAAAAATGGATGCTGTCCAGTATTGTCAGATTTTAGATGATGGGGTGGTGCAAAGCTTCGAAAAGCTAGAGATGGAGGAGGGTGAGTGGTACTTTGAGCAGGACAATGACCCCAAACACACATCTCAGATGGCCACACAATGGTTTGAAGACAATGATATCCAAGTTATATCATGGCCAGCACAGTCTCCAGACCTTAATCCCATTGAACACCTCTGGGAACATCTCAAACAACAACTTCACAAGCATGAAACTCCATCCAAAGGAGCACATGAATTGTGGGACAGATTGGTTGATGAGTGGAATGGAATTCCACCAGAGGTATGTCAAGGCCTCATAGAAAGTATGCCCAGGTGCATACAGGCAGTTATCAAGGCAGGTGGGGGTCATACCAAGTACTAGACAGCAAAATAATAGATGCTCACAAAACTGTCCCAATGAGTTCCAACTTGGTTTGGCTCATTACTCCATGAGTTTTTATCCAAATAACATGACCCAAGGTGTTTTAGAAAGCCGGGACAATGTAGTTTATGGGACATGAGTGCCAAAACCCTAGATTATGTCATCACTCTACACCAAGTGCATCTGTCAAAAATGACCAAACATTGGGACAGTTTTGTGAGCCACTGTATGTTCAATAGACCATATCATTTGACACATTGTAGCTTATATATGTGCAACTGCAACCACAACCAGTCTAGGACTGACCCAGATATTGGGGGACTGAACTGGACTACCTAGGACCAGTCTTTTTCAGTTAATGGACCAAAAAAAGAATGGTTCAGACCAGTTTTTTGGTGCAAAAGTTGTTGTAACAATATGAGACATCTGTATATCAGCAACTATTAATCAGAACCTTGCATAAATAATATATTATGATAGTGCCTGTAAATACCTGGTTTTTGATTAAATCTCAAGACATTTAATGAAGATTTGATATAGCTATAAATGAAACTGAATTGCATCTCCTAAAGACTTAGGCAAATGTAATGTGACAACCATAAATTATGTGTTAGGCACTGTAAATTGCTGGATGGTTAGCATATTATCCTACATAAAATTCCCTTGTCCAAGAATAGAATCAGCAAAAATGAGGAAAATATGAGTGTGTTAGAGTCAAAGTACAAGTTGCACAAAAAATACTTGTACCAAAATAAATTTGGTCATATCTTTCTCAATTCTTAACCATTTTTGATGAACCAAATGTCAAATTACAGGTAATAATCATGGTTACAGGGGTATCAGCTCATGTGACATTTGATTAGTTGCAACTGGTTTGAACTAATCTTTTTACAGTTCTTTATTATTTTTGAAAATGAAAGACCTGCAACTGGATCAAAAGAGACTGGTCCATAGATACACCACTTGTCTAGTCGTAATCAGTCTAGTTCAGTCCAGTTTTAGTCCTTTTTCTGGTTCTATGGACCAGACCTTTAAACACTAGCTGTGAGTCAGTCCCATCAAACATTGAATTTTGTAGATGGTCAGCCAGCATTACTGATAATCCAAGCATATTAGCAAGGGTGGCTGGGGAGGTGTACTAATAATTGGGTCAAGTTGACCATGCATGCACCATGTTAATTATGTATAGTTTAACAGTGGGTAAATGAACATACCTCATGAAAATGGATCTGTTTTAAGCCCTAAAGATGCAATGGGGATTCAAATCCCACACATCCACATCATCCAGAGTGTGGTTTGATGGTGCTTGCAGTGTGAAAAGTTTGCAAAGCACAGATGTTGTTGGCATATGCTGGGGTGTTTCATGAATTGAGGTCAGAGGTGCACAGAAACTTGAAATGTCCATGTTCCATGGATAGTTTTGCCTTATACCTCTTCCTGTTGGGGATTCTGCTATCTGGTAATGCATTGTAGAAACATTTGGATTGAATGTAACAGTTTAATCATGAGAACTGCATGCCATTGATTTTTGAATCTTGAATGTTGAGAAGCCTAGAAGATTCTGTAGAGACTTGTTAGCCATGATATTAAAAAGAAGGTATTGATATGATACCTGGTATAAGAATCAGGAGGGTATGCAGCACAACATGTCAATGCATCATGAAACTCAAATTTTTGCTTGAGATCATTCAAGATCTTGAATCTTCAATCAGCTTTCTATTATAGAAGAGTTACTGGAAAAGGAAATATTCTAGATTGCTGACATATGTTCTTTGAAGAGAATTTTAATGCTATGGGATTTTAAACTCAGTTGTACTGGTTGCTCTATATGCATACTTCTTAGCTGCAGCAGCTTGCCCATGCTGCTCTTGTTCAGCCAGCTGCTGCAATTGCCAATTATGCCACCTAGCTGCTTCCACTTCAGCAGCTTGCTGCTGTTCAATCACCTGCTGCAATTGCAGATTATGCTGCCTACTCATTTCAGCCACCTGCTGTGATATCCTCTCTCTGGCAGGAATAGACTCAGCACTTCTCCTTTCCTCAGTAACCTTCTGTAATAATTCCTGCTGATGCTGACACTGCCTTACTGCCTCTTGTTGCAACACCTGAACATGTGCATCATAATCTGCATTTCTTTCCCTCAATGCAATATGTCCCCTATTCAGGTTATTGAGTGCAGGATCTACTTGACCACCTGAAATATTATGCAATGGTCCTGATCCCCTCCCCCTCCTTCTCCCTCTCCCCCTTCTTGTTTGTCACTGAGGTGCTGGTAGAACCACAGGAATAGAATTGGCCAAAGGTGCATTCCACCCTGCTGGCAGTTGAACAGTAGAAGCTATATGTGCCCCTACTCCATGGTTTGCCAAAACAGGTCCAGATGGCATCACAGGAGCCCCTCTCCTATGTAATACAGGAGCAGGAGGTACAACAGGCAATTCAAACTGCCTTGGGGCATCCCAATCAGCAGGCATCTGCACCTGTGGTATCTGAGCTGCCAATGCAGCTCCATAGTTCAGTGGAACAATTTTCTCAGCAAGGGCAGTCACTCTGACTCTGCTTCTTCTCTTATCAGGATTGGTCATCTACAACCTTTCCAAATGGTCTGCATCTCTAATTCTAGCCCTTTCCACTTCTGGAGTAGAAGGTCTACTTTGATTCCTGCAAACACTCTAATCAGCCATCATTATTGCAACATATGCCAACACCACTTACATGTTTAGTAATGGTAAAGCCCAACAATAATTTTGTTCAATAGCCAACAATCCAGCACAGCTGAAGTAAGGTCAGCAACAACTTCCTTTAACAGCCAGTTGTCACAACACTCACTATAATCCAACTGTTTTCTACTTCCAATAAACAATTCCAACACTTTTTGCAATAACTAACAATCACAAATTTGCTATTGATAACAGATAGCAATTGCAATAGTATCACTATTATAGCCCCAAATGTTGTGTGAAGAGAGGTACTCAATTGATTGTCATGCACTCTCTCTCCACATGTAAGGAAAAGGCAGCTGTTTGGTCATGTTGTGCCCAAAATGCGCGAGGTGTGAAACTAGGTGTCCACTATATTGCGACTGAAATTTTATGCAAGCAAACCTGCCTTTTTGGTATTGACTTGTTACTGACCTCATTACAAATTTGTATTGACTTGTTACTGACCAGTACTATTAGTGCTATACATATGGGATGATCACATTTGAAACCCAGTTATATGACTAAGTTTTAGTCAGCTCTGACAAATGTTGCACAGCTCTGATAAATTTTGCACAGCTCTGGTGGATTTTAGATAAACTCATCAACCATCGCTCCCATCATTCCCACAAAATGACTGTAGCATATGTTATGCAGCTTGTCATCTATTTTTAGCCTTGATCCCATCACACCATCACTCCCACAAAGTGGTCATAGCATATGTAATAGACAAGCTTATTGTCAGGAAACAGTTTCCTAACATGTCTATTACCTAATAATATTTTTATTTTATTTTATTTTATTTTATTTCATCAAAATATGCTACCAAATGCCTATAAATGCTTTATTTGTCAGCATGGGAATTTTCTACTTACATGGATCAATATGTATATGCATGTACACATGCGTTGGTAGCAACATACTACAATATATGTAACATAGTATATAACCATAAAATAAATACTAGGAGACCTCAGTTGAGTTCTCTTAGGTATTCCATCGACAATAGTGGTGTGAAATGCCTATTTCAGCCAACTAATCTATTTTTAACCCATCACATCAAATCCATCAAACCCCCCATCATGTGCGCATGCCCCACTGCCTTCTTGTAGGAGAGCCCGCACAGTCCAGCTAGCAGAACTGTGGGTATCACCCTAACAGAAGAACTCAACTACCCCATCAGTGCACCTTCACGTGCATACATCATTGTCTCAGCATGCCACAACCGCTTACTCATTATTTCGGCAAGAGCCGGAATTAATTGTTTATATGTATTTACCTTTGCTTTGTAAGCTGATGCCAGGCCTCGCCTTACATTGTGACCACCAGTGATCGAGAGGCAGCACTCATCATTAGGACAGCTGCAACCAGACAACTGATCGGATCTGGTTTAGCCGAGATTTACATTACTCAATTTGGATGACTATTTTAGGTAGTTACTAGCCAGATTCAGTAATGAGATCAGGCACTGTTGGAAGGGTTATTGATCCGAAGTGCCCAAGTGTTGACTAATAGCTGAAATCACATGTTTTGCCATGTTTGGTAGCCAAATAGCTGGGTCACATGACTCAAAATGTTGCAAAAAAATTCTGAAGCTGAAATCTTGACTCAGCTGAAGAAGTGACTCATCACAGATTACGTCATTATGACAGAACAAGCAACTTCGAATCCTGGTCACAATCCTGTTCCCATGCCAGTTCTAGAAGCCAAAATTGATGCTCTTACAGCACAAATGTCCCAATTAGTATCAGTATTAGCAGCATCACAGCCCAAACAAGCAGAAACAAAAGCAGAGACAGTAGAAGATAAAGATGATGAGATGGAGGGGATGGTGGAGTGGATGTCTCAGGATGATGTGCATGCAGAGGAGAGATCTGAGAGTGGAAAAATGTGTTTACCTAAATACGTGCCCCCACAAGTATTTGACAGTACCATGGAGAACACAAAATCCTTCATCAGCTCTATAGTATTGTACATTCATGGAAGAAAGCCCGAGTTTCATATGACCGAATCTAGGATTATGTTTGCTCTCTCATACATTTAGGGAGGGAAAGCACAGTTCTGGAGAAATGAAGCCATTAATCAAATTGCCACAGGATATAAACTGTTTGCAACTTTCAGGGAATTTTTGGAGAGATTGGAGGCACAGTTTGGAGACCCTAACCCAAAGGTGACAGCGAATGCTAAATTAAAAACCATGCACCAAGGTTCTCTGACTGCAGACAAATTTATTTTGCAGTTCAAAGCAGAAGCATCACAAACCGATATGGGAGAAGCTGCACTGGTAGAATATTTGAAGGCAGGATTAAATCCCTCATTATTCAAGTCTATCTATTGACTACCTTCTATGCCGGAGAGGTTGGACAAGTGGTATAATTGGGCAATTTGTCTTGATCAGCAATATTGACAGAAGCAGGCAGGATCAAAATTGATGTCCAGGAATGCCAGATTTGGAAAGTCATCAGGAGGAAAGTCCGAGAAAGAAAGGACACCTCAGGTACAAGCTCTGAGGGCACAGCCACCAGCCATGGCAGTAACACCTATTGTTAAGGAGTCAGCAGCATCGACGGATGCAATGGATGTTGATCAAGTAGGGAGATGAGCTCCATTTAAATGTTTTAATTGTGGGCAATTAGGGCATATTGCTAGAAATTGTAGGCAGAAAAGGAAGATTAGGGAAGCAACAATCAAGGAAGTGAAGTTGGAGGAAGATAAGCAGAAGAATTTTGTGGAACAGTCCCAGTGAAGGTTTCCCCATTGGTGACCCAGAATTAATATAATGTATTAGTATCTGAGGAAACCCAGAGAGAACCCGAAAGAGAAATTGAAGAGTACGACCATCATCATTTATGCAATGAAGAAAAATGCCCAGCCTTATTTCTGAAGACCCCTAAATTCTTTATTTGCTCAGTGCAGATAGAACCCGAAATCAGGTTGACAGTAGGATTGAAGACAGTGGACACGCATGCAGCAATTAATGTGGAGGCATTGCCTGACAGTGGTGCTACCAGATTATTCATTAATTGATCCTTAGTTACTGGAAATGGTATTTGCACATGTAAACTGCCACAACCTATAATGGTGTACAATATTGATGGTACGATCAATCATGGAGGAACCATTAAGGAGGAGGTGACGATGATGCTGAGGTATCAGGATCCTCCATTTTATCATCTTTATCTTCTACTGTCTCTGGTTTTATTTCTGCTTGTTTGGGCTGTGATGCTGCCAATACTGACACTAACTGGGACATTTGTGCTGTAAGCGCATCAATTTTGGCTTCTAGCACTGGCATGGGAACAGGATTGTGACCAGGATTCGAAGGTGATTGTTCTGACATAAGGACATAAGCTGTGATGAGTCACTTCTTTGGCTGAGTCAAGATTCGGCTTCAGAATTTTTTTGCAAATTTTCCAGTCATGTGATCCAGCAATTCGGGTACCAAACACAGCAAAACATGTGATTTCGGCTATTTGTCAACAATTTGGCACTTCGGATCAATAACCCTTCCAATAGTGCCTAATGTCAGGGTTAATAATGAATTCAGCTAGTAACTAATTTAACTAAAATAGTCATCCAAATAGAGTATAGTAAATCTTGATGATGTGTTCAGTTGGTACTCAGTGCAGAGTCTCAATGGAAAGGGTGAACACTTAACCTACAACTGCAGGCATGCTCAGGGTGAGGGGGGGGGTTTCGCTTAGAGGGCCTCAGATTGTCCTTCGGGGCATGGAGACAATGAGGAGGCTGGAACAATGGTTTTCAATGTGTGCATGAGTTGTGTACACTCAAGGGAAGATATGCGCAATAGCAGGAAAGTGCACAATGCAAAGGGGCAAAAACATGCAGTGTGGAAAAACACACAACGGGAGTGCAAAAGTGCGCAACGACGAGGAAGATGGAAGTGGGAGGTGTAGTGGGATGAAGACAACACTGGGATGTGCTGGGAGGGAGGCACACAGGTTAAAGTCAAGAACGGGATGAGAGCGCAATGAGTGGAAAAAGGTGCAAACAGTGCACAAAATGCAGCTATACAAAAAAAGGTGCAAATGGTGTGCAAATGTGGCTATATGAAGGGCACACTGCAAGAGTGCACAAACGAGGACTAAGAACACAATGCAGGGATGAAATGCAGCAATACGATGAGGGAATGCAAATGATATGCAAACATGGCTATATGAAGGGCGCACTACAAAGGTGCATGGACTGGATGCTGGTGCACAGACTATGTGCGATGCTGACTGAGCTATGAACTATGAGGGGGGGAAAGATCCTCTGGATTCTCTATCTGTCCACCTACTATGTACAAATGGCTTATGTGATAAAAACGGTAAAATAAAGTGTAAAAATAGAAAGTGCCATGTGCTACCCACAAGTGCATCCATTTGCCCATCTAAACCCGACTGCACTATGCCGCTGCCTCAGCCAATAAGATTTGCGCATGCTATAACCCAATACCCAACTGTTCCAGTGCAATGCACTATTTTTGGTGTGCTCTAGGTCTCGTGCACTCTTCCCAATTAATCTGCTTCAGTGTTACATGTCACATGCTGTGCCTTAGTAATAATGATGTGATCAACCTTTTGCTGGTTACCAGATAAGGCAATGCCAATTGGAAATGTGGAAGAACTATAAGGAGATGCTGTGAAAGGCCAAATACTGCCAAAGTGCCAGGATTACGTGAAAGCGCCCAAGTGTGCACAGTCCAATGCCAAATAGGCACAAAGCGCTCTGATTATGTGAGAATGCACAGTTCACTTGTGTTGGATTCATGGTGCACCTCAAGTAAATGCACCAGTAAGATGGAAGCCATGATGTGCAGCTCAACTGGTCTGGTGGATTGTTGTGTGTGTGATAGGGATTGTGCAATGAGTGCACAGCAGAGAATGTGAGTTGCAGGTAAAGCATAAAAGGAGCATGCAATAAATGTGAAAGGCAGATAAGGAGTGTGGAGGGGGTGCATGGAGGCAGTTTGAAGTGCAACAGGGCGCATTTAGGGCGCATGACAGCAGGCAGCTATGGGGGAACCAAAAGTGCAGTAGAAATGTAAAAGGTGCACAAAAGCGCACCTAAGCAGTCAAAGGCATGTGAAAGCGCATGGAAGTGTGCTGCACAAAGTGTGTGGAAGCCATCTATGAGGTGCACACAATCGCAAAAAATGCCGTAGTATGCACGCAGGGTGATAGGGGGCTGTATCATTGATTAAACCAGATCTGATCAGTTGTCTGGTTGCAGCTGTCCTAATGATCAGCGCTGCCTCTCGATCACTGGCAGTCACAATGTAAGGTGAGGCCTGGTGTTGGCTTATGAAAGCAAAGGTAGATATGGTACAATTACTTCCAGCTCATGCTGAAGGATGAGTAAGCAGTTGTGGTGCACTGAAACAATGGTGTATGTGCATGTAAGAGAAGGCGCACTGATAGGGTAGTTGAGTTCTTCTGTTAGGGTGACACCCACTAAGCTGCTAGCTGGACCATGTGGGCTCTCCTACAAGAAGGTGGCAGGGTGTGCACGCATGATGGGGGGTTTTGATGGATTTGATGTGAGGGGCTAACAATAGATGAGTTGGCTGAAAAAGGTGTTTCACACCACTATTGTGGATGAAATACCTAAGAGAACTCAACTGAGGTCCCCAGGTATATATTTTAAGTTTATATACTATGTTACATATATTGTATTATGTTATTACCGATGTGCGCATACATGCACATACATATTGATGTGTGTAAATATAACATTCCCATGCTGACAAATGTAGCATTTGTAGGCATTTGGTAGCATAATTTGATGTAATAAAATAAAATAAAATGAAATAAAATAAAAATAAAATATTATTATGTAATAGGAATGCTAGGAGACTGTTTCCTAACACCAAGCCAACCAGCTTTGTGGAACATCAACTGGTCCTTGTTGCGCATGATGAACTGACAGCACAAGCTCATGATGGAAAAAAAAGAGTTGGGTGATGGATGGCAAGCATGCTCTCAAAAAGAAAGGTGTTGGTTGTGGGATGCATCATTCAGAGGTGATATGCTTGACTGTTGGCTGGTTGAAGGAAGCAGGACAAGACTTGCAGTATGGAAAGAATTATGATGGATATTGGACAGGTGAACTCTTCGTAAAACAGGTCGGTTGATATGTGAAGTCATTTGGAAGTGGCTGAAGAACCCTGACCAGCTCATCAAGAAAATCATCCCTGCATTTAAGAGAGCTCATGGTCCTGGGTATCAGGCTTTAATCATGGTCAACAACTCACAGGAGCATTCTGCATATGCTGTTGATGCACTGCTTGCATCTCAGAAGGCCTGGCAGCAAGCAGGCTCAACTTCAAGATGGATGGTTCATGTGTGGTGATCAGAAGATTACTCAACAAATGAACTTCCCATCTGATCATATCCCGATATGCAAAAGGGAATGAAGCAAGTTCTCACTGAGTGAGGGCTTTGGAAGGAAAAGCTTCTCATGAAATGCAAGGACTCTTGTGATGTTGACCTGACCACTTGCTGTGTAACATGCATCTTGGATCTCCAACCTGACTTCAAAGAACAACAATCACTCGTTCAAGAAGTCATCGAAGCTGCAGGACATTTGGGCATTTTTTTGCCCAAATTCCACTGTGAATTGAACTTCATTGAATTCTTCTGGGGCACTGTGAAGAAATGGGTCCGGGAGAATTGTGATTATACCTTCCGGACACTTCAGGAAAATCTCCCTAAAGCACTTACATCGGTGGAACTGACAATGATCTGAAAGTGGGAGCAGAGAATGATTCAGTGGATGGATGCATACCGAGCATGTCTGACTGCCAAGGATGCTCAATGTCGAGTGAAGACCTTCAGCTCATGGCAATACAAGTCTCATCGATGCATCCCAGAGTGACTTGTTTGCTACTCTGATAAGTAGATAACGCTTATCTACTTATGTAATCGTCCCGGTATAGTAAGTATCCAATCTGGCTGGCCAAAGAAAAAGAAACTCCATCAGTTTTGGGTATTTTGAAAATTGCTCTAGTAGATTTGATCCTCTCATCAAATAGAGCATTTCTACTAGAGGAATAAGAAATTGGGTAAAATTTGGAAGTCCTATTTTGCTTGTTTGAAAGTGGCAGTGTTTAGGTGTTGTGCACCATAACGAAGTGTTCTATACTCTGTCGAGTCCTCTAAAATTCAACATATATAATGCAAACCAGCCTCCCAGATCTCCCTTTTACAAATTATGGAGATGCAGTTCTCGATGCATCTGGTATCCATAGTGCGGCTAAATCCAGTCCACGGACATATCCTAGGACAAATCTTCAGACCCTCACCCCTTGGACCTCCTTCCCGAATGACATTCACCAAGCCATCTTATCTGCAACCACTCACGCACATTTACCTCCCACCCCTTTTGACATCGATGGCTGGACACGGGATACTGTTGTTGAGAACGAAGAAAGTATCTGCGCCCACGCAAAAGTTGCATTACATGTACCGGCTGAAGCCATGTTGAAGAGGTTAGGGGTGAACGGATGTTTCTCCATGCCAGGTGGTGGGAATAGAGCAGTTGTTGGAGATCTGGATTTCTCATGGATTATGTCTCCTGGGACATAGTCGCACCCGAAAGTTGTCGTATGTGTATCAGTCCTGCCTGTGTACTTATTCAAACCACTTCACACATCCTCGAACTTATTCGAATCATTTTGCATGTCTTTGAACCTATTTCAAACTATTTTGAACTACTTTGTATGCTCTTACAAACTATTCACACCATTCCTCATCAATTTACCTCGCTAAAAACAACATTTGGAATTTAGCGGTGATATTTAGTACCACCTTGCACCCTTCCTCTGACTCGTGTTATACCATCCAAAGCCATTTAGTAGGTTTTGTTTGGGTTTCCAGGTTGAGTATCATCACCGCTCCAATGTCCTCATAGATCTCGTAGTAAAAAGGTCATTGTTTGTCATTGTCCCCAAGAGCCCATACCACATACTCAGCATGTTTCTCTGTGGAGTTGAGGCCCAAAGCTTTAAAAAGTTTCTTCAGATTGGGATGCACTGCGGTTGTGAAAGTATTGCACCACAATGCTAGCTGTGCTTCCACCTACAACATTGTTCATCATTAGTATGGAAAACATGATGGTTACGACACATACAAGAGTGACAACAATCTTCTTGAGCTCGGCATCATTGACTAGGGAATGATTAGAGATTACTTCATTCCACACATCGTTGACTTGATCCTCTGTGGGCTGTTCCCATGGCCTGATGGTACCAATGAGATCACAAAGATGAGGAATGAACTTGAAGCAGAAAACTGTGTGAAGGTCAGGGGGTAATGAGAGTTTGATGTTTTCCTTCTTAAACCATTCTCCAGGCTCGTGTTTCTTGACTAGTTCTGAGACAGATGTAGTCAGAACAATCTTGGCGATCGAATGAACCTGAAGTATTAATGACAAAATTGCTAGTCAATAATTGTAGGAATACTATTGCAAATGCACCTTTGATGTTTTGGGGTTCACACCACCTCCATAGTATCTTACAGCTGACTTTGTCTTTGGAGCCACATTTTTCTCAACATCCTCTGCTCCATCGTCATCGCTAAAGCTGCCAAGGGCTTCATTGGACTCGTTACCTGTACTATAGATGGTATCTGGGACACTGGCTGCACTTGATATTGACATTGAAGAGGAAGATTGTCAGTGACTCAGAGGAGCATGGCCCCCAGGCTGGGCTGCCAGTTCTACACCAGTATTGTGGGCATCCCAACCATCATGAAGACCACCAATCTTCTTCTTAACCTTCTTGGACTTTGCAGCTCTACTCCCAAGATTAGCAGTCTGAAGACGAGAATCAAATCACATATCTTTCAACTGGATCAGCTTTTCGTTTGCCTTGAACATTGTTGATTGGTGCCATTATCATGGAAATTGATCGCTGAGAGGTTATCTCTGATCACACTGGCACCTTTGCTGCCTTACCTTTCTTCTTTTTGGTTGGTCTCTGCTTGGGTTCTTCTTTAGAGTCATCCAGGATAATCTCATCTTCATCTTCATCTTTTCCTTCCTCCTCATTGTCAAAATCACCTTGCTTGTATTTGTCGCTACTTCCAGGACCCGAAGATACTGGATCAATAACTTCATCATCTGGATCATGGCAGTCATCGACAGTGAACATTGACTGAGTGACAATGTAACAGACATACTAAGGTCTTCGTATCCTGATGCAACTTTTTTGGATTGAGCTGCTTTGGCTGTTGTTGTGCGCAGATGTGTTTCCTGCCGAATCTCTTGCAGTATAGATAACATTAGTTTCCATCAATGTTGATGCATGAGTGACTCTACATCCCAGATTCATCAAATTCTGGACTTTCTTGAGGACTTGGCAGCCTTGTCAATTTTGTTGTTTGGCCATGGGGTGGATGGTTTGCATGGTGAGATGCATCTTCATCCTCTTTCTGCATCAAGTCTTCAAGAACAGCTGCCTTTCAGATACCTTCAGCACATTTTTTCACTTGCTCTTATTTGGTCCTGGCTTTCTCATCTCAAATAGCGGCGGCTTCTGTGGGAGTTTTTTTTTGGTCTGGGCTTATCAGGTGCTCCAGGGGCTGGATCATGGTTAGGGCATAGATTGAGTCATAAGGATGGAGGAAGTGAGGAAGTGAGAGCTGGAGGATTTTTTGGCTTCATAATGGTGGTCAAAGAGTGAGAGGGGGTGCAACCTGCTCAGGAGGTTTGTTTGCATGTTCAACTCTGAATTTGTGATGTACTGATCATGATCCTCATAGACTAATCTCACTCATGGTGATCTGCTCCGCATATATATGAACTAGGCACACATTGATAAGCTTCATGCACATTTGTTATATTATTATTCAACTTCAACTTATGGATTCAAATGTCACCACCAGCCTCCATATCTTCATTGAACTTTGAGCTTGGATATGTCTGACTCAGAGCCTGGTGCCCATCACTATCACAGAACATTCAAGTTGGCATGCCACAAATGCCCTGTTCAGGGGTGTAAAATTTTTTGCAAGACTTTGGGTGGGCTCAGATGACACATATCAGCAAAACATGAGCCAACTCATGCTCATCCCTTAGCTGACATTCTTGCAAATTGGGAGCCTTCATGTACACCTACACCTGCATCCCCACCTCCAGCATCTGATAACAACAACACTCAGGAACCATACTCACCCACTCACTCATCCCACTGTTCTCCATGTCATTTATGCTCTGGTTCTCCACTTGGAGCATCAACACATTCACCACATCCACTATCACTGCAGCGAGATCCTGCCATCCACATGGAATACCACCCATTGCTTGATGGTAATATTGTTGATCTAAACAAGACTACATCCATCAACTAATCATAAACTCTTTTAGGAACACCATGTGATTAGCTGGGGAACAATCTCCCACTGGGGGCTCCTCTGCCACCTCGAGATCAACTTGCAGCTGACAACTATTCACCATTCAATAGCTGAGCAGAATTTGAGCATGCAGAGTTCTTATATGCAGAAGAGGAGATGTCAGCAGATAAAATAAATAAGCTTATGGCTATTCTCAAAGCACTGTATCCTGATGATGACCTGCCACTTGCTGATCACAAGGGGTTGTATTCTCTGATTGATGAGATTCAACGAGGCAATGTTCCTTGGCAGTCATTTTCAGTTCAGTATAATGGAGAACAGGCATCAGACATAGTTGACAATGTAGTGGGATTTCCTTGGCAACCCCAGCAATGGGAGGTTTGATTTTGCAATCCCCTAAAAATTATGGAGCAACAGCCTGCCAACCCTGATTTCGCCGGCCAGATTGATTACGCTCCAAAGCGAATCTTCAAAAGGGGCAAGCAGCAGTACACTGATGTTTTCTCAGGTAACTGGGCATGGAAACAAGTGGTATGTCATTCTCATTTCTCATACCCTGTAGCAAATCTTCATTTACTTTTGCAGGATATAATTGTGGAGGATGAAGAGTGTCATGGTGCAATGTTTGCACCAATTGTTCTTGGAAGTGACAAAACAACTATATCAGTAGCGACAGGACACACAGAATTTTATCCTTTGTATATATCCCCTGGCAATCTTCACAACTCAGCTCACTGTGCACACCAGAATGGTGTTGCATTATGAAGATTTCTTGCCATTCCCAAAGGTTTGTCATTTTATATTCCATAATTTTCTCTGAGATAACCTGATAAGAAAAATTATATAGCATCACAAGAGCATACTTGCAATGCAGATTTTTGAAAATTTCAGCGCCAACTTTTTCATGACTCATTAGAACACATACTCTCTTTCCTCTGGCCATACATGTCACAACCATGGCTGACACAATGTACTGACAGTCATTATTGACATGTCATTTATGGTCTGGGTCCTTATATTGCAAATTATCCTGAGCAGGTGCTACTCGCTTGCATTGTTCAAGGTTGGTGTGCTTGGTATGTTTGTGTTTCTCTCATGTATTTCACAATTGGCATTCAACTAATATCATTCAGATGTACTGCACCATCAGATGATCTTGATCGACCAAGTGTCCATCGATCCCATCAACATACTGACACATTACTTGATGCATGTACTCTTAAGGAACTTTGGGAGGAGTATGGAATTGTTGGAGACTTATTGGTATAAAATGTAGTTTTACTATACATATGTCGAGACTGATTGATGCCATATTTCACTAGCCATTTACTGCTTTATTTCCTCAAGCCAACATTCATGAACTTATTTCACCTGATATCCTCTATCAAATTGTCAAAGGTACCTTCAAGGATCACATCCTTGACTGGGTTGAACAGTAACTAAAGGATGCATATTCAAATGGTAAGGCACTTCGTATTCTGGCAGATATTGACAGGAGGTACATTGTTTACTGTGGCATAATTTGTATGACTTCAATAACTTATCCAGGATTGTGGCTGCATCACCATACCCTGGCCTTCGACACTTTCATCAAGGAAGAGAATTCAAACAGTGGACGGAAAATGATTTTAAGGCTCTCATGAAGGTGGGACAAGCATCCAAAAGCTGTAAATTCATAACCTGTGCTTACTTTAGCCATCTCTGTAATAGGTATACCTCCCAGCAATTTCTTGTCATGTACCTCCCCAAATGGTGCAGGCTGTAAGTGTGCTTATTGAGTTCTGTTATATTGTTCGGCAATCAGCTATCAATGAAGATACATTGGATGTGCTTGATGCCACTCTTCTGCAGTTCCATGTGAATCGCAAAATCTTTCATCAACTTGGTGTTCAGCCTGATGGGTTTTCCCTTCCTCGACAATGTTCTCTGATGCATTATCAATACCTCATTCAAATGTTTGGTGCTCCTAATGGCCTCTGTTCATCAATTACTGAGTCGAAGCATATCAGAGCTGTCAAGCACCCATACAGGCGCTCCAGCTGCAACAAACTGCTGATAGGCCCACTATGCGCTCTAAGGTCTGGGAGAAGCTTTCCAATCATATCGACACATCATAACAAATACTCTGAACCACTATGAACACCACGAAATCGATTTTGAACACTTTTCAAACAACTTCACATGATTTTGCGACACATCAAATGCTTCCAAACAACTTTGCACTACTTAGAATAACATTGGCCGCCATAGGGATATTTTAAAACCCTTTCGATACACACAAAACATCTGGCATGAGCCACTGCATTGCATATCGAATACTACCAGAAGAGATGATAAAAGAATTAAAATATGATAATGGTGGTTTTGGGGTTTCAACAATCTATTGAAACAACAAGAGGAGTACTCTTACTATATGGTGACACTGTACATTTCATTTATCATCATTTCTCATTTGTTTTTATGTTTTACAATACCTTTATTTGCTGTGCATACTGCCTTGTGTACTACACATGTTCTATTTCCTTTTTAGTACTATTCCTTCGAATTGTATATAGACTTGTATTAGCTACAGTGAGGGACAAAACCTTTCAAATGATTTTTAAAGTTAAACTATTTCTTGAATAACTCAAGAATAACTCCAGCAAACAAGTCCACATTTGGGATAGTGGTAGAGTATCATGTGACTAATAAGTTGCAATTTGTTTTATTACATAATCTTGATTTGTTCCCATGTTATTAATATTTTACTGGTACAAGTTCATTTGAAAGGTTTTGTCCCTCTGGTATGTCAGGCACACAACTTTGTTTAATCAAAGCAAATAAGTACAGATAAAATTATGTGACTTGGTGAAAATATGTATATATACTCTGTGTCCAACTTTCTGTCATTTCCCACACCAAATCCTCCCACATACACTCATTTGATCACTTACTCCTGCTCAACACACTCATGTTCTTGAACTGCTTGACAAAGGACAGTCTTGTCCTGCTATCTCCTCTATCACTGGTATAAGTGTTGGTTCTGTATTCAATATTCTCTCCAAACATTATTCAACACTTTCCAAATCTGTTGGTGGCCATCCATGGAAGCTTTCACCTGCTGACACCCACTATGCTATTCACCTCATCACTTCTCAGAAGGCTGAAAATGCCACTGAGGTAACCAAAACCTTACAAGACATGATCAACACATCATTTACTGTGAAGACAGTATGAAGAGCACTTAGAGGCACTGGAATGAAGGCTGTAACCAAGCAAAAACAACCATTTTTCTCCAAGAAGCATAGGAGGCTTAGGATGGACTTTGCAGAAGCACACAAAGACTGGACAGTGGAGGACTGGAAGAGGGTTATATGGTCAGATGAGACCAAAATCAATTGTTTGGGGTCAGATGGGAAGAAATGGGTATGGAAAAAGCCAGGAGAGGGATTGAGTGATAGGCTGGTGCATGGGATAGTCAAGTTTGAAGGGGGTTCTCTGATGATCTGGAGCTGTATGTTCTGGGAAGGGCCTGGATATGCAACCAAGATTGATGGGAGAATGGATGCTGACCTTTTTGTCAGCATTCTGGATGATGAACTTCAAGAATCAATCAGGTATTACCAGAAAAACTTAACAGATGTTCTTTTTCAGCAGGACAATGACCCCAAACACAAGAGCAAAAAGGCCCAAAAATGGCTTCAAGACAGTGGATTAGAGGTTATGCAGTGGCCCCCTCAATCAGCAGACCTTAACCCCATTGAACACCTTTGGCATCACCTCAAGGTTAGACTTGGAGAGTATGATACTCCAGCATCTAAAATTGCAGAGTTGTGGGAGAGAGTACAGAAGGAGTGGAATGATATTCCAGCATCTCTCTGTCAGAATATGATAGAGAGTATGCCTAGAAGGGTTCAGGCTGTGTTACAGGCAAAGGGGGGTTATACCAAGTACTAGAATATTAGAATAATATTTTATAATACCAGAGGGACAAAACCTTTCAAATGGACTTGTGCCTGTAAAATATTAATAACATAGAAAAAAATCAAGATTATGTAATAAAACAAATTGCAACTTATTAGTCACATGATACTCTACCACTATCCCAAATTTGGACTTGTTTGGTTGAGTTGTTCATGAGTTATTCAAGAAATAGTTCAGCTTCAAAAATCATTTGAAAGGTTTTGTCCCTCACTGTACTTAGAAGAACAAGAGAATAAGTTACCCTCTCCACTATCATCAGATTTAAGAGCAGTTCTCTTGAGTCTTAGCTTGCATTGTATCTCTAAGTTCTGCAAAATATCACGAACTTCTTCAAACTATCGTATCCACTCCTCATTTTATTGCATATCGCCTATTGCCTCTTGACAAATACTTCTTATTTGTTATATTCACTCCTCGACATACCTTGACATTAATACGACATCTTCAAACTTCCTTGAACACCTTCAAACCTCTTCAAAACTTTTTCAAACTATTTCACACACCTTCGAACATCTTTCGAACTATTTCGCACGTCTTCAAATCTATTTTGACCTTTTTCGAACCTCTTCATATGCCTTTAAAGACTATTCATAACATGCCTCATCATTTCACATCACTCACTGTAACTTCTGGGTATCAGTAGTAATATTTAGTACTAACTCGCACCCTTCCTCCAGCCTGTGTTATACTTCTTAAGCCTTTTAACAGGTTTTTGTTAGGTTTCCAGGTCAAGTATTATCACTGCTCAGCCAGATGTTGTTGACAAATCAGTGTATGGATAAACTTGCATCTTCTCGGGTCAATTTCACTATGCATGGTGGCTTCAGATGGTATAACATGAGTCAGAGGAAGGGTGCGAGGTGGTACTAAATGTCACTGCTAAATTCCAAATATTGTTTTTAGTGAGGTGAATTGATGAGGAATGGTGCGAATAGTTTGTAAGAGCATACAAAGTAGTTCGAAATAGTTCGAAATAGGTTCGAAGACATGCAAAATGATTCGAATAAGTTCAAGGATGTGTGAAGTGGTTCGAATAAGTTTGAAGAGGTTCGAAGTATATCGAGAAATGAGTTTTAGCAAATGTGAAGTGTTTGTCAAAAGGCGATAGGCAATGTGCAATAAAACGAGTGAATATGATAGTTTCGAAGAAGTTCATGATATTTTGCAGAACTTATAGATATAACACAAGCTAAGACTGAAGAGAACAGCTCTTAAATCTGACGATGAGTGAGAGGGTAACTTACGCTCTGTTCCCCCTTTGGTATTCTTTTCTAAGTAGTTAATACAAGTCTATATACAAAATGAAGAGATAGTACTCAAAAGGGAAATAAGACATGTGTAAAACATGAGGCAATATATCAAACAATGAGGACTTTATAGATCATGAAACAAATGAAAAATGATAAATGATGAAATGTATAGTGTTCCCATATGGTAAAAGTACTTATCCTGTGCTTCAATATATCAATGAAACACAAAAATGCACTTATCGCATTCTAACTCTCTTTTAATCTCTCCTCGTGTCTGGTAGTGCTCAATATGCAGAGAATTGGCTTGTTCCAAATGTGCTGCATGTATTGAAAGTGTTTCAAGACATCTATACAGTGGCTGAAGTTGTTCTAAATGCTGCAAAGTTGTTCGAAGTGTCGCAAAATGTCGCAAAATGGTTCGAAATAGTTCGAAGTTGTCCGAAATAGTGCGAAATAGTTCGAAAATAATTCGAAGTCAATTTCGTGGTGTTTGTAGTAATTCGGAATGTCTGTTGTAATGTGTCAATACGAGTGGAAAGCTTCTCCAGACCTTATAGTGCGCAGTGGACCTATCAGCAGTAAAGAAACCTATTGTAAGTGTCTATTAATGCTACTACTGGCACTCACCTCAGACTATTTGAAGGGAGTATTCCAATCCAGTCTCATAATACACATGTTCACAACTCATCTCACGAGTATATCTCTTGTGCCTTCATCAGAATGTCAGGACGACCCACCAGTCAGTGCGCTTGTATATTCCATCCAAGCGGTATGTGTTCCTCATTATCTAACACATCTACGATAGCCATGTTGATCTCATTGAGGTTAAACACGCTTTGCTCATGTGGCATACAGGTGAAGAAGTCACACCCCCTTGACCTCATGGCGACTTTTCCAAGACCAACTGGGGTGATCATCAGGACACACGCGAAGGGAAAACTTATCAAATCTGGCCCACATCGAATCTAGTTGGCCTTGTGAATCTGCTGAAGAAGAAACAATGGGATAAGATCCTGTCGAAAGCTTGGGTGGCTGCAGCAGCATTAGCATCCTCCAAGGAGATAGGTGACATTGTACATGTTGTTGAGGATGTTCCAGAGGTGATGGAGCTGGTTGATGGGAATGAGGATCTGTCAGATGATGGTGAGCAGGAAGAAGAGTTTTTGGGAGCACCACCAGTGATAAATATGGACATATCATGTCCGTGACTTTACACATGCTTTCCATTTCTTATGTCCATTGCCATTTGATAACAAATTGAATGCTATATAAATACTACCATTGGATATCTTTTCAAAACTGACAGGGAATAAACAGAAAAGTGCCTGGTTTTCGATGTCTTTTGCATGATGCTTATTTCAAGTTATTTGTACTTTTCCACTTTTGAAAGCTGAAAAAGCACTTTTAAAATCAAAAGGACTGGGATTTAAAAAGCAGTGAACACTTTTTCGCTTTATCGCTTTGAAAAGCAGAATAAGTGTCGAAAAACGGACCTGTGATTTTACTGATGTAGCGAGCTGCACTTTGTGAGCTTCAGATGGCTGACTTTGGGATACAGGTTTTCTGTTCTGGATGGCCAGCAGTGCTTCAACAGCCATAACTGTGGTCTCATCATCATTGCCATTTTCAGAGGTACCATCTGTGTCGACAACATTGGGCTTGTTTGGTGCCGCATTGCTTTTTCCCAGTGGGCATGGTTTTGGCCACTCCATTGGCTGAGCATTTTCCTTGTCTGCTGTAGCTGATTTTCTTTGACCTGTTGCTTTGTGTGCTTTAGAATTCCGCTTGTTCCCCATGGCTCGCAGGATGGAGGATGGATGAGCAGTGATGGAAACAGTGAGCAATCAGGCACTTATCTTTTTGGCTCCGACATCTTCACTACACCCCTTAGTCTATTACTACCCTAACAAACCCTGGGGCGCACTAGATACATACTATAGGTACAACATATTGCAAGGAGAAGTCCATTCTACTCCTTGTTCTCGTGCCAGAACCAACCAAATATTGTGAGGGGGGGTCCAGCAGAAGATAATAAAAAGTGGATGGATTGTGCTACAGACAGTGGGGCGCACTAGAGCTCATCACGACCATTGTTCGCTGTAACTTTGAGGGTCTGCGATTTGTATTCGTTGAGTTATGCGCGTTCGAATATTGGACGCGGTTTTGGCATTTATTTGCATGTGTTACTAGCCGCGCCAACTATTTCGAAAACAGCAATAAATGTTTGTTTACTGTTTCCGTTTGGTTTGAAAATTTCTTCAAACCTAAACTAAATGGTTGGAGCCTTAGCACTGTGCCGCTTTGTGAGATTTTGAATCCCAACCGTGCCGCAATGTATGCGAGCTCCACAATCAGGACATTCTGCATACCCCTCTGCATTGAGAGCTGCGTGGTATCCCCACCGCTGATGTTTAGTAACAGAACCTTTATATGAGGACTTAATATTACATACCTCCTTTACTGACGACATCAGAGCTATGCACGTCGCATAGGCCAGAGGTTGAAACTCTCATTGCCCTAACAGTGTGGTGGGGCCGCCCCGGCTTTCCTTTTCGGTTCTAAGTTGCGTGGCACAAGAATTGGACTTTGAACATTGGGAAACGACACTCGGTCGGTCCGACTGTTTTCATGCTATCAAGTTACCTTTGTGCTACAGGTAAGGAACAAGTCTGTAGTCTGCCTAGGAAGATGTACAAAGGAAAGAAAGGAGATTAGGGCCACGAAAACATCTAATGATCATCCACATAGCTGCGCAACGGCCAGTCCCATTAAAGCTAACATGGATTGGTAAACTACACTATCATTGTGGAAATAGGATGTGTAATTTACAATGACAGAGATTGAGTGTGATAATAATGATACAACTAATAGCAACCTCAACAGGACTGTTACACTACTTTATGTAGAACCTTCTATGCAAGTGACAGTCAGACGTAGAATCTACAACCCGTCTACCTGATCCATCTCATCGCTCAGCTCAGATGGTTTCCCAGAAGGTTGACATCTCTCCAAGTCCACCAAGAAAACATCACCGCTATCCTTCCTACAAAAGTTACGACGCGCGATATCGCCGTGGATAAACCCAGCATCGTGAATCCGTTGGAGAGCCACTTTCATCTTTGTGCGAAGTGTCTGGTCGATTTGTTCGTCTTCAGAGATGGCATTACCGACAGGTTCCAGAGCAAGGAACTGCAGAATCCCCCAAATTTCATAGAAGCCGTGCAGTGTGGGTATCACTTCGCCTTGGAGATCTTGCAGAGCAGCATAGGCGCAAGCCTCATCATCTAGTGAACTTGGTGCATCGGGATAGCGCAAGGCATCAACAACTTTGCAGACAACCTGGAGGTCACGACCCCCAACGGATGGTGGTAGAAATCGCGCGGTTACTACACAACCATTCGCTCCACGGCGAGCGGAGCTGAGGTCAAAGCGACAAAGGCGAAAGTCAATAGCAAGACACTGGTATGCACCATTGACGGGTTGCATATGATATCTTTCAGCGACGCCGACGGCTGCCTTCCTGTCCTTCCAGGCAGCCGATGAGGTTCTAAAGGTTCGACCCGGGGGGGCGGAGGATGGGGTAGGGGATGAATAAAACCAGTTGTCTTCCGCAAGCAACACGATGCCGACCCACGCTTTCAGCATCGAGATAGGTTGGCCAGGTCCGAGTTCGACGAGATAGTACTGAAGGGTCTTGCGATCTGGGGTTTCAGCGCGGCGCAGGAACAAGGCATGCTTCCAATTGGTGAGGATACCAAACCTGTTGTTGTTGAAGGTCATATATCCGTAGGTCTGTTCGAGAGCATGCAAGGATTGTCGGCTGAGGGCGTCACGATGAGTGCCATTAAAGGCAGCGACAAGATTCACCAGATCCGCCGCCCACCAAGTTTTGTACTCGACCTACACCAGCGGGGTTTAACAAGTACACAGGTAGGACTGATACACATACGATAACTTTCGGGTGCGACTGTGTCCCGGGAGACATAATCCACGAGAAATCCGGATCTCCAACAACTGCTCTATTCCCACCACCTGGCATGGAGAAACGTCCGTTCACCCCTAACCTCTTCAACACGGCTTCAGCCGGTACATGTAATGCGACTTTTGCGTGGGCGCGGATACTTTCTTCGTTCTCAACAACGGTGTCCCGTGTCCAGCCGTCGATGTCAAAAGGGGTGGGAGGTAAATGTGCGTGAGTGGTTGCAGATAAGATGGCTTGGTGAATGTCATTCGGGAAGGAGGTCCAAGGAGTGAGGGTCTGAAGATCTGTCCTAGGATATGTCCGTGGACCGGATTTAGCCTCACTATGGATACCAGATGCGTCGAGAACTGCGTCTCCATAATTCGTAAAAGGGAGATCTGGGAGGCTGGTTTGCATTATATACAAGGCAAGCGTGATGTATTACAGTTACGATTTCCACTGGGCCATGCACTCCATGATCGATATTAGTTGTTTGTTGTTTGTGGGGTTATGTAATTAATTAAAAATAAATTCCCTTATTCGTCGTCCACTCACCTCGCTAGTCTCTGCTGCACTCGTTCACGTTCAGAACATGCGAGAATCAAGTCCTGACTGCTTTTCTCAAGTTGACGACTTGGGCCAGGCTTTTCTGGCTGGCTACCTTTCCAATGCCTCGGGGCTCCAGTGCCAGTTTGGAACAGGCAGGCACTTCCATCAATCAATCAAGTGCATTGTTTCTGCTCCGAATGGGCAACATGACTGCTTACTGATGTACCGTTGGTAGGCCAGAACCATTCGCGGACGACCCTCATGGCGGTGGCTCTGGAGGGGAAACTATTGGGAATTATGGTGGGTGCATGTGCCCCTTTGTTGCCTCTTTTTTATTTCCTCAGTTGTTTCTCATTGACAGGACGCAGTGACGAGTGCATTTTAGGGGAGGATGTCCCAGGAGGCGTACCCGAGGAACAACCAGGAGCAGATGCAGGCATGTCATGCAAATTTTCAATATCAAATTAAGGCTAATGCATCAGTCATTTTTACAGCTAATGCAGAATCAACAGACATACCAAAGCATAAACAGGGTCATTCCAAAAGGGTTATCAATTCAAATGAGCCAGTATTCAGACACAGCTTGATATTAGATTATCATTGACATGGTGTGGGAACTCAATACTTCACGGGAACTCAATACTGAGGTTGATACTGAGCCCACAAACCCCACTATTGAGCCTGAAGTTCAGGGTCCTCAGTCCATTTTTAGCCTCTACAGTTCTAGAGACAAAGAAAAACAAATGCTCTGCAAGACTGCAATGCAAGACAGCTTGTTGCTCTGACTTGTGCAATGTATTTACATGTGGATGGGTGCTGTTGCAGTCTGGTTCTTGGGTTGTTTATAGTGTTGTCACTCAGACACTTCTTGATCTCGTACTGCCACCACCTCAAATTGTCCCATGGTTGGACAGAGAGGAGGACCAGTGATAGCACAGAATAGCATCAATAAACACACTCTAGGCTGCCATGTATTTCTATTCCCACTGTCTTTAGGCCTTGAGGCATCAGCCAACACCAACTAGAGGTTCCACACCCCTAGTTTCCACCACCAGCTTGGCAATGTCTGACCACTGGGGATATGCCAGACAACATGGCCCCAATCCCAAATCCAGCCACTAGCCTTAGACTAAGGCAAACAAAGCTAACTGTAAGCCCCCCAGTCAACCAGAGAAAGACAGACACTACTTCGAGAACACCAGATCAGAGCAACAGAGAAAAGGCCTCACAAGCTGAAAAAATAGTCCACTCAGTGAACTGATACAGCTTTGACAACCATTGGCCTTATGGGGGACATCCCCAATGCTGAAACAGGTCATGAATGGCTGAATGCCAAAGGTCTGCTAGCCCCATCATCAACACCAACACTTTCAACACTGGCAGAGGCCCTATTCCAAGTAGGAGCACTGCTGAACATGCCCCTGCAAACACTAAATGGAGTCTGTGCCATTGCCTTTTTGCTACAAGACCTTGAACTAGCAGACACAGCAAGAGGTAGTGAATGCAGTAATCAGAAAACTAACCCCCACCATTGCCACTTTCCAGGACACTTCAAGGAGATGACACAAGAAACTACCACAAAATTATGTAAAAGGTGGGAGAAGCAACAGAGCAAGCAAAATCCTTACTGGAGGAGATTGGAAAAGTATCAGGCAAAATGACTGACACTGCAGAAAGTGGGTCAGGAAGTATAGAGAGTCAGGGGTAATTTAGTTCAGATCAGGGCTCAACAATGACATGAATAATGTATATATTATGTACATAGAGTGCATGATCTGGTTAAAACTGAGGAAGGAGCTGGTTTTATAGGAACTGGGTCCATCTAAATATAATAGGTGCAGATATGATCCACCCAGGGTCAGTGGGGATCACTACATTGTCTCCTTTAGCTTCACCCCAGGGTGAAAGCAACAGAAGAAAGAACAGAAATAAACCTTGTGTTTGCAAGGTAATAATAATATAAAAGAACTGAGTAACACTCTACCCAGTTATGAGGATGTCAGCACAAACTTGGCCTTGCAAGTGGTGCCATTCATTATTGATGTGGAATGCAGGACTCTGAGTCCACAATGAAATATGATTTGAGTCATGTGCCTGTTGAACCAATCATTGATCATTGCATCACATGACTTGAGTCATGTGATCTATAGTGGTATAAACAAAGCTTCTGCAGTTTGACTTGTAGTCACTGCAGCACCTGCTCTTCAGACTGATGGCAATGAAGCCAATGGCTTCATTATAGATACTACATTCCAATTTGGAAATTTTTGAATAACTATGCTACTAGTTTCTAAAATCAATGCAGCAATTCCCTATGATGCAACACAGAGAGCAATTTTCCCTTAAGAATGAACAGCAGCTGTGATGGTGTTGCAGACAAAGGTCTCTCCACAACCTCCAACACTATGCAAGGACATGAGGCTTCCCTTGTTATTGTTCATGGAATCCATTGCAGCATCATACATAAATCTGTCTCTGCCTGTGATTGAAAAGCTGGAGATTGTGAGCAACAGTGATGGCCAACTCTTCAACATTGTAATACCTTTCTTCCTGCAAAAGCCTATTGGCTGGAACATCAATTTCCCAGTTTCCTTTGATGGCAGGTATTTCTGGATAATCAAAAAGGTGTTTGCCTGATCTAATAAGGATCTGGTTGATGAGATGCAAGCCATACATGTAAACCTGATCATCTGTAAAATTTGTATCTGAATAGACCAAAAGGAGCTTGACTCTGAGGTCATCACAAATGTGATGTCAGAACTGGTTCCACAGAATGTCAGGAGATGTTGGATTGCAATGGAGAAGAATGGTAGCAAAGAGCAATCTTAGAGATGAACTGAACTGCATCTCAGCTGCCTCTGTAAGACACTGGACCCACTCTTGGTCATCCTGCAAAAAACCCAATGTGATGCAGGCCTGTTTGAATGTATTATGGACCACACCATTGATGGTGCACAAGTGCTAGAATGATGTTGCACCTGTGACAACAGTAAGGAGCAGCCTGGAATAAAACCTTCCCCTCTGAGCAGAGGAAGCAAAGTACATTCAGCCAATGGCAGGTTCACATGCTGCCTTGAACCCCATTGCTTCTTCTTTTCATTGTAGACCTATGCTTGAGGAAAGTTCTAGTAGCTGACACTATGTGCTACTTTATATCTTCTGTTGGCTTGAAACCAAGCAGTGAGATGTTGTTAGGGCAACACCCACAATCAGCTAGCTGGACTGTGCAGGTTCTCTCTACAAGAAGGGGGTGGGATCCATGCATATGATGGGGGAATTGATGGTTTTGATGCGAGGGGTTATTAATAGATGAGTTGGTTGAGAAAGGCTTTTTGCACCACAAGTGTGGATGGAATACCTGAGAGAACACAACTGGGGTTTCCTAGATGTATATTTACAGTTTATATACTATATTACACATATTGTGCAATGTTGTTACTGATGTGCTTATGCATGCACATACATATTGATGCATGCAAAATAAAATTTTCATGCCAACAAAGTATAGTGTTCTTTGGTGTAGGATAGCATAATTTGACATAATAAAATAAAATAAAATTTAATTAGGTAATGGGGCTGTTTCCTAACATTACCCCCCTTTTATGCCTTGACTTCCAGGTGAGAAAATATTGTATTTTTCCCCTCTGTGAAATGTTGGTAAGGCCACTGATAGGTCCATTGCGCACTCTAGGGTCTGGGAAATGTTCCAAACATATTGACACACTATGATTTATGATTCCAACCTCTACAAACACCATGAATTTGGCTTCAAACTTATTTCATACCATTTTGAACACTTTTGAACAATTTTGAATGACTTTGTGACACTTTGAACACTTCCAAATCACTTCACACCACTTTGAATGACATTGGCCACCATATATCTATTCTAGAACCCTTTCAATACACATAACACATTTGATACGAACTACAGCATTGCAAATTGAGCACTACTGGACATGAGAAGACATGACAAGAGACTTAGGACATGATAGTAGTGCTTAAAGGCTTCAATGATATATTGAAGCAAAAAGATAAGTACTTTTACCATATGGGCACACTGTACATTTCAATTATTCATCATTTCTCATTTGTTTTATGATTAACAAAGTCCTCATTGTTGCACATATTGCCTCATGTACTACACATATTAGATTTCCTTTTTAGTACTATCTCTTCAAGATGTATATAGACTTGTACTACTTACTTAGAAAAATAGAGAAGAAGTTACCCTCTCCCTTATCATCTGATTTAACAGCAATTCTCTTGAGTCCTAGCCTCGCATTGTATCTCTAAGTTCTGCAAAATATCACAAACTTCTTCAAACTTTCATATTTGCTCTTCAACTTATCGCACATCACCCATTGCCTGTCGACTCTCAAAAAACACTTCTCATTTGCTGTATTTGCCCCTTGATATACCTCGACACCATCTCAACTTTTTTGAACCTTTTTGAACTATTTCAGACATTTTCGAACTTCCTTGAAACTACTATGAACATCTTCAAACTCCTTCAAACCTCTTTTGAACCTTTTTCAAGCCTTTTTGTATGCTTCTAAAGTTCATTCACGATGCATCTCACCATTTTATGCTTCTAACCACAACCTTTTGGTGACAGCGGTGATATTTAATACCAACTCGCACCCTTCCTCTAGCCTGTGTTATACTCCTTAGAACTTGTAACAGGTTTTTGTTAGGTTTTCAGGTCGAGCATTATCACTGGAAATTCATCCCCTCAGACACCATTCTCACAATGCAACACAGAGCATTGGGTCAAGTTTAAAGAATTGGGCAATTGCATTACATGCTCATTTACAATTCTCCTTGGGTTCCCATGAGTTATTTTTGTTGGTGCAGTTCTTCCACTTTATTATGAACTTCAATTTATTTTGTTGAAGATGTGAGTCTAAAATTTCTTCAACTACATATTCTGGAGCACCTTCTACCATATTATGTTAGAAATCATGTATGGGCCAACTTGTTTCTCCATCAATTTCCTTGAAGGTCATGGAATATTTAGATCCTTGGTTCTTAGCCATACCAAGTCACCAACTTTGTACTCGTGGAGCAATGGCTCGAGTACAATCCATGTGTCACATCATATCATCATGTGCTTTCATCAATGCCATCTTTGCTTCTTCCTGTACCTCTTGCGTCTTAGATACAAAGTCTTCTACTGATTGTAACTTGATTTCCCTTCTAAGTTCTATTCCCATATGGGGATAATGCCCATAATTAGCAAAGAAGGGTTACATGCGAGTAGCTGAATGGCAGTTATTATTGTGGAAAAATTCAGCAATTGTCAGCCATTTGGGCCAGTCAGTTTGTCGGTAGTTGACAAACATGCATAGGTACTGCTCCAACTGCTGGTTTATTCTCTCAATCTGCCCATCAGTTTGCAGGTGATATGCCATAGATAATTTGGTTTGGATTCCCAATATATTGTTCAATTCTCACAAATGCAGAAGCAAATTGGGTTTCACAATCGGACATAACAATATCAGGTAATCAATGTAACTGTCATACCTGATTTAGATAGAGGCATGCCAAGCCTAATAATGAGGTTTCTGCAGTAGTAGGAATAATATGGACCTCCTTTGTGAAGTGGTCACATACTACGAATATTGCAGCATATCCTTGAGCTTCAGGTAATCCTGTGATAAAGTCCACAGATATATCTCACCATAGCACTTTAGGTATAGGGTTCACCATTAATTTCCCTGTGGGTTTTTCTGGAAATTTCTTTCCCCTCATACATGTATCACATCCATCCACATACCCCAACACATATTTTGAAATTCTGGGCCACCAATAATTTCTCATCACCAATTTCAACATCTTCCATCTTTCTGGATGTCCAGCAGTTGGAATATGATGATGTAACCAGACGATCTCCCTTTGCAAATCTTGATCCTTCAGTACATACACTTTTCCTTGGAGTAACACCAACCCTTGCTCCTCAATCCATTCATCTCCTTTGATATTACCTTTCTTTTCTCCCTTCAGAGCTTTCATGGCTTCCACTACTTCATCATCCATCTCTGAACATTGTCTAATTTTAGACAACATTTCCATTTCTGAGCTATCTATTAATAGATGTTCTCAATGCATAGCACAAATGCAAAAGTATTCAGGTTTCAGTAAGGTAACATTTTTATTGTCCTCCTCCACCCCCCTTTTATGATATGTATGTCTGGATAATGCATCTGCTTTTCTCATTAAGCTTCCTGCTGATAATGCTCAACCTGGAAACCTAACAAAAACCTGTTAAAAGGGCTAAGAAGTATAACACAGGCTAGAGGAAGGGTGCAATTTGGTACTAAATATCACCGCTGTTACCCCAGGGTCATGGTTAGAGGTGTGGAAAGGTCAGACATGTTATGAAAAGTCTTTTGAAGCATACAAAAAGGTTCAAAAGATTTCGAAAGACTTTCGAAGAGGTTCAAAAAAGTTTGAAGTAGTTTTGAGGAAGGTCAAAGATGTTTGAAATGGTTCAAGAAGTTTTGAGAGAGTCAGACTGGTGTTGAGGTATATCAAGGAGTGAAATGAAAAGTGTTTTTCGAGAGATGATGGGCAATGTGTGATAAGTCAAGGAGTGAATATGAAAGTTCAAAGAAGTTTGCAATATTTCGCAGAACTTAGTGATATGATGCAAGGCTAAGACTCAAGAGAACTGCTCTTAAATCAGATGATAGTGGAGAGGGTAACTTCTTCTCTGTTGTTCTAAGTAACTAGTACAAGTCTATATACATTTTAAAGAGATAGTACCAAAAAAGAAATATAATATGTGTAGAACATGAGGCAATATACACAACAATAAAGGAGTTCTTGTAAAATATAAAACAAATGAAACGATAATAATTGAAACATACATTGTCCCAGTATAGTAAAATACTTATCTTATTGCTTGAATATATCATTGAAATACAAAGCTGCCATTATTGTATTCTAAATCTCTTGTGGTCTCTCCTCGTGTCCAGTAGTGCTCAATATGTGATGCAATGGTTTATGCTGGATGTCCTGTGTGTGTCAAAAGGGTTTTGAAATAGCCCTATGGCAGCTGACATCATTCAAAGTGGTGCAAAGTGATTCAAAGGTGTTTGAAGTGTTGCGAAGTCATTTGAAACTGTTCAAAATCATTCAAAGGTGTTTGAAATGTCGCAAAATCATTCAAAGGTGTTTGAAATGTCGCAAAATCATTCAAAACTGTTCAAAATTGTTCAAAGCCATTAAAAACTGTTTAAAATCATTCAAAAAGGGTTTGAAATCAATTTTGTGGCATTTGTAGGGGTTGGGATCGCAAATTGTAATGCATCGATACATTTGGAATCTTTCTCCAGACCCTAGAGCATGCAATGAACCTATCATCCTCCCTCTTACTGAAATCCTGACTGTCCCAGTCAGCTGATCAAAGTCACATGTGAAATGGGTGATCGTGTTGAAAAAGTTAGCGAAGTTCAAAATACCTCTCATTCTTCATTCATCTCCTACATCCTCAAATACTAGCTTCTATCATGTCCCTTCTGGCCAAACTCACCTCCGAGGTTATCAAATACACAAAATTGATGCCAGAGCACAGCATCACCAAGGACCTTGATTTCAAAGTGTGGAAAAAGGGGTTTTGTGAGAAAATGGTATGTTTTTGCAGTTCTATTCATAGTCAAAGATGCTAAAGCATTTCATGTAGGCAGAATATGATGAACTTGCAGACAACTTGGCAGAGGAGTGCAACCTGACCATCCAAAAGGTTGTGGATGTCGTTTTTGAGCTATTCAAATCCATGGCTTGGTGCAAATGGCTTTCATGGGGTGGGGGTCTATTGTTCATGGACTTAGCTGAGGAGGTAGAATGCGAAACAAAGGAAGAGGAGGAATGACAGGTTCAGGAGGAGGAGGAAGAGGCTCAATGAGCAAGGGAGGTTGCGAGATGGGCCACAATCAAAGGTTGAAGGAGGGCATTGATGGATGCACAAAATGCAGCTCTTATTGTGTTTCATGCAAAGACAATTTTGAAGGAGAATTTGCAGTGGGAGAACACAGAGTTTGAGGCAAGGTGAAGGCAATCGAGAGGGTGGAGGCAGAGGAGGTGGAGCTGCCTGTGGTGAGGGTGGCAAAGCAAAAGGCAATGGAGGTTGAAGAGGAGGATGATGGGGAGGAAGAGATCAAGGGCACAGGGGATGCGAAGCAGGTGCATTTTAAAATGAGTGAATTGCTCGATTTCAATGGCCTAGTAAGTTTTTACTTACTTACTTTTAAAGATTTTTTGAACTCCTAACTCTTTCATAGTGTGATTGATGTGCTGGGTTCAAGTCCCAGCTGCGATGTGTTGTCAAGGAGGGGGCCGCTGATGATACTCAACCTGGAAACCTAACAAAAACCTGTTAAAGGGCTTCCCAAGTATAACACAGGCTAGAGGAAGGGTGTGAGTTGGTGCTAAAATATCACCGCTGAGACCAAAACATTGTGTTTAGTGATGCAAAATGGTAAGGGCTGTGGCGAATAGTCTTTAAAGGTGTACGAAGATGTTCAAAAGAGGTCGAAATAGGTTTAAATATGTGTGAAAGAGTTCGAAAAAGGTTTGAAGAGGTTTGAAGTTGTGCGAAGTAGTTTCGAGGAATGTTGAAGTGGTTCGAAGGAATTCAAGGTATATCGAAAAGCAGGTATAGCGAATGTGAAGTGTTTTTCAAATGGCGATAGGTGATGGGTGATGAGTCGAGAGACTAATATGAAAGTTCAAAGAAGTTCACGATATTTTGCAGAACTTAGAGATACAATGCAAAAATAAGACCCAAGAGAACAGCTCTTAAGTCAGACAATAAGTGAGAGGGTAACTTATTCTCTGTTCCCTGTTGGTTTTCTTGTCCTTCTAAGTAACTAACACAAGTCTATATACAAATTGAAGAGATAGTACTAAAAAGGAAATAAGAACATGTGTAAAACATGAGGCAATATATCAAACAATGAGGACTTTGTAGATCATGAAACAAATGAAAAATGATAAATAATTGAAATGTATAGTGTTCCCATATGGTAAAAGTACTTATCTTTTGCTTCAATATATCATTGAAACATAAAAATGCACTTATCACATTCTAAGTCTCTTGTAGTCTATCCTCGTGCCCAGTAGTGCTCGATATGCGACAAAATGGTTTGTTCCAGATGTGCAGCATGTATTGAAAGTGTTTTAAAACAGCTATACAGTGGCCAATGTCATTTGAAGTGTCGCAAAATGTCGCAAAATAGTTCGAAATGGTTCGAAGTCATCCAAAATAGTGCAAAATGGTTTGAAATAGTTCGAAAAGGGTTTGGTAGGGTTTGTAGCAGTTTGGAACATCTGTTGTAATGTGTTGATACAAGTGGGAATCTTCTCCAGACCTTAGTGCATGCAGTGGACCTATTACAGCCAAGTGCATGAAGTGCACTCAAGAGGTGCAAGGGTGTTGCTGGGAGGGGATGTTGAGAAGGGGGCTTCGCACAGGCAAAGCGAGAAAATTTGGGGGCTCAAACCGAGATTTGTGCCCAAAACCAGGTATAAAATTTATTTGAAATTGTTTCAAAGTGATGGCTAACTTGTTTCCAAATTTTGTAGTACATTGAATTTGGCTGGTAGGACCAGTAGCTGACATTGAACTGGTTGCAGGGTTTTTGACACCCTCGAAGCCTATGATCAAGTTCACAGAGAATATAAGCTCCTCTGTAGTTTCGTTTGATAATGATGAGAGGGCCAAAATATCATGGTTTCATCTTGCAGTTGAGAGATTTCTCGATTTTCATGTTTTGAAGCAGCACTAAATCTCCTTTTGTGAAGTTATAGTTGCACATTGTATGTTTGTGAATGAGTTTGAAGTGTTTTGCAGCTTTGATTCGAGAGGCATAAACCTTCAAATATAAAACTTCGAGGTCATTCGATTATTTTTGTAGCACTATGGCTCATCTAGCTATGAGATCTGTTGTCGATAAGATGGAATCAGGTGGTGGTTGTAAGTATGTTGCTTCAGAGATGTCAAGGGGGATTAGAGGATGTGATCCTGTAACTGCAAAGTCAAGAGAACAACCCATGCATTTACAAACCATGACTCATTCTGCCCAAAATACTGAGTGTGCTCCTGCTGACCATTTCGCTTGTTCTCCATCAACAGCTTTGAATAAGGATTGTTGAACATCAAAGTGGGCTGATGAGTCCATTGGCACACAAATTATAACTGCTAATTTAAACATGGTTAATATGATATCATTTCACGAGATACTCCATAGCTGTGACAAACACAGCACCATTGTCAGTTACAATTTCGTATAATGAACCCCATTGACAAATAATATCTTCGAAAATCCAATCACCAAGAGAGGTAGCATTTTGTGTCAAAATTTTCGCCATTCTGCATAAGTCATTAGTGAGCATCAAACTTGTATGATATATTTGAATCTGTTTGATAATGGCATTTGCATCGTATTGATATAGACTTTGCCAAAAAGGGGTGCTGGCATGGCAACTGTTGGTGGAATTAGAACATTTCGCATTTGTCAAATTTGACATAGGTGGCAAGTTTGAATGAACCATGTGATGTTGGCTTTCATGTTCAGCCATCAAAATTGAAGGGCAATGACTGATTTCATAGCGAAAAACATTTTGTGTCCGATATCATTGTGAGCTGCACAAATAATTTCAAGATGACATTCTGAAGTCACGATGATTTTGTGAGCTCCATGGGAGTCTTTTCTCCATAGTTTCCCCAAGTCTAAAAAGAATTCAGTACAATATCGAATAAAGGTAGCATATTCAGTATCTTATAGATCAGGGGGTCGCCCACATCATGTAGCCATTTTTGAATGTGAAGTAATCTTTCGTCATTTATTTTTGCATTATTTGTTTATGGGACATTGTCATAGGTAAGGTCCTCCCCCTTACTGAGATCCAAAGAGAGGGAGAGGGTCGAAATTCGATGTGAAGTAAAGGGTCGAATCATAATGGGGTTGATTTGGTGTATGAAACCATGAAGACGGTCAATCCAGTCTCCGAAATCATCTTCATTGTCAAGGTGAACATCTTTGTCTTGTGGAGGGCATCTCGAAAGTCCATCAGGAGGATGGTGTGTCCCTGCAATGTGGACTAATGTAAAGTGAAATGTTAGGATGGATACTATCTATTGACTGATGCTAGCACTAGGTGCGATATCAGGATTCAAGAGCATGCCTTCGATATACCTTGCATTGACTTTGACAGTAAACCTTCGAACTCCTATTAGATACAATTGCAGTGCTCCAAGAGTGCGATATAGACCATAAAGTTCGAGCTTTGGCTGCAAAACCGAGATTCATGATCATTAAGCATAATCGATCTGAATCGACTGCAACATTGTTTTTGAGGGTTTTTGGGATTGCATTGAGTGAGAAAGAAACCAATAGCAATTTTTGATGTGTCGACTGATAGGATAACTGGGGCTGGAGATGAGTAATCAATAGCTCGAATTGCTATACCCTGTAACCACTCCTTCCATCTCTCATGCCTCAACCATGCCATCGATCTTCCCACATTTCCTCGCCTAATGCACGCATACCTGTCTTTGCATACTTCTGATCCTAATGTTTCCCCTTATCGATATACTTACCTATTACCAGTATTTGCGTCCTGACCAACATTATTCTGATACAATCCCTCATTTCTCTTCTTTTGTTGACTATTCTTTGGCCTTTACTTAATTTCGGTTTAATAAAGTTTGTGTATACTTGTAGTATACTCACATATTCATATTTAACTGTCTTTTAATTTCAATGCCTATATGGAGTCTACTCTGATTCTTAGTTGTAGTTGTGTAATCTCCTGCCAAAAATTAAATGAGTATTATGATGGTCAAACAAGCTTGCAACTCATCCATTGTCAATGATGTGTCAACTTTCCATGAGTCTCATCTCTGGCCCATAATATGTCATGATATACAGTGACTCACAAAACTGAGTCAATGTTTTGCACTTTTTAATTTATTGTTGAATAACTTCCCATAAACAACAAAACCAAACAAGGTATTGGTGTACCGAATAACATACATGATCAGGGCTACCAAACAAACAAAGAATTATGTAATTTTAATCATCCCTCATGGAGATATGATCATTTTAATTCAGGGACTCATTGACTCAGTTTTGTGAGGTGGTATCAATATTATGATAAATTGTAATTCTAGTATTTTGTATGACCTCCCTTGGCCTTAATAACTGCTCCCAACCTTCTAGGCATGCTTTTAATTAAATTCTGACACACCTCTGATGGAATATTATTCCACTCTTCTACTACTCTTTCCCATAACTCCCAAATTCCTTTTGGTGCTGTTGGATACTTGTCTAACTGGTTCTTGAGGTGAACCCAATGATGTTCAATAGGACTGAGGTCTGGAGATTGGGCAGGACAATCCAGAAGAGTAATATTGTTGTTCTCCATCCATTTCTTGGCCTTTTTTGAGGTATGCTTGGGGTCATTGTCTTGTTGAAAAATCACCTCTTCTCCAGAAATTCCACTCTCCTCCAAGCTAGGCAGCATATGGTCCTTCAAAATGGACACATACTGGTCAGCATTTATCCTCCCCTCAACCTCTGCAAGATACCGAACTCCATTCCATCCCATACACCCCCATACCATAATGTTTCCTCCCCCAAATTTGACAGTTCCCTGCACCTCTCTCTCAATCAGCCCCTCTCCCTTCTGTTTCCAGACCCACTCTCTCCCATCTGACCCAAACCTGTTAATTTTAGTCTCATCTGACCAAATAACCCTCCTCCAGTCTTCCACAGTCCACTCTCTATACTTCTGAGCAAAAGCCAATCTTGCTTTCCTATGCCTTATACTAAGCAAAGGCTTTTTCTTCTTCACCACAGCCTTGAATGAGTTTTTTCTGAGAACTCTTCTGACTGTTTCTGAGGAGACTGGAGTGGGGATGATGCTGTTGATGTAATGGGTGGCCTGAACAGCATTTGCAGCCTTGCCAGTGGTGATTTGGGTAAGGATGGCTCTCTGAGAGGTAGATAAGAGCTTAGAAAGACAACCACCAGAGGGGGAATCCAGGTTTGGATGGAGAGCCCTGAGTGTTCTGGATACACTAGACTGGCTGAGGTTGAGTTTAGAGGCAATATTGTGGGTAGAATAATGATTGGAGGCCAGGGAAAGAATGTTTTCCTTCTGAGCAGAGGAGATGGGATGCATTGGAGAATATTGAAGTATGAAGAATGCTAGTCCTAATTAAATACTATAATTTAAGGTCCCATCAAGGGTCACATCACCTTAAAAACCATCTGTCAAGTTTTTGACATTATACAGTTGGTAGAGCATCAGATTCTAATATTTCTGACTACCCCTCACAAAACTGAGTCAATGAGTCCCTGAATTAAAATGATCATATCTCCATGAGGGATGATTAAAATTACATAATTCTTTGTTTGTTTGGTAGCCCCGATCATGTATGTTATTCGGTACACCAATACCTCATTTGGTTTTGTTGTTTATGGGAAGCTATTCAACAATGAATCAAAAAGTCCAAAACATTGACTCAGTTTTGTGAGTCACTGTATGGATAGTGGCCAATGCCTTGTCCATTTCTTGTGAAATTTCTACTCTATTACACATTGCACATGAGTCTGATCTCTTTCACTATGTTAATCAACACTGTTCATTTCTTGTCTCTGTCCTCCCATGTTGACAGGCCCATCTATCACCATCTTCTCTCACTTTTCTATTTCTTTGATGTCTTCATTTGTGTGGTAGCCAACCTTGCACTTCAATTTCTGTGCTCTCATGATTTTGTCCTTGGTCTTCATTGTCTTTAACCCTGCTTGGTCATTTGGTTTAGTTTTTCATATGAATCGTAAACTCAATATGGCTTACTGCAGTGAATGAACCATCCAACAGTGCGATTGATCATAAGACAGTTAGCATCTTGCACATTCCTCCTTTGACTGAAACAACGACAAAAGACATCTGAACCTGTACAATATCACCAATGTGGAATTGCTGAGGTTTGCATTTTTTATATCTGTCACAGTTATCATTTGGGTAAGTGAATTACAGTTTTGTAGTGAGTGTTTTGTATACTGACTTGCATTCATTTGCTCTCCCTTTGTGCAGCACAAAGTACTACACTTAATTATCTTCTGTATGAATGTGTGCTTGTGATGAGTTGCCCCTGCTCAAGTTTTTGAGAATGTTTCAAGGGTTGACTCCCTTGGAAAATGGGATGCTTGGCTGGTCCCCTGCTTCTGTTAGTGGTGTGAGGTAGAAATTCAAAATGTTGAGGGTTGTTGAATTTTCAGGTGAGTCATTCTAGCTTTCCGGTATCCCCTCTGTAAACTGGCAGTCAAGGTGGCCATAAATCTCTTGAGCTGCTAGTATTGCTTGTTCAAATGTTGGAAACCCTAAACCTGACAATATTATACTCTGATGCAGATATTTGATACACTGATATGAGATTTTGTTATTTGGTTTAATGCGATGGATTTCAATGTCCCAGAACAGAGATTGTTACTTGCCTGGGTTTTTCCAGAATAGGCAGCATATCTTTTGAGATAAGTACACTGATAGGTCCATTTCATGCTTTAAGGTCTGGAGAAGGTTCCCAATCATATCAACACATTATGACAGATGCTCCGAACCCCTATGAATGCCACAAAATTGATTTTGAACCCTTTTCAAACTATTTCAGACAACTTCAAACCATTTCGAATGACTTTGAATCACTTCATGACATTCTGAATGCCTTCAAATCACTTTGCACCACTTCAAATGACATCAGCCACCATATAGCTGTCTCGAAACCCTTTTGACTTACATGGCACAACTAATTAAACATGATAATGTTATCATCTCTCTTACTACATCCATCTCTCTACAATAAGCAATCAGGAAGAAAGCAGGGCAGATATTCCTGATGGCTATGTCCCAATCCAAAGCAACAATGAGCAGCACTATCTTGTGCCCCATTTTATGATTCTGGCTACCCACCAAATGATGGAGGCCTATCGAAAGAAAGTAGAATTCAAAGTGCATATGGCACATGGGGGGGTAAGATTTCCTTCAGTTCAAATGTCATTGCCAGTGGCCAGTGGCCAATGCCATTGATGATACTCAACCCAGAAACCTAACAAAAACCTGTTAAAAGGCTTAAGAAGTATAACTCAGGCTAGAGGAAGGGTGCAAATTGGTACTAAATATCACTGCTAATACCAAAACATTGTTCTTAGTGATGCGAAATGGTAAGGATGTGACGAATAGGCTTTTTAAAGCATACAAAGATGTTCGAAATCAATTCAAAGACGTGTGAAGTAGTTTGAAATAAATTCAAATGAGTTCGAAGTTGTTCAGCTAAGCTCAAGGGGGTTCGAAGGTGTGAGCTGGGCTTTGAGTGATGGTAGGTGATGACGAATTGAGAATGAATACGAAAGTTCGAGGAAGTTTGCGATATTTCGCAGGACTTCAGAGATACAACACGAGGTAAGACTCAAGAGAACTGCTCTTAAATCTGACTATAGTGGAGAGGGGTAACTGGTTCTCTGTTGTTCTAAGTAACTAGTACAAGTTTATATACATTTTTGAAGAGATAGTACTGAAAAGGGAAGTAAAACATGTGTAAAACATGTGGCAATATATTATACAATGAGGACTTTGTAGATCAAAAATAAATGAGAAATGATAAATAATTGAAACATATGTGTCCCCATATGGTAAAAGTACTTATCTTTCGCTGTAATATATCATCGAAACATAAAAAATGTTATTATCACATCCTAAATCTCTTGTCATCTCTCCTCGTGTCCAGTAGTGCTTGGTATGTGACAGAATAGTTTGTTCCGGATGTGCAGCATGTATCGAAAGTATTTTAACACAGCTATATGGCAGCCAATGTCATTCGAAGCGTTGCGAAATGTCGCAAAGTGGTTCAAAATAGTTCAAAGTCATCTGAAATAGTGTGAAATAATTCAAAAATGTTTGAAGTCAATTTTATGGCATTCATAGTGATTCAGATCTGACGTGATGTGTCGATACAAGTGGGAATGCTTCTCCAGACTGTAAAGTGCGCAGTGGACTTATCAACATATTTTCTTCTGATGCTCTATTATCTCACTAATCATCATTTTGCAGTCTGAAAACATGACTGATCAACTGTACTATCTGTTGGCCCAAAACCAGCTCATGCTACTAGCCGACCCAGTACATGTCATTGTCCTTATTTGTGTGACTATAGTTGATCCAGTTGCAGACATTGACAGCCAGCAAGCTATTGAACTGCCATGCTGAAGTGAAAGCCCTGCAAAACCAGCTCAACACATCGTATAAGGATGCCAGTCATCGTCTCTACATGGCCAAGGCCAAAAAGCTGGAACAGCAGGATGTCACCTTAAAGACATATTCAACCTTGAAGGAAAGGATGGAGTTTAATCTGGAATCATTCGAATGCAGGTTCTCTGAGATTCCAATCAGACTGTTATCCCATGAGCATGACAATAATGCTGATCCCCCTCCTGATTCTCACTGATGTGATGCCAAGGCCATAACATTTTTATTGTATCTACATTGAACATTGTGTGTGGTATCTAATAATTAAATATTGCCAGTTTTTGAATGGCCACTGTCAAGACACAGCACCAGCAAGACAATGCATGAGTCAAGACATGGCATCAGCCAAAGACATGGCATCGGTAAACAGGATGATGTTGGCCCAAGGATGGCATCAGAGCTAGGTTGCTGGCAATGAGACTTTGAAAAGAAGGAAATCTTACCCTCCCATGTGCCATGTGCACATTGAATTCAACCTTCTTGGAATAGGCCTCTATTGCCTGGTGGGTAACTGGAATCATAACTGTTTAATCAGGGATCAATCACACATTGAAAATGAATAAAAAACACTATTACATCACATCAACCTCCTCGACAAGAAGAGTCAAGCTAGCTTAAGGCTACCCGACTACCAAATTTCGGCCTACTCAAAAAGCTGGGTTTGAGTTTCAAAATGGGAACACCGCTTCATTTGTATATATTGATTGTATAGGGATCAACAACATGTGATTGTTGATCTTCAGCATTTCCATTTCACTCTTTTTCATATCAATATCAACCCCACTGCCGCAGCTGACCTATTATCCATTGTGAACATTACATGCAACCAAGTCCTCACCCAGATCAGTGAGATTGAACAGGCCATCCGCAATGGACTTCAGGATGGAAGTATCACCACAGTGATGAAGGAAAGAAAATTGGTGCTCATGAGTGGATCAGCATGCTATCAGACCAACTATGCACTTATAGATTGTAGAAAATGCTATTTGGGTGGCAAAGAGAGGTCCTCCAGAACATGTGCAGGCTGTCTTCCAGGCCGATGCCTTTTTGTGGGGATTTATGGTAGCATGGTCAAAGTCAGACAGGACAGGGGACCAAAGGTTTATTGAAGGTCAATGGAGGGCAATGAAGACCTTTGATGAGAAAAAGGGGATCACAGGTGCTGCATCCACATCACCTGGACCAACTGAATTGACAATGGCAACAGCGATGGGAGCTGGACCAGCAATGGCCACCAGAGTGGCTGCAGCAGTAGGAATGGCATCATCTACCAGAAGGGCTGCAGCAGCGGGAACAAAAATGGCAGTGGAAATGAGAATGGTAGCAGCCAAGAAAGCAGGGATGGCAGTGGGCAAGAAATGAGGAATAGCAGCAGCAAAGGCACAAAAAGCAGCAGCAGCAATGCCAATGCCAACAAGTATAAAAATGGCAGTGGCACCATCCAAGATGCAGGCTTAACCAGCAGCATCAGGATCCAGAATTCCTGCCCTAGCCCAGCATCCAATACTGCCAGTCATCACAGTGACATGCAGGTTGTGAGAGGTGGAGAGTAGCAAGGGATCAGATGAGGAGATGGATGAGGAGATGGAGAGTGATGCCAGTGCCCATCCCAGGATGGAGCAGAAGTGGCACAACACAACAAGGGAGGCATGAGGAGCACCTTAGCAAGGGAGTTTGTGAACGATGCCATGTGCACAATGTTTCAGGCTTAGGCATCAGTGTTGGGATCAGGTGAATGGCATAACTGCATGCTAGTTCTGTAGGAAAGGGAAAGTTTGGTGCGATCCAGAGGATGTGGATCGAGTGCCAAGAATGAAGAAAGCAAAAGGATTGGCAAGACGAAAAGCAAAGAAGGCACAATTTTCCAGTAAAGACAGTGGAGAGGAATCATCTAGGCAGTTCACTGCAAGAGAAAAAGAAAAATCCAAAAGTGAGTTCTTCCATATCATGACACATAAAACCACTAACTAACACATATACCTATAGTTGTGGAACAGGATATCAACATGGCTGATCCCAAGCTTGAACTGACTGCCCCCCTCCCCTGATGGCCAACCCTCCCCCCATCAACTATTCCCCCCTCACTGGATGTCTATACCAACTGGAAGAAGACATGTACCAGCATCCACATACAAAAACTCTGAAATGTGTTTCACTTGCTTCAAAACAGAGTGAATGACATTGAAGGATACCTTGGGTTGCAGGCTGGCACACAGCCCATCATATTATACAATGGTTACATGGCTGGGCAGGTGGATCACCTAGAGAGGACTCCAAGCATGAGGGCAGAGGTGGATTGGGAAGGAAGGGTGGATGCCAAGGAAGTCAATACCGCTCCCACTCCCATTTCCACTCCTCCCACTTCTCCCACTCCCACTTCCGCTCCTGCTCCCATGCCCATTCCCATGCCCACTCCTGCTCCTGCTCCTGCTCCTGCTCCTGCTGCTGGTTCCCTTTACACTGCCATGAACAAAGATGAAGAGATGGCTGAGCTGGATGGTGAAGAGGGCCTGGCCATACCTGAAGAGGTTGCCGGGGAACAATCCTTGGCTGGCGCCCCCCCCATTCAAATTATTCCCACCACACCACAGGACTCTCACAAAATTGTACAGCCCACAACAACTATGGCCCCATGACTCCCTCTCCTCTTCCCCCCAACGTCGCTCAGTGAGCCTGAGCGTGCCGCCCCGTCATCAGTAGTCAATGTCATCACCTCACCCCAGCTGTCCCCTCCCCCTGCCCAACTGCACCAATCCCCATGCAGGCTGACCCCTGGTCCATCTGGACTACCTTCCAGAAGTACCACCCCTGAGCCTAACCCAGGGAAGAGAGGAGCCACACCTGAGGACAGAAGGGAGACGAAGTGAGCAGAAAGGAATAGATATTATTTGACATGTACATAAAAGTTGAATTAATTTTTTTTTCACGTTACATAGCAATCTATTTGTAAATCTACTTGCCAAATTTCACTTTTTTAATTCTCTGTCTCCTCCCAAAAGCCTAGGTTGAAATGGCTTCCTGCTGTGCAAGGTCATCAGCTGTCCTTTGGATAGGTCATGCCTGTGCTGAGGCCAATGGATTATGAGATGATAGTGGAATCATCTATTGAAATACATCCGGTGCAGAGGGGATATGGTAGGCACCAGCTGCTACCCATTCTGGTGTTGCCATTGCTGATCCCACTGTTGCTGTTGCTGAATATTGGTGTTGCCATTGCCAATCCTAGAGTTGCCGATCCTAGAGTTGCCATTGCCGATATCAATATTGCCATTGCCCCTGCTGCTGCCAATCTCAATGCTGGCCAATTCTGGGAATGTAAATATATTTTGTATGTATTAACATTTTTCATAGTCAGGTGACAGCATTGGCTTCATTCATGGGCTCAGAGAAATCAATGGAAAGAGGAATTTCTACTGGTCACATATGAAATGCATTTAGATCAGCAAATGCTGATTATATCTCCCCTCTGTGACTGAAAAGGGCCTGTATTATGTGAACATAATTCATCTAAACATGATTATCTTGATCACCAACCATGACCAGTAGCACTATGTCAAACAAAACACTCTCAATCTTCAACCCTTTTTCTTTGCAATCGGGCCCAAAATGCCAACTTCAAATCTGGACACAAGAGATCATTTGGTATGCAGAGTCCTGATTTTGTTGAGTTTTGTTGGAGTCAGACAATGCAAGCTTTGTAAAACAACATTGGATGCAGAAAGTTCTCTATGCTGAGCTTGTATGTTGTGATCTTTCCTAAAGAAAGTAAGTATACATCACTGACAAGTATGACAGATGTATGTCATGTTGTGCATCAGCATCGGCATCTCCATCAACCTTATGATGGAGGTGCCAATCCTTCTTCAGTCCTTGGCTGACAGTCTTGCCAATGTCAATTTGGACTACCTACCCCTTGGATTCCATCCATCTCTCTTGGCCTCATTGGATGATGGTGTTGCCAGTGATGGTCCTAGCCATCTGGTGGATTCCTATGTATGTGATTGGTGGGAACACAATAGGGAACTGGCACCGGGGCAGATTTTTGCCAGTGACACCATGGATAAATGCCTCACTAGCTCTTGCCAGTATATCTCTTCTCCTCTGATCACTGGCTCACCACCCAATGATGGCCAACCAGCAGACAATGCTGCCGATAGCCAAGCTGACTGCTGATCTTGCATTGACCTGCAGGCTCTCATTGGGGATATGTTCAATGAAGCACATGGGATCTGTGACTTGGTAGATGGCTGTGAATTGTCAGCAGAGGCTGCCATAAATGCGAATGTCTGGAAAGCAGCAGGGTTTCAATGGCTTCATGAGCTAGCCCTGCTCAAGGAGCTTCAGTCCGAACCACGGAAGTTAACAATGGCAGTGGCAGCAGCATCCACCTGTGAACACACTGGGAGATGGTCAAGGCAATCAGCCACAAGAAGACAATTGGAACTGGTATCTGCACATGCACAGGCAGAACTCGAGCACCTGAAGGCTCTTTCCCCCTCCTCCCACAAGTGGACCTGGGGTGTTGACATCACAGAGAGTGATGTTTTGACATATAACCCATCACTGAAGACCAAATATCATTCTGGGTATGCTCAGTCTCTGGTTGATAGTGCATACGATAAGAATAAGGAGTAATCGATCACAGCCAGTCTTCCAACCTCCATTTCTGGTGCCTACAGTTCACTATCCGCTGTAACTGGTATCGATGCTGGTATTTATTTTTCAGATGCTGGATTTGATAATTCATCACATTCTGCTGCCGAGCCCAATGCTGCTGCCATTCCCCATGTCACCACCATTCCTGATGCTGCCCCTGCTCCCGATGCCAATGATGCTGCTATGTTATGGGAAGGAGAGGATGATGCATCAGAAGATGCTAATCAGCCTACCACATTTCAGGCAGCCATGGCTTGGCAGGACCATCATTCATCATCAGTATCTTCCCACACTGGTTCTCCAACTGGCTTTGATGCCACCACCTTTTATCTTAAAGCTTCTAATTCTCCCTCTTCATCTTCCCCTGCACCTCCCCTTTCAACTGCTTTCCCCACTGCATCTGATGTGGCTGATGTTTTTCTCTCATTATCAGAGACCCATTCAGAGGCTGATTCAATCAGCCCCAATGCCAATTCTGATGACAATTGTTTCCAAACTGGGTCCCCCAGCACCCTCACAGATAGAGAACCCCACTCCATCTTGCATCACACTCCTGATCTATAGTCATGCAGACTTCAGTTATGTTGATGACACTTGGTTGCCTGGCTCTGATGATATGATGGACACTAGTGACAATGAGTGATAGCTTTCTTCCTATAAATATATGGTGCTTTAATTGATAGACCAATAATATATACCTTTAAGGCTGATGTTCATACCAATTGCTGACCCCGGCCCCAGCCCTGATACATATGCTGATGCCGATGCATATGTCTGATGCTGTCTCATAGGTCACCAATCTGTACACCACATTCTTAACATGTCTAGTGTGGTACAGCAAGAATTGAATAGTGCATTTATTTGTTGCTATAGTACATACATACAGTGACTCACAAAACTGAGTCAATGTTTTGGACCTTTTGATTCATTGTTGAATAGCTTCCCATAAACAACAAAACCAAACAAGGTGTTGATGTACTGAATAACCACATTCTTAATATGTCTAGTGTGGTACAGCAAGAATCGAATAGTGCATTCATTTGTTGCTATAGTACATACATATGTATATATACATAGAGTCGTCCACCAAACCATGCCTGTGTGACGTTGATCACATAGTGGCCTAATGTCAATGCTGCTGCCGCTGCCTAATGCCAATGCTGCTGCCGCTGCTTAATGCCAATGCTGCTGCAGCCCTATTGGGTTGCTGACCAGCATGCTGACCCAATTTTGCAGGCCTGCACACTGCAATAAATGAATTATTGCATAAACATGGCTTTTACTGCCTTTATCATACACCAATTTGCATGCAGAATTTGTGCAGACTACACATAAATTACTACATAAATGAGATTAATTTCCAATTGGCCATACCTGTAATGCCGATCTTGATCCTGATCCTGGTAAGGCTGCTGCCGCTGCCATCCCCATTGCAATTGCTGCTGCCTGAAACTATTTAATAGGCTACTGATGTCTGTATTAAATGTATTACTCTTCGGTCTAGCAACCATTGTAATAGTGTATTCATTTGTTACTATAGTAGGTACACATATATAGATTAGAGCATTCGACAGCATCCACCAAACCTGTATCATTTGATACACTGTATATGTTTGATAGACCGTATCATTCGATACATTGTAGCTTATCTATGTGGCAGTTGCCCCATTTGAAAGTCCAAAAACTGGACTGGACTAGACCTTTAAACACTACTCACAGCTGCCATCATGGGCTTATCCCAGCTATTTTCTGAGTCTGAGTCATTCTAACCCTGCATCAAATCAACAGCTGTCTCCATTGTCTGTTAATGCAACTCCTGATACCTTTTATGATCCCCTTGAACCTGCCTTTGATGATATATTGCATGGTGCAAATATCAAAGTACATTACATCCTGTCTCCCATACATGGAAAAAACATCATAAAAAATGAAAGCCATCCACAGTATCCTAACTGTGCTTCAGGACACTCACATGCCACCTTCAAAATTTTTTGTGCTCATTTTGGACAATTCTACAAATGATTTTGCCACATACCAGATTACAGATGTACATTTGCCAAAGCTCAAGAAACTTCGGGACATTGTTTGGAACCATGAGAAAGGTTGTCACCACATTAATTAATGGATGTGTTGGAGCAGACTACATACGCTGCACAGAGGAAGAGACGACACGTTCCTTATAACCTACCTGGGGTTTAGTTAGTCTTAGAGCTAGGGTTTAGCAGAGGTAAGAACACTGTATATCTACTACAGTACAGGTTCTCCTTATATACATAATAGTAAGGATGTCACATGACTCAGAAATGTGTTTACCACATGTATGCACAGTAAGCGCAGTAACATGTGTGTGCTGCATGCATTGCCTCATGTATGCAGCATGCATCAGGATTTAATTTCAACACCCCCCCTCAAACTGTACAGTGCTCTAAGCAGCTAAGTTTGAATCTCGAAAGTAATTCCAAGAGAGTCTCTAAATTTCCTGAATAAGACAGCGCCAAGGTTCTTTGTGAACATGTCAGCTGGATTATCACTTCCAGGAATGAAAACGACTGTGACTTTCTCATTTTCTATGCATTCGCGGGTATAGTGGTAGCGAATGTCTATATGTTTGGTCCTTCTTTCCTGAACTGGATTTGATCTGATAAAGATGGATCCCTGATTATCAGCGCAGATTGGTACGTGCTTCCTGTATATATCCAAGTTCCTGGAATAAGGACTCTATCCACACTATCTGTCGACAAGTGTCGGAGAGAGCCATATATTCGGCTTCCGTGGATGACAGTGCTACAGTTTTTTGTAAATGGGACTGCCAGCACACAATGCCACTTGCTAGAGTAGCAAAGTAACCCATTGTAGATCGGCGTTTGACAGTGTCAGCTGCCCAATCAGAATCTGTGAAGGCCTGCAGCCCCTTGGACTTCTCGCCATCATAGACAATGTTATATTTCTGGGTTCCCACCAGATAGCGCATGATGTACATCACTTTGTCGAGATGTTCTTGGCTAGGATGAGCTGAGAATTGCGACATCTTGATTACTGCATAAGCGATATCAGGTTGCGTTCCGAGCATCAGATACAATAAAGATCCAATCACAGACTGATATTTTGATCTAAGCGTCACGTTGGGCGTTGCTGTGTTTTCCGATGGTCTGTAACCAGTCGGGAGTGGAGTGGGGGTCACTTTGGCATTTGTCATCTTGAATCTCTCAAGCACTTTGGCGAGATATTCAGTTTGATCGAGTTTGACTTTGCTTGCAGTCTGGGTGATGCACATGCCTAAGAATTCCATGACTTTGTCAGTACTATGGCACTCCCAATGCTTTAGACAAGCATTTTTCTTTTTATCCACAAGTTTCTTGTTCTTCCCCATAAACAAGCCATCATCAACATAGATGAGTGCAATAACAATGCTGCCTGTCTTAGGAACCTTGTGTATGAAAATGCCGGCATTGGAGCTGGCGCACAGAAACCCAATGGTGTGCATAAATGCCTCTAGCTCTTTCCACCATGCAATATCGCAAAATTGGTTTGGAACTTGGCTTATTTCGCTTGATGGTTTGACTGCTTTTGACAACATCCAGCGAATAAGCTTATCTCCTCCTTCCTTGGTTATCTTTTTAATATAACCTGCTTTGTCCAGTTCCCCCATTGGGTGATTATGTTCTTGATCATTGGAATTGGGCACACTCTCATGGGGTGCCAAACTCGGTCCAGCAACTGGTTCTTTCTGTTGAGATTGTGGTCATGTTCAGTTATGATCCGAATCTTGACCCACAGATCTCTTCCAATATCGATCACGTGCAATGTCTCTCTCTATGTCAGAAGGGAGTTGCTTCTCTCCATAGGTATTGCCAGGATGGTTTGGGATGTTCCTCTGCCTGCCTGATCGACGGGGCAATTGCTGCCATTCCTGTTGATCATCACGTCTTAAATAAATGACCACTCATCTGGAATGGATGGTGATGATTCTATACTGCCACAAGATCCACCCCTTCCTCCATCATCAGAAAATGATGATGATGATGTACCAAGTCAGCAAAAGGCACATGATGATGTGACAGATGCTTCTCCTCCGCTGCCTCCAGTAACCACTGAGGACGTTCATCCAAGACGTGATGATCAACAGGAATGGCAGCAATTGCCCCATCGATCAGGCAGGCAGAGGAACATCCCAAACCATCCTGGCAATACCTATGGAGAGAAGCAACTCCCCTCTGACATAGAGAGAGACATTGCATGTGATTGATATTGGAAGAGATCTGTAGGTCAAGATTCAGATCATAACTGAACACAACCACAATCTCAACAGAAAGAACCAGTTGCTGGACCGAGTTCGGCACCCCACGAGAGTGTGCCCAATTCCAATGATCAAGAACATGATCACCCAATGGGGGAATTGGACAAAGCAGGTTATATTAAAAAGATAACCAAGGAAGGAGGAGATAAGCTTATTCACTGGCTGTTGTCAAAAGCAGTCAAACCATCAAGCGAAATAAGCCAAGTTCCAAACCAATTTTGCAATATTGCGCACCTACCATGGCAGCAGCAACGTGAGTGGAAACAAGCTTGTCATGAAGAATTAGAGGCTCTTTGTAAGTGACAAGTCTATGACATCGTCGATCTTCCACATGATCAAAAAACAATCAAAAATAGATGGGTTTTCTCCATAAAATCGGATGGAAGAAAATGAGCCAGACTCATGGCCAAAGGCTTTTCACAAGTCGAAGGCATTGACTTTGATGAGATTTTCTCACTGGTAGTCCACTATGAGACCGTACGCCTCATGTTTGCACTTGCATCTCTAGAGGGCATGTATATGACCAGCCTAGATGTAAAAACCGCATTTTTATATGGCAAACTAGATGAGGAGATCTCTATGGATCAACCCGAGGGTTTCAGACTTGAGGGAAAAGAGCCCAGAGTAATGCGCTTATGCCCAGCATTGTATGGCCTTAAACAAGCCTCACTTGCATGGTGGAAAGAGCTAGAGGCATTTATGCACACCATTGGGTTTCTGCGCGCCAGCTCCAATGCCAGCATTTTCATACACAAGGTTCCTAAGACAGGCAGCATTGTTATTGCACTCATCTATGTTGATGATGGCTTGTTCATGGGGAAGAACAAGAAACCTGTGGATGAAAAGAAAAATGCTTGTCTAAAGCATTGGGAGTGCCATAGTACTGACAAAGTCATGGAATTCTTAGGCATGTGCATCACCCAGACTGCAAGCAAAGTCAAACTCGATCAAACTGAATATCTCGCCAAAGTGCTTGAGAGATTCGAGATGAAAAATGCCAAAGTGACCCCCACTCCACTCCCGACTGGTTACAGACCATCGGAAAACACAGCAACACCCAACGCGATGCTTAGATCAAAATATCAGCCTGTGATTGGATCTTTATTGTATCTGATGCTCGGAACGCGACCTGATATCGCTTATGCGGTAATCAAGATGTCGCAATTCTCAGCTAATCCTAGCCAAGAACATCTCGACAAAGCGATGTACATCATGCGCTATCTGGTGGGAACCCAGAAATATAACATTGTCTACGATGGTAAGAAGTCCGAGGGGCTACAGGCCTTCACAGATTCTGATTGGGCAGCTGACACTGTCAAACGCCGATCTACAACGGGTTACTTTGCTACTCTAGCAAGTGGCATTGTGTGCTGGCAGTCCCATTTACAAAAAACTGTAGCACTGTCATCCACAGAAGCCAAATATATGGCTCTCTCCGACACTTGTCGACAGATAGTGTGGATAGAGTCCTTATTCCAGGAACTTGGATATGTACTGAAGCGCATACCAATCTGCGCTGATAATCCGGGATCCATCTTTATCAGATCAAATCCAGTTCAGGAAAGAAGGACCAAACATATAGACATTCGCTACCACTATACCCACGAATGCATAGAAAATGAGAAAGTCACAGTCGTTTTCATTCCTGGAAGTGATAATCCAGCTGACATGTTCACAAAGAACCTTGGCGCTGTCTTATTCAGGAAATTTAGAGACTCTCTTGGAATTACTTTCGAGATTGAAACTTAGCTGCTTAGAGCGCTGTACAGTTTGAGGGGGGGTGTTGAAATTAAATCTCTGACACATGCTGCATACATGAGGCAAACCATGCAGCACACACATGTTACTGTGCTTACTGCGCATACATGTGGTAAACACATTCCTGAGTCATGTGACATCCTTACTATTATGTATATAAGGAGAACCTGTACTGTAGAAGATATACAGTGTTCTTACCTCTGCTAAACCCTAGCTCTAAGACTAACTAAACCCCAGGTAGGTTATAAGGAACATGTCATCTCTTCCTCTGTGCAGCGTATGTAGTCTGCTCCAACAGTTAGTGCATCGCATATTGAGCACCACCGGACACAAGGAGACATGACAATGGGCTTTTAGAATGTGATTGTGGCACTTTGATGTTTCAATGATATATTGGATTAATAGAACAGGTACCTTTGATACATTGTGACTCTGTACACTTCCGTTCTTATCATCTCTCATTTACTTTATGATCTGGAAAGTTCTTTATTGCTTTATATCTTGCCTCATGTTGTCCACATGTTTCATTTCCTTTTAAATACCATCTCTTCAAAACATATATAGGCTTGTACTAGCTACTTAGAATGACAGAGAGGAGATCATTTCCTCACATCCATCACCTGACTTAAGAGCAATTTTCTTGAGTCCAAGACTTTTATCTTAGTCCCAAAGTTTAGCATATTACCACAAACTTCTTTGAACTTTCTATACTAGCTTCTTGAAACTATCATCTATCATCTATCATCTATCCCCTCTCAAAGCCTTTCCAATCCTCTATAGCCCATCCTCAGCATCCTTTGAAACCATCCTCATCCTTTACAAGCCCCTCAAACATCCTCGAACTCCTTCAAACATCCTTGAACTTTCCTCAAAGCACTTTGCAGAGCTTTATATGCCCTTGAACTTCATCAAATATTATTGGACCTCTTCAAACTTAGTTCCCCCATTCTTGGGTAACAGCAGTGATATTTAGTACCACCTCACACCCTTCCTCTCACTTGTGTTATACCATTCAAGACCTTTCCAGTGGGTTTTGTTTGGGTTTCTAGGTTGAGTATCATCACTGCAGAAAGAAGAACATTAACATATGCAAATTTCAGGGTCCAGACCTCTTTGAGATTGAATAAGAAATGTAAAACTTCAGCTGAGTAATTGTTTGACCCTGCAGCATGAAAAATGCATGCAAGATCAGGGAAAATGTCTTCAACTCATCCAAAATCACCATCCAATACAGCTTTAACAAGTTCTGTAACATAGAGTAAGTCATGCATAAGATGTACTACATTGTCATAAACAATATCATTGGGCTGGGAATCTGGTGGATTGGGAGTAATATCTTCATTGGGGATCTCATCTTCAAGTTCAGGGCCCCTGGCATTACAATGAGCACCTGAGCTTGAAGGTTTAGGTGGCTTTGATGCTGGTTCAAATTTTGAGGTTGGGATTGCATATTTCTGAAGGATTATGCATGCAAAATCTAGGAGTGTAGAGGGGGTAGGGTTTGAGGCTGCAAAGGCATCACATGACAAGAATCCAGATATGTCATGCCATACATTTAGAATAAGGCCATTGAAAATCTGGGTAGGAGCAACCAGCAATGTGTAGAAGTCAGGACAATCTGCATTTTGCTGGACTTTTTCAAGGACTGCAAATAAGTGTGACAAGCTGTCTGATTGACTGATTGTGCCTTGGTATGTGTGAAGAAGTGCCCATATCAGATTCATTATCAAATAGAATATCCTGAAACCAAGCTGAAATATCTCCTGATGCATCTGTGGAGTGAGGTTCTTTTTGCATATTGCCTGAGCACCACAATTGCAAGCATTTGTGAGCTGGTCATGAGTTGTGGAGATTATGAGGTCATTAAGATCAGCCAGATTGCACTTGAGTTATACAAGGTAAATATCATCATGAAAAAGGAGGTTTCCCTTCACTGATGCTTTCTCAATAGTTGAGACTCTAAGCAGAAAGAATTTGGTTTTGTGGTTTGGCAGGAGTGGGTGATATAGCCATTGTTGAAGATCAGGATGCAAGTGACAAAATCCAGGGACATATTTGATAAGAATCTTGATGATGTTGACTTGAGATTGGAACTGGTACACTTTCATGGACTGGATAGATAGACAAAGGTCTGATATCTTGAGTGGACCTGCTTTCACAAAACAAGCCATGATTGTCAATATTTTCATGTATTCTGGATTTTCACCACTTCACATAGAGCACCAACAGTTCTTGATTGTACTTTGTTTGGGGAGTTCAGACCTTGTTCTGGGTGGATAGAGGTTGATTAATTATAACAAGGTTGGGAATGTGCCTCCGGCATGTGTTAACATGTTTATTAAGTATGGACTTCATTTCTATGTACATAGTACTTCATTATATACAATATTTTTGGTTTTTGCACTTCCACTGTCACTTGGCCATATTGCCTTAATGTTGTGCACAGACCTTACATGTGATATCACCACATAGAACCACCCATGAGTGAAGTTTGGCACACATTGTTCACTGTTCATTAATTTTATTTCATTGCATTTTTTGACTTTGGTGCACATTGTTTACTTCATTGCATTTCTTGACTCAGTCTGTGAATGTGTGAGTGGTGGTTCATATTCATGGGCCAGCTCACATATACATAACACAATGCTTAATTTCACTACAGTTACTCAACTCTGCAGTTGCCTTTGGACTTGGGGGGTCATGGTCACACAACTCTTTAGTTGACTTTTAGATAGTACACAACTCTTCAGTTGACTTGGGACCATTGGCCCAAAGTCAATGTGGATGGATTGTGGTGTTTATCCCCTTCCACATCTCCCCCATCCCCATCTCCCCCATCACCTTCCTCTGCCCCTCCTTCCCCATCCCCATCCCCATCTCTCTCTTCCCCCTCTTCCACTTCTCCTTTTCCCTCTCCCCCTTCCCCTTATCCACCTACCCCATCCCCATCCCCTTCTCCACCTACCTCACCCCCATCCCCTTCCCATCTCTACCTCCCCCTTCCCTCTCCCCCTCTCTATCCATCCTCCTCCTCCCCTCTCTCCCCCTTCTTTCCCCCTCCTCTCCCTCTTCTTCTTCACTCCCCCTCTTACCCCCCCTCTCATGTTCTCCCACTCTCATATCCTCACCCCCTCACTACTTCACCCCCTTAACCCCCATCACCCCCTCACTCACTCCCTCCCCCCCTCACTCACTCTCCCCCTCCTCATCTCCTCCCCCCTCCTTCCCCCTCACTACTTCACCCCCTCCTCCCTTCACCCCCTCACCCCTCACCTTTACTCCCCTCCCTCTCTCCCCTCTCCCCCCGTCCATCCATCTTCCTCCTCCCCTCTCCCCCCTCCCCTACTCACTCCCCCTCTCCCCCATCACCCCCTCACCCACTCCCACCTCCCATTCCCCCCTTCACCCCTTACCTCCCCGCTTTCACAGCATAGCAAATGGAATGACGGTTGCTCCTCAGTCAAATTTTATTCAGGAAACACTGCAATATAGCTCCTTACATGCCATGCAGACATTATTCTACATAGCCAATGAGCCCAGAGCCCAAAAAAAAAGTTCAAGGTGGCAAAAAATTGGCCAGAATTTCATTTCCCACCTATGACTTATATTTGTCATCATTTTCTCACAGTCAAGGGTTAGTCATGAATCTCCCACCCCTTTGGAGTTTGTCATGATTCCCATGACCCCTTTACATGACCATGCTCACTTTATTATTGACAAGGTTTTTAAATGTGCTTCTGGCACACGTTGTTCACTGTGTTCATTGATTTTCTACGAGTAGTGGCACACATTGTTCACCATGTTCATTGATTTTCTATGAGTAGTAGTTACATATGGACAATATATATTTAATCTGATTTTCTATGAGTAGTAGTTACATATGTACAATATATATTTTAATCTAATAACACTTCATCATATACAATATTTTTTGTCTTTGCACTTTCCTCTGAGCTTGGCCATATTGCCTTGATATTGTGCACTGACGTGACCTGTGATATTGCCACATAGAACTGCCCATGTGTGAAGACAGGACTCCTGAAATCCAAACCCACATGCTTCACTGACTGCCCTTGTGACTTGTTGATCGACATTGAAAAGCAAAGATGAACAGCAAACTGCAGTTGAGAGAGTGTGAAGGGGAGTTGACCTTCACTGGGCTGAAGTTGCATCTGTGGAATGAAAACAGTCTCTTCTGCATTATCTCCAGTGATCAACCGAATCTCCAAAACCCTATTTCTGATCCAAGTCAATATCCCCCGACTTCCATTGCAGACCCCTCCAGCAATATTGAGATTGCGAAGTATCATCACAGGGATGCCAACCTTGAGTGCCAAATGTGCCAAAGGTAGACCTGAGCAGTTGATGGAATTAAGATATTCTTGGGGATATAGAAGTTCGCCATTCTCATCATTTGCAATCGAGTCAGCACTGTGAAAGACGTGCTCCTGTCCAGGAAAATTGTAAAGAATGTGATGGTTCAAATCATTGACATCATCATTCTTGCTCGCCAGGATGACCCGCTCCGAAAAGTATTGATCTGAATGCTGAGCCTGATCATAGATGCCAGGATAGATGGTGTTGATGAGGGAAGTGATGGTGTTCTGAGGACATTTGAGATGATCAGGAAGATTGATAGTGCCACCTTCATCTGTATGACCACCCTTTCCAACCTCCAACTGCCACTTTGTGAAGTTGCGCTCCTGAAGATTGTCTGTGTTCAAATGCATGTTGATTTTGAGATGAAGGATTTTGATGTGTTGCCAGAGAACAGAGCATTGCAAAGAAGCACCAACAATTTGAGGTCGAGAACCCTTCTCAATGACAGGCAGGATCTGATAAAAGTCCCCACCAAAGACCACAGGCACACCACCAAAGGGTTTGTCACATTGGAGAATGTCTTTCAGAGTGCAGTTGACAGCTTCATGGAGATGACAATGCTGCATGAGTGCCTCCTCCCAAATGATCAAGTCAGTCTGCTGCAGGAGCTGTGTTCGTGTTGAACCTCTGGAAATGGTGCAGGTGGATGACTCATTTATGATGATTGGAATCTGAAAGCAGGAATGGGAAGTACGACTGCCTTTGAGCAAAAGAGCAGCTATTCCAGATGATGCAGCACAGAGGACGATCTTGCCTTGAGAGCAAAGCTGATGGCAGAGGGTGTTGTAAACATAGGTTTTGCCAGTGCCACCTGGACCATGGAGGAAAAATGTCTGGCCAGTCTTGTTGTTGACTGCATGCATGATCTCATCAAAGACAGCCCTCTGATCCTGATTGAAAGTGTCCAGATTCTGTGCAGCCAACTCGGCCTGCTCCACAACATCATATCTGCGCTGCTCTGCGATCAACCAGTTTTAAATGTTGGCATCTCAATTCTGAGTGATCTGAGGCATGTATCCTTCTCGAGAGATTTCCCATAGACCATGAAAAGCTGAATGATAAGATAAAGGCCACAATCATGAACATTGTCATCAGTAGGGTTGATACTAATGTTGGTGTGCAGGAGCTGATATCTCAAGTCATCGCAAATGTGAGGCCAATATGTATTCCAGAGGTGGACAGGATCAGAGGGAGCACAGTCCCGAAGGATGGTGACAAAAAGATTGCAAAGCTGATGACCGGTTTCCATGGACTTTGCTTCCTCCAGACACTGCTGCCACTCTTGGTCATCCTCCAAAAGGCCCCGGGTGAGGCAGGCCTCTCTGAATGAGGGTGTGACAATGCCCTGAAAAGTGCGAAGGTCTTTGTATGATGTAGCACATTTCACAGCAGTGAGAAGCAGCCTGAGGTAAAAGTGTTCACTGGCACTGGGTGGAGCATAGAACATCCTTCCAATGGTGAATCCTCTCTGCCTGGGCTTCTACTTGTGAGCCCTTTGATCCCCCACAAATTTGGAGGGAAAGTCCTGGTAAAAAACGACCTGTGCAAGGTCTGGATACTCCTGATTGGCCTTGAAGAAGGCAGTGAGGGTGGTGTCACACTGTGCAGCATGCTGGATGATTTCCTGGATAGACTGTGGACTGTTCTGATTCCAAGTGACATACTGCTGGCCAGAAAGGTGGACCTGAAGATGGACGATGTTGGGAGAAGCACCATGCATGGTGAAGTGGAAGAGGCACCAGATGCTTTCGCATGCAGATATGTAGCAAGTGTCAAGGTACTGCCTGACTTCATCATTGCAAGTTCCAAACTCCATGGTGATGCAATCATGGCCTTTGTAGACATATTTGTAGATGTACTTGATGGACTCAATATTGATGTGGCAACAGCACTTCCAGATGAGATAGGCAGAGTAAGTGACCACCCAACAATTGTCAACCTGCTTTCCCCAAACATGATATATCTGTCCAGTGTCCCGACGCTTGGTAGAGGCATAGGCATCCTCAGAGATGGTCGTCTGATCCCTGAATGGCTTGGGGAAACCTTTGGAGCACTGTCCATTCACCATGCAAGGAGCTGCAGGGTTCTCTGCACCACAGGTTTTATGTACCATGAACTTCTTGATGAGGTCGAGGAGCTCAGGATCATCGTCAGGAAACTCTGAAGACAGAAGGCTGTCTATCTGCTCGGGGGTGTGAAGCTTGGGTTGCTCATCGAGAAAGATAATGCAGTGCATGTGAGGAAGGCCACGCTTCTGAAACTCGATGGTGAATAGATAAGCCACAGCCTTTCCAAATATGCCAGCCTCAATATCCTTGATCATCTCCTTCTGCTTTGCATAGAATGCATGAACGACAAAATCCGGGCAATCTGCTGCAGTCTGCCCCAGATGAAGAGCATCCCATATTTCAGGCCAGGCAGGGTTGGCAGTGATGGTGAGAAAGATATTGCCTCCATTGCAGTGACGATTGATGGTGAATGCATCCGGAAGAAGCTGCTGCATGTGACATGTGCTTCCTGCAAAGGACGAAGGAAGAATGATTCTTTGACCCAGAGACTCTGTGTCCACATTAATGTTTGTGGCCACAACATATGCCAGGCCAACATAGACTTCACCACAAATAGTGTCCTGATTCATCAAAATCCAGTGCAACTGATCCTGCTCAGCAGTGGCCCATCCATCGCACACAAACTCCTGAAAGATCTTTCCAATCAGAAAGATATGCTGGGGCTCAACAGCAGGTGGTCGAAGGTGGAGGCGATAGCAGTAGAATTCAGACTTAGAGACATGTTTGTGAACTCTGGCACCACCTCGGTTGTTGGCATCAACTGCTGCATACTCGATTTGAGGGTGCCATTGGAGCTGGCCAGTAGGAAACAGCAAAACATAGTGAAGGGCCAGATAGAGGGGATGGATGTCACTGATGCACTGAAGGGGAGGGCATGCCTGCAGTAGAGAACAATGTTGTGTGTGCTCTCTGGCTGATCGCCATCACCTGGAAAAATGACAGCAATCTCATTGTTGGTAGCATCGGGGAGATTGTAGTGATGGTCACAGGATTGATCAAAATGCAAAGCTATCTTGCACTGCTGGTGTGGAGGCAAGTTCCTGGTGAGCTCATGAGCCTGCTTGTACATCTGAACTGCTGGATGGTGACGGTGGAGCATGTCCTGAAGAGTAAGCAAAGTGTGGTGATGGAGGTGAGTGTTCCAGGCATTGGCCATGTGAAAGTTAACTGCATCAGCTGGATCATAAATATATAGCTGAGCATAAACAGGAGGTTCTCCCTCTGGTGGAAGAAGAGATCCAATCTTGTGGGACAGCTTGCCATGGAGTTTGTAGACATAGGGACCAACACCATCATTCACAGCCTCTTCACCCTCATTGACTAACTCATCAATCTTCTGACCGATAGAAGTCATGGCGAGTGCATTATTGTGAGTGTGGATGCGATCACAAAATAATTTTCCAATGTCGTCCTGAGTGGTGAGCAATTGGATAAGCTCAGGTGGGACTGGGTGAAGAGGTGGCAAAGCAATCTTTCCACTCAGGCAGCACATGCTGAATCAAGGATGAATATTTGAGGATTTCATAAGATGTTCAGCCATCCAGTGCAAAGCATGGCAATCAGGGCACTCCACATCCATATTTCCCAGATCATGAACAGGCCAATCTGGATTAAATGGCTGGCGGGCAGGAGGCAAAATAGGTGGTGGTGGTGGTGGTGCAGGATCGATAAGCTGAGCGACCTTGGAGAATGAGGTCAGTCACCAAATAAAAAATTACAAAATCAAATATGAGCATACATGTGGAGGAATATTGGCAACAGGAATGATAGCAGCAGGAACAGGGGGAACAGCAGCAGGAGGATCAAAAACAGGTGGAGGCAGAGGTGGAGGTGGAGGCAGAGGTGGAGGTGGAGGAGGCTACATCATCATACTGTCAGACCATTTCACATCATGTAAAATATAATGCAACATACAGCTTCAAAAGGTGGAAGTGCAGCATGCTGGTCAGCAAGCTCAGCCCATGCCATTGCAGGCACAGCAACAGGAGGAATAGGAGCAGAAACAGGAAAAGCAGGAGCAGAAACAGGAAGAACAGGTCCAGCAACAGGAATGGCAGATCCAGCAACAGGAGGAACAGGAACAGGAGGGTAAAAAACAGGAGGAGGCTACAAAATTTTTATTGTCAGTTAAATGTCTGTCACCTGCAAGAATAATCCAACTTACAGCTACAGCCGGGAAAAAAGGTGGAAGTGCAGCATGCCAGGCAGCGAGTTCAGCCAAGGTCAATCTAGGAGCAATGGGTTGAGGGACAGCAGGAGGGACAATCATTGGAGGCACTGGAGTAGGAGGAAGAGGCTACATCAATATGCTGTTAGTCATGATCCATCACCTGACAGAACAATTCAACATACAGGAGGTGCAACAGGAATGGGAGGTGCAGGAATGGGAGGTGCAGGAACAGGAGGATCAAAAACAGGAGGTGCAGGAGGGGCATGTAAAAAATATGGGAGAGCTGGATTGTGTAAAGGAGCAACAACAGGCTGAGGTGGAGCAGCATGACTTGAGCCTCTTCCCCTCCCTCTTCCCCTTCCTCTGCCCCTGCCTCTTGCAATCTGTGGAAGGGGAGGAAGTGCCACCAGCTGCTGTGCCAAATGAGGAGGAAGGTGATTGTATTGAGGAGGTGGTGGAGGAGCAGCCACAAAAGGATTGGCATTCAGCAAGCCAATATTATGGGCTGGCGGCAATGGCAGCAGTGGCTGGGCAATGTGCATAGTGCGAGCATGTTGTGGAGTCCAGTGGCAAGTAGGGCTATCCAAGGTCCATTGGTCCTGTTCAGTTTGCTGTGCAGCCATCCAGACACATCGAGGAGTGTTGGGCAGAGTTGGGTCCATGGGAATTGGGGAGCTCTCTTACAACAGCGGAGGATGTGACAATCTTGCAGGAGGCTGTGAAATCGGTGCAAACAGTGGCAGTTGATAGTGGAGCAACTTCCAAAAATGGAAGGGGAGGCAACTGCAAACCCGCCAGCCCAATCTCCCTGCACACTGTGCCCTGAGAGAGGTCCAAAAAACAACTGGCAGACACTCCTTTTGTTGAAAAAAGAGAAACCAGGGAGGTAGAACTTCACAGAGCTTCACCTTGGTCTACAGATACTCCAAGAATGCAAAAACAACCCCACTGGAAAAGAGCCAGAGCCAGAAAGAGAGCAGAAAAGCTAGAAGTGGCCAAAACTCAGCCGAAAATTTGGTTTTTACACCCAGTAAGCCAAAAATTAGCCAAAAATATTGTTCCTACACTTAGTTATTAGATTTGTCATGATAGGCACACCTTATTATATTTTTCAGCAGGTGAAACATTAGCTGAAAATTTGGTTACTACACTCAGTGATTAGATTTGTCATCATGGTAACCTTATTTGTCATCAGGCCAAAAAGTAGCTGAAAATTTGGTAAGTTATTAGATTTGCCATCATAGGAACACCTTATTATATTTGTCATTAGGAAAATATTTGTTCTGATGGGAACAGTTATATTGCATTTGTGATTGGGCCCAAAACTTAGCTGAAATTTTTTCATATCATCATGGAAACAGTTATTACAATTGTGATCCAGCCCAAAAATAGCCAAAATTTTTTTTTGGCTAATTTTTGAAGTGATGGAATTAGCCAAAAAGTTCATTTCCCACCTATAACTTATATTTGTCATCCATTTCTCACAGTCAAGGGTTAGTCATGGAACTCCCACCCCTTTGGAGTTTGTCATCCATTTACCCATGCCACAGTCACATGACCGATCTCGCTTTATTATGGACAAGGTTGGGAATGTGCCTCTGGCACACATTAACATGTTTAATAAGTATATACTTCATTTCTATATACATAGTACTTCATTTCTATGTTAGTCTAATAGTACTTCATTATATACAATATTTTTGGTTTTTGCACTTCCACTGTCACTTGGCCATATAGCCTTGATGTTGTGCACAGACATTACTCATGATATTGCCACATAGAACCACCCATGAGTAAAGTATGGCCCATGTTGTTCACTGTGTTCATTAATTTTATCAACATCTCATTGCATTTTTTGACTTCAGTGCACATTGTTCACTTCATTGCATTTCTTGACTCAGTCTGTGAATGTGTGAGTGGTGGATCATTTTCATGGGCCAGCTTGCATATACATAATACAATGCTTAATTCCACTACAGTTACTCAATTCCTTAGTTGCCTTTGGACATGAGGGGTCATGGTCACACAACTCTTTAGTTGACTTTTAAATAGTACACAACTCTTTAGTTGACTTGGGACCATTGGCCCCAAGTCAACGTGGGTGGATTGTAGTGTTTATCCCCTTCCACATCTCCCCCATCCCCATTTCCCCCATCCCCATCCCCATCTCCCCCATTCCCATCTCCCCCATCACCTTCCTCTTCTCCCCCATCCCCATCTCCCCCATCCCCATCTCCCCCATCCCCATCCTCTTCTCCCCCATCCCCATGTCCCCTATCCCCACCTCTCCTATTCCCATCCCCATCTCCCTCTTCCCCCTCTTCCCCCTCTCCCTCTCCCTCTCCCTCTCCCTTATCCCCTTCTCCACCTACCCCATCCCCATCCCCTTCTCCACCTACGTCACCCCCATCCCCTTCCCTCTCTCCCTCTCCATCCATCCTCCTTCTCCCCTCCCCCCCCTCCCCTCCCCCCTCACCCCCTCATGCACCCTCCCCCTCTGCCCTCTGCCCTCTTTCCTCTCTCTCCCCCTTCTTCCTCACTCCCCCTCTCACCCCCCCCCCTCTGATGTTCTGCCACTCTCATATCCTCACCCCCTCACTACTTCACTCCCATCACCCCCTCACTCACTCCCTCCCCCCCTCACTCACTCTCCCCCTCCTCATCTCCTTCCCCCTCCTTCCCCCTCACCCCTTCAGCCCCTCCTCCCCTCACCCCCTCCTCCCTTCACCCCCCTCTCCCCTCTCCCCTACTCCCCTCCCTCTCCCCCCTCTCCATCCATCCTCCTCCTCCCCTCTCCCCCCTCCTCTACTCACTCCCCCCCCTCCCCCATCACCCCCTCCCCCACTCCCACCTCCCATTCCCCCTTCACCCCCTCCCCCCCTCTCACCCTCTCCCCCTCACTACTTCACCCCCTCACCCCCTCACCCCTGCTCTCCTCCCTCTCCTCTCTTTTGAATGTTGTAAAAAATCTCTAACTTCACTTTGTCATTAAACTCAATTTTTACACTCTACATAGAAAAAGTGCCCAGACCTAAAAAAAAAAAAGATAGAGGTGGCAAAAATTAGCTGAGAATTTTGTTCCCACCTTTCACTTATATTTGTCATGATGTCTCATGACCCTCGGAGTTGGTCATCACTCTTCCACCCACTCAGAGCAACTTCCACAGCCTCTTCACCTCCCATGCCCTCATCACTTCCCATGCCCTAGTCACCTCCCACACCCTAGTCACATGACCATCCTCCTTTTATTATTGACAAGGTTGGGAATGTGCCTCCAGCACATGTTAACATATTACTTTAAGAGTACTTTATTACAAATGATATTGTTTTTTTTTTGCAATTTCATTGCCTTGATGGTCTGCACTCATGATATTGCCACATAGAACTCCTCATTCCTGATTCACCCCTTCATTCCTTCATCCATTCAATCCTTCACCCACTCACCTCACCTTACCCCATCTCCCTTCCCCCTCACCTCACCTCAGCCTCCCCATTCCCCCCTCACCCTCACGTTCCCCCCATCACTCACTCTCCTCCTCCTCTTCTCCTCTCCCCCCCCCTATCACCCCTCTACTCACTTCCCCCATCACCACATCACCCCATCACCCCATCACCCCATCACCCCATCACCCCATCACCCCATCACCCCATCACCCCCTCACTACTTCACCCCCTCAATGCTACTTGTTGGAGCAGACTACACATGCTGCACAGAGGAAGAGACGACATGTTCCTTATAACCTACCTGGGGTTTAGTTAGTCTTAGAGCTAGGGTTTAGCAGAGGTAAGAACACTGTATATCTTCTACAGTACAGGTTCTCCTTATATACATAATAGTAAGGATGTCACATGACTCAGGAATGTGTTTACCACATGTATGCGCAGTAAGCGCAGTAACATGTGTGTGCTGCATGGTTTGCCTCATGTATGCAGCATGTGTCGGAGATTTAATTTCAACACCCCCCCTCAAACTGTACAGCGCTCTAAGCAGCTAAGTTTCAATCTCGAAAGTAATTCCAAGAGAGTCTCTAAATTTCCTGAATAAGACAGCGCCAAGGTTCTTTGTGAACATGTCAGCTGGATTATCACTTCCAGGAATGAAAATGACTGTGACTTTCTCATTTTCTATGCATTCGCGGGTATAGTGGTAGCGAATGTCTATATGTTTGGTCCTTCTTTCCTGAACTGGATTTGATCTGATAAAGATGGATCCCGGATTATCAGCGCAGATTGGTATGCGCTTCAGTACATATCCAAGTTTCTGGAATAAGGACTCTATCCACACTATCTGTCGACAAGTGTCGGAGAGAGCCATATATTTGGCTTCTGTGGATGACAGTGCTACAGTTTTTTGTAAATGGGACTGCCAGCACACAATGCCACTTGCTAGAGTAGCAAAGTAACCCATTGTAGATCGGCATTTGACAGTGTCAGCTGCCCAATCAGAATCTGTGAAGGCCTGTAGCCCCTCGGACTTCTTACCATCGTAGACAATGTTATATTTCTGGGTTCCCACCAGATAGTGCATGATGTACATCGCTTTGTCGAGATGTTCTTGGCTAGGATTAGCTGAGAATTGCGACATCTTGATTACCGCATAAGCAATATCAGGTCGCGTTCCGAGCATCAGATACAATAAAGATCCAATCACAGACTGATATTTTGATCTAAGCATCGCGTTGGGTGTTGCTGTGTTTTCCGATGGTCTGTAACCAGTCGGGAGTGGAGTGGGGGTCACTTTGGCATTTTTCATCTCGAATCTCTCAAGCACTTTGGCGAGATATTCAGTTTGATCGAGTTTGACTTTGCTTGCAGTCTGGGTGATGCACATGCCTAAGAATTCTGTGACTTTGTCAGTACTACGGCACTCCCAATGCTTTAGACAAGCATTTTTCTTTTCATCCACAAGTTTCTTGTTCTTCCCCATGAACAAGCCATCATCAACATAGATGAGTGCAATAACAATGCTGCCTGTCTTAGGAACCTTGTGTATGAAAATGCCGGCATTGGAGCTGGCGCGCAGAAACCCAATGGTGTGCATAAATGCCTCTAGCTCTTTCCACCATGCAAGTGAGGCTTGTTTAAGGCCATACAATGCTCGGCGTAAGCGCATTGCTTTTCCAGTTGGATCACAGCGAAGAGAGCCCATTCACTATGATCTTTGTACCAGAGGACTAGGTTGACAACCTCCAAATCACCCCAGCTTCATTTGGGGAACTGTCCACATTGTAGACAGGTATGGGTCGAGATAGTGAGCAGGTATTGAGTTGTTTTTGTTGAACCAAGTGTGAATCAGTGAAAAGGGCCCATGGCACCCGACTCCAGGAGAGCAGAGACACTAAGTACTTGCCCCATATCCATGGTCTGCAGCTCAATCTTCAATTGTAGGGATTGTTGGGAGGGGGTGAATGCCACAATGTACTTGTGTGGTAGCTTGCACTCCCAAAATTTCATTCTGGGTAGAGGGGGGAGTGGGGAGGAAGGAGTAGGTACATCTTTAGCCACTTCAGAGGGGTCTGGAGAAGGAATGATCATAGAATAAGATTCATCCTCTAGTGAATCAACAGACAGAACTTCAAAGTGGTTATGGACAGGCAACGATGGCATACTGTTCACTTGTCATGGGTGGAAAAATCCTGTTCCTCTGCCTCTTCTTCTTTAATCTCCTCGTTCTCCAGCCCTTCAACATCTGCAAGTGCCAACAGATCTTGGAGGAATTCATCTTGTCCCTCAGGCATGAGTTTATGGATGTCTTGGTGGTGGGGACAGTTTTGAGCCATGTGTCCAGTTTCCTAACAGTGGTAGCAGAGATCTAGCCTGCGAGCTTGACTGCAGGCTGCATCGACATCCATTATAGCAGGGGTATTGGAGTTCAATGCTGAGGGCTGACACATAGGGATGCAGTTAGGGATGCAGTTAGAATGAGGGAGTGCTCAATTAAAGGTGTGGGGAACATGGGTGGTGGTAGAAGTGCAGAAAGCTGCATTTGTGAGTTAGTTCTTATCACAGTGGGAAGTAGCCTCATACCAAGCATTTATGTTATCATCTGCTGGGCATCCTTCCAGCATCTGTGTAATCTGGTCTTGGATTTCCCAATTAAGACCTCAACAAAACTTCACCACCATGGGTAACCCACCTCCATACCTCGCCATGTCCACCAGGTCTCGAAATTCATTGATGTAATCATCCACAGATCGACATGCTTGGTAGTTGGAAGTGGATTCGAGGCATGTTACAGCTCGTTGGCATTCATTGAGGGGGCAGAAATGTCATATGTATGAACTCATCATGAAAGTCCCCCCAGGTAGAGAATGGAAGAGAGCCATGTTTCTTGGTTTGGCATAGTATAGAGTCGACATAGAGATAGGTGCGCTCAGACTTCATGTACGTGAGGGCCCAATAAATTTTAGTGGCATCACCCACAAATTGGTTTGGGCATATACTGATGTATAATTTGCAGGAATTGAGGAAGGCATGTCCATGGGAATGTGTGCCATTGAATTTGGTGGGGGGCATGGGTTTAACACACACATCTTCACTTGGGTGGCATGTGTGTGCTTGGCACACTAGGGGTCAAAATGGGTGGGGCAGGATTTGACTGGAGAGTTCTAATAAAGGTTTCAATGGTAGATGTAAGTGTATCAATTTGCACATGAATTCCAGCAACATTGCCTTCAAGTACATTGATGTGCTCCAGGGCATCCATGGCACTAGGCAGCAGGTTGGGTGAAACACAGTGTGCACTAGAGGTGGGAGTGTCTGGGACAGTGTGTAGGGAGTCTGTGGAGCTCTGGGAGTCATCTTCTACTCCATACCTGCCTATCTTGGCAGGGTGTCTGAGATTTTGAGCCTTAAGGGAGAGTTTTCTACTGTAAGGGCAACTTCAAAGCCTCACTTAATAGTGAGCTAACAGAGGGGAATCCAAAGTTAATATTATACTACATAATACAGACACTCTAGGCACACCTAACAGAGGGGAATTCAAAGATAAAACTCCAAGGACCCATGTGTCAATGCCCAGTATATGTGATAGAGCCAAAAATCAAATAGTAAGCTAAAAATAGCAAAAAGGCAGAAATAGGCAGATCAAGCTGTGGGATGATGTCACCTTGATGGGTAAATGTTCAGAAGGGGTCCTGTCTTTAAGAATAGAACTGTCAACATGTACCAACATGGAAAAAGCTGAAATATAATCATAAAATAGGAATAAAATCATAGAAAATCATAGAAAAGGCAGAATAGGGTGAAATAAAATATAAAAAAATATGGGACAAATGCAGAAAATTGCCCAGATGCCTGGGGCGACTTCCTTTCCCCTTACACTTCTTGTAGAGAGAACCTGCACAGTCCAGCTAGCAGATAGTGGGTGTCACCCTAACAATGGGAAGCTGCAACTAGAGCAATCACAAGAAATGCAAACTTGGAAACTAGTTGAAAAACTTCTAGATGTGATTTTGATATGCAACAAATTGGTCTTCCTAAAGAAATATGGAAAACACAGTGACCTTCTCAAATACAAGGGGAGATTAGTCGTGAATGGTTGCACCCAAAGACCAGGGCATAATTACCTCAACTTTTTTGCCCATTGTCTGCATGGAAATGATTCGAGCTATATTGGCAATAACACTGATCAAAGAGCTCAAAATCCAACAAATGGACATAAAGGATGCATATCTACATGGTGTACCAAAAGAAAAAGTCTACATGCACCAACCCAATGGGTACAATGATGGAATGGGCCATGGATGCCAGTTTATCAAAATTTTATATCAGTCAGGCCAAGAATAGAACAATCAACTTGATAAAAAACTCAAAAATTTCAGATTCCAATGCCTAAAATCAGATTCATGCATATATATTCAGTGCACAACCAACGAAATCAAAATAATTACCATTTGGGTCGATGATTTGTTACTATTTGCAACAATGGATCAATTGATAGTGCAGATAAAGAAGTAGTTATGCTCCAAATGGGATGTGACTGCCCTGGGAAAGTTAACTAAAATTGTCGGGATTGAAATCACTCAGAAGGATGGATCAATTACCATTTCTCAGCAAAAACACATCAACAACATCCTGAAATGTGAGGGCATGGAGAATGCAGACCCAGTAGCAATGCTCCTGGATCCAAATGTCAAGCATGGGCCTAATCTGGATGGAAATGAGGAGTCAAAGCAATTCTTATGCTAAACTCATCAGCAAACTTTAATTCCTTGCCAATGCAACACAACCAGACATAGCTTATGCTGTCAACAAATTAGCAGCATACACCGCAAACCTGAGCCTGCAACATTCCAGTGCATTGAGGCAGATTCTTTGATACCTTGCTGGAATGAAAACCTATGGTATTACCTATTCCAAACCAGCCCCTACATCCACCCCAAAATTCAAATCTTTTTCATGGCTATGCTGACACCATGTTTGCCAACTCTGATGACCACAAATCAACTTCCAGTTATGTTTTCCTTGCTGGTGATAGGACTACTCTGCACTCTAGGGTCTGGGGAGGTTTCCAAACATATCGACACATTATGACTCATGAACCCAACCCCTACGAACCCCACAAAATCAATTTCGAACTACTTTGAACCATTTTGAACTACTTCAAACCATTTCAAACTACTTTGAACTATTTTGAACTACTTTGATGAATGACTTCACAACACTTCAAATGAGTTCAAATAACTTCACAGCACTTCGAATGACATTGGCCACCATATGGCTATCCCAACACCCTTCCAATACACATAACACATTCAGAATAAGCTATTGCATCACATATCGACCACTGGCAAATGCACAAGATGTGATCCCACATTTGGATGCATTCTGCTAGTAGGCAGTCACAGGCAATGGGGTCTTAAACATGAAAACAGAGGTGAAACTCCCCTAAAAAAGTGTGTCCCATGAGCAGTCTTGTGAACTGCATGCATGTCAAGATGTTCAACCCTACCATCTGTAGCCACAGTCCCCCTTGCGGGAGGAGGGGGCAGCTGGCTTGCCATTCTTACCTCTAAGGGCTAAGAACTGGTGACCCATGAATGAGGGGTTCTTTGCCTCCTCAGCCCATGCTTGATTGGCTTTGGCATCAACTTCTGCCAAGAGCTAGTCAATGGACATGCGGTGGCGATTACCCCTGCCCACCTGTAAGGACATCGCTAGGACATGAGCTAGGTATTGCCCTCTCCACTCGATGATAGGTCCACTGTGCGCTCTAAGGTCTGAGCAAAGTTTCCAATTGTATTGACACACTACGACAGACCTTCCGAACCACTACGAACATTACGAAATCGACTTCGAACTATTTTTGACTTATTTCGCACTATTTCGGATGACTTCGAACTATTTCGAACGCTTTCGAACCATTTCGCGACATTTCGAACAACTTTGCAATACTTCGAACAACTTTGGCGGCTGTATAAGCTGTCCTCAAACACTTTCGATACACGATGCTTAACTGGAGTAAGCTATTTAGTCACATATAGAGCACTACCGGACACAAGGAGAGATTACAAGAGAGTTAGAATGCGATAAGTGCAGTTTTTATGTTTCATGATATATTAAATCAATAGGACAAGAGCTCTTACTATACTGGGACAAAGTACATTTCAATTGTTGTCATTTCTCATTTGTTTTTACAATTTACAAAGTCCTTTATTGTTGCACATATTGCCCTTTATTGTATTCCCCTTTTTGGTACTATCTCTTCAAAATGTATATAAACTTGTACTATTTACATAGAAGAACAGAATAACAGGGAAGAGAACCAGTTACCCTCTCGCTATCATCAGATTTAAAAATTGTTCTCTTTAGTCTTATCTTCACGTCATATCTCTAAAGTTCTGTGAAATATCGCGAACTTCCTCGAAACTATCGTATTCGCTCTCCGTTTTATCGCCCATCGCTGATGTGTTCAGTTGGTACTCAGTGCAGAGTCTCAACAGAAGGGGTGAACACTTAACCTACAACTGCAGGTGTGCTCGGGGTGAGGGGGGAGTTCGCTTAGATGGCCTCAGATCGTCCTTCAGGGCATGGAGACTATAGAGAGGCTGGTACAGCGATTTTCAGTGTGCGCACCAGTAGTGTACACGAAAGGGGAGATATGCGCAGTGGCGGAAAAGTGCGCAATGCAAAGAGGCAAAAACGCGCAGTGCGGAAAAACGCGCAACGAGAGCACAAAAGTGCGCAACGATGAGGATGATGAAGGCGAGAGGTGTAACAGGACAAAGACGACACTGGAATGCACTGTGAAGGTGGTGCACAGTTTGGGGATGCAAACAGAGTGAAAGCGCAAGGAGCGGAAAAAGGCGCAGGCGGTGCGCAAAATGCAGCTATGCAAAAGGGTACGCAAACGCGGCTATATGAAGGGCGCACTACGATAGTGCACAGACAAGGACGAAGGATGCAACGCAAGGGACGCAACGCAACAATACGATGAGGGGACGCAAACGATAACGCAAACACGGCTATACGAAGGGCGCACTACGAAGGCGCACGGACTGGACGCTGGTGCACAGACTATGTGCGACGCTGGCTGAGCTATGAACTATGAGGGGGGGGGGAAAGATTCTCTGGATTCTCTATCTGTCCACTACTATGTACAAATGGCTTATGTGATAAAATGGTGAAATAAAGTATAAAAATAGGGAGCGCCATGCGCTACCCACAAGCGCGTCCATTCGCCCATCTAAACCTGACCGCACTATGCCGCTGCCTCAGCCAATAAGATTTGCGCACCTATAGCTCAATATCCAACTGTTCCGGTGCGATGCGCTATTATTGGTGCACGCTAAGTCTCGTGCGCTCTCCCCAATTAATCCGCTTTGGTGTTATATGTCGCGTGCTGTGCCTTAGTAATAATGGCGTGATCGACCTGTGCCAGTTACCAGATAAGGCGATGCCGATTGGAAATGTGGAAGAACTATAAGGGGATGCTGTGTGAGACCAAATACTGCCAAAGCGCCTGGGTTACGTGAAAGCGCCCAAGTGCGCACAGTCCAATGCCAGATAGGCGCAAAGCAGCCCAGTTATGTAAGAATGCGCAGTTCGCTCGTGCCGGAATCGTGGTGTGCCTCAAGTAAATGTGCCAGTAAGATGGGAGCTGCGATGCGCAGTGCACCGGTGCAGTGGATTGTTGTGTGTGATAGAGATTGTGCAAAGAGTGCGCAGCAGGGAATGTGAGTTGCAGGTAAAGTGTAAAAGGAGTGCGCAATAAATGTAGAAGGCAGATAAGGAGCGTGGGGGGGGGCGCATGGAGGCGGCTTGAAGCACAATGAGGCACATTTAGGGTGCACAATGATTGGCGGCTATGGGGAAACAAAAGCGCAGTAGAAATGCAAAAGGCGCACAAAGGCGCACCTAAACGGTCAAAGGCGCGCAAAAGCGCACGGAGGCATGCAAAGGCGCACGAAAGCGCACGAAGGCGCGCAAAAGCGCGCTACGCAAAGTGTGCGGAAGCCATCTAGGAGGTGCACACAATCGCAAAAAATGCCATAGTATGTGCGCAGGGTGATGGGGAGCCGCATCATTGCCTACCGCCATTCGACAAACACTTCGCATTCATTAAACTCGCTCTTCAATATACCTCGAACCTTTTCGAACTTATTTGAACTTCTTCGGACTACTTTGCACGACTTTGAACCTCTTCGAACCTTTTTTGAACACCTTCATATGCCTATACAGACTATTATCCACAGCCCTTACCATTTCACATCACTAAACATTATGCTTTGGTCTCAGCAGTGATATCTAGTACCACCTCACACCCTTCCTCTGGCCTGTGTTATACCATCCGAAGCCATTAGTAGGTTTTGTTTGGGTTTCTGGGTTGAGTATCATCATCAAACCTCAAGGGGACATGCCACATCATGAGGGATTGCCCCTCTGCTCCTGAGAACCAGGGGTGCAGGGCTCTGCTGGTGTCCAGGGAGAAGATCTGCCCTGAATGAGGAGAGGTGTCCAGTAGGGTATCAATGGCTGGACTGGACTCTGAGAACACCACCAGACAATTGCATTCCCTGCCCACAGCAGCAGACACCCCTATCTGGATGGCAAAATGTTCAACCTTGGGGGGAGTATGCCTCCCCACCACTGATGTAATCCTATGCACCAAGCACCCATCCTCAAAAAGGAGGAGGCCTGCCACTGCTTGTAGAGAGGTATTTGTGGGCACAAATGCATCACAGCCACAATTGTGCAGTCAGGGTCTGCCTGGGCTGAGCCCAGGCCTGTTCTAGTCTGCATAAGTAGTCCTGGATCGCTTTGGGCTCCATAGCACCCACATGATGACAAGTGATCCGGTCCCAAAACAGGTCCAAGACACAATACCCAGGGGCCAACTCCGAGCCAAAAGGCTCAAATTTGTCTGCCTGAGTGCCCATAGCAGTGGTGGCAAGTGATGGGGAGGGGTCCCCCATACCTGCCACTGCCTGATCTCCTAGGTTGCTGAGCACCAGTCCATGGACCAGTGCCTTGCCTCCCAGGGCCCCCCCTAAGACAGATCTAAGGGGGTGTGTAGGGGTAAGCAGAGGGACACATAGCACCCCTCTGTCTACCAATCACTTGAGGAGGAGATGCATGGGTAGCAGTCCCACCACAGTAGCCACCTCTCCTGTGGGAGTGGTGCTGAATGCACCTATGATCCAGCATGCCACTCTCACTTGCACTCTGGACATGGCCATGACCATGGACTTTGTCCTGCTGCCAGGGACGTACCACAAGCATGCTCCATATGTCATCACAGAGACAATGCAAGTGTGGTAGATTAGCCTATGCTGATTGGGGGTGAGTCCCCTCCCAGCATTGCCAAGCATCCCCATGGCCTTCATGGTGATGATGGCCCTGGTGGTGAAGAAGAAGTGCACATGCTCCTTAAACAGGAGCTTGCAGTCAAACTAAAACCCTAAGTACCTCCAATGCATCTTAGGGCATAGTGGGCTGGTATCCATGTAAGGCTCAAAACCCAGGTTGATGGGGGGAGGCGTGAACCTCACAGCCCACAAAAAATGAAATACTTCAGACTTGTCATGTTCTAGTACGAGCCTGAGTGCTTGGAACACCTGGAACATTCAGCTGTATGCACTAGAAAGGGGGAGGAGGTTGTCCTCAGCCCTGAGTGTGCATGCGATGAACATGCCATTGTCTACATATGACATGAGGTCAACTTGCTGGCCAACCTCATGCTGCCTAAACAGCTTCATGATGGGTGCCAAGTAGAGCACCAATAAGAGAGGGGAGAGGACAGAGCCCTGTCCCACCCCCACCTCAGCAGCATACTGCCCTGACCTGAAAGAGCCCCAAGCATACATGGTCTTCTGACCAACAAGGTAAGATCTGAAAAAACCTCCAACGCATGGAGGGAATCCCAAATGATTGATGACCTCCAAGAGCACCATGTGGTTCAAGGAGGGGAAGAATTGGGCGATCTCAAAAGTGACAACGCTCATTGTAAGGCCCTTGGCCCACCCTGCCTGAATGAGGTGGGTGAGGAAGACCCTAGCATCCTCAGTGGAATGCTGGGCTATGCCTCCGAACTGATTAGGGTTGAAGATGTCATGGGCAACCCCATGAAACTGTAGCCACCTGGCCAGCATTTTTTTGAGGAGTTTCCCCAGGGTATTCAGAAGCACAATGGGTCTGAATGACTTGGGGGTGGAGTAGTTTGGCTTCCCTGGTTTTGGTATGATGACTGACAGGGATTCTTTAAAGTGAGCAGGCCAATGGCCTATGCTAAGGCATGCATTAGCTATGCAAACAATAAGTGCCCTCACCTCCAGAGAGGTGAGCCACATTTTGAGGAAAGACCATGTAATGTGGTCTTTACCAGGCACAGATGAGGATGCGCACACTGATAGTGCCTCCCACATTTCCAGGAGGAAAAAAAGGACCCAGTCCCTAATGGGGAGAGGGTCAAAATCGCTGAGGAAGGACAAGTCTACTGGGTAGTCGGATGCTGCATTATATGACCCATCCAGTGCCTCCCACAAATCCCCAAGTTTGTTGCAAGAAATTCCCCAAAAGGAGATTGCCTCAAATGAAGGAAGGTTCCTCTGGCATACCCAGGATGTGAGATCCCAGACACGCCTATTGACTGTTGCAACCTGCCTGATGCGCTCTTCAAAGAAGGTGCATTTGGCCACCCTCATGATGCAGTGATACTCATGCCAGTCTGTCTTGAGATGTGACTCCCTATAGACAGCAAGTTTCTCACTGCACTCATCGGTCCACCACCCTTTCGAGTGTTTACCGAGGCAGTTTTTTTTGGAGTGGGTGGACCATGCATCGGAGAACACCTTCGAGATTGCATGCACAACCTCATCTATGTCTTCCTCCATGTGTCCATCCCATGCCATGAGTGGGTAGAGTTTAGATGAGACGTCAGCCAAATAGGCTTCCTCCTCCAATCCTGGCTTGATGGTCCAGCGGGTGGCTCCCATAACAGGGTGTGTAGTCAGAGTTAAAATAGAAGATGAGGTGATAGTCATGCTAAATGGGCTGGATGTGTGAGCAACAGTTTGGGTGCTGACATGTTGTTACTCAGAAAGGGTGTAAAAGAGTAGGGTTGAAGATGGTAGTAGAGAGGAAACATAGTGTATATTATTCTCTTTTATGGAGGGGCTATTATACAAGTACTAATAATGGACTGGTAATGTTTTGCCTCCTAATGCTCCCCTTCAAGTTGTTGCCAGTCCCATTTTAGTTACATGCTTTTGATATTTAGGATGAGGCAAAGGCTTTGTTAAGACATCAGCTGTCTGGTCTTGATCATGGCAACTTTCGATGGTGAGATCTTTGGTTTTGATGAGATTGCATATTCAATGCCAGCACATGGCGATGTGCTTTGACTGCTTATGGAATTGTGGGTTACATGCCATAGCAATTAATCCATCATTGTTGCTTTTGATGAGACTGAGGGAAGTTTGTTTGAATCCAAGTTTGTCATAAAGATTCCTGAGCCAGCAAGCCTCTCAGCCTGCTTCTGATAATGCAATGTATTCCACTTCTGTTGATGACAAAGAAATCATGGTTTGCTTCTTTGATCTCCAAGTGATTGCTCCTCCCCCAGTGATAATACTCAATCTGGAAACCTGCTAAAAGGTCTAAGAAGTGTAACACAGGCTAGAGGAAGGGTGTGAGGTGGTACTAAATATCACTGCTGTTACCCAAGGGTTGTAGTTAGAGGTGTGAAATAGTGAGATGTGTTGTGAATAGTTTTAGGAGCATACAAAGGTTTTTGAAGAGGTTCGAGTGGTTCAAAGAGGTTCGAAAAAGGTTTGAGGAAGTTTGTGGATGTTCTAAGATGTTTGAAGAGTTTGGGACGAATAGGAATGGTTTTAAGGGATATCGAGAAACTAATATAGTGAATTGGAAGAATTTTTGAGAAACAGTAGGTGATAGATGATTGGTCAAGAGGCTAGCTTGAGAATTCGAAGAAGTTCATGATAATTCACAGAACTTAGAAATATGACATGAGGCTTGGACTCAAGAGGATGGCTCTTAAATCAGACAATAAAATGGGAGAGGGCAACTTCTTCTCTGTTGTTCTAAGTAACTAGTACAAGTCTATATACATTATGAAGAGATAGTACTTAAAAAAAATATAACATGTGGAGAACATGAGACAATATGCACAGCAATAAAGGACTTTGCAAATCATCAAACAAATGAGAAATGATGATAAATAAAATGTACAGAGCTGCAGTATAGTAAAAGTACTCATCCTATTGTTTCAATATATCATTGAAATGCCAAAATGCCACAATCGAGTTCTAAAAGTCCTTTGTTATATCTCCTCTTGTCTGGTCCAGGCTGAAGTGCCCCAAACACAGGCAGCCTCCTCAATCCATTGAAAAGCTGGCTGCACTCATTAGCAAGCAACCCCATACTGGGATCATTTGCCACCCCACACACTGAGTGTGATCCAGGATAGGTGGGTTGCACTGGGTGCATGACCCCCATCTTCCATCTGAGGGGTAGTCACCCCCCTTCTCATGGTTGCAGGCAAGGGCTGCAAAGTCATGCTGCTGCTCCTTGGGCTGGCTCCTGGTGGAGGTCATTCCCTGATTTCTGTTCATGGTGAGGGCAGTTGCCCTGCTTCAGTCTCATGGGTCAATGGTAGTCAGGTCTTCCTGGAGTCTGTTTAGCCTCATAAAGGAGGCCTTGATCGGAGAGGGCTGGAAATGGGCAACCTGGGTATGTCCTCAGGTCATCGGTAGCCTCTGGGAGATCCAGGGGGAGTCTGTTTAGGCCCATAAAGGGCATTTATCCACATCTGAACCAGTAGAGGGCAACCCATGAGACCAGTGGCAGGGAGGGCTGCCTAAGCAGCGAGTGGAGTCAGGAGGTGTCACCTGCCGAGGGTGGCTTGGGGGAGGGGCAGTGGGGCAGTGGCCCCAGCTAGTGGCTAGGTTGGGGGGGCATCCCCCTCTTTGGAGGTTTGGGGAGGTGCTTGCATGCTTATCCTTTCCTCGTCTGGCCAAAAGCACCCAGGCTCTGCCTGGGTGTATGGTCTTCACTGCTCGACAGAGCTGCATCAGGGTGGCAGTCTCCCTCTAATCTTGCATATATACCTGTAGTGTACTTTGTTTGTACTCTGCCATGGACTGCAAGCAAGCACTGCATAATAAATTATTGACAAAAAAAAAAAAAAATCCTGTTATGGGCGACAATGTGTCTTTTCCCCTCAAAAGGCCTCGCACTCCTTTGCCATTGTGCACATTGCCCATAAGGCCCACAACCCATAGTTGGATCACATGATTGTTGATTTTGGATAGGAATGGACTCTTTGCATGGTTGAGCACATCAGTCAATGTTTTTTCTGGACTCTCCATATCTAGGTCTATCGAGGCTTACTTTATAGTATGTTCTTAGCTACTTATGTAGCATACATAGGTAGATATCAAGATGATAACATAGTAACAACAAACAATATCAATATTAACATTAACATCAACCCACCTAAGTGTTCCATATTACCTAACATACTAGTTGACATGATGAGATCAATGCTTGTTAACAAATCTGTTATCTTTATCATTGATCTGCTTACACATGAAAAGCACCTGCAGAAATCTTATCCTTTGAAATGTTAAATAGTGTTGGCTTTCCTCCTGCCAACATCCTGCCTATCATACTGACATCAAAACAACAACAAACTGTTTCCCACACCTTGTCAACACCATTTTGACACCTCCCGCCCATCAAACTGACATCAAACCATTTTCCACAGCTTGTCAATGCCATTTCAACCCCTCCCGCTTATCAAACCAACATCAAACTGTTTCCCACAGCTTGTCAATGCCTTTTCCATACATCCTGCCCTTCACAGATGCTTTCCCACAGATTGTCAACACTATTCTGATACCTCCCACTCATAGTGCTCAACATTAAATGCTTCTCACTGCCTGTTCAACACCTTCACCGCACACACTGCCTGTCATACTGACCTCAAATGCTTTGCTACAGCCTATCAACACCTTCCCACCACACCCATTTGATATTTTTTACCCTGTTCACTCCCACCATCCTCCCATGATCTATTCTCCATGTAGCCCTGCTATCTCTATTCTTGTGCTGCTCCCATGCATTCATCGATATCTCTTGCTTTTTTCATTGTTGCCTGGTATGCAATTGTGGTCCTCATGCTCCAACACTTGAGCATTCAAGTGTTATGCAGTAACAGCAGGTAACAGCAGCAAGTGGATTCTTTGATAATGAGATATACATGCATAGCACTAGGTGGAATCATCCTCATCACTACTAGCCTCAACACTGGGTGCACTTTTGACTAAACAATGGCACTTCTGCCTGGCTTCATCATCCAAATTTCTAGAACTGTCATCATCTGAATCACCTCCTCCATTGCTCCTGCTGCCATTCTTTGACTTCTGCTTCTTTCCAGCATCCTTTCTTGTTTTCCTCTCGTGTATTGGTTTCCAGACAGTTATATGATGGCTGACATCATTTGAAGTAGTGCAAAGTGATTTGAAGGTGTTCGAAGTGTTGCGAAGTCATTCAAAATCGTTCAAAATATCGCAAAATGGTTTGAAATGGTTCAAAGTTGTTCGAAGTCATCCAAAATAGTTCGAAAATAATTCGAAATCGATTTTGTAGTGTTCATAGTGGTTCGGAGCATCTGTCATAATGTGTCAATATGATTGGAAACCTTCTCCAGACCTTAGAGTGTGCAGTGGACCTATTACCATACTGAGTTTGCTTGGGTTGACAAACCTGTCGTATGTCCACCCTTCAAGGATGACCCCATAGCGTTGGACAATAGCCTCTTCATAGTTTACATACTGCATAACAGCCTTCACATTTCCAGTGATCTCAACTGCTGGCACCAAATGTCATCAGTGATGCAATGCGGTGATACTTTATTGACAGCATGCTCCAAGCATATTGCTTATTTTTTCCCGAATAGCCACTTTCAGATGATCAGCTTTCTGCTTTGAAGTTTGAATCATGTCTGTCACATAATGAGCTGAGCAAGCAAGGAATCAAATGGCCACAGTACTTACTAACAACATTGCAGCTGGCTATAGCAGAAGCTTTGAGATGAGCACCAACTTCAGAGGTATCCCACTTCTTGTGTACTGCGACTTGCATGTACCGCTCGAGTTCCTGAGAAGCGAAATGCCAGTGGGGCTTCATGTGATACTCAAGTGTGTTTCTAACAATGCAGAAAAATCCGTCGATGCCAACACAGAGATTCAGACCCATCATCTGGAGAGCAATGTTAATGTGATGACCTTTAATTGCGGTCTTTGAAATGACACACCAAAAGTTGAATGTTTTGAACTACATTTGCAACATTGGCAATTTGGTCCTTAGGGGTGGGCCACTTGATCTTGGCATGCTCATCCCTCTGCACAGTGAATTCCTTGATGAGTTCTTCATGATCTTTCTTAGTAAGTGCTTCATACTCATCCTTGAAGTCATCTTGCAGCTTGATAAGTTTTGTAGGGTGTCCATCTAACGAAGAGTACCCCATAAGTATCTGCATGCACTACAAAAAAAATAATCATCATTGTGTAGTTCCTGTGCTTTTAGACTTTTGAATGCATTGTGCGCATTTACCTTCGAGTGGTGATTGACCATTTGTGCACCACCTTGGAAAAATGTGTCCAAGAAGTATCGAGGTTTCTTGTCGAAATGTTGGGCAAGGTCACTGGCCTTGGCCATGGTGTATAAAAACCACTTGCCAACTACATCGTTGATTGCTTGCTGCCTTTCTTGATGTGTGCTTCAAGTTTTTCTTGATGTTGCTGGGCAGGGATAGGTGCTGGCTTGTGAGCAGTGTCATGGTGGACACAATGCACACTTGCAGATTTGATTGTAGTGAATGTGGCAGGCATTGGTTCCAGTCGCAAGATTTACAACCATTCTCAGGGAAATAAAAATCATTTTTTATACATCAGAACCCATTACATAGTCTTAAAAAAAATCTATGTTATTTCCAGACAGATTTTTCAGGGTAGATGGAATAGGATAACACATATGGAATAGTTCAGAACATATTCAAGGTATGTAATACTGTCCTTGTCACTATGCATCTCTCTCTGCTGACCAGTCATTTGTCAGTGCTGCAATCAACTCACCTCGCTGGTCATCTGTGAGATCCAAGGAATTGACAAGCTTGAACCATGCAGGAACAGGCATATTATAAATGAGTGCAATGGAATCCTCAAATCTTTCCTGTAACCTGTGCTCCTGGAGAAATGCATCGACATAAGAACTGAGAGGAAGTGGCTGTGCCTGCAGCTGGCCAGTTTGACCATGATAACAACCACATGAAGAGGACGGAGAAGCAGAATAGAGAAATGGATTGTTGGCATTATGAGAAGATTGTTTAGCAGCAGGTGATCAGGGAGAAAAGGGTTGTGCTTGTACAGGAACAGGTTTCAGAAATAATGATGAGTCAACATGAGGAAATCACCCTGCGTCAATTGTCAGAAATTTCAGGGCTAGATCCCTTTGGAGACTTCGCTTTGAGGGAGAGCCATGCTCAGGGGATGGTGTACAGGAAGAAATATTGCTGATGGATGAGAAATCGGATGTGGACCATGAATTTTGGTTGGGTAATTATGCCTGAAGTTCATAAATTTCTTTATCCTTGTTCTGTAGATGGTTGAAAAGAGGATGAATTTGCTGAAGAAGACTGCCCTCCCTCAGCTCAGCAGCCTCAACTTGTGCCTTCAGCATTGCTATCTTCTTGATGGATTCAAGAAAACTGAGTGTTGTTGGAATCAAAGATTCCAAATTACACATTTCACTCTCCTGCAGCATTGTGGACTGGGCATGCAAATTGACAGAATAGTCATTAATGTGGGAATGATCAGAGGCCTGAACAGCCTGAGACACAGGCAAACTGCCATATGGATGACCATGGAATTGGTAATGTGAAGTGCCTGGATTTGGCAAAGGGACAAGTGGGCATGTAGAAGAACCCAGATATTTGTATATGTGTCCTGACTGAGAAAGTGGCCAGCCACATTTTTTGCCAGCGCATGTCCAATATTGGATAGTGGAGACCCCAGCTGCCTCAATAAAAGTTTGAACAATCTGTGCAATAGCAGAATGGGCCTCTGGATGTTCACTTACAATGACAGGCAGTAGATAAACATCAGCTTTGATACACTCCGGAAGCGCAGGTGCTCCAGGAGTGTTTGGGCCCTCAATGTGGATGATCATTGTCAAACTACCAAAGGCATGATCCCACAGAGTATCCTGTGTGAATGTAAATACTCAACATAATAAAAGGAATTGAAATGTGATGCACCAAATCAAATAGAATATTTTTTGAGACAAAAGCACAACTGTAAAGGGAAAGAAAGGCACCCCAGGCATCTGGACAATTTTCTGCGTTTGTCCCATATTTTTCTATATTTTATTTCACCCTATTCTGCCCTTTCTATGATTTTCTATGATTTATTCCTATTTTATTATTATATTTCAGTTTTTTCCATATTGGTACATGTTGACAGTTCTATTCTTAGAGGCAGGACCCCTTCTGGATGTTTACCCACCAAGGTGAGGTCATCCACCTATCTCCACCTTTTTGCTATTTTTAGCTTACTATTTGATTTTTGGCTCTATCACATATACTGGGCATCAACAGATGGGTCCTTAGAGTTTTCTCTTTGGATTCTCATATGTTAGGTGCACCTGGAGTGTCTGCATTATGTAGTATAATATTAACTTTGGATTCCCCTCTGTTAGCTCACTATTAAGTGAGGCTTTGAGGTTGCCCTTACAGCAACAGCTTACGCCACTTTCTGCCTTCATCACCAGATGGTAAATCAGCTCAGAGGATGTCAAATGCATAATGGAAACTATCTGCAGGAATATGGTGGTTGTTATCTTCAGAGACACCCACTGCAAACCAGGCTACATCAGCAGCCTCAAACTGATGTTGATACCTGGTGAAAACACCAGGTTCCCATGCCATAACTCCAATGTGACAACAAAGGTTGTAGATTCCAAGTGGGTTAAATTTTAGATCCATCCATGGTGGTAATTCACCATCACCAGAAAGTGGCATGGGAATATTGATGGGAGCGCCCCACTTGAACTTTGAGGTGTTAGATGTCATAGTGAAGGCAGATGGTAAAGGCTGGTTGCAGATTATATAGATATATATATCCTAGAGGGATTAAGGGTCAAGTAAGAAAGGCAGGTATCAAGTGGGGTTATCAGTGCCTTTGACAATTTTCCCAAGGAAGTCAGATAAGATTATGTACCATTTTGCAAGTCCCAATTACCCTCCTGACAGGATACCTGCACTGGTGCCAGTCTGGTTGAATGCAGCATGAGGTAGACTTGGACATAGTAGCTTTGAAGTGATTGAAGACCCAATATCCAGGAAACATAGAGAATATCACTTCATTGATGAACTATGCCAGCAATCATGTCAAAACATACAACTTAAGCTTGTTGAAACCATACATCTGAGTCTTCCCAGCTGCAATTTGGTGCAAGAGAAGTCAACAGGAAGCAAGGTAATTCTCACCAATAGATCAAGATGAGTACAATTTCACATTTCATGCAAGGACTTTGAAAGAGACGTGTATCCCAAACATTTGAACCTCAGGTGTATCGTGTACTAGGTCATGCACGGTTGACTCAGTCAGTTGAGTTTGAGTTTAAATTTGAATGTTACACTTGCATTGGTTATACATTTCTTATTTAGAATTAGTGGCACTTAGACCTGGAAGAAAAGAGAAATACATGTATCCCAATCACCTGAATTGTAGGTATACCACTCATAAGTTACTAAAGTAGCTGAATTTTTGAGTTCGATCTTGAACTTTGCCCAAAGTGGAGATTAGAAATTGGATCAACTACTTGTCCACCCAATAATACTCCTTTCAAATAATGTTCAGCCACCACTAATATGTCCCAATAGTTAAATAACTAAGTTATTAGCATGAACAACTTTACCAAGTAAAATTACATCATTTTCAAGATGAAAATTGGTGATGCATCATATACTCAATCACAACAGAACAAGCTCCAAGTCAGCAATGTTCAGCATTGATATTCTACATAGAAACATCATCTAAACTAGCCATTGTGTTAATGCATTCCATCAGTTGAATAACTAAATCTGTATCTGTTAGGGTGACACCCACTAATCTGCTAGCTGGACCATGCAGGTTCTCCTACAAGAAGGGGGCAGGACATGCGTGCATGATGGGGTTTTTATGGTTTTGATGGGAGGGGTTATTAATAGATGGGTTGGCTGAAATAGGCTTTTCACACCACTATTGTGGATGGAATACCTAAGAGAACTCAACTGCCGTTCCCTAGGTGTATATTTAAGGTTTATGTACTATGTTACATATATTGCACTATGTTGTTACTGACACATGCATACATATTGATGTGTGTGAATATAAAATTCCCATGCTAACTAATGTAGTGTTCTTGGGCATTTGGTAGCATAACTTGGTGCAATAAAATAAAATAAGATAAAATAAAATAAAATAAGATAATGTAATAGGACTATTTCCTAACATTACCCTCCTTTTATGCCTCAACTTCCAGGCGAGAAAATATTGTATCTGTCCCCTCTGTGAAATTTTGGTAAGGCCAGAAATTCATCCCCTCATACACCATTCTAGCAATGTGATGTGGAGCATTTGGATTAAGTTTAAAGAATTGGGTGATTGCATTATGCACTCACTTACAATTCTCTTCAGGTTCCCATGAGTTATTTTCATTGGTGTAGTTCTTCCACTTGATTAAGAACTCCAATTTATTTCATTGAAGATGTGGGTCTAAAACCTTTTCCACTACATATTCTGGAGCACCTTCTACTATTATTGGAGGTTGCAGAGTAGTTTGTTGATCAGGAATAGTGGGTGGGCAGTAAGGGCATAAGCAGAAAACATTAATTTTAGGATCAGTGTTGAATGATTGAGATAATTTTAGCACTACTGCATTGGGCAAAATTATTTTAGAAATTGCATATGGGCCAACTTGCTTCTCCATAAGCTTTCTTGAAGGTCATGGAATATTTAGATGCTTGGTACTTAGCCATACCAAGTCACCAAATTTGTACTCTGGAGCAACAGATCGAGTATGATCTGCATGTCACATCATATCATCACGTGCTTTCATCAATGCCACCTCTGCGTCCTCCTGTACCTTTTGCATCTTAGATACAAAGTCTTCTACCAACTGTACCTTGATTGCCCTTTGAGGTTCTATTCCCATTCGGGGATGATACCCATAGTTAGTAAAGAAGGGTGACATGTGAGTAGCTGAATGGAATTTATTATTGTGAGAAAATTTGGCAATTGCCAACCATTCAGGCCAGTCAGTTTGTCAGTGATTGACACACATGCATAGGTACTGCTCCAACTCCTGATTCATTCTCTCTGTCTGCCCATCAGTTTGTGGGTGATATGCCATAGATAACTTGGTTTGAATTCCCAATATGTTGTTTAACTCTCGCATAAATGCAGAAACAAATTGTGATCCATGAGCAGAGATAACCATATCAGGTAATTTATGTAACTGCCATACCTGATTTAAATAGAGGCATGCCAAGCCCAACAATGAGGTTTCTGCAGTAGTAGGAATAATATGGACTTCCTTTGTGAAGCAGTCACATACTACAAATATTGCATCGTATCCTTGAGCTTCAGGTAATCTGGTGATAGAGTCCACAGATATATCTTGCCAGGGCACTTTAGGTATAGGGTTCAACATTAATTTCCCTGTGGGATTTTCTGGAAATTTCTTCCTGCTCATGCACATATCACATCCATCCACATATCCCAACACATATTTCCAAATTCTGGGCCACCAATAATTTCTCATCACCAACTCCAACATCTTCCATCTTTCTGGATATCCAGCAGCTGGCATATTATGATGTAACCAAATGATCTCCCTTCGTAAATCTTGATCTTTCAATACATATACCTTTCCTCTGAACAACACTAACCCTTGTTATTCAACCCATTCATCTCCTTTAATATTACCTTTCTTCTCTCCCCTCAAAGCTTTCACAGCTTCCACTACTTCATCATCCATCTCCAAACATTGTTTAATTTTAGACAACATTTACATCTCTGAGCTATCCACCAATAGATGCCTATGATGCATAGCACAAATGAGAAAGTATTCAGGTTTGAGTAGGATAATAATTTTATTGTCCTCCTCCACCCCCCTTTTGTGATTGGTACATCTGGATAATGCATCTGCTTTCCTCATCAAGCTTCCCACTTTGTGGACTAAGTAAAAATTAAAATGTGATAGGAATAATGCACAATGCACTTGCTGACAGTTAAGCTTTTTAGCAGACATGAAGTACTGCAGATTTTGATGATCTGTCCAGATTTCAATCTGATGCATACATGCCTCCAAGTAATGTCTCCATGCTTCTAATGCTCATATTATTCCCAACATCTCTTTATCATGCACATCATAATTTCTTTCCACATCATTCAACCCTCAGGACAAATATGCACAAGGATGCCATCTGTCATCTTCACATAGCATTGATAATACTGCTCCACTAGCAAAATCAGATGCATCTGATTCTACTATAAGGGACGCATGAGATCTACTGGGGCTAATATTGGCTCTTCCACAAACTTCCTCTTCAACTGTTCAAATGCTGTCTGTTGTTGTTCTCCCCATCTCCACACTACTCCCTTTCATGTAAGGTTGTGTAATGGTGCAGCAATTTTGGAAAAATTATGAACAAAGCGATGATAATAATTTGCAAGTCCCAAGAAAACCTGAACTTCCTTGATATGGGTAGGCATGGGCCAATCAACAATTCCCTGTACCTTGATAGGATCCATCAGGACCAATCTTTAATCAAGAACTCGATCTTGCTTGCCCCCAACACACACTTCTCCAGTTTAACGAATAGATCATTCTCTGCCAATCTCCTCAACACTTCCTGCACTATCGCCTCATGATTTTCTTCATCCTCTGTGAATATCAAAATGTCATCAATGAATATTATTACCACACCTTTGTCTATTACATCCTTGAAAATGTTGTTCATCATATTTTGGAAAGTTGGGGGACTATTGGTCATTCCAAAAAACATGACAAGCAGTTCAAAAAATCCTCGATGCATGGCAAATGTAGCCTTCCACTCATCTCCTTTCTTTATTCGTACATTGTTGTACCCCCAGCATAAATCCAATTTTGTAAAGACCTTGGCCTTTCCCACCTTGTCAATTATGTCTGAGATCAATGGCAAAGGGTACGCATTCTTCACTGTCCACTCATTCAAATACCTATAATCTGTACACATTCTCTTCCTCTAATCTTTTTTTAGCACAAAGAATACTGGTGATGTCTGCAGTGATTTCGAAGGTCATATGTATCCCTTGCATAACTGTTCATTAAGGAATGCATCCACTTCTTCTTGTTCCTTCAGAGATAATAAGTAGACTTTTGACTTCTTTGGGACAGACCCCAGCTTCATCTCAATTGCATGATTCCATGGCTTTCTGTTAGGAAACAGTCTCCTGACATGCCTATTACATAGTAATATTTTATTTTTATTTCATTTCATTTTATTTTATTTTATTTCACCAAAATATGCTATCAAATGCCTATAAATGCTTTATTTGTCAGCATGGGAATTTCTATTTACATGCATCAATATATATGTGCATGTATGTGCACATCGGTAGCAACATAGTACAATATATGTAACGTAGTATATAACCTTAAAATAAATACCGGGGGACCTCAGTTGAGTTCTCTTAGGTATTCCATCCACATTTGTGGTGTGAAAAGCCTATTTCAGCCAACATCTATTTTTAACCCCTCACATCAAATCCATCAAACCCCCCATCATGCGTGTGCACCCCACCGCCTTCTTATAGGAGAGCCCACACAGTCCTGGTAGCAGAACAGTGGGTATCACCCTAACACTTTTGCACTGGCATCTGCTCTGATTCCTTCTTCTGAAAAACTGATAAATATTTATGGTAGGCTTTTGGCACCCACTCCTCCACTGGCCTCTCCACTTTCACAGCATTTTTATCCCATGACTGTCCTCCATGAATTTCCCTAAAGGTTTGCTTCTGTTCTTCCTTACTGGTCATGACTGGAACTTCCCTGTTTGGCATATCCTCATCTTCCACTTCCTTCATCGTAACAGAATACTTCCTCAGACATTCTTTCTCTTTCTTTTCCTTCTTCTCCATTTTAACTTTTCTCCCATACACATTACATTCTTTAGGACAATGAGTCATGTGTACCTTCCCAGTTTTCCAATCAATTTCCGGGTTATGCTTTCATAACCATGGACATCCAATTATCAGATTTGTTTTCCCAAGGTCACACACCTCAGATATGGCTTGTTCCTGATGATCCTGATACTGAAGTATCATCATTACCTCCTCCTTAATAGTTCCTCCATGAATGATCATACCATCAATATTGTACACCATTATAGGTTGTGGCAGTTTATGCATGTGAATACCATTTCCAGTAATTAAGGATCGATTAATGAATAATCTGGTAGCACCACTGTCAAGCAATGCCTCCACATTAATTGCTGCATGCGTGTCCACTGTCTTCAATCCTACTGTCAAGCTGATTTCAGGTTCTATCCACACTGAGCGAATAAAGAATTTAGGGGTTTTTGGAAATAAGGCTGGGCATTTTTCTTCATCGCATAAGTGATAATGGTCGTACTCTTCAATTTCTCTTTCGGGTTCACTCTGGGTTTCCTCGGATACTAATACATTATCTTGATTCTGGGTCACCAATGGGGAAACCTTCACTGGGACTCTTCCACAAAATTCTTCTGCTTATCTTCCTCCAACTTCACTTCCTCAATTGTCGCTTCCCTAATCTTCCTTTTCTGCCTACAATTCCTAGCAATATGCCCTAATTGCCCACAATTAAAACATTTAAGCAGGGCTCATCTCTCTACTTGATCAACATCCATCGCATCCATCAAGGCTGCCAACTCCTTAACAATAGGTGTCATTGCCATGGCTAGTGGCTGTGCCCTCGGAGTTTGTACCTGAGGCATCCTTCCTTTCTCGGGCATTCCTCCTGACCACTTTCCAAATCTGGCATTCCCATACATCAATTTTGACTCTGCCTGTTCCTGTTGATATTGCCAATCAAGACACATTGCCCAATTATACCACTCATCCAACCTCTCCGGCATAGAAGGTAGTCGATAGATAGACTTGAATAATGAGGGATTTAATTCTGCCTTCAAAAATTCTACCAATGCAGCTTCTCCCATATCTGTCTGTGATGCTTCTGCCTTGAACTGCAAAATAAATTTGTCTGCTGTTAGAGAACCTTGGCACATGGTTTTTAATTTTGCATTAGCTGTCGCCTTTGGATTAGGGTCTCCAAACCGTGCCTCCAATCTCTCCAAAAATTCCCTGAAAGTTGCAAATGGTTTATATCCCGCAGCAATTTGATTAATGGCTTCATTTCTCCAGAACTGTGCTTTCCCTCCCTGGATGTATAAGAGAGCAAACATAATCCTGGACTCAGTCATATGAAATTTGGGCTTTCTCCCATGAATATACAACACTATAGAGCTGATGAAGGACTTTGTATTCTCCATGGTACTGTCAAAGATTTGCAGGGGTGCATATTTAGGTAAGTGTGCTTTTCCACTTTCAGATCTCTCCTCTGCCTGCACATCATCCTGAGACATCCACTCCACCATCTCCTCCATCTCATCATCTTTATCTTCCACTGTCTCTGGTTTCATTTCTGCTGGTTTGGGCTGTGATGCTGCCAATACTGACACTAATTGGGACATTTGTGCTGTAAGCGCATCAATTTTGGCTTCTAGCACTGGCATGGGAACAGGATTATGACCAGGATTCAAAGTGAATGGTTCTGACATAATGATGTAAGCTGCAATGAGTCACTTCTTTGGCTGAGTCAAGATTTGGCTTCAAAATTTTTCCACAAATTTTGAGTCATGTGATCTGGTAACTTGGGTACCAAAGGAGGCAAAACTCATGATTCAGCTATTTGTCAATGGTTGGGCACATGAGACACTTTGAATCAATATCCCTTCCAACAGTGCCTGATCTCAGGGATAATACTGAATTTGGCTTGTAACTATGTAACTAAAATAGTCATCTGAATAGAGTATAGTAAATCATGATTAAACCAGATCCAATCAGTTGTCTGGTTGCAGCTGTCCTAATGATGAGCGTTGCCTCTCGATCACTGGTGGTCGCAATGTAAGGCAAGGCCTGGCATCAGCTTATAAAAGCAAAGCTAAATATATATATACAAGTACTTCCAGCTTGTGCCGAAAGGATGAGTAAGCAGTTGGGGCGCAATGAAACAATGATGTATGCTCATGTAAGAGAAGGCGCACTGATGGGGCAGTTGAGTTCTTCTGTTAGGGCAACACCCACTAATCTGCTAGCTGAACCATGTGGGTTCTCCTACAAGAAGGCAGCAGGGCACATGCACATGATGGGGGGTTTTGATGGTTTTGATGCAAGGGGTTAAAAATAGATGAGTTGCCTGAAAAAGGCATTTCGCACCACTATTGTGGATGGAATACCTAAGAGAACTCAACTGAGGTCCCCCAGGTGTATATTTAACATTTATATACTATGTTACAGCTATTGTACTATGTTGTTACCAATGTGCACATACATGTGCATACATATTGATGCGTGTAAATATAAAATTCCCATGCTGACAAATGTAGCATTTGTAGGCATTTGGTAGCATAATTTGATGTAATAAAATAAAATAAAATGAAAGAAAATAAAAATAAAATATTATTATGTAATAGGGACATTAAGAGACTGTTTTCTAACACCATATCAAGGAAGTTCAGGTTTTCTTGGGACTTGCAAATTATTATCATCGCTTTGTTCATAATTTTTCCAAAATTGCTGCACCATTACACAACCTTACATGAAAGGGAGTAGTGTGGAGATGGGGAGAACAACAGCAGACAGCATTTGAACACTTGAAGAGGAAGTTCATGGAAGAACCAATATTAGCCCCAGTAGATTTCACATGCCCTTTATGAGTGGAATCAGATGCATCTGACTTTGCTACTGGAGCAGTATTATCAATGCTACATGAAGATGACAAATGGCATCCTTGTGCATATTTGTCTCAAGGGTTGAATGATGTGGAAAGAAATTATGATGTGCATGATAAAGAGATGTTGGGAATAATACAAGTGTTGGAAGCATGGAGACATTATTTGGAAGGATGTATGCATCAGATCGAAATCTGGACGGACCATCAAAATCTGCAGTACTTCACATCCACTAAAAAGCTTAACCATCGACAAGTGCATTGGGCATTATTCCTATTGCATTTTAATTTTCACTTGGTCCACAAAGTGGGAAGCTTGATGAGGAAAGCAGATGCATTATCCAGACATACAGATCATAAAAGGGGAGTGGAGGAGGACAATAAAAATATTACCCTACTCAAACCTGAATACTTTTGTATTTGTGCTATGTGTCAAGGGCATCTATTGGTGGATAGCTCAGAGATGGAAATGTTGTCTGAAATTAGGCAATATTCAGAGATGGATGATGAAGTAGTGGAAGCTGTGAAAGCTTTGAGGGGAGAGAAGAAAGGTAATATTAAAGGAGATGAATGGGTTGAATAACAAGGGTTAGTGTTGTTCAGAGGAAAGGTATATGTATTGAAAGATCAAGATTTACGAAGGGAGATCATTTGGTTACATCATAATATGCCAGCTGCTGGATATCCAGAAAGATGGAAGATGTTGGAGTTGGTGATGAGAAATTATTGGTGGCCCAGAATTTCAAAGTATGTGTTGGGATATGTGGATGAATGTGATACGTGCATGAGCGGGAAGAAATTTCCAGAAAAGCCTGCAGGGAAATCAATGCCAAACCCTATACCTAAAGTGCCATGGCAAGATATATTTGTGAACTTTATCACAGGATTACCTGAAGCTCAAGGATACGATGCAATATTTGTAGTATGCAACCTCTTCACAAAGGAAGTCCATATCATTCCTACTACTGCAGAAACCTCATCGTTGGGCTTGGCATGCCTCTATTTAAATCGGGTATGGCAGTTACATGGATTACCTGATACAGTTATCTCTGATCACGGATCACAATTTGCTTCTGTGTTTATGCGAGAGTTAAATAACATATTGGGGATTCAAACCAAGTTATCTATGGCATATCACCCACAAACTGATGGGCAGACAGAGAGAATGAATCAGGAGTTGGAGCAGTACCTATGCATGTGTGTCAATCACTGACAAACCGACTGGCCTGAATGGTTGGCAATTGCCAAATTTTCTCACAATAATAAATTCCATTCAGCTACTCACATGTCACCCTTATTTGCTAACTATGGGTATCATCCCCAAATGGGAATAGAACCTCAAAGGGCAATCAAGGTACAGTTGGTAGAAGACTTTGCATCTAAGATGCAAAAGGTACAGGAGGAAGCAGAGGTGGCATTGATGAAAGCACGTGATGATATGATGTGATATGCAGATCGTACTCAAGCCGTTGCTCCAGAGTACAAAGTTGGTGACTTGGTATGGCTAAGTACCAAGCATCTAAATATTCCATGACCTTCAAGAAAGCTTATGGAGAAGCAAGTTGGCCCATATCCAATTTCTAAAATAATTTCAACCAATGCAGTAGTGATAAAATTACCTCAGTCATTCAAGATTGATTCTGAAATTAACATTTCCTGTTTATGCCCTTACTGCCCACCCACTATTCCCAGTCAACAAACTACTCCACAGCCTCCAATAATGGTAGAAGGTGCTCCAGAATATGTAGTGGAAGAGGTTTTGGACTCACGTCTTCGACAAAATAAATTAGAGTTCTTAATCAAGTGGAAGAACTACACTGACAAAAGTAACTCATAGGAACCTGAAGAGAATTGTAAGTGAGCATGTAATGCAATCACCCAATTCTTTAAATGTAATCCAAATGCTCCACGTCATATTGCTAGAATGGTGTATGAGGGGATGAATTTCTGGCCTTACCAGAATTTCACAGAGGGGACAGATACAATATTTTCTCGCCTGGAAGTCGAGGCATAAAAGGGAGGTAATGTTAGGAAACAGTCTCCTAACATCCCTATTACATAATAATATTTTTATTTTTATTTTATTTTATTTTATTTCATCAAAATATGCTACCAAACACCTATAAATGCTTTATTTGTCAGTGTGGGAGTTTTGTATTTACATGCATCAATATGTATGTGTGCGTCAGTAGCAACATATTACAATACATGTAACATAGTATATAAATGTTAAATATATACCTGGGGACCTCAGTTGAGTTCTCCCAGGTATTCCATCCACATTTGTGGTGTGAAATGCCTATTTCAGCCAACTAATCTATTTTTAACCCATCACATCAAAACCATCAAAACCCCCCATCACACACGTGTGCCCCATCACCTTCTTGTAGGAGAGCCCACATGGTCCAGCTAGCACCCATCACCTTCTTGTAGGAGAGCCCACACAGTCCAGCTAGCAGAACAGTAGGTGTCACCCTAACACTAATGTAGCTTTCTTGGGTGTTTGGTAGTGTAATTTGACATAATAAAATCAAATAAAATATTATTATGTAATAGGGCTGTTTCCTAACAGTATCCACATCAAGTTCATGAGGTGAAATGTCTGAGTCATCATCTAGTTCATTCCTCCCTGATTCATTGTATCCAACAGCAACTTCAATAAGCCTGAGCATGCCCACCCACAGAGGTACTGGAATATCCAAGTTCAAGTTGGGGTCCTGACCTTCCCAAGAACCAGAAAACAAAAGTCCCTGTAAATCCTTTGAACCTGCTTGTTAGATGAAGCCTTCATGTGATAACAGTGTGACTACAGATGTGATACTCCCACTGGCACGAGAGCTCATGTGCAAGAGTGGGATTCCTGATTAAATTTGATGTGACAGCATGGTAAAAGTCAATGTGGTCATCAATCATGAAAGTCAGAAGATGACAAATCTCAACATTGAGTCATGTGACCTCCTCTCATGCACGGACAATGCCAAAGTAAAGGTTCATTGCTTCATGACATGCAGGTTGAGTCCAGGAAAGTGACTGGATATCCATGCGCATATCACAAAGAACATCGAAGTCAGCAAGGGTTACAGCATTTATCACCTTCTCCCACATCAACCAGTCTTGGGGAGGGTTAAGTAGTATAGCTGCATCATTGTAGTTATTCAACGCTGATAATACTCAACCTGGAAACCTAACAAAAACCTGTTAAAAGGCTTAAAATGTATAACACAGGCTAGAGGAAGGGTGCGAGTTGGTACTAAATATCACCACTGATACCCAAAGGTTGTAGTTAGAAGTGTGGGATGGTGAGACATGTTGCAAATGAACTTTAGGAGCATATGAAGATGTTCAAAGTAGGTTCAAAGGAGGTTCAAAGAGGTTTGAAGAAGGTTTGAGGGAGATCGAAGATGTTTGAAGGGTTCAGAGAGAATAGAAATAGCTTCGAGGAATATTGAGGAATGAATATAGTGAGTTGAGAGAGGTTTTGGGAGACGATAAGCGATAAGCGATAAGTCAAGAAGCTAGTATGAAAGTTTGAAGAAGTTTGTGATAATTTGCAGAACTTAGAGATACAGAGTGAGGCTTGGACTCAAGAGAACAGCTCTTAAATCAGACAATAATGGAGAGGGCAACTTCTTCTCTTCCTCTTCTAAGTAACTAGTACAAGTCTATATACATTTTGAAGAGATAGGAAATATAACATGTGTAGAACATAAGGCAGTATGCACAGCAATAAAGGACTTGCAAATCATAAAACAAATGAGAAATGATGATAATTGAAACATACAGTGTCCCAGTATAGTAAAACCACTTATCCTATTGCTTCAATATATCATTGAAACACAAAAGCGCTGATAGGTCCACTACGCGCTTTAAGGTCTGGAGAAGACTCCCACTCATATCAACACAGCACGACATGCACTCCGAAGTACTATAACGCCACGAAATTAACTTCAAACCATTTTCGCATTATTTCGCACTATTTCGGACGACTTCGAGACACTCCGAATGCTTTCGAACTATTTCGCAACACTTCGAACAACTTCGCAGCACTTCGAATGACTTCGGCCGCCATATAGTTGTCCACAAACAATTTTGATACACACTGCACATCCGGAACAAGTTATTTCGCCACATATCGAGCATTACTGGACACGAGGAGGGATTACAAGAGAGTTAGAATGCGATAAGTGCAGTTTTTATGTTTCATGATATATTAAATCAATAGGACAAGAACTCTTACTATACTGGGACAATGTATGTTTTACTTATTATCATTTTTCATTTGTTTTGTGTTTTACAATACCTTTATTGCTGTGTACATTGCCTCATGTTTTACAATTGTTCTTATTTCCTTTTTAGTACTATCTCTTCATTTTGTATATAGACTTGTGTTAGATACTTAAAATAGGAGAAACAGAACAACGGGGAACAGCACAAGTTACCCTCACAGTTATCGTCTGACTTAAGAGTCGTTCTCTTGAGTCTTAGCTCGCGTCGTATCTCTAAAAGTTCTGCGAAATATCGTGAACTTCCTCGAAACTATTGTATTCGCTCTCCGTTTTATCGTGCATCGCCTGTCTCCATTTGACAAACACCTCACATTTGTTAAACCCACTGTTCGATATACTTCGAACCTCTTCGAACTTATTCGAACTATTTCGTGCATCTTCGAACTTATTCGAACCGCTTTGCACGCCTTCGAACTACTTTCGAACTCTTTCGAACAACTTCGTATGCCTATACAGACTTTTATCCACAGCCCTTACCATTTCGCGTTACTAAACATTATGTTTTGGTCTCAGCGCTAATATTTAGTACCACCTCGCACCCTTCCTCTGGCCTGTGTTATACCATCTGAAGCCATTAGTAGGTTTTGTTTGGGTTTCCAGGTTGAGTATCATCAGCGCTATTATCACATCATAAGGTCTTTTGTCATATCTCCTCGTGTCTGGTAGTGCTCAATATGCAATGCAATGGCTCATGCTGGATGTGCTGTGTGTATAGAAAGGGTTTTGGGATAGCCATATGGCAGCAGATGTCATTCAAAGTGGTGCACAATCATTTGAAGGCATTGAAAGTGTTGCAAAGTCATTCAAAGTCATTTAAAATAGTTCAAAATAGTTTGAAATTGATTTCGTGGGGTTCACAGGGGTTGGGAGCATGTGTCATGATGTGTCGATATGTTTGAAAACCTTCTCCAGAACCTAGAGCACACAATGGACCTATGGTCATGTGATGCCAGCTAACTCGTTTGACTTGCTGAAAGTTCACTCACATTCTTCAAAATCCTCCAACCCTGCTCCTTCAACATAGAGTGGATGCCAGCAGATCTGTCATCCATGATTATGTGCATGTCCATGAAAGGCAGGCACCACACCATGTAGGCCCAATCCTACCATCCTTGCCCCTAAGCTACTTTTGGCAAGGGTTTTCATAAACACACACATGATATCGTTAATAGGTCCCCAGCACAATTCGAGCACCAATATATCAGTTTTCGCATTTTCAATCAACTTTGAACACTTCATACAGCTCAGAATATACACCTGGAACATCTTCGATAGGTTCCGAACCAATTTTGAGCAATATCGCAGCAATATCGGCCTTCAAACAAGTCCGAAAAAACTTCGAAAACCTTTGAAAAACATCTTCAAACACAGTATTTTCTATTTGGACAATCTTCGAATGCATGCTGGACACATGGGACACTATTTCGAGTATATCGAACACATTTAGACCGCATGTGCATGCATACAATCAGTTTGAAGCAGTTTCCGATGTTTTATGCAATTTATAACAAGGACAGTCCATTTTGGTGTTTCAATGATATATTGAAACATTAGAACAAGTACTTTTGATATACTGCAACTCTGTATGTTTCATTTATCATCATTTCTTATTTGTTTTATGATTTGTTCTTTATTGCTGTGCATATTGCCTCATGTTCTACACATGCTGTATTTCCTTTTTAGTACCATCACTTCAAAATGTATATAGACTTGTACTAGTTACTAAACCAGAAAAAAAAAATGTCTTCCTCTGAGATTGCAGTGATTTGAGAGTTTAGTTTACTCTTATTCAGTCTGAAGTCCTGCATCTACACTAAAGTTCTTCGAAATTCTTTGAAAATCCTCGCATTAGAGTATATTTGCAACCACCCAAACGCCAAATCTAACAAAAATTTGATGGCTGCTAACGAAAATTTAGCGAAAATTTGATCCTTCCCATTTGAGCAAATGTGACGCCTTGTCACTCTTCTCACGGTCGCGATAAGGCGCATCCACCGAGCGCCCACCATCGTCGACGTCCTGCCTGCGATCCGTCCACGATGGACATGCTAAAGCTGGCCCTCATGGCGGCTCCGATTCTTCTAGAACCTGTCCCGCTGCCTCCTGACCCTGATCCGGGACTTCTCGCTGCTATTCTAGGTCACGATGCTGCTCATGATCAAGTGACTGCCTTGATGCAGATCCAGCTCAAAAAAGGGACGATGAGGGAGCTTTGGAGGTAACCACGGAGGGCTCAGAGCCTTCGTGGGGTCTAAGAACAGGATCAACAGTACCAGCAGGCACAGCAGCACCACCAGGCACAGAAGAAAGCGAAGCAGGTGCCCCGGCAGCAGCTAATGGTGCAGATGAGGGAGGTTTGCCGGATTTCTTGTGGGAGCGGCAAAGTGAGGCTTGCTGGATAGCTTCTCCACCTTCCTTGTCTTCGGCTAGTTTCTGTAATGAGTTTGAGTAAATTTATGAGAAATAGCAGAAAAAAGCCACACCTTGCAGAGTTTTTCTTTCTCAAGCTCAGTCTTGCCCTCAAAAGCTTCCTTCATTCCCAAAAGGGAGTCGAGCGGCGCTCCCATCAAGTTTCGGTACACGGATGAGTTGTCGATGGTGTCCAAAATCGCCTTTGGAGTGGTTGCTGGGTCCTGAGAGCATTTATTTAATATAAACGATGCAGAAGAAGAAATGAAGCTCACTGTATGCCAAAGTAGAAGCTCAGAGAGCCGAGTTTTGAACAAACCAATGCTCCCCTGGATCTCCAAGCCTCGCATCGCCTTGAGTAGTGCTTCGTCCTTGTGCTTCTTCTGACCGTGCTCGGCCTCGTAGAATGAAACCATGACGGCGGCCTGCGCGAGCTGGTACAACTCTTTCACGGTGAAAGGTGCGACGCGTCGTGAACTAGTGGTCTTGGGCTGGGATGGCTCTGTGGACTGAGAAGGCACTGTCGCACGTGCAGGATCGAGGGGGGGTGTAGCATGAAGTCCCGCCGCCGAGTTGTGGTCAGCCATCCGAGGATTGGAAGCTGTGAGTGTCGCGACAGAGGGGTAGGGGGGATCGGAATCATCCACATTGTTGTGGTCCGAAAATGGAGTCAAAGGGTGCGGGAAAGGAGTGGCAGAGGAGTTGGACTGGGAGAAAGCGAGTGTGTGCTGAGAAATACGCGTCATTACGCGATCATTATCTTGATTCAAATTCTTGTTAACTTGCTGATCCAGGTAGCATTGTTCAGACTGGAGTTTCTGCTGGAGCATGAAGCAAGCCTATGATTGGTTGGGTCAAAAATATCAAGTCAAAGGAGCTGTCCAATGAATTTGTCAATCATCTCGATAGGAGGACTGCTCATGCTTTCTCTCTTCTGTGGATGCTTATTTGCAGATGACCTCCCAATGAGCTCTCGGATGATACTGTCACTTGGCTTGCTGAGACTGGAATTTATTGGATGAACAAGAAGATTGTTGGGGGCGTTGAGGAGAATAGTGTTATAGGGGACTTAAAGTTGGAAATTGGAGAAGAATCATTTAATTTTGAAAGGGCAGAGCTTGCTCCTCCTTCAGGTGCAATGGCTGCAAATTATTCTAGGCATTTACCACCTGTTATATTATAGCTTCTCCTGACTAACAATGTTTCTCTTTTAGGTTTGTTCATAAGGAGGTCAATCAGACACACAAGTTTGCTACTGCCTGGACAATATCAAGAACTTTAAGAGAAGATCAGGGTGGCAACTTCTACAACTGAAAGTATGGTATTTGGGCCAAAGGAGGTAATGATACAATCATTGCATGGGATCCCTTGCATTTTCATGGTACAAGCCTCCAAGATTACCCTCCTAAAACAGATGCCATTTCTCAATATAATCAGGTTGGGCTTGCTATTGTTACTCCAAATTGGATTGCAGGGCTTTGGAGGAAGTATGCTAAGGAGCAGGCAGCTTTAGATGAGATGTTAAAGAGTATAGTGTCAGACGATGAAGAGGAGGGTAGCGAGAGGAGTGACTTGGATAGGGTCTTTGAGTCACTGTAGTTTGTCTTTGTTTTTTTTTGTGTAGCTCAAGTTACTTTTTCCACCATGCCACCAAAGCAAAAAGACAATAGCTCAGGATCATCTGAAAAATGAACAAACCAGCCTTTCATACACCTACAGCTGCCAGATCTGGCTTAACCACAGTAAGTGCAGTGACATCAAAGAAAAATCGGATTGTCACTTTATGAACTAGTGCTAGTGGTCATCGTGGATATCAAACACAAGACATATATTCTTTATCTGCATCTCCCACTTCTGATAATTGCTTTATATGCTTGTCTGAAACAGTAGCCTTGGATTCTACTTCTGGATTGGTTACTGATATTCAAACAGCAGAAAGTGACGATGTATCTCCTGCAAAGCCTAAACTCAAGAAAAAGAATACAACAACAGTAAGAGTACAATTGCTTTATAATGACATCATACTTAATTATATTTGTAGTCAAAACTTCAGGATTGGCTTTCATATTGTCAAGCCTGTTTACTTGAGCTGCTTTGGCATGATGGTCTGGCTAGCCATTTGGGCCATGACGCTTGTTCTGGTTGTCAACAACAAATCAATGCCAGCTGAAAATGTCTAGATTGCATTGATGGTGGTTTACTGCAATGCAGAGGCTGTTTGCTTGTGGCCCATGTTTCACACCCTCTACATCAGATTGAGGGAAATATAGTTATTACTATTATTGATGTTTCAATACTGATAAAACCTAGCAATGGAATGGATTCTAATTTTGCAGGTCTTCTCTTCATGAAGCAGGATTTCGCATCCAACTGGGGCATGATGGTGCCAAATGCATTTCACCAATATCTGGGCCTCCTGCATTTACCATAACAGATCTGTCTGGTATTCATCGTGTTGCAGTGGACTTCTGTGACTGCTGCCAAAATGGAATTGTCCCATGCTATATACAGCTTTTGCAAGCAGGGTGGTTTCCAGCAACATTTAATCGACCCCAAAATGCCTTTACATTTTGCTGTCTTGATTTCCACCATGAGTTGGCTCTACAAGGCAAAGTAAATGCATATGACTTTTGTGACACAGTCATTTGCCTCACAGATAGTCTTGAACTCGGACAAACCCCTGTTGGTTTTGATTTTCCTAATGATAATTATGCCATGCTTATTGTAAGTTCCTTTTTAGGATCACCTATCTGAGTTCTGACAGGCTGTTTGCATATGGCACCATCTTCTAATGCTCAAATGATCAGGCTGTGGACATTGTTCTGAAGGTGTTCAGGTGACTTCACATGGTGAACTGGCTATAGAATATCCTGCCTGTCCCCATCTCAGACAAAACCTACCTGATAATTGGAATGTCACATATCCAAAGCAGTAAGCACTATTCTCAATGGTGATTCAACCCTAATATATGGCTTGTAAATATTTGTATACACAATTTTTGGCATTGATGGAAACTTTAACCTGAGGTTAAAGGAGCATGGAATAAATGATCCAGAACTTGCTCCTGGTGGGCATATTTTGTTGAGGAAGAAGACTATCAAACATTTATCAAAAACTTTATTGACCAGCCAGAGGTATGTTGTATTTAATGCCAGTTTTATAGTGGATCTAATATTTTTGAAGATCAACACATGTCAGTCAGAGCATGATGCATTGGTGCAGGCAGCTGTGCATTCAACACCAGGATATAAGGTTACTGGTGTTATACTTGTTATTTGTCCCCGGCATGGTCTGATTTACAGAAATGGAGTTGGAGATCTGCAAAAAGGAGAGTGGTATAGTGCACTATAATTATTATTTGCTGTATAGATCCTGATCATTCAATAGATTCTGTGATATTGACTATGTAATCTTATCATGAATCAAGGGAGAAGCCATTTCCCGCATTGTTTTGACTTTTGATATTGGATGCCAATACTCCAAAAAAATTGATGAGTGGATGTCCAAGTTTCCACCAGAGCTGCAGCTGAGTAAAGGAACTGTTATTGAGTTTGGAGTTCCTAGTTGGCATATCAATGCTCATGGTCCTGATTGTCAGGCAGATTTTAGACTTGGCTTTTGGGATGGAGTTGGGTGCACTTGTGGTGAAGAAGTTGAGAGTACATGGGCTAGGACAAATTTTTTGGGTCCAAGTACACGGGAGATGGGTCGAGGTGCCCATCATGAGACTTTAAATGATCAATGGGGTGGTTTGAATTTTTGAAGAATACTTGTTTTTTATAAGTTTTTTCCCTCCCCTTCAATAAGCTACTACCATATTATAATAGGTCAAGAGTTTTTATGCCACTTAAAAAGGCAGTTGGAATGCATGCAAAGCACCCGCAGCTGTTTGATCAATTTTCAGCAACTTTCCAACCAGCTACAATTACTGCCTGGCAAGCAATGATTAATGTTTGGAAGGAAGACCATTCAAAACCAAATCCATATTTGGAACCAAGACAATGTAAGTAGAAATTCATCTTTTTGCAATAAGGTTTTTAATATCATTTCAGCAAGCACTACTTTACAAGATGTCTGGCTTGAACTTGCCAAAGAAGATTCAACTTCAGCTGCCCAGGGAGAAGTTGCAACTCATAAGACAAGTCTAACAACTTTTCTTACAACTGGACTAGAACTCAAAGAATGGCAGTATGCAATTTTAATTTGTTTTGGTAATATCATCTCTAACTTGTATGGTTCAAGATGCATCATCCCATATGACATCAACATTTTAAAAAAGTACAAGACAGAAATCCAGCTGGCAGATTTAGAAGAGAAGTGCCGCATTCTTATGATGCATATCAATCTTTGGTGAGAGGTCCAATTGGCCTATCTTTCTTCAACTGGTTCCCTTGGTTCAGTGATTTATACTAATCTTTTATCAGAGATACAATCAAGCAAAGAATCACTCACAGTTGAGGCTATTCCATTATTCCTGCCCTCATCACTTCTACCAAATCAACAATCTTCTCTGGCTTTTGCTAAATGTCTATCACGTGAAGTCTGCTTGCGCATTGTACAAGCTGATGATGCTTTAGCCAATATATGACATTATCTGCACGTTGATGATACTCGACCTCGAAACCTAGCAAAAACCTGTTAAAAGCCTTTTGTAGTATAACTCAGGCTAGAGGAAGGGTGCGAGGTGGTACTAAATATCACCACTTTTTAAAGCGTATGAAGATGTTCGAAGATGTTTGAAATTGGTTCAAAGACGTGCAAGTGCAAAGTAGTTCGAAATAAGTTCGAATGGGTTCGAAGTTGTTCAGGTGAGTTCGAGGGGGTTCGAAGGTGTTTGACTGGCATTGATATATGTTTTGACAAATGAATATAGCAGTTATGAGCTGTGTTTTTAGTGATGATAGGTGATGATGAGTTGAGAATGAATACGAAAGTTCGAGGAAGTTCATGATATTTTGCAGAACTTCAGAGATATGACATGAGGTAAGACTCAAGAGAACTGCTCTTAAATCCGACTATAGTGGAGAGGGCAACTGGTTCTCTGTTGTTCTAAGTAACTAGTACAAGTTTATATACATTTTTGAAGAGATAGTACTGAAAAGGGAAGTAAAACATGTGGCAATATATCATACAATGAGGACTTTGTAGATCAAAAATAAATGAGAAATGATAAATAATTGAAACATATGTGTCCCCATATGGTAAAAGTACTTATCTTTCGCTGTAATATATCATCAAAACATAAAAAATGCTATTATCGCTTCCTAAATCTCTTGTCGTCTCTCCTCGTGTCTGGTAGTGCTTGATATGTGATGGAATAGTTTGTTCCGGATGTGCAGCGTGTATCAAAAGTATTTTAACACAGCTATATGGTGGCCAATGTTGTTCAAAATTCTGCAAAGTCACTCGAAGTGTTGCGAAGTTGTTCGAAGTCATTCGAAATGTTGTGAAGTCTTCCAAAATAGTGTGAAATAGTGCAAAATAGATTCGACATCGATTTCGTGATGTTCATAGTGATTCGGAATGTCTGTCGTAATGTCTCGATATGAGTGAAACTGTTCTCCAGACCTTAAAGCATGTAGTGGACCTATCAACGTTATCTCAGGCTTCTGGCAATTTAAAAAAAGTCAACATCAGTGGAACTGGAAATCACCCAGGTACTCTGCTGCATATACTTGCTTGCTTGCAGTGGATCCAATGGGCGAATAGAGCACTAGGCTAAAGGAGCTTAAGAAGTCTGATGTACATGGACCAGGGAGGATGGATTTTTTTATGGAGATGTCTGATGCACTGGATATAAGCAAAGGCCACTTGGAAATCTCATGGATTTGGCTGGTGCCAAGGCCAGCAACAGAGACTGAAGTGGATGCCTTGGAGCAGATTTTGGATGAAGGAATGCATGTAGAATGGTCTAAATCTCAGGCAAGAAAAATGTAGTGGGAGGAGGAGGTTGAGCTACTCAAAGAGGAAATGCGCTAGACAATCATATATTATGAGTGGAAGGCATCCTGGTGGGCTTCAGCTTGAGCCTGGCCTCCACACAGCTGAAAATGACATTATCCATGGAGTTGCTGCATATGCACAAAAGCAAGTATTTTTTTTGCGAGCCTTTGGCCGAGAGCTTTGCAAAGGCATGGCTGCCTTATATGCAAGCAAACAAGATGGAAATGGAATGGGGTCATTGGTATAGCCATTTGATCACTAACAAAAATTCTAGTGCAATAGATCCCTTGAAATACAAGACTATGGATAATCCAGAAAGTAATGGATGAAGCAATCAGGAGAAGGATAAAGAGGAGGAGGATGAGATGGAGGATGAGATGGAGGATGAAGAGGAGGAAGATGAGATGGAGGATGAAGAAGTTGAAAAAAATGAAAATTATAATCCATTTGAATTAGATGACTGATGTTCAGTTAACAATATTATTTACAATTAGCAATAGGCCCCAGTACCATTTACAATGATTAACAATGTTCCCCAGCAGTATTTACAATAATTAACAATATATTACAATGGGGCTCAGCATCATTTATAATGATTAACAATGTATTACAATTACAATGGGTGCCGGTACCATTTACAATGATTAACAATGCATTACAATAGATATCAGTACCATTTACAATGATTAACAATGGACCCCAGTACTATTTACAATGATTAACAATGTATTACAATAGATGCTAGTACCATTTACAATGATTAACAATGCATTACAATGGATGCCAGTACCATTTACAATGATTAACAATGGGCCCCAGTACTATTCACAATGTATTACAATAGATGCCAGTACCATTTACAATGATTAACAATGAGCCCTGTACCATTTACAATGATTAACAATGTATTACAATAGATGCCAGTACCATTTACAATATATTACAATAGGTGCCAGTACCATTTACAATGCTTAACAATGTATTACAATGGATGCCAATACCATTTACAATAATTAACAATATATTACAATGGATGCCAGTACCATTTACAATGATTAACAATATATTACAATGGGTGCCAGTACCATTTACAATGTATTACAATAGATGCCAGACTGATCAACAACATATTACAATGGGCTCCAATACCATTAAAAATGTATTACAGTTGGTTGTAGTACCAACTACAATTATTAACAATCATTAACAATAACATCTACTATATCTATCAGCTATCTATTACAATGTCCTTGTAATAAAACCATCGGTACTGTGGACAATGGCCTATGGACTAGCACCAATAGATTGTTAACAATAATGCCAGCTACTAGTGGTGACTTGGAGCATTTGCAAGTAGAATGGATATGGTCGTGCTTGTACTGCAGAACCTTGAGGCAGAGATCTGCTACATCTGGGATGTAAATCCAGTCGAAGTGGTGGAGGAGTCTGCTGTCATCTACAGTCCAATTGGGAGTGGAGGGGGTTAGGAGATGAGCAGATGAAATGGGGTTGAGGGTAAGGGAGGATCAGACATCATTGTGGAGTTATTTGATGACCATAAGGACCGCTTGTTGGATGACTGGGGTGGTGAAGTATGTGGCTCAAAGTGAGGAGGTGAGCTGTTCTTGGATGAAGACGGGTTGGAAATTGCTCAGGTTTGCTGAGATGAAGTCACCATTTCCCCCTTTGCAATAGACATCCCAATGTCTAGTGAGTGCATTGGGTTTTACCCCCAGTTTCCTGGTAATAATACTTGACCTGGAAACCTAACAAAAACCTGTTAAAAGGCCTAAGAAATATAACACAGGCTAGGGGAAGGGTGTGAGTTGGTACTAAATATCACTGCTGCTATCCAAAGGTTGTAGTTAGAGGTGTAGAATGGTGAGCAAAGAAGTTCACAATATTTCGCAGAACTTAGAGATATGATGCGAGGCTAATACTCAAGAGAACGGCTCTTAAATTAGACAATAATAAAGAGGGTCACTTCTTCTCTGTTCTTCCAAGTAACTAATACAAGTCTATATACAATTTGAAGGAATAATACTAAAAAAGAAACAATAACATGTGGAAAACATGAGGCAGTATGCACAGCAAATAAAGGTCTTGTAAAACATGAAACAAATGAGAAATGATAATGAATGAAATGTACATTGTCCCAGAAAAGAGATCGGGTTGGGTGTCATCGATCGTAGTAAAAGTACTTGTCCTATTGCTTCAATATATCATTGAAACATCTAAGCATTATTATCATGTCCTAATTCCTTTGTTGTCTCTCCTCATGTCTGGTAGTGCTTGATATGTGATGAAATGGTTTATTCTGGATGTGCAGTGCAAGTTGAAATGGTTTCGAAACAGCTATACAGTGGCCAATGTCGTTCGAAGTAGTACAAAGTCATTCAAAGTGTCGTGAAATCATTTGAAGTCATTAGAAGTAGTGTGAAATAGTTCAAAAAGGATTTGAAGTTGATTTCATGGCATTTGTAGCAATTAGGAGTGTCTGTTGTAATGTATCAATATGATTGGGACCCATTCCAGATCTTATAGTATGCACCATCACCAGTGTCTTCTTCACGGCCGTCCTCTTGCATTGGTGATGTCTGGCCCATACTTGTTGTCATTGTCATTGCTCAGTGGTGGTGGTGTTGGGGTTTTCTCCTTGCTGACACCACTGCCATTGTTGCCACCATTGGTGGTTGCGGAGTCTATGTTAGTCTGCATGGATCTGTATAGACTATCACACCTTGTTGCACAGCTAAAATAGGTGATTGTATGGATTGCAAATCTGCATGGAGTCTGTGCAAATCCATGCAGAGTCCATGTAACTCTGTGTGGATCCACACGGAACATATGGGGCAGTATAAAGACCTCCCATCTACAATGATTAACAATGGGCCCCAGCAGTATTTACAATAATTTACAATGGGCCTCAGCATCATTTATAATGATTAATAATGTATTACAATTACAATGGGTGCCAGTACCATTTACAATGATTAACAATGTATTACAATGGATGCCAGTACCATTTACAATGATTAATAATATATTACAATGGATGCCAGTACCATTTACAATGTATTACAATAGATGCCAGAATGATCAACAACATATTACAATGGGCCTCAATACCATTAAAAATGTATTACAGTTGGTTGTAGCACCAACTACAATCATTAACAATCATCAACAATAACATCTACTATACCTATCAGCTATCTATTACAATGTCATTGTAATAAAGCTATCAGTACTGTGCACAATGGTCTATTGACTAGCACCAATAGATTGTTAACAATAACACCAGCCACAACTCATGACTAGTGAGTCCACAGAAGACACAAACTAAATTTTTGAGCTGGTCTGAACGAAATCCACTGTTAGGTCAAGCAGGATTAGTGGGTTTAGAACCTGCTAGAGCCATGATGGGTGTAGTTGCAAATTTTTTGAGCATTGCCAATAGGTCTTCCAATTTAATCTGTGTCGAGGATGTCAAAGTCGATCCCAAAGTGCCTGAAGACTGTAATGATATCAAATTTGAACTAATTAACCCTGCTAAAACAAATTTTGCTGCTGTGTGAATGTCGTTGAGTGCATAGGCATCATCTGGATAGTGGTCAGGAAATTTTAGTTCAAGTCATCACACAATTTGTGACCATGAGCTTATGACCCATGCCTTTGTCATGGTGTTCGCTTGCTTTGCTCGCTCAGCCTGACACTGGCATGGGCCAGCTCACGTATATGTGACACAATGCTTAACTCCACTATAGTCAACTCTTCAGTTGCCTTTGGACCTTTGGCCCAAAGTCAATGTTTGGGGGTTCATGGTCACACAACTCTTTAGTTGATTTTTAGATAGCACACAACTCTTCAGTTGACTTGGGACCATTGGCCCCAAGTCAACGTGGGGGGGTTGTTGTGCTTATCCCCCCTTTTCCAATGGCCCCTTCCCCTTCCCCATCCCTATCTATATCTTCAGCTCCATTTCCATCCCTATCTTCTCCATCCCCATCTCTTATATCCCCACCTTTCCCATACCTATCCCCATCCCCCTCTTCCCACTCTCCCCATTCCCTGTTCCCCCTCTCCATATCCCCGTTCCCCATCTCCCATTCCCATTCCCATCTCCCCCTTCCTCATTGCTATCCCCACCTCCTCCTTCTCTCTTTCCATCCCCCTCTCACTCTCCCATGTCCCCCTCCCCCCTCTACACCCTCTCATACCCCCTCCCCACCCCTCTTACCTCTTCTCCATCCCCCTCCTGCCCACCCCCTCACACCCCCTTTCCACCCCTCACACTCCCCTCACACTCCTTCACACTCCTCTCCACACTCAGCTCACTTGCGAAGTTTCAAACTCCACTTCAAACTCAGCTGCAGCTCACCTCTACATATGCGACGACCACATTTTGAAGCCCAGCTATATTAGTCAGAGCTGACAAATTTTAGTCAGCTCTGACTAATCATTTCTGACAAATTTTGCACAGCTCTGACCAAGCCTGACAAAGGCTGACCAATTTTACATAATCCCATCAACCATCACTCCCATCATTCCCACAAAATGACTGTAGCCTGTGTTATACAGCTCATCATCTATTTTTAGCCCTGATCCCATCACACCATCACTCCCACAAAATGGTCGCAGCATATGTATGTAGTAGATAAGCCTGGCTGAAAACCTCGAATGAATGCTATGCTCTGTTCCACTTCTGAAATTTGGCCTTTAGAGAGTAGAAACTTTATAAGTAGTATAATTTTAAATTGCTTGCATTAAAAATCCCCATACAAAGTTGTTCACCAACGAGCTTGTCCATGTCCGAAATCGACCATTTTAGATCATATTTGAAACCAGGGTATAATCTGTGAGTTGTGATGTGAAATTCTTGAAACGAAGTGCCAGTTTCATACTCTGGAATTGATTCCCAGAGTTCGGACGTGTCGATATCGACGTATCGGCAGGCATACTTTTTTATAACCTCTGGATCCATAACATTGCAGTCTATAAAGAGTATTTCGAGCTCATTAAAGTATCAACGAAGCTCACAAGTTTGAGTGGGGTCAAATTTTAGTGCTATGAAATGTCCATGAGCTGGCATAGTTGCTTGTGTGGCCATAAATGTGACAATTCTCAGGGTAGGAGTTAGAACTTGAGTGAAAGATGGTAGATATGTCGAAGGGGCTGGAAGAATGAATGAAGTAGTAGAGGATGAGGAAGAAGAGGACGAGGTTGGAGATGAGAAAATACTTGAGGGAAACAGTCAACAATGTGTAGATTCTGCTTCAGAAACAGGAATTAGAATATCTTCTGATTGTTCGAGAGATTTGAAGGCGTGGCAAGTCTCGATTCTAAGATTTTAAGCTTGGGTTGTCTTAAGCCAGGAGATTTGAGATGGATTAGGCAATGAAATGGTTTAGAAACCCCTTGCAGTGGGCTCCAAAATGATAATGCTCGACCTGGAAACCTAACAAAAACCTGGTAAAAGGTCCAAGAAGTATAACACAGGCTAGTGGAAGGGTGCGAGTTGGTACTAAATGTCACCACTGTCACCCAAAGGTTGTAGTTAGAAATGTGAAATGGTGAGATGTGTTACAAAATGTCTTTTGGGGTATACAAAAAGGTTCAAAAGATGTTCAGAAGATGTTTGAAGAGGTATGAAAAAGTTCGAAGAAGTTTCAAAGGGGTTTGAAGAGATTTGAGGAGTCTCAAGGATGTTTGAAGGGTTTGAAATAAATAGTGAAAGCTTCAAGGAATATCAAGGGGATGAATATGACAAATTGGAAGTGTTTTCAAGTGATGATAGGTGATAGGCAATGAGTCGAGAGGCTAATACGAAGGTTCGAAGAACTTTGCAATATTTTGCAGAACTTAGAGATATGAGGCGAGACTTGGACTCAAGAGAATGGTTCTTAAATCAGATGATAGTGGAGAGGATAATTTTTTCTCTGTTGTTCTTAACTAGTACAAGTTTATATACATTTTGAAGAGATAATACCAAAAAGAAAATATAAGATGTATGTGTAGGACATGAGGCAATATACACAACAATAAAGGAGTGTTCATAAAATGTAAAACAAATGAAACAATAATAATTGAAACATACATTGGCCCAGTATAATAAAAATGCTTATCTTATTGCTTCAATATAATATTGAAATACAAAGCCACCATTATTGCATTCTAAATCTTTTGTTGTCTCTCCTTGTGTCTGGTAATGCTCGATACGCAATGCAATGGTTTATTCCGGATGTGCCATGTAAGTCAAAAGGGTTTTGGAACAGCTATATGGCAGCTGACTTCGTTCAAAGTGCTGCAAAGCAGTTTGAAGGCATTCGAAGTGTTGTGAAGTCATTCGAAATCATTTGAAATTGTTCAAAGTCATCCAAAATGGTTTGAAATAGGCTCAAAATTGACTTTGTGGTGTTCATAGGGGTTGGGAGCATGTGTCATAATGTGTTGATACATTTGGAACCCATTCCAGACCCTAGCACATCCAATGGACCTATCAACAGTTTCAAGATAGTGTGAAGTTGTTTTGAGGAAATGCAAAGTTTGAAGAAGTTCGCAAAGTCTTGCAGAACTTTTAGTATATGGACGAGAGGCTCAGATACAAAGTTAGACTTTAAATCTGATGATATGGGACAATAGACAATGGATTTCTTGTTTGAAATGGTAAGTAGTACAAGTTTAAATAAGTTTTTAAAGGAGTAGTACTAAACATGAAATGGAACATGAGGCCTACATGAGGCAGAGATAAAGGATAAAACAACAGTCCTTTGAGTTTGTGTAAGTAAGAAATGGACAAAGGATAAAATATAAGATGGTAACACATCAAGTGGTACCTGGTTTTGTTGTTCTAATAACTCACAGGAATGTAGAAATACCTCATCGTGTACAAAAGTGTAATTTGTTCTGTTAAGCTTTGTCCCACATGCTTATCCTACAATGGCCAAGTGTGTGCAAAATGATGTGAAGTTGTCAAAGTTGTTCGAAACTTCTTGAAATAAGTTTGAAGTTGTTTCCCAAGGTTTTGCAGGTGTTTGTAAAAGTTTGGAGAGTCATAGAGGTCAAATAAGAGTATGAGAAATAATGTATGTGGTTCCAGTGCTTGAAGACCTATCATTGGGACATTTCATTAGTAACTGCTTGGTTTGCCAGTCATACATCAATGAAGGAAAGTTTAAGAAGAACACTGAAGGCAAAATTATTCTTCCAGATGGTCAATTTACTCATTGAAGCATCCCAGTCATTTTATCAAGGCCAGAATTGATGAATGGACTTGAAAAAACCCTCAAGCCAATGCTACCCCTTCTCTTATGTACACTATTGCACCTTTGAGATCTTCAACAATGGCATCTAGAGGTATATATCAACTTAGTGACATATTCCTTACAGTTAAAGATTGTATTGCAAAGTTTAAACAAGAGCTATGTTTATGCTTTATGAAGTGGTAGACCCTTTGCATGAACTGACTTGAATATGCCAACAGTTCCTACCTCTTGGCCCCTGATCCCTCAAAACTCTGCACCTGTCAGACAATCCATCCCACCAGTGTCAGCACCATCTATCTTGTCCATGGCAACCAATCCATCCACTTTGAATTTGGCACCATCTTAGACTTCCAACAAAACTTTGCAATTCATCATTTACCCTTATGCTGCTATAAAAAAAATTGTACTTACCGCCTCACAAACAAAACTTTGCATTGAGTAAAGGCAAAGATGGCCCATCATACCATACCCAAGCACTGATTCAAAAAGACAAAATCACTGAAGATGTCTTCACCCAATCAATGAAAACTCTGATTATCATGCTAACTCCCAAAGAACTATGTTCTATATTGCCCAATGTTCATATGAAATGGAAGGAACAGGTCACTTCACATCATATACAGCAACCCAAAGGAAATAATGCTATGAATCCTCTTAATGATGATATTTTCATAATTGATGATTTTTACAAAACTTATATTAGCAGCTTTTTCCCTGGGAAAATACCTGAACCTTTCATTGCAGCAAAGGAATCCCACTCCATTCGATCAGTCATCATAAACATCAATGGCAGAAACCCTGTCAAAAGTGTTATCGATCCTGGTTCTTCAATTATCACAAGGTCCAAAGAAGTTTGTCACAAACTTGGTCTCACCCATGATCCTTTGATACACATCCCTCTACAATTGGCTAATGGTGGTAATGACCAAAGTCTAGGCTTAGCATGGCACATATCTTGTGAAGTCAGTAGCATCACCCTCCACATGCAAATCCACATCATCTGAAATCCAGCCTATAACATTCTGCTTGGATGACCATTTGATGTTCTTACAGAAAGTATGGTGAAGAACTAGAAGCACAAAAAATAACCATTTTTGATTTGAATTCAACTCAATCTTGTGCTATTCCAACTATTCCCCAATCTAATAATCAAAGAAGAGTAGTTTGTGAGGATTTTTGCAACTAGAGGATAACATTTTGGAAAATAACCATACACTGCAAATATTCCCAATATGGACTACTCGAACTCCACAAATGCCCCTTCCTTTTCATTGATACTTGTGAACTTATAATATTTAATGGCTAGCCACCAGTATGCAACATTCTTATCAGCCTTGATGGCCACCCCTATGGACAATTCTACTATTAATTCTCCTTCCACTGAACTTCATCGACATTCACTCAGAACATCTCAAAAAGCTTCAAAACACTTTGAACATCAATGAAGATATTACTGAAGACCTTCTGGACTTTGAAAATGAATGATTATTCTCTTTTCTTTGTTTGCGATTACTTACTGATGACTTCAATTTTTTTTAGTGTACAATACAAGGTGCGATATTGCATTATAGCATAGTCATGCAAACTCCAAAAGGGTTTTTCAGCCATGATGATCTTCTGAGCCTTTCCCTTATTTTCTCTATTCTCTTCATTCTTCTTATCACTACCTTTTAAAACTCATGAGACTACCATTCCAAATACAACAAAGTTTTATTTTATTTTATTTGCTACTTTTCTAACATCTCCTCCACTACTTCTATCTGCCTATGCAAGACCTCTAAATCCATCTTCATTGAGGCCAATTCCGCACAACCAGAATAAGCCATTTTGTTGCATATCGAGCACCACCGGACAAAAGGAGAGATGACAAGAGACCCAGAATGCAATAAGTGCAGTTTTTATGTTTCAATGATATATTAAAGCAATAGGACAAGAACTCTTACCATACTGGAACAATGTACATTTCAATTATTATCGTTTCTTATTTGTTTTACAATTTACAAAGTCCTTTATTGTTGTGTATATTGCCTCTTGTTCTCCATATGTCATATTTCCTTTTTGGTACTAACTCTTCAAAATGTATATAGACTTGTACTAGCTACTTAGAAGAACAGAGAATAAGTTACCCTCTCCACTATTGTCAGATTTAAGAACAGTTCTCTTGAGTCTTAGCTTGCATCACATCTCTAAGTTCTGCGAAATATTGCAAACTTCTTCGAACTTCCATATTCGCTCTCAACTCATCGCCTATCGCCTATTGCCACTCGAAGACCACTTCTTATTTGCTGTATTTGTTTCTTAACATATCTTGCCGCCAGTCCGACATATCTGAACATCTTCGAAACCTCTTCGAACCCATTCAAACCTACTTCGAACTATTTTGCACGTCTTCAAACCTATTTTGAAATCTTTCGAACATCTTCATATGCCTTTTAAAGACTATTTGCAACATCCCTTACCATTTTGCATCACTAAACACAACATTTTGGTATCAGCGGTGATATTTAGTACCAACTCGCACCCTTCCTCTAGCCTGTGTCATACTTCTTAAGCCTTTAACAGGTTTTTGTTAGGTTTCCAGGTTGAGTATCATCATCGTCCTTGCCCATCTCCTCCTCTTCATCATCACTCACCACAATTGTGACAGCCTTTCACTTTCCCAGTCTCACCACAGGTGAATCCTTCAGCCCCTCCTCAACAACTTTGTCCTCTGCCTCTGCCTGCTCAATCACCCTTGCTCCTGCCATTAATTCCACCTTTTGTCTCTTCAATTCCTAAGGCGAAATTGTTTTTGCATGAAACTCTGCCAGTGCTGTCATTTGAGCCTGGACTAAAGTCTCCTTTCAAGCTTTGAGCTTCTCCCTTTTTGCAATCTCCTTCAGACACATCCAGCCACCCTGCACGAGTTAGTGCATCGCATATCAAGCACCACTGGACATGAGGAGATACAACAAAGGGCTTCTAGGATGTGATTGTGGTGCTTTGATGGTTCCATGATATATTGGAACAATAGGACAAGTACTTTTGATACATTGCAACTCTATATGTTTCCCTTCTCATCATCTCTCATTTATTTTATGATTTACAAAACCCTTTATTGTTTTGTATCCTGCCTCATGTTCTCCTTATGTTTTATTTTCTTTTAAGTACCATCTCTTCAAAATGTATATAGACTTGTACTAGCTACTTAGAAGAAAGAGAATAAACTGTCCTCTCATATTTATTGTCTGATTTAAGAGCAGTTCTCTTGAGTCCAAGCCTCACATTACAACTCTAAGTTCTGCAAATTGTCGCAAACTTCTTCAAAATTTGTACTAGCCTCTCAAAACTATTGTCTATTGCCTATCACATACCATTATTCTTTCACATCATCACTGTTGATTTATATTGCCTATCAATACTATTCACCACCTCCATGCACATCTCTAAATTTCTTTGAACTTCATTGAGCTTTTTCAAACCTATTTTACACTACTTTGCAAAACTTTGTACCTCTTCAAAACCCTTTGTGCCTCTTCAAAACTCATTCACACACTCCTGGTTAACAGCGGTGATATTTAATACTACCTCACACCCTTCCTTTAACTTGTGTTATACCATTTAAGGCCTTTCTAGTAGGTTTTGTTTGGGTTTCCAGGTTGAGTATTATCAGCATGCCACCTCAAATGTCTCCCAATGCCTTGCAGAGGCCTTCCACAAGAACAGTATGCCCAAATTCTTCACTGACTCTGTGCTTCCTCACCTGCATGACTTCAAGGATGTCTTCTCCAAGGAATCCTTCCACTCACTTCCTAATCATAAGCCATGAGATCATGCAATTGAGCTTATGCTCAGTGCAACACCTTCCTCCTGCAAGGTCTATCCTCTCTCCCCTGAAGAACAATGACAACTCAACAAGTCCATGGATGAGCACTTGGCTTCTGGTCATATCCACCCTTCTAAGTTTTCCATGGCCTCACCCTTCCTCTTTGTCAAAAAGAAGGATGGCTCCCTTCAACCAGTCCAAGACTACTGATGACTTAATGACATCACAGTCAAGAATTGTTATCCACTGCCCCTCATATCCAAACTCATCAACCAACTCTGTGGGGCACATCATTTCACCAAACTCAATGTCCACTGGGGTCATAACAGTGTGCAGATAAAGGAAGGGGATGAGTGGAAGGCAGCATTTCACATGAATCATAGTCTTTTTGAGCCACTTGTCATTTTCTTTGGTCTTACTAACAGCCCTGCCACCATTCAGACCATGATAAACAACATCTTATACTGGAAGGTGTGGTCTGCATCTACCTTGACACCATTATCATCTTCACCTGAGACCTCAATGAACATCATCAAATCACATGCCTGGTACTGGAGTGACTTTGACAGCACAAACTCTACCTTTGTCTTGACAAGTGTGACAGATCAAATACCTGGGCTTGATTATTTGGGATGGACAGGTGGAGATGGACCCAGTCATGGCTGCTGGTGTTATGACATGGCCCACACCCATGAACAAGAAAAAGATGCAGTCTCTTCTAGGCTTCATCAATTTTTATCAGCACTTTATTAAGGATTTCTTACACCATGTATGCCCACTATTTGATCTTATGGGCAAGGGAGCATGGAGTGCAGCAGGGGACATTTGAGAAGCTCAAATAATGTGCAGCAGGAGGCATTTGAGAAGCTCAAAGAGATGGAAAATTACAAACATGTATTGACTTGTCCTTAGCTTTGCTGATGACTCCCACCCCTTCTGTGTTAAAGCTGACAGTTCTGACTTTGCGATGGGTGCAGTGTTGTTCCAACAGTCTCCAGAGGATCAGAAGTGGCACCCCATTGCCTTCTACTCAAAGTAGTGCTGTGGAATGCAATTACAAGATCCATGACAAGGAGATGCTGGCAATGTGGTCATTGGAGAAGTGGTGACATTTTCTGGAGGGTGCTCAACACAAAGGCGAGATCTGGATGGACCACAAGAACCTTGAGTACTTTATGACCACCAATAAACTTAATTACCATCAAGCCCACTGGTCCCTCTACCTCTCCAGGTTCAATTTATTTCTGCATTATTGCCTGGGTTGCAGCATGGGAAAGACTGATGCCCTCTCTCATCACCCAGATCATGGGGATTGGGGATGGAAGCAATGACAATCAAGGTATTGTGCTGCTGCAACCAGACCTGTTTACAGTCTGTGCATTGAAGGGTGTTACCTTGGAGGGTGAGGAGTGCAGTATCCTATGTGATATTCATCATGTGAACCATCCATAATAAAGCGAGATCGGTCACGTGAAGGGGTCGTGGGAAAGATGACTAACTCTGAAGGGGTGGGAGATCCATGACTAACCCTCCACTGTGAGAAAATGATGACAAATATAAGTCATAGGTGGGAAATGAAATTCTCGGCTAATTTTTCACCACCTCGAGCTTTTTTTTTTTGGATCTGGGCTCATTTTCTATGTAGAATAATGTCTGGATGACATGTAAGCAGCTGTATTGCAGTGTTTTCTGAATAAAATTTGACTGAGGGGCAACTGTCATCCTTTTCCTATGCTGTGAAAGCTGACTAAGCAAACCTCGCGGGCTGAACAAAATGCAAAAACCTGATCATGACCTCGGCACATGACCCAAATAAAGTGATTTAGACACATCTCTGTATTAGTCAGTAACAAGTGGATCAAATAAAATGTTATTTGCAATTCTATAAGTGAGGTCATTACAAAGTCAGGTCAGTATTGAAATAAGTTTGAATTGAAAATTGAGTTCAGGACAAAGTTAAATCAGTAAAATATAAGAGTTACAATTGAGTTCATTATGAAGTAAAGGAAATAAAAATTACTTGAATACAGTATGTTTAAAAATTGAGTTCATTACAAAGTAAAGTCAGCAAAATAACAGTTACAAATGAGTTCATTGTGAAGTAAAGTCTACGAAAATTAGTCTAGAAATAAGTCAAGTTTGAAAATGAGTCAGTAAAAAATAAGTCTGTAAAATGATCTTCGAAATAAGGCATTTGATATAAAATAAAATTACAGTTACCATTATGAAGTCAACTCAATAAAAATTAGTTCAATACAAAGTCATTATGCAGACTTACTAACAAGTTATAATTTGAGTTCGTTATAATGTAAAGTCAATAAATATTACTTTAATACTGACAAAGTGAAGTTGGAGATTTTTTACAAGATTTAAAGAGAGGAGAGGAAGGAGAGCAGGGGTGAGGGGGTGAAGTAGTGAGAGGGTGAGGGGGTGAAGTAATGAGGGGGTGAGGGAGTAGGGGAGGGGGGAGAGGGGAGGAGGAGGATGGATGGAGAGGGGGGAGGGGGTGAAGTAGTGAGGGGGGGAGGGAGTGAGGGGGTGAGGGAGTGAGGGAGTGAAGGGGGGAATGGGAAATGAGAGGAAAAGTGGAGAGTGGGTGAGGATAAGAGAGTGGGAGAAGGGAGACAAAGTGAAGTTGGAGATTTTTTACAAAATTTAAAGAGAGGAGAGGGAGGAGAGCAGGGGTGAGGGGGTGAAGTAGTGAGAGGGTGAGGGGGTGAAGTAGTGAGGGGGTGAGGGAGTAGGGGAGGGGGGAGAGGGGAGGAGGAGGATGGATGGAGAGGGGGGAGGGGGTGAAGTAGTGAGGGGGGGAGGGAGTGAGGGGTGAGGGAGAGAGGGAGAGAGGAGGGGAATGGGAAATGAGAGGAAAAGTGGAGAGTGGGTGAGGATAAGAGAGTGGGAGAAGGGAGACAAAGTGAAGTTAGAGATTTTTTACAAAATTTAAAGAGAGGAGAAGGAGGAGAGCAGGGATGAGGGGGTGAAGTAGTGAGGGGGTGAGGGGGTGAAGTACTGAGGGGGTGAGGGAGTAGGGGAGGGGGGGAGAGGGGAGGAGAGGAAGGGGATGGGGGAGAGGGGGATGGGGGAGATGGGGGAGGGGATGGGGTAGGTGGACATGTGATGGGGATGGGGTAGGTGGGCATGGGAACGGGAATGGAGTAGGTGGGCATGGGTATGGGGAAGGGGAAGGGGATGGGGACAGGGATGAAGTAGGTGGGCATGGGCATGGGGAAGGGGAAGGGGAAGGAGATGGAGATGGAGATGGGGTAGGTGGAGATGGGGATGGGAATGGGGAAGGGGATAAACACCACAACCCCCCCACGTTGACTTGGGGCCACAGTGAACCACGTGTGCCGAAGGCACATTTAAAAACCTTGTCCATAATAAAGCGAGCATGGTCACGTGAAGGGGTCGTGGGAATGATGACAAACTCCGAAGGGGTGGGAATGGCATCATGCCGTGAGACTCTGCAGAGGTGTGGGAATGGGAGAATGGTGAGAAAGTATGACAAATATCAAAATCTGTCATTGTGGGAATCTAATCCAATTTTCGGCTAACCTGGGTGTTTCCATCATTTCAAAAATTAGCCGAAAAAAAATTTCGGCTATTTTTAACTGTTTCCATGATAAGTTTTGGGCCCGATCACAAATTCAATATAACCCAATCACAAATTCAATATAACTGTTCCCATCAGAACAAATATTTTCCTGATGACAAATATAATTAAGTGTTCCTATGATGACAAATCTAATAACTTAGTGTAGGAACCACCAAATTTTCGGCTACTTTGTGGCCTGATGACAAATAAGGTTACCATGATGACAAACCTAATAACTGAGTGTAGTAACCAAATTTTCGGCTGATGTTTGACCTGCTGACAAATATAATAAGGTGTTCCTATCATGACAAATCTAATAACTGAGTGTAGGATCAATTTTTTCAGCTAATTTTCAGCTTGCTGGGTGTAGGAACCCAATTTTCAGCTGATTTTTGGCCACTTCTAGCTTTTCTGCTCTCTTTCTGGCTCTGGGCTCTTTTCCAGTGGGGTTGTTTTTGCTTTCTTGGGGTATCTGTAGACCAAGGTGAAGCTCTGTGAAGTCCTACCTCCCTGGCTTCTCTTTTTTCAACAAAAAGAGTGTCTGCCAGTTGTTTTTTGGACCTCTCTCAGGGCACAGTGTGCAGGGAGATTGGGCTGGCGGGTTTGCAGTTGCCTCCCCTTCCATTTTTGGAAGTCGCTCCACTATCAACTGCCACTGTTTGCACCGATTTCACAGCCTCCTACAAGAATCTCAGTTCCTCTGCTGCTGTAAGAGAGCTCTCCGATTCCCATGGACCTGACTCCGCCCAATACTCCTCGATGTGTTCGGACAGCCGCACAGCAAACTGAACGGGACCAACGGACCTTGGATAGCCCTACTCGCCACTGGACTCCACACCACGCTCGCACAATGAACATCGCCCAGCCTTTGCTGCCTGTGCCACCTCCCCATGGTGGTTTGCTGAATGGGAATGACTCCGATCCTTTTCTTGCCCCTCCACCTCCACCTCCTCAATACAACCATCTTCCTCCTCATTTGGCACAACAGCTGGCAGCACTTCCTCCCCTTCCACAGGTGGTGAGAGGCAGAGGCAGAGGAATGTCCACAATATCAAGGCAATATGGCCAAGCTTAGAGGATAGTGCAAAGACAAAAAATATTGTATATGATGAAGTGTTATTAGATTAAAATATATATTGTACATATGTAACTACTACTCATAGAAAATCAATGAACACAGTGAACAATGTGTGCCACTACTCATAGAAAATCAATGAACACAGTGAACAACGTGTGCCGGAGGCACATTTAAAAACCTTGTCCATAATAAAGCGAGCATGGTCACGTGAAGGTGGCGTGGGAATGATGACAAACTCAGAAGGGGTGGGAGAAAGATGGCCAACTCTGAAGGGGCTGGGAAAAATTGAGAGGTGTGAGAAATGATGACAAATATAACTTAAAGGTGAGAACTTTTTTCTCGGCTAATTTTTCACCACCTCGAACTTTTTTTTTTGGATCTGGGCTCATTTTCTATGTAGAATAATGTCTGGATGACATGTAAGCAGCTGTATTGCAGTGTTTTCTGAATAAAATTTGACTGAGGGGCAACTGTCATCCTTTTACTATGCTGTGAAAGCTGACTAAGCGAACCTCGCGGGCTGAACAAAATGCAAAAACCTGATCATGACCTCGGCACATGACCCAAATAAAGTGATTTAGACACATCTCTGTATTAGTCAGTAACAAGTGGATCAATAAAATGTTATTTGCAATTCTATAAGTGAGGTCATTACAAAGTCAGGTCAGTATTGAAATAAGTTTGAATTGAAAATTGAGTTCAGGACAAAGTTAAATCAGTAAAATATAAGAGTTACAATTGAGTTCATTATGAAGTAAAGTCAAGGAAATAAAAATTACTTGAATACAGTATGTTTAAAAATTGAGTTCGTTACAAAGTAAAGTCAGCAAAATAACAGTTACAAATGACCTCATTATGAAGTAAAGTCTATGAAAATTAGTCTAGAAATAAGTCAAGTTTGAAAATGAGTCAGTAAAAAATAAGTCTGTAAAATGATCTTCGAAATAAGGCATTTGATATAAAATAAAATTACAGTTACCATTATGAAGTCAAGTCAATAACAATTAGTTCAATACAAAATCATTATGCATACTTACTAACAAGTTATAAATTGAGTTCGTTATAATCATTAGTAAAGTCAATAAATATTACTTTAATACTGACAAAGTGAAGTTGGAGATTTTTTACAAAATTTAAAGAGAGGAGAGGGAGGAGAGCAGGGGTGAGGGGGTGAAGTAGTGAGAGGGTGAGGGGGTGAAGTAGTGAGGGGGGGAGGGAGTGAGGGGGTGAGGGAGAGAGGGAGAGAGGAGGGGAGGGAGTGAAGGGGGGAATGGGAAATGAGAGGAAAAGTGGAGAGTGGGTGAGGATAAGAGAGTGGGAGAAGGGAGACAAAGTGAAGTTAGAGATTTTTTACAAAATTTAAAGAGAGGAGAGGGAGGAGAGCAGGGATGAGGGGGTGAAGTAGTGAGAGGGTGAGGGGGTGAAGTAGTGAGGGGGTGAGGGAGTAGGGGAGGGGGGGAGAGGGGAGGAGAGGAAGGGGATGGGGGAGATGGGGGAGGGGATGGGGTTACAAAATTTAAAGAGAGGAGAGGGAGGAGAGCAGGGATGAGGGGGTGAAGTAGTGAGAGGGTGAGGGGGTGAAGTAGTGAGGGGGTGAGGGAGTAGGGGAGGGGGGAGAGGGGAGGAGGAGGATGGATGGAGAGGGGGGAGGGGGTGAAGTAGTGAGGGGGGGAGGGAGTGAGGGGGTGAGGGAGAGAGGGAGAAAGGAGGAGAGGGAGTGAGAAAGTGGAGAGTAGGTGAGGATAAGAGAGTGGGAGAAGGTGAGAGGGGGGGGGGTGAGAGGAGGGGGTGAGGAAGAAGGGGGAGAGAGATGAGAGAGAGGAGGGGGGGAGAATGGAGGGTGCATAAGGGGGTGAGGGGAGAGGGGAGGGGGGAGGGGAGGGGGGGAGAGGGGGGGAGAGGAAGGGAATGGGGGAGATGGAGGAGGGGATGGGGGAGATGGGGGAGGGGATGGGGTAGGTAGGCATGGGATGGGGGAGGGGATGGGGTAGGTGGACATGTGATGGGGATGGGGTAGATGGGCATGGGAACGGGAATGGAGTAGGTGGGCATGGGTATGGGGAAGGGGAAGGGGATGGGGACAGGGATGGAGTAGGTGGGCATGGGCATGGGGAAGGGGAAGGGGAAGGAGATGGAGATGGAGATGGGGTAGGTGGAGATGGGGTTGGGGATGGGGAAGGGGATAAACACCACAACCCCCCCACGTTGACTTGGGGCCAACGGTCCCAAGTCAACTGAAGAGTTGTGTACCATCTAAAAGTCAAATAAAATGCTGTGCATCCATGAATAAAATGCAGTGAGGTATTCATAATGAACACAGTGAACCACGTGTGCCGAAGGCACATTTAAAAACCTTGTCAATAATAAAAGGAGGATGGTCAGGTGACTAGGCCGTGGGAAGTGAAGAGGCCGTGGGAGTTGCTCTGAGTGGATGGGAAAGTGATGACCTACTTTGAGAGTCGTGAGACATGATGACAAATATAACTCAATGGTGGGAACCTTTTTCTCAGCTAATTTTCGCCACCTCTATCTTTTTTTTTTTTTGGGTCTGGGCACTTTTTCTATATAGAGTGTAAAAATTGAGTTTAATGACAAAGTGAAGTTGGAGATTTTTTACAACATTCAAAAGAGAGGAGAGGGAGGAGAGCAGGGGTGAGAGGGTGAGGGGGTGAAGTAGTGAGGGAGAGAGGGGGGGAGGGGGTGAAGGGGGGAATGGGAGGTGGGAGTGGGTGAGGGGGTGATGGGGGAGGGGGGGGAGTGAGTAGGGGAGGGGGGAGAGAGGAGGAGGAGGATGGATGGAGAGGGGGGGAGAGGGGGGAGAGGGAGGGGAGTAGGGGAGAGGGGAGAGGGGGTAAAGGGAGGAGGGGGGTGAAGGGGTGAGGGGGAAGGAGGGGGGAGGAGATGAGGAGGGGGAGAGTGAGTGAGGGGGGGAGGGAGTGAGTGAGGGGGTGATGGGGGTGAAGTATTGAGGGGATGAGGATATGAGAGTGGGAGAACATGAGAAGGGGGGGTGAGAGGGGGAGTGAGGAAGAAGGGGGAGAGAGAGGAGAGAGGGGAGAGGGAGGAGGGGGAGGGTGCATGAGGAGGTGAGGGGGGAGGGGAGGGGGGGAGAGGGGAGAAGGAGGGTGGATGGAGAGGGAGAGAGGGAAGGGGGAGGTAGGGATGGGAAGGGGATGGGGGTGAAGTAGGTGGAGAAGGGGATGGGGGTGAAGTAGGTGGAGAAGGGGATAAGGGAGAGGGAGAGGGAGAGGGAGAGGGAGAGGGAGAGGGAGAGGGAGAGGGAGAGGGAGAGGGAGAGGGAGAGGGAGAGGGAGAGGGAGAGGGAGAGGGAGAGGGAGAGGGAGAGGGAGAGGGAGAGGGAGAGGGAGAGGGAGAGGTGGATGGGGATGGGGGAGATGGGGATGGGGGAGATGGGGATGGGGGATGGGGGAGAAGGGGATGGGGGATGGGGGAGATGGGGATGGGGAAGGGGGAGATGGGTATGGGGATGGGGGAGATGGGTATGGGGGATGGGAATGGGGAGGTGGGGATGGGAAGGGGATGGGGGTGAGGTAAGTGGAGAGGGGGATGGGAATGGGAGAGGTTGGGATAGCGGAGATGGGGATGGGGAAGGGGGAGAAGAGGATGGAAATGGGGGAGATGGTTATGGGGGAGATGGGTATAGGGGAGATGGGTATGGGGGATGGGAATGGGGAGGTGGGGATGGGAAGGGGATGGGGGTGAGGTAAGTAGAGAAGGGGATGGGGATGGGGTAGGTGGAGAAGGGGATGGGAATGGGAGAGGTTGGGATAGCGGAGATGGGGATGGGGAAGGGGGAGAAGAGGATGGAAATGGGGGAGATGGTTATGGGGGAGATGGGTATAGGGGAGATGGGTATGGGGGATGGGAATGGGGAGGTGGGGATGGGAAGGGGATGGGGGTGAGGTAAGTGGAGAAGGGGATGGGGATGGGGTAGGTGGAGAAGGGGATGGGGATGGGGTAGGTGGAGAAGGGGATGGGGATGGGAGAGGTGAGGATAGGGGAGATAGGGATGGGGAAGAGGGAGAAGAGGAAGGTGATGGGGGAGATGGGGATGGGGAAGGTGATGGGGGAGAAGAGGAAGGAGATGGAGGAAATGGGGATGGGAGAGATGTGGAAGGGGATAAACACTACAATCCACCAACTGAAGAGTTGTGTACTATCTAAAAGTCAACTAAAGAGTTGTGTAACCATGACACCCCAAGTCCAAAGGCAACTAAGGAGTTGAGTAACTGTAGTGGAATTAAGCATTGTATTATGTATATGCAAGCTGGCCCATGAAAATAAACCACCACTCACACATTCACAGACCGAGTCAAAAAATGCAATGAAGTGAACAATGTGCACTGAAGTCAAAAAATGCAATGAGATGTTGATAAAATTAATGAACACAGTGACCAACATAAGCCATACTTCACTTATGAGTGGTTCTGTGTAGCAATATCATGAGTAAGGTCTGTGCACAACATCAAGGCTCTATGGCCAAGTGACAGTAGAAGTGCAAAAACCAAAAATATTGTATATAATGAAGTACTATTAGAGTAACATAGAAATGAAGTACTATGTATATAGAAATGAAGTCCATACTTATTAAATATGTTAACACATGACAGTGGAAGTGCAAAAACCAAAATAATGAAGTACTATCAGACTAACATAGAAATGAAGTCGTGACAGTGGAAGTGCAAAAACCAAAAATATTGAATATATTACTTATTAAACATGTTAACACGTGCCGGAGGCACATTCCCAACCTTGTAGCAGTTTACATGAGGATGCTGTGGCTCTAGCAGTGAAGGAGCTGAGGAAGGGATCCACTCTTTTGCTTCATACAGCAGAGGGAAAAAAAAGGATGATATCTTATACTTCCATGATTGTATCTATGTCCCTAATGACTCCCAGCTTCAACAATGACTCATATCGACTGACTTATTGCTGGCCACCCTGGGCATTGAAAGACATTGGAGCTCATATCACATAATCACTGGTGGCCCCAAATGTCTCGACTCATTGATCAGTACTGTCACACCTGTGACCTCTGCTTATGTACCAAAACTCCATGATGCAAACCCATGGGTGAGTTACACCCTCTCCCAGTCCCAGACAATCATTGAGATGTTGTTGTGTGGACTTCATGGTGGAACTACTGGAATCCAATTGGTTTGACATGGTAATGTGTAAGCTCACTTCATCCCCACTCATATAACTATCACTGCACTTAAAGTGGTTCGACTCTATTTGCACCATGTGTGGAAGCTCCATGAATTGCCAGGCACATTCCTCTGTAATCAAGGGCTTCAGCTCATTGCAGAGTTCACTCAAGAGCTATACTGCATGTAGGGATTAAACTCCTGGCCTCAACTGCCTTCTACCCACAGATGGATGGATGGACAGAGCATGTCAACCAAGAGCTGGAGCAGTACATCCACATCCTCATCAGTGAGTGACAAGACAATTAAAAATCATGTCCACTGCTCCACCCAACAAACTCCCTTTCTCCTTGACACAGGATAACACCCATGCATGGGCTTCAACCCTCATCAAGCACCATCACACTTGGAGACAGTGAGTTCACATAGCAGAGGAGGGACATCTTGGAGGAGGCAAAGGCAGCTCTGGTTAAGGTAAAGAACAACATGGCATGCTTCTACAACCAACATCATTCATCCACACCCACATACAGGGTTGGTGATCATGTCTACTTCGACTCCAGTGACATTTCCACCTTGTGTTTATCCAAGAAACTCACCCACCACTTCTTTGGACCCTTCCTCATTACCAAACACATTGGGTTGCATGCCTATTGCCTACAGTTATGACAGTCAATGTCCAGACTCCATCCTGTCTTCCATGTCATTAAACTGCTACCAGCTCCCATGGATCCATTCCCAGAATGTACTACATGACCTCCTCCACCACCTACAGTCATCTTATGAGGTCGAGTCCATCCTGGATAGCTGCTTATGCCAAGGCAAACTTAAATATCTGGTGTGCTGGAAGGGTTATGGGTATGAAGAAAATCCTTGGGTCTCAGAGTCCAATGTGAATGCCCCATGGTTGGTTAAAGAGTTCCACCATCAACATTCCTCAGCACCTCAATGCATCCAAGCATCTGACTTTGGCCAAATATGATTTTAAATGCATCAGGGTAATGCATCATAGAAGGGGTGTAATGTAAGGGAAAAGAAGGCATCCCAAGCATATGGAAAATTTTCTGTGTCTGTCCCACATTTTTTTATATTTTATTTCACCCTATTCTGCCTTTACTGTGATTTTATTCCTATTTTATGATTATTTTTTCGATTTTTTCCATGTTGGTACATGTTGACAGTTCTATTCTTAGAGGCAGGAGGTGATGTCATTCCATAGCTTGATTTGCCTATTTCTATCTTTTTTCTATTTTTAGCCTATTATTTAATTTTTGAGTCTATCACATATACTGGGCATTGACAGATGGGTTCTCAAAGTTTTCTCTTTGGATTCCCCTCTGTTAGATGCACCTGAGGTGTCTGTATTATGTAGTATATGGAATGTTAACTTTGGATGCCCCTCTGTTAGCTCATTACTAAGTGAGGCTAGAGGTTGCCCTTACAGTGTTTTGTCAACTACTCTGACAAAGTGCAAGGAACCACCCACCCCTCATGTGACAAAATGACTGGTGAAAGATAGGCAGGCTCTCAACCACTGTCTCATTCAATGGTTGATATCTGCAAGTCAGAATGATCATCTTCATGGTGTGCAAGCAGTATCCTTGTTTGCACCCATCCAGCTTCACTTTCTTTGCCTAATATCATTACCAAACTTCTAGATGAGATGGAAGAGTGGGGGGTGGAGTGGTTGGCACCACTGCTGGATGTGATACACCAATACAACAAAGACATTTCTTCCTCGGTGGTCAAGAACAAGGCTTTCAATCTCTTCTTCCCCATCTCTGAACTCTGCAAAATTTGATACTGGCATTTTATCATTCTCTGGTAGTACCACACTCCCTGCTGCCATATCCTGTACCTTCTTATTAAACATTGCCAGTGAAGATGCTGCAAATTTCTCTCAACCTTTGGTATGCAAATTGGATACAGGTTTTGTGCTGGACTACCTATCCCACACCAACACCACTTTGGTAATTGTAACTCTCATGTTTTGTTTGCTATGCAGCATACAAGCTTAGAGGTATCAGCTGCCTTATGCATTGAGTTTTGATAATCAGCATGCATTGATCATGCAACCTTGGTTTTGATGAGTTGAAGATAGTTGACAGCTGCTGAGATGTCACCAAGTATTTTCCAGTTTGCATACATATATTCCATTTGCAGCGAAGAGTGCCTATGAGGATAAGAATCAGTTTCAGTCAGTAAAACACTGTTTAAGAGAATCAGCTAACCTTTAGATACCACATAATATGCTGAATATTCAAATCCATACCCATAGCATGCATGACCTGGTAAGCCCAAGACATTCTCAACCTTGTTGTCATGCATGATATTTCTTAACAGTCATTAGTGATCACAACTGCTGATAGGTCCACCTTGCACTCTAAGCTCTGGGAACATTTCCAAATGCATCGACCCATTACCACACATGCTCCCAACTGCTATAAACCCCATGAAACTAATCTGAAGCTATTTCATAGCACTTCAAATGACTTTGCACCACTTTGAATGCCTTTGGCTGCTGTATGCCTATTGGACTGCCATTCAGACACATGCAGCAGACATTGCACAAGTTAGTGTTCAAATTAAATCTCTGACACATGCTGCATACATGAGGCAAACCATGCAGCACACACATGTTACTGCGCTTACTGTGCATACATGTGGTAAACACATTCCTGAGTCATGTGACATCCTTACTATTATGTATATAAGGAGAACCTGTACCGTAGTAGATATACAGTGTTCTTACCTCTGCTAAACCTTAGCTCTAAGACTAACTAAACCCCAGGTAGGTTATAAGGAACATGTCATCTCTTCCTCTGTGCAGCATATGTAGTCTGCTCCAACAGGTTATGGGCCCTGCTGGGCACGTCGTGAATGCACCTTAACTGGCTGAGAACAACGTTGACTTCATTGTCTCCAAATTGTAACCTTGCGCTCTTCATGAGCTGCATTGCACTCCCTGCAAGCTGCATTTAAAAACCCAGGTTGACTAGGGTTAACCACTCTGAAGGAGTGTTTTTGCCTGAGATTATGGAACATGTTTTCTTGAATAGAGGACTGATTGAGCGCTTTTACCAGCTGCCACTATAACATCATGTCTTCAACTCTTGAAAAACTCGTACAAACTTTTGATGGCTCTAACTACATTGAATGGGCCAACTCAATGAAGGCGTGGCTCAGGTCTCAGGGCCTCTGGCAAATAACTAGCAAGATGGAACTAAAACCACCCCTGGTGCCTCCTTTGACAGTGACAAATGCTGCACTAGTAGCAGAAGCTAATGCCAAGCTCCAGACCTGGAACAATAAGAATGACCAGGCTATTGGTAGCCTAGTGCTCCGCCTGGCCCCCTCTATTCGGCAGCATGCCAACACCAAGGACACTGCTGAGGAGGTGTGGGATCTCATCTGCACTGACTATGGTGTCAATGGCCCCTCTCAAGTCTTTGCGGACTTTAGGTCTGCAATCGCAATCAAAATTCCAGCTGTGAATCCCGTGCCAGAGATTGCCAAAATGGCTGATAAATTTGAGCACCTTATGGCTGCCAATGTGGCCATCCACAAATTAGTACAGGCAATGATTCTACTCACTGCAATGCCACGCGAGTATAATTCTCTATCTGCCACAATCCTTAACATAACCACTACTAGAGCCTTGACGTTTAAACATGTCAAGGACTCCATTGTCACTGAGGCCTCATGGCGCACAGCAGTTGGAAAGCCCATCAGCCCACCTCAGGCCACCAAGCTTTCCGCTGTCAAGCGCAAAGGGGGAAACCCCAAATGGCAATCTTAGGGCAACAATGGAGATTTGTCCCGAAAGCATGGACGATGTGGGGACAAAAAGACTAAAGAGGAAAAGCCTAAAGAGAAACATACCCACCTCGCCTCAAATGCCTTTACTACCATAAATGGTAATGGCACCATCATACCGCCGATGCCGCTCATCCAGTGCATCGAGAAGCATGAACATACTCCCACAAGGGATCCTCACCGCTGACCACCTGCACAGGTATACATGGGCACGGCCTCTACCTCTCATTCGGTCTACACCAAATATCAGCAGGCTCGAGACACCCTCGAGCAAATGAATCTCCCATGCAGCACAAAAAATCTGCGACCGCTGGAAGAGCACCTAACAGTGCGAGAAGGTAAGAGGAGGAGGATTGAACCAGAACCAAGGATCGTAGAGGTAGAAGACGATAGCGTCTCCCTTGGATCAGGACCTGCAGTTTCTGATGAAGAAGTATGGAAAGCCATCGACGAAATGCTCGTCGATGAACCGCTTGAAACAGGTACATATGATGAAAGCTCAGTCCTTTTCCCTGCCACAAGCACAAGAATTAACATTCCACTGATCACAGTGAACTTTTCATGTGAAATTTTACCGCTACTAAATGTATCATAGAACAATTTACATCTTAATATATGTGTTACATGTGCAAATGGAAATTGTAAGAAAGGTGCCAACTGGATCATGGATTCAGGCACATCAAAACACTTCACTGGTGAAATTAAATATTTTGCTTCTTACGAGCCTTTACCGAGAAAGAACTCTACCCTGGTTCAAACAGCCACAGGTACTACTCATATAGTAGGGAAAGGAGCAGTCTTCATTAGACATCAGGTAGTATGTCATGGGAAGTCAGAGATGCGTGAAATGCGATTATACCCCATCTACTACATACCTGACTGTAATGCTCGATTACTGTCAATGGGCATCTTCTTGCAAGACGGAAGTGACATGCATCATTCCTCCACACACATTTCATTTTTCAAGCAAGGAAACCCAATTATGGATTGTGTCCCTCTTATGAAACGTGACACTATTTATTGGGCTCAGACTCATATATTGAGCACCAAGGGAATCAATGCTGCGACGATGTATGTCGCAGACTACTCGACTTGGCATAAGCGACTTGGACACCCATCCAAAGAGGTGCTAGGGAAGATGCCTAATAGCACCATAAAATTCCCAAGGAATTTAATTATTTCTAAAGACAAAATTATATGTCCAGGGTGCGCTGAAGGGAAAATGACCTCAAAATCTTTTCCTGAATTAGATTCACATGCAGAAAGACCCTTTGAATTAATACATTCCGATCTGAAGGAACTCCCAGTACTATTGTACCATAAACATAAATACTTTATTGTATTTCTGGATGACATATCTGGGTCCAATTCCTTAAAAAGAAACCTGATGCTGCTGCAGGCATCAGACAATTTCGGGCAGTGGCTTTGACACAGTATGGTGCTACAATCAAGTGCTGGCATGTTGTCCCAGGGGGGGAGTTCAAAGATCGTGAGCTACAAAAAGTGCTCAAGGACTTTGGCATCAAAATAGAGATGTCTGCACCCCACGTTCACCAACAGAATGGGTGTGCAGAGCATGCCATAAGGACAATAATGGAAAAGTCACAAACCCTGCGATTTACTGCATGTCTACCACAATCATGGTGGGAATTTTGCATTGAATATGCAACACACCTATACAACCGAACCCCGATAAGGCACCTGAAATGGCTGACACTGGTTGAGGACCTGACAAAGGTCTGCCCAGATCTAAACAATCTGAAGGTTTTCGGTTGTGGTGCTTATGTCTACCTACCCAAAGAGAAGTGTCCAAACACATTGGCTCCTTGATCGGAGTTGATGACGTACCTTGGATTAGAAGATGGCATTAAAGCATACTGTTTCATGTGACCTAGTGGTGCAATATTCATTGGTGCTATGGCACTATTTGATGAAACGTTGTTCCCATGCTGTCCCAGAGCTAAAACCCCTGCCAATATGGACCTTGGTGATTTTCCACCTCCAGAACCAGAAGATGATGACCACTCATCTGGAATGGATGGTGATGATTCTATACTGCCACAAGATCCACCCCTTCCTCCATCATCAGAAAATGATGATGATGATGTACCAAGTCAGCAAAAGGCACATGATGATGTGACAGATGCTTCTCCTCCGCTGCCTCCAGTAACCACTGAGGACTTTCATCCAAGATGTGATGATCAACAGGAATGGCAGAAATTGCCCCATCGATCAGGCAGGCAGAGGAACATCCCAAACCATCCTGGCAATACCTATGGAGAGAAGCGACTCCCCTCTGACATAGAGAGAGACATTGCATGTGATCGATATTGGAAGAGATCTGTAGGTCAAGATTCAGATCATAACTGAACACGACCACAATCTCAACAGAAAGAACCAGTTGCTGGACCGAGTTCGGCACCCCACGAGAGTGTGCCCAATTCCAATGATCAAGAACATGATCACCCAATGGGGGAACCGGACAAAGCAGGTTATATTAAAAAGATAACCAAGGAAGGAGGAGATAAGCTTATTCGCTGGCTGTTGTCAAAAGCAGTCAAACCATCAAGCGAAATAAGCCAAGTTCCAAACCAATTTTGCAATATTGCGTGCCTACCACGGCAGCAGCAATGTGAGTGGAAACAAGCTTGTCATGAAGAATTAGAGGCTCTTTGTAAGCAACAAGTCTATGACATCGTCGATCTTCCACATGATCGAAAAACGATCAAAAATAGATGGGTTTTCTCCATAAAATCGGATGGAAGAAAATGAGCCAGACTCATGGCCAAAGGCTTTTCACAAGTCGAAGGCATTGACTTTGATGAGATTTTCTCACCGGTAGTCCACTACGAGACCGTATGCCTCATGTTTGCACTTGCATCTCTAGAGGGCATGTATATGACCAGCCTAGATGTAAAAACCGCATTTTTATACAGCAAACTAGATGAGGAGATCTATATGGATCAACCTGAGGGTTTCAGACTCGAGGGAAAAGAGCGCAAAGTACGCTTACCTGTGAAAAGCACCTGCAGAGATTTTATCCTTCAAAATGTTAAATAGTGTTGCTTTCCTCCTGCCAACATCCCGCCTATCGTACCAACATCAAACTGACATCAAACTGTTTCCCACACCTTGTCAACACCATTTTGACACCTCCCGCTCATCAAACTGACATCAAACCATTTCCCACAGCTTGTCAATGCCTTTTCTGTACATCCCACTCTTCACAAATGCTTTCCCATAGATTGTCAACACTATTCCGACACCTCCCACTCATAGTGCTTGACATCAAATGCTTCCCACTGCCTGTTCAACACCTTCCCACCATACCTGCTCATTGTTCTTCATCCCTTTCGCCACCATTGTCCTCCCATGCCATCAATGTCACTCACTATTGCTGCTCATCATTCCCAACATCATAGATATCTCCCTTCTCCTGTTCCCATGCATTCATCAATTTATCCTGCTCCCACCAATGATCGACATGGGTAACCCCAGGGTATTTTTGCAGGTACCCATACCCATACCCAGACCAAACCCATACCCTCCTACAGGGGTATGGGTAAGCATGGGTTAGCTGTGGGTTAGAGATAAAACCCATACCCAGCGGGTGAGGGTCCAGGGTTGGGATAAATTTCTTCTGCAGTGTCTGTACAAGTTGCTATACTACTCCCCAGTCATCATCTGACCATGTCTCGTCCTCCCTACCATCTGGAAATAAAGCTGCTACTAATAAATCACCTAACTACATGAACCCAGCCTTGCTCCATGCACCAAGACAAAGGAGTGCCCATGTTGACTAGGCTGAAAGCCGAGTTTGTGCCATTCATTGGTGATCAGAGAGGGGTCAACTTCATCGCGCACTATTGTGGGGAGTTGGGGCAAGGCTGATTTTTTTTTTCTGAACTCTATATGTATATAAACTGTATAGTTCTGATGCGCCACCACAGTAAATTTCCAATTGAAGGAAACCCACCCCTGCGGGTATGTGTTTCATACTGCATGGGTACAGGTCTGGTTCAGGTTATCTTGGGCTGACCCTGACCTGTACCCACCAAACCCATACCCGACAACCCAGCGGGTTTTCAGTACCTGTGTTGATCACTAGCTCCCAACATACCCACTCATCATTTTTTATCCTGTTTGCTCCCAGCATCCTCCCATGCTGCCAATGTCATTTGCTATCACTGGTCGTCATTCCCTATGCAGTGCGCTACATGTCCCATAAGCTATTTTCCTGGCTGTGACACAGCCCCCAGCGCTATCTCTGGTTACCACTGAAAAGCTAATCTATTATTAGCCATGCCCTGTACATTTTCTCTGTGCTCACCACTCATGGCCTACTGTCTCTCCCTCCACAAATGATAACATCTATGGCTCCTGACAAAGGAAAGGGTCTTTCAAGTGCAGTATCAATCAGCTATGGCAACCGTAGGCCTCATATTTGTCAGATCACAAAATCACAAACAGTGTGTTTGAACAAGTGCACTCACCAGATCGCAACAGCAAACAAGGCACAGCAGGACCATCTTGCAGGTAGTGGCAATATTCTGTTACTTATGCACAAGTTAACTTTCATGTAGCACTCAGCTTCGCTGAATGTGAAGAACTGCTTCACTCCCAAGGGGATGATGCTGAGATGGCAGTGGATCAAGATCATTGGTATGACATCAATGAAGATGGTCTAGAAAACCTGCCTCCTGGAGATGAGGCATTCCTCCAAAGCCATGCCGGCAGCAAAGCTATTCTCCATCAAATTCTCAATGGAATGACTCCTAGGTTTTATTTCCCAACTCAAGTGATACAATTCATGCTCAATTGAAAATTCTAGACAAAAAAGAAGAGGAGATCTATGGATATGCAAGGATCATACACAAGAACATGTCAGCACTTGGAGAAGACAGCTTCCTTTTCTCATGGATGCATATGTATCATGGAAGCACGAAGGACCACCAGGTGTAAGGGAAGAATTGGATGCTGGCTATGGGGTTGCATGGTCACTATTGGCCATGAGTTTTACAGGTTAGTACTTTGCACAAGTCAGCTTCTCAATTGCATGTCATGACCCCAATGCAGAGTGTCAGCCAGTTCTATTCTCACATGCTCCCACCACTACGTCTGTCAATGAAACACTTGTACATTACGGCTTCCTTGGTGCCTCTCCCAAAAAGCCTATTATTGCTTTTTCCTTCTCTTTGTTTGGAATCTATTGCCAATTACACCATGTCTGCCCACATTTTAGCACAGACATGCTTGCCAAGAGTTTATGCCATTTACATCAGGTATATTTGCTTGTGCATTTTCATGATTCATTTTGATGTTCTCTTTCAGATTCCATGCAATCCCTCTTTAGCCAATCAACTTAGCAACACATACGACTATTATCTTGAAATTATGCAGAAAGTTGCTCGGAGAATTGATTTGACACTTAGATGAAATCCTTCTCAGTGGCAACAACAGAATGTCTGTCCACCTTGTCTCTACAAGACAATTGGAGAGCCGCCACTTGAATTCTCGCTTCTTGCATGCATGGACAGCAACAATTCTTTGAAGCTTGTGGATAGTATGTCCAGGTCAGGGGTACCATGAACTGATGATCGGGTTTCAGCTTCACCATGGTGGGTAACTCCTGAGCAAGTGGACTGCTTCAAAGATAAAGTTCTGAAATCTTGCACTCCAGTATGTCCCTGAGATTCTCTTCCGATTTCGACTCACATGATTGCTTTCAATCAGCAACAGGTCTGCAAAATGATTTGCCTGTTCAACCTCATCTCCATCAAGAGTCTTCCAATTCACATGCTGCTGAGCGCCCATTCTCTGTCACTTCAGGCATTTCTGTTATCTCTGATTTGGATGACCCTCCATCTGCCATCAATGCCTCTGAAGATGTCAATGAGCCTGATCTTGATGGTGACAAAATTGCATTGCTCAACCTCATTGAGCATGATGAACTTGCTAAATGTATCAACACATGCTTTGATCGATGGTGGAATGCAGGCCCTGAGGCAAGAAAGAAGATGTTCACCCTCTTTGCAATTGCCAGGATATTTCTTGCTGTCTGTTGCCATGGTCACATATTGGTGATCTGTGACATGATCTGAAGTGGTGAACTGTATGTTTCTTTTACATATCATTGCAATCCTGTTCTAACCTATTGCAGAATGAAATATCCTCTTGCAGTTGTCAATCGCCTGCTTGAACTCTATGGCGAGGATGTTGGCCTTGGGTATGATGATAATGCTCAATCCAGAAACCCAAACAAAACTGACTAAATGGCTTCGGATGGTATAACACAAGTCAGAGGAAGAATGTGAGGCCCTCTATATGTCACCTGTCAGACCGACCATCAAATAGTTATAAAAGTACTGCCTGTCGAAGTAATTCAAAGCTAAAAAAATGTGTTTCATGGAATTTCGGAGAATTTTGTGGCTAGATCGATGAATTCAGAGTGCAAAATCACATTCGGACGCAAGATCGAGGGACTAGACGAGTAATAGATGTGAAGAAAAGGTAAATCAAGGGAAATGAGAGCGAAAATAGCATAATAGAGTGTATTTGCACTGCGTTTCAAAATTTCATTAGAAGCGTGGAAATTTTCCTTGACCGCTTTTGGTAGGGTCACGTTCCGGATTTGGACACGCGTGACTCTGTTTAATCCTCAACGCGACATCTCTCCTTCGTCTTGCATCTCCCTCTATACTCTACATTTTATCGAGAAGATTCGGCGAAATGTAAATGATCGTAGGGTACCTTTGAGGGAGTTCGGGGTCGAAATTGTCGTGAGCGAAGGGATATGTAGGTGCATAGGCGAAAGCTGTCGAAGCCATTGCAAAGAATGTCGAGGATAATAAAATGTTTTTGATAAATAGAATGAAATCGAAATGTGAAAAAGAGAAAGGAAATGGGAGACTTTAATCGATGTCGATGGTTCTAACCATGATCATAATATTCGAGTTGAGTGACTGGTCGAATCGAAATAGGATGAGGAGTCGAGAGGTCTAAAATGAGGTCGAGGTGATATTTGTTGGCGATAGATGTGATAAACTTTTTGAGAATGAGGGGTAGACGAGTTTCGAGGCGCTGATTGTAGATATATGATGGGAATGGAAGTTCAAGCACTATAGTGGATTTCGAAGGTGAATGCGAATGCGAATCTAGTGTCGAGTGTGAGGGCGATATCGAAATAAATGATAAATTGGGAGAGAGCGCAGAAGACGAGATCGAAGACGAAAATACTGGTAGTGGGAAATGGCAAGTCAAGGTCAAAATAGGCAATGGAGGGCACGAATGCGACGAGGATTTCAAAGGCGGGATCGAGTTTGAAAATGATGAAGGTGCGATTATCGAAGTGGACTGGGGTGGAACTACCGAAGGCGAAGACGATTGGATTGGAATGTATGTAGGCGACAAAGCTGGGACGATGCAATGATGACCAGGAGGCACGACATGACGATTTCGAGCTGCGACATTTTCTCGTTCGACTGTAAGCTGTTTTTCGAGGGCTAGTTCCTGTTCGAGGGCCGCAATACGAGCTTTGAAGCCATTCGAATCATTCAAGCTGTGAGGTATACCATCAGGCGCCAAATTAGATGTAGTCGAAGGTGCAATATCGGCAATAAACAAGGTCGAGACAGAAACTTCTGGTGCTGATTTGGTCGAATTTGAAGCTGTGATAACCATTGCGAAGTTTGATGCGAAATGTTCAAGGATGTGCGAAATGTCTTTGGAATCGATCGATGTGCTAGAGTGCGATATATTCGAGGTTGAAATCGATTGCTGGGGCGTAGAATACGAGTTTGAGGATGCTATAGCAAATTTCACAGCATCATAGATGTCGTTCAGCGTATATGGCTCATCGGGATAGTGATCGGGGAACTTCACTTCAAGATGGTCCACAATTCTAGTTCGTAGGTCCGTTTGAAAGCCTCGAAGAAAGGTTCGACTCTGTTCGGGTTCTAAAAGTCTACGTTTCGAGCGAAGAAAGCTGGTGACCTTGTAGAATGACCTGTAATAAACTGCTAAATCATTTTTGTTGAAAATAACGGTTCAAAGCTGTTCATTAACGAGTTTATCCATGTCCGAAATGCTGTATCTTCGTTTGTCTTCTATTTCAGGGTAGAAGTTGAATGTTGCGATGCGAAATTCGTCAAATGATGTGCCAGGTTCGTATTCTGGAAGCGATTCCCAGAGGTCGTAAGAGTCGATGTCGATGTATCTGCAAGCGTGTCTCTTCTTTAGGCTGTGATCTGTGATACTGCAAGCTATAAATAAAAATTCGAGGTCTTCAAAGTAATTTTGAAGTTCTTTAGGACGTCTTGAGTCAAATTTCAGAGCTGTCGAATGGCTGGGAGCTAGCATCAAAGAGGTCGACATGTTCGAGGTAGATTTCGGAGGTTGCGAGGTTGAAATTCGTGCGATGTCGTAGTTTGTATGCTTCGAAGTCAAGGATAGTAGCGAGGTCATAAGTGCAAAGGGCAAAAAGTGCGAAATAATATTATTGAGGTCGAGATACTGTATCGAGATCTCCTGGTTGTTCAGGAGGGTTGAAGGCAAAACAAGTTCAGTTCAAAAGAGTGGAGGTTCAATGATGAAATGATCTAGAAACCCCTCACGGTGGGCTCCAAAATGATGATACTCAACCTGGAAACCCAAACAAAACCTACTAATGGCTTCGGATGGTATAACACAGGCCAGAGGAAGGGTGCGAGGTGGTACTAAATAGCTGAGACCAAAACATAATGTTTAGTAACGCAAAATGGTAAGGGCTGTGGCAAATATTCTGTATAGGTGTACGAAGTTGTTTGAAAGAGTTCGAAAGAAGTTCGAAGGCATGCAAAGTGGTTCGAATAAGTTCGAAGATGTGCAAAATAGTTCGAATAAGTTCGAAGAGGTTCGAAGTATATCGAACAGCGAGTTTAACGAATGTGAGGTGTTTGTCGAATGGAGACAGGCGATGGGCGATAAAACGGAGAGTGAATACAATAGTTTCAAGGAAGTTCACGATATTTCGCAGAACTTTAGAGATACGATGCGAGCTAAGACTCAAGAGAATGACTCTCAAGTCAGATAATAACTGTGAGGGTAACTTGTGCTGTTCCCCGTTGTTCTATTTCTCCCCCTAATTCTAAGTATCTAACACAAGTCTATATACAAAATGAAGAGATAGTACTAAAAAGGAAATAAGAACAATTGTAAAACATGAGGGAATGTACACAGCAATAAAGGTATTGTAAAACACAAAACAAATGAAAAATGATAATAAGTAAAACGTACATTGTCCCAGTATGGTAATAGATCTTGTTCTATTGCTTTAATATATCAATGAAACACAAAAACGCACTTATCGCATCCTAAGTCTCTTGTAATCCCTCCTTTTGTCTGGTAGTACTCGATATGCGGCAAGTTGGGTTGTTCCGAATGTGCAACGTGTATCGAAATTGTTTGAGGACAACTATACAGCAGCCAAAGTCATTCGAAGTGTTGCGAAATGGTTCGAAAGCATTTGAAAAGGTTCGAAGTAGTGCAAAGTTGTTCGAAATAGTGCAAAATTGTGCGAAAATGGTTCGAAGTTGATTTAGTGGCATTCGTAGTGGTTCGGAGCGTGTGTCGTAATGTGTTGATATGAGTGGGAGTCTTCTCCAGACCTTAAAGCACGTAGTGGACCTATCAATGATTAAGTGGTTCAAGGCTATGTATGATGCACAGCACTTTTCCATCTTTCTTGAGCGTGCAGAACCAGCGCAATCTATATGCCGAATTTGAGTGCTCGTAAATGCCTGAGTCTATCTTCTTCTGGATAATAGCGCAAACTTCATCATGTATGCCTGGTGGAATGGGGATGTTGCATTCTATCCAAGGAGTGTGCAGAATAACCAGGATTTCTACTGGGGGAAAGAACACGGTCTTGAAGCTGCTGCACTCCTCATCGCTCCATGCAAAAGCTTCATTCTGCAAAGACATTAGGTGGTGTAAAACCTTCATCTCCTCTGGTAATAAAAAATCGGTGTGGCGCTTTTGGAGCGCTTGCATGCGCTCTTCAGTATAGCACCTGGTTGGGGTAAATGGTGGCAGGTTTGGTAAAAGCACAGGAAGCGCCGCTAGCAGATCACCTATAATGTTGTGCTCGATGCAGAATTTGTTTGGGATGGGCACAATAACTGGTTTGACTTTTCTAGCAACTAGTTTATACTTCTTCTTGGTTACTATGCCCTTTTGTGGCATGCACGCCACTAAATTGATAAAAGTTGCTCGTGCATGTGCGCTTTTCGGAAATGCGGCTGGAATAAGTTCCACAGGGTCAATCGAATTTAAGAGTGCCTGCGCATGACTGTTGGTACACTGGGATAGGTAGAGTTGAGAGATAATAGAGGTCGATGGAACAGAAGTGGAAAATGGAATAAGCACAAATGTGGAAATGTCACAAGATTGGGTATCAGAGTCGAATGTTATGATAGTGGCAGCTTCTCCTTGGTCTGCGATCAATTCCTCAAAGCCTGGTGAAATTTTCTTTGTAGGTTATGCTGAATAGCAAGGTGCAGCATTGCTGGAGCTAGTAAAAAGTGGCACAGCTTTTCCCTAGGCTTTGTTGGAATGGTGGAGATGGCGCCTGTGTTCGGATTGCAGATAATAATCATTTGCACTTCGTCCACAAAGTTGCGCACGACAGAGTGAGTTAACACGTCGAAGGGGCACCCTAACAAAATATCGTAAGTGGGTAAACGGATAACGTGAACTTGCACATAGACAATAATATCTCCAATGCATGTGGAAATGTTGTGCGCAAGCCCAAGGATTTGTCTACCTCTCCATTGGCCGATTGCATGTATAAATGAATGCGCAGGCCATACTGAAGCCCAAGACGATGGCAGACCACTTCTGACATCACAATAATTTGTGAACCCGGATCTAAGATAGCTTCGAAGTATTCTTGGTTGTCGATCAATAAATCAATGGAGCGAAGCACATGCAACTTTTTAGCAACCTTCAAAATGTCGGGGTTTTCAATTTCGCCTGGCTAGAGATGGGTGAGATACTGTTCAAATGGATCCTGCAAAACAATAGGAAGTGGTGCTGCAATTGTTGTGCTAACTGGAGGTGTCGCATTAAGCACTTTTTCCGCAAGAGGCATGCGCACTTCACAGTGCGCAAATGGCATAATGCTTGCAAGGTTGGTAGCTACCACTTCTGTGCTGGTAGCTGCAATGCGCTTTGGGGTAACTTGTTCTCTATGGCACTGTCTGAGATCGGGCAAAAGGGACAGGAGCTCTTCATGTGAAACCATAACTGAGGGCGCCTTCATGGCATGCACATATACGTCATTGACAATCTGCGGGTTCTGGATAGGAATGACAGTGCGGTATGATGGCTCTTTGCCTTTGGAAGTGTTAACTGGTGCGTCTGATTTATCTGCTGCTGCAGGCACAAAATGCCCTTCAGGAATGTTGGAATAGGGATGTATGGGCGTCTCATTGGGCGCCTCAGTTGTGTTCGCAGCGGGTTGCAAAGATGGGGACTCAATACTGTCGGCAGGTGCAATGTCTGTGGCTGTAGAATGTGCACTCTCTTGATTGCATGTATTGCGCGGTGCAAGCTGCAGAATTTCAACGCCATTGAAGACTTGCCTCTTCTGAAGCGCCATCAACTCCCACTTGAGTGCATCAATGCACTCTTCCTTTGTTAGTTGTGCATTTGGTGTGCTTTGCATATAATCTGCTGCAGGTGCTGAAGCGGCAACATACGTCAACTGTAAAGGTGCTGCTGGAGCTGGACAAGGCACTATATTGTAGATGAGCTGCAAATTGGTATTAGATGAAAGTCGACCAGTGGCTATCTGCCCTGGGTTGCACTTATGCCATTCCTCGATGCGCTCACCCAAGAAGTTGTCTGGAATAGAATGCGGCATGAATGCACCACCTGGGAGTACGATGTGCCCTTCTGCATTTCGCCTACACTTTCCTTCGTTAATAAGGTGCTCAATTGAAGCGCACTCAAGGATATAATGCCCTGTCTGACTGCAACCATTGCATTTGTCATTGTTCAAGCAAGGTGTGCCATTTCTGCCATCTCTGCATGATGCACTCTACACAGTAACTATTGTCTGTATCATGCACTCAAATAGGACTGAGATGTCTTCTGCTTTGACTGTGGGTGCGCTAGGTTGTGGCTGGGAAACGGGTGCGCTGGGTGCTGAGTAGAGCACATACATATCGGGGTTTTGCACTGTGAGCCTAGTAAGTGGCTGGAAATAGCATGCTGGGCCTTCAAAGATAAAGTCGATTGCATCATGTATTGCATCTAATGAGTATGGCACATTTGCAGGCTGATTCAGTACCACAATCGCAAGGTGGCTCAAAATGTGCTCTAGCTGGTCTCGTCTAAACACCCTAACGAACATGCGGCTTTGGTCATAGCACGCCAATATGCCTTGCGCAACTAAGTATTCACTAATGTTGAAAAATGCATGATAATAGCACATGATTTCTTCTGCAGTTACAAGGCCAATGCATGCGGTCTCACCAATAAGCTTGTCCAGGTCACTAATACTCCATTTACTGCCATCCCTAGAGCCGGGATAAAGCTTTAGGACAGCGTCTTTGAATGTGCCATAGTTGTGCATCGCGCTATACTCCAGTAGCAGTTTCCAAGTGTCTGCAGTGTCGCTGTCCAAATAGCGCACTGTGTGGAACTTCTTATCGGTCTCATCAGTGACATTACAATCACGGAGAAGTTGCGCAAGCTCCTCCAAGTACTTCTGGAGTTCACACAGTTTTGTGGGGTCGAAACGCAGCGCATTTTGGTTCGATGTGGATGGCATATGCATGGTAGCCATAGTAGGTGGAATAAAGTGTGTAGAGTTAAGATCTGGTAAAAGCGCAGCAAGATGTGAGGGCGGAGAAGATTGCAGTGATTTGGATGGAGTTAGGGTAGGTAGGGATGATTCAGGTGATGGTGGAGGTAAAGACAGCGTGGACGAGTGATGCATATTGTTCAGGAAGAGTGATTCGAATACTGGTATTTCCCCAAGCTGGAGTGCAGTTGCTAACAGCTCAGAATGGAGAGTGCAGAGGTGGTTAATGTTGAGATGAAGGGCAAGCTGATGGAGGTCTAAAATATGGTCTGGTAAACAGAAACCCCTTGCGGTGGGCTCCAGAAATGATGTGTTCAGTTGGTACTCAGTGCAGAGTCTCAACGAAAGGGGTGAACACTTAACCTACAACTGCAGGCATGCTCGGGGTAAGGGGGGGGTTTGCTTAGAGGGCCTCGGATCGTCCTTTGGGGTGCAGAGACTATGGAGAGGCTGGTACGATGGTTTTCAATGTGCACACTAGTTGTGTACACTAAAGGGAAGGTATGCACAATGGCAGAAAAGTGCACAATGCAAAGAGGCAAAAATGCACAGTGCAGAAAAACACGCAACAGGAGCGCAAAAGTGTGCAACGATGAAGGTGATGAAAGCGGGAGGTGTAGTGTTATGAGGGCTGCACTGGGATGTGCTGGGAAGGTGACACAAAGGTTGGGGGTGCAAACGGGATGAGAGCACAATGGGTGAGAAAAGGCACAAACAGTACGCAAAATGCGGCTATGCAGAAAAAGGCACAAATAGTGTGCAAACGCAGCTATACAAAGGGCACACTGTGATAGTGAACAAATGAGGATGAAGGATGCAACACAGGGACGAAACACAGCAATACGATGAGGGGACACAAATAATACACAAATGTGGCTATACAAAGGGTGCACTACAAAGGCGCATGGACTGAACACTGGTGCACAGACTATGTGCAATGCTGACTGAACTATGAACTATGAGGGGGGGGAAAGATCCTCTGGATTCTCTATCTGTCTGCCTACTATGTACAAATGGCTTATGTGATAAAATCAGTAAAATAAAGTGTAAAAATAGAAAGCGCCATACGCTACCCACAAGTGCATCCATTCACCCATCTAAATCAGACCACACTATGCCGCTGCCTCAGCCAATAAGATTTGTGCACCTATAGCCTAATACCCAACTGTTCCAGTGCAATGTGCTATTTTTGGTGCACTCTAGGTCTCATGCACTCTTTCCAATTAATCCGCTTCGGTGTTATGTGTCACATGCTGCGACTTAGTAATAATGACATGATTGACCTGTGCCAGTTACAAGATAAGGCAATGCCAATTGGAAATGCGGAAGAACTATAAGGAGATGCTGTGAAAGGCCAAATAGTGCCAAAGCACCAGGATTATGTGAAAGCGCCCCAAGTGCACACAGTCCAATGCCAAATAGGTGCAAAGTGCCCCAGTTATGTAAGAATGCGCAGTTCGCTTGTGTTGAAATCATGGTGTGCCTCAAGTAAATGCACCAGTAAAATGGAAGCCACAATGCGCAGCGCAACTGGTGTAGTGGATTGTTGTGTGTGTGATAGAGATTGTGCAATGAGTGCACAGTAGAGAATGTGAGTTGCAGGTAAAGCATAAAAGGAGTGCGCAAAGGTGCATCAAGCACGCAATAAATGTGCAAGGCAGACAAGGAGTGTGGGGGGGGCATGCAGAGGTGGTTTGAAGTGTAACATGGCACATTTAGGGTGCACAACAGCAGGCAGCTATGGTGGATCCAAAGGTGCAGTAGAAATGTAAAAGGTGCACAAAAGTGCACCTAAGCAGTCAAAGGCACACAAAAGTGCACAAACGTGCACGGAAGCACACAAAAGGTGCACTGGAGCACATGGGAGCACACAGGAGTGCACTGGAGTGCATGGGAGTGCACTGGAGTGCATTGCAGCACAGAAAGCAGATAAAGGCACACAAAAGTGCATGGAAGTGCGCAAAGGCGCACGAAAGCATATGAAGGCATGCAAAAGCATGCTGTGCAAAGTGTGCAAAAGCCATCTAGGAGGTGCACACAATCACGAAAAATGCTGTAGTATGAGCACAGGGTGATAGGGAGCTGTATCACTGAGCCAGAGATGCTTGGAGCAATTTATCTACTTGTCCCACAAACTGCAAGACATAGTCCCACTGTCTCTATTAGTTGTATATGAGCCTCAATAAGTCAGTGTTAGAGGCTGACCATGCCAATGTGTGGCCAAATCAGCTCATTGGCCACCTGAGGTTCTTGCTTATCCCATTCTGGAGCAAGATGAGGATCATCTTGTATACCAGAAATAGATTCACAATTTTGTTTCATAACCACAGTTTGAGGTGACCTTCATGCACTTTGTCTTTGATCCATGTTTTGTATTGACCTTAACTTCTACATGTGTTACAGTATCCACTGCATCATGATCATCCTCATGCAGAGGAGCATTTTTCTTTGATCATCTCTTTTGCTTGTAAGGAGTGCTTGTTAGGCTCATGATGATTTAAGGGGAATCAACAAGATGCATTGACAGCCTATGCCTATTGTACTGAGGCTATTGTACTATCAGCCTCATGTAATCCTTGTGTTACCCTCATGTGTGTTAGGAAACAGTCTCCTAACATGCCTATTACCTTTTTATTTTTTTATTTTTTTTTATTTTTATTTATTTTTATTTTTTTATTTTTTATTTTTATTTTTATTTTTTTTATTTCACCAAAATATGCTACCAAACACCTATACACACTTTATTTGTCAATGTGGGAATTTTCTATTTACATGCATCAATATGTATGCACATGTATGTGCACATTGGTAGCAACATAGGACAATATATGTAGCATAGTATATAACCTTAAAATAAATACTAGGGGACCTCAGTTGAGTTCTCTTAGGTATTCCATCCACATTTGTGGTGCGAAATGCCTATTTCAGCCAACTGATCTATTTTTAACCCATCACATCAAATCCATCAAAACCCCCCCATCACATGCATGTGCCCCGCCACCTTCTTGTAGAAGAGCCTGCACGGTCCAGCTAGCAGAACAGTAAATGTCACCCTAACAATGTGATCCTTATGTTACCCTTGTGTGAGCCTCATGCCAATAATATGTTATGCCTGATGATGACAAAGATAATTCTTTCCTCCACATCAATCCCCCTCCAATGCTGCCTGAGCCATTACAAAACCTGGGTGTGAGACTGTATTGCAAGGGGAGATATATGGTTGAAGAGTAGAGGATTATTGAACCTTATAAAGATGCATTCTGATCTCAGGAATCAAAAGCTGGCTGATTGCAAATACTCAAGTGTGACATTCTCCCTGCCATATTCAATTACTGGGTGTTAATCAAGAGGGTCCCAATGGATGAGGAGGAGAGTTGCCTTTGTGCCAAGGTGAACTATCAACTTGAAACATGTCAAGGTTCTGTTTTGATTACATTGCCAGGAACCAACAACCTGGCTTTTGAACAACTAGCGAATGATGAAGGGCTACTCACACAAATCAAACAACTTCAAAAGTCCAGTGATCAGAAGCTATTTGGGCTTTATACCAGGACTGAGTTTTGAAAGAGATCGGAAACCTGCTAGGTATTGAGGATGCCACCACAAGTACACCTGGATGGTTCCAGATGTGACTGTCAGCCCACAAGAGTGTTTTTAACAGCATGGCTGCAGAGAAAAGGGTAATCCTTGCGACTGAGCAAGACAAAATGATGTGGGAAGTTTATCTTGAGCAGACAAAGTGAAGATACATTAACACTGTTGCCACTGCCAATTATTATGTAATAGGCATGTTAGGAGACTGTTTTCTAATAGCACTCGATGCACCTTTACATGCTCCATTTATGCTTTACCCACAACTCCCATTCTCTGCTGTGCACTCATTGCACAATCCTTATCACACACACAACAATCCACCACACCAATTGCACTGCGCATCATGGCTTCCAGCTTACTGGCACATTTATTTGAGGTGCACCATGATTCCAGCATGAGCAAACTGCACATTCTCACATAATCTGAGTACTTTGCACCTATTTGGCATTGGGCTGTGTGCACTTGGGCGCTTTTATGTAATCCTGGCGCTTTGGCACTATTTGGCCTCACACTGCATCTCCTTATAGTTCTTCTGCATTTCCAATCAGCATTGTGTTATCTGGTAACTGGCACAGGTCAATCATGTCATTATTACTAAGGCGCAGCATGCGATGCATAACACTGAAGCAGATTAATTGGGAAGAGTGCACAGAACCTAGACTGCACCAAAAATAGAGCATTGCACTGGAAAGTTGGGTATTGGGCTATAGTGTGCACAAATCTTATTGGCCAAGGCAGCAGCATAGTGCAGTCAGGTTTAGATGGGCAAATGGATGTGCTTGTGGGTAGCGCATGGTGCTTTCTATTTTTACACTTTATTTTACTGTTTTTATCACATAAGCCATTTGTACATAGTAGGCGGACAGATAGAGAATCCAGAGGATCTTCTCCCCCCTCATAGTTCATAGCTCATCCAGTGTCGCACATAGTCTGTGCACCAGCATCCAGTCTATGTGCCTTTGTAGTGCGCCCTTCATATAGCCACATTTGCATCCCCTCATTGTATTGCTGCATTTCGTCCCTTCGTTGCATCCTTCATCTTTGTTTGTGCACTCTTGTAGTGTGCCCTTCATATAGCTGCATTTGTGTCCCCTCATTGTATTGCTGCATTTCGTCCCTTTGTTGTGTTCTTTGTCTTCATTTGTGCACTCTTGTAGTGTGCCCTTCATATAGCCATGTTTGCACACTGTTTGTGCATTTATTTGTATAGCTGCATTTTGTGCACCATTTGCACATTTTTCCACCCATTGTGTTTGCATTCCATTTGCATCCCTAGACTGTGCATCTCCCTTGCAGCACATCCCAGTGCTGTACTTGTCCCACCAAACCTCCCGCTTTCATCTCCCTCATTGTTGCACATTTTTGTGCTTCCATTGCATGTTTTTCTGCACTGCACATTTTTGCCCCTTTGCATTGCACACTTTTTTGCCATCGTGCATACCTTTCTTTTTGCATACACAACTAGTGTGCACCTTGAAAACCACCATACCAACCTCTTCATAGTCCCTGCACCTTGAAGGATGATCCAAGGCCCTCTAAGCGAACCCCCTCACCCCAAGCATGCCTGCAGCAGTAGGCTTAGTGTTCACCCCTTCTGTTGAGACTCTGCACTGAGTACCAACTGAACACATTAGTGCATATTTAGGTAAACACATTTTTCCACTCTCAGATCTCTTTTCTGCATGCACATCCTCCTGAGACATCCACTCCACCATCTCACTAAAATAGTCATCCAAATAGAGTATAGTAAATCTTAATTAAGCCAGATCCAATTGGTTGTCTGGTTGCAGCTGTCCTAATGATGAGCACTGCCTCTCGATCACTGGTGGTCACAATGTAAGGCGAGGCCTGGTGTCAGCTTATGAAAGCAAGGTAAATATATATATACAATTACTTCTGGCTCATGCTGAAAAGATGAGTAAGCAGTTGTGGCACACTGAAACAATGATGTATGTGCATGTAAGAGAAGGCACACTGATGGGGTAGTTGAGTTCTTCTGTTAGGGTGACACCCACTAATCTGCTAGCTGGACCATGCGGGCTTTCCTACAAGAAGGTGGCGGGACACATGTGCATGATGGGGGGTTTTGATGGATTTGATGTGATGGTTAAAAATAGATGAGTTGGCTGAAAAAGGTGTTTTGCACCACAAATGTGGATAGAATACCTAAGAGAACTCAACTGAGGTCCCCAGGTATATATTTTAAGTTTATATACTATGTTACACATATTGTAATATGTTGTTACCAACGCGCATTTACATGCACATACATATTGATGTGTGTAAATATAAAATTTCCATGCTGACAAATATAGCATTTGTAGGCATTTGGTAGCATATTTTGATGTAGTAACATAAAATAAAATATTATTATGTAATAGAGATGTTAGGAGACTGTTTCCTAACAGGACCCTGGTTGACCTGAAGAACAGTTTGTGTGAAGCCATTGTCCAGGACAATGGGTTGTGCACTATCCTGCAATCCAAGGTATGCTTTGAGGTCATCCATCCTTTTTGAAGATTGCCAAGGGTGTCCCACATTTCTTGCAGGTGGGATAACCACTCAAAGACCATACCTTCCACCCAATGAGCTTGATTATACATGTCTTACTTCACTTGATCTCGACATTCTTGCAGGGCAGCATAATTAGGAGTGTAATCAGGAGTATAATTGGGAGCAGCAGTGGGAGCAGCAATTGGATGTGCATTGGGCTCAGTCATTTCAACATCTATGGCTATGTCTTAAGGTGTCAGTCATTGTATATATCATGATAAGTAAAACTCACCTTTGTACTTTCCTTTTTCATTGCAGATGAACTGCCTGGGAGATGGTTCCTCTCCACTGGAATATGAAAACATCAGGGGGTTTGCAGGTCTTTTGGCCAGTGCTTTTCCTTTCTTTGGTCTGCCACTCAACCCATATCTCCTGTGTTGCACTGAACTTTGCCATTACTGCAGTATTTTTCCATTCACCTGCTCATAGTGTCTCAAGGTTCAGTCCATAGAACTGAAGACCGAACCAGACCGAACCATGGTCTATGGTTTAGTCCAGTCCATTTTTTTGAAAAATTGAGTAACCAAAATTGTGGTTCAGTTAATGGTTAACTCATTTCAAAAACATTTGAAAACTGTTATAAAACTGGTTGTAACTGGTTGTAACCAATCTTTTACACTTAGTTATATACCATATAAAATAATAAAACTATGTATAATAAGCTACCAGAGGGGATGCCACATGAATTGATGGGGTTTATACACATTTCAGTAGTTGTACAGTGACTCACAAAACTGAGTCAATGTTTTGCACTTTTTAATTTATTGTTGAATAACTTCCCATAAACAACAAAACCAAACAAGGTATTGGTGTACCGAATAACATACATGATCAAGGCTACCAAACAAACAAAGAATTATGTAATTTTAATCATTCCTCATGGAGATATGATCATTTTAATTCAGGGACTCATTGACTCAGTTTTGTGAGGTGGTGTCAATATTATGATAAATTGTAATTCTAGTATTTTGTATGACCTCCCTTGGCCTTAATAACTGCTCCCAACTTTCTAAGCATGCTTTCAATCAAATTCTGACACACCTCTGATGGAATATTATTCCACTCTTCCACTACTCTTTCCCATAACTCCCAAATTCCTTTTGGTGCTATTGGATACTTGTCTAACTGGTTCTTGAGGTGAACCCATTGATGTTCAATAGGGCTGAGGTCTGGAGATTGGGCAGGCCAATCCAGAAGAGTAATATTGTTGTTCTCCATCCATTTCTTGGCCTTTTTTGAGGTATGCTTGGGGTCATTGTCTTGTTGAAAAATCACCTCTTCTCCAGAAATTCCACTCTCCTCCAAGCTAGGCAGCATATGGTCCTTCAAAATGGACACATACTGGTCAGCATTTATTCTCCCCTCAACCTCTGCAAGATGCCCCACTCCATTCCATCCCATACACCCCCATACCATAATGTTTCCTCCCCCAAATTTGACAGTTCCCTGCACCTCTCTCTCAATCAGCCCCTCTCCCTTCTGTTTCCAAACCCACTCTCTCCCATCTGACCCAAACCTGTTAATTTTAGTCTCATATGACCAAATAACCCTTCTCCAGTCCTCCACAGTCCACTCTCTATACTTCTGAGCAAAAGCCAATCTTGCTTTCCTATGCCTTATACTAAGCAAAGGCTTTTTCTTCTTCACCACAGCCTTGAATGAGTTTTTTCTGAGAACTCTTCTGACTGTTTCTGAGGAGACTGGAGTGGGGATGATGCTGTTGATGTAATGGGTGGCCTGAACAGCATTTGCAGCCTTGCCAGTGGTGATTTGGGTAAGGATGGCTCTCTGAGAGGTAGATGAGAGCTTAAAAGGACGACCACCAGAGGGGGAATCCAGGTTTGGATGGAGAGCCCTGAGTGTTCTGGATACACTAGACTGGCTGAGGTTGAGTTTAGAGGCAATATTGTGGGTAGAATAATGATTGGAGGCCAGGGAAAGAACATTTTCCTTCTGAGCAGAGGAGATGGGATGCATTGGAGAATATTGAAGTATGAAGAATGCTAGTCCTAATTAAATACTATAATTTAAGGTCCCATCAAGGGTCACATCACCTTAGAAACCATCTGTCAAGTTTTTGACATTATACAGTTGGTGGAGCATCAGATTCTAATATTTCTGACTACCCCTCACAAAACTGAGTCAATGAGTCCCTGAATTAAAATAATCATATCTCCATGAGGGATGATTAAAATTACATAATTCTTTGTTTGTTTGGTAGCCCTGATCATGTATGTTATTCAGTACACCAATACCTTGTTTGGTTTTGTTGTTTATGGGAAGTTATTCAACAATAAATTAAAAAGTGCAAAACATTGACTCAGTTTTGTGAGTCACTGTACATATTTGTTCACAGTAAACAAACACATAATACATGTTGTTTGCATCACATATTGACATGTTTTCTTGCATGACAGCATTTGTTTACAAAACCACCACTTCCATTCACACTCACCACCAACAACCACTACCCAAACAAAACAATGCAGAACAGGGGGCCTGAATAATGCTAGTCATTGTTCAGGACCATGTGTAAGTCTTTCATATATTAGTTGAGTCATTTTTTTTACTAACTAAATGTTTTTCTTTTAGATTCTCACATCTTGACTATGACATTGCCCACCCACTGAACAATACAGACACCCTGCACTGCTGCTGTGAGCCTCCACTTGCAGGGCAGCAATGGGTTCTGTTCTTACACAGCAATGGCAATGGCCAGCAACAACAACATGACACCCCCAACAGCAACCTCTGCCACTCCCACTGCTGCCATGTCATATAGTACCACTAGCCTGCCTATGAGCCACTGCTCATAGGGGGAATTGGAGGTGCTGACAATAATGGTAGCCATGAACAAGGGACAACAAATGCTAAGGATGATGAACCATGGGTACAGCCATGACAATGAACAGCAGGGAGGACAAATGGCGGGGAGGACAAATGGTGGGGAGGACAAATGTTGGAGACAACAAATGCAGGGGATGACCACAAATGCAGGGGATGACAAACAACACAGATGACAAACACCTGGGATGATGACAAGCAGGAACACAGGACCCCACCCTCGCTACTTGAAACACAAGATGGTGGCCATTTTTTCTCAAATTAATTCTAAAAATATGACTGCGTACATGGTCATTAGTTTGATGTTTTTTCATTTTTATTCTCTTACACCCCAGCTGCAAGCAACTGCTCACAATGTGTAAATATAATTAGTTTTATTTAGTATATAATAGAATTAAGCTATACTCAAAAAAAAAAGAGATGAAAATCAGTTTTGACTGGTTTTTTGGACTGTAACTGAACCAATTAGGACCAGTTTCATCAGTTCAGTTATGGTCTATATCACTTGGGCTTGTGGTCTGGACCAGTCAACCCACTTTGGGGTTAAAAAACTGGACTGAACCAGACCTTAAAACACAACCTGCTCATAGCATTCATGGTCAAGATGAACACATTGTGAGCATGGGTTACTTCATTGACTGCCACAGTGTGGTACTCCTCGACCCTTTCTGACTTGATCCTTTTTCTGCTTTCTCATGGCATCAGCATTAACATTGGTCTCTGTATCTTTTCCTTGTCATTGTCTGATTCCCATGAGCTCATGTCCCCATGCTGAGCTTTTGCCTGTCTTGATCTCAATTTTGAGGCTTCCATTCATGCTTGCCATTCCCATTGCCAACACTGGCGCTGTGTGTTTCATTATGTGCACTTGAGGTGCCCAACATGCTGGTGCCAGTGTTGCTGCTGCTGCAGGTGCTGATGCCTGAGCCATTGTCAGTGCTGTTGCTTTTGCCATACCTGGGGTAGGTGCCTGAGCCCAATCCTGAGGAGGTGCTGATTGTGTCACTGCTGTCCCAATACTACTACCATTGCTGCAATCCCATTTTTCTGATCAAACACATTCATTTCCTCCTCTGTTGACCTTCTATGAATTCTCAGTTCCCTGTTTTCTCTGACTTCGACCATGCCATGACAAATGCACATAAAAATGTTTTGGCCCCCAACATCCTCTGCATGTCCTCCACAAAACCCTCTATTTTCCAGGTAAACAATGCTACATGCTGTGAGTGCTGTGGTTGTCCTGATAGCATGCTGACCACTTACCAGTGCCAATTTCTGCTCCTTCATCACAGCCTTAATGTTTTCTATGCAAAGCCCATCACAGATTGAACTCTCAATATCGCATATTTGGTCAAGAACCTGTTGAGGTGTAATGTTCATATTGAGTCAGCACCAGTATGGGGTCAGGTTGGATGGATGGATGGAAAGATGTGATGGATGGATATTGCAAAGAAAAGTGACAATAATCAACCATCACATGCATCAATCAAATATTAACAAATAAATAATCCCTGATCAATAGATATCTGATCACTGATTAAACACATAAGATAGTGTTAAGGTAGAGAAAATCCATGCACATTCAGTGCCACCTGATTTGGTGTGATTTCCATGACAAAAGTGTAAAAATTCACATATCAAAAGAACCACATAACTTTCAAGTGATCTTCTACCACCAAAAATATATATTTCTACTTATTGAATTTTTGGTAGTTGTATGTTTTTGAGACATCAACATGAATGAATGATATGTGTTTTTAACAGTTTTTGTGGTGTGTCTAAGTGATATGAACACATGATCAATTAGATCGCGCTCACAATTGATGCGCCACCCATATTGACAAAGCCTTCTGGGGCATGGCTGGAGTGAAAAGTGAAAGCTCACCCAAATTCTCAACCTAGGAAAGTGGGGTATTAAAGCAAACAAGAAAAAGAAGCAACAAAAGCTGAGGGGGAGAATGTGAGCCATTTTCATTACAGATTGAAAGTTCCTTACTGTCAGAACAGGTTCCACCCCCTTCACCACCAAAGCAAACCCATTCCAAGACTGTCAGGTCAAAGGCATATTTAATACAATTAAGAGCTCTGTCTTCTGGAAGCCTAGGGAGAACTCACCTGTCAATCATAGAAATGATCTGCCAAAAGGACCACCTCCTGTTTGGGAGCTAGCAGTGCAGTTCTTTGTGCAATGCAACCCTGACATGACTTAGAGCATGGCTCCCATGAATATTGATGAAATCATACAGAAGGATCCACAAGAAGATGCAATTGATGCCATGCCATCACAGGACAGAAATGACAACACATTTAGTGGTGACAATATTAGTCTTGGTGGTTACTCAACTGATTAACAGAAAGATGATGCTGGGAATAGTGATCATGGTAACCATGACAGTACTCAGGGCCCAGGATGATGCAGAGGATCAATGATGGAAGCCACCAACTGTGGAGGCAGCCTGTACAGTGCATACAAAGATCAAGGACATCTTACATCCATGCTGAGACAATGGAAAAGGCCAAAAAGACCCAAAGCTTGATTTGCTTCTAAGCCTGCTTAAGGGATTGCAGTGCTTTCTGTGGACATATACAAATATTAATTTGGGGTATATAACAAGTGGATGGCAGCCTCACTTGAAACTGCTGAGTCTGCAGAGCATGGACAGTTGTATGCATGGCACCTTCAAGAATGATCCTGTGCATTTATCGAAGAGGACAAGAACCTTTCATTTAATGTGTATAGCACCTGGAACAAATTATGGCTTGACGATGAAGATTTGAAGCAAAAATTGCTTACTCACTGCAATTGATTGGAAAGTTTATTTGCATGATTGACCTGGTTCAATACATAGACTGCCCAGATGTCCAAAAGCATCACAGCTTGAAAAAAGGCATATTGGAGCACACTGTGAGATACTAGCTGAACCACATGAATTTCAGGTGGACACTTGAGCCCTCATGGCAATACATTGATGGGCATGAGTGGGAGGATGTTGTCTACTGTCAGCAAAATGTATTCATACCACGCTGGAAGAAGCTTGAGTTTAAATTATGTGGATGGACACAGGAAGGTGAAGAAGACATATTTGATGGTGAAAGACCACAGCCACAACAGCTTGTAGTCTGGTTTCACAATGAATCAATATTTTATGCACACGACAGATGCAAGAGGCACTGGGTTCATTTCTCAGAGACTGCAACACCTCAAAAAAAGAGCGAAGGAGTCTCACTGATGGTGGCTGACTTTGTTTCTGTGGACTATGGATGGTTACATTCTCCTGATGGGAGCGAGTCAGCACAAGTTTTATTCAAAGCAGGTAAAAGCCATGATTGGTATTTTATAAATGAGGACATCATTGTGCAGACACAGATGGCAATGGACATTGTTCAAAAGCACTACCCACATGACGAACACATGTTTATTTTTGACAATGCAACTACCCACTTGAAGCACTCTGCCATGGTACCTTCTGCGACAAAAATGACAAAGAATCTGTTGACAAAGTTTGGTGCTGAGGTCACAGCCACTGACAATGGGAAGATTCAGTATGCTTCAGATGGAAAACCTCATAAAGTGGTTATACAGATGGGCCATGGTCAACTCCCAGATGGGCAGCCACAGTCATTCTATGACAGTAATGGTGTGTTCATTGATATGACTCGAATCTTGGAGGAGTGCAAACTAGTGGCAGAGTCAAAGTTAAAGGCTTCTTGCAAAGGCTTCAAGTGCAAGAAAGGTGCAACTGACTATTGTCAAAATTGTGGGCTCTACAACCAACCCAATTTTACTGAGGGAGAGTCAGCATTGGAGATTGCCTGCAAAGCTCGAGGATTTGAAGCCATGTTCTTGCCCAAGTTCCACTGTGAAATAGACTCATCAAATGAGCCCACTTCGATGTTCAACAATCCTTATTCAAAGCTGTCGATGGAGATCAAGAAAAATGGTCAGCATTTCATTGAGCAGTGCTGGGGTCACTAAGAGAATCTACTGCCAGTATCCATCATCATCAAAGGAGGTTGATCTTGAGAGGAATGTGTTGGCTGCACTGGAATCAGTCCCCTTGGTGATGATGCAGTGGTGCAAAACTTTATCAATGACATTATTGATCTCATATTCATTCATGACCACAGCTATGCTCAGTGCTCTTGGCAGTTCATTAATGCTTATGCCCAACCGCTAAATGGTAAACAGGCTGCTTGGGCATTATGCAAATACCATGGTCACCATGCAGTTCATAACTCTAGGTAACATGTATTACTACAGGATTATGCCCTTATACCATCACTACATTGAGCTATGGAAGTCCTATGGACTTTAGGTGAGTGACTATATCATCTCTCAATACATCTACTTTCTACCACTCTTTTACAAACTCATTAACCATTAAAAGGTGCTAAATATATTTGAACTACATTGATATGACTGTATATACAGCCACTAGTGAGTCCCATAAGCTGGCATGGAGTAACAAGGAGGGTAGGTGAGTAGGTGATGATCTTACCTTGTAGGATGAAGTATTGACTATGTAGGTTACATTTTGAATATTGATTGAGGGTAATGTACACACATGACTGCATGAAAGGGGTTTTCGACGATAGGAAAGGTGTGTAATTTATGGTGAGCAAAGTTCACTTCTGTTGATGGGGAACCCATGCTCTGGTAAGCCAGGTCCTTCCTTTCCTGCTATATTTATTACTGACCCTTATTCTACTTTACTATTAGACCTAGGAATTGAAGAAAGCGAACGTTTTCGTGCCACGGATCTCACAAGGGAAGCATATCTCCTCCTGAGCACATATTCTGTTTTCTGTCTATCCCAACAACTGCAGGACCTTTAGGGGGTCTATCAGGTCATTCATTGAGACAATTATGCTGTTTTTCATGTCCATTCATGAGGGGAAAGGCCTAGTTATGCAGGCAGGTGACAACCTCTCCCCTCCCTATACAGGTGCACTGACAGAGAGCACCTGGACCCCAGCTCTCCCAACATTAATCCCCACATATACATACATTCTTATACCCTCTACATACATTTTTTTAGCTGGAGATAATGCACAAGCCCACTAGATGGCACTTCCTCCTCTCATTCTATCACTTCTCCCCATTTCCCCCCTTCCTGCCATATGTAGCACCCTCTCCAGTTGAGTATATACATTATATATCACTACATAGCCATGCATTTATAGTATAGCTTCTCAATGAAGAGTGGACACCTTTTTTCTCCTCCCCTTATTGAAGAGAGAGTGCTTATTATAGGCCAAACATAGGCATAAAAGTGAAAATAACTTTTTATTGGCAATATATATACATCTTACAATGTTTTATACCAAAAAAAGCGATGGGAAAGGGTCAAGAATGAGTAAGATATCATACTTATCGTCGGGGATGATGAGCATGATGTTAGCTGAGAGTGTGGCACACGTTGATCAACCGTGGGAGACAGTGATCACGTGAGCCTCATGGTTTGTCAGCGTCGCAAGAACGCCCTCACTTGTTGGGAAGCGGAGACTGAAAATCATATACCAAAAACAGTAATTTCATGATGAACTTTTCATTTGGTTTTTGTGAACCAAGTAATTGAGCACCCCTGTTGAAGAGGACCACTGAATGCCGGTTCAATTGCTGAACCAGCCCTGGTTAGCTAAACTACCCTAATTAGCAACACATCAGCCACCCTAGATATGTAAGTAAATTAGTAAGCTTCATTGTGACACACAGGTGCAGCAACAATTTGGTGAATAGATGTGGCGTTATATGTGGGGTTATATGTGGCATTTACAGGGGCAAGTGTTTGGCAATGATGTGGCTATGATGTGGCTGTGATATATATGGCTGTGCTGAAACTGCCATCTCAAGGTTTGTCAGTGAACCACTGATGCTGCCACTGCCTCCCACCTCCACCTCCATCCACACTCCTCCAATTCATGTAACAAACAAGCCCAGGTAAGTTTTTCTTTTCATCTCTTTTTTTCCATTCAAATAACATAATGCTTATTGTATTTTAGGGTATTTCCACAGTACTGACACCAAGAAAGGTACTGCGGCCCCCACGGCAATGATGATGATGGCAACCCACTACCACAGAATGCAACAAATGACAAAAAGGGCCCAAATGACGTCCGACATCATTTGGACCCCAGGTAAGTTGTTTCTTCCCATCTCGTTTTTTTCCCTTACAACTAACATAGTATTTTAGGTATTTACATTGTACTAACACTGAGAAAGGTACCATGGCCCCCATGGCAATGGCAATGGCAACAATGCTCCACTACTGTGGAATGCAACAAATGACAAAAGGCCCCAAATGATGCCTGACATCATTTGGGCCTAGGTAAGTTTTTTCTTATCATCTCGTCTTTTTTTTCCTTACAACTAATATATTATTTTAGGTATTTATTTACATTGTACTAACACCAAGGGAGGTACCATGCCCCCCATGATAGAGACAATGACAATGACAATGGCAATGGCAGTCCACTACCATGGAATGCAACAAACAACAAAAAGGGCCCAGGTAAGTTTTTTCTTTTCATCTAATTGTTTTTCCTTACAACTAACATAGTATTTTAGGTATTTACATTGTACTTACACCAAGAAAGGTACCACAGCCCCCACGATGATGATGACGATGGCAATGACAATGACAACAACAACAATGACAATGGCAACAACATCAGCAATGACAACAACAACAACAATGGCGGCACTCCACAACCATGGCATCCAACAAAAGGGCCCAAATGGCACAGGGCATCGTTTGGCCCCAGGTAAGTTTTTTCTTCTCATCTCATTATTTTCCTTACAACTAACATAGTATTTTAGGTATTTACATTGTACTAACACCACATGTAACAAAAGGGCCCAAGTGGTGCCCAGCGCCATTTGGGCCCCAGGTAAGTTTTTTCCCTTGCCCCAAATGTCTTGACTCATTGATCAGTACTGTCACACCTGTGACCTCTGCTTATGTACCAAAACTCCATGATGCAAACCCATGGGTGAGTTACACCCTCTCCCAGTCCCAGACAATCATTGAGATGTTGTGTGTGTGGACTTCATGGTGGAACTACTGGAATCCAATTGGTTTGACATGGTAATGTGTAAGCTCACTTCATCCCCACTCATATAACTATCACTGCACTTAAAGTGGTTCGACTCTATTTGCACCATGTGTGGAAGCTCCATGGATTGCCAGGCACATTCCTCTGTAATCAAGGGCCTCAGCTCATTGCAGAGTTCACTCAAGAGCTATACTGCCTGTAGGGATTAAACTCCTGGCCTCAACTGCCTTCTACCCACAGATGGATGGATGGACAGAGCATGTCAACCAAGAGCTGGAGCAGTACATCCACATCCTCATCAGTGAGTGACAAGACAATTAAAAATCATGTCCACTGCTCCACCCAACAAACTCCCTTTCTCCTTGACACAGGATAACACCCATGCATGGGCTTCAAACCTCATCAAGCACCATCACACTTGGAGACAGTGAGTTCACATAGCAGAGGAGGGACATCTTGGAGGAGGCAAAGGCAGCTCTGGTTAAGGTAAAGAACAACATGGCATGCTTCTACAACCAACATCATTCATCCACACCCACATACAGGGTTGGTGATCATGTCTACTTCGACTCCAGTGACATTTCCACCTTGTGTTTATCCAAGAAACTCACCCACCACTTCTTTGGACCCTTCCTCATTACCAAACACATTGGGTTGCATGCCTATTGCCTACAGTTATGACAGTCAATGTCCAGACTCCATCCTGTCTTCCATGTCATTAAACTGCTACCAGCTCCCATGGATCCATTCCCAGAATGTACTACATGACCTCCTCCACCACCTACAGTCATCTTATGAGGTCGAGTCCATCCTGGATAGCTGCTTATGCCAAGGCAAACTTAAATATCTGGTGTGCTGGAAGGGTTATGGGTATGAAGAAAATCCTTGGGTCTCAGAGTCCAATGTGAATGCCCCATGGTTGGTTAAAGAGTTCCACCATCAACATTCCTCAGCACCTCAATGCATCCAAGCATCTGACTTTGGCCAAATATGATTTTAAATGCATCAGGGTAATGCATCATAGAAGGGGTGTAATGTAAGGGAAAAGAAGGCATCCCAAGCATATGGAAAATTTTCTGTGTCTGTCCCACATTTTTTTATATTTTATTTCACCCTATTCTGCCTTTACTGTGATTTTATTCCTATTTTATGATTATTTTTTCGATTTTTTCCATGTTGGTACATGTTGACAGTTCTATTCTTAGAGGCAGGAGGTGATGTCATTCCATAGCTTGATTTGCCTATTTCTATCTTTTTTCTATTTTTAGCCTATTATTTAATTTTTGAGTCTATCACATATACTGGGCATTGACAGATGGGTTCTCAAAGTTTTCTCTTTGGATTCCCCTCTGTTAGATGCACCTGAGGTGTCTGTATTATGTAGTATATGGAATGTTAACTTTGGATGCCCCTCTGTTAGCTCATTACTAAGTGAGGCTAGAGGTTGCCCTTACAGTGTTTTGTCAACTACTCTGACAAAGTGCAAGGAACCACCCACCCCTCATGTGACAAAATGACTGGTGAAAGATAGGCAGGCTCTCAACCACTGTCTCATTCAATGGTTGATATCTGCAAGTCAGAATGATCATCTTCATGGTATGCAAGCAGTATCCTTGTTTGCACCCATCCAGCTTCACTTTCTTTGCCTAATATCATTACCAAACTTCTAGATGAGATGGAAGAGTGGGGGGTGGAGTGGTTGGCACCACTGCTGGATGTGATACACCAATACAACAAAGACATTTCTTCCTCGGTGGTCAAGAACAAGGCTTTCAATCTCTTCTTCCCCATCTCTGAACTCTGCAAAATTTGATACTGGCATTTTATCATTCTCTGGTAGTACCACACTCCCTGCTGCCATATCCTGTACCTTCTTATTAAACATTGCCAGTGAAGATGCTGCAAATTTCTCTCAACCTTTGGTATGCAAATTGGATACAGGTTTTGTGCTGGACTACCTATCCCACACCAACACCACTTTGGTAATTGTAACTCTCATGTTTTGTTTGCTATGCAGCATACAAGCTTAGAGGTATCAGCTGCCTTATGCATTGAGTTTTGATAATCAGCATGCATTGATCATGCAACCTTGGTTTTGATGAGTTGAAGATAGTTGACAGCTGCTGAGATGTCACCAAGTATTTTCCAGTTTGCATACATATATTCCATTTGCAGCGAAGAGTGCCTATGAGGATAAGAATCAGTTTCAGTCAGTAAAACACTGTTTAAGAGAATCAGCTAACCTTTAGATACCACATAATATGCTCAATATTCAAATCCATACCCATAGCATGCATGACCTGGTAAGCCCAAGACATTCTCAACCTTGTTGTCATGCATGATATTTCTTAACAGTCATTAGTGATCACAACTGCTGATAGGTCCACCTTGCACTCTAAGCTCTGGGAACATTTCCAAATGCATCGACCCATTAACACACATGCTCCCAACTGCTATAAACCCCATGAAACTAATCTGAAGCTAATTCATACCACTTCAAATGACTTTGCACCACCTTGAATGCCTTTGGCTGCTGTATGCCTATTGGACTGCCATTCAGACACATGCAGCAGACATTGCACAAGTTAGTGTTGAAATTAAATCTCTGACACATGCTGCATACATGAGGCAAACCATGCAGCACACACATGTTACTGCGCTTACTGCACATACATGTGGTAAACACATTCCTGAGTCATGTGACATCCTTACTATTATGTATATAAGGAGAACCTGTACTGTAGAAGATATACAGTGTTCTTACCTCTGCTAAACCCTAGCTCTAAGACTAACTAAACCCCAGGTAGGTTATAAGGAACATGTCGTCTCTTCCTCTGTGCAGCGTATGTACTCTGCTCCAACAGTTAGTGCATCGCATATTGAGCACCACCGGACATGAAGAGACATGACAATGGGCTTTTAGAATGTGATTGTGGCACTTTGATGTTTCAATGATATATTGGATTAATAGGACAGGTACCTTTGATACATTGTGACTCTGTACACTTCCCTTCTTATCATCTCTCATTTACTTTATGATCTGGAAAGTTCTTCATTGCTTTATATCTTGCCTCATGTTGTCCACATGTTTCATTTCCTTTTAAATACCATCTCTTCAAAACATATATAGGCTTGTACTAGCTACTTAGAATGACAGAGAGGAGATCATTTCCTCACATCCATCATCTGACTTAAGAGCAATTTTCTTGGATCCAAGACTTTTATCTTAGTCCCAAAGTTTAGCATATTACCACAAACTTCTTTGAACTTTCTATACTAGCTTCTTGAAACTATCATCTATCATCTATCATCTATCCCCTCTCAAAGCCTTTCCAATCCTCTATAGCCCATCCTCAGCATCCTTTGAAACCATCCTCATCCTTTACAAGCCCCTCAAACATCCTCGAACTCCTTCAAACATCCTTGAACTTTCCTCAAAGCACTTTGCAGAGCTTTATATGCCCTTGAACTTCATCAAATATTATTGGACCTCTTCAAACTTAGTTCCCCCATTCTTGGGTAACAGCAGTGATATTTAGTACCACCTCACACCCTTCCTCTCACTTGTGTTATACCATTCAAGACCTTTCCAGTGGGTTTTGTTTGGGTTTCTAGGTTGAGTATCATCGCTGCAGAAAGAAGAACATCAACATATGCAAACTTCAGGGTCCAGACCTCTTTGAGATTGAATAAGAAATGTAAAACTTCAGCTGAGTAATTGTTTGACCCTGCAGCATGAAAAATGCATGCAAGATCAGGGAAAATGTCTTCAACTCATCCAAAATCACCATCCAATACAGCTTTAACAAGTTCTGTAACATAGAGTAAGTCATGCATAAGATGTACTACATTGTCATAAACAATATCATTGGGCTGGGAATCTGGTGGATTGGGAGTAATATCTTCATTGGGGATCTCATCTTCAAGTTCAGGGCCCCTGGCATTACCATGAGCACCTGAGCTTGAAGGTTTAGGTGGCTTTGATGCTGGTTCAAATTTTGAGGTTGGGATTGCATATTTCTGTAGGATTATGCATGCAAAATCCAGGAGTGTAGAGGGGGTAGGGTTTGAGGCTGCAAAGGCATCACATGACAAGAATCCAGATATGTCATGCCATACATTTAGAATAAGGCCATTGAAAATTTGGGTAGGAGCAACCAGCAATGTGTAGAAGTCAGGACAATCTGCATTTTGCTGGACTTTTTCAAGGACTGCAAATAAGTGTGACAAGCTGTCTGATTGACTGATTGTGCCTTGGTATGTGTGAAGAAGTGCCCATATCAGATTCATTATCGAATAGAATATCCTGAAACCAAGCTGAAATATCTCCTGATGCATCTGTGGAGTGAGGTTCTTTTTGCATATTGCCTGAGCACCACAATTGCAAGCATTTGTGAGCTGGTCATGAGTTGTGGAGATTATGAGGTCATTAAGATCAGCCAGATTGCACTTGAGTTATACAAGGTAAATATCATCATGAAAAAGGAGGTTCCCCTTCACTGATGCTTTCTCAATAGTTGAGACTCTAAGCAGAAAGAATTTGGTTTTGTGGTTTGGCAGGAGTGGGTGATATAGCCATTGTTGAAGATCAGGATGCAAGTGACAAAATCCAGGGACATATTTGATAAGAATCTTGATGATGTTGACTTGAGATTGGAACTGGTACACTTTCATGGACTGGATAGATAGACAAAGGTCTGATATCTTGAGTGGACCTGCTTTCACAAAACAAGCCATGATTGTCAATATTTTCATGTATTCTGGATTTTCACCACTTCACATAGAGCACCAACAGTTCTTGATTGTACTTTGTTTGGGGAGTTCAGACCTTGTTCTGGGTGGATAGAGGTTGATTAATTATAACAAGGTTGGGAATGTGCCTCCAGCATGTGTTAACATGTTTATTAAGTATGGACTTCATTTCTATGTACATAGTACTTCATTATATACAATATTTTTGGTTTTTGCACTTCCACTGTCACTTGGCCATATTGCCTTAATGTTGTGCACAGACCTTACATGTGATATCACCACATAGAACCACCCATGAGTGAAGTTTGGCACACATTGTTCACTGTTCATTAATTTTATCAACATTTCATTGCATTTTTTGACTTTGGTGCACATTGTTTACTTCATTGCATTTCTTGACTCAGTCTGTGAATGTGTGAGTGGTGGTTCATTTTCATGGGCCAGCTCACATATACATAACACGATGCTTAATTTCACTACAGTTACTCAACTCTGCAGTTGCCTTTGGACTTGGGGGGTCATGGTCACACAACTCTTTAGTTGACTTTTAGATAGTACACAACTCTTCAGTTGACTTGGGACCATTGGCCCAAAGTCAACATGGGTGGATTGTGGTGTTTATCCCCTTCCACATCTCCCCCATCCCCATCTCCCCCATCCCCATCTCCCCCATCACCTTCCTCTGCCCCTCCTTCCCCATCCCCATCCCCATCTCTCTCTTCCCCCTCTTCCACTTCTCCTTTTCCCTCTCCCCCTTCCCCTTATCCACCTACCCCATCCCTATCCCCATCTCCACCTACCTCACCCCCATCCCCTTCCCATCTCTACCTCCCCCTTCCCTCTCCCCCTCTCCATCCATCCTCCTCCTCCCCTCTCTCCCCCTTCTTTCCCCCTCCTCTCCCCCTTCTTCTTCACTCCCCCTCTTACCCCCCCTCTCATGTTCTCCCACTCTCATATCCTCACCCCCTCACTACTTCACCCCCTTAACCCCCATCACCCCCTCACTCACTCCCTCCCCCCCTCACTCACTCTCCCCCTCCTCATCTCCTCCCCCCTCCTTCCCCCTCACTACTTCACCCCCTCCTCCCTTCACCCCCTCACCCCTCACCTTTACTCCCCTCCCTCTCTCCCCTCTCCCCCCTGTCCATCCATCTTCCTCCTCCCCTCTCCCCCCTCATCTACTCACTCCCCCCCTCCCCCATCACCCCCTCACCCACTCCCACCTCCCATTCCCCCCTTCACCCCCTACCTCCCCGCTTTCACAGCATAGCAAATGGAATGACGGTTGCTCCTCAGTCAAATTTTATTCAGGAAACACTGCAATATAGCTCCTTACATGCCATGCAGACATTATTCTACATAGCCAATGAGCCCAGAGCCCAAAAAAAAAGTTTGAGGTGGCGAAAAATTGGCCAGAATTTCATTTCCCATCTATGACTTATATTTGTCATCATTTTCTCACAGTCAAGGGTTAGTCATGAATCAACCACCCCTTTGGAGTTTGTCATGATTCCCATGACCCCTTTACATGACCATGCTCGCTTTATTATTGACAAGGTTTTTAAATGTGCTTCTGGCACATGTTGTTCACTGTGTTCATTGATTTTCTATGAGTAGTGGCACACATTGTTCACCATGTTCATTGATTTTCTATGAGTAGTAGTTACATATGGACAATATATATTTAATCTGATTTTCTATGAGTAGTAGTTACATATGTACAATATATATTTTAATCTAATAACACTTCATCATATACAATATTTTTTGTCTTTGCACTTTCCTCTGAGCTTGGCCATATTGCCTTGATATTGTGCACTGACGTGACCCATGATATTGCCACATAGAACTGCCCATGTGTGAAGACAGGACTCCTGAAATCCAAACCCACATGCTTCACTGACTGCCCTTGTGACTTGTTGATCGACATTGAAAAGCAAAGATGAACAGCAAACTGCAGTCGAGAGAGTGTGAAGGGGAGTTGACCTTCAATGGGCTGAAGTTGCATCTGTGGAATGAAAACAGTCTCTCCTGCATTATCTCCAGTGATCAACCGAATCTCCAAAACCCTATTTCTGATCCAAGTCAATATCCCCCGACTTCCATTGCAGACCCCTCCAGCAATATTGAGATTGTGAAGTATCATCACAGGGACGCCAACCTTGAGTGCCAAATGTGCCAAAGGTAGACCTGAGCAGTTGATGGAATTAAGATATTCTTGGGGATATAGAAGTTCGCCATTCTCATCATTTGCAATCGAGTCAGCACTGTGAAAGACGTGCTCCTGTCCAGGAAAATTGTGAAGAATGTGATGGTTCAAATCATCGACATCATCGTTCTTGCTCGCCAGGATGACCTGCTCCAAAAAGTATTGATCTGAATGCTGAGCCTGATCATAGATGCCAGGATAGATGGTGTTGATGAGGGAAGCGATGGTGTTCTGAGGACATTTGAGATGATCAGGAAGATTGATAGTGCCACCTTCATCTGTATGACCACCCTTTCCAACCTCCAACTGCCACTTTGCGAAGTTGTGCTCCTGAAGATCGTCTGTGTTCAAACGCATGTTGATTTTGAGATGAAGGATTTTGATGTGTTGCCAGAGAACAGAGCATTGCAAAGAAGCACCAACGATTTGAGGTCGAGAACCCTTTTCAATGACAGCCAGGATCTGATAAAAGTCCCCACCAAAGACCACAGGCACACCACCAAAGGGTTTGTCACATTGGAGAATGTCTTTCAGAGTGTGGTTGACAGCTTCATGGAGATGACGATGCTGCATGAGTGCCTCCTCCCAAATGATCAAGTCAGTCTGCTGCAGGAGCTGTGTTCGTGTTGAACCTCTGGAAATGGTGCAGGTGGATGACTCGTTTATGATGATTGGGATCTGAAAGCAGGAATGGGAAGTACAACTGCCTTTGAGCAAAAGAGCAGCTATTCCAGATGATGCAGCACAGAGGACGATCTTGCCTTGAGAGCGAAGCTGATGGCAGAGGGTGTTGTAAACATAGGTTTTGCCAGTGCCACCTGGACCATGGAGGAAAAATGTCTGGCCAGTCTTGTTGTTGACTGCATGCATGATCTCATCAAAGACAGCCCTCTGATCCTGATTGAAAGTGTCCAGATTCTGTGCAGCCAACTCGGCCTGCTCCACAACATCATATCCGTGCTGCTCTGCGATCAACCAGTTTTAAATGTTGGCATCTCAATTCTGAGTGATCTGAGGCATGTATGGCCAATCCTTCTCGAGAGATTTCCCATAGACCATAAAAAGCTGATTGATAAGATAAAGGCTATAATCATGAACATTGTCATCAGTAGGGTTGATACGAATGTTGGTGTGCAGGAGCTGATATCTCAAGTCATCGCAAATGTGAGGCCAATATGTATTCCAGAGGTGGACAGGATCAGAGGGAGCACAGTCCCGAAGGATGGTGACAAAAAGATTGCGAAGCTGATGACCGGTTTCCATGGACTTTGCTTCCTCCAGACACTGCTGCCACTCTTGGTCATCCTCCAATTTGCACCACAGGGTTTATGGACCATGAACTTCTTGATGAGGTCAAGGAGCTCAGGATCATCGTCAGGAAACTCTGAAGACAGAAGGCTGTCTATCTGCTCAGGGGTGCAAAGCTTGGATTGCTCATCAAGAAAGATAATGCAGTGCATGTGAGGAAGGCCATGCTTCTGAAACTCGATGGTGAATAGATAAGCCACAGCCTTTCCAAATATGCCAGCCTCAATATCCTTGATCATCTCCTTCTGCTTTGCATAGAATGCATGAATGACCAAATCCAGGCAATCTGCTGCAGTCTGCCCCGGATGAAGAGCATCCCATATTTCAGGCCAGGCAGGGTTGGCAGTGATGGTGAGAAAGAGATTGCCTGCATTGCAGTGATGATTGATGGTGAATGCATCCTGAAGAAGCTGCTGCATGTGACATGTGCTTCCTGCAAAGGATGAAGGAAGAATGATTCTTTGACCCAGAGACTCTGTGTCCACATTGATGTTTGTGGCCACAACATATGCCAGGCCAACATAGACTTCGCCACAAATGGTGTCCTGATTCATCAAAATCCAGCGCAACTGATCCTGCTCAGCAGTGGCCCATCCATCGCACACAAACTCCTGAAAGAGCTTTCCAGTCAGAAAGATATGCTGGGGCTCAACAGCAGGTGGTCGAAGGTGGAGGCGATAGCAGTAGAATTCAGACTTAGAGACATGTTTGTGAACTCTGGCACCACCTCGGTTGTTGGCATCAACTGCTGCATACTCGATTTGAGGGTGCCATTGGAGATGGCCAGTAGGAAACAGCAAAACATAGTGAAGGGCCAGATAGAGGGGATGGATGTCACTGATGCACTGAAGGGGAGGGCATGCCTGCAGTAGAGAACAATGTTGCGTGTGCTCTCTGGCTGATCGCCATCACCTGGAAAAATGACAGCAATCTCATTGTTGGTAGCATCGGGGAGATTGTAGCAGTGATGGTCACAGGATTGATCAAAATGCAAAGCTATCTTGCACTGCTGGTGTGGAGGCAAGTTCCTGGTGAGCTCATGAGCCTGCTTGTACATCTGAACTGCTGGATGGTGATGGTGGAGCATGTCCTGAAGAGTAAGTAAAGTGTGGTGATGGAGGTGAGTGTTCCAGGCATTGGCCATGTGAAAGTTAACTGCGTCAGCTGGATCATAAATATATAGCTGAGCATAAACAGGAGGTTCTCCCTCTGGTGGAAGAAGAGATCCAATCTTGTGGGACAGCTTGCCATGGAGTTTGTAGACATAGGGACCAACACCATCATTTACAGCCTCTTCACCCTCATTGACTAACTTATCAATCTTGCGACCGATAGAAGTCATGGCGAGTGCATTATTGTAAGTCTGGATGCGATCATGAAATGATTTTCCAATGTCGTCCTGAGCGGTGAGCAATTGGATAAGCTCAGGTGGGACTGGGTGAAGAGGTGGCAAAGCAATCTTTCCACTCAGGCAGCACATGCTGAATCAAGGATGAATATTTGAGGATTTTATAAGATGTTCAGCCATCCAGTGCAAAGCATGGCAATCAGGGCACTCCACATCCATATTTCCCAGATCATGAACAGGCCAATCTGGATTAAATGGCTGGCGGGCAGGAGGCAAAATAGGTGGTGGTGGTGGTGCAGGATCAATAAGCTGAGCGACCTTGGAGAATGAGGTCAGTCACCAAATAAAAAATTACAAAATCAAATATGAGCATACATGTGGAGGGATATTGGCAACAGGGATGATAGCAGCAGGAACAGGGGGAACAGCAGCAGAAGGATCAAAAACAGGTGGAGGCAGAGGTGGAGGTGGAGGCAGAGGTGGAGGTGGAGGCAGAGGTGGAGGTGGAGGAGGCTACATCATCATACTGTCAGACCATTTCACATCATGTAAAATATAATGCAACATACAGCTTCAAAAGGTGGAAGTGCAGCATGCTGGTCAGCAAGCTCAGCCCATGCCATTGCAGGTGCAGCAACAGGAGGAATAGGAGCAGAAACAGGAAAAGCAGGAGCAGAAACAGGAAGAACAGGTCTAGCAACAGGAATGGCAGATCCAGCAACAGGAGGAGCAGGAACAGGAGGGTAAAAAACAGGAGGAGGCTACAAAATTTTTATTGTCAGTTAAATGTCTGTCACCTGCAAGAATAATCCAACTTACAGCTACAGCCGGGAAAAAAGGTGGAAGTGCAGCATGCCAGGCAGCTAGTTCAGCCAAGGTCAATCTAGGAGCAATGGGTTGAGGGACAGCAGGAGGGACAATCATTGGAGGCACTGGAGTAGGAGGAAGAGGCTACATCAATATGCTGTTAGTCATGATCCATCACCTGACAGAACAATTCAACATACAGGAGGAGCAACAGGAATTGGAGGTGCAGGAATGGGAGGTGCAGGAACAGGAGGATCAAAAACAGGAGGTACAGGAGGGGCATGTAAAAAATATGGGAGAGCTGGATTGTGTAAAGGAGCAACAACAGGCTGAGGTGGAGCAGCATGACTGAGCCTCTTCCCCTCCCTCTTCCCCTTCCTCTGCCCCTGCCTCTTACAATCTGTGGAAGGGGAGGAAGTGTTGCCAGCTGCTGTGCCAAATGAGGAGGAAGGTGATGGTATTGAGGAGGTGGTGGAGGAGCAGCCACAAAAGGATTGGCATTCAGCAAGCCAATATTATGGGCTGGCGGCAATGGCAGCAGTGGCTGGGCAATGTGCATAGTGTGAGCATGTTGTGGAGTCCAGTGGCGAGTAGGGCTATCCAAGGTCCATTGGTCCCGTTCAGTTTGCTGTGCAGCCATCCAGACACATCGAGGAGTGTTGGGCAGAGTTGGGTCCATGGGAATTGGGGAGCTCTCTTACAACAGTGGAGGATGTGACAATCTTGCAGGAGGCTGTGAAATTGGTACAAACAGTGGCAGTTGATAGTGGAGCGACTTCCAAAAATGGAAGGGGAGGCAACTGCAAACCCGCCAGCCCAATCTCCCTGCACACTGTGCCCTGAGAGAGGTCCCAAAAACAACTGGCAGACACTCCTTTTGTTGAAAAAAGAGAAACCAGGGAGGTAGAACTTCACAGAGCTTCACCTTGGTCTACAGATACCCCAAGAATGCAAAAACAACCCCACTGGAAAAGAGCCAGAGCCAGAAAGAGAGCAGAAAAGCTAGAAGTGGCCAAAACTCAGCCGAAAATTTGGTTTTTACACCCAGTAAGCCAAAAATTAGCCAAAAATATTGTTCCTACACTTAGTTATTAGATTTGTCATGATAGGCACACCTTATTATATTTTTCAGCAGGTCAAACATTAGCTGAAAATTTGGTTACTACACTCAGTTATTAGATTTGTCATCATGGTAATCTTATTTGTCATCAGGCCAAAAAGTAGCTGAAAATTTGGTAAGTTATTAGATTTGTCATCATAGGAACACCTTATTATATTTGTCATCAGGAAAATATTTGTTCTGATGGGAACAGTTATATTGCATTTGTGATTGGGCCCAAAACTTAGCTGAAATTTTTTCATATCATCATGGAAACAGTTATTACAATTGTGATCCAGCCCAAAAATAGCCAAAAAATTTTTTTTGGCTAATTTTTGAAGTGATGGAATTAGCCAAAAAGTTCATTTCCCACCTATAACTTATATTTGTCGTCCATTTCTCACAGTCAAGGGTTAGTCATGGAACTCCCACCCCTTCGGAGTTTGTCATCCATTTACCCATGCCACAGTCACATGACCGATCTCACTTTATTATTGACAAGGTTGGGAATGTGCCTCTGGCACACGTTAGCATGCATATATATTACTTTAAGAGTACTTTATTACAAATGATATTTTTTTTTTTTGCAATTTCATTGCCTTGATGGTCTGCACTCATGATATTGCCACATAGAACTCCTCATTCCCGATTCACCCCTTCATTCCTTCATCCATTCAATCCTTCACCCACTCACCTCACCTTACCCCATCTCCCTTCCCCCTCACCTCACCTCAGCCTCCCCATCACCCCCTCAGCCTCACCTTCCCCCCATCACTCACTCTCCTCTTCCTCTTCTCCTCTCCCCCCCCCTATCACCCCCTCTACTCACTTCCCCCATCACCATGTCACCCCATCACCCCATCACCCCCTCACTACTTCACCCCCTCAATACTACTTGTTGGAGCAGACTACATATGCTGCACAGAGGAAGAGACGACACGTTCCTTATAACCTACCTGGGGTTTAGTTAGTCTTAGAGCTAGGGTTTAGCAGAGGTAAGAACACTGTATATCTTCTACAGTACAGGTTCTCCTTATATACATAATAGTAAGGATGTCACATGACTCAGGAATGTGTTTACTACATGTATGCACAGTAAGTGCAGTAACATGTGTGTGCTGCATGGTTTGCCTCATGTATGCAGCATGTGTTGGAGATTTAATTTCAACACCCCCCCTTAAACTGTACAGCACTCTAAGCAGCTAAGTTTGAATCTCGAAAGTAATTCCAAGAGAGTCTCTAAATTTCCTGAATAAGACAGTGCCAAGGTTCTTTGTGAACATGTCAGCTGGATTATCACTTCCAGGAATGAAAATGACCATGACTTTGTCATTTTCTATGCATTCGTGGGTATAGTGATGGCGAATGTCTATATGTTTGGTCCTTCTTTCCTGAACTGGATTTGATCCGATAAAGATGGATCCCTGATTATCAGCGCAGATTGGTACACACTTCAGCACATATCCAAGTTCCTGGAATAAGGACTCTATCCACACTATCTGTCGACAAGTGTTAGAGAGAGCCATATATTCAGCTTCTGTGGATGACAGTGCTACAGTTTTTTGTAAACGGGACTGCCAGCACACAATGCCACTTGCTAGAGTAGCAAAGTAACCCATTGTAGATCGGCATTTGACAGTGTCAGCTGCCCAATCAGAATCTGTGAAAGCCTGTAGCCCTTCGGACTTCTCACCATTGTAGACAATGTTATATTTCTGGGTTCCCACCAGATAGTGCATGATGTACATCGCTTTGTCTAGATGTTCTTGGCTAGGATTAGCTGAGAATTGCGACATCTTGATTACCACATAAGCGATATCAGGTCGCGTTCCAAGCATCAGATACAATAAAGATCCAATCACAGACTGATATTTTGATCTAAGCATCGCGTTGGGCATTGCTGTGTTTTCCGATGGTCTGTAACCAGTCAGGAGTGGAGTGGGGGTCGCTTTGGCATTTGTCATCTCAAATCTCTCAAGCACTTTGGCGAGATATTCAGTTTGATCGAGTTTGACTTTGCTTGTAGTCTGGGTGATGCGCATGCCTAAGAATTCCATGACTTTTTCAGTACTATGGCACTCCCAATGCTTTAGACAAGCATTTTTCTTTTCATCCACAAGTTTCTTGTTCTTCCCCATGAACAAGCCATCATCAACATAGACGAGTGTAATAACAATGCTGCCTGTCTTAGGATCCTTGTGTGTGAAAATGCCAGCATTGGAGCTGGCGTGCACAAACCCAATGGTGCGCATAAATGCCTCTAGCTCTTTCCACCATGCAAGTGAGGCTTGTTTAAGGCCATACAATGCTCGGCGTAAGTGCATTACTTTGTGCTCTTTTCCCTCAAGTCTGAAACCCTTGGGTTGATCCATATAGATCTTTTTATCTAGTTTGCCATATAAAAATGCGGTTTTTACATCTAGGCCAGTCATATACATGCCCTCTAGAGATGCAAGTGCAAACATGAGGTGTACGGTCTCATAGCGGACTACCAGTGAGAAAATCTCATCAAAGTCAACACCTTCGACTTGTGAAAAGCCTTTGGCCATGAGTCTGGCTCGTTTTCTTCCATCCAATTTTACAGAGAAAACCCATCTATTTTGGATCATTTTTTGATCATGTGGAAGATCGACGATGTCATAGACTTGTCGCGTATGAAGAGCCTCTAATTCTTCATGACAAGCTTGTTTCCACTCACATTGCTGCTGCCATGGTAGGCATGCAATATCGCGAAATTGGTTTGGAACTTGGCTTATTTCGCTTGATGGTTTGACTGCTTTTGACAACAGCCAGCGAATAAGCTTATCTCCTCCTTCCTTGGTTATCTTTTTAATATAACCTGCTTCATCTGGTTCCCCCATTGAGTGATCATGTTCTTGATCATTGGAATTGGGCACACTCTCATGGGGTGCCAAACTCGGTCCAGCAACCGGTTCTTTCTGTTGAGATTGTGGTCGTGTTTGGTTATGATCTGAATCTTGACCTACAGATCTCTTCCAATATCGATCATGTGCAATGTCTCTCTCTATGTCAGAGGGGAGTCGCTTCTCTCCATAGGTATTGCCAGGACAGTTTGGGATGTTCCTCTGCCTGCCTAATCGACAGGGCAATTGCTGCCATTCCTGTTGATCATCATGTCTTGGATGAAAGTCCTCAGTGGTTACTGGAGGTGGCGGAGGAGGAGCATCTGTCACATCGTCATGCGCCTTTTGCTCACTTGGTACATCATCATCATCATTTTCTGATGATGGAGGAAGGGGTGGATCTTGTGGCGGTGATGATACTCGACCTGGAAACCTAGAAAAAACCTGTTGAAAGCCTTTTGTAGTATAACTCAGGCTAGAGGAAGGGTGCGAGGTGGTACTAAATATCACCGCTAATACCAAAACATTGTTTTAGTGATGCGAAGTGGTAAAGATGTGACGAATAGCCTTTTTAAAGCGTACTAAGGTGTTCGAAAATGTTCGAAATTGGTTCGAAGACATGTGAAGTAGTTCGAAATAAGTTCGAATGTGTTCGAAGTTGTTCAGGTGAGTTTGAGGGGGTTCGAAGGTATTTTACTGGCGTCGATATATGTTTTGACAAACGAATATAGCTGTTACGAGGAAGGTTCGAGGAAGTTCGCGATATTTCACAGAACTTAATGGTACGATGCGAGGTAAGACTCAAGAGAATTGCTCTTAAGTCCGACTATAGTGGAGAGGGTAACTGGTTCTCTGTTGTTCTATGTAAATAGTACAAGTTTATATACATTTTGAAGAGATAGTACCAAAAAGGGGAATACAATAAAGGGCAATATGTGCAACAATAAAGGACTTTGTAAATTGTAAAAACAAATGAGAAATGACAATAATTGAAATGTACTTTGTCCCAGTATAGTAAGAGTTCTTGTCCTATTGATTTAATATATCATGAAACATAAAAACCACACTTATCGCATTCTAACTCTCTTGTAATCCCTCCTCGTGTCCGGTAGTGCTTGATATGTGACTAAATAGCTTACTCTGGTTAAGCATCGTGTATCGGAAGTGAGCCGCCGAAGTCGTTCGAAGTATTGTGAAGTCATTCGAAATGTTGCGAAATGGTTCGAAAGCGTTCGAAATAGTTCGAAGTCATCCGAAATAGTGCGAAATAAGTCGAAAATAGTTCGAAGTCAATTTTGTAATGTTCGTAGTGGTTCGGAAGGTCTGTCGTAGTGTGTCGATACAATTGGAAACTTTGCTCAGACCTTAGAGTGCGCAGTGGACCTATCATCCTCCCCCTTACTGAAATCCTGACTGTCCCAGTCAGCCGATCGAAGTCATGTGCGGAATGCGTGATCGTGTTGAAAACTTAGCGAGGTTCGAATTACTTCTCGTTCTTCTTCTTTCCATCACCTCTTCATTATCGCATACTAGCTTTCATAATGTCTCTCCTTGCCGAACTCAATTCTGAAGTACTCAATTATGCGAAGTCGATGCCCGAGCGCAGCGTCGCAGAAGACTTGGATTTCGAAGTCTGGGGGCAGGGTTTCTGTGTGAAAATGGTCTGTCTGCTGCTCGTCTATTCGTGGTCAAAGGTGCTAAAACATTTCATGTAGGTGGAATACGATGAACTTGCCGAGAATCTCGGCGAAGAGCACGATGCGACCATTCAGAAGGTCATGGATGAGGTTTTCGACATTTTTAGCCCGATGGCCCGGCGCGAATGGATTTCGTGGGGTGGAGAGCTGCTGTTTGTGGATTTAGTGGAACAGGTCGAATGGGAGAAGAGGGAGGAGGAAGCGAAACGTGTTCGAGAGGAGCAGGAGGCGGTTCGGCAGGTGAAGGATGAAGTGCAGAAGGCGAAACTCGAGGTTCGAAGAACCACACTGGCCGATGATAGGTCCACTACGCGCTTTAAGGTCTGGAGAAGACTCCCACTCATATTAACACATCACGACATGCACTCCGAAGTACTATAACGCCACGAAAATAACTTCGAACCATTTTCGCATTATTTCGCACTATTTCGGACGACTTCGAGACACTCCGAATGCTTTCAAACTATTTCGCAACACTTCGAACAACTTCGCAGCACTTCGAATGACTTCGGCTGCCGTATAGTTGTCCTCAAACAATTTCGATACACGTTGCACATTCGGAACAACCCAACTTGCCACATATCGAGTACTACCGGACAAAAGGAGGGATTACAAGAGACTTAGGATGCGATAAGTGCGTTTTTGTGTTTCATTGATATATTAAAGCAATAGAACAAGATCTATTACCATACTGGGACAATGTACGTTTTACTTATTATTATTTTTCATTTGTTTTGTGTTTTACAATACCTTTATTGCTGTGTACATTCCCTCATGTTTTACAATTGTTCTTATTTCCTTTTTAGTACTATCTCTTCATTTTGTATATAGACTTGTGTTAGATACTTAGAACAAGAGAAATAGAACAACGGGGAACAGCACAAGTTACCCTCACAGTAATCGTCAGACTTAAGAGTCGTTCTCTTGAGTCTTAGCTCGCATTGTATCTCTAAAAGTTCTGCGAAATATCGCGAACTTCCTCGAAACTATTGGATTCGCTCTCTGTTTTATCGCCCATCGCCTGTCTCTATTTGACAAACACCTCACATTCGTTAAACCCGCTGTTCGATATACTTCGAACCTCTTCGAACTTATTCAAACTATTTCGTGCATCTTCGAACTTATTCGAACCGTTTTGCACGCCTTCGAACTACTTTCGAACTCTTCTGAACAACTTCGTATGCCTATACAGACTTTTATCCACAGCCCTTACCATTTCGCGTTACTAAACATTACATTTTGGTCTCAGCGGTGATATTTAGTACCACCTCGCACCCTTCCTCTGGCCTGTGTTATACCATCCGAAGCCATTAGTAGGTTTTGTTTGGGTTTCCGGGTTGAGTATCATCACCGAGGCACGAAACATGGCTCTTGCTGCGTTTCGTGCGAAATCGTTATCGAAGGAAGAGCTGCAGCAAAAGAACGCACAGCTTGCAGCAGAGGCGCAAGCTATCGAGAGGGCTGAGGCCAGCGAAGGTGACGAGGAGGGCGATGAAGACGAGAGCGAAGAGGAGCTGCCCACAGTAAGGGTAGCAAAGCGAAAAGTGGTCGAGGCGAGGAACGACGAGGATGAGGGACTGGAAGTTGAGGGGATAGAGGCGGGAAAGTGGCCATGACTAGACACGAGCAGGATGCTCGATTTCGAGGGCCCGGTAATCTTTTACTTATTTTCGAAGATTTTTCGAAGTTCTAATACTTTCATAGTGCGATAGATGCGCTGGGTTCAAGTCTCAGCTGCGCTGTATTGTTAAGGAAGGCATTGTGAAGTGTACAAAGTGTGTCCAGGAGGCCCAGGGGTGTTATTGGGGCGGGGTGTCGAGGCGAGGGCTTCGAAAAGGCGAGGCAAAGAAGTTCGGGGGCACAAAACGCGATTCGCACACAAAACCAGGTACAAAAGTTATTCAAAATCGCTTCGAAGTGATTGCTAACTAGTTTTCGAATTTTGTAGTTCGTCGAATCCGTCTCGTGGGCCCTGAATCCGTCTCATGGGCCCTGTCGAGGATGTCGAGCCGATAGCGGGGCCTTCGAAGCTGTCGAAGGAAAAGGGAAAGTCGTCGAAGGGGAAGGGCAAGGCGAAGGCACACGAGTCGTGAGATTTTGAGGGTGAATGGGGAGTGCGTCATGGCTTGATTGCTGCAAAATTGGCACAGAAAAGAGTCGAGATGGAGATACTTGGGAGGGAGATAGAAGTGTTGGAGGAAATGCTAGAGGAATAGAGCGAAAGCTTTTATTGTATTTCTTTTTGAATTTAAATTTTGGATCTTCTGAATCTTGAAGAGTAGTGATAAGAAAAGTGACAAGAATAAGAGAATAAGGGAAGACATAGTTATTTGTTTTCGAAGTTTTGAAGGTCTTCGAAAGTATCTTCGTTGAGGTTCGAGGGTATTCGAGGGGTATCTTCGAAGAATATCGAGGTCGAGATCGAGGTGAGCGAAGGTATACATGGGCGCATAAAGGCAAAATCTGTCGAGGCTGTTGTGAAGAATGTCGAGAATAATAAAATGTTTTCGATAAATAGAACGAGGTCGAAATGCAAAAATGAGAAACGAAATACGCAAAGTTGATTGATGTCGATGGTTCTAACCATGATCATAATAATCGAGTCGAAGGACTGGTCAAATCGACATCGGAAGCGAAATCGAGGGGGCGAAAACAGGGTTGCGAAGACTTTTGTTGGCGATGGATGTAAGCAAACTTCTGGCGATGAGGGGAAGGCGAATTTCGAGGCAATAATTGGAGATAGACGATGGGGATAAAGTTTCGAGTCCTATACTGAACTTCGAAGGCGAATACGAATGCGAATCTAGTGTCGAGTGTGAGGGCGATATCGAAATAGATGATAAATTGGGAGAGGGTGCAGAAGACGAGATCGAAGACAAAAATACTGGTAGTGGGGAACGGCAAGTCGAGGTCGAAATAGGCAATGGAGGGCATGAATGCGACGAGGATTTCGAAGGCGGGATCGAGTTTGAAAATGATGAAGGTGCGATTATCAAAGTGGACTGGGGTGGAACTACTGAAGGCAATGCCGATGGGACTGGAATGGACATGGGAGACGAGGCTGGGACAATGCGATAAAGACCAGGAGGTGTGACATGATGGTTTCAGTGACATGATGGTTTCGAAGTGCGACATTTTCTCGTTTGAGTGCGAGCTGTTTTTCGAGGGCTAGTTCCTGTTCAAGGGCTGCAATACAAGCTTCAAAGTCATCCGAAGTGTTCGAGCTGTTCGGTATACTGTCAGATGCTAGGTTCGAAGTAGTTGAAGGTGTGATTTCGGCAATGAAGGAGGTCAAGACGGGTACTTCGGGTGTTGATGGGGTCGAATTCGAGGCTGCGATAACCGTTGCGAAGTTTGATGTGAAATTTTCGATGATGTGTGAAACGTCTTCGGAATCGGTCGATGTGCTAGCACTCGACATCAAAATCGATGGCTGGGGGATGGAGTACGAATTCGAGGATGCTATCGAAGATTTCGCGGCATTGTAAATGTTGTTTGGCATATGTGGGTCATCAGGATAGTGATCGGGAAATTTTACTTCGAGATGATCCGTGATTCTAGTCCATAAGTTTGTTTGAAAGCCTCGAAGAAACGCTCGACTCTGTTCGGGTTCTGAGAGTCTACGTTTCGAGCAAAGGAAGCTGGTGACCTTGTAGAATGACCTGTAATAAACTCCTAAATCGTTTTCGTCAAAAATACTGGTCCGAAGCTGTTCATTAATAAGTGTATCCATGTCTGAAATGCTGTATCTTCATTCGTCTTCTATTTTGGGATAGAACTTGAATACTGCAATGCGAAACTCATCAAATGATGTGCCGAGTTCATATTCTGGAAGCGATTCCCAGAGGTCATAAGAGTCGAAGTCGATGTATCTGCAAGCATGTCATTTCTTCAAGTTGTGATCTGTAATACCGCAAGTTATAAACAAAAGTTTGAGGTCTTTGAAGTAATTTCGAACATTTTTAGGTTGTCTTGAATCGAATTTCGGAGCTGTCAAATGACCGGGAGCTGGCATAAAAGAGGTCAACATGTTCGATGTGGGTTTCGAAGGTTGCAAGGTCGAAATTTGTGCTGTGTCGTAGTTTGTATGTTTTCGAGGTTGAAGATGGTAGCGATGTCATAAGCGTGTATGGCGAAAGAGTGCAAAATAATAGTATCGAGGGGCAAGATGCTATATCAAGATCTCCTGGTTGTTCAGGATGGTTGGAGGCAAAATGAGTTCAATTCGAAGTCGAGATCATTGAGCCCCCTAAATGGTAAAATGAGTGGTGGAAAGAGTGGAGGTTCAACAATGAAATAATCTAGAAACCCCTCGCGGTGGGCTCCAAAATGATGTTACTCGAGCTGGAAACTTAGAAAAAACCTGTTGAAAGCCTTTTGTAGTATAACTCAGGCTAGAGGAAGGGTGCGAGGTGGTACTAAATATCACCGCTAATACCAAAACATTGTTTTAGTGATGCAAAGTGGTAAAGACGTGACGAATAGCCTTTTTAAAGCATACTAAGGTGTTCGAAAATGTTCGAAATTGGTTCAAAGACGTGCGAAGTAGTTCGAAATAAGTTCGAATGTGTTCGAAGTTGTTCGGGTGAGTTTGAGGGGGTTCGAAGGTATTTGACTGGCGTCGATATATGTTCTGACAAACGAATATAGCCGTTACGAGGAAGGTTCGAGGAAGTTCACAATATTTCGCAGAACTTAGTGGTACGACGCAAGGTAAGACTCAAGAGAATTGCTCTTAAGTCCGACTATAGTGGAGAGGGTAACTGGTTCTCTGTTGTTCTATGTAAATAGTACAAGTTTATATACATTTTGAAGAGATAGTACCAAAAAGGGGAATACAATAAAGGGCAATATGTGCAACAATAAAGGACTTTGTAAATTGTAAAAACAAATGAGAAATGACAATAATTGAAATGTACTTTGTCCCAGTATAGTAAGAGTTCTTGTCCTATTGATTTAATATATCATGAAACATAAAAACCGCACTTATCGCATTCTAACTCTCTTGTAATCCCTCCTCGTGTCCGGTAGTGCTTGATATGTGACTAAATAGCTTACTCCGGTTAAGCATCATGTATCAAAAGTGTTTGAGGACAGCTATACAGCCGCCGAAGTCGTTCGAAGTATTGCGAAGTCATTCGAAATGTTGCGAAATGGTTCGAAAGTGTTCGAAATAGTTCGAAGTCATCCGAAATAGTGCGAAATAAGTCGAAAATAGTTCGAAGTCGATTTCGTAATGTTCGTAGTGGTTCGGAAGGTCTGTCGTAGTGTGTCGATACGATTGGAAACTTTGCTCAGACCTTAGAGGGTGCAGTGGACCTATCAGTGGTATAGAATCATCGCCATCCATTCCAGATGAGTGGTCATCATCTTCTGGTTCTGGAGGTGGAAAATCACCAAGGTCTGTATTGGCAGGGGTTTTAGCTCCAGGACAGCATGGGAACAACGTTTCATCAAATAGTGCCATAGCACCAATGAATATTGCACCACTAGGTCACATGAAACAGTATGCTTTAATGCCATCTTCTAATCCAAGGTATGTCATCAACTCCGATCGAGGAGCCAATGTGTTTGGACGCTTCTCCTTGGGTAGGTAGACGTAAGCACCACAACCGAAAACCTTCAGATCATTTAGATCTGGGCGGACCTTTGTCAGGTCCTCAACCGGTGTCAGCCATTTTAGGTGCCTTATCGGGGTTCAGTTGTAGAGGTGTGTTGCATGTTCAATGCAAAATTCCCACCATGATTGTGGTAGACATGCAGTAAATCGCAGGGTTTGCGACTTTTCCATTATTGTCCTTATGGCACACTCTGTGTGCCCATTCTGTTGGTGAACGTGGGGTGCAGACATCTCTATTTTGATGCCAAAGTCCTTGAGCACATTTTGTAGCTCACAATCTTTGAACTCCCCTCCTGGATCAACATGCCAGCGCTTGATTGTAGTGCCATACTGTGTCAAAGCCACTGCCCGAAATTGTCTCATGCCTGCAGCAGCATCAGATTTCTTTTTAAGGCATTGGACCCAGATATGTGACGTTTTGTCATCCAGAAATACAATAAAGTATTTATGTTTATAGTATGATAGTACTGGGAGTTCCTTCAAATCGGAATGTATTAATTCAAAGGGTCTTTCTGCATGTGAATCTGATTTGGGAAAAGATTTTGAGGTCATTTTCCCTTCAGCGCACCCTGGACATATAATTTTGTCTTTAGGAATAATTAAATTCCTCAGGAATTTTATGGTGCTATTAGGCATCTTCTCTAGCACCTCTTTGGATGGGTGTCCAAGTCGCTTATGCCAAGTTGAGTAGTCTGCGATATACATCGTCGCGACATTGATTCCCTTGGTGCTCAATATATGAGTCCGAGCCCAATAAATAGTGTCACGTTTCATAAGAGGGACGCAATCCATAATTGGGTTTCCTTGCTTGAAAAATGAAATGTGTGCAGAGGAACCACGCACATCACTTCCGTCTTGCAAGAAGACACCCATTGACAGTAATCGAGCATTACAGTCAGGTATGTAGTAGACGGGGTATAATCGTGTTTCACATGTCTCTGACTTCCCGTGACATACTACCTGATGTCTAATGAAGACTGCTCCTTTCCCTACTATATGAGTAGTACCCGTGGCTGTTTGAACCAGGGTAGAGTCCTTCCTCGGTAAAGGCTCGTAAGAAGCAAAATCTTTTATTTTACCAGTGAAGTGTTTTGATGTGCCTGAATCCATGATCCAGTTGGCACCTTTCTTACAATTTCCATTTGCACACATAACACATATATTAAGATGTAAATTGTTCCATGATACATTTAGTAATGGTAAAATTTCACATGAAAGGTTTGCTGTGATTAGTGGAATGTTAATTCTTGTGCTTGTGGCAGGGAAAAGGACTGACCTTTCATCATATGTACCTGTTTCAAGCGGTTCATCGATGAGCATTTCATCGATGGCTTTTTATACTTCTTCATCAGAAACCGCAGGTTCCGATCCAAGGGAGACACTATCATCTTCTACCTCTACAATCCTTGGTTCTGGTTCAATCCTCCTCCTCTTACCTTCTCGCACTGTTAAATGCTCTTCCAGCGGTCGCAGATTTTTCGCACTGCGCAAAAGATTCATTTGCTCAAGGGTGTCTTGAGCCTGCTGATATTCGGTGTAGACCGAATGAGAGGTAGAGGCTGCACCCATGTATGCCTGTGCAGGCAGTCGGCAGCGAGGATCCCTTGTGGGAGTATGTTCATGCTTCTCAATGCGCTGGATGAGCGGCATCGGTGGTATGATGGTGCCATTACCATTTATGGTAGTAAAGGCATTTGAGGCGAGGTGTGTATGTTTCTCTTTAGGCTTTTCCTCTTTAGTCTTTTTGTCCCCATGTCATCCATGCTTTCGGGACGAATCTCCATTGTTGCCCTGAGATTGCCATCTGGGGTTTCCCTCTTTGCGCTTGACAGCGGAAAGCTTGGTGGCCTGAGGCAAGCTGATGGGCTTTCCAACTGCTGTGTGCCATGAGGCCTCAGTGACAATGGAGTCCTTGACATGTTTAAACATCAAGGCTCTAGTAGCAGTCGTGTTAAGGACCATGGCGGATAGAGAATCATACTCGTGTGGCATCACAGCGAGTAGAATCATTGCCTGTACTAATTTGGGGATGGCGACATTGGCAGCCATAAGGTGCTCAAATTTATCAGCCATTTTGGCAATCTCTGGCGTGGGATTCACAGCCGGAATTTTGATTGTGATTGCAGACCTAAAGTCCACAAAGACTTGGGAGGGGCCATTGACACCATAGTCAGTGCAGATGAGATCCCACACCTCCTCAGCAGTATCCTTGGTGTTGGCACGCTATCGAATAGAGGGGGCCAGGTGGAGCACTAGGCTACCAATAGCCTGGTCATTCTTATTGTTCCAGGTCTGGAGCTTGGCATTAGCTTCCACTACTAGTGCAGCATTTGTCGCCATCAAAGGAGGCACCAGGAGTGGTTTTAGTTCCATCCCGCTAGTTATTTGCCAGAGGCCCTGAGACCTGAGCCATGCCTTCATTGAGTTGGCCCATTGAATGTAGTTAGAGCCATCGAAAGTTTGTACAAGTTTTTCAAGAGTTGAAGACATGATGTTAATAGTGGCAGCTGGTAAAAGCGCTCAATCAGTCCTCCATTCAAGAAAACATGTTCCATAATCTCAGGCAAAAACACTCCTTCAGAGTGGGTAACCCTAGTCAACCTGGGTTTTTAAATGCAGCTCATGGGGAGAGCAATGCAGCTCACAAAGAGTGCAAGGTTACAATTTGGAGACAATGAAGTCAACGTTGTTCTCAGCCAGTTAAGGCCCATTCGCGATGTGCCCAGCAGGGCCCATAACCTGTTGGAGCAGACTACATACACTGCACAGAGGAAAAGATGACACGTTCCTTATAACCTACCTGGGGTTTAGTTAGTCTTAGAGCTAGGGTTTAGCAGAGGTAAGAACACTGTATATCTTCTACAGTACAGGTTCTCCTTATATACATAATAGTAAGGATGTCACATGACTCAGGAATGTGTTTACCACATGTATGCACAGTAAGCGCAGTAACATGTGTGTGCTGCATGGTTTGCCTCACGTATGCAGCATGTGTCAGAGATTTAATTTCAACACTACTCTCCTTCCTCCCCCTCTCCCTCACCCCCTCACTACTTCACCCCCTCACCCCATCACCCCTACTGTCCTCCCTCTCCTCTTTCTTCTCACACTCTCTTTCTCCCACTCAATCCCTCTCTTCTCCTCTTCTCCTTCTCCTCTCTCTCTCTCTCTCCACTCCCACTCCCCTCCTCTCCTATCCCTCTTCCCAAACAGTACACGACTCTTCAGTTGACTTGGGACCATTGGCCCCAAGTCAATGTGGGGGGGATTGTGGTGTTTATCCCCTTCCCCATCTCCCCCATCCCCATCCCCATCCCCATCCCCATCCCCATCCCCATCTCCATCCCCATCTCCATCTCCATCTCCCCTATCCCCATCTCCCCTATCCCCATCTCCCCTATCCCCATCTCCCCTATCCCCATCTCCCCAATCCCCACCTCCCCTATCCCTGCCTCTCCCATCCCTGTCCACATCTCCCTCTTCCCCCCCTCTCCCATCCCCATCTACCCCATCCCCTTCCCCATCTACCCCATTCCCTTCCCTATCTACCCCATCCCCTTCCCCATTTACCCCATCTCCCTCTCCCCCATCTCCATCCCCATCTTCCCCATCCCCTTCCTCTCCTCCACCATCCCCCTCTCCCCCTCTCTCTTCATCCTCCTCCTCCCCTCTCCCCCCCTCCCCTACCCCCTCACCATGCACCCTCCCCCTCCTCTCTCCATTCTCCCCCTCTCCTCTCTCTCACCCCCTTCTCCCTCACCCCACCTCTCACCTCTTATCCTCACCCACTCTCTACTCTTCCTCTCATTCCCTCTTCCCCCCTTCATTCCTTCCCCCCCATCACTCCCTCACTCCCTTACTCCCTCACTACTTCACCCCCTCACCCCCTCTCTCCTACTCTCCTACCTCTCATCACTTCCCCCCCCCCTCACCTTCTCACCCCTCACCCCCTCAACCCCTCACTACTTCACCCCTCACCCCTACTCTCCTTCCACTCCTCCCTCCTCCCTCTCCCTCCCCCTCTCCCTCATGCCCTCTCCTCCCTCACCTCCACACTCTCCTCCTCCCACTCAATCCCTCTCTTCTCCTCTCCTCCTTCTCCTCTCTCTCTCTCTCTCCACTCCCACTCCCCTCCTCCCCCATCCCTCCTTCCCCAAGTCCTCTCTTTTGAGCTTTTTAAAAAAGCTCTAACTTTACTTTATAATGAACTCAATTTTCATGACTTCATATTAAACTAATTTTTATTGACTTTACTTTATAATGAAGTCAATCAGTTATTATATTTGTCATCATGGCAACACACAGTGATTAGATTTGTCATCAGGCCCAAAAAAAAATTAGCCGAAAATTTTGTTCCTACACAAAGTTATTAAATTTGTCATCATGGCAACAGGCAGTAATTAAATCATATTTGTCATCAGGGCCAAAAAAAAAAAATTAGCTGAAAATTTTGATCCCACAATGTAGCCGAAAATGTTGTTCCTGCATTATATTATTGTAGCCGAAATTGATGTCATTAGTTATTATATTTGTGATCCGGCCCCAAATTAGCCAAAAATTTTTGTTATCATTAGCTGAGAATTTTGTTCCCACCTTTCACTTATATTTGTCATGATGTCTCATGACCCTCAGAGTTGGTCATCACTCTCCCACCCACTCAGAGCAACTCCCACAGCCTCTTCACCTCCCATGGCCTCATCACTTCCCATGCCCTAGTCACCTCCCATGCCCTAGTCACCTGACCATCCTCCTTTTATTATTGACAAGGTTTTTAAATGTGCCTTCAGCACACGTGGTTCACTGTGTTCATTAATTTTATCAACATCTCATTGCATTTTTTGACTCAGTCTGTGAATGTGTAAGTAGTGGTTCATTTTCTAATGAACATCTCACTGCATTTTATTCATGGATGCACAACTTTTTATTTGACTTTTAGATGGTACACAACTCTTCAGTTGACTTGGGACCATTGGCCCCAAGTCAACATGGGGGGGTTGTGGTGTTTATCCCCTTCCCCATCCCCATCCCCATCTCCACCTACCCCATCTCCATCTCCATCCCCTTCCCCTTCCCCATCCCATGCCCACCTACCCCATCCCCTCCCCCATCTCCTCCATCCCCTCCTCCATCTCCCCCATCCCATTTCTCTCCTCCCCTCTCCCTCCCTCCCCTTTCCCCTCTCCCCCCTCCCCTTCCTCTCCTCCCTTCTCCCCCCCTCCCCTACCCCCTCACCCCCTCATGCACCCTCCCCCTCCTCCCTCCATTCTCCCCCTCTCCTCTCTCTCATCTCTTTCCCCCTTCTTCCTCACCCCCTCTCTCACACCCCCCTCTCCCCTTCTCTCACTCTCTTATCCTCACCCACTCTCCACTTTCCCTCTCATTTCCCATTCCCCCCTTCACTACCTCCCCCCCTCACTCCCTCACTCCCTCACTCCCTCACCCCCTCCCCCCCTCACTACTTCACCCTTTCCCCTCTCCCCCCTCCCCTTCCTCTCCTCCCTTCTCCCCCCCTCCCCTACCCCCTCACCCCCTCATGCACCCTCCCCCTCCTCCCTCCATTCTCCCCCTCTCCTCTCTCTCATCTCTTTCCCCCTTCTTCCTCACCCCCTCTCTCACACCCCCCTCTCCCCTTCTCTCACTCTCTTATCCTCACCCACTCTCCACTTTCCCTCTCATTTCCCATTCTCCCCTTCACTCCCTCCCCCCCTCACTCCCTCACTCCCTCACTCCCTCACCCCCTCCCCCCCTCACTACTTCACCCTTTCCCCTCTCCCCCCTCCCCTTCCTCTCCTCCCTTCTCCCCCCCTCCCCTACCCCCTCACCCCCTCATGCACCCTCCCCCTCCTCCCTCCATTCTCCCCCTCTCCTCTCTCTCATCTCTTTCCCCCTTCTTCCTCACCCCCTCTCTCACACCCCCCTCTCCCCTTCTCTCACTCTCTTATCCTCACCCACTCTCCACTTTCCCTCTCATTTCCCATTCCCCCCTTCACTCCCTCCCCCCCTCACTCCCTCACTCCCTCACCCCCTCCCCCCCTCACTACTTCACCCCCTCCCCTTCTCCATCCATCCTCCTTCTCCCCTCTCCCTCCTCCCCTACCCCCTCACCTCCTCACTACTTCACCCCCTCACCCCCTCACCCTGCTCTCCTTCCTCTCCTCTCTTTAAATTTTGTAAAAAATCTCCAACTTCACTTTGTCAATATTAAAGTAATATTTATTGACTTTACATTATAACAAACTCAATTTATAACTTGTTAGTCAGTCTGCATAATGACTTTGTATTGAACTAATTTTTATTGACTTGACTTCATAATGGTAACTTTGAAGATATATATATTTTACTGACTCATTTTTAAACTTGACTCATTTCTAGACTAATTTTCGTAGACTTTACTTCATAATGAACTCATTTGTAACTGTTATTTTACTGACTTTACTTTGTAATGAACTCAATTTTTAAACTTACTGTATTCAAGTAATTTTTATTTCCTTGGACTTATCCATTGACTTTACTTCATAATGAACTCAATTGTAACTCTTATATTTTACTGATTTGACTTTGTCATGAACTCAATTTTCAATTCAAACTTATTCAATACTGACCTGACTTTGTAATGCCATCACTTATATAATTGTAATAACACTTTATTGATCCAACTTGTTACTGACTAATACAGAGATGTGTCTAAATCATTTTATTTGGGTCATGTGCCGAGGTCATGATCAGGTTTTTGCATTTTGTTCAGCCCACGAGGTTTGCTTAGTCAGCTTTCACAGCATAGTAAAAGGATGACAGATGCCCCTCAGTCAAGTTTTATTCAGAAAACACTGCAATACAGCTGCTTACATGTCATCCAGACATTATTCTACATAGAAAATGAGCCCAGATCCAAAAAAAAAAAGTTCAAGGTGGTGAAAAATTAGCTGAGAAAAAAGCTCCCACCTTTGAGTTATATTTGTCATCATTTCTCACCATTCTCACTTTCCCAAACCTCTGCAGAGTCTCATGGCGTGATGCCATTCCCACCCCTGCAGAGTTTGTCATCCATTTACCCATGCCCCATTCACGTGACCGATCTCGCTTTATTATGGATTGTCATGTTGAATACCATGTGGACCTGCAGCAATCATGTGGGCATCCTCCAGTGACTGCTTTGCAAGAGCTTGAATAATAGAGAAAATGGAAGTGTACAACATTGATAAACAGACTTGGTTTAAAACACTGATGAGCTGTTGAGATGCACCTGTGGATCATGCCATTAGACTGAGCCCAATTTAAACCTTGCATGAGCAGTATGACATAAGGCAATGTACCTGAGCACTTATAACACTCCATCCCTGATCAGAGCTTTAGTTCATTTGGATCAAACAAAATAAATGTAGAGGGTCACCATGTAGTGATTCTTTGATTTAAATGTCTTCAGCTTAATGTTATCTTCCTTTGTTCCTGTTGCCACTTCAAGAACCATGATCCACACAGGTGTCATATCCAAACTGATTTGTTCCATGAGCCCATTGATGTCCCATTGCAAAGAAAATTCAGGTGTTATCTCATGTGTCACCATGCTGAGCTTAGGCTTTGCATTCTCCATTTCATCATGAGTGATATCACACACAATATTAACTGTGCATGGCTTCATCCATTAATTAATGTGGTGACAACCTTTCTCATGGTTCCAAACAATGTCCAGAAGTTTCTCGAGCTTTGGCAAATGTACATCTGTAATCTGGTATGTGGCAAAATCATTTGTAGAATTGTCCAAAATGAGCACAAAAAATTTTGAAGGTGGCATGTGAGTGTCCTGAAGCACAGTTAGGATTCTGTGGATGGCTGTCATTTTTTATGATGTTTTTTTCCATGTATGGGAGACAGGATGTAATGTACTTTGATATTTGCACCATGCAATATATCATCAAAGGCAGGTTCAAGGGGATCATAAAAGGTATCAGGAGTTGCATTAACAGACAATGGAGACAGCTGTTGATTTGATGCAGGGTTAGAATGACTCAGACTCAGAAAATAGCTGGGATAAGCCCATGATGGCAGCTGTGAGTAGTGTTTAAAGGTCTAGTCCAGTCCAGTTTTTGGACTTTCAAATGGGGCAACTGCCACATAGATAAGCTACAATGTATCGAATGATACGGTCTATCAAACATATACAGTGTATCAAATGATACAGGTTTGGTGGATGCTGTCGAATGCTCTAATCTATATATGTGTACCTACTATAGTAACAAATGAATACACTATTACAATGGTTGCTAGACTGAAGAGTAATACATTTAATACAGACATCAGTAGCCTATGAAATAGTTTCAGGCAGCAGCAATGGCAATGGGGATGGCAGCAGCAGCAGCCTTACCAGGATCAGGATCAAGATCGGCATTACAGGTATGGCCAATTGGAAATTAATCTCATTTATGTAATAATTTATGTGTAGTCTGCATGGATTCTGCATGCAAATTAGTGTATGATAAAGGCAGTAAAAGCCATGTTTATGCAATAATTCATTTATTGCAGTGTGCAGGCCTGCAAAATTGGGTCAGCATGCTGGTCAGCAACCCAATAGGGCTGCAGCAGCATTGGCATTAAGCAGTGGCAGCAGCATTGGCATTAGGCAGTGGCAGTGGCATTGACATTAGGCCACTATGTGATCAACGTCACACAGGCATGGTTTGGTGGATGACTCTATGTATATATACATATGTATGTACTATAGCAACAAATGAATGCACTATTTGTTTCTTGCTGTACCACACTAGACATATTAAGAATGTGGTTATTCAGTACATCAACACCTTGTTTGGTTTTGTTGTTTATGGGAAGCTATTCAACAATGAATCAAAAGGTCCAAAACATTGACTCAGTTTTGTGAGTCACTGTATGTATGTACTATAGCAATAAATAAATGCACTATTCAATTCTTGCTGTACCACACTAGACATATTAAGAATGTGGTGTACAGATTGGTGACCTATGAGACAGCATCAGACATATGCATCGGCATCAGCATATGTATCGGGGCCGGGGCCGGGGTCAGCAATTGGTATGAACATCAGCCTTAAAGGTATATATTATTGGTCTACCAATTAAAGCACCATATATTTATAGGAAGAAAGCTATCACTCATTGTCACTAGTGTCCATCATATCATCAGAGCCAGGCAACCAAGTGTCATCAACATAACTGAAGTCTGCATGACTATAGATCAGGAGTGTGATGCAAGATGGAGTGGGGTTCTCTATCTGTGAGGGTGCTGGGGGACCCAGTTTGGAAACAATTGTCATCAGAATCGGCATTGGGGCTGATTGAATCAGCCTCTGAATGGGTCTCTGATAATGAGAGAAAAACATCAGCCACATCAGATGCAGTGGGGAAAGCAGTTGAAAGGGGAGGTGCAGGGGAAGATGAAGAGGGAGAATTAGAAGCTTTAAGATAAAAGGTGGTGGCATCAAAGCCAGTTGGAGAACCAGTGTGGGAAGATACTGATGATGAATGATGGTCCTGCCAAGCCATGGCTGCCTGAAATGTGGTAGGCTGATCAGCATCTTCTGATGCATCACCTTCCCATAACATAGCAGCATAAGAGGCAGTGGGCTGGGTGAGGGCGGTGTGTGCATCAGCATAAAGATCATCAGCTGGATCATCGGCATCGGGAGCAGGGGCAGCATCAGGAATGGTGGTGACATGGGGAATGGCAGTGGCATTGGGCTTGGCAGCAGAATGTGATGAATTATCAAATCCAGCATCTGAAAAATAAATACCAGCATCGATACCAGTTATAGTGGATAGTGAACTGTAGGCACCAGAAATGGAGGTTGGAAGACTGGCTGTGATCGATTACTCCTTATTCTTATCGTATGCACTATCAACCAGAGACTGAGCATACCCAGAATGATATTTGGTCTTCAGTGATGGGTTATATGCCAAAACATCACTCTCTGTGATGTCAACACCCCAGGTCCACTTGTGGGAGGAGGGGGAAAGAGCCTTCAGGTGCTCGAGTTCTGCCTGTGCATGTGCAGATACCAGTTCCAATTGTCTTCTTGTGGCTGATTGCCTTGACCATCTCCCAGTGTGTTCACAGGTGGATGCTGCTGCCACTGCCATTGTTAACTTCCGTGGTTCGGACTGAAGCTCCTTGAGCAGGGCTAGCTCATGAAGCCATTGAAACCCTGCTGCTTTCCAGACATTCGCATTTATGGCAGCCTCTGCTGACAATTCACAGCCATCTACCGAGTCACAGATCCCATGTGCTTCATTGAACATATCCCCAATGAGAGCCTGCAGGTCAATGCAAGATCAGCAGTCAGATTGGCCATCAGCAGCATTGTCTGCTGGTTGGCCATCATTGGGTGGTGAGCCAGTGATCAGAGGAGAAGAGATATACTGGCAAGAGCTAGTGAGGCATTTATCCATGGTGTCACTGGCAAAAATCTGCCCCGGTGCCAGTTCCCTATTGTGTTCCCACCAATCACATACATAGGAATCCACCAGATGGCTAGGACCATCACTGGCAACACCATCATCCAATGAGGCCAAGAGAGATGGATGGAATCCAAGGGGTAGGTGGTCCAAATTGACATTGGCAAGACTGTCAGCCAAGGACCGAAGAAGGATTGGCACCTCCATCATAAGGTTGATGGAGATGCCGATGCTGATGCACAACATGACATACATCTGTCATACTTGTCAGTGATGTATACTTACTTTCTTTAGAAAAGATCACAACATACAAGCTCAACATAGAGAACTTTCTGCATCCAATGTTGTTTTACAAAGCTTGTGTTGTCTGACTCCAACAAAACTCAACAAAATCAGGACTCTGCATACCAAATGATCTCTTGTGTCCAGATTTGAAGTTGGCATTTTGGGCCCGATTGCAAAGAAAAAGGGTTCAAGATTGAGAGTGTTTTGTTTGACATAGTGCTACTGGTCATGGTTGGTGATCAAGATAATCATGTTTAGATGAATTATGTTTACATAATACAGGCCCTTTTTAGTCACAGAGGGGAGATATAATCAGCATTTGCTGATCTAAATGCATTTCATATGTGACCAGTAGAAATTCCTCTTTCCATTGATTTCTCTGAGCCCGTGAATGAATCCAATGCTGTCACCTGACTATGAAAAATGTTAATACATACAAAATATATTTACATTCCCAGAATTGGCCAGCATCGAGATTGGCAGCAGCAGGGGCAATGGCAATATTGATATCGGCAACGGCAACTCTAGGATTGGCAACTCTAGGATTGGCAATGGCAACACCAATATTCAGCAACAGCAACAGTGGGATTGGCAATGGCAACACCAGAATGGGTAGCAGCTGGTGCCTACCATATCCCCTCTGCACCGGATGTATTTCAATAGATGATTCCACTATCATCTCATAATCCATTGGCCTCAGCACAGGCATGACCTATCCAAAGGACAGCTGATGACCTTGCACAGCAGGAAGCCATTTCAACCTAGGCTTTTGGGAGGAGACAGAGAATTAAAAAAGTGAAATTTGCCAAGTAGATTTACAAATAGATTGCTATGTAACGTGAAAAAAAAATTAATTCAACTTTTATGTACATGTCAAATAATATCTATTCCTTTCTGCTCACTTCGTCTCCCTTCTGTCCTCAGGTGTGGCTGCTCTCTTCCTTGGGTTGGGCTCAGGGGTGGTACTTCTGGAAGGTAGTCCAGATGGACCAGGGGTCAGCCTGCATGGGGATTGGTGCAGTTGGGCAGGGGGAGGGGACAGCTGGGGTGAGGTGATGACATTGACTACTGATGACGGGGCGGCAGGCTTAGGCTCACTGAGCGATGTTGGGGGGAAGAGGAGAGGGAGTCATGGGGCCATAGTTGTTGTGGGCTGTACAATTTTGTGAGAGTCCTGTGGTGTGGTGGGAATAATTTGGATGGGGGGGGCGCCAGCCAAGGATTGTTCCCCGGCAACCTCTTCAGGTATGGCCAGGCCCTCTTCACCATCCAGCTCAGCCATCTCTTCATCTTTGTTCATGGAGTGTAAAGGGAACCGGCAGCAGGAGCAGGAGCAGGAGCAGGAGCAGGAGCAGGAGCAGGAGCAGGAGTGGGCATGGGAATGGGCATGGGAGCAGAAGCGGAAGTGGGAGTGGGAGAAGTGGGAGGAGTGGAAATGGGAGTGGGAGCGTTATTGACTTCCTTGGCATCCACCCTTCCTTCCCAATCCACCTCTGCCCTCATGCTTGGAGTCCTCTCTAGGTGATCCACCTGCCCAGCCATGTAACCATTGTATAATATGATGGGCTGTGTGCCAGCCTGCAACCCAAGGTATCCTTCAATGTCATTCACTCTGTTTTGAAGCAAGTGAAACACATTTCAGAGTTTTTGTATGTGGATGCTGGTACATGTCTTCTTCCAGTTGGTATAGACATCCAGTGAGGGCGGAATAGTCAATGGGGGGAGGGTTGGCCATCAGGGGAGGGGGGCAGTCAGTTCAAGCTTGGGATCAGCCATGTTGATATCCTGTTCCACAACTATAGGTATATGTGTTAGTTAGTGGTTTTTTGTGTCATGATATGGAAGAACTCACTTTTGGATTTTTCTTTTTCTCTTGCAGTGAACTGCCTAGATGATTCCTATCCACTGTCTTCACTGGAAAGTTGTGCCTTCTTTGCTTTTCGTCTTGCCAATCCTTTTGCTTTCTTCATTCTTGGCACTCGATCCACATCCTCTGGATCGCACCAAACTTTCCCTTTCCTACAGAACTAGCATGCAGTTTTGCCATTCACCTGCTCCCAACACTGATGCCTAAGCCTGAAACATTGTGCACATGGCATCGTTCACAAACTCCCTTGCTGGGGTGCTCCTCATGCCTCCCTTGTTGTGTTGTGCCACTTCCGCTCCATCCTGGGATGGGCACTGGCATCACTCTCCATCTCCTCATCCATCTCCTCATCTGATCCCTTGCTACTCTCCACCTCTCACAACCTGCATGTCACTGTGATGACTGGCAGTTTTGGATGCTGGGCTAGGGCAGCAATTCTGGATCCTGATACTTCTGGTTAAGCCTGCATCTTGGATGGTGCCACTGCCACTTTTATCCTTGTTGGCATTGGCATTGCTGCTGCTGCTTTTTGTGCCTTTGCTGCTGCTATTCCTCATTTCTTGCCCACTGCCATCCCTGCTTTCTTGGCTGCTACCATTCTCATTTCCACTGCCATTTTTGTTCCTGCTGCTGTGGCCCTTCTGGTAGATGATGCCATTCCTACTGCTGCTGCCACTCTGGTGGCCATTGCTGGTCCAGCTCCCATCGCTGTTGCCATTGTAAATTCAGTTGGTCCAGCTGATGTGGATGCAGCACCTGTGATCCCCTTTTTCTCATCAAAGGTCTTCATTGCCCTCTGTTGACCTTCAATAAACCTTTGGTCCCCTGTCCTGTCTGACTTTGACCATGCCACCATAAATCCCCACAAAAAGGCATTGGCCCAGAAGACAGCCTGCACATGTTCTGGAGGACCTCTCTTTGCCACCCAAATAACATTTTCTACAATCTATAAGTGCATAGTTGGTCTGATAGCATGCCGATCCACTCATGAGCGCCAATTTTTTTTCCTTCATCACTGTGGTGATACTTCCATTCTGAAGTCCATTGCAGATGGCCTGTTCAATCTTGCTGATCTGGGTGAGGACTTGGTTGCATGTAATGTTCATGATGGATGATAGGTCAGCTGCGGCAGTGGGGTTGATATTGATATGAAAAAGAGTGAAATGGAAATGCTGAAGATCAACAATCACATGTTGTTGATCCCTATACAATCAATATATACAAATGAAGGAGTGTTCCCATTTTGAAACTCAAACCCAGCTTTTTGAGTAGGCCGAAATTTGGTAGTCGGGTAGCCTTAAGCTAGCTTGACTCTTCTTGTCGAGGAGGTTGATGTGATGTAATAGTGTTTTTTATTCATTTTCAATATGTGATTGATCCCTGATTAAACAGTTATGATTCCAGTTACCCACCAGGCAATAGAGGCCTATTCCAAGAAGGTTGAATTCAATGTGCACATGGCACATGGGAGGGTAAGATTTCCTTCTTTTCAAAGTCTCATTGCCAGCAACCTAGCCCTGATGCCATCCTTGGGCCAACATCGTCCTATTTACCAATGCCACACACAATGTTCAATGTAGATACAATAAAAATGTTATGGCCTTGGCATTACATCAGTGAGAATCAGGAGGGGGATCAGCATTATTGTCATGCTCATGGGATAACAGTCTGATTGGAATCTCAGAGAACCTGCATTCGAATGATTCCAGATTAAACTCCATCCTTTCCTTCAAGGTTGCATATGTCTTCAAGGTGACATCCTGCTGTTCCAGCTTTTCAACCATGTCCATGTAGAGATGATGACTGGCATCCTTATATCATGTGTTGAGCTGGTTTTGCAGGGCTTTCACTTCAGCATGGCAGTTCAATAGCTTGCTGGCTGTCAATGTCTGCAACTGGATCAACTATAGTCACACAAATAAGGACAATGACACCTACTGGGTCAGCTGGTTTTGGGCCAACAGATAGTACAGTTGATCAGTCATGTTTTCAGACTGCAAAATGATGATTAGTGAGATGATAGAGCATCGGAAGGAAATATGGTGATAGATCCACTGCGCACTTTACAGTCTGGAGAAGCATTCCCACTCGTATCGACACATCACGTCAGATGCTCCGAATCACTACGAACACCATGAAATTGACTTCAAACATTTTTGAATTATTTTGCACTATTTCGGATGACTTTGAACTATTTCGAACCACTTTGCGACATTTTGCAACACTTCGAATGACATCGGCTGCCATATAGCTGTGTTAAAATACTTTCGATACATGCTGCACATCTGGAACAAACTATTCCGTCACATACCAAGCACTACCGGACACGAGGAGAGATGACAAGAGATTTAGGATGTGATAATAGCATTTTTTATGTTTCGATGATATATTACAGCGAAAGATAAGTACTTTTACCATATGGGGACACGTATGTTTCAATTATTTATCATTTCTCATTTATTTTTGATCTACAAAGTCCTCATTGTATGATATATTGCTACATGTTTTACACATGTTTTACTTCCCTTTTCAGTACTATCTCTTCAAAAATGTATATAAACTTGTACTAGTTACTTAGAACAACAGAGAACCAGTTACCCCTCTCCACTATAGTCAGATTTAAGAGCAGTTCTCTTGAGTCTTACCTCGTGTCGTATCTCTGAAGTCCTGCGAAATATCGCAAACTTCCTCAAACTTTCCTTTTCATTCTCAATTCGTCATCGCCTACCATCACTAAAAGCCCAGCTCACACCTTCGAACCCCCTCAAACTTACCTGAACAACTTCGAACTCATTCGAATTTATTTTGAACTACTTCACACGTCTTTGAACTGATTTCGAACATCTTCAAACATCTTTGTATGCTTTAAAAAGCCTATTCGTCACATCCTTACCATTTCGCATCACTAAGAACAATGTCTTGGTATTAGCGGTGATATTTAGTACCAATTCGCACCCTTCCTCTAGCCTGAGTTATACTTCTTAAGCCTTTTAACAGGTTTTTGTTAGGTTTCTGGGTTGAGTATCATCAACGGCATTGGCCACTGGCCACTGGCAATGACATTTGAACTGAAGGAAACTTTACCCCCCCATGTGGCATATGCACTTTGAATTCTACTTTCTTTCGATAGGCCTCTATCACCTGGTGGGTAGCCAGAATCATAAAATGGGGCACAAGATAGTGCTGCTCATTGTTGCTTTGGATTGGGACATAGCCATCAGGAATATCTGCCATGCTTTCTTCCTGATTGCTTATTGTAGAGGGATGGATGTAGGAAGAGAGATGATAACATTATCATGTTTAATTGGTTGTGCCATGTAAGTCAAAAGGGTTTCGAGACAGCTATATGGTGGCTGATGTCATTTGAAGTGGTGCAAAGTGATTTGAAGGCATTCAGAATGTCGTGAAGTAATTCAAAGTCATTCGAAATGGTTTGAAGTTGTCTGAAATAGTTTGAAAAGGGTTCAAAATCAATTTTGTGGCATTCATAGGGGTTCGGAGCATCTGTCATAATGTGTTGATATGATTGGGAACCTTCTCCAGACCTTGGAGCATGAAATGGACCTATCAGTGTACTTATCTCAAAAGATATGCTGCCCATTCTGGAAAAACCCAGGCAAGTAACAATCTCTGTTCTGGGACATTGAAATCCATCGCATTAAACCAAATAACAAAATCTCATATCAGTGTATCAAATATCTGCATCAGAGTATAATATTGTCAGGTTTAGGGTCTCCAACATTTGAACAAGTGATACTAGCAGCTCAAGAGATTTATGGCCACCTTGACTGCCAGTTTACAGAGGGGATACTGGAAAGCTAGAATGACTCACCTGAAAATTCAACAACCCTCAACATTTTGAATTTCTACCTCATGCCACTAACAGAAGCAGGGGACCAGCCAAGCATCCCATTTTCCAAGGGAGTCAACCCTCGAAACATCCTCAAAAACTTGAGCAGGGGCAACTCATCACAAGCACACATTCATACAGAAGATAATTAAGTGTAGTACTTTGTGCTGCACAAAGGGAGAGCAAATGAATGCAAGTCAGTATACAAAACACTCACTACAAAACTGTAATTCACTTACCCAAATGATAACTGTGACAGATATAAAAAATGCAAACCTCAGCAATTCCACATTGGTGACATTGTACAGGTTCAGATGTCTTTTGTCATTGTTTCAGTCAAAGGAGGAATGTGCAAGATGCTAACTGTCTTATGATCAATCGCACTGTTGGACGGTTCATTCACTGCAGTAAGCCATATTGAGTCTACGATTCATATGAAAAACTAAACCAAATGACCAAGCAGGGTTAAAGACAACAAAGACCAAGGACAAAATCATGAGAGCACAGAAATTGAAGTGCAAGGTTGGCTACCACACAAATGAAGACATCAAAGAAATAGAAAAGTGAGAGAAGATGGTGATAGATGGGCCTGTCAATATGGGAGGACAGAGACAAGAAATGAACAGTGTTGATTAACATAGTGAAAGAGATCAGACTCATGTGCAATGTGTAATAGAGTAGAAATTTCACAAGAAATGGACAAGGCATTGGCCACTATCCATATATCATGACATATTATGGGCCAGAGATGAGACTCATGGAAAGTTGACACATCATTGACAATGGATGAGTTGCAAGCTTGTTTGACCATCATAATACTCATTTAATTTTTGGCAGGAGATTACACAACTACAACTAAGAATCAGAGTAGACTCCATAGAGGCATTGAAATTAAAAGACAGTTAAATATGAATATGTGAGTATACTACAAGTATACACAAACTTTATTAAACCGAAATTAAGTAAAGGCCAAAGAATAGTCAACAAAAGAAGAGAAATGAGGGATTGTATCAGAATAATGTTGGTCAGGACACAAATACTGGTAATAGGTAAGTATATCGATAAGGGGAAACATTAGGATCAGAAGTATGCAAAGACAGGTATGCATGCATTAGGCAAGGAAATGTGGGAAGATCAATGGCATGGTTGAGGCATGAGAGATGGAAGGAGTGGTTACAGGGTATAGCAATTCGAGCTATTGATTACTCATCTCCAGCCCCAGTTATCCTATCAGTTGACACATCAAAAATTGCTATTGGTTTCTTTCTCACTCAATGCAATCCCAAAAACCCTCAAAAACAATGTTGCAGTCGATTCAGATCGATTATGCTTAATGATCATGAATCTCGGTTTTGCAGCCAAAGCTCGAACTTTATGGTCTATATCGCACTCTTGGAGCACTGCAATTGTACCTAATAGGAGTTCGAAGGTTTACTGTCAAAGTCAATGCAAGGTATATCGAAGGCATGCTCTTGAATCCTGATATTGCACCTAGCACTAGCATCAGTCAATAGATAGTATCCATCCTAACATTTCACTTTACATTAGTCCACATTGCAGGGACACACCATCCTCCTGATGGACTTTCGAGATGCCCTCCACAAGACAAAGATGTTCACCTTGACAATGAAGACGATTTCGGAGACTGGATTGACCATCTTCATGGTTTCATACACCAAATCAACCTCATTATGATTCAACCCTTTACTTCACATCGAATTTCGACCCTCTCCCTCTCTTTGGATCTCAGTAAGGGGGAGGACCTTACCTATGACAATGTCCCATAAACAAATAATGCAAAAATAAATGATGAAAGATTACTTCACATTCAAAAATGGCTACATGACGTGGGCGACCCCCTGATCTATAAGATACTGAATATGCTACCTTTATTCGATATTGTACTGAATTCTTTTTAGACTTGGGGAAACTATGGAGAAAAGACTCCCATGGAGCTCACAAACTCATCGCGACTTCAGAATGTCATCTTGAAATTATTTGTGCAGCTCACAATGATATTGGACACAAAATGTTTTTCGCTATGAAATAAGTCATTGCCCTTCGATTTTGATGGCTGAACATGAAAGCCAACATCACATGGTTCATTCAAACTTGCCACCTATGTCAAATTTGACAAATGCGAAATGTTCTAATTCCACCCACAGTCGCCATGCCAGCACCCCTTTTTGGCAAAGTCTATATCAATACGGTGCAAATGCCATAATCAAACAGATTCAAATATATCATACAAGTTTGATGCTCACTAATGACTTATCCAGAATGGCGAAAATTTTGACACAAAATGCTACCTCTCTTGGCGATTGGATCTTCGAAGATATTATTTGTCAATGGGGTTCATTATACGAAATTGTAACTGACAATGGTGCTGTGTTTGTCACAGGTATGGAGTATCTCATGAAATGATATCATATTAACCATGTTTGAATTAGCAGTTATAATTTGTGTGCCAATGGACTCATCAGCCCACTTCGATGTTCAACAATCCTTATTCAAAGCTGTCGATGGAGAACAAGCAAAATGGTCAGCAGGAGCACACTCAGTATTTTGGGCAGAATGAGTCATGGTTTGTAAACGCATGGGTTGTTCTCTTGACTTTGCAGTTACAGGATCACATCCTCTAATCCCCCTTGACATCTCTGAAGCAATATACTTACAACCACCACCTGATTCCATCTTATCGACAACAGATCTCATAGCTAGATGAGCCATAGTGCTACAAAAATAATCAAATGACCTCAAAGTTTTATATTTGAAGGTCTATGCCTCTCGAATCAAAGCTGCAAAACACTTCAAACTCATTCACAAACATACAATGTGCAACTATAACTTCACAAAAGGAGATTTAGTGCTGCTTCAAAACATGAAAATCAAGAAATCTCTCAACTGCAAGATGAAACCATGATATTTTGTCCCTCTCATCATTATCGAACGAAACTACAGAGGAGCTTATATTCTCTGTGAACTTGATCATAGGCTTCGAGGGTGTCAAAAACCCTGCAACCAGTTCGATGTCAGCTACTGGTCCTACCAGCCAAATTCGATGTACTACAAAATTTGGAAACAAGTTAGCCATCACTTTGAAACAATTTCAAATAAATTTTATACCTGGTTTTGGGCACAAATCTCGGTTCGAGCCCCCAAATTTTCTCGCTTTGCCTGTGCAAAGCCCTCTTCTCGACATCCCCTTCCAGCAACACCCTTGCACCTCTTGAGTGCACTTCATGTACTTGGCAGTAATAGGTCCACTGTATGCACTAAGGTCTGGAGAAGATTCCCACTTGTATCGACACATTACAACAGATGTTTCAAACTGCTACGAATCCTACGAAACCCTTTTCGAACTATTTCAAACCATTTTGCACTATTTTGGATGACTTCAAACCATTTCAAACTATTTTGCGACATTTTGCGACACTTCGAATGACATTGGCCACTGTATAGCTGTTTTAAAACACTTTCAATACATGCTGCACATCTGGAACAAACCATTTCGTCGCATATCAAGCACTACCGGGCACGAGGAGAGACTACAAGAGACTTAGAATGTGATAAGTGCATTTTTATGTTTCAATGATATATTGAAGCAAAAGATAAGTACTTTTACCATATGGGAACACTATACATTTCAATTATTTATTATTTTTCATTTATTTCATGATCTACAAAGTCCTCATTGTTTGATATATTGCCTCATGTTTTACACATGTTCTTATTTCCTTTTTAGTACTATCTCTTCAATTTGTATATAGACTTGTGTTAGTTACTTAGAAGGACAAGAAAACCAACAGGGAACAGAGAATAAGTTACCCTCTCACTTATTGTCTGACTTAAGAGCTGTTCTCTTGGGTCTTATCTTTGCATCGTATCTCTAAGTTCTGCAAAATATCGTGAACTTCTTCAAACTTTCATATTAGTCTCTCGACTCATCACCCATCATCTATCGCCATTTGAAAAACACTTTACATTTGCTATACCTGCTTCTCGATATACCTTGAATTCCTTCGAACCACTTCAACATTCCTCGAAACTACTTCGCACAACTTCGAACCTCTTCAAACCTTTTTCGAACTCTTTCACACATATTTGAACCTATTTCAACCTCTTTTGAACATCTTTGTACACCTTTAAAGACTATTCGCCACAGCCCTTACCATTTTGCATCACTAAACACAATGTTTTGGTCTCAGCGGTGATATTTTAGCACCAACTCACACCCTTCCTCTAGCCTGTGTTATACTTGGGAAGCCTTTTAACAGGTTTTTGTTAGGTTTCCAGGTTGAGTATCATTAGCGGCCCCCTCCTTGACAACATATCGCAGCTGGGACTTAAACCCAGCACATTGATCACACTATGAAAGAGTTAGGAGCTCGAAAAATCTTTAAAAGTAAGTAAGTAAAAACTTACTAGGCCCTTGAAATCGAGCAATTTGCTCATTTTAAAGTGCACCTGCTTTGCATCCCCTGTGCCTTTGATCTCTTCCTCCCCATCGTCCTCCTCTTCAACCTCCATTGCCTTTTGCTTTTCCACCCTCACCACAGGCAGCTCCACCTCCTCTGCCTCCACCCTCTCGATTGCCTTCACCTCAGCCTCAAACTCTGTGTTCTCCCACTGCAAATTCTCCTTCAAAATTGTCTTTGCATGAAACACAATAAGAGCTGCATTTTGTGCATCCACCAATGCCCTCCTTCAACCTTTGATTGTGGCCCATCTCGCAACCTCCCTTGCTCATTGAGCCTCTTCCTCCTCCTCCTGAACCTGTCATTCCTCCTCTTCCCTTGTTTCGCATTCTACCTCCTCAGCTAGGTCCATGAACCATAGACCCCCACCCCACAAAAGCCATTTGCAACAAGCCATGGATTTGAATAGCTCAAAAACTTCATCCACCACCTTTTGGATGGTCAGGTTGCATTCCTCTGCCAAGTTGTCTGCAAGTTCATCATATGTTTCACATTCTACTTCCTCAGCTAGGTCCATGAACAATAGACCCCCACCCCATGAAAGCCATTTGCAACAAGCCATGGATTTGAATAGCTCAAAAACGTCATCCACAACCTTTTGGATGGTCAGGTTGCACTCCTCCGCCAAGTTGTCTGCAAGTTCATCATATTCTGCCTACATGAAATGCTTTAGCATCTTTGACTATGAATAGAACTGCAAAAACATACCATTTTCTCACAAAACCCCTTTTTCCACACTTTGAAATCAAGGTCCTTGGTGATGCTGTGCTCTGGCATCGATTTTGTGTATTTGATAACCTCGGAGGTGAGTTTGGCCAGAAGGGACATGATTGAAGCTAGTATTTGAGGATGTAGGAGATGAATGAAGAATGGGAGGTATTTTGAACTTCGCTAACTTTTTCAACACGATCACCCATTTCACATGTGACTTTTATCAGCTGACTGGGACAGTCAGGATTTCAGTAAGGGGGAGGATGATAGGTTCATTGCATGCTCTAGGGTCTGGAGAAAGGTTCCAAATGTATTGATGCATTACAATTTATGATCCCAACCCCTACAAATGCCACAAAATTGATTTCAAACCCTTTTTGAATGATTTTAAATGGCTTTGAACAATTTTGAACAGTTTTGAATGATTTTGCGACACTTCAAACACCTTTGAATGATTTCAAACAGTTTCAAATGACTTTGCAATACTTCAAACACCTTTGAATCACTTTGCACCACTTTGAATGATGTCAGCTGCCATAGGGCTATTTCAAAACCCTTTCGACACATGCAGGACATCCAGCATAAACCATTGCATCACATATTGAGCACTACTGGACACGAGGAGAGACCACAAGAGATTTAGAATACAATAATGGCAGCTTTGTGTTTCAATGATATATTCAAGCAATAAGATAAGTATTTTACTATACTGGGACAATGTATGTTTCAATTATTATCGTTTCATTTGTTTTATATTTTACAAGAACTCCTTTATTGTTGTGTATATTGCCTCGTGTTCTACACATATTATATTTCTTTTTTGGTACTATCTCTTTAAAATGTATATAGACTTGTACTAGTTACTTAGAACAACAGAGAAGAAGTTACCCTCTCCACTATCATCTGATTTAAGAGCAGTTCTCTTGAGTCTTAGCCTTGCATCATATCACTAAGTTCTGCGAAATATCGCAAACTTCTTTGAACTTTCATATTCACTCCTTGACTTATCACACATTGCCCATCATCTCTCAAAAAACACTTCTCATTTACTATATTCACTCCTCGATATACCTCAACACCAGTCTGACTCTTTCAAAACTTCTTGAACCATTTCAAACATCTTTGACCTTCCTCAAAACTACTTCAAACTTTTTTGAACCTCTTCGAAAGTCTTTCGAACATCTTTTAAACCTTTTTGTATGCTTCAAAAGACTTTTCATAACATGTCTGACCTTTCCACACCTCTAACCATGACCCTGGGGTGACAGCGGTGACATTTAGTACCAACTTGCACCCTTCCTCTAGCCTGTGTTATACTTCTTAGACATTTTAACAGGTTTTTGTTAGGTTTCCAGGTTGAGCATTATCAGCAGGAAGCTTAATGAGAAAAGCAGATGCATTATCCAGACATACAGATCATAAAAGGGGGGTGGAGGAGGACAATAAAAATGTTACCTTACTGAAACCTGAATACTTTTGCATTTGTGCTATGCATCGAGAACATCTATTAATAGATAGCTCAGAAATGGAAATGTTGTCTAAAATTAGACAATGTTCAGAGATGCATGATGAAGTAGTGGAAGCTATGAAAGCTCTGAAGGGAGAAAAGAAAGGTAATATCAAAAGAGATGAATGGATTGAGGAGCAAGGGTTGGTGTTACTCCAAGGAAAAGTGTATGTACTGAAGGATCAAGATTTGCAAAGGGAGATTGTCTGGTTACATCGTCATATGCCAACTGCTGGACATCCAGAAAGATGGAAGATGTTGAAATTGGTGATGAGAAATTATTGGTGGCCCAGAATTTCAAAATATGTGTTGGGGTATGTGGATGGATGTGATACATGTATGAGGGGGAAGAAATTTCCAGAAAAACCCACAGGGAAATTAATGGTGAACCCTATACCTAAAGTGCTATGGTGAGATATATCTGTGGACTTTATCACAGGATTACCTGAAGCTCAAGGATATGCTGCAATATTCATAGTATGTGACCACTTCACAAAGGAGGTCCATATTATTCCTACTACTGCAGAAATCTCATCATTAGGCTTGGCATGCCTCTATCTAAATCAGGTATGACAGTTACATTGATTACCTGATATTGTTATGTCCGATTGTGAAACCCAATTTGCTTCTGCATTTGTGAGAATTGAACAATATATTGGGAATCCAAACCAAAGTATCTATGGCATATCACCTGCAAACTGATGGGCAGATTGAGAGAATAAACCAGCAGTTGGAGCAGTACCTATGCATGTTTGTCAACTACCGACAAACTGACTGGCCCAAATGGCTGACAATTGCTGAATTTTTCCACAATAATAACTGCCATTCAGCTACTCACATGTAACCCTTCTTTGCTAATTATGGGCATTATCCCCATATGGGAATAGAACCCAGAAGGGAAATCAAGTTACAATCAGTAGAAGACTTTGTATCTAAGATGCAAGAGGTACAGGAAGAAGCAAAGATGGCATTGATGAAAGCACATGATGATATGATGTGACACGTGGATTGTACTCGAGCCATTGCTCCACGAGTACAAAGTTGGTGACTTGGTATGGCTAAGTACCAAGGATCTAAATATTCCATGACCTTCAAGGAAATTGATGGAGAAACAAGTTGGCCCATACATGATTTCTAACATAATATGGTAGAAGGTGCTCCAGAATATGTAGTTGAAGAAATTTTAGACTCACATCTTCATCAAAATAAATTGAAGTTCATAATAAAGTGGAAGAACTGCACCAACAAAAATAACTCATGGGAACCCAAGGAGAATTGTAAATGAGCATGTAATGCAATTGCCCAATTCTTTAAACTTAATCCAATGCTCTGTGTTGCATTGTGAGAATGGTGTCTGAGGGGATGAATTTCCAGTGATAATGCTTGACCTGAAAACCTAACAAAAACCTGTTACAAGTTCTAAGGAGTATAACACAGGCTAGAGGAAGGGTGCGAGTTGGTATTAAATATCACCGCTGTCGCCAAAAGGTTGTGGTTAGAAGCATAAAATGGTGAGATGCATCGTGAATGGACTTTAGAAGCATACAAAAAGGCTTGAAAAAGGTTCGAAAGAGGTTTGAAGGAGTTTGAAGATGTTCAAAGTAGTTTCAAGGAAGTTCGAAAATGTCTGAAATAGTTCAAAAAGGTTCAAAAAGGTTGGGATGGTGTCGAGGTATATCGAGGGGCAAATACAGCAAATGAGAAGTGTTTTTTGAGAGTCGAGAGGCAATGGGTGATGTGCGATAAGTTGAAGAGCAAATACGAAAGTTTGAAGAAGTTTGTGATATTTTGCAGAACTTAGAGATACAACGCGAGGCTAGGACTCAAGAGAATTGCTGTTAAATCAGATGATAAGGGAGAGGGTAACTTCTTCTCTGTTTTGCTAAGTAAGTAGTACAAGTCTATATACATCTTGAAGAGATAGTACTAAAAAGGAAATCTAACATGTGTAGTACATGAGGCAATATGTGCAACAATGAGGACTTTGTAAATCATAAAACAAATGAGAAATGATGAATAATTGAAACATACAGTGTGCCCATATGGTAAAAGTACTTATCTTTTTGCTTCAATATATCATTGAAGCCTTTAAGCACTATTATCATGTCCTAAGTCTCTTGTCATGTCTCCTCGTGTCCAGTAGTGCTCAATTTGCAATGCTGTAGTTCGTATCAAATGTGTTATGTGTATTGAAAGGGTTTTAGAATAGATATATGGTGGCCAATGTCATTCGAAGTGGTGTGAAGTGATTTGGAAGTGTTCAAAGTGTCACGATGTCATTCAAAGTTGTTCAAAAGTGTTCAAAATGGTATGAAATAAGTTTGAAGCCAAATTCATGGTGTTTGTAGAGGTTGGAATCATAAATCATAGTGTGTCAATATGTTTGGAACATTTCCCAGACCCTAGAGTGCACAATGGACCTATCAGCGGCCTTACCAACATTTCACAGAGGGGAAAAATACAATATTTTCTCACCTGGAAGTCAAGGCATAAAAGGGGGGTAATGTTAGGAAACAGCCCCATTACCTAATTAAATTTTATTTTATTTTATTATGTCAAATTATGCTATCCTACACCAAAGAACACTATACTTTGTTGGCATGAAAATTTTATTTTGCATGCATCAATATGTATGTGCATGTATAAGCACATCAGTAACAACATTGTACAATATGTGTAACATAGTATATAAACTGTAAATATACACCTAGGAAACCCCAGTTGTGTTCTCTCAGGTATTCCATCCACACTTGTGGTGCAAAAAGCCTTTCTCAACCAACCCATCTATTAATAACCCCTCGCATCAAAACCATCAATTCCCCCATCATATGCATGGATCCCACCCCCTTTTTGTAGAGAGAACCTGCACAGTCCAGCTAGCCAATTGTGGGTGTTGCCCTAACAACATCTCACTGCTTGGTTTCAAGCCAACAGAAGATATAAAGTAGCACATAGTGTCAGCTACTAGAACTTTCCTCAAGCATAGGTCTACAATGAAAAGAAGAAGCAATGGGGTTCAAGGCAGCATGTGAACCTGCCATTGGCTGAATGTACTTTGCTTCCTCTGCTCAGAGGGGAAGGTTTTATTCCAGGCTGCTCCTTACTGTTGTCACAGGTGCAACATCATTCTAGCACTTGTGCACCATCAATGGTGTGGTCCATAATACATTCAAACAGGCCTGCATCACATTGGGTTTTTTGCAGGATGACCAAGAGTGGGTCCAGTGTCTTACAGAGGCAGCTGAGATGCAGTTCAGTTCATCTCTAAGATTGCTCTTTGCTACCATTCTTCTCCATTGCAATCCAACATCTTCTGACATTCTGTGGAACCAGTTCTGACATCACATTTGTGATGACCTCAGAGTCAAGCTCCTGTTGGTCTATTCAGATACAAAGTTTACAGATGATCAGGTTTACATGTATGGCTTGCATCTCGTCAACCAGATCCTTATTAGATCAGGCAAACACCTTTTTGATTATCCAGAAATGCCTGCCATCAAAGGAAACTGGGAAATTGATGTTCCAGCCAATAGGTTTTTGCAGGAAGAAAGGTATTACAATGTTGAAGAGTTGGCCATCACTGTTGCTCACAATCTCCAGCTTTTCAATCACAGGCAGAGACAGATTTATGTATGATGCTGCAATGGATTCCATGAACAATAACAAGGGAAGCCTCATGTCCTTGCATAGTGTTGGAGGTTGTGGAGAGACCTTTGTCTGCAACACCATCACAGCTGCTGTTCATTCTTAAGGGAAAATTGCTCTCTGTGTTGCATCATAGGGAATTGCTGCATTGATTTTACAAACTAGTAGCATAGTTATTCAAAAATTTTCAAATTGGAATGTAGTATCCATAATGAAGCCATTGGCTTCATTGCCATCAGTCTGAAGAGCAGGTGCTGCAGTGACTACAAGTCAAACTGCAGAAGCTTTGTTTATACCACTATAGATCACATGACTCAAGTCATGTGATGCAATGATCAATGATTGGTTCAACAGGCACATGACTCAAATCATATTTCAATGTGGACTCAGAGTCCTGCATTCCACATCAATAATGAATGGCACCACTTGCAAGGCCAAGTTTGTGCTGACATCCTCATAACTGGGTAGAGTGTTACTCAGTTCTTTTATATTATTATTACCTTGCAAACACAAGGTTTATTTCTGTTCTTTCTTCTGTTGCTTTCACCCTGGGGTGAAGCTAAAGGAGACAATGTAGTGATCCCCACTGACCCTGGGTGGATCATATCTGCACCTATTATATTTAGATGGACCCAGTTCCTATAAAACCAGCTCGTTTTAACCAGATCATGCACTCTATGTACATAATATTATTCATGTCATTGTTGAGCCCTGATCTGAACTAAATTACCCCTGACTCTCTATACTTCCTGACCCACTTTCTGCAGTGTCAGTCATTTTGCCTGATACTTTTCCAATCTCCTCCAGTGAGGATTTTGCTTGCTCTGTTGCTTCTCCCACCTTTTACATAATTTTGTGGTAGTTTCTTGTGTCATCTCCTTGAAGTGTCCTGGAAAGTGGCAATGGTGGGGGTTAGTTTTCTGATTACTGCATTCACTACCTCTTGCTGTGTCTGCTAGTTCAAGGTCTTGTAGCAAAAAGGCAATGGCACAGACTCCATTTAGTGTTTGCAGGGGCATGTTCAGCAGTGCTCCTACTTGGAATAGGGCCTCTGCCAGTGTTGAAAGTGTTGGTGTTGATGATGGGGCTAGCAGACCTTTGGCATTCAGCCATTCATGACCTGTTTCGGCATTGGGGATGTCCCCCATAAGGCCAATGGTTGTCAAAGCTGTATCAGTTCACTGAGTGGACTATTTTTTCAGCTTGTGAGGCCTTTTCTCTGTTGCTCTGATCTGGTGTTCTCGAAGTAGTGTCTGTCTTTCCCTGGTTGACTGGGGGGCTTGCAGTTAGCTTTGTTTGCCATGGTCTAAGGCTAGTGGCTGGATTTGGGATTGGGGCCATGTTGTCTGGCATATCCCCAGTGGTCAGACATTGCCAAGCTGGTGGTGGAAACTAGGGGTGTGGAACCTCTAGTTGGTGTTGGCTGATGCCTCAAGGCCTAAAGACAGTGGGAATAGGAATACATGGCAGCCTAGAGTGTGTTTATTGATGCTATTCTGTGCTATCACTGGTCCTCCTCTCTGTCCAACCATGGGACAATTTGAGGTGGTGGCAGTACGAGATCAAGAAGTGTCTGAGTGACAACACTATACACAACCCAAGAACCAGACTGCAACAGCACCTATCCACATGTAAATAAATTGCACAAGTCAGAGCAACAAGCTGTCTTGCATTGCAGTCTTGCAGACCATTTGTTTTTCTTTGTCTCTAGAACTGCAGAGGCTAAAAATGGACTGAGGACCCTGAACTTCAGGCTCGATAGTGGGGTTTGTGGGCTCAGTATCAACCTCAGTATTGAGTTCCCATGAAGTATTGAGTTCCCACACCATGTCAATGATAATCTAATATCAAGCTGTGTCTGAATACTGGCTCATTTGAATTGATAACCCTTTTGGAATGACCCTGTTTATGCTTTGATATGTCTGTTGATTCTGCATTAGCTGTAAAAATGACTGATGCATTAGCCTTAATTTGATATTGAAAATTTGCATGACGTGCCTGCATCTGCTCCTGGTTGTTCCTCGGGTACACCTCCTGGGACATCCTCCCCTAAAATGCACTCGTCACTGCGTCCTGTCAATGAGAAACAACTGAGGAAATAAAAAAGGGGCAACAAAGGGGCACATGCACCCACCATAATTCCCAATAGTTTCCCCTCCAGAGCCACCGCCATGAGGGTCGTCCGCGAATGGTTCTGGCCTACCAACGGTACATCAGCAAGCAGTCATGTTGCCCATTCGGAGCAGAAACAATGCACTTGATTGATTGATGGAATTGCCTGCCTGTTCCAAACTGGCACTGGAGCCCCGAGGCATTGGAAAGGTAGCCAGCCAGAAAAGCCTGGCCCAAGTCGTCAACTTGAGAAAAGCAGTCAGGACTTGATTCTCGCATGTTCTGAACGTGAACGAGTGCAGCAGAGACCAGCGAGGTGAGTGGACGACGAATAAGGGAATTTATTTTTAATTAATTACATAACTCCACAAACAACAAACAACTAATATCGATCATGGAGTGCATGGCCCAGTGGAAATCGTAACTGTAATACATCACGCTTGCCTTGTATATAATGCAAACCAGCCTCCCAGATCTCCCTTTTACGAATTATGGAGACGCAGTTCTCGACGCATCTGGTATCCATAGTGAGGCTAAATCCGGTCCACGGACATATCCTAGGACAGATCTTCAGACCCTCACTCCTTGGACCTCCTTCCCGAATGACATTCACCAAGCCATCTTATCTGCAACCACTCACGCACATTTACCTCCCACCCCTTTTGACATCGACTGCTGGACACGGGACACCGTTGTTGAGAACGAAGAACGTATCCGCGCCCACGCATATAGCGCATTACATGTACCGGCTGAAGCCGTGTTGAAGAGGTTAGGGGTGAACGGACGTTTCTCCATGCCAGGTGGTGGGAATAGAGCAGTTGTTGGAGATCCGGATTTCTCGTGGATTATGTCTCCCGGGACACAGTCGCACCCGAAAGTTATCGTATGTGTATCAGTCCTACCTGTGTACTTGTTAAACCCCGCTGGTGTAGGTCGAGTACAAAACTTGGTGGGCGGCGGATCTGGTGAATCTTGTCGCTGCCTTTAATGGCACTCATCGTGACGCCCTCAGCCGACAATCCTTGCATGCTCTCGAACAGACCTACGGATATATGACCTTCAACAACAACAGGTTTGGTATCCTCACCAATTGGAAGCATGCCTTGTTCCTGCGCCGCGCTGAAACCCCAGATCGCAAGACCCTTCAGTACTATCTCGTCGAACTCGGACCTGGCCAACCTATCTCGATGCTGAAAGCGTGGGTCGGCATCGTGTTGCTTGCGGAAGACAACTGGTTCTATTCATCCCCTACCCCATCCTCCGCCCCTCCGGGTCGAACCTTTAGAACCTCATCGGCTGCCTGGAAGGACAGGAAGGCAGCCGTCGGCGTCGCTGAAAGATATCATATGCAACCCGTCAATGGTGCATACCAGTGTCTTGCTATTGACTTTCGCCTTTGTCGCTTTGACCTCAGCTCCGCTCGCCGTGGAGCGAATGGTTGTGTAGTAACCGCGCGATTTCTACCACCATCCGTTGGGGGTCGTGACCTCCACGTTGTCTGCAAAGTTGTTGATGCCTTGCGCTATCCCGATGCAGCAAGTTCACTAGATGATGAAGCTTGCGCCTATGCTGCTCTGCAAGATCTCCAAGGCGAAGTGATACCCACACTGCACGGCTTCTATGAAATTTGGGGGATTCTGCAGTTCCTTGCTCTGGAACCTGTCGGTAATGCCTTCTCTGAAGACGAACAAATCGACCAGACACTTCGCACAAAGATGAAAGCGGCTCTCCAACGGATTCACGATGCTGGGTTTATCCACGGCGATATCGCGCGTCGTAACTTTTGTAGGAAGGATAGCGGTGACGTTTTCTTGGTGGACTTGGAAACATGTCAACCTTCTGGGAAACCATCTGAGCTGAGCGATGAGATGGATCAGGTAGACGGGTTGTAGATTCTACGTCTGACTGTCACTTGCATAGAAGGTCCTACCTAAATGTTTTCAAGATACCATGTCATCTCTGAAAACCTCTAGTGGCCCATCCGTCACCCTCGATGGACTCGCGCGCGCCATCGATAGCATGGGTCTAACACCAACTGTTTTGGTGGGATTGCTCTATCATGCAATCCTACAAGTTCAGGGCCCATATGATACTATGACCTGCTCGACAGGGCTGTTATGCTACTTTATGTAAATGTGAGGTTGCTATTAGTTGTATCATTATTATCATACTCAATCCCTGTCATTGTAAATTACACATCCTATTTCCACAATGATAGTGTAGTTTACCAACCCATGTTAGCTTTAATGGGACTGGCCGTTGCGCAGCTATGTGGATGATCATTAGATGTTTTCGTGGCCCTAATCTCCTTTCTTTCCTTTGTACATCTTCCTAGGCAGACTACAGACTTGTTCCTTACCTATAGCACAAAGGTAACTTGATAGCATGAGAACAGTCGGACCGACCGAGTGTCGTTTCCCAATGTTCAAAGTCCAATTGTCAGAAAAATCACTTGTGCCACGCACCTTAGACTTGAAAAGGAAAGCCGGGGCGGCCTGATTGTGGAGCTCGCACACATTGCGGCACGGTTGGGATTCAAAATCTCACAAAGCGGCACACCGAGGATCAAATAATTGTCTACAATCTAAAGCAAAAACAAGATAAGAATGCAAAAACAGAATGCTCTTTAGCTTTTCAACTGACCAAAATCAAGCTTGTGATCTGTCTCCGAAAATTGTCCTCTAGTTGTAAACATCCTTGCAAATTATGTTTCATCATCGATTAGATCATGGTATAGTAGGAATTGCACAGGATCGAGTCAAATTCAGATCAAAAATTAGGTCTGAGCTTTGTTACAATAGTTCTTGACACTGCTTTCAGTAAGGACATCAAATGGATGTCCGAGAAGAATATCATAAGCTGGATCATGAATGATGTGAATCTGCATGTAGATGGTGATGCTGCCAACTTCACAGGGTATGTTTTGTGCTAAACCTAAACTTTTGTCAATGCCACCATTAGCAGATTGGAGGGGAATGTGTATCGATGGATCATAAGTGAGACCGAGTTCATGACAAACTTCTTCAGACATTGCGATAATTGAAGAACCAGGATCAATGATGCTTTCAACAGGATTTCTGCCATTGATATTTATAATGACTGACCTGATAAAGTGTCATTCCATTGCTGCAATGAAAGGTTCAGGAATTTCACCAGGACAATGACTGCTAATATAAGTTTTGTATGTTGGAGCAGACTACATACGCTGCACAGAGGAAGAGACGACACATTCCTTATAACCTACCTGGGGTTTAGTTAGTCTTAGACCTAGGGTTTAGCAGAGGTAAGAACACTGTATATCTACTATAGTACAGGTTCTCCTTATATACATAATAGTAAGGATGTCACATGACTCGGGAATGTGTTTACCACATGTATGCGCAGTAAGCGCAGTAACATGTGTGTGCTGCATGTATGGCCTCATGTATGCAGCATGTATGATGATATTTCAACACCCCCCCTCAAACTGTACAGCGCTCTAAGCAGCTAAGTTTGAATCTTGAAAGTAATTCCAAGAGAGTCTCTAAATTTCCTGAATAAGACAGCGCCAAGGTTCTTTGTGAACATGTCAGCTGGATTATCATTTCCAGGAATGAAAACGACCGTGACTTTGTCATTTTCTATGCATTCATGGGTATAGTGGTAGCGAATGTCTATATGTTTGGTCCTTCTTTCCTGAACTGGATTTGATCCGATAAAGATGGATCCCTGATTATCAGCGCAGATTGGTACGCGCTTCAGTACATATCCAAGTTCCTGGAATAAGGACTCTATCCACACTATCTGTCGACAAGTGTCAGAGAGAGCCATATATTCGGCTTCTGTGGATGACAGTGCTACAGTTTTTTGTAAATGGGACTGCCAGCACACAATGCCACTCGCTAGAGTAGCAAAGTAACCCGTTGTAGATCGGCATTTAACAGTGTCAGCTGCCCAATCAGAATCTGTGAAGGCCTGTAGCCCCTCAGATTTCTCACCATCATAGACAATGTTATATTTCTGGATTAGCCGAGAATTGCGACATCTTGATTACCGCATAAGCGATATCAGGTCACGTTCCGAGCATCAGATACAATAAAGATCCGATCACAGACTGATATTTTGATCTAAGCATCGCATTGGGCATTGCTGTGTTTTCCGATGGTCTGTAACCAGTCGGGAGTGGAGTGGGGGTCGCTTTGGCATTTGTCATCTCGAATCTCTCAAGCACTTTGGCGAGATATTCAGTTTGATCGAGTTTGACTTTGCTTGCAGTCTGGGTGACGTGCATGCCTAAGAATTCCGTGACTTTTTCAGTACTACGGCACTCCCAATGCTTTAGACAAGCATTTTTCTTTTCATCCACAAGTTTCTTGTTCTTCCCCATGAACAAGCCATCATCAACATAGACGAGTGCAATAACAATGCTGCCTGTCTTAGGATCCTTGTGTATGAAAATGCCGGCATCGGAGCTGGCGCGCACGAACCCAATGGTGCGCATAAATGCCTCTAGCTCTTTCCACCATGCAAGTGAGGCTTGTTTAAGGCCATACAATGCTCAGCGTAAGCGCAATACTTTGCGCTCTTTTCCCTCGAGTCTGAAACCCTCGGGTTGATCCATATAGATCTCCTCATCTAGTTTGCCATATAAAAATGTGGTTTTTACATCTAGGCCAGTCATATACATGCCCTCTAGAGATGCAAGTGCAAACATGAGGCATACGGTCTCGTAGCGGACTACCGGTGAGAAAATCTCATCAAAGTCAATGCCTTCGACTTGTGAAAAGCCTTTGGCCACGAGTCTGGCTCGTTTTCTTCCATCCGATTTTACGGAGAAAACCCATCTATTTTTGATCGTTTTTCGATCATGTGGAAGATCGACGATGTCATAGACTTGTCGTTTACGAAGAGCCTCTAATTCTTCATGACAAGCTTGTTTCCACTCACGTTGCTGCTGCCTTGGTAGGCGTGCAATATCGCGAAATTGGTTTGGAACTTGGCTTATTTTGCTCGATGGTTTGACTGCTTTTGATAACAGCCAGTGAATAAGCTTATCTCCTCCTTCCTTGGTTATCTTTTTAATATAACCTGCTTCGTCTGGTTCCCCCATTGGGTGATCATGTTCTTGATCATTGGAATCGGGCACACTCTCGTGGGGTGCCGAACTCGGTCCAGCAACCGGTTCTTTCTGTTGAGTTTGTGGTCATGTTCGGTTATGATCCGAATCTTGACCCACAGATCTCTTCCAATATCGATCACGTGCAATGTCTCTCTCTATGTCAGAGGGGAGTCGCTTCTCTCCATAGGTATTGCCAGGACGGTTTGGAATGTTCCTCTGCCTGCCTGATCGACGGGGCAATTGCTGCCATTCCTGTTGATCATCACGTCTTGGATGAAAGTCCTCAGTGGTTACTGGAGGCGGCGGAGGAGGAGCATTTGTCACATCGTCATGTGCCTTTTGCTCACTTGGTACATTATCATCATCATTTTCTGATGATGGAGGAAGGGGCGGATCTTGTGGTGGTATAGAATCATCGCCATCCATTCCAGATGAGTGGTCATCATCTTCTGGTTCTGGAGGTGGAAAATCACCAAGGTCCGTATTGGCAGGAGTTTTAGCTCCGGGACAGCATGGGAACAATGTTTCATCAAATAGTGCCATAGCACCAATGAATATTGCGCCACTAGGTCGCATGAAACGGTATGCTTTAATGCCATCTTCTAATCCAAGGTACGTCATCAACTCCGATCGAGAAGCCAATGTGTTTGGACGCTTCTCCTTGGGTAGGTAGACGTAAGCACCACAACCAAAAACCTTCAGATCATTTAGATCTGGGCAGACCTTTGTCAGGTCCTCAACCGGTGTCAGCCATTTCAGGCGCCTTATCGGGGTTCAGTTGTATAGGTGTGTTGCATGTTCAATGCAAAATTCCCACCATGATTGTGGTAGACATGCGGTAAATCGCAGGGTTTGCGACTTTTCTATTATTGTCCTTATGGCACGCTCTGCGCGCCCATTCTGTTGGTGAATGTGGGGTGCAGACATCTCTATTTTGATGCCAAAGTCCTTGAGCACATTTTGTAGCTCACGATCTTTGAACTCCCCCCCTGGATCAACACGCCAGTGCTTGATTGTAGCGCCATACTGTGTCAAAGCCACTGCCCGAAATTGTCTGATGGCCGCAGCAGCATCAGATTTCTTTTTAAGGCATTGGACCCAGATATGTGACGTTTTGTCATCCAGAAATACAATAAAGTATTTATGTTTATGGTACGATAGTACTGGGAGTTCCTTCAGATCGGAATGTATTAATTCAAAGGGTCTTTCTGCGTGTGAATCTGATTCGGGAAAAGATTTTGAGGTCATTTTCCCTTCAGCGCACCCTGGACATATAATTTTGTCTTTAGGAATAATTAAATTCCTTGGGAATTTTATGGTGCTATTAGGCATCTTCCCTAGCGCCTCTTTGGATGGGTGTCCAAGTCGCTTATGCCAAGTTGAGTAGTCTGCGACATACATTGTCGCGACATTGATTCCCTTGGTGCTCAATATATGAGTCCGAGCCCAATAAATAGTGTCACGTTTCATAAGAGGGAAGCAATCCATAATTGGGTTTCCTTGCTTGAAAAATGAAATGTGTGCGGAGGAACCACGCACATCACTTCCGTCTTGTAAGAAGACGCCCATTGACAGTAATCGAGCATTACAGTCAGGTATGTAGTAGACGGGGTATAATCGCGTTTCACGCGTCTCTGACTTCCCATGACATACTACCTGATGTCTAATGAAGACTGCTCCTTTCCCTACTATATGAGTAGTACCCATGGCTGTTTGAACCAGGGTAGAGTCCTTTCTCGGTAAAGGCTCGTAAGAAGCAAAATCTTTAATTTCACCAGTGAAGTGTTTTGATGTGCCTGAATCCATGATCCAGTTGGCACCTTTCTTACAATTTCCATTTGCACACATAACACATATATTAAGATGTAAATTGTTCCATGATACATTTAGTAGCAGTAAAATTTCACATGAAAAGTTCACTGTGATCAGTGGAATGTTAATTCTTGTGCTTGTGGCAAGGAAAAGGACTGACCTTTCATCATATGTACCTGTTTCAAGCGGTTCATTGACAAGCATTTCATCGACGGCTTTCCATACTTCTTCATCAGAAACGGCAGGTTCCGATCCAAGGGAGACGCTATCATCTTCTACCTCTACGATCCTTGGTTCTGGTTCAATCCTCCTCCTCTTACCTTCTCGCACTGTTAGGTGCTCTTCCAGCGGTCGCAGATTTTTCGCGCTGCATGGGAGATTCATTTGCTCGAGGGTGTCTCGAGCCTGCTGATATTCGGTATAGACCGAATGAGAGGTAGAGGCCGCACCCATGTATGCCTGTGCAGGCGGTCGGTGGCGAGGATCCCTTGTGGGAGTATGTTCATGCTTCTTGATGCGCTGGATGAGCGGCATCGGCATTATGATGGTGCCATTACCATTTATAGTAGTAAAGGCTTGTGAGGCGAGGTGGGAATGTTTCTCTTTAGGTTTTTCCTCTTTAGTCTTTTTGTCCCCATGTCGTCCACGCTTTCGGGACGATTCTCCATTATTGCCTTGAGATTGCCATTTGGGGTTTCCCCCTTTGCGCTTGACAGCAGAAAGCTTGGTGGCCTGAGGTGGGCCAATGGGCTTTCCAACTGCTGTGCGCCATGAGGCTTCAGCAACAATGGAGTCCTTGACATGTTTAAATGTCAAGGCTCTAGTAGCGGTCATGTTAAGGACTGTGGCAGATAGAGAATCGTACTCGCACGGCATCGCAGCAAGTAGAATCATTGCCTGTACTAATTCGGGGATGGCGACATTGGCAGCCATAAGGCGCTCGAATTTATCAGCCATTTTGGCAATCTCTGGCACGGGATTTGCAGCTGGAATTTTGATTGAGATTGCAGACCTAAAGTCCGCAAAGACTTGGGAGGGGCCATCGACACCATAGTCGGTGCGGATGAGATCCCATACCTCCTCAGCAGTGTCCTTGGTGTTGGCACACTGCCGAATAGAGGGGGCCAGGCGGAGCACTAGGCTACCAATAGCCTGGTCACTCTTATTGTTCCAGGTCTGGAGCTTGGCATTAGCTTCCGCTACTAGTGCAGCATTTGTCGCCATCAAAGGAGGCGCCATGGGTGGTTTTAGTTCCATCCCGCTAGTTATTTGCCAGAGGCCCTGAGACCTGAGCCAGGCCTTCATTGAGTCAGCCCATTGAATATAGTTAGAGCCGTCGAAAGTTTGTACAAGTTTTTCAAGAGTTGAAGACATGATGTTATAGTGGCAGCTGGGGAAAGCGCTCAATCAGTCCTCTATTCAAGAAAACATGTTCCATAATCTCAGGCAAAAACACTCCTTCAGAGTGGTTAACCCTAGTCAACCTGGGTTTTTTTAAATGCAGCTCGCAGAGAGCGCAATGCAGCTCACAAAGAGTGCAAGGTTACAATTTGGAGACAATGAAGTCAACGTCGTTCGCAGCCAGTTAAGGCGCGTTCGCGACGTGCCCAGCAGGGCCCATAACCTGTTGGAGCAGACTACATACGCTGCACAGAGGAAGAGACGACACGTTTCTTATAACCTACCTGGGGTTTAGTTAGTCTTAGAGCTAGGGTTTAGCAGAGGTAAGAACACTGTATATCTACTATAGTACAGGTTCTCCTTATATACATAATAGTAAGGATGTCACATGACTCGGGAATGTGTTTACCACATGTATGCGCAGTAAGCGCAGTAACATGTGTGTGCTGCATGTATGGCCTCATGTATGCAGCATGTATGATGATATTTCAACATTGTAAGGGTCACAAAATCACAAAAATGTCATCTTTAAGAACATTCATGGTATTATTTCCTTCATGCTGTTGTACCCAATGTGCAGTAACCTGTTCTTTCTATCTCATATGAACATCAGGTGATAGTGACAGTAGTTCTTCAGATGTTAGAGTGATGATCAGAGTCTTCATAGACCAATTGAAGACATCTTCAGCAATCTTGTGCTTGTGGATTGGGGCTTGGGTGCAGTATGAAGTCCTTCTCTACCTTTACTAGTTGACACAAAGTTCCTTTGGATAAGTACAAGTTTTCTTTTGTTGCAGCATAAGGATGAATAATGGGTTGCAAAGTCGAAGTGTCAGAAGTTGAAGATGGTGCTGAAGTCGAAGTGGATGGGTTGGTTGCCATAGACAAGATCGAAGGGACTGGGATGGGTGGCAGTGTAGTTCATTCAACTGGTGCAGAGGGTGCAGGGTTTGAAGGTTGAATCACAGGTACTGTGGGTGGATTCTGATCAGTTCATGCAAAGGGTCTACCACTCCACAATGTGAATAACTCTTCTTATGGACAGTTCACCCCTCCAAACATTCCTGGTCATTTCATGCCTTCGACATCTTTGACATCAGCAACTAAGGGCATCTATCAGATCATTGAATCGCCTATGACAGCCAATGAATATATCATGAGACTTAAAAGGAAGCATGATCTTGCCTTCAGCATTCTTTTTTCACTTCCCTTCATTGATATATGACTGGCAAACCAAGCAATTGTTAATGAAATGACCAGTAAGTCTGCAAAAGATGCAAACTAAATTTTTGAGCTGGTCTGAGCAAAGTCCATTGTTGATTCAAGGATTATTAGTGGGTTTAGAACCTGTTAAAGTGGTGATGAGAGTAGCTGCAAATTTTTTGCGGATTGCCATGAGATCTTCCAGTTTAATTTGTGGCAACAATGTAGAGGTCATAGACACTGAGGTAGCAGTGGAGGAATGAGAGGAGTGTATCAAAGTTGTGTGTGAAGCAGTCGATCCAGCTAAAATGAATTTTGCTGCTTTATGAATATTGTCAAGAGGATAAGGGTCATCTGGATAATGATCAGGGAATTTGAGCTCAACCTGTCAAACAATTCTTGACCATAAACCTGACTGAAAACTGCAAACGACAGCTCTGCTTTGCTCAGATGATAAAAGTCAATTTTTAGTGTGTAGGAACTTTGTAATATCATAAAATACTCAAAAGTATGATCCTAAATCATTCTCATCAAAGATTCCAATGTGAAGTTGTTTGCCAACAAGTTTGTCCATATTGCAATTGACTATTTGTGATTGTCTTCAGACCTGGGATAAAGCTTATGGACACTGGTAGTGTTGCCTTGACTGACTTAGAGAATTAGTGGTTATAATTCACATGCCAATGGACTCATCGAACGAGCCCACTTCGACATTCAACAATCTCTATTCAAAGCTGTCGATAGAGATCAAGCGAAATGGTCAGCAGGGGCACACTCAGTATTTTGGGCAGAACAAGTCATGGTTCATAAATGCATGGGTTATTCTCTTTACTTCACAGTTACAGGAGCACATCCTCTAATACCCCTTGACATCTCTGAGGCAACATACTTACAACCACCACCCAATTCAATCTTATTGACAACAGATCTCATAGCTTGATGAGCCATAGCATTACAAAAATGATCGAACAACCTCGAAGTGTTATATTCGAAGGTCTATGCATCTTGAATCGAAGCTGCAAAACACTTCGAACTTGCTCACAAACATACAATGCATGACTCAACTTTGCAAAAGGAGACTTAGTGCTACTTTGAAACATGCAAATTGAGAAGTCCCTCAATCACAAGATGAAACCATGATATGTCAGCCCTCTTATTGTTATTGAACAAAACTATAGAGGGGCTTATATTCTCTGTGAACTCGATGGGTCAGTACTACATAGACCTATTGGTGCATTTCATCTGCTACCATACCTCACTCGAAAATCAATTTCCCTTCCACTGAATTTTCTTGATATCGACTCCGAGTGCCTTGAAGCACTTTGAACAACTTTGAATTTCAATGAAGATACCTTCGAAGATTTTCAGGATGTCAAAAATGAATAACTATCCTTTCTTTTCTTTTTTGCAATTACTTACAAAAATTTTGATTGCCTCTAGTGTACGATACAAGTCACGATATCACATCATAGTGAGGTTGTGCAAACTCCAAAGGGTTTTTCAGCTATGATGAACTACTGAGCCTTTCCCTGAAAGTCATTTTTTTCCCTTTTTTTCATTGAGCAACAGAAACAAAAAGTCCTACTCTTCCAACATCTCCTCCAATGCCTCTACCTCCCTTCCCAATACCTCCATCTCAACTTTTTTTTTGTGCCAATTTTGCAGCAATCAAGCTACGGTGCACAACCCATGCATTATCAACCCCTTCGACCCCTTCGACAACTTGTACCTCCCTCACCTTGCCCTTCAATGATTGCTTTTTCTGTTTTGATTTGGGCATCGATGGCTTGGACAGCTCCACGACTTGCTCGCATCTTCGAAGGGGCCCACAACCCGAATTCGATGCACTAAAAAGTTTGAAAACCAGTTAGTAAGCTCTTCAAAACAATCTCAAATATTTTTTGTACCTTGTCTGGGGTGCAAATCTCATTTCGCACTTACATATGAACTTCTTTGCTTCACCTTTTCAAAGGCCTTGCCTCGACAACCCCACCCAGTAACAGCCTTGCGCCTCCTGGGTGCACTTTGAACACTTTGCAGTGCCCTCCCTAACAACACACCATGGCTGGAACTTAAAACCCAGCACACCAATCACACTATGAAAGTATTTAGCAGCACAAAAAATTTTCGAACATAAAAGAAAGTACTTACTGGACCTTCGAAATCAAGCAACTCGCTCATTTTGACTGGTGCCCACTTTGCAGCCTCTACCCCTGTGACCTCCTCTTCCTCATCATCTTCGCTCTCGACATCGACCACCTTTCGCTTTGCCACCCTCACCATGGGTGGCTCTTCTTCGTCATCCTTGCCTCCCTCCACCCTTTCAATCGCCTTTAATTCAGCCTCGAACTTTGCACTCTGCCTTTTCAAGTCCTCCTTCGAAATCATCTTCACATGAAATGCAGCAAGAGCCATGTTTCGAGCATCCACCAATGCCCTCCTCTGACCCTCGATTCCTGCCCTCTTTGCCTCCTCCTGCTCCTCTCTAACCCACTTTTCTTCCTCCTCCCTTCTCTGGCATTCTATCTCCTCAGCCAAATCCATGAATAACAGCTCACCACACCATGAAATCTATTTGCATTGAGCCATGGGCTTGAAAACCTCAAAAACTTCATCAACGACCTTTCAGATGCCCGCATCATGCTCCTCACCTAGATCTTTGGCAAGCTCATCATATTCCACCTACTCAAACCATTTTAGCATTTTGACCACAAACAGATCAGTGAGAGATGGACCATTTTTGCACAAAAACCCTTCCCCCACAGCTTGAAATCCAAGTCCTTGGCAATGCTGCATTCAGGCATTGATTTTGTGTATTCGACTATTTTGGCATTCAGCTTAAAGAGGAGAGACATTATCGAAGCTGGAGTTGATGAATGTAGGAGGTTACATGGAAGAACGAACAGTATTTTGAACCTTGCTAATTTCCTCACCCTGATCATGCATTTCACACGTGACTTCGATTGGGAAACTGGGACAGTTAGGATTTAAGTAAGGGGGAGGATGATAGATCCACTGTGCACTCTAAGGTCTGGAGAAGTTTCCAATCATATTGACACACTATGACAGACCCTCTGAACCACTACAAACACTACAAAATTGACTTTGAACTCCTTTTGATTCATTTTGCACTACTTCAAACAACCTTGAACTTACTTTGAATGACTTTGAATGACTTTGAACAATTTCACGACACTTTGAATGACTTAGTACTACTTCGAATAACATCGGCCGCCACATAGCTGTTCCTAACACCCTTTTGATATATGCTGCACAACTGGAACTGGAATAAGCCATTTTGTCACATATTGAGTGCCACTGGACACAAGGAGAGATGACAAGAGACCAGAATGCAATAAGTGTGGTTTTTATGTTTTATGATATATTAAATCAATAGGACAAGAACTCTTATTAAACTGGGACAATGTACATTTCAATTATTGTCATTTCTCATTTGTTTTTACAATTTACAAAGTCCTTTATTGTTGCATATATTGCCCCTTGTTCTCCATATGTTATATTTCCTTTTTTGGCACTATCTCTTCAAAATGTATATAGACTTGTATTAGCTACTTGGAACAACAGAGAATCAGTTACCCTCTCCACTACAGTCAGATTTAAGAACAGTTCTCTTGAGTCTTACCTCGCATCGTATCTCTGAGGTTCTGTGAAATATCGCAAACTTCCTCGAACTTTCATATTCATTCTCAACTCGTCATTGCCTATCACCACTCAAAGCCTACTTCTTAATTGCTATATTCATTTGTCAAACATATCTTGACACCAGTTGAACACCTTTGAACCTCCTCGAACTCACCTGAACAACTTCGAATTCATTCAAACCTATTTCGAACTACTTCACACGTCTTCGAACCAATTTCGAACTTTTTCGAACATCTTTGTACGCTTTTAAAGACTATTCATTACATCCTTTACCATTTTGCATTACTAAAAACAATATTTGGTCTCAGTGGTAATATTTAGTACCAACTTGCACCCTTCCTCTGCCTCATGTTATACCATCTGAAGCCATTTAGTAGGTTTTGTTTGGGTTTCTGGGTTGAGTATCATCACTGGTCCAGTTTTTTTGACATTTGTCAGATGAACTGGACCTGCAACCAGTCTATATACACTCAAGAAAGCTGCAACCACAGACCAGACTTACTAGAACTGGTTTATAGCAGTTCAGTTTCGACCCAACAACCAGTTGGGACCAGTTTCTCACAGGGCTGGTTCAGAACTAGTCTGAGTTGGTTCTGAACTGGACTTTTGATACAAAATACTATGTAGTCACCATTCTTGTTGCGATCATCATTGGATTCTTCTATACTTCCAATACTAGTTCTACTATTCCAAGACAACACAACTAACTTATGACAGAATACCAGAGATCATAGGCAGGCCACAAGTAGATTAAGATCTATGATACATAGAGTTAGATAAGCAGACAACCATGACATCTAAATGCAATAACAACACTTGCTCAACACCAATCAATAGCACACCTACACAGTACAAGGAGCAAGGTGTGGTGCATGGCTTCAATGAGAAGAGACCTCCAAGTTTCTTGTGTCCTTCATGTTGTAGTATGCAAAAGCCATTCCTGCAAGGTTAGGATACACAGCCTGGTTTTGCTATGTTATATTAGCAAAGAAAGCTTCAAAGATAGGATGCATAGATACTTACTTGCCACCATGCTATTATTTCACTATTGTTGCCATCCAGTGACTCAGAGAAGCCTGATGACAAGTAGCATGATAATGTATCAGCTAGGATGGGAGCATGAGCAGAGACTGATACTGACAGTAATGCCTGGTTAGAGCACAGAGGAGTTGAGGAAGCAATAATGTTGTTTGACAAATGAATGAGCAGCACCAATGGTGGCATACTGTTAGGAAATGTTGGTGTTAACATTGCTGGCAGCTGGGGTGGGGAAGGAAAAAATCGCCAGGTCAATTGATGGGTAACTACTCAGGCTGGCGCCACTCAAATTGTTATCTAATCTAATCTTCCCTGGATGTAACTAGAAGTGCCAGTGCATCATTGAGAAGTGCAATTTTGAGCATGGAGCCAGACTACAAATCTAGAGCAAGGGAAGGACACTAGAGTAAGATGTGAAAGCATAAGAAATGACCAGTGGATACATAGGGAAAGTGCTACATGCGAATGTGAGCAACACTGTAGATACTGATCTTAAACTAAACAAGACATACATTGAACTGAGTTTGCGAAACTTGTGACCTGGGTTGGCACAACTGGGAAGGGGTTTGCCACTAGAGATTGGCATTCCATATGGTATGGTCCATGTACTAAGTAGTCCTATAATAGTATGCATACAAGGACTCAGAGCTATAGACATCCTCTCAATAGTGGCAAAAGTTCATGAAGTTGAATAATTCACAGTAGTGAGTACTGACCTGGTAGCCAAGTTTACACTCGCATCTAAAGAGCTGGATACAAGCATAATTGTATTAGAAATGCCTTCTACTCTAATTCGATGTGTCCAAAACAGATGCTACTCTAATTTAATGCAGTCATAATGGATAATCTACAGCCATCTCATCCTCCTGCTTATCAAACTCAACAAGCATTTTGTCAGCCTCTAAAAAGTCTGTATAATGCTCAAGGTCCACCTCCTCCACCTCAGCAGAATTCCATGCGGCAAGATCAGGTATTGTATTGCACCATATGAACTTCATTATCTGTAACTCTTCGAATTATGCCATGCCCAAACGAGAATGGTGGTCCATGGCAGTTTGCTTACTTGCTGAAAACAAACATTTGAGGGGACTGATGATGCCTGACAGGGGAGAACATCAAGTGCAATCTGTGCAAGGGTCAGGAAGAGTTGACAGTGGTTCTGGAATCATATGTAAGTAAACTCGATAGATAAACAAATGAAACAGCACACACCTGCCACCATTTCATGATGTCAGTCTCCTTGGTGACATCCACAGGAACATCTTTGAGATACCATCATAGTTCTGCAGCCCATCCTTCATTCCCCTCCTCCATAAGAAGACTTTGGTGATGTTGGTCATATTTGGACAGGAATGAAGTGGTTGTACTAGTACTAGAGGAGTTGGAGGTAGCAGTACAGTCAGTGCTCAGGGTTGTTCCTTCCAGTAAGCATCTGCAATGAACAGTGTCAGTGGATTGACAACAAGTATAGTGTGTCATACATACCATCTCTTCAAGAACTTTCTGAGCCTCGTCTTGCCAGTTCTTTGCATTACAGTTTTCTGCCACACGTTCTTCGGCCTGTTCCTTTTCTCCTCCCCAAGCCAATTTGATATACTGGAGCTTGTAGTATGGATGGAGAACTGTAGGAGGGAATCAAGCACCATGCTATCAAGAGGATATCTGGTCACATACCTAGTGAAAGTACATAGAAAGGTTTCTCATCAAATTGAGAATCATATTTGTTTAGCTTCTTCAGCCCATCACCGATTGCTGTCTTGTATGTGGCAAATTGTAAATCATCATATTTGGCTTCCCATGCTGTCTGTAGTTCCTCAATTGCTGGAAGGGCACACCACAGCTGTTGGCTGCCACTCAGGAGAGAAATAATGGTGGATGGTATTGGAATCCTACTAGTAGTCAATAACAAGAAAGAAAATATCATGTAAATATGCACTGCTAATATGTCCCTTGCATCGCATACTCGGTTCCAATCAGTTTCCAACAGTTTGAACACTGACCATGGGATGTGCTTGACAATCCATCCATCCTTTCTGATAGTTGTAATGTTCCCAAAATGTTCATCAGCAGATGTGATGAAACGGTTGATAGACTGTCAACGCTTGTCAAAAGGAGCATGTATGCATGTAAATTGAGTACTCGCCTGTCGCAGGGTGTAAGAGCAGTCCAACATGCGAAATGCCAATCCCCATCAGATATTGCTGTGGAGAGGAATCTTATGTGGATGTGGGATGTCACATTCAAGTTGGAGTTTTTGGAAGCATTCAATATGTTGACCAGATGATTGAATCTAGAAGTAAATATGTAAGATAGATCATTTTCTTGGAGATGATGGCAGACAATAGACCTCACTTTTATGGCCAGAGTGTAGATTGCTGCTATGATATCTAAAGAACTGCTGATGATACTCGACCTGGAAACCTAACAAAAACCTGTTAAAAGGCTTAGGAAGTATAACTCATGCTAGAGGAAGGGTGTGAGTTGGTACTAAATATCACTGCTGATACCCAAAAGTTGTAGTGAGCGATGTGAAATAATGGGGCATGTTGCAAATACTGTTTAAAGGGATACAAAGATGTTCAAAAGAGTTCAAAATAGGTTCGAAGATGTGCAAAATAGTTCGAAAGATGTTCAAAGGTGTGCAAAATAGTTTGAAGGAGTTTCAGGGAGTGTCGAAGTAACGCGAAGTGGTTTGAGGTATATCGAGAAGCAAATATAGCAAATGTAAAGTGTTTTTCAAATGGTGATAGGTGATAGGCAATGAGTTGAGAGACTAATATAAAAGTTTGAAGAAGTTCGAGATATTTTGCTGAACTTATAGATACGATGTGAAGATAAGACTCAAGAGAACTGCTCTTAAATCTGATGATAGTGGAGAGGGTAACTTATGCTCTGTTCCCCGTTGCTTTGCTGTCATTCTAAGTAACTAATACAAGTCTATATACAAATTGAAGAGATAGTACTAAAAAGGAAATAATAACATGTGTAAAACATGAGGAAATATCCCCAACAATGAGGACTTTGTAGATCATAAAACAAATAAAAAATGATAAATAATTGAAACATGTAGTGTTTCCATATAGTAAAAGTACCTATCTTTTGCTTCAATATATCATTGAAACATCTAAACACTATTATCGCATCTTAAATCTCTCGTTGTCTCTCCTCGTATCCACTAGTGTTCGATATGCGATGCAGTGGCTCATGGTGGATGTTTTATGTGTGTCAAAAGGGTTTGAGAATATCCCTATGGTGGCTGATGTCATTCTAAGTAGTGCGAAGTCATTCAAAAATGGTTGAAGTCATTCAAAAATGTTTGAAGTCATTCAAAGTCATCTGAAATAGTGTGAAATAGTGTGAAATAGTTCAAAATAGTTTGAAAAGGATTTCATAGGATTTGTAGTGGTTCAGAACATCTGTTGTAATGTGTCAATATGAGTGGGAATCTTCTCCAGACCTTAAAGGACCTATTACTGCTTAACATGCAGTTAGCAGATATCTCAGGATCAAACTCCCATATCACCGTGGCTGTCTCCATGGCAGTGATCTTGGTAATGTGCAACATTATATCAATATTTGGCAGATTAACAACATGCTGTAGACAACTGAATCATGAGGGTAAGATTTATTTCAGTGCATTAGTGTGAATCACTTATGGGAATTGATTGGTGATGGCATCCCAGTGGTTGAGCCCCCAATGGGAATGCAGATCTTCGAGCATTGAGCAGATCGTGGTGTTTGTTGACACATTGTCTAGTGTTATGGTAGAAAGCTGAGTTGCCATTACTTGTTATCAATTAATCTTATCTGAGTCTTGGAGTCACATATACCTTGGATCCATCCTGATTACATATTCCCACATGGTCACACAGCCCCATGAAATAATGCCCTAGGTTTGCACCACCATGATCCCCCAATACAGATTTGAAGTCCACAACTTCTGAATGCATCTTCCACTTTCCATCCTTGACATCGATCCAGTGTGCTGTCATCCCTAAGAATGCTGCTTTTGTAGTGTCCACAGTCCAACCATTGGCAGTGCTCAAAATTTTCCCTGGTGCTGCCTGTCATTTTTCATAAGCATTTGTATTAATTATCTGGCATTATGACTTACCAGGATGTTATTCTTCAGCTCTTGCAACTGCTTGATGAACAGATTATGGATATATGTTGTGACATTGTGAGTACTCAGAATATCTTTAGCTACTGCTTTTGGTCTCATCACTACCAAACAGTTCTGGAACCAAGGCTTATCAGCCACAGCTAAAGACTATATTTAATGTTCAACAAGGCTATTCAATCGTCTTGTCAAGATCATTAATGCTCACTTGGTCACCACATGCCACAAACTGCGACACTGCATGCAGGACACCATCACGCATGAACTCTTTCAGACCTATTATCTTTTCAAAATTTCCATCCAACTTCACCTGCTTCCCTTTCTCATTGTTCTCTTCCTCCCTTGCCTTCCAGATTGGACATGGAATTGCCCAATGATGGATAGGTGTATCAGTCTCATTACACCTTGTCTGGTACACCTCCCAGTGCTGTTGTGCATGTTGGGAGATATTACTTCCCTTCAAGAATGCTCTCTGCATTCCCTCCCACTTGGTTAATTCTGTATTAGCTCTGCATTCCTGTGAGTATATGTGCTCCTCTTTCCACATTCTACATACTTACCTGCAGATGTTGCACCATCATCCTTTCAGGGTCTCATGGCTACCATCCCACTTCTTGAAATTTACTGTCATGCAGTCTGAGAACAGTAACACGATGTCTTTTGAGGAGTCAGCCTTGACCTTCAGTATTACAGGGATGTCACTATGATGTTGTTCATCAAGGTCACCACCATCCTGTTACATTAAATGTGAGAAGGTCATTACATACAAGAGTAGTAAGACTGAGGTGAGCCTCATTATTGTCAGGTGGCTGTTGCATGTCATTGTCCTCCAAACCACTACTGACTACTTCAACTTCATCCTCTTCTGGTTCTTCATCTGTGACTTCCTGTACAGCTTGTTTCACATGTTTTCTAGGCAGTGCAGGCTCATTGTTGCTGGATGATGATTCTTCATCATTGCTGTCATTAGAGATTTGCCTTTTTTGGGGCTGAGTCTTCTTCAGTGGTGCCTTGCCTTTTGGAGCATGAGAACGAGGCATCTTTATAGTAGGCATGGCCTTCTTTGATCCCTTTGTTGCCTTTCTAGGTTTCATGGTCAGATAGTGACCTAGGTTATGGAATGGTAGTGAACGTTGTGACTTGCAAGTAACTGTGTGTGTGTAATCTTGGTTGTTCTTCTTGTTTGTTACAATATTATTACTAGTATTAAATCTTGGTGATACATAATACATAGAACATTAATTTCAGTAGAGCCTAGCACTGCAACTGAAGTCCAGTCTAGGACCAGTTGCAGTTGGTCTTTACATGGTCTATTGCAATACAACATTGTTGATGAACTGTGAACCAATGTATGAAAATATTAGAGCAACCACAACCAAAAGTCCAGTTGCCATTAGTTCAGTCAGGTCCAGTCCTCAGTCTTTTTTCAGTTCAATGCACTGGACTTCCAAACACCAGTATGGAGCACTCATGCACTATGCAAGCACCTTTTTTAAAAACGAGAAGTGCTTATAGGAGTGCTATCGAGACCCATTTCACCCAATGAGATTTCCAATAATCCCTGACTCCTTTCTGACTCTTTTCTGACCTTCTCTGCTGGCATTCCAGCTGCAGCACTTTTTAGTCATCAGACAAGTTGTCATGTGCCTTAGTAATCATTTGCTTACTCACCTCATCCCTAATACAGTCTTACCAATTATGGTCATGGATACTTACCAAGACCCATTAGTAAGCTTCTGCACTTTCTGTTATTCTTCTGGCCTTCATTATTTAAGTGCCTATAGCTTAGCCTTAGACTTGAGTTTGCAAATTATATATTTGTCTACATGTTGTAATTCACTTGTGTTTAATCACCTCTAGTCTAATATCAATCCCTAATCATCCTCAATTTAATCTTGACTTAATCTCTTAATCCCTTGACTCTTCCTGACTTCAAATCAACTCCAAACCTCTGCTCAATCTATCCTTGCCCTCTGTCCAGAAACCCTCTGGAAAACCAAACTACCTCTGCCCTGAAATTGGACAATCGATGGGGAGAAGGGTGCAACTTTTTACAAGTTGAAGCCAAATCATCTCTGGCCCCTTTTCACCTGGCCTGCTACAGCCCAGTGGATTCTGCCTAGAACCCTTGAACCCTCTGACCACCAATGACTGGATCCAACCAGAAGGCCAATGTTTTTCCTGCTCAAGTCCCAACCTTGGTAGTAGTGATCTGAACTCTGACAAGTGCAACCCACATGAATGTTAGGAAACAGTCTCCTAACAATCCTATTACATAATAATATTTTATTCTATTTTAATTTAATTTTATTATGTCAAATTATGCTACCAAATGCCTAAAAATGCTACATTAGTTAGCATGGGAATTTTATATTCACACACATCAATATGTATGTGCATGTACCCATGCATCAGTAACAATATAGTACAATATATATAACATAGTATATAAACCTAAAATATACACCTAGGGGACCCGAGTTGAGTTCTCTTAGGTATTCCATCCACAATAGTGGTGTGAAAAGCCTATTTCAGCCAACTCATCTATTAATAGCCCCTCACAACAAATCCTTCAAACTGTTAGGAAACGATCTCCTAGCACTCCTATTACATAATAATATTTTATTTTTATTTCATTTTATTACATCAAATTATGCTACCAAATGCCTACAGATGCTACATTTGTCAGCATGGGAATTTTATATTTACATGCATCAATATGTATGCACATGTATGTGTGCATCAGTAACAACATATTACAATACATGTAACATAGTATATAAATGTTAAATATACACCTGGGGGACCTCAGTTGAGTTCTCTTAGGTATTCCATCCACAATTGTAATGTGAAAGGCCTTTTTCAGCCAAATCATCTATTTTTAACCCCTCACATCAAATCCATCAAAACCCTCCATCATGTGCATGCACCCTGCCACCTTCTTGTAGGAGAGCCCACATGATCCAGCTAGCAAGCTTAGTGGTTGTTGCCCTAACAGAAGAACTCAACTACCCTATCAGTGCACCTTCTCTTACACATGCATACATCATTGTTTCAGCATGCCACAACTGCTTACTCATCCTTTCCACACAAGCTGGAAGTAATTGTATATATGTATTTACCTTTGCTTTTATAAGCCAATGCCAGGCCTCACCTTACATTGTGACCACCAGTGATCGAGAGGCAGCACTCATCATTAGGACAGCTGCAACCAGACAACTGATCGGATCTGGTTTAATCAAGATTTACTATACTCTATTCAGCTGACTATTGTAGTTAAAGTAGTTACTAGCCAAATTCAGTATTAACCCCAAGATCAGGCACTGTCAGAAGGGATATTGATCCAAAGTGTCTCACATGCCCAACTGTTGACAAATAGCTGAATCATGAGTTTTGCTCTGTTTCATACCTGAATTGCCAGATCATGTGACTCGAAAGTTTGCAAAAAAATTCTGAAGCTCAATCTTGACTCAGCCAAAGAAGTGACTCATCACAGCTTATGTCATTATGTCAGAACAATCAACTTCTAATCTTGGTCATAATCCTGTTCCCATGCCAGTGCTAGAAGCCAAAATCAATTAGTGTCAGTATTGGCAGCATCACAGCCCAAACAACCAGAAATAAAAGCAGAGACAGTAGAAGATAAAGATGATGAGATGGAGGAGATGGTGGAGTGGATGTCTCAGGATGATGTGCATGCAGAGGAGAGATCTGAGAATGGAAAAACATGTTTATCTAAATATGTGCCCCTGCAAATTTTTGACAGCACCATGGAGAATATGAAACCCTTCATCAGCTCTATAGTATTGTACATCCATGGGAGAAAGCCTGAGTTTTGTACAACCGAGTCTAGAATTATTTGCTCTCTCATACATTCAGGAAGGGAAAGCACAGTTCTGGAGAAACAAAGCCATTAATTAAATTGCCGTGGGATATAAACTGTTTGGAACCTTCAGGGAATTTTTGGAGAGACTGGAGGCACAGTTTGGAGATCCTAATCCAAAGGCAACAGCTAATGCTAAATTAAAAACCATGCACCAAGGTTCTCTGACAGCAGACAAATTTATTTTGCAGTTCAAGGCAGAAGCATCACAGACAGATATGGGAGAAGCTGCATTGGTAGAATTTTTGAAAGCAGAATTAAATCCCTTGTTATTCAAGTCTGTCTATCGACTACCTTCTATGCCAGAGAGGTCAGATGAGTGGTATAATTGGGCAATGCATCTCGATCAGCAATATTGACAGGAACAGGCAGAGTCGAAATTGATGTATGAAAACACCAGATTTGGGAAGTCATCAGGAGAAAAGTCCGAGAAAGGAAGGATGCCTCAGGTACAAGCTTTGAGGGCACAGCCATTGGCCATGGCAGTGACACCTATTGTTAAGAAGTCAGCAGCATTGGCAGATGCAATGGATATTGATCAAGTAGGGAGATGAACCCCATTTAAATGTTTTAATTGTGGGCAATTAGGGCATATAGCTAGGAATTGTAGGCAGAAAAGGAAGATTAGGGAAGTGACAATTGAGGAAGTGAAGTTGAAGGAAGATAAGCAGAAGAATTTTGTGGAAGAGTCCCAGTGAAGGTTTCCCCATTGGTGACCCAGAATCAATATAATGTATTAGTATCTGAGGAATCCCAAAGTGAACCCGAAAGAGAAATTGAGGAGTACGACCATCATCACTTATGCGATAAAGAAAAATGCCCAGCCTTATTTCTGAAGACCCCTAAATTCTTTATTCACTCTGTGTGGATAGAACCCAAAATTTGCTTGACAGTAGGACTGAATACAGTGGACACACATGCAGCAATTAATGTGGAGGCATTGCTTGACAGTGGTGCTACTGGATTATTCATTAATCAGTTCTTAATTACCAGAAATGGTATTCACAGGCGTAAACTGCCACAACCTATAATGGTGTACAATATTGACAGTATGATCAATCATGGAGGAACTATCAAGGAGGAGGTGATGATGATACTGAAGTATCAGGATCATCAGGAATGAGCCATATTTAAGGTGTGCAACCTTGGGAAAACCAATCTGATAATTGGATGTCCATGGTTACAAAAGCAAAACCCCAAAATTGATTGGAAAACTGGGAAGGTACACATGACTCATTGTCCTAAAGAATGTAATGTATATGGGAGGAAAGTAAAAAAAGGAAAGAAGGAAAGAAAAGAGAAAGAACATCTGAGAAAGTATTCTGTTATGATGGAGGAAGTGGAAGATGAGGACATGCCAAACGGGGAAGTTCCAATCATGACCAGTAAGGAAGAACAGAAGCAAACCTTTAGGGAAATTCATGGAGGACAGTCATGGGATAAAAATGCTATGAAAGTGGAGAAGCCAGTGGAGGAGTGGGTGCCAAAAAAATATTTGTCAGTTTTTCAGAAGAAGGAATTGGAGTGGATGCCAGTGTGAAAGCCATGGGATCATGCAATTGAAATGAAGCCAGGATTTGTGCTGAAGAGGTCAAAAGTCTACCCATTATCTCTGAAGGAACAAGAAGAAGTGGATGCATTCCTTAATGAACAATTGCGCAAGAGATACATATGACCTTTGAAATCACCACAGACATCACCAATATTCTTTGTACCAAGAAAGGATCAGAGGAAGAGGATGTGTACAGATTATAGGTATCTGAATGAGTGGACAGCAAAGAATGTGCATTCTTTGTTATTGATCTCAGAGATAATTGACAAGGTGGGAAAGGCCAAGGTCTTTACAAAATTGGATTTATGCTGGGGGTACAACAATGTATGGATAAAGAAAGGAGATGAGTGGAAGGCTGCATTTGCCATGCATTGAGGATCCTTTGAGCTGCTTGTCATGTTTTTTGGGATGACCAATAGTCCCCCAACTTTCCAAAATATGATGAATGACATTTTCAAGGATGTAATAGACAAAGGCATGGTAATAATATTTATTGACAACATCTTTATATTCACAGAGGATGAAAAAAATCATGAGGCAATAAGTGCAGGAGGTATTATGAAGATTGGCAGAGAATGATTTATTCATTAAACTGGCAAAGTGTGTGTTTGGGGCAAGCAAGATCAAGTTTTTGAGATTAATAATTGGTCCTGATGGAATCAAGATGGATCCTATGAAGGTACAGGCAATTGTTGATTGGCCCATGCTTACCCATATCAAGGAAGTTCAGGCTTTCTTGGGACTCGCAAACTATCATTGTCACTTTGTTCATAATTTTTCCAAAATTGCTGCACCCTTACATAACCTTATGTGAAAGGGAGTAGTGTGGAGATGAGGAGAACAACAGCAGACCACATTTGAGGAAGTTTGTGAAAGAGCCAATATTAGCCCCAGTAGATTTCATGTGTCCCTTACGAGTGGAATCAGATGCATCCAACTTTGCTACTGGAGTGGTATTATCAATGTTATGTGAAGATGACAAATGGCATCCTTGTGCATATTTGTCTTGAGGGTTGAATGATGTGGAGAGGAGTTATGATGTGCATGACAAAGAGATGTTGGGAATAATATGAGCATTGGAAGTGTGGAGACATTATTTGGAGGGATGTACACATCAGATTGGAATCTGGATGGATCATCAAAATCTGCAGTACTTCATGTCCACTAAAAAGCTTAACCATTAACAAGTGTGTTGGGCATTATTCCTATTGTGTTGTAATTTTTACTTAGTCCACAAAGCAGGAAGCTTGATGAGGAAAGCAGATGCATTATCCAGATGTACAGATCATAAAAAGGGGGTGGAGGAGGACAATAAAAATATTACCCTACTCAAACCTGAATACTTTCATATTTGTGCTATGTGTCAAGGGCATCTATTGGTGGATAGCTCAGAGACAGAAATGTTGTCTAAAATTAGACAATGTTCAGAGATGGATGATGAAGTAGTGGAAGCTGTGAAAGCTTTGAGGGGAGAGAAGAAAGGTAATATTAAAGGAGATGAATGGGTTGAAGAACAAGGGTTAGTGTTGTTCAGAGGAAAGGTATATGTACCAAAGGATCAAGATTTATGAAGGGAGAATGTCCAGTTACATTATAATATGCCAGCTGCTGGACATACAGGAAGGTGGAAGACATTGGAATTGGTGATGAGAAATTATTGGTGGCCCAGAATTTCAAAGTATGTGTTGGGGTATGTGGATGGGTGTGATATGTGCATGAGGGGGAAGCAATTTCCAGAAAAGCCTGCAGGGAAATCAATGCCAAACCCTATACCTAAAGTGCCATAGCGAGACATATCTGTGGACTTTATCACAGGATTACCTGAAGCTCAAGGATATGATGGAATATTTGTAGTATGCAACTGCTTCACAAAGGAAGTCCATATTATTCCTACTACTGCAGAAACCTCATCATTGGGCTTGGTGCATCTTTATCTAAATCAGGTATGGCGATTACATGGATTGTCTAATATGGTTATCTCTGATCACAGATCACAATTTGCTTCTGCATTTATGCAAGAGTTAAATAACATATTGGGGATTCAAACCAAGTTATCTATGGCATATCACCCACAAACTGATGGGCAGACATAGAGAATGAATTAGGAGTTGAAGCAGTTTTCAGAATGGGAATAGAACCTCAAAGGGAAGTCAAGGTACAGTCAGTGGAGGACTTTGTATCAAAAATGTGAAAGGTGCAGGAGGAAGCAGAGGTGGCATTGATGAAAGCACATGATGATATGATGTGACATGTGGATTGTACTTGAGCTGTTGCTCCAGAGTACAAAGTTGGTGACTTGGTATGGCTAAGTATCAAGGATCTAAATATTTCATGACCTTCAAAAAAGCTTATGGAGAAGCAAGTTGGCCCATATGATGATTTCTAAAATAATTTTGCCCAATGCAGTAGTGTTAAAATTACCTCAATCATTTAAGATTGATCCTGAAATTAATATTTCCTGTTTATGCCCTTACTGCCCACCCACTATTCCTGGTCAACAAACTACTCTGCAACCTCCAATAATGGTAGAAGGTGCTCCAGAATATGTAGTGGAAGAGGTTTTAGACTCACATCTTCGATAAAATAAATTGGAGTTCTTAATCAAGTGGAAGAACTACACCAATGAAAATAACTCATGGGAACCCAAAGAGAATTGTAAGCAAGCATGTAATGCAATTGTGCAATTCTTTAAACATAATCCAAATACTCCACATCTCATTGCTAGAATGGTGTATGAGGGGATGAATTTCTGGCCCTACCAGAATTGCACAGAGGGGACAGATGCAATATTTTCTCACCTGGAAGTTGAGGCATGAAAGGGGGGTAATGTTAGGAAACAGTCTCCTAGCATTCCTATTACATAATAATATTCTATTTTTATTCTATTTTATCTTATTTTATTTTATTATGTCAAATTAATGCTACCAAATGCCTACAAATGCTACATTTGTCAGCATGGGAATTTTATATTTACATGCATCAATATGTATGTGCATGTATGAACACATTGGTAACAACATATTACAATACATGTAACATAGTATATAAACTTAAAAAAAATATACCTGGGGACCTCAGTTGAGTTCTCTTAGGTATTCCATCCACATTTGTGGTGCAAAAAGCCTTTTTCAGCCAACTCATCTACTTTTAACCCCTCACATCAAATTCATCAAAACCCCCATCACATGTGTGTGCCCTGCCGCCTTCTTGTAGGAGAGCCCACATGGTCCAGCTAGCAGTTTAGTGGGTGTTGCCATAACAAAACCCATGGATGTCTTTATCAGCATCTTCAACTTCATGTTCATCATCACCATCAAAGAAGTCTTATAAGCTGTTATTGATGTTATTATTGCCTTTTTCTTGATGCCAAAGGGCATCAAGGTGATCAAAAAAGGCTGCATTGGCCCCAGTCTCATCATCTGCTGTACTCTCTGTCATTCCCAATGCCAACTCATGATGGTGAGCTGTTGCCATTGCCATTGCCAAGTAATAATTGGCTGACTCTGCCTCAACTTTGTCCTTCATCTCTTCAAATATCTCCAGATATTTCATTTGAAAGTTAAGAGCATTGCAAATTGGCTGATCTGTTTGGTGCTGGACCAAAAGGTACATGCCAACCTCCTATAGCTCAACATGGTAGAAGTGCATGCCAGTCCAGCATTCAATGTGATGAAAGGGATTCTGCCTGTGTGTTATATGCATACATGTCCAGCAAAGGTGCTTTCTAGTGAACAATCAACACATCTCCAAATTGCCCATTTATTCAGTTGACAGTGGTTGCAAACTTGTTTGTCGATGGACCATGCCTGCTGAGCCTGGGATGCTTACAGCAATTCATCCACTTGTCCCACAAACTGCAATACATAGTCCTTCTGTCTCTATTAGTTGTATATGAGCATCAATAAGTCAATCCATGTCAGAAACTGACCATGCCAATCCATGGCCAAACCGGCTTATCAGCCACCTGAGGTTCTTGCATACTCCATTCTGGAGCAAGACCTGGATTGTCATGGATACCAGCTGAGCTCGATTCACCATGTTCTTCTGTAACCAGAGGCAAGGAAACCTTGATATGCTTTGTTTTTGATCCATGTCTCGTGTTGACCTCAACTTCTACATGTGTAACAGTATCAACTGCATCATCATGGTCCTCATGCAGGGGGGCATTTTTCTTTGATCTTCTCTTTCTCTTGTAAGGAGCTCTTGTCAGGCTCATGATGATTGGGGGGAATCAATTGCAATGATGGACTATTTATTGTACTATTGTCCTCATGTGATGCTCATGTTATCCTTGTGCTGATAATATGTTATGCCTGATGATGACAAGAATAATTCTTTCCTCAACATCAATCCCCCTCCAATGCTGCCTGAGCCATCAGAGAACCTGGGTGTGAGACAGTATTGCATGGGAAGATATGCAGTTGAAGAGCAGAAAATCATCGAGCCTTATAGAGATGCATTCCAATCACAGGAATCCAAAGCTGGCCGGTTGCAAATACTCAAGTGTGACATTCTCCCTGCTATATTCAATTACTGGGTGTCAATCAAGAGGGCCCCAATGGATGAGGAGGAGAGTTGCCTACATGCCAAGGTGAACCATCAACTTGACACATGTGAAGGTTCTATTTCTGATCACATCACCAGGAACTAACAACCTGGCTTTTGAACAACTGGTGAATGATGAAGGGCTACTTGCTCAAATCAAACAACTTCAAAGTCAAGCAAATATCTCCCAGGAAGGTTCAAATTCAGAGACTCATGGAACATGCACAAGAGTGTCATAGAAGACTTCTTTGACCACATTCTGCAGCATCAAACAGTGCAGGGCCCTGGAAGAGCATTCAGGTTCAAAGGAATCAAAGTGAGCAATGAGAGTGTGTCTCCTGCACACTATCCTGATAATTTAAATAACCCTTCACCTTCCTGATGCATTTCCAAATGCAGTGGACAATGGAATGGTGATGCAATACCTGATGCCAAGTCCATCACTGGCATTGGCCTGCATGCCAATGCCAATGCCATTCCTGATGCTGATGCTGAGCCCCAAGGTCAATCAAGAGGCAGAAAAAGGGCAAAAGTGAAACAAAAGTGAAAACAACTGCACTGATGATCGAGAGCAGAACAGGCACCCATCTCTGAACCCCCAATTCCTTGCAAATCACAGATCCAGCTCAGTTGAGCTATGTGCAAGTCAATCAAATAACAATGGACATACTCTGCACAGCTGGTGTGACTTGACCACAGCCAATTAATGGTCCAGGTGATGGTGAACCAAAGTATGTCATTCCTTGACACATTTATGAGAAGTCCATCACACCTATATTACCTTTAAATAATGATGTAAATGATGCCCCTTGACCCAATTGATCTATCACTGTTGGAAGGCAACAGCACTTCAACTCAAGAAAGATTGCAATGTCCTAAACCTCACCAACTATCCAGGTGAACTCGGACAGAGGATCCTATTGCAAAGGCATTAGGACTGTCAACAGTTGGATTGGCATCAGGATCAGCAATGGTAGGATCAGCCATGGTAGGATCAGCAGCAGTAGGATTGGCAGACAGACAATCAGCAGTGAAAGGATCAGCAGACATACAATCTGCAGCAGCAGGATCAGCAGACAGACAACTGGCAGTGGTAGGATTGGCAGACATACAATTGGCAGTGGTAGGATTGGCAGACATACAATTGGCAGTGGTAGGATCATTTGGTGATTGCCATTCCATTGAATTTTGTTGCAGTTAGACCAGGCAAGCTTTGTAAAACAATGTTGGATGCAGAAAGTTCTCTATGCTGAGCTTGTATGTTGCAATCTTTCCTAAAGGAAGTAAGTATACATCACTGACAAGTATGACAGATGTATGTCATGTCATGCATCAGCATCGGCACCTTCATCAGCCTTACGATGGAGGTGCCAATCCTTCTTTGGTCCTTGGCTGACAGTTTTGCCAATGTCAATTTGGACCACCTACCCCTTGGATTCCATCCATCTCTCTTGGCCTCGTTGAATGATGGTGTTACTAGTGATGGTCCTAGCCATCTGGTGGATTCATATGTATGTGATTGGTGGAGAATAATAGTGAACTGGCACCAGGGCAAATGTTCACCAGTGATATCATGGATAAGTGCCTTGATAGCTATCAGCAGTATATCCCTTCCCCTGTGATCACCAGCTCACCACCCAATGATAGCCAACCAGCAGACAATGCTGCTGATGGCTGAGCTGACTGCTGATCTTGAATCAACCTTCAGGCTCTCATTGGGGATATGTTCGATGAAGCATGCAGCATGTGTGACTTGGTAGATGGCTGTGATGAATGTGAATGTCCAGAAAGCGCAGGGTTTGCATGGATTCATGAGCTAGTCCTGCTCAAGGAGCTTCAGTCTGAACCACGTAAGTTAACAATGGCACCACCAGCAGCAGTGGCAGTGGTATTGGCAGTGGTATTGGCAACACAAAACAACTGTGAACATGCTGAAAGACAGTCAAGACAATCAGCCACAAGAAGACAATCAGAACTGGTATCTGCACATGCACAGGCTGAACTCAAGTGCCTGAAGGCTCTTCCCCCCCCCTCCCACAAGTGGACCTGGGGTGTTGACATCACAGAGAGTGATGTTTTGGCATCTAACTTGACACCAAAGAGCAAATATTATTCTGGGTATGCTCAGTCTCTGGCTGATGGTGCATACAATAAGAATACGGAGTGGTTGATTACAGCCAGTCTCCCAACCTCTGTTTCTGGTGCCTACAGTTCACCACCCACTGTAACTGGTATAGATGCTGGCTTTTATTTTTCAGATGCTGGATCCAATGATTTAACACATTCTGCTGCTGAGCCCGATGCTGATGCTGATGCCACTGCCAATGCCAATGATGAAGCTGATGATGTTAATGCTCATGCACACACTGCCCTCAGCCAGTCCACTGCCTCTTATGCTGCTATATTATGGGAAGGGGAAGATGATGCATTAGAAGATGCTGATCAGCCTACTGCATTTCAGGCAGCCATGGCTTGGCAGGACCATCATTCAACATCAACATCTTCCCATATAGGTTCTCCAACAGGCTTTGATGCTGCTGCCTCTTACCTTGAAAATTCTATTTCTCCCTCTTCATCTTCCCCCACACCTCCCCTTTCAACTGCTTTCCCCACTGCATCTGATGTGGCTAATGTTTTCCTCTCATCATCAGAGACTCATTCAGAGGCTGATTCTGATGAGGATAGTTTCCAAACTGGGTTTCTCAGCACCTCACAGATAGAAATCCCCACTCCTTCTCGCTTTAGACTCCTGATCTATAGACATGAGGACTTCAGTTATATTGATCACACTTGGTTGCCTGGCTCTGATGATATGATGGACACTACTGACAATGAGTGATAGCTTTCTTCATGTAGATATATGGTGCTTTAATTGGTAAACCAATAATATATATCTTTAAGACCAATGTTCATACCAATTGCCAACCCTGGCCCTGGCCCTGATACATATGCCAATGCTGATGCATGTGTCTGATGCTGTCTCAGAGGTCACCAATCTGTACACCACATTCTTAATATGTCTAGTGTGGTACAGCAAGAATTGAATGGTGTATTCATTTGTTACTATAGTACATACATATATATACATAGAGTTGTCCACTGAACCATGCCTGTGCAATGTTGATCACATAGTGCAATCCCAGCTGCCTAATGCCAATGCTGCTGCCTCTGCTTTATGCTGATGCTGATGCCGCTGACCAATGCTGATGCCTGTGTTGGCCAATTCATTGGTTACCATGTCTGTACAACAACTTACATGTTGTATTGATGAAATAGTGCAATCCCAGCTGCCTAATGCTGATGCCACTGCTGCCCTATCTGGTTGCTAACTGGCATGCTGACCCAATTTTGCAGGCCTGCACACTGCAATAATTGAATTATTGCATAAACATGGCTTTTACTGGATTTATCATACACCAATTTGCATGTGAATCCATGCAGACTACACATGAATTACTACATAAATAAAATTAATTTCCAATTAAGCATACCTGTAATGCCAATCTTGATCCCAATCCCAATCGCAATTCCAATCCCAATCCCAATCCCAATCCCAATCCCAATCCCAATCCCAATCCAAATCCAAATCCAAATCCCAATCCAAATCCAAATCCAAATCCAAATCCAAATCCCAATCCCAATTCTAATGGGGCCACTTCCACTGCCTGAAACTATTTCATAGGTTACTGATGTCTGTATAAGATGTATTACTCTTTGGTCTAGCAACCATTGTAATAGTGTATTGATTTGTTACTATAGGAGGTACACATATATATATTAGAGCATTTGACAGCATCCACCGAATCTATATCATTTGATACACTGTATATGTTTGATAGACTGTATCATTTGACACATTGTAGCTTACCTATGTGATCTGCTCCTTCTAATCTCTGACCTCCTCAATGCCCCTTGCAAATCCCACATCTTCATGAAAATTGACCTTCAACATGCTTACCACTTAGTGCACATCACTGATGGTGATGAATGAAAAATGACATTCCAGACCCGCTATGGGTACTTTGAGTGGCTGGTAGCTCCCTTTGGACTCACTAATTCACCCACAGCTTTTCTGCACTTCATGAATGACATCTTCAGCAACATGCTTGATGTTGTCAGGGTTCAAGATCACTACTACCAAGGTTGGGACTTGGTCAGGGATACACCGGTCTTCTGGTCAGACCTGGTCATTAGTGGTCAGAGGTGCTCAGGGGTTCTGGGCAGAATCCACCAGGCTGTAGTGTGCCAGGTGAGAGGGGCCAGAGAGGACTTGGCTTTAACTTATAAGAAGTTGTGCCCTTCTCCTCGTCAGTTGTCCAATTTTAGGTGGATTGGGTGCAGATGTCCAGCAGGTTTCTGGATGGAGGGCAAGGATAGATTTAAGCAGAGGTCATGGAGTGGAGTGAATTGAAGTTAAGAGGAGCCAAAGAGATTAAGGGTTTAGGTCAAGAACAAGTCAAGGATGATTTAAGGGTTGATATTAGGCAAAGGATGATACAAAGGCAAGATACAATGCAATAGACAATGTAATTTGCAAACTAGAGACTAAGGCTAAGCTATGGGCACTTAAATATCAAGGGCCAGAAGAATAATGGAAAGTGTGGAAGTGTACTAAAGGGTCTTGGTAAGTGTCCATGACCAGAATTGGTAAGACTGTATTAGGAATAAAGTGAGTAAGCAAATGATTGCTAAGGCATGTGACAACTTGTCTGATAATTAAAAGGTACTGCAGCTGGAATGCCAATGGACAAGGTCAGAAAAGAGTTGGAAAGGAATCAGGGATTGTCAGGAATCCAATCAGGTGAAATGGGTCTTGACAGATGTCTGTGTCATTGTCTACCTTGATGATATCCTCATTTTCTCTGACAACATGTCAAAGCACAAGGCTCACACTAAAAAGGTTTTTCAGAGACTCCAGAAACAGAAACTTTACACTTCTCCAAAAAAATGTGAGTTCCACAAAGATACAGTTGAATATCTCAGGTTCATCTTGTCACCGGATGGACTCTGGATGTCTGAAAACAAAGTAAAGACCATCCTGGACTAGCCCATATCCTAAGCCTTCAAACATTGGCAGCAATATCTGGAAGGCTCTGGAAACCCAATCGACGTGATCACTGATCACAAAAATCTGGAATACTTCAGCACCACAAAGCCCCTCACCTGCTGCCAAGCCAGATGGTCAGAGTACCTCTCACAGTTCAACTTGGTCATCCACTTCCACCCCATGGGATTAGAGGCAAAACCTGACATGCTCACTAGACATTGGGATGTCAACTGCAAAGGGGGAAATAGTGACTTTGTCTCAGCAAACCCAAGCAACTTCTGACCCATATTCACTCAAGAACAGCTCACCTCATCACTCTGAGCCACTTACCTCACCACCCCAGTCATCTGACAAGCAGTCCTTATGGACATCAAGAAACTCCACAATGGCATTTGATTCTCCCTGAGCCTTGACCCCATCTCATCCACACACCTCCCAACCCTCTCCGCTCCCAATTGGACTGTAGACAACAGCAGACTTCTCCACCACTTCAACTGGATTTATGTCCTGGATGTAGCAAATCTCCACCTCAAAGTCCTGCAGTACAAGCATGACCATATCCTCTCTGGCCACTTTGGCCAGAACAAGACCCTTCAACTTGTCTGATGTGATTATGTTTGGCCCAACTTACAGACCTTCATACAAGACTTCTGCAAATCCTGTATCATGTGCAAACACTCCAAGTCACCCCAACACAAACCCTACAGATTCCTGAAGCAACTCCCAGTCCCAGAATGGCCTTGGGACTTGATCTCAATGGACTTTATTGAATAGCTACTGGACTCTGATGGCCACACCACTATTCTAGTCATCATAGACGGACTCTCCAAGCAAGGCATCTTCATTCCCACAGTCAATGAAATCACAGCTCAAAAACTTACCAACCTGTTCATCATACACATCTTTTCCAAGCATGGAGTTCTGTTACATGTCACTTGTGACCATAGATCCAAATTCATCTCCTACTTTGGACATGAAGATTTACTTCACTTTGGGTTATCACCTGGAAGGTGATGGACAAACTGAATACCTTAACCAGACCCTTGAACAATACTTATAGATCTTCTGCAATTATCAACAGGACAACTGGTCCCAGCTGTTGCCCTTGGAAAAATTGGCTTAAAACAATGCTCCATCAGCTTCCACCAGAGGTTCACCCTTCTTTGCCAACAATGGCTACCATCAGAACATCACCATTTTCCCTGAATGTGAGCTAGCCTCCCAGCGTGCTCATAACTTCATGATGGACCTCAATGACATCCATCAGGAACTCTGGAAGCAGCTTTCTAAAGCACAGAAGCACTATCAAGATCCAGTGGACAAACACCAGATTCCTGCTCCCAACTTCAATATCAGAGACTATGCCTATGTCGAAGGAGAACACTTATGCACTACTCGACCCTCCAAAAAACTCTCAGAAAAATATTATGGTCCATTTGAAATCATGGCTTGCCTGGCCACCCACTCAGTTACCCTCTATCTTCCAGACCATCTCCAGGCAGTTCACCCTGTATTCCACATCTCACAGCTGGAAGAAGACACCTTGAACACCATTCCTAATTGCACTCAGCCCCCACCTCCTCCAGTTATTATCGATAACAAATTTGAATATGAAATTATGGAAATCCTGCACTTAAAGATCGATAACCATCATCATTGCAAGTTACAATACTTTGTCCATTGGAAAGGTTACCAGGGGACTGATGAAGAAGCTCTTGGCTTTCTGCCACAGAGCTTGATCATGCTCAGGAGTTGCTCGCAGACTTCCACACCCACTACCTGGACAAACCCAGACCACTTTAAACTTAACTCACTCAGTAAGAGACAGCAGTATGAGGCATTTTGATTCTAAAAAAAAAACTAAACAAAAATATTTTTGGTGGGCCCCGACCTATCTCCCCATTATCCTCCTCAACTGGCTCCACCCAGATAACTCCTGCTGCCTCCTCAGCTAGCCCTGCTAGCTCTGCCTCCACTTCTTCCTCACTTCAGCTCTCATCCTCCTCATCCTCCTCATCCTCCTCTTCCATTCCTGCCCATGCCCACTCTGGATTGAAAAGGTAACAGAGATCTCCGCAACCTCCTTGCTGACACTCTCCATCACTGCCTGGCTTTTAATGGGCACCTGCTCCCCCCTGCTCCCACCTGAGGTCCCTCACCTCCCACTTCAACCCCTTGAATGCCACCATGAGCTCCCTCATGAGCTCTGCCATCACACCTCCCACAGCCATTTTCTCCTTCAGGTTCTTCTGCCCCTCCCACACCACTTTCTCACACTTGTGCTTTACCCTTGTGCAGGGCTCACACAGCCGGCCCCAGGCACCCATCCAGAAGCACACCAGTTTTTGATTTGAACATCTAGTTGGGGGATTGTCAGTGTTATACTCAACAATGATGGGATACTACTATGCACCTTTTGCAGGGCCGTGTGGCCTCCACCCACATGACCCCTTCAGATACTGTGTCTGCCTGCCCCTTGCCCTTGGGGTCAGATGGGAGGAAATATGTATGGAAGGATGCAGATGAAGACTTGAATAATAGGTTGGTAGAGGGAACAGTAACATTTAGTGGAGGAAATCTCAATGAAATGGTAATGCCTTCTGCTTTGACTGCTGGCACACTAGGTGGCAACTGAGAAATAGATGCAGTGGGAGCTGAATAAGGCAAATACACATTAGGGTTTTGCAAAGTAAACCCAGTAAGTGGCTGGAAATAGTGTGCTGGGCCCTCAAAGATAAAATTGATCACATCTCATATTGCTTCCAATAAGTATGGCACATTTGCAGGTTGGTTTAACACTGTGATCACAAGGTGGTTTAAACTTTGCTCAAGCTAGTCAGCTCTAAATATCTTGACAAACATGTGGCTTTGGTCATATTGTGCAAGTATGCCTTGTGTCACTAAGTATTCACTAATATTGAAAAATGCATGGTGATGGCATGCAATATCTTCTGTGGTTAACATTCATATTAACCCCACCGATGACGATGTCCATGATTATGGCCTTTATCTTATGAATCAGCTTCTCATGGTCTCTGGGAAATCTCTCGAGAAGGATTGGCCATACATGCCTCAGATCACTCAGAATTGGGATGCCAACATTCAGAACCGGTTGATTGCAGAGCAGCGCAGATACGATGTTGTGGAGCAGGCTGAGTTGGCTGCACACAATCTGGACACTTTCAATCATGATCAGAGGGCTGTCTTTGATGAGATCATGCATGCAGTCAACAACAGACTGGCCAGACATTTTTCCTCCATGGTCCAGGTGGCACTGGCAAAACCTATGTTTACAGCACCCTCTGCCATCAGCTTCGCTCTCAAGGCAAGATTGTCCTCTGTGCTGCATCGTCTGGAATAGCTGCTCTTTTGCTCAAAGGCAGTTGTACTTCCCATTCCTGCTTTTAGATCCCAATCATCATAAACGAGTCATCCACCTGCACCATTTCCAGAGGTTCAACATGGGCACAGCTCCTGCAGCAGACCAACTTGATCATTTGGGATGAGGCACTCATGCAGCATCATCATCTCCATGAAGCTGTCAACTGCACTCTGAAAGACATTCTCCAATGTGACAAACCCTTTGGTGGTGTGCCTGTGGTCTTTGGAGGCGACTTTCATCAGATCCTGCCTGTCATTGAGAAGGGTTCTCGACCTCAAATCATTGGTGCTTCTTTGCAATGCTCTGTTCTCTGGCAACACATCAAAATCCTTCATCTCAAAATCAACATGCGTTTGAACACAGACGATCTTCAGGAGCGCAACTTTGCAAAGTGGCAGTTGGAGGTTGGAAAGGGTGGTCATACAGATGAAGGTGGCACTATCAATCTTCCTGATCATCTCAAATGTCCTCAGAATACCATCGCTTCCCTCATTGACACTATCTATCCTGGCATCTATGATCAGGCTCAGCATTCAGATCAATACTTTTCAGAGCGGGTCATCCTGGCGAGCAAGAATGATGATGTCGACGATTTGAACCATCACATTCTTCACAATTTTCCTGGACAGGAGCATGTCTTTCACAGTGCTGACTCGATTGCAAATGATGAGAATGGTGAACTTCTATATCCCCAAGAATATCTTAACTCCATCAACTGCTTAGGTCTACCTTTGGCACATTTGGCACTCAAGGTCGGCATCCCTGTCATGATACTTTGCAATCTCAATATTGCTGGAGGGGTCTGCAATGGAAGTCGGGGGATATTGACTCGGATCAGGAATAGGGTTTTGGAGATTCAGTTGATCACTAAAGATAATGCAGGAGAGACTGTTTCCATTCCATGGATGTGACTTCGGCCCATTGAAGGTCAACTCCCCTTCACACTCTCTCGACTGCAGTTTGCTGTTCATCTTTGCTTTTCAATGTCGATCAACAAGTCACAAGGGCAGTCTGTGAAGCATGTGGGTTTGGATTTCAGGAGTCCTGTCTTTACACATGGGCAGTTCTATGTGGCAATATCCAGGGTCAAGTCTGTCCACAATATCAAGGCAATATGGCCAAGCTCAGAGGACAGTGCAAAGACAGAAAATATTGTATATGATGAAGTGTTATTAGATTAAAATATATATTGTACATATGTAACTACTACTCATAGAAAATCAATGAACACAGTGAACAACGTGTGCTGGAGGCACATTTAAAAACCTTGTCCATAATAAAGTGAGATCAGTCATGTGAATGTGGTGTGGGTAAATGGATGACAAACTCCGCAGGGGTGGGAGATCCATGACTAACCCTCTACTGTGAGAAAATGATGACAAATATAAGTTATAGGTGGGAAATGAACTTTTTGGCTAATTCCATTACATTACATTTCAAAAATTGGCCGAAAAAAAATTTCGGCTATTTTTAGGCTAGATCAACATTGTAATAATGGTTCCCATGATAAGAAAAAATTTTGGCCAAGTTTTGGGCCTGATCACAAATGCAATATAACTGTTCCCATCAGAACAAATATTTTCCTGATGACAAATATAATAAGGTGTTCCTATCATGACAAATCTAATAACTGAGTGTAGGAACAATATTTTCGGCTAATTTTTGGCTTACTGGGTGTAGGAACCCAATTTTCGGCTGATTTTTGGCCACTTCTAGCTTTTCTGCTCTCTTTCTGGCTCTGGGCTCTTTTCCAGTGGGGTTGTTTTTGCATTCTTGGGGTATCTGTAGACCAAGGTGAAGCTCTGTGAAGTCCTACCTCCCTGGCTTCTCTTTTTTCAACAAAAGGAGTGTCTGCCAGTTGTTTTTTGGACCTCTCTCAGGGCACAGTGTGCAGGGAGATTGGGCTGGCGGGTTTGCAGTTGCCTCCCCTTCCATTTTTGGAAGTTGCTCCACTATCAACTGCCACTGTTTGCACCAATTTCACAGCCTCCTGCAAGATTGTCACATCCTCCACTGCTGTAAGAGAGCTCTCCAATTCCCATGGACCCAACTCCACCCAACACTCCTTGATGTGTCTGGACAGCCATGCAGCAAGCTGAACAGGACCAATGGACCTTGGATAGCCCTACTCGCCACCGGACTCCACACCATGCTTGCACAATGCACATTGCCGCCACCCCATAATATTGCCTTGCTGAATGCCAATCCTTTTATTGCTGCTCCTCCACTACCTCCTCAATACAATCACCTTCCTCCTCATTTGGCACAGCAGCTGGTGGCACTTCCTCCCCTTCCACAGATTGCAAGAGGCAGGGGCAGAGGAAGGGGAAGAGGGAGGGGAAGAGGCTCAAGTCATGCTGCTCTACCTCAGCCTGTTGTTGCTCCTTTACACAATCCAGCTCTCCCATATTTTTTACATGCCCCTCCTGCACCTCCTGTTTTTGATCCTCCTGTTCCTGCACCTCCCATTCCTGCACCTCCCATTCCTGTTGCTCCTCCTGTATGTTGAATTGTTCTGCCAGGTGATGGATCATGACTAACAGCATATTGATGTAGCCTCTTCCTCCTACTCCGGTGCCTCCAATGATTGTCCCTCCTGCTGTCCCTCAACCCATTGCTCTTAGATTAACCTTGGCTGAACTCACTGCCTGGCATGCTACACTTCCACCTCTTTTTCCGGCTGTAGCTGTAAGTTGGATTATTCTTGCAGGTGACAGACATTCAACTGACCATAAATTTTGTAGCCTCCTTCTCCTGTTTTTTACCCTCCTGTTCCTGTTCCTCCTGTTGCTGGACCTGCCATTCCTGTTGCTGGACCTGTTCTTCCTGTTGCTGCTCCTGCTTTTCCTGTTGCTGCTCCTGCTTTTCCTGTTGCTGCTCCTGCTTTTCCTGTTGCTGCTCCTGCTTTTCCTGTTGCTGCTCCTGCTTTTCCTGTTGCTGCTCCTATTCCTCCTATTGTGGCTCCTGCTCCTGTTCCTCCTGTTCCTGCTCCTGTTCCTCCTGTTGCTGTGCCTGCAATGGCATGGGCTGAGCTTTCTGCCCAGCATGCTGCACTTCCACCTTTTGAAGCTGTATGTTGCATTATATTTTACATGATGTGAAATGGTCTGACAGTATGATGATGTAGCCTCCTCCACCTCCACCTCTGCCTCCACCTGTTTTTGATCCTCCTGCTGCTGTTCCCCCTGTTCCTGCTGCTATCCCTGTTGCCAATATCCCTCCACATGTATGCTCATATCTTATTTTGTAATTTTTTATTTGGTGACTGACCTTATTCTCCAAGGTCGCTCAGCTTATCGATCCTGCACCACCACCACCATTTATTTTGCCTTCTGCCTGCCAGCCATTTAATCCAGATTGGCCTGTTCATGATCTGGGAAATATGGATGTAGAGTGCCCTGATTGCCATGCTTTGCACTGGATGGCTGAACGTCTTATGAAATCCTCAAATATCCATCTGCGATTTGGCATGTGCTGCCTGAGTGGAAAGATCACTTTACCACCTCTTTACCCTGTCCCACCTGAGCTTATTCAATTGCTCACTGCTCAGGATGACATTGGAAAATCATTTTGTGATCACATCTGCATTTACAATAATGCACTCACCATGACTTCTATCGGTCGCAAGATTGATGAGTCAGTCAATGAGGGTGAAGAGGCTGTGAATAATGGCATTGGTCCCTATGTCTACAAACTCCATGGTGAGCTGTCCCACAAAATCGGATCTCTTCTTCCACCAGAGAAAGAACCTCCTGTTTATGCTCAGCTATATATTTATAATCCTGCCGATGCAGTCAACTTTCCCATGGCCAATGCCTGGAACACTCACCTCCATCACCACACTTTGCTCACTCTTCAGGACATGCTCCACCATCACCATCCAGCAGTTCAGATGTACAAGCAGGCTCATGAGCTCACCAGAAACTTGCCTCCACACCAGCAGTGCAAGATAGCTTTGCGTTTTGATCAATCCTGTGACCGTCGCTGCTACAATCTGCACAATGCTACCAACAATGAGATTGATGTCATTCTTCCAGGTGATGGCAATCAGCCAGAAAGCACATGCAACATCGTTCTCTACTGCAGGCATGGCCCTCCCCTTTAGCACATCAGTGACATCCATCCCCTCTATCCGGCCCTTCACTATGTTTTGCTGTTTCCTACTGGCCAGCTCCAATGGCACCCTCAAATCAAATATGCAGCTGTTGATGCCAACAACCGAGGTGGTGCCAGAGTTCACAAACATGTCTCCAAATCCAAATTTTTCTGCTATCACCTCCACCTTCGACCACCTGCTGTTGAGCCCCAGCATATCTTTCTGACTGGAAAGCTCTTTCAGGAGTTTGCGTGTGATGGATGGGCCACTGCTGAGCAGGATCGATTGCACTGGATTTTGATGAATAAGGACACCATTCATGGCGAAGTCCATGTTGGCCTGGCAGATGCTGTGGCTGCAAACATCGATGTGAACACAGAGTCTCTGGGTCAAAGAATCATTCTTCTATCGTCCTTTGCAGGAAGCACACATCACATGCAGCAGCTTCTTCAGGATGCATTCACCATCAATTGTCACTGCAATGGAGGCAATCTCTTTCTCACCATCACTGCCAACCCTGCCTGGCCTAAAATATGGGATGCTCTTCATCTGGGGCAGACTGCAGCAGATCACCCAGATTTGGTCGTTCGTGCATTCTATGCAAAGCAGAAGGAGATGATCAAGGATATTGAGGCTAGCATATTTGGAAAGGCTGTGGCTTATCTATTCACCATCGAGTTTCAGAAGCATGGCCATCCTCACATGCACTGCATTATCTTTCTCGATGAGCAATCCAAGATTCACACCCCCAAGCAGATAGACAGCCTTCTGTCTTCAGAGTTTTCTGACGATGATCCTGAGCTCCTTGACCTCATCAAGAAGTTCATGGTCCATAAACCCTGTGGTGCAGAGAACCCTGCAGCTCCTTGCATGGTGAATGGACAGTGCTCCAAGGTTTCCCCAAGCTATTCAGGGATCAGATGACTATCTCTGAGGATGCCTATGCCTCTACCAAGCATCGGGACACTGGACAGATATATCATGTTTGGGGAAAGCAGGTCGACAATTGTTGGGTGGTCACTTACTCTGCCTATCTCATCTGGAAGTACCATTGCCACATCAATATCGAATTCATCAAGTACATCTACAAATATGTCTACAAAGGCCATGATCACATCACCATGGAGTTTGGAACTTGCAACGATGAAGTCAGGCAGTACCTCGACACTCGCTACATATCTGCATGCGAAAGCATCTGATGCCTCTTCCACTTCACCATGCATGGTGCTTCTCCCAACATCGTCCATCTTCACGTCCACCTTCCTGGCCAGCAGTATGTCACTTGGAATCAGAATGGTCCACAGTCTATCCAGGAAATCGTCCAGCATGCTGCACAGCATGACACCACCCTCACTGCCTTCTTCAAGGCCAATCAGGAGTATCCAGAGCTTGCACAGGTCGTTTTTTACCAGGACTTTCCATCCAAATTTGTGTGGGATTAAAGGGCTCACAAGTGGAAGCCCAGGCAGAGAGGATTCACCATTGGAAGGATGTTCTATGCTCCACCCAGTGCCAGTGAATGCTTTACCTCAGGCTGCTTCTCACTGCTGTGAAAGGTGCTACATCATACAAAGACCTTCGCACTTTTTAGGGCATCATTGCACCCTCATTCAGAGAGGCCTGCCTTGCCCGGGGCCTTTTGGAGGATGACCAAGAGTGGCAGCAGTGTCTGGAGAAAGCAAAGTCCATGGCAACTGGTCATCAGCTTCGCAATCTTTTTGTCACCATCCTTCGGGACTGTGCTCCCTCTGATCCTGTCCGCCTCTGGAATACATATTGGCCTCACATTTGCGATGACTTGAGATATCAGCTCCTGCACACCAACATTCGTATCAACCCTACTGATGACGATGTTTATGATTATAGCCTTTATCTTATCAATCAGCTTTTCATGATCTCTGGGAAATCTCTCGAGAAGGATTGGCCATACATGCCTCAGATCACTCAGAATTGAGATGCCAACATTCAAAACTGGTTGATCGCAGAGCAGTGCAGATATGATGTTGTGGAGCAGGCTGAGTTGGCTGCACACAATCTGGACACTTTCAATCAGGATCAGAGTGCTGTCTTTGATGAGATCATGCATGCAGTCAACAACAAGACTGGCCAGACATTTTTCCTCTATGGTCCAGGTGGCACTGGCAAAACCTATGTTTACAATACCCTCTGCCATCAGCTTCGCTCTCAAGGCAAGATCGTCCTCTGTGCTGCATCATCTGGAATAGCTGCTCTTTTGCTGAAAGGCAGTTGTACTTCCCATTCCTGCTTTCAGATCCCAATCATCATAAACGAGTCATCCACCTGCACCATTTCCAGAGGTTCAACACAAACACAGCTCCTGCAGCAGACTGACTTGATCATTTGGGACGAGGCACTCATGCAGCATTGTCATCTCCATGAAGCTGTCTACTGCACTCTGAAAGACATTCTCCAATGTGACAAACCCTTTGGTGGTGTGCCTGTGGTCTTTGGGGGGGACTTTTATCAGATCCTGGCTGTCATTGAAAAGGGTTCTCGACCTCAAATCGTTAGTACTTCTTTGCAATGCTCTGGTCTCTGGCAACACATCAAAATCCTTCATCTCAAAATCAACATGCATTTGAACACAGACGATCTTCAGGAATGCAACTTCGCAAAGTGGCAGTTGGAGGTTGGAAAGGGTGGTCATACAGATGAAGGTGGCACTATCAATCTTCCTGATCATCTCAAATGTCCTCAGAACACCATCGCTTCCCTCATCAACACCATCTATCCTGGCATCTATGATCGGGCTCAGCATTCAGATCAATACTTTTTGGAGCGGGTCATCCTGGCGAGCAAGAACGATGATGTCGATGATTTGAACCATCACATTCTTCACAATTTTCCTGGACAGGAGCACATCTTTCACAGTGCTGACTCGATTGCAAATGATGAGAATGATGAAGTTCTATATCCCCAAGAATATCTTAATTCCATCAACTGCTCAGGTCTATCTTTGGCACATTTGGCACTCAAGGTTGGCATCCCTGTGATGATACTTTGCAATCTCAATATTGCTGGAGGGGTCTGCAATGGAAGTCAGTTGATATTGACTTGGATCACAAATAGGGTTTTGGAGATTCAGTTGATCACTAAAGATAATGCAGGAGAGACTGTTTTTATTCCACAGATGTGACTTTGGCCCAGTGAAGGTCAACTCCCCTTCACACACTCTCGACTGCAGTTTGCTGTTCAGCTCTGCTTTTCAATGTCGATCAACAAATCACAAGGGCAGTCAGTGAAGCATGTGGGTTTGGATTTCAGGAGTCCTGTCTTCACACATGGGCAGTTCTATGTGGCGATATCCAGGGTCAGGTCAGTGCACAATATGAAGGCAATATGGCCAAGCTCAGAGGAAAGTGCAAAGACAAATAATATTGTATATAATAAAGCATTATCAGGTTAAAATATATATCGTACATATGTAACCACTACCCACAGAAAATGTTATTCACATCCATCTACCAAGTCATACGTGCTGCATGCTTCATCGAACATATCCCCAATGAGAGCCTGAAGGTTGATTCAAGATCAGCAGTCAGCTCAGCCATCAGCACCATTGTCTGCTGGTTGGCTATCATTGGGTGGTGAGCTGGTGATCACAGGGGAAGGGATATACTGCTGATAGCTATCAAGGCACTTATCCATGGTATCACTGGTGAACATTTGCCCTGGTGCCGGCTTACTATTATTCTCCACCAATCACACACACATGAATCCACCAGATGGCTAGGACCATCACTAGTAACACCATCATTCAATGAGGCCAAGAGAGATGGATGGAATCCAAGGGGTAGGTGGTCCAAATTGACATTGGCAAAACTGTCAGCCAAGGACCAAAGAAGGATTGGCACCTCCATCGTAAGGCTGATGAAGGTGCCGATGCTGATGCATGACATGACATACATCTGTCATACTTGTCAGTGATGTATACTTACTTCCTTTAGGAAAGATTGCAACATACAAGCTCAGCATAGAGAACTTTCTGCATCCAACATTGTTTTACAAAGCTTGCCTGGTCTAACTGCAACAAAATTCAATGGAATGGCAATCACCAAATGATCCTACCACTGCCAATTGTATGTCTGCCAATCCTACCACTGCCAATTGTATGTCTGCCAATCCTACCACTGCCAGTTGTCTGTCTGCTGATCCTGCTGCTGCAGATTGTATGTCTGCTGATCCTTTCACTGCTGATTGTCTGTCTGCCAATCCTACTGCTGCTGATCCTACCATGGCTGATCCTACCATTGCTGATCCTGATGCCAATCCAACTGTTGACAGTCCTAATGCCTTTGCAATAGGATCCTCTGTCCGAGTTCACCTGGATAGTTGGTGAGGTTTAGGACATTGCAATCTTTCTTGAGTTGAAGTGCTGTTGCCTTCCAACAGTGATAGATCAATTGGGTCAAGGGGCATCATTTACATCATTATTTAAAGGTAATATAGGTGTGATGGACTTCTCATAAATGTGTCAAGGAATGACATACTTTGGTTCACCATCACCTGGACCATTAATTGGCTGTGGTCAAGTCACACCAGCTGTGCAGAGTATGTCCATTGTTATTTGATTGACTTGCACATAGCTCAACTGAGCTGGATCTGTGATTTGCAAGGAATTGGGGGTTCAGAGATGGGTGCCTGTTCTGCTCTCGATCATCAGTGCAGTTGTTTTCACTTTTGTTTCACTTTTGCCCTTTTTCTGCCTCTTGATTGACCTTGGGGCTCAGCATCAGCATCAGGAATGGCATTGGCATTGGCATGCAGGCCAATGCCAGTGATGGACTTGGCATCAGGTATTGCATCACCATTCCATTGTCCACTGCATTTGGAAATGCATCAGGAAGGTGAAGGGTTATTTAAATTATCAGGATAGTGTGCAGGAGACACACTCTCATTGCTCACTTTGATTCCTTTGAACCTGAATGCTCTTCCAGGGCCCTGCACTGTTTGATGCTGCAGAATGTGGTCAAAGAAGTCTTCTATGACACTCTTGTGCATGTTCCATGAGTCTCTGAATTTGAACCTTCCTGGGAGATATTTGCTTGACTTTGAAGTTGTTTGATTTGAGCAAGTAGCCCTTCATCATTCACCAGTTGTTCAAAAGCCAGGTTGTTAGTTCCTGGTGATGTGATCAGAAATAGAACCTTCACATGTGTCAAGTTGATGGTTCACCTTGGCATGTAGGCAACTCTCCTCCTCATCCATTGGGGCCCTCTTGATTGACACCCAGTAATTGAATATAGCAGGGAGAATGTCACACTTGAGTATTTGCAACCGGCCAGCTTTGGATTCCTGTGATTGGAATGCATCTCTATAAGGCTCGATGATTTTCTGCTCTTCAACTGCATATCTTCCCATGCAATACTGTCTCACACCCAGGTTCTCTGATGGCTCAGGCAGCATTGGAGGGGGATTGATGTTGAGGAAAGAATTATTCTTGTCATCATCAGGCATAACATATTATCAGCACAAGGATAACATGAGCATCACATGAGGACAATAGTACAATAAATAGTCCATCATTGCAATTGATTCCCCCCAATCATCATGAGCCTGACAAGAGCTCCTTACAAGAGAAAGAGAAGATCAAAGAAAAATGCCCCCCTGCATGAGGACCATGATGATGCAGTTGATACTGTTACACATGTAGAAGTTGAGGTCAACACGAGACATGGATCAAAAACAAAGCATATCAAGGTTTCCTTGCCTCTGGTTACAGAAGAACATGGTGAATCGAGCTCAGCTGGTATCCATGACAATCCAGGTCTTGCTCCAGAATGGAGTATGCAAGAACCTCAGGTGGCTGATAAGCCGGTTTGGCCATGGATTGGCATGGTCAGTTTCTGACATGGATTGACTTATTGATGCTCATATACAACTAATAGAGACAGAAGGACTATGTATTGCAGTTTGTGGGACAAGTGGATGAATTGCTGTAAGCATCCCAGGCTCAGCAGGCATGGTCCATCGACAAACAAGTTTGCAACCACTGTCAACTGAATAAATGGGCAATTTGGAGATGTGTTGATTGTTCACTAGAAAGCACCTTTGCTGGACATGTATGCATATAACACACAGGCAGAATCCCTTTCATCACATTGAATGCTGGACTGGCATGCACTTCTACCATGTTGAGCTATAGGAGGTTGGCATGTACCTTTTGGTCCAGCACCAAACAGATCAGCCAATTTGCAATGCTCTTAACTTTCAAATGAAATATCTGGAGATATTTGAAGAGATGAAGGACAAAGTTGAGGCAGAGTCAGCCAATTATTACTTGGCAATGGCAATGGCAACAGCTCACCATCATGAGTTGGCATTGGGAATGACAGAGAGTACAGCAGATGATGAGACTGGGGCCAATGCAGCCTTTTTTGATCACCTTGATGCCCTTTGGCATCAAGAAAAAGGCAATAATAACATCAATAACAGCTTATAAGACTTCTTTGATGGTGATGATGAACATGAAGTTGAAGATGCTGATAAAGACATCCATGGGTTTTGTTATGGCAACACCCACTAAACTGCTAGCTGGACCATGTGGGCTCTCCTACAAGAAGGCGGCAGGGCACACACATGTGATGGGGGTTTTGATGAATTTGATGTGAGGGGTTAAAAGTAGATGAGTTGGCTGAAAAAGGCTTTTTGCACCACAAATGTGGATGGAATACCTAAGAGAACTCAACTGAGGTCCCCAGGTATATTTTTTTTAAGTTTATATACTATGTTACATGTATTGTAATATGTTGTTACCAATGTGTTCATACATGCACATACATATTGATGCATGTAAATATAAAATTCCCATGCTGACAAATGTAGCATTTGTAGGCATTTGGTAGCATTAATTTGACATAATAAAATAAAATAAGATAAAATAGAATAAAAATAGAATATTATTATGTAATAGGAATGCTAGGAGACTGTTTCCTAACATTACCCCCCTTTCATGCCTCAACTTCCAGGTGAGAAAATATTGCATCTGTCCCCTCTGTGCAATTCTGGTAGGGCCAGAAATTCATCCCCTCATACACCATTCTAGCAATGAGATGTGGAGTATTTGGATTATGTTTAAAGAATTGCACAATTGCATTACATGCTTGCTTACAATTCTCTTTGGGTTCCCATGAGTTATTTTCATTGGTGTAGTTCTTCCACTTGATTAAGAACTCCAATTTATTTTATCGAAGATGTGAGTCTAAAACCTCTTCCACTACATATTCTGGAGCACCTTCTACCATTATTGGAGGTTGCAGAGTAGTTTGTTGACCAGGAATAGTGGGTGGGCAGTAAGGGCATAAACAGGAAATATTAATTTCAGGATCAATCTTAAATGATTGAGGTAATTTTAACACTACTGCATTGGGCAAAATTATTTTAGAAATCATCATATGGGCCAACTTGCTTCTCCATAAGCTTTTTTGAAGGTCATGAAATATTTAGATCCTTGATACTTAGCCATACCAAGTCACCAACTTTGTACTCTGGAGCAACAGCTCAAGTACAATCCACATGTCACATCATATCATCATGTGCTTTCATCAATGCCACCTCTGCTTCCTCCTGCACCTTTCACATTTTTGATACAAAGTCCTCCACTGACTGTACCTTGACTTCCCTTTGAGGTTCTATTCCCATTCTGAAAACTGCTTCAACTCCTAATTCATTCTCTATGTCTGCCCATCAGTTTGTGGGTGATATGCCATAGATAACTTGGTTTGAATCCCCAATATGTTATTTAACTCTTGCATAAATGCAGAAGCAAATTGTGATCTGTGATCAGAGATAACCATATTAGACAATCCATGTAATCGCCATACCTGATTTAGATAAAGATGCACCAAGCCCAATGATGAGGTTTCTGCAGTAGTAGGAATAATATGGACTTCCTTTGTGAAGCAGTTGCATACTACAAATATTCCATCATATCCTTGAGCTTCAGGTAATCCTGTGATAAAGTCCACAGATATGTCTCGCTATGGCACTTTAGGTATAGGGTTTGGCATTGATTTCCCTGCAGGCTTTTCTGGAAATTGCTTCCCCCTCATGCACATATCACACCCATCCACATACCCCAACACATACTTTGAAATTCTGGGCCACCAATAATTTCTCATCACCAATTCCAATGTCTTCCACCTTCCTGTATGTCCAGCAGCTGGCATATTATAATGTAACTGGACATTCTCCCTTCATAAATCTTGATCCTTTGGTACATATACCTTTCCTCTGAACAACACTAACCCTTGTTCTTCAACCCATTCATCTCCTTTAATATTACCTTTCTTCTCTCCCCTCAAAGCTTTCACAGCTTCCACTACTTCATCATCCATCTCTGAACATTGTCTAATTTTAGACAACATTTCTGTCTCTGAGCTATCCACCAATAGATGCCCTTGACACATAGCACAAATATGAAAGTATTCAGGTTTGAGTAGGGTAATATTTTTATTGTCCTCCTCCACCCCCTTTTTATGATCTGTACATCTGGATAATGCATCTGCTTTCCTCATCAAGCTTCCTGCTTTGTGGACTAAGTAAAAATTACAACACAATAGGAATAATGCCCAACACACTTGTTAATGGTTAAGCTTTTTAGTGGACATGAAGTACTGCAGATTTTGATGATCCATCCAGATTCCAATCTGATGTGTACATCCCTCCAAATAATGTCTCCACACTTCCAATGCTCATATTATTCCCAACATCTCTTTGTCATGCACATCATAACTCCTCTCCACATCATTCAACCCTCAAGACAAATATGCACAAGGATGCCATTTGTCATCTTCACATAACATTGATAATACCACTCCAGTAGCAAAGTTGGATGCATCTGATTCCACTCGTAAGGGACACATGAAATCTACTGGGGCTAATATTGGCTCTTTCACAAACTTCCTCAAATGTGGTCTGCTGTTGTTCTCCTCATCTCCACACTACTCCCTTTCACATAAGGTTATGTAAGGGTGCAGCAATTTTGGAAAAATTATGAACAAAGTGACAATGATAGTTTGCGAGTCCCAAGAAAGCCTGAACTTCCTTGATATGGGTAAGCATGGGCCAATCAACAATTGCCTGTACCTTCATAGGATCCATCTTGATTCCATCAGGACCAATTATTAATCTCAAAAACTTGATCTTGCTTGCCCCAAACACACACTTTGCCAGTTTAATGAATAAATCATTCTCTGCCAATCTTCATAATACCTCCTGCACTTATTGCCTCATGATTTTTTTCATCCTCTGTGAATATAAAGATGTTGTCAATAAATATTATTACCATGCCTTTGTCTATTACATCCTTGAAAATGTCATTCATCATATTTTGGAAAGTTGGGGGACTATTGGTCATCCCAAAAAACATGACAAGCAGCTCAAAGGATCCTCAATGCATGGCAAATGCAGCCTTCCACTCATCTCCTTTCTTTATCCATACATTGTTGTACCCCCAGCATAAATCCAATTTTGTAAAGACCTTGGCCTTTCCCACCTTGTCAATTATCTCTGAGATCAATAACAAAGAATGCACATTCTTTGCTGTCCACTCATTCAGATACCTATAATCTGTACACATCCTCTTCCTCTGATCCTTTCTTGGTACAAAGAATATTGGTGATGTCTGTGGTGATTTCAAAGGTCATATGTATCTCTTGCGCAATTGTTCATTAAGGAATGCATCCACTTCTTCTTGTTCCTTCAGAGATAATGGGTAGACTTTTGACCTCTTCAGCACAAATCCTGGCTTCATTTCAATTGCATGATCCCATGGCTTTCACACTGGCATCCACTCCAATTCCTTCTTCTGAAAAACTGACAAATATTTTTTTGGCACCCACTCCTCCACTGGCTTCTCCACTTTCATAGCATTTTTATCCCATGACTGTCCTCCATGAATTTCCCTAAAGGTTTGCTTCTGTTCTTCCTTACTGGTCATGATTGGAACTTCCCCGTTTGGCATGTCCTCATCTTCCACTTCCTCCATCATAACAGAATACTTTCTCAGATGTTCTTTCTCTTTTCTTTCCTTCTTTCCTTTTTTTACTTTCCTCCCATATACATTACATTCTTTAGGACAATGAGTCATGTGTACCTTCCCAGTTTTCCAATCAATTTTGGGGTTTTGCTTTTGTAACCATGGACATCCAATTATCAGATTGGTTTTCCCAAGGTTGCACACCTTAAATATGGCTCATTCCTGATGATCCTGATACTTCAGTATCATCATCACCTCCTCCTTGATAGTTCCTCCATGATTGATCATACTGTCAATATTGTACACCATTATAGGTTGTGGCAGTTTACGCCTGTGAATACCATTTCTGGTAATTAAGAACTGATTAATGAATAATCCAGTAGCACCACTGTCAAGCAATGCCTCCACATTAATTGCTGCATGTGTGTCCACTGTATTCAGTCCTACTGTCAAGCAAATTTTGGGTTCTATCCACACAGAGTGAATAAAGAATTTAGGGGTCTTCAGAAATAAGGCTGGGCATTTTTCTTTATCGCATAAGTGATGATGGTCGTACTCCTCAATTTCTCTTTCGGGTTCACTTTGGGATTCCTCAGATACTAATACATTATATTGATTCTGGGTCACCAATGGGGAAACCTTCACTGGGACTCTTCCACAAAATTCTTCTGCTTATCTTCCTTCAACTTCACTTCCTCAATTGTCACTTCCCTAATCTTCCTTTTCTGCCTACAATTCCTAGCTATATGCCCTAATTGCCCACAATTAAAACATTTAAATGGGGTTCATCTCCCTACTTGATCAATATCCATTGCATCTGCCAATGCTGCTGACTTCTTAACAATAGGTGTCACTGCCATGGCCAATGGCTGTGCCCTCAAAGCTTGTACCTGAGGCATCCTTCCTTTCTCGGACTTTTCTCCTGATGACTTCCCAAATCTGGTGTTTTCATACATCAATTTCGACTCTGCCTGTTCCTGTCAATATTGCTGATCGAGATGCATTGCCCAATTATACCACTCATCTGACCTCTCTGGCATAGAAGGTAGTCGATAGACAGACTTGAATAACAAGGGATTTAATTCTGCTTTCAAAAATTCTACCAATGCAGCTTCTCCCATATCTGTCTGTGATGCTTCTGCCTTGAACTGCAAAATAAATTTGTCTGCTGTCAGAGAACCTTGGTGCATGGTTTTTAATTTAGCATTAGCTGTTGCCTTTGGATTAGGATCTCCAAACTGTGCCTCCAGTCTCTCCAAAAATTCCCTGAAGGTTCCAAACAGTTTATATCCCACGGCAATTTAATTAATGGCTTTGTTTCTCCAGAACTGTGCTTTCCCTTCCTGAATGTATGAGAGAGCAAATAATTCTAGACTCGGTTGTACAAAACTCAGGCTTTCTCCCATGGATGTACAATACTATAGAGCTGATGAAGGGTTTCATATTCTCCATGGTGCTGTCAAAAATTTGCAGGGGCACGTATTTAGATAAACATGTTTTTCCATTCTCAGATCTCTCCTCTGCATGCAGATCATCCTGAGACATCCACTCTACCATCTTCTCCATCTCATCATCTTTATCTTCCACTATCTCTGCTTTTATTTCTGCTTGTTTGGGCTGGGATGCTGCCAATACTGACACTAGTTGGGACATTTGTGCTGTAAGCACATCAATTTTGGCTTCTAGCGCTGGCATGGGAACAGGATTGTGTCCAGGATTTGAAATTGCTTGTTCTGTCATGATGACATAATCTGTGATGAGTCACTTCTTCGGCTGTGTCAAGATTCGGCTGCAGAATTTTCTCGCAGGTTGAAACTCTCATTACCCTAACAGTGTGGTGGGGCCACCCCGGTTTTCCTTTTCGGTTCTAAGTTGCGTGGCACAAGAATTGGACTTTGAACATTGGGAAACGACACTTGGTCTGTCTGACTGTTTTCATGCTATCAAAATACCTTTGTGCTACAGGTAAGGAACAAGTCTGTAGTCTGCCTAGGAAGATGTACAAAGGAAAGAAAGGAGATTAGGGCCACGAAAACATCTAATGATCATCCACATAGCTGCGCAACGGCCAGTCCCATTAAAGCTAACATGGATTGGTAAACTACACTATCATTGTGGAAATAGGATGTGTAATTTACAATGACAGAGATTGAGTGTGATAATAATGATACAACTAATAGCAACCTCAACAGGACTGTTACACTACTTTATGTAGAACCTTCTATGCAAGTGACAGTCAGACGTAGAATCTACAACCCGTCTACCTGATCCATCTCATCGCTCAGCTCAGATGGTTTCCCAGAAGGTTGACATCTTTCCAAGTCCACTAAGAAAACATCACCGCTATCCTTCCTACAAAAGTTACGACGCGCGATATCGCCGTGGATAAACCCAGCATCGTGAATCCGTTGGAGAGCCGCTTTCATCTTTGTGCGAAGTGTCTGGTCGATTTGTTCGTCTTCAGAGAAGGCATTACCGACAGGTTCCAGAGCAAGGAACTGCAGAATCCCCCAAATTTCATAGAAGCCGTGCAGTGTGGGTATCACTTCGCCTTGGAGATCTTGCAGAGCAGCATAGGCGCAAGCTTCATCATCTAGTGAACTTGCTGCATCGGGATAGCGCAAGGCATCAACAACTTTGCAGACAACGTGGAGGTCACGACCCCCAACGGATGGTGGTAGAAATCGCGCGGTTACTACACAACCATTCGCTCCACGGCGAGCGGAGCTGAGGTCAAAGCGACAAAGGCGAAAGTCAATAGCAAGACACTGGTATGCACCATTGACGGGTTGCATATGATATCTTTCAGCGACGCCGACGGCTGCCTTCCTGTCCTTCCAGGCAGCCGATGAGGTTCTAAAGGTTCGACCCGGAGGGGCGGAGGATGGGGTAGGGGATGAATAGAACCAGTTGTCTTCCGCAAGCAACACGATGCCGACCCACGCTTTCAGCATCGAGATAGGTTGGCCAGGTCCGAGTTCGACGAGATAGTACTGAAGGGTCTTGCGATCTGGGGTTTCAGCGCGGCGCAGGAACAAGGCATGCTTCCAATTGGTGAGGATACCAAACCTGTTGTTGTTGAAGGTCATATATCCGTAGGTCTGTTCGAGAGCATGCAAGGATTGTCGGCTGAGGGCGTCACGATGAGTGCCATTAAAGGCAGCGACAAGATTCACCAGATCCGCCGCCCACCAAGTTTTGTACTCGACCTACACCAGCGGGGTTTAACAAGTACACAGGTAGGACTGATACACATACGATAACTTTCGGGTGCGACTGTGTCCCGGGAGACATAATCCACGAGAAATCCGGATCTCCAACAACTGCTCTATTCCCACCACCTGGCATGGAGAAACGTCCGTTCACCCCTAACCTCTTCAACACGGCTTCAGCCGGTACATGTAATGCGCTATATGCGTGGGCGCGGATACGTTCTTCGTTCTCAACAACGGTGTCCCGTGTCCAGCAGTCGATGTCAAAAGGGGTGGGAGGTAAATGTGCGTGAGAGGTTGCAGATAAGATGGCTTGGTGAATGTCATTCGGGAAGGAGGTCCAAGGAGTGAGGGTCTGAAGATCTGTCCTAGGATATGTCCGTGGACCGGATTTAGCCTCACTATGGATACCAGATGCGTCGAGAACTGCGTCTCCATAATTCGTAAAAGGGAGATCTGGGAGGCTGGTTTGCATTATATACAAGGCAAGCGTGATGTATTACAGTTACGATTTCCACTGGGCCATGCACTCCATGATCGATATTACTTGTTTGTTGTTTGTGGGGTTATGTAATTAATTAAAAATAAATTCCCTTATTCGTCGTCCACTCACCTCGCTGGTCTCTGCTGCACTCGCTCACGTTCAGAACATGCGAGAATCAAGTCCTGACTGCTTTTCTCAAGTTGACGACTTGGGCCAGGCTTTTCTGGCTGGCTACCTTTCCAATGCCTCGGGGCTCCAGTGCCAGTTTGGAACAGGCAGGCAATTCCATCAATCAATCAAGTGCATTGTTTCTGCTCCGAATGGGCAACATGACTGCTTGCTGATGTACCGTTGGTAGGCCAGAACCATTCGCGGACGACCCTCATGGCGGTGGCTCTGGAGGGGAAACTATTGGGAATTATGGTGGGTGCATGTGCCCCTTTGTTGCCCCTTTTTTATTTCCTCAGTTGTTTCTCATTGACAGGACGCAGTGACGAGTGCATTTTAGGGGAGGATGTCCCAGGAGGTGTACCCGAGGAACAACCAGGAGCAGATGCAGGCACGTCATGCAAATTTTCAATATCAAATTAAGGCTAATGCATCAGTCATTTTTACAGCTAATGCAGAATCAACAGACATATCAAAGCATAAACAGGGTCATTCCAAAAGGGTTATCAATTCAAATGAGCCAGTATTCAGACACAGCTTGATATTAGATTATCATTGACATGGTGTGGGAACTCAATACTTCATGGGAACTCAATACTGAGGTTGATACTAAGCCCACAAACCCCACTATCGAGCCTGAAGTTCAGGGTCCTCAGTCCATTTTTAGCCTCTGCAGTTCTAGAGACAAAGAAAAACAAATGGTCTGCAAGACTGCAATGCAAGACAGCTTGTTGCTCTGACTTGTGCAATTTATTTACATGTGGATAGGTGCTGTTGCAGTCTGGTTCTTGGGTTGTTTATAGTGTTGTCACTCAGACACTTCTTGATCTCGTACTGCCACCACCTCAAATTGTCCCATGGTTGGACAGAGAGGAGGACCAGTGATAGCACAGAATAGCATCAATAAACACACTCTAGGCTGCCATGTATTCCTATTCCCACTGTCTTTAGGCCTTGAGGCATCAGCCAACACCAACTAGAGGTTCCACACCCCTAGTTTCCACCACCAGCTTGGCAATGTCTGACCACTGGGGATATGCCAGACAACATGGCCCCAATCCCAAATCCAGCCACTAGCCTTAGACCATGGCAAACAAAGCTAACTGCAAGCCCCCCAGTCAACCAGGGAAAGACAGACACTACTTCGAGAACACCAGATCAGAGCAACAGAGAAAAGGCCTCACAAGCTGAAAAAATAGTCCACTCAGTGAACTGATACAGCTTTGACAACCATTGGCCTTATGGGGGACATCCCCAATGCCGAAACAGGTCATGAATGGCTGAATGCCAAAGGTCTGCTAGCCCCATCATCAACACCAACACTTTCAACACTGGCAGAGGCCCTATTCCAAGTAGGAGCACTGCTGAACATGCCCCTGCAAACACTAAATGGAGTCTGTGCCATTGCCTTTTTGCTACAAGACCTTGAACTAGCAGACACAGCAAGAGGTAGTGAATGCAGTAATCAGAAAACTAACCCCCACCATTGCCACTTTCCAGGACACTTCAAGGAGATGACACAAGAAACTACCACAAAATTATGTAAAAGGTGGAAGAAGCAACAGAGCAAGCAAAATCCTCACTGGAGGAGATTGGAAAAGTATCAGGCAAAATGACTGACACTGCAGAAAGTGGGTCAGGAAGTATAGAGAGTCAGGGGTAATTTAGTTCAGATCAGGGCTCAACAATGACATGAATAATGTATATATTATGTACATAGAGTGCATGATCTGGTTAAAACGAGCTGGTTTTATAGGAACTGGGTCCATCTAAATATAATAGGTGCAGATATGATCCACCCAGGGTCAGTGGGGATCACTACATTGTCTCCTTTAGCTTCACCCCAGGGTGAAAGCAACAGAAGAAAGAACAGAAATAAACCTTGTGTTTGCAAGGTAATAATAATATAAAAGAACTGAGTAATGCTCTACCCAGTTATGAGGATGTCAGCACAAACTTGGCCTTGCAAGTGATGCCATTCATTATTGATGTGGAATGCAGGACTCTGAGTCCACATTGAAATATGTGTGATGCATGATTTGAGTCATGTGCCTGTTGAACCAATCATTGATCATTGCATCACATGACTTGAGTCATGTGATCTATAGTGGTATAAACAAAGCTTCTGCAGTTTGACTTGTAATTACTGCAGCACCTGCTCTTCAGACTGATGGCAATGAAGCCAATGGCTTCATTATGGATACTACATTCCAATTTGGAAATTTTTGAATAACTATGCTACTAGTTTCTAAAATCAATGCAGCAATTCCCTATGATGCAACACAGAGAGCAATTTTCCCTTAAGAATGAACAGCAGCTGTGATGGTGTTGCAGACAAAGGTCTCTCCACAACCTCCAACACTATGCAAGGACATGAGGCTTCCCTTGTTATTGTTCATGGAATCCATTGCAGCATCATATATAAATCTGTCTCTGCCTGTGATTGAAAAGCTGGAGATTGTGAGCAACAGTGATGGCCAACTCTTCAACATTGTAATACCTTTCTTCCTGCAAAAGCCTATTGGCTGGAACATCAATTTCCCAGTTTCCTTTGATGGCAGGCATTTCTGGATAATCAAAAAGGTGTTTGCCTGATCTAATAAGGATCTGGTTGATGAGATGCAAGCTATACATGTAAACCTGATCATCTGTAAACTTTGTATCTGAATAGACCAACAGGAGCTTGACTCTGAGGTCATCACAAATGTGATGTCAGAACTGGTTCCACAGAATGTCAGAAGATGTTGGATTGCAATGGAGAAGAATGGTAGCAAAGAGCAATCTTAGAGATGAACTGAACTGCATCTCAGCTGCCTCTGTAAGACACTGGACCCACTCTTGGTCATCCTGCAAAAAACCCAATGTGATGCAGGCCTGTTTGAATGTATTATGGACCACACCATTGATGGTGCACAAGTGCTAGAATGATGTTGCACCTGTGACAACAGTAAGGAGCAGCCTGGAATAAAACCTTCCCCTCTGAGCAGAGGAAGCAAAGTACATTCAGCCAATGGCAGGTTCACATGCTGCCTTGAACCCCATTGCTTCTTCTTTTCATTGTAGACCTATGCTTGAGGAAAGTTCTAGTAGCTGACACTATGTGCTACTTTATATCTTCTGTTGGCTTGAAACCAAGCAGTGAGATGTTGTTAGGGCAACACCCACAATTGGCTAGCTGGACTGTGCAGGTTCTCTCTACAAAAAGGGGGTGGGATCCATGCATATGATGGGGGAATTGATGGTTTTGATGCGAGGGGTTATTAATAGATGGGTTGGTTGAGAAAGGCTTTTTGCACCACAAGTGTGGATGGAATACCTGAGAGAACACAACTGGGGTTTCCTAGGTGTATATTTACAGTTTATATACTATGTTACACATATTGTACAATGTTGTTACTGATGTGCTTATACATGCACATACATATTGATGCATGCAAAATAAAATTTTCATGCCAACAAAGTATAGTGTTCTTTGGTGTAGGATAGCATAATTTGACATAATAAAATAAAATAAAATTTAATTAGGTAATGGGGCTGTTTCCTAACATTACCCCCCTTTTATGCCTTGACTTCCAGGTGAGAAAATATTGTATTTTTCCCCTCTGTGAAATGTTGGTAAGGCTGCTGATAGGTCCATTGCACACTCTAGGGTCTGGGAAATGTTCCAAACATATTGACACACTATGATTTACGATTCCAACCTCTACAAACACCATGAATTTGGCTTCAAACTTATTTCATACCATTTTGAACACTTTTGAACAATTTTGAATGACTTCGTGACACTTTGAACACTTCCAAATCACTTCACACCACTTTGAATGACATTGGCCACCATATATCTATTCTAAAACCCTTTCAATACACATAACACATTTGATACGAACTACAGCATTGCAAATTGAGCACTACTGGACATGAGAAGACATGACAAGAGACTTAGGACATGATAATAGTGCTTAAAGGCTTCAATGATATATTGAAGCAAAAAGATAAGTACTTTTACCATATGGGCACACTGTACATTTCAATTATTCATCATTTCTCATTTGTTTTATGATTAACAAAGTTCTCATTGTTGCACATATTGCCTCATGTACTACACATATTAGATTTCCTTTTTAGTACTATCTCTTCAAGATGTATATAGACTTGTACTACTTACTTAGAAAAACAGAGAAGAAGTTACCCTCTCCCTTATCATCTGATTTAACAGCAATTCTCTTGAGTCCTAGCCTCACATTGTATCTCTAAGTTCTGCAAAATATCACAAACTTCTTCAAACTTTCATATTTGCTCTTCAACTTATCGCACATCACCCATTGCCTCTCGACTCTCAAAAAACACTTCTCATTTGCTGTATTTGCCTTTCGATATACCTCGACACCATCTCAACTTTTTTGAACCTTTTTGAACTATTTCAGACATTTTTGAACTTCCTTGAAACTACTTTGAACATCTTCAAACTCCTTCAAACCTCTTTTGAACCTTTTCCAAGCCTTTTTGTATGCTTCTAAAGTTCATTCACGATGCATCTCACCATTTTATGCTTCTAACCACAACCTTTTGGTGACAGCAGTGATATTTAATACCAACTCGCACCCTTCCTCTAGCCTGTGTTATACTCCTTAGAACTTGTAACAGGTTTTTGTTAGGTTTTCAGGTCGAGCATTATCACCGGAAATTCATCCCCTCAGACACCATTCTCACAATGCAACACAGAGCATTGGATTAAGTTTAAAGAATTGGGCGATTGCATTACATGCTCATTTACAATTCTCCTTGGGTTCCCATGAGTTATTTTTGTTGGTGCAGTTCTTCCACTTTATTCTGAACTTCAATTTATTTTGTTGAAGATGTGAGTCTAAAATTTCTTCAACTACATATTCTGGAGCACCTTCTACCATTACTGGAGGTTGCAGAGTAGTTTGTTGACTGGGAATATTGGGTGGGTGGTAAGGGCATAGGCAGGAAATGTTAATCTCAGGATCAATGTTGAATGATCAAGGTAATTTTAGCACTACTGCATTGGGTGAAATTACATTAGAAATCATGTATGGGCCAACTTGTTTCTCCATCAATTTCCTTGAAGGTCATGGAATATTTAGATCCTTGGTACTTAGCCATACCAAGTCACCAACTTTGTACTCTGGAGCAATGGCTCGAGTACAATCCACATGTCACATCATATCATCATGTGCTTTCATCAATGCCATCTTTGCTTCTTCCTGTACCTCTTGCATCTTAGATACAAAGTCTTCTACTGATTGTAACTTGATTTCCCTTCTGGGTTCTATTCCCATATGGGGATAATGCCCATAATTAGCAAAGAAGGGTTACATGCGAGTAGCTGAATGGCAGTTATTATTGTGGAAAAATTCAGCAATTGTCAGCCATTTGGGCCAGTCAGTTTGTCAGTAGTTGACAAACATGCATAGGTACTGCTCCAACTGCTGGTTTATTCTCTCAGTCTGCCCATCAGTTTGCAGGTGATATGCCATAGATAATTTGGTTTTTGGATTCCCAATATATTGTTCAATTCTCACAAATGCAGAAGCAAATTGGGTTTCACAATTGGACATAACAATATCAGGTAATCAATGTAACTGTCATACCTGATTTAGATAGAGGCATGCCAAGCCTAATGATGAGGTTTCTGCAGTAGTAGGAATAATATGGACCTCCTTTGTGAAGTGGTCACATACTACGAATATTGCAGCATATCCTTGAGCTTCAGGTACAGCAGCGGGCTCGATATTGATATGAAAAAGAGTGAAACATTGAAGATCAACAATCACATGTTGTTGATCCCTATACAATCAATATATATAATATATACAAACAAAGCAGCATTCCCATTTTGAAACTCAAACTCAGCTTTTTGAGTATGCCAAAATTTGGTAGTCGGGTAGCCTTAAGCTAGGTTGGCTCTTCTTGTCGAGGAGGTTGATGTGATGTAATAGTGTTTTTTATTCATTTTCAATGTGTGATTGATCCCTGATTAAACAGTTATGATTCCAGTTACCCACCAGGCAATAGAGGCCTATTCTAAGAAGGTTGAATTCAATGTGCATATGGCACATGGGGGGGTAAGATTTCCTTCTTTTGAAAGTCTCATTGCCAGTAACCTAGCCCTGATGCCATCCTTGGGCCAACAGTGTCCTGTTGGCTGATGCCATGTCTTTGGCTGATGCCATGTCTTGACTCGTGCATTGTCTTGCTGGTGCCGTGTTTTGACAGTGGCCATTCAAAAACTGGCAATATTTAATCATTAGATACAGCACAGCAATGTTCAATGTAGGTACAATAAGAATGTCATGGCCTTGGTATCACATCAGTGAGAATCAGCAGGGGGATTGGCATCATTGTCATGCTCATGGGACGATGGTCTGATTAGAATCTTGGAGAACCTGTGTTTGAATGATTCCAGATTAAACTCCATCCTTTCCTTCAAGGTTGAATATGTCTTTAAGGTGACATCCTGCTGTTCCAGCTTTTTGACCTTGGCCATGTAGAAATGATGACTGGCATCCTTATACGATGTGCCGAGCTGTTTTTGCAGGGCTTTCACTTCAGCATAGCAGTTCAACAGCTCCCTGGCTGTCAATGTCTGCAACAGGATCAACTATAGTCACACAAATGGGACCATGACACCTACTGGGTCAGCTGGTAGCATGAGCTGGTTTTGGGCCAACAGATAGTATGGTTGATCAGTCATGTTTTCAGCCTGCAAAATGATGATTAGTGAGATGATATGGCATCGGCCAGATACATGGCATTGGCCAACAACATAGTATTGGCCAAAGACACGGCATCAGCCAAAGACACAGCATTGGCCACTGGCAATGACATTTGAACTGAAGGAAATCTTACCCCCCCATGTGCCATATGCACTTTGAATTCTACTTTCCTTTGTTAGGCCTCCATCACCTGGTGGGTAGCCAGAATCATAAAATGGGGCACAAGATAGTGCTGCCCATTGTCGCTTCAAATTGGGACATAGCCATCAGGAATATCTGCTCAGCTTTCTTCCTGATTGCTCATTGTAGAGGGATGGATGTAGGAGAGAGATGATAACACTATCATGTTTAATCAGTGATCAGAGATCTATCGATGAGGGATTATTTAGTTGGCAATATTTGGCCCCTGCTGCTGATCTCACTGTTTCTGATCTCATTGTTGCCAATCCCCCTGTTGCCAATTCCACTGTTGCTGATTCCACTTTTGCTGATCCCACCGCTAATGCTTTTTTCCTTTCCCTTGCAAGATGGTGGATTGTGATCAAGATAATTGTGTTTACATAATACAGAATGTTTTGGTCATATAGGGGAGATATAATCAGCATTTGCTGATCTAAATGCATTGTCAGCTCTCAATGCTAATCCTTGCCAGAAAGCCTGCTGGAGATTAGCATAGGCTAGTGGGCCAGGAAGGGTGTTCTTGGACCGCGAGGCTGACTGCCACCGTCAGCTGTGATAGATAAAATATTGCACAGTCCACAGAATTTCATATGTGACCAGTAAAAATTCCTCCCTCCATCTATTTCTCTGAGCCCATGATCAAAGCCAGTATACTCTCCTGATGAATAAAACTGTTAGTGTAATGAATACGGATGGCCACAAAATACATTTACATTCCCAGAATTGAGTGGCCTTGGCATTGCTGTGCTGTTCAGTAATGACACCAGTTCGATTGTGGGGATTATGCCAAATCCAGGACAGGAGAAGATTAGTGGAGCCTGGTGCATTTGGCTTCAGAATAGCTGTGCTAGCATTGAGGTAATCCTTCGTTAACCACTGAAACATACTTGATGTCTCAGCATCACAATTTAGTGCCACCAGTTGACTTCGGCAATGGTTATACATTTGGGCATGCAAGGCAATTTTGTTAACCACATCCTGGACAATGGCTCATGCTTGGATGCAAACTCCCTTTCTCGGTGCCACTCGGATGACATGTAAATATTGAAATGATTTGTCAGCAATGAGCTCTTGCAGCTGATGCAGCAGTTGACTTGCCTAGTTCTTCCTGAGGTTAATCTCCACATTAGCAAGTTCTCCATCACGTGGGAGGTATACTTGTTGCTCCTCAACTGGAATAGCATGTGTGTCAGCCAGAAGAGATAAAGCAGAAGTCTCTTCATCAAAGGGTTCTATGTCATCAAAGTTCTCAAATTCAGGTATATTGTCATGGGTAATTCAGGAGGGAACAATGTCATGCTCAGCAATGTTGGCAGCATTTTGTAAATGTGTTAAGGTTGCCATATTAGATGTAAGAACTTCTCTTTCCCATTCAACAGCTTGCATGTCAGAAGCGTGAGGTGCTTTACCAAGTCGACAGACTTTGTCTCATAATTGAATCCTGGTGCAGATCAATGAGGGATTGTGATACATCAATCTTGGTAGGAAGTATGACCCACTGGATTTGTTCAAAAACAATAGTGAAATCAATCCACTGCTCAACTGCCAATTGAATGAGTGTTGATGCTGTGACCATTCCTGATGCCAGTCCTGGTCCTGGTCCCATTCCCATTCCTGATGCCAGTTGCAATTCCTGAGTGGCATACATATACATTACCCTGACATCTGTTAGCCCTAGCATTTCTGCTGTGGTGACTTCATCCTCCCATTGTTCGACTGCCTGTTGACTGAAAGCTGCTGTCAGTTCTGCATGGTGTTTGCCAAGCTGTGTGGATATCTCAAGGGCTTCTTGAGATTTTGAGCACAGTGTGACTGTAATGCTGAGCATTTTCTTGTAATTTGAATCTGTAGCATGATCATCAAGCATTTCAGCCTGATGTGGAAATGTCACTGTTCTGACTGTTGGGGAAATGGAATTCAGCAACGACCACAAAGATTCAAGTATTTCCCATGCTACAATCCCAGACCCTGGAATGAAAGATGGAGCATAGCGAAAAAAGCATTCATCCTTGTGGCCATGAACATGCAAAAGCCCAATGGCCTGGTCAATGCTCAAGCCAGCCAGCAGATGTGCACCAATATGCTCCTGAATGTGGATAATGTATTGGCAGACAATGTCATAAATGAGCATCACTCCCTGTTGATGGTCAACCCTGGTGGTTTTCAGGGCTTGGAGGAAAGCAAAGTCAACATTCTTTTGCTGTTCTCCTGAAAACAAGTCTACCAGTGCATTGGATGCATAACAGCCATGCCTTGCACATGCAATGGCTCCTACTCCAGTCCTATCACATGCCTTTGATGCCAAAAAAGCATTTGCAATGGATCAGAATTTATTTTCACATGCAGCCTTCTAAAAACCCATGTATTCCAATCAGAACGAGCTTTGAGAGCAGCACTGGCAGCAGTTATGGCATCGGCCACCGCAAAGTAAAGTGTACCTACTGTGAATCATTCTATGGCAGCTTGGCTGGTAAAACTGATAGGCTGATGTCTTTAATTCCAGATTACAGAGCTGAAAATGGTCTAGAACCTGCATGGTGAAAAGAGTGCGTATTTTGGTGAAGCTGGTCAGGAGCAAGTTACTGGTTACTAGATCCAAGGAAATTTGGTGTTCTCCATGACACTGGCAGGTAGCCATTGCCAAATGATGTATTCCATTCATATACACCACATGGATATAGCTGTTGCTCAAGGCATCGGCAGTCAGCAGTGTGGTGGTCAGCTGAGGCTCAGCAGTTGCTAGTATGGTTGTTGCCTGGGCATTGGTCCTCATGCATCATTCAGGCAAATATGGTTGAAACCCATGGATGTCTTCATCAGCATGTTCAACTTCATGTTCATCATCGCCATCAAAGAAGTCTTGTAAGCTGTTGTTGACATCATTATTGCCCTTTTCTTGATGAGAAAGGGCATCAAGGTGATCAAAAAAGGCTGCATCAGCCCCAGTCTCATCATCTGCTAGACTCTCTGTCATTCCTGATGCCAACTCATGATGTTGAGCCATTGCCATTGCTGGTGCCATTGCCATTGCCAAGTAATCATTGGCTGACTCTGCCTCAGCTTTATCCTTCATCTCTTCAAATGTCTCCAGATATTATATTTGAAAGTTAAGAGCATTGCAAATCAGCTGATCTGTTTGGTGCTGGACCAAAAGGTGCATGCCAACCTTCCATAGCTCAGCATGGTGGAAGTGTGTGCCAGTCCAGCATTCAATGCGATAGAAGGGGTTCTGCCTGTGTGTTATGTGCATACATGTCTGGCAAAGTGTGCTTTCTAGTGAACAATCAACACATCTCCAAATTTCCCATTTATTCAGTTGACAGTGGTTGCAAACTTGTTTATCAATGGACCATGCCTGCTGAGCCAGGGATGCTTGCAGCAATTCATCCACTCATCCCACAAACTGCAATACATAGTCCTTCTGTCTCTATCAGTTGTATATGAGCCTCAATAAGTCAATCCATGTCAGAAACTGACCATGCCGATCCATGGCCTAACTGGCTCATTGGCCACCTGAGGTTCTTGCATACCCCATTCTGGAGCAAGACCTGGATTGTCATGGATACCAGCTGAGCTCAATTCACCATGTTCTTCTGTAACCAGAGGCAAGGGAACCTTGATACACTTTGTTTTTGGTCCATGTCTCGTGTTGACCTCAACTTCTACATGTGTAACAGTATTGACTGCATCATCATGGTCCTCATGCAGCGGTGCATTTTTTTTTTGATCTTCTCTTTCTCTTGTAAGGAGCTCTTGTCAGGCTCATGATGATTGGAGGGAATCGATTGCAGTGATAGACTATTTATTTGTACTATTGGCCTCATGTGATCATCATGTTATTCTTGTGCCAATAATATGTTATGCCTAATGATGACAAGAATCATTCTTTCCTCCACATCAATCCCCCTCCAATGCTGCCTGAGCCATCAGAGAACCTGGGTGTGAGACAGTATCACAAGGGGAGATATATGGTCAAAGAGTGGAGAATCATCGAGCCTTATAGAAATGCATTCTGATCACAGGAATCCAAGGCTGGCCGGTTGCAAATACTCAAGTGTGACATTCTCCCTGCTATATTCAATTACTGGGTGTCAATCAAGAGGGCCCCAATAAATGAGGAGGAGAGTTGCCTATGTGCCAAGGTGAACCATCAACTTGAAGCATGTGAAGGTTCTATTTTTGATCACATCACCAGGAACTAACAACCTGGCTTTTGAACAACTGGCAAATGATGAAGGGCTACTCATGCAAATCAAACAACTTCAAAGTCAAGTGATCAGAAGCCATTTGGGCCTTATATCAGGATCGAGTTTTGAAAGAGATCAGAAACCTCCTAGGTATTGAGAATTCCACCACAAGCACACCTGGATGGTTCCAGATGTGACTGCCAGCCATCAAGAGTGTTTTTAGCAACATGACTGCAGAGGAAAAGGTAATCCTTGAGATCGAGCAGGATAAAATAATGCAGGAAGGTTATCCTGAGCAGACAAAGTGAAGGTAATTTAATGCCATTGCTGCTGCCGATGCTGATGGTGACTGACATCCCACAGACTAGCAGAGAAAAACCTGTGTAAATGTTGATGATACTCAACCCAGAAACCCAAACAAAACCTACTAAATGGCTTCAGATGGTATAACACGAGTCAGAGGAAGGGTGTGAGTTGGTACTAAATATCACCACTGAGACCAATATGTTGTGTTTAGTGAGGCAAAATAATAAGTGATGGTTCGAATAATTTGTAAGAGCATACGAAGTTGTTCGAAAGAGTTTGAAAGAGGTTCGAAGATGTGCAAAATAGTTTGAAGTAGGCTCGAAGAAGTTTGAAGAGGTTTGAAGAAGTTTGAAATAGGTTCGAGGTATATCGAAGAATGAGTTTAGCAAATGTGTAGTGTTTGTCAAAAGGTGATAGGTGATATGCGATAAAACGAGGAGCGAATACGATAGTTTCAAAGAAGTTCGCGATATTTCGCAGAACTTAGAGATATGATGTGAAGATATGACTCAAGAGATCGACTCTTAAATCTGACGATAGTGAGAGGGTAACTTCTGCTGTTCCCCATTGTTCTTATTTTTGTTATTCTAACTAATACAAGTCTATATACAATTTGAAGAAATAGTACTAAAAAGGAAATAATAACAATTGTAGAATATGAGGCAATGTGCACAGCAAATAAAGGTATTGTAAAACATGAAACAAAATGAAAGATGATAATAAGTAAAACATACATTGTCCAAGTATAGTAAGAGTTCTTGTTCTATTGCTTTAATATATCAATGAAACAAAAATCCACACTTATCATATCCTAAGTCTCTTGTAATCCCTCCTTGTGTCCGGTAGTACTCGATATGTGACTAAATAGCTCACTCCGGTTGAGCATCATGTATTGAAAGTGTTTTAAGACAACTATACAGCGGCCAAAGTCGTTTGAAATGTCACGAAATGATTCGAAGTAGTTCGAAGTCATCTGAAATAGTACAAAATAAATTGAAAAGTGTTCGAAGTTGATTTTGTGGCATTCATAGTGATTTGGAGTGTGTGTCATAATGTGTCGATATGAGTTGAATCCTTCTCCAGACCTTAGCGTGTGCAGTGGACCTATCAGCATGTAGAGGAGAGTGCCAGACAACACTGGTTAGAAATGGGAGTGCTGTCTGTGACATTTACAGCCCATACTGCACCTAATGGTTTGAATGGTTGTTGATGCGTGAGTGGAATCTTTAATTGTGATGCCGATGCTGATGCTGATTGCAATGTCAATGCTGATTACAATCATGACAATGTCGCCTCTTTAATGGCTACCCCTGCACGATCATTTCTGGACATCTATCATGATTATATCACAGAGCTCAAGCGGAACCTTGTGAGTTATGTCAATGCGTTATGTGCATCAGATTTTGCCTCAAGGTCAGCAATGCAACCTAACACCACCACACCACAAACCTGACTTTTGATGACTCAGGATGGGCTCCCCATCCTGCAGACACCATGGAAAGGATCACAATACAAGAAAAAAGAGCTGGAGCAATGGTTTATGTTGTATGTTGGGCAGCATTACAGTATGACAACTTCTCATGCTACAAACCATCACTTATCTCCATGCAGAACTAGCCACCATTCAAAGCAATTGCTGACCAAACCTCTTTATTCATCAATCCTGAATATCTCCCAGGAAGGTTCAAATTTAGAGACTCAAGAAACATGCACAAGAGCATCATAGAAGACTTCTTTGACCATGTTCTGCAGCATCAAACAGTGCAGGGCCCTGAAAGAGCATTCAGGTTCAAGGGAATCCAAGTGAGCAATGGGAGTGTGTCTCCTGCACACTATCCTAATAATTTAAATAACCCTCCACCTTCCTGATGCCTTTCCAAATGCAGTGGATGATGGAATGGTGATGCAATACCCATTGCCAAGTCCATCACTGGCACTGGCCTGCATGCTGATGCTGATGCTGATGCTGAGCCCCAAGGTCAATCAAGAGGCAGAAAAAGGGCAAAAGTAAAACAAAAGCAAAAACAACCACACCGACAATTGAGAGCAGACAAGGCACCCATCTCTGAACCCCCCTATTCCTTGCAAATCATGGATCCAGCTCAGTTGAGCTATGTGCAACTCAATCAAATGACAATGGACATACTCTGCACAGCTGGTGTGACTTGACCACAACCAATTAATGGTCTGGGTGATGGTGAACCAGAGTATGTCATTCCTTGATATATTCACGAGAAGTCCATCACACCCATATCATCTCTAAATGATGATGTAAATGATGCCCCATGCCCACTTGATCCATCACTATTGGAAGGCAATACCACATCAACTCAAGAAAGATTGCAATGACCTAAACCTCGCTGACTGTCTGGGTGAACTCGGACAGAGGATTTTATTGCAAGGGCAAGGGTGAAGGCATCAAAACTGTCAACAGTTAGATTGGCATCAGGATCAGGAATGGTAGGATCAGCAGATAGATAATCAACAGCAGTAAAATCAACAGACAGAGAATCGGCAGTGGTTGGATCGGCAGTGGTTGGATCGGCAGGCAGAGAATTGGCAGTGGTAGGATTGGCAGACAGACAATTGGCAGCAGTAGGATCAGCAGACAGAGAATCGGCAGTGGTAGGATCATTTGGTGATTGCCAGACCCCACCTGCGAAGAATACATTTCAACAGATGACCCCTCCATCATCTCAAATCAAGAATCAGGGACAGACATTGGCCCAATGTGCCTGCAGAACAGCTGATCACCTTGCTCAGCAAGAAGCTGTCTCTATGCAGGTTGTTGGGAGAACAAGAGTAAGCTTTGCACAGTGAATTTACTATATGGGTCTCAGTAGAAGACAAAGATTGACAATAGTAAGATTTGCAGAAGGAATCAAGCACTGGAGAGTATCTGTGCTCAGGTCCTGAGCAGTCCTGTTGAGAACGGTGTGATGGAACATAAAATTCTTTCAGCATCTTCATATGTGGGGTGGGGGGTTGGGTGACAGGTCTGCCTGAAAAACGCTCGGGTGAGTAGGCAGCAAGGGTCACGAGCTGGCATCAGCCAACAGGATGACATCTTTGGAGAGTATCTATGCTCAATGGAATTCTCTGAGCATCTTCATATCCGGGTGAGGTGGTGGGCCAGGTGACAGGTCTGCCTAAAAAATGTTTGGGTTAGTAGGCAGCATCGGCCATGAGCTGGCATGGCCCAACAGGATGTCGTCTCTGGAGAGTATCTATGCTCAATGGAATTCCCTCAGCATCTTCATATCTGGGTGAGGTGGGGGGCCGGGTGACAGGTCTGCCTGAAAAGCATTCAGGTGAGTATACCTGCTGAGGTCCTGGTTCGATATGGTGAGTCCCGCTCCCACTCCCACTCATCATGGGGATTATGTGCATGGCACCCATCTGGGCTGTGTAATGCCGATCTTGATCCCAATCCTGGTAAGGCCACTGCTACTGCATTCCCATTGCTGTTGCCGCTGCCTGCAACTATTTCATAGGCTACTGATGTCTGTATTAAATGTATTACTCTTTTGTCTAGCAACCATTGTAATAGTGTATTCATTTGTTACTATAGTAGGTCTACATATATAGATTAGAGCATTCAACAGCATCCACAGAATCTGTATCATTCGATACACTGTATATGTTTGATAGACCGTATCATTCAATACAGTGTAGCTTACCTATGTGGTTGGGTACTGACATCTACATCCACACTAGGGACTGGGCTGGCTTGTCTGGTATATATGTGGAGTCTTCAGCTTCCATTTGCCTGCAGACAAACCAGTGCTTACTGCTTGCCTCCAATAATAATACTCAACCTGGAAACCAAACTAAAATCTGCTAAAAGAGGTCTAAGAAGTGTTACACAGGCTAGAGGAAGGGTGCAAGGTGGTACTAAATATCACCCCTATTACCCAAAGATGGGGGAATTAAGTTCAAAGAGTTCAAATGATATTGAATAAAGTTTGAAGGTACATGAAGGCTTGCGAAGCACTTCAAAGAATGTTTGAGAATGTTCAAGGATGTTTGAGGGCATTCGAGGGGGTTGTAGAGAATAGGGATGGTTTTGAGGGTTGCTGGGAAATGATTATAAAGAACTGGAAGGCTTTTGCAAGATATACAATAGTTTTGAGAAGCTAGTATGAAAGTTCGAAGAAGTTTGCAACAATTCACAGAACTTAGAGTTATGATGTGAAGCTTAGACTCAAGAGAATGGCACTTAGATCAGATAATAAACATGAGAGAATGACTTCTTCTCTCTTGTTCTAAGTAACTAGTACAAGTCTATGTACATTTTGAAGGAATGGTACTTAATAGGAAATAGAACATGTGGAGAACATGAGGCCTACATGAGGCAGAGATAAAGGGAAAAGCAAAAATCCTTTTGACTTAGCATAAGTAAGAAATGGATGAAGGATAAAATATAAGATGGTATCATATTAAGTAATACCTGTTTTATTGTTCTAATAGATCATGGAAATGTCAAAATACCTCAGTGCATCTGAAACCATAGCTTGTTCTATCAAGCTTTGTTCCAGGTGCTTCCTACGATGGACAAGTGTGTGCAGAATAATGCGAAGTTGTCAAAGTTTGTTCAAAACATCTCAAAATAGGTTTGAAATTGGTCTGAAGTTGTTTGCGATAGGTTTGAAGTCATTTTGCAAGGTTTTGCAGGTGTTTGTGAAGATTTGGAGAGTTGTAGAGGTCGAATATGAGTATGAGGAATGATGTATACATGGTTACAGTGCTTGAGGAGTGAAGTGGACCTATCACCAAGACATTGGAGACATCAGGACAGTCAACCCACACCCTATTCTCTGGTAGACCAAGTTGGTTCTCCACCATATCACTTTCAAGCTCTCTGTCTGGTTCCATCAGGCTTTCCTCAATGTTGGAGGTGCCATTGGTGATGCTAATAATGCTCCCGACATGATGGTGAATAGCAGGGTGAATGCAGGGGGGTTTCTGGTTTGTCGACATTCTATTGCGCTGTAAAGTTTCTGACTTGTAGCCTATTTTATATATTGCAGGATTTGTTAGTCTACCCACATGACCACCTACACCAAGTTCAAGATCTGGAATGCTATCAATGTAATGTCTCCCTGTGCATTTACATTATTTGCATCCATTAGCTTCTGATATCATCAACTAACATTGTTCGCCCAAGGTCCAGCCTAGAGCAATGAGAGCTGCTGCATACTTTGAGCTCAAATCCAGTCTAGTGAAATGCATCCCCTGAACATGTTAATCACATCCCTGGCTTTGCACCAACTCCCTTACCCAACACCCAAGCTCTGGCCCCAAGCAATAAGCATAATTTCCACCCATACGTTAAGTCTAGTCTATATAGATTCATCCCCTGAATGTGTTAATTGCATCTGTTACAGCAAGGATATTCATCAAGTATGCTCAAATCAGACCAACATGTTGCTCTACACATCCAATTTATTCATTCTACAACTGATTCATATTCATAGTAATTTTTTTCCTCATGAAAAATGCATGCATACACCAAACTGCTGATTTTGGTATGTTTCTGATCACAAATGAATTTCTTGCTTGGGGTCCACATTAAGGCAAAATTAATGTTATATATGTGAGCCATGTTACATATCTAACACATTTTGAACACTTCCTTGACACACCTACACCAGTTTTTCATTAATTGAGGGCTGGCCAAAACTCACCTGTGTTCCATGGTTTGCCTATGAATGTTATTATTGTATATACATGAATAGTACCATTCACATGTGTCAAATGCATGCTTATCACACCTGTTCTTCATATCTGAATGGCCTATTCCACTTAAATACCCATCTGTTTGGAAGAATAAGCTTCTGCAACATCATGTCTTCTTTGATACTTGTTGACACTCTCAAATTTACCACATATCATTATCTTTACACCATGCCCCTACTAGAACCTACCCCACCTTCTGCTGATATTCTTGCCTTAATGCAAGAAGATTGGATTCAACTTGTGATTGACTGGTGAAAGGGCTTGCTGCTCCACATGCACCTCTGCATGAGTACAGAGACCATTCATACAGCTGCAGAGAGTGGTGCATGGTACATCATATGTGTCAGCAGCCTTGTGCATTGAGAGCTTCTGGTCACCAATGTGTTTGAGCCTGGCATTAGCAATAGTGTCAAAGAAGAGGTTCTAATCAAGTGGGTTAAGGTGCAAGGTCATTGGGGAATACCCCTGACCTACTCCACACTTACTAAATGTAGTTCTAAAATTTTGGGAAAGCTGATTGGAGAGTCATGGCCAAAGTGCTTTCTTGCTAGACATGCAAAACTCAAAGTCAAGGCAACCACAAGTCTTAAGAAGTGTCAGGCAAAGGCTCTCAATCAGACAGTCATTGATAGGTTCTATGATATTTTGGAAGACATTGTGGCAGAGTTTGGCATTAAGTGAGAGAATACATGGAACATGGATGAGAAGGGAGTACAACTGGGCATAGAAGCAAAGGTCACTGAAATCATCAATTGTGATCAAGCTACAGTCTATTCTGTTGAGGATGGGAACTGTGAGCTTGTTACCATCATCGAAGCTGTTTGTGCTAATGGGATTGCACTCCTCCCCTCAGTCATTTTTTAGGGCATGCACCACAATCTTAAATGGGGAAGGCCTGAGAACAATCCCTCTTCTGCTAGGTATGTATAATTTTATTCTGAACTGAGTATAGCTGAATACTTCTTCATCTAGTCTTTCAGTTTTCCTGAATAAATGGACAGACCAGGAGCTTGGTCTCAAGTGGTTAGAACAAGACCAAGACTTTGAGCCAAATACCAGATCCAAATCACCAGAAGAGTATCATCTTTTAATTCTTGATGGACACAACTTGCACTGTACCTATCCATTTATTAAGATTTCTGCTGAGCATCATAACATCATTATTTGTCTTTCATCACATACCACACATGCATTGCAGCCATGTGATGTTGGCATCTTCAGTCCTCTGCTCATGCATGGAAATCACAGGTAACACAAGCATCACAGAAAAATATACCAATTACAAAGTCCAATCTACTATGATACTAACATGAAGCTTGAAGCATAGCTCTTAAGCCAACAACCATTCAGTCTGGTTTCAGAAAGATGGGTATCTAATCTATTGAATTATAATGTGATCCCATTATCTGCCTTTGAGCCAGCTAAAAATACAACAACTCAAGCTGCACAACTGTTGCCTGCTGAGCTTCCATCGCTCCTCATTCCAACACCAGCTTCCTCTCCTGCAGTATCAGCTGCTCCAGCAGACCCATCCCCTGTAGTGTCAGCTACTACAGCTGTCAGTGCCAGTGCTGGTGCCAATCCTGGAGTACCTGAGTTTGGCACTGCTGATTCCATAGCTTCCACAGCTAGTGACAAGGCAAGAACAGAACCTGAGCCAAGACAGCAGTATCACATTGATGTTCCACCTCCACTCCCAAACTCTGCATCACATCGAGCACTCCAAGAAGAGCACAAGATGTTATGGGACATCCTTGAGTGAGCCAGGGTGGTGCTAGAGCAAAAATATGCTTAGATGAAGTTTATGGACTGCATGCCACATGATTGCACCAGAGATAATAAATTTACTCACTCGAAAAACTTGGGAATCTTCCATGGGGGATCTTTTTAATGAAGCATCAGAACAATTCAAGGCTTGACAAAAAGCAATTGATGATTGCTTTAAACAGAATGTGGCTGAGAGGAAGTTGGAGGAGAGGGCATGCAAGGCAGCAGAGCATCAGGCAAAGAAAGCTGAAAAGGAAGCTGAGAAGACCAGGTTATTAGCTGAGAAGATGGCAATATGAGATCATTGGTCATGTTCACAGCCATGGTGTGGTGTAGGCATGGGGACTGCTTCGATAGTTCAAAAATGCAATATAAGTGGCTCTGAAGAATTTTCAGACTTTGATTCCACTCTGACAGACTATAATGACATACCAACTTTGGAAACAGGCATTACTCAACAGAACCTTCACCTGCCAAGTGCATGCAGGAGATTAGCACCTAGATTCCTACTGGAAGATGATGAGGAAAAGAATGAGGCATCACTAAGTGTCCATCCCCAACCAAGAGCTCATTCATGCCTGGTAGTAGTCACACTACTAGTAGTGCTCCATTCAGCCAATGCAAGCAACCAACTCCTGGATGATGCAGTTCCAAGCTGACAATCACCACAAGGACATTATGAGGTAGCTGTAACAGTAGAAACCACACTGGTTGGGATTACTAAACAGGTCACAGGCCCAGCTTCTACAGTTATACCATCTTAACCAATACCTTGCCTGGCACCTGAGGACCACTCCACCATCACTCAAGATAAAACTGTTTGATCTAAAAATGCTGAAACTGGCCCCTCAAGATCTGTTTTGGACACTGAACTGAGCATTGAGCTAGGAGAGAGTGGAATGTTGAGGAGAAAGGGTTATTAATAAGGCACAGTACAAGGCTTTCTATCAAGAGGAAATAGCTTAGAACATTGCTTTTATGGTAGATTAGACTTACAGCTATACATATGAACACATTTTATCATATAGAGACAAGATGTTGCATGTTGAGCAGACGAGGATGGAGATGTGCATTATCTCAGTGTAGATTCCCATAGGTGGGTAACTTTCCAGGTTTGTCCAATTTGGTACCCACCACCAGACAATATTCAGTGCATGCATCACAAGGCCTAAAAATACAAAAAAATCACATTCTCTTTGTGATACCCTAGACAATGTCTGAGTGAAGTTTTATGGGTTCATCATTGCTTCTTGATGCTGGTACCCACCAGAAATGCTTACATGGTCAAGTACCTGACCTTTGATAGTAAAAGGCAATAACTCATCATCACATTGTGTTGTTCCCACAGAGTCATGATTCCAAAATTCTAGCAGATAGATAGAATGCAATCACCATTGTCAGGAAACTGGACATGGATGAATGCCAGAAAAATTTGACAGCTAAAAAATACCTATCCAAAAGATCACATAAACCAATCACATGCAATATTTTACTGGTAATTTACCAGGCCTGAATATTTTCTGCAACCCTAATCATGGCCAACTGTGTGTCTTGTGTCTTGTGTCTTGTGGGCTGTTGAATGATCATGTAGAATTTGGACATACTTCACCTGGGTCAAGTTGTCAATCACAGCCCCTAGCAGGCTGACTCTCTTACCAAATGTTCTGATGGGGACAGTACCCATGCCATGGATGAAGGTCTCTCAATTTCATCATATTTTGATCCGGTTATACCTTGGTATGAGTTTCACCTTCAATTCTTTCTGTGTATGCAACACTGCCAAAATTTGTTTTCATACATTAAGATAAACTGAAATGTTGAAAATACATGGGTTTTAAAGGGAAAGTAAGAACTATAAAGTACATGTACATCCATCTGATGTGTCAAGACCCAATTCACCTGATCAGATTTCCAATAATCCCCAACTCCTTTCTGACTCTTTTCCAACAGTCTCCACTGGCATTCTGGCCACAGCACTTTTTAGTCATCAGACAAGTCCTCATGTGCCTTAGTAATCATTTGCTTACTCACTTTATTCCTAATACAGTCTTACCAATTATGATCATAGACACTTACAAAGACCTGTTAGTAAACTTCTGCATTTTCTGTTATTCTTCCAGCCTTTGATATTTAAGCACCCATAGTTTAGCCATGTACCTCAGTTTGCAAATTATATGTTATACATTGTAATTTGCTCATGTTTAATCACCTTTAGCCAATAATCAAGTCTTGGCCCATCCTTATTCAACCTTGACTTAATTTCAACATAATCACTTAATCTCTTCACTCCTCTTAACCTCAAAGTTAATCCTAAACCTCTGCTTACTCTACCCTTGCCCTCTGTCCAGCAACCCTCCAGAAACCCAAATTCCCTCTGCCCTGAAATTGGACAACTGATGAGGAGAAGGGTGCAACTTCTTACAAGTTGAAGCCAAGTCCTCTCTGGCCCCTTTTTACCTGGCCTGCTACAGCCTGGTGGATGCTGCCCAAAACCCCTGAACCCTCCAACCACTGATGACTGGGTCTGACCAAAAGTCCAGTGTTTTTTCTGCCCAAGTCCCAACCTTGGTAGTAGCAATTTGAACTCTGACAGTATTTGCAAACTCACACTTCTCTTGCCAATCATCACACTTTTCTGAATCTTATTCTATGTCCTGCACAAAATCACAGACTCAGCAGACAACAAGGAACTCCCACAATGCAGGCCCATTACCAGGCTTATCAGCTATCCAACAATCAGTACTCCCAGTCCCTAGACCCACTTCTACTTTTGGTGCCTCAGCCCAACTATCTAACATATTTCAACGAGTTGGCTCCAGAGCACCATCTGCTAGCACCAATGTCATATCTACACATCTGCCTTTGGAAACCCCTTGAATTCCAACTCCACTCAAGTACATAGGGGACAACATGCACCTAATCCTCCTGACAAGGAAGCTGCAAAAGAAGAGGATAGACTTCCTGGTGGACCCAAAGACCCTAACAGTCCTGATGGCCCTAGGGATGATCTCGATCTTAATGACCCTGGAGATCAGCCTTCTGTAGGAGGAAACCCAGACCCAGAGAGCAGATTCCTCAACACTCTTTTTAACCTCTCAGGCAGTCTCTGTACTCTCCACCAGAACCCAGCTCCCAAGCCTGAAAAAATTAAAGTCTGGGAATCTGACACTTTTGATGGTTCCAACCTGTAGGAACTTTGAGACTTCCTAGTTGCTTGTAACCTCTATTTTTGAGATTGCCCTCATGTCTTCACCTCTGACAAATGGAGAATCTTATTCATCATCTCTTATCTTAAAGGATCAGCACTCAGCTGGTTCAAACCCAGCCTTAATGACCTGATGGATTCTGCTCACTGGATGTGGAATTATGAGGTATTCCTTGGGGAGCTAGAGAGCAAATTTGGCCCTCATGACCCTTTGGGGGATGCAGAAAAGGCCCTTTCCAAACTCATGATGAAAAAGGGGGTCATATGGCCAAGTATAATATTGATTTTTGGGAACTTGCTTCCTGGGTCAACTGGAACAAAGCCATTCTTTGCAGCTGGTACTTCTGCAGTCTTCCACTCCACCTCTAGATAAAAGTATTGCGGGGACAGAAGCCCAACACTCTAGCAGCATTGTGCCTTAAGGCCAAAGATGCTGATAACATATACTGGATGCAGGAAGAAGAGAATCACCTTGATGCCAAGACTACCAGAAATTCTGGAAATGCCAAAAAGAAGGACTCTAAAGGTTCTCCAAACTCCAATCCTAATTGCAACTCCAGCTCTAATAATCAGTCCAAACCTCAGAACCTGCCTAATTCTAACTGTACTAATCAACCCTCAACTGCTGGCTCCTCTGGATCCAAGAGCAACAAACTAAAGGACTGCATCTCTGACAAGCTGGAGAAGAATGGTAAACTAACCAGAGAAGAACGTGAGCACTGAATGAAGGAAGGTCTTTGCCTCTATTGCGGTGAAGAGGTACACTTAGCCAGAGTAAGTCCAAAGCCATGAAAGCCTGCACTGCTGCAGTCACTGAATCCAAGCTGAATTCTGTGGACTCAAAAAAATAGTCTGCAACCCTTAGGAATATGCCAATGGGGCTGAGGGTTGCATTGACCATTTTCAGCTGGCTGCTTATGTCCATCTCAACATGTCCACTCTTTCCGATCCCAAATCCCTTACTATCCTCTTATCTGTCTCCAACAACTCCATACAAATCCAAACCCTTATCGACTCTGGCTTATCCCACTGTTTTCTTGACTCCTCCTTTGTATTGAAAAATCATTTTAGTATGGAAACTATTCCACTGATCAGACTCCAACTATTCGATGGAACTTGCAGCTCTACCACTACCAAGTCACAAGACTCCTGGTCACTTTTCTGTTTGGTAAAGTGTTTAACCTGACATTTTGCACCCCGCTTGACTCTTCCTGTTCTGCAGTCCCTGGTCATAACTGGCTGAAGCAATACAATCCATTGATTGACTCGTCTTCTGGCCAAATAACTTTCTGCTCTGCAGTACACAGAGGTCCAGCACCCCTGATGTCCTCCAACTCCCTGATCACCAAGTCACCTCTGAACCTTCCAGTAGAAACCCACTAACCTCCTGAAATTTCCTTCATCAATGCTGCTGCTTACATGCATGCAAGCAAACTTCCTGGAGCTATTGCTTTTCAGATGATATTTTCCCTGGAAGGGTTCACAGCCAAATCCTTGGTTATCACTGGAGATCTGGTGGACCTTTCAGATAGTCCTGAGGAGTACCACAAATTCACTGACATGTTTAACAAACAGAAGGTGGACACCTTACCCCCACATTGCCCTTATGGCCTAAAGATCAAAACAGAAGATCATGTGCCCCCTCCTCCAGGCTGCATGTACTCCCTCTCCCTATCTGAACTAGAAGCCTTGCAAGTGTTCATTGAAGAAAATGTTTGTTCCAGCTTTATTCAACCTTCTAAATTTCCTCATGGCACTCCTATACTTTTTGTCAAGAAAAAGGATGGCACATTCCAGTTATGTGTTGACTACTGGGGACTCAACCACATTTGAAAGAAGGATCACTACCCACTTTTACTAATTTCTGACCTCCTTGATGCCCCACAGACATCTTATATCTTCACTAAGATCAACCTTCAACATGCTTACCACTTGGTGCACATCACTGATGGTGATGAATGGAAAATGACATTCTGAACCCACTTTGGATCCTTTGAATGGCTGGTGGTCCCATTTGTACTCATCAATTCCCCCATCACACATGCACATCTCACCCCCTTCTTGTAGAGAGAACCTGCATGGTCTGAGCTAGCAGATAGTGGGTGTCACCCTAACAGAAAAATGCAACTTCCCATATCAGTGTGCCTTCTCTTACTTGCACATATGTCATTGTTTTACTGTGTCACATCCAATTACTCATCCTTTCAGTATGAGCTGGAAGTACTTGTATATACATAATCTACCTTTTCTTTCATAAGCCAATGCCATGCCTTGTTTTACATTGCAACTGCTAGTGATCGAGAGGCAGCACTCATCATTAGGACAGCTGCAACCAGATAACCAATTGTATCTGGTTTAGTCATGATTTACATTACTCTATCCAGACAATTACTTTAGTTACAAGCCAAATTCAGTATTATTGCTGAGATCATGTGTTGGAAGCTTGTCTCTATCGCCCAAAGTTCATATGAAATGGAAGGAACAGGTTACTCCACATCACATGCAGCAGCCCAAAGGAAATAATGCCATGAATTTGCTTAATGATGATATTTTTGTAATCGATGATCCCTTCGAAACTTATATTAACAGTCTTCAACCCAGTGATATTTCAGAACCCTTCATTGCTGCAAAGGAATCTCACTTGATTGGGTCAATTATCATAAATGTCAATGGAAGAAATCCAGTCAAAGCATCGTAGACCCAGGTTCCTCGATTATGGCAATGTCCAAAGAAATTTGCCACAAACTTTGGCTTGCTTACAATCCTCTGATCCATATTCCACTACAATTGGCTAATGGAGGCATCAATGAAAGTTTGGGTTTAGCACAAAATGTGTCTTGTGAAGTTGGCATGCTATTCATGCAGATCCATATAATTCACAACCCCACCTACAATATTCTACTCAGTCATCCATTTGATGTGCTCAGTGAAAGCACTGTAAAAAACTACAGAAATGAAGCTCAGACAATCATGATATATGATCCTAATTTGACATGATCATGTGCAATCCCCATGATTCCCCATTCTAGTCAGCGTCAAAAGGATTTTCACAATTAGAGGATGAAATTTCAGACATAGACCAGTGTGATCTTGTTATCTCTATCGATCCTTCTAATTCATCTATCACTATCAAATGCACTGCAAATATTCCTGATATGGAGTCCTCAAACTCCTCAAAAACTATTTCTTATTCTTCAATTCTTGCAAATTTATATTTAACAGCCAGTCATCAATACAAAACATATTTATCAACCTTGATGGTGACATCTACGCCCTCTATGCCAATTATTGACTCCTTACATCCAACTTTTGCAGCATTGAAAAAGAAATATAAACCGGTAGCACAGAAAATTTGCTCAGTTATTACCAAACTACCCAACCGATTTCACATTATTCAAATGATCAATGGTGACCCTCTTGAAAACATGCTGAAACTAAATCCTCATCCACCATCGTTCATCCCTTCTACCTGATATTCACTTGAATGTAAAGCTATCATTGACAAGAACCATCCTGGCAATTTCCTATGGCCAGAGGAATGGAAGCTCATGCACAATTTTATTTGAAATCATGAAATGGCTTTTGCATGGACAGAACAAGAGTGAGGAAGTTTTCGCTTTAACCTTTTTCCTCCTATAGAATTTTCCATTGTTCCTCATACTCCATGGGTTGAGCGAAACATTTCTATACCTCCAAATTTGTATGAACAGATATGCAAAATGCTGAAAAAGAAGATAGAAGCAGGAGTATATGAACCATTAAACTCTTTGTATCAATCACAATGGTTTTGTGTCATGAAGAAGGACACAAAATCGCTTCGAATCATCCACAGTCTCGAACTGCTTAATCAAGTAATGATCCAGCACTCAGGCATCATACTGATACTACCCAAAAATTTAGCAGAACAATTCAGTGGATGGTCTTGCAGAGGAATGTTGGATCTTTATGTGACATTCGACAAAAGAAAAGTGGCAGAGTCATCTTGCGATCTGACAATGTTTCAGACACCATTTGGAGTGCTTCGCATCAGTACCCTACCTATGGATTGCACGAATTTGGTTCCTATCTTACATGATGATGTGACATTTATTCTACAGCCTAAAATTCCTCATATCACTATCCCTTACATCAACAACACACCAGTTAAAGGCCCGAAATCAGAATATTAAACAATTGGTGGATCCTATGAAACAATTCCTGACAATCCCGCTATTCAATGTGTCATCTGGGAACACTTCAAAAACTTAAATTGGATAGTTCAGCACATAAAGTATTGTGGAAGAACCTTCTCTGGCCTGAAACTCTATCTTTGCATCCCCAAGATTATCGTTTTAGGGCATCAATGCAACATCAAAGGTCGTATGGCTGATCCTACTCAAATCACAGTGGTTAGCAAATGGGGACCTTGTCAAAACCTCACCGAAGTCAAAGTGTTGCTAGGAACCATTGGGGTTTATTGTATCTTCATTCGGAATGTTGCTCAATGAGCTGCAGAGCTGATCCAACTCACTCATAAAGATGTTCCTTTCAAATTTGGACTGGAACAAATAGCAGCGCAAGAAGATTTGAAAGAAGCTCTAATCAGCTCCCCAGCAATTTGAGCTATTGATTACTCATCTCCAGCCCCAGTTATCCTATCAGTCGACACATCAAAAATTGCTATTGGTTTATTTCTTGCTCAATGCAATCCCAAAAACCCTCAAAAACAATATTGCAGTCGATTCAGATTGATTATGCTTAATGATCATGAATCTCAATTTTTGCAGCCAAAACTCGAACTTTATGGTCTATATCGCACTCTTGGAGCACTGAAATTGTACCTAATAGGAGTTCGAAGGTTTACTGTCAAAGTCAATGCAAGGTATATCAAAGGCATGCTCTTGAATCCTGATATTGCACCTAGCGCTAGCATCAGTCAATAGATAGTATCCATTCTAACATTTCACTTTACATTAGTCCACATTGCAGGGACACACCATCCTCCTGATGGACTTTCGAGATGCCCTCCACAAGACAAAGATGTTCACCTTGACAATGAAGATGATTTCAGAGACTGGATTGACCGTCTTCATGGTTTCATACACGAAATCAACCCCATTATGATTTGACCCTTTACTTCACATCGAATTTCTACCCTCTCCCTCTCTTTGGATCTCAGTAAGGGGGAGGACCTTACCTATGACAATGTCCCATGAACAAATAATGCAAAAATAAATGACAAAAGATTACTTCACATTTGAAAATGGCTACATGATGTGAGCGACCCCCTGATCTATAAGATACTGAATATGCTACCTTTATTTGATATTGTACTGAATTCTTTTTAGACTTGGGGAAACTATGGAGAAAAGACTCCCATGGAGCTCACAAAATCATCGTGACTTCAGAATGTCATCTTGAAATTATTTGTGCAGCTCACAATGATATCAGACACAAAATGTTTTTCGCTATGAAATCAGTCATTGCCCTTCGATTTTGATGGCTGAACATGAAAGCCAACATCACATGGTTCATTCAAACTTGCCACCTATGTCAAATGTGAAATGTTCTAATTCCACCCACAGTTGCCATTCCAGCACCCCTTTTTGGCAAAGTCTATATCAATATGATGCAAATGCCATTATCAAACAGATTCAAATATATCATACAAGTTTGATGCTCACTAATGACTTATCCAGAATGGTGAAAATTTTGACACAAAATGCTACCTCTCTTGGTGATTGGATCTTTGAAGATATTATTCGTCAATGGGGTTCATTATATGAAATTGTAACTGACAATAGTGCTGTGTTTATCACAGCTATGGAGTATCTCATGAAATGATATCATATTAACCATGTTCGAATTAGCAGTTATAATTTGTGTGCCAATGGACTCATCAGCCCACTTCGATGTTCAACAATCCTTATTCAAAGCTGTCAATGGAGAACAAGCGAAATGGTCAGCAGGAGCACACTCAGTATTTTGGGCAGAATGAGTCATGGTTTGTAAATGCATGGGTTGTTCTCCTTACTTTGCAGTTACAGGATCACATCCTCTAATCCCCCTTGACATCTCTAAAGCAACATACTTACAACCACCACCTGATTCCATCTTATCGACAACAGATCTCATAGCTCGATGAGCCATAGTGCTACAAAAATAATTGAATGACCTTGAAGTTTTATATTTGAAGGTCTATGCCTCTCGAATCAAAGCTTCAAAACACTTCAAACTCATTCACAAACATACAATGTGCAACTATAACTTTGCAAAAGGAGATTTAGTGCTGCTTCAAAACATGAAAATCGAGAAATCTCTCAACTGCAAGATGAAACCATGATATTTTGGCCCTCTCATCATTATCGAACGAAACTACAGAGGAGCTTATATTTTCTGCGAACTCGACGGATCAGTACTACATCGACCTGTTGCTGCATTTTATTTGCTACCATATCTCGCTTGAAAATCCATTCCCCTTCCACCAAATTTCCTCAATATCAACTCCAAACATCTCAAACAACTTCAAACAACTTTGAACTTCAACAAAGATACTTTCAAAAAGTTTCAGGATTTCAAAAGAGAATAATTATTCTTCCTTTCTTATTTGCAATTGCTTACAAAAGATTTCAATTGCTTTTAGTGTATGATACAAGTCACGATATTGCATCATAGCGTGGTCATGCAAACTCCAAAGGGTTTTTTGGCTATGATAAACTACTGAGCCTTTCCCCAAATATCATTTTTCTTTTGTTATACCCTCATTTTCTTTTAACTTACTTTCCAAAGACATTTAACAAAAAATTGAAAATTGAAATGGGCAAGACAAAAACAACAGAAATAAAAAGTTCTACTCCTCTAGCATCTGTTCTAAAACTTCTATCTCCCTCCCCAGTATTTCCATTTCCACTTTCTTCTGTGCCAGTTTCATGGCAATCAACCCATGACACATCACCCATTCTTCCTCAATGTCCTCAACTGCCTGCAACTCCCTCACCTTTGCCTTTCCCTTGCCCTTCAATGACTTTTTCTTAGGCTTTGAGGGTGTCGAAAACCCTGCGACCAGTTCGATGTCAGCTACTGGTCCTACCAGCCAAATTCGATGTACTACAAAATTTGGAAACAAGTTAGCCATCACTTTGAAACAATTTCAAATAAATTTCATACCTGGTTTTGGGCACAAATCTCAGTTTGCGCCCCCAAATTTTCTTGCTTCGCCTGTGCAAAGCCCCCTTCTCGACATCCCCTCCCAGCGACACCCTTGCACCTCTTGAGTGCACTTTGTGCACTTGGCAGTAATAGGTCCACTGCATGCACTAAGGTCTGGAGAAGATTCCCACTTGTATTGACACATTACAACAGATGTTCCAAACTGCTACAAACCCTATGAAACCCTTTTCGAACTATTTCGAACCATTTCGAACTATTTTGGATGACTTTGAACCATTTCGAACTATTTCGCAACATTTTGCGACACTTCGAATGACATCGGCCACCGTATAGCTGTTTTAAAACACTTTCGATACATGCTGCACATCTGGAACAAACCATTTCGCCGCATATCGAGCACTACCAGGCACGAGGAGAGACTACAAGAGACTTAGAATGTGATAAGTGCATTTTTATGTTTCAATGATATATTGAAGCAAAAGATAAGTACTTTTACCATATGGGAACACTATACATTTCAATTATTTATCATTTTTCATTTGTTTCATGATCTACAAAGTCCTTATTGTTTGATATATTGCCTCATGTTTTACACATGTTCTTATTTCCTTTTTAGTACTATCTCTTCAATTTGTATATAGACTTGTGTTAGTTACTTAGAAGGACAAGAAAACCAACAGGGAACAGAGAATAAGTTACCCTCTCACTTATCATCTGACTTAAGAGCTGTTCTCTTGGGTCTTATCTTTGCATCGTATCTCTAAGTTCTGCAAAATATCGTGAACTTCTTCAAACTTTCATATTAGTCTCTCGACTCATCACCCATCACCTATCACCATTTGAAAAACACTTCACATTTGCTATACCTGCTTCTCGATATACCTCGAATTACTTCAAACCACTTCAACATTCCTCGAAACTACTTTGCACAACTTTGAACCTCTTCAAACCTTTTTCGAACTCTTTCACACATATTCGAACCTATTTCGACCTCTTTTAAACATCTTCGTATGCCTTTGAAGACTATTCACCAAAGCCCTTACTATTTTGTGTCACTAAACACAATGTTTTGGTCTCAGTGGTGATATTTATACCAACTCACACCCTTCCTCTAGCCTGTGTTATACTTGGGAAGCCTTTTAACAGGTTTTTGTTAGGTTTCCAGGTTGAGTATCATCAGCAGCCCCCTCCTTGACAACACATCGCAGCTGGGACTTGAACCCAGCACATCGATCACACTATGAAAGAGTTAGGAGCTCGAAAAATCTTTAAAAGTAAGTAAGTAAAAACTTACTAGGCCCTCGAAATCGAGCAATTCGCTCATTTTAAAGTGCACCTGCTTTGCATCCCCTGTGCCCTTGATCTCTTCCTCCCCATCGTCCTCCTCTTCAACCTCCATTGCCTTTTGCTTTTCCACCCTCACCACAGGCAGCTCCACCTCCTCTGCCTCCATTCTCTCGATTGCCTTCACCTCAGCCTCAAACTCTGTGTTCTCCCACTGCAAATTCTCCTTCAAAATTGTCTTTGCATGAAACACAATAAGAGCTGCATTTTGTGCATCCACCAATGCCCTCCTTCAACCTTCGATTGTGGCCCATCTCACAACCTCCCTCACTCATTGAGCCTCTTCCTCCTCCTCCTCAACCTGTCATTCCTCCTCTTCCCTTGTTTCACATTCTACCTCCTCAGCTAGGTCCATGAACCATAGACCCCCACCCCACGAAAGCCATTTGCAACAAGCCATGGATTTGAATAGCTTGAAAACTTCATCCACGACCTTTTGGATGGTCAGGTTGCACTCCTCTGCCAAGTCGTCTGCAAGTTCATCATATGTTTTGCATTCTACCTCCTCAGCTAGGTCTATGAACAATAGACCCCCACCCCACGAAAGCCATTTGCAACAAGCCATGGATTTGAATAGCTCAAAAACTTCATCAACGACCTTTTGGATGGTCAGGTTGCACTCCTCTGCCAAGTTGTCTGCAAGTTCATCATATTCTGCCTACATGAAATGCTTTAGCATCTTTGACTATGAATAGAACTGCAAAAACATACCATTTTCTCACAAAACCCCTTTTCCCACACTTTGAAATCAAGGTCCTTGGTGATGCTGCACTCTGGCATTGATTTTGTGTATTTGATAACCTTGGAGGTGAGTTTGGCCAGAAGGGACATGATAGAAGCTAGTATTTGAGGATGTAGGAGATGAATGAAGAATGAGAGGTATTTTGAACTTTGCTAACTTTTTCAACATGATCACCCATTTCACATGTGACTTTGATCAGCTGACTGGGACAGTCAGGATTTCAGTAAGGGGGAGGATGATAGGTTCATTGCATGCTCTAGGGTCTGGAGAAAGGTTCCAAATGTATCGATGCATTACAATTTATGATCCCAACCCCTACAAATGCCACAAGATCGATTTCAAACCCTTTTTGAATGATTTTCAACAGTTTTAAATGGCTTTGAACAATTTTGAACAGTTTTGAATGATTTTGCAACACTTCAAACACCTTTGAACGATTTCAAACAGTTTCAAATGACTTTGCAACACTTCAAACACCTTTGAATTACTTTGCACCACTTTGAATGATGTCAGCTGCCATAGGGCTATTTTAAAACCCTTTTGACACATGCAGGACATCCAGCATAAACCATTGCATCACATATCGAGCACTACTGGACACGAGGAGAGACCACAAGAGATTTAGAATACAATAATGGCAGCTTTGTGTTTCAATGATATATTCAAGCAATAAGATAAGTATTTTACTATACTGGGACAATGCATTTTTCAATTATTATTGTTTCATTTGTTTTATATTTTACAAGAACTCCTTTATTGTTGTGTATATTGCCTCGTGTTCTACACATATTATATTTCTTTTTTGGTACTATCTCTTTAAAATGTATATAGACTTGTACTACTTACTTAGAACAACAGAGAAGAAGTTACCCTCTCCACTATCATCTGATTTAAGAGCAGTTCTCTTGAGTCTTAGCCTTGCATCGTATCAGTAAGTTCTGCGAAATATTGCAAACTTCTTTGAACTTTCATATTCACTCCTTGACTTATCGCACATTGCCCATCATCTCTCAAAAAACACTTCTCATTTACTATATTCACTCCTCGATATACCTCAACACCAGTCTGACTCTTTCAAAACTTCTTGAACCATTTCAAACATCTTTGACCTTCCTCAAAACTACTTCGAACTTTTTTGAACCTCTTCGAAAGTCTTTCGAACATCTTTTGAACCTTTTTGTATGCTTCAAAAGACTTTTCATAACACGTCTGACCTTTCCACACCTCTAACCATGACCCTGGAGTGACAGCGGTGACATTTAGTACCAACTTGCACCCTTCCTCTAGCCTGTGTTATACTTCTTAGACCTTTTAACAGGTTTTTGTTAGGTTTCCAGGTTGAGCATTATCAGCAGGAAGCTTAATGAGAAAAGCAGATGCATTATCCAGACATACATATCATAAAAGGGGGGTGGAGGAGGACAATAAAAATGTTACCTTACTGAAACCTGAATACTTTCGCATTTGTGCTATGCATCGAGAACATCTATTAATAGATAGCTCAGAAATGGAAATGTTGTCTAAAATTAGACAATGTTTAGAGATGGATGATGAAGTAGTGGAAGCCATGAAAGCTCTGAAGGGAGAAAAGAAAGGTAATATCAAAGGAGATGAATGGATTGAGGAGCAAGGCTTGGTGTTACTCCAAGGAAAAGTGTATGTACTGAAGGATCAAGATTTGTGGAGGGAGATCGTCTGGCTACATCATCATATGCCAACTGCTGGACATCCAGAAAGATGGAAGATGTTGAAATTGGTGATGAGAAATTATTGGTGGCCCAGAATTTCAAAATATGTGTTGGGGTATGTGGATGGATGTGATACATGTATGAGGGGGAAGAAATTTCCAGAAAAACCCACAGGGAAATTAATGGTGAACCCTATACCTAAAGTGCTATGGTGAGATATATCTGTGGACTTTATCACAGGATTACCTGAAGCTCAAGGATATGCTGCAATATTTGTAGTATGTGACCACTTCACAAAGGAGGTCCATATTATTCCTACTACTGCAGAAATCTCATCATTAGGCTTGGCATGCCTCTATCTAAATCAGGTATGACAGTTACATTGATTACCTGATATTGTTATATCCGATTGTGAAACCCAATTTGCTTCTGTATTTGTGAGAATTGAACAATATATTGGGAATCCAAACCAAAGTATCTATGGCATATCACCTGCAAACTGATGGGCAGATTGAGAGAATAAACCAGCAGTTGGAGCAGTACCTATGCATGTTTGTCAACTACCGACAAACTGACTGGCCCAAATGGCTGACAATTGCTGAATTTTTCCACAATAATAACTGCCATTCAGTTACTCACATGTAACCCTTCTTTGCTAATCCTGGGCATTATCCCCATATGGGAATAGAACCCAGAAGGGAAATCAAGTTACAATCAGTAGAAGACTTTGTATCTAAGATGCAAGAGGTACAGGAAGAAGCAAAGATGGCATTGATGAAAGCACATGATGATATAATGTGATATGTGGATTGTACTCGAGCCATTGCTCCAGAGTACAAAGTTGGTGACTTGGTATGGCTAAGTACCAAGGATCTAAATATTCCATGACCTTCAAGGAAATTGATGGAGAAACAAGATGGCCCATACATGATTTCTAACATAATATGGTAGAAGGTGCTCCAGAATATGTAGTTGAAAAAATTTTGGGCTCGCATCTTCATCGGGGTGAATTGAAGTTCGTAATGGGGTGGGGGGGCTGCGCCGGCGAGAATAACTCATGGGAACCCAAGGAGAATTGTAAATGAGCATGTAATGCAATCGCCCAATTCTTTAAACTTAATCCAATGCTCTGTGTTGCATTGTGAGAATGGTGTCTGAGGGGATGAATTTTCGGTGATAATGCTCGACCTGAAAACCTAACAAAAACCTGTTACAAGTTCTAAGGAGTATAACACAGGCTAGAGGAAGGGTGCGAGTTGGTATTAAATATCACCGCTGTCACCAAAAGGTTGTGGTTAGAAGCATAAAATGGTAAGATGCATCGTGAATGAACTTTAGAAGCATACAAAAAGGCTTGGAAAAGGTTCAAAAGAGGTTTGAAGGAGTTTGAAGATGTTCAAAGTAGTTTCAAGGAAGTTCAAAAATGTCTGAAATAGTTCAAAAAGGTTCAAAAAAGTTGAGATGGTGTCGAGGTATATCGAGGGGCAAATACAGCAAATGAGAAGTGTTTTTTGAGAGTCGAGAGGCAATGGGTGATGTGCGATAAGTTGAAGAGCAAATATGAAAGTTTGAAGAAGTTTGTGATATTTTGCAGAACTTAGAGATACAATGCGAGGCTAGGACTCAAGAGAATTGCTGTTAAATCAGATGATAAGGGAGAGGGTAACTTCTTCTCTGTTTTTCTAAGTAAGTAGTACAAGTCTATATACATCTTGAAGAGATAGTACTAAAAAGGAAATCTAATATGTGTAGTACATGAGGCAATATGTGCAACAATGAGAACTTTGTTAATCATAAAACAAATGAGAAATGATGAATAATTGAAATGTACAGTGTGCCCATATGGTAAAAGTACTTATCTTTTTGCTTCAATATATCATTGAAGCCTTTAAGCACTATTATCATGTCCTAAGTCTCTTGTCATGTCTTCTCATGTCCAGTAGTGCTCAATTTGCAATGCTGTAGTTCGTATCAAATGTGTTATGTGTATTGAAAGGGTTTTAGAATAGATATATGGTGGCCAATGTCATTCAAAGTGGTGTGAAGTGATTTGGAAGTGTTCAAAGTGTCACGAAGTCATTCAAAATTGTTCAAAAGTGTTCAAAATGGTATGAAATAAGTTTGAAGCCAAATTCATGGTGTTTGTAGAGGTTGGAATCGTAAATCATAGTGTGTCAATATGTTTGGAACATTTCCCAGACCCTAGAGTGTGCAATGGACCTATCAGCGGCCTTACCAACATTTCACAGAGGGGAAAAATACAATATTTTCTCACCTGGAAGTCAAGGCATAAAAGGGGGGTAATGTTAGGAAACAGCCCCATTACCTAATTAAATTTTATTTTATTTTATTATGTCAAATTATGCTATCCTACACCAAAGAACACTATACTTTGTTGGCATGAAAATTTTATTTTGCATGCATCAATATGTATGTGCATATATAAGCACATCAGTAACAACATTGTACAATATGTGTAACATAGTATATAAACTGTAAATATACACCTAGGAAACCCCAGTTGTGTTCTCTCAGGTATTCCATCCACACTTGTGGTGCAAAAAGCCTTTCTCAACCAACCCATCTATTAATAACCCCTCACATCAAAACCATCAATTCCCCCATCATATGCATGGATCCCACCCCCTTCTTGTAGAGAACCTGCACAGTCCAGCTAGCTGATTGTGGGTGTTGCCCTAACAACATCTCACTGCTTGGTTTCAAGCCAACAGAAGATATAAAGTAGCACATAGTGTCAGCTACTAGAACTTTCCTCAAGCATAGGTCTACAATGAAAAGAAGAAGCAGTAGGGTTCAAGGCAGCATGTGAACATGCCATTGGCTGAGTGTACTTTGCTTCCTCTGCTCAGAGGGGAAGGTTTTATTCCAGGCTGCTCCTTACTGTTGTCACAGGTGCAACATCATTCTAGCACTTGTGCACCATCAATGGTGTGGTCCATAATACATTCAAACAGGCCTGCATCACATTGGGTTTTTTGCAGGATGACCAAGAGTGGGTCCAGTGTCTTACAGAGGCAGCTGAGATGCAGTTCAGTCATCTCTAAGATTGCTCTTTGCTACCATTCTTCTCCATTGCAATCCAACATCTTCTGACATTCTGTGGAACCAGTTCTGACATCACATTTGTGATGACCTCAGAGTCAAGCTCCTGTTGGTCTATTCAGATACAAAGTTTACCGATGATCAGGTTTACATGTATGGCTTGCATCTCATCAACCAGATCCTTATTAGATCAGGCAAACACCTTTTTGATTATCCAGAAATGCCTGCCATCAAAGGAAACTGGGAAATTGATGTTCCAGCCAATAGGCTTTTGCAGGAAGAAAGGTATTACAATGTTGAAGAGTTGGCCATCACTGTTGCTCACAATCTCCAGCTTTTCAATCACAGGCAGAGACAGATTTATATATGATGCTGCAATGGATTCCATGAACAATAACAAGGGAAGCCTCATGTCCTTGCATAGTGTTGGAGGTTGTGGAGAGACCTTTGTCTGCAACACCATCACAGCTGCTGTTCATTCTTAAGGGAAAATTGCTCTCTGTGTTGCATCATAGGGAATTGCTGCATTGATTTTAGAAACTAGTAGCATAGTTATTCAAAAATTTCCAAATTGGAATGTAGTATCCATAATGAAGCCATTGGCTTCATTGCCATCAGTCTGAAGAGCAGGTGCTGCAGTAATTACAAGTCAAACTGCAGAAGCTTTGTTTATACCACTATAGATCACATGACTCAAGTCATGTGATGCAATGATCAATGATTGGTTCAACAGGCACATGACTCAAATCATGCATCACACATATTTCAATGTGGACTCAGAGTCCTGCATTCCACATCAATAATGAATGGCATCACTTGCAAGGCCAAGTTCGTGCTGACATCCTCATAACTGGGTAGAGCATTACTCAGTTCTTTTATATTATTATTACCTTGCAAACACAAGGTTTATTTCTGTTCTTTCTTCTGTTGCTTTCACCCTGGGGTGAAGCTAAAGGAGACAATGTAGTGATCCCCACTGACTCTGGGTGGATCATATCTGCACCTATTATATTTAGATGGACCCAGTTCCTATAAAACCAGCTCCTTCCTCAGTTTTAACCAGATCATGCACTCTATGTACATAATATATACATTATTCATGTCATTGTCGAGCCCTGATCTGAACTAAATTACCCCTGACTCTCTATAGTTCCTAACCCACTTTCTGCAGTGTCAGTCATTTTGCCTGATACTTTTCCAATCTCCTCCAGTGAGGATTTTGCTTGCTCTGTTGCTTCTCCCACCTTTTACATAATTTTGTGGTAGTTTCTTGTGTCATTTCCTTGAAGTGTCCTGGAAAGTGGCAATGGTGGGGGTTAGTTTTCTGATTACTGCATTCACTACCTCTTGCTGTGTCTGCTAGTTCAAGGTCTTGTAGCAAAAAGGCAATGGCACAGACTCCATTTAGTGTTTGCAGGGGCATGTTCAGCAGTGCTCCTACTTGGAATAGGGCCTCTGCCAGTGTTGAAAGTGTTGGTGTTGATGATGGGGCTAGCAGACCTTTGGCATTCAGCCATTCATGACCTGTTTCGGCATTGGGGATGTCCCCCATAAGGCCAATGGTTGTCAAAGCTGTATCAGTTCACTGAGTGGACTATTTTTTCAGCTTGTGAGGCCTTTTCTCTGTTGCTCTGATCTGGTGTTCTCGAAGTAGTGTCTGTCTTTCCCTGGTTGACTGGGGGGCTTGCAGTTAGCTTTGTTTGCCTTAGTCTAAGGCTAGTGGCTGGATTTGGGATTGGGGCCATGTTGTCTGGCATATCCCCAGTGGTCAGACATTGCCAAGCTGGTGGTGGAAACTAGGGGTGTGGAACCTCTAGTTGGTGTTGGCTGATGCCTCAAGGCCTAAAGACAGTGGGAATAGGAATACATGGCAGCCTAGAGTGTGTTTATTGATGCTATTCTGTGCTATCACTGGTCCTCCTCTCTGTCCAACCATGGGACAATTTGAGGTGGTGGCAGTACAAGATCAAGAAGTGTCTGAGTGACAACACTATAAACAACCCAAGAACCAGACTGCAACAGCACCTATCCACATGTAAATAAATTGCACAAGTCAGAGCAACAAGCTGTCTTGCATTGCAGTCTTGCAGACCATTTGTTTTTCTTTGTCTCTAGAACTGCAGAGGCTAAAAATGGACTGAGGACCCTGAACTTCAGGCTCGATAGTGGGGTTTGTGGGCTTAGTATCAACCTCAGTATTGAGTTCCCATGAAGTATTGAGTTCCCACACCATGTCAATGATAATCTAATATCAAGCTGTGTCTGAATACTGGCTCATTTGAATTGATAACCCTTTTGGAATGACCCTGTTTATGCTTTGATATGTCTGTTGATTCTGCATTAGCTGTAAAAATGACTGATGCATTAGCCTTAATTTGATATTGAAAATTTGCATGACGTGCCTGCATCTGCTCCTGGTTGTTCCTCGGGTACACCTCCTGGGACATCCTCCCCTAAAATGCACTCGTCACTGCGTCCTGTCAATGAGAAACAACTGAGGAAATAAAAAAGGGGCAACAAAGGGGCACATGCACCCACCATAATTCCCAATAGTTTCCCCTCCAGAGCCACCGCCATGAGGGTCGTCCGCGAATGGTTCTGGCCTACCAACGGTACATCAGCAAGCAGTCATGTTGCCCATTCGGAGCAGAAACAATGCACTTGATTGATTGATGGAATTGCCTGCCTGTTCCAAACTGGCACTGGAGCCCCGAGGCATTGGAAAGGTAGCCAGCCAGAAAAGCCTGGCCCAAGTCGTCAACTTGAGAAAAGCAGTCAGGACTTGATTCTCGCATGTTCTGAACGTGAGCGAGTGCAGCAGAGACCAGCGAGGTGAGTGGACGACGAATAAGGGAATTTATTTTTAATTAATTACATAACCCCACAAACAACAAACAAGTAATATCGATCATGGAGTGCATGGCCCAGTGGAAATCGTAACTGTAATACATCACGCTTGCCTTGTATATAATGCAAACCAGCCTCCCAGATCTCCCTTTTACGAATTATGGAGACGCAGTTCTCGACGCATCTGGTATCCATAGTGAGGCTAAATCCGGTCCACGGACATATCCTAGGACAGATCTTCAGACCCTCACTCCTTGGACCTCCTTCCCGAATGACATTCACCAAGCCATCTTATCTGCAACCACTCACGCACATTTACCTCCCACCCCTTTTGACATCGACGGCCGGACACGGGACACCGTTGTTGAGAACGAAGAACGTATCCGCGCCCACGCATATAGCGCATTACATGGACCGGCTGAAGAGGTGTTGGAGAGGTTAGGAGTGATGGGACGTTTCGCCATGCCAGGTGGTGGGAATAGAGCAATTGTAGGAGATCCGGATTTCTCGTGGATTATGTCTCCTGGGACACAGTCGCACCCGAAAGTTATCGTATGTGTATCAGTCCTACCTGTGTACTTCTTAAACCCCGCTGGTGTAGGTCGAGTACAAAACTTGGTGGGCGGCGGATCTAGTGAATCTTGTCGCTGCCTTTAATGGCACTCATCGTGACGCCCTCAGCCGACAATCCTTGCATGCTCTCGAACAGACCTACGGATATATGACCTTCAACAACAACAGGTTTGGTATCCTCACCAATTGGAAGCATGCCTTGTTCCTGTGCTGCGCTGAAACCCCAGATCGCAAGACCCTTCAGTACTATCTCGTCGAACTCGGACCTGGCCAACCTATCTCGATGCTGAAAGCGTGGGTCGGCATCGTGTTGCTTGCGGAAGACAACTGGTTCTATTCATCCCCTACCCCATCCTCCGCCCCTCCGGGTCGAACCTTTAGAACCTCATCGGCTACCTGGAAGGACAGGAAGGCAGCCGTCGGCGTCGCTGAAAGATATCATATGCAACCCGTCAATGGTGCATATCAGTGTCTTGCTATTGACTTTCGCCTTTGTCGCTTTGACCTCAGCTCCGCTCGCCGTGGAGCGAATGGTTGTGTAGTAACCGCGCGATTTCTACCACCATCCGTTGGGGGTCGTGACCTCCAGGTTGTCTGCAAAGTTGTTGATGCCTTGCGCTATCCCGATGCACCAAGTTCACTAGATGAGGCTTGCGCCTATGCTGCTCTGCAAGATCTCCAAGGCGAAGTGATACCCACACTGCACGGCTTCTATGAAATTTGGGGGATTCTGCAGTTCCTTGCTCTGGAACCTGTCGGTAATGCCATCTCTGAAGACGAACAAATCGACCAGACACTTCGCACAAAGATGAAAGTGGCTCTCCAACGGATTCACGATGCTGGGTTTATCCACGGCGATATCGCGCGTCGTAACTTTTGTAGGAAGGATAGCGGTGATGTTTTCTTAGTGGACTTGGAAAGATGTCAACCTTCTGGGAAACCATCTGAGCTGAGCGATGAGATGGATCAGGTAGACGGGTTGTAGATTCTACGTCTGACTGTCACTTGCATAGAAGGTTCTACATAAAGTAGTGTAACAGTCCTGTTGAGGTTGCTATTAGTTGTATCATTATTATCACACTCAATCTCTGTCATTGTAAATTACACATCCTATTTCCACAATGATAGTGTAGTTTACCAATCCATGTTAGCTTTAATGGGACTGGCCGTTGCGCAGCTATGTGGATGATCATTAGATGTTTTCGTGGCCCTAATCTCCTTTCTTTCCTTTGTACATCTTCCTAGGCAGACTACAGACTTGTTCCTTACCTGTAGCACAAAGGTATTTTGATAGCATGAAAACAGTCAGACAGACCAAGTGTCGTTTCCCAATGTTCAAAGTCCAATTCTTCTGCCACGCAACTTAGAACCGAAAAGGAAAACCGGGGTGGCCCCACCACACTGTTAGGGTAATGAGAGTTTCAACCTGCGAGAAAATTCTGCAGCCGAATCTTGACACAGCCGAAGAAGTGACTCATCACAGATTATGTCATCATGACAGAACAAGCAATTTCAAATCCTGGACACAATCCTGTTCCCATGCCAGCGCTAGAAGCCAAAATTGATGTGCTTACAGCACAAATGTCCCAACTAGTGTCAGTATTGGCAGCATCCCAGCCCAAACAAGCAGAAATAAAAGCAGAGATAGTGGAAGATAAAGATGATGAGATGGAGAAGATGGTAGAGTGGATGTCTCAGGATGATCTGCATGCAGAGGAGAGATCTGAGAGTGGAAAAATGTGTTTATCTAAGTATGCATCCCTGCAAATTTTGGATGGTACCATGGAGAATACAAAATCCTTCATCAGCTCTATAGTATTGTACATCCATGGGAGAAAGCCCAAGTTTCATACAACTGAGTCTAGGATTATGTTTGCTCTCTCATACATTCAGGGAGGGAAAGCACAGCTCTGGAGAAATGAAGCTATTAATCAAATTGCTGTGGGACATAAACTGTTTGCAACCTTCAGGGAATTTTTGGAGAGACTGGAGGCACAGTTTGGAGACCCTAATCCAAAGGCGATGACTAATGCTAAATTAAAAACCATGCACCAAGGTTCTCTGACAGCAGACAAATTTATTTTGCAGTTCAAGGCAGAAGCATCACAGACAGATATGGGAGAAGCTGCATTGGTAGAATTTTTGAAAGCAGGATTAAATCCCTTGTTATTCAAGTCTGTCTATCGACTACCTTCTATGCCAGAGAGGTCGGATGAGTGGTATAATTGGGCAATGCATCTTGATCAGCAATATTGACAGGAACAGGCAGAGTCGAAATTGATGTATGAAAACACCAGATTTGGGAAGTCATCAGGAGAAAAGTCTGAGAAAGGAAGGATGCCTCAGGTACAAGCTTTGAGGGCACAGCCATTGGCCATGGCAGTGACACCTATTGTTAAGAAGTCAGCAGCATTGGCAGATGCAATGGATATTGATCAAGTAGGGAGATGAACCCCATTTAAATGTTTTAATTGTGGGCAATTAGGGCATATAGCTAGGAATTGTAGGCAGAAAAGGAAGATTAGGGAAGTGACAATTGAGGAAGTGAAGTTGAAGGAAGATAAGCAGAAGAATTTTGTGGAAGAGTCCCAGTGAAGGTTTCCCCATTGGTGACCCAGAATCAATATAATGTATTAGTATCTGAGGAATCCCAAAGTGAACCCGAAAGAGAAATTGAGGAGTACGACCATCATCACTTATGTGATAAAGAAAAATGCCCAGCCTTATTTCTGAAGACCCCTAAATTCTTTATTCACTCTGTGTGGATAGAACCCAAAATTTGCTTGACAGTAGGACTGAATACAGTGGACACACATGCAGCAATTAATGTGGAGGCATTGCTTGACAGTGGTGCTACTGGATTATTCATTAATCAGTTCTTAATTACCAGAAATGGTATTCACAGGCGTAAACTGCCACAACCTATAATGGTGTACAATATTGACAGTATGATCAATCATGGAGGAACTATCAAGGAGGAGGTGACGATGATACTGAAGTATCAGGATCATCAGGAATGAGCCATATTTAAGGTGTGCAACCTTGGGAAAACCAATCTGATAATTGGATGTCCATGGTTACAAAAGCAAAACCCCAAAATTGATTGGAAAACTGGGAAGGTACACATGACTCATTGTCCTAAAGAATGTAATGTATATGGGAGGAAAGTAAAAAAAGAAAAGAAGGAAAGAAAAGAGAAAGAACATCTGAGAAAGTATTCTGTTATGATGGAGGAAGTGGAAGATGAGGACATGCCAAATGGGGAAGTTCCAATCATGACCAGTAAGGAAGAACAGAAGCAAACCTTTAGGGAAATTCATGGAGGACAGTCATGGGATAAAAATGCTATGAAAGTGGAGAAGCCAGTGGAGGAGTGGGTGCCAAAAAATATTTGTCAGTTTTTCAGAAGAAGGAATTGGAGTGGATGCCAGTGTGAAAGCCATGGGATCATGCAATTGAAATGAAGCCAGGATTTGTGCTGAAGAGGTCAAAAGTCTACCCATTATCTCTGAAGGAACAAGAAGAAGTGGATGCATTCCTTAATGAACAATTGCACAAGAGATACATATGACCTTTGAAATCACCACAGACATCACCAATATTCTTTGTACCAAGAAAGGATCAGAGGAAGAGGATGTGTACAGATTATAGGTATCTGAATGAGTGGACAGCAAAGAATGTGCATTCTTTGTTATTGATCTCAGAGATAATTGACAAGGTGGGAAAGGCCAAGGTCTTTACAAAATTGGATTTATGCTGGGGGTACAACAATGTATGGATAAAGAAAGGAGATGAGTGGAAGGCTGCATTTGCCATGCATTGAGGATCCTTTGAGCTGCTTGTCATGTTTTTTGGGATGACCAATAGTCCCCCAACTTTCCAAAATATGATGAATGACATTTTCAAGGATGTAATAGACAAAGGCATGGTAATAATATTTATTGACAACATCTTTATATTCACAGAGGATGAAAAAAATCATGAGGCAATAAGTGCAGGAGGTATTATGAAGATTGGCAGAGAATGATTTATTCATTAAACTGGCAAAGTGTGTGTTTGGGGCAAGCAAGATCAAGTTTTTGAGATTAATAATTGGTCCTGATGGAATCAAGATGGATCCTATGAAGGTACAGGCAATTGTTGATTGGCCCATGCTTACCCATATCAAGGAAGTTCAGGCTTTCTTGGGACTCGCAAACTATCATTGTCACTTTGTTCATAATTTTTCCAAAATTGCTGCACCCTTACATAACCTTATGTGAAAGGGAGTAGTGTGGAGATGAGGAGAACAACAGCAGACCACATTTGAGGAAGTTTGTGAAAGAGCCAATATTAGCCCCAGTAGATTTCATGTGTCCCTTACGAGTGGAATCAGATGCATCCAACTTTGCTACTGGAGCAGTATTATCAATGTTATGTGAAGATGACAAATGGCATCCTTGTGCATATTTGTCTTGAGGGTTGAATGATGTGGAGAGGAGTTATGATGTGCATGACAAAGAGATGTTGGGAATAATATGAGCATTGGAAGTGTGGAGACATTATTTGGAGGGATGTACACATCAGATTGGAATCTGGATGGATCATCAAAATCTGCAGTACTTCATGTCCACTAAAAAGCTTAACCATTAACAAGTGTGTTGGGCATTATTCCTATTGTGTTGTAATTTTTACTTAGTCCACAAAGCAGGAAGCTTGATGAGGAAAGCAGATGCATTATCCAGATGTACAGATCATAAAAAGGGGGTGGAGGAGGACAATAAAAATATTACCCTACTCAAACCTGAATACTTTCATATTTGTGCTATGTGTCAAGGGCATCTATTGGTGGATAGCTCAGAGACCAGAAATGTTGTCTAAAATTAGACAATGTTCAGAGATGGATGATGAAGTAGTGGAAGCTGTGAAAGCTTTGAGGGGAGAGAAGAAAGGTAATATTAAAGGAGATGAATGGGTTGAAGAACAAGGGTTAGTGTTGTTCAGAGGAAAGGTATATGTACCAAAGGATCAAGATTTATGAAGGGAGAATGTCCAGTTACATTATAATATGCCAGCTGCTGGACATACAGGAAGGTGGAAGACATTGGAATTGGTGATGAGAAATTATTGGTGGCCCAGAATTTCAAAGTATGTGTTGGGGTATGTGGATGGGTGTGATATGTGCATGAGGGGGAAGCAATTTCCAGAAAAGCCTGCAGGGAAATCAATGCCAAACCCTATACCTAAAGCGCCATAGCGAGACATATCTGTGGACTTTATCACAGGATTACCTGAAGCTCAAGGATATGATGGAATATTTGTAGTATGCAACTGCTTCACAAAGGAAGTCCATATTATTCCTACTACTCCAGAAACCTCATCATTGGGCTTGGTGCATCTTTATCTAAATCAGGTATGGCGATTACATGGATTGTCTAATATGGTTATCTCTGATCACAGATCACAATTTGCTTCTGCATTTATGCAAGAGTTAAATAACATATTGGGGATTCAAACCAAGTTATCTATGGCATATCACCCACAAACTGATGGGCAGACATAGAGAATGAATTAGGAGTTGAAGCAGTTTTCAGAATGGGAATAGAACCTCAAAGGGAAGTCAAGGTACAGTCAGTGGAGGACTTTGTATCAAAAATGTGAAAGGTGCAGGAGGAAGCAGAGGTGGCATTGATGAAAGCACGTGATGATATGATGTGACATGTGGATTGTACTTGAGCTGTTGCTCCAGAGTACAAAGTTGGTGACTTGGTATGGCTAAGTATCAAGGATCTAAATATTTCATGACCTTCAAAAAAGCTTATGGAGAAGCAAGTTGGCCCATATGATGATTTCTAAAATAATTTTGCCCAATGCAGTAGTGTTAAAATTACCTCAATCATTTAAGATTGATCCTGAAATTAATATTTCCTGTTTATGCCCTTACTGCCCACCCACTATTCCTGGTCAACAAACTACTCTGCAACCTCCAATAATGGTAGAAGGTGCTCCAGAATATGTAGTGGAAGAGGTTTTAGACTCACATCTTCGATAAAATAAATTGGAGTTCTTAATCAAGTGGAAGAACTACACCAATGAAAATAACTCATGGGAACCCAAAGAGAATTGTAAGCAAGCATGTAATGCAATTGTGCAATTCTTTAAACATAATCCAAATACTCCACATCTCATTGCTAGAATGGTGTATGAGGGGATGAATTTCTGGCCCTACCAGAATTGCACAGAGGGGACAGATGCAATATTTTCTCACCTGGAAGTTGAGGCATGAAAGGGGGGTAATGTTAGGAAACAGTCTCCTACCATTCCTATTACATAATAATATTCTATTTTTATTCTATTTTATCTTATTTTATTTTATTATGTCAAATTAATGCTACCAAATGCCTACAAATGCTACATTTGTCAGCATGGGAATTTTATATTTACATGCATCAATATGTATGTGCATGTATGAACACATTGGTAACAACATATTACAATACATGTAACATAGTATATAAACTTAAAAAAAATATACCTGGGGACCTCAGTTGAGTTCTCTTAGGTATTCCATCCACATTTGTGGTGCAAAAAGCCTTTTTCAGCCAACTCATCTACTTTTAACCCCTCACATCAAATTCATCAAAACCCCCATCACGTGTGTGTGCCCTGCCGCCTTCTTGTAGGAGAGCCCACATGGTCCAGCTAGCAGTTTAGTGGGTGTTGCCATAACAAAACCCATGAATGTCTTTATCAGCATCTTCAACTTCATGTTCATCATCACCATCAAAGAAGTCTTATAAGCTGTTATTGATGTTATTATTGCCTTTTTCTTGATGCCAAAGGGCATCAAGGTGATTAAAAAAGGCTGCATTGGCCCCAGTCTCATCATCTGCTGTACTCTCTGTCATTCCCAATGCCAACTCATGATGGTGAGCTGTTGCCATTGCCATTGCCAAGTAATAATTGGCTGACTCTGCCTCAACTTTGTCCTTCATCTCTTCAAATATCTCCAGATATTTCATTTGAAAGTTAAGAGCATTGCAAATTGGCTGATCTGTTTGGTGCTGGACCAAAAGGTACATGCCAACCTGCTATAGCTCAACATGGTAGAAGTGCATGCCAGTCCAGCATTCAATGTGATGAAAGGGATTCTGCCTGTGTGTTATATGCATACATGTCCAGCAAAGGTGCTTTCTAGTGAACAATCAACACATCTCCAAATTGCCCATTTATTCAGTTGACAGTGGTTGCAAACTTGTTTGTCGATGGACCATGCCTGCTGAGCCTGGGATGCTTACAGCAATTCATCCACTTGTCCCACAAACTGCAATACATAGTCCTTCTGTCTCTATTAGTTGTATATGAGCATCAATAAGTCAATCCATGTCAGAAACTGACCATGCCAATCCATGGCCAAACCGGCTTATCAGCCACCTGAGGTTCTTGCATACTCCATTCTGGAGCAAGACCTGGATTGTCGTGGATACCAGCTAAGCTCAATTCACCATGTTCTTCTGTAACCAGAGGCAAGGAAACCTTGATACGCTTTGTTTTTGATCCATGTCTCGTGTTGACCTCAACTTCTACATGTGTAACAGTATCAACTGCATCATCATGGTCCTCATGCAGGGGGGCATTTTTCTTTGATCTTCTCTTTCTCTTGTAAGGAGCTCTTGTCAGGCTCATGATGATTGGGGGGAATCAATTGCAATGATGGACTATTTATTGTACTATTGTCCTCATGTGATGCTCATGTTATCCTTGTGCTGATAATATGTTATGCCTGATGATGACAAGAATAATTCTTTCCTCAACATCAATCCCCCTCCAATGCTGCCTGAGCCATCAGAGAACCTGGGTGTGAGACAGTATTGCATGGGAAGATATGCAGTTGAAGAGCAGAAAATCATCGAGCCTTATAGAGATGCATTCCAATCACAGGAATCCAAAGCTGGCCGGTTGCAAATACTCAAGTGTGACATTATCCCTGCTATATTCAATTACTGGGTGTCAATCAAGAGGGCCCCAATGGATGAGGAGGAGAGTTGCCTACATGCCAAGGTGAACCATCAACTTGACACATGTGAAGGTTCTATTTCTGATCACATCACCAGGAACTAACAACCTGGCTTTTGAACAACTGGTGAATGATGAAGGGCTACTTGCTCAAATCAAACAACTTCAAAGTCAAGCAAATATCTCCCAGGAAGGTTCAAATTCAGAGACTCATGGAACATGCACAAGAGTGTCATAGAAGACTTCTTTGACCACATTCTGCAGCATCAAACAGTGCAGGGCCCTGGAAGAACATTCAGGTTCAAAGGAATCAAAGTGAGCAATGAGAGTGTGTCTCCTGCACACTATCCTGATAATTTAAATAACCCTTCACCTTCCTGATGCATTTCCAAATGCAGTGGACAATGGAATGGTGATGCAATACCTGATGCCAAGTCCATCACTGGCATTGGCCTGCATGCCAATGCCAATGCCATTCCTGATGCTGATGCTGAGCCCCAAGGTCAATCAAGAGGCAGAAAAAGGGCAAAAGTGAAACAAAAGTGAAACAAAAGTGAAACAAAAGTGAAACAAAAGTGAAACAAAAGTGAAAACAACTGCACTGATGATCGAGAGCAGAACAGGCACCCATCTCTGAACCCCCAATTCCTTGCAAATCACAGATCCAGCTCAGTTGAGCTATGTGCAAGTCAATCAAATAACAATGGACATACTCTGCACAGCTGGTGTGACTTGACCACAGCCAATTAATGGTCCAGGTGATGGTAAACCAAAGTATGTCATTCCTTGACACATTTATGAGAAGTCCATCACACCTATATTACCTTTAAATAATGATGTAAATGATGCCCCTTGACCCAATTGATCTATCACTGTTGGAAGGCAACAGCACTTCAACTCAAGAAAGATTGCAATGTCCTAAACCTCACCAACTATCCAGGTGAACTCGGACAGAGGATCCTATTGCAAAGGCATTAGGACTGTCAACAGTTGGATTGGCATCAGGATCAGCAATGGTAGGATCAGCCATGGTAGGATCAGCAGCAGTAGGATTGGCAGACAGACAATCAGCAGTGAAAGGATCAGCAGACATACAATCTGCAGCAGCAGGATCAGCAGACAGACAATTGGCAGTGGTAGGATTGGCAGACATACAATTGGCAGTGGTAGGATTGGCAGACATACAATTGGCAGTGGTAGGATCATTTGGTGATTGCCATTCCATTGAATTTTGTTGCAGTTAGACCAGGAAAGCTTTGTAAAACAATGTTGGATGCAGAAAGTTCTCTATGCTGAGCTTGTATGTTGCAATCTTTCCTAAAGGAAGTAAGTATACATCACTGACAAGTATGACAGATGTATGTCATGTCATGCATCAGCATCAGCACCTTCATCAGCCTTACAATGGAGGTGCCAATCCTTCTTTGGTCCTTGGCTGACAGTTTTGCCAATGTCAATTTGGACCACCTACCCCTTGGATTCCATCCATCTCTCTTGGCCTCGTTGAATGATGGTGTTACCAGTGATGGTCCTAGCCATCTGGTGGATTCATATGTATGTGATTGGTGGAGAACAATAGTGAACCGGCACCAGGGCAAATGTTCACCAGTGGTACCATGGATAAGTGCCTTGATAGCTATCAGCAGTATATCCCTTCCCCTGTGATCACCAGCTCACCACCCAATGATAGCCAGCCAGCAGACAATGCTGCTGATGGCTGAGCTGACTGCTGATCTTGAATCGACCTTCAGGCTCTCATTGGGGATATGTTCAATGAAGCATGCAGCATGTATGACTTGGTAGATGGATGTGAATAACATTTTCTGTGGGGAGTGGTTACATATGTACGATATATATTTTAACCTGATAATGCTTTATTATATACAATATTATTTGTCTTTGCACTTTCCTCTGAGCTTGGCCATATTGCCTTCATATTGTGCACTGACCTGACCCTGGATATCGCCACATAGAACTGCCCATGTGTGAAGACAGGACTCCTGAAATCCAAACCCACATGCTTCACTGACTGCCCTTGTGATTTGTTGATCGACATTGAAAAGCAGAGCTGAACAGCAAACTGCAGTCGAGAGTGTGTGAAGGGGAGTTGACCTTCACTGGGCCAAAGTCACATCTGTGGAATAAAAACAGTCTCTCCTGCATTATCTTTAGTGATCAACTGAATCTCCAAAACCCTATTTGTGATCCAAGTCAATATCCCCTGACTTCCATTGCAGACCCCTCCAGCAATATTGAGATTGCAAAGTATCATCACAGGGATGCCAACCTTGAGTGCCAAATGTGCCAAAGATAGACCTGAGCAGTTGATGGAATTAAGATATTCTTGGGGATATAGAACTTCATCATTCTCATCATTTGCAATCGAGTCAGCACTGTGAAAGATGTGCTCCTGTCCAGGAAAATTGTGAAGAATGTGATGGTTCAAATCATCGACATCATCGTTCTTGCTCGCCAGGATGACCCGCTCCAAAAAGTATTGATCTGAATGCTGAGCCCAATCATAGATGCCAGGATAGATGGTGTTGATGAGGGAAGTGATGGTGTTCTGAGGACATTTGAGCTGATCAGGAAGATTGATAGTGCCACCTTCATCTGTATGACCACCCTTTCCAACCTCCAACTGCCACTTTGCGAAGTTGCATTCCTGAAGATCGTCTGTGTTCAAATGCATGTTGATTTTGAGATGAAGGATTTTGATGTGTTGCCAGAGACCAGAGCATTGCAAAGAAGCACTAACGATTTGAGGTCGAGAACCCTTTTCAATGACAGCCAGGATCTGATAAAAGTCCCCCCAAAGACCACAGGCACACCACCAAAGGGTTTGTCACATTGGAGAATGTCTTTCAGAGTGCAGTTGACAGCTTCATGGAGATGACAATGCTGCATGAGTGCCTTGTCCCAAATGATCAAGTCAGTCTGCTGCAGGAGCTGTGTTTGTGTTGAACCTCTGGAAATGGTGCAGGTGGATGACTCATTTATGATGATTGGGATCTGAAAGCAGGAATGGGAAGTACGACTGCCTTTGAGCAAAAGAGCAGCTATTCGAGATGATGCAGCACAGAGGATGATCTTGCCTTGAGAGCGAAGCTGATGGCAGAGGGTGTTGTAAACATAGGTTTTGCCAGTGCCACCTGGACCATAGAGGAAAAATGTCTGGCCAGTCTTGTTGTTGACTGCATGCATGATCTCATCAAAGACAGCACTCTGATCCTGATTGAAAGTGTCCAGATTGTGTGCAGCCAACTCAGCCTGCTCCACATCATCGTATCTGCACTGCTCTGTGATCAACCAGTTTTGAATGTTGGCATCTCAATTCTGAGTGATCTGAGGCATGTATGGCCAATCCTTCTCGAGAGATTTCCCAGAGATCATGAAAAGCTGATTGATAAGATAAAGGCTATAATCATAAACATCGTCATCAGTAGGGTTGATACGGATGTTGGTGTGCAGGAGCTGATATCTCAAGTCATCGCAAATGTGAGGCCAATATGTATTCCAGAGGTGGACAGGATCAGAGGGAGCACAGTCCCGAAGGATGGTGACAAAAAGATTGCGAAGCTGATGACCAGTTGCCATGGACTTTGCTTTCTCCAGACACTGCTGCCACTCTTGGTCATCCTCCAAAAGGCCCCGGGTGAGGCAGGCCTCTCTGAATGAGGGTGCAATGATGCCCTAAAAAGTGCGAAGGTCTTTGTATGATGTAGCACCTTTCACAGCAGTGAGAAGCAGCCTGAGGTAAAAGTGTTCACTGGCACTGGGTGGAGCATAGAACATCCTTCCAATGGTGAATCCTCTCTGCCTGGGCTTCCACTTGTGAGCCCTTTAATCCCACACAAATTTGGATGGAAAGTCCTGGTAAAAAATGACCTGTGCAAGCTCTGGATACTCCTGATTGGCCTTGAAGAAGGCAGTGAGGGTGGTGTCATGCTGTGCAGCATGCTGGACGATTTCCTGGATAGACTGTGGACCGTTCTGATTCCAAGTGACATACTGCTGGCCAGGAAGGTGGACCTGAAGATGGACGATGTTGGGAGAAGCACCATGCATGGTGAAGTGGAAGAGGCATCAGATGCTTTCGCATGCAGATATGTAGCGAGTGTCGAGGTACTGCCTGACTTCATCGTTGCAAGTTCCAAACTCCATGGTGATGTGATCATGGCCTTTGTAGACATATTTGTAGATGTACTTGATGGATTCAATATTGATGTGGCAATGGTACTTCCAGATGAGATAGTCAGAGTAAGTGACCACCCAACAATTGTCGACCTGCTTTCCCCAAACATGATATATCTGTCCAGTGTCCTGATGCTTGGTAGAGGCATAGGCATCCTCAGAGATAGTCATCTGATCCCTGAATGGCTTGGGAAAACCTTTGGAGCACTGTCCATTCACCATGCAAGGAGCTGCAGGGTTCTCTGCACCACAGGGTTTATGGACCATGAACTTCTTGATGAGGTCAAGGAGCTCAGGATCATCGTCAGAAAACTCTGAAGACAGAAGGCTGTCTATCTGCTTGGGGGTGTGAAGCTTGGATTGCTCATCGAGAAAGATAATGCAGTGCATGTGAGGAAGGCCATGCTTCAAGAACTCCAATTTATTTTATTGAAGATGTGAGTCTAAAACCTCTTCCACTACATATTCTGGAGCACCTTCTACCATTATTGGAGGTTGCAGAGTAGTTTGTTGACCAGGAATAGTGGGTGGGCAGTAAGGGCATAAACAGGAAATATTAATTTCAGGATCAATCTTAAATGATTGAGGTAATTTTAACACTACTGCATTGGGCAAAATTATTTTAGAAATCATCATATGGGCCAACTTGCTTCTCCATAAGCTTTTTTGAAGGTCATGAAATATTTAGATCCTTGATACTTAGCCATACCAAGTCACCAACTTTGTACTCTGGAGCAACAGCTCAAGTACAATCCACATGTCACATCATATCATCACGTGCTTTCATCAATGCCACCTCTGCTTCCTCCTGCACCTTTCACATTTTTGATACAAAGTCCTCCACTGACTGTACCTTGACTTCCCTTTGAGGTTCTATTCCCATTCTGAAAACTGCTTCAACTCCTAATTCATTCTCTATGTCTGCCCATCAGTTTGTGGGTGATATGCCATAGATAACTTGGTTTGAATCCCCAATATGTTATTTAACTCTTGCATAAATGCAGAAGCAAATTGTGATCTGTGATCAGAGATAACCATATTAGACAATCCATGTAATCGCCATACCTGATTTAGATAAAGATGCACCAAGCCCAATGATGAGGTTTCTGGAGTAGTAGGAATAATATGGACTTCCTTTGTGAAGCAGTTGCATACTACAAATATTCCATCATATCCTTGAGCTTCAGGTAATCCTGTGATAAAGTCCACAGATATGTCTCGCTATGGCGCTTTAGGTATAGGGTTTGGCATTGATTTCCCTGCAGGCTTTTCTGGAAATTGCTTCCCCCTCATGCACATATCACACCCATCCACATACCCCAACACATACTTTGAAATTCTGGGCCACCAATAATTTCTCATCACCAATTCCAATGTCTTCCACCTTCCTGTATGTCCAGCAGCTGGCATATTATAATGTAACTGGACATTCTCCCTTCATAAATCTTGATCCTTTGGTACATATACCTTTCCTCTGAACAACACTAACCCTTGTTCTTCAACCCATTCATCTCCTTTAATATTACCTTTCTTCTCTCCCCTCAAAGCTTTCACAGCTTCCACTACTTCATCATCCATCTCTGAACATTGTCTAATTTTAGACAACATTTCTGGTCTCTGAGCTATCCACCAATAGATGCCCTTGACACATAGCACAAATATGAAAGTATTCAGGTTTGAGTAGGGTAATATTTTTATTGTCCTCCTCCACCCCCTTTTTATGATCTGTACATCTGGATAATGCATCTGCTTTCCTCATCAAGCTTCCTGCTTTGTGGACTAAGTAAAAATTACAACACAATAGGAATAATGCCCAACACACTTGTTAATGGTTAAGCTTTTTAGTGGACATGAAGTACTGCAGATTTTGATGATCCATCCAGATTCCAATCTGATGTGTACATCCCTCCAAATAATGTCTCCACACTTCCAATGCTCATATTATTCCCAACATCTCTTTGTCATGCACATCATAACTCCTCTCCACATCATTCAACCCTCAAGACAAATATGCACAAGGATGCCATTTGTCATCTTCACATAACATTGATAATACTGCTCCAGTAGCAAAGTTGGATGCATCTGATTCCACTCGTAAGGGACACATGAAATCTACTGGGGCTAATATTGGCTCTTTCACAAACTTCCTCAAATGTGGTCTGCTGTTGTTCTCCTCATCTCCACACTACTCCCTTTCACATAAGGTTATGTAAGGGTGCAGCAATTTTGGAAAAATTATGAACAAAGTGACAATGATAGTTTGCGAGTCCCAAGAAAGCCTGAACTTCCTTGATATGGGTAAGCATGGGCCAATCAACAATTGCCTGTACCTTCATAGGATCCATCTTGATTCCATCAGGACCAATTATTAATCTCAAAAACTTGATCTTGCTTGCCCCAAACACACACTTTGCCAGTTTAATGAATAAATCATTCTCTGCCAATCTTCATAATACCTCCTGCACTTATTGCCTCATGATTTTTTTCATCCTCTGTGAATATAAAGATGTTGTCAATAAATATTATTACCATGCCTTTGTCTATTACATCCTTGAAAATGTCATTCATCATATTTTGGAAAGTTGGGGGACTATTGGTCATCCCAAAAAACATGACAAGCAGCTCAAAGGATCCTCAATGCATGGCAAATGCAGCCTTCCACTCATCTCCTTTCTTTATCCATACATTGTTGTACCCCCAGCATAAATCCAATTTTGTAAAGACCTTGGCCTTTCCCACCTTGTCAATTATCTCTGAGATCAATAACAAAGAATGCACATTCTTTGCTGTCCACTCATTCAGATACCTATAATCTGTACACATCCTCTTCCTCTGATCCTTTCTTGGTACAAAGAATATTGGTGATGTCTGTGGTGATTTCAAAGGTCATATGTATCTCTTGTGCAATTGTTCATTAAGGAATGCATCCACTTCTTCTTGTTCCTTCAGAGATAATGGGTAGACTTTTGACCTCTTCAGCACAAATCCTGGCTTCATTTCAATTGCATGATCCCATGGCTTTCACACTGGCATCCACTCCAATTCCTTCTTCTGAAAAACTGACAAATATTTTTTGGCACCCACTCCTCCACTGGCTTCTCCACTTTCATAGCATTTTTATCCCATGACTGTCCTCCATGAATTTCCCTAAAGGTTTGCTTCTGTTCTTCCTTACTGGTCATGATTGGAACTTCCCCATTTGGCATGTCCTCATCTTCCACTTCCTCCATCATAACAGAATACTTTCTCAGATGTTCTTTCTCTTTTCTTTCCTTCTTTTCTTTTTTTACTTTCCTCCCATATACATTACATTCTTTAGGACAATGAGTCATGTGTACCTTCCCAGTTTTCCAATCAATTTTGGGGTTTTGCTTTTGTAACCATGGACATCCAATTATCAGATTGGTTTTCCCAAGGTTGCACACCTTAAATATGGCTCATTCCTGATGATCCTGATACTTCAGTATCATCGTCACCTCCTCCTTGATAGTTCCTCCATGATTGATCATACTGTCAATATTGTACACCATTATAGGTTGTGGCAGTTTACGCCTGTGAATACCATTTCTGGTAATTAAGAACTGATTAATGAATAATCCAGTAGCACCACTGTCAAGCAATGCCTCCACATTAATTGCTGCATGTGTGTCCACTGTATTCAGTCCTACTGTCAAGCAAATTTTGGGTTCTATCCACACAGAGTGAATAAAGAATTTAGGGGTCTTCAGAAATAAGGCTGGGCATTTTTCTTTATCACATAAGTGATGATGGTCGTACTCCTCAATTTCTCTTTCGGGTTCACTTTGGGATTCCTCAGATACTAATACATTATATTGATTCTGGGTCACCAATGGGGAAACCTTCACTGGGACTCTTCCACAAAATTCTTCTGCTTATCTTCCTTCAACTTCACTTCCTCAATTGTCACTTCCCTAATCTTCCTTTTCTGCCTACAATTCCTAGCTATATGCCCTAATTGCCCACAATTAAAACATTTAAATGGGGTTCATCTCCCTACTTGATCAATATCCATTGCATCTGCCAATGCTGCTGACTTCTTAACAATAGGTGTCACTGCCATGGCCAATGGCTGTGCCCTCAAAGCTTGTACCTGAGGCATCCTTCCTTTCTCAGACTTTTCTCCTGATGACTTCCCAAATCTGGTGTTTTCATACATCAATTTCGACTCTGCCTGTTCCTGTCAATATTGCTGATCAAGATGCATTGCCCAATTACACCACTCATCCGACCTCTCTGGCATAGAAGGTAGTCGATAGACAGACTTGAATAACAAGGGATTTAATCCTGCTTTCAAAAATTCTACCAATGCAGCTTCTCCCATATCTGTCTGTGATGCTTCTGCCTTGAACTGCAAAATAAATTTGTCTGCTGTCAGAGAACCTTGGTGCATGGTTTTTAATTTAGCATTAGTCATCGCCTTTGGATTAGGGTCTCCAAACTGTGCCTCCAGTCTCTCCAAAAATTCCCTGAAGGTTGCAAACAGTTTATGTCCCACAGCAATTTGATTAATAGCTTCATTTCTCCAGAGCTGTGCTTTCCCTCCCTGAATGTATGAGAGAGCAAACATAATCCTAGACTCAGTTGTATGAAACTTGGGCTTTCTCCCATGGATGTACAATACTATAGAGCTGATGAAGGATTTTGTATTCTCCATGGTACCATCCAAAATTTGCAGGGATGCATACTTAGATAAACACATTTTTCCACTCTCAGATCTCTCCTCTGCATGCAGATCATCCTGAGACATCCACTCTACCATCTTCTCCATCTCATCATCTTTATCTTCCACTATCTCTGCTTTTATTTCTGCTTGTTTGGGCTGGGATGCTGCCAATACTGACACTAATTGATTTTGGCTTCTAGCACTGGCATGGGAACAGGATTATGACCAAGATTAGAAGTTGATTGTTCTGACATAATGACATAAGCTGTGATGAGTCACTTCTTTGGCTGAGTCAAGATTGAGCTTCAGAATTTTTTTGCAAACTTTCGAGTCACATGATCTGGCAATTCAGGTATGAAACAGAGCAAAACTCATGATTCAGCTATTTGTCAACAGTTGGGCATGTGAGACACTTTGGATCAATATCCCTTCTGACAGTGCCTGATCTTGGGGTTAATACTGAATTTGGCTAGTAACTACTTTAACTACAATAGTCAGCTGAATAGAGTATAGTAAATCTCGATTAAACCAGATCCGATCGGTTGTCTGGTTGCAGCTGTCCTAATGACGAGTGCTGCCTCTCGATCACTGGTGGTCACAATGTAAGGTGAGGCCTGGCATTGGCTTATAAAAGCAAAGGTAAATACATATATACAATTACTTCCAGCTTGTGTGGAAAGGATGAGTAAGCAGTTGTGGCATGCTGAAACAATGATGTATGCATGTGTAAGAGAAGGTGCACTGATAGAATAGTTGAGTTCTTCTGTTAGGGCAACAACCACTAAGCTTGCTAGCTGGACCATGTGGGCTCTCCTACAAGAAGGTGGCAGGGTGCATGCACATGATGGAGGGTTTTGATGGATTTGATGTGAGGGGTTAAAAATAGATGATTTGGCTGAAAAAGGCCTTTCGCATTACAATTGTGGATGGAATACCTAAGAGAACTCAACTCGGGTCCCCTAGGTGTATATTTTAGGTTTATATACTATGTTATATATATTGTACTATATTGTTACTGATGCATGGGTACATGCACATACATATTGATGTGTGTGAATATAAAATTCCCATGCTAACTAATGTAGCATTTTTAGGCATTTGGTAGCATAATTTGACATAATAAAATTAAATTAAAATAGAATAAAATATTATTATGTAATAGGATTGTTAGGAGACTGTTTCCTAACATTCATGTGGGTTGCACTTGTCAGAGTTCAGATCACTACTACCAAGGTTGGGACTTGAGCAGGAAAAACATTGGCCTTCTGGTTGGATCCAGTCATTGGTGGTCAGAGGGTTCAAGGGTTCTAGGCAGAATCCACTGGGCTGTAGCAGGCCAGGTGAAAAGGGGCCAGAGATGATTTGGCTTCAACTTGTAAAAAGTTGGACCCTTCTCCCCATCGATTGTCCAATTTTAGGGCAGAGGTAGTTTGGTTTTCCAGAGGGTTTCTGGACAGAGGGCAAGGATAGATTGAGCAGAGGTTTGGAGTTGATTTGAAGTCAGGAAGAGTCAAGGGATTAAGAGATTAAGTCAAGATTAAATTGAGGATGATTAGGGATTGATATTAGACTAGAGGTGATTAAACACAAGTGAATTACAACATGTAGACAAATATATAATTTGCAAACTCAAGTCTAAGGCTAAGCTATAGGCACTTAAATAATGAAGGCCAGAAGAATAACAGAAAGTGCAGAAGCTTACTAATGGGTCTTGGTAAGTATCCATGACCATAATTGGTAAGACTGTATTAGGGATGAGGTGAGTAAGCAAATGATTACTAAGGCACATGACAACTTGTCTGATGACTAAAAAGTGCTGCAGCTGGAATGCTAGCAGAGAAGGTCAGAAAAGAGTCAGAAAGGAGTCAGGGATTATTGGAAATCTCATTGGGTAAAATGGGTCTCGATAGCACTCCTATAAGCACTTCTCGTTTTTAAAAAAGGTGCTTGCATAGTGCATGAGTGCTCCATACTGGTGTTTGGAAGTCCAGTGCATTGAACTGAAAAAAGACTGAGGACTGGACCTGACTGAACTAATGGCAACTGGACTTTTGGTTGTGGTTGCTCTAATATTTTCATACATTGGTTCACAGTTCATCAACAATGTTGTATTGCAATAGACCATGTAAAGACCAACTGCAACTGGTCCTAGACTGGACTTCAGTTGCAGTGCTAGGCTCTACTGAAATTAATGTTCTATGTATTATGTATCACCAAGATTTAATACTAGTAATAATATTGTAACAAACAAGAAGAACAACCAAGATTACACACACACAGTTACTTGCAAGTCACAACGTTCACTACCATTCCATAACCTAGGTCACTATCTGACCATGAAACCTAGAAAGGCAACAAAGGGATCAAAGAAGGCCATGCCTACTATAAAGATGCCTCGTTCTCATGCTCCAAAAGGCAAGGCACCACTGAAGAAGACTCAGCCCCAAAAAAGGCAAATCTCTAATGACAGCAATGATGAAGAATCATCATCCAGCACCAATGAGCCTGCACTGCCTAGAAAACATGTGAAACAAGCTGTACAGGAAGTCACAGATGAAGAACCAGAAGAGGATGAAGTTGAAGTAGTCAGTAGTGGTTTGGAGGACAATGACATGCAACAGCCACCCGACAATAATGAGGCTCACCTCAGTCTTATCACTCTTGTATGTAATGACCTTCTCACATTTAATGTAACAGGATGGTGGTGACCTTGATGAACAACATCATAGTGACATCCCTGTGATACTGAAGGTCAAGGCTGACTCCTCAAAAGACATCGTGTTACTGTTCTCAGACTGCATGACAGTAAATTTCAAGAAGTGGTATGGTAGCCATGAGACCCTGAAAGGATGATGGTGCAACATCTGCAGGTAAGTATGTAGAATGTGGAAAGAGGAGCACATATACTCACAGGAATGCAGAGCTAATACAGAATTAACCAAGTGGGAGGGAATGCAGAGAGCATTCTTGAAGGGAAGTAATACCTCCCAACATGCACAACAGCACTGGGAGGTGTACCAGACAAGGTGTAATGAGACTGATACACCTATCCATCATTGGGCAATTCCATGTCCGATCTGGAAGGCAAGGGAGGAAGAGAACAATGAGAAAGGGAAGCAGGTGAAGTTGGATGGAAATTTTGAAAAGATAATAGGTCTGAAAGAGTTCATGCGTGATGGTGTCCTGCATGCAGTGTCGCAGTTTGTGGCATGTGATGACCAAGTGAGCATTAATGATCTTAACAAGACGATTGAATAGCCTTGTTGAACATTGGATATAGTCTTTAGCTGTGGCTGATAAGCCTTGGTTCCAGAACTGTTTGGTAGTGATGAGACCAAAAGCAGTAGCTAAAGATATTCTGAGTACTCACAATGTCACAACATATATCCATAATCTGTTCATCAAGCAGTTGCAAGAGCTGAAGAATAACATCCTGGTAAGTCATAATGCCAGATAATTAATACAAATGCTTATGAAAAATGACAGGCAGCACCAGGGAAAATTTTGAGCACTGCCAATGGTTGGACTGTGGACACTACAAAAGCAGCATTCTTAGGGATGACAGCACACTGGATCGATGTCAAGGATGGAAAGTGGAAGATGCATTCAGAAGTTGTGGACTTCAAATCTGTATTGGGGGATCATGGTGGTGCAAACCTAGGGCATTATTTCATGGGGCTGTGTGACCATGTGGGAATATGTAATCAGGATGGATCCAAGGTATATGTGACTCCAAGACTCAGATAAGATTAATTGATAACAAGTAATGGCAACTCAGCTTTCTACCATAACACTAGACAATGTGTCAACAAACACCACGATCTGCTCAATGCTCGAAGATCTGCATTCCCATTGGGGGCTCAACCACTGGGATGCCATCACCAATCAATTCCCATAAGTGATTCACACTAATGCACTGAAATAAATCTTACCCTCATGATTCAGTTGTCTAGAGCATGTTGTTAATCTGCCAAATATTGATATAATGTTGCACATTACCAAGATCACTGCCATGGAGACAGCCACGGTGATATGGGAGTTTGATCCTGAGATACCTGCTAACTGCATGTTAAGCAGTGATAGGTCCTTTAAGGTCCGGAGAAGATTCCCACTCATATCGACACATTACAACAGATGTTCTGAACCACTACAAATCCTATGAAATCCTTTTCAAACTATTTTGAACTATTTCACACTATTTCACACTATTTCAGATGACTTTGAATGACTTCAAACATTTTCAAATGACTTCAACCATTTTCGAATGACTTCGCACTACTTAGAATGACATCAGCCACCATAGGGATATTCTCAAACCCTTTTGACACACATAAAACATCCACCATGAGCCACTGCATCGCATATCGAACACTAGTTGATACGAGGAGAGACAACGAGAGATTTAGGATGCAATAATAGTGTTTAGATGTTTCAATGATATATTGAAGCAAAAGATAGGTACTTTTACTATATGGAAACACTACATGTTTCAATTATTTATCATTTTTTATTTGTTTTATGATCTACAAAGTCCTCATTGTTGGGGATATTTCCTCATGTTTTACACATGTTATTATTTCCTTTTTAGTACTATCTCTTCAATTTGTATATAGACTTGTATTAGTTACTTAGAATGACAGCAAAGCAACGGGGAACAGAGCATAAGTTACCCTCTCCACTATCATCAGATTTAAGAGCAGTTCTCTTGAGTCTTATCTTCACATCGTATCTATAAGTTCAGCAAAATATCTCAAACTTCTTCAAACTTTTATATTAGTCTCTCAACTCATCGCCTATCGCCTATCACCATTTGAAAAACACTTTACATTTGCTATATTTGCTTCTCGATATACCTCAAACCACTTCGCATTACTTCGACACTCCCTGAAACTCCTTCAAACTATTTTGCACACCTTTGAACATCTTTCGAACTATTTTGCACATCTTCGAACCTATTTTGAACTCTTTTGAACATCTTTGTATCCCTTTAAACAGTATTTGCAACATGCCCCATAATTTCACATCGCTCACTACAACTTTTGGGTATCAGCAGTGATATTTAGTACCAACTCACACCCTTCCTCTAGCATGAGTTATACTTCCTAAGCCTTTTAACAGGTTTTTGTTAGGTTTCCAGGTCGAGTATCATCAGCAGGTCTTTAGATATCATAGCAGCAATCTACACTCTGGTCATAAAAGTGAGGTCTATTGTCTGCCATCATCTCCAAGAAAATGATCTATCTTACATATTTACTTCTAGATTCAATCATCTGGTCAACATATTGAATGCTTCCAAAAACTCCAACTTGAATGTAACATCCCACATCCACATAAGATTCCTCTCCACAGCAATATCTGATGGGGATTGGCATTTCGCATGTTGGACTGCTCTTACATCCTGCGACAGGCAAGTACTCAATTTACATGCATACATGCTCCTTTTGACAAGCGTTGACAGTCTATCAACCATTTCATCACATCTGCTGATGAACATTTTGGGAACATTACAACTATCAGAAAGGATGGATGGATTGTCAAGCACATCCCATGGTCAGTGTTCAAACTGTTGGAAACTGATTGGAACCAAGTATGCGATGCAAGGGACATATTAGCAGTGCATATTTACATGATATTTTCTTTCTTGTTATTGACTACTAGTAGGATTCCAATACCATCCACCATTATCTCTCTCCTGAGTGGCAGCCAACAGCTGTGGTGTGCCCTTCCAGCAATTGAGGAACTACAGACAGCATGGGAAGCCAAATATGATGATTTACAATTTGCCACATACAAGACAGCAATCGGTGATGGGCTGAAGAAGCTGAACAAATATGATTCTCAATTTGATGAGAAACCTTTCTATGTACTTCCACTAGGTATGTGACCAGATATCCTCTTGATAGCATCGTGCTTGATTCCCTCCTACAGTTCTCCATCCATACTACAAGCTCCAGTATATCAAATTGGCTTGGGGAGGAGAAAAGGAACAGGCCGAAGAACATGTGGCAGAAAACTGTAATGCAAAGAACTAGCAAGACGAGGCTCAGAAAGTTCTTGAAGAGATGGTATGTATGAAACACTATACTTGTTGTCAATCCACTGACACTGTTCATTGCAGATGCTTACTGGAAGGAACAACCCCGAGCACTGACTGTACTGCTACCTCCAACTCCTCTAGTACTAGTACAACCACTTCATTCCTGTCCAAATATGACCAACATCACCAAAGTCTTCTTATGGAGGAGGGGAATGAAGGATGGGCTGCAGAACTATGATGGTATCTCAAAGATGTTCCTGTGGATATCACCAAGGAGACTGACATCATGAAATGGTGGCAGGTGTGTGCTGTTTCATTTGTTTATCTATCGAGTTTACTTACATATGATTCCAGAACCACTGTCAACTCTTCCTGACCCTTGCACAGATTGCACTTGATGTTCTCCCCTGTCAGGCATCATCAGTCCCCTCAAATGTTTGTTTTCAGCAAGTAAGCAAACTGCCATGGACCACCATTCTCGTTTGGGCATGGCATAATTTGAAGAGTTACAGATAATGAAGTTCACATGGTGCAATACAATACCTGATCTTGCCGCATGGAATTCTGCTGAGGTGGAGGAGGTGGACCTTGAGCATTATACAGACTTTTTAGAGGCTGACAAAATGCTTGTTGAGTTTGATAAGCAGGAGGATGAGATGGCTGTAGATTATCCATTATGACTGCATTAAATTAGAGTAGCATCTGTTTTGGACACATCAAATTAGAGTAGAAGGCATTTCTAATACAATTATGCTTGTATCCAGCTCTTTAGATGCAAGTGTAAATTTGGCTACCAGGTCAGTACTCACTACTGTGAATTATTCAACTTCATGAACTTTTGCCACTATTGAGAGGATGTCTATAGCTCTGAGTCCTTGTATCATACTATTATAGGACTACTTAGTACATGGACCATACCATATGGAATCCCAATCTCTAGTGGCAAACCCCTTCCCAGTTGTGCCAACCCAGGTCACAAGTTTCGCAAACTCAGTTCAATGTATGTCTTGTTTAGTTTAAGACCAGTATCTACAGTGTTGCTCACATTCGCATGTAAGCACTTTCCCTATGTATCCACTGGTCATTCCTTATGCTTTCACATCTTACTCCAGTGTCCTTCCCTTGCTCTAGACTTGTAGTCTGGCTCCATGCTCAAAATTGCACTTCTCAATGATGCACTGGCACTTCTAGTTACATCCAGGGAAGATTAGATTAGATAACAATTTGAGTGGCGCCAGACTGAGTAGTTACCCATCGATTGACCTGGCAATTTTTTCCTTCCCCACCCCAGCTGCCAGCAATGTTAACACCAACATTTCCTAACGGTATGCCACCATTGGTGCTGCTCGTTCATTTGTCAAACAACATTATTGCTTCCTCAACTCCTCTGTGCTCTAACCAGGCATTACTGTCAGTATCAGTCTCTGCTCATGCTCCCATCCTAGCTGATACATTATCATGCTACTTGTCATCAGGCTTCTCTGAGTCACTGGATGGCAACAATAGTGAAATAATAGCATGGTGGCAAGTAAGTATCTATGCATCCTATCTTTGAAGCTTTCTTTGCTAATATAACATAGCAAAACCAGGCTGTGTATCCTAACCTTGCAGGAATGGCTCTTGCATACTACAACATGAAGGACACAAGAAACTTGGAGGTCTCTTCTCATTGAAGCCATGCACCACACCTTGCTCCTTGTACTGTGTAGGTGTGCTATTGATTGGTGTTGAGCAAGTGTTGTTATTGCATTTAGATGTCATGGTTGTCTGCTTATCTAACTCTATGTATCATAGATCTTAATCTACTTGTGGCCTGCCTATGATCTCTGGTATTCTGTCATAAGTTAGTTGTATTGTCTTGGAATTGTAGAACTAGTATTGGAAGTATAGAAGAATCCAATGATGATCGCAACAAGAATGGTGACTACATAGTATTTTGTATCGAAAGTCCAGTTCAGAACCAACTCAGACTAGTTCTGAACCAGCCCTGTGAGAAACTGGTCCCAACCGGTTGTTGGGTCGAAACTGAACTGCTATAAACCAGTTCTAGTAAGTCTGGTCTGTGGTTGCAGCTTTCTTGAGTGTATATAGACTGGTTGCAGGTCCAGTTCATCTGACAAATGTCAAAAAAACTGGACCAGTGATGATACTCAACCCAGAAACCCAAACAAAACCTACTAAATGGCTTCAGATGGTATAACATGAGGCAGAGGAAGGGTGCAAGTTGGTACTAAATATTACTGCTGAGACCAAACATTGTTTTTAGTAATGCAAAATGGTAAAGGATGTAATGAATAGTCTTTAAAAGCATACAAAGATGTTCGAAAAAGTTCGAAATTGGTTCGAAGACATGTGAAGTAGTTCAAAATAGGTTTGAATGAATTCAAAGTTGTTCAGGTGAGTTCAAGGAGGTTCAAAGGTGTTCAACTGGTGTCAAGATATATTTGACAAATGAATATAGCAATTAAGAAGTAGGCTTTGAGTGGTGATAGGCAATGATGAGTTGAGAATGAATATGAAAGTTCGAGGAAGTTTGCGATATTTCACAGAACCTCAGAGATATGATGCGAGGTAAGACTCAAGAGAACTGTTCTTAAATCTGACTATAGTGGAGAGGGTAACTGATTCTCTGTTGTTCCAAGTAGCTAATACAAGTCTATATACATTTTGAAGAGATAGTGCCAAAAAAGGAAATATAACATATGGAGAACAAGGGGCAATATATGCAACAATAAAGGACTTTGTAAATTGTAAAAACAAATGAGAAATGACAATAATTGAAATGTACATTGTCCCAGTTTAATAAGAGTTCTTGTCCTATTGATTTAATATATCATAAAACATAAAAACCACACTTATTGCATTCTGGTCTCTTGTCGTCTCTCCTTGTGTCCGGTGGCACTCAATATGTGACAAAATGGCTTATTCCAGTTCCGGTTGTGCAGCATATATCAAAAGGGTGTTAGGAACAGCTATGTGGCGGCCGATGTTATTCGAAGTAGTACTAATTCATTCAAAGTGTCGTGAAATTGTTCAAAGTCATTCAAAGTCATTCAAAGTAAGTTCAAGGTTGTTTGAAGTAGTGCAAAATGAATCAAAAGGAGTTCAAAGTCAATTTTGTAGTGTTTGTAGTGGTTCAGAGGGTCTGTCATAGTGTGTCAATATGATTGGAAACTTCTCCAGACCTTAGAGTGCACAGTGGATCTATCATCCTCCCCCTTACTTAAATTCTAACTGTCCCAGTTTCCCAATCGAAGTCACGTGTGAAATGCATGATCAGGGTGAGGAAATTAGCAAGGTTCAAAATACTGTTTGTTCTTCCATGTCACCTCATACATTCATCAACTCCAGCTTCTATAATGTCTCTCCTCTTTAAGCTGAATGCCAAAATAGTCGAATACACAAAATCAATGCCTGAATGCAGCATCGCCAAGGACTTGGATTTCAAGCTGTGGGGGAAGGGTTTTTGTGCAAAAATGGTCCATCTCTCACTGATCTGTTTGTGGTCAAAATGCTAAAATGGTTTGAGTAGGTGGAATATGATGAGCTTGCCAAAGATCTAGGTGAGGAGCATGATGCGGGCATCTGAAAGGTCGTTGATGAGGTTTTTGAGGTTTTCAAGCCCATGGCTCAATGCAAATAGATTTCATGGTGTGGTGAGCTGTTATTCATGGATTTGGCTGAGGAGATAGAATGCCAGAGAAGGGAGGAGGAAGAAAAGTGGGTTAGAGAGGAGCAGGAGGAGGCAAAGAGGGCAGGAATCGAGGGTCAGAGGAGGGCATTGGCAGATGCTCGAAACATGGCTCTTGCTGCATTTCATGTGAAGATGATTTCGAAGGAGGACTTGAAAAGGCAGAGTGCAAAGTTCGAGGCTGAATTAAAGGCGATTGAAAGGGTGGAGGGAGGCAAGGATGATGAAGAAGAGCCACCCATGGTGAGGGTGGCAAAGCGAAAGGTGGTCAATGTCGAGAGCAAAGATGATGAGGAAGAGGAGGTCACAGGGGTAGAGGCTGCAAAGTGGGCACCAGTCAAAATGAGCGAGTTGCTTGATTTCGAAGGTCCAGTAAGTACTTTCTTTTATGTTCGAAAATTTTTTGTGCTGCTAAATACTTTCATAGTGTGATCGGTGTGCTGGGTTTTAAGTTCCAGCCATGGTGTGTTGTTAGGGAGGGCACTGCAAAGTGTTCAAAGTGCACCCAGGAGGCGCAAGGCTGTTACTGGGTGGGGTTGTTGAGGCAAGGCCTTTGAAAAGGTGAAGCAAAGAAGTTCATATGTAAGTGTGAAATGAGATTTGCACTTCAGACAAGGTACAAAAAATATTTGAAATTGTTTTGAAGAGCTTACTAACTGGTTTTCAAACTTTTTAGTGCATCGAATTCAGGTTGTGGGCCCCTTCGAAGATGCGAGCAAGTCGTGGAGCTGTCCAAGCCATCGATGCCCAAATCAAAACAAAAAAAGCAATCATTGAAGGGCAAGGTGAGGGAGGTACAAGTTGTCGAAGGGGTCGAAGGGGTTGATAATGCATGGGTTGTGCACCATAGCTTGATTGCTGCAAAATTGGCGCAAAAAAAAAGTTGAGATGGAGGTATTGGGAAGGGAGGTAGAGGCATTGGAGGAGATGTTGGAAGAGTAGGACTTTTTGTTTCTGTTGCTCAATGAAAAAAAGGGAAAAAAATGACTTTCAGGGAAAGGCTCAGTAGTTCATCATAGCTGAAAAACCCTTTGGAGTTTGCACAACCTCACTATGATGTGATATCGTGACTTGTATCGTACACTAGAGGCAATCAAAATTTTTGTAAGTAATTGCAAAAAAGAAAAGGAAGGATAGTTATTCATTTTTGACATCCTGAAAATCTTCGAAGGTATCTTCATCGAAATTCAAAGTTGTTCAAAGTGCTTCAAGGCACTCGGAGTCGATATCGAGAAAATTCAGTGGAAGGGAAATTGATTTTCGAGTGAGGTATGGTAGCAGATGAAATGCACCAATAGGTCTATGTAGTACTGACCCATCGAGTTCACAGAGAATATAATCCCCTCTGTAGTTTTGTTCAATAACAATAAGAGGGCTGACATATCATGGTTTCATCTTGTGATTGAGGGACTTCTCAATTTGCATGTTTCAAAGTAGCACTAAGTCTCCTTTTGCAAAGTTGAGTCACGCATTGTATGTTTGTGAGCAAGTTTGAAGTGTTTTGCAGCTTCGATTCAAGATGCATAGACCTTCGAATATAACACTTCGAGGTCGTTCGATCATTTTTGTAATGCTATGGCTCATCAAGCTATGAGATCTGTTGTCAATAAGATTGAATTGGGTGGTGGTTGTAAGTATGTTGCCTCAGAGATGTCAAGGGGTATTAGAGGATGTGCTCCTGTAACTGCGAAGTAAAGAGAATAACCCATGCATTTATGAACCATGACTTGTTCTGCCCAAAATACTGAGTGTGCCCCTGCTGACCATTTCGCTTGATCTCTATCGACAGCTTTGAATAGAGATTGTTGAATGTCAAAGTGGGCTCGTTCGATGAGTCCATTGGCATGTGAATTATAACCACTAATTCTCTAAGTCAGTCAAGGCAACACTACCAGTGTCCATAAGCTTTATCCCAGGTCTGAAGACAATCACAAATAGTCAATTGCAGATATGGACAAACTTGGTGGCAAACAACTTCACATTGGAATCTTTGATGAGAATGATTTAGGATCATACTTTTGAGTATTTTATGATATTACAAAGTTCCTACACACTAAAAATTGACTTTTATCATCTGAGCAAAGCAGAGCTGTCATTTGCAGTTTTCAGTCAGGTTTATGGTCAAGAATTGTTTGACAGGTTGAGCTCAAATTCCCTGATCATTATCCAGATGACCCTTATCCTCTTGACAATATTCATAAAGCAGCAAAATTCATTTTAGCTGGATCGACTGCTTCACACACAACTTTGATACACTCCTCTCATTCCTCCACTGCTACCTCAGTGTCTATGACCTCTACATTGTTGCCACAAATTAAACTGGAAGATCTCATGGCAATCCGCAAAAAATTTGCAGCTACTCTCATCACCACTTTAACAGGTTCTAAACCCACTAATAATCCTTGAATCAACAATGGACTTTGCTCAGACCAGCTCAAAAATTTAGTTTGCATCTTTTGCAGACTTACTGGTCATTTCATTAACAATTGCTTGGTTTGCCAGTCATATATCAATGAAGGGAAGTGAAAAAAGAATGCTGAAGGCAAGATCATGCTTCCTTTTAAGTCTCATGATATATTCATTGGCTGTCATAGGCGATTTAATGATCTGATAGATGCCCTTAGTCGCTGATGTCAAAGATGTCGAAGGCATGAAATGACCAGGAATGTTTGGAGGGGTGAACTGTCCATAAGAAGAGTTATTCACATTGTGGAGTGGTAGACCCTTTGCATGAACTGATCAGAATCCACCCACAGTACCTGTGATTCAACCTTCAAACCCTGCACCCTCTGCACCAGTTGAATGAACTACACTGCCACCCATCCCAGTCCCTTCGATCTTGTCTATGGCAACCAACCCATCCACTTCGACTTCAGCACCATCTTCAACTTCTGACACTTCGACTTTGCAACCCATTATTCATCCTTATGCTGCAACAAAAGAAAACTTGTACTTATCCAAAGGAACTTTGTGTCAACTAGTAAAGGTAGAGAAGGACTTCATACTGCACCCAAGCCCCAATCCACAAGCACAAGATTGCTGAAGATGTCTTCAATTGGTCTATGAAGACTCTGATCATCACTCTAACATCTGAAGAACTACTGTCACTATCACCTGAAGTTCATATGAGATAGAAAGAACAGGTTACTGCACATTGGGTACAACAGCATGAAGGAAATAATACCATGAATGTTCTTAAAGATGACATTGACATTTTTGTGATTTTGTGAACCTTACAAAACTTATATTAGCAGTCATTGTCCTGGTGAAATTCCTGAACCTTTCATTGCAGCAATGGAATGACACTTTATCAGGTCAGTCATTATAAATATCAATGGCAGAAATCCTGTTGAAAGCATCATTGATCCTGGTTCTTCAATTATCACAATGTCTGAAGAAGTTTGTCATGAACTCGGTCTCACTTATGATCCATCGATACACATTCCCCTCCAATCTGCTAATGGTGGCATTGACAAAAGTTTAGGTTTAGCACAAAACATACCCTGTGAAGTTGGCAGCATCACCATCTACATGCAGATTCACATCATTCATGATCCAGCTTATGATATTCTTCTCGGACATCCATTTGATGTCCTTACTGAAAGCAGTGTCAAGAACTATTGTAACAAAGCTCAGACCTAATTTTTGATCTGAATTTGACTCGATCCTGTGCAATTCCTACTATACCATGATCTAATCGATGATGAAACATAATTTGCAAGGATGTTTACAACTAGAGGATCAATTTTCGGAGACAGATCACAAGCTTGATTTTGGTCAGTTGAAAAGCTAAAGAGCATTCTGTTTTTGCATTCTTATCTTGTTTTTGCTTTAGATTGTAGACAATTATTTGATCCTCGGTGTGCCGCTTTGTGAGATTTTGAATCCCAACCGTGCCGCAATGTGTGCGAGCTCCACAATCAGGCCGCCCCGGCTTTCCTTTTCAAGTCTAAGGTGCGTGGCACAAGCGATTTTTCTGACAATTGGACTTTGAACATTGGGAAACGACACTCGGTCGGTCCGACTGTTCTCATGCTATCAAGTTACCTTTGTGCTATAGGTAAGGAACAAGTCTGTAGTCTGCCTAGGAAGATGTACAAAGGAAAGAAAGGAGATTAGGGCCACGAAAACATCTAATGATCATCCACATAGCTGCGCAACGGCCAGTCCCATTAAAGCTAACATGGGTTGGTAAACTACACTATCATTGTGGAAATGGGATGTGTAATTTACAATGACAGGGATTGAGTGTGATAATAATGATACAACTAATAGCAACCTCACATTTACATAAAGTAGCATAACAGCCCTGTCGAGCAGGTCATAGTATCATATGGGCCCTGAACTTGTAGGATTGCATGATAGAGCAATCCCACCAAAACAGTTGGTGTTAGACACATGCTATCGATGGCGCGCGCGAGTCCATCGAGGGTGACGGATGGGCCACTAGAGGTTTTCAGAGATGACATGGTATCTTGAAAACATTTAGGTAGGACCTTCTATGCAAGTGACAGTCAGACGTAGAATCTACAACCCGTCTACCTGATCCATCTCATCGCTCAGCTCAGATGGTTTCCCAGAAGGTTGACATGTCTCCAAGTCCACCAAGAAAACGTCACCGCTATCCTTCCTACAAAAGTTACGACGCGCGATATCGCCGTGGATAAACCCAGCATCGTGAATCCGTTGGAGAGCCGCTTTCATCTTTGTGCGAAGTGTCTGGTCGATTTGTTCGTCTTCAGAGAAGGCATTACCGACAGGTTCCAGAGCAAGGAACTGCAGAATCCCCCAAATTTCATAGAAGCCGTGCAGTGTGGGTATCACTTCGCCTTGGAGATCTTGCAGAGCAGCATAGGCGCAGGCTTCATCCTCTAGTAAAGTTGCTGCATCGGGATAGCGCAAGGCATCAACAACTTTGCAGACAACCTGGAGGTCACGACCCCCAACGGATGGTGGTAGAAATCGCGCAGTTACTACACAACCATTCGCTCCACGACGAGCGGAGCTGAAGTCAAACCGACAGAGGCAAAAGTCAATAGCAAGACACTGGTATGCATCATTGACTGGTTGCAAATGGTATTCTTCAGCGTCGCCAATGGCTCCCTTCCTTTCCTTCCAGGCAGCCGTCGAGGTTCCAAAGTTTCGACCCGGAGGGGCGGATGACGGAGTAGGGGACGCATAGAACCAGTCGTTTTCCGCAAGCAACACGATGCCGACCCACGCTTTCAGCATCGAGATAGGTTGGCCAGGTCCGAGTTCGACGAGATAGCACTGAAGGGTCTTGCGATCTGGGGTTTCAGCGCGGCGCAGGAACAAGGCATGCTTCCAATTGGTAAGGATACCAAACCTGTTGTTGTTGAAGGTCATATATCCGTAGGTCTGTTCGAGAGCATGTAAGGATTGTCGGCTGAGGGTGTCACGATGAGTGCCATTAAAGGCAGCGACAAGATTCACCAGATCCGCCGCCCACCAAGATTTGTACTCGACCTACACCAGGTGGGTTTAACAAGTACACAGGTAGGACTGATACACATACGATAACTTTCGGGTGCGACTGTGTCCCAGGAGACATAATCCACGAGAAATCCGGATCTCCTACAATTGCTCTATTCCCACCACCTGGCATGGCGAAACGTCCCATCACTCCTAACCTCTCCAACACCTCTTCAGCCGGTCCATGTAATGCGCTATATGCGTGGGCGCGGATACGTTCTTCGTTCTCAACAACGGTGTCCCATGTGGCTCCGTTGATGTCAAAAGGGGTGGGAGGTAAATGTGCGTGAGTGGCTGCAGATAAGATGGCTTGGTGAATGTCATTCGGGAAGGAGGTCCAAGGGGTGAGGGTCTGAAGATCTGTCCTAGGATATGTCCGTGGACTGGATTTAGCCGCACTATGGATACCAGATGCGTCGAGAACTGCGTCTCCATAATTCGTAAAAGGGAGATCTGGGAGGCTGGTTTGCATTATATACAAGGCAAGCGTGATGTATTACAGTTACGATTTCCACCATGATCAGTTGAACTTCGAAGTTCAGGGGTTGTCAGTCCGTTTCTAAGCCCCTACAGTTCTAGAGACAACGAAAAACAAATGGACCGCGGTGCAAGACAGCTCATTGCTGTTGCGGTCTGGTTCTTAACTTGTTTATATGTTGAGTGAATTCGTTTTTACTTACCAGAATACTTATAAGCCACGTTGCAAATTAATATAAGTAACTAGCAAAAGACAACTCAGCCGCCACGACCCTCATTTGATTCACATAAAGTCTCACTCCTGTTGCTTTCCGCTATCATAATCTTACTAAGTACATCATAGGAAATGTTATTTCCCGTAGCATCACGCTCTTCCACTCCCTCCCCTTCACCATCACCACCCCCATCACCACCCCCCTCACCGCGCCAGACAATACAGCTGGGTGTCAGCGGTATTGTCAATATCTTTTCCAAGATGCGCTACAACCAAAGTCCACTCAAGGATCATCATATAGACTCAACTTCGGGCACCTCACAGTCACATCCTGGCGTTGCACCTGAGCCCCACTCATCAAAGCTGGGGCCGTTCAGAAACACCGATACTTTCGTTTGTGTTGGTGGTGTCAATGCCAACACATTATTGAGGGCGACAAGGATGGCGATCGTGGAAGCAGCAGAATCGTGGGGTGCTAATGCTCTCGTGGACGAGCAGTGAGTCTCATCTTACTTAAGAAACATGTATATCTGACGAATGAATAGGTGGACATGTAGTATATGTGGTCCTAAACGTTATGGGACTTTCCGCGTCCGAGTACGTTCATTCATTTCATGTTCTTGTGCGTTGTCTTATCATGTGTCATAGATATGTTATACTGCATCTGCAGTTCGCTCTGCTCGGCAGGACCCTCACAAACCTGTCGCCTTGGACCAAGTCAAGGGTGTGCCAGGGTTAATGACTATCGTCAGAAGGAATGACTACTAAACTCAACAGAGAAGGCATCCACGGACATCTTTTTACACTCGCACTCTTTCAAGTTCGGATGATGTGACTGACCTGATTCACTCTTGCTTGCATTCATTCATTTGTATATTGTCTTCACCATACTCCCCAATACCGTTCGCAGCATATACGCAGCCAATGTACGATACCAGCACAAGCCTACTTTACACATTCATACCCACTAGTCGTCATTTGGACTCGAACTATTTCAACCAGAACATTTACAATTACTTGCCTACTAAAAATTTGTGACAGATTCATTCCCAAGGTTTTGCCTATGTCGTGAAGCTAAACAGAGATGGTGGACAGAGATAGACAACTAGGACATCCACATTCGTGAAAGGTCAACGTTCAACTCCAATGTCAAGTAACTGGTGATTATGTACTGGTCCAGTTCGGGGAGTAGCTGTACGAAGATCTGTAGTTGCGCAGAAACCTGTTGAGAGGAAGTTGCGGTCCGTGCCTCTCCATTAGGGGGGTTCAAAGCTGGTCGCATGCGCATGCGCAGCCCGCATACGCATACGCCGAGCTTATGTAAAACTGCCGTTTTCATTCTCCGCTGCATTCCCGCGTGCCTCAAGACGCGTCCACCGCGTAACCCTACCTGCTGCCCGGCCAGATGCCCGCCAGATCGGTTCACGATGAAGCGGTTAATGCATATCTTCTATCTATGATTACTCGTCACATCTTTTTCCCTCCCAAGGACCTTAGGGAGATCTGTTTGCAGTTTGGCATTGATGTTGCCTCCATCCTCGCGATCGAACAAACGCGCTACATCAATGGTCGTCATCCTGTCCCGAAAGCCGGAAATCTTCATCTCGTTTGGCAGTATGCCCAAAATCCTGATACCCACCATCGCTTTGTCTCTATGCTTCATGTTACACCCTTGGTATTCCACACAATCCTCACACTCATCCAGGATCACCCTGTCTTCACCAATCACTCAGCCTTATCAGAGCACGTACGTTTCGAGTTTACTCTTAACACGATCCCCCATGGTGTTCTCGTCCTGCTCATAGAGTTTCGGGAAGAGAGTGGCGGCGATGCGACGGTACACCGTGACTTTTGTTTCACCACTTGTGTTCTGAAAAAATAGGCACTTGTGAGATCTCACCTCACAGTAGGTAGTACTACACAAACCTCATCCTTGGTTTTTTCCCAAAAAGGACCTTGTAGTTTGCATCCTTGGCAATTTCATCGAGCAATCGCCAAGTGAACGCGTGGTTGTTCTCGGACCATGGGAGTTCAGGAATGGTGGATTTTTTGATGTTCTTCTTGCCTCGTGGCATTGTAAAAGAGTGGTATATGGAAAGATAAGGAGTAACGACAGTGGATAGTGATTAAATTAAGAGGAGAGAAGGAAATATGACGCAGAGCAAAGACGCGCAAGCAGCGCGACAATGGTGACGGTAATCGGAGCCTGAATACCTATGTTATGTAATCTACGGCTGGCCTCGGCGTATGCGTATGCGGGCTGCGCATGCGCATGCGACCAGCTTTGAACCCCCCTATTGTTCCACGTGCACGATGCGACCCAATTCCCGACCCATCGACCGTGCCTAAAAAGAAAAAATAAGGCGATGAGATAATTAGGACAGCTCTGAGGTCCATTTACACCACTGCATATTCAAAGAGCTTGTTTATACATACAAACCTTTCCCTCAGCTGAGGTTGGCTAGATTGTGGCATCTAGTAGCCTGTTGAGATGGTAACTGGATCATGAACAAGGCTGCACCGTGTAGATATGCATGATAACAAAATTATATAAATGCAAGCCTAGAAATAAATAGAAACAGGGAGACGATTGGCGCAGTCATGTATTTGAAGCATCTCCAGCCGCTTCCACTTGGTATGCCGATTACCGATTTGTTCCCAATCTGACTAATTGCTGTTAAAAGAAAAGGTCATGATGCAATAAGTGTTTATTTTTCGAGTGGACCAGTTTAAGAAGAGAAAACAAAGGAGGCGACACGCCGTCTGGCACAAAAGGGTTAGCTTCAAAGTAGTGCTTCAATGGATTTTCACGGTTCTTACGGATGATAATGGACCCTAAAACCACAAATGAGACTATCGGTTGCAATGTTGCAGCCAATAGTTCCGTGGCATTTTCAGGAGGTTGTTGTGGACTGGGCAACTTCTGTAAAGCTAGGCAAGATACGAAGACAGCACTAACACCCATCTACGTTCGAAATTCAGACATCAGTCCTGAATACCGTCGCAATGACTCGACTCACAGGACCTGTGACCAACGATTAGCAAAATATGAAAGATCCGCGGAGTTGTTTGGATCACCAAAATGTCCAGAGAATAGGGCCTCTTGCCATGTATCAATTTCCGGTATCCATTTATACAACATCAAGAGAGCTGGAATACGTCGCAGAAAAAGAATGGCCACGAGAAGAACAACCAGTCGCCAAGGTACGATGCCAAGAGCAGGGTTATTGAAAGACTGGAATTGCAACCAAGCACCAAGATACACGAAACAAGCGGAATTAAGTACCAGGTCAATGACAGGCCAAAAGGCATCGCCCTCGACGTGTATCTTGAAGTCACCGTCCCATGAGATGGCGCACCCTGCATTGAATTATCAGGATGACCTTTATCAAAATGAGTGAGGGTACAATAACATACCTGCTGCAAACGCGGCCAAAAGATCGTCACTACCAATGGTGCACACTACGCCTGCGACGAGGAGAGCTAAAGATATATGTTGCGTGATGTATGACTCCCGATCAATGAATCCCCGCTTGTACAAGTATTTCATGAGATGACAAAACATGATACCTCAAATGACAATTAGACGATGAGTATAGCGTAGGAAGGTCAAAACCTAGCATGGCTCCTATGGTAGTCCCCATCAACACTTGATCTGCGAGTGGAACATGAACGTCATTCTAAGGATGCGATCGAAACCTACATAGACAACCAATCATCACCCAATCTTTGATTGCAGCACGCCACGATGAATCGAGGATGAGATAGAGAGAAATTGACAAGAAAGGATAGGCCATTCCATCGTTCGCAGCCGACTCGGCGGACAAGATGTGGCGCAGCTTCTCAGGCACATGTGTCTTTGCGTATTTTCCAGCTATCGTATCATTAGCTTATAGATGATGGGTCAGAAATAAGGCCTACCAACTATGGTTGCACAAATGACTGGGTCAGTCGGAGTCAAACATGCCGCAATCGCTAAGGATGCAGTGAAAGTCATTGGGGGAAATACTGCATGAATGATGCCTGTGGTGGAGTGAGATAATGCCTTCTTTATACCCTGAAAACCCTTCACCAGCGACAATAACCCATCCGATGGCCATTGTAGGAACAACCATTGCAATAAGGCTCTTTGCATGTTTCGCCATGTAGGCTTGAGGGAGCTCAACTCCAATGGCGAAAAGGCTGGTTGCGAGCACGATGCGCAACACTTCCAGGGTAATAGTATTTGTTGCTGTTCCCCATGAACGAGGGTCAACTGCATTGACGCCATGAGGACCCATAAGAACGCCAAAGGCAGTCCCTAGGCCCACTTCATTAATGTACAACTGTGCACGGGGCCAAGGTTAATGACTGCGTCCAGGCGAACCTCGAGAACAACCACCTTTTCTTTCACGGGAAGTGATAACAAAGAAAACTAAAACCAAAAGAAAAGTTCAACCTGGTGACTAGGACCTGGAGCCGAGGCCAATTGCACAGAAAGTGGCTAGCTAGTTCGTTGTTAAGGAAACAACTTACTGCCACCAGAAAGCCGCCGAAGCAGATATATGCCAACCCAGGTGGTGTTACCTTCACAACACGTAAACGATAAATAGGCAATGCTACATTATACGTAACGAAAGACTAACGCGTAGCACTTGCGACTCCATATTGGTCTCGACAAGATAGACCTTGAAGGATTCGAAGAAGGTGGTGGCAGGTAAAGAGAAGACCAGTGCGTCGTCAACGAGGCATGCTGCGTTAGAGCACTTCAGCGGTCCCGGTCAAAGTGCGGCGAACCGCGAAAAACGGAAATGTGCCACGTTCTAACAGAACTTCGCTCCACATCGACCTGTCATCGCATGTACCGCGTCGTTGCTGAATGAATATATTACGAGTTTCGAAGTTGTTGAGGTCCACGTTGGTTGGCTCACCAATCTATATTCACGTGGATGACTCCGTTCAGTAAGTTTGACCGAGATTTGCTCAGGAATGACCGAAAAACCGGGATAACTGAGCTGCTGCTGTAAGTGCTCTATTGAGTCCATTAACGGGAATCTGCGCACTACGACAGATCGCAGTCGGCACGGGATAGTTTGATCATTTTAACCCCATGTAGTGGTTAGTAGTGCGAACATTGTCTTTGCCTAGACCTGTATGAATTCGGCGTCCTCATAAGCAGGAGGGGGGATGGTGTTATCTTCCTGCACATGCGAAGACGTTGTTGTTTCCAATTGCACCTTCAGGCGATGATTTTCCGCTTTTAAACTCTCGATCTCCGTCTGAAGATCTTCGACGCGAGGAGCAGACTGGTTCTGCATTAGGGTACGCTGCATTTCGTGTAATCGTCCCTTCAAGTCCTCATTCTCATGCGTAACATCCTCCAACATCCGGCGCAATTCACTATCTTCACTCGATGACTGGAGTTGCCTCGTCAACTCCTCCATCTCTGTGATCTGCAGTTTGAGACGCAGGTTGTCGCGGCTCAAGTCCTCCATGAGGGCGCGGTCGCTGCTAGAAAGTAGAAGATGTGTAGTTGATTTTTCCATGTCTCGTAAACGTTTCTTCAGGTCTTCGTTCTCGCGTGTAATATCTCCCATGAGTATCCGCAATTCACGGATGTCGGTTTCCGAATTCAATGTTTGCGACTGGCTGATGGACCGTTCCATCTCTAGTGCTCGATTGCGAAGATGTTCGTTGTCTTGCTCAAGGCCCTGTATCTGTTTTCGAAAATCCTCAACCTCATTCATTGTTCGAAGTGACAATGCTTCAGCCGCCTCCTGCATTTCCCGCATTCGAAGCGTAAGATGATGATTCTCCTGAGTGGAAATCCCCAAATGTCTCTTTAACTGAGCAAGCTGAGATTGGCCGTGTTCCATATCCGCGATACGGAGCGACAGCCGCCTATTCTGTCGCGTCAAGTCCTTTGCAGCTGAATTTCTCTCATTTAATAATTGGGACGTGATTTGCTCCATCTCCAGCAACTTCGCAAGTAAAATGTTATTCTCTCTCGTGAGATTATCATTTCTGGTTTGAATCTCAGCCTGGGATGCAAGTTGCGTTAAAAGCGCCTCTGTCTTTGACTTCAGAACAGAATTTTCCTGTTGGAGCTCTTGATATCGATTGGGCTTTGGTGGTAATGCCGGAGGCACATCGTCGTGGTCTATATAACAAAGAGTTTGTGATATCATTCTACTGGATTAGATCACTTACCAGGCTGGATATTGGGGGATAGATAGGAATACTCCACGGAGTCTGATGATGGACGAGGCGGGCGTGGAGGTGGAGAATGGTTCTGGCTAGCGTCCACAGATAGTGACGACACGCTGAGAGGGAGATGTTCTTGTGGTACATCTTGAAGAAATTGGGAAGTAACGGGAGTACTGCTTCGCATAGAAGGAGGAATCAAAGTGCTTGGCAGAACATATGGAAGATCCCCTCCTGATAGTTTCCGATGGATCAAATGAATGGCTACAGCGAATCCATCCCGTGTCAGGTGATTGTCATTGTTGAGATCCGCAAGGTCCCTAAACTCGCGTCAAAAGTTTCCGTATCAAATATTGCTTTCACGGACCAGATGTGAGCTAAATCTTCGGGCTGCAACCGGAACCTCAACATATACTTCGCAGCAACATCTCCCTCAACGGTGCCTCTCTTCTGTGGGTCAAGGATATCGAATTGCTGATCAGCGTCAAACTTCTCCGCGGGTGTTACGTCCCAAGCATGACTGATGTTTTCGGTTCGAGACAGTGGTAATGGGGGCAAAATTTCATCAGTTGAGTTGACAAGATTAGCTGAAGATTGCGAAACGACTGGAGGCTCGATCGGAGCCTTGGACGTTGTCATTTGATAATCCAGTGCGGACACGCCGGACATGGCCTCAGCAATTTGTTGGTAGATTTCTGGGGGAACAGCAGCAGGGATCAAGGGTATATGGCCAGCTTCAGATGCTTGGATGAGATACATTCCCAAAGCGAACTCGTATATATCAAGGGCACCTCGCTTATGGGTATCAGCAAGGTTCCTAGAGCGTACGTAGCTGTGACTTTGGGACAATCAGAAACGAAGACATTACGACGTACCAAATCTGCCAAAGATCCTGGTGAGAAAGACTAGATTTCAGGAAACAATCTCGAGCCTTGTCACCTAGAACACATAAAATTACGTTGCAGAGTACGAAAGGCAAACTTACCATCGAGAAAGCCATTGACTGGTCCGCATGCCAGAAACAAGTTCCAGAACTTGTCTTTGTGAATTTGTGAAAATGGAGGCCATTGAGTTCGACGTAAGTTATCCTTGTTCTGAATGTCTATGTTGGGTATTCCTTCAATTCTTGGTAATGGTCCAGCTATAAAGAGAAACCGTCAGCGACAGAACACGGACAACCATCAGTAGTTTCCCACATATATTGACTAGATCAGATGTTACTTCAGCGCCCCCCTGCGCCCATCCTATGAGCCGAACTGCAATAGCGACCTCTTTTCTGGTAAGATTGCCGGTATTCTCCTCGTCTGCTAAATTCCAGATTGTACTGAGGATATCAGGCGGAAGGCCGGCATTCGTTGCAAAGATCTCAACGGCAGCATCTCCTGTGACCACACCCGATTGTTGACCACCTGCACGAACGAAAATTTGATTGGCAAGAGCAAGCTCCGCCTCTGTTGCAATAAAGGCAGACGACATTCGAGACCAAGAGTTTAGCTGAAGATGTGAAGAGGCGCAACCTGGGATGTCAACTTTTGCATCGTCGTGCGAATACTTGCCACAGCTTGCCGCAGTAGCCTTCAAAGTCTCATTTCTTGGAGTTCCCCATGAACATCACGTCCGGCCCTGGAGACATTTACATTACGTAAGAACTTAGTCAACACCATCCAGAGGATAGCCACGTGTCGGGTACCTCTCACCGACTACTTGTAACTTCTGGGGCGCAGGGCGAAATTGGTTTCAATGCAAGTTATAAATACAAAGGGTGGGTGTCAAGTGTCATGATAAATATACAGCGATGGGTTTGAAAAACGTACAGTAAGAAATACACGATGAAGATGGTGGGAAAATGGCGGCTTCTGCCAAAGCGTACGACATAAGAGTCAGCCATCGTAATCGAAGTCGATATACTGGCTCATCTCGATCTCCTCGGCTTGGGTAATTGACGATGAGCGGAGATTCTCGCCATCTGCGAACATTTTGGGGGTGTCGGTGTCCTCGTTTTTGGGAATGTGAGTGCGATTGAAGTCGATGTCAGGATATTCACCATCATACGAGGACACGGTCTGTTGCTCATAGTTCCATCCTTCATGGAGTGGCGGTGCTGCGAGGGAGAGCGAGGACAGCTGCCCATACAGCTGGGTGACCTGAGTGAACAACCCAAAGTCAATGTCGGTATCGAGCTCGGGTGATGAGGATCTCATGGTGGACAAGAACACATCCATCATTGGCGTGATAGTTGACTTGAAACCCAAAGGCCCGTCGACGTAATCGTGACTAGGAGCACGGAGAGACAAGTCAAATTCCGGAGACTGAGTGATGTACGATCAGACACTAGCAAGAAATTACGTCGCAATCATGCGCACCTTTTCGATTTTCGGAGCTGACAACTCGAGAGGAGGGATGCTTCCCGTCGGAACGGATGCCCAGACGAGTTTAGGGGGGAAATCTTCTGACTTGTTTTCAACAAGGTCCGGCTGAATCTCCATATGAGAGCAAGCACGTTCGGATTCTGTGGATTCTGGAGAGAGACGAGTAGGATAAGGCGATGACGAGAGGGATTCCAGCTCTTCGGATTCGAACCGAATGCGAGGCTGGCGCTTGGAGCAAATTTTCGTGATATTTCCAGCGCGGACTTGTTGCTTGGGTCTGCTTGTCCGGCTTCCAGGGGTATATACATAGTCTGGATACTTCGCCCGGTGTTCTCTCTTCTCCTTCTCCGCAAGGAGGCAGTATGGGCGCTTCTCCTCATCGCTAAGCCCCTTCCAGGTTCGACCAGCTTGTCGGCTGATTTCGTTCTGACCTTGGTAGTTGCTGATCCGCCGTTGTGCCGAGTAGAAATCAGAGCGGAAGAGGATAAAAGCGTTTTTCGGTCGCAGAACGCGGTCCTGTTTTTTACAAGAGTACTTAGGTTGACGGTTTGCAGGTATGGATTCGGATCCGGAGGCAAGCGAAGAGCTAGGGAATGCTGCTACCTCTTGCATGAGCAATGTACGTGGGATCTCCCATCCTTGTTTAGGAGAATCAATTAAGTGGATGAATCCTCAAGGCTACATAACAGCTAAGTGCGAAGACACACCATCATAACGTACAGGATCTTTTGTGAAAAGTCGTCCAGACGATCGGCGATTGCGATTCATCGAGGTACTAAAAGCCGCACTGGGGAGAATACCTCAAGGGTAGAGGCTTGTAGCTGAGAAGTAGGGGATGGCCTTCTGCCATTGCGTCTTTTCAACCTGAAGACATGCAGTCTGTATCTTCCTATTCAAGACCGTAGGATATTTACCCCTCGTTAATATCACCTCACGACTGCCTCAAGGCGCCAGGGAAGTTTGTGAGTTGTGTGATTCCCCACTAGCCAAGCCCAGTATAGAATATCTCGATCAAATCTGGAGCTTTTATGTCGTGCCTAGGCCCCATTTGACAAGACGGCCAAAACGTGGTGCAGTTATCACATCAACGGCAAGATTGAACTTGATTTGAAGCTCTCATGCTTAATGAATTTGACTCAATGATCTTATTAGATAACCGTCGCGCTGGATAAACCTGGTAGGCCATGTTATGGGTATGGGTATCGGTGCATGCGCGATACCCGCAGGTTTACCCATGCCATTCCCTATGGGTTTGGAGAGGTATGCCAAACATAAGCTGGATAAATCTTGGAAAAATCATAAAAATTAGGAGAAAGTTCCCTATGCTGGATTGTTAACGTAGATGTTGACTACGTAATTACTTACAGTATATGTTCTTTTTTTTTGGATTTAGTACAGTTTATTGCTGAGTGGCTCAGACAGTCTTTTGAACATTGTGCTAAATCCAGCTCGAAGCATGGCTGTCAACTTGAACACATGTATGACTATCCCTGCAAGACTCCACCATTGTTTACTCTCACCTCAGCATACTGGCATGATCATGACATGCATGACATGCCAGTTTGATGCCACTACTGGCAGTGAATCAACAACTGCTGAATACATGAATATCCCACTTGCAAATTTTGCAATACTTTTGTTCAAGCTCAGGCTTTCGATCCGACGACAAGTCTTGAAACAATTTTTCAGTCCATGGGGTTGAACAGGGTTGAGAAGACATTTGACATGTTCATTCAAGATTGGTGAAGGTGATAGCATCTAGAAGGTCATTTTTTTTGCCATTGATTCATTGTGCTGATAAGATGATTGGGCAATAGGCTTTCAGAAAGCAGATCACAGGAAATATTATATCATGTGCATGGATGCTAATCTTACCTCTGTCAATGTTGTGACAATGGCCAAGCACATCAAAAGACCATTAGGCTATTCCGGAACACAGCTAGGTTGAGGTTGGGCCAGGTTGGAGAAAGTTCGCCTTTGTTCGAACTGTTTAGTCCAGTTAGTCACAGCTTGTCACAGAATTAGATCAATGATTAGAATAGAATATCTGCTTATCATGCATACTTACAATGGGCATCATGAAACCCCCCTTCTGGAAAGCTCTTCCCTCATGAGCTTCGCAGGCAGCAATCCCAGAAAGCCTCCATCATTATTTCTGCAATTGGAGGAGCTACAGCCACAGCTGTGCTCACCTCTTGCCATCTAGATAAAGAACCCATGCACACATCTCAACTCACATGCCCGGCCTGGATTGAGGAATTGCTAGAAGGTACTCAATCCTGGATTAATTAGAAAAATGAATGCTTGAGAATTTTTTGTAGGCCATGCAAAGCAGTTTCATCAGCAGATTGGAATGGAGAAGTTTGTTTCCCAGAGGTTGTTGCATGACCTCCAGAAATTGTGGGGACTTTGGGCTACAAGATATGTGTCTGCAGAAGAGCAGCTGGCAATATTTCTCTGGATTGCATGGACAGGATTGAGGAATTCAGAAATGCAGGAACAATTTCAATGAAGTGGTGACACAATTTCAAAATATGTCCTGATCATCTTGATTCCACATCATTATAATCTTTGCAGGGCTTTTCACCGCATCCTCAATATGCTTACTTCAGAGGAATTCTGTGGTGCCTACCACTGTCTACCACCAACTGATCAGGTCCCACCTGAGATCAGGAATGACCCCCAATTTTTCCCTTGTTTTACTGGTTGCCATGGCACAATTGATGGATCACTACTGGATGTCTTTGTCTCTGAAGTTGATATGGCTCGCTATCAGAGTAGGCAAGGCTGGATTCATACCAATCTCCTTGCTGCCTGCCAATTCTGTCTTCTGTTCTGTTATTTACTCAGTGGATGGGAGGGAAGTGCTGCTGACAGTCATGTTCAACAATGCATGCTGAACTGATTTTCCAATTCCTCTGGGAACATACTACTTGGTTCCATCTTGTTAGGGCGACACCCACTAATCTGCTAGCTGGACCGTGTGGGCTCTTTTACAAGAAGGCGGCGGGGCATGCATGCGTGATGGGGGGTTTTGATGGTTTTGATGCAAGGGGTTATTTTTAGATGAGTTGGCTGAAATAGGCTTTTCACACTACAAATGTGGATGGAATACCTAAGAGAACTCAACTGAGGTTCCCCAGACATATATTTAAGATTTATATACTATGTTACATATATTGTACTATGTTGCTACTGATGTGCACTTACATGTGCATACATATTGATGTGTGCAAATATAAAATTCCCATGCTGACAAATATAGCATTTGTAAGCATTTGGTAGCATATTTTGATGTAATAAAATAAAATAAAATAAAAATAAAATATTAGGGATGTTAGGAGACTATTTCCTAACATTACCCCTTTTATGCCTTGACTTCCAGGCGAGAAAATATCGCATCTGTGAAATTTTGGTAAGGCTGGAAATTCATCCCTCATACACCATTCTAGCAATGTGATGCAGAGCATTTGGGTTATGTTTAAAGAATTGGGCAATTGCATTACATGCTTGCTTACAATTCTCTTCAGGTTCCCATGAGTTATTTTCATCGGTGTAATTCTTCCACTTGATTAAGAACTCCAATTTATTTCATTGAAGACATGAGTCTAAAACCTCTTCCACTACATATTCTGGAGCACCTTCTACCATTATTGGAGGTTGCAGAGTAGTTTGTTGACCAGGAATAGTGGGTGGGCAGTAAGGGCATAAATGGGAAATGTTAATTTCAGGATCAATCTTGAATGATTGAGGTAATTTTAACACTACCACATTGAGCAAAATTATTTTAGAAATTGCATATGGGCCAACTTGCTTTTCTGTAAGCTTTTTTGAAAGTCGTGGAATATTTAGATCCTTGGTACTTAGCCATACCAAGTCACTAACTTTGTACTCTGGAGCAATGGCTCGAGTATGATCTGCATGTCGCATCATATCATCATGTGCTTTCATCAATGCTGCCTCTGCTTCCTTTTGCACCTTTCACATTTTTGATACAAAATCCTCCACTAACTCTACCTTGACTTCCCTTCAAGGTTCTACTCCCATTCTGGGATAATACCCATAATTAGTGAAGAAGGGTGACATGCGAGTAGCTGAATGGAATTTATTATTGTGAGAAAATTTGGCAATTGCCAACCATTCAGGCTAGTCAGTTTGTTGGTGATTGACAAACATGCATAGGTACTGCTCCAACTCCTGATTCATTCTCTCTGTCTGCCCATCAGTTTGTGGGTGATATGCTGTAGATAACTTGGTTTGAATCCCCAATATGTTATTTAACCCTCGCATAAATGCAGAAGCAAATTGTGATCCATAATCAGAGATAACTGTATCAGGTAATCCATGTAACCATCATACCTGATTTAGATAGAGGCACGCCAAGCCCAATGATGAGGTTTCTGCAGGAGTAGAAATAATATAGACTTCCTTTGTGAAGTGGTCGCATACTACAAATATTGCATTGTATCCTTGAGCTTCAGGTAATCCTGTGATAAAGTCCACAGATATATCTTGCCATGGCACTTTAGGTATAGGGTTTGGCATTAATTTCCCTGCAGGCTTTTCTGGAAATTTCTTTCCCCTCAGGCATGTATCACACCCATCCACATACCCCAACACATACTTTGAAATTCTGGGCCACCAATAATTTCTCACCACCAACTCCAATGTCTTCCACCTTCCTGGATGTCCAGCAGCTGGCGTATTATGATGTAACTGTACAATCTCCCTTTGTAAATCTCGATCCTTCAGTACATATACCTTTCCTCTGAACAACACCAACCCTTGTTCTTCAACCCATTCATCTCCTTTAATATTACCTTTCTTCTCTCCCCTCAAAGCTTTCACAGCTTCCACCACTTCATCATCCATTTCTGAACATTGTCTAATTTCAGACAACATTTCCATCTCTGAGCTATCCACCAATAGATGCCCTTGATGCATAGTGCAAATACTAAAGTATTCAAGTTTGAGTAGGGTAATATTTTTATTGTCCTCCTCCACCCCCCTTTTATGATCTGTACGTCTGGATAATGCATCTGCTTTCCTCATCAAGCTTCCCACTTTATGGACCAAGTAAAAAGTCATCTTCACACAACATTGATAATACTGCTCCAGTAGCAAAGTCAGATGCATCTGATTCCACTCGTAAGGGACACATGAAATCTACTGGGGCTAATATTGGCTCTTCCACAAACTTCCTCTTCAACTCCTCAAATGCTGTCTGCTGTTGTTCTCCTCATCTCCACACTACTCCCTTTCGCATAAGGTTGTGTAATGGTGCAGCAATTTTGAAAAAATTCTGAACAAAGTGATGATAAAAATTGGTGAGTCCCAAGAAAGCCTGAACTTCCTTGATACAGATGGGCACAGGCCAATCAACAATTGCCTGTACCTTGATAGGATCCATCTTAATTCTATCAGGACCAATTTTTAATCCCAAGAACTCAATCTCACTTGCACCAAACACACACTTCTCCAGTTTAACGAATAAATCATTCTCTGCCAATCTTCTCAACACCTCCTGCACTATCACCTCATGATTTTGTTTATCCTCCATGAATATCAAAATGTCGTCAATGAATATTATTACCATGCCTTTGTCTATTATCTCCTGAAAAATGTCATTCATCATATTTTGGGAAGTTGGGGGACTATTGGTCATCCAAAAAAACATGACAAGTGGCTCAAAGGATCCTTGATGTGTGGCAAATGTGGCCTTCCACTCATCTCCTTTCTTTATTTGTACATTGTTGTACCCCCAGCATAAATCCAATTTTGTAAAGAACTTGGCCTTTCCCACCTTGTCAATTATCTCTGAGATCAATGGCAAAGGGTATGGATTCTTCACTGTCCACTCATTCAGATACCTATAATCTGTACACATCCTCTTCCTCTGATCTTTCTTTGGTACAAAGAATATTGGTGATGTCTGCAGTGATTTAGAAGGTTGTATGTATCCCTTGTGCAATTGTTCATTAAGGGATGCACCCACTTCTTCTTGTTTCTTCAGAGATAACAGGTAGACTTTTGACCTCTTCAGCACAAATCCTGGCTTCATCTCAATTGCATGATCACATGGCTTTCACACTGGCATCTGCTCCGATTCCTTCTTCTAAAAGACTGACAAATATTAATAATATTCTTTCAGTACCCACTCCTCCACTGGCTTCTCCACTTTCACAGCATTTTTATCTCATGACTGTCCTCCATGAATTTCCCTGAAGGCTTGCTTCTGTTCTTCTTTATTGGTTATGATTAGAACTTCCCCATTTGGCATGTCCTCATCTTCCACTTCCTCTATCATAACAGAATACTTCCTTGGATGCTCTTTCTCTTTCCTTTCCTTCTTTTCTTTTTTTACTTTCCTCCCATACACATTACATTCTTTAGGACAATGAGTCATGTGTACCTTCCCAGTTTTCCAATCAATTTCTGGGTTATGCTTTTGTAACCATGGACATCCAATTATCAGATTGGTTTTCCCCAGGTCGCACACCTTAAATACAGCTTGTTCCTGATGATCATGATACTTCAGTATCATTGTCACCTCCTCCTCAATAGTTCCTCCACAATTGATCATACTGTCAATATTGTACACCATTATAGGTTGTGGCAGTTTACACATGCGAATACTGTTTCCAGTAATTAAGGATCGATTAATGAATAATCCAGTAGCACCACTGTCAAGTAATGCCTCCACATTAATTGCTGCATGCATGTTTACTGTCTTTAATCCTACTGTCAAAATGATTTTGGGTTCTATTCGTGCAGAGCAAATAACGAATTTAGGGGTCTTCAGAAATAAGGCTGGGCATTTTTCTTTGTTGGATAAGTGATGATGGTCATACTCCTCAATTTCTCTTTTGGGTTCACTCTGGGTTTCCTCGGATACTAATACATTATATTGATTCTGGGTCATCAATGGGGAAAAATTTACTGGGACTTTTCCACAAAATTCTTCTGCTTATCTTCCTCCAACTTCACTTCTTTGATTGTCGCTTCCCTAATCTTCCTTTTCTGCCTACAATTCCTAGCAATATGCCCTAATTGCCCACAATTAAAACATTTAAGTGGGGCTCATCTCCCTACTTGATCAACATCCATTGAATCTGCCGATGCTGCTGACTCCTTAACAATAGGTGTCACTGCCATGGCTGGTGGCTGTGCCCTCAAAGCTCATACCTGAGGCATCCTTCCATTCTCGGACTTTCCTCCTGATGACCTTCCAAATCTGGCATTCCCATACATCAATTTTGACTCTGCCTGTGCCTGTTATTATTGCCGATCAAGATGCATTGCCTGATTATACCACTCATCCAACTTCTCTGGCATAGAAGGTAGTCGATAGACAGACTTGAATAACAAGGGATTTAATTCTGCTTTCAAAAATTCTACCAATGCAGCTTCTCCCATATCTGTCTGCAATGCTTCTGCCTTGAACTGCAAAATAAATTTGTTTGCTGTCAGAGAACCTTGGTGCATGGTTTTTAATTTAGGATTAGCTGTCGCCTTTGGATTAGGGTCTCCAAACTGTGCCTCCAATCTCTCCGAAAATTTTCTGAAGGTTGCAAATGGTTTATATCCCATGGCAATTTGATTAATAGCTTCATTTCTCCAGAACTGTGCTTTTCCTCCCTGAATGTATGAGAGAGCAAACATAATCCTAGACTAGGTCATATGAAACTCGGGTTTTCTCCCATAAATATACAATACTATAGAGCTGATGAAGGATTTTATATTCTCCATGGTACTGTCAAAAATTTGCAGCAGCACATATTTAGGTAAACACATTTTTTCACTCTCAGATCTCTCTTCTGCATGCACATCCTCCTGAGACATCCACTCTACCATCTCCTCCATCTCATCATCTTTATCATCCACTGTCTCTGCTTTTATTTCTGCTTGTTTGGGCTGTGATGCTGCTAATACTGACACTAATTGAGACATTTGTGCTGTAAGAGCATCAATTTTGGCTTCTAGAGCTGGCATGGGAACAGGATTGTGACCAGGATTTGAAATTGATTGTTCTGACATAATTGAGTCACTTTTTCAGCTGAGTTACTTCTTTGGCTTCAGAATTTTTTCGCAAAATTTTGAGTCATGTGATCCAGCAATTCGGGTGCAAAACATGGCAAAGCATATGATTTCAGCTATTTGTCACCAATTAGGCATTTCAGATCAATAACCCTTCCAACAGTGCCTGATCTTGGGGTTAATACTGAATTTGGCTAGCAACTACCTAAAATAGTCATCTGAATAGAGTAAGGTAAATCTTGACTAAACCAGATCTGATTGGTTGTCTGGTTGCAGCTGTCCTAATGATGAGCACTGCCTCTTGATTACTGGCGGTCGCAATGTAAGGTGAGGCCTGGTATCAGCTTATGAAAGCAAGGTAAATTTTGTATATACAATTGCTTCCAGCTCTTGCCAAAAGGGTAAGTAAGCGGTTGTGGCACGCTGAAACAATGATGTATGTGCATGTAAGAGAAGGTGCACTGATGGGATAGTTGAGTTTTTCTGTTAGGGTGACACCCACTAATCTGCTAGCTGGACCATGCAGGCTCTCCTTCAAGAAGGCAGCGGGGTGCACACACATGATGGGGGGTTTTGATGGTTTTGATGCAAGGGGTTATTTTTAGATGAGTTGGCTAAAATAGGCTTTTCGCACTACAAATGTGGATGGAATACCTAAGAGAACTCAACTGAGGTCCCCTAGGCATATATTTAAGATTTATATACTATGTTACATATATTGTACTATGTTGCTACTGACACACATATACATGTGCATACATATTGATGCATGCAAATATAAAATTCTCAAACTGACAAATATAGCATTTGTAAGCATTTGGTAGCATATTTTGATGTAATAAAATAAAATAAAATAAAATAAAATAAAAATAAAAATAATTATGTAATAGGGATATTAGGAGACTATTTCCTAACACATCTGAACCCAGACTTGTCTCAAATGATCTTGACTGTTGAAATTAAATCTCCAACACATGCTGCATACGTGAGGCAAACCATGCAGCACACACATGTTACTGTGCTTACTGTGCATACATGTGGTAAACACATTCCTGAGTCATGTGACATCCTTACTATTATGTATATAAGGAGAACCTGTACCATAGTAGATATACAGAGTGTTCTTACCTCTGCTAAACCCTAGCTCTAAGACTAACTAAACCCCAGATAGGTTATAAGGAATGTGTCGTCTCTTCCTCTGTGCAGTGTATGTAGTCTGCTCCAACAGGTTATGGGCCCTGCTGGGCACGTCATGAATGCGCCTTAACTGGCTGTGAACAACATTGACTTCATTGTCTCCAAATTGTAACCTTGCACTCTTCGTGAGCTGCATTTAAAAACCCAGGTTGATTAGGGTTAACCACTCTGAAGGAGTGTTTTTGCCTGAGATTATGGAATGTGTTTTCTTGAATGGAGGACTGATTGAGCGCTTTTACCAGCTGCCACTATAATATCATGTCTTCAACTCTTGAAAAACTCATACAAATTTTTGACGGCTCTAACTACATTCAATGGGCCAACTCAATGAAGGCATGGCTCAGGTCTCAGGGCCTCTGGCAAATAACTAGCAGGATAAAACTAAAACCACCCCTGGCGCCTCCTTTGATGGCGACAAATGCTGCACTAGTAGCGGAAGCTAATGCCAAGCTCCAGACCTGGAACAATAAGAATGACCAGGCTATTGGTAGCCTAGTGCTCTGCCTGGCCCCCTCTATTCGGCAGCATGCCAACACCAAGGACACTGCTGAGGAGGTGTGGGATCTCATCCGCACCGACTATGGTGTCGATGGCCCCTCCCAAGTCTTTGCGGACTTTAGGTTTGCAATCACAATCAAAATTCTGGCTGCAAATCCCATGCCAGAGATTGCCAAGATGGCTGATAAATTTGAGCGCCTTACAGCTGCCAATGTTGCCATCCCTGAATTAGTACAGGCAATGATTCTACTTGCTGCGATGCCATGCGAGTATGATTCTTTATCCACCATGGTCCTTAACATGACCGCTACAAGAGCCTTGACGTTTAAACATGTCAAGGACTCCATTGTCGCTGAGGCCTCACAGCGCATGGCAGTTGGAAAGCCCATCATCCCACCTCAGGCCACCAAGCTTTCCACTGTCAAGCACAAAGGGGGAAACCCCAAATGGCAATCTCAGGGCAACAATGGAGATCCGTCCCGAAAGCATGGACAACGTGGGGACAAAAAGACTAAAGAGGAAAAGCCTAAAGAAAAACATACCCACCTCACCTCAAAAGCCTTTACTACTATAAATGGTAATGGCACCATCATACCACCGATGCCGCTCATCCAGCACATCGAGAAGCATGAACATACTCCCACAAGGGATCCTCGCCACCGACCGCCTGCACAGGCATACACAGGCGTGGCCTCTACCTCTCATTCGGTCTATACCGAATATCAGCAGGCTCGAGACACCCTTGAGCAAATGAATCTCCTGTGCAGTGCGAAAAATCTGTGACCACTGAAAGAACACCTAATGGTGCGAGAAGGTAAGAGGAGGAGGATTGAACCAGAACCAAGGATCATAGAGGTAGAAGACGATAGTGTCTCCCTTGGATCGGAACCTGCAGTTTCTGATGAGGAAGTATGGAAAGCCGTCGACGAAATGCTCGTTGATGAACCGCTTGAAACAGGTACATATGATAAAAGGTCAGTCCTTTTCCCTGCCACAAGCACAAGAATTATCATTCCACTGATCACAGCAAACTTTTCATGTGAAATTTTACCGCTACTAAATGTATCATGGAACAATTTACATCTTAATATATGTGTTATGTGTGCAAATGGAAATTGTAAGAAAGGTGCCAACTGGATCATGGATTCAGGCACATCAAAACACTTCACTGGTGAAATGAAAGATTTTGCTTCTTATGAACCTTTACTGAGAAAGGACTCTACCCTGGTTCAAACAGCCATGGGTACTACTCATATAGTAGGAAAAGGAGCAGTCTTCATTAGACATCAGGTAGTATGTCACGGGAAGTCAGAGACGTGTGAAACACGATTATACCCCATCTACTACATACCTGACTGTAATGCTCGATTACTGTCAATGGACGTCTTCTTGCAAGATGGAAGTGATGTGTGTGGTTCCTCTGCACACATTTCATTTTTCAAGCAAGGAAACCCAATTATGGATTGCATCCCTCTTATGAAATGTGACACTATTTATTGGGCTCGGACTCATATATTGAGCACCAAGGGAATCAATGTCACGATGATGTACATCGCAGACTACTCGACTTGGCATAAGCGACTTGGACACCCATCCAAAGAGGTGCTAGGGAAGATGCCTAATAGCACCATAAAATTCCTGAGGAATTTAATTATTCCTAAAGACAAAATTATATGTCCAGGGTGCGCTGAAGGGAAAATGACCTCAAAATCTTTTCCCAAATCAGATTCACGTGCAGAAAGACCCTTTGAATTAATACATTCCGATCTGAAGGAACTCCCAGTACTATTGTACCATAAACATAAATACTTTATTGTATTTCTGGATGACAAGATGTCACATATCTGAGTCCAATGCCTTAAAAAGAAATCTGACACTGCTGTGGCCATCAGGCAATTTTGGGCAGTGGCTTTGACACTGTATGGCACTACAATCAAGTGCTGGCTTGTTGATCCAGGGGGGGAGTTCAAAGATCGTGAGCTACAAAATGTGCTCAAGGACTTCGGCATCAAAATAGAGATGTCTGCACCCCACATTCACCAACAGAATGGACATGCAGAGCATGCCATAAGGACAATAATGGAAAAGTCACAAACCCTGCGATTTACTGCATGTCTACCACAATCATGGTGGGAATTTTGCATTGAACATGCAATACACCTATACAACTGAACCCCGATAAGGTGCCTGAAATGGCTGACACCGGTTGAGGACCTGACAAAAGTCTGCCCATATCTAAACAATCTGAAGGTTTTCGGTTGTGGTGCTTACATCTACCTACCCAAGGAGAAGCATCCAAACACATTGGCTCCTTGATCGGAGTTGATGACATACCTTGGATTAGAAGATGGCATTAAAGCATACCATTTCATGTGACCTAGTGGCACAATATTCATTGGTGCTACAGCACTATTTGATGAAACATTGTTCCCATGCTGTCCCAGAGCTAAAACTCCTGCCAATACAGAACTTGGTGATTTTCCACCTCCAGAACCAGAAGATGATGACCACTCATCTAGAACGGATGGCGATGATTCTATACCACCACAAGATCCACCCCTTCCTCCATCATTGGAAAATGATGATGATGATGTACCAAGTGAGCAAAAGGCACATGACGATGTGACAGATGCTCCTCCTCCACCGCCTCCAGTAACCACTGAGGACTTTCGTCCAAGACGTGATGATCAACAGGAATGGCAGCAATTGTCCTGTCAATCAGGCAGGCAGAGGAACATCCCAAACCATCCTGGCAATACCTATGGAGAGAAGCGACTCCCCTCTGACATAGAGAGAGACATTGCACATGATCAATATTGGAAGAGATCTGTAGGTCAAGATTCAGATCATAACCGAACACAACCACAATCTCAACAGAAAGAATCAGTTGCTGGATTGAGTTTGGCACCCCATGAGAGTGTGCCCAATTCCAATGATCAAGAACATGATTACCCAATGGGGGAACTGGACGAAGCAGGTGATATTAAAAAGATAACCAAGGAAGGAGGAGATAAGCTTATTCGCTGGCTGTTGTCAAAAGCAGTCAAACCATCGAGCGAAATAAGCCAAGTTCCAAACCAATTTCGCGATATTGCATGCCTACCATGGCAGCAGCAACGTGAGTGGAAACAAGCTTGTCATGAAGAATTAGAGGCTCTTCATAAGCGACAAGTCTATGACATTGTCAATCTTCCACATGATCGAAAAATGATCAAAAATAGATGGGTTTTCTCCATAAAATTGGATGGAAGAAAACGAGCCAGACTCATGGCCAAAGGCTTTTCACAAGTCGAAGGTGTTGAAATTGATGAGATTTTCTCATTAGTAGTCTGCTACGAGACTGTACGCCTCATGATTGCACTTGCATCTCTAGAGGGCATGTATATGACCAGCCTAGATGTAAAAACCGCATTTTTATATGGCAAACTAGATGAGGAGATCTATCTGGATCAACCCGAGGGTTTCAGACTTGAGGGAAAAGAGCGCAAAGTAATGCGCTTATGCAGAGCATTGTATGGCCTTAAACAAGCCTCACTTGCATGGTGGAAAGAGCTAGAGGCATTTATGCGCACCATTGGGTTTGTGTGCGCCAGCTCCAATGCCGGCATTTTTATACACAAGGATCCTAAGACAGGCAGCATTGTTATTGCACTCGTCTATGTTAATGATGGCTTGTTCATGGGGAAGAACAAGAAACTTGTGGATGGAAAGAAGAATGCTTGTCTAAAGCATTGGGAGTGCCGTAGTACTGAAAAAGTCATGGAATTCTTAGGCATGCACATCACCCAGAATGCAAGCAAAGTCAAACTTGATCAAACTGAATATCTCGCCAAAGTGCTTGAGAGATTCGAGATGACAAATGCCAAAGTGATCCCCACTCCACTCCTGACTGGTTACAGACCGTCGGAAAACACAGCAATGCCTAACGCGATGCTTAGATCAAAATATCAGTCTGTGATCAGATCTTTATTGTATCTGATGCTCAGAATGTGACCTGACATCGCTTATGCAGTAATCAAGATGTCACAATTCTCGGCTAATCCTAGCCAAGAACATCTAGACAAAGTGATGTACATCATGCACTATCTGGTGGGAACCCAGAAATATAACATTGTCTATGATGGTGAGAAGTCTGAGGGGCTACAGGCCTTCACAGATTCTGATTGGGCAGCTGACACTATCAAACACCGATCTACAATGGGTTACTTTGCTACTCTAGTGAGTGGCATTGTGTGCTGGCAGTCCCATTTACAAAAAACTGTAGCACTGTCATCTACAGAAGCTGAATATATGGCTCTCTCTGACACTTGTCGACAGATAGTGTAGATAGAGTCCTTATTCCAGGAACTTGGATATGTACTGAAGTGCATACCAATCTGCACTGATAATCAGGGATCCATCTTTATTGGATCAAATCCAGTTCAGGAAAGAAGGACCAAACATATAGACATTCGCTACCACTATATGCACGAATGCATAGAAAATGACAAAGTCACGGTCATTTTCATTCCTAAAAGTGATAATCCAGCTGACATGTTCACAAAGAACCTTGGCGCCATCTTATTCAGGAAATTTAGAGACTCTCTCGGAATTACTTTCGAGATTCAAACTTAGCTGCTTAGAGCGCTGTACAGTTTGAGGGGGGGTGTTGAAATTAAATCTCTGACACATGCTGCATACGTGAGGCAAACCATGCAGCACACACATATTACTGTGCTTACTGCACATACATGTGGTAAACACATTCCTGAGTCATGTGACATCCTTACTATTATGTATATAAGGAGAACCTGTACCATAGTAGATATACAGAGTGTTCTTACCTCTGCTAAACCCTAGCTCTAAGACTAACTAAACCCCAGGTAGGTTATAAGGAACATGTCATCTCTTCCTCTGTGCAGCGTATGTAGTCTGCTCCAACATTGACCTCCTGATACTCCTTCTTGAGCTGGTAAAATAATTCCTTCAGATCTATTGTATTATCAGGATTAATGAACAACTTACTGTGCCCCAATGGTTCTTGCAACTATCTGCAGTTTTGGGACTGCCTCCAAACTGTGCTTCAGACCCAGCAAGTCAGTTCAGCAGCAGTCCATGCCAACTTGTGCCAATTGCCATTACTAGTTTGCATTCCATCCTGGCACTGCTCAAATAAAAATTTGAGAAGCTTGCAGTCATATTCAGCATTTCAAACAGCACAGGATCTTGACATTTTTGCAGATGATGAGAAGGGATAGAATGGGATTGAGAGAAGTGAATGTGAGTAATGACTGTGGTAGTGAACAATAGAAGAGTTTGAACACTGGAGTTTGACAGAAGATTCAACTGTGTTTTATCAATATAGAAGGAAAAGAAAATTGTCTCACCACATTGCAAGAACATGCTTCATTCACATAGGATGCTACACTTTGTTAGCATGAGAGTTTTATTTTGCACACATCAATATGTATGTGCATGTATGAGCACATCGGCAACAACATTGTACATACAATACATGTAACATAGTATATAAACCTTAAATATACACCTAGGGGACCCTAGTTGTGTTCTCTTAGGTATTCCATCCACACTTGTGGTGTGAAAAGCCTTTCTCAACCAACTTATCTATTAATAACCCCTCACATCAGAACCATCAATTCCCTTATCATGCACATAGATCCTGCCTCCTTCTTGTAAAGAGAACCTGCACAGTCCAGCTAGCAGATTAGTGGGTGTCACCCTAACACATTGCAATGTCACATACTACTGAAGAAGTTTTTTGGCATGAGCATCACATCAAGGCTTTGGCATGGCAGTTTAGGGAAGAGAGGTTCATATTTTCAAATCAAGTTGTATAGTGTAGTACTTAGTGAATGAATTGATTGTTGAATCACCCATGAATCATACAAAAAATGTTTAACAATCAGAGTACACAAGCAATTCATCAACAATTCACTGTCTTGAATCTGTGTGTGAATCACCTTTTGGATCATCATGTTTGACTGCTACTATTGTTCATCTGGTGGACTCCAGGAGAAACAGGTAGATAGATACTGTAAATTACTAGGTCCATAATCCCCTCTACTCATGGGAGACCTCATTAAGTGCTTGTAGTGCTCATTTTGTGGTGCACAAACTGATTTTGCCTGTAAACCCAACCTCCAATATTTGAAAACATGTGCTGCCTGCAATACAAAACAAACCAGCTGGGAAGTGAGCTACTAAGGAAAACAAAAAGAAGAAGTGATGGGCATTAGGAATGGATGACACACCAGGCAGCCCACCTACATTTACATGGAGCACCTACAATCAACTTTTTATGGAAAACAAAAACAGCACATTTGAGTTTCACATGTTTGTTACACTTGAGGATGATGCCACCACAGCATCTGAGCAGTCTGAGCAGTCTGGCCATAGCATTGCAACTCATATTGCAAAGATAGCCTGGGATTTGACAGGGTTCAGATTAAAGTCTGTCATATTCAATCAAATAAACTCTTGCCACTCAAACTTACCTGAAATGAGACAGCTATAAGAAAAAATAAGTAAGCAAGACATGTGATGGAATCACAATCTACACTTTCTACTGTGCATAGCTTGAGGATGAACAAACAATGCATAAACTGACTGATAACACAAGCAAGTGGCATGTGCATATGACAATGGATCACTACCAATGTGATGGTCAGTTGCATGTAACAATCAATGAGAGTGACTTGAGCACAGTTTGCATATGTATCACACACTACTGCTGGCACCATCCCTACACAGATGATAACATTGCAAAAGAGATTGAGAAGTTGAAGGACTTACCCACTGTGAAGGTTAGTGAAATTCTGCCTACCCTTAAAGGCAATGATCTCATGGTTGCTCAAGATATGGCAGGCAATCATGAAAACAAATCCAAAAACAGAGATAACACAAAAACAAGCATATGCACACAGAGCTCATCTACACAAGGCATCTTGGTGACTGGATAATAATCAAGTCAAGTCTGCACTGCAGGTCCTGGAATGGGTGGATGGTATCAACATTGAAACAATTGCTGTTCCATGAGAAGATGTGATCTCATCACTTGCCTTTTCATTCAAGGATATACTGGGCAACCACAAGAAAGAAATTACCAAAATTGCCATGGATTCAACCTGTCAGTACCTTGTAACTTGATGTGAGTTATACTAAACTGATGCTATCTAAAGGGAAAACAAACACAATGGGATATGAGTTATATGAGGTTGTTGGGAAATCAAATAGACAGACACTTCCACTTGCATTTACCTTCACATGTTCAACAGATGGGATAGTTGCACCAGCACAAAGGATCAAATGCTTTGAGATGTTCTCTGACACATTGCCAAGTACACATCTATCCTTGCTGTGGCACACAGTGACAAAGATTCTACTGAATTGAGCATGATCCATGATGTACATATGGCCTGATGTGAAAAGTCAGCTCTGCTATTGGCATGCCATTAGATATCTTGAGGAATGCCTGGCTAAAGATAAGCCATCTGGTAAAATATAATCCCCAAAAAGCCCATCAACAGCTTGCATTCATTGATCTGATATGGGAACCAGGTGTAACATCCAGTTGGCTTGAAGAGGAACTTCATGAAGATGATGCAGAGTGTGAACAACCTGCAAATGATGAGGATGCTGAGGATAAAGAGCCCATAAGTCCAACACAGGTCCAAAACAGAATGGAAACTTACATGTGTTACTACAGATAATGGAATTACCTGCAACATGTCATCCACACATTTTCATACTCATCATGGATGGTAAATGCATCCCCATCTAGCCAGCACCTCCAAAGGTCACAAAAGAGGACTTGCTTATTTTTTGTCCAAAGGAGCACCAAGTGACAATCATAGAAAATTCCAGATTCACTTACATTAGCATCCACAAATTCCATTCAATGATGAGAATAAAACATGCCTGACAAGCCAAGAGATATACCATGGGTAGCCAAGAATATGTACAACTTCTGTTTTCGATGTGACTTGGGACAAGTGTGGGCCTACCTCTGGAACTGCTGGTATATGCTGAAGCAGTGGAAACTTTGGGGTCATTCAGCTGACCTGGCCATCTCAAAGTTGAAAACAATGATGATTGTTGAAAGTCTATGGCACAACCCAAACATCAGAATTTGCAGAAATTTGGCTGACCTCATCTGGACTTTGTGATGCATAACATCCGAGGACAGAGAGGAGGTCAAATGAAGCAGAAAAAAGTAATGGTTAGACCATTTTCCCTTCCCCTTCCCCCTCCCCATCTCCCCCATTCCCATTCCCATCTTCCTATTCCCATTCCCCATCTCCCCCTTCCCCATTCCTATCCCCACTTCCCCCTTCCTCCTCCCCTTTCCCCCCTCACTCTCCCATGTCCTCCTCCCCCCTCTACACCCCCTCATACCCCCTCCCCACCCCTCATACCTCTTCTCCATCCCCACCCTCACACACCCCCTCACATCCCCTTATACCCCCTTACATCCCCTCACTCCTATACTCTTCTCCATCTCCCTCCTTCCCACCCCTCACACCCTCTCACACCCCCCTCACACCCTCTCACACACCCCTCCACCCTCAGCTCACTTGCGATGTTTCAAATTCCACATTCAAACTCAGCCATACTCCATGCAGCTCACCTATACATATGTGATGACTACATTTTAAAACCCAGCTATATAACTAATTTTTAGTCAGCTCTGAGTAATGCCATCATTTCTGACTAACCCTGCACAGCGCTGACCAATTTTGCATAGCTCTGACAAATGTTGCACAGCTCTGACAAATGTTGCACAGCTCTGACAAATGTTGCACAGCTCTGACCAAGCCTGACAAATTTTAGATAATTCTATCAACCATCACTCCCTTCATTCCCACAAAATGACCGTAGCATATGTTATACAGCTTGCCATCTATTTTTAGCCCTGGTCCCATCATGCCATCACTCCCACAAAATGGTCGCAGCATATGTAGTAGATGAGCTTATGACCCATGCCTTTGTCATGGTGTTTGCTTGCTTAGCCTGACACCGGCATGGGCCAGCTCATGTATATGTAACACAATGCTTAATCCCACTACAGTTACTCAATGACCGAAATGATCATAGCATATGTAATAAATTACACTCCTTTGCTTTCAGCTACTCTAGACACTCTTTTTATACAAAACCATGTCCATTTTGAACCAAACTCGTCCTGCTTTCATTTCTTCCTCATCTTCAAAGAGAGATTCTTTTAATCTTCTTGTCATGGCATTCGCTCGCTTTGCTTGCTCAGCCTGACACTGGCATGGGCCAGCTCACATGTACATAACACAATGTTTAATCCCACTAACAGTGAGTTTGACTTTATTACAAACTCATATTAACTTGTTACTGACTTTATTACAAACTTGTATTGACTTGGTATTGACTTGTATTAAGGTGTTATTGACATTATTACAAACTTGTATTGACTTGTTATATCGACTTTACTCCAAGCTTTTTACTGACATCATTACAAACTTTTATTGACTTGTTATTGACATGATTATAAACTTGTATTGACTTGTTATTGAATACATGCCAAGGTTTAGTAACCTGCCCTAAAGTCTTCTCATAATATATTTTTCAACCATTTGATGCAATCCAAGTGCAATCCAAATCTAAATCTAATTCTAAATTCAAGTCTATCTTGATATCTATATTAGTTTCCAATTCCTGTAAATAATCTTCCAAGTTACTCACCTTTGCTAAATAACTCCATTCAACACTTCCTTGTATACCATATTGGCAGTTCTGTTATTTCCATTGTTTTCATTCAACAGCACCTTGATCCTTTCTCCAAATGTACACCTTGACAGTGCAACATATAGCTGCCCATGTGAGAACACTGATGTCTGCAAGTGCAACCCAACATGGGATACAGATTGGCCTTGTGACTTGTTGATAGTCATGGCAAATGCCAAGCAAACTGGAAATTGATGTCGATGAAGTGGTAATAGCAAGGTCTCTGCTGAAGGCTTTAATGTGATCCGAGGAATGAAAACAATATTTCCTGCAAACTGTGCATCTCCACTGATGATCCTGCACTTCAATACATGTGGTCTGGCTTCAAGGAGGATAAGTCGAGTTCCATTGCAAAGACCCATGGTGACATCCAGATTGCATAGAAGCATGAGAGGACAGCCTATCTTAAGTGCCAGCCTGGAGAGAGGAAGGCCACTTGCTTTGATAGAGTTTAGATACTCTGCAGGATATGGCTGGTAGTTGTTTAACTCCTGCTCTCTGAATGAGACTGTATCAGCACTGTTGAAGACATGCTCTGGTCCAGGAAATCTGGTAAGGAGAAGAGAGTTGATGACATCGACATTATCATTTGTGTAGGAGAGAATGGTCCTATCCAGATAGTACTGATCTGGCTTGTTCCCCTGCTCTATGCCTGGATATGTAGAGTGGATAAGGTGATCCATGGTATTTCTATAGCAGAGCATGTTCTGTGGAATCTGTATAGTGTCTGCAGCATCCAATGTTGTGCCTGCACCAATATGCAAGAGCCAGGCAGCATGTGCAGTGTTCTCTGGAGTTCTGTCGAGTCACATATTCTTGGTCAAGTGATAGACAGTAATGCATTGCCAGAGAGTGCTCCTTTTAATAGATGAAGCTACGATCTGTTCTCTAGTGCCCCTAGGAATGACAGGTAGAGTCTTTCTAAAGTCACCTCCAAACAAAACAGTGATTCCACCAAATGGAACATTCTTCTTCTTGAGATCATGCAAAGTGCGGTGATAGGTCCACTGCACACTATAAGGTCTGGAAAAGGATCTAGCCATATTGAGACATTATAACACACACTCTGAATCACTATGAATGCCATGAATTTGACTTCGAACACTTTTTGAACATTTTTGAACTATTTTGCACTACTTCAAATGACTTTCCAACATTTTGAACAATTTCGAACAACTTTGCAGCACTTTGAATAAAGTTGGCCACTACATAACTGTTTCAAAACCATTTCGATACACACTGCACAACCAGAATGAACCATTTCATCACATATCAAGTGCCACTGGACATGAAGAGAGACTACAAGAGACTTAGAATGCGATAAGTGCATTTTGATGTTTCAATGATATATTAAAGCAATAGAACAAGAACTTTTACTATACTGGGACAATGTACATTTTACTTATTATCATTTCTCATTTGTTTTATGTTTTACAATACATTTATTTGCTGTGCATACTGCCTCATGTTCTATACTTGTTATTATTTCCTTTTTAGTACTATCTCTTCAAATTGTATATAGACTTGTATTAGTTACTTGGGAGGAAAGTTAAGCAATGGGGGAAAAGAGAAGAAGTCACCCTATTTCTTATCGTTTGATTTAAGAGCCATCCTCTTGCATCCTATCTCTGCATCATACCTCTAAGTTCTGCAAAATATTGCGAACTTCTTCGAACCTTCATATTAGTCTCTCAACTCATTGCCTATCACCCTATCACCATTCAAAAAACCCTTTACATTTGCCATACTCACTTTTTGATATATGTACCTCAAATGACTTAGAATCACTTCGACATTCCTCAAAACATCTTTGAACTATTTTGCACACCTTTGAACATCTATCGAATGATTTCGAACTTCTTCATATGCCTCTAAAGACTATTCACAACATGCTTCATAATTTTATGTCACTCACTACAACTTTTGGATATCAGCAGTGATATTTAGTACCAACTTGCACCCTTCCTCTAACCTGTGTTATACTTCTTAAGCCTTTAACAGGTTTTTGTTAGGTTTCCAGGTCGAGTATCATCAGCAGTCTACTGCATCTGTGGCATATTTGTGCTGCATAGGAACTTCATCCCAGATGATGATGGAAGTTTGATCAAGGACCTGGTGCAAATCTGAGCCTTGAAGTATTCTGCAAGTAGAGGCCTTGTCAATTTTAATTGGGATTTTGAACATGGAATGTGCTGTATAACCACCTTCTAGAAGCAATGCAGCGATTCCAGATGATGCCACACAGAGAGCAATTTTCCCTTGAGTACAAACAGCAGTTGTGATGGTGTTGCAGACAAAGGTATTTTTACAACCTCCAGCAATATGCAAGAACATGAGCTGTCCCTTGTTACTGTTCACAGAATCCATTGCAGCATCAAAAACCCATCTTTGCCTGTGATTGAAAAGCTGGAGATTGTGAGCAACAGTGATGGCCAACTCTTCAACATTGTAATCCCTCTGTTACTGCAAAAGCCTATTGGCAGGAACATCAATGTGCCAGTTTCCTTCAATGGGAGGCATCTCTGGATAATCAGAAAGTTGTTTGCCTGATCTGATAAAAATCTGATTAATGAGATGCAAGCCATACATGTACACCTGATCATCTGTAAAGTCTGTATCTGGATAAATTGAAATAAGCGTGACTTTGAGGTCATCACAAATGTGATGTTTAAACTGGTTCCACAGGATGTCAGGAGATGTTAGATTGCAATGAAGAAGAATGGTGGCAAAGAGCAATCTGAGAAAGGAACTGAGCTGCATCTGGGCTGCCTCTGTAAGACACTGGACCCATTCCTGGTCATCCTGCAAAAGACCAAATGCAACACAGGCCTGCTTGAATGTATTATGAATGACACCATTCACAGTGCGCAAGTGCTGGAATGATGTTGCCCCTGTGACAACAGTAAGAAGCAGCCTGAGGTAGAACCTTTCCCCTGGAGCAGGAGAAGCAAAGTACATTCTGCCAATAGCAGAGTTGCACTGCTTTCTTGGGTTGCACTGCTTCGTTGATCCAGGCTTGAGGAAAGTTCTGGTAGGTGACAGTACATGCTGCTTCATATCTTCTATTGGCTTCAAATCAAGCAGTGAGACATGTGGTCTTGGCAGCAGGCCTTTCCAAAACCTCATTGATATTGTCATCTGTATTGAAGTAGACTGTTTGCTGGTCCTTCAGATGGACGGGCAAACAATAAACATGAGGAGACTCTGCATGCATTCCAAATTTATATGCCAGCAGCTTTCCACAGATCCAATGTAATGTGTATTCAGATACTCCTTGACCTCATCTCTATATTGGTCAAGAAGCTCAATCATAGTTCTGTCATGGCCTTTGTATATGTACTTGTGAATGTACTTGACAGCCTCAACTGAAGAACATATTTCAACATTGATGTGACAGTTGTATCTGACAGATAAACCAAGTTGTTAACTGATAAGCATGTTCTGAAATAAGTGCTCCTTACTTTGCAGCCAAATAAGGATTGTGCAGGATGACATGTCTGTTATCATAGACATAATTACACTTCCTCACTGTTCTACCATTGTTGTGTCTGGCATAATCAGGATAATCATTTGCAGTAAAGGAAGTTTGTTTTCTGAACTCCTTGGAATACCTCTTGCTGCATCTATTGTTGACCATGCATGAAGCCTTGGGTTTGTCATGACCACAAGGACCATGAAGCATGCAGGTAGTTATAGTGTGATAGAGCATTGGCTGTGTGATGGGGTCAGGAATCTGAGCAGACACAATGGAATCAACATCATGTGCATCACGGATTTTGTTGGCTGGATCGAGAAATATAAGGAGGTGCATATGTGGAAAACCTCTCTTTTGAAACTCGATGGTATGGATGTGTGCCACCACTTTACCCAAAACACCATCCTTGACATCCTTGATCAATGCATTCTTTTTCTGTTGAAAGACACGTGCAACAATGTCTGGCCTGTCATAAGCTTCCTGCTTTTTTCCATGGGTGCTAAAATGTGGATTGAGTGATTCCTCCTGCAACAGAGCTTCCTGGATTTCTGGCCACTGTGGATTGGCAGTCATGGTGAGAAAGAGATCTGGCTTGCCAAAAAAGTGACAAATGGTTGTGGAATCCTGGAAAAGCTGATTCATTTGCCTTTCACTGCCTATATGAGTTGATGGAAGAATGATGCGACTCCCATAATCCTCTAGATTGATATTTTCATCCCAGTCACCTATAGCAGCATCCCTCAATCTAGCATACACATCAGCCCTAAGCTCCTTCTGGTGATGTCGGACCCAGTTCAACATATTCTGTTCAATAGATGCCCAAGCATCTACAACATACTGCTGCAAAAGATTTCCACCCCAAAACAATGGTGGCTGCTCTCCTGGCCTTGGATGCAACCGATAAGCATGGTAGCATCTCTGACTGACATTGGAAACTCTTCTGGCTCCATATGCACCTTGGTGTGCAGGTATATCTAGGTGCCATCCATCTTCACCATGAGGAAAGAGCAAGACATAGTGCAGAGTTGAATAGGATGTATGCAACTGGCTGATATGCCTACCCCTCCCCCTCTCAGCCTGAGAACAATATCTCTGTGATTAGACTGTTCCTCTGAGCCATCACCTGGAATAATAGCTGCCACTTCATCATTGGCTGTAGGAAGATTATAGCGACGTAAATCCTGGGTTCTATCTGATTGCAGCCATATGGAGACATTGTCCTGCTCTTCTGAAGGCTTTTCTCTCATGATTTGAAATGCCTGCTTGAATAAAGGCACATAAGGATGGGTGTTATTCAGCATGGCCTGCAAGTCTGTCATGATAACTGAATTGAGATTATTGTTTCGCTGCTCATGAATATTGAGCTGTGCAATAGGATCATGAATATAGAGCTGTGCATATGCTGCAGGCCATCCAGCAGGTGGCAGAAGTGCTCCAGAAAGATGGTGAAGATTGCCATGAATACAAAAGCTGTATACACCTGATGTACCTGTAACAGAATGGTCCACCTTGACACCCAAAGAAGTGAATGCAAATGCAGCATTGTACTGTTGGATGTTTGTTTTGAATTCTTTGGAAAGAGGACTTTTGCCACACAACAGATCTCACAATGTGGCAGGAGCAGGTCGGAAAGATGGCAGATGAATTTGTTCCTGAAAAGAGGACTTTTGCCACACAACAGATCTCGCAATGTGGCAGGAGCAGGTTGAAAATATGGCAGACGAATTTGTCTCTGCAAGCAGCAACTTCCAAACTTTGGTACAGCTCAGGTAGACCTGGCCAACTTTTCACAGTCAAAATGCAAGGCATGGCAGTGTGGACACTCTACATTCATTGGTCCAAGTGAATGTCTGTGAATTGGCTCCTGATAAGGTGCATGACCAAGTGGTAATGGCCTCGCAGATCAATGTGGAGGTAGAGGTACAGGCATAGGTGGAGGCAAAGGTGGCAACATTGGGGGATTTAAGAATGAAGCAGGTGGCAATGGTGAAGGAGATTGCGTGGGAGATGGTGGCAATGATGGAACATGGAATATTGGATCAGGCAGCAGTGGTGATGAAGATTGCAGAGGAGAAGATGGAAATTGTAGAGGAGACACCCTTTCAAACTCATCATAATAATCTGATGGCATAGGGGATGGTAGAAATTGTAAAGCAGTCACTCTTCCAAATTCATCATAATAATCTGATGGCGGGGGAGAAGGTGGAAATTGCAAAGAAGACTCACTCCCATTATCATTATCAGATTCCTCATTCTCCATTTCCCTCCTCAAAGCAATCTCATTATTCCTCTGTTCTTCATACTCAGCAGCCAACAATGCAGCCATTTCCCTATCCATCTGAATTTGTTCTGCCTGAGCTTGATATTGATCAATCCAATCTCCAGACATATTGTTAGCCAATTGGTCCAACCTCATCATTCGTTGATGCAAGTTCCTGTCTGCAATGGATAGACATTGGAGCTCCTCAGCTTCATCCATCTGTGCCTGCTCATCTGCACGCTGTTCATTTCTCCACATCTGATGCATCCTGAGAGCCCATTCCTGATTGCACCTGTTACATTCTTGCAATGCAGCCTCTATATTAATATGTCTGGGTGGATTATAATATCGTGGCTCAGCAGCCAAAGCAGCTTGCTGGGCAGCTGCCTGCCTCTCCAGCTCCTGTTCAGCCAGCTGCTGCAATTGTTGATTGGCTGCTTAATTTTCAGCAGCCTGCCTGTTCCTTTCCTGTTCAGCCAGCTGCTGCAATTGCCAAGTCTGCTGCCTAGCTGCTTCAGCTTCAGCAGCTTGTCTTTGTGCATGCTCTTCAGCTTCAGCAGCTTGCCTTTGCTGCTCTTGTTCAGCCAACTGCTGCAATTGCCAATTGTGCCACCTAGCTGCTTCCACTTCAGCAGCTTGCCTCTGCTCATTCACCTGCTGCAATTGCAGGTTATGCTGCCTACTTACTTCAGCCACTTGCTGTGATATCCTTTCTCTGGCAGCAGTAGCCTCAGCAATTCTTCTTTCCTCAGCAATCTTCTGTAATAGCTCCTCCTGATGCTGATACCGTTTAGCTGTTTCTTGTTGCAATTCCTGAATATGTGCCTCATAATCTGCAGCCCTTTTCCTCAATGCAATATGTCCCCTATGCAGATTATTAAGTGCAAAGTCTGCTTGACCACCTGAAATATTATGCAATGGTCCCAGTCCCCTCCCTCTCCCTCTCCCTCTCCCCCTTCTAGTTTGTAACTGAGGTGCAGGTGGAACCACAAAAATAGGATTGGCCAAAGGTGCATTCCACCCTGCTGGCAGTTGAACCTGTGGTATAGTAGAAGCTATATTTGCTCCTACTCCATGGTTTGCCAAAACAGGTCCAGATGGCATCACAGGAGCCCCTCTCCTATGTAATACAGGAGCAGGAGGTACAACATGCAATTCAAACTGCCTTGGAGCATCCCAATTAGCAGGCATCTGCACCTGTGGTATCTGAGCTGCCAATGCAGCTCCATAGTTCAATGGAACAATTTCCTCAGCAGGGGCAGTCACTCAGACTCTGCTTCTCCTCTCATCAGGGTTGGTCATCTGCAACCTTTCCAAATGGTCTGCATCTCTAATTCTAGCCCTTTCCACTTCTGGCATAGAAGGTCTACTATGATTCCTGCAAACACTCTAATCAGCCATTATTATTGCAACATATGCCAACACCACTCACATGTTTAGTAATGGTAAAGCCCAACAATAATTTTGTTCAATAGCCAACGATCCAGCACAGCTGAAGTAAGGTCAGCAATGACTTCCTTTAACAGCCAGTTATCACAACACTCACTATAATCCAACTGTTTTCTACTTCCAATAAACAATTTCAACACTTTTATAATAACAATCACAAATTTGCTATTTGATAATAGATAGCAATTGCCATAGTATCACTATCATAGCCCCAAATTTTGTGTGAAGAGAGGTACTAAATTGATTGTTGTGCACTCTGTCTCCACATGTAAGGAAATGTCAGCTGGTTGGTTATGTTGTGTGCATTTTCTGGGAGAGGCATGAAAGTAGGTGTCCACTATATCATGACTGAAATTTTATGCATGCAAATCTCCCTTTTTGGTATTTGACTTGTTACTGACCTCATTACACATTTCTATTGACATGTTACTGACTTCATTAAATTTGTATTGACCTGTTAGTAACTTCAGACTTTTACTGACCTCATTACAAATTTGTATTGACTTGTTACTAACCTGGTTACAAATTTGTATTGACATGTTACTGACTTCATTACAAATCACAAATTTATATTGACTTGTTACTGACTGGTACTATCATATGGGATGACCACATCTCAAACCCAGTTGTATGACTAATTTGTAGTCAGCTCTGACTAATGCCATCATTTCTGACAAATTTTGCACAGCTCTGACCAAGCCTGACAAATTTTAGATAATCCCATCAACCATCACTCCCGTCATTCCCACAAAATGAATGTAGCCTATGTTATACAGCTCGTCATCTATTTTTAGCCCTGATCCCATCACGCCATCACTCTCACAAAATGGTTGCAGCATATGTAGTAGACAAGCTTATGACCCATGCCTTTGTCATAATGTTCGCTTGCTTTGCTCGCTCAGCCTGACACTGGCATGGGCCAGCTCATGTATATGTAACACAATGCTTAATTCCACTATAGTTACTCAACTCTTCAGTTGCCTTTGGACCTTCAGCCCAAAGTCAATGTTTGGGGGTTTATGGTCACACAACTCTTTAGCTGACTTTTAGATAGTACACAACTCTTCAATTGACTTGGAACCATTGGCCCCAAGTCAACATGGGGGGGTTGTGGTGTTTATCCCCATCCCCATCCCCATCCCCACCTCTCTCTTCCTCATCTCCACCTCCCCTTCCTCATCTCCCCCTCCCCTATGTCCCCCATCTCTATGTCCCCCTCCCCCTTCCCCCTCCCCATCCCCCTCTCACTTTCCCATGTCCCCCTCCCTCCTCTACACCCCCTCATACCCCCACCCCACCCCTCATACCTCTCCTCCATCACCCTTCTGCCCACCCCCTCACACCCCCTCACACCCCACCCTACCCCTCACACTCCCCTCACACTCCCCTCACACTCCCCTCCACACTCAGCTCACTTGCAAAGTTTCAAACTCCACTTCAAACTCAGCTGCACCTCACCTCTACATTGTTTTGAGAAAGCGCACTTAAAAACCATCCGCAATTTTGACTTCCAGCACGGTGATTTAGTCCTTATGTGCAACACAGTGATTGAGAAGAGCCTTAACTGCAAAATGTGTGCACGTTATCTTGGTCCCCTAGTTATAGTGTTGCACAATCAAGGCGGCACATATATCATTTGCAAACTCAATGGGATGGTATTTGACAGGCCAGTAGTTGTGTTTTGCCTACTGCCATACCATGCATGCAAGTCCATTGCACTTCCTGATGTAGCACTTGATATTACCACAACATGGTTGAGAGAGATGGAAGAGTCCATAGTAATGGGCACAGAAGATGACAAAGCAGTTGACGAAGAAGAAGCGCAAGGAGATAGCACTGAAGATGAAGAAAGCGCCGATGAAGCACGCAACTAGCACTCTGTGTGCACCGCTATATTTCATCTTTTTATATGTATGCTTTGCTTTCTTTCATTTTTTTATGTTACCTTTCTTCTATTCGCAAAGTCACATCCAGACACATTCCATGATTGCGCAACCCATGGGTTTTACTGGCCATGATGATCTACTGAGCCTTTCCCATTTTTTTAGGCTTTGTCATATGGTGTGCACTTCCTTTTATCTCTTACTCTTTTATTGTTTGGACATGGTCAATATCTCAGTTGGGAGGAGGAAAGTGATAGTTGGATGATTTTTCTGCACTTCTTTGCATTTGTGCATTTTTATGCTGGTGCACGTTTTTTGTGCGCTCAACATTTCTTGCTTGAACATTGCCTATCTTATCTCTTTTCTTTCACACATATTATTTGGGCTTACAATTTGCATTTTATGACATCATGGAAGTGTGCATGCAGGTTGGTGCAAAGTGTGCACATGTGCATGCTCACGTGCATTGCACCGCTTTGGGGCACATCGCATGTTTATCACAGGCTCAAGAAAGAAATCGATTTATGGACTATCTATTGGTTTACACAGGTGAGTGGCTACTCGATTGACTCCAGGAAGTCCAAGCACTCCATGGCCACATCCAGTTTCGCCTTCGTGTCCACCTCTGCTTGCTCCATGCTATGCAACTGGCTCTTGGCGACTTCCAACTCGACCAGTAATCTTTGGACATCCTCTTTAAGGCAATCATGCATGGCGCCCAAGACAGTGACCACTGAGCAGCATTGCGCTAAGTCAAGCACTTCGACATCTTGGTTTTGATAGACTGTGTCCCCCAAGGTGTTTCCTGACCTGGTCTGGTGTGAGGATTGAGTGTGCGCACTTGCCTGTCGAACAGTAAGGCGGCGTGGCCTTGGGCACACTTGCGATGGTGTGGGGGGCACATTCTCGACTTTGCAGCACTTCGATGTGTGCTCTTTCGAGAAGCTGATGAGCCCCACATCGCTCTCATCACCCTTGTCAGTTTGCGATGCGCCTTTGGCATAGTTAGTGAAGTGTGGGAGGAGGATGAGGAAAAGACATACCAGGGTGCCCAGCAGCCACTTTTCTGCTGCTAGAGGTGGCATGCAGCTGTGCAAGAGTGCACTTCATCCACTCACACTTTCGCTTCCCCTTTGTGCATGGAGCACACTGCTTTCCATTAACAGAGATGCACCTAGCAGGCTGGCCCATGCGGTGGCAGTTATCGCACTAGAGTAGGAGGGAAAGCCATTTAGTGAGTCTGAAGCATATCAAAAGAAACTTACTGGTCCAATATTAGTGTTGGATGTAGCACCAATGCCACTCAGTGGTGGTACTTTGACATACGCGCACTGTGCGTGCACTTGCACCTTTGTCCAAACTAGCACTCTTGTCACTCAGCTTACTCTCCCCTTCACTTGTCACCCCACTCTCCCAAGATTCCCCAGTCCCTTCGCCTACTACCTCAACATCGGTCGCTCCAGAAAGTGTGCACAAAGAGTGCACCAGTGCAATGTGCACCTTTTTGTCCTCCTGCACTTTGGTGGTATCTATATCACTCGCCTCATCAATCGCCCTGAACTCACCTTCCAAATGCTCCAAGTTGACCTTGGGTGCCTGAAATTCAGCTGTCAAGAGTGCATGGTGCACTTCCAGCCACCCTGCCAGTTCGTGTGCCCTATGCTCAAATTCTTCGGACCACTCCTTCTCCTCGATCATCTTATGCATATCAGGCATCAGCTCCTCACCCCAAGTAAGCCACTCTTCGACCATGATCCCACTGAATGTGCTGTGCGCCTTTGCAAGGAGCACATCAAGTTCTGTGTCATCCTTAACAGTGTCTGCTCAGCTTTTATACATGTTCTACATGCCCCCATCCTTAGCAACCTACACCGGTTATAGAAACACAAAAAGTGCACTAGTTTACTGCAAAACCCTTCACCCCAGGCCTGCATAGATGTCTGCTTGCTCCCAGCAACAGGGAGGGTCTCATTGAGGGCCAGGATCGTTTGCCTGAGAGCTAAGGTGAATGCTGAAGACATTGGATTGTGTAGATATGGGTTGTGGAAAGAGTTGTTGAGGATAGATGGTGGTCAGAGATAGATAAGGAGAGGATGGCCACTTCTGTGAGTGAAGGAAATTTTGCACTGACCAATTGCATGCTGCCTGAGGACAGTCAGTACTTCAGTTGGGAGGGGATGATATGGCTCCCTATTGCCCTGCATGCATACTATGGCATTTTTTGCAATTGTGCACACCTCCTAGATGGCTTCCGCACACTTTGCACAGCGCACTTTTGCATGCCTTTGTGTGTTTTCATGTGCCTTTGCACCCTTCCATGCACTTTTGTGTGCCTTTGACTGTTCAGGTGCACTTTTGTGCACCTTTTACATTTCTACTGTGCTTTTGGATCCCCTATAGCTGCCTGCTGTTGTGCACCCTAAATGCGCCCTGTTATGCTTTAAACCACCTCTGTGCACCCCCCCCCATACTCTTTATCTGCCTTTCACAGTTATTGTGCACTTGATGCACCTCTACACACTCCTTTTACACCTTTCCTGCAACTCACATTCTCTGCTGTGCACTCATTGCACAATCCCTATCACACACACAACAATCCATCACACCAGTTGCACTGTGCATTGCAGCTTCCAGCTTACTGGCACATTTATTTGAGGTGCACCACGATTCCAACATGAGTGAACTGCACATTCTCACATAATCTGGGCACTTTGCACCTATTTGGCATTGGACTGTGCACACTTGGGTGCTTTCACATAATCCTGGCACTTTGGCACTATTTGGCCTTGCACAGCATCTCCTTATAGTTCTCCCACATTTCCAATCGGCATTGCCTTATCTGGTAAGTGGCACAGGCTGATCACATCATTATTACTAAGGTGCAGCACATGATGCATAACACTGAAGTGGATCAATTGGGAAGAGCGCACGGGACCTAGAGCACACCAAAAACAGTGCATCACACCAGAACAGTTGGGTATTGGGCTATAGCATGCGCAAATCTTATTGACTGAGGCAGTGGCATAGTGCAGTCAGGTTTAGATGGGCAAATCGATGCACTTGTGGGTAGCGCATGGCACTTTCTATTTTTACACTTTGTTTTACCATTTTTATCACATAAGCCATTTGTACATAGTAGGTAGACAGGTAGAGAATCCAGAGGATCTTTCCCCCCCTCATAGTTCATAGCTCAGTCAGCGTCACACCTAGTCTGTGCACCAGCATCCAGTCCATGTGCCTTTGTAGTGCACCCTTCATATAGCCATGTTTGCATCCCCTCATCATATTGCTGCATTTCATCCCTGCATTGCATCCTTCATCTTCATTTGTGCACTCTTGCAGTGCACCCTTCATATAGCCATGTTTGTGCACTGTTTGTGCCTTTTATTTGTATAGCTGTGTTTTGTGCACCATTTGCACCATTTTCCACCTGTTGTGCTCCCATCCTGTTTGCACCCCTAACCTGTGCATCCCCCTTTCAGGACATCCCAGTGCCGTCTTCATCCCACTGCACCTCCTGTTTTCATCATCCTCATCGTTGTGCACTTTTGCACTCCCATTGCGCATTTTTCTGCACTGCATGTTTTTGCCCCTTTGCATTGCGCACTTTTCTGCCACTGCGCATATCTTACCTTTAGCATACACAACTAGTGCACACATTGAAAACCACTGTAGCAGCCTCTTCATAGTCTCCATGCCCCAAAGGATGATCCGAGGCCCTCTAAGCGAACCCCCTCACCCTGAGCATGCCTGCAGTTGTAGGTTTAGTGTTCACCCCTTCTGTTGAGACTCTGCACCGAGTACCAACTGAACACATCAGTGAGGATGTTGTGAAGTATAGAGAAACTGTTTTCTTGCCAAAAATGAAAGAGTTCGAGCAATGGATGGCATGATATGAGGGACCGGGATTGATGTGAATTGAGCCACGCTTACTCCCAGGTGAGAAAAAGCTAATTGCAGAGTTTCACGATGAAAGCTGCTGTTAGGCAAATGAATTTAAGAGCTCAGCATGGTGAGTACATCAACACGATGTGTGACAACCCCTGACATTGTTTCTAAGGCTATGAGAAGGCCAGCAAATTTTACAGAAGAAAGGGCATGGTCGATTAATTCATGTCTCAGATTTTATTGAAGAGGGTAATGGTCAACTAATTCGTCAAAATTTAGATGGCAGCATCTCCCAAGATGCATGGAAAGCAATCTACACAGGTGCTAATGGTGATCCTTACTGGGACTGCAGCCAATGATTGAACAGGTGGAGACAGCAGGTATTCCTATTTTCGAGGCAGCACATCTTGGGTGTCAGGATTTATTCATCTTCAATCAGTCTTCTGCTCATGCTGCACTTCCCAAAGATGCACTCAAAGCAATTGAGATAAAGGTGATGGTGGGAAGCAGCATCGTCAAAAAGACACTGTGATTCCCAGAACTAACCTGACTGCTGAGCATCATGGTAAAGTTCAGAAAATGACTATGGATAACGGTCAACAGAAAGGTCTACAACAAACTCTTCAAGAACGAGGCTTTGATGTGGCAAACATGCGGGCCAAGTGCACACAGGTGTGCTCTTGGGAAAATTCTCATTGTTGCATGGCTCATCTTTTAAGCAAGCAAGATGACTTTGCCAATCAGGTCTCTCAGCTCGAGATCATGATTAAAAATGCATGTCACAAATGCATTTTTCTTCCAAAATTTCACTGCAAACTGAATCCCATTGAAATGGTGAGTACATAGCTGTTTATTCTCATTGAAATATTGGAAAGTAACACAATCTCTATTAGTATTGGGGTTGTGTAAAGTACAGATATTGTCAGGTTTCGAAAAGAACTTTTGACGATGCAAAAAAGGCCACCTTTGAAGCACTCGATGCTTGTCCCGTTGAGGTGATTCGAAGATTTATAAATCGGGTTTGGCATTTCATGAGTGCTTACCATATTGGGTTGACTGGGAAAGCGACAGCCTGGGCAGTTCAGAAACAGAAGGGTCATCGGTGTTAGAGTCAAAGTTCCTAAAATTAGTCGAAGCTCGTGAGTGACAATATCGATCAAGATGTTTCAGAGAATCACTGAGGCTCATAAGCGACAGCCGTGAGGATGACCTATTCAGAGTTTGTTAGGAATGTAGAATCGACCAGGTCAAGCTGGAGCTTGACTAGTCATTGCATTATCGTTTAAATACTACAAGTACAAGAGAAGTTGTGTAGTAAGAACAATAGAAATGTCAGAACAATAACGTGGGAGTGTCTGCAACCTACTACAATAACATGAGAGTGAAAAGGTGATAATGGTATACAGTCACAAGACAATAGAATCATAATGATGTGGTCAATGACAATAAGAACAATAGTGAGTAGATGTCATCAAGAACAATAACGTGGGGGCATACTCAAGAAGAACAATGGAGACAATAGAAAAGAAAATTGATCCCCCATCCCTTGTGCCTTCTCATAACATCAGCTCTCCCCCAATGTTTCGAGTCCCATCTGAAACTAGGCCCTAACCATTCTCATCGTGTCGAATGACATCGTCCATTCCTCATCAGTCATCGCAGTGAACATGCTGATCATCATTAGAGTGGGGGCATCATGGGCATAGACTCTGGTGCGTAATTCGATGTTGTCTGCCCCCGCAAATCGCACCAATGTACCGGTTATGAATGTGACACTACAAGGTAGGGGTGTAGAGGTGAGGATCCTGAGCGAGACAAAAGCGTCGAAGATAAGCATAATAAAAATGGCCGAGGTGGATTGTCATGTGACGGGTTACTCGGACAGAAGAGTGCCGAGTGTTCAGGACGCCACCGTCGGCAGTGGGGACACTGATATTCTGGGCAATGGGAGAATGGTCAATCTGGGTGCATGTGAAACAGATGGAGTTCTGCATCCACAGAGGTGTGGGTGGGTAGTCAGGCGTGGGCTGTCTAGGATAAGGTGTAAGCATGCGTAGCGGTGGGGGTGGCGACAATGGATCCAGGGGTGGCTGGGGAGGCGATGAGGGTGGCGCTGACAGTCGTTCTGGTGCCGTCTCGAATTCCTCGTCTTCTTTGTCATCGGAAGGCTCTATAATGAATATACGCTGTGGCGTGGGGACTTGTTCTCCGGGTCTGTAGTGTAGCGCCTGCTCATCTAAGCTCCTCATGAGTGGGAGCAAGTCAAGGTGGTAGGCGTCTTCAGTTAGCCATTGGAATACCCGTTCAAGGGCAGAAATAGCTCAGTACATCTCGAAAAGGTTACATATGGTTCCATGGAGAAGTGCCTGGTCTTGGGTCATGGAGAGCAACCTCTCCTCGTTTCAGATGCCATCGGTGTCGCAGACGAAGCTGAGGATCAGCTCGAAAGTTCTTATGGGGTTGGGGTCAGGCATGACATTCATGAAGAAGTGTAGAGGGCAGCTCATAATGGTGGCAGGTTATGGGTAGACTTGTATTCATTCAAGATTTCTGAAGCATTTTTCAAGTGTGTTTCCAGCTCCCAAGTATTCTCCGCCATGCTGTAACCTTTCCATTTCACTAAGAATCGGGTTCCTCAGCCCATCTTTTTGTGGGCTAAAATTGTCTCGACCTCGTGTTCTAATTCTCCCTTGATCAGCTCGGGTGGTGGAGGAAGAAGATTGGGTCCGTGTGTCTTGTTCTCCTTGAAATGTGAAAGAAGAGAGGCATGGAAGACTGGGTGAATCCTCCATTGTGAGGGAAGTTTCAGTTCGTAAGCATGGGAGGAGATCACCCAGGTGATAGGGAATGGCCCTTCACGTTTTGGGGTGAGTTTTCTGGTTGGGTATCCCAATCTTAGGTTCTTCGAGTCCAGCCACACCCTTTCTCCTACCATGAATGGGTGGAAGCCTTGTCCGTTGCATCTGATCATAACTTGTTGGGACAGCTCATGCACTGCCAGGGCCTCTCGCTGTATGTTCCCTAATTCAGCTATCCTCTGTTCAGTAGCCGGTACATTCATCTTTTTGTACGTCGTGGGGATGGCCTTGGGGTGGGTTCCCATCATTACATAAAATGGAGTGTTTTTAATCACTGAGTGGTGCTTCTGATTATGCATGAACTCGGCAGTGGTGAGGTGTCTTTTCCATTGTGACATTTGTTTGCACAGAAGATCCAGAGATAGATTTCTAGTTCTTGATTGACTCGCTCTGTTTCCCCATCAGTCTGTGGGTGATAGGCCATACTCATGGCCAATTTTATTCACAGGAGTCTTCCTAATTCTTGGAATGCATTGGAGGCGAATCGTGGATCGCAATCCAATATGATTTTATCAGGGAGGCCGAATCTCTTAAACACATTATGCAGATAAAGGTCTGCTGCCCCCAGTGTGTCAATGGTCTTGTTGCAAGGGATGAAAATTACCCCCTTAGTAAGCCCATGGTCTACCACGACCATGATGGTGTCAGATCCATCGCTGATTGGTAAGTCCATGATGAAATCCATGGTTACTAGCGCGAATGGTCGTGTTGCTTCTGATTTGATTGGCGAGAGCGGCGGTGTCATGGGGTGTGCGTTTACCTTCATTTGTTGACATGTGGTGCATCTGTCAATGTAGTTCTGGATAAAGATTGTCATTCCGGGCCACCAGTAGTCTCTTCACACCAGTTCTAGCATTTGGAATCGGCCGGGGTGCCCTGTAAGTAAATTATTGTGGTACTTTTCCATGATCTTTCTCCGCAGTTCCTTGTCATCCGGGACATAGCATTGGTCTTTGAAAAAGACCGTCCCATCATTCTCCATTCTCCAATTTTCTACTGCCGACTTGATCGGTGGCATTCCTCCTTCTTTTATGGCCCTTACTACTTCTTTTAGTAGGTCATCACACATCATGCTTTCCGCTAGCAGGTCTTTTAATTCCATATCAATTGTTCATGCGAAGATTTCATCTTTCAACAACGTGTCATTGTTGTTGTCATCGTCAATCTCCGGTGTGTGATCTCCTCATCGTGACAGTGCATTGGATTGTATCATCATCTTCCCCAGCACGTGTACCAGTTGAAGATTGAACTGCAACAGGAAAAGGCTCCATCTCGCTTGTCGTCCATTCAATTTTCGTGCTGTTCTGAAGTACATGAGATTTTTGTGATCTGATAAAATAGTGGTGGAATGTTCGGATCCCTGGAGGTAGTGCCTCCAGGTTTCTAGGGCCCATATTATCCCCAGTAGTTCTCGATTATAGATCTCATAGTTTCATTCAGTTGCTGTCAAGGAGTGGGAGATGTAGCCACAGGGGTGCCAGTCCCCATTTGTATCAGTCTGCTTCAACACAGCCCCTGTTGCATATTTCGAGGTGTCACTTTCTACTACAAATGGCTTCTCGGTATTTGGTATTAGCAAGACCAGTGCCTCGGAGAATTTTTATTTTAGTGTTTCAAATGCCTCTTGGCATTCACTTGTCCAGTTGAAGGTCTGGTCCTTCTTTGTTAGGTCGTTCAGCGGCTTCATGATCGCAGCGAAGTTGCCGATGAATCTTCAATAGAAGTTTCTGAAGCCCAGGAATGACCTGACCCTTTGACATTGGTCGGGGGTGGCCAGTCCCTAATTCCACTGAGTTTGGTTGGGTCCATGACTAGGTGGTCCAGTCACAGGATCAGCCCAAGAAATTTGACCTCCTGCATGTCGAATCTAGATTTCTCAGGTTTTAGGTAGAGGTCGTTTTCCTTCAACCTTGCTAGAACCCTCTTCATTCTTTCCTCATGTTCTTTTTTGTCTTTCGAGAAGATTAAGATGTCATCCATGTAGATCACCAGCCATCCCTCATTCAGCATGTCATGAAAGGTGTTGTTCATCATCACTTGGAAGGTTGCCAGGGAGTTGCAAAGGCCGAAGAACATGACTTTGGGCTTGAACAGCCCCTTATTGGTCTTAAATGCTGCCTTCCATTCGTCCCCCTCCTTGATCCTGATGTTATGATATCCCCATCTAATGTCCAGTTTTGTGAACCATCTTGCCCCTTTCAGTTTGTCGAGTAGATCGTTGATCAAAGGAAGGGGATAGGAGTTCTTGATGGTTCCTTCATTTAGATACCGGTAGTCTTGGCAGGGCCGGAGCGCATCAGAGTCCTTCTTTGCAACGAAGAAGAATGGGAATGCTGTAGGTGATTTAGATGGGGTGATGTACCCCTTCCTCAGATTCTCGTCGATAAACTCGTCTAACTTCTTTTGTTTAGCTGGGGTGATGGGATAGACTTTGCAGTCCTTCGGGATAAAGTCAGGTTTGAGTTTGATTGCGTGGTCCCATGGTCTAGACTCAGGGAACCTCTCTGATGCTGCTTTTTCGAACACGCTTTGGTACTCCTTATATTTGTTTGGGAGTAAATCATTGAGTGACTGCATCTCTTTGTTGCCCTCACTCCCGTGAGCGAGCTTCTGCAAGACAGAGGTCTTTGCTCAGATATAAGTCGTGTTTGAGTAGGCGATCCTGCCAGTTAGTCGGGACCGAGTGAGACAAGAGATCTGTTGAAGTTTTTGGTAGTTGGGTGGGATGTATTCACATTCGATAGTGAGAGGCAACTCCTCTGCTTTGAATATTCCTATCATGGGTTCTCCCTGAACATAGGCGAATAGCACGTCCGTTCCATCATGATCTTCCTCTGTGTTGAGCAGTGTGTTGATGCCCACGGCATATAATACAGGGATCTGTAGATCGATCTTGGGATGGGTGTCCATTGCTGTGTCCATTGCCAGGTGTGATCCATCGTGATCAGGTTCATTTCTAGTGCAAAGTCCTGTTGCGAGATGGACCATCCCAAGCCTACTCTTCATGTGCTCGGTGGCAGCGAGGTGGGTTTCCCCGAAGGTCTCCCCAGCACTCCTTATATGTAGCCTCCTGAGAGTCGGGCTCAATGTTACTCTTGGTATGAGTGGCCCCTTGTCATCTATAGTGGGACTTTGCTTACCAAATGTAGTGCGTGTCTGTTTGATCATGGTTTGGATCTTCTTCATGAGGAATTTCTCAGTTTGCCTGTCAGTGAGGGTTTTTTTTTCCCAGTCAATGATGGGGTTATGTCTTTGGAGCCATGAGTATCCCAGAATCATCCTTTCCTTTCCCAGCCCCATTATCAGCATTCTGATCTTCTCTTCCTTCCCTCCAATCTCTGTGTTGATGTGGATGTAGTGCGAAATTGTCCCATTCTTGTTAAGGGTTCCATCGACGTTCTTTGTGAGGATCTTCCTGACGAGTGGAATCTTTTTCAGTCCGAGTTTCTTGATGACTCAGTGGTCGATAAATGTTTCACCCGCTCCTGAGTCAATTAGGGTGGGAACTTCGGCTTTTTTGTATCCTAGCAGATAGTGAACTGGAATGCGCATGGATTGGTGGCTCACATTCGCTACTAGTACAGAGGAGATGATAACTCTGGCAGGCTCTGCTGCCAATGCAGGCCGCCGCTTTAAAAACCCTCTGCTGCCATGAGGTCTAGCACCTCCTCTTTTTCCTTTTCCTCCAGCTCATTGATGAGCGCACAGATTTTCATGTAGTGATCGCGGGGTGTTTTCTTCATTTCGATCTTCCTCTCTTCTTTCACAGGTGGTTCCTTCCCTCCCTTGTGGTCGCTTGCCCTGTGCCCCGCTTTGTGACAGATGAAACACTTTCCCTTTTTGATATGTTTGAGCCTCTCTGCATAAGAGAGGTGTGTCGCATTGTATGTCCTTTCTTTAATCACTTTGGCCCTTCTCAGGTGCCCTTCCACCCTCGCTGCGTGGGTGTACCACCCTTCAATCATGTCGGGCGGGTTCTCCATGCTGAAGACTTTGTTGAGTACTCGATTGTTGAGCCCATCGACAAAATACTCGATTAGGGTGGCATCTTCTTTAATTTTCGTGTAGTAAGTGAGAGTTTTGAATTGTGTGATGTACTCATCTACTCTCTTTCCCCCCTGTGAGAGTGCCCTGAGCTGTGTTTGCGCATTTCCCATGGCGTCGATCAGTGAGAACACTGTGCATACTTTCATGATAAACTCCTGGAACGTGTCCCAGGGTTTCAATTTGATATACCTTTCTTCCAAATAGGCCTGCTTCCATGGCCTGGCTGTCCCTCCATTCATGTAAGAGAGCATGAACAAGATCTTGTGGCAATTGTCGGGGAATGCGGTTGAGTTGGTGTTGACATATGCCCTGCACTCGAGGAGGAATAGCATGGTCTTTATTCTGTCTCTGGAGTAATTGGTTGGTGCCCTCATCTTGATTTCTGCAGGTCGGGCAGGGGCGATGGGTGTAGTGGGGATGGTGGGGGTGGATGGTGCTGCCATAGCTTCTCTTCATCAGGTAGAATATGGTAGGGTGTGTTGGAGCAGACTACATACGTTGCACAGAGGAAGAGATGACACGTTCCTTATAACCTACCTGGGGTTTAGTTAGTCTTAGAGCTAGGGTTTAGCAGAGGTAAGAACACTGTATAGCTACTATAGTACAGGTTCTCCTTATATACATAATAGTAAGGATGTCACATGACTCAGGAATGTGTTTACCACATGTATGCACAGTAAGCGCAGTAACATGTGTGTGCTGCATGCATGGCCTCATGTATGCAGCATGTATCAGGATTTAATTTCAACAGGGTGGTCCTCATAAGAATTCTGTGATGTAATGGATGCTGCCTGGACTAGAATTAGTCAGCAGAGTAAAAACCAGCTTGACCTTTTGTTAGAGTTGAAGTTCCTAAAATTAGTCGAAGCTTGTGAGTGACAATATCGATCAAGATGTTTCAGAGAATCACTGAGGCTCATAAGCGACAGCCGTGAGGATGACCTATTCAGAGTTTGTTAGGAATGTAGAATCGACCAGGTCAAGCTGGAGCTTGACTAGTCATTGCATTATCGTTTAAATACTACAAGTACAAGAGAAGTTGTGTAGTAAGAACAATAGAAATGTCAGAACAATAACGTGGGAGTGTCTGCAACCTACTACAATAACATGAGAGTGAAAAGGTGATAATGGTGTACAGTCACAAGACAATAGAATCATAACGATGTGGTCGATGACAATAAGAACAATAGTGAGTAGATGTCATCAAGAACAATAATGTGGGGGCATACTCGAGAAGAACAATGGAGACAATAGAAAAGAAAATTGATCCCCCATCCCTTGTGCCTTCTCATAACAATCGGTCAGTCTCTCAAGGTGCAATGATGCATCTCGATGCCATCATGAACCCCAGTTAGCTACTATATGTGTCAAAATTTTTGTTCAAAAATTTGGCCAACAGAACTACCTGTGGGAACAACTTTGGAGGTGTGTATTTTGACATATTTTGCCATCCCGAGTTTGAATCTGCAATCAGAATGGCCAATTTTTCAGTCAATCATGAGATATCAACTTTGTTGACTTTGTTGGTCCATGACTGTAGCATATGTTATGCGCGTCGTCCCATCAATCATCATTCTCAGCCGAAAAACTCCCCCATTTAGCTCGCCATCACTCCTACAAAACAGTCACAGCATATGTGGTAGATAAGCTTATGACCCATGCCTTTGTCATGGCATTCGCTCACTTTGCTCGCTCAGCCTGATACTGGCATGGGCCAGCTTGTGTATATGTAACACAATGCTTAATCCCACTACAGTTACTCAACTCTTCAGTTGCCTTTGGACCTTCAGCCCAAAGTCAACGTTTGGGGGTTCATGGTGACACAACTCTTTCATTAACTTTTTGATACAGTAGTACACAACTCTTCAGTTCACTTGGGACCATTGGCCCCAAGTCAACGTGGGGGGGTTGTGGTGTTTATCCCCATTCCAATCTCTATTTCTCTCTCCATCTCCATATCCCATATCCCCACCTTCCCTATCCCCATCCCTATCTCCCTCTTTCCACTCTCCCCCTTCCTCATCTCCCCCTCCCCCTTCCTCATCTCCCCCATCTCCCCCATCTCTATCCCCATCTCCCCCATCTCCATCTCCCCCTTCCCCTTCCCCTCCCCCTTCCCCTCCCCCTCCCCCTTCCCCTTCCCCCTTCTTATACCCCCTCTCACTCTTCCATGTCCCCCTCCCCCCTCTACACCCCCTCATACCCCCTCTACACCCCTCATACCTCTTCTCCATCCACCTCCTGCCCACCCCCTCACACCCCCTCCCCACCCCTCACACTCCCCTCACACTCCCTCACACTCCCCTCCACACTGAGCTCACTTGCGAAGTTTCAAACCCCACTTCAAACTCAGCTGCAGCTCTCCTCTACATATGCTACAACCACATTTTGAAGCCCAGCTATATTGGTCAGAGCTGACAAATTTTAGTCAGCTCTGACTAATGCCATCATTTCTGACAAATTTTACACAGCGGTGACAAATTTTAGATAATCCCATCAACCATCACTCCCATCATTCCCACAAAATGACTGTAGCCTATGTTATACAGCTCATCGACTCTGATCCCATCACGCGATCACTCCCACAAAACGGTCATAACATATGTAGTAGACGAGCTTATGACCCATGCCTTTGTCATGGCATTCGCTCGCTTTGCTCGCTCATCCTGACACTGGCATGGGCCAGCTCGCATATATGTAACACAATGCTTAATCCCACTACAGCTACTCAAGTCTAACTTGGTTATCAAACTAACACATTATTACAAACTTGTATTCAGACTTGTATTGACTTATTATATCGACTTTACTACAAACTTGTTACTGACATCATTACAAACTTTTATTGACTTGTTATTGACTTTATTACAAACCCATATTAACTTGTTACTGACTTCTATTGACTTGTTAATGACATCATTACAAACTTGTATTGACCTGTTATTGACATTATTACAAATGTTTATTGACTTGTTATTGAATACACACCAAGGTTTAGTAACCTGCCCTAAAGTCTTCTCACAATATATTTTTCAACCATTTGATTGAATCCAAGTACAATCCAAATCTAATTCTAATAATTCTAATTCTAATTCTAATTCTAAATCCAAGTCTATCTTGATATCTATATTAGTTTCCAATTCTTGTAAATAATCTTTCAAGTTACTCACCTTTGCTAAACCACTTCATTCAACACTTCCTTGTATACCACATTGGCAGTTCTGTTATTTCCATTGTTTTCATTCAACAGCACCTTGATTCTTTCTCCAGATGTACACCTTGACAGTGCAACATATAACTGCCCATGTGAGAACACTGGTGTCTGCAAGTCCAAGCCAACATGGGATACTGATTGGCCTTGTGACTTGTTGATAGTCATGGCAAATATTAAGCGAACTGGTAATTGATGTCGACGAAGTGGTAATGGCAAGGTCTCTGCTGAAGGCTCCAATATGATCCAAGGAATGAAAACAATATTTCCTGCAAACTGTGCATCTCCACTGATGATCCTGCACTTCAATACATGTGGTCTGGCTTCAAGAAGGATAAGTCGAGTTCCATTGCAAAGACCCATGGTGACATCCAGATTGCATAGAAGCATGAGAGGACAGCCTATCTTAAGTGCCAGCCTGGAGAGAGGAAGGCCACTTGCTTTGATAGAGTTTAGATACTCTGCAGGATATGGCTGGTAGTTGTTTAACTCCTGCTCTCTGAATGAAACTGTATCAGCACTGTTGAAGACATGCTCTGGTCCAGGAAATCTGGTAAGGAGAAGAGAGTTGATGACATAGACATTGTCATTTGTGCAGGAGAGAATGGTCCTATCCAAATAGTACTGATCTGGCTTGTTCCCCTGCTCTATGCCTGGATATGTAGAGTTGATAAGGTGATCCATGGTATTTCCATGGCAGAGCATGTTCTGTGCAATCTGGATAGTGTCTGCAGCATCCACTGTTGTGCCTGCACCAATGTGCAAGAGCCAGGCAGCATGTGCACTGTTCTCTGGAGTTCTGTCGAGTCGCATATTCTCAGTCAAGTGATAGACAGTAATGCGTTGCCAAAGAGTGCTCCTTTTGATGGATGAAGCTATGATCTGTTCTCTAGTGTTCCTAGGAATAACAGGTAGGGTCTGTCTAAAGTCACCTCCAAACAAAACAGTGATTCTACCAATGGAACATTCTTCTTCTTGAGATCATGCAAAGTGTGGTCTACTGCATCTGTGGCATATTTGTGGTGCATAGGAACTTCATCCAAGATGATGATAGAAGTTTGATCAAGGACCTGGTGCAAATCTGAACCTCGAAGTATTCTGCAAGTAGAGGTGTCATCAATTTCGATTGGGATTTTGAACATGGAATGTGCTGTGCAACCCCCTTCTAGAAGCAATGCAGCGATTCCAGATGATGCCACACAGAGAGCAATTTTCCCTTGAGCATGCCCAGCAGCTGCGATGGTGTTGCAGACAAAGGTCTTTCCACAACCTCCAGCACTATGCAAGAACATGAGCTTTCCCTTGTTATTGTTGACAGAATCCATTGCAACATCAAAAACCTGTCGCTGCCTGTGATTGAAAAGCTGGAGATTGTGAGTGACAGTAATGGCCAACTCTTCAACATTGTAATCTCTCTGTTCCTGCAAAAGCCTATTGGCAGGAACATCAATGTGCCAGTTTCCTTTAATGGTGGGCATCTTTGGATAATCAGAAAGTTGTTTGCCTGATCTGATAAGGATCTGATTGATGAGATGCAAGGCATACATGTAGACCTGATCATCTGTAAAGTCTGTATCTGGATAGATGGAAAGAAGCTTGACTCTGAGGTCATCACAAATGTGATGTGTGAACTGGTTCCACAGGATGTCAGGAGATGTTGGATTGCAATGAAGAAGAATTGTGGCAAAGAGCAATCTGAGAGAGGAACCGAGCTGCATCTGGGCTGCCTCTGTAAGATACTGGACCCATTCCTGGCCATCCTGCAAAAAACCCAATGCGACACAGGCCTGCTTGAATGTATTATGGATGACACCATTGACAGTGCACAAGTGCTGGAATGATGTTGCCCCTGTGACAACAGTAAGGAGCAGCCTGAGGTAGAATTTTTCCCCCTGAGCAGGAGAAGCAAAATAGATTCTGCCAATGGCAGCCTTGCTGCATCTTCTTGGGTTCTACTGCTTCTTGGTTGCATTGTAGACCCATGCTTGAGGAAAGTTCTGGTAGGTGACAGTACATGCTGCTTCATATCTTCTGTTGGCTTCAAACCAAGCAGTGAGACGTGTGGTCTTGGCAGCAGGCCTCTCCAAAACCTCATCAATATTGTCGTCTGCATTGAAGTAGACTGTTTGTTGGTCCTCCAGAGGGACAGGCAGATGATAAACATAAGGAGACTCTGCATGCATTCCAAATTTATTTATATGCCAGCAGCTTTCCACAGATCCAATGTAATGTGCATCCAGATACTCCTTGACCTCATCTCTGTCTTGGTCAAGAATCTCAATCATGGTTCTGTCATGGCCTTTGTATATGTATTTGTGGATGTACTTGACAGCCTCTACTGAAGAACAGATCTCAACATTGATGTGACAGTTGTATCTGACAAATGAACCAAATTGTTAACCAATAAACATGATGTCAGATACATGTTTCTTCCTTTGCAGCCAAATAAGGATTGTGTGGGACCACATGTCTGTTGTCATAGACATGGTTACACTTTCTCACTGTTCTACCATTGTTGGGTCTGGAATAATCAGGATAATTGTTTACAGTAAAAGAGGTTTGTTCTCTGAACTCCTTGGGATACCTCTTGCTGCACCTATTGTCAACCATGCATAAAGCCTTGGGTTTGTCATGACTGCAAGGACCATGAAGCATGCAGGTAGTTATAGTGTGATAGAGCATTGGCTGTGTGACAGGATCAGGAAGCTGAGCAGCCACAATGAAATCAACATTATGTGCATCACAGATTTTGTTGGCTGGATCAAGAAATATAAGGAGATGCATATGTGGAAGGCCTCTCTTTTGAAACTTGATGGTATGGATGTGTGCCACTACTTTACCCAAAACACCATCTTTGATATCCTTGATCAATGCATTTTTTTTCTGTTCAAAGACACGTGCAACAATGTCTGGCCTGTCATAACCTTCCTGCTTTTTTCCATGGGTGGCAAAACGTGGATTGGGTGATTCCTCCTGCAACAGAGCTTCCTGGATTTCTGGCCACTGTGGATTGGCAGTCATGGTGAGAAAGAGATCTGGATTGTAAAAAAAGCGACAAATGGCCAGGGAATGCTGGAAAAGCTGATTCATTTGCCTTTCACTGCCTATATGAGTTGATGGAAGAATGATGCGACTCCCATGATCCTCTAGATGGATATTTTCATCCTGGTCACCCATGGCAGCATCCCTCAATCCAGCATACACATCAGCCCTAAGCTCCTTCTGGTGATGTCAGACCCAGTTCAACATATTCTGTTCAATAGATGCCCAAGCATCTACAACATACTGCTGCAAAAGATTTCCACCCCAAAACAATGGTGGCTGCTCTCCTGGCCTTGGATGCAACCAATAAGCATGGTAGCATGTCTGACTGACATTGGAAATTCTTCTGGCTCCATATGCACCTTGGTGTGCAGGTATATCTAGGTGCCATCCATCTTCACCATGAGGAAAGAGCAAGACATAGTGCAGAGTTGAATAGGATGGATGCAACTGGCTGATATGCCTACCCCTCCCCCTCTCAGCCTGAGAACAATATCTCTGTGATTAGACTGTTCCTCAGAGCCATCACCTGGAATAATAGCTGCCACTTCATCATTGGCTGTAGGGAGATTATAGTGACATAAATCCTGGGTTCTATGTGATCACAGCCATATGGAGACATTGTCCTGCTCTTCTAGAGGCTTTTCCCTCATGATCTAAAATGCCTGCTTGAATAAAGGCACATAAGGATGGGTATTATTCAGCATGGCCTGCAGGTCTGTCATGATAACTGAATTGAGATTATTGTTTTGCCACTCCCAAATATTGAGCTGTGCAATAGGATCATAAATATAGAGCTGTGCATAGGCTGCAGGCCGTCCAAGAGGTGGCAGAAGTGCTTTAGAAAGATGATGAAGATCACCATGAATATGAAAGCTGTATACGCCTGATGTACCTGTAACAGAATGGTCCACCTTGACACCTAAAGAAGTGAATGCAAATGCAGCATTGTACTGTCAGATATTTGTTTTAAATTCCTTAGAAAGAGGACTTTTGCCACACAACAGATCTCGCAATGTGGCAGGAACAGGTCAGAAAGATGGCAGACAAATTTGTCCCTGCAAGCAGCAACTTCCAAACTTTGGTACAGCTCTGGTATACCTGGCCAACTTTTTACAATCAAAATGCAAGGCATGGCAGTGTGGACACTCCACATTCATGGGTCCAAGTGAATGTCTGGGAATTGGCTCCTGATAAGGTGCATGACCAAGTGGTAATGGCCTTGCAGGTCAATGTGGAGGTAGAGGGACAGGCATAGGTGGAGGCAAAGGTGGCAACATTGGGGGATTCAAGAATGAAGCAGGTGGCAGCAGTGAAGGAGATTGCATGGGAGAAGGTAGCAATAATGGAACATGGAATATTGGGTGAGGCAGCAGTGGTGATGAAGATTGTGGAGGAGAAGATGGAAATTGTAGAGGAGATACCCTTCCAAACTCATCATAATAATCTGATGGCATAGGAGATGGTAGAAATTGCAAAGTGGTCACCCTTCCAAATTCATCATAATAATCTGATGGCAGCGGAGAAGGTGGAAATTGCAAAGAAAACTGGCTTCTATTATCATCATCAGATTCCTCATTCTCCATTTCCCTCCTCAAAGCAATCTCATTATTCCTCTGTTCTTCATACTCAGCAGCTAACAATGCAGCCATTTTCCTATCCATCTGCATTTGTTCCACCTGTGCATCCACTTGCACTTGATATTGATCAATCCAATCTGCAGACATATCGTTTGCCAATTGATCCACCCTCATCATTCATTGATGCAAGTTCCTGTCTGCAATGGATAGACATTGGAGCTCCTCAGCCTCATCCATCTGTACCTGCTCCTCTGCATGCAGTTCGTTTCTCCACATCTGATGCATCCTGAGAGCCCATTCCTGATCTCACCTATTATGTTCCTGCAATGCCACTTCTATAATGATATGTCTGGGTGGATCATGATATCGTGGCTCAGCAGCTAAAGCAGCTTGCTGGGCAGCTGCCTGCCTCTCTAACTCCTGTTCGGCCAGCTCCTGCAATTGTTGATTGTGATGCCTAGCTGCTTCAGCTTCAGCAGGCTTGCCTGTTCCTTTCATGTTCAGCCAGCTGCTGCAATTGCCAATTGTGCTGCCTAGCTGCTTCAGCTTCAGCAGCCTGTCTTTGTGCATACTTTTCAGCCTCAGCAGCTTCCCTCTGCCTTTTCTGTTCAGCCAGCTGCTGCAGTTGTTGATCGTGCTGCCTAGCTGCTTCAGCTTCAGCAGCCTGTCTTTGTGCATACTTTTCAGCCTCAGCAGCTTCCCTCTGCCTTTTCTGTTCAGCCAGCTGCTGCAGTTGTTGATCGTGCTGCCTAGCTGCTTCAGCTTCAGCAGCCTGTCTTTGTGCATACTCCTCAACTGCAGCAGCTTGCCTGTGCTGCTCTTGTTCAGCCAACTGCTGCAATTGCCAATTGTGCCACCTAGCTGCTTCCACTTCAGCAGCTTGCCTCTGTTCATTCACCTGCTGCAATTGCAGATTATGCTGCCTACTTACTTCAGCTACTTGCTGTGATATCCTTTCTCTGGCAGCAGTAGCCTCAGCAATTCTTCTTTCCTCAGCAATCGTCTGTAATAGCTCCTCCTGATGCTGATACCGTTTAGCTGTTTCTTGTTGCAATTCCTGAATATGGGCCTCATAATCTGCAGTCCTTTCCCTCAATGCAATATGTCCCCTATGCAGATTATTAAGTGCAGGGTCTGCTTGACCACCTGAAATATTATGCAATGGTCCCAGTCCCCTCCCTCTCCCTCTCCCTCTCCCCCTTCTAGTTTGTAACTGAGGTGCAGGTGGAACCACAAAAATAGGATTGGCCAAAGGTGCATTCCACCCTGCTGGCAGTTGAACCTGTGGTATAGTAGAAGCTATATTTGCTCCTACTCCATGGTTTGCCAAAACAGGTCCAGATGGCATCACAGGAGCCCCTCTCCTATGTAATACAGGAGCAGGAGGTACAACAGGCAATCCAAACTGCCTTGGAGCATCCCAATTAGCAGGCATCTGCACCTGTGGTATCTGAGCTGCCAATGCAGCTCCATAGTTCAATGGAACAATTTCCTCAGCAGGGGCAGTCACTCTGACTCTGCTTCTCCTCTCATCAGGGTTGGTCATCTGCAACCTTTCCAAATGGTCTGCATCTCTAATTCTAGCCCTTTCCACTTCTGGTGTAGAAGGTCTACTATGATTCCTGCAAACACTCTAATCAGCCATCATTATTGCAACATATGCCAACACCACTCACATGTTTAGTAATGGTAAAGCCCAATAATAAATTTGGTCAATAGCCAACAATCCAGCACAGCTGAAGTAAGGTCAGCAACAACTTGCTTTAACAGCCAGTTATCACAACACTCACTGTAATTCAACTGATTTCAAGTTTCAATAGCCAATTCCAACACTTATGTAATGACAATCCCAATTTTGCTATTTGATAATAGATAGCAATTGCAATAGTATCACTATTATAGCCCCAAATGTTGTGTGAAGAGAGGTACTCAACTGATTGTCATGCACTCTCTCTCCACATATAAGGAATTGTCAGCTGTTTGGTCATGTTGTGCATGTTCCAGAAGAGGCGTGAAAATAGGTGTCCACTAACCAACATTTTATGCACGCAGATCTTCCTTTTTGGTATTTGAGTTGTTACCAACCTCATTATACATTTCTATTGACATGTTACTGACTTCATTAAATTTGTATTGACCTGTTACTGACTCAGACTTTTTACTGACCTCATTACAAATTTGTATTGTCATGTTACTGACATCATTACAAATCACAAATTTGTATTGACTTGTTACTGACCTCACTACAAATTTGTATTGACTGTTACTGACCTGATTACAAATCTGTATTGTCATGTTACTGATTACTGACTTCGTTACAAATCATAAATTTGTATTGACTTGTTACTGACCTCACTACAAATTTGTATTGACATGTTACTGACCTCATTACAAATTTGGATTGTCATGTTACTCACTTCATTACAAATCACAAATTTGTATTGACTGGTTACTGACAGGTACTATTACATATGGGATGACCACATTTCAAACCCAGTTGTATTTGTCAGAGCTGACAAATTTTAGTCAGCGCTGACTAATGCCATCATTTCTGACAAATTTTGCACAGCTCTGACAAAGCCTGACAAATTTTAGATAATCGCATCAATCCATCATTCCCACAAAATGACCATAGCATATGTTGTGCATGTTGTCCCCATCAACCACCGCCTTTGTCATGGCATTCGCTCGCTTTGCTCGCTCAGCCTGACACCAGCATGGGCCAGCTCATGTATATATAACACAATGCTTAATCCCACTACAGTTACTCAACTCTTCAGTTGCCTTTGGACCTTCAGCCCAAAGTCAACGTTTGGGGGTTCATGGTGACACAACTCTTTCATTAACTTTTTGATACAGTAGTACACAACTCTTCAGTTCACTTGGGACCATTGGCCCCAAGTCAACGTGGGGGGGTTGTGGTGTTTATCCCCATTCCAATCTCTATTTCTCTCTCCATCTCCATATCCCATATCCCCACCTTCCCTATCCCCATCCCCATCTCCCTCTTTCCACTCTCCCCCTTCCTCATCTCCCCCTCCCCCTTCCTCATCTCCCCCATCTCCCCCATCTCTATCCCCATCTCCCCCATCTCCATCTCCCCCTTCCCCTTCCCCTCCCCCTTCCCCTTCCCCCTCCCCATCCCCCTCTCACTCTCCCATGTCCACCTCCCCCCACTACACCCCCTCATACCCCCTCCCCACCCATCATACCTCTTCTCCATCCCCCTCCTGCCCACCCTCTCACACCCCCTCCCCACCCCTCACACTCCCCTCACACTCCTTCACACTCCTCTCCACACTCAGCTCACTTGCGAAGTTTCAAACTCCACTTCAAACTCAGCTGCAGCTCACCTCTACATATGCTATGACCACATTTTGAAGCCCAGCTATATTAGTCAGAGCTGACAAATTTTAGTCAGCTCTGACTAATGCCATTATTTCTGACAAATTTTGCACAGCTCTGACCAAGCCTGACAAATTTTAGATAATCCCATCAACCATCACTCCCATCATTCCCACAAAATGACCGTAGCATATGTTATGCACATCGTCCCATCAATCCAGCCGGTCGATCACCGATCTTACCCGAAAAATTCCCCCCTTTAGCTGATGGCGTGATGGCATCAGCTAAAGAGGGGAATTATGGGAGTAATGGCTGATGGGATTATCTAAAATTTGTCGGAGCTGTGCAAAATTTGTCAGCCTTAGTCAGAGCTGACTAAAAATTAGTCATATGGCTGGTTTGAAATGCAGTCATCCCATATGTGATAGTACTGGTCAGCAACAAGTCAATACAAATTTGTAGTGAGGTCAGTAACAAGTCAATACAAATTTGTGATTTGTAATGAAGTCAGTAACATGACAATACAAATTTGTAACGAAGTCAGTAACAAGTCAATACAAATTTGTAAAGAGTCAGTAACAAATCAATACAAATTTGTAATGAGGTCAGTAAAAAGTCTGAGTCAGTAACAGGTCAATACAAATTTAATGAACTCGGTAACATGTCAATAGAAATGTACAATGAGGTCAGTGACAAGTCAAATACCAAAAAGGCAGATCTGCGTGCATAAAATGTTGGTTGCGATATAGTGGACACCTACTTTCATGCCTCTTCCGGAACATGCACAACATGACCAAACAGCTGACATTTCCTTACCTGTGGAGACAGAGTGCATGACAATCAATTGAGTACCTCTCTTCACACAACATTTGGGGCTATAATAGTGATACTATTGCAATTGCTATCTATTATCAAATAGCAAAATTGGGATTGTCATTACAAAAGTGTTGGAATTGGCTATTGAAACTTGAAATCAGTTGAATTACAGTGAGTGTTGTGACAACTGGCTGTTAAAGCAAGTTGTTGCTGACCTTACTTCAGCTGTGCTGGATTGTTGGCTATTGAACCAAATTATTATTGGGCTTTACCATTACTAAATATGTGAGTGGTGTTGGCATATGTTGCAATAATGATGGCTGATTAGAGTGTTTGCAGGAATCAAAGCAGACCTTCTACACCAGAAGTGGAAAGGGCTAGAATTAGAAATTCAGACCATTTGAAAAGGTTGCAGATGACCAATTCTGATGAGAGGAGAAGCAGAGTCAGAGTGACTGCCCCTGCTGAAGGAATTGTTCCACTGAACTATGGAGCTGCATTGGCAGCTCAGATACCACAGGTGCAGATGCCTGCTAATTGGGATGCTCCAAGGCAGTTTGGATTGCCTGTTGTACCTCCTGCTCCTGTATTACATAGGAGAGGTGCTCCTGTGATGCCATCTGGACCTGTTTTGGCAAACCATGGAATAGGGGCAAATATAGCTTCTACTATACCACAGGTTCAACTGCCAGCAGGGTGGAATGCACCTTTGGCCAATCCTATTTTTGTGGTTCCACCTGCACCTCAGTTACAAACTAGAAGGGGGAGAGGGAGAGGGAGAGGGAGGGGACTGGGACCATTGCATAATATTTCAGGTAGTCAAGCAGATCCTGCACTCAATAATCTGCATAGGGGACATATTGCATTGAGAGAAAGAACTGCAGATTATGATGCACATGTTCAGGAGTTACAACCAGAGGCAGTAAGGCAGTATCAGGATCAACAGAAATTATTACAGAAGGTTGCTGAGGAAAGGAGAAGTGCTGAGGCTATTGCTGCCAGAGAGAGGATATCACAGCAGGTGGCTGAAATGAGTAGGCAGCATAATCTGCAATTGCAGGAGGTGATTGAACAGAGGCAAGCTGCTGAAGTGGAAGCAGCTAGGTGGCATAATTGGCAATTGCAGCAGCTGGCTGAACAGGAAAGGAACAGGCAAGCTGCTGCAGCTGAAGCAGCCAATCAACAATTGCAGCAGCTGGCTGAAGAGCACATGGAGCAGCAAGCAGCTGCAGCTGAAGTAACCAATCAACAATTGGAGCAGCTGGCTGAACAGGAAAGGGAGAGGCAGACAGCTGTACAGTAAGCTGCTTTAGCTGCTGAGCCATGATATCATGATCCACCCAGACATATCAATATAGAAGCGGCATTGCAGGAACATAATAGGTGAGATCAGGAATGGGCTCTCAGGATGCATCAAATGTGGAGAAACAAACTGCATGCAGAGGAGCAGGTACAGATGGATGAGGCTGAGGAGCTCCAATGTCTATCCATTGCAGACAGGAACTTGCATCAATGAATGATGAGGTTGGATCAATTGGCAAACGATATGTCTGCAGATTGGATTGATCAATATCAAGTGCAAGTGGATGCACAGGTGGAACAAATTCAGATGGATAGGGAAATGGCTGCATTGTTAGCTGCTGAGTATGAAGAACAGAGGAATAATGAGATTGCTTTGAGGAGGGAAATGGAGAATGAGGAATCTGATGATGATGATGGAAGCCAGTCTTCTTTGCAATTTCCACCTTCTCCTCTGCCACCAAATTATCATGATGACTTTGGAAGGGTGACCACTTTGCAATTTCCCCCATCTCCTATGCCATCAGATTATTATGATGAGTTTGGAAGGGTATCTCCTCTACAATTTCCATCTTCTCCTCCACAATCTTCATCACCACTGCTGCCTGACCCAATATTCCATGTTCCATCATTGCCACCTTCTCCCATGCAATCTCCTTCACCACTGCTGCCTGCTTCATTCTTGAATCCCCCAATGTTGCCACCTTTGCCTCCACCTATGCCTGTACCTCTACCTCCACATTGATCTGCGAGGCCATTACCACTTGGTCATGCACCTTATCAGGAGCCAATTCACAGACATTCACTTGAACCCATGAATGTGGAGTGTCCACACTGCCATGCCTTGCATTTTGACTGTGAAAAGTTGGCCAGGTCTACCTGAGCTGTACCAAAGTTTGGAAGTTGCTGCTTGCAGGGACAAATTCATTTGCCATATTTCCAACCTGCTCCTGCCACATTGCAAGATCTGTTGTGTGGCAAAAGTCCTCTTTCCATGAACAAATTCATCTGCCATCTTTCCGACCTGCTCCTGCCACATTGTGAGATCTGTTGTGTGGCAAAAGTCCTCTTTCCAAAGAATTCAAAACAAACATCCAACAGTACAATGCTGCATTTGCATTCACTTCTTTGGGTGTCAAGGTGGACCATTCTGTTACAGGTACATCAGGTGTATACAGCTTTTGTATTCATGGCAATCTTCACCATCTTTCTGGAGCACTTCTGCCACCTGCTGGATGGCCTGCAGCCTATGCACAGCTCTATATTCATGATCCTATTGCACAGCTCAATATTCATGAGCAGTGAAACAATAATCTCAATTCAGTTATCATGACAGACTTGCAGGCCATGCTGAATAACACCCATCCTTATGTTCCTTTATTCAAGCAGGCGTTTCAAATCATGAGAGAAAAGCCTCTAGAAGAGCAGGACAATGTCTCCATATGGCTGCAATCAGATAGAACCCAGAATTTACGTCGCTATAATCTTCCTACAGCCAATGATGAAGTGGCAGCTATTATTCCAGGTGATGGCTCTGAGGAACAGTCTAATCACAGAGATATTGTTCTCAGGCTGAGAGGGGGAGGGGTAGGCATATCAGCTAGTTACATCCATCCTATTCAACTCTGCACTATGTCTTGCTCTTTCCTCATGGTGAAGATGGATGGCACCTAGATATACCTGCACACCAAGGTGCATATGGAGCCAGAAGAGTTTCCAATGTCAGTCAGAGATGCTACCATGCTTATCGGTTGCATCCAAGGCCAGGAGAGCAGCCACCATTGTTTTGGGGTGGAAATCTTTTGCAGCAGTATGTTGTAGATGCTTGGGCATCTATTGAACAGAATATGTTGAACTGGGTCTGACATCACCAGAAGGAGCTTAGGGCTGATGTGTATGCTGGATTGAGGGATGCTGCTATGGGTGACTGGGATAAAAATATCAATCTAGAGGATCATGGGAGTCACATCATTCTTCCATCAACTCATATAGGCAGTGAAAGGCAAATGAATCAGCTTTTCCAGCATTCCCTGGCCATTTGTCGCTTTTTTGGCAAGCCAGATCTCTTTCTCACCATGACTGCCAATCCACAGTGTCCAGAAATACAGGAATCTCTGTTGCAGAAGGAATCACCCAATCCATGTTTTACCACCCATGGAAAAAAGCAGGAAGCTTATGACAGGCCAGACATTGTTGCATATGTCTTTGAACAGAAAAAGAATGCATTGATCAAGGATGTTAAGGATGGTGTTTTGGGTAAAGTGGTGGCACACATCCATACCATCGAGTTTTGAAAGAGAGGCCTTCCACATATGCACCTCCTTATATTTCTTGATCCAGCCGACAAAGTCCGTGATGCACATGATGTTGATTTCATTGTGGCTGCTCAGATTTCTGATCCTGTCACACAGCCAATGCTCTATCACACTATAACTACCTGCATGCTTCATGGTCCTTGCAGTCATGACAAACCCAAGGCTTCATGCATGGTTGACAATAGGTGCGGCAAGAGGTATCCCAAGGAGTTCAGAGAACAAACTTCCTTTACTGCAAACAATTATCCTGATTATGCCAGACCCAACAATGGTAGAACAGTGAGGAAGCGTAATTATGTCTATGATAACAGACATGTCATCCCACACAATCCTTATTTGGCTGCAAAGTAAGAAACATGTATCTGACATCATGTTTATTGGTTAACAACTTGGTTCATTTGTCAGATACAACTGTCACATCAATGTTGAAATCTGTTCTTCAGTAGAGGCTGTCAAGTACATCCACAAATACATATACAAAGGCCATGACAGAACCATGATTGAGATTCTCGACCAAGACAGAGATGAGGTCAAGGAGTATCTGGATGCATGTAACATTGGATCTGTGGAAAGCTGCTGGCATATAAATAAATTTGGGATGCATGCAGAATTTCCTCATGTTTATCGTCTGCCTGTCCATCTGGAGGACCAGCAAACAGTCTACTTCAATGCAGATGACAATATCAATGAGGTTTTGGAAAGGCCTGCTGCCAAGACCACACGTCTCACTGCTTGGTTTGAAGCCAACAGAAGAAATTAAGCAGCACATACTGTCACCTACCAGAACTTTCCTCAAGCATGGGTCTACAATGCAACCAAGAAGCAGTGGAACCCAAGGAAGTAGCGTGAACCTGCTATTGGCAGAATGTACTTTGCTTCTCCTGCTCAGGGGGAAAGGTTCTACCTCAGGCTGCTCCTTACTGTTGTCACAGGGGCAACATTATTCCAGCACTTGCACACTGTCAATGGTGTCATCCATAATACATTCAAGCAGGCCTGTGTTGCATTAGGCTTTTTCACGAACAGAGGGATTACAATGTTGAAGAGTTGGCCATCACTGTTGCTCACAATCTCCAGCTTTTCAATCACAGGCAGAGATGGGTTTTTGATGCTGCAATGGATTCTGTGAACAATAACAAGGGAAAGCTCATGTTCTTGCATAGTGCTGGAGGTTGTGGAAAGACCTTTGTCTGCAACACCATCACAGCTGCTGTTCGTGCTCAAGGAAAAATTGCTCTCTGTGTGGCATCATCTGGAATCACTGCATTGCTTCTAGAAGGGGGTTGCACAGCACATTCCATGTTTAAAATCCCAATCGAAATCGATGACACCTCTACTTGCAGAATACTTCAAGGTTCAGATTTGCACCAGGTCCTTGATCAAACTTCTATCATCATCTTGGATGAAGTTCCTATGCACCACAAATATGCCACAGATGCAGTAGACCACACTTTGCATGATCTCAAGAAGAAGAATGTTCCATTGGTAGAATCACTGTTTTGTTTGGAGGTGACTTTAGACAGACCCTACCTGTTATTCCTAGGAACACTAGAGAACAGATCATAGCTTCATCCATCAAAAGGAGCACTCTTTGGCAACGCATTACTGTCTATCACTTGACCGAGAATATGCGACTTGACAGAACTCCAGAGAACACTGCACATGCTGCCTGGCTCTTGCATATCAGTGCAGGCATGACAGTGGATGCTGCAGACACTATCCAGATTGCACAGAACATGCTCTGCCATAGAAATACCATGGATCACCTTATCAACTCTACATATCCAGGCATAGAGCAGGGGAACAAGCCAGATCAGTACTATTTGGATAGGACCATTCTCTCCTGCACAAATGACAATGTCTATGTCATCAACTCTCTTCTCCTTACCAGATTTCCTGGACCAGAGCATGTCTTCAACAGTGCTGATACAGTTTCATTCAGAGAGCAGGAGTTAAACAACTACCAGCCATATCCTGCAGAGTATCTAAACTCTATCAAAGCAAGTGGCCTTCCTCTCTCCAGGCTGGCACTTAAGATAGGCTGTCCTCTCATGCTTCTATGCAATCTGGATGTCACCATGGGTCTTTGCAATGGAACTCGACTTATCCTTCTTGAAGCCAGACCACATGTATTGAAGTGCAGGATCATCAGTGGAGATGCACAGTTTGCAGGAAATATTGTTTTCATTCCTTGGATCACATTGGAGCCTTCAGCAGAGACCTTGCCATTACCACTCTGTCGACATCAATTACCAGTTCGCTTGGCATTTGCCATGACTATCAACAAGTCACAAGGCCAATCAGTATCCCATGTTGGCTTGGACTTGCAGACACCAGTGTTCTCACATGGGCAGCTATATGTGGCACTATCAAGGTGTACATCTGGAGAAAGGATCAAGGTGCTGTTGAATGAAAGCAATGGAAATAACAGAACTGCCAATGTGGTATACAAGGAAGTGTTGAATGGAGTTGTTTAGCAAAGGTGAGTAACTTGAAAGATTATTTACAGGAATTGAAAACTAATATAGATATCAAGATAGACTTGGATTTAGAACTAGAATTAGAGTTAGAATTAGAATTAGATTTGGATTGTACTTGGATTGAATCAAATGGTTGAAAAATTTATTGTGAGAAAACTTTAGGGCAGGTTACTAATCCTTGGTATGTATTCAATAACATGACAATAAAAGTTTGTAATAATGTCAATAACAGGTCAATACAAGTTTGTAATGATGTCAATAACAAGTTTGTAGTAAACTCGATATAACAAGTCAATAGAAGTTCATAATAATGTCAATAACAAGTCAATACAAGTCAGTAACAAGTTAATATGGGTTTGTAATAAAGTTAATATGGGTTTGTAATAAAGTCAATAACAAGTCTGTAATAAAGTCAATAACAAGTCAATAAAAGTTTGTAATGATGTCAGTAACAAGTTTGTAGCAAAGTCGATATAACAAGTCAATCCAAGTTTGTAATAATGTCAATAACATGTCAATACACATTTGTAATAAAGTCAATGACAAGTCAAGAAAAGTTTGTAATGATGTCAGTAACAAGTTTGTAGTAAATCAAGGTAGACTTGAGTAACTGTAGTGAGATTAAGCATTGTGTTACATATACATGAGCTGGTCCATGCCGGTGTCAGGCTGAGCGAGCAAAGTGAGCGAATGCCATGACAAAGGCATGGGTCATAAGCTTGTATAAACTTAGTTCTCTTAGGTATTCCATCCACATTTATAGTGATGGTGAACCAGAGTATGTCATTCCTTGACACATTTACAAGAAGTCCATCATACCCATATCACCTTTAAATGGTAATGTAAATGATACCCCATGGCCAATTGATCCATCACTGTTGGAAGCCAACACCACATCAACTCAAAAAAGATTGCAACAACCTAAACCTCACCAACTGTCTGGGCAAACTCAGACAGAGGATTCTATTGCAAGGGCAAGGGCGAAGGCTTTAAAACTGTCAACAGTTGGATTGGCATCAGGATCAGCAATGGTAGGATTGGCAGACAGACAATCAGCAGTGGTAGGATTGGCAGACATACAATCAGCAGCAGTAGGATTACCACACACACAGTCAGCAGCGGTAGGATTGGCAAACATACAATTGGCAGCAGCAGGATTGGCAAACATACAATCAGCAGTGGTAGGATCAGCAGACATACAATTGGCAGCAGTAGGATCACCACACATACAATTTGCAGTGGTAGGATCATTTGGTGATTGCCAGACCCCTGTGAAGAATACATTTGAACAGATGACCCCCCCATCATCTCAAATCAAGAATCAGGGACAGACATTGGCCCAATGTGCCTGCAGAACAGCTCATCACCTTGCTCAGCAAAAAGCTGTCTCTATGCAGGTTGTTGGAAGAATAAGAGTAAACTTTGCACAGTAGATTTACTATATGTGTTTCAGGAGAAGACAAAGAACAATAATAGTAAGATTTGCAGAAGGAATCAAAGTGAGTGATAGGAGTCTGTCTCCTGTGCACTATCCTAATAATTTGAATAACCCTTCACCTGCCCAATGCATTGCCAAACAATGCATTTCCAACTGGACTTCCAACTGGTCTGGCCAAAGGAATGCCAATATTGTCCCCAATGCTGTATCCATTACTGGGACCATTTGGAATCTTGGCCTATATTTTTGAATGACAGATGAGGTGGGGGGCTGGAAGACAGGTCTGTCTGAAACACACTTGGGAGAGTATCTATGCTCAGGTCCTGAGCAGTCCTGTTGAGAACAGTGTGATGGAAGATGAGGAGTTCTCTCAGCATCTTTATATCCAGGTAAGGTGGGGGGCTGGGAGACAGGTTTGCCTGAAAAACGTTTGGGTGAGTATACATGCTGAGGTCCTGGTTGATATGGTGAGTCCTACTCCTGCTCATCATGTGAATCATGCAGATGGCACCGATCTGGGCTGTGGTAGAAAGGGCATTCGTGAGGTTCTGGTATACAGCCTCAGCCAACAGGATGACATTGGCCCAAGGATGGCATCAGGGCTAGGTTGCTAGCAATGAGACTTTGAAAAGAAGAAAATTTTACCCCCCCATGTGCCATGTGCACATTGAATTCAATAGGCCTCCATTGCCTGATGGGTAGCTGGAATCATAACTGTTTAATCAGGGATCAATCACACATTAAAAATAAATAAAAAACACTATTACATCACATCAACCTCTTCAAGAAGAAGAGCCAAGCTAGCTTAAGGCTACCCAGCTACCAAATTTTGCAAACTCAAAAAGCAGGGTTCGAGTTTCAAAATGGGAACACTACTTTGTTTGTATATATTGATTGTATAGGGATCAACACATGATTGTTGATCTTCAGTGTTTCACTCTTTTTCATATCAATATCGACCCCACTGCTGCAGCCAACTCATCATGAACATTACACACAACCAAGTGCTCAGCAAGATCAGCAAGATCAAACAAGCCATCCACAATGGACTTTAGGACAGAAGTATCACTGCTGTAATGAAGGAAAGAAAATCGGTGCTTGTGAGTGGATCAGCATGCTATCAGACCAACTATGCACTTACAAATTGTAGAAAACATTATTTGGCTGGCAAAGAGAGGTTCTCCCAGAAGATGTGCAGGCCATCTTCCAGGCTGATGCCTTTTTGTGTAGATTTGTGGTAGCATGGTCAAAGTCAGACAGGACAGGGGACCAGAGGTTTATTGAAGGTCAATGGAGGGCAATAAAGACCTTTGATGAGAAAAATGGCATCACAGGCACTGCATTCACATCAGCTGGACTAGTGTTTGAGGGTCCAGTCCATAAAACCAAAAAAAAACTAGACCCTTAACCAAACTTAATTGCAAGAGACCAAACCATCAGTCCTGGTCCATCCAAAATGGCCTGCAGTCCAGTTAACAGTTGATACTTATTTAAAAGTCACAAAAACTGATCAAAAACCAGTCTCAACTGGTCTCAACTAAATACTAAAATTACTTATATACAGTGACTCACAAAACTGAGTCAATGTTTTGCACTTTTTAATTCATTGTTGAATAGCTTCCCATAAATGACAAAAACAAACAAAGTATTGGTGTACCGAATAACATACATGATCAGGGCTACCAAACAAACAAAGAATTATGTAATTTTAATTATCCCTCATGGAGATATGATTATTTTAATTCAGGGACTCATTGATTCAGTTTTGTGAGGGGTAGTCAGAAATATTAGAATCTGATGCTCCACCAACTGTATAATGTCAAAATCTTGACAGATGGTTTCTAAGGTGATGTGACCCTTGATGGGACCTTAAATTATAGTATTTAATCAGGACTAGCATTCTTCATACTTCAATATTCTCCAATGCATCCCATCTCCTCTGCTCAAAAGGAAAACATTCCTTCCCTGGCCTCCAATCATTATTCTACCCACAATATTGCCTCTAAACTCAACCTCAGCCAGTCTAGTGTATCCAGAACACTCAGGGCTCTCCATCCAAACCTGGATTCCCCCTCTGGTGGTTGTCCTTCTAAGCTCTCATCTACCTCTCAGAGAGCCATCCTTATCCAAATCACCACTGGCAAGGCTGCAAATGCTGTTCAGGCCACCCATTACATCAACAGCATCATCCCCACTCCAGTCTCCTCAGAAACAGTCAGAAGAGTTCCCAGAAAAAACTCATTCAAGGCTGTGGTGAAGAAGAAAAGGCCCTTGCTTAGTATAAGGCATAGGAAAGCAAGATTGGCTTTTGCTCAGAAGTATAGAGAGTGGACTGTGGAAGACTGGAGGAGGGTTATTTGGTCAGATGAGACTAAAATCAACAGGTTTGGGTCAGATGGGAGAGAGTGGGTCTGGAAACAGAAGGGAGAGGGGCTGATTGAGAGAGAGGTGCAGGGAACAAATTTGGGGGAGGAAACATTATGGTATGGGGGTGTATGGGATAGAATGGAGTTGGGTATCTTGCAGAGGTTGAGGGGAGGATAAATGCTGACCAGTATGTGTCCATTTTGAAGGACCATATGCTGCCTAGCTTGGAGGAGAGTGGAATTTCTGGAGAAGAGGTGATTTTTCAACAAGACAATGACCCCAAGCATACCTCAAAAAAGGCCAAGAAATGGATGGAGAACAACAATATTACTCTTCTGAATTGTCCTGCCCAATCTCCAGACCTCAGTCCTATTGAACATCATTGGGTTCACCTCAAGAACCAGTTAGACAAGTATCCAACAGCACCAAAAGGAATTTGGGAGTTATGGGAAAGGGTAGTAGAAGAGTGGAATAATATTCCATCAGAGGTGTGTCAGAATTTGATTAAAAGCATGCCTAGAAGGTTGGGAGCAGTTATTAAGGCCAAGGGAGGTCATACAAAATACTAGAATTACAATTTATCATAATATTGATACCACCTCACAAAACTGAGTCAATAAGTCCCTGAATTAAAATAATCATATTTCCATGAGGGATGATTAAAATTACATAATTCTTTGTTTGTTTGGTAGCCCTGATCATGTATGTTATTCGGTACACCAATACTTTGTTTGTTTTTGTTGTTTATGGGAAGCTATTCAACAATGAATCAAAAAGTCCAAAACATTGACTCAGTTTTGTGAGTCACTGTATACATATGACAAGAGACCCAAATAAAAGTATATAAAAGCATAAAATGTAAATTTTGTTTATACTATTATTGCTCTATTTATGACACTGGGACAAGCCCAAGGTGGAAAGGAGTCATTTGGTGAGGGTTTATATACCCTGTGACTGTGCATGGGCCATGTGGTCATGTTTGTGCTCTCAAAATCAAAAGTGGTGCTACTTGCCAGATGACTTCCCACAACCATGGACACAACATCAACCATACCATGTCACCACCCTCATCTGCAACCATGACTACAGAAACCAACAAATGCAAACAGGGGGGGCCAAATAATCAACTAGCATTGTTTGGGCCCCCTAGGGTATGTTTTTTATGGTTTATTTCTTCTTTCTTTTACTAACAACATGTTTTACTTCATTTTAAGATTGTTGCATTTTGATAACATCACCCACATCAAATGATGCACCCAAGCCCTGCACTGCTGTTGTGAGCCTCTGCTTGCAGGGTGGTAACGGGCCTGTCTCTGGACCACAATGACCACAGCTAATGCCAGCACCCTACACCATTGCTGTGAGCCTCTGCTTACAGGATGGCAACAGGTTCTTTCCTGGACAACAACCATGACCAACAATGCCACATCACACAGCACCACCACCCTGCCTGCGAGCCACTGCTCATAGGGGGAGATGGAGGTGCTGATGACAATGAATGGGGGACAACAAAAGACAATGCAAATGAATGCCAAACACCAGGGACAATGAATGCCACAGACAATTAACACAGGGAATGATGAATGCAGGGGGCAAATGTGGAGGATGCCAAATGTGGGGAACAATGAACAGTGGGAACAATGAACAGTGGGAACAATGAACAGTGGGAACAATGAACAGTGGGAACAATGAATAGAACAAATGCTGGGGATGACAAACAGTGGGGAAAAGGATGATGGCAAGCACAAATGGCAGGGACAAGACAACAACTCCCTACCCTTGCTACAAAAGCAAGATGGTAGGGCCATTTTTTTTCTTTCATTCTAATATTTTTTCTTTCAGTCTCTTAGCAACACCCCACCACTGTGAGCAACTGCTGACAGGGTATATGTGTAATTAGTTTTATTTATTATATAATATGATTAGTTAGACTCAAAAAAACAGCAGAAAGACTAGTTAAAACTGGGCTTTTGGGGGTCGACTGAACTGAATAGGACTGGTCTTTAGTTTGGTTGAGGTCCATCTAATCTGAGAATCAATGTGGACCATTTTTGGTCTCCAGTTGACCCCCTTGGGGGTCAAAAAACTGGACTGAACTAGACCCTTAAACACTAAGCTGGACCAACTGAATTGACAATGGGGGCAATGGGAGCTGGACCAGCAATGGCCCCCAGAGCAGCAGTGGCAGTGGGAACAGCATCACTTACTGGAATGGCCATGGCAGCGGAAACAAAAATGGCAGTGGGAATGGGAACAGCAGTGGCCAAGAAGGCATGGACAGCAGCAGCCAAGAAAGCAGGGATGGCAGTGGCGAAGAAATGAGGAATGGCAGCAGCAAAGGCACAAGAAGTGGCAGTGGCAATGCCAACACCTGGAAGGATAGAAGTGGCAGTGGCACTGGCCAAGATGTGGGCCCAACCAGAAGCATCAGCATCCAATACTGCCACCCATCACAGTGACATGCAGGTTGTGAGAGGTGGAGAGTAGCAAGGGATTGGATGAGGATTTGGATGAGGAGATGGAGAGCAATTCCAGTGCCAATCCCAGGATGGAGCAGAAGTGGCACAACACAGAAAGGGAGGCATGAGGAGCACCCCAGTGAGGGAGTTTGCAAACAACACCATGTGCATGATGTGTCAGGCTTAGGCATCAGTGTTGGGAGCAGGTGAATGGAAAAACTGCATGCTACTTCTGTGGGAAAGTTCAGTGCAATCCAGAGCACATAGATTTAGTGCCAAGAACAAAGAAAGCAAAAGGTCTTGGAAGATGAAAAGCAAAGAAGGCATGATTTTCCAGTGAAGACAGTGGAGAGGAATCATCTAGGCAGTTCACTGCAAGACAAAAAGAAAAATTTAAAGGTGAGTTCTTCCATATCATGACACATAAAACCACTAACTAACATGTATACCCATAGCGGTGGAAGAGGATATTGATGTGGCTGATCCTGAGCTTGAGCTGACTGCCCCCCCTGCTCTGATGGCCAACCCCTCCCCCATCAACTATGCCACCTTCACTGAATATCTATACCAACTGGAGGAAGACATGTACCAGCATGCACAGTAGAAAGAGTCAGTGCAAGAGTTCCAACTCCATGTACAAGAACTCTGGGATGCATTTCACTTGCTTCAAAACAGGGTGAATGACATTGAAGGATACCTTAGGTTGCAGGCCAGTGTACATCCCATGATGTTATACAATGGTTACATGGCTGGGCAGGTTGTTCACCTCCAGAGGACTCCAAGCAGGAGGGTAGAGATGAATTGAAAAGGATGGATGGATGCTGAGAAAGTCAATGCTGCTCCCACTCTCACTCTGGGTCCCACTCCCACTCCTGCTCCTGCTCCCACTTCTGGTCCCACTCCTTCTCCCACTCCCACTCCTCCTCCTGTTCCCACTCCTGCTCCCACTTCCACTCCTGATGCCACTCCTGTTCCCACTGCCAAGGACAAAGATGAAGAGATGGCTGAGCCAGATGGTGAAAAGGGCCTGGCTGTACCTGAAGAGGTTGCCGGGGAAAGATCCTTGGCTAGCATCTCCCCATCCAAATTATTCCCACCACACCACAGGATTCTCAAAAAATTGTACAACCCACAACACTGATGACACCACCACTCCCTCCCCTCTTCCCCCCAATGTTACTCACTGAGCCTGAGCCTGCTGCCCCGGCATCAGTAGTCGATGTAATCGCTCTACCCCAGCTGTTCCCTCCCCCTGCACAGCTGCACTGATCCCCACATGGGTTGACCTCTGGTCCATCTGGACTACCTTCCAGAAGTACCACCCCTGAGCCCAACCTGAGGAAGAGAGCAGCCACACCTGAGGACAAAGGGGAGATGAAGTGAGGCAGAAAAGAATAGATGTTATGTGGCATGTACATAAAAGTCATATTAATTTTTTCTTCCACATTACATAGCAATTTATTTGTAAATCTACTCTGCAAATTTCACTTTTTTAATCCTCTGTCTCCTCACAACAGCCTAGGTTGAAATGGCTTCCTGCTGTGCAAGGTCATCAGCTGTCCTTTGGATAGGTCATGCCCATGCTGAGGCCAATGGATTTTGAGATGATGGTGGAGTCATCTATTGAAATACATCTGGTGCAGAGGGGATATGGTAGGCACCAGCTGCTACCGATCCTGGTGTTGCCATTGCTGATCCCACTGTTGCCATTGCTGAATATTGGTGTTGCCATTGCCAATCCTAGAGTTACCATTGCCAATATTGATATTGCCATTGCCATTGCTGATGCTGCTGCAGATCTCGATGCTGGCCAATTCTGGGAATGTAAATATATTTTGTATGTACTAACATTTTTTATAGTCAGGCAACTACATTGGCTTCATTCACAGGCTCAGAGAAATCAATAGAAAGAGGAATTTCTACTGGTCACATATGAAATGCATTTAGATCAGCAAATGCTGATTATATCTCCCCTCTGTGACTGAAAAGGGCCTGTATTATGTAAACATGATTATCTTGATCACCAACCATGACCAGTAACACTATGTCAAACAAAACTCTCTCAATCTTCAATCCTTTTTCTTTGCAATTGGGCCCAAAATGGCAACTCCAAATCTGGACACAAGAGATCATTTGGTATGCAGAGTCCTGATTCCATGGAGTTTTGTTGGAGTTAGATGAGGCAAACTTTGTAAAACAATGTTGGATGCAGAAAGTTCTCTATGCTGAGTTTGTATGTTGCAATCTTTCCTAAAGGAAGTAAGTATACATCACTAACAAGTATGACAGATGTATGTCATGTTGTGCATCAGCATTGGCACCTCCATCAGCCTTATGATGTAGGTGCTAATTCTTCTTCAGTCCTTAGCTGTCAGTCTCACCAATGTCAATTTGGACCACCTACCCCTCAGATTCCATCCATCTCTCTTGGCCTCATTGGATGATGGTGTTGCCAGTGACAGTCCTAGCCATCTGGTGGATTCCTATGTATGTGATTGGTGGAGATGCAATAGTGAACCAGCACTGGGGCAATTTTTTGCCAGTGACACCATGGATAAATGCCTCGATAGCTATCACCAGTATATCCATTCCCCTGTGATCACCAGCTTGCCACCCAATGATAGCCAATTAGCAGACAATGCTGCTGATGGCCAAGCCGACTGCTGATCTTACATTGACCTGCAGGCTCTCATTGGGGATATGTTTGATGAAGCATGCAGGATCTGTGACTTGGTAGATGGCTGTAAATCATCAGCAGAGGCTGCGATGAATGCGAATGTCCAGAAAGCAGCAGGGTTTCAATGGCTTCATGAGCTAGCCCTGCTCAAGGAGCTTCAGTTTGAACCACATAAGTTAACAATGGCCCCACTGGCAGCATCGGCAGTGGCATCCAACCGTGAACATGCTGGGAGACAGTCAAGGCAATTGGCCACAAGAAGACAATCAGAACTGGTATCTGCACATGCACAGGGCTGACCTCAAGCACCTGAAGGCTCTTCCCTCCTCCTCCCACAAGTGGACCTGGGGTGTTGACATCACAGAAAGTGATGTTTTGGCATCTAACCCAACACCAAAGACCAAATATCATTCTGGATATGCTTAGTCTCTGGCCAATGGTGCATGTGATAAGAATAAAGAGTGGTCAATCACAGCCAGTCTCCCAACCTCTGTTTCTGGTGCCTACAGTTCACCACCCACTGTAACTGGTATCTATGCTGGATTTTATTTTTTAGATGCTGGATCCAATAATTTGTCACATTCTGCTGCTGAGCCCAATGCTGCTGCCACTGTGGATGCTGATGATGAAGCTGATAATCTTTATGCTGATGCACACACTGCCCTCTCCCAGCCCACTGCCTCTTATGCTGCTATGTTATGGGAAGGAGAGGATGATGCATCAGAAGATGCTGATCAGCCTACCACATTTCAGGCAGCTATGGCTTGGCAGGTTCATCATTCATTATCAGCATCTTCCCTTACTGGTTCTCCAATTGGCCTTGATGCCGCTGCCTTTTACCTTGAAGATTCTAATTATTCCTCTTCATCTCTCCCTGCACCTCCCCTTTCAACTGCTTTCCCCACTGCATCTGATGCAGCTGATGTTTTTCTCTCATTATCAGAGACCCATTCAGCAGCTGATTCAACTGGCCCCAATGCCAATTCTGATGATGATCATTTCTGAACCAGGTCCCCCAGCACCTCACAGATAGAAAACTCCACCCCTTCTCAAATCACACTCCCGGTCTATAGTCATGAGGACTTCAGTTATGTTGATGACACTTGGTTGCCTGGCTCTGACGATATAATGGACACTACTGACAATGAGTGATAGCTTTCTTTCTGTAGATATATGGTGCTTTAATTGGTAAACCAATAATATATACCTTTAAGGCCAATGTTCATACCAATTGCTGACCCCAGCCCCAGCCCTGATACATATGCCAATGCTGATGCATGTGTCTGATGCTGTCTCATAGGTCACTGATCTGTACACCACATTCTTAATATGTCTAGTGTGATACAGCAGGAATTGAATAGTGCATTCATTTGTTACTATAGTACATACATATATATACATAGAGTTGTCCACCAAACCATGCCCTGTGTGATGCTGATCACATAGTGGCCTAATGCCAATGCTGCTGCAGCCCTATTGGGTTGCTGACTGGCATGCCAACCCAATTTTTCAGGCCTGCACACTGCAATAAATGAATTATTGCATAAACATGGCTTTTACTGAATTTATCATACACCAATTTGCATGCAGAATCTATGCAGACTACACATGAATTACTACATAAATGAGATTAATTTCCAATCAGCCATACTTGTAATGCCCATCTTGATCCCGTTCCTGGTGAGGCCGCTGCCGGGGCCATCCCCATTGCCATTGCTGCTGCCTGAAACTATTTTATAGGTTACTGATGTCTGTATTGAATGTATTACTCTTTGGTCTAGCAACCATTGTAATAGTATATTCATTTGTTACTATAGTAGGTACACACATATATATATATATTAGAGCATTTGACAGCATCCACTGAACCCATATCATTTGATACATTGTAGCTTACCTATGTGCTGTCTTCCACATCATGAAACATCTTCCAACTCCTATGGATTCTTTCCTGGGACATTACTCACACCCTCCCCCTCCACCTACAGTTAGTGCATTGAGGTCCAGTCTATAAGACCAAAAACTGGACTGGACCAGACTTCATTTTAGACTGGTCCTATAGGACCATTGGTCATAGTCCCACCAGTTTTTATATCAGTCTGGTCTGTGGTTCACCAACCTTATGACAAACAGACAAACTGTCAAAGACCAGTTATGACCAGTCTTGAACCAAATGTAGGCATACAAAACTACATATAATATAACTAAAACTACAATACCAAATGCCCCCATACCTACCCTAACACCCATCCCACTTGTGGCAGTGGTGTGGTGTTATAGTGTCATGAATGCCTTCTTCCCCCACCCATTGTTGTTATCAATCCTCCTTACACCCCATTATCCACTCCATGAGCAGTTGCTCGCAGCAGTGATGGGGTGCTAGGTCCTCATCGCCTTCATCATTGTTCAGTGCCCAGTTCCTCCTGTTCCTGTTGTCATCATTGACATCATTTATAGCACCTGCAATCCACCCTGCAAGCAGTTGCTCACAAGGCTAGGAGTGGTGCTACATCCTCATTGCCCTAGTCATCATTTGGTGCCCTGTTGTTCCTCCTTCATCGTCACTGCTGCCATTTGTAGCACCCACAAGCCATCCTGCAAGCAGTTGCTCACAAGGCTGGGGGCGGGTACTTGGTCCTCATCATGCTGCAATGGTGGTGGGAGTGGGTGATTGGTCAGTGTGGTCAGCTCTGGGTGGTGTTGCCTATTTTGAAGGTTTTTTTTTGGGGGGGGGGTTAGATGTAGTGGCAAGTCTACAAGGGTGGCTGGAGCTTAGCTGGTGGATACTCTGCTTTACAGACCTCCTATCACTTTTTCACATCTATTTAGCCCAAAGTAAAACCCTCACATCCCAGTTTGATGGGGATGAAGGATATGCAGGCATGTGTCATCAATACAAATTGACTTAATGTATCCTAGTAGTAAATGGGAGAGCTGGTTAGTAAGTGAAAAGAGCATAAAGAAACAGTTAACATACCTATTATGCTGATTTGACAAGCTTGAGTTGTTGTGTGGAGATGTTGTAGCCTGAGTTTACAGCAGATATCCAGATAATTCTAGTAGAGTGATTTTGTAGTAAATCACATTATAAGAATAACAATCCACTTAGTTTGATAAAAAGTTGGGTTAGAGAGGGTAGGAGAGAGATGGGGAGAAGTGTAAGCTGGCACTGAAACAGTGTACATGTGTTCGATCAATGCATCGATCACTCAGTCTGGCAGTTGCTGCACAAGTTACTCTGGGCATCTGGACAGTCACCTTGCTGTGTGTCGAGCACCACAAATTATTAGGTGCTTGTATATATGTAGTAAAATATAATCATAGTCATACCACACTTCCAGTTGTAATTTTGTTTTATAGGCAGGAAAATGAGTAGCAGTGGAAGGAACAACTTTTAATGGCTTTAAGGCTATAACTCATGTTCCAATCAGCCAAATTTAAAAAGACATGCATTACTGGAATTCCCTAAGAGCATAGAATCAATTTTGGAGTAAAAATTCCAAGTTGTTATTTCACACATTTTTGCCATTTGTGAGCCTAACATCTGTTATAAAATAATTTAGAGGTGTGGAAATTAACCATAGGGTGTGTCATTATGTTATGGAACAAGTAGTTAAGTGCTTGGTGTGATGTAGAAAGGTTGTGACCAGATATACCATGAAAATACATAGATTTGAGCACTTTGATCATTGGAATTCTCTCCCTACATTTTGCTTCAACAATGTTTTATCAATTAAATATCCAGTACTCTATGTAAAAATAAAATTCAGGTTGTAATAGATTAACACCACACTCCCACATGTGCTCCAACAGTCTTTTGAGTTTGCAGCCATGGGGGAAGCCTCAGAGTCACTGAAATCGATGAGTTTAATGTGTCAATCACTGTTCAGCAATTGCTGGAATGAGTGATCGACTGCATTGAGGGATGCATGTACACTTATCATTGACAACCATTCCCTTTCCAACATCAACACCAACCACTGCCCACTCCCTTTCTCATGCCACCACCACCAGCACTGACTGCTCCACCCACCATTAGTTTGACAAACAAAATGCATGCCTGCAATGTGCCATGTCACACACAGAATGGGGCCCAAATGACATCCAGTGTTGTTTGGGCCCCAGGTAAGTCTTTCTATCTTTTTTTTTGTTGGTCTGTCAAGACTAACTAACATTTTACAGTGGCTCACAAAACTGTCTCAATGTTTAGTTGTTTTGGACAGATGGTTTTGGTGCAAAGTGATGACATAATCCCTGGTCTTGGCACGCCTGTCCAACACACTATATCATCTTGGCTTTCTAAAACACCTTGGGTCATGTGATTTGGATAAATACTCATGTAGTAATGAGCAAAACCAAGTTGTGACTCATTGGGACAATTTTGTGAGCATCTATTATTTTAAATGTTTTCCCACTTTTGCAGCTGAAATAATGCTTTAAGTAGCTGTGGGAACCATAAACAATGTCATGTGACACTATTTGTATTAGTTTGACATGTTGAAATTCAATTTGACCTCTTACCACCACCATGAAAGCCACTTCTACTGCCAATCATGCTTCTGTCATCTCTTTGCTTGAACAGGAATATTCTGTCAGAGATATTGAGAGAAGGACTGGTCTGGGGAAGTCTACTTTGGGTATAATCAAGAAACATATGGATACAAACAAAGAAAACAACCCTGGTGGACGTCCTTCCAAGCTTTCTGCTTGTCACAAAACATCCATTATTTGTCAAATTCAATCAGGGAAGCTGGACACTGCTGTTCAGGCTACTCATTTTGTTAATTCCACTATTCCACACCCTGTCCACCCACAAACAGTCAGACAGGGACTTCAGCAGAGTGGTTTCCACTCTGCCACAAAGAAGAAAGTACCCATATTGAAGAAGACTCATTGTCAGAAGCAGCTGGAGTTTGCACAACAGCATGAAAACTGGACAGTAGCTGATTGGAAAAGGGTCTTGTGGACAGATAAAACCAAGATAAACAGGATTGGGTCAGATGGGAAGGTGTATGTATGGAAACAAAAAGGGGAATCCATTTCAGATCGCACCACCTCACCAACAGTAAAGCATGAAGGGGGAAATAATCTCATGGTATGGGGGTGTATGGGTTGGAATGGTGTGGGGATGCTTATAGAGGTTGAGGGAAAGATGGATGCTGTCCAGTATTGTCAGACTTTGGATGATGGAGTGGTGGAAAGCTTTAAAAAGCTGGAGATGGAGGAGGATGAGTAGTACTTTCAGCAGGACAATGACCCCAAACACACATCTTGGAAGGCCACACAATGGTTTGAAGACAATGATATCCAAGTTCTATCATGGCCAGCACAGTCTCCAGACCTTAATCCCAATGAACACCTCTGGGAACATCTCAAATGACAACTTTGCAAGCATGAAATTCTACCCAAAGGAGCACATGAATTGTGGGACAGATTGGTTGATGAGTGGAATGGAATTCCACCAGAGGTATGTCAAGGCCTCATAGAAAGTATGCCCAGGCACATACAGGCAGTTATCAAGGCAGGTGGGGGTCATACCAAGTACTAGACAGCAAAATAATAGATGCTCACAAAACTGTCCCAATGAGTCCTACCTTGGTTTGGCTCATTACTCCATAAGTTTTTATCCAAATAACATGACCCAAGGTGTTTTAGAAATCTGGGACAATGTAGTTTATGGGACATGAGTTCCAAGACCCTAGATTATGTCATCACTCCACACCAAGTGCATCTGTCAAAAATGACCAAACATTGGGACAGTTTTATGAGCCACTGTAAGTCTGTTTATTAGGTTCTAGCTTTATGATAACATACATACTAGAATGAGGACCACTACCACCACACCTCCCACTGCTGCTATGAGCCCTCTGTGCTCATGGGGTGGATATGGGGTGCAGGGTGACATGCCAATGCCAATGACACCAACAAACCTGACTCCACCCATGTCCATGTCATGTCAACACTATCATGTGCAAACACAGGAACAGATGATGTGAAGGGGGAACGAATTGCAGGGGATGACTTATGAGTAGCAGTGCCCACTCTTGCTACCAACATGAGATGGTAGGACCTTTTTCTTTTGTTATTCTCATTTGCTCTTGCTATTAACAGACCCCTACTTACCCCTCCTCTGCCTCCTGTAGGTGAGGGAGGGGTTTTTCTGTCACATTTCATTTCTTTTATTTTCCTAGCATCACACCACTGTGAGCAACTGCTTGCAGGGTATAAATGTAACTGCATTTATTTAGTATATAATAGAATTTAATTAGAATCAAAAAATAGTAGTAAAGACCAGTCAAAGGCAATTAAACTGAATAGGACCAGTCCTATTCAGTTCAGTTGCAGTCCTGTGAGTTTGAGTGTTGGTCTAGACTGGTTGTGGTCCCAGTTGCCCCTCTTGGGGGTCAAAAAATTGGACTGAACCAGACCTTAAAACACTACCTACAGTCATTGAGAGAGTGCCACAATACAAGGTCAAATCAATCCTAGACAGTTGATTACATCAGGGGAAACTGGAGTACCTGGTGCATTGAAAGGTTTAAGGGTATGAGGAAGACTCATGGGTTGAGGAGTCAAATGTAAATGCACTCTAGTTGATGAAGGAGTTCCATCAGTGCCACACTTCTGCACTTCAAGCAATAGACTTTGGCAAGCTACAGTTTCAAATACATCATGGTGATGCATCATAAAAGGGGGGTGATGTACAGGGACTAGTAGGTGTCCCAAGGGTCTTGAAAATTTTCTGTGTTTGTCCAATATTTTTTTATATTTTATTTTACTCTATTTGTTAAAGCAACACCAGTTGCAACCACTACTTTGACTGAAGTTATATTGAGTAGACTGCTAGGTGGGCTCTCACAAGAAGTCATCATTTGATAGAAAGGTTGTCTTGCAGTTTCAAGCGTTCACACCTGTTATGGTGGAATCTTAAGAGAACTTGACTAGAGTCTCTTGGTATAATATTACATCTTATATACTACTATACATGCTGCATCCATGAGGTTTGGCCATGCTTACCCCATGTGTTGGATCAGTAAGCCTCCCTTGGCATGCTGTTGCACAGTGCCTGCCCCTAACCATGCTGTATGTAATCTACTAAGATAATCTGATATGATTAGATAAGATAATGTAAAATTTTGATTTTGCTCTCATAACACTATTCTGCATTTTCTGTGATTTTCTATGATTTTATACCTGTTTTACAATTATCTTCCCTTTTGTACATGTTGACAGTTTATTTTTAGAGATAGGACCCCTTTGTCAATAAAGCAACCAGTTGCACCTGAATCCAGAAGAGCTGAGATGCCAAGCACCTGCCCTGTATCTGTAGTTTGCAGCTTGACCTTCAACTGTAAAAAGTGTTGGGAAGGAGTGGATGCCACAATATACTTTTGTGGCAGTTTGTGCTCCTATGATTTACTTTTGACAAATGGAGGAGAGGGAGTAGGAAGAGCAGGTGTGACTTCCATTGAGCTGAGGGATTCTGGTGAGGAAGTGGTTATGAAGTGAGGTTCTTCCTCTGGTGGGTTGACCAGCATGGCATTAAAGTAGTTACTTGTGGGTAGTGAGGGCAGACAGTTGGAGGTGTTGAGCAGCATGCTATGTGCAGTGTAGAGTACTCACAGATCTTACTACTTACCTGTTGAGTTGGTTAGTGTGCTAAGTAACTAGGTACAGGGCATAGAACTCTCTATATTGCTAGGTAGAGGTACAGCATACTTATATACTTAGAGAGCCTACATGGTCATGTGAGGCTCTGGTCATGTGAGGCTCAGTGGGGTGGAGAAAGGGTGGTGTACCACATGGAACCCTGCAGGAACTGCATGGTTCCTGTCCACATGTCATTATGACATATTTGTATATGTGTATTTACACATATGCATGTTTAAGGGTTCTAACACTGAGGCACAGAATAGGTGCCATGTGTGTGGATTTAATTCAACACCCCCACACAAACTGTACTGGCATCGACCTGGAGGGGCTTTACGATCCAAGGTGCCATGTATAGGTACTAAGTTTGAACCTCGAATTTAATTCTAAGGGAGCTTCTAAATTTCTCAAAGAGCTGCCTCCTGAGATTTTTAGTAAACATATCTGCTGGGTTTTCAGTTCCCGGGATGAAGATGACCGTGACCTTGCCATCTTCGATATATTCACACATATAATGATAGTGAATGTTGATATGTTTAGTCCTTCTTTCCTGAACAGGGTTAGATCTGATGAAGATTGACCCCTGATTATTATAGGCACCTTACTCAAGGGATATCCCAATTCAGAAAATAAGGATGTGATCCACACTATCTGCTGACAAGTGTCAGAGAGAGCCATGTATTCAGCTTCTGTGGAACTAAGTGCTACAGTTTTTTGCATATGGGACTGCCAGCACACAATGCCTCCTGCTAAGGTGGCAAAGTAACCCATTGTGGACTTGTGTTTCATGACGTTGGATGCCCAGTCTGAATCAGTAAAGGCTTGGAGGCCCTGTTTGCCATGGCCATCATAAATAAGCTCATATGATTGAGTACCGACTAGGTAGTGCATTATGTAATGCACCTTATCAAGATGTTTTTTACTTGGATTAGCCAAGAATTGTGACATCCTTATCACTGTGAAGGCGATATCAGGGCGAGTTCTGAGCATCAGGTACAATAAAGACCCAATCACCAATTGAAACTCAGTTCTGAGAGCCAGATTAGGCTCATCAGGATTTTCCATAGGGATGTATCCCATGGGAAGTGGAGTGGGGGATGCCTTGGCATTCGTTATTCCGAACTGAGCTAGCACAGTGGCTAGGTAGGTTGTTTGGTTCAGAGTGATTCTTGATGCACCTTGTGTTATGCACATACCAAGGAATTCAGCAACACGACCAGTGTCCTGACACTCCCAATGCTTGAGACAAGCATTTTTCTTTTTCTCTACAAGGCATTTGTTCTTCCTCAAGAACATGCCATCATCGACATAGATTATTGTGATGACAATGTCTTTACCATTTTTGTAGATGAAAATGCCAGCGTCTGAGCTGGCACGTTCGAATCCAATGGATCACATGAACGCCTCTTGCTCTCTCCACCATGCTAGGGTGGCCTGTTTAAGGCCATACAATGCTTGGTGTAAGTGCATGACTTTGTGCTTTTTACCCAGGATGACAAATCCTTCAGGTTGATGCATGTAAATTTTCTCATCTAGTTTGATATACAGGAACACGGTTTTTATGTTGAGTCCCATCATGTACATGCCTTCTAGGGCACTCAGGGCAAACATGAGGCGCACCATCTCATAGCAGACCACTGGAGAGAATATCTCATCATAGTTGATGCCTTTGACTTGCAAGAAGCCTTTGGCCATGAGTCTGGCCTGTTTTCATCTGTAGGATTTTACAGAGAAAACCCATCTATTTTTGATGGCTTTTTGGCCAGCAGGGAGATCTACAATGTCATAGACATGCCATTTACAGAGGGCCTCTAGTTCCTCCAGGCATGCACTTCTCCACTCTGATTGTGCAGGCTTGGGTAAGCATGCAATGTCGCAATACTGGATCAGGACAGGATCCGACGCTGTAGATAATGAAACTGCTTTGCTAAGCAGAAGGCGCATCAGATCCATTCCACCTTCAGTGACATAATTATCTCTTCTAGGGCCCCAATATGATGGTGTACCCAGATTGGGTAACCACTGTCCTCGCTCCTCATTGGGATTCTGGTGCCAAATCCACAGCACCTCAGACTCCTGAGGTTAAGGGGGTGTCACATACTCTAATTCCAATTTATCTGGGGTCTGTGTGTGAGGAGTTCTACTTGCCACTGGTAGTTGAGAGGGCCCAGCTGGCACCTCTTCTTCAACCTGAGGGAGGGCTGGAGCGTGACTCCTGCCTTGTCCCACTGGTTCCCACCATTGGCGCTCCCGTGCAACATCTCATTCAATTTGAACGGGGTCACAATTTTTACCATAGACATTGCCCAGATGAGTTGGGACTCATCGCTGCCTGTTTGATCACCTTAGTGGAGGTATGGGGTCCTCTACTGCTGGCGGTGCTGGACTAGGCTGGGATGATGGACCCGGTGCACCTGCCAGTGCAAATGGATCAGCACCCTGAGGCAGATCGCCAAAGGAGCCAAACAGCAGGTCTCTAGACATTTCAGGGGTTCCAGACCCTGATTGTGAAGGTGGTGGGAACGGAGCTCATGGAGGAGGATTTGGCACTGGTGGAGCATAATGCCTGCAGCCTGGATAGAAGCTGTCATCACTTCCTCCATTGCTATCGTCCCCTGATCCCCCAGAGTGGTCATCATCTCTGGAAGGGGGTATATCCCCGAGATCAGTTTTTCCTGGGGTCTTAGCCCCAGGACAATGAGGGAACAGAGTCTCATCAAAGAGTGCCATAGCACTGACAAATATTGACCCTGATGGGCACATAAAGCACCAACCCTTGATGCCATCTTCCAGGCTGATGTACGTCATAAGCTCCGATTGTAGACCTAACTTATTAGGACACTTTTCTTTTGGCAGGTAAATGTAGGCACTGCATCCAAATACCTTCTTGTCACTCAGATTGGGCTTCTCGCCATCGAGATCTTCGATTGGAGTTTGCCATTTCAGGTGGTTTATTGGTGTTTGGTTGTAGTGATATGTAGCATGCTCTACACAAAATTCCCACCATGATTGTGGTAGACAGCCAGTAAAGCACAATGTTTGTGCTTTCTCCATTAACATCCTGATCGCGTGTTCAGCGCGACCATTTTGTTAGTGGACATGGGGCACCAACATCTCAATTTTAATCCCAGCCTCTTTGAGCTGGGTTATGAGTTCCCGATCATGGAATTCCCCCCCAGGATCAAAATGCCAACACTTGATTTTTGTGTCATATTGCATTTTGGCCATTGCCTCGAACTGTCTGATTGACTCAGCAGCATTGGACTTTTTTCTCAGGCACTGACTCTACATGTGCAAAGTTCAATCATCAACAAATACAATAAAATATTTGTACTTGTGATAACTGAGTATTGGTAATTCCTTCAGATCGGAATGGATCAGCTGGAAGGCCTTTTTGGCCCAAGACTCAGATCCAGGGAATAACTTTGACATCATTTTTCCCTTGGCGCACCCTGGACAAATGTGCCTGTCCCTTGGAATTTTTAGATCCTTGGGAAACTTATGGGTGTGTTTTGGCATCTGTCGCATGACAGCTTCGCTTGGGTAGCCAAGCTGCTTGTGCCAAATGTCATAGTCAGCAACATAGATAGTCATGACTTCTAATCTCTTAGTACTCTGAATGTGTGAATCACACACATAGATGGTTTCACCATGTATTATTGGCATTACATTGAGCTGGGGTTTTCCCTTTTTGTCAACAAAGGAAATTATTTTACTGTTTCCTTTTACAGTATATTCCTCAGCAACGAGGAACACCCCTATTGACATAAGCCGACTTGTCAAATCTGGGAGATAGAAAATGGGGAATAAGGGCGTGATGCATGACTCTGTCTTCCCATTAACTTTTACCTGATGATGAATCAGGACAGTGCCTTTGCCTTTGATTGAAGTCACGCTGGTAGTGGTCTTGACCTGCCATTTCTCAGACATAGGCAAATCCTCATAGGAGGTGAAGTCTTTCATCTCACCAGTGAAGTGCAATGATTTAGCACTCTGTCAGAGTACTTTTGTTTAGCACATAATGAGCGCCAAAAGGGCACATCATCACTCCATGATGTCATGTCAGAGGGAGGCTAACCCCATCACAAAAGTGACGAGGTGCTCAGCGCAGTGAAGTGCATTGGTAGTAAGACCTGCACCCAACGTGTGAGTTGGAGCCCCAAGGGGCTACAGTACAACTCCTTCCAACTAGAGCTCCAAGGAGCTCATAGCTGTGCAACATCGCTTGCAGGGCCCATAACCTGTTGAGCAGCACACTATGTGCAGTGTAGAGTGCTCACAGATCTTACTACTTACCTATTGAGTTGGTTAGTGTGCTAAGTAACTAGGTAGAGGGCATAGAACTCTCTATATTGCTAGGCAGAGATACAGCATACTTATATACCTAGAGAGCCTACATGGTCACATGAGGCTCTGGTCACATGAGGCTCAGTAGGGTGGAGAAAAGGGCAGTGTACCACATGGAACCCTGCAGGAACTGCATGGTTCCTATCCACATGTCATTATGACATATTTGTATATGTGTATTTACATATATGTGTGTTTAAGGGTTCTTACACCGAGGCACAGAATAGGTGCCACATGTGTGGATTTAATTCAACAGGAGGAATTGGGGACATGTGTGGTAGCAGTGGCACAGAGTGTAGTGCTAAAAGCTGCATTCATGAGTTGGATCTCATCACAGAGAGAAGCAGCTTTGTACCAAGCATCAATATTGTCATCAGCAGGGTACTCTTTTAACATCTGTGCAATCCAATCCTGAACCTCTTGATTGAGACCACCATGAAATTTGAGTAGATGTAATTTTTGGTCAAGCTGAAGCCACCAGGATGCCCTGGATGTCTTTTACCACTGGTAGCCCACTCCCATATCTTCCAAGTCCCTAAACTCATCAATGTAGTTGTCCACAGATCAGTGTGCTTGGTAGTACAATGATTAGAATGAAGACTGATATATAACATACAGGAGTTGAGGAATGAACATCCATGAGAGCATGCACCATTAAAGTCAGCAGGGGGGGATGGTTTGACCTGTGTGCCAGTGGTATTAGATAGTCCATCAATGCTGGAAGTGGTTGGCATTGAAATAAATGGGATATCAGGTTGGGAATTATATTGTAGGGTATTAACAAAGCTTTTGATGCATGATTTAAGTGAGACTATTTGTTTGTGCAATCCAGTAATGGTGGTTTCAAGTGCTTTGATGCATTTTTGGGCATCCATGGCATGTGGCAGTGCATCAAGTGGAGATAAGTGTGCACTTAAGGCAAAGGTGTCAATTGTGTCATGGGAGATGTCCTGTATGTGTAGAAGACATTATGTCTGCAGTGCGCTTCAATTCTAGGCCTAGGGAGAGAGTTTTCTACTGTAAGGGCAACCTCAAAGCCTCACTGGGGAATTCAAAAGTTAATATTATACTACATAATACAGACCTCTCAGGCACACCTAACTAGGGTGTAGCACAGGTACAGGTTAACCTGTGGTATTTTGCCTGCAGGTAGCACAGGTGCAGGTATGGGTTGGTATATCTGTACTTGTAGCAACACCACACCTGTACTCATGGTGTTGCAGGTTGTGACAGGTTTGAGTTGTGATGCATCTCATATCATGTTCAATTCTTCTAAGCTCTTTGGCTATGAGTTGACAGCATTTTTATCAACTTTTATGAGAATCCATTTGTTGTTATACTCTGTGAAAAACATGTATCTGACTGGTGCTGTAGTATTTTATGACATACAATGATCTAATTAAGTAAAGTGGATGTTATTTTGCATGGTTATCTGGAGTGTTCATTCTTAAAGTTCCTTTTGTGCCAAAAATTACTATGCCCACATTAAATACAGTGAATTACAAGTTTCTTTGCATTCTTTATGATGGATAAGTCTGACAGGTGATTGGTGAAAGAATTGAACACTATATCATAATTTATATGTGGATTCAAGTGTTGAAGCAGTATAAGAGAGTTAAATAATTTTCTACTATAGCTGTTTCTCATCTTTGTCTTAGCTACACATAGTTTATTCAAGTGCCACTGTAGTTTTTAAACACCATACAAAACCTGTGCTTATAACCTGTACCTGCAGGTATGGTGTTTGTACAGGTATGGTGTCACAGGTGACAGGTGTGGTATTGCCAGTGAAACCCATGGTGTCACCTGTGCTACACCCTACACCTAACAGAAAGGAATCCAAACAAAAAACTCTAAGGACCCATCTGTTGATGCCCAGTATATGTGAAAGACCCAAAAGGAGATAGGCTGATCAAAGCTATGGAATGATGTCACCTCAATGGGTAAGTATCCAAAAGGAGCCCTGCCTCTAAAAATAAAACTGTCAACATGTACAAATGTAGGGAAATGGAAAAATAATTATAAATAGGGATAGTTAGAAATCATAGAAAATGCAGAATATAGTGAAATAAAATGTAAAAACATATAAGATGAATGCAGAAAATTGCCAAGACCCTTGGGACACATTCTAGTCCCCTTACATCCTGGCTCCACATCCTCTTTTCTGCTTACATTGACTATTGTAGAGTTTTTGAATGGAGTGTCATATTGTTTATTATGACTATTTTACTCTGCTTTCATGTCCATTTTAGAAGGGGAAGGCCCAGGAATATATCCTCTTCCCCCCTGCCCATTATATTGACAAACAGCTAGACTGGCTGCAGTCTGGTTTGCGAACCTCCTGGACCAGGTTCGCACCTGAACCGGACCTGATGTTCGGGTTCAGGTTCAGGCATCTCGCTGGACCGAACCTCCATAGGGGTCCGGGTCCAGCGCCTGGCGCAAACCCAGACCTGAAGTTTGAACCCAAACCTCAAGTGGTATTACTGGGGGGGTGATGGCAGAAAATTTGTTCATGTTGTAGTAACTGTAGAATCAAAGAAGTTGCAGCGGCAGTTGCTACTACCAAGAAAGGATAGATTTCGTGCTTCAAATTCACCAAACACCGTTCTGTCGCACTCAGCCCGCCCGCCGTTGATTTTGACCACTGCTCTCCTCACCATCATCCAATGACCAAAGGTGAACATGACAAAGCTGATCCATCATTGATCCTCAGTGGACCATGCATCCCTCGACCAACGGCACGTGCACAAGGTCTTGATCAATACGAGGGGCCCCAGCTAAATGCGCAAAAGCTTCCTGAAAAGGCTAAAGGTTAGTTGATCTCTCAACTTGAAGCGTGCCGGCATTCGACTTACCCTGGTCCACAGGTCAGAAATCCACGACTGCACAGTCCGCTGGCAATGGGAGCCTAGAAAAAAAAAGTGAGCATTCTCTGAGTCTATGAAAACGTGAAGACTGAATGATAAATCACCCAAGAACTCACGATAAATACCTTGTTTCTCCGGGACACATCAAAGCTGGAGGGGGAAGCTTGTAATCCAGATGAAACATTGAAGGATGCAGCTCAGATGGAATGGGCGAATTCACTGTCAGATTTGGCACCGCCCCCATTCGAAAATCAGGACAAACGTGCTCTTGACGACGAGTCTGATGATGATATCATCAGAAAAAAGCATCGAGTGAGTGTTAGTGTTCAAATTCACGGCGTACCAAGACTCACTTCTTCTTCTTCGTCCAGTTACACAAAAGGGCTGACACCACCTATCTGAGTGACAATGAAACCAATCTCAGTGATACGAAGGAGGGTCGCATTGCGGCATCAAATTCTGTAATCGAGGTGCAAGAGAGTGGAAATGGTGCTGGGGAAGGGACCAATGGACTCGGAGGTGAAGCTGAAAACAAAGAAAGTGAAAGTGAAGATGAGGATATGGAAGCAATGAAGCGATACTGGGAGGTAAAGCGGAAGAAAGATGGCGGTCATAAGGTGGGCATCATGTGCTGTGATATGTTTATGATTTGATATGTTTTGTATTGTGTTGTTGCTGATGTTTGTTTATTCAAGCCGAAGAGGAAGAGTCAAAACACTCGCGATGTACAACTTTGCTTCGTGAAGGATGTCCGCATGATCAAGAATGAGAAAGTAGCAGGCGAGTACTGCAAGTTGTGCCAGTAAGTCTTTTTATTCTCAATCCAACCTGCCTCTTATATGAGAATAGAGAGAAAGGTGTCAAAAAGGCAGATGCCTTCTTCACGGGAAATGTCTCGTCACATCGAATGCACATAACGAGGTACGAACTCTTCTATTTTTCCAAAATGTATCTAAATCGGTGCACTTTAGGTTCCATTATCGTCAGTATCTCAAAATGTGCAAAGAGAAAGGCATTAAACCAAAGGCCCACGCTCCCGAAGATTTCAAGGCGAAGAGCGGGTAAGTCATGGAGCTGTCAGACTTTACTTCTCGAAGCTGACCATGCTGTACGCTCTGCTCGAAGGGGTCAGAAAATGATGGAAGGTTTTGTCATTGCCATCAAGAAACAGGCCCCAATTCCACCGGTTACAAAAGCTGGCCTGAAGGAATATCTACTCGAGTATATGGTTGACAGTGACCTGGTACGTGCCTATGTCTTTTTGTTATGGTATCGCTTTGCTTATTGTCTTTGCCACAGTCTTTTCGGTCTGTAGAATGCCCCTCATTCCCCCGCCTCATTCGTTACCTTTGCCCAAAGCTCAATCTAACTGACATCCCAAAACGCACATGTATGGGCGATGCAGTCATGGAAAAGGTTGAAAAACTCGATGGGATTGACTTGGATTTGGTAGCAGGCATCAATTCCCTCGTCTCCATCGTGTATGATGGGTGGTCATCGAAATGGCGTTGTTCATTCACATCCTATAGTATCCAGTACATTCACTCACCACTCGACGATCCTTACAACTGGTCCATGAAGAGTCACCTCCTTGAGTTCCATCGGACCATTGGACGCCACACTGGTGTCATGGTGGGAAATGACATGGTTGATTTCATCAAAAAGTTTGGGCTCGAAGACAAGGTTCATCGTCCCTCAATGCAGATAAACTGATTTTGACATCGATGTTTCCAGTTTGGTTGGCTGATTGGGGATAACATCCCCATCAATGGCGTGGCAGTCCATCAAGTTTGCAAGATGTTGGATCCACGGGCAGATCGGCTTGTTGCGAAGGAGGTTCAGGGCCAGTATGTTTTCCACGTGTTTTGCATGCACTCTGCTAACTTCTCCTGTCTATTGCAGCTGTATCGAACACTCCATTCACCTCATGGCATGTCACTTTGTGACTGCGCTCAAGGTTCCCGGCATTGGTCGAACAAAAGCAAAAATCCACGCATCCAGCTCAACGGAGAAAGAAGTCGACGAGTTTGATGAAAGGTTCGATATCGATAATAGCATGGAGATAGAGGCCTCCTCTGACGATGTGGAGGCGATGTGTGCGGCATTCGATGTCACCTTCGAGGCGGGAGACATCGTCGGGAAGTTACTAGCATTCATTGCTCAGCTTCGTGCTTGTAGTGATGACACGCAGGAGTATCTTATCCAAATTGCCGTCTCATTGGGTTGTCCAGCGTGGGAGATCAAGCTTTGGGTGCGCACGCGCTGGGGCAGCCTCAGCGACTGCTTCCACACTGTCCTTGCGACGCAGAAGGTATGCACAATAAACTTTCCTCTCAATGTAGTGCATGATGTTTCTCCATGTTCTAGGCCATCGACCGCTTTTGTCGTCTCGCAGATGATGACGATGACTTTCCCCCCCTTGCGGACGGTAAAAAATGGGTCAACTATTTACTTTCTGGACCGGAGTGGGACATTATCCGACTTGCATATCATTGTTTGGATGTACGTGTATCCACTTTTCAATTGAATGTTTCCTGAATGTCACGCATAGATTTTGAGAGGAGACCATGGTGAACTTTCAGCAGAGAAGACACCCACAGCCTACAAGGTTTTTCCATTGTTGGAGATGCTTCAAAGCAAGTGGGAGGCACTTCTGGAGGACAACGAATTCGAGCCTGTCCACGAGGCTCTCGCGGCTGGACTGGAGAATATGGCGAAGTGGTATCGCAAGGCAGATGATACCTCGATTTATTTTATTTCCCATGGTGAGCACTCTATTCACTCTTATAACTACGTTCAACTCATTTAACTCTTGTAGTCCTTGATCCGACCTGGAAGTTGTCATATGTGAAGGTGGCATGGGATGCGGTTTATGTGCAAGACAATATGGATCACCTTCAAGAGATCGTAGGTTTATTTTTATTCATTTGCGCTCACATTTATCTTTGTATCCCATCCAGTACCTCAAATATCTGGCAGAATATTATGCCATGAAACCGACACCGCTGCCCGCTCATGTGGAAAACCCGGCAAGTTCCTCCCATCATAAGTTTTTACTTTACACTTCCGATGTGGCATTATTCTGATGCTGTTATCAAGAACACTCCACAACTGAACAATGGATGTCCCAGATCGTGAAGAAGGCCAAACCTGTTGCTACCTCGAGTGGGGGAAGTGCAGTCTCCGATCTGTTTGCTGAACTCAATAAATTCTTTGACAGTGAACCACTTTCCAGGGCAGAGTGCCCAGATATTATTGCATGGTATGGGGTAAGTTTCCCGTCGACTTTCAAACAATCACCCTCCTCATAGTTTGACAGTTGAAATCGACGGAAAAGGAGTTTCCCATCTTGCGCCTGATGGCTCGCGACTACATGGCGATACCAGCATCATCGTGTCTCGCCGAACATTCGTTCTCCATGTCGGCTCATACAGATGATGTTCGTTGTTGTCAGATGGGAAGTGCCAAGTTTGGAGCACTGTAAAGGTTGCACGCAGCATATCGTGATGGACGTTTAGAAGCTGTCTCAGAGGCTTGGATGGAGATTGACCCCGATTTTGACATGGACATGGATACTGAGTAGGGGCACAGGTTTTTTTTTTTGAATTCTTGGACTATGTTTGGTCCACATCTTGGATTATGCACATCTTGTACTTTTTTTTTAGTGAATTTTGGACTTTTTTCTTGTACCCAAACCTGGTCCGAACCTGGACCGGACCTGAACCGGACCCCAGGTCCAGGTTCGCACCTCTCTCTGGACCGAACCTGGGGTCTGAGTTCGGGTTCGAGTGCAAATAGGTCGAACCCGGACTGGACTGGACCCCGGCCAGTCTACAAATAGCCCCTTGCCCCCTGTTCTCCCAATATCATTCCCCACTAATAAATACATTGCTATACCCCTCCACATGCATATTTCTGGCTTCAGAGGATGCACAACCCCAGTAGATGGTACCCTTTCTCCTCATCCTGTCATTTCTCCTCATTTCCCCCAATCCCACCTCATGTGGTACCAATCCAAGACAAGCATATACTTCATATATGAATATCTAGGCATGTACATGTACACATAGTAGAGCCCCTTAATGAAGAGAGAAGACCCTCCACCTCTGCTTGAATGCTTTGTACAGGCTGAGGACAGGTACTTATAGAAGTGGAAAAAAAAAAAAAAAAAAAAAAAAAAAAAAAAAAAAAAACTATTTATTAACACTATATACCTAGGCTAGATCCCAAAAAGTCGAAATTTCACGAATTCTGTCCGGACACTTTTGTCGATTCCTGTCCGGATTTTCGCTAGGCTACCAACTTTTCAAAAAATTTGTCCGGACATCTGATTTAGCTTTTCTGAGCACAAAATTTGTCTGGACACCCAGATCTAGCTTTTTTTGGGCTTAAAATTTGTCCAGACACCCAGATCTAGCCTCCTGGAGTGTCCAAATCACGATTGGTGCATGCTACAACAACGGAAGGAGGCATTGAAGTACTGGGGAAGTATTCTGAGTACTACAGAAGTTTATCAATGATAAACTACTCTTCAGGATCTTCTAAATGTACAACTTGTCCACGCTTACGGAACAAATGCATTGCGTCCATGTATCTCTTTTCCCCTGACAACATTTCCATGAATTGCTCCGCATCTTTTTGATCCAGTTCTACTCCCGTTGGTATAGTCTTTGGTGTAGAGGAAAGCAGGCATAGGAAAGCATTCGATGACAACAGCACAAACTGTTTAGTTTGGAAGGCTGCAGTGGCATCAGGGTGATCACGAAAGATACGGCCATGCATGTGCTCAAAGACTTGGACAGCGAGGTAAGATACAGCAGATATGTTTGAGGTGTCAGTGACGCCAGCATGTTTTCCATTCTTGCTGCCAGTTTTTGAGTAGATCGCGATCACTATGGCATGAAGGCAAAATATTGTGAGTCGCTTGCTGAGTATTTGGATCGATTAAACTTACCATGCCCAATCCTCAGTCTGAGATCAGTGAAGACGAAGCCATACACCCCCAGTTTCAATGGAGTGAAAGGTGAGACTAACGCGTCGAGAACCTCACGAAGATGAGGGACTCGAGCTTTAGTATATGTGTAACTTCTTTCGACAGCTCTTCCATCATCATGTCAATGTGGTCGTCATTAAGCCATATCGTGCCAAGTAGTTTTGCCAGATGAGCACTAGTGATGTTGCCTCGGAGGTAGGTCAGATGTGCATTCCACCCTAGCGATGTAAGAATCTGCCTGGCCACACAGACCGCTTCAATTGTAGTTGCATCCCTTGTTTTATTCTCCTCGTTATCCAACCACTGACAGCCTTTTCTCCAGGTACTCTGAGTTGCTACTGTATCTGAAAGTTTCTTCCAAAAGGTTAGGACCCACAGCGGAAAATGCTCTGTACTGCTGTTGAATCTGTGATCAACAATTGACCTGGCGCCATCAAACCAGGCCTGCCCAAACTCATTTTCTAAGTCAAGAAGAAATGCTGCAGGTGGGATAGGCCGCTTCAGTAAGGCTTTCATGTCAGTGGTGGGCATATCATGGTGAAACCATGACTGAGCTTTGGTGGTTATGATCTCGGCTGATAGAGATGGTAATTCATGCTTGAGGAATTGTGCAACAGGTAGATTTGGTGCTGGGAGATGCTTTAAATGAAGCTCAGGGATTTTGAGTCGGTCTTCTCTAGCCCATAGTACTTCGTATGGAGTATCGATTTTAGGATACTGGATTCCTGTCCCAATCCAGTCCTTGTCAATAAAGGGTGGAACATTGTCCAAATCGAGGATGTCACGGTCCATAAGGAGAAGTGTTGATATGTCTAAGAATTCGAAGCCGATGACATAGCGACGTGGAAATTTTCAACATAAGTATGTGTTGACAAATATCAATATTGGGTAGAGAAAAAAAATACAACCAACAGTATTCGAACTCAAAGAGCCATGATCAGCAGTAACATACGTATTTACCATTGCACCATCAAGTCTTGTCTGGGCAACGGATCTATGTATCCTATCAATATCAGATCTCGTCCGGACACATGGATATAGGTGTCCAAAAATTTTGGCTAAAATCTGTCCGAACACCTCACAACCAAAATCTAGCCTTTTCGCCCAAAAAGTCCAAAATCTGTCCGGATTGGCGTCTAGCCTAGGTAGGGATAATCCGGGGTCCTCCCCCAACTCGAAAGATTGAAAACAATAGACCGCCCTGGTCGGCAACGGTACCCTGTATATTTTTTTTTCAATGCCGGAATACTATGAGGGGTTATGGGTTTGTAGGGAATGGCACGGTTTTTGCAACCCGCACGGGTCGCGGGTGCGGTTCGGGTACATTCTAGACAAAATATTTCGCAATTGATGGCTCGCTGAATTGGAACGTCTTCACCTTATACAGAAAACATCAACAGCGAGAGAGCCCGAGAAAAATTTCCGCCAATCGTACCAGGAGGAATGTCGGTTATACCGCTCCATCATCTCCTCTATCCTCGATTGCGACTCGACCATTCCAGCGTACATCAACCTTTCATTGTTCAAACGGTCTTGGGGCGAGATTATGCCATTCGGAGTGCTGCCATGGTGGAGGTTCAATACTACAGTGACTTATCCTCAAGTCATCCTTTCAACTTCTTGATCATTTATGGCATCTCAATCATTGATGTGATTTTCACCTTGATCAGAAAATATATTTCGGCCAAATTTCGGCCTCCGGTTAGAGACCTGACACCCGCCCGGTGTGTTTCAGTACGCCGGCAATCGCGGATACATGCAAAGTATTCTTCACCACTGACATCCTCATATTAGTGATGATACTACATAGTACTACAGAACAGGTTCCACTAGTAGGCCTAACAAGTAATGACAGTTAATGACTCGACAACCCCACTGCCCGTGCACAGAACGTATTTTTTTAATAAGTCCTTGTTCTTGTTCTTGTTAAGGTTAACGTTCACGTATAAAGAGGAATAATGTATTCTGGATTCCGAGTCGGAGTGGCTCAGACTCCGATCACCATGGCCACCTGTACAGTATGCACTTATTACTTGGTTTCGAGCTCTCAAGTTCCATTCCTGTAATTCCTGGTCTACGTTCGACGCCATGTGGAAGAAAGCAAAATCAGTTTTATCATCAACGTCCAAGCCAACAGTCAGAAAAGAGGAGTTAAGTGCCCAAGATATCTTACATGGTACCTTGTACTTCCTCTTTGTTATTCACAAGATACACGATCGATCCTTTCTTAGGGTTTAACACCCTCTCCAGATACATCCGGCAGAAGCACCCGAACAGGGTTGGCGATCCTCTCATCATCGTTGTAGCAGGCGGGGCATGTTCTGTTTCCATGTTGAGGAACAGGTCTACTACCAGGGACATCAATTTTTTCTCCTTTGATCCAGATGTCATGGAGCAATTGTTCGAGGCCAAATATGCAGCGGATGTTGACTTGCAGGCTTTCCCTGCCGATTGGATCAATGCAGAAATGATAGCCTGGATCTCGAATCATTTTGGCTGCGAGGGCCTTTTTGACGAATCTGTGCGGATGAACCATGTTCTTTATCAATCTGACGTCCTCGTTGCGTATGCAGCTGACTGGAGGTATCAGCTAGTGGGCAAAATATCTCGAGCGTTCCAACACAAGGCTCCGCACGTTGATGACATCGACATTTACGAGCAGCTCAGAACCAACAAGAACCTGGTTGATGCAGTGACAATTCTTCATCTGCTCATAACGAAAACCAATGCCGACCAGCCACTTCCCCGCGATCGCATACGCACATGGTATGCCTCTGGTCCTGCTCTGACTGATCCGGAGTTCGCCTTTGTCGATGCGGTGTATCGCAAATTGTACGGTGTCCACGGAATCCGCTAGGTATTTTATATATGACGCAAGCCATTCGCAATCTGTACAAATTATGTAATATCTGCTCCCTTACAATATTCTACAAGCTTTTCGAATGTGGTCATGTTTATATTGGTGGTATTTATGTACATGCTAAGATACCTATACATCTTTATACATGCTATGATACATTGATAGATTATATCTACCCATCTTTATGTACATTATAGACTATCTCATACAGAAAGTTACTTCTGACCACCCATTCCATCCTCACTCCACATGAAATTTTGGTTATTGGGAAGGTGGACATGGAGGTGGACAACAATGGGAGAAGCACCATGCATGACAAAGTGGAAGAGATGCCAGAAGGACTCACCAGCAAAAATGTAGTGAGCATCAAAATACTGTCTAACCTCATTATTGTTAGGGGACTAGGAGTTGCCCCAAGGGTCTTGTCAATTTTCTGCATTCATCCTATATTTTTTTCTATCTAAGTTCACCCTATTCTGCATTTTCTATGATTTTATCTCTATTTCATTATTATTTTCCCATTTTCCCCATGTTTCTACATGTTGATGGTTTTATTTTTAGAGGTGGAGCCCCTTTCAGATGCCTACCCACTGATATGCTAACTTTGATCAGCTTTTAGACTGTTAAAGTTCAAGATCACTACTACCAAGGTCAGGACTTAGTCAGGAATACACTGGACTTCCAGTCAGACCCAGTCATTGGTGGTCAGAGGGTTCAGAGGTATCCTGGCAGAATCCACAGGGCTGTAGCAAGCCAGGTGAAAAGGGGCCAGAGAGGACTTGGCTTCAACTTGTAAGAAGTTGTGCCCTTCTCCTTGTCAGGTGTCCAATTTCAGGGTGGAGGTAGTTCAGATTTCTGAAGGGTTTCTGGACAGAGTGTGAGGATAGATTAAGCAGAGGTTTGGAGTTGATTCGAAATCAAGAAGAGTGATGAGATTAAGAGATTAAGTCAAGAATACATAGGTTGAAGATGAATAAGGATGAGTAAAAGATTGATTATTGACTGGAGGTAATTAAACACAAGCAAATTACAATGAGTTGACAAATATAATTTGCCAACTCAAGTCCAAGGCTAAGCTATGGGTGCTTAAATAACGAAGGCCAGAAGAATAATGGAAAAGGCAGAAATTTACTAACAGGTCTTGGTAAGTGTCTGTGATCACAATTGGTAAGACTGTATTAGAAATAAAGTGAGTAAGCAAATGATTTGAGTAAGCAAATGATTTGAGTAAGCAAATGATTTGAGTAAGCAAATGATTTGAGTAAGCAAATGATTACTAAGGCACATGACAACTTGTCTGATGACTGAAAAGTGTTGTGGCCAGAATGCTGATGGAAAAGGTCAGAAAGGAGTCAGAAAAGAGTTGGGAGTTATTGGGAATCTGATCAAGTGAAATGGATCTTGACAGTATTTCTCTTTTAGTGCTGAGCATGCAAGGCATGTGAGGGTTTGAGGGTCCAACTTAAAAGCTGGGTCTGTGGACAAAAAATCTCCAAATTCCTATCCTTTACCTACAATATAAATCTACCCTCACAATCTACAGCTGAGCGACTAGCTGCCCTCCAGGTGCAGCAAGAGGAGCTGATCCATGAGGGGCTCTGGCTGGATGAGGAAGTGCGATGGGAAGAGGAGGAGAGGCAAGCAGAGGCCACATGGGAGGAGGCTGCATGGAAGGCAGAGGAGGAGAGGAAGAGGGCAGCAAAAAGAAAAGTGATGGAGGAGGAGACAGAGGCAGAGGGGAGCGGATTGCCTGCAAAGAGGGCTGAAGGCAAAGCATGGGCAGACACAGAGTTTGAGGGGGTCATGCAGATGGAGGCCATGCAGCCCTGTAAGAGGTGAGTAATAGGTCTTCATTACTGTTGATTATAATGCTGACATCCCCTCCTTAGATGTTCAAATCAAAAGTTGGTGTGCTTCTGGATGGATGCCTGGGGCCAGGCATGTGAGCCTTGTACCAGGGCAAAGCACAAATGTGAGGAGGTGGTGTGGGAGGGGCAGGAGGCCCTGAAAGGAAAGTTGACAATGGGGAAGGAGATAATGGAGTTGATGAAAGAGTTGGTGGGAGCCATGAAGGCCCTAAAGTGGGAGATTCAGGAGCAGGCAGGGACCCATGAGGAGATGGCAGATTTCTGTGACATCCTCGACCAAGAGCAGGCAGGGGAGATTGGGGGGGGGGAATCAGAGGAGGATGAAGGGAGCTGGAGTGAGGGAGAGGTGGAGGCAGAGCTAACTGGGCTAGCTGAGAAAGCCATGGAAGTCCTCTGAATAGAGCCTGTGGAGGAGAAATCAAGTTAATTCATACTGTCCATCACTAAGTGATTTAAGTCTGAAGCAGTCTGGGGTTTTCTGGATAATAGGTGTGGAAGTCCACAACCAATTCATGAGCATGGTTGAGCTCTGTGGCCAGGAGCCAAGAGTTTTCTTCATCAGTCCCCTGGTAACCCTCCCAATGAACAAAGTAAAGTAACTTGCAACAATGATGGTTATCAATTTTGAGTCCAGGATTTCCAAGATTTCATATTCAAATTTGTCATTGATAATAACTGGAGGAGGCAGGGGTTGAGAGCAATTAGGAATTGTGTTAGGGGTGTCTTTTTCCAGTTGTGAGACATGGAATCAGGGTGAACAGCCCAGAGATAGTCCAGAAGCTGGAGGGTAACTGAGCGGGTGGCTGGGCAGGTGATAATCTCAAATGGACCATAGTATTCCTCTGAGAGTTTCTTGGAGGGTCGAGTAGTGCACAAGTGTTCTCCTTTGACATTGGGCATAGTCTCTGATATTGAAGTCAAGAGCAGAAATCTGGTGCTTGTCTGCTGGACCCTAATAGTGCTTCTGTGCTTTGGAGAGCTGTTTCCGGAGTTCTTGGTGGAGGTCATCAAGGTCCACTATAAAGTTATGAGTGCACTGAGAGGCTAGCTTGCATTCAGGAAAAATGGTAATGTCTGGGTGGTAACCCTTTTTGGTGAAGAGTGAAACTCTGGTGGAAGCCTACAGAGCATTGTTGTGAGTAAATTTCCCTAAGGGCAGTAGCTGAGACCAGTTGTCCTATTGGTAATTGCAGAAGATCCATAAATATTGTTTAAGGGTCTGATTAAGGCATTCAGTTTGTCTGTCACCTTCCAGGTGGTAACCTGAAGTGAAGTAAATCTTCATGTCCAAGGCTTGACTAAGAGACCAGAAAAAGTGGGAGATGAACTCCAATCCCCAGTCACAAGTGATGTGTGATGGAACTCCATGCTTGGAAAAGACATGTATGATGAACAAGTTGGCAAGTTCTTGAGCTGTGATTTCATTGACTGTGGGATTGAAGATGCCTTGCTTGGAGAGTCAGTCTACAATGACTAGAATGGTGGTATGACTATCAGAATCTGGTAGTTGTTTAATAAAGTCTAGTGAGATTGAGTTCCAAGGCCATTCTGGGACTGGGAGTTGCTTTTAGTGTTTAAATGTCTGGTTCATCAAACCAGAAAAAGCTGCAACTGAACTGGACTGAACCACAAAAAACTGGACCATCAGTTGCAGTTTGGGCATCCTGGAATAAAAACACCACTCTGAACCAAACTGATAAAAACCAGTTAAAGTTGGTTCAAACTGCCACTCTGTTCTCCTTGTAAATACACATCTTTTGAGCATATTTTCAAGAGAAATGGTTTAGAATTGCATGTGTTATGGCCAAAACAATATGTTACTACAAAATTTAACTTGCACAACATCTTAAAGTTGTGCTTTCTCAGATGTAGACAATTGTTATCACAATAAAACTCTTATGGTCGACCACTTTACACCCTATGCTATAGTTTACAACTGGTTTTATATACTAAATTCTATGAGAAAACCAGTTTTAGTCAGTTTGAACTGATTATGACTGAACTGCAGTTCAAACTGGTTTGAACTATTTTGGACTGATTTTTTGCAGTTCAGTACAGTTTTTTAAACTCTTACCATAATAGGTAACTGGTTGTGGTTGCAGTTTATCCAAATGGGGCAAAAAACTGGACTGAACCAGACCTTTAAACACTAGTTGCTTCAGAAACCCATTGGGTTTATGTCAAGGTGACTCGGAGTATTTGCACATAGTACAGGATTTGCAGAAGTCTTGTACGAAGGTCCATAGGTTGGGCCAAATGTAATCATGTCAGCCAAGTTGAAGAGTCTTGTTTTGACCAAAGTGGCTAGAGAGAATATGGTCATGCTTGTACTGCAGGCCTTTGAGGTAGAGGTTCACGATGTCCAGGATGTAAATCTGGTTAAAGTGGTGGAGGAGTCTGCTGTCATCTACAGTCCAATTGGGAGCAGAAGGGGTCAGGAGGAGTGCATATGAGATGGGGTCAAGGGTCAGGGAGGATTGGATGTCATTGTGGAGTTTCTCAATATCCATGAGGACTGCTTGTTGGATGACTGGGGTGGTGAGGTAAGTGGCTCAGAGTGATAAGGTGAGTTGTTCTTGGGTGAATACAGGTTGGAAAGTTGCTCAGGTTTGCTGAAACAAAGTCACTATTTCCCCCTTTGCAGTAGATGTTCCAATGTCTAGTAAGCACATTGGGTTTCACCCCTAATTTCTCAGGGCAGAAGCGGATGACTAAGTTGAATTGCAAGAGGTACTCAGATCATCTGGCTTGGTGGTGGGTAAGGAGCTTTGTGGTGCTGAAGCACTCCAGATTCTTGTGATCAGTGACCACATCAATCAGGTTTCCAGAGCCTTCCAGATACTGCCACCAGTGTTTGAAGGCTTGGCCAGAAGTTCTTTGTCATGAGTGTCATAGTTTAGCTCCATGGAATTGAAGGAGCAGGAGTGAAACACAATAGAGTGAATGTCACCATCTGTGGTGTGTATGGGAAGGAGTGCCACTAGGGCATAGCCAGAAGCATCCATTTCAAGGACCATGCAGGAATCTGGTGCCCATTGAGTGAGATCTGGAGCATGAGTAAATTTTTCCTTAAGCCTGTCAAAAGCCTCTTGGCACTTCTTGTTGAAGTCCCAGGGGAAGTTCTTCTGCATCAAGTGGGTAAGAGAAATGATGCTGTCAGAATATCTCTGAATGAATCTGCAGTAAAAGTTGCAGAATCTGAGGAAAGACTGGATATCCTGGACTTTCTGGGGTACTGGCCAGTCCAGGATAGTCTTTACTTTGTCTTCAGACATCCAGAGTCCATCCATTGATACAATGAAACTGAGATATTCAACTGTATCTTTGTGGAACTCACATTTTTGTGGGGAAGCATAAAGTCCATGCTTCCAGAGTCTCCAGAGGACTTCTTTACCATGAGCCTTGTGATTTGATATGTCAGGATAAAATCATAGAAAATCATAGAAATTGCAGAATAGAGTGAAATAAAATGTGGAACAAATGCAGAAAATAGCCAAGACCCTTGTGTAAGGGCAACCTCAAGCCTCACTTAATAATGAGCTAACAGAGGAGAATCCAAAGTTAACATTATACTACATAATACAAACACTTCAGGCACATCTGTTAGGGTGATACCCACTATCTGCTAGCTGGACTGTGTGGGTTCTCTCTACAAGAAGGGGGTGGGATCCATGTACATGATGGGGGTTTTGATGGTTTTGATGCAAGAGGTTATTAGTAGATAAGTTTGTTGAGAAAGGCTTTTCACACTGCAAGTGTGGATGGAATACCTAAGAGAACACAACTGGGGTCCTCTAGGTGTATATTTATGGTTTATATACTATGTTACACATATTGTACAATTTTGTTACCAACATGCTCATACATGCATGTACATATTGATGCATGCAAAATAAAATTTTTATGCTGACAAAGTGTAGTGTTCTTCAGCATAGGGTAGCATAATTTGACATAATAAAATAAAATAAAATTTAATTAGATAATGGGGCTGTTTCCTAACATTACCCTTTTTTTATGCCTTGACTTCCAGGTGAGAAAATATTGTATCTGTCCTTTTTGTGAAATTTTGGTAAGGCCAGAAATTCATCCCCTCATATATCATTCTCACAATGCAATGTGGAGCATTTGGATTAAGTTGAAAAAATTGGGCAATTGCATTATGTGCTCACTTACAATTCTCTTCAGGTTCCCATGAGTTATTTTTGTTGCTGTAGTTCTTCCACTTTATTAAGAACTCCAATTTATTTCATCAAAGATGTGAGTCTAGAATTTCTTCAACTACATACATATTATAGAGCACCTTCTACCATTATTGGAAGTTGTGGAGTAGTTTGTTGACCAGGAATAGTGGGCAGGCAGTAAGGGCATAGGTGGGAAACATTGATCTCAGAATCAATCTTGAATGATTGAGGTAATTTTAGCACTACCACATTGGGTGAAATTACTTTGGAGATCACATATAGGCCAACTTGTTTCTCCATAAGTTTTCTTGAAGGTCATGGAATATTTAGATCCTGGATACTTAGCCATACCAAATCACCAATTTTGTACTCTGGAGCAATAGCTTGAGTAACAATCCACATGTTGCATCATATCATCACGTGCTTTCATCAATGCTGCCTCCACTTCTTCCTGTACCTTTCACATCTTAGATACAAAGTCTTTTACCAACTGTACCTTGATTTCCCTTCTGGGTTCTATTCCTATACAGGGATAATACCCATAATTAGTGAAGAAGGGTGACATACAAGTAGCCAAATGGAATTTGTTATTGTGGAAAAATTCAGCAATTGCCAACCACTCAGGCTAGTCAGTTTTTCAGTAGTTGACAAACATGCATAGGTACTGCTCCAACTCCTGATTCATTCTCTCTGTCTGCCCATCAGTTTGTGGGTGATATGCCATAGATAATGTTTGATTTCCCAATATATTATTCAACTCTTGCATAAATGCAGAAGCAAATTGGGGTCCATGATCAGAGATAATGGTATCAGGTAATCCATGTAACTGCCATACCTGATTTAGATAGAGGTGCACCAAGCCTAATGATGAGGTTTCTGCAGTAGTAGGAATAACATGGACTTTTTTTGTGAAGGGGTCACATACTATGAATATTGCATCTTATCGCTGAGCTTTGGGTAATCCTGTGATATATATCTTGCCATGGCACTTTAGGTATAGGGTTTGGCATTAATTTACCTGCAGGTTTTTCTGAAAATTTCTTTCCCCTCATGCACATATCACACCCATCCACATACCCCAACACATATTTTGAAATTCTGGGCCACCAATAATTTCTCATTACTAACTCCAATATCTTCCATCTTCCTGGATGTCTAGCAGTTGGCATATTATGATGTAACTGGACAATCTCCATATGCAAATCTTGATCCTGCAGTACATACACCTTTCCTTGGAATAACATTAACCCTTGCTCTTCAACCCATTCATTCCCTTTGATATTACCTTTCTTCTCTCCCTTCAGAGCTTTCACAGCTTCCACTATTTCATTGTCCATCTCTGAATATTGTCTAATTCTAGACAACATTTCTGTTTCTGAGCTATCTATTAATAGATGCCCTTGATGCACAGTGCAAATGCAAAAGTATTCAGGTTTGAGTAAGGTAACATTTTGATTATCCTCCTCCACCCTCCTTTTTTGATCTATACATCTGGATAATGCATTTGCTTTCCTCATTAAGCTTACTGCTTTATGGACTAAGTAAAAATTAAAATGCAATAGGAATAATGCCCAATGTGCTTGCCAATGGTTAAGCTTTTTAGCAAACATGAAGCATTGCAGATTTTGGTGATCTGTCCAAATTTCAATCTGATGTGCACATTCCTCCAAATAATGTCTGCATGGTTCCAATGCTTGATGCTTGTATTATTCCCAACATCTCTTTGTCATACAGATTATAATTCCTTTCTACATCATTCAACCCTCGGAACAAATATGCACAAGGATGCTATTTGTCATCTTCACATAGCATTGATAATACTGCGCCAGTAGCAAAGTCAGATGCATCTAATTCCACTCATAAGGGACATGTGAAATCTACTGGGGCTAATATTGGTTCCTCCATGAACTTCCTCTTCAACTCCTCAAATGCTGTCTGCTGTTGTTCCCCCCACTTCCACACTACTCCTTTTTGCATAAGGTTGTGCAAGGGCACAACAATTTTGGAAAAAACTATGTACAAAGCAACAATAATAATTTGTGAGTCCTAAGAAGGCTTGAACCTCCTTGATATGGGTGGTCACAGGCCAATTGACAATTGCCTGTACCTTGATAGGATCCATTTTTATTCTGTCAGGACTGATCATTAATCCCAAGAACTCAATCTTGCTTGCCTCGAACACACATTTCTCTGGTTTCACAAATAAATCATTCTCTGCCAATCATTGTAGCACCTCTTGTACTATCACTTCATGGTTTTTTTCATCCTCCATAAATATCAGAATGTCATCAATAGATATTATTACCATGCCTTTGTCTATTATGTCCTTGAAAATGTCATTCATCATATTTTGGAAAGTCAGGGGACTATTGGTCATTCCAAAAAAAATGACAAGTGGTTCGAAGGATCCTCGATGCATGGCAAATGCAGCTCTCCACTCATATCCTTTCCTTATTTATACATTATTGTCCCCCCATCATAAATCCAATTTTGTAAAGACCTTGGCTTTTCCCAACTTGTCAATTATTTCTGAGATCAATGGCAAAGGGTACACATTCTTCACTATCCACTCATTCAGAAGATGCCTATAATCTGTACACATCCTTGTCCTCTAATCTTTCTTTGGTACAAAAAATATTGGTGATGTCTGCAGTGATTTTGAAGGTCATATGTATCCCTTGCACAATTGTTCATTTAGTAATGCATCAACTTTTTCTTGTTCCATTGGAGATAATGGATAGACCTTTGATTTCTTCAGCACAAATCCAGGCTTCATCTCAATAGCATGATCCCATGGCTTCCACACTGGCATTCACTCAGACTCTTTCTTCTGGAAGACCGACACATACTCAAGGTATGCTTTCAGTACCCATTCCTCCACTGGTTTCTCCACCTTCACAGTGTTTTTGTCCTATGACTGTCCTCCATGAATTTCTCTAAAGATTTGCTTCTGTCCTTCCTTGTCAATCATGATCAGAACTTGCCCCATTTGGCATTTCCTCATTTTCCACTTCCTCCATCATAACAGAATACTTCCTCAGACATTTTTTCTTTTTTCCTTTCTTCTTCTTTTTCTTTATCTTTTTCACCTTCCTTCCATACACATTACATTCTTTAGGACAATGAGTCATGTGTACTTTCCCAGTTTTCCAATCAATTTCTGGATTATGTTTATGTAACCACAGACATCCAATTATGAGATTGGTTTTTCCAAGATTGCACACTTCAAATATGGCTCATTCCTGATGATCCTGATACTTTAGTATCATAGTCACTTTCTCCTTGATAGTTCCTCCACGATTAATCTTTCCATCAATATTATACACTATTATAGGTTGCAACAGTTTGTGCATGCTAATACTGTTTCCAGTAATTAAGGATTGATTAATGAATAATCCTGTAGCACTGCTATCAAGCAACACCTCTACATCAATAGCTGCATGTGTGTCTACTGTCTTCAATCCTACAGTCAAGGTTATTTTGGGTTCTATTCATGCAGAGCAGATAAAGAATTTAGGGGTTTTCAGAAATAATGCTTGACAATTCTCTTTATCATGTAACTGACAACAGTTGTACTCCTCCTCAATTTCCTTTTCTGGTTTACTCTGGGTTTCCTTGGATACTAATACATTATAATGATTCTGGGTCACCAATGGGGAAACCTTCACTGGGACTCTTCCACAAAATTCTTCTGCTTGTCTTCCTCCAGCTTCACTTCCTTAATTGTAGCTTCTCTAATCTTTCTGTTCTGCCTACAATTCCTAGCAATATGTCCTAGCTGTCCACAGTTAAAACATTTAAGTGGGGCTCATCTTTTTGCTTGATTAATGTCCATTGCATCTGCTAATGCTGCTGACTCTGTAACTATAGGTGTCACTGCCATGCCAGTGGCTGTGCCCTCAGAGTTTGTATCTGAGGTGCCCTTCCTTTCTCAGACTTTCCTCCTGATGACTTTCCAAAGTTGGCATTTCTATACATCAACTTTAACTCCACCGGTTCCTGCCAATATTGCCAATCAAGGTGCATTGCCCAATTGTACCACTCATCCAACCTCTCTAGCATAGAGGGTAGTCAGTAGATAGACTTTAATAAAGAGGGACTTAATCCTGCTTTCAAAAATTCTACCAATGCTGCTTCTCTGTTAGGGTGACACCCATAGTTCTGCTAGCTGGACTGTGCAGGCTCTCCTACAAGAAGGCAGTGGGGTGCATGCGCGTGATGGGGGGTTTGATGGTTTTGATGCAATGGGTTAAAAATAGAATAGTTGGCTGAATTAGGCTTTTTGCACCACTATTGTGGATGGAATACCTAAGAGAACTCAACTGAGGTCTTCTAGTATTTATTTTAGGGTTATATACTATGTTACATATATTGTAGGATGTTGCTACCAACACGCGCATACATGCACATACATATTGATGTGTGTAAATAGAAAATTCCCATGCTGACAAATAATGTGTGTATAGGCATTTGGTAGCATATTTTGATGAAATAAAATAAAATAAAATAAAAATAGCATTATGTAATAGGCATGTTAGGAGACTGTTTCCTAACATTACCCCCCTTTTATGCTTCTACTTCCAGGCAAGAAAATATTGTATCTGTCCCCTCTGTGAAATTCTGGTAAGGCTGGAAATTCATTCCCTTATACACCATTCTAGCAATGCGACACAGAGCATTTGGATTACATTTAAAGAATTGGGCAATTGCCTTACCTGCTCACTTGCAATTCTCCTTGGGTTCCCATGAATTATTTTCATTGGCGTAATTCTTTCACTTGATTAAGAACTCCAATTTATTTTGTCGAAGATGTGAGTCCAAACCTCTTCCACAATATATTCTAGAGCACCTTCTACCATTATTGGACACTGTGGAGTAGTTTGTTGACTGGGAATAGTGAGTGGGCAGTAAGGGCATAAACAGGAAATGTTAATCTCAGGATCAATCTTGAATGATTGAGGTAGAACAACACTAACCCTTGTTCTTCAACCCATTCATCTCCTTTAATATTTCCTTTCTTCTCTCCCCTCAAAGCTTTCACAGCTTCGACCACTTCATCATCCATTTCTGAACATTGCCTAATTTTAGACAACATTTCCATCTCTGAGCTATCCACCAATAAATGTCCTTGATGCATAGCACAAATACGAAAGTATTCAGGTTTGAGTAGGGTAGTATTTTTATTGTCCTCTGTTAGGAAACAGTCTTCTAACATGCCTATTACATAATACTATTTTTATTTTATTTTATTTTAATTTATTTTATTTTATTTCACCAAAATACACTACAAAATGCCTATACATGCATTATTTGTCAGCATGGGAATTTTCTATTTACACGCATCAATATGTATGCGCATGTGCACGTGCGTCCGTAACAACATACTACAATATATGTAAAATAGTATATAACCCTAAAATAAATACTAGGAGACCTCAGTTGAGTTCTCTTAGGTATTCTATCCACAATAGTGGTGTGAAAGGCCTACTTCAGCCAACTAATCTATTTTTAACCTCTTGCATCAAAGCCATCAAACCCCCCATCATGTGTGTGCACCCCACTGCCTTCTTGTAGGAGAGCCCACACAGTCCAGCTAGCAGAACCATGGGTGTCGCCCTAATACAACTATCCTAACGATGAGCGCTGCCTTTCGATCACTGGCAGTCGTAATGTAAGGTGAGGCCTGGCATCAGCTTACAAAAGCAAGGTAAATACATATATACAATTAATTCCGGCTCTTGCCAAAATGATGCATAAGTGGATGTGGTGTGCTGAGACAAATGATGTATGTCCATGTAAGAGAAGGTGCACTGATGGGGTGTTAGGGTGACACCCACTGTTCTGCTAGCTGGACCATGCAGGCTCTCCTACAAGAAGGCAGCAGGGTGTGCGCGCATGATGGGGGGGTTTGATGGTTTTGATGTGAGAGGTTATAAATAGATTAGTTGGCTGAATTAGGCTTTTCGCACCACTATTGTGGATGGAATACCTAAGAGAACTCAACTGAGGTCTCCTAGTATTTATTTTATGACTATATACTATGTTACATATGTTGTACTATGTTGCTACACATGTGTGCACACATGCGTATACATATTGATGCGTGTAAATAGAAAATTCCCATGCTAACAAATAATGCATGTATAAGCATTTGGTAGCATATTTTGGTGAAATAAAATAAAATATTTTAGGGTTATATACTATGTTACATATATTGTAGTATGTTTTTACGGATGCGCGCGCACATGCGCATACATATTGATGCGTGTAAATAGAAAATTCCCATGCTGACAAATAATGCATGTATAGGTGTTTTGTAGCATATTTTGGTGAAATAAAATCAAATAAATTAAATTAAAATAAAATAAAAATAGTATTATGTAATAGGCATGTTAGGAGACTGTTTCCTAACATTCTCCCATATCCATCTGTGAAGCTTCTGCCTTGAACTGCTAAATAAATTCATCCACCATTAGAGAATCTTGGTGCATGGTTTTTAATTTGGCATTACCTGTTGCCTTTAAATTAGGGTCTCCAAACTGTGTCTCCAGTCTCTCCAGAAATTCCTTGAAGGTTGCAAATGGTTTATATCCTACAGCAATTTGATTAATAGCCTCATTTCTCCAGAACTGTGCTTTTTCCCCCTGAATGTATGAGAGAGCAAATATAATCCTAGAGTTGGCTGTATGCAACTCTGGCTTCCTCCCATAGATGTATGATAATATAGAGCTGATAAAGGATTTTGTATTCTTCATGGTACTGTCAAAGATTTGTGGGGGTGCATACTTATGTAAGCACACTTTTCCATTTTCAGATTTCTCTGCTGCCTGCACATCCTCCTGGGACATCCACTCCACCATCTCCACCATCTCATCATCTTTGTCTTCTATCATTTCTGGTTTTACATATTTCTGCTTGTCTGGACTGGGATGCTGCCAATACTGATACTAATTGTGACATTTGCACTGTAAGCACATCAATTTTTGCTTCTAGGCACTGGCATGGGAACAGAGTTAGGACTAGAGTTAGAAGTTGAAGGTTCAGACATAATGATTTGATCTGTGATGAGTCACTTCTTTGACAGATTCAAAACTTGGTTTTTGGGACCTCTCCAAATGTCTGCAGGTCACATGATTCAGTAACTCGGGTACTAAACTCGGGAAAACCTGTGACTCAGTAACTCATTGACTGTTCAGCTTGTGAAGCACTTCGGATCAATATCCCTTCCAATGGTGCCTGATCTTGGGGATAGTACTGAATTCAGCTTGTAACTAAAATAGTCATCTGAATAGAGTAAGGTAAATCTCGACTAAACCAGATCCAAGTGGTTGTCTGGTTGCACCTGTCCTAATGGTGTACACTGCCTCTCGATCACTGGTGGTTGCAATGTAAGGTGAGGCCTGGCGTTGTCTGACAAAAAAAAGGTCGATTATGTATATACAATTACTTCTGGCTCATAACAAAAGGATGAGTAATTGGATGTGGCATGGTGAAACAATGATGTATGCACAAGTAAGAGAAGGTGCACTAATTGGGTAGTTGTGTTCTTCTGTTAGGGTGACACCCACTATCTGCTAGCTGGACTGTGTGGGTTCTCTCTACAAGAAGGGGGTGGGATCTGCATGTATGATAGGGAAATTGATGGTTTTGATGTGAGGGTTATTAATAGATGAGCTGGTTGAGAAAGGCTTTTTGCACTACAAGTGTGGATAGAATACCTAAGAGAACCCAACTGGGGTCCTCTAGGTGTATATTTAAGGTTTATATACTATGTTACATGTATTGTACAATGTTGTCACCATGCACTCATACATGCATGTACATATTGATGCATGTGAAATAAAATTCTCATGCTAACAAAGTGTGGTGTTCTTCAGCATAGGGTAGCATAATTTGACATAATAAAATAAAATAAAATAAAATTAGGTAATGGGGCTGTTAACAGCTAGGCAGTGGGTCAGGTGAAAAACAGCATGCACTAAAAGCAGGAGTGTCTGGGACAGTGTGTAGAAAGTCTGAGAAGCTCTGCGAGTTGTCTTCTACTCTGTACCTGCCTATCTTGGCAGCATGTCCAAGATCTTGAGCTTTGAGAGAGTATTTTATACTGTAAGGGCAACCTCAAAGCCTCACTTAGAAGTGAGCTAACAGAGGGGAATCCAAAGTTAATATTATACTACACAATACAAACACTTCATGCCCACCTAACAGAGGGGAATCTGAAGAGAAAATTCTATGGATCAATCTGTCGATGCCCAGTATATGTGATAGACCCAAAAATCAAATAATAGGCTAAAAATAGCAAAAGGGTGGAAATAGGCAGATCAAGCTGTGGAATGATGTCACCTTGATGAATAAACATCCAGAAGGGGTACTGCATCTAAGAATAGAACTGTCAACATGTACCAACATGGGAAAAACTGAAAAATAATCATGAAATAGGAATAAAATCATAGAAAACCATAGAAAATGCAGAATAGCATGAAATAAAACATAAAGAAATATGGGATGAATGCAGAAAATTGCCCAGATGCCTGGGATGCCTCCCTTCCCCTTACACCTTGGGGCACCTCCTAGTCCCCTTACAGTCTTCCTATGTAAAAAGCTCATTTTTAGGGGTCACTTTCAACAGATCCTGCCTGTCATTGAAGAGTTCACAACCACATATTGTTGGTGCTTCCTTGCAGTGCTCTCTTTGGCAACATATCAAAGTTCTTCATCTCAAAATCAACATGCGATTGAACACAGATGATCTTCAAGAGTGAGAGTTTGCAAAGTGGCAGTTGGAGGTTGTTGAGCAGCACGCTATGCACAGTGTAGAGTGCTCACAGATCTTACTACTTACCTGTTGAGTTGGTTAGTGTGCTAAGTAACTTAGGTTAGAGGGCATAGAACTCTCTGTATTGCTAGGTAGAGGTACAGCATACTTATATACCTAGAGAGCCTACATGGTCACATGAGGCTCAGGTCACGTGAGGCTCAGTGGGGTGGAGAAAAGGGCGGTGTACCACATGGAACCCTACAGGAACTGCATGGTTCCTGTCCACAGGTCATTATAACATATTTGTATACATGTATTTATATATATATGTGTTTTAAGGGTTCTTACACTGAGGCATGGAATAGGTGCCACGTGTGCAGATTTAATTCAACACCCCCCCACAAACTGTACCGGCATCGACCTGGAGGGGCTTTATGATTTAAGGTGCCATGTATAGGTACTAAGTTTGAACATCAAATTGAATTCTGAGGGAGCTTCTAAATTTCTTGAAGAGCTGCCTCCCAAGATTTTTAGTAAACATATCTGCCAGGTTTTCAGTTTCCAGGATGAAGACGACTGTGACCTTGCCATCTTCGATACATTTGCGTGTATAATGATAGTGAATGTCAATATGTTTAGTCCTTCTTTCCTGAATGGGGTTAGATCTGAAAAAGATTGACCCCTGATTATCAGTCCAGATAGGCACCTTACTTAAGAGATATCCCAATTCAGAAAATAAGGATGTGATCCACACTATCTGCCAACAAGTGTCAGAGAGAGCCATGTATTTGGCTTCTGTGGAACTAAGTGCTACACTTTTTTGCATACGGGACTGCCAGCACACAATGCCTCCTGCTAAGGTGGCAAAGTAACCCATTGTGGACTTGCATTTCACAATGTCGGATGCCCAGTCCGAATCAGTAAAGGCTTGAAGGCCCTGTTTGCCATGGCCATCATAGATAAGCTCATATGATTGAGTACCGACTAAGTAGCACATTATGTAATGTGCCTTATCGAGATGTTCTTTACTCAGATTAGCTGAGAATTGTGACATCTTTATCACTGCGAAGGCGATATTGGGGCGAGTTCCAAGCATCAGATACAATAAAGACCTGATCACTGATTGAAACTCAGTTCTAAGAGCCAGATTAGGCTCATCAGGGTTTTCTGTAGGGACATATCCCATGGGAAGTGGAGTGGGGGATGCCTTGGCATTCGTCATTCCGAACCGAGCTAGCACAGTGGCTAGGTAGGTTGTTTGGTTCAGAGTGATTCTTGATGTGCCTTGTGTTATGCACATACCAAGGAATTCAGTAACATGACCAGTGTCTCGACACTCCCAATGCTTGAGACAAGCATTTTTCTTTTCCTCTACAAGGTGTTTGTTCTTCCCCAAGAACACACCGTCATCGACATAGATTATTGTGATGACAATGTCTTTACCATTTTTGTAGATGAAAATGCTGGCATCTGAGCTGGCACATTGATGATACTCAACACGGAAACCCAAACAAAACCTACTAAATGGCTTCAGATGGTATAACATGAGTCAGAGGAAGGGTGCAAGGTGGTACTAAATATCACTGCTGAGACCAAAACAATGTGTTTAGTGACATGAAATAATAAGTGATGGTTTGAATAATCTGTAAGAGCATATGAGGTCATTCGAAAGAGTTCAAAAGAGGTTCGAAGATGTGCAAAATAGGTTCGAAAAAGGTTCAAAGAGGTTCGAAGTCATGCGAAGTAGTCTGAAGAAGTTCGAATAAGTTCGAAGAGGTTCGAGGTATATCGAAGAGCAAGTTTAACAAATGTGAAGTGTTTGTTGAATGGCGGTAGGCAATAGGTGATAAAGTGGAGAGCGAATAAGATAGTTTCAAAACAGTTCGTGATATTTCGCAGAACTTAGAGATGTGACACCAAGATAAGACTAAAGAGAATGATTCTTAAATCTGATGATAGCTAGAGGGTAACTTGTGCTGTTCCCCATTACTTCTATATTTTGTTATTCTAACTAATACAAGTCTATATACAATCCGAAGAAATAGTACTAAAAAGGAAATAATAACAGGTGTAGAACATGAGTCAGTATGCACAGCAAATAAAGGTATTGTAAAACATGAAACAAATGAAAAATGATAATAAGTGAAACATTTGGTGTTGCCATATAGTAAGAGTACTTCTCTTGTTGTTTCAATAGATTGTTGAAACCCCAAAACTGCCATTATCATACCCTAATTCTTTTATTGTCTCTCCTTGCGTCCGGTAGTGCTCGATATGCATCTAAATAGTTCACTCCAGTTGAGCATCGTGTATCAAAAGTGTTTTAAGACAACTATACAGTGGCCAAAGTCATTCGAAGTGCTGCAAAGTCATTCGAAGTGCTGCAAAGTCATTTGAAGTGCTGCAAAGTCATTTGAAGTGCTGCAAAGTCATTTGAAGTGCTGCGAAGTCATTCGAAGTGTCGTGAAATGGTTCGAAAGCATTCGAAATAGTTCGAAGTCATCCGAAATAGTGCGAAATTGTGCGAAAATGGTTCAAAGTCAATTTCGTGGCATTCATAGCAATTTGGAGTGTGTGTCATAATGTCTCAATGCAAGTGGGAATGTTCTCCAGACCTTAAAGCATGTAATGAACCTATCAGCATTTGAATCCAATGGATCGCATGAATGCCTCTAGCTCTGTCCACCATGCTAGGGTGGCCTGTTTAAGGCCATACAATGCTTGGCGTAAGCGCATGACTTTGCGCTCTTTACCTGGGATGACAAATCCCTTGGGTTGATGCATGTAAATTTCCTCATCTAGTTTGCCATACAGGAATGCAGTTTTTACATCAAGTCCCATCATGTACATGCCTTCTAGGGCACTCAGGGCAAACATGAGGTGAACTGTCTCGTAGCAGACCACTGGAGAGAATATCTCATCATAGTTGATGCCTTGTGAGAAGCCTTTGGCCACGAGTCTGGCTTGTTTTTATCCATCGGATTTTACAGAGAAAACCCATCTATTTTTGATGGCCTTTCAGCCAGCAGGGAGATCTATGATGTCATAGACATGCCATTTATGGAGGGCCTCTAGTTCCTCCAGGCATGCAGTTCTCCACTCTGATTGCACAGGCTTGGGTAAGTGCACAATGTCATGATACTGGATTGGAACAGGATCTGATACTGTAGATAATGCAACTGCTTTGCTAAGCAGAAGGTGCATCAGATACATTCCACCTTTGGCAACATAATTATCCCTTCTAGAGCCCCAATATGATGGGGTACCCAGATTGGGTAACCACCATCCTCGCTCCTCATTGGGATTCTGGTGCCAAATCCATGGCACCTCAGACTCTTGAGGTTGAGGGGGGTGTCACATACTCTAATCCCAAATTATCCGGGGTCTGTGCATGAGGAGTTCTACTTGCCACTGGTGGTTGAGAGGGCCAAGCTGGCACCTCTTCTTTGACCTGAGGGAGGGCTGGAGCGCGACTCCTGCCTTCTCCTGCTGGTTCCCACCATTGGCACTCCCATGCAATGTCTCATTCGATTTGAACGGGGTCACAATTTTCACCATAGACATTGCCTGGACAGGTTGGGACTCATTGCTGCCTGTTTGATCACCTTAGTGGAGGTATGGGGGCCTCTACTGCTGGCAGTGCTGGACTAGGCTGGGACGATGGACCCGGTGCACCTGCCAGTGCAAATGGATCAGCACCCTGAGGCGGATCGCCAAAGGAGCTGAACAGTGGGTCTCTAGACATTTCAGGGGTTCCAGACCCTGATTGTGAAGGTGGTGGGAACAGAGCTCATGGAGGAGGATTTGGCACTGGTGGAGCATAATGCCTGCAGCCCAGATAGAAGCTGTCATCACTTCCTCCATTGCTATCGTCCCCTGATCCCCCAGAGTGGTCATCATCTCTGGAAGGGGGTATATTCCCGAGATCAGTTTTTGCTGGGGTCTTGGCCCCAGGACAATGAGGGAACAGAGTCTCATCAAAGAGTGCCATAGCACTGACAAATATTGACCCTGATGGGCGCATAAAGTGCCAACCCTTGATGCCATCTGCCAGGCCGATGTACGTCATGAGCTCCAATCTTGCAGCTAACTTATTAGGATGCTTCTCTTTCAGCAGATAAACATAGACACTACATCCAAATACCTTCTTGTCACTCAGATTGGGCTTCTCGCCATCGAGATCTTCGATCGGAGTTTGCCATTTCAGGTGGTTTATTGGTGTTCAGTTGTAGAGATACGTAGCATGCTCTACACAAAATTCCCACCATGATTGTGGTAGACAGGCAGTAAAGTGCAATGTTTGTGCTTTCTCCATTAATGTCCTGATCGCACATTCAGCGTAACCATTTTATTGGTGGATGTGGGGCACCAACATCTTAATTTTAATCCCAGCCTCTTTGAGCTGGGTTATGAGTTCCCGATCATGGAATTCCCCCCCAGAATCAAAATGCCAATGCCTGATTTTTGTATCATATTGCATTTTGGCCATCGCCTTGAACTGTCTGATTGACTCAGCAGCATTGGACTTTTTTCTCAGGCACTGACTCCACATGTGCAAAGTTTGATCATCAACAAATACGATAAAATATTTGTACTTGTGATAACTGAGTATTGGTAATTCCTTCAGATTGGAATAGATCAGCTGGAAGGCCTTTTTGGCCCGAGACTCAGATCCAGGGAATGACTTTGACATCATTTTTCCCTTGATGCACCCTGGACAAATGTGCCTGTCCCTTGAAATTTTTAAATCCTTGAGAAACTTATGGGTGTGTTTTGGCATCTGTCGCATGACAGCTTCGCTCGGGTAGCCAAGCCGCTTGTGCCAAATGTCATAGTCAGCAATATAGATAGTCGCGACTTCTAATCTCTTAGTGCTCTGACTGTGCGAATCACACACATTGATGGTTTCGCCGTGTATTATTGGCATCGCATCACAAAGTAAATTATTTTACTGTTTCCTTTTACAGCATATTCCTCAGCAATGAGGAACACTCCCATTGACATAAGCTGACTTGTGAAATCTGGGAGATAGAAAATGGGGGATAAGCGCATGATGCATGACTCTGTCTTCCCGTTAACTTTTACCTGATGATGAATCAGGACAGCGCCTTTGCCTTTGATCGAAGTCACGCTGGTAGCGGTCTTGACCTGCCATTTCTCAGACATAGGCAAATCCTCATAGGAGGTGAAGTCTTTCATCTCACCAGTGAAGTGCAATGATTTAGCACTCTGTCAGAGTACTTTTGTTTAGCACATGATGAGCACCAAAAAGGCACATCATCGCTCCATGATGTCATGTCAGAGGGAGGCTAACCCCATCACAAAAGCAATGAGGTGCTCAGCACAGTGAAGCATGTCGGTAGTAAGACCTGTGCACAACGTGTGAGTTGGAGCCCTGAGGGGCTACAGTACAACTCCTTCCAACTAGAGCTCGAGGAGCTCATAGCTGTGCAACATCGCTTCCAGGGCCCATAACCTGTTGAGCAGTGCACTATGCGCAGTGTAGAGTGCTCACAGATCTTACTACTTACCTGTTGAGTTGGTTAGTGTGCTAAGTTAAAGGGTGTAGAACTCTCTGTATTGCTAGATAGAGGTACAGCATACTTATATACCTAGAGAGCCTACATGGTCACATGAGGCTCAGGTCATGTGAGGCTCAGTGGGGTGGAGAAAAGGGTGGTGTACCGCATGGTTCCTGTCCACATGTCGTTATAACATATTTGTATACATGTATTTACATATATATGTGTTTTAAGGGTTCTTACACCGAGGCACAGAATAGGTGCCACGTGTGCAGATTTAATTCAACAGAGGTTGGAAAGGGTGGTCATGCAGATGAAGGTGCCAATATCGAGCTTCCAAATCATTTCAAGTGTCCTGAAAATACTCTGGCCTCCCTCATTGACACCATCTATCCTGGCATCTATGATCATACTCAGCATCCTGATCAGGACTTCTCAGAGTGGATTCTCCTGACAAGCACTTTAATAGCTTTACCAGTTCTTAACACTACTTTCTGTTGCTCTGATATGCAATTCATGAGTTGGCCATTCATAGTTCCATCTGGATTGCCTCAATTTTGAGGTGGCACCTCAAAATTGGTGTTGTTTGAACCATGTTCAACCTGCCAAGCATCAACATTAATAGAGGGACCCAAAAAATGATGTCTTTTCTTAGTTCCATTAAAATCTGCTCATGTTTGTTGTGAGACTTTTTTTTTGGCCTGACATTTCCTTTTTTGGGAGGGAGGGGGGTCAGGCCTTCCACCCATTAAAAAATTGCCTTCCCCAGGCAATTTTTGCAATCCCGGTTTCCCAGCATCCTCTGCACGCATAGTCTCTGGTAGCTGACCTAATATATGAGATGATAAGTCGATCTGATTGATATAAGGTCTGCCCCAACTTAAGAGTGGCATAGTGAGGGGGTCCCATCGGTTGCCATCGGCCGAAATCACACAGGAAATATATCGTACATGAGGTTTGATCAGTAGATAAGATTGATAAGATAGATAAAAAATTGAACGAGATTCAGCTGGAGGATTCAAGCATGGAGACCCCTCGTAGGCCGACGTTGAACACAGAGACATAGTACTACCAAAAAAACGCAAGCCACACAGTCCCCCGCAAAAGTTGAAGGAAATCCTTGATTCCATCAAAGCTACAAACTGGACGCTATCCGAATTCTTCTATTATCTTTTGCAATTGGAAGGTGCCAGTGAAGACTCACAGCCTATAGTTGAGAGTGTCAGCACAAGCAAATGGTTACTGGGATGTTAAACGGCACCTCGAAACCTTCATTTGGTGTTATAATCGACCTCATACAAACTTGCATCCCTTATGCCGTGGTATCTGGTACTTTGCTGTCAAAGCTCATCACTCATGAAACTCATATTATCCTGATTTTAAATAATAATAAATTATTTCCAAGCTCTATGAGTGGGGTTACAATTAATGCAATAGGATGGGGGGGGGTTGGGGTATTCCAGCAACGGGGTTCCCAAGGAGATGTTCCATAACCAGAAGTGGAGCATAAAAAGCAGTGGTTTGCCGCCAGTGGGTGCAATAAGTACGAGAGAAATTTTGTCCAGTGTGTCAACCCAAGATTCAAGCTGGTACGAGCGGGGGCCATTGGTTCATTGAGGTACGCGCTGCTCAATAATCCCGCGAATCCGCGCACGCCCTTCCATAGATCGCCATGAGTGCGGCTCGGGGCGGATGCCTCAGGTGATGAAACGTTTTTCTTTCGGCAGACTTTCGGACATAAATGAATGACAAAGCATCCTCTTTAGGATATGTTTGGTACAGCTTGGTGTCCAATAACTACTGACCTCTAGGCAATGAGTTTCAGGCGGAGATCAAAAAGTTGCCAAATTTACGATCAATGTACTGGCCAACAATTCAGTCCGTACATTGAGGCGATTGAGACTAACATTAATAACCTTCGAATTCGCGAAACTGGGAGTAACTTCAGTTTCATGCATCAATCTAGAGTGGAGATCTTGGCAAGCCGTGTATATAACTCGCGCTATGTGACCCAATCTTGTTTGCATGTTTCCGTGACTAAAAAATGTGGGACGTAGAATCCAGGTACATCAGCGATAATTTTTCGCTTTGTGAAGTGTTTATACGGGGTATTGGACCTGCAGGGAACGAGACGTAAGGAATCCGTTAAAGGTTGTACACCAGTACACCAAGTTGGAGGTTCTTCCAAGTGGGGGATCCAGTCATCACGGAACTGCAATATAAGCCATGGTTTCTCGTTGGTAATTCCATGCCGCAATCTTAAGCTGATTCTGAGATTAAAAGACATGTCCAATGTCTCTGCAAGACTAGCAAGGATTGCATAACGGACCGGGTCTGGTATGTCCTTGACCCGGGAAAAAAGTATTGTGATTCCTCCATCATCTCTTTGGGAGCCAGCGTGCACGTAGGTTCGTACAGGCGGTAGAGAGAGCGGAGAGGTGTGTCACACGAATACGATATATCGCAACAACCCAGTGCTTCCGTCTCAAGCTAATGTCACGATCTGCCATTAGGGCTGGAACTGGCAATTGAGCAGGGACAGAGTAACGCCATGGAAATGGCCAGATAAGTATCATATCGCATCGTGGAAGGGACGAGGACAGCTTGATGCATTGCGAAAGAAATGATCAAGTGCTTACGGTGTGAATTTACGGTGAAGAGAAACGGTTTACCTTGCCAAAAAATTGCATCTGAAGCAATAGAATCAGCTGGCTATCCACAGGCGACGCCGCGAAGAGGCACTGCGCTTGAGACATCCTAGGGCATCAGCAAAAGCAAAGGACCAAGACTGGATCCGAGTCGCCAATACGTTTACGTAACTCCACCACTTGAAGCCCATCTCTGCCACCTGGTTACTCGTACTCTTTGTTACTTTGGGCCGTATGGCTGAAACCACGCAGGAGGGAATCCAACACAGCACGGCGTCTGATGTGAAGTCTAATGACAACAGGCATGACAACCCCAAGGTCAACGGTTACGATACGCACAACCATGTGTCCCATACTGCGTCTGACCCAGATGCTCAAGAGATGTTAATATCATCCCTACGTTCTCAAATACAGGATCTATTCTCTCAGGTAACCGGGCTAAATAACAAGCTTGTAACATCATACGACCGAGTCTCTGATTTGGAGGACAGTCTCCACGTCACCTCAGCCAACCTTCGCTCCTCAAACATTAAAATCTCTCAACTAGAATTAGAACGGACTGAGCACTTATCTGCGCTCAACACTGGTCTTCTAGTGGAGAAGTCTCATGTTACTTCGGAACTGAGTCGGTTAATGGAAAAGGCCACAGAGGAGGCTGCCCAGCGCGGGCAGGCAGAGAGTGCTCGTGTCGCCATAGAAAAAGAACTGGATGACCTTAGCGCCACGTTATTTGGTCAGGCAAATTCTATGGTTGCAGAGGCACGGTATGCGCAACATCTCAGCGAGCGCAAAGCTGAGGCATTGGAACGCGGCTTGAAGGGAGCTGAAGAAGTCGTCCAGATAATGCAAAAGCAGATGCAGGCGTTACAGACTGACAAGGAGGGGGCAGAGCGGAAACTTGAAGAGATGGAGGGCATCTTGGGCAAGGGGAAATGGATGGAGAGGCGGAACAGTGCTAATTGTAGCAACAGTCTCGTCACGATGCGCTTGATGAGCTCCCACACTCCATACCAAGAATTCCTGTTGTTCGTCGCGCACCTTCGTACCGTTCATGCTTCAACACCACAACCGCCGATGATGACAGCGTTGCTTACGTCGGCATTCCTTGTGCGATTGTTAAACGAAGACTCGTCAGTGTTTCTTTACCACCCACACATATCACATTCTAATTGCTTCCATCTTCCCTCAGGGAACCAACTGTCCGTTTGGACCTCGCACCATCACTGAACTGGCTGTCCCGCCGTTCTGTACTCTCGGCTATTCACACTGGCCAGCTGACAATTGAGCCTGTGTCGTCGGGCACTCTTCTGCAAGAGTCTTTCTCTGTTCAGAGCAGTATACCCGGGCTCAATAGCGGCAATCCGTGCCTCTCATGTGCTCTCTGTGGGGCACCTATCTTCCCAACAGCGGAAACCACCCGCCCTCAATCTGGTTCCATGGCGTCGTGGGGTACCGCTCTCTTCAAGAAACCTGTAACTAACTCGATACCATGGACCAATTCCCGATCGCCCTCTCCGCCGCGCCCCATCGCACCTACGCATAACCTGCCAACCCTGCCCCAAATCCATATATTCCGCCTCGCTCCTCAGACAACAAACACCTCCATCTCTCTACCCCACCACTCCGACCCTCCACCACCCTATTCGAGCCCCTCACAGTCTCAATCCCCCATCTACCCACTGTGTACCAATGGGTGGTGCCTCGCCCGCCTGCGTACCACATGCACGCTGTGGGCGTTCGTGCGTACGGGCATCATTGAGAAGGTGTGGGAGGAGGAGATGCCCAACATCGTGCCACCACCGACGAGCGTACCTACTACTACGGGTAACGAGAAACCTCCGGTACCGCCTAGACGAAGGGGGCTGTGGAAGATGGCGAGCGCCCTCGGTGAGAGAGCGGTGAGTTGGAGTGAGGGTGACAAGGATAAGGGAAAGAAGTTATTTCCGCAACATTCAGCCTCAGTTTCGTCTTCGCCCGCACCAACGCCCCCTCCTCCACTACCCCACGGATCTGTAGAGAAAAGGCGGCTTCCCCCGCCGCCGACGCATCCTTCTGTTGTTGTAGCGCATCCCTCACCTGTTAAACAAGCTGTCCCGCCTCCTTTGCCCAAACGCAGCGCAGTGCGGCGACAGCCTAGCGCGCCTACTATCGCATTCACTTCAACAACCCCACAACCTCAACTTCCTGTCTCCTCAACACCCCTGCCTCCCATCAGTGTGGACAGTACCATACCTGAGGCTCCTGCCATCGCTGCCCCTGACATACTGGCGCCGTCTCTACCATCTCCACCACCGCAGAGATCACCGCACCGTCCGGCCACACCCGCGAATATACCCTTGCCCGAGTCGCGGCCACATACGCCCCCTGTTGCAGCAGGAACCACAGTCACAGCCACGGCTACACCTCCGCCTTTGCCAAAAAGAGCGGCTGCGCGGAGTTCAAGGTTGACTGGGGATGGATTGTCAAGGGCAGGGACGCCTGCGGCTGGTGCTGCTCCTAACCTTGGCCGTGATGCTGATCCTGCTCCGACGAAAGTTGATGAGGATAATATCAAGCGAGATGAGGAGCCTTCTCTGGAGAAGCCTGAGCCAGCAAAAGCACAGGAGGAAGATGTTGAACTGAAGGAGAATGAGAATGGAAATGTGGCTGTCGATGGCGGACATGTGGAGCCGCCTGTTCCGCTGGAGACAATGGATGAGAAGGGGAATACACCGGAGGAGGAGGAAGAGCAAGTTGCGCCTTCGAAGCCTCTTGCTGATCTGGAGACGAAGTTGGAGGTTGAGAAGGATGATAATGATACTTCGGATATGGAAGAGCGGGCGGTGGATGCCGAGAAGGCTGTGGAGGGGAATGATAAAGATTGGGAACAGGTACAGGCTGAAGACGTGAACGAGGATGAGGATGTAATGTCTGATGAGGTCAAAAACCCGAAATCTAACGAGTACAATGAAGCGTTCGTCGGTAATACGACATGGGAGGAACGAACGTGGAAGGAGCTCGTCAGGCTGCGGGAAGAGATGTTCTGGGCTCGAATTGGTGCGCTCAGGCATTGACGAGTGCATTTTCGTTGAGACCTCCTCACCTCGGTTACTCTACAAAGTCTGTACATAGGATATGGCTTTATATGTTTCCCCCACGTATGCCACTACTATATACAACGATACCCCAGTATCTAACCTCCCAGACTTATTCTACTTTCGTTACATAATCATTTCGTTGCCGACGTAATGATAAAATAATGTTATTCCTTCCATAGACGTAAATACTTGTCCAGTAGTTTATATCACATTCATCCCATCTTGGACTTCTAGACTCACATAGATGTCTAGTTGCTTACGATGTCTGGTTGGTCAGGTGAACTGTGCTCCAAAAAAAAAAGGCATATCCTATCGGCCGGCCGATATCCACTGATCATGGCGCCTCACGAGCTCCGCGACAATATCCTCTTCTATTTCTTTGACGTTGCCGGTGTCCAACAGAGGAGAGGAGGCTGGGGGGTTGATCCGGAGCCATGATTCGACGAACGAAGATTTGCTGTCGATGTCGTTGGTAGTGACAGTGTTCTCTTCTGAAGAGGAAGGCGAGCCGGCTTTGCGGGACACGAACACCACCTCGTACTTCCGATGATTGAGATCGTTGCCAATGACGACTTGGTGGCCGTACCGCTCAAGAGCGGCGCATGCTTTGGGAACGATAAGCTGCCCATCTGTTTCGAGCTGGTTGGGTTATTGTCATGATTGTAAACGTTATGTAGTGCAGAACGTACTTTGAAAGAGACGACGAAGCCCTCTCTCGTCCACTCGTCCACCATCGATTTCAATATTTTCGGCACCTGATCCATCTCGATGAGTAGACTGCCTTTCCCTGATTGGATTTTGTGCTCAGACTAGGGTAGAAAAAATACATCATTCTGGAAGAACTTGTATAGCAGTAAATGACCCACCATCCTCTGTCTCGGGAGGAAGAAATCACTGACAGCCGCAGCGAGGTAGTACATCGATTTTCTTCTAAGGACAGAAAGCTCGTGGCTGACAGCTCTGAGGAGCCAAAGGTAATCGTTGACGGTTACAAACGTCAGCGTATGCAGTGTTCCCGCGGCCTGCACGCTCTTGTAGGCCGTCAGGACATCCAGCAGGTGCCGCCGTTTGTTATGGGTAACACAGATGTCCGGTGGGGAAGCAGCACCGTTTGACGATGCCTCAATCTCCAGGAAATCGAGGAATGGGTTGGTCGAATGCGAGTAGTGCCGGCTGAACGGCTGGAGACTGAACTGACGGTGCATGAAGATAACGGCATATCCTGCTTGTAGGAAGTATTCTGCAGATGTGGCTCCTCGTGTTCCTATATGACATCATGGTAATGCAGACAATCAGATGGGACGAAGGAGATAACAGACCAGCACTGAAATTATCTAGGAAACGTACACTACATTGGCGATACAAGGGTCAAACACATTTGTGAGCTCCGTTTTCGCCCGTCTCAATACAGCTGAATGCTCTCACACATTGAGCTCTAGAGGCACAGTCGTTCCACCGCTCTGTATAAGCAAATTGACTAGTTAAGAGTACGGAGTAGAGAGAGAATAAGAGGCGTACAGTCACTAGAACAACCTTTCGCCCCTCGTTCACTTGTCTGGACACGAATTGTCGGACGAGATTGACATCGTGATCGAGAGACGGAGGCGGGGGTTGTGTCGCGTAATACGATTCCGCTGAAAACGTGGATCCTTCAACGTCAACAGACATAACGGCAGTCAGGGACAATTTATAGCACTTGAAGCTTCAAGTTGAATGGACCCAGGTAGAAGTGAGTGATGTAGGCTGGCAGATATGGTGGATATGGATAGTGGAGACCATGGGAACACCGTCAGTCACCGTTACAACGTTCATGCTCGACCATGGTCCACAATCGCGCTCCATATACACAATACTCGAACTAATGTTACTGGAGAGCGAAAGCGATACTTATATCGCTTTCAAGGCGCACAGTCATCTGGCTGAGGATGTCTTCACATTACTGGTGAAGACATGTGGAACTTTGGTTGTGCTGTCGGCTGCATTGAGACAGCTTCACCAGCTTATCTTTATCGGTTCCCAACGGCGAAGCTAGAATTGTCTTCATATACATCTTCTATTAAGCTCCAATGGAGATACAGTCTTTCGATCTAATTTGCGTTTATGAACAACAGATGATAACGCGCAAGACTGTCCAAGTCGGCGATTTCATCATCCGGGGTTGGGTTTAAATTAGACGCCCTGAGTTGCTCGTGCGTATTGACTTTTAGGACAGGCGCCAAAATGATACGTCCTCCGCTAAACTCTTCCCTTCATGTCTACCCGACCTACTCACCCTCCTCCTGTTATTATCCATCCCAGTCGCTCACGACTTCGTTCCCAATCCCCTACTCACTCCACATTCACTGTTATACAACAACCCTCCCGTAGTCGGTCGCGATTTCACGATACCCACAGGTCGCAGTCTCCAGTTATTATTGTACATCAACCCTACGCTCGACCACGAATTCACGAACCCCAGCGTTCACGATCTCCGGTCATTATACAGCAGCAACATCACAGTACACGAGCACATGAACACCATCATTCCCCAGTTGTTATACGCCAATCCCCGGTGGTTGAACGCCAACATTCCCGATCTCCTCCCCCAGTGATTGTTCAGCAATCCTACGATGGGTCGTATTACGAGCGCCAGCATTCCCGCTCTCCTCCTGTTCATGTACAGACTTCCACTTACCATGACATACCCAGGCGGAGCCGCCCTGGTCCAATGGGCCGCAGAACTCCATCTCCCCCTACGCAAAGTTATGTAGCTCAGGATGCTTCTTATATCCTTCCTGAAAATTCATCATTCTCTGGAGGATACTACCAACCAGAAGGAGTGGGTTACGACTACGGACACTACCCATCAAGAGGACCCGGAGGCCGTGGGCGCTATTACGACCCCTACCCGCCAGGAGAAGGGGGCCCAGTGTACACCGCTGTAGATCCATTCCGGCCCTCTGTTGCCTCCAGCATCAATTTTGCACCTCACTCTCAATATGACATTGATACCAGTCTGCATTACCCTCCTCCAAGTCATGGAGTCTATTCGGTTTCACGCGTCACTGCGTGGAAAACTATGTTGCTTGACAGCTTGAAACTATTCTGCGCATTCTTCTTTGATACATTGCCTCGCCAAATCTATCTGTACTTTCTCCTCCGTTTACCCGCCTTTTATTTCTCTCGCGTGGCGCGTATCTTCGAGGAAGCCGATATGACCATGGCAGAAATTAAAGGCATGGCTTTTTCTACCTTGGGCCCGGTTATGGAACCATATACTATCGCACCCGACTGGGACCGCACAATTCCAGCTCTTAATTCCAGGCTCAAAAATACTTGGGAAGCATTCATTGATTCATTGCTCAGAGAATGGAAGACCCTCAATATTGTATCTGTGTTATTGTTGACGTGCGTCTTCTGATAGCTAATATCAAATCCTGCATCTTATGATTGTTGATTGGACTCTCATCTCCCATATCTAGTGCCATCCTCACCATCTTAACAATTCCAGGTGCTCAGAATGATGCTATAGCGCGTCATGCTGCACTTTTGTCCTTGATCTGCTCTCTCATGAGTCTTCTTTATGGTTGCATGTATATAATCCGTTTCGGAAGCATGAGAAAGGCATACAAGGCTGCAGAATGGGCAGCAGTACGTACTTATTTCTTGGACAGTATATGCTATAGGGACGGAACTAATTTTTATGTTCTGGTCAAACTAGGAGGCTCAGAAAACAAAAACCCTCATTTGGTGGAACGTATGGGTTCTGCTTGCAATGCCAGCGATATGGCTAGCCTGGCAAGTGTCCCCAGATTGACCAGTCAACTACCAACTAATAATATGCCTTTATTGATTAGGTCAATTGTTCTATATGTCGTCTGCATAATAGCATTCGTATGGCGGACTGGAACGAATGACCCTCCTTATGCTCCCTTGTCATGGCATTCAGCACTTGGTCCCCGGATCGCGATTTCCGGTGTTCTTGGACTTGGGGTCATTTACCTCCTCTTGATTTTGAATACCTTTAGATGGTACGGCGACGCTATGGATAAAGCTTGGAGTGCCAGAATCGCAGGTTGGGCAAAGGAAAGATATTCCTATGAAAAAGAGCAGGCTGTATACCACGACGAGTCACGGCATTCCAAGGATCGCGCATCATATTCTTACTCTTCGAGTCCGATTGTGATCCATTCGTCGCGTGATCCATCCACGCAGTACCCTCGACAACCTGTCTGGGTGGCCCCGCCCCAAACTCCAGTGCACAGCATGCACGTCTATCCTTCACTGCCGAGCATGCGTAGCTATGCACAGAGCGTGCAAGACTATTATCCGCAAGAGCAGAGCATGCATGGCTATTCTTCAGTGCAGCCCGTACATCCCCCATCAGTCACGCACCGCTATCATTCTCGGAGTCGTTCCAGAAGCGTTTCACGCCATCGGAGATCTGATGAGTCTAGAAACAGTTCGCGACACCGGCCGACTAGTGAGGATTACGCCACGATAACACCTGCATATGATCACAGCACAACAATGGTACACCCCTCAAAAGTGCTCTTCAAAACGCTCAAGGTCCTGGACTTACGCTTCATGTCGAGAACTGGTAACCCGATGCCGGATGTACTTTCTGCCCGTGACATCCAAGCCAAAGATTGGACACGTTTCATTTCCGTGAGTAACTCTATCTGTCAGTGTGAACGAGGTGGGACTAATAAATTTACAATCCTTCAGGAAGCCTCCCATGAATGGACCGGAGACGTTCCCTTGTGTTTGTGGAATCTAGGGCCTTCTGGGATAACGGTGAGGCCTCAGGACGCTGTCGCTGAAGTGGTGGAGAGATGGAATACTACATTCTTCCATCCTCGGCAAACCGGGGTGTTTCTATGTCGTGAGTACATGTCAGGTTATCCCTACTCGTCGGGTTTCGCGATCTATCTGGTGGATCAGCTGTCTTCACCTAACCAACCACTCGATCTTCAATACCGATTTGAATCGATTATGGATGGTCTGGAACGGATCGATATCTTTGAATTCGATTCGAGTACGAGACCTTCCATTTTCCATCGTGTGAGAGGTCAAGTTCGTGTTGGGCGCTCCATCCGCAGGAACTTTCTAGGAAGAAGAAATCCAGAGCCAAAGTTGCCCATGGTAAATCGGTCACCTATGACGACCATTACAGAAGTTACTGAAAGAAGCACAAGAACCCACCCTCTCCCTGGTGTTAGAATTCCGGTTTCTGCACATACGTACCCTGAGGAAAGGATGTCTCCTGTGCGGAGCCGGTCGTCGTCGAGGTCAACTGAAAGAAAATCACGATGGAGTCGTTCCCCATCCCACACTGAAAGACTTGTGCCAAATGGCGGAGAAGCCCTCGGTGCACGCCGATCTGAAGAACCCTCAGACGCCTCTCCACCACCTGGGCCCACATCGAGAAGTCCCGTCAATCGACCCAGGCAATCGCCTGCTACTGAAATTCAACGATGGACGCATGGAGTGCAATCACAGACGGTGGGTGCTACGGATCGATCCCAACCGGTCCAACAACCGGCCGTTCACTCTTCGTCCATGAGTGGTGTTCCTGCAGCTGATCAGCATAGAACCGTCGTTGATCGAGAACTGAGACATCACGCAGATAGTCGATCCCAGCATCATAGAGGACGACCGCCAGTTACGTATGTGAGAACTGATCCCCGGGAATCCAAGAATGAGCCTTCGTCCAATCGATGCCAATCATTCCATCGTAGTCATCGTCATCATTCAGTTCCCGTTGGGTCCATCGTACAACCGTCTTCGGACTTTGCCATTAGCCAACCCGCTGCTTCTATGGCGTCTGATGCTCAGAAGACCACCCATCATTCAAAGCCTTTGATTTATAGTCCTCGTCTGCACACGACGATGTCATCCCATGGGGAACAGGCGTCTCCTGCCGTGAATGGTGTAGGAACACCCTCCACGAGTATAGGACTGCCATCTCCGACACAACCGATCATAAACGAGAGTTGGACTGTTAATCCGGATGATATCGTTGGGAACCGAATGGCATACTCCACCTTACTCTCGCCCTTACCGATAGGACCGATGTCGATGAACTCTGAGGGAGGTTTTACCCAGAACGACGACGTCGAAGTGAATGAGCACCATTCACTGAGAGGGCAACCTCCAAAAGAACAACTTTCATCAGAGGATGGTTCCAGACCTGCAGACAGCCCTTGGAAGCGGGATAGGGATTCCCTACAATTTCTTGGAAATCGATAGGCCGTAGCTTTTTTTTTTTTTTATCTTGCAGCAATTTCCGATCCCCTTCAGGATTAATACCCGGAAAGAAAGGCACAATGTCTCAAGGTTTTAATACACCTTACGTGGTCGGTACAACTCTGGTTTCAACGAAAATACTGACATTAGTCGTGCACCGATCTCAACGAATACTCACGTTAACACTTTCTCTGACGATAGAGTACTGTACTTATTTGAAGCCCCTTTTTTTTTTTCTTTTTTTGGGTGTCGCACGTTCGCTACACTGTAAAGGTACTACTAGTCATGTATGTATATCGCGTTCCGAATTTCTTTGGCTTCAGGAAAACATCTGGAAAAATGAAGTAAAAAGTGCATTTTACCTACATACCTCCGGCAGTGCTGCTGTGACCACATAGTCCTAGGAGTATATACATAAACCAGCTGTATTCCTCAGTAGAGGGAAAAAAACATGCACTGATATAGTGTGTCATATATCAATATGAGTGCCATGAGTCATGTCACATGTCAATATGAGTGCAATGAGGTGTGTCATATACTAATATAGGTTTGAGGTGTGTTATGCTGCTGGTGCTGGTAAGGGTGTGTCATTGTTCTGTCCATGATTGGCCCCACAAGCAGTTGCTTGTGAGGCTGGAATGGGTGGTATGGCTGTTGGGCCATCATCATCTGGTAGCACTCATGATCCACCCTCTAAGCAGACGCTCATAAGGCTGGGAGCAGGTGCCAGGTCAATGTTTCACATTGGGGGTGAGTGTCATGTATCAGACCATGGCACTGAGAGAGGGTTTGGATAGTGCTCACCTGATGTGTGTCCTGGTCCATGGGTCTCATTCCGCACCCCTCCCTGATCTCCTAGCATACATCTAGTGATGGGAAAGTTTGGTTCAGGGCAGTTCAGAGGAGATTTTGCCTGAACCAAGGACCTGTAAGGTGAAAGGAAGGCACACCAGGCATCTGGGCAATTTTCTGTGTTTGTCCCATATTTTTTTATATTTTATTTCACTTTATTCTGCCTTTTCTATGATTTTATTCCTATTTTATGATTATATTTTGGCTTTTTCCATGTTGGTACATGTTGACAGTTCTATTCTTAGAGGCAGGACCCCTTCTAGATGTTTACCCATCAAGGTGACATCATCCCACAGCTTGATCTGCCTATCTCCACCTTTTTGCTATTTTTAGCTTACTATTTGATTTTTGGCTCTATCACATACTGGGCATTGACAGATGGGTCCTTAGAGTTTTCTCTTTGGATTCCCCTCTGTTAGGTGCACCTGAAGTGTTTGCATTATGTAGTATAATGTTAACTTTGGATTCCCCTCTGTTAGCTCACTATTAAGTGAGGCTTTGAGGTTGCATGAGAACTCTCCAGTCAAACCCCACTCCACCCATTTTGACCCCTAGCATGCTGAGCGCACATGCGCTGCCCAATGCGTGCAGTGTGCCCAAGCAAAAACCCATGCCCCCTGCCAAATTCAATGGTGTGCATTCCTATGGATGCCTTCCTCAATTCCTGCAAATTATACATCAGTCTATGCCCAAACCATTTTGTGGATGATGCCGCTAAAATTTATTGGGCCCTCATGTACATGAAATCTGAGTGCGCCTATCTCTACATCAACTACATATTACATCAAACCAAGAAACGTGGCTCCCTTCCATTCTCCACTTGGGGGGACTTTCATGACAAGTTCATATGACATTTCTGCCTCCTCAATGAATGCCAATGAGCCATAATGTGCCTTGAATCCACTTCCTACTACCAAATGCATCGATTGGTGGATGACTACATCAATGAAACTTGAGACCTGGTGGACATGGTGAGGTATAGGAGTGGGTTACCCATGGTGGTAAAGTTTCATGGAGGTCTTAACCAGGAAATCCAAGACCAGATTGCACAGATGTTGGAAGGATGCCCAGCAGATGATAACATAAATGCTTGGTATGAGGCTGCTTTCCTCTGTGACAAGAATCCAACTCACAAATGCAACATTCACTGTGGCCTTCTGCACTCCTACCACCCATGCTCCCCACACCTTTAATTGAGCACCCCCTCATCCTAACCCCATCCCTATGCATCAGCCTTCAGTGTTGGGCTCCAATACCCTCATTCCAATGGATGTCGATGTGGCCCATAGTTGAGCTCGCAGGGTAGATCTCTGCTACCACTGTGGGGAACTGGACATGTGGCTCAAAACTGTCCCCACTGCCAAGACATCCATAAACTCACACCTGAGGGATGAGATGAACTCCTCCAAGATTTGTTGGCATTTACAGATGTTGAAGGCCTGGAGAAAGAGGAGGTTAAAGAGGAAGAGGTGGAGGAGCAGAATCTTTCCACCTGTGATGAATAAACAGTACACCCTCGTTGCCTGTCCATAACCACTTTGAAGTTCTGTCTGTTGATTCACTAGAGGATGAATCTTATTCTATGACTGTTCCTTCTCCAGACCCCTCTGAAGTGGCTAAAGATGTACCTACCTCTTCCTCCCCATGCTCTCCTCTACCCAGATTGAAATCTTGGGAGTGCAAGCTACCATGCAAGTACAATGTGGGATCCACCCCCTCCCAACGATCCCTAGAATTGAAGATTGAGCTGCAGGCCATGACTTTGCACAGTGTGCTTTTGCATGCCCTCATGCGCTTTCATGTGCCTCTGACCACTTAGGTGCACTTTCATGCGCCTTTTACATTTCTACTGTGCCTTTGGATCCCCCTTAGCTGCCTTCTATTGTGCACTCTAAATGCACCTTGTCATGCTTCAGACTGCCTTCATGCACCTCCCACACTCATTATCTGCCTTTTACAGTTACTGCATGCTCAATGTGCCTTTATGTGCTCCTTTTATGCTTTACCAGCAACTCACATTCTTTGGTGCGTACTCATTGCACTATCCATTTATCACACACAACAATCCTTCACCACATCTATTGAACTGTGCATCATGGCTTCCAACTTACTAGGGCACTTGTTCGAGGTGCACTGTGATTGCATCATGAGCCAACTGTGCATTCTCACATAATCTGAGTGCTTTGCATCTATTTGGCATTGGACAGTGTGCAGTTGGGCACTTTCACATAATTTGGGTGCTTTGGTGCTATTTGGCATTGCACAGCATCTCCTCATAGTTCTTCTGCATTTCCAATTGTCAGCTCCTTATCTGGTAACTGGCACAGGTTGATCACATCACTATTACTAAGGCACAGCATGCAACACATAACACCAAAGCAGATTAATTGGACAGAGCATATGGGACCTAAAGCACACCAAAAATAGAACATCATGCCGGAACAGTTGGGTATTGGGCTATAGCCTGCACAAATCTTATTGGCTAAGGCAGCAGCATCGCACGGTCAGGTTTAGATGGGCCAATGGATGGACTTGTGGGTAGCACATGGCACTTTCTATTTTGATACTTTATTTTACTGATTTTATCACATAAGCTATTTGTATGTAGTAGGCAGATACATAGAGAATCCAGAGGATCTTTCCCCCCACACAGTTCATAGTTTATTCAGCATTGCACATAGTCTGTGCCCCCATCATCCAGTTTGTGCACCTTTTAGTGCACCCTTTGTATAGCCATGTTTGTGTATTGTTTGCATCCCTCATTGTATTGCCATGTTTTGTTCCTTCATTTGCATTTTTTGTCTTTGTTTGTGTACTTTTGCAGTGCACCCTTCATATAGCCACATTTGTGCTGATGATACTCGACCTGGAAACCTAACAAAAACCTGTTAAAAGGCTTATAAAGTATAACTCAGGCTAGAGGAAGGGTGCAAGTTGGTACTAAATATCACTGCTGATACTCAAACATTGTGTTTAGTGTTGCAAAATAATAAGGGATGTTGCAAATAGTTTTTATAGGCATATGAAGGTATTCGAAAGAGGCCAAAATAGGTTCAAAGACATGCGAAATAGTTCAAATAAGTTTGAAGATGTGTGAAGTAGTTCAAATAAATTTGAAAAGGTTTGAGGTATATCGAGGAATGAGTTTAGTGAATGTGATGTGTTTTTTGAATGGAGATAGGTGATGGGCGATGAGTCGAGAGACTAATATGAAAGTTTGAAGTTCATGATATTTCACAGAACTTAGAGATATGACATGAAGATAAGACCCAAAAGAATGGCTCTTAAGTTAGACAATAAGTGAGAGGGTAACTTGTGCTCTGTTCCCTGTTGGTTTGCTTTTTTGATTTGAAGTAACTAATACAAGTCTATATACAAATTGAAGAGATAGTACTAAAAAGGAAATAATAACATATGGAGAACAAGGGGCAATATGCACAGCAATAAAGGTATTGTAAAACATAAAACAAATGAAAAATGATAATAAGTGAAACATACATTGTCCCAGTATGGTAAGAGTTCTTGTTCTATTGCTTTAATATACAATGACTCACAAAACTGAGTCAATGTTTTGGACTTTTTGATTCATTGTTGAATAGCTTCCCATAAACAACAAAACCAAACAAGGTATTGGTGTACCGAATAACATACATGATCAGGGCTACCAAACAAACAAAGAATTATGTAATTTTAATCATCCCTCATGGAGATATGATTATTTTAATTCAGGGACTCATTGACTCAGTTTTGTGAGGGGTAGTCAGAAATATTAGAATCTGATGCTCCACCAACTGTATAATGTCAAAAACTTGACAGATGGTTTCTAAGGTGATGTGACCCTTGATGGGACCTTAAATTATAGTATTTAATTAGGACTAGCATTCTTCATACTTCAATATTCTCCAATGCATCCCATCTCCTCTGCTCAGAAGGAAAACATTCTTTCCCTGGCCTCCAATCATTATTCTACCCACAATATTGCCTCTAAACTCAACCTCAGCCAGTCTAGTGTATCCAGAACACTCAGGGCTCTCCATCCAAACCTGGATTCCCCCTCTGGTGGTCGTCCTTCTAAGCTCTCATCTACCTCTCAGAGAGCCATCCTTACCCAAATCACCACTGGCAAGGCTGCAAATGCTGTTCAGGCCACCCATTACATCAACAGCATCATCCCCACTCCAGTCTCCTTAGGAACAGTCAGAAGAGTTCTCAGAAAAAACTCATTCAAGGCTGTGGTGAAGAAGAAAAAACCTTTGCTTAGTATAAGGCATAGAAAAGCAAGATTGGCTTTTGCTCAGAAGTATAGAGAGTGGACTGTGGAGGACTGGAGAAGGGTTATTTGGTCAGATGAGACTAAAATTAACAGGTTTGGGTCAGATGGGAGAGAGTGGGTTTGGAAACAGAAGGGAGAGGGGCTGATTGAGAGAGAGGTGCAGGGAACTGTCAAATTTGGGGGAGGAAACATTATGGTATGGGGGTGTATGGGATGGAATGGAGTGGGGCATCTTGCAGAGGTTGAGGGGAGGATGAATGCTGACCAGTATGTGTCCATTTTGAAGGACCATATGCTGCCTAGCTTGGAGGAGAGTGGAATTTCTGGAGAAGAGGTGATTTTTCAACAAGACAATGACCCCAAGCATACCTCAAAAAAAGGCCAAGAAATGGATGGAGAACAACAATATTACTCTTCTGGATTGGCCTGCCCAATCTCCAGACCTCAGCCCTATTGAACATCAATGGGTTCACCTCAAGAACCAGTTAGATAAGTATCCAACAGTGCCAAAAGGAATTTGGGAGTTATGGGAAAGAGTAGTGGAAGAGTGGAATAATATTCCATCAGAGGTGTGTCAGAATTTGATTGAAAGCATGCCTAGAAGGTTGGGAGCAGTTATTAAGGCCAAGGGAGGTCATACAAAATACTAGAATTACAATTTATCATAATATTGATACCACCTCACAAAACTGAGTCAATGAGTCCCTGAATTAAAATGATCATATCTCCATGAGGGATGATTAAAATTACATAATTCTTTGTTTGTTTGGTAGCCCTGATCATCTATGTTATTCTGTACACCAATACCTTGTTTGGTTTTGTTGTTTATGGGAAGCTATTCAACAATGAATCAAAAAGTGCAAAACATTGACTCAGTTTTGTGAGTCACTGTATCTGCTGCTGCAAAGACAAAACACGCTTCAGGAATGTTGGAGTAGAGGTATATGGACATCTCATTGAATGCTTCAGTTGTGCTTGCCATGGATTGCAAAGCTGGCGACTTAATACTGTTGTCAGGTGCAATGTCTGTAGTCATAGAAGGTGCACTCCCTTGATTTGATGTATTGCATGGTGCACACTGCAGAATTTCAATGCCATCAAAGATTTGCTTCTTTTGGAGCACCATCAACTCCCATTTGAGCACCTCAATGTGCTCTTCTTTTGTTAGTTGTGCATTTGGTGTGCTTTGCATATAATTCACTGTAGGAGCTGAGGCAGCAACATATGTCAACTGTAAAGACGCTGCTGGAGCTGGACGAGGCCCTATATTGTAGATGAGCTGTGAATTGGTATTTGATAAAAGTCGACCAGTGGCAATCTGTCCTGGGTTGTGCTTATGCCATTCCTTGATGTGCTCACCTAAGAAGTTTTCTGGAATAGAACACAGCACAAATGTGCCACTTGGGAGTACAATGCACCCTTCTGCATTTCACCTACATTTGCCCTTGCTTATAAGGCTCTCAATTGAAGCGCACTCAGAAATATAATGCCCTGTTTGACCACAACCATTGCAGGTGTAATTGTTCAAATGGGGCACTCCATTTGCACCATCTCTGTGTGATGTGCTCAATGCAGTAACTATCATCTATGTCATGCACTTGAATAGGATTGAGATGTCTTCTGCTTTGACTGCTGGTGCACTAGGTTGTGGCTGTGAAATGGGTATGCTGGGTGCTGAGTATGGGCATACATATTGAGGTTTTGCCCTGTGAGCCCAGTAAGTGGCTGGAAATAGCACACTGGGCCTTTGAAGATAAAGTCAATTGTGTCGTGCATCGTGTCTAGTGAGTATGGCACATTTGCAGGCTAATTCTGTACTGTGATTGCAAGGCAGCTCAAAATGTGCTTGAGCTGGTCTGATCTAAACACCCTAACAAACATGCAGCTTTGGTCATAGTGCACCAATATGCCATATGCAACTAAATATTCACTGATGTTGAAAAATGCACAATAATAGCATGCAATCTCTTCTGCAGTTATGAGGCCAACACATGTGGTTTCACCAATAAGCTTGTCTAGGTTGCTGATACTCCATTTACTGCCATCTCTGGAACCAGGATAAAGCTTTAGCACAGCATCTTTGAACACGGCATAGTTATGTGTCACACTATACTCCGGTAGCAGTTTCCTAGTGTCGGCAGTGTCGCTGTCCAAATAGCGTAGTGTGGAACTTCTTATCAGTCTCATTGGTGATGTTACAATTGTGGAGAAGTTGCACAAGCTCTTCGAAGTACTTCTGGAGTTTGCATGGTTTTGCAAGGTCAAAGCGCTGATAGGTCCACTATGTGCTTTGAGGTCTGGAGAACATTTCCACTCGCATCGAGACATTATAACACACACTCCGAATCACTACGAATGCCATGAAATCGACTTTGAACCATTTTTGCATGATTTCACACTATTTTGGATGACTTCAAAACACTTCGAATGCTTTTGAATGACTTTGCACTACTTAGAAGGACATCGGCCACCATAGGAATATTCTAAAGCCCTTTCGACACACACAAAACATCTGGCATAAGCCACTGCATCACTTATCAAACACTACTAGATGCAAGGAGAGATGATAAAAGAATTAGGGTATGATAATGGCAGTTTTGGGGTTTCAACGATCTATTGAAACAACAAGAGAAGTACTCTTACTATATGGTGACACTGAACATTTCAATTATCATCATTCCTCATTTGTTTTTATGTTTTACAATACCTTTATTGCTGTGCATACTGCCTCATGTTCTACACCTGTTATATTTCCTTTTTGGTACTTACCTCTTCAAAATGTATATAGACTTGTACTAGTTACTTAGAATGACAGAGAGAACCAGTTACCCTCTCCACTATAGTTGGATTTAAGAGCAGTTCTCTTGAGTCTTACCTTGCATTGTATCTCTGAAGTCCTGTGAAATATTGCAAACTTCCTCGGACTTTCATATTCATTCTCAATTCATCATCGTCTACCATCACAAAAAACTCAGCTTACACCTTCGAACCTCCTCGAACTTACCTGACCTACTTTGAACCCATTTGAATCTATTTCGAACTACTTCAGACATCTTCGAACATATTCCAAACTACTTTGAACATCTTCATATGCTTTTAAACACTATTCATCACATTGTTACCATTTTTCATCACTAAAAATGATGTTCTGGTATTAGAGGTGATATTTAGGACCAACTCGCACCCTTCCTCTAGCCTGAGTTATACTACATAAGCCTTTTAACAGGTTTTTGTTAGGTTTCCAGGTCGAGCATCATCATTTTGGAGCCCACCGCGAGGGTTTTCTAAATCATTTCATTGCCTAATCCACCTCGAATCTCTCGGCTTAGGCCAACACAAGCTCGAAACCCTAGAATTGAGACTCACCAGGCCTGCAAATCTCTTGAACAATCGGGGAATATTCTAATACCTGTTTCTGATGCCAAATCCATGCATTGTTGTCTGTTTCCTTCACCTATTTCCTTGTCTACAACTTCGTCTTCCTCTTCTTCTTCATCCTCTACTACATCATTCATTATTCCAGCTACTTCGACACATCTACCATCCTTCGCTCAAGTTCCAACTCCTCGAATCGGTGATAGGTCCACTACATGCTTTAAGGTCTAGAGAACAGTTTCACTCATATCGAGACATTACAAGACACACTCCTAATCGCTATGAATGCCACGAAATTTACTTCGAATCATTTTCGCATTATTTCGCATTATTTCGGATGACTTCGAACTACTTCGAGCCATTTCATGACATTTTGAACTACTTCGCAGTACTTTGAATGACTTCAGCAGCCATATAGCTGTGTTAAAACACTTTCGATACATGCTGCACATCCGGAACAAGCTATTCCATCGCATATCGAGCATTACCAGACACGAGGAGAGAGTACAAGAGAGTTAGAATGCGATAAGTGCATTTTTGTGTTTCTTTGATATATTGAAGCACAGGATAAGTACTTTTACTATATGGGAACACTGTATGTTTCATCATTTATCATTTATCATTTATTTTTGATCTACAAAGTCCTCATTGTATGATATATTTGCCTCATGTTTTACACATGTTCTTATTTCCTTTTTAGTACTATCTCTTCATTTTGTATATAGACTTGTATTAGTTAGTTAGAACATAAATAGATCAATAGGGAACAGCACAAGTTACCCTCTTGCTATCATCAGATTTAAAAAATTGTTCTCTTTAGTCCTATCTTCGCGTCACATCTCTAAACTTCTGCAAAATATCGCGAACTTCCTCAAAACTATCGTATTCACTCTCTGTTTTATTGCCCATCACCTACCACCATTCAACAAACACTTCACATTCATTAAACTCACTCTTCGATATACCTCGAACCTTTTCAAACTTATTCGAACTTCTTCGGACTACTTTGCACGACTTTGAACCTCTTCAAACCTTTTTCGAACCTATTTCGCACATCTTCGAACCTCTTTCAAACTCTTTTGAGCACCTTCGTATGCTTATACAGACTATTTGCCACAGCCCCTATTATTTTGCATCACTAAACATTACACTTTGGTCTCAGTGGTGATATTTAGTACCACCTCGCACCCTTCCTCTGGCCTGTGTTATACCATCCGAAGCCATTAGAGGGTTTTGTTTGGGTTTCTGGGTTGAGTATCATCATTTTTAAAATGATGATACTCAACCCAGAAACCCAAACAACTGATGATACTCAACCTGGAAACCCAAACAAAAGCTACTAATGGCTTCGGATGGTATAACACAGGCCAGAGGAAGGGTGCGAGGTGGTACTAAATATCACTGCTGAGACCAAAACATTGTGTTTAGCGATGCGAAATAATAAGTGATGGCTTGAATAATCTGTAAGAGCGTATGAAGATGTTCGAAGGAGTTCGAAAAAGGCTCGAATATGTGCGAAGAGGTTCGAAAAAGGTTCAAAGAGGTTTGAAGTCGTGTAAAGTAGTCTGAAGAAGTTTGAATAAGTTCGAAGAGGTTCGAGGTATATCGAAGAGCAAGTTTAACAAATGTGAAGTGTTTGTCTAATGGCAGTAGGTGATAGGCAATAAAATGGAGAGTGAATACGATAGTTTTGAAACAGTTTGCGATATTTCACAGAACTTAGAGATGTGACACCAAGATAAGACTAAAGAGAACGATTCTTAAATCTGACAATAGCGAGAGGGTAACTTGTGCTGTTCCCCATTGATCTATTTATGTTCTAACTAACTAATACAAGTCTATATACAAAATGAAGAGATAGTACTAAAAAGGAAATAAGAACATGTGTAAAACATGAGGCAAATATATCATACAATGAGGACTTTGTAGATCAAAAATAAATGAGAAATGATAAATGATGAAACATACAGTGTTCCCATATAGTAAAAGTACTTATCCTGTGCTTCAATATATCAAAGAAACACAAAAATGCACTTATCGCATTCTAACTCTCTTGTACTCTCTCCTCGTGTCTGGTAATGCTCGATATGTGACGGAATAGCTTGTTCTGGATGTGCAGCATGTATCGAAAGTGTTTCAACACAGCTATATGGCTGCCGAAGTTGTTCGAAGTACTGCGAAGTAGTTCAAAATGTCGCGAAATGGCTCGAAGTAGTTCGAAGTCATCTGAAATAATGTGAAATAATGCAAAAATGATTCAAAGTTAATTTTGTGGCATTCGTAGCGATTAGGAGTGCATCTCATAATGTCTCAATATGAGTGAAACTGTTCTCCAGACCTTAAAGCGTGTAGTGGACCTATCATCGGTACATCTATGGCCACCCAAGCAACAATGCCAGCTTGTGGACATTCCACAGCACCAAAATTTGACCCTACTCAACCTCGAGTGCTACAATGATATTTTAACAAGCTCAAAATACTCTTTATCAACTGTAATGTTATGGATCCAGAGCTTATGAAGAAGCACACCTGTCGATATGTCGATATCGATATGTCCAAACTCTGGGAATCGATTCCTGAATATGAAACCTGCACTTCGCTTCAGGATTTTCACCTCGCAATTCACAGACTATATCCTGGTTCCAAAGATGATCAAAAATGGTCAATTTTGGACATGGACAAACTCGTTGGGGAACAACTTCAGATGGGTATGTTTAATGCAAGCAATTTAGGATTATATTACAGGTCATTCTACAATATTACAAAGTTCCTACTCTCTAAAGGCCAAATTTCAGAGGCAGAACGAAGTAGAGCATTCATTTGAGGTTTTCAACCAGGTTTATGGTCATGAATTGCATGACGATTTGAACTTAAATTTCCTGACCACTATCTGGATGATGCCTACCCACTTGACGTCATTCACATGGCAGCAAAATTCGTTTTAGCAGGGTCAGTTAGTTCGAATTCGGCATCGTTACAGTCTTTAGAAACCTCAGCATCGACTTTGACATAGTCAACACAGATCAAATCGGAAGACTTATCGGCGATCCTTGAAAAATTTGCAACCACACTCGTCATGGCTCTAGCAGGTTTGAAACCCACTAATCCTCCTCAAACTAACAGTGGATTTCACTCGGACCAGCTTGAAAACTTAGCTTGTGTCTTTTGTGGACTCACCGGTCATTTCATTAGTGACTGCTTGGTTTGCCAAGCCTATATCAACAAAGGAAAGTGTAAAAAGAACAACAAAGAAAAAATCATGCTTCCAAATGGATGATTCACCCCTCAAAACATTCCTGGTCGCTTTATCAAAAACAGAATTGACAAATGGACTTGATGAAATCCTTCAAATACAACTGCATTATTGCTCATGTACAACATCACATCCTCAATGGCTACTTCGACACCACCTAGGGGCATCTACCAGGTTTCTGAACAGTCCTCAACACCTGAAGATCGCATTGCAAGGCTCGAACAAGAAATATATGCTTTGCAAAGTGGTAGGGCCTTTGCTAAAGCTAATTCAAGCATACCAACAGTCCCCGTCTTTCAACCTTCGGTGTCCCCAAACACTGCGACAGTCGAACAATCAACTCCACATGTACCAGCATCGTCCATCTCATCCATGGCAACAAACCTACCAATCTCGACTTCGGCATCATCTTCGACTTTGGAAACAATTTTGCAGCCTGTTATTCATCCTTATGCCGCTACAAAAGAAAATTTGTACCTACCACCACACAAACAGAACTTCGGATCAACTGCGAAATGTAAAGGCAAAGATGGTCCTTCGCACCATACCCAAGCACCAATTCAAAAGGATAAAATCATGGAAGATGTTTTTGCTCGTTTGATGAAGATGCCGATTATCACACTAACACCTGAGAAATTGCTGTCTCTATCACCTGAAGTTCATACAAAATGGAAGGAACAGGTCACTCCATGTTGAATTCAGCAGTCTGAAGGAAATAATGCCATGAATCTGCTCAATGATGAAATTTTTGTAATTGATGATCCATTCGAAACTTATATTAACAGTCTTCGACCTGGTGATATTCCCAAACCCTTCATCGCTGCGAAGAAATCCCATTTGATTAGGTCGATTATTATGAATGTTAACAGAAGAAATCTAGTCGAAAGTGTCGTAGACCCTGGTTCTTCAATTATCACAATGTCCGAAGAAATTTGCCATGAACTTGGCCTCACTTACGATCCTTCAATCCACATTCCACTCCAATCGGCTAACGGAGGCATTGACAAAAGTTTGGGTTTAGCATGAAATGTGCCTTGCAAAGTGGGGAGTATCATGCTGTTCATGCAAATTCACATAATTTGCAACCCAGCCTATGATATCTTACTTGGTCGACCATTTGATGTGCTGACTGAAAGCACCGTTAAAAACTACAGAAATGAGGCTCAGACAATCACAATATACAATCCTAATTTGACATGATCGTGCGCTATCCCCATGATTCCCCACTCTAATCACTGTCGAAAGGATTTTCACAACTAGAGGATGAAATTTCAGACATCAACCAGTGCACTTTTATTATCTCATTTGATCCCTCTAATTTATCTATTAATATCGAACACATCACAAATATTCCCAATATGGAGTCCTCGAACTCCTTGAAATCTGTTTCTTATTCTTCGATCCTTGCGAATTTATATTTAACAGCCAGTCACCAATACGAAACATATTTATCGACCTTGATGGCAACATCTACGCCTTCTAAGCCTATCATCAATTCCTCATATCTGATTTTCGCAGCTTCGAAAAAGAAATACAAACCTGTCACACAAAAAATTTGCCCAGTTGTTACTGAGCTACCCAACCGATTTCACATTATTCAAACAATTACTGGCGACCCTCTCGAAAACATGCCAAAATTAAATCCTCATCCACCATCGTTTATCCCCACTTTGCGATATTCACTCGAATGTAAAGCTATCATCGACAAGAATCATCCTGGTGATTTTCTATGGCCAGAGGAATGAAATCTTATGCACAATTTTATTCGAAATCAGGAAACAGCTTTTGCATGGACAGAACAATAGCGAGGAAGTTTTTTGCTCTGACTTTTTTCCTCCTATAGAGTTCCCTGTCATTTCTCACACTCCATGGGTTGAGTGAAACATTTCCATACCTGCAGGTTTGTATGAACAAATATGCAAAATGCTGAAAAAGAAGATAGAAGTGGGAGTATATGAACCATCGAACTCTTCATACCGATCACGATGGTTTTGCATTGTGAAAAAGGATGCAAAATTGCTTCGAATTGTTCACAGTCTTGAACCACTTAACCAAGTAATGATCCAGCACTCAGGCATCGTACCTATACCTGAACATTTAGCAGAACAATTTGGGGGACAATTCAGACACCATTCGGAGCACTTCGCATCATTACCCTACCCATGGATTGGACAAATTCTGTCCCTAACTTACACGATGATGTGACATTTATTTTACAGCCCAAAATTCCTCATATCACCATCCCTTACATCGATGACACACCAGTTAAGGGTCCGAAATCGGAATATAGAATGATCGGTGGATCCTACAAAACGATTCCCGAAAATCCAGCTATTTGATGCTTTGTCTGGCAGCATTTCGAAAATTTAAATCGGATAGTCCAGTGCATGAAGTATTGCAGAGGAACATTTTCAGGTCCGAAGCTCTATCTTTGCATCCCTGAAATAATTGTTTTAGGGCATTGATGCAATATCGAAGGTCATATGGCCGACTCTACTCAAATCGCATCTGTTAGCAAGTGGGGACCATGTCGAAGCCTCACCGAAGTCAAAGCATTTCTAGGAACCATTGGAGTTTGTCATATCTTTATCCAAAAATTCGCTCAATGAGCTGCAGCACTGATCCAACTCACTCGAAAAAATGTTCCTTTCGAATTCAGAGTGGAACAAATAGCAGCCCAAGAAGATTTGAAAGTAGCTCTAATCAATTCCCCACCGATTTGAGCTATTGATTACTTATCTTCAGCCCCAGTTATCCTATCGGTTGACACTTCAAACATCACTATTGGTTTCTTTCTCACCCAATGCAATCCCAAAAACCTTCGAAAATAATATTATAGTCGATTCAGATCGATTACACTTAATGACCGCGAATCTCGATTTTTGCAACTAAAATTCAAGCTTTATGGTCTATATTGTGCTCTTGGAGCACTACGATTGTATCTAATAGGAGTTCGAAGACTTATCATCGAAGTCGATGCACGATATATTAAAGGCATGCTCTCGAATCCTGATATCACACCTAGCGCTAGTGTCAATCGATGGATCATATCCATTCTAACCTTTCATTTTACATTAGTCCATGTCACAGGGGCACACCATGGTTCTGACAGACTTTCAAGATGCCCCCCACAAGACGAAGATGTTCAACTCAACAATGAAGATAATTTCAGAGACTGGATCGACCCCCTTCACAGTTTTGTACATCAAATAAATCCTCTTACAACCTGACCATTTATTTCACATCGAATTTTGACCTTCTCCCTCTCTTCGAATCTCAGTAAGGGGGAGGATCTCAACCATGACGATGTCCCACAATCGAATAACGCAAAAATGAATGATGAGAGGTTACTTCACATTCGAAAATGGTTACATGACTTGGTGGGACCCCCTGAACTATCAGATGCAGAATACGCTATCTTTATTCGATATTGCACTGAATTCTTTTTAGACTTGGGCAAACTGTGGAGAAAAGACTCCCAAGGAGCTCACAAAATCATTGCTCCTTCAGAACGTCATCTCAAAATCATTCATGCAGCTCATGATGACATCGGACACAAAATGGTTTTTGCTACTAAATCAGTTATTGCCCTTTGATTTTGGTGGCCAAACATGAAAGCTGACATTGCATGGTATATTCGAACCTGCCACCTATGCCAAATTCGACAGATGCAAAATGTTCTAATTCCACTGACAGTCACGACTCCAGCACCCCTTTTTGGCAAGGTCTATATTGATACGATGCAAATGCCACCTTCGAATGGATTTAAATACATTGTACAAGGTCGATGCTCACTAATGACCTATCCAGAATGGTGAAAACTTCGATGCAAAAATGCCATGTCGCTTGGCAATTGGATCTTTGAAGATATTATTTGTCGATGGGGTTCGCTATACAAAACCATAACCAACAATGGCACTGCATTTATCACAGCTATGGAGTATCTTGGGAAACAATATCACATTAACCATATTTGAATTAGCAGTTATAATTCGCATGCCAATGGACTCATCAAATGAGCCCACTTCGACATTTGACAATCCTTATTCAAAGCTATCAATGGAGAACAAGCGAAATGGTCAGCGGGGTGCATTCAGTATTTTGGGCAGAATGAGTCACAGTTCATAAATGCATGGGTTGTTCTCCTTACTTCGCAGTCACAGGAGCACATCCTCTAATACCCCTTGACATCTCCGAGGCAACATACTTACAACTGCCACCTGATTCAATCTTATTGACAACCGATCTTATAGCTCGATGAGCCATAGCACTACAAAAATGATCTAATGACCTTGAACTGCTATATTCGAAGGTCTATGCATCCCGAATCAAAGCTGCGAAATGCTTCAAACTTGCTCACAAACATACAATGCATGACTACAACTTTTCGAAAGGAGATTTAGTACTACTTCGAAACATGCAAATCGAGAAGTCCCTCAATCACAAAATGAAACCACGATATGTTGGCCCTCTTATTATTATCAAATGAAACTACGGAGGGGCTTATATTCTCTGTGAACTCAATGGGTCAGTACTACATAGACCTATTGCTGCATTTCATCTGCTACCATACCTTGCTCAAAAATCAATTACCCTTCCACCAAATTTCCTTGATATCGACTCCAAGCGCCTTGAAGCACTTCAAAAAACCTCGAATTTCAATGAAGATAGCTTCGAAGATTTTCAGGACGATGAATATGAATAACTATTCTTCCTTTTCTTTTTTGCAATTACTTACAAAAATTTCGATTGCCTCTAGTGTATGATACAAGTCACAATATCGCATCATAGCATAGTCATGCAAACTCCAAAGGGTTTTTCAGCAATGATGAACTACTGAGCCTTTCTCTAAAAAGTCATTTTTTGTTCATTACTTATATTCATTTTTTTTCTTTACTTTACTTTCCAAAGACATTTAACAAAAAAGTTGAAATTAAAACAGAAATACAAAAGAAAAAACCTTTCTACTCCTCTAGCATTTCCTCTAACATTTCGTCTAACATTTCTATCTCCCTCCCCAATATCTCCATCTCGACTTTTTTCTGCACCAGTTTTCCAGCGATAATCTGACACTGCACTGCCCATTCTTCCTCAACTCCCCATGACTCCCTCGCCTTCACCTTTCACTTCCCCTTCGACGACTGTTTCTTTTCCTTTGACGGCTTCAAAGGCCCCGCACTCAGTTTGACACCCTCTACAGGGCCCACGATACAAATTCGACGGACTACAATTTTTGAAAACAAGTTAGTAAGTGTGTTAGAGTCAAGGTTCCTATAATCGGTTGAAGCTCCTAAGCGTCAACGTCGAAGCAAGATGTTCTTCAAGATCACTGAAGCTCATAAGCAACAGTTGTGAGGATGACTTAGCTAGTTCATTAGGAATGTAAAAATGACCAGGTCAAGCTGAGCTTAACCAGTCCTGTATTTGCAGTCTAAATACTACAAGCACAGATCATAGATACATGAGTCATGCTACGAGAACAATAGGAACAATAAGAATGAAAAGACAATAGCAAAAGGATGTCCGCAGTCTACTACAATAAGGTGCAATAGTGATGATGTATGATTAGAGGCGTGCGGTCGCAGGACAATGAAGAAAGGAACAATAGCGTGTGACATACACAGGTAAGACAATAAGAACAAAAAGAATTGATTTCCCCATCTGTAACATTAGCTCCCCCTCGACATTTCGAGTCCCATCCAAAACTAGCCTCTGACCATCTCCATCGAGTCGAATGGCATAGGCTGTTCTTCACCACTCATTGTGGAGAATGTGTCGATAGTCATTCCAGTGGGTGTGTCATGCATGTAGACTCGGGTAGGTAACTCGATGTTGTTCCTCTCCGCAAATTGCATCGAGCTGCTGGTTATGAGTGTTGTGATTCGAGGTAGCGGTGGGACAGTCATGATTCTGAGTGTGATAAGAAAGTAAAGGATAATCATAATTAAGATGGCTGTGCCGAATATGGCGCTGAGAATGATGACAAGGTGGAGGTTGTTAATCATGGTCGGTCGGGTTTAGGTGGTTCGGTGACGAGGAGGGTTGTCTCGTGTCGGGTTGTTGGGGCAGAAGAGTGCGGAATGTTCCGGGTGCCACCATTGACAGTGGGGGCATTGATACTCCAGGCAGTGTGAGGAAAAATGTCCGATATGGGTGCATGTAAAACAAATGGAGTTTCGCATCCATGGTGGTGCAGGCAGATATTCTGGTGTGGGTCGTCTGGGATGAGGTGTAGATATGCATGGTGGTGGAGGTGGCGATGACAGATACTGGGGTGAGGGTGAAGGAAATGGTGACATAGGTAGTTCTAGTGTCATCTCGGACCCTTCATCTTCTTCATCATCAAGTGGTTCTATAATGAATATCCATTGAGGTGTGGGGACTCGCTCTCCAGGTCTGTAGTTAAGAGCTTGCTCGTCTAAGCTCCTCATGAGGGGGAGCAAATCCAGGTGGTAGGCTTCTTTGGTCAGGCGCTGGAATACCTGTTCGAGGGAAGAGATCACTCGGTAGGTCTGGAATAAGTTGTGCACTGTCCCATTGAGCAGCGCTCAGTCCTGTGTCACAGAGAGCAGTCTCTCTTCATTTCTGGAGTCGTCAGTATCGTGAATGAAGCTCAAGATTAATTCGAAGGTTCTAATCGGGTCAGGGTTGGGTGAGGCATTCATGAAGGAATGTAGAGGGCAGCTCATGATGGGAGTAGGTTGTGAGTGGACTTGTAATTATCCAGAATTTCTGGGGCATTTTTTAAGTGTTTTTCTGGTTCCCAAGTATTTTCCGCCATGCCGTAGCCTTTCCACTTTACTAGGAATCAGGTTCTTCGGCCCATCCTTTTGTGGGCCAAAATAGTTTCAACCTCGTGTTCGAGTTCTCCCTTGATCAGCTCTGGGGGTGGAGGAAGAAGGTTTGGCCCATGCATCTCGTTCTCCTTGAAATGTGAAAGGAGCAAGGCATGGAAAACAGGGTGTATCCTCCACTGTGAAGGGAGCTTTAATTCGTAGGCATGGGAGGAAATCACTCGGGTGATAGGAAATGGCCCTTCATGTTTAGGGGCAAGTTTCCTGGTCGGGTATCCCAATTTCAAGTTCTTAGAATCTAGCCAAACCCTTTCCCCTACCATAAATGGGTGGAAGCCTCGTCTGCCTCGTCTGATCATTACTCGTTGGGACAGTTCATGCAGCGCCAAGGCTTCTTGTTGCATGTTTCCTAATTTGGCTATCCTCTGTTCAGTAGCCAGTACATTTGTTTTTCCGTACGTCATAGAAATGGCCTTGGGGTGGGTTCCCATCATCAAGTAAAATGGAGTATTTTTGATTGCTGAGTGGTGCTTCTGATTGTGTGTGAACTCGGCAGTAATGAGGTGCCCTTCCATTGTGACAACTTGTTCACACAGAAGATCCGGAGATAGATTTCCAGTTCTTGATTAACTCACTCTGTTTCCCCATCGGTCTGTGGGTGATAGGCCGTACTCATGGCCAGCCTTATTCCCAGGAGTCTTCCCAACTCCTGGAATGCATTGGAGGCGAATCGTGGGTCACGGTCAGATATGATCTTATCAGGGAGGCTGAATCTTTTAAACACATTTTGCAGATAAAGGTCTGCTGCCCCCAGTGTGTCAACAGTCTTGTTGCAGGGAATGAAAATTACCCCCTTAGTAAGCCCATGGTCTACCACGACCATGATGGTGTCACATCCCTTGCTGATCAGTAAGTCGGTGATGAAATCCATTGTTACCAGCGCAAATGGTTGTGTCGCCTCAGATTTGATTGGCGATAGTAGTGGAGTTGTGGGGTGCATGTTTACCTTCATTTGTTGGCACGTGGCACATCCATCAATGTAGTTCCAGATGAAGGTCATCATTCCCGGCCACCAGTAGTCCCTCCGTACCAGTTTGAGAGTCTGGAATCAGCCAGGGTGTCCCGTAAGTACGTTGTCATGGTACTTTTCCATGATTTTCCTCTTCAATTCCTTGTCATCTGGGACATAGCATCGGTCTTTGAAAAAGACTGTCCCATCATTTTCCATCCTCCAGTCTTCTACCGCCGACTTGATCGGTGGCGTCCCTCCTTCTTTGATGGCCCTTACTATCTCTTTTAGTAGGTCATCACGCATCATGCTTCCTGCCAGTACTTCTTTCAATTCAGTGTCAATAGTCCATGCGAAGATCTCGTCTTTTAATAATGTGATGTCATCATTTTCATCATCGATGTTGGGTATGTGGTCTCCTCATTGTGATAAGGCATCAGATTGTATCATCATTTTTCCCAGCATGTGTACTAATTGGAGGTTAAATTGCGATAGGAAAAGGCTCCATCTTGCCTGTCGCCGGTTCAGTTTCTGTGCCATTCTAAAGTACATGAGATTTTTGTGATCTGACAGGATCATTGTGGGGTGTTTGGATCCCTGGAGGTAGTGTCTCCAGGTCTCCAGCACTCGTATTATTTCCAGGAGCTCCTGATTGTAGATCTCGTAATTCCATTTGGTCGCCGTTAGGGAGTGGGAGATGTAACTGCAAGGGTGCCAGTCTCCATTAGTGTCGGTTTGTTTCAGGACAGCCCCTGTTGCATATTTTGAGGCATCGCTTTCGATTACAAATGGCTTCTCAGTGTTCGGCATTAACAGTACTGGTGCCTCGGAGAATTTCCTTTTTAGTGTGTCAAATGCCCTTTGGCATTCATTTGTCCAATTGAAGGGTTGATCCTTCTTTGTCAAGTCATTGAGCGGCTTTGTGATTGCAGCAAAGTTGCTGATGAATCTCCGATAGAAATTTCCAAAGCCCAGGAATGATCTAACCCCTTTGACGTTGGTTGGGGGTGGCCAGTCCTTAATCCCCCTCAGTTTAGTTGGGTCCATGGCCAGTTGGTTTGGTTGCAAGATTAGCCCAAGGAACTCGACCTCTTGTACATTGATAGGTCCACTATGCTCTTTAAAGCCTGGAGAAGCATTTCCACTTGTATGGAGACATTACGACATGCACTCCGAAGTACTAAGAATGCCACGACATCGACTTTGAACCATTTTCGCATGATTTTGCACTATTTTGGACAACTTCGAGCTACTTCGAATTATTTTGCAACATTTAGAATGACTTTGCAGTACTTCAAATGACTTCGGCAGCCATATAGTTGTCCTCAAACACTTTCAATACATGTTGTACATTCGGAATAAGCCAACTCGCTGCATATCGAGCACTACCGGACACAAGGAGAGAGTACAAGAGAGTTAGAATGCGATAAGTGTGTTTTTGTGTTTCATCATTTATCATTTATCATTTATTTTTGATCTACAAAGTCCTCATTGTATGATATATTTGCCTCATGTTTTACACATGTTCTTATTTCCTTTTTAGTACTATCTCTTCATTTTGTATATAGACTTGTATTAGTTAGTTAGAACAACAGAAAATAGAACAACAGGGAACAGCACAAGTTACCCTCACAGTTATTGTCTGACTTAAGAGCCATTCTCTTGAGTCTTAGTTCGCGTCGTATCTCTAAGTTCTGCGAGATATCACGAACTTCTTCTAAAAACTATCGTATTCGCTCTCTGTTTTATTGCCCATTGCCTATCACTATTCAACAAACATTTCACATTCGTTAAACTCACCTTTCAATACACCTTGAACCCCTCCGAACTTATTCGAACTATTCGTGCATCTTCGAACTTATTCGAACCACTTCGCATGCCTTCGAACCTTTTTCGAACTCTTTCGGACATATTTGTATGCCTATAAAGACCATTCGCACCATCCCTTATTATTTTGCATTGCTAAAAACATCATTTTGGTCTCAGCGGTGATATTTAGTACCACCTCGCACCCTTCCTCTGGCCTGTGTTATACCATCCGAAACCATTAGTAGGTTTTGTTTGGGTTTCTGGGTTGAGTACCATCAACGTCGAATTTAGACTTTTCTGGTTTCAGATAGAGGTCATTTTCCCTCAGTCTAGCCAGGACCCTCCTCATTCTCTCCTCGTGTTCCTCTTTGTCTTTCGAGAAGATTAAGATGTCATCCATGTAGATCACCAGCCACCCCTCATTTAGCATGTCCCAGAAGATATTGTTCATCATCGCCTGGAAAGTCGCCAGGGAGTTACAGAGTCTGAAAAACATGACCTTGGGCTTGAACAGCCCCTTATTGGTCTTGAACGCTGCTTTCCACTCGTCTCCCTTCTCAATTCTGACGTTGTGATATCCCCATCTGATGTCTAATTTAGTGAACCATCTTGCCCCTTTTAGCTTGTCAAGTAGATCACCAATCAATGGAAGGGGGTAAGAGTTCTTGATAGTCCCTTCGTTCAGATACTGGTAGTCTTGGCAGGGTCGAAGTGTGTCAGAGTCCTTTTTCACTACGAAGAAGAATGGTGATGCCATGGGTGACTTGGATGGGGTGATGTATCGTTTTCTCAGGTTATCACCAATAAATTCATCCAATTTCTTCTGTTCTGCTGGGGTAATGGGGTAGACTTTGCAGTCTTTTGGGATGAAGTCTGGTTTGAGCTCGATCGCATGGTCCCATGGTCTAGACTTGGGGAATCTCTCTGATGCTGCCTTTTCAAACATGCTCCAATACTCCTTGTATTTGTCAGGGAGTAAATCATCGAGCGACTGCATCTCCTTGTTGCCCTCTTTCTCGTGGGCGAGCCTTTGTGAGACAGAGGTTTTTGCTCAGATGTACATGGTATTAGAGAAAGCTACTCTGCCAGTTGATCAAGATCGAGTGATGCATGTGATGTGCCTGAGTTTTTGGTAATTCAGAGGAATGTAGTCATGTTCGATTGTAAGGGGGGATTCCTCGGTTCTGAACACCCCGATCATCGGTTCCCCTCAAATGTGGGCAAACAGCGCATCCATTCCATCATGATCCTCCTTCGTGCAGGACAGTAAGTTGATGCCCTCAGTATCTAGTGCTGGTGTCTGCAGGTTGATTCCAAAATGAGTGTTCATTGCCAAGTGTGATTCATTGCCATTGGGTTTGTCCTCAGTGCAAAGTCCTCTTGCAAGATGAACCGTCCCAAGCCTACTCTTCACGTGCTTGGCAGCGGCGAGGTGGGTTCCCTGAAGGTCTCCCCAGCACTCCTTATAGGTAGCCTCTCGAGAGTCTGGCTCAACGTTACTCTCGATACAGACAGCCCCTTGTCATCTAGAGTGGGACTTTGCTTACCGGTGATTGTGCATGATCGTTCGATCATAGTCCGGATTTTCCTCATAAGGAGACCCTTGGTTGGTTTGTCAGTCAGAGTCCCCAGTTTCTAGTTGATAATTGGGTTGTGTCTTTGAAGCCAGGAGTAACCCAGGATGATCCTCTCCTTTCCCAGCCCCATTATGAGCATCCTCATCTTCTCATCTTTTCCTCTGATTTCTGTGTCGATGTAAACATAATGGGAGATCATTCCATTCTTGTTTAGGATTCCATCAACATTTTTTGTGAGGATTTTTCTTGCGAGTGGGATTTTCTTTAATTCGAGTTTTTCGATGACTCGGTGATCAATGAACATTTCTCCTGCCCCAGAGTCAATTAGGGCAGGTAATTCGGCTTTTGTGTCTCCTAATATGCAGTAAACAGGAATGCGCATAGATTGGTGGCTTACTTGCACTATCATTACAGTTGAGACAATTACTCTGGCGGGTTCCACTGCCGATGTGGGCTGCTGCCTTAAAAACCCTCCACCACCATAAGATCCAGCACCTCTTCTTTCTCCTTCTCTTCCAACTCGTTGATGAGTGCGTGGATCTTCGTATAATGGTCGCGAGGTGTCTTCTTTGTCTCTTTCTTTTCTTCTCTTACAGGTGGCTCTTTCCCTCCCTTGTGGTCACTAGCCCTGTGTCCTGCTTTGTGGCATATAAAGCACTTCCCTTTCTTAATGTGTTCGAGCCTCTCTGCATAAGAGAGGCATGTTACGTCGATGTCCATGGTGTTCGGGTCCTTTGAGGAGCCTCCTGTTCCTCCTCCTCCTCCCGCCTTACTGTAGGTTCTTTCTTTTATTGCCTTCACCTGTCTCAGATGCCCCTCCACCCTTGCTGCATGAGTATACCATCCTTCAATGGTGTCAGGTGGATTTTCCATTCCGAATACCTTGTCCAGGACTTGATTGTTGAGTCTGTCTACAAAATATTCAATTAGCACGGCATCTTCTTTGATCTTGGTTCGATAGGCCAGTGTTTTGAACTGGGCAATGTATTCGTCTACTCCTTTTGCTCCCTGCAAGAGTGCTCAGAGTTGGGTGCGTGCATTCCCTGCATCGTCAATCGGTGAGAATGCTGCACGTACTTTTGCAATGAATTCCTGGAACATATCCCAGGGTTTCGATTCAATATATCTTTCTTCCAGGTAGGCCTGCTTCCAAGGCCCTGCTGTCCCTCCGTTCATATAAGAAAGCATGAATAGGATTTTATGGCGATCGTCTGGGAATGCGGTCGCGTTTATGTCAATGTAGGCCCTGCACTCAAGGAGGAAGAGCATAGTCTTCACTCTATCCCCAGAGTAGTCAGTCGGAGCCCTCATCTTGATTTCAGTGGGACGAGTGTTAAGGGTGGTGGGTGCAGTGGGGATGGTGGGAGTGGATGGAGCTGCCATGTTTCTTCATTGGGTAGGGTAGGGTCGGGTGGTTCTCGTAAGAATTGTGTTGTAGCGTATGTGCTGCCTAGACTGAGGTTAGTCAGCAGAGTTCAGATCAGCTTGACCTTTTGTTAGAGTCAAGGTTCCTATAATCGGTTGAAGCTCCTAAGCGTCAATGTCGAAGCAAGATGTTCTTCAAGATCACTGAAGCTCATAAGCAACAGTTGTGAGGATGACTTAGCTAGTTTGTTAGGAACGTAAGAATGACCAGGTCAAGCTGAGCTTAACCGGTCCTGTATTTGCAGTCTAAATACTACAAGCACAGATTGTAGATAAATGAGTCGTGCTACGAGAACAATAGAAACAATAAGAATGAAAAGACAATAGCAAAAGGACATCTGCAGTCTACTACAATAAGGTGGGATAGTGATGATGTATGATTAGAGGTGTGCGGTCGCAGGACAATGAAGAAAGGAACAATAGCATGTGACATACACAGGTAAGACAATAAGAACAAAAAGAATTGATTTCCCCATCTGTAACAAAGTGCTTCAAAATGATTTCAAATGAATTTCATACCTGACTTGGGATGCAAATCTCATTTTGCACCCCTGAATTTCTTTGCTTCGCCTTTGCAAAGCCCTCACCTCGATACCCTGCCCCAATAACACCCTTGCATGTCCTGGGTGCACTTTGAGCATTTTGCTGCACCTTCTTTAATGACGCAGCGCAGCTGGGACTTGAACCCAGTGCAATGATCGCACTACAAAAGTATTAAAACCTCGGAAAGTCCTCAAAAATAAGTAAAAACTTACCAGGCCCTCGAAATCGAGAAGCCTGCTTGATTTGACCCACATCCGCTTTGCCGACCCTGCACTCTTGAGCTTGTCTTCTCCATCTTCCTCCTTGTCAACCTCTACTATCTGTCGCTTCGCCACCCACACTACAGGCAGCTCCTCTTCGCCCTCCTCTTCGTCCTCATCTTCGTCACCTTCACCAGCCTCCTCCCTCTCAATCGCTGTCATCTCAGCCTCGAACTCCACGTTTCTCTTCTGCAAATCTTCCTTCGAAATCATTTTAGCACTAAATGCAGCTAGAGCCATGTTCTGAGTGTCTGCCAATGCTCTCCATTGACCATCGATGTTTGCCTTCTTCACTGCCTCCTTCTCCTCTCGAACCTCTTTTTCTTCCTCCTTCTTCATCTCACATTCGATCTCTTCTGCTAGATCTATGAATAATAGTTTTGTGCCCCACAAAAGCCACTTACATCGAGCCATCAGTTTGAAGAGCTCGAATACCTCTTCTACGACCTTTTGTATGGTTGCATTGTGTTTCTCGCCCAAATCATTGGCTAGTTCATCATACTCCACCTATGAAATGCGAATTTAGAAAACATAGAACAAAACAAAGATGAAATGTACCATTTTCTCTCAAAAACCCCGCCCCCAGACTTCGAAGTCAGCATCCTCAGTGATGCCTCGCTCGGGCATTGATTTCACATATTTGAGTACTTTGACATTGAGCTCGGCCAACAGAGACATTACAAAAGCTAGAGTTTGGACGTAGGAGGTGATGGAAGAAGAATGAGAAGTATTTCAAACCTCGTTAAGTTTTCAACACAATCATGCATTTCGCACATGACTTTGATCGGTTGACTGGGACAGTCAGGATTTCAGTAAGGGGGAGGATGATAGCTCCACTATGCACTTTAAGGTCTGGAGAACATTTCCACTTGCATCGAGACATTATGACACACACTCCGAATCACTACGAATGCCATGAAATTGACTTCAAACCATTTTTGCACGATTTTGCACTATTTTGGATGACTTTGAAACACTTCGAATGCTTTTGAATGACTTCGCACTACTTAGAAGGACATCGGCCACCATAGGAATATTCTAAAGCCCTTTCGACACACACAAAACATCTGGCATAAGCCACTGCATCACTTATCAAACACTACTGGATGCAAGGAGAGATGATAAAAGAATTAGGGTATGATAATGGCAGTTTTGGGGTTTCAACGATCTATTGAAACAACAAGAGAAGTACTCTTACTATATGGTGACACTGAACATTTCAATTATCATCGTTCCTCATTTGTTTTTATGTTTTACAATACCTTTATTGCTGTGCATACTGCCTCATGTTCTACACCTGTTATATTTCCTTTTTGGTACTTACCTCTTCAAAATGTATATAGACTTGTACTAGTTACTTAGAATGACAGAGAGAACCAGTTACCCTCTCCACTATAGTCAGATTTAAGAGCAGTTCTCTTGAGTCTTACCTTGCATTGTATCTCTGAAGTCCTGTGAAATATTGCGAACTTCCTTGGACTTTCATATTCATTCTCAATTCGTCATTGTCTACCATCACAAAAAACCCAGTTTACACCTTCGAACCTCCTCGAACTTACCTGACCTACTTTGAACCCATTTGAATCTATTTCGAACTACTTCAGATGTCTTCGAACATATTCCAAACTACTTTGAACATTTTCATATGCTTTTAAACACTATTCATCACATTGTTACCGTTTTTCATCACTAAAAACGATGTTCTGGTATTAGAGGTGATATTTAGGACCAACTCGCACCCTTCCTCTAGCCTGAGTTATACTACATAAGCCTTTTAACAGGTTTTTGTTAGGTTTCCAGGTCAAGCATCATCAGCATGGCACATTTAGGTTAGATGCAGATGGCATGTGCATGGTAGCCATGGTAGATAAAATAAGGTGTGTAGAGTTAAGATCTGGTAAAAGTGCTGCGAAATCCAAAAGTAGCAAAAAATGCAGTGATGTAGACAGAGTTAAGGTAGGTAGGGATGATTCTGGTGAAGGCAGTGGTAAAGACAGTGTGGATGAGTGATGAATGTTGTTTAGAAAGAGTGATTTGAATACTGGTATTTCCCCAAGCTGGAGCACAGTTGCTAACAGCTTGGACTAGAGATTATGAAGGTGGTTAATATTGAAGCAAAGGGTGAGCCGATGGAGGTCTAAATAAGGTCTGGTAAACTGGAACTCCTCACAGTGGGCTCCAGAAATGATGTGTTCAGTTGGTACTTAGTGAAGAGTCTCAACAGAAGGGGTGAACACTAAACCTACAGCTGCAGGAGTCCTCAGTGTGAGGGGGTTCACTTAGAGGGCCTCAGATCGTCCTTCAAGGTGCAAAGACTATGAAGAGGCTCGTATGATGGTTTGCAATGTGTGCACTAAGTTGTGTACACAAAAAGGAAGGTATGTGCAAAGGCAAAAAAGTGTGCAATGCAAAGGGGCAAAAATGTGCAATGATGAGGGAGGTGAAAGTGGGAGGTTTGGTAGGACAAGGACAGTGCTGGAGTGTGCTGAAAGTGGATGCACAGGCTAGGGATGCAAGCAGGATGCAAGTGCAACTGGTGGGAAAATGCACAAATGGTGCACAAAACACAGCTATATATGAGGGGGTGCAAACATTGCACTGATAAGTCCACTATGTGCTATAAGGTCTGGAGAAGGATCTAATCATATCTACACATTATGGCACACACTCCAAATCACTACAAATGCCACAAAATCAACTTCGAACACTTTTTGAACTATTTTGCACTATTTTGGATGACTTCGAATGACTTCGCAGCATTTCAAATGACATAGGCTGCCATATAGCTGTTTTAAAACACTTTTGATATATGCTGCACATCCAGGACAAACCATTTCATCGCATATTGAGCACTACTGTACATGAGGAAAGACTACAAGAGACTTAGAATACGATAAGTGTGGTTTTATGTTTCATTGATACAGTGACTCACAAAACTGAGTCAATATTTTGCACTTTTTAATTTATTGTTGAATAACTTCCCATAAACAACAAAACAAAACAAGGTATTGGTGTACCGAATAACATACATGATCAGGCTTACCAAACAAACAAATAATTATGTAATTTTAATTATCCCTCATGGAGATATGATCATTTTAATTCAGGGACCCATTGACTCAGTTTTGTGAGGTGGTATCAATATTATGATAAATTGTAATTCTAGTATTTTGTATAACCTCCCTTGGCCTTAATAACTGCTCCCAACTTTCTAGGCATGCTTTCAATCAAATTCTGACACACCTCTGATGGAATATTATTCCACTCTTCCACTACTCTTTCCCATAACTCCCAAATTCCTTTTGATGCTGTTGGATACTTGTCTAACTGGTTCTTGAAATGAGCCCATTGATTTTCAATAGGGCTGAGGTCTGGAGATTGGGCAGGCCAATCCAGAAGAGTAATATTGTTGTTCTCCATCCATTTCTTGGCCTTTTTTGAGGTATGCTTGGGGTCATTATCTTGTTGAAAAATCACCTCTTCTCCAGAAATTCCACTCTCCTCCAAGCTAGGCAGCATATGGTCCTTCAAAATGGACACATACTGGTCAGCATTCATTCTCCCCTCAACCTCTGCAAGATGCCCCACTCCATTCCATCCCATACACCCCCATACCATAATGTTTCCTCCCCCAAATTTGACAGTTCCCTGCACCTCTCTCTCAATCAGCCCCTCTCCCTTCTGTTTCCAAACCCACTCTCTCCCATCTGACCCAAACCTGTTAATTTTAGTCTCATCTGACCAAATAACCCTTCTCCAGTCCTCCACAGTCCACTCTCTATACTTCTGAGCAAAAGCTAATCTTGCTTTTCTATGCCTTATACTAAGCAAAGGCTTTTTCTTCTTCACCACAGCCTTGAATGAGTTTTTTCTGAGAACTCTTCTGACTGTTTCTAAGGAGACTGGAGTGGGGATGATGCTGTTGATGTAATGGGTGGCCTGAACAGCATTTGCAGCCTTGCCAGTGGTGATTTGGGTAAGGATGGCTCTCTGAGAGGTAGATGAGAGCTTAGAAGGACGACCACCAGAGGGGGAATCCAGGTTTGGATGGAGAGCCCTGAGTGTTCTGGATACATTAGACTGGCTGAGGTTGAGTTTAGAGGCAATATTGTGGGTAGAATAATGATTGGAGGTCAGGGAAAGAATGTTTTCCTTCTGAGCAGAGGAGATGGGATGCATTGGAGAATATTGAAGTATGAAGAATGCTAGTCCTAATTAAATACTATAATTTAAGGTCCCATCAAGGGTCACATCACCTTAGAAACCATCTGTCAAGTTTTTGACATTATACAGTTGGTGGAGCATCAGATTCTAATATTTCTGACTACCCCTCACAAAACTGAGTCAATGAGTCCCTGAATTAAAATAATCATATCTCCATGAGGGATGATTAAAATTACATAATTCTTTGTTTGTTTGGTAGCCCTGATCATGTATGTTATTTGGTACACCAATACCTTGTTTGGTTTTGTTGTTTATGGGAAGCTATTCAACAATGAATCAAAAAGTGCAAAATATTGACTCAGTTTTGTGAGTCACTGTAAACCATATGCTTAAGTTAACACTTGCAAAGGCAAAGAGCCATCGTATCGCACCGTTGTTCCTATCCAGAATCTGCAGATTGTTGATGATGTATATGTGCACACCATGAAGGTGCCTTCCATTGCCGTTTCACACAAAGAGCTCCTTTCGCTTTTGCCTGATCTCAGACAGCACCATAGAGAACAAGTTACCCCAAAATGCATTGCAGCTACTGGCACAGAAGCGGTATCTACCAACCTTGCAAGTGTTATGCCATTTGCACATTGTGCAGTGCGTGCACCTTTAGCAGAAAATAAAGTACTTAATGTGACGCCTCCAGTTAGCACAGCGATTGTGGCATCTCTTCCTATCATCTTGCAGGATCCATTTGAACAGTACATCACCCATCTTCAGCCAGGCAAAATTGAGAATCCCAATGTTTTGAAGGTTGCAAAAGAGTTGCATGTGCTCCACTTCATTGATTTATTGATTGACCACCAAGAATACTTTGAAACTATCTCAGATCCAGGTTCACAAATTATTGCAATCTCAGAAGTGGTCTGCCATTGTCTTGGACTCCAGTATGACCCATGCATTCATTTATACATGCAATTGGCCAATGGCGAGGTGAATGAATCACTTGGGCTTGTGCACAATGTTTCCACATGCATAGGAGATATTGCTGTTTATGTGCAAGTGCATGTTATCCATTCACCCACTTATGATATTCTATTAGGGCATTCCTTCGATGTGTTAACATGCTCCATCATGCACAATTTTGCAAATGAAGCACAAACACCACTATTTGCAACCCAAACACAGGCACCATCTCCACCATTCCAACAAAGCCTAGGTGAAAGCTGCACCACTTCTTGCTAGCTGCAGCAACACTGCACTTTACTATTCAGAATAATCCACAAAATTCCATTTTCTACTTCCATTCCATCGACCTCTATTATCTCTTGACTCTACTTATCCCAGTGTACCAACAGTCATGTGCAGCCACTCTTAAATTTGATTGACACTATGGTACTTATTCCAGCCATGTTTCCAAAGAGCACATATGCACATGCAACTTTTATTGACTTAGCAGCATGCATGCCACAAAAAGGCATAGTAACCAAGAAGAAGTATAAACCAGTCACTAGAAAGGTTAGACTAGTCATTGTATCCATTCCAAATGAATTCTGCATTGAGTGCAACATTATTGGTGATCCACTAGCGGCGCTACCTGCACTTTTACCAAACCCACCACCATTTACTCTGATTGGACACTATACTGAAGAGTGCATGCAAGCACTTCAAAAGTGCCACACCAATTTCTTGCTACCAGAAAAGATGAAGATTTTGCACCACTTGATGTCCTTGCAGAATGAAGCCTTCACATGGAGCAATGAGGAGCATGGCAGTTTCAAGACTGCATTTTTTCCCTCAGTAGAAATTCTAGTTATTTTGCACATGCCTTGGATAGAGTGCAACATCCCCATTCCCCCAGGCATATATAAAGAAATTTGCAGTATTATTTAAAAGAAGATCAACTCAGGGGTTTATGAGCACTCAAATTTGGCATATAGATCGTGATAGTTTTGCATTCTTAAGAAAGATGGAAAAGTGGTGTGCATCGTACATAGCCTCGAACTACTTAATCACATTACCATTAAACACTCTGGCATCACTCCTATACCTGAGCACCTTGTGGAGCAGTTTGCAGAGCGTGCATGCAGTGCCATCCTTGACCTATATGTGAGATACAATGAGCACTTAATTAAAGACTCATCACATGACCTTACAACATTTCAGACACCTTATGGTGCAATGCACCTCATTACATTGCCAATGGGTTGGACAAACTCAGTACCAATCTTCCATGACAATGTGTGCTATATTCTGTAGCCAAAGATACCAGATTATACCATTCCATATATCGATGATGTTCCAGTCAAGAGACCTTCAAAGTGCTACATTTTACTGGATAATTCATGTGAAGCACTCACTGTGAATCCTGGCATGAGGTGATTTGTGTGGGAGCACTTCCAGAACATGAACCACATTGTGCAGCGCATGATACAGTGAGGGACAAAACCTTTCAAATAAGTTTTGAAGTTGAACTATTTCTTAAATAACTCAAGAACAACTCAACAAAACAAGTCCAAATTTGGGATAGTGGTAGAGTATTATGTGACTAATAAGTTGCAATTTGTTTTATTACATAATCTTAATTTGTTCTTATGTTATTAATATTTTACTGCCACAAGTTCATTTGAAAGGTTTTGTCCCTCTGGTATGTCAGGCACACGACTTTGTTTAATCAAAGCAAATAAGTACAAATGAAATTATGTGACTTGGTGAAAATATGTATATATACTCTGTGTCCAACTTTCTCTCATTTCCCACACCAAATCCCCCCACATACACTCATGTGATAACTTACTCCTGCTCAACATACTTGTGTCCTTGAACTGCTTGACAAAGGGCAGTCTTGTCCTGCTATCTCCTCCATCACTGGTATAAGTGTTGGTTCTGTATCCAATATTTGCTCCAAACATCATTCAACACTTTCCACATCTGTTGGTGGCCATCCACAGAAGCTTTCACTTGCTGATACCCACTATGCAATTCACCTCATCACTTCTCAGAAGGCTGAAAATGCCACTGAGGTCACCAAAACCTTACAAGACATGACCAACACATCATTTACTGTGAAGACAGTATGAAGTGCATTCAGAGGCACTGGAATGAAGGCTGTAACCAAGTGAAAATGACCTTTGCAGATAGTGGTGCAAAATAACATCAAGCAAGCAGTACTAGATTGCCCTGTGCTAAAACCAATCAATTATGCATCAGAATTCCCCATTATCCTTACGGTCGACACTTCCAAGATAGTGGTCAGCTTCTACCTTTGTCAGCAAAAAAGTGCAAATGCAAAAATGTGCATTTACAATCAGTTCAGCTCGATTATGCTTAATGACAGAGAAGCATGCTTTTTGCAACCAAAGCTAGAGATCTATGGGCTTTATCATGCACTGCGCAGTTTGCACCTTTATATTATAGGTGTGCACAACTTAATTGTCAAGACTTACCCATGCTATATTAAAGGCATGCTTTAAAACCCTGATATCCAACCATCTGCCAGCATTAACCAGTGGATTGTCTCAATCCTTACATTCCATTTTACACTCGTACACATTAGGGGAGCAGTGCATGGTCCAGATGGGCTTTCTCATTGACCGAAGCAGCCAGAAGACTTATAAGAAGAAGACGATGAAGAATTTGAGGATTGGATTGATGTGCTACATGGCTTTATGCATGCAATACATCCCATTTCACAGTCCTTTGACATGCAGGTATTCGTGCTAACACAGTCAGAGCTGAGCACAAAAGTGCAAAATGTGTGCAACCCTGCACTTATTTACAATGATAACTATAGCCAGGTTCCGAGAAGCACAGCAGCAGATGCAGAGGATAAGAAGTTAGATTTGGTGTGGATTTGTATGGATACTCTAGCATTGATGATACTCAACCCAGAAACCCAAACAAAGCCTACTAATGGCTTCGGATGGTATAACACAGGCCAGAGGAAGGGTGTGAGGTGGTACTAAATATCACTGCTGAGACCAAAATGTTGTGTTTAGTGATGCGAAATAATAAGTGATGGCTTGAATATTTTGTAAGAGTGTATGAAGGTGTTCAAAGGTGTTCGAAAAAGGATCGAATATGTGCAAAGAGGTTCAAAAAAGATTCGAAGAGGTTTGAAGTCATGCGAAGTAGTCGGAAGAAGTTCGAATAAGTTCAAAGAGGTTCGAGGTATATCAAAGAGCAAGTTTAATGAATGTGAAGTGTTTGTCTAATGGCGGTAGGCAATGGGCAATAAAATGGAGAGCGAATATGATAGTTTCAAAACAGTTCACGATATTTCGCAGAACTTAGAGATGTGACACCAAGATAAGACTAAAGAGAACAATTCTTAAATCTGACGATAGCGAGAGGATAACTTGTGCTGTTCCCTGTTGTTCTATTTGTTCTGTTCTAACTAACTAATACAAGTCTATATACAAAATGAAGAGATAGTACTAAAAAGGAAATAAGAACATGTGTAAAACATGAGGCAAATATATCACACAATGAGGACTTTGTAGATCAAAAATAAATAAGAAATGATAAATGATGAAACATACAGTGTTCCCATATAGTAAAAGTATTTATCCTGTGCTTCAATATATCAAAGAAACACAAAAATGCACTTATCACATTCTAACTCTCTTGTACTCTCTCCTCATGTCCAGTAATGCTCGATATGCGATGGAATAGCTTGTTCCAGATGTGCAGCATGTATCGAAAGTGTTTCAACACAGCTATATGGCCACCGAAGTCATTTGAAGTGCTGCAAAGTCATTCAAAATGTTGCAAAATGGTTCAAAGTAGTTCGAAGTCATCCGAAATAATGCAAAAATGATTCGAAGTTAATTTTGTGGCATTCATAGCAATTAGGAGTGCGTCTTGTAATGTTTTGATACAAGTGGGATTCTTTTCCAGACCTTAAAGCATGCAGTGGACCTATCAGCGTGCCCTAGTGATTTCATGGATTCTGAGTATGGCATGCTCATGTGCTACGCAAGCACCTTTTTAAAAGATAAGACGTGCTTATGGAAGCATAATATGCATGGTGCACACCAGCTTGTTATTTGGCAGTCCAGATGCTTACCGATATTGTGCATGATCCATGACAACATTGAATACAAGCACTTTTATGTGACGTGATCCACTTTACTCAAGCACTTTTGGTGGCCACTTGTTATGGATGACATCATTTGGTTCATGTGCACTTGTCATATTTGCCAGATCCAGCAAATGCAGAAGGTCTTAATAGGGCCAATTGTTGCAATGCTAGCACCTCTATTCAGTAAAGCTTATATCGATACAATGCACTTACCAGTATCAGCAGGGCAGTGGCATATTGTCCAAGGGCATTGCTCACTTGTGACTTGGCCAGAATTTGGCGAACTTCCTAAAGAAAATGGGAGTGCACTCAGTGATTGGATGTTCCAAGATCTCATTTGCAGATGGGGTGCATTGTACAAAATAGTCACTGATAATGGCAAGCCATTCATCAAAGTACTAGCCTACCTCAGTAAGCGCTACCATATCAATCACATCCGCATATCTGGCTATAACTTGCATGCTAATGGAATTGTCGAGCATGCACACTTTGATGTGCACCAAGCACTTATCAAAGCCACAGATGGAGTAGAGTCAAAATGGTTCAGTTCGCTGTACTCAGTCTTTTGGGCGGAGTGCATCACTATTCGAAAGCACCTCAGTGTTTCACCATACTTTATTGTTACAGGCATGCAGCCTCTGATTCCTCTTGATATCGTTGAAGTGACATATTCTAACCCACCCCAAGATTCTATACTCTCTACTACAGACTTGATTGCGTGCCGAGCGTGCACATTACAAAAGTGGCCAGAAGACTTAGCACACATTCATTCCCATGTCTATACAGAAAGGCACAAAGTTGCACTCTATTTCAAGAAAGTGCACTCAAAAACCATCCATGATTCTGACTTCCAGCATGGTGACTTAGTCCTTATGTGCAACACGGTGATTGAGAAGAGCGCTAACTGCAAAATGTGCCCACATTACCTTGGCCCTCTAATTATAGTTTCACACAATCAAGGCAGTGCATATATCGTTTGCAAACTCAATGGAACAGTATTCAACAGGCCAGCAGCCACATTTTGCCTAGTGCCATACCATGCGTGCAAGTCCATTGTGCTTCCCAACATCGTGCTTGATATTACTACAAAGTGGTTGAGGAAGATGGAAGAGTTGATGGTAGTAGACACAGAAGATGAAGAGATAGTTGATGAAGAAGAAGCGCAAGGAGATAGCACAGAGGATGAAGAAAGTGCCGATGAGGTGTGCAATTAGCGCTCCACATGCACCACTATGAATATTTCATTTTTTTATGTGTACACTTTGATTTATTTCTCTTTTCATTTACATTACCTTTCTTCTATTCGCAAAGTTACATCTGGGCATCTTCCATCATTGTGCAACCCATGGGTTTTACTGGCCATGATGATCTACTGAGCCTTTCCCATTTTTTCAAAATTTGTTTTATGGTGTGTGCTTCATTTTGTCTCTCACATTTTTGCCATTTGGACAGGGTCAATATTTTAGTTGGGAGGAGGAAAGTGATGGTTGGATGATTCTTTTGCATTTCCTTGTGTTTGTGCATTTTTGCACTGGTGAGCATTTTTTTTTGCACTTGACATTTTTGTTTAAATATTGCCTATCTTATTTCTTATCCTTCACACATATCATTTGTGCTTACGATTTGCATTTTACAAAACCACAAGATCGTGTGTGCAGATTGGCACAAAATGCACACTCCAGCGCTTTGGAGCACATTGCACATTTATTCAAAGTGCAATGGAACAAATTGATTCTGGGACCACCATGGGCTTTATACAGCAAACAACTATTCTAGCAACTTGAGGAACTCTAGGTGCAATGCTGCCACAGCAAGCTTTGCCTTCGCTTATGCCTCTGCTTTTTGTGCACTGTGCAGCCAGCTTTTGATGACTTCCAGCTTGACCAGTGACCTTTGCACATCTTCTTTGAGGTGATTGTGGGTAGCTACCAAGATGGCAACCACTGAGCAGCACTGCGCTAAGTCGAGTGCTTTGACATCCTGGCTTTGAGAGATGGCATCCCCAGAGTTGTTTCCTCACCTTGTGGGGCATGATGATTGGCTGCATGCACTCACTTGTCAAACTTTAAAATGGCACGACCTTAGGCACTCTTGCGACAGCATGGGAGGCACATTCTCAACCTTGCAGCACTTCTAAGTGTGCTCTTTCAAGGGGCTGATGAGCCCTGCATCGCTCTTGTCCCCTTTGTTGATTTGCGATGCACCTTTTGGCAGGAATTGGTTAGGATAGTGTTGGCAGGAGGATGGAGAAGAGTACATACCAGGTCACCCAGCAGTCACTTTCCTATTCCTAGTGGTAGCATGCAGCTGCATGAGCATGCGGTTCATCCACTCACACTTTTGCTTCCCTTTGGTGCATGGGGTGCACTGCTTCCCATTACTAGAGATGCACCTGCTCAGCTTGCCCAAGCGATGACAATTATCACACTAGAGTTGAAGGAAAACCATTTAGTGAGTCTAAAGCATACCAAAACAGAGCTTACTGGTCCACTGTTAGCATTGGAGGTAGTGCCTATGCCACCCAGTGGTGGTACTTCTACATATGCTCATTGCCACATCATGTGCACAGGGCACGCATTTGCGCCTTCACCCATGCTGGCACTCTATCACTTTGTTTGCTCTCCCCTTCACTTGTCACCCCGATCTCCCAAGATTCACCTGTCACTTTGCCCACCATATCAATGTCGGTTGCTGCTGAGAGTGCTTGTAAAGAGTGAACCAGTGTGACACACACCTTTTCATCTTCTTGCACTTCAGCGGTATCCATATTGCTTGCTTCATCAATCACTCTGAACTCACCTTCCAGATGCTCCAAGTTTACTTCAGGTGCCTGTAATTCAGCTGTCAAAAGCGCACAGCATGCCTTGCATGCTTCAGTGTGCTTGGTGCATGCGTCCAGCTGACCCACAAGTTTGTGCGCCCTACATTTGAATTTGACAGGCCTTTCTTTCCCCCTGATCATACACATTTCAGGCATCAGTTCTTTGCTCCAAAGAAATCATTCCTCAATCAAAATTCCACTAAATGTGTTGTGTGCCTTCTGAAGGAGTGCACTGAGTTCCACATTGTCCTTGACTATGTCGGCGCAACTGTTATACATATTCTACACACTGCCATTCTTAGCCAGTCATGCCAGTTACAGCAATGCAAAAAGCGCACCAATTTATTGCAGAACACTTCGCCCCAAGATTGCATAACCACCTGCTTGCTCCCAGTAGCAGGGAGGGTTTCTTCAAGCACCAGGATCGTCTGCCTAAGAGCCAGAGTGAATGCTGAAGACATGGATTGTTCAGATATAGGGTGTTGAAAGAGTTGCTGAGGATAGATGGTGGTGAGAGATAGATAAGGAGAGGATTGCTGCTTATCTGAGCAAAGAAAAATTTGTGCTGACCAATCATATGCTGCCTGAGGACAGTCAGTATTTTAGTTGGGAGGAGGTGATATGGCTCCCTGTTGCCCTGCACTCATACTACAGTATTTTTCATGATTGTGCTCATACTACAGCATTTTTTGTAATTGTGCACACCTCTTGGATGACTTCTACCCACTTTGTGCAATGCACTTTTGAATGCCCTCATGCACTTCTGTGTGCTTCTGTGTGCTCTCATGCACTTTTGTGCACCTTTTACATTTCTACTGTGCCTTTGGATCCCCCTTATCTGCCTTCTATTGTGCACCCTAAATGTGCCTTGTCATGCTTCAGACCACCTTTGTGCACCTCCCACACTTGTTACCTCCCTTTCACAGTTACTGCATGCTCGATGCACCTTTATGTGCTCCTTTTATGCTTTACCAGCAACTCACATTCTTTGGTGTGCACTCATTGCACTATCCATTTATCACACACAACAATCCTTCACCATATTTATTGAGCTGCACATCATGGCTTCCAACTTACTAGGGCACTTGTTTGAGGTGCACCATGATTGCATCATAAGCCAACTGCACATTCTCACATAATCTGAGTGCTTTGCACCTATTTGGCATTGGACAGTGCACACTTGGGCACTTTCACATAATTTGGGTGCTTTGGTGCTATTTGGCATCACACAGCATCTCCTCATAGTTCTTCCACATTTTCAATTGGCATTACCTTATCTGGTAACTGGCACAGGTCGATCACATCACTATTACTAAGGTGCAGCATGTGACACATATAGTCTGTGCCCCATCATCCAGTTCATGTGCCTTTTAGTGCATCCTTCATATAGCTGCATTTGCATATCATTTGCATCCCTCATCATATTGCCATGTTTTGTCCCTTCATTTGCATCCTTCATCTTTATTTGTGCACTTTTGCAGTGCACCCTTCATATAGCCCCATTTGCATATCATTTGTGCCCCCTCATATATAGCCACATTTTGTGCACCATTTACACATTTTCCCACCAGTTGTGCTTGCATCCTGCTTGCATCCCTAGCCCATTGATAGGTCCATTGCATGCTCTAAGATCTGGAGAATGCTTCTAAATGTATCGACACATCATGCTTCACAGTTCCAACCTCTGTGAACCCTACAAAATCAATTTCGAACCCTTTTCAAACTATTTCAAACAACTTTGCACAATTTCAAATAAATTCAAACAACTTTGCAACATTTTAAATGCTTTTGAACAACTTTGCAGCACTTCGAGTGAAGTTGGCCACCACATAACTGTTTCAAAACCCTTTTGATACATTCTGCACATCTGGAATGAGCCATTTCATCATATATCAAGTGCCACCAGACACAAGGAGAGACAACAAAAGATCTAGAATGCGATAAATGCAGTTTTATGTTTCAATGATCTATTGAAACAATAGGATGAGTACTCTTACTATATGGTGACACCATACATTTCATTTATTATCATTTCTCATTTGTTTTACATTTTACAATACCTTTATTGCTATGCATACTGCCTCATGTTCTACACTTGTTATATTTTCTTTTTAGTACTTATCTCTTCAAATTGTATATAGACTTGTACTAGTTACTTAGAATAACAGACAAAGAAACAGAGAAAAAGTTACCCTCTCCACTATCATCTGATTTAAGAGCCATTCTCTTGAGTCTTGGCCTCACATTGTATCTCTAAGTTCTGCAAAATATCGTGAACTTCTTTGAACCTTTGTATTAGCCTCTTGACTCATCGCCTATTGCCTATCATCTCTCAAAAAACACTTCTCATTTGCTATATTTTCTCTTTGATATACCTTGACACCAGTCCAACGCTCTCAAAACTCCTCAAACCTCTTTGAGCCCCTTCGAACTATTTTGCACATCTTCAAACCCACTTCAAACAACTTTCGAACAACTTTGTATGCTCCCACAGACTATTTGTGACATCTCTTACCATTTCGCATCTCTAAACACAACCTTGGGGGTATCAGCGGTGATATTTAGAACCAACTCACACCCTTCCTCTAGCCTATGTTATACTTCTTAGGCCTTTTGACAGGTTTTTGTTAGGTTTCCAGGTTGAGCATTATCACTGTGCATCTGCCTTTCAGCACACTCCAGTGCTGTCCTTGTCCTGCCAAACCTCCTGCTTTCACCTCCCTCATCATTGCACATTTTTGCACTCCCATTGCGCATTTTTCAACTTTGCACATACCTGCCTTTTTGTGTACACAACTTAGTGTGCACATTGCAAACCATCATACCAGCCTCTTCATAGTCTTTGTGCCTTGAAGGACAATCTGAGGCCCTCTAAGCAAACCCCCTCACACTGAGCATGCCTGCAGCTATAGGTTTAGTGTTCACCCCTTCTGTTGAGACTCTTCACTGAGTACCAACTGAACACATCATTGTCCCTCGACTTATTGCATATTGCCCATCTTCTCTCGAAAAACACTTCCCATTTTCTATATTCATTCCTCGATATACCTTAACACCAGTCTGACTCTTTCAAAACTCCTTGAACCACTTTGAACCACTTCAACCTTCCTCAAAACTACTTTGAACATCTTCGAACATCTTTGTACCACTTCGAACCTTTTTCAAACTTCTTTGTATGCCTCTAAAGACTATTTGCAACATGCCTCATCATTTCACATCTCTCACTACAACTTTTGGGTATCAGCAGTGATATTTAGTACTAACTTACACCCTTTCTCCAGCCTGTATTATACTTCTTAGACCTTTTAACAGGTTTTTGTTAGGTTTCCAGGTTGAGTATTATCAGCAGGAAGGGGAGAGGAAAAAGGAGAGGGAGCAGGAGCAGCAGGTGGGTGTGTGAGTGCAGGAATTGGGGGTGTGAGTGGCAGATGGTGGTGGAGGAGTGGCAGGTGGGGCATCAGGTGGAAGTGCAGGAATGGGAGCGGGGGCAGGAGTGGGGGTGGGGGTGGGAGTAGGAGCAACCTTGCATCCATCTTCCTCAGTCCAAGCCACCTCATATCTATCTTCCTCACTACCAGCATCAGCAGCGGCAATCCTGTGCCAGTGATCCTCCCAAACAGCATCCCCAGCATCCTGCTCATCTTTGTCAACCTCTATACCATACCTTTGCCTATAGCTTGGACCCTCTCCAAGATAGTGCAGCTCACCTGCACCATTGTACAACACAAGGGGTTGTGGGCAGAACCCCATGTACTCTTCCATCTCATCCATCCTCCTGCTCAAGCTAGCCATATCCTCCCATATGTTGACCATTACTCTGGGGAAGGTCTGATGGAGCCAATCACCCTGATTATACAGATGGTGCCCTAGTTCTCATAGACAGTTGTTGAAGTCACAGAGATCCCCAGCAGTAATGGGAGCAGGAGCAGGAGAGGGTGAGGTGAGGGTGAGGGCAGGCATTTGTGCACGATGTCAACCATCTCGACATTGGAGGAATATGTTGCTGTAGTTACTGTTCAGTGGTTATTTGTATGGTGATATATAGTACTTACCCTTCAATTTTCCTTTTTCTTCCCTCGTGAACCTCTGTGAGGATCCAGACTTCTTCACCTTTCTTCTGGCTGCACCCTTTCCTTTCTCTGGCTTGTCCCCTCCATGACGATCTTTCATCTTTTTGCACTTGACTTTGCCCTTCCCACATTCAAACCATGTGCCCTTCCTATTGATTTGTTTGTGACATTGTTGCCCAAGCCAAAAGCATCATATGCAGTTGGTGGGCCTCACTGCCCCATGTGCCAGTTGTCACCATTGTTCCCTTTTCTCCTTTCACTCCAACAATACATCTCCATCGCTTTCCATCCTCTCTGATTCCCCATCATTTTCTAAACCCTCACCAGAGCTCCCACTGCTGCTCTGAAGTCACTTGGTCTTGCTGGAGTGGTTGGGGTGGGTGGTGCCAATGGGTGCACATCTGGACATTGATGTTCTGGCTGGCATGACCTGGATCCCAATGGCTCCACTGGTGGTTGTGGTTTTCTTCACCTGGTCTCCCCCTGAGCTCCCATTCCTGCTCCCATTCCCACTCCTGTTCCTCTCCATTGTCCCACTCCCTTCCCTCATCCCACTCCTGTTCCCCTCCATTGTCCCACTCCTTTCCCTCATCCCACTCCCATTCCCATTCCCATTCCCATTCCCACACCTCCACCTGCTGCTCCCACTCCTTGTGGTCCTGCTCCTGATCTTGAAGGACTAGTGACTGCTCCACCTCCCACTTCCGATGCCAAAACCCCTGAGGTTCCCACAATCCCACCTTTCTCATCGAATTTCTTTATCATGCGCAGCTGACCTTCCATGAAAATCTCATCTCACATTCTATCAAACTTCCCCATGCTACCAAAAAACTCCACAAGAAAGACTTGGCACTAAATGCCACTTTCAAATCCTCCCCAAGATCCTGTCTTTGCCATAAAGATAATGTGTTCTACAGTATATTAGTCCCATTGTGGTCCTGATAGTATTTTACTTACAAGTGCCCATTTTTGTTCTCTCATGATGGCCTTGATGTTTCATATTTGAAGGCTGTTTCAAACAGTCTGCTCAATCTGGCTGATGTGGCCAAGGACTTGTTGAGCTGTAATGTTCATGTTGAAATGAGTTGGAGTGGGGATGGGAACTGAGACAGGAGTGATGGGGTTTGAAAGTCAATGAAAGGTGGAACAATGAAAATCAACCATCATGTGTGTTTGTTCATCAAGGCCAAACAAATAACATCAATATCTGATCACTAGGTAGATGCACATTATAACCTCTGTTACATTGATCCATCCACAATGAGCAACCAGTAGAAAATGCAAGGCAATGTTCTAGATGGCTACCTCCCTATCCAAGCTGACGATGGGCACCACTATTTAGTGCCTCACTTTATGATTCCTGCCACTCATCAGGAGATGAATGCCTATCCCCAGAAGTTGGAACTTGATGTCCATAATGCAAATGGAGGAGTAAGCTTTGTTTATTTCAAATCAGGTTCAAGTTAAGGCCTGCTGCCATGTCTTGGCCACTCCCGTATCCTGGCTGCTTCCATATCCTGGTCGCTCCCATATCCTGGCCACTCCCATTTCTCTATCCACTCCCATGTCTTGTCTATCCCAATTGACATTATGATGACTTTGCAATCTGGAAACATGACTGATACCCCAGACTACTATGCATTGGCCCACAACCAGCTCACCCTACCTGCTGATCCAGTAAGTGTCATCCTCATTTGTGTTTCTACATTAGTTCATCCTGTTGCAAAACTTGACAGACAGGGAGTTGTTGAGCTGCCATGCTAAAGTGAAGGCCCTTCAAGACCAGCTTGGCACATCATACAAGGATGCCAGTCATTATCTGTACATGGCCTGAGGTGGAGAAGCTCGAACAACAAGATATAACATTGAAAACATATGCCATTTTGAAGGAAAGGGTTGAATGAACATAAGTTGAAATCATTCAAAAGGAGGTTCTCAGAAATTACACTGTCATCCCACTCAGATGCTATGGCCAATCCCCCTGCCAATTCCCAGTGATGTGGAAGGATAATTAATACCTTACTCATTATATATATATCTATGTAGCTTTTGTCTGTATTCTGTTCTTAATGCACATCATTGTAGTAATATCATTGTTTTTGTGGTCCTGTCAAGCCCTGATGTCAGTGCCGCTTCCCCATTCCCATCCCTGTCCCCATCCCTACTCCCGTCCATGCTCCCGTCCCCTTCCCTGTCCCCTTCCCTGCAATTGCATTTAAATATTACTAATGTCTGTACTATGTTCTTAATGCATGTCTATCTGTATGGTACAGCAAGTAAAGTAGTAATGTAGTCATTGGTTAATTAATAGAGTATGTACAAATATATAGTGAGTTCGACAGCATCCATCGAAACAGATAATACAATGTACAGTCAATGGTATTCATAGGTGAATATTGTGTCCATGCCTGATGGCGATGCTGTGGCCATCCCCATTGCATTTCAAATGTTACCAATGTCTGTATTACATTCCTAATGCATGTCTATTGTAAGATATAATAATCAGTGTACAATGTAGTCATTGGTTAATATAGTATGGTGACTTTATATAGTGAGTTCGACAGCATCCATCGAACCTGTATCATTCGATACAATGTAGCTTACCTATGTGTACCCCATGGGGTGACATCATTCTGTAGGCTTGATCAGCCTATCTCCACCTTTTTCTATTTTTATTCTACTATTTGATTTTCAGGTCTTTCACATATACTGGGCATCAACAGATGAATCCTTAGAGTTTTATTTTTGGATTTTCCTCTGTTAGATGCACCTCAGGTGTCTGTATTATGTAGCATAATATTAACATTGGATTCCCCTCTGTTAGCTCACTATTAAGTGAGGCTTGAGGTTGCCCTTACAGTAGAAACTCTTTCCATAGGCCTGGAATTGAAGCACACTGTGGATATAATGTCTTTTATGCATACAGAATGTTGCTCAGGATGCAATTGACACCCCCACCTTAAGTACATGCTTATCTCTGCTCAACATGCTGCCATGCACTATGGATGCCCAAAAACACATTGAAGCACTCAAAGATGCTATTATTGGATTGTGCATGCAAATTGAATTGCTTAAATTATGCATCAAAAGCTTCATTAATACCCTACAGCTTAGTTCCCCACCTAATATTCCATTTATTTCAACCCCAACTGCTCCCAACATCAATGCACTATCTAACACCACTGGCACACAGATCAAACTCTCCCTTTGATGGCATGTGCTCTCAAATCTGGATTCAGATGTGACTGGTCTCTTTATTGACACCCATCTTGTCCAACAAAAACACCTCAATACTCATTTACTGTCTCAACCAATATCCATTTACAATGTGGACAGGTCTCTGAATAAAACTGGGGCAATTCAAGAGGTCATAGACTAGGTTCTCCATTACAAGGATCATAGTGGACATGCTCTTTTTGCTGTGACCCAATTACATAGAGAAACAGGAGGCAATTTTGGGCTACCCATGGCTTTGAGATCATAATCCAGAAGTCAACTGGGTGACAGGTGAAGTCAGTATGAGTCGATATCTCTCCCATTGTCATACTTGCCTCAATGAAGGCAGACAGAAATATTGAGGGCAAAAGATGTTGATGCAGTGCACTTGGAAATGTGATGCTGAACCAATGCCTATATCTGATATGAACTTGGGGGATGTCCCAGATTTTGTGCCAAGTTCTGATAATGAGGAAAAAAAGATGGAACAGATTGAAGAAGGTAATCAAATCTTCTATACTGATATTAATCCTCTGCATGAGGTATGGGCCACCTCAAACATTCTCAGTGTCTAGTGGAGGCCTTCCACAAGAACAGTACACTAAAATCCTTCACTGATTCTGCTTTTTCACCTGCATGATTTTGAGGATGTCTTCTCCAAGGAATCCTTCAACTCACTTCCTAATTGTAAGCCATGGGATCATACAATTGAACTCATGCTGGGTAGGGATCTGTATGGGTTAAGCAACCCACATGGGTTCATGGGTATGGGTACAGGTCAGCAGATTGATACCCACAACCCATCACCTACCCACCACTAAGAGGGCTCAGGCCACTACTAGTATAAACTATTAAATAATACTATTTGAGTTTAATATGTAATACACTTAAATATGGGGATTGCCCCATTAAGAACATTGGAAATGGGGGTTTATATATCCCCTCCATTGTGCACAGACCATTTGGCCTTGTATGCACACAAATGCATGTCCACGACCTTCTGTGACCTCATTGATCATTGATCATTTATATGTTTACACATATTTGTACACTCATTACATCAACCACCACTCTTGACAATGCTGCAACCTCCTCCTCTTACCTGTGGAACCAACCACACAAATGGGCCCAAATGACCTGGTAAGTTTTTTTTGGATATTCTTTGCTTGTTATTTTTCAACTAACTTATATATTTTTCTTCATGTCTTATATGTTTTAATGCATAATACATCAGGATGATGATGGCACCCACTTATGGGACCATAAAAGCACCCCACCACTGTGAGCAACTGCTCGTGGGGTGGGCATGGGTGCAACTACAAAACAGGAAGAGAATGGCAATGCTGCCACCAAACCAAACAAAAATGAAATGAGGATGGAACAATGGGAGACAAGGGGAGACAATGAGGAGGAGGCAAGGCAAACAAACAAAAAATGTCTCTTGGGCCATTGGTAAGTTTTTTTCTTCTCATTTTATTTTTTGTTACTAACAAACCTTTTTAGCTGCTAACTAGAACTGCTGATAATGACAACAACAATGCAGAGAGGGGAGGATGATGAGAGGATGATGATGATGAGGATGAGAAGATGACAAATGGCAAGGGAACAATGGGGGGACATGGCACCGACACCACCCACATCTAGACTTCCCATATAACCTGCCATGCCAAAGGAGATGAGGAGGAGGGGAAATGACAAGCGATGATGGGATAGGCCCAGGAGACACTTGTCTCCTAGGCATTTTTTTTTTTTTTGTTTTATTTTGTTTTCTCTGGCCCAGGGGACATGCATCTCCTGGGCCATTTCTCTTTTCTTTCTTTCTTTTCTCTGGGTCCACCCACAATCCACCCCCATGCCTATGAGCATCTGCTTGTAGGGTGGTTTGATAATTGTCATTAAGTATGTAAATATTGACTTAACCCCTGATGAAACCCATACCTGCCGTGACCCATCACTTGTGACCTGCAGGTTGCGGGTATGGGTAGGCATGGGTACAGGTATGGGTATGCTTAAAAGTACCTGTGGGTTACCCATGTCATTGCCTAATGCTGGGTGCCACATCCTCTTGCAAGATCTATCCTCTCTCTCCTGAAGAACAATGACAACTTGACAAGTTCATTGATGAACATTTGGCTTCTGGCCACATCCAACCTCTAAATTTTCCTATGGCCTCCCCATTCTTCTTCATCAAACAAAAGGATGCTTTCCTCCAACCAGTTCAAGACTATCAAAGGCTCAATGACACCACAGTCAAGAACTGTTATCTGCTACCTCTTATATCAGAAGTCATCAACCAGCTTCATGGGGCATACTACTTCACCAAGCTTGATGTCTTTTGGAGTTATAACAATGTGCAGATAAAGGATGGAGAAGAGTGGAAGGCAGCTTTTTACACCAATCATGGTCTTTTTGAATCCCTTGTCATGTTCTTTGGTCTCACTAGCAGTCCTGCAACCTTTCAGACCATCATGAGTGATACCTTCCATGACCTCATACTGGAAAGCATCATCTGTGTCTATCTCAATAACATTCTCATCTTCACTTGAGACCTCAAGAAGCATTGCTAAATTATGTGCCTAGTACTAGAGAGGCTTTGTTGACACAAGCTATGACAAGTACAAATTTGAGAAGACTTGGATCAAGTACTTGGGCTTGATTATCTTGGATGGACAGGTGGAAATGGATCCCATCAAGGTTTCTGGCATCACAACCTGGCCCATGCCCATGAACAAGAAGGAGGTGCAGTCCTTTTTGGGCTTCATCAACTTCTATTAATGCTTTATCAAAGACTTCTCACATCACGTCTGACCACTGTTTGATCTCACTGGCAAGGGTGCATGGAGATGGGGTAATGCACAACAGGAGCCATTTGAGAAGCTCAAAGAGATGGTCACCTCCACTCCCATCCTTACTTTTGCTGATGACTCATGCCCCTTTCATGTAGAAGCTGATAGTTCTGACTTTGTGATGGGTGCCATGTTGTCTCAGCAGTCTCCAGAGGATCAGAAGTGGCATCCAGTTGCATTCTACTCAAAGAGCCTCAATGCTGTGGAGAAAAATTATGAGATCTACAACAAGGAGATGTTGGCAATGATATGTGTGCTTGAAGAGTGGCAGCATTTCCTGGAGGGTACGCAACACAAAGTCAAGATTTGGATGAACCACAAGAACCTTGATTACTTTATGACTGCCAAGAAACTTAATCACTGTCAAGCCCACTGGTCCCTCAACCTCTCCAGGTTCAATTTCTCCCTGCATCATCACCCAGGTCACAGCATGGGGAAGACTGACACCCTCTCTCATCATCTGGATCATGGAGATGGAAGCAATGACAATCAAGATATTGTGTTGTTGCAACCGGACCTGTTTACAATCTGTGCATTGAAGGGTGTTATCTTGGAGGGTGAGGAGTACAGTATCCTATGTGACATTCATCATGTGAACTGTAGCAGTTTACATGAGGATGCTGTCACCCTAGTTGTAAAGGAACTGAGGAAGGTGTCCACCCTTTCACTTCATGCTGCAGAGTGAGTGGAAAAGGATGACCTCTTGTACTTCTGTGATTGCATCTATGTCCCCAACAACTCTCAGCTTTGCTGATGAATCATCTCTTAACACCATAATTTTTTGTCCCATGTTATATATATATTATTTCACTCTATTCTGCCTTTCCTATGATTTTCTATGATTTTATTCCCATTTTATAATTATTTTTTAGTTTCTACATTGGTACATGTTGACAGCTCGATTCTTAGAGGCAGGCCCTATTCTGGATGCTTACCCCTTGGGGTGACATCATTCTGTAGGCTTGATTAGCCTATCTCCACCTTTTTCCATTTTTAGCCTACTATTTGATTTTTGGGTCTTTCACATATACTAGGCATCAACAGATGGGTCCTTAGAGTTTTATTTTTGGATTTTCCTCTGTTAGATGCACCTCAGGTGCCTGTATTATATAGTATAATATTAACATTGGATTCCTCTCTGTTAGCTCACTATCAAATGAGGCTTGAGGTTGCCCTTACAATGCCTGTAATGATCCATAACAATGCAGCTACTGAGATGTGCATAACAAAAGGCCAGGAGGCCATTGTTTGCTCATATCAAATATCACCAATGCTAGGAGAAAAAGAGGCCCTGGAAATGCTTTTTGTTGAGTCAATAGATCTACCAATGACAGTTAAACTTGATAACTTACCTGAAAATATTGTTTCCTTGACAAGAACATGTGTTTTGACATTGTGCCAGTTGCCTGATGATACCAGAGTCACTGCATCTCATAATCAAGTTGAGGTTCTGCCAAATTTCACAATGACAGATTATGCTTTACAAGGAAAGACAGGGATGTAGAATATTGTTGATCTGAGCTACAGCCATTCACACCAGGGATATTTGTCAGAGTTCAGATTGCTATTACCAAGGTCAGGACTTGGGAAGGAAGAACACTAGACTTTCAGTTGGATCTGGTTGTTGGTGGTCAGAGAATTCTGGGGTTCTAGGCAGAATCCACTGGGCTGTAGCAGGCCTGGTGAAAAAGGGCCAGAGAGGACTTGGCTTCAACTTATAAGAAGTTGCACCCTTCTCCTCATCAGCTGTCCAATTTCAGAGTGGAGGGAGTTTGGGTTTCCAGATGGTTTCCAGATAGAGGGCAAGGGTAGATTAAGCAGAGGTTTAATATTGACTTTGAGGTCAAGAGGAGTGATGAGATTATGTGATTAAGTCAAGATTAGGTCAAGGTTGAATAAGGACAAGTTAAGGATTGATTATTGACTGGAGGTGATTAAACACAAGCACATGTAGATAAATATGATTATCAAACTGAGGTACAAGGCTAAGCTACAGGCACTTAAATAATGAAGGCCAGAAGAATAAAAAGTGCAGAAGTTTACTAATGGGTCTTGGTAAGTGTTTGTGACTACAATTGGTAAGACTGTATTAGGAATAAAGTAAGTAAGCAAATGATTACTAAGGCACATGAGGACTTGTCTGATGACTAAAAAGTGCTGCAGCTGGAATGCCAGTAGAGAAGGTTGGGAAAGAGTCAGAAGGAGTTGGGGGTTATCAGGATGTGATCAGGTGAATCGGGTCTTGACAATATTACACAGCACTGTTGAGAGGCATGAGTATGGCAGGGACTTTGATATCAACCAGGTTCCATGCCAGCAAGATAACTGGTGGTGCTTCAGGTGCTCTACCCCAGGAGTTTCATGAGCTTGAGCTGCTGGATGATATCACTATGCTGAGATTCAATGGGAAGCTCCCAATGAATATTGTGATGGCTGATCACAGAAACACTGTTATTGCATTGTTTGGGGAATATAAAGGTTTGGGTACATGCCATCTAAAGTTTACAAAGCAATAAGATGGAGTAAATCTGACCCATTCCTGGAGTGGCAAAAACATGAAGCCAATGGTGGGTAGTAAACACAAAGTCAGATAAGAAACAGGACAGTGGACTCAACAACACTCTAAAGAGTCAAGCACCATTTTTGCAAACTACCCCAGAAACACCACCATTGTTGTTCCCATCATTACCTGTGGCCACACTATCAAGAAAAGAAAGACTTCCAATTTACATACCTTGGTTGGGATGATACACAGTTTGAAGAAGCTTAAATTCAACCATGACATGATCAATCCATCAGAAACTATTCATTTGAGCATACCAATTGGAACCCAATGGCAGAATAACAGCTGCACCTACAATGCCATGTTTACACTCCTCTTCAATATATGGCACAAAGATCAAGCTTCTGTGGAATGCTACTGGTGAGAAATGGAGTCCAATCTTTTCAATTTGCTGATTGATGAATTTAACATACACAACAGCATCCCATCAACATAGTCATGGTACTCACTGGAGGATATCTGGGACTTCATGAGATGATGATTGGCAAGAATGTTGACAAATTTTATCTTTGGTGAGTACACCAGTGTCAATTCCATTATGGAATACTTGCTCTGCTCACCTCTTGCTGCCCCATTGCTACCTCTGAGCACCTCTGCCCAAACAGTCATCCAGTTGATTGGAGGAGGAGAAAAAGATTTTCATTGGAATTCTTTGTGTTTGCAGACTGAGGTACATTGGTGCAGGGCTACTTCAATGACTTCACAACCCCTTGGTCAGAAAAGTGCCCTTCATGCAGTTCCAATCTTGTATGGAAGTTCAGCTTCATAATGCATCCACCATTGGTCACTGTTATTTTTGGTAAGAATGAGCCATTCATTGAAAGTGGGTTGAGTATCAAGTGTGATGATATTCCACATTCTTACCAGTTGAGAGGCATGATATATTTTGATGCTGACCACTTCACAGCACATGTGATCACTCAAATGCAGAGGGTTTGGTTTCATAATGGGATTTTTACAGGCCAGTCTTTGATGTATGAGGAGGCACTGTTGACCTTACTACTAGAAAAAGCCATCATGGCAGTATACCTGTGGTCACCTTGAAAACAACTCAGACATGCCATGCACAGCAGTGGACAATTAGCACAAGTTCAAATTTGTCATGGTTTGGTCTAGTTTCAGTTTTTTTAGGTTCATAGGACCAGACCTTAAAGCACTAAAAATCAAGAATTCATGACAGCTTGAAGACCAATCAGCACATCAAGATGTTCATGATGATGTTCTATGCCACAATGGGCATAGTTTCTAACAAACTGTAACTTTTTCAACCACATGAGGACCATGAATATGATGACTATTCAGGAACCAAGACTCAATACATCCATCCTTCATTGTTTGCAACCTATGCATAGAGCATTACAATAGTATGACCAGTCACAAAAATGAGCAGGTAAAGGTAAGCTCTGTAGAGACATTGACAAGTTAAATTGCCAGTGGCAGTAGTGGTGACAAATTGTTTGTTGATGCATAATGAATTACAATTTGTATGCACACCAATTGGACATAGTTGCTGACTAACCTGATCTATAATCAGACCTTGGCCTATTATTCCTCCTTTTGTACACAGTTTTGGATTGGATCTAGGTCAAAATTTGAGGGAAAATTTGTTGAATTGCATTATGTGACATTTGTAGTGTCACCTCCATAAATAGCTGAAACCACAGTGAGGGTAAAGCAGCATGGGGCATTGCATGTCATACCTCCAGAACATCTGCAAAATTCCTCAATGTCTCCCATTCATCTTCACTTAGCATCAGTATATGAAGTCCTGGCATTTTGAACACCCAATCATCGATTGCCTATGAGATACATCCATCAAATGTTGATCAGTTGGCAAGTCAATGACAGATTACCTCTTTGAGAAGATAAGCTCGATCAATCACAGCATGGATGTAGTTCCAATGCATCCAAACATCTCGGACCACAGCTAATGCCTCCTGCCTATCTTTGCTTTCAGAGTTTCTTCTAAAATACTTTCAATAGTGCACTTTCAAAATTTTTGCCTGCACTGAGGTGTTGAAATGATCTTATTGGTAATGAGACATAGCTAGCTAAAACATGAGCCAAAAGCCCATATGTTGACATGCAACATACCTTTGTGAGTAGACTGTTGTTGCTTTCAGTTTCTCCTCATCCTCCAGAACAATATTCTTGGGCTCTTCCTTGTCCACCCTTTTGAAAGGTCCACCCTTTTGAAAGATACCTCCTTATCTAGCTCAATCTGTTCTGGATCAGCATCAATATCAAGATGAAAAGGTTGCTTCTTATTTAGTGCATAATAGTCAACCTTGTCAGAGTCATCTGCTTCTCCAAGCCCAGCAAGAATCGCTTGTGCTACAAGGTTAACAACATGGCATGTATAGCAAATATGTAAATTTGAGGGTTCCAGTATCCCATATTTAGCCAACTGAATGTGAGCAACTGTTTTTATAATCACATCATTGATGGAAGCATTGTCAGTGGTGATGCTGATAGAGTGAAGGAAATTGGTGAGGATCATCGATCAGGCTTTATGGTAGCAAAATTACACATATCTTGTTGAAGCAACCAAATTTTCAGGTACCATCAATGAATGCTTTCCCACCATACAACCCCTCATGCTCCTCATCTTCAAGTAGCCTGAAATCAATCACTTGCTCAATGATTTTCCAATCATCATTGATAAGCATCTGACCAAACATGCAAACATATACACCATCTGTGGTGTTGTCCAGGTGTCTGTTGCATTAGGCTATCTTTGATTTGACTGCCTGAATGGGTAATTAAATTGTGAGAGGGACCATTCAACAACAACTTGGATATTTACTGCAAATCCATGAACCACCTTTCTATGGAGTTCTTTAAAGATGTGCACTAGTTGGTTTTGAACTGTCATATGTGAGGGTAATGCATAGTTAATCTTGAGGTACTTGAAAAGCATCTAGAGGGTAGGTGCCTGTGCCTCGCCAGCAGTCCATGGTAGGCTCTCATCAAATATCCATGCTAAGAAGATATGTAGGAACCATTTATATGTACATTGAAATGATTCTGGGATTCAATTCCCCCTTCTTCAGATAAGCTTCTATTAACTCCATGCTTCTTTTGAAATTGGGTCACTCTTTGCTTGTCAACTCATCCTTCATCTCATCAGACTCCTTCACTCCTTCACACTCCTTTACAAAATTCTGCATCCTTGACAGCCTTGGTTCCATATCAAAACTTATATCCTCACCACTAATTGTCCTATCAACACTCCATATACTTTGTGGAAATGCAGGGGTAAGCCTAACTTTATTCACTTCAACAGCCAAGTCATTTACATACCAGATGAAAAAATGGCAGGTAAACTGCCAATGTTTGTTACCAGACCTGTCCACAATGGGTGTCAGCTTATGGAAGTGTTGCATGCTAATGTTGGATGGACCATGGCATGCAGCTTTTGGTTGCTCCCTATCTTCAATGTCTCTCAGTGCACTCTTTTCATCTGACTCATCTCCAGAATCTATATCAGTAGAATCATCACTTTTTGTGGCATCAATCAATGAGTTTTTTCCATAATCTTTTGGAGAGGTTGCATAAGTGGCATTTGTGGCACATTTCTTTTTATATGCCTGTTTTTTTTCGCTAACAATGCTTTTGAGTCTTTGAAACATTTCACTTTGGTCAAGCCTGCTTACAATTTCATGACCATATTCAGTTTCAGATTATATTTCTTTGCCATTGCTCTCATATATTGCCTCTGGTGCCTCACCATTCAACTCATTGCTTTTCTTGGGAGGCATATATGTTTTATGATCAGTGTCATTATGCTTTTCATGACTAGCTTTGGGTTTGGCTGGGAGAGGATTGGTATCCAATGGTGAATGGGCAAAATGACTGCATGCATGGAGTTCATCAGCAGATAGCAATGCTCTATTTTCCACTGCATCCCCATCTGGTTTTGATGGATCCTTGGGAATGGCGAGGCTCAAATTAGGGCATGATTCTACTGTTGTTTAAGGTAAGCTTTTCAGGTTTTCTTGGTCACTTGCACATTATTTTCACTTGATGTTGTCAGGATGATGTTATTGGGATCAGGATTGTCTCATGTACAGTGACTCACAAAACTGAGTCAATGTATTGGACTTTTTGATTCATTGTTGAATAGCTTCCCATAAACAACAAAACCAAACAAGGTATTGGTGTACCAAATAACATACATGATCAGGGCTACCAAACAACAAAGAATTATGTAATTTTAATCATCCCTCATGGAGATATGATTATTTTAATTTAGGGACTCATTGCCTCAGTTTTGTGAGGGGTAGTCAGAAATATTAGAATCTGATGCTCCACCAACTGTATATTGTCAAAATCTTGACAGATGGTTTCTAAGGTGATGTGACCCTTGATGGGACCTTAAATTATAGTATTTAATCAGGACTAGCATTCTTCATACTTCAATATTCTCTAATACATCCCATCTCCTCTGCTCAGAAGGAAAACATTCTTTTCCTGGCCTCCAATCATTATTCTACCTGCAATATTACCTCTAAACTCAACCTCAGCCAGTCTAGTGTATCCAGAACACTCAGGGCTCTCCATACAAACCTGGATTCCCCCTCTGGTGGTCGTCCTTCTAAGCACTCATCTACCTCTCAGAGAGCCATCCTTACCCAAATTACCACTGGCAAGGCTGCAAATGCTGTTCAGGCCACCCATTACATCATCAGCATCATACCCACTCCAGTCTCCTCAGAAACAGTCAGAAGAGTTCTCAGAAAAAACTCATTCAAGGCTGTGGTGAAGAAGAAGAAAGCTCTTGCTTAGTATAAGGCATAGGAAAGCAAGATTGGCTTTTGCTCAGAAGTATAGAGAGTGGATTGTGGAGGACTGGAGGAGGGTCATTTGGTCAGATGGGAGAGAGTGGGTCTGGAAACAGAAGGGAGAGGGGCTGATTGAGAGAGAGAGGTGCAGGAAACTGTCAAATTTGGGGGAGGAAACATTATGGTATGGGGGTGTATGGAATGGAATGGAGTGGGGCATCTTGCAGAGGTTGAGGGGAGGATGAATGCTGACCAGTATGTGTCCATTTTGAAGAACCATATGCTGCCTAGCTTGGAGGAGAGTAAAATTTCTGGAGAAGAGGTGATTTTTCAACAAGACAATGACCCCAAGCATACCTCAAAAAAGGCCAAGAAATGGATGAAGAACAACAATATTACTCTTCTGGATTGGCCTGCCCAATCTCCAGACCTCAGCCCTATTGAACATCAATGGGTTCACCTCAAGAACCAGTTAGACAAGTATCCAACAGCACCAAAAGGAATTTGGGAGTTATGGGAAAGAGTAGTGGAAGAGTGGAATAATATTCCATCAGAGGTGTGTCAGTTTGATTAAAAGCATGCCTAGAGGCTTGGGAGCAGTTATTGAGGCCAAGGGAGGTGATAGAAAATACTAGAATTACAATTTATCATAATATTGATACCACCTCACAAAACTGAGTCAATGAGTCCCTGATTTAAAATTATCATATCTTCATGCACTGTAATTAAAATTACATAATTCTTTGTTTGTTTGATAGCCCTGATAATTTACTTTATTTGGTACAACCATACTTTGTCTGTATTTGTTGTTAATGAGAAGTTAATAAATTAAAAAGTGCAAAACATTGACTCAGTTTTGTGAGTCACTGTATCTTGCTGTGCCATTGGTATTCACATTATAAGAGGGGAAAACCTGGTGGACAAGGTTCAACAAAATTTTTTGGCAGGCTTCTATCAATCCTCATGGCTATGTCCTTATTACATGTATTATAACTGTTTAACTATCTACCTGCCATGTATACCCATCTTTCATGACCAAGGCCTAGGCAGATACAGTTACAGTATAAACTGTATAATATGGTTATACACACAAAATGGTTGAAGCCTTATTTCATCTCCTTCAGGCCATTTCTCTGCTTAAAGCGACTCAACCAGCCATTGCTCAACTTCAACCTGTCCTCTTTGAGTATTCCAACCAAATCAGCAAATGTGTTCCATTTCTGATAAAGAACCTCCCAGCTTTCAAAACCCAGGTTTCAGAGGTACTGTACCAATGCAATCAATTTATCAGGGGGTGTGACCTGTGATCGACCTCATGAAAAGTCATTTTCATCGCTTGCCAGTAGTGATTTGATGAATAATTGATCACTTGTCACTGGGAGACAGCTTAGAAGGATGCCCACCCTTGCTGTTTTTTTTATCTTCATCCATCTCCTTCTTGATTCTCCCAATGGTAGACTTCCCTACACCAGTTTTGGACTGTATTTGATAGCAGAAATAATCCTCTTGAAGAAGTGAAGTGACAGTAAAGTGCTGTTGGAAGGTTGTGGGTTTCATGAGGTGAGGAAGGGAAGAAAGAGTAGTTGAAGTGATGGAAACATGTTTAATTTATATAAACAATGTCACATGACCTTGTTTATTGTCTCCACACTTTATATAATAGTGATTTAGCTCACTACAACAAGCAAACTAGTGAAATAAACAGTGGGTCAAAAAACTGTCCCAATGAGTCAGTGGATTGTTTGGATCATATCTTGCTTATATAATGGCCAATCTCTTTGACCAAAGTATTAAATAATAGCCATAAAGCAGAGCTTTCAGGTATACTGCCACAATTTATCTATATTTTTACATTTGGAGGTGCTATGAAGTGGATACTGGAAATGGTGCAAACATTGGAATAGTTTTTTGAGCCACTGTACACCTATAGAATGGTAGTTGAGTTCTCTTAAGTATTCCATCCACAATTGTGGTGCAAAAAGCCTTTTTCAGCCAACTCATCTATTAATAACCCCTTGCATCAAAACCATTAAAACCCTCATGACGTGCACGAATCCCACCCCCTTCTTGTAAAGAGAACGTGCATGGTCTAGCTAGCAGATAGTGGGTGTCACCCTAACAAAACCCTACCAGCAAAAACCCAAGGTTCCTGTTGGAAAGGATGCACTGAGAACTTCTGCAAAGATAATCAAAAAGAGCCATGAAAATTTCACGTTACATGAATGTCCCAAGGTAATGTTGCAAAGCACTTTGCATTGAAGTCCGATGGTGCATTAATATTCACACAGTGCACTCTGTCCAGAAAGATGAAGTCACAGGAAGAGCTCGAGAGGCATGTCACATCTCATTCCAATGCACTTTTTTCAGAGTGTCCTCATATTGTCACAAGACCAGATGTCGAAAGGGCCCTTGTACTCTGGATGAGTCATATAGAGGAGAAGGGAGAGTATGCCACAGGCCTGATGTTGAAGGAAAAGCAGCTTAAATTTGAAGAAGAATTCAATGTCCCAGAAGCAGAGTGCCTCAGTGGAGATGGATGGATTGTTCCATTTGGCTACAAGGAGAGACGTCAACATGAAGAAGCAGGGTCAGTAGATATTGAGGCTGTAGAAGCAGAGAATAAGCATTTAGGAATGATTTTGGCAACATATGCTGTGGAGGATCAGTTTAATGCTAATGAAAGCAGCCTGTTTCCTTTGTGAGTCAGTGAATGTAAAATGATGCCACAGTCTCCTGATCTAAATTTGAATCTCAGTGCAGCACCAGATTGAGGGCTTGCTTTGAAGCAGATGGCTGGAAAGAAGAAGGAAAAATTTAGGATTACAATCCTCTTTGTGTGTAATGCAGATGGAAGTGAGTGCTTACTGCCAATGTATATTGGTAAGGCAAAAAAGCCACAGTGCTTCAAGAAGCAGAGCTTAGCTGAGCAAGATTTCTACTATTAGAACAATAAGAAGGCTTGGATGACATCTGAGGTGTTTGAAGAGTAAGTACATCAATTTCTACCCTAGTTGGAAGGTGCATAACTGATCTGATTTGCCTTCAGGTATATTAAGAATCTTGACATAAAAATGCACAACCAGAACTGGCATATCTGTCTCACACTTGACAATTTCTTGGGCCACAATATCCAATATAAAATATTTGCCTCTTGCCCTTTGAGCTGAATATGACTTTGTTTGTCCAGTCATTGGATGCCGGAATTATCAGGTGCTTCAAAGCTCACTATTGCCCAGCGTTCTGCCTTCATGCAATTGAAAGGGATGATGCAGGGGAATGCAACATTTACAAGATCAATTTACTAGAAGGAATGCTGTTAGCATGCAAAGCCTGGAGGCAGGCCAAGGCATCAACCGTTAAGAATTGCTGGGACCACACAAAAATCCAAGGGTTTGTGACCATATATCAAGCATTTCATACAATTGCTCATTCAAGTTATTCTACAGTGAAGTTCTAGACCCTGATATACACAATACATTTTCTCTGCATTCAGATTGTGGTGCATGGGACATACTCCAAAACTTTGTGACAAGTAGCATGACCTTGCCTGCTGCTGAGGAACAGTTGAAAAATTACCTTCATAATCAGTACAATGCATGGGATTGGCAACCAGCTCTCAATGTGGCTATGAATGTGGAGGGCAACATTGTAAAAGTGCAAGAAGCACTAGCACAACTTTTCTCAATGACTCAATTACCACGATTAACAATCAGATTATCTTTGCATCAATCACGATCTGCCAGTGATCTTATGCCAGTTCCCTCTCAGATCATCGAAGCAGAAAAAGGCTTGATGGAATCTGTTGATGAACTAGTCAAGCGCAGACACATCATAGGACCACCACCTACCCTTGAGGACATTATTGACTCAATTGAAGAATGTGAGGTTGGTGGCTCACCATATAGATTTGAAGGAGGCGATGCCGAGATTGTGGCTGAGGTCCTGCATGAGATGGCTGTGGCATAGGGTGAGGTAATTGAGCTTGATGATATGGATGATGACTCGGAGGATGATCATGATTTTCTTCCTCGTCGCGAGGTGATCAATTTGTGTACATTGCTGGAGAAAGCAAGCATTAGGTATGGTGACCCTGATTCTTCACTTGAATTACCACATCATTTGCGCAGGTACAGAGAACAGCTACAGCGTGAAGAGCTTCTCAACCTTAGATAGCTATTTTACAGTAAACTAGCATAGTCGAGATGTATAGTCGTCGCATGTGTTATGGCTGAATCGATGTCACACACTGTAAGGGGTCACAACAGTCACACAATGTGACATACTTTCATGTTGCATATATCTCTTGTTGCATAGGGTTCAAGCCGGTCCCGAGGCTATGCATTATGAGAAAGCCAACTGTAGATTCGTCTGCTTAAGTTACACGTGCGTAGTTACATGAAAGGCATTAAATGATAGTGACCCTCGTATTGAGCGAAAGTCCCTTGCTAATATACGAAAACTGGTTGCAAGCTTCATTTGACGTCCCGACAAGTGCAGAATCATCAATCTGCCCAGACATCATACATCAGATAAATACCTAAGTGCAAAGAAACAACCTTCTAACCCACACCTACGGTACTTCGTTTGCGTTGTCCACTTTATTCCCGGATTGTACAAGCTCAATATTAAATGCTTGTGATTGTGGTCTACGCGTGTTCTCGCTTTCAGTAATTGATGTATCAGATGTATTCCGCTGACTAATTCGGCTCTGATCTTCGAAGCGTATAGTACGCAATTGAGCTGGGGACTGCTGGGGAGAACGTAAAAGTTCGAAGTGAACGAGGACGATGGTCAGAGTTGGCAATATACCCTACAGGGTAAAGTCAGAAATTGTCCGTTTCGTAAATGCAGCGTGTTACAGTCAGAGGCGTAATCAAGTCGAGGAGGATGTGAATACCGGGGCTATTGACCTGATTAAGGATGAGGGCAGCAAGCTATGATAGAACTATCAGCTCCGACTGTCGAACAAGGAAAAAAAAATCCAACTTGTGACGCGCTATACACAAAGCCGGACTCAATGAAGAAAAGGATTGTTTTGGGGAATCGACCAGCGGTGACCAGCCTATCTCCGGATATATTTTTATGCACCTGGTAGCCTGCATACCTAGCATAAGAACGTCAGCAAATCCCGTGGTCAAAAACAACTCAAGTACCAGATTCTTCCAGCAATCAAGAGCGTGCAAATCATCGTATTTGCTACTGCCAACGCACTAGTTGCGGCGATGAAGAAGGTTCTTATCTCATGAAGTGATGCAAGATTGATTCCGAAGCCTAAAGGCGAGTAAAATCTAGGTGAAAAGAGATGTTTAGTTCAAGCTGGATTGGACTGACCGGAAGAAATTATCATGATAATCAAAGGCCCTAATGCAATCCAGTAGTTCTGTGCCCAGACCACCCAAACCCTGGGTCCGCATTGATAGTAGAGTAAGTTTCTGCCAAGCAATACATGCACCTACCTCCAGATCAAGACAAGGTCTCCGATAACGAACTAGAGGAGATTTCCTAAATGGAAGGGCATTTGTTTGAGGATAATGGCGTACCTGACTTGCAGCCAAGATCATTCTTGTTCGTGAATTTGCTGAGTTTCTCTTTACGATGGCAATTTGTTGAACAACCAATGCCAGATGAGCCATGGAAAGTAAGAACATCACGAATGATGCCAAGAATAGAACCTTGTGCATTGTGGACATTGTGCGACGCCTTGAACTAGATACAGACTAGATTAATCATCGAAAATGAATCTGGGCATCCGGTCAATGCATACATCAACAACCACAAAACAACCAGCTCCAGCACAGCGTAAGCACCTACGCCATCTTGAGAACTTGAAGCTCGAAGAGTTTGGTACTAGATGATAAGGCTTACCGACCAGAAATGATTCACACATCACCGCAATGAGGTTTAGGACTAAGGCTGAAGGCTCCATGTCCGAGTAATAGTACAGGAAAAGCGAGCGAGTCGAAGACAACCTAAAGAGCTGGAAAAATAGTACCTTACCTTATATGTCTCAGGAACTTGAACATCCCTTCATGGCCCTGTCAAGATGATGTATAACCAAGGAAAGAATGTGAAGCCAAGTACATACAGCAATAGTGAGCGCTAGTATGCTATATCCCCGGTCACAGGCTTGCGTTGGTTGATACTTTGCAATTGGCGTCTGTGGCGCCACGCATCCGTATGACTGAAAGCTCACAACATCCCGTATAACACCACGCGGACGTGGCCACGACTAGTGTTCAGGGAAGCAGGCAAGGCTAATTAGCTGACGGTAAATTAGCCTAGGTAGATTAGCGTCAATTTCATCTTGGCCGAAAATGCGTCAATTAGGGTAAATTAGCTTATATCGGCCAATGGCGAGGTATTTGTTGATTTTTCTCACGCGGGGCATAGGCATATTGGAATAGGTTTTAAACGGCGCCCCCATCAACCCAGAGGGCGAGACGGGGGTGCCCAAAAATTCAGATGGCATGGCAAGGTGAAGACGATGTGTCAAGTGATGCTGATCAGCCCACCACCTTTCAGGCACTCATGGCATGGCAGGGCAATAATGATCAGTCATCATCTTCCCCTACAGGTTCCCTGACTGGCTTTGATGCTGCTCCCTTTTATCTTTCCAATTCTACCTACTCATCTCCAGCTGCCAATCCAACTTCAACAGATGTGGCTGCTTTCCCCACTGCATTTGATACTGCAGATGCTTTTCTGTCATCCTCAGAGACTGGATCTAATGGTGAATCTGATGCTGATGCCAATCCTGAAGATTCCATTACCACATCACAGATAGAGAACCACACTCCTTCTTGTATCACTTTGCCAACCTACCCTCCTGCGGACTTCACTCTGCTGATCTACACTCCTGCAGACTTCAGTTATCTCAATGAGACTTGGTTGTCTAGCCCTGATGAGATGATGGACACTGACATTGAATGATGCATCATGTATATATAGTGTTGTGGGTAGTAGTACATTGTACATAGTAAATATCATTGTTTTTGCGTTCTTGTCAAGCTCTGATGTCAGTGCCACTTGCTGGTCCTGGTCTCAGTCCCTGCCCCCGCTCCCATCCTTGTCCCCATCACCATCACCATCCCCTTCCCTGCAATTGCATTTTAAACATTACTAATGTCTTACAGCAATGTTTTACAGCAAGTAAAGTAAATGTAGTCATTGGTTAATTAATAGAGTATGTACAAATATATAGTGAGTTCGATGGCATCCATTGAACCAGATAATACAATGTGTACAGTCAATAGTATTCATAGGTTAACATTGTGTCCATGCCCAATGGTGATGCCATGACCATCCCCATTGTTGGAGCAGACTACATATGCTGCACAGAGGAAGAGACGACACATTCCTTATAACCTACCTGGGGTTTAGTTAGTCTTAGAGCTAGGGTTTAGCAGAGGTAAGAACACTGTATATCTTCTATAGTACAGGTTCTCCTTATATACATAATAGTAAGGATGTCACATGACTCAGGAATGTGTTTACCACATGTATGCACAGTAACCTGTGTGTGCTGCATGGTTTGCCTCATGTATGCATGTATCAGAATTTAATTTCAACACCCCCCCTCAAACTGTACAGTGCTCTAAGCAGCTAAGTTTGAATCTTGAAAGTAATTCCAAGAGAGTCTCTAAATTTCCTGAATAAGATGGCGCCAAGGTTCTTTGTGAACATGTCAGCCAGATTATCACTTCCAGGAATGAAAACAACCATGACTTTGTCATTTTCTATGCATTCGCATGTATAGTGGTAGCGAATGTCTATATGTTTGGTCCTTCTTTCCTGAACTGGATTTGATCCGATAAAGATGGATCCCTGATTATCAGCGCAGATTGGTATGCGCTTCAGTACATATTCAAGTTCCTGAAATAAGGACTCTATCCACACTATCTGTCAACAAGTGTCGGAGAGAGCCATATACTCAGCTTCTGTGGATGACAGTGCTACAGTTTTTTGTAAACGGGACTGCCAGCACACAATGCCACTTGCTAGAGTAGAAAAGTAATCCATTGTAGATCGGCGTTTGACAGTGTCAGCTGCCCAATCAGAATCTGTGAAGGCCTGTAGCCCCTCGGACTTCTCACCATCGTAGACAATGTTATATTTCTGGGTTCCCACCAGATAGCACATGATGTACATCGCTTTGTCTAGATGTTCTTGGCTAGGATTAGCCGAGAATTGCAACATCTTGATTACCGCATAAGCAATATCAGGTCGCATTCTGAGCATCAGATACAATAAAGATCCGATCACAGACTGATATTTTGATCTAAGCATTGCGTTGGGCATTGCTGTGTTTTCCGATGGTCTGTAACCAGTCGGGAGTGGAGTGGGGGTCGCTTTGGCATTTGTCATCTCAAATCTCTCAAGCACTTTGGCAAGATATTCAGTTTGATCGAGTTTGACTTTGCTTGCAGTCTGGGTGATGTGCATGCCTAAGAATTCTGTGACTTTTTCAGTACTATGGCACTCCCAATGCTTTAGACAAGCATTTTTCTTTTCATCCACAAGTTTCTTGTTCTTTCCCATGAACAAGCCATCATCAACATAGACAAGTGCAATAACAATGCTGCCTGTCTTAGGATCCTTGTGTATTAAAATGCCAGCATTGGAGCTGGCACGCACGAACCCAATGGTGCACATAAATGCCTCTAGCTCTTTCCACCATGCAAGTGAGGCTTGTTTAAGGCCATACAATGCTCAGCATAAGCGCATTACTTTGCGCTCTTTTCCCATGAGTCTGAAACCCTTGGGTTGATCCATATAGATCTCCTCATCTAGTTTGCTGTATAAAAATGCAGTTTTTACATCTAGGCTGGTCATATACATGCCCTCTAGAGATGCAAGTGCAAACATGAGGCATACGGTCTTGTAGCGGACTACCAGTGAGAAAATCTCATCAAAGTCAATGCCTTTGACTTGTGAAAAGCCTTTGGCCATGAGTCTGGCTTGTTTTCTTCCATCCAATTTTATGGAGAAAACCCATCTATTTTTGATCATTTTTCAATCATGTGGAAGATTGACGATGTCATAGACTTGTCGCTTACGAAGAGCCTCTAATTCTTCATGACAAGCTTGTTTCCACTCACGTTGCTGCTGCCGAGGTAGGTGCGCAATATCACGAAATTGGTTTGGAACTTGGCTTATTTCGCTCGATGGTTTGACTGCTTTTGACAACAGCCAGCAAATAAGCTTATCTCCTCCTTCCTTGGTTATCTTTTTAATATAACCTGCTTCATCTGGTTCCCCCATTGGGTGATCATGTTCTTGATCATTGGAATCAGGCACACTCTCGTGGGGTGCTGAACTCAGTCCAGCAACTGGTTCTTTCTGTTGAGATTGTGGTTGTGTTCGGTTATGATCCGAATCTTGACCTACAGATCTCTTCCAATATCGATCATGTGCAATGTCTCTCTCTATGTCAGAGGGGAGTCGCTTCTCTCCATAGGTATTGCCAGGATGGTTTGGGATGTTTCTCTGCCTGCCTGATTGACGGGGCAATTGCTGCCATTCCTGTTGATCATCACGTCTTGGATGAAAGTCCTCAGTGGTTACTGGAGGCGGCGGAGGAGGAGGATCTGTCACATCGTCATGTGCCTTTTGCTCACTTGGTACATTATCATCATCATTTTCTGATGATGGAGGAAGGGGCGGATCTTGTGGCGGTATAGAATCATCGCCATCTGTTCCAGATGAGTGGTCATCATCTTCTGGTTCTGGAGGTGGAAAATCACCAAGGTCCATATTGGCAGGAGTTTTAGCTCTGGGACAGCATGGGAACAACATTTCATCAAATAGTGCCATAGCACCAATGAATATTGCACCACTAGGTCACATGAAATGGTATGCTTTAATGCCATCTTCTAATCCAAGGTACATCATCAACTCCGATCGAGGAGCCAATGTGTTTGGACGCTTCTCCTTGGATAGGTAGACGTAAGCACCACAACCGAAAACCTTCAGATTGTTTAGATCTGGGTGGACCTTTGTCAGTTCCTCAACCAGTATCAGCCATTTCAGGTGCCTTATTGGGGTTTGGTTGTATAGGTGTGTTGCATGTTCAATGCAAAATTCCCACCATGATTGTGGTAGACATGCGGTAAATCGCAGGGTTTGCGACTTTTCCATTATTGTCCTTATGGCATGCTCTGCGCGCCCATTCTGTTGGTGAATGTGGGGTGCAGACATCTCTATTTTGATGCCAAAGTCCTTGAGCACATTTTGTAGCTCACGATCTTTGAACTCCCCCCATGGATCAACATGCCAGCGCTTGATTGTAGCGCCATACTGTGTCAAAGCCACTGCCCGAAATTGTCTGATAGCCGCAGCAGCATCAGATTTCTTTTTAAGGCATTGGACCCAGATATGTGACGTCTTGTCATCCAGAAATACAATAAAGTATTTATGTTTATGGTACGATAGTACTGGGAGTTCCTTCAGATCGGAATGTATTAATTCAAAGGGTTTTTCTGCACGTGAATCTGATTCAGGAACAGATTTTGAGGCCATTTTCCCTTCAGTGCACCCTGGACATATAATTTTGTCTTTAGGAATAATTAAATTCCTCAGGAATTTTATGGTGCTATTAGGCATCTTCCCTAGCACCTCTTTGGATGGGTGTCCAAGTCGCTTATGCCAAGTCGAGTAGTCTGCGATGTACATTGTTGCGACATTGATTCCCTTGGTGCTCAATATATGAGTCTGAGCCCAATAAATAGTGTCACATTTCATAAGAGGGATGCAATCCATAATTGGGTTTCCTTGCTTGAAAAATGAAATGTGTGCAGAGGAACCACGCACATCACTTCCGTCTTGCAAAAAGATGCCCATTGACAGTAATCGAGCATTACAGTTGGGTATGTAGTAGACAGGGTATAATCGCATTTCACGCATCTCTGACTTCCCGTGACATACTATCTGATGTCTAATGAAGACTGCTCCTTTCCCTACTATATGAGTAGTACCCATGGCTGTTTGAACCAGGGTAGAGTCCTTTCTTGGTAAAGGTTCGTAAGAAGCAAAATCTTTCATTTCACCAGTGAAGTGTTTTGATGCGCCTGAATCCATGATCCAGTTGGCACCTTTCTTACAATTTCCATTTGCGCACATAACACATATATTAAGATGTAAATTGTTCCATGATACATTTAGTAGCAGTAAAATTTCACATGAAAAGTTTGCTGTGATCAGTGGAATGTTAATTTTTGTGCTTGTGTCAGGGAAAAGGGCTGACCTTTCATCATATGTACCTGTTTCAAGCAGTTCATTGACGAGCATTTTGTCGATGGCTTTCCATACTTCCTCATCAGAAACTGCAGGCTCCGATCCAAGGGAGATGCTATCATCTTCTACCTCTACGATCCTTGGTTCTGGTTCAATCCTCCTCCTCTTACCTTCTTGCACTGTTAGATGCTCTTCCAGCAGTCGCAGATTTTTTGCACTGCGTGGGAGATTCATTTGCTCGAGGGTGTCTCGAGCCTGCTGATATTCGGTATAGATCGAATGAGAGGTAGAGGCCGCACCCATGTATGCCTGTGCAGGCGGTCGGCGGCGAGGATCCCTTGTGGGAGTATGTTCATGCTTCTCGATGTGCTGGATGAGCGGCATCGGTGGTATGATGGTGCCATTACCATTTATAGTAGTAAAGGCTTGTGAGGCGAGGTGGGAATGTTTCTCTTTAGGTTTTTCCTCTTTAGTCTTTTTGTCCCCACGTCGTCCACGCTTTCGGGACGATTCTCCATTGTTGCCTTGAGTTTGCCATTTGGGGTTTCCCCCTTTGCACTGGACAGCGGAAAGCTTGGTGGCCTGAGGTGGGCCAATGGGCTTTCCAACTGCTGTGTGCTGTGAGGCCTCAGCGACAATGGAGTCCTTGACATGTTTAAACGTCAAAGCTCTAGTAGCAGTCGTATTAAGGACCGTGGTGGATAGAGAATCATACTCATGCAGCATCGCAGCAAGTAGAATCATTGCCTGTACTAATTTGGGGATGGCGACATTGGCAGCTGTAAGGCGCTTGAATTTATCAGCCATTTTGGCAATCTCTGGCATGGGATTCACAGCCAGAATTTTAATTGTGATTGCAGACCTAAAGTCCACAAAGACTTGGGAGGGGCCATCGACACTATAGTTGGTGTGGATGAGATCTCACACCTCCTCAGCAGTGTCCTTGGTGTTGGCACGCTGCCGAATAGAGGGGGCCAGGTGGAGCACTAGGCTACCAATAGCCTGGTCATTCTTATTGTTCCAGGTCTGGAGCTTGGCATTAGCTTCCGCTACTAGTGCAGCATTTGTCGCCGTCAAAGGAGGCGCCAGGGGTGGTTTTAGTTCCATCCCACTAGTTATTTGCCAGAGGCCCTGAGACCTGAGCCACGCCTTCATTGAGTCAGCCCATTGAATGTAGTTAGAGCCGTCGAAAGTTTGTACAAGTTTTTCAAGAGTTGAAGACATGATGTTATAGTGGCAGCTGATAAAAGCACTCAATCAGTCCTCTATTCCAGAAAAAATGTTCCATAATCTCAGGCAAAAACACTCCTTCAGAGTGGTTAACCCTAGTCATCCTGGGTTTTTAAATGCAGCTCGCAGGGAGTGCAATGCAGCTCACGAAGAGCGCAAGGTTACAATTTGGAGACAATGAAGTCAATGTCGTTCGCAGCCAGTTAAGGTGCGTTTGCGACTGCCCAGCAGGGCCCATAACCTGTTGGAGCAGACTACATATGCTGCACAGAGGAAGAAATGACACGTTCCTTATAACCTACCTGGGGTTTAGTTAGTCTTAGAGCTAGGGTTTAGCAGAGGTAAGAACACTGTATATCTTCTATAGTACAGGTTCTCCTTATATACATAATAGTAAGGATGTCACATGACTCAGGAATGTGTTTACCACATGTATGCACAGTAAGTGCAGTAACCTGTGTGTGCTGCATGGTTTGCCTCATGTATGCATGTATCAGAATTTAATTTCAACACCCATGACCATCCCCATTGCATTTCAAACATTACTAATGTCTGTATTACATTCCTAATACATGTCAATTGTAAGGTATAATAATCAGTGTACAATGTAGTCATTGGTTGATATAGTATAGTGACTTTATATAGTGAGTTTGACAGTGTCCATCGAACCTGTATCATTTGATACAATGTATGTGTTTGATAGGTCATATCATTCGATACAATATAGCTTACCTATGTGAGTGTTCCATGCAGATTCCTTGTAACCTTGTTAACTAATTGATGGGTGGGTGAAATGGAAGACCTATTAGAGACAAGTATGTCTTATATTGCACTGGCTCTTGTTTACAAATGTACTTTAGTTCTCTTGCTCATAAATTTTGATGGTTTACTCTGTGAATGCACATAGCATGAGTCAAAAGGATAACTAGTCTGAACTTATATCAGTTAACCCACAGCAAGGAGAAGAAACTTATGACTACTCACAAAATGATATCATTTCCAGCAACTAAATGTTTTTACACACCAGTATGTCATCAAGTCCTTAGGTAGGTTGAGTATATCATTGATTTATGCCATCAAGGTAAATACTGGCAGTTTTCAATTGTATTGTACAGTTCTATAATAGTCTACTAAGTTGTATTGCACTTATAGTTGACTTATTAAAGAAAAATAGTAAATCCTATGATTTGGTCTATGTTGCTTGTGTCCATTGTAGCCCAGGGATTTGATCTTCATAATAAGCACAGCCTGCTGGTTAGCTAGCCTATTTACAATACAACTGCAAGTCTAAGAACTCTGTACTTACCATGCAAATGCTTGAACCCTGTCTATCGAGTAGTGAGATGGTGGTAGGATCAGAACAAGAATGAAAAGGCTTTTGAACCAAACAATATCCAATATAGCAGCATTTGAAATGGCAACTTCCATGCTGAACATGCTATGTTGTGCACTATTTGACATTGTTATATTTTCCTTCCTCTGCCTTCAACCATCATGTACCAACTGGAGAATGGAGTAAGTACATCTGTGACCCTGTATGCATGTAAATAATATGTGTTGAGATATTCTGCAGTTGTAAGAATCATTACAAGTATTGTACTGTTGCAAAGTAAGGTCACATATGTCTAAGCGATTGGTTAAATGGGCAAAGGTATAAAGTCCTAGCTTAAACTATGCTTGGCACTCAATTATTTTTTCAGAATTCATCATCATTGTCTTTTCTAGACCTAGAAGCATCTGTTGATCAGGAATTCAGGATGGTGATGAGCGAGATTCAGAAATGGAGGAGGAAGAGGAGAAAGGTAAAAATACATTCTCCTCTTCTGGTGGGAACTGAGTGAATCCTCTAGGTTTTGTTGTTCCCAATAAACCTCCTGCTGGAACCTCTCACTTTTGTCCATCACTTGCTGATGCAACTATGGAAGAGGAGGCAGCACATTTGGAAGGCATCACTCTGGCTATTGAGAGTCGATATACTGGTGTTGGAACCACATCCACCTCAGTGTTGGTTTTGTTGTAGGATTTGGGCCTTGTAGACATCGTTAAAACTGCAGCACGCTATCCTTCCTTGCAAGACCCAGAAATTTGGAAACTATCTGTTGACATATGTTCTCCCCACTCTTTTAATTTTCTGTGCCTTGACCTCTGCTCAGAAAGTTTGCAAATATGAGATACTGATCAAATGCATGGAAGCCACAGGATCTGAACCTTTGCATTCCACTGTGCCTTCTGTTTTCTACTGTGACCACCTCCCTAGCATGCTGAAGGGAGATAGTGTCCTGACCACTTGAGAAGATCCTCTCAAAAGCCACAGCTGAACCTAGAGGCCATGTATACCATGAGTCCACAAGTCTTCAAAAATTGCACCAATTAACTTCATGAAACAGCTCACCAGGAATGCATAGAATGTCGCGGGCCAGCTGGAAGAGGCATGGAAATTGACTTTGTCGACCCATACACCAGTGGATTGGATTGCAGGCATTGAAATCTTCAGCAGGAAGTTTAAAATAGTCTTCCAGTTCATTGGTAGAGCCCCTCTCTTTCCTGTGATAACGATCAGTGAAGGATTTCCAAGGAGAGCCTTCTATGAGTGCTGTTGGGACAGATGGAGAAGGTGCTGATGACAACCTGGATGTTTTTGCATTTGCATAATGTTTGTCAAAGTAGCGAAAGAGGTTTGCTTTCGATTGTTCAAGGTGGTCTGATAGCATGGGGTCATCTGTGTAATCTGCCTTCAAAGATTCATAAGATATCTGTGGATCAAGCACTAGTAAGGTAGAATCAGTAAATAACACATTTGATGACAGATCACATATGTGCAGCCCATGTGTAAAAGGGAGATGCATCATACTGGTAGTAATAGTCACTGAGCTTATGGTGTGCATCTGTGAGGCCAAGTTTAATGCTGGGCGATATTGAGTTGGGAAGATGACAAAGAATGTTTTTAATATCATCTTGTAAGCCTCAAAAATTGCATGAGTTGTTGATAGCATTGGAATTGTTGTGGCAGACCGGAAGGATTTGAGCCAAGATGCCACTAGTGCAATGGACTCCCAATTGGCATTGCTAAGTTCGAGGGCATGGAGTTCCCTGTTTCACAAAATGAAGGAATCCATCATAGTACAGTAATCAAGTGCTTGTCCTGCAGTCCATGAGTGAATTTCAAAGAGCCTATGAATAATAATGAAAACAAACATATGGAGCATGTGGTGTGTGGAAGCCCATCATGTTCTCACATCGAGAATCAGCATGAGTGATGCACTGCAATCATCTGAAATATTGCCCATTTTAAGCCACATGAACTCAACCTCACAAAACCAGGTTTGTCAGTGTTGAGGGCTTGAACAGACAGCTCTGACAATCTTCTGAAGCTTATGAAAATTGTGCTCAGTTCAGTTATTGAAAGAATGTGCAACACTTACCTATTCAATAGTGGGGAGCATGCCATCAGCTACATCAGCATCAGTACCCAGGTTCCTATCCTCTTCAGGATCATCATCAGCCATTGCATCATTGTCATGATCACATTCAAGGGGAAGAGTAATATTATCTTAATAGTTCCCACTGCATGCAGCTGCTTTCTTGCCTTCAGCCTTTAACATTGTGCCAATCCATTCCAGGAGCTAAACAATCAATGGTGAGACATGGCTAGGAGTGACTAAAAACATTATTGAGGCCCCAATTGCTGCCAAATAAATTGTATGAGGCATGCATTGTATGTGAGCATCTTGGGCTGAAAATGGTATCCCTTGTTTTTGGCATTGCCACTCAAGGGATGTCATCAATGTGTTATTATTACTGGCATTATCCATTACAATAGCAATGATCTGTTAACATACTAGCATTAGTACATGCACTGGTGAGCCATGAACAGAAAACTTACCCTCCCAATGAGACCATATAGCTCCAGTGTCACCCAAACTGCTTTGGCCATATTATCTTCTGAATGCTCCCCAATAAGTTCTCAAAAATCAATGAGTAGCTCCTCTGTGGGGATGTCAGCTCAAGATCTAGTCAACAAATCAAATGAGGGATAGATTGAGTTGCCTGTTGATGATACTCAACCTGGAAACCCAAACAAAACCTACTAAATGGCTTCAGATGGTATAACATGAGTCAGAGGAAGGGTGTGAGTTGGTACTAAATATCACCGCTGAGACCAAAACATTGTGTTTAGTGACATGAAATAGTAAGGGTTGTTGCAAATAGTCTTTATAGGTGTACGAAGAAGTTTGAAATAGTATATCGAAGAGTGAGTTTAATGAATGTGTAGTATTTGTCGAATGGCAATAACTGACAGGCGATAAAACAAGAAGTGAATATGATAGTTTTGAAGAAGTTCATGATATTTCACAGAACTTAGAGATACAACATGAAGATATGACTCAAGAGGCCAGCTCTTAAATCTGACAATATGTGAGAGGGCCACTTCTGCTGTGTTTCCCGTTGGTTCTTATTATCCATTCTAACTAACTAATACAAGTCTATATACAATTTGAAGAAATAGTACTAAAAAGGAAATAAGAACATGTGTAAAACATGAGGCAAATATATCAAACAATGAGGACTTGTAGATCATGAAACAAATGAGAAATAATAAATGATGAAACATATAGTGTTCCCATATAGTAAAAGTACTTCAATATATCAATGAAACACAAAAACACACTTATCACATTCTAACTCTCTTGTACTCTCTCCTCATGTCCAGTAGTGCTCGATATGCAATGGAATAACTTGTTCTGGATGTGCAGCATGTATCGAAAGTGTTTCAAGACAGCTATATGGCAGCTGAAGTCATTTGAAATGCTGCAAAGTCATTTGAAGTGTCGCAAAATAGTTCAAAAGCAGTCGAAATAGTTTGAAGTCATCCAAAATAGTGTGAAATAGTGTGAAAATGATTCGAAGTTGATTTTGTGGCATTCGTTAGTGATTCGGAGTGTGTGTCATAATGTCTCAATACAAGTTGAAATGTTCTCCAGACCTTAAAGCACATAGTGGACCTATCATCCTCCCCCTTACTAAAATCCTGACTGTCCCAGTCAGCCAATCGAAGTCACATGCGAAATGCATGATCATGTTGAAAACTTAGCAAGGTTCAAAATACTTCTCGTTCTTCTTCATCCATCACCTCTATGTCACCAAACTCTAGCTTTTCTATTATGTCTCTTCTCACAGAACTTAATGTCGAAGTCATTGAGTACGCGAAGTCAATGCCTGAGCATGGTATCACAGAAGATATCGATTTCGAAGTCTGGGGGTGGGCTTTTTGTGCAAAAATGGTATGTCTCGTCTTCATCTATTCATAGTCAACAGTGCTAAATCATTTCATATAGGCAGAATATGATGAACTCACCAAAGATCTCCATGAAGAGCATGACGCAACCATTCAAAAGGTTGTGGACGAGGTTTTCGAGCTGTATAAACTGATGGCATGGTGTGACTGGATTTCACGAGGCAGAGAGCTGATTTTTGTTGATTTAGCGGAGGAAATAGAGCATGAGGCATGGGAGGAAAAAGAAAAATGGGTTAGAGAGGAGAAGGAGGTGGCGAAGACAAAAATTGGGAGTCGAAGGACTGCATTGGCCGAGGCTAGAAATGTGGCTCTTGCTGTGTTTTGTATGAAATCGTTATTGAAGGAAGAGCTGCAGCAAAGGAATGCATAGCTTGCAGCAGAGGCAAAGGCTATCGAGAGGGCCGAAGCCGGCAAAGGTGACAAGGAGGGGGATGAAGACAAGAGCGAAGAGGAGCTGCCCGTGGTGCAGGTGGCGAAGCAGAAAACAGTAGAGGAGAAGGAGGAAGATGATGGGGAGGCAGAGATTGAGGGCATGGGGGATGCGAAGCAGGTGCAGGTCAAATCAAGCAGGCTCCTCGATTTCAAGGGCATGGTAAGTGTTTTTCTTTACTTTTGAAGAATTTTCGAGGTACTAATGCTTTCATAGTGCGATCAATGTGCAGGGTTTACAGTGACTCACAAAACTGAGTCAATGTTTTGCACTTTTTAATTTATTGTTGAATAACTTCCTATAAACAACAAAACCAAACAAGGTATTGGTGTACCGAATAACATACATGATCAGGGCTACCAAACAAATAAAGAATTATGTAATTTTATTCATCCCTCATGGATATATGATCATTTTAATTCAGGGACTCATTGACTCAGTTTTGTGAGGTGGTATCAATATTATGATAAATTGTAATTCTAGTATTTTGTATGACCTCCCTTGGCCTCAATAACTGCTCCCAACCTTCTACGCATGCTTTCAATCAAACTCTGACACACCTCTGATGGAATATTATTCCACTCTTCCACTACTCTTTCTCATAACTCCCAAATTCCTTTTGGCGCTGTTGGATACTTGTCTAACTGGTTCTTGAGGTGAACCCATTGATGTTCAATAGGGCTGAGGTCTGGAGATTGGGCAGGCCAATTCAGAAGAGTAATATTGTTGTTCTTCATCCATTTCTTGGCCTTTTTTGAGGTATGCTTGGGGTCATTGTCTTGTTGAAAAATCACCTCTTCTCCAGAAATTCCACTCTCCTCCAAGCTAGGCAGCATATGGTCCTTCAAAATGGACACATACTGGTCAGCATTCATTCTCCCCTCCACCTCTGCAAGATGCCCCACTCCATTCCATCCCATACACCCCCATACCATAATGTTTCCTCCTCCAAATTTGACAGTTCCCTGCACCTCTCTCTCAATCAGCCCCTCTCCCTTCTGTTTCCAAACCCACTCTCTCCCATCTGACCCAAACCTGTTAATTTTAGTCTCATCTGACCAAATAACCCTTCTCCAGTCCTCCACAGTCCACTCTCTATACTTCTGAGCAAAAGCCAATCTTGCTTTCCTATGCCTTATACTAAGCAAAGGCTTTTTCTTCTTCACCACAGCCTTGAATGAGTTTTTTCTGAGAACTCTTCTGACTGTTTCTGAGGAGACTGGAGTGGGGATGATGCTGATGATGTAATGGGTGGCCTGAACAGCATTTGCAGCCTTGCCAGTGGTAATTTGGGTAAGGATGGCTCTCTGAGAGGTAGATGAGTGCTTAGAAGGACGACCACCAGAGGGGGAATCCAGGTTTGTATGGAGAGCCCTGAGTGTTCTGGATACACTAGACTGGCTGAGGTTGAGTTTAGAGGTAATATTGCAGGTAGAATAATGATTGGAGGCCAGGGAAAGAATGTTTTCCTTCTGAGCAGAGGAGATGGGATGCATTGGAGAATATTGAAGTATGAAGAATGCTAGTCCTAATTAAATACTATAATTTAAGGTCCCATCAAGGGTCACATCACCTTAGAAACCATCTGTCAAGTTTTTGACATTATACAGTTGGTGGAGCATCAGATTCTAATATTTCTGACTACCCCTCACAAAACTGAGGCAATGAGTCCCTGAATTAAAATAATCATATCTCCATGAGGGATAATTAAAATTACATAATTCTTTGTATGTTTGGTAGCCCTGATCATGTATGTTATTTGGTACACCAATACCTTGTTTGGTTTTGTTGTTTATGGGAAGCTATTCAACAATGAATCAAAAAGTCCAAAACATTGACTCAGTTTTGTGAGTCACTGTAAGTCCCAGCCATGCTGCATCGTTAAGGGGGGTGCCCCAAAATGTACGAAGTGCACCCAGAAGGCGCAGGGGTGCTACTGGGATGGGAATGTTGAGGCGAAGAAGTTTGGGGGTGCGAAACACGATTTGCACCCAAGAAAAGGTACGATTTTTATTCAAAATTGTTTTGAAGTGATTGCTAACTTGTTTTCAAATTTGTTAGTGCAGCCAATTCGTCTGTGGCAGACATCGAACCCATTGCAGGGCCTTCGAAGCCATCGAAGGAAAGAAAGAGGTCATCAAAAGGAAAGGGGAAGGCAATTGAGGTTCGAAGGATCGAGGAAGTCGAAGAAGAATAGGTGGTGCAGCATCAGATTATTGCTGAAAAACTGGTGCAGAAGAAGGTCGAGATGGAGATATTGCAGAGGGAGATAGAAACTTTAGAGATGCTAGAAGAGTAGAAATATCCTTTTGAATTTGAAATTCAAATCTTCTGAGTCTTGAGTGATAGTGATAAGCAAACTGAAAAGAATAAGAAAGTAAGAGAAGATATAGTTATTCATCTTTGAAGTCCTGAAAGTCTTCAAAAGTATGATCATCGAGGTTCGAGGCTTTTCAAGGCCTTTCAAGACATTCAAAGTCAATTTTGAAGAGATTCGGCAAAAGCAAAATAGTCATAAGGTATTTTCGAAAAATATTGAGGTCGAGATCGAGGTGAGCAAAGGCATACGTGGGCAAATAAAAGTGAAAGCTGTCGAAGCTATTGTGAAGAATGTCGAGGATAGTACAATGTTTTTGATAAATATAATGAGGTCGAAATGCGAAAAAGAGAAATGAAATATGCAAATTTGATCGATGTCGATGGTTCTAACTGTTGGAAGGGTTATTGATCCGAAGTGCCCAATAGCCAAAATCATGTGTTTTGCCATGTTTGGTACCTGAAATAGCCAGATCACATGACTCGAAATTTTGCAAAAAAATTCTACAATCAAATCTTTACATAGCCAAAGAAGTGACTCATCACAGATTACATAATCATTTCAGAACAAGCAACTTCGAATCCTGGACACAATTCTGTTCCCACACCCATTCTTGAAGCCAAAATTGATGCTCTAACAGCACAAATGTCTCAATTAGTATCAGGATTAGCAGCATCCCAGCCCAAACAAGTACAAAGAAATGCAGAAACAGTAGAAGATAAAGATGATGAGATGGAGGAGATGGTGGAGTGGATGTCTCAGGAGGGTGAGCATGCAGAGGAGAGATCTGAGAGTGGAAAAATGCATCTAAATACATGCCTCCACAAATATTTGATGGTACCATGGAGAACACAAAATCCTTTATCAGCTCTGTAGTGTTGTATATTCATGGGAGAAAGCCCAAATTTCATATGACTGAGTCTAGAATTATGTTTGCTCTCTCATACATCCAGGGAGAGAAAGCACAGTTCTGGAGAAATGAAGCCATTAATCAAATTGCCATGGGATATAAACTGTTTGCAAGCTTCAGGGAATTTTTGGAGAGATTGGAGGCACAGTTTGGAGACCCTAACCCAAAGGCAACAGCAAATGCTAAATTAAAAACCATGTGCCAAGGTTCTCTGACTGCAGATGAATTTATTTTGCAGTTCAAAGTAGAAGCATCACAAACTGATATGGGAGAAGCAGCGTTGGTAGAATATTTGAAGGCAGGATTAAATCCCTCATTATTCAAGTCTATCTATCGACTACCTTCGATGCCGGAGAGATTGGATGAGTGGTATAATTGGGCAATGTGTCTTGATTGGCAATATCAACAGGAACAGGCAGAATTGAAATTGATGTATGGGAATTCCAGATTTGGAAAGTCATCAGGAGGAAAGTCCGAGAAAGGAAGGACACCTCAGGTACAAACTCCGAGGGCACAGCCACTGGCCATGGCAGTGACACCTATTGTTAAGGAGTCAGCAGCATTGATGGATGCAATGGATGTTGATCGAGTAGGGAGACGAGCTCCAGTTAAATGTTTTAATTGTGGGCAATTAGGGCATATGGCTCAAAATTGTCGGCAGAAAAGGAAGATTAGGGAAGCTACAATCGAGAAAGTGAAGTTGGAGGAAGATAAGCAGAAGAATTTTGTGGAAGAGTCCCAGTGAAGGTTTCCCCATTGGTGAGCCAGAATCAATATAATGTATTAGTATCCGAGGAAACCCAGAGTGAACCCGAAAGAGAAATTGAAGAGTATGACCCTCATCATTTATCCGAGAAAGAAAAATGCCCAGCCTTATTTCCGAAGACCCCTAAATTTTTTATTCACTCAGCACAGATAGAACCCGAAATCAGCTTGACAGTAGGATTGAAGACAGTGGACAAGCATGCAGCAATTAATGTGGAAGCATTGCTTGACAGTGGTGCTACCGGATTATTTATTAATCAATCCGTAATTACTGGAAATGGTATTCGCATGCATAAACTGCCACAACCTATAATGGTGTACAATATTGATGGTACAATCAATCGTGGAGGAACTATTAAGGAGGAAGTGACAATGATATTGAAGTATCAGGATCATCAGGAGCGAGCCGTATTTGAGGTGTGTGACCTTGGAAAAACCAATCTGATAATTGGATGTCCGTGGTTCCAAAAACATAATCCGGAAATTGATTGGAAAATTGGGAAGGTACACATGCCTCATTGTCCTAAATAATGTAATGTGTATGGGAGAAAAGTAAAAAAGGAGAAGAAGGAAAAGAAAGAGAAAGAACGTTCGAGGAAGTATTCTGTTATGATGGAGGAAGTGGAAGATGAGGATATGCCAAATGGGGAAGTTCCAATCATGACCAGTAAAGAACAACAGAAGCAGACCTTTAGGGAAATTCATGGGGAACAGTCATGGGATAAAAATGTGAAGAAAGTGGAGAAACCAGTGGAGGAGTGGGTGCCAAAAACCTACCATAAATATTTGTCAGTTTTTCAGAAGAAGGAATCGGAGCGGATGCCAGTGCAAAAGCCATGGGATCATGCTATTGAGATGAAACCGGGATTTGTGCCGAAGAAGTCAAAAGTCTATCCATTATCTCTGAAGGAACAAGAAGAAGTGGATGCATTCCTTAATGAACAATTGTGCAAGGGATACATACGACCTTCGAAATCACCACAGAGATCACCAGTATTCTTTGTACTGAACCCGGAATTTCAAAGTATGTGTTGGGGTATGTGGATGGGTGTGACATGTGCATGAGGGGAAAGAAATTTCCAGAAAAGCCAGCTGGGAAATTAATGCTGAACCCTATACCTAAAGCGCCATGGCAAGACATATCTGTGGACTTTATCACAGGATTACCTGAAGCTCAAGGATACGATGCAATATTTTTAGTATGCGACCACTTCACAAAGGAAGTCCATATCATTCCTACTACTGCAGAAACCTCATCGTTGGGCTTGATGCCCCTCTATCTAAATCAGGTATGGTGGTTATATGGATTACCTGATACGGTTATCTCTGATCGCGGATCACAATTTGCTTCTGCATTTATGCAAGAGTTAAATAACATATTGGGGATTCAAACCAAATTATCTACAGCATATCACCCACAAACTGATGGGGAGACAGAGAGAATGAATCAGGAGTTGGAGCAGTACCTGCGCATGTTTGTCAATCACCGACAAACTGATTGGCCTGCATGGTTGGCAATTGCAGAATTTTCCCACAATAATAAATTCCATTTGGCTACTCGCATGTCACCCTTCTTTGCTAATTATGGTTATCATCCCAGAATGGGAGTAGAACCTCAAAGGGAAGTCAAGGTACAATCAGTGGAGGACTTTGTGTCAAAAATGCAAAAGGTGCAGGAGGAAGCAGAGGCAGCATTGATGAAAGCATGTGATGATATGATGCAACACGCAGATTGTACTCGAGCTGTTGCTCCAGAGTACAAAGTTGGTGACTTGGTATGGCTAAGTACCAAGGATCTAAATATTCCATGACCTTCAAGAAAGCTTACAGAGAAGCAAGTTGACCCATATCTGATTTCTAAAATAATTTCACCCAATGTGGTAGTGTTAAAACTACCTCAATCATTCAAGATTGATCCTAAAATTAACATTTCCCATTTATGCCCTTACCGCCCACCCACTATTCCTGGTCAACAAACTACTCCACAGCCTCCAATAATGGTAGAAGGTGCTCCAGAATATATTGTGGAAGAGGTTTTGGACTCACGTCTTTGACGAAATAAATTGGAGTTCTTAATCAAGTGGAAGAACTACACCGACAAAAATAATTTGTGGGAGCCAGAAGAGAATTGTAAGCGAGCATGCAAGGCAATCACCCAATTCTTTAAATGTAATCCAAATGCTCCACGTCGCATTGCTAGAATAGTGTATAAGGGGATGAATTTCCGGCCTTACCAGAATTTCACAGAGGGGACAGATACAATATTTTCTTGCCTGGAAGTCGAGGCATAAAAGGGGGGTAATGTTAGGAAACAGTCTCCTAACATGCCTATTACCTAATACTATTTTTATTTTATTTTATTTCATTTTATTTCATTTTATTTCACCAAAATACACTACAAAATGCCTATATACACATTATTTGTCAGCATGGGAATCTTTATTTACATGCATCAATATGTATGCGCATGTACATGCATGTGTGCGCATGTGTGTGCACGTCCGTAATAACATACTACAATATGTGTAACATAGTATATAACCCTAAAATAAATACTAGGAGACCTCAGTTGAGTTCTCTTAGGTATTCCATCCACAATAGTGGTGTGAAAGGCCTAATTCAGCCAACTAATCTATTTTTAACCTCTTGCATCAAAGCCATCAAACCCCCCATCACGCACGCGCCCCCCGCCGCCTTCTTGTAGGAGAGCCTGCACGGTCCAGCTAGCAGATTAGTGGGTGTCGCCCTAACATAAGGGGAAGGCGAATCTCGAGGCGATGATTGTAGATATACAATGCGAATGGACTTTTGAGTGCGATACTAGACTTTGAAGGTGGATTTGAATGTGAATCTAGTGTCGAGGGCGAGGGTGATATCGAAATAGGTGTTGAATTGAAAGAGGGCACAGATAATGAGATCGAGGACAAAAATACTAGGAGTGGCGAGCAGCAAGTCGAGGTCGAAAAAGGCAATGGAGGGGGTGATTGCGATGAGGATATCGGAGGTGAGATCGAGTTCGAAAATGACGAAGGTGCAACTATCGAAGTGGACGGGGCTGGAGCTACTGAAGGCGAGGACAATGGGATTGGAATGGATGTAGGCAACGAAGCTGGAATGATCTGATAAAGACCAGGAGGTGCGACATGACGATTTCGAAGTGCAACCTTTTCTCATTCTAGGGCAAGCTGTTTTTCGAGGGCTAGTTCCTGTTCGAGGGCTGCAATACGAGTTTCAAAGTCATCCGAATCATTCGAGCTCTGAGGTATACTGTCAGATGCTGGGTTTGATGTAGTTGAAGGTGCGATTTTGGTGATGAATGAGGTCGAGATGGATACTTTGGGTGCTGATTTGGTCGAATTCAAAGCTGCGATAACCGATGCGAAGTTTAATGTGAAATTTTCGAGGATGTGTGAAACGTCTTCAGAATTGAGTGATGTGCTAGACTGCGATAAATTCGAGGTTGAAATTGATTGCTGTGGAATAGAATACGAGTTCGAGGATGCTATAGCAAATTTCATGGCGTCGTAGATGTCATTCAGCATGTATGGGTCATTGGGATGGTGATCAGGGAACTTTACTTTAAGACAGTCTGCAATTCTAGTCCATAAGTCTGTTTGAAAGCCTCGAAGAAAAGCTCGACTCTGTTCGGCTTCTGAAAGACTACATTTCGAGCGAAGGAAGTTGGTGACCTTGTAGAATGACCTGTAATAAGCTCCTAAATCATTTTCATCAAAAATACCGGTGTGAATCCATTTGTTAATGAGTTTATCCATGTCTGAAATGCCATATCTTTGTTCATCTTCTACTTCAGGATAGAACGTGAATACTGTGATGTGAAATTTATCGAATGAAGTGCTGGATTGGTACTCTGGAAGCAATTCCCAGAGATCGTAAGAGTTGAAGTCGATGTATCTGCAAGAGTGTCATTTCTTTAGGTCATGATCTGTAATACTGCAAGTTATAAACAAAAATTCGAGGTCTTCGAAGTAATTTCAAAGTTCTTTAGGTTATCTCAAATCGAACTTCGGAGATGTACAATGACCAGGAGCTGGAATAGAGAATGTAGACATGTTCGAGGTGGATTTCGGAGGTCATGAGGTCGAAATTCATGCGATGTCATGTTTCGTATGTTTTGAAGTTGAGGATGGTAGTGATGTCATAAGCGTGAAGAGCAAAAGAGTGCAAAATACTATTATCAAGGTCAAGATACGATATTGAGATCTCCTGGTTGTTCAGGAGGGTTGGAGGCAATATGAGTTCAATGCGAAGTCGAGATCATTGAGCCCCCTGTGGTGAAATGAGTGCTGGAAAGGAGTGGAGGTTTAACAATGAAATGATCTAGAAACCTCTCATGGTGGGCTCCAAAATGATGATACTCAACCCGGAAACCCAAACAAAACCTACTAAATGGCTTCAGATGGTATAACCCAAGTCAGAGGAAGGGTGTGAGTTGGTACTAAATATCACCGCTGAGACCAAAATGTTGTGTTTAGTGACACGAAATAGTAAGGGTTGTGGCAAATGGTCTTTATAGGTGTAGTAAGAAGTTCGAAATAGTTCGAAAAAGGTTCGAATATGTGCAAAAAGGTTCGAAAAAGGTTCAAAGAGGTTTGAAGTCGTGTGAAGTAGTCCAAATAAGTTCAAATAAGTTTGAAGAGGTTTGAGGTATATCGAAGAGTGAGTTTAATGAATGTGTAGTGTTTGTCAAATGGCGATAACTGACAGGCGATAAAACAAGAAGCAAATACGATAGTTTCAAAGAAGTTCGCAATATTTCACAGAACTTAGAGATACAACACGAAGATATGACTCAAGAGGCTGGCTCTTAAATCTGACAATATGTGAGAGGGCCACTTCTGCTGTGTTTCCCGTTGGTTCTTATTATCCATTCTAACTAACTAATACAAGTCTATATACAATTTGAAGAAATAGTACTAAAAAGGAAATAAGAACATGTGTAAAACATGAGGCAAATATATCAAACAATGAGGACTTGTAGATCATGAAACAAATGAGAAATAATAAATGATGAAACATATAGTGTTCCCATATAGTAAAAGTACTTCAATATATCAATGAAACACAAAAATGCACTTATCGCATTCTAACTCTCTTGTACTCTCTCCTCATGTCTGGTAGTGCTCGATATGCAATGGAATAACTTGTTCTGGATGTGCAGCATGTATCAAAAGTGTTTCAAGACAGTTATATGGCGGCTGAAGTCATTTGAAATGCTGCAAAGTCATTCGAAGTGTCGCGAAATAGTTCAAAAGCATTCAAAATAGTTCGACATCACCTGAAATAGTGCAAAATAGTGCAAAAATGATTCGAAGTTGATTTTGTGGTGTTCGTTAGCGATTTGGAGTGTGTGTCATAATGTCTCAATACAAGGGGAAATGTTCTCCAGACCTTAAAGTGCATAGTGGACCTATCACTGTCATTGGTCATGCAGTGTGCAACAATGGCCAAAAATGCATACTGATCACTCAATGTCCATGCATCAAGGGACAGACAGACCTTTCCCTCTAGTTTCTACTATATAATGAGTATGCCTGCAATGGAGTAAAGGAACAAATTTACTGAGAACATCTCGTGAACCCCTTCAATCATTTCTTCACCCATCTTCATCATGCTGATGATACTCAACCCGGAAACCCAAACAAAATCTACTAAATGGCTTTGGATGCTATAACATGAGTCAGAGGAAGGGTGTGAATTGGTACTAAATATCACCGCTGATACCCAAAAGTCATAGTGAGTGATGTAATGTGCCGAAGTGTGTTGCGAATAATCTTTAGAAGTGTATGAAGATGTTCAAAATAGTGTGAAATAGGTTTGAAGATGTGCGAAATAGTTCGAATAAGTTTGAAGAGGTTCGAGGTATGTCGAGGATTAAGTTTAGTGAATGTAAAGTGTTTGTCAAGAGGCGATAGGTGATGTATAATAAACAAAGAGCAAATACAATAGTTTCGAAGAAGTTCACAATATTTTGCAGAACTTAGAGATATGATGCAAAGATAAGACTCAAGAGAACAGCTCTTAAATCTGACAATGAGTGAGAGGGTAACTTGTGCTGTGTTCCCATTGCTATTATTTTCTTCTAAGTAACTAATACAAGTCTATATACAATTGGAAAGAATAGTACTAAAAAGGAAATAATAACAATTGTAGAACAAGGGGCAATACATCAAACAATAAAGGTGTTGTAAAACATAAAACAAATGAAAAATGATAATAAGTGAAATGTACATTGTCCCAATATAGATGGCCATAACAGGTTGGTCATAGACAGGACTAGTCTGTCCTGTCTACTGTCCATCTAGTCAATTGAGGAGAGCTCAAATGGTGACAGGTATGGTAACCATCATACAGAACTGTCTAAACTGTGAGGGGTGGGTACAGTGTGCAGCCCTACCTCTGATGCCCAATGCCTGATTTTTTGAATAATGTGGGGGGCTACTCCATTGTCTGCCAAGGACATTGCCCCCCCACACTCTCATTGACTGGCCTCCAACATCCTTTTCAAAAAAGAGGCACAGGTGCCACATGAAGAAAGATCTGGTCAGTACTTCCCCATTTGATTTCAGCCATAGTGCAAATGAGAAAGGGAATTGCTGGTTGTGAGAATGCAAGTATCTGGTGAATAGCGCCATTGGGTCACAAGGGAATTTTGACACAGGATGATGACATTTCCTTTGTTGGCCTTGTGGCCAGGCAAGAAAAACTGGAAGAAAGAGTCATTTATGATGACTGAATTATGCTTTGACAGCTTCTGGGAATCTCTTAGGTCCCTCTCTTCAGGCCAAGTCAGTTCACCCAAATGCATCAGAGTGAAGAAGCCAATACAAAGTTGGGTGCAAAACAGAAGGTCATCATGGGTTGGGCTTTGGGAGTAGCTCATGCATACACTATTCAGGTCTTTGACCAAAAGAGCTCGTTTTCAAGTCATCAGGGACCCTCTTACCCATTTGCAGCCTTGCAGAGTACAATGCATGAGTCACAATGTTCTGGCTTCTCTAACGTGGTTCCAATTGTTGGCAAATACATGAAAGGTATGTGTTGACAGAGTCGGGCTTGATGTGATGTGACAACTGTGAAGAGGCTGAGTGTTTCAGGTGTCAGTTCCATGGGCATGTTGTGCATACATACAACAGGTAGGAGTTTAAAGCAGATCCATAATTTTTCCAGGTGCTTACATCAATTGCCTGCCCTAGAGCGATTGCTCACTCCTGAACTAGGTGTTTGCACTGATGATACTTGATCTGGAAACCTAACAAAAACCTGTGAAAAGGCTTAGGAAGTATAACACAGGCTGGAGGAAGGGTGCGAGTTGGTACTAAATATCACTGCTGATATCCAAACATTATTTTTAGTGAGGCAAAATGATAAGGGATGGTGCCAATAGTCTGTGAGAGCATACAAAGTTGTTCAAACGAGGTTCAAATAGGTTTGAAGACATGCAAAATAGTTCAAAGAGAGTTCAGAGAGGTTCAAAGAGGTTCTAAGTAATTTTGAAGAAGTTTGGAGATGTTGGACTGGTGGCGAGATATGTCAAGAAATGAATATAGTAAATAAGAAGTGGTTTTTGAGTGGCAATAGGCAATAGGCAACGAGTTGAGAGCGAATATGAAAGTTTGAAGAAGTTCACAATATTTTGCAGAACTTAGAGATACTATGGGAGGCTAAGACTCAAGAGAACTGCTCTTAAATCAGACAATGAGGGAGAGGGTCACTTCTTCTCTGTTTTTCTAAGTAACTAGTACAAGTCTATATACATTTTGAAGAGATAGTACTAAAAAAGGAAATCTAATATGTGTAGTACATGAGGTAATATGTGCAGCAATGAGGACTTTGTAAATCATAAAACAATGCGAAATGATAAATAAATGAAATGTACAGTGTCCCCGTATAGTAAAAGTACTTATCTTTTTGCTTCAATATATCATTGAAACCTCTAAGCACTATTATCGTGTCCTAAGTCTCTCATCATCTCTCATCGTGTCTGGTGGTGCTCGATATCCAACAAAAAGGTTCATTCCGAATGTGCAGCATGTATTAAAAGGGTTTCAAGACAGTTATGTGGCAGCTGACTTTCTTCGAAGTGCTGTGAAGTCATTCGAAAGTGTTTGAAATGTTGCAAAATGGTTCGAAATGGTTTAAAGTCATTCAAAATCATGCAAAGTTGTTCGAAAAGTGTTCAAAGTCAATTTGGTGGCGTTCATAGTGGTTCAGAGTATGTGTCATAATATCTCAATATGGTTGGAAAACTTTTCCAGACCTTACAGTGCACAGTGGACCTATCAGCACTGATAGGTCTATTGTGCACTCTAAGGTCTTGGAGAAGGTTTCTAATCATATCAACACATTATGTCAGATGCTCCGAACTGCTATGAACACTATGAAATTGATTTTGAACCATTTTTTTGAACTATTTCGCACTACTTCAAATGATTTCAAATGATTTTGCAACACTTTGAATGCTTTTGAACCAATTTGCACCACTTCAAATGATGTTGGCCACCACATAGCTGTTCCAAAACCTTTTTGATACACACTGCACAACTGGAATAAGCCATTTCATTGCATATTGAGCACCACTGGACACAAGGAGAAACGACAAAAGGTCTAGAATGTGATAAGTGCAGTTTTATATTTCAATAATCTATTGAAGCAATAGGACAAAAGCTTTTACTATACTGGGACAATATACATTTTATTTATTATCATTTCTCATTTGTTCTATGTTTTACAATACCTTTATTTGCTGTGCATACTGCCTCATGTTTTCCACATGTTATTGTTTCCTTTTTAGTACTATCTCTTCAAATTGTATATAGACTTGTAGTAGACAAGCACAGGAAATAGAGAGGAAGTCACCCTCTCCCTTATTGTTTGATTTAAGAGCCATTCTCTTGTGTCTTATCTTTGTGTGGTATCTATAAGTTCTGTGAAATATTGTGAACTTCTTTGAACCTTTATATTAGGCTCTCAACTCATTGCCTATCACCTATCACCATTCAAAAAACACTTCTTATTTGTTATATTCGCTCCTTGACATACCTTGACATTAGTCCTCTTCAAACTTCCTCAAAACTACCTTGAACCTCTTCAAACTCCTTTGAACCTTTTTCAAACTATTTTGCATGTCTTCAAACCTATTTCGAACTCTTTTGAACTTCTTTGTATGCCTCTAAAGACTATTTGCAACATGCCTTGTCATTTTGGGTCACTCACTACAACCTTTGGGTATCAGCAATGATATTTAGTACTGACTTGCACCCTTCCTCTAGCCTGCATTATACTTCCTAAGCCTTTTAACAGGTTTTTGTTAGGTTTCCAGATCAAATATTATCAGTGTGTCCATGGCTCCCATGTTGGTTGCCAGGCTCACACATGGGATGTAATCATTTTTTGACTGCCCCCAGCATCATGTAGTGTGGGGATTGAGATGATGAGAGTTGTAAATTGGGCACCAGCTTCAGTGCCTTCTTGAAGTTGCATTGTGAAATCGCATCCGCCACTTCATTTTCTGCACCTGGAATGTGCAGAACACATAACTCAAGTTTGTTACTGATGCATGTGTCCCCACAGAAACGTATAGTGGATTGAAAATGGGTTGGCACTTCAGAGAGTTGAAAATGTCCACAGTATTCATGCTGTCCATATATAGCACAACTTTCGAGTGATGCATTCCCCTCTCATGCAGGTTGTCAATTGTGCTGGTTGCCACAAGTGCTTCATAGAAATAGATTGTTCTCCCAGTCACAGGTGCAGGAATGGCAAAGTAAAATTTCTGATGGTGGTTAGGGTACCAGAAAGCAAGTCCCTGCAGGCAAGCATCACAGAATACTTACTTCATCTGCATCGTCTGCATTCCAGGTTACCATAGACAGTAACATGACTCCCAGTGAGTTTTGGAGGACTTGCATCACCCCAGATTTTCATCAGTGGTTGGTCCTTCCCAGTGATTTTCGGGTAAAAGTTGTATTGAAAAAATGTTAAAGCTCCAATTCATCCACCCCGCTAACCTCTGCCATTGATGCAAAGTCCAGGAAGACCTCTTTTTCTTTACCATGCATGCTGTGAAAGCTTTAAGTTCTAGCAGAAGGTCCTCCAGTGCCAGTGCAGAGAGTGTGAGGGTCAGGCTGTTAGTGTTAACTTCAATTCCAATGATTGTCAATCTTCCCCCAGACAGTTGTTTGTGTTGCTCATGTGGGATCCCCAATTTGTGCCATAGGGACAGAAGTTTGACTTGGTTCCTCAGCATAAACCTTTTGTAGCAATGGTACCATAAGACGTTCTTTTCCATGTCAATTCTGAATGAGTCGTCCATGTATGTCCAGAGGTCTTTGATCATGCAGACTCTCTTGGTGATCCAAGTCACCAGCCCATCAAATGAAATGTAGATGCCAGCCAATCCTTGCCCACCAAAGCAATTGTTCCTGTCGAGGTCTCGCTCTCTGTCAATTGTGATTACTTGTTTGATCTGCCATAGTGGGTGCATAGGTAATAGTCTGTAGGCCTCCACAACATCCAATTTGTAGAGAACAAATGTTTGATTGGGCTTGGCTTAATGATGTGTGAGCAACCCCCCCCCCCAAGTGCTGCATGTTGTTTAAAAGGAAGCCATTGACATCATCATGCTTGATCATGGAATTCAATGAGTAGGGTCCAGCACTTTGATTGATCACCATTCATAATTTCCCTGAGTGTGGTTTTGGAACTACATAAATAGGCAAAGCATGCATGCCTGGCAGGAGATCCTGACCAAAAGGCCCAGAAAATCTGCCTTTTGAGCATTCGTGATCTCTCTGTTTCTGCAAAAAATTGATTTCTTCCCTTTTCTTCGGCATTCCCATAGACTCATCGACAATGCTCAGGTAAGTGTCATGATACGTGTCTGCCCAGGGCCAGAAACCCTGTCGAAGACCTCTGCAAACTGAATTGATGAAAGGCTGATTCGGGTGTGACTCAAGCAATTCTTCGAAGTGGTCAACATTGATTGGTGTGACGATCTTGAAGAGATCAGGGTTGTTCTTGATGGTATTCATAGCATCAGTGATGTCTAGTTCTTTTTTGGGAACTGTTAGTAGCAGCTTTGCAGTCTCGGTCCAGTCAGCAAGGCATGGAGGAGCAGATACATTAGTGGCCCACAACTCCATAGCCTACATGCCCATGCTTAAATTATTCATAATGCACCTCCATGCCTCCTCCAGTTGATACCTTCACTTGCAAACATCATGATAACCTGTCCATCATACTTTCCTTGGAACAGCCTGTTCTACTTTTGTAACACAAAAAGTCACCCTTATCAGCTATATCATATGTAAACCTACCCTATCCTATCCTATCCTATCTATCCTATCCATGATGTATCATTACTCAAAGATTTATTCTGGTTATCCAGGTTCTGAGTTTCATCTCAATCAGCACTGCCATTTCTCTCACTGGCATTCCCCTCATTCCCCTCATTCACAATTTGTTCTCGCCCCTTGTATTAACTCCATGGATTGAGTCACTTTGAGCCAGATATCTTTTTAATGCCACTAAACAATGTTATCACTGTTTAGCAGAAAATATATAGTGGTTCTGACTTAATTGAGACACCCTAGGTCTCCCAAAGCAAGGTACATATTCTTCCAAGGACATCCATATTCTTCCAAGGACTCCTCCAAAATCTTTGAAAGACATCCAAAATCTTTGGTCACATCTGTCAAAGCCATTGAAACACTCTCAAAGATACTTATAATGATATAAATAGATACTATATTCACCCACTATTACAGTGAATCATAACTGCATGGTACTCAATTACATGAATAATGGCTTATGTGCCCCAAGTATCAACAGCCTTAGGTCATCATCAGCTTCCTTGTGGTTGTGGGAGCCCCTGTTCTCCCCATTGTTGGTGCCATCTTCACCTGGGTTGGTGTTGGTGCCATTGTGGTCCTCCTCATTCTTCTGGTCCCATTTGACCATCATTGGTGGTTGGGCATTTGTTGTCGGTGCCTCCTGTACCATTCCCATCACTTCATTGTGGTGGTGGTGTAATCTTGGTCAGTTGGATCATTGATGGTGGGTCTCATTATGCCATCCTGGCATGGGGCAGCAGCATTTCCTGTTTTGAGATGGTGGGGATGATAGCAGTCAGGAGGCAGCATTGGAGTGTTTTGTATGCTTACCTGGCATGCACTCGTTGCCAGGGCTTCCTGGTATTTCCCTTAGGTCTCTTAACCCCAAATGACCCCTCACATCAAATCTGGACAGAGAGGAGGGGATGGATGTGCATTGAGAAATTAGTAGAAAAACAGGAAAATGGTCAGCATTTGGGAGAGAAGAGAAACAAAAATGAAGATACTTAACTTACAGTGTGTTGGGGACCTCGAGTTCCTCAACCCATGTCAGCAGTTGGCGATGTCCAAAAATGCTCATACATGGTAATTTGTGGGCATGCATGGCATTAATGGAACAGCATTAATACAGCCATTAACAGAGGTAGGTGGTTGAAGTTGTGTGTCGATGATGATGGTTGTGCTCAAATGGTTCATGATTTGTTTAATTTTCAGTGGAGTTTGAAACAACTTTGATCAACAATCATCTGATTTTGTTTGTCTACCAACAATGAAACAGTGATGGCAGCAACAACAACAACTTGAGACATATCTGTATCCTGAACCCCAGGTATGTTTTGTTTCTCTATTAATTCCAGTGTGCTAACCTACAAACAGGCATTGCAATACACACCAGCTCCAGGTGGCAACATGGAGATGTTGGACATACATTACATAATAATCCATACATAAGCACAAATTACATCCTAATCACATGCTCAGGAGTTGAATTGAGGGATGAATATAGCCAAAAACAGGTGTGCTCTGGTAACAGCAGCATGACCCATTGTGAAGTGCACATGGACTGCTAATACTATTGCTAGTACTATTGTCTAAATAACAAATACTGAAAAGAGACCAAAAAACTTGGCATGGGTGCATCAAAACCTCTGAGTTGCTGGAAAAACCTGGTGGGAAAAAGACAAGCAACTGGCTACCACAAGGGGGTTCCAGGATCTGAACCTGGCACATAAGGTCAGATTTGTTTTTTTCAGCCATTTTCAATGGACTAACTAACTATGTAATCAGGCACCTATCCTAATAAGGAAATATGACATCATCACTATACCACCTTTCCCTGAGATGATGCATGAGCATTGCAAACCCATTTTCTGGGCACCTGGTCAGGTTCTACACAAGCTAGATGATACTAGATTACAAGTAAATGTATCAGATAGGCTGTTGCCAAAAATTGAATCAAGTACTTACCCATCATGTCTCACAGCTGGACTGTTTGCACTCCAGCACCAAGCCTGCAGCCAGATTTGCTGTCTTTCCACAAAGGCACTGATTCAGGACAATAAAAATCTTACATTTAGATCTTCCTGATGTTTTGTTTCATGTATTTTCAGTTGGTTGTGCCACAATGTCAAAGTTCAAAATCACTACTACCAAGGCTGGAACTTGGTCAGGATTCCACTGGACTTCTGGTTGGACCTGGTCATTGGTGGTCAGAGGAGTTCAGGGGTTCTGAGCAGAATCCACTGGGCTGTAGCATGCCATCAAACAGACTTATGGAGTCGAATTGCAGATCATTGATAGGTTCATTGCATGATTTAAGGTCTGGAGAATGCTTCCAATCGAATTGAGACATTATGACAGATGCTCTGAATTGCTACAAATGCCATGAAATTGACTTCAAACCCTTTTTGAACTATTTTGAATGACTTCAAATAATTTCAAATGATTTCATGACACTTCAAACACTTCTGAATGACTTTGCACCACTTCAAACAACATTGGACACTATATAGCTGTTCCTAAACCCTTTTTGATACATGCTGCACAACCAGAACAAGCCATTTCATTGCATATCAAGCACTACTGGACACAAGGAGAGATGACGAGAGATTTAGGACACGATAATAGTGCTTAGAGGTTTCAATGATATATTGAAGCAAAAGATAAGTACTTTTACTATATGGGGACACTGTATGTTTCAATTATTTATCATTCTCATTTGTTTTATGATTTACAAAGTCCTCATTGTTGGATATATTGCCTCATCTACTACACATGTTTTATTTCCTTTTTAAGTACTATCTCTTCAAATTGTATATAGACTTGTATTAGTTACTTAAAACAACAGAAAAGTGAAAGGGAACAGAAACAAAGTCACCCTCTTCATTATGGTTCAATTTAAAAGCTGTTCTCTTGAGTCTTATCTTCGTGTGGTATCTCTAAGTTCTGTGAAATATTGTGAACTTCTTCAAACTTTCATATTTGCTCTTCAACTTATCGCATATTGCCCATGGTCACTCAAAAAAATACCTTTCATTCACTATATTTCCTCCTTGATATACCTTGACACCAGTCCAACTCTTTCTAAACTCCTCGAACCACTTCAAACCACTTCAAACCTCTCTGAACCTCTTTCAAACATCTTCGAACCCATTTTAAACCTTTTTTGAACATCTTCGTATGCTTTTAAAGACTATTTGCAACACTCCTTGTCATTCCACATCTCTCACTACAACCCTTTGGTATCAGCGGTGATATTTAGTACCAACTTGCACCCTTCCTCTAGCCTGTGTTATACTTCCTAAGCCTTTTAACAGGTTTTTGTTAGGTTTCCAGGTCGAGCATTATCATCATCTCGAAGTGAATTTTCCTGATCATTATCCTGATGACCAATACACACTGAATGACATGCATGACACTGCAAAATTTGTTATAGCATCCTCAAACTCACACACTATTCCCCAGCAATCAATTTTGACCTCGAATTCATTGCAGTCTAGCACATCGATTGATTCCAAAGATGTTTCATACATTCTCCAACATTTTTCATCAAACTTCACATTGGTTTTCACAGCATGGAATTTAACCAGATCAGCACCCAAAAGTTCTGCTCCGATCTCGTTCTTCACTGACATAGCACTTTTGACTACATTGAACCAAGCATCTGATGGTATACCTCACAGCTCAAACAATTCGGATGACTTAGAAGCTTGTATTGCAGCACTTGAACAGGAACTAGCCCTCGAAAAAGAGCTTGTGCTCAAACGAGAAACTTTTGCACTTCAAAATCATAATGTTGTGTGTCCTGATCTTCATCGCATAGTTCCAGCTCCATCACACATGTTGATAAGTCCATTTCACACTCTAGGCTCTGGAGAATGCTTATAAATGTATTGACACATCACATTTCACAGTTTCAACCTCTACGATCACCATGAAATTGACTTCGAACCCTTTTCAAGTAACTTTGCATGATTTTGAACAACTTTGAATTATTCTGAACCATTTTGTGACATTTTGAATGCTTTCGAACAACTTTGCAGCACTTCGAACAAAGTTGGCCACCACATAACTGTTTCAAAACCCTTTTGATACATGCTGCACAACTGAAATAAGCCATTTCGTTGCATATTGAGCACTACCAGACATGAGGAGAGATGACAAGAGATTTAGGACACAATAATAGCACTTAGAGGTTTCAATGATATATTGAAGCAAAAAGATAAGTACTTTTACTATATGGGGTCACTGTACATTTCAATTATTTATCATTTCTCATTTGTTTTATGATTTACAAAGTTCTCATTGTTGTATATATTGCCTCATGTACTACACATGTTTTATTTCCTTTTTAGTACTATCTCTTCAAATTGTATATAGACTTGTATTAGTTACTTAAAAGAAAAAGCGAATGGAACATAGACAAAGCTACCCTCTCATTCATCATCTGATTTAGGAGCCATTCTCTTGAGTCTTAGCTCGCATCATATCTTTAAGTTCTGTGAAATATCGTGAGCTTCTTTGAACTATCATATTCACTCCTTGTTTTATCACATGTCACCTATCGCCTCTCGACAAACACTTCTCATTTGTTATATTTGCTCCTCAACATACCTCAACATTAGTCCAATTTCTTCAAACTTCTTTGAACCTTATTCAAACTACTTTGCACATCTTTGAACCTATTTCAAGCTACTCACACATCTTCATATGCTTCTAAAGATTATTCATAACACATCTCACCATTTCACGCCTCTCACTACAACTTTTGGCTATCAGCAGTGATATTTAGTACCAACTCACACCCTTCCTCTAGCCTGTGTTATACTTCTTAAGCCTTTTAACAGGTTTTTGTTAGGTTTCCAGGTCGAGTATTATCAATGTCCATGCAAGTTTCATCATCTTCATCTTTGGTAATTCCAGCCAAGTCCACTCCAATAGTTGCACCTTTATCAGCTTCAAACTCGATCTCGCTTCCGATATCCTCATCACATTCATCCCCACAATCACCTACTTTGATCTTGGTGTTCAGTTCACCACTCCTGATATTTCCTTTTTTAATCTCATCATCTGCACCATCTTTTGATTCATCATCTATTCTGATATTGCCTTCACCATTTATTTCATTGCCAGATTTGTATTCGCATTCGCCCTCGAAGTCCAAAATAGCATTCAAAGTTCCCTATCCACCATATATCCATACTTATCACCCTCAAAATTTATCTACTCCCCATCACCAAAAGTTCTATTACATCCATCACCCATGAATATTTTCTCGACCTCATTCATGACCCCTCGATTTTTTATTCAGTTTCCATTCGACCAGTTCTTTGACTTGATTATTATGATCATGGTTAGTACCATCAACATCAATCAAATTCGCCTATTTCCTTTCTCTTTTTCGCATTTTGATCTCATTCTATTTATCAAACATGTTTTACTATGCTCGACATTCTTCGAAATAACTTTGACAGCTTTTGCTTCTATTCGCCCATGCAGGCCTTCACTCACCTCAATTTTGACATTCCTCAAAAATGCTCTATTCTCAATTTCCTTCCACTGAAATTTCTCGATATTGACTTCAAATGTATCAAAAGGCTTCGAACACCTTTGAACCTCGATGATAATACTTCCAAAGACTTTCAGGACTTTGAAAATAAATAACTATACCTTTTCCTTATTTTTCTTTTTCTTTTACTTTTCTAATCATTACTTTTCGAAACTCACAAAGACACCAATTCAAAATCAAAAGAAATACAAAAAAAATAGAACCTTTTAGTCTACTCCTCCAACATCTCTTCCAACGCTTCTATCCCCCTCCCCAATATTTCAATCTCTACCCTTTTCTGCACCAGTTTTCCAGTGATCAGCCTACAACACAGGCTCCAATCTTCTGAACAGAGAAGAAGTTACCCTCTTCCTTATCTGTTGATTTAAGAGCCATTCTCTTGAGTCTTAGCCTCACATTGTATCTCTAAGTTCTGTGACATATCATGAACGTCTTCGAACTTTCATATTCACTCTTCGAGTTATCGCATATCGCCCATCATCACTCAAAAAATACCTTTCATTCACTATATTTCCTCCTTGATATACCTTGACACCAGTCTGACTCTTTTAAAACTCCTTGAACCACTTCAAACATCTTTGACCTTCCTTGAAACTACTTCGAACCTCTTTGAATCCCTTTGAACCTTTTTTCAAACTATTTTAAATCTTTGAACCTATTTCAAACTCTTTCAAACTTCTTCGTATGCCTCTAAAAACTATTTGCAACATGCCTCATCATTTTGCACCTCTAACTACAACCTTTGGGTGACAGCAGTGATATTTACTACCAACTTGCACCCTTCATCTAGCCTGTGTTATACTTCTTAGACCTTTTAACAGGTTTTTGTTAGGTTTCCAGGTTGAGTATTATCAATGTGAGCCTTGGACTCAAGAGGATGGTGATGATACTCAACCTGGAAACCTAGCAAAAACCTGTTAAAAGGCTTAGGAAGTATAACACAGGCTAGAGGGAGGGTGTGAGTTGGCACTAAATATCACCGCTGATACCCAAATGTTGTGTTTAGTGATGCGAAATGGTAAGGGCTGTGGTGAATAGTCTTTATAGGCATACGAAGGTGTTTGAAAGGGTTTGAAATAGGTTTGAAGACATGCGAAATAGTTCGAATAAGTTTGAAGATGTGCAAAGTAGTTCAAATAAGTTCGAAGAGGTTCGAGGTATATTGAGGAATGAGTTTAGCAAATGTGAAGTGTATTTCGAATGGCGATAGGTGATGGATGATAAAACGAGGAGTGAATACGATAGTTTTGAAGAAGTTCACGATATTTTGCAGAACTTAGAGATATGATGTGAAGATAAGACTCAAGAGAATGGCTCTTAAATCTGATGATGAGTGAGAGGGTAACTTGTGTTCTGTTCCCTGTTGCTTCTCTTTTCTTATTCTAAGTAACTAACACAAGTTTATATACAAATTTAAGAGATAGTACTAAAAAGGAAATAAGAACATGTGTAAAACATGAGGCAATATATCAAACAATGAGGACTTTGTAGATCATGAAACAAATGAAAAATGATAAATAACTTAAATGTGTAGTGTTCCCATATAGTAAAAGTACTTATCTTTTGCTTTAATATATCAATGAAACATAAAAATGCACTTGTCACATCCTAAGTCTCTCATAGTCTCTCCTTGTGTCTGGTAGTGCTCGATATGCAGCGAATTGGCTCACTCCAGGTGTGCAGTGTGTATCAAAAGTATTTTAAAGACAGCTATATGGTGGCCAATGTCATTTAAAATGCTGTGAAGTTGTTTGAAGTGTCGCGAAATTGTTTGAAGTCATTCGAAGTCATCTGAAATAGTGCAAAATAGTTTGAAAAGAATTCGAAGTCAATTTTATGGCATTCATAGTGATTCAGAGTGCATGTTGTAATGTCTCGATATGGTTAGATTCTTCTCCAGACCTTATAGTGCATAGTGGACCTATCAATGGCTCTTGAATCAGATGATAACATGGGAGAGGGTGACTTCTTCTCTGTTGTTCTAAGTAACTAGTACAAGTCTATATACATTTTGAAGAGATAGTACTTAAAAAGGAAATATAACATGTGGAGAACATGATGCAATATGCACAGCAATAAAGGACTTTGCAAAAACATAGAACAAATGAGAAATGATGATAAATGAAACATACAGAGTTGCAGTATAGTAAAAGTACTCATCCTATTGTTTCAATATATCATTGAAACACCAAAATGCAGCAATCAAGTCCTAAAAGTCCCTTGTCATATCTCCTTGTGTCTGGTAGTGGTTGATATGCGATGCAATAGCTCATTCTGGATGTGCTGTGTGTATTGGAAGGGTGTTAAGATAGCCATATATGTAACAGCCAATGTTGTTCGAAGTGCTGCAAAGTTATTTGAAGTTATTTGAAGTTGTTCAAAATCATTTGACATAGTTCAAAATCATTCGAAATCAATTCTGTGGGGTTCATAGGGGTTGGGATCATGAGTCATAATGTGACAATACATCCCCAGACCTTAGAGCACACAGTGGCCCTATCAACATCACAATGCATGTTCTGAGTATCCTGAGCATGAAACAATGGCTATAGAGGACTTTTTAAGGTATATTAAATGAATGTTCATTTTTTTTTTGCAAGCTTTGGCTGGACTAACTAACCAACCCCCAGTCTAAGATTCTGATCCTGGAACCTTCTTGGGCTACCAGCCAAAGTGTGTACATGTAAACTGGTATAAGCTATGTCATCATTGTCCATGCCAATAGAACAATAGAATATAGTGACATCCATCCTGTTGGCTCAGGCATGACCAGTCTGACCATGTACTAGAAAAGTAAAGGGAGGGAAGGGAGGACTACTAAGGAGTTGTGAGTTGAAAGAGATGACAGGTACCAAACTCAGAAAGACCCATGATTTGGTAATTCATCAACTGTTCAGCTCATGAAGCACTTCAGATCAATATCCCTTCTGATAGTGCCTGATCATGAGGATAGTACTGAATTCAGCTTGTGACTACTTAAAATAGACATCCAAATAGAGTAAGGTAAATCTTGACTAAACCAGATCCAAGCAGTTGTCTGGTTGCAGCTGTCCTAATGATGAGTGCTGCATCTTGATCACTGGTGGTTGCAATGTAAGGTGAGGCCTGGTGTTGGCTTATAAAAGAAAAGGTAGATTGCATATATACAAGTACTTCCAGCTCATGCTGAAAGGATGAGTAATCAGATGTGGCACAGTGAAACAATGAAATATGTGCAAGTAAGAGAAGGCACACTGATTGGGAAGTTGTGTTCTTCTGTTAGGGTGACATCTACTATCTGCTAGCTGGACTATGCAAGTTCTCTCTACAAGAAGGGGGCAGGATCTGTGCGCATGATGGGGGAATTGATGGTTTTGATGGATAGGGTTATTATTAGATGAGTTGGTTGAGAAAGGCTTTTCACACAACAAGTGTGGATGGAATACCTAAGAGAATACAACTGGGGTCCCCTAGGTGTTTATTTAAGGTTTATATACTATGTTACATCTATTGTACAATGTTGTCACTGATGTGCTCATACATGTGCATACATATTGATGTGTGCAAAATAAAATTCTCATGCTAACAAGTAGTAAACTTCCACCTTGTCTGTTATTCTTCTGGCCTACATTATTTAAGTGCCCATAGCTTAGCCTTGTACCTTAGTTTGCAAATACTGTCAGAGTTCAAATTGCTACTACCAAAGTTAGGACCTAAGCAGGAAAAGCACTGGACTTACAGTTGGACCCAGTCATTGGTGGTCGGAGGGTTCAGAGGTTTTGGGCAGAATCCACCAGGCTGTAGCAGGCCAGGTAAAAAAGGGCCAGAGAGGAGTTGGCTTCAACTTGTAAGAAGTTGCACCCTTCTCCTTGTCAGTTGTCCAATTTCAGGATGGAGGTAGTTTGGGTTTCCGGAGAGTTTCCAGATGGAGGGTGAGGATAGAATAATCAGAGGTTTAGAATTGATGTGAGGTCAAGAAGAGTGATGAGAATAAGTGATTAAGTCAAGATTAGGTTGAGGTTGAATAATGGAGGTGATTAAACACAAGTGAATTACAATGTGTAGATGAATATAATTTGCAAACTAAGGTACAAGGCTAAGCTATAGGCGCTTAAATAATGAAGGCCAGAAGAATAACAGAAAAGGCAGAAGTTTACTAATGGGTCTTGGTAAGTGTCCATGACCATAATTGGTAAGACTGTATTAGAAATAAAGTGAGTAAGCAAATGATTACTAAGGCACATGATGACTTGTCTGATGACTGAAAAGTGCTGTGGTCAGAATGCTGGTGGAGAAGATCAGAAAAGAGTCAGAAAAGAGTCAGGAATTATTGGGAATCCAATCAGGTGAAATGGGTCTTGACAGTATTCAGTTGCTTAGCATTAATCAGGATGTCTTGTCAAATATATCAAAGCGAATGTCAGAGGATGAAATGGTGAAGCTGGATAAGGAGGCTTGTTAGAAATTAAGCTGGGGGACTAATAGTGAAGAGTAAGATTTCTCTTTAGGGGTAGTGGGAGTTTAGCACAGAGAGGAACATCTCATATTCTCCTATACTATGGCTGTGTGTATATGTGCTATAAATAGAACATGCATCAAACACACATCAAAGAAGCCATTCTATTAGTAATATTTGGCCTTGGACCATGGGCTTGGATTTCCTATCCAAACACTCCTCTTCAAGCCAAGCATGGTTTGAGTTATTAGGAATAGTTAAATGAATCATCATTCAGGTGCATTAAAACCTCTGTGTGATGGAAAACCCCATGAGAAAAACCAACTCACACATGAGGAAAGCTACTGAGTTATTTGATGAACTTAATTCCCATCTCTGCCCTATGTCACATAAATTTGGGCCTCAGTAGTGCCTTTGTTAATATATCCACTGTTTGTTCTGGGTCATGACAGTTTTGAATATCAAGTATTTTGTCAGTTACAAGATCTCAGATCCAATGATGACATAAGGCAATGTGTTTTGATTGCTGATGGAATTTTGGATTGTGGGTTAATATGATGGAACTGTCATTGTTGCCTTTAATTGTAGTTGGATATTCTTGAGGAAATCTGAGTTCTGTAAGAGCAACCTCAAAGCCTCACTTAACAGTAAGCTAACAGAGGGGAATCCAAAGTTAATATTATACTACATAATACAGACACTCTAGGCACACCCAACAGATGGGAATCCAAAGAGAATACTCTAAGGACCCATCTGTCAATGCCCAGTATATGTGATAGAGCCGAAAATTAAATAGTAAGCTAGAAATAGCAAAAAGGCAGAGATAGGCAGATCAGGTTGTGGGATGATGTCACCTTGATGGGTAAACATCCAGAAGGGGTCATGCCTCTAAGAATAGAACTGTCAACATGTACCAACATGGACAAAAGGCGAAATATAATAATAAAATAGGAATAAATCATGGAAAATCATGGAAAATGCAGAATAGGGTGAAATAACATATAAAAAAATATGGGACAAATGCAGAAAATTGCCCAGACACCTGGGACACCTTTTTTTTCCCTTACAAGTTCACCATACAAATTTCTGAGTCATGTTGTTTTGTGCCCAGCCTCTGAAAGAGTTACATATTCTGCTTCCATTGATGAAAGCATGATCACAGTTTGCTTCTTTGATTTCCATGTGATTGCTCCCCCTGATCCCAGGAAATGTAACCAGTGGTAGATTTGTGGTCATCGGCATTTCCAAAATTGGCATCAGCATAGCAATGGAAGAGGTTATCATTACTAGTTTCATCAAGGGTATCCCCATAAGTTATCCCCAAGTTTTTCATACCTGCTAGGTACCTGAGTATCCACTTGATTGCACCGTGGTGTTGGAGACCTGGGTTAGCAGTGCAAGTGGCCAATTTATTTACTGCAAAGCTGATATCTGGCCTAGTGGAATTTGAAATGAATTGTAAACACCCCAGCAATTTAGGATATGAATAGCTATGGTTTAATTCATTGTTATCTGGATTTGGTGACAATTTAATATTTGAATCCATAGGCATGGTAAGAGGATTTGCGGAAGATAGGGTTCATCCACTCCCTATTGCATCACATGACAAAAGAGTGACAAATCATGACATTTCACCATTTCTCTCATTTTAGCCTATTTTTATCCAAAATAACAACCCAAGGTCTCCTTAAAATATATTTTCAGAGATGGTTTTGGTTGTCAATCATCCAATCTTTCACTAGAAACAGAGTGATAGAATTTGATCATTTTCTTTGCTTTTGAATAAAATGATGGCAAGCTCCAAAAACATGATTAAGTGCATTGTGGCACAATGCATAGAAAATATAATTGAGCAACAGGGCTATGGGAAGGTGCAGCAAGCATCACCTCAATCTTGGACATTATCTACAGTGAAAAAAACACAGATTAACTCCAGACTCAGATAATAAAGAGAATGTAAGAAATATATTGTTTAATACATTGCATACTCCAAGTCTCATCTTTAAAAAAAATTAGGCCACACCCACAGCACAGTTCACTAGTACTCGACACATAACCCCCATTGACTGCACTTCCTCTGTAGTTATTGGTACATGAGCTCATCACTGCAAATATCAATTGAAAAGTTAGAAATCACTACACAGATTCATCTACTAATTCTATAATTTTCAAGTATATATTTACATTGTCATACATCATACATATTTTATACATACATTCTCCAGTGTACATACTTATAAAAAACTCATAATAATGTCTACATCCTTAATCATTCAACATCAATAACTTGATGCATTGATGAGTCATGTGTTTGGTCACAGTGCTGTCACAGTGCATGTGATGCAGTAGAGAGTGGACAAACCCTATCTTACAACATCTCTTCTTTATGAAGAAGGTTCTCAATATATTTTTGTTGAAAATGGAAATGGAATTGTCAGTACATGTTACTTCAATGCCAATGATCTTGTGTGGTTTTCCTAGATCAGTAACTTCCCATTCTGAGCTTAGCACATTCTTCAATCCATCATTTAATCTGATGATGCAAATAGAAGTGAGTCATCAACCCAGACAGTTAGAATACTGAAGTGGCTGTTGTCCCATCAAATATATGCACATGGATCCAATGTTAAACATTGATATTCATGATTCTTGAGTTTCCCATCAAGTTCATTGTTCCATTCACATCCAGCCTGCTTTAATCCATATAATGGCTTGACCAGCTTACAAACTCAGCCTGTTCCTTCTTCACATCCTTCAGGGTGTCGCATGTAGATAGTTTCATGTAATGTGCCATTGAGGTACACACCTTTGACATCCATTTATTGTAATTTAAGGTGTTGCATTGGTACTAAAGAAAGAAATGTGCATAGTGTGTCCATTCTGACTACAGGCTAAAATGTCTCCATATAATCATATCAATCATATCCAGGACATTGTGTGCATCCTTTGGCCATGAGTCTTGCTCTGTACCTGCTTCTTTGTCATGCTTCTTCATGAATACCCATTTGTTTGTGATTGTAATTGCATTAGGTGGTTTTTCAACAAGTTCCCAAGTCCCCTTAGGTTGAGCTCAGCTTTTATGGCAACTTCCCATTCTGGCCAATTGGGGGAATTCTTGGCATCTTTGAGGATCATCAATTCATCTCCAGTGATTATTGCATAAACTTCTTCTGTGGAGAGTAAATTCTCTTCTCCTTCTTCTTCTGAATAAGTTTTTTAAAGGTTTTTATAGTCCATATAAACTCCATGCATTTTTTGTGGTTCATTTATTTCCCCATCTCTCTCAATCAGATTTTTTTAATGCTTTTTTCCATACTTAGGCTCAAGAGTTGGAGTTACATCATCTGAATCTGTTACACCCATAGATGGCACATTGATAGGTCCACTGTGCATGCTAAGGTCTGGAGAAGAATTTAACTGTATTGAGACATTATGACACACACTCCGAATCACTATGAATGCCATGAAATTGACATCGAATCCTTTCTGAATATTTCAAACTATTTTGCATGACTTTGAATGACTTTGCAGCATTTTGAATGATATTGGCTGCCATACAGCTGTTTTAAAACACTTCCGATACACACTGCACATCTGGAACAAACCATTTCGTTGCATATCAAGCACTACTGGACACGAGGAGAGACTACAAGAGATTTAGAATACAATAAGTGCAGTTTTATGTTTCATTGATATATTAAAGCAATAGAACAAGAACTCTTACCATACTGGGGCAATGTACATTTCACTTATTATCATTTTTCATTTGTTTTATGTTTTACAATACCTTTATTGTTTGATATATTGCCCCTTGTTCTACAATTGTTATTATTTCCTTTTTAGTACTATTCTTTTGAATTGTATATAGACTTGTATTAGTTACTTAGAAGAAAAGAATAGCAATGGGGAACACAGCACAAGTTACCCTCTCACTCATCATCAGATTTAAGAGCCGTTCTCTTGGGTCTTATCTTCACATCATATCTCTAAGTTCTGTGAAATATCGTGAACTTCTTTGAACTTTCATATTTGTCTTTCTACTCATCACCTATCACCTACCTCCATTCAAAAAACACTTCACATTTGCTAAACTCATTCCTCAATATACCTTGAACCTCTTCAAACTTATTTGAACTACTTTGCACATCTTCAAACTTATTCAAACTATTTCACACATCTTCGAACCTATTTCAAACTATTTCAAACTTCTTCATATGCTCTTACAGACTATTTGCACAATCCCTCATCAATTCGCCTCACTAAAAACAATGTTTGGAAATCAGCGGTGATATTTAGTACCAACTTGCACCCTTCCTCTGACTCATGTTATACCATCTGAAGCCATTTAGTAGGTTTTGTTTGGGTTTCCAGGTTGAGTATCATCAGCATCTCCTGCAAACTCTCCCTGGTGTTGACTATCAAGTGTTAGTTTAATAATTTCTGGGGTTGGAGGTCATTCTGGTGGTATGATTTGTTTAAAATTCTATGAGACAAGAACTTTGCATATTTTGGCATTGTAATATTTAACCACCATCAGCAAAACCGATGTAAATGCGCCTTTTCAATTTTGGTTTCATTTTGTTTTCTATGTTCTGACCTTGCAATAAAATTCAGACAGATGCCCCAAATTCTCGTAAATGCACCACATTTGGTTTCTTTTTATTCCAGCCTTCATAAGGCATATATTTTGGCAAGTGTTTGGTAAATGATCAATTTTGGAGATAAGCAGTGTGCAAGACCGCATATTCCCAAAGGAATTCAGGAAGTTGATTTGCACTTATCATTGCACAAGCAAGTTTGACGAGTGTTCAGTTCATCCATTCAGCAACACCATTCTGTAAAGGTGAATATGGTGCAGTATAGCAGATTTCCATGCCATGTTCTTTACACCAATTTATCAATTTGTCATTTACAAATTCTTTTCCTTGATCAATTTGAATGCCTTTAGGATTCCTGCCTTGAGTTATAAGATGTGCCAGGTAATTAATTACTGTTTGAGCTGCATCACATTTTTTCTTTAGACATTCGATGGTTGTATATTGTTTAGTGTCCACAAATAGCAAGTAATATTGATTGCTGTTGATTAATCTGATCAAATATTTTTCCCATAAGTCAATGGTTCCATGTTTCTGATTGATGATTTTGGAAATGGTTTAATGTGTTGCTTCGCCTCTGTGCATGCAACACAGTCAGGCTTAGGGGAATCCTCATCCACAATAAATCTGTCAACCATTTTTCCATCAAGTAATTTTTGAAGCCCAGTATATCCAACATGTCCAAAGCATTGATGCCATGTTTCCCATATAGGCAGTGTAATATTTTCAGTAAACGTTTGATGAGATTGGATAATATTGCTTTGATGTGGGAGGTCTAATAACTATCTTCATGTGATATGAGTGGTTATAAATTTTTGTTTCTCATGCAACCAGCATTCCACCCTTTGTGATGAGCATAATCTTGCCATTTCTGCTGTTATAGTGTCTGCCAGCTGCATCCCATCACCCCAACGAGATTAAATTATTTTGCATTCCAGGCACATAAAGGACATTTTCCAAATGGAGAATATAGTCAGTGCCATTGCATGTTGAATTTAATTCAACAGTTCTGCAGCCTGAAATTAGTGCTTCTTTACCACCTACACCTGTTACACTAACAATGTTTCTACAAGCAGGACTACATATGGTATGACCTATAACCAAATGTACACCTACAACCACAACATGAACAATGGTGGGCAGATGAAGATGACACCACAGCAATTACTACCATGATGCCACATGAGCAAGGGGGCAGTGATGGAACTAGTGAAAAGCCCAAGCATGACATGACAGACTGGGTGGTAGGTGGTATGCAGCTGTGTGGCCCTGTGAGAGAACTCAATGGAAGGCAGATGGTGAGGTGGGGACAAAGTGAAAGGGGTTATGACAGGCACCTGGCAATGGGCACCTGGGCTTCAGCTATGTACAGGTGTGAATGACATATTTGATATAGTAGTACTTTTTTATTTTGTCAATGGTGTTCTTGTGTAATCATGCTTCTTAATAACAGTACTAACAGTTGTTCTTGTTGATACGATCTCTCACATATACTGACATCTATCGATCAAATGGACTTTACTTACTTTCCCTTCCCCATCACCTCCATAATCACCACCTGTATAGTTCCCCCATAGCTGCTTCCACTATAATACCTGGTCCTATTCTGCCCCTGTGCCTCTGAGTGAATCGGACCCCCTCCAGGGTATGATTACACCTTTTTTTTGAATACAGACCAGCTGCCCTGTAACCCTTGAAGAGCTGCTAACTACTGTCCCTACACTGCACAGTTCTGATTACTTGTTACTTGACTGCCCAGCCTGCCACCAAAGGCACAAATGATTGCTCCAACTCATGCCAACACATGACAGGCATGAGACACCAGCTCTGCACCTGCAACACCTGCCATCCATGTAGCGTGAGCATGTAACTTCCAAGTGACAGCATTGCTACCAAGACTCTCACCTGTAGCTTCATCCCTGCTTCCTGATGCAATGCTGCCTCCATCCCCCTCTGTTTCCTTGTTATCTGAAAGCATGCATACAGTCACTGCAACATTCCCTAAAACTAATTCCCACCCCACTCATTATGCCTCTGATTCCTCTTCCAATTACGAATATTCTGCCTTCACCAAAATGACGATCATTAACTCCCTGACATTTCTGCTGGCTGAGTGTGAACAAATTCACTCATTGAAATCCCCAATTCTCACTGCTGCGGATGTAACCCCAAAAGTCCTGCAATCATTTGAACTTGCTTGGTTAGATTACTTCACTGAGAAGAATGTTGCTGAGGATGAGCAAATGCAAACAGTGTTTGGGCTGTTTCCATGACAACCACATGCAGGACTGGGTATGAGGTGACCATGCCCAGCTGCTCAAATTTTCCTTCAAAAACTTCATGAAGGAGATGAGAGCCAACTACCTTGCATGTGACTGGGTCGACACAATCCACCTTGAAATGCTCTGACTCACTCTTGCTGCATGTCCCGCCAGTTGTACATTCTGGGACTACTTCAACTGCATGCAATCCCTGAACTCACTGCTCGTCGACACCAACTCTTTTTAGTGTGAGGCTGCCTTCCACCAAAATGTTGAGGCTGGCCTGGATGCAGAGCTGACACAGAAGTGTCATGCCAAAAAGTGCCATGAGATTTTGGAGCTGCACCCTAGGTCCCAGGCTGTAAAGGCCCTCAATGATGCATGTAATCCTGACCATTGATAGGACCATTGCATGCTCTAAGGTCTGGGAATGGTCCCAATCATATTGAGACATCATGACACATGCTCCAAACCACTATGAATGCCATGAATTCAGTTTCGAACTCATTTCATACCATTTTGAACACTTTTGAACAATTTTAAATAGCTTCGAACAACTTCAAACAAGTTCATGACACTTTGAACACCTTCAAATTACTTCGCACCACTTCAAATGACATCAGCCACCATATATCTATTCTAAAACCCTTTTGATACATGCTGCACAACCAGAATGAGCCATTTCATCACAAATCGAGCACTATCAGACACGAGGAGGGATGATAAAGGACTTAGGGCATGATAATAGCACTTAGAGGTTTCAATGATATATTGAAGCAAAAAGATAAGTACTTTTACTATATGGGGACACTGTACATTTCAATTATTTATCATTTCTTATTTGTTTTATGATTTACAAAGTCCTCATTGCTGCACATATTGCCTTGTGTACTACACATATTAGATTTCCTTTTTAGTACTATCTCTTCAAAATGTATATAGACTTGTACTAGTTACTTAGAAAAACAGAGAAAAAGTTACCCTCTCCCTTATCATTTGATTTAAAAGCCATTCTCTTGCATCTTATCCTTGCATTGTATCTCTAAGTTCTGTGCAATATCACAAACTTCTTCAAACTATCGTATTCACTCCTTGATTTATTGTACATTGCCCATCACCTCTCAAAAAACAATTTTTATTTGCTTTATTTGCTCCTCGACACCAGTCCGACACCTTCAACTTCCTTTGAACTACTTTGAACCTCTTTGAACCTCTTCAAACTATTTTACACATCCTTTGAACCTCTTTGAACCTCTTTGAACTACTTTGCACATCCTTTGAACCTTTTTCAAGCCTTTTCATATGCTCATAAAGCTCATTCACAATGCCTCTCACCATTTTATGCTACTAATCACAACCTTTGGGTGATAGCAGTGATATTTAGTACCAACTCGCACCCTTCCTCTGACTCGTGTTATACCATCTGAAGCCATTTAATAAGTTCTGTTTGGGTTTCAGGGTTGAGTATTATCATTTTGGAGCCCACCGCAAGGGGTTTCTAAATCATCTCATCGTTGAACCTCCACTCCTTTCAACCACTCATTTCATCTAAAGGGGGCTCAATGATTTCAGTTTTGCATTGAACTCGTTTTGCCTCCAACCCTCCTGAACAACCAGGAGATCTCAATATAATATCTTGCCCCTCAATAATATTACTTTTGCTCTCTTTCACCTTTCGTGCTTATGACTTCGCTACCATCTTCGACTTCAAAAACATACAAAACACAATATTGCACAAATTTTGACTTCGTGACCTTTGAAATCCACCTTGAACTTGTCAACATCCTTTATGCCAGCTCCTGGTCATTCTATATCTCTGAAATTCCATTCAAAATGCCCTAGAGAACTTTGAAAATACTTCAAAGAGCTTGAATTTCTATTTGCAACTTGCAGTATTACAGATCATGACCTAAAGAAGAGGCACGCTTGCAGATACATCAACATTGATTCATATGATCTCTGGGAATCACTTCCAGAGTACCAGCCCAGCACTTCATTTAATGAATTTCACATTGCAGTATTCAAGTTCTATCCTAAATTAGAAGACGAATGAAAATACAGCATTTTGGACATGGATACACTCGTTGGCAAACAGCTTCGCACTGGTATTATTGATAAAAATGATCTAGGAGCTTATTACAGTTCATTCTACAATATTACAAACTTTCTTTGCTCAAAACGTTGATAGGTCCACTATGCTCTTTAAAGCCTGGAGAAGCATTTCCACTCGTATGGAGACATTACGACATGCACTCCGAAGTACTAAGAATGCCACGAAATCGACTTCGAACCATTTTCGCATGATTTCGCACTATTTCGGACAACTTCGAGCTACTTCGAATTATTTCGCGACATTTAGAACAACTTCGCAGTACTTTGAATGACTTCGGCAGCTGTATAGTTGTCCTCAAACACTTTCGATACATGTTGTACATTCGGAATAAGCCAACTCGCCACATATCGAGCACTACCGGACACGAGGAGAGAGTACAAGAGAGTTAGAATGCAATAAGTGTGTTTTTGTGTTTCATTGAATTACTTTTACTATATGGGAACACTGTATGTTTCATCATTTATCATTTCTCATTTATTTTTGATCTACAAAGTCCTCATTGTATGATATATTTGCCTCATGTTTTACACATGTTCTTATTTCCTTTTTAGTACTATCTCTTCATTTTGTATATAGACTTGTATTAGTTAGTTAGAACAACGAAAAAAATAGAATAACAGGGAACAGCACAAGTTACCCTCTCACTATCATCAGATTTAAAAATTGTTCTCTTTAGTCTTATCTTCACATCATATCTCTAAAGTTCTGCGAAATATCGTGAACTTCCTCAAAACTATCGTATTCGCTCTCCATTTTATCGCCCATCACCTACTGCCATTCGACAAACACTTCACATTTGTTAAACTCACTCTTTGATATACCTTGAACCTTTTTGAACTTATTCAAACTTCTTCAGACTACTTCACACGACTTCGAACCTCTTCAAACCTTTTTTGAACCTATTTCGCACATCTTCGAACCTCTTTCGAACTATTTCGAACACCTTCGTATGCCTATACAGACTATTATCCACAGCCCTTACCATTTCACATCACTAAACATTATGCTTTGGTCTCAGCGGTGATATTTAGTACCACCTTGCACCCTTCCTCTGGCCTGTTTTATACCATCCGAAGCCATTAGTAGGTTTTGTTTGGGTTTCCGGGTTGAGTATCATCAATGTAGATTTTCAGAGGCTGAACAAGATCGAGCTTTCATCCAAGGTTTTCAAATGGACTTGGCAAATCGAATTGCTGATCATCTCGAAGTGAAGTTTCCTGATCATTATCCTGATGACCCATACATGCTGAATGACATCCTTGATGCCACAAAATTTGTTATAGCACCCTTGAACTTGTACTCTATTCCCCAGAAATCGATTTTGACCTTCGATTCATTGCAGTCTAGCACATTGATCAATCATGAAGATGTTTTACACATTCTCGAACACTTTGAGATGAAGCTTGGATTTGTGCCAAAGAAGTCAAAAGTCTACCTGTTATCTTCAAAGGAACAAGAAGAAGTGGATGCATTCCTTAATGAACAATTGCACAAGGGATACATACAACATTCAAAATCACTGCAGACATCACCAGTATTCTTTGTACCACAAAAGGATCAGAGAAAGAGGATGTGTACAGATTATAGGTATCTGAATGACTGGACAGTGAAGAATGCATACCCTTTGCCATTGATCTCAGAGATACTTGACAAGGTGGGAAAGGCCAAGGTCTTTACAAAATTGGATTTATGCTGGGGGTACAACAATGTACAAACAAAGAAAGGAGATGAGTGGAAGGCTGCATTTGCCATGCATCGAGGATCCTTTGAGCTGCTTGTCATGTTTTTTGGGGTGACCAATAGTCCCCCAACTTCCTAAAATATGATGAATGACATTTTCAAGGATGTAATAGACAAAGGCATGGTAATAATATTCATTGATGACATTTGGATATTTATGGAGGATAAAGAAAATCATGAGGCAATAGTGCAGGAGGTGTTGAGAAGATTGGCAGAGAATGATTTATTCATTAAACTGGAGAAGTGTGCATTTTGGGCAAGCGAGATCGAGTTCTTGGGAATAAAGATTGGTCCTGATAGAATCAAGATGGATCCCATCAAGGTACAGGCAATTGTTGATTGGCCCATGCCCACCTGTATCAAGGAAGTTCAGGCTTTCTTGGGACTCACCAATTTTTATTGTCACTTTGTTCATAATTTTTCCAAAATTGCTGCACCATTACACAATCTTACATGAAAGGAAGTAGTGTGGAGATGGGGAGAACATCAGCAGACAGCTTTTGAGGAGTTGAAGAGGAAGTTTGTGGAGGAGCCAATATTAGCCCCAGTAGATTTCATGTGTCCCTTACGAGTGGAATCAGATGCATCTGACTTTGCTACTAGAGCAGTATTATCAATGTTATGTGAAGATGACAAATGGCATCCTTGTGCATATTTGTCTTGAGGGTTAAATGATGTGGAGAGAAATTATGATGTGTATGATAAAGAGATGTTGGGAATAATATGAGCATGGAAGCATGGAGACATTACTTGGTTTTAATTTTCACTTAGTCCACAAAGTGGGATCAAAATTGTTCAAAGTCATTCAAAATTGTTCAAAAAGGGTTTGAAGTTGATTTCATGGCATTTGTAGCAGTTCGGAGTGTGTGTCATAATGTCTTGATACAGTTGGAAACCTTCTCCAGACCTTGAAGCGCGCAATGGACCTATCACCATGAATGTCACAGAAAGCACCCCCATTTCTAGCCACTGTTGTCATGCAGTCTCCTCCACATGTTTAACTAGGTTCTTCTCTGCTCTACTGTGAAACATCAATAACATCATTGGCAGCAGCAGCAGCAATGGCAATGGCAACAGGTTAACATACATTCACTTCATTTTCTCTGGATAACCTTTTCCCTCCATTTTCTCCTGCTCAGCCTCAAACACTGCCTTTTCCTGTGCAGTCATGCTTTCAAAAACCCTCTTGATGGCTGGCAGTCAGTTCTGGAACCATCCAGGCATATTTGTGGATGCATCCTGAACACCTCACATATCTCTGATCTCTTTCCAAACTTGGTCCTGGTGTAAGCTCCAGATCACTTCTAATCACTTCACTTTGATGTTGTTTGACTTCCTTGAGGAGCCTTTCATCATTCGCCAGTTGTTCAAAAGCCAGTTTGTTAGTTCCTGGCAATGTGATCAATAATACAACATTGAATGGGATGATACCCCCCACCTTGGCATGCATACGACTCTCCTCTGGATCTATTGGGGTCATCTCAATTGATGCCCAGTAATTACATATAGTGGGGAGAATGTCAGTCTTAAGTATTTGCAATCATGCAGTTTTTGATTTCTGTGATTGGAATGCATCTTTATAAGGCTCAATGATCTTCTGCTCTTTGACTGTATAATGGCTCCCCTTCTGGTACCATCTGTATCCTGGGTTATCTGATGGCTCAGATGGCATTGGAGGGAATTGATGTGGAGGAAGGAATTGTCCTTGCCATTGGGTTTCACTTGTCATTTGGCATGAGGATCACATGAGGTCAATAGTACAATAACTAGCCCATCAATGCAATTGATTCCCCCCAATCATCATGAGCCTGACAAGAGCTTCTTACAAGCGAAAGAGATGATCAAAGAGCAATGCCACCCTGTGTGAGGACAATGATGGTGCAGTGGATACTGTTACACATAAGGAAGTTGAGGTCAACATGAGACATGGACCAAAAATGAAGTGTTGATAGGTCCACTGCATGCTCTAAGGTCTGAGCAAAGTTTTCAATCATATTGACACACTATGACAGACCTTCCGAACCACTATGAACATTACAAAATCGACTTCGAACTATTTTCGACTTATTTTGCACTATTTCGGATGACTTCGAACTATTTCGCATGCTTTCGAACCATTTCGCGACATTTCGAACGACTTCGCAATACTTTGAATGACTTCGGCGGCCGTATAGCTGTCCTCAAACACTTTCAATGCATGATACTTAACTGGAGTAAGCTATTTAGTCGCATATCAAGCACTACTGGACACAAGGAGGGATTACAAGAGAGTTAGAATGCAATGATACAGCTCCCTATCGCCCCACGCGCATACTACGGCATTTTTTGCAATTGTGTGCACCTCCTAGATGGTTTCCGCATACTTTGCACAGTGCGCTTTTGTGTGCCTTTGCACACCTTTGACCGTTTAGGTGCGCCTTCATGCACCTTTTGCATTTCTACTGCGCTTTTGTTTCCCCATAACCTCCAATCATTGTGCACCCTAAATGCGCCTCATTGCGCTTCAAGCCGCCTCTGTGCGCCCCCCCACGCTCCTTATCTGCCTTCTACATTTATTGCGCGCTCGATGCTCCTTTGCACACTCCTTTTACACTTTACCTGCAACTCACATCCCCTGCTGTGCACTCTTTGCACAATCTCTATCACACACAACAATCCACCGCACTGGTGCACTGCACATTGCAGCTCCCATCTTACTGGTGCCTTTACTTGAGGCGCACCACAATTCCAGCACGAGCGAACTGCACATTCTTACATAACTGGGCCGCTTTGTGCCTATTTGGCATTGGACTGTGCACAGTTGGGCACTTTCACGTAATCCAGGCGCTTTGGCAGTATTTGGCCTCACACAGCATCTCCTTATAGTTCTTCCACATTTCCAATTGGCATTGCCTTATCTGGTAACTGGCACCATTATTACTAAGGTGCAGCACGCGACACATAACACTGAAGCAGATTAATTGGGAAGAGCACACGAGACTTAGCATGCACCAATAATAGCGCATCGCACCGCAACAGTTGGATATTGAGCTATAGGTGCGCAAATCTTATTGGCCGAGGCAGCGGCATAGTGTGGTCAGGTTTAGATGGGCGAATGGATGTGCTTGTGGGTAGTGCATGGCGCTTTCTATTTTTATACTTTATTTCACCATTTTATCACATAAGCCATTTGTACATAGTAGCAGACAGATAGAGAATCCAGAGGATCTTTCCCCCCCTCATAGTTCATAGCTCAGTCAGTGTCGCACATAGTCTGTGCACCAGCATCCAGTCCATGCACCTTCGTAGTGCACCCTTCATATAGCTGCGTTTGCATTATCGTTTGCGTCCCCTCATCGTATTGTTGCATTGCATCCCTTGCGTTGCATCCTTCGTCCTTGTCTGTGCACTATCATAGTGTGCCCTTCATATAGCCACGTTTGCACACCGTGTGCGCACTTATTTGCATAGCCGCATTTTGTGCACCATTTGCGCCTTTTTCTGCCCCTTGCGCTTTCACTCCGTTCGCACCCCCAACCTGTGCACCACCTTCACAGTACATCCCAGTGTCGTCTTTGTCCTGTTACACCTCCCGCCTTCATCATCCTCATCGTTGCGCACTTTTGCGCTCCCATTGCATGTTTTTCCACACTGTGCATTTTTGCCTCTTTGCATTGCACACTTTTCTGCCACTGCGCATATCTTCCCTTTTGTGCACACTACTAGTGCGCACATTGAAAAGCACTGTCCCAGCCTCTCTATAGTCTCTGCGCCCTGAAGGACAATCTGAGGCCCTCTAAGCGAACTTCCCCCTCACCCCGAGCATGCCTGCAGTTGTAGGTTAAGTGTTCACCACTTCTGTTGAGACTCTGCACTGAGTACCAACTGAACACATCAGCGATAAGTGCGGTTTTTATGTTTCATAATATATTAAATCAATAGGACAAGAACTCTTACTATACTGGGACAAAGTACGTTTCAATTATTGTCATTTCTCATTTTTTACAATTTACAAAGTCCTTTATTGTTGCACATATTGCCCTTTATTGTATTCCCCTTTTTTGTACTATCTCTTCAAAATGTATATAAACTTGTACTATTTACATAGAACAACAGAGCACAAGTTACCCTCTCGCTATTATCAGATTTAAAAATCGTTCTCTTTAGTCTTATCTTCACATCATATCTCTAAAGTTCTGCGAAATATTGTGAACTTCTTCAAAACTATCGTATTCGCTCTCTGTTTTATCACCCATTGCCTACTGCTATTCAACAAACATTTCACATTAGTTAAACTCACCTTTCGATACACCTCAAACCCCTCCAAACTTATTCGAACTATTTTGCGCATCTTCGAACTTATTCGAACCACTTCGCATGCCTTCGAACCTTTTTTGAACTCTTTTGGACATATTTGTATGCCTATAAAGACTATTCGCACCATCCCTTATTATTTCGCGTCGCTAAAAACATCATTTTGGTCTCAGCGGTGATATTTAGTACCACCTTGCACCCTTCCTCTGGCCTGTGTTATACCATCCAAAGCCATTAGTAGGTTTTGTTTGGGTTTCCGGGTTGAGTATCATCAGCGTATCAAGGTTCCCTTGCCTCCAGTTACAGAGAACATGGTGAATCAAGTTCAGCTGGTATCCATGACGATCCAGGTTTTGCTCCAGAATGGGATATGCAAGAACTTCAGGTGGCTGACAAACTGGGTCAGCCATGGATTGGCATGGTCAGTTTCTGACATTGATTGACTTACTGAGGCTCATGTACAAATAACAGAGGCAGCGAGACTATGTCTTGGAGTTTGTTGGACGAATAGATGAACTGCTGCAAGCATCCCTGTCTTAGGAGGCATGGTCAATTGACAAACAAGTTTGCAATCACTGTTCATTCAATAAATGGGCAATCTGGAGATGTGTCGATTGTTCACTAGGAAGAACCCTTTGCTGAACATGTATGTGGGTAACACACAGGCAAAATCCCTTCCATCACATTGAATCTTGGACTGGCATGCACTTTCACAGGGCTGAGCTATGGGAGGTTGGCACATACTTCTTAGTTCAGCACCAGACAGATCAGCTGATTTGCAACACTCTTCAGTTCCAAATAGAATATCTGGAAACATTCAAGGTCATGAAGGATAAAGCAGAACAAGAGTCAGCCAATTGGGAGGGTGATGATCAGCATTGGCCTTCATCACATCAATCAGCATTGGCCCAATATCATGAGCTGGGAGCAGCAATGGAAATGGAAATGGCAGATGAAGCAGGGGATGATGAAGCATTTTTTGATTCTCTTGATGAGCTTCTGATTCAAGTGCATGATACATATGTTGATGATAGCCTACATGACTTCTTTGATGGCGATGATGCACATGAAGTTGAACATGCTGATGAAGACATCCTTGGGTTTGATCCATATTTGCCTAATGCTACTGAAACAGCTGAACACATGAGGACTGATGCTGCTCCCACTCCCAATACCGATGCTGATAGTACATTCAGACCACCCACTGCCAATGCCTTGACCAACAGTTGCATCTGTGTAGTGCATACAAATTGGAATACATCACCTGGCAATGGTTACCTGCCAGTGTCAAGGGGAGCACAGAATTCCCTTGGACCTGGTAAGCAGTAACTTGCTACCCACCAGCTTCAACAAAATATGCACTCTTTTCACCATGCATGTCCTGGATCATTTTTGGCTCTGTAATCTGGAATTGAAGGCATCAGCCTACTAGTTTTACCAATTGATTCAGCATGTCACATTGCCAATGAGGCCTGCAGAAGTGGTCAACCTCTACTACAAGCTTTGGTGCATGTCCCACTTATGGCATTCAATGAAAAGATTGAAGTGGGCTGGGCATGGTCACAATTAAAAAGATCCATTAAAACCTGAACCAGGATAACTCACCAACTTCTGTCCAGCTTGTCCTCAAGTAGGGATAAATATACCGGTGATGATACTCAACCCGGAAACCCAAACAAAACCCACTAAATGGCTTCTTTGGTATAACACGAGTCAGAGGAAGGGTCCGAGTTGGTACTAAATATCACCACTGAGACCAGAACATTGTGTTTAGTAATGCAAAATGGTAAGGGCTGTGGCGAATAGTATGTATAGGCATACAAAGGTGTTCAAAAGAGTTTGAAAGAGGTTTGAATATGTGCAAAGGGGTTCGAAAAAGGTTTGAAAAGGTTTGAAGTCATGCGAAGTAGTCCAAAGTAGGTTTGAAGAGGTTTGAAGAGGTTCAAGGTTTATCGAGGAGCAAGTATAACAAATGTGAAGCATTTTTTGAATGGTGATAGGCAATGTGCGATAACACGAGAAGCAAATATGATAGTTTTGAGGAAGTTTGATATATGGCTATGGGATGGAGCTGGGATGGCCCCAAATCAGGCTGAATACAAGCAGTTTCTCTAAGATGCCATAGAACGATTGACAGTAAGTACACTTCCCTTGCCACTGCCACTGCCATTGCCACTGCTGTTCCTGTGGCTGTGGCTGTAGCCATTTCCACCCCCACTCCTGTGCCTGCTCCCAATCTGATCTGATCTGATCCATGCCCCTTTTGCAGAAGGCACCTTGCAAAAATAAATTCCTAGCCATTGTGAATGCTTTTCTGGCATTGAAGGCATGTGATAGGATTGGAGTAGCTGCCATTGCATGTGTGTGACATGGATGTTATGCACCCAATGCATTGGTAGACTTGTTCCAGGGAGAACAGCAAAAGAATGTTGATAAGCATTTTCTAGATATTCAATTATACGGCATTGAAAATCAGAGGTAGGGTTTAATTATATGATCCCTGATTTCATCTGGAGTAAATCCATCCTTAATCCAGAGCAAAAGAATATGGAGTGTTAGGCTCCTGTTGTTCAACTGTACCATAGTATGCTGATGTCTCTACAGGGTGGTATGAGTCAACACCAAGGACATGCTTCATAAACTGTTCAACCATAAAGTGAAAAAATCTGGGGCAGGCCACAGGGTTATTGGCAATAAGTCAATAATGATCATCTGGTATTTTGATGTGAGGCTTGAATGTTATGTTCTAATCAGCATAGTACAATGCCATGGGATTTTTAACATCAGCAAGGCCTGCATGCCAAGTTTGACAAGTCATTCCTATCTCATCAGACTCAGCTAGTGTTGCCAATGGCATGGCTCAGAGCTGTGAGCCATTAAGCTGCACCACTATTTTGGGTGAGCTGCACCACTAAATCAGCTCATGGTTCAGAGCCACTCAGAGCCACCTGAGCTATGCCCTTAGTTCTGTAACATGGAGAAGAGGTAGGTGTCCTGAAACCATTTAAAAACAGTAGAACACACTCTGTAGATCTACCTAATACTATTTTTAAGGCATATTACTGCACACTATTTCCTGGAGCCATCTCGTGAGCATTTTTAATAATAGGTACAAGGAAAAAAACATGGCCAAACACTGTCATCAAAAGTACTGATTCATGTAAAACTCGATAGTGCAATGTATTTCTTGTACAATAATAGTTTGCACAACCTAATTAGCATATAAAAAGCATAAGTAATGCACAGATTCCAGTATGGCAGCCAGCCCACAGCTTTGGGCATTTTCGAGTGGCTTGGCCAGCTCAGAGCCACTCAAGGTGACTCAGCACTGTTTTGACTGGCTTAAATGCCTAAGCTGAGCCATAGCCAAGCTGAGCCAAGCCATGATAGATCACACTTATAACTTATAAGTTATAGTCAAAGTAGATTGGTAGAGATAAATAGTGTACAAAACATCTATCTGAGTAATACCCCCATCCAGCCCAAAAATCCCAAGATCACATGTGTGAGATGGCAGACTTGTAACACTACTGACTTTCATTTCATGATGCAGACATTCATCAAACATGTGCTTGGCATAGAGGGTGACAAAAATGGTTTGTATGGGGACACATCAGCATACTATGGCACAGTAGAGCAACAGAGTCATCTCTTTCTACATATGCATATGCTTCTCTGGATTTATGGCAGTGTTTCACCTGATGAAATGCATTGCAGAATTCTCGATCCTACATCAGATGTTTGTCAGAAACTCATGGGGTATCTTGAGAGTTCTTATGCTAGTGAATTTCTTGATTGCATCAAGGAACTGGTAGAAGCAATTGTTGATGCAGCATCAGTAGCTCCAGATTATTAGCTCTCACTCCACAGTCAACTTAAAGTATTGCCAATGCTGATGCTTTCCATGTTCAAGATTCGAAAGGCAATGAGATAGAACCTTAATGAGCATTTAATTCTGGTACTCTCAGGGAAAAACTACTGCTGTCTCAGTTAAGTGCTCTTCTGGAGCAGACACATTGCTACCCAAAACCATTTAATTCTATCCTTAAGTCTTGGTCTGCAGTACTGGTAGGCACAATGTATGAAGACCATCTGCCTCTTCCTACAAATGAATGAGATACATGATCTCAGCAGGATACTAGTAGATTCATCTGCTTAAGTTACACGTGCATAGTTACATTAAAGGCATTAAATTATAGTAACCCTCATATTGAGCGAGAGTCTCTGTGGTTGCACACATAGGTAAGCTACAATGTATCGAACACTTTGACCTATCGAATGCATACAATGTATCAAGTGATACGGGTTCGGTGGATGCTGTCGAACACTCTCATAGTATATATATAGTATTTACTATATAGTAACCAGTCAATGAACTATTACATTGCTTACTGTACCATATAGTAGACGTAGCATTATAGTAAGTATATATGGAGGAATCGGCACTGATATCGGCTTAGGAATGGCATCAGGATCAGGATCGGGCACAAAACATTTAGTGTGCCTTGCTGATGGGAGCCGTAGAATGACCATTGACAATGAGATAATTATTATTACAAGTTCATGTATAGTATATACTGAAAAATCGGTACCAGCATCACTTAGGTACATTGGCATCAGGGATTGGGTACAAAATGTTCAGTGTGCCCTGCCAACAAGTGCCATCAGATAATTATTATAAGTTTATGTATAGTATATACTAAAGACTCAGCACTGGCATCACTTATGTACATCAGCATCAGTGGATTGGGCATGACATGTTCAGTAGGCCATGACAACAGGAGCTATTAGGCAAGTGCATCAGCATTATTATAAGTTCATGTATAGTATATACATGAAATAAATGTGCATCATTCATCATCTGTAGTGTCCATATCATCAGAGCTAGACAACCAAGTGTCATCAACATAACCAAAGTCCACATGACTATAGGTGGGCAGTGTGATGCGAGAAGGAGTGGGGTGCTCTATCTAGGAGGTGCTGGGAGACTCACCACTAAAATTATCCTCTGAGTCAGTATCACTGTCAGCATCGGCATCGGCACCAGAATCTGTCTCTGATGATGAAAAGGAAACGTCAGCTGCATCAGATGCAGTGGGGAAGACTGTTGAAATGGGATTGCCAAGTGAAGATGCATCACAATCGGATTCACCACCAGAGCTAGCACAATCTGTCCCTGACGATGAAAGGAAAACATCTGCCGCATCAGCTGCAGTGGCAAAAGCTGTTGGAAGGGGATTTTGGGGTAGAGATGAAGGGGTAGTCGACAATGAGAGGAAAACATCCACTGCATCAGCTGCAGTGGCAAAAGCTGTTGGAAGGAAATTTTTGGGTGGAGATGAAGGGGTAGAATCGGCAAGGTAAAAGTCAGTGACATCCAAGCCGGTTGGGGAACCACTATGGGTAGATGATGAATCAGTATTGTATGCCATGGCTGCCTGAAAGGGGGTGGGATCAGCATCATTTGCTGCATCATCTTCGCCCTGCCATATCATGGGCACATTGGCATCAGCAGTGGCATCAGGATTGACATCAGTGGGAACAGGATCGGCATCAGGAGCAGGAACAGGATCAGCATTGGGAGTAGGAATGGGATTGGCATCGGCCTTGGGCATGGAATTGGAATGTGCTGACTGGTTGGATTCAGTAGTTGAAAAATAGAGCCCAGCATCGATGTCAGTTACCATGGGTGGTCTACTGTAGGCAGCTGAGCCAGCTGTTGGGAGACTTGGTGTGACCGACCACTCCTTTTGGTTTCCACCATCAGGCAGAGACCCTGCATACCTGGAATGATGTGCCCTTCCCTTGCCCTTGGTCACCTGGTTGATTGCCAAGACATCATTCTCTGTGATGTCAACACCCCAGGTCCACTTGTGGGAGGTGGTGGAAAGGGCCTTCAGGTGCTCGAGTTCAGCCTGTGCATGTGCCTCCACAAGTTGGTCTTCTTACAGCTGATTGCTTTGAAGGTCCCCCAGTGTGTCGAAGGTTTTTTTTTGATGCCGGTACTGAAGACAAAGTCCATGGTTCAGCCTGAAGCTCCTTCAGCAGGGCGAGCTCATGAAGTGCATGAAACCTTGCCACTTTCCTGACATTGGCATTGAGTGCAGCATCTGCTGATGATTCACAGCCATTTATGAAATTATGTGTACTGCATGCTTCATTGAACGTATTATCAATGAGAGCATGCAGGTCGATGCAAGATCGGCAATCGGCTTGGCAGTCAGCATCAGCTCGGGCATCGGGAGCATCGGTGTAGGCTGGCTATCAGTAGGAGTTGAGCTGACTGGGGAAGGGATATATTGCCGATAGCGATCAAGGCACTCATCCAGGGTGTCGATGCCTAAAATCCTTCCTGGGTCTGGTTCCCTAACATGTCTCCACCAATCACATGCATATGAAGATACAAGGCAGCTCAGACTGTCCGTCATGACACCATCATCTAACATGGCCAAGAGAGATGTATGGAATCCAAGGGGTAGGTGATCTAAATTGATGTTGGCCAAACTGTTGGCCAAGAACCACAGGAGGATCAGCACATCGATCACCAGGCTGATGCTGGCAGCTGTACCGATTTACAACATGGCAAAGATCTGTGATATTTTTTAGATATTACTTTTAAAAAGATCTAATCTAATTTTACAAGTTCAGCATACAGAGTTTTTTGCATCCATCATTGTTTGATGACATTTCCCGGCTCGATCTCCAACAAAACAGCCTGGAATTGGGACTCCACATAGCAAATAATTTCCTGTGTATGCATTTGAAATGGAACTTTTGGCCCCGATTGCAAAGAAAAAGGGTTGAAGATTGAGAGAGTTCTGTTTGCCATACTGATCGTGGTTAATGATCAAGATAATCGAGTTTACATAATACAGGATAGGTCATAGAGGGGAGATTTAATCAATATTTGTTGATCTAAATGCTTTGTCAGCCCTCAATGCCAATTCGTGCCATATAGCCTGCTGACGATTAGCATAGGCTAGGGGGCTGGGAAGGGTGTTCTCGGAGTGGGAGGCTGACTGCCACAGTTGGCTTTGATAAATGAAATACCACATGGTCCACTGCATTTCATATGTGATCAGTAGAAATTCCTCCCTCCATCTATTCCTCTGAGCCCATGATCGAAGCCAATGGATGTGCCTGGCTATGAAAAATGTTAGTGAAATCGAAATGAATTGGAACTAAAGACATTTACATTCCCAAACTTGGCTGGCATCAGCATCGGCATCAGCCCCGACCCCACTCTCCTCATCAGCAAAGACACCAGTCTGAATGTGGGCATTGTGCCAAATCCAGGATAGATGAAGAGTAGTGGAACCAGGTACATTCGGCTTCAAAATAGTAGTACTGGCATGAAAGTCCTCCTTCATTAACTGCTGAAACATACTCAATGTCTCAGCATTGCAATTCAGTGCCAGCAATCGGCTTCGGCAATGGTTATACATTCTGGCATGCAAGGTAATTTTGTTCACCAACTCCCAGACAATGGCTCATGACCGGGTGTAAACTCCCTTTCGCGGTGCCACTCGCATGATGTGTGAATAATGAAATGATTTGTCAGCAATGAGCTCCTGCAGCTGATGCAGGAGTCGGCTTGCCTGGTTTTTGCAGAGGTTAATCTCTACATCAGTGAGATCACCATTACAGGGGAGGTATACTTGTTGGTCCTCAACTGGAATAGGGTGGGCCCAAGGATTTGAAGGACCCAATGCCACTGAAGTGTCATCTTTGGCTGGGTCTAGTTCATCAGAGGAATCAAATTCGGCTTCATTGTCATGCATGATTCATGAGGGAGCAATCTCATGATCAGCAATGTTGGCAGAGTTTTGTAAATGTTTTAAGGTTACCATGTGGGATGCGAGAGCTTCTCTTTCCCATTCAACAGATTGTGTATCAGAAATGTGCAGTGATTTACCAAGTCGATGGACTTTGTCTCATAATTCAATCCTGTCACACATCAATGATGGGATGTAATGGAGAGACAGTCCAACTTACTGCATCTGTTCAAAAATGATAGCAAAATCAATCCACTCTTCAACAGGGGATTGAACCAATGCTGATGCCAACCCCGATGCCGACGATGCTGATGCTGATCCCTGAGTGGCATACATATCCATTACCTTTACATTTGTTAGCCTCAGGAATTCTGCAGACATCACTTCATCCTCCCATCTTTTGATTGCCTGTTGGCCAAATAATTCAGTCAGTTCCCCATGGTGCTGATTGAGTTGTGTGGAGACCTGCAGGGCTTCTTGAGATTTTGAGCACAGTCTAACTGTCATGCTGAGCATTTTTTTGTGATTTGAATTGTAGCATGATCATCAAGCATTTCTGCCTGATGTGCCAAGGTCGCTGTTCTGACTGTCTGGGAAATGGAATTCAGTGATGACCACAGAGACTCGAGTATTTCTCCTGCTACAATGCCTGACCTGGGAATGAAGGACGGAGCATAGCAAAAAAAGCATTCATCCTTGTGGCCATGAACATGCAAAAGCCCAATGGCCTTGTCAATAGTCAAGCCAGCCAGCAGATGGGCACCAATACAGTCCCAAATCTGGATGATGTACTGGGAGAGAATGTCATAAATGAGCATGACTCCCTGTTGAGGGTCAACCCCGGTGATCTTCAGCGCTTGAAGAAAAGCAAACTCGACATTCTTTTGCTGTTCTCCATGGAACAAGTCTACCAATGCATTGGGTACATAGCAGCCATGCCATGCACATGCAATGGCTGTGAGTACAGTCCTATCACATGCCTTCGATGCCAGAAAAGTGTTCACAAGGGCTAGAAATTTGTTTTTACAAGGAGCCTTTTGGAAAACTGGGTCATGATCAGACTGGCATCGGCATTGGCATCAGTCATCGGCAGGGAACGGTACCTACCGTTAATAATTCTATGGCAGCTTGGAGGAACTGCTCGTATTCAGCTTGATTTGGGGCCATCCCACCTCCATTCCATAGCCATATATCATCATCGGCATTTTTCTGCTGAACATGATCTGCTTTGAAGTTGCCATCAGCCATGAATATGCATTTAAAAACAAATCTGATTTCGGCACGATCATTTTAGATACCAGTGTAGTATTTAGTCACTCACTGGTTTACATCGTCCTTCCAATATTCTGATATATTTATGCCAACTTGAGGACAGGCCAGACAAAAATTGGCAAGTGATCCTGGTTCAGGATTCAAAGGATCTTTTTGATTGTGTCCATACCCCACCCACTTCAATCTTTTCATCCAACGCCATAAGCAGGACATGCACCAAAGCTCATGGTAGAGATTGACCACTTTGGCAGGCCTCATCGGCAATGTTACATGCCAAATCAACTGGTAAAACTGATAGGCCAATGCCTTTAATTCCAGATTACAAAGCCGAAAATGGTCTAGGACCTGCACAGTAAAAAGAGGCCATATTTTGGTGAAGCTGGTGGGTAGTAAGTTACTGGTTACTAGGTCCAAGGGAATTCAGTGTTACCCCTGACACTGGCAGGTAACCATTGCTAAGTGATGTATTCTATTTGTATGCACCACACAGATATAACTGTTGTTCAAGGCATTGGCTATTGGTAGTGAGGGGCTCAGAATGGCATTGGCAGTTGGCAGTGCCGTGGTCAGCTCAGCATTGGCAGGTTGATTAGGATTAGGCAAATATGGGTCAAACCCATAGATGTCTTTATCGGCGTCTTCAACTTCACATTCGTCATTGCCATCAAAGAAGTCTTGTAAACTATCCTTGATGCCAATATTCTCCTGTCCTTGATGCCAGAGGGCATCAAGGTGATCAAAAAATGGTGAGTCAACCCCAGTTTCATCTTCAGCCCCTGGTGCCTCATCAGCACGCCGATTCCATCTACTAACATTCCGGATGCTGAGTCAGGTAATGAGGGCCGATGCCCATCATCGGCATGCCAATTAAAGGACTCTTGCTCTGCTTTGTCCTTCATGTCTTCGAATGTTTCCAGATATTTTAGTTGGAAGTTAAGAGCATTGCAAATCAGCTGATCTGTCTGGTGCTGGACTAAAATGTATGTGCCGACCTCCCATAGCTCAGCCCAGTGGAAGTGCATGCTGGTCCAGCACTCAATGCGATGGAAGGGATTTTCCCTGTGGGTTACGTGCATGCATGTGCAGCAAAGCATGCTCCCCAGTGAACAATCAACACATCTCCAAATTGCCCATTTATTGCATGGACAGTGGTTGCAAACTTGTTTGTCAGCTGACCATGCCTGCCAAGACAGGGATGCTTGCAGCCATTCATCCACTTGTCCAACAAACTCCAAGATATAGTCTCGCTGCCTCTATTATTTGCATATGAGCCTCGGTAAGTTAATCAGTGTCAGAAACTGACCATGCCGATCTGTGGCCGACTCAGCTGTTTGGCAACCTGAGGTTCTTGCATATCCCAACCTGCACCCGCAGCAAGATCAGGATTATGATGGATACCTGGACCCTGTTCTTCGATAGAGACAGTCAAGGGGACCTTGACTCATAAATGTAGCTTTTAATATGATACACTTTGTCTTTGGTCTGTGTTTCATGTTGACTTCAACTTCTACATGTGTAACAGTATCGACAGTATCATTGTCATCCTCATGCAGGGTGGCATTCTTCTTTGATCTTCTCTTTCACTTGTAAAGAGGTCTTGTTAGGCTCATGATGATTCAAGGGGAATGAACAACATGTATGACTATTAATATTGTACTATTGACCTTGTGTGATCCTTGTGTGATCCTTATGTAATCCTCATGCCGATGATATGTTCAATGATATGTCATGCCAATCTCTTCTTTCCTCCACATCAATCCCCTACAATGCTGCCTGAGCCCTCACAGACCCTGTGGTTGAGACAGTACTGGAAGGGGAGCAGATATATGGATGAGGAGTGGAAGATAATTGAGCCTTATAAAGTGGCATTCTGAATGCAGGACTCGAAAGCTGGCCGAGTGCAGATACTCAGAAGTAACATTCTCCCTGCAATATTCAATTACTGGGTGTCAGTTGACAAGGCCTGAAAGGATGATGAGGAGAGTCGTGCTCGTGCCAAGGTAGACTCTCAAGCATGTCAAGGATGTAGTATTGATCACATCACCAGGAACTAACAACCTGGCTTTCCAACAACTGATGAATGACCAAAAGCTCCTCACGGAAATCCAACAACTTCTGAGTGAAGCGGTCGGAAGCCATTTGGAGCTTATACCAGGACCAAGTGTTCCAACAGATTGCAAACCTGCTAAATGTTGAGGATGCCACCACAAGTACACCTGGATGGTCCCAGATGCAACTGCCAGCTATCAAGCATGTTTTCGACAACATGACTGCAGAGGAGAAAGCAGTCCTTGATGCCGAGTGGGAGAAAATGATGCAGACGGCGCCTGTCAGTGGGGCACCCTGAATATTTTGTACCCAATCCCTGATGCCAATGTACCTAAGTGATGCTGGTACCAATTTTTCAGTATATACTATACATGAACTTATAATAATTATCTCATTGTCAATGGTCATTCTACAGCTCCTGTCAGCAAGGCACACTGAATGTTTTGTGGCCGATCCTGATCCCAATGCCATTCCTAAGCCGATATTGGTGCCAATTCCTCCATATATACTTACTATAATGCTATGTCTACTATATGGTACAGTAAGCAATGTAATAGTTCATTGACTGGTTACTATATAGTAAATACTATATATATACTATGAGAGTGTTCGACAGCATCCACCGAACCCATATCACTTGATACATTGTATGCATTCGATAGGTCATATCATTTGATACATTGTAGCTTACCTATGTGATTTCTCTCACTGGGCATTTCCCTTATTCACAATTCATCCTCACCCCTTGTATTGAGCTCCATGGATCGAGTCACTTTGAGCCAGATATCTTTTTAATGCCACTAAACAATGTTATCACTGTTTAGCAGAAAATATATTGTGGTTCTGACTTAATTGAGACACCCTAGGTCTCCCAAAGCAAGGTACATATTCTTCCAAGGACATCCATATTCTTCCAAGGACTCATCCAAAATCTTTGAAAGACATCTGAAATCTTTGGTCACATCTGTCAAAGCCATTGAAATGCTCTCAAAGATACTTATAATGATAGAAATAGATAATATATTCACCTACTATAGAATTACAGGGAATCATAACTACATGGTACTCAATTACATGAATAATGGCTTACATGCCCCCAGTATGTGGAGGTAGATGAGCGAGGCATGAGTGCAGTGTACTGGTGTTTTGCATGGATGAAAGGATGATGCATTGAGATCATGTGATGGTGTCATTCCCTTACTTTACACTTCCGCTGCTCCAGGTTACTAGATCTTTGCCCCTTACATTCTCAGTTGTTGCATCGATTGCAACACCATTTTCTTTCGATGTCAGTAGTGATTGACATGGGTACTGAAAACCTGCTGGGTTGTCAGGTATGGGTTTGGTGGGTACAGGTCAGGGTCAGCCCAAGATAACCCGAACCAGACCCATACCCATGCAGTATGAAACCCATACCCACAGAGGCAGGTTTCCTTCAATTGGAAATTTACTGTGGTGGCGCATCAGAACTATACATTTTATATACATACAGTGACTCACAAAACTGAGTCAATGTTTTGGACTTTTTGATTCATTGTTGAATAGCTTCCCATAAACAACAAAACCAAACAAGGTATTGGTGTACTGAATAACACACATGATCAGGGCTACCAAACAAACAAAGAATTATGTAATTTTAATCATCCCTCATGGAGATATGATTATTTTAATTCAGGGACTCATTGACTCAGTTTTGTGAGGGGTAGTCAGAAATATTAGAATCTGATGCTCCACCAACTGTATAATGTCAAAAACTTGACAGATGGTTTCTAAGGTGATGTGACCCATGATGGGACCTTAAATTATAGTATTTAATTAGGACTAGCATTCTTCATACTTCAATATTCTCCAATGCATTCCATCTCCTCTGCTCAGAAGGAAAACATTCTTTCCCTGGCCTCCAATCATTATTCTACCCACAATATTGCCTCTAAACTCAACCTCAGCCAGTCTAGTATATCCAGAACACTCAGGGCTCTCCATCCAAACCTGGATTCCCCCTCTGGTGGTCATCCTTCTAAGCTCTCATCTACCTCTCAGAGAGCCATCCTTATCCAAATCACCACTGGCAAGGCTGCAAATGCTGTTCAGGCCACCCATTACATCAACAGCATCATTTCCACTCCAGTCTCCTCAGAAACAGTCAGAAGAGTTCTCAGAAAAAACTCATTCAAGGCTGTGGTGAAGAAGAAAAAGCCTTTGCTTAGTATAAGGCATAGGAAAGCAAGATTGGCTTTTGCTCAGAAGTATAGAGAGTGGACTGTGGAGGACTGGAGAAGGGTTATTTGGTCAGATGAGACTAAAATTAACAGGTTTGGGTCAGATGGGAGAGAGTGGGTTTGGAAACAGAAGAGAGAGGGGCTGATTGAGAGAGAGGTGCAGGGAACTGTCAAATTTGGGGGAGGAAACATTATGGTATGGGGGTGTATGGGATGGAATGGAGTGGGGCATCTTGCAGAGGTTGAGGGGAGGATGAATGCTGACCACTATGTGTCCATTTTGAAGGACCATATGCTGCCTAGCTTGGAGGAGAGTGAAATTTCTGGCAAAGAGGTGATTTTTCAACAAGACAATGACCCCAAGCATACCTCAAAAAAGGCCAAGAAATGGATGGAGAACAGCAATATTACTCTTCTGGATTGGCCTGCCCAATCTCCAGACCTCAGCCCTATTGAACATCAATGGGTTCATTTCAAGAACCCGTTAGACAAGTATCCAACAGCATCAAAAGGAATTTGGGAGTTATGGGAAAGAGTAGTGGAAGAGTGGAATAATATTCCATCAGAGGTGTGTCAGAATTTGATTGAAAGCATGCCTAGAAGGTTGGGAGCAGTTATTAAGGCCAAGGGAGGTCATACAAAATACTAGAATTACAATTTATCATAATATTGATACCACCTCACAAAACTGAGTCAATGAGTCCCTGAATTAAAATGATCATATCTCCATGAGGGATGATTAAAATTACATAATTCTTTGTTTGTTCGGTAGTCCTGATCATGTATGTTATTCAGTACACCAATACCTTGTTTGGTTTGGTTGTTTATGGGAAGTTATTCAACAATAAATTAAAAAGTGCAAAGCATTGACTCAGTTTTGTGAGTCACTGTATAGAGTTTGGAAAAAAAAAATCAGCCTTGCCCTAACTCCCCACAATGGTGTGCAATGAAGTTGACCTCTCTCTGATCACCGATGAATGGCACAAACTCAGCTTTCAGCCCAGTCAACATGGGCACTCCTTTGTCTTGGTGCATGGAGCAAGGCTGGGTTCATGGAGTTACATGATTTATCAGTAGCAGCTTTATTTCCAGATGCTAGGGAGGATGAGACATGGTCAGATAATGACTGGGGAGTAGTATAGCAACTTGTACAGACACTGTAGAAGAAATTCATCCCAACCCTGGACCCTCACCTGCTGGGTATGGGTATTATCTCTAACCTGCAGCTAACCAATGCTTACCCAGAGTATGGGTTTGGTCTGGGTACAGGTATGGGTACCTGCAAAAATATCCTGGGGTTACCTGTGTCAATCATTGGATGTCAGCCAGCCTAGGAGGACAGGCAGTGGAGGCAGTGGCTCATTTCTCACAGTCAGGAACGATGGCAAATAGTTCCAAGAGTGGTCATGGGTTGGAACCCCTCTATGACGCTCTCGATTTGGCAGCTGCTGAAGTGGAGAAAGGTACTACAAAAAGGTCAGGCCAGTGGGTTAAGGTCCCAGCTGGGGCAGGCCATTTTTCGATGAATGTTTGTCGATCATCGCGGGTTGCACTGGCGAGGCCCAAATCTGTTCAGGAGCCTGTGGAGGTGCCAATACTCATCAAGGCACCCCCTGGCATCAAACCTTCCATAGGCTACCAGTACCAGGTCCTACAACCTGTGGCTGAGGAGGCCAGTAAAATTCCTGGGCAGGTGGGCAGGTCAGTGGGCTTGTCTGAGAATGTTGGTGGCTCTTGGGACTTCAACTCACCTTGGGCGAGTTCGATGGTCAGCATGGCAGCTATAAAGGGATGCAAGTGATCAGCAAATAGCGAGGCACCTGGCACTCTGGAGTGGGTCCACAACCCTATGCACTTGGCATCTGCAGCGGACTTCTCACCTATCCATTTTGTGGAGCCCAAGAGTGATGGATTGCTTGACACTTGGCAAGGACCTTCACAGGGTGGGCCATCACAAAGGCAGCTTGATCTCGAGGTGGCCATTTCAGATGGGGCTCATGACCCTACCTCACCTATGCCAAATAACTGAAACACACCACCCAGCTTTAGTCCAATTTCTCATGATCCTCTCCTCTAGTGCTCTAGCGCTATCAATGTGCATACACCATCTCCAATTTCTCATGATCCTCTCCTCTGGTGCTCTAGCACTATCGATGTGTATACACCATCTCCAGCAAGAAAGTGTTCAGATACCTTTTACACATGGGATGCCAACAAGGCATAGTTGGCTGCAGAGGGCTTGGTTCTGGTAGCAGACAATGTTCATGCCCCAGACTTCATCTCAGTCCAGGTGGTTGGCAGGATAACATACAAAGTCCATTTGCCTGAATCGCAGCATAGAGGCATGGAAAAACTGAGTGCTGGTAGGAAGTTTTTTAATAAGCATATAAGCGCTGGGCACAAACTTCCTGGACCTTTTCTTTATGCACTGCAGTGAGGACTGCATAGTCCTCCCAATAGCCCTTTCGAGCAGCATCATCCCCCACATATTAATGCACCATTTTGCACTCAGGCTGGCCCACAGAAGACCATGCAAGCACATGCTCAGATGCATCTTGTTCATATTGCATTTGACTCCATATTTACTGCACTTGACATGCATATAGTCAGGATTGCAAAACCTGCATGCTGACCTGCAATCACATGCACATGCTCAGACACATCTTGTGTGTATTGCATTTGACTCCATATTTACTGCACTTGACACGCATATAGTCAGGATTACAAAACCTGCACATTGACCCACAATCGCACATTCCTACACCAGCACTTTTTTGCATGCAGAAATTAGCATCATGTTGTTCACATATAGTAGCACAACACATAGAGGCATGCACTTTGACTCTCGATCCCCCTATCCCTGCATCCTCACATGCCCGGGGTGGCTCTCTTGCAACTGTGCAGTTATACCATCATGATCCATGTTCGCAGGTGTCAGCCCCACCCCAACTTGCATTGAACCCAGATCTTATCACAGCGATAGTTTCAGCATTAGGCATTGTAGGGGCATCTCAGCCTTCACAAAGGGCAAATCTTGGTATGGATGGGGCAGCACCATTGTCACTTGGTGAGCTGCCAGGGCAGACTAGGAGGTACTTTTCACAGACAATTACCGATGTTATGAGTGTGTTGAATTAAATCTGCATGTGGCACCTATTCTGTGCCTCAGTATAAACACATATATATGTAAATACATGTATACAAATATGTCATAACAATATGTGGACAGGAACCATGTGGTACACCGCCCTTTTCTCCACCCCACTGAGCCTCACATGACCTGAGCCTCATGTGACCATGTGGGCTCTCTAGGTATATAAGTATGCTGAATCTCTACCTAGCAATACAGAGAGTTCTACACCCTCTAACCTAAGTTACTTAGCACACTAACCAACTCAACAGGTAAGTAGTAAGATCTGTGAGCACTCTACACTGTGCATAGCGTGCTGCTCAACAGGTTATGGGCCCTGGAAGCAACGTTGCACTGCTATGAGCTCCTTGGAGCTCTAGTTGGAAGGAGTTGTACTGTAGCCCCTCAGGGCTCCAACTCACATGTTGTGCACAGGTCTTACTACTGATGTGCTTCACTGCACTGAGCACCTCATTGCTTTTGTGACAGGGTTAGCCTCCCTCTGACATGACATCATGGAGCAATGATGCGCCCTTTGGCACTCATCATGTGCTAAACAAAAGTACTCTGATGGAGTGCTAAGTTTTGCATCTGGCATTTCTAATTTAAGAGCAAGTGACTGATTTGGTGCTTTTATTAGCTCAAATCTTAAAAATGTTTTCCTTGCTCAATAAACTTGTCTCCTTGTTTGACGGCTCTGGCTACAAGGCCTGGGCCAAAAGTATGAAGGCATGGCTTATGTCACAAGGCCTTTGGCAAGTTGCCTCTGGCGCTGAAACAGTGCCAGCAGCAGCCAATGTTGCCACACATAAGGTGTGGAATTGGGAGAATGATCAGGCATATGGAGCTATCTCGCTCCACCTATCTCCTTCCATCAGATCCAGATCCAGATCTGCAACAGGACTTGCTAGTGCCCTGTGGCAAGCCCTGCAGGCCGATTTTGGCCAAGAAGGGCCTTCTCAGATATTTGCAGACTTTAAATCTGTGATCTTGATTAGAGTCACAGTGCAAAACCCTGTGCCAACAATGGCTCAAATCTCTGAGAGATACCAGTGGCTAACTGCCAATGGTGTCAACATTCCTGAGATAGTTCAGGCCTTATTACTCCTTTCAGCATTGCTGAAGGAGTGCAATTTTTTATCTTCCACCATCTTATCCACAACTGGTATGACCAGTCTCTCCTATGCTGTAGTGAGAGACCATGTGATGACAGAAGCCTTTCGTCGAGCTGCCTTTGTGCGCTCCAGGAAAATGGTGAAGAAGCTGTCAGCTGTCAAGAGAAAGAGCAGTGACTCTAAGTGGAAAGGGAAGGGATCGGAGAAATTTAGTGAGAAGTTGTCCAAGCCTTTAGGCTCCGACTCGAAGAAGAAGCATAGGTCTGGCAAGGCTGCCAGGGAAAAGCATGAGAAAAAGGAATCTCACAGCCACCTCACCTCCACCAGTATGGTGGAGCCCTTCATGGTGCCTAGCACACCTTATGTGGATGCAGTATGCTCCACCCATGCTGCCATGACCATTAACAGTCAAGGTGTTGTTTCGAATGGACTGGCCCAGGCCAGCCCCTCTCGCCTCCCACTGACATTTGACCAAAGTGTTCAAATATCATGGCTACATGGGAAGTTCATGTATTTCTGCACCACTGACCTGAGAAAGTAGCTTAATCAGCCTGAGTCAAAGGTCACTGGAACCTTCCCCTCCAGCCCCTCTGTGTACAAAGACTACCAGATGGCCCAGGACCTGCTCACAGACATCAAAGTGCCTAAAATGGCCAAGAATCTTTGAATCATCGAAGAAGACCAGATGAGTAAGCAGGAAGGTAAGTGCCACTGAGTGGAAACCCCCAAGCCATTGGCTCAGATCGAGGAGGTTCCTGAAATAGAACCTGAGCCTGAGGATGATAATGATGAAGTTTCCCTCGGCTCCGAAATGACAGTCCCAGATCAATCGATCTGGGAAAGTGTGGATAACATGCTCGCAGACAAGCCAATAGCCCCCTTCATGGGGGCTTATGATGAAATGACAGTTCTTTTCCCTGACCATCACATCATTGCTAACAATAGCTCAACAGGGACAAACTATTTCGGCCATTCCTGTAATATAAAGCATCCTATAGAATTTTTAATAAATTATATTGTCGCTTGTGATGCAAAGGCCCTAATCAGGCCATGTGTGAAGTGTGCCAGAAAGGAATGCAAACATGGTGCCCCTTGGATCTTGGATTCAGGTGCATCATTGCACTTCACTGGTAAGATGAAAGACTTCACCTCCTATGAGGATTTGCCTATGTCTGAGAAATGGCAGGTCAAGACCACTACCAGCGTGACTTCGATCAAAGGCAAAGGCACTGTCCTGATTCATTATCAGGTAAAAGTTAATGGGAAGACAGAGTCGCATATCACACACTTATCCCCCATTTTATATCTCCCAGATTTGACAAGTCAGCGTATGTCAATGGGAGTCAGCGTATGTCAATGGGAGTGTTCCTTGTTGCTGAGGAATATACTGTAAAAGGAAACAGTAAAATAATTTCCTTTGCTGACAAAAAGGAAAAACCCCAGCTCAATGTGATGCCAATAATACATGGTGAAACCATCTATGTGTGTGATTCGTACATTCAGAGCACTAAGAGATTAGAAGTCGCAACTATCTACGTTGCTGACTATGACATTTGGGACAAGCGGCTTGGCCACCCGAGCAAAGCTGTCATGTGGCAGATGCCAAAACACACCCATAAGTTTCCCAAGGATCTAAAAATTCCAAGGGACAGGCACATTTGTCCAGGGTGTGCCAAGGGAAAAATAATGTCAAAGTCATTCCCTGGATCTGAGTCTCGGGCCAAAGGAGCCTTCGAGCTGGGGTTGTGGAGTGCAAGGTGGAGGCACATTTACTGCTGGGCAGGGGGGGTTGTTTCCTCAGTTTTTTCTGCCCTCCTTCCCACCCCCCCTTTCGACCCCACCAGCCTCCCACCATCCTCAAATGTTATCTCTGTGCAGAACCCCACCTCCACAAGGATCACCAAGGAAATGCAAAGCGACTGGTGCTTGAACAAGGTAAATGGGTGGACAAAATTCACAAAAGCAGGGTCGTCTGCATCACATTTAATGTTAGTCCAATTGGCTGCAGACGAGGCCCCTCCTGCATCTATAATCACTCCTACTCCTTGTGTGGCGATCTCATGCATGGATCAGCCAGATGCAATGCATGAAGATATCTTTCCCATTGTGAAAGGCAGATGCGTGAGAGGCTACACTCGAGGATGCAGGCATCCTCAATGAGTTTGGTGACATACTGACAGGTCTTCAGCAAGGTTTCTATTGTGGCTTAAAAAATTTCTCTTTATCTTGCACGTCTTTTCTGCCTAACCATTACATTTCACAAGAAGATGAAGATTTTGTCATTGCAAAATATGTTGAGGAGATTGAGCTTGGTAGACTATCACACAGGTATGAGCCCACTACACTTTTTTCCCTCATTGGATATTTTTGCACAGCTCCCCTTGCAGTTATCGATCAAAATCCCACTAAATGCCATGTCATTGTAAATCATTCATATCCAAAAAATAAATGTAGCATTGACCTCGAACATTTGCCTCTTGACTTGTCAGAGAACTACATTATTGGTCCCACCAAAACCTCTGTCAACACAATTGTCAACTCGAAAAAATTCCAGTGCACATGGGGTTCCTTCTCAAAATGTTATCTCCTAGCAGTGGATGCACCTGAGGGGACACAGGCAGCAGTTTTTGATGTCAACACAGCATTCAGGAACATTCTGACCCATCCTTCAGCACACCATTTCCTGGCTATCAGGATTAAAGGCCTGGTTCATCTTGATCACATCCTGAATTTTGGTGCTTTACTGGTGCCAGCTATTTTTGGTGGGGTCACAGATGCAATAGTCAAAATACTCATGAGTTGGGGCATAGAGGCTGTTATTAAATGGGTGGATGATTTTATATTTTTATGCTACCCCTCCTGCAAACTTGTGGGGGGTGTTCATGAGTACACCTACACATCTGAATTAATATGGAAAATTGCAGAAGAACTAGGCTGGCTGTGGGCTCCTTCAAAGGTTGTTGACTTCTCAACAGCATTCATGTACATTGGGTTCTGGTGGGACCTTACAGCAAAGAAGGTGTAGCTCCTGGAGAAGAAGAAGAAGGTGGAATACCTTGGGCATATCTCGGATTGAACTCATGGGTCACTTCACTCTGCAAAGGATGCAGAAAATATTATTGGCACCCTGAACCACGTCTGCCTGGTTGTACCAGAGGGACATTCATGCTTGGCTTCCCTGTATAGATTCCAAGGTGGGTTCAGGATGGGTGGCTCAGAGGAGGTTAAACACTGGGTTTCAGTTGGGGCATCAGAGGATATTGCTTGGTGGGGGCGGTGCCTGCAAGATCAGTTCATGGGGATTGAGATTATATGCCCCCTGAGTTCATCAGACACAATGCTATTTGTGGACGCTTCGACAGGTTGGGGTATCAGATTGATCCTTGATGGGAGGTGGCTCACATGGCAACTCAGGGATGGCTGGAACTCGGAGGGGCAAGAGATTGGATGGGCAGAGATGATGGCAGTGGAGTTAAATATTTGCACCCTGATCACAGGAAAGTACTCAAACTGCCACATAATCATTCATTCCGACAACAAGGGTGTGGTAGGAGCTTTGAAGGCAGGTAGATCATGGGGCATTCAGCAGAACACCATATTGTGGGAGATCATCAAACTCATCCAGGGCCACAAATTATGGATATCCACCATTTGGGTGCTGACATTGGAAAACGCTGCAGATGGGCCATCGAGAGGCATTTTTCCAGGGAAATTTTTACTATATACTTTTCCACCCAAGATACCTTTTTATTTAGAAAGTTATGTACATAAAGCAGTAGATTACCATGACCAAAGACTTGCTGGCATGTAAAAGGGGCACCATTCAGTGGCTTTGTCACATCACACACGTTGGCTCCTTGCTGCTGACCACTGCAACTTTCTCATTGTGATGCTGCCTCTTAGGACTATCCCCCACTCTGACATGCATATGAACAACCTACTCCAAGTAGTGCAAATTCACAGTGGAGATTATGTTTGCCACCATGGCCATTCATACCCATACACCTCTCAAGTCCTGACACCATGCAAGAGGCTACAGCATTTGGCTCTAGCTATGCCAGCTGACCTACTGGAGAAGATTAGCCAGGTTCAAAATGTGGCGGTGAGCAAATCAATGCAATCCAAAGATGTGAGCAGGTTACCTGAATTCCTATATTTCTGCAAGGCCCTCAACATCCACGACAATAATGTTTTTCCAGCTAGGGAGGACCTTCTCATAGCATTAGTGTCATCCTATGTTGGGCATTTTGCAGAAAAGATGGTCAGCACGAAGATATCAGCTATAAAGAAGGAGCATGAGAAGTGGGGACTGGTGTGGCAGGGTGGAGAGCAATTGCATCAGGTCTTAAAGGGTGTGGAGGAGCTCAGGCAGGCATCTTCATACTGTGGCAAGAGGCCACCCATCACTATTTCCATGCTTTGGGATCTTAACTGAGGCCTCAGCAGATCTTCAGGACTGGACATTTGCATCCGAGCCATATGTTTCCTCTCATTTTTCTCTCAGCTTTGCAGTGGGGAGCTCCCACCACCAACTCAGGACCTCCGGACATTTTATCCACTGTGCTGTGCCACCTTTTCTAGCATCACACAATCTACTGTGCAGAACAATGATTATACTCAACCCAGAAACCCAAACAAAACCTACTAAATGGCTTTGGATGGTGTAACACAAGTCAGAGGAAGGGTGCGAGTTGATACTAAATATCACTGCTGATTTCCAAACATTGTTTTTAGTAAGGCGAATTGATGAGGGATGGTGCAAATAGTCCATAAAAGTGTACGAAGATGTTCAGAAAAGTTCGAAATAGGTTCAAAGATGTGTGAAATAGTTCGAATAAGTTTGAAGATGTGTAAAATAGTTCAAATAAGTTCGAAGAGGTTCAAGGTATATTGAGGGATGAGTTTAGTGAAAGTGATGTGTTTTTCAAATGGTAATAAGTGATGGGCAATAAAACGAGGAGCAAATATGATAGTTTCAAAGAAGTTCACAATATGTCACAGAACTTAGAGATATGATGTGAAGGTAAGACCCAAGAGAATGGCTCTTAAGTCAGATGATGAGTGAGAGGGTAACTTGTGCTCTGTTCCCTGTTGGTATTCTCTTTATTCTAAGTAACTAACACAAGTCTATATACAAATTGAAGAGATAGTACTAAAAAGGAAATAAGAACATGTGTAAAACATGAGGCAATATGCACAGCAATAAAGGTATTGTAAAACATAAAACAAATAAAAAATGATAATAAGTGAAATATACATTGTCCCAGTATGGTAAGAGTTCTTGTTCTATTGCTTTAATATATCAATGAAACATAAAACCACACTTATCATGTTCTAAGTCTCTTGTAGTCTCTCCTTGTGTCCAGTGGCACTTGATATGCAATGAAATGGTCTGTTCTGGATGTGCAGCATGTATCGAAAGTGTTTTAAGACAGCTATATGGTGGCCAATATCGTTCAAAATGCTGCGAAGTCAATCAAAGTGTCGCAAAATTGTTCAAAGTCATTCAAAGTCATCTGAAATAGTGCAAAATAGTTCGAAAAGTGTTCGAAGTCAATTTCGTGGTGTTCGTAGTGATTTGGAGTGTGTATCATAATGTGTTGATATGAGTGGGAATTTTCTCCAGACCTTAACATGCACAGTGGACCTATCAATGGTTCCTGTGGGCTTCACCTCCCTTGGTCAAAAACACAGAAGGCTCGAGGTGATAATGTTTGGATCCCTCACCAAGAGGCCCCACTGGATCCTATTCATGCAATTCGCAAGCATTTTATCAAAAACAGGCTTGACATCAATCATCCTATTGCAGGATATCATGATGCACATGATAAAGTAATCACGCTTACTAGGTCCACATTTATTCAGCGAGTCAATAGAATCCTTCGCGTGGTGAACAAAGGGTACCCCCGCATCACAGGGCACTGCTTTTGTATTGGAGGAACAACTTTCTACCTCATCGCAGGAGTGCCACCAGATATAGTTAAGAAGTTTGGTTATTGGCATTCACAGGCCTTTTTGGAATATTGGCATTGTCTGGACTATCTAGGTGCCATGCATATCGAGATGCTCCTATCAGTTTGCAGCCACAGCATCTGCAGATGAGAAGCCTCCCCAAGGCTTGATGGGCATCCATGGGTGAGTCTTCATCATGACTACGATGTGCCTTAGGCTTGCTTCTCATATGGGTTACCATAGTCATATTTCAGCTCACCCCATTTTTGATTGGGTTGGAATCTGAGAGGAGGTCTTCTGCTAGGTTTTTGTTTTCGGATTCAGGCCAGTCACTTCCACTCCCAGAAATATTAGCTTTTTTACTTAGATTAGATTTGTACAAAACTTTATGAGCATATCTCTAGGCAATCAGCTAATTTGACCAGTAGCAAAACAACAGCCTTAGGTCATCATCACCTTCCTCATGGTTGTGGGAGCCCCTGTTCTCCCTGTTGTTGGTGCCATCTTCACCTGGGTTGGTGTTGGTGCCATTGGGGTCCTCCTCATCCTTCTGGTCCCATTTGTCCATTGTTGGTGGTTGGGCATTTGTCATCGGTGCCTCCTGTACCATTCCTGTCACTTCATTGTCATGGTGGCATAATCTTGGTTAGTTGGATCATTGATGGTGGGTCTCATTATGCCATCCCAGCATGGGGCAGTGGCATTCCCTGTTTTGAGGTGGTGGGGTGAGTAGCAGTCAGGGGGCAGCATTGGAGTATTTTGTATGCTTACCTGGCATGCACTCATTGCCAGGGCTTCCTGGTATTTTCCTTAGGTCTCTTAACCCCAAATGACCCCCTCACATCAAGGCATCCATGTAGTTCTTTTGTAATATACTCCATAAAATGTAGAAAGGGATGTCATGATGTCCCACTGTCCTGGCAAGGAACTTGTAGAGCACAATTCATTATAACTCACAACTCTCCTCTCATTTGCTCACATTATAATTCCCCCCAATCTTGACTCTGTTTCATAAATATCCTCTCGCATTATAATGCCCCTGACTGTGACTCTCCCCTTGTTTTGCTCACATTATAATTCCCCCCCAACCTTGACTCTATTTCATGGATATCCTCTCGCATTATAATCCGATCTGTGACTCTCCCCTTGTTTGCTTGCATTATAATCCCCCCGGATTTTGACTCTCTCCTTGTTTGCTCACATTTTAATGCCCCTCTTGCTTGTTTACCTGGATTATAATGTCCCCTCATGACCCTCCCTCTTGGTTATCTGCATTATGATGCTGCCAACTCTCCCCTCCTTTTCTCCCCTTATAATCCCCCCCACTCACTTTTTATCTGCATTATAATGTCCAGACTCTCCCCTCTTTTACTCACATTATAATGCCCATATTCACTTGTTTACTTCCATTATAATGCCTCCTGGTTACTTGTTTATCCATGGGATAATTGCATTACAATGTGGTTACTAGAGTTATAATGCCCACCTGCTCACCCATTGTCTACTCAGGTTATAATGCCCCAGACTCTCTTCTCGTTTACTCTAGGGATGCCAAAGTTTGGTTCAGTTCAGTTCTTCAAGAATTTTGCTGAACCTAGAACCAGACTTCAGGTTTGGTTAAGGAATTTTGTTGAACTTCAAACTGGACCATTAGTTCAGGTTCAGAAGGGTCCAGTTCAGGTTCAGCAAGGATTTGAATGTCGAACTGAACTTTTTTTCCATTCAAAAATATCTGTTTATGAAGGCAATTCAAAGCTACATAGACTATGGCTTACTTACACCTCCAAACCAGAGTTAGAGTGAGGGAGAGGGGTGTTGTCATTGGGATTATTGTAGAAGACAATTTCGGAGGCATCAAGTAGACTTCCATCTGCTGCAACAGCACATTGATCTCTGGGGGCTGCCATGAGGAAAGTTAAGACAAGATCGAAAGTTCGCACCAAGCTTTATAGCCAGCCACCAATGCAAAAATTAATCCTGAATGGCTGTCTTCCTTTCATGTTTCTATTACGAGCATGGTTGTTGATCAGACCCCAAACATCGTCCAGTAAAAAACATGCAACCTCTTTCATCTTTCTATTATGAGTTTAGCAGCTAAAAAGATTACAAACATTGTCAGCAATATTGAGGGAAAAACATACACTATAACTTCCCTTCATCTTTCTATTATGAGCCTAGCAGCTAATGAGATCACAAATGTTGCAGTAACATCAAGAGAAAATGTACAGTATGATTTCCTTTTATCTTTCTATTATGAGCCTAGCAGCCAATGAGACCACCAGCACTGCCAGCACTGTCTAGTAAAGACCAACAACTTTCTTTCATTGTGCTATTATGAGCAAAACATTGCCAGCACCAGCAGTATGGCAATGAGATTCAGAGATGGCATTCAAAGAATACATGATGGTGGTAGCAAGAGGAATTCAGTGCCCACTATTGATGTGACTCACAGCCTTGCCAAACCAAACAAACCAAAACTTTTTCTCAAGACTCGGACTGAGAAGTTCACAAAAAAGTTCAGTTTGAACTGGGTTCACTTGTGGTTCTTAGATTTTGCACCTTGCCCGAATGCAGAACTGGACTTGTAGTCTAGTTTGGCACTACCACTGAACCTTGGACTGAGCTTCAGTCCAGTTCTAAAAAGTTCAGGTTTGAACTTTGGTTCAGAACTAAACTGCGGCATCCCTAGTCTACTCACATTATAATTCCCCCAGGTCCAACATTACTTCAATGCTATTTGCATGTGATATCTCAGTCAGCATGCCTTGCATCCAACTATTGAACCAACCCTCAAAGTATGGTCCCTTACTCAGCTCATCACATATTCATCAGATTGACATATGTCAACCTCAATGTTATCAACCAGACATCGAGATTGACAAATGTAATCACAATAATCATTTATATAAAATTGGTGATTCAACTAAACATATACACAGTGTAACTTAAAGGTAAGACATTTTTCCAGCATGACATGGGCAGTTAGTTCCAAGTTCTTAGTATTGAGGACTCAGTCTTACTACTTGGGTCCAGCAAAGAATCAGGTCAGACATCTATTTGTGTGGGTTTAGCCAGTCAGTCTTTGAAAATGCTGTGTGCACAGCATTAAGCTGATCAATTTTAAATGAATATGTAAATAAGTGTAAACAAATGATGCACAAAGGAAACACAACTTTCAGAATATGTTTACACTTGTTTACACATCATGAATGCTTGTGGTAATCAATTGGCTTATCTATCAGCTACCAGAGACTAGCCTTACATTCATTGATGCAACATTCTCTTCTTGGCTGCTGTTCTCTGCTAACAATGACAACATGAGCTATATTTCTAAAAATCAGGCCATATTTTATTATAAATTTCATTGTTTGTACAGTGACTCACAAAACTGAGTCAATGTTTTGCACTTTGTAATTTATTGTTGAATAACTTCCCATAAACAACAAAACCAAACAAGGTATTGGTGTACTGAATAACATACATGATCAGGGCTACCAAACAAACAAAGAATTATGTAATTTTAATCATCCCTCATGGAGATATGATCATTTCAATTCAGGGACTCATTGACTCAGTTTTGTGAGGAGTAGTCAGAAATATTAGAATCTGATGCTCCACCAACTGTATAATGTCAAAAACTTGACAGATGGTTTCTAAGGTGATGTGACCCTTGATGGGACCTTAAATTATAGTATTTAATTAGGACTAGCATTCTTCATACTTCAATATTCTCCAATGCATCCCATCTCCTCTGCTCAGAAGGAAAACATTCTTTCCCTGGCCTCCAATCATTATTCTACCCACAATATTGCCTCTAAACTCAACCTCAGCCAGTCTAGTGTATCCAGAACACTCAGGGCTCTCCATCCAAACCTGGATTCCCCCTCTGGTGATCATCCTTCTAAGCTCTCATCTACCTCTCAGAGAGCCATCCTTACCCAAATCACCACTGGCAAGGCTGCAAATGCTGTTCAGGCCACCCATTACATCAACAGCATCATCCCCACTCCAGTCTCCTCAGAAACAGTCAGAAGAGTTCTCAGAAAAAACTCATTCAAGGCTGTGGTGAAGAAGAAAAAGCCTTTGCTTAGTATAAGGCATAGGAAAGCAAGACTGGCTTTTGCTCAGAAGTATAGAGAGTGGACTGTGGAGGACTGGAGAAGGGTTATTTGGTCAGATGAGACTAAAATTAACAGGTTTGGGTCAGATGGGAGAGAGTGGGTTTGGAAACAGAAGGGAGAGGGGCTGATTGAGAGAGAGGTGCAGGGAACTGTCAAATTTGGAGGAGGAAACATTATGGTATGGGGGTGTATGGGATGGAATGGAGTGGGGCATCTTGCAGAGGTTGAGGGGAGGATGAATGCTGACCAGTATGTGTCCATTTTGAAGGACCATATGCTGCCTAGCTTGGAGGAGAGTGGAATTTCTGGAGAAGAGGTGATTTTTCAACAAGACAATGACCCCAAGCATACCTCAAAAAAGGCCAAGAAATGGATGGAGAACAACAATATTACTCTTCTGGATTGGCCTGCCCAATCTCCAGACCTCAGCCCTATTGAACATCAATGGGTTCACCTCAAGAACCAGTTAGACAAGTATCCAACAGTGCCAAAAGGAATTTGGAAGTTATGGGAAAGAGTAGTGGAAGAGTGGAATAATATCCCATCAGAGGTGTGTCAGAATTTGATTGAAAGCATGCCTAGAAGGTTGGGAGCAGTTATTAAGGCCAAGGGAGGTCATACAAAATACTAGAATTACAATTTATCATAATGTTGATACCACCTCACAAAACTGAGTCAATGAGTCCCTGAATTAAAATAATCATATCTCCATGAGGGATGATTAAAACTACATAATTCTTTGTTTGTTTGGTAGCCCTGATCATGTATGTTATTCGGTACACCAATACCTTGTTTGGTTTTGTTGTTTATGGGAAGTTATTCAACAATAAATTACAAAGTGGAAAACATTGACTCAGTTTTGTGAGTCACTGTATATGGATATTCTGGTAAGTCTGTCAAAATAGTCCTTGTCCAGCCATTCTGTGCTATAGCATATATCGATGTGAGCTGTGGGAAAATGGGCCATGATTTCCTTGTGTTCTATGCTGAAGAATTGCTCCACCATCTGTCTGATCAACAGTTCCAGTACATGCCAGGCTGTCCTCTGATTGATATCTTTGTTGCTGGTTGCATCTCGTTCCTCTGTTGTGTCACCATACAATTCCTTTGTTCACCATGTTGGATAAACTAACTAGACTGACTCTAGCAAAGGCATATTGATATTTTGGAGCAGTCAGGGGTGGTGCATTTCTCGCTTGGATCACTGGCTGCTCTTAAATACTGATCATCTGATGTAGACTGTCATGGTGTCACCTTTCCTCCACTGCCTGTCCATGTCTACCCTCTTGGATATCTTGGATAAGGCCACTACCATGTACACTTTTCTTGTGTCTCAATTGTCTGTGCACCTGACTTATTTGTTGCAGTTCTGACCATCTGAAGTGTTGTGCTCTGGACATGTATTATCCACCTGCCATAAAAAAAGAACTTCATTTATTCTCAAGAAGGAAGGTGAGGCAATCTCATGCATAACACAGTTTCCATCTTCTGTTGGTGATGAAGGGCAGTCAGCTTTGTATGTCGTCCAGCTTGCATTACTTTATCAGTCACTAATGAATTTGCTTTTTGGCATGGGTGGTTAGTGGGCATCTTTCTCTCAACCACTCTCTTGGCTTATCCTATGATAACTGTGAGCCACTTGTGCCTCATACCACAGTTATCTCGGAACATTTGAGCATTAAATTTATAACAGTCACATTCTCCTTGCCACAACCTGTATTATTCCTCAGGTTATCTAATCTACAGACAACTCAAGACCATTCTAGTGCTGCCAATGAATGAGTGATCAATGGTAACAACCTAATTAGCCTTTTTCATGCATGTACATTTTTTTGGTAGAGCATATCTGCCCTCCTTGAGATGGTCAGGTAAGTTGGACATGTGACATGACTTTGATGCCTGCTCTGGAGCTCCCTTTGCCTTCATCCTTGCTAAAACCTCACCTTCCTGCACTGTGTCATCTACCTTTCTCTTTTTTTTGTTCCTCCCTCTATTTGCAATTTCCCTGGGCAGTGTCAACTGATCATTTTCCTTTTCCATGGAATCTGTGGGCATCATGGATAGGTTTGTGGCATCAGCTTGTGGGGTTTCAGAAGAGGATAGAAGTGAAAGAGAAACCTTGGTTGAGGAAGAAAGTAATGGTTGATACATGTGAGGTAGACTGGGGTTGGATCCAATCTGCACTGTGGAAGGAGCATTACTGACAGGGTTTGGTAAGAGTGATGAGAATGGTGGTGTGGTATCTTGGGCTTCAGTCAAGTCCTGTTGAAACAATGAAGGCTGTACTATGGAGAGGGTCAGAACAGCTAGAAATGGAGATGCTGATGGGAAAAAGAAGGTATCTGGGAGCATGTTTTCCCCTGGCATTTCAGACACCAATGGGACTCCTGGCCCTTGAGGCCAAGCTTGGGTGAAGGTGAATGCCAGATTAGCATTTTGTAAAGAAGGTATGTTGTTGACAGACCCTTGGGCACAAGCTTGGGTGAAGGATGCCAAATTAGCATTCTGTACCAATGGGAGGTTGTTGTTGAATCAGGAATCGCTAGGTGCCTGGTATGGTGTTGAATATTGTGTTGGCATTTCATTAGACATTTGAGGTGGGCTGAACTGGCCCCAGTCCCTAAACTTGTAAGAAGGTGAATTAAATACCGTTAGCAAGATAGTGGCTAACTGTTCAAGGTGGTTCCATATCCAGATTCACAAGCAAGGGTAGTAGGTACTGGCAGTGTAACATTGGTGGCCTGTCCAGAGGCCACTTCATGCCCAGATTCACGAGAGAGAGCTTTTTCGATAATCTGCATACTAGGCATGGCAGTCATCACACTTGGTTGATCACTCATTGGACTGGTCTTGGCACGAGTGTCAACACTCTTATCAGAATTCTGATAATCAGATGGAAACTGCCAGTCCAGCAATATGATATAAATGTTGGTGGTTTCATCCAAACCTTCTGAGTTGTTGTTGTCTGCTTCCTCCCTCTCTGTCACCACTAAAACATGATGGTGACACTCCTCTGGTGTTAGAATATTGTGTGAGTTTTTTTTACTACATGATGCTCAAAATCTACTCATGGAAGAAGGCCTTTCCATACTTGATCACCATGTCCTGGAATTTGCTCCAACCATTAGGATCAAACTCAGGCAAGAGTCTCTTTGTCATCCTCTTTGACATATCAAATTGAGCCCTGCATTAATATAAGCCAAATATCCATTAACAAAGCACATACTATTAACGATCGCATTATGAAGGAAGAACTTGTTCTGCAATTTTTCACGATCTGTATATCTCAAAGATGACTGATTTATTCTACTCTAACTGGGAATATCAGCCTCACTTCTCAAGGTCCTCAGCTGCACTGGTGAAAGTTGCCTTCTTTTTCCACTCTCCCAGTGCCCTCTTGTTTTCTGCATCCATCTCTTTTACAATAGCATCTCTTACTTCTGGCATTTCCTTCTCCCAACTGTCTCTCACATGTTCATTCCACATATGAATTCTGTCTCAAGGCTTTAGGGAACCTTTGACAGATTCCCAGAGGGTGTCAAACTGTTGCTTCAGCTTCACCTTGTTGATGTCTGAGTATATATTGATGGTGGTTTCTTTTTTAGGGTGGGACTTGGATGACACTGTTATGCAGTCTATGATGTTGTTGACAGATGATGCATTCTTGCTGGTGAAGTGGTAACAATACCAGCAGACGAGTTTCTGGTACCAGAGGAAGTGAGTTTTTCATATCTTTCTATGAGGAATATTACTTATATCACAAAGTTCATGATAGAACTTGCTGTGTCAATCAGCCTCTTCATTCTGCTTTTCTACAGGCAAAGTCATATTAATTTCCTATGGGGTTAGCACATTGTCATTGCCAGGCTCAAAATTTACTTTAATGGCAAGATTACAACCAAACTGCTTGATGAATGCCTTGGATACAAATGTGTAGAATGTGCCACAGTCCGTGGAATCAAGAAACTGATCCTTGTATGAGTCTAGAAACTCCTGTTTTGCCTGACTGAAAGCATTTTGTCGACCCTGTGACTGGGGTTCATTGCCTTTTTTGCTCTTTGACACCTGAGGCATGTATCAGAGAAGGTGGATAAGGTGCTGGATCAATAAGTTTATGTGGTTTATGAGTATGGGTGAGCATTCTCCCCTGTTTTTTTTCTGTGTGTCACTCCAGCCATTCTATCTCCAGAAATTATGCATGGCAGCAATCATGCATAAACCACCTAGTGTGGATCACATAGACAATTGTAAATAATCTACTTAATAAGTATTCTCACAGATCCCAACCATGATGTTCATACCCCTACTCCAAAATATTCTCTCTCCAGTCATCCAAAATGCACTCAGAGTCTTGTACTGTGGGTCTATCAAATATTCTCTCTCGATGACTCATGTACTGACTGCAATGACTCTAAAGGACTATTTGCAAGAATTTCAAATGCATGTGACAACTGCACCTATTATTATGTGGTTGTATGAGGATTGTTCCAGGGGTATATATTAATGTGTCCAATGTGTTGGAAAATGTTTGTGATATTCAGGATACTCATATCCAAAGGTTCCCATCATTGGCAATGGCCATTGTAGGTTGGAGGCGAGCCCTGTCTGATGGTCACATTACTCCTTTCGGAGATGTCATTCACATGCTACTCTCTCATTGTTACACTGTTACTGCGATCTTGGAGTGCAACCTCACCAATATGGGTGGTTTGGTGGGTGAGGATGAAGTCTCAGTGGGCTATGATGATAAATGACATAGAGCTGCATGTAAGCATGGTCCAAAGTGGATTGTCTGGAAGGGCTGACTGCTAGGAATTCTTGATACCTGGTATGAGAGTTGTTTCTATGGCATTATTTACTAAATTTCTGAAACAATGCTGCAGGCAACAAGCACATGCAGAAATCCATGGTTTGAGGAAACTTCAGGACACATACCAAAAATTCATGACACATTCTGCTGCTCTGGCTGCATGGGGCTTGGCAAGCATTTGGTACTAATCCTCTGTATCCTGCAAGTAGTGAGTTTGAGTCTTGCTGTCAATGTGGTGACAGAAATGTAATATATTAACTCTTGTCTATTTAAATCCAAAATCTATGTTCAGTTCTGTTGTTGTAAATATGACTCGGAGATGATGCCCATGCAGAAATCCCACAAGTCGTGAGTTGGAGTTTTGCATTAAATGTGGTGATAGAAAAATTGTCTAGTTGCGTTTTGTCAATGTAAATCTGACTTTTATTTTAAGTCATGTAGCTATCCACTACCACACACCAGAATGCATCGAGCATAGCATTAGGCTGACACATCCAGATGACAAATTGGATATGCCAGTTGAGGCATCTGCTGAACACTCATTCTTTTGAGACTTAATTGAGGATATGAATAAGGAGTATGAGTCTATAGTATGAGTCTATAGTACAATGGTGATGAGCTTGCCAAAAAATTAGGGTAAAAACAACTAGGGAATATGCTTAGTGAAGCAATCAGACTTGATGCTGCACTGATCAAACATGATCTCTATTTGAGTTTGTTTCAACACACAATCTCATACCATTCACTCAAGCCCTTCCCTCACTGCTACAAGACAAAACAAGATAAGAAGGCTGCAAATCGACTCAAGAGCAAGAGGTTCTATGAAAAGTAAGAGCCCATAGACCCCAAACATGTCTGCTCAATCAATTCTTGTAGGAACAAGACCACAATCATGCACTCTCAGCATGAAAAAAGGGTTGACATTGAGGCAGCCAATACTGCATAAGCCCCATGTATTTCAGTTTAACTACATTTGTAAATGTGATCCCATGTCAAGCAACAGTTCCATGGCAGCTCTCTATGTTGCTGATGCCACCAAAAATATGATGTGCAGAATGTTGCTGCTTGGATGGCCCTATTTGATCCAATTGTTCTAGCCAATCCCTCCTGGAAAAATGGAAGGAGTATGCAATTCACACTGTGGAGCCTTTGAATAGGATTGTTGGTGTCAGTGACATAACATATCTTGATGGCCTCTATGGGCAATTTACATCACAACTTGCAACTCAGCAGCCTCATGAAGTCCTAGAATGAGCCCTAGCCAAATTGGACAAGATTGAGCATGTACTTCAGCATAGGGATGCAGTTGTCCTGCAGGAAGCTGGGATTGGACCAGAATTCAGTAATGATTCATTCAGAGCTCAGGGTGTGTCATCTTCGACAACATGATAAGGAAATGCTTTGTGAGGCAATGCCTAACTCTAATGATCTCACTACAGCCCATAGTAAAAAACAACTTAGTTACGAGTGTATATAATAGATGGCCTTGGAATGCCCATATTTATGGTACATTTCACTACTGGTAAGGCCACAGAAAATGGGTCAGTGGTCAGGCCTCATGGGCAGGAGTCTGAGTCCAAGTCAGGGTCCAATCAGATCAATCCAGCCAAAAATAAGCACATCCAAGATGCCAAACTATTGGAATGGCTGTGCAATTTGAAAATAAAACATAAAACATGCACTGTGACATCTCTGGGAACACTCTGCTGAACAACTTACATGCCTGTGGGCCTAATTTGTACCAAGGATGAGCATATGGTGAAAAGAAAGACATGATTACAAATCCATCATGCCCAGCCTGGACTACCCTGATGCAGAGTACAAACTGTAAGCAATATTTCTATGTGTATCCACAAGGTCTTCACCACTGTCACTTCTACATCACATTTGCCTGCCAATGACAATAAGCCTCAGCAATCCTAGCTAATGGTGCCAATAACCCCATGGGAATACATGTACATGTGAAGGCCAAAATGATATCAGAATTTGGTGCATATTGGTTCCACAATCACAGGAATTACATCTGATCTTCACTTCAGGATGCTCTACTCATGACTTGGAATCAATATTGGCAGGAGTATCTGGATGCTTGCCTTATATTGGATGGCTGTAGTTAACATAATGGTTACTGTGCAAGTGCCTCGTGCTGACAACCAGGTCCAATCTTCTGCTGTAGGCACTGTTTTGAATACAGCCTCTATTGCAAAGCATGTATCATTGAGGGCCATTGCACTGAGCCACTGCATATTATAGAGGTATGTACATTACTGCACCATTCCAAACATAAGTGTATGTTGATCTTCTTACAGGAGTGGAAGAACAGTTTCTTTCGATGGACAACATTGCAGAACTTGGGTCTATGCATGCAACTAGGACACTAGCTGTGGTCCTCTTGCCCATTTTGTCACCAGGGCCTCAAGAATTTCATTGTCTTTCACATCAATGGGATCCATTCTATCAATATTGACTTCTGTGGTTGTGACAGTGTGCTGGTACCCTTGTGGACAGCTTTTGGAAGTTGGTTGATGGCCATCAATACTGCTCAAACCACAATCTGCTGCATCTATGGTGGCTTTTTGGTCCTTCCATATCTTAAATCTCCAAGGCCAGATCACCCTGACTGATTTCTACCAAGCTTTGGAACAGATGAGAGTTGGCAATAGCCTATCAGATGTACCTGTAAGTATATCTACTAAATCTACCCTTACAATGACCCATATATATTTTCCCAAGGATTGCCTACCTCAGTGGATGATAATGGTGCATGAGTGGTGACACATCAAGATGGCAAAATGTGTGGGATGTGGTCAGGACCCAATGTGGATAGAAGGAACATCCCAGAGTGGCCTTTCAATACTGTGCCGTGCTTGCCCAGTTCCCCACATCAACATCACTGAATGATGGGAAGACACCCCTTCTGAGAAACAGTGAGTATGAAACAGTTTTTATTGACTCATAACCTTCCTGAACATAATTTTGAGATGGCTTTATGCACTCATCCTATCACAAGATGCCAACTTCAAGCAGAAAGCCCAGCTACATTCCAACATTGCAAAGGACCCTCCATTAGGCCTGGGCTGGAGAACATTTGTTAAAAATGGTGGTTATCCATGACATATTGCACAGTATACTGATCAAGAGGAGGTGACCTTATTACATGCATGTGATTTTCTAAAACATTTACAGACAATTTCTATAGATATTGCATTTTATTGGCTTTGCAGTGTTATGGTATGCCAACAGTAAGAAGTCAAAGGTGTTGCAGGTGACAGGGGTTGGTGCTGTTAGTTGTGCTCACCAGGGGATGTATCGACCAAATGGCATGGATGATCTCCAAAAGGGTGAATGGTATGCTATAATTGTCATCATGTATTTTTCTTCTGTTCATCGTATCTTTCAGATATGCAAACATGGATTATTTATTCTTCGCTAGTGTAGCTGCAACATTTTTCTCACTCATCATCCTTTCATACAGCATTGCATGCCAATGGGGGTTAAACATCTTTGCCCAAATGAATGCACCTGGTATGCCAAAGTCACTCCGGCTGCCCACATCGCCATCCTTGCAAATATTTGTCCCAAAATTTCATCTCCCCATGCATAAAGTAAAATGTCATGCTCCATTCTTGTTCAACTTTGCCCCAGGGGTAAGAAGGACAGATGGGGAGGAGGTTGAACAGAATTGGTCTTTACTTAATGGCATTGCAGCCTCTGTCTCAATGATGGGTTTAGGTGGCCAGTGGGACATGCTCGATAATTTTTGTAAATTTGCTAACTGGAGGAAGACCATTTCATTGTGTGAGTACCCCAGGAGCTATACTAACTGTAATGCTAAAGCTAGCATCTGACCTTCTCCAAAAGATGACAAGCTATTCCACAAGCTATTGTTCACCACTGAGAACTTTCTGCATTTCCTGAGAGCCTTTAAGCTGAACATGCTGACCAACTCATGGAATGAAAGGTCCAGGTGCAGAAGTGGGAGCTAGACCATACAATGCCATGCTCCATATGACCTTCCAGAACAAAGTGTGTCTCTGTATTGTCAAGGAGGTGTTCTTGCTAACAAAACATATAGGGGTTACCTTTGCAGAGGTGATGCAATGGCTGTCTCAAGAAGACCATGAACAGGTTGTGAAGGGTAAAGCACTGCCTTCTGTGAATGAAGTATTTCCTAGCGCACTTGTGGCAGAAGTGCTAGAACTCAAAGAAACCCAGTACATCAATTATGACTAAGTATTTGGTACAGTTACTAATCTACAATGCAGGCACATGCTTCTGGCTGATCTGAAGACTGCAACAACAGCAAGCCAACAAACTTCAATTCAATGATGATGGACAAATCTACTCACAAGAATTTAAAGCAAATCCATGCCTGGACTTGGAATGCATCTAGCTGGACTGCCCAAAATGACAGAAGAGGTATTGACATCTACACTGGAGTGTATTTCACTCCACCTTCCTTCTTTCTTTCCCCCTGACCAGTGTGCATTGATATGTCTGGCTGATATCCCACTAATTGAGGACCAGCTTCATTTTGCCCAAGCATCTGAGGCCCCAACTATGCTTAGGTGCAGCTCATAAAATGAACTTATGTGAGCTGATATAAAAGTCAAAACCTCTCCTCACAGCATCACTACACAAAATTTTGGACACTTCAAGAACATATCGAGTCCAAAATTAAGATAGCCTGTCAATGGTATTGCATGGTGCGGTGATAGGTCGTCATTTTTGAACTCGATCTCACCTCCGAAATCCTCATCGCATTCACCCCTGCCATTACCCATTTCGACCTCGACTTGCCAATTGCCACTACCAGTATTTTTGTCCTCAATCTCATCAACCATGCTGTGTTCTGATTTAACACCTATTTTGATATTGCCTTTGCCCTCGACACTAGATTCGCATTCGAATTTACCTTTGAAATCTAGTATAGCACTCGAAGCTTTATTCCCATCGTATATCTCCAATTATCGCCTCGAAATTCGCCTTCCCCTTATCCACAAAAATTTGCTTACATCCATTGCCAACAAAAGTCTTCTCGACCTCGTTTTCAACCCCTCGATTCTTCATCCTACTTCGATTCAACTGGTTGCTCGACTTGAATATTACGACCATGGTTAGCCCCATCGACATCGATTAAAGTCTCCCATTTTCTTGCTCTTTTTCACATTTCGACCTCCTTCTATTTATCGAAAACATTGCTATGCTCAACATTCTTCGCAATAGCTTCAACAGCTTTCACTTTTATTTCAGTTATACAGACCTTCACTCACCTCGATCTCGACTTCGAACTTGCTCGAAAATACTGTACGACTATTTCGCTTTTGCCAAATCTCTTCGAAATTGACTCTTCAAACATCTCGAAAAGCCTCGAAAAGCCTCGAACCTCAACAAAGATACTTTTGAAGACCTTTGAAACTTCGAAAACGAATAACTATATCTTCCTTATTTTCTTATTCTTTTCACTTTTCTTATCACTACTCTTCGAGACTCAGAAGATCCGAAATTCAAATTTAAAAAGAAATACAATAAAAGCTTTCACTCTATTCCTCTAGCATTTCCTCCAACATTTCTATCTCCCTCCCAAGCACCTCCATCTCCACATTCTTCTGTGCCAGTTTTCCAGTGATAATCTGACACTGCACTGCCCATTCTTCCTCGACATCCTCGACTCCCCATGACTCCCTCACCTTCACCTTTCCCTTCCCCTTTGATGACTTTCTCTTTTCCTTCGACGGCTTCGAAGGCCCCACTATCGGCTCGACATCCTCGACTGGGCCCACAAGACGAATTCGATGTACTACGAAATTTGAAAAACAAGTTAGCAGTTGCTTTGAAGCAATTTTGAGCAAATTTTGTACCTGGTCTTGTGCGTGAATCTCGTTTTGCGCCCCCGAACTTCTTCGCCTTGCCCTTTCAAAGCCCTCGCCTCAACAATCCCACCAAGTAGCACCCCTGTTCCTCCTGGATACATTTCGAACATTTGGTTGCACTTTCTTTGATGATGCAACATGGCTGGGACTTGAACCCAGTGCATCTATCACACTACAAAACATTTTAGTACCTCAAAAACTCCTCGAAAATTAGTAAAACACTCACCAGGCCCTTGAAATCGAGGAGCCTGCTTGATTCAACCTGTGCCCACTTTGCACCCTCTTTGTCGCCATCTGTCTCTTCTTTGACCTCCTCCTCTACCACTTTTCACTTGGCCACCCACACCATGAATAGCTCTTCTTCATCCTGGTCCTTGTCCACATCTTTGTCTTCCTCCCCAGCCTCCACCCTCTCAATACCACTCGCCTCTGCTGCGAGCTCCATGTTTTTCTTCTGTAACTCCTCCTTCGAAATTGTTTTTGCATGAAATGCAGCAAGCGCCGCATTTCGAGCGTCTGCCAACACTTGCCTCCGCCCCTCAATATTTGCCCACCTTGCTTGTTCCTCCTCCTCTCGAATGCGTTTTGCTTCCTCCTCCCTTTTTTCCCATGCAATCTCTTCCACTAAATCTATGAATAGCAGCTCTCCTCCCCATGAAAGCCATTCACCTTGCACCATCAGTTTATAGAGCTCGAAAACCTCGTCCATGACATTTTGAATAGTCATGTCATGCTCTTCGGCAAGGTCTTCCATGAGTTCATTATACTCTGCCTATGAAACGCAAATTTAGAACACATGGAACAAAAATGAAGATGAAACGTACCATTTTCTTGCAAAAACCCCACCCCCAGACTTCGAAATCCATATCTTCAGCGATGCCACACTCAGGCATCAACTTCGCATAGTCAAGTACTTCGACGTTAAGCTCAGCCAACAGAGACATAATCAAAGCTAGTGTTCGACAATGTAGAGGTGATGGATGGAAGAAGAACAAGTATTTCGAACCTCGCTAAGTTTTCAACATGATCACACATTTCGCACATGACTCCGATCAGCTGACTGGGACAGTCAGGATTTCAGTAAGGGGGAGGATGATAGGTCCACTATGTGCTTTAAGGTCTGGAGAACATTCCCACTCACATTGAGACATTACGACACACACTCCAAATTGTTATGAATGCCACGAAATTTACTTCGAACCATTTTTGCACTATTTCACACTATTTTGGACGACTTTGAACTATTTCGAACACTTTTGAACCATTTCGCAACACTTTGAATGACTTCGCAGCACTTCGAATGGCTTTGGCTGCCATATAGTTGTCTTAAAACACTTTCGATACACAATGCTTAACCAGAGTGAGCTATTTAGCTGCATATTGAGTACTACCAGACACAAGGAGGGATTACAAGAGACTTAGGATATGATAAGTGCAGATTTTTGTTTCATTGATATACTAAAGCAATAGAACAAGAACTATTACTATACTTGGACAATGTACATTTCACTTATTATTATCTTTCATTTTGTTTCATGTTTTACAATACTTTTATTTGCTGTGCACATTGCCTCATGTGCTACAATTGTTATTATTTCCTTTTTAGTACTATTCCTTCAGATTGTATATAGACTTGTATTAGTTAGAATAATGGAACAGAGTACTGGGGAACAGCACAAGTTACCTTCTCGCTATTGTCAGATTTAAGAAGTCGTTCTGTTGAGTCTTAGCTTGCATCGTATCTCTAAGTTCTGTGAAATATCGTGAACTTCTTCAAAACTATTGTATTCGCTCTTCATTTTATCACACATCACCTATCACCATTTGACAAACACTTCACATTCATTATACTTGCTCCTCGAACAACCTCGAACCTCCTCGAACCTCCTCGAACATCTTTGAACATCTTGAAACATCTTCAAATCTACTTCGGACTATTTCGCACAATTTCGAACCTATTTTGGACTCTTTCAAACACCTTCGTATGCTCTTACAAACTATTCGCAGTGCGATTTGTCCTTTCACATCACTAAACATTACATTTTGGTCTCAGCGGTGATATTTAGTACCAACTCACACCCTTCCTCTGACTCGTGTTATACCATCCAAAGCCATTTAGTAGGTTTTGTTTGGGTTTCCAGGTTGAGTATCATCAGTGGTCTGCCCTGCTTAGCTGGCATGGACCTGGGGAGTGGGAGGGTGCCTTGTGAAAATTACACCCAAATGATGTACAAGGGTTAAGTGAAAAAGCACTTGCTGATGAAGAACAGGAAAAGATGAGGAAAGCATGTGCAATGGCTGGATTGGGTGATGAGCATGTTGCAGAAGAAGGTTTTGTCAACCTACCAGCAATGTTGTTCAACCCTCACTAAGCTATTGATGAGAGTTATAGGACACTATCATAAATTTGGTATTTAACAACAGGGGAGGAGTTGGACAAGGGATTTTCTACAGAATCATGTGCATCACTATATGTTGAACCTAACCAGGAGCTAATTTAACTATCCAGACCTCCATGTTGAGTGGGTGAAATGTCAGGCAAGAGCTGCACAGTGGAAAGAAGAGATCCAGCTACTTGAGGAAACAGCTGAGTGTCACTGGTTGATATCATGGTCAAGGCACTGGGACGCTGTATGGGAGTGAGCAAGGTTAGTTTTGCAAAACCATTTAAGTGGTCATGAAGAAGGGGTTGAGATGGGTGCATTGGAAATTGAGATTGAGGAGGAAGAGGATGGAGCTCCGATATTTGACATCGATGATACATACTTTGGACTATGTGATTTGCATCCAGTTATAATACTAATATGTCTCATTAGTAGTGTTGTTATTTATTAATATAACATGGATCAACAGATGGCATTATAATGCAAGTAAACAAGGGGAAATATTATTATTTAATCCAAGATTGTGAGCAGGAGGCATTATAATGTGATTAAGGGGACAGTTGTCAAGCAGAGGTTATAATGGGGCATTATAACAAGGGGAGGTTACCCACAGAAGAAGCAGGGGGGCATTTGTGGGAGCATGGTCAAAGTCCGACAGGACAGGGGACCAAAGGTTTATTGAAGGTCAACAGAGGGCAACAAAGAACTTCGATGAGAAAAAGGGCATCACAGGCGCTGCATCCACATCAGCTGGACCAACCAACTTGACAATGGCAGCCATGATGGGAGCTGGACCAGAAATGGCCACCGGATCAGCAGGAACAGCATCACCTGCCAGAATGGCCATGGCTGTGGGAATGGGAACAGCAGTGGCCAAGAAGGCATCGATGGAAGTGGCCAAGAAAGAAGGGAGGGCAGTGGCCAAGAAATGAGGAATGGCAGCAGCAAAGGCAAAGACACCAGCAGCAGCAGCAGCAATTCCAACACCAACAAAGAGAGAAGAAGCAGCAGCATGGGCCAAGATGTGGGCCCAACTAGAAGCATCAGGATCTAGAATTCCTGCCCCAGCCCAGCATCCAATACTCCCAGTCCTCACAGTGACATGCAGGTTGTGAGAGGTGGAGAATAGCAAGGGATTGGATGAGGATTTGGATGAGGAGATGGAGAGCGATGCCAGTGCCCATCCCAGAATGGAGCAGAAGTGGCACAATGCAGCAAGGGAGGCATGAGGAGTACCCCAGCAAGAGAGTTTGCAGATGATGCCTTGTGCATGATGTGTCAGGCTTAGGCATCAGTCTTGGGAGCAGGTGAATGGCAAAACTGCATGCTACTTCTGTGGGAAAGGGAAAGTTCAGTGCAATCCAGAGGATGTGGATTGAGTGCCAAGAATGAAGAAAGCAAAAGGATTGGCCAGATGAAAAGCAAAGAAGGCACAATTTTCTAGTGAAGACAGTAGAGAGGAATTATCTAGGTGGTTCACTGCAAGAGAAAAAGGAAAATCCAAAGGTGAGTTCTTCCATATCATAACACATAAAACCACTAACTAACACATATACCTATAGCTGTGGAATAGGATATTGACATAGCTGATTCCGAGCATGAGCAGACTGCCCCTCCTCCCCTGATGGCCAACCCCTCCCTCATTGACTATGCCCCCCTCACTGAATGTTTATACCAACTGGAAGAAGACATGTACCAGCATGCATGGTGGAATAAAAAGTCAGTGCAAGAGGCCCAACTCCACATACGAGAACTTTGGAATGCGTTTCACTTGCTTCAAAACAGAGTGAACAACTTTGAAGGATACCTTGGGTTGCAGGCTGGCACACAGCCCATCATGTAATACAATGGTTACATGGCTGGGCAGGTGGTTCGCCTTGAGAGGACTCCAAGCAGGAGTAGAGGTGTATTGGGAAGGAAGGATGGATGCCGAGGAAGTCAATGCTGCTCCCGCTCCCACTCCCATTCCTGCTCTAAGTCCCACTTCTCCCACTCCCCCTCCTGCTCCTGCTCCCATCCCCAGTCCCATCCCCACTTCTACTCCCACTCCTGCTTCTGCTGCTGGTTCCATGCCTTCTCCAACTTTTGCTCCCAATGCTGCTCCCATTCCCACTGCCATGGAGAAAGACGAAGAGATGGCTGAGCCAGATGGTGAAGAAGGCCTGGCTGTACCTGAAAAGGTTGCCAGGGAATGATCCTTGGCTGGCACCCCCCCAATCCAAATTATTCCCACCACACCACAGGATTCTCACAAAATTGTACAGCCCACAACACCTATGGCCCCACGACTCCCTCTCCTCTTCCCACCAACATCGCTCAGTGAGCCTGAGCCTGCTGCCCTGTCATCGGTAGTTAATGTCATCACCTCACCCCGGCTGTCCCCTCCCCCTGCACAACTGCACCAATCCCCATGTAGACTGACCCCTGGTCCATCTGGACTACCTTTCAGAAGTACCACCTCTGAGCCTAACCCAAGGAAGAGAGCAGCCACACTTGAGGACAGAGGGGAGACAAAGCAAGGCAGAAAAGAGTAGATATTATCTCGCATATACATAAAAGTGGTGTTAATTTTTTTTTGCACATTACATAGCAATTCAGTTGTAAATCTACTCTGTAAATTTCATTTTTTTAATTCACTGCCTCCTTAGGTAGAATTGGCTTTCTGCTGTGCAAGGTTGTCAGCTGTCCTTTGGATAGGTTGTGCCTATGCCGAGGCCGATGGATTTTGAGATGATGCTGGAATCATCTGTTGAAATACATCCGGTGCAGAGGGGATATGGTAGGCACCAGCTGCTACCCATCCTGGTGTTGCCATTGCCGATTCCACTGTTGCCATTGCTGAATATTGGTGTTGCCATTGCCAATCCTAGAGTTGCTATTGCTGATATTAATATTGCTGTTGCCAATGCTGATGCTGCTGCTGATTCTGGGAATGTAAATATATTTTGTATGTACTAACATTTTTCATAGTCAGGTGACTACATTGGCTTCATTCACAGGCTCAGATAAATCAATGGAAAGAGGAATTCTTACTGGTCACATATAAAATGCATTTAGATCAGCAAATGCCAATTATATCTCCCCTTTGTGACTGAAAAGGGCCTGTATTATGTAAACATGATTTATCTAAACATGATTATCTTGATCACCAACCATGACCAGTAACACTATGTCAAACACAACTCTCTCAATCTTCAATCCTTTTTCTTTGCAATCAGGCCTGAAATGGCAACTCCAAATCTGGACACAAGAGATCATTTGGTATGCAGAGTCCCGATTCCATCGAGTTTTGTTGGTGTTAGATGATGCAAACTTTTTAAAACAATGTTGGATGCAGAAAGTTCTCTATGCCGAGCTTGTATGTATCTTTCCTGAAGGAAGTAAGTATACATCACTGACATATGACAGATGTATGTCATGTCATGTCATGCATCAGCATTGGCATCTCCATCAGCCTTATGATGGAGGTGCCGATCCTTCTTCAGTCCTTGGCCAACAATCTCACCAATGTCCATTTGGACCACCTACCCCTCAGATTCCATCCATCTCTCTTGGCCACATTGGATGATGGTGTTGCCACTGATGGTCCTAGCCATCTGGTGGATTCCTATGTATGTGATTGGTGGAGATGCAATAGTGAACTGGCACTGGGGCAGATTTTTGCCAGTGACACCATGGATAAATGCCTCGATAGCTATTGCCAGTATATCCCTTCCCCTCTGCTCACTGGCTCACTACCCAATGATAGCCAACCAGCAGACAATGCTGCTGATGGCCTAGCCAACTGCCAATCTTGCATCGACCTGTGGGCTCTCATTGGGGATATGTTTGATGAAGCACATGGGATCTGTGACTTGGTAGATGGCTGTGAATCATCAGCAGAGGCTGCCATGAATGCAAATGTCTGGAAAGCAGCAGTGTTTCAATGGCTTCATGAGCTAGCCCTGCTCAAGGAGCTTCAGTCTGAACCATGGAAGTTAACAATGGCAGTGGCAGTGGCATCCACCCATGAACACACTGGGAGACAGTCAAGGCAATCAGCAACAAGAAGACAATCAGAACTGGTATCTGCAGATGCACAGGCAGAACTCAAGCATCTGAAGGCTCTTCCCCCCTCCTCCCACAAGTGGACCTGGGGTGTTGACATCACAGAGAGTGATGTTTTGGTATCTAACCTGTCACCGAAGACCAAATATCATTCTGGGTATGCTCAGTCTCTGGCCAATGGTGCATATGATAAAAATAAGGAGTGGTCAATCACAGCCAGTTTTCCAACCTCTATTTCTGGTGCCTACAGTTCACCACTCACTGCCACCCCCACTTCTGATGCTGCCTCCGCTCCCAATGCTGCCCCTGCTGCAGATGCCGATGAGGAAGCTGATGATCTTTATGCTGATGCACACACTGCCCTTGCCCAGCCCACTACCTCTTATGCTGCTATGTTATGGGAAGGGGAGGATGATGCATCAAAAGACATTGATCAGCCTACCACATTTTAGGCAGCCATGGCTTGGCAGGTTCATCATTCATCATCAGCATCTTCCCACACCAGTTCTCCAACTGGCATTGATGCCGCTGCCTTTTACCTTGAAGATTCTAATTCTCCCTTTTCATCTCCCTCTGCACCTCCCCTTTCAACTGCTTTCCCCACCGCATCTGATGCAGCTAATGTTTTCCTCTCATCATCAGAGACCCATTTAGAGGCTCATTCAACTGGCCCCAATGCTGATTCTGATGATGATTGTTTTTAAACTGGGTCCCCCAGCACCTCACAGATAGAGAACCCCACTCCTTCTTGCATCACACTCCTGATCTATAGTCATGCAGACTTCAGTTATGTTGATGACACTTGGTTGCCTGGCTCTGATGATATTATGGACACTAGTGACAATGAATGATAGCTTTCTTCCTATAGATATATGGTGCTTTAGTTGGTAGACCAATAATATATACCTTTAAGGCCAATGTTCATACCAATTACCAACCCTGGCCCCAGCCCCGATACATATACAAATGCCGATGCATATGTCTGATGCTGTCTCATAAGTCACCAATCTGTACACCACATCCTTAATATGTCTAGTGTGGTACAGCAAGAATTGAATAGTGCATTCATTTGTTGCTATAGTACATACATATATATACATAGAGTCATCCACTGAACCATGCCTGTGTGATGTTGATCACATAGTGGCCTAATGCCAATGCCGCTGTAGCTGCTTTATGCCAATGCTGCTGCAGCCCTATTGGGTTGCTGACTGGCATGCTGACCCAATTTTGCAGGCCTGCACACTGCAATGAATGAATTATTGCATAGGGTTAACCACTCTGAAGGAGTGTTTTTGCCTGAGATTATGGAACATGTTTTCTTGAATAGAGGACTGATTGAGCACTTTTACCAGCTGCCACTATAACATCATGTCTTCAACTCTTGAAAAACTTGTACAAACTTTCGACAGCTCTAACTACATTCAATGGGCTGACTCAATGAAGGCGTGGCTCAGGTCTCAGGGCCTCTGGCAAATAACTAGCAGGATGGAACTAAAACCACCCCTGGTGCCTCCTTTGATGGTGACAAATGCTGCACTAGTAGTGGAAGCTAATGCCAAGCTCCAGACCTGGAACAATAAAGAATGATCAGGCAATTGGTAGCCTAGTGCTCCACCTGGCCCCCTCTATTTGACAGCGAGCCAATACCAAGGACACTGCTGAGGAGGTGTGGGATCTCATCTGCACCAACTATGGTGTCGATGGCCCCTCCCAAGTCTTTGTGGACTTTAGGTCTTCAATCGCAATCAAAATTCTGACTGTGAATCCCACACCAGAGATTGCCAAAATGGCTGATAAATTCAAGTGCCTTATGGCTGCCAATGTTGCCATCCCCGAATTAGTACAGGCAATGATTCTACTCACTGCGATGCTGCATGAGTATGATTCTCTATCTGCCATGGTCCTTAACGCAACCGCTACTAGAGCCTTGATGTTTAAACATGTCAAGGACTCCATTGTCACTGAGGCCTCATGGCGCACGGCAGTTGGAAAGCCCATCAGCCCACCTCAGGCCACCAAGCTTTCCACTGTCAAGTGCAAAGGGGGAAACCCCAAATGGCAATCTCAGGGCAACAATGGAGATTCATCCTGAAAGCATGGACAATGTGGGGACAAAAAGACTAAAGAGGAAAAGCCTAAAGAGAAACATACCCACCTCACCTCACAAGCCTTTACTACTATAAATGGTAATGGCACCATCATACTGCTGATGCCACTCATCCAGTGCATCGAGAAGCATGAACATACTCCCACAAGGAATCCTCGCTGCCAACCACCTGTACAGGCATACATGGGCGTGGCCTCTACCTCTCATTCGGTCTATACTGAATATCAGCAGGCTCGAGACACCCTTGAGCAAATGAATCTCCCATGCAGCACGAAAAATCTGCGACTGCTGGAAGAGCACCTAACAGTGCGAGAAGGTAAGAGGAGGAGGATTGAACCAGAACCAAGGATCGTAGAGGTAGAAGATGATAGTGTCTCCCTTGGATTGGAACCTGCAGTTTCTGATGAAGAAGTATGGAAAGCCATCGACGAAATGCTCATCGATGAACCACTTGAAACAGGTACATATAATGAAAGGTCAGTCCTTTTCCCTGCCATAAGCACAAGAATTAACATTCCACTGATCACAGCGAACTTTTCATGTGAAATTTTACCGCTACTAAATGTATCATGGAACAATTTACATCTTAATATATGTGTCATGTGTGCAAATGGAAATCGTAAGAAAGGTGCTGACTGGATCATGGATTCAGGTGCATCAAAACACTTCACTAGTGAAATTAAAGATTTTGCTTCTTACAAGCCTGTACCGAGAAAGGACTCTACCCTGGTTCAAACAGCCACAGGTACTACTCATATAGTAGAGAAAGGAGCAGTCTTCATTAGACATCAGGTAGTATGTCACGGGAAGTCAGAGACATGTGAAACACGATTATACCCCGTCTACTACATACCTGACTGTAATGCTCGATTACTGTCAATGGGCATCTTCTTGCAAGACGGAAGTGATGTGTGTGGTTCCTCTGCACACATTTCATTTTTCAAGCAAGGAAACCCAATTATGGATTGCGTCCCTCTTATGAAATGTGACACTATTTATTGGGCTCGGACTCATATATTGAGCACCAAGGGAATCAATGTCGTGATGATGTACATCGCAGACTACTCAACTTGGCATAAGCGACTTGGACACCCATCCAAAGAGGCACTAGGGAAGATGCCTAATAGCACCATAAAATTCCTGAGGAATTTAATTATTCCTAAAGACAAAATTATATGTCCAGGGTGCGCTGAAGGGAAAATGACCTCAAAATCTTTTCCTGAATCAGATTCACATGCAGAAAGACCCTTTGAATTAATACATTCTGATCTGAAGGAACTCCCAGTACTATCATACCATAAACATAAATACTTTATTGTATTTCTGGATGACCCAACGTCACATATCTGGGTCCAATGCCTTAAAAAGAAATCTGATGCTGCTGCAGCCATCAGACAATTTTGGGCAGTGGCTTTGACACAGTATGGCACTACAATCAAGCGCTGGCGTGTTGATCCAGGGGGGGAGTTCAAAGATCATGAGCTACAAAAAGTGCTCAAGGACTTTGGCATCAAAATAGAGATGTCCACACCCCACATTCACCAACAGAACAGGCACGCAGAGCATGCCATAAGGACAATAATTGAAAAGTTGCAAACCCTGCGATTTACCACATGTCTACCACAATCATGGTGGGAATTTTGCATTGAACATGCAACACACCTCTACAACCGAACCCTGATAAGGCACCTGAAATTGCTGACACTGCTTGAGGACCTGACAAAGGTCTGCCCAGATCTAAATAATCTGAAGGTTTTTGGTTGTGGTGCTTATGTCTACCTACCCAAGGAGAAGCATCCAAACACATTGGCTCCTCAATTGGAGTTAATGACGTACCTTGGATTAGAAGATGGCATTAAAGCATACTGTTTCATGTGACCTAGTGGCACAATATTCATTGGTGCTATGGCACTATTTGATGAAACGTTGTTCCCATGCTGTCCTGGAGCTAAAACTCCTGCCAATATGGACCTTGGTGATTTTCCACCTCCAGAACCAGAAGATGATGACCACTCATCTGAAATAGATGGCGATGATTCTATACCGCCACAAGATCCACCCCTTCCTCCATCATCAGAAAATGATAATGATGATGTACCAAGTGAGCAAAAGGCACATGACGATGTGACAGATGCTCCTCCTCCGCCGCCTCCAGTAACCACTGAGGACTTTCATCCAAGACGTGATGATCAACAGGAATGGCAGCAATTGCCCCATCGATCAGGCAGGCAGAGGAACATCCCAAACCATCCTGGCAATACCTATGGAGAGAAGCGACTCCCCTCTGACATAGAGAGAGACATTGCATGTGATCAATATTGGAAGAGATCTGTAGGTCAAGATTCGGATCATAATTGAACACGACCACAATTTCAACAGGAAGAACCGGTTGCTGGACCAAGTTCGGCACCCCACGAGAGTGTGCCCGATTCCAATAATCAAGAACATGATCACCCAATGGGGGAACTGGACAAAGCAGGTTATATTAAAAAGATAACCAAGAAAGGAGGAGATAAGCTTATTTGCTGGCTGTTGTCAAAAGCAGTCAAACCATTGAGCGAAATAAGCCAAGTTCCAAACCAATTTCGCGATATTGTGCGCCTACCACGGCAGCAGCAACCTGAGTGGAAACAAGCTTGTCATGAAGAATTAGAGGCTCTTCGTAAGCAACAAGTCTATGACATCATCGATCTTCCACATGATCGAAAAATGATCAAAAATAGATGGGTTTTCTCTGTAAAATTGGATGGAAGAAAACGAGCCAGACTCATGGTGAAAGGCTTTTCACAAGTCAAAGGCATTGACTTTGATGAGATTTTCTCACTGGTAGTCCACTACGAGACCGTATGCCTCATGTTTGCCCTTGCATCTCTAGAGGGCATGTATATGACTGGCCTAGATGTAAAAACTGCATTTTTGTACAGCAAACTAGATGAGGAGATCTATATGGATCAACCTGAGGGTTTCAGACTCGAGGGAAAAGAGCGCAAAGTATTGCGCTTATGCCGAGCATCGTATGGCCTTAAACAAGCCTCACTTGCATCGTGGAAAGAGCTAGAGGCATTTATGCGCACCATTGGGTTTGTGCGCGCCAGCTCTGATGCCAGCATTTTCATACACAAGGATCCTAAGACAGGCAGCATTGTTATTGCACTCGTCTATGTTGATGATGGCTTGTTCATGGGGAAGAACAAGAAACTTGTGGATGAAAAGAAAAATGCTTGTCTAAAGCATTGGGAGTGCTGTAGTACTGAAAAAGTCACGAAATTCTTAGGCATGCGCATCACCCAGACTGCAAGCAAAGTCAAACTTGATCAAACTGAATATCTCACCAAAGTGCTTGAGAGATTCGAGATGACAAATGCCAAAGTAACCCCCACTCCACTCCCGACTGGTTACAGACTGTCGGAAAACACAGCAATGCCCAATGTGGCACTTAGATCAAAATATCAGTCTGTGATTGGATCTTTATTGTATCTGATGCTTGGAATGCGACCTGATATCGCTTATGCAGTAATCAAGATGTCGCAATTCTCGGCTAATCCTAGCCAAGAACATCTAGACAAAGTGATGTACATCATGCGCTATCTGGTGGGAACCCAGAAATATAACATTGTCTACAATGGCGAGAAGTTTGAAGGGCTACAGGCCTTCACAGATTCTGATTGGGCAGCTGACACTGTCAAACGTCGATCTACAATGGGTTACTTTGCTACTCTAGCGAGTGGCATTGTGTGCTGGCAATCCCGTTTACAAAAAACTGTAGCACTGTCATCCACAGAAGCTGAATATATGGCTCTCTCTGACACTTGTCGACAGATAGTGTAAATAGAGTCCTTATTTCAGGAACTTGGATATATACTGAAGCACATACCAATCTGCACTGATAATCAGGGATCCATCTTTATCGGATCAAATCCAGTTCAGGAAAGAAGGACAAAACATATAGACATTTGCTACCACTATACCCATGAATGCATAGAAAATGACAAAGTCACGGTCATTTTCATTCCTGGAAGTGATAATCCAGCTGACATGTTCACAAAGAACCTTGGCGCCATCTTATTCAGGAAATTTAGAGACTCTCTTGGAATTACTTTCGAGATTCAAACTTAACTGCTTAGAGTGCTGTACAGTTTGAGGGGGGGTGTTGAAATTAATCTCTGAGACATGCTGCATACATGAGGCAAACCATGCAGCACACACATGTTACTGCGCTTACTGTGCACACATGTGGTAAACACATTCCTGAGTCATGTGACATCCTTACTATTATGTATATAAGGAGAACCTGTACTGTAGTAGATATACAGTGTTCTTACCTCTGCTAAACCCTAGCTCTAAGACTAACTAAACCCCAGGTAGGTTATAAGGAATGTGTCATCTCTTCCTCTGTGCAGTGTATGTAGTCTGCTCCAACAACCTATGTGCCCCGAGGGCCAATCCCAAGGCTTAACTGCATCTTCACCCACCCTGCATTCACAATCAAGAGCCATAAAAGCTGCAAAAGGCAAATCCAAGCCAAAGAAACCTGGCCAAGGTCAATGACAGAACAGGCACACAACTTGAACACAAGTGAAACTCTGTTGAACAATGTACAAGTCCATCAAATGATGATGGGCATACTTTGTAGAGCTGGCATCACTCAGCCACAGCCAATTAATGGTCCAGGTGAACTGCAGTATCTTATACCTTGAGACACATACATGAGGTACATAAGACCCATGTCAGGCAACAATGTGAATGACCCCCCTATTGATCTGTCTCTGTTCTAAAATGACCACTCCACTCTGCCTCCTCAACAAACATCACAATGTCCTAAACCTCACCCCCTTTATGGTGGCCAGGACATGGGAGCAGCCCGGCCATGGGAGTGGCCAGCATGTCCAACATAGGATTGTCAGCGGTTAGCTATCAACCAATGACCCCACCCCCATCCCAACAAAACCTGACAATCAACCAATCAGAGGTCACAACCCTTGGTAAAAGAGAGAAGAGGAAAAATGTGAAATTTTCAGACTAATTATACAACAATATTTCTGTATGAATGTAAAATAAAATGTCCAAGCATTACTTTTTTCTGCCTCATTTGACCTCCTCTCTGTCCTCAGATGTTCCCTCTTCTTTGAGTTTGGTGGAGGGCTGGTACTTCTCGAAGGCTGGGTGGGTGACAAATGGTGAGGGGATCAGCATAATTGTGGAGGAGGAGGGGAATGTGATGCCAGCAGTGAAGGGGTGGGTTGTATGAACACATTGCTGGTGGATACCATTACCAGTTCCACAGGGTCAGGATTGGGGATTGAGGGGGGTTGAAGGAGGGGAGGAAGGGGTGCATCCACAGAGGTCATACATTGAACTGATGCATGAGAATCTTGTGGCATGGCAGGGATGATCTTGATTTGAGGACCATGTCCTTCTTCCTCAAGCCCAGTGGGAATGGGAGTGGGAGCAGCATGTGGCAGTGTGGGAGAGGGAGCACTCGAGGCATCATCTTGGTCTTGCCAAGTGGGCTGGCTAGCTTTTGCATCGGGCAAGACATTGGGAATGGGAGCAGAATTGGGAGTGGGAGTGGCTGGTGGGGGTGCAAGTGTGGGAATGGGGGCAGGAGCGACAGGTGGGGCATCAGGTGGAAGTGTGGGAACAGGAGCGAGGGTGGGAGTGGGGGCAGCATTCTGCTCATCTTTGTCAACCTCCATACCATACCTTTGCCTATAGCTTGGACCCTCTCCAAGATAGTGCAGCTGACCTGCAGCATTGTACAACACAAGGGGTTGTGAATGGAACCCCATGTACTCTTCCATCTTATCCATCCTCCTGCTCAAGCTGGCCATATCCTCCCATATGTTGGCCATTGCTCTGGAGAAAATCTGATGAAGCCAATCACCCTGATTATACAGATGGTGCCCCAGTTCTTATAGATGGTTGTCAAAGTCACAGAGCTCCCCAGCAGTCTTGGGAGTGGAAGTGGGAGTGGGTGAGGGTGAGGGTGAGGGCAGGCATTTGTGCATGATGTCAACCATCTTAACATCGGAGGAATATGTTGCTGTCATCAATGTTCAGTGGTTATTTGTATGGTGATACATAGTACTTACCCTTCGGTTTTCTTTTTCTTCCCTCATGAACCTCTGCAAGGATCCAGACTTCTTCACCTTTCTCCTGGCTGCACCCTTTCCTTTCTCTGGCTGGTCCCCTCCATGACCATCTTTCATTTTTTTGCACTTGACTTTGCCCTTCCCACATTCGAAACATGTGCCCTTCCTATTGATTTGTTTGTGACATTGTTGCCCAAGCCAAAAGCATCATATGCAGTTGGTGGGCCTCACTGCCCCATGCGCCAGTTGTTGCCATTGTTCCCTTTACTCCTTTTGCTCCAACAAGACATCTCCATCACTTTCTGTCCCCTATTACTCCCTGTCATTTTCTAAATCCTCACCAGAGCTTCCACTGCTGCTCTGAAGTCACTTGGTCCTGCCACTCCCACTTGGTCTTGCTGGAGTGGTTGGGGTAGGTGGTGTTAATGGATGCACATCTGGGCATCAATGTTCTGGTTGGCATGACCTGGATCCTGATGGCTCTGCTGGTGCCTGTGGTTTCCTTCACTTGGTCTCCCCTTGAGCTCCCACTCCCAATGCCGCTCCTGATGCCACTCCTGATGCTGCTCCTGCCCTTGTTCCCCTCTGTTGTCCCACTCCCTTCCCTCATCCTGCTCTCATGCCCATGCCCATTCCCATTTCCCTCTGTTGTCCTGCTCCCCTCCATTGTCCTGCTTCCTTCCCTTGTCCTGCTCCCATTCCTGTTCCCATTCCTGCACCCCCACCTGCTGCTCCCACTCCTGATCTTGAAGGACCAGTGGCCACTCCACCTCCCACTCCCAATGCCAAAACCCCTGAGGTTCCTGCAATCCCACCTTTCTTGTCAAATTTCTTCATTGCATGCAGCTGACCCTCCATAAAAATCTCATCTCCCATTCTATCAGAACTTCCCCATGCTACCAAAAAAACCCCACAAGAAAGACCTGGCACCAAATGCTGCTTTGAAATCCTCCCCAAGATCCTGTCTTTGCCATGAAAATAATGTGTTCTACAATATATTAGTCCCACTGTTGTCCTGATAGTATTTTACTTACAAATGCCTGTTTTTGTTCCCTCATGATGGCCTTGATGTTTTATGTTTGAAGGCTGTTTAAAACAGCCTGATAGATCTGGCTGATGTGGCCAAGGACTTGTTGAGCTGTAACATTCATGTTGAGATGAGTCGAGGCAGAGATGGGGACGGGAATGGGAGTGATGGGATTTGAAAGTCAACAAAAGTTGGAACGATGAAAATCAATGATTATGTGTGTTTGTTCATCAAGGCCAAACAAATAACATCAATATCTGATTACTAGATTAGATGCACATTATAACCTCTGTTACATTGATCCATCCATAATGAGCGACCAGCAGCAAATGCAAGACAATGATCTAGAGGGCTACATCCCTATCCAAGCTGACAATGGGCACTACTATTTAGTGCCCCACTTTATGATTCCTGCCACTCATCAGGCAATGAATGCCTATCACCAGAAGTTGGAACTTGATGTCCATGATGCAGATGGAGGAGTAAGCTTTATCTATTTTAAATCAGCTTGAAGTTAAGGGCTGCTGCTGTGTCTCTGGCCACTCCTGTGTCTTGGCCACTCCTGTATCCTGGCCACTCCCATTTCTCTATCCACTCCCATGTCTTGTCTATCCCAATTGACATTATAATGACTTTGCAGTCTGGAAACATGTCTGGAAACATGACCAATACCCCATACTACTATGCATTGGCCCACAACCAGATCACCCTACCTGCTGATCCAGTAAGTGTTATCCTCATTTGTGTTTCTACATTAGTTCATCCTGTTGCAGGACTTGACAGACAGGGAGTTGTTGAGCTGCCATGCTAAAGTGAAGGCCCTTCAAGACCAGCTTGGCACATCATACAAGGATTCCAGTCATTGTCTGTACATGCCTGAGATAGAGAAGCTTGAACAACAAGATATAAAATTGAAAACATATGCTATTTTGAAGGAAAGGGTTGAAAATAAGTTGAAATCATTTAAAAGGAGGTTCTCAGAAATTATGCCATCATCCCACTCAGATGCTATGGCCAATCACCTTGCTGATTCCCAGTAATGTGGAAGGATAATTAGTACCTTACTCATTATATATATATCTATGTAGCTTTTGTCTGTATTCTGTTCTTAATGCACATCATTGTTGTAATATCATTCTTTTTGGGTCCTGTCAAGACCCAATGTCAGTGCCACTTCTCCATTCCCATTCCCATCCCCATCCCCATCCCTGCTCCCATCCCTGCTCCAATCCTGCTCCAATCCCCACTCCCATCCCCACTCCCATTCCTGTCCCTGTCCCCTTCCCTGCAATTGCATTCAAACATTACTAATGTCTGTACTATGTTCATAATGCACATCTATCTGTATGGTACAGTAAGTAAAGTAGTAATGTAGTCATTGGTTAATTAATAGAGTATGTACAAATATATAGTGTGTTCTATGCCGTCCATCAAAACAGATAATACAATGTACAGTCAATAGTATTCATAGGTTAACATTGTGTCTGTGCCCAATGGCAATGCCATGGCTGTCCCTGTGTCCATTCCCATTGCATTTCAAACATTACTAATATGTCTGTATTACATTCCTAATGCATGTCTATTGTAATGTATAATAATCAGTGTACAATGTAGTTGTTGGTTAATATAGTGACTTTATATAGTGAGTTCGACAGCATCCATCAAACTCGTATCATTCAATACAATGTATGTGTTCGATAGACTGTATCATTCAATGCATTGTAGCTTACCTATGTGGAACACTACATCCTGGTAATGGATGCACATTCCAACACCAGTGATCCTTTAGGTAGGTTGTGGTTGTGATTGCCCTTTGAACTACAATCACGATGATAGGTCCATTGCACACTCTAAGGTCTGGGGAAGGTTTCCAATTGTATTGACACATTATGACACATGCTCTGAATAGCTACAAATGCCACTAATTTTATTTTGAACCTATTTTGAACCATTTCAGATAACTTCAAATGATTTCGAACAGTTTCAAATGACTTTGCAACACTTTGAATGCCTTCGAATCACTTTGTACCACTTCAAATGATGTTGGCCACCATAGGGCTATTCCAAAACCCTTTCAACACACACAACACATCCAGCATGAGCCACTACATTGCATATTGAACACTACTGGACATGAGGAGAGATGACAAAAGATTTAGAATGCAATATTTGAGTTTCAATGATATATTGAAGCAATAGGACAAGTACTTCTACTATACCAGGACAATGGATGTTTCATTTATTATCATTTGTTTTATGTTTTATAATACCTTTATTTGCTGTGCATACTGCCTTGTATTTTCCACATGTTATTGTTTTCTTTTAGTACTATCTCTTTAAATTGTATATAGACTTGTATTAGTTACTTGGAAGGACAGACAAGGGAACAGAGAAGAAGTTACCCTCTCCCTTATCATTCAATTTAAGAGCCATTCTCTTGAGTCTTAACCTCGCATTGTATCTCTGAGTTCTGCAAAATATCATGAACTTCTTCAAACTTTCATATTCACTCCTCAACTTATCGCACATCACTCATTGTCTCTCAAAAAAAACTTCTCATTTGCTATATTCACTCCTCGATATACCTCAACACCAGTCCAACTCTTTCTAAACTTCTTGAACCCCTTCAAACATCTTTGAACATCCTCGAAACTACTTCGAACATCTTTGGACCCCTTCAAACATCTTTCTAACCTCCTTCAAACCTTTTTGTATGCTCCTAAAGATTATTTGTAACATGTCTCACCATTTTGCATCTCTATCCACAACCTTTGGGTGACAGCAGTAATATTTAGTACCAACTCGCATCCTTCCTCTAGCCTGTGTTATACTTCTTAAATCTTTTAACAGGTTTTTGTTAGGTTTCCAGGTTGAGCATTATCAATGTGACCACTTGTCTGATGACAAAAAGGTGCTGTGGCCAGAATGCTAGTGGACAAGGTCAGAAAAGAGTTGGAAAGGAATTAGGGATAATTGGAAATCTGATCAGATGAAATGGGTCTTGACAGTATTTTTCCTTTAGAGCCAAGCCTACAAGGCATGTGAGGATTCGAAGGTTTGACTTAAAAGCCGGGTCTGTGGTCAGAAAAACTCCAAGTTCCTATCTTCCTCCAACATCATGACCCCGCCCTCACAATCTGCCATAGAAAGGTTGGCCACCCTCAAGGACCAGCAAGAGGAGCTAGTCTGGGAGGCACTAAGGCTCAAGGAGGAAGCGCAATGCGAGGAGGAGAAGTGATGGGCACATGCAGGTGGAGGCCATGCAGCCCTGCAAAAGGTGAGTGATAATGACCTTATTGCTGAATACATTGCTAACAATCCTCCTCCCTAGGTGTTCCAATCAAAAATTAGTGTTTTTCAGATGGGTGCCCAAGGCCGGGTGTGAGGAGGTGGTGTGGGAGGGGCAGGAGGATTCAAAGAAGAAGGCGGGGAGTGAGATGGTGGAGCTCATGAGGGAGCTGATGGCCACCATCATGGGTTTGAAGTGGGAGGTGAGGGGGCTCAGGAGGGAGCAGAAGGGAATGCAGGAGGCACTTGTTGGATGCCAGGTGGCAACAGAACACATTGTCAAGGAGATCATGGATTTCCATGACCTTTACAATCTGGAGTGTGCATGGGCAGAAGAAGCAGAGGAGGATGAGGAGGATGAGGAGGATGAGGAGGATGAGGAGGATGAGGAGGATGAGGAAGATGAGGAAGACGAGAAGAGCTGGAGTGAGGGAGAGGTGGAGGAGCTAGCAGGGCTAGTGGATGAGGTAGTGGGTGTCATCCAGGTGGAGCCCATGGAAGGGGACATTGGGAAAGTCTAGGGGCCTGGTCAGGGCCCACCAAAAAATTACTTTTTGTTTAGTTTTCTTTTCTCTTTTAAATCAAAATGATCTTGTACTGCCAACAAGAAATGAACTAAGTCTGAAGCAGCCCGCATTTGTCCGGATAGCATGTGTGGAAGTCTGCAACCAGTTCCTAGCATGATTGAGCTCTGTGGCAGGAAGCCAAGAGTTTTCTTCATTAGTTCCCTGGTATCCCTCCCAATGGACGAAGTAGAGTAACTTGCAATGATGGTGGTTATCAATCTTTGAGTCCAGGATTTCCATGATTTATATTCAAGTTCATCATTGATAATGACTGGAGGGGGTGGAGGCTGAGTGCAATTAGGTATGGTGTTCAGAATGTCTTCTTCCATCTGTGAAACATAAAACACATGATGAACTGCCCAGAGATGGTCCAGAAGCCAGAGGGTAACTGAGTGGGTGCCCAGGCAGGTGATGATTTTAAATGGGCCATAGTAGTTTTCCAAGAGTTTTTTGGAAGGTCGAGTAGTGCATAGGTGTTCTCCTTTGACATAGGTGTAGTCTCCAATATTAAAGTCAAGAGCAAGAATCCTGCACTTGTCTGCTGGCCCTTGATAATGCTTTTGTGCTTCGGAGAGCTGCTTCCAGAGTTCCTGGTGGAATTCATTGAGATCCACCACGAAGTTACAAGTGCACTGGGAGGCTAGCTCATATTTGGGAAAGATGGTAATGTTTGAATGGTAGCCCTTATTGGCAAAGAAGGGTTAAAATCTGGTGGAAGCTGACGGAGTGTTGTTATAAGCAAATCCCCCTGAAGACAACAGCTGAGACCAGTTGTCCTGTTGGTAATTGCAAAAAATCTGTAGGTATTGTTCAAGGGTCTGATTAAGGCATTCAGTTTGTCCATCACCTTCCAGGTAATAACTCAAAGTGAAGTGAATCTTTATATCCAAAACTTGACCAAGAGACTGGAAAAAGTGGGTGATAAACTCAGATCCCCAGTTGCAAGTGATGTGTGATGGAACTCTGTGCTTGGAGAAGACATGCATGATGAGGAGGCATGGGATGCATTTTTGATGAGTTCTGAGAGAGATGGGGGGGAGAGTGGTTGGTGAGTTCTTGGGTTGTGATTTCATTGACTGTGGAAATGAAGATGCCTTGCTTGGAGAGTTGGTATATGATGACTAGGATGGCAGTGTAGCCATTGCAGTCCAGTAGCTGTTTGATGAAGTCCATCGAGATCGAGTCCCAAGGACATTCTGGGACTGGGAGTTGCTTCAGGAAACTGTAGGGTTTGTGCCATGGTGACTTGGAGTGTTCACATGTAGTGCACGATTTGCAGAAGTCTTAAACAAAGGTCCATAAGTTGAGCCAAATGTAATCACGTCGGACAAGTTGTAGGGTCATGTTTTGTCTGAAATGACCAGAAAGGATATGGTTGTGCTTGTACTGCAGGACCTTGAGGCAGAAATTTGCTACATCTGGGATGTAAATATGGTTGAAGTGGCAGAGGAGTCCACTGTCATCTACAGTCCAATCAAGAGTGGAGGAGGTCGGGAGATGGGCAGTGATAATACTCAACCTGGCAACCTAACAAAAACTTGTTAAAAGGTTAAGAAGTATAACACAGGCTAGAGGAAGGGTGCGAGTTGGTACTAAATATTACCGCTAATACCCAAAAGTTGTAGTGAGTGACATGAAATGATGGGGCATGTTGTGAATAGGCTTTAGAGGCACATGAAGAGGTTTGAAGGAGTTCAAAATAGGTTTGAAGGTGTACAAAATAGTTCGAAGATGTTTCGAGGAATGTCGAAGTGGTTCAAAGTGGTTTGAGGTATATCAAAAAGTGAGTATAGCAAATGTGAAGAGTTTTTTGAATGGTGATAGGTGATAGGTGATGAGTTGAGAGACTGATATAAAGGTTCGAAGAAGTTCACGATATTTTACAGAACTTATAGAGCTATCATTTTAGGTAACTAATACAGGTCTATATACAATCTAAAGAAATATTACTAAAAAGAAACAAGAACATGTGGAAAACATGAGGCAATATGCACAGCAAATAAAGGTATTGTAAAATGTAAAACAAATGAAAAGCGATAATAAATGGAATGTACATTGTCCCATTATAGTAAAAGTTCTTGTTCTATTGCTTCAATATATGATTAAAATGTAAAAACTGCACTTATCACATTCTAAATCTCTTGTAGTCTCTCTTCATGTCCAGTGGTGCTCAATATGTGACAAAATGGTTTATTCCAGATGTGTGTATTAAAACAGCTATATGGTGGCTGATGAGTGTTTTAAAACAGCTATATGGTGGCTGATGTCATTCAAAATGCTGCGAAGTCATTCGAAAGTGTTCAAAATGTTGTGAAATGATTCAAATGGTTCAAAGTCATTTGAAGTCATGTGAAGTTGTTCAAAAAGTTCAAAATAGTTCAAAAAGTGTTCAAACTCAATTTCATGGCATTCGTAGTGGTTTGGAGCATCTGTCATAATGTGTCGATACAATTTGGAAATCTTCTTCAGACCTTAAAGCATGTAGTGGACCTATCAGCAGATGAGATGGGGTCGAGGGTAAGGGAGGATCGGATGTCATTGTGGAGCTTCTCAACATCCATAAGGACTGCTTGTCAGATGACTGGGGTGGTGAAGTATGTGGCTCACAGTGATGAAGTGAGCTGTCCTTGGGTGAAGACAGTGATATGGCTCCCTATTGCCCTGCATGCATACTACGGCATTTTTTGCGATTGTGCACACCTCCTAGATGGCTTCTGCACACTTTGTGCAGTGCACTTTTGTGTGCCTTCATGCGCTTTTGTGCACCTTCACATGCTTCCATGCACCTTTGCATGCTTCTGTGTGCTTTCACATGCCTTTGACTGCTTAGGTGCACTTTTGTTGTGTGCCTTTTGCATTTCTACTGCACTTTGGTTCCCCCATAGCTGCCTGCTGTCGAGCACCCTAAATGTGCCCTGTTGCACTTTAACCTGCCTCTGCATGCCCCCCCCATGCTCCTTATCTGCCTTTCACATTTATTGCGCGCTCAATGTGCCTTTGCACACTCATTTTATGCTTTACCTGCAACTCACATTCTCTGCTGCACACTCATTGCACAATCCCTATCACACACACAACAATCCACCACACCAGTTGCACTGTGCATCACAGCTTCCAGCTAAATGGCACATTTATTCGAGGTGCACCATGATTCCAACATGAGTGAACTGTGCATTCTCACATAATCCTGGCACTTTGGCAGTATTTGGCCTTGCACAGCATCTTATAGTTCTTCCACATTTCCAATTGGCATCACCTTATCTGGTAACCAGCACAGGTCAAGCACATCATTATTACTAAGGTGCAGCACATGACACATAACACCAAAGCAGATTAATTGGGAAGAGCACATGGGACCTAGAGTGCACCAAAAATAGCACATCACACTGGAACAGTTGGGTATTGGGCTATAGGTGTGCAAATCTTATTGGCTGAGGCAGCGGCATAGTGCAATCAGGTTTAAATGGTCGAATGGATGTGCTTGTGGGTAGCGCATGGCACTTTCTATTTTTACACTTTATTTTACCATTTTTATCACATAAGCCATTTGTACATAGTAGGTGGACAGATAGAGAATCCAGAGGATCTTTCCCCTCCCATAGTTTATAGCTCAGCCAGCATCGCACATAGTCTGAGCACCATTGTCCAGTCCATGCACCTTTGTAGTGTGCCCTTTGTATAGCCACATTTGCATATCGTTTGTGTTCCCTCATTGTATTGCTGCATTTTGTCCCTGCATTGCATTCTTCGTCCTCATTTGTGCACTCTTGCAGTGCACCCTTCATATGGCTGCGTTTGCACACCGTTTGTGCCTTTTTTTGTATAGCCACATTTTGTGCACCATTTGCACCTTTTTCTGCTTGTTGCACTCTCACCCCATTCATGCCTTTAACCTGTGCACCTCCCTCCCAGCAAATCCCAGTGTCATCTTCCTCATCATTGTGCACTTTTGCACTCCCATTGTGCATTTTTCTGCACTGCACATTTTTGCCCCTTTGCATTCTGCACTTTCCTGCTATTGTGCATATCTTAGCTCAGTCAGCATCGCACATAGTCTGTGCACCAGTGTCCAGTCCATGCACCTTTGTAGTGTGCTCTTTTTATAGCCACATTTGCATATCATTTGTGTTCCCTCATTGTATTGCTGCATTTCATCCCTGCATTGCATTCTTCATCCTCATTTGTGCACTCTTGCAGTGCACCCTTCATATAGCCATGTTTGCACACTGTTTGTGCCTTTTTTTGTATAGCTGTGTTTTGTGCACCATTTGCGCCTTTTTCCACTCATTGCACTCTCACCCCATTTACACCTTTAACTTGTGTGCCTCCCTCCCAGCACATCCCAGTGTCATCTTTGTCTCACTACACCTCCCACTTTCATCTTCCTTGTCGTTGCACACTTTTGTGCTCACATTGCGCATTTTTGCACCTTTGCATTGCACACTTTCCTGATATTGCGCATATCTTCCATTGAGTGTACAAAACTAGTGCACACATTAAAAACTGCCATTCCAGCCTCCTCATAGTCTCTGTGCCCCAAAGGACGATCCAAGGCCCTCAGCCTGAGCATGCCTGAGTTGTAGGTTAAGTGTTCACCCCTTCCATTGAGACTCTGCACTGAGTACCAACAGAACACATCATTTCTGGAGCCCATCGCAAGGGATTTTTGTTTATCAGACCATATTTTAGACCTCCATTGGCTTGCCCTTCATCTCAACATTAACCACCTTCGCACTCTCCATTCCGAGCTGTTAGCAACTGTGCTCCAGCTTGGGGAAATACCAGTATTTGAATCACTCTTCTTAAACAACACGCATCACTTGTCCATGCTGTCTTTACCTCCACCTTTACCTGAATCATCTCTACCTACCCTAACTCTGTCTGCATCACCGCATTTTTCCCCACCTTCGAACTTCGCTGTGCTTTTACCAGATTTTAACTCTATACACCTTATTCCACCTACCATGGCTACCATGCACATGCCATCCACATCTAACCAAAACGCACTGTGTTTCGACCCCACAAAACCATGTGAACTCCAGAAGTACTTTGAGGAGCTTGCGCAACTCCTCCGCGATTGTAACATCACCAATGAGACTGATAAAAAGTTCCACACTGTGCACTATTTGGACAGCGACACTGCAGACACTTGGAAACTGCTACTGGAGTATAGCATGATGCACAACTATGGCGCATTCAAAGACACTGTCCTAAAGCTTTATCCCAGCTCTAGGCATGGCAGTAAATGGAGTATTAGCGAGCTGGACAAGCTTATTGGCAAGACCACATGCATTGGCCTTGTAACTGCAGAAGAAATCACATGCTATTATCGTGCATTTTTCAACATTAGCAAATACTTAGTTGCGCAAGGCATATTGGCATGCTATGATCAAAGCCACATGTTTGTTAGGGAGTTTTGGCCTGACCAGCTCAAGCACATTTTGAGCCACCTTGTGATTGCAGTACCAAATCAGCCTGCAAATGTGCCATACTCATTAGATACAATACACGATGTGATCAACTTTATCTTCAAAGGCCCAGTGTGCTATTTCCAGCCACTTACTGGGCTCAAGCACAAAACCCTGATATGTATGCACCCTACTCAGCACCCAGCGCACCCACTTCCCAGCCTCATCCTAGCATGCCCGCAGTCAAAGCAGAAGACATCTCAATCCTATTCGAGTGCATGACACAGACAATAGTTACCATGTTGAGCACATTGCGCATAGATGGCAGGAATGGCACACCTCGTTTGAACAATGACACTTGCAATGGTTGCGGTCAGACAGGGCATTATATCCCTGAGTGTGCTTCAATCGAGCGCCTTATTAGTGAAGGAAAGTGTAGGCAAAATGCAGAAGGGCACTTCATACTCCCAGGTGGCGCATTCGTGCCGCGTTCTATTCCAGGCAACTTCTTGGGTGAGTGCATCGAGGAATGGCATAAGCACAACCCAGGGCAGATAGTGACTGGTCGACTTTCATCTAATACCAATTCGCAACTCATCTACAATATAGCGCCTCGTCCAGCTCCAGCAGCACCTTTACAGTCGACATACATTGCCACTTCAGTGCCTGCAGCAGATTATATGCAAGGTGCACCAAATGTGCAACTAACACAGGAAGAACACATTGATGCGCTCAAGCGAGAGTTGATGGCGCTTCGGAAGAGGCAAGTCTTCGATGGCATTGAAATTCTGCAGCGTGCACTGTGCAATACATGCAATCAAGAGAGCATGCATTCTACAACCACAGACATTGTGCCCACCGACAGTATCGAGTCACCAGCTTTGCAACCAACTGCAAGTGCAACTGAGGTGCCTGACAAGATGCCCATACATTCCTATTCCAATATTCCTGAGGCGCATTTTGTCCCCACAGCAGCAGATAAACCAGATGCTCCAGTTAACACTTCCAAGGGCAAAGAGCCATCATATCGCACTGTTGTTCCTATCCAGAATCCACAGATTGTCGATGATGTATATGCACATGCCACGAAGGCGCCCTCCATTACAGTTTCACATGAAGAGCTCCTTTTGCTTTCGCCTGATCTCAGGCAGTGCCCTAGAGAACAAGTTACTCCAAAGCACATTGCAGCTACTGGTGCAGAAGTGGTAGCTACCAACCTTGTGAGTGTTATTCCATTTGCGCAATGTGAAGTGTGTGCACATTTTGTGGAAAATAAAGTGCTGAATGTGACACCTCCAGTTAGCATGGCAATTGCAGCACCTCTTTCTATTGTTTTGCAGGATCCATCTAAACAGTACCTTACCCATCTCCAGCCAGGTGAAACCCTGATGTTTTAAAGGTTGCAAAAGAGTCACATGCACTTCGTTCCATTAATTTATTGATCGACAACCAAGAATGCTTCAAAGCTATCTTAGATCTGGGTTCACAAATTATCACAATGTCAGAAGCGGTCTGCCATCGTCTTGGGCTTCAGTATGACCTGCGCATTCATTTATACATGCAATCGGCCAATGGAGAGGTAGATGAATCACTTGGGCTTGCATGCAATGTTTCCATGTGCATTGGAGATATTATTGTCTATGTGCAAGTTCATGTTATCCATTGACCCACTTACAATATTCTGTTAGGGCACCCCTTCGATGTGTTAACATGCTCCATTGTGCGCAATTTTGTGGACGAAGCACAAATGATTACTATTTGCGATCCAAACACAGGCACCATCTCCACCATTCCAACAAAGCCTAGGGGAAAGCTGTGCCACTTCTTACCAGCTGCAGCGACACTGCACTTCACTATTCAGAATAACCCACACAGAAATTTTTGCCAGGCTTTGAGGAATTGATTGCAGACCAAGGAGAAGCTGCTACTATCATAACATTCGACTCTGATACCCAATCCTGTGATGTTTCTGCATTTGCACTTATTCCATTTTCTGCTTCTGTTCCTTTGACCTCTATTATCTCTCAACTCTACCTATCCCAGTGTACCAACAGTCATGTGCAGGTGCTCTTAAATTTGATTGACCCCGTGGCACTTATTCCAGCCGCATTCCTGAAAAGCGCACATGCGCACACAACTTTTATCAATTTAGTGGTGTGCGCACCACAAAAGGGCATAGTAACCAAGAAGAAGTATAAAGTGGTTGCTAGAAAAGTCAAACCAGTTATTGCACCCATCCCAAACAAATTCCGCATTGAGTGCAACATTATAGGCAATCTGCTAGCGGTGCTTCCTGCAATTTTACCAAACTTGCCACCATTTACCCTGACCGGCTGCTATACTGAAGAGCGCATGCAAGCGCTCCAAAAGCACCACACCAATTTCTTATTACCAGAGGAGATGAAGGTTTTACACCACTTGATGTCTTTGCAGAACAAAGCCTTTGCATGGAGTGATGAGGAGTGTGGCAGCTTCAAGACTGCATTCTTTTCCCCAGTAGAAATCCTGGTTGTTCTGCACACTCCTTGGATAGAGCGCAACATCCCTATTCTGCCAGGCATATACAAAGAAGTTTGCACTATTATCCAGAAGAAGATAGACTCAGGTGTTTATGAGCGCTCAAATTCGGCATATAGATTGCACTGGTTCTGCACACTCAAGAAAGATGGAAAAGCACTGCACATCGTACATAGGTTCAAATCACTTAATTGCGTTACCATTAAACACTCCGGCATCACCCCCGGCTACTCAATCAACTCCAGGAACTCCAAGCGCTCTGTGGCCACATCCAATTTTGCCTTTGCATCCACCTCCGCCTGCTCTGTGCCATGCAACTGGCTCTTGGCAACTTCTAACTCGACAAGCAACCTTTGGATGTCCTCTTTAAGGCGATCATGCATGGTGCCCAAGACAGTGACCACCGAGCAGCATTGTGCTAAGTCGAGTGCTTCGACGTCCTGGCCTTGATAGACTGCATCCCCCGAGGTGTTTCCTGACCTGGTTTGGCATGAGGACTGAGTGTACCCACTTGACTGGCAAATGGTAAGACGGCATGGCCTTGGGCACACTTGTGACAGTGCAGGGGGCACATTCTTGACTTTGCAGCACTTTGATGTGCACTCTTTCAAGGGGCTGACAAGCCCTGCATTGCTCTCATTGCCCTTGTCAATTTGTGATGTGCCTTTGGCATAGTTAGCACAGTTTGGAAGGAGGATGAGGAAAAGACATACCAGGGCACCCAGCAGCTGCTTTTCTGCATCTGGAAGTGGGGCACAGCTGTGCAAGGATGTGCTTTGTCCACTCACACTTTCGCTTACCCTTTGCGCATGGAGCGCACTGCTTTACATTAACCAAGATGCACCTAGCAGACTGGTCCATGCGTCAGCAGTTATCACACTAGAGTAAGAGTGGAAGCTATTTAGTGAGTCTGAAGCATATCAAAAGAAGCTTACCGGTCTGCTATTAGCGTCGGATGTGGTGCCAATGCTACTCAGTGGTGGTACTTCGACGTATGCATGCTGCTGTATTGTGCGCACTGGGTGTGCACTTGCACCTTCATCCACACTAGCACTCTCATCACTCAGCTCACTCTCCCCTTTGCTCATCACCCCACTCTCCCAAGATTCACCAGTTCCTTCACCTACAACCTCAGTATCGGTCACTCCAGAAAGTGCACGCAGAGAGCACACCAGCACAATGAGCGCCTTTTCGTCCTCCTGCACTTTGGTGGTATCTATATTACTTGCTTTATCAATAGCCCTGAACCCACCTTCCAGATGCTCCAAGTTGACCTCAGGCACCTGCAATTCAGCTGTCAAGAGCGCGCAGCATGCCTTGCATGCTTCCAGCTGCCCCGCCAGTTCATGCGCCCTGCGCTCAAATTCTTCGGACCGCTCTTTCTCCTCAATCATCTTATGCATATTGGGCATCAGCTCCTCACCCCAAGTTAGCCACTCTTCTACCAGGATCCCACTGAATGCACTGCACACCTTTGCAAGGAGCATGTTGAGTTCTGCATCATCTTTAACAGTGTCTGCATGGCTTTTATACATGTTCTACATGCCCCGATCCTTAGCAACCTACACTGGTTATAGAAACACGAAAAGCACACCAGTTTACTACAAAACCCTTTACCCCAAGCTTGCATCATCGTCTGCTCGCTCCCAGCAGCAGGGAGGGTCTCATTGAGGGCCAGGATTGTTTGCCTGAGAGCTAAGGTGAATGCTGAAGCTATCAGATCAAGTAGAGATGGGTTGTGGAAAGAGTTGTAGAGGATAGATGGTGGTCAGAGATTGATAAGGAGAGGATGGCCACTTATACGAGCAAAGAAAATTTTGTGCTGACCAATCGCATGCTGCCTGAGGACAGTCAGTACTTCAGTTGGGAGGAGATGATATGCCTCCCTATTGCCCTGCATGCATACTACAGCATTTTTTGTGATTGTGCACACCTCCTACATGGCTTCTGCACACTTTGCACAGTGCGCTTTTGCATGCCTTCATGCACTTTTGTGTGCCTTTGCACACTTCCATGCACTTTCACATGCCTTTGACCGCTTAGGTGTGCTTTTGTGTGCCTTTTACATTTCTACTGTGCTTTTGGTTCCCCCATAGCTACCTGCTGTCGAGTGCCCTAAATGCACCCTGTTGTGCTTCAACCCACCTCCATGCGTGCCCCCCCCCCTGATGCTCCTTATCTGCCTTTCACATTTATTGTGTGCTCGATGCGCCTTTGCGTGCTCCTTTTATGCTTTACCTGCAACTCACATTCTCTGCTACACACTGATTGCACAATCCCTATCACACACACAACAATCCATGACACCAGTTGTGCTGTGCATTACAGCTTCCAGCTAAATGGCACATTTACTCGATGCGCACCATGATTCCAACACGAGCGAACTGCACATTCTCACATAATCAGGGTGCTTTGCGCCTATTTGGCATTGGACTGTGTGCACTTGGGCGCTTTCACATAATCCTGGTGCTTTGGTGGTATTTGGCCTCACACAGCATCTCCTTATAGTTCTTCCACATTTCCAATTGGCATCGCCTTATCTGGTAACTGGCACAGGTCAATCACATCATTATTACTAAGGCGCAGCACACAACACATAACACCAAAGCAGATTAATTGGGAAGAGCACATGGGACCTAGAGTGCACCAAAAATAGCACATCACACTGGAACAGTTGGGTATTGGGCTATAGGTGTGCAAATCTTATTGGCTGAGGCAGCAGCATAGTGCAGTCAGGTTTAAATGGTCGAATGGATGTGCTTGTGGGTAGCGCATGGCACTTTCTATTTTTACACTTTATTTTACCATTTTTATCACATAAGCCATTTGTACATAGTAGGTGGACAGATAGAGAATCCAGAGGATCTTTCCCCCCCCATAGTTCATAGCTCAGCCAGCATCGCACATAGTCTGAGCACCATTGTCCAGTCCATGCGCCTTTGTGGTGCACCCTTCATATAGCCACATTTGCATATTGTTTCGATTCCCTCATTGTATTGCTGCATTTTGTCCCTGCATTGCATTCTTCATCCTCATTTGTGCACTCTTGCAGTGCACCCTTCATATAGCTGCATTTGCACACCATTTGTGCCTTTTTTTGTATAGCCACATTTTGTGCACCATTTGCACCTTTTTCCGCTCATTGCACTCTCACCCTGTTCATGCCTTTAACCTGTGCACCTCCCTCCCAGCACATCCCAGTGTTGTCGTCGTCTCACTACACCTCCCGCTTTCATCTTCCTCATCATTGCGCACTTTTGCACTCCCATTGCGCATTTTTCTGCACTGCGCATTTTTGCCCCTTTGCATTCTGCACTTTCCTGCTATTGTGCATATCTTTCCTTGAGCATACACAACTAGTGCACCAATTAAAAACTGCTGTTCCAGCCTCCTCATAGTCTCCACACCCCGAAGGACAATCCAAGGCCCTCTAAGCGAACCCCCCCTCAGCCTGAGCATGCCTGCAGTTGTAGGTTAAGTGTTCACCCCTTCTATTGAGACTCTGCACTGAGTACCAACAGAACACATCAACAGGTCAGAAACTGCTTGGGTTTGCCAAGATGAAGTCGCCATTTCCCCCTTTGCATTAGACATCCCAACATCTAGTGAGAGCATCAGGTTTTGCCCCCAGTTTCCCAGGGCAGAAATGGATGACTAAGTTGAACTGTGAGAGGTACTCGGTGATAGGTCCACTGCATGCTCTAAGGTCTGAGGAAAGTTTCCAATCATATTGACACACTATGACAGACCTTCCGAACCACTACGAACATTATAAAATCGACTCCAAACTATTTTCGACTTATTTCGCACTATTTTGGACGACTTCAAACTATTTCGAACCATTTTGCGACACTTCAAATGACTTCAGCTGCCATATAGCTGTCCTCAAACACTTTCAATGCACACTGCACATTTGTAACAAGCTAATTAGTCACATATCGAGCACTACCGGACACAAGGAGAGACTACAACAGACTTAGGATATGATAAGTGCGTTTTTGTGTTTCTTTGATATATTGAAGCACAGGATAAGTACTTTTACCATATGGGAACACTATACATTTCATCATTTATCATTTATCATTTGTTTCATGATTTACAAGTCCTCATTGTTTGATATATTTGCCTCATGTTTTACACATGTTTTTATTTCATTTTTAGTACCATCTCTTCATTTTGTATATAGACTTGTATTAGTTAGAGTAAAACAGGAAATATAGCAATGGGGAACAGCACAAGTTACCCTCTCACTATCATCAGATTTAAAGAGTCATTCTCTTGAGTCTTAGCTCACGTTGTATCTCTAAGTTCTGCAAAATATCGTGAACTTCTTTGAAACTATCATATTCGCCCCACATTTTATCGCCCATTGCCTATCACCATTCCACAAACACTTCACACTCATTAAATTCGCTCTTCGACATACCTCGAACCTTTTCAAACTTTTTCGAACTATTTCACATGTATTCAAATCTACTTCGAACTCTTTCGCACATTTTCGAACCTATTTCGAACTCTTTCGAACACCTTCGTACACCTATAAAGACTATTTGCTATAACCTTTATCATTTTGCATTACTAAACATTATGTTTTGGTCTCAGCAGTGATATTTAGTACCACCTCACACCCTTCCTCTGACTCATGTTATACCATCTGAAGCCATTTAGTAGGTTTTGTTTGAGTTTCCAGGTTGAGTATCATCATTGGACCATCTGGCTTGGTGGTGGGTGAGGAGCTTGGTGGTGCTGAAGTACTCCAGATTTTTGTGATCAGTGACCATGTTGATCAGGTTTCTGGAGCCTTCCAGGTAATGTTGCCAATGTTTGAATGCTTCAAAGATGGCCAGGAGTTCTTTGTCATGGGTGTCATAGTTTAGCTCTGTGGAATTGAAGGAGCAGGAGTGAAAAGCAACAGGGTAAATGTCACCATCAGGAGTGTGGGTGGAAAGGATTGCTGCCAGGGCATAGTCTGAGGTGTCCATTTCAAGGACCATGTGGAAATCTCGTACTCACTGAGAGAGGACCAGAGCATGGGTGAATTCTTCCTTAAGCCTGTGAAAGGCTTCTTGGCACTTCTTGTTGAAGTCCCAGGGGAAGTTCTTTCATGTTAAGTGGGTAAGAGACATGACAATGTCAGAATATCCATGAGTGAATCTGCAGTAAGACTTGCAGAATCCGAGGAATGACTGTATATCCTTGACTTTTGGGGGTACTGGCCAGTCCAGGATGGTCTTCACTTTGTCTTCAGACATCCAGAGTCCATCCAGTGACAAGATAAACTTAAGATATTCAACTGTATCTTTGTGGAACTCACATTTGTGTAGAAAGGCATAAAGTCTGTGTTTCTGGAGTCTCCAGAGAACTTCTTTAACATGAGCCTTGTGTTTTGACATGTCATAAAAAAAAATGAGGATATCATTGAGATAGATGATGATGCAGAATCAATCATGTTGCTGAAGATGTCATTCATGAGGCACTGGAGCCACAGGTGCATTGGTGAGTCTGAAGGGAACCACCAGCCACTCGAAGGACCTGTAGTGGGTCTAGAATGTCATTTTCCATTCATCACCATCAGCGATGCATACCAAGTGGTAAGCATGTCAGAGGTCGATCTTAGTGAAGATGTGGGATTTGCAGGGCATGTCAAGGAGGTCAGAAATTAGTGGGAGCAGGTAGCAGTCCTTCTTTGAGATCTGGTTGAGGCCCCAGTAATCGACACAAAGCTGGAGTGTACCATCCCTCTTCTTGACAAAGAGTATAGGAGCACCATGAGGTGATTTGGAGGGTCGGATGAAGCTGGAATAAACATTTTCTTTAATGAACACTCACAGGGCCTCGAGTTTGGATGGGGAGAGGGAGTACATACAGCCCAGAGGTGAGGGCACATTATCTTCCATCTCTATCTTTAGATCATAAGGGTGGTGTAGAGGAAGGGTGTCTGCCTTTTGTTTATTGAAGACATCAGCAAACTCATGATATTTTTCAGGGATATCTGAAAGGCCCACCAGATTTCCAGTGACAGCTGAGAATTTGGCTGTGAGGCCTTCCAGAGAAAAGATTATCTGAAAGGCAATGGCTCCAGGAAGTTTGCTAGCATGCATGTATGCAGCACCATTGATGAACAAGATTGCAGGAGGTGAGCAGGTCTCTACTGGAAGGTTTGGAGGTGACTTGGAAGTCAGAGGGTCAGAAGACATCAGGGGTGCTGGACCTCTATGATCTGCAAAATGGAAAGTTATCTAGTTAGAAGACCAGTCAATCAACAGATTGTATTGCTTTAGCCAGTTGTGACCAAGGACTGCAGAACGGGAAGAGTCCAGCAGGGTTACATAAAATGTCAGATTGAACACTTCATGAGATGGAAAAGTGATCGGGAGCTTCACAACTTGCATGATGATGGAGTTGCAAGTTCCATCAAACAGTCAAAGTCTGATCGGCAAAATAGTTTCCATGCTGAAATGATTTTCCAGTATAAAAGCAGAGTCGAGAAAACAGTGGAATGAGCCAGAGTCGATAAGGGTTCAGGTGGGTACAGAGTTGTCAGAAACGGATAGGAGGATGGTCAGGGAATCAGAGTCAGAAAGAGCAGACACATTGAGACAGACATAGGCAGCCAGCTGGGAAAGGTCAGTGCAACCCTCAGCCCTATTGGCATATTCCTGAGGGTTGCAGACTACTTTTTTGAGTCCACAGAATCCAGTGTGGATTCAGAGACTGCAGCTGTGCAGGCTTTCATGGCTTTGGACTTGCTGCAATTGCCAGCTAGATGTCCTTCTTCACCACAATAGGGGCAAAAATCTTCCTTCATCTGGCACTCCTGTTCTTCTCTGGTTAGTTTGCTGTTCTTCTCCAACTTGTCAGAGATGGAGTCTTTTGGCTTGTTACTCTTGGATCCAGAGGAGCTGCTGGTCAAGGGTTGATTACTGTGATTGGAGTTGGATGGGTTCTTGGGTCTGGACTAATTATTAGAGCTAGAGTTGGAATTGGAATTGGAGTTTGGGGAACCCTTGGAGTCCTTCTTTCCAGAGTTTCCAGAAGTTCTGGAGGTCTTGGTGTCAAGCAATTCCCTTCTTCCTGTATCCAGTAAATGTTGTCAGCATCTTGGGCCTTAAGCTGCAAGGCTGCCAGAGTGTCAGGCTTTCTGCCCCACAAAACCTCTATATGGAAATGAAGCAGAAGACCATGGAAGTACTAGTCACAAAGAGTGGCTTTGTTTCAGTTGATCCAGGAGGCTAGTTCCCAAAAGACCACAATATACTTGACTATACAGCCTCCTTTCTCCATAGTGAGTTCAGAAAGAGCTTTCTTGGTATCCCCCAAAGGGTTGTGAGGCCAAAATTGCTTTCCAGCTCCCTGAGGAATACCTCATAATTCCACATCCAGTAGGCAGAATCCATCAGGTCATTGAGGCTGGGTTAGAACCAGCTGAGTGCTGATCCCTTTAGATAAGAGATGATGAATGAGATTTTCCTCTCATTGGAAGTGAAGACATGAGGGCGATCTTGTAAATAGAGGTTGCATGCAACTAGGAAGTCCCAAAGTTTCTAAGGGTTAAACTGTCAAATGTGTTGGGTTCCCTAACTTTGATCTTCTCAGGCTTCAGGGCTTGGTTCTGGTGGAGAGTACAGAGACTGTCCAAAAGGTTGAACAGGGCATCAACAAATCTATTGTCCAGATCTGGGTTTCCACCTTAAGGAGGCTGATCTCCAGGGTCATCAGGATTGGAGTCATCTCTGGGGCCATCAGGAAGGGTCATTGGGTCCACCAGAATGGCTGTCCTCATTACCTGTAGCTTCCTTATTAGTAGGGTTGGGTTGCCTGTCATTCCCTACATAGTCAAGTGGAGTTGGGATTCTAGGGGGTTCCAAAGGCAAGTGTGTAGACATGACATTGGTGCTAATGGATGGTGCACTGGAGCTGACTTGTCAAAATATGTCTGATGGTCAGATTGAGGCACCAAAGGTAGAAGTAGGTCCAGGAGCTGGGAGTACTGATTGTCAGACAGCTAATAAGCCTGGAAGTGTGCCTGGGTGGTGGGAGTTTCTTGTTGTCTGCTGAGATTGTGATTCTGCTAGGAACAGTCTCCTAACATCCCTATTACATAATAATATTTTATTTTATTTTAATTTTATTTTATTATATCACATTACACTACCTAACACCCAAGAATGCTACATTAGTTAGCATGTAAATTTTATATTCACATGCATCAATATGTATGTGCATGTATATGCACATCAGTAACAAAATAGTACAATATGTGTAACATAGTACATAAACCTTAAATATACACCTAGGGGACCCCAGTTGTGTTCTCTTAAGTATTCCATCTACAATAGTGGTGCAAAAAGCCTATTTCAGCCAACTCATCTATTAATAACCCCTCACATCAAAACCATCAAAACCCCTCATCAAGCTGATGGGTCCACTATGCCTTATAAGGTCTGGAAAAGATTCCCACTTGTATCAAGATATTACGACACATGTCCTGAACTGCTACGAGTTCTACAAAATCCTTTTCAAACTATTTTGCACTATTTTGCACTATTTCGGATGAATTCGAGACATTTTGAATGCTTTCAAACTATTTTATGACACTTCAAATGACTTCACAGCATTTTAAATGATATTGGCCACTGTATAGCTGTTTTGAAACACTTTTGATACATGCTGCACATCTGGGACAAGTTATTCTGTCACATATCAAACACTACCAGACATGAGGAGAGATTACAAAAGAGTTAAAATGCAATAAGTGCATTTTTATGTTTTATTGATATATTGAAGCACAGAATAAGTACTTTTACTATATGGGAACACTATATGTTTCATTATTTATCATTTCTCATTTATTTTATGATCTACAAAGTCCTCATTGTTTGATATATTGCCTCATGTTTTACACATGTTCTTATTTCCTTTTTAGTACTATCTCTTCAATTTGTATATAGACTTGTGTTAGTTACTTAGAAAGGGAATACCAATGGAGAACAGAGCACAAGTTACCCTCTCACTTATCGTCAGATTTAAGAGTTGTTCTCTTGAGTCTTATCTTCAGTCATATCTCTAAGTTCTGCAAAATATTGTGAACTTCTTTGAAACTATCATATTTTCTCCTCATTTTATCCCACATTGCCTATCGCCTTTCGACAAACACTTCACATTTGCTAAACTCATTCCTCAATATACCTCGAACCTCTTCAAACTTATTCGAACTACTTTGCACATCTTCGAACTTATTCAAACTATTTCACACATCTTCGAATCTATTTCGAACTTATTCAAGCAACTTTGTACACTCTTACAGACTATTTGCACCATCCCTTATTATTTCGCCTCACTAAACACAACGTTTTGATCTCAGCAGTGATATTTAGTACCAACTCACACCCTTCCTCTGACTCATGTTATACCATCCAAAGCCATTTAGTAGGTTTTGTTTGGGTTTCCAGGTTGAGTATCATCAATGCACACATGCCCCACCCCCTTCTTGTAGGAGAACCTGCACAGTCCAGCTAGCAGATAAGTGGGTGTCACCCTTACAACACTGGACTTCTAGTCAGACCCAGTCAGAGGTGGTCAGAGGTGTTCAGGGGATCTGGGCAGAATCCACTAGACTGTAGTGTGCCAGGTGAATGGGGCCAACTCGGCTTCAACTTATAAGATGTTGCACCCTTCTTATTGTCAGTTGTCCAATTTTAGATGAATTGCATGTGGATGTCCAGCAGGTTTCTGGACAGAGGGTGAGGATAGATTAAAGCAGAGGTTATAGGGTGAATTAAAGTTAAGAGGGCTGAGAGATTAATGGTTTAGGTCAAGAACAAGTCAAGGATGAACAAAGGGTTGATATTAGGCAAAGGATGACACAAGGCGAGATACAATGTAATTCACAATGTAATTCACAATGTAATTCACAATGTAATTCACAATGTAATTCACAATGTAATTTGAAAACTAGAGACTAAGGCTAAGCTATGGATGCTTAAATATTAAGGGCCAGAAGAATACCGGCAAGTGCAGAAGTTTACTAATGGGTCTTGGTAAGTGTCCATCACCAGAATTGGTAAGACTGTATTAGGAATAAAGTGAGTAAGCAAATGATTACTAAGGCATCTGACAACTTGGCTGATGACTAAAAGGTGCTGTGGTTAGAATCCCAATGGACAAGGTCAGAAAAGAGTTGGAAAGGAATCAGGGATAATCGGAAATCTGATCAGGTGAAACATGTCTTGACAACTACCACTTACCCTTTAAGTGGCATCCAAGAGAAGATCATGGGATGCCAAAATGTTGTTCTGCTTGGTGAGTAGAATAGCATGGATCACCATTCAGTTTTGTGCCTGATCCTTGAATAGCAGCAAGTGCATGCTCCATGTGCTCCTTGCATGGTTTATTCAGAATATTGTGGGGAATGGAAACATTTGGGTGCAGAGAAAAAGAAGCAGACATAATGTGTACAGTAGTCCACTGTTTTGTGGATGGTTTAAAACTCACTTCTCAGTTAAATACTTGCTGTGTGCCACAACACACCCTCTAAAATGAGTATAAAGATGTATCCTATGTGCTGGACATGAGGAAGGTGGATCAATGTGAAGACTGAATGTATGGGATAGATGGGGAAATGTGTTAGGGTGACACCCACTAATCTGCTAGCTGGACCATGTAGGCTCTCCTACAAGAAGGCAGTGGGGCATGCTGATAGTACTCAACCTGGGAAAACCACCAAAACAGCTAATGAGGCAATCAATGATAATTGCGATGAGTCAGAGGAAGAGAGCGAGATGTTCTGAATGTTCATAGTCAAACCTATGGGTTTATAACTGGTGGGTACTAGTCACAAAGGTAGTGCTATAGGGGATAAAGGTATTTGACAAGGTCCAATGGGGTATTGATCAATATTGAGGATGATCGACAAGATCGATGGCAATGAGTTCTATCGCTAATAGTCAAAGTGTGGGTTCTGAGGACTTTTCAATAGGTCAAAAGTATACAAAGGCTATAACCAATAGCTAAGATGTATTGGAAGGGTTGCTAGTGCTTACAATCAGAAGATCATTGGAAGACTGATGACGATGATGGTCGCAGAGTTTTCTCGTCAATCAAGAAAACTCATAGAGATTTAGATTGTTTTTAGAGGATAGATCTGATTTTTAGAACTTAGTATGAGATGATAGGTGAAGACAATTTCTTATATTTTGCAGTAGATACTACAGAGCTTTATATGTTTTAAAGAAACTTTCTAAAATAGAATGAGAAACATGTGTAGAACATGAGGCAAGATATATGAGTTAAGGCACAAGGCCAAAAAGGAGACTGGAATCCAAAGAAAGAAGAGATGTATTATATGATGAAGGAGTTATAAAGGGAAAGAACTAAAAAGAGACTGTCCTTTGTGTATAAACTGCGTTAAGTCTCACAATAATCTGTCCAGCAGGTTCTGTATGCAATAGGGACTTGGAATGAGGCTGACCTATGATCAGCAGGTTTGGGCTCGTGTTCAAATCCTTCCTGGTGCATAGTATTTTACCATATAGATAACAAATGCAGCACCCAATGTTGCTCATAGTCTCTTGATATTGATCGATGACCTCGACGATAATCAATGATGCTCAATTGTGGTTGTGGCTGTTTGAACATGATTGGGGATGTTCGATGGTCATTTAGGTGGATCTTAGTGGCTTTCAGGGTAGTCCTAATATTGTGCAATGTGGGTTCTTGGTACGATCAATGTTGCTGGTGATGTTTTGATGTGGTTGATATGATATTGCGATTGATAGACTGACTGGATTGTGCTGCATCTGGGACATTGCAGGAGTTAGCCAATGTGATTAGAATGTGGTTAGAATGACGTATCGGCCTTTGAGCTGAGGAGACAACCTATCAGTGTGCACATGATGGGGGTTTTGATGGATTTGATGCAACAGGTTAAAAATAGATGAGTTGGCTGAAAAAGGCATTTCACACTACAAATGTGGATGGAATACCTAAGAGAACTCAACTGAGGTCCCCCAGGCATATATTTTAGATTTATATACTATGTTACATATAGTGTACTATGTTGCTACCAATGTGCACATACATGCACATACATATTGATGCATGTAAATACAAAATTTCCATGCTGACAAATATAGTGGTTGTAGGCATTTGGTAGTGTATTTTGATGTAATAAAATAAAATAACATATTATTATGTAATAGGCATGCTAGGAGACTGTTTCCTAATATTACCCCGCTTTTATGCCTCGACTTCCTAGTGAGAAAATATTGTATCTGTCCCCTCTGTGAAATTCTGGTAAGGCCAGAAATTTATCCCCTCATACACCATTCTAGCAATGTGATGCAGAGCATTTGAATTACATTTAAAGAATTGGGTGATTGCATTATGTGCTAGCTTACAATTTTCTTCAGGTTTCCATGAGTTATTTTCATCAGTGTGGTTCTTCCACTTCATTAAAAACTCCAATTTATTTCATTGAAGATGTGAGTCTGAAAGGATCAATCTTGAATGATTGAGGTAGTTTTAACACTACCACATTGGGTGAAATTATTTTAGAAATCAGATATGGGCCAATTTGCTTCTCTGTAAGCTTTTTTGAAGGTCGTGGAATATTTAGATCATTGGTACTTAGCCATATCAAGTCACCAACTTTATACTCTGGAGCAACAGCTTGAGTATGATCTGTGTGTCGCATCATATCATCACATGCTTTCATCAATGCTGCCTCTGCTTCCTCTTGCACCTTTCACATTTTTGATATAAAGTTTTCCACTGACTGTACCTTGACTTCTCTTCGAGGTTCTACTCCCATTCTGAAATGATACCCATAATTAGCAAAGAAGGGTGACATGCAAGTAGCTGAATAGAATTTATTATTGTGAGAAAATTTGGCAATTGCCAACCATTCAGGCCAGTCAGTTTGTCAGTGATTGACAAACATGCATAGGTACTGCTCCAACTCCTGATTCATTCTCTCTGTCTGTCCATCAGTTTGTGGGTGATATGCCATAGATAACTTGGTTTGAATCCCTCATATGTTATTTAACTCTCACATAAATGCAGAAGCAAATTGTGATCTGTGATCAGAGATAACTGTATCAGGTAATCCAAGTAACTGCCATACCTGATTTAGATAAAGGCATGCCAAGCCCAACAATGAGGTCTCTGCAGTAGTAGGAATAATATGGACTTCCTTTGTGAAGCGGTCGCATACTACAAATATTGCATCATATCCTTGAGCTTCAGGTAATCCTGTGATAAAGTCCACAGATATATCTTGCCATGGTGCTTTAGGTATAGGGTTCAGCATTAATTTCCCTGCAGGCTTTTCTGCAAATTTTTTCCCCCTCATGCATGTATCACACTCATCCACATACCCCAACACATACTTTGAAATTCTGGGCCACCAATAATTTCTCATCACCAACTCCAATGTCTTCCACCTTTTTGGATGTCCAGCAGCTGGTGTATTATGATGTAACCATATGATCTCTGTTTGTAAATCTTGATCCTTTGGTACATATAGCTTTCCTCTGAACAACACTAATCCTTTTTCTTCAACCTATTCATTGTTAGGAAACAGTCTCCTAACATGCCAATTACATAATACTATTTTCATTTTATTTTATTTCATTTTATTTCACCAAAATATGCTACAAAATGCCTATACACGCATTATTTGTCAGCATGGGAATTTTCTATTTACACACATCAATATGTATGCGCATGTGCACACACATCCATAATAACATACTACAATATATGTAACATAGTATATAATCCTAAAATAAATACTAGGAGACCTCAGTTGAGTTCTCTTAGGTATTCCATCCACAATAGTGGTGCAAAAAGCCTATTTCAGCTAACTGTTTTTTAACCCCTCACATCAAAACCATCAAATGCCCCATCACATGCATGTGTGCCACTGCCTTCTTGTAGGAGAGCCCGCATGGTCCAGCTAGCAGATTAGTGGGTGTCGCCCTAACAGAAGAACTCAACTGCCCCATCAGTGTGCCTTCTCTTACACATGCATACGTCATTTGTCTCAGCGTGCCACATCACTTACTCATTATTTCAGCAAGAGCTGGAATTAATTGCATATATGTATTTACCTTGCTTTCATAAGCCAATGCCAGGCCTTGCCTTACTGTGACCACCAGTGATCGAGAGGCAGCGCTCATCATTAGGACAGCTGCAACCAGACAACTGATTGGATCTGGTTTAGCCGAGATTTACATTACTCAATTTGGATGACTATTTTAGGTAGTTACTAGCCAAATTTAGTAATAGCCCTGAGATCAGGCACTGTTGGAAGGGTTATTGATCCAAAGTGCCCAAATAGCCAAAATCATGTGTTTTGCCATGTTTGGTAGCCGAAATAGCTGGGTTATGTGACTCGAAATTTTGCAAAAAAATTCTGCAGCCAAATCTTTACACAGCTGAAGAAGTGACTCATCATAGATTATGCAATCATAACAGAACAATCAACTTCGAATCCTGGACACAATCCTGTTCCTATGCACATTCTTGAAGCCAAAATTGATCCTCTAACAGCACAAATGTCCCAATTAGTATCAGTATTAACAGCATCCCAGCCCAAACAAGTACAAACAAATGCAGAGACAGTAGAAGATAAAGATGATGAGATGGTGGAAATGGTGGAGTGGATGTCTCAGGAGGGTGAGCATGGAGTGGAGAGATCTGAGAGTGGAAAAATGTGTTTACCTAAATATGCACCCCCTGCAAATTTTTGACGGTACCATGGAGAATACAAAATCCTTCATCAGCTCTATAGTATTGTATATTCATGGGAAAAAGCCTGAGTTTCATACGACTGAGTCTAGGATTATGTTTGCTCTCTCATATATCCAGGGAGAGAAAGCACAGTTCTGGAGAATTGAAGCTTTTAATCAAATTACTGCAGGATATAAACCATTTGCAAGCTTCCAGGAATTTTTGGAGAGACTGGAGGCACAGTTTGAAGACCCTAACCCAAAGGCAACAGTGAATGCAAAATTAAAAACCATGTGCCAAGGTTCTCTGACTGCAGATGAATTTATTTTGCAGTTCAAGGCAGAAGCATCACAGGCAGATATGGGAGAAGCTGCGTTGGTAGAATTTTTGAAGGCAGGATTAAATCCCTCATTATTCAAGTCTATCTATTGACTACCTTCTATGCTGGAGAGGTTGGATGAGTGGTATAATTGGGCAATGCGTCTTGATCAGCAATATCGACAGGAACAGGTGGAATCAATTTTGATGTATGGGAATTCCAGATTTGGGAAGTCATCAGGAGGAAAGTCCGAGAAAGGAAGGACACCTCAGGTACAAACTCCGAGGGCACAGCCACTGGCCATAGCAGTGACACCTATTGTTAAGGAGTCAGCAGCATTGACAGATGCAATGGATGTTGATCGAGTAGGGAGATGAGCTCCACTTAAATGTTTTAATTGTGGACAATTAGGGCATATGGGTCAGAATTGTAGGCAGAAAAGGAAGATTATGGAAGCAACAATCAAGGAAGTAAAGTTGGAGGAAGATAAGCAGAAGAATTTTGTGGAAGAGTCCCAGTGAAGGTTTTCCTATTGGTGACCCAGAATCAATATAATGTATTAGTATCTGAGGAAACCCAGAGTGAACCTGAAAGAGAAATTGAAGAGTATGACCATCATCATTTATCTGACAAAGAAAAATGCCCAGCCTTATTTCCAAAGACCCCTACATTTTTTATTCGCTCAGCGCAAATAGAACCCGAAATCAGCTTGACAGTAGGATTGAAGACAGTGAACACACATGCAGCAATTAATGTAGAGGCATTGCTTGACAGTGGTGCTACCAGATTACTTATTAATTGATCCTTAATTACAGTGATGATACTCAACCTTGAAACCCAAACAAAACCTACTAATGGCTTCAGATGGTATAACACAGGCCAGAGGAAGGGTGCGAGGTGGTACTAAATATCACCGCTGAGACCAAAACAATGTGTTTAGCAACACAAAATAATAAGTGATGGTTTGAATAATCTGTAAGAGCATACGAGATCGTTCAAAAGAGTTCGAAAGAGGTTTGAAGATGTGCGAAATAGGTTCGAAAAAGGTTTGAAGAGGTTCAAAGTCGTGCGAAGTAGTCCGAAGAAGTTCGAATAAGTTTGAAGAGGTTCGAGGTATATCGAAGAGCAAGTTTAATGAATGTGAAGTGTTTGTCGAATGGCGGTAGGCAATGGGCGATAAAACGGAGAGTGAATATGATAGTTTCAAAACAGTTCGTGATATTTCACAGAACTTAGAGATGTGATGCCACTAAGATAAGACTAAAGAGAACAATTCTTAAATCTGACGATAGCAAAATGGTAACTTGTGCTGTTCCCTGTTGTTTTATTTCTAACTAACTAATACAAGTCTATATACAAAATGAAGAGATAGTACTAAAAAGGAAATAAGAACATGTGTAAAACATGAGGCAAATATATCAAACAATGAGGACTTGTAAATCATGAAATGAATGATAAATGATGAATGATGAAATGTATAGTGTTCCCATATGGTAAAAGTACTTATCCTGTGCTTCAATATATCAAAGAAACACCAAAATGCACTTATCGCATTCTAACTCTCTTGTACTCTCTCCTTGTGTCTGGTAGTGCTCAATATGTGACTAAATAGCTCGTTCTGAATGTGCAGCATGTATCGAAAGTGTTTGAGGACAACTATACGGTGGCCACTATTGTTCAAAATGCTGCGAAGTAGTTCAAAGTGTCATGAAATGTCATGAAATGGTTCGAAATAGTTCAAAGTTGTCCGAAATAGTGCAAAATCGTGTGAAATAGTTCAAAATTAGTTTGGAGTCAATTTTGTAATGTTCATAGCGGTTCAGAGTGCATGTCATAATGTTTCGATATGAGTGGGATTCTTTTCCAGACCTTAAAGCATGCAGTGGACCTATCAATGGGAAATGGTATTCACATGCATAAACTGCCACAACCTATAATGGTATACAATATTGATGGTATGATCAATCATGGAGGAACTATTAAAGAGGAGGTGACAATGATATTGAAGTATCAGCATCATCAGGAACGAGCCATATTTGAAGTGTGCGACCTTGGAAAAACCAATCTGATAATTGGATGTCCATGGTTACAAAAGCATAATCCAGAAATTGATTGGAAAACTGGGAAGGTACACATGACTTGTTGTCCTAAATAATGTAATGTGTATGGGAGAAAAGTAAAAAAGGAGAAGAAGGAAAAGAAAGAGAAAGAAAGTCTGAGGAAGTATTCTGTTACAATGGAGGAAGTGGAAGATGAAGATATGCCAAACAGGGAAGTTCCAATTATGACAAGTAAAGAAGAACAAAAGCAGACCTTTAGGGAAATTTGTGGAGGACAGTCATGGGATAAAAATGTGGAGAAAGTGGAGAAGCCAGTGGAGGAGTAGGTGCCAAAAGCCTACCATAAATATTTGTCAGTTTTTTAGAAGAAGGAATTGGAGCAGATGCCAGTGTGAAAGCCATGGGATCATGCTATTGAGATGAAGCCAGGATTTGTGCTGAAGAAGTCAAAAGTCTACCCATTATCTCCAAAGGCACAAGAAGAAGTGGATGCATTCTTTAATGAACAGTTACACAAGGGATACATACAACCTTCGAAATCACTGCAGACATCACCAGTATTCTTTGTACCAAAAGAAGATCAGAGGAAGAGGATGTGTACAGATTATAGGTATTTGAATGAGTGGACAGTGAAGAATGCATATCCTTTGCCATTGATCTCAGAGATAATTGACAAGGTGGGAAAGGCCAAGGTCTTTACAAAGTTGGATTTATGCTGGAGGTACAACAATGTACAAATAAAGCAAATAAAGAAAGGAGATGAGTGGAAGGCAGCATTTGCCATGCATCGAGGATCCTTCGAGCCACTAGTCATGTTTTTTGGAATGACCAATAGTCCCCCAACTTTCCAAAATATGATGAACGACATTGTCAAGGATGTGATAGACAAAGGCATGGTGATAATATTTATTGATGATATTCTGATATTCATGGAGGATAAAGAAAATCATGAGGCGATAGTACAGGAGGTGTTGAAGAGGTTGGCAGAGAATGATTTATTCATTAAACCAGAGAAGTGTGTGTTTGGAGCAAGCGAGATCGAGTTCTTGGGATTAAAGATTGGTCCTGATGGAATCAAGATGGATCCTACCAAGGTACAGTCAATTGTTGATTGGTCTGTGCCTACCTGTGTCAAGGAAGTTCAAGCTTTCTTGAGACTCACCAATTTTTATCGTTGCTTTGTTCATAATTTTTCCAAAATTGCTGCACCATTACACAACCTTACATGAAAGGGAGTAGTGTGGAGATGGGGAGAACAACAGCAGACAGCATTTGAGGAGTTGAAGAGGAAGTTTGTAGAAGAACCAATATTGGTTCCAGTAGATTTCACACGTCCCTTATGAGTGGAATCAGATGCATCAGATTTTGCTACTGGAGCAGTATTATCAATGCTATGTGAAGATGACAAATGGCATCCTTGTGCATATTTGTCTCGAGGATTGAATGATGTGGAGAGGAATTACGATGTGCATGATAAAGAGATGTTGGGAATAATATGAGCATTGGAAGCATGGAGACATTATTTGGGGGGATGTACGCATCAGATTGAAATCTGGACAGACTATCAAAATTGGCAATACTTCATATCCACTAAAAAGCTTAACCGTGGACAAGCACATTAGGCATTATTCCTATCGCACTTTAACTTTCACTTGGTCCACAAAGTAGGAAGCTTGATGAGGAAAGCAGATGCATTATCCAGACATACAGATCATAAAAGGGGAGTGGAGGAGGACAATAAAAATATTGCCTTACTCAAACCTGAATACTTTCATATTTGTGCTATGCATCAAGGGCATTTATTGGTGGATAGCTCAGAGAGGGAAATGTTGTCTAAAATTAGGCAATGTTCAGAGATGGATGATGAAGTAGTGGAAGCTGTGAAAGCTTTGAGGCAAGAGAAGAAAGGTAATATTAAAGGAGATGAATGGGTTGAAGAACAAGGGTTAGTATTGTTCAGAGGAAAGATGTATATACTGAAGGATCAAGATTTACAAAGGGAGATCATATGGTTACATCATAATACACCAGCTGCTGGACATCCAAAAAGGTGGAAGACATTGGAGTTGGTGATGAGAAATTATTGGTGGCCCAGAATTTCAAAGTATGTGTTGGGGTATGTGGATGAGTGTGATATGTGCATGAGGGGGAAAAAATTTGCAGAAAAGCCTGCAGGGAAATTAATGCTGAACCCTATACCTAAGGCACCATGGCGAGATATATCTGTGGACTTTATCACATGATTACCTGAAGCTCAAGGATATGATGCAATATTTGTAGTATGCGACCGCTTCACAAAGAAAGTCCATGTTATTCCTACTACTGCAGAAACCTCATTGTTGGGCTTGGCATGCCTTTATCTAAATCAGGTATGGCAGTTACATGGATTACCTGATACAGTTATCTCTGATCATGGATCACAATTTGCTTCTGCATTTATGCGAGAATTAAATAACATATGGGGGATTCAAACCAAATTATCTACGGCATATCACTCACAAACTGATGGGCAGACAGAGAGAATGAATCAGGAGTTGGAGCAGTACCTACGCATGTTTGTCAATCACTGACAAACTGATTGGCCTGAATGGTTGGCAATTGCAGAATTTTCCCACAATAATAAATTCTATTCAGCTACTCGCATGTCACCCTTCTTCGCTAATTATGGTTATCATCCCAGAATAGGAGTAGAACCTTGAAGGGAAGTCAAGGTACAATCAGTGGAGGACTTTGTGTCAAAAATGCAAAAGGTGCAAGAGGAAGCAGAGGCAGCATTGATGAAAGCACATGATGATATGATGTGACACACAGATCATACTTGAGCTGTTGCTCCAGAGTATTAAGGTGGTGACTTGGCATCGCTAAGTACCAAGAATCTAAATATTCCACAATCTTCAAGAAAGCTTACAGAGAAGCAAATTGGCCCATATCCAATATCTAAAATAATTTCACCCAATGTGGTAGTATTAAAATTACCTGAGTCATTCAAGATTGATCCTTATGCCCTTACTGCCCACCCACTATTGATCCTTATGCCCTTACTGCCCACCCACTATTCCCAGTCAACAAACTACTCCACAGCCTCCAATAATGGTAGAAGGTGCTCCAGAATATATTGTGGAAGAGGTTTTGGACTCATGTCTTCGATGAAATAAATTGGAGTTCTTAATCAAGTGGAAGAACTACACTGACAAAAATAATTCATGGGAGCCAGAAGAGAATTGTAAGCGAGCACGTAAAGCAATCACCCAATTTTTTAAACGTAATCCAAATGCTCCACGTCGCATTGCTAGAATGGTGTATGAGGGAATGAATTTCCAACCTTACCAAAATTTCACAGAAGGGACAGATACAATATTTTCTTGCCTGGAAGTCGACACATAAAAGGGGGGTAATGTTAGGAAACAGTGTCCTAATATGCCTATTACATAATACTATTTTTATTTTATTTTATTTTATTTTATTTCACCAAAATATGCTACAAAATGCCTATACACACATTATTTGTCAGTGTGAAAATTTTCTATTTACACACATCAATATGTATGCGCATATGCGCATGCATCCATAATAACATACTACAATATATGTAACATAGTATATAATTCTAAAATAAATACTAGGAGACCTCAGTTGAGTTCTCTTAGGTATTCCATCCACAATAGTGGTGCAAAAAGCCTAGCCAACTGTTCTATTTTTAACCTCTCACATCAAAACCATCAAGCCCCCTATCACGCGCGCACACACTGCTGCCTTCTTGTAGCAGAGCCCGCATGGTCCAGCTAGCAGATTAGTGGGTGTCACTCTAACATTCGTCTCCTTTAATATTACCTTTCTTCTCTCCCCTCAAAGCTTTCACAGCTTCCACTACTTCATCATCTATCTCTGAACATTGTCTAATTTTAGACAACATTTTCATCTCTGAGCTATCCACCAATAGATGCCCTTGATGCATAGTGCAAATATGGAAGTATTCAGGTTTGAGTAGAGTAATATTTTTATTGTCCTCCTCCACCCCTCTTTTATAATCTGTACATCTGGATAATGCATCTGCTTTCCTCATCAAGCTTCCCACTTTGTGGACTAAGTGAAAATTAAAATGCAATGGAAATAATGCCCAATGCGCTTGTCAACGGTTAAACTTTTTAGCGGACATGAAGTACTGCAGATTTTGATGATCCATCCAGATTTTGATCTTATGCATACATCCCTCCAAATAATGTCTCCATGCTTCCAATGCTCATATTATTCTTTTTATAATACACATCATAATTCCTCTCCACATCATTCAACCCTTGAGACAAATATGCACAAGGATGCCATTTGTCATCTTCACATAGCATTGATAATACTGCTCCAGTAGCAAAGTCGGATGCATCTGATTCTACTCATAAAGAACATGTGAAATCTACTGGGGCTAATATTGGCTCTTCTACAAACTTCCTCTTCAACTCTGCAAATGCAGTCTGCTGTTGTTCTCCCCATCTCCACACTACTCCCTTTTGCATAAGGTTGTGTAAGGGTGCAGCAATTTAAAAAAAATTATGAACAAAGCAATGATACAAATTTGCCAGTCCAAAGAAAGCCTGAACTTCCTTGATACAGGTAGGCACATGCCAATCAACAATTGTCTGTATCTTGAGAGGATCCATCTTGATTCCATCAGGACCGATCTTTAATCCCAACAACTTGATCTCACTTGCCTCAAATATACACTTCTCTGGTTTAACAAATAAATCATTCTCTGCCAATCTTCTCAACACCTCCTGCACTATCACCTCATGATTTTCTTCATCCTCCATGAATATCAAAATGTTGTCAATGAATATTATTACCATGCCTTTGTCTATTACGTCCATGAAAATGTTGTTCATCATATTTTGGAAAGTTGGGGGACTATTGGTCATCCCAAAAAACATGGCAAGCAGCTCAAAAAGTCCTCGATGTGTGGCGAATGCAGCCTTCCACTCATCTCCTTTCTTTATTTGTGCATTGTTGTACCCTCAGCATAAATCCAATTTTGTAAAGACCTTGGCCTTTCCCACCTTGTCAATTATCTCTGAGATCAATGGCAAAGGATATGCATTCTTTACTGTCCACTCATTCAAATACCTATAATCTGTACACATCCTCTTCCTCTGATCCTTCTTTGGTGCAAAGAATATTGGTGATGTCTGCAGTCATTTCGAAGGTCATATGTATCCCTTGTGCAATTGTTCATTAATGAATGCATCCACTGCTTCTTGTTCCTTCAGAGATAATGGGTAGACTTTTGACTTCTTCGGTGATGATACTCGACCTGGAAACCTAACAAAAACCTGTTAAAAGGCTTAGAAAGTATAACTCAGGCTAGAGGAAGGGTGCAAGTTGGTACTAAATATCACTACTGATATCCAAATGTTGCTTTTAGTGAGGTGAAATGATAAGAGATGGTGTGAATGGTCTGTGAGAGCATATGAAGTTGTTCAAATAAGATTCAAAATAGATTCAAAGATGTGCAAAATAGTTTGAATATGTTCGAAGAGGTTCAAAGTAATATCAAAGAAGTTCAGAGATGTTGGACTGGTAGTGAGATATGTTGAGAAATGCATATAGCAAATAAGAAGGGTTTGTCGAGTGGTGATAGGCAATAGGCAATGAGTTGAGAGCAAATACAATAGTTCTAAGAAGTTTGCAATATTTCACAGAACTTAGAGGTATGATGAGAGGCTAAGACTCAAGAGAACTGCTCTTAAATCTGATGATAGTGGAGAGGATAACTCTTCTCTTGTTGTTCTAAGTAACTAATACAAGTCTATATACAATTTGAAGGAATAGTACTAAAAAGGAAACAATAACATGTGGAAAACATGAGGCAATATATACAACAATGAGGACTTTGTAAATCATGTGACAAATGAGAAATGATAAATAATTGAAATGTACAGTGTTCCCATATAGTAAAAGTACTTATCTTTTGCTTCAATATATCATTGAAATATCTAAGCACTATTATTGCATTCTAAGTCTCTCATTGTCTCTCATCATGTCTGGTGACACTTGATATGTGATGAAAAGGTTTATTCCGGATGTGCAGCATGTATCAAAAGAGTTTTAGGATAGATATATGGTGGCCAATGTTGTTCAAAGTGCTGTGAAGTCATTCGAAAGTGTTTGAAATGTCTCAAAGTCATTTGAAATTGTTCAAAGTCATTTGAAGTAGTGTGAAATAGTTTGAAAATGTTCAAAAAGGGTTTGTGGTTGATTTCGTGGTGTTTGTAGTGGTTCAGAGCATCTGTCATAGTGTATCAATATGATTGAAAAGCTTCTAGACCTTAGAGCGCACAGTAGACCTATCATCGGCACAAATTCCAGCTTCATCTCAATTGTATGATCCCATGGCTTTTGCACTGGCATCTGCTCTGATTCCTTCTTCTGAAAAACTGACAAATACTTATGGTAGGCTTTCAGCACCCACTCCTCCACTGGCTTCTCTACTTTCACAGCATTTTTATCCCATGACTGTTCTGTACAAATTTCCCTAAAGGTTTGCTTCTGTTCTTTCTTACTAGTCATGATTGGAACTTCCCCATTTGGCATGTCTTCATCTTCCACTTCCTCCATTGTAACATACTTCCTCGAATGTTCTTTCTCTTTCTTTTCCTTCTTTTCTTTTTTTACTTTCCTCCCATATACATTACATTCTTTAGGACAATGAGTTATGTGTACCTTCCCAGTTTTCCAATCAATTTTCAGGTTATGCTTTCATAAGCACAGACATCCAATTATCAGATTGGTTTTCCCAAGGTTGCACACCTCAAATATGGCTCATTCCTAATGATCCTGAGACTTCAGTATTATCATCACCTCCTCCTTAATAGTTCCTCTACGATTGATCATACCATTAATATTGTACACAATTATAGGTTGTGGCAGTTTATGCATGCGAATACCATTTCTGGTAATTAAGGATCGATTAATGAATAATCCAGTAGCACTACTGTCAAGCAATGCCTCTACATCAATTGCTGCATGTGTGTCCACTGTCTTCAATTCTACTGTCAAGTTGATTTCAAGTTCTATCCACGCTGAGTGAATAAAGAATTTAGGGGTCTTCAGAAATAAGGCTGGGCATTTTTCTTCATCGCATAAGTGACGATGGTTGTACTCCTCAATTTCTCTTTTGGGTTCACTCTGGGTTTCCTCAGATACTAATACATTATATTGATTCTGAGTCACCAATGTGGAAACCTTCACTGGGACTCCTCCACAAAATTCTTCTGCTTATCTTCCTCCAACTTCACTTCCTCAATTGTTGCTTCTCTAATCTTCCTTTTCTGCCTACAATTCCTAGCAATATGCCCTAATTGCCCACAGTTAAAACATTTAAGTGGAGCTCATCTCCCTACTTGATCAATATCTATTGCATCTGCTGATGCTGCTGACTCCTTAACAATAGGTGTCACTGCTATGACCAGTGGCTGTGCCCTCGGAGTTTGTACCTGAGGCATCCTTTACTTTCCTCCTGATGGCTTTCCAAATCTGGCATTCTCATACATCAATTTCAACTCTGCCTGTTCCTGTCGATATTGCTGATCAAAATGCATTGCGCAATTGTACCACTTGTCCAACCTCTCCAGCATAGAAGGTAGTCGATAAATAGACTTGAATAACAAGGAATTCAATTCTGCCTTCAAAAATTCTACCAATGCAGCTTCTCCCATATCTGCCTGTGACACTTCTGCCTTGAGCTGCAAAATAAATTCATCTGCAGTCAGAGAACCTTGGCGCATAGTTTTTAATTTTGCATTAGCTGTCACCTTTGGATTAGGGTCTCCAAACTGTGCCTCCAGTCTCTCCAAAAATTCTCTGAAGATTGCAAACAGTTTATATCCCATGGCAATTTGATTAATAGCTTCGATTCTCCAGAACTGTGCTTTCTCTCCCTGGATATATGAGAGAGCAAACATAATCCTAGACTCAGTCATATGAAACTTGGGCTTTTTCCTATGAATATACAATACTATACAGCTGATGAAGGATTTTGTATTCTCCATGGTACTGTCAAAAATTTTCAGCGGTGCATATTTAGGTAAACACATTTGATCTCTCCTCTGCATGCACATCATTCTGAGACATCCACTCCACCATCTCTACCATCTCATCATCTTTATCTTCCACTGTCTCTGCTTTTATTTCTACTTGTTTGGGCTGTGATGCTGCCAATACTGACACTAGTTGGGACATTTGTACTGTAAGCACATTAATTTTGGCTTCTAGGGCTGTCATGGGAACAGGATTGTGACCAGGATTCGAAGTTGATGATTCTGACATAATGACATAAGCTGTGATGAGTCACTTCTTTAGCTGAGTCACGATTTGGCTCCAGAATTTTTTGGCAAATTTTCGAGTCATGTGATCTGGAAATTTGGATACAAAACACAGCAAAACATGTGATTTCAGCTATTTGTCAATACTTGGGCACTTTGGATCAATAATCCTTCCAACAGTGCCTGATCTCAGAGTTAATACTGAATTTGGCTAGTAACTAATATAACTAAAATAGTCATCCAAATAGAGTATAGTAAATCTCGATTAAACCAGATCCAATCGATTGTCTGGTTGCAGCTGTCCTAATGATGAGCACTGCCTCTTGATCACTGGTGGTTACAATGTAAGGCGAGGCCTGGCATTGGCTTATGAAAGCAAGGTAAATACATATATATAATTATGTACTCCCAGCTTGTGCTGAAAGGATGAGTAAGCAGTTGTGGTGTACTGAAACATATGCATGTGTAAAAGAAGACAACATACATATTGATGTGTGTAAATACAAAATTCCTATGCTGACAAATATAGTAATTGTAGGCATTTGGTAGCATATTTTGATGTAATAAAATAAAATATTATTATATAATAGGCATGCTAGAAGACTGTTTCCTAACAAAATGTCAGCTGCACTGGGACAATATTTTCCATGCCTGGGGGATTATCATTCAGACCATGAAAAAAAGACTCAACACAGGCACCTATAGCAAGGCTTTTGCATTACTCCTCCCCGTTATCCCAGAAAAATCTCCACAGCACAACATGCTAAAAAAGCATGTACAGGTGTAATGGTGTGTATGGACATGTGAATAAAATTGTTAAAAATTATTATGAATCCTAGAAACAAATGAATAGGTCAGTACAACGTCAAATCCCAAAGATACAAGCCATACCTTGTCATCTAAAACCTCCAGGCAGGAATGATTGCAGAGCACCCAGAATGCAATGAAACAAAAGTTGCAGGAGATTGATCGAGATACATAGCCCGTAGATATGTGATCATCCATAGCGCGTGGCAGAGGGGAGCAACTGGGTGGAGGGAATGCGGCCACGAAGTTTGAAATGAATTGGTCAGGAAACGCATCCCGGTGTCACCACTACCGCATTTGGACGTCACGGCAGTCTTCCCAAATTGGTCAGATTGCCAGTTCGGCACCTGTTGCTCATCAAGTTGTCAGTGCAACACTACGAGCTTTCATTTCAGTCAACGCTGGGTATGGTTCTAACCCCAAACACGACCCTCTAAATGTCTATGTGGTTCAGTAAATACAGAGTGGCCCACTAGCCAGGGTGGCTCACTTCCTGACCCGTGCAGTATAATTAGGGTTATGGTTACAGTTTTCAAATTCATTTGGTGCTTGGACAAATGACAAAGTGGGTGACCAAGTGAAATGCACCATACGAAATATCTACCCGAAAGTCCACAGGTCACTAACCACATCAACCGCTACGTGTATTGCCTCATCCTCCTGGTCTTCCGCATCGAGTTCGCGAGGAACCACATTGGGGAATAGATCCTGCTGTGTCCCAATATCCATCGCTAAGACCGGCTCTTTCTTTGTTTTCCGATTCGCCTCTGTGTCGAAGAGCTATAAAAGTCAAATCAAGAATGAGCAACCAAGAAGGCTCGTGCAGGGCAAAGTTAAAGACACGCACCGTTCCATATGTGTGGTCCAAAAAGTCCTCCATAGCATAACGGGGCTTCGTGAACGCCTCGGAGAATATCTTGGCCAGTGTTGACACGGAAGAGTGGTAATGCGCTCTATGTGAGTTGAGCTCCCACAACGAACTCGAGTGCGCTTGTGCCAGGAGAGGGTTGGGCTCCATCGGGAGGTAAGGATCTAAAGGAAATGCCAAGGTCAGCGTGTGGAATGCAGAGAGGGTATTGTGCACTGAGCACTGAGAGGAGCAATAGGGCCAGGAAGGCGGGAAACCGGAAGAGACATACCATTCGACGGATCATCGATATCCGTGCGGTGGATCATGGTCATCAGCGCTGGATGCCGCTTCAAGATATTATAGGTGAACGGGATAACCATGACAATAGCTGCCGGGGGTGCGCTCAACGAGAGCCCGGCCAGCCGCTTCACGAATGCTGCGAGGAGGGTGGCAGGGAGGTGACTGCTCCGTATCTTATATGTAACGAAAATTATAGGACGAGGGAAGTGGAAGAACGTACGTAGAGCTAAGGAAAAGTTCCATCATACGGAAGAACCGGGCCCGGTGTTTGAGGTGCAGAACATCGCGGTCGAGGAAGGCATAGAGCCGTGTGTAGAATGATGGGTAGTCCCTACGAAACGAGGGAGAGTCAGGAAAAGAAGGAGAACATTCTTTTCATACAAATTATAATCCTTCATAAGCACGAAGAGAGCATTGAGTGCTAGAAGACCAGCAGTCCCACCTACGTGAGCGCGCGAACAATCAATATTGACAGGAAAACATGCAACCCAAAACGAACCGTAATCGACAGATGCACCGACCCAGTCCATCACCAACATGGGTCGTGTAAGATGCGGCATCACACCACGGTGCATCACGTTCAGCGCACGCGTCGTCAGAGAATTGCTAGCCCCAGAATCTGATCCAGTCGGCATCGATAACCGGGGCAGCAGTGCGAGCCACGCACGTGTGAAAACTGCCCGGTGCGATGGCAGTGAGTGTAAGGACTGGTGCAGAGTCAGCGTATGCAGACGTGCACCCGTGGATTTTTCTTTCCCATGGTCTGGGACGGGGTCGTCGTCGAAGAATTTCCGCCAATCATCGTGTTCTTCGGCTTCGTTTTTTGTGTGTTTGGAGCTTTCCTCGTCATCGGATAAGTCGTTCATATTTTTGGGGGTATGTCTGGGCTTGGGGGGCTTTGTGCCCATTTCGGGGACCCACCACGTGTTGAGCTCGGACTGTTCAGTAGGGAAGGTAGTCAGCCGTTCGAGGATCGAGAGAAGATTGGAAGCGAGGTTAGAGTGAGTTTCGTGGGGGATTTTGTGGAGGAGGGTACTAGTAGGGTAATAGTGTCAGTCGTTGGTAAAGTAAGCACCTGGATGGGCGTACACGGCATCACGAAGGAAGAACCACCGTACGTCATCATGTACGCTGAACCACGTTTCATGGAAAAGATGCAGGACATCGGCGTCAATGATAGCCTTATGGTCCGATGTGTTTGCTTGCGGTCGTGTGGATGGGGGACATAGGAGGAGAAACGTCACGAGTTTCCGGAAGTGGGAGATGTGGAACTGAGGATGAGATGGCGAAGATTTCGTATAGGCTGTCGAAAGGTGCTTTTGCAGAGAGAATAAGATTTGGAGGGCAGAGGTCTAAGTGATATATTGAATACATTTCGCACGAAGGATACAAAATAGAACTCACTCGTAGAGGTTTTTCTTCGTCCTGCAGGAGTCCTCCCAGGTAATCAACATATGTGTTCAGTCGTTCCCAGAGCCAAGCCTTCACAATTTTTGCTGCATCATCACCTCCCAATCCCAGTTTGTCGTGGGTGATAATGAGCACGAATACTCTATACAGTGCATAGATTGCTTTGGATGTATCTCGCGGGCCATTCGACTTGAGAGTGAGGTCTAGTAGGTCAGCCAAAGGGTTGAGGGAGGCGTTCTTCGAGACTGCACTAGTCAGGTCCGTTTCAAGTTGTACAACTGACTGACTGAGCGTAGAATCATGTTGTACCCTCCGCCTTTTAGATGGTGGTGGAAGAGATCGTATGGGAGCAGACATAATCTCAAACTCAGCCTATTTCTCGCAAGACGGGCGAGGGATTATCAGTGTTACAATTAATGAACGCTATTCAGTGACGCAACCACGTGATATGCAAATAATGCCAAATTCAACAACAAACTACAAACTAGTCAGGCTCCTAAAACCATTGCTCATGGCGTTCGCTCGCTTTGCTCGCTCAGCCTGACACCGGCATGGGCCAGCTGGCATATATGTACCACAATGCTTAATCCCACTACAGTTACTCAAGTCTAACTTGGTTATCAAACTAACAAACACATTATTGATGTATTGACTTCAATTACAAACTCGTATTAACTTGTGACTGACTTTATTACAAAACTTGTATTGACTTGGTATTAACTTGGTATTAACTTGTTATTGACATCATGACAAACTTGTATTGACTTCTTATTGACTTTATTACAAACTTGTATTGACTTTTTATTGACTTTATTACAAACTTGTATTGACCTGTTGTTGACATTATTACAAACTTTTATTAACTTGTTATTGAATAGACACCACCAAGGTTAAGTAACCTGCCCTAAAGTCTTCTCACAGTCAATTTTTCAACCATTTGATTCAATCCAAGTACAATCCAAATCCAAATCTAATTCTAATTCTAATTCTAATTCTAAATCCAAGTCTATGTTGATATCTATATTAGTTTCCAATTCCTGTAAATAATCTTTCAAGTTACTCACCTTTGCTAAACAAGTCCATTCAACACTTCCTTGTATACCACATTGGCAGTTCTGTTATTTCCATTGTTTTCATTCAACAGCACCTTGATCCTTTCTCCAGATGTACACCTTGATAGTGCCACATATAGCTGCCCATGTGAGAACACTGGTGTCTGCAAGTCCAACCCAACATGGGATACTGATTGGCCTTGTGACTTGTTGATAGTCATGGCAAATGCCAAGCGAACTGGAAATTGATGTCGACAAAGTGGTAATGACAAGGTCTCTGCTGAAGGCTCCAATGTGCTCCGAGGAATGAAAACAATATTTCCTGCAAACTGTGCATCTCCACTGATGATCCTGCACTTCAATACATGTGATCTGGGTTCAAGAAGGATAAGTCAAGTTCCATTGCAAAGACCCATGGTGACATCCAGATTGCATAGAAGCATGAGAGGACAGCCTATCTTAAGTGCCAGCCTGGAGAGAGGAAGGCCACTTGCTTTGATAGAGTTTAGATACTCTGCAGGATATGGCTGGTAGTTGTTTAACTCCTGCTCTCTGAATGAGACTGTATCAGCACTGTTGAAGACATGCTCTGGTCCAGGAAATCTGGCAAGGAGAAGAGAGTTGATGACATCAACATTGTCATTTGTGCAGGAGAGAATGGTCCTATCCAAATAGTACTGATCTGGCTTGTTCCTCTGCTCTATGCCTGGATATGTAGAGTTGATAAGGTGATCCATGGTATTTCCATGGCAGAGCATGTTGTGTAGAATCTGGATAGTGTCTGCAGCATCCACTGTTGTGCCTGCACCGATGTGCAAGAGTCAGGCAGCATGTGCAGTGTTCTCTGGAGTTCTGTCGAGTCGCATATTCTCGGTCAAGTGATAGACAGTAATGCATTGCCAGAGAGTGCTCCTTTTAATGGATGAAGCTATTATCTGTTCTCTAGTGCCCCTAGGAATGACAGGTAGGGTCTGTCTAAAGTCACCTCCAAACAAAACGGTGATTCCACCAAATGGAACATTCTTCTTCTTGAGATCATGCAAAGTGCAGTCTACTGCATCTGTGGCATATTTGTGCTGCATAGGAACTTCATCCCAGATGATGATGGAAGTTTGATCAAGGACCTGGTGCAGATCTGAACCTCGAAGTATTCCACAAGTAGAGGCCTCATCAATTTTGATTGGGATTTTAAACATGGAATGTGCTGTGTGACCACCTTCTAGAAGCAATGCAGCAATTCCAGATTATGCCACACAGAGAGCAATTTTTCCTTGAGCATGAACAGCAGCTGCGATGGTGTTGCAGACAAAGGTCTTTCCACAACCTCCAGCACTATGCAAGAACATGAGTTTTCCCTTGTTATTGTTGACAGAATCTATTGCAGCATCAAAAACCCATCTCTGCCTGTGATTGAAAAGCTGGAGATTGTGAGCAACAGTGATGGCCAACTCTTCAACATTGTAATCACTCTCTTCCTGCAAAAGCCTATTGGCAGGAACATCAATGTGCCAGTTTTCTTCAATGGCAGGCATCTCTGGATAATCAGAAAGTTGTTTGCCTGATCTGATAAGAATCTGATTGATGAGATGCAAGCCATACATGTAAACTTGATCATCTGTAAAGTCTGTATCTGGATAGATGGAAAGAAGCTTGACTCTAAGGTCATCACAAATGTGATGTTTGAACTGGTTCCACAGGATGTCAGGAGATGTTGGATTGCAATGAAGAAGAATGGTGGCAAAGAGCAATCTGAGAGAGGAACCGAGCTGCATGTGAGCTGCCTCTGTAAGACACTGGACCCATTCCTGGTCATCCTGCAAAAGACCCAATGTGACACAGGCCTGCTTAAATGTATTATGGATGACACCATTGACAGTGCACAAGTGCTGGAATGATGTTGCCCCTGTGACAACAGTAAGAAGCAGCCTAAGGTAAAACCTTTCCCCCTGAGCAGGAGAAGCAAAGTACATTCTGCCAATCGCAGGGTCATGCTGCTTCCTTGGATTCCACTGCTTCTTGGTTGGATTGTAGACCCATGCTTGAGGAAAGTTCTGGTAGGTGACGACAGTATGTGCTGCTTCATATCTTCTGTTGGCATCAAACCAAGCAGTGAGATGTGTGGTCTTGGCAGCAGGCCTTTCCAAAACCTCATCGATATTGTCATCTGCATTGAAGTAGATAGTTTGCTGGTCCTCCAGATGGACAGGCAGACAATAAACATGAGGAGACTCTGCATGCATCCCAAATTCATTTATATGCCAGCAGCCTTCCACAGATCCAATGTAACATGCATCCAGATACTCCTTGACCTCATCTCTGTCTTGGTCGAGAATCTCACTCATGGTTCTGTCATGGCCTTTGTATATGTACTTGTGGATGTACTTGACAGCCTCTACTGAAGAACAGATCTCGACATTGATGTGACAGTTGTATCTGACAAATGAACCAAGTTGTTAACCAATAAATATAATGTCAGATAAATGTTCCTTACTTTGCAGCCAAATGAGGATTGTGTGGGATGACATGTCTGTTATCATAGACATAATTACGCTTCCTCACTGTTCTACCATTGTTGGGTCTGGCATAATCAGGATAATTGTTTGCAGTAAAGGAAGTTTGTTCTCTGAACTCCTTGGGGTACCTCTTGTTGCACCTATTGTCGACCATGCATGAAGCCTTGGGTTTGTCATGACTGCAAGGACCATGAATCATGCAGGTAGTTATAGTGTGATAGAGCATTGGCTGTGTGACAGGGTCAGAAATCTGAGCAGACACAATGGAATCAACATCATGGGCATCACGGATTTTGTTGGCTGGATCAAGAAATATAAGGAGGTGCATATGTGGAAGGCCTCTCTTTTGAAACTCGATGGTATGGATGTGTGCCACCACTTTGCCCAAAACACCATCCTTGACATCCTTGATTAATGCATTCTTTTTCTGTTCAAAGACGCGTGCAACAATGTCTGGCCTGTCATAAGCTTCCTGCTTTTTTCCATGGGTGCTAAAGTGTGGATTGGGTGATTCCTCCTGCAACAAAGCTTCCTGGATTTCTGGCCACTGTGGATTGGTGGTCATGGTGAGAAAGAGATCTGGCTTGCCAAAAAAGTGACAAATGGCCATGGAATCCTGGAAAAGCTGATTCATATGCCTTTCACTGCCTATATGAGTTGATAGAAGAATGATACAACTCCCATGATCCTCTAGATTAATATTTTTATCCCGGTCACCCATGGCAGCATCTCTCAATCCAGCATACACATTGGCCCTAAGCTCCTTCTGGTGATGGTGGACCCAGTTTAACATATTCTGTTCAATAGATACCCAAGCATCTACAACATACTGCTGCAAAAGATTTCCTCCCCACAACAATGGTGGCTGCTCTCCTGGCCTTGGGTGCAACTGATAAGCATGGTAGCATCTCTGATGGACATTGGGAACTCTTCTGGCTCCATCTGCACCTTGGTGTGCAGGTATATCTGGGTGCCATCCATCTTCACCATGAGGGAAAAGCAAGACATAGTGCAGAGTTGAATAGGATGGATGCAACTGGCTGATACGCCTAAGCCCTCCTCCTCTCAGCCTGAGAACAACATCTCTGTGATTAGACTGTTCCTCTGAGCCATCACCTGGAATAATAGCTGCCACTTCATCATTGGCTGTAGGGAGATTATAGTGATGTAAATCCTGGGTTCTATCTGATCACAGCCATATGGAGACATTGTCCTGCTCTTCTGGAGGCTTTTCCCTCATGATCTGAAATCCCTTCTTGAATAAAGGCACATAAGGATGGGTATTACTCAGCATGGCCTGCAGCTCTGTCATGATAACTGAGTTGAGATTATTATTTCACTGATCACAAATATCAAGCTGTGCAATAGGATCATGAATATAGAGCTGTGCATAGGCTGCAGCTTGTCCAGGAGGTGGGAGAAGTGCTCCAGAAAGATGATGAAGATCGCCATGAATATGAAAGCTGTATACACCTGATGTATCTGTAACAGAATGGTCCATCTTGACACCCAAAGATGTGAATGCAAATGCAGCATTGTACTGTTGGATATTTGTTTTAAACTTCTCAGAAAAAGGACTTTTGCCACACAACAGATCTCGCAATGTGGCAGGAGCAGGTCGGAAAAATGGTAGACAAATTTGTCCCTGCAAACAGCAACTTCCAAACTTTGGCACAGCTCTGGTAGACTTGGTCAGCTTTTCATAGTCAAAATGCAAGGCATGGCAGTGTGGACACTCCACATTCATGGGTCCAAGTGCATGTCTGGGAATTGGCTCCTGATAAGGTGCACGACTGAGTGGTAATGGCCTTGCAGGTTGATGTGGAGGTAGAGGGACAGGCATAGGTGGAGGCAAAGGTGGCAACATTGGGGGATTCAAGAATGAAGCAAGTGGCAGCGGTGAAGGAGATTGTGTGGAGATGGTGGCAATGAAGGAACATGGAATATTGGGTCAGGCAGCAGTGGTGATGAAGATTGCGGAGGAGAAGATGGAAATTGTAGAGGAGATACCCTTCCAAACTCATCATAATAATCTGATGGCATAGGAGATGGTGGAAATTGCAAAGTGGTCACCCTTCCAAATTCATCATAATAATCTGATGGCAGGGGAGAAGGTGGAAATTGCAAAGAAGACTGGCTCCCATCATCATCATCAGATTCCTCATTCTCCATTTCCCTCCTCAAAGCAATCTCATTATTCCTCTGTTTTTCATACTCAGCAGCCAACAATGCAGCCATTTTCCTATCCATCTGAATTTGTTCTGCCTGTGCATCCACTTGAGCTCGATATTGATCAACCCGATCTCCAGACATATTGTTAGCCAATTGATCCAACCTCATCATTTGTTGATGCAAGTTCCTGTCTGCAATAGATAGACATTGGAGCTCCTCAGCCTCATCCATCTGTGCCTGCTCATCTGCAAGCTGTTCATTTCTCCACATCTGATGCATCCTGAGAGCCCATTCCTGATGACGCCTGTTACGTTCTTGCAATGCAGCCTCTATATTAATATGTCTGGGTGGATCAAGATATCATGGCTCAGCAGCCAAAGCAGCTTGCTGGGCAGCTGCCTGCTTCTCCAGCTCCTGTTCAGCCAGCTGCTGCAATTGTTGATTATGCTGCCTAGCTGCTTCAGCTTCAGCAGCTTGTCTTTGTTCATACTCCTCAACTGCAGCAGCTTGCCTGTGCTGCTCTTGTTCAGCCAGCTGCTGCAATTGCCAATTATGCCACCTAGCTGCTTCCACTTCAGCAGCTTGCCTCTGTTCATTCACCTCCTGCAATTGCAGACTATGCTGCCTACTTACTTCAGCCACTTGCTGTGATATCCTTTCTCTGGCAGCAGTAGCCTCAGCAATTCTTCTTTCCTCAGCAACCTTCTGTAATAATTCCTGCTGATGCTGATACTTCTTAGCTGCCTCAGCTTGTTGTAACTCCTGAATACGTGCATCATAATCTGCAGTTCTTTCCCTCAATGCAATATGTCCCCTATGCAGATTATTGAGTGCAGGATCTGCTTGACCACCTGAAATATTATGCAATGGTCCCAGTCCCCTCCCTCTCCCTCTCCCTCTTCCCCTTCTTGTTTGTAACTGAGGTGCAGGTGAAACTACAGGAATAAAATTGGCCGAAGGTGCATCCCACCCTGCTGGCAGCTGAACCTGTGGTATGTTAGCAGCTATATTTGCCCCTGGTCTATTGTTTGCCAAAACAGCTCCAGATGGCATCACAGGGGCCCCTCTCCTATGTAATACAGGAGCAGGAGGTACAACAGGCAATTCAAACTGCCTTGGAGCATCCCAATCAGCAGGCATCTGCACCTGTGGTATCTGAGCTGCCAATGCAGCTCCATAGTTCAGTGAAACAATTCCTTCAGCAGGGGCAGTCACTCTGACTCTGCTTCTGCTCTCATCAGGATTGGTCATCTGCAACCTTTCCAGATGGTCTGCATCTCTAATTCTAGCCCTTTCCACTTCTGGTGTAGAAGGTCTACTTTCATTCCTGCAAACACTCTAATCAGCCATCATTATTGCAACATATGCCAACACCACTCACATATTTAGTAATGGTAAAGCCCAATAATAATTTTGTTCAATAGCCAACAATGTAGCACAGCTGAAGTAAGGTCAGCAACAACTTCCTTTAACAGCCAGTTGTCACAACATTCACTGTAATTCAACTGTTTCCAAGTTTCAATAGCCAATTCCAACACTTATGTAATGACAATCACAATTTTGCTATTTGATAATAGATAGCAATTGCAATAGTATCACTATTATAGCCCCAAATGTTGTGTGAAGAGAGGTACTCAACTGATTGTTGTGCACTCTCTCTCCACATGTAAGGAATTGTCAGCTGTTTGGTCATGTTGTGCATGTTCCAGAAGAGGCATGAAAGTAGGTGTCCACTATATCGCAATCAAAATTTTATGCACCCAAATCTCCCTTTTTGGTATTTGACTTGTTACTGACCTCATTACACATTTCTATTGACATGTTATTACTTCATTAAATTTGAATTGACCTGTTACTGACTTCAGACTTTTTACTGACCTCATTACAAATTTGTATTGACCTGTTATTACAAATTTGTATCGTCATGTTACTGACATCATTACAAATCACAAATTTGTATTAACTTGTTACTGACCTCACTACAAATTTGTATTGACATGTTACTGACCTCATTACAAATTTGTATTGTCATGTTACACACTTCGTTACCAATCACAAATTTGTATTGACTTGTTACTGACCAGTACTATTGCATATTGGATGACCACATTTCAAACCCAGTTGTATTTGTCAAAGCTGACAAATTTTAGTCAGCTCTGACTAATGCCATCATTTCTGACTAATGTTGCACAGAACAGATCATAGCTTCATCCATCAAAAGGAGCACTCTCTGGCAATGCATTACTGTCTATCACTTGACCGAGAATATGCGACTCGACAGAACTCCAGAGAACACTGCACATGCTGCCTGACTCTTGCACATCGGTGCAGGCACAACAGTGGATGCTGCAGACACTATCCAGATTCTACACAACATGCTCTGCCATGGAAATACCATGGATCACCTTATCAACTCTACATATCCAGGCATAGAGCAGAGGAACAAGCCAGATCAGTACTATTTGGATAGGACCATTCTCTCCTGCACAAATGACAATGTTGATGTCATCAACTCTCTTCTCCTTGCCAGATTTCCTGGACCAGAGCATGTCTTCAACAGTGCTGATACAGTCTCATTCAGAGAGCAGGAGTTAAACAACTACCAGCCATATCCTGCAGAGTATCTAAACTCTATCAAAGCAAGTGGCCTTCCTCTCTCCAGGCTGGCACTTAAGATAGGCTGTCCTCTCATGCTTCTATGCAATCTGGATGTCACCATGGGTCTTTGCAATGGAACTTGACTTATCCTTCTTGAACCCAGATCACATGTATTGAAGTGCAGGATCATCAGTGGAGATGCACAGTTTGCAGGAAATATTGTTTTCATTCCTCGGAGCACATTGGAGCCTTCAGCAGAGACCTTGTCATTACCACTTTGTCGACATCAATTTCCAGTTCGCTTGGCATTTGCCATGACTATCAACAAGTCACAAGGCCAATCAGTATCCCATGTTGGGTTGGACTTGCAGACACCAGTGTTCTCACATGGGCAGCTATATGTGGCACTATCAAGGTGTACATCTGGAGAAAGGATCAAGGTGCTGTTGAATGAAAACAATGGAAATAACAGAACTGCCAATGTGGTATACAAGGAAGTGTTGAATGGACTTGTTTAGCAAAGGTGAGTAACTTGAAAGATTATTTACAGGAATTGGAAACTAATATAGATATCAACATAGACTTGGATTTAGAATTAGAATTAGAATTAGAATTAGATTTGGATTTGGATTGTACTTGGATTGAATCAAATGGTTGAAAAATTGACTGTGAGAAGACTTTAGGGCAGGTTACTTAACCTTGGTGGTGTCTATTCAATAACAAGTTAATAAAAGTTTGTAATAATGTCAACAACAGGTCAATACAAGTTTGTAATGATGTCAATAACAAGTCAATACAAGTTTGTAATAATGTCAATAACACCTTAATACAAGTCAGTAACAAGTAATAAAGTCAATAACAAGTCAATAACAGGTCAATACAAGTTTGTAATGATGTCAATAACATGTTAATACATGTTTGTAATATTGTCAATAACTCCTTAATACAAGTCAGTAACAAGTTAATATGGGTTTGTAATAATGTCAATAACAAGTCAATACAATTTTGTAATAAAGTCAATAACAAGTCAATAAAAGTTTGTAATGATGTCAGTAACAAGTTTGTAGTAAAGTCGATATAACAAGTCAATACAAGTTTGAATACAAGTTTGTAATAATGTGTTAGTTTGATAACCAAGTTAGACTTGAGTAACTGTAGTGGGATTAAGCATTGTGTTACATATATGCGAGCTGGCCCATGCCGGTGTCAGGCTGAGCGAGCAAAGCGAGTGAACGCGATGACAAAGGCATGGGTCATAAGCTCGTTCCCACAAAATGAACATAGCCTATGTTATACAGCTCGTCGTCTATTCATATCCCTGATCCCATCATGCCATCACTCTCACAAACGGTCGTAACATATGTAGTAGATGTAATAGATAATAATAGATGTACCTCACTTTGGGAGACCTAGGGTGTCTCAATTAAGTCAGAACTACTATATATTTTCTGCTAAACAGTGATAACATTGTTTAGTGGCATTAAAAAGACATCTGGCTCAAAGCGACTCAATCCGTGGAGTCAATACAAGGGGTGAGGATAAATTGCGAATAAGGGGAATGCCAGTGAGAGAAATGGCAGTGCTGATTCAGATGAAACTCAGAACCTGGACCAGAATAAATCTCTGAGTAATGATACATCATGGATAGGATGGATACGATACGATACGATAGGTTTACGTATGATATAGCTGATAAGGATGACTTGTTGTGTCATGAAAGTAGAACAGGCTGTTCCAAGGGAAGTATGATAGACAGGTCATCATGATGATCGCAAGTGAGTGTATCAACTGGAATAGGCATGGAGGTCCATTATAAATGGTTTAAGTGGCGACATCCATGTGGTGTTATATGGGATGTTGTGAGCCTTCAGTCATACATGTTGGAGCAGACTACATACGCTGCACAGAGGAAGAGATGACATGTTCCTTATAACCTACCTGGGGTTTAGTTAGTCTTAGAGCTAGGGTTTAGCAGAGGTAAGAACACTGTATATCTTCTATAGTACAGGTTCTCCTTATATACATAATAGTAAGGATGTCACATGACTCAGGAATGTGTTTACCACACGTATGCACAGTAAGCGCAGTAACATGTGTGTGCTGCATGCATTGCCTCATGTATGCAGCATGTATCAGAATTTAATTTCAACAGCTGGTGTCTGTTTTAATTCCTCTGTTGTAGATGTGGTGCCTCAGGAGATTGATCTCTGTTTTGAATAGTGTTGACTTCTTGGATGAACAGTAAAGTTCAGCTGCCCTCAGTGCTTCAAGGACCCCCACCATGTTCTTTGAGTATTCTGCAATGGAGGAAGACCAAATAATTATGTCATCAAGGTAGACATGACATATATTCCCTATCAGGTCTTTGAGCACAAGCATTACACAGCATTGGTGGGTTGCAGGTGAGTGTCAAGACCTGACTTACCCAATTGGATTCCCAATCTTTCCCAAACTCTTTTCAAATTTTTTTCTGACCTTGTCCATTGACATCCCAGCCACAGCACCTTCTAGTCATCAGACAAGTCATCACATGCCTTAGTAATCATTTGCTTACTCACTTTATTCCTAATACAGTCTTACCAATTCTGGTCACAGACACTTACCAAGACCCATTAGTAAACTTCTGCACTACCCATTATTCTTCTGGCCCTACTTATTTAAGCACCTGTAGCTTAGCCTTAGTCTCCAGTTTAAAAATTACTTGTACTTGTACTTGTGCTTATACTTGTACTTGCAATTGTCCTTGTATCATCCTTGCCTAATAACATCCTCTTCATCATCCTCAACTCATTCCTGAACCAAACCTTAAATCTTTTGACTCCTCTCAACTTAATCTCTTTATAAACCTCTGCTTCATTCTACCTTCGCCCTCTGTCTATAAACCCACTGGACATCCACATGCTTTCTGCTTGCAATTGGACAACTGATGAGGAGAAGGGTGCAACTTCTTATAAGTTGAAGCTGAGTCCTCTCTGGCCCTTTTTACCTGGCATGCTACAGCCTGGTGGACTCTGCCCAGAACCCCTGAACACCTCTGACCACCGATGACCGGGCCCAACTAGAAGTCTGGTGTACTCCTGACCAAGTCCCGATCTTGGTAGTAGTGATCTTGAATCGTGATAGTATTTGCAAACTCACACTTCTCTCATCAACCTACTCTATTCTGAACCTTATTCTATGTCCCATACAGAATCACATTCTCAGCAGACAACAAAAAACTCCCACCACACAGGCACTCTTCCAGGCTTATCAGCTATCTGACAATCAGTACTCCCAGCCTCTAGACACACTTCTACTTTTGGTGCCTCAGTCTGACCATCAAACATATTCATATTCTAATGAGTTGGCTCTGGTGCACCATCCACTAGCACCAATGCCATGTCTACACACTTGCCTTCAAAACCCCCTTGGATTCTGACTCAACTTGACTATGTGGGGAATGACAGGCAATCCAACCCTACTTACAAGGAAGCTACAGGTGAAGAGGATGGACTCCCTGGTGGACCCGATGATCCTAGTGGTCCTGACAGCCCTGGGAATGACCCCAATCCTGATGACCCTGGAGACCAACCTCCTTTAGGTGGAAATTCAGATCTGGACAACAGGTTTGTTGATGCACTGTTTGGCCTTTCAGACAGTCTCCACACACTCTGCCAGAACCAAGCCCCAAAGCCAGAGAAGATCAAAGTCAGGAAACCTGACACATTCAACAGTTCCAACCCCTGGAAACTTTGGGACTTCCTAGTCACTTGCAACCTCCATCTCCAAGATCACCCTCACATCTTTGCTTCCAATGAAAGGAAGATCTTCTTCATCATCTCTTATCTAAAGGGATCAGTGCTCAGCTAGTTTGAACCCAGCCTCAACAACCTGATGGATTCTGACCACTGGATGTGGAACTTTGAGATATTCCTCAGGGAGCTAGAGAGCAATTTCAGCCCTCATGATCCTTTGGGGAATGCTGAGAAGGCTCTTTCTGAGCTCACCATGAAGAAGGAAGGCAATATAGTCAAGTATAATGTGGACTTTTGGGAACTAGCCTCCTGGGTCAACTGAAACAAAGCCACTCTCTGTGACCAGTACTCCCACAGTCTTCTGCTTCATCTCCATATAGAGGTTTTGTGGGGCAGAAAGCCTGACACTCTGGCAGCCTTCCAGCTCAAGGCCCATGGCACTGACAACATTTACTGGATACAGGAAGAAGGGAATTGCCTTGACACCAAGACCTCCAGAACTCCTGAAAACTTTGGAAAAAAGGACTCCAAGGGTTCCCCAAACTCCAATTCTAATTCCAACTCTAGCTCTAATAATCAGTCCAAACCCAAGAGCCTGTCCAACTCTAATCACAGTAATCAACCCTCAACCAGTGCCTCCTCCAGATCCAAGAGTAACAAGCTAAAAGACTCCATCTCTGACAAGTTGGGAAAGAATGGCAAACTAACCAGAGAAGAATGGGAGTGCCAGATGAAGGAAGGTCTTTGCCTCTATTGTAGTGAAGAAGGACACTTAGCTGGCAATTGCAGAAAAGCCACAAAAGCCCATGCAGCCACAGTCTCTGAATCTGCACCAGATTCCACAGACTCAAAAATATAGTCTGCAACCCTCAGGAATATGCCAAGAGGGCTGAGGGTTGCATTGACCTTTCCCAGCTGGCTGCCTATGTTCGCCTCAATGTGGATGCTCTTTCCGACCCTGATTCCCTGACCATCCTCCTATCTGTTTCCAACTACATACCTACTCAAATCCTTATCAACTCCAGCTCATCCCACTGTGTTCTCGACTCCACTTTCATGCTAGAAAATCATTTCAGCACAGAAACAATTTTGCTGATCGGACTCTGACTGTTCAATGGAACTTGCAACTCCATCATCATGCAAGTCACAAAACTCCCAGTCACTTTTCCATCTGGTGAAGTGTTCAATCTGATGTTTTATGTAACCCCACTTGACTCTTCCTATTCTGCAGTCCTTGGACACAACTGGCTGAAGCATTACAATCCATTGATTGACTGGTCTTCCATTCAATAATCTTCTGCTCCACAGCTCATAGAGGTCCACCACCCCTAACATCTTCTGACCCTCTGACTTCTGAGTCACCTCTGAACCTTCCAGCAGATACTCATGCACCTCCTGCAATCTTGTTCATCAAAGCTGCTGCTGCATACATGCATGCTAGCAAACTTCCTGGGCCTATTGCCTTTCAGATAATCTTTTCCCCAGAAGGCCACACAGCCAAATCCTTGGTTGTCACCAGAAATCCTGTGGACCTTTCTGATATCCCTGAAGAATATCATGAGTTCAGTGACATCTTCAACAAACAGAAGGTAGACACCCTTTTTCCACATTGCCCTTACGATCTAAAGATAGAGATGGAAGATAATGTGCCCCTATCTCCGGGCTGTATGTACTCCCTCTCCCCATCCAAACCTGAGGCACTGCAAGTGTTCATCGAAGAGAATGTTTGTTCCAGCTTCATCCAACCCTTTTAAGTCACCTCATGGCACTCCTATACTCTTTGTCAAGAAGAAGGATGGTACACTCTGGCTTTTTGTTGACTACTGGGGCCTCAACCACATCTCAAAGAAGGACTGCTACCTGCTGCCACTAATTTCCAACCTCCTTGATGCACCCTGAAAATCCTGCATCTTCACTAAGATCAACCTCTGACATGCTTACCACTTGGTATGCATCACTGATGGTGATGAATGGAAGATGACATTCTGGACCCACTATGGGTCCTTCGAGCATAGGTGGCACGTCTCCTGCAAACTCTCCCTGGTGTTGACTATCAAGTGTTAGTTCAATAATTTCTGGGGTTGGAGGTCATTCTGGTGGTATGATTTGTTTGAAATTCTATGAGACGAGAACTTTGCACATTTTGGCATTGTAATATTTAACTGCCATCAGCAAAACTGATGTAAATGCACCTTTTCAATTTTGGATTCATTTTGTGTTCTATGTTCTGACCTTGCAATAAAATTCAGATAGATGCATCAAATTCTTGTAAATGCACCACATTTGGTTTCTTTTTATTCCAGCCTTCATGAGGCATATATTTTGGCAAGTGTTTGGTAAATGATTGATTCTGGAGATAAGCAGCATGCAAGACTGCATATTCCCAAAGGAATTCAGGAAGTTGATTTGCAGTTATCATTGCACAAGCAAGTTCTATGAGTGTTCAGTTCATCCATTTGGCAACACCATTCTGTGAAGGTGAATATGGTGCAGTATAGCAGATTTCCATACCATGTTCTTTGCACCAATTTATCAATTTGTCATTTACAAATTCTTTTCCTTGATCAATTTGAATGCCTTTAGGATTCCTGCCTTGAGTTATAAGATGTGCCAGGTAATTAATCACTGTTTGAGCTGCATCACATTTTTTCTTTAGACATTCAATGGTTGTATATTGTTTAGTGTCCACAAATGGCAAGTAATATTGATTGCTGTTGATTAATCTGATCAAATATTTTTCCCATAAGTCAATGGTTCCATATGTTGCTTCGCCTTTGTGCACACAACACAGTCAGGCATAGGGGAATCCTTATCCGCAATAAATCTGTCAACCATTTTTCCATCAAGTAATTTTTGAAGCCCGGTATATCCAACATGTCTAAAGCATTGATGCCATGTTTCCCATGTAGGCAGTGTAATATTTTTGGTGAATGTTTGATGAGATTGGATAATATTGCTTTGATGTGGGAGGTCTAATAACCATCTTTATGTGATATAAGTGGTTATAAATTTTTGTTCCTCATGCAACCAGCATTCCACCCTTTGTGATGAGCATAATCTTGCCATTTCTGCTGTTATAGTGTCTGCAAGCTGCATCCCAATACCCCAACAAGATTAAATTATTTTGCATTCCAGGTGCATAAAGAACATTTTCCAAATGGAGAATATAGTAAGTGCTATTGCATGTTGAATTTAATCCAATAGTTCCACAGCCTGAAATTAGTGCTTCTTTACCACCTACACCTGTTATGGATTAATCTCCCATAGGTGTGTAATCAATGAAGGATTCTCTTTGATGCATAATGTGGGACATTGTTGCTGTGTCAGCTAACCAATCATAATAGATCAATTGGTTATCATATGCATCAGTATTATTCACATTGAGAGTATCAAAGTTATACTGCTCTTCATCTGCTTGGAATGTAATGTGTTCTTCTCCTATTCACTTGTTGAGTACCCACCTTATTCTCCTTCTCTTTATTCTTGGCCTTCCTTTTATTCCAACAATTCTTTGCTTGATGCCCAATCTTCCCACAATTGTAACATTTGTTCCCATCAAATTTATGACATTTACTTGACGAGTGTCTGTCATGTTTACAATGATCACAATAAGGCTGTAATGAGGATTTGTGATCAGTGATTCAATCAACAAGGGATTTACTAGTACTAGTTGCATTCTGGGTTGCCATGAAGTTCACACTTCCATTAGCACCATTTTTATTTTTCCCATTATTAGATCTTGTTCAACTGCATCTTGTATTCCTCTCATAGCAGCCCAATAAATGCATTGGAGGATAATCTCCATTTAGGATCAGGATCTTTCATATTGTTGGCATTCCCATTATAAGGTTCAACATAGGTATGCCATGATGAAGGTAAGGATGTTGATATGATCACCTTAAAATGCATGTCAGAGACATGAAAGTCTTCATTAGGAAATCTATTGATGTGATCATGATATGACTTGAGGGTATCGAAATGCTTTAGAAGATTGTCTTCATCGTGGAGTTTGGTCTCATATAATAGACATTAAATATGATTTACTGTTTGATGTGCCTTATTTTCGTGAGTAACTGAGAGTGCTGAGTACATAGCTTCTGCAGTCAATTTTGATCTGACATGATTCATTTGCGAAGAAGTGATGTTATGTATGATTACTTGCTGTGCCCAAGTATTATTTTTATTCCAATTGTGTGTGCCAATGGGATCCATAGATTCATCTGGTTGATAAATCTTGCCAGTGATGTGCCTAGTTACATTGCAGTTGAAAAATACTCTCTTTATCCTCTCTTTCCATTCATGCCAGTTCTCATCAGTCAAATGATCATGATTGGTGATCTTGTTTACATCTGAATATTCTTTGGTATGAATTAAATTGATAGAGAGTTCTGGATTGGGATCATTATGTGTAGTTCAATTTTTCTTGCCTTGATGGACCCTAGATGGGTTTTTAGGGGTTAGGCCCCCTTGGTCACCATAGTCCAAGAAAAGGTCTTCTTGTATAAAATCATTGTCAGGGTCAGGGCCCATAACCTGTTAGAAATTAAGCTGGGAGACTGATAGTAAAGAGTAATATTTCTCTTTAGAGGTAGTGGGAGTTTAGCACAGAGGGGAATGTCTTGTGTTTGCCTATACTATGGCTGTATGTATATGTGATATAAATAGAACCCACATCAACCATGCATCAAAGAAGCTGTTCTATTAGTAATATCTGGCCTCAGACCATGAGCTTGGATTGCCTATCCCAACAAGGCTGGTTTTCCATTAATATGTAACCTCAATCATATGAATGGAAAAGTGTCAGACTCAACAATGAGCAAGAAAGACATGTGCAACTAAATATGGTCTTTAATTGCATACATGGGTGCACTATTGTGGTATATCATGCTGTTGCCTGCTAACAACTAACATCCTCTGTGCCTTTACTATGTAGGCAACCAGGAAAGGTTTGATGTAAACCTAACATGCACTAAGGATGAACTTGTCAGGTTGGGCCATGGCTATGCCTGGCATGAATAAGTCCTCACTTCATAAACTTTTCTCTCTTTTTCTTTGATGCAAGCCATATGGCAGATAACATATACAGTTGTGGAATAAAACAAACAAACTAGAGTCTGGCTTTCAATAATGTACAGCAGAGGTGATATCACCAAAAAACAGGTCTTAGCATAGACAAATATTAAGCAACTCATAAGTATTGAAGTCATAGGAATTACTAACAAAGCAAGACACCAGTTTGAAATTTGTATAGGATGAGACTTTCATAATGTATACCATTAGGCATAAATTGCAATATTTGCCTGTTTTCCTCTGCAATGTAGAAGATCTGTAGTGGGTAGTAATTGTCCATCATATACCATGTTGGCACCAGTAGAGATGCCATTATGAAACCATATCTGTTCATTAATCATGACATGTGAAGTATAATGCTGTTCTCCATAGTAAGTAACACCCTGGAGTTTCATATTGCAAGATTGATTGTTTCTACAAGTTATTGTTACCTCTGGATCTATACATATATCCTTGCCTTCAAACTCAAATACAATTAGATCTGGAATTCTTGAAAATGAGTATGTGCATTGAATAAGGATTTGTGCCAGCAGGTAAAACATATGAATAAATAGAGTGGTATTGACTATGCATGATAAGATGTCCCTCACTACAGGTGAGCTGGGAAGTCACCATCTCTGTTGGTGTTTTAAACATGTACTCTAATAGCCTGACCACAGAATTATATCTGCCCCAGTGTAGGCCAGCTAATTGCAAATCATCTAAAGCCATTCTGAATGTCCCTTTAACAGATTCCAATGAAGTTTGATTATAAGAGTGATCATTAAATCCATTACAGGTCTCGTCTAGCAGGTCACAGTTCATGCTATAAAAGGATTGTTTCCAGTGTGTTGGATTATTCCTCCAAGTGAGTATAATATAGTAAATACAGAATCATATGCACAGCTGTTATTACTCCATATCAAGCCAGTAGGAGTCAAAATCTGAAATTTTGCACCACCAGATGCTATGTGGACTGGTTTTTGCTTTTTTATTTATGTTTTCAGTTGTAGAATTATTTATTGGTTATCAAGCTGAGTTTTCTCTTTAAGGATTTAATTAAAACAGAAGCAGGATTAGCTTTTGCTGGAGCTGCTGCAGCATGCTTCATATGCTTCACATGCTTCTTCTGTTTTTGTACAATTTTCCATCTGATATCTTCTATTTCAGGTTCTAACAAAGGATATCTGGAATTCCACCTAATGGCTTTGTGTACTGCAGATGGTACATGACACATTCCTTTTCATTGTCTAAATGCCATGATCAGCATATTTCTCTGATCACCATCCACACTTTTGTGCAATTTTCCACTATATCTCCAGTCAGTAATTTATCAAGCAACTGTAGCTCTCTGAATTCTTGTCTTAAGGCACCAGAAGCACCACCTGTGATTTTCTGAGGATAAAATGACTGTGTTATTAGTGTACCAGCTGCAGTTGCAGTGCATGAAAAGAATGCTGTATAATAAGACTGATGAGCACAATTGTCATTAAGGTTTACCACATTATAAGACCTTGTTTTACTCTGAGATGCATAGTCTGTTATATGCAGTAATGATTGATATGTCATGGAAATTATCATTACATACAGATGGTTGTCCAGATATGAGGAGATGATATGAGTGTTTGTAAAAATGCAATGTCTGTAGGTGTACAAGCTTTGTATATCATATTTTCTAATGCAGTATAAAATTTAGCATCTTCTGGAGTCTGTTGTTTTTGTCTCACATCTTCCTGAAGTATAACTACTGTAGCTACTTGATGCCACAATGATTTTCCTATTGCTTCTTCCTGTGATCTCTGAATTGATGCAACAGCTCCAATATTTTGACTGTATAAATATGTTCCTTCACACCTACAACTAGTGGTAGCTGTGCAAAATCACCTGCAAACAGCATACTCAAACCTCCAAAAGGCTGCTCGGGAATGTTTAATGCAATAGCATGAGATAAAATACATATCATGACAAGATAATATAGACACCTCATAGTCTACACCAATAAGTCTAGATCTCACCTGAGCTAAATTTATAAGTCCTTTCTCATTATAGTCACTAATACCAAAAAGTGAGTGATAAGTTGATCCTTCAAGCAAAGCAGCTGTGCTTCCTGTTGGTGCTGCTACTATAAATCAATGTGATTCACTTCTTTTCTTGAGAAGGATTTTAAAGCTTTTAAAACTTGAGACTTGCCACCAATATACATCCATAGAGGTTCTGAATAAGAATCACTAGCATGTGTTGCTGCAATGCAAAATGCTTTTTCTTGCTCAGTGTTAAGACTGGATTCCTCAACTATAGTATCAAGGGCCAGTTGTGTGTCAGACTTGTGGATTTTTTTGGTTAGATAAGATTTGTCAGCAATCTGGCCACAACTTTGCATAACTGCTCTAATGCCCTGGCTGTCTTTGACAGTATTGGGATCAAAGAGAGCTTGGGATGGTCACCCATGAGAGGCAGGACTAAATGACAACCTGGGAACAAAAATTGCCTCTGCAGCATCTTCATGAACATCAGTTACAAATCCTAAGTCATTGTGATAGTAGCTACCACACTGAAACTGCACCCATGTACCTGCCTTTGCAGGTTTGCAACTGAGATGAGGGCATCAAGAGTTTAACACAATCTTCTAGTGGCACAGATGTTAAACAGGATTTGTTTAAACCAACAAACAACACAGGAGTAATGCCCTTGAGAAAGGAACCAAGTAACAATCTTGCATCGACTGTAGATCAACAAACTCGATATAGACTGCTTCTGGGAGGTGGTCATGGTAGAAAACAGAAAGCACAGTGGAATGCAAAGGTTAAGACGCTGTGGCTTCCATGCATTTGATCAGTAGCTCATATTTGCAACCTTCCTGAACAGAGGTCAAGGCACTGAAAATCAAGAGAGTGGGGAGAACATACATCAACAGATAGTTTCCAAATTTCCAAATCTTGCAAGAAAGAATAGCATGCTGCAGTTTCAACCATGTCTACAAGGCCCAAATTCTGCGATAAAACTGATGCTGATGGGGATGTGGTTCCAACACCAGCATATCAATCCTTGATATCCAGAGTGATGCCTTCCAAATGTGCTGCCTCCTCTTCCACGATTGCATCAGCAAGTGATGGACAAAAGTGAGAGGTTTCTGCAGGAGGTTTATTGGGAACAATGAAACCTAGAGGATTCACTCAGTTCTCACCAGAAGAGAAAAATGTATCCTTACCATCCTCCTCTTCCTCCTCCATTTCTGAATCTCACTCATTGCCATCCTGAATTCCTGATCAATGAATGCCTTCTAGGTCTAGAAAAGACAATAATGATGACTTCTGAAAAAATAATTGAGTGCCAAGCATAGTGTAAGTTAGGACTTCATACCTTTGCCTATTTAACCAATTGCTTAGACATATGCGACCTTACTTTGCAACAGTATGATACTCATAAAAATCTTTACAACTGCAGAATATCTCAATGCATATTATTTACACTGCTACACAGGATCGCAGATGTACTACTATTAGGAAACAGTCTTCTAACATGCCTATTACATAATACTATTTTTATTTTATTTTATTTTATTTTACTTTATTTTATTTCATTTTATTTCATTTTATTTCACCAAAATATGCTACCAAACACCTATACATGCATTATTTGTCAGTGTGAAAATTTTCTATGTACACGCATCAATATGTACGTGCATGTGCGCATGCATCCATAATAACATACTACAATATATGTAACATAGTATATAACCCTAAAATAAATACTAGGAGACCTCAGTTGAGTTCTCTTAGGTATTCCATTCACAATAGTGGTGCAAAACACCTATTTCAGCCAACTAATCTATTTTTAACCCATTGCATCAAATCCATCAAACCCCCCCATCATGTGCATGCACTCCGCCACCTTCTTGTAGGAGAGCCCACACGGTCTAGCTAGCAGAACAGTGGGTGTCACCCTAACAACTACTTACTCCATTCTCCAGTTGGTAGGTGATGGTTGAAGGCAGAGGAAGGAAAATATAACAATGTCAATTAGTACACAACATAGCATGTTCAGCATGGAAGTTGCCATTTAGAATGCTGCTTATTCATCATTTTGGCAAGAGCTGGAATTAATTGTATATACATATCTACCTTGCTTTCATAAGCTGACACCAGGCCTTGCCTTATTTTGCAACCACCATTGATCGAAAGGCAGCACTCGTCATTAGGACAGCTGCAACCAGACAACTGATCAGATCTGGTTTAGCCAAGATTTACATTACTCAATTTGGATGACTATTTTAGGTAGTTACTAGCCAAATTCAGTAATAACCCCAAGATCAGGCACTGTTGGAAGGGTTATTGATCTGAAGTGCCCAATAGCCGAAATCACATGTTTTGCCATGTTTGGTACCCAAAATAGCTGGGTCACATGACTTGAAATTTTGCGAAAAAATTCTGCAGCCAAATCTTGACTCAGCTGAAGAAGTGACTCATCACAGATTATGTCATCATGTCAGAACAAGCAACTTCAAATCCTGGGCACAATCCTGTTCCCATGCCTGTTCTAGAAGCCAAAATTGATGCTCTAACAGCACAAATGTCTCAATTAGTGTCATTATTAGCAGCATTGCAGCCCAAACAAGCACAAACAAAAGCAGAGACAGTGGAAGATAAAGATGATGAGATGGAGGAGATGGTGGAGTGGATGTCTCAGGAGGGTGAGCATGCAGAGGAGAGATCTGAGAGTGGAAAAATGTGTTTGCCTAAATATGCGCCCCCACAAATATTTGATGGTACCATGGAGAACACAAAATCCTTTATCAGCTCTATAGTCTTGTATATTCATGGGAGAAAGCCCAAATTTCATATGACTGAATCTAGAATTATGTTTGCTCTCTCATACATCCAGGGAGGAAAAGCACAGTTCTGGAGAAATGAAGCCATTAATCAAATTGCCATGGGATATAAACTGTTTGCAAGCTTCAGGGAATCTTTGGAAAGATTGGAGGCACAGTTTGGAGACCCTAACTCAAAGGCGACAGCGAATGCAAAATTAAAAACTATGCGCCAAGGTTCTCTGACTGCAGATGAATTTATTTTGCAGTTCAAGGCAGAAGCGTCACAGACAGATATGGGAGAAGCTGCATTGGTAGAATTTTTGAAGGCAAGATTAAATCCCTCATTATTCAAGTCTATCTATCGACTACCTTCTATGCTGGAGAGGTTGGATGAGTGGTATAATTGGGCAATGCATCTTGATCGGCAATATTGACAGGAACAGGCAGAATGGAAATTGATGTATGGGAATGCCAGATTTGGAAAGTCATCAGGAGGAAAGTCTGAGAAAGGAAGGACACATCAGATACAAGTCTGAGGGCACAGCCACCAGCCATGGCAGTGACACCTATTGTTAAGGAATCAGCAGCATCGACAGATGTGATGGATGTTGATCGAGTAGGGAGATGAGCTCCACTTCAATGTTTTAATTGTGGGCAATTAGGGCATATGGCTCGAAATAAGTTAGAGGAAGATAAGCAGAAGAATTTTGTGGTAGAGTCCCAGTGAAGGTTTCCCCATTGGTGACCCAGAATCAATATAATGTATTAGTATCCAAGAAAACCCAGAGTGAACCCAAAAGAGAAATTGAAGAGTATGACCATCATCATTTATCCAACAAAGAAAAATGCTTAGCCTTATTTCCAAAGACCCCTAAATTCTTTATTCACTCAGTGCAGATAGAACCCAAAATCAGCTTGACAGTAGGATTGAAGACAGTGGACATGCATGCAGCAATTAATGTAGAGGCATTGCTTGACAGTGGTGCTACCAGATTATTTATTAATTGATCCCTAATTACTGGAAACAGTATTTGCATGCATAAACTGCCACAACCTATAATGGTGTACAATATTGACAGTATGATCAATCATGGAGGAACTATTAAGGAGGAAGTGACAATGATATTGAAGTATCAGGATCATCAAGAAAGAGCCGTATTTGAGGTGTGCAACCTTGGGAAAACCAATCTGATAATTGGATGTCAGTGGTTATAAAAGCATAATCCAGAAATTGATTGGAAAACTGGGAAGGTATACATGACTCATTGTCCTAAAGAATGTAATGTATATGGGAGGAAAGTAAAACAGGAGAAGAAGGAAAAGAAAGAGAAAGAACGTTTGAGGAAGTATTCTGTTATAATGGAGGAAGTGGAAGATGAAAATATGCCAAACGGGGAAGTTTCAATTATGACCAGTAAGGAAGAACAGAAGCAAACCTTTAGGGAAATTTGTGGAGGACAGTCATGGGATAAAAATGTGGAGAAAGTGGAGAAGCCAGTGAAGGAGTGGGTGCCAAAAGCCTACCATAAATATTTGTCAGTTTTTTAGAAGAAGGAATCAGAGCGGATGCCAGTGTGAAAGCCATGGGATCATGCTATTGAGATGAAGCTGGGATTTGTGCCGAAGAAGTCAAAAGTCTATCCATTATCTCCAAAGGAACAACAAGAAGTGGATGCATTCCTTAATGAACAGTTGTGCAAGGGATACATATGACCTTCGAAATCACTGCAGACATCACCAGTATTCTTTGTACCAAAAGAAGATCAGAGGAAGAGGATGTGTACAGATTATAGGTATTTGAATGAGTGGACAGTGAAGAACGCGTACCCTTTGCTGTTGATCTCAGAGATAATTGACAAGGTGGGAAAGGCCAAGGTTTTTACAAAATTGGATTTATGCTGGAAGTACAACAATGTATGGATAAAGAAAGGAGATGAGTGGAAGGCAGCATTTACTATGCATCGAGGATCCTTCGAGCTGCTAGTCATGTTTTTTGGGATGACCAATAGTCCCCCAACCTTCCAAAATATGATGAATGACATTTTCAAGGATGTGATAGACAAAGGCATGGTGATAATATTTATTGACAACATTTTGATATTCATGGAGGATGAAGAAAATCATGAGGCGATAGTGCAGGAGGTGTTGAAGAGATTGGCAGAGAATGATTTATTTGTTAAACTGGAGAAGTGTGTGTTTTGGGCAAGTGAGATTGAGTTCTCGGGATTAAAGATTGGTCCTGATGGAATCAAGATGGATCCTATCAAGGTACAGGCAATTGTTGATTGGCCCATGCCTACCCATATCAAGGAAGTTCAGGATTTCTTGGGACTCGCCAATTTTTATTATCCCTTTGTTCATAATTTTTCCAAAATTGCTGCACTAATACACAATCTTACGTGAAAGGGAGTAGTGTGAAGATGGGGAGAACAGCAGCAGACAGCATTTGAGGAGTTGAAGAGGAAGTTTGTGGAAGAGCCAATATTGGTCCAAGTAGATTTCACATGTCCCTTACAAGTGGAATCAGATGCATCTGACTTTGCTACTGGAGCAGTATTATCAATGCTATGTGAAGATGACAAATGGCATCCTGTTAGGGCAACACCCACTGTTCTGCTAGCTGGACCATGCGGGCTCTCCTACAAGAAGGCAGCGGGGTGCACGCATGTGATGGAGGGATTGATGGTTTTGATGCAAGGGGTTAAAAATAGAATAGTTGGCTGAATTAGGCTTTTCACACCACTATTGTGGATGGAATACCTAAGAGAACTCAACTGAGGTCTCCTAGTATTTATTTTAGGATTATATACTATGTTACATATATTGTAGTATGTTGTTACAGACGTGTGCGCATATGAATGTACATGCACATACATATTAATGTGTGTAAATAGAAAATTCCCATGCTGACAAATAATGCATATATAGGCATTTGGTAGCATATTTTGGTGAAATAAAATAAAATAAAATAGTATTATGTAATAGACATGTTAGGAGACTGTTTCCTAACACATCCTTGTGCATATTTATCTCAAGGGTTAAATGATGTGGAGAGGAATTATGATGTGCATGATAAAGAGATGTTGGGAATAATACAAGCATTGGAAGCATGGAGACATTATTTGGAGGGATGTATGCATCAGATCAAAATCTGGACAGACCATCAAAACCTGCAGTACTTTATGTCTGCTAAAAAGCTTAACTGTTGACAAGCATGTTGGGCATTATTCCTATCACATTTTAATTTCCACATGGTCCACAAAGCAGGAAGCTTGATGAGGAAAGCAGATGAATTATCCAGACATACAGATCATAAAAGGGGGGTGGAGGAGGACAATAAAAATATTACCCTACTCAAACCTGAATACTTTTGTATTTGTGCTATGCATCAAGGGCATTTATTGGTGGATAGCTCAGAGATGGAAATGTTGTCTAAAATTAGGCAATGTTCAGAGATGGATAATGAAGTAGTGGAAGCTGTGAAAGCTTTGAGAGGAGAAAAGAAAGGTAATATTAAAGGAGATGAATGGGTTGAAGAACCAGGATTAGTATTGTTCAGAGGAAAGGTGTATGTACTGAAGGATCAAGATTTACAAAGGGAGATCATACAGTTACATCATAATACACCAGCTGCTGGACATCCAGGAAGGTGGAAGATGTTGGAGTTGGTGATGAGAAATTATTGGTGGCCCAAAATTTTAAAGTATGTGTTGGGGTATGTGGATGGGTATGATATGTGCATGAGGAGAAAGAAATTCCAGAAAAGCCTGCAGGGAAATTAATGCCAAACCCTATACCTAAAGCGCCATGGTGAGACATATCTGTGGACTTTATTACAGGATTACCTGAAACTCAAGGATACGATGCAATATTTGTAGTATGTGACCGCTTCACAAAGGAAGTCCATATCATTTCTACTACAGCAGAAACCTCATCATTGGGCTTGGTGCACCTCTATCTAAATCAGGTATGGCTGTTACATGAATTACCTGATACGGTTATCTCCAATTATGGATCACAATTTGCTTCTGCATTTATGCAAGAGTTAAATAACATATTGGGGATTTAAACCAAATTATCTACAGCATATCACCCACAAACCGATGGGCAGACAGAGAGAATGAATCAGGAGTTGGAGCAGTACCTACGCATGTTTGTCAATCACCAACAAACTGATTGGCCTGAATGGTTGGCAATTGCAAAATTTTCCCACAATAATAAATTCCATTCGGCTACTTGCATGTCACCCTTCTTTGCTAATTATGGGTATCATTCCAGAATGGGAGTAGAACCATGAAGGGAAGTCAAGGTACAATCAGTGGAGCACTTTGTGTCAAAAATGCAAAAGGTGCAGGAGGAAGCAGAGGCAGCATTGATGAAAGCACATGATGACATGATGCGACATGCAGATTGTACTCGAGCTGTTGCTCCAGAGTATGGCTAAGTATTAAGGATCTAAATATTCCACGACCTTCAAGAAAGCTTACAGAGAAGCAAGTTGGCTTATATCTGATTTCTAAAATAATTTCACCCAATGTGGTAGTGTTAAAATTACCTCAGTCATTCAAGATTGATCCTAAAATTAACATTTCCCATTTGTGCCCTTACTGCCCACCCACTATTCCCAGTCAACAAACTACTCCACAGCCTCCAATAATGGTAGAAGGTGCTCCAGAATATATTGTGGAAGAGGTTTTGGACTCACATCTTCAATAAAATAAATTGGAGTTCTTAATCAAGTGGAAGAACTACACCGACAAAAATAATTCATGGGAACCCAAGGAGAATTGTAAGCATGCGCATAAAGCAATTGCCCAATTCTTTAAACATAAACCAAATGCTCCGTGTCGCATTGCTAGAATGGTGTATGAGGGAATGAATTTCCAGCCTTACCAGAATTTCACAGAGGGGACAGATATGATATTTTCTCGCCTGGAAGTCGAGGCATAAAAGGGGGGTAATGTTAGGAAACAGTCTCCTAACATGCCTATTATGTAATACTATTTTTATTTTATTTTATCTCATTTTATTTCATTTTATTTCACCAAAATACACTACCAAATGCCTATATATGCATTATTTGTCAGCATGGGAATTTTCTATTTACACACATCAATATGTACGCGCATGTGCATGCACATCCATAATAACATACTACAATATATGTAACATAGTATATAACCCTAAAATAAATACTAGGAGACCTCAGTTGAGTTCTCTTAGGTATTCCATCCACAATAGTGGTGCAAAACACCTATTTCAGCCAACTAATCTATTTTTAACCCATTGCATCAAATCCATCAAACCCCTCCATCATGCACACGTGCCCCGTGGCCTTCTTGTAGAAGAGCCTGCATGGTCTAGCTAGCAGAACAGTGGGTGTCACCCTAACAACTACTTACTCCATTCTCCAGTTGGTAGGTGATGGTTGAGGGCAGAGGAAGGAAAATATAACAATGTCAAATAGTACACAACATTAGCATGTTCAGCATGGAAGTTGCCATTTAGAATGCTGCTATATTGGACATTGTTTGGTTTGAAAGCCTTTTCACTCTTGTTCTGATCCCACCACCATCTCACCACTCGATAGACAGGGTTCAAGCAGTTGCATGGTAAGTACAGAATTCTTAGACTTGCAGTTGTATTGTAAACAGGTTAGCTAACCAGCAGGCTGTGCTTATTATGAACATCAAATGCCTGTTTATATATTACAATACATATCTACACTTGTCGCTGGCAATATCTTGGGTGACATTAGTTTGCAACATCAAAGTGATCTGGGCAAGTACAACTTGGTGAGGAGGCTAGAACAAAAAATATTAAGTACTATTGGATGAAAACGTAGATAATGTAGCATAGCATATTTGTAAATACTGTAATATGATTTCAATACCTTATGTCGTCGTAAGAGTGGGTTCTGAGGGTAAGAAGCATTTTCATAGGCCTCTGCACCTATCTCATGATCACATGACTAGCTCCGGTATCCACACAGACTTTTGCTCGATTTCCCCCTTTTCGCATGGTCCATGCCTTGGTGCTAGGGGCTAGCAGATGCCAGGGTATAAGACAGTTGAAATGCGACTAGGGGCTTCTCTGTTGCTTCCTCTTGTCCACCATCACTTGCAAGCAACACAGGTAAGCGCTTCGCGCCCATATTGCTACCAGTCTCTTACTTTCACAGTATTGTTGTTTAAGGCTTCGCCTATCCAAATAACTTATTCACATTGTAAGAGTCCTCGCAATTAATTCAAGGATCTCAAGTTTCAACTAGAATTTCCATCTGGTCTTCTATTATAGCTTCGTTATTTCTATCCAGCTGATTCTTACCAATTTAATCGGATCATTCAGAAACATTCAATTTCTTGGCCCTCCCATCCCTCCCTGTTTTAGTTTACTTTTGTTGTGTTATTTTGTATTGTATCTTAGTCGAGCGCATCTGCTCCCTCACATATTTGATTTTGGGATCCGCCTAGGTGGATCTCAGTTTTCCCGCTACTACTTCACTTTGAGCCAGCAGCAGAGGTAACATATACATAGCATGTACAGAATATAAATGCCACCCGTGTGCCAAAGGCACATCTGAAAAGCTTGTCATACCTAATCATGAATCGGCTTAAGCTTATTACATATGCAACCGGCGCTCACCTCACAACTTGCCATGGCAGTAATATCAAATGAACTTTGAAAACACTACATCCCACTAGAATCCAACCCAGAGGTATTCACCCAACTCATCCGAACCCTAGGCATAGGATCTCTCGAATTCACCGACGTCTTCTTGATCGATGACACCCAACCTGATCTCCTCACCATGGTACCCCGCCTAGTCTTTGCTCTAATTCTTGTCTTCACAACCACAGAAGCTTACGAGAAACAACGTGCACTGGAAGAAGCCGATAGAGAGGAGTACACAGGGTATGGTGATGGAGAAGACGTGATTTGGTTCAAGCAGACTATCCATAACGCGTGTGGCCTATATGCCATCTTGCATGCTGTTTCAAATGTCTATGATGGTGATAATGGCACTTCTCGGCATTTCGTCAGTGAGTTCATTGGCTGTGTAATCTATTCTAACTGTGTAGGAGATGTGATACTTACCAAGAGCCCATCACCCCCGGTAGCACCTAACTCTGTCCTTGACGAACTTCTAAAGAAGTGCATACCTTTGAACCCTCATGGACGCGTGTTGGCCCTCGAAGCATCTGAAGAGCTCGAAGCTGCTCATGCTGATGCTGCACAACAGAATGACATGATAGCACCTGCCAACGCTGAAGATGAGGTTGATTTTCACTATGTTTGTTTCACTAAATCGTGGAGTGGTCATTTGTATGAGTTGGACAGGGATAAGAAGGGTCCTATCAAGAGGAGCATGGCGCCACGAGATGAGGATTTGTTTGGGCCGACTGCACTCAAGCTGGTCAAGGAGTATCTTGAGCGAGAAGATAGTGAGAACTTTAATTTCAGTCTGATGGCCCTTACTCTGGCAGAATCATCAATGTGTGAGGCGACTTGGATAAAATGCGGCTTAACATTACACAGAACATACGAGTATCGACAGAGATTAACGATGAATATATTCCGATAGGTCCTGCGGAGTGAAAAATGATATCAGTTCTCGTCCATTACGAGGGTATATGTTGGGCCTTACTCCACACACAAATCCTCGCTATACACAAGATATAGTCAGATCTATAGTATCAGAATATAGGATGTGTGAACCCACTTTGCAGGCCACATATAACAAGTCTTGGCACTGTCTCCCACATAAAAACCAAAGAGGGATCCATAGTCAAACAAAGCACCCGAACCAATGGTGTTCAGCACCCGTCAGGCTACAAAGTCGATCTCAACAACCTTCTGACCAATGGCGCCATTTGTTGGAACAGAGCCACCATGATGAGAGGTCATCGGTGCAGTGGCACAACCACTAGTAATCGTATCCCTGCTCCTGGACTGCTCACATGTTAGGGTAAGGTGCTCAGGAGCCTTGGAATTAAAGATTGGTCCTGATGGAATCAAGATGGATGCTATCAAGGTACAGGCAATTGTTGATTGGCCCATACCCACCCATATCAAGGAAGTTCAGGCTTTCTTGGGACTCGCCAATTTTTATCATCACTTTGTTCATAATTTTTCCAAAATTGCTGCACTATTACACAATCTTACATGAAAGGGAGTAGTGTGGAGATGGGGAGAACATCAGCAGACAGCATTTGAGGAGTTGAAGAGGAAGTTTGTGGAGGAGCCAATATTAGGCCCAGTAGATTTCATGTGTCCCTTATGAGTGGAATCAGATGCATCTGACTTTGCTACTGGAGCACTATTATCAATGTTATGTGAAGATGACAAATGGCATCCTTGTGCATATTTGTCTTGAGGATTAAATAATGTGGAGAGAAATTATGATGTGTATGATAAAGAGATGTTGGGAATAATATGAGCATTGGAAGCATGGAGACATTATTTGGAGGGATGCATGCATCAGATCGAAATCTGGATGGACCATCAAAATCTGCAGTACTCCATGTCTGCTAAAAAGCTTAACCATCGACAAGTGCATTGGGCATTATTCCTATTGAGTTTTAATTTTCACTGAGTCCACAAAGTGGAAAGGTTGATGAGGAAAGCAGATGCATTATCCAGATGTACAGATCATAAAAGGGGAATGGAGGAGGACAATAAAAATATTACTTTACTCAAACCTGAATACTTTTGTATTTGCACTATGCATCAAGGGCATCTATTGGTGGATAGCATGGAGATGGAAATGTTGTCTAAAATTAGACAATGTTCAGAGATGGATGATAAAGTAGTGGAAGCTGTGATAGTTTTGAGGGGAGAGAAGAAAGGTAATATTAAAGGAGATGAATGGGTTGAAGAACAAGGGTTAGTGTTGTTCAGAGGAAAGGTATATGTACCAAAGGATCAAGATTTATGAAGGGAGATCATATGGTTACATCATAATATGCCAGCTGCTGGACATCCAAAAAGGTGGAAGACATTGGAGTTGGTGATGAGAAATTATTGGTGGCCCAGAATTTCAAAGTATGTGTTGGGATATGTGGATGGGTGTGATGTGTGCATGAGGGGGAAGAAATTTCCAGAAAAGCCTGCTGGGAAATTAATGCTGAACTCTATACCTAAAGTGCCATGGCAAGATATATCTGTGGACTTTATCACAGGATTAACTAAAGCTGAAGTATATGATGCAATATTTTGATGAGGAGTTGTCAGGTAGGCATAACCACCCATAGTCGGCTGAAACAAAGTCCGCAACCATAAGTGATGCACCCTTGCCCCCCCATAGCTGCATGTTGGTGATATGCCTAGTCCTTCTTTCCTGAACGGGATTTGATCCAATAAAAATCAACCCCTTATTATGATATGGGAGTGGGCTGCTAGTAGTGGGTAAATCTTTTCATGGTCTCATGTGTGCCCCATGCACTCATCATCAAAAGCTGTGCGGACACTGTTAAATTCACAAAGGAAACAGTCTCCTGACATGCCTATTACATAATAATATTTTATTTTTATTTTATTTTATTTTATTTCACCAAAATATGCTACCAAATGCCTATACACACTTTATTTGTCAGCATGGGAATTTTGTATTTACTCACATCAATATGTATGCATGCATCGGTAGCAACATAGGACAATATATGTAACATAGTATATAACCATAAAATAAATACTAGGGGACCTCAGTTGAGTTCTCTTAGGTATTCCATCCACATTTGTGGTGCGAAATGCCTATTTCAGCCAACTAATCTATTTTTAACCATCAAACCCCCCATCATGCGCGCGCGCCCCACTGCCTTCTTGTAGGAGAGCCTGCATGGTCCAGCTAGCAGAACAGTGGGTGTCACCCTAACAAGCTCACAAGAACAATAGTTCCTATGACAACTACATTAGTGAACATGAATCCAGATCGACTGGTCTCAGCCATAAGTAGGTGGTATGTGCAGGATGGAGAGTTCTATCTGATGAACATATAACTAGTATTCTATAGCATTAACCAATTTTTCGTGGGCAATAGACCCATTCCTGGAATGTCTGTGGTTAGATGTGGGTAGCCACTGCTCTCCATCATACCATTTGCTGCCTAAAGGGTTATTATATCGTAATGAATGTTCATAACTTGGGTTTCTCATCTAAGTACTCTCTGCCCACCAGAGACATTCTCTCTTCTGGTTTAACAGCTCATGTTGAAATTAAATCCTCATACATGCTGCATACATGAGGCCATGCATGCAGCACACACATGTTACTGCACCTACTGCGCATACATGTGGTAAACACATTCCTGAGTCATGTGACATCCTTACTATTATGTATATAAGAAGAACCTGTACTGTAGTAGATATACAGTGTTCTTACCTCTGCTAAACCCTAGCTCTAAGACTAACTAAACCCCAGATAGGTTATAAGGAACGTGTCGTCTCTTCCTCTGTGCAGCGTATGTAGTCTGCTCCAACAGGTTATGGGCCCTGCTGGGCATGTCGCGAATGCGCCTTAACTGGCTGTGAACGACGTTGACTTCATTGTCTCCAAATTGTAACCTTGCGCTCTTCATGAGCTGCATTGCACTCCCTGCGAGCTGCATTTAAAAACCCAGGTTGACTAGGGTTAACCACTCTGAAGGAGTGTTTTTGCCTGAGATTATGGAACATGTTTTCTTGAATAAGAGGACTGATTGAGCGCTTTTACCAGCTGCCACTATAACATCATGTCTTCAACTCTTGAAAAACTTGTACAAACTTTTGATGGCTCTAACTACATTCAATGGGTTGACTCAATGAAGGTGTGGCTCAGGTCTCAGGGCCTCTGGCAAATAACTAGCAGGATGGAACTAAAACCACCCCTGGCGCCTCCTTTGACGGCGACAAACGCTGCACTAGTAGCGGAAGCTAATGCCAAGCTCCAGACCTGGAACAATAAGAATGACCAGGCGATTGGTAGCCTAGTGCTCTGCCTGGCCCCCTCTATTTGGCAGCATGCCAACACCAAGGACACTGCTGAGGAGGTGTGGGATCTCATCCGCACTGACTATGGTGTCAATGGCCCCTCCCAAGTCTTTGCGGACTTTAGGTCTGCAATCGCAATCAAAATTCCGGCTGTGAATAATGGGGGAACCAGAGGAAGCAGGTTATATTAAAAAGATAACCAAGGAAGGAGGAGATAAGCTTATTCACTGGCTGTTATCAAAAGCAGTCAAACCATCGAGCAAAATAAGCCAAGTTCCAAACCAATTTCGCGATATTGCGCGCCTACCACGGCAGCAGCAATGTGAGTGGAAACAAGCTTGTCATGAAGAATTAGAGGCTCTTTGTAAACGACAAGTCTATGACATCGTCGATCTTCCACATGATCGAAAAACGATCAAAAATAGATGGGTTTTCTCCGTAAAATCGGATGGAAGAAAATGAGCCAGACTCATGGCCAAAGGCTTTTCACAAGTCGAAGGCATTGACTTTGATGAGATTTTCTCACTGGTAGTCTGCTACGAGACCGTATGCCTCATGTTTGCACTTGCATCTCTAGAGGGCATGTATATGACTGGCCTAGATGTAAAAACCACATTTTTATATGGCAAACTAGATGAGGAGATCTATATGGATCAACCTGAGGGTTTCAGACTTGAGGGAAAAGAGCGCAAAGTATTGCGCTTACACCGAGCATTGTATGGCCTTAAACAAGCCTCACTTGCATGGTGGAAAGAGCTAGAGGCATTTATGTGCACCATTGGGTTTGTGCGTGCCAGCTCCGATGCCAGCATTTTCATACACAAGGATCCTAAGACAGGCAGCATTGTTAGTGCACTCGTCTATGTTGATGATGGCTTGTCCATGGGGAAGAACAAGAAACTTGTGGATGAAAAGAAAAATGCTTGTCTAAAGCATTGGGAGTGCCGTAGTACTGAAAAAGTCACGAAATTCTTAGGCATGCACGTTACCCAGACTGCAAGCAAAGTCAAACTCAATCAAACTGAATATCTCGCCAAAGTGCTTGAGAGATTCGAAATGACAAATGCCAAAGCGACCCCCACTCCACTCCCGACTGGTTACAAACCATCGGAAAACACAGCAACACCCAATGCGATGCTTAGATCAAAATATCAGTCTGTGATCGGATCTTTATTGTATCTGATGCTCGGAATGCGACCTGATATCGCTTATGCGGTAATCAAGATGTCGCAATTCTCGGCTAATCCTAGCCAAGAACATCTAGACAAAGTGATGTACATCATGCACTATCTGGTGGGAACCCAGAAATATAACATTGTCTATGATGGTGAGAAGTCTGAGGGGCTACAGGCCTTCACAGATTCTGATTGGGCAGCTGACACTGTCAAACACCAATCTACAATGGGTTACTTTGCTACTCTAGCGAGTGGCATTGTGTGCTGGCAGTCCCGTTTACAAAAAACTGTAGCACTGTCATCCACAGAAGCCGAATAGATGGCTCTCTCCGACACTTGTCGACAGATAGTGTGGATAGAGTCCTTATTCCAGGAACTTGGATATGTACTGAAGCACGTACCAATCTGCGCTGATAATCAGGGATCCATCTTTATTGGATCAAATCCAGTTCAGGAAAGAAGGACCAAACATATAGACATTTGCTACCACTATACCCGCGAATGCATAGAAAATGACAAAGTCACGGTCGTTTTCATTCCTGGAAATGATAATCCAGCTGACATGTTCACAAAGAACCTTGGCACTGTCTTATTCAGGAAATTTAGAGACTCTCTTGGAATTACTTTCAAGATTCAAACTTAGCTGCTTAGAGTGCTGTACAGTTTGAGGGGGGGTGTTGAAATTAAATCCTCATACATGCTGCATACATGAGGCCATGCATGCAGCACACACATGTTACTGCGCCTACTGTGCATACATGTGGTAAACACATTCCTGAGTCATGTGACATCCTTACTATTATGTATATAAGGAGAACCTGTACTATAGTAGATATACAGTGTTCTTACCTCTGCTAAACCCTAGCTCTAAGACTAACTAAACCCCAGGTAGGTTATAAGGAATGTGTCGTCTCTTCCTCTGTGCAGCATATGTAGTCTGCTCCAACAGCTCAATCTTCCAAACAGAGACTCACATCTCCCTCAACTGTATTCAATGGATCCACACCCACTGATCAAGGGTGAACATGGAAATATCATTATTATGTTGCAAGACTCATGTGCTTCTGCAATGGCAGAATATGATGAAAAGGGTCAGTGACATCTACAATTCAGCCTGCATCACTGATGGCAGAGATCCTTACTCAAATAATGGGCCATGGACAAGTTTGTGCGAAATATTATTGACCATTCCATGTCTGATAACTGCACAGGAGTGACACTGCTGACCAAATTTGTCAGCTGGAGAAGACCTGAGAGTCCATTCTCGGGCCTCCAGGGGAAATGTCTGACAAGAAAGCTAAATTCAACAAGACAACATCGAGTTACATCAGGGGACTCAGATCTGGAAGTATCTAACACTCTATACAGTTGAGATGTTCAAGTGGTCTCTAGGTCATGCTGCTGGTATGCACATCGATAGCAGCGATTCTCCAGCATGTCAAACTGCATTCTCAAACTGGAGCAAGCCTCATCCAGATGTAGATGAAGAGTTGTTCAGCATCCTCGATTGGGGTATCTCTTGGGTAATGCAAGAGTTTTCTACAGTGTATTTCTCTGGTCTCCACTTCCATGGAGGCAGCCAAGGAATCTGATCCAACTGAAACCAGTTCAGGGATTTCTATATCTGAGATATTGGTGGGCCCACAGCATCTGATCCAAGTGTTGTTCTTCCTCGCCAGTCTGAACCCAAAATATTTGCCCAGGAATCATCACTTGTAGATTCCTCAGTCTCTCCATCTGAGTCACTATTTAAGCCATGGGTGGATGATTGCGAGTTCAATGACAAGGAGGACATCTCAGACAGTAAGCTCGATTGGCCAGAATCCTTTGACAGCAATGCGAAGAGCCGGAATTGCTTTCTGAGCCTTGAGATGCGACAATGCATACGATATTCGTATTCCCATCGCAGTTTGGTATAGTGCCAGGCAAGCTTTTTGGCACGAGCATTGCACCGTGATCGTACCATCGTCGTTATGTGGTTAGTTTGAAATTCATGTGTAATCAAAGTTTATTAACACATTGCTGTGTCCGTACATCCTACAGCGTACTGAATCAACATTTGAATCGCCCCTGAAAAGTTGACGGTCAGAGTAACATGGCGATTCTGTGCGATTCTGGGATGATTCACACGACTTAATCGAACCTGAATCATGGCGGCTGAATCCCCGAGTGAGTCGCCCTTGAATTGCCGACTCTGACTGTCACCAGTATCATATGGGCCCTGAACTTGTAGGATTGCATGATAGAGCAATCCCACCAAACCAGTTGGTGTTACACCCATGCTATCGATGGCGCGTGCGAATCCATCGAGGGTGACGGATGGGCCACTAGAGGTTTTCAGAGATGACATGGTACCCTGAAAAGATATAGGTAGGACCTTCTATGCAAGTGACAGTCAGATGTAGAATCTACAACCCGTCTACCTGATCCGTCTCATCGCTCAGCTCAGATGGGTTCCCAGAAGGTTGACATCTCTCCAAGTCCACCAAGAAAACGTCACCGCTATCCTTCCTACAAAAGTTACGACGCGCGATATCGCCGTGGATAAACCCAGCATCGTGAATCCGTTGGAGAGCCGCTTTCATCTTTGTGCGAAGTGTCTGGTCGATTTGTTCGTCTTCAGAGATGGCATTACCGACAGGTTCCAGAGCAAGGGACTGCAGAATCCCCCAAATTTCATAGAAGCCGTGCAGTGTGGGTATCACTTCGCCTTGGAGATCTTGCAGAGCAGCATAGACGCAGGCTTCATCATCTAATGAACTTGCTGCATCGGGATAGCGCAAGGCATCAACAACTTTGCAGACAACGTGGAGGTCACGACCCCCAACAGATGGTGGTAGAAATCGCGCGGTTACTACACAACCATTCGCTCCACGGCGAGCGGAGCTGAGGTCAAAGCGACAAAGGCAAAAGTCAATAGCAAGACACTGGTATGCACCATTGACTGGTTGCAAATGGTATTCTTCAGCGTCGCCAATGGCTCCCTTCCTTTCCTTCCAGGCAGCCGTCGAGGTTCCAAAGTTTCGACCCGGAGGGGCGGATGACGGAGTAGGGGACGCATAGAACCAGTTGTTTTCCGCAAGCAACACGATGCCGACCCACGCTTTCAGCATCGAGATAGGTTGGCCAGGTCCGAGTTCGACGAGATAGTACTGAAGGGTCTTGCGATCTGGGGTTTCAGCGCGGCGCAGGAACAAGGGATGCTTCCAATTGGTGAGGATACCAAACCTGTTGTTGTTGAAGGTCATATATCCGTAGGTCTGTTCGAGAGCATGTAAGGATTGTCGGCTGAGGGCGTCACGATGAGTGCCATTAAAGGCAGCGACAAGATTCACCAGATCCGCCGCCCACCAGGTTTTAAACTCGACCTACACCAGCGGGGTTTAACAAGTACACAGGTAGGACTGATACACATACGATAACTTTCGGGTGCGGCTAAGTCCCAGGAAACATAATCCATGAGAAATCCGGGTCTCCTACAATTGCTCTATTCCCACCACCTGGCATGGCGAAACGTCTCATCACTCCTAACTTCTCCAACACCTCTTCAGCCGGTATATGTAATGCGACTTTTGCGTGAGCGCGGATACTTTCTTCGTTCTCAACAACGGTGTCCCGTGTCCGTGCTCATCCGTTGATGTCAAAAGGGGTGGGAGGTAAATGTGCGTGAGTGGCTGCAGATAAGATGGCTTGGTGAATGTCATTCGGGAAGGAGGTCCAAGGGGTGAGCGTCTGAAGATCTGTCCTAGGATACGTCCGTGGACTGGATTTAGCCGTACTATGGATACCAGATGCGTCGAGAACTGCATCTCCATAATTCGTAAGAGGGAGATCTGGGAGGCTGGTTTGCATTATATGCAAGGCAAGCGTGATGTATTACAGTTACGATTTCCACTGGTCCATGCACTCCATGATCAATATTAGTTGTTTGTTGTTTGTGGGGTTATGTAATTAATTAAAAATAAATTCCCTTATTCGTCGTCCACTCACCTCGCTGGTCTCTGCTGCACTCGTTCATGTTCAGAACATGCGAGAATCAAGTTTTGAATGCGCTCCAGAAGGTATATGATGTACCGGCAGAACAATGTCATAAATAAGCATTACTCCCTGTTGAGGGTCAAACCTGGTAGTCTTCAGTGCTTGAAGGAAAGCAAAGTCAACATTCTTTTGCTGTTCTCCCCAGAACAAGTCTACCAATGCATCCATGTCACACACATGCAATGGCAGCTACTCCAATCCTATTACATGCCTTCGATGCCAGAAAAGCATTCACAATGCCTAGGAATTTATTTTTGCAAGGTGCCTTCTGCAAAAGGGGCATGGATCAGATTAGATCAGATTGGGAGCAGGCACAGGAGTGGGGGTGGGAATGGCTACAGCTACAGCCACAGGAATGGCAGTGGCAATGGCAGTGGCAGCAGCAATGGCATCTTAGAGAAACTGCTTGTATTCAGCCTGATTTGGGGCCATCCCAGCTCCATCCCATAGCCATATATCAGTATCAGAGTTTTTTTGCTGAACACGGTCAGCTTCGAAATTGCCATAGGCCACAAATACATGTTTAAAAACAAATCTAAGGTGTAATATCATTTTAGAGACCACTGCACAAAGCAGGTGCTTAATCACCCACCGGCTCTCATTGTCCTTCCAATTTTCTGGTATATTTATGCCTACTTGAGGACAAGCTGGACAGAAGTTGGTGAGTGATCCTGGTTCAGGTTTTAATGGATCTTTTTGATTGTGGCCATACCCAGCCCACTTCAATCTTTTTATCCAATGCCATACATGAGGTATATGTTACCAATATCAGGCAACAATGTAAATGACCCCCCTGTTGATCCATCCCTGTTCTGAAACAACCACTCCACTCTGCTTCCTCAACAAACATTACAACATCCTAAACCTCACCCCCTTTTTGTTGGCCAGGACATGGGAGAGGCCCAGAGATGGGAGTGGCCAGCATGCCTGATGTAGGATTGTCAGCAGTTAGCTATCAACCAATGACCCCCACCCCCATCCCAACAAAACCTGACAATCTTGCGATCACATTGGCAGTAGCAAGCACAGCAGTGGCTGCAATAGTTAGCTATCAACCAATGACCCCACCACCATCCCAACAAAACCTGACAATCAACCAATCACAGGTCACAACCCTTAGTAAAAGAGAGAAGAGGAAAAATGAGGGAGAGGGAGAGGGAGAGGGAGAGGGAGAGGGAGAGGGAGAGGGAGAGGGAGAGGGAGAGGGAGAGGGAGAGGGAGAGGGAGAGGGAGAGGGAGAGGGAGAGGAAGAGGGAGAGGGAGAGGGAGAGGGAGAGGGAGCAGGAGCACTTGACACATCATCTTGACCTTCCCAAGTGGGCTGGCCAGCTTTTGCATCAGGCAAGGCATCAGGAGTAGAAGCAGCATCGGGAGCAGGAGCAGCTGGTGGGGGTGCAAGTGTGGGAATGGGGGCAGGAGTGGCAGGTGGCAGTGCAGGAGCAGCAGGTGGAGCATCAGGTGGAAGTGCAGGAATGGGAGCGGGGGTGGGAGTGGAGGTGGGGGTGGAAGTGGGGGTAACATCCTGCTCATCTTCGTCAACCTCCATACCATACCTTTGCCTATAGCTTGGACCCTCTCCAAGATAGTGCAGCTCACCTGCACCATTGTACAACACAAGGGGTTGTGAATGGAACCCCATGTACTCTTCCATCTCATCCATCCTGCTGCTCAAGCTGGCCATATCCTCCTGTATGTTGGCCATTGTTCTGGGGGAAATCTGATGGAACCAATCACCCTGATTATACAGATGGTGCCCCAGTTCTCATAGATGGTTGTCAAAGTCACAGAGCTCCCCAGCAGTCATGGGAGCAGAAGAGGGTAAGGGAGAGGGTGAGGATGGGTGTTTGTGTGCAACATCAACCATCTCAATGTCAGAGGAATATGTTGCTGTGGTCAATGTTCAGTGGTTATTTGTATGGTAATATATAGTACTTACCCTCCAATTTTCCTTTTTCTTCCCTTGTGAACCTCTGTGAGGATCCAGACTTCTTCACCTTTCTTCTGGCTGTACCCTTTCCTTTCTCTGGCTTGTTCTGCCTATGACCATCTTTCATTTTTTTGCACTTGACTTTGCCCTTCCCACATTCGAAACATGCACCCTTCCCATTGACCTGTTCATGACATTGTCACCCAAGCTGGAAGCATCGTATGCAGGGAGTGGGCTTTACTGCTCCATGCACCAGTTGTCGCCATTGTTCCCTTTGCTCCTTTAGCTCCAACAAGACATCTTCATCACTTTCTGTCCCCTCTGATTCCCCATCATTTTCTAAATCCTCACCAGAGCTCCCACTGCTGCTTCAAAGTCACCTGGTTCTGCCACTTCCACTTGGTCTTGCTGGAGTGGTTGGGGTGGGTGGTGCTGATGGGTGCGCATCTGGGCATCAATGTTCTGGCTGGTGTGACCTGGATCCTGATGGCTCTGCTGGTGCCTGTTGTTTCCTTCACTTGGTCTCCCCTTGAGCTCCCACTCCCAATGCCACTCCCACTCCTGTTCCCCTCCATTGTCCCACTCCTGTTCCCCTCTGTTGTCCCACTCCCTTCCCTCATCCTGCTCCCATTCCCCTTCCTGTTCCTGTTCCTGTTCCCTTCTGTTGTCCTGCTCCTGTTAGGGTGACACCCATTGTTCTGCTAGCTGGACCATGTGGGCTCTCCTACAAGAAGGCAGCAGTGCATGTGCACATGATGGGGGGTTTGATGGATTTGATGGGAGGGGTGATTTTTAGATGAGTTGGCTGAAATACGCTGATAGGTCCACTATGCACTTTAAGGTCTGGAGAAGACTCCCACTCATATCAACACATCACGACATGCACTCCGAATCACTACAAATGCCATGAAATCGACTTCAAACACTTTTCAATTTATTTCGCACTATTTCGGATAACTTCGAAACACTTTGAATGCCTTCGAACCATATCACGACACTTTGAATGCCTTCAAGCCATTTTGCGACACTTCGAACGACTTTAGCCACTGTATAGTTGTCTTAAAACACTTTCAATACATGATGCTCAACTGGAGTAAACTATTTAGTGACATATCGAGCACTACCGGATGCAAGGAGAGATGATAAAAGAATTAGGGTATGATAATGTTGGTTTTGTGGTTTCAACAATCTATTGAAACAACAAGAGAAGTACTCTTACTATATGGCGACACTGAACATTTCAATTATCATCGTTCCTCATTTGTTTTTATGTTTTACAATCCCTTTATTGCTGTGCATACTGCCTCATGTTCTACACCTGTTATATTTCCTTTTTGGTACTTACCTCTTCGAAATGTATATAGACTTGTACTAGTTACTTAGAACAAGAGAGAACCAATTACCCTCTCCACTATAATCAGATTTAAGAGCAGTTCTCTTGAGTCTTACCTCACGTCGTATCTCTGAAGTCCTGCAAAATATTGTGAACTTCCTCAAACTTTTGTATTCATTCTCAAATCGTCATCGCCTACCATCACTAAAAAACCCAGCTTACACCTTCGAACCTTCTTGAACTTACCCGAATTACTTCGAACCCATTCGAATCTATTTTGAACTACTTCAGACATCTTCGAGCATATTTCGAACCACTTCAAACATCTTCAGGTAATATTTAAGACCAACTCGCACCCTTCCTCTAGCCTGAGTTATACTACATAAGCCTATTAACAGGTTTTTGTTAGGTTTCCAGGTCAAGCATCATCATTTTGGAGACCACCGCGAGGGTTTCTGAATCATTTCATTGCCTAATCCACCTCGAGTCTCTCGGCTTAGGCCAACACAAGCTTGAAACCTTAGAATCGAGACTCACCAGGCCTTCGAATCTCTCGAACAATCGGGGGATATTCTAATACCTGTCTCTGATGCTGAATCCACACATCTTTGTCTGTTCCCTTCACCTATTTCCTCATCTACAACTTTGTCTTCCTCTTCTTCCTCATCCTCTACTACATCATTTATTATTCCAGCTACTTCAACACATCTACCATCCTTCGCTCAGGTTCTAACTCCTTGAATTGGTACATCTATGGCCACCCAAGCAACAATGCCAGCTCGAGGACATTCCACAGCACCTAAATTTGACCCCACTCAACCTTGAGAGCTATGTTGATACTTTAACGAGCTCAAAATACTTTTCATCAACTGTAATGTTACAGATCCTGAACTTATGAAGGAGCACGCCTGTTGATATGTTGATATTGATATGTCTGAACTCTGGGAATCAATTCCCAAATACAAAACCAGCACTTCATTTCATGATTTTTGCATCGCAATCCACAGACTATATCCTGCTTCCGAAGACAATAGAAAATGGTCAATTTTGGACATGGACAAACTCATTGGTGAACAACTTTGGATGGGTATCTATAATGCAAGCGATTTAGGATTATATTACAGGTCTTTCTACAACATTACAAAGTTCCTACTCTCCAAAGGCCAAATTTCGGAGGCAGAACAAAGTAGAGCATTCGTTCGAGGTTTTCAACCAGGTTTATGGTCACAAATTGCATGATGACTCGAACTTAAATTTCCCAACCACTATCCGGATGATGCCTACCCACTTGACGACATTCATGCAGCAGCAAAATTTGTTTTAGCAGGGTCAATTAGCTTGAATTTGGCATTGTTACAGTCTTCAGAAACATCAGCACCAACTTTGACATCTTCGACATAGATCAAATCAGAAGATTTATCAGCAATCCTTGAAAAATTCGCAACCACACTCATCACAGCTTTAGCAGGTTTGAAATCCACTAATCCTCCTCGAACTAACAGTGGATTTCACTTGGACCAGCTCGAAAATTTAGCTTGTGTCTTTTGTGGACTCACCGGTCATTTCATTAGTGACTACTTGGTCTGCCAAGCCTATATCAATGAAGGAAAGTGTAAAAAGAACAACAAAGGAAAAATCATACTTCCAAATGGATGGTTCACCCCTCGAAACATTCCTGGTCGCTTTATTAAAGACAGAATCGACGAATGGACTCGACAAAATCCTTCGAACACAACTGCATCATCGTTCATGTACAACATCGCATCCTCAACGGCTACTTCAACACCACCTAGGGGCATCTACCAGGTTTCCAAACAATCTGCGACACCTGAAGATCGCATCACAAAACTTGAACAAGAGATATACACTTTGCGAAGTGGTAGGACCTTTGCTAAAGCTAATTCGAGCATACCAACAGTCCCTGTCTCTCGACCTTTGGTTTCCCCAAACACTGCACCAGTCGAACAATCGACTCCACATGTACCAGCATCATCCATCTTGTCCATGGCAACAAACCTATTAACCTCGACTTCAGCATCATCTTCAACTTCGAAAACAATTTCACAGCCTGTTATTCATCCTTATGCCGCTACAAAAGAAAATTTGTACCTACCACCACATGAATGAAACTTTGGATCAACTGCGAAAGGTAAAGGCAAAGATGGTCCTTCGCACCATACCCAAGCACCAATTCAAAAGGATAAAATCATGGAAGATGTTTTCACTTGTTCGATGAAGATGCCAATTATCACACTAATGCCTGAGGAATTACTGTCTCTATTGCCCAAAGTTCATACAAAATGGAAGGAACAGGTCACTCCACGTCGAAGTCAGCAGTCCGAAGAAAATAATGCCACGAATCTGCTCAACGATGAAATTTTCATAATTGATGATCCATTTGAAACTTATATTAACAGTCTTCGACCTGGCGATATTCCTGAACCCTTCATCACTGCAAAGGAATCCCATTCAATTAGGTTGATTATTATAAATGTCAATGGAAGGAATCCAGTTGAAAGTGTCATAGACCCCGGTTCTTCGATTATCGCAATGTCCGAAGAAATTTGCCACAAACTTGGCCTTGCTTACGATCCTTCAATCCACATTCCACTCCAATCGGCTAATGGAGGCATTGATGAAAGTTTGGGTTTAGCACATAATGTGCCTTGCGAAGTGGGGAGTATCATGCTGTTCATGCAAATTCACATAATTCGTGACCCAGCCTACGATATCTTACTTGGTCGACCATTTGATGTGCTGACCAAAAGCACCATTAAAAACTACATGAATGAGGCTCAGACAATCACGATATACGATCCTAATTTGACATGATCGTGTGCTATCCCCACAATTCCCCACTCTAATCACCGCAAAAGGATTTTCGTAACTAGAGGACAAAATTTCGGACATTGACCAGTGTGCTTTCATTATCTCATTCGATCTCTCTAATTTATTTATCAATATCGAATGCACTGTGAATATTCCCGATATGGAGTCCTCAAACTCCTTGAAATCCATTTCTTATTCTTCAATCCTTGCGAATTTATATTTAACAGCCAGTCACCAATACAAAAGATATTTATCGACCTCAATGTCAACGTCTATGCCTTCTATGCCTATCATCAATTCCTCATATCCGATTTTCGTGGCTTTGAAAAAGAAATACAAACCTGTCACACAAAAAATTTGCCCAGTTATTACCGAGCTACCTGACCGATTTCACATTATTCGAACAATTACTGGTGACCCTCTTGAAAACATGCCAAAATTAAATCCTCCCCCACCGTCATTTATCCCCACTTCACGATATACACTCAAAAGTAAAGCTATTATCAACAAGAATCATCCTGGTGATTTTCTATGGCCAGAGGAATGGAATCTTATGCACGATTTTATTTGAAATCAGGAAACAGCTTTTGCATGGACAGAACAAGAGTGGGGAAGCTTTTGCTCTGACTTTTTTCCTCCTATAGAGTTCCCTGTCGTTCCTCACACTCCATGGGTTGAGCAAAACATTCCCATACCTCCAGGTTTGTATGAACAAATATGCAAAATGCTGAAAAAGAAGATAGAAGTGGGAGTATACAAACCATCAAACTCTTTGTACTGATCACAATGGTTTTGCATTGTGAAAAAGGATGCAAAATTGCTTCGAATTGTTCACAGTCTCGAACTGCTTAACCAAGTAATGATCCAGCACTCAGGCATCATACCAATACCTGAACATTTAGCAGAACAATTTGGAGGACGATCATGCGGAGGAATGTTGGATCTCTATGTGGCATTTGATGAAAGAAAAGTTGCAGAATCATCTCACGATCTGACAATGTTTCAGACACCGTTTGGAGCACTTCACATCGTTACCCTACCCATGGGTTGGACAAATTCTGTCCCTATCTTACACGATGATGTGACATTTATTTTATAGCCCAAAATTCCTCATATCACTATTCCTTACATCGATGACACACCAGTTAAGGGTCCGAAATCGGAATATCGAACAATTGGTGGGTCTTACGAAACGATTCCTGACAATTCCACTATTCAGTGCTTCATCTGAGAGCACTTCGAAAATTTAAATTGGATAGTCCAGCACATGAAGTATTGCAGAGGAACATTTTCAGGTCCGAAGCTCTATCTTTGCATCCCCAAAATAATTGTTTTAGGGCATCAATGCAATAGAGAAGGTCGTATGGCTGACCCTACTCAAATCGCAGCTGTTAGCAAGTGGGGACCATGTCGAAGCCTCACTGAAGTCAAAGTGTTTCTAGGAACCATTGGAGTTTGTCATATCTTTATCCGATGATAGGTCCACTGTGCACTTTAAGGTCTGGAAAAGGATCCCACTTGTATCGAAACATTACGACACGCACTCCTAATCGCTACGAATACCACGAAATTAACTTTGAATCATTTTCACATTATTTCGCATTATTTCGGATGACTTCAAACTACTTCAAACCATTTTGTGACATTTTGAATGACTTTGCAGTACTTTGAACGACTTCGGCGGCCGTATAGCTGTCCTCAAACACTTTCGATACACGATGCTTAACCGGAGTAAGCTATTTAGTCACATATCGAGCACTACCAGACACGAGGAGAGATTACAAGAGAGTTAGAATGCGATAAGTGCAGTTTTTATGTCTCATGATATATTAAATCAATAGGACAAGAACTCTTACTATACTGGGACAAAGAATGTTTCAATTATTGTCATTTCTCATTTGTTTTTACAATTTACAAAGTCCTTTATTGTTGCACATATTGCCCTTTATTGTATTCCCCTTTTTGGCACTATCTCTTTAAAATGTATATAGACTTGTACAAGCTACATAAAATGGCAGAGAATCAATTACCCTCTCCACTATAGTCAGATTTAAGACCAGTTCTCTTGAGTATTACCTCGCATCGTACCTCTGAAGTTCTGCGAAATATCACAAACTTCATCGAACTCTTGTATTTGCTCTCAACTCATCTTCACCTATCGCCACTCGAAAACCACTTCTTGATTTCTATATTTGTCTGTCGAACATATCTTAACACCAGTCAAATGGCTTTGAACCTCCTCGAACTTACCTGGATGACTTCGAACCCATTCGAATCTATTTCAGACTACTTTGGATGTCTTTGAACATATTTCAAACTACCTTGAACATCTTTGCATGCTTTTAAAAACTATTCATCACATTTTTAATGTTCTGCATTACTAAAAATGATGTTCTGGTATTAGAGGTGATATTTAAAACCAACTCGCACCCTTCCTCTAGCCTGAGTTATACTACATAAGCCTTTTAACAGGTTTTTGTTAGGTTTCGAGGTCAAGCATCATCACCAAAATTTTGCTCAACGAGCTGCAGCACTGATCCAACTCACTCGAAAAGATGTTCCTTTGAAATTCAGAGCAGAACAAATAGTGGCCCAAGAAGATTTGAAAATAGATCTAATCAATTCCCCAGTAATTCGAGCTATCAATTACTCATCTTCAGCCCCAGTTATCCTATCGGTCGACACTTTGAACATTGCTATTGGTTTCTTTCTTGCCCAATGCGATCCTGAAAACCTTTGAAAATGATATTATAGTCAATTCAGATTGATTACACTTAGCGACTGTGAATTCTGATTTTTGCAACCAAAACTCGAGCTTTACGGTCTATATCATGCTCTTGGAGCATTACAATTGTATCTAATAGGAGTTCGAAGACTTATCATCGAAGTCGATGCACGATATATTAAAGGCATGCTTTCGAATCCTGATATTGCACCTAGTGCTAGCATCAATCAATGGATCGTATCCATCCTAACCTTTCATTTTACATTAATCCACATCGCAGGGACACATCATGGTCCTGATGGACTTTCGAGATGCCCCCCACAAGACAAAGATGTCCAACTCGACAACAAAGATAATTTCGGAGACTGGATTGACCGCCTTCACAGTTTCATACATCAAATAAATCCTATTACAACCCGACCATTTATTTCACATCGAATTTCAACCTTCTCCCTCTCTTCGAATCTCAGTAAGGGGAAGGATCTCACCCATAATGATGTCCCATGATCGAATAATGCAAAAATGAATGATGAGAGGTTACTTCACATTCAAAAATGGTTACATGACTTGGTGCGACCCCCTGAACTATCAGATGCAGAATATGCTACCTTTATTCGATATTGCATCGAATTCTTTTTAGACTTGGGCAAACTATGGAAGAAAGACTCCCATGGAGCTCACAAAATCGTTGCTACTCCAGAACATTGTCTCAAAATCATTCACACAGCTCACGATGACATCGGACACACAATGGTTTTTGCTACAAAATCAGTTATCACCCTTTGATTTTGGTGGCCGAACATGAAATCTGACATCGCATGGTATATTTGAACTTGCCACCTATGCCAAATTCGACAAACACGAAATGTTCTAATTCCGCCCACAGTCACCACTCCAGCACCCCTTTTTGGCAAGGTCTATATTGATACAATGCAAATGCCACCTTTGAATGGATTTAAATACATCATACAAGGTCGATGCTCACTAATGACCTATCCAGAATGGCGAAAACTTCGACATGAAAATGCCACATTGCTTGGCGATTGGATCTTTGAAGATATTATTTGTCGATGGGGTTCGCTATATGAAATTGTAACCGACAACAGCGCTGCATTTATTGCAGCTATGGAGTATCTTGCGAAATGATATCACATTAACCATATTCGAATTAGTGGTTATAATTCACGTGCCAATGGACTCGTCAAACGAGCCCACTTTGACGTTCGACAATCCTTATTCAAAGCTGTCAATGGAGAACAAGCAAAATGGTCAGCAGGGCACACTCAGTATTTTGGGCAGAATGAGTCACAGTTCATAAACGCATGGGTTGTTCTCCTTACTTGGCAGTCACAGGAGCACATCCTCTAATACCCCTTGACATCTCCGAGGCAACATACTTACAACTGCCACCCGATTCAATCTTATCAACAACTGATCTTATAGCTTGACAAGCCATAGTGCTACAAAAACAATCTAATGACCTCAAACTAATATATTCAAAGGTCTACGTGTTCTGAATCGAAGCTTTGAGACACTTCGAACTTGCTCACAAACATACAATGCACGACTACAACTTTTCGAAAGGAGATTTAGTACTACTTCAAAACATGCAAATCGAGAAGTCCCTCAATCGCAAAATGAAACTATGAAATGTTGGCCCTCTTATCATTATTAAATGAAACTATGGAGGGGCTTATATTCTCTGTGTACGACAGGTCAGTACTACATAGACCTATTGCCACATTTTGTCTGCTACCATACCTTGCTTGAAAATCAATTACCCTTCCACCAAACTTTCTTGATATCGACTCTGAGCGCCTCGAAGCACTTTGAAAAACCTCGAATTTTGATGAAGATACCTTCAAAGATTTTCAGGACGATGATAATGAATAACTATCCTTCCTTTTCTTTTTCACAATTACTTACAAAGATTTCGATTGCCTCTAGTGTATAATACAAGTCACGATATCACATCATAGCATGGTTGTGCAAACTCCAAAGGGTTTTTCAGCTATGATGAACTACTGAGCCTTTCTCTAAAAAGCCATTTTTCATTTGTTACTTATATTCATTTTTTTCTTTACTTTACTTTCCAAAGACATTTAACAAAAAGTTGAAATTAAAACAGAAATACAAAAAAAAAAACCTTTCTACTCCTCTAGCATTTCCTCTAACATCTCCCTCTCCAATATCTCCATCTCGACCTTTTTCTGCTCCAGCCTTCCAGCGATAATTCGTCGCCGCACTGCCCATTCTTCCTCAACATCTTCGACCCCCTGCAACTTTTTTGCCTTTGCCTTTGCCTTCCCTTTCGACAACCTCATTCTCTCCTTTGATGTCTTCGAAGGTTCTGCTATCGGCTCAACATCTTCGAATGGGCCCATGACCCGAATTTGATGTAGTACAAAATTTGAAAACAAGTTAGTAAACACCTCGAAACAATTATGAATAACTTTCATACCTGGCTTTGTCCGCAAATCCCACTTTGCACTCCCAAATTTCTTCGCCTCGCCTTTGCAAAGCCCTCGCCTTGACACCCTGCCCCAATAACACCCCTGCACCTCCTGGACGCACTTCGTACACTTTGCAGCACCATCCTTGATGATGCAACGCAGCTGGGACTTGAACCCAGTGCATCTATCACACTAAGAAACATTTAGTAGCTCAAAAATCTTTCAAAAATAAGTAAAAGACTTACTGGGCCCTCGAAATCGAGGAGCCCACTCGTTTCGACCCTGGCTTGCTTTGCCAACCCTACCCCCTCGACCTCCTCCTCTGCATCTTCCTCCTCGTCGACCTCTACTATTTTTCACTTCGCCACCTGCACCATGGGCAGCTCATCTTCACCCTCATCATCATCCTCCCTCTCATCATCCTCACTTTTGCCACCCTCCGCCCTCTCGATACCACTCACCTCCACCTCGAACTCAACATTTTGCTATTGCAACTCCTCCTTCAAAATCGTCTTCGAGCGTCTGCCAATGCTCTTCTCTGACCCTCGATCTCTGCCTTCCTCACCGATTCTGCCTCCTCCTGAACACATTGTTCCTGCTCTTCCCTTCGTTCTCATTCTACCTCCTCTGCTAAATCGACAAATAGCAGCCCCCACCCTACAAAATCCATTCGTGCCATGCCATCGGTTTATACAACTCAAAAACTTTGTCCATGACCTTTTGCACAGCCATGTTGCGCTCTTCACCAAGATCATCGGTGAGTTCATCATATTCTGCCTATATGAAACATTTTAGTGCCTTTGACCACAAATAAACAAAGACGAGACGTTGATGATACTCAACCTGGAAACCCAAACAAAACCTACTAATGGCTTCAGATGGTATAACACAGGCCAGAGGAAGGGTGCGAGGTGGTACTAAATATCACCGCTGAGACCAAAATGATGTTTTTAGCGATGCAAAATAATAAGAGATGGTGTGAATAGTCTTTATAGGTGTACGAATATGTCTGAAAGAGTTCGAAAAAGGTTCGAAGGCATGCAAAGTGGTTCGAATAAGTTTGAAGATGCGCAAAATAGTTCGAATAAGTTCAGAGGGGTTCGAGGTGTATCGAAAGGTGAGTTTAATGAATGTGAAATGTTTGTTGAATAGCGATAGGCGATGGGCAATAAAACGGAGAGTGAATACAATAGTTTTTAGAAGAAGTTCGTGATATTTCACAGAACTTAGAGATACAATGCGAACTAAGACTCAAGAGAATGACTCTTAAGTCAGATGATAACTGTGAGGGTAACATGTGCTGTTCCCCCGTTGTTCTATTCTCTGTAAATAGTACAAGTTTATATACATTTAGAAGAGATAGTACCAAAAAGGGGAATACAATAAAGGGCAATATGTGCAACAATAAAGGATTTGTCCCAGTATAGTAAGAGTTCTTGTCCTATTGATTTAATATATCATGAAACATAAAAACTGCACTTATCGCATTCTAACTCTCTTGTAATCCCTCCTCATGTCCGGTAGTGCTCGATATGTGACTAAATAGCTTACTCCGGTTAAGCATCATGTATCGAAAGTGTTTGAGGACAGCTACATGTATATGGCCGCCGAAGTCGTTCGAAGTATTGCAAAGTCGTTCGAAATGTCGCGAAATGGTTCAAAAGCATTCGAAATAGTTCAAAGTCATCCGAAATAGTGCGAAATAAGTCGAAAATAGTTCGAAGTTGATTTTGTAATGTTCATAGTGGTTCGGAAGGTCTGTCGTAGTGTGTCAATACGATTGGAAACTTTGCTCAGACCTTAGAGTGCGCAGTGGACCTATCAACATACCATTTTTACACAAAAACCTTGCCCCCAAACCTCAAAGTTGGCATCTTCTGCGATGCCTCGATCAGGCCTCAACTTCGCGTACTCGATGACTTCAACGTTAAGCTCGGCCATGAGAGACATTATGAAAGCTAGAGTTGGATGATATAGAGATGGATAGAAGAAGAATGAGAAATATTTCAAACATCGCTAAGTTTTCAACACGATCATGCATTTTGCATGTGACTTTGATCGGCTGACTGGGACAGTCAGGATTTCAGTAAGGGGGAGGATGATAGGTCCACTATGCACTTTAAGGTCTGGAGAAGACTTCCACTCATATCAACACATCACGACATGCACTCCGAATCACTACAAATGCCATGAAACTGACTTTGAACACTTTTTGATTTATTTTGCACTATTTCGGATGACTTTAAAACACTTTGAATGCCTTTGAACCATTTTGCGACACTTTGAATGACTTCAGCCACTGTATAGTTGTCTTAAAACACTTTTGATACATGATGCTCAACCAGAGCAAACTATTTAGTCACATATCGAGCACTACCAGATGCAAGGAGAGATGATAAAAGAATTAGGGTATGATAATGGCAGTTTTGGGGTTTCAACGATGTATTGAAACAACAAGAGAAGTACTCTTACTATATGGCAACACCAAATGTTTCAATTATCATCGTTCCTCATTTGTTTTTATGTTTTACAATCCTTTTATTGCTGTGCATACTGCCTCGTGTTCTACACCTGTTATATTTCCTTTTTGGTACTTACCTCTTCGAAATGTATATAGACTTGTACTAGTTACTTAGAACAAGAGAGAACCAGTTACCCTCTCCACTATAATCAGATTTAAGAGCAGTTCTCTTGAGTCTTACCTCACGTTGTATCTTTGAAGTCCTGCAAAATATTGCGAACTTCCTCAAACTTTCGTATTCATTCTCAAATCGTTATCGCCTACCATCACTAAAAAACCCAGCTTACACCTTCGAACCTTCTTGAACTTACCCAAATTACTTCGAACCCATTCAAATCTATTTTGAACTACTTCAGACATCTTTGAACATATTTCGAACCACTTCGAACATCTTCAGGTAATATTTAAGACCAACTCGCACCCTTCCTCTAGCCTGAGTTATACTACATAAGCCTATTAACAGGTTTTTGTTAGGTTTCCAGGTCGAGCATCATCAATGCTTTTCACACCACAAATGTGGATAGAATACCTAAGAGAACTCAACTGAGGTCCCCCGATATATATTTTAAGGTTATACATATACTATGTTACATATATTGTACTATGTTGCTACCGATGCATGTGTACATGCACATACATATTGATGCATGTAAATAGAAAATTCCCACACTGACAAATAAAGTGTTTGTAGGCATTTGGTAGCATATTTTGGTGTAATAAAATAAAATAAAATAAAATAAAAATAAAATATTATTATGTAATAGGCATGTCAGGAGACTGTTTTCTAACAGCTCCCTTCCCTTGTCCTGCTCCCATTCCCATTCCCATTCCTGCACCCCCACCTCCTGCTTCTGCTCCTTGTGGTCCTGCTCCTGATCTTGAAGGATGCCCCTCCACCTCCTGCTCCCAATGCCAAAACCCCTGAGGTTTCTGCAATCCTATTTTTCTTATCAAATTTCTTCATTATGCATAGCTGACCTTCCATGAAAATCTCATCTTCCATTCTATCAGAACTTCCCCATGCTACCAAAAAACCCCACAAGAAAGACCTGGCACCAAATGCCGCTTTCAAATCCTCCCCGAGATCCTGGCTTTGCCATGAAAATAATGTGTTCTATGGCATATTAGTCACACTGTGGTCCTAATAGTATTTTACTTACAAGTGCCTGTTTTTGTTCTCTCATGATGGCCTTGATGTTTCATATTTGAAGGCTGTTTTGAACAGCCTGCTCAATCTGGCTGATGTGGCTGAGGACTTGTTGAGCTGCAATATTCATGTTGAGATGAGTCAGGGTGGGGACAGGGATGGGGACAGGAGTGATGGGGTTTGAAAGTCAACGAAAGTTAGAACGATGAAAATCAACAATCACATGTGTTTGTTCATCAAGGCCAAACAAATAACATCAATATCTGATTACTAGATTAAATGCACATTATAACCTCTGTTACATTGATCCATCCACAATGAGTGACCAGCAGTAAATGCAAGGCAATGTTCTAGATAGCTATGTTCCTATCCGAGCTGACGATGGGCACCACTATTTAGTGCCCCACTTTATGATTCCTGCCACTCATCAGGTGATGAATGCCTATCACCAGAAGTTGGAACTTGATGTCCATAATGCAGATGGAGGGGTAAGCTTTGTTTATTTCAAATCAGGTTGAAGTTAAGGGCTGCTGCCATGTCTCTGGCCACTGCTGTGTCTTGGCCACTGCTGTGTCTTGGCCACTGCTGTGTCTTGGCCACTGCTGTGTCTTGGCCACTCCCATATCCTGGCCGCTCCCATGTTTCTATCCACTCCTGTGTCTTGTCTATCCCAATTGACATTATGATGACTTTGCAGTCTGGAAACATGACCAATAGCCCATACTACTACACATTGGCCCACAACCAGCTCACCCTACCTGCCAATCCAGTAAGTGTCATCCTCATTTGTGTTTCTACATTAGTTCATCCTGTTGCAGGACTTGACAGACAGGGAGTTGTTGAGCTTCCATGCTGAAGTGAAGGCCCTTCAAGACCAGCTTGTCACATCATACAAGGATGCCAGTCATTGTCTGTACATGGCCAAGGTGGAGAAGCTCAAACAACAAGATATCACATTGAAAACATATGCCATTTTGAAGGAAAGGGTTGAAAAAAAGTTGAAATCATTCGAAAGGAGGTTCGAAAAATTCCACCATCATCCCACTCAGATGCTATGGCTGATCCCCCTGCCAATTCCCAGTGATGTGGAAGGATAATTAATACCTTACTCATTATATATATATATATGTAGCTTTTGTCTGTATTCTGTTCTTAATGCACATCATTGTAGTAATATCATTCTTTTTGTGGTCCTGTCAAGCCCTGATGTCAGTGCCACTTCCCCATTTCTGTTCCCATCCCTGTCCCCACTCCTGTCCCGCTCCAATCCTTGCTCCCACCCCTGCTCCCACCCCCATCCCTGTCCCCTTCTCTGCAATTGCATTCAAACATTACTAATGTCTGTACTATGTTCTTAATGCATGTCTATCTGTACAGTAAAGCAAGTACAGTAGTAATGTAGTCATTGGTTAATTAATAGAGTATGTACAAATATATAGTGAGTTTGACAGCATCCATTGAAACAGATAATACAATGTACAGTCAATAGTATTCATAGGTTAACATTGTGTCCATGCCCAATGGCTATGCTGTGGCTATGTCTGTGGCCATCCCCATGTCCATCCCCATTGCATTTCAAACATTACTAATGTCTGTATTATATTCCTAATGCATGTCTATTGTAAGGTATAATAATCAGTGTACAATGTAGTCATTGGTTAATATAGTGACTTTATATAGTGAGTTTGAGGTGGCATCAGCCAACAGGATGACGTCTCAGGAGAGTATTCATGCTCAATGGAATTCTCTCAGCATCTTCATATCCAGGTGAGGTAGGAGGCCAGGAAACAGGTCTGCCTGAAAAATGTTCAGGTTTGTATACCTGCTGAGGTCCTGGTCGATATGGTGAGTCCTGCTCCTGCTTATCATGTGGATCACACACATGGAGCTGATCTGGGCTGTGTAATGCTGATCTTGATCCTGATCCTGGTAGGGCCACTGCCACTGCCATCCCCATTGCCATTGCCACTGCCTGAAACTATCTCATAGGCTACTGATGTCTGTATTAAATGGATTACTCTTTGGTCTAGCAACCATTGTAATAGTGTATTCATTTGTCACTATAGTAGGTACACATCTATAGATTAGAGTATTCGACAGTGTCTACTGAACCCATATTATTAGATACACTGTATATGTTCAATGGACTGTATCATTTGACACATTATAGCTTACCTATGTGCACATATGTCATTGTTTCACCATGCCACATCTGATTACTTATTCTTTCAGCATGAGCTGGAAGTACTTGTATATATGCAATCTACCTTTTCTTTCATAAGCTGACACAAGGCCTTGCTTTACATTGTGACCACCAGTGATCGAGAGGCAGCACTCATCATTAGGGCAGCTGCAACCAGACAACTGCTTGGATCTGGTTTAGTCAAGATTTACCTTACTCTATTCAGATGACTATTTTAAGTAGTCACAAGCTGAATTCAGTACTATTCCCATGATCAGGCACTATCAGAAGGGATATTGATCTGAAGTGCTTCACCAGCTGAACAGTTGATGAGTTACGAAATCATGGGTTTTGCTGAGTTTGGTTCCTGAGTTACTGGATCACATGACCCATAAACATTTGGAGAGGTCCCAAAGAACAAGTGTTGAATCTGCCAAAGATGTGACTCATCACAGCTCAAATCATTATGTCTGAACCTTAAACTTCTAACCCTGGTCCTAATCCTGTTCCCATGCCAGTGCTAGAAGCAAACATTGATGTGCTTACAGCACAAATGTTGCAATTAGTGTCAGTATTGGCAGCATCACAGCCTAGACAAGCAGAAATGAAACCAGAGAAAATAGAAGATAAAGGTGATGAGATGGTGGAGATGGTGGAGTGGATGTCCCAGGATGATGTGCAGGCAGTGGAGAAATCTGAAAATGGAAAAGTGCACTTACCTAAGTATACACCCCTGCAAATCTTTGGTAGTACCATGGAGAATACAAAACCATTTATCAGCTCTATAGTATTGTACATCCATGGGAGGAAGTTAGAGTTTCATACAAGTTGATACAATTGAGTCTAGGATTATGTTTGCTATCTCATACATTCAGTGGGGAAAAGCACAGTTCTGGAGAAACAAGGCTGTTAATCAAATTGCCATGGGATATAAACCATTTGCAACCTTCAAGGAATTTCTGGAGAGACTGGAGGCACAGTTTGGAGACCCTAATCCAAAGGTGACAGCTGATTTTAAATTAAAAACCATGCACCAAGGTTCTGTAACAGTGGATGAATTTATTTTGCAGTTTAAAGCAGAAGCTTCGCAGACAGATATGGGAGAAGCAGCACTGGTAGAATTTTTGAAAGCAGGATTAAATTCCTCTTTATTCAAATCTATCTACTGCCTTCTATGCTGGAGAAGTTGGATGAGTTGTACAATTGGGCAATGCACCTTGATTGGCAATATTGGCAGGAACAGGCAGAGTCAAAGTTGATGTATGGAAATACTAAATTTGGAAAGCCATCAGAAGGAAAGTTTGAGAAAAAAAGGGTGCCTCAGGTACAAACTCTGAGGGCATGGCCACTGGCCATGGCAGTGACACCTATAGTTATGGAGTCAGCAGCATTAGCAGATGCAATGGAGGTTGATCAAGCAGGGAGATGAGCTCCACTTAAATGTTTTAACTGTGAGCAGCTAGGACACATTGCTAGGAATTGTAGGCAGAAAAGAAAGACTAGGGAAGCTACAATTGAGGAAGTGAAGCTGGAGGAAGACAAGCAGAAGAATTTTGTGGAAGAGTCCCAGTGAAGGTTTCCCCATTGGTGACCCAGAATCATTATAATGTATTAATATCCAAGGAAACCCAGAGTAAACCAGACAAGAAAATTGAGGAGGAGCACAACCATCATCAATCATGTGGCAAAGTAAATTGCCAAGCATTATTTCTGAAAACCCCTAAATTCTTCATTCACGCTGCACAAATAAAACCTGAAATCATCTTGACTGTAGGATTGAAGACTGTGGACATGCATGCAGTAATTGATGTGGAAGTGTTGTTTGATAGCAGTGCTACAGGATTATTCATTAATTCCTTAATTACTGTAAATGGTATCAGCATGCACAAACTGTTGCAACCTATAATGGTGTATAATATTGACAGAGCAATTAATCGTGGAGAAACTATCAAGGAGGAGGTGACTATGATACTAAAGTATCAGGATCAATAGAAACAAGCCATATTTGAAGTGTGCAATCTTGGGAAAACCAATCTAATAATTGAATGTCTGTGGTTACATAAACATAATCTGGAAACTGACTGGAAAACTGGAAAAGTACACATGACTCATTGTCCTAAAGAATGTAATGTGTATGGGTGCAAGGTGAAAAGGTAAAGATGGAGAAAAAGAAAAGAAAAGAGAAAGAATGTCTGAGGAAGTATTCTGTTACAATGGAGAAAGTGGAAGATGAAGAAATGCCAAATGGGGAAGTTCCAATCATGATCGACAAGAAAGAACAGAAGCAAACCTTTAGAGAAATTCATGGAGGACAATTGTGGGATAAAAACACTGTGAAAGTGGAGAAACCAGTGGAGGAGTGGGTACCAAAAGCATATCATCAATATTTGTCAGTCTTTCAGAAGAAAGAGTCTGAGTGAATGCTGGTGTGAAAGCCATGGGATCCTGCTATTGAGATGAAGCCAGGATTTGTGTTGAAGAAGTCAAAAGTCTATCCATTATCTCCAATGGAACAAGAAGAAGTTGATGCATTCCTAAATGAGCAATTGCACAAGGGATACATATGACCTTCAAAATCACTGCAGACATCACCAATATTCTTTGTACCAAAGAAAGATCAGGGGAAGAGGATGTGTACAGATTATAGGTATCTGAATGAGTGGACAGTGATGAATGCATACCCTTTGCCGTTGATCTCAGAAATAATTGACAAGATAGAAAAAGCCAAGGTCTTTACAAGATTGGATTTATAATGGGGGTACACCAACATATGAATAAAGAAAGGAGATGAGTGGAATGCCACATTGGCCACACATTGGAGATCCTTTGAGCCGCTTGTCATGTTTTTTGGGATGACCAATAGTCCTCCAATTTTCCAAAATATGACATTTTCAAGGACACAATAGACAAAGGCATGGTAATAATATTTATTGATGATATTCTGATATTCATGGAGGATGAAGAAAACCATGAAGCGATAGTACAGGAGGTGCTATGAAGATTGGCAGAGAATGATTTATTTGTGAAACTGGAGAAATGTGTGTTTGGGGCAAGCGAGATTGAGTTCCTGGGATTAATGATTGGTCCTGACAGAATCAAAATGGATCCTATCAAGGTACAGGCAACTATTGATTGGCCTGCACCCACCCATATCAAGGAGGTTCAAGCCTTCTTGGAATTTGCAAATCATTATCATTGCTTTGTACATCATTTTTTTTCAAAATTGCCACATCCTTACACAACCTTATGAGAAAAGGAGTAGTGTGGAGGTGGGTGGAACAACAGAAGACAGCATTTGAGGAGTTGAAGAGGAAGTTTGTGGAGGAACTAATATTAGCCTCAGTATATTTCATGTATCTCTTATGAGTGGAATCAGATGCATCCAACTTTGCTACTGGAGCAGTATTATCAATGCTATGTGAAGATGACAAATGGCATCCTTGTGCATATTTGTCCTAAGGGTTGAATGATGTGGAAAGGAATTATGATGTGCATGACAAAGAGATGTTGGGAATAATACAAGCATTGGAAGCATGGAGACATTATTTGGAGGGATGTACACATCAGATTGAAATCTGGATGGATCACCAAAATCTACAATACTTCATGTCTGCTAAAAAGCTTAACCATTAGCAAGGGTGTTGGGCATTACTCCTATCATGTTTTAATTTTCACTTAGTCCATAAAGTGGGAAGGTTAATGAGGAAAGCAGATGCATTATCCAGACATACTCATCACAAAAGAGGAGTGGAGGAGGACAATAAGAATGTTACCTTACTCAACCCCGAATACTTTTGCATTTGTGCTATGCATCAAGGGCATCTATTAATAGATAGCTCAGAAACAAAAGCATTGTCTAAAATTAAACAATGTTCAGAGATGAATGATGACATAGTGGAGGCTGTAAAAGCTCTGAAGGGAGAGAAGAAAGATAATATTAATGGAGGTGAATGGATTGAGGAGCAAGGGTTGGTGTTATTTTGAGGAAAAGTATATGTACTGAAGGTTCAGGATTTGCAAAGAGAGATCATATGGTTACATCATAATATGCCAACTGCTGGACATCCAGGAAGGTGGAAGACATTGGAGTTAGTGATGAGAAGTTATTGGTGGCCTGGAATTTCAAAATATGTGTTGGGGTATGTGGATGGATGTGATACGTGCATGAGGGAAAAGAAATTTCCAGAGAAACCTGCAGGAAAATTAATGCTGAACCCTATACATAAAGTGCCATGACGAGATATATCTGTGGACTTTAACACAGGATTACCTGAAGCTCAGTAATATGATGCAATATTCATAGTATGAGACTGCTTCACAAAAAGGTCCACATTATTCCTACTACTACAGAAACCTCACCATATTAGGCTTGGTGCACCTCTATCTAAATCAGGTGCAGTGGTTACATGAATTACCTGATACTGTTATTTCTGATCATGGACCATGATTTGCTTCCACATTTATGCAAGAGTTAAACAATATATTGGAAATTCAAATCAAATTATCTACAGCATATCACCTGCAAACTGATAGGCAGACAGAGAGAATGGACCAAGAGTTGGAGCAGTACCTATGTATGTTTGTCAACTGCTAACAAACTGACTGGTTTGAATGGTTGGCAATTGCTGAATTTTCCCACAATAACAAATTCCATTCAGCTACTCACATGTCACCCTTCTTTGCTAATTATGGGTATCATCCCCATATGGGAACAGAACCCCAAAGAAATCAAGGTACAGTCAGTGGAAGACTTTGTATCTAGGATGTAAAAGGTACAGGAAGAAGTGGAGGTGGCATTGATGAAAGCACATGATGATATGATGCAACATGTGGATTGTACTTGAGGCATCGCTCCAGAGTACAAAGTTGGTAACTTGGTATGGCTAAGTACCAAGGATTTAAATGTTCCATGACCTTCAAGAAAATTTATGGAGAAACAAGTTGGCCCATATGCAATCTGCAAAGTAATTTTGCCCAATGCAGTAGCTAAAATTACCTCAATCATTCAAGATTGATCCCAAGATAAAAAACATTTCCTGCCTATGCCCTTACTGCCCACCCACTATTCCCAGTTAAAAAACTACTCTGCAACCTGCAATAATGGTAGAAGGTGCTCCAGAATATGTAGTTGAAGAAATTTTAGACTCACTTCTTCAATGAAATAAATTGGAGTTCTTAATAAAGTGGAAGAACTACACCAACAAAAATAACTCATGGGAATTCAAAGAGAATTGTAAGTGAGCACATAATGCAATTGCCCAATTTTTTAAACTTAATCTGAATGCTCTGTGTCACATTGCTAAAATGATATATGAGGGGATGAATTTCCAGACTTACCAAAATTTCACAGAGGGGACAGATACAATATTTTCTCATCGGGAAGTCGAGGCATAAAAGGGGGTTAATGTTAGAAAACAGCCCCATTACCTAATTAAATTAAATTTTATTCTATTATGTCAATTATGCTACTCTACACTGAAAGACGCTACACTTGTTAGTGTGAGAATTTTATTCTGCATGCATCAATATGTATACACATGTATGAGCACATTGGTGACAACATTGTACAATACATGTAACATAGTATATAAACCTTAAATATACACCTAGGGAACCCCAGTTGTGTTCTCTTAGGTATTCCATCCACACTTGTGGTGCAAAAAGCCTTTTTCAACCAACTCATCTAATAATAACCCTATCCATCAAAACCATCAATTCCCCCATCACACATGCAGATCCCATCCCCTTCTTGTAGAGAGAACTCACACAGTCCACCTAGCAGATAGCAGGTGTCATTCTAACAGTAATCTATTAATCATTTCCCTTATCTATCTAATCACATCACTATCTACTTTCTGTATATGGAAGAGGACCTCTACAGCATCAAAGAGATCTGCTGAACACTGGTTCAACCGCTGAACCACTGTAGATTAACTAAACCTAGCTAACTAGCTACATACATATCAGGGACCCCATCAGTCTTTTGACATACTGCAGGTACCAATCCCTATCACCATACCTGCAACCTGCAACACCATACCCATCAATCACACCATACCCTCGGGTACAGGTATAAACTGTGGTATATATATAAAACCCATGGTGTAATGCACCATTGTATACCATATAACTGCTGCTATATACACCATGGTCAAAATCATGCAGGACAAAACAAAATACAGCTATGAAGCTAAAACTAGCTGGGTGGAGTGCCCCAAACAATGTAATACTAATCCAGTTCAATAACATCATGCTTCCACTTCTGTTATATATGTATTGCTTCAACAATCTCTGGCATGTGTACCAGGTTCTTGTGGCCTCAGGCTCCAAAGCACATAATCACATGGATTGAATGGGGTGAGAGCCTGTTGCAGGTGAAGTGTAAGATTTGTCTTCCTTGTGAGAAAATGTGCTTGACTGCAGTCAATGTGGCTAGATGAACCAGTAAGCTGTGGGCCCTCATATCATAAATCGACATATGGTTACATACCTGGAATGCTCAAATAATCAAACACCATAGCAGAGAGTCAGAGGTATGCATGCCAATGTTCCCACCATCATGTGATAGGATTCCATACCTTCTCAAGTGCTTGCAGCAGATAATCATTGAGTCCACTAACTTCCTCAATACCATCTATGAGAATATTGAAGAAGTCAAATTTGTTAGTGTTATCATCACCAATAGGTGCCTGACAAGTTAGATCTCACTATGAGACCCCAATTAGGAGACAGCACACATACCTGTTTTCCCTGGATTTTGTTCTTGTTGATGTACTTCTCAAACTCCTCTCGTACGATAGCCTCAGCTATGTCAATCCACTCCTTTGGCCATCCTTGTTGCTAGAAATACTTAAGCTTTATCTGAGGATGATAAACTAGATATCAACATATTAATAGTGAAATAACCCAGAGCTGAAACACTTACCCATGGCGATCCGATATATATTAGACATGTCTGTTTTTGAATAGTACTTGTTGATCGACTTGAATGCAAAGCACAAAGCATGCTTTACAGATGGTGTGAGTGGATTGTCGTTGGCATTTTTCAAGAAGTGCATTGATTTGATCCATTGTGGGAATGACAAGTGCAATTGTAGAGATGGAATCAGTAGAAAACAGTAGCATAGCTTCTTTGTAAATTTGAAACCTATTAATTCATATTCAACAACAGCTAATCTTATTTATATCTTCAACACATGCAGGAGATATTTGACAACATCCCAATACTCCTCATCAAGTTCATACTTCTGAAGTTTGACAGATTTGTCAGCAATTATGTCATTGATAGCAGTGCAATATTCACTAGCAACCCTCAGCATGTCATAAGTTGAATTCCATCAAGTCTACAGCATTGTGGATGTCATTCAGCATGTATGGGTCATCAGGATAATAATCAGAAAACTTCACTTCGAGATGATCAGCAATTCAATTTGCCAAGTCCATTTAAAAACCTTGGATGAAAGCTCGACCTTGTTTGGCCTCTGAAAGTCTATGTTTCGAGTGAAAAAGTTCATAATATTGTCGAATGACCTGTAATAAGCTCCTAAATCATTTTTATCAATAATACCAGTGCGAAGCTGTTTGCCAATGAGTGTATCCATGTCCAAAATGCTGTATTTTTGTTTGTCTTCTAATTCAGGATAGAACTTGAATACTGTGATGTGAAATTCATTAAATGAAGTGCTGGGCTGGTACTCTGAAAGTGATTCCCAGAGATCATATGAATCAATGTCAATGTATCTGCAAGCATGCCTCTTCTTTAGGTCATGATCTGTAATACTGCAAGTCGCGAATAGAAATTTGAGCTCTTTGAAGTATTTTCAAGTTCTCTAGGCCATTTTGAATGGAATTTCAGAGATGTAGAATGACCAGGAGCTGAGATAAAGGATGTCAACATGTTCAAGGTGGATTTTAAAGGTTGTAAAATCGAAATTTGTGCAATGTTGTGTTTTGTATGTTTTTGAAGTCGAAGATGGTAGTGACGTCATAAGCATGAAAGGTGAAAGAGAGCAAAAGTAATATTATTGAGGGGCAATATATTATATCGAGATCTCCTGGTTGTTCAGGAGGGTTGGAGGCAAAATGAGTTCAATGCAAAACTGAAATCATTGAGCCTCCTTTAGGTGAATGAGTGGTTGAAAGGAGTGGAGGTTCAACAATGAGATGATTTAGAAACCCCTCACGGTGGGCTCCAAAATGATAATACTCAACCCTGAAACCCAAACAAAACCTATTAAATGGCTTCAGATGGTATAACATGAGCCAGAGGAAGGGTGCGAGTTGGTACTAAATATCACTGCTGTCACCCAAAGGTTGTGATTAGTAGCATAAAATGGAGAGGCATTGTGAATGAGCTTTATGAGCATATGAAAAGGCTCGAAAAAGGTTCTAAGAGTGTTTGAAAAGGTTCAAAGGATGTGCAAAGTAGTTCAAAGAGGTTTAAAGAGGTTCAAATGATGTGTGAAATAGTTCGAAGAGGTTCAAAGAGGTTCAAAGTAGTTCAAAGGAAGTCAAAGGTGTCAGACTGGTGTCGAGAAGTGAATAAAGCAAATAAAAAGTGTTTTTTGAGAGGTGATGGGCAATGTGCGATAAATCGAGGAGTGAATACGATAGTTCAAAGAAGTTTGTGATATTGTGCAGAACTTAGAGATACAATGTGAGGATAAGATGCAAGAGAATGGCTTTTAAATCAAATGATAAGGGAAAGGGTAACTTTTTCTCTGTTTTTCTAAGTAAGTAGTACAAGTATATATACATTTTGAAGAGATAGTACTAAAAAGGAAATCTAACACATGTAGTACATGAGGCAATATGTGCAGCAATGAGGACTTTGTAAATTATAAACCAAATGAGAAATGATAAATAATTGAAATGTACAGTGACTCTGTATAGTAAAAGTACTTATCTTTTTGCTTCAATATATCATTGAAACCTTTAAGTGCTATTATCATGCCCTAAGTCCTTTATCATCCCTCCTCATGTCTGGTAGTGCTTGATTTGTGATGAAATGGCTCATTCTGGTTGTGCACCATGTATCAAAAGGGTTTTAGAATAGATATATGGTGGTCAATGTCATTTGAAGTGGTGAAGGGTAATTTGAAGGTGTTCAAAGTGTCATGAAGTTGTTCGAAGTTGTTTGAAGCTGTTCAAAATTGTTCAAAAGTGTTCGAAATGGTACGAAATGAGTTCGAAACTGAATTCATGGCATTCATAGTAGTTTGGAGCATGTGTCATGATGTCTCGATATGATTGGGACCATTCCCAGACCTTAGAGCATGCAATGCTCCTATTAATGGTCAGGATGATGTGCATCATTGAGGGCCTTTACAGCCTGGGATCTAGGGTGCAGCTTCAAAATCTCATGGCACTTTTTGGCATGACACTTCTGTGTCAGCTCTGCATCCAGGCCAGCCTCAACATTTTGGTGGAAGGCAGCCTCACACTGAAAAGAGTTGGTGTCGATGAGCAGTGAGTTCAGGGATTGCATGCAGTTGAAGTAGTCCCAGAATGTACAACTGGTGGGACATGCAGCAAGAGTGAGTCAGAGCATTTCAAGGTGGATTGTGTTGACCCAGTCACATGTAAGGTAGTTGGCTCTCATCTCCTTCATGAAGTGTTTGAAGGAAAATTTGAGCAGCTGGGCATGGTTGCCTCATACCCAGTCCTGGATGTGGTTGTCATGGAAACAGCCTAAAATTGTTTGCATTTGCTCATCCTCAGCAATGTTCTTCTCAGTGAAGTAATCTAACCAAGCAAGTTCAAATGAGTGCAGGAGTTTTAGAGTTACATCCCCAGCAGTGGGGATCAGGGATTTCAATGAGTGAATTTGTTCACACTCAGCTGGCGGAAATGTCAGGGAGTTAATAATCATCATTTTGGTGAAGGCAGGATATTCATAATTGGAAAAGGAATCAGAGGCATAATGAGTGGGATGGGAATTAGTTTTAGGGAATGTTGCAGTGACTGTATGCACACTTTCAGGTAATAAGGAAACAGAGGGGGATGGAGGCAGCATTGCATCAGGAAGCGGGGATGAAGCTATGGGTGAGAGTCTTGATAGCAACGCTGTCACTTGGGAGCTATGTGCTCATGCTACATGGATGGCAGGTGTTGCAGGTGCAGAGCTGGTGTCTCATGCCTGTCATGTGTTGGCATGGGTTGGAGCAATCATTTGTGTTGAAATTAAATCCTGATACATGCTGCATACATGAGGCCATGCATGCAGCACACACATGTAACTGCGCATACATGTGGTAAACACATTCCCAAGTCATGTGACATCCTTACTATTATGTATATAAGGAGAACCTGTGTTGAAATTAAATCCTGATACATGCTGCATACATGAGGCCATGCATGCAGCACACACATGTTACTGCACTTACTGTGCATACATGTGGTAAGCACATTCCTGAGTCATGTGACATCCTTACTATTATGTATATAAGGAGAACCTGTACTATAGAAGATATACAGTGTTCTTACCTCTGCTAAACCCTAGCTCTAAGACTAACTAAACCCCAGGTAGGTTATAAGGAACGTGTCGTCTCTTCCTCTGTGCAGCGTATGTAGTCTGCTCCAACAGGTTATGGGCCCTGCTGGGCATGTCGCAAACACGCCTTAACTGGCTGCGAATGACATCGACTTCATTGTCTCCAAATTGTAACCTTGCGCTCTTCGTGAGCTGCATTGCGCTCCCTGCGAGCTGCATTTAAAAACCCAGGATGACTAGGGTTAACCACTCTGAAGGAGTGTTTTTGCCTGAGATTATGGAACATGTTTTCTTGAATAGAGGACTGATTGAGCGCTTTTATCAGCTGCCACTATAACATCATGTCTTCAACTCTTGAAAAACTTGTACAAACTTTCAATGGCTCTAACTACATTCAATGGGCCGACTCAATGAAGGCATGGCTCAGGTCTCAGGGCCTCTGGCAAATAACTAGTGGGATGGAACTAAAACCACCCCTGGCACCTCCTTTGATGGCAACAAACGCTGCACTAGTAGCGGAAGCTAATGCCAAGCTCCAGACCTGGAACAATAAGAATGACCAGGCTATTGGTAGCCTAGTGCTCTGCCTGGCCCCCTCTATTCGGCAGCGTGCCAACACCAAGGACACTGCTGAGGAGGTGTGGGATCTCATCCGCACCGACTATGGTGTCAATGGCCCCTCCCAAGTCTTTGTGGACTTTAGGTCTGCAATCGCAATCAAAATTCTGGCTGCAAATCCCGTGCCAGAGATTGCCAAAATGGCTGATAAATTCGAGCACCTTATGGCTGCCAATGTTGCCATCCCCGTATTAGTACAGGCAATGATTCTACTTGCTGCGATGCCACGCGAGTACGATTCTCTATCCGCCACATTCCCTAACACGACCACTACTAGAGCCTTGATGTTTAAACATGTCAAGGACTCCATTGTTGCTGAGGCCTCATGGTGCACAGCAGTTGGAAAGCCCATCAGCCCACCTCAGGCCACCAAGTTTTCTGCTGTCAAGCGCAAAGGGGGAAACCCCAAATGGCAATCTCAGGGCAACAATGGAGATTCATCCTGAAAGCATGGATGACGTGGGGACAAAAAGACTAAAGAGGAAAAACCTAAAGAGAAACATTCCCACCTCGCCTCACAAGCCTTTACTACTATAAATGGTAATGGCACCATCATACCACCGATGCTACTCATCCAGCGCATCGAGAAGCGTGAACATACTCCCACAAGGGATCCTCACTGCCAACCACCTGCACAGGCATACACGGGCGCGGCCTCTACCTCTCATTCGGTCTATACCAAATATCAGCAGGCTCGAGACACCCTCGAGCAAATGAATCTCCCATGCAGCATGAAAAATCTGTGACCGCTGGAAGAGCACCTAACAGTGTGAGAAGGTAAGAGGAGGAGGATTGAACCAGAACCAAGGATTGTAGAGGTAGAAGACGATAGCATCTCCCATGGATTGGAGCCTGCAGTTTCTGATGAAGAAGTATGGAAAACTATCGATGAAATGCTTGTCGATGAACCGCTTGAAACAGGTACATATGATGAAAGGTCAGTCCTTTTCCCTGCCACAAGCACAAGAATTAACATTCCACTGATCACAGCGAACTTTTCATGTGAAATTTTACCGCTACTAAATGTATCATGGAACAATTTACATCTTAATATATGTGTTACGTGTGCAAATGGAAATTGTAAAAAAGGTGCTGACTGGATCATGGATTCAGGTGCATCAAAACACTTCACTGGTGAAATTAAAGATTTTGCTTCTTATGAGCCTTTACCAAGAAAAGACTCTACCCTGGTTCAAACAGCCACAGGTACTACTCATATAGTAGGGAAAGGAGCAGTCTTCATTAGACATCAGGTAGTATGTCATGGGAAGTCAGAGACACGTGAAACGTGATTATACCCCGTCTACTACATACCCGACTGTAATGCTCGATTACTGTCAATGGGCGTCTTCTTACAAGATGGAAGTGACGTGCGTGGTTCCTCCGCACACATTTCATTTTTCAAGCAAGGAAACACAATTATGGATTGCATCCCTCTTATGAAACGTGACACTATTTATTGGGCTCGGACTCATATATTGAGCACCAAGGGAATCAATGTCACGACAATGTACGTCGCAGACTACTCAACTTGGCATAAGTGACTTGGACACCCATCCAAAGAGGCGCTAGGGAAGATGCCTAATAGCACCATAAAATTCCTGAGGAATTTAATTATTCCTAAAGACAAAATTATATGTCCAGGGTGCGCTGAAGGGAAAATGACCTCAAAATCTTTTTCCGAATCAGATTCACGTGCAGAAAGACCCTTTGAATTAATACATTCTGATCTGAAGGAACTTTCAGTACTATGGTACCATAAACATAAATACTTTATTGTATTTCTGGATGACAAGACGTCACATATCTGGGTCCAATGCCTTAAAAAGAAATCTGATGCTGCTGTGGCCATCAGACAATTTCGGGCAGTGGCTTTGACACAGTATGGCGCTACAATCAAGCGCTGACGTGTTGATCCAGGGGGGGAGTTCAAAGATCGTGAGCTACAAAATGTGCTCAAGGACTTTGGCATCAAAATAGAGATGTCTGCACCCCACATTCACCAACAGAATGGGCACGCAGAGCATGCCATAAGGACAATAATGAAAAAGTCGCAAACTCTGCGATTTACTGCATGTCTACCACAATCATGGTGGAAATTTTGCATTGAACATGCAACACACCTATACAACTGAACCCCGATAAGGTGCCTGAAATGGCTGACACTGGTTCAGGACCTGACAAAGGTCTGCCCAGATCTAAACAATCTGAAGGTTTTTGGTTGTGGTGCTTACATCTACCTACCCAAGGAGAAGCGTCCAAACACATTGGCTCCTCGATCAGAGTTGATGATGTACCTTGGATTAGAAGATGGCATTAAAGCATACCATTTCATGTGACCTAGTGGTGCAATATTCATTGGTGCTACGGCACTATTTGATGAAACATTGTTCCCATGCTGTCCCGGAGCTAAAACTCCTGCCAATATGGACCTTGGTGATTTTCCACCTCCAGAACCAGAAGATGATGACCACTCATCTGGAATGGATGGCAATGATTTTATACCACCACAAGATCAGCCCCTTCCTCCATCATCAGAAAATGATGATGATGATGTACCAAGTGAGCAAAAGGCACATGACGATGTGACAGATGCTCCTCCTCCACCACCTCCAGTAACCACTGAGGACTTTCATCCAAGATGTGATGATCAACAGGAATGGCAGCAATTGCCCCATTGATCAGGCAGGCAGAGGAACATCCCAAACCATCCTGGCAATACCTATGGAGAGAAGCGACTCCCCTCTGACATAGAGAGAGACATTGCACGTGATTGATATTGGAAGAGATCTGTAGGTCAAGATTCGGATCATAACCGAACATGACCACAATCTCAACAGAAAGAACCAGTTGCTGGACCGAGTTCGGCACCCCACGAGAGTGCGCCCGATTCCAATGATCAAGAACATGATCACCCAATGGGGGAACCAGATGAAGCAGGTTATATTAAAAAGATAACCAAGGAAGGAGGAGATAAGCTTATTCGCTGGCTGTTGTCAAAAGCAGTCAAACCATCGAGCGAAATAAGCCAAGTTCCAAACCAATTTCATGATATTGCACGCCTACCACGGCAGCAGCAACATGAGTGGAAACAAGCTTGTCATGAAGAATTAGAGGCTCTTCATAAGCGACAAGTCTATGACATCGTCGATCTTCCACATGATCGAAAAATGATCAAAAATAGATGGGTTTTCTCCATAAAATCAGATGGAAGAAAACGAGCCAAACTCATGGCCAAAGGCTTTTCACAAGTCGAAGGTGTTGACTTTGATGAGATTTTCTCACTGGTAGTCCGCTACAAGACCGTATGCCTCATGTTTGCACTTGCATCTCTAGAGGGCATGTATATGATCGGCCTAGATGTAAAAACAGCATTTTTATATGGCAAACTAGATGAGGAGATCTATATGGATCAACCTGAGGGTTTTAGACTTGAGGGAAAAGGGCGCAAAGTATTGCGCTTACGCCGAGCATTGTATGGCCTTAAACAAGCCTCACTTGCATCGTGGAAAGAGCTAGAGGCATACATGCGCACCATTGGGTTTGTGCGCACCAGCTCCGATGCCAGCATTTTCATACACAAGGATCCTAAGACAGGCAGCATTGTTATTGCACTCGTCTATGTTGATGATGGCTTGTTCATGGGGAAGAACAAAAAACTTGTGGATGAAAAGAAAAATGCTTGTCTAAAGCATTGGGAGTGCCGTAGTACTGAAAAAGTCATGGAATTCTTAGGCATGCGCGTCACCCAGACTACAAGCAAACTCGATCAAACTAAATATCTCACCAAAGTGCTTGAGAGATTTGAGATAACAAATGCCAAAGCGACCCCCACTCCACTCCCGACTGGTTACAGACCATCAGAAAACACAGCAACACCCAATGCGATGCTTAGATTAAAATATCAGTCTGTGATCGGATCTTTATTGTATCTGATGCTTGGAATGCGACCTGATATTGCTTATGTGGTAATCAAGATGTCACAATTCTCTGCTAATCCTAGCCAAGAACATTTAGACAAAGCGATGTACATCATGCACTATCTGGTGGGAACCCAGAAATATAACATTGTCTACGATGGTGAGAAGTCCGAGGGGCTACAGGCCTTCACAGATTCTGATTGGGCAGCTGACACTGTCAAATGCTGATCTACAATGGGTTACTTTGCTACTCTAGCGAGTGGCATTGTGTGCTGGCAGTCCTGTTTACAAAAAACTGTAGCACTGTCATCCACAGAAGCCGAATATATGGCTCTCTCCAACACTTGTCGACAGATAGTGTGGATAGAGTCCTTATTCCAGGAACTTGGATATGTACTGAAGCACGTACCAATTTGCACTGATAATCAGGGATCCATCTTTATCAGATCAAATCCAGTTCAGGAAAGAAGGATCAAACATATAGACATTCGCTACCACTATACACGCGAATGCATAGAAAATGACAAAGTCATGGTCGTTTTCATTCCTGGAAGTGATAATCCAGCTGACATGTTCACAAAGAACCTTGGCGCCATCTTATTCAGAAAATTTAGAGACTCTCTTGGAATTACTTTCAAGATTCAAACTTAGCTGCTTAGAGCACTGTACAGTTTGAGGGGGGGTGTTGAAATTAAATCCTGATGCATGCTGCATACATGAGGCCAAGCATGCAGCACACACATGTTACTGCGCTTACTGTGCATACATGTGGTAAACACATTCCTGAGTCATGTGACATCCTTACTATTATGTATATAAGGAGAACCTGTACTGTAGTAGATATATAGTGTTCTTACCTCTGCTAAACCCTAGCTCTAAGACTAACTAAACCCCAGGTAGGTTATAAGGAATGTGTCATCTCTTCCTCTGTGCAGCATATGTAGTCTGCTCCAACAGAATCAAGTCCTTACCCATCGTGTCTCACAGCCAGTCTGTTTGCACTCCAGCACCAAGACTGAGGCCGGATTTGCTGTCTCTCCACAAAAGCACTGATTCAGGATGGCAAAAACCTTATGTTTAGGTTGTCCTGATGTTTTGTTTCATGTATTTTCAGTTGGATGTGCCATGAGACCAGTCACTGTAAGTCCAGATGAGGATGAGACTTCTGGAGAAGCTATCCCAGTGCTTGAATCATTGTCCTTCAGAGGGATTTAGGTTGTTCTCAACATTTCAATACATAAGAGTGACTTGCCATTTTGTTAATCAATGCAGCATCAGTTCAAAGAAGTCCAAAGGGAGGGGCGATCTCCTCGTGTTCATCAGTGCCACCCACACAAATGCTGTGTTGGAGCAGACTACATACGCTGCACAGAGGAAGAGATGACACGTTCCTTATAACCTACCTGGGGTTTAGTTAGTCTTAGAGCTAGGGTTTAGCAGAGGTAAGAACACTATATATCTACTACAGTACAGGTTCTCCTTATATACATAATAGTAAGGATGTCACATGACTCAGGAATGTGTTTACCACATGTATGCGCAGTAAGCGCAGTAACATGTGTGTGCTGCATGCTTGGCCTCATGTATGCAGCATGCATCAGGATTTAATTTCAACATGCTGGTGTCACCATTGTTTCTCTCTTCACTACCCTCACTAACCACTGTATAATTAAGTTCTTCCTCTGCTGCTGACAACTGCTCAACTTCAACCTTATCTACTCTATATTGAAGATCAGTCTCTCTGGCATTGTATTTTAGCTATGGATACATCACAATGCATGTTCTGAGTAGCCTGAGCATGAAATAATGGCTATAGAGGACTTTTTAAGGTATATTAAATGAATGTTCATTTTTTTTTGTGACCTTTGGCCTTTGGCTGGACTAACTAACTGACCCCTGGTCCAGGATTCTGATCCCAGAACCTTCTTGGGCTACCAGCCAAAGTGTGTACATGTAAACTGGTATGAGCTATGTCATCATTGTCCATGCCAATAGAACAATAAAATATAGCAACATCCATTCTGTTGGCTCAGGCATAACCAGTCTGCCCATGTACTAGAAAAGTAAAGGGAGGGAAGAGAGGACTACTAAGGAGTTGTGAGTTGAAAGAGATGACAGAAGAACACCAGATAGGGCTTACCCAAGGCACAAGAGTTGTGAGTTGGGAAATGCTCTCATGCTGTGGGTAAGACTTATAAACTGGGACTAAGACAAGTATCATCATAGATCAGTAAGCATGGGATACAGCTCAAGAGAAGTGTGGGCTATCATCGCTGATGAGATGTTCCTTCATGGTGATTAGTCTTAAGTAAACAATAGTTTAAATTCAACTAATCACATGCTCAGGAGTTGAATTGAGGGATGAGTATAGCTGACAAAAGGTGCACTCTGGGGAAATGGAAAAATAATTATAAAACAGAAATAAAATCATAGAAAATGCAGAATAGAGTGAAATAAATATAAAAAAATATGGGACAAATGCAGAAAATTGACAAGACCCTTGTGACACCTCCTAGTCCCCTTACACAGGGGGGTCACAAGGCACAACATTGGCTACTGGCTGCAAGTGCACATGCAGAGATGGCTCAGGAGGATTGCAGCCTGAGCCTCTAAGATAAGTTTTCTTTTTTTTTCACTCTACTAATGACTAATTACAAATAGACTACACATACAGAATGGGAACCATGACAACAGGAGGGGCTTGTGAGGTACCACAATGACAGGAACAACTGCCACCACCAAGGCAGGACCAAGATGGAATCAAGATGGTGACAGCAACTAGAGCAGCAGCCAGTTGGCCCTAGGAATGATGGGGATGGATGGGACCAATGAGGAGACCAGCGATGGGGCCAGGAGATTTCACCTCCTGATTCTACTTATGAGGTTTTTTTTCTCTTTAAATTTTAAGAACACTAACAATGTTTCTACAAGCAAGACTACATATGGTATGACCTATAACCAAATGTACACCTACAACCACAACATGAACAATGGTGGGCAGATGAAGATGACACCACAGCAATTACTACCATGATGCCATATGAGCAAGGGGGCAGTGATGGAACTAGTGAAAAGCCCAAGCATGACATGACAGACTGGGTGGTAGGTGGTATGCAGCTGTGTGGCCCTGTGAGACAACTCAATGGAAGGCAGATGTGAGGTGGGGACAAAGCGGAAGGGGTTATGACAGGCACCTGGCAATGGGCAGCTGGGTTTCAGCTATGTACAGGTGTGAATGATATATTTGATATAGTAGTACTTTTTTATTTTGTCAATGGTGTTCTTGTGTAATCATGCTTCTTAATAACAGTACTAACAGTTGTTCTTATTGATATGATCTCTCACATATACTGACATCCATCGATCAAATGGATGTTACTTACTTTCCCTTCCCCATCACCTCCATAATCACCACCTGTATAGTTCCCCCATAGCTGCTTCCACTATAATACCTGGTCCTATTCTGCCCCTGTGCCTCTGAGCAAATTGGACCCCCTCCAGGGTATGATTACACCTTTTTTTTGAATACAGACCAGCTGCCCTGTAACCCTTGAAGAGCTGCTAACCACTGTCCCTATACTGCACAGTTCTGATTACTCATTACTTGGCTGCCCAGCCTGCCACCAAAGGCACAAATTGTTGGAGCAGACTACATATGCTGCACAGAGGAAGAGACGACACATTCCTTATAACCTACCTGGGGTTTAGTTAGTCTTAGGGCTAGGGTTTAGCAGAGGTAAGAACACTGTATATCTTCTATAGTACAGGTTCTCCTTATATACAAAATAGTAATGATGTCACATGACTCAGGAATGTGTTTACCACATGTATGCGCAGTAAGCGCAGTAACATGTGTGTGCTGCATGGTTTGCCTCATGTATGCATGTATCAGAATTTAATTTCAACAGATTCAATTTTTGGCAACAGTCTATCTGATACATTTACTTGTAATCTAAGCTTGTAGAACTCGACCAGGTGCCCAGAAAATGGGTTTGCAATGCTCATGCATCGTCTCGGAGAAAGGTGGCACAGTGATGATGTCATATTTCCTTATTAGGATAGGGTACCTGATTATGTAGTTAGTTAGTCCATCGACAATGGCTGAAAAAAAAAATCTGACCTTACATGCTGGGTTCAGATCTGGAACCCCCTTGTGGTAGCCAGCTGCTTGTCTTTTTCCCCACCAGCCTTTTTTCAGCAACTCAGAGGTTTTGATGAACCCATGCCAAGTTTTTTGGTCTCTTTACAGTATTTGTTATTTAGACAATAGTACTAGTACTAGCAGTCCATGTGCACTTCACAATGGGTCATGCTGCTGTTACCAGAGCACACCTTTTTTTGACTATATTCATCCCTCACTTCAACCCCTGAGCATGTGATTAGGATGTAATTTGTGCTTATGTATGGATTGTTATGTAATGTATGTCATCTCCATGTTGCCACCTGAGCTGGTGTGTATTGTAGGTTAGCACACTGGCATTAATGGAGAAACAAAACATAGTTCAGGACACAGATATGTCTCAAGTTGTCGTTGTTGCTGCCATCACTGTTTCATTGTCGGTAGACAAGCAAAATCAGATGATTGTTGATCGAAGTTGTTTCAAAACTCCGCTGAAAGTCAAACAAATCGCGAAACGTTTGACCACAACCATCATCAACGACGCACAACTTCAACCACCTACCTCCGTCAATGGCTGTGTCAACGCTGTTTCATTAATGCCACGCGTGCCCACAAATTGCCACGTACGAGCATTTTTGGACGTCGCCAACCGCCGACATGGGTCGAGGAACTTGAGGTCCCCAACACACTGTAAGTTAAGTATCTTCATTTTCCTTTTTCTTCTCTCTCAAATGCTGACCGTTTTCCTGTTTTTCTACTAATTTCTCGATGCACATCCAACCCCTCCTCTCCGTCCAAATTTGATGTGAGGGGGTCGTTTGGGGTTAAGAGACCTAAGGGAAATACCAGGAAGCCCTGGCAACGAGTGCATGCCAGGTAAGCATACAAAACACTCCAACGCCGCCCTTCGACCGCTACTCACCCCCACCACCTCAAAACAGGAAACACCGCTGCTCCATGCCGGGATGGCGTAACGAGACCCACCATCAATGATCCAACTGACCAAGATTACGCCACCACGACAACGAAGTGACGGGAATGGTACAGGAGGCACCGACGACAAACGCCCAACCACCGACGACGGACAAATGGGACCAGAAGGACGAGGAGGACCCCAACGGCACCAATACCAACCCAGGTGAAGACGGCATCAACAACGGGGAGAACAGGGGCTCCCACAACCACGAGGAAGCCGATGACAACCTAAGGTTGTTGATACTGGGGGCACATAAGCCATTATTCATGTAATTGAGTACCATGTAGTTATGATTCCCTGTAAATCTATAGTGGGTGAATATAGTATCTATTTCTATCATTATAAGTATCTTTGAGAGCATTTCAATGGCTTTGACAGATGTGACCAAAGATTTTGGATGAGTCCTTGGATGTCCTTGGAAGAATATGCACCTCGCTTTGGGAGACCTAGGGTGTCTCAATTAAGTCAGAACCACTATATATTTTCTGCTAAACAGTGATGACATTGTTTAGTGGCATTAAAAAGATATCTGGCTCAAAGCGACTCGATCCGTGGAGTCATTACAAGGGGCAAGGACGAATTGCGAATAAGGGGAATGCCAGTGAGAGAAATGGCAGTGCTGATTCAGATGAAACTCAGAACCTGGATGACCAGAATAAATCTCTGAGTAATGATACATCACGGATAGGATGGATAGGATGGATAGGATACGATAGGATAGGTTTACGTATGATATAGCTGATAAGGGTGACTTTTTGTCACGAAAGTAGAACAGGTTGTTCCAAGGGATGTATGATGGACAGGTCATCATGATGATCGCAAGTGAAGGTATCAACTGCCGAGGCACGGAGGTGCATTATGAATGGTTTAAGCACGGGCATGTATGGAGTCGTGGCCACGTGGTGTTATACGGGATGTTGTGAGCTTTCAGTCATCCGTACGCCAATCGCAAAGTATCATAGGCGATGTAACCAACGCAAACCTGTGACCGGGGATATAACATACTAGCGCTCACTATTGCTGTATGTACTTTGCTTCCGTTCCGTTCTCACGTTCTTGCCTTCGTTATACATCATCTTGACAGGGCCATGATGGGATGTTCAAGTTCTTGAGACATATAAGGTAAGGTACTATTTTTCCAGCTCTTTAGGTTGTCTTCGACTCGCTCGCTTTTCCTGTACTATTACTCGGACATGGCACCTTCAGCCTTAGTCTTGAACCTCATTGCGGTGATGTGTGAATCATTTCTGGTCGGTAAGCCTTATCATCTAGTACCAAACTGTTCGAGCTTCAAGTTCTCAAGATGGCGTAGGTGTTTACGCTGTGCTGGAGCTGGTTGTTTTGTGGTTGTTGATGTATGCATTGACCGGATGCCCAGATTCATTTTCGATGATTAATCTAGTCTGTATCTAGTTCAAGGCGTCGCACAATGTCCACAATGCACAAGGTTCTATTCTTGGCATCATTCGTGATGTTCTTACTTTCCATGGCTCATCTGGCATTGGTTGTTCAACAAATTGCCATCGTAAAGATAAACCCAGCAAATTCACGAACAAGAATAATCTTGGCTGCAAGTCAGGTGCGCCATTATCCTCAAACAAATGCCCTTCCATTTAGGAAATCTCCTCTAGTTCGTTATCGGAGACCTTGTCTTGATCTGGAGGTAGGTGCATGTATTGCTTGGCAGAAACTTACTCTACTATCAATGCGGACCCAGGGTTTGGGTGGTCTGGACACATAACTACTGGATTGCATTAGGGCCTTTGATTATCATGATAATTTCTTCCGGTCAGTCCAATCCTCAGCTTGAACTAAACATCTCTTTTCACCTAGATTTTACTCGCCTTTAGGCTTCGCAATCAATCTCGCATCACTTCATGAGATAAGAACCCTCTTCATCGTCGCACCTAGTGCGTTGGCAGTAGCAAATACGATGATTTGCACGCTCTTGATTGCTGGAAGAATCTGGTACTTGAGTTGTTTTTGACCACGGGATTTGCTGACGTTCTTTTGCTAGGTATGCAGGCTACCAGGTACATAAAAATATATCCGGAGATAGGCTGGACCCCGCTGGTCGATTCCCCAAAACAATTCTTTTCTTCATTGAGTCCGGCTTTGTGTATAGCGCGTCACAAGTTGGATTTTTTTTTCTTGTTCGACAGTCGGAGCTGATAGTTCTATCATAGCTTGCTGCCCTCATCCTTAATCAGGTCAATAGCCCCGGTATTCACATCCTCCTCGACTTGATTATGCCTCTGATTGTAACACGCTGCATTTACGAAACGGACATTTTCTGACTTTACCCTGTAGGGTATATTGCCAACTCTGACCATCGTCCTCGTTCACTTCGAACTTGTACGTTCTCCCCAGCAGTCCCCAGCTCAATTGCGTACTATACGCTTCGAAGATCAGAGCCGAATTAGTCAGCGGAATACATCTGATATATCAATTACTGAAGGCGAGAACACGCGTAGACCACAATCACAAGCATTTAATATTGCGCTTGTACAATCCGGGCATAAAGTGGACAACGCAAACGAAGTACCGTAGGTGTGGGTTAGAAGGTTGTTTCTTTGCACTTAGGTATTTATCTGATGTATGATGTCTGGGCAGATTGGTGATTCTGCACTTGTCGGGACGTCAAATGAAGCTTGCAACCAGTTTTCGTATATGAGAACGGGACTCTCGCTCAATACGAGGGTCACTATAATTTAATGCCTTTCATGTAACTACGCACGTGTAACTTAAGCAGACGAATCTACTAGTATCCTGCTGAGATCATATATCTCATTCGTTCGTAGGAAGAGGCGGATGGTCTTCGTACATGGTGCCTACCAATGCTGCAGACCAAGACTTAAGGATAGAATCAAACGGTTTTGGGTAGCAACGTGTCTGCTCCAGAAGAGCGCTTAACTGAGACAGCAGCAGTTCTTCCCTGACAGTACCAGAATTAAATACTTATTAAGGTTCTATCTCGTTGCCTTTCGAATCTTGAACACGGAAAGCATCAGCATCGGCAATACTTTAAGTTGACTGTGGAGCGAGAGCTAATAATCTGGAGCTACTGATGCTGCATCAACAATTGCTTCTACCTGTTCCTTGATGCAACCAAGAAATTCACTAGCAACTCTCAAGATACCCCATGAGTTTCCGACAAACATCTGATGTAGGATCGAGAATTCTGCGATGCATTTCATCAGGTGAAACACTGCCATAAATCCAGAGAAGCATATGCATATATAGGAAGAAATGACTCTGTTGCTCTACTGTTCCATAGTATGATGTGTCCCCATACCAACCATTTTTGTCACCCTCTATGCCAAGCACATGTAAGAATAGCTGTACGAAAGTGAGTTAACTCAGTGTTTGCGCGCGAGAGCGTGAGCCAAACGACTGTTGGACATGTATTACATAACAATCTATACATAAGCACCATCACATATCACTGACATTCCTTACTAATCATATACTTACAAAGCATTACATAGCAGTACTTGTAGTACGAGCTTATGACCCATGCCTTTGTCATGGCGTTCGCTCGCTTTGCTCGCTCAGCCTGACACTGGCATGGGCCAGCTCGCATATATGTAACACAATGCTTAATCCCACTACAGTTACTCAACTCTTCAGTTGCCTTCGGACCTTTGGCCCAAAGTCAACGTTTGGGGGTTTGTGGTGACACAACTCTTTATTTGACTTTTAGATACAGTAGTACACAACTCTTCAGTCGACTTGGGACCGTTGGCCCCAAGTCAACGTGGGGGGATTGTGGTGTTTATCCCCATTTCAATCTCTATCTCCATCTCCATCTCCATCTCTCCCTTCCCCTTCCCCATACCCATACCCATACCTATCCCCACCCCCATCCCCACCTCTCTCTTCCTCATCTCCCCCTCTCCCTTCCTCATCTCCCCCATCTCCCCCATCTCTATCCCCATCTCCTCCATCTCCATCTCCCCCTTCCCCTTCCTCATCTCCCCCTCCCCCTCTCCCTTCCCCACCTCCCCCTTCCCCCTCCCCATCCCCCTCTCACTCTCCCATGTCCACCTCCCCCCACTACACCCCCTCATATCCCCTCCCCACCCATCATACCTCTTCTCCATCCCCCTCCTGCCCACCCTCTCACACCCCCTCCCCACCCCTCACACTCCCCTCACACACCTTCACACTCCTCTCCACACTCAGCTCACTTGTGAAGTTTCAAACTCCACTTCAAACTCAGCCATGCTCAATGCAGCTCACCTCTACATATGGTACGACCACATTTTGAAACCCAGCTACATGACTAATTTTTAGTCAGCTCTGACTAATGCCATCATTTCTGACAAATTTTGCACAGCTCTGACAAATTTTACATAATCCCATCAACCATCACTCCCATCATTCCCACAAAACAACTGTAGCCTATGTTATACAGCTTGTCGACTCTGATCCCATCATGCCATCACTCCCACAAAACGGTCATAACATATGTAGTAGATGTTTGGGGGTTTATGGTCACACAACTGTTTAGTTGACTTTTTGGATGGAGTGAGCCCTGATCTGGTATCTGTATAAATAATACACACTGAGTCAGTTGACTTGGGACCATTGGCCAAGTCAACGTGGGGGGGTTGTAGTGTTTATCCCCTTTCCCAATGGCCCCTTCCCCATTCCCATCCCCATCTCTATTTCTATCTCCATCTCCATCCCCATTTTCTCCATCCCCATATCCCCACCTTTTCCATCGCCATCGCCATCCCCCTCTTCCCACTCTCTCCCTTCCCCCTCTCCATCTCCCCCTTCCCCTTCCCCTTCCCCATCTCCCATTCCCATTCCCATCTCCCCCTTCTTCATTGCTATCTCTACCTCCCCCTTCCCCCTCCCCATCTCCCTCTCACTCTCCCATGTCCCCCTCCCCATCTCCCTCTCACTCTCCCATGTCCCCCTCCCCCCTCTACACCCCCTCATACCCTTCCCACCCCTCATACCTCTTCTCCATCTCCACCCCCTCACACCCCCACCCCACCCCTCACACTCCCCTCACACTCCCTTACACTCCCCTCCATGCTCAGCTCACTTGCAAAGTTTCAAACTCCACTTCAAACTCAGCCACAGCTCACCTCTACACATGCAATGACCACATTTTGAAACCCAGCTATATTAGTCAGAGCTGACAAATTTTGGTCAGCTCTGACTAATGCCATCATTTCTGACCAAGCCTGACAAATTTTAGATAATCACATCAACCATCAGTCCCATCATTCCCACAAAATGACTATAGCCTATGTTATGGAGTGCATTACCTATTTTTAGCCCTGATCCCATCACGCCATCACTCCCACAAAAATTGTCATAGCATATGTAATAGATATTATGAAACATTCTAGTACATAGTCCCTACAGTATATAAGTCCTGTAGAATACACTCATTAATGTTAAGTTTCTACCAATCTTCCACATACTGCGCTCTGTTAGGTTATGGGCCCTGCAGAGTTCTAATCCTCATTACATAATCAAGATTTGCCATCGACTCACTGCAAAGCTTCCATTGCCACTACGCTACAGTGTCATGAACAGATTCTGTCTTGCATTATATTGCTGACAAATTTCTTGATTCCTAAACGGATCTATTGTACTGCCTAAAGAGTCTGACACCGCTATAGGCTACGGGAAACATTGAGTCCATCCCTGCCAAGGTAGTCATAAAGTCTTGGTTTACTGATCTTAGGAGAGGAACCAGGAGTGCTTCCAAAAGACCGAGAAGGTTGAGGTTTAAAGCATACTCGAGCAAGTGGTAGTGCAAAGAATCTCTTGGGACACCTTTGCAAACAGATTTCCCACCTCTGATTGTTAAAATCAGGCATCTGACAAACGACCTGAGTATACTGGAACTTGACCTAGCCTACTGAATGCAAGTGATATGAGGGTACAGCCTACAGCTTGCACAAAGGAAAGTGAACGTCACTTAGTAGAAGTCTTAACATCCAGAGTTGAGTCACTTAAAGGCAAACCCACACAAATCATCACACCTTGGTATTAACTCTCAATCTTATGAGCAATATGGATCCCACTAAAGTATCTTTATCTGTTATCCCTATCTTTGATGGCACAAATTATCCTGCCTGGTCAAATGCCATGCGTGGAGTCTTTTGTCTTTCTGGGTTGTGGAACATTATAGAAGGAAACAAAAGCCCTCCTGAGCCTACTCCTAGACCAACTGATACTGATGGTCTGAATGCCTGGGAAGAAAAGAATGACAAGGCATTGGGCTACTTGGCTGTTTATATCAAACCATCATTACATCACCTTGTTGGCAATACAATAAATGCTGCAGATGCTTGGAAATCCATCAAAGAACAGTATGGCACTCCTGGGGGAGTAGGTGCATTTGTCTACTTTCAACAGCTGTTTCGTACAGAGTTCACTGATACCAAACCACTGCACCCTCAAATTGCCAACTTGGAATCAGCCAGAGAGTGAACTGTAAATGCTGGTATTGAAGTAACAGACCAGTTCATGAGCCTTCTTATCTTGTGCTCTCTACCCAAGTCCTATGGGAATATATCCTCCACTATTCTTGCCACAACCAAAGAACTGAGCAAGATCAAACCATCTGATGTCATCCCCAAAATAGTTGAGGAAGAATCTCGTTGTAATGCCACTAATAATGCTGCTGAAATCAGTCACATTAGTAACACCAAAAAAGTATCACAGAAATGTGAGAAATGTGGTTGCACTAATCATATGACTGAGAATCATTGGCCGGATGGCAAGGTACCCAAGGGCTACAAAAAGAATAAAGGGAAACAGAAAACAAATTCTTCGGACAATAAGGCAAATGTTAATTCATTAAAAATCATAGAAGTCCCAGATGTATCCAATATCACTACTTCTGGAAATGACATTTCTTTTTCTTTGTATGCCTTGTCTGAGAAGGACACTGAGTGGATGATAGATTCAGGATGCACACAACACTGTACAAACAACAAGTCTGATTTCATATCTTACCATGACTTTCCTATACCAGGCAAAGCCAAACTGGCAGGGAAAGACCACTTTATCAAAATAATGGGACATGGTAAAATGGTCATAAGACATGTAAATTCAGATGGCAAAGTTGTAAATCTGACTTTGCAAAATGTGTTCTATGTGCCTGAATCTACAGGAAGATATTTCTCACCTGGAATCGCTCTTAAGAAAGGGGGCACCATGCACAGCACCTCTACTGAGACATCAATACTGGACAATACTGGAAGAAAACTCCTTAGTGGTTATCCTGATCCAAATATGATATTCTGGATTAGTGCAGAAGTCATTAAACCAACCAAAAAGGAGAAGATTCAAAGAGACATAACTATATTGACTCAAACTAGTGGTGACTATGAACTTTGGCACAAGCGCTTTGGTCATGCAGGTGTAAGAGTTATTCAGAATTTGCCCAAACATGTTAAAGGCATACCTTCTGAAATCAAACTGCCTAATAAATCAAAACCCTGTGATGGCTGTGCATTTGGAAAGCAGAAGCATTTACCATTCCCACCTTCTACTTCACATGCTAAAGAACCATTGAATCTTGTTCATTCAGACCTCGTTGAAATGCCTGAACTATCCATTGATAGGTACAAATGGACTTGCACATTCCTTGAAGACAACTCTTCATATGGATGCATGTACTATCTCAAACACAAAAGTGATGCCTTAACTGCCCTTAAACATTACAAAGCTTGGGCTGAAAATACTCTAGGCAAAACTATTAAATGCATACGTATGGATAGAGGAGGGGAATTTACAAGCAAGGAATTTGTTGCATTTCTGAATGAACATGGTATAGAATACCAGTACTCTATGCCAAGGTCACCACAACAGAATGGAAGAGCGGAGAGATGGCAACAGACAATAGTCAATAAAGCAGAATCCATGCGTCATGATGCTGGGTTATCAACAGGCTTTTGGAAACTAGCTATTGAAGCTGCAGTGCACATCTACAATTGCTCACCATTAAAGAGAGTCAATTGGAAGACCCCAATAGAATTGTGGTCACATGAAATTCCAGATGTCTCTTACTTCCGAGTATTTGGGTGCAAAGCACTAGTCCATGTGCATAAAGACCAAAGATCTAAACTTGAGCCTAAGGCCAAGATTATGATTTTTGTTGGCTATGAACCAGGTTCTAAGGGTTACTGGTTCTGGGATAAAGATAGCAATACCATCATCTTGTCCCATGATGTGACATTTGATGAGTTGTCCTTTCCCAACAGAAGCCAAGAAACACCTGCTCCTTTACCTGCCCCAACCCCACCTGAGTTGGAGCTAGTCATTCCACCAGATAGCACTGTTGTTGAACCTAGACCTGATAATCCTCCACCAGATCCACCAGTATTAACACCACCAACACCACCTGAAATCATACCAGCACATCAACCTCCTACTAGACCTCATCATACTACTGCTGGAAGAAATCCTAGACATGCAGAAAACTCTGTATATGGAGATCGTAAACCAGCAGAAATAGTGAGAGACACAAGTCGCCAGAGGGAGTATAATCCTTCAGGTACCATAAATGGTGTTGATAGCAAGCCTTATACAGTTTCTGAAATTCTCTTGCATATGTTCCAAGATGCACCCCAAAATTACAAGGATGCTATTGCAGACCCTGAAGAATACCTATGAAAACAAGCAATGCAAGAAGAATATGATGGGCTGATTGAGAAAGGCACCTGGGAGTTGGTAGACATTCCCAAAGATAGAAAAGTAATCAAGTGTCACTGGACATTTGTCAGAAAGTTGGATGGACATTACAAAGCACGCTTAGTTGCTAAGGGATTTACACAGGTCCATGGTATTGACTATAATGAAACCTTTAGCCCAGTAGCCAGGTTTGAATCCATCAGATTCCTTCTCAGCCACGCAGCCTTGGAGAATTGGGAAATCGAGGCTATGGATGTAAAATTAGCATTCCTAAATGGCGAGCTTGAAGAAGAAATTTACATGGAACAACTTGAAGAATTCACAGTTGCAGGACAGAAAAGCAAAGTTGGCCGCCTTAAAAAGGCACTGTATGGCTTGAAACAGGCATCACGAACTTGGTTTAAGACCTTCAGTAAGACTTTAAAGGATTTAGGCTTCAGTCAGATTAAATCTGATGCAGGTATATATGTCTATCGCCAACACAAAGAGGAACACAAAATTATCATTATTGTTTATGTTGACAACCTACTATTGATGGGTCCAAATCTTGCCAAAATCCAAGAAGTTAAAGATCTCCTTAGGAAGACATACCAGATGAAAGATCTTGGTGCTGCAGACTCTTACCTAGGATTTCAAATCAAGAGGGATCGCACTAGAAAACTCATTTCAATTGACCAAGAGTCATATATTGACAGTGCACTCCAAAGATTTGGTATGGCAGATGCTAAGTCAGCACCTACACCCCTACCTTCTGGCATAGAACTTGTTGCATCTAGGAAACCCTGCACAAGCACACTCAGGTCTCAATACCAACAGCTTATAGGTACACTCTTATATATAGCATTGGGTACTAGACCAGATATCGCATTTGCTGTCACCAGACTCTCCCGTTATAATTAAAATCCTTCAGAATAGCACATGATGGCTGCTAAGCACATCCTCAGATACCTAATTGAAACTAGATCCTACAAAATCACATTTGATGGATCATCCAATGCTGGACTGATAGGATATTCTGATTCTGATTGGGCTGAAAACAAGGATGACAGGCACTCAACCACAGGTTTTGTGTACTTCATGGCAAATGCACCAATAGCTTGGGTTTCAAGGTGACAAAGGACAGTGGCCTTATCATCCACCGAAGCCAAATATATGGCAATTTCAGATGCCTCCAGACAATGTGCTTGGCTAAGATCAATGCAATATGAGATTGGATACATCTTGACAGATCCTACTCCAATTTGTTCAGACAACAATGGTTTAATATTTCTTGCAGTTAATCCTGCTCATGATCGTCGAACAAAACATATCGACATTCGCTATCACTACATCAGGGAATTCATTGAGGATAAAAATGCATCAATATACCATATTGATACAAACAATCAAATTGCAGATATCTTTACAAAGAACCTTGACCGAATTAAAATGAGTAGATTCGTAACCAAATTAGGTTTGGATGGAAGTCACATTACTGTGGAATAGTGGGCACATGGGTCGGAGTTACAGACAAATTTTTCAAATGCCACTAAACTATAGACTCCAACCTCCACAAGATGTTTGATCATCCTCTCACATCCTCTGATATCGCTGGCATCATCATTGGCAGCATTCTAGCGATGGCTTCACTCTTGATGGTTATTCATGCCATATACATCCTATACTATCCATGACCTATCCAGGACGATACAATCGCCCTAGAACAACTTTGACATTGATCGCCCCCCTATCCTCATGATTGGTGAGCACCACAATGATGCATGAAGCATAAAACAACTCATGTATTGATTGAGGGGGAGTGTTGGACATGTATTACATAACAATCTATACATAAGCACCATCACATATCACTGACATTCCTTACTAATCATATACTTACAAAGCATTACATACAGTGACTCACAAAACTGAGTCAATGTTTTGCACTTTTTAATTTATTGTTGAATAACTTCCCATAAACAACAAAACCAAACAAGGTATTGGTGTACCGAATAACATACATGATCAGGGCTACCAAACAAACAAAGAATTATGTAATTTTAATCATTCCTCATGGAGATATGATTATTTTAATTCAGGGACTCATTGACTCAGTTTTGTGAGGTGGTATCAATATTATGATAAATTGTAATTCTAGTATTTTGTATGACCTCCCTTGGCCTTAATAACTGCTCCCAACCTTCTAGGCATGCTTTCAATCAAATTCTGACACACCTCTGATGGAATATTATTCCACTCTTCCACTACTCTTTCCTATAACTTCCAAATTCCTTTTGGCGCTGTTGGATACTTGTCTAACTGGTTCTTGAGGTGAACCCATTGATGTTCAATAGGGCTGAGGTCTGGAGATTGGGCAGGCCAATCAAGAAGAGTAATATTGTTGTTCTCCATCCATTTCTTGGCCTTTTTTGAGGTATGCTTGGGGTCATTGTCTTGTTGAAAAATCACCTCTTCTCCAGAAATTCCACTCTCCTCCAAGCTAGGCAGCATATGGTCCTTCAAAATGGACACATACTGGTCAGCATTCATCCTCCCCTCAACCTCTGCAAGATGCCCCACTCCATTCCATCCCATACACCCCCATACCATAATGTTTCCTCCCTCAAATTTGACAGTTCCCTGCACCTCTCTCTCAATCAGCCCCTCTCCCTTCTGTTTCCAAACCCACTCTCTCCCATCTGACCCAAACCTGTTAATTTTAGTCTCATCTGACCAAATAACCCTTCTCCAGTCCTCCACAGTCCACTCTCTATACTTCTGAGCAAAAGCCAATCTTGCTTTCCTATGCCTTATACTAAGCAAAGGCTTTTTCTTCTTCACCACAGCCTTGAATGAGTTTTTTCTGAAAACTCTTCTGACTGTTTCTGAGGAGACTGGAGTGGGAATGATGCTGTTGATGTAATGGGTGGCCTGAACAGCATTTTCAGCCTTGCCAGTAGTGATTTGGGTAAGGATGGCTCTCTGAGAGGTAGATGAGAGCTTAGAAGGACGACCACCAGAGGGGGAATCCAGGTTTGGATGGAGAGTCCTGAGTGTTCTGGATACACTAGACTGGCTGAGGTTGAGTTTAGAGGCAATATTGTGGGTAGAATAATGATTGGAGGCCAGGGAAAGAATGTTTTCCTTCTGAGCAGAGGAGATGGGATGCATTGGAGAATATTGAAGTATGAAGAATGCTAGTCCTAATTAAATACTATAATTTAAGGTCCCATCAAGGGTCACATCACCTTAGAAACCATCTGTCAAGTTTTTGACATTATACAGTTGGTGGAGCATCAGATTCTAATATTTCTGACTACCCCTCACAAAACTGAGTCAATGAGTCCCTGAATTAAAATAATCATATCTCCATGAGGGATGATTAAAATTACATAATTCTTTGTTTGTTTGGTAGCCCTGATCATGTATGTTATTTGGTACACCAATACCTTGTTTGGTTTTGTTGTTTATGGGAAGCTATTCAACAATGAATCAAAAAGTCCAAAACATTGACTCAGTTTTGTGAGTCACTGTAGCAGTACTTGTAGTATATTATGGAACATTCTAGTACATAGTCCCTACAGTATATAAATCCTGTAGAATACACTCATTAATGTTAAGTTTCTACCAATCTTCCACATACTGTGCTCTGTTAATGACTGAGGTGCAAGTACTAAAACTATGCAAGGGGGTGTTGGCCCACAAATCCCGCACATCAGATGGGGGGGTCCCTGGTGGGCCGCCAAAAAAAAAAAAAGACACTGAAGTTAGAGGGCCTCGGGCCACCAACAGGTATATGTAAATTGTTGCTCAGTAGTCACAGAAGCAAGGTAATGATGTATAATTGAAAAATGAACAAAAAATCCGTATTTACTGTACCAACTGAGTGAAATGGCACGGAAAAAAAGCTATGAATACATTCCTATTGCACGATGAACCCTGAGCTAAATCCCAAATCAGATCCACCAATGAACCCGAATACACAGCCGACACCACCCTTCTTTGCCCTGTCTGTGGTGAGGAAGTGCACGTTGGCACTGGCAGCCAAAAAAACCTCGATATGCATCATGCCTCATCCAAATGTAAGGCACTGCATGAAAGAGCTCAGGCAAAGCAAAAGCAAAGACAAGACAGCTCACTTCTCACCTTTTTTGTGCCTTGGCAAATACTTGTTCCATCAACAGTAACGGCGCCCCCATCTGTGCAAGTGCATGCATCCGCGTCAACCTCAGTACCAATGATGACAGGAGATGACACGACACCTGAACCTATGGATAATCATCCTTCCCCTCTAATCGGCTGCGCACTAGGAAGGAGACTCCTTCAGCAGCTTCATGAGACAATGGGAAGAATTCTGCACAATGTACCACCTGCCAATGAGAAACACCCGCTCGCGATTTTCTCGGGGAATCCTATTGACCACGTTAATGTAAATCTTGATGATTGGGAGGATATCTTGAATCCGATGGTGCACCGTGCTTTTGGATATGGTGCAATGTCAGAAAGTGAACAGGTGTTGATGGGCTTGGTGCGACACAGGAAGTATGGGCTGGATGGGTTTCATCAGTTCATGGAGTACTTTATTGTCCATCGTGGACTGCAGGGGTGTTTGCTGGAAGGAAAGGTCAACATACTTCTGGTGGCAATTAACTCTGAGTGCATGACGTAGCCAGTTGATCCGAATTCTGGAAACTCATGACCACACAAATAGATTCAGGTCTAAAGAACCAACAATCGATTCCGTTGATGATATGGATGTTGAGGCAGTAATTGTTGAACATACCAGTTACCAAAATATCAACCACTTCAATGCAGTCGACCCGCTCACTGTGTAGTATAGCGATGTTAATCGTGAAGCAGCCATGGCTAAACTGGCAGAGGGTGAATCAGATCGAGATGTGGAGCAATCTGATGTGCATACTAATGACTGTGATGACGAATCTGGATCTAACTTCGACCTCCTTGATGATACTTCACCACCCCCAAGTCATGAAGCCTTCCTCCCCACCAGGCCCAACATCACACTCCCTGCCATTGACTCAGAGTTGACCATAAACCTGACTGATCACCCTAACAATGTTATGGTAACATTACAGAACTCTGCAGTGGAACCACAAGAGCATGAGTCAACAGAAACCTCCTTGGAAGGGACCTCAGCTTTCCATGATGAAAACTCAACTGAAATTTCAAGGTTAAGGCATGTTCGAAAGAAAAGAGCAATTGATCTGAACAGTTGCATATGTGGTGTAGTAGTATCACATTCCAACATTGAGGCTTGTGATATGGTGATGAAGTGCAAGGCGCCTGGCTGTGAGACAGTCTGGGTGAGCAAACAATGCTGGATTTCATGCATCCTGTTACTCATGTTTACCAGTTCCACCATGATTGCATGGGTTACGATTTTAACCCAAAGCAATGGGTCTGTCCAATTTGCAAGGTGGGAAAGCAGAATCGACATTCATAGTCATTGCTCATAAGCATGTGGATGATGCCACAACATGCTATCACACAGCATGCAGGCGGGACGTGGCAAGATTTGTCTTGAATTTTCTTGTTTTTAGTCGTAGTAATCAAAATTACCATATATAGAAGGAGGGGGGGGGGGGAGGGGGTCTGCGAAGGCCTGTTAAAAAAAATTATGAGTGGATGTTTTAAATTTGGGTCCTGTCACCCCCTTGAAACTACGTATGTTTTATGCTATGAGTGACCATGTGGAAAGGTACAGTAGTTAAGCAAAAAGGGTAATAGGCTAAATGGTTAAAAGGTTGTAACCAAGTAGAATATAAAATGGGAACAAATGTCCTACTGATGCAATAAGGATCTTCGGCCTGAAGCTCGGCATAGTCAGCTTGGTATTCCAACAGCACATGTTGGATGAATGTCTGCATAATGAAATAAAAGAATTGTGCACAGGTAAGAGGATTATTTGCAGTAGTGTTATGAGTCCTCGTACAGAGGACTAATCCTTTTAACCTGACCTTCCAGCAAAAAGTTCAGAGAGGCGGCTGCTCAGCAGAAATCGGAGTTTTAAATTTGCCTAAAGACACGGTTACATTTCGAAGTCAGCCTTATAAAATATTTGAAACCCAGCAGGTTTTACTGATATGCAGATTTTGGATGAAAAAGGTAATTGTCATGTTAAGTCACAAACAACTTCTTTGCTTGCCTCGTACATAAACAACAACTATCACAATGCTAGGGAATAACAGGGGTACCATATTACTGTCTTTTGGAATCTGTAAGTTTTTTGTTCATGTTTTATCATACTAACTAGTTGTTTTGCTTTCTCTTTTTAGTGCAAAGATGCGATGATGCCATTGAAAACAGGCACCCAAGCACCTGATGAAAGATAGAGGAAGAGTCCTCAACACATGTTATTTTATTTTGGTTTCTTGTTTTTATGCACTAACCAACTCCATTCCTTCACTTTTTAGGATCTAAACTAGTAGTAATGACAGATGCTGACACAAGACAATCCAGATGAACAATTTTGGATGTGATGTGGCAAAATGACGACTGGGTCATTTGGGGCTGCAGTAAGATTTTTCTTATTATGAATAATTAACTAATCTCATTTCTTTACTTTTTAGATTAAACCACCACTTGGGAGGAAAGGGGAAGAAAGAGGAAGAACAGCAGAACAAGCAGTTTGGGAGATGAAACATAGCCAGAGAGACCATGTCACACCATAGACACGGCTGCACAAGGTCTGAATTGATGAAGGTGTACAGATTGAACAAACAGCCAATGTAACAGTGACTCAATGATGACCACTACCATTGATGCAGATATGCAAATGACACCCCTCGATAAGACTACCATTAGTCTGTTGCCACCATGCCATCTGCTACATCACCATTGTCAATGGCCACACAGCCCCCATTGTTAGGGTGACACCCACTAATCTGCTAGCTGGACCGTGTGGGTTCTCCTACAAGAAGGCAGTGGGGCACACACGCATGATGGGGGGTTTGATGGCTTTGATGTGATGGGTTAAAAATAGAACAGTTGGCTGAAATAGGCCTTTTGCACCACTATTGTGGATGGAATACCTAAGAGAACTCAACTGAGGTCTCCTAGTATTTATTTTAGAGTTATATACTATGTTACACATATTGTAGTATGTTATTACAGATGCATGCACACATGTGCGCACATGTGCATACATGCATGTACATATTGATGCATGTAAATAAAGAATTCCCCTGCTGACAAATAATGTGTATATAGGTGTTTTGTAGCATATTTTGATGAAATAAAATCAAATAAAATAAAATAGAATAAAATAAAAATAGTATTATGTAATAGGCATGTTAGGAGACTGTTTCCTAACACCCATCAGCACCTTCAATATCAACAACCACTACCACAACTTTGTCCCCTGCTGTAGAACTGTTGGAGCAGACTACATACGCTGCACAGAGGAAGAGATGACACGTTCCTTGTAACCTACCTGGGGTTTAGTTAGTCTTAGGGCTAGGGTTTAGTAGAGGTAAGAACACTGTATTCCTACTACGGTACAGGTTCTCCTTATATACATAATAATAAGGATGTCACATGACTTGGGAATGTGTATACCACATGTATGCGCAGTAAGCGCAGTAACATGTGTATGCTGCATGTATCGCCTCATGTATACAGCATGCATCAAGGGAATTAATTTCAACACCCCCCCTCAAACTGTACAGCGCTCTAAGCAGCTAAGTTTGAATCTCGAAAGTAATTCCGAGAGAGTCTCTAAATTTCCTGAAAAGGACAGCGCCAAGGTTCTTGGTGAACATGTCAGCCAGATTATCACTTCCAGGAATGAAAACAACCGTGACTTTGTCTTTTTCAATGCATTCACGCGTGTAGTGGTAGCGAATGTCTATATGTTTAGTCCTCCTTTCCTGGACTGGATTTGATCCAATGAAGATGGATCCTTGATTATCAGCGCAGATTGGTACGCGATTCAAGATATATCCGAGTTCCTGGAATAAGGACTCTATCCACACTATCTGCCGACAAGTGTCAGAGAGAGCCATATATTCGGCTTCTGTGGATGACAGTGCTACAGTTTTTTGTAAACAGGACTGCCAGCACACAATGCCACTCGCTAGAGTAGCAAAGTAACCCATTGTAGATCGGCGCTTGACTGTGTCAGCTGCCCAATCAGAATCTGTAAAGGCCTGTAGCCCCTCGGATTTCTCTCCATCATAGACTATACTGTACTTCTGGGTTCCCACCAGATAGTGCATTATGTACATCGCTTTGTCTAGATGTTCTTGGCTAGGATTAGCAGAGAATTGCGACATCTTGATTACCGCGTAAGCGATATCAGGTCGCGTTCCAAGCATCAGATACAATAAAGATCTGATCACAGATTGATATTTCGATCTAAGTGCCGCGCTTGGCATCGCTGTGTTTTCCGATGGTTTGTAACCAGTCGGAAGTGGAGTGGGGGTCGCTTTGGCATTTGTCATCTCGAATCTCTCAAGCACTTTGGCGAGATATTCAGTTTGATCGAGTTTGACTTTGCTTGCAGTCTGGGTGACGTGCATGCCTAAGAATTCCGTGACTTTTTCAGTACTACGGCACTCCCAATGCTTTAGACAAGCATTTTTCTTTTCATCCACAAGTTTCTTGTTCTTCCCCATGAACAAGCCATCATCAACATAGACGAGTGCAATAACAATGCTGCCTGTTTTAGGATCCTTGTGTATGAAAATGCCGGCATCGGAGCTGGCGCGCACGAACCCAATGGTGCGCATAAATGCCTCTAGCTCTTTCCACCATGCAAGTGAGGCTTGTTTAAGGCCATACAATGCTCGGCGTAAGCGCAACACTTTGTGCTCTTTTCCCTCGAGTCTGAAACCTTCGGGTTGATCCATATAGATCTCCTCATCTAGTTTGCCATACAAAAATGCGGTTTTTACATCTAGGCCGGTCATATACATGCCTTCCAGAGATGCAAGTGCAAACATGAGGCGTACGGTCTCATAGCGGACTACCGGTGAGAAAATCTCATCAAAGTCAATGCCTTTGACTTGTGAAAAGCCTTTGGCCACGAGTCTGGCTCGTTTTCTTCCATCCGAGTTTATGGAGAAAACCCATCTATTTTTGATCATTTTTCGATCATGTGGAAGATCGACGATGTCATAGACTTGTCGCTTACGAAGAGCCTCTAATTCTTCTTGACAAGCTTGTTTCCACTCACGTTGCTGCTGCCGTGGTAGGCGCGCAATATTGCGAAATTGGTTTGGAACTTGGCTTATTTCGCTCGATGGTTTGACTGCTTTTGACAACAGCCAGTGAATAAGCTTATCTCCTCCTTCCTTGGTTATCTTTTTAATATAACCTGCTTCGTCTGGTTCCCCCATTGGGTGATCATGTTCTTGATCATTGGAATCGGGCACACTCTCGTGGGGTGCCGAACTCGGTCCAGCAACCGGTTCTTTCTGTTGAGTTTGTGGTCGTGTTCGGTTATGATCCGAATCTTGACCCACAGATCTCTTCCAATATCGATCACGTGCAATGTCTCTCTCTATGTCAGAGGGGAGTCGCTTCTCTCCATAGGTATTGCCAGGACGGTTTGGGATGTTCCTCTGCCTGCCTGATCGACGGGGCAATTGCTCCCATTCCTGTTGATCATCACGTCTTGGACGAAAGTCCTCAGTGGTTACTGGAGGTGGCGGAGGAGGAGCATTTGTCACATCGTCATGTGCCTTTTGCTCACTTGGTACATCATCATCATCATTTTCTGATGATGGAGGAAGGGGCGGATCTTGTGGCGGTATAGAATCATCGCCATCCGTTCCAGATGAGTGGTCATCATCTTCTGGTTCTGGAGGTGGAAAATCACCAAGGTCTGTATTGGCAGGAGTCTTAGCTCCGGGACAGCATGGGAACAATGTTTCATCAAATAGTGCTGTAGCACCAATGAATATTGCGCCACTAGGTTGCATGAAACGGTATGCTTTAATGCCATCTTCTAATCCAAGGTACGTCATCAACTCCGATCGAGGAGCCAATGTGTTTGGACGCTTCTCCTTGGGTAGGTAGACGTAAGCACCACAACCAAAAACCTTCAGATCGTTTAGATCTGGGCAGACCTTTGTCAGGTCCTCAACCGGTGTCAGCCATTTCAGGCGCCTTATCGGAGTTCGGTTGTATAGGTGTGTTGCATGTTCAATGCAAAATTCCCACCATGATTGTGGTAGACATGCAGTAAATCGCAGGGTTTGCGACTTTTCCATTATTGTCCTTATGGCACGCTCTGCGCGTCCATTCTGTTGGTGCATGTGTGGTGCAGACATCTCTATTTTGATGCCAAAGTCCTTGAGCACATTTTGTAGCTCACGATCCTTGAACTCCCCCCCTGGATCAACACGCCAGTGCTTGATTGTAGCGCCATACTGTGTCAAAGCCACTGCCCGAAATTGTCTGATGGCCGCAGCAGCATCAGATTTCTTTTTAAGGCATTGGACCCAGATATGTGACGTTTTGTCATCCAGAAATACAATAAAGTATTTATGTTTATGGTACGATAGTACTGGGAGTTCCTTCAGATCGGAATGTATTAATTCAAAGGGTTTTTCTGCATGTGAATCTGATTCGGGAAAAGATTTTGAGGTCATTTTCCCTTCAGCGCACCCTGGACATATAATTTTGTCTTTAGGAATAATTAAATTCCTTGGGAATTTTATGGTGCTATTAGGCATCTTCCCTAGCGCCTCTTTGGATGGGTGTCCAAGTCGCTTATGCCAAGTCGAGTAGTCTGCGACATATATTGTCGCAACATTGATTCCCCTGGTGCTCAATATATGAGTCCGAGCCCAATAAATAGTGTCACATTTCATAAGAGGGACACAATCCATAATTGGGTTTCCTTGCTTGAAAAATGAAATGTGTGCGGAGGAACCACGCACATCACTTCCGTCTTGTAAGAAGACGCCCATTGACAGTAATCGAGCATTACAGTCGGGTATGTAGTAGACGGGGTATAATCGCGTTTCACATGTCTCTGACTTCCCATGACATACTACCTGGTGTCTAATGAAGACTGCTCCTTTCCCTACTATATGAGTAGTACCCGTGGCTGTTTGAACCAGGGTAGAGTCCTTTCTCGGTAAAGGCTCGTAAGAAGCAAAATCTTTAATTTCACCAGTGAAGTGTTTTGATGCGCCTGAATCCATGATCCAGTCAGCACCTCTCTTACATTTTCCACTTGCACACGTAACACATATATTAAGATGTACATAATTCCATGATACATTTAATAGCGGTAAAATTTCACATGAAAAGTTCGCTGTATTCATAGGAATTTTAATCCTTGTGCTTGTGGCAGGGAAAAGGACTGACCTATCATCATATGCCCCTGTGTCAAGGGGTTCATCGACGAGCATCTCGTCGATGATCTTCCACACTTCCTCGTCAGTTGCCGGCGGTTCTGATCCGAGGGAGATGGTATTGTCTTCTACCCCCTCGATCGTAGCCTCGGTTTCTGGCTCTATCCTCCTTCTCTTACCTTCTCGCACCATAAGGTGCTCTTCCAGCGGTCGCAGATTTTTTGCGCTGCGCGGAAGTTGCATGTGCTCGAGGGTGTCTCGAGCTTGCTGGTACTCGGTGTAAACCGAGCGAGAGGAGGTCACACCCGTATATGCCTGTGCAGGCAGTCGGCGGCGAGGATCCCTTGTGGGAGTGTGCTCGATGCGCTGTATGAGTGGCATCGGTGGTATGATGGTGCCATTACCATTTATGGTGGTAGAGGCTTGTGAGGCGAGGTGGGTATGTTTCTCTTTTGGCTTCTCCTCCTTAGTCTTTCTGTCCCCACGTCGTCCACGTTTTCGGGACGATTCTCCATTGTTGCCCTGAGATTGCCATTTGGGGTTTCCCCCTTTGCGCTTGACAGCAGAAAGCTTGGTGGCCTGAGGCTGGCCAGTGGGCTTCCCAACTGCCATGCGGCGTGAGGCTTCAGCGACAATGGAGTCCTTGACATGTTTAAACGTCAAGGCTCTAGTGGCAGTCATGTTAAGGACCATTGAGGACAATGAATCAAACTCGCGCGGCATCGCAGCAAGTAAGATCATGGCCTGCACTAGTTCGGGGATGGCGACATTGGCAGCCGTGAGGCGCTCAAACTTGTTGGCCATTCTGGCGATCTCCGGCGCGGGATTCACAGCCAGAATCTTGATCGTTATAGCGGACCTAAAGTCCGAAAAGACTTGAGAGGGGCCGTCCACACCATAGTCAGTGCAGATGAGATCCCATACCTCCTCAGCAGTGTCCTTGGTGTTGGCACGCTGCCGAATAGAGGGGGCCAGGCGGAGCACTAGGCTACCAATTGCCTGGTCATTCTTATTGTTCCAGGTCTGGAGCTTGGCATTAGCTTCCGCTACCAGTGCAGCGTTTGTCACCATCAAAGAAGGCGCCATGGGTGGTTTTAGTTCCATCCCGCTAGTTATTTGCCAGAGGCCCTGAGACCTGAGCCACGCCTTCATTGAGTCGGCCCATTGAATGTAGTTAGAGCCGTCGAAAGTTTGTACGAGTTTTTCAAGAGTTGAAGACATGATGTTGTAGTGGCAGCTGGTAAAAGCGCTCAATCACTTCTTCTATTCAAGAAAACACGTTCCATATTCTCAGGCAAAAACACTCCTTCAGAGTGGTTAACCCTAGTCAACCTAGGTTTTTAAATGCAGCTCGCAGAGAGCGCAATGCAGCTCACGAAGAGCGCAAGGTTACAATTTGGAGACAATGAAGTCAACGTCGTTCGCAGCCAGTTAAGGCGTGTTCGCGACGTGCCCAGCAGGGCCCATAACCTGTTGGAGCAGACTACATATGCTGCACAGAGGAAGAGACGACACGTTCCTTGTAACCTACCTGGGGTTTAGTTAGTCTTAGGGCTAGGGTTTAGTAGAGGTAAGAACACTGTATTCCTACTACGGTACAGGTTCTCCTTATATACATAATAATAAGGATGTCACATGACTCGGGAATGTGTATACCACATGTATGCGCAGTAAGCGCAGTAACATGTGTATGCTGCATGTATCGCCTCATGTATACAGCATGCATCAAGGGAATTAATTTCAACAAGAACCACCAGCAGGAGCTCCTGAACAACAGTGCCGATTACAGGCTGACCTATGTTTCCCCAATTGAGTTACCAGCCCCCTCTTTCAAACCCTGAGCTGCACAGCACAACTGCCACATTGCTGCCATGTCTGTCAACAATGGCTTAACCTCATGCTCTGCCCACTCTGGACCATGGGCCACACCCAAAAAATGACAGAGCACGTACCAATGTATATCACTATGCTCCTTAGCATGTACCAGATGTAGTAAGTATAGTATAGTAATGGAATAGAACTAGAATTATTGAATAGACTTTGATGTTCTGCAGTCTCGGTAAACTGAACAACCGGCTACTTACAAGAATTCCCATCAGCAATTGCTGTTTTGCTGGGGTTGTATTGGTCCTTGTTTGTTTTTGTCTTCTTCTTTCCTATCGCTCACAATGAACTTACTAGTGGTTTTGTGTAAGGGCAACCTCAAAGCCTCACTTAGGAGTGAGCTAACAGAGGGGAATCTTTAATATTATACAGCCACTTCAGGTGCACCTAACAGAGGGGAATCCAAAGAGAAAACTCTAAGGTCATCTGTTGATGCCCAGTATATGTGATAGAGCCAAAAATCAAATAGTAAGCTAAAAATAGCAAAAAGGCAGAGATAGGCAGATCAAGCTGTGGGATGATGTCACCTTGATGGGTAAACATCCAGAAGGGGTCTTGCCTCTAAGAATAGAACTGTCAACATGTACCAACATGGAAAAAAAATGAAATATAATAATAAAATCAAAATAAATCATAGAAAATCATAAAAAAGGCAGAATAGGGTGAAATAAAATATAAAAAAATATGGGACAAACATAGAAAATTGCCCAGATGCCTGGGGCAGCCTTTTTTTCCCCTTACATTTTGTAGTTTTAGTTTGGGGCCTCAGGTCTGCATAATTCTGGTGCCCCTGTATGGTCTGGATGTTCAGAATACCTGATGTTTGAGTTGAGTAATGCTGTAGGTTAAAAATTGTTTGGTTGTCATGGTGTGAAGTGGGTAATATGTAAAATTAATGAACAAGAACACTGATTAATGCTGATTGACCAGTTAGGTGTGGAACTGGTGAATTAAGACATTCACATCATCTCCAGTAACTAACAAGCATAGCTGCCCAGTTATGTCATCATCAATCCTGGGTGCCAAAAATAGTAGCCACAATATGACCAGAACAGTACAAGGTAAGTATTTCTAACAAGACCTGAAGGAATTTTCATTGCTCCTTGTTCTGTTGATCCAATTCCATCCTATTAATTTGTTCTAGCCTCGCCTTCTTAGTCATCTTGGTAACCCATTCATCTTTTTAGTGATGCGACAGGGGTTGCTTGGACTTGGCACAAAGTGTGAGCCACTGTTGCTTTCTTGGAGTAGTTTAGTGCAGTTTGTGTTATAAATGCAATATTGCTTACATGTGTATAGTTTCCATCTAGGAGGGTTAAATCTCAAAAAACTGCCATCATTTTAAACATTCCACCTCTCAAAGGTACCACCAGGAATGATAATTTTGCTTCAACAATATCTCCAACCTGAAACCTTGTGGGGGAAGTGTGCATGTACCTGTTATAAGATTTGTGAACATTTTTTAGTCCACTTGTTCTGTTATGTGAGGAAAATCAATATTTTACATTATCTTATCTAATCATATCAGATCATCTTAGTAGATTACATATAGCATGGTTAGGGGCAGGCACTGTGCATCGGCATGGGTGCAGCATGGCAAGGGAGGCTTACTGATCTAACACATGGGGTAAGCATAGCCAATTCCATTCCTCCTTGCCAGTGAGGTCGAATAGCGGGCAGGCATGGTGGAAAAAATCTTTAATAAAGCGCCAATAGAAATTGATGAAGCCCAGAAAAGACTGCACCACTTTCTTGTTTGTGGGCATGGGCCAGGTTGTAACACCAGCAACCTTGACTGGGTTTATCTACACCTGTCCATCTGAGATGATCAGGCTTAAGTACTCGATCTGTGTCTTCTCAAACTTGCACTTGTCATGATGAAGGTAGAGTTTGTGCTGCTGAAGTCATTCTAGTACCAGGCATGTGATTCAGCAATGTTCATCGAGGTCTCGAGTGAAGATGAGGATGTTGTTGAGGTAGACACAGACCATGCCTTCAAGTATGAGATTGTAGAAGATATTGTTCATCATGGTCTGAAAGGTGGCAGGACTATTAGTGAGACCAAAGAACATGACAAGTGGTTCAAAAAGACCATGGTTCATGCAAAAAGCTGTCTTCCACTCATCCCCTTTCTTTATCTGGACATTGTTGTAACCCAATGGACGTTGAGCTTGGTGAAGTAACACTGATGATACTCAACCCAGAAACCCAAACAAAACCTACTAAATGTCGTGAAATGTCATGAAATAGTTCAAAATAGTTTGAAGTCATCTGAAATAGTGCAAAATAGTTTGAAAACATTCGAAGTCAATTTCGTGGCATTCGTAGCGATTCGGAGTGCATGTCGTAATGTGTTAATACAAGTGGGATCCTTCTCCAGACCTTGTAGTGCATAGTGGACCTATCAATGTGCTCCACAGAGTTGGTTAACAAGTTTGGATATAAGGGGTAGCAGATAATTGTGATGTCATTGAGGCATCAATAGTCTTGAACTGGTCAAAGGGACCCATCCTTTGTCTTGACAAAAAAGAAGGGTGAGGCCATGAGCAACTTTGAAGGGTGGATATGACCTGAAGCCAAGTGTTCATTGATAAACTTGTGGAGTTGTCGCTGTTCTTCAGGGGAGAGAGGATAGACCTTGCAGGGAGAGGGCATGGCACTCAGTGTGAGCTCAATTGCATGATCCCATGGCTTACAGTTAGGAAGTGAGTTGAAGGATTCCTTGGAGAAAACATCCTCGAAGTCATGCAGGTGAGGAAGCATGGAGTCAGCAAAAGATTTGGGTGCACTATTCTTGTAGAAGGCCTCTGCGAGGCACTGGGATATGTTCAAGATGGCATGCACCTCATGCAAAGGGTTAATGGCAGTGTAGAAATTTGGTCACCTTTCTCAATCTCCTCCACCTCCTCTTCATCATTGTCTGAGTCAGGTGCAAGATCTGGGACATCTTCTAAGTCCACATCAGCCACAGGAATTGGACCAGCATGGCACTTTTGAGTGTGCTGTAAGAGGACCTTTTACCCTCGACATTCCTGTCTGCCTTCAGTGAAGCAAGTACAACAGCGAGAGGGACAACAACTCATCATAACTTCACCTGTCACCTAATCGACCTCAGGATTATGGTCACAAAGCCATGGGTAGCCCAAAATTGCCTCCTGCTTCCCCAGATGGGTCACTGTAAAGAGAGCCCATTCACTATGATCCTCGTACCAGAGGACTAGGTTGACAACCTCCTGAATCACCCCAGCTTCATTTGGGGAGCCATCCACAGTGTAGACAGGTATGGGTCGAAAGAGTGAGTAGGTATTAAGTTGTTTTTGTTGAACCATGTGTGAATCAATGAAAAGGCCTGTGGCACCAAGTCCAAAAAAGCAGAGACACTGAGTACTTGCCCCATATCCATGGTCTGCAGCTCAATCTTCAATTCTAGAGATTATTGGGGGCGGAGTGGACACCACAATGTACTTGCATGGTAGCTTATGCTTCCAAGACTTTAGTCTGGGTAGAGGGAGGGAAGGGCTGGAAGGGGTAGATACATCTTTAGCCACTTCAGAGAGGTCTGGAGATAGAACAATCATAGAATAAGATTTATCCTTTAGTGAATCAACAGACAGAACTTCAAAGTGGTTATGGACAGGCAATGAGGGTGTACTGTTCACTCATTGTGGGCAGAAAAATCCTGTTCCTCCACCTGTTCCTCTTTCTCCAGGCCTTCAACATCTGCCAGTGCCAACAGGTTCTGGAGGAGCTCGTCTCATCCCTCAGGTGTGAGTTTATGGATGTCTTGGCAGTGGAGGCAGTTTTGAGCCATGTGTCCAGTTTTCCCACAATGATAGCAGAGGTCTAGCCTGTGAGCTCTACTATGGGCTGCATTGACATCCATCAGAGCAGGGGTGTTGGAGCTCAATGCAGTGGGTTGGCACATAGAGATGGGATTAGGTGAGGGAGTGCTCGATTAAAGGTGTGAGGTGCATGGGTGGTGGTAGGAGTGTGGAATGCTGCAGTAAATGCTGCATTTGTGAGTCAGTTCTCATTGCAAAACAAAGCAGCCTCATACCAAGCATTTATATCATCGTCTGCTGGACATCCCTCCAACATCTGTGCAATCTAGTCTTGAATTTCCCGATTAAGACCTCAACAAAACTTCACCACCATGGGCAACCCACTCCCATACCTCGCCATGTCCACCAAGTCTCAAAATTCATTGATGTAGTCATCCACAGATCAATGTGCTTGGTAGTAGGAAGTGGATTCAAGGTGTGTTATGGCTCATTGGCACTCATTGAGGGGGCAGAAGTGTCATATGAACTCATCATGAAAGTCCCCTCAGGTAGAAAATGGAAGGGAGCCACACTCCTTAGTCTGGCATAATATATGGTAGACATAGAGATAGGCACACTCAGATTTCATGTATGTGTGAGTGGCGTCAGAATTGATGTATGTTCTGCCAGCACAGAGAGGAAAGTAGCCATGTATCTCACTAGACCCAGGAATTGCCAGACATGCTTGGCTGATTTTGGAGCAGGCCAATTGAGGATGCATGCTACTTTGCTGGTGTCTGTTTTAATTCCTCTGTTGGAGATGTGGTGCCTGAGGAAATTGATCTCTGTTTTGAATAGTGTTGACTTCTTGGATAAACAGTAAAGTTTGGCTGCCCTCAGTGCTTTAAGGACCGCTGCCATGTTCTTTGAGTGTTCTGCGATGGAGGAAGACCAAATAATTATGTCATCAAGGTAGACATGACATATATTCCCTATCAGGTCTTTGAGCACAAGTGTTACACAGCATTGGTGGGTTGCAGGTGAGTGTCAAGACCCAACTTACCCAATTGGATTCCTGATCTTTCCCAAACTCTTTTCAAATTCCTTTCTGACCTTGTTCATTGGCATCCCAGCTGCAGCACCTTCTAGTCATCAGACAAGTCATCACATGCCTTAGTAATCATTTGATTACTCACTTTATTCCTAATACAGTCTTACCAATTCTGGTCATGGACACTTACCAAGACCCATTAGTAAACTTCTGCACTACCCATTATTCTTCTGGCCCTACTTATTTAAGCACCTGTAGCTTAGCCTTAGTCTCCAGTTTAAAAATTACTTGTACTTGCAATTGTCCTTGTATCATCCTTGCCCAATAACATCCTCTTCATCATCCTCAACTCATTCCTGAACCAAACCTTAAATCTTTTGACTCCTCTCAACTTAATCTCTTTATAAACCTCTGCTTCATTCTACCTTCACCCTCTGTCCATAAACCCACTGGACATCCACATGCTTCCCGCTTGAAATTGGACAACTGATGAGGAGAAGGGTGCAATTTCTTATAAGTTGAAGCTGAGTCCTCTCTGGCCCTTTTCACCTGGCATGCTACAGCCTGGTGGACTCTGCCCAGAACCCCTGAACACCTCCGACTACCAATGACTGGGCCCAACTGGAAGTCTGGTGTACTCCTGACCAAGTCCTGACCTTGGTAGTAGCAATCTTGAATTGTGACAGTATTTGCAAACTCACACTTCTCTCATCAACTTACACCATTCTGAACCTTATTCTATGTCCCATACAGAATCATATTCTTAGCAGTAATAGGTCCACTGCACGCTATAAGGTCTGGAGAAGATTTCCACTCATATCGACACAGTATGACACACATTCCGATGATAGGTCCACTACACGCTATAAGCTCTGGAGAAGCTTTCCACTCATCTCGACACATTATGACATGGACATGGACTCCGAATCACTACGAAGGCCATGAAATCGACACCAAATCATTTTCGCACTATTTCACACTATTTTGGATGACTTCAAACTATTTCGAATGCTTTCAAACTATTTTGCAGCACTTCAAACAATATCGGCTGCTGTATAGTTGTCTGGAAACACTTTCGATACATGCTGCACATCTGGAACAAGTTATTCCATCACATATCGAGCACTACCAGACACGAGGAGAGAGTACAAGAGAGTTAGAAGGCGATAAGTGTGTTTTTGTGTCTCATTGATATATTGAAGTACTTTTACTATATGGGAACACTATATGTTTCATCATTTATTATTTCTCATTTATTTTTGATCTACAAGTCCTCATTGTTTGATATATTTGCCTCATGTTCTACACATGTTCTTATTTTCTTTTTTAGTACTATTCCTTCAGATTGTATATAGACTTGTATTAGTTAGAGTAACAAAAATAGAATAAATTAACAGGGAACAGCACAAGTTACCCTCTCGCTATTGTCAGATTTAAGAGTCATTCTCTTGAGTCTTAGCTTGCATCATATCTCTAAGTTCTGCAAAATATCACAAACTTCTTTGAAACTATTGTATTCGCTCTTTGTTTTATTGCCCATCACCTATTGCCATTTGACAAACACTACACATTTGTTAAACTTGCTCTTCGACTTACCTCAAACCTCTTCGAACTTATTCGAACTTATTTGGACTACTTCACACAACTTCAAACCTCTTCGAACCTTTTTTGAACCTCTTTGCACATATTTGAACCTCTTTTGAACTATTTTGAACTTCTTCGTATGCTCTTACAAACTATTCGCAACACAATTTGTCCTTTCACATCACTAAACACAATGTTTTGGTCTCAGCAGTGATATTTAGTACCAACTCGCACCCTTCCTCTGACTTGTGTTATACCATCCGAAGCCATTTAGTAGGTTTTGTTTGGGTTTCCGGGTTGAGTATCATTACTGAATCACTACGAATGCCATGAAATTGACTTCAAACTATTTTGCACTATTTTGCACTATTTCAGATGACTTCGAACTATTTCGAATTATTTTGCAACATTTCGAAATGACTTCGCAGCATTTTGAATGACATCGGCCACCATATAGTTGTTTTGAAACACTTTCAATACATGCTTCACATTCGGAACAAACCATTTTGCCACATATCGAGCACTACTGGACACGAGAAGAGACTACGAGAGACTTGGAATGCGATAAGTGCAGTTTTATGTTTCATTGATATATTGAAGCACAAGATAAGTACTTTTATTATATGGGAACACTATACGTTTCATCACTTATCATTTTTCATTTGTTTCATGATCTACAAGTCATCATTGTTTGATATATTGCCTCATGTTTTACACATGTTCTTATTTCCTTTTTAATACTATCTCTTCAATTTGTATATAGACTTGTATTAGTTACTTAGAACAAGGAGAATACCAATGGGGAACAGAGCATGAGTTATTCTCTCACATATCATCTAACTTAAGAGCCATTCTCTTGAGTCTTATCTTCATGTTGTATATCTAAGTTCTGCAAAATATTGCGAACTTCTTCGAAACTATCATATTTGCTCCACATGTTATCGCACATCACCTATCACCTTTTGACAAACACTTCACATTTGCTAAACTCATTTCTCGATATACTATGAACCTCTTCGAACTTCTTCGAACCTTTTTAAATTTCTTTGAACCTTTTTGAATTTCTTCGAGCCTACTTCGAACTATTTTGCACATTTTCAAATCTATTTTGAACTCTTTTGAACACCTTCATATGCCTATACAGACTATTTACCACAGCCCTTACCATTTTGCATTACTAAACACAACACTTTGGTCTCAGCAGTGATATTTAGTACCAACTCGCATCCTTCCTCTGACTCATGTTATACCATCCGAAGCCATTTAGTAGGTTTTGTTTGGGTTTCTGGGTTGAGTGTCATCAGCAGACAACAAGAAACTCCCACCACACAGGCACTCTTCCAGGCTTATCAGCTATCTGACAATCAGTACTCCCAGCTTCTAGACACACTTCTACTTTTGGTGCCTCAGTCCAACCATCAAACATATTCATATTCTAATGAGTTGGCTCTGGTGCACCATCCACTAGCACCAATGCCATGTCTACACACTTGCCTTCAAAACCCCCTTGGATTCTGACTCAACTTGACTATGTGGGGAATGACAGGCAATCCAACCCTACTTACAAGGAAGCTACAGGTGAAGAGGATGGACTCCCTGGTGGTCCCGATGATCCTAGTGGTCCTGACAGCCCTGGGAATGACCCCAATCCTGATGACCCTGCAGACCAACCTCCTTTAGGTGGAAATTCAGATCTGGACAACAGGTTTGTTGATGCACTGTTTGGCCTTTCAGACAGTCTCCACACACTCTGCCAGAACCAAGCCCCAAAGCCAGAGAAGATCAAAGTCAGGAAACCTGACACATTCAACAGTTCCAACCCCTGAAAACTTTGGGACTTCCTAGTCACTTGCAACCTCCATCTCCAAGATCACCCTCACATCTTTGCTTCCAATGAAAGAAAGATCTTCTTCATCATCTCTTATCTAAAGGGATCAGTGCTCAGCTAGTTTGAACCCAGCCTCAACAACCTGATGGATTCTGACCACTGGATGTGGAACTTTGAGATATTCCTCAGGGAGCTAGAGAGCAATTTCAGCCCTCATGATCCTTTGAGAAATGCTGAGAAGGCTCTTTCTGAGCTCACCATGAAGAAGGGAGGTGATATAGTCAAGTATAATGTGGACTTTTGGGAACTAGCCTCCTGGGTCGATTAGAACAAAGCCACTCTTTGTGACTGGTAGTTTCATGGACTTCTGCTCTGTCTCTGCATAGAGGTTCTGTGGGGTGGAAAGCCTGACACTCTGGCAGCCTTGCAGCTCAAGGCCCAAGATGCTGACAACATCTACTGGATGCAGGAAGAAGAGAATCACCTTAATGCCAAGACCTCTGGAACTCCTGAAAACTTTGGGAAAAAGGACTCCAAGGGTTCCCCAAACTCCAAAGCCTGTCCAACTCTAATCGCAGTAATCAACCCTCGACCAGTGCCTCCTCCAGATCCAAGAGTAACAAGCTGAAGGACTCCATCTCTGACAAGTTGGGGAAGAATGGCAAACTAACCAGAGAAGAATGGGAGTGCCAGATGAAGGAAGGTCTTTGCCTCTATTGTGGTGAAGAAAGACACCTAGCTGGCAATTGCAGCAAAGCCACAAAAGCCCATGCAGCCACAGTCTCTGAATCCACACCAGATTCCACAGACTCAAAAATATAGTCTGCAACCCTCAGGAATATGCCAATGGGGCTGAGGGTTGCATTGACCTTTCCCAGCTGGCTGCCTATGTTTGCCTCAATGTGTCCCCTCTTTCCGACCCTGATTCCCTGAACATCCTCCTATCTGTTTCCAACTACATACCCACCCAAATCCTTATCGACTCTGGCTCACCCCACTGTTTTCTCGACTCCACTTTCATGCTGGAAAATCATTTCAGCACAGAAACAATTTTGCTGATTGGACTCTGACTGTTCAATAGAACTTGCAACTCCATCATCATGCAAGTTGCGAAACTCCCAGTCACTTTTCCATCTGGTGAAGTGTTCAATCTGACGTTTTATGTAACCCCACTCGACTCTTCCTGTTCTGCAATCCTTGTACACAACTGGCTGAAGCATTACAATCCATTGATTGACTGGTCTTCCAGCCAAATAACCTTCTGCTTCACAGCTCATAGAGGTCCAGCACCCCTAACATCTTCTGACCCTCTGACTTCTGAGTCACCTCTGAACCTTCCAGCAGATACCCATGCACCTCCTGCAATCTTGTTCATCAAAGCTGCTGCTGCATACATGCATGCTAGCAAACTTCCTGGGGCCATTGCCTTTCAGATAATATTTTCCCCAGAAGGCTGCACAGCCAAATCCTTGGCTGTCACCAGAAATCCTGTGGACCTTTCAGATATTCCTGAAGAATATCATGAGTTCAGTGACATCTTCAACAAACAGAAGATGGACACCCTTCCTCTACATTGCACTTATGACCTAAAGATAGATATGGAAGATAATGTGCCCCTATCTCCAGGCTGTATGTACTCCCTCTCCCCATCCATACCTGAGGCACTGCAAGTGTTCATCGAAGAGAATGGTTGTTCCAGTTTCATCCAACCCTTCAAGTTACCTCATGGCGCTCCTATACTCTTTGTCAAGAAGAAGGATGGTACACTCTGGCTTTGTGTTGACTACTGGGGCCTCAACCACATCTCAAAGAAGGACTGCTACCTGCTGCCACTAATTTCCGACCTCCTTGATGCACCCTGCAAATTCTGCATCTTCACTAAGATCAACCTCTGACATGCTTACCACTTGGTATGCATCACTGATGGTGATGAATGGAAGATGACATTCCGGACCCACTATGGGTCCTTCGAGCATAGGTAGCACATCTCCTGCAGACTCTCCCTGGTGTTGACTATCAAGTGTTAGTTCAATAATTTCTGGGGTTGGAGGTCATTCTGGTGGTATGATTTGTTTGAAATTCTATGAGATGAGAACTTTGCACATTTTGGCATTGTAATATTTAACCGCCATCAGCAAAACTGATGTAAATGCGCCTTTTCAATTTTGGTTTCATTTTGTGTTCTATGTTCTGACCTTGCAATAAATTCAGATAGATGCACCAAATTCTCATAAATGCACCACATTTGGTTTCTTTTTATTCCAGCCTTCATAAGGCATTATTTCAGCAAGTGTTTGGTAAATGATCGATTTTGGAGATAAGCAGCATGCAAGACTGCATATTCCCAAAGGAATTCAGGAAGTTGATTTGCAGTTATCATTGCACAAGCAAGTTCGATGAGTGTTCAGTTCATCCATTCAGCAACACCATTCTGTGAAGGTGAATATGGTGCAGTATAGCAGATTTCCATACCATGTTCTTTGCACCAATTTATCAATTTGTCATTTACAAATTCTTTTCCTTGATCAATTTGAATGCCTTTAGGATTCCTGCCTTGAGTTATAAGATGTGCCAGGTAATTAATCACTGTTTGAGCTGGATCAGATTTTTTCTTTAGACATTCAATGGTTGTATATTGTTTAGTGTCCACAAATAGCAAGTAATATTGATTACTGTTGATTAATCTGATCAAATATTTTTCCCATAAGTCAATGGTTCCATATTTCTGATTGATGATTTTGGAAATGGTTTAATGTGTTGCTTCTCCTCTGTGCACGCAACACAGTCAGGCTTAGGGGAATCCTCATCCACAATAAATCTGTCAACCATTTTTCCATCAAGTAATTTTTGAAGCCCAGTATATCCAACATGTCCAAAGCATTGATGCCATGTTTCCCATATAGGCAGTGTAATATTTTTGGTGAATGTTTGATGAGATTGGATAATATTGCTTTGATGTGGGAGGTCTAATAACCATCTTCATGTGATATAAGTGGTTATAAATTCTTGTTCCTCGTGCAACCAGCATTCCACCTTTTGTGATGAGCATAATCTTGCCATTTCTGCTGTTATAGTGTCTGCCAGCTGCATCCCATCACCCCAATGAGATTAAATTGTTTTGCATTCCAGGCACATAAAGAACATTTTCCAAATGGAGAATATAGTCAGTGCCATTGCATGTTGAATTTAATTCAACAGTTCCACAGCCTGAAATTAGTGCTTCTTTACCACCTACATCTGTTACAGATTAATCTTTCGTAGGTGTGTAATCAATGAAGGCTTCTCTTTGATGCATAATGTGGGACATTGTTGCTGTGTTAGATAACCAATCATAATAGATCAATTGGTTGTCATATGCATCAGCATTATTCACATTGAAAGTATCAAAGTTATACTGCTCTTCATCTGCTTGGAATGTAATGTGTTCTTCTCCTATTCGCTTGTTGAGCACCCACCTTATTCCCCTTCTCTTTATCCTTGGCCTTCCTTTTATTCCAACAATTCTTTGCTTGATGCCTGATCTTCCCACAATTGTAACATTTGTTCCCATCAAATTTATGACATTTACTTGACAAGTGTCTGGCATGTTTACAATGATCACAATAAGGCTGTAATGAGGATTTGTGATCAGTGATTCAATCAACAAGGGATTTACTAGTACTAGTTGCATTCTGGGTTTTCATGAAGTTCACACTTCCATTAGCACCATTTTTATTTTTCCCATTATTAGATCTTGTTCAACTGTATCTTGTATTCCTCTCATAGCAGCCCAATAAATGCATCAGAGGATAATCTCCATTTAGGATCAGGATCTTTCATATCGTTGGCATTCCCATTATAAGGTTCAACATAGGTATGCCATGATGAAGGTAAGGATGTTGATATGATCACCTTAAAATGCATGTCGGAGACATGAAAGTCTTTATTAGGAAATCTATTGATGTGATCATGATATGACCTGAGGGTATCAAAATGCTTTAAGAGATTGTCTTCATCGTGGAGTTTAATCTCATATAAGAGACATTAAATATGATTTACTGTTTGATGTGCCTTATTTTCGTGAGTAACTGAGAGTGCTGAGTACATAGCTTCTGCAGTCAATTTTGATCCGACATGATTCATTTGCAAAGAAGTGATGATATTATGATTACTTGCTGTGCCCAAGTATCATTTTTATCCCAATTGTGTATGCCAATGGGATCCATAGATTCATCTGGTCAATAAACCTCACCAGTGATGTACTCAGTTACATTGCAGTTGAAAAATACTCTTTTTATCCTCTCTTTCCATTCGTGCCAGTTCTCATAAGTCAAATGATCATGATTGGTGATCTTGTTTACATCTGAATATTCTTTGGTATGAATTCAATTGATAGAGAGTTCTGGATTGGGATCATTATGTGTAGTTCAATTTTTCTTGCCTTGATGGACCCTAGATGGGTTTTTAGGGGTTAGGCCCCCTTGGTCACCATAGTCCAAGAAAAGGTCTTCTTGTATAAAATCATTGTCAGGATCAGGGCCTATAACCTGTTAGAAATTAAGCTGGGAGACTGATAGTGAAGAGTAATATTTCTCTTTAGAGGTAGTGGGAGTTTAGCACAGAAAAAAATGTCTTGTATTCGCCTACACTATGGCTGTATGTATATGTGCTATAAATAGAACCCACATCAACCATGCATCAAAGAAGCTATTCTATTAGTAATATCTGGCCTCAGACCATGGGCTTGGATTGCCTATCAAAGAAGCTGTTCTATTAGTAATATCTGGCCTCAGACCAGGGGCTTGGATTGCCTATCCCAACAAGGCTGGTTTTCCATTAATATGTAACCTCAATCATATGAATGGAAGAGTGTCAGACTCAACAATGAGCAAGAAAGACATATGCAACCAAATATGGTCTTTAATTGCATACATGGGTGCACTATTGTGGTATATCATGCTGTTGCCTGCTGACAACTAACATCATCTGTGCCTTTACTATGTAGGCAACCAGGAATGGTTTGATGTAAACCTAACATGCACTAAGGATAAACTTGTCAGGTTGGGCCATGGCTATGCCTGGCATGAATGAGTCCTCACTTCATGGACTTTTTTCTCTCTTTCTTTGATGTGAGCCATATGGCAGATAACATATACAGTTGTGGAATAAAAAAAACAAACTAGAGTCTGGCTTTCAATAATGTACAGCAGAGGTGATATCACCAAAACACAGGTCTTAGCATAAACAGATATTAAGCAAGTCATAAGTATTGAAGTCATAGTAATTACTAACAAAGCAAGACACCAGTTCGAAATTTGTATAGGATGAGACTTTCATAATGTATACCATTAGGCATAAATTGCAATATTTGCCTGTTTTCCTCTGCAATGTAGAAGATCTATAGTGGGTAGTAATTGTCCATCATATACCATGTTGGCACCAGTAGAGATGCCATTATGAAACCATATCTGTTCATTAATCATGACATGTAAAGTATAATGCTGTTCTCCATAGTAAGTAACACCCTGGAGTTTCATATTGCAAGATTGATTGTTTCTACAAGTTATTGTTACCTCTGGATCTATACATATATCCTTGCCTTCAAACTCAAATACAATTAGATCTGGAATTCTTGAAAATGAGTATGTGCATTGAACATGCTGATTGCAATCTTCACACAAAAGGCATGAATCTTCTTTGTAATTCTGAATCCAGTCTGTTGTTGATACATAAGGATTTGTGCCAGCAGGTAAAACATATGAATAAATAGAGTGGTATTGACTATGCATAATAAGATGTCCCTCACTACAGGTGAGCTGGGAAGTCACCATCTCTGTTGGTGTTTTAAACATGTACTCTAATAGCCTGACCACAGAAGTATATCTGCCCCAGCATAGGCCAGCCTAATTGCAAATCATCTAAAGCCATTCTGAATGTGTCTCTAACAGATTCTAATGAAGTTTGATTATAAGAGTGATCATTAAATCCATTACAGGTCTCTTCTAGCAGGTCACAGTTCATGCTATAAAAGGATTGTTTCCAGTGTGTTGGATTATTCCTCCAAGTGAGTATAATATAGTAAATACAGAATCATATGCACAGCTGTTATTACTCCATATCAAGCCAGTAGGAGTCAAAATCTGAAATGTTGCATCACCAGATGCTATGTGGGCTGTATTGTGACTGGTTTTTGCTTTTTTATTTATGTTTTCAGTTGTAGAATTATCAGTTATCAAACTGATTTTTCTCTTTAAGGATTTAATTAAAACAGAAGCAGGATTAGCTTTGCTGGAGCTGCTGCAGCATGCTTCACATGCTTCTTCTGTTTTTGTACAATTTTCCATCTGATATCTTCTATTTCAGGTTCTAACAAAGGATATCTGGAATTCCACCTAATGGCTTTTTGTACTGCAGATGGTACATGACACATTCCTTTCCATTGTCTAAATGCCATGATCAGCATATTTCTCTGATCACCATCCACACTTTTGTGCAATTTTCCATTATATCTCAAGTCAGTAATTTTATCAAGCAACTGTAGCTGTCTGAATTCTTGTCTTAAGGCACCAGAAGCACCACCTGTAATTTTCTGAGGATGAAATGACTGTGTTATTAGTGTACCAGCTGCAGTTGCACTGCATGAAAAGAATGCTGTATAATAAGACTGATGAGAACAATTGTCATTAAGGTTTACCATATTATAAAGCCTTGTTTTACTCTGAGAAGCATAGTCTGTTATATGCAGTAATGATTGATATGTCACGGAAATTATCATCACATACAGATGGTTGTCCAGATATGAGGAGATGATATGAGTGTTTGTAAAAATGCAATGTCTGTAGGTGTCTGTTAGGAAACAGTCTCCTAACATGCCTATTACCTAATACTATTTTTATTTTATTTGATTTTATTTCACCAAAATACACTACAGAACACCTATATATGCATTATTTGTCAGTGTGGGAATTCTTTATTTACACACATCAATATGTATGTGCATGTACGTGCATGTGTGCACATGTCTGTAATAACATACTACAATATGTGTAACATAGTATATAACCCTAAAATAAATACTAGGAGACCTCAGTTGTGTTCTCTTAGGCACATTAGTGGTGTGAAAGGCCTATTTCAGCCAACTGTTCTATTTTTAACCCTCGCATCAAATCCATCAAATCCCCCCATCACACGCATGCACCCCACTGCCTTCTTGTAGGAGAACCTGCATGGTCCAGCTAGCAGATTAGTGGGTGTCGCGCTAACAGAAAAACTCAACTACCCCATCAGTGTGCCTTCTCTTACTCACGTGCATACATCATTTGTCTCAGTGCACCACATCCGCTTATGCATCATTTCGGCAAGAGCCGGAATTAATTGTATATACATATTTACCTTTGCTTTCATAAGCTGACGCCAGGCCTCGCCTTACATTGCGACTGCCAGTGATCAAAAGGAAGCGCTCATCATTAGGACAGCTGCAACCAGACAACCGATCGGATCTGGTTTAGCTAAGATTTACATTACTCAATTTGGACGACTATTTTAGGTAGTTACTAGCCAAATTCAGTAATAGCCCCGAGATCAGGCACTGTTGGAAGGGTTATTGATCCGAAGTGCCCAATAGCTGAAACCACATGTTTTGCCATGTTTGGTACCTGAAATAGCCAGATCATGTGACTCGAAATTTTGCGAAAAAATTCTACAGCCAAATCTCTACACAGCTGAAGAAGTGACTCATCACAGATTACATAATCATGTCAGAACAAGCAACTTCGAATCCTGGACACAATCCTGTTCCCACACCTATTCTTGAAGCCAAAATTGATGCTCTAACAGCACAAATGTCCCAATTAGTGTCAGTATTAGCAGCATCCCAGCCCAAACAAGTACAAACAAATGCAGAAAGAGTAGAAGATAAAGATGATGAGATGGTGGAGATGGTGGAGTGGATGTCTCAGGAGGGTGGGCATGCAGTGGACAGATCTGAGAGTGGAAAAATGTGTTTAGCTAAATATGTGCCCCCGCAAATATTTGAAGGCAGGATTAAATCCCTTGTTATTCAAGTCTATCTATCGACTACCTTCTATGCCGGAGAGGTTGGATGAGTGGTATAATTGGGCAATGCGTCTTGATCGGCAATATCAACAGGAACAGGCAGAATCGAAATTGATGTATGGGAATTCCAGATTTGGAAAGTCATTGGGAGGAAAGTCTGAGAAAGGAAGGACACCTCAGGTACAAACTCCGAGGGCACAGCCACCGGCCATGGCAGTGACACCTATTGTTAAGGAGTCAGCAGCATCGATGGATGCGATGGATGTTGATCGAGTAGGGAGACGAGCTCCAGTTAAATGTTTTAACTGTGGGCAATTAGGGCATATGGCTCGAAATTGTAGGCAGAAAAGGAAGATTAGGGAAGCGACAATCGAGGAAGTGAAGTTGGAGGAAGATAAGCAGAAGAATTTTGTGGAAGAGTCTGTGTGAAGGTTTCCCCATTGGTGACCCAGAATCAATATAATGTATTAGTATCTGAGGAAACCGAGAGTGAACCCGAAAGAGAAATTGAAGAGTACGACCATCATCATTTATCTGACAAAGAAAAATGCCCAGCCTTATTTCTGAAGACCCCTAAATTTTTTATTTGCTCAGCGCGGATAGAATCCAAAATCAGCTTGACAGTATGATTAAAGACAGTAGACACGCATGCAGCAATTAATGTGGAGGCATTGCTTGACAGTGGTGCTACCGGATTATTTATTAATTGATCCCTAATTACTGGAAATGGTATTCGCATGCATAAACTGCCACAACCTATAATGGTGTACAATATTGACAGTACGATCAATCATGGAGGAACTATTAAGGAGGAAGTGACGATGATATTGAAGTATCAGGATCATCAGGAGTGAGCCATATTTGAAGTGTGCAACCTTGGGAAAACCAATCTAATAATTGGATGTCCATGGTTACGAAAACATAATCTGGAAATTGATTGGAAAACTGGGAAGGTACACATGACTCATTGTCCTAAAGAACGTAATGTGTATGGGAGAAAAGTTAAAAAGGAGAAGAAGGAAAAGAAAGAGAAAGAACGTCCAAGGAAGTATTCTGTTATGATGGAGGAAGTGGAGGATGAAGATATGCCAAACAGGGAAGTTCCAATTATGACCAGTAAAGAACAACAGAAGCAAACCTTTAGGGAAATTCATGGAGGACAGTCATGGGATAAAAATGTGGAGAAAGTGGAGAAGCCAGTGGAGGAGTGGGTGCCAAAAGCTTACCATAAATACTTGTCAGTTTTTCAGAAGAAGGAATTGGAGCAGATGCCAGTGCAAAAGCCATGGGATCATGCTATTGAGATGAAGCTGGGATTTGTGCCAAAGAAGTCAAATGTCTCCCCATTATCTCTGAAGGAACAAGAAGAAGTGGATGCATTCCTTAGTGAACAATTATGCAAGGGATACATATGACCTTTGAAATCACTGCAGACATCACCAGTATTCTTTGTACCAAAAAAAGATCACAGGAAGAGGATGTGTACAGATTATAGGTATTTGAACAATTGGACAGTGAAGAATGCGTACCCTTTGCTGTTGATTTCAGAGATAATTGACAAGGTGGGAAAGGCCAAGGTCTTTACAAAATTGGATTTATGCTGGGGGTACAACAATGTATGAATAAAGAAAGGAGATGAGTGGAAAGCAGCATTTGCCATGCATCGAGGATCCTTCGAGCCGCTAGTCATGTTTTTTGGGATGACCAATAGTCCCCCAACTTTCCAAAACATGATGAATGACATTTTCAAGGATGTGATAGACAAAGGCGTGGTGATAATATTTATTGACGACATTTTGATATTCATGGAGGATGAAGAAAATCATGAGGCGATAGTGCAGGAGGTGTTGAAGAGTTTGGCAGAGAATGATTTATTCATTAAACTGGAGAAGTGTGTATTTGGAGCAAGCGAGATTGAGTTCTTGGGATTAAAGATTGGTCCTGATAGAATCAAGATGGATCCTATCAAGGTATAGGCAATTGTTGATTGGCCTGTGCCTACCCATATCAAGAAAGTTCAGGCTTTCTTGGGACTCGCCAATTTTTATTGTCGCTTTGTTCATAATTTTTCCAAAATTGCTGCATCATTACACAACCTTATGTAAAAAAGAGTAGTGTGGAGATGGGGAGAACAACAGCAGACAGCATTTGAGGAGTTAAAGAGGAAGTTTGTGCAAGAGCCAATATTAGTCTCAGTAGATTTCACATGTCCCTTGCGAGTGGAATCAGATGCATCAGACTTTGCTACTGGAGCAGTATTATCAATGCTATGTGAAGATGACAAATGGCATCCTTGTGCATATTTGTCTAAAGGGTTGAATGATGTGGAGAGGAATTATGATGTGCATGATAAAGAGATGTTGGGAATAATATGAGCATTGGAAGCATGGAGACATTATTTGGAGGGATGTACACATCAGCTTGAGATCTGGACAGATCATCAAAATCTGCAGTATTTCATGTCTGCTAAAAAGCTTAACCATTGACAAGCATGTTAAGCATTATTCCTATCGCGCTTTAATTTTCACTTGGTCCACAAAGCAGGAAGCTTGATGAGGAAAGCAGATGCATTATCCAGACATACAGATCATAAAAGGGGAGTGGAGGAGGACAATAAAAATACTACCCTACTCAAACCTGAATACTTTCGTATTTGTGCTATGTGTCAAGGGCATTTATTGGTGGATAGCTCGGAGATGGAAATGTTGTCTAAAATCAGGCAATGTTCAGAGATGGATGATGAAGTGGTGGAAGCTGTGAAAGCTTTGATGGGAGAGAAGAAAGGTAATATTAAAGGAGATGAATGGGTTGAAGAACAAGGGTTAGTGTTATTCAGAGGAAAGGTCTATGTACCGAAGGATCAAGATTTACAAAGGGAGATCGTACAGTTACATCATAACATGCCAGCTGCTGGACATCCAGGAAGGTGGAAGACATTGGAGTTGGTGATGAGAAATTATTGGTGGCCCGGAATTTCAAAATATGTGTTGGGGTATGTGGATGGGTGTGACACCTGCATGAGGGGAAAGAAATTTCCAGAAAAGCCTGCTGGGAAATTAATGCTGAACCCTATACCTAAAGCACCATGGCAAGATATATCTGTGGACTTTATCACAGGATTACCTGAAGCTCAAGGATACGCTGCAATATTTGTAGTGTGCAACTGCTTTACAAAGGAAGTCCATATCATTCCTACTACTGCAGAAACCTCATCGTTGGGCTTGGCGCACCTCTATCTTAATCAGGTATGGCAGTTATATGGATTACCTGATACAGTTATCTCCGATCGTGGATCACAATTTGTTTCTGCGTTTATGCGAGAGTTAAATAACATATTGGGGATTCAAACCAAATTGTCTACAGCATATCACCCACAAACCAATGGGCAGACAGAGAGAATGAATCAGGAGTTGGAGCAGTACCTATGCATGTTTGTCAATCACCGACAAACTGACTGGCCCAAATGGTTGGCAATTGCAGAATTTTCCCACAATAATAAATTCCATTCAGCTACTTGCATGTCACCCTTCTGTGCTAATTATGGTTATCATCCCAGAATGGGAGTAGAACCTCAAAGGGAAGTCAAGGTACAATCAGTGGAGGACTTTGTGTCAAAAATGCAAAAGGTGCAGGAGGAAGCAGAGGCAGCGTTGATGAAAGCACGTGATGATATGATGTGACACGTGGATCATACTCGAGCTGTTGCTCCAGAGTATAAAGTTGGTGACTTGGTATGGCTAAGTACCAAGGATCTGAATATTCCACAACCTTCAAAAAAGCTTACGGAGAAGCCAAGTTGGCCCATATCCAATTTCTAAAATAATTTCACCCAATGCAGTAGTGTTAAAATTACCTCAGTCATTCAAGATTGATCCTGAGATTAACATTTCCAGTTTATGCCCATACTGCCCACCCACTATTCCTGGTCAACAAACTACTCCACAGCCTCCAATAATGGTAGAAGGTGCTCCAGAATATATTGTGGAAGAGATTTTGAACTCACGTCTTCGACGAAACAAATTGGAGTTCTTAATCAAGTGGAAGAACTACACTGATTAAAATAATTCATGGGAGCCAGAAGAGAATTGTAAGCGAGCGCACAAGGCAATCCCCCAATTCTTTAAATGTAAGCCAAATGCTCCACGTCGCATTGCTAGAATGGTGTATGAGGGGATGAATTTCTGGCCTTACCAGAATTTCACACAGGGGACAGATACGATATTTTATCACCGCCTAAAAGGGGGGTAATGTTAGGAAACAGTCTCCTAACATGCCTATTACCTAATACTATTTTTATTTTATTTTATTTGACCAAAATATGCTACAAAACACCTATATACACATTATTTGTCAGCATGGGAATTCTTTATTTACACACATCAATATGTACATGCATGTGTGCGTGCATCTGTAATAACCTACTACAATATGTGTAACATAGTATATAACCCTAAAATAAATACTAGGAGACCTCGGTTGAGTTCTCTTAGGTATTCCATCCACATTTGTGGTGTGAAATGCCTATTTCAGCCAACTGAACTATTTTTAACCCATTGCATCAAAACCATCAAACCCCCCATCATGCGCATGTCCCCCACCGCCTTCTTGTAGGAGAGCCCACACGGTCCAGGTAGCAGAACAGTGGGTATCACCCTAACAAGCTCACAAGAACAATAGTTCCTATGACAACTACATTAGTGAACATGAATCCAGATCAACTGGTCTCAGCCATAAGTAGGTGGTATGTGCAGGATGGAGAGTTCTATCTGATGAACATATAACTAGTATTCTATAGCATTAACCAATTTTTGGTGGGCAATAGACCCATTCCTGGAATGTCTGTGGTCAAGGGGCTGGCGGAACGGGAATCCTGAACCGCGGGGGGGGGGGGTCTGGCCGGAGGCTGAAAAAAAAAACCCGACTTGGGTTCAAATTGGGCCGTCCACTGCCGTTAGAGCAATGTAATTACTCTTCTTACTTTTCAGAAGCAGTTTGACGTCGTTCGAAGCTCCCAGTTGACAGTCTATAGCGTAATAATGGAACTTTTTGCCCGTTACTCTCTACAACCTTGAGTCTAAAGTTTAAACCGTATGGCATGCCGAAGAAAAGGTACTTATTGATACCACTGAGTGGTATGACCAGACAAGCTAATGGATAAATCAGAAAAGCTGGTGACTCAGAGTTTACAGAACGGAGCACACTGCAATGTCCGGCTTGTAGCATAGACATTCATGTTGGAACGGGCGGGCACAAAAATCTCGACATCCATAAAGGCTCCAAAGCATGTCGAATTGAATGTGATCGTATAAAAGCTGCCACCTGGCCCAAATCCAACCAGAAACCCGATCAATCGTTGCTCAAGTTTTTCAAACCTAAGGTTCCTCAAAATGCACCACTTGTATCACGACCGTCGCCTATACACGCCCCAAATATTCGGTCCAAGGTTCAAGTTGCGGCAACCAGATCAGAAGAACTACCTCATGCGCCGACGTGTTTAACAAGTGCTCAGGCTCTGGAGCCTGTATCTGACGTCTGTCAAAGCGCGGTTGAACTTCTTGCCAATCTTCGCATGGCAATCGAGCGAATCCCAGATGATAAGCCACCGGCCACTATTGAGCATCGCCTGTATCCTTTTGGAGAAGATCCAGCAAAGTCAATCAATCCAGACGTTGACGATTGGGAAGATCTGTTGAATCCGATGTTAAAGAATGCTTTCGGATGGGGGGAGGGGGACCAGCTTCCCTAGTACCATCGCGCATGCATGAACTACGATTTTGCCCCGAAGAGCTGGTCATGCCCTGGTTGTAAAGGTAGCAGTGCTGCTTCAAAGCGCCGTCGTGCACAGTAAACCACTTCTAATATGTATAATTACTCTCTCTGCCATCTGAACCATCTCTATCATCCATATCTATATGCATTGTGGCCAGGTGAGGGCTGTGAGGTGCGTTTGCACAAATTCTCAACATCGGAAAAACATTCGCACGTGACCGAAATTACCATATATAGAAGGAAGGGGGAGGGGGTTCAAACGGGCACTGAAAAAAAAAATCTGAGTGGATATGTAAATTTCCCGTTCCGCCAGCCCCTTGTCTGTGGTTAGATGTGGGTAGCCACTGCCCTCCCAGTGAGTATTGCAGTTAACTCTGGACAGATTGGGGATTCATCATATCATTTGCTGCCTAAAGGGTTATTGTATTGTAATGGATGTTCATAACTTGGGTTTCTCAGATAAGCTTTAAATGAGACTTTCTGTGCAGAAAGTCTCATCTAAGTACTCTCTGCCCACCAGGGACATTCTCTCTTCTGGTTTAACAGCTCAATCTTCCAAACAGAGACTCACATCTCCCTCAACTGTATTCAATGGATCCACACCCACTGATCAAGGGTGAACATGGAAATATCATTATTATTTTGCAAGAGTCATCTGCTTCTGCAATGGCAGAATATGATGAAAAGGGTCAGTGACATCTACAATTCAGCCTTTACTCTTTCTCAATCTGTCCATCCAGGTTTTACCATTTTGTGTCCAAACAACAATGACTACGTGCTAGTGAGGAACATCGCTGATGGCAGAGATCCTTACAAGGATAAACTCAAATAATGGGCCATGGACAAGTTTGTGCGAAATATTATTGACCATTCCATGACTGATAACTGCACAGGAGTGTGTACACTGCTGACCAAATTTGTCAGCTGGAGAAGACCCAAGAGTCCATTCTCGGGCCTCCAGGGGAAATGTCTGACAAGAAAGCTAAATTCGACAAGACAACATCGAGTTACATCAGGGGACACACTTTCAAAAGGTCCCGCCATGCCGTACCGAGGTGAAATGGTGAACGATGTTATGGAATTGCCACTACCTTTCAAGAGCCGAGATCATTAGATGCTCCAAGTGCAGGGTTGAAATATGGTCAAGGGATGGACGATGATGTTCACATGAGAAAAGAAATTCTTGAGGTACGTCATGACGTTTGAGCAAGATTTGAGATATGTCAACCTGTAATGTTTCTAGCTCAGTGCCTTCTCGACAATGAAAGGCCTGGAGCAGGGGCCAGCAGACTTAATCGATAAAATGCATACACAAGCTGCTATTGCAAACATGCCTCAAATTGGCATTACGGACAACATTTGTTATCCTGCTTTTCAACTCGACATTGCCACTGCAGTTTCTGAGCACCCAAAATCAGGTATTATTTATTTTCATTCGCAGATCTGGAAGTATCTAACACTCTATACAGTTGAGGTGTTCAAGTGGTCTCTAGGTCATGCTGCTGGTATGCACATCGATAGCAGCGAGGGGTATCTCTTCGGTAATGGAAGAGTTTTCTCCAGTGTATTTCTCTGGTCTCCACTTCCATGGGGGCAGCCAAGGAATCTGATCCATGTCCAACTGAAACCAGCTCAGGGATTTCTATATCCGAGATATTGGTGGGCCCACAGCATCTGATCCAAGTGTTGTTCTTCCTCGCCAGTCTGAACCCAAAATATTTGCCCAGGAATCATCAGTTGTAGATTCCTCAGTCTCTCCATCCGAGTCACTATTTAAGCCATGGGTGGATGATTGCGAGTTCAATGACAAGGAGGACATCTCAGACAGTAAGCTCGATTGGCCAGAATCCTTTGACAGCAATGCGAAGAGCCGGAATTGCTTTCTGAGCCTTGAGATGCGACAATGCATACGATATTCATATTCCCATCGCAGTTTGGTATAGTGCCAGGCAAGCTTTTTGGCACGAGCATTGCGCCGTGATCGTACCATCGTCGTTATGTGGTTAGTTTGAAATTCATGTGTAATCAAAGTTTATTAACACATTGCTGTGTCCGTACATCCTACAGCGTACTGAATCAACATTTGAATCGCCCCTGAAAAGTTGAAGGTCAGAGTAACATGGCGATTCTGTGCGATTCTGGGATGATTCACACGACTTAATCGAACCTGAATCATGGCGGCTGAATCCCCGAGTGAATCGCCCTTGAATTGCCGACTCTGACTGTCACTAGTATCATATGGGCCCTGAACTTGTAGCATTGCATGATAGAGCAATCCCACCAAACCAGTTGGTGTTACACCCATGCTATCGAGGGCGCGTGCGAGTCCATCGAGGGTGACGGATGGGCCACTAGAGGTTTTCAGAGATGACATGGTACCCTGAAAAGATATAGGTAGGACCTTCTATGCAAGTGACAGTCAGATGTAGAATCTACAACCCGTCTACCTGATCCATCTCATCGCTCAGCTCAGATGGGTTCCCAGAAGGTTGACATCTCTCCAAGTCCACCAAGAAAACGTCACCGCTATCCTTCCTACAAAAGTTACGACGCGCGATATCGCCGTGGATAAACCCAGCATCGTGAATCCGTTGGAGAGCCGCTTTCATCTTTGTGCGAAGTGTCTGGTCGATTTGTTCGTCTTCAGAGATGGCATTACCGACAGGTTCCAGAGCAAGGAACTGCAGAATCCCCCAAATTTCATAGAAGCCTTGCAGTGCGGGTATCACTTCGCCTTGGAGATCTTGCAGAGCAGCATAGGCGCAGGCTTCATCATCTAATGAACTTGCTGCATCGGGATGGCGCAAGGCATCAACAACTTTGCAGACAACGTGGAGGTCACGACCCCCAACGGATGGTGGTAGAAATCGCGCGGTTACTACACAACCATTCGCTCCACGGCGAGCGGAGCTGAGGTCAAAGCGACAAAGGCGAAAGTCCATAGCAAGACACTGGTATGCACCATTGACGGGTTGCACATGATATCTTTCAACGACGCCGACGGCTGCCTTCCTGTCCTTCCAGGCAGCCGATGAGGTTCCAAAGGTTCGACCCGGAGGGGCGGATGATGGGGTAGGGGATGAATAGAACCAGTTGTCTTCCGCAAGCAACACGATGCCGACCCACGCTTTCAGCATCGAGATAGGTTGGCCAGGTCCGAGTTCGACGAGATAGTACTGAAGGGTCTTGCGATCTGGGGTTTCAGCGCGGCGCAGGAACAAGGCATGCTTCCAATTGGTGAGGATACCAAACCTGTTGTTGTTGAAGGTCATATATCCGTAGGTCTGTTCGAGAGCATGTAAGGATTGTCGGCTGAGGGCGTCACGATGAGTGCCATTAAAGGCAGCGACAAGATTCACCAGATCCGCCGCCCACCAAGTTTTATACTCGACCTACACCAGCGGGGTTTAACAAGTACACAGGTAGGACTGATACACATACGATAACTTTCGGGTGCGGCTGGGTCCCAGGAAACATAATCCATGAGAAATCCGGATCTCCTACAATTGCTCTATTCCCACCACCTGGCATGGCGAAACGTCCCATCACTCCTAACTTCTCCAACACCTCTTCAGCCGGTATATGTAATGCGACTTTTGCGTGAGCGCGGATACTTTCTTCGTTCTCAACAACGGTGTCCCGTGCCCGTGCCCATCCGTTGATGTCAAAAGGGGTGGGAGGTAAATGTGCGTGAGTGGCTGCAGATAAGATGGCTTGGTGAATGTCATTCGGGAAGGAGGTCCAAGGGGTGAGCGTCTGAAGATCTGTCCTAGGATACGTCCGTGGACTGGATTTAGCCGTACTATGGATACCAGATGCGTCGAGAACTGCATCTCCATAATTCGTAAGAGGGAGATCTGGGAGGCTGGTTTGCATTATATACAAGGCAAGCGTGATGTATTACAGTTACGATTTCCACTGGTCCATGCACTCCATGATCAATATTAGTTGTTTGTTGTTTGTGGGGTTATGTAATTAATTAAAAATAAATTCCCTTATTCGTCGTCCACTCACCTCGCTGGTCTCTGCTGCACTCGTTCACGTTCAGAACATGCGAGAATCAAGTTTTGAATGCACTCCAGAAGGTAGATGATGTACTGGCAGAATGTTGTAAATAAGCATTACTCCCTGTTGAGGTTCAAACCTGGTAGTCTTCAGTGCTTGAAGGAAAGCAAAGTCAGAGGCTACTTCCTAATAATTTTTACTGGAGGTCCAGTGCTTCTCTTTTCGATCGAGGACGGTATATTTGGATATGTTAAAATCAGAGTTTTTCTGCTGAACACTATCAGCTTTGAAATTGCCATAGGCCACAAATACATGTTTAAAAACAAATCTAAGGTGTAATATCATTTTAGAGACCACTGCACAAAGCAGGTGCTTAATCACCCACCAGTTCTCATTGTCCTTCCAAGTTTCCGGTGATAGGTCCACTATGTGCTATAAGCTCTGGAGAAGCTTTCCACTCATATCGACACATTACGACATGCACTCTGAATCACTACAAAGGCCATGAAATCGACATCGAATCATTTTCGCACTATTTCGCACTATTTTGGATGCCTTCAAACTATTTCGAATGCTTTCGAACTATTTTGCAACACTTTGAACTATTTCAAACACTTTTGAACTATTTCGCAACACTTTGAATGACTTCACAGCACTTCGAACGATATCAGCCACTGTATAGTTGTCTTGAAACACTTTTGATACACCCTGCACATTTGGAACGAGTTATTCCATTGCATATCGAGCACTACCAGACATGAGGAGAGAGTACAAAAGACTTAGAATGCAATAAGTGCATTTTTATGTTTCATTGATATATTGAAGCACAAGATAAGTACTTTTACTATATGGGAACACTATACATTTTATCATTTATCATTTTTCATTTGTTTCATGATCTACAAGTCCTCATTGTTTGATATATTTGCCTCATGTTTTACACATGTTCTTATTTCCTTTTTAGTACTATCTCTTCATTTTGTATATAGACTTGTATTAGTTAGTTAGAATGAATAACATAGAAAATGGGGAACAGCACAAGTTACCCTCTCGCTTATCGTCAGATTTAAGAGTTGATCTCTTGAGTCATATCTTCGCATCATATCTCTAAGTTCTGCAAAATATTGCCCAAGCAGAGGTATTAACTAATGTCTTGCATGCAACAAAGTCAGAGTCATATCAAGATCCAACTGAAACCTTACCTCAGCCTCTACCTGCACCATGCAATATAAAGTGTGAAAAATGTAAAAAGTGTAAAAATTTAAATACCTAGCAGCTAAAATATGTCTTTAATGTTGATGACATAGTGTCAAAATCCAACATACATACTTGTAGTACCAACACCAACAAAGATGGTACTCAAAATAAAGTGAACCCATATAAGGGTTGCTTGGACAACAAATGGGGTAAATGCAAATCATGCTTTCCTCAAGAAATCTTTGAACAATCTCAGGTAGACCCGGTTACTGGTGCACTCAACATTAAAAAAAAGGAAGGCTGGATAAACAATTTTTCACCTGTGATTTCCTATGTGTTCTGCTGCAACACTGATGTAACAAGTCTAAGATCAGGGACAGCTATAAAGGGAACACTATTGTATGTGTCAGACTATATTACAAAAATGAGCCTAAAAACACATGTGGTTTTCAAGTCAACTTGGTCAGTCTTTCAAAAGAATTCTGAAATGCTCAGTGGTAGTGAGACTACTCATGTTAAGGCCAGAAAGCTTATGCCAAGAATGGTCAATACAATGAGTGCAAAGCTAGAAATGGATTCACCAATTATATGCTTGTATTTGCTTGGAAACCCTGATCATTACACTAGCCATAAGTTTGTGACATTCTTCTGGATATCATTTGTCAATGAAGTAAGAAAGGCTTGGAATGAGGACCTTAGTGGAGAGCTACCTGAAAAGGTTACTATTTTGAAACAGAAGGGTAAAATCATTGGAATATCAAATGTGTTTGACTACATCTACCAGCCAATTGAACTAGAAAATGTATCAATATATGAATGGATAGCAACCTACAAACATAAAAAATTTTTAGCAAAGTCTACCAAAATCTCTGCTCAGTCTATTCTGTCTGATGATTGTGATGAATAACAAGCCGATCATCCCAATCTTGATGACATGGATTCTGTAAAGGGTGATAGTACAGATAATGAGCAGCTTGAATATCCCAAGGAAGATACTAAATCTGGAAAAAAGAAAACCAATCCCATTCTACGGTTTACTCCACAACACCCCCTATTTGAAACTCAGGGTTTGAGGTGTCTGCCATCTCCACTTGTATCTAACTTTGTAGGCCAAATTCTTCCTCATTGTGACCAAGGGGACAGAGAGTTCTACTGCACAACAGTGCTTACTTTGTTTAAACCCTGGCACTCTGGATCTGCACTTAAATCAAAGGATGCCACTTGGGATGAGACTTTTGTTGCTCATAAGTTCACACCCCAACAAAAAAGAATAATTAAAAATTTTAATATTCAGTATGAATTCCTTGACCAGAGAGACGATTTCATGGCAGAACTGAAGAAAGGCTCCACTGTTGTGCCTGGCTGGATGACTGATAGTTCTGTATCCCATGAAATGAATCAATCAAATGTGTTGGACAAGTTGGATGGGCTTGCCTATGATGGCATGGACATTAATGACATTGAAATTGATAATTGCCAGAGTTACAGATTTCAGCAGCAAGTTAAATCTGTATTTATGACCAAACAAATGATGTCCAGACTTGGTTGGACTGCATGTGATCCTAAAAGCCCTCCAGATGTAGCAACATCATATAAAACTGTTGCTGGAATTCACCCAGCATCTGCATGGAAAAATGCAGTTGCATCCAAGAAGTGTGAAGTTCTGGAGTGCTGGTTGCAAAATTACCAACAAGAGTCTACTGACAAATCTTCTGGAACTGTACATGCCAATAAGATTTTTGAAGGTGTTAAAGTTGCCAACAGAGATTTTCTAGAGAAGAAATGCATTAACTCAGACTGGAAAATTGAAATGAATTCCATAGTCAATGATTTCCACCTGAATACAGAGCAAGAGCATGCATTTCATATTGTTGCTAATAACTCATGTCATTCATCCTCTGAACAGCTGAGAATGCATATTGGTGGGATGGGTGGAACTGGCAAGTCACAAGTATTGAAAGCTTTGATGAAATTTTTTGAGCTAAAGAAAGAATTTCATTGGTTTGTTGTTGTAAAACCAATTGGAAGTGCTGCTGCTTTGCTGGATGAATCAACTTATCATTATATGTTTGGCATTAATGATTTTAAAACAGGTAGTAAGCCTGTGAATCTACAGCTTGCAGAAGTGAAACAAAGATTGCAAGGAGTCAACTATATTTTTATGGATGAAGTTTCAATGTTATCTTGCAAAGATCTGTATAGAATCAATGAAAGGCTTGCAAGAGTGATGAACAACACTGATGAACCCTTTGGAGGCATGGGTATGATTTTTGCTAGTGATTTTGCTCAGCTTCCATGTGCAATAGGTCAAGAAAATGCATCATTGTATAGCAGAACTGTAGGCTCAAATCCAAAGAGCCTGCACTACCAAGAGGCTGCAATTGGAAAGGCACTCTGGCATTAGATTACTACTGTTGTTATCCTGCATAAAAATATGCATCAGACAACCCAAACACCTGATGATGCAAGGTTGTGTGAGAGGCCTCAAGTAACATGCAGTATAAAGCATGCACACCCGATAATATTGCATTCTTGCATTCTCAGATATCCAGTGACCTTCTCTGAGACAAAAACAATTTTGCAACACATCAATAATAACTACACTTAATCTACCAAAAGATGTCATCAATAATCTTGAATCACAAATATTTGCAGCTGAAACAGGTCAAGAGTTGGTGGATTTCTATTCTAAAGACAGCATCAGCTCAAGTGACAATTGTGCCCTACCAACAACCAAGAAGAAATCCTTTGCCTCATTGGAAAATGAATGTCAAATACCTTTAATTTCAGTAGCTTTGCAGCAGATTCTTTGGGATTTGCTGCCATGTAGCAACTCAAATAATATTTCTGGAACACTGTCATTTTGTCAGGTTGTTCCTATTATCATTCACTTAAATAATGCAATGGAATTATGTGTGACAAAGGGTCAGGAAGCTACAGTGTATGATTGGCAAGTTACAACAGGCTCTAGGTGATAGTGTATGCTTGATACTCTGTTTCAAATCCCCCCCAGCCCATACAGCTGGAAAACTTGCCTTTGAATGTTGTGCCATTGACTAGAACAGTCACCAACACCTGATGTCTTCTTCCTAGTGATGAAACAATCAACATTTCAAGGAGTCAAGTTGAGGTGCTCCCAAATTTTGCTATAACTGATTATACATCACAAGGTAAAACAAGACCTTTCAGTGTTGTCAATCTCTCTAGTGCAAGAAGCCACCAATCTTACTACACTGCACTGTCCAGGAGTGCATCAGCTGCTGGCACAGTGATATTGCAGGGTTTTGACACATATAAAATTACTGGGGGTGCTTCTGGTGCATTATGACAAGAGTTTAAAGAAATTGAGATGCTAGATAACATAACCACACTTCGATACAATGTAAAGTTGCCACTGTCTGTAGAAGGTGATTGCAGAAATGATCTAATATACAGTGACTCACAAAACTGAGTCAATGTTTCGGACTTTTTGATTCATTGTTGAATAGCTTCCCATAAACAACAAAACCAAACAAGGTATTGGTGTACCGAATAACATACATGATCAGGGCTACCAAACAAACAAAGAATTATGTAATTTTAATCATCCCTCATGGAGATATGATCATTTTAATTCAGGGACTCATTGACTCAGTTTTGTGAGGGGTAGTCAGAAATATTAGAATCTGATGCTCCACCAACTGTATAATGTCAAAAACTTGACAGATGGTTTCTAAGGTGATGTGACCCTTGATGGGACCTTAAATTATAGTATTTAATTAGGACTAGCATTCTTCATACTTCAATATTCTCCAATGCATCCCATCTCCTCTGCTCAGAAGGAAAACATTCTTTCCCTGGCCTCCAATCATTATTCTACCCACAATATTGCCTCTAAACTCAACCTCAGCCAGTCTAGTGTATCCAGAACACTCAGGACTCTCCATCCAAACCTGGATTCCCCCTCTGGTGGTCGTCCTTCTAAGCTCTCATCTACCTCTCAGAGAGCCATCCTTACCCAAATCACCACTGGCAAGGCTGAAAATGCTGTTCAGGCCACCCATTACATCAACAGCATCATCCCCACTCCAGTCTCCTCAGAAACAGTCAGAAGAGTTCCCAGAAAAAACTCATTCAAGGCTGTGGTGAAGAAGAAAAGGCCCTTGCTTAGTATAAGGCATAGGAAAGCAAGATTGGCTTTTGCTCAGAAGTATAGAGAGTGGACTGTGGAAGACTGGAGGAGGGTTATTTGGTCAGATGAGACTAAAATCAACAGGTTTGGGTCAAATGGGAGAGAGTGGGTCTGGAAACAGAAGGGAGAGGGGCTGATTGAGAGAGAGGTGCAGGGAACTGTCAAATTTGGGGGAGGAAACATTATGGTATGGGGGTGTATGGGATGGAATGGAGTTGGGTATCTTGCAGAGGTTGAGGGGAGGATAAATGCTGACCAGTATGTGTCCATTTTGAAGGACCATATGCTGCCTAGCTTGGAGGAGAGTGGAATTTCTGGAGAAGAGGTGATTTTTCAACAAGACAATGACCCCAAGCATACCTCAAAAAATGCCAAGAAATGGATGGAGAACAACAATATTACTCTTCTGGATTGTCCTGCCCAATCTCCAGACCTCAGTCCTATTGAACATTATTGGGTTCACCTCAAGAACCAGTTAGACAAGTATCCAACAGCACCAAAAAGGAATTTGGGAGTTATAGGAAAGAGTAGTAGAAGAGTGGAATAATATTCTATCAGAGGTGTGTCAGAATTTGATTAAAAGCATGCCTAGAAGGTTGGGAGCAGTTATTAAGGCCAAGGGAGGTCATACAAAATACTAGAATTACAATTTATCATAATATTGATACCACCTCACAAAACTGAGTCAATGAGTCCCTAAATTAAAATGATCATATCTCCATGAGGGATGATTAAAATTACATAATTCTTTGTTTGTTTGGTAGCCCTGATCATGTATGTTATTCGGTACACCAATACCTTGTTTGGTTTTGTTGTTTATGGGAAGTTATTCAACAATAAATTAAAAAGTGCAAAATATTGACCCAGTTTTGTGAGTCACTGTAATCCTTTTGACAGGTTAGAGGAGAGCAGTATGTGCCTTCAAAGGTCCATCAGGCAATATGCTGGAAGAATAATGATCTGTTTCACTTGTCAACTGGTACCAATATTAATCGGAAAGTTGTAGACTCTTCCAAGCTAAAGCCCATTGCACATCCCAAGAAACAGGAAGTGTTTCAGTTTGTACCTGCAAAAGGTGCACAGACTAACACTCAAGAATGTATAAAGAAATGAAATCTTACTGCAGATCCAGATATGGACATTGATGGAACTTCAGTGAAGAGGAATAAGACAGAAATAAATGGAAATACTAGAGGTGAGCCTGATGTTGCTTGTCCATGAGGGTCACAGTGAAGCAATAATAGCTGTGCCTTTGATGTTGTGATATCTGTTCTCTATAACATTTGGCTAGATAACACAATGTTGTGAACTACTCAGTTCAGAAACATCAATAATTAGCATCTAGGACAGGTTGCAACCAGCTTCTCACAATCTCAACTATGTGGCCCATACAATCTTGAAGATGTATGTGATTTTATACAATGCTGTTTGCAGAGACTCAACCCTGTATGCTTTGATTGGGGCCGCTACACATGTATTCAAAATATATGTACTAGACACCTTCTTAACTACAAACCACCCTATCACATCATCATTAATGTTCTGTCCAAATGATCATCCAGTGCATAAGGATGAAAGATTTTTATAAACCAGTCGGATTATACTCTTGTGCTGATGCCCATCCATACAAGCATTCATTGATGACCAATCTATTGAAAGTGCATCACACTGCCCAAGTTGTCAGTCACACCTGATAAGAAAACATGTTTTTGTACATGCACCACCAATCATTGCCTTTGATATGTCCCAGCACAAAACATTGTTGCTGTCATCTTTAGTTTTGAGTACAGTTGACAGGTGATGCATCACTTACAAGCTTAGTGGGGTCACATATCATCTGCAGGATCATTTTACTTCTCCCTTCATCACAGAAACAGGATCAGTGTGGTATCATGATGGGCTATCCACAGGCCAGCAGATGGAGTATGAAGGACATGTCAACACAACCAATTTTGGTACATGTCGGTTGTGAGTTGCAACTTGTGCCATTTATGTTATATACTCCCAGGAGGACTCAGAACTGCCATTCTGACAGCAATGGCCTGCTCGAACCAGTATACATAACACAATGCTTAATCACACTACAGTTACTCAACCCTTCAGTTGCCTTTGGACCTTCAGCCCAAAGTCAATGTTTGGGGGTTCAAGATCACACAACTCTTTAGTTGACTTCTTTGGATGGAGTGAGAAATGGTATTTGTATAGATAGTACACAACTCTTCAGTTGACTTGGGACCATTGGCTTTAAATCAACATGAGGGGGTTGTGGTGTTTCACTACTCTCCACCTACCCCTATCTATCCCCATCTCCCTTATCCTCATCCCCATCTCCCCCATCCCCATCCCCATCTCCCCCATCCCCATCCCCATCTCCTCTATCCCCATCTCTATCTCCCCATCCCATCCCTACCTCCCCCATTCCCATTCCCATCCCCATCTTCCCCATCCCCATCTGCCTCTTTCCCATCCCCATCCCCAATAAGTCCTACCAAATTAAATACCTTTGCATTCAGCAAGGGAGGGCACATGACATGACACTAAACAGGGTGGTGTGCATCATCATTCAAATTGTGGACAATGTAACATCAACATCCATCGATCCCATCATCCAACCCATCGATCACCCAGCTCCCTTCACCCCCCACCCTTGCCCTCATTTGTATACACCTAAACCTCAACTTTCTTCTCCTGCACCACATACATGTTTCAGTCGGGGGGGGCATGCAAATGACACCCATGACTTGTTGCACCAAGTGATTGCCATCACAAACTACAGCGATGAAACATTGGTGCAGGAGTGAATTATGGATTGTGAAGATCCTGGTGTCGCCATATGGCACAGAAAAGGCCAAGGAGAGACAGTAGCGAGATGATGTGCTTGGCAATTATTGACAAGATATTGCCTCATATGGAAATAATAGTATGAGATTTTGTGGCTGAAAAACTGTACAGATTCATGATGGACAGAAAAAAATGTGAAATTTACAACAAGACTTACATAAGCATATGAGATGAAGATGAAGAATGTGTCAATTGTTGTGTTGTGTCAATTCATATTCAACACTATAAAGCTGCAGCTTCAGGGCCCAGCTCAGGCTTTACCCAAGTGTAAGCCAAGCTGTGAGCCCTTCCAAGCCATCTATAAGGCTTGGCTTGGCTCAGGCTTCTAGAGCTTAGCAGCCAGAGCTTGCACATCACTACAAGACAGTGTAGAGAATCAATCCTAGATGAGAGAGATGAGAGCATAAGATATTTATCTCTTGTATATAGAATGTCTAACTAATTATGTAGGGTATATATATGAGAGATCATAAAGGTAACTATGTGCCAAAGGATTTGTTAATAATGCTGACACACCATAAAGTAGCGGTGATGGGATCAATTTAATAATGCTGACACACCATAAAGGCATATCGGTGATGGGATCAATTAGCATATCATCGGGTATGATGATACTGTTAGGAAACAGTCTCCTAGCATGCCTATTACATAGTAATATTTTATTTTTACTTTATTTCATTTTATTTTATTTTATTACATCAAAATACGCTACCAAATGCCTACAAATGCTATATTTGTCTGCATGGGAATTTTATGTTTACACACATCAATACATACATGCATATATGTGTGTGTCGGTAGCAACATAGTACAACATACATATATAACATAGTATATAAACATACTGGGGGACCTCAGTTGAGTTCTCTTAGGTATTCCATCCACATTTGTGGTGCAAAATGCCTTTTTCAGCCAACTCATCTATTTGTAACCTCTTGCATCAAATCCATCAAAACCCCCCATCATGCACACACATCCTGCCGCCTTCTTGTAGGAGAGCCCACATGGTCCAGCTAGCAGATTAGTGGGTGTCACCCTAACAGAAGAACTCAACTACCCCATCAGTATGCCTTCTCTTACATGTGCATATGTCATTGTTTCAGTGCACCACAACCACTTACTCACCCTTTCAGCACGAGCTGAAAAGCAATTGTATATATATATCTACCTTGCTTTTGTAAGCTGATGCCAGGCCTCGCCTTACATTGCAACTGCCATTGATCGAGAGGCAGCACTCATCATTACGACAGCTGCAACCAGACAACCAATTGGATCCAGTTTAATCGAGATTTACTATACTCTATTCAGATGACTATTTTAGTTAAATTAGTTACTAGCCAAATTCAGTATTAATCCTGAGATCAGGCACTGTTGGAAGGGTTAGTGATCCAAAGTGCCTAACTGTTGACAAATAGCCGAAATCACATATTTTGCTGTGTTTGGTACCTAAATTGCCAGATCATGTGACTTGAAAATTTGCAAAAAGATTCTGAAGCCGAATTGTGACTCAGCCAAAGAAGTGACTCATCACAGCTTATGTCATTATGTCAGAACAATCAACTTCAAATCCTGGTCACAATCCTGTTCCCATGCCAGCCCTGGAAGCCAAAATTGATGTGTGTTAGGGTGACACCCACAGTTCTGCTAGCTGGACTGTGCGGGCTCTCCTACAAGAAGGCAGTAGGGCGCGTGTGCGTGACAGGGGATTTGATGGTTTTGATGTGAGGGGTTAAAAATATAATAGTTGGCTGAATTAGGCTTTTCACACCACAATTGTGGATGGAATACCTAAGAGACCTCAACTGAGGTCTCCTAGTATTTATGTTAGGGTTATATACTATGTTACATATATTGTAGTATGTTGTTATGGATGTGCATGCACATATGTGTACATATTGATGTGTGTAAATAGAAAATTTTCATGCTGACAAATAATGCATGTATAGGCATTTGGTAGCATATTTTGGTGAAATAAAATAAAATAAAATAAAATAAAATAAAATAAAATAAAAATAGTATTATGTAATAGGCATGCTAGGAGACTGTTTCCTAACAATGCGCTTACAGCACAAATGTCCCAACTAGTGTCAGTATTGGCAGCATCACAGCCCAAACAAGCAGAAATAAAAGCAGAGACAGTGGAAGATAAAGATGATGAGATGGAGGAGATGGTAGAGTGGATGTCTCAGGAGGATGTGCATGCAGAGGAGAGATCTGAGAGTGGAAAAATTTATTTACCTAAATATGTGCCCCCACAAATATTTGATGGTACCATGGAGAATACAAAATCCTTCATCAGCTCTATAGTATTGTATATTCATGGGAGAAAGCCCAAATTTTGTATGATTGAGTCTAGGACTATGTTTGCTCTCTCCTACATCCAGGGGGGAAAAGCACAGTTCTGAAGAATCAAAGCTATTAATCAAATTACCATGGGATATAAACTGTTTGCAACCTTCAGGGAATTTTTGGAGAGACTGGAGGCACAGTTTGGAGACCCTAATCCAAAGGTGATGGCAAATGCAAAATGTGCCAAGGTTTTCTGACAGCAGATGAATTTATTTTGGAGTTCAAGACAGAAGCATCACAGACAGATATGGGAGAAGCTGTGTTGGTAGAATTTTTGAAGGCAGGATTAAATCCCTTGTTATTCAAGTCTATCTATCAACTACCTTCTATGCCAGAGAGGTTGGACAAGTGGTATAATTGAGCAATGCACCTCGATCAGCAATATTGACAGAAACAGGTGAAGTCAAAATTGATGTATGGAAATGCCAGATTTGGAAAGTCATCAGGAGGAGAGTCCAAGAAAGGAAGGATGCCTCAGGTGCAACTCTGAGGGCACAGCCACTGGCCATGGCAGTGACACCTATTGTTAAGGAGTCAGTAGCATTGGCAGATGTGATGGATGTTGATCAAGCAGGGAGATGAGCTCCACTTAAATGTTTTAATTGTAGGCAATTAGAGCATATTGCTAGGAATTGTAGGCAAAAAAGGAAGATTAGGAAAGTGACAATCGAGGAAGTAAAGTTGGAGGAAGATAAGCAGAAGAATTTTGTAGAAGAGTCCCAGTGAAGGTTTCCCCATTGGTGACCCAGAATCAATATAATGTATTAGTATCTGAGGAAACCCAGAGTGAACCTGAAAGAGAAATTGAGGAGTATGACCATCATCACTTATGCAATAAAGAAAAATGCCCAGCCTTATTTCTAAACACCCTTAAATTCTTTATTTGCTCTGCATGGATAGAACTCAAAATCAGCTTGACAGTAGGATTGAAGACAGTGGACATGCATGCAGCAAGTAATGTGGAGGCATTGCTTGACAGTGGTGCTACTGGATTATTTATTAATCAATCCTTAATTACCAGAAACAGTATTCGCATGCGTAAACTGCCACAACCTATAATGGTGTGTATACAATATTGATGGTATGATCGATCATGGAGGAACTCTTAAGGAGGAGGTGATGATGATACTGAAGTATCAGGATCATCAGGGACAAGCCATATTTGAGGTGTGCAACCTTGGGAAAACCAATCTGATAATTGGATGTCTGTGGTTATCAAAGCATAACCCAGAAATTGATTGGAAAACTGGGAAGGTACACATAACTCATTGTCCTAAAGAATGTCATGTGTATGGGAGAAAAGTAAAAAAGGAGAAGAAGGAAAAGAAAGAAAAAGAATATCTAAGGAAGTATTCTGGTATGATGGAGGAAGTGGAAGATGAGGATATGCCAAATGGGGAAGTTCCAATCATGACCAGTAAGGAAGAACAGAAGCAAACCTTTAGGAAAGTTCATGGAGGACAGTCATGGGATAAAAATGCTGTAAAAGTGGAGAAGCCAGTGGAGGAGTGGGTGCCAAAAGCTTACCATAAATACTTGTCAGTTTTTCAGAAGAAGGAATTGGAGCAGATGCCAGTGCAAAAGCCATGGGATCATGCTATTGAGATGAAGCTGGGATTTGTGCCAAAGAAGTCAAATGTCTCCCCGTTATCTCTGAAGGAACAAGAAGGAGTGGATGCATTCCTTAGTGAACAATTATGCAAGGGATACATATGACCTTTGAAATCACTGCAGACATCACCAGTATTCTTTGTACCAAAGAAGGATCAGAGAAAGAGAATGTGTACAGATTACTCATCGTTGGGCTTGGTGCACCTCTATCTAAATCAGGTATGGCAGTTACATGGATTACCTGATACGGTTATCTCCAATCATGGATCACAATTTGCTTCTGCATTTATGCAAGAGTTAAATAACATATTGGGGATAGAACCTCAAAGGGAAGTCAAGGTACAGTCAGTGGAGGACTTTGTATCAAAAATGCAAAAGGTGCAGGAGGAAGCAGAGGCAGCATTGATGAAAGCATGTGATGATAGGATGCAACATGCAGATTGTACTCAAGCTGTTGCTCCAGAGTACAAAGTTGGTGACTTGGTATGGCTAAGTACCAAGGATCTAAATATTCCACGACCTTCAAAAAAGCTTACAGAGAAGAAAGTTGGCCCATATCTGATTTCTAAAATAATTTCACCCAATGTGGTAGTGTTAAAATTACCTCAATCATTCAAGATTGATTCTAAAATTAACATTTTTCACTTATGCCCTTACCACCCACCCACTATTCCTGGTCAACAAACTACTCTGCAACCTCCAATAATGGTAGAAGGTGCTCCAGAATATATAGGTTTTGGACTCACATCTTCGATGAAATAAATTGGAGTTCTTAATCAAGTGGAAGAACTACACTGACGAAAATAACTCATGGGAACCCAAAGAGAATTGTAAGCAAGCACATAATGCAATCACTCAATTCTTTAAATTTAATCCAAATGCTCCACATTGCATTGCTAGAATGGTGTATGAGGGGCTGAATTTCCAGCCTTACCTAGTGTTTGAAGGTCCAGTTCATCAAACCGAAAAAAAAACTGAAACCAGACCAGACCCAACTCAAAAGGACTGGACCCTCAGTTCACAGTTCATCAGATTCTCAGGAACAACTGGCTGCAGTTGTGTACAACAAAGCAATTACATAAACTGACCTAAACCGGCTGTAACTGACCCAGGACCAGACTTCAGTTGGATTTCACATCTTATATCTACTTACTTATATCTACTTACTCATGTGCCATTTAATACACTACTGTCTACCAGAGTTTGAAAGTAACAATCAGAACTTAAACCAAACAATAACCAACCAAACAAAATTGTGACTATCTGACAAGTTCACTAGTTGTCATTTCCCATATACCCATCTCCACATGCCACCAAAGCCTAAGAAAGGGAAGGCATCTGGCTCCCAGAAGTCCTCTGCACCAACCAAAAAAACAGCAGCACAGAAAGCTCCAGTCAAGAAAGAAAAAGGACCGTTGAAAGCGAGCCACATCACCCAAAAGCAGTGATGACAACGATAATTCATCAGAAGCATCAACTGGCCCAAAACGGAAACCACATAAGCGAAAGAAGATTGTCCTACATGAGGATGACCAAAGCAACCCCAAGCCTGAAGTGATTGAGGATTCCGAAGTTGTGGAGGATGGTGGCCATGGAGATGCTAGAAATAATGATGAAGTAAGTGGCAATATCTTTAAACATATTTAGCTCACAGTTAAGAACAGGAGATGGAACAAGAGAGTGACCAGGAATATCGTCACCATCCTGAGGAACCGACTGAGCTACATGTAAAGAAGGATATGACAAAGGATTTACTAACCATATTTTCAGACATTGTTACAGTCTAGTTCAAGAAGAATGACATTGTCGAAACTGTGAGAGGTCAGTGGTGCCTGCAATGCAAGTTACTATCACAGCAGCATATCCGAGTTCTTGATGCTTACTGGATTATAGAGGGGATGAAAAGACTGTCAGGATCAAGGGCCTGAGGAAAACCTTCTTTATGGGAAGCAACTCCTCCCATCGCCAACATATTCATCAGCACTACAATTTCAAAAGCCCGGCAAGGAAAACATACCGATGAACCACAGGGCCATCCCACCATCGACATTGAAAGAAATGCATGAATCAACCAGACTGAAGAGTAAGCAATTCATGCTGAAAGGTGTTGTTGTTACTGGTTCACATCTGATGGCATTTACTCGAGATGGGTTGCTGAATGCCATAGCTAGATTTGTGGCTTGTGATGACCAGTTCTTGGTGGTTACAAACAAGGCCACATTCAGGAATTGTCTTGTCATGATGAGACCAAAGACAGTCACTGCTGACTTGCTGACCACGCACACCATCTCAGATTACATTCACAATCAGTTTGTTGCCCAGCTGATGAAACTGAAGACTGAAATCAAGGTGAGTGATAAGCCGAACTTATCAGCAATAATTAAAATTGTGACTCACCTAAATTACAGGCTGCTCCAGGAAAGATCGCAACAACGAGTGATGGATGGACAGCTGACAATACAAAGGAAGCATTTCTTGGAATGACCACTCACTGGATCAAAGTCAAGGATGACAAATGGAAATTGCAAGTGGAGGTAGTTGGATTTCAATCAATCTCAGGAGAAAACAGTGGTGAGAACCTGGGGAAATACTTTGTTGGTCTTTGTGATTGCATAGGGATTATGAATAAAGGAAGTTCAAAGTTACAGCCAATAATGGTAAGGCTGTGCTCAATAAGATCTGCTAACTCAGCTTGTAGTTGCAGACAGTAACATTCGACAATGCATCAAATAACAATACTAGCTGTGAAACAATAGAGAAACAGCATACCCACTGACAATTGGAGTGGAATGCCATCGAGAACCAGCTCCCGTAAGTCCAGTTCTTGTGGATAATCAATGGTGCAGCTGAGCATGGTGTTTAGGTGTCTCGAACATGTCGTAAACCTTGCTAATGTCGCCATGATGACCCACATCACTAAGATCACTGTCATTGAGAATGCCAATGCCATTTGGGAGTATGACCCAGAGTTACCAGACAACCGTGTCTTGGGAGGATCACTAGATGTAGTTGCAGCCATTCGCACCCTCGCTGTCAAGGTATGTATATGTATCGATGATCTCGAGAGCTTGTTGAAGCTGATATGATATTCAATTTCCCAGATTCAATCATCAGGCCAGCGTATCGAGTACTTCGAGAAGGTTCAACTACAGTGCAAGATCACTACCCCACTCAAGATTCCACTTCACAATAATACTCGATGGGGAACTGCTCACAAGATGCTAGATCATTCTTATAAATTGCGACAAGTGAGTTCATATGCACGATATTGTCATGGATATTGACATGTCATGACAGGCAATTGACTTATTCATTGCATCCATGGATCAATTGTATGGTCCCATAATGACGGTGCGCAGTGAGGGCCAAGTTGTGAAGAAGATACCATGGTCCACTTTCAAGATGTCCAACAGAGACTGGGCAAGGGTCTTAGATGTTAGAAATATTCTTGCAGTATGTGATCCATAATATGATTTGAGCTCGAACTCGGACTTACTGTTGATAGGACTCTAACAAAGTATAGCATCAGTTCTCGGCAGAGAGGCAGCCTATGCTATGGTGTGCACTGCCAGTGATTGGAAATCTTCAAACTGCTTGGGAGGCAAAGCGCGATGATGATAGATACATACTTTACAGGGACGCTATACAGGATGGGCTCGACAAGCTCAAAAAATATTATTCTCACTTTGATCAGAAGCCTGCTTTTATTCTAGTGCTCGGTAAGCATAATCATTTATGGTTGATTAGTTAATAGTTAACAGTACATATAGCCCTTCATCCTTACTACAAGCTCACATACATCAAGCTAGCCCGGGGTGGTGAAGAGGAGCAGGCAAAAGAATGGGCAGCAGGTAATCGATTGATGAAAAACTGGCAAGATGAAGCAATACAGGTGCTGGAAGCTGAGGTAATGCCTTACTTCGACTCTTTTTCCATTCCCTGACATTTTTCAGATGGCAAAGTATTGGAAAGACCACCCCCAATCAACGCTGTCTACTACTCCGAGCAGTCCAACTGCTACTGATGCAGACAGTGCGACCACTGCATCTGTCTTGTCTGATTACGATCGATATCGCCAAACTCTAGTAGACACTGAGGACAGCACAGGATGGGAGGCAGAGCTGTGGTGCTATCTGAAGGATATGCCAGCTGATGTGACAGCAGAGACAGATATTGTCAAGTGGTGGCAGTTACATATGTTATATTCATTTCGGTTGCTTCTCGAGTCTCACTGCATCTACTGATAGGAAAATCACAAACTCTATCCCACCCTCGGATGCATCACCCTTGATATCCTTCCCATTCCTGCCTCTTCTGTCCCATGCGAGTGGCTCTTTTCGGCAGCGAAGGAAACTGCAGATGATTGTCATGTGCATCTGGGACTAAAGAAGTTCTAGGAGCTTCAAATCATGAAATTTGCATGGTGTAACAATATTCCAGATCTTGCTGCATGGAATTCCTCCATTGTTGAAGAGGTGGATCTTTGGGAATTTGAACAGCTGTTAAGTCTCGAGAACCAGGCTGAGCAGAATGACTTGGAGTCTGATGCGATCTTTGAAGTATCATCATACATGGTAGTAGAACTTTAGCATTAGCTCAATACCATATTAGACTAGTATAGCCCTCTAATAGTGCACAATTTAATGGTCATTTGAGGTCAGACTGTGAGGAGTATTGTCTTACACAGTGTGCATGTACCTATATTAGTACAATAAAGAAACAATAACTCGAACAATGCCATGCTACATTCAAGCTTAGTATCACTGATTATGTCTTGGTGCATATACTAGTAATATGGTAACATTGATAACATTGAGCCTGAGGAGTTGTACAAGAAGAAACAATATTAATTACAGTGGCCATTGCTATGGCAATTGTCCAGTTAACATTGATGCATTAATCAGCATGCTGAATGACATCACTTATCAGACCATCCCACAAGTGCTGGCAGTGTTTCAACTATACTAGCAATATGGTAACATTGATAACATTGAGCCTGAGGAGCTGTACAAGAAGAAACAATATTAATTACAGTGGCCATTGCTGCGGTGATTGTCCAGTTAACATTGATGCACTAATCAGTGTGTCGAATGACATCACTTATCAGACCGCCCCACAAGTGCTGGCAGTGTTTCAATTATACTAGCAATATGGTAACATTGATAACATTGAGCCTGAGGAGCTGTACAAGAAGAAACAATATTAATTACAGTGGCCATTGCTGCAGCAATTGTCCAGTTAATGTTAATGCACTAATCAGCGTGTTAGTAAATGACATCACTTATCAGACTGCTGGCACCCCACAACTGCTGGCAGTGTTTCAACTATATTCGAGCTGAATACTACCATAGTACTTCCACTGGCACATGCTCTATTTAATTACACATCCTCTCCTCACACTCACACTCACTTATTCTCATTTCTCCGACAGTACTGTCTTTCCAAAGATCAAACATTTCAGACAGCACTGAGTCTGCAGGGTATATAAGTCACTGTGACTACATGGTGTTCTTGGCTTTGACAAGTTTTTACCACTCTTACTGCCTATGTCTGGTCAATCCCTTTTGGCAACCTCTTTTGGGCATGAATCTAATTGACTTCCTTCTCTTATCCTGACTGGTTTGGTCTCAAATGGTTCTTCTGGACATTCTAGTTGGTCACTGGCCCTCTCAGCTCCTTACACTGGCCTTTCAATCGATCTTGCAGCATCCACAATGTCATCTGATGAGTTGAAGAAATATCTAGTATCAGGGGATTCAGACTCTTTGGAGTCATTGAGCGCTTCTGTGGCTTTGTGGTGGCATGTAAGTCAAGTCTCTCATATTTCTTAATATACACACAACTCATTTATTCATATTGTAGAGGCATCAAGGCATGTTTCCTATCCTCACTGCCATTTATTGGCTTAGGATGGAGTCTTTGGAGTCCACCATTCCCTACTTTAGGCTCTGATGGTCTCGCATAGTAAGTATGAAAGCTCCCATGTTTTTATGTTATATTTTCTGATAACATCTCTAGTCTTGGTATCCGTGTTACATATTAGTCTGCTTAGTTAGATCTTTCTGCATATATCATAATAGTATTCAGTAGTATTTTTCGCTGCTGCCCTATGTGAAGGTCAGTTTGAACTGACCTTTGCTGGGTATTGGACTGGTTTAAACTGAACTGAGTTCAAACTGGTCATCGAACTGATTAGGACTGCAATGGACTGGTTCATGGCAGTCCAGCCTGGTTTTGCCAGAGATCTTGAACTTGTAAAACCAGTCCTGGTCCCAGTTCATCAATAAAATGGTGAAAAACCAGACCTAACTGGACCTTCAAATGCTAGCCTTACCAGAATTTCACAGAGGGGACAGATACAATATTTTCTCACCTGGAAGTCAAGGCATAAAAAGGAGGTAATGTTAGGAAACAGTCTCCTAACATGCCTATTATCTTATAATATTTTTATTTTATTCTATTTCATTTTATTTTATTTTATTTTATTAAAATATGCTACCAAATGCCTATAAACACTTTATTTGTCAGCATGGGAATTTTGTGTTTACATGCATCAATATGTACATGCATGTACACATGCATTGGTAGCAACATACTACAATATATGTAACATAGTATATAACCATAAAATAAATACTAGGAGACCTCAGTTGAGTTCTCTTAGGTATTCCATCCACAATTGTGGTGCGAAATGCCTATTTCAGCCAACTAATCTATTTTTAACCCTCACATCAAATCCATCAAACCCCCCATCATGCGTGCGTGTGCACGCCCCGCTGCCTTCTTGTAGGAGAGCCCGCACGGTCCAGCTAGCAGAACAGTGGGTGTCACCCTAACAGATGAGCAGTGTGGAAGTGAGGTGGAAGTGAGTATATCTTGTTTCTCTCTGATGGGGTCATTTGACTAGGTAGTTTCCATGGGGTGGAAAGGATCATCATCTTCATCATTGTTTGTGGGCAAGTAAAAGTTGGTTCATCCCAAGTAGGTTCCTTAACAACATCATTCAAGGGTAGTGGAGTGAGTGGGACATGTCCATCATGGCTTTCAAGAAAATGGATGTGATAAGAACTGTGAATTTTCCTTGTGGCCCAATTATAGCATTGGTAAGATTTGGACTTGGGGTCATATCCAATAAGTATGCATTCAATAGATTATCCAAAAAATTTTGGATTGTCCTTCTTTGGGAGGAGAACAAAGGCACAACAACTAATCTCATGCAGGTATGAGTAGTCAGGCTTGCATTCATGCCAGAGTTCCCAAGGCATGCATCCTTTATGTGACCATGTGGTGGTTTTGGCATGTAAGTGAGAAGCTGTTAGGTAGAATTCATTTTAAAGATAAGCTGGTAAACCTGAATAAATTTGCATAGTGCGGGATTTAGCCATAAGGGTACAGTGCATGTGTTCAATGCACCCAATGTGGGCTGAAGTGTGTGGGGCTGTAAATTGTTGTTCTGTCCCCCATGTTTTAAGCCAAGCCTCCATCTCATGAGATTTTAATTCCCTGTTATCCATGATGTAGATTTCAACTTTTAGTCCTGTTTCATTTTCCCGAGCTAATTCCCAAGCTTTTAGTTCAGGGAATGAATCATTTTTGCTGTGAAGTGAGTGGTATTGACCACAGAAAAGATGTATAATTGTCAACAATATCCATAACATAAGAGTTCCCGGTATGTGATTTAACTGCATGTGGACCTGATGAATCCACCCAAATGTTTTCCAATTTCCATGTCACCTTATAACCAATCCCCTCCTCATGCTTCTTTGGAGGTGGTGTCTTTGTCTGTTTGCCAAGGATACATGATTCACATTTAGGCAGTCTGGATGTGAAGGCGATGGGTGCACCTGTAAGCATACCCTTTTTGGCCATATCCCAAAGAGATTGGTAGTTTGCATGGCCAAGGTGGCAGTGCCAGGTCTTCAGATCAGGGGACTTGTGGTCAGTGAATGCATAGTCAGCAGCAGCTGAGTAGAGATTGAGTGAATATAATTTTCTTGTTGGAAAATAGGGTTCCACAGGCAATGAGTGCTCCAGTAGATTTATCCATGACTCAGCATGAGGAATTATTGAAATGTGCAACAGCATTCGAATTGTCAGTGAGGGAACTGATGGAAATAAGTTGGACTGCTGCATTTGGGATGTAAAGTGCATTACATAATAATATTGATGAGCCTCAGGCTATGCATAATCTTACGTCACTGACTCCAATAGCTACAATGAAAGATCATTTAACACCTTTCACAGGGTGGGGTAAGATTTGGCGAAGGGTAAGGAAGTCAGCCTTGTCCAGTGAAATGTGGACCATTGCACTCATATCAACAATAAGCAGAATGTTGGTGAGGGAAACTTGGGAACGTTGGATTGGTTATGTGGTTCAATGGTGAATTTGCACTCCCCAGGAGTTGAGGTGTTGCAGGTCCAGTCAATGGTTGTGGTCACCTCCTCCTCAATAACAACCCAACCCTCATATTCAATCTCCTCAATCGATGCTGTGGGAAGTGGGTCACTAGCGAGTCCAGCGAACGGGGTATAAGGGTCACATCAAGGCTTTGCAGGGCCAGAGTCTACCATAACTGTGAAGGCATGTCCATTAACATCTTTCATAGTGATTGGAACCTTTGAATTAGGGTTGGATAAATTGTCGGCCTTTTTTCCTTTGTCCTGAGCCACTTTTTGAGCTGCCACAGATTCTTCAATTGTTTTTCCAGCCATTCCTCCCCCTGCATTAATGCAGTATTCAGTTGAATGTTCTGTTTTCTTGCAAATGGGATTCCCACAAATGAGTGCATTGGACAGCTTTATCGATTTAGCATGAGCAGTGAGAGCCACAGAAGACCAGGAGTCCATGCAGTGGTCGTTCTTGAGAAGGGATTGTTTATTCTCTAAAAATAAGTGAATATCCTTTGAAGTATAAGGAGATTCCTTTGTGGAGGCAGCAATGTCATCGGAAATGATGGAATGTGCATGAGGGAAATTATTACTGAGAGAGTTTAGAAGAGCGATGCAACAAAGGAGGTTGGATTTGATATTCCCCATAGCAAATGCACAATCAATAAGAGCACAAATTCTGTTGGCTGTCTTAGGAAGAGGAATCTTGGTAGTGCACTGAATAGTGAGAGCCTGTTGTAATAACTGGACTTGTCGAACTGGGCCCTCACTCTGGTGTTGTTTGCAGAGTGCCTCCCAATTTACAGTCATATTCTTTTCCATGTCAAGGAAAGGGCGTTCAGATGGAGCAATGCTGGACATGAGAAAAGCATATGTGAGATGGGAGTTGGCCTTTCAGTTGATTAACACATGAGTTTTGGAAGTATCGGGTGCAGGAATTGTGCCAGAAACATATTCATAAAGACCATTTAATGAAAGAATGATAGTAATTTCCTCACACCATTCTTTGTAGTTTGATTTGAGTTTGTCGAGTTCCTTGCTGGAATATTTGACATAGGGGATTAGAAATGGACAGAGGTATCAGCATGGTGGGGCATAAGGGCATCAGCATGGGCAATATTAATTGGTAGATGTACAAAAAAAAATGGTGTTCATCCTAGCTAAAATAACAATGTTCATCTGGGCTACATAGATGTAAAAAGAGCAAGGTAGGCCTTGTCATTGAGTAATGCCACATCAGTGGGAATTGGCAGGGGGATTGGCTATGGTGGCTTTGGGACTCTCATAAAATGATGGTCTGATTGGAATTTGTAAAAACCTCCCTTCAAATAATTTCAGATTATGCTCTATCCTTTCCTTCAAAGTTGCAGATGTCTTCAATGTGATGTCTTTCTGTTCCAGCTTCTCAATCTTGGCAATGTAAAAACAATGACTGGCATCCTTGTACAAGGTGCCCACATAGGTAAGCTACATTGTATTAAATAATATGACCTATTAAACACATACATTGTATTGAATGATACAGTGATAACACTCAATCTGGAAACCAAAACAAAACCTACCAGAAAGGTCTCAGATGGTATAACACAAGTTAGAGGAAGGGTGTGAGGTGGTACTAAATATCACCGCTGTTATCCAAGGAGAGGGAAACTAAGTTTGAGGAGTTCAAATGATATGTGGTAAAGTTTGAGGGTGCACAAAGGTCTGTGAAGCACTCCAAGGAATATTTGAGCATGTTTAAGAAAGCTTGAGGATGTTCAAAAAAGTTCAAGGATGTTCAAGGGGTTTGTAGAGAATGGAGATGGTTTTGAGGGATGCTGAGAAATGACTACAGAGATTGGGAGGGTTTCAAGAGATGATAGACAATAGGCTAGTATGAAAGCTTGAAGAAGTTTGTGACAATACACTAAACTCCAGGACTAAGATGAGAGACTTGCACTCAAAAGAACTGCTCTTAAATCAGATGATAGATGGGAGAGGACGATTTATTCTCTGTTCTTTTAAGTAGCTAGTACAAGTCTATATACATTTTAAAGAGATGGTACTTAAAAGAAAATAGAAGATGTGGACAACATGAGGCAAGATACAAAACAATAAAGAACTTTGCAAATCACAAAATAAATGAGAGATGATGAGAAGGAAACTGTATAGAGTCGCAATGTATCAAAAGTACTTGTCCTATTGTTCCAATATATCATGGAACTGTCAAAGTGCCACAATCACATCTTAGAAGCCCTTTGTTGTATCTCCTCATGTTCAGTAGTGCTTGATATGTGATGCTCTAACTTGTGCAAGGTATGCTGCATGTGTCCAAAAAGTGGTGCAATAGGCACATGGTGGCCAAAGTCATTCAAACTTGCTCAAAGTGTGCAAAGTCATTTGAAGTCCTTTAGAGTCCTTTGAAATAGTTTGAAATTATTTGAAATAGTTTGAAATAGTTTCGGAGTAGTTCCTTGGGGTCCATAGGGGTTGGGAGCATGTGTTGTGATGTGTCAATGCATTTGGAAGTCTTCCCAGACCTTAAAGCACAAGGTGGATCTATCAATGGGTTTGATGGATGCTGTCGAACTGAGTGCTTAAAAGTCCAGTCTGGGCCCAGTTTTTACCCTCCTTGAGGGAGAACCAGGACCAAAACCAGTTCTTATATTACAAATTGTCTACCAAAACCAAACTGGACCATACAGGACCACTCTGTGTTAGTTACAAGTCAGTTCAAAAAATGGTCGAGATTAGTTTTTGACTGGACCTGGTTTGAAAACCAGTCCAACTGACAATATACTACTAATTAGATGTAATTACTATATACTAGAATATGTATAAAATCAAATTAAAAAAGAAAGAAAAAAAGTTCACCCCATGAGCAGTAGCTCATGAGGCTGGACAGCAGTGCTGGGAAAGACTCATCAGAAGAAAATGACCTTTCCATCTCATGTTTCAAGCGAGGGAGGGGTGGGGGTTGCATTATTGCCATCTCATCATCATCATTGGCCCCTACTCATTGTTCATCATTGTCCCCTGCTTGTCATTTGTTGTTGTCATTGGCCCTTAGTAATCGTTCCTTCTTGTTGTTGTTTTTTGCCTCCTCATTGGCATCATTGTTGTCGGCATTGTTGTCCTCATCATTGGCATTGGTGTCATCCATTGTTGTGGGTTCTTGGTTGGTGTTTGTGTTGTTCCATTAGCTACCCCATGAGCAGAGGCTCACAGCAGGGGCTAGGGCTGTCATTGTTGTTCCATTAGCCACCCCATAAGCAAGGGATCACAGTGGTAGGGCCATAATGTCATCACAAGGAGTACTGTACCTAGAAACAATTAAAAAGTTAGTTGTACATAAAGAAACAATAAATAAAGAAACTTATCTGAAGCCCAAACAATGACAGACATCATTTGGGCCCTATTCCAATCTGAGGGGGAGGGGTAGCGATGGTGGTGGTGGGAAAGAAACATGTTGCAAAATGCATTGCAGATCATGGCACTGCAGTACAAATAAAAGTAAACATATAAATGAAAAATGTAAATGCATTAGAAATGTGTAAATGAGAGCATGTGACCATGCAAACATGTACAAATAGTTCATTTTATTTAAATGGCTTGCATTTCACCCTTTTCATTTGAATGTCCCCCCTTGTTTTTGTAGTGTACTAATATATAAAGTATCTACTAAGATACAGACTGCAAGTTCAGTCTGGAACCAGTCCAAACCAGTTTCCAATGGTCCTAGTAAGTGTGGACAAGAACAAAGACTGAGACCAGACCACTTCAACAAGCTGTCAAACTGGGACTGTTGGTCCTCTAAGTCTGGTTACAATTACTGGTTTGGTTCAGTCTGGTCTCAATTCTTGGAACTGGACTTTGAAGCACTAGTCAAACTCACTATATAAAGTCACTATATGTTTGTACATACTATATTAACCAATGACTACATTGTACACTGATTATCAATAGACATGCATTAGAAATGTAATACAGACATTAGTAACATTTGAAATTCAATGGGCACAGACATGGCCAGGGCATTGCCATCTTGCATGGATATGGGAATGGGCAATATTAACCAATGCATACTATTGACTTTATACATTGCATATTTGTTTCAATGTATGCTGCTGAACTAAACTAGCTATATATTTGTACATACTCTATTAATTAACCAATGACTATATTACTACAATACTTACTATACCATACAATAGATAGATATGCATTAAAAACATAGTACAGACATTAGTAAATGTTTGAAATGCAATTGCAGGGGAAGGGAGCAGGGAAGGAAATGGAGATGGCAATGGGAAAGCAGCACTGACATTGGGGCTTGACAGGACCACAAAAACAATGATATTACTATATACAATGTACTACTAGCCACAACACTGTATATATACGTGATGCATCATTCAGTATTAGTGTCCATAATCTCATCAGGACTAGACAACCAAGTTTCATCAACATAACTGAAGTCTGCAGGAATGTAGATTGGCAGAGCGAAGTTTGCAGTTGGCATGGTGATACAAGAAGGAGTGAGGTTTTCTCTTTGTGATGTGTTAATGAAATCTTCTATGATAGGATGGCATCAGCCACATTTGTCAAAGTTGGATTGGCAGCTGGAGATAAGGAGGTAGAATTGAAAAGATAAAATGGAACAGCATCAAAACCAGTCAGTGAATCTGTAGAGAAAAATGATGACTGATCATTGTTTCATTGTTGCCCTGCCATGTCCTGGCTGCCTAAAAGGTGGTGGGCTGATCAGCATCACTTAACGCATCATCTTTGCCTTGCCATGCCATGGCTGCCTGAAAGGCAGTAAGCTGATCCATACTTGACACATTATCTTCACCTTTCCAAACCATAGCAGCAAATGAGACAGCGGGCCGGCCAGCTTCTGCATTGGGCAAGGCATCAGAGGCAGGGACAGCATTAGGAACAGTGCAGGAGAGGAAGTGGGAGAAGCAGGGCCGGTGATAGGTCCACTGCACACTTTAAAGTCTGGAGAAGTATTCCCACTCGTATTGACACATTATAACACATGCTCTGAACCACTATGAATGCCACTAAATCGACTTCGAACCATTTTTGCACTATTTCGGACAACTTTACACTACTTCAAACCTTTTCGAACGCTTTCAAACCATTTCGCGACACTTTGAACGACTTCGGCTGCCATATAGTTGTCCTCAAACAATTTCGATACACGTTGCACATCTGGAACAAGTTATTTCATCGCATATCAAGTACTACCAGACAAAAGGAGGGATTACAAGAGACTTAGGATACGATAAGTGCATTTTTGTGTTTTATTGATATATTAAAGCAATAGAACAAGAACTCTTACTATATTGGGACAATGTACATTTCACTTATTATCATATTTCATTTTGTTTTATGTTTCACAATACCTTTATTTGCTGTGCATACTGCCTCATGTTTTATACTGTTATTATTTCCTTTTTAGTACTATTTCTTCAGATTGTATATAGACTTGTATTAGTTAGAATAACAAAAAAATAGAACAACGGGAAATAGCACAAGTTACCCTCACAGTTATCATCTGACTTAAGAGCCATTCTCTTGAGTCTTAGTTCGTGTCGTATCCCTAAGTTCTGCGAAATATCGCAAACTTCTTCTAAAAACTATCATATTCGCCTCATGTTTTATCACCTATCGCCTATCATCATTCAAAAAACACATCACATTCGTTAAACTCATCCTTCGATATACCTCAAACTTATTCGAACTTCTTTGGACTACTTCGCACAACTTCGAACCTCTTCGAACCTTTTTCAAACCTATTTCGCACATCTTCAAACCTCTTTCGAGCTTATTAGAACAACCTCGTATGCTCTTCCAGAAAATTTGAACCATCAATTACTATTTTGCATCACTAAACACAATGTTTTGGTCTCAGCGGTGATATTTAGTACCACCTCGCACCCTTCCTCTGACTCGTGTTATACCATTCGAAGCCATTTAGTAGGTTTTGTTTGGGTTTCCGGATTGAGTATCATCACTGGGAGGTGATGAATCATCTGCTCCATTGCCTAATACCATGGGTGGTTGACCATAGGCATTGGATGCAACTGTCGAGACCATTGGTGTGCTTGACCACTCCTTTCTTCTCTTTGCACCATCAGCCAGAGACAACCCACACCTGGAATACTGTTGTTTGCTCCTGCTCTTGGTCTTCTCATAAGCACCCAAAACATCATTTTCTATAATGTTGACACCCCAGGTCCACTTGTAGAAGCAAAGAGAAGAAACTTGAGGCACTCAAGTTTAGCCTGTGCATTTGCTGCCACCAGTTCCGATTTGCTTCTTACTGCTGTTTGCCTTAAGGTTGCCCAGCATGTTGAGGGGGTTTTAATTTTGTTGCCTAAGCCTGTGGTTCAGCCTAGAGCTCCTTCAGCAGGGCAAGCTCATGAGGTCAGTGTAACCCTGCTGCTTTTCTGACATTGGCATTCAATGCAGCATCTGCTGATAATTTGCAGCCATCTACAAACTAAAGCATACTGTGCACTTCATGCAGCATATCATTCACAAGATGCTGGAGGTTGATGCAGGATCAGCAATCAGGAGCAGCAGCAGGAGCGGGGGTGGGTATAGGAGTGGCAGCAGTTTGGGAACTGGCAGCAGGCAAGACAGATTCAGTGAAGTACTGCTTATGATGATCAAGGCATTGATCCAGTGTGTCAATAGCCATAATGCTGTCTGCTACAGGTTCACTATGATGTCTCCACCAATCCAGGGCATATGAGGGCACTAAACTGCATGTAAGTTCATGTGTGACACCATCATCCAACAGGGCCAAGAGAGATGGATGGAATTTAAGTGGTAGGTGGTCAAAGTTCATCTCAGGAAAACTGTCAGCCAATGAACGAAGCAGGATAAACACCTCGAACACCAAGCCAATTGATGTGTTGAAACTAATTTGAGACATGATGCACAGCTGCAATATTTTTCAGTGACAAATCTCTTACTTTATTTATAGAAGATCCTGCTTACAAGCTCACAATATAAAATCTTTTGCATCCATTTTTTGCTTTAAGCCATTTGCCCCTTCTATATGCAAACAGGACTTGATGGAAATGGAAATTTCTATACCAAATGATCTGCTGTGTATGCATTTAGAGTAAACCTTTCAGCCCTGATTGTAAAAAAAAGGGTTGAAGACTGAGAGACATTTATTTGACATGATGATCATGGTTAGAGATCAAGATGATTGAGTTTACATACAGTGAGGGACAAAACCTTTCAAATGATTTTTGAAGTTGAACTATTTCTTGAATAACTCAAGAACAACTCAACCAAACAAGTCCAAATTTGGAATAGTGGTAGAGTATCATGTGACTAATAAGTTGCAATTTGTTTTATTATATAATCTTGATTTGTTCCCATGTTATTAATATTTTACTGACACAAGTTCATTTGAAAGATTTTGTCCCTCTGGTATGTCAGGCATATGACTTTGTTTAATCAAAGCAAATAAGTACAAATAAAATTATGTAACTGGTGAAAATATGTATATATACTCTGTGTCCAACTTTCTGTCATTTTCCACACCAAATCCCCCCACATACACTCATGCAATCACTTACTCCTGCTCAATACACTCGTGTTCTTGAACTGCTTGACAAAGGGCAGTCTTGTTCTGCTATCTCCTCCATGACTGGTATAAGTGTTGGTTCTGTATCCAATATTTGCTCTAAACATTGTTCAACACTTTCCAAATCTGTTGGTGGCCATCCACAGAAGCTTTCACCTGCCGACACCCACTATGCCATTCACCTCATCACTTTTCAGAAGGCTGAAAATGCCACTGAGGTCACCAAAACCTTACAAGACATGACCAACACATCATTTACTGTGAAGACAGTATGAAGAGTACTCATAGGCACTGAATGAAGCCTGTAACCAAGCAAAAATGACCTTTTCTCTCCAAGAAGCATAGGAGGCTTAGGATGGACTTTGCAAAAGCACACAAAGACTAGACAGTGGAGAACTGGAAGAGGGTTATATGGTCAGATGAGACCAAAATCAATCGTTTGGGGTCAGATGGGAAGAAATGGGTGTGGAAAAAGCTAGGAGAGGGGTTAAGTGATAGGCTAGTGCAGGAGACAATCAAGTTTGGAGGGGGTTCTCCGATGATCTGGGGCTGTATGTTCTGGGAAGGGCCTGGATATGCAACCAAGATTAATGGGAGAATGGATGCTGACCTCTTAGTCAGCATTCTGGATGATGAACTTTAAGAATCAATTAGGCATTACCAGAAAAACCCAACAGATGTTCTTTTTCAGCAGAACAATGACCCCAAACACAAGAGCAAAAAGGCCCAAAAATGGCTTTAAGACAGTGGATTAGAGGTTATGCAGTGGCCCCCTCAATCAGCAGACCTTAACCCCATTGAACACCTTTGGCATCACCTCAAGGTTAGATTTGGAGAGTATAATACTCCAGCATCTGGAATTGCAGAGTTGTGGAAGAGAGTACAGAAGGAGTGGAATGATATTCCAGCATCTGTCTGTCAGAATCTGATAGAGAGTATGCCTAGAAGGGTTCAGGCTGTGTTACAGGAAAAGGGGGGCTATACCAAGTACTAGAATATTAGAATAATATTTTATAATACCAGAGGGACAAAACCTTTCAAATGGACTTGTGCCAGTAAAATATTAATAACATGGGAACAAATCAAGATTATGTAATAAAACAAATTGCAACTTATTAGTCACATGATACTCTACCACTATCCCAAACAAGCTTATGACCCATGCCTCTATCATGGCGTTCGCTCACTTTGCTCACTCAGCCTGACACCAGCATCGGCCAGCTCGTGTATATGTAACACAATGCTTAATCCCACTACAGTTACTCAATGACTGAAATGGTCATAGCATATGTAATGAATTACACTCCTTTCCTTTCAGCTCCTCTAGACACTCTTTTTATACAGAACCATGTCCATTTTGAACTGAACTCACTCTGCTTTTATTTCTTCCTCACATATATGTAACACAATGCTTAATCCCACTACAGTTACTCAATAACCGAAATGGTCATAGCATATGTAATGAATTACACTCCTTTCCTTTCAGCTCCTCTAGACACTCTTTTTATACAAAACCATGTCTATTTTGAACCAAACTCGCCCTGCTTTTATTTCTTCCTCATCTTCAAAGAGAGATTCTTTTGATCTTCTTGATTGACTTTGTATTGACTTGTATTAAGGTGTTATTGACATTATTACAAAGTTGAATTGACTTGTTATATCGACTTTACTACAAACCTGTTGCTAATATCATTACAAACTTTTATTGACTTGTTATTGACTTTATTCCAAATTTGTATTCACTTGTTATTGACTTGTTATTGACATCATTAGAAACTTGTGTTGATCTGTTATTGACATTATTACTTACAAACTTTTATTGACTTGTTATTGAATACACACCAAGGTTTACTAACCTGCCCTAAAGTTTTCTCACAATAAATTTTTCAACCATTTGATTCAATCCCAGTACAATCCAAATCTAATTCTAATTCTAATTCTAAATCTAAATCTAAATCCAAGTCTATGTTGATATCTATATTAGTTTCCAATTCCTGTAAATAATCTCTCAAGTTACTCACCTTTGCTAAACCACTCCATTCAACACTTCCTTGTATACCACATTGGCAGTTCTGTTATTTCCATTGTTTTCATTCAACAGCACCTTGATTCTTTCTCCAGATGTACACCTTGATAGTGCCACATATAGCTGCCCATGTGAGAACACTGGTGTCTGCAAGTCCAACCCAACATGGGATACAGATTGGCCTTGTGACTTGTTGATAGTCATGTCAAATGCCAAGTGAACTGGAAATTGATGTCGATGAAGTAGTAATGGAAAGGTCTCTGCTGAAGGCTCCAATGTGATCCGAGGAATGAAAATGATATTTCCTGCAAACTGTGCATCTCCACTGATGACCCTGCACTTCAATACACGTGATCTGGCTTCAAGAAGGATAAGTCGAGTTCCATTGCAAAGACCCATGGTGACATCCAGATTGCATAGAAGCATGAGAGGACAGCCTATCTTAAGTGCCAGCCTGGAGAGAGGAAGGCCACTTGCTTTGATAGAGTTTAGATACTCTGCAGGATATGGCTGGTAGTTGTTTAACTCCTGCTCTCTGAATGAGACTGTATCAGCACTGTTGAAGACATGCTCTGGTCCAGGAAATCTGGCAAGGAGAAGAGAGTTGATGACATCAACATTGTCATTTGTGCAGGATAGAATGGTCCTATCCAAATAGTACTGATCTGGCTTGTTCCCCTGCTCTATGCCTGGATATGTGGAGTTGATAAGGTGATCCATGGTATTACCATGGCAGAGCATGTTGTGTAGAATCTGGATAGTGTCTGCAGCATCGACTGTTGTGCCTGCACTGATGTGCAAGAGCCAGGCAGCATGTGCAGTGTTCTCTGGAGTTCTGTCAAGTCGCATATTCTCGGTCAAGTGATAGACAGTAATGTGTTGCCATAGAGTGCTCCTTTTGATGGATGAAGCTATGATCTGTTCTCTAGTGCCCCTAGGAATGACAGGTAGGGTCTGTATAAAGACACCTCCAAACAAAATAGTGATTCCACCAAATGGAACATTCTTCTTCTTGAGATCATGCAAGGTGCGATCGACTGCATCTGTGGCATATTTGTGCTGCATAGGAACTTCATCCCAGATAATGATAGAAGTTTGATCAAGGACCTGATGCAAATCTGAACCTCGAAGTATTCTGGAAGTAGAGGCCTCATCAATTTTGATTGGGATTTTGAACATGGAATGTGCTGTGCGACCTCCTTCTAGAAGCAATGCAGCAATTCTGGATGATGCCACACAGAGAGCAATTTTTCCTTGAGCATGAACAGCAGCTGCAATGGTGTTGCAGACAAAGGTCTTTCCACAACCTCCAGCACTATGCAAGAACATGAGTTTTCCCTTGTTAATGTTAACAGAATCCATTGCAGCATCAAAAACCCATCTCTGCCTGTGATTGAAAAGCTGGAGATTGTGAGCGACAGTGATGGCCAACTCTTCAACATTGTAATCCCTCTGTTCCTGCAAAAGCCTATTGGCAGGAACATTAATGTGCCAGTTTCTTTCAATGATGGACATCTCTGGATAATCAGAAAGTTGTTTGCCTGATCTGATAAGGATCTGATTGATGAGATGCAAGCCATACATGTACACCTGATCATCTGTAAAGTCTGTATCTGGATAGATGGAAAGAAGCTTGACTCTGAGGTCATCACAAATGTGATGTTTGAACTGGTTCCACAGGATGTCAGGAGATGTTGGATTGCAATGAAGAAGAATGGTGGCAAAGAGCAATCTGAGAGAGGAACTGAGCTGCATCTGAGATGCCTCTGTAAGATACTGGACCCATTCCTAGTCATCCTGCAAAAGACCCAATGCGACACAGGCCTGCTTGAATGTATTATGGAAGACACCATTGACAGTGTGCAAGTGCTGGAATGATGTTGCCCCTGTGACAACAGTAAGGAGCAGCCTGAGGTAGAACCTTTCCCCCTGAGCAGGAGAAGCAAAGTACATTCTGCCAATTGCAGGGTCACACTGCTTCCTTGGATTCCACTGCTTCTTGGTTGGATTGTAGACCCATGCTTGAGGAAAGTTCTGGTAGGTGACAGTATATGCTGCTTCATATCTTCTGTTGGCATCAAACCAAGCAGTGAGACATGTGGTCTTGGCAGCAGGCCTTTCCAAAACCTCATCAATATTGTCATCTGCATTGAAGTAGACAGTTTGCTGGTCCTCCAGATAGACAGGCAGACGATAAACATGAGGAGACTCTGCATGCATCCCAAATTCATTTATATGCCAGCAGCTTTCCACAGATCCAATGTAACATGCATCCAGATACTCCTTGACCTCATCTCTGTCTTGGTTGAGAATCTCAATCATGGTTCTGTCATGGCCTTTGTATATGTACTTGTGGATGTACTTGACAGCCTCTACTGAAGAACAGATCTTGACATTGATGTGACAGTTGTATCTGACAAATGAACCAAGTTGTTAACCAATAAATATAATGTCAGATAAATGTTCCTTACTTTGCAGCCAAATAAGGATTGTGTGGGATGACATGTTTGTTATCATAGACATAATTATGCTTCCTCACTGTTCTACCATTGTTGGGTCTGGCATAATCAGGATAATTGTTTGCAGTAAAGGAAGTTTGTTCTCTGAACTCCTTGGGATACCTTTTGCTGCACCTATTGTCGACCATGCATGAAGCCTTGGGTTTGTCATGACTGCAAGGACCATGAAGCATGCAGGTAGTTATAGTGTGATAGAGCATTGGCTGTGTAACAGGGTCAGGAATCTGAGCAGACACAATGGAATCAACATCATGAGCATCATGGATATTGTCAGCTGGATCGAGAAATATAAGGAGGTGCATATGTGGAAGGCCTTTCTTTTGAAACTCAATGGTATGGATGTGTGCCACCACTTTACCCAAAACACCATCCTTGATATCCTTGAGCAATGCTTTCTTTTTCTGTTCAAAAACACATGCAACAATGTCTGGCCTGTCATAGGCTTCCTGCTTTTTCCCACATGTGGTAAAATGTGGATTGGGTGATTCCTCCTGCAACAAAGCTTCCTGAATCTCTGGCCACTGTGGATTGGCAGTCATGGTGAGAAAGAGATCTGGCTTGCCAAAAAAGCAACAAATGGCCATGGAATCCTGGAAAAGCTGATTCATATGCCTTTCACTGCCTATATGGGTTGATGGAAGAATGATATGACTCCCATGATCCTCTAGATTGATATTTTCATCCTGGTCACCCATGGCAGCATCTCTCAATCCAGCATACACATCACCCCTAAGCTCCTTCTGGTGATGGTGGACCCAGTTTAACATATCCTGTTCAATAGATGCCCAAGCATCTACAACATACTGCTGCAAAAGATTTCCACCCCACAACAATGGTGGCTGCTCTCCTGGCCTTGGGTGCAACCGATAAGCATGGTAGCATCTCTGACTGACATTGGGAACTCTTCTGGCTCCATCTGCACCTTGGTATGCAGGTATATCTGGGTGCCATCCATCTTCACCATGAGGGAAAAGCAAGACATAGTGCAGAGTTGAATAGGATGGATGCAACTGGCTGATACACCTAAGCCCTCCCCCTCTCAGCCTGAGCACAATATCTCTGTGGTTGGACTGTTCCTCAGAGCCATCACCTGGAATAATAGCTGCCACTTCATCATTGGCTGTAGGGAGATTATAGCGATGTAAATCCTGGATTCTATCTGATTGCAGCCATATGGAGACATTACCCTGCTCTTCTGGAGGTTTTTCCCTCATGATCTGGAATGCCTGCTTGAATAAAGGCACATAAGGATGGGTATTATTTAGCATGGCCTGCAGGTCTGTCATGATAACTGAGTTGAGATTATTGTTTTGCCGCTCACGAATATTGAGCTATGCAATAGGATCATGAATATAGAGCTGTGCATAGGCTGCAGGCTGTCCAGGAGGTGGGAGAAGTGCTCCAGAAAGATGATGAAGATCGCCATGAACATGAAAGCTGTATACACCTGATGTACCTGTGACAGAATAGTCCACTTTGACACCCAATGAAGTGAATGCAAATGCAGCACTGTATTGTCAGATGTTTTTTTTAAATTCTTTGGAAAGAGGACCTTTGCCACACAACAGATCCTGCAATGTGGCAGGAGCAGGTTGGAAAGATGGCAGATGAATTTGTCCCTGCAAACAGCAACTTCCAACTTTGGCACAGCTCTGGTAGACTTGGTCAGCTTTTCACAGTCAAAATGCAAGGCATGGCAGTATGGACACTCCACATTCATGGGTCCAAGTGAATGTCTGGGAATTGGCTCCTGATAAGATGCACAACCAAGTGGTAATGGCCTTGCAGATTGATGTGGAGGTAGAGGTACAGGCATAGGTGGAGGCAAAGGTGGCAACATTGGAGGATTCAGGAATAAAGCAGGCAGCAACAGTGAAGGAGATTGCATGGGAGATGGTGGCAATGATGGAACATGGAATATTGGGTCAGGCAGCAGTGGTGATGAAGATTGTGGAGGAGAAGATGGAAATTGTAGAGGAGACATTCTTTTAAATTCATCATAATAATCTGATGGCAGGGGAGAAGGTGGAAATTGCAAAGAAGACTGGCTCCCATCATCATCATCAGATTCCTCATTTTCCATTTCCCTCCTCAAAACAATCTCATTATTTCTCTGTTCTTTATACTCAGCAGCTAACAATGCAGCCATTTCCCTATCCATCTGAATTTGTTCCACTTGTGCATCCACTTGAGCTCGATATTGATCAATCCGATCTCCAGACATATTGTTTGCTAATTGATCCAACCTCATCATTCGTTGATGCAAGTTCCTGTCTGCAATGGATAGATGTTGGAGCTCTTCAGCCTCATCCATCTGTGCCTGCTTGTCTGCATGCTGTTCGTTTCTCCACATCTGATGCATTCTGAGAGCCCATTCCTGATCGCGCCTGTTACATTCTTGCAATGCAGCCTCTATATTAATATGTGTGGGTGGATCATGATATCGTGGTTGAGCATCTAAAGCAGCTTGCTGTGCAGCCGCCTGCCTCTCCAGCTCCTGTTCAGCCAGCTGCTGCAATTGTTGATTGTGTTGCCTAGTTGCTTCAGCTTCAGCAGCCTGTCTTTGGGCATACTCCTCAGCTTTAGCTGCTTGCCTGTTTTTTTCCTGTTCAGCCAGCTGCTGCAATTGCAAATTATGCTGCCTAGCTGCTTCAGCTTCAGCAGCCTGTCTTTGGGCATACTCTTCAGCTTCAGCAGCTTGTCTTTGTTCATACTCCTCCACTGCAGCAGCTTGCCTGTGCTGCTCTTGTTCAGCCAACTGCTGCAATTGCCAATTGTGCCACCTAGCTGCTTCCACTTCAGCAGCTTGCCTCTGTTCATTCACCTGCTGCAATTGCAGATTATGCTGCCTACTTACTTTAGCCACTTGCTGTGATATTCTTTCTCTGGCAGCAGTAGCCTCAGCAATTCTTCTTTCCTCAGCAATCTTCTGTAATAGCTCCTGCTGATGCTGATACCATTTAGCTGTTTCTTGTTGAAATTCCTGAATATGTGCTTCATAATCTGCAGTCCTTTCCCTCAATGCAATATGTCCCCTATGCAAATTATTAAGTGCAGGGTCTGCTTGACCACCTGAAATATTATGCAATGGTCCCAGTCCCCTCCCTCTCCCTCTCCCTCTCCCCCTTCTTGTTTGTAACTGAGGTGCAGGTGGAACCACAGGAATAGGATTGGCCAAAGGTGCATTCCACCCTGCTGGCAGTTGAACCTGTGGTATAGTAGAAGCTATATTTGCTCCTACTCCATGGTTTGCCAAAACAGGTCCAGATGGCATCACAGGAGCCCCTCTCCTATGTAATACAGGAGCAGGAGGTACAACAGGCAATTCAAACTGCCTTGGAGCATCCCAATCAGCAGGCATCTGCACCTGTGGTATCTGAGCTGACAATGCAGCTCCATAGTTCAGTGGAACAATTCCTTCACCAGGGGCAGTCACTCTGACTCTGCTTCTCCTCTCATCAGGATTGGTCATCTGCAACCTTTCCAGATGGTCTGCATCTATAATTCTAGCCCTTTCCACTTCTGGTGTAGAAGGTCTACTTTGATTCCTGCAAATACTCTCATAAGCCATTATTATTGCAACATATGCCAACACCACTCACATATTTAGTAATGGTAAAGCCCAATAATAATTTTGTTCAATAGCCAACAATCCAGCACAGCTGAAGTAAGGTCAGCAACTGTTGGAGCAGACTACATATGCTGCACCGAGGAAGAGATGACACATTCCTTATAACCTACCTGGGGTTTAGTTAGTCTTAGAGCTAGGGTTTAGCAGAGGTAAGAACACTGTATATCTACTACAGTACAGGTTCTCCTTATATACATAATAGTAAGGATGTCACATGACTCAGGAATGTGTTTACCACATGTGTGCGCAGTAAGTGCAGTAACATGTGTGTGCTGCATGGTTTGCCTCATGTATGCAGCATGTCTCGGAGAACAATTTCAACACCCCCCCCTCAAACTGTACAGCGCTCTAAGCAGCTAAGTTTGAATCTCGAAAGTAATTCCAAGAGAGTCTCTAAATTTCCTGAATAAGATGGCACCAAGGTTCTTTGTGAACATGTCAGCTGGATTATCACTTCCAGAAATGAAAATGACCGTGACTTTGTCATTTTCTATGCATTCGCAGGTATAGTGGTAGTGAATGTCCATATGTTTTGTCCTTCTTTCCTGAACTGGATTTGATCCAATAAAAATGGATCCCTGATTGTCAGTGCAGATTGGTATGCGCTTCAGTATATATCTGAGTTCCTGAAATAAGGACTCTATCCACACTATCTGTTGACAAGTGTCAGAGAGAGCCATATATTTGGCTTCTGTGGATGACAGTGCTACAGTTTTTTGTAAATGGGACTGCCAGCACACAATGCCACTTGCTAGAGTAGCAAAGTAACCCATTGTAGATCGGCATTTGACAGTGTCAGCTGCCCAATCAGAATCTGTGAAGGCCTGTAGCCCCTCAGACTTCTCGCCATTGTAGACAATGTTATATTTCTGGGTTCCCACCAGATAGCGCATGATGTACATCACTTTGTCTAGATGTTCTTGGCTAGGATTAGCCAAGAATTGCGACATCTTGATTACTGCATAAGCGATATCAGGTCACATTCCAAGCATTAGATACAATAAAGATCTGATCACAGACTGATATTTTGATCTAAGCGCTGCATTGGGCATTGCTGTGTTTTCCGATGGTCTGTAACCAGTCAGGAGTGGAGTGGGGGTCACTTTGGCATTTGTCATCTCGAATCTCTCAAGCACTTTGGCAAGATAATCAGTTTGATCGAGTTTGACTTTGCTTGCAGTCTGGGTGATGTGCATGCCTAAGAATTCCATGACTTTTTCAGTACTATGGCACTCCCATTGCTTTAGACAAGCATTTTTCTTTTCATCCACAAGTTTCTTGTTCTTCCCCATGAACAAGCCATCATCAACATAGATGAGTGCAATAACAATGCTGCCTGTCTTAGGATCTTTGTGTATGAAAATGCTGGCATCGGAGCTGGTGTGCACAAACCCAATGGTGCGCATGTATGCCTCTAGCTCTTTCCACCATGAAAGTGAGGCTTGTTTAAGGCCATACAATGCTCGGCATAAGCACATTACTTTGCGCTCTTTTCCCTCGAGTCTGAAACCCTCAGGTTGATCCATATAGATCTCCTCATCTAGTTTGCCATACAAAAATGCGGTTTTTACATCTAGGCTGGTCATATACATGCCCTCTAGAGATGCAAGGGAAAACATGAGGCATACGGTCTCGTAGCAGACTACTGGTGAGAAAATCTCATCAAAGTCAATGCCTTCGACTTGTGAAAAGCCTTTGGCCATGAGTCTGGCTCATTTTCTTCCATCCGATTTTACGGAGAAAACCCATCTATTTTTGATCATTTTTCGATCATGTGGAAGATCGACGATGTCATAGACTTGTCGCTTATGAAGAGCCTCTAATTCTTCATGACAAGCTTGTTTCCACTCACGTTGCTGCTGCCATGGTAGGCATGCAATATCGTGAAATTGGTTTGGAACTTGGCTTATTTCACTCGATGGTTTGACTGCTTTTGACAACAGCCAGCGAATAAGCTTATCTCCTCCTTCCTTGGTTATCTTTTTAATATAACCTGCTTTGTCCAGTTCCCCCATTGGGTGATCATGTTCTTGATCATTGGAATTGGGCACACTCTCCTGGGGTGCCGAACTCGGTCCAGCAACCGGTTCTTTCTGTTGAGATTGTGGTCGTGTTCAGTTATGATCCAAATCTTGACCTACAGATCTCTTCCAATATCGATCACGTGCAATGTCTCTCTCTATGTCAGAGGGGAGTCACTTCTCTCCATAGGTATTGCTGGGACAGTTTGGGATGTTCCTCTGCCTGCCTGATCAATGGGGCAATTGCTGCCATTCCTGTTGATCATCACGTCTTGGATGAAAGTCCTCAGTGGTTACTGGAGGCAGTGGAGGAGGAGCATTTGTCACATCGTCATGCACCTTTTGCTCACTTGGTACATCATCATTATCATTTTCTGATGATGGAGGAAGGGGTGGATCTTGTGGCGGTATAGAATCATCGCCATCCATTCCAGATGAGTGGTCATCATCTTCTGGTTCTGGAGGTGGAAAATCACCAAGGTCTGTATTGGCAGGAGTTTTAGCTCCGGGACAGCATGGGAACAACATTTCATCAAATACTGCCATAGCACCAATGAATATTGCACCACTAGGTCGCATGAAACAGTATGCTTTAATGCCATCTTCTAATCCAAGGTATGTCATCAACTCCGATCGAGGAGCCAATGTGTTTGGACACTTCTCCTTGGGTAGGTAGACGTAAGCACCACAACCGAAAACCTTCAGATTGTTTAGATCTGGGCGGACCTTTGTCAGGTCCTCAACCAGTGTCAGCCATTTCAGGTGCCTTATTGGGGTTCAGTTGTATAGGTGTGTTGCATGTTCAATGCAAAATTCCCACCATGATTGTGGTAGACATGCGGTAAATCACAGGGTTTGCGACTTTTCCATTATTGTCCTTATGGCATGCTCTGCGTGCCCATTCTGTTGGTGAACGTGGGGCGCAGACATCTCTATTTTGATGCCAAAGTCCTTGAGCACATTTTGTAGCTCACGATCTTTGAACTCCCCCCCTGGATCAACACGCCAGTGCTTGATTGTAGTGCCATACTGTGTCAAAGCCACTGCCCAAAATTGTCTGATGGCCACAGCAGCATCAGATTTCTTTTTAAGGCATTGGACCCAGATATGTGACGTTTTGTCATCCAGAAATACAATAAAGTATTTATGTTTATGGTACAATAGTACTGGGAGTTCCTTCAGATCAGAATGTATTAATTCAAAGGGTCTTTCTGCGCGTGAATCTGATTCGGGAAAAGATTTTGAGGTCATTTTCCCTTCAGCGCACCCTGGACATATAATTTTGTCTGTAGGAATAATTAAATTCCTTGGAAATTTTATGGTGCTGTTAGGCATCTTCCCTAGTGCCTCTTTGGATGGGTGTCCAAGTCACTTATGCCAAGTCGAGTAGTCTGCAACATACCTTGTCACGACATTGATTCCCTTGGTGCTCAATATATGAGTCCGAGCCCAATAAATAGTGTCATGTTTCATAAGAGGGATGCAATCCATAATTGGGTTTCCTTGCTTGAAAAATGAAATGTGTGCAGAGGAACCACGCACATCACTTCCATCTTGTAAGAAGACGCCCATTGACAGTAATCGAGCATTACAGTCGGGTATGTAGTAGACAGGGTATAATCGCGTTTCACGCATCTCTGACTTTCCATGACATACTACCTGATGTCTAATGAAGACTGCTCCTTTCCCTACTATATGAGTAGTACCCATGGCTGTTTGAACCAGGGTAGAGTCCTTTCTCAGTAAAGGCTCATAAGAAGCAAAATCTTTAATTTCACCAGTGAAGTGTTTTGATGCGCCTGAATCCATGATCCAGTCAGCACCTTTCTTACAATTTCCATTTGCACATGTAACACATATATTAAGATGTAAATTGTTCCATGATACATTTAGTAGCAGTAAAATTTCACATGAAAAGTTCGCTGTGATCAGTGGAATGTTAATTCTTGTGCTTGTGGCAAGGAAAAGGACTGACCTTTCATCATATGTACCTGTTTCAAGCGGTTCATCAATGAGCATTTCGTCGACGGCTTTCCATACTTCTTCATCAGAAATGGCAGGTTCTGATCCAAGGGAGACGCTATCGTCTTCTACCTCTACAATCCTTGGTTCTGGTTCAATCCTCCTCCTCTTACCTTCTCGCACTGTGAGGTGCTCTTCCAGTGGTCGCAGATTTTTCGCGCTGTGTGGGAGATTCATTTGCTCAAGGGTGTCTCGAGCCTGCTGATATTTGGTATAGACCGAATGAGAGGTAGAGGCCACGCCTGTGTATGCCTGTGCAGGTGGTCGGTGGCGAGGATCCCTTGTGGGAGTATGTTCACGATTCTCAATGTGCTGGATGAGCGGCATCAGCGGTATGATGGTGCCATTACCATTTATAGTAGTAAAGGCTTGTGAGGCAAGGTGGGAATGTTTCTCTTTAGGTTTTTCCTCTTTAGTCTTTTTGTCCCCATGTCGTCCATGCTTTCGGGATGAATCTCCATTGTTGCCTTAAGATTGCCATTTGGGGTTTCCCCCTTTGTGCTTGACAGCAGAAAGCTTGGTGGCCTGAGGTAGGCTGATGGGCTTTCCAACTGCTGTGCACCATGAGGCCTCAGCAACAATGGAGTCCTTGACATGTTTAAATGTCAAGGCTCTAGTAGCGGTCATGTTAAGGACCATGGCGGATAGAGAATCGTACTTGTGTGGCATCGCAGCAAGTAGAATCATTGCCTGTACTAATTCGGGGATGGCGACATTGGCAGCCATATGGCACTCGAATTTATCAGCCATTTTGGCAATCTCTGGCGCAGGATTTGCAGCCAGAATTTTGATTGCGATTGCAGACCTAAAGTTTGCAAAGACTTGGGAGGGGCCATCGACACCATAGTTGGTGTGGATGAGATCCCACACCTCCTCAGCAGTGTCCTTGGTGTTGGCACGCTGCCAAATAGAGGGGGCCAGGCAGAGCACTAGGCTACCAATTGCCTGGTCATTCTTATTGTTCCAGGTCTGGAGCTTGGCATTAGCTTCCGCTACTAGTGCAGCATTTGTCGCTGTCAAAGGAGGCGCCAGGGGTGGTTTTAGTTCCATCCCGCTAGTTATTTCCCAGAGGCCCTGAGACCTGAGCCATGCCTTCATTGAGTTGGCCCATTGAATGTAGTTAGAGCCATCAAAAGTTTGTACGAGTTTTTCAAGAGTTGAAGACATGATGTTATAGTGGCAGCTGGTAAAAATGCTCAATCAGTCCTCTTATTCAAGAAAACACATTCCATAATCTCAGGCAAAAACACTCCTTCAGAGTGGTTAACCCTGGTCAACCTGGGTTTTTAAATGCAGCTCGCAGGGAGCGCAATGCAGCTCACAAAGAGCACAAGGTTACAATTTGGAGACAATGAAGTCAACGTCATTCGCAGCCAGTTAAGGCACATTTGCGACATGCCCAGCAGGGCCCATAACCTGTTGGAGCAGACTACATACATTGCACAGAGGAAGAGACAACATGTTCCTTATAACCTACCTGGGGTTTAGTTAGTCTTAGGGCTAGGGTTTAGCAGAGGTAAGAACACTGTATATCTACTATAGTACAGGTTCTCCTTATATACATAATAGTAAGGATGTCACATGACTCAGGAATGTGTTTACCACATGTATGTGCAGTAAGCGCAGTAACATGTGTGTGCTGCATGCATGGCCTCATGTATGCAGCATGTATCAGGATTTAATTTCAACACCCTAGTCAACCTGGGTTTTTAAATGCAGCTCGCAGGGAGCGCAATGCAGCTCATGAAGAGCGCAAGGTTACAATTTGGAGACAATGAAGTCAACGTCATTCACAGCCAGTTAAGGCGCGTTCGCGACATGCCCAGCAGGGCCCATAACCTGTTGGAGCAGACTACATATGCTGCACAGAGGAAGAGACGACACATTCCTTATAACCTACCTGGGGTTTAGTTAGTCTTAGAGCTAGGGTTTAGCAGAGGTAAGAACACTGTATATCTACTACAGTACAGGTTCTCCTTATATACATAATAGTAAGGATGTCAGATGACTCAGGAATGTGTTTACCACATGTGTGCGCAGTAAGCACAGTAACATGTGTGTGCTGCATGGTTTGCCTCATGTATGCAGCATGTCTCGGAGATTAATTTCAACAGCAACAACTTCCTTTAACAGCCAGTTGTCACAACACTCACTGTAATTCAACTGTTTTCAAGTTTCAATAGCCAATTCCAACTCTTATGTAATGACAATCACAATTTTGCTATTTGATAATATATAGCAATTGCAATAGTGTCACTATTATAGCCCCAAATGTTGTGTGAAGAGAGGTACTCAATTGATTGTCGTGCACTCTCTCTCCACATGAAAGGAAATGTCAGCTGTTTGGTTGTGTTGTGCACATTCCGGAAGAGATGTGAAAGTAGGTGTCTACTATATCGCAACCAAAATTTTATGCACACAAATCTCCCTTTTTGGTATTTGACTTGTTACTGACCTCATTACATATTTCTATTGACATGCTACTGACTTCATTAAATTGGTATTGACCTGTTACTGACTCAGACTTTTTACTGACCTTGTTACAAATTTGTATTGACCTGTTACTGACCTGATTACAAATTTGTATTGTCATGTTACTGACTTCATTACAAATCACAAATTTGTATTGACTTGTTACTGACCTCGTTACAAATTTGTATTGTGATGTTACTGACTTTGTTACAAATCACAAATTTGTATTGACTTGTTACTGACCTCACTACAAATTTGTATTGACATGTTACAGACTTCATTGCAAATTACAAATCACAAATTTGTGTTGACATGTTACTGACTTCATTACAAATCATAAATCACAAATTTTCATTGAGTTGTTACATATCGGCACTATTGGTGCTATACATATGATGACATTTCAAACCCAGTTATATAACTAATTTTTAGTCAGCTCTGACTAATGTGATCATTTCTGACTAATGTTGCACAGCGCTGACCAATTTTGCACAGCTCTGACAAATTTTAGATAATCCCATCAACCATCACTCCCATCATTCCCACAAAATGACTGTAGCCTATGTTATACAGCTCGTTGTCTATTTTTAGCCCTGATCCCATCATGCCATCACTTTCATAAAACGGTCGTAACATATGTAGTAGACGAGCTTATGACCCATGCCTTTGTCATGGCATTCGCTTGCCTTGCTCGCTCAGCCTGACACCAGCATAGGCCAGCTCGCATACATATATGTAACACAATGCTTAATCCCACTACAGTTACTCAACTCTTCAGTTGCCTTTGGACCTTCGGCCCAAAGTCAACGTTTGGGGGTTTGTGGTGACACAACTCTTTATTTGACTTTTAGATACAGTAGTACACAACTCTTCGGTCGACTTGGGACCCTTGGCCCCAAGTCAACGTGGGGGGGTTGTGGTGTTTATCCCCATTTCAATCTCTATCTCTATCTCCATCTCCATCTCTCCCTTCCCCTTCCCCATACCCATGCCCATACCTATCCCCACCCCCATCCCCACCTCTCTCTTCCTCATCTCCTCCTCTCCCTTCCTCATCTCCCCCATCTCCCCCATCTCTATCCCCATCTCCTCCATCTCCATCTCCCCCTCCCCCTCTCCCTTCCCCACCTCTCCCTTCCCCACCTCCCCCTTCCCCCTCCCCATCCCCCTCTCACTCTCCCATGTCCACCTCCCCCCACTACACCCCCTCATACCCCCTCCCCACCCATCATACCTCTTCTCCATCCCCCTCCTGCCCACCCTCTCACACCTCCTCCCCACCCCTCACACTCCCCTCACACTCCTTCACACTCCTCTCCACACTCAGCTCACTTGCGAAGTTTCAAACTCCACTTCAAACTCAGCCATGCTCAATGCAGCTCACCTCTACATATGCTATGACCACATTTTGAAACCCAGTTATATGACTAATTTTTAGTCAGCTCTGACTAATGCCATCATTTCTGACTAATGTTGCACAGCGCTGACCAATTTTGCACAGCTCTGACAAATTTTAGATAATCCCATCAATCCATCATTCCCACAAAATGACTATAGCATATGTTGTGTGCGTCGTCCCCATCAATCACCGATCTCAGCCGAAAAATTTCTCCCTTTAGCTGATGCCATCACGCCATCACTCCCACAAAACAACTGTAACATATGTAATAGATTTGGACTTGTTTGGTTGAGTTGTTCTTGAGCTATTCAAGAAATAGTTTAACTTCAAAAATCATTTGAAAAGTTTTGTCCCTCACTTATACTCACACTGGAACAGATAACAACACTGATGAGCAACTGTAAAGCATTGAAACAGTGAACCCACAAATCTTTCAGGTAGAGGACATCATCGAGGCCGAAGTTTCATTCATCGTTGTACCATTGAAAGATAACAAGCATAAGATAATAGTTGTGTTGCACTCAATTGCATTACTGGACATGCATTTCAGCCAGGTAAAGATGACAGCTATCTATCAACATGCCAGCTAATCATTGAACATACAGGAAGCATTGAAAAACAGAATGCACAAATCTGAACTGACCCAAAGAGTAACTTTGAAGCGACACATGGGCTACAGAGAGTACATAGGTGGCAAGGAAGAGCCTGAGGTGGAGCAGATGCAGGTTGACAAACACATGAGGCAACACCAGAAGACAGACTGACTCAGGAGCACTACATCATAGCTGTAACTGTTTGTGATATAACAATAACAACTTATGAGCACCAACAGCTGCAGATTCAATAAATTCTTGTAATTGAGACAGGTGTGGGAGGATATATGTTATGCCTGAGTTGTCTTAGATTTTCCCACTGTGCATGCTATCACTGAATTTTGTATACATGAACACATAACCAAAGTTGTAGTTACATTTAATGTACAAGCCAATCACTTTTTAACCCTCTTACAAGACTTTGATGTCAACTTCCTATGGAGACTCAGCAGTGAGCGAGGAAAGCTGACCAGGAATGAAACAGACCCAATTAAAGTTTTGGTCCCTTTTGTAAAGGAGGCAGCTTTATGAATAGGAGTTTGTGCCTGCAGACTGACCATGGGAGATGTGAAGATGGGCTTGAAGATGAAAATTCCACATACGTCAATAGAGCTAGCTCCAAATATTTGTGTGGTTGAGAGACTGCATTATGAATAGGTGTCTGTGCTGAGAGACTGAAAACCAAATAATCAGGTTGGTGTTGATACAACAATGGAGTCAATGACAAGCACTCATGTCTGAACATCAGGCAAATCCAGGTCAGAACTCATTGATACGATGCAAGGCTAAGACTTAAGAGAATGGCTCTTAAATCAAATGATAAGGGAGAGAATAACTTCTTCTCTCTCATTCTAAGTAGCTAATACAAGTCTATGTAGAATTTGAAGGAATAGTACTAAAAAGAAAACAATAAAACATGTGGAAAACATGAGGCAATATATACAACAATGAGGACTTTGTAGATTATAAAACAAATAATAAATGATAAATAATTGAAACATACAGTGTCCCCATATAGTAAAAGTACTTATCTTTTTGCTTCAATATATCATTGAAACATAAAACTGCACTTATCGCATTCTAAATCTCCTCTCGTCTCTCCTCATGTCCAGTAGTGCTCGATATGCAATGAAATTGTTTATTCTGGATGTGCTGTGCAAGTCAAAATGGTTTCAAAACAGCTATACAGTGGCCAATGTCATTTGAAGTAGTATGAAGTCATTTGAAATGTCGTGAAATCATTCAAAGTCATTCAAAATCATGCGAAGTTGTTCGAAAAGGGTTAAGCTGATTTCATGGTGTTTGTAGCAATTTGGAGCATCTGTCATAATGTCTCAATATCATTGGGAGCATTTTCCAGACTTTAGAGTATGCAATGGACCTATCAACATAAATCACAGTACATTGCATCCAAATCGGGGGGGTACATAGGGGGTACTATATTAAGCAGATAAGCAGCTGACATGCAGAAGGAGCTGTGAAGATGTAAAGGAGGAATAATGGACTTTTGTCTAGAAGTCGACGTAGTGTGGTTAGGCTCAGCTCTGGACAAAACTTTTCTGGTAGTATGGCAGCTCCTTGGATGTCAGTGAAAAGTATGGAAATGAACAAAGTGACCTCATAGCCATATCATCATGAGCAAGCGACAACTTTGGCTTTTTGCTTGCAGGTAGGTGGGAAGGGTTGCTGGCAAATTTAGATCCAAATTCAGTGAGAACAGCATCAACAATAGACAAACCATACTCAACATCAGGGAAAGATAAGTATAATGCCAGCCTGCACTTGAGATGGCTGGAACTAAGGGAAAAAATCAGACAAAATGATAGACTGGACAAGAAAGACTGAATACACAGTAGTTTGGTCAGTTGAGGGTGATGGCATATGCACAAATGATCAGAGGTAAAGGATGGTGCAACAATGTGGCTGAGACAAGAGTTTTAAGAGTTGCACAAGGGGGTAAGAATATGATTGCAAGGGGCGGTAGCAAATGGAAATAGACAAACATGACCATAATTTGAAGCATGGCACTTTATATCACTGTGGGAGTTGCTGAACGACTAAAAGAACACAGGAAAGACAATGCCAGGCACTGGTTCTTAAAGAGGCATGCAGTCATTATCCTGGTTGCTGCATACAACCCACTGGTGATGTTCCCACCAGAGCTACTGTCGAAAATCATACACTGTCATTTAGATGATAGATCATTGCAGACCAACGAGCAGAGTGTTTATGAGGATTGGCTTGCTCTTCATCACACCAGCACCCAATTTCATGACCTGCTCCATAACACCTATCTGAAAAATCACAACCCCTACCAAGTCTTTAACATCAAATCCTCTACTGTGTTTAGGACATGGGCAGAGCACATGAACACACTTCAGTCTGCAACACCATTCCCTATCATGCTCACAATGAGTTTTACACAATGTTTGTCAGTACTTGTGGAGGATATATGTCATGTGTTCACTGGCTTGGAACAGGCCCATGTTGCTGAATCTCTCCATTTACTGAGCATAAGCCTAGCATCTGACTCCACTCACATGCTGGACCTGCCCATGTTCCCAACTCTAGATTGTCTGTGACTAAAGCTGAATGACATAAAAACTGCAATGCACCACTATTCCTTGTGATGCTGCATACGGGAGGCTGCATTAGACACCCAATTTATAATATGCACACCCCAGCTATGAACATTATCAATTATGAGCAGCAGCATATCAGTTGTGCACATGGAAGACCCTCCTTAGCTGAGGGAACTAAAGCTGAACTTCCTGCTTGTAGGATGTCGGTGGGGATGTTCAGTTGGTAGAGACCTCTTGCAATACTCTCTCTAACATGCATTGCTATGTCCAAAGTCACTGTTCAATGACTTTGACACTATAGGGGCAGGATTAACACACCTTGACCTCTTGCTAAAGATATCTTGGCTGGATGGTGTTGACAGCCTTCAATTTACAAACTTAGTCACTTTTGGGCTGCACACAACAAGTGCATATCATATTCCACACCCTAATCCTGTCATAAGACTGGACATACCCAATGTTGAAAGGTGCAACATGTTCATATGCAATACATGCACCATAGATTTCACCTCAAGCTCCTTTGTGGCAAATGTGAAAGAACTCATGCTGTGCACCCCTTGTTACATCATGAAAAAAAAAATGGAGTTGGACTCATGGAGTTGGATATGGGACAACTTTATTGTCCATTACCCAAAACTTGAGTGGGTCACCATTGGCATCCATGGAATCCACTCATCTTCATCATCTCCAGCTATAGAATGGGCCAGAACGAGACTTGCACTCATCATGGATATTGGTATTGCAGATATGGTTGCCCACGTATGGCTTCCTATGTTGGTGAGAGTACTGCTAATATATCCAGAGTGGCTGATGGAAGAGACTTCATACAGTGATGAACAGGACGAGTGCACTTCAACCAGTGATGAAAAAAATCAAAGGTCCACCCTCATCTGGTGATAGGTCCACTGCATGCTATAAGGTCTGAAGAAGGATTTAACCATATTGAGACATTATGACACACACTCCAAATCACTATGAATGCCATGAAATCGACATCGAATCCTTTTCAAACTATTTCACACTATTTTGGATGACTTTGAGACATTTCGAATGCTTTCAAACTATTTCACAACACTTTGAATGACTTCGCAGCATTTCGAATGACATCAGCCACCATATAGCTGTTTAAAACACTTTCGATACACGCTGCACATTCGGAGTGAGCCAATTCACTGCATATTGAGCACTACCAGATATGAGGAAAGACTACAAGAGACTTAGAATGTGATAAGTGCATCTTTATGTTTCAATGATATAGTAAAGCAATAGAACAAGAACTCTTACTATACTGGGACAATGTACATTTCATTTATTATCATTTCTCATTTGTTTTATGTTTTACAATACCTTATTGCTGTTCATACTGCCTCGTGTTCTACACTTGTTATTATTTCCTTTGCCTCTCGACAAACACTCCTTATTTGTTACACCATGACAAAAGCATGGGTCATAAGCTCATCACTACTGTCTTGCTTGCTGATGCTGATGCACTTTGTAACTTTCTGTGCCACTTCCATTTCTGGGCCTAATGCTGATGCCTGTGTCTGATGCCTGTGTCTGATGCTATTTCATAGGTTACTAATGACTATATTACATGCTCAATGCATGTATACTATACTATATGGTACAGCAAGCCTTGTAATAGTCCCTAATGCTGATGCCAATTGCAGCACCACTGCCAATCCCAATTTCAATCCCTGCATCTGATGCCAATTCATAGGTCACCAATGTCTATATTACATGCTAAATGCATGTCTACTGTAGTACAGCAATCATTGTAATAGTGCATTCATTCGTTATTATAGTAGGCACATAAATATATTAGAGTGTTCGACAGTATCCACCAAACCCATATCACTCGACACAATGTATGCGTTCGATAGGTCATATCATTCATTACGGTGTAGCTTACTCATGTAGTCTTGCAGGTTGGCTTAATTTTTTGTGACACCCCCTTAACTTGACTTGAGAATAAATACAGGTGTGGCCAACAAAATAGCTATGTGAGAATACGCAACACTATACGAAGTCCGAGCGTTTCGATTTTGTATCATTACTACCATATGCATCCTTGGACTATTTTTCGAGAGAGATACCCAGTCAGTACTGCATATTGATATATGAAGCAGAAAGATTGAACTCGCCGACAAGATGCTCATCTCTTGCTCAGGATCCTGCCTCACGTCCACACTCCGTATAATGTTGATGGGCCTCGGGGCCAAAGTAGTGTGAGAGGCAGTCTCCGGATACTCGTCCGCGAACAATGTGAGCTGATTGTGCGTGATACTCATGCTCGTGCCAGTGTTTGATGCACCCTGAGGAGTAGTATTATCTGCGCGCGAGTTGAGTGCCGCCAACATCGCATTGGAATATAGTTTTCCGAGGATGATGTAGCTAACGGAGGTAGAGAAACATGAATATCGATGGGACAAGGGTTCGACATACGTCAATGACGCGGCGTGAAGTGACGTACAATATGTAGTGATAGTTGAGGAAAGCCTGGGTCAACCATAGGATCAGCTCCACGGTTGCACCGGAAGCAGTGATGAGTCCAGTTTCGACCGACAGCCTGATTAGCCGCTTAAGAGTGGTGTCGGTCTTGCGGAAGTGAGACCGGCGGATGGCGTTTACAAGCTGGTGAATGATATCAAGCTTTAGTATTCCAGAAAATCATTAGAGAATGGATTTGCTCACAATGGTCACTGTGCTAATCGTGATGAGGACATCACAAACTGCATCTCCTGCAAGCCAGATCTACGTTGATGGTTGATTGTCATCATTATGGATATGTATTAAGGGCTCACCGAGATATATGTAGATAGCTCGTAGAATGCTTTGAAACTACGACCTCGTATGGCATTCTAAAGTACGATTAGTCTGGTTAAAACTGAGCAACCCAAAGAACTGGCTTACCGTGATACCGACATAAAATACCATAACACATTGAAGAGTTGATATCTTTCAAAAAGTATAACGGAGATCAAGAAGCATCTAGCAACAAAACATACCGCACAGATGATGATAGAAAGCCACACGCCTCTAGTAGTCAATTTAAAGATCCTATACGCAAAGAAGAACTGGACCATCGAGGCGACTGTTAATGCAACTCTAATGAGCATTCGACCGAGTAAGATTGTACGGCAGTAACTTACTGATACCATTCAGCGGTGCCAGTGGTACCAAAGACCAATGCTGATACATCAAGGTATTTACGTCACCCCATCCGGTCCCAAATGCCACCCATCCATTTATCAAGGTCAATAAAGTGAAAGTAACCTCGAGCCCAAATACCACACCGACTGTTTCACAAAAGATTAGTAGCTGCCATGTTACTTCAATCTGAAGGTCCTTATACCCAGCCATCTAATCCACGATCTATCGTTGGGAAAGGTGTTATAGTAACTGTCTGTTTTCCAATAAATCAAGGATTAATGGGGGGCTTGTTCCATGCTCAGCCCCGTTGTACTTACGGACTTGCATTGTCAAAACGCCAACGAGTATGCATCCGAGCATGTACCCAAGGACCTGTTATCAATACCTCTCAGATGAGTTTCTGTAGCGTTGTGCATTAGCTCCCCTTCGCTCACTAGAGGTCCAGTGCTATTATAGGTCGGAAATTATTAGAACTGGACGACACTGGCAACCGTCTTACTCACAGGGGACCGGTCTCACCAATACCTGGGATGAAGGTCATTGTGGAAGATAGGAGCACTGGCAGCTTCCGAATCAGGAATGTACCTGAGGCCCGAGGGCGCGCTTATACGGTCACGACTAGCACGTAGCATATTTAAGCACTCCATGATGGAGAATTTACTGTCAAACTGGGCGTTAAAAAAAATGCATAATCAACATCAAAAACTCGGAGATCTCCACAGATTCAGGCTACTGACACCCTCGTCGATTGGACCGGATGATCATCAAGTCTGTGTGCACACGGAAAGGTCGATGAACGGGGATGGGTGATGACAAGGCGGTGATAGTGGTATATTGTTAGGAACAGTTATCTGATATTAGGTCCGGGTAAGTTACCGGACATCTGAACCTTGCTGCTCACGTAGCAAAGGCTCACATCTTTCCTACCAACAACATTTATTTTGTGCTCGTCCTCATGCTATCTCACGGAGTGTCATAGGCGTTATAATATATGTTCACATCGTTGCATACCATAAAGGAATAAAAATAAAAATATCTTCCATCTAAACCCGGTCGATGGCTAGGTGAGATTCCAGGCCGTTTTGATCAATGCTGCTGCCTTCTCTCCGACAACATAAACAGCAGCTTGAGGATGTGCAGTGGGAATGAACGGCTGCATTGTCTCGTGAGCCTGAGATTGACACTCGATTAGAATCATTGCATACGAAGATAGAAGCGTCAGCAATTCTCAGTCCCATTACACCTTTGACGCGCAAGTCGGGATTAACCACGCCAAACTCGGCACCTTCGGCCGACATCGCCGCGGTACCAACAGGGTGAAATACGGTACCCGTGTTTTGTTTAATGTATGATTCGAATTGAACGTCCGGGGATTGGGCGGTAAGGTTGAAGATCGGTCCAATAACGATGTTTTTCCATACCGGAGCGGTGAGGAAACGGAAAGCTTGGCGAAGAGCGAACGTCATGACTTTGAGATCGACAGCACTGGCAAGAAGGGCTGGATCGATGATCGGTGGTTGGAACGGATCTGACGAGTTCAAAGTGACGGAGCCCCTTGATACCGGGGAGGCGACGATGGTATTGATGGATAAGAAGTTACCAGTTGGCGGGGTAACGCCTGCAGCATTCTAAGTAATGATGGTGGTGAGTACTTGAGTTTTGAGAGAAAAGTAAATTGATTATTCTTGCGGACCTGGAAGACCAACTCATAATGAGCAGTATTGGGGCCTGCAGACGGATCGCCAACGCCTTCGTAGATAGTGGTATCATTAGGGAGGCGCAGCCATGCAAGCAAATCAACAATGCCGTTTACGAGAGGTCCTGTTCCAGTGGTATTCCATTGCGCAAGTAGTTGGGCGGCAAGCGTTTTATTTCGTAAGGCCTCGTCGTTAGTATCGGTATTTGTGACTTTCCAGCTGTTAGTGAGCAAAGGCTGATCAGTGAGATTCTTCCCGACGGAAGGCAGAATAACAAGAGGTTTTATATCAAATTTATTGAGCTCTGTTGCGTCACCGATTCCAGAGTTCATAAGAATGGTGGGAGTACCGATGACGCCGGCAGACAGGATAATCTCTTTCATCGCCGTCACGGTCTGCAGGGGTCCCAATCCAACACGGAATTCCACCTTTTCGAAAGCGATTTGATTTGAATTAGAAGGGAGAACACGCGATACTTGAGCATTCAACTGGATATGCAAATTAGGACGACTGGAGAATGGTGGTCCCAGATATGATGTCGCAGAGCTGCTCCTCCTGTAAACGTCGATTGTAGATTGAATCCAGCCTGACGAGGCATCTCATTATTACGAAACTACCAGTAGCCCAAGCCCTGTTTACGTACCGACTCCAAGATGTTCGCCCGAGTTCATATCTAAGCGGAACGGAAATTCATTAGGCAATTGAGCAGTGGTTTCAATAACTCGCGGTCCGAAAGAGCTCGGCGAGCCTGCGAGACTGACAGCATTGATACCACTGAAACTGTCGAAGTGGTGAAATCTGAGATCATATTGTCCAGAAAGGTTATGGTGATCGGCAGAAAATGTGAATCTTTCGCTCTACCAGAGTCATTAAAAAGCCGCACGTCATCAATCAGAAAGGCTACCTGTGCAAAGAATTGCTGGACGCTATTCCACGACCACGTTGGATCCTCGGTGACTGTTGCGTATCGGTCATAATCCTCGAAGGTACCGCGTGTGTATACCATAAAATCTACGTAAGATGACTGAACTTCATCCCAAACAGGACAAAAAAGTTGCTCACTGATGGAGCTGCTGCCGCCTAAAATATGACCTCTAGGATAAGGAATGGAACGTCCGGCAAGTCCGACTTGACTGGTCGTGGTGAAGTTCCAATCAGCCGAAGTACCAAGCAAACGAGGACAAAAGTTGGGAATGATGGAGTTGATGACACCTTTGTTTCTGTAACATTGTGAGGTAGAACATCACTGTTGCGTGATTGTAAAGAAATGACGGACGTTCCACCTGCTTCTAGTACAAGAACATTGACGGATGGATCCTCGGTCAACCGATTAGCGATCGTATTGCCTGCAGTCCCACCTAGAACCGCAGATAGCAGCAGCTTTTATTAGAACGACATCATTTGACTAACCACCAATTATAACGAAATCGTAGGTCGACTGCTCGTAAAGTGCTCTCGATTGTTGAGCGCCCAGGGCTATCGTAAACAGAACCAATAATATGATAGAGGAGAGTGCCATCATGAGGGAAGGGGCAGTACCGTGTCGGGAAAATACGCTGTCTTAACTACTATTCCTGGGCCCTAGGAATCAAAAGCGAGGGGTCGCAGAGCGGCCAGCATACCCGGTAATTCAAGCCAGAGGCGCGTTGTTAGTTGAAAAAATAGAATGTATAGCAACGCGTGTGATATGTAGGGAAAACATTTCAACTTACACTCCACCTATCGATGCGTCTGGAAGCAATGTTAAGGGAGACCTGTTTGTGTGGTGGTGATTGCCGCGCCGGCTGACACTTCGGCTGATGACAGGTGACACGCGACCTCCATCTCGGACATCATTGTCATCAACGTGGCACTACAGTAATTATACCAACGACTCGATGCTTCTCGTTCCTCCCTTCCCTCAGTCTCCATACCTATTTTCTACACAGAAAGTCTTCGTGATTACCACAATTTTTTTCTTCTTCAGTTCCCTTCTCAGGTTGATGATATGGGACCACCCTCAAACACGATCGGCTCGTGTGACACGTCAGCTAGTACTAGAAGTGACATCACCCCTGCACTCCCGACACCAACTTTTCCAGAAGGAGGTTTGCAAGCATGGTCAACCCTTTTCGGAGTGTACATATGTTCACAGTTCCTGGATATTGTCATGGTTCCTCTGACATCTTCATTTGATAGTTGGCTGATGCAATTTGTTACCTTTGGGTGAGTTCCTGAGGGGCAACTCCTCGATGTTTAGCACATTCACACTGTTTCAACAGCTATACAAATGCTTATGGAGTTTTCAACGGTAGTCACCTTTTCCATGGATACCCGACGAGCCAGTTAATGACCCGTGTTATAAGATTTCTACATCCGAGAATACCTCACACAGAATTCATCCTCACAAATAAGGTGATTTTACTCCTTTGAGGAAATTTATATCTGGTTTATGGCCTATATAGCTGGATTGGTAGCGTACAACTTGGAATCGTCCTGTCGATCGGATTGTTTACAGGAAGAGCATTCGATACTGGATATTTGTCAGTATAGTATCTTACTGTTCAGTTCTCAAGCATAATCTTTGGTCATGATGCAGTTATCCCATGATGATTGCCGCATCCATCCTCTTTATTTTTTGCTTGTTCATGCTTTCGCTAACCCAACCTGAGCATTATTATCAAGTACGCGTTTTACATGTGAGGTGTTGTTCACTGACTACCCATGGGCTGCCAGATCCTTCTCGTGCAGGGAATTGGACTTGGTATCGCCATTGGAGTTACATATGTTCCTGGTCTCGGAGTGGTATCACATTACTTTTCCCGTCGACGGCCATTAGCATTGGGTATTGCAGCATCGGGGGTATGCCAACATTTTTATTTACGATGTCATCGGGAATTGATGACGTTCCCAGTCTGCTATGGGTGGAGTTGCTCATCCGATCATGCTAAATAGGCTGATATATAGCCGCGTTGGCTTTGCCAATGCAGTAAGAGCAAGTGCTGGAATGAATTCTGGACTTTTGATCATCTCGCTACTTCTCATGCGCACGCGGTTGCCTCCAGCATCCGCAAAAGGTGCCAGCACTTTGAAGGACTTCCAGCAATTCGTACGTGATGCACCATATACCATCAGTGTAGTTGGGTACGTATTCGCTGCCTTCGGTACTTATCAAATCTACATTGACAGAATTGTACAGAACGGCGTTCGTCCTAAGTGGTTTATACTTCCCTGTTTTCTTCCTTCAGCTCAGTTCTATCAAACATGGAATCGACCCCAATATCGCTTTCTATACGGTTGGCAGACCTAACATCCTCTACATCACCGTTTCTTATGGCCTCGTCACACTTAGCTGGCAATCCTGAATGCTTCCAGTGCCATTGGCCGCGTGCTGCCCAATTTCTTGGTTCCTCGATTTGGCATTTTCGTCGTGCTTATATTCTGCACTGCCAGCTGTGCTATTCTCAACTATTGCACATTGGCTGTGACTCGACTAGGACCCGTCATCGTATTTGCGATTTTGTACGGATTCTGTTCTGGGGGCTGTAAGAGATAGCATCGCTGTCAAGTTGGGCTGCTAAGAATTTAATAATCATGATACAGATACTGGTGTCTTTGCACCCATGATTGCTTCTCATGCTAAGAAACAGACAGAAGTAGGGGCTCGCTTGGGCATTTGTTTTACATTTACAGGTGATTAGCACGTTTTTATTTTTTATTTATTATGCTCAAGACTCAGTATGATCAGGCCTTGGAGGTCTTGTAGGTAAGCAGACCTCGCCCATTCCGTCTCAGATCGTTTCAAACGTTAGGTATGAAGGCACTCCCATAGCGGGTGCATTGCTCACAGGCCGTTTTATATGGTGGCGCCCCATAGTCTTCGCAGGGGTAATATGTTTGAGAAACTTTTTGAGATATCAAAGTACTAATTCTGACACCTGCTTAGACAACAGTCACCATTGGATGCCTATGCTTCGTTGTCTCTCATATCTTACTTTTGTTGAAGAAGAATCAAACGATGCAGGCGTAAATTTGTAACGTGGAAATGGACAGATTTGTTGGTCCATGCTCGCAATTTGATGTCGTCTCAGAGGTAACTGAATCCTGTGCTCAACAACTGCTGACTGACCCAAGCTCTGATCACTGCATGACAGGGTTTGTCATATGTAGGTCATATCAAGAAGCTTATTAAAATTAAAATACGTTTATAATATCCTCAACTACCGGATGCCTAGAAGTTATGTTACATAAAAATTGGCAACGATGCCTTAGCAGCGCCCGAACCCCGCGAATACTGTAAGTAGTTCTAAATACCCACCTGATAATACTGTCGTGTATTCCGGTTCTGGTACGTTTTTATTGTCGAAGGGGGTGATATCAAAGGCCCAGAGAAGGTAATCTAGGAAGATATCTGATTGATGGCAAAGTTCCTTCCAACCCATATTCTGGATGACAAGCGGGATATATTAGCTCTGAGCTATATTATGATGCAGAGAAACACCTACGTCGATCCATAGCCGAAGGCGAAACCAGAGGGGTCCACTTCTGGATAAATAAATTTCTCCGGGTCGAAAATTAATGGATATATATTTGTATCGGATCCTGACTGATTGACCTGTCGATGCGTGAGAACGAGCCATCTCGAATGTGACGTACTTACTTCCACCTGGCGCCTGGAATGAGAATGGCTCCTTTTGGAAGAAAGTATCCTGGGGCACTCGGTGGCGAGGGAAGCTTCAAATAATTAAGATGTTGATGGATGTGTACTTTATACTGGATATCTTCATAACACTCACACCTGAAAATGGGAATGTAAGGCGTTCCAATTCAGGAAGGCTTGGCATGAGATACCTATGGGCAATACTACTTTCCATCGAATCATTTCTTTTATCGATGCGTTTACATAAGGTAGATGTGGTCGAGAACGAAGCCTGCTGACCTTGATATTTCCCGGGTTTCAGTATGTGGTACAGGATATGGCGAAAACACAAAATACCCACGTACCACGCTGTCACTTTCAGCCTGAGCTTCTTCTGAACGGCGGGATTCCGTTTCATCGCTAAAATAAAATTGCGCAGTGTGGGATACATAGTTTCTCCCGCAGCTGTCCACTCAAATATCAATATCATTTTCAAGTAAGCACCATAACGCCTCACCTCCATACAGTCGCTGCTGCGCAAGACACAATGTCATCCCGATCAGATGTCATCACTCAGGCAATCCAATTCTATCATTGTGAATGAGGGCTTTGCTATTCCGTTTGACTACCAGAGGAACTGATTAGTTTTTGAGACTGCCAACTTACTCTTTCACGATGAATATGCTTGAACGGCAGTTCAACCATGAGTTTTATCTGTTTCCACCTTTCCCTCACATGCTTTTGAAAAGGAAGATCGAATATAAAGCAGATATTGCACTGCTGCGAAATCAAAGTCAGAACAATAATCGGGAAAGTATAGTCACGACAGCTTGTATGAACCAACCGTTTACCCAGTTCGGTGAACTTCAACCACCAACTGGAAGTGGGGACACTTCCAAGGGGTTTCAGGATTTGAAAAAAGTATATCAGGTTGATTTCTGATGTATTTTGGGCCAAGGAATTCAAATCTGAAAGAATTAGACTCACTTGGGGAGTGGTTGGTGTGCTATGAGGCAATTGAAAATGATGACAAATATCAGGCACACCTGCCTTATATGGGTTAAATGCATCCTATTAAGGCAAGTCATGTGATAGTTAGTTCCTTATCTGGCTTTTCAGAAATCTGAAAATGATGCAGAATCACTCAATCTATCGAAAAACATTGATAAATTTTTTTTTTCCCACAGGGTAAAAATTGTGCAATATCTTGCAAACTGCTCCACAGGTGAGTCTAATTCTTTCAGATTCAAATTCCCTGACCGAAGATACATCAGAAATCAACCTGATATCCTTTTTTCAAATTCTGAAACCCCCTTGGAGACTTCTTGATCTTTTACCGCCACCATCTCGATATCTTCCCATGGTTCATAGAACTGGAGAAAAAAAGATGGAGATGTTAATAAGTGTAGAATAACATCAAAAAACATCCTCTTTACACACAAAACCCTTATCTTACCATGTCTCAATCCCCTGTACCTATAATCCCACAAATGAGACAGAAAACAGCTGCAACAACAGCAAAAAAGACACAGAAAGATCTGGAAGGTGGTGATGGTCTAAACACTAACATCAGAACCAAAGAGCAGGCAATGGAATTCCTTATGGCGAAGGAACTAACCCCTGGTAAACCCACTGACTTACAAACTTTATCCCACATTCTATTTCAGCTTGGAACCATGAGAGATGCAGTCGAACATGTTACATTGGCTGCAAAAGACATCAAGGGAAAGATAGAAGACTTCAATGAGGGATTCCAGGAGACAGCCAATCAGCTAGCACAGATGACCCATATACTAATGGAAAAAACCACCAAAAATGTGAACATGGTCACAGAAAAATCCCTTACCCAAGACCACCACCAACCAACATATGCAATGATAATGCAACAACAGGGCCCTCCAGCACATGCCACATCTGTCATAATGAGAGGAGAAATTACCGATAAGCAGATACTAATTCAAAAAGATCCTAACACCACTAATAACACTTTAGAGTCCCTATCAGAGAAAGATCTAGTAGCAAAGGCAAACACAACTTTAGACCTCATGGGCATAGAAGCTGCAGACAAACCCCCAGGAGTGATGTTTGTTGGAGTGAAGAAACTTCACAATGGTAACATGCTCTACCAACTAAATAGCAAGGGTGCAGCAGACTGGATGCAAGAGCTGGAAGTACAAACAGCATTCATGGTAAACTACGGCAGCACTGCCAACCTACAGAACAAACTTTTCTATGCTATAGCAGAATTTGTACTGACTACCTTTGATGCAGGTTCCAGCTATGCACATGCAAAGATTAAGGAAGATAATGGGCTATGCACAGACGCCATCACATACTCCAAATACATCAAACCTCCACATCTACGTGCAAGCAGTCAAAAGGTGGCCCATGTCATTTTCGGTTTCAAAAGCCATTGGAAAGCTAATAGCGCGATCAAATCCAGCATGTTTATTGAAGGTAAACACTCTAACGTCCGCAAAATGCTCATGGAACCATGTAGATGAAATGCCAGAGATTCAGCCACTATGTCCCTGGCTGCAAAGCAACAACCGACACCTGTGCACAATGTGGGGAGCAACACAAAACCATGCAACATTATGGAGATGGCCTCATTCAAATGCACAAACTGCAAAGATCCAGGGGCCAAGGGACATGGGAGTGGCAGATAAAAATTGCCTGGCCTTCAAAACAGAAAAAGACAAAATACAAAAGCGAGTACCAGAAGATAAGTATAAATTTTTCCCAACAGCTGCACCAAACACATGGAGGCTAATGAACAAACCTGAACCATTCATAGGCAATGAACAGACACAGCGACAGCAACCAAATCCAGACTGGAATACCCATCATGAGGAGACAGATATAGACAAGACTTCATGGAGGAATGGCAAACTGTCTGGAGGCATGGAAGGCCCCCTGCCCTACATGAACGATCACAAAGTAACAGATAATGGATGGCCCATGAAGCTGGTGCAAACAATGCTCAACAACTATGTCAGAAATATGCAGCTGAGCAACCAACAACAACCATGCAGCACCCCAATGCAACAAGGTGAGCAATGGAGTGACTGACCAATCGGACACAACGAGAGCCTGGGTCTGGGCCCACCACTGACAATACCACTGCATAGAGAACACCCTCCCCTTGAGTATGTGGATGCCTGAAAACCAAGAGCAAGAACAATCTCAGAGACCATTTCAAATGAGGCAGCAAAATGTCAACAAATTGCTAGAAAGCCAACTCGACCTCCTAGAAAGCCTATGAAGAAACAAGTACAACATTTGCACAGTACAAGAACCCTACATCGACTTTAAAGGTAAAACCTGTGTTAACTGCAACTGAACAACAGTATACCCCAACACACACCAGGAACACCCAGACAGAACAAGGTTAGTAATACTCATTAATGCTAACCTACTCACAGACACATGGAAACAAATTAACTTTGAACATCTGGACATCACGGCGATAGAGATACAAGGTCAGTTCGGCACACTTTGCATCATCAACATTTACAATGACTGTAACAATAATAATGTGCTAACACATGTATCTGCTTACATGTAAGATTGAGAGAGACAATGACACACAGCAGGTCCACTACACACCATATGGCTCAGAAATTTCAACCATCACCACCTGCTATGGGATGAAGCCTGGAATTTACACCTCTTCACACCTCAGAACCTCGATCTCACACAACTGCTACTGAACATGCTAGGGCATCACAACATGAACATGGTCTTACCCCTGCAAATTCTGACTCTGTGATCACACAGCACAGGTAACCATACCAGAGTTGATAATGTATTCTGCACAGAAAACCTTGCCGATGCAATCATCAAGTGCAACACAGAAGACACAGCAAGACCAGTGAAGATGGATCACTATCCAATTGTCACACAAATCAACATATATGCACCAAAGATAGCATGGAAACTACAGCATAACTTCAGGAAGGCAGACTAGCCAGAATTGATAAAAACATTAAAAGCAAACCTTGTCAACATCCCCGCACCCACAGAGATAGACAGCATGCAACAATTCGATGAAAGACTAAAAAACCTAAACAAGAAAATACAAGACACCATCAACAAACACCTCAAGCTAACAACACCATGCCCATATTTGAAGAGATGGTGGAGTCCAGAGCTCATGGATGAAAAGAAGAAGATAGACTGGCTGGAAAGGCTGGATGTATCCAACATATGGGATGCAAGCAGACTGGTGATGGCACCCATGATGAATGCAGAAACAGCGAGGATCCCAACACTCCTAATTAAAGACCCAGTGATAAAATGGGTGATAAGGGAAGAAGCAGACAATGAAGGGAAAGGCAATCTATTTTATGAAACATTCATCCCACCACTGAATCCTGCAACAACACCAATCCAACAAGACTACCAGTACCTGCCATCATGATGGATGTTCACCAACATCTCAGATGAACAGATACATCGTGCTATCAAAAAGATGAAACTGTACAAAGCTAGCAGAAGCAGAACAGTTCCAAACTCAGTCCTTATGCATGCCAGAGAAGATCTAGTCCTACATTTAAGTCCACTTTTTCGAGCCACAAACACGCTAATGTACTACCAACAGGAATGGGCACTCACCAAAATGCTCATTTTAAAAAAGCCAGGCAAACCTGACTACACATCTCCATCAGTGTGGTGCCCTATAGTCCTTTTGGATGGAATGTCAAGACTGCTCAATAGTTGTCAAACAGAAGATATTGTTACCATATGCAAAAAACATGACATACTCCCAGCAAACCACTTTGGAGCAAGACCAATATGTACAACAACAGACTTGATACATATGCTGACAAAGATGGTAAAAGATGCATGGCACAAAGGACAAGTAGTCTCAACTCTGTTCCTCGTGACAAGGTGCCTTCCCTAGTGTAGACATCAATCAACTGATCCACAACATGAAGAAAAGAGAGATACCAGAAGAATACCCTGACTGGATGAAAAGGCAGCTGGGAAATTGATGCACCATGCTCTCCTTTGATGACTGTCAAACAGAGGCATTTGTTGTGATGAATGGGCTAGACCAAGGAGATCCCTTTTCAGGATTATGTTATCTGATTTACAATGCTGACCTACTAAACATTCCAATTCTCAGAATAGGTGAATGGATATTGCTCTTTGTTGATGACACTGTGGTCATCATTGTAGGTAAGGATCTCTTTGAAACCCATGAGAAGCTATGGAACATCATGAACTGAGCTGGGGGAATATTCAAATGGGCCAAGGACCACAACTGCGAGTTTGGCATCAAGAAGTTCCAGCTCTTGAACATCATGCAGAGACTCACCACACACCCTTCAAACCCCAGGAAGAGAATTCCAACCCTGAGATGAGCCTTAATGCTAGGAAATCAATGCATACCCTCAAGAGAAACAGCAAAATTCCTGGGCATGATAGTGGACTACAAACTGAATTGGAAGGAGCAATGCACAGGAGCAATCGCAAAGGGACAAGACTGGCTAATCCAGTTTGGACAGCTAGCTTGATCATCTCAAGGGATCAATGCAATATATATATGGCAATTACACCTCTCCATCACAGTACCCCAAATGTTATATGTGGCTGACATCTTTCACACACCATGACAGAATGTAGGGAAAGCAACAAAAGATGGATGTGTGAAGCATGCCACAATAACCATGCTAGCATCAGTACAGAGGCATTCAGCACTTATGATCACAGGAGCAGTGAAAACTACTGCAACTGACGTTGTGGAAGTCATGGCGAATCTTATCCCATTCAGCTTACTAATCGACAAGTACCACCAACAAGCAGCTATCAGACTCACAACTCTATCCCCATCACACCTCCTCCACAAACTGGTCATAAATGTGGCGAAAAGACTAGTGAAACACCACCTGACTCTGCTACATGACCTCATGCATAGATACAAGATCCAACCACAAAACATGGAAACCATCAAGGCTGTATGCTTTGACACAAGATGGACACCAAAGGTAGCAATCAAGATCACAAACGATGAGGATGAAGCGATCACAAACATAAACCAAGACAACTCGGACATCAAAGCTTTCATGGATGGCTCAGGAATGGAAGGGAAGATACATGCAGTGGCAGTCTTGTACAGATATGGGAGGGTGAAGGCAGAGCTGCAATACAAGCTAGGCATGCAACAACAACACACAGTATATGAAGGAGAAGGAGTGGGCATGTTATTGGGTACCATGTTAATATCCAATGAGTGGGGTATACAGTTGGCCATATTATACATTGACAATCAAGCCTCTATCCTAGCCATGCAACTGACAAAACCCACTGCAGGTCACTACATCTTCGACCCTCTTCATGAAGACACAAAGACATTGAGACCTTGAAGAAGAGACACAACATACGAGTCACAGTCCAATGGGTACCAGGCCACAAGGGAGTGGAGGGTAATGAATGAGCTGATGAACAGGCAAACAAAGCAATAACAGAAGGAAGCAGTGACAAATGACAGCTACCATGGCTCCTCAGGAAAATGCTACCACACAGCAGATCCACAGCGAAGTGGGCCTTCAGAGAAACACTGAAGTGCAATGCACAAAACTGTGGCAAAAGTCACCACGATACGCCAGAATAAAGAAGATCGATTTTACGACACCCTCAAACAAGTACCTCAAGTTTATTGCAAGTCTGCCATGGAAACTGGCAAGCGTACTCTCACAGTTATGGACAGGCCACACATTTATACCATATTTGGAAAGTAGACTCACCAATTTGTCCAGAATGCCAACAAGGCAAAGAAACATTACAACACTTTATGTCGCACTGCACAGCACACCGAGAAGCCAGACAAATCTTACGCAACAGCATAGGCGGCAGAAACATAGACATCACAAAACTCCTCACGACGCCCAACACCTTGCCAGCACTTTTCAAATATGTCGCTGCAACCAAACGATTCCACAGCACTCTTGGGAACTTATCAGCACTTGATGAAGAACAGCAGGAGGGAGGAGACAGAAGGCAGAGTTGAAAGACGAAGCATCAACACTGTATCTTACTCACCGGCTCATTTCCTCGCTTCGAGGGCCACTAGTTGGTCTCTCCAAGCAGTTGACGAAGGAAACTCAAAGGGAAAGGTGGACAGGATTGCATTCACATGTATATTTAATCTCTTACATATGGCTCGCCACAACGGAGAATAAATGGGAAAAAAAAAAGAAAAAAAGAAAAAAAAAATAGAATTGGAAGATTGGAACAAATTTGCGAGCGGGTTGGGGCCAGGCGCATACCCAGCTTTGTACTGTATGACTTTGAGGAGAATCCATGTCGAGATGGCCGTAATAGCCAATTATCAGTCACTGTGAAGCTGTCGAAGAGGTCTGAGGGCTTTAAAGAGATCAATCGGTTAACCATTGTCATTGCTTCAAGTTAGCACTTCAGCAAATTCTGATTCGTACTCAGCGGCTATTGCATTTCCCACTATCACTCGACCCGATCGGCTCCGGATCATCGACGGCGACGCCACATCTCACATCGTCAGAGGACTCTAGAACCAAGTTTTTTTTATTCGTTTCTGTATGCCATGCCTCCTCCCCGTCTAAACGAGATATGAGGTAGTCAAGACTCAAGCGACCATGGGAGCAGGGATCAGCAAGCAGGGATCAGCACCCAGGGTAACCGTTTACCTACCGACGCAACCTACAACTATGTACCACCGACCACCCTACCCCTCATGACAGCCAGATGCACCCACCACCACCAAATGAAGGTGCCCATGATGCGGCACACGACCATCAGAAGAACCCACCACCGCTAAGTACAAGCTCCTCGCACTGAGTAGATGGCAGGTCCCACTCAGTAGGACAACCCTTCAAAGCTTCACCTTCCGTTGCTATGAGCGAAAGCTCATAGGATGGGTAGGCCGCACCAAGGACGACGACAACGAGGGGACGAGGACCACGAGATGAACAGCCTCAAGATAGTGCCCTTCCCGGGCGCTCTCAGGCTATCGATGCCGAAGGTTTTGACATGACAGAGCTCTAGAGCTTATGGATTATCTCGAGCTCCGTGATACATGCGGAACTAACCGAGTCTAAAAAAGAACATAAGATTGATCCCACTACCACAAGGTGCGCTAACGTTTTATATACCAGTTTGATTCCTCGTCCGAACTTCTTCGATTTGATATAAATACAAATCCAGAAAATAATTCGGATGTCACGCGTTACACTCAATTTCTTTTGATACTTACAAGTAGCTGAGGGTCCTTGTTACAATTGCAATACAGTTTTTGTCCCATCCAAGTCTTTCTACGCACACTTCAGATCATCACCCATTGTTATCTAGTACTTCTTCTGGCCGTTGCTGATTATGTCTGACGCCCCGCTTTCTCAGAATGAATATGATATCATTTTTGCTGGAGGTATGTTGGTTTAGATTTGTGGAATTTGCGCTTATCCTTAGCTGACTGCGATGTTCAAGGTGGTACCACTGCCTGTGTGACTGCAGGACGTTTAGCAAAGGCAGATCCGTCATTAAAGATTCTAGTTCTCGAAGCCGGGCCTCACACAAAAGACAATATAAACCACGTCCAGCCTGGGCGATATATCACACATATCGCTCCAGGAAGCAACACGACAACTTTGCACGTTAGTAAACCCAGCGATGCAGTCAGCGGCCGCAACATCTTTGTTCACACTGCCCGATGTGTGGGGGGCGGATCAGCCGTGAACTGGCTCATGTATAATCGTGCCTCCGCATCAGATTACGACGATTGGGAGACCGAACACCACAATCCAGGATGGGGATCCAAGGAAATTATTCCCCTTCTACGCAGCGTATATCATATTCAGTTGCCTTTGCACAGCAGCGCATATTGATATAACTGGCTAGGCGGAAACCTATCAAGTCAACCCTGATCTTCCCACTCATGGATATTCCGGCCCTCTTAAAGTCTCCGCCGGAGGTCACTACGATCTTTCTGCTCAACAATTCGTTGAGGTTGGTCCCAAAATAGAGAAGGATCGGCCATATAACAAGGAGTATAATACGATGCATGCCGATTCCTTGAATGTTTTCGCCGTATGTTTATTTCCAAACTCGATGAAATCGAAACTTATTTCTGCGTCAGAGAGTTCCCAAGTAGGATTTCCTTCCCGCCGGTCGCTATGGCTTAAAATTGACGAAAGACATTAGGTGGATCGATCAGAACACAGGAAAGCGACAGGATACGGCTGTAAGTTTTATGTATAATCTTTCCTTCTAACATTTGACCAATATCTTCCAGCACAATTTCATCTATAATCAGTCAGAAAACAAGAATCTCGAGGTCGTCGATGGCTGTCGAGTAAAGCGCGTATTATTTGAGTATGTCACGTATATCTCAACATCCCCATTCACAGTTGATTTGTATTTCTCTAGGAATAAACGTGCCGTAGGCGTCGAGTTTTTTAACGACAAGTTCATACGACCGAATGCAAATCCAGCGGTTCGTACTGTTTGTGCATCCCGATTAATAGTGATATCTGCGGGTACCCTGGGGTCATCGGCGATCCTGGAGCGCTCGGGGATCGGTGCTGCCGACCGTCTTAAGAAGATAAGAATTAGTCAGATTGTGGATCTTCCAGGGGTGGGCGACAATTATCAAGGTGCGCACACCACAAGTCATATCTACTCGTCGATCGAGTTTCTATTAGATCATCTCCTTGTGGGGGCTACCTACTTCGTTGATCCCATCATTGAAACCTACGATGCTCTGGCCCGAGGCGATCCCGACGAGACGAAAAGTAAGAACTTCTCTTTCCTCGTGTAGTCGTTTCTTTTGAATTAAACATCTACTCAAGAACAATCTGATATGTGGACCAAAGATGGAACCGGACTTCTGGGAAGCAAGTTCGTCGGTTTGTAACTTATTTTATGATATCGTATTCACGTATCATTCCAGTGGTGTGGATGCTGCAATTAAGCTGCGTCCTCGCGAAGATGAGTTACACGAACTCGGGCCCGAGTTTGAATCTCGATGGAGAGATTTCTATGCCAACAAACCAGACAAGCCAATAGTATGGATGAAAGGATCCCCGAGGTATGCTTTCAATCAGTCCAGTCAAATCACGGAGAACCGATACACTTTCCTAGACTTCCAGCTACCGACCTATCGAAACAACTAGGGTTACCGCCCACTAAGTTTGTGACTGGAGGTTACTTTCCAGTAAGCAGAATATTAGTTCCATGCGTCATATGTACGTTCTTTAATGGATAATCCAGGGATATCCTGCATGTCGTGGCAGTGTCCATATTGTATCTGACGATGTTTATGCCCCTCTGGATTTCGACACTGGTTTTATGACGGAGTATGTTTCATTTCACGTCTACAGAGATTTGAGAGCCAATCGGAGCTTTTGGGTTGTAGACTGTCTGATATCGCAATTTTGCGATGGGCATACAAGCGTAGTCGCGAAATTATGCGTAGACTCCCAGTATATCGCGGCGCCGTCCCACAATCCCACCCACAATTCCCAGAGGGAAGCAATGCCATAACGACTACGGAGACCAGCCCAGTCGATATATCTGCTCCGAAAATTATCTACACCGCCGAAGATGATGCGGCGATCGATGGCTACCATCGCCGTACTGGTACGTATCTTCGTTTCCTGAGTTGGCGAATGTTCTATTAATAATAATAGTGTCTACTACCTGGCACTCGGTACGTCTGATTCATAGTACATGCAAGGCGAATTAATGATGCGTTATAGCTGGGAACCTGTGCCATGAAGCCAAGGGAACGTGGCGGAGTGGTTGATCCTCGGCTAAATGTTTATGGCGTTGAAGGTCTCAAAGTTGCAGGTCAGTTAAACATCATCTCGATGTCAGTAGCGCATTTACCAACCATCACGATGAATCAGATGTCTCAATTCCTCCTTCGAATGTCAATGCAGTGAGCTAACATTGGTAACATGCATCAGATATGGTAAACTGATATTTGGATAACAGAATACCTATTCAACAGCGATTGCGATAGGGGAGAAGGCAGCTCTTTTGATTGCGCAAGAGCTCAATATTCATTGATTTTGACAAATTGGATGCGTATTGTCACCGCCCTAAGAATCCCAATAGATGATCTTGAAGGTCTTGACCGCATGGGAGAAGTCGTTATCTCTACTGAGAAAGAATCGTATCAAATTTATATGTCACCTGACAAGCGTGCTCATCAGAATCCAAAATACCATGGTCCAATCCCACAAAAGATCCGAGAGGTGTACTATTATTACCCACATTCCATTTCCACTCAGTTGGTGATGGTGTATAAGCGGTGAGCGATTGGAGTCATTCGGTTTTAAACCCAAGAACAACCATAGGTAAGTACCTTCAATACGCTGAGATCCGAGATTTGCGGACTATTATTATGCACGTTCCATCTGCGTCGCTAGTTGTGATAACAATATGCCGTTTGGTATAAGAGGTCAAGAGACTAGAGACTCTCTTGAGTTGTCAATGGTAAGACTCCAGAACGGGCTTACTAGGTAAGTCACTTGCATTGCGCTCCAAATTCAAACCGAGATATCTTCTTTTCTAGATGATGGGTGCAGGGGTATTATTTCATCTCAAAACAGCATATCTATTTGTTCGGTCGGACATCAAGACAATACTGTTTCCGGTTGTAAGCATTGACTGATCTGACACAGCTTTAGTCTAAGGACGTATCTTTGACAGTCGGGTTTTGCTTTCATGGTGTCAAAAGACATTTGGACGACGAGATCGATTCTGGTTCCCGTATGGGTGCTCACTCACCTCTTTTTAATTGACATCGACAACCAATCACTCTCCGTTGACGAAGACAGGCTCAACAAGCCATGGAGACCACTGCCATCTGGACGCGTCACAATTTCCACAGCAAAATTCCTCTCAAGGGCATTGAATATGATCTGCCTGCTGGTTTCTTGCCTGCTAGGAGGTCGAGATCTAATGATACCCTCCGTAGTATTCTGTGGTCTCGTATACTCATATGACCACCTCCTTCTGAACAGTCATTATATTTGGAAGAATGTAATCAACGGTTTGGGTTATGCAGTTCTCGAAACGGGGGCAACCACAGTATTAAGTGATTGATTTAACCTCCATTCATCTGTCACAGATACTGATATCTTGAACTCTCGCAGTCGGATCACTCCCTCGCCAGCCTAACACTATACTAGCGCTGGTAATATCATGGGCGATAATATGCACCACCGTTCATGTGCAAGACTTGGCAGATATTGAAGGCGACCGAAAAATGGGGCGCCGAACGACTGCTATACACCTCGGACAAACCGTCACCCGGGTATCAATTGCGGTCTTCCTTGTTTTCTGGTCCCTCCTTCTTCCCTTGATGCGAGGCGCAAATTCGCTTGAGGCAAAACTCCATACACTCCTTGGGATATTCCTGGGTACGCATATTTTCTTTCTGCGTCAAAAAACGTCAGATGAGAGGAGCTTCCGCATCTATAACGTGAAGTACTACGCGCTGATTCAAATGACCGCAATCTCAAATTGAGTGTGTAGGCATGGCTTATGCTCAGCCATCTCCTGGCAGCCACTTCGAACACGATATCCGAGTCACCCTACCCATATATTGTGACTAAATGAAGCGATGGGGTCGACTGCAATGGAAGTTTTAGCCAGGTAGGTTTCTGACATCCGTTCTTCAGATTACTTTTTAATCCGATGCCGTTCATCAGCAGTATTCTGTCAAATGAAAGAGAGGAGACTGACGGCCATTTATTGGATGTTAAGCATTGAGCTACAGTTTTCGAAGGCTTTAGCCTCTGAAGATTTATATGTAAGGGAGTGATGGATCGTGCGGATGTGCAGACAAGCAGTTGTATTGAAAGAGAAAAAGATAATTTGTGACGAATTTTAGCATGTCGGTCTACGTTGACGGCCTAACGGCAGATGGCTTCGTCGTAGTCAAGATTAATCGGCACAAGATTCACCAAAAAACACATCCTTGAAAGTAGCGAAATAATTTTTAACAACTCGAATGACATCTGAGATCCCACAAGATAATCCGTCAGTAGCGGAGAGTTGACATGTTATGAAGTTGCACAAGCAGGTCAGAGATGTCTGAGCATCCGAACTTCGAACAGTACGGAATGCCATCGGCAGAAGACATTCGCATCATTCTACATTAGTAGCGGTCAAAGTAGGGTGATTATCGATTATGTCCACGATTTTTGGGACACGGATAATCGCGATTATTGCAATAATCGCAGAATCGTCGAATCGCCTCTGGAGGCGATTTGACGATTATTTTTACGATTATCGAAGGCGATTATTTGACGTGCTTACATTCTTGCTTACATCACGCAGAAGATCATAGATCTGTCAGAATAATTGTGTCCCATAATCGCCCCGTAATCGCCCTCAATAATCCTCACGGTCAAGGTGATTCGGATTATTGACATGATTTTTGATTCATAATCGTCCAATAATCGCACTATCAATCGTACAATAATCGACCTACTTTGACCACTACTATTGCAATGGGTCATTTTCAGGAGATGTATTATTGCTTGGTCAAATTCTCAGGCAGATTTCAAGTTGGCATCATAGCAGCGATCGAAGCCACCCATTCTCCTAGCATCTTTAAAACTAGCAACAGGGAAAAAATCCGTACAGACACACACAACGCTTACCTGGTGTACGAAACACGCAAGAAGGTCAGACGGCGCAGTGACAACCTTGCTGACCAAACAAGTGGTACTATATAGCTTGAAGAGAATTTGCACTTCGTAGTATGAGGAAATATCTATCTGCGTGATTCCGAACCCGAAGTGGTGGGTTGCAGCGCTATCAAGAATCAAGATATTGAAGTATGGCATAGCATGTACCCATGATCGTGTAAAGATGGAAGAAACGGATGGAATGACAAGACTCACATGTTTCTCTGTTTGACATGTAAATCTGTACAACCAGACCACACCAAAGAATGCTGAATGCAGCATGCCCCTCCGAAAAATGTACTATGAGATTCTAGTACCATCCTCGAAGAAGATCAAAATGATGGAGGAATCGGAATCAGACATCACGGTATCAAAATGTCAACACGTTCGTGAGTATACCTTCTAACAATCCGGGATGAGGCAATAAGATAGAGGACAAATTTCACAGAACAAAATTGACTGTGTTAGCACGAAAGCCAATACCGATGGAGGAATTGGAACCAGACATCACGGTATCAAAATGTCAACACGTTCGTGAGTATACCTTCTAACAATCACTCCATTCGTGTCGTCCTTCCACACCGTTATGTTGGATGTGGTAGCACGGCAGAAGGCTGTGGCCTTCCGCGGTACTGCAGTGAACTGAACTTTCCTATAGCAATATATAGAACTACACTGGAAGGCGGGGACTCATTAGAATCTCCTGTATCTTCTCCCACGCGACTATTTGATTTGTAGTTTTAACAATGCGCAAGGCCTTCGTCCACACCTTGGAAAAGGGCGGCATTCTGGTGACAGTACGCAAACAACATAAGTACTTGGATTGCGCTTTTTCCTCGTACAGGATTTCGGGCCTGATGCATCACCAGACCATGTGACCAGTTTCCATGCAGTCTACAAACTTAGTACGAGTACAATTTATCAGAATCTGATTATCGAGCTGCAAATGATAGAAGACACACTGTCCAATTCCTATCTGATGCGACCAAAAATCACGGACATACATGGAATACATGGACCTGCAAGGATCTGCATGCAAACAAACCTTGTTCACAGAGTGAACGATACTGACCCTCGCAACGTGATTTTCGGGAAACGCCGATGAAGGTTACAAGATGAGCGCATATAACGGAATCCGAGATAACTGTGACGCGAGCACGAGCGGATGGTTATCGTAGGATAAGCTTAAGAGAGTGGTCGAGTGAAAGATGACATGCCCACAGGCGTGGGAAACCATCAACGACGCGTTTGAATCGTTGCGGTGCTTGCCTCGGTCTACTTTGTCGTCGCCTACAGTCTCAACGAGCAAGCCTTTACCATTTTCTTTTACCCATTCACCATCTCTTTTTTGTGATGCTTATAGAATTTGGTATAGTCTGGATTTGCATCCGTCGAAATACATACAGTCCAATTCGACCTATCCTTGTGCTCAGAACCTAAGGCCATTTTACAAACGAGGATGTTTTTGAGCAAGCTACCACAGCCATGGATATTCTAACAGAATATTGCCCTCATGAAAAATTTGTACTCATATTTGAAAATGCATCCACTCATATCAAACAATTGTCTGACTTCTTCCTTGATTTTCCAAGCTGAACTCAAGTTTTTGAGAATTAAGAGACTCCAAAAGCAATTGCCCTTACAGGGCCATTTTTTGAGTCTTCTCATTACCAAGCTTGGCACAGTTGTGAAGCAATGAGGTGAATATTCTTCCCCAAACATGGAAATTCAGGTCAAACATGACATAGTTATATAAGAATTTCCACCATCCCTCTTACATCTTGGATTGACATAACAGCTACTTAACCTTAACTTATCTAGCTTAGTCTACTAGTAAAATTTGACCCCACATCATGAAGGAGGGGTGATAAAAAATCCTTGTGTGTGGGTTCTGCTGCCTGGAAGGGGACTAGGAGGTGCTTCAAGGGTCTTGTCAATTTTCTGTATTCACATCCCATATTTTTTCTTATCTTATTTCACCCTATTCTTCATTTTCTATAATTTTCTATGATTTTATCTTTGTTTATGGTTATTTCCCCCCCCACATTTGTACATGTTGACAGTTTTATTCCTACTACTTTAGTAGTGGGTTTTGTAGTATGAACAAACATAGTGTTTGCATTCACATGAATCTTCAAGCTCAGATTGGCTGGTATATTAAGAAGGAGGGTCAGCTGGTGGTTTGGAATTGATGACAATCTCATGGTCATGAAATGTCTCACCTCTTGTTCATTCACACTATGAGTGCAAGCATCTTTGGTCAATGTATTGTTGTTGCTTTTGACAAGGATTGTGATGTCTCTCAGATTGCTTGGATTTCAGCCTGCTCTTTTCTTTGTTATAGCAACAAAATTTCTCTTCCTGGTATTACTGCTGACATGGGTCATGTTAGGGCAACACCCACTATCTGCTAGCTGGACTGTGCAGGTTCTCTCTACAAGAAGGAGGCAGGATCCACATGCATGATGGGGGAATTGATGGTTTTGATGGATAGGGTTATTATTAGGTGAGCTGGTTGAGAAAGGCTTTTCACACCACAAGGGTGGATGGAATACCTAAGAGAACACAACTAGGGTCCCCTAGGTGTATATTTATGGTTTATACGTATACTATGTTACATGTATTGTACAATGTTGTCACCGGTGTGCTCGTACATGTGCATACATATTGATGTGTGCAAAATAAATTTCTCATGCTAACAAAGTGTAGCGTCCTTCAGCGTAGGGTAGTGTAATTTGATGTAATAAAATAAAATAAAATTTTATCAGGTAACAGGGCTGTTTTTTAACTTTACTCCCCTTTTATGCCTCAACTTCCAGGCAAGAAAATATTGGATCTGTCCCCTCAGTGAAATTTTGGTAAGGCCAGAAATTCATTTCCTCATATACCATTCTCACAATGTGACATGGAGCATTTGGATTAAGTTTAAAGAATTGGGTGATTGCATTATGCGCTCACTTACCTTTCTCTTTGGGTTACCATGAGTTATTTTCATCAGTGTAGTTCTTCCACTTTATTAAGAACTCTAAAATATTACCCACAGGAATGGTCTCTTACAGAAATGCTTATACTGAAGAAGCCCAGAAAGCCTGACTACACTCCCCATCAGCATGGCGACCAATAGTCCTCTCAGATGGTATGGCATGACTACTGAATAGCTGTCAAGCAGAAGACATAGTCACCATGTGCAAACATTACAATATCCTACCAGCAAACCACTTTGGTGCAAGGCCCAGATGTACTATGACAGACTTGGTACACATGCTAATGAAGATTGTCAAAGACGCATGGAGAAAAGGTCAGGTTGCATCCATCTTATTTCTTGATGTTAAGGGTGCATTCCCCAGTGTAGATATTGACAGGCTGATCCACAACATGAGAAAGAGAGGTATACTGCAGGAATATACTGAATGGATGAAATGATGATTAGGAAACCACAAAATTTTGCTCTCTTTTGATGACTATCAAACAGCATTCTTTATGGTAATAAATGGTTTGGACCAAGGTGACCCTTTTTCTAGCATATGTTACCTCTTATATAATGCTGACCTATTGAAAATACCAATTCTCAGATTAGGTGAATGGGCGCTACTCTTCATCGATGACATGGCTGTTATTATGATTGGCAAGGACTTTCTAGAGACACACAAAAAACTAAGGGACATCATGACATGCTTGGAAGGAATCTTTGGATGGGCTAAGGATCACAACTGTGAATTCAGTATCAAAAAATTCCAGCTGCTCGACATCTCAAAAAGAACAGTCCCACATGCCTTTAATCCCAGAAAATGAGTCCCTATACCTCGGCAAGCTTTAATTCTAGGTAATGTTTGAATTTCATCAAAAGATACAGCTGAATTCCTCAGGGTAATTGTTGACAACAAAATGAGCTGGAAAGGACAATGTGCAGTGGCTCTCGCAAAAGGACAAGACTGGATCATACAGTTCAGCAGATTAGTGTTAGGAAATAGCCCCATTACATAATAAAATTGTATTTTATCTTATTATATCAAATTATGCTACCCTACACTGAAGAACGCTACACTTTGTTAGCATGAGAATTTTATTTCACATGCATCAATATGTATGCACATGTATGAGTGTGTTGGTAGCAATATTGTACAATATGTGTAACATAGTATATAAACTGCAAATATACACCTAGGGAACCCTAGTTGTGTTCTTTTAGGTATTCTATCCACACTTGTGGTGCGAAAAGCCTTTCTCAACCAACTCATCTATTAATAACCCCTCCCATCAAAGCCATCAAAACCCCCATCACACGCATGGATCCTGCCCCCTTCTTGTAGAGAGAACCCATACAGTTGAGCTAGCAGATAAGTGGGTATCACCCTAACAGAAGAATACAACTACCCTATCAGTGCACCTTCTCTTACTTGCGCATATGTCATTGTTTCACCATGCCACATCCAATTACTCATCCTTTCAGCATGAGATGGAAGTAACTGTATATATGTAATCTACTGTTTCTTTCATAAGCTGATGCCAGGTCTTGGTTTGCATTGCGACCACCAGTGAAGAGGCAGTGCTCATCATTAGGACAGCCACAACCAGACAACCACTCGGATCTGGTTTAGTCGAGATTTACCTTACTCTATTTGGATGACTATTTTAGGTAGTTACAAGCTGAATTCAGTATTATCCCCAAGATCAGGCACTGTCAGAAGGGATATTGATCTGAAGTGTCTCATGAGCCAAACAGTTGACTCAGTCAAAGAAGTGACTCATTACAGATCAAAACATTATGTCAGAACCATCAACTTCTAATCCTGGTCCTAATCCTGTTCCAAGGAGATGGGTACTTGAGAAATGGTGCAGAAACCTCTGGACGCAGTACTGATCACTAACAAATGAGTATTTGTGAAAAACAGAATAAAGAAGGGGATGTAGTTAGGTACAAAGCATGACTAGTAGTGAAGGGATGCACACAACATCCTGGATATGACTATATGGAAATGTTTTTGCTGGTCATCCAAATAAACACATTACGAGCTGTTCTAGCTCTCATACCTTTGAAGAGACTCAAGATCCAACTGATGGATGTCAAAGGCACATATCTCAATGGCACTTTGCAAGAAATAAGTTTTATGTGACAATCTGAGGGATGTGAAAATGGAACGGGCCAAGTTTGTAGGTTAGTCAAACTGCTTTATGGTCTGAAGCAGGCAGGATGAGAGTGGAATAATAAACTTGATGATAAACTCAAGATCCATGATTATGGACATCTTTTTTCTGATCCATGCACTTACATTTGATGGGATTATAACAACTTCAGGATTTTAACCATTTGGATGGATTATTACTCTTTGCTTCATCAGATGAAATGATGGACCATATGAAGGAAACATTATGCTCAGAGTGGGACATCACAGACCTTGGAGAACCATGCAAAATTGTTGGCATTGAAGTTACGCATACCAACAACTCTATAATGCTTTTTCAGGAAAAATATATTGAGAATGTTCTTCAAAAGGAAGGAATTGCTGAGACAAATCCTGCTGCCATGCCTATGGACCCACACCTGAAGCTAGTTTCAAACCCAGATAAGAATGAACCTAACCGAAGCAACTCATTTGCAAAATTGATAGGGAGTTTACAGTTCATAGCAAATTCCACAAGGCCAGATATCACCTATGCAGTTAACAGGCTGGCTGCTTACACTGCTAATCTGGGTTTGGAACATCATGGAGCAATCAAGCAGATTTTTAGGTACCTCACAGGTACCAAAACTCTGGAGATCACTTATAGGAAATCTCAGAATGCGACTGAAAACAATAACCTCTTCCATGGATTTGCAGATGCTGCATTTGTGAATGCTGACAACCTCACATCCATATCTATGATTGGCTACATTTCTCTAGCAGCAGGGGGAGCAATCACATGGAAATGCAAGAAGCAAACCATTATTGCACTGTCCTCCACAGAAGCAGAATACATAGCACTATCAGAAGCTGGATGCAAAGCAATATGGCTCAGAAATCTGTATGGTGAACTCAGATTTCTCCAACAATCACTGACTTCAATTTTTGGCAACAACAATGGATCAGTTATATTGACATGCAATCCCCAATTCCATCAATGATCCAAGCATATTGCTATTCATCATCACTGAGTCCAAGATCTTGTCACCAACAATGCACTGCGCATTGTGACCCTGAACAAACAGCTGATATATTAACCAAGGCTTTACCAAAGCCTAAACACTCATGACATAGGGAAGAGATGGGAATTCAGTCATGTAGGTGACCCAGTAGCTTTCCTCACATGTGAGGATATTTTTCCCACAAGGTTTTTTCCCACACAAAGTTTTTGATACACCTAGATGAAATCTTTTTAACCACCCCCCATACTCAGTTTGAGGGAGGAGTGTTGGGATGTTGGAACTGGCAACCTGAGTCCAGTCCAAGTACTATTAATAGTATTGTATATAGTAATAGTATGTGCAGTGCAATGAGATGTCAGAGACCTCTCGCTCTCTTCTCCTATCGTGAATCCCAACACACCTTCCAGTGTGAGGTCATAAAAGATGTCATTTATCATGGTCTGAAAGGTTGCAGGACTGTTAGTGAGACCAAAGAGCATGACAAGCAGTTTGAAAAGATTATGATTGGTACAAAATGCTGCCTTCCACTCATCTCCCTCATTTGTCTGCACATTGTTACAACTCCAATGGACATCAAGCTTGTTGAAGTAGCATGTCCCATGAAGCTGATTTACTAGTTCTGATATAAGAGGTAGTAGATAATGGTTCTTGACTGTGATGTCATTGAGTCTTTGATAGTCTTGAACTGGTCAGAGAGAGCCACTTTTCTTTTTGAGGAAGAAGAATAGGGAGGTCATAAACAACTTTGAAGGGCAGATGTGACCAGAAGCTAAGTGTTTATTAATAAACTTGTCAAGTTGTCATTGTTGCTCCAGAGAGAGAGGATAGACCTTGCAAGAGGAGGGCATGGCACCCAGCATGAGTTCAATTGCATGATCCCACAGCTTACAGCTAGAAAGTGAGTCAAAGGATTCTTTAGAGAACACATCCTCAAAATCATGCAGGTAAGGAAGCACAGAATCAGTGAAGGATTTCAGCATACTATTCTTGTGGAAGGCCTCCACTAGGTGCTAAGAAACATTTGAGGTGGCACATACCTCATGTGGAGGGTTATTACATAGCAGTATAAAAAATTTGATCACCTTCCTCAATCTGTTCCATCTCCTCATCACCATCATCAGAATCTGGCATGAGATCTGGGACATCCTCCAAGTCCACATCAGATGCACTTGTCAAGACCTGTTTCACCTGATCAGATTCCTGACAATTCTTGATTATTTTCTGAATCTTTTCCAACCTTGTCCATCAGCATTCCAGCCACAGCACTTTTTAGTCATCAGACAAGTTGTCATGTGCCTTAGTAATCATTTGCTTACTCACTTTATTCCTAATATAGTCCTACCAATTCTGGTCACAGACACTTACCAAGACCCATTAGTAAACTTCCACCTTTTCCATTATTCTTCTGGCCTTTGATATTTAAGTGCCCATAGCTTAGCCTTAGTCTCCAGTTTGCAAATTACATTGTATCTTGCATGTATATTGCCTGTGTATCTTCATCTATTCATCTTCAAGTCTAATATCAACCCTTAAATCATCCTCAACTTAATCTTGACTTAAACTCTTGTTCCTTTGGCTCTTCTTGACTTCAATTCACTCTATAACCTCTACTTAATCTATCCTTGCCCTCCATTCAGAAACCCACCAGACATCTGAACCCCTCTGCCTGAAATTGGACAACTGATGAGGAGAAGGGCACAACTTCTTATAAGTTGAAGCCAAATCCTCTCTAGCCCTTTTCACCTGGCCTGCTATAGCCCAGTGAATTCTGCCTAGAAACCCCTGAAACCCTTCGACCACTGATGACCGGGTCTGACCAGAAGTCAGGTGTATTCCTGACCAAGTCCCAACCTTGGTAGTAGCAATCTTGAACTTTGACAGTATTTGCAAACTCACACTTCTCTCATCAATCATCACACTATTCTGAACCTTATTCTATGTCCCACACAAAGTCACAAACTCAGTAGACAACAGGAAACTCCCACTGTGCAGGCATACTACCAGGCTTATCTGCTATCTGACAATCAGTACTTCCAGCTCCTAGATCCACTTCTACTTTGGGTGCCTCAGCCTGACCATCAAACATATTTCGACAAGTCAGCTCCAGTGCACCATCCATTAGCACCAATGTCATGTCTACACATCTGCCTTTGGAACCCCCTCAGATTCTGACTCCACTTGACTAAGTAGGAGACAACAGGCAACCTAACCCTGCTGATAAGGAAGCTACAGATGAAGAGGATGGACTTCCTGGTCTCTGACCTCTTCAATGCCCCCCAGAAATCCCACATCTTCACAAAAATTGACCTTCAACATGCTTACCACTTAGTGTGCATCACTGATGGTGATGAATGGGAAATGACATTCTGGACCCACTACAGGTCCTTCAAGTGGCTGGTGGACTCACTAATGCACCTGCAGCTTTTCAGCACTTCATGAACAACATCTTCAGTGATATGCTCGATGTCTGCATCATCATCTATCTCAATGATATCCTCATTTTCTCTGATGACATGTCAAAACACAAGGCTCATGTTAAAGAAGTCCTCTGGAGACTCCAGAAACATGGACTTTATGCTTCTCCACAGAAATGTGAGTTCCACAAAGATGCAGTTGAATATCTTGGGTTCATCTTGTCACCAGATGGACTCCAGATGTCTGAAGACAAAGTAAAGACCATCCTGGACTGACTGGTACCCCAGAAAGTCAAGGATATCCAGTCTTTCCTCAGATTCTGCAACTTTTACCACAGGTTCATTCATGGATATTCTGACATCATCATTCCTCTTACTTACTTGACGTGGAAGAACTTTCCCTGGGACTTCAACAAGAAATGCCAAGAAGCTTTTGACAGGCTTAAGGAGGAATTCACTCACACTCTGGTCCTCCCTTCATGGATACCAGATTCCTACATAGTCCTTGAAATGGCTGCCTCTGACTATGCCCTGGTGGCAATCCTTTCTGCCCACACTCCCAATGGCAACATTCACCCTGTTGCTTTCCACTCCAGCTCCTTTAATTCCATGGAGCTAAACTATGACACCCATAACAAAGAACTTCTGGCCATCTTTGAAGCTTTTAAACATTGGCAGCATTATTTGGAAGGCTCCAGAAACTCGATTAATGAGGTCACTGATCACAAAAATCTGGAGTATTTCAGCACCACTAAACTCCCTACCTGCTGATATGGCTCCCTATCACCCTGCGCACATACTATGGCATTTTTTGTGATTGTGCGCACCTCCTAGATGGCTTCCGCACACTTTGCGCAGCACCCTTTTGCATGCCTTCATGTGCTTTTGTATGCCTTTGCATGCTTCTGTGTGCTTTCACATGCCTTTGACCATTTAGGTGCACTTTTGTGCACCTTTTACATTTCTACTGCGCTTTTGGTTCCCCCATAGCTGCCTGCTGTCGTGCACCCTAAATGCACCCTGTTATGCTTCAAACCACCTCTGTGTGCCCCCCCCCACACACCTTACCTGCCTTTCACAGTTATTGCATGCTCTTTTTATGCTTTACCTGCAACTCACATTCTCTGCTGTGCACTCATTGCACAATCCCTATCACACGCACAACAATCTACTACACCAGTTGTGCTGTGCATTGCAGCTTCCAGCTTACTGGCGCATTTACTCGAGGCACACCATGATTCCAACACAAGCAAACTGCACATTCTCACATAATCTGGGTGCTTTGCACCAATCTGGTATTGGACTGTGTGCACTTTGGTGCTTTTACGTAATCCTGGTGCTTTGGCACTATTTGGCCTCACACAACATCTCCTTATAGTTCTTCTGCATTTCCAATCGGCATTGCCTTATCTGGTAACTAGCACAGGTTGATCACATCATTATTACTAAGGCACAGCATGTGACACATAACACCGAAGCAGATTAATTGGGAAGAGTGCACAGGACCTAGAGCACACCAAAAATAGTGCATCACACTGGAACAGTTGGGTATTGGGCTATAGCGTGCACAAATCTTATTGGCTGAGGCAGCATCATAGTGCAGTCAGATTTAGATGGGTGAATGGATGTGCTTGTGGGTAGCGCATGGTGCTTTCTATTTTTACACTTTATTTTACCATTTTTATCACATAAGCCATTTGTACATAGTAGGCAGACAGATAGAGAATCCAGAGGATCTTTCCCCCCCCTCATAGTTCATAGCTCAGTCAGCATTGCACATAGTCTGTGCACCAGCATCCAGTCTGTGCACCTTTGTAGTGTGCCCTTTGTATAGCCATGTCTGCATATTGTTTGCATCCCCTCATTGTATTGCTGCATTTCATCCCTGCATTGCATCCTTTATCCTCATTTGTGCACTATTGCAGTGTGCTCTTCATATAGCCACATTTATGCACTATTTGCACATTTATTTGTATAGCTGTGTTTGCACACCATTTGTGCCTTTTTCTGCTTGTTGCGCTCTCATCCTGTTTGCACCACCAATCTGTGCACCACCTTCACAGCACATCCCAGTGTTGTCTTCGTCCCACTGCACCTCCTGCTTTCATCACCTTCATCGTTGTGCACTTTTATGCTCCTGTTGCATGTTTTTCTGCACTGCGCATTTTTGCTCCTTTGCATTGCACACTTTTCTGCTATTGTGCATACCTTCCCTTTAGCGTACACAACTAGTGTGCACATTAAAAACTGCCATACCAGCCTCTTCATAGTCTCTGCACCCCGAAGAATGATTCAAGGTCCTCTAAGTGAACCCCCCTCACCCCGAGCACACCTGCAGTTGTAGGTTTAGTGTTCACCCCTTCCATTGAGACTCTGCACTGAGTACCAACTGAACACATCATTTCTGGAGATTACCACGAGGGGTTTCTGTTTATCAGACCTTATTTAGACCTCCATCAGCTTGCCCTTCACTTCAACATTAACCACCTTCACACTCTCCATTCCGAGCTGTTAGCAACTGCACTCCAGCTTGGGGAAATACCAGTATTCAAATTACTCTTCCTGAACAACATGCATCACTCGTCTGCGCTGTCTTTATCTCCACCTTCACCTAAATCATCCCTACCTACCCTAACTCCATCTGCATCATTGCATTCTTCCCCGCCTTCAAATTTCGCTGTGCTTTTACCAGATCTTAACTCTATACACCTTATTTCACCTACCATGGCTACCATGCACATGCCATCCACATCTAACCAAAATGTGCCATGTTTCAACCCTGCAAAACCACACGAACTCCAGAAGTACTTCGAGGAGCTTGTGCAATTTCTCCACAATTGTAACATCACTGATGAGACTGATAAGAAGTTCCACACTGTGTGCTATTTGAACAGTGACACTGCTGACACTTGGAAACTGCTACCAGAGTATAGTGCAATGCACAACTATGGCACATTCAAAGACACTGTCCTAAAGCTTTATCCTAGCTCTAGGGATGGCAGTAAATGGAGTATTAGTGACCTGGACAAGCTTATTGGTGAAACCGCATGCATTGGCCTCATAACTGCAGAAGAAATTGTGTGCTATTATTGCACATTTTTCAACATTAGCAAATACTTAGTTGCACAAGGCATATTGGCACACTATGACCAAAGCCGCATGTTTGTTAGGGTGTTTTAACCAGACCAGCTCGAGCACATTTTGAGCTGCCTTGCGATTGCAGTACCAAATCAGCCTGCAAATGTGCCATACTCATTAGATGCAATATGCGATGTGATTGACTTTATCTTTGAAGGCCCAGCATGCTATTTCCAACCACTTACTGAGCTCACAGTGCAAAACCCCGATATGTATGTGCCCTACTCAGCACCCAACACACCCATTTCCCAGCCACAACCTAGCGTGTCCACAGTCAAAGCAGAAGACATCTCAGTCCTATTTGAGCGCATGATACAGATGATAGTTACCATGTTGAGCACATCACATAGTCACCTGTTTTTAAATCTTTATAAAAACAGTTGGAAAATAAATTTTACCATCTTTATCTCTAAAAGGTAAAATAGGATTAATAAAATTAGATGACAGAAATGGCGCACCTCATTTGAACAACAACACTTTCAATGGTTGCAGTCAAACAGAACATTATATCCCTGAGTGTTCTTCAATCGAGTGCCTTATTAGCAAAGGAAAGTGTAGGCAAAATGCAGAAGGGTGCATTGTACTCACAGGTGGTGCATTCGTGCCGCATTCTATTCCAGGCAACTTCTTGGGCGAGCGCATCGAGGAATGGCATAAGCGCAACCCAGGGCAGATAGCCACTGGTTGACTTTCATCTAATACCAATTTGCAACTCATCTACAATATAGCACCTCGTCCAGCTCCAGCAGCACCTTTACAGTCAACGTACATTGCCACTTCAGTGCCTGCAGCAGACTATATGCAAAGTGCACCAAATGCACAACTAACAAAGGAAGAGCACATTGATGCGCTTGAGAGGAGTTGATGGTGCTTCGGAAGAGGCAAGTCTTCAATGGCATCGAAATTCTGCAGTGCGCACTGCGCAATACATCCAATCAAGAGAGCATGCATTCTACAACCACAGACATTGCACCCGCTAACAGTATCGAGTCACCAGCTTTGCAACCTGCTGCGAGTGCAACTGAAGTGCCTGATGAGATGCCCATACATCCCTATTCCAACATTCCTGAAGCACGTTTTGTCCCTGCAGCAGCAGATAAACCAGACACTCCAGTTAAAACTTCCAAAGGCAAAGAGCCATCATATTGCACTGTTGTTCCTATCCAGAATCTGCAGATTGTCAATGACGTATATGCACGTGCCATGAAGGCGCCCTCTGTTACAGTTTCGCATGAAGAGCTCCTTTTACTCTCAGGCAGCGCCATAGAGAACAGGTTACTCCAAAGCACATTGCAGCTACCGGTGCAGAAGTAGTAGCTACCGACCTTGCAAGTGTTATGCCATTTGTGCACTGCAAAGCACACTGTTAGGAAACAGTCTCCTAACACACCTATTACATAATACTATTTTTATTTTATTTTATTTTATTTCACCAAAATACGCTACCAAATGCCTATACACACATTATTTGTCAGTGTGGGAATTTTCTATTTACATGCATCAATATGTACACACATGTGCACATGCATCCATAACAACATACTACAATATATGTAACATAGTATATAACTCTAAAATAAATACTAGGAGACCTCAGTTGAGTTCTCTTAGGTATTCCATCCACAATAGTGGTGCGAAAAGCCTAATTCAGCCAACTATTCTATTTTTAACCCCTCGCATCAAAACCATCAAATTTCCCCATCACGTGCATGCACCGCCACCTTCTTGTAGGAGAGCTTGCATGGTCCAGCTAGCAGATTAGTGGGTGTCACCCTAACAGAAGAACTCAACTACCCTATCAGTGCACCTTCTCTTACATGCGCATACATCATTTGTCTCAGTGCACCACAACCGCTTACTCATCATTTTGGCAAGAGCCAGAATTAATTGTATATATGTGTTTACCTTGCTTTCATAAGCCGACACCAGGCCTCGCCTTACATTGCGACTGCTAGTGATCGAGAGACAGCACTCATCATTAGAACAGCTGCAACCAGACAACCGATTGGAGCTGGTTTAGCCGAGATTTACATTACTCAATTTGGACAACTATTTTAGGTAGTTACTAGCCAAATTCAGTAATAGCCCCAAGATCAGGCACTGTTGGAAGGATTATTGATCTGAAGTGCCCAATAGCCAAAATCACATGTTTTGCTGTGTTTGGTACCTGATTGCCAGATCATGTGACTCGAAAATTTGCGAAAAAATTCTGAAGCCGAATCTTGACTCAGCTGAAGAAGTGACTTATCACAGCTTATGTCATTATGTCAGAACAATCAACTTTGAATCTGGGTTATAATCCTGTTTCCATGCCAGTGCTAGAAGCCAAAATTGATGCTCTTACAGCACAAATGTCCCAATTAGTGTCAGTATTAGCAGCATCCCAGCCCAAACAAGCCCAAACAAATGCAGAAACAGTAGAAGATAAAGATATGAGATGGAGAAGATGGTGGAGTGGATGTTTCAGGAGGGTGAGCATGCAGAGGAGAGATCTGAGAGTGGAAAAATGTGTTTACCTAAATACGTGCCCCCGCAAATATTTGATGGTACCATGGAGAACACAAAATTTTTCATCAGCTCTATAGTCTTGTATATTTATAGGAGAAAGCCTGAATTTCATACGACCAAGTCTAGAATTATGTTTGCTCTCTCATACATCCAGAGAGGAAAAGCACAGTTCTAGAGAAATGAAGCCATTAATCAAATTGCCACGGGATATAAATTATTTGCAACTTTCAGGGAGTTTTGGAGAGATTGGAGGCACAGTTTGGAGACCCTAACCCAAAGGCGACAGTGAATGCAAAATTAAAAACCATGTGCCAAGGTTCTCTGACTGCAAATGAATTTATTTTGCAGTTCAAGGCAGAAGCATCACAGACCAATATGGGAGAAGCTGTGTTGGTACAATATTTGAAGGCAGGATTAAATCCCTCATTATTCAAGTCTATCTATCAACTACCTTCTATGCCGGAGAGGTTGGACGAGTGGTATAATTGGGCAATGCGTCTTGATCGGCAATATTGATAGGAACAGGCAGAATCAAAATTGATGTACAGGAATGCCAGATTTGGAAAGTCATCAGGAGGAAAGTCCAAGAAAGGAAGGACACCTCAGGTACAAGCTCTGAGGGCACAGCCACTGGCCATGGCAGTGACACCTATTGTTAAGGAGTCAGCAGCATCAACAGATGCAATGGATGTTGATCGAGTAGGAGATGAGCTCCACTTAAATGTTTTAATTGTGGGCAATTAGGGCATATGGCTCAAAATTGTAGGCAGAAAAGGAAGATTAGGGAAGTGACAATCGAGGAAGTGAAGTTGGAGGAAGATAAGCAGAAGAATTTTGTGGAAGAGTCCCAGTGAAGGTTTCCCCATTGGTGACCCAGAATCAATATAATGTATTAGTATCTGAGGAAACCCAGAGTGAACCCGAAAGAGAAATTGAAGAGTATGACTATCATCATTTATCCAACAAAGAAAAATGCCCAGCCTTATTTCCAAAGACCCCTAAATTTTTTATTCACTCAGCGTGGATAGAACCCGAAATCAGCTTGACAGTAGAATTGAAGACAGTGGACATGCATGCAGCAATTAATGTGGAGGCATTGCTTGACAGTGGTGCTACCAGATTATTTATTAATCAATCCCTAATTACCAGAAATGGTATTCGCATGCATAAACTGCCACAACCTATAATGGTGTATAATATTGATGGTATGATCAATTGTGGAGGCACTATTAAGGAGGAGGTGATGATGATACTAAAGTATCAGGATCATCAGGGATGAGCCATATTTGAGGTGTGTGATCTTGGGGAAAACCAATCTGATAATTGGATGTCCGTGGTTACAAAAGCATAATCCGGAAATTGATTGGAAAACTGGGAAGGTACACATGACTCGTTGTCCTAAAGAATGTAATGTGTATGAGAGAAAAGTAAAAAAGGAGAAGAAGGAAAAGAAAGAGAAAGAACATCCAAGGAAGAATTCTGTTATGATGGAGGAAGTGGAGGATGAGGATATGCCAAATGGAGAAGTTCCAGTCATGACCAGTAAGGAAGAACAGAAGCAAACCTTTAGGGAAATTTGTGGAGGACAGTCATGGAATAAAAATGTGGAAAAATGAAGAAGCCAGTGGAGGAGTGGGTGCCAAAAGCCTACCATAAATATTTGTCAGTTTTTCAGAAGAAGGAATCGGAGCGGATGCCAGTGCGAAAGCTATGGGATCATGCTATTGAGATGAAGCTGGGATGTTAGGGCGACACCCACTAATCTGCTAGCTGGACTGTGCAGGCTCTCCTACAAGAAGGCAGCGGGGCACGCGCGCATGATGGGGGGTTTGATGATTTTGATGTGAGGGGTTAAAAATAGAATGGTTGGCTGAAATAGGCTTTTTGCACCACTAATGTGGATGGAATACTTAAGAGAACTCAACTGAGGTCTGCCAGTATTTATTTTAAAGTTATATACTATTTTACATATATTGTAGTATGTTGTTACGGATGCACGCACACATGCGCGTACATATTGATGTCTGTAAATAGGAAGTTTCCATGCTGACAAATAATGCATATATAGGCATTTTGTAACATATTTTGGTGAAATAAAATAAAATAAAATAAAATAAAAATAGTATTATGTAATAGGCATGGTAGGAGACTGTTTCCTAACATTACCTCCCTTTTAGGCCTCAACTTCCAGGCGAGAAAATATCATATCTGTCCCCTCTGTGAAATTTTGGTAAGGCCGGAAATTCATCCCCTCATACACCATTCTAGCAATGCAACGCGGAGCATTTGGATTACATTTAAAAAATTGGGCAATTGCTTTACGTGCTCACTTACAATTCTCTTCTGGCTCCCATGAATTATTTTTGTCGCTGTAGTTCTTCCACTTGATTAAGAACTCCAATTTATTTTGTCGAAGAGGTGAGTCCAAAACCTCTTCCACAATATATTCTGGAGCACCTTCTACCATTATTGGAGGCTGTGGAGTAGTTTGTTCACCGGGAATAGTGGGTGGGCAGTAAGGGCATAAATGGGAAATGTTAATTTCAGAATCAATCTTGAATGATTGAGGTAATTTTAACACTACTGCATTGGGTGAAATTATTTTAGAAATTGGATATGGGCCAACTTGCTTCTCCGTAAGCTTTCTTGAATGTTGTGGAATATTTAGATCCTTGGTACTTAGCCATACCAAGTCACCAACTTTATATTCTGGAGCAACAGCTTGAGTACGATCTGTGTGTCGCATCATATCATCACGTGCTTTCATCAATGCTGCCTCTGCTTCCTCCTGCACCTTTCGCATTTTTGACACAAAGTCCTCCACTGATTGTACCTTGACTTCCCTTCGAGGTTCTACTCCCATTCTGGGATGATAACCATAATTAGTGAAGAAGGGTGACATGCGAGTAGCTGAATAGAATTTATTATTGTGGAAAAATTCTGCAATTGCCAACCATTCAGGCCAGTCAGTTTGTTGGTGATTGACAAACATGTGTAGGTACTGCTCCAACTCCTGATTCATTCTCTCTGTCTGCCCATCGGTTTGTGGGTGATATGCTGTAGATAGTTTGGTTTGAATCCCCAATATGTTATTTAACTCTTGCATAAATGCAGAAGCAAATTGTGATCTGCGATCGGAGATAACCATATCAGGTAATCCATGTAACCGCCATACCTGATTTAGATAGAGGTGCACCAAACCCAATGATGAGGTTTCTGCAGTAGTAGGAATAATATGGACTTCCTTCATGAAGCAGTCGCATACTACAAATATTGCATTGTATCCTTGAGCTTCAGGTAGTCCTGTGATAAAGTCCACAGATATATCTCGCCATGGCACTTTAGGTATAGGGTTCAGCATTAATTTCCTGGCAGGCTTTTCTGGAAATTTCTTTCCCCTCATGCATGTATCACATCCATCCACATACCCCAACACATACTTTGAAATTCTGGGCCACCAATAATTTCTCATTACCAACTCCAATATCTTCCACCTTCCTGGATGTCCAGCAGCTGGCGTGTTATGATGTAACCATACAATCTCCCTTCATAAATCTTGATTCTTCAGTACATACACCTTTCCTCTGAACAACACTAACCCTTGTTCTTCAATCCATTCATCTCCTTTAATATTACCTTTCTTCTCTTCCCTCAAAGCTTTCACAGCTTCCACCACTTCATCATCTATCTCTGAACATTGCCTAATTTTAGACAACATTTCCATCTCTGAGCTATCCACCAATAAATGCCCTTGATGCATAGTGCAAATATGAAAGTATTCAGGTTTGAGTAGGGTAATATTTTTATTGTCCTCCTCCACTCCCCTTTTATGATCTGTACATCTGGATAATGCATCTACTTTCCTCATCAAGCTTCCCGCTTTGTGGACCAAGTGAAAATTAAAGTGCGATAGGAATAATGCTTAACATGCTTGTCGATGGTTAAGCTTTTTAGCAGACATGAAGTACTGCAGATTTTGATGGTCTGTCCAGATCTCAATCTGATGCATACATCCTCCAAATAATGTCTCCATGCTTCCAATGCTCGTATTATTCCCAACATCTCTTTATCATGCACATCATAATTTCTCTCCACATCATTCAACCCTTTAGACAAATATGCACAAGGATGCCATTTGTCATCTTCACATAGCTTTGATAATACTGCTCCAGTAGCAAAGTCTGATGCATCTGATTCCACTCGTAAGGGACATGTGAAATCTACTGGGACCAATATTGGCTCTTCCACAAACTTCCTCTTCAACTCCTCAAATGCTGTCTGCTGTTGTTCTCCCCATCTCCACACTACTCCCTTTTGCGTAAGGTTGTGTAATGATGCAGCAATTTTGGAAAAATTATGAACAAAGCGACAATAAAAACTGGTGAGTCCCAAGAAAGCCTGAACTTCCTTGATATGGGTAGGCACAGGCCAATCAACAATTGCCTATACCTTGATAGGATCCATCTTGATTCTATCAGGACCAATCTTTAATCCCAAGAACTCAATCTCGCTTGCTCCAAGTACACACTTCTCTGGTTTAACAAATAAATCATTCTCTGCCAACCTCTTCAACACCTCCTGTATGTACTCAACATTGAAGGGTATTACTACTCACCTTTTACAGGGCTGCACAGACCCCTTCAGACTCCACTTCCCCCTGCATCTTTCCCTTCCACCTCACCCTCCTCGTCTGCTGCTTTTCTCTTGCCCACCCACTTGGTGGCTGCCCTCTTCCTCTCCTCTTCCGCCTTTCTTGCCACCTCCACCCATGCAGCTTCTGCCTGTTGCTCCTCCTCCTCTCAACACACTTCCTCCTCTAGCCAGAGTCCCTCACGAATGAGCTCTTCTTATTGGGCCTTGAGGGCAGCCAACCTTTCTGCAGTAGACTGTGAGGGTGGGGTCATGGTGATAGTAGGAGATAGGAACTTGAAATTTTTCTGACCACAGACCTGACTTTTAAGTCGGACCCTCAAACCCTCACATGCCTCGTAGGCTTGGCCCTAAGGGGAAAATACTGTCAAAACCCATTTCACCCAATCAGATTCCCATTCTTTTCTGACTCTTTTCTGATCTTGTCCATCGGGATTCCAGCCACAGCACTTTTTAGTCATCAGACAAGTTATCATGTGCCTTAGTAATCATTTGCTTACTCACTTTATTTCTAATATAGTCTTACCAATTCTGGTCACAGACACTTACCAAGACCCATTAGTAAACTTCCACCTTTTCCATTATTCTTCTGGCCTTTGATATTTAAGTGCCCATAGCTTAGCCTTAGTCTCCAGTTTGCAAATTACATTGTATCTTGCATGTATATTGCCTGTGTATCTTCATCTATTCATCTTCAAGTCTAATATCAACCCTTAAATCATTCTCGACTTAATCTTGACTTAAACTCTTAATCCTTTGGCTCTTCTTGACTTCAATTCACTCTATAACCTCTGCTTAATCTATCCTCACCCTCCATCCAGAAACCTGCTGGACATCTGAACCCCTCCACCTGAAATTGGACAACTGATGAGGAGAAGGGTGCAACTTCTTATAAGTTGAAGCCAAGTCTTCTCTGGCCCTTTTCACCTGAACCACTACAGCCCAGTGTATTCTGCCTGCAAGCCCCTGAAACCCTCCGACCACCGATGACCAGGTCTGACTGGAAGTCTGGTATATTCCTGACCAAGTCCCAACCTTGGTAGTAGCAATCTTGAACTTTGACAGCACTGCATCAATACCTTTCATGCTCAACATTCCCATCTGTTAAGACTCTGCTTTCAGCAAAGCAAGTACAACAATGGAGGGACATGACTTCACCTTGTGAGTTATACTTAGATAAGTTTTCATCCCAATGACACTGCAAAATTTTCTTGGGCCTTCACAAACATGAAGTCTGAGCACACCCATCTCTATGTTGACTGTATTTTGTGTCAAACCCAAAAGCTTGGTTTGCTCCCCTTCTCCTCCTGAGATGACTTTCAAGAAGAGCTTGTACAGCACTTCTGTGTTTTTTTTTTGAGCAAGGGGGAGTGTTGGATCAAAATATCTGGCACTATCAATCTGTGATAGATCAGATCCATCATGGCCTAGGACATAGCTCAGTGGTTACCAGGTAGTCTGGGGTTTGATTCCCTGCTAGGTCACTTGTTTATCTGGTTGCCCATGTGCACTTCCCCTACATGGGATTTGCTTGCTCATCACCTCATACTGGAAGGTGTTGTCTGTATTTACCTCAATGACATTCTCACCTGAAGTATCAAGGAACACCATCAAATCACATGTCTCATCCTGGAGAAACTTTGAATTTTTGAAAAAAAAAAAAGTCAGAGGACATGCTTGAATGTCTGAGTCAATGATGAGAGACCATAGGCAGTGGGCTGACTTGGTTTTCTCTCAGGGAACCATCAATTTCAAAAAATTCCATTGCATCAGTTCGTTGGGAAGTCTGATGCCTCCATTAAGCCTGATTCTGACTTTGCTTCCATGACTGGAAATATGGGGTTCTCTAGAGGCATTAATACTACTATCCAGCTCTGTCAAGACCTGCAATTTTTTTTTTCAAACGACGTGCATAAAATTTACAAAAAAAAAGGAATTGTTCCTAGTATATGATACACATTATTCACATCGAGAACGAAAGCTAACAATACAACCGATATCCAAAGACTCTAATAGCATTAATGACAAACATTTTTTATCGCCGCATCCGCTTGACGTCCCCTCCTTCCCCAACATCAAGCTGCCCGAAAACCTCTCTCTTCACATGTGCACCGCCGCTGTCCGAATGAGGGTCTAATCCCATCCCACGTCGACGTGGCTTCGTATTCGTGTAAGATGAACCAGACCTGGGCCAAATGGTTGTGTCATCACCACACAACAAGAGGCATAAGTAATTTACATAGTGTCCAAAGGTCGTTTCAGCCCTATGCCAGAACCAGACGTGGACGTGGAAGTTTGTCTGTTTCCTTGCGGAGGAGGTGGCGCCTGTAATTGTAGATGAGAGTTCTGTCAAGGAGACATTGAGCGGAAAATGAAGAGACAAAAAAGACGAGCGAAACTTACTATCCCAGGTGGGAAATGAAATCCCCCCATTGAAGGCGTGGCCGATCTCTTCGCTGTAGATGAAGACACAGGAGCACTGGCCATCTGAGCAGGCGGTCGATCCTGGTTTTTGGGTGGGGGGTAATTCGGCTGTCGATGTTGATTCTGATTTTGGTTCTGCTGCTGGCAGTGTTGAGGAAGGTTCCTAGACGGCACGAGTGAAGGAGGACGATGAGCATTGTTGTTCAGGTCTGGCTTGTTCTGAGGCAACAATTTCGAAAGCATTCCGAAGCCAGAGGCACCTTCCGACGTCCCTTGGCCTATTTCTATATCCGGCTTCTTCCCCACGTCCGCGCCAGGCCTGACTTCCGGGCTGCCGTTATCATTTCCACTGCTAACCGCTCCAAACGTCGCATCCTCACCTGAGTCCTCGTCCCCCCAACCAATTGGCATTTTTGCATCACCATCCTCGTCTTCCCCATCGATCGGCCTCCCCAGGTCTGCTTCTTCCGAAACAGGTTGCCCGAGATCGCCAGCTCCAAGATCAACGAGAGCGAGGAAAGCGTCATCATCCGAGCAAAAGTGGTAGGAATCGTCGTGGTCGGTTGGTTCTTGGTTTGCTTTCCCAGGAGGAGGCGGAGGTGGCGAGGGTTTGCTTTTGCTGGTGGTTGAGGAAGTCGTCGGCTTCTTGGCCGCGAGGTTGACATTGTTGCCGTTGTTGGTGGTGGTGGGTGGCGCGAACGAGACTCTACGTTCGCGTTCTGGCGGTGCTTGGGGTGGTGCAGCTAAATTTGATTGACGAGAAGTCGTCGATGTAGATCCGTGGGCAGGGGTAGTGATAGGCGTATTGAGTCCCGTGTGGGTAAATGTTCTGCCTTTCCATGTCGGCGTGGTTGCGTCATGCATGAGACTATTGTTCTGAGCCCCGGAGAACGTTCCAGAAGCATGTAGTTCTGAACGCATATGTGCAGGAACGGAGGACAAGGCTTTGGGTGGTGGTTGCGGTTGGGCAGCAGGTGTCTTTACAGGAGTTACCATGATATTAGGTTTCACGTCAGGTGGCGGATTTGAACTGAGGGTAGTAGTAACAGAAGTAGCTGTAAGGTCCGCTTTGCGTTCTTCGAACTCAGGGCGACGGTGAAGGTCATTTTTGTCGAACTTGACCTGGATAATGTATGTGACGAGAGGAATAGTGAAAGGAGGTAATGAACATACAGGAGGAACCTTGATCTTGATCACTTCTTGCGTATATGATTTGTCGTAAAGACAATTTCCCAAGAGATTCCCAAAGTTCCGCAAAGCCCGTTTCAGGCCATCCGTGACAGCTTCTTTCTTGCACTACAGGAAAGAAAAGTTCAAGGATATAACAGTGTCACAATACTCTGGACTCACCTTGTCGAGAGCTTGGCCCTTGCTTTTCGAGTTTTCAAGCATTCCATACCCAATATCTTCATGAAATACGCCATCCCTTAAAGTTACTCTCATGATCGCTGTAGTCCCAACTGTATATCTTTTGGTCTCCTCGCTAAAGTCAATGAAATCGGTCGTAAGGCTGACCACACTCGAACTCCACCCGTTGAACCCAAACACTTCATTAGCCAAGTTGATAATTTTCCATCCTTCGGCATAGGTGAGCTTTGGCCCGCCTCCTGGTCCAGGACGTTGAGAGATGAACTCAGGTCCAAGTTTCTGATTTAATTTGGCCTGTAATGCGGCAATCTTGTGCGTTGTGGCATCCGAGAGCCCGGATTCAAAGCACGAAGGTTCGGATTTAAACGAAAATGAAGTATCGGCTATCGACTGGTTGGAAAAGTTTGATATTCCGTGCATCTGCGGGTTAAACGACATAGATCCAGTTGTGACTATTGGAGAACCACTGGTAGCGAATGGCGTTGAATGCCTGGCTTGATTTGCAGTGTAAGAATCTACAAGATGACCGCTAAAAGCGCCAGCCATCCAGTGGTAGTACTTCTTCCCAAGGATGAGAACAACTGATAAATAACCAAAAAACGAGTCGGGAAGGTGGGAATTTCGCGATCGTCAATCGCATAAATGTCACATGATCGCGACATGCGTCACGTGAGGTGAATGGGGTGCAATTATCATTATAATTATGATACTTTTATCAAAGGCCAACCAGCACTCCTCCAGCTCAAGAACCACTCCGGGGTACCATCTCCTTCTTCGCTGCAGCAATGGCCTTACTTACGCGTGCCGTCGCAACATCGTGATCCAATTCAGGTCCACCAAGCATGTGTGCAGATGCAGCCCGCCGGAGTATTCGTTCCAATGGAACGATATCCAAATGCATAGATTCTGGGACAGGCGTATCCCCATCAATCATAGCCACCGTCGGCGTCGTATACTTTGGGCCACCCGTACGTCGCCCTATCGCCGCACTCTTCAGTATCCCTGACGTGAGTTTGAACTCGGGCAGCTTCGCCACCAAGAGAATCTTTTCTTCCATCTCCTCGTCAATCTTCAGATTCCTAAAACGGGTCGAGGAAGTCGTGCCTAAAAACCTGTCACCCCATCTGGACTCGTCTGCACGTCTGCTTCGCTTGACGTCCCACAAGATTCGATGCATGATGTGCCGCATGATGATGTAGTATGTTTTTGGTGTGACAGAGAGCTTGAAGATACGGAAGGCGCGGAGGACAACATAGGCCCCTGCATAGTCGTGTCCGAAGATGAAAGTGCGTAGAATGACATTCAAGAGATGCGGAGTTACCTCGAAGGGTGAATGAGTGTGGGACGACAGAAAGTCGTGGAAGAGCTGACGCGGAGGAACAGAGTTGTCGGGGATTTTGTACCGACGCGATAAGGCGCTTCGTCCGTGGGGTCTATATAGCCTCCGAAGTACGCTGAAGAGGAGAGCAAATGTAGAGCCATCAGGATACAGTGGCATTACTTCGGAAAGCTGCCTGACATAGTGGTATATGGAGAACGCTTGTTGCAAGTACTTGAGGCGAAGTTCTCGGGAAATGAGAGAGTTGAATAGCGCTATATCCGGTTGGACGTCTTTCTCCCGCATGAGATTGAGGATTCTATCCACTGAACCCTTATCCGCTGGATTGGCATCCTTCAAAGCATTGATAATCACGATAGACGGGTTCGTAGGACTCGACACATCGAGGTCATCGAAACGAAGGAGTGTCTCAAACGCGTCCTCAACGAACCCAGCTCGTGTCTGTGCATCCACTAGCTTCGACACAAGGACCTTGGTCGGTGAATACCCTTCCTCCCGTGTTTCTACATACCGCTCTGCAATGCGCACCAAGTGATCATGCGAGGCCCCTATATCACTCATAATCTCCAGGAGGTGAACAAACTGGTCTTCAGAGAAGGCTGGGTCGGATATAATAACGTCGAAGGCGTTGTTGATATCAATGTCGGAACGTGAGAGGGCCAGCATCACAGCGAGGATTTGAGCGTAAGTTTCGGGTGACGGGATAAACTCCGCTTTGGTCATGCGTGCAAAGACACCCGCTGCCTCGAAAAGAAACCCATTATTTATGAGGAAGAATATGAGTTTCTCGTATGTGACATGTGGTTCCGACGTGCGAGGTAAGTGGTGATCGAGTTGTTTGTGGATGAAGCCGTCGACATGCTTGCGGTCTTGCATATTCCCAAGAAATCTCCTGAGAGTTGAGAGAAAGTTTCTCAGCTGCTCACGGTTCGACCTGTTGTCAGCTGACAGACGAGGAGTAGTGCTCGCAAAGAGCCTGGATTGACTTGTTTGATGATGGATGCATAGGGGGTACGCTGCACGAAATATAGGATAAGTGGTTAGAAGTTTTCTATGAAGCGTTGGTCTAAGAGTGGTGAGCATGTAAAGGCGTCACATCCATCGTTCATCGACAGCAGTCCGGACAACGAGCTGAGACTCGCTTCACTTGCATTTTCAATGGTTCATAGTCTTTAGAAACAAATAAAGCAAAATACTTACACCAGTGCTGTACTGCTGCCATCTTATGTTCACAAACGTCGAAGCTGGCCTATTTCGGTGATAACCTATTCAATTGGAAGGCGGAGTGCGTCTCGATGTAATGACTTTGTTGAGTCTTTCTCGACAGGCCGAGACGCCTTATGCTCAAGTTCTCCCTTGCTTGCCATCTTCTACAGAAAGGACTACCCGTTCCTCCCATCCAAGTCCACTTTATCACAAATATTTATCATCCAAACGTTGATGATAAAGGTCATATTTGCATGCACACATTCTCTCTGATTTTGGCGGACTGGCATGATAGCTAGGTCGGTGCCATAGATATATACCTAGACTTTGTAGATAGTACACATTGGGGTTATTGATCAGGGTTTTGGGCCGAAAAGAATAGGACCTGTTTTCAGTGTGCGGTTGGGTTAGTGGCTCGTAACTGCTGCTGCTTGTGCTCCTGGTGGTACCGCTGGTACAAGACCCATGTCTTCAAACATCCATCCCACGAGCAGTTGCTCGCAGCGGTGGAAGCGGGTGGTTTGGTATTATCGGGGCATGTAATCCTGTTTCTGGTGGGTTGGGGCAGTCAGTACGATGTGGGGGGTGGGTGGGTGCTTACTTGGTGTGTACAAGCCTGCTGTTGCTCCTCTGTGGTTTCCTGGACATTATCGCGAGCCAGAATAGACCCCCCAATCCATACGGAGTACTTCCTCACATTCCGGGATGGGCAAGCTGTGGTTGTCTTGCATTGGTCCATGTCGACACAGGTAATGTATATCCTAAAAACTTATTTAGTAAGAAAAAACACACTGGGACCTATGGGTTGTGCATTTGTACATAGCCAAAGCCCCTACGAGGAAATCACGTGATGTGAGTCACGCGACGCGCGTGTCTGTTCAAGTTCTGACATTGCTCTATTTATTCCCTTCCATGAGCTTTACGACGACCATCAAACAAAGTCCTGAACAATGTACCATATTTCTAACGCCATATAAACGACAGAGAGCTAGCTCTGAAGCAGAGTCGTCGACTCTGCATGAACCATCAACAGCTGAGCTATGGAAGTGGACACTAACTCACGAGGCCATCGCTCCATGTTTCATCCAGGATATTTTCAAGATGAAGGAACACAATGATCCGGGAAAAGGTGAGATCTTCTAACGACCCGTGATCAGAAGCACAACCTGACAATAATGTAAGAGGCCGACTTTTTCTGGCTAAGCCGTGTACCTTGCCGAACTGTTCGAATCGTTGGCTTGGTAGTAGGCGTGAAGGAATATGAAAAACGGATTGTTTATACCGGTATTTCTTCTCTCCTTCTCATCTTTTGCCATCGTTTAAAAGAATTTGCCACCAGTGGATGATGGTACAGCCGTAATTGACTGCGCTCATCGTCAAACTCCTGCTAAGAAGCCGCAATCGAACGATAAATCTCACTCATTGCATATCGCGAAACCTATTGCCTATGTTGGCCATTCAGTTTGTATTATAGGCAAGGTAAAATCGCAATACAGACCTCGTCAAATTCTGATTGATCAAATAGGTGAAATGTTGTTTAGTTTTCTTCATCCATTACAACTACTAACCACGAAACAAATGTAGAACGTTGTGCTTCGACAAATGACGAACCTAATCATTGGCGAAAAGTGTTGAGCCTGCACATGTCATCTTACTCCCTTCCGGGCCCGTTTGTCATACCACCTCCCTCACACCAACCAACGTCACCCATTAAGCTTGTCCCTGACCAACCTTCGGATGCGAACGTGCCGTCGACACCTTCTACGGTATGGTCGACGCCCTCAGCGGTAACGAGCCCAGCAAAGTCAATCAGTACGCAGCAGAAGGTAGGCTACTTTACATACCTTCTCGTTTCTTTGATTCATTCCTCCATAGTCTCCGCAGAAACTCCGCCATCCTTCGCGACTTCATTCTCGAGATCTCACAGGGAACACATTCCAGTTGTACATGAAACACTTCATGGTTCACGCCCCATGCGCAGATGTACATCAAGAACGGGAATACGAGTCAGATTCAGACGACGCGTGTACACTTTCTACGTCACCAACGAAACGCTTGCGGCGCTCGTTGCGCGAAGAGACTCCTCGAGCGAGTTCTCGTCCTGCAGAAAGCACACCTCGACCCAGGATTCCAAGGCTCTTACTTGGAACACCCCACGAGCCGCGGCTATCGTCGTTACCTGTTGACCCTACGTCCAGCATGCAAGGGTTCACTCTTTCATACCTCCGACGAGTTCCAGAGCTCGCTGACATGGCTCGAAGGGTGGTCAACGCCGAAGCAAAACGAAGATTGCGTGAAGAACGAAAGAAGGCGAAAGAGGCCACCAGCAGCAGTGCTCACAGCCATCCTAAGAGCAAGTCAACGACGTCTCAAACTCTAGATAAGGAGAGAGTCGCATCGAAAATGAAACGTCTTTTCAAATGGGCCGTTGTTCGTCTGCTTCAGGACGGGAGCATAGTGCTCTGGGATGGGCCAGTTCGTCCTTGCCGTCAAACGGCTGGATCATACACAAGTGGATTGTGGAAAGCTGATGCGACCGCTAGTCTTACCATTGGATCTGATAACCCTATTTTCTCTGCTACCATCAATGAGGTAACTAATGCAGAGGAAGACGACGAAGATATGAAGCTTTCTGATCCAGAGTCGCATGAAGAGTCGTATATTCCGCTTTCGCCGAGCTATCTGGCTGGACACGTGGCCAGAGCTATTGGTGCACTGACAAAGGTTGAGACGAAGAAAAACTCGAAAACGACCATGAGACCTGCACAATCGACGAAGGAGGGTATCCTCGCCTATCTGAGGAAGGACGATCGGTGGCGGTTTGTTGGTGAGTGGAATGTAGAGGAGGCACTGCAGGTCTTGAAACGTGAGAGGCGGGCGTGGTGCATTGAGAAGGGGAGGTGGGAGTTGACTGTTTGATATCCTTTACTTACGCGCATAGGTTGGACCTGGGGAATATCACATACCATTCATTCACTTAGTTGTTGCATAGTAATACTTAATTAAACATTGCATATATTCCAAGTCAAGTCGGCAGAATACCTTCAAGTAAACCAACCAGTACTGAGTATAAAAGCGTACCGTTATTATAATTTCAATTCGCACTACACTACACTACATACAACATAACAAAAGCACGACAATACAAGTACATACACAGCATACAATGGCAACAACCAAGTTCAAAGTTCAGCTTGGCCTTCAAGCTTCAAGTACAATCTACCTACATTCACTATTTTATGTGAGTTAACACTCAATCCCAACCCCCACCTTGATACGGCGGCCCACTGCCAGGGAACTGCGGGGGGGGCGAGTGACGCTGATGCTGATGATGCTGATGCTGATGCTGGTGGTGATGCTGATGATCCGCATGCACACCCGGAAATCCGTGCGCAGGTAACTCTCCAGACAGCGATGGCCCCAAACCACCCGATGAATGCGAAGGAGGCTCAAACCCATCGTGTGCATGCGGAGGAGGCCCATAACCACCTGGCGAATGCGGAAGTCCAAATCCGCCGTGGGCATGAGAAGAAGAACTCCCCGCCGCATGTGAAGCGCCGTACCCGCCTGGAGGTCCGTACTCGCCAGGGAACGAAAGCGCTGCTCCTCCCACTCCCAGTCCCGACGAATACTCATGTTCTGCCCCCCCACCCGAGAATCGTGCATCAGGCATCCCCATAGGGGCAGAAGCAGGAGGGGGGACGTACGATGGCGAATAGGAGGGAGCGTACCCTGGGTGTACAGATGGAGCTACCGCAAAGGACGGGGGCGGACCTGTCGTGGGAGCGTACGATGAGGAAGGGTAGGAGGTATATGACGAAGGGGCCGATGGGCTATGTGGAACAGTCTGCGTATGCATGCTCGACGCACCATAAAAGGACGCGGCCTCTCCACCACCCCCCGGAGCAACATAGGAACTAGCCTGCGTCTGCACCTTTGTCTCATTCCCATAAAACGCCGCCGCCTCACCATGGCCACCTCCAACCCCAGGTTCATCCCTCCTCGGCCCACTCGGTTTCATTCCCAAGACCGACGTCAAACCCGAAGCGCCTGGAACCTGGTTCACATACCCCAACAGCGTACTCTGCATCTGCGTGCCCTGCTGCTGGGCATATGTGCCTTGGGCAGCAGGGGCGCCGCCTTCGCCCTGAAGCCGGACGTTCTCATGGTTTTTAACACAGTTCTTCGTAAGGCGCTGTAGGACTTGTTGTTGCCGAGGCCCTAGCGCTTGGGTCCAGGTGCGCATGCTTTGGAGCATCTCGCGCTGGACTTTTGAGTTGGGGTTGTGGAAATCGGGGTGGAATCTGAGTAGAGTAACAAGTCGGGTAGTTAAGGGTGGAACAAAGCAGAACATACAGGCATTGAAGGATTTCTTCTAGTATTTGGCTGACGTTGATGGAGTTGTCGTCCCATGCTTTGGTGACGAGATTGACAGTGTTGGTCTAGTTGTCAATCAGCATCCCAAATGAAACCTAAAATTCAATGAAAGCCACATACTACAATTACGCGAGCAACCTGTCCAGCCGGTTCGTTCAAAATGAGATTCTAGAAGAGGTCACAATTTAACACTCAATTACGAGCAGCACATAGACAAAAAAACTCTTTACAAAATGGTCTTTACTCAAAAATGAGTGCGTAGGATCAGACTGCAAGTTGAAACAGGTGAGGATCATTCAGAAGCACGATAAAGGACGACACGTACTGCGCGTGGATCATTAAACACTTCATATTGATCGTGGCTGTTGATGACTTGCCCGGATGCTTCCTGTAGTCCCGCAGTTGCCGTTTTGAGAAAAGGTTTGAGAATGGGCTAGAACAAGGTATCACGAGCGATGAATGGACAACAGATGACAGTGGCCGGTACCTCTAGTACACTGAAGACCAAGACTAGAAAATTAACGTGATCAACAGCATGTATACAACACGACGAAAAAAAAAAAAGGTCACCCGCAATCATATCCTGAATCTTATTAATCAACGTATCAAGCCCCGGGATATTCTCTGGAAACACCCATCGATCAACCTTGCATCAAACACAGAAGAAAGAGAGCGCGCCGACCAATTGTCGTTGAGATTTTCTTAACCAGCCCATCCCTAAACGTCAACACCTGCCACAACACCGAATGCAACTCCTGGGGGCTCATCTGATCAGGTGGCTTCCCCCCCGCCGCCGGTCCCGCGCGGATCCGCTCCATCGCATCCAGACCTTTCGCCGTATCGCTCCCTGCACCTCCCGGGAGTCTCGACAGCAACTTACGCAGGCCGTCTGCTGGCTCGCCTGGCCCGCGAGAGACGGAACGCGCGCGGTCGAGCTCTTTGTTGAGGTCGGTTACAGAAGCTTCGCTCTGTGGGTGGGGTTAGAGGGTAAGCGAGGAAAGGAGAAAGTGAAACGCGTATACGAGGTGGTCGGTGGCTTCTCCCAACAAAGAGTGTAAGAAATCGTTCGACCCAAAGGTTCCTGACAGAACCCAGATAAATCACCATTGTCATGATTAAAGATCAACGTAAAATGTACCAGTGACGATCGGCGCGACCCAGCGGCCATTAGGAGCTTGTATCCTGACTTGGTCACCAACATGCAAAAACACGTCTTGATGGCCCATCGACACGAGCGCCAACTCGCACCAATTCGAGTGGGCCGTAAAGTCTTCTAGTGTGTGTAGCTGAAAGCAGCCATCAGTTCAGCGAGAGAACGACCCACACGAAAGAGTGAGACTCACAGAGGTACCTAGAAGCCTGTACGCCTCGTACTCGTCTTCCTTCTGGCCACGGGCGCGGAGCTGCCGACCGAGGTGTATGCATCGCTCGAGTGTGCGGCGGACCAGTGCTTTGGAGGTATCCCACCCGCCCTGCTCATTGGCAATGTAGTTCTTCATCCCTGTGTGGTAGTCGATTTCAAGTTCTCGGGGCTGTGTGGTGTGGGACGGGTGAGCTGGGAGGGGTTAAGTGGGAAGGTGACGTACGTCGACAGGGGGGCGGAGCTTGGGGTGGTATTTACGTGCGTCTTCGCCTTCGCCATACCCTTTTGGGTTGTCGATGTGTTCGACCTGGGTTGCAAGATTGAGTATGGGCGCGTAGAGGAGGAGAGTAGACGTACGGGGAGGTAAACGCCTAGACGTTCGGGGGTTACTTCGAATTCATTGGTAGCGTATCCATTGGCCTAGAAATTAAATGAGAAGGGAAATGAAACGAGAAAAGAGGGTGTACCATGAAACCGAGGACCATGCAGAGGTTGATAATTGTCTGTTGAGACGGTATGAGACATATGGAGCGAAAATATGAGAAGAGGAGTTACCTGCTGTGGCATTTTCTTGAGCGCTGCAATGTCCATTGCCTATAATGATTTGTAAGCCTAGTTGAAGAAAAGGCGCGTATAGCTGGTCAAACCTGACTATAATCGCGGAGCCAATTGCTGGATCACCGCATTGAGCATGAACAAGAGCCTATCAGACAAACACCACCTACCCAAAATAGACACGCTTGATATCGAGGCCATTAAATTTGCTTCCTTTGGAAATTATAGAGGAAAGAACAGCCAATCCGCCAGACGCGGCGCCTCGTTTGATCAATTCGGCAAGTGTATCTTCCTAGACTGGTGTTGAATGACAAGAAATATAAGATGGCATTGATAACGCACGATATCCCCATGCCTGAATGCGTGACCCTCCATGTATGCGAATCTAAGAAAGTTAGTTTTGGATGAGCGGTGATGGTAATGAAGCGACGTACGACGGGATGTTGCCCGCACCAAAAGCATATACGCCATTGGATGATATGCAGACAGCGAGCACGATAAGAAGGAGAGTCAAGATGCTGGGCATGTGGTGAATAAATAGGAGGGATGGGTGTATGCGCGCATACGAGCAGCCACCGCGAGATGCCGAGCGGGAGTAGAATAAATTTTAGGACGGGCGGCAGCTTTGCTCTGATTTGTGATATACTCTTTAGATTTCACGTCTCTAATGTAAGTTGGACAAGGAAATCAGCATCAAAGCCACTGAATCTATTATTACCAGCATGACCAGTTCTAATCCTTCGCCTGTCGTTCCGTCTGAGGTCGGATGGCAGTTTGTTCCGCAGTATTATACCTTTGTCAACAAGCAGCCCAATCGTTTGCACTGTTTCTACACAAAAGCCTCGACCTTCATTCATGGCACCGAGGGAGAAGACGGAAAGCCCTGCTACGGTCAACAGGTTCGTTCTCACTCCATCTCTCGTCATTTTCTCACCCTTTTCCCAGGAAATCCACAACAAGATAACCTCAATCGGCTTCCAGGATTGCAAAGTCTTCATTCACTCTGTCGATGCGCAATCCTCGGCAAATGGCGGCATCATCATTCAGGTCATCGGCGAAATGTCCAATCAGAACGAGTCTTGGCGCAAGTTCGTGCAAACTTTCTTCCTTGCAGAACAGCCCAATGGCTATTTCGTTCTCAATGACATCTTCCGTTTCCTCAAGGAAGAAGCTGTCGATTCTGATGATGGAGCAGAAGCCGACGATGCCGCTCATGCCAACCCCGCCGTCACCCAGGAATCTACCGTACCAGCTCCTGCCCAGGTTCCGGCATCTCCCGCTCAGCCCACTTGCGAACCTGCCCCAGAGCCGGCCACCTCTGCTTCTCCAACTCTCCCTCTTGCCGAGGAACAACCTACGACCGACATTCCAGAACTACCCACGATCGTTCAAACACCGACTCCCGCTCCGGAACCTCTTCCCTCATCTACCACTCCTACCACCGTTCAACCAAACGGTATCCATCCCACGGAGCCCGAGAAGCCTGCCCCACCCCCAGTTGTAGAGAAATCTCCAACACCTGTCCCACCTTCTCCCGCTCCTGCTCCAGCTGCTTCGGTCCCAGCAGCCGTTGCAGCTGTAGCTGCACCAACACCACCTGCAGCCGTACCTGCGTCTGTACCTGCACCCGCCCCTGCATCAACATCAACACCTGCACACCCTGCTCCACGGTCATGGGCATCCCTTGCCGCGTCTAATTCCCGCAAATGGGGCTCCGCGGTCGCTCAGGAATCTCGGGGAACCACCGAGATTCCGGTCACCACCAACCCCAATGCAAATGCCAATTCCCACGCCAATCCCAACCCTGGTGGAGCACCTGGAACACAGACCCCACCGAGAGCCCCTCTCCACCATCACCATCAACATCAGGGTACCACAACCGCGCAGGGACAAAATCCACACCCCAACTATTTAGCAGCGCAGAGCCTCATGATTCCGCAATGTTTCGTCAAGGTAACATTTATTTTTCTCCTACAACATATAAAAAGACTAACTAAACCACCCCAAAAACTTAGGGCGTCGTCGAACCCATCTCTCAAACCACTCTAACCAACTACCTAACACAACGTTTCGGCCTTGTCAAAGACGTCGAGATCGTACGCTCCAGAGCATGCGCTTTCCTCGAGTTCCAATCCATCGACGCCGCCCGTCGCGCCATCATTGCCAGCCTGCCTCAATCGCAGGGTGGTGAGGGCGGGCTGTGGATCGAGGTGGGAGGTGAGGTCGGGCCCGTCAGAATTTCGGTCGAGGTGAAGAAGGAGAGAGGTGATCGTCCCGTTAGTCGTCCGAGGGGTGGCGCTCCTGGAGGAGGTGCCGCTGGGGCTGGCGTCAGTGTTAATGGGGACGCGTCTGGTGCGAGTACGGGTTCTGGATCAGGCAGGGGTGGCAGTGGCGGTGGCGGTGGTGGCGGTGGTAGTTTCAGGGGAAGGGGAGGGATGAGGGGACGGAGTGGTCCTGTAGGGAAATAGTGGAGGGGTATATTGCTGTGGACGTACATGTACGTGTCTCTACGTATGCACTTGGAACAAAAGACCAAATCTAAAAGCTGTCGTCCTTTTTTAACGCTTTCTTACGATTTTCTCCTTGTCGCTTTCGCTGCCGTCGCCCATTGTCTTTCGTGTTTTTGGTTTTTGGTCAAGATGTTGTACTGTTGTGTTTATGCCATTACTTACGCTTTAACATCATTTACTGTTTCATTCTACATTGTACATAGTGCTCACATTCATTTATTTATTTTTACTGCTCAACGTAGGAACACGTTACGTTTTGAAATGAAAAACTAGGACAAATAAATCGAGCCAATCAAGTCTTTAGGATGACCAAATAATACAATCGTCGTGCTTACAGTAATTGTGATGTAATGTTAAATGCATATCAAAGCAGGCAGTATGAGCAGGAAGTAGTACTTTCGAGGAATCAGGACACAGGATACAGCATGCAACGCGCAAAGAGTGAAGAGAGAAACAAGCGACGCATCCCAGATGCAGCTATTACTTATGCCAGCGGCCTCCCATGAACCATGCCAACCGAAAAACCAAATTGAGATCTTGAAACTGGAAGAAAAAAAATAACCGGATGAAGGCTCTACGGCCTATACATGGAACGAATCGGCATCGCTCCCACTCGGAGCGTTGTTTCCTCGGAACCAGGCTACATGTGGGGAGCCGATTAATAAGCTTCCCGTTTAGGATGGAATGGATACTCACATCAGTAATTCCGTCTTGTTCCTATGGAAGTGCGACTACGTGATGGGGTGAGGATGGAATGTCATGATCTCCTCATAGAGAAGCTCCTTTAGCTGCTCCCTGCTGATATCATCTTTATGAACTGCGCGAAAAAACGAATATCAAATCTGAACATATACGAAATAGCAAGACTGGCACTCACGATCAAACTCGAAAAACTCGGGATCAAGCGGAGGGGCAACAGGCTCGTCGTCAGGGTCGTGCTGAGGCCATCATGTGCGTGTAAATCAGGATCAGCAGCACATACTTGGATAGATTGAACGCACATATGCTTCAAGATACGGATGTGCCAATGCTTCCTCGACAGTAATCCGCTTCTTTGGATCGAACGTCTACAGAACACGAGACACTCAGTGAAAAACACCTCCAAATCCATTCGAATTCGACATACCATGGTTTTTGTCAAGAAATCCACCGCCAAGGGATTGGCGTTAGGGAATATGGTAGCGAACGGGCGACGTTTTCTGAATGGTAGCGCCCGGATGTAGTCCCTTGATCTCCGCGTAGAGATCGCGTAGAACTCGTCCAGGGTAGGTGTACCGAGCACGTCGAGGATGAGGGTCAGCTGGTGGTGATAATCCCGTCCAGGGAACAATGGTTTCCCCGATAGCATCTCTGCAAGGATACATCCGACCGACCAGACGTCGATAGCCTTGATAGAAAATTACATACATTAGCAACAGCAACGGAAATGGAAACAGTGGCGTTACCTTTGTGTATTGCTTGAAAGTGAGCATGATTTCCGGTGCGCGATACCACCGAGTAGCAACGTATTCAGTCATGAACCCAGTTTCTGTTCCTGAGGGCTCAGCCGTCTTAACAGACCGAGCAAGCCCAAAGTCGCAGACTTTGAGATCGCAGTTCGCGTTGAGGAGAAGATTGGAGGGTTTAAGATCTCTATGGATGACATCTGCGGAGTGTAGTGCTTTGAGCGCACGTAGTGTTTGATAGATGAAATATTGGGCGTGGTCGTCGGAAAGGTCTTGTGTCCGGATAACACGGTGCATGTCTGTTTCCATAAGTTCTTGAATTACTACAATAAACAATAGAATTATGTTAGTCGGCGGAAATATGATGTGTATCGACACGACGCACAATATACTTCCTTGAACGCATCTATGGTAGGCGGTTTGATGATATCCAGAATTGAGATGATCTATCGACGGTCAATGTCACATCATGCAGGGACTAGGAGTGGCTCACATTCTCGCTGACTCCTGCCTCGCTCAAGAACTTGAGTAACTTGAGTTCTCGAAGTGTCCGCAAGCAGAACATCGAGTGGTCAAAGGGCGCAATCTTTTTAATGGCGACCTTGCGACCGCTTGGCCGATGTAGTGCTGAGCACACAATGCCATATGCACCCTCACCGACGACATCGAGGACCTGATACTGGGTGCCTTTACGAATCATAGTTTAGAATACGTTGGTGTTCTCTTGATGCATTTTCATATCTCACCAACGTTGAATCGCACTTTTCGAGGTGCGGGTGGAGCTGCTGCAGGCTTTGACTTTGAAGGGGGCTGAGGTGCAGTCGTGTCAGGCATTAGGGAAAGTGGTGGGAGGGGGAGAACTGAATGAACAATAGCGTGAAAATGAACAGATATAGGAATTTGGACAACAGGAGCCTCCTTTGGAAGCTACCCACGATGCCCATTTGTGATGCTGGGCCCATAATAGCCACTAGCGTCGTTGTCCTACCAATTGCTACGCTACCATGGCAATCACTCACAAGGAGATCTCACACACAGGCCCTGATCCTATCTTGCTTCCCTGTCATTCAAATGCTTATTGTTCTGCTTCAATTGTCGCATTTGCTGCCAATCCGAAACTTCCTCCCAATACCCACTGCAAGCCAGGTAAGTAAAGGCTTTGACAGAATGAGGTACATCTACGACTTGTCATCTTCCGGTGTCCCTTGCGGGGAAAGAAACAAGCGCCGCGGCATTTTTATCACGGTCCCCGGCATCCGTCATCACTGCCTTAATGTGATAGACATACGCTCAAAGCTCTTCCGGTCCGTCCTCAAGTCGTCACTCGTTTCTCCATCGGTGCTATAAGACACCGGGCCAAGTAAACATGAAACTCGAGCCTCATTTATCCTTCTGTGCTGTCAATTGAGACAAAGTACATTCAGTGAGCATTCTATCTTTCTATCAAATGTCTAATGTGTTTTGTCGTCTAGTGGCTATGTATGCTCGGGGCATCAGTCTTTGCTCCTGGTGCTGCCTGGAAATACATCGCCTCCTGACATGCGCTACGACGTCTCTAGTCCAACTGACTGACTGCTGTCCATTCACGAAGCACCTTTTTGTCAGGTGAACCGTCACCTAGTTTTCGTATCCCGTTTCAGCGCATGATCTTCATCGATTTTTGTCTCTTCTCCTGCACTTGGGATTTATACCAAATTCACAGGGTCGATACGCACCAGCGTCGGTCCCGGTCCGTCACCAGTTTATACCACACCTTGAGGTGTTATTGATACCAAGTAGAAGCATCATGCTTATCTTGCCTAATTCTGATCCGTGCCTGCTCAATTGCCGCTCTGATCGTTATCACAGTTTCCTCCTCGACGCACGATGGACGTACAGAAAGATGGCAACTTCAATTCGATCTCGATTTACACATAACATCGGATGTAACTCTATGACGCGGTTTAATGAGAGAAGCAATTACATTCAAGTTGCATTGATCGTGTTTGAGTCAATCAGAGTTTCGCTCCCGCACAGATCTTGTAGCCCGCGCCATATGTCCTGGGATTCCGGGGAAACATACCCATGTACTTTGGTGGTCGACATCGACAATGAAGGCAGGGTGATAAGGAGCGACGAACCGAAGTACGCCTCAGATTGGTTTCTAGAAAGATGAAATCTCGATCTTGCTTGTTGCCTCTTTCGATGCCCAATTTAATACAACGTTTGTCCCATCATAGCCCGATATCAATATTATGGCTAACCAGTGTTTACAAGTAACGAGAACGAGGATGAAGAGCAGCTACCATTGCGCCGAGGTTCGCGTTGCCCGGTAAGCGAAAAAATATCGCAAGTTTGCCGGATACCAGTCTCAAGTTTCAGTGGACAGGAAACGAAAGAGCCAGACGAAAGCTCCAAAGTCGCCGACTGGATGATAGGAGAAGTGCGCGTTGATCGGTCTGTCTTCGCTAGCCTATTGCAGGAAGTCAAAAATTTATCAAGCAAGATAGAGACAAAAGACACTATACCATCTAGGGGCCGCGTCCGTTAGACGCGTAGGAAACCGATACCCAAGAATGAACAGATTGCACCAGACAACGTGAATTATTTTGCAGGACGCCAAGAAGGACTGGCTGGCGTTGATCCAGCAGTATGCGAAATATTTTTCTGCATTCAGCATACGGTGAATTGGTCAAACGGCGATACTATATTACAGGAAACTTCCATCGTTTGCGGATATGATAAATCAGAAGAGCTAGAAGTCTACAGGTGGATCTCTACAAGCAACACCAGACTCTCGGCCCTGCGTGATTCCTGAGATACAGAAATATGTTTCTCGTTACCTGGTGCTACTACCGATACGTCGCGAACTGGATATCAATCTAGAAAACTAGTAACGTGATGATTCGCACACGTCCAGGGAACAGTGAAAGGCCTCAAGTTGGCGGTGATCAGATAACCGTTGTTAAACGTATCATGATGGGCTGGAGGGTACCTCAATATTTTTTTCCCGCGTGGACGCTAGTGGGAGAAGATGTTGATGACGTACAGGAAGGTAGGGTAGCGAATGATTTAACATTTCATGAGAATTAGTGGTGCGAAAGGTATGCAGTGGTGTTGTTTCATCTGGTAACGACCAAAGGTGCCAACCGGGAAAAATGCAACGGTTGCTCCTCGTAGTCAATGGAGAAAATGATGGTCTGATAGATATGCGCACTTCACAGCAGAGTAACTGTCATCGATCCGCACACGCTCCCGAACCACCTGATCGCGAAGGTACTACATAACATGAGTAATTGTATTTGGTGACCAACTGTTCGGCTACTTGTGGGAGAGTTGTTGATACCTTGGCGTCCCAAGTGTCTGAACAATCCTCTTGAACGTGCTGGTTATGTATAAATTGCATTGATATAAACAAAAAAGGCGCCTTGTGTTGGGCCGAGGGATATTGTGTTTTCTTTCGTCGTCGGTCAGCCAGTATTTGATACGGAAGGTAGTCGTCTCGACATATGACAGCGACTTACTAGTAGGAAGTACTAATTGCTCAACATCTCATCACGAGGTATATTTGAACTTCTTTGTATAAAACAGGGTTCGTTCATTGTCTGGGCATACCAAAGCACTAAACAGAATTCTGCAGTTCAAACATATCCCGAGTCAACAGGTCTTCGCACCACGTCAATAACACTCATGTGCAAACTATTCCCTGAGGGGAACATTAATATCGTCATCCTCAAGATCATATGCCGACTTACCCAACAGGGCCAACACAGTATGGCAACAACATACGCTATTATTAGGAAAGGGGAAAAGTTGCCACTTATCGACTACACTCAGGCGAAGGCCACATGTGGCACCGCAGCAAGAAACCACATCACAAGATCCAATTATCAATAGGAGACCATACCATGCATTCATGTTGTTTGTTGTTTGGAAGAATTAAGCCCACGATCATCTGCATATGCGCACCAAACGAATTTTATTACTCTTCGAGCCAGCATGGAGTTCAGCTGCTTTCACAGGACGCCAAAACACACACACATTATCTTAAAATAATAACCGACTCTGATTATGTCTAGGACAAGTCATTGAGTTATAGACGAATGGATAAAATCGTGATAGCAAGATCACGCAAAATGGTCAATTCTAGGTAAGTCGCAGGGACATCAGAAAGATTCTTTGCGCTCATGCTCATGCTCATGCCCATGCCCATGCTCTTCCACCTCTCGATGACGGTCGTGTTCGTCTCCATCATATCCATGCTCCTCATGGTGGTGATGTCTGTACTTGCCTTCATCGTCTAGATATTCGTGCCGATGATGACTGATGCCTGTGTTTATGTATACCTCCTCCTTTTGACCGCCCAGATCTTCGTCATGACGGTGTCGATCTTCATAATGACGGTGGTGTCTGTATCCATGCTCCTCAGGGTGGCGATGTCCGTACTTGCCTTCATCGTCTAGATATTCGTGCCGATGATGCCTGATGCCTGTTTTTCCCTTTTTTTCACCGTCCAGATCTTCGGGATGAGGGTAATCGTGTCGGTGTCCATGACGATGTTCGTCATGTCCATGATAATGTTCGTCTTGTCCGTGATGATGTTCATCATGTCCATGATGATGTTCGTCATGTCCATGATGATGTTCGTCATGTCCATGATGATGTTCGTCATGTCCATGATGATGTTCGTCTTGTCCATGATGATGTTTGCGATGTCCGTGATGATGTTTGTCATGATGTTCGAGATGATGTTTGTTATCATGATGATGTTCGTCTTGTCCATGATGATGTTTGCGATGTCCGTGATGATGTTTGTCATGATGTTCGAGATGATGTTTGTTATCATGTACGGAGAGTATGGCCTGCATCAACGCAAGTTTTAATCGGGCCTCTGAGTTTGAACCGTGATGAGGTCCATCTGACACGTCGGTAAAGGTTTCAGCGCGCTCTGAGACCGATCGAGCTTCAATATCTGCTGCCCCTTTGGAACCGAAGCTGCCATCCAAAATGAGATTCTTCCCAAAAACCAAGGTAGCATATCGGTATGACGTACTTCATGGGGACTGCGAGTGTAGTCGAGGCATTAAGAGCCAACACGGCAAGAAGGAGGGCGGCGGCTTTGGAGGTCATCGTCGTAGAAATAGGAAGTTATGCAGAAATAATAGTGCTCTTGACGTTGATGGAATTGAACGACAAGATTCTTTGGCTACCAGCGCCTAAGAAGAACGAGCTCAGCTGAAGACTCTGATGGGAGCATGACGCTTTTATATTCGGGTGTGTTTTGCAATGCCGAAATTGAACTCCAGAGGTTACGACCGGCTTGAATAACCAGTGCTAAATGGATTGCACCCAGCCGATTAACTTGAAACTTGGATCCAAACGGGAACATTTCTACAGAATTCGGTGATGGAGACAGGCCAGTGATCATAAGGAAGCAAGTTGAGCCAGAGCACTGCCTTGATTTAGCGATCGCCGTGCCGGCACAAACAACCGTAACAGCTCATAACGACTCACAACGCCCTCATGGAGAGGTAACCTGTATCGCGGTTTCTGCGTTCAGCGTGAGAGACGCGGAAAGAACTATGACGAGCAACGGTTACAGATTGACTACACCTCCATGGACAAACAGCCTTGAGAGCTTGAAGCCGTTCGGCAGGCAGCCTTGATGCACAACGCCTAAATGTTAACGGATGTCCTAAGTGCGGGGTTTAGATCAGACACAGCTGGTATTAGGTAATGTTACTTTGAAACATTTTATACTAGGCAAAAAAGAGTTCCGTATATAATTGGCATTAATCGAGTTTAAAGTCTGTTTACCCAAGTCCAATGGGAAGAGATCTGGCTGTGGCGACGCTCTTGCCCGCTTTTCTTTAGCACTGCGTGCTCGCTCTAACGACTTTGCACTGCGTGCACGCACTAGTCATCACGATGATGATTCACGCTGAATCTTAGTCTAGGCTGTTGGAGCAGACTACATACGCTGCACAGAGGAAGAGACAACACGTTCCTTATAACCTACCTGGGGTTTAGTTAGTCTTAGAGCTAGGGTTTAGCAAAGGTAAGAACACTGTATATCTTCTATAGTACAGGTTCTCCTTATATACATAATAGTAAGGATGTCACATGACTCAGGAATGTGTTTACCACATGTATGCACAGTAAGCACAGTAACATGTGTGTGCTGCATGCATGGCCTCATGTATGCAGCATGTATCAGGATTTAATTTCAACACCCCCCCTCAAACTGTACAGCGCTCTAAGCAGCTAAGTTTGAATCTCGAAAGTAATTCCGAGAGAGTCTCTAAATTTCCTGAATAAGACAGCGCCAAGGTTCTTTGTGAACATGTCAGCTGGATTATCATTTCCAGGAATGAAAACGACCGTGACTTTGTCATTTTCTATGCATTCGCAGGTATAGTGGTAGCGAATGTCTATATGTTTGGTCCTTCTTTCCTGAACTGGATTTGATCCGATAAAGATGGATCCCTGATTATCAGCACAGATTGGTACGCGCTTCAGTACATATCCAAGTTCCTGGAATAAGGACTCTATCCACACTATCTGTCGACAAGTGTTGGAGAGAGCCATATATTCAGCTTCTGTGGATGACAGTGCTACAGTTTTTTGTAAATGGGACTGCCAGCACACAATGCCACTTGCTAGAGTAGCAAAGTAACCCATTGTAGATTGGCGTTTGACAGTGTCAGCTGCCCAATCAGAATCGGTGAAGGCCTGTAGCCCCTCGGACTTCTCACCATCATAGACAATGTTATATTTCTGGGTTCCCACCAGATAGCGCATGATGTACATCGCTTTGTCTAGATGTTCTTGGCTAGGATTAGCCGAGAATTGCGACATCTTGATTACCGCATAAGCGATATCAGGTCGCGTTCCGAGCATCAGATACAATAAAGATCCGATCACAGACTGATATTTTGATCTAAGCATCGCATTGGGCGTTGCTGTGTTTTCCGATGGTTTGTAACCAGTTGGGAGTGGAGTGGGGGTCGCTTTGGCATTTGTCATCTCGAATCTCTCAAGCACTTTGGCGAGATATTCAGTTTGATCGAGTTTGACTTTGCTTGCAGTCTGGGTGACGTGCATGCCTAAGAATTCCATGACTTTTTCAGTACTACGGCACTCCCAATGCTTTAGACAAGCATTTTTCTTTTCATCCACAAGTTTCTTGTTCTTCCCCATGAACAAGCCATCATCAACATAGACGAGTGCAATAACAATGCTGCCTGTTTTACGATCCTTGTGTATGAAAATGCCGGCATCGGAGCTGGCGCGCACGAACCCAATGGTGTGCATAAATGCCTCTAGCTCTTTCCACCATGCAAGTGAGGCTTGTTTAAGGCCATACAATGCTCGGCGTAAGCGCAATACTTTGCGCTCTTTTCCCTCGAGTCTGAAACCCTCGGGTTGATTCATATAGATCTCCTCATCTAGTTTGCCATATAAAAATGCGGTTTTTACATCTAGGCCGGTCATATACATGCCTTCTAGAGATGCAAGTGCAAACATGAGGCGTACGGTCTCGTAGCGGACTACCGGTGAGAAAATCTCATCAAAGTCAATGCCTTCGACTTGTGAAAAGCCTTTGGCCATGAGTCTGGCTCATTTTCTTCCATCCGATTTTACGGAGAAAACCCATCTATTTTTGATCATTTTTCGATCATGTGGAAGATCGACGATGTCATAGACTTGTCGCTTACGAAGAGCCTCTAATTCTTCATGACAAGCTTGTTTCCACTCACGTTGCTGCTGCCATGGTAGGCGCGCAATATCGCGAAATTGGTTTGGAACTTGGCTTATTTCGCTCGATGGTTTGACTGCTTTTGACAACAGCCAGCGAATAAGCTTATCTCCTCCTTCCTTGGTTATCTTTTTAATATAACCTGCTTCGTCCGGTTCCCCCATTGGGTGATCATGTTCTTGATCATTGGAATCGGGCACACTCTCGTGGGGTGCCGAACTCGGTCCAGCAACCGGTTCTTTCTGTTGAGATTGTGGTCGTGTTCGGTTATGATCCGAATCTTGACCTACAGATCTCTTCCAATATCGATCACGTGCAATGTCTCTCTCTATGTCAGAGGGGAGTCGCTTCTCTTCATAGGTATTGCCAGGATGGTTTGGGATGTTCCTCTGCCTGCCTGATCGACGGGGCAATTGCTGCCATTCCTGTTGATCATCACGTCTTGGATGAAAGTCCTCAGTGGTTACTGGAGGCGGCAGAGGAGGAGCATTTGTCACATTGTCATGTGCCTTTTGCTCACTTGGTACATCATCATCATCATTTTCTGATGATGGAGGAAGGGGCGGATCTTGTGGCGGTATAGAATCATCGCCATCCGTTCCAGATGAGTGGTCATCATCTTCTGGTTCTGGAGGTGGAAAATCACCAAGGTCTGTATTGGCAGGAGTCTTAGCTCCGGGACAGCATGGGAACAACGTTTCATCAAATAGTGCCATAGCACCAATGAATATTGCGCCACTAGGTCGCATGAAATGGTATGCTTTAATGCCATCTTCTAATCCAAGGTACGTCATCAACTCCGATCGAGGAGCCAATGTGTTTGGACGCTTCTCCTTGGGTAGGTAGACGTAAGCACCACAACCAAAAACCTTCAGATCATTTAGATCTGGGCGGACCTTTGTCAGGTCCTCAACCAGTGTCAGCCATTTCAGGCGCCTTATCGGGGTTCGGTTGTATAGGTGTGTTGCATGTTCAATGCAAAATTCCCACCATGATTGTGGTAGACATGCAGTAAATCGCAGGGTTTGCGACTTTTCCATTATTGTCCTTATGGCATGCTCTGCACACCCATTCTGTTGGTGAACGTGGGGTGCAGACATCTCTATTTTGATGCCAAAGTCCTTGAGCACATTTTGTAGCTCACGATCTTTGAACTCCCCCCCTGGATCAACACGCCAGTACTTGATTGTAGTGCCATACTGTGTCAAAGCCACTGCCCGAAATTGTCTGATGGCCGCAGCAGCATCAGATTTCTTTTTAAGGCATTGGACCCAGATATGTGACGTTTTGTCATCCAGAAATACAATAAAGTATTTATGTTTATAGTACGATAGTACTGGGAGTTCCTTCAGATCGGAATGTATTAATTCAAAGGGTCTTTCTGCGCGTGAATCTGATTCGGGAAAAGATTTTGAGGTCATTTTCCCTTCAGCGCACCCTGGACATATAATTTTGTCTTTAGGAATAATTAAATTCCTTGGGAATTTTATGGTGCTATTAGGCATCTTCTCTAGCGCCTCTTTGGATGGGTATCCAAGTCGCTTATGCCAAGTCGAGTAGTCTGCAACATACATTGTCACGACATTGATTCCCTTGGTGCTCAATATATGAGTCCGAGCCCAATAAATAGTGTCGCGTTTCATAAGAGGGACGCAATCCATAATTGGGTTTCCTTGCTTGAAAAATGAAATGTGTGCGGAGGAACCATGCACATCACTTCCGTCTTGTAAGAAGATGCCCATTGACAGTAATCGAGCATTACAGTCGGGTATGTAGTAGATGGGGTATAATCGCATTTCACGCGTCTCTGACTTCCCATGACATACTACCTGATGTCTAATGAAGACTGCTCCTTTCCCTACTATATGAGTAGTACCCGTGGCTGTTTGAACCAGGGTAGAGTCCTTTCTCGGTAAAGGCTCGTAAGAAGCAAAATCTTTAATTTCACCAGTGAAGTGTTTTGATGTGCCTGAATCCATGATCCAGTCAGCACCTTTCTTACAATTTCCATTTGCACACGTAACACATATATTAAGATGTAAATTGTTCCATGATACATTTAGTAGCGGTAAAATTTCACATGAAAAGTTCACTGTGATCAGTGGAATGTTAATTCTTGTGCTTGTGGCAAGGAAAAGGACTGACTTTTCATCATATGTACCTGTTTCAAGCGGTTCATCGACAAGCATTTTGTCGACGGCTTTCCATACTTCTTCATCAGAAATGGCAGGTTCCAATCCAAGGGAGACACTATCGTCTTCTACCTCTATGATCCTTGGTTCTGGTTCAATCCTCCTCCTCTTACCTTCTCACACTGTTAGGTGCTCTTCCAGCAGTCGCAGATTTTTCGCGCTGCGTGGGAGATTCATTTGCTCGAGGGTGTCTCGAGCCTGCTGATATTCGGTATAGACCGAATGAGAGGTAGAGGCCGCGCCCATGTATGCCTGTGCAGGCGGTCGGCGGCGAGGATCCCTTGTGGGAGTATGTTCACGCTTCTCGATGTGCTGGATGAGCGGCATCGGCGGTATGATGGTGCCATTACCATTTATAGTAGTAAAGGCTTGTGAGGCAAGGTGGGAATGTTTCTCTTTAGGTTTTTCCTCTTTAGTCTTTTTGTCCCCACGTCATCCACGCTTTCGGGACGATTCTCCATTGTTGCCTTGAGATTGCCATTTGGGGTTTCCCCCTTTGCGCTTGACAGCAGAAAGCTTGGTGGCCTGAGGTGGGCCAATGGGCTTTCCAACTGCTGTGCGCCGTGAGGCTTCAGCGACAATGGAGTCCTTGACATGTTTAAACGTCAAGACTCTAGTAGCGGTCGTGTTAAGGACCGTGGCAGATAGGGAATCATACTCGCATGGCATCGCAGCAAGTAGAATCATTGCCTGTACTAATTCGGGGATGGCGACATTGGCAGCCATAAGGCGCTCGAATTTATCAGCCATTTTGGCAATCTCTGGTGCAGGATTTGCAGCTGGAATTTTGATTGCAATTGCAGACCTAAAGTCCGCAAAGACTTGGGAGGGGCCATCGACACCATAGTCAGTGTGGATGAGATCCCATACCTCCTCAGCAGTGTCCTTGGTGTTGGCACACTGCCGAATAGAGGGGGCCAGGTGGAGCACTAGGCTACCAATCGCCTGGTCATTCTTATTGTTCCAGGTCTGGAGCTTGGCATTAGCTTCCGCTACTAGTGCAGCATTTGTCGCCGTCAAAGGAGGCGCCAGGGGTGGTTTTAGTTCCATCCCACTAGTTATTTGCCAGAGGCCCTGAGACCTGAGCCACGCCTTCATTGAGTCAGCCCATTGAATATAGTTAGAGCCATCGAAAGTTTGTATGAGTTTTTCAAGAGTTGAAGACATGATGTTATAGTGGCAGCTGGTAAAAGCGCTCAATCAGTCCTCTTATTCAAGAAAACACGTTCTATAATCTCAGGCAAAAACACTCCTTCAGAGTGGTTAACCCTAGTCAACCTGGGTTTTTTAAATGCAGCTCGCAGAGAGCGCAATGCAGCTCACGAAGAGCACAAGGTTACAATTTGGAGACAATGAAGTCAACGTCATTTGCAGCCAGTTAAGGCGCGTTCACGACGTGCCCAACAGGGCCCATAACCTGTTGGAGCAGACTACATACGCTGCACAGAGGAAGAGACAACACATTCCTTATAACCTACCTGGGGTTTAGTTAGTCTTAGAGCTGGGGTTTAGCAAAGGTAAGAACACTGTATATCTTCTATAGTACAGGTTCTCCTTATATACATAATAGTCACATGACTCAGGAATGTGTTTACCACATGTATGCGCAGTAAGCGCAGTAACATGTGTGTGCTGCATGCATGGCCTCATGTATGCAGCATGTATCAGGATTTAATTTCAACATAGGCCATGTCATGTGCCGCGACCCCCTATTCCTAGTGAGATCTTGAGATGTGTGAGCCGCAGAGACATTGTTTCCAGTGTCTCTCTGCTTCTCACCCTCTCCTAGTGTCGTCTCGCTGTGTATCTCATCTACAATTTTTGTACTCAAATCTACACATCGTTCCTCATATGACTAGTGATGCACATGCAGCCCACTTCAGACAAGCAGTTACTCTTGAAGGGGATGGGACCACCAATCAAACTGACCTTGCAGGATCGTCTGAAGGACGCGACTCAGGTAACCAATCCACGCAAGCAGTCTCTACTAGAACAGTTGGACATGAGCCTGTCAGCTCCGCAAATCTTTTCAGGGCCAGTCTTGTCTCAAAGATGGACGACCTTGTCGAGGACTTCAGGAAAGAAAGAACTTCGAGAGCAGAAACCTTATATCAGATCTTGCAAACCCTACACGACGCAAATCTTGATGAACCAACCAGAAAAGCTACCCTTGAAGAATATACTCTCTATACGGACATCATTGCAACCCAACAGAAAGGTGCAGAACACTGAGGACTACAGACTCGAATTGACTAGGACCAAGGAGCATCAGAAGATGTGAGAGATGTTAGTAGGGAACAGTGGGGATGAAACCGAATGGACCAATCAAACATGGGTGAAGCCGAGCAACTCTTACGAGGACTCCGCAAAGAACTTTTCCACAAAAAGCGCCAGAGGAGCTCTTCAAGATCCTCGGGGTCAGACAACGACTCTCAACCAGGAGGGGAGGGAGGATCTAATAAGAAGAAGCGAGTCTACCAATCCCAACTACCATGGTATGTCGCGGAGGTTGCGGCAGAAAGCAAAGAAGTCGATAACAACCGAAAGAAAACCCAAGAAACCCTCACTATTTTCCAGAATGACCTCACCTTCGCTGAACGACAAATACGACAAGCAGTTACAGCCCCCCAAGGATTCCCAGAGTCCGAATGGAAGCGAATCTTCAAAGGGAAAGCCATCAATCTCGACGTCGTCTTCAGTAATCTCCACCACATTGCCCCTCTTAAGGAGAATGTGGGACACATCGGAGGAATGGAGATTTCTATTGGAAGGTCAGATCCTGCACGAAAGGTCCAAACGAGCGGCGACTGGACTGTTACATGGCATGCCACCTCAAAAGCGACTGCATTCGCTTTCCCACACAGAAGAGAGGAACTGCGACAGTGGGGAGATTATATGGCATCTGAATTCTCAGCCAAGCAACTCAATGCCCACTACAAGCTCATCTCTTTTGACAAAGCAGTCAGAGCAATGGTTGGTGGGGAACAAGCAATCCTACTCTCCGACCACAACCAATTTACTTACTTATACTCTGCTTACCTCCTCCCCAATGGAATCCAAGGAGTTACCAGTGGACGCTCCACAGGAGACCAACGCAACAAAGACTGCACCTCCAAGGTATGCAGGCATTTCAACAGCGCAGGAGGATGTCGAAGTGCAGCAAGGACATGCAAATATCGACATACCTGCAGCAAGTGCAAACAACACGGACATGGTTAAGAGGCTTGCACTCAGCAAAATTGACATGGCTTATGGGATGTGCCTGAAGCACCTCAGGTACAACATATGGAGTAGCGAGGAGGAAGGGTCTTTCGGCTATTCACTCACCCCGCCCTGTCTCGCAACATGGACAGAACATGCAAAACCACTCCCCAGAGTACCTGATTCCGAATTCGAGAATAGTGAAGCAGTATGAACAATCAAAGATAACCCTCATCTATTCAAGATTATCACACCTATCAATGTCGATCACTTCGAGGAGTTACTCAAGACTCATCCGAACCGCCCTTTCGTCCAGTCAGTTTGCTGAGGACTACGCGAAGGCTTCTGGCCTTGGGCAAATACACAACATGACTCTTACCCATGCATAGTTGATGAGTCACTAGAGATGCCTCATGAAGCAGCAGAGAGAAAATTCCTACTAGCACAGAGGGACCATGAACGCTTGAAAGGAAGGTTCTCTGGATCTTTCGGTTGAGACCTACTCCCAGGCATGCATGCGTCCCCGATCCACGCTGTGCCTAAACCATACTCTGAGAAGTTACGGATGGTGATCAACCAGAGTGCTGGACCATATGCACCTAATACAATGATCAGATGTGAGGATGTCAAGGGGTTTCCCCTGGACAACATGAAACATCTTGGGGATGGTTTACTCGCACGTCACCACACTAACCCCAGTCAACCTCTAATACTTTTCAAATCGGACATGGTTGAAGCATACCGTCTACTGCCCATGCACCCGCTGTGGCAAATCAAGCAGATTATCACCATCGACGGCGAGCATGATGTCGATCGAAACAATTGTTTTGGTGGGCGAGGTTCTGCAGGGATTTACATTCCCTTCAACGGGCTCGTGACATGGATCGCCAAGAACATCCACTCAATACCTGACCTGTGGACCTACATGGACGATTCCTTTGGGATTGATGAAGAGGGAAACATGGTATGGTACCACAAGTATGAGAAACGCATGCCAGCAAACCAAGTGAAGCTTCTGTCCCTGTGGGATGAACTGGGTATCCCGCATGAACCACACAAACAACTTTTTGGGAAGAAACTCACAATTATTGGCATCGAAGTAAATGCTGACAGTTTCACCCTCACACTCCCCAAACAAGCACTCAATGACCTCCTACTACATCGCTGGCAACAGCTAGCAGGGTGGATGAACTGGAGCTTCAATGTTTTCCCTATGCTTCGTCCAGCCCTCAATAATGTATACCCGAAATTCGCAGGGAAGCAGCAACCCCTGATGAAAATTTGGGTCAACAACGCAGTCCGAGAAGACCTCAGTTGGGCTGCAGAGCACCTAGAGGCATCCCTGGGGATCAGACTGTTGTCTTCTGTGAGTTGGAGTGTGGAGGATGCAGATGAGACCGTGTTCTGCGATGCATGCATGGAAGGTATAGCTTTCTGGTACCCCAACCATCAGCAGGGTTTTTACTCGCCAGTACCATGGGACGCAGTGCATGACATCATTTTCTACTATGAGGCATTAGCCGTCACCAGCGCGATCGACAACTTACGTGCAAGGGGTTCCGAGTTCTCCAAGATAATCATCTTCACTGACAGTATAAACACAGTAGACATCTTCAGCTCCCTCCATTGCCGATCTGAGTTCAACCCCCTGCTACGTCACTGCGTCAATATTTTCCTCAGTAACAACTTGGACACACGTGTGCTTCACATCCCAGGAGAGAGGAATCAAGTCGCGGATGCCATCTCATGACACGACTTCGATAAAGCAACCAAGTTAGTACCTGGGATACACATCTCAGCTTTTAAACCCCCACACTTCGATACGTTGGGGGCAACAAAAAAATGATTACATCTCATGTCCGCGCTAGGCAACCTTTACAGGAACCGTGGTCGCGGGAATGACTTGTCCGGGAACGCACAATTGCGCTAGGACAAGCAATCGACGTCAGCACATGGAAAAACTATGGGTCCGCTCTCAACTCTTACCTATCATTCATTCGCATACATAACATGCCTGTGGAGCCTACCCCTGATACTCTCAGCCTCTACACAGTTTACATGTGTCATCATATCAAACCAGACTCAGTGGACACGTACCTTTCAGGAATTTGCCACCAGCTTGAACCTTACTTCCCCCATGTGCGCGAGACCAGGAAATCTCGACTCGTTCACCGGACACTAGAAGGTTGCAAGCGGTTACGAGGAAGTCCCACGGTGAGAAAACGAGCTCTCACGATCGCAGATCTCAACACCGTGTGCGCCAACTACTCCAACAACCCCACACACGACGACCTTTTGTTCTGCATCCAACTGTGCGTAGGCTTTTTTGCTCTGATGCGTTTGGGTGAACTCACCTGGCCAAACGACAATGATTTGCGAGATCCCTGGAAACTCACCAAACGCAACTCAGTCGTCGTTGAGGCGGCATCCTTTCGTTTTTTCTTGCCTGGCCACAAGGCTGACAAGTTCTTTGAAGGGAACACCATTATTCTACGCTCCAACCCTTTCCCCTGCAACCCAACAAACCTATTCTGCTCCTATATCCAATCTCGCGATCGCCTATTCCCTCTGTCATCCCCTCTCTGGCTAAAATCTAATGGGTCCGTACCAACAAGAGCTTTCTTCATGCGATGACTTCACAGTTTCTTTGAGAAGGACATAGGGGGTCAGTCCATGAGAGCCGGGGGTGCAACGTCACTTGCGGAAAATGGAGTTGCCCCTCACATCATACAAGGTATCGGTCGATGGGCATCTCTGGCTTGGCAAATCTACATTCGTAAGCACCCTGTACTTCTCCAAGCGATGCTTCATGCTTGAACCTCGTTTGGAAACCGTTGGTGACAATGCTTGGACATTTCTCTCTATTTACTTAATCATCATCCCTGGACTTCACTTTCTACTCTCTCACATTGGACAGTACTCCTGCCGGACTATTCTACCTTCACATCCTCGCTCCTCACATTGGAATCCTCATCTTCCAACTCACCTACTTCCCTACCTTTTTTTTTTTTTTTTTGTCTATAGGTTTTAGGTGTACCTCGAGAATATGAATATCACTAGACCCTTCTGACTGACCTTTTGGGTCGTCGAAGGCGTTGCTTGCGCTATTCTTCTGCCCGATTGTGAGAACCTAACATCACGACCTCGTCCATTGGTCGAGTTTAAAGTCTGTTTCCCCAAGTCCAATGGGAAGAGATCTGGCTGTGGCGACACTCTTGCCCGCTTTTCTTTAGCACTGCGTGCTCGCTCTAATGACTTTGCACTGCGTGTACACACTAGTCATCACGACGATGATTCACGCTGAATCTTAGTCTAGTACCCAAGTCTGGCTGTGGCGACGCTTTTTGCCCGCCTTCCTTTAGCACTGCGTGCTCGCTCTAACGACTTTGCACTGCGTGCACGCACTAGTCATCACGACGATGATTCACGCTGAATCTTAGTCTAGGCCACGTCATGTGCCGCGACCCCCTATTCCTAGTGAGATCTTGAGATGTGTGAGCCGCAGAGACATTGTTTCCAGTGTCTCTCTGCTTCTCACCCTCTCCTAGTGTCGTCTCGCTGTGTATCTCATCTACAATTTTTGTACTCCCACCTCCCTCCACTCTTTACATATTGGTGTACCTCGAGAATATGAATGTCACTAGACCCTTCTGACTGACCTTTTGGGTCGTCGAAGGCGTTGCTTGCGCTATTCTTCTGCCCGATTGTGAGAACCTAACATCACGACCTCGTCCATTGGACTGATTATAGGAGGTATTCTGAGCCGAGGTACAACAACTTTAGCACTACTTCTGAGCCCGGGCATCATTTCTCAACAGACCCTGCCAATGAAATCCAGTCTGAGTCTGTACTACACAAAAAATAACAGCAAAAATCAAAATAATATTGGATCAAATTCAAAAGATGTCTTAAACGTAGACCGTTTGATGACGCCACGTGACTTGTCGGGGCGCACAGGTCTCATCAGATTGTTTGTCTGTCACAGCGATTGCGCTTTGCTGAGTGCAAGCGCCATTTGGGTCATCACAGAAGACCTTTGACGTAATCTCCACCACGCCGAAATTTGCCTCACTTTCAGCAATGCATCACCTCTCCACTGTCAGATGTCTCATCACTGGGGACTTCTGATTCAATGTCTGATTTGTTGCATTCTCGAGAGCCTGGATACCGCTCGGGTAACACACTGGACCGGTTGTCGCCCGTTGTTGCCTTGGGAGCTCGAGTTCAACGCAATGTATCGCGAAACGTCTGTTGGGCTGTAAATCAGGATTCATCGGCTGTACTCATTGTTCCTAGCTATCAATAGCTTAAGAATCCCTGTCCTCCCTCGATAATTATTTCCATCAGCATAGCGTATATTATTAGCATGCGCAGTAATCCACGGAAACGATGACACGCCGAAGTATGTAGTAAAGATATTGCTGAAACGCGAACCAAACGCAAACTTGAAGCCGACTGCCCGTCATATATATATATTCATCAGCAAGGAGAAAATTAGGTGGCAAAATATCTTTCACCAAAATCCACAGCTGACCATTTATCTTAGACACAGGAAATACAATTGCAAAATCCAGTTGTCCATCGCCAAAACTGGTTTAAAACTAAACAACTGCGAAACGTTTGTAATTTTAGACCAGTTTTCTCAACTAACGACGACCGTTTCAAATCGTCTTTAGAATGATTTTCTAGTAGTCTAATCTTGCAGTGTGATAGGCCTGGATCATAACTTCCCCCCTTCCCAGTTTCTGAAACCGGCTGTCCCCGTGTGAGCGATCCGCACATTCCAGGCTTGTAGAGTTCAAGCCTGCGCTTGCCTAACTCCCCCAAGTCTGCTGTCTTCTCATTTTTTTGTGCTCCATCCTGGGTATGGTTTCGAGTCCACCTACTTGGGACCAGCTGGTAGCTTTCCTTGGCTGTTGTTCCTTTTTTTTCCCACTGGGTTTTTGGACAACAGAGATGTTTTGATGCACCCTTCGCTATGATGCTACTTTTTTTACATTAGAACACATGTATTACTGTAGGGATTCAGCTTGAATACATGCCTGCAGACCCGTTGGGGTGGCCGGTGCTGCGCCACCACCTCACGGAGCCTTGCAACTCTCTATTTATTCTGTTTATCACATCTCTTGGTCGATTACTCATCTCGGAAGATTTTAATTTTAATTTTCTGTGGTGGTGTAATGACATGTTGCTGTGTATGTGACCTTATTAATATGTTCTCCCGGGGCTCTATTTCAATGTAGAAGAAAGAGAAAAATTACCATGCATTGTTTAGCTCGTTCTACGGCTGACAGCTGCCGACGCCAGGTACTGCCTGTGTCAGCGGCGGACCGCCTCACCCTGAACAAACTCCGCCGCTTGCCGATCTCAGCCGTGCCAACCATTATTACACCACATGACACTGAACCCCATGGCCACTATTATACTGTACTACATAATACCAATGATAAAGGAGGAAAATCTGAAGAGAAAACTCTAAGTGTAAAGGGACTAGGAGGTGCTCTGAGGGTCTCAGCAATTTTCTGCATCCATCCCATATTTTTTTCCCTTCTTATTTTGCCATATTCTGCATTTTCTATAGTGTTTGAAGGTCTGGTTCAGTCTTGTTTTTTTTCTTTCCATTTTGGAATGGAACTGCAACCACAACTGGTTCAATGACATTTATGTATGTAAAAAGTAAACAAAACTGGACTGAACCACACAAAACCAATTTGTTGTGGTCCTGTCTGGTTCGACCACTGGTTGTAACCAGTTTCTCACAGACTGACTTGATTTGACATTACATACATGATATATTGTTGGGATAGGCAATCCAAGCCCGTGGTCTGAGGCCAGATATTACTAATAGAGCAGCTTCTTTGATGCATGTTTTATTTATAGCACATATACATACAGCCATAGCATAGGAGAATACGAGATGTTTCTCTCTGTGCTAAACTCCCACTACCTCTAAAGAGAATATTACTCCTCACTATCGGTCTCCCAGCCTAATTTTCTGAAAGGTTATGGGCCCTGACCCTGACAATGATTTTATAGAAGAAGATCTGATAGCTCAGTTGGTGGTATATGTCCAGTTGGCCCTGGGTTCAATCCCCAGTCTGGTCATCTTTCTGTCTTAACAGGTTAAGACCTTTTCTCAAACTATGGTGATCAATGGGGGCTAACCCCTAAAAACCCATCTAGGGTCTATCAAGGCAAGAAGAATCGAACTATGGATAATGATCCCAATCCCGAACTCTCCATCGATTTAATTCATACCAAAGAATATTCAAATGTAAACAAGATTGCCAATCGTGATCACTTGACAGACAAGCACTGGCACGAATGGAAAGAGAGGATGAAGAGAGTATTTTTTTAACTGCAACATAACTGGGTACATCACTGGCAAGGTTTATCAACCAGATGAATCTATGGATCCTATTGGTGCACACAATTGGGATAAAAACAATACTTGGGCACAGAAAGTAATCATACATAACATCACTTCTTTGCAAATGAATCACGTTGAATCAAAATTGACTGCAGAAGCTATGTACTTGGCACTCTTGGTTACTCATGAAAATAAGGCACATCAAAGAGTTAATCATATTCAATGTCTATTATACAAGACCAAACTCCACGATGAAGACATTCTCCTAAAGCATCTCGATACCCTCAAATCGTATCATGGTCACATCAATAAATTTCCTAATGAAGACTTTCATGTCTCTGACATGCATTTTAAGGTGATCATATCAGCATCCTTACCTTCATCATGGCATACCTATGTTGAACCTTATAATGGGAATGCCAATGATCTGAAAGATCCTGATCCTAAATGGAGATTATCCTTCAATGCATTTATTGGGCTGTTATAAGAGGAATACAAGATACAGCTGACAAGATCCAATAATGGGGAAAATAAAAATGGTGCTAATGGAAGCATGAACATGGTGAAAACCAAGAATGCAACTAACACTAGTAAATCCCTTGTTGATCAAATCACTGATCACAAATCCTCTTTATTGCCTTATTGCGATCATTGTAAATGTGCCAGACACTGGTCAAGTAAATGCCATAAATTTGATGGGAACAAATGTTACAATTGTGGGAAGATTGGGCAAGCAAAGAATTGTTGGGGTAAAAAGAAGGCCAAGGAGAAAGAGAAGGGGGAATAAGGTGGGTGCTTAACAAGCAAATGTAGGAGAAGAACATATTACATTCCAAGCAGATGAAGAGCAGTATAACTTTGATACTTTTGATGTGAATAATGCTAATGTGAATGATAACTGATTGATCTATTATGATTGGTTAGCTGACATGGCAACAATGTCCCACATTATGCATCAAAGAGAAGCCTTCATTGATTACACACCTATGGGAAATAGATCCATAACAGGTGTAGGTGGTAAAGAAGCACTAATTTCAGGCTGCGGAACTGTTGAATTAAATTTGACACGTAATGGCACTGACTATATTCTCCATTTAGAAAATATACTTTATGTGCCTGGAATGTAAAATAATTTAATTTTGTTGGGGTGATGGGATGCAGCTGGTGGGGCACTATAATGGTGGAAATGACAAGATCATGCTCATGCTCATTACAAAAGGTGGAATACTGGTCACACAAGGAACAAAAATTCACAACCACTTGGTTATTAGACCTCCCACACAAAGCAATATTATCCAATCTCATCAAACATTGGCTGGAAATATTACACTGCCTACATGGGAAACATGGCATTGACACTTTGGACATGTTGGATATACTGGGCTTCAAAAATTACTTGATGGGAAAATGGTTGATGGATTTATTGTGGATGAGGATTCCCCTAAGCCTGACTGCATTGCATGCACAGAGGCAAAGCAACACATCAAACTATTTCCAAAGCATCAATCAGAAACACAGAACCTGGTGAATTAACACACATTGATTTATGAGGAAAATATTTGATCAGATCAATCAATGGCAATCAATATTACTTGCTATTTGTGGATGATACTAAGCAATATACAACCATTGAATGTCTAAAGGAAAAATCTGACACAGCTCAAACAGTGATTAATTATCTGGCACACCTCATATCTCAAGGCAGGAATCCTAAAGGCATTCAAATTGATCATGGAAAGGAATTTGTAAATGACAAATTGATAAATTGGTGTAAAGATTGCAGTATGGAAATCCACTATACTGCACCATATTCACCTTCACAGAATGGCATTGCTGAACAAATGAACTGAACACTTGTCGAGCTTGCTCATGCAATGATAACTGCAAATCAACTTCCTAAATTTCTTTGGGAATATGTGGTCTTGCATGCCACTTATCTCCAAAATCGATCATTTACTAAACACTTGCCAAAATATATGCCTTGTGAAGGCTGGAATAAAAGAAAACCAAATGTGGCACATTTACAAGAATTTGGTGCACCCATCTGGATTTTATTGCAAGGTCAGAAGATAGAATGCAAAATGGAACCAAAATTGAAAAGGTGCATTTATGTTGGTTTTGAAGATGGCATGGCAGTGGTTAAATATTACAATGCTGAAATGTGCAAAGTTCTCATCTCATGGAATTTCAAACAAATTATACTGCCAGAATGACCTCCAACCCCAGAAATTATTGAACTAACACCTGATAGTCAACACAAGGGAGAGTCTGCCAGAGATGCACTGCCTATGGGTGTAACAGATTTGGATGACATAACTCCGATTCTTGAGCCTAAGCATGGAAAAAAAAGCAGAGCATTCATTCGTGGCTTTCAGCCAGGCTTATGGTTATAAATTGCATGACAACTTGAACTCAAATTTCCCAACCATTATCCAGATGATGCCTATGCACTTGATGACATTCACAGAGCAGCAAAATTTGTTTTAGCCAGATCAAATGCTGCACACGCAAATACTTTGCAGCCCTCTCACTCTTCAACCTCTACATCAATACCCACAACCTCAACATCCTTCACCCCATATCAAATTGGAAGACTTATCAGCAATTCTTGAGAAATTTGCAGCTACTGGAGTCACCACTTTAGCAGGTGCTAAACCAACTACCTCCTCTCATCCAAACAATTCAATGCATCTAGAACAGCTTGAAGCATTGGTGTGTATCTTCTGCAGATTGTCTGGCCATTTTATTAGTGATTGTATGGTTTGTCAATCCTACATCGATGATGGTAAGTGTAAGAGGAATAGCAAAGGAAAGGTCATACTCCCAAATGGTCAATTCATGCCCCAAAATATCTGCGGTCGATGCATCAAAGATTATGATGAGTTGCATCACTGAAATCCTCAAGATAATGTTACAGCATCCCTGATGTACAACATTGCACCTATGACAGTCTCTATGACAGAAACACAATGTAAGGGCAACCTCAAAGCCTCACTTAATAGTGAGCTAACCAAGGGGAATCCAAAGTTAATATTATACTACATAATACAGACACTTCAGGTGCACCTAACAGAGGGGAATCCAAAGAGAAAACTCTAAGGACCCATCTGTTGATGCCCAGTATATGTGACAGAGCCAAAAATCAAATAGTAAGCTAAAAATAGCAATAAGGTGGAAATAGGTGGAAATAGGCAGATCAAGTTGTGGGATGACATCATCTTGATGGGTAAACATCCAGAAGGGGTCCCGCTTCTGAGAATAGAACTGTCAACATGTATTGACATGGAAAAAACCGAAATATAATGATAAAATAGGAATAAATCATAGGAAATCATAGAAAAGGCAGAATAGGGTGAAATAAAATATAAAAAATATGGAATGAACACAGAAAATTGCCCAAATGCCTGGGGCGCCTTCCTTTCCCCTTACAGTACCCCCCTTCTATGATGCATTGCCTCAATGCATTTTAAACCATATTTGTTCAAAGTCAGATGCTTGGATGTGCTGAGGTGCAGAGGAATGTCGCTGGTGGAACTCTCTGACTGGTTGTGGGGCATTCATTGGACTCTGCAACCCAGGAGTTCTTCTCATACCAATAACCCTTCCAGTGTACCAGGTATTCAAGTTTACCTCAACATAAGCAGCTGTCTAAGATGGACTCAACTTCATACTGAGGTTCACCTTCGATAACTGTAGGCAGTGAAAGAAGTCGTGTCACGCATACAGGGAATGGATCTGTGGGTGCAGGCAGCAGCTTTATGACATAGAAGACAGAGTGGAGTCTGGACATGGACTGTGGTAGCCATAGGCAGTAGGCATGTGACCTGATGCATCTAGTGATGAGGAATGGTCCAAGAAAGCAGTGGGCAAGTTTCTTAGATGGATGTGTGGTGAAATATCACTAGAGTCAAGATAGACACAATCACCAACCTTATATGTTGGTGTGGGTGAGTGATGCTGGTTGTAGAAGTGTGCAATGTCATCCTTTACCTTAGCCAAAGCTGACTTCACCTCCTCCAGGGTGTCCTTCATCTACTCTGTGAACTCATTCACCATCTCCAAGTGTGAGGATGCTTGTCAAGGTTCGAAGCCCATGCAGGGTGTCTTGCTGTGTTGAGGAGGAAGGGAGTTTGTTAGGTGGAAGAGTGAGGAAGGGAGTTTGTTGGGTGGAAGAGTGGACATGATTGTTGTATCCAAACTCGGCCATGGGGAGGAGATCTTTCCAGTCATCCTGCTGCTCATTGACAAAGACACAGATGTACTGCTTGAGTTCTTGGTTGACTTGTTCCATCTGTCCATCTGTCTGTGGGTGGGCAGTTGAGGTGAGGAGTTTGATCCCCAGCAGGCGGTACAGCTCTTGGGTGGACTCTGCAATGAATTGTGGTCCTCAATCACAGAGGAATATGCCAGGCAGTCCATGGAGCTTCTACACATGGCACAAGTAGAGTCAAGCTGCCCCAAGCATGGTGACAGTCATATGAGTGGGAATAAAATGAGCTTGCTTTCCAGCAGAGTCGACTGTGCACATTACCACGTCAAACATATTGGACTCTGGTAGTTCCACCATGAAGTCCACACTGATGACATCCCAACGATTTTCCAGAACTAGAAGGGGGTGTAACTTGCCCATGGGCTTGCACTGGGGAGTCTTGGTGTGTAAGCAGAGATCACAGGTATGGCAGTACTGACCAATGAGTCAAGACATCTGGGGCCACCAATAATTCTGTGATATGAGTTCCAATGTCTTCCAATGCCCAAAGTGACTAGCAATGAGCGAGTTGTGGTGCTGAGAGATGAGTCACCATCAAAGCTGGGGATCATTAGGGATGTATATGCAGTCACAGAAGTGTGGGATGTCATCCTTTTCTGTCCACTCTGCTGCACAAAGTGAGGGGGTGGATCCCTTCCTCAACTCCTTCACTGCCAGAGCCACAGCATCCTTGTGTAAACCACTACAGTTTGCATGATGAACATCATGTAGGATACTGTACTCCTCACCCTCCAAGGCAACACCTTCTAGTGCACAGACTGTAAACAGATTAGGTTGCAACAACACAATACCTTGATTGTCGTTGCTTCCATCCCCATGGTCCGATAATGAGAGAGGGCATCAGTCTTCCCCATACTGCATCCCAGGTGATGATGCAGGGAGAAATCGAACCTGAAGAGATAAAAGGATTAGTGGGCTTGGCAACAATTAAGTTTCTTGGTGGTCATGAAGTACTCAAGGTTATTGTGGTCCATCCAGATCTCGACCTTGTGTTGAGCACCCTCTAGGAAATGTTGCCACTCCTCTAACACCCGCATTATTGCCAGCATCTCCTTGTCGTGGATCTCATAATTGCATTCCACAGCACTGAGACTCTTTGAGTAGAAGGTAATGGAGTGCCACTTCTGGTCCTTGGAAGATTGTTGGAACAGCACTGTGCCTGTTGCAAAGTATGAGCTGTCAGCTTCTACATGGAAGGGATGCAAGTCATCAGCAAAGGTAAGGATTAGAGTGGAAGTGACCAGCTCTAGCTTCTCAAAAGCCTCCTGCTGTGCATTTTCCCACTTCCATCCCTCCTTGCCAGTGAGGTTGAATAATGGGCATGCATGGTGGGAAAAATCTTTAATAAAGCACCAATAGAAATTGATGAAGCCCAGAAAAAACTGCACTTCTTTTTTATTTGTAGGTGTGGGCCAAGTTGTAATGCCAGCAACCTTGACTGGGTCCATCTCCACCTGTTCATCTGAAATGATCAAGTCCAAGTACTTGATCTGTGTTTTCTCAAACTTGCACTTGTCATGATGAAGGTAGAGTCTGTGCCACCAAAGTTGCTCTAGCACCAGGCATGTGATTCAACAATGTTCATTGAGGTCTTGAGTGAAGATGAGAATGTCATCAAGGTAGACACAGACCATACATTCCAATATGAGATCATGGAAGATGTCATTCATCATGGTCTGAAAGGTGGCAGGACTATTAGTGAGACCAAAGAACATGACAAGCAGTTCAAAAAGACCATGGTTCATGTGAAAAGCTGCCTTCCACTCATCCCCTTCCTTTATCCACACATTGTTGTAACTCCAATGGACATCGAGCTTGGTGAAGTAATGTGCCCTGTGGAGTTGGTTGATGAGTTCGGATATAAGGGGTAGTAGATAGTGGTTCTTGACTGTGATGTCATTGAGGCATTGATAGTCTTGAACTAGTCGAAGGGACCCATCCTTCTTTTTAACAAAGAAGAAAGGCAAGGCCATGGGCGACTTTGAAGGGCAGATACAACCAGAAGCTAAGTGTTCATCAATGAACTTGTCAAGTTGTCATTGTTCTTCAGGAGAGAGAGGATAGACCTTGCAGGAGGCAGGCATGGCACCCGGTGTGAGCTCCATTGCATGATCCCACAGCTTACAGCTAGGAAGTGAGTTAAAAGATTCCTTGGAGAAGACATCCTCAAAGTCATGCAGGTGAGGAAGTACTGAGTCAGCAAAGGATTTGGATGCACTGTTCTTGTGGAAGGCCTCTATGAGGCACTGGGAGATGTTTGAGGTGGCATGCACCTCATGCAAAGGGTTAATAGCAGTGCAGAAAATTCAGTCACCTTCCTCGATCTCCTCCACTTCCTCCACATCATCATCAGAATCAGGTGCAAGATCTGGAACATCTTCCAAGTCCACATCAGCTATAGGCATTGGACCAGCACAATACTTTTGAGTGTGCTGTAAGAAAACCTTTCACCCTTGATGCTCCTGTCTGTCTTCAGTAAAGCAAGTATGGCAACAATAGAGACAATGACTCATCATGACTTCACCTATTATCCAGTCGACCTCAGGATTATGGTCATGAAGCCACAGATAGCCCAAAATTGCCTCCTGCTTCCCCAGCTGGGTCACTGCGAAGAGGGCCCATTTACTGTGGTCTTTGTACCAGTGGACTAGGTCAACAACCTCCTGAATCACCCCAGCTTCATTTGGAGATCCATCTACATTGTAGACAGGTATGGGTTGAGATATGTAGTGAGCGGGTATTGAGTTGTTTTTGTTGAACCAGGTGTGAATCAATGAAAAGGTTTGTGGTACCTGAGTCCAAGAGAGCAGAGACACTGAGTATTTGCCTCGTATCCATAGTCTGAAACTCACTCTTCAATTCTAGTGATCGCTGGGAGGAAGTGGACACCACAATGTATTTGCATGGTAGCTTGCGCTTCCAAGATTTCAATTTGGGAAGAGGAGGAACAGGTGTGAGTGGAGTGGGTGTGACTCCCATTGAGCTGAGGGACTCCAGGGGAAGTTGGTCATGGAGTGAAGTTCTTCCTCAAGTGGGTTGACCAGCAGGTGCATCAAAGTGGTTACTGGTGAGCAGCAGGGGCAGACAGATGTTGGAGGGATTGGGGGCATGTGTGGTCATAGTGGCATGGAGTGTAGTGTTAAAAGCTGCATTCATGAGTCAGTTCTCATCACAGAGAGAAGCAGCTTCATATTAAGCATCAATATTGTCATCAGCTGGGCATCCCTTCAACATCTGTGCAATCTGGTCTTGAACCTCTCGATTGAGACCATGATGAAATTTAACCACTACTGGTAGCCCATTCTCATATCCTACCATGTCCACTAAATTCCTAAACTCATTGATATAGTCATCACAGATCAGTGTGCTTGGTAATATAAGGATGACTTGAGGTGCATTGCAGCTCGTTGGCATTTATGGAGAGGGCAGAAGTGTCATACAAACTCCTCCCTAAAGTCATCCCAAGAAGAAAAAGGGAGGGAACCAAGTTTCTGGGCTTGATGCAAAATGTGGTCGACATAGAGGTAGGCGCGCTCAGACTACATGTATGTAAAGGCCCAATAAATTTTTGCAGTGTCATCTAGGAATTGATTAGGGCGAGAACTGATGTATAATTTACAGGAGTTGAGGAAAGACCATCTGTGAGAGTGTGCACCATTAAAGCTGGTGGAGGGGGATGGTTTAATCTGTGTGCCAGTGGTATTAGGTAGAGCATCGATGCTGGAAGTGGTTGGAATTGGAATAAATGGAATATTAGGTGAGAGACTAAGCTGTAGGATATTAACAAAGCTTTTGATGTACAATTTAAGCGATTCAATTTGCATGCGCAATCCAGTAACAGTGCCTTTAAGTGCTTCAATGCATTTTTGGATGTCCATGTCATGTGGTGGTGCATCGAGCAGAGATAAGTGAGCACTTAAGGCGGGGGTGTCAATTACATTCTGGGTGATGTCCTGTAAGTGTAGGATGCATTATATCTGTGGTGTGCTTCAATTCTGGGCCTAGGGAGAGAGTTTTCTACTGTAAGGGCAACCTCAAAGCCTCCCTTAGGAGTGAGTGTTAGAAAACAGTCTCCTAACATTCATATTACATAATAATATTTTATTTTATTTTATCTTATTTTATTACATCCAATTACACTACCAAATGCCCACAAACACTATATTTGTCAGCAGGGGAATTTTATATTTACACACATCAATATGTATGTGCATGTACACATGCATCAGTAACAACATAGTACAATATCTGTAACATAGTACATATATAAACTTAAAATATACACCTGGGGAACCTCAGATGAGTTCTCTTAGGTATTCATCCACAATAGTGGTGTGAAAAGCCTATTTCAGCCAACTCATCTATTAATAACCCCTCACATCAAATCCATTAAAACCCCCATCATGCGCATGCCCCACCCCCTTCTTGTAGGAGAACCTACATGGTCTAGCTAGCAGATTAGTGGGTGTCACCCTAACATGAGCTAACAGAGGGGAATTCAAACTTAATATTATACTACACAATGCAGACACTCCAGGTGCACCTAACATAGGGGAATCCAAAGAAAAAACTCTAAGGACCCATCTGTCAATGCCCAGTATATGTGATAGAGCCAAAAATCAAATAGTAAGCTAAAAATAGCAAAAAGGCAGAGATAGGTGGATCAAGCTGTGGGATGATGTCACCTTGATGGGTAAACATTGAGAAGGGGTCCTGCCTCTAAGAATAGAACTGTCAACATGTACCAACATAATAATAAAATAGGAATAAATCATAGAAAATCATAGAAAATGCAGAATAGGGTGAAATAAAATATATAAAAAATATGGGAGAAATGCAGAAAATTGCCCAGATGCCTGGAATGCCTTCCTTTTCTCTTACAGCATACATGACTACACAAGCAACTATGCCAGCTTGGTCATTTTGATCCTACCCAGCCTCAAAAGCTTCATTGATATTTTGATGAGCTCGAAATACTTTTTATAGACTGCAATATCATGGATTTAGAAGTCATAAAGAAGCACACTTGCTGATATGTTGACATCGACACCTCTGAACTTTGGGAATCAATTCCAAAATATGAAACTGGAACTTCATTCCAGGATTTTTGCATCACAATTCACAGACTATACCCTGGGTCCAAAGATGATTGCAAATGATCAATTTCAGACATGGACAAACTTATTGGTGAACAACTTCACATGGGAATTTTCAATGCAATTAGAGTTGTATTATTGATTGTTCTACAACATCATGAAGTTTCTCCTCTCTAAAGGCCAAATTTCAGAAGCTGAACAAAGCAGAGCATTTGTTTGTGGTTTCCAGCTAGGCTTATGGTCACCAATTGCATGATGACTCAAACTCAAATTTCCCAATCACTATCCCAATGACACCTATCCACTTGATGATATTCATGCAGCAGCAAAATTTGTTCTAGAAGGATCCATCAGTTTGGTGATAGATCCATTGTGCACTCTAGGATCTGGAAAGGTTTTCAAATGTACATTATGACTTATGATCCCAACACCTGCAAACCCCACAAAATCACTTTTGAACCATTTTGAATGACTTCGAATGATTTAGAATGACTTCAAATAACTTCGTGACATTTCAAACACCTTCAAAGCAGCACTTTGAATGATGTTGGCTGCCATATGGCTATCCCAATACTCTTTTAATACACACAGCACATCCAGCATGAGCCATTGTGTCACATATCGAGCACTACTGGACACAAGAAGACATGACAAAAGACTTTTAGGATGTGATAATAGCACTTTTGTGTTTCAATATATCATTGAAACAATAGGATGAGTACTCTTACTATACAGCAACACTGTACATTTCATTTACTATCATTTCTCATTTGTTTTTATGATCTACAAAGTTCTTTATTGCTGTGCATACTGCCTCATGTTCTACACATGTTATATTTCCTTTTTAGTACTATCTCTTCAAAATGTATATGGACTTGTACTAGTTACTTAGAACAACGGAGAAGAAGTTGCCCTTTTCTGTTATTGTCTGATTTAAGAGCCGTCCTCTTGAGTCCAAGTCTCACATTGTATTTCTAAGTTCTGCAAAGTATTGTGAACTATGTACTTCGAACACTTGTATTAGCCTCTCGACTTATCTTTTATTGCCTATTGTCACTCAAAAACTCTCTCAACTCACTATATTCATTCCTCGATATCCTTCGAAGCAATTCCTATTCTCCCCAAACTCTTCAAACATCTTTGAACTGTCTCGAGCCTTCTTCGAACCTCTTTAAACCACTTTGAACCTTTTTGAACATCTTCATATGCTTCTAAAACTATTCACAACATGTCTCATCATTTCACACCTTTAACTACAACCTTTGGGTAACAGTGGTGATATTTAGTACAACTCACACCCTTCCTCTAGCCTGTGTTACACTTCTTATATCTTTTAACAGGTTTTTTGTTAGGTTTCCAGGTCGAGTATTATCATTGGACTTGACATCACTACTCAGTTTACACTCCTCAGCACCTTTGGCATTACCAACAACCTCGACATCTTTGCCACAAATTAAATCAGAAGACTTATTAGCAATCCTTGAAAAATTTGCAACTACACTTGTCACTGCTTTAGCAGGTTCTAAACCTACTAATTGTTAGGAAACAGTCTCCTAACATCTCTATTACATAATAATATTTTATTTTATTTTATTTTATTACATCAAATTACGCTACCAAATGCCCACAAATGCTACATTTGTTAGTGTGGGAATTTTATATTCACACACATCAATATGTACATGCATGTATGCATGCATCAGTAACAACATAGTACAATACCTGTAACATAGTATATAAACTTAAAATATACACCTAGGGGACCCCAGTTGAGTTCTCTTAAGTATTCCATTCACAATAGTGGTGCGAAAAGCCAACTTGTCTATTAATAACCCCTTGCATCAAACCCATCAAACCCCCCATTATGCACACACACCCCCCACCCCCTTGTTGTAGGAGAATCTGCATGGTCCAGCTAGCAAATTAGTGGGTGTCACCCTAACAGAAGAACTCAACTACCCCATCAGTGCGCCTTCTCTTACACATGCATACATTATTGTTTCATCATGCCACAACCACTTACTTATCCTTTCAGCATGAGCCAAAAGTACTTGTATATATGTATTTACCTTTGCTTTTATAAGCCAATGCCAGCCCTCGCCTTACATTGCAACTGCCAGTGATCGAGAGGCAGTACTCATCATTAAGACAGCTGCAACCAGACAACTGATTGGATCTGGTTTAATTAAGATTTACTATACTCTATTTGGATGACTATTTTAGTTACATAGTTACCAGCCAAATTTAGTATTAACCCTGAAATTAGGCACTATCAGAAGGGATATTGATCCGAAGTGTCTCATGTGCCCAACTGTTGACAAATAGCTGAATCATGAGTTTTGCTGAGTTTGGTACCTGAATTGCCAGATCATGTGACTTGAAAATTTGTGAAAAAATTCTGAAGCTGAATCTTGACTCAGTTGAAGAAGTGACTTATCACAGCTTATGTCATTATGTCAGAACAATCAACTTCAAATCTGGGTTATAATCCTGTTCCCATGCCAGTGCTAGAAGCCAAAATTGATGTGCTTACAGCACAAATGTCCCAATTAGTGTCAGTATTGGCAGCATCACAGCCCAAACAAGCAGAAATAAAACCAGAGACAGTGGAAGATAAAGATGATGAGATGGAGGAGATGGTGGAGTGGATGTCTCAGGATGATATGCATGCAGAGGAGAGATCTGAGAGTAGAAAAATGCATTTACCTAGATATGCACCCCCACAAATCTTTGACAGTACCATGGAGAATACAAAGTCCTTCATCAGCTCTATAGTATTGTACATCCATGGGAGGAAGCCCAAGTTTCATACAACTGAGTCTAGGATTATGTTTGCTCTCTCATATATTCAGGGGGGGAAAGCACAGTTCTGGAGAAATGAAGCTATTAATCAAATTGCTGCAGGATATAAACCATTTGCAACTTTCAGGAAATTTCTGGAGAGACTGGAGGCACAGTTTGGAAACTTTAATCCAAAGGCGATGGCTAATGCTAAATTAAAAACCATGCATCAAGGTTCTTTGACAGCAGATGAATTTATTTTGCAGTTCAAGGCAGAAGCTTCACAGATGGATATGGGAGAAGCTGCATTGATAGAATTTTTTAAAGCAAAATTAAATCCCTCTTTGTTCAAGTCTATCTATTGACTACCTTCTATGCTGGAGAGGTTGGATGAGTGGTATAATTGGGCAATGTGTCTTGATCGGCACTATCGACAGGAACAGGCAGAGTTGAAATTAATATATGGAAATGCCAGATTTGGAAAGTCATCAGGAGAAAAGTCCAAGAAAGGAAGGATGCCTTAGGTATAAACTCCAAGGGGCACAGCTACTAACCATGGCAGTGACACCTATTGTTAAGAAGTCAGCAGCATCGGCAGATGCAATAGATGTTGATCAAGCAGGGAGATGAGCCCCACTTAAATGTTTTAATTGTGGGCAATTAGGGGATATTGCTAGTAATTGTAGGCAGAAAAGGAAGATTAGAAAAGCAACAATTGAGGAAGTAAAGTTGGAGGAAGATAAGCAGAAGAATTTTGTGGAAGAGTTTTAGTGAAGGTTTCCCCATTGGTGACCCAGAATCAATATAATGTATTAGTATCCAAGGAAACCCAGAGTGAACCCGAAAGAGAAATTGAAGAGTATGACTATCATCATTTATCTGACAAAGATAAATGCCCAGCCTTATTTCCAAAGACCCCTAAATTTTTTATTCACTCAGCATGGATAGAACCCAAAATCAGCTTGACAGTAGGATTGAAGACAGTGGACACGCATGCAGCAATTAATGTGGAGGCATTGCTTGACAGTGGTGCTACCGGATTATTTATTAATTGATCCCTAATTAATGGAAACAGTACTCACATGCATAAACTGCCACAACCTATAATGGTGTACAATATTGATGGTACAATCACATGCATAAACTGCCACAACCTATAATGGTATACAATATTGATGGTATGATCAATTGTGGAGGAACTATTAAAGAGGAGGTGACAATGATACTGAAGTATCAGGATCATCAGGAACAAGCCATATTTGAGGTGTGTGACCTTGGGAAAACCAATCTAATAATTGGATGTCTGTGGTTACATAAGCATAACTCAGAAATTGATTGGAAAATGGGGAAGGTACACATGACTTGTTGTCCTAAAGAATGTAATGTGTATGGGAGGAAAGTAAAAAAGGAGCAGAAGGAAAAGAAAGAGAAAGAACATCTGAGGAAGTATGCTGTTACAATGAAGGAAGTGGAAGATGAGGACATGCCCAATGGGAAAGTTCCAATCATGACCAATAAGGAAGAACAGAAGCAAGCATTTAGGGAAATTTGTGGAGGACAGTTGTGGGATAAAAATGCTGTGAAAGTGGAGAAGCCAGTGGAGGAGTGGGTGCTGAAAGCATATCACAAATACTTGTCAGTCTTTCAGAAGAAGAAATCTGAGTGAATGCCAGTGCAAAAGCCATGAGATCATGCAATTGAGATGAAGCCAGGATTTGTGCTGAAGAAGTCAAAAGTCTACCCGTTGTCTCTGATGGAACAAGAAGAAGTGGATGCATTCTTTAATGAACAATTGCGCAAGGGATACATACGACCTTCAAAATCACCACAGACATCACCAATATTCTTTGTACCGAAGAAAGATCAGAAGAAGAGGATGTGTACAGATTATAGGTATTTGAATGAGTGGACAGTGAAGAATGTGTACCCTTTGCCATTGATTTCAGAGATAATTGACAAGGTGGGAAAGGCCAAGGTCTTTACAAAATTGGATTTATGCTGGGGGTACAATATTGTACAAATAAAGAAAGAAGATGAGTAGAAGGCTACATTTTCCATGCGTCGAGGATTCTTTGAGCTGCTCGTCATGTTTTTTGGGATGACCAATAGTCCCCTGACTTTTTAAAATATGATGAACAACATTTTCAAGGATGTAATAGACAAGGGCATGGTATTAATATTTATTGATGACATTTTGGTATTCATGGAGGATGAAGAAAACCATGAGGCGATAGTGCAGGAGGTATTAAGAAGATTGGCAGAGAATGATTTATTTATTAAACTGGAAAAGTGTGTGTTTGGGGCAAGCGAGATTGAGTTTTTGGGATTAATGATTGGTCCTGATGGAATCAAGATGGTTCCTATCAAGGTACAGGCAATTGTGTTCAGGCTTTCTTGGGACTTGCAAATTATTATTGTCACTTTGTTCATAATTTTTTTAAAATCGCCGCATCCTTACACAACCTTATGCAAAAATGAGTAGTGTGGAGATGGGAAGAACAACAGCAGACAGCATTTGAGGAGTTGAAGAGAAAGTTTGTGGAGGAGCCAATATTAGCCCCAATAGATTTCATGCATCCCTTATGAGTGGAATCAGATGCATCAGACTTTGCTACTGGAGCAGTATTATCAATGCTATGTGAAGATGACAAATGGCATCCTTGTGCATATTTGTCCTGAGGATTGAATGATGTGGAGAGGAATTATGATGTGCATGACAAAGAGATATTATGAGCATTGGAAGCATGGAGACATTATTTGGAGGGATGTATGCATCAGATCAAAACCTGGATAGATCATCAAAATCTGCAGTACTTCATGTCTGCTAAAAAGTTAACTGTCAGCAAGTGCATTGGGCATTATTCCTATTGTGTTTTAATTTTCACTTAGTCCACAAAGTGGGAAGCTTGATGAGGAAAGCAGATGCATTATCCAGATGTACTGATCACAAAAGGGGGGTGGAGGAGGACGATAAAAATATTACCCTACTCAAACTCAAATACTTTTGCATTTGCAATATGCATCAAGGGCATTTATTGGTGGATAGCTCAAAGACAGAAATGTTGTCTAAAATTATACAATATTTAGAGATGGATGATGAAGTGGTGGAAGCTGTGAAAGCTGTGAAAGCTCTGAGGGGAGAGAAGAAAAGTAATATTAAAGGAGATGAATGGGTTGAAGAACAAGGGTTAGTGTTGTTCAAAGGAAAGGTATATGTACTGAAGGATCAAGATTTATGAAGGGAGATCATACAGTTACATCATAATAAGCCAGCTGCTGGACATCCAGGAAGGTGGAAGACATTGGGTTGGTGATGAGACATTATTGGTGGCCCAGAATTTTAAAGTATGTGTTGGGGTATGTGGATGGGTGTGATACATGCATGAGGGGGAAGAAATTTCTAGAAAAGCCTGCAGGGAAATTAATGCTGAACCCTATACCTAAAGCGCCATGGCGAGATATATCTGTAAACCTTATCACAGGATTACCTGAAGCTCAAGGATATGATGCAATATTTGTAGTATGCAACCGCTTCACAAAGAAAGTCCATATTATTTCTACTACAGCAGAAACTTTATCATTAGGCTTGGTGCACCTCTATCTAAATCAGGTATGGTAGTTACATGGATTGCCTGATTGTTAGAGTGACACCTACTGTTCTGCTAGCTGGACCATGCAGGCTCCTACAAGAAGGTGGTGGGGGGTGCGCACATGATGGGGGTTTGATGGATTTGATGTGAGGGGTTATTTTAAGATGAGTTGGCTGAAATAGGCTTTTCGCACCACAAATGTGGATGGAATACCTAAGAGAACTCAACTGAGGTCCCCCAGTATATATTTTAAGGTTATATACTATGTTACATATATTGTACTATGTTGCTACCGATGCACGCATACATATTGATGTGTGTAAATAGAAAATTCCCATGCTGACAATTAAAGCATTTATAGGCATTTGGTAGCATATTTTGGTGTAATAAAATAAAATAAAAATATTATTATGTAATAGGCATGTTAGGAGACTGTTTCCTAACACTGATATGGTTATCTCTGATCATGGATCACAATTTGCTTCTGTGTTTATGTGAGAGTTAAACAACATATTGGGAATTCAAATCAAGTTATCTATGGCATATCATCCACAAACTGATGGGCAGACAGAGAGAATGAATCAGGAGTTGGAGCAGTACTTATGCATATTTGTCAACCACTGACAAAATGACTAGGCTGAATGGTTGGCAATTGCTGAATTTTCTCACAATAATAAATTCCATTCCGCTACTTGCATGTCACCCTTCTTCACTAATTATGGGTATCATCCCTAAATGGGAATAGAACCTTGAAGGGAAATCAAGGTACAGTCAGTAGAAGACTTTGTATCTAAGATGCGAAAGGTGCAGGAGGAAGCAAAGGCAGCATTGATGAAAGCATGTGATGACATGATGTGACACATAGATTATACTCAAGCTGTTGCTCCAGAGTACAAAGTTGGTGACTTGGTATGGCTAAGTACCAAGGATCTAAATATTCCACGACCTTCAAGAAAACTTATAGAGAAGCAAGTTGGCCTATATGCAATTTCTAAAATAATTTTGCCCAATGTGGCGGTGCTAAAATCACCTCAATCATTCAAGATTGATCCTGAAATTAACATTTCCCACTTACATCCTTACTGCCCACCCACTATTCCTGGCAACAAACTACTCTGCAACCTCCAATAATGGTAGAAGGTGCTCCAGAATATGTAGTGGAAGAGATTTTAGACTTATGTTTTTGACAAAATAAATTGGAGTTCTTAATCAAGTGGAAGAACTACACTGATAAAAATAACTCATGGGAACCCAAAGAGAATTGTAAGCGAGCACATAATGCAATCACCCAATTCTTTAAACTTAATCCAAATGCTCCATGTCGCATTGCTAGAATGGTGTATGAGAGGATGAATTTCTGGCCTTACTAAAATTTCACAGAGAGGACAGATACAATATTTTATCACCTGGAAGTTGAGGCATAAAAGGGGGGTAATGTTAGGAAACAGTCTCCTAACATCTCTATTACATAATAATACTTTATTTTATTTTTAACTTATTTTATTATATCAAATTACACTACCAAATGCCCATAAATGCTACATTTGTTAGCATGGGAATTTTATATTCACACACATCAGTATGTATGTGCACATTGGTAACAACATAGTACAATACCTGTAACATAGTATATAAACATACATCTAGGGGACCCCAGTTGAGTTCTCTTAGGTATTCCATCCTGTGAAAAGCCTATTTCAGCCAACTTGTCTATTAATAACCCCTCACATCAAACCCATCAAACCCCCCATCATGTGCATGCGCCCCACCCTTTTCTTGTAGGAGAACCCGCACAGTCCAGCTAGCAGATTAGTGGGTGTCACCCTAACACTAATACCCCTTGATCTAATAGTGGATTTCATTCGGACAGCTCAAAAATTTAGTTTGTGTCTTCTGTGGACTTACTGTTCATTTCGTTAGCAACTGCTTGGTTTGCCAGTCATATATTAATGAAGGAAAGTGTAAGAAGAACACCAAAGGCAAAATCATTTTTTCAAATGGATGATTCACTCCTCAAAACATCCCCAGTCATTTCATTAAGGACAGAATTGATGAATGGACTCAATGAAACCCCCTGTCTACCACTACACCATCGCTAATGTATAATATTGCACCTTTGACAAGTTGTTCAACACCATCCAGAGGCATTTACCAAATTTTTGATCTATCCACAACAGCTGAAGATTGTATTGCAAAGCTCAAACAAGAGCTATATGCTTTGTGAAGTGGTAGACCTTTTGCCAGAACTAATTTGAATATACCAACAGTTCCTATATCTTGACTTTCGATCCCTCAAAACTCTGCACTAGTTGAACCATCCACTCCACAAGTACCAGCACCACCTATCTTGTCCATGGCAACCAATCCATCGACTTTGAATTTGGCACCATCTTCAACTTCTGAAACAACTTCACAATCCATTATTCACCCTTACACTGCTACAAAAGAAAATCCATTCTTGCTGCCTCATGAACAAAACTTTGGATCAACTGTGAAAGGTAAAGGCAAAGATGGTTCCTCGTATCATACCCGAGCCCCAATTCAAAAGGATAAAATTATGGAAGACATTTTCACTCACTCCATAAAGACTCTGATTATCACCCTAACATCCAAAGAATTACTGTCATTATCCTATGAAGTTCGTATGAAATGGAAGGAACAGGTTACTTCACATTGTATCCAGCAACCTGCAGAAAATAATGCTATGAATCTCCTTAATGATGATATTTTTGTGATTGATGACCCTTTCAAAACTTACATTAACAGTCTTCGACCTGGTGATATTCTGGAACCATTTATTACTGTGAAGGAATCTCACTTGATTAGATTGATTATTATGAATGTCAATGGAAGAAACCATGTTGAAAGTGTCATCGACCCTAGATCCTCAATTATTGCACTGTCTGAAGAAGTCTGTCACAAACTTGGCCTTGCCTACGACCCTTCAATTCATATTCCACTTCAATCGGCTAATGGTGGCATTGACAAAAGTTTAGGTTTAGCACAAAATGTCCCTTGCAAAGTTGGCAGTATCACACTGTACATGCAGATTCATATCATTTGCAACCCTGCCTACAATATTCTGCTTGGCCATCCATTCAATGTTCTCACTGAAAGCACAGTCAAGAATTACAGGAATGAAGCCCAGACCATCATGATATTTGACCCTAACCCAACATGATCATGCATCATCCCCACTATTCCCCATTCTAATCAGTGTCAAAAGATAGTTAGAGAGGATTTTTGTAACTAGAGGATGAAATTTTGGACACAAAGCAGTGTGCTCTTATTATCTTTCTGATTCTTCTAATTTATCTATCACTTTCAAATGCACTGTGAATATTTCTGATATGGACTCCTCAAATTCCTTGAATACTCTTTCCTATTTCTTGATTCTTGCCACCTATATTTAATGGTCAGTCATCAGTATGAAATGCATTTATCAACCTTGATGGCGACATCTATGCAAGACCTTCCTATGCCCTCTATTCCCACTATTCCATCTACCAACTCTCTATACCTGATCTTTGCAGCATTGAAGAAAAAATACAAATCAGTTGCACAAAAAGTTAGACCAGTTATTACTGAACTACCTTATCAATTTTGCATTATTCAAACAATCATTGATGACCCCTCGAGAATATGCTGAAACTGAATCCTCATCCCCCATCATTCATCCCCTCTCCCTGATATACACTCAAATGCAAAGCTATTATTGACAAAAACCATCCTGGCAATTTCTTATGTCCAGAAGAACAGAAGCTTATGCATGACTTTATTTGAAATCACAAAACAGCTTTTGCATGGACCAAACAAGAATGAGAAAGTTTTTGCCCTGACTTCTTCCCTCCTATAGAACTTTCTGTCATTCCTCAGACTCCTTGGATTGAATGTAATATTTCTATACCTCCTGGTTTGTAATGAAAAAGAAGATAGAAGCAGGAGTATATGAGTCATTGAACTCTTTGTATCAATTGTGATGGTGTTGCATTGTGAAGAAAGATGTGAAATCACTTCGAATTGTCCACAGTCTTGAACCACTTGTCAAGACCTGACTCACCTGATCAGATTCCTGGTCTTCCCCAAACACTTTTCCAATTCCTTTCTGATCTTGTCTATTGGCATCCCAGCCACTGATATGACTCATACATACTCTAGCAGTGTAATTAGATAGATAGTAGTGACAGTAATCATATGTGACAAGAACATCCATAGTTCAGATCCACCACCACTTCTCCTTGGGTCGAACCTGGCATGGCCACAGCCTAGGAAGACACATCATTTAAAAATGATGATACTCGACCTGGAAACCTAGCAAAAACCTGTTAAAAGCCTTTTGTAGTATAACTCAGGCTAGAGGAAGGGTGTGAGGTGGTACTAAATATCACCACTAATACCAAAACATTGTTTTAGTGATGTGAAATGGTAAGGATGTGACAAATAGCCTTTTTAAAGTGTACAAAGATGTTTGAAGATGTTTGAAATTGGTTCAAAGACATGCAAAGTAGTTCAAAATAAGTTCAAATGGGTTCGAAGTTGTTCGGGTGAGTTCAAGGGGGTTCGAAGGTATTTGACTGGCATTGATATATGTTTTGACAAATGAATATAGCAGTTACGAGCTGTGTTTTTAGTGACGATAGGTGATGACGAGTTGAGAATGAATACGAAAGTTCGAGGAAGTTCGCGATATTTCACAGAACTTCAGAGATATGACGCGAGGTAAGACTCAAGAGAACTGCTCTTAAATCCGACTATAGTGGAGAGGGTAACTGGTTCTCTGTTGTTCTAAGTAACTAGTACAAGTTTATATACATTTTTGAAGAGATAGTACTGAAAAGGGAAGTAAAACATGTGTAAAACATGTGGCAATATATCATACAATGAGGACTTTGTAGATCAAAAATAAATGAGAAATGATAAATAATTGAAACATATGTGTCCCCATATGGTAAAAGTACTTATCTTTCGCTGTGATATATCATCGAAACATAAAAAACGCTATTATCGCATCCTAAATCTCTTGTTGTCTCTCCTCGTGTCTGGTAGTGCTTGATATGCGATGGAATAGTTTGTTCCAGATGTGCAGCATGTATTGAAAGTATTTTAACACAGCTATATGGTGGCCAACGTTGTTCAAAATTCTGCGAAGTCACTCGAAGTGTCACGAAGTTGTTCAAAGTTGTTCAAAGTGTCGTGAAGTCATCCGAAATAGTGCAAAATAGTGCGAAATAGATTCGACGTCGATTTCGTGGCATTCATAGTGATTCGGAATGTCTGTTATAATGTCTCGATATGAGTGAAACTGTTCTCCAGACCTTAAAGCATGTAATGGACCTCATCTTCATCTCACTACACCTCCCACTTTCATCTTCCCCATCGTTGCACACTTTTGTACTCCCATTGCACATTTTTTTGCACTGTGCGTTTTTGCCCCTTTGCATTGTGCACCTTGCTGCTATTGTGCATATCTTTTCTTGAGCGTACACAACTAGTGCGCACATTAAAAACCACCATTACAGCCTCCTCATAGTCTCCGCACCCAGAAGGATGATCTGAGGCCCTCTAAGCGAACTCCCCCTTCACCCCGAGCATGCCTGCAGTTGTAGGTTAAGTGTTCACCCTTCTGTTAAGACTCTGCACTGAGTACCAACTGAACACATCACCACCATTGAAGGAAACTGGCACATTGATGTTCCTGCCAATAGGCTTTTGCAGGAACAAAGGGATTACAATGTTGAAGAGTTGGCCATCACTGTTGCTCACAATCTCCAGCTTTTCAATCACAGGCAGAGATGGGTTTTTGATGCTGCAATGGATTCTGTTAATAATAACAAGGGAAAGCTCATGTTCTTGCATAGTGCTGGAGGTTGTAGAAAGACCTTTGTCTGCAACACCATCACAGCTGCTGTTCGTGCTCAAGCAAAAATTGCTCTCTGTGTGGCATCATCTGGAATCACTGCATTGCTTCTAGAAGGGGGTCGCACAATGCATTCCATGTTCAAAATCCCAATCAAAATTGATGACACCTCTACTTGCAGAATACTTCAAGGTTCGGATTTGCACCAGGTCCTTGATCAAACTTCTATCATCATCTGGGATGAAGTTCCTATGCAGCACAAATATACCACAGATGCAGTAGACTGCACTTTGCGTGATCTCAAGAAGAAGAATGTTCCATTTGGTGGAATCACTGTTTTGTTTGGAGGTGACTTTAGACAAATCCTACCTGTCATTCCTAGGGGCACTAGAGAACAGATCATAGCTTCATCCATCAAAAGGAGCACTCTCTGGCAATGCATTACTGTCTATCACTTGACCAAGAATATGCGACTTGACAGAACTTCAGAGAACACTGCACATGCTGCCTGGCTCTTGCACATTGGTGCAGGCACAACAGTGGATGCTGCAGACACTATCCAGATTCCACAGAACATGCTCTGCCATGGAAATATCATGGATCACCTTATCAACTCTACATATCCAGGCATAGAGCAGGGGAACAAGCCAGATCAGTACTATTTGGATAGGACCATTCTCTCCTGCACAAATGACAATGTCGATGTCATCAACTCTCTTCTCCTTGCCAGATTTCCTGGACCAGAGCATGTCTTCAACAGTGCTGATACAGTCTCATTCAGAGAGCAGGAGTTAAACAACTACCAGCCATATCCTGCAGAATATCTAAACTCTATCAAAGCAAGTGGCCTTTCTCTCTCCAGGCTGGCACTTAAGATAGGCTGTCCTCTCATGCTTCTACGCAATCTGGATGTCACCATGGGTCTTTGCAATGGAGCTCAACTTATCCTCCTTGAAGCCAGACCATGTGTATTGAAGTGCAGGATCATCAGTAGAGATGCACAGTTTGCAGGAAATATTGTTTTCATTCCTTGGATTATATTGGAGCCTTCAGCAGAGACCTTGCCATTACCACTTCATCGACATCAATTTCCAGCTCACTTGGCATTTGCCATGACTATCAACAAGTCACAAGGCCAATCGGTATCCCATGTTGGCTTGGACTTACAGACACCAGTGTTCTCACATGGGCAGTTATATGTTGCACTGTCAAGGTATACATCTGAAGAAAGGATCAAGGTGCTGTTGAATAAAAACAATCCAAATAACAGAACTGCCAATGTGGTATACAAGGAAGTGTTGAATGGAGTTGTTTAGCAAAGGTGAGTAACTTGAGAGATTATTTACAGGAATTGAAAACTAATATAAATATCAAGATAGACCTGGATTTAGATTTAGAATTAGAATTAGAATTAGAATTAGAATTAAATTTGGATTGTACTTGGATTGAATCAAATGGTTGGAAAATTTATTGTGAGAAGACTTTAGGGCAGGTTACTAAACCTGTATTCAATAACATGTTAATAAAAGTTTGTAATAATGTCAATAACAAGTCAATACAAGTTTGTAATGATGTCAATAACAAGTTTGTAGTAAACTCAATATGACAAGTCAATACAAGTTTGTAATAATGTCAATAACAAGTCAATAACAAGTCAATACACATTTGTAATAAAGTCAATGACCAGTCAATAAAAGTTTGTGATGATGTCAGTAACAAGTTTGTAGTAAAGTCAATATAACAAGTCAAAGTAACTGTAGTGGGATTAAGCATTGTGTTATGTATAAGCGAGCTGGCCCATGCCAGTGTCAGGCTGAGCAAGCAAAGTGAGTGAACACCATGACAAAGGCATGGGTCATAAGCTCGTACTATACTTATGGCTTACACCTACCTGAGTTACTTATGTAACGTAATCGATATCAATATCATATTATTCCATTTCCATTGAGGTTTATCTGCACGTGATGTTCTTCAGGCAGAACCTGTCTTTGGTTACGTTCAGGCTAAAGTTGAGGACATTGCCTCCATCTAGGCATCTTCTCCAGCGGTTTACCACAGCACCATCTCCTCAACCCCGCCCCTTGGTTTCCCCATTCCTCACTTTGCTCTTGTTCGTCGGCTTTGGAGCAGCCAGTTATGGAGCGTATGTCGTATATGTAATATCTTTACCTTCCGTTCTCCTTACAGCAGCCCGCACGTTCACAGGTATGCTCTCTACCATACTGTAACGCTCTGGCCGTTCGAAGTACGCAAAGACCTACGCTCTGGGATCAGAGCCAAACACCGTGGGGATCTTAATGCCAGTGAACAGTACCTCCAACGGTCCGCATACCATATCGTCTGATAATTTCTTGGTCTGACTCACGATGGTCAACAGTGCATGGACAATCGCGAAATCCCTTCCTATATCCGTCTTCGGTTCCGAGCCCCACCTTAAAGTATCTGGTATTGCCATATGCCTTGCCTCTGTTTTAGAGCAGAACCATAAGCCGGAACATGCGTTTGAGGTATACGAGGAGGCGTTTGAGATGATGCTACAACGATCTGAAACTTTGAGTGGAAAGGAGAAGGTTAGGTCCGTCGGGGTTGCTTATAAGTTGGGTGAGATGGCTGGGGCCGTGAAGGGAAAGGAGGATACAGAGGAGCATTATCTTTCCTTGGCAGTCGAAGCACTCCTGAAAAACGCGAAGGAAGACAGTGAGAGACAAACTGGAGAGGGCCAGGAATTGATGGCAAATGATGTGAATACGAATGACGATCTGGCGATGAAAAAGTTCGAGTTGCCTCAGTGGGCGACTAAGATTGACATTGCTGCCCCATTCGAGGCACTTGGGTCATTCTACGCACGGACCGGGAGATTAGAGTACGTCCAAGTCAAACGTATACTTTCTTACTCTTTTCTTGATATTTTCAGGTCTGCGATGTTACTATATCTACACACAATCTCAATCCTAATCCCCCCACCCCCGCAATCTTCCTCTGTAGAAGATCGATGTCGAGGTCCGTAGCCTCCTCCCTCGCCGACTGGCCTCTGTGCTTTATTTTTCCTGATCTCGTTTCTGACCCAGGGGCTCAAGTAATGACTGCCCTCTCCGACCTAATCATGCGCAATCCCGATTCCAATTCTGTCTCTGAAACACTTCACCAAGCAGAGCTGTGGTCCAAGAAAGCCTTAGACATCGCGACGCAGCACTCCTCGCGCTTGAACAATGCTGCGCAATACCCGACTTGTGACGCCGTATTGGCGGCCGCTGCATATAATATTGGTATCCTGAAAAAAGTAAGTTGCCTTAGTATCCCCCCTCGACCGCCCGTATCTAAATGTTTTTGTCTCGCATGTGCAGATGATGGGCGACAGAGAGCGCGCAAGGTCTCGCTTTGAACAGAGCTTGAAAATATCCAAAATGATTGGGGTGCAAGCAGGAATTCAGAATGCCGAGGACGCATTAAGCAAAGTGGATGAGGAAATATAGTAAGTTAGGTGTGAAATCTAGATCCATGCTCGACGCTGGGTCTCTCCACTCAGGACGCGATTCACGAACCGAAGGCTGGCTCAGGTACAGTCCCTGATCGGCGGCTCCTACCTCTCCAATGTCTTTTCTCTAGAAGATAACAGTACGCCTTTCCGCCCCTATGACGTGTATCTTGTCACATGCGGCCTCGGTCTGTCCTTTGTAGTAGAATAGTATCTCGGAAGTTGACGTCTCTTCATGAGGCAAATTCGTGACAGACGCATGCACACCCTTCTATGGTGTGTTCCACTCACATACCTTTGTCATCGATTGTCGATTTACGTCTGTATACTCGTAACTAGCCCCCCTGGTTACCGGTCTATTACGTCTGGATCGCGCGGATTAGGCTCGCGCCCGGGCTTAGGTATGTATACCGAGATGGTGCCGTATTAAACGCGTGGCTGATTAATTTTGTTCCACCCCGATGCTCATACCATTCGGACCACGACCAATGGACACAAGTTGAACAAACTCTGATTTTAAACGAATATGATTGCCTTGTGTCATGGCTGTCGTAAGATCTTCCTATATGATGCGCTCGTCAGCTGTAGACTACTAAGTATGTACACCACTGGAGCTTGTTCTCGCACAGCTTGAGGTTGAAAGATAAATCAACACCGAAACTGACGCGGGCAAACCAAAGAAGTATGGCAGGCACGAAGAGTTGAAAGCCAGGTTCTTGAGTCTTCAAAAAAAACAGACGACAATAAATAGGTCTCCGATTATGCTAAGCGAGAACAGTCATATTCAAAAGGGAGCGTACGCTACGGTGTGGCGACATATGTCGCGGCACCGAATAAAAATAAATCATAGCATGGGGCGACATCACAGCCATGCATCCTCGTCCTGCACTTCCTCAATTCTCGGGGCTCGCCTCCGGGAACCAGAATCACCGGAATCATCCACCTCTTCGATGTGCGCGGAAACATGAGGGGAACCGTTATTACTCTTCTTCTCTTTCTCTTTCTCTTTCCCCTTCCCCTTCCCTTTGTCCTTCTTATCAACCTTCTTCTTTTTCGATTTCTTCTTCTCGTCCCACTCCCATACGGGTATGAACGATTCGACCTACAGCATATGTTATTATTATACAAACGTCCGGGAGGCCAAAGGAGGAAGAATACTCACAAACCCAACATCTGCGAACAGCTTGGGAAAAATCCAGATCCCAGGACTCGCCACAATCACCGTAATCACATAAAATATCAGCCGCACCACGGCAATTGCAAAGAACAACCCAATCAACCCCAGCATCACAATACTCAGATACCACACACCGAGCCGCATTACGGGGGGCCACAGAGGGAACATCACACCCGCCAGCATCAACGCGACCATCAGAATCCCGCCAGCGTACGTTGTCCACTGCGAGCCCTCGTAGAACCATGCGTAATATTCATCCGGGACAAACATCTGTTCTTGTATTATGGAAAGGTTTTTAGGCGAGGAGGATGAAGTCCCCGATGGCGCGCCCCGCGCGACGCGAAGGAAAAAGGCAAAGGCGTTGACTGCGCTTAGGACAGTTTTGGCTTCCTCCTCGGTGGCAATGGGGCGGACGCCTTTGATTTTTTTGTATGCTGGAGAGAGGAGGGCATTTATCGCAGATTTGCCTACCGAAGAAGATTGTGAGAACTGGAGCACTGCGAAGAACGTTCAGAGAATGCATACCTTTAAAGTAGTCCAATCGTTTCCCATTCAGTGCCCCGACGCGGACTTTCATGCCTGAGGCACTGCCACGCAAAAACAGAGCGACCTTCTGGATTTCGGGAGGTGCTTTCGCTTGTTGCTCCATTGCTTTGGGTAGCTATTTCGTCGAGCACGCGGTATGGAAATCTAAGGAATCCAAAATCGATACAAAGCTACCAAAAATAACAAGAAGACTCGGGCGGCTCACCAATGGGTAACTGTACTTGAGAGGAAAGCCTCAAGGGCGAGATGGTGGTAAGAGACAATGAGCACTGCTGGCAAATTCACGTCACACGTGTTTCACGTGATACAGCCATAATCGACACAGCCACCACATTGCACCCGATCAGCAATTTTGCATAATTTATTTCGTACATGCCTTGGTTTGGATCCATAAAGGTGTAGTATATAGAGGCCAGTCTTCCCTTGTTTGACCCAGGAAAGAGCCATGAAAATGAGACATTGAATCTGAGATTCAGGCAAGGAATGACAATTTGGACAGGTTAAAGTTGTGGACATTGCTGGTCATGATGACCACCTTCCACTGGACAAACTGCATATCATCAGTTACTTCTAGTGCATTCTTTCATCAACATCTCTACCTAGTGATGTGCCCAGCCCAGCTCAGAGTAGCTGAAAGCCAAAGCCACCAACTCAGGCCATGGCTTTAGTAAACTTTCATCAAAACTTCTTGTAAATTATGACTTTGTAGAGCTCAAGTAGAGCTTCAACTTTTTTGAAATTTACTTTGCTTATTACATGTAGCTTATGGCATGTCTACATGTTCTGAACTCAAGTTCCAGAAATAGCTGACCACAAGGGGGTCTCAGAAAAAAAATTAAGCATACTGGGTCGATTTTTTTTAAGCAGCCCATGGGGGAACTAACTAACCCATCATGGGAACTAATGTCCATATTAGAAATAGTCATGATGTCATTGTTGTTTGGCAACCCCATTGATTCTTGACACGATACCCATTCCCACCTTCTCTTTTTTTTAAGTGGCCCATTGACGATCAGGAGATATGAGTAAGGGGTTAGAACTAGGTCTATGTATACAGCAGTAGCAGTCTGAGACAACAGTCTTCAACTTACACTATTACCTGCTACTGCTGCATCCCACTCATCATCAAAAGAAAAAATTGACAAGATAATTCACAATGATTTTGTGGAATTCACCAATGGACTCAGCAATTAAAACTATAAACACTTCTCCCTGCAACAATAGAACCCCTTGTGACACCAGTACTATTGATTCCCCAATGGAGGATCCACATCTTGTAGTATGCCCAAACTTTGGGTCTGGGCCTTGGAAAGTTCTCAGGAGCACTATCATAGAACCAGACTTGTATTACTGAGGAAGAGGCCATCATGCAGTTAGCTGATCCTTGGAAGAAGACAAATGAGAAAGAGATAGAATTATGTAATAGAGAGGCAGATGAACAACAAAGGATGGAGGACAAGGCAGCACACCTAATGGAAGTACAGTGACTGAAAGATGATGAGGACACTCAAAAAGAGATTGAGCATGAGAAAAAGGAGGCAGAAAAGAAGAAACTGAAATTGCCTGACTTTGAGATTGGAACATGCCCTTCAGATTTCCTTTGAAATAGAGCCTCACAATATGCCAGGAAAAAATTAGAGAACTTTGAGTACATTGAACTTTGGTATTTCACTTCTGAAGGCTGCACAGATGCTGTGAGAGAGAACCTGACCATGGTGGAGGATGCACTCAGATTTACCCAATCAGCTGACAATGCCATTTCACTGTGGCCTTTGGCAACTTTGAAGGTATCTAAAAATGTGGTGCCAGATGCTGACCTCACTTGGAGGCAGATATCTATGGGGAAAACAGGGATGTAACATGTTGGCAGACATGAAGCAAGCAAAATGGAGTGAGAAGCACTACAGTGCTTCGGCATCCTTTTATATGATTTGAAAGTTCACCTTTACTGATCATGGCCAAATGGGGAAGCTATCCTCTTGATTTATCAAGCATGTGTGCATCACACCTAGCATGATGGCCTGACTGCCAGAGAACCATTTGACATCACAATCCCAAATGAAAACTTGCTTTGGGGTATAGCTGATGAGCTTTATGATTACTCATCAGCCAGGAAGGTGCATTCTTTCACATAATTTGGTGGTTTTGGATTCACTTCTGACTGTTTCTTATGTCGGATGTCATCTCAATCCTTCGCACTTATCTCATCTTATCTCATCTTATCATATCATCATATCTCATCCTATCTTGGCTGTCATATCCCATCTTATCACTGGACATTGTCATCTTATCTTGATGTTTCTCAGCTGGTTGAAGGGCTGGTGGCTGCGAGTGCTGGTCCTGGTTCACACACATGAGAAATCATGCATATCATACTCATCCTGTGGAGCATGGCAGTCAGTGTCACCTACAAGTTGGCAGACCTTTTAGACATCCTCAGAAAATGTGGATTTTCAGTGGGGTGCAGGCACATCGCTCACAGCCTGCATTATCTGCCTTGGATGCCACCCACACAACATCTATTCTCAATTTTTGTTGTTAAGTCCTGACACTCCAGATTGTAAACCTTCAGAAACTGATGCAATATTTGCAGAAAAACATGGTTGTCCACCCATTTAGCCAGAGGTCCAGTTCCATAGGAGTGCATGATGTCAGCACCAGTATCTGCCACATGGCCATACCCACCAGTGCCAGAACTGATCCTAAAGCAGAGATTTCCATCAGAGATGAACTTATCTTTCCTAGCATCTCTGATAACAGTTCTCAGCCATTGTGAAGGATATAGTAGAACTGTATGAATATTGCATGGGCTGAAGCTGTCAGTTTCGAGCTCCTCATCATTACCTTGCTTAGATTTGGTGGCCAGAATCGCAATATCAAAGTTTTTTGAGACAACAGGGCTGTCATCAAGGGCTCATGGAATGGAAGGAGCAGAAACTGCAATGTCAATGAAGTCTTTCATCAGGTCCATACCCACATCAAACAGCAAGGGTCTACTATCTGCACCTGGTATGTCAAGAGTGTTAGAAATCCAGCTGGCGACCCTTCTCATGGTATCTATCTGGCAGCCAATCTCTTACTACCACCAATTGAAATCACACCAAAGCTCACAAAGTACATTTCAACCTGGGATGCACTATGCAATAATGGTGGCACAGTGCTCTCCAAGGCCAAACCACCATGTGAACATGTGTGCCCCCACTGAGTGAGGATAACTGGAGAGTTGAGCACTCCAATGAGTTTTGGTGAGCAAGCAGAGTCATGGATTCCAGTGGCAAAAAAACAGTCTAATGGCAAACCTTGGCCCTATAATGGCATCTGACATCAGCATGGTCACATTAACATCCTCATTGTTTTGCTCATGATTGTTTACTCTTCTAAAAGCCAGCAAAATCTTGCAGTCTCATGTCCAACAATGGTGAATCTGTAAGCCTGGGAGTAATAAATTTGACATGAGTTCAAAATGTGTTGTCACATGCTTGGACCAACAACACCACAGAAACATATGGATTTGGGCTTTTGATTTACCATGTCCTTTGTGACTGCGAGAGGCTGCCAGAAGATCAATGTGCACCTGCTTCTCCAGTCATGATTGTAGCTTTTGTGGAATCTCTGGCTGGTTATTATTCAGGGAAAACTCTGAGAAATTACTTCTATGGAATACATGCATGGCATATACTACATGGTGTCTGTTAAATGAACAAGAGTGAAATGGAGGTTCTTTTGAAAGCAGCTGGTAATCTAGCTCCAACAGCATCTAAGCATAAGCAATGATTGCCTTTCACCAAAGAGATTCTGAAAACAGTCCATAGTCACCTTGACCTGTCAGTTGAGTTGGATGTTGTGGTTTGGGCATGTCTTTTGTGTGCATTCTGGTCAGCAGCATGGGTAGGAGAGCTGACAGTAAATAATTTGAGTGATTGCAACCCTGTAATCCATACGAAATGCTTGGACATTTGCAAAGTGTGATGCGAGAGGACTAGATTGGAACAAGCAGCATGTTTCCCTGCCACGGACAAAAAGTGCAGCATCCAGAGAGGACATTTTCTGGTCAGAGCAACACGGAATTCTGAATCTGGTTGTGGCACTGGAACATCACCTGAAAGTAAATTCTGGGCCTGCAAATAGCCCACTATTTGCATATCATCAGAAGGAAGTGTTGTGGCCTTTGATGAAAAGCAAGTTCCAGCAATGATTGGCAATAGCGTATTGGGCAGGGGGTATTGAGCCACTGCAGAGGCATGAAACTTAGATTGGAGCATTTTTGGAGGATCTCCTACATGGGGTTCTATTTGATGTTGTTAAAGCCACTAGCTGATGGGCCAGTGATGCTTTTCATTTGTATTTGCACAAGCATGCATGTATTCCGGCTCCTTACATGCAGGCAGTGCCATTGATACATGAAAAGTTCATATGATACTCAATGCTGCCAGTCAGATAAGGTGAGCTTTGGTACTGTCTCCTATCATCAGGGTATCCAGCATTCTCTCAATGTGTTGCCAGCACTCCTATTATTCAGGAATTTTTGCTTATGTCATCTTTCTTCAAATCTTCTCTCCACATTTGAGTTGAAAAGTGCTCCCCACAGTGACAGCTGAGAAATGAGTGCTTTTGCCCACCTTTAATCATTCTAAATTCTTTCTTGTCCATAATTCTGTAACTGTAATGCCACAAATGCCAAATACATAGATGGAGGAACTAACTAACCTGTCATGGGAACTAATGTCCATATTAGGAAATAGTTATGATGTTATTGTTGTTCAGCAACCCCATTGATTGCTTGACACAATACCCATTCTCATTTTCTCTCCACATGATAATGACAACAGCAATGACAACAGCAACATGACCCACAACAATGATAACCACAAGAATATGAACCAGAACCAGCAGAACAGCAGTACCAATGATAGTAAGGAATGCAATAACAATGACAGCAATCTAGCGGACACATGGACACAGCATCACACAGCAGAAGCACACAACCCCAATGACAACATCAATGCCATCAGTAAGTGATGCATTCCAGGATCCTAAACATGTTTTCTATCTCTTCTTCTTCTCTTGTATATGACTAACACTTTATTTTATGCTACTACACCCAAAACAGCAATGGAATGGCACTAGATACCACTGCCACCACTACCACTCGATGAGCAAGCCACCACAATGCAAATGATAGGCAAAGTGGATGACAACAATGATGCCCATCACACCACCCATCTGCTGCTCACAACTGCTTGCCCACTGCCCTTGCCCACCATCTAGGCAGCAGCACAGCACCAGCACACCATAACTCTGATTAACAACACCCTAATCCCAACCACAATGTGAATAGGAAATGGACACTGATGAATGCCACAATGCCAAGGATCCCCACCACCCCTTACTGACACATTGCCCACTACTGCCACCCACTGCCCATCACCCACTAATGCCCACCAGTAGTAGTCTGCCATGCACTCTCACCTATTGACTCAACAACAGGAGCACCTTTACTAATCATCATATTAGATTTATATTATTTGTGTGTTAACAGTCAAATACATTTATTTTAACTACTGCATCACTGTCAAAAGTTGCCAACAGTCTACAGACCCTCAGGATCCACATACCAGAAGATTTTTTCTTCCAAGTAGATCTTTGCATGCTGAGAACAAATCATGTGAACTTTGATATTTTTTTTAACAGCTTAAGGCCTGGACTAACTAACCATCCCTATATGATATATTAAATATGTGATACCCCCTTGGCTGACCATCGATCAACATTTAACAACCCACACGCAAATCGCAATTGCTATCTTTCTGTGCATTTAGATTTTTTGATCTTAGGATACCAACTTGCTGTTGAGTGGCTGAACTTGGTACCAATTGTAACCCATTTCTAACATAGACTTCAGATCTGATGAGCCATGACACAGCCACATTTTTTCAGTATCACCATCTTACTAGTAAATTACATATGGGCTATAGCAAGGGAGTGTCACATGGTCAATTTGCCATATAGGGATGGTTAGTTAGTCCAGCTCTTGAGCTCTTAAAAAAATTTGTGGTAACATAATTTTATGCTGGAGGGCCATTGGCAATTTCACAAACAACAGAGACATTGTAGCAGGGCAGCTACTATACTATTCTAACATAATATTTGCATTGAACAAAGCTGGCCCTTGATGAATAAAGATGAGCAAATATAATTCTGCAGTATTAGCTGAATTGCTGCTTGTTTCATTGATTCTACAATGATTTTGTTGCTTACTGTTGGGTGAATATCTTGTAGATAAATGTTCCCAGAAAATGATTATCAAGTAAACATATTATTTTACATGTTTTCCAGGGTATAGTACTCTGAAGAAGTATAACAATGCCAATATCTAAGTCATATACAAGCTGGAGTTATCAGGTGATCAATTTTAAATGTGTAGCATTATATCCTGTTACCCAAAATAAGGTTTGAAATGTCCTGTGGAAGGGACTGTAGCACCTGCACACCTGCCACTTGTGTCCTCCCTGATTTCTGACTTTTACACCACCCTTGGCATTTCTTTTTGATGGAGAAATTGTCTAAAATGGTGTATAAATTTCCTTTTGTATTCAAATGTGAACCTGAACTAATTTTCAGCTTGTAATAGATGGATTTCAAGAAATTGTTCAGAATTATGCATGTTACACAGCCAAAAGAGAGCTAATATTATTATTTTACAGACACAGGTCCTCTGAGATACTTTATCTACATTTCCTTCACTGTAAGGGCAATCTCAAAGCCTCACTTAATAGTGAGCTAACAGAGGGGAATCCAAAGTTAATATTATACTATATAATACAGACACTTCAGGCACACCTAACAGAGGGGAATCCAAAGAGAAAACTTTAAGGACCTATTCTAAGAATAGAACTGTCAACATGTACCAACATGGCAATATAATAATAAATTAGAAATAAATCATAGAAAGTTATAGAAAAGGCAGAATAGAGTGAAATAAAATATAAAAAAATATGGGATGAATGCAGAAAATTGGCATCTGGGGCACCTTCCTTTCCCCTTACATCACCCCCATTCTATGATGCAATCTTCTGCAGGCATCCTCTGATCTGATGCCCCAGACTCACTCAACTGTCAGAACTGTCCTACCTCCCCCTTCCTCTAATACACATGATTTCAGGGTTCCCAGCACATGATGTTACAGTTTCTGAGCCACTAGTGTACACAACTGTTGGTAAAATAGTCCTCACATAATGTTGTGAGGTGAAGTTACTTTGATGTGATGCATCATATGTATTCAGCAAAATAATGCACATCAATGCACTTGGAGCCAATTTAATAAAATTTCAATGTAAATATGATAAGTAGTATAGAATTAAGTAGATATAACATTTGGCTTATCAAATGAAGCAAGAAGAGCCTTTGGAATGACATGGTTACCTTTATATTCATTTTGATCACATGATATCATTGTCTATGAGTGAGGACTATCTTATAGAAGGTTGCTTATAATGACAAATTCAAGTTTCACTATTCATGTGTTGCTTAAAACCTTATATTTCAGAGGCACTACACTATTATGTACATAAAAAATGGCTAGTAATGACTCCCTCACACAAACACAAGGCTATGTGTCATCTAAAATCTTATGGATTCAGAGGTACTGCACTATTATGTACAGTGACTCACAAAACTGAGTCAATGTTTTGCACTTTTTAATTTATTGTTGAATAACTTCCTATAAACAACAAACCAAACAAGGTATTGGTGTACCGAATAACATACATGATCAGGGCTACCAAACAAACAAAGAATTATGTAATTTTAATCATCCCTCATGGAGATATGATCATTTTAATTCAGGGACTCATTGGCTCAGTTTTGTGAGGTGGTATCAATATTATGATAAATTGTAATTTTAGTATTTTGTATGACCTCCCTTGGCCTTAATAACTCCTCCCAACCTTCTAGGCATGCTTTCAATCAAATTCTGACACACCTCTGATGGAATATTATTCCACTCTTCCACTACTCTTTCCCATAACTCCCAAATTCCTTTTGGCACTGTTGGATACTTGTCTAACTGGTTCTTGAGGTGAACCCATTGATGTTCAATAGGGCTGATGTCTGGAGATTGGGCAGGCCAATCCAGAAGAGTAATATTGTTGTTCTCCATCCATTTCTTGGCCTTTTTTGAGGTATGCTTGAGGTCATTGTCTTGTTGAAAAATCACCTCTTCTCCAGAAATTCCACTCTCCTCCAAGCTAGGCAGCATATGGTCCTTCAAAATAGACACATACTGGTCAGCATTCATCCTCCCCTCAACCTCTACAAGATGCCCAACTCCATTCCATCCCATACACCCCCATACCATAATGTTTCCTCCCCCAAATTTGACAGTTCCCTGCACCTCTCTCTCAATCAGCCCCTCTCCCTTCTTTTTCCAAACCCACTCTCTCCCATCTGACCCAAACCTGTTAATTTTAGTCTCATCTGACCAAATATCCCTTCTCCAGTCCTCCACAGTCCACTCTCTATACTTCTGAGCAAAAGCCAATCTTGCTTTCCTATGCCTTATACTAAGCAAAGGCTTTTTCTTCTTCACCACAGCCATGAATGAGTTTTTTCTGAGAACTCTTCTAACTGTTTCTGAGGAGAGTGGAGTGGGGATGATGCTGTTGATGTAATGGGTGGCCTGAACAGCATTTGCAGCCTTGCCAGTGGTGATTTGGATAAGGATGGCTCTCTGAGAGGTAGATGAGAGCTTAGAAGGACAACCACCAGAGGGGGAATCCAGGTTTGGATGGAGAGCCCTGAGTGTTCTGGATACACTAGACTGGCTGAAGTTGAGTTTAGATGCAATATTGTGGGTAGAATAATGATTGGAGGCCAGGGAAAGAATGTTTTCCTTCTGAGCAGAGGAGATGGGATGCATTGGAGAATATTGAAGTATGAAGAATGCTAGTCCTAATTAAATACTATAATTTAAGGTCCCATCAAGGGTCACATCACCTTAGAAACCATCTGTCAAGTTTTTGACATTATACAGTTGGTGAAGCATCAGATTCTAATATTTCTGACTACCCCTCACAAAACTGAGTCAATGAGTCCCTGAATTAAAATAATCATATCTCCATGAGGGATGATTAAAATTACATAATTCTTTGTTTGTTTGGTAGCCCTGATCATGTATGTTATTCGGTACACCAATACCTTGTTTGGTTTTGTTGTTTATGGGAAGCTATTCAACAATGAATCAAAAAGTCCAAAACATTGACTCAGTTTTGTGAGTCACTGTACATAAGAAATAAACCCCCTCACACAAACATGAGGGGGCAACACAACAATATTAAACCAAAAAAAAAAAATACTGCCCCATATGAAACATGGGGGAGAGGGTTGTCTCATCATTCAAAATGTAAAAAATAAACAAAAAACTAAAGTAACCCCTCCTCACAAAGAATGTGAGGGAGAGGGTAAGGGCATGGGCCTGACATACCATCATGTTGCACAACTTGCACTGCATTGTCATTTTGTGGCCACCCCACCATTTGCTTGTTCCCTATCATTCAGGTCATCCACTAGCACCCTCTTTCTGCCCTGTGAGTGCCAAGCAGTCATACCCTCATCATTGTTGTCCTCATGTCGCTGCCTATTTTGTTATGGTTTTCATCCCCATTCCTATTGTTGTTATCTTGTTCTGGTCCTGGTTCTCCTATCATTGTTGTCCTCTGTTGTTCTCCTTACTCTCCCCCTGGTTCATCTTTGAGCACCCATGATCCACCCTGCAAGCAGAGAGTCTGTGTAGAGAACTGCATGGATTTCCTTTAAATTTTGCATCTCTTTTATTTAGAATATTTTATATATTGTTGGAGGTGGATTTTTATGCTGATTTGAATGGTGCAACTTTTATTAAAATCAGTTCAAAACTGACCAAGTTATGAGGCATTTTGTATTCCAGCTTCCATACATTGGCAGGGAGTCTGTGTACCGGATGCTACAAAATGGAATATGCTATCCATAGGGAACTGCATGTGTTTTCCACAGATTTTTGTATCTTTTTTATTTGGGACATTTTATGTACTGTTTTGGGCATATTTTTACACTGATTTGAATGGTGCAACTTTTATTAAAATCAGTTCACAACTGACCGAGTTATAAGGCATGTTGTATTTCAGCTTCCATACATTGTCACCACTCAACTACTAAATATGTACAAATGGTCCATGCTCACTTCCCACCCTAGCTCACTTCCCATCCTATATAAACCCCTCTACACCTCACCTCTTACCCCCCGGTGATGTGTTCAGTTGGTACTCAGTGAAGAGTCTCAATAGAAGGGGTTAACACTGAACCTACAGCTGCAGGCATGCTCGGGGTGAGGGGGTTTGCTTAGAGGGCCTCTGATCATCCTTCGAGATGCAAAGACTGCAAAGAGACTGGTGCAATAGTTCACAATGTGTGCACTAAGTTGTGTACACAAAAAAGAAGGTATGTGCAATGGTGAAAAAGTGCATAACACAAAGGGACAAAAATATGCAATGGGAGTGCAAAAATGTGCAATGATGAAAGTGGGAGGTTTGGTGGGACAAGGACAGCACTGGAGCATGCTAAAAGGCAGATGTACAGGCTAGCGATGCAAACAGGATGCAAGTGCCACTAGTAGGAAAATGTGCAAACAGTGCAGAAAATGCAGCAATATATGAGAGGCATGCACGCTTGAAGGTCTGGAATGGCTTCCAATCATGTCGACACATTATGACAGACACTCTGAACCGCTACAAATACCACTAAATCAACTTCACACCATTTTCGAATAACTTTGCACGATTTCAGATGACTTCAAACCATTTTGAACTATTTTGTAACACTTTGAATGCTTTTGAATGACTTTGCACTACTTCGAATGACATTGGGCACCGCATTCATTATCTATATGGTGGAATACCATGCACTAGGAAGAATTTCAACTCGTTGATGATACTTGACCTGGAAACCTAACAAAAACCTGTTAAAAGGCTTAAGAAGTATAACACAGGCTAGAGGAAGGGTGCTAGTTGGTACTAAATATCACCACTAATACCCAAATGTTGTTTTTAGTGAGGCAAAATAGTAAGGGATGGTGCGAATAGTCTGTGAGGGCATACAAAGATGTTTAAAAGAGTTCAAAATAGGTTCAAAGATGTGTGAAATAGTTCAAAAGATATTTGAAGGTGTGCGAAATAGTTTGAAGAAGTTTTGAGGAATGTCAAAGTGGTTCAAAGTGGTTCGAGGTATATCAAGAAGTGAGTATAGTGAATGTGAAGTGTTTTTCGAATGGTGATAGGTGATAGGCAATAAGTCAAGAGACTAATATGAAGGTTTGAAGAAGTTCACAATATTTCACAGAACTTGTATATATGACACAAGCTAAGACTCAAGAGAACTGCTCTTAAATCTGATGATAGTGGAGAGGGTAACTTTTTCTCTGTTCCCCGTTGCTTTGCTATCGTTCTAAGTAACTAATACAAGTCTATATACAATTTGAAGAAATATTACTAAAAAGGAAACAAGAACATGTGGAAAACACGAGGCAATGTGCACAGCAATAAAGGTATTGTAAAACATAAAACAAATGAAAAATGAGCTTATGACCCATGCCTTTGTCATGGCGTTCACTCGCTTTGCTCACTCAGCCTGACACCGGCATGGGCCAGCTCGCGTATATGTAACACAATGCTTAATCCCACTACAGTTACTCAATGACCAAAATGGTCATAGCATATGTAATGAATTACACTCCTTTGCTTTCAGCTACTCCAGACACTCTTTTTATACAAAACCATGTCCATTTTGAACTGAACTCACCCTGCTTTTATTTTTTCCTTGTCTTCAAAGAGAGATTCTTTCGATCTTCTTGATTGACTTGGTATTGACTTGTATTAAGGTGTTATTGACATTATTACAAAGTTGTATTGACTTGTTATATCGACTTTACTACAAACTTGTTGCTAATATCATTACAAACTTTTATTGACTTGTTATTGACTTTATTACAAATTTGTATTCACTTGTTATTGACTTGTTATTGACATCATTAGAAACTTGTATTGATCTGTTATTGACATTATTACAAACTTTTATTGACTTGTTATTGAATACACACCAAGGTTTACTAACCTGCTCTAAAGTTTTCTCACAATAAATTTTTCAACCATTTGATTCAATCCCAGTACAATCCAAATCTAATTCTAATTCTAATTCTAATTCTAATTCTAATTCTAAATCTAAATCCAAGTCTATGTTGATATCTATATTAGTTTCCAATTCCTGTAAATAATCTCTCAAGTTACTCACCTTTGCTAAACAACTCCATTCAACACTTCCTTGTATACCACATTGGCAGTTCTGTTATTTCCATTGTTTTCATTCAACAGCATCTTGATCCTTTCTCCAGATGTATACCTTGATAGTGCCACATATAGCTGCCCATGTGAGAACACTGGTGTCTGTAAGTCCAAGCCAATATGGGATACCGATTGGCCTTGTGACTTGTTGATAGTCATGGCAAATGCCAAGCGAACTGGAAATTGATGTTGATGGAGTGGTAATGGCAAGGTCTCTGCTGAAGGCTCCAATATGATCCAAGAAATGAAAACAATATTTCCTGCAAACTGTGCATCTCTACTGATGATCCTGCACTTCAATACACATGGTCTGGCTTCAAGGAGGATAAGTTGAGTTCCATTGCAAAGACCCATGGTGACATCCAGATTGCGTAGAAGCATGAGAGGACAGCCTATCTTAAGTGCCAGCCTGGAGAGAGAAAGGCCACTTGCTTTGATAGAGTTTAGATATTCTGCAGGATATGGCTGGTAGTTGTTTAACTCCTGCTCTCTGAATGAGACTGTATCAGCACTGTTGAAGACATGCTCTGGTCCAGGAAATCTGGCAAGGAGAAGAGAGTTGATGACATCGACATTGTCATTTGTGCAGGAGAGAATGGTCCTATCCAAATAGTACTGATCTAACTTGTTCCCATGATCTATGCCTAGATATGTAGAGTTGATAAGGTGATCCATGGTATTTCCATGGCAGAGCATGTTCTGTGGAATCTGGATAGTGTCTGCAGCATCCACTGTTGTGCCTGCACCAATGTGCAAGAGCCAGGCAGCATGTGCAGTGTTCTCTGGAGTTCTGTCAAGTCGCATATTCTCAGTCAAGTGATAGACAGTAATGCATTGCCAGAGAGTGCTCCTTTTAATGGATGAAGCTATGATCTGTTCTCTAGTGCCCCTAGAAATGACAGGTAGGGTCTGTCTAAAGTCACCTCCAAACAAAACAGTGATTCCACCAAATGGAACATTCTTCTTCTTGAGATCACGCAAAGTGCAGTCTACTGCATCTGTGGCATATTTGTGCTGCATAGGAACTTCATCCCAGATGATGATGGAAGTTTGATCAAGGACTTGGTGCAGATCTGAACCTAGAAGTATTCTGCAAGTAGAGGCCTCATCGATTTCAATTGGGATTTTGAACATGGAATGTGCTGTGCTGCCACCTTCTAGAAGCAATCCAGCAATTCTGGATGATGCCACACGGAGAGAAATTTTTTCTTGAGCATGAACAGCAGCTGTGATGGTGTTGCAGACAAAGGTCTTTCCACAACCTCCAGCACTATGCAAGAACATGAGCTTTCCCTTGTTATTGTTGACAGAATCCATTCCAACATCAAAAACCTGTCTCTGCCTGTGATTGAAAAGCTGGAGATTGTGAGCGACAGTGATGGCCAACTCTTCAACATTGTAATCCCTTTGTTCCTGCAAAAGCCTATTGGCAGGAACATCAATGTGCCAGTTTCCTTCAATGGTGGGCATCTCTGGATAATCAGAAAGTTGTTTGCCAGATCTGATAAGAATCTGATTGATGAGATGCAAGCCATCCATGTACACCTGATCATCCATAAAGTCTGTATCTGGATAGATGGAAAGAAGCTTGACTCTGAGATCATCACAAATGTGATGTTTGAACTGGTTCCACAGGATGTCAGGTGATGTTGGATTGCAATGAAGAAGAATGGTGGCAAAGAGCAATCTGAGAGAGGAACTGAGCTGCATCTGGGCTGCCTCTGTAAGACACTGGACCCATTCCTGGTCATCCTGCAAAAGACCCAATGCAACACAGGCCTGCTTGAATGTATTATGGATGACACCATTGACAGTGCACAAGTGCTGGAATGATGTTGCCTCTGTGACAATAGTAAGAAGCAGCCTGAGGTAGAACCTTTCCCCCTGGGCAGGAGAAGCAAAGTACATTCTGCCAATGGCAGCCTTGCCACGTCTTCTTGGGTTCCACTGCTTCTTGGTTGGATTGTAAACCCATGTTTGAGGAAAGTTCTGGTAGGTGAGAGTACATCCTGCTTCATATCTTCTGTTGGCTTCAAACCAAGTAGTGAGACATGTGGTCTTGGCAGCAGGCCTTTCCAAAACCTCATCAATATTGTCATCTGCATTGAAGTAGACTGTTTGCTGGTCCTCCAGATGGATGGGCAGATGATAAACATGAGGAGACTCTGAGTGCATTCCAAATTCATTTATGTGCCAGCAGCTTTCCACAGATTCAATGTAACATGCATCAAGATACTCCTTGACCTCGTCTCTGTCTTGGTCGAGAATCTCAATCATGGTTCTGTCATGGCCTTTGTATATGTACTTGTGGATGTACTTGACAGCCTCTATTGAAGAACAGATCTCAACATTGATGTGACAGTTGTATCTGACAAATGAACCAAATTGTTAACCAATAAACATAATGTCAGATAGATGTTCCTTACTTTGCAGCCAAATAAGGATTGTGTGGGACCACATGTCTGTTATCATAGACATAATTACGCTTTCTCACTGTTCTACCATTGTTGGGTCTCACATAATCAGGATAATTGTTTACAGTAAAAGAGGTTTGTTCTCTGAACTCCTTGGGATATCTCTTGCTGCACTTGTTGTCAACCATGCATGAAGCATTGGGTTTGTCATGACCACAAGGACCATGAAGCATGCAGGTAGTTATAGTGTGATAGAGCATTGGCTGTGTGACAGGATCAGGAATCTGTGCTGACACAATAGAATCAACATCATGGGCATCATGGATTTCCTTGGCTGGATCAAGAAATATAAGGAGGTGCATATGTGGAAGGCCTCTCTTTTGAAACTCGATGGTATGGATGTGTGCCACCACTTTACCCAGAACACCATCCTTGATATTCTTGAGCAATGCATTCTTTTTCTGTTCAAAGACATGCGCAACAATGTCTGGCCTGTCATAGGCTTCCTGCTTTTTTCTATTTGTGGTAAAATGTGGATTGGGTGATTCCTCCTGCAACAGAGCTTTCTGGATCTCTGGCCACTGTGGATTGGCAGTCATGGTGAGAAAGAGATCTGGCTTGCCAAAAAAGTGACAAATGGCCATGGAATCCTGGAAAAGCTGATTCATATGCCTTTCACTGCCTATATGGGTTGAAGGAAGAATGATGTGACTCCCATGATTCTCTAGATTGATATTTTGATCCTGGTCACCCATGGCAGCATCCCTCAATCCAGCATACACATCAGCCCTAAGCTTCTTCTGGTAATGTTGGACCCAGTTCAATATATTCTGTTTAATAGATGCCCAAGCATCTACAACATACTGCTGCAAAAGATTTCCTCCCCACAACAATGGTGGCTGCTCTCCTGGCCTTGGGTGCAATTGATAAGCATGGTAGCATCTCTGACTGACATTGGGTGCCCTTTTGGCTCCATATGCACCTTGGTGTGCAGGTATATCTGGGTGCCATCCATCTTCACCATGAGGGAAAGCAAGACATAGTGCAGAGTTGAATAGGATGGATGCAACTGGCTGATGTGCTTGAGCCCTCCCCCTCATAACCTGAGAACAATATCTCTGTGGTTAGACCATTGATAGGTCCACTATGCACTTTAAGGTCTGGAGAACATTTTCACTCGTATGGAGACATTACGACACACACTCTGAATTGCTATGAATGCCATGAAATTGACTTCAAACCATTTTTGCATGATTTTGCACTATTTCGGACAACGTCGAACACTTTCGCGACATTTCATGACACTTCGAACCACTTCGCAGCATTTTGAATGATAGTGGCTGCCATATAGTTGTCTTGAAACACTTTTGATACACACTGCACAACTGGAGTGAGCTATTTAGTCGCATATCAAGCACTGCCAGACACGAGGAGAGAGTACAAGAGAGTTAGAATGCGATAAGTGCATTTTTGTGTCTCATTGATATATTGAAGTACTTTTACTATATGGGAACACTATATGTTTCATCATTTATTATTTCTCATTTGTTTCATGATCTACAAGTCCTCATTGTTTGATATATTTGCCTCATGTTTTACACATGTTCTTATTTCCTTTTTAGTACTATCTCTTCATTTTGTATATAGACTTGTATTAGTTAGTTAGAACAAAAATATAGAGTAATGGGGAACAGCACAAGTTACCCTCTCGCTTATTGTCAGATTTAAGAATCATTCTCTTGAGTCTTAGCTTGCGTCATATCTCTAAGTTCTGTGAAATATCACGAACTTCTTCAAAACTATCGTATTCACCCCATGTTTTATCACCCATCACTTATCATTATTCGACAAACACATCACATTCACTAAACTCATTCCTCGATATACATCAAACCTCTTCGAACTTATTCGAACTATTTCATGCATCTTCAAACTTATTCGAACCATTTTGCATGCCTTTGAACTTTTTTTGAACTCTTTTGGACATATTTGTATGCCTATAAAGACTATTCGCACCATCCCTTATTATTTCGCATCACTAAACACATCGTTTTGGTCTCAGCAGTGATATTTAGTACCACCTCACACCCTTCCTCTGACTCATGTTATACCATCCAAAGCCATTTAGTAGGGTTTTGTTTGGGTTTCCAGGTTGAGTATCATCACCGTTCCTCAGAGCCATCGCCTGGAATACTAGCTGCCACCTCATCATTAGCTGTAGGGAGATTATACTGATGTAAATCTTGGGTTCTATCCAATTGCAGCCATATGAAGACATTATTCTGCTCTTCTGGAGGCTTTTTCCTCATGATCTGGAATGCCTACTTGAATAAAGGCACATAAGGATGGGTGTTATTTAGCATAGCCTGCAGCTCTGTCATGATAACTGAGTTGAGGTTATTATTCTGTCGCTCACGAAGATCAAGCTGTGCAATAGGATCATGGATATAGAGCTGTGCATAGGCTACAGGTTGTCCAGGAGGTGGCAAAAGTGCTCCAGAAAGATGATGAAGATCGCCATGAATATGAAAGCTGTATACACCTGATGTACCTGTGACAGAATGGTCCACCTTGATACCCAAAGAAGTGAATGCAAATGCAGCATTATACTGTTGGATGTTTGTTTTAAATTCCTTAGAAAGAGGGCTTTTCCCACACAACAAATCTCACAATGTGGCAGGAGCAGGTCAGAAAGATGGAAGATAAATTTGTCCCTGCAAGCAGCAACTTCCAAACTTTGGTACAGCTCGGGTAGACCTAGACAGCTTTTCACAGTCAAAATGCAAGGCATGGCAGTGTGACACTCCACATTTATGGGTCCAAGTGAATGTCTGTGAATTGGCTCCTGACAAGGTGCACAGTCTAGTGGTAATGGCCTTGCAGGTCGATATGGAGGTAGGGGTACAGGCATAGGTGCAGGCAAAGGTGGCAACATTGGGGAATTCAAGAATGAAGCAGGCAGCAGCAGTGAAGGAGATTGCATGGGAGAAGGTGGCAATGATGGAACATGGAATATTGGGTCAGGCAGCAGTTGTGATGAAGATTGTGGAGGAGAAGATGGAAATTGTAGAGGAGACACCCTGCCAAACTCATCATAATAATCTGATGGCATAGGAGATGGTGGAAATTGTAAAGCAGTCACCCTTCCAAATTCATCATAATAATCTGATGGCAGGGGAGAAGGTGGAAATTGCAAAGAAGACTCGCTCCCATCATCATCATCAGATTCCTCATTCTCCATTTCCCTCCTCAAAGCAATCTCATTATTCCTCTGTTCTTCATACTCAGCAGCCAACAACGCAGCCATTTCCCTATCCATCTAAATTTGTTCCACCTGTGCATCCACTTGAGCTCGATATTGATCAATCCGATCACCAGACATATTGTTAGCCAATTGGTCCAACCTCATCATTTGTTGATGCAAGTTTCTGTCTGCAATGGATAGACATTGGAGCTCCTCAGCCTCATCCATCTGTGCCTGCTCATCTGCACGCTGTTCATTTCTCCACATCTGATGCATCCTGAGAGCCCATTCCTGATTGCGCCTGTTATGTTCTTGCAATGCAGCCTCTATATTAATATGTCTGGGTGGGTCATGATATCGTGGCTCAGCAGCTAAAGCAGCTTGCTGGGCAGCTGCCTGCCTCTCCAACTCCTGTTCAGCCAGCTGCTGCAATTGTTGATTGGCTGCTTCATCTTCAGCAGCCTGCCTGTTCCTTTCCTGTTCAGCCAGCTGTTGCAATTGCCAATCATGCTGTCTAGCTGTTTCAGCTTCAGCAGCTTGTCTTTGTGCATTCACATGCTGCAGTTGTAGATTATGCTCCCTACTCACTTCAGCCTTCTGCTGTAATATCCTCTCTCTGGCAGCAACAGCCTCAGCAGTTCTCCTTTCCTCTGCAATGTTCTGTAATATTTCCTGCTGATGCTGATATTGCTTAGCTGCCTCAGCTTGTTGTAACTCCTGAACATGTGCATCATAATCTGCAGTTCTTTTCCTCAATGCAATATGTCCCCTATGCAGATTATTGAGTGCAGGATCTGCTTGACCACCTGAAATATTATGCAATGGTCCCAGTCCCCTCCCTCTCCCTCTCCCTCTCCCCTTTCTTGTTTGTAACTGAGGTGCAGGTGGAACTACAGGAATAGGATTGGCCAAAAGTGCATTCCACCCTGCTGGCAGTTGAACCTGTGGTATAGTAGAAGCTATATTTGCCCCTATTCCATAGTTTGCCAAAACAGGTCCAGATGGCATCACAGGAGCCTCTCTTCTATGTAATACAGGAGCAGGAGGTACAACATGCAATTCAAACTGCCTTGGAGCATCCCAATCAGCAGGCATCTGCACCTGTGGTATCTGAGCTGCCAATGCAGCTCCATTGTTCAGTGGAACAATTCCTTCAGCAGGGGCAGTCACTCTGACTCTGCTTCTCCTCTCATCAGGATTGGTCATCTGCAACCTTTCCAGATGGTCTGCATCTCTAATTCTAGCCCTTTCCACTTCTGGTGTAGAAGGTCTACTTTGATTCCTGCAAACACTCTAATCAGCCATTATTATTGCAACATATGCCAACACCACTCACATGTTTAGTAATGGTAAAGCCCAACAATAATTTTGTTCAATAGCCAACAATGCAGCATAGCTGAAGTAAGGTCAGCAACAACTTCCTTTAACAGCCAGTTGTCACAACACTCACTGTAATTCAACTGTTTTCAAGTTTCAATAGCCAATTCCAACACTTATGTAATGACAATCACAATTTTGCTATTTGATAATAGATAGAAATTGCAATAGTATCACTATTATAGCCCCAAATGTTGTGTGAAGAGAGGTACTCAATTGATTGTTGTGCACTCTCTCTCCACATATAAGGAAAAGGCCTCTGTTTGGTCATGTTGTGCATGTTCCAGGAGAGGCGTGAAAGTAGGTGTCCACTATATCGTGACCAAAATTTTATGCATGCAAATCTCCCTTTTTGGTATTTGACTTGTTACTGACCTCATTACACATTTCTATTGACATGTTACTGACTTCATTAAATTTGTATTGACCTGTTACTGACTTCAGACTTTTTACTGACCTCATTACAAATTTGTATTGTCATGTTACTGACCTCATTACAAATTTGTATTGTCATGTTACTGACTTCATTACAAATCACAAATTTGTATTGACATGTTACTGACTTCGTTACAAATCACAAATTTGTATTGACTTGTTACTGACCTCACTACAAATTTTTATATTGACATGTTACTGACCTCATTACAAATTTGTATTGACTTGTTACTGACCAGTACTATTGATCCTATATGATGACATTTCAAACCCAGCTGTATTTGTCAAAGCTGACAAATTTTAGTCAGCTCTGAATAATGCCATCATTTCTGACCAAGTCTGACAAATTTTAGATAATCACATCAACCATCACTCCCATCATTCTCACAAAATGACTGTAGCATATGTTATGCAGCTCATCATCTATTTTTAGTCCTGATCCCATCATGCCATTACTCCCACAAAACCATCATAGCATATGTAATAGACGAGCTTATGACCCATGCCTTTGTCATGGCGTTCACTCACTTTGCTCGCTCAGCCTGACACTGGCATGGGCCAGCTCGCGTATATGTAACACAATGCTTAATCCCACTACAGTTACTCAACTCTTTAGTTGCCTTTGGACCTTCAGCCCAAAGTCAACGTTTGGGGGTTTGTGGTCACACAACTCTTTATTTGACTTTTAGATACAGTAGTACACAACTCTTCAGTCGACTTGGGACCCTTGGCCCCAAGTCAACATGGGGGGGTTGTGGTGTTTATCTCCATCTTTATCCCTCCATTCCAATCTCTATCTCTCTCCATCTCCATATCCCATATTCCCACCTCCCCTATCCCCATCCCCATCTTCCTCTTCCCACTCTCCCCCTCCTCCATCTCCCCCTCCTCCATCTCCCCCATCTCCCCCATCTCTATCCCCCCCCCATCTCCATCTCCACCTCCCCCTTTCCCCTCCCCATCCCCCTCTCACTTTCCCATGTCCCCCTCCCCCCTCTACACCCTCTCATACCCCCTCCCCACCCCTCATACCTCTCCTCCATCCCCCTCTTGCCCACCCCCTCACACCCCCTCACATCCCACCCCACCCCTCACACTCCCCTCACACTCCTCTCCACACTCAGCTCACTTGTGAAGTTTCAAACTCCACTTCAAACTCAGCTGCAGCTCACCTCTACATATGCTACGACCACATTTTGAAGCCCAGTTATATTAGTCAGAGCTGACAAATTTTAGTCAGCTCTGACTAATGTGATCATTTCTGACTCATCTTGCACAGTGCTGACCAATTTTGCACAGCTCTGACCAATTTTGCACAGCTCTGACCAATTTTGCACAGCTCTGACAAATCCATAATAAAGCGAGATCGGTCATGTGAAGGGGGCGTGGGAATGATGACAAACTCCGAAGGGGTGGGAACAGCATCATGCCGTGAGACTCTAGAGAGAGGTGAGAAATGATGACAAATATAACAAGGTGTGGGAAGTAAATTCTCGGCTAATAACTGGGTAACAAAAATTGGCCGAAAAAAAATTTCGGCTATTTTTTGGCCCGATCACATTTGTAATAACTGTTCCGAGCATAACAAAAAAATTTCGGCTAAATTGTGAGCCCGATCACAAATGCAATAACTGTTCCCATCAGAACAAATATTTTCCTGATGACAAATCTAATAACTTAGTGTAGGAACCAGGTTTTTTTTGGCCTGATGACAAATAAGGTTACCATGATGACAAACCTAATAACTGAGTGTAGTAAACCAAATTTTCGGCTAATGTTTGACCTGCTGACAAATATAATAAGGTGTTCCTATCATGACAAATCTAATAACTGAGTGTAGGATCAATTTTTTCGGCTAATTTTCGGCTTGCTGGGTGTAGGAACCCAATTTTCAGCTGATTTTTGGCCACTTCTAGCTTTTCTGCTCTCTTTCTGGCTCTGGGCTCTTTTCCAGTGGGATTGTTTTTGCATTCTTGGGGTATCTGTAGACCAAGGTGAAGCTCTGTGAAGTCCTACCTCCCTGGCTTCTCTTTTTTCAACAAAAAGAGTGTCTGCCAGTTGTTTTTTGGACCTCTCTCAGGGCACAGTGTGCAGGGAGATTGGGCTGGCGGGTTTGCAGTTGCCTCCCCTTCCATTTTTGGAAGTCGCTCCACTATCAACTGCCACTGTTTGCACCGATTTCACAGCCTCCTACAAGAATCTCACCTCCTCTGCTGCTGTAAGAGAGCTCTCCGATTCCCATGGACCTGACTCTGCCCAATACTCCTCGACGTGTTCGGATGGCTGCACAGCAAACTGAACGGGACCAATGGACCTTGGATAGCCCTACTCGCCACCAGACTCCACACCATGCTCGCACAATGAACATCGCCCAGCCTTTGCTGCCTGTGCCACCTCCCCATGGTGGTTTGCTGAATGGGAATGACTCCGATCCTTTTCTTGCCCCTCCACCTCCACCTCCTCAATACAACCATCTTCCTCCTCATTTGGCACAACAGCTAGCAGCACTTCCTCCCCTTCCACAGGTGGTGAGAGGCAGAGGCAGAGGAAGAGGAAGAGGGAGGGGAAGAGGCTCAATTCATGCAGCTCCACCTCTGCCTGTGGTTGCTCCTTTACACAATGCAGCTTTCCCATATTATTTTAATGCCCCTCCTGCCCCTCCTGTTTTTGACCCTCCTGTTTCAGCACCTCCTATTCTTGCACCTCCCATTCCTGTTGCTCCTGCACCTGCTATTCCTGTTGCACCTGCACCTCCTATTCCTAATACTTATGCAATCGCCCAGGCTGGGCTGTGAGTTCCACCTTTGGGTCCTCCTCCTGTTTTTGACCCTCCAGCTCCTGTTCCTTTGGTTCCTGCACCTCCCATTCCTGTCACTCCTCCAATGGCCTGGCCTGGACATCAAGTTCCTGTAGCTGTATGTTGGATTACATATTCTTCTATGTGACACAGGTTAATTAACAACATAATACTGATGCAGCCTTTTCTGCCTCCTGTTTTTGACCCTCCAGCTCCTGTTCCTCCTGTTCCTGCACCTCCCATTCCTGTGGCCAATATACCTCTACCAATGGCTCCTCCACCAATGGTTCCTGCAATGGCTTGGGCTGTGCTTGCTGTGCAGCATGCAGCACTTCCACCTCTGGCTGCTGTATGTTGAATTAAATTCTACATCATGTGCAATGGTCTGACTGAATAATGATGTAGCCACCTCTACCTCTCCCTCTACCTCCCCCACCTCTGGCTGTTCCTGCTGTTCCTGCTGTTCCTGTTCCTGCTGTTCCTGTAGCCAATGTACCTCCACATGTAAGCATGCTGATATTGTTTTCATCAATTTGGTGACTGACTTGATTATCCAAGATTGATCCTGTGCCACCACCACCACCACCTCTGCCTGTTTTGCCTCCTGCCCGCCAGCCATTTAATTTAGATTGGCCTGTTCATCATCTGGGAAATATGGATGTGGAGTGCCCTGATTGCCATGCTTTGCACTGGATGGCTGAATGTCTTATGAAATCCTCAAATATCCATCCTCGATTCGGCATGTACTGCCTGAGTGGAAAGATCGCATTGCCACCTCTTCACCCAGTCCCACCTGAGCTTATCCAATTGCTCACTGCTCAGGATGACATTGGAAAATCATTTCGTGATCACATCCGCACTTACAATAATGCACTCGCCATGACTTCTATCGGTCGCAAGATTGACGAGTCGGTCAATGAGGGGGAAGAGGCAGTGAATGATGGCATCGGTCCCTATGTCTACAAACTCCATGGCGAGCTGTCCCACAAGATCGGATCTCTGCTTCCACCAGAGGGTGAACCTCCTGTTTATGCTCAGCTATATATTTACGATCCAGCTGACGCTGTCAACTTTCGCATGGCCAATGCCTGGAACACTCACCTCCATCACCACACTTTGCTCACTCTTCAGGACATGCTCCACCGTCACCATCCAGCAGTTCAGATGTACAAGCAGGCTCATGAGCTCACCAGGAACTTGCCTCCACACCAGCAGTGCAAGATAGCTTTGCATTTTGATCAATCCTGTGACTGTCGCCGCTACAATCTGCCCGATGCTACCAACAATGAGATTGCTGTCATTCTTCCAGGTGATGGCGATCAGCCAGAGAGCACACGTGACATCGTTCTCTACTGCAGGCATGGCCCTCCCCTGCAGCGCATCAGTGACATCCATCCCCTCTATCCTGCCCTTCACTATGTTTTGCTGTTTCCTACTGGCCAGCTCCAATGGCACCCTCAAATCGAGTATGCAGCTGTCGATGCCAACAACCAAGGTGGTGCCAGAGTTCACAAACATGTCTCCAAATCCGAATTCTACTGCTATCACCTCCACCTTCGACCACCTGCTGTTGAGCCCCAGCATATCTTTCTGACCGGAAAGCTCTTTCAGGAGTTTGTGTGTGATGGATGGGCCACTGCTGAGCAGGATCGGTTGCGCTGGATTTTGATGAATCAGGACACCATTCGAGGCGAAGTCTATGTTGGCCTGGCAGATGCTGTAGCTGCAAACATCGATGTGGACACAGAGTCTCTGGGTCAAAGAATCATTCTTCCTTCGTCCTTTGCAGGAAGCACACGTTACATGCAGCAGCTTCTTCAGGATGCATTCGCCATCAATCGTCACTGCAATGGAGGCAATCTCTTTCTCACCATCACTGCCAACCCTGCCTGGCCAGAAATACGGGATGCTCTTCATCCAGGGCAGACTGCAGCAGATCGCCCAGATTTGGTTGTTCGTGCATTCTATGCAAAGCAGAAGGAGATGATCAAGGATATCGAGGCTGGCATATTCGGAAAGGCTGTGGCTTATCTTTTCACCATCAAGTTTCAGAAGCGTGGCCTTCCTCACATGCACTGCATTATCTTTCTCGATGAGCAATCCAAGCTTCGCACCCCCGAGCAGATAGACAGCCTTCTGTCTTCAGAGTTTCCTGATGATGATCCTGAGCTCCTCGACCTCATCAAAAAGTTCATGGTCCATAAACCCTGTGGTGCAGAGAACCCTGCAGCTCCTTGCATGGTGAATGGACAGTGCTCCAAAGGTTTCCCCAAGCCATTCAGGGATCAGACCACCATCTCTGAGGATGCCTATGCCTCTACCAAGCGTCAGGACACTGGACACACATATCACGTTCAGGGAAAGCAGGTCGACAATCGTTGGGTGGTCACTTACTCTGCCTATCTCATCTGGAAGTACCATTGCCACATCAATATCAAGTCCATCAGCTCTATCAAGGCCATCAAGTACATCTACAAATATGTCTACAAAGGCCACGATCGCATCACCATGGAGTTTGGAACTTGCAACGATGAAGTCAGGCAGTACCTCGACGCTCGCTACATATCTGCATGCGAAAGCATCTGGTGCCTCTTCCACTTCACCATGCATGGTGCTTCTCCCAACATCGTCCGCCTTCAGGTCCACCTTCCTGGCCAGCAGTATGTCACTTGGAATCAGAATGGTCCACAGTCTATCCAGGAAATCGTCCAGCATGCTGCACAGCATGACACCACCCTCACTGCCTTCTTCAAGGCCAATCAGGAGTATCCAGAGCTTGCACAGGTCGTTCTTTATCAGGACTTTCCTTCCAAATTTGTGTGGGATCAAAGGGCTCACAAGTGGAAGCCCAGGCAGAGGGGATTCGCCATTGGAAGGATGTTCTATGCTCCACCCAGTGCCGGTGAACACTTTTACCTCAGGCTGCTTCTCACTGCTGTGAAAGGGGCTACATCATACGAAGACCTTTGCACTTTTCAGGGCATCGTCGCTCCCTCATTCAGAGAGGCCTGCCTCGCCCGTGGCCTTTTGGAGGATGACCAAGAGTGGCAGCAGTGTCTGGAGGAAGCAAAGTCCATGGCAACCGGTCATCAGCTTCGCAATCTTTTTGTCACCATCCTTCGTGACTGTGCTCTCTCTGATCCTGTCCACCTCTGGAATACATATTGGCCTCACATTTGCGATGACTTGAGATATCAGCTCCAGCACACCAACATTCGTATCAACCCGACCGATGATGATGTCCATGATTATGGCCTTTATCTTATCAATCAGCTTCTCATGGTCTCTGGGAAATCTCTCGAGAAGGATTGGCCATACATGCCTCAGATCACTCAGAATTGGGATGCCAACATTCAGAACCGGTTGATCGCAGAGCAGCGCAGATACGATGTTGTGGAGCAGGCCGAGTTGGCTGCACACAATCTGGACACTTTCAATCACGATCAGAGGGCTGTCTTTGATGAGATCATGCATGCAGTCAATAACAAGACTGGCCAGACGTTTTTCCTCCATGGTCCAGGTGGCACTGGCAAAACCTATGTTTACAACACCCTCTGCCATCAGCTTCGCTCTCAAGGCAAGATTGTCCTCTGTGCTGCATCATCTGGAATAGCTGCTCTTTTGCTCAAAGGCGGTCATACTTCCCATTCCTGCTTTCAGATCCCAATCATCATAAACGAGTCATCCACCTGCACCATTTCCAGAGGTTCAACACGGGCACAGCTCCTGCAGCAGACTGACTTGATCATTTGGGACGAGGCACTCATGCAGCATCGTCATTTCCATGAAGCTGTCAACCGCACTCTGAAAGATATTCTCCAATGTGACAAACCCTTTGGGGGTGTGCCTGTGGTCTTTGGGGGTGACTTTCATCAGATCCTGCCTGTCATTGAGAAGGGTTCTCGACCTCAAATCGTTGGTGCTTCTTTGCAACGCTCTGTTCTCTGGCAACACATCAAAATCCTTCATCTCAAAATCAACATGCATTTGAACACAGATGATCTTCAGGAGCGCAACTTTGCAAAGTGGCAGTTGGAGGTTGGAAAGGGTGGTCATACAGATGATGGTGGCACTATCAATCTTCCTGATCATCTCAAATGTCCTCAGAACACCATCGCCTCTCTCATCCACACCATCTATCCTGGCATCTATGATCAGGCTCAGCATTCAGATCAATACTTTTCAGAGTGGGTCATCCTGGCGAGCAAGAACGATGATGTCGACGATTTGAACCATCACATTCTTCACAATTTTCCTGGGCAGGAGCACGTCTTTCACAGTGCTGACTCGATTGCAAATGATGAGAATGCCGAACTTCTATATCCCCAAGAATATCTTAACTCCATCAACTGCTCAGGTCTACCTTTGGCGCATTTGGCACTCAAGGTCGGTGTCCCTGTCATGATACTTTGCAATCTCAACATTGCTGGAGGGGTCTGCAATGGAAGTCGGGGGATATTGACTCGGATCAGGAATAGGGTTTTGGAGATTTGGTGGATCACTGGAGATAATGCAGGAGAGACTGTTTTCATTCCACAGAAGCGACTTCGGCCTATTGAAGGTCAACTCCCCTTCACACTCTCTCAACTGCAGTTTGCTGTTCGTCTTTGCTTTTCAATGTCGATCAACAAGTCACAAGGGCAGTCAGTGAAGCATGTGGGTTTGGATTTCAGGAGTCCTGTCTTTACACATGGGCAGTTCTATGTGGCAATATCCAGGGTCAAGTCTGTCCACAATATCAAGGCAATATGGCCAAGCTCAGAGGATAGTGCAAAGACAAAAAATATTGTATATGATGAAGTGTTATTAGATTAAAATATATATTGTACATATGTAACTACTACTCATAGAAAATCAATGAACACAGTGAACAATGTGTGCCGGAGGCACATTTAAAAACCTTGTCAATAATAAAAGGAGGATGGTCAGGTGACTAGGCCGTGGGAAGTGATGAGGCCATGGGAGTTGCTCTGAGTGGATGGGAAAGTGATGACCTACTTTGAGAGTCGTGAGACATGATGACAAATATAACTCAATGGTGGGAACCTTTTTCTCAGCTAATTTTCGCCACCTCTATCTTTTTTTTTTTTTGGGTCTGGGCACTTTTTCTATATAGAGTGTAAAATTTGAGTTTAATAACAAAGTGAAGTTGGAGATTTTTTACAACATTCAAAAGAGAGGAGAGGGAGGAGAGCAGGGGTGAGAGGGTGAGGGGGTGAAGTAGTGAGGGAGAGAGGGGGGGAGGGGGTGAAGGGGGGAATGGGAGGTGGGAGTGGGTGAGGGGGTGATGGGGGAGGGGGGGGAGTGAGTAGGGGAGGGGGGAGAGAGGAGGAGGAGGATGGATGGAGAGGGGGGGAGAGGGGGGAGAGGGAGGGGAGTAGGGGAGAGGGGAGAGGGGGTGAAGGGAGGAGGGGGGTGAAGGGGTGAGGGGGAAGGAGGGGGGAGGAGATGAGGAGGGGGAGAGTGAGTAGGGGGGGAGGGAGTGAGTGAGGGGGTGATGGGGGTGAAGTATTGAGGGGATGAGGATATGAGAGTGGGAGAACATGAGAGGGGGGGGTGAGAGGGGGAGTGAGGAAGAAGGGGGAGAGAGAGGAGAGAGGGGAGAGGGAGGAGGGGGAGGGTGCATGAGGAGGTGAGGGGGGAGGGGAGGGGGGGAGAGGGGAGAAGGAGGGTGGATGGAGAGGGAGAGAGGGAAGGGGGAGGTAGGGATGGGAAGGGGATGGGGGTGAAGTAGGTGGAGAAGGGGATGGGGGTGAAGTAGGTGGAGAAGGGGATGGGTATGGGGTAGGTGGAGAAGGGGATAAGGGAGAGGGAGAGGGAGAGGGAGAGGGAGAGGGAGAGGGAGAGGTGGATGGGGATGGGGGAGATGGGGATGGGGGATGGGGGAGATGGGGATGGGGGATGGGGGAGAAGGGGATGGGGATGGGGGAGATGGGTATGGGGGATGGGAATGGGGAGGTGGGGATGGGAAGGGGATGGGGGTGAGGTAAGTGGAGAAGGGGATGAGAATGGGAGAGGTTGGGATAGTGGAGATGAGGGTGGGGAAGGGGGAGAAGAGGATGGAAATGGGGGAGATGGTTATGGGGGAGATGGGTATAGGGGAGATGGGAATGGGGGATGGAAATGGGGAGGTGGGGATGGGAAGGGGATGGGGGTGAGGTAAGTGGAGAAGGGGATGGGAATGGGAGAGGTTGGGATAGTGGAGATGGGGATGGGGAAGGGGGAGAAGAGGATGGAAATGGGGGAGATGGTTATGGGGGAGATGGGTATAGGGGAGATGGGAATGGGGGATGGAAATGGGGAGGTGGGGATGGGAAGGGGATGGGGGTGAGGTAAGTGGAGAAGGGGATGGGAATGGGAGAGGTTGGGATAGTGGAGATGGGGATGGGGAAGGGGGAGAAGAGGATGGAAATGGGGGAGATGGTTATGGGGGAGATGGGTATAGGGGAGATGGGAATGGGGGATGGGAATGGGGAGGTGGGGATGGGAAGGGGATGGGGGTGAGGTAAGTGGAGAAGGGGATGGGGATGGGGTAGGTGGAGAAGGGGATGGGGATGGGAGAGGTGGGGATAGGGGAGATAGGGATGGGGAAGAGGGAGAAGAGGAAGGTGATGGGGGGGATGGGGATGGGGAAGGTGATGGGGGAGAAGAGGAAGGAGATGGAGGAAATGAGAAGGAGGGTGGATGGAGAGGGAGAGAGGGAAGGGGGAGGTAGGGATAGGAAGGGGATGGGGGTGAAGTAGGTGGAGAAGGGGATGGGGATGGGGTAGGTGGAGAAGGGGATAAGGGAGAGGGAGAGGGAGAGGGAGAGGAAGAGGGAGAGGGAGAGGGAGAGGGAGAGGGAGAGGGAGAGGGAGAGGGAGAGGGAGAGGGAGAGGGAGAGGGAGAGGGAGAGGGAGAGGGAGAGGGAGAGGGAGAGGGAGAGGTGGATGGGGATGGGGGAGATGGGGATGGGGATGGGGGAGATGGGGATGGGGATGGGGGAGATGGGTATGGGGGATGGGAATGGGGAGGTGGGGATGGGAAGGGGATGGGGGTGAGGTAAGTGGAGAAGGGGATGGGAATGGGAGAGGTTGGGATAGCGGAGATGGGGATGGGGAAGGGGGAGAAGAGGATGGAAATGGGGGAGATGGTTATGGGGGAGATGGGTATAGGGGAGATGGGTATGGGGGATGGGAATGGGGAGGTGGGGATGGGAAGGGGATGGGGGTGAGGTAAGTGGAGAAGGGGATGGGGATGGGGTAGGTGGAGAAGGGGATGGGGATGGGAGAGGTGGGGATAGGGGAGATAGGGATGGGGAAGAGGGAGAAGAGGAAGGTGATGGGGGAGATGGGGATGGGGAAGGTGATGGGGGAGAAGAGGAAGGAGATGGGGGAAATGGGGATGGGAGAGATGTGGAAGGGGATAAACACTACAATCCACCCACGTTGACTTGGGGCCAATGGTCCCAAGTCAACTGAAGAGTTGTGTACTATCTAAAAGTCAACTAAAGAGTTGTGTAACCATGACACCCCAAGTCCAAAGGCAACTAAGGAGTTGAGTAACTGTAGTGGAATTAAGCATTGTATTATGTATATGCAAGCTGGCCCATGAAAATAAACCACCACTCACACATTCACAGACCGAGTCAAAAAATGCAATGAAGTGAACAATGTGCACTGAAGTCAAAAAATGCAATGAGATGTTGATAAAATTAATGAACACAGTGACCAACATAAGTTATACTTCACTCATGAGTGGTTCTGTATAGCAATATCATGAGTAAGGTCTGTGCACAACATCAAGGCTCTATGGCCAAGTGACAGTAGAAGTGCAAAAACCAAAAATATTGTATATAATGAAGTACTATTAGAGTAACATAGAAATGAAGTACTATGTATATAGAAATGAAGTCCATACTTATTAAATATGTTAACACATGACAGTGGAAGTGCAAAAACCAAAATAATGAAGTACTATCAGACTAACATAGAAATGAAGTCGTGACAGTGGAAGTGCAAAAACCAAAAATATTGAATATATTACTTATTAAACATGTTAACACGTGCCGGAGGCACATTCCCAACCTTGTCAATAATAAAAGGAGGATGGTCAGGTGACTAGGCCGTGGGAAGTGATGAGGCCGTGGGAGTTGCTCTGAGTGGATGGGAAAGTGATGACCTACTTTGAGAGTCATGAGACATGATGACAAATATAAGTGAAAGATGGGAACAACATGTCAGCTAATTTGGGGCCGGATCACAAATATACTAAGTGATAATGTGTGGAAACAGTATTTTTTTGGCTACAGTGTGGGATCAATTTTGGCTACAATAATATAATAATGCAGGAACAACATTTTCGGCTACATCAAAATTTTCAACTAATTTTTTTTTTTTTGGGACCTGATGACAAATATAATTACTGGGTGCTATGATGACAAATATAATAATTGGGGGATCAGAATTTTTGAGCTAATTGTTTTTTTGGGGGCCTGATGACATATAATTACTGGGTGTTGCTATGATGACAAATATAATAACTTTATGTAGGAACAACATTTTCGGCTACAGTGTGGGATCAAAATTTTCGGCTAATTTTTTTTTTGTACCTGATGACAAATATAATTACTGGGTGTTGCTATGATGACAAATATAATTAGCAACAACATTTTCAGCTACAGTGTTGGCCTGATGACAAATATAATATGGTGTTTATATGATGACAAATCTTATAACTGACTGTAGTAACCAAATTTTTGGCTACTTGGTGGCCTGTTGACAAATAAAATATAATAAGGTGTTCCTATCATGACAAATCTAATAACTGAGTGTAGGATCAATTTTTTCGGCTAATTTTTGGCTTACTGGGTGTAGGAACCAAATTTTTGGCTGAGTTTTGGCCACTTCTAGCTTTTCTGCTCTCTTTCTGGCTCTGGGCTCTTTTCCAGTGGGGTTGTTTTTGCATTCTTGGGGTATCTGTAGACCAAGGTGAAGCTCTGTGAAGTCCTACCTCCCTGGCTTCTCTTTTTTCACCAAAAAGAGTGTCTGCCAGTTGTTTTTTGGACCTCTCTCAAGGCACAGTGTGCAGGGAGATTGGGCTGGCGGGTTTGCAGTTGCCTCCCCTTCCATTTTTGGAAGTCGCTCCACTATCAACTGCCACTGTTTGCACTGATTTCACAGCCTCCTACAAGAATCTCACCTCCTCTGCTGCAGTAAGAGAGCTCTCCGATTCCCATGGACCCATCTCTACCCAACACTCCTCGATGTGTTCGAATGGCCACACAGCAAACTGAATGGGACCAACGGACCTTGGATAGCCCTACTCGCCACCGGACTCCACACCATGCTCGCACTATGCACATTGCCCAGCCACTGCTGCCATTGCCGCCAGCCCATAATATTGCCTTGCTGAATGCTGATCCTTTTATTGCTGCTCCTCCACCACCTCCTCAATACAATCACCTTCCTCCTCATTTGGCATAGCAGCTGGCAGCACTTCCTCCCCTTCCACAGATTGCAAGAGGCAGGGGCAGAGGGAGGGGAAGAGGGAGGGGAAGAGGCTCAAGTCATGCAGCTCCACCTCAGCCTGTTGTTGCTCCTTTATACAATGCAGCTTTCCCATATTATTTTAATGCCCCTCCTGCACCTCCAGTTTTTGACCCTCCTGTTCCTGCACCTCCAATTCCTGCACCTCCCATTCCTGTGGCAGCTCCTGCAATGGCCTGGACTGAACATGGTTTTCAGCATGCTGCACTGCCACCTCTATTTGCTGCTATATGTTGGTCTATCTTTCACATGATGTATGTTATCTGACAACATCATGATCTAGCCTCCCCCTCCTCCTCCTCCTCCTGTTTTTGATCCTCCTCCTGCTGTTCCTGCTGTTCCTGCTCCTATTGTCCATCTTGCCAATATCCCTCTCCATGTAGGCTTATATATGTTCTTTTGAGTATATTAACTGACAACAATGATGATGTAGCATCCTGCTCCTGCTCCTCCTGTTTTTGATCTCCCTGCACCTGTTCCTCCCATTCCTGCACCTGCTATCCCTGTTTTTGATCCCCCTGCTCCTGTTCCTCCTGTTCCTGCACCTGCTATCCCTTTTTTTGATCCCCCTGCACCTGTTCCTCCCATTCCTGCTCCTGTTGTCCCTGTTGTTCATATTCTTCCACATGTATGCTTATGTCCTTTTTGTTCATGTCTATATTTTGTGACTGACTCGATTATCCCAGGTGGCTCAACATATTGATCCTGCACCTGTTCCACTTGGGCCCCTCCCTCCTGCACACCTAGTCCTGACTGGCCTGTTCATTATCTGGGAAAAATGGATATTCAGTGTCCCAATTGTCATGCATTGCACTGGATGGCCGAGCGTCTCACTGCATCCTCCAATATAAATCCCAGATTTGGCATGTGCTGCTTGAGTGGAAAAATCATTTTGCCTCCTCTCCACCCTGTCCCACCTGAGCTTCTCCAGTTGCTCACTGCTCAGGATCACATTGGCAGGTCGTTTCGTGATCATATCCGCACATACAACAATGCTCTTGCCATGACTTCTATTGGGCACAAAATCGATGAGTCTGTTAATGAAGGTGAAGAGGCTGTGAACGATGGTGTTGGCCCCTATGTCTTCAAACTGCATGGCGAGCTGTCCCACAGGATTGGCTCTCTTCTTCCACAAGAGGGTGAATCTCCAGTGTATGCTCAGCTTTACATTTATGATCCAGCTGATGCAGCCAACTTTCGCATGGCCAATGCCTGGAACACTCACCTTGATCACCACACTTTGCTCACCCTCCAGGACATGCTCCACCGTCTCCATCCTGCAGTTCAGATGTACAAGCAGGCCCATGAGCTTACCAGGAACTTGCCTCCACACCAGCAGTGCAAGATAGCTTTGCGCTTTGATCAATCCTGTGACCGTCACCGCTACAATCTTCCTGATGCCACCAACAATGAGATTGCGGTCATTCTTCCAGGTGATGGTGATCAGCCACAGAGCACACGTGATATCATTCTCTACCGCAGGCATGGCCCTCCCCTTCAGTGCATCACCGATGTCCATCCCCTCTATCCTGCTCTTCACTATGTCCTCCTTTTTCCTACTGGCCAGCTCCAATGGCATCCTCAAATCGAGTTTGCAGCTGCTAATGAAGGCGGTGCAAGGGTTTGCAAGCATGTGTCCAAATCAGATTTCTACTGCTATCGTCTCCACCCCCGACCGCCTGCTATCGAGCCTCAGCATATATTCTTGAGTGGAAAGCTCTTTCAGGAGTTTGTTTGTGACCAGTGGGCAACTTCAGAGCAGGATCGGTTGTGCTTTATCATGATGAATCAGGACACTATTCATGGTGAAGTCTATATGGGCTTGGCTGATGCTGTGGCTGCAAATGTGGATGCAGACACAGAGTCTCTCGGTCAAAGAATCATCCTGCCTTCTTCATTCGCAGAAAGCACACGTCATATGCAGCAGCTTCTTCAGGATGCCTTGGCTATCAATCGCTACTTCAAGGGTGGTGATCTCTTTCTGACCATGACTGCAAACCCCACTTGGCCAGAGATTCAGGATGAGCTCAAGCCTGGGCAGACTGCTGCCGATCGCCCTGACTTGGTCGTTCGTGCATTCCATGCAAAGCAGAAGGAGATGATCAAAGACATCGAGGCTGGGATCTTTGGCAAGGCACTCTCTTATGTGTTTGTGATCAAGTTTCAGGAGCATGGCCTGCCTCACATGCACTGCATTATCTTTCTTGATGGGGAGTCCAAGCTTCGCACTCCTGAGCAGATAGACAGCCTCATGTGCTCAGAGTTTCCTGACGACAATCCTGAGCTGCTCGAGTTGGTCAAGAAGTTCATGGTCCATAAACCCTGTGGTGCAGAGAACCCTACAGCTCCTTGCATGGTGAATGGACAGTGCTCCAAAAATTTCCCCAAGCCATTCAGGGATCAGACAACCATCTCTGAGGATGCCTATGCCTCCACCAGGCATCAGAACACTGGAAAGACATATCAGGTTCGGGGAAAGCAGGTTGACAATCGCTGGGTTGTCACTTATTCACCCTATCTCCTCTGGAAGTACCGCTGCCACATCAACATCGAGTCCATTGCCTCCATCAAAGCTGTCAAATACATCTACAAATATGTGTACAAAGGTCATGATCACATCACCATGCAGTTTGGGACTTGCAACAATGAAGTCAAACAGTATCTGGACGCTCGCTATATTTCTGCCTGCGAGAGCATTTGGCGCCTCTTTCATTTACCTATGCACTCTGCTTCTCCCAATGTCGTCCGACTTCAGATCCACCTCCCTGGCCAGCAGTATGTCACTTGGAATCAGAATGGTCCACGGTCTATCCAACAAATCGTCCAGCATGCTGCACAGCGTGACACCACCCTCACTGGCTATTTCAAAGCCAATCAGCAGTATCCAGAGCTGGCACAGGATCTTCTCTATCAGGACTTTCCCTCCAAATTCGTATGGGATCAGAAAGCCCACAAGTGGAAGCCCAGACAGAGAGGGTTCGCTATTGGGAGGATGTACTACACTCAGCCTACTGCAGGTGAACGCTTCTACCTCAGGCTTCTTCTGACAGCTGTCAAGGGTGCAACATCATATGAACATCTGTGCACTTTTCAGGGAAATGTCTATCCCTCATTCAGAGAAGCATGTCTGGCACGTGGCCTTTTGGAGGATGACCAAGAGTGGGTGCAGTGTTTGGAGGAAGCAAAGTCCATGGCAACAGGTCGTCAGCTCCAGCAACTCTTTGTCACTATTCTTCGTGATTGTGCACCCTCTGATCCTGTCCAGCTTTGGAACACATACTGGCCCCACATTTGCGATGACCTGCGGTATCAGCTCCAGCACAACAATATCCGTCTCAACCCTACCGATGACGATGTGCAGGATTATGGCCTCTACTTGATCAACCAGCTTCTCTTATCCTCTGGCAAATCTCTCAGCAAGGATTGGCCATACATGCCTCAGATCACTCAGAATTGGGAAGCCAACCTCGAAAACCAGTTGATTGCAGAGCAGCGCAGATATGATGTTGTGGAGCAGGCTGAGTTGGCTGCACAGAACTTGGACACTTTCAATCCAGACCAGAGAGCTGTCTTTGAGGAGATCATGCATGCTGTCGACAACAAGACCGGCCAGACCTTTTTCCTCCATGGTCCCGGTGGCACAGGCAAAACCTTTGTATACAACACTCTGGCCCATCAGCTTCGTTCTCAGGGCAAAATCGTCCTCTGTATAGCATCATCTGGCATTGCTGCACTCCTGCTCAAAGGTGGCTCCACTTCTCATTCATGTCTCCAGATCCCTCTCATCATCAATGAGTCATCCACCTGCTCTATCTCCAGAGGTTCAATTCGGGCAAAGCTGTTGCAGGAGACTGACTTGATCATTTGGGATGAGGCACTCATGCAGCATCGTCATCTCCATGAAGCTGTCAACCGCACTCTCAAAGACATTCTCCAATCTGATCAACCCTTTGGTGGCATTCCTATTATTTTTGGGGGCGACTTTCACCAGATCCTGCCTGTTATCGAGAGGGGTTCACGGCCTCAGATTGTTGGTGCTTCCTTGCAGCGCTCTGTTCTTTGGCAACATATTAAAGTTCTTCATCTCAAAATCAACATGCGATTGAACACAGATGATCTTGAAGAGCGACAGTTTGCAAAGTGGCAGCTGGAGGTTGGAAAGGGTGATCATACAGATGAGGGTGGCAACATCGAACTTCCCAACCATTTCAAGTGTCCTGAAAACACTCTGGCTTCCCTCATCGACACCATCTATCCTGGCATCTATAATCATGCTCAGCATCCCGATCAATACTTCTCAGAGCGGATTGTCCTGGCAAGCAAAAATGACGATGTGGATGATTTGAACCATTACATTCTTCAGAGGTTCCCTGGAGAGGAGCAAGTGTTTCACAGTGCAGACTCTATTGCAAACAATGAACTTCTGTATCCACCTGAATACCTCAACTCAATCAACTGCTCCGGTCTACCTTTGGCACACTTGGCACTCAAGGTTGGCGTCCCTGTGATGATACGTCGCAATCTCAATATTGCTGGAGGGGTCTGCAATGGTTCTCGAGGTATTTTGACTCGGATTCAGAACAGAGTGTTGGAGGTTCGGTTGATTACTGGAGATCATGCGGGAGAGAAGGTGTTTATTCCATGGATGCGACTGCAGCCAATCGAAGGACAACTCCCTTTCACTCTGTCTCGACTTCAATTTCCTGTTCGACTGTGCTTTTCAATGTCGATCAACAAATCCCAGGGACAGTCAGTGCAGCATGTGGGATTAGATTTCAGGAGTCCTGTCTTCACTCATGGGCAGTTTTATGTAGCGATATCACGAGTAAGGTCTGTGCACAACATCAAGGCAATATGACCAAGTGACAGTGGAAGTGCAAAAACCAAAAATATTGTATATAATGAAGTACTATTAGAGTAACATAGAAATGATAACATAGAAATGAAGTTGTGACAGTGGAAGTGCAAAAACCAAAAATATTGAATATATTACTTATTAAACATGTTAACACGTGCCGGAGGCACATTCCCAACCTTGTCAATAATAAAAGGAGGATGGTCAGGTGACTAGGCTGTGGGAAGTGAAGAGGCCGTGGGAGTTGCTCTGAGTGGATGGGAAAGTGATGACCTACTTTGAAAGTCGTGAGACATGATGACAAATATAACTCAATGGTGGGAACCTTTTTCTCAGCTAATTTTCGCCACCTCTATCTTTTTTTTTTTTTGGGTCTGGGCACTTTTTCTATATAGAGTGTAAAATTTGAGTTTAATGACAAAGTGAAGTTGGAGATTTTTTACAACATTCAAAAGAGAGGAGAGGGAGGAGAGCAGGGGTGAGAGGGTGAGGGGGTGAAGTAGTGAGGGAGAGAGGGGGGAAGGGGGTGAAGGGGGGATGGGAGGTGGGAGTGGGTGAGGGGGTGATGGGGGAGGGGGGGGAGTGAGTAGGGGAGGGGGGAGAGAGGAGGAGGATGGATGGAGAGGGGGGGAGAGGGGGGAGAGGGAGGGGAGTAGGGGAGAGGGGAGAGGGGGTGAAGGGAGGAGGGGGGTGAAGGGGTGAGGGGGAAGGAGGGGGGAGGAGATGAGGAGGGGGAGAGTGAGTGAGGGGGGGAGGGAGTGAGTGAGGGGGTGATGGGGGTGAAGTATTGAGGGGATGAGGATATGAGAGTGGGAGAACATGAGAGAGGGGGAGTGAGGAAGAAGGGGGAGAGAGAGGAGAGAGGGGAGAGGGAGGAGGGGGAGGGTGCATGAGGAAGTGAGGGGGGAGGGGAGGGGGGGAGAGGGGAGAAGGAGGGTGGATGGAGAGGGAGAGAGGGAAGGGGGAGGTAGGGATAGGAAGGGGATGGGGGTGAAGTAGGTGGAGAAGGGGATGGGGATGGGGTAGGTGGAGAAGGGGATAAGGGAGAGGGAGAGGGAGAGGGAGAGGGAGAGGGAGAGGGAGAGGGAGAGGGAGAGGGAGAGGGAGAGGGAGAGGGAGAGGGAGAGGGAGAGGGAGAGGGAGAGGGAGAGGGAGAGGGAGAGGGAGAGGGAGAGGTGGATGGGGATGGGGGAGATGGGGATGGGGATGGGGGAGATGGGTATGGGGGATGGGAATGGGGAGGTGGGGATGGGAAGGGGATGGGGGTGAGGTAAGTGGAGAAGGGGATGGGAATGGGAGAGGTTGGGATAGCGGAGATGGGGATGGGGAAGGGGGAGAAGAGGATGAAAATGGGGGAGATGGTTATGGGGAAGATGGGTATAGGGGAGATGGGTATGGGGGATGGGAATGGGGAGGTGGGGATAGGAAGGGGATGGGGGTGAGGTAAGTGGAGAAGGGGATGGGGATGGGGTAGGTGGAGAAGGGGATGGGGATGGGAGAGGTGAGGATAGGGGAGATAGGGATGGGGAAGAGGGAGAAGAGGAAGGTGATGGGGGAGATGGGGATGGGAAAGGTGATGGGGGAGAAGAGGAAGGAGATGGAGGAAATGGGGATGGGAGAGATGTGGAAGGGGATAAACACTACAATCCACCCACGTTGACTTGGGGCCAATGGTCCCAAGTCAACTGAAGAGTTGTGTACTATCTAAAAGTCAACTAAAGAGTTGTGTAACCATGACACCCCAAGTCCAAAGGCAACTAAGGAGTTGAGTAACTGTAGTGGAATTAAGCATTGTATTATGTATATGCAAGCTGGCCCATGAAAATAAACCACCACTCACACATTCACAGACCGAGTCAAAAAATGCAATGAAGTGAACAATGTGCACTGAAGTCAAAAAATGCAATGAGATGTTGATAAAATTAATGAACACAGTGACCAACATAAGCCATACTTCACTCATGAGTGGTTCTGTATAGCAATATCATGAGTAAGGTCTGTGCACAACATCAAGGCTCTATGGCCAAGTGACAGTAGAAGTGCAAAAACCAAAAATATTGTATATAATGAAGTACTATTAGAGTAACATAGAAATGAAGTACTATGTATATAGAAATGAAGTCCATACTTATTAAATATGTTAACACATGACAGTGGAAGTGCAAAAACCAAAATAATGAAGTACTATCAGACTAACATAGAAATGAAGTCGTGACAGTGGAAGTGCAATATTGAATATATTACTTATTAAACATGTTAACACGTGCCGGAGGCACATTCCCAACCTTGTCAATAATAAAGCGAGATCGGTCACGTGAAGGTGGCGTGGGTAAATGGATGACAAACTCAGAAGGGGTGGGAGTTCCATGACTAACCCTCTACTGTGAGAAAATGATGACAAATATAAGTCATAGGTGGGAAATGAAATTCTCGGCTAATTTTTCGCCACCTCAAACTTTTTTTTTTTGGCTCTGGGCTCATTGGCTATGTAGAATAATGTCTGCATGGCATGTAAGGTGCTATATTGCAGTGTTTTCTGAATAAAATTTGACTGAGGGGCAACTGTCATCCTTTTACTATGCTGTGAAAGCTGACTAAGCGAACCTCGCAGGCTGAACAAAATGCAAAAACCTGATCATGACCTTGGCACATGACCTAAAGAAGATGAATTAGACACATCATATTGTATTAGTCAGTAACAAGTGGATCAATAAAATGTTATTTGCAATTCTATAAGTGAGGTTATTACAAAGTCAGGTCAGTATTGAAATTAGTTTGAATTGAAAATTGAGTTCAGGACAAAGTTAAATCAGTAAAATATAAGAGTTACAATTGAGTTCATTATGAAGTAAAGGAAATAAAAATTACTTGAATACAGTAAGTTTAAAAATTGAGTTCGTTACAAAGTAAAGTCAGTAAAATAACAGTTACAAATGAGTTCATTATGAAGTAAAGTCTATGAAAATTAGTCTAGAAATGAGTCAAGTTTAAAAATGTGTCAGTAAAAAATAAGTCTGTAAAATAATCTTTGAAATAAGGCATTTGATATAAAATAAAATTACAGTTACCATTATGAAGTCAACTCAATAAGAATTAGTTCAATACAAAGTCATTATGCAGACTTACTAACAAGTTATAATTTGAGTTCATTATAATGTAAAGTCAGTAAATATTACTTTAATACAGACAATGTGAAGTTGGAGATTTTTTACAAAATTTAAAGAGAGGAGAGGGAGGTGAGCAGGGGTGAGGGGGTGAAGTAGTGAGGGGGTGAGGGAGTAAGGGAGGGAGGAGAGGAGAGGAGGAGGATGATGGAGAGGGGTGAGGGGGTGAAGTAGTGAGGGGGTGAGGGGGTGAAGTAGTGAGGGGGTGAGGGAGTAGGGGAGGGGGGGAGGGGAGGAGGAGGATGGATAGAGAGGGGGGAGGGGGTGAAGTAGTGAGGGGGGGAGGGAGTGAGGAGGTGAGGGAGTGAGGGAGAGAGGAGGGGAGGGAGTGAGAAAGTGGAGAGTAGGTGAGGATAAGAGAGTGGGAGAAGGTGAGAGGGGGGGGGTGAGAGGAGGGGGTGAGGAAGAAGGGGGAGAGAGAGGAGAGAGAGGAGGGGGGGAGAATGGAGGGTGCATAAGGGGGTGAGGGGGGAGGGTGCATAATGGGGTGAGGGGAGAGGGGAGGGGGGAGGGGAGGGGAGGAGAGGGGGGGAGAGGAAAGGGATGGGGGAGAGGCGAGAGGAGGGAGGGGAGGGGGGAAAGGGGAGGAGAGAAAGGAGATGGGGGAGAGGGGGGAGGGGATGGGGTAGGTAGGCATGGGATGGGGGAGGGGATGGGGTAGGTGGACATGTGATGGGATGGGGTAGGTGGGCATGGGATAGGGATGGGGTAGGTGGGCATGGGATAGGGATGGGGTAGGTGGGCATGGGATGGGGATGGGGTAGGTGGGCTTGTTGGGGATGGGGATGGGGAAGGGGATAAACACCAGGGCATGGGATGGGGATGGGGTAGGTGGGCATGTTGGGGATGGGGATGGGGAAGGGGATAAACACCACAACCACCCCACGTTGACTTGGGGCCAACGGTCCCAAGTCAACTGAAGAGTTGCGTACCATCTAAAAGTCAAATAAAAAGTTGTGCATCCATGAATAAAATGCAGTGAGGTGTTCATTAGAAAATGAACCACCACTTACACATTCACAGACTGAGTCAAAAAATGCAATAAGATGTTTGTTGATAAAATTAATGAACACAGTGAATCACGTGTGCCAAAGGCACATTTAAAAACCTTGTTTTAGATAATCCCATCAACCATCACTCCCATCATTCCCACAAAATGACTGTAGCATATGTTATGCGCATCGTCCCATCAATCATCACCGATCAATCACTGATCTCAGCCGAAAAACTCCCCCATTTAGCTCGCCATCACTCCCACAAAACGGTCGTAACATATGTAGTAGATGATAATAAGTGAAATGTACATTGTCCCAGTATAGTAAAAGTTCTTGTTCTATTGCTTCAATATATCATTGAAATATAAAACCACACTTATCGCATTCTAAATCTCTTGTAGTCTCTCTTTGTGTCTGATGGCACTTATATGCAACAAAATAGTTTATTCTGGATGAGCAGTGCAAGTCAAAATGGTTTCAAAACAGCTATACAGTGGCCAATATCATTTGAAGTAGTACAAAGTCATTCAAAGTGTCACAAAATTATTTGAAAGCATTTGAAATGTCTCAAAGTTGTTCAAAGTTGTTCAAAGTTGTTTGAAGTAGTGCAAAATGGTTCAAAAATGTTCGAAAAGAGTTTGTGGTCAATTTTGTGGCATTTGTAGCAGTTCAGAGCATCTGTCATAGTGTGTCAATATGATTGGAAAGTTTCTCCAGACCTTAGAGCATGCAGTGGACCTATCATCATGCCCAAACCTGCTGATTATCGGTTAGCCTCGTTCCAAGTCCCTATTGCATACAGAATCTGTGAAATGGATTATTGTGAGACTTAGCATGGTTTATACACAAAGGACAGTCTCTTTTTAGTTCTTTTCCTTTATTACTCCTCCATTATATAATACATCTCTGTCTTCTCCAGATTCCAGTCTCCTTTTTGGCCTTGTGCCTTAACTCATATCTTTTGCCTCATGTACTACACATGTTTTATTTCCTTTTCAGTACTATCTCTTCAAAATGTATATAGACTTGTACTAGTTACTTAGAAAACCAGAGAAAAAGTTACCCTCTCACTCATCATCTGATTTAAGAGCCATTCTCTTGAGTCTTAGCTTGCGTTGTATCTTGAAGTTCTGCAAAATATCATAAACTTCTTTGAACTTTTGTATTGCTCCTCGTCTTATCACACATCACCTATCATCTCTCAACAAACACTTTTTATTTGCTATATTTGCTCCTCGACACCAGTCCAATACCTTCAACCTTCTTCAAAACTTCTTCAAACTATTTCATACACCTTCAAACCTTCTTCAAACTACTTTGCACGTCTTCGAACCTATTTTGAACTCTTTAGAACAACTTTGTATGCTCCTAAAGCCTATTTGCAATATGCCCCATTATTTTACATCACTCACTACAACTTTTGGGTATCAACAGTAATATTTAGTGCCAACTTGCACCCTTCCTCTAGCCTGTGTTATACTTCCTAAGCCTTTTAACAGGTTTTTGTTAGGTTTCCAGGTCAAGTATTATCACCAGCGGGAGGAGAGGCAGGGTGCAGAGCAGTGAGAGGAACAGTGGGATATGGAGTAGGCATAGCAGCAGGTGGGACATAAGGAGGGACCTGATCAGAATGGGCAGAAAAAGTAGGATTAATAGCAGGCAGTATGGAAGACAAATTGGAGAAATTTTTATTAATATCAAAGACATGTGGATGAGGGGCACATGGGTGACAATGATGGAAGTGCTCAATGGTTTCTTTTTGAGAATAGTAGGAATTCTCGGACTCAGAAAGTGATTTATTTCCATTGAATTAGATATTCATAATGGTGGCCAATTTTGTGGCAGTCAAGAAGGGACTTGATATCAAAGGCAGGATCATCTGCAAGGTTGAACGGTTGAGGAAATGAGTGAGCATGAAATTCAGAGGGGGCAGAATATGGTTCAAGGAGGGAAATATTGAAGACAGGATGTAGGCAGGAGAGATAAAGTGGAAGTTGTAGGAGGTAGGAGTTACAGTGGACTTTGTGAATAACAAAATATGGATGAAGGCAGCAATGGTCAAGCTTGAAGGAGGGTCTGGTAGTCTTTATATTGCAATGAATGAGCCAAACAAGTTGATCAGGTTTGAATTTGGGAGGTGGCAAAGCATTCTTGTTATGATACTTTGCCTGTTGCTCTTGAGCATGAAGGAGTTCAGCATAAATGATATCCAGATGAGACACAAGATTCACAGCTGCAGGAACAGATGAGCACTCAGTGATTCTGGTTCAAAGGTGGGGTGGAAGGCATAGTTGGTGAAGAATGGAGAGCATTTGGTAGAGGAATTGTCAAGATTGTTGAAGGTGAATTTGCCAAGGGGCAGGTAATCTACCCAATCATCCTGTTGGTAAGAGCAATATGCATGTAAGTAGGTCTCAATGGTCTGATTTGTGCACTCTGTCAGAATATCAGTCTGAAAATGATACACAGTAGCCATTCAAGCATTAATTTTGAGAAGTGAAATGAGTTTGAACCAAAATTTTGATACAAAAACAGAACCATGGTCAGAAATAATTGAATCAGGGAGACTGTGATAATGAAAAGTGTGGTTGAGAAAGAGCCACGCTAATTGAAGCACATCTATAGTCTTGTTGCATGGAATAAAATGTCCATACCACATGAAGTGGTCACCAATGACCCAGATAGAATCCTAACCATGGGAAACAGGTAACTCAACAATGAAATCCATGGAAATGGACTTCCAAGGATGCTCTTGGATGTCAAGAGGTTTGAGGAGACCATGAGGCTTGTGGTGAGGGAGTTTAATATAAGGACAAGTGTCACAGGCTTCAACATAATTCCAGACAAATGTTTGCATGCCAGGCCAAGAGTAGTCACACAAGATGAATCCTAAAGTTCGAGTTCATCCCAGATGGCCTGAGATACAAGAATCATGATGAGAAAAAAAAATGTCAGTATATAAGGGTTTAGGAACAAAAAGTTTTCCATTGTAGAAGATGAGACCACTTTCAGCAGTGAAGTTGGAATTTCTATGAGCAAGTGCCTCCTGCCACTCACTGTCCTCCTGAGATGCAGTCTTGAAGCACTCGAGAAGAACCAAGTTGTCTATGGTGAGGGTGGTGATTGCACTAGCATGAAAGTGGGAGTTGGGAGGATTAGATAAGGAATCTGTGGAAGGAAGGAGTTTCTCAGTGTGTGAGGAAGTGAAAATAGAGTATATTTGCAACCACCCAAACACCAAATCTAACAAAAATTTAGCGAAAATTTGATCCTTCCCATTTGAGCAAATGTGACGCCTTGTCACTCTTCTCACAGTCGTGATAAGGCGCGTCCACCGAGCACCCACCATCATCAACGTCCCGCCCGCGATCCGTCCACGATGGACACGCTAAAGCTGGCCCTCATGGCGGCTCCGATTCTTCTAGAACCTGTCCCGCCGCCTCCTGATCCTGATCCAGGACTTCTCGCTGCTATTCTAGGTCACGATGCTGCTCATGATCAAGTGACTGCCTTGATGCAGATCCAGCTCGAAACTCCATTAAAACGCCATGTTCCATGTCCTTCTCAAAATGGTGACGGCGGCCTGCGCGAGCTGGTACAACTCTTTCATGGTGAAAGGCGCGACGCGTCGTGAACTAGTGGTCTTGGGCTGGGATGGCTCTGTGGACTGAGAAGGCACTGTCGCACGTGCAGGATCGAGGGGGGGTGTAGCATGAAGTCCCGCCGCCGAGTTGTGGTCAGCCATCCGAGGATTGGAAGCTGTGAGTGTCGCGACAGAGGGGTAGGGGGGATCGGAATCATCCACATCGTTGTGGTCCGAAAATGGAGTCAAAGGGTGCAGGAAAGGAGTGGCAGAGGAGTTGGACTGGGAGAAAGCGAGTATGTGCTGAGAAATATGCATCATTACGCGAAATGTAGAGTATAGAGGGAGATGCAAGATGAAGGAGAGATGTCGCATTGAGGATTAAACAGAGTCACGCGTGTCCAAATCCGGAACGTGACCCTACCAAAAGTGGTCAAGGAAAATTCCCACGCTTCTAACGAAATTTTGAAACGCAGTGCAAATACACTCTAATGAGTCAATATTGACCCAAAAAAACTTCATCATCTTTTTTAGGGAAGAAGTTAGGCCAGCGAGAAGGGCCATCAGCCACATTCTCAATACTGGGACCCCAGATCAGCTTGAAGTCGAACTCAGAGAGAAACATCACCCAATGCACCTGGTAGCAGTAATAGGTCCATGGTGCACTCTAGGGTCTGGGAAGGGTTCCAAATGCATCAACACATTACGACTTCTGATTCCAACCCCTATAAATCCAACAGACTCAATTTTGAACCAATTTTGAACTTTTTAAACAACTTTGCGACATTTTGAATGCCTTCAAACAACTTCACACCACTTTGAACAACATTAGCTGCCATATAGCTATCTCAAAACCCTTTCAATACACACAGCGCAACAGGCATAAACTACTGCATTGCATATTGAGCACTACCAGACACAAAGAGAGACAACAAAAGACTTAGGATGTGATAATAGCACTTTTGGGTCTCAATGATATATTGAAGCAATAAGATAAGTAATTTTACTATATGGGGACACTGTATGTTTCAATTATTATTATTTATCATTTGTTTTATGACTTACAAAATCCTTTATTGTTGTGTATATTGCCTCATGTTCTCCACATGTTATATTTCTTTTCTAAGTACTATCTCTTCAAAATGTATATAGACTTGTACTAGTTACTTAGAAGAACAGAGAAGAAGTTACCCTCTCCATTATTGTCTAATTTAAGAGTCATCCTCTTGAGTCCAAGTCTCATTTCATATTTCTAAGTTCTGTGAATTACTGCAAACTTCTTCAAACTTTCATACTAGCCTCTTGACTTATCATGTATTGCATATCATCACTTGAAAACACTTCCAATTCACTATATTCATCCCCCAATATCCTTCAAAGCTATTCCTATTCTTCCCTGAATTTCTTGAACATCTTCAATCTTCCTCGAAACTACTTCAAACTTCTTTGAACCTCTTTGAACCTTTTTTGAACACAGCTCACCATTCCACACCTCTAACCATGACCCTTGGGTAACAGCAGTGATATTTAGTACCAACTCGCACCCTTCCTGTAGCCTGTGTTATACTTCTTAGGCCTTTTAACAGGTTTTTGTTAGGGTTCCAGATCAAGTATTATCAGTGGTTGAGGATTTGAGAGGACATAAAGTAAACAAGATTATGATGATCTGAAATTACTGAAATGGGTGAGGGTAAGTCCATTAACCATGCACACATGTCTCCAAAAGATTTAACAATGGCTAGGAGTTCTTTGTCGTGGATCTCATAATTGATTTCAGCAGGCATGAACTTGTGAGAGTAGAACATGACTGGATGAAGGTCGCCATTATGATCCAGCTGCTGAAAGACACCAGACAAAGCAAAGTCAGATGCATCAGTGGACAGTGTACAGGGTTGTTGAGAATCAAAATGCTGGAGTACAGGAGAGGTAGTGAACTGATGCTTCAGTTCATGGAATGCAGAATGAGCATCATGTGAAAAGGAGAACATGGTGCCTTTTTTGGTCAGTTTTGTCAATGGAATAGTAATGCGAGAGTAGCCATCAAGGAAATGACAGTAAAACTTGGAGAAACTGAGAGAAGATTGAAGTTCCTTGGTAGTAGAGGGTTTGGGCCATGAGAGAATGGTGTCGAGTTTCTTGGGATTCATCTTGATGCCATCAGCACCAAGAACATAGCCCAAGTACTCTACTTTGGACTTGTCCCAATCACATTTTGCAGGATTGGCACAAAGGTGATGGTCCCAAAGACAGTAGAGCACAAGTTTGATGTGGATGTCATGCTCTTCCTGAGTTCTAGAGAAAATAAGTATGTTATCAAGGTAAACCACACAAAAGATATCCAGGTGGTCATGAAGAACATCCTGTATAAAAGATTGGAATGCTGCAGGAGCATTAGTGAGACCATAAGGGACAATGAGATGTTCAAAAAGTCCAAGGTGAGTGCAAAAAGCTGTTTTCCACTCATCACCCTCTCAGATGCAAAGGTGACTGTAAGCAGATTTGAGATCAATAACAGAGAAAATTTTGCAACCTAACCTTGAACATGGTCAAAGAGGTCATTAGCGAGAGAAATAGGATATTGGTTTTTTCATATGATAGTGTTGAGGCCACAAAAATCAACACAAAGTTGAATGTCGCCAGTTTTCATGCAAGTAAAGAGAACAGGAGCTCTGGCAGAGGAGGTGGAGTGCTGAATGTGACCATACTTGAGGTTGGACATGACATACTCAGCAACAGCATGTCACTCAGTGGGAGTAAGTCAATAAATTGGACCAAAAGGAGGTGATTTGCCTCCTTCAATCTCAATCTCAATGTTGAAAGAGCGGTGTTCAGGAAGTTTGTCGAATGCAATAGGATTGAAAACTGTATCTGACCAGGGTATTTGTCAGGCACAAAGTGGGAGGGGTCATCAGGAGAGGATGGGGGAGGTTCAGGTGGAGGTGGGGGAGTTGAAACATCATCTAAATCATCAGACACAGAAGTGGCAGTTGCCTAGATATAGGCAGGGGAGCCAACTGGATGAAAACGAAAAAGAGAAATATTTTCTGTAGAGTGTTTGGAACTTGGTTGGACTAACCATCCAAATGTTTGGAGTAGCCAGAGGAGAGATAGGTGAAGGCTGACCATAGCCATGCAAATGCACAAAAGCAGAGAGAAAGCTGGTACCAGGAGCAAGAGTGGACAAGCAGTCCTGAGCCATATCATCAGGTCCAATATCTGGAGTGGGAGGAGGAGAGGGAGGAGGAGGAGAAAGAGTTTTAACAGCAGTAGAGGTGGAGTCAGATAGACCAAAACCTATTCCGAGAGAAGCCACAGAATTAAAAGAAGAGGTAGTGATGTTGGGCTGGAGACCAAAGCCTCAAGCAGAAACTGTAACAGGGTGAGAGCGAGAAATACTACAACAATCGAGAGAGTGATTTGCCTCAGCCCAATCAATCTTTGGATTGTGGTGATGGAGCCAATCCAAGCCAAGAATGACTGGATAGCCCATGGAAGCAATTGCAAGAGGTCATATTTCAGTATGAGCCCCAATGGAAACATTAGTGAGCACGTTATGGGTGATCAAACCAGATGCAATAGGATGATCATCAACTGCAACAATCAGAACAGGGACATCCTTCAGACATCAAGTAAGGGAGTGATGTGATGCAAAACACTCTGAAATACAGGAAGCAGATGCACCACAATCAATGAAAGCATAAGTGTTAACAGACTTGCACTTAGAAAAAGAGAGACAAATAGAAATAAAGAAATGAGACAGAAAATAAAGAGAAGGACCAGAAGAAGCAAAAAGAAATTGAGGAGAAGATTTAAAATTCACAACCCAAGATCCATCCGTCAGATGGACATGGGTGGGCACCAGTGCATGTTGAGGTGCAGATTGTGTCCCATCATCAACCGGGTGCCCTGGGATGGGTGAGCAACTGGTTATGCTTTTCCCAAAACAGTAGAAGCTTTGGGAGCAGCAAAAGCTTTCTTCACATGTTTGGACATGTTTGGGCAATTATTGATGCCATGCTTACCTCCACAGTAGCTGCAGAGGCCTTCATGGCGATGTCATTCGTGCTCTTCCTTGGAAAGCAGAGCACGTGGACTAGTTTTGGTGGCATCAATTTCCATGGGAGTACCAGGAGAGATGGTGGGTGGTGCCGCAGGAGTATGAGAAGAGGCAGGTGAAGCACTGAATATAGAAGAACGTTTAGCAGAAGAAGAGGAGTTGTTGCCAGTAGGTTTGGAAGTTTTCTTCTTGTGTGCACAGCGATGAAGAGAATTGTCAATGGAAATGCAAAGTTCGACATATTCATTGAAATTGGTCAGGACATCTTTCCATTTAACCAAAGCTAAGGCATCTTGAATGTTGTTCTTGAGTCTTTTGTGGAAGTACTCAATTTTGAGTGACTTGTTGAGATCAAGGTCGACGAGGAGTTTGCAGAAACGAGAGGCAAAGGTGGCACATGATCCAGTTTGTCGAAGCAGTTCCATCTTGAGTACAGGTGCAAAAGTCAGTGTTGCATCAACTTTGAGAATTCAACTTGGTTTAGTAGTTGCTAAGTCAAATTGTGCAGCATCAATGAGAGAGTCCTCAGTGGCAGAAGATTGATGATCAGAGTCCCAAAAATGATTACGGAAGGCATCTAAAGCCCTCCCAATCATGGAGAAGGTGAGATCAAAGGAAACTGTTCTTGATGGTGTAGTACCAGGACTTGGGACGACCATCTTTCAGGTAGCCAGAAAGATAGGGAAAAATTGAAGAGATTCTTGGTTGAACCAAACTGTAATGGGTGCAATACAACTGAGTGATAAGAACAAGAATGAGCTCGAAGAAGATCAAAACTGGTGTTGGTTCAACGAAGAGTAATACAAGTTGGGAAGGCCCAATCAGTATGAGACTGGTAACTGCCGAGACTTTCGAGAGAATACAAATGATGAGTAACTAGAAAGGCCGTGATTGTGTATTAGTAAAGTGACCATGAATAAATAGAAAGGCCGTAAACTATGTAGAGAGACGAGTCCATGTGGGGGTGACCATAACCCTCACAATTTACCGGAATATTTTCCGCAACTCTAACAGCAAAGTCACATGACATTATTAAACGCGCTTATCACATGACGGTGAACCTCCTTCAGTGCCACCATGGACCCGACAAGTTCTTTATCTGAAGGCTTCTCTCATTTGTCTGTAGGCGATCTAAGCACGCTGCATGAGTCCATATCCAGAGATACGAATCCTACACTGGCTCAAATATCACGCGAGCGCGATCTATTCACTGACGACGATCACAAACCCCTCGATGCGGCAATCATGAAGGCATTCAGCCCTCATAGGATGTTTAATGTGGAGCCCGATTTTCCTTCACTGCTTTCTAACATTACTCTTGGAGACAAGAGACTCGTCACTTTTCCGCCGGATGAAGCGGAGGAGCTGCTGACGCGCCAATCGTCCATCAATGCGGTGTTACAGAAAGCATGGAAAGACGGATCATTCAAAGAAGTTCGGAAGTTAGGTGCGTTTTGTGTGCTACGCAACTTATTTCCAAGCCCTTAGTCGTCATTGAAGCAATCCTATGGCCTGTGGTGCGAGAAGCTCGTAGGTGGTTCTCTGCGTTCTTGTAATTGGGATTGGTGACGACAGCTAAGTTGTAGCAAAAAGGCGCCATCTGCTTCCAAATGAGGATGTAGAACTGACCAGTGCGTAACTGGTGGTGGTTCATGACGGCTTATTTCATCGGCGCGATTCTCTAGACAAAGGTGTTTATTATTCTAGCTCTTGTTTGGCTTTGCTAACCCTATTTTCGAAGCTCTGCGCTCCGCCTGGCGTGATAGTTACTTGGGAAATAATCATCAACTCCTGTTCGACAATATTAACGCACTCCCACGAACAGAAAAGGCTTATTCTAACCAAATTGCCATCGTTCAGAGCTCCGGCACGGGAAAATCTCGCATGGTCCACGAGCAAGCGAACCTGGTCTTCACCATTCCGTTTAATCTAAGAGAAAAGGGCGACAATCAAGGTCCTTTTTTCGTTTTTCGAATTCCTTGGGCGCTTTTGATGTACGAACGCAGACCTGGCCTTCCCCATCCCTGACGATGCTGTCCGTGATTACCTCGTCACAACCTCTCTATCGGATGATCAGCACATTCTGAAAACCAATTATCTAAAGTTTTTCGGTAGTCTGTTCACGGAAGTTAATGACGAGCTGGAGAAATGCTTGGGAGATTTGAGGAAGAAGCAAATTAGAACAGCCGAGGAGCTGGCCAAATGGTGGTCACGTCACCTACAAGACATACGCACAGGATTATACAAAGCGGTGACTAATGGTGCGACTGAGTCCATTCAGGTGTGTGTCTATGAAGACGGCACAAGAAATATCACACTTAGTCATTGCACTGGCAGATACTTCCTGAAATCACGAAGAGACATGAAGACTTACTTGCGAAACGTCGATCGAAACCCGAGGGCTCCGAGGATTCCGATGACACTTATCACGATGTTATTGAGTTTGCTGCGGCAGAATCAGCAAGAGCCGCACTCGGACAGCTCATTCGCAAGCTAGACCGCTGGGTTGGGTCGCACCGTATCAAGCTCATAATCTACTTCGACGAAGCACACCCTCTCACCAAGGTAATACCCAAGAACGACGACGAGAAGACGCTTTATGACTATTTATGTTCATGTCTCAACCAATTTTTGACATTTCCGATGTTTTCCATTTTCCTATCGACTAATTCAAGCTTAGCCCAGTTCGCTGCCCCACGGGCGCTTGCCAAATCTGCTCGCATTCGCGGCGGGAAAGCCGTAACACACGCACCAATTACTGAAACGCCCTTTGACTGCTCCAAGGACCTCATGGTCAAGCCAGGCGAGTTGAGCATCAAAGACATTAGCACAATTCCATTTATGGCGCAATTTGGGAGGCCATTGTGAGTGTTCTTGCACCGTTCCATATTTTCGATCGACATGCTTGACGGCATGTTGCGATAGATTTTGGACGCTGTTACGAGGAGCCGGGATAAAGGCATCTGGACTCCATACACAAATCTTGGAATTGGCACGCGCGAAGCTCGTTGCTTCTCGCGAGATCGACTCTAGCTATTACACCTTCTCATCTGCTGCACGGATGGCAGTTCTAGACATCCAATTGTCACTGGACTTTGAGCCTCGTCGTGAAAAAGTGCAAATCGAAGAGGCTGGTCTAGTCGAGAGCCACATGCGGTTTGCATATTCTATTCCTGATCACCGAGAGTACTTGCGGTCTGGATACCCCTCCGAACCCCTTCTTGCCGAGGCTGCCGCCCAGCAACTCTACATGTGGAGGACGCAAAATCCGTTCATGGCAGTCGAAACGCTTACAAATATCCTCGAAACTGGCTTGCTTGACCGTGGAGAACTTGGGGAGCTTACTGGTCGTCAACTTCTCCTCGATGCCTACCATCGCGCTGTTGAGCTGGAGCAAGGTGATCGCCACAAGAAGACTCCTCCATATTTCAGTGCTGGCTGTCGTCTTACAACCTTCATCAAAATGTTGTACAGCGACGAGTATGCAGATATGGTTCTTGACAGCACCCCGGATAATGTTGAAGGAATCTCGTTCAGAGAGGCATTCAAGGACGCTATTATCTGCTTCACACACTTTGGAAAAATGGCAGACGAAACTGGCACAACTTCTACCGCTGCATGGGTAGCTTTCATCCGTCACATGGCGATCATGTGTCGAAACGGGGAACGCAGCGTCGATTGCATCTTACCTGTCCTCTTGTGGAACACTCAGCTGTGCGAGCATGTCATGACTGGTGTGCTTATTCAGTTTAAGCGTCGGAAACGCAGCGGTGCTATCGCTAAATACTCTATCGACCAAGCCGACTTCAATTTTTTCCCGCAAACATTAGAGAAATGTGCACACGGGTCGATCCCCACTTCTTACCGGCCGTACGTCAGCTTAATCATGGAGCTAGGAGTACAAGTTAAACCTCCTGAGGAAGCCAAGACCGCAATTAAATATAAGCCAGACGAGTACTCTTCGTCGTCATCACAGAAATCCGACCGCCCACCTCGAACTCCTCCACCCATCGAGAGAGATCAAGATCACGCAACACCGTCCAAGATGTACATCCCTCGTCGTGGTCAACGACACCACCCCAAAGAAGGACACGCCAGATACAATATATTCGCATATGGTTGCTCCCCAACAGTGTACCGCGGCATCGACACCGCCCACAAAGCTTCGTATGCGCTCCTGTTGAGTTCTCGTGACTTCCTTGGAGAGCATCCACGTAAAGATGTCCAAACACTCAAAGCAGTACGGCGGATGAAACCCTTTTGGAATGGGGGTGAGGATTGTTATCACTGGGTTGAACATGACGATATCCTCCATGGCCCTGTACCACCAGAGAGGGAATATTTTCGGGTTGGGAATGAAATATAGCTTAGTGTTTTAATGTTGTGATTCCAGTTGACACGAAACCATATCAATGTCGCTGCAGATGTGGAATGCGCTGTTCAGTGACTCAGTACAAAATATTCTTCTCATCGAACGGAGCATCTCTACAAGAGGAATAAGATTTTTGGGAAAATTGGTATTTCGTCACCATCAAGCTTACTAATTAGCTAGACTGATGGCTGATGTGTAGCTAAGTAGCTTAGGTACAGCTAATGTACAGTGGTTCAGCGGTTGAACCAGTGTTTAGCTATTCCCTCCGTCCCCAGCTCACACAAGGGTAGGCAGTATGCTACTATTGCTCACATAAGCATCAACACGCGGGACATCTCCGACCTTCCCACCCCGATCAACAAACCGATCACCGTCTCCCACGGTTGATCAACGCGCGCCACAGCTTCGGTTAATGTCGCGCTCATCATCGGAGATGATGAGCACCTTATTTTACTCATTTTCCACCCATTCCTTCCGCTTTTTTTGGTAGTTAATAAACATATCATCTTTTTACCCATATTAAGCTTGTAAATCAACACTCTCCTTGTATATCAGAGGGGAGGGAGGGCTCTCTTCTCTCCATTGGAGGTCTCTACAGCATGCATAGGACTTAACAGTCACATATATATCTATATACATAGCTGGGGACGGCTCTACAGGAGTAAGTAGGAGGGGAAGTATGGAGAAGTGAGGGCAGTGTGAGATACCCTCTATTGGGCTTGTGCACCTTCTACAGCCAAAGAGGGGTATGCTGAGAGGTAGAAAAATCTTGGGATTGATGTCGGGAGACCTGGCAACAAGAGTCTCTCTGTCAATCACCTACTAGTACATGAAGACTTGGAGGGGGAGAAGTGTTGTGGTATTGAGACATCCCATTGTTTCATACATAGCCTTTTGTATTATGTATGTAACATATTTCCATGTATCCTACTGCAGGTCGAGTTCACCCACTTCAGTGTTTTACCACCACTGAAGTGTAAGTGCTACATTATTCTTTTCCATATCTCTTACTTACTGGAGGGAAAGCACTCCTGTGCTTTCAAACACTCAAGGAAGGGAATGATGTGAACAAAATGCTATAAATTGGAACTAAGGAAAGCTAGGGAAAACATTATACAATAGTTGAAGATGGTGACATGTGACCATGTACCTTAGGGCTAATTATAGAATACACATGAACAGGGATGTCCAGCAGCATGGTAAGAGAGAATCTCTTACATTCACTTATTCCCCCTCTCCTCTTTTGGAAATCTATGCATTCTCTTGCTCTGGTGTTGATCAGTTTGCTTGTCAGTGATATGGCTCCCTATTGCCCTGAACAGGCTGCACTCATACTATGGCATTTTTCACAATTGTGCACACCTCTTGGATGATGTTTATTCACTCTGTGCAGTGCACTTTTGTGTGTCTTTGGCCCTCTAGGTGTGTCTTTGTGTGCTTTTATTTTTCCACTGCACTTTTGGATCACCCTTAGCTGCTTCCTATCATGTGACTTAAATGCACATTTGTAATGCTTCTAACTGCCTTTGTGTGCCCTGCCCCTGTGCTCATTATCTCCTTTTTACAGTTTACTGCATGCTCGATGTGCCTTTATGCACCTTTTTATGTTTTTCCAACAATTCACATTTTCGCTGTGCACTTCTTGCACTATTCATCTATCCTACACATCAACCTCCTGAATTTATTTGTTGCACTGTGCATCATGGCTTTCAGATTACTAGGCACCATGATTGCATCATGAGATAGCAGCACATTCTCATGTAATCTGGGTGTTTTGCACCTGTTTTGCACTGCGCTGTGCACACTTGGGCACTTTCACATAATTTGGATGCTTTGGCACTATTTGGCATTGCACAGCATCTCCTTATAATTCATTTCCAGTCAGCATTGCCTTTTCTGGTAACTGGTACAGGTCAATCACATCACCATTACTAATGTGCAGCATGCAACATATAACACTGAAGTGGACCAATTAGGCAGAGTGCATGGGATCTAGGGCACATAAAAAATAGAACATTGCACCAGTGATAGGTCCACTTCACTCCTCAAGCACTGGAACCATGTATACATTATTCCTCATACTCTTATTTGACCTATACAACTCTCCGAACCTTCACGAACACCTGAAAAACCTCATGAAATGACTTTGAACCTATTTTGAGAGGTTTCAAACAACTTCAACAACTTTGCATCATTTTGCACTGATAATGCTCTACCTGGAAACCTAACAAAACCCATTAAAAGGCCTAAAAAGTATAACACAGGCTAGAGGAAGGGTGCAAGTTGGTACTAAATATCACTGTTGTTACCCAAATGTTATAGTTAAAGATGTAGCATGGTGGGAGGTGATGCAAATAGTTTTAGGGGCACACAAAATAATTCAAAAGTAGTTTGAAAGAGATTTGAAGAGGTTTGAGGATGTTCAAAGTAATTTGAAGGAGTTTCGAAGAGGTTTGAGGAGGTTCAAGGAGTCGGACTGGTGTTGAGGGATATCAGGAGATGAATATAGCAAATTGAGGAAGTTTTGGAGAGATGATAGGTGATACCAATAAGTCAAAAAGCTAGTATGAGAGTTCAAAGAAGTTTGCAATAATTTGCAGAACTTAGAGATATGATGCAAGGCTAGGACTCAAGAGAATGGCTCTTAAATCAGATAATAATGGAGAGGGTAAGTTCTTCTCTTTTTCTCCTCTGTTGTTCTAAGTAACTAGTACAAGTCTATATACATTTTGAAGAGATGGTACTAAAAAACAAACATAACATGTGTAGAACATGAGGCAGTATGCACAGCAATAAAGGTATTGTAAAACATAAAACAAACAAGAAATGATAATAAATGAAACATACATTGTTTCAGTATAGTAAAAAGAGCTTGTCCTATTGCTTCAATATATCATGAAAACACAAAGATGCATTTATTGCATCCTAAGTCTTTTGTCATCTCTCCTTGTGTCCGATAGTGCTCGATATGCAATGAAGTAGCTCATATCGGATGTACTGTGAGTATCAAAAGGGTTTGGGGATAGATATATGGTAGCCAACATCATTTGGAGTAGTGCAAAGTTGTTCTAAGGCATTCAAAATGTCGTGAAGTCATTCAAAATCATTCAAAATCATTTGAAGTCATCTGAAATACTTTGAAATAGGTTTAAAATTGAATTTGTGGTGTTCATAGGGGTTGGAAGTATGTGTTGTGATGTGTCAATACATTTGGAACCCTTCTCCAGACCCTAGAGCATGCAATGGACCTATCAGTGCACACTTGACCACCATAAGATAAGCACCTCGGACAAAGCTTGACAGGACAAGTTACGGTTTTAGATGCAATGAGGTATTTCAACATTTTTGTGACTTATTAGAATAATAAAACCAGGTACCACTTGATATGTTACCATCTTATATTTTATCCTTCATCCATTTCTTACTTATGTGATGTCAAAAGGACTTCCATTTTACCCTTTATCTCTGCCTCATGTAGGCCTCATGTTCCATTTCCTTTTTAGTACTACCCTTTTCAAAACTTATTTAAACTTGTACTACTTACCATTTCAAACAAGAAATCCATTGTCTATTATCCCATATTGTCAGATTTAAAAAATTTAACTCCATATCTAAGCCTCTTGTCCATATACTAAAAGTTCTGCAAAACTTTGCAAACTTCTTGAAACTCTGTATTTTCTTAAAACAATTGTGCACTATCTCAAAACCATTCATAACCCTTCAGAAACCTTTGTATGCTCCTAAAACCTTTTGCAACCCTTCTCACTACTTTGTACCACTCTCTACAATCCATGGTTAAGTGTGGTGATCTTTAGTACCACCTCGCATCCTTCCTCTAGCCTATGTAACACTTGTTAGACCTCTTTTAGTAGGTTTTAGTTTGGTTTCCAGGTCAAGTATCATCATTTTGGAGCAGCTAGAAACCTTCAAATTGAATCTTGCCAAGCCTTCACTACCCCCAAAGATCCTGAAGATATTTTAATCCCAGTACCCAAAGCCCTGTCTACTCATCATCGATTATTTCCATTACCCATTCATGCATCATCTAGAATCCCTATCCTTAAATCATATATTCCTCACTTTTCATCATCCTCACTTTCATCAACACTTCAAAGATTATTGCCAATTCAAAATACAACTATGACTACTCCAGCAGCAATCATGCCAGCTCGTGGCCACTCCACAGCCCTGAAATTTGATCCCACCTAGCCTTGAGAACTTCATCGATATTTTAATAAAATCAAAATACTTTTTATAGGTTGCAATATTACAGATTCAGAAGTTATGAAGCAGCATGTTTGCCAGTATGTCAACATCGACACCTCCAACCTTGGGAATCAATTCCAGAATATGCTGTTGGCAGTTTATTCAATAATTTTTATATCGCAGTCCACGAGCTCTACCCAGGATCAGAAGATGATTACAAGTGGTCAATTGCAGACATGGACAAACTCATTGGTGAACAACTCCGAATGGGGATTTTCAATGCAAATGATTTAGGGTTGTATTATCAATCATTCTATAACATCATGAAGTTTCTGCACACTAAAGGCTGAATGTCAGAAGCTGAACAAAGCAGAGCATTCATTCGTGGCTTTCAGCCAGGCTTATGGTCATGAATTGCATGACAACTCAAACTCAAATTTCCTGACCATTATCCAGATGACGCCTATGCACTTGATGACATTCATGGAGCAGCAAAATTTGTTTTAGCCAGATTGAATGCTGCACATGCAAATACTTTGCAGTCCTCTCACTCCTTCACCCCAAATCAAATTGGAAGACTTATCGGCAATTCTCAAAAAATTTGCAGCCACTGGAGTCACCACTTTAGCAGGTGCTAAACCAACTACCTCCTCTCATCCAAACAATTCAATGCATCCAGAACAGCTCAAAGCATTTGGTGTGTATCTTCTGCAGACTGTCTGGCCATTTTATCAGAAATTGTGTGGTTTATCAATCTTACATCGATGATGGTAAGTGTAAGAGGAATAGCAAAGGAAAGGTTGTACTCCCAAAAGGTCAATTCATGCCCCAAAATATCCATGGTCAATGCATCAAAGATCATATTGATGAGTTGCATCACTGAAATCCTCAAGATAATGTTACAGCATCCCTGATGTACAACATTGCACCTATGACAGTCTCTATGACAGGAACACAATGTAAGGGAAGCCTCAAAGCCTCACTTAATAGTGAGCTAACAAGGGGAATCCAAAGTTAATATTATACTACATAATACAGACACTTCAGATGCACCTAACAGAGGGAAATCCAAAGAGAAAACTCTAAGGACCCATCTGTTGATGCCCAGTATATGTGATAGAGCCAAAAATCAAATAGTAAGCTAAAAATAGCAAAAAGGTGGAAATAGGCAGAAATAGGTGGATCAAGTTGTGGGATGACATCATCTTTATGGGTAAACATCCAGAAGGGGTCCCACCTCTGAGAATAAAATTGTCAACATGTACCAACATGGAAAAAACCGAAATATAATGATAAAATAGGAATAAATCATAGGAAATCATAGAAAAGGCAGAATAGAGTGAAATAAAATATAAAAAAATATGGGATGAACACAGAAAATTGCCCCCAAGTGCCTGTGGTGCCTTCCTTTCCCCTTACATCACTCCCCTTCTATGATGCATTGCCTCAATGCATTTTAAACCATATTTGTCCAAAGTTGAATGCTTGGATGCACTGAGGTGCAGAGGAATGTTGCCGGTGGAACTCTCTGACTGGTCATTGGGCATTCACATTGGACTCTGCAACCCAGGAGTTTTTCTTATACCCATAACCCTTCCAGTGTACCAGGTATTCAAGTTTACCTCAACATAAGCAGCTGTCTAAGATGGACTCGACCTCATACTGAGGTTTGCCCTCAATGACTGTAGGTGGTGGAGGAGGTCATGTCACGCATCCAGTAAATGGATCTGTGGGGGCAGGCAGCAGATTTATGACATGGAAAACAGGGTGGAGTCTGGACATTGACTGTGGTAGCTGTAGGCAGTAGGTGTGTGAACTGACACATGTAGTGATGAGGAATGGTCCAAGAAAGCAGTGGGCGAGTATCTTGGATAGATGCATGGTGGAAATGTCACTAGAGTCAAGATAGACATGATCACCAACCTTATATGTGGGTGTGGGTGAGTGACACTAGTTGTAGAAGTGTGCCATGTCGTCCTTTGCCTTGGCAAAAGCCGACTTTGTTTCCTCCAAAGTGTTCTTCATCCACTCTGTGAACTCATTCACTGTCTCCAAGTGCAAGAATGCTTGTTAAGGCTCGAAGCCCATGCATGGGTGTCACCCTGTGTTGAGGAGGAAGAGAGTTTGTTGGGTGGAAGAGTGGATGTGATTGTTGTATCCAAACTTGGCCATGGGGAGGAGATTTTCCCAATCGTCCTGTCACTTATTGACAAAGATGCAGATGTACTGCTCCAGTTCTTGGTTGACTCGCTTTGTCTGTCTGTCTTTCTGTGGGTGGTAGGTAGTTGAGGTGAGGAGTTTAATCCCCAGAAGGCGGTACAGCTCTCAGGTAAACTGGGCAATGGATTGTGGTCCTCGGTCACAAAGGAATGCACCAGGCAGTCCATGGAGCTTCCACACATGGTGCAAATAGAGTTAAGCCACTCCAAGTGCAGTGACAGTTATATGAGTGGGGATAAAGTGAGCTTGCTTCCCAGCAGAGTCGACTGTGCACATTACTGCATCAAACCCATTGGACTCCAGTAGTTCCACTACAAAAGTCCACACTAACAATGTCCCAACGATTCTCTGGAACTGGAAGGGGGTGTAACTCGCTCATGGGCTTGCGCTGTGGAGTCTTGGTGTGTAAGTGGAGATCACAGGTATGGCAGCACTGACCAATAAGTCAAGACATCTGAGGCCACCAATAATTCTGTGATATAAGCTCCAGCATCTTCCAACTTCCAGGGTGACTGGCAATGAGTGAGTCATGGTGCTGAGCGATAAGCCGTCATCGAAGCTGGGGATTGTTAGGGACATAGATGTGGTCACAGAAGTATAGGATGTCATCCTTTTCTGCCCACTCTGCTGCATGAAGTGAAGCCATGGATTCCTTCCTCCAGCATCCTCGTGTAAACTGCTACAGTTCACATGATGAATGTCACATTAGATACTGCACTCCTCGCCCTCCAAGGTAACACCTTCTAGTGCACAGACTGTGAACAGATCAGGTTGCAATAACACAATACCTTGATCATCATTGCTTCCATCCCCATGATCCAGACAATGAGAGATGGCATCAGTCTTCCCCATGCTGCATCCTGGGTGATGATGCAGGGAGAAATCAAACCTGGAGAGGTAGAGAGACCAGTGAGCTTGGTGACAATTAAGTTTTTTGGCAGTTATGAAATACTCGAGGTTCTTGTGGTCCATCCAGATCTCGACTATGTATTGAGCACCCTCTAGGAAATGTCACTACTCCTTCAATGTCCACATTATTGCCAGCATCTCCTTGTTGTGGATCTCATAATTGCATTCCACAGCACTGAGACTCTTCAAGTAGAAGGTGATGGGGTGCCACTTCTGGTCCTTGAAAGACTGTTGGGATGGCACTGTGCCCATCACAAAGTCCAAACTATCAGCTTGTACATGAAAAGGACATGAGTCATCAGCAAAGGTGAGGATTGGAGTGGAAGTAACCTTCTCTTTGAGCTTCTTGAATGCCTCCTGCTGTGCATTCCCCCACTTCCATCCCTCCTTGCCAGTGAGGTCGAATAATGGGCATGCATGGTGGGAAAATTTTTTAATAAAGCACCAATAGAAATTAATGAAGCCCAGGAAAGACTGCACCTCTTTCTTGTTTGTGGGCATGGGCCAGGTTGTAATACCAGCAACCTTGACTGGGTCCATCTCCACCTGTCCATCTGAGATAATCAGGCCCAAGTACTCAATCTGTGTCTTCTCAAACTTGCACTTGTCATGATGAAGGTAGAGTTTGTGCTGCTGAAGTCGCTCCAGTACCAGGCATGTGATTCGACAATGTTCATTGAGGTCCCAATCCCATGGCTTATGATTAGGAAGTGAGTCAAGGGATTCTTTGGAGAAGACATTCTCAAAGTCATGCAGGTGAGGGAGCACAGAGTCAGTGAAGGATTTGGGCACACTGTTCTTGTGAAAGGCCTCCACAAGGCATCAGGAGATGTTGATGATGCTCGACCTGGAAACCTAACAAAAACCTGTTAAAAGGCTTAGGAAGTATACCACAGGCTAGAGGAAGGGTGCGAGTTGGTACTAAATATCACCACTGATACCCAAACATTGTGTTTAGTGATGCAAAATGGTAAGGGCTGAGGCAAATAGTCTTTAAAGGTGTATGAAGAGGTTCGAAAGAGGTCAAAATAGGTTCAAATATGTGTGAAAGAGTTCGAAAAAGGTTCGAAGAGGTTTAAAGTTGTGCGAAGTAGTTTTGAGGAATGTCGAAGAGGTTTGAAGTGAGTTCGAAGAAGTTTGTAGATGTCAGACTAATGTTGAGGTATGTCAAAAAGCGAATATAACAAATAAGGAGTGTTTGGCACGAGGCAATAGGTGATGTGTGATAAAATGAGGAGCGAATACGATAGTTTCGAAGAAGTTTGCAATATTTCACAGAACTCAGAGATACATATGATGTGAGCGAAGACTCAAAAGAATGGCTCTTAAATCAGACAATGAGTGAGAGGGTAACTTGTGCTCTGTTCCCCATTGCTTTGCTAGTCATTCTAAGTAACTAATACAAGTTTATATACAAATTGAAGAGATAGTACTAAAAAGGAAATAATAACATGTGTAAAACATGAGGCAATATATCAAACAATGAAGACTTTGTAGATCATAAAACAAATGAGAAATGATAATAAGTAAAATGTACATTGTCCCAATATAGTAAGAGTTCTTGTTCTATTGCTTTAGTATATCATTGAAACATATTATCGCACTTTAAGTTTCTTGTAGTCTCTACTTGTATCCAGTGGCACTTGATATGCAATGAAATGGTTTGTCCCAGATGTTCAGCATGTATCGAAAGTGTTTTAAAACAACTATATGGTGGCCAATGTCATTCAAAATGCTGCAAAGTTGTTCGAAGTATTGCAAAATGTCACAAAATAGTTTGAAATGGTTCAAAGTCATCCAAAATAGTGTGAAATAGTTCTAAAAGGATTCGAAGTCAATTTTGTGGCATTCATAGTGATTCGGAGTGTGTGTCATAATGTATAGATATGATTAGATCCTTCTCCAGACCTTATAGCACATAGCGGACCTATCAGCATGCCATTGAATTCAGTGGGGGGCATGGGTTTAATGCATGCATCTTCACTTGGGCACATATTGGGCGGTGTGTGTGCTTGGCATGCTAGGGGTCAAAATGGGCAGTGTGGGGTTCGACTGGAGGGTTCTAATGAAGGTTTCAATGATAGATGTGAGTGTATCAATTTGCGCATGAATTCCAGCAATGTCACCTTCAAGTGCATCAATGTGCTCCAGGGCATCCATGGCACTAGGCGGCAGGTCAGGTAAAAGATGGTGCACACTAAAGGTGGAGTATCTGGTACAGTGTGTAGGGAGTCTGTGGAGCTCTAAGAGTTGTCTTCTACTCCATACCTGCCTATCTTGGCAGAGTATCTGAGATTTCAAGCCTTAAGAGAGAGTTTTCTACTGTAAGGGCAACCTCAAAGCCTCACTTAATAGTGAGCTAACAGAGGGGAATCCAAAGTTAATATTATGCTACATAATACAAACACTTCAGATGCACATAACAGAGTAGAATCCAAAGATAAAACTCTAAGGACCCATCTGTCGATGCCCAGTATATGTAATAGAGCTGAAAATCAAATAGTAAGCTAAAAATAGCAAAAAGGAAATAGATGGATCAAGCTGCAGGATGATGTCACCTTGATGGGTAAATATCCAGAAGAGGTCCTGCCTCTAAGAATAGAACTGTCAACATGTACCAACATGGAAAAAAATTGAAATATAATGATAAAATAGAAATAAATCATAGAAAATCATAGAAAAGGCAGAATATAATGAAATAAAATATAAAAAAATATGGGATGAACATAGAAAATTGCCCAGATGCCTGGGGTGCCTTCCTTTCCCCTTACACATGAGGCATCTAATAAGTTGACAATGTTACTCCTACTGCTGAAGAATGTATTATGAAGCTCAAACAAGAATTATTCACATTGCGAAGTGGTAGATCCTTTGCATGAACTAACAACAATGTCCCAATAGTCACAGCCAGCCAACCTTCGCAACCTCCAACTCCAATACTACCAGAATGAACGACCCCACCTTTTCAGCATTAACCATCATCAACTTCTTCTACAGCAAGTAATCCACCAACATTGACCTTGGCACTGACCCTAACCCCTGAACCTCCTATGACCTCACCACCTATCATTTACTCTTATGCTGCTATGAAATAAAATTCATACTTGCTACCTCACAAATGAAACTTTGGATTGACTGTAAAAGCTAAAGACAAAGATGGTCTCTCATATTATACCCAAGCCCTGATCCAAAAGGATAAAATTATGGAAGATGTTTTCACTCACTCTATGAAGACTCCCATTATCACTCTAATGTCTGAAGAATTACTGTCATTATCCCCTGAAGTTCATATGAAATAGAAAAAACAGGTAACCACTTGTCGAATCAACAGCCTGATGGTATCAATGCGATCAATCTTCTTCAGGATGACACTTTCATGATCGATGATGCTTACAAAACTTACATTAACAGTCTTTGGCCTATCAAATTAAAGGTAATAATTATGGCTACAAGGGTATGTCACACTCATGAGACCATTTAACCAGTTGCAACCAGTTTTTTTGTGGTCCTACAGGAGGCATCCCAGACATCTGGGTAATTTTCTGCATTCATCCCATTTTTTTCATATTTTATTTCACCCTATTCTGCATTCTCTATGATTTTCTATGATTTTATTGCTATTTTATGATTATTTTTCAGTTTTTCTCTTGTTGGTACATGTTGACAGTTCTATTCTTAGAGGCATGACCCCTTCTGAATGTTTACCCATTAATGTGATGTCATTCTGTAGCTTGATCCACCTATTTCTCCCTTTTTGCTACTATTTGATTTTTGGGTCCAACACATATACTGAGCATCAACAGATGGGTCCATAAAGTTTTGTCTTCTGATTCCCCTCTGTTAGGTGCACCTGAAGTGTCTGTACTATGTAGTATAATATTAACTTCAGATTCCCCTCTGTTAGCTCATTATTAAGTGAGGCTTCAGGTTGCCCATTGTTAGGGTGACACCCACTTATCTGCTAGCTGGACCATGCAGGTTCTCCTACAAGAAGGGGGCAGGACATGTGCACATGATGGGGGTTTTGATGGTTTTGATGTGAGGGGTTATTAATAGATAAGTTGCTGAAAAAGGCTTTTTGCACTACAATTGTGGATAGAATACCTAAGAGAATACAACTGCCATTCCCTAGGTGTAGATTTAAGGTTTATATACTGTGTTACATATATTGGACTATGGTGTGACTGAGGCATGCATACATGCACATACATATTGATGTGAATGAATATAAAATTACCACGCTAACAAATATAGCATTCTTGGGCATTTGGTAGCATAATTTGATATAATAAAATAAAATATTATTGTGTAATAGGACTGTTTCCTAACATTACCCCCCTTTTATGCCTCTACTTCTAGGTGAGAAAATATTGTTTCTGTCCCCTCTGTGAAATTTTGGTAAGGCCAGAAATTCATCCCCTCATACACCATTCTAGCAATGCAACACGGAGCATTTGGATTAAGTTTAAAGAATTGGGCAATTGTATTATGTGCTCACTTACAATTCTCTTTGGGTTCCCACAAATTATTTTTATTGGTGTAGTCCACTTTATTAAGAACTCCAATTTATTTCATCAAAGTTGTGAGTCTAGAACTTCTTCAACTATATATTTTGGAGTACCTTCTACCATTATTGGAGGTTGCAGAGTAGTTTGTTGAAATAGTGGGCAGGGGGTAAGGGTGTAGGCAGGAAATGTTAATTTCAGGATCAATTTTGAATGATCAAGATAATTTTAGCACTGCCACATTAGGTGAAATTACTTTAGAGATCACATATGGGCTAACTTGTTTCTCCATAGATTTTCTTGAAGATTGTGGAATATTTAGATCCTTGGTACTTAGCCATAGCAAGTCACCAACTTTGTACTCTGGAGCAACGGCTCGAGTATGATCTGTGTGTCACTTCATATCATCACATGCTTTCATCAATGCTGCCTCTGCTTCCTCCTGTACCTTTTGCATCTCAGATACAAAGTCTTCTACTGACTGTACCTTGATTTCCCTTTGAGGTTCTATTCCTATTTGGGGATGATACCCATAGTTAGCAAAAAAGGGTGACATGCAAATAGCTGAATGGAATTTATTATTTCAGCAATTTCCAACCATTCAGGGCAGTCAGTTTGTCAGTAGTTGACAAACATGCATTGGTGATAGGTCCACTGCATGCTCTAAGGTTTGGAGAAAGTTTCCAATCATATTGACACACTACGACAGACCCTCCGAACCACTATGAACACTACAAAATCAACTTTGAATTCTTTTTGACTTATTTTGCACTACTTCAAACGATTTCGAATGACTTTGAAAGATTTTGCAACACTTCGAACAACTTCATAGTATTTTGAACAATATTGGCTACTGTATAGCCATCTTGAAACAGTTTCAATACATGCTGCACATCCAGAACAAACTATTCCATCACATATCAAGCACTACCAGACATGAGGAGAGACTACAAGAGATTTAGGATGCAATAATAGCATTTTTATATTTCAATGATATATTGAAGCACAAGATAAGTACTTTTACCATATGGGGACATGTATGTTTCAATTATTTATCATTTCTCATTTATTTTATAATCTACAAAGTCCTCATTGTACAATATATTGCCTCATGTTTTACACATGTTTTATTTCCCTTTTTAGTACTATCTCTTCAAAAATGTATATAAACTTGTACTAGTTACTTAGAAAAACAGAGAATCAGTTACCCTCTCCACTACAGTCAGATTGAAGAGCAGTTCTTTTGAGTCTTACCTCGCATCATATTTCTGAAGTTCTGCAAAATATCGTGAACTTCCTCGAACTTTTGTATTCATTCTCAACTCATCATTGCCTATTGCCACTCAAAACCCACTTCTTAATTGCTTAATTCATTTGTCGAACACCTTCAAACCTCCTTGAACTCACCTGAACAACTTCTAACCCATTTGAACCTATTTTGAACTACTTCGCATGTCTTCAAACCAATTTCGAACATTTTCAAACATCCTCATATGCTTTGAAAGACTATTCGTCACATCATTTACTATTTCACATTACCAAAAACAATGTTCTGGTATTAGCGGTGATATTTAGCACCAACTCGCATCCTTCCTCTAGCCTGAGTTATACTTCATAAGCCTTTTAACAGGCTTTTGCTAGGTTTCCAGGTTAAGTATCATCATCAGTACTGCTTCAACTCCTGATTCATTTTCTGTCTGCCCATCAGTTTGTGGGTGATATGCCATAGATAACTTGTTTTGAATTCCCAATATATTGTTTAACTCTTGCATAAATGCAGAAGCAAGTTGTGATCCACAATTGGAGATAACTGTATCAGGTAATCCATGTAACTGCCATACCTGATTTAGATAGAGGTGTGCCAAGCCCAACAATGAGTTTCTGCAGTAGTAGGAATAATATGAATTTCCTTTGTGAAACAGTTGCATACTACAAATGTTGCATTGTATCCTTGAGCTTCAGGTAATCCAGTGATAAAATCCACAGATATATCTTGCCAGGGCACTTTAGGTATAGGGTTCAGCATTAATTTCCCTGGAGGCTTTTCTGAAAACTTCTTCCCCCTCATGCATGTATCACATCCATCCACATACCCCAACACATATTTTAAAATTCTGGGCCACCAATAATTTCTCATCATCAATTCCAACATCTTCCACCTTCCTGGATGTTTAGCAGCTGGTGTATTATAATGTAACCAGATGATCTCCCTTTGTAAATCTTGATCTTTTGGTGATAAGACTCGACCTGGAAACCCAGCAAAAACCTGTTGAAAGGCTTAAGAAGTATAACACAGGCTAGAGGAAGGGTGCGAGTTGGTACTAAATATCACTGCTGATACCCAAAAGTTGTAGTGAGAGGTGCAAAATGGTGAGACATGTTATGAATAATCTTTAGGAGCATACGAAGATGTGCAAAGTAGTTTGAATAAGGTTCAAAGAAGTGCAAAGTAGTTCAAAAAGGTTCAAAGTAGTTTCAAAGAGAGTCAAAGGTGTTGGACTGGTGTCAAGCAAATATAGCAAATAAGAAATATTTGTCGAGAGGCAATAGGCGATGTGCAATAAAACAAGGAGTGAATACGATAGTTCAAAGAAGTTTGCAATATTTGCAGAACTTAGAGATATGAAGCAAGGCTAAGACTCAAGAGAATGGCTCTTAAATCAGATGATAAGGTAGAGAATACTTTTTCTCTGTTCCTTTTTGCTTTTTTCTCTTGTTCTAAGTAACTAATACAAGTCTATATACAACTTGAAGGAATAGTACTAAAAAGGAAACAATAACATGTAGAAAACATGAGGCAGTATGCATAGCAAATAAAGGTATTGTAAAACATAAAACAAATGAGAAATGATAATAAATAAAACATACATTGTCCCAGTATAGTAAAAGTTCTTGTTCTATTGGTTCAATATATCATTGAAACATAAAACTGCACTTATTGCATTCTAGATCTTTTGTTGTCTCTCTTCGTGTCCAGTAGCACTCAATATGTGATGAAAAGGCTTGTACCAGATGTGTAGCATGTATCAAAAGGGTTTTGAAACAGTTATGTGGCAGCTGACTTTGTTTGAAGTGCTGCAAAGTTGCTCGAAAGTGTTCGAAATGTCACGAAATGGGTCGAATGATTCGAAGTTGTTCAAAATCATGCAAAGTTGTTCAAAAAGGGTTTGAGGTCTTTTAGTAGTGCTGGTAGAGGTTCAGAGAGGTTTGGAATGTGTGTTGTGATGTCTCGATATGATTGGAACTTTTCCCAGACCTTAGAGCATGCAGTGGACTGACCTATCATCTGTACATATACTTTTTCTCTGAACAACACTAACCCTTGCTCCTCAACCCATTCATGTCCTTTAATATTACCTTTCTTCTCTCCCTTCAGAGCTTTCACAGCTTCCACTACTTTATCATCCATCTCTGAACATTGTCTAATTTTAGACAACATTTCTGTTTTCAATAAATGCCCTTGACACATAGTGCAAATGCAAAAGTATTCAGGTTTAAGTAGGGTAACATTTTTATTGTCCTCCTCCACCCCCCTTTTATGATCAGTACGTCTGGATAATGCATCCACTTTCCTCATCAAGCTTTCCACTTTGTGGACTCAGTGAAAATTAAAATGTGATAGGAATAATGCTCAACACGCTTGCCAATGGTTAAGCTTTTTAGTGGACATGAAGTATCTGTCCAGATTTTGATCTGGTGCATACATCCCTCCAAATAATGTCTCCATGCTTCCAATGCTCATATTATTCCCAACATCTCTTTGTCATGCACATCATAATTTCTTTCCACATCATTCAACCCTTGGGACAAATATGCACAAGGATTTCATTTGTCATCTTCACATAGCATCAATAATACTGCTGCGGTAGCAAAGTTGGATGCATCTGATTCCACTCATAAGAGACACATGAAATCTACTGGGGCTAATATTGGTTCTTCCACAAACTTCCTCTTCAACTCCTCAAATGCAGTCTGCTGTTGTTCTCCCCATCTCCATACTACTCCTTTTCATGTAAGGTTGTGTAAGGGTGCCACAATTTTGGAAAAATTGTGGACAAAGTGATGATAATAATTTGCAAGTCCCAAGAAAGCCTGAACTTCCTTGATATGAGTGGGCACAGGCCAATCAACAATTGCCTGTACCTTGATAGGATCCATCTTGATTCCATCAGGACCAATCATCAAATCCCAAGAACTCGATCTTGCTTGCCCCAAACACACAATTCTCTGGTTTTACAAATATATCATTCTTTGTAGTACCTCCTGCACTATTGCCTCATGGTTTTCTTCATCCTATGTGAATACCAAAATGTAATCAATGAATATTATTACCATGCCTTTGTCAATTATGTCCTTGAAAATGACATTCTTCATATTTTGAAAAGTTGGGGGACCATTGGTCATCCCAAAAAACATGACAAGTGGTTCAAAGGATTCTCAACGTGTGGCAAATGCAGCCTTCCAATCATCTCCTTTCTTTATTTGTACCCCCAGCATAAATCCAATTTGTGAAAACCTTGGCCTTTCCCACCTTGTCAATTATCTCTGAGATCAACGGCAAAGGGTACACATTCTTCACTGTACACTCATTCAGATACTTATAATCTGTACACCTCCTCTTCCTCTGATCTTTCTTTGGTACAAAGAATATTGGTGATGTCTGCAGTGATTTTGAAGGTCATATGTATCCCTTGTGCAATTGTTCGTTAAGGAATGCATTTACTTTCTCTTATTACATTGGAGATAATAAGTAGACTTTTGACTTCTTCAGCATAAATCCTGGCTTTATCTCAATTGCATGATCCCATGGCTTTCGCACTGGCATTTGCTCTGATTCCTTCTTCTGAAAGACTGATAAATATTTATGATATGCTTTCAGTACCTACTCCTCCACTGGCTTCTCCACTTTCACAACATTTTTATCCCATGACTGTCCTCCATGAATTTCCCTATGATTGGAACTTCTCCATTTGGCATGTCCTCATCTTTCACTTCCTCCATTGTAACAGAATACTTCCTCAGATGCTCTTCCTCTTTCCTTTCCTTCTCCTTTTTTACTTTCCTCCCATATACATTACATTCCTTAGGACAACAAGACATGTGTACCTTCCCAGTTTTCCAATCAATTTCCAGGTTATGTTTACATAACCATGGACATCCAATTATTAGATTGGTTTTCCCAAGATTGCACACCTCAAATACAGTGATTTTATTTCTGTTTTATGATTATTTTTTGGTTTTTCCTATGTTGGTACATGTTGAGAGTTCTATTCTTAGATGCAGGACCCCTTGTGGATGTTTACCCATCAAGGTGACATCATTCTGTAGCTTGATCCACCTATTTCTGCCTTTTTGCTATTTTTAGCCTATTATTTGATTTTCGGGTCTATCACATATACTGGGCATGAACAGATGGGTCCTTAGAGTTTTCTCTTTGGATTCCCCTCTGTTAGGTGCACCTGAAGCTTAAGTATTTGTATTATGTAGTATAATGCTAACTTTGGATTCCCCTCTGTTAGCTCACCATTAAGTGAGGCTTTGAGGTTGCCCTTACAGTAGAAAACACTTTTCCTAGGCCCAGAATCAAAGTGCACTGTGGATATAACATCTCCTATGCATACAGGACATCACCCAGGACATGATCGACACCCCCACCTTAAGTGCACACTTATCTCTGCTCGATGCACTGCCACATGCCATGGACACCCAAAAAAGCATCAAAGTGCTCAAAGGCACCATTATTGGATTGCGTGTGCAAATTGAATCACTAAACTCCATCAACACCCATTTTACCCAATCAGATTCCCAATAATTTCTGATTCTTTTCTGACTCTTTTCCAACCTTCTCTACCAGCATCCCAGCCACAGCACTTCTTGGTCATCAGACAAGTCATCACATGCTTTAGTAATCATTTGCTTACTCACTTTATTCCTATGCACAGAATCACAAACTCAGTGGACAACAAGAAACTCATGCCATGCAGGCATACTACCAGGCTTATCAGCTATCCAATAATCAGTACTCCCAGCTCCTAGACCCACTTCTACTTTTGATGCCTCAGTCTGACCATCAAACATATTTTGATGAGTTGGCTCTAGTGCACCATCTGTTGGAACCAATGTCATGTCTATGCACTTGCCTTCAGAACCCCCTCAGATTCTGACTCCACTCGACTATGTAGGGGACGATGGGCAACCCAATCCTGCTGACAAGGAAGCTACCAAGTAAAGAGGACAGACTTCCCAGTGGACCCAATGACCCTAGTGGTCCTGACAGCCCCATGGATGACCCTGATCCTGATGACCCTGGAAATCAGCCTCCCATAGGTGGAAACCTGTTAGGAAACAGTCTCCTAACATGCCTATTACATAATAGTATTTTACTTTTACTTTATTTCATTTTATTTTATTTTATTACATCAAAATACACTACCAAATGCCTACAAATGCTATATTTGTCAGCATGGGAATTTCATGTTTACACACATCAGTATGTATGTGCATGTACACATGCATCAGTAGCAACATAGTACAATATATGTAACATAGTATATAAATCTTAAATATATGCCTGGGGAACCTTAGTTGAGTTCTCTTGGGTATTCCATCCACATTTGTGGTGCAAAATACCTTTTTCAGCCAACTCATCTATTTTTAACCCCTTGCATCAAAACCATCAAAACCCCCCATCACGTGCACATGCTCCACCGCCTTCTTGTAGGAGAGCCCACATAGTCCAGCTAGCAGATTAGTGGGTGTCACCCTAACAAAACCAGGACCCAGACAATACATTTGTCGATGCACTGTTCAACCTTTCAAACAGTCTCCACACTCTCTGCCAGAACCAACCTCCTAAGCCCAAGAAGAGTGAAGGTGGGAAATCTGATACATTTGACAGTTCCAACCCCTGGAAACTTTGGGACTTCCTAGTTGCTTGCAACCTCCACTTCTGAGATTGTCCTCATGTCTTTGCTTCTGATGAAAGGAAAATACTATTCATCATCTCTTATTTCAAGGGATCAGCACTCAGCTGGTTCGAACCTGGCCCTCAACAACCCGATGGATTATGCCCACTGGATGTGGAATTATCAGGTATTCCTCAGGGAGCTAGAGAGCAATTTCTGCCCTCACATCTTTTTGGGGGACACTGAGAAAGCCCTCTCTGAGCTCACAATAAAGTAAGGAGGCCATATAATCAAGTATAATGTGGACTTTTGGGAACTAGCCTCCTGGGTCAACTGGAATGAAGCTGTTCTTTGTGACTGGTACTTCTGTGGTCTTCTGCTCTGCCTCTGTATAGAGGTTTTGCAGGGCAGGAAGCCTGACACCCTGGCAGCCTTGCAGCTTAAGGCCCAAGATGCTGACAACATCTACTGGATGCAGGAAGAAGAGAATTGCCTTGATGCCAAGACCTTCAGAAATTCTGGAAACTCCAGAAAGAAGGACTCCAAGGGTTCCCCAAATTCCAATCCTAATTCTAACTCTAGCTCTAGTAACTAGTCCAAGTCCCAACTCTAATTGCAGTAATCAACCCTCAACTGGCAGCTCCTCTGGATCCAAGAGTAACAAGCTGAAGGACTCCATTTCTGACAAGTTGGAGAAGAACAGTAAACTAACTGGAAAAAAACATGAGCACTGGATGAAGGAAGGTCTTTGCCTCTATTGCAGTGAAGATATGCTGATGGGGCTGAGAGTTGCATTGACCTTTCCCAGCTGACTGCTTATGTTCATCTCAACACATCCACTCTTTCCAATTCTCAATCCCTTACCATCCTCCTATCTGTTTCTGACAACTCCATACAAACCTGAACCCTCATTGACTCTGGCTCATCCAATTGTTTCCTCGACTCTGCCTGCATGCTGGAAAACCATTTCAGCATGGAAACCATTTTTCCAATTGGACTCCGACTATTTGATAGAACTTGCAACTCCATCATTACACAAGTTGTGAAACTCCCAGTCACTTTTCCATCTGGTGAAGTGTTCATTCTGACATTTTTTGTAACCCCGCTCAACTCTTCCTGTTCTGCAGTCCTTGGTCATAACTGGCTGAAGCAATACAATCCATTGATTGACTGGTCTTCTAGCTAAATGACTTTCCACTCTGCAGATCATAGAGGTCTGGCACCCCTGATGTCTTCTGACCCTCTGCCTTCTGAGTCACCTCTGAACCTTCCAGTGAAAACCCACTAACCTCCTGAAATCTTGTTCATCAATGCTGCCACTTACATGTGCACTAGAATAGTATTTGTCTCAGCCAGAAGAGATGAAGCAGGAGTCTCTTCATTAAAGGGTTCTATGTCATCAAAGTTCTCAAATTTGGCTTCATTGTCGTGGGTGATTCGGGAGGAAACAATGTCATGCTTGGCAATGTTGGCAGCATTTTGTAAATGTGTTAAGGTTTCTATATAAAATGTGAGAGCTTCTCTTTCCCATTCAAGAGCTTGCCTGTCAGAAGCATGAGGTGCTTTACCAAGTTGATGGACTTTGTCTTGTAATTGAATCCTGGTGCAAATCAATGAGGGATTGTGATACATCAATCTTGGTAGGAAGTATGACCCACTGCATTTGTTCAAAAACAATAGCAAAATCAATCCACTGTGGGATGTTGACATCACAGAGAGTGATGTTTTGGCATCTAACCTGACACCAAAGACCAAATATCATTCTGGATATGCTCAGTCTCTGGCTGATGGTGCATACAATAAGAATAAGGAGTGGTCAATCACAGCTAGTCTCCCAACCTCTGTTTGTGGTGCCTAGTTCACCACCCACTGTAACTGGTATCGATGCTGGCTTTTATTTTTAAGATGCTGGATCTGATAATTTGTCACATTCTGCTGCCCGGCCCAATGCCACTGCTGCTCCCGATGCTGCACCTGCTGCAGTGATAATACTCGACCTGGAAACCTAACAAAAACCTGTTAAAAGGCTTAGGAAGTATAACACAGGCTAGAGGAAGGGTGCGAGTTGGTACTAAATATCACCACTGATACCCAAAAGTTGTAGTGAGAAATGTGGAATGACAAGGTGTGTTGCAAATAGTCTTTAGAGGCACACAAAGTTGTTTGAAAGAGTTTGAAATAGGTTCAAAGATGTGCAAAATAGTTCAGAAGGGTTCTAAGAGGTTCAAAGTAGTTTTTAGAAAAGTCAGAGATGTTCGAAGTGGTTTGAGGTATATCGAGAAATGAGTATAGCGAGTGGGAAGTGTTTTTCAAGAGGGAATAGGCAATATATGATAAGTCAAAGGTGAATATGAAAGTTCGATAAGGTTGCGATATTTCACAGAACTTAGAGATATGATGTGAGGCTAAAATTTGAGAGAATAGCTCTTAAATCAAACAATAAGGGAAAGGGTACTTATTCTATGTTCCATTTTTGCTGTCTTGTCTAAGTAATAATACAAGTCTACATACAATTTGAAGAAATAGTACTAAAAAGGAAACAATAACATGTGGAAAACACAAGGCAGTATGCACAGCAAATAAAGGTATTGTAAAACATAAAACAAATGAGAAATAATAATAAATGGAATGTACATTGTCCCAGTATAGTAAAAGTTCTTGTTCTATTCTTTAATATATCATTGAAACATAAAGCTGCCATTATAGCATTCTAAATCTCTTGTCATTTCTCCTCACATCTGGTAGTGGTCAATATGTGACAAAATTGTTTATTCTGGATGTGCCATGTAAGTCGAAAGGATTTCAAGACAGCTATATGTTGGCCAATGTCATTCAAAGTGTCATAAAATCATTCAAAATTGTTTGAAGTCATTTGAAGTCATTTGAAGTCATCCAAAATAGCTCAAAAAGGGTTCAAGTTTGAGTTCATGGCATTCTTAGCAATTTGGAGCATGTGTCATAATGTGTCGATACAATTAGAACTATGCACACACACCCCTCACCCAGCCCACTGCCTCTTATGCTACTATATTATGGGAAGGGGAGGATGATGCATCAGAAGATGCTGATCAGGGTCCAGAAGCTGAAGGGTAACTGAGTGGGTGCCCAGACAGGTGATGATTTCAAATGAACCATAATATTTCTCTGAGAATTTCTTGGAAGGTCAAGTAGTTCTCCTTTGATGTAGGCATATAGTCTCCAATATTGAAGCTGGGAGCAAAAATCCAGCACTTGTCTGCTGGACCATGAGAGCACTTCTGTGCTTCAGAGAGCTGCTTCTGGAGTTCCTAGTGGAGGTCATTGAGGTCCACCATAAAGTTATGAGCATGCTGGGAGGCTAGCTCACATTCAGGGAAGATGGTGATGTTTGGGTGGTAGCCCTTGTTGAGAAGAGGAAGGCCACAGATGAGGAGGGCAAGGCAGAAGGGAGCAGGTCACCCGCTAAGAGGGTGAAGGGCAAAGGGTGGGTGGACGCAGAGTCTGAGGGGTTGTGCAGGTGGAGGCTGCACAGCCCTGCAAAAGGTGAGTAGTAATGGCCCATCATTGTTGATTACATTGCTGACATTCTGCCCCCCCAGATGTTCAAATCAAAAACTGGTGTGTTTCTAGATGGGCACCTGGGGCTGGGCATGTGAGCCCTGCACAAGGGTGAAGCACAAGTGTGAGGAGGTGGTGTGGGAGGAGCAGGAGGCCCCAAAGGACAAAGTGGGAAGAGAGATGGTAGAGCTCATGAGGGAGCTCATGGTGGCTATCAAGAGGTTGAAGTGGGAGGTCAGGAACCTCAGGTGGGAGCAGGAGGGAGCATGGGAGGTGCTCATCAGGAGTCTGGTAGTGATGGAGTGTGTCATCGAGGAGATCACAGATTTCTGCAACTTCTTCAATCTGGAGTAGGTGTGGGCAGAGGCAAAAGAGGAGGAGGAAAAGGAGGAGGAGGAAGAGGTGGAGGTGAGCCGGAGTGAGGGAGAGGTGGAGGAGGAGCTAGGAGGGCTAGCAGAGGAGGCAGAGGGCATTGTCCAGGTGGAGCCCATGGAAGGAGATGATGTAGAAGTCTAAGGGCCTGGTCAGGGCCCACCCAAAAATTATTTTTGTTTAGTTTTTTCTTTTTCTTTTTCTTTTTAAAATCAAAAACATTCTCACACTGTCCAGTAATGAGTGAACTAAGTCTGAAGTGGCCCAGGTTTGTCTGGGTAGCAGGGGTGGAAATCCGCAAGCAATTCTTGAGCATGATCAAGCTCTGTGGCAGGGAGCCAAGAGTTTTCTTTATCAGTCCTCTGGTAACCCTCCCAATGGACAAGTATAGCAACTTGCAATGACAATGGTTATTGATCTTTGAGTCCAGGATTTCTGCAATTTCATATTCAAGTTCGTCATTGCTAATAACTAGAGGGGGCAGGGGCTGAGTGTGATTAGGGATGGTGTTCAGGGTGTCTTCTTCCAGCTGTGAGATGTGGAACACAGGGTGAACTGCCCAGAGATGGCCTGGAAGCTGAAGGGTAACCAAGTGGGTGCCCGGGTAGGTGATGATTTCAAATGGACTATAGTATTTTTCCAGGAGTTTCTTGGAAATTTCAAATGGACCATAGTATTTCTCTGGGAGCTTTGTGGTGCTGAAGTACTCCAGATTCTTGTGATCAATGACCACATCAATCGAGTTTCCAGAGCCTTCCAGATATTGCCACCAGTGTTTGAAGGCCTCAAAGATGGCCAGAAGTTTCTTGTCATGTGTGTCATAGTTTAGCTCCACAAAATTGAAGGAGCAGGAGTGGAATGCAACAGGGTGAATGTTGCCATGGGTAGTGTGGACAGAAAGGATTGCCACTAGGGCATGGTCAGAAGCGTCCATTTCAAGGACCATGCAGGAATCCAGTATCCACTGAGAGAGAACTGGAGCATGAGTGAATTCTTCCTTAAGCCTGTCAAAAGCTTCTTGGCACTTCTTGTTGAGGTCCCAGGGGAAATTCTTCCATGTCAAGTAGGTAAGAGGAATGATGATGTTAAAATATTAATGAATAAACCTGCGGTAGAAATTGCAGAATCTGAGGAAGGACTAGGCATCCTTAACTTTATGGAGTAAGAGCCAGTTCAGAATGGTCTTTACTTTGTCTTTTGACATTCAGAGTCCATCCAATGACTCAACTGTATCTTTGTGGAGCTCATATTTCTGTGGAGAGGCATAGAGTCCATGTTTCTGGAGTTTCCAGAGGACTTCTTTAGTGTGAGCTTTGTGTTTTGACATGTTGTTGGAGAAAATGAGGATATTATTGAGGTAGATGATGATGCAGACATCAATTATATTACTGAAGATGTTGTTTATAAAGTGCTGGAAGGCCACAGGTGCATTAGTGAGTCCAAAAAAAACCACCAGCCAGCCCAAGGACCCATAACAGGTGCAGAATGTCATTTCCCATTCATCATCATCAGTGATGCACATTAGGTGGTAAGCATGTCAAAGGTCAATTTTAGTAAAGATGTGGGATTTCCATGGGGCATCAAGGAGGTTGGAGATTAATGGGAGTGGATAGCAATCTTTCTTTTAGATGCAGTTGAAGGCCTTGAGGCCCCAGTGATAATACTTGACTGGGAAACCTAACAAAAACCTGTTAAAAGGCCTAAGAAGTATAACACAGGCTAGAGGAAGGATGCAAGTTGGTATTAAATATCACTGCTGTTACTCAAAGGTGGTGGTTAGAGGTGTGGAATGGTGAGACATTTTATGAATAGTCTTTAGGAGCATATGAAGAGGTTCAAGAGAGGTTCGAAAGATGTTCAAAGAGGTTCAGAGAAGTTCAAAGTAGTTTTGAGGAAGGTGGAAGATGTTCGAAGGGTTCAGGAAAGAATAGGAATAGCTTTGAAGGATATCTGGGGATGAATATAACAAATTGGAAATGTTTTTGAGTGATGATAGGCAATACACGAGTCGAGAGGCTAGTATGAAAGTTCAAAGAAGTTTGTAATAATTCACAGAACTTAGGAATACGAAGTGAGACTTGGACTCAAGAGGATGGCTCTTAAATCAGACAATAATGGAGAGGGTGACTTTTTTTCTTCTTCTCTCTTGTTCTAAGTAACTAGTACAAGTCTATATACATTTTGAAGAGATAGTACTAAAAAAGAAATATAACATGTGTAGAACATGAGGCAGTATGCACAGCAATAAAGGACTTTGTAAATCATAAAACAAATAAAAAATGATAATAATTGAAATGTACAGTGTCCCTGTACAGTAAAAGTACTTATCTTATTGCTTCAATATATCATTGAAACCCAAAAGTGCTATTATCACATCCTAAGTCTTTTGTCGTCTCTCCTCATGTCCAATAGTGCTCAATATGCAATGCAATGGCTCATGCCAGTTGAGCAGTGTGTATCGAAAGGATTTTGGGATAGCCACCTGGTGGCTGACTTCATTCGAAGTGCTGCAAAGTTGTTCAAAGTTGTTTGAAAAGTTTGAAATTGGTTTGAAATTGAGTTCGTTGGGTTCGTAGGGTTGGGATCATAAGTCATAATGTGTCAATACATTTTAAACTCTTCCCAGACCCTAGATCACACAATGGACCTATCACTCATAGTTGACACATAACTGGAGCATACTATTCTTTTTCTTGACAAAGAGTATAGGAACACCATGAGGTGATTTAGAGGGTCAGATGAAGCCCAAATGAACATTCTCTTCAATGAACACTTGCAAGGCTTCAAGTTTGGATAGGGAGAAGGAGTACATGTTGCCTAGAGGTGGGGGCACATTATCTTCCATCTCAATCTTTAGGTTGTAAGGGCAATGTGGAGGAAGGGTGTCCACCTTCTGTTTATTGAACATGTGAGCAAACTCATGGTACTCTTCAGGGATATCTGAAAGATCCGCCAGGTTTCCAGTGACAGCCAAGGATTTGGTTGTGAGGCCTTCCAGGGAAAAGATTATCTGAAAAGCAATAGCTCCAGAAAGTATGCTAGCATGCATGTAAGTGGCAGCATTGATGAATGAGATTTCAGGAGGTTAGTGGATTTCCACTGGAAGGTTCAGAAGTGACTTAGAAGTCAGAGGGTCAGAAGACATCAGGGGTGCCAGACCTCTGTGATCTGTGGAGCAGAAAGTTATTCAGCTAGAAGACCAGTCAATCAATGGATTGTATTGCTTCAGCCAGTTATGATCAAGGACTGCAGAACAGGAAGAGTTAAGTGGGGTTACAAAAAATGTCAGATTGAACACTTCACCAGATGGAAAAGTGACTGGGAGTTTCACAACTTGTGTAAGGATGGAGTTGCAAATTCCATTGAATAGTTGGAGTCTGATTGGCAAAATGGTTTCCATGCTGAAATGATTTTCCAGCACCAGGCAGTTCACCCTGTATTCCACATCTCTCAACTGGAAGAAGACACCTCAAACACCATTCCTAATTGCTCTCAGCCCCTGCCTCCTCTGCTTATTATCAACAATAAACTTGAATATGAAATCACAGAAATTCTGGACTCAAAAATCAATAACCATCATCATTGCAAGTTAATATACTTTGTCCATTGGGAAGGTTACCAGGGGACTGATAAAGAAAACTCTTGGCTCCCAGCCACAGAGTTTGACCATGCTCAGGAATTGGTTGTGGATTTTTACACCCACTCCCCAGAAGAACCTGGATTGCTTCAGACTTAATTCACTCAGTGAAGGACAGTACAAAGCATTTTTTGACTTCAAGAAAGAAAAATAAAGACTAAACAGAAAATATTTTAGGGCAGGCCCCAACTGGGCCCCTAGACCTCCCTGTCAACCTCCTCCACTGGTTCCACCTGGAGGACTCCCACTGCCTCCTCAGCTAGCCTGGCTAGCTCCTCTTCCACCTCTCCCTCACTCCAGCTCCTGTCCTCCTCTTTCTCCTCTGTCTCCTCTGCTGCCCCTGCCCATGCCCACTCTAGATCGAAGAGGTCACAGAGATCCTCAATCTCCTCCCCAATGTTCACCTGCACTGCCCAGCTCCCAACAAGTGCCTCCCACACTCCCCCCTGCTCCCACCTGAGGTTCCTCACCTTTCGCTTGAGCCCTTTCACAGCCCCCAGAAGCTCCTGCATGAGCTCAATGAGCTTGCCCCCCACCACTGCTTTCTCCTTTGGGGCCTCCTGCCTCTCCCACACCACCTCCTCACACTTGTGTTTTGCCCTTGTGCAGGGCTTGCACACCCGGCTCTGGGTGTCCATCCAGAAACACCTCAACTTTTGGTTTAAACATATGAGGGGGAGGATGTCAGCATTGTACTCAACAATGATGAGATACTTCTACTCACCTCTTACAGAGCCACATGGCCTCTACCCACATGACCCCTTCAGACTCCACATCTCCCTGTGCCTTTCACTTCACCCTCTTCACAGGTGATCCGCTCCCTTCCACCTCTGTCTCCTCCTTGGTGGCTTTCGTCTTACCCACCCACTTGGTGGCTGCTGTCTTCTTCCTCTCCTCTCCCTCCTTCCTCACAGCCTCCACCTGTGCAACCTCCACCAATTGTTCCTTCTCCTCCCATCACACTATCCTTTCTTTGCAATTTCCATGAGATGTAACTGCATTGCCTACTTGCAGCGATGTGTCTCTAGCAATATAACAAGCCTCATCTGTGATTTTGGCTACGTGATAGAGGACTGTTTTCTGAGAGACGATAGGTGATATGCATTTGAGGGGAGGGCAGCCAACCATTTAGTAGTGGATTGCGAGGATGTGTTCATGATGATACACATAGGTGACCTACAATGTATTGAATGATACAGTCTATCAAACATATACAGTGTATCAAATGATATGGGTTCAGTGGATGCTGTTGAATGCTCTAATATATATATGTGTACCTACTATAGTAACAAAATAATACACTATTACAATAGTTGCTAGACTGAAGAGTAATACATTTAATACAGACATCAGTAACCTATGAAGTAGTTTCAGGCAGTGGCAGTGGCCTCACCAGGATCAGGATCAAGATCGGCATTACAGGTATGGCTGATTGGAAATTAATCTCATTTATGTAGCAATTCATGTGTAGTCTGCATGGATTCTGCATGCAAATTAGTGTATGATAAATTCAGTAAAAGCCATGTTTATGCAGTAATTCATTTATTGCAGTGTGCAGGCCTGCAAAATTGGGTCGGCATGCTGGTCAGCAACCCAATAGGGCTGCAGCGGCATCAGCATAAAGCAGCAGCAGCATCGGCATTAGGCACCTGGGATTGCACTCTTTCATCAATACAACATGTAAGTTGTTGTACAGATGGTAACCAATGAATTGGCCAACACAGGCATTGGCAATAGTCAACGGCATTGGCATCAGCATAAGGCAGTGGCAGCGGCATCAGCATTAGGCAGCTGGAATTGCACTATGTGATCGATGTCGCACAGGCATAGCTCAATGGACAACTCTATGTATATATGTATGTACTATAGTAACAAATGAATGCACTATTCAATTCTTGCTGTACCACACTAGACATATTAAGAATGTGGTGTACAGATCGGTGACTTATGAAACAGCATTAGACACATGCATTGACATTGGCATATGTATTGGGGCCAGGGCTGGGGTCAGCAATTGGTATGAACATCAGTGATAATACTCGACCTGGAAACCTAACAAAAACCTGTTAAAAGGCTTAATAAGTATAACACAGGCTAGAGGAAGGGTGCGAGTTGGTGCTAAATATTACCGCTGATACCCAAGGTTATGTTTAGAGATGTAAAATGATAAGAAATGGTGCGAATAGTTTGTGAGAGCATACGAAGTTGTTTGAAGGAGGTTCGAAAGAGGTTTGAAAGAGTTTGAAGATGTTCAAGGATGTCTGAAATAGTTCGAAGATGTCTGAAATAGCTCAAAAGAGTCAGACTGATGTCAAGGTATGTCGAGGGGCAAATATGGCAAATAAGAAGTGTTTTTCGAAAGACAATTGGCGATGTGAGATAAGTCGAGGACCAAATATGAAAGTTTGAAGAAGTTCACAATATTTTGCAGAACATAGAGATGCGACATGAGGCTAAGACTCAAGAGAATTGCTCTTAAATCAGATGATAAGGGAAAGAGTACTTCTTCTCTGTTCTTCTAAGTAGCTAGTACAAGTCTATATACATTTTGAAGAGATAGTACCAAAAAGGAAAATACAATATATGGAGAACAAGAGGCAATATACACAGCAATAAAGGATTTTGTAAATTGTAAAACAAATGAGAAACAATAATAATTGAAATGTACATTGTCCCAGTATAGTAAAAGTTCTTGTCCTATTGCTTCAATATATCATTGAAACATAAAACTGGACTTATCGCATTCTAAATCTTTTGTCAACTCTCCTCATGTCCAGTGGTGCTCGATATGTGACAAAATGGCTTATTCCAAATGTGGTGTGTGTCGAAAGGGTTTTGAAATAGTGGTATGGTGGCTAATGTCATTCGAAGTGGTATGAAGTGATCTGAAGGTGTTCAAAGTGTTGTGAAGTCATTTGAAACTGTTTAAAATTGTTCAAAGTCATCTGAAGTCATCCGAGATAATTGAAAAAGGGTTCAAAATCGATTTCGTGACATTCATAGCAATTTGAAGCATGTGTCATAATGTGTCAATATGATTAGAGCCATTTCCAGACCTTAGAGCATGCAATGGACCTATCATCAGCCTTAAAGGTATATATTATTGAGGTCTTTACACTCCCCCACCTTTCCTAGTGGACTCCAACCAGAGTCCGACCAGACTACACTGGGACTGGTCACCAGCGAATTGCCTGCAAAGTTGTCAGTCTAGTCCCAGTCCAGTCTGACCAGACTCTGAGTGGAATCCACTCAAACACTGGATTCCACTTGGACTGGTCCAGTGGAGTCCAGTGGAGTCCAGTTGGAGTCCAGTTGGATTCCGCTGGAAAAGTGTGTAAGAAAAGGAATTGAACCCAGTTCCTTGTGGTTTGCTTATATAATTATAGTACACAATATAACTGTTAGACAACAATACCTTGTGTAATGCATCATCTACTTGCTTTAGGTACCATGGTGTGGCTGTATATAACAAAGCATATAGCTGCATCATCAAATGAGCCAGTTCATTACTCACCACCACCACCGTCGACACCACCTCCCTCCCTCCTCTCCACTCTACCACCACCACCACTGCATGGACACCCACTGTGCCCACTCCCATGCCCAATCCACCATCACCACCAAGCTGACTGGATGGAATGTGGGCCCAAGTGATGCGATCTGTGTCGTTTGGGCCCTACATAATTTTTTTTTTGTTTGTTTTTTGTTTTTATAAACTAACTCATTTATTCTGGTTTCTAGGTTATAATCTACTGGTAATGATGCCACCACCTGCAAATGAGCTCATTGGATGGAATGCAGCCCAAACGATACAGATCGCATCATTTGGGCCATACATAAGTTTTTTTCATTTGTTTGTTTTTATAAACTAACTAACTTGTTTCTTTTGTTTTCTAGATTCTAATCTACTGATAAGAATGGCCAGAAGTGAGACAACCCAACATGCCCACTCCATGCCTGTGAGCCCCTGCTCATAGGGTGGATGATGGGTGTGGCTTGCTATGGCAATGGATGCATGTGAGGAGGGGTGGGCATCATCGCCCACCCCAGACTGCATCCCCCAACCTCCCCTCCCCTGCATTTTGAGTGGGGAGGGTCTTTATTATTTTTAATTTATCTTTGTCCCCCCCTCGCAGTGAATGTGAGGAATATATATATTGTAGTACTGATGAATCCCCCCCTTGCAGTTTAGTTTTTTATGTACATAGTAGTAATCCCCCCTCACAAGATGCAATGAAAGTTTTTTTTTGTTTATTATTATATTATACCCACTCCCTCATGTCCTACACAAGGGATCTGGTTAATTAAAAATTTTTGATCTTAATTGTTTGAAAAGTGCCTGCTTAAAGAATATGAAAAGTTGAGTCATAAATACACCTTATATTGAATCTTGATAAGTCTCCTGTGGCTCAAGTGGTTGAGCACACTTGTTTGGTTTATCATGTTATTCCTCACTGTGAGGTCTTGAGTTCAATTCCTGCATCATAAAAATTTATTTTGTGGGTACTTTATGAAGTTCAACAAGTCTGAAGTTCTTTGAGCTCAGCCTACTGCATTTCAGGCAGCCATGGCTTGGCAGGTTCATCATTCATCATAAGCATCTTCCCATACTGGTTCTCCAACTGGCATTGATGCCTCTACATTTTACCTGGAATATTTGGAAAATTCTAATTTTTCCTCTTCATCTCCCCCTGTGCCTCCCCTTTCAACTGCTTTCCCCACTGCATCTGATGCAGCTGATGTTTTCCTCTCATTGTCAGAGACTCATTCAGAAGGTGATTTAACCAGCCCTGATGCTGATTCTGATAACAATAGTTTCCAAACCAGATCCCCCAGCACTTCACAGATAGAGAACCCCACTCCTTCTCACATCACACTCCCAATCTATAGTCATGCAGACTTCAGTTATGTTGATGACACTTGGTTACCTGGCTCTGATGATATGATGGAAACTACTGACAATGAGTGATAGCTTTCTTCCTGCAGATATATGGTGCTTTAATTGGTAAAGCAATAATATCAGTACTTTACAGTCCCCCACCTGTCCTAGTGGACTCTGACCAGACTGACTGGAGTCCAAGTGAAGTCCAAGTGGAATGCATTTCAACCAAATGATAAGTCAATTAGATACTACAGCTTTGGACTTGCCACAATAGAGGCAAAGACCTTCCTTTATGCAGCACTCACATTCTTCTCTGGTTAGTTTACCATTCTTCCCCAACTTGTCAGAGATGGAGTCCTTCAGCTTGTTACTCTTGGATATGGAGGAGCTGCTGGTTGAGGGTCGATTAGTGCAATCAGAGTTGGACAGGTTCTGGGGCTTGGACTGATTATTAGAGCTAGAGTTGGAATTAGAATTGGAGTTTGGGGAACCCTTAGAGTTCTTCTTCCTGGAGTGTCTGGAATTTCTGGAGGTCTTGGCATCAAGGAAATTCTCTTCTTCCTGCATCCAGTAGATGTTGTCAGCATCTTGAGCCTTAAGCTGCAAGGCTGCTAGAGTGTCGGGCTTTCCTCCCTGCAAAACCTCTATATGGAGGGAGAGCAGAAGACTGCAGAAGTACCAGTTGTAAAGAGCAGCTTTGTTCTAATTGACCCAGGAGGCTAGTTCCCAAAAGTCCACATTGTACTTGATTATATGGCCTCCTTTCTTTATTGTGAGTTCAGAGAGGGCTTTCTTGGCAACCCCCAAAGGGTCACGAGGGTTGAAATTGCTGTCTAGCTCCCCAAGAAATACCTCATAATTCCACATCCAGTGTGTGGAATCCATAGAGTCATTGAGGCCAGGTTCGGACCAGCTGAGCACTAATCCATTGAGGTAAGAGATGATAAATAAGATCTTCCTCTCATCAGAAGTGAAGATATGAGGGCGATCTCAGAAATTGAGGTTGCAAGTGACTAGGAAGTTCCAAAGTTTCCAGGGGTTGGAACCATTGAACATGTTGGGTTCCCAAACTTTGATTTTTTGGGGCTTAGAGGCTTGGTTCTGGTGGAGAGTGTGGAGACTGTCTGAAAGGTTGAACAGTGCATTGACAAATCTGTTGCCTGGGTCTGGGTCCCACCTACAGAAGGCTGATCTCCAGGGTCATTAGGATTGGGGTCATCCCCAGTGATGATACTGGACCTGGAAACCTAGCAAAAACCTGTTAAAAGGCTTATGAAGTATAACACAGGCTAGAGGAAGGGTGCAAGTTGGTACTAAATATTACCACTGATACCCAAACATTGTGTTTAGTGATGCAAAAGGATGAATCGTGTTGCAAATACTCTCTAAAGGCATACAAAGAGATTCAAAAGAGGTTGAAATGAATTTGAATATGTGCAAAAGAGTTTGAAAAAGGTTTGAAGAGGTTCAAAGTTGTGTGAAGTAGTTTTGAGGAATGTCAAAGTGGTTCAAAGTGGGTTCGAAGAAGTTTGTAGATGTTGGACTAATGTCGAGGTATGTCAAAAAGCAAATATAACAAATAAGGAGTGTTTGTTGAGAGGCAATAGGTGATGTGCAATAAAATGAGGAGCAAATATGATAGTTTCAAAGAAGTTTGCGATATTTCACAGAACTTAGAGATGTGATGCGAGCTAAGACTCAAGAGAACAGCTCTTAAATCAGATGATGAGTGAGAGGGTAACTTGTGCTCTGTTCCCCATTGCTCTTTCTTTTTGATTCTAAGTAACTAACACAAGTCTATATACAAATTGAAGACATAGTACTAAAAAGGAAATAAGAACATGTGTAAAACATGAGGCAATATATCAAACAATGAGGACTTTGTAGATCATTAAAAAAATGAGAAATGATAATAAGTGAAATGTACATTGTCCCAATATATGTAGTAAGAGTTCTTGTTCTATTGCTTTGATATATCATTAAAACATAAAAAACCACACTTATCACATTCTAAGTCTCTTGTAGTCTCTCCTCGTGTCTGGTGGCACTTGATATGCAATGAAATGGTTTGTTCCAAATGTGCAGTGTGCATCAAAAGTGTTTCAAGACAGCTATATGGTGGCCTATGTCATTTGAAATACTGCAAAGTCATTCAAAGTGTCACGAAATGTTGCAAAATAGTTCGAAGTCATCTGAAATAGTGCAAAATAGTTTGAAAAGTGTTTGAAGTCAATTTTGTGGCATTTGTAGTGATTCGGAGTGCATGTTGTAATGTATAGATATGATTAAATCCTTCTCCAGACCTTATAGTGCATAGTGGACCTATCACCGGGGCTGTCAGGTCCACCAGAAAGTCCATCCTCTTCACCTGTTGCTTCTTTGTCAGCAGGATTAGATTGTCTATTATCCCCTACATAGTCAAGTGGAGTCAGAATCCAAGGCGGTTCTGAAGGCAAATGTGTAGATATGGCATTGGTGTTAATAGATGGTGCACCAGAGCTGACTCATCAAAATATGTTTGATGGTTGAGCTGAGGCACCAAAAGTAGAAGTGGGTCTAGGAGCTAGGAGTACTGATTGTTAGATAGCTGATAAGCCTGGTAATGTGCCTGCACAGCAGGAGTTTCTTGTTGTCTGCTGAGTTCATGTGTGGGATGTAGAATAAGGTTCAAAATAGTGTGATGATTGACAAGAGAAGTATGAGTTTGCAAATACTGTCACAGTTCAGATTGCTACTATCAAGGTCGGAACTTGGTCAGGAAAACACTGGACTTCTAGTCAGACCCAGTCATCGGTGGTTGGAGAGTTTCAGAGGTTTCTGGGCAGAATCCATTGGGCTGTAGCAGGCCAGGTGAAAAGGGCCCAGAAAGGACTTGGCTTCAACTTGTAAGAAGTTGTGCTCTTCTCTTCGTCAGTTGTCCAATTTCAGGTGGAGGTGGTTCAGATATCCAGAGGATTTCTGGATTGAGGGCAAGGATAGATTAAGCAAAGGGTTTGGAGTATTGGAATTCAAGAAGAGTCAAAGGATTAAGAGATTAAGTCAGGATTAAGTCGGGGATGATTAAGGATTGATATTAGACTGGAGATGAATATACACAAGCAACATATAGATGTATAAGTGACATATAAACATATAGACATATAATTTGCAAACTAAAGATTAATGCTAAGCTATGGGTGCTTAAATAATGAAGGCCAGAAGAATAATGGAAAAGGCAGAAGTTTACTACTGGGTCTTGGTAAGTGTCTATGACCAGAATTGGTAAGACTGTATTAGGAATAAAGTGAGTAAGCAAATGATTACTAAAGCACATGACAACTTGTCTGATGACTCAAAAGTGCTGTGTCCAGGATGCTGACAGAGAAGGTCAGAAAAGAGTCAGAAAAGAGTTGGGTGTTATCAGGAATCCAGTTGGGTGAGATGGGTGTTGACAGAGCATAACCATCCATAACCTGCTGAAACAAAGTCTGATACCATCAGAGAAGCCCCCTCACCCTTTGGACATGGGACAGCTGTTTCACTTTTGTGGATGCAGCACAACTTTTGGCAATCACATAAAAGGTCGATTCATTATGAAACCAGACAACAACACAGCAATTGGCTGGTTGCTCCCCATTGACCTCCTCTTCCTGATCATCTGTCCATTTCCTTGTCCACTCTTCAATATTCATCCACTGTGGAAGGAAGGACTTTTGACAATAATCAACAACATCCTTTCTCTTGTGTCCATCAACATACTGGCTGCTTGGATTTGTTGTCCATCTATAGCCCAAATGCTCATCCATCGATGAGCAGTTGCAAGGCTAATTGGTTTCTTCAATCTGAACTGAGCCATAGTCTCCAGACACTTGACAAAATCAACAACATCTTGTGCTCAGCATCCACAGTCCTAAGAAGTGAAGGTGTAAATAAATTGCTTGTGTGAGGTCTTCATTGTCAAGCATGGAAGCTTTCCAAATACCATAGACATTTTTAGGTAAGTCTTTTCTATCCACTATAAATGCATGTGTCTACTCGCAGAGGAGATGAGCATGGTGAGGACCTCTCTCATGATCATGAGCAGTCTCCAGAGATGCCAGAACCCAGCATGTCATGTTATTTCCTGACACATACTTCCACAGAAACTTTCTCATAGCTTCAAATTTCAATGCAGCTGTGCATGAGCTCATCAAGACCATGATGGACAGATTCCTTTTTGTGAGATGGCTTCAAAATTTCCTTGATATCCTTGAATGTGGCTTCTGCTTCAGCTATGGTCAAGGCAAACTTGTGGATGCTGATCTTCTTGTAGTAAGACTCGACTTGTTCCTGTTCTTCATTGTCATCATCTTCCATATCCACAGCCTCATTCTCGTGGTCACCTCCCATATCTGTGGCCTCATTCTCATTGCCATGTCCCATATCCATGGCCTTGTTCTCTGTCCTATTTTTGGCTGCATTGGCATCTGTCATTCCTGCAGTCTCATTCCCTGCATCACTGTCAACAGTTTCTCCTACACAATGTCCCATATTCACTTCAACCTTGCATTCAGCATGGACACCAGGGGAGTCTGTGATTTCCAAAGATTTTCCAGTTAATCTCAGCAGCATTTCATTTGGTGATGTTGGAACAGGCACTGGCACAAGAATGTCATGTAATAATCTGGATTGGGATTGGTAGGCTCAGACCTTGTTTTCTTGGGTGAATGATGTGTCAGCACCTAATTATACTCAATGATGCATCATGGGGCACATCAAATGGAACTCACATTTTCCTTTTCCTCAAAATGCTCATGCTTTTTTTTCTTGCTATTGAAAGATGCCCATTCTGTTAGGTTCTTCAAAAACTTCATTTTCTTGAGTACAGGCATTGTATGTGATGCTGTATACTTTTTGAGAGTGGGGCTGGACTTGGGTGGTGGCTAAATATAGGCACTAAAAATTGTTCCTGTCTCTCAATACTTACAAAATCAGAATTTTGGCCCTGAGCAATTGATATTTTTCACTTTCTGCACATTTCCTCAGGCCCAGATTCAGCCAAAACTCTGTTGTTACAAAGCTTTATTGCTTTTCTCATTTTGTCATGGAAAGTAATGGTTGCATCACATGATGTCATCAAGTATGAATGAGGACTATCTTATTACCCAATGATCAGGAATTGGATTACATGAGGAACTTTGAGCCTGGCATGACTTGGCAACCCAAATCAGGTAATAGATGTTTAAGTCAGACATAATAATTAAAGCCATTGGTGTTCCCTGAAGTTATCATGAAATTGGTAAGAGTTCAAGAAGGGCAAAGTGAGACATTGGCCTACAAGCAGAGTCCAGGGAAATTTCTTAGATACATCCTCCTATTGGCAAAGTATCTCAGGAAGTGGAAAGGCAATGACAGTAAATCCAGCCTCTTCATGAAGAGGAATTGACTGCACTGTATGCATACAATAGATTTATGCCATTTCTTGCTTGAGAGGCCTCTTCAATGAGAATTTTGGCAGACTTTACTTCATCAGGATTTCATGTTGGGAGGCAATCTGTGTGCCTCATACCAACACATGTAATTACATAATATTAGTATACCTATGCATTTGTATGGTAATGTAAGACAAACAAATTTCCAGTTGCAATTGCTCACCATCTTGTTGCACCCTCAATCCTCCTATCAGTCATTTCCCAACAGGTTATGGGTTCTGAGCCTATCCATATTTGCATTCAAGCATAACTATTTGTTGTCACCAGCTTTTTCCTGCATTATTTCTGCAGCACATGCATCTGCTCCACCTGAGACATCTTGCTCAATCTCTCAATCCATAGCTCGCATCAATTAATCACTACTGGGCTCTAATTTCTGGAGCAATATCAAATGCCTCTCAGTCTAACGGTGGTAGCCAACCCATCATTGACTATCCTAATCAACCTAATTAGCCAACCATTGCTCAGCCCAAGGCTAATGAGAATACTGTGATAGCAAAGCTTAATGACCACCTCACAGATACAAATTATAACATGTAGAAGGGTCAAATGATGCTAACATTGGAGATCTGTGGAGTTGAGAAGTATGCTAAAGGTACCAAAGAAAAGCCTGATGAGGAAGCTGATTACCAAGAATACCTCAATTGGGAATTCAATGATTATTATGCTTGAGGCTTGATCATTAATAACATAACCCAGGGAGCAAAACACCATATCAGTACCTGCAAGACTGCTAAAGACATGTGGTCCAGTCTCACAGCTATTTTCAAATCAAAGGCATACCTGACATTACATGCCTACAAGCATAATTTGGAGTCTCTAAAAGCTGATGAAGACATGGATATCATCAAACATCTTGATGAACTCAAGATTTATTGGGAGTGAATCAACTCTTCCCCAAATAAGGATCATCACATCAGTGACTTCAATTTCAAACTCACTATTGGTGACACTCTACCATCATCTTGGGATAACTTTACTGATCTCTATATCAACATCATGACCAATGATTCCATTACTGAATACACCAACCATAGAAAATTGGTGAGCTCCCAGTAGTATATGGGAATCATCAAAGAAGAGCACCTGCATCATGTTTGCTGCAAAGCTGAAATTTAAAATACAAGCTATCACATCCATACTCCATCAAGCAATAGCATTTTATCCCAAGATAAAATATTGCAAGCAGTGTGAAAGAGCCAATCATATCACAGATGACTGCCACTGGCTTGGTTGTTCCAAATGTAGCAAGTGTGGCAGTACCAGACAACTGATCAGATCTGGTTTAATTGAGATTTACTATACTCTATTTGGATGACTATTTTAGTTACATAGTTACTAGCCGAATTCAGTATTATTCCTGAGATCAGGCACTGTTGGAAGGGATATTGATCCAAAGTGTCTCACATGCCCAACTGTTGACAAATAGCTGAATCATGAGTTCTGCTGAGTTTGGTACCTGAATTACTGGATCATGTGACTTGAAAATTTGTAGAGAAATTCTGAAGCTGAATCTTGACTCAGCCAAAGAAGTGACTCATCACAGCTTATGTCATTATGTCAGAACAATCAACTTCGAATCCCAGTCATAATCCTGTTCCCATGCCAGCGCTAGAAGCCAAAATTGATGTGCTTACAGCACAAATGTTCCAATTAGTGTCAGTATTGGCAGCATCACAGCCCAAACCAGCAGAAATAAAACCAGAGACAGTGGAAGATAAAAATGATGAAATGGAGGAGATGGTAGAGTAGATGTCTCAGGATGATGTGCATGCAGAGGAGAGATTTGAGAGTGGAAAAATGAATTTACCTAAATATGCACCCCCAGAAATCTTTGACAGTACCATGGAGAATACAAAGTCCTTCATCAGCTCTATAGTATTGTACATCCATGGGAGGAAGCCCAAGTTTCATACAACTGAGTCTAGGATTATGTTTGCTCTCTCATACATTCAGGGGGGAAAAGCACAGTTCTGGAGAAACAAAGCTATTAATTAAATTGCTGCAGGATATAAACCATTTGCAACCTTCAGGAAATTTCTGGAGAGACTGGAGGCACAGTTTGGAGTCCCTAATCAAAAGGCAATGGCTAATGCTAAATTAAAAACCATGTGCCAGATTCTCTGACAGCAGATGAATTTATTTTGCAGTTCAAGGCAGAAGCTTCACAGATGGGTAAGGGAGAAGCTGCATTGGTAGAATTTTTGAAAGCAGGATTAAATCCCTCCTTATTCAAGTCTATCTATTGACTACCTTCTATGCCAGAGAGGTTGGATGAGTGGTACAATTGGGCAATGCATCTTGATCAGCAATACTGACAGGAACAGGTGGAGTTGAAATTGATGTATGGAAATGCAAGATTTGGAAAGTCATCAGGAGGAAAGTCCGAGAAAGAAAGGATGCCTCAGGTACAAACTCCGAGGGCACAGCCACTGGCCATGGCAATGACACTATTGTTAAGGAGTCAGCAGCATCAGCAGATGCAATGGATGTTGATCAAGTAGGGAGATGAGCCCCACTTAAATGTTTTAACTGTGGGCAATTAGAGCATATTGCTATAAATTGTAGGCAGAAAAGGAAGATTAGAGAAGTGACAATTGAGGAAGTGAAGTTGGAGGAAGATAAGCAGAAGAATTTTGTGGAAGAGTCCCAGTGAAGGTTTTCCCATTGGTGACCCAGAATCATTATAATGTATTAGTATCTGAGGAAACCCAGAGTGAACCTGAAAAAGAAAGTGAGAGTACGACCATCATTGTTTATGTGACAAAGAAAAATGCCCAGCCTTATTTCCAAAAACCCCTAAATTCTTTATTCGCTCTGTGCAAATAGAACCCAAAATCACCTTGACAGTAGGATTGAAGACAGTGGACACACATGCAGCACTTGATGTGGAGGCATTGCTTGATAGTGGTGTTACCAGATTATTCATTAATCAATCATTAATTACCAGAAATACTATTAGCATGCATAAACTGCCACAACCTATGATGGTATACAATATTGATGTCACGATTAATTGTGGAGGAACTATTAAGGAGGAGGTGACAATAATACTAAAGTATCAGGATTATGAGGAATGAGAAAACCATAGTAAATGCAGAATAGGATGAAATAAAATATAAAAAAATATGGGATGAATGCAGAAAATTGCCCAGATGCCTGGGACGCTTCCCCTGCACCTTGCAGTACTAATAATTGTCCTATTTGCAACACAGTCCACCTAATGGTAGCTCCAAGCGCGTTTGACGCGCATGGACGCGCACTGTTGATAGGAGCTACACGTGATGAGTCACATCAAAGTAACATCACCTGACGTCGTCGAATATGGACTATCTTAGGCGCTGGCCTTGGGTATTGGGATCACGACATCGGCAATTTCCGATGAAAAATAAAGTTATATTAAAATAAAGTCATAACATTCATCCCATTAACCATATTCTTGTCCTTTAGCATTTTTACTGAACCCTGGTTGCCCAAGGACTCTGCCATTTATCCCAGGTACGGCCGCTATTGGCCGCATACGTTTGCTCATGTTTGACAACACCTTTGATATCCATCAAATATAGCCGGCCTATTTTTGTCCTTCGGCAATCACGGTTCCCCCCGATGCTCGGAAGCGTGCCTTGCCATCCCGAAATAGAATGGCAATTCCGGGATCATCAGCGCGGCTGATCGAAACTAAATTGTGGGGCGTGAACAACAGCTTTGAGTGTGATAATTTGTTTGCTACTATCCACTGTGGATTATAGCTTGATCCCTCTGCCAAGCTTATCAACATTCACAAATCCAGTGACTTTGTGTCCTGGTGTAGGAGTATACTTGACAAATATATTTTTGTCTCTTGCAATGTGGGATGTACAGGCAGAATCAGCTAACCATGATTCTCCTGTCAAGGTGGGCAGTGCCACATCAGTGCCTGTAAAGGCAAAATCGTCGGTGGCTTCATGTGCACGGGTGAGTTTCCAATAAACTCTTGATTGTATCCCATCTGTTTTTGCTGTTTTCACACTGGCAGCATAGACGAGGCAATTTGTCGGCTATGCGCAGTCGAATCGTGGACAACGCGGTTCTGTCCTTTTTATTCCATGCATCGACTTTGTCCGGATCAGTTGGGGCAGTCCCACTGACATACTTATTCCCACAACCCTTGATCTGTCAAGATGTCCACATGGCATCTTGATTTTCCATGCGGCGTAGTTCTCGGCTCCTTTCAGGGGCTCGATTCGATAGACGTTTGTAGTTGATCCCGTAGTGTCGGACATGGTTATAATAGATTCGGAATGTTTGCGGAGTGTGATTAGAATAGATGCGAGAATGTATTCAGTGGGTCGCAGGGCCATAACCTGTAGAAATTTAACTATATAGATAGCCTCAAAACTGAGGCTTTATATACTTCACAATATAACTAGGGTGTTCTACAATTATCTACGAGAGTAAAGAAAGTTCAGTATGACTCAGCGTACGGGCGTTTGGTATCCCGGAGTTCAGTGATATGTCAGGGGCAGATGGCAAGAGCATGAAAACGAATGAATGAAGATGTGGGAAACGGGTATATGCGACAGTTCACTTGCTCTCGCAACAGAAATACGCGAGTTATATCAGAGCGACTCGGAAAGACCAGACGCAGAAGAGTGTCTGCGACGCAAGAGAGTGAGGTGCAGAAGTCGCGAGTTACGAATGCGGAACTACGAGTATTTTGTTTCGAATTGTGTCGGAAGCGCAGTACAGTCGCTGCCAAGCGACATTACCGTGCCTGAAATTCTTTCCAGGTCCTTTTAAGTTTCCAACAAATTCCAACGCAGAGTTTCGGTCTCTGCGAGTTACAACAGTGGTGTGTCACAGCCACAGAGGTCCAGTCTCTGCCTTGCACGAGTACGAGGGTTTCCAATAGCAGAAGGACGTTACAGAGTGGACACACTGGTCAGCGGGATGACGAGCACTTGCGTTGAAGTCGGGTCCACAGCCACAGACGACGATGACGATCAGAGCCCGGAGTGACAATTGACAAGTGCTCGAAGTACGGGTAGATAAAGTAAGGCGGGCGTCGGTAATTATGTAACAAAAATAGAACCATAAATACGGAAGGAAAGTACGAGAAAAATTAAGTTCACGGCAAAGCAGGGTGTCCGTGCGCAACCTTGATCATATCAGCTGCTTGTTCAGCGATAGCGTATGTAGTTCCCGCCAAATGTGTGGCAAGATTCTGCAATACGAATGTATCATTAAAATCGTGACGATAGAAGGAAACCTTGAGGAAACTACTCACAAAGGGCAAAATCGAGATGTCGACCACACGAACGTTATTCGTGCCGTAAACTTTCAACGTCGGGTCGACCACGCCGCCGTAGGCCTTGGGCAACATGGCATTCGTACCTAGAAAGCAGACTAATGAAATAGGGTGGAACGAGATAAAGCAGGCTACATACCAGTGGGATGGTAGGGTAGGGTGATCGTGCTCGCGATAAAATTCTCCCATTCTCCATCCGTGGTGACATTCGTTCCGGGATAGACGAACGAATCTATCTGTGCGGAGAATGGAGCTGTCTGCGCTATCTTGCGGACATATTTGGCGCCTTGAATAGCCACGTTCTTGTCTATATAACGGAACAGAGCCCATGAAGGAGATACGTTTGCTTTAATGCAAGTTATGGCTATGGAGAAAGTATAATGCCCACCAATATCGAAAGCCCAAGCATTGAGATCAATAAGTGGGGGAACCAAAGGATTCGAAGAATTGAGATGAATAGATCCACGAGAGAAAGGGTGCGAATGGATGGAGGCTATTTGAACGTAGGATGTGTTCGGCTCAAAGAATTGTGGGAAGGAGAGAACAGGGGCGCAGTAAAGCCTATAGGAAGCAAACACTTCAGCATCTCTCGCGTTCACGCATAGGGAAGCACACCTACTCCAAGGTCGCCGACGGATCACCCCACATTAGTCTCTGCCTTTCAATCTCGTACACTGCCCTTCGTCCGGGAGACGGGTTCGAAGCATTGAATTGCGTGTCAATAGATTCAAGCCACTGGGATAGTAGGGTCCGGTCACCAGTGAACTGCGTCGCAGAAGCAAATGAGACGACATTAATAGAGGAAGTGTAAGGACCGGTGCGATTTGTCTCGCTACGATCACGGAAATCAATCAGTGAATGCAATACTGGGAAATGAATACATACTATTGAGAGAAAGCCGTAGCATTTGGGATAGGATTTGCAAAAACATCCCACGTTTCTATCGTGTTCGGGATCTTGAACGAGGCTGTTGTGATGATATGGTCCTGATAGTTCTCGCCAACGCCTGGAAGATCAATCACGCTTTGGACACCCGCAGCCTGGAGAATAGTCTTGTTCCCAATGCCGCTAAGCTCGAGTAGGTGGGGTGATTGCACCGAACCTGCAGACAATATGACGTCCTTCCTCACGGTCGCAATATAGGTGGCGCCGTTGGAGACGTATGTGACTCCAGTGGCAGTATAATTGCCAGTAGAATCCGGAATCGGAGAAAGATTGACCTTGATAACTTGCGCGTTCGTGAGGAGGTGCAGGTTTGGCCGACCTGCGTTTGGAAGATAGTATGCCTGAATAGACTTGAGAGATAAATGAGGTCGATAAGCTTTAGACTCACAACGGCGGAATATGACCGAGTCTTAGAGTCCTGATCGATATTCAAAGGAGGGCTCCAAACAGAGCCCGCATCCCAACCGTTTCCCTGCAACATTCACACATGAGCTTTTCAGGTACGGAGATAGCAGTGGAAATCTTACACCATCTTTCACGGGAGCAAATCCTAATGCAACCATGGCATTGTAGAACGGAGGTATGGCTTTGCTGAACCATGAAGAAAACGAAACTTTGAGGGGCTAGTCAACATACTCGTGAGCACAGTGCTAGAATCACAAGAGGGTCAGTCCTACCCCAGAAGTGCCATGAAAAGCTGGTGAAAAAGTCGCATGTTCTTCCTGCTGGAGATCGGGCGGTGCGACAGACATGTTGGTCGCTCTCTTGAAATATTTCAAAGTGTTATTGTACGACCATCCCGAGTTTCCAAGTTGTCCAATTTCTGGAAGGATATTGAGTTTATCGCACGTCAGCACAGACGAAAAAAAAACACACGATCGTACTCCAAGGCACCCGCAAGCGCCAATCCCATTAGATTGATAGCAGAGCTGCCACCCAGTACCTTTCCGCGAGCCATGAAAAGTGAACGATTATTAAGTTTCGCCTGAGGTGTGGTTTGAAAATCTCATAGATGAAGTCAGTATGATGTCATGACGTGCCGCGAAGGGTGACCTACTCCAGGAGTACATGCCGTTTGTTTGAAGCCCAGCGGTGTTTGTTCCCTGAGGAATCTGGAAGTATATGCATAAACAGCGGATACTGATTCAAAAGAAAAAGGCATACCAGGATACGTGGGTCATCAGCGTTGAATGTTCCAGCCTCGATGATACCAACAGTGAAGTTTGCGATCTCTGACAGGCTAGCGAACACCGGTTAATATCTCCACACAAACTAAGGCTGAAAACTATCTACCGAACGGCAACTGCAACACCGGCTGTGCCTCCACCAGCGATGATGAAATCGAAAGGTGTTTGAGCGAAGGTGGCAGCATCTAGTACAGCTGATAGTGAGACGGCCGCCAACGAGAGCAGAGTAATGAATGTCAGAAGAAGAGGGAATGCCATGGACACTTTTTTCTGCAAGAACCTGCGCTACTTGCGTATAAAACCGCTCCCGAAAGGCTCAAAATGGACTGCGAGAATGATGAGTGAAGTTCCTTAACAGGGCATTCTAGTATTTCCGGTTTTGCTGTTGCGACATAACCAGCACAGCGCTTGTGGCATGGATCTTGACCGGAGGAGTCACCAATTACTTGAAACAGGGACCATCGTGAGCTGTTGCGATGACTGTAAATGATCTGGCGTCATACTGCGTGTAGACGAACGAAACTTGAACGAAACAGCATTGATGTCTAAAGGCAATATTAGATAAGGAAGGCTGTGGTCAAACAACAAGTAGGGGCGGCTGCAATCACCGTGTACATGATCGGTGACTGTGTTTTGTGTGCCCTGTGGAAGAGCTCGAGGCGGAATGAATCAGCTGCATATCGGCTTCCTGAGCTTGGGGATTATATTAGCGGTAGAATTCATCTGGTTCACAGCAGGAACCGAAAGATACCTTGATATAGCAGCCTTTCTTGCCGTTCCCAACGCCGTCTACCTGTTTACCCCTACATGCCTCCAACAGCGGAGAATTTGAGTGCGCCCCATGCACGTGATATCCAATTGCTCAATTTGGCACGAGGGCGCTGCTGGCTGAACCTGGATACATTGTACTATATCCATTCAGTCATTCCTAACATTACCAGATGCATCAAAAACGCATGACTGCCAGCGCACGTAACACGTATTCGGGTCGACCGTGAGAAATTCTACAAATATAGGTTATATGATAAAATATGTGTCCCCGGCGGCCTCAGACTCGCCAGTGGCACCACTCTGTACTATGTACAAGTTTTGATGGTTGGGAGGAGTATTCGAAGAAGACCATTTAGTGTCAGTGTAGAGAGCGGTGGCAAACAATTCCACTTGCAGACATCACGTGCATGGTCTTACTCTGTCACGTTTTTGTCACGTTAACAAATCTTCTGAGCACCAGTGTGCACCCAGGGGTGAGAAGATGATATTAATCGTATAGACTTCGTAACCTATAGCTACCATACAGTTTCTGGTGCGCATTTGTTCGATCGTGGTAACCTTTTTATTCCATCGAGATGACATGTGGTGGTATATACCGGTATGACTGCATCAGTGGCTTTGCATGACAGGTGGCAAACCCTGTGAAACACATTGCCACGGCCTCGACTTGTTTCCTGATGGCCACCGTCAGCGGAACTAGGGTCAAATAACCTGACCGAAGGCAGTTTCCATGCGGTGCACACTGAATACCTTGGTTGTACCTTGGTGACTTGGTCCCTGTATCCGGTTTTACAGAACTCTACGTTTCGGGGAGCGATGATCCAGCTCCGGACCACACTGAATACCTTGGTCTCTGTATCCCGATTTTACAGAACTCTGCGTTTCGGGCCAGCTCCGGGTGTGGTAAAGCGGCATGGAACGTCTGAGTTTCAGTTTGAATTGGGTTAGCTTAGGCAGCTCAATCCCATCTAACTTACTATTATGTCGGAAAAGTATTTTGACACATCGGAAACGTATTTGACATGATAACAGTAAGCGACACCAATCCTCGCCAATGGGTTTCCGCTGTCTCAGGCATAATTGCCCCAATTCGCATTCTTCTCCCTTTCTAATTATCTTCCATTGCTGTGACGATCATTGATATTGTCAATCTGCAGAATATCTCAGGCAGGAACACCCGCAATGCGCTGGTGCAAGTCTCCCGCAGTCTTCTCGTTGACCACGGTTGCATCAGCTGAATCGGCGTCAGTCTCAGATACGATATTTGCGTAAATAGGATGCGTGACTTTGTATCCGGCCAACAGCCCGATGTGACCTTAAGAGTAATTAAAATTAGCAGAGTGGCTGGAACGCCCATAAACTCACCAAATATAGAAACCAGCATCGTTCCAAGCCATTTCGGGGATATACCAGGTCCAGATTCTGCGCCGAGGACCCACACCATAGTTTGGAAGAAGCCGACTGTCTTTCTCTGTCGGTAAAGCGAGTCCATGACACCATAAACCGTGTTGAGCCATTCTTCGTCGATTCTGTACGAGAACAGAGGCGAAATATTAACCCCGAGACAGAAGGAACAATTTTACGACGGCATACCCCGAACCAGGTCGAGCGGTAAACTCCATCACAGCGTCTTCACCGCTCGAAGGATCGCACCAGAACTACGTGCCAATATTGTCGTCAGCGACGAGGGCTACAGCGGACTTGCATCGTGAATAAAACACATACAGTGTGAATCGCCCCACGAGGAATGGTCACGACGTCTCCGGCCGACCCTAAGCATTCCTTGCCGTTCAGAACGTAACCGATTCTACCAGAGAGCTGAAGATAATATTTATCAGCAAGCACTATTCATGGAATAGATCTACATACCACTTTAATCCATTCGTCCTGCCTGCGATGCCAACTGTTTCAGACAGAAGCGGTCTATATGAGAATCTAACTGGATACGTCTGACTATGAAGTGCCTTACTGGAGAGGAGGGTACGCCGCTGAAATTGAAGATTAAATGGAAAGATTAGAATCTATAGCTGCTGGCTTACGCGACTCCCGGCCACCAGTTGTGAACGGGTCTGTGCAAGAATATTGGCATCTGAAGACGAACTCTTCCTCGCTTCGCCTAATGATCTTATGCCTGCGAGCACCGCCAAAAAATACCATCCATCCCTCCGAATCAAATTCAATGGGAACAAGGGGCACCTTATCGGAGTGGTTCAAGTTAGCTGAAACCTGGATACATACTCGTGGAACAAACACCTTGGAAAAGAGGGCGTCCTGTATTGTTGAGAACATGGATGTTGACGCGTCAGGTCGAGAGAAACTTTGAAATCACGGACGTACTAGTTGGATTTCATGTTGCGTACTTAAGTGTGATGTGTGAGCGCTCGAGGATGAGTCGCCTGGACTTCAATTTCCTACGATGTCACGGCGTATATTACCTACCTAAGTACACGATGTGCGAGCGCGTGGTCAATCCCTGACAAGGGGGTGTCGGGGTTTGAATTTACCATATCAGGATGGTTAGTTTCCCCGCCCCGAGCCTCTTAATTATTTTTGGAAGTCACATGACAATTGTAACTGAGGGCCCTATGGCACCTTCCTGATGCGAAAAAAAAACTTATGGCGAGCCCCTTTTGGAAAGCAGGTGCCAACTGAGTGGTCGGAGGTGCACAGAATGACTGATCAGGTAAGAGACTACTATATTATGCATGCGCATTAGGTATACCAACGGTGGATGAGGATGGATGTGTTCTTTGTCTAGACTGTAAAACCCATGTCAGAACCAGGAATGGTGGGGGGCAAAATTTTCTGCAGCACCATCATGGAACAGCTCAGTGTGCAGCAAATAAAAAGAAGCAGCAATCTGCAGAGAGGGCTGCAAGGGCAAAGGAAAACATGATGAAGTGGTTTCGACCTTGAGCACCTGCTCTGCCACCCACTGTTGCAGTGGTTTGTACCTGTGGAAACGCTGTTACGCATGAGGAAATATTGAGGGACCAAGATGTTATTGAATGCACAATGGTAGGATGCGAGACGAGACCGGTGAGTAAGAATCTTCTGTACAGTGGAATCACATGGCTGATAGTCCAGCCAGTACTGTCAAAGTTCAAAATCGCTACTACCAAGGTTGTGACTTGGTCAGGAATACACTGGGCTTCCGGTCAGACCTGGGTGGCGGTGGTCAGAGGTGTTCAAAAGTTCTGGGCAGAATTCACCAGGCTGTAGCATGCCAGGTGAAAGTGGCCAGAGAGGACTTGGCTTCAATTTGTAAGAAGTTGTGCCCTTCACCTTGTCAGTTGTCCAATTTCAGGTGGATAGCGTGCAGGTGTCCAGCGGGTTTCTGGATGGAGGGTGAAGGTAGAATGAAGCAGAGATTATGAGGTGAATGAAGTTGAGAGGAGTTCAAAGATTAAAGGTTTAGTTCAGGATTGTTAGGAAACAGTCCCATTACCTAATAATATTTTATTTTATTTTATTTTATTACATCAAATTACGCTACCAAATGCCCAAGAATACTACATTAGTTAGTGTGGGAATTTTATATTCACATGCATCAATATGTAGGTACATCTATGCGTGTGTCAGTAAGAACATACATAGTACAATACCTTAACATAGTATATAAACCTTAAATATACACCTAGAGAATGGTAGTTGAGTTCTCTTAGATATGCCATCCACAATTGTAGTGCAAAAAGCCTTTTTTAGCCAACTCATCTATTAATGACCCCTTGCATCAAAACCATCAAAACCCCCATCATTCGCATGCATTCCACCCGCTTCTTGTAGAAGAACCTGCACGGTCCAGCTAGCAGATAAGTGGGTGTTGCCCTAACAGAAGAACTCAACTACCCTATCAGTGTGCCTTCTCTTACATGCGCATACATCATTGTTTCATTTTTGTGCCACAACCACTTACTCATCCATTCAGCACGAGCCAGAAGTACTTGTATATACATATTTACCTTTGCTTTCATAAGCCAGTGCCAGGCCTCACCTTACATTGCAACTGCCAGTGATTGAGAAGCAGCACTCATCATTAGGGCAGCTGCAACCAGACAACCAATTGGATCTGGTTTAATTGAGATTCACTATACTCTATTCAGATGACTATTTTAGTTAAATTAGTTACTAGCCGAATTCAGTATTAACCCTGAGTTCAGGCACTGTTGGAAGGGTTATTGATCCAAAGTGCCCAAGTGTTGACAAATAGCTAAAAACACATGTTTTGCTGTGTTTGGTACCCAAATTGCCAGATCATGTGACTCGAAAATTTGCAGAAAATTTCTGAAGCCAAAATCTTGACTCAGCCAAAGAAGTGACTCATCACGGCTTATGTCATTATGTCAGAACAATCAACTTTGAATCCTGGTCACAATCCTGTTCCCATGCCAGTGCTAGAAGCCAAAATTGATGTGCTTACAGCACAAATGTCCCAATTAGTGTCAGTATTGGCAGCATCACAGCCCAAATAAGAAATAAACCAGAGACAGTAGAACATAAAGATGATGATGTTGGAGCAGACTATATACGCTTGTTAGGAAACAGTCTCCTAACATGCCTATTACATAATACTATTTTTATTTTATTTTATTTTATTTCACCAAAATATGCTACAAAATGCCTATATATGCATTATTTGTCAGTGTGGGAATTCTCTATTTACATGCATCAATATGTACGCGCATGTACATGCATGTGTGCGTGCATCCATAATAACATACTACAATATGTGTAACATAGTATATAACCCTAAAATAAATACTAGGAGACCTCAGTTAAGTTCTCTTAGATATTCCATCCACAATAGTGGTGCGAAAGGCCTTTTTCAGCCAACTAATCTATTTTTAACCTCTCACATCAAAGCCATCAAACCCCCCATCATGTGCACGCTCCCCGCCACCTTCTTGTAGGAGAACCCGCATGGTCCAGCTAGCAGATTAGTGGGTGTCGCCCTAACAACGCTGTACAGAGGAAGAGACAACATATTCCTTATAACCTACCTGGGGTTTAGTAAGTCTTAGAGCTAGGGTTTAGCAGAGGTAAGAACACTGTATATCTACTACGGTACAGGTTCTCCTTATATTCATAATAATAAGGGTGTCACATGACTCACAAATGTGTTTACCACATGTATGCGCAGTAAGCACAGTAACATGTGTATGCTGCATGCATTGCCTCAGATATGCAGCATTCATCTCGGAGTTTTTAATTTCAACACCCCCCCTCAAACTGTACAGCGCTCTAAGCAGCTAAGTTTGAATTTCAAAAGTAATTCCAAGAGAGTTTCTAAATTTCCTGAATAGGATGGTGCCAAGGTTCTTTGTGAACATGTCAGCTGGATTATCACTTCCAGGAATGAAAATGACTGTGACTTTGTCATTTTCTATGCATTCGTGGGTATAGTGGTAGCGAATGTCTATATGTTTTGTCCTTCTTTCCTGAACTGGATTTGATCTAATAAAGATGGATTCTTGATTATCAGCACAGATTGGTATGCGCTTCAGTATATATCCAAGTTCCTGGAATAAGGACTCTATCCACACTATCTGTCGACAAGTGTCAGAGAGAGCCATATATTCAGCTTCTGTGGATGACAGTGCTACAGTTTTTTGTAAATGGGACTGCCAGCACACAATGCCACTCGCTAGAGTAGCAAAGTAACCCGTTGTAGATCGGTGTTTGACAGTGTCAGCTGCCCAATCAGAATCTGTGAAGGCCTGTAGCCCTTCGGATTTCTCTCCATCGTAGACTATGTTATATTTCTGGGTTTCCACCAGATAGCGCATGATGTACATTGCTTTGTCTAGATGTTCTTGGCTAGAATTAGCTGAGAACTGCGACATCCTGATTACCGCATAAGCGATGTCAGGTCGTGTTCCGAGCATCAGATACAATAAAGATCTGATCACAGACTGATATTTTGATCTAAGCGCCGCATCTGGCATCACTGTGTTTTCTGATCATTTGTAACCAGTTGGGAGTGGAGTGGGGGCTGCTTTGGCATTTGTCATCTTGAACCTCTCGAGCACTTTGGGGAGATATTCAGTTTGATCGAGTTTGACTTTGCTTGTAGTCTGGGTGACGCGCATGCCTAAGAATTCCATGACTTTTTCAGTACTATGGCACTCCCATTGCTTTAGACAAGCATTCTTCTTTTCATCTACAAGTTTCTTGTTTTTCCCCATGAACAAGCCATCATCAACATAGACCAGTGCAATAACAATGCTGCCTGTCTTAGGATCCTTGTGTATGAAAATGCCAGCATCAGAGCTGGCATGCACAAACCCAATGGTGCGCATAAATGCCTCTAGCTCTTTCCACCATGCTAGTGAGGCCTGTTTAAGGCCATACAATGCTCGGCATAAGTGCATTACTTTGCGCTCTTTTCCCTCAAGTCTGAAACCCTTGGGTTGATCCATATAGATCTCCTCTTCTAGTTTGCCATATAAGAATGCAGTTTTTACATCTAGACCAGTCATATACATGCCTTCTAGAGATGCAAGTGCAAACATGAGGCATACAGTCTCGTAGCAGACTACTGGTGAGAAAATCTCATCAAAGTCAACACCTTCGACTTGTGAAAAGCCTTTGGCCACAAGTCTGGCTCGTTTTTTTCCATCTGATTTCATGGAGAAAACTAATCTATTTTTGATCGTTTTTCCATCATGTGGAAGATAAATGATGTCATAGACTTGTCGCTTATGAAGAGCCTCTAATTCTTCATGACAAGCTTGTTTCCACTCACATTGCTGCTGCCGTAGTAGGCACACAATATCGCAAAATTGGTTTGGAACTTGGCTTATTTCGCTTGATGGTTTGACTGCTTTTGACAACCACCAGCAAATAAGCTTATCTCTACCTTCCTTGGTTATCTTTTTAATATAACCTGCTTCATCTGGTTCCCCCATTGGGTGATCATGTTCTTGATCATTGGAATTGGGCACACTCTCATGGGGTGCCAAACACGGTCCAACAACTGGTTCTTTCTGTTGAGATTGTGGTCGTGTTCAGTTATGATCTGAATCTTGACCCACAGATCTCTTCCAATATTGATCATGTGCAATGTCTCTCTCTATGTCAGAGGGGAGTCACTTCTCTCCATAGGTATTGCTGGGACAGTTTGGGATGTTCCTCTGCCTGCCTGATCGATGGGGCAATTGCTGCCATTCCTGTTGATCATCACGTCTTGGACAAAAGTCTTCAGTGATTACTGGAGGCAGCGGAGGAGGAGCATCAGTCACATCGTCATGTGCTTTTTGCTCACTTGGTACATCATCATCATCATTATTTTCTGATGATGGAGGAAGGGGCAGATTTTGTGGTGGTATAGAATCATTGCCATCCATTCCAGATGAGTGGTCATCATCTTCTGGTTCTGGAGGTGGAAAATCACCAAGGTCTGTCTTGGCAGGAGTTTTAGCTCCAGGACAGCATGGGAACAACGTCTCATTAAATAGTGCTGTAGCACCAATGAATATTGCTCCACTAGGTCGCATGAAACGGTATGCTTTAATGCCATCTTCTAATCCAAGGTATATCATTAACTCCAATTGAGGAGCTAATGTGCTTGGATGTTTCTCCTTGGGTAGATAGACATAAGCACTGCAACTGAAAACCTTCAGATTGTTTAGATCTGGGCAGACCTTTGTCAGGTCCTCAACCGGTGTCAGCCATTTCAGGTGCCTTATTGGGGTTCGGTTGTATAGGTGTGTTGCATGTTCAATGCAAAATTCCCACCATGATTGTGGTAGACAAGTGGTAAATCGCAGGGTTTGCGACTTTTCCATTATTGTCCTTATGGCGCACAGAGCGCACCCATTCTCCTGGTGAATGTGGGGTGCAGACATCTTTATTTTGATGTCAAAATCCTTGAGCACATTTCGTAGCTCACAGTCTTTGAACTCTCCCCCTGGATTGACATGCCAGCACTTGATTGTAGTGCCATATTGGGTCAAAGCCATTGCCTGAAATTGTCTAATTGCTGCAGCAGCATCAGACTTCTTTCTAAGGCATTGGACCCAGATATGTGACGTCTTGTCATCCAGAAATACAATAAAGTATTTATGTTTGTGGTACAATAGTACTGGGAGTTCCTTTAGATCAGAATGTATTAATTCAAGGGTTTCTCTGCACGTGAATCTGATTCAGGAAAAGATTTTGAGGTCATTTTCCCTTCAGTGCACCCTGGACATATAATTTTGTCTTTAGGAATGATTAAATTCCTTGGGAATTTTATGGTGCTATTAGGCATTTTCCTGAGCGCTTCTTTGGATGGGTGTCCAAGTCGCCTATGCCAAGTCAAGTAGTCTGCGATGTACATTGTCACAACATTGATTCTTTTGGTGTTCAATATATGAGTCCGAGCCCAATAAATCGTGTCACATTTTATAAGAGGGATGCAATCCATAATTGGATTTCCTTGCTTGAAAAATGAAATGTGTGTGGAGGAATCATGCATGTCACTTCTGTCTTGTAAGAAGATGTCCATTGACAGTAATCGAGCATTACAGTCAGGTATGTAGTAGATGGGGTATAATCGTGTTTCATGTGTCTCTGACTTCCCATGATATACTACCTGATGTCTAATGAAGACTGCTCCTTTCCCTACTATATGAGTAGTACCCATGGCTGTTTGAACCAAGGTAGAGTCCTTTCTCAGTAAAGGCTTGTAAGAAGCAAAATCTTTTATTTCACCAGTGAAGTGTTTTGATGTGCCTGAATCCATGATCCAGTCGGCACCTTTCTTACAATTTCCATTTGCACACATAACACATATATTAAGATGTAAATTGTTCCATGACACATTTAGTAGCGGTAAATTTCACATGAAAAGTTCGCTGTGATCATTGGAATATTAATCTTTGTGCTTGTGGCAGAGAAAAGGACTGACCTTTCATCATATGCTCCTGTTTCAAGCAGTTCATTGACGAGCATTTCGTCGATGGCTTTCCATACTTCCTCATCAGAAACCACAGGTTCCGATCCGAGGGAGATGCTATCGTCTTCTACCTCCACGATCCTCGGTTCTGGTTTGATCCTCCTCCTTTTACCTTCTCGCACAATTAAGTGCTCTTCCAGCGGTTGCAGATTTTTTGCGCTGTGTGGGAGATTCATTTGCTCAAGGGGTTTCGAGCTTGCTGATATTCGGTGTAGACCGAATGAGAGGTAGAGGCCACACCCATATATGCCTGTGCAGGCGGTCGGCGGCGAGGATCCCTTGTGGGAGTATGTTTGTGCTTATCAATGCGTTGAATGAGCGGCATCAGTGGTATGATGATGCCATTACCATTTATGGTAGTAAAGGCATTGGAGGCGAGGTGGGTATGTTTCTCTTTTGGCTTTTCCTCTTTAGTCTTTCTGTCCCCGCTGATAGGTCCACTGCACGCTTTAAGGTCTGGAAAAGGATCCCACTTGTATCAAAACATTATGAGACACACTCCTAATCGCTACGAACGCCACGAAATTAACTTCGAATCATTTTTGGATTATTTCGCATTATTTCGGACAACTTCGAACTACTTCGAACCATTTTGCGACATTTCGAATGACTTCACAGTACTTCAAACGACTTTGGCGGCTGTATAGCTGTGTTGAAACACTTTCGATATACGCTGCACATCCGGAACAAGCTATTTAGTCGCATATCGAGCACTACTGGACACAAGGAGAGACTACAACAGAGTTAGAATGCAATAAGTGCATTTTTGTGTTTTATTGATATATTAAAGCAATAGAACAAGAACTTTTACTATACTTGGACAATGTACATTTCACTTATTATCATCTTTCATTTTGTTTCATGTTTTACAATACCTTTATTTGCTGTGCACATTGCCTCATGTTCTACAATTGTTATTATTTCCTTTTTAGTACTATTCCTTCAGATTGTATATAGACTTGTATTAGTTAGAATAAAAAGAAGGGAATAACAGGGAACAAAAAAAAGTTACCCTCTCGCTATCATCAGATTTAAAAAATTGTTCTCTTTAGTCTTATCTTCAGGTCATATCTCTAAAGTTTTGCGAAATATCGCAAACTTCCTCAAAACTGTTGTAATCGCTCTCCGTTTTATCGCCCATCGCCTATCGCCATTTGACAAACACCTCACATTCATTAAACTCACCCTTCGATATACTTCGAACCTATATCGTACATCTTCAAACCTCTTCAAACTTCTTCAGGCTTACTTCAAACTATTTTGCACATCTTCAAACCTCTTTCGAACTGTTTCGAACAACTTCGTATGCTCTTACAGATTATTTGAACCATCCCTTATTATTACACGTCACTAAACACATTGTTTTGGTCTCAGCGGTGATATTTAGTACCACCTCGCACCCTTCCTCTAGCCTGAGTTATACTACATAAGCCTTTTAACAGGTTTTTTGTTAGGTTTCCAGGTCGAGCACCATCACCGTGTTGTCCACATTTTCAGGACGAATCTCCATTGTTGTTTTAAGGTTGCCATTTGGGGTTTCCCCCTTTGCGTTTGACAGCGGAAAGCTTAGTGGCCTGAGGTGGGCCAGTGGGCTTCCCAACTGCTGTGCGCTGTGAGGCTTTAGTGACAATGGAGTCCTTGACAAGTTTAAATGTCAAGGCTCTAGTAGCGGTCGTGTTAAGGACTGTGGCGGATAGAGAATCATACTCACGCAGCATCACAGTGAGTAGAATCATTGCCTGTACTAATTCGGGGATGGCAACATTGGCAGCCATAAGGCGCTTGAATTTATCAGCCATTTTGGCAATCTCTGGTGCAGGATTCGCAGCCGGAATTTTGATTGCGATTGCAGACCTAAAGTCCACAAAGACTTGGGAGGGGCCATCGACACCATAGTCAGTGCGGATGAGATCCCACACCTCCTCAGCAGTGTCCTTGGTGTTGGCACGCTGTTAAATGGAGAGGGCCAGGCAGAACACTAGGCTACCAATAGCCTGGTGATTTTTGTTGCTGCAGGTCTGGAGCTTGGCAGTAGCATCTGCTACAAGTGCAGCATTCGTCGCCATCAAAGGAGGTGCTGGAGGCAGTTTTAGTTCCGTCCCACTAGTTATTTGCCAGAGGCCCTGAGACCTGAGCCATGCCTTCATGGAGTTGGCCCATTGAATGTAATTGGAGCCATCAAAAGTTTGTACGAGATTTTCAAGGGTTGAAGACATGATTCTGTGGTGGCAGCTGGTAAAAGCGCTCAATCAGTCTTCTATCCAAGAAAACATGTTCCATAATCTCAGGCAAAAACACTCCTTCAGAGTGGTTAACTCTAGTCAACCTAGGTTTTTAAGTGCAGCTCACAAAGAGCGCAAGATTATAATTTGGAGACAATGAAGTCAACATTGTTCACAGCCAGTTAAAGCACGTTCACAATGTGCCCAGCAGGGCCCATAACCTGTTGGAGCAGACTAATATGCTGTACAGAGGAAGAGACAACACATTTCTTATAACCTACCTGGGGTTTAGTAAGTCTTAGAGCTAGGGTTTAGCAGAGGTAAGAACACTGTATATCTACTATGGTACAGGTTCTCCTTATATACATAATAATAAGGGTGTCACATGACTCACGAATGTGTTTACCACATGTATGCACAGTAAGCGCAGTAACATGTGTATGCTGCATGCATTGCCTCATGTATGCAGCATTCATCTCGGAGTTTTTAATTTCAACAGATGAGATGGAGGAGATGGTGGAGTGGATGTCTCAGGATAATGTGCATGCAGAGGAGAGATCTGAGAGTGGAAAAATGTGTTTACCTAAATATGCACCCCCACAAATTTTTGATGGTACCATGGAGAATATGAAATCCTTCATCAGCTCTATAGTATTGTACATCCATGAGAGAAAGCCCGAGTTTTGTACAACTGAGTCTAGGATTATGTTTGCTCTCTCATACATTCAGGGAGGGAAAGCACAGTTCTGGAGAAATGAAGCTATTAATCTAATTGCCATGGGATATAAACTGTTTGCAACTTTCAGGGAATTTTTGGAAAGACTGGTACTTGTGAAGACCTATTTCACCCAATTGGATTCCTGATAATTCTTGATTCTTGATAATTCTTGATTCTTTTCCAATTCCTTTCCAACCTTGTTGGTTGGCATCCCAGCCGGAGCACCTTTTAGTCATCAGACAAGTTGTCACATGCTTTAGTAATCATTTGCTTACTTGCTTTATTCCTAATACAGTCTTACCAATTCTGGTCATGGACACTTATCAAGACCCATTAGTAAACTTCCACACTTTCCATTATTCTTCTGGCCTTCATTATTTAAGTGCCTGTAGCTTAGCCTTGGTCTTCAGTTTGCAAATTACTTGTGACTTGCTTGTATGTATTCCTATCCTCTGCCTAATATCAACCCTTCACTCACCCTTGACTTAATCCTTGTTAGGGTGACACTTACTTATCTGCTAGTTGGACCATGCGGGTTCTCCTACAAGAAGGGGGCAGGATACACACACATGATGGGGGTTTTGATGGTTTTGATGTGAGGGTTATTAATAGATGAGTTGGCTGAAAAAGGCTTTTCACACCACAATTGTGGATGGAATACTTAAGAGAACTCAACTACCATTCTCTAGGTGTATATTTAAGGTTTATATACTATGTTACAAATGTTGTACTATGTTGTTACTGATGTGCACATACATGTGCATACATATTGATGTGTGTAAATATAAAATTCCCACACTAACTAATGTAGCATTCTTGGGCATTTGGTAGCATAATTTGATGTAATAAAATAAAATAAAATATTATTAGGTAATGGGACTGTTTCCTAACATTACCCCCCTTTTATGCCTCAACTTCCAGGCAAGAAAATATAGTATCTGTCTCCTCTGTGAAACTTTGGTAGGGCTGGAAATTCATCCCCTCATACACTATTCTAGCAATGCAATACAGAGCATTTGGATTAAGTTTAAAGAATTGGGCAATTGCATGATGCACTCACTTACAATTCTCTTCAGGTTCCCATGAGTTATTTTTGTCGGTGTAGTTCTTCCACTTGATTAAGAACTCCAATTTATTTTGTCAAAGATGTGAGTCTAAAACCTCTTCTACTACATATTCTGGAGCACCTTCTACCATTATTGGAGGTTGCAAAGTAGTTTGTTGACTGGGAATAGTGGGTGGGCAGTAAGGGCATAAGTGGGAAATGTTAATTTCAGGATCAATCTTGAATGATTGATGTAATTTTAGCACTACCACATTGGGCAAAATTATTTTAGAAATTGCATATGGGCCAACTTGCTTTGCCATAAGTTTTCTTGAAGGTCATGGAATATTTAGATCCTTGGTACTTAGCCATATCAGGTCACCAACTTTGTACTCTGGAGCAACAGCTTGAGTACAATCCACGTGTTGCATCATATCATCATGTGCTTTCATCAATGCCACCTCTGCTTCCTCCTGTACCTTTTGCATCTTAGATACAAAGTCTTCTACTGACTGTACCTTGATTTCCCTTCAAGGTTCTATTCCCATTCAGGGATGATACCCATAATTAGCAAAGAAGGGTGACATGTGAGAAGCCAAATGGAATTTATTATTGTGAGAAAATTTGGCAATTGCCAACCATTGGGGCCAGTCAGTTTGTCAGTAGTTGACAAACATGCATAGATACTGCTCCAACTCCTGATTCATTCTCTCTGTCTGCCCATCAGTTTGTGGGTAATATGCTGTAGATAAGCTGGTTTAAATTCCCAATATGTTGTTGAACTCTCGCATAAATGCAGAAGCAAATTGTGATTCATGATTGGAGATAACCATATCAGGCAATCCATGTAACTGTCATACCTGATTTAGATAGAGGCACACCAAGCCCAACGATGAGGTTTCTGCAGTAGTAGAAATAATATGGACTTCCTTTGTGAAGTGGTCGCATACTACAATTATTGCATCATATCCTTGAGCTTCAGGTAATCCAGTCATAAAGTCCACAGATATATCTTGCCAGGGCACTTTAGGTATAGGGTTCAGCATTAATTTCCCTGCAGGATTTTCTGGAAATTTCTTCCCCCTCATGCACATATCACATCCATCCACATACCCCAAGACATATTTTAAAATTCTAGGCCACCAATAATTTCTCATCACCAATTCCAATGTCTTCCACCTTCCTAAATGTCTAGTAGCTGGAATATTATGATGTAACTGGACAATCTCCCCTCATAAATCTTGATCTTTCGGTACATACACTTTTCCTCTGAACAACACTAACCCTTGTTCCTCAACCCATTCATTCCCCTTAATATTACCTTTCTTCTTCCCCTTCAGAGCTTTCACAGCTTCCACTACTTCATCATCCATCTCTGAACATTGTCTAATTTTAGACAACATTTCTGTCTCTGAGCTATCCACCAATAGATGCCCTTGATGCATAATGCAACTGTGAAAGTATTCAGGTTTGAGTAGGGTAATATTTTTATTGTCCTGCTCCACCCCCCTTTGTGATCAGTACATCTGGATAATGCATCTGCTTTCCTCATCAAGCTTCCCGCTTTGTGGACTAAGTGAAAATTAAAACACAATAGGAATAATGCCCAATATGCTGATAGGTCCACTGTGCATGCTAAGGTCTGGAGAAAATTCCCACTCGTATTGACACATTACAACAGACATTCCAAACTGCTATGAACTCTACAAAATTGACGTCGAATCCTTTTCGAACTATTTTGCACTATTTTGGACAACTTTGAGACATTTCAAGCGCTTTTGAACTATTTCGCGACACTTTGAACGACTTTGCAGCATTTTGAATGATATTGGCCACCATATAGTTGTTTTAAAACGATTTCAATACATGCTGCACATCCGGTGATGTGTTCAGTTGGTACTCGGTGCAGAGTCTCAATGGAAGGGGTGAACACTTAACCTACAACTGCAGGCATGCTTGGGGTGAGGGGGGAGTTCGCTTAGAGGGCCTCGGATCATCCTTCTGGGTGTGGAGACTATGAGGAGGCTGTAACAGCAGTTTTTAATGTGCGCACTAGTCGTGTACACTCAATGGAAGATATGTGCAATAGCAGCAAAGTGCACAATGCAAAGGGGCAAAAACACACAGTGCAGAAAAACGTGCAATGGGAGTGCAAAAGTGCACAATGATGGGGAAGATGAAAGCAGGAGGTGTAGTGAGGCAAAGACGGCACTGAGATGTGCTGGGAAGGTGACACAAAGGTTGGGGGCGCAAACAGGATGAAAGTGCAAGGGGCAGAAAAAGGCACAAATGGTGCACAAAATGCGGCTATGCAGATAAGTGCGCAAATGGTGTGCAAATGCAGCTATATGAAGGGTGCACTACAATAGTGCACAAACAAGGATGAAGGATGAAATGCAGGAACGAAACGCAGCAATACGACAATGGGATGCAAACAATATGCAAAGGCGGCTATATGAAGGGCGCACTACAAAGGCATGTGGACTGGATGCTGGTGCACAGACTATGTGCAATGCTGACTGAACTATGAACTATGAGGGGGGAAAAGATCCTCTGGATTCTCTATCTGTCTGCCTACTATGTACAAATGGCTTATGTGATAAAAACAGTAAGATAAAATGTAAAAATAGAAAGCTCCATGCGCTACCCACAAGCACATCCATTCGCCCATCTAAACCCGACCGCACTATGCCGCTGCCTCAGCCAATAAGATTTGTGCACCTATAGACCAATATCCAACTGTTCCGGTGTGATGCACTATTTTCAGTGCACTCTAAGTCTTGTGCACTCTTCCCAATTAATCTGCTTCAGTGTTATGTGTCGCATGCTGCACCTTAGTAATAATGATGTGATCGACCTGTGCCAGTTCCCAGACAAGGTGATGCCGATTGGAAATGCAGAAGAACTATAAGGAGATGCTGTGAAAGGCCAAATACTGCCAAAGCGCCAGGATTACATGAAAGCACCCAAGTGCACACAGTCCAATGCCAAATAGGTGCAAAGCGCCCTGATTATGTGAGAATGCGCAGTTTGCTCATCTTGGAATCGTGGTGCACCTCGAATAAATGCGCCAGTAAGCTGGAAGCCATGATGCACAGCACAATTGGTGTGGTGGATTGTTGTATGTGTGATAGGGATTGTGCAATGAGTGCACAGCAGAGAATGTGAGTTGCAGGTAAAGCATAAAAGGAGCATGCAAAGGTGCATCGAGCACACAATAACTGTGAAAAGCAGATAAGGAGTGTGGGGGAGGGTGCACGGAGGCGGTTTGAAGTGCAACAGGGCGCATTTAGGGTGCACAACAGCAGGCAGCTATGGGGGAACCAAAAGCGCAGTAGAAATGCAAAAGGCACACAAAGGCACACCTAAATGGTAAAAGGCATGCAAAAGTGCACAGAAGCATGCAAAGGCACATGGAAGCATGCAAAGGTGCACAAAAGTGTGTGGAAGCCATCTAGGAGGTGTGCACAATTGCAAAAAATGCCATAGTATGCATGCAGGGTGATAAGGAGCCATATCATCTCCTCCCAACTGAAGTACTGACTGTCCTCAGACAGCATACAATTGGTCAGCACAAAATTTTCTTCGCTCACATAAGCGGCCATCCTCTCCTTATCTATCTCTGACCACCATCTATCCTCTATAACTCTTTCCACAACCCATCTCTACCCGATCCGATGGCCTCAGCATTTACCTTAGCCCTCAGACAAACATCCTGGCCCTCAATGAGACCCTCCCTGCTGCTGGGAGCGAGCAGACGATGATGCAAGCTTGGGGTGAAGGGTTTTGTAGTAAACTGGTGCACTTTTTGTGTTTCTATAACCGGTGCAGGTTGCTAAGGGTCGGGGCATGTAGAACATGTATAAAAGCTGCCTGGACACTGTTAAAGACGATGCAGAACTCGACACGCTCCTCGCGAAGGCATGCAGCATATTCAGCGGGATCATGGTGGAGGAGTGGCTTACTTGGGGTGAGGAGCTGATGCCTGATATGCATAAGATGATTGAGGAGACAGAGCGGTCTGAGGAATTTGAGCATAGGGTGCACGAGCTGGCGGGGTGGCTGGAAGCGCATGCAAGGTGCGCCGCGCGCTCTTGACCACTGAATTGCAGGCACCCAAAGTCAACTTGGAGCATCTGGAAGGTGAGTTTAGGGCAATTGACAAAGCAAGCGATATAGATACCACCAAAGTGCAGGAGGACGAAAAGGCATGCATCACACTGATGCACTCTCTGTGTGCGCTTTCTGGAGTGGCCAATACTGAGGTCATAGGTGAAGGAACTGGTGAATTTTGGGAGAGTGGGGTGACAAGCGAAGGGGAGAGTAAACCGAGAGATGAGAGTGCTAGTGCAGATGAAGGCGCAAGTGCGTGCCCAGTGCGTGCAACGCGGCAGCATGCATACATCGAGGTGCCACCACTGAGTGGCGTTGGCACCACCTCTGACACTAATAGCAGACTGGTAAGTTTCTTTGGATATACTTCAAACTCACTAAACAGTTTCCCTCCTACTCTAGTGTGATAACTGCCGCCGCATGGGCCAGCTGGCTAGATGTGTCTCTGTCAATGGAAAGCAGTGCACTCCATGCGCAAAGGGTAAGAGAAAGTGCGAATGGATGAAGCGCACCCTCGCACAGCTGCGTGCAACTTCTAGAGGCAGGAAAGCGGCTACTGGGTGCCCTGGTGTGTCTTTTTCTTATCCTCCTTCTACACTGCGCTAACTAGTCCAAAGGCACATCGCAAATCGACAAGGGCAATGAGAGCGATGCGGGGCTCATCAGCCCCTTGAAAGAGCGCATGTTGAAGCGCCGCAAAGTCAAAAACGCGCCCCCTCCCCCATCGCAAGTGCACCCAAAACTGTGCTGCCTTACCATTTGCCAGGCAAGTGTGCACATGCAATCCTCGTGCCAAACCAGATCAGGAAACACCTCGGGGGATGCGGTCTACCAAGGCCAGGACGTCGAAGCGCTCAACTTAGCGCAATGCTGCTCGGTGGTCGCAGTCTTGGGCGCCATGCATGATCGCCTCAAAGAAGATGTCCAAAGGTCGCTCGTTGAGTTAGAAGTCGCCAAGAGCTGGTTGCGCAGTGTGGAGCAAGCAGAGGTGGATGCAAAGGTGAAACTGGATGTGGCCACGGAGCGCTTGGAGTTCCTGGAGTCCATTGAGTAGCCGCTCGCCTGTATAAGTAATAGATAGTCTGTCAATCCCTCTCTCTGTTGCACCTGTGATAAATGCGTGATGCGCTTTGAAGCAGTGCAATGTGTGCACTTTGCACCAACCTGCGTGCGCACTTCCATGGTGCCATAAAACGAAATTTGTAAGTCCAAATAATATATGTGAGGGAAAAGAGATAGAGATAGGCAATGTTCGAACAAGAAATGTCAAGCGCACAAAAAATGTGCAAATGCAAAGGAGTGTGGAAAAATCATCCAACCATCACTTTCCTCCTCCCAACTGAGATATTGACCATGTCCAAACGATAAAAGAGTAAGAGATAAAAGGAAGCACACGCCATATGACAAAGTCTAAAAAAATGGGAAAGGCTCAGTAGATCATCATGGCCAGTAAAACCCATGGGTTGCACAATCATGGAATGTGTCCAGATGCAACTTCACGAATAGGAAAAAGGTAATGTAAAAAAAATGAAAGAAAGCAAAGCGTACATATAAAAAGGTGAAATATCCATAGCGGTGCATGCAGAGCGCTAGTTGCATGCCTCATCGGTGCTTTCTTCATCCTCAGCACCATCTCCTTCTGCTTCTTCTTTGTCAACTGCTTCTTCGTCTTCTGTGTCCACTACTATGGACTCTTCCATCTCTCTCAACTGTGTTGTGGTGATATCGAGCACTATGTCAAAAAGTGGAATGGACTTGCGTGCTTGGTACAGCAGTAGGTGGAACACAGCTACTGGCCTATTGAATACCGTCCCATTGAGTTTGCAAATGATATATGTGCCGCCTTGATTGCGCGACACTATAACTAGAGGACTGAGATAATGCACATGCATTTTGTGGTTAAGGCTCTTCTTGATCACTGTGTTGTGCATAAGGACTAAATCGCCATTCTGGAAGTCAAAATTGCGGATGGTTTTTGAGTGCGCCTTCTCGAAATGGAGCGCCACTTTGCGCCTTTCTGCATAGATGCGGGAATGAATGCACACTAAGTCTTCTGGATGCTTTTGTAATGTGCGCATGCACCACACAATCAAGTCTGTAGTGGAGAGTATAGAATCTGGGGGTGGGTTAAGGTATGTCGCTTCAATGATATCGAGAGGGATTAGAGGCTGCGTGCCTGTAACAATGAAGTATGGCAAAATGCCAAGGTGCTTTTGAACTGTGATGTGCTCTGCCCAAAAGACTGAGTACAGTGCGCTGAACCATTTTGACTCTACTCAATCTGTGGCTTTGATAAGTGCTTGATGCATGTCGAAATGTGCACGCTCAACAATTCCATTAGCGCGCGAGTTATAGCCAGATATGTGGATGTGATTGATATGGTAGCACTTCCTGAGATGGGCTAGCGCTTTGATGAATGGCTTGCCATTATCAGTGACTATCTCATACAATGTGCCCCATCTGCAGATGAGGTCTTGGAACATCCAATCGCCAAGTGTGCTCGCATTTTCTTTAGGAAGCCCACGGAATTCTGGCCAAGTCGCAAGCAAGCAACAGCCTTGGACGATATAGTGCCGCCCTGCTGATACTGGTAAGTGCATCGTATCAATATAAACTTTACTGAAGAGAGGCACAGGCATTGCGATGACCGGCGGTATTAGAACCTTCTGTGTTTGCTGGATCTGGCAAATATGACAAGTGTGCACAAACTAAACAATGTCATCCATAATGTGCGGCCACCAAAAGCACTTGAGCAATGTGGAGCGCGTCACATAAAAGCACTTGTGTCCAATGTTGTTGTGGATGGCACGCAATATCGGTAAGCATCTAGACTGCCAAATAACAAGCTGGTGAGTGCCATGCGCATTGCACTTCCATAAGTGTGCCTTGTCTTTGAAAAAGGTGCTCACGTAGCACACAAGCACGCTGTACTCAGAATCTGTGAAGTCGCTAGGCCGCGTTAGGGTATCCATCCAAATCCACACCAAATCTAACTTCTCATCCTCTGTATCTGCTGTTGCGCTCCTCGGAACTTGGCTATAGTCATTGTCATAAATAAGCGCACTATTGCACACATTTTGCACATTTGCACTTGGCTCTGGCTGCATTAGTGCGAGTGCTTGTGCGTCAAAGGACTGTGAAATGGGACGTATCGCATGCATAAAGCCATGTAGCACATCAATCCAATCCTCAAACTCTTCATCTTCTTCTCCTTCTAAGTCCTCTGACTGCTTCGGCTGACGCAAAAGCCCATCTGAACCATGCACCGCTCTCCTAACATGTACGAGCATAAAGTGGAATGTAAGGATTGAGACGATCCACCAGTTAATGCTGGTGGATGGTTGGATATCGGGGTTTTGTAGCATGCCCTTGATATAGCATGCATCAGTCTCAACAATTAAGTCACGCACACCTATAATATAAAGGTGCAAACTGCGCAGCGCATGGTAAAGCCCATAGATCTCTAGCTTCGGTTGCAAAAAGTGCTCTCTGTCATTGAGCATAATCGAGCTGAACCAGTTGTAAATGTGCGTTTTTGCATTTGTACTCTTTTGCTGGCAAAGGTAAAAGCCGACCACTATCTGGAAAGTGTCAACCGCAAGGATAATGGGGAGTTCTGAGGAATAATTGACCAGTTGTAGCACAGGGCACTCTAGTACTGCTTGCTTGATGTCGTTTTGCACCGCTATCTGCTCTGGGCCCCATTCAAATGGAGCATCCTTGGTAAGCCTTGTGAGTGCATTAATGCAGTGCGCATAATTGCGGATATAAATGCACATTAAACTGACTGTTCCCAAGAATGCGTGCACTTCTGACAGCGTGTGGCATGCGCCCCAATTATGGATAATGTCTACCTCATCGCGTTCAGGCTTTCTACCTTCTGGGGTGCAATAATGGCCAAGAATGACAAAGTTCTTAGTGCACAGTGTGGATTTTGTCCCAGAGAAAGTGCTGCCACTATATTTCATGTGCTGCACAATGCGGTTCACATTCTGGAAGTGCTCCCACACAAAGCGCCTTACGCCAGGGTTTGCAGTGAGCGCTTCGCATGAGCCATCCAGTAAAATGTAGTGCTTCGAAGGCCCCTTGACTGGAACGTCATCGATATAGGGAACGGTGTAATCTGGAATCTCCGGCTGCAGAATATAGCACACATCATCGTGGAAGATTGGCACTGAGTTTGTCCAACCCATTGGCAATGTAACGAGGCGCATTGCGCCATACAGCATCTGGAATGTTGTAAGGTCACACAACAATTCTTTGATTAAGCACTCGTCGTATCCCACATATAGATCAAGGATGGTGCCACATGCACACCCCGCAAACTGCTCTGCGAGGTGCTCAGGTGTAGGGGTGACGCCGGAGTGTTTAATAGTAATGCAATTAAGTGGCTTGAGGCTATGTATGATGCACAGCACTTTTCCATCTTTCTTGAGCGTGCAGAACCAGCACGATCTATACACGAATTTGAGTGCTCATAAATGCCTGAGTCTATCTTCTTCTGGATAATAGCACAAACTTTGTTGTATATGCCTGGTGGAATGGGGATGTTGCGCTCTATCCAAGGTGTGTGCAGAATAACTGGGATTTCTACTGGGGGAAAGAACACAGTCTTGAAACTGCTGTGCTCCTCATCGCTCCATGCAAAGGCTTCATTCTGCAAAGACATCAAGTGGTGTAAAACCTTCATCTCCTCTGGTAATAGAAAATTGGTGTGGCACTTTTGGAGCACTTGCATGCGCTCTTCAGTATAGCGCCCGGTCGGGGTAAATGGTGGCGGGTTTGGTAAAAGCGCAGGAAGCGCCGTTAGCGGATCGCCTATAATGTTGTGCTTGATGCAGAATTCGTTTGGGACAGGCGCAATAACTGGTTTGACCTTTCTAGCAACCAGTTTATACTTCTTCTTGGTTACTATGCCCCTTTGCAGTGCGCACGCCGCTGAATCGATAAGAGTTGCACGCGCATGTGCACTCTTCAGAAAGGCGGCTGGAATAAGCGCCACAGGGTCAATCGAATTTAAGAGCGCCTGCGCATGACTGTTGGTACACTGGGATAGGTAGAGTTGAGAGATAATAGAGGTCGAAGGAACGGAAGCGGAAAATGGAATAAGCGCAAAGGTGGAAACATCACAAGATTGGGTATCAGAGTCAAATGTTATGATAGTAGCGGCTTCTCCTTGGTCTGCGATCAATTCCTCGAAGCCTGGCAAAAATTTCTGTGTAGGTTATGCTGAATAGCAAAGTGTGGTGTTGCTGGAGCTGGTAAGAAGTGGTGCGGCTTCCCCCTAGGCTTTGTTGGAATGGTGGAGATGGCACCTGTGTTCGGATCGCAGATCATAATCATTTGCGCTTCGTCCACAAAGTTGCACACGACAGAGTGCATTAACACATCGAAGGGGCACCCTAACAGAATATCATAAGCAGGTGAATGGATAACATGAACTTACACATAGACAATGATATCTCCAATGCCTGTGGAAACATTGCGCAACGCAAGCCCAAGTGACTCATCTACCTCTCCATTGGCCGATTGCATGTATAAGCGAATGCATGGGTCGTACTGAAGCCCAAGACGATGGCAGACTGCTTCTGACATTGCAATAGTTTGCGAACCCGGATCTAAGATAGCCTCAAAGTATTCTTGGTTGTCGATCAATAAATCAATGGAGCAAAGTGCATGAGACTCTTTTGCAACCTTCAAAACGTCGGGGTTTTCAATTCGCCTGGCTGGAGATGGGTGAGGTACTGTTCAAATGGATTCTGCAAAATAATAGGAAGTGGCGCTGCAATTGCCATGCTAACTGGAGGCGTCATACTCAGCACTTTATTTTTTGCAAAAGGCGCACGCGCTTCACAGTGCGCAAATGGCATAATGCTCACAAGGTTGGTAGCTACCACTTCTGCGCTGGTAGCTGCAATGCGCTTTGGGGTAATTTGTTCTCTATGGCGCTATCTGAGATCGGGCAAAAGGGATAGGAGCTCTTCATGCAAAACCATAATGGAGGGCGCCTTCATGGTGCACGCATATATGTCATCGACAATCTGTGGGTTCTGGATGGGAATGACAGTGCGGTATGATGGCTCTTTGCCTTTGGAAGTGTTAGCTGGTACGTCTGGTTTATCTGCTGCTGCAGGCACAAAATGCGCTTCAGGAATGTTGGAATAGGGATGTATGGGCATCTCGTCAGGCGCTTCAGTTGCGCTCGCAGTGGGTTGCAAAGCTGGGGACTCAATACTGTCAGCGGGTGCAATGTCTGTGGTTGTAGAATGCATGCTCTCTTGATTGGATGTATTGCACAGTGCGCGCTGCAGAATTTCAACGCTGTCAAAGATTTGCCTCTTACAAAGTGCCATCAACTCCCGCTCGAGCGCATCAATGCGCTCTTCCTTCGTTAGTTGCACATTTGGTGCGCTTTGCATATAATCTGCTGCAGGCACTGAAGCGGCAATGTACATCGACTGTAAAGGTGCTGCTGGAGCTGGACGAGGCGCTATATTGTAGATGAGCTGCGAATTGGTATTAGATGAAAGTCTACCAGTGGCTATCTGCCCTGGGTTGCGCTTATGCCATTCCTCGATGCGCTCACCCAAGAAGTTGCCTGGAATAGAATGCGGCATGAATGCGCCACCTGGGAGTACAATGCGCCCTTCTGCATTTCGCCTACACTTTCCTTCGCTAATAAGGCGCTCAATTGAAGCACACTCAGGGATATAATGCCCTGTCTGACTGCAACCATTGCACTTGTCATTGTTTGAGTGAGGCGCGCCATTTCCACCATCCCTGCATGATGCACTCAACGTGGTAACTATTGTCTGCGTCATGCGCTTGAATAAGACTGAGATGTCTTCTGCTTTGACTGTGGGCGCACTAGGTTGTGGCTGGGAAATGGGTGGGCTGGGTGCTGAGTAGGGTGTGGGCCTTCGAAGATAAAGTTGATCACATCGTGTATTGCATCTAATGAGTATGGCACATTTGCAGGCTGATTTGGTACTGCAATCGCAAGGTGGCTCAAAATGCGCTCGAGCTGGTCTGGTCAAAACACCCTAACAAACATGCAGCTTTGGTCATAGAGCACCAATATGCCTTGTGCAACTAAGTATTCACTAATTTTGAAAAATGCACAATAATAGCATGCAATTTCTTCTGCAGTCACAAGGCCAATGTGTGCAGTCTCACCAATAAGCTTGTCCAGGTTGCTAATACTCCATTTACTGCCATCCCTAGAGCTGGGATAAAGCTTTAGGACAGCGTCTTTGAATGCGCCATAGTTGTGCATCGTGCTATACTCTGGTAGCAGTTTCCAAGTGTCCGCAGTGTCACTGTCCAAATAGTGCACAGTGTGGAACTTCTTATCAGTCTCATCGGTGACATTACAATTGTGGAGGAGTTGTGCAAGCTCCTCAAAGTACTTCTGGAGTTCGCGCAGTTTTGCAGGGTCAAGACGCGGCGCATTTTGGTTAGATGCAGAGGGCATGTGCATGGTAGCCATAGTAGGTGGAATAAGGTGTGTGGAGTTGAGATCTAGTAAAAGTGCAATGAAATGCGAAGGCAGGGAAGAATGCAGTGATGAAGATGGAGTTAGGGTAGGTGGGGATGATTCAGGTGAAGGTGGAGGTAAAGACAGTGCAGATGAGTGATGCATGTTGTTTAGGAAGAGTGATTCAAATACTGGTATTTCCCCAAGCTGGAGCGCAGTTGCTAACAGCTCAGAATGGAGAGTGCAAAGGTGGTTAATGTTGAGATGAAGGGCAAGCCAATGGAGGTCTAAATAAGGTCTGATAAATGGAAACCCCTCGCGGTGGGCTCCAGAAATGATGTGTTCAGTTGGTACTTGGCGCAGAGTCTCAACGGAAGGGGTGAACACTTAACCTACAACTGCAGGCATGCTGGTGAGGGGGGAGTTCGCTTAGAGGGCCTTGGATCATCCTTCTGGGCGTGGAGACTATGAGGAGGCTGTAACAGCAGTTTTTAATGTGTGCACTAGTCGTGTACGCTCAAGGGAAGATATGCACAATAGCAGCAAAGTGCGCAATGCAAAGGGGCAAAAATGCGCAGTGCAGAAAAATGCGCAATGGGAGTGCAAAAGTGCACAATGATGGGGAAGATGAAAGCAGGAGGTGTAGTGAGGCAAAGACGGCACTGAGATGTGCTGGGAAGGTGATGCAAAGGTTGGGGGCGCAAATGGGATGAAAGTGCAAGGGGCAGAAAAAGGCGCAAATGGTGCGCAAAATGCGGCTATGCAGATAAGTGCGCAAATGGTGTGCAAACACAGCTATATGAAGGGTGCACTACAATAGTGCACAAACAAGGATGAAGGATGAAATGCAGGGATGAAACACAGCAATATGACAATGGGATGCAAACAATATGCAAAGGCGGCTATATGAAGGGCACACTACAAAGGCACATGGACTGGACGCTGGTGCACAGACTATGTGTGACACTGACTGAACTATGAACTATGAGGGGGGGAAAAATCCTCTGGATTCTCTATCTGTCTGCCTACTATGTACAAATGGCTTATGTGATAAAAACAGTAAAATAAAATGTGAAAATAGAAAGCTCCATGTGCTACCCACAAGCACATCCATTCACCCATCTAAACCTGACCGCACTATGCCGCTGCCTCAGCCAATAAGATTTGTGCACCTATAGACCAATATCCAACTGTTCCAGTGCGATGCGCTATTTTCAGTGCACTCTAAGTCTCGTGCACTCTTCCCAATTAATCCACTTCAGTGTTGTGTCGCATGCTGCACCTTAGTAATAATGATGTGATCGACCTGTGCTGGTTACCAGATAAGGCGATGCCGATTGGAAATGCAGAAGAACTATAAGGAGATGCTGTGAAAGGCCAAATACTGCCAAAGCACCAGGATTACATGAAAGCGCCCAAGTGCACACAGTCCAATGCCAAATAGGTGCAAAGCACCCCGATTATGTGAGAATGCGCAGTTTGCTCATCTTGGAATCATGGTGCGCCTCGAATAAATGTGCCAGTAAGCTGGAAGCCGCAATGCACAGTGCAATTGGTGTGGTGGATTGTTGTGTGTGTGATAGGGATTGTGCAATGAGTGCACAGCAGAGAATGTGAGTTGCAGGTAAAGCATAAAAGGAGCACGCAAAGGTGCATCGAGTGCGCAATAGCTGTGAAAAGCAGATAAGGAGTGTGGGGGGGGTGCATGGAGGCAGTTTGAAGTGCAACAGTGCGCATTTAGGGCGCACGACAGCAGGCAGCTATGGGGGAACCAAAAGTGCAGTAGAAATGCAAAAGGCACACAAAGGCACACCTAAATGGTAAAAGGCATGCAAAAGTGCACAGAAGCATGCAAAGGTGCACAGAAGCATGCAAAGGCGCACGAAAGCATGCAAAGGTGCACGAAAGTGTGCAGAAGCCATCTAGGAGGTGTGCACAATTGCAAAAAATGCCATAGTATGCGCACAGGGCGATAAGGAGCTGTATCACTGGGACAAGTTATTCCGTCGCATATCAAGCACTACCAGACACGAGGAGAGATTACAAGAGAGTTAGAATGCAATAAGTGCATTTTTATGTTTCATTGATATATTGAAACAAAAGATAAGTACTTTTACTATATGGGAACACTATACGTTTCAGTTATTTATCATTTTTCATTTGTTTTATGATCTACAAAGTCCTCATTGTTTGATATATTGCTTCATGTTTTACACATGTACTTATTTCCTTTTTAGTACTATCTCTTCAATTTGTATATAGACTTGTGTTAGTTACTTAGAAGAAAAGCCAATGGGGAACAGAGCACAAGTTACCCTCTCACTCATCGTCAGATTTAAGAGCCATTCTCTTGAGTCTTATCTTCGCATCATATCTCTAAGTTCTGTGAAATATCATGAACTTTTTTGAAACTATTGTATTTGCTCCTCATTTTATCACCCATCGCTTATCGCCATTCGAAAAACACATCACATTCGCTGAACTCGTTCCTTGATATACCTCGAACCTCTTCGAACTTATTCGAACTACTTCACACATCTTCGAATTTATTTGAACTATTTTGCACGTCTTTGAACCTATTTCAAACTCATTCGAACAACTTCACAACATTTGGAAATCAGCAGTGATATTTAGTACCAACTCGTACCCTTCCTCTGACTCGTGTTATACCATCCGAAGCCATTTAGTAGGTTTTGTTTGGGTTTCCAGGTTGAGTATCATCAATGCTTGCTGATGGTTAAACTTTTTAGGGGACATGAAGTACTCCAGATTTTGATCTGGTGCATACATCCCTCCAAATAATGTCTCCATGCTTCCAATGCTTGTATTATTCCCAACATCTCTTTGTCATGCACATCATGATTTCTTTCCACATCATTCAACCCTCAGGACAAATATGCACAAGGATGCTATTTGTCATCTTCACATAGAATTGATAATACTTCTCCAGTAGCAAATTTGGATGCATCTGATTCCACTTGTAAGGGATGCATGAAATCTACTGGGGCTAATATGGGTTCTTCCACAAGCTTCCTTTTCAATGCTTCAAATGCTGTCTGCTGTTGTTCTCCCCATCTCCACACTACTCCTTTTCATGTAAGGTTGTGTAAGGGTGTGGCAATTTTGGAAAAATTATGGACAAAGCGATGATAATAATTTGCGAGTCCCAAGAAGGCTTGAACCTCCTTGATATGGGTGGGCACAGGTGTTAGGAAATAGTCTCCTGACATGCTTATTACATAATAATATTTTATTTCTATTTTATTTTGTTTTATTTTATTTTATTACATCAAAATATGCTACCAAATGCCGACAAATACTTTATTTGTCAGCATGGAAACTTTTTATTTACATGCATCAATATGTATGCACATGTACACATGCATGGTAGCAACATAGTACAATATATGTATTAGGAAACAGCCTCCTAACATGCCTATTACCTAATAATATTTTTATTTTATTTTATTTCATTTTGTTTTATTTTATTTCACCAAAATATGCTACCAAATGCCTATACACACATTATTTGTCAGCGTGGGAATTTTCTATTTACATGCATGAATATGTACGTGCATGTATGCATCAGTAGCAACATACTACAATATATGTAACCTAGTATATAACCATAAAATAAATACTAGGAGACCTCAGTTGAGTTCTCTTAGGTATTCCATCCACAATAGTGGTGCAAAAAGCCTTTTTCAGCCAACTAATCTATTTATAACTGCTCACATCAAAACCATCAAACCCCCCATCACGCGCACGTGCCCCACTGCCTTCTTGTAGGAGAGCCCGCATGGTCCAGCTAGCAGAACAGTGGGTGTTGCCCTAACAGAAGAACTCAACTACCCCATCAGTGCACCTTCTCTTACACATGCATACATCATTTGTCTCAGCACCCCACAACCACTTACTCATTATTTTGGCAAGAGCCGGAATTAATTGTATATACATATTTACATTGCTTTCATAAGCCAATGCCAGGCCTCGCCTTACATTGTGACCACCAGTGATCGAAAGGCAGCGCTCATCATTAGGACAGCTGCAACCAGACAACCGATTGGATCTGGTTTAGCCGAGATTTACATTACTCAATTACTATTTTAGGTAGTTACTAGCCAAATTCAGTAATAACCCCGAGATCAGGCACTGTTGGAAGGGTTATTGATCCGAAGTGCCCAATAGCCAAAATCACGTGTTTTGCCATGTTTGGTAGCCGAATAGCTGGGTCACGTGACTCGAAATTTTGCGAAAAAATTCTGCAGCTGAATCTTGACTCAGCTGAAGAAGTGACTCATCACAGATTATGTCATCATGTCAGAACAAGCAACTTCGAATCCTGGTCACAATCCTGTTCCTATGCCAGTTCTAGAAGCCAAAATTGATGCTCTAACAGCACAAATGTCCCAATTAGTGTCAGTATTAGCAGCCTCACAGCCCAAACAAGCAGAAATAAAAGCAGAGACAGTAGAAGATAAAGATGATGAGATGGAAGAGATGGTGGAGTGGATGTCTCAGGAGGGTGAGCATGCAGAGGAGAGGTCTGAGAGTGGAAAAACGTGTTTACCTAAATACCACCCCCACAAATATTTGACGGTACCATGGAGAAAACAAAATCCTTCATCAGCTCTATAGTGTTGTATATTCATGGGAGAAAGCCCAAATTTTGTACGACCGAGTCTAGGATTATGTTTGCTATCTCATACATTCAGGGAGGAAAAGCACAGTTCTGGAGAAATGAAGCTATTAATCAAATTGCCACAGAATATAAACTGTTTGCAACCTTCAGGGAATTTTTGGAGAGATTGGAGGCACAGTTTGGAGACCCTAATCCAAACGCGACAGTGAATGCAAAATTAAAAACCATGCGCCAAGGCTCTCTGACAGCAGATGAATTTATTTTGCAGTTCAAGGCAGAAGTGTCACAGACAGATATGGGAGAAACTGCATTGGTAGAATTTTTGAAGGCAGGATTAAATTCCTCTTTATTCAAGTCTATCTATCGACGACCTTCTATGCCGAAGAGGTTGAACGAGTGGTATAATTGGGCAATGCGTCTTGATTGGCAATATTGACAGGAACAGGCAGACTCAAAATTGATGTATGGGAATTCCAGATTTGGAAAGTCATCAGGAGGAAAGTCTGAGAAAGGAAGGACACCTCAGGTACAAACTCTGAGGGCACAGCCACTGGCCATGGCAGTGACACCCATTGTTAAGGAGTCAGCAGCATCGATGGATGCAATGGATGTTGATTGAGTAGGGAGATGAGCTCCAGTTAAATGTTTTAATTGTGGGCAATTAGGGCATATGGCTCAGAATTGTAGGCAGAAAAGGAAGATTAGGGAAGCTAAAATCGAGGAAGTGAAGTTGTTCTAGGAAGATAAGCAGAAGAATTTTGTGGAAGAGTCCCAGTGAAGGTTTTCCCATTGGTGACCCAGAATCAATATAATGTATTAGTATCTGAGGAAACCCAGAGTGAACCCGAAAGAGAAATTGAAGAGTACGACCATCATTATTTATCTGACAAAGAAAAATGCCCAGCCTTATTTCTGAAGACCCCTAAATTCTTTATTCACTCAGCATGGATAGAACCCGAAATCAGCTTGACAGTAGGATTGAAGACAGTTGACATGCATGCAGCAATTAATGTGGAGGCATTGCTTGACAGTGGTGCTACTGGATTATTTATTAATCAATCCCTAATTACTGGAAACGGTATTCGCATGCATAAACTGCCACAACCTATAATGGTGTACAATATTGATAGTACGATCAATTGTGGAGGATCCATTAAGGAGGAAGTGACGATGATATTGAAGTATCAGGATCATCAGGAACGAGCCATATTTGAGGTGTGCGACCTTGGGAAAACCAATCTGATAATTGGATGTCCATGGTTACAAAAGCATAACCCAGAAATTGATTGGAAAACTGGGAAGGTACACATGACTCATTGTCCTAAAGAATGTAATGTGTATGAGAGGAAAGTAAAAAAGGAGAAAAAGGAAAAGAAAGAGAAAGAACATCCGAGGAAGTATTCTGTTACGATGGAGGAAGTGGAAGATGAAGAATGCCAAACGGGGAAGTTTCAATTATGAGAAGTAAAGAAGAACAGAAGCAGACTTTTAGGGAAATTCATGGAGGACAGTCATGGGATAAAAATGTGGAGAAAATGGAGAAGCCAGTGGAGGAGTGGGTGCCAAAAGCCTACCATAAATATTTGTCAGTTTTTCAGAGGAAAAAATCAGAGCAGATGCCAGTGTGAAAGCCATGGGATCATGCAATTGAGATGAAGCCAGGATTTGTGCTGAAGAAGTCAAAAGTCTACCCATTATCTCCAAAGGAACAAGAAGAAGTGGATGCATTCCTTAATGAACAGTTGCGCAAGGGATACATACGACCTTTGAAATCACTGCAGACATCACCAGTATTCTTTATAAAACCAGAGAAATGTGTGTTTGGGGCAAGCAAGATTGAGTTCTTGGGATTAATGATTGGTCCTGATGGAATCAAGATGGATCCTATCAAGGTACAGGCAATTGTTGATTGGCCCATTGTTAGGGTGACACCTGCTAATCTGCTAGCTGGACCATGTGGGCTCGCCTACAGGAAGGTGGCGGGGCATGCGCGCATGATGGGGGTTTTGATGGATTTAATGCCAGGGGTTTTTTTTAGATGAGTTGGCTGAAAAAGGTGTTTCACACCACAATTGTGGATGGAATACCTAAGAGAACTCAACTGAGGTCTCCTAGTATTTATTTTAGGATTATATACTATGTTACATATATTGTAGTATGTTATTATGGATGCATGTGCACATGCGCATACATATTAATGCGTGCAAATAGAAAATTCCCATGCTTGACAAATAAGGCATTTGTAGGCATTTGGTAGCATATTTTGATGTAATAAAATAAAATACAATGAAATAAAATAAAAATGAAATATTATTATGTAATAGGCATGTCAGGAGACTGTTTCCTAACATTACACCCCTTTCATGCCATGACTTCCATGTGAGAAAATATTGTATCTGTCTCCTCTGTGAAACTTTGGTAGGGCCAAAAATTCATCCCCTCATACACCATTCTAGCAATGCAATGCAGAGCATTTGGATTTCGTTTAAAGAATTGGACAATTGCATTATGTGCTCGCTTACAATTCTCAGGTTCCCATGAGTTATTTTTGTCATTCTTCCACTTGATTAAATTAAGAACTTCAATTTATTTCATCGAAGACGTGAGTCCAAAACCTCTTCCACAACATATTCTGGAGCACCTTCTACCATTATTGGAGGTTGTGGAGTAGTCTGTTGACCAGGAATAGTGGGTGGGCAGTAAGGGCATAAGTGGGAAATGTCAATTTCAGGATCAATCTTGAATGATTGAGGTAGTTTTAACACTACCGCATTGGGTGAAATTATTTTAGAAATTGGATATGGGCCAATTTGCTTCTCTGTAAGCTTTTTTGAAGGTGGTGGAATATTTAGATCCTTGGTACTTAGCCATACTAAGTCACCAACTTTGTACTCTGGAGCAACAGCTCAAGTATGATCCGCGTTAATGATACTCAACCCAGAAACCCAAACAAAACCTACTAAATGGCTTTGGATGGTTTAACACGAGTCAGGAAGGGTGCGAGTTGGTACTAAATATCACCGCTGAGACCAAACATTGTTGTTAGTAGTGTTGCCAACGGCCCGGCTTTGAGCCGAAAGCGGGCTGGGCGAGCCGTTCCTGGAGCTGCGCTGAGCCAAGATTTTGGCTCACAGCTTGGACGGCTCAGCGACCAAATTGGGTCGCTGATGGGCAGCTCCGAGCTCGGAGCTGGCCAAGCTGGTTGTGCCTTGCCTTTTTTGGTCATTGATTCTTTCCTCCCCTTTCCTCACCACCTGTGCCCTCCCCGTACGTTCTCCATCCCTCCTGGCATCCCTGGCGTGACAACGACGCCGTCTAGTGGCATCAACAACCGATTGGGAGGCTATAGCCCTCCTGTTGGCTGTTTTTCTCCTTTCTCATGATCTGGCCGGCCCAGAATGACTCTCGCGAGCTCTGAGCGCTTGCCATTGTCATCGATGCTTGTTTCGGGGCTGTTTTAGTCATGAAACCATCTTTATATAGTAAGTTTTCATCTCTTCTATTCTCTTCCCCACACTGATCAATGTGTAGGTTTTCATTATCTCTCACAACGACACCTTGCCAAACTCCACTCTATCTCCACCCCCTCCTTACCATCTCCCTCTCGTTTACCCCGCTCATCGATGAACACCAACATGCGCAAACTATGCCTCGCACACCTGTGCACCCGCGCACCCTGTGTCTCGTCCCCTGGCCAGATCGGAACAACGGCCTTTCGCGCTCGAGGTTATACCTGCCGCCCTTTCGCAAGTTCTTGTAGTGCTTGAACTTTCTCTTCTTATGGTAAGCTTTAGTGTTTTATATCATATCCCTCAACTGACCAACATCCAGCCTCTCTATTTTTGCAGGAACGACGCCCCCTTGCCAAATGCCACTCTGTTTCCACCCCGCTCCCGGCGCTCCATGCTCGCCGCTCTCATTTCAACGATCAATGAACGCCAACCCTCTCTTCAACACTTACTTGCCTCTCGACATCTGCACGTCAATCCGTCATGTAAATCGCGTGCGCCACGTCCCATTCCTCCCGCTTTCCTTATCCATTCCTGGATCAATGAATGTGAAAGCAACTGTTAAGTTTGATCCCCTTCAAGAAGGTCCTTGCAAGGTGTCGCGATGGTTCTACTGTCTCTGCTCCCTTTGATGAACCCCCCCCCCCTCGTTTTCCTATCATCAGATGAACCTGCATGCTCCGTCTGTGTCGCATTCAGTAGAATGCTACCACCACCCGTTTCCAACGCCTTTGAGCTTATCTCCAGTCCTCTCCCCTCTCCACTGTTCACTACCTTGCTATGAATTACCACTGTCATATCGTAGCGGTGCCTCACAGTGCCAGTCCCCGACTCTTTCGGGGTTTAAAGCTTGTTGACTCAGACCGCCATCACATGTGTTGCGATACTGCAGGCATTGCGGGTTCTGTCTCTTAAACGTTGAATTCCGAGTTGGTTCTCTTGCGATGAAGGCTCGAAGACGCACGGAGAATTCTCCATCCAACATTTTTGAGTACTAGTTGTTGACTGGTTGTATACTTTTTGCATCCTACTGTCTATGTCCTCGTTCCTTGTTGAATCCCTTTCACACATGCATCACAGCCTCCTTATCCCGTCGTTTTTGCTTTATAAAACTTCATTCAACTGGTGAGCGTGCATCATGTCCCAACTATTGCTATCCAGTGCAACAACGAGGCTCATGTTGTCAGCGACTTGGCTGTTCTTGTTCAGCTGGGCAAAGAGTCCCGAACACTGGCATGCTCTCCGAATAGTAGTTGTCTTTTTATTGCTCTCTCTGCTCTCACTTGTGGCCATTTTCGATGTTCAGTCCAGTCATCATCTGTGTTGCTCTCACCTCAGTTGTGCTGTTCAGACTAGTCTCTCAGTTCCCATTGTTTGTAATGCACAGGCAGTTGTGCTGTTCGGACTAGTCTCTCAGTTCTCATTGTTTGTAATGCACAGGCAGTTGTGCTGTTCGGACTAGTCTCTCAGTTCTCATTGTTTGTAATGCACAGGCAGTTGTGCTGTTCGGACTAGTCTCTTAGTTCTCATTGTTTGTAATGCACAGGCAGTTGTGCTGTTCGGACTAGTCTCTCAGTTCTCATTGTTTGTAATGCACAGGCAGTTGTGCTGTTCGGACTAGTCTCTCAGTTCTCATTGTTTGTAATGCACGACCATCTCGTACTGTGACTATTTCATTTTATCACTGTATGCTATTACTCTCTTATCCTGTGATACAGTGATTGTAGTGGTGTAAATTCAGCTTGTATTTCATCATAGATTGTTTATCTATAAAAGATGTCATCATCATCATCATCATCATCATCATCTTGGTCCTCCTCCTCCTCCCCTTCCTCTGCAGCTAGTCCTTCCATCAGGCGATGTTCCAATGCTTCGAGGTCTTTCTCAACATCATTTATGAGGTCCTCCAAATTATCTGAGTCTTCATTAGGATCCTCCAAGCTTCGTCCATAAGCTTCTGCATCGCCTAATGGTTCAGTCCGTGCAGCAAATTCAAAGAATTTGAGTTCATCTTTCCAGCCCATTCCTTCAGTAAAGTTCAATGACCGTCCTTTCCTGATTGAAAATTTCATAATCTGCAAGGCTTCCATAAGATGAGGAGAGATGCGTGATCTGCGAGGTGCCATTGTCTGCTTTCCAGATGAAAACACTCGTTCACATGGCACACTGGATGCTTGAATGGGTATAATATCCATGGCAAGACTGAATATCCAAGGATATTGAAGTTGGTGTTCCTAGAGTCATGGTATATATTAGAACAAATCCAACAGGAGCTCAAATCTGAATACATCACCTGCCAAAACTCTAGAATTCATGTTCCATGATTGGGGTTGCTCAAATATTGGTCTACTTCCATCTCAATAGAGATTCCTTCCTGTGTTGGCATTCGTGTGCGGTGGAGACCCAAAATATCTGCAGCACTTTGCTGGGAAGGTTTGGCTGCTACAGGCCGAGTTTGTCCCCGTGTAGTACTAGTTGAAGCGACATAAGGATGAAGCTTGGACCAACCCAGATGAGTATGTTGTATATTGCTAACAAATATTCACTCACAGTCTTCAAAAACACTTTCTTTGCTTGATTAAATTGTTGAAGATCTTCACGATAAAAATTTAGTTTGTTGGCCGGATCAATTGCTGTTTGAATATCAATATTGTGTGGGAAAAAATATACAATCTTACCCATTGCCACAATATATGCAGGCGTGTCTGGAAGTTGGTTCTGATAATCTGCAAGCTTGTCCAAGCCAGGTTGAATAATTGGGGCCCAGTCTGGATTTTCTGCTGCAAGATCACTCCAGCGCTGGATAAATGCGGTGAATGCAGGAATGGAATAACAAAGAGTAGGTGTTGTTTCAGCACCCAGAATATCTTGGAATGCATGTGGAACCTGACAATTCATAATTAGTAAAATAGATGAATAAATAGGTGATATAATAACTTGAAGAATTTCTTCATAATTCTTGAGCACGTCCCAATCACTGCGACTAAACTGGAACTTGTGTAAGTCTTTGAAATCATTGTCAGAAGTAATATCATTGATAGCCTATACATGATTGAGTGATATCAGTGTAATATGACATGCACAGATTTTACCTTTTTCAACTTTAGAACTCGGCTAATCATTAGCAGTGTTGATGACCATCTTGTTGCAACATCGCGAAGTAGTTGGTAATCTTGATCAAATATTTTTGCAACATATTCTGAAAAGCGATGCTTTTTCAAGTTACTTTTGTGAATCTGGAATAATTGTCAGCAAATATGCTAATGGCATGCAGATTATAAAATAGTTTTACTGCATTGACAAGAGATCGGACTGTAGCAATACAGTCTTGGGTGAATGCGCTAGGCTCATAGTCTTCTGCTTGCTCATCTGCTAAGGCCATATTTGTGATTGCTGCTAATGCAGCCTTGCAGGCAAGATTGACTATATGGGGGAAACAGCTAATAAAAACAAAATTCAGAATGACCACTGATATAGAACCAACTATATCAGACCGTATTCTCCGTTCAACTGCACTGAACTTAATTTTCCGTTTTCCAAGCAGATGCTGCAGAAATGTCACCATAGTATCATTGTTGGAAGCATTGTCACAGGTGATCCAACCAATCTGTTACTAGATCAGAATATAAATGAAAATAGAGGTAAATATTTTACTTGCCTTTCCCATAATTTTGAGACGGTCAGTAATGAACAAAAAACAATGAGCTAGATGTTCGCCAGTATGCCGACCAGGAATATGGTGAAATCCCACAAGATCTGCCTGGAGCCGAAGTGTTTTGTGTGATCCAGTAGGTGTTTTTTCATCAACAGCTTCAATCCAGTGAGCTGTAATAGCCATGAAAGAAGATTGATTTGGGTCTGTCCAAGCATCAGTTGTGAATGAGATTTTTCCAACTGATTTCTGTATAAACATAAATATCTGATGATATTGACATTAAAATGATAAATACCGCCATGTCCTCTTCAAGTTGTTGCATATGTGCATCATAATGCTTTTCAATGTGATTGCGAATTGTTGAACGACTAGGAATATCTGACTCCTTCAGTTCACTACGAAGAAGCAGAAATATCTTTCGAAGTCGTGGTGACTCTACAACATTAAGTGACTGGATACAAGTTAGACTTGAAAGTTCTCCAATGAAATGGACATGCACTTGATCATCACCAACAACAAATTCAACTAAAGCATCCACAAATGCACTTTTTGAATACTCTGGCCGCTCAGACTCCAAAGGTGTAGATGTATCAGCTGGCTCATCACGGAATTTCCGAACTGCAGGTTGAGCTGCAGCTGCTGTAATTGGAATCTTGAGATCATCACATGCAGAAACCCATTCCTCAATATGATCAGTGAACAGATGTTTCCGCAAATTTGAAGTACTCGTTGTGGAGCTGAATGAAGAGACGTGATATGTGGCATCCATGGCATGAGCTTTTCTATCCAGTTTGTCAATAAAATTGAAATAATTATCTGATAAAAAAAGATACTCACTCGCAAAATGTGCAAATGTGCCTTCCAAGTGACTTTTTATAAAATGACCAAATGTCTTTGGCACCACCACGTGCTTTTATAGCTTTCTTCTGATATGTACTATGATGCCCAGCACGTGGAGATGAAGAGCCTGAGCTCGACCTGGACTGTACATTGAGGGCCTGTAATGCATTTTCCAATGAACCCTCCAAATCAGATTCAGATGAATCGCCATCACTAGCAGGAGCTTTGTCATGGGGCAGAGACTGGGAGAATGGATGTAATGTGGAATGGGCAGGTGGTTGAGCAGATTGTGGGGTAGGGGATGGCTGTGGCTGCTGGGCTAAAGCTTCATCTTGATGTCGTCTCACACAAGGGGTAAACAAAACTGCTGCAGCCTGGCGGTTCTGAGAGTTTTGAATCTGCTGGATAGCAAATGTGGAGGGAGCAGCAGTTGGAGTCACAGGTTGTGGACGTGAACCTGATTTTCCTAACTTTGGGCGAGCAGGAGTAATAGGTGCCAATGGATCAATCTTGGTATGCAATATTAGCTTGATACATCATATGTAACATAACATCTACCTGTAGCAAATGCTTGGTCTTGGTCCGTGTCCGTGTGGCAGGAATACCAGGATCTGAACAAAGGATTTAGACTAATGTTGAATATAAATATAAATAACTTAACACATACTAGGGTTATCTGATACCATTGATGTTCCCACCATTGCCATTTGTTTGTGAGTGTGACCACGAGGAATAGCTGGGCCTAAAAGAATTGTATACAAAAGAGAGACATAAATAACCAACATTATGACACACCATGTATTAATGTAGCTTGGGCCTCCTCTGGGACAGTGGTCTGTTTACGAGGGTGAGGTTTGGGATCCGTTGGTGCTAATAATAGCTTAGCCATATCAAATTTGATGAATACACATACATACCAATTGAAAATGTTGTCTTAAGTGCACCTCCAGGTAATTCAACAACAACATCTTTCTTTTTCTGAGAAGCTTTCTTGGGAGCCATTGCGAAGGGATAGCTGGCAGAATGATGGGGTTGGGTACTGAGATTTCACAACCGTGAGGCTTAAGTGACAGCATCATCGCGAGATCTGTCTCGAAGAAGTATCTCCGAAACTTCTCCGAAGCTTCTTCTGTCAAGTTCCGTGATCACATGGTACTCTCCTTATCACCTATCATGGTTGAATTCTACAGGGAAGTGGTTTTGATATGATTACAATACAGTATAGAAAACTAGTAGTGAAGGAGGAGAAAGGTTGCGAAAGTGAGGGCACGAAATGGCGGTCAGCATATCGAAACGGCACGCTCAGGAAGGCAGCATCGACCATGACATTTGTGAGAGATAAGGCATAAATGGGGATGGCACTACACCGAGTAGAGATCGAGGACAACGGGCCACGGTGAAATGGGGTCACGGGAATGGACATAACGAGAACGGAGACGGAAAAACAAGTGCAGCATGCCGCGACACTGATAGGGCATCAGGGTAAGACCAAGGACCTTCCCGAAGGCCTCATCCACCAGTAACAGGGTGGAGAGGGGATACGAGAGGCAAGATGGGAGCATGGAGAGCACAAGAGGCTTGCAATGTCCTGGGAGGTGGGGAGATTGCCAGTTGATCAGCAAGGGATGTAAAATAGAGTGCCGGGACTTACTTACGAAAATGGCAGGACGTGGTACATTCCATCAGAAGGATCCTTCTTGGCCAGCTATCCGTCGAAGGAAGGGAATTGGCATTGAAGTTTTCTGGCGAACATGACGGATTGGCGTCGGGATGGAGCTGGAAGTCGCGAAGGAAGTGTTGAAGAGAGTGTTGGCATTCATTGACCATTTGAGAGGGGAAACGAGAGGGATGAGCACGGAGCGCGGGGTGGAAATAGAGTGGCATTTGGCGAGGGAGGCATCGTGACTGCAGAAATAGAGAGGCTGGATGTTGATCAGTTGAGGGATATGATATAAAACACTGAAGCTTACCATGTGAAGAGAAAATTCGAGCACTACAAGAACTTGCGAAAGGGCAGCGGGTATAACCTCGAGCAAGAAAGGCCGTTGTTCCGATCTGGCCAGGGGACGAGACACAGGGTGCGCGGGTGCACAGGTGTGCGAGGCATAGTTTGCGCATGTTGGTGTTTGACGATGAGCGGTAAACGAGAGGGAGATGGTAAGGAGGGGGTGGAGATAGAGTGGAGTTTGGCAAGGTGTCGTTGTGAGAGATAATGAAGACCTACACATTGATCAGTGTGGGGAAGAGAATAGAAGAGATGAAAACTTACTATATAAAGATGGTTTCACGACTAAAACAGCCCCGAAACAAGCATCAATGACAATGGCAAGCGCTCAGAGCTCGCGAGAGTCATTCTGGGCCGGCCAGATCATGAGAAAGGAGAAAAACAGCCAACAGGAGGGTTATAGCCTTCCAATCGGTTGTTGATGCCACTAGACGGCGTCGTTGTCACGCCAGGGATGCCAGGAGGGACGGAGAACGTATGGGGAGGACACAGTCGGCGAGGAAAGGGATGGAAGAATCGATGACCAAAAAAGGCAAGGCACAACCAGCTTGGCCGGCTCGGGGCCGCCCATTAGCTGAGCTGGGCCAATCTCATCGGCTTGGCTTCTTAGCCATATTTGGTCGGGCGGCCCAGGTACCTGAGCCGGGCTGCGGGCCAGCCGAGCCGAGCCGTGGCAACACTAGTTGTTAGTGAGGCAAATTGATGATGGATGGTGCGAATAGTCTGTGTGGGCATACGAAGGGGTTTGAAAGAGTTCCACAAGCTACCCCTTCTTCGGGGCATTGCTTCCCCCCAAATAAAATAAGTATATTAGTACCTAAACACAGTAGATAAGTAAATAAAGGGTTTTCGGCACTCATCTGAGTGCCGAAACCAGTAAATCATTAAACACTAGCAACATACAAAGAAAAACCCACTGTACCCGTCTGAGGGGTATGGATTTTCCAGGAGTACAATAATTCATACCCGTACCTGTACCCTCACATACCCGTCATACTTACCCATGCAGGTCTGCATACCCATGTCATTCACTTATCCCGATGTCATTCCTAAGCCGATATCGGTGCCGATTCCTCCATATATACTTACTATAATGCTACATCTACTATATGGTACAGCAAGCAATGTAATAGTTCATTGACTGGTTACTATATAGTAGTGTACTATATATACTATGAGTGTTCGACGGCGTCCACCGAACCCATATCACTCGATACATTGTATGCATTTGATAGGTCGTATCATTCAATACATTGTAGCTTACCTATGTGTGCTTGGCACATCCATCTTTTGTCACTTTCCCTACATTCTGTCGTGGTGTGTGAAAGATGTCAGCCACATATAACATTTGGGGTACTGCGATGGAGAAGTGTAATTGCCATATATATATCGCATTGATCCCTCGAGATGATCGAGCTAGCCGTCCAAACTGGATTAGCCAGTCTTGTCCCTTTGCGATCGCTGCTGCGCATTGCTCCTTCCAATTCAGTTTGTAGTCCACTATCACGCCCAGGAATTTTGCTGTTTCTCTTGAGGGTATGCATTGATTTCCTAGCATTAAGGCTCATCTCAGGGTTGGAATTCTCTTCCTGGGGTTTGAAGGGTGTGTGGTGAGTCTCTGCGTGATGACCAAGAGCTGGAACGTCTTGATGCCAAACTCGCAGTTGTGGTCCTTGGCCCATTTGAATATTCCCCCAGCTCAGTTCATGATGTTCCATAGCTTCTCGTGGGTTTCAAAGAGATCCTTACCTACAATGATGACCACAGTGTCATCAACAAAGAGCAATATCCATTCACCTATTCTGAGAATTGGAATTTTTAGCAGGTCAGCATTGTAAATCAGATAACATAATCCTGAAAAGGGATCTCCTTGGTCTAGCCCATTCATCACAACAAATGCCTGAGTTTTCGACAGGCCAAGCCGGGCCCGAACATCACTAGAAACACATTGCCACGGCCTCGACTTGTTTCCTGATGGCCACCGTCAGCGGAACTAGGGTCAAATAACCTGACCGAACGCAGTTTCCATGCGGTGCACACTGAATACCTTGGTGACTTGGTCCCTGTATCCGGTTTTACAGAACTCTACGTTTCGGGGAGCGATGATCCAGCTCCGGACCACACTGAATACCTTGGTCCCTGTATCCTGCCTGTGTTTCGGGCCAGCTCCGGACGATGGTGGTGTAGTAAATTGGCATGGAACGTCTGAGTTTTGGTTTGAATTGGGTAGCTTAGGCAGCTCAATCTAATCTAACTTACTATTATGTCGGAAAAGTGTTTGACACATCGGAAACGTATTTGACATGATAACAGTAAGCGACACCAATCCTCGCCAATGGGTTTCCGCTGTCTCAGGCATAATTGCCCCAATTCGAATTCTTCTCCCTTTCTAATTATCTTCCATTGCTGTGACGATCATTGATATTGTCAATCTGCAGAATATCTCAGGCAGGAACACCCGCAATGCGCTGGTGCAAGTCTCCCGCAGTCTTCTCGTTGACCACGGTTGCATCAGCTGAATCGGCGTCAGTCTCAGATACGATATTTGCGTAAATAGGATGCGTGACTTTGTATCCGGCCAACAGCCCGATGTGACCTTAAGAGTAATTAAAATTAGCAGAGTGGCTGGAACGCACATAAACTCACCAAATATAGAAACCAGCATCGTTCCAAGCCATTTCGGGGATATACCAGGTCCAGCTTCTGCGCCGAGGACCCACACCATAGTTTGGAGGAAGCCGACTGTCTTTCTCTGTCTGTAAAGCGAGTCCATGACACCATAAACCGTGTTGAGCCATTCTGCGTCGATTCTGTACGAGAACAGAGGCGAAATATTAACCCCGAGACAGAAGGAACAATTTTACGACGGCATACCCCGAACCAGGTCGAGCGGTAAACTCCATCACAGCGTCTTCACCGCTCGAAGGATCGCACCAGAACTACGTGCCAATATTGTCGTCAGCGACGAGGGCTACAGCGGACTTGCATCGTGAATAAAACACATACAGTGTGAATCGCCCCACGAGGAATGGTCACGACGTCTCCGGCCGACCCTAAGCATTCCTTGCCGTTCAGAACGTAACCGATTCTACCAGAGAGCTGAAGATAATATTTATCAGCAAGCACTATTCATGGAATAGATCTACATACCACTTTAATCCATTCGTCCTGCCTGCGATGCCAACTGTTTCAGACAGAAGCGGTCTATATGAGAATCTAACTGGATACGTCTGACTATGAAGTGCCTTACTGGAGAGGAGGGTACGCCGCTGAAATTGAAGATTAAATGGAAAGATTAGAATCTATAGCTGCTGGCTTACGCGACTCCCGGCCACCAGTTGTGAACGGGTCTGTGCAAGAATATTGGCATCTGAAGACGAACTCTTCCTCGCTTCGCCTAATGATCTTATGCCTGCGAGCACCGCCAAAAAATACCATCCATCCCTCCGAATCAAATTCAATGGGAACAAGGGGCACCTTATCGGAGTGGTTCAAGTTAGCTGAAACCTGGATACATACTCGTGGAACAAACACCTTGGAAAAGAGGGCGTCCTGTATTGTTGAGAACATGGATGTTGACGCGTCAGGTCGAGAGAAACTTTGAAATCACGGACGTACTAGTTGGATTTCATGTTGCGTACTTAAATGTGATGTGTGAGCGCTCTAGGATGAGTCGCCTGGACTTCAATTTCCTACGATGTCACGGCGTATATTACATACCTAAGTACACGATATACGAGCGCGCGGGCAATCTCTGACAAGGGGGTGTCGGAGTTTGAATTTACCATATCAGGATGGTTAGTTTCCCCGCCCCGAGCCTCTTAATTATTTTTGGAAGTCATATGACAATTGTACCTGAGGGCCCCATGACACCTTCCTGATGCGAAAAAAAAACTTATGACGAGTCCCTTTTGGAAAGCAGGTGTCAACTGAGTGGTCGGAGGTGCACAGAATGACTGATCAGGTAAGAGACTACTATATTATGCATGCGCATAAGGTAAACCAACGGTGGATGAGGATGGATGTGTTCTTTGTCTAGACTGTAAAACCCATGTCAGAACCAGGAATGGTGGGGTGCAAATTTTTCTGCAGCACCATCATGGAACAGCTCAGTGTGCAGCAAATAAAAAGAAGCAGCAATCTGCAGAGAGGGCCGCAAGGGCAAAGGAAAACATGATGAAGTGGTTTCGACCTTGAGCACCTGCTCTGCCACCCACTGTTGCAGTGGTTTTTACCTGTGGAAGCGCTGTTATGCATGAGGAAATATTGAGGGACCAAGATGTTATTGAATGCACAATGGTAGGATGTGAGACAAAATGGGTGAGTAAGAATCTTCTGTACAGTGGAATCACATGGCTGATAGTCCAGCCAGTATTGTCAAAGTTCAAAATCGCTATTACCAGGGTTGTGACTTGGTCAGGAATACACCGGACTTCCAGTCAGACCCGGTCAGAGTGTTAGGAAACAGTCTCCTAACATGCCTATTACATAATACCATTTTTATTTTATTTTATTTCATTTTATTTCACCAAAATATGCTACAAAACGCCTATATACACATTATTTGTCAGTGTGGGAATTTTCTATTTACACGCATCAATATGTATGCGCATGTGCGCGTGCATCCGTAATAACATACTACAATATATGTAACATAGTATATAATCCTAAAATAAATACTAGGAGACCTCAGTTGAGTTCTCTTAGGTATTCCATCCACAATAGTGGTGCAAAAAGCCTATTTCAGCCAACTATTCTATTTTTAACCCCTCACATCAAAACCATCAATCCCCCCATCATGTGCGTGCGCCCCGCTGCCTTCTTGTAGGAGAGCCTGCACGGTCCAGCTAGCAGATTAGTGGGTGTCACCCTAACAGAAGAACTCAACTACCCTATCAGTGCGCCTTCTCTTACATGCGCATACATCATTTGTCTCAGCACGCCACATCCACTTACTCATCATTTCGGCAAGAGCCGGAATTAATTGTATATATGTATTTACCTTGCTTTTGTAAGCCGATGCCAGGCCTCGCCTTACATTGCGACCACCAGTGATCGAGAGGCAGCGCTCGTCATTAGGACAGCTGCAACCAGACAACCGATCAGATCTGGTTTAGCTAAGATTTACATTACTCAATTTGGATGACTATTTTAGGTAGTTACTAGCCAAATTCAGTAATAGCCCCGAGATCAGGCACTGTTGGAAGGGTTATTGATCCGAAGTGCCCGATAGCCGAAATCACATGTTTTGCCATGTTTGGTATCCGAAACAGCCAGGTCATGTGACTCGAAATTTTGCGAAAAAATTCTACAGCCGAATCTTGACTCAGCTGAAGAAGTGACTCATCACAGATTACATAATCATGTCAGAACAAGCAACTTCGAATCCTGGACACAATCCTGTTCCCACCCCCATTCTTGAAGCCAAAATTGATGCTCTAACAGCACAAATGTCCCAATTAGTGTCAGTATTAGCAGCATCCCAGCCCAAATAAGCACAAACAAATGCAGAAACAGTAGAAGATAAAGATGATGAGATGGAGGAGATGGTGGAGTGGATGTCTCAGGAGGGTGAGCATGCAGAGGAGAGATCTGAGAGTGGAAAAATGCATTTACCTAAATATGCACCCCCACAAATATTTGATGGTACCATGGAGAACACAAAATCCTTTATCAGCTCTATAGCGTTGTATATTCATGGGAGAAAGCCCAAATTTTGTACGACCGAGTCTAGGATTATGTTTGCTCTGTCATACATCCAGGGAGGGAAAGCACAGTTCTGGAGGAACAAAGCCATTAATCAAATTGCTGTGGGATATAAACCATTTGCAACCTTCAGGGAATTTTTGAAGAGATTGGAGGCACAGTTTGGAGACCCTAACCCAAAGGCGACAGCAAATGCAAAATTAAAAACCATGTGCCAAGGTTCTCTGACTGCAGATGAATTCATTTTGCAGTTCAAAGCAGAAGCATCACAGACCGATATGGGAGAAGCTGCGTTGGTAGAATATTTGAAGGCAGAATTAAATCCCTTGTTATTCAAATCAATCTATCGACTACCTTCTATGCCGAAGAGGTTGAACGAGTGGTATAATTGGGCAATGTGTCTTGATTGGCAATATCGACAGGAACAGGCGGAGTCAAAATTGATGTATGGGAATTCCAGATTTGGAAAGTCATCAGGAGGAAAGTCTGAGAAAGGAAGGACACCTCAGGTACAAACTCCGAGGGCACAGCCACTGGCCATGGCAGTGACACCCATTGTTAAGGAGTCAGCAGCATTGACAGATGCAATGGATGTTGATCGAGTAGGGAGATGAGCTCCAGTTAAATGTTTTAATTGTGGGCAATTAGGGCGTATGGCTCAGAATTGTAGGCAGAAAAGGAAGATTAGGGAAGCTAAAATCGAGGAAGTGAAGTTGTTCTAGGAAGATAAGCAGAAGAATTTTGTGAAAGAGTCCCAGTGAAGGTTTTCCCATTGGTGACCCAGAATCAATATAATGTATTAGTATCTGAGGAAACCCAGAGTGAACCCGAAAGAGAAATTGAAGAGTATGACCATCATTATTTATCTGACAAAGAAAAATGCCCAGCCTTATTTCTGAAGACCCCTAAATTCTTTATTCACTCAGCATGGATAGAACCCGAAATCAGCTTGACAGTAGGATTGAAGACAGTGGACCCGCATGCAACAATTAATGTGGAGGCATTGCTTGACAGTGGTGCTACCGGATTATTTATTAATCGATCCCTAATTACTGGAAATGGTATTTGCATGCATAAACTGCCACAACCTATAATGGTGTACAATATTGATGGTACGATCAATTGTGGAGGAACCATTAAGGAGGAAGTGATGATGATACTGAAGTATCAGGATCATCAGGAGTGAGCCATATTTGAGATGTGCAACCTTGGGAAAACCAATCTGATAATTGGATGTCCATGGTTATGAAAGCATAATCCAGAAATTGATTGGAAAACTGGGAAGGTACACATGACTTGTTGTCCTAAAGAATGTAAAGTGTATGAGAGGAAAGTAAAAAAGGAGAAAAAGGAAAAGAAAGAGAAAGAACGTCTGAGGAAGTATTCTGTTATGATGGAGGAAGTAGAAGATGAGGACATGCCAAATGGGGAAGTTCCAATCATGACCAGTAAGGAAGAACAGAAGCAAACCTTTAGGGAAATTCATGGAGGACAGTCATGGGATAAAAATGCTGTTAAAGTGGAGAAGCCAGTGGAGGAGTGGGTGCTGAAAGCCTACCATAAATATTTGTCAGTTTTTTAGAAGAAGGAATTGGAGCGGATGCCAGTGCGAAAGCCATGGGATCATGCAATTGAGATGAAGCCAGGATTTGTGCTGAAGAAGTCAAAAGTCTACCCATTATCTCCAAAGGAACAAGAAGAAGTGGATGCATTCCTTAATGAACAATTGCGAAGGGATACATATGACCTTCAAAATCACTACAGATATCACCAGTATCTTTTGTACTGAAAAAGGATCAGAGGAAGAGGATGTGTACAGATTATAGGTATCTGAATGAGTGGACAGTGAAGAATGAATACCCTTTGCTGTTGATCTCAGAGATAATTGACAAGGTGGGAAAGGCCAAGGTCTTTACAAAATTGGATTTACCATGGGGGTACAACAATGTACAAATAAAGAAAGGAGATGAGTGCAAGGCTGCATTTGCCATGCATCGAGGATGCTTTGAGCTGCTTGTCATGTTTTTTGGGATGACCAATAGTTCCCTAACTTTCCGCAATATGATGAATGACATTTTCAAGGACGTAATAGACAAAGGCATGATAATAATATTCATTGATGACATTTTGATATTTACAGAGGATGAAGAAAATCATGAGGCAATAGTACAGGAGGTGTTGAGAAGATTGGCAGAGAATGATTTATTTGTAAAACAAGAGAAATGTGTGTTTGGGGCAAGCAAGATCAAGTTCTTGGCATTAAAGATTGGTCCTGATGGAATCAAGATGGATCCTATCAAGATACAGGCAATTGTTGATTGGCCCATGCCCACCTGTATCAAGGAAGTTCAGGCTTTCTTGGGACTCGCCATTTTTATCATCATTTTGTTCATAATTTTTTCAAAATTGTTGCACCCTTACACAACCTTATGCTAAAGGGAGTAGTGTGGAGATGGGGAGAACAACAGCAGACTGCATTTGAGGAGTTGAAGAGGAAGTTTGTGGAAGAGCCAATATTAGCCCCAGTAGATTTCATGCATCCCTTATAAGTGGAATCAGATGCATCCAACTTTGCTACTGGAGCAGTATTATCAATGTTATGTGAAGATGACAAATGGCATCCTTGTGCATATTTGTCTCAAGGGTTGAATGATGTGGAGAGAAATTATGATGTGCATGACAAAGAGATGTTGGGAATAATACAAGCATTGGAAGCATGGAGACATTATTTGAAGGAATGTATGCATCAGATTGAAATCTGGATGGATCATCAAAATCTGCAGTACTTCATGTCCCCTAAAAAGCTTAACCATCAGCAAGTGTGTTGGGCATTATTCCTATTGCATTTTAATTTTCACTTAGTCCACAAAGCAAGAAGCTTGATGAGGAAAGCAGATGCATTATCCAGACATACAGATCATAAAATGTGGGTGGAGGAGGACAATAAAGATATTACCCTACTCAAACCTGAATACTTTCATATTTGTGCTATGTGTTAAAAACATCTATTGCTGGATAGCTCAGAGATGGAAATGTTGTCTAAAATTAGACAATGTTCAGAGATGGATGATGAAGTGGTGGAAGCTGTGAAAGCCTTGAGAGGAGAGAAGAAAGGTAACATTAAAGGAGATGAATGGTTGAAGAACAAGGGTTAGTGTTATTCAGAGGAAAGGTATATGTACTGAAGAATCAAGATTTATGAAGGGAGATCATATGGTTACATCATAATATGCCAGCTGCTGGACATCCAGGAAGGTGGAAGACATTGGAATTGGTGATGAGAAATTATTGGTGGCCTAGAATTTTGAAATATGCGTTGGGGTATGTGGATGGGTGTGATATGTGCATGAGGGAGAACAAATTTCCAGAAAATCCTGCAGGGAAATTAATGCTGAACCCTATACCTAAAGCACCATGGCAAGATATATTTGTGGACTTTATCACAGGATTACCTGAAGCTCAAGGATACGATGCAATATTTGTAGTATGTGACCGCTTCATGAAGGAAGTCCATATCATTCCTACTACTGCAGAAACCTCATCGTTGGGCTTGGTGCGCCTCTATCTAAATCAGATATGGCAGTTACATGGATTACCTGATACAATTATCTCTGATCACAGATCACAATTTGCTTCTGCATTTATGTGAGAGCTAAATAACATATTGGGGATTAAAACCAAGTTACCTATAGCATATAACTCACAAACCAATGGGCAGACAGAGAGGATGAATCAGGAGTTGGAGCAGTACCTACCCATGTTTGTCAACCACTGACAAACCAACTGGCCTGAATGGTTGACAATTGCCAAATTTTCTCACAATAATAAATTCCATTCAGCTACTCGCATGTCACCCTTCTTTGCTAATTATGGGTATCATCCCAGAATGGGAGTAGAACCTTGAAGAGAAGTCAAGGTACAGTCAGTGGAGGACTTTGTATCAAAAATGCAAAAGGTGCAGGAGGAAGCAGAGGTGGCATTGATGAAAGCACATGATGACATGATGTGACACGCTGATAGGTCCACTATGCATTATAAGGTCTGGAGATGGATCCCACTTGTATCGACACATTACAACACACACTCCAAATCACTATGAAGGCCACAAAATTGACTTTGAATCTATTTTGCACTATTTTGCACTATTTCGGACGACTTCGAAACACTTCGAACGACTTTGAACAATTTTGCGACACTTTGAATGACTTCGCAGCATTTTGAACGATATTGGCTGCCGTATAGCTGTCTTGAAACACTTTCGATACATGCTGCACATCTGGAACAAGCCAATTTGTCACATATCGAGCACTACTGAACATGAGGAGAGAGTACAAGAGAGTTAGAATGCGATAAGTGCATTTTTGTGTTTCATTGATATATTGAAGTACTTTTACTATATGGAGACACTATATGTTTCATCATTTATTATTTCTCATTTGTTTCATGATCTACAAGTCCTCATTGTTTTATATATTTGCCTCATGTTTTACACATGTTCTTATTTCCTATCTCTTCATCTTGTATATAGACTTGTATTAGTTAGTTAGAAAATAACAACAAGAGTACAAGAAACGGGAAATAGTGCACAAGTTACCCTCTTGCTTATCGTCAGATTTAAGAGTCATTCTCTTGAGTCATATCTTTCTGGATTATGCTTTCATAACCATGGACATCCAATTATCAGATTGGTTTTCCCAAGGTTGCACATCTCAAATATGGCTCACTCCTGATGATCCTGATACTTCAGTATCATCATCACTTCCTCCTTAATGGTTCCTCCACAATTGATCGTACCATCAATATTGTACACCATTATAGGTTGTGGCAGTTTATGCATGCAAATACCATTTCCAGTAATTAGGGATCGATTAATAAATAATCCGGTAGCACCACTGTCAAGCAATGCCTCCACATTAATTGTTGCATGCGGGTCCACTGTCTTCAATCCTACTGTCAAGCTGATTTCGGGTTCTATCCATGCTGAGTGAATAAAGAATTTAGGGGTCTTCAGAAATAAGGCTGGGCATTTTTCTTTGTCAGATAAATAATGATGGTCATACTCTTCAATTTCTCTTTCGGGTTCACTCTGGGTTTCCTCAGATACTAATACATTATATTGATTCTGGGTCACCAATGGGAAAACCTTCACTGGGACTCTTCCACAAAATTCTTCTGCTTATCTTCCTAGAACAACTTCACTTCCTCGATTTTAGCTTCCCTAATCTTCCTTTTCTGCCTACAATTCTGAGCCATACGCCCTAATTGCCCACAATTAAAACATTTAACTGGAGCTCATCTCCCTACTCGATCAACATCCATTGCATCTGTCAATGCTGCTGACTCCTTAACAATGGGTGTCACTGCCATGGCCAGTGGCTGTGCCCTCGGAGTTTGTACCTGAGGTGTCCTTCCTTTCTCAGACTTTCCTCCTGATGACTTTCCAAATCTGGAATTCCCATACATCAATTTTGACTCCGCCTGTTCCTGTCGATATTGCCAATCAAGACACATTGCCCAATTATACCACTCGTTCAACCTCTTCGGCATAGAAGGTAGTCGATAGATTGATTTGAATAACAAGGGATTTAATTCTGCCTTCAAATATTCTACCAACGCAGCTTCTCCCATATCGGTCTGTGATGCTTCTGCTTTGAACTGCAAAATGAATTCATCTGCAGTCAGAGAACCTTGGCACATGGTTTTTAATTTTGCATTTGCTGTCGCCTTTGGGTTAGGGTCTCCAAACTGTGCCTCCAATCTCTTCAAAAATTCCCTGAAGGTTGCAAATGGTTTATATCCCACAGCAATTTGATTAATGGCTTTGTTCCTCCAGAACTGTGCTTTCCCTCCCTGGATGTATGACAGAGCAAACATAATCCTAGACTCGGTCGTACAAAATTTGGGCTTTCTCCCATGAATATACAACGCTATAGAGCTGATAAAGGATTTTGTGTTCTCCATGGTACCATCAAATATTTGTGGGGGTGCATATTTAGGTAAATGCATTTTTCCACTCTCAGATCTCTCCTCTGCATGCTCACCCTCCTGAGACATCCACTCCACCATCTCCTCCATCTCATCATCTTTATCTTCTACTGTTTCTGCATTTGTTTGTGCTTATTTGGGCTGGGATGCTGCTAATACTGACACTAATTGGGACATTTGTGCTGTTAGAGCATCAATTTTGGCTTCAAGAATGGGGGTGGGAACAGGATTGTGTCCAGGATTCGAAGTTGCTTGTTCTGACATGATTATGTAATCTGTGATGAGTCACTTCTTCAGCTGAGTCAAGATTCGGCTGTAGAATTTTTTCGCAAAATTTCGAGTCACATGACCTGGCTGTTTCGGATACCAAACATGGCAAAACATGTGATTTCGGCTATCGGGCACTTCGGATCAATAACCCTTCCAACAGTGCCTGATCTCGGGGCTATTACTGAATTTGGCTAGTAACTACCTAAAATAGTCATCCAAATTGAGTAATGTAAATCTTAGCTAAACCAGATCTGATCGGTTGTCTGGTTGCAGCTGTCCTAATGACGAGCGCTGCCTCTCGATCACTGGTGGTCGCAATGTAAGGCGAGGCCTGGCATCGGCTTACAAAAGCAAGGTAAATACATATATACAATTAATTCCGGCTCTTGCCGAAATGATGAGTAAGTGGATGTGGCGTGCTGAGACAAATGATGTATGCGCATGTAAGAGAAGGCGCACTGATAGGGTAGTTGAGTTCTTCTGTTAGGGTGACACCCACTAATCTGCTAGCTGGACCGTGCAGGCTCTCCTACAAGAAGGCAGCGGGGCGCACGCACATGATGGGGGGATTGATGGTTTTGATGTGAGGGGTTAAAAATAGAATAGTTGGCTGAAATAGGCTTTTTGCACCACTATTGTGGATGGAATACCTAAGAGAACTCAACTGAGGTCTCCTAGTATTTATTTTAGGATTATATACTATGTTACATATATTGTAGTATGTTATTACGGATGCACGCGCACATGCGCATACATATTGATGCGTGTAAATAGAAAATTCCCACACTGACAAATAATGTGTATATAGGCGTTTTGTAGCATATTTTGGTGAAATAAAATGAAATAAAATAAAATAAAAATGGTATTATGTAATAGGCATGTTAGGAGACTGTTTCCTAACACTCTGACCGGGTCTGACTGGAAGTCCGGTGTATTCCTGACCAAGTCACAACCCTGGTAATAGCGATTTTGAACTTTGACAATACTGGCTGGACTATCAGCCATGTGATTCCACTGTACAGAAGATTCTTACTCACCCATTTTGTCTCACATCCTACCATTGTGCATTCAATAACATCTTGGTCCCTCAATATTTCCTCATGCATAACAGCGCTTCCACAGGTAAAAACCACTGCAACAGTGGGTGGCAGAGCAGGTGCTCAAGGTCGAAACCACTTCATCATGTTTTCCTTTGCCCTTGCGGCCCTCTCTGCAGATTGCTGCTTCTTTTTATTTGCTGCACACTGAGCTGTTCCATGATGGTGCTGCAGAAAAATTTGCACCCCACCATTCCTGGTTCTGACATGGGTTTTACAGTCTAGACAAAGAACACATCCATCCTCATCCACCGTTGGTTTACCTTATGCGCATGCATAATATAGTAGTCTCTTACCTGATCAGTCATTCTGTGCACCTCCGACCACTCAGTTGACACCTGCTTTCCAAAAGGGACTCGTCATAAGTTTTTTTTTCGCATCAGGAAGGTGTCATGGGGCCCTCAGGTACAATTGTCATATGACTTCCAAAAATAATTAAGAGGCTCGGGGCGGGGAAACTAACCATCCTGATATGGTAAATTCAAACTCCGACACCCCCTTGTCAGAGATTGCCCGCGCGCTCGTATATCGTGTACTTAGGTATGTAATATACGCCGTGACATCGTAGGAAATTGAAGTCCAGGCGACTCATCCTAGAGCGCTCACACATCACATTTAAGTACGCAACATGAAATCCAACTAGTACGTCCGTGATTTCAAAGTTTCTCTCGACCTGACGCGTCAACATCCATGTTCTCAACAATACAGGACGCCCTCTTTTCCAAGGTGTTTGTTCCACGAGTATGTATCCAGGTTTCAGCTAACTTGAACCACTCCGATAAGGTGCCCCTTGTTCCCATTGAATTTGATTCGGAGGGATGGATGGTATTTTTTGGCGGTGCTCGCAGGCATAAGATCATTAGGCGAAGCGAGGAAGAGTTCGTCTTCAGATGCCAATATTCTTGCACAGACCCGTTCACAACTGGTGGCCGGGAGTCGCGTAAGCCAGCAGCTATAGATTCTAATCTTTCCATTTAATCTTCAATTTCAGCGGCGTACCCTCCTCTCCAGTAAGGCACTTCATAGTCAGACGTATCCAGTTAGATTCTCATATAGACCGCTTCTGTCTGAAACAGTTGGCATCGCAGGCAGGACGAATGGATTAAAGTGGTATGTAGATCTATTCCATGAATAGTGCTTGCTGATAAATATTATCTTCAGCTCTCTGGTAGAATCGGTTACGTTCTGAACGGCAAGGAATGCTTAGGGTCGGCCGGAGACGTCGTGACCATTCCTCGTGGGGCGATTCACACTGTATGTGTTTTATTCACGATGCAAGTCCGCTGTAGCCCTCGTCGCTGACGACAATATTGGCACGTAGTTCTGGTGCGATCCTTCGAGCGGTGAAGACGCTGTGATGGAGTTTACCGCTCGACCTGGTTCGGGGTATGCCGTCGTAAAATTGTTCCTTCTGTCTCGGGGTTAATATTTCGCCTCTGTTCTCGTACAGAATCGACGCAGAATGGCTCAACACGGTTTATGGTGTCATGGACTCGCTTTACAGACAGAGAAAGACAGTCGGCTTCCTCCAAACTATGGTGTGGGTCCTCGGCGCAGAAGCTGGACCTGGTATATCCCCGAAATGGCTTGGAACGATGCTGGTTTCTATATTTGGTGAGTTTATGTGCGTTCCAGCCACTCTGCTAATTTTAATTACTCTTAAGGTCACATCGGGCTGTTGGCCGGATACAAAGTCACGCATCCTATTTACGCAAATATCGTATCTGAGACTGACGCCGATTCAGCTGATGCAACCGTGGTCAACGAGAAGACTGCGGGAGACTTGCACCAGCGCATTGCGGGTGTTCCTGCCTGAGATATTCTGCAGATTGACAATATCAATGATCGTCACAGCAATGGAAGATAATTAGAAAGGGAGAAGAATTCGAATTGGGGCAATTATGCCTGAGACAGCGGAAACCCATTGGCGAGGATTGGTGTCGCTTACTGTTATCATGTCAAATACGTTTCCGATGTGTCAAACACTTTTCCGACATAATAGTAAGTTAGATTAGATTGAGCTGCCTAAGCTACCCAATTCAAACCAAAACTCAGACGTTCCATGCCAATTTACTACACCACCATCGTCCGGAGCTGGCCCGAAACACAGGCAGGATACAGGGACCAAGGTATTCAGTGTGGTCCGGAGCTGGATCATCGCTCCCCGAAACGTAGAGTTCTGTAAAACCGGATACAGGGACCAAGTCACCAAGGTATTCAGTGTGCACCGCATGGAAACTGCGTTCGGTCAGGTTATTTGACCCTAGTTCCGCTGACGGTGGCCATCAGGAAACAAGTCGAGGCCGTGGCAATGTGTTTCTAGTGATGTTCGGGCCCGGCTTGGCCTGTCGAAAACTCAGGCATTTGTTGTGATGAATGGGCTAGACCAAGGAGATCCCTTTTCAGGATTATGTTATCTGATTTACAATGCTGACCTGCTAAAAATTCCAATTCTCAGAATAGGTGAATGGATATTGCTCTTTGTTGATGACACTGTGGTCATCATTGTAGGTAAGGATCTCTTTGAAACCCACGAGAAGCTATGGAACATCATGAACTGAGCTGGGGGAATATTCAAATGGGCCAAGGACCACAACTGCGAGTTTGGCATCAAGACGTTCCAGCTCTTGGTCATCACGCAGAGACTCACCACACACCCTTCAAACCCCAGGAAGAGAATTCCAACCCTGAGATGAGCCTTAATGCTAGGAAATCAATGCATACCCTCAAGAGAAACAGCAAAATTCCTGGGCGTGATAGTGGACTACAAACTGAATTGGAAGGAGCAATGCGCAGCAGCGATCGCAAAGGGACAAGACTGGCTAATCCAGTTTGGACGGCTAGCTCGATCATCTCGAGGGATCAATGCGATATATATATGGCAATTACACTTCTCCATCGCAGTACCCCAAATGTTATATGTGGCTGACATCTTTCACACACCACGACAGAATGTAGGGAAAGTGACAAAAGATGGATGTGCCAAGCACACATAGGTAAGCTACAATGTATTGAATGATACGACCTATCAAATGCATACAATGTATCGAGTGATATGGGTTCGGTGGACGCCGTCGAACACTCATAGTATATATAGTACACTACTATATAGTAACCAGTCAATGAACTATTACATTGCTTGCTGTACCATATAGTAGATGTAGCATTATAGTAAGTATATATGGAGGAATCGGCACCGATATCGGCTTAGGAATGGCATCGGGATAAGTGAATGACATGGGTATGCAGACCTGCATGGGTAAGTATGACGGGTATGTGAGGGTACAGGTACGGGTATGAATTATTGTACTCCTGGAAAATCCATACCCCTCAGACGGGTACAGCGGGTTTTTCTTTGTATGTTGCTAGTGTTTAATGATTTACTGGTTTCGGCACTCAGATGAGTGCCGAAAACCCTTTATTTACTTATCTACTGTGTTTAGGTACTAATATACTTATTTTATTTGGGGGGAAGCAATGCCCCGAAGAAGGGGTAGCTTGTGGAAGCAGCATCTTATATATTGGTTGATGTTTATTACTGTTTGGTTCCAGTAAACAAACATGAACACAACCTTGCCAATCGCTTGGAGGACCTCGAGCACAGTATAAATCAACAAACATATGACCAGGCATGGTGGGTCAAAGAAACAATCCAGGACACCTTGCTCGAGGTACAGGGACTGTGGAACATGGTCAACGAGCTTATGAGGAGGATGAATGACATTGAATGGTACCTCGGGTGGCAGTGTCAGCCCATCGCCTTGTACGACGGCCAGTCTTTCCAGCAGGTGAATCACATCAAAAGGGTTGGAAGCAGGATGGAAGAAGAGATGGGCAACATGAGGGAGGACGAAGTAAATCCCATTACCGCTGCTGGTGCCGTTTACAATCACGTCAAGGTTAGGGTTCCAATGGCAGGGATTACTGCTGTGGAGATTGCTGCTGATGCCAATGGCGAGCTGGTGGAATAGGAAGTCTAGCCAGGCAAGCCCGAACACGTTGAGCCTGACCATATCCACCATGCACTGGCCATGCCCAATCTTTCTCAACCTGACATGGAGGAAGTAGGAGAGATGTCTTTGCCCGCTGCTCCCCCCATCCAAATAATTCCTGCCATGCCACAGGGCTCCCAAGAAATGGCACAGCAACAAACATTGATGGCCCCACCACTCCCTCCACTGTTCACCCTGACTGCATTCGATGAGCCCGAGGCGCGCTCACCAGAATCGGCAGCGGCATTGGCAGTCGACAGTATCACCTCGCCTGACCCCTCCCCTGCTCCTCTGCAGTTGTGCAAGTCCCCATGGCTATTGTCACCTGGTCCATCTGGACTATCACATACCACTCCTCCACCTGAAAGAGGCCTGTCACCCTCACCCTGCTCCTCCCCTCCACCTGCACAGTTGTGCCAATCCCCTCGCGGCCTTACACCTCAGCCATCTGGACGACGTTCCAGGAGTACCACTCCTCAGCCAAACCTGAAGAAGAGATCAAGAACTTCTGAGGACCAAGATGATGCCAAACAGGGCAGAAAAGAATAGAGGGGCATTTTTTTTGTGTTACTTGACATGTCAATAAAAGTTGAACTTTTGTAACTGTATTTAGAAATTGGTAAATCTACTATGCAAATTTCACTTTATAAATTCTCCGTCTTCTCCCAACAGTCTGGGTTGAGATGGCTTTCTGCTGCACAAGGTCATCAGCTGTCCTTCGTATGCATCGGGTGTCTGATTGAGTGTTTTGAGAGGATGGCGGGGTCATTTGTTGAAATGTGTCTACTGCCAATACTGCTGTTGCCGATCCCACTGTTGCCGATCCACCTGTTGCTGACCCACCCATTGTTGATCCTAGAGTTGCCGATCCTACTGTTGTTGCCGATTCCATTGTTGTTGCTGATTTTACTGTTGCTGATCCCATTGCTGATCCCACTGTTGCTGATCCTAATGTTGCTGATCCTACTGTTGTTGCCGATCCTACTGTTGCTGTTGCCGACCCACCCATTGCCGATCCTACTGTTGCTGATCCTACTGTTGCTGATCCTACTGTTGTTGCTGATCCTACTGTTGCTGATCCAGGAACTTGTCTGTAGTCATTGGTAGTCGGGTTACTGTGGTGTTAGGTTCTCTTGAAGTCAGGTCTGGTGTGTGTAAATTCTTCAGATAGATCATGAACTTTCGCTTCAGATCCCAGACCTGAGCATTGTACATATCGAGAAATGATTGTCCAGGGGTGCCCATCAGAGAGGTGACATGTTCATGACTGGAGTCAGCATTGGCATTGGCATTGGCATGTCATTGGCAGTAGACAATTTGGACACTCATGCATCAACAACGATCAATCCATTAGGTGCAGTATAAGCTGTGAAGGTCGCGGACAGCACACCCATTTCTAGCTAGTGTTGTCGTGCACTCTCCTACACAGCTTAAGCAGATTTTTCTCTGTGAGACTGTGAAATATTAGTTATCTCTGGCATCGGCATTGGCATCAGTGATGATACTCAACCCAGAAACCCAAACAAAACCTACTAAATGGCTTTGGATGGTATAACACGAGTCAGAGGAAGGGTGCGAGTTAGTACTAAATATCACCGCTGAAACCAATACGATGTGTTTAGCGACGCAAAATAATATGTGATGGTTCAAATAATCTGTAAGAGTGTATGAAGTTGTTCGAAAGAGTTCGAAAGAGGTTCAAAGATGTGCGAAATAGTTCAAAGTAGGCTCGAAGAAGTTCAAAATAGGTTCGAAGTAAATCGAAGGGTGAGTTTAACAAATGTAAAGTGTTTGTTGAATGGCAATAGGCAATGGGTGATAAAACGGAGAGCGAATATGATAGTTTCGAGGAAGTTCACGATATTTCGCAGAACTTAGAGATATGACATGAACTAAGACTCAAGAGAACGGCTCTTAAGTCAGATGATAAGTGTGAGGGTAACTTGTGTTGTTCCCTGTTGATTCTATTGTCCGTTCTAACTAACTAATACAAGTCTATATACAAAATGAAGAGATAGTACTAAAAAGAACATGTGTAAAACATGAGGCAAATATATCAAACAATGAGGACTTGTAGATCATGAAACAAATGAAAAATAATAAATGATGAAACATATAGTGCTCCCATATAGTAAAAGTACTTATTTTGTGCTTCAATATATCAATGAAACATAAAAACCACACTTATTGCATTCTAAGTCTTTTGTACTCTTTCCTTGTGTCTGGTAGTGTTCCATATGTGATGGAATAACTTGTTCCAAATGTGCACCATGTATCGAAAGTGTTTCAAAACAACTATATGGTAGCCAATATCATTTGAAATGCTGTGAAGTCATTCGAAGTGTTGCAAAATTGTTCAAAGTCGCTTGAAGTGTCTCAAAGTCATCCGAAATAGTGTGAAATAGTGTGAAAATGGTTCAACGTTGATTTCGTGGTGTTTGTAGCAATTCAGAGTGCATGTCATAATGTGTCGATACGACTGGAAAGCTTCTCAAGAGCTTATAGTGCATAGTGGACCTATCATCAGCCTCCACCTCGGTATTTACTTACCTTCACTTCATCTGCTTGGAATATCCTTCCTGCATCATTTTCTCCTGCTCGGCATCAAGGACTGCTTTCTCCTCTGCAGTCATGTTGTCGAAAACATGCTTGATAGCTGGCAGTTGCATCTGGAACCATCCAGGTGTACTTGTAGTGGCATCCTCAACATTTAACAGGTTTGCAATCTGTTGGAATACTCAGTTCTGGTATAAGCTCCAAATGGCTTCCGACCGCTTCACTTGGAAGTTGTTGGATTTCCATGAGGAGCTTTTGGTCATTTGCCAGTTGTTGGAAAGCCAGGTTGTTAGTTCCTGACGATGGAATCAATACTACATCCTTGACATGCTTGAGAGTCTACCTTGGCATGAGCACGACTCTCCTCATCATCCTTTGGGGCCTTGTCAACTGACACCCAGTAATTGAATATTGCAGGGAAAATGTTACTCCTGAGTATCTGCACTCGGCCAGCTTTTGAGTCCTGCATTCGGAATGCCACTTTATAAGGCTCAATTATCTTCCACTCCTCAACCATATATCTGCTCCCCTTCAGGTACTGTTTCAACTGCAGGGTCTGTGAGGGCTCAGGGGGCATTGGAGGGGATTGATGTGGAGGAAAGAAGAGATTGTCATGACATATCATTGAACATATCATTGGCATGAGGATCACATGAGAATCACACGAGGATCACACAAGGTCGATAGTACAATATTAATAGTCATACATGTCGTTCATTCCCCTTGAATCATCATGAGCCTAACAAGACCTCTTTACAAGTGAAAGAGAAGATTAAAGAAGAATGCTGCCCTGCATGAGGACGACAATAATACCATCGATACTGTTACACATGTAGAAGTTGAAGTCAACACGAAACACAGACCAAAGACAAAGCGTATCAAGGTCCCCTTGACTGCCTCTATCGAAGAACAGGGTCCAGGTATCCATCATAATCCTGATCTTGCTGCAGGTGCAGGTTGGGATATGCAAGAACCTCAGGTTGCTAAACAGCCGAGTCGGCCACACATTGGCATGGTCAGTTTCTAACACTGATTAACTTACCGAGGCTCATATGCAAATAATAGAGGCAGCAAGACTATGTCTTGGAGTTTGTTGGACGAGTGGATGAATTGCTGCAAGCATCCCTGTCTCGGCAGGCATGGTCAGCTGACAAACAAGTTTGCAACCACTGTCCATCCAATAAATGGGCAATTTGGAGATGTGTTGATTGTTCACTGGGGAGCATGCTTTGCCACATATGCATGCACGTAACCCACAGGGAAAATCCCTTCCATCGCATTGAATGCTGGACTGGCATGCACTTCTGCTGGGCTGAGCTATGGGAGGTTGGCACATACATTTTAGTCCAGCACCAGACAGATCAGCCGATTTGCAATGCTCTTAACTTCCAACTAAAATATCTGGAGACATTCGAAGACATGAAGGACAAAGCAGAGCAAGAGTCCTTCAATTGGCATGCCAACAATCGGCATTGGCCCTCATCACCTGACTCGGCATCGGGAATGTCAGTAGATGGAATCAGCCCTGATGAGGCAGGCACCCAGCACTGAAGATGAAACTGGCACTGACTCAGCATTTTTTGATCACCTTGATGCCCTCTGGCATCAAGGACAGGAGAATATTGATGTCGAGGATAGTTTACAAGACTTCTTTGATGGCAATGATGAATATGAAGTTGAAGACGCTGATGAAGACATCTATGGGTTTGACCCATATTTGCCTAATCCTAATCAACCTGCCAATGCCGAGCCGACCATGGCACTGCCAACTGCCAATGCCATTCTGAGCCCCTCACTACCAACAGCCGATGCCTTGAACAACAGTTATATCTGTGTGGTGCATACAAATGGAATACATCACTTAGCAATGGTTACCTGCCAGTGTCAGGAGGAACACCGAATTCCCTTGGACCTAGTAACCAGTAACTTACTACCCACCAGCTTCACCAAAATATGGACTCTTTTCACTGTGCAGGTTCTAGACCATTTTTGGCTTTGTAATCTGGAATTAAAGGTATCAGCCTATCAGTTTTACCAGTTGATTCGGCATGTAACATTGCCGATGAGGCCTGCCAAAGTGGTCAATCTCTACCACAAGCTTCAGCACATGTCCCACTTATGGCATTGGATGAAAAGATTGAAGTGGGTGGGGTATGGACACAATCAAAAAGATCCTTTGAATTTTGAACCAGGATCACTTGCCACTTTTTGTCTGGCCTGTCCTCAAGTCAGCATAAATATATCAGAAGATTGGAAGGATGATATAAACTGGTGAGTGACTAAATACTTACACCGGTATCTAAAGCAATCGTCTGAAATCAGATTTGTTTTTAAATGCATATTCGTGGCTGATGGTAACTTCAAAGCCAATCATGTTCAGCAGAAAAATGCTAATGATGATATATGGCTATGGAATGGAGGTGGGATGGCCCCAAATCAAGCTGGATACAAGCAGTTCCTCCAAGCCACCATAGAATTATTAACAGTGATAGGTCCACTATGCACTTTAAGGTCCAGAGAACATTCCCACTCATATCAAGACATTACAACACACACTCTGAATTGCTATGAATGCCACGAAATCGACGTTGAATCATTTTCGAACTATTTCACACTATTTCAGATGACTTCAAGACACTTCGAGCGACTTTGAACAATTTTGCGACACTTCGAAACAACTTCACAGCATTTCAAATGATATCAGCCACTGTATAGTTGTTTTAAAACACTTTTGACACATGCTGCACATTCGGAACAAACCATTTAGTTGCATATCAAGCACTACCAGACACAAGGAAAAACTATAAGAGACTTAGAATGCGATAAGTGCATTTTTATGTTTCAACAATCTATTGAAACAACAAGAGAAGTACTCTTACTATATGGTGACACCGAACGTTTTACTTATTATTATTTTTCATTTGTTTTATGTTTTACAATACCTTTATTGCTGTGCACATTGCCTCGTGTTCTACAATTGTTATTATTTCCTTTTTAGTACTATTCCTTCAAATTGTATATAGACTAGTATTAGTTATAGAATAAAGAAAAAACAATGGGGAACAGCACAAGTTACCCTCTCACTCATTGTCAGATTTAAGAATCGTTCTCTTGAGTCTTATCTTCACATTGTATCACTAAGTTCTGCAAAATATCGCAAACATCTTCAAAACTATCATATTCGCTCCTCGTTTTATTGCCCATCGACTATCGCCATTCAAAAACACATCACATTCGCTAAACTCATCCCTCGATATACTTCAAACCTCTTCGAATTTCTTTGAGCCTACTTCGAACTATTTTGCACATTTTTGAACCTATTTTGGACTCTTTTGAACACCTTTATACGCCTATACAGACTATTTGCACCATCCCTCATCAATTTGCTTCACTAACAACAACGTTTGGTCTCAGTGGTGGTATTTAGTACCAACTTGCACCCTTCCTCTGACTCGTGTTATACCATCCAAAGCCATTTAGTAGGTTTTGTTTGGGTTTCTGGGTTGAGTATCATCAATAGTAGGTACTGTTCCCTGCCAACGACCGATGCCAATGCTGATGCCAGTCTGATCATGACCCGGTTTTCCAGAAGGCTCCTTGCGAAAACAAATTCCTAGCCCTTGTGAACGCTTTTCTGGCATCGAAGGCATGTGATAGGACTGGACTGGTGGCCATTGCACATGCATGGCATGGCTGCTATGTACCCAACACATTGGTAGACTTGTTCCATGGAGAACAGCAAAAGAATGTCGACTTTGCTTTCCTTCAAGCACTGAAGATCACCAGGGTTGACCCTCAACAGGGAGTCATGCTCATTTATGACATTGTCTGCCAGTACATCATCCACATTTGGGACCATATTGATGCCCATCTGCTGGCTGGCTTGACCATTGACAAGGCCATTGGGCTTTTGCATGTTCATGGCCACAAGGATGAATGCTTTTTTTGCTATGCTCCATCCTTCATTCCCGGGTCAGGCATTGTAGCAGAAGAAATACTCGAGTTTCTGTGGTCATCACTGAATTCCATTTCCCTGACAGTCAGAACAGCGACCTTGGCACATCGGGTGGAAATGCTTGATGATCATGCTACAGATTCAAATCACAAAAAAATGCTCGGCATGACAGTTAGACTGTGCTCAAAAGCTCAAGAATTCCTGGAGGTCTCCACATGACTCGGCCAGCACCATGCAGAACTGACCAAAGCATTTGGCCAACAGGCAATCAAAAGATGGGAGGATGAAGTGATGTCTGCAGAATCCCTCAGGCTAACAAATGTAAAGGTAATGAATATGTATGCCACTCAGGGATCGGCATCAGCATCATTGGCATCAGGGTCGGCATCGGCATTGGTTCAATCCCCTGTTGAAGAGTGGATTGATTTTGCTATCATTTTTGAACAGATGCAGTAAGTTGGACTGTCTCTCCATTACATCCCATCATTGATGTGTGACAGGATTGAATTATGAGACAAAGTCCATCAACTTCATGACAATGAAACTGAATTTGATTCCTCTGATGAACTAGACCCAGCTGAAGACGACACTCCAGCAGCATCGGGTCCTTCAAATCCTTGGGCCCACCCTATTCCAGTTGAGGACCAACAAGTATACCTCCCCTGTAATGGTGATCTCACTGATGTAGAGATTAACCTCCACAAGAACCAGGCAAGCCAACTCCTGCATCAGCTGTGGGAGCTCATTGCCAACAAATCATTTCAGTATTCACACATCATGCAAGCAGTGCTGCGAAAGGGAGTTTGCACCCAGTCATGAGCCATTGTCTGGGAGTTGGTGAACAAAATCATCTTGCATGCCAGAATGTATAACCATTGCCAAAGCCAATTACTGGCACTGAATTGCGATGCTGAGACATTGAGTATGTTTCAGCAGTTAATGAAGGATGACCTTCATGTCAGTACTGCTATTTTGAAGCCGAATGTACCTGGTTCCACTACTCTTCGTCTATCCTGGATTTGGCACAATGCCCACATTTGGACTGGTGTCTTTGCTGATGAGGAGATTGGGGTCGGGGCCAATGCTGATGCTGATGCCGATGCTAATGCCAGCCGAGTTTGGGAATGTAAATGTCTTTAGTTGCAATTCATTTCGATTTCACTAACATTTTTCATAGTCAGGTGCATCCATTGGCTTCGATCACAGGCTCAGAGGAATAGATGGAGGGAGGAATTTCTACTGGTCACATATGAAATGCAGTGGACCATGCGGTATTTTATTTATCAAAGCCAACTGTGGCAGTCGGCCTCCCACTCCAAGAACACCCTTCCTGGCCCCCTAGCCTATGCTAATCATCAGCAGGCTGTATGGCACAAATTGGCATTGAGGGCTGACAAAGCATTTAGATCAAAAAATGTCGATTATATCTCCCTTCTATGACCTAAACCATTCTGTATTATGTAAACTCGATTATCTTGATCATTAACCATGATTACTATGGCAAACAAAACTCTCTCAATCTTCAATCCTTTTTCTTTGCAATTGGGGCTGAAAGTTCCACTTCAAATGCATACACAGGAAATTGTTTGGTATGCAGAGTCCTGATTCCAGGCTGTTTTGTTGGAGATAGAGGAGGGAAATGTCATCAAACAATGATGGATGCAAAAAACTCTGTATGCCGAACTTGTAAGATTAGATTAGATCTTTTTAAAAGTAATATCTAAAAAATATCACAGATGTATGTCATGTTGTGGATTGGTACTGCTGCCAGCATTGGCCTGGTGATCGATGTGCTGATCCTCCTGTGGTTCTTGGCTGACAGTTTGGCCGACGTCGATTTAGATCACCTACCCCTTGGATTTCATACATCTCTCTTGGCTGCATTGGATGATGGTGTCACAATGGACAGTCTGAGCTGCCTTGTATCTTCATATGCATGTGATTGGTGGAGACATGTTAAGGAACCAGACCCAGCAAGAATTTTAAGCATCAACACCCTGGATGAGTGCCTTGATTGCTATCAGCAATATATCCCTTCCCCAGTCAGCTCGACTCCTACTGATAGCCAGCCTACACCCAATGCTCCCGATGCCTGAGCCGATGCTGACTGCTAAGCCGATTGCTGATCTTGCATCGACCTGCATGCTCTCATTGATGATATGTTCAGTGAAGCATGCAGTACACATAATTTTATAAATGGCTGTGAATCGTCAGCAGATGCTACACTCAATGCCAATGTCAGGAAAGCGGCAGGATTTTATGCACTTCATGAGCTCACCCTGCTCAAGGAGCTTCAGGCTGAACCGCTTTGTCTTCAGTACTGGCATTAAAAAAAAACCCTCGACATACTGGGGGACCTTCAAAGCAATCAGCTGTAAAAAGACAATTGCAACTCATGGAAGCACATGCACAGGCTAAACTCGAGCACCTGAAGGCCCTTCCCCCCACCTCCCACAAGTGGACCTGGGGTGTTGACATCACAGAGAATGATGTCTTGGCAATCAACCAGGTGACCAAGGGCAAGGGAAGGGCACATCATTCTGGGTATGCAGGGTCTCTGCCTGATGGTGGAAACCAAAAGGAGTGGTCGGTCACACCAAGTCTCCCAACAGCTGGCTCGGCTGCCTACAGTTGACCACCCACGGTAACTGGCGTCGATGCTGGGGGGCTATTTTTCAACTACTGGATTCAACCATTCAGCACATTCCAATTCCGTGCCTGATGCCAATGCCAATCCCATTTCTGCTCCCGATGCTGATCCTGTTCCCGCTCCTGATGCTGATCCTGTTCCCACTGATGCTGATCCTGATGCCGCTGCTGATGCTGATGTGCCCATGATATGGCAGGGCAAAGATGATGCAGCAAATGATGCTGATCCCACTGCCTTTCAGGCAGCCATGGCATACGATACTGATTCATCATCTGCCCATAGTGGTTCCCCAACTGGCTTGGATGTTGCTAACTTTTACCTTGCCAATTCCACCCCTTCATCTCCACCCAAAAATCCCCTTCCAATGGCTTTTGCCACTGCAGCTGATGCAGCGGATGTTTTTCTCTCATTGTCGGGAACAGATTCTGCTAGCTCTGGTGGTGAATCCGATCATTATGCATCTTCACTTGGCAATCCCATTTCAACAGCCTTTTCCACTGGATCTGATGCGGCTGATGTTTCCTTTTCATCATCAGAGACAGATTCCACTGGATCTCATAGCGAATCTGAATCTGGTGCTAATGCCGATGCTGATGGCGATACTGACTCGGAGGATAATTTTAGTGGCGAGTCCCCCAGCACCTCTCAGATAGAGCACCCCACTCCTTCTTGCATCACACTGCCCACCTATAGTCATGTGGACTTTGGGTATGTTGATGACACTTGGTTGTCTGGCTCTGATGATATGGACACTACAGACAATGAATGATGCACATTTATTTCATGTATATACTATACATGAACTTATAATAATGCCAATGAACTTGCCTAATCCCAATCCCAATCCCGAGCCAATGCTGGTGCCAATTGTTCTGTATATACTATTCATGAACTTATAATAATTATCTTGTTAATAGCTCCTGATGTCGTGGCCTACTGAACATGTCATGCCCAATCCCTGATGCCGATGTATGTAAGTGATGCCGGTGCCGAGTCTTCAGTATATACTATACATGAACTTATAATAATTATCTGACGGTGCTTGTCGGTGGGGCACACTGAACATTTTGTACCCAATCCCTGATGCCGCTGTACCTAAGTGATGCTGGTACCAATTTTTCAGTATATAGTATACATGAACTTATAATAATTATCTCATTGTCAGTGGTCATTCTACGGCTCCCATCAGCAAGGCACACTGAATGTTTTGTGCCCAATCCTGATCCCGATGCCATTCCTAAGCTGATATCGGTGCCGATTCCTCCATATATACTTACTATAATGCTATGTCTACCTGATCCCGATGCCATTCCTAAGCTGATATCGGTGCTGATTCCTCCATATATACTTACTATAATGCTATGTCTACTATATGGTACAGCAAGCAATGTAATAGTTCATTGACTGGTTACTATATAGTAGGTACTATATATACTATGAGAGTGTTTGACGGCATCCACCAAACCCGTATCACTCAATACATTGTATGCATTTGATAGGTCATATCATTCGATACATTGTAGCTTACCTATGTGTCAGCAGCTCATTGCAGGAAAAAAGATACACTAATCAAAGTTGGTATGACTACATTATCATCATCATTACTCTGCATGTCGAGAACACTGAAGGCGGGTTCCTCATCAATATCTTCTATCAACTCATCCCAGCCTGTTTTGCTCTCATTTGAATTGTCCATTGGTGCCATTTGCCCATCCAACTGTGTCTCTGATATGATCGAAGGATCTTCTGCTTCACGAAAGAGGAGGTCATGTTGAAAAATGCATTTCAGAAATTGAAGTGCTTCGACAACATCTGCTCCAAGCTGATTATGCCATTTACTAATTGTGATATCTGCAGCTGAGAAGGCACATTCACTTGAAAATTTTATTACTATTGAGCTGTGGCCTAAGCCCCAGGCTCAGGCTTTGCTGTAGTGCAAGCTGGGCTCTGAGCCCTCACTGAGCTGTCTCATGGCCTGGGCTTGGCCTGGCTCAACAGGGCCTGGCTTTGATGGCTTGGGGGATTCGAGCTAGGCCAGAACATCACTATGTAACAGTGTTTCACAGGGTTCGCCACCTGTCATGCAAAGCCACTGATGCAGTCATACCGGTATATACCACCACATGTCATGTCGATGGAATAAAAAGGTTTGCTGGAGGAGGAGGGAGGGGAGAGACAATAACAGAATGAAACACATGCCAGGTGATACACGAACCACACTTACATTATTCATGGGCCAGCATTACTTATTACAGTGCACACAGTGATTGGGGACCACTAGCTGATCCCAAAGCAGATGACAAAGATATAACATTGGGTGGGCAAAAGAAACAAGGCTCAAACTGTACATATTTAGTCTCTCACATATGGTACCCCACAAAGGAGAATAAATGGGAAAAAAAAAAAAAACAAAAAAAAGGTATGATATGAGGGGTAATTTTGGTGTCACCCATCCCATCAAGTAGTGCCTTCGAAGCTAGACAGTACAGTGACCATGACCATATTATGGGTGCCCATATAGCCATAAATATGAACATGGTGCTCAGTCCTATTTTATGATGGCATGGTGCCTGAAGTGTCTTGTTAACTTTGAATTCTCCTCTGTTAGCTCCTTAATAAGGTGAGGCTTGAGGTTGCCCTAACAGTAGAAAACTGACCATTACCTGATCATCACAATTCTAGAGCTAACACAAGAAAGAACATGACCAAAACCATTGCAAAATTTCTGAGCAATGGATTGGGAAGAAGTCAACAAAACCCTAGAAAAAGAACTCACAATAACCCCAGGTAGTGATCAACATGAATACTGAAAACCTGCCAGTCGGGTATGGGTTTGGGGGGTATGGGTTAGGGTCAGCCCAAGATAACCTGAACCAGACCCATACCCATGCAGTATGACCAGACCCATACCCATGCAGTATGAAACCCATACCCACAGGGGCGGGTTTCCTTCAATTGGAAATTTACTGTGGTGGTGCATCAGAACTATACAGTTTATATACATATAGAGTTCAGAAAAAAAATCAGCCTTGCCCCAACTCCCCAAGCTGCCCAAAGCATACCATCCTATCACTCTACTATGCACATGGTAAAAGTACTCACATCTATAGTCTCCAAAACCCTTACTTTGATAACAGAGCAATACCAGCTACTACTAGACACCTATTTTGGGGAAAGACTGTGCAGGAGCACAACTGATGCAGTTACATAGGGTGAAGGATGTCTGGAAAAAAAAGAAGGTGGTATCAGTATTATTTCTAGACATTGAAGGTGCATTCTCCAATGCAGTGATGGATTGGCTACTGCACAACATAAAGAAAAGATGAGTCTCAAGCTCAATAGTAAGCTTCATGGAGTGCCTGGTGGATGAACAGATGACTCAACTTCAATTTGATGACTACATATCAGAACCAATACACATTAATAATGGAGTAGGACAAGGGAACTCGATATCCCTACCATCATTCAAGTTCTATAATGCAGACCTTCTAGAACTAAATGATCTTTTACAGGCTCTGGGATATGTAGATGATGCAATGATAATATCAGTCAGAAAAGACTTTAAAGAAACTACTCAGGCCATCAAAAATGTCATGGAAAAGGAACACAGCAGTTTAAATGGTCAGCTGACCACAACTCCAAATTTAAAATCAGCAAGCTGGCAATCTGTTAGGAAACAGCCCCATTGTATATATAAATTTTATTTTATTTTATTATGTCAAATTATGCTACCCTACACCAAAGAGCACTACACTTTGTTAGCATGAGAATTTTATTTCACATGCCTCAATATGTATGTGCATGTACAAGCACATTGGTAGTAACATTGTACAATATGTGTAACATACTATATAAACTGTAAATATACACCTAGGGGACCCCAGTTGTGTTCTCTTAGGTATTCCATCTACACTTGTGGTGCAAAAAGCCTTTCTCAACCAACTCATCTATTAATAAGCCTAAGCATGAAAACCATCAAAACCCCCATCATGCATGCAGATCCCACCCCCTTCTTGTAGAGAGAACCCACATAGTCAAGCTAGCAGATAAGTGGGTGTCACCCTAACAGAAGAACACAACTTTCCCAATTAGTGCACTTTCTCTTACTTGTGTGTACATCATTGTTTCACTGTGCCACATCTGATTACTCATCCTTTCAGCACAAGCTGGAAGTAATTGTATATATGTAATCTACCTTTTCTTTTGTAAGCTGACACCAGGCCTTGCCTTACATTGTGACCACCAGTGATTGAGAGGCAGCACTCATCATTAGGACAGCTGCAACCAGACAACTGCTCAGATCTAATTTAGTCAAGATTTACCTTACTCTATTCAGATGACTATTTTAGGTAGTTACTGTTGAAATTAAATCCTGATACATGCTGCATACATGAGGCCATGCATGCAGCACACACATGTTACTGCACTTACTGTGCATACATGTGGTAGACACATTCCTGAGTCATGTGACATCCTTACTATTATGTATATAAGGAGAACCTGTACTTTAGTAGATATAGACAGTGTGTTCTTACCTCTGCTAAACCCTAGCTCTAAGACTAACTAAACCCCAGGTAGGTTATAAGGAATGTGTCGTCTCTTCCTCTGTGCAGCGTATGTAGTCTGCTCCAACAGGTTATGGGCCCTGCTGGGCACATCGTGAACACACCTTAACTGGCTGCGAACGACATTGACTTCATTGTCTCCAAATTGTAACCTTGTGCTCTTCATGAGCTGCATTGCGCTCTTTGTGAGCTGCATTGCGCTCTTCATGAGCTGCATTGCGCTCTCTGCGAGCTGCATTTAAAAAACCCAGGTTGACTAGGGTTAATCACTCTGAAGGAGTGTTTTTGCCTGAGATTATGGAACGTGTTTTCTTGAATAGAGGACTGATTGAGCGCTTTTACCAGCTGCCATTATAACATCATGTCTTCAACTCTTGAAAAACTCATACAAACTTTTGATGGTTCTAACTACATTCAATGGGCCGACTCAATGAAGGGGTGGCTCAGGTCTCAGGGCCTCTGGCAAATAACTAGCGGGATGGAACTAAAACCACCCCTGGCGCCTCCTTTGATGGCGACAAATGCTGCACTAGTAGCAGAAGCTAATGCCAAGCTCCAGACCTGGAACAATAAGAATGACCAGGCGATTGGTAGCCTAGTGCTCCACCTGGCCCCCTCTATTCGGCAGCGTGCCAACACCAAGGACACTGCTGAGGAGGTATGGGATCTCATCCGCACCGACTATGGTGTCGATGGCCCCTCCCAAGTCTTTGCAGACTTTAGGTCTGCAATCGCAATCAAAATTCCGGCTGCAAATCCTGCGCCAGAGATTGCCAAAATGGCTGATAAATTCGAGCGCCTTATGGCTTCCAATGTCGCCATCCCCGAATTAGTACAGGCAATGATTCTACTTGCTGCGATGCTGCACGAGTACGATTCTCTATCTGCCATGGTCCTTAACATGACCGTTACTAGAGCCTTGACGTTTAAACATGTCAAGGACTCCATTGTCACTGAAGCCTCACGGTGCACAGCAGTTGGAAAGCCCATTGGCCCACCTCAGGCCACCAAGCTTTCTGCTGTCAAGCGCAAAGGGGGAAACCCCAAATGGCAAACTCAAGGCAACAATGGAGAATTGTCCCGAAAGCGTGGACAACGTGGGGACAAAAAGACTAAAGAGGAAAAACCTAAAGAGAAACATTCTCACCTCACCTCACAAGCCTTTACTACTATAAATGGTAATGGCACCATCATACCACCGATGCTGCTCATCCAGCGCATTGAGAAGCATGAACATACTCCCACAAGGGATCCTCGCCGCTGACCGCCTGCACAGGCATACATGGGCACGGCCTCTACCTCTCATTCGGTCTATACCGAATATCAGCAGGCTCGAGACACCCTCGAGCAAATGAATCTCCCATGCAGCGCAAAAAATCTGTGACCGCTGGAAGAGCACCTAACAGTGCAAGAAGGTAAGAGGAGGAGGATTGAACCAGAACCAAGGATTGTAGAGGTAGAAGACGATAGCATCTCCCTTGGATCGGAACCTGCCATTTCTGATGAAGAAGTATGGAAAGCCGTCGACGAAATGCTTGTTGATGAACCGCTTGAAACAGGTACATATGATGAAAGGTCAGTCCTTTTCCTTGCCACAAGCACAAGAATTAACATTCCACTGATCACAGCGAACTTTTCATGTGAAATTTTACCACTACTAAATGTATCATGGAACAATTTACATCTTAATATATGTGTTACGTGTGCAAATGGAAATTGTAAGAAAGGTGCTGACTGGATCATGGATTCAGGCACATCAAAACACTTCACTGGTGAAATTAAAGATTTTGCTTCTTACGAGCCTTTACTGAGAAAGGACTCTACCCTGGTTCAAACAGCCATGGGTACTACTCATATAGTAGGGAAAGGAGCAGTCTTCATTAGACATCAGGTAGTATGTCATGGGAAGTCAGAGATGCGTGAAACGCGATTATACCCCGTCTACTACATACCCAACTGTAATGCTCGATTACTGTCAATGGGAGTCTTCTTACAAGATGGAAGTGATGTGCATGGTTCCTCCACACACATTTCATTTTTCAAGCAAGGAAACCCAATTATGGATTGCATCCCTCTTATGAAACATGACACTATTTATTGGGCTCGGACTCATATATTGAGCACCAAGGGAATCAATGTCACGACAATGTATGTCGCAGACTACTTGACTTGGCATAAGCGACTTGGACACCCATCCAAAGAGGCGCTAGGGAAGATGCCTAATAGCACCATAAAATTCCCAAGGAATTTAATTATTCCTAAAGACAAAATTATATGTCCAGGGTGCACTGAAGGGAAAATGACCTCAAAATATTTTCCCGAATCAGATTCATGTGCAGAAAGACCCTTTGAATTAATACATTCCAATCTGAAGGAACTCCCAGTACTATCATACCATAAACATGAATACTTTATTGTATTTCTGGATGACAAAACGTCACATATCTGGGTCCAATGCCTTAAAAAGAAATCTGATGCTGCTGCAGCCATCAGACAATTTCGGGCAGTGGCTTTGACACAGTATGGCACTACAATCAAGCGCTGGCGTGTTGATCCAGGGGGGGAGTTCAAAGATCGTGAGCTACAAAATGTGCTCAAGGACTTTGGCATCAAAATAGAGATGTCTGCACCCCACATTCACCAACAGAATGGGCGCGCAGAGCATGCCATAAGGACAATAATGGAAAAGTCGCAAACCCTGCGATTTACCGCATGTCTACCACAATCATGGTGGGAATTTTGCACTGAACATGCAACACACCTATACAACTGAACCCCAATAAGGCGCCTGAAATGGCTGACACCAGTTGAGGACCTGACAAAGGTCCGCCCAGATCTAAACGATCTGAAGGTTTTTGGTTGTGGTGCTTATGTCTACCTACCCAAGGAGAAGTGTCCAAACACATTGGCTCCTCGATTGGAGTTGATGACGTACCTTGGATTAGAAGATGGCATTAAAGCATACTGTTTCATGCGACCTAGTGGCGCAATATTCATTGGTGCTACAGCACTATTTGATGAAACGTTGTTCCCATGCTGTCCCAGAGCTAAAACTCCTGCCAATATGGACCTTGGTGATTTTCCACCTCCAGAACCAGAAGATGATGACCACTCATCTGGAACAGATGGCGATGATTCTATACCACCACAAGATCCACCCCTTCCTCCATCATCAGAAAATGATGATGATGATGTACCAAGTGAGCAAAAGGCACATGACGATGTGACAAATGCTCCTCCTCCGCCGCCTCCAGTAACCACTGAGGACTTTTGTCCAAGACGTGATGATCAACAGGAATGGCAGCAATTGCCCCATCGATCAGGCAGGCAGAGGAACATTCCAAACCGTCCTGGCAATACCTATGGAGAGAAGCGACTCCCCTCTGATATAGAGAGAGACATTGCACGTGATCGATATTGGAAGAGATCTGTGGGTCAAGATTCGGATCATAACCGAACATGACCACAAACTCAACAGAAAGAACCGGTTGCTGGACCGAGTTCGGCACCCCACGAGAGTGTGCCCGATTCCAATGATCAAGAACATGATCACCCAATGGGGGAACCAGATGAAGCAGGTTATATTAAAAAGATAACCAAGGAAGGAGGAGATAAGCTTATTCGCTGGCTGTTGTCAAAAGCAGTCAAACCATCGAGCGAAATAAGCCAAGTTCCAAACCAATTTCACGATATTGTGCACCTACCACGGCAGCAGCAACGTGAGTGGAAACAAGCTTGTCATGAAGAATTAGAGGCTCTTCGTAAGCGACAAGTCTATGACATCGTCGATCTTCCACATGATCAAAAAACGATCAAAAATAGATGGGTTTTCTCTGTAAAATCGGATGGAAGAAAATGAGCCAGACTCATGGTCAAAGGCTTTTCACAAGTTGAAGGTGTTGACTTTGATGAGATTTTCTCACCGGTAGTCCGCTATGAGACCATACACCTCATGTTTGCACTTGCATCTCTAGAGGGCATGTATATGACCGGCCTAGATGTAAAAACCGCATTTTTATATGGCAAACTAGATGAGGAGATCTATATGGATCAACCCAAGGGTTTCAGACTCGAGGGAAAAGAGCGCAAAGTATTGCGCTTACGCTGAGCATTGTATGGCCTTAAACAAACCTCACTTGCATGGTGGAAAGAGCTAGAGGCATTTATGCGCACCATTGGGTTCGTGCGCGCCAGCTCCGATGCCAGCATTTTCATACACAAGGATCCTAAGACAGGCAGCATTGTTATTGCACTCGTCTATGTTGATGATGGCTTGTTCATGGGGAAGAACAAGAAACTTGTGGATGAAAAGAAAAATGCTTGTCTAAAGCATTGGGAGTGCTGTAGTACTGAAAAAGTCATGGAATTCTTAGGCATGTGCATCACCCAGACTGCAAGCAAAGTCAAACTTGATCAAACTGAATATCTCACCAAAGTGCTTGAGAGATTCGAGATGACAAATGCCAAAGCGACCCCCACTCCACTCCCGACTGCTTACAGACCATCGGAAAACACAGCAATGCCCAATGCGATGCTTAGATCAAAATATCAGTCTGTGATCGGATCTTTACTGTATCTGATGCTCGGAATGCGACCTGATATCGCTTATGCGGTAATCAAGATGTCGCAATTCTTGGCTAATCCTAGCCAAGAACATCTAGACAAAGCGATGTACATCATGCGCTATCTGGTGGGAACCCAGAAATATAACATTGTCTATGATGGTGAGAAGTCTGAGGGGCTACAGACCTTCACAGATTCTGATTGGGCAGCTGACACTGTCAAACGCCGATCTACAATGGGTTACTTTGCTACTCTAGCAAGTGGCATTGTGTGCTGGCAGTCCCGTTTACAAAAAACTGTAGCACTATCATCCACAGAAGCCGAATATATGGCTCTCTCCAACACTTGTCGACAGATAGTGTGGATAGAGTCCTTATTCCAGGAACTTGGATATGTACTGAAGCGCATACCAATCTGCGCTGATAATCAGGGATCCATCTTTATCGGATCAAATCCAGTTCAGGAAAGAAGGACCAAACATATAGACATTCGCTACCACTATACCCGTGAATGCATAGAAAATGACAAAGTCACGGTCATTTTCATTCCTGGAAATGATAATCCAGCTGACATGTTCACAAAGAACCTTGGCGCTGTCTTATTCAGGAAATTTAGAGACTCTCTCGGAATTACTTTCGAGATTCAAACTTAGCTGCTTAGAGTGCTGTACAGTTTGAGGGGGGGTGTTGAAATTAAATCCTGATACATGCTGCATACATGAGGCCATGCATGCAGCACACACATGTTACTGCACTTACTGTGCATACATGTGGTAAACACATTCCTGAGTCATGTGACATCCTTACTATTATGTATATAAGGAGAACCTGTACTATAGTAGATATAGACAGTGTGTTCTTACCTCTGCTAAACCCTAGCTCTAAGACTAACTAAACCCCAGGTAGGTTATAAGGAACGTGTCGTCTCTTCCTCTGTGCAGCGTATGTAGTCTGCTCCAACAGTTACAAGCTGAATTCAGTACTATCCCTGAGATCAGGCACTGTCAGAAGGGATATTGATCCAAAGTGCTTCATGAGCCCAAACAGTTGATGAGTTATTGAATCATGGGTTTTGCTGAGTTTGGTACCTGAGTTACCAAATCACATGACTCATAGACATTTGGAGAGGTTCCAAAAACCAACTTTTGGATTTGTCAAAGAAGTGACTCATCACAGCTTGAAATCATTATGTCTGAATTTTCAACTTCAAATCCCAGTCCTAACCCTGTTCCCATGCCAGTGCTAGAAGTGAAAATTGACGCACTTACAGCGCAAATGTCACAACTAGTGTCAGTATTGGCAGCATCTCAGCCCAGACAAGCAGAAATAAAACCAGAAATGATGGAAGATAAAGATGATGAGATGGAGGAGATGGTGGACTGGATGTCCCAGGAAGATGTGCAGGCAGCAGAGAAATCCAAAAATGGAAAAGTATGCTTACCTAAGTATGCACCCCCACAAATCTTTGATGGTACCATGGAAAATACAAAATCATTCATCAGCTCTATAGTATTGTATATCTATGGGAGGCAGCCAGAGTTTCATACAACTGAGTCAAGAATTATGTTTGCTCTCTCATACATTCAGGGAGGAAAAGCACAGTTCTGGAGAAATGAGGCTATTAATCAAATTGCTGCAGGATATAAACCATTTGAAACTTTCAAGGAAATTTTGGAGTGACTGGAGGCACAGTTTGGAGACCCTAATCCAAACACAATAGCTAATGCTAAATTAAAAACCATCTGCCAAGGTTCCTAACAGCAGATGAATTTATTTTGCAGTTCAAGGCAGAAGCATCACAGACAGATATGGGAGAAGCTGCATTGGTAGAATTTTTGAAAGCAGGATTAAATCCCTCTTTATTCAAGTCTATCTACTGACCACCTTCTATGCCAGAGAGGTTATGAGTGGTATAATTGGGCAATGCACCTTGATTGGCAATATCGGCAGGAACAGGTAGAATTGAAGTTGATGTATGGAAATGCCAAATTTGGAAAGTCATCAGGAGGAAGGTCTGAAAAAGGAAGGGTGCCTCAGGTACAAACTCTGAGGGCACAGCCACCAGCCATGGCAGTGACACCTGAAGTTATGGAGTCAGCAGCATCAGCAGATGCAATGGATGTTGATCAAGCAGGAAGATGAGCCTTACTTAGATGTTTTAACTGTGGGGTGGGCAACTAGGGCATATTGCTAGGAATTGCAGACAGAAGAGGAAGATTAGGGAAACTACAATTGAGGAAGTGAAGTCAGAGGAAGAGAAGCAGAAGAATTTTGTGGAAGAGTCCCAGTGAAGGTTTTCCTGTTGGTGACCCAGAATCATTATAATGTATTAGTATCTGAGGAAACCCAAAGTGAACCAGACAATGAAACCAAGGAAGAGTACAACCATTGTCAATTATGTGATAAAGAGAATTGTCAAGCATTATTTCTGAAAACCCCTAAATTCTTTATTTGCTCTGTGCAAATAGAACCCAAAATAACCTTGACTGTAGGATTGAAGACAGTGGACATGCATGCAGCTATTGATGTGGAGGCACTACTCGATAGTGGTGCTACACCATTATTTATTAATTGGTCCTTAATTACCAGAAATGGTATTAGCATGCGCAAACTGTCACAACCTATAATGGTGTATAATATTGATGGAATGATAAATCATGGAGGAAGTATCAAGGAGGAAGTGACTATGCTATTAAAGTATCAAGATCATTAGGAATGAGCCATATTTGAAGTGTGTGATCTTGGAAAAACCAATCTCATAATTGAATGTCCATGGTTATGTAAACATAATCCAGAAATTGATTGGAAAACTGGAAAAGTACAGGTGACTCATTGTCCTAAAGAATGTAATGTGTATGGGAGAAAGGTAAAAAAGATAAAGAAGGAAAAGAAGAAAAGAAAAGAAAAGAGAAAGAATGTCTGAGGAAGTATTCTGTTATGATGGAGGATGTGGAGGATGAAGAAATACCAAATGGAAAAATTCTGATCATGATCAACAAAGAAGAATGGAAGCAAACCTTCCAGGAAATTTGTGGCAGACAGTCATGGGACAAAAATACTGCAAAGGTGGAGAGACCAGTGGAGGAGTGGGTATCAAAAGCCTACCATGAATATTTGTCAGTCTTTCAAAAGAAAGGATCTGAGTGAATGCTGGTGTGAAAGCCATGGGATTATGTCATTGAGATTAAGCCAGGATTTTTGCTGAAGAAGTCGAAAGTATATCCATTATCTCCAATGGAGCAAGAAGAAGTAGATGTATTTCTAAATGAACAATTGTGCAAGGGATACATACAACTTTTGAAATCCCTGCAGACATTACCAATAGTCTTCATGCCAAAGAAAGATCAGAGGAAGAGGATGTGTACAGATTATAGGTATCTGAATGAGTGGACAGTGAAGAATGTATACCCTTTGCTGTTGATCTCAGAAATAATTGACAAGGTGGGAAAAGCCAAGGTCTTTACAAAATTGGATTTACGATGGGGTGACCAATAGTCCCCCAACTTTTCAAAATATAATGAACAACATTTTCAAGGACATAATAGACAAAGGCATGGTAATAATATCTATTAATGATATTCTGATATTTACAGAGGATGAAGAAAACTATGAAGTGATAGTACAGGAGGTGCTACAATGATTGGCAGAGAATGATCTATTTGTGAAACTGGAGAAATGTGTGTTTGGGGCAAGCGAGATTGAGTTCTTGGGATTAATGATTGGTCCTGATGGAATCAAGATGGATCCTATCAAGGTACAGGCAATTGTTGATTGGCCCATGCCCACCCCTATCAAGGAAGTTCAGGCTTTCTTGGGACTCACAAATTATTATTGTCACTTTGTTCATAATTTTTCCAAAATTGCCACACCCCTACACAACCTTACATGAAAAGGAGTAGTGTGGAGATGGGGGGAACAACAGCAGACAGCATTTGAGGAATTGAAGAGGAAGTTCATGGAAGAGCCAATAGTAGCCCCAGTAGATTTCATGCATCCCTTACAAGTGGAATCAGATGCATCCAACTTTGCTACTAGAGCAGTATTATCAATTCTATGTGAAGATGACAAATGGCATCCTTGTGCATATTTGTCCTGAGGATTGAGTGATGTGAAAAGGAATTATGATGTGCATGACAAAGAGATGTTGGGAATAATACAAGCATTGGAAGCATGGAGACATTATTTGGAGGGATGTATGCATCAGATTGAAATCTGGATGGATCATCAAAATTTGCAATACTTCATATCCGCTAAAAAGCTTAACTGTCAGCAAGTGTGTTGGGCATTATTCCTGTCACATTTTTATTTTCACTTAGTCCACAAAGTGGGAGGCTTAATGAGGAAAGCAGATGCATTATCCAGACATACTGATCACAGATTGGGGGTGGAGGAGGACAATAAAAATATTACCCTACTCAAATCTGAATACTTTTGCATTTGTGCTATGCATCAAGGGCATCTATTAATAGATAGCTCAGAAATGGAAATGTTGTCTAAAATTAGACAATGTTCAGAGATGGACGATGAAGTAGTGGAAGCCATGAAAGCTCTGAAGGGAGAAAAGAAAGGTAATGTTAAAGGAGATGAATGGATATAGGAGCAAGAGTTGGTGTTATTCTGAGGAAAAGTATATGTACCAAAGGATCAAGATTTGTGAAGAGGGATCATCCAATTACATTATAGTACACCAACTGCTGGACATCCAGGAAGGTGCAAGACATTGGAGTTAGTAATGAGAAATTATTGGTGGCCTGGAATTTCAAAATATGTGTTGAGGTATGTGGATGGTTGTGATATGTGCATGAGGGGAAAGATATTTCCAGAAAAACCTGCAGGGAAATTAATGCTGAACCCTATACCTAAAGTGCCATGGCAAGATATATTTGTGGACTTTATCACCAGATTACCTGAAGCTCAAGGATACAACACAAGATTCATAGTATGCGACCACTTCCCAAAAAAGGTTCATATTATTCCTACTACTACAGAAACCTTGTCATTAGGCTTGGTGCACCTCTATGTATCTAAATCAGGTATGGCAGTTACATGGATTATCTGATACTGTTATCTCCAATCATGGAACCCAATTTGCTTCCACATTTATGTGAGAATTAAACAATATATTGGGAATTCACACCAAATTATCTATGGCATATCACCTGCAAACTGATGGGTAGACAGAAATAATGAATCAGGAGTTGGAGCAGTACCTATGCATGTTTGTTAACTACTGACAAACTGACTGGCTTGAATGGCTGGCAATTGCCAAATTTTGCCACAATAACAAATTCCATTCAGCTACTCACATGTCACCCTTCTTTGCTAATTATGGGTATCATCCCTGTATGGGAATAGAACCCTGAAGGGAAATCAAGGTACAGTCAGTAGAAGACTTTGTATCTAAGATGTGAAAGGTACAGGAAGAAGCAGAGGTGGCATTGATGAAAGCATGTGATGATATGATGCAACACGTGGATTGTACTTGAGCCATTGCTCCAGAGTACAAAGCTGGTGACTTGGTATGGCTAAATACCAAGGATTTAAATTTTCCACAACCTTCAAGAAAATTGATGGAGAAACCAGCTGGCCCATATGCAATTTCCAAATTAATTTTGCCCAATGCAGTAGTGCTAAAATTACCTCGATCATTCAAAATTGATCCTGAGATTAACATTTCCTGCCTATGCCCTTATCCCCCACCCACTATTCCCAGTCAACAAACTACTCCACAACCTCCAATAATGGTAGAAGGTGCTCCAGAATATGTTGTTGAAGAAATTCTAGACTCACATCTTTGATGAAATAAATTGGAGTTCTTAATAAAGTGGAAGAACTACACCAACAAAAATAACTCATGGGAACCCGAGGAGAATTGTTAAGTGAGCCCATAATGCAATCATCCAATTTTTTAAACTTAATCCAAATGCTCCACGTCACATTGGAAGAATGGTATATGAGGGGATGAATTTCTGGCCCTACCAAAATTTCACAGAGGGGACAGATACAATATTTTCTCACCTGGAAGTCGAGGCATAAAAGGGGGGTGATGTTAGGAAACAGTCCCATTATATAATTAAATTTTATTTTATTTTATTATGTCCAATATGCTACCTTACACCAAAAAATGCTACATTTTGTTAGCATGAGAATTTTACTTTGCATGCCTCAATATGTATGTGCATGTATGAGCATGTCATTAGTAATATTGTACAATATGTGTAACATAGTATATAAACTGTAAATATACATTTGAGGGACCCCAGTTGTATTCTCTTAGGTATTCCATCCACACTTGTGGTGCAAAAAGCCTTTCTCAACCAACTCATCCATTAATAGCCCTGAGCATCAAAACCATCAAAACCCCCATCACACATGTGGATCCTGCCCCCTTCTTGTAGAGAGAATTCACACAGTTGAGCTAGCAGATAACTGGGTGTCACCCTAATACAATCATGCATTTCAGGGCACAAGAAAGGCAAGTTTCTGACTGGCACTTTATGCAAAATGCATAAACCAAAACCACTACTACAAGGTAAAGAGGTAAACTCAGTTGACAGCTACAAGTACCTAGCAATAGTTATTGATCACAAAATACTGTAAAGAAAACACAAGGAAAGGGCAATAGAAAATGCCACCAAATGGGTGATGCAATCAATGTCAATGTCTCACAAAAACTAATGTAGCTTTATCACCTAGATTTATGCAATGACTATACCTAGCAGTGGCCATACCCAAGATGACATATGGAGCAGAGATATGGTACAACTCACTGCAGAAAAATCCTGGTGCTAAATGAAAGACCAGATTAACAAGAGTAATGTGTCAGCTGGAAAGGGTGCAAAGGATCAACACTCTAGCCATTAACAGAGTGCTATGCACTACTCTAATGGACATGCTAGATCTACACATGGGTATCCTTCCACTTGAACTCACCATGATAAAAATATGTCACAGATCAATAGTGCAAATATGCACTTTGCCTGAGTCACACCCACTACACCATCTAATATGAGAATATCATACAGCCCACATGAAAAAAAAATAGAACACCATTGCATAACCTACTAAATTACTTCACAGAGATCCACCCAGACAAAATAGAGAAGATAACACCCAATCCATGACCCTCTACATATGTCATGTCATCATTCACCATTAGCCTAAGATCAGAACAAGTCTATTCAGAATGAAGATGATAGCACACCCGAAATTAAGGTATACACTGATGGATCAGGCATAGATGGAAACATAGGAGTGGCAGTGGTAATATACAGAAAGGGAAGAGTGGCACCAGCAAAAATTTTGAGATATCACTTGGGAAGCGCAGCAGACTACACATCCTTTGAAGTAGAAGCAGTAGGAGCCATCCTAGGAGTATGGCTGATCAGAACAGAACACATAGTGGGACAGCTCCCAATCTTCATACTGACAGATAGCCAAGCTTTAATAAAGAAAATCAAGATGCACAAGACTACTACTACAGCTCAGTACTTGATGGAAGGATTCTTGACAGCAGCAGATAATGTCAATGTCACAAACTCAGAGCCAAACTCAAAGTGCTTCCATCTAGTCTGGATCTAAGGACACAGCAGAGTACAGAGTAATGAAAAAGTGATCAAAGAAGCAAAAAAAGAGTTTAGGGCAAATCAAGCCCACTGCACAGACTTCCACCTCTGCTTTGAATGGAACTACTGGAGAGCTCAGTAGCAATAAAGCAAGAACTTCATAGTGACCTAAAAAACAGGGTGGAAAGCCATATGGCTGGCATCCTCATGGCAACCAAAGCTGATTCAACTTGATCCAAACTATTTATACAGCTGATATACTAAAACTCGAAAATGATTTTAAAAGGTTTGAAGTCAGTCTGCTAACACAGATTTGCACAGGACACATCCCACTTAACTTTTACTTACACTGAATAAAGAAGTCAGAATCGAGCAATTGTGCCACATGTCAGGAGCAGGGACTGTCAACCAAAGAGACCCTGACTCACTTCCTTTTTAAATGCAGGGCATATAACAAGGAGCAACATGATTTAGATCAACAGATGAGAAGGAACTCAAGGGATCTGGCAGAACTGATGAGCTCTGAAAAAGGTATTAAAGCCCTTATTAGCTTCACAAACAAAACAAGACATCTACACTCAATCAAAGGTGAATACTCAGTTATTTAAGGAACAGTTATCTTACACAAAACCCACAGAAACTACAATTCTGACCCCAAAACTCAAAACTCAAAACCCCAAACTCCCATACCACCTGTGTCACAGAGGACTATGAAAAATCACCTGATGTACTCTGTTATGAGAAGGGAGCAGATGCTACAAAGATGGGAGCACACTTTTTCTCTCATGTTATTGTTCCAGTATGCTTATTGTTCTTATTGTCTCTTACATGCTTATTGTTCTATACCTCTATTGTTCCATGCAAACTGTGCCCACACACCTCTAATTAATTACCAACACCCTCTCATGCTATTGTACTATTCTGTGGACATGCTCGTCTTTCTTCTCATACTATTGTCTTTACACTTGATCACTCATTTGGGAACTGCATCGTGACTGTAGTATTTAAACTGCAATGTAATACCAGGCAAGCTCAGCTTGACCTGGTCATTCCTACATTCTCAACCAACTGCTAAGTCATTCTCAACTGTCACTTATGAGCAACAGTGAACTCTGATCTGAAGAACTATTGATTTTAACAAAAGGTCAAGCTGTTCTACACTGCTGACTAATCTGAGTCTAGGCAACCATCACTCACACATGACAAACATGACTCTTATGAGAATTGAACACTACACATGATGGCAGCACCTGCTACCCCCATTGTCTCCAAAACACCTGTCTCACCCATTCGATCTGGAGAAATAAAGATGAGAGCACCCACAGACTTTGCAGGCGATTGCTCCAAAACCATGCTCTTTCTTTTGGAGTGTGGGGCCTATGTCGATGCCAACCCTCAGGCATTTGAGGAGATCAATGCAAGATCCTATTCATGCTCTCATATATGAATGGAGGAACAGCAGGGCCATGGAAACAGGCCTATTTAGAAGAATGATATATTGAATTGAAACCCTGGGACTCATTCCAGGAATTCATTGCGAAGGTTCGAGCAGCCTTCTCACTGATCGACAATGCAGGGAATGCATGAATGCAACTCAGAGCACTCACACAAGGAGCAAAGGGAGTTGATGAGTATATTGCCCAGTTTAAAACACTGGCATACTGCACAAAGATAAAAGAAGATGCAGCCCTGATTGAATATTTTGTAGACGGACTCAACAATCGAGTCCTCAACAAGGTCTTTGGCATGGAAAATCTGCCCAACACAATCAAAGGGTGGTACACTCATGTGGCCAGAGCAGAAGGACATTTAAGGAGGGTGAAAGCAATAAAGGAAAGGACTTACAGCAAGGTGGGAGGGGGAGGAGGAGCTCAAGGCTCTTCAAAGGCCCCAAACACCATGAACATCAATGCAACATGTCTCTCTTATGCAGAGAGACTTGAACATATTAAAAAAGGGAAGTGCTTCATCTGCCACAAAGCAGGACACAGAGTGAGCAACCATAAGGGAGGAAAGGAACCTCCTGCAAAAGAAGAAAAGAAACTGGAGGAAAAGAAGCTGGAAATAAAAAGAATGCCCAGAGACCACTACCAGAGGATTTGAACCCTAATTAATGAGCTAGAAAAGAAGGAGAAGGAGGAGGTCCTCGACTTAATGGTAGTGAAGGGTTTTTAAAGTGGCAGCCCACATTGGCAGTGGACCCCACCAGAATTATAGTCTGAAGTATATTGGTAGCACAAGTAAGCAACCAATCTATGCCCATTCCCATTTACTGTGTGCTAGGCGACAAAAAAGCTGAACTACCCACCCTAATCGACTCTGGGGCAGGAGGAACATTTATAGATCACCGGGTAGTGGAGAAACTCAGATTAAAGAAATTGCCTCTCCCAAAAAGGATCCTTGCCAAAAACATCGACGGAACTCTTAACAAAAATGGAATGATCACGCACTACATTGACATGGATGTGGAGATCAGAGGAGAAAAGGAAAACATCAAACTGCTGGTAACTGGCCTGGAAAAGGAAAGGATAATATTAGATTACCCCTGGCTTCAGAAGTGCAACCCCACGATCGACTGGAAGGAGGGGACTCTCTTCATCAAACTGACTGAGAGGCTCCTAATCAGAAAGATCTGAACTATGATCAAACAGACCCAGCACAGCAAAATTGATGGTAAGCAAAGTCCCACTATAGATGACAAGGGGCCGCTTGTACCGAGAGTAATGTTGAGCCTGACTCTCGGGAGGCTACCTATAAGGAGTGCTGGGGAGACCTTCAGGAAAACCCACCTTGCTGCCACCGAGCACATGAAGAGTAGACTTGGAATGGTTTATCTCACAACAGGACTTTGCACCAAAAACAGACAGAACAACCATGGACCACACCTGGCAATGGATGCAGACCTGATGATGACCTGCAGATACCAGGATTAGATGCCACAGGCATCAAAGTATCACTCCGCACTGAGGAAAGTCAGGACAGCATGGAGGCACTATTCAGGGGGAACTCATGATTGGGGTATTCAGAACTGAGGAATCACCCCTTACTATTGAATCCGACTATGTTCCACTGAATTACCAAAAACTCAGGCAGATCTCTTGCATCACCCAATCTCAGCTAACCAGCAGAATTGTGTACTCGAACACTACGTACATCTGAGCAAAGACTTCCATCTCGCAGAAGCTTGCCCATGAGAGCAAAAACAAGGAGAAGGAGCAATCACTGGATGATCTACTCCCTGACAAGTATAAGGAGTATCAGAAGGTGTTCAAAAAGGCAGCATCAAAAAGGTTTCCCAAGTCGAGACTGTGGGGCCACACAATCAAGCTGAGGCCAGATTTCATCCTGAAAGACTGCAAGGTCTACCCCATTACCCCGGCTGAACAGAAGAAATTGGACGAGTTCATAGACAAAAACCTGAAAAAGAAGTACATCATTCCATTTAAGTCACCGATGGCATCACCATTCTTTTTCATGGTGAAGAAGGACTCTGATGCCCTACAACCCTGCCAAGACTATCGATACCTAAATGAAGGAACCATCAAAAACTCCTACCCTCTCCCTTTGATCAGAGATCTACTTGACAAGTTAAAAGGAGCTAAATGGTTCACAAAATTAGACATCAGGTGGGGATACCACAACATCTGGATTAAGAAGGGAGACGAGTGGAAGGCCACTTTTAAAACTAACAAAGGGCTGTTCGAGCCCAAAGTGATGTTTTTTGGCCTGTGCAACTCTCCGGCTACCTTCCAAGCAATGATGAACAATGTCTTTCAAGACATGCTAAATGAGGGGTGGCTGGTGATCTATATGGATGATATCCTGATCTTCTCAAAAGATCGAAAAGAACACAAAGAAAGGACAAAAAGGGTTTTGGCTAGATTAAGAGAAAATGATCTCTTCCTTAAACCTGAAAAGTCTAAGTTTGATGTGCAGGAGATAAAATTCCTTGGACTGATCTTGTGGCCAAATCAATTAGCAATGGGCCCAACTAAACTTAGCAGGATAAGGGACTAGCTATCTCTGACCAACATCAAGGGAGTCTGATCATTCCTTGGTTTTAGTAACTTCTATCAAAGATTCATCGGCAATTTCACTGTGATTATGAAACCACTAAATGACCTAACAAAGAAGGACCAACCCTTCAACTGGACAAGTGAATGCCAAGATGCATTCGAAACCCTAAAGTGGAAATTTTCTGAGGCACCGGTATTACTCATGCCGGACACAGAAAAACCATTCGTAGTGGAAAGTGACATGTCAAAATATGCTACTAGAGTGGTCCTCAAGCAAACTGATACTAATGAGGACTGGCACCCTTGTGGGTACATCTCTCACTCTCTCACACTGACTGAGAGGAACTATGAGATCTACAATTGAGAACTGCTCAGAATAATACGGGTGCTAGAAACCTGGAGATACTATTTGCAGGGATTGAAATATCCAACAATGATTCTATCAGACCACAGGAACCTGATGTACTTCAGGACTGCATGAAAACTAAACTGATGGCAGGCCAGATGGAGTTTGTTCCTCTCCCAATTTAACCTGCAACTTGTGCACGTCCCTGGTAAAATGATGGTACAATCCAATGCACTCTCCCGATGAGGGGACCACATACCAGAAGTGGATAATGATAATAATGACATCACTATGCTTAAAGACGAGATCTTTACCCAAACAATCGATATGGAATTGAAAGATCTACTAGCTGAAAGAATGATGGGGGATGACCTACTAAAAGAGATAGTAAGGGCGATCAAAGAAGGAGGAATGCCACTGATCAAGTCAGCGGTAGAAGACTGGAGAATGGAAGACAATGGGACAGTCTTCTTTAAAGAACACTGTTATGTCCCCAATGACAAGGAGCTGCAAAAACACATCATGGAAAAGTACTATGACAACATTCTCACTGGGCACCCTGGCCAATTCCAAACACTGGAGCTGGTCCAGAGGGACTACTGGTGGCTGGGGATGATGATCTTTATCAGAAACTATGTTGACGGGTGTGCCACCTGCCAACAAATGAAGGTTAACATGCACCCCACATCACCGCCACTACTACCTATAAAATCCAAAGTGACATGACCATTCGCACTCATAACCATGGACTTTATCACTGACCTACTGTTAGAAAACAGTCTCCTAACATGCCTATTACCTAATACTATTTTTATTTTATTTTATTTCATTTTATTTGATTTTATTTCACCAAAATATGCTACAAAATGCCTATATACACATTATTTGTCAGCATGGAAATTCTTTATTTACACGCATCAATATGTACGTGCATGTACGCGCATGTGTGCGTGCATCCGTAATAACATACTACAATATGTGTAACATAGTATATAACCCTAAAATAAATACTAGGAGACCTCAGTTGTGTTCTCTTAGGTATTCCATCCACAATAGTGGTGTGAAAGGCCTAATTCAGCCAACTGTTCTATTTTTAACCCCTCGCATCAAATCCATCAAATCCCCCCATCACGCGCGCGCCCTGCCACCTTCTTGTAGGAGAACCCGCATGGTCCAGCTAGCAGATTAGTGGGTGTCGCCCTAACACCTACCAACCGATGATGGATCAGACAGCATCATGGTCATGGTAGACCATGGCCTTACAAGGGGGGTAATTTTTATCCCATGTAATAAGACTATTGACACGCTAGGGGCAGCAGACCTCTATCTCCACAATGTATTCAAGAGATTTGGGCTGCCTGACAGAATCATATCTGATTGGGACCCAGGATTCGCTTCCAATGCCTTCCAAGAGTTGGGAAGGTTACTGGAAATTAAACTATCTATGAGTACTGCCTATCACCCACAGACAGATGGAGAAACAGAAGTGTTAACCAAGAACTAGAGATCTATCTCTGCATCTTCTGTGCAAATAATGCCTTACGATGGAAGAATCATCTCACCACTGCCAAATTCACACACAATCAGAAGCACCACTTGGCAATAAAGAACACCCCATTTTATACAATTATGGGAGTGCATCCTAGGGCCATTCACACAATTTATGAAAAAACCAATGTGCCAGCCACTGAACAGAGGATAGCCAAACTAGGAAAGGCACAATAGAAAGCCCTAGCGGTGCACGAGCTGTCCAAACAAGTCATTATCAGATGAACTGGTCAAAACTTCCACCTATTCATGGTAGAAGAAAAGGTCTGGCTGGACTCAAGAAATCTAAAACTTGGATATCCAACCAGAAAACTTGCCCCTAAATGTGAGGAACCATTTCTAATTACATGAGCCATTTCATCTCATGCCTATGAATTGAGGCTTTCTCTGCAATGGAAAATTCACCCAGTCTTTCACACATCGCTTCTTTTGCATTTCAAGGAAAATGAAACCCACAGGCCAAACCTTCTTCCTCCACCTCCCAAACTGATCAAGGGAGAACTAGAACACAAGGTTGAGGCAATAATAGCTCACAGGAAAAGAGGCTGAGGGGCTCAATTCTTAGTAAAGTGGAAGCGATACAGCATGGCCAAAAACACTTGGGAACCAGAAACACATTTAAAAAATGCTTCTGAAATGCGGGTGCAATACAAATTCACTCACAACCTTCATTAACCATGAGCCACCCTCTACACTTTGTCATGAGCATCGCTCCCGATGCCGACCCAGAAAGAACTTTTGACATAATTCTAGTATACATCCATGACCTGTATGACAACCAAAATGAAGAAAGGCTCTTATTTCAAACTTGTGACTGAGCCTTGCTCAATGGCACTGTCCAGAACCTATTCGAGATGTATCAAGCTATCTCTGCCCTAGAGCAAATGTTTTGATGCCTCTCTCAGGAGGCATATCACCTTGACTTGCTCCCCCTTATCAGGGACTTGAACAAACAAGTTAGCAGCTACAGACCACCTATACGAGCACTGACACCTCACCCTGCATTTATCACCAAAAGCATCTCTGACAACAAAGAGAATCATTTTGGCATGGCACCGGAGTTGCTACCATGCAGACCTACACCACATGTGAGACCTCCAATGCCCACCTATTCGCCACCACTGAGGTAGATGCACAACTCAGTGTGCTTTACATGTGCACAAATTGGGCACTTCTCATCCCACTGCCCATGCTACCAATGCCCCCACTGCCATGTCTGGTGGCCGAGACACTCAATGCTATTGTGTCCATGCAACCCAACATGTGACGACCCACCCTGACACTGAACGACTTGAACGTCGACCACCATGATCTCCAACCAACACCTTGTCATCGCTCTCGGTGCTGTGTTTGGCGCTCAATTTTTATTATGCTTTGCCTTTAAATTTTTGTGACTTTCAAAATCCTTACCGCCCACTTCCTACCTTGCACTACTGCATTCATAACCAGGATGTCTATGCAGTTTGCCAGCATGCACCCAGAAGAAATCAAACTCTCATAACTCACCCACTACTATGACAATCAGCACTTTCTCCACCATCACTAAGGAAGATAATGCATCTACGTTTGATCCAATGCAAATGATCCGACTCTGATTTCAGATGGAACTTGAAATTATAGAGAGGAGCTGATGTTACGAGAAGGGAGCAGACACTACAAAGATGGGGAGTGCATTTTTTCTCTCATGCTATTGTTCCAGTACACTTATTGTTCTTATTGTCTCTTATGCGCTTATTGTTCTATACCTCTATTGTTCTATGCAAACTGTGCCCACACACCTCTAATCAATTCCCAACACCCTCTCACGCTATTGTACTATTCTGAGGACATGCTCGTCTTTCTTCTCATACTATTGTCTTTACACTTGATCACTCGTTTAGGAACTGCAATGTAATACCAGGCAAGCTCAGCTTGACCTGGTCATTCCTACGTTCTCAATGAACTGCTAAGTCATTCTCAACTGTCGCTTATGAGCAACAGTGAACTCTGATCTGAAGAACTATTGATCTTAACATACTCACCACAAATAAGAAACATCATCAGCCAATACCTAAGTCTAACCTGTCTACCCTGTGCCTGCCATCAGTTGGCCAGGCACTTAATAGTCATACAACACCCATAAATGGCAATCCAAACAGTTGAAGGGATGAAGAGGTCAAAGGAGGCCCTGCAGCTCTAAACATTTTGATAAAATGGGCCTCAGGGGGAGCAATTGCCTAGGGCATTCCATCTGAGGTGCATGAGCTGAGGTGAGTGCAATGCAATGGGGGCTTTTAATAGATACTCTAATATGTAAAGACCATTATAGGGCAAGCCCTGAGAGGTTGCAAAAATAACCAAAAAAAAAAAAAACACCTACAATACCAGGCCAACAAATTATTCCACAGCCACCTATTGAGATTGAAGGGAATCCTGAGTTTATAGTTGAAGAAATTTTAGATTCATGTCTTCATCAAAATAAACTCGAATTCTTGGTAAGGTGGGAAGGCTATACAGATGAAAATAGTTCTTGGGAGCCAGAAGATAATTGTAGGAATGCACAAGACACTATACATGATTTTTACAATAAATATCCCAATGCACTGTGGAGGATAGCAAGGATGCATGAAAATCTGAATTTCTGACAATATGAAAGCTTCACAGTACTGAATTATCACATGATATCTCACCTGGAAGTCAAGGAATAAAAAGGGGGTAATGTTAGGAAACATGCACAATTGCCTACTATAATTTGTTCTTATTTTTTCTGTATTTATTTAGGCCTATAAACACTGCAGTCCACATAACTGCAGTACATTCTCCAGCAGTCACATGATATTTCCCATGCTTACTATATTTGGAATATATGTGCATGCAACCTTCAGTCAGTATTCAAATAAGGTACAATAGTTGTAACTTAGTATATAAAGTGAATATATGACTAAGAGGCACCCTACTTGTGTTCTCTTAGGATTTCCACCTAACCAAAGTAATCTCAACCAGCTCATCTGTTTTTAATTGTTCCCATCAATCCATCAATTCATGCATCATGTATGCATGCTTTCATCTTCTTGTAGAGAGAGAACCTGCATGGTCCAGCTAGCAACCTCAGTAGGTGTTGCCCTAATAATGGCTGGTGTGAAACAAGCTGCAGAATGTGGGGTGACCCTTTCATCAGTCATTTGCAATAGAATGAATGCAGTCTAAAAATAACTGGCTATTTGCAATAGACTTGTCTCCCAGGGTGGAGTTGGAAGTCAATGCAGAAGCATGGGCTTTCATGGCTTTGGACTTCAGATAGTTTCCTGCTAAGTGTCCTGATTCCTGGAAATATAGGCACAAACCTTTTTTTATGCAATGCTCATGTTCATTCCCAGTGAGTTTACAAGTCTTTCCCACTTTGTCTGAGATGGGGTTCTTTGGTTTGTTGGAGTTGGAATCAGAAGATTCTTTGGAAGAGTCTTTCCAGGCAGAACTATTGGGATTTCCAGAGTTTTTGGCTTTGAGCCAGGTTTCTTCTTCCTGTATCCAGTAGATGTTGTCAGCATCCTGAACCTTTAAATGAAGGCCTGCTAGAGTCTCAGACTTACCACCCCATGCAGAGTCAGAGTGGAAGGCCACAGAAATACTGGTCATGAAGTGCTGCTTCATTCCAGTTGACCCTAGATGCAAATTCCCAAAAGTCAACATTATACTTGACAATGTGACTACCTTTTTTTTATATTGAGGTCTAGGGAAGCTTTTTCTGCATCTCTGACTGGGTCATGCAGGCCAAGTTTGTCCTCTAGCTCACTAATAAAAATGGTGTAGTCCCACATCCAGAGTGCAGAATCTGTTGGATCATTAAGACTGACCAACTGAGAGCTGATATTTTCAAGTAAGAGATGATAGATAAGATCTTTTTTTTATCAGAAGAAAATACATGTGGACAGTCATGGAAATGCAGGTTACAGGAGACTAGGAAGTCTCAAAGTGTCTTTGGATTAGAACCATCAAAGATTTTGGAGTTGCAGACTTTAATCTTCTCAGGCTTAGGTGTGGAACTTTGTCAGATGGTTTGAAGACTGTCAGAGAGGTCAAAAGTGCATTGAGGAACTTATCTCCTGGAATGGAGTTTTCCACCATGGGAAGTTGACTGTCCAGATCATTGGGGTTGTGGTCACCCCTGGAGCCATCAGGACCACCAGGGTCATTGGGTCCATCAGGAGGTCCATTTTCTGGGTCCAGATCTTCCCCATCTTGGCATTCAGGCTGATCAATGTACTTGAGAGAAATGGTTCCGAGTTCTCAGTATTGAGAATGAGCTTATGCTGGTTGTGGCCTGCAAAAATTTATTTTTGCAGTGATTGCTGATCTGGGTGTCAGCGTTGTTGGGCTGGGTGACCAATCCAATTTTTGTTTGTTAGCATACACTAGTCAGTGCTGTATGATGTGGAACACTGCCATCCCCCGACAGCTCTTTTGCACATAATGTGAATTATCAAGTCAATACTACAACATCAAAAATGGCAAATCGATCTTGACTATAGTCCGCAGATCCAGCAAGGAAGTAGATTATGCCATCATATGATATCAATGATGGAGGGCCAAATGCTAGAGCATTTTATCAGCTATGCACTAAAGCAGATATATGGTGGACCCGCCTCATAAGACTAACAAGTACTTGAATGACAGCTAATAAAAATGGTATCCAACTGCCAAATGATTCAGTTGGCATGTACATTGGGACAAGCATAAGACAAAACTTATGTGGACATATTGAAGTTGGCAGCTTTATAGAGACCAAACACAGTGAAACCTAGCACAGTGGAAGCCACCACGGCACCAGCAACACCCATGATCAAGAATGTCAAGAAGACCAATAGCGCAAAGGCAATTCTGGATCGATGCTCATGTTTCTTTGGAAGCTTGGAAGGCCACAGATGGCTTGCATGGCCACGATGAGTTGGTAATTGAACAAGTTCATGTGATGCTTCAGGAGACAAAGGATTAGGCTTTGGAAAGAGAAGGGGAGATGGGGGAAAGTTTAAGTTCCCAAATGCATAACTTCTGCAGAGGACAAATATGGAGGTGTAAGAAATAAGGGTCCAATAAAGTGTGAATTGAGAAACATCTGCAAATCACTATCAGCCATAGTTTTCTGGCAATCTGATGGAGCGATGGACCAATTGCATGGTGAAGATAGAAACCCTCTTCCTGAATCGCATTCCGGTGTGGTATGTGTATTACTTCTACACCAGGATTGTAAAGCGAAGGCCAAGAATGTGTTGTTGCCATAATGGTTTCAAAAAGGTGTGGGGTGCCATAATTCCTTTGTTGTCCTTGAGGAACATCACTCTTTATGTGACGATAAGCACCAACAAAAGAAACCTCACTTGAAGTCAAACTTAAGATTTCAAGTAGCCAACATACTTGGTTCTGTTTGTCTCAGATGACATTAGAAATTTGAATTCATTAAAGCAACAGCTGGTGGGTGAGATGCTGCTAGTTGACAACACCATGGCTAATTGTTAGGGCAACACCCACTACGCTGCTAGCTGGACCATGCAGGCTCTCCTACAAGAAGGCAGTGGGGCGCGTGCACGTGATGGGGGGTTTTGATGGTTTTGATGCAAGGGGTTAAAAATAGACCAGTTGGCTGAAAAAGGCTTTTCACACCACAAATGTGGATGGAATACCCAAGAGAACTCAACTGAGGTTCCCCAGGTGTATATTTAAGATTTATATACTATGTTACACATATTGTAATATGTTGTTACCAATGCATGCATACATGCACATACATATTGATGCATGTAAATATAAAATTCCCATGCTGACAAATGTAGCATTTGTAGGCATTTGGTAGCATAATTTGATGTAATAAAATAAAATAAAATAAAAATAAAATATTATTATGTAATAGGGATGTTAGGAGACTGTTTCCTAACATTGCCCCCCTTCTATGCCTCGACTTCCAGGTAAGAAAATATTGTATCTGTCCCCTCTGTGAAATTTTGGTAAGGCCAGAAATTCATCCCCTCATACAGCATTCTAGCAATGCAACATGGAGCATTGGGATTAAGTTTAAAGAATTGGGCGATTGCTTTACATGCTCACTTACAATTCTCTTCAGGTTCCCATAAGTTATTTTCATCGGTGTAGTTCTTCCACTTTATTAAGAACTCCAATTTATTTTGTTGAAGACGTGAGTCTCAAACCTCTTCCACTACATATTCCAGAGTGCCTTCTACCATTATCGGAGGTTGTGGAGTAGTTTGTTCACCAGGAATAGTGGGTGGGCAGTAAGGGCATAAGTGGGAAATGTTAATTTCAGGATCAATCTTGAATGATTGAGGTAATTTTAACACTACCGCATTGGGTAAAATTATTTTAGAAATTGGATATGGGCCAACTTGCTTCTCCATAAGCTTTCTTGAAGGTCGTGAAATATTTAGATCCTTGGTACTTAGCCATACCAAGTCACCAACTTTGTACTCTAAAGCAATAGCTCGAGTATAATCCATGTGTTGCATCATATCATCACATGGTTTCATCAATGCTGCCTCTGCTTCCTCCTGCACCTTTTGCATTTTTGATACAAAGTCCTCCACTGATTGTATCTTGACTTCCCTTTGAGGTTCTATTCCCATTCTGGGATGATACCCATAATTAACAAAGAAGGGTGACATGCGAGTAGCTGAATGGAATTTATTATTGTGAGAAAATTCAGCAATTGCCAACCATTCAGGCCAGTTGGTTTGTTGGTGATTGACAAACATTTGTAGGTACTGCTCCAACTCCTGATTCATTCTCTCTGTCTGCCCATCAGTTTGTGGGTAATATGCCATAGATAACTTGGTTTGAATTCCCAATATGTTGTTTAACTCTCACATAAATGCAGAAGAAAATTGTGATCCACAATTGGAGATAACCATATCAGGTAATCCATGTAGCCACCATACCTGATTTAGATAGAGGTGTGCCAAGCCCAAAGATGAGGTTTCTGCAGTAGTAGGAATAATATGGACCTCCTTGGTGAAGCGGTTGCATACTACAAATATTGCATCATATTCTTGAGCTTCAGGTAATCCTGTGATAAAGTCCACAGATATATCTCGCCATGGTGCTTTAGGTATAGGGTTCAGCATTAATTTCCCTGCAGGATTTTCTGGAAATTTCTTCCCCCTCATGTACATATCACACCCATCCACATACCCCAACACATACTTTAAAATTCTGGGCCACCAATAATTTCTCATCACCAATTCCAACGTCTTCCATCTTTCTGGATGTCCAGCAGCGGGTGTATTATGATGTAACTGTACTATCTCCCTTCATAAATCTTGATCCTTCAGTACATATACCTTCCCTCTGAACAACACTAACCCTTGTTCCTCAACCCATTTATCTCCTTTAATATAACCTTTCTTCTCTCCCCTCAAAGCTTTCACAGCTTCCACTACTTCATCATCCATCTCTGAACATTGTCTAATGTTAGACAACATTTCCATCTCTGAGCTATCCACCAATAGATGCCCTTGATGCATAGCACAAATACGAAGGTATTCAGGTTTGAGTAGGGTAATATTTTTATTGTCCTCCTCTAGGACATGAACTGCAGATTTTGATAATCCATCCAGATTTCAATCTGATGCATACATCCCTCCAAATAATGTCTCCATGCTTCCAATGCTTGTATTATTTCCAACATCTCTTTGTCATGCACATCATAATTCCTCTCCACATCATTCAACCTTCAAGACAAATATGCACAAGAATGCCATTTGTCATCATTGATAATACCGCTCCAGTAGCAAAGTTGGATGCATCTGATTCCACTTGTAAGGGATGCATGAAATCTACTGGAGCTAATACTGGCTCTTCCACAAACTTCCTCTTCAACTCCTCAAATGCTGTCTGCTGTTGTTCTCCCCATCTCCACACTACTCCCTTTCACATAAGGTTGTGTAGGTGCAGCAATTTTGGAACATTTATCAACAAAGCGATGATAATAATATGTGAGTCCCAAGAAAGCCTGAACTTCCTTGATATGGGTGGGCATGGGCCAATCAACAATTGCCTGTAACTTGATAGGATCCATCTTGATTTTATCAGGACCAATCATTAATCCCAAGAACTCGGTCTTGCTTGCCCCAAACACACACTTCTCCAGTTTAATGAATAAATCATTCTTTGCCAATCTTCTCAATACTTCCTGCACTATTGCCTCATGGTTTTCTTTATTCTCTGTGAATATCAAAATGTCATCAATAAATATTATTACCATGCCTTTGTCTATTACGTCCTTGAAAATGTCATTCATCATATTTTGAAAGGTTGGGGGACTATTGGTCATCCCAAAAAACATGACAAGCAGCTCAAAGGATCCTCAATGCATGGCAAATGCAGCCTTCCACTCATTTCCTTTCTTTATTCGTACATTGTTGTACCCCCAGCATAGATCCAATTTTGTAAAGACCTTGGCCTTTCCCACATTGTCAATTATCTCTGAGATCAATGGCAAAGGGTATGCATTCTTCACTGTCCACTCATTCAGATACTTATAATCTGTACATGTCTTCTTCCTCTGATCTTTCTTTGGTACAAAGTATATTGGTGATATCTGCAGTAATTTTGAAGGTCATATGTATCCCTTGCACAATTGTTCATTATGGAATGCATCCACTTCTTCTTGTTCTATTGGAGATAATGGGTAGACTTTCAACTTCTTTGGCACAAATCCCAGTTTCATCTCAATTGCATGATCCCATTGCTTTTGCACTGGCATCCACTCCGATTCCTTCTTCTGAAAAACTGACAAGTATTTATGATATGCTTTCCACACCCACTCCTCAACTGGCTTCTCCACTTTCACAGCATTTTTATCCCATGACTGTCCTCCACAAAGTTCCCTAAAGGTTTGCTTTCATTCTTCCTTACTGGTCATGATTGGAACTTCCCCATTTGGCATGTCCTCATCTTCCACTTCCTCCATCGTAACAGAATACTTCCTCAAATGTTCTTTCTCTTTCTTTTCCTTCTTCTCCTTTTTTACTTTCCTCCCATAAACATTACATTCTTTAGGACAATGAGTCATGTGTACCTTCCCAGTTTTCCAATCAATTTCTGGGTTGTGTTTATGTAACCATGGACATCCAATTATCAGATTGGTTTTCCCAAGGTTGCACACCTCAAATATGGCTTGTTCCTGATGATCCTGATACTTCAGTATCATTGTCACTTCGTCCTTAATAGTTCCTCCACGATTGATCATACCATCAATATTGTACACCATTATAGGTTGTGGCAGTTTACGCATGTGAATACCCTTTCCAGTAATTAAGGATCGATTAATGAATAATCTGGTAGCACCACTGTCAAGCAATGCCTCCACATTGATTGCTGCATGCGTGTCCACTGTCTTCAATCCTACTGTCAAGCTGATTTCGGGTTCTATCCACACTGAGCGAATAAAGAGTTTAGGGGGTTTTGGAAATAAGGCTGGGCATTTTTATTTATTGCATAAGTGATGATAGTCGTACTCCTCAATTTCTCTTTTGGGTTCACTCTGGGTTTCCTCAGATACTAATACATTATATTGATTCTGGGTCACCAATGGGGAAACCTTCACTGGGACTCTTCTACAAAATTCTTCTGCTTATCTTCCTCCAACTTCACTTCCTCGATTGTCACTTCCCTAATCTTCCTTTTATGCCTACAATTCCTAGCAATATGCCCTAATTGCCCATGGTTAAAACATTTAAGTGGAGCTCATCTCCCTACTTGATCAACATCCATTGCATCTGCTGATGCTGCTGACTCCTTAACAATAGGTGTCACTGCCATGGCCAGTGGCTGTGCCCTCGGAGCTTGTACCTGAGGCATCCTTCCTTCCTTGGACTTTCCTTCTGATGACTTTCCAAATCTGGCATTTCCATACATCAATTTTGACTCTGCCTGTTCCTGTCGATATTGCTGATCGAGACGCATTGCCCACTTATACCACTTGTCCAACCTCACTGGCATAGAAGGTAGTCAATAGATAGACTTGAATAAAAAGGGATTTAATCCTGCTTTCAAAAATTCTACCAATGCAGCTTCTCCCATATCCATCTGTGATGCTTCTGCCTTGAACTGCAAAATAAATTTGTCTGCTGTCAGAGAACCTTGGTGCATGGTTTTTAATTTAGCATTAGCCATTGCCTTTGGATTAGGGTCTCCCAACTGTGCCTACAGTCTCTCCAAAAATTCCCTGAAGGTTGCAAACAGTTTATATCCAATGGCAATTTGATTAATAGCTTCATTTCTCCAGAACTGTGCTTTCTCTCCCTGAATGTATGAGAGAGCAAACATAATCCTGAACTCGGTTGTATGAAACTCAGGCTTTCTCCCATGGATGTACAATACTATAGAGCTGATGAAGGATTTCATATTCTCCATGGTACCATCAAAGATTTATGGGGGTGCATATTTAGGTAAATGCATTTTTCTACTCTCAGATCTCTCCTCTGCATGCACATCCTCCTGAGACATCCACTCTACCATCTCTTCCATTTGATTATCTTTATCTTCCACTGTCTCTGCCTTTATTTCTACTTGTTTGGGCTGTGATGCTGCCAATACTGACACTAATTGGGACATTTGTGCTGTAAGCACATCAATTTTGGCTTCTAGCACTGGCATGGGAACAGGATTGTGACCAGGATTCGAAGTTGATTGTTCTGACATAATGATGTAAGCTGTGATGAGTCACTTCTTTAGCTGAGTCACGATTCAGCTTCAGAATGTTTTTGCAAAATTTTGAGTCACATGATCCAGCAATTCGGGTACCAAACACAGAAAAACATATGATTTCGGCTATTTGTCAACAATTGGGCACTTCAGATCAATAACCCTTCCAACAGTGCCTGATCTTGGGGTTATTACTGAATTCACCTAGTAACTAATTCAACTAAAATAGTTGTCCGAATAGAGTATAGTAAATCTCGATTAAACCAGATCTGATTGGTTGTCTGGTTACAGCTGACCTAATGATGAGTGCTGCCTCTCGATCACTGGTGGTTGCAATGTAAGGCAAGGCCTGGCATCTGGCATTGGCTTATAAAAGCAAGATAAATATGTATATACAATTACTTCTGGCTCATGCCGAAAGGATGAGTAAGCAGTTGTGGTGTGCTGAAACAATGACATATGCATGTGTAAGAGAAGGCACACTGATAGGGTAGTTGAGTTCTTCTGTTAGGGCGACACCCACTAAGCTGCTAGCTGGACCATGCAGGCTCTCCTACAAGAAGGTGGCGGGGCATGCATGTGTGATGGGGGGTTTTGATGGTTTTGATGAGAGGGGTTAAAAATAGATGAGTTGACTGAAAAAGACATTTTGGACCACAAATGTGGATGGAATAACTAAGAGAACTCAACTGAGGTCCCCAGGTATATATTTTAAGTTTATATACTATGTTACATGTATTGTAATATGTTGTTACCAATGCACACATACATGTGTGTACATATTGATGCATGTAAATATAAAATTCCCATGCTGACAAATGTAGCATTTGTAGGCATTTGGTAGCATAATTTGACATAATAAAATAAAATAAAATAAAAATAAAATATCCTTATGTAATAGGGACGTTAGCAGACTGTTTCCTAACACTAATTGACTATTGGTCCAGATCGCTTGTACTGCAGTAGGTTCCTTGTATTTGCTTAGTGACTAGGCAATTCTATTATTCACATAGTGCAAATCAAATTCTGTTGCAGAGATACTGGAAGCTATGAATTTCACTGACCCATGTGGCAAAAACTTGTTGCTCCCATGTTATTTGTGTTTTAAGTTCTAACTTGCTCCCGATTGATTGTGCTGGAACAGACACATGATGTATCAAAAGCAAACAGCTCCACAAGTGCACTGTGAAGGAACAGCTACTTTTAGAAGACAATATCAGCCATTCGGCAAGCCATCAACTGACAACTGTGAGGTGGTGCGATCTTGTAAACTATTATGGTAAAACTCAAGCACCTCCAGGATTTATGGGAGGCCACACTGTCCTCATTGATCCATGATGGTCAATAGCGAAATGGTTCTCATGAACATGTTCACCAAAAGCATTGTGATGCAATCTTTCGTGGATATGCATGGATATACTCAAGCTGTGAATCATCCTTTGTGTCCTCACAGTATGAGCCAATCAGATGAGCCATTGGGACTACAACCATATCCACAGGAGGACAGAATGTTGACCATAAAAGATCCAGAAAAAGTTATTGACTCAAATAAAACAATCTACATACATGAGTGCTTTTTGCCATACAGTTGGTTGGAATAGTTGCTTTTAACCAGGTCAAATTCATGGAAGGCGATAATCACAATCCTAGGAACTTTAGTTTGCACACAAAATGGACAGTTACAGCTGTGGCCTGCACATTGTCAGTTCTTGCAGGTATGCATGTATGCCATGGCTATACCTTGTGAAAATTCCTCACATCTGGTATGTATGTCAAGGATCAGCCTCATCATCATATAGTATGGGATTCAGGCCAATGATATAGGATCTACACTCTACAAATTTTCAAGTTGCAATTGGTCTTAGCATTTACAATCTCGGATTTGGGCTCGTCCCTTTGGTTACAACCAGTTTCAGTGAAGAATTTGGTTGAAAACCCCTCTACATCACCTCTGCCATTGGATTCATCTCTATGTATGTTATGGTCACACTGTATGTCTGCATAGTTACTCTTTTTGGCTGGATTTGGTTGATGTTGATATTGATATCATTCTGAACCAACAGATCAAAAAACATACAGATGGTCATCCTGGCAAGGTTCCTACAGGAGTGCTTTGGGTCAGTAGCCAACACAATGATCGGAGGAACCATTGCTGACATATTTGCACCCAAGGAGTGGGTTCCATGTTAACCTTTTCATTTACTTAACATGTTTATAGTCCCATAGATGGGGATTGCCATTGTCAATATTCATCATGGCTATTATTTCTGGAACAGGGATAGGCCTGGTAGTCACTGGATGGGTTGAGAAGAACCCCCACCTGGAATGGAAATGGATTCAATGGTATAACATGATGTAAGTTCTCCAGGTATATCTCATCCATGTTTGTGAACTGGAGAGAGTCTTTTTTTGGTATATCTTGTCCTTGTGCCCATCTTATTGAAAGAGACCAGAGCACCCATTCTACTCACATGGCTTGCTAAGAATATCAGAAAGGACACCAAGTTTCACTATATGCCATTAATTCTTCCTTGCAATCGCTCTGATAAACCATATTAGCTATGGATTGGGTTTGCTTGGGGAATTGTGTTCTGCACGCTAGAGTGAATTCTTTCTTTAGTCTCATCACATCCCACATGGTTGTTAAATGTATCTAGATCCATTAGTGGCATTTTCAGCACCCTCCACGGATTCAACATAGGTCAAACTGGGAGCATCTTTATCTCTATGGTGTCAGTGGCCTCTCCTTCAATATCTTGATCCACTTATCTGGTGTTAGGAAACAGTCTCCTAACATGCCTATTACATAATACTATTTTTATTCTATTTTATTTTATTTTATTTGATTTTATTTCACCAAAATATGCTACAAAACACCTATATATGCATTATTTGTCAGCATGAAAATTTTCTATTTACACACATCAATATGTACACGCATGTGTGTGTGCATCCATAGCAACATAGTACAACATATGTAACATAGTATATAACTCTAAAATAAATACTAGGAGACCTCAGTTGAGTTCTCTTAGGTATTCCATCCACAATAGTGGTGCGAAAGGCCTAATTCAGCCAACTGTTCTATTTTTAACCCCTCATATCAAATCCATCAAATCCCCCCATCACGCACGCATGCCCCGCCGCCTTCTTGTAGAAGAGCCTGCACGGTCCAGCTAGCAGATTAGTGGGTGTCGCCCTAACATCTGGTCGCTGTTATAGCATTGACTCTCTTCTTGGTTTTTTAACAAATATGCACCAAGAAAAGCTGTATCAGTAAGTCCTCTACTGAGAACCTCACGAAAATTAAGGCTTTCATCCTTTCTAAAAAATGCCTTCCGACATGCAGACCTGAGGCTCATTTGCATTGGGCATGCTTTGCAGCTCTACTTTTCTCTGCCAGCATGTTTGTGTATACTTGGTTTTCATCTAGTAGTGTATCCTGGATCATCCAGGTGTTTGCAATAGTCATATGTATTTTTGTCTATGATGTCATCTTCATTCAGACTGTTATGGTTTGAAAGTTGTTCACATGGGCAACGTACATCATGTATCTTGTGGTGTATTCATACCTCACTGATTGGTGAGTGCTTCTTTGAGCATCATATTCATCTGTCATGCTTACTTAGTGTAGCTATGGTCCTTACACATCATCTGCTTTAGCAGGACAGGCTCTGTCACATAAGCTTTGCTTATTGCCTTCCATGACACAGAATCAAGTGGTTAATTTTTGTCTTACTCTGTCAACTCATATTATGGCTACAGCATTCCCATTCTTCACAAATAGGCTGTTCTGCACCCTCAGCTACAAGTGGGCAAATTTTCTCTTTGCATTTATCACTTTCGCCATGATCCCCATTTCCTACATGTGTCCTGATCCTTCATACTTATATGTCTTGCATTGACAATCAAAACATGTCAAGCATTGTACTTCTATAGATTCTCCATTTGTATCAAGAGCAGGTTCTCTTGTATGGTCATAGAAAAACACTAATAGAATGAATCTCGAGCACACATTATGCTAAATTTGTACTCAATGCTGAGGTAGGCCAGCATTGTGACCTTTCTTCCATACCCTGGGCCAGCTGGTTTTCTTATAGCACAGTGGATGTTCAAAACTGTGAATAGCATTGTACAGTCAAACCCCTCATAACCCATGTTACACATAACCCATAAGTTATAACCCCTCAAGGCCTCACACCCCATAGATTCTTTGGTATACCAAGGTGGTGGATGGGGATTTGCAACCCATAACCCATGAATCTACAATAACCCATAACCCATACCCATCCATGTCCAAAACCCATAGACTGTTATAGTCACATGTTCTAGATTGGCCTATGGGAAAATTATTGCATCATTTTTACATCATGAGTTTTGAAGTTCTATGTTATCTGTTAGTATTACAGTCTATTACCTTAGACATATCTAACCATGACAGGCCTGAGCTGGATAATCATGGATTAGCCTACTCTCAGTAGCTCACAATTTTTCCATGATTCCTTTGTAAATATTTTGAATCTGTTTTTAGCTGACCTCAACTAAGCAGCTAAGCCATAACCCACCAAACTCTATTCTCATATGGGAATGATACCTGTGATTAGAAAAGAGGTGTGACATTTGTATAGCCAAATGGAATTTATTTTTGTGGGAAATTTTAGCAATTGCCAGCCATTTGGACCAGTCAGTTTGTCAGTAGTTAATGAACATGCATAGGCATTGCTCCAACTCCTGATTTATTCTCTCTGTCTGCCCATCTGTCTGTGGATGATATGCCACAGACTGATTTAGTTTGTATACCCAAAATATTGTTTAGTTCCTGCATAAATGCAGAAGCAAATTGTGGACCACAATCAGAGATAATGGTATTGAGTAATCCATGTAATCTCCATATGGCTGCACTGCTAAAGGACAATAAAATCATGTTCACATTGAGCACGCTGGCTTTTGTGGAAGGCAAGGCTGGTTAGGCTTGGGGCCCAAACAACATCGACATCATAGTGCCAAATGGGAAAAGCGCTGCCTTGATCCAACTTAGATCCAATAGAAATGTGTCCTCTAAAGATAAACCCCCCAAGTAAGCTCCCAACCTCTACCTCATGGCGGGCTAACTGTGTGTTCCTCAGACTGGATTTTGACTTCGCAGTGTACATAATTTTGAGATCTGTCACTTTAAATCCCAGGCTGATTGTCACAATGCTTCAGGCTTGTTGCAAGTGAGCTGGGCAGTGATTCTTCATTAGCCTGTCTTTATTTAATTCAATCCAACTTCAATAATTTCCCATTCATGTAGGCCTAAATTTTCAAAAAAGAGGAAGCAGCAGTCGGTCAAGTCGAGTTTGCCTGAAGTGTAAGTCTGGTGGTTACTATGCTAAACATCGACTCTGTTAACTGACTTTGTGACAGCGAATTCATCATGCTGACCCCTATGCAAGAGAAGAAAGGCTGCAAAGCCAAGCCCAATCCCACTTCTGACAATTATGGTGTTTTGCCTGCAGTGTCAATCACATCAGTCTTATTACTTCCTCTTATCTGCCCTCCAACTGAGTTGCCCATCCCTCCCCCAGAGCTATGCAAGAAGCTAGCATCAGAAATAAATGAGCCATATTTGGCACCATGGAGTGAGTTCCTCCCCTGGACAGAATTTGTTATGTTTCTTAGGCTAAGTTTACCTGCAGAGCGCAAGCAAACAAGCATCCCAAGTAAGCAAAGACCACTCCCCTTTCTAAGTACATGCTCATCTTTTCCTTAAAGATGTGTCATCGTAAAGACTGAGAAGGCTGTTGCCAACAAAGAGGCTAGCCCAGTGGAGAGGCAAGTAGGCATAGTTGAGTGGGTATTAGTGCTCACCTATTTTCCAGTGCATGCTGCAAGCCAATCAAACCCAAGAAGCAGCTACCTGGTCTGTCATAGCTGCCCCAAAATCCAAGTTCAGACTATTTCCCAATGTCGTAATGTTTCACTTACTTTTCCTGAAATTAACAGGTCGACCCCTATGCAGGCACTTTCAGCAGTGTCAGACTCCAAGCTTCTTTCTGTTACTGAGTAAGCATCTCCCTCTTCCCAAGATGTTTTAAACCCCCTTTTTCTTCAGATTAGTGGCGATGTACTGGTCCTCTAAGTAGCTTTAAGCAGTTGCTGGAGATGATGACATTATTGTGTACAAAGCCCCTCTGTTCACTGAGCATTTAGGCTTACTTCTCTACAGCTATTATAGACTCACCCTTATAGACCATTCAAATATGGAGCTCTGGTCTGAGGGTGGGGGCAACAACTCTGATGCATATAAGGCAGACAATGAATCAAGTACTATATGGGATAGGATCAACAAAGATCTAACAAATGAACATATTCTGTATGAAGCCCCTTCTTCTGTTCTGTTATGACCTTTGTTGGATGCTAGTGCTGCCAATGATGGTAACATTGAGGAGGCCCCCAGCACGGAAGATGCTGTGGCTCACACCGAAGATGATGGCTTCACTGTCATGACTGAGGGCCTTTAAGACCCCCTGCTTGTACCCCTGTACCAGAACATCCTACACTGGCCATAAGTATTACTGGCAATACTGGACAGAAGCCCTTCTGACCTGGAACATTAGATGACTTTGTGAAGTTAGACCTTTTACAGGGATGTCCAATTCTGTGCGCACACCATTTGCTGACATGTGTGCATGCCTTCAGGAGGACAAAATATGGTATGGTTTTTTGTGCTTTCTGGGCTCTTTATATTTATTTTTAACACTGTGCTAGCGCCCTTTTACAAATGCTGCAATTTATCAAGTCTGGGCAATATGTTAATATGGTGCAGGTTGATCCAAAACACTTACATGTGAACAATCATTGTCTGAAGAATGTAGATGGCAAAATTTTAACTATTGGGATAATGACAGGAACCACTACTGAAAGCTTTATTCTCTTGCCTTGCAAAGGTGATCCTCAGCATTCTCCATGGAATATGCACAAAATCACCATTGCCCCCTTTATGCAAGATATGAGAAGGGACATGTCGCTCTGGGGCCTTGTATTAGACTTCCACATCATTGCTGGCTTAACCTCTTCTCTTGGCTTTATGTTCAGCACCTGTGCTGAAGGCCATAGAGACAGCCAAAATACTTGTGTGTCTTTTTCTGACCCAGCCTTCTTAATAGCTGACTGCTGACTGCAGCTTATGCCTCTAGCTCCACATTGTTATTAAAGTCGAACATCCTCGAGTCCATTTCCTCTCTATTGCTTGCCAGGAGCACTGTGGGGAGCTATGCTGCCTCTAAGGGATTTGATGACCATAGTAAGTGATATCTTGTAATGCCCATGCCAGACATAATAATAGTTTTCTGTAGTCCCTGTATACAATGGCCATGCAACAGATAATCGGCTGGCATTCTCATTCTCCACTGTGGACTTCAGATGCTTGGCATCTTGGCCAAAATACAAGGATGAGCAAGAGGAACTGCCTCTTGAATCTGCTGTATTGGTTGGTTACACCTTGCGTACATACCTCATGCCCATGGGCCACATCTTGTCTTCCAACATCCAATTTGTAATTGTCCTTGCAACTCCATTAGTTGAGTACAGCACCCCTATTCTGATAGCCTGTGTTTTTCTACCTTCCCGATTTCCCCCCATACCTTGGACATATTTGGTAGCATGTCGCAAACTTTGTACAATTTGTGTCATAGTATATAAAAATGGGAGTAGTGAAAAAAACAACAAACAAAACCGAACTTGAAGTTCTGATCTTTTATGACTCAGGTGAAACAATTGGCAACCCCTATCTTTGCACATCTACTCCCACCACAATGTTATTTGCTCTGCTTTGGCTTTATTCCTATGGCTTTCTATCCATGATAGTCTTTCAAACTTGGAGAAGACCTGTTACTATATCTGTGTATGTAGCTTTAAAAACTGACATTGACTACACTAATTTCATGACAATAGTGTAGGAGGCTTAATGTTTACAAGGACAAGTGTGTCTTCAGCCAATTTAACCCAGTACACCAAGTGAGTTGAATGTAAACCTCAAGTATAATGAGGTTAACCACTGTTGTAGACTATCTCCAACACAACATTGAAGGACCCTGTTTTGTCACCACCTCAGTTGATACAGCCCTGTCCTCTTTAACTCCTTTCTTTATCAGCCCAAAGATCACATCAACCTTCCAGTCTAATCATGATGCCACAGGCCATACAACTGTGGGTGTTCACACTGATGGTGGCTTGGACCATATTTACTACAATGTGGACTTTGTCCATAAACTTACTGAAAATGTGGACATCTACATAAATGATCCTATGGGATTACAATGGTGTCATGACACTTCTGGTTCTACAACCATGGACCTGCTCCATACAAATAATGACTTGATAACACCTGCTTTACATGCTATAAAAAAAATTTATACACAATCTAGCTCCACACCCTTTTTGGGACCTGGTCCATGAACATCTTCTCAGCCTTTTCATCCATGCTGTCCTGCTGCACTGCAGCTACCACTTAATTATCCAGCCTTCAACCTACATATTACAGCTAACTGTTTACTTCCAATGCAACTTCACTTGTAAGCATTATTACATGTCTAAACTTCTCTGTTGTTCAAGGCCACCTCCAAGGCTTGTCTTCAGACAGGTTCAAACTGCTGCCAAACAATTGTCTCAATTGCAACAGATATCTGTACTTTCTTCTATCGGGCTGCATCACTCACTTCTTTCAATGACCTGGCTTTTTCTTATCTTGAATGTTGTTTCAGTTTGAGTAATATACTACAGATGCTTATATTTCAGGGGGCACTAAAACTGCTAACCATCTATTATAAGCAGCATCAAACATGAGTTGTGCATTTCCTAAATGTTTTTGTAAAATGCCACATACAGTCCCTGGCTAGAGCTCTTGTCATATGCCAACTGGGCCTTTTTAAATTCAAATGGTGGCAACTACACATTCTGAGTGTCTTGTCCTTGAACCCTTTAATTATTAGCTGCTTTGCCCTTTCATGCATATGTCTTGTTTTAGAGCTTGTAACCTTGACTCACACACTTCAAGGAAAGCCTGTAGCAAAAAATTCATCATCAACTTACAGGTATAGATTGCTACTGATGGCTCCTCTCAAACCATCAGGAGGTGGCAGGTCCCATGTCTTTACTCAGAAAATATTGGACTCTTATGTAATTGCCAGTATTTATCCCTTAAGCAACAAGCTTGCCTATAAATTTGTTGACCATGTAGATAATATTGGCCTTTGTCACTACCCCATAGATCAAGGCTATATTCATGTCAAGATCCCCCTTCAACAGCTGATACCATTACTGTCAGGCCCAACTGTATTCAATATAGCCCAACTTCACAAAATTGCAATGGGGTCACACACTCTTAGAAAACACATGCAGACATATTTTGATCACCATGACTGTATTTCTTGTAACTTGTACTGTTCTGTATTTGAATGCACTACAGTAAAGCCTTGCATTCTACCTGATGGTCCAAAAACAAAGAGGACTGTGAAACACACTATTTCTGAGCAGACAGCTATTTTTCCTCCAACACCATTGGATAGTACACTGGCCTATAAGATTATTAACAAATTTTGTGCAGATTCTAGTCCAACCAACTTGGAGGAGGCTGGATGTGCTGTATGTGGCAGGCTGACACATGTTAAAGAACTAACAAAGCTTAAATCAGTTGGAAACCTGTTACATATTTTAAATGTGCTTGGTGTCACAAGAGTAGAACACATGAAAGCCTCAGATAAAATTGAAGAATGCTGAGGACTGGTACTTGACAACACTTGTGATTAGAGCTGTATGCCATACCATATACGGTGTACAGCCATATAATTATGGCACTAGTATGGCAATGGGATCACTGTAAACTGTAACTGTAAACCTCAACTTTGAGCCTTAACAGCATGGTACGGGAGTCTGTATGGTCATAAACAGCATTATATGGTGTACAGAATGCAAGAAATTACTAAATTTTGTTCTACCAGATAATAAGACCTCCACATAGGTAAGCTACAATGTGTTGAATGATATGGTCTATCGAATATATACAGTGTATCGAATGATACAGGTTCGGTGGACTCTGTTGAATGCTCTAATCTATATATGTGTACCTACTATAGTAAAAAATGAATACACTATTACAATGGTTGCTAGACTGAAGAGTAATACATTTAATACAGACATCAGTAGCCTATGAAATAGTTTCAGGCAGTGGCAATGGCAGCGGGGATGGCAGTGGCAGCAGCTTTACCAGGATCAGGATCAAGATCGGCATTACACAGCCCAGATCAGTGCCATACATGTGATCCACATGATGAGTGGGAGACATCATATTGAACCAGGACCTCAGCAGGTATACTCACCTGAACATTTTTCAGGCAGACCTATCACCAGGCTGGCCACCTCACTGCATATGAAGATGCTGACTGCACCTCCCCTTTCAACTGCTTTCCCCACCACATCTGATGTGGCTGATGTTTTCCTCTCATGGTCAGATACCCATTCAGAGGCTGATTCAACTGGCCCCGATGCCAATTCTGATGACAATCATTTCTGAACCAGGTCCTTCAGCACCTCACAGATAGAGAACCCCACTCCTTCTTGCATCACACTCCCGATCTATAGTCATGCATACTTCAGTTATGTTGATGACACTTGGTTGCCTGGCTCTGATGATATGATGGACACTAGTGACAATGAGTGATAGCTTTCTTTCTATAGATATATAGTGCTTTGATTGGTAGACCAATAATATATACCTTTAAGGCTGATGTTCATACCAATTGCTGACCCCAGCCCCAGCCCCGATACATATGCTGATGCCGATGCATATGTCTGATGCTGTCTCATAGGTCACCGATCTGTGCACCACATTCTTAATATGTCTAGTGTGGTACAACAAGAATTGAATAGTGCATTCATTTGTTGCCATAGTACATACATATATATACATAGAGTCCTCCACTGAACCATGCCTGGGCGACGTTGATCACATAGTGGCCTAATGCCAATGCCGCTGCCTAATCCCAATGCTGGTGCCATGCCTAATGATGATACCGCTGCAGCCCTATTGGGTTGTTGCTGACTGGCATGCCAACCCAATTTTGCAGGCTGCACACTGCAATAAATGAATTATTGCATAAACATGGCTTTTACCGAATTTATCATACACCAATTTGCATGCAGAATCCATGCAGACTACACATAAATTACTACATAAATGAGATTAATTTCCAATCAGCCATACCTGTAATGCCAGTTGTATTAAATTTATTACTTTTTGGTCTAGCAACCATTGTAATAGTGTATTCATTTGTTACTGTAGTAGGTACAAATATATAGATTAGAGTGTTCAACAGCATCCACCGAACCTGTATCATTTGATACACTGTATATGTTTGATAGACCATATCAGTTGACACATTGTAGCTTACCTATGTGAGACATCAGGCTTGTATCAAAGAGCTCTATCAATGGCAACTCGGGCCAGCCCAAGGCGATGTTTGACCAGCATCAAGGTATGGATGGTATCAGGGTGGAGACTCACATGTCGTGTTGAGATGGTGTCACAGCCTCCAGAGAAAATGTGCTCAACTGCAACTGCAGAACCTAATATAATGTGTTAGTCTCATGTACAGTGGAAACAAAGCAAAAATAATTCACCAGGAATAGCAAGAATGTCTCAAGCAAGACGGTACAGATTGGGAAATTAGGCGCGTCTCCCCCACCACCAATCAAGCAGTTGGCAGGTATCAAAACACTCCTGCCCAAGCTTGAAGTAATCATTGAGTTCATCAGAGACTCGGCAGTTGGTTCATTTGTATCTGGCAGTGAAATCAACCTTTTGAGGTGATCCACTTTGCATGACTGGCGCAGTGGTTGAAGGGTTTTTGTCAGTGTTGGATGTGAAAGTAGAGTAGTTGTCGTAATAGAAGGTGTGCAGCATTGATTTTGCTTTCTCGAGGTCAGCGAGAAGGTCAGCATCTTGTGCGTAATCTGCTTTCAAGCCTTCATATGAAATGCAAGGATCCAGCACTTCGGATGGATGTCAATGCTTAAACAAAGATGAAAAAGGGATATGACTCACAGGCAGCCCAAATATAAAAGGGGGAGAAATCAAAATGATAGTAATACTCACTCAGCTTCTGGTGCGCAGCAAGAAGGCCATCTCTGATTATTGGGGATGTTGAGTCAGGAAGGGAGTGGAGAGCATCGCAAACTTCGTCCTGAAGTCCACAAAAGATAGCATGAGCAGTTGACAACATGGATTGTTTTGTCATAGACATCTGAGTAGTTGCAGATCGAAATGCCTTCCACTAGCCTGCCACCTGCATTATTACTCCCACTCGGCCTTAGTAAGTGCAAGGTTACTAAGGTCCTCGTTCTGGAAAATGAAATCGTCAATCTGATCCAGGAAATCAAGTGCTCATCCTGCATCAAAATCAACAAATGTTAAAGTTACATGGTTGATTAACTTATGCATTATTTGATGTGTTGATGACCACCATGTCTGGACATCGAGGATCAACATTAATGCTCATCGATCTGTTATCTTTTGAGTCTGGAGTGATAGGGTGACTAAGTCCAGCCATCGCTGCTTTCTCTGAGGGCTCAATCGGACAGTGTGGACAATTTTTCAAAGCTACAGATTATCATAAAAGTCAGTCCATGTCTATGATGTGGCTAATACAGTAGTACCTTCTCCACTGACAACAGAATACTTCCTGACTGAGCTGGCCTGGCTTGGTCAGCTTCAATATCATCCTGAGTTGCAGCATCATTGTCAAAGTCACAGTCAAGTGTTGCCATGGCAGCATCTTGGTAGTTACCACCATGGGAGGCAGCTTTCTTGCCCTCTGCACTTGAAACTGCACCAATGCCCCCAAGAAGCTTCAAACCGGGGAAACATTAAGCCAACAAATGCAGAACTCATTGACAAACATACCTTGATTGCTGCAAGATGAATTGTATGTGGCATACAACATAGGCGAGCCCATGAGGCATTGAAGGAGACTCCAGCCTTCCTTGCATGACATTCAACGCCATCAACAAATGTATCATTGTTCGATGCATTGTCTAGCATGAATGTGAGAATCTAAAAATGGATTACATTGGTAAGCAAATCAGTTTCAATGAGTCACATGTTATGAAGACCCTGCCCTCAATCCCATACATAACTAAAGTCTCCCAAACAGCCTCAGCCATGTTCTCACCAGAATGCTCACCCAGCAGCTCCTGAAAATTGATAAGAAGTTCCTTTGCAACCAGTCTTGTATTACAATCAGAAATGATATGAATTGAAACATAACAAGCAAAGCTGCCCATCCTTATTCACGTAGTAAGTGACAATGGCCATAAATGTTGCTCGAAGTCCATGCATCAAGTGAAATGCTAATTTTACAGTCTAGTTCCTAGAGTTGAGATAAGTACCATGCATTCACAAGTGTTTGACGTTGCAACATACCACAAACATTTTCTTGGTTGCTTCAATCCCATCTTCTCCCATTTTCATAGCTCATCATTGGATTGCATGACACCCAGGGATATGAATTGCTGGTGCAGGATGATGTACATACAACACTAGTTCCCTAAACTCTGGATTATCTACTGTATCAAAGGGTTTGTCAGTGGCGACAATCCACTTGGTGAGAAGCTCCTCAAACCAATCCTGATCCCATGGTCCCTGTGGATAATAGAAGAAAATTAGTCACAAAACGCCATAGATGATGCATAGTAACAAACTGCAGCCTGCTCTCATTGTTTCGCAAAAGCATTCTTGATATTTTCCAATTGCACCTCAAGACCACCAAGAAACTCAGAGCTTGCTTCAGCAGTGAGAGGTTGCTTCCCAGTTGCTACATCAATCTCTTCTTGGGTAATGTGATCCTCAGGGCTCCGACTCTTGAGAATAGAATAGAAATGGAACATTGATAGTGAGCAGGACTTGAGATTGCCGATGAGACCTGTGACATCCACTGTTAATATCAGATAGAGGGGGAAAAGAGGAGGAACCACCGTTGAGACTGCTCTTCATTGCCTTCGTGATTGTCAACACCTTCTGACTCCCATGATGACACTTGTAATGTTTGTCACCTATGTTCCTGGTAGAGCCCCTTGCATCGTGTTCAACCCTTTCATAGAAGTAATAAATAGGATTATGAGTTGACTGTCATTGATATCTTAGAGCATAAAAAGCGAAAATGGGAACACAAAACTTACAACCTTGGGCTTCTGGGATGAATCGTTATCCTCAATGATCGAGCTCCTAGTTGCAACTGGAGATCGTGCTCTCAGATTTTGTGGGCTGTCCTCGTCTTCGACCTCTTCAACAGTTGGTTTGTTCCTCTTTCGCTTTCTTGACCCACGTCCAGTTATCAGCATCATTTTGGAAAGGAGGATATTTGCAAGCTATACAAGGTAAGATGAGCAAAGACTGAAGGATCATTTTGTGAAATATACTTTGGCATTCGAAGTTTGAGCTTCATCAACTTCTGTATCACCATCCTCTGAGCTCTCCATCAACAATCCATCAGAGGTGAAGTCTCCGTCATCAGGATCAGACTCATGATCCATGCCAGCAATGTTGCCCTTGGGTTTCTTTGCCAATCAACTGGATTGCTGGCCTCGTTAATGGGGTTGATGCTTCTTGACAACAATGCCATACTCATTGAGTTGTTCAGCTGCAATCGAGGTGTGCATCTTGTCTACATTCTTCTTCCATTGACCACATCGAAGTCCTGAGACATAACTACATTAAAGTAACAGAGATTGTGGGTATTAGACTCACCAGCATTGCCAGAATTTTGTTGCAGCAAAGCAGTAGAGGAAGGCAGAAGCATTGTTTCACTCTCAGAGAAGAACTTAATGTCTTTGGCCTCCTTGAGACCACCATATTCATCAAGAGCACACTGATCAGGCATCGAAAAGAGGTATGTGATGAAATTACTGACTCAACAACCATGCCTTTTTATAGACCTTGGGCTCCCTTGAATTTCAATTTCCTATTGGATTTTTTGGTATTATGTTGTGCAGGTATCAAGGGGGTTGGATAACATAGGTTAATTTAGGAGTTTATCTGAAAAAAAAACAGCCTCGCCATGAGCAGAGCTTCAATATTTGAAATTCCTGGCCTCAGACACACCTGAATCCATGCCAATCAATCAGCTGCCAGGGTAACCAAAGGGGAGAGAATTCAGGTCAAATGTTGAGTCTCAAAGGGTTAGAGTAGTACAAAAGTCCAGAGTGCCAAAGTCCAGATTGCAAGGTCACCAAGTTTAAATCTGGCCACCCAGTAAAAAAGAATTTGGACCCCAAGTCCAAACACAGAAAACCAGCAGTGAAGAATTCGGACACCAAGTCTATACCCAATGATGAAACAATGGTGGATTCAGACTCCAAGTCTGAATCCAGCAACCCAGTACAACTGGATGTTGCTATATGAGCTTGACTCAGAAGTCGATGCAGTCAGATGCACATCCAAGCACATGTTTGTTGTGATGAGCCATACATGCCATACGATGCTGTTGATGGCTGTATAATGATGGCTGTTTAAGAGGTTGATCCATACTGTACCCCATACCATTCACTATATGTTTCAAGTCCCAACAGTACAAGTACAGTAGTTGTCATATGGATGCCATTGGGCTGTCGATACAGTAACAGCATACAGCCCTACTTGTGATCATGTGTGTGACAAATGTCGATGGTGTTTGCATGCAGCCAAAATTCCTCAGCATACTCTGGCAAATGGTCTTTGGTTAGGGACAGTCCCAAAGAAATTAGCTGGGTTTAAATTTATAGAAAGGCTTCTTATTCAACAGATCCATTGATGATACTCGACCTGGAAACCTAACAAAAACCTGTTAGAAGGCTTAGGAAGTATAACACAGGCTAGAGGAAGGGTGCAAGTTGGTACTAAATATCACCGCTGATACCCAAAAGTTGTAGTGAGTGATGTAAAATAACGAGGTGCATTGCAAATAGTCTTTAGAGGTGTACAAAGAGGTTTGAAAGAGTTTTAAATAGGTTCAAAGATGTGCGAAATAGTTCAAAAAAGGTTTGAAGGTGTGCAAAATAGTTTGAAGAATTTTCAAGGAAGGTTGAAGGTGTCGGACTAGTGTCGAGGTATATCTAGGAATGATTATAACAAATGAGAAGTGTTTTACAAGAGCCAATGGGCGATATGCGATGAGTCGAGGGACAAATATGAAAGTTTGAAGAAGTTTGCAATATTTAACAGAACTTAAAGATACGATGCGAGCTAAGACTCAAGAGAATAACTCTTAAATCAAACATATAATGGAGAGGGTAACTTCATCTATGTTCCCCTTGCTTGTCTTCTGAGTAACTAATACAAATCTATATACAATTTGAAGGAATAGTACTAAAAAGGAAACAATAACATGTGGAAAACACGAGGCAGTATGCACAGCAAATAAAGGTATTGTAAAATATAAAACAAATGAGAATTGATAATAAATGAAATGTACATTGTCCCAGTATAGTAAAAGTTCTTGTCCTATTGCTTCAATATATCATTGAAACACAAGGCCACCATTATTGCATTCTAAATCTCTTGTCATCTCTCCTTGTGTCCAGTAGTGCTCAATATGTGATGTAATGGTTTGTTTCAGATATGCAGCATGTATTGAAAGGGTTTCGAAACAGTTACATATGTGGTAGCTGACTTCATTCGAAGTGCTGCAAAGTTTTTCAAAAGCATTCAAAATGTCGCAAAATGGTTTGAAATCATTCAAAATTGTTCTAAATCATTTGAAGTCATTCTAAATCATGTGAGGTTGTTTGAAATTGGATTTGTGGTGTTTGTAGCAATTCGGAGTGTCTGTCATAATGTCTCAATACGATTGGAAGTGTTCTCCAGACCTTAAAGTGCGCTATGGACCTATCACCATGTAAATGGCTGTTTTGTTCGTGTTGCCTCCTCTGGCCTTCAGAAAATGGTGGCTCATGTTATTGCATTTGAAGATCCAGTAGCAAAAGTATATAACAGTTTACTCCCACCCATTGAAGAGTTGGATGAGGTTCTTGCAGTACTATTTACAGGCCCATGTAAACCCACTCACAGTGAAACCAAATGTACTCCTTTGCTTGTTAGATGGCAAGTAGTGGCTCATGCTCTTGAGTGGTTAAAGTTAAATCACTATGACTATGACATGCACCCTGTAACAATAGAATATCAACACTCCTTGACAAATAAAGTAGAAGAGGAAACAAGCACCTTTGACCTGTCAATAGATGATGGTGTTGAAAATGGTGAATGCCCTTGTATAGTTCATGGAATTACAGGAGAATCATTGACAACTAAAACAGTAGCAGCCCTTAAAGGACTTGCTCTCTGGCACTGGAAAAATAATGGAGGTGCATTATCTGTGAGCCATGCTGCAAATGCCCAGTCAATTTACAACAATGTTCTCAAATTTTTCCATGGCTCTTTCCATACGGTTTGAGGGGAGTAGGTGCAGGCACTATATCTGACAAAGCTCACAAACAACACTTACTGATGTATCATGATAAGCCATTTCAACTTGATGCTATCTTTTTTTTTGTTGCATTGAGTCATGAGCAAATCAAGGCCTCAACCACTGGTGGATTTATACTGGCAGAAACAGAAAAATTCAATGATATTGCTGACAGACTACTCAATGTTGACCAACATAACTTAGAAAATATTGCAAAGCAAATGTCAGAAGGTGAAATTGTATAGCCAGCTAATAATGATGAAGAGCTTTGTTTTCAAGTAATCCATGATCTTGACCATGTTAATGGAAAAGTAAATGGGTCTATTACCAGCAAAAAATATATGTGCAATGAGATTTGGTCCCTGATATCATATTTGGGAGCTCCACTTTGGTATATAACATTATCACCAGCAGACAACAAGCATCCTATCTGTTTGTATTTTGCAGACACCAAAGAAGTATTTCGGCCTTTTATTCATTTTCCAGATGACAGATTTCAACTTATAGCTGAAAATCCTGTAGCAAGTGCTCGTTTCTTCCATTTTATGGTTCAGATGTTCATCAAGCATATTTTGGGAGTAGGATCAGAGCACAGAGGCTTATATGGTGATACATTAGGCTATTATGGCACAGTAGAACAACAGAGATGGCTAACACTGCACCTGCATATGTTAGTATGGATCAAAGGGACTCTTTCTCCAGAAGAAATGAGAAATAGAATTAAAGACCCTAACTCAAAATTTCACCAAAGTCTGATAAATTATTTAGAAAGCTGTCATGCAGGAGAATTTATAACAGGTGACAAAGAAATGGTAGTGGCCAATGTAGATGCAGCATCTTTGAATCCAAGCTATCAGAACTCCACTCAAACATTACCAGAGCCAGCACCTGAGCTATGCACTAGTGCAGAGTGTACTAGCTGCACAAAGTGTGAAGCCTTAAATCAGTGGATTGCCTAGTACAAAGGAACTGTAGATGATCTGATTCTAAGGTCAAATCTTCATTCTTGCACAACCAACAGAAACAAAGATGGATCTGAAAATAAAGCAAGGTCTTTTAAAGGCTGTTTGGACAATACATGGGGGCACTGTTCTGCCAGATTTCCTAGAAATCTTTTCAACCAAACAGAAGTTAACATTGAAACTGGTAGCCTAAACATGAAGAAAAAAGAAGCCTTGATAAATACATTGACTTATATTGTCACATATTTATTAAAATGCAACACCGATGTTACAAGTCTACAATCTGGCACAGAAATCAAAGGTGTATTGTTATATGTCACAAACTATGTCACAAAATCTGCTTTAAAGACACATGTTGTATTTGATACTGTCCAGTCAGTATTCCAGAAAAATTCAGAGATGATTGGTGGTACTGAGTCCCATCAGGCGAAAGCCAGACAGCTTACAACAAAAATTGTAAATGCACTCAGTGCCAAAATTGAGCTGGGGAGTCCTATGATATGCTTATATTTGCTTTGCCATCCTGACCATTATAAGTCCTTGACTGGCCCAAATCATGAATAATCTTGAAAGTCCATTTGGAGGCATTAATATGATTTTTGCTGGTGATTTTGCTTAGCTTCCACCAGCAATTGGGGGAGAAAATGCTTCATTGTACAGCTGCACTGTTGGAATTAATGCTAAAACAACTCATAGCCAGGAGGCAGCAACGATAAAAGCATTATGGCATCAAATAACAACTGTTGTCATTCTGTGACAGAACATAAGACAAAAGCATGAGTCTGCTGAGAATACTAAATTCCGTACTGCATTGTCAAATATGCAATATAAAGCTTGTACACAAGCAGATATTGCTTTTCTGAATACACTAGTGTCTAGCAAATTGAAAGGGTGGTCCCACATTACACAACAGGAGTTTAGAAATGTATCTATCATAACTGCACTGAACTGTCAGAAGGATGAGATCAACCACCTTGGCAGTCTAAGATTTTCTGCTGAATCAAAGCAAGCATTATGACATTTTTTATCTTTAGACAGCATACTGTCAGATGAGTCAGGCAACATTGGACAGCAAAATCATACCAACAGAAAATGCAGACAAGTCATAAAACATATGAAAATCCCTGAACAAAGCCAAAATGCACTATGGTCACAATCTGCATGTGCTAACACTAAACGAATTCCACCAAGATTATGCATATGCACAGGCATGCCAATTATGATTAGAAATAATTCTGCAACTGAGCTGTGCATAACTAAGGGTCAGGAAGCAGAAGTTTATTCATGGCAATCCAGTGCTGGTTCTAACAACACTAATACTTTGGATACCTTGTTTGTAAAATTGATTGATTCACCAACCACTGTTCAGTTGGAGGGGCTGCCATTAAATGTTGTGCCCTTGACAAGGACATCAGTTTCAACTAATTGCTGCTTGCCTGATGACTCAAATGTAACCATTTCTCAAAACCAGGTTGAAGCCTTGCCAAATTTTGCAATGACAGACTATGCTTCTCAAGGGAAAACAAGACAGTACAATGTGGTAGACTTAGGCCAAACAGGAACCCATCATGCTACTATACACCCTGTCTAGAGGCTCTACAGAAAGTGGCACCTTGATTCTCTCTGGCCTTCACCCTAAACACATCACTGAAGGAGCTTCAGGTGCCCTTCATCAAGAGTTTCGAGAACTTGAGCTGCTTGATTGCATTACTACCATGAGATTTGAGGGCAAGCTTCCAGCCAAAATGGCATTAAAAAACAGATGAAACACACTAATTGAAATGTTCAGAAAGTATAAAGGATATGACTTTATGCCTGATGTTATAAAATGGAGTGAAAAAGACCCATATCTTGAATGGAAGCATAGTGAAATTGAGTGGGCCATAATCAAAGCTACTGAACAGAAAGCTAACAAAAGTCTCAAAAGAAAAGCACTTTTTGTGGAACATGAGGACAGCCCTGCTCCAAAGTGTGTGCCACCAATTCTGCTTGCACTGTCCAGTGGACTTGCATCAAAAAAATGTAAACCAAAAAAAAAAGTCCAACTGATTTCTCCACATGCACCCTTAAATACCCAGGAACCTCTTCGAACTATATGGCAAAACAACAGTTGTGCTTATGATGTTGTCATTACCATCCTCTTTAACATATGGCGAGGAAACCCACAAGACAGCACAGCCCAGTGGCAGACAATGGGAAACAATGGACTAAATTCACTTCTAGCAGGGTTTAGCCAACATGTTAGCATGCCTCAAGGTCAAGGCTGACAATTTACTTTAGAGGACATCAGGGAATACATGAGAAGACAACTAGCCCACACCTCTCCCAACTTTGCCTTTGGCCAATATACAAGTATATCCAATATATTGTTGCATTTACTTAAAACATCAACCATTGGTCAGTCAACACTTGAAGGTGCACAGTCCATGAGCACAACACTACTCGAGAATCAACTATTTCAACTGCAATGGTAGCAGTTTTAGGTGAAAGCAATGGGAGACTGCAACAAAATTTGAATGACCTCACTACAATACTGTCTTCATGGTGTGGTGAATGCAACAACTTCCAAGTGAGGAGCACCACTTTCCAATCATTCCCCTTTACTAGCATTTGAATGGGGCATTCAACCACCTGTGCTAAACCCTACACTGACAATTACAGGCCAACATGCCCAAATGGCAACCTATTACCTCCAGGGGATAATTAGGCTCTATCATGATACAAACCACTTTACTGCCCATATCATTGATGAGACTGGCCAGATGTGGTATCATGATGGTATGCAGACAGGAGTACAGAGAACACTGATTCTGAAACAGAGTGGAACTTATCCATATGCAGATGCAATTGTGGCTGTGTATAGCCATGGCTGAATGAGAGAACTCAGACATGCCAAACTCAGACATGCCATGCAGAGCAGTGGCCCACTAGCACAAGTGTCATGGAGGTTTTTCACCACAACCAAGAAAGGAGCACCACAACCAATTTGTCAAAAAATGTTTGAAAGGTCTATTTGATGCCCTGATTCCTGAAGGCAGCAGAGGGTTTGGGAGTTGGAAATAGCATGGGTGTAGGTAAACCTGCAGTCTTTAGGTCATGGGTGATACAGGTACAGGTATTATCTATGACAATCTTTATTGCAAAAGCTCTCCATCCACAAAAAACACTGGCACAATGTGATGAAATGCAACTCAACATTGATCAATTTCCTTGATCAATGCTGTCATCACACTTCTGCAAGTTGTTTCTTTTTGTTCAGCTAAACTAACAACATGTTTTTTTAAGTTACAGCATTTTCAGCTCAATGATGGCTGCCCAACATGGTATGTCCCTATCTCCATTCCTTACCCACCCCAACTCACAACCCTGAATGAACCATGAACCTAGTGCCAGTGGCACTACCTGATGACCATGGAGACAGCAAACAAAATTGATGACAATGACAATGGGGAGAATGACAATGAGGACAATGACCAGGATGGGGATAAGGACCATTCTGATGCCCCAATAATCCAGTGTGGTGGAAAGCAACAGGAAGATGACACTGATGACAATTCTGAGGGAACCACATAGCCAAGGAACAAATGAACAGTGGGAAGATGAACATGGGGATGGGACAAGGGTGCAAGGACAAGGCATGGGCCCAAATGATGCATGCATAGATATGGATAATTTGGGTGCCAGGTAAGTGTTTTTATTCTCATTTCTTGTTTTCTTCATTCAAATAACTTCTATTTTCATTATATCTCACAATAACACAACAATGACATGCACCTGCACCTGCATTTGCTGACTAGGACAGTGAGAACAATGAAGAGGACAAGAATGACAAAAATGACAAAAATGATGAGAATGACTAGGACAGTGCAAACAGATAGTCATGTGCCTGGCCTGGCCCAAAGCCATGAGCTGGGCCAGGCCATTTGTGATGGCCCAGCAATGGCTTTGGCCTGGCTCAGAGGAGCTGAAAGTCAAAGCCACTGGTTCAGGCCACAGCTTTAGTCATACTAATTCAATCATTGAAATATGAAATATGTGTAAATTTTTGTGCATACTGCCTCGTGTTCTACACTTGTTATATTTCCTTTTTAGTACTTACATACCTCTTTGAAATGTATATAGACTTGTACTAGTTACTTAGAACAACAGAGAATAAGTTACCCTCTCTACTATCATCAGATTTAAGAGCAGTCCTCTTGAGTCTTAGCTCGCATCGTATCTCTAAGTTCTGCAAAATATTGTGAACTTCCTCAAACTATCATATTCACTTCTCATTTTATTTCAAATCGCCTATTGCCTTTGACAAACACTTTCTATTTGTTATATTCGCTTCTCAACATATCTTGACATTACTCCGACATCCTCAATTTCTCCTCAATCTCACTTCAAACAACTTCAAATGTCTTCGAGCCTATTTTTGAACTCTTTTGCACATCTTTGAACTCATTTTGAACCTCATTCAAACTATTTTATATGCTCTCACAGACTATTTGCACCATTCCTTTATCATTTTGGGTCACTAAAAACAATGTTTGGAAATCAGTGGTGATATTTAGTACCAACTCACACCCTTCCTCTAACCTGCATTATACTTTCTAAGCCTTCTAATAGGTTTTTGTTAGGTTTTCCAGGTTGAGTATCATCACCAGGCTGGAACATCACTACAAACAGACAGGAAGAAGGCAAAAGGTTCAGATTAGGATTAAGGCAGAAGTAGGGAGGGTTTTAGAAACAATGTCAATCTATCTTGGTCAATATATAAACTGGAGAGTTCAAACAAAACTATGAGTGCTTAAATATTGAGGGCCAGAAGTATAATGGAAAAGTACAGAAGTTTACTAATGGATATTGGTGTATTAGAAATAAGATAAGTAAGCAAATGATTACTGAGACACATGAAGACTTGTCTTGTGACTTTGGTGCATGGTGGCCAGGAGTGACCATGGAAAACATTGGAAAAAGGTTAGGTTTTGGCCAAGAATCGGGATTTGATGAATTTTAACAAACCTCACTTGGCCTCTTCACAATCTGACCTACAAAAAACACCTCTTGGAATAAGCCAAAGACCTCCATCTCAGACAAGTTGGGCAAGAATAGTAAGCTCACAGGGGAAGAATGTGAACATTACATGAAGGAAGGCTTATGTCTGTACTGCCAGGAGACAGGACATGCAGCAGGGAACTGTCTGAAGTTTAAAGCTGGTAAAGCTTGTGTTTCTGCTATAACTTCTCACTCCACCTCCAAAGCTAAGTCTGACTCTGTGGACTCAGAAAAATAGTTTGCAATCCTCAGGAAACAGCCAGTGTGGCTGGGGGTTGCATTGACCTTACCCACTTGGCTGCCTATGTCCATCTCAATGTGTCTGTTCTTTCTGACTCTGACTCCCTCACAATCCTTTTATCCATTCCCCAAAAATCTGCACCTGTCCAAACTCTTATTGACTCTGGTTCCTCTCATTGTTTCCTCAACTCTTTCTTCATGTTGGATGACCAACTCAGCACAGAAGCCATACACCTGATCAGATTACAACTCTTTGATGGAACCATCATACATATGTAACTCAGGTTGTGAAACTTCCTGTTACTTTCCCTACTGATGAAGTATTCAATCTGTTATTTTATGTAACCTTGCTCAACTCTCCCTGTTCTGCCATACTAGGTCATAACTGGCTAAAGCAACACAATCCATTGATTGACTGGTCTTCAGACCATATCACTTTCTGTTCTGTAATTTATAGAAGTCAAGCACACTTGGCATCTCCTGACCAGACTTTGTCTGGGTCCTTCTAGTGGAAACCCATGGATTACCCACAACTTCCAAACCCCTCCATTCCTCCCAACATGTATTTTATCAATGCTGCTGCTTATGTGCATGCTAGCAAACTTCCTGGGGGTAGTAGCAATCTGAACTTTGACAGTATTTGCAAGCTTACACTTCTCTTGTCAATCATCACACTATTCTGAACCTTATTCTATGTTCCACACTCCACACACAAACTCAGTGGACAACAAGAAACTCTCGCTGTGCAGGCACACTACCAGGCTTATCAGCTATCTAACAATCAGTACTCCCAGCTCCTAGACCCAATTCTACTTTTGGTGCCTCAGCCCAACCATCAAACATATTTTGATGAGTCAGCTCCGGTGCACCAACTGTTAGCACCAATGCCATGTCTACACATTGCCTTCAGAACCCCCTCAGATTCTGACTCCACTTGACTATGTAGGGGATGATAGGCAACCTAATCCTGCTGATAAGGAAGCTACAGATAAAGAGGATGGACTTCCTGGTGGACCTGACAGCCCTGTGGATGACCCCGATCCTGATGATCCTGGAGATCAGCCTCCTGTAGATGGAAACCCAGACCCAGACAACAGATTTGTCAATGCACTGTTGGACCTCTCAGACAGTCTCTGCACTCTCTGCCAGAACCAAGCCCTTAAGCCCAAAAGGATCAAAGTTTGGGAACCCAACACATTCAATGGTTCCAATCCCCAGAAACTTCAGGACTTTCTAGTTGTTTGCAACCACCACTTCTGAAATTGCCCTCATGTCTTTGCTTCTGATGAAAAGAAGATCTTATTCATCATTTCCTACCTCAAGGGATCAGTAATCAGCTGGTTTTAGCCCAGCCTCAATGACCCAATGGATTCTGCCCACTGGATATGGCATTATGAGATATTCCTCGGGGAGCTAGAGAGCAATTTTAGCCCTCATGACCCTTTGAGGGACACCAAGAAAGCCCTCTCTCCAAGCTCACAATGAAGAAAAGAGGCTGTATAGTCAAGTATAATGTGGACTGTTGGGAACTAGCCTCCCAGGTCGACTGGAACAAAGCCACTCTTTGCAACTGGTACTTCCACAGCCTTCTACTCTGCCTCAGTATAGAAGTATTGTGGGGGGAAAAGCCTGACACTCTAGCAGCCTTGCACCTCAAGGCCCAAGATGCTGACAAAATCTACTGGATGCAGGAAGAAGAGAATTGCCTTAACTCCAAGACCTCTGGAAAGAAGGACTCCAAAGGTTCCCCAAACTCCAATCCTATTTTCAACTCCAGCTCCAGCAATCAGTACAAACCTCAGAACCCATCCAATTCTAATTGCACTAATCAATCCTCAACTGGTGGCTCCTCTGGATCCAAGAGTAACAAGCTGAAGGACTCCATCTCTGACAAGTTGGGAAAAAATGGCAAACTAACCAGAGAAGAACAGGAGCACCAGATAAAGGAAGGTCTTTGCCTCTATTGCAGTGAAGAGGGACATCTAGCTGGCAATTGTGGCAAGTCCAAAGCCATGAAAGCCCATGCAGCCGCAGTCACTGAATCCAAGCCAGATTCCCCAGACACAAAAAAATAGTTTGCAACCCTCAGAAATATGCCAGTGGGGCTGAGGGTTGTGTTGACCTTTCCCATCTGACTGCTTATGTCTGTCTCAACATGTCTGCTCTTTCTGATCCTGAATCTCTTACCATCCTCCTATCAATTTTTGACAACTCCATGCAAACCTGAACCCTTATCGACTCTGGCTCATCCCATTGTTTCCTCGACTCCTCTTTTGTGCTGGAAAATCATTTCATTATGGAAACCATTCTGCCAATTGGACTGCGACTATTCAATGGAATTTGCAATTCCATCATTACACAAGTCACAAAACTTCCAGTCACTTTTCCATCTGGTAAAGTGTTCAATCTGACATTTTTTGTAACCCTGCTCGACTCTTGCTGTTCTGCAGTCCTTGGTCATAACTGGTTGAAGCAATACAATCTGTTGATTGACTGGTCTTCTGGCCAAATAACTTTTCACTCTGCAGATCATAGAGGTCTGGCACCCCTGACATCTTCTGACCCTCTGACCTCCAAGTCACCTCTGAACCTTCCATGGGAAACCTGCTTACCTCCTGAAATCTCCTTTATCAATGCTGCTGCTTACATGCATGCTAGAAACTTTTTGGAGCTATTGCTTTTCAGATGATCTTTTTTCTGGAAGGTCTCACAGCCAAATCCTTGGCTGTCACCAGAAACCCAGTGGATCTTTTGGACATCCCTGAAGAGTACCGTGACCTCCCCAATGTCTTCAAGAAACAGAAGGTGGACACCCTTCCTCCACATCCCCCTTATGACCTAAAGATTGAGATGGAAGATAATGCACCCCTGCCTCTGAACTGCATGTACTCCCTCTCTCCATCTGAACTCAAAGCCTGAGTGTTCATTGAAGCCAATGTTTATTCCAGCTTCATCTGACCCTCTAAGTCACCTCATGGTGCTCCTATACTCTTTGTCAAGAAAAAGGATGGCACACTCCAGTTATGCATTGACTACCAGGGCCTCAACTGCATCTCAAAGAAAAATTGCTATCCACTCCTGCTAATCTCTGACCTCCTCGACACCCCATGGAAATCCTGCATCTTTACTAAAATTGACCTTCAACATGCTTACCACTTGGTGCACATTACTGATGGTGATGAATGGAAAATGACATTGTGGACCTGCTGATAATGCTTGACCTGGAAACCCAATAACCTTATTTTTTTCTCTGATTACATGTCAAAACACAAAGCTCACATTAAAGAAGTCCTCCAAAAACTCCAGAAACATGGACTCTATGCTTCCCCACAGAAATGTGAGTTCCACAAAGATACAATTGAATATCTTAGGTTCATCCTGTCACTAGATGGACTCCAGATGTCTGAAGACAAAGTAAAGACCACTTTGGACTGGCCAGTACCCCAGAAAGTCAAGGATATCCAGTCTTTCCTCAGATTCTGCAATTTCTACTGCAGATTCATTCACAGATATTCTGACATTGTCATTCCTCTTATCCACTTGATGTGGAAGAACTTCCCCTGGGACTTCAACAAGAAGTGCCAAGAAACTTTTGACAGGCTTAAAGAAGAATTCACTCATGCTCCAGTTCTCTCTCAGTGGGTACCAGATTTTCAGATGGTCCTTGAAATGGATGCTTCTGACTATGCCATAGCGGCAATCCTTTCCATCCACACTACTGATGGTAACATTCACCCTGTTGCATTCCACTCCCACTCCTTCAATTCCATGGAGCTAAACTATGACACTCATGACAAAGAACTTCTGGCCATCTTTGAAGCCTTCAAGCACTGGCAGCAATATCTAGAAGGCTCTGGAAACCTGATCAATGTGATCACTGATCAGTAGTGCTTAAAGGTCCAGTCCAGTCTGGTTTTTTGCCCATTTCAGTCTAGAACTGGAACTGAACTGGGTATATGTATATCTACTTTACAACAAAACTGGGACTGGGTCCTGAGTCAACTGGTCTACTATGGTTACAAGCAGTTACTGGTCCAGTTCCAACTGGTCCAGACCCACTTTGGTCCTGACCAGTCTCTGACTGGTCAGGATCAGTTATCTACTACATAGTTGTATACAATCATTATATTAAAGCACTACAATATACAAAAAAAAGAAATACAAAAAAAAACAAAAGCATCCCATGATCCTTGAATCGCGAGGCTCAAGCCCTGTGCCCATTGGCAATGGCATCATTGGTGTTGAGGTTGGAGCTGTCCCTGTTGTCATTGGCTTCCCTACTGTTGCTGGCATCCCCATTGGCACAGATGTTGGTGTTCCTGTTGGCGCTGGTGGTGGTGTTGGTGACCCTGTTGGCAATGGCATTGGTATGGTTTCTGGTGCTGGCATTGGCATGGTCATTGGCACTGGTGCTGGTGTTGGTGTCCCCATTGGTGTTACCCATTGGTGTTGGCATGGTCACCAGTGTTGGTGTCCCTGTTGGCATTTTTTGGTGTTGGTATCATTGGGGTTTTTAGCGCTGTCATTGTGTCGATGTTGGGGCTGCAATGTTGGGGATGTCAGCATTGTCACTGTCATTGTTGGCATCAGTGTTGGGGCTGTTGGTGTTGTTGATATCAGTGTTGGCATTGGGGTGGTGTTGTTTAGGTGTCATATCATGTTGTCATCCACCCTATGAGCAGGGGCTTGTAGCAGTGGGTGGGTGTTGCTGATGGGGCCATGTTGTGTTGTCTGCATTGCCGTGCACCCCATATCCACCCCATGAGCACAGAGGGCTCATGGCAGCAGTGGGAATACCTCATTGTCATGAAGTCAGAACCTACAATACAACAAAAAAAAATTAGTTAGTTAAGATTCTTATGAAATAGAACAGAATGTTACTTACCTGAGTCCAAACAACACTGGAAGTTGTTTGGACCCTGTTTTATGCATCGAAAATCACTGCATTGGCAGTATTTTGGTTGCTGGCATTGTTGGCAATGGGTTGGATTGAGTGGCATTGATGGTGGAAGTGTGGGAAATAAAAAGTGGAGTCATGAAAATTAATAAAAAAAAGTGGAGTCACTTTTTTTCATTTGTGTGAACACATGACCAATTGGTCCATGCACAGCCACAGGGTATATAAATCCTCTCAAACCTCATACAATTTTCGAGGACTATCCTTATTTTATATTACTTTTAATTAGATTATATATATATAACTTAATTACTATTGGTTAGATCTGGAACCAGTTATAGCTGGTCCTAGTTGGTTCTTTACTTTTGTGTGAGCTAAGTGAACTGTGAACTGGACTGGTGCTTGGACCAGTAGGACTATGACCGACAGTCCTATAGAACTGGTTACAGTTTTAGTTCAGTCCTTGGTCCTTTTCTGGTTCGAAGGACCAGACCTTGAAGCACTAGTTTATAGGCAACTGGGGTTCAAGAGGCCATGAAGAGATGGATGGTTAATGTATGATAGAACAATTGTGGTGTTATATCAATGACCTAATTTGAATGGTGATGCATACGACACTTGCAAAGCTAATTATGGCTTGAATATCCAGGTATTCTTCTTGCACATTTTCTGAACTTTGCTAAAATGTCTAGTCAGATTGGAAATGCACCATCAAATCTCCAAATCATGGACTTCTCACATGGTCATACAGGATCTTGTCATGATGCCCATGCATTTGAGCACACAGCTGCCTGCAGGCTGACTGGTTATTTGAAGGTAATGAATTTGCTTGGGTTGATTCAGCATACTCTTGCACAGTTCAAACAATTCCCATCCACAAAGAACCAGCATCTCTGATTACCCAGAATGCAATCTTTGACCACTATGTCTCTCATCTCTAGATACGATCTGAATATGCAATGGGGCCTCTAAAAGGACAATGCCAATGCCTGCAAGGACTTCGAGTTGCTATCAACTCAAAAGCCGATCATATCATGGCTTGTCATTAGATCACCATTGCCATTATATTGCACAACCTTGTTATCGACTTTGAGGGGGTGTCACCCTAACAGAAGAACTCAACTACCCCATCAGTGCACCTTCTCTTACACGTGCATACATCATTGTCTCAGTGCGCCACAACTGCTTACTCATCATTTCAGCAAGAGCCAGAGTTAATTGTATATATGTATTTACCTTGCTTTTATAAGCCGATGCCAGGCCTCACCTTACATTGTGACCACCAGTGATCGAGAGGCAGCGCTCATCATTAGGACAGCTGCAACCAGACAACCAATTGGATCTGGTTTAGCCAAGATTTACATTACTCTATTTGGATGACTATTTTAGGTAGTTACTAGCCAAATTCAGTAATAACCTTAAGATCAGGCACTGTTGGAAGGGTTATTGATCTGAAGTGCCCAATTGTTGACAAATAGCTAAAATCACATGTTTTGCCATGTTTGGTACTCGAATTGCCATATCACGTGACTCAAATTTTGCGAAAAAATTCTGAAGCCAAATTGTGACTCAGCTGAAGAAGTGGCTCATCACAGCTTATGTCATTATGACAGAACAATCAATTTTGAATCCTGGTCACAATCCTGTTCCCACACCAGCGCTAGAAGCCAAAATTGATGTGCTTACAGCACAAATGTCCCAGTTAGTGTCAGTATTGGCAGCATCACAGCCCAAACAAGCAGAAATAAAAGCAGAGACAGTAGAAGATAAAGATGATGAGATGGAGGAGATGGTAGAGTGGATGTCTCAGGAGGATGTGCATGCAGAGGAGAGATCTGAGAGTGGAAAAATGTGTTTACTTAAATATGTACCCCCACAAATCTTTGACGGTACCATGGAGAACACAAAATCCTTCATCAGCTCTATAGTATTGTATATTCATGGGAGAAAGCCTGAGTTTTGTACAACCGAGTCTAGGATTATGTTTGCTCTCTAATACATCCAGGGAGGGAAAGCACAGTTCTGGAGAAATGAAGCTATTAATCAAATTGCTGCAGGATATAAACTGTTTGCAACTTTCAGGGAATTTTTAGAGAGATTGGAGGCACAGTTTGAAGACCCTAATCCAAAGGCAACAGCTAATGCTAAATTAAAAACCATGCGCCAAGGTTCTCTGACAGCAGACAAATTTATTTTGCAGTTCAAGGCAGAAGCATCACAGATAGATATGGGAGAAGCTGCATTGGTAGAATTTTTGAAGGCAGGATTAAATCCCTCTTTATTCAAGTCTATCTATCAACTACCTTCTATGCCAGAGAGGTTGGATGAGTGGTATAATTGGGCAATGCATCTTGATCAGCAATATCGACAGGAACAGGCAGAGTCAAAATTGATGTATGGAAATGCCAGATTTGGAAAGTCATCAGAAGGAAAGTCCAAGGAAGGAAGGATGCCTCAGGTACAAGCTCCGAGGGCACAGCCACTGGACATGGCAGTGACACCTATTGTTAAAGAGTCAGCAGCATCAGCAGATACAATGGATATTGATTAAGTAGGGAGATGAACCCCACTTAAATGTTTTAATTGTGGGCAATTAGGGCATATAGCTAGGAATTGTAGGCAGAAAAGGAAGATTAGGGAAGTGACAATTGAGGAAGTGAAGTTGAAGGAAGATAAGCAGAAGAATTTTGTAGAAGAGTCCCGGTGAAGGTTTCCCTATTGGTGACCCAGAATCAATATAATGTATTAGTATCTGAGGAAGCCCAAAGTGAACCCGAAAGAGAAATTGAAGAGTACGACCATCATCACTTATGCAATAAAGAAAAATTCCCAGCCTTATTTCTGAAGACCCCTAAATTCTTTATTCACTCTGCGCAGATAGAACCCAAAATTAGCTTGACAGTAGGATTGAAGACAGTGGACATGCATGCAGCAATCAATGTGGAGGCATTGCTTGACAGTGGTGCTACTGGATTATTCATTAATTGATCCTTAATTACTGGAAATGGTATTCACATGCATAAACTGCCACAACCTATAATGGTGTACAATATTGATGGTACGATCAATTGTGGAGGAACTATTAATGAGGTGATGATGATATTGAAGTATCAGGATCATCAGGAATGAGCTGTATTTGAGGTGTGCGACCTTGGAAAAACCAATCTGATAATTGGATGTCTGTGGTTATGAAAGCATAATCCAGAAATTGATTGGAAAATTGGGAAGGTATACATGACTCATTGTCCTAAGGAATGTAATGTGTATAGGAGCAAAGTAAAAAAGAAGAAGAAGGAAAAGAAAGAGAAAGAAAGTTCAAGGAAGTATTCTGTTACAATGGAGGAAGTGGAAGATGAGGACATGCCAAACGGGGAAGTTCCCATCATGACCAGTAAGGAAGAACAGAAGGAAACCTTTAGGGCAATTTGTGGAGAACAGTCATGGGATAAAAATGCTGTGAAAGTGGAGAAGCCAGTGGAGGAGTGGGTGCTGAAAGCCCACCATAAATATTTGTCAGTTTTTCAGAAGAAGGAATTGGAGTGCATGCCAGTGCAAAAGCCATGGGATCATGCAATTGAGATGAAGCCAGGATTTGTGCTGAAGAAGTCAAAAGTCTACCCATTATCTCCAAAGGAACAAAAAGAACTGGATACATTCCTTAATGAACAATTGCGCAAGGGATACATACAACCTTTGAAATCACTGCAGACATCACCAGTATTCTTTGTACCAAAAAAGGATCAGAGGAAGAGGATGTGTACAGATTATAGGTATTTAAATGAGTGGACAGTGAAGAATGTGTACCCTTTGCCATTGATCTCAGAGATAATTGACAAGGTAGGAAAGGCCAAGGTCTTTACAAAATTGGATTTACACTGAGGATACAACAATGTACAAATAAAGAAAGGAGATGAGTGGAAGGCTGCATTTGCCACGTGTCAAGGATCCTTTGAGCCACTTGTCATGTTTTTTGGGATGACCAATAGTCCCCCAACTTTCCAAAATATGATGAAAGATGTTTTCAAGGATGTAATAGACAAAGGCATGGTAATAATATTCATTGACAACATTTTGATATTCATGGAGGATGAAGAAAACCATGAGGTGATAGTGCAGGAAGTGTTGAGAAGATTGGCAGAGAATAATTTATTCATTAAACTGGAGAAGTGTGTGTTTGGGGCAAGCAAGATCGAGTTCTTGGGATTAATGATTGGTCCTGATGGAATCAAGATGGATCCTATCAAGGTACAGGCAATTGTTGATTGGCCCATTGATGTGTTCAGTTGGTACTCGGTGCAGAGTCTCAACAGAAGGGGTGAACACTAAACCTACAACTGCAGGCATGCTCAGGGTGAGGGGGTTTGATTAGGGGGCCTCGGATCATCCTTTGGGGCACAGGGACTATGAAGAGGCTGGTACGGTGGTTCTCGAGGTGCGCACTAGTTGTGTATGCAAAAAGGAAGGTATGCACAACAGCAAAAAAGTGCACAATGCAAAGGGGCAAAAATGTGCAGTGCAGAAAGATGTGCAATGGGAGTGCAAAAATGCACAACAACGAGGGAGATTAAAGTGGGAGGTGTAGTGGGACAAGGACAGCACTGGGATGTGCTGCAAGGGTGGCACACAGGTTAGGGGTGCAAATGGGATGCGAGCGCAATGGGCAGAAAAATGTGCAAACAGTGCACAAAATGCGGCTATACAATAAAATGTGCAAATGGTGTGCAAACATGGCTATACAAAGGGCACACTACAAGAGTGCACAAACAAAGATGAAGGATGCAATGCAGAGATGAAAAACAGCAATACAATGAGGGGATGCAAATGATATGCAAACATGGTTATATGAAGGGCACACTACAAAGGTGCATGGACTGGACGCTGGTGCACAGACTATGTGTGACACTGACTGAGCTATGAACTATGAGGGGGGAAAAGATCCACTAGATTCTCTATCTGTCTGCCTACTATGTACAAATGGCTTATGTGATAAAAACCATAAAATAAAGTATAAAAATAGAAAGTGCCATGCACTACCCACAAGCACATCCATTGGCCCATCTAAACCCAACCACACTATGCTACTGCCTTAGCCAATAAGATTTGTGCACACTATAGCCCAATACCCAACTGTTCCAGTGTGATGCTCTATTTTTGGTGTGCATTGGGTCTCATGCGCTCTTCCCAATTAATCCACTTTGGTGTTATGTATTGCATGCTGCACCTTAGTAATAATGATGTGATCGACCTGTGCCAGTTACCAGATAAGGCAATGCCAGTTGGAAATGCAGAAGAACTATAAGGAGATGCTGTGCAAGGCCAAATAGCACCAAAGCACCAGGATTACATGAAAGCACCCAATTGCACACAGTCCAATGCCAAATAGGTGCAAAGTGCCCTGATTACATGAGAATGCACAGTTTGCTCATGCTGGAATCGTGGTGCACCTCGAATAAATGTGCCAGTAAGCTGGAAGCCATGATGTGCAGTGCAATTGGTGTGATGGATTGTTGTGTGTGTGGTAAGGATAGTGCAATGAGTGCACAGCAAAGAATGTGAGTAGTGGGTAAAGTGTAAAAGGAGCACATAAAGGCACATCAAGCATGCAATAACTGTGAAGAACAGATAAGGAGTGTGGGGAGGGCACACAGAGGTGGTTTGAAGCATAACAAGGCACATTTAGAGCACATGACAGAAGGCAGCTATGGGGGATCCAAAGGTGCAGTAGAAATGTAAAAGGTGCACAAAAGCACACAAATGTGCATGGAAGCACACAAAGGTGCACAAAAGTGCACAAAAGTGCACAGAGGCACACTGGAGTGCATGGGAGCGCATTGGAGTGCATGAAAGCAAACAAAGGTGCATGAAAGTGCACCAAGGCATGCAAAAGTGCACTGTGCAAAGTGAGTAGAAGGTGTCCAAGCAGTGGACACAATCACAAAAAATGCTGTAGTATGAGCGCAGGGTGATAGGGAGCCGTATCACCATGCCCACCCATATCAAGGAAGTTCAGGCTTTCTTGGGACTCACCAATTTTTATCATCTCTTTGTTCATAATTTTCCCAAAATTGCTGCACCCTTACACAACCTTATGCAAAAGGGAGTAGTATGGAGATAGGGAGAACAACAGCAGACAGCATTTGAGGAGTTGAAGAGGAAGTTTGTGGAAGAGCCAATATTAGCCCCAGTAGATTTCATGTGTCCCTTACAAGTGGAATCAGATGCATCCGACTTTGCTACTGGAGCGGTATTATCAATGTTATGTGAAGATGACAAATGGCATCTTTGTGCATATTTGTCTTGAGGATTGAATGATGTGGAGAGCAATTATGATGTGCATGATAAAGAGATGTTGGGAATAATATGAGCATTGGAAGCATGGAGACATTATTTGGAGGGATGTATGCATCAGATCAAAATCTGGATGGATCATCAAAATCTGCAGTACTTCATGTCCCCTAAAAAGTGTAACCATCAACAAGCACATTAGGTATTATTCCTATTGCATGTTAATTTTCACTTAGTCCACAAAGTGGGAAGCTTGATGAGGAAAGCAGATGCATTATCCAGACGTACAGATCATAAAAGGGGAGTGGAGGAGGACAATAAAAATATTACCCTACTCAAACCTGAATACTTTCGTATTTGCACGATGCATCAAGGGCATTTATTGGTGGATAGCTCAGAGACAGAAATGTTGTCTAAAATTAGGCAATGTTCAGAGATGGATGATGAAGTAGTGGAAGCTGTGAAAGTCTTGAGGGGAGAGAAGAAAGGTAATATTAAAGGAGATGAATGGGTTAAAGAACAAGGGTTAGTGTTGTTCAGAGGAAAGGTATATGTACCGAAGGATCAAGATTTACAAAGGGAGATCGTATGGTTACATCATAATATGCCAGCTGCTGCACATCCAGGAAGGTGGAAGACGTTGGAGTTGGTGATGAGAAATTATTGGTGGCCCAGAATTTCAAAGTATGTGTTGGGGTATGTGGATGGGTGTGATATGTGCATGAAGGGGAAGAGATTTCCAGAAAAGCATGCAGGGAAATTAATGCTGAACCCTATACCTAAAGCACCATGGCGAGATATATCTGTGGACTTTATCACAGAATTACCTAAAGCTCAAGGATATGATGCAATATTTGTAGTATGCAACCACTTCACAAAGGAAGTCCATATCATTCCTACTATTGCAGAAACCTCATCGTTGGGCTTAGAGCACCTCTATCTAAATCAGGTATGGCAGTTACATGGATTACCTGATATAGTTATCTCCGATCATGGATCACAATTTGCTTCTGCATTTATGTGAGAGTTAAATAACATATTGAGGATTCAAACCAAGTTATCTATGGCATATTACCTACAAACAGATGGGCAGACAGAGAGAATGGATCAGGAGTTGGAGCAGTACCTACGCATGTTTGTCAATCACTGACAAACTGACTGGCCTGAATGGTTGGCAATTGCAGAATTTTCCCACAATAATAAATTCCATTCAGCTACTCACATGTCACCCTTCTTTGCTAATTATGGGTATCATCCCAGAATGGGAGTAGAACCTCGAAGAGAAGTCAAGGTACAGTCAGTGGAGGACTTTGTATCAAAAATGCAAAAGGTGCAGGAGGAAGCAGAGGTGGCATTGATGAAAGCACATGATGATATGATGCAAAATGTGGATCGTACTCGAGCTGTTGCTTTAGAGTACAAAGTTGGTGACTTGGTATGGCTAAGTACCAAGGATTTAAATATTCCACAACCTTCAAGAAAGCTTATGGAGAAGCAAGTTGGCCCATATCCGATTTCTAAAACAATTTCACCCAATGCAGTAGTGTTAACATTACCTCAATCATTCAAGATTGATCCTGAGATTAACATTTCCTGCTTATCCCCTTACCGCCCACCCACTATTCCTGGTCAACAAACTACTCCACAACCTCCAATAATGGTAGAAGGTGCTCCAGAGTATGTAGTGGAAGAGGTTTTGGACTCATGTCTTTGATAGAATAAATTGAAGTTCTTAATCAAGTGGAAGAACTACACCGATGAAAATAACTCATGGGAACCTGAGGAGAATTGTAAGCGAGCGCATAATGCAATCGCCCAATTCTTTAAACTTAATCCAAATGCTCCACATTGCATTGCTAGAATGGTGTATAAGGGAATTTCCAGCCTTACCAAAATTTCACAGAGGGGACAGATACGATATTTTCTCGCCTGGAAGTCGAGGCATAAAAGGGGGGTAATGTTAGGAAACAGTCTTCCAACATGCCTATTACATAATAATATTTTTATTTTTATTTTGTTTTATTTTATTTTATTTTATTTTATTTTACCAAAATATGCTACCAAATGCCTATAAATGCTTTATTTGTCAGCATGGGAGTTTTCTATTTACACGCATCAATATGTACATGCATGTATGCATGCATCGGTAGCAACATAGTACAATATATGTAACATAGTATATAACCTTAAAATAAATACTGGGGGACCTCAGTTGAGTTCTCTTAGGTATTCCATCCACATTTGTGGTGCGAAACCCCTATTTCAGCCAACTAATCTATTTTTAGCCCCTCACATCAAAACCATCAAGCCCCCCATCATGCGCGCGTGCCCTGTCGTCTTCTTGTAGGAGAGCCCGCATGGTCCAGCTAGCAGAACAGTGGGTGTCACCCTAACAGTGTCGCCCTAACAGCCGACCAATTGATGATGGGGACTGGGACTTTGGATTTAGCCATGGGGGGGGGGGGGTTAAAAAATGAATGAATGAGTGAGAAAAGTACAAGAGTTGGTACAATAGATGAATGAGTGTAGATATTGATATTGGAGCGTCGAAGGCTCCTTCAGCAGTGTCACACTCGGTCGCAAGTCGGACAATCACGGCCCGCGAAAGTCGCGGCTGGAACTTTGAACGTGACTAATATGATCGGGATTGGGCATGCTGTACTTTCCAAATTATATTACATAACTGCTAAATATGTACTCAGATTACAACTGCCGCACCCTGGGCCCACTGTCTCGAGTTTCAACTGCCCTAGCTTTTGCCCGCCCGTGCCCGTGGTGTTAGTTGACGACATGATCGGATCAAGCAAACTTATATGTTCGATGGGAAGGTTGGGTGTCCAGCGGACTTGGTCTGATGGGGCTCAAAACATGGGGATAATCGTTTAATCATAACTGTGTTTCCTAGGATGGAAGCAAGGAGACTGATCGTCAAACCCTTCAGGAATTTTGATAGCCTATACTATCGGTGGGGGTCAGTACATAAATTTGTAAGTTTGGTAATAAGGTCACATCCTTGTACGCTAATTCTGATGTCTAGCTTGCCCTTCGAATCGAAATTCTCTATCCCTTTCGCCAATGGAGGACTTACTATCAGCCTTTTCGTCCTCGTCTGGATCGCTGTTTCCTATGTTCGTCGTAGGCGTGATCTTCCTCCAGGACCCATTCCAATACCTATATTCGGCAACGCTCTCCAGATCCCAACCGAAAACACCTGGCTCTACTTCAAGTCTCTGAGCCAGAAATATGGGCCCATTGTCAGGCTTACGATCGCTGGAACTGAGGTCATCGTACTTGACGACATCGAGGACGCTAATGAATTAGTCTGTCAAATTTATCTCGACTGCTGCCTGTGCTGACACGAATCACATCGTTTGTAGCTTGTCAAGCGCTCTGGAAACTACTCGTCCCGCCAACAAATCGTGTATGGCGCCAAATACCGCTCAGATAACAAGGTAAACCTTTGACCGTTTGCTTCATTAGCTATCGGATGTATTCTAATTCATATCTGTAGCGTCTGGTCCTGTTACCCTATGGAATGGAGATGAAGAAACAACGTGCTGCCATCTTCCAGATGTTGAATGCTAAAGGTAAGCACCGTCTAAGCTTACTGTAATCGTATAAGTTAGTTAACTTGTTTTAAGTTGTTGGGGGATACGAACAAATACAGGAACATGGGAGCGCGAAACTTCTCTCAGACATCCTCGACAATCCATCCAAAGCTTACATCAATGCGAAATGGTTCACTGCTGAAACTCTCATGACCCTCATATATGGAAAAACGTTCAGCACTGACGGAAAGGATCTGAAAACTCTTCTACATATTTTGGAGACATTCATTCAAGACATTCATCCGGCCCGACATCTGGTCGATACGTTCCCGGTTCTGGACCGTCTTCCGAACTGGTTGGCACCTTGGCGGGTCGAAGCTCTGAAGAAATACGAGGGAGATAGTGGAGTGAGTTGCCCGAGAACGAATAGGTGACATGTGCTTACCGACGCCATTCAGTTCTACACTCGCCTTCTCAAGGATGTTAAAACTGCGATGAATAACGGTGCTGACCTCGAATGCTTCGCGGCCCGTCTCTGGGAAGGCGTCGGGAAACTGGGACTTGATGAAGTTTCCATGGCATTTGGTAAGTTTTCTAACGCGTGGGCCATTGCCTGTTCTACTATGGCACCTCTTACATCCTCTTTCACAGTTGCTGGTTCCACTTTTGAAGCAGGCACCGACAACACCGCTGGTTCGATCCTTTGGTTCATCGAAGCAATGATGCTGTATCCCGACGTCATGAAGAAAGCACAGGCCGAAATAGATTCTGTTCTTGGTGCTCAAGCAGACACCGCCCCTGGATTCCGACACCTCGAGCAGTTACCGTACTGCGTCTCACTCACGAAAGAGGTGTTTAGGTGGATGCCCGTCGCGCCTGTCGGTGGACCGAGACAGACCATGAAGGACGATGAGTACAAGGGATACCGTATCGCAGCCGGCACCACCATCTTCGTGAATGTTTGGAGTATTCACCACAACGAATTCATCTACCCCGAACCTTTTGCATTCAAGCCAGAGCGTTTCCTTCCCAAGGATGGCTCAGTTCTGGGTGCTGAGTCGCTCAACGAGGGACATTATGGATTCGGATTTGGGAGACGGTGAGATGTTTGTTCTCGCTCCTTTTCTTATCTAATTACATTTTCGCATCAGTACCTGTCCCGGCCAATATCTCGCCTCTAAATCTGTATGGATTGCCATCGTCCGATTGCTGTGGGCCTTCGATATCCGTCCCCCGTTGGACACAAGCGGAAAACCTATCCTCCCAGATCCAAAAGCTTGTCGCAATGGTATCACAGCGTGCGTTTCTGTTCTCTAGCGTACTTGATTGCCACTTTTGATGCTTGGTTCTCAAACGTAGTGAACCTGCCGCTTATGACGTCGTGTTGAAGCCTCGCTCAGCAAACCATGTTCATACCATCAAAACGATGTGCGCCGCTGAGGTAGATGTATAAATCGGTTACTCCCTGTTTAGTCCGACCGTTTTTCGCGTCACAATGTCGTATATTCCTTTCCACTTTCTTGTATTGGTATCCAAACTAAAGTAGCCGGGAAGCGAACCAATTAAGAACGAAAATCTGACCCAGTTGCTTTTGGCGATACGGTTCTGCAAACCCTCTTCTACTTTTGGAGCATCAATCAGATCCTTGAACATTTTCCAACAAATTGGCTCTGGTGCACCTTCAGTCAGTGCAAACCTCATGTCTACTTGCACTCAGCAGTCTTCGGCCTGTAATCCAGAAAATTTATGTGAAGCAACTTCTCTCAAGTAGATAGGGGACATTGATCCTGAATGCTCTGGTGCGGAAGATCCAGACCCAGAGGACAGACCTCCCAGTGGACCTGATGATCCTAGTGGTCCTGACAGCCCTGGGGGCCACCCTGATCCCAATGACACTGATGATCAACCAAGAAACCCTGACACAGGGGATAGGTTTCTTGATGCTCTCTTTGACCTCTCAACCAGTCTCCATACCCATTGTTAAAGTTGAGCACCCAAACCCAAGAAGATTGAAGTCCACATCTCAACACTTTTGACAATTCCAACCCAAAGAAGCTCTGAGACTCTCTAGTCTCATGTAACCTTCATTTCCATGATCATCTGCACATATTTTCCTCTGATGTGATGAGAAAAAGATCCTACTCATCCTTTATTATTTAAAGGGATGATCCAATGGATTCTGTAGAGAATCAATCCTAGATAAGAGTGTAAACACAGTTAATGCATGTATATATGGTGTTCCGTTAATGTCTAACTAATTATGTAGGGTATATATATTAGAGGTCATAAAGGTAACTAAGTGCCAAAGGATTTATTAATAATGCCGACACACCATAAAGGGATATCGGTGATGGGATCGATTTAATAATGCCGACACACCATAAGGGGATATCGGTGATTGGATCAATGAACGTATCGTCGGATACGATGCTACATGTTCACGGTGTATATCTCAACACTCCTCCTCACCGGGAACACTCCTCCTCGCATGGAATCGGATTAGCGTAGGCCTAAGAACGAGTGTAAATGCGTGAATTGTTTGACGTCTAGTGCTTTTGTGAATAAATCCGCAACGTTATCCTTGGTATTGACATATTGAAGCTGTAAGGCGCCAAACTGAACTTGCTCGCAAAGGAAATGATATTTGCTATTAATGTGTTTAACCCTTGAGTGAAGCAAAGGGTCCTCGGATAGTGTCTTGGTAGCCGTGTTATCGCAAAGAATAGTCGTGGGGGAAGACTGTGGGTATCTAATAGCATTGAGTAGTGTGCATATCCAGATACATTCCTTCATGGTCTCAAAGGCAGCAACATATTCTGCTTCACAGGAGGATACTGCAACAACCTTTTGTTTCCTGGAAGTCCAAGAAAGAGCACCGGACCCAAGGTTGCAAGTATACCCTCCCACACTTCAACATGTATCAAGGCAATTGGCCCAGTCAGAGTCGCTAAACACATGAAGGAAAATAGGATTGTTTCCACCCAGGTGAAGTTCAAGATCGCAGGTTCCCTTTAAATATTGGACCAGCCATGTTGCTGCATTCCAGTGCTCAAAAGAATAACTGTCAAGATATTGGGATAATTGTTGTACAGCGTATGCGATGTTGGGACATGTAGAAATGGCAAGGTGAAGGAGACAGCTGACAACGGAATGGTAAGGTAGTTTGTTGAGTTGTGACAGATCATCTGTGGACATATTCTGTTGGTTCACACATTGTAATTTAATACTGGGCTCGAGGGGGGCAGAAACAGGAGTAGCATCTCTTTGGCCAAATTGGTCAACAATTTTATCGATGAGGGCAGTTTGTGAAAGTGTGACCATGCATAGATGATGGTCCCAGGTGATGGCAATACCAACAATGAAGCAGGCAGTACCAAGCTCAGAGATTGTCCAAACTTCACACATTTGATTTTTGAAGTATTTGTTTTCATCCTTGGAGTCAGCAATAGACAAATAATTGTCGATGTGTACAGCAGCAATGATAATGCCTATGTCCAATTTCCTGTAATAAATGCAAGACTTACAAGTAAGGTGTGTAAAACCCCAGGTAATCATTTGAGCATTGAGGGTCTGATTCCATATTCGTCCACTCTGCTTCATGCTGTATAACCCCCGCTGAAGCTGCCAGACCCAGTCTTCATGACCTTATTCTTCAAATTTTTCAGGTTGTTGCATGTACTGGACTTCATCTTTGGGGAGTATCCCATATAGGAAGGCAGTTTTGATATCTGTCTGTTGGGCATCCATTTCAGAGAGGTGGCTATGTGAAGCAAGATCCACTAAGATTCCATGTGCACTGTAGGTGAGGTCGTCTTTGTATAGTCCCTACCATAAATTTGTTCAAAACCTCGAAAAACAAGTTGAACTTTCCATCTCATGGTGTGGCCACTTTCATCGTGTTTGATATGGAACACTGGTCGGCCCCTAAAAATCCGTTTACCTTGAGGTACATCGCCTCTGGGAATAAGTTTGTAAACTCCCATACCCCTCAGGGACTTCAATTTGCCCAGATATCCTGCCCGCCATTGTTCTGCATCCCCCGAATTCTTTGCCTCCTCCCAGGTTTTGGGTTCGTCCTCAAATTGGAGCAACTCAGGATCAAAGTCTGCCATCTCTGAAATTAAGGCCTGGAGTTGATGCACTTGATTGCTCAGATCAAGATTGTCAAATGATTGACATAGTTCATCAATGGCATCACAATCATGATCAATGGTTTGATTGGGTATATGATCAGGATGTTCTGATCAGGCAGCTTGGCAGCTCTGCATTCACAGTGGGCATCTTTGAGCTGGGTGGCACTGTCTCAAGATTCTTGAACAGCTGCTGCAGTTCTAGTGATGGTTGGTCCACCATTTGGGTGTTTCACAGTGGGGATAGGTACATGGGATGAGCAGAATGGAAGGGGGGGTGGAAGTGAGTGTATCTTGTTCCTCTCTGATGGGGTCGTTTGACTTGGTAGTGTCCAAGGAGTAGAAAGAATCATCATCCTCATCATTGTTTGTGGGCAACAGGATGAAAATTGGTTCATCCCAAGCTCAACAACATTGTTCAAGGGTAGTGGGGTAGGACATGTCCAGCATGGCTTTCAAGAAAATGGACATGATAAGAACTGTGAACTTTTCTTGTGGCCTGATTATAGCATTGGTCTGGAGTAAAGACAATGGGTGCACCTGTAAGTGTACCCTTTTTGGCCATATCCCAAAGGGATTGATAGTTTGCATGGCCAAGGCAGCAGTGCCAGGTCTCCAGATCAGGGGACTTGTGGATAGTGAACATGTGGTCAGTAGCAGCTGAGTAGAGGTCAAGTGAATATAATTTCTTGTTGGAAAATAGGGTTTCACAGGCAATGAGTGCTCCAGTAGATTTATCTGTGACCCAGCATAAGGAATTATTGAAATGTGCAACAGCGTTCAAGTCGTTGATAGGTCCACTGCACATGCTAAGGTCTGGAGAAGGATTCAACTTGTATCGACACATTATGATATGCACTCCGAATCACTACGAATGCCACGAAATCGACCTCAAATCCTTTTCAAACTATTTCACACTATTTCGGATGACTTCGAACTATTTTGAACACTTTCAAACTATTTCACAACACTTCAAATGACTTCGCAGCATTTCAAACGACTTCAGCTGCCATATAGTTGTCTTAAAACACTTTCAATACACCATGCTCAACCAGAGTGAGCTATTTAGTTGCATATCGAGCACTACCGGACACAAGGAGAGACTACAACAGAGTTAGAATGCGATAAGTGCGTTTTTGTATTTCATTGAGATATTAAAGCAATAGAACAAGAACTCTTACTATATTGGGACAATGTATGTTTCACTTATTATCATCTTTCATTTTGTTTCATGTTTTACAATACCTTTATTTGCTGTGCACATTGCCTCATGTTCTACAATTGTTATTATTTCCTTTTTAGTACTATTCCTTCAGATTGTATATAGACTTGTATTAGTTAGAATAACGGAACAATAGTAATGGGGAACAGCACAAGTTACCCTCTCACTCATCATCAGATTTAAGAATTGTTCTTCTTAGTCTTAGTTTGCATCGTATCTCTAAGTTCTGCAAAATATCGCGAACTTCCTCGAAACTATCGTATTCGCTCTCCATTTTATCATCCATCGCCTATCGCCATTCAACAAAAACTTCACATTCGTTAAACTCGCCCTTTGATATACTTCAAACCTCTTCAAACTTCTTCGGGCCTACTTCGAACTATTTTGCACAACTTCAAACCTCTTTTGAACCGTTTCGAACAACTTTGTATGCTCTTACAGATTATTCGAACCATCCCTTATTATTTCACATTGCTAAACACATTGTATTGGTCTCAGCGGTGATATTTAGTACCAACTCGCACCCTTCCTCTGACTCATGTTATACCATCCGAAGCCATGTAGTAGGTTTTGTTTGGGTTTCTGGGTTGAGTATCATCATCGTCAGTGAGGGAACTGATGGAAATAAGTTAAACTGCCACATTTGGGATGTAAAGCACATTATGTAATAATATTGATGTGCCTCAGGCTATGCATAATCTTATGTCACTGACTCCAATAGCAACAATGGAAGATCTCCCAACACCTTTCACAGGGTGGGGTGAGATTTGGTGAAGGGTAAGGAAGTCAGCCCTTGTCTGGTGAAATGTGGACCATCATGCCTGTATCAATACTAAAAGGAAAATTGATGAGGGAAACTTGGAAATGTTGAGTTTGGTTAAGTGGTTCAACGGGGAATGCACCCTCCTCAGGAGTTGAGGTGTTGCATGTCCAGTCAATGGTTGTAATCGCCTCCTCCTCAATGACAAGCCAATCCTCATATTCAATCTCCTCAATCGATGCTGTGGAAAGTGGGTCACTAGCAAGTCCAGCAAATGGGGTATAAGTGTCACGTTGAGCCTTTACAGGATCAGAGTCTACCATAACTATGAAGGTGCATCCGTTAACATCTTTCACAGTGATTGGGACCTTTGGATTAGGGTTGAGTGAATTGTCAGCCTTTTTTTCTTTGTCCCAAGCCACTTTTTGAGCTGCCACAGATTCTTCAATTGTTTTTCCAGCCATTCCTCCCCCTGCCTTGATGCAGTATTCAGTTGAATGTCCTGTTTTCTTGCAAGTGGGATTCCCACAAACAAGTGTGTTGGATGGCTTCATCAATTTAGTGTGAGCAGTGAGAGCCACAGAAGACCAGGAGTCCATGCAGTGGTCATTCTTGAAAAGGAATTGTTCATTCTCCAAAAATAAGTGGATATCCTTTGACATATAAGGAGATTCCTTTGTGGAGGCAGCAATGTCACAGGAAATGATGGAACGTGCATGAGGGAAATTATCACTGAAGGAGTTTAGAAGAGCAATGCAACAAAGGAGATTGGGTTTGATATCCCCCATAGCAAATGGGTAATCAATAAGAGTGCAAATTCTGTCAGCTGTCTCTGGAAGAGGAATCTCATTGGTGCACTGAATAGTGAGAGCCTGTTGTAATAATTGGACTTGTAGAACTGGGCCCTCACTCTGGTGTCATTTGCAGAGTGCCTCCCAATTTATGGTCATATCCTTTTCCATGTCAATGAAAGGGAGTTTGGATGGAACAATGCTGGATGCAAGAAATACATATGCGAGACAGGAGTTGGCCTTCCAGTTGATTAACGCATGAGTTTCATAAGTAGTGGGTGCAGGAATTGTGCCAGCAACATATTCATCGAAACCATTTAATGAAATGGCAATGGTAATTTTCTTGCACCATTCTTTGTAGTTAGATTTGAGTTTCTCGAGTTTCTCACCAGAATATTGAACCGAGAGTTTGATCGGAGTAATAGTTAATGGGTCCTCTCCCAACACTAAGCAGGCTGAGTGCATTGTGTCAAATTATTTTAAGAATACAAACATGTCTCAAGTCAGTCAAGGCAACACTAACCTATCCCCCTTACCCCTTTCCCTCCCCCCCTACCCAAATTAAAATCTTGGGAGCACAAGCTACATATATCATGGTGTCCATGCCCTCCCAATGATTATTAGAATTGAAAATCGAGCTGCAGACCACAGATATGGGGCAAGTACTCAGTGTCTCTGCTCTCCTGGACTCAGGTGCCACAGGCCTTTTCATTGATTCACACCTGGTTCAACAAAAACAACTCAATACCTGCTCACTATCTTGACCCATACCTGTCTACAATTCCCCAAATGAAGCTGGGGCAATTCAGGAGGTTGTTGACCTAGTTCTCCAGTACAAAGATCATAGTGAACAGGCTCTCTTTGCTATGATCAGACTGGGGAAGCAGGAGGCAATTTTGGGCTACCCATGGTTTCATGACCACAATCCTGAGGTTAACTGGGTAACAGGTGAAGTCATAATGAGTTGTTGTCTCTCTCGTTGCCATACTTGCTTCACTGAAGGCAGATAGGATCATTGAGAGTGAAAGGTCCTCTTACAGTACACTCGAAAGTGTTTTGCTGGTCCAATGCCTGTGGTTAATGTGGACTTGGAAGATGTCCCAGATCTTGCACCTGACTCTGATGATAATGAAGAGGAGGTGGAAGAGATTGAGGAAAATGACTGAATATTCTACACTGACATTAATACTTTGCATGAGGTGCATGCTACCTCGAACATCTCCCAGTGCCTTGTGGAGGCCTTCCACAAGAACAGTGCATCCAAATCCTTTGCTGCCCAAATCCTTCGCTGACTCCATGCTTCCTCACCTGCATGACTTTGAGGATGTCTTCTCCAAGAAATCCTTTGACTTCCTTCCTAACTGTAAGCTGTGGGATCATGCAATTGGGCTCATTCTAGGTGCCACACTCTCCTCCTGAAAGGTCTATCCTCTCTCCCCTGAAGAACAATAACAACTCGACAAGTTCATCGATGAACACTTGGCTTCAGGTTGTATCTGCCCTTCAAAGTCACACATGGCCTTGCCCTTCTTCTTTGTCAAAAAGAAGAATGGGTTCCTTCAACTGGTTCAATACTATTGACACCTCAATGACATTACAGTCAAGAATCGCTATTCACTACCCCTCATATCCAAACTCGTCAGCCAACTCTGTGGGGCACATTACTTCACCAAGCTCAATGTCTACTGGGGTTACAACAATGTACAGATAAAGAAAGGGGATGAGTGGAAGGCAGCTTTTTGCATGAATTGTGGTCTTTTTGAACTGCTTGTCATGTTCTTTGGTCTCACTAATAGTCCTGCCACCTTTGAACAACATCTTCCATAATCTCATATTGAAAGGCATTTGTTGGAGCAGACTACATACGCTGCACAGAGGAAGAGATGACACGTTCCTTATAACCTACCTGGGGTTTAGTTAGTCTTAGAGCTAGGGTTTAGCAGAGGTAAGAATACTGTATATCTACTACAGTACAGGTTCTCCTTATATATATAATAGTAAGGATGTCACATGACTCAGGAATGTGTTTACCACATGTATGCACAGTAAGTGCAGTAACATGTGTGTGCTGCATGCATTGCCTCATGTATGCAGCATGCATCAGAATTTAATTTCAACACCCCCCCTCAAACTGTACAGCGCTCTAAGCAGCTAAGTTTGAATCTCGAAAGTAATTCCGAGAGAGTCTCTAAATTTCCTGAATAGGATGGCGCCAAGGTTCTTTGTGAACATGTCAGCTGGATTATCACTTCCAGGAATGAAAACGACTGTGACTTTGTCATTTTCTATGCATTCATGGGTATAATGGTAGTGAATGTCTATATGTTTGGTCCTTCTTTCCTGAACTGGATTTAATCCGATAAAGATGGATCCCTGATTATCAGTGCAGATTGGTATGTGCTTCAGTACATATCCAAGTTCCTGGAATAAGGACTCTATCCACACTATCTGTCGACAAGTGTCAGAGAGAGCCATATATTCGGCTTCTGTGGATGACAGTGCTTTTGTAAATGGGACTGCCAGCACACAATGCCACTCGCTAGAGTAGCAAAGTAACCTGTTGTAGATCAGCATTTGACAGTGTCAGCTGCCCAATCAGAATCTGTGAAGGCCTGTAGCCCCTCGGACTTCTCACCATCATAGACAATGTTATATTTCTGGGTTCCCACCAGATAGCGCATGATGTACATTGCTTTGTCTAGATGTTCTTGGTTAGGATTAGCTGAGAATTGCAACATCTTGATTACCACATAAGCGATATCAGGTCGCGTTCCAAGTATCAGATACAATAAAGATCCAATCACAGACTGATATTTTGATCTAAGCATCGCATTGGGCGTTGCTGTGTTTTCCGATGGTCTGTAACCAGTCGGGAGTGGAGTGGGGTCACTTTGGCATTTGTCATCTAGAATCTCTCAAGCACTTTGGTGAGATATTCAGTTTGATCAAGTTTGACTTTGCTTGCAGTCTGGGTGATGCGCATGCCTAAGAATTCCATGACTTTTTCAGTACTACGGCACTCCCAATGCTTTAGACAAGCATTTTTCTTTTCATCCACAAGTTTCTTGTTCTTCCCCATGAACAAGCCATCATTAACATAGACAAGTGCAATAACAATGCTGCCTGTCTTAGGATCCTTGTGTATGAAAATGCCGGCATCGGAGCTGGCACGCACAAACCCAATAGTGTGCATAAATGCCTCCAGCTCTTTCCACCATGCTAGTGAGGCCTGTTTAAGGCCATACAATGCTCGGCATAAGTGCATTACTTTGCGCTCTTTTCCCTCGAGTCTGAAACCCTCGGGTTGATCCATATAGATCTCCTCATCTAGTTTGCTGTACAAAAATGCAGTTTTTACATCTAGGCTGGTCATATACATGCCCTCTAGAGATGCAAGGGCAAACATGAGGCATACAGTCTCGTAGCGGACTACCGGTGAGAAAATCTCATCAAAATCAATGCCTTTGACTTGTGAAAAGCCTTTGGCCACGAGTCTGGCTCGTTTTCTTCCATCCAATTTTATGGAGAAAACCCATTTATTTTTGATCATTTTTTGATCATGTGGAAGATCAACAATGTCATAGACTTGTCGCTTATGAAGAGCCTCTAATTCTTCATGACAAGCTTGTTTCCACTCACGTTGCTGCTGCCATGGTAGGCATGCAATATCGCGAAATTGGTTTGGAACTTGGCTTATTTTGCTCGATGGTTTGACTGCTTTTGACAATAGCCAGCGAATAAGCTTATCTCCTCCTTCCTTGGTTATCTTTTTAATATAACCTGCTTCATCCAGTTTCCCCATTGGGTGATCATGTTCTTGATCATTGGAATCGGGCACACTCTCATGGGATGCCAAACTCGGTCCAGCAACTGGTTCTTTCTGTTGAGATTGTGGTTGTGTTTGGTTATGATCTGAATCTTGACCCACAGATCTCTTCCAATATCAATTATGTGCAATGTCTCTCTCTATATCAGAGGTTAGTCGCTTCTTTCCATAGGTATTGCCAGGACGGTTTGGGATGTTCCTCTGCCTGCCTGATCGACGGGGCAATTGCTGCCATTTTGTTGATCATCACGTCTTAGACGAAAGTCTTCAGTGGTTACTGGAAGTGGCGGAGGAGGAGCATCTGTCACATCATCATGTGCCTTTTGCTCACTTGGTATATCATCATCATCATTTTCTGATGATGGAGGAAGGGGTGGATTTTGTGGCGGTATAGAATCATCACCATCTGTTCCAGATGAGTGGTCATCATCTTCTGGTTCTGGAGGTGGAAAATCACCAAAGTCTGTATTGGCAGGAGTTTTAGCTCCAGGACAGCATGGGAACAATGTTTCATCAAATAGTGCTGTAGCACCAATGAATATTGTGCCACTAGGTCACATGAAACGGTATGCTTTAATGCCATCTTCTAATCCAAGGTACATCATCAACTCCGATCAAGGAGCCAATGTGTTTGGATGCTTCTCCTTGGGTAGGTAGACGTAAGCACCACAACCGAAAACCTTCAGATCGTTTAGATCTGGGCAGACCTTTGTCAGGTCCTCAACCAGTGTCAGCCATTTCAGGCACCTTATCAGGGTTCGGTTGTATAGGTTTGTTGCATGTTCAATGCAAAATTCCCATCATGATTGTGGTAGACATGCGGTAAATCACAGGGTTTGTGACTTTTCCATTATTGTCCTTATGGCACGCTCTGTGCACCTATTCTGTTGGTGAACGTGGGGTGCAGACATCTCTATTTTGATGCCAAAGTCCTTGAGCACATTTTGTAGCTCACGATCTTTGAACTCCCCCCCTAGATCAACACACCAATGCTTGATTGTAGTGCAATACTTTGTCAAAGCCACTGCCCGAAATTGTCTGATGGCTGCAGCAGTGTCAGATTTCTTTACAAGGCATTGGACCCAGATATGTGATGTCTTGTCATCCAGAAATACAATAAAGTATTTATGTTTATGGTATGATAGTACTGGGAGTTTCTTCAGATCGGAATGTATTAATTCAAAGGGTCTTTCTGCACGTGAATCTGATTTGGGAAAAGATTTTGAGGTCATTTTCCCTTCAGTGCACCCTGGACATATAATTTTGTCTTTAGAAATAATTAAATTCCTTGGGAATTTTATGGTGCTATTAGGCATCTTCCCTAGCGCCTCTTTGGACAGGTGTCCAAGTCGCCTATGCCAAGTCGAGTAGTCTGCGACGTACATCGTCGCGACATTGATTCCCTTGGTGCTCAATATATGAGTCTGAGCCCAATAAATTGTGTCACGTTTCATAAGAGGGACACAATCCATAATTGGGTTTCCTTGCTTGAAAAATGAAATGTGTGCAGAGGAACCATGCACATCACTTCCGTCTTGCAAGAAGATGCCCATTGACAGTAATCGAGCATTACAGTCGGGTATGTATTAGATGGGGTATAATCGTGTTTCATGCGTCTCTGACTTCCCATGACATACTACCTGATGTCTAACGAAGACTGCTCCTTTCCCTACTATATGAGTAGTACCCATGGCTGTTTGAACCAGGGTAGAGTCCTTTCTCGGTAAAGGCTCATAAGAAGCAAAATCTTTAATTTCACCAGTGAAGTGTTTTGATGCACCTGAATCCATGATCCAGTCAGCACCTTTCTTACAATTTCCATTTGCACACATAACACATATATTAAGATGTAAATTGTTCCATGATACATTTAGTAGCAGTAAAATTTCACATGAAAAGTTTGCTGTAATCATTGGAATATTAATTCTTGTGCTTGTGGCAAGGAAAAGGACTGACCTTTCATCATATGTACCTGTTTCCAGTGGTTCATCGATGAGCATTTCGTCGACAGCTTTCCATACTTCTTCATCAGAAACTGCAGGTTCCGATCCAAGGGAGATGCCATCGTCTTCTACCTCTATGATCCTTGGTTCTGGTTCAATCTTCCTCCTCTTACCTTCTCGCACTGTTAGGTGCTCTTCCAGCGGTCACAGATCTTTCGCGCTGCATGGGAGATTCATTTGTGCGAGGGTGTCTCGAGCCTGCTGATATTCGGTGTAGACCAAATGAGAGGTAGAGGCCACACCCATGTATGCCTGTGCAGGCGGTTGGCGGTGAGGATCTTTTGTGGGAGTATGTTCATGCTTCTCGATGCGCTGGATGAGTGGCATCAGTGGTATGATGGTGCCATTACCATTTATGGTAGTAAATGCATTTGAGGCGAGGTGGGTATGTTTCTCTTTAGGCTTTTCCTCTTTAGTCTTTCTGTCCCCACATCATCCACGCTTTCAGGACGAATCTCCACTGTTGCCCTGAGATTGCCATTTGGGGTTTCCCCCTTTGTACTTGACAGCGGAAAGCTTGGTGGCCTGAGGCAGGCTGATGGGCTTTCCAACTGCCATGCACCATGAGGCCTCAGCGACAATGGAGTCCTTGACATGTTTAAATGTCAAGGCTCTAGTAGCGGTCGTGTTAAGGACTGTGGCAGATAGAGAATCGTACTCATGCGGCATCGCGGCGGGTAGGATCATTGCCTGTATTAATTCGGGGATGGCAATGTTGGCAGCCATAAGGCGCTCAAATTTGTCAGCCATCTTGGCAATCTCTGGCATGGGATTTGCAGCCGGAATTTTGATTGTGATTGCAGACCTAAAGTCTGCAAAGACTTGGAAGGGGCCATTGACACCATAATCGGTGCGGATGAGATCCCACACCTCCTCAGCAGTGTCCTTGGTGTTGGCACGCTGCCGAATAGAGGGGGCCAGGCAGAGCACTAGGCTACCAATAGCCTGGTCATTCTTGTTGCTCCAGGTCTGGAGCTTGGCATTAGCATCCACTACTAGTGCAGCATTCGTCGCCGTCAAAGGAGGCGCCAGAGGTGGTTTTAGTTCCATCCCACTAGTTATTTGCCAGAGGCCCTGAGACCTGAGCCACACCTTCATTGAGTTGGCCCATTGAATGTAGTTAGAGCCATCGAAAGTTTGTACGAGTTTTTCAAGAGTTGAAGACATGATGTTATAGTGGCAGCTGGTAAAAGCGCTCAATCAGTCCTCTCATTCAAGAAAACACGTTCCATAATCTCAGGCAAAAACACTCCTTCAGAGTGGTTAACCCTAGTCAACCTGGGTTTTTAAATGCAGCTTGCAGGGAGTGCAATGCAGCTCACGAAGAGTGCAAGGTTACAATTTGGAGACAATGAAGTCAACATCGTTCGCAGCCAGTTAAGGCGCGTTCGCGACGTGCCCAGCAGGGCCCATAACCTGTTGGAGCAGACTACATACACTGCACAGAGGAAGAGATGACACGTTCCTTATAACCTACCTGGGGTTTAGTTAGTCTTAGAGCTAGGGTTTAGTAGAGGTAAGAACACTGTATATCTACTACAGTACAGGTTCTCCTTATATACATAATAGTAAGGATGTCACATGACTCAGGAATGTGTTTACCACATGTATGCACAGTAAGCGCAGTAACATGTGTGTGCTGGATGCATTGCCTCATGTATGCAGCATGTATGAGGATTTAATTTCAACAATTGAAGCTGTGGATTGTTAGGGATGGCAACGTATGTAGTCTGCTCCAACATCAATGACGACTCATCTCTCAGCACCATGACTCACTCATTGCTGGCCAGCCCAGGCATTAGAAGACATTGGAGCTCATATCACAAAATTATTGGTGGCCCCAGACGTCTCAACTCATTGGTCAGTACTGTCATACCTGTGATCTCTGCTTATGCACCAGGACTCCACAGTGCAAGCTCATGGGTGAGTTACACCCCCTTCCAGTCCCAGAGAATTGTTGGGACATCATCAGTGTCGACTTTGTGGTGGAACTACCAGAGTCCAACAGGTTTGATGTGGTAATGTGCACAGTCAACTCTGCTGAAAAGTGAGCTCATTTTATCCCCACTCATATGACTGTCACTGCACTTGGAGTGGCTTGACTCCATTTGCACCATGTGTGGAAGCTCCATGGAATGCCTGGTGCATTCCTCTGTGATCGAGCACCACAGTTCATTGCAGAGTTCACCCAAGAGCTGTACTGCCTGCTGGGGATCAAATTCCTTGCCTCGACCACCTACCACCCACAGACAGATGGACAGATAGAGTGAGTTAACCAAGAACTGGAGCAGTACATCCATATCTTTATCAATGAGTGATAGGACAATTAAGAAGATCTCCTCCCCATGGCTGAGTTTGGATACAACAATCACATCCACTCCTCTATCCAACAAACTCCCTTTCTCCTTGACACAGGGTGACACCCACACATGGGCTTCAAGCCTCAGCAAGCACCCTCACACTTGGAGATGGTGAACGAGTTCACAGAGTGGATGAATGACACCTTGGAGGAGGCAAAGTCAGCTTTGGCTAAGGTGAAGGACAACATGGTGCACTTCTACAACCAGTGTCACTCACCCACACCCACATATAATGTTGGTGATCATGTCAACCTTGACTCTAGTGACATTTCCACTATGTGTCCATCCAAGAAGCTCACCCACTGCTTTCTTGGACCATTCCTCATCACTAGACGCATCGGATTGCATGCCTACCACCTACAGCTACCACAGTCAATGTCCAAACTCCACCCCATCTTACATGTCATCAAATTGCTGCCTGCTTTCACAGGTCCATTTTCCAGATGGATAACATGACCTCTTCCACCACCTACAGTGATCGAGGGCAAACCTCAGTATGAGGTCGAGTCCATCCTGGACAGCCACTTGTGCCGAGGCAAATTTAAATACCTAGTGCACTGGAAGGGTTATGGGTACAAGGAGAACTCTTGGGTTGCAGAGTCCGATGTGAATGCCCCATGACTGGTCAAGAAATTTCACCAGCAACATTCCTTTGCATCTCAGCCCATCCAAGCGTCCGACTTCGGGCAGATACAGTTTTGAATGCATTGGAGTGATGCATCATAAGGGGTAAGAGGAAAGGAAGGCACCCCAGCCATCTGGGCAATTTTCTGCATTTGTCCCATATTTTTTTATATTTTATTTCACTCTATTCTGCCTTTACTATGATTTTCTATGATTTTATGATTATTTTACGATTATTTTTTGGTTTTTTCCATGTTGGTACATGTTGACAGCTCTATTCTCAGAGGCAGGGCCCCTTCTGGATGCTTACCCCTCTGGGTGACATCATTCTGCAGCCTTAATACTTCTGCTTTTTTCTATTTTTACGTATTATTTAATTTTTGGGTCTTTCACATACAGTATACTGGGCATTGACAGATGGGTCCTTAGAGTTTTCTCTTTGGATTCCCCTCTGTTTAGTGCACCTGATGTGTCTGTATTATGTAGTATAATTTTAACTTCTGTTAGCTCACTATTGAGTGAGGCTTTGAGGTTGCCCTTACATCTTTCACATATACTGGGCATCAACAGGCATGTCCTTAGAGCTTTCTCTTTGGATTCCTCTCTTGTTAGGTGCACTGGAGGCATCTGTAATATGTAATATAATATTAACTTTTGATTCTCCTCTGTTAGCTCACTGCTTTGAGGTTGCCCTTACACAAACCTAAATTTGAACTTCCACTATATGATTGATCAAACAATTCACAATGGGCAGTCTGTCAGGAATCAACAAAATACTAACTCCACCAGTGTTTGTATTTTTGGGTGGCCTATCGATAGAATAGCGCGATGTTAGCCGAGGGCTGTGGCGCACGTTGATGATACTGTGAGAGATCGTTAATCGGTTGTTGATTGGGATGGGCGCTGGTGCCGGAAAGTGCCCCGCACGTTCCGTTGTTTATGGAATAATGACGTAGACTTACGTTCAGATTTACTGGGTAACCAGGTGTTGGTTTTGCTAATAATAGTGAGGCAGGCACAAGTATTGATAGGCGTGTAGGTTTAGGTGCGAGAGCTGTCAACGTCGGGAACCACCGTGACATATCAAGCGACTAACAAGGACCCTGATATGTGCCATGCAGTACCAAAACCGGTGTCAGAGATTTGAAGGAGTAAAGACTTCCGTGAATGGATTGAAGGGGTGCTCGATGCTCGAGTGCTCAATTACGGGGATAGTTCATCAGTAAATATTCTCCGCTGTACCGCAATGGCCGAATCCAACCGCAATCCATGAGATATCGCGAACGTACGTACACAGAGGTGTGCGCCCAGTATCCGAGGAAAACCAAGGCCCAACATCAGCGAGTACGCCAAGTATGCCAACCACGACGGCATCCTGATGAAGATCTCGATTCGTCATGGGACAGATGATCTTAGAGAGATCATGGAGTTGTCTGCATTCCAGTGGACATCGATAGCATGTCAGACAATGGAAGTCGCGCTCCATACAATCAAGTCGAGTCCCAAAGTCAATTGACCTTTTTTGCTACATCTTTGCAAGCACCAGATCGGCACTTCCGTCGGATGTATTTTTGTCAATGCTACCCGTAGAAAACAATATGACTTACGACGCTCGCTGAACCTCAGGCACACATTCCTCGCTTAGTCATACCCTACAAGGCCCATTGTTTAAACCTTCTGCAGAGGTATATACTCGGCTTCTTTTTCTAGCAATACATAGTACGCTGGCAACGCGTCACCTCACTGTCACCTCTGCCACCTCCGTCTCTGTCCCATGCTGTGTTGCGATCCCCATCTTCCTAATCCATACCTAACCTGCATCCAGCGATCGTGATCCAAGGTATCACTCCTCAGGTGCTCTGATACAGTCGGCGGTTGGAGGCATTCCCATCATTCACGTATCCTATCCCGGCTCCTTACAAACGTCGGGGGATGGTGGGTTTCTCATTCCTCCTATAGATGTGTCTGTGGCTCTTCGCTCAGCTAGGTAAAGTTGTTCTAGGTTGTTCTCTGGTTGATCTACTCACCTGCCTTGAATCACCAGCTACCGATAACTGCCCAGACCATATCACCCGACGCTCATCACATTCATCCACTTTCTCTCAACCTCACCCTTCATGCAAGTAGTGGGAACGACTCCATTTTTGAGCCTACTATCACCAGCTACCCACGACCCGGACTGTTTCGCCGCTCGACTCGACAGCCATTGACATGTTCATCACCTGAGGACGGGGACGACGGGGAACAGGAGAGGGCGATGACGATAGACTGCAGCGACGACAGGATGACCGGGTCTGGACCAGATGACAACGGCGGCGACAACGAGGCAAGCGAGGCCAGCGGGGATGGGGCGGCGGGAACATTTAGGCGGCGGTGGGAAAGACTCCTCGTGAAGACGATGCTCGAAGAGGTGGCAGGGAATTGAAGGGAATGGATACCGTAGGGGCTCTCCGAGGGTTCTGAGAGGTGCTCAAGTCGGTAGGGGAAGTAGCAGACTGGGGTCTGGCAACCGTCTATCTTCCGCTTTTGACTCCGCACCATCCCAATCCACGTTTCTATCGCGCACAGGTCGGTACTTGGCCTGCATAGACACTTGCAGAAATAGCATGTTTTCTTTGTTGACATCACAGATTCTACTAGTTGACTCAATGTACTCATCATTCATTAAAAAGCAACGCGAGCAATTGCGAGATCGAATGGCGATCAAAAGCGAAGAGAGAAGCACCAGAAGCACTGCTATATCAGGCAATCCCGCCGTTGCGGTTGTGTACCACATCAGTAATATGTTTAACCGCGTGCAGAGTCGGATTCTGCAGTTCGAGTCTGGGAGAGCCACACCAGAGGTTCTTCCGGGCTGCAGGACCTCGCCATGTTGATTAGGCCGCAATGACCGTTGCCTAGTACCAAGAACCTGTCGGTCGGCGGATGAAGAGTCTCGAGATTCGAGGAGGCCTCACCTGACCTACTAGGCTACTACTGTATTGTTTCAATGCTAATAATGCACGCCAAATGCACATAACATGTGCAAATGATCTGTTGAGGACCAGAGACGTGGATGAAATACTATCTTGCAAGGCAAAACTTGTCCGAGCGCCCGATATAACGCGTTGAACGTTGTTCAGCCAAGAGGGTTGAAAAACAGCCTCATCATGAATAACGGCTACAATTATTTATCACAGTCTATGACATGTGATGTAAGGATATTTGGACGACGTGGTTGTGATGCTGCATGCTGGTGATTCCTTTGTTCTTGGCAGGCGTCGGCGGTATCGAGCCTTGAAGGTAGGAACTAGTGTGTTATGTTGTCAATATGGAGATACATGGTGTTGTAACATATTGGAAGTTGGGTTACAAGGATAAAGGGATGTATCGATGAGTGACGTAAACTGGCGCTGGTTTTGAAAGTGGGTTAGGTGTTTGAAAACTCGATATTGGGCCATGTTCCCTTGAACTTGTGACCTCGGAATTCTCGGAATAGGTGTACTCGCCCATTCCGAACGATAGGCCCTTCCGTCAAAAAGTAGATTTGGTGGTTTGTTTGGTCAAATTAGTGACCCTATGCCGACAAGCCGATAAACGGATCCCAATCGGCGCCCAAGCATAGATGTGTGCGCAGTGCCGCCTGTCAAAGGCGCTTTCACTCCGCAAACACCACACAATGCGTTCCTATGATTAGCTGATATGCAGCACGGTCGTTTTCATCTTGTTCCAGAGCAGGACAAGTGACCTATGTTACGATCTTATAACTACATACAATATAGATCTACAAGCTGTAGTCACCCGCTTCAGCTTGCGTGAAAGGCCCAAACGACGCCGTTTGAGTGCACGATGTATTGTCGTCGGCGAGGTTTGTACTCCACAGGTTTATTCAAGCTGATCTTGCAACTCTGAGAACAGTGCATCTGGCTGCCTTTCAATACAACTTTCGAGAAACTATGTTCAGAAGTCAAAAGCAACAACAAGAGAGAAGATGGGATGAATGTACTGATAGATGAAACCCATTGAGTAGACGGGGGCGGCCATCAACAGTCTTCTTCTGTACAACGCACCCTGTACGTCGATGAAGAGAATGGATGCGCTTGATTGTCCTCTCACTGACACCTGTGATTCTCCGTATTTTTGTACTTGTAATTGCAAGTTGCAATGCCAGTTTCTTATTCAGTTGAAATATGTCGTCTCTTAGCGGTATTACAGTACAATAACACCCGCTGGTAAGCCTTTCTATAGTGTCAACCACGCCTTTGAGGCATTCCATCAGTACTGGCCATCACTGATTGGATCAACAAACAACCAAGTCTACTTTGTGACGGAGGACGGAGAGCCTAAGTATCGTTCGGAAATCGGCACTAATGCCGAGCTGGACCTGAGGTGACTGATGTGACTGATTTATTCTTTGGCGACTCGCGACACCGGCAAGGCTCTCTCCACTATATATCTTTTTACATCAGTAGATGTAATGGATGCATATGTGCCTTCGACACAAAGCCGGAGGTCCAAATTGACCGGGAAGTACAAATTCAAGACGATTTTTTTTCAAACACCTACCGAACGATAGTATCCGAAGTGGCCGCTGCGGTAACGAGTTGGCAATGGAAACCAGTGGTTAGAACCGTGGGGCCTGGAGCCTGGACCAAGGATATGTACCTACCCGATATGGGGAAACGGGGAGATGGCTGTGGCAGGTGACGCGCGTCGTCAGCGTACTATTATTACTATTAGAAAAAGTCCCATTTCCGTCATCATAAACAATGGCCCTGTGGGGTATGACTTAGGCGAGGAAGGCGCTGTCGGAGGTTGCTGAACCTCAAAACATGTTACGGGTTCGATGCAGAGTTCAACTATCATACTAAAAACAGTAATCAGAGTTCGATGGAACTTTGTGAACCCCTTAAGAAACGTCAAGCAACTGACAGATTATCATTGCTCTATCTGGCGTGTAGCTCCGTCCCATGATCACTACCACTGTCGTCCATGCGACTTTCTCGGGATTTCTATCACATCTCGTAAAATAATCACTCATATGCATAAGGACCAGGTCCGAAAAAAGGGTTCGGCGATGAGTGATATTTTTCGAAGGAAATGACCATTGTCTGGACACGAGTTAACGAGCACCATAGGTTTTGATTATGATCTCGAGGCTCGACCACCTTTACTGAGAATTGTAATTACATGGAGGTTTTTTCAAACTCAGCAGCGTACTCAAATCTACTCCAATGGTCCCTGTTACGAGTTCTGGAAAAGCGATCCGAGATTACATCTTTACTGAATAAGGAGACAGAGGTATTTCTGTCGAAAATATCTTTTTCAACAGATTTGAAGATTACCTTGTCATGATGGGCGTCCATTAACATTGTCCAAGCCCCTTGAAATCATCTCGCCATGGTAGATTGTCACTAAGTACGTCCCCAGACACATCGGCAGGCTGAAGACCATCTACTTACAAACGATCTGTGACCCTGAGTAATGTCGTGTGCACGCCGTGAATAGACTGAGAAAACCGTTTCAGCATCTTTTGCGGTAACAGTATCCTTTGAATTGGACGGGTAACAGCTCCGTTCGTAATTTTGTTTGCACGCCCCGCATAAAATAGCTGCCGCCAGGTCCGGCGAAATCGTTAAAACACAGGTGGACAAACAATGAGGCGCGTATGCGGATATGGATATACTGGTTCTGATTGCAAAACAACGGTATTTCCTTCGGAGATACTGCCTTGATACTGCGGCGAATTTCTTTGTAGGCACTATCTCTCCACATTACATATTTTAATACAAAGCCAGCTTACAACTGACATACGACGTACCTAGTAATCATGTTTGCGTTCCTTCGTCAATACTTGTTTTCGATCCCCCTTGCGCAACAATCCAAGTCAAGCTTGGGCTCTTTTCTGGAGAAGGACGTCGTGGGTTACATTTCTATGCGAGCATTCTAGCGCTTAGACCACTAGTAACAGAACCGTGACCAATGCTTCAATATCAATGCAAATCAGTCCGACGAGGTTTGTGTTTTTTTTTTGAAAGCGCAAAATCTCACCTGACAAAATGTGCACTACGTAGTCTGTCGAGTCATTTGGTGGTCGCAAGGCGCCACTAGCTATTGACGTCATTGTTGTAGGGTGCGGACTCGGAGGATTAGCTGTGGCACACTGTCTTGCAAAGTCCGGCCATCGAGTGAAAATCCTTGAGGCCGCTTCTGCAATAGGAGAAGTCGGGGCCGGTATCCAAGTATCGCCAAACGTGTCTCGTCTGCTCCAAAGATGGGGCTTGGGTAGCAAACTGGAAGAAATCGCTGTTCGTCCTGAAGGAATCCAATTCATGCGTTATAATACCGGCGAGAGAGTCGGTTACACGACTTGGAGTGACACTATGGATCAGCGTTACGGCGCACCGTATTATCACGTTCATCGTGCCGATTTATACCAACTTCTGTACGACATCACAATCTCACTTCCCAACGTTTCGCTCCATCTTGCATCTAAAGTGGTGGAAGTCGATGCTGAAAAACCAGCTGTGAAACTTTCCAATGGCGATATATTCGAAGGAGACTTACTCGTCGGCGCAGATGGTATTAAAAGCATCGTCCAAACAGCTGTTCTTGATGCTACGAACGAAGCTCAACCTACAGGAGATGCGGCATATCGAGCAATTGTGCCAACTGATATCATGATGGAAGACCCAGATCTAAAAATTCTCGTGGAGCATCCAACCATGACGGCTTGGATGGCCCCAGGGAGACATCTCATGGGGTACAACATCGTAAGTTTTTAATTCGTGAAGTGTGATGGCGCTGAGTAATCCATTCATCTAGCGCTCGAAGAAAGAGTATAATCTCGTCCTTCTTCACCCCGACGATGGAACCATCGAGTCTTGGACCACAGAAGGCAGCGCCGACAAAATGCGTGCCGACTTCTCCGACTTCGAGCCTCGGGTTCAACGGCTTCTATCGCATGTCGCGTCCACTTTTAAGTGGCGACTCATGGATCGACAACCATTACATACGTGGGTCGACCCCTCTGGTCACTCGGTCCTCCTTGGGGACGCATGCCATCCTATGCTGCCGTATCGAGCTCAGGGTGCCGCCATGGCGATTGAAGATGCCGCCGTTCTTGGAAACCTTCTCTCGCGACTGAGCGAGAAGTCTCAGATACCCCTGTTTCTGAAGGCATATCAAAAGTTGAGGTTGTCTAGAACAGCAGACGTGCAGAAAAGCTCCAGGCTGAACCAGAAGATATTCCATTTGCCAGATGGAGAAGAGCAACGACGACGAGACTCGGACATGAGAAAAGCGATGTATCGCGATCCATGGTTTAGACAGCAGAATGACTCGGAGCGTGCCTCCAACCTGAGGGAGAAGAAGTGTATTTCGAGTGAAGACAGGAGCGATGAGAACCCAAACCAATGGGCGGACGAAACCAAGAATCAGATACTATTCGGTTATGACGCTGATGACATCGCAGACAGGTGGTGGATACAAGAAGGACAAGCTTGCCTGAGGGCTAATGAAGTATACAGCGCGTAGGCTTATAAACAGTATCGAGCAATAAACTCTTCGTTCTTCCTTGTCGAGTCATCGAAAGTCAAAAACGCGATTGGAGATGTCAGCGATAGGGAGACGATGTTCCTTCTCTCCACTCCAGGTATTGCCCACTTGCTGATGGCCGATATCGGTGCCTAGTGTCCACGTTGTGACCGCTTTCCAAATTTCCCCATCCCTTACACAAGGAATCCGGATGAGGACTACAGACAACGGGCAGATGGTGTACACATCAGTTTTGTCACTGTGTGTCACGACTCCAACTTTGAGAATCGAACTCGCTGATCGATACCTCGAGAACCCGTTCCTGATTAGTAAGTAGGACCATGCCGTGTAAACTCTACATAGCTCGCACTTAAAAAATATCTTTTCGAAACACAGATGGACACAGCAGACGGCACGACTGTATCTAAATTAGTTTGCTATAACTGAGTCGTGATAGCAAAAGCAAAAACGCTCTTTCCCCATGACAATGCGAGTCTACAAATTATTTCGTAGTTTCGGTGGAGCTCAATCAATAGCTGGTCAATTGAAAGAATTTTGAGGACGCTGCCAAATATTGCAAGAAAGAAAATCGAATTCAGCGCCTTTGATGTCGATATCGATGAGGGTAAAGGTTGAACGTAGGCGGGGATGTCTCAATTAGATACACGTAATGGTACGGGATCAGAAGTTCATAAGTTCCATAACCAAATAGACCAGCGACACTTACTCCAGTCCAGCATTACAGACACGCAGCAGATCGCTCGAGTTTCCGGAGAAAACGGAGTTTGTGATTGAATGTGATGATGCAATCTATTTTAGAAACTGCTTTATGAATCAACGTCACGGTGCACAAGCCCAATAGGACATGCTGAAACTTGTACGGACATGCTGAAACTTGCACTACAGCGTGTCTGCAGCTCCAAAGTGGGGCTCTGTCAACGTATTGCGATCATAGAAATTTATATCCACATGCTCTAGTGATCAGGACGATGGGCAGTTCATCATAGCCATCTTTGTTTTCAGCCAAGGCCCCCTGCCACCTTACAACCTCCGTCGTTCGGCCTTAAGCTTGAGCTTATTCTGAGAATTACTAATACTCCTTCAACGATGGCTTATAACAATCGCTGGCGCCTGTTTTGCATTTCATTTCCTTACAACCATTTAGCATGCCCACATACGTAGTAGCAGGTGCTTCCCGTGGAATCGGAGTTCGTCTCTTTTACCTAGAGCTTGTCGGTGTCACAGCCGTTTGACCATCCACTTCTAGCTGCAATTCGTCGTCGACCTTCTCGCTAGAGGAGATGTCGTCGTCGCTCTCGCTCGCACTCCCGAAAAGTCGAAAGGACTTCAAGCTCTCAAAGATAAGAAGAATCTTTTCATTCTCAAGGCCGATATCACAAATGCTGCTTCCTTGAAGGTAAAAAGATTACTACCTACTACCCCATGTTTGAAATGCTCATCCGCATTTAAGAATGCAGCCGAGGAAACATCTAAAGTTACTGGTGGATCTATCGATGTGCTGATTAATAACGCCGCGTTCCAAGACCCTGCACATCTTTACCATACCCTTATTAACTTGTAAGCAGGCAGATTAGTCGTCCGATATGGTTTCTCCTCACTTACGAATATCCCCCACAGTCCTTCGCCCGAAGCATTGACTTCCAACCTCACCGACTCTTTTACAACCAACGTTATAGGACCGATTCTTACTACAAACGCATTCCTGCCTTTGCTCAGAAAAGGCAATCTCAAAAAAGTTATCACGCTCGATACCGGCCTCGCAGTGCCCGACCTCACCTTGTCCTCTGGATACCCCAAGCAGACGTCGTATGCCATTTCCAAGAGCGCGTTGGACATGGTAAATGTCAAGTATGCTCGTACGTGTATCTTTTCGTTTCGCTGCTAGTTGTCCGAAACTGCCATGCATCCAGTGGTCCTGAAGGATGAAGGTTTCTCTTTCCTTCTCATCTCCCCCGGTGTGGTGAACACCGCCGAGGCTCCTCCTACCGAGGAGGAGATGAAAGAACTCATGGAAATGGCCGTTACATTCAAGACGAAGTACCCCCATTGGACGGGTCCGATGACGCCAGCTGAAAGCGTCAAGTTGATGATTGGTATTATCGACAACCTCACTGTACAGGACTCTGGCAAGTTTGTGAGCCATAAAGTGAGTATCCATTTGTCTTTGCGGAAGACTTCGAGCTTAAGAGCTGTTGATTGTCTTAGAACAACCGCGAATTTTTGTAGGCCCGAAGCTTGTTGATGTTCCAGATGTACCCATGTATGTATTAGTAGTTAGATTTGAGCATTCTGAAAAATGAGAACAGTGAAATGAAGTTCAGCTCTGGGCTAATGGCCAGTCTACGTGTAAACAGTAAGCATACTGCGATCCTCGATCGACAAACTATAGGACGTTTCGACCATCTTTGCCCAAGAAAGCATTTTATTGGTGGTGTACACAAAATAACGACCAGCCTGAACACAAAGATCAGTTCGAGGTTCAAGGAGAATGCCAGAAGTGAACCCTACGGTTCTCCTAGAGAAGAAAAATGTCGAACGCATCTGGACCCGTTCGAATCGTTGTGTAAATCGGTCAATGCATGTTTGGGCTTGACTCTTCGCAACACGTGATTTTCGGGAAACGCCGTCACAGAAGTTTCACACCTGATTGCATAAATAAGGGGGTTCAAAGCTGGTCGCATGCGCATGCGCAGCCCGCATACGCATACGCCGAGCTTATGTAAAACTGCCGTTTTCATTCTCCGCTGCATTCCCGCGTGCCTCAAGACGCGTCCACCACGTAACCCTACCTGCTGCCTGGCCAGATGCCCGCCAGATCGGTTCACGATGAAGCGGTTAATGCATATCTTCTGTCTATGATTACTCATCACATCTTTTTCCCTCCCAAGGACCTTAGGGAGATCTGTTTGCAGTTTGGCATTGATGTTGCCTCCATCCTCGCGATCGAACAAACGCGCTACATCAATGGTCGTCATCCTGTCCCGAAAGCCGGAAATCTTCATCTCGTTTGGCAGTATGCCCAAAATCCTGATACCCACCATCGCTTTGTCTCTATGCTTCATGTTACACCCTTGGTATTCCACACAATCCTCACACTCATCCAGGATCACCCTGTCTTCACCAATCACTCGAACCTTGGGCAAACACCAGTGGAGAAGCAACTTGCTGTCACTCTCTATCGCATGGGCCGTTCTGGGAATGGTGCTTCTGTGGAAGATCTATCGAGGATCGCAGGTTGTGGTGAAGGTTCGGTGGAGAATTATACGTCACGATGCTTTACTGCGATCGAAAGTTTGTATGATCTCTTTGTCCGAAGGTTGACACCTGAGGAGAAAGAGGTGGAGAAGCAGTGGATAGATAACCATCTAGGCTTCAAAGGGTTGTGGCGGGAGGGATGGTTGATGTATGATGGCACGATTGTCGTGTTAGCCGAAAGACCTGGGCTCCATGGTGATGCATATTACACCCGTAAATCCAACTACGGTCTCAACGTTCAGGTGCGTTATGATTGGAAATGTGCTCAATGATCTTCTTCTAATGAGTCCTTGGCAGATTGGCAACACTCCGTCAAATCTCCGTATCTGTGACTTCTCTCATGGATTAACAGGATCTGCCCATGATGCTGCAGCTTTCCAACACACCACTGCTGTTGTGCATCCCGAGCTTCTTTTTGAAGGTGAAGAGTTTGCATGGACAGATTCGGCCTACGCAGTCATGACTCGTACAATCCCAGTTCACAAATGCCCAGCCTTGCTAGATCCCGCAAACACACTGTTTGACCGAATCGTGTCATCTCTCCGTGTTCGTTCTGAGCACTGCATGGGTGCACTCAAGGGCCGCTTTCAATGTCTGCGTGGTCTACGAGTCTCTATCAATTCAAATCTAGAACATGGACGTGCGCTACGTTGGATTACTGTCGCCATTATCCTACACAATCTCATTATTGATGTGGAGGGAGGCAGTGCCGCAATGCAATTTCTTGGTGAGCATGGACCTTACGACGAGTATCAGGATCGGAGAGAACGGGATCTTCCAACAGGAGATGATGACAATGAAGGTGAAGCAAAACGTCGTCAATTGGTGACGGAGTTAATAGCATATGGAAGTAATTAAAAGACAATAGAAATTATGTAGCGGGTATCACCGTACCACGAGGCTCGGTCTGAGAAAACAAGCAGATCGTAAAAATGAAGAGATCAAGAGAGAATGTCACCATATGATGTAGAGTGGGTTTCGAAAAAAAAAACAAAGAATTATTCCGAAGAAGAGTCATTGAAGCCGCTGAGGTCCCAATCAGGTGAGGGTGCTCGCGTTTTCTGATGCTTCGATGGACTGGGTGTGTTGAACATAACCTGATTCTCCAATTCCTCCATCTTCTGGTGGTACGACTCAGGAGTCCGAAGCCCTAACTTGACTTCATCGAGCAAGTGAGTTCGCTTTGCGATCAGAATCTTCTCGAATGCCTCCTGATGAAGGATTGCAAGGCCTTTCCTATGAATCAGAAGGTCACCATGCTTGTATTGTTGAAAATGCAAAGATGAACTTACTCCTGCATTTCCATGAGCGTCTCGCCTAAAGTCCGCTTGGCAGGAACCTTTGTGAGAGTTGCATGGGCCTTTTGGAGTGCTTCTTGAGTGTATGACGATGGCTTTGCGGAACGAACCTTCTTCTCACTGTGCGGGATAGGCTGAGAGGCAGGTGGTGCAGTGTTCACCATATCACTGATATCATCCCCAAAGGAACGAGGAGAGGGCGAGGCAGGAGGGCTGGCCTGGGCTGTGTGGAGTGAAGAATCAATTAAGTCATCCGTGATTGGCTGAGGGGGAGCCTGAGTAGCAGTTGGTGGCTGATACCAGACAGTCTCACGACCCCGAGGTCCAAGTGCAGTGGTTGCACAGATGGGGACCACATTAGGACGGGTGGCAAAGATGCGGTAGAGCACAGGGAAGAACAGGAAGACAGCTTCAATTTGCTCTGAAAAGGGATGTTGGAATGTTATCTGTTACTTAGAATAATCAGGAACCACGCACTCCAGATATTCATGTCGGCTTCCGGGGTGGAATCATCGGGGCCGGAACCAGGGATCCGAGAGGCCTGAATCGTTTCTTGACTCTCTACAGGACTATTGGCACCTTCCTCATCCTCATCAGGGTTGCCAACGCCGTCGCCAGTCCTACGCAAGCGAACGGCATGTTTGCGATATGCCTTAGTCAGTCTGGAGAGAAAATTTCTCAGTAACAACAGTTTTGAGCCTTATCAGAGCACGTACGTTTTGAGTTTACTCTTAACACGATCCCCTATGGTGTTCTCGTCCTGCTCATAGAGTTTCAGGAAGAGAACGGCGGCGATGCGACGGTACACCGTGACTTTTGTTTCACCACTTGTGTTCTGAAAAAATAGGCACTTGTGAGATCTCACCTCACAGTAGGTAGTACTACACAAACCTCATCCTTGGTTTTTTTCCCAAAAAGGACCTTGTAGTTTGCATCCTTGGCAATTTCATCGAGCAATCGCCAAGTGAACGCATGGTTGTTCTCGGACCATGGGAGTTCAGGAATGGTGGATTTTTTGATGTTCTTCTTGCCTCGTGGCATTGTAAAAGAGTGGTATATGGAAAGATAAGGAGTAATGACAGTGGATAGTGATTAAATTAAGAGGAGAGAAGGAAATATGACACAGAGCAAAGACGCGCAAGCAGTGCAACAATGGTGATGGTAATCGGAGCCTGAATACCTATGTTATGTAATCTACGGCTGGCCTCGGCGTATGCGTATGCGGGCTGTGCATGCGCATGCGACCAGCTTTGAACCCCCCTATTATTGGCACTAAACAAACAGAGAGCGTTATTTACAAAATAATTGAGTTTAAATCATTGTTTACTTGTAGCTAATCATTGCGAGGGATCCTGACATAGCCTCAGTTCCTGCACCACACGCACGGCACTTTCAGGGGTTACCTCTGCAGAACACCCTTCAAGCTTCCGAGCTCTCCTTCGTCATATGTGCTCAGTGCTAGGCTGATCAGTCAGCCTTCCTCACTATTATGACATCTGTCTCAGTCACTAGGCCCTTCATATTCACCCATAGCACAATATTTGGTGTCGCTTCCTCCACCCCTTACTCTCATGCTTTGGGTGAGTCTTTTCTACCTTGTAGCTCATTTATTCACTCATTACTCTCGTGCTCCATAGAGCTCTGTATGGTTGCATCCTCCACTCCTTACTCTCGTGCTTTGGAGCTCTGTTTGTGCTTAATATATTTTGTCCCTAACATCAATCCCTTCACAATATTATGAGTCAACATGGTGAGACATTGACCGATAGTGCAACACTACCCAGCCAAGAGAGTGGAAGCCTCCAAGGAACATTCAACCTTCAGAAAGAGGTCATGGACAAATGTCTCGACATTGTGCAGCAATTCAGAGCAGACAAGGTTTCAAAGCCAAGAGCCTTGTTACAACTCCAACAGGTCATACCTCATGAAGACACTAAAGAAGAGTCTTTTATCTCAGCTTATGGATTCTATCTTGGGATGCTCGACAACTTTGAATGATATTGTAGCAGAGCAGCAAGAAGGATTGGCAAGACAAGAGAATTGCTTGGGAATGACTGATCAGATGCACAACAGGAAGGAGAGGGACAGTTTGAATCAGAAGCCCCCGTTGCTGGCACATCTAAGCAAGCCCGTTCACCCACAGGATGCTCAGATGAAGATGATGATTACAAACAGTGAACGTGCTTGGACTTTGGAGCCTTACCATGGAATGAGTCAGCACCAGATGTCACATCAGTCATTATGCCCTCGACCCTATCTCCATCACTGCAAAAAAACCAGTCTCTACTCAAGAATTTCTCTCAGGATGTCAAAAGAGTGAGATCATCACTCCTCAACAGCAACTGTCCTGTTCCACAGTTCTCTCAGTCTGAGTGGCTCAACCTACTCAGCAGCAACACCATAGATGTCAACCGTGTTTTCTCCAACCTGTACGCTATCTTCCACAATGACTGAGAATCAATCTCGGGAAACATGTTGAGTTACTACATGGCTCATCTGCACTGGCAAAAAATGTCAAGTCGCATGGAGACTGGGTCATTGCATGGGAAGCAATGGTCAATGCCACATTGTTTGTCTTCAAGCATTGCCAGCAAGAACTTTCTTTGTATGGCAAACACATCCAGTGCTTCTTCACATCCTTACCTGTGCAGTTTCACACCCGAGTCATCAATTATGACTGAGCCATCTGCATCTGACTTGCTTAGCAATGAGATCTTGAGTTGTCCAATTTCACAGAATTCACAGACTTGCAGATCCAATGGATTCATAATTCCACCAACCTCTCCACATCCCAGTCTTCAGAGCCTAAGCCTCAACAACCCACTAACCGACAATGCAGTGCACCATGTCAAAGATGGAATGAACACAGATGCCCTAACACAGCATCCTCCTGCAACTACTTGCATGTTTGCGCCAAATGCTCAAATGCCGGTCACACATCTGGTGACTGCACCAACTCCAACAAAAAGTAAAGCTGCTTCATTAGGTTTTCATTGGGAAAGCCAACCAAAGTATGCTCAGCTCTATGTTTGGAATTCTGATGAACCCTTGTATGTATTGACTGCCTTATCTAGTGAATTTGCACCTCCTGTTCCTCATCCACCTTATAATGAACTTAACAACCATGTTGCCTTAACTACTATGTGTTTCTACCTGCACCTCTTTCACATTACTACACCTGTGAAGGTTGAGCATTTCTATCAGTTACTCATGGCACATCTGAATCAAACTTTGGTAGAATCTGTGTGCCAAGGTCTGGAGGATGGTTTTTGGCTTTGGGCAGTTACACAGCACTCTGCCACCCCCAGCATTGTCGACAATGCTTCATTACAAAAAATCAGGAATCTGCAGTATCTTCAATTCATTCGGGAACAGTGTGATGAAGAAATAGCCTTATGACAGTTCTTTGATCCTTTTGTCTTTCTGTTGCCTAGCATGACTACCATTCCTTTATGGGTCATGCCAAAACCTCATTCTGATAAGCTTTGTTTAGTTGGTGACCAATCAGCAGGCAAGTTTTCTCCTAACTCCTTCATTGCACCAGAGGATGCAAGCATGCATCTCGATTCGCTTCAAGCCCTTGGCACTGCTCTCATCTGAGTTAGGGAACAACATGGGGATGCTCCTCTAGTCCTCTTCAAGACTAATGTATCCCAAGCTTATTGGCATCTCCCTATGCACCCCCTATGGCAACTGCATCAAGTGGTCACAAACATCACATCGACAATAACAATGACTTTGGCAACAGAGGAGCAGGCCATCTATGGGTTGTATTCTTCAGTCTCGTTCTCTGGATTGCCATTTTCATTAAATTCATATCTGACCTATTTTCTTATGTGGATGACTCCTTCTCTTGGAAATTTTCTGACCATGTAGAGTTCTATTCATGTTATTGCAAACTAATGCCTTCTAAACAAGTGTGCCTTTTATGCCTTTTTGATGAGCTGGGAATACCCCATGATGAACACAAGCAAGTCTCTGGTGCACCCCTGACCATCATTGGGTTTGATGTTGACCCCAATTCCATGACAATCACAATGCCCCCTAGTGCATGCCAAGATCTACTCATGGCAATATGAGCATTCACAAATCCCAAAACAGCATCGATCCCTTAAAGACTTCCAACATCTTGCAGGAAATGGTCTAGATTAGATGCACATGACATGTACCTTTTGGATGCCTGTCCATCAGGCATGGGTTTCTGGTCACCTACAACCTATCAGGGTTTTCAATGTGCTGTACCAAATAATTCTTGAAATGGCATCTTTTTCTTTGAAGCGTTGGCAGTTCTTTTAGCACTACACCATGTCTGTAAGCACACCACATCCAAACCTCACCATCTTGCAATCCTTACTAACAGCTCCAATGCATTTGACATGTTCAATACACTGCATGCCTTACTGGCCTACAATTCCTTATTACAGCTGTCGATCTCTTGCTAAAATCTAGTGTGCAACTCTATGTCTTTCACATCCCCCGAAGTGATAATAGAGTCACTGATGCACTCTCATGGCTCGATGAAACCAGTGCTTGTCACCTTCAACCCAAGTTAGTCATTTCTAATTTTTCACCCCTTCAATTGATGCTGGGGGAGGTGCCACTATGATGCATCTGCTGTTGTCATCCAGGCAACCCCATCGGGAGACTTGGATGAGAGAGCATTTAGTTTGGGAATGAGCAATTGCCATTGCCAGTGCTATTGAACCAGGTTCCATATCATCGTGCTCTTCTGCACTCAACTCTTATATCAGCTTCTGTACCTCCCACAGATTCTCAGTGGAGCCAACTCCTGATACACTCAGCTTCTATGCTGTGTACATGTGCCATCATATCAAACCCAAATCAGTCGATTCCTATCTTTCAGGCATCTGTAACCAACTTGAACCCTTCTTTCCCAATGTCTGCTCCAACAGACAGCACAGATTAGTTTCCAAGACAATCCAAGGTTGCTGAAAACTATTCTCTTCACAACTGTCATGCAAGTGTTGATAATACTCGACCTGGAAACCTACCAAAAACCTGTTAAAAGGCTTAGGAAGTCTAACACAGACTAGAGGAAGGATGCAAGTTGGTACTAAATATCACTGCTGATACCCAAAAGCTGTAGTGAGAGGCGTAAAATGGTGAGACGTGTTACGAATAATCTTTAGGAGTGTATGAAGATGTGCAAAGTAGTTCAAATTAGGTTCAAAGAAGTTTGAAGAGGTTCGAAGTGAGTTTGAGGAAGTTTGTAGATGTCAGACTAATGTCAAGGTATGTCAAGGAGCAAATATAACAAATAAGAAGTGTTTGTCGAGAAGTGATAGGTGATTTGCAATAAAACAAGGAGCAAATATGATAGTTTGAAGAAGTTCACAATATTTTGCAGAACTTAGAGATATGACATGAGGCTAAGACTTAAGAGAATGGCTTTTAAATCAAACAATAAGGGAGAGGGTCACTTTTTTTCTGTTTTTCTAAGTAACTAGTACAAGTCTATATACATTTTGAAGAGATAGTACTAAAAAAGAAATCTAACATGTATAGTACACAAGGCAATATGTGCAGCAATGAGGACTTTGTAAATTATAAAACAAATGAGAAATGAGAAATAATTAAAACATACAGTGTTCATGTATAGTAAAAGTACTGATCTCTTTGCTTCAATATATCATTGAAGCCTCTAAGCACTATTATCACATCCTAAGTCTCTTGTCGTCTCTTCTCATGTCTGGTAGTACTTGATTTGCGATGAAATGGCTCATTCTAGTTGTGCAGCGTGTATCAAAAAGGGTTTTGGAACAGCTATATGGTGGCCAATATCGTTCAAAGTTATTCAAAAGTGTTTGAAGTGTCGCAAAATCATTCGAAATAGTTTGAAAAGGGTTCAAAGTCAATTTTGTGGCATTTGTAGCAATTCAGAGCATCTGGCATAATGTCTCAATATGGTTAGAAGTGTTCTCCAGACCTTAAAGCACACAATGGACCTATCAGCATCCTCTAACAAGGTCTGATATAATAGCTGCCTCACAGAACTACCACTCGTCTCTTTTGCATGATGATAAGTTGTTCATCAGCTTACTCCTCACTGGCTTTCATGGCCTCATGAATTGCTGTCATCCTGCATTGCTTGCAGCACTTGTTGTTGTCCATCACCACCTCTCTGCTTCTTCTTTCTTACCCTCCCATTCTTCACCTATCCCTTCTGAATAGCCTTTTACCAGTTTGCACACAATTAAGTCATGGGAATGCCACCATTTTTCAGGGCATGCCCATTTTCTAGCTAATTTCCTCTTGGCTATCTTCGTCTTTCAAATGAGTAATTAGTGGAACTTTCTGTAACTTTGACCATTATTGGGCATGTTCTCTGACTTCCAATTTCCAAGGCCTGCAAGGCTTCCAGTGCCATAATTCTAGTCTGACAATGAAGGAGCCCTTGACAACAACTCAAACACAATGACTTTGCCCATAACCATGCAAAAATTGGCACAAGTGCCCATTCCAAATGCTGATGATGATCAGTGCCAGGTATTGAACCGATACCATTGATACATGTCAGTATAATACCTGTATAATGCTATATCAAACCTTTGATACTCAGGTGACCTCAGCTCAGACTAGCAGTATCAAACCCTGTATTAAACTCAAATAAATTATAGTAAATTCCAATTAATATCTAAAGTACTTCACCATGGTTCACTAGGATCTAGGTAGCTACATGAATGGTTTTGACAGGTTTACAAATGATCTGTCCCACAGGATGCCTTTGCCATGCTTCAACATGGCCCAAATTTCCCAATTGGGGCATCCTTTGAATTTAAGACTTTTCTGAGGTTGCTTTGCATCTGGCCTCGATCAAAAGTTGCTCACTATGGTGTCTAACCCAGACTATGCTGCTCTACAGAACAATTTCTTTCCAACTCAAAATATGAGTTAACAGATATTGAAAAGGTGATGGAAAAAGCCTTTGGGACAGATCACTCAGAATCGGAGCTGAAGGAATGGGGAAAATACTGGAATGCACTATCTGTTTATGAGGAGGAAGTGAGGGAAGGGAATGGGAGTTTGAAATCAGTAGTATGTTATTAGTCCTATCATTCTTGGGGTTACCCAGGACTTACTTGATACATAGATGCCTCCACAAAATGGTGCATTTGATGTGTCTAACATGTCTAAAACTGATGTGATTCCATCATGCTTGGCATCTCCTATCACAATCAATGAAATTGACACTCCCATGTCTTCTGTCAGCTTATCTGGCAATAAAATGGCACTATTTAATGCTGTACTTCAATTTGGCACCAGGGAGAGAGAAGTCAAGTGTCAGGCATGCCTTCAAAATGGAAACACAACTCCATGATTGGGGTCAAAAAGAGTCATGGGCAAGTTAATCAATGAGCTGTGTGCCAGACTCATGATTGAGCATGAAGAGGTCAACTTTAAAGGGAAGCTCACAAAGGCTTACTATTGCATCAGCTGTTGTTATGGTCAAATAACTCCTAGATTAAAAGATAATCGATGCTCGTGAGCGATCGTTGTTCAAAGAGTTTTCAAGAGTCACCGAGGCTCGTAAGCGACGGTTGAGCTGAGACTTAGATCGCAATCCGTTAGGAGTTGTAAAAGAGACTAGGTCAAGCTAGTTGACCAGTCGTATATTCGTCACATTAAATAGTACAAGTGGGATAGAGAACAATAAGATGGTGAAGACAATAAAGACAATAGCAACGATAGGCGTCTGCAGTGTACACTACAATAGCATGGGAAGGTATGTAGGGAACGCGTTGCCGAGACAAAAGGGTAGAGGATAATAACGTGGGACGTACATGATACAGGACAATAGAAACAATAGAAAAATTGAGTTCCCCCCTGCATAACTCTGTTATAACATTAGCTCCCCTTCAACGTTTCGAGTCCCATCCGAAACTAGGGTCTCATCGTCCGCATTGGGTCGAAAGACGCCCCATCGTTGGTCGTCGCGGTGAATGTCGAGAAGGAAGTGGGAGTGGGGGCGCTGTGACCGTAAACCCGAGTCGGCAGTTCAATGTCTCCTCCTCCAGCGAAACGAACCGAGGTCCCCGTGAGGATAGAGGTGAGTCGAGGGAGTTGTGGAGCGGTGACAATTTTGCATAAAATGAGCATATAATACGCGAATAAAATGAGAATTGATGCACCGAAGATGGCGCTGAGAGCGATGATGACGTATAAATTGTAGAGCATTGTAGTTAGCTGTCAACTAGTTCGATGACGTGGTGGCACGTCATGTGTTGGGTTCTCGGGGCAAAAGAGTGCCGAGTGTTCCAGTCGCCAGCGGTGGCAGTGGGGGCACTGATATTCCGAGCAGTGAGAGGAGAAGTGTCCCACCCGCACGCAGGTGAAACAGACGGAGTTTCTCATCCAGGGTGGTGCTGGTGTCTCGGTAGGGGCTTGGGTTGGGAATGGTGTTGGCGCTCGTCGGGGTGGAGGTTGAGTAGGTCGTTGGGGAAGTGGTGGGTGTGGAGGTGGAGGCGTCTGTCTGGGCACTTCGTCTTCTTCGTCGCTCGTCGGTTCTATAATAAAGATTCGCTGTGGAGTAGGGACCCGCTCTCCGGGTGCGTAGCGCAGAGCCTGTTCATCCAAACCTCTCATGAGTTGGAGTATGTCCAGATAATACGCTTCCTCTGTCAACCGCTGAAACACCCGTTCCAGGGCGGAGATAGCCCGGTAGGTCTCGAAAAGATTCTGCACCGTTCCGTATTGTAGAGGTCGGTCTTGGGTTACGGAGAGCAGTCTCTCCTCGTTTCGGATATCGTCAGTATCCCGGACGAAGCTCAGGATTAATTCGAAAGTCCTGACTGGGTCAGGGTCAGGCATGGCAGTCAGGAAGAGGTGGAGAGGGTGGCTCATGCTGGGGAGAGGTCGTGGGTTGATTTGTACTCGTCTAGTATTTCAGCGGCGTTTTTTAAGTGTGCTGGCGGTTCCCAAGTATTCTCCGCAGTACTGTATCCTTTCCATTTCACTAGGAATCGGATTCTTTTCCCTGCCCCCCTGTGAGCCAAAATGGCTTCTACCTCGTGTTCGAGTTCTCCTTCAATCAGATCGGGTGGAGGAGGAAGGTGGTTTGGTCCGTGTGTTTCATTTTCCTTGAAACGTGAGAGGAGAGAAGCGTGAAATACCGGGTGGATTCTCCATTGAGGGGGGAGTTTCAGCTCGTAGGCGTGGGATGATATTACTCGTGTGATAAGGAAAGGTCCTTCGCGTTTAGGGGCGAGCTTCCTAGTCGGGTATTCTAGCTTCAGGTTCTTGGAATCAAGCCAGACCTTTTCCCCTACTGTGAATGGACGGAATCCTCGTCCGTTTCGTCCGATCATTACTTGTCGGGAGAGCTCATGGGCCGCTAGGGCCTCTCGTCGTACATTTCCTAGTTCGGCTATCCGCTGCTCGGTAGCCGGTACGTTGGTCTTTAGATAGGTTGTGGGAATGGCTCTAGGATGTGTTCCCATCATTACAAAAAACGGGGTGTTTTTGATGGCCGAGTGATGTTTCTGATTATGTGTGAACTCGGCGGTGGTGAGATGGTTCTTCCATTGGGAAGGTTTGTTGGCACAGAAGATTCGGAGGTAGATTTCGAGTTCCTGGTTTACCCTTTCAGTTTCCCCATCGGTTTGTGGGTGGTAGGCTGTGCTCATTGCTAGCTTTATTCCCAGGAGTCTTCCCAGTTCTAGAAAAGCCTTTGAGGCAAAGCGAGGATCTCGGTCGGATATGATTTTGTCCGGGAGGCCGAATCTCTTAAATACGTTGTGTAAATAAAGGTCGGCCGCCCCCAGCACGTCGATGCTCTTGTTGCAGGGAATGAAAATCACCCCCTTAGTAAGGCCATGGTCTACCACGACCATGATTGTATCAGATCCGTCGCAGTTCGGGAGATCGGTTATGAAATCCATCGTCACCAGAGCGAATGGTCGTGTGGCGCTAGATTTGATCGGCGATAATCCGGGTGCTGTTGGGTGAGTATTCACCTTCATTTGTTGGCATGTTGCGCAGCCGTCGACATAGTTACGGATGAAGATGGTCATTCCTGGCCACCAGTAATCCCTCCGTACTAGTTCAAGAGTTTGGAATCGCCCGGGGTGCCCTGTAAGTAAGTTATCATGGTATTTTTCCACGATCTTCCTTCGTGATTCCTTGTCATTCGGGACGTAGCATCGGTCTTTGAAGAAGACCGTCCCATCATTTTCCATCCTCCAATCTTCTACCGCCGATTTGATCGGTGGCGTTCCTCCTTCTTTGATTGCTCGTACTATCTCCTTAAGCAGATCGTCTTTCATCATGCTTTCAGCGAGCACTTCCTTTAGCTCGGTATCGATGGTCCATGCGAAGATCTCGTCCTTTAGCAGTGTGATATCGTCGTTATCGTTATCGATATCGGGGATGTGATCTCCCCTCCATGATAAGGCGTCGGACTGGACCATCATTTTCCCGGGGACATGTACCAATTTTAGGTTGAATTGCGACAGGAAGAGGCTCCACCTGGCCTGTCGCCGATTCAATTTTCATGCTGTCCTGAAATACATTAAGTTTTTATGATCTGATAGGATAGTAGTCGCATGTTTTGATCCCTGGAGATAGTGTCTCCAGGTTTCGAGTGCTCGTATAATTCCCAATAATTCTCGATCGTATATTTTGTAGTTTCGTTCGGTTGCCGTAAGGGAGTGGGAGATATAGCCACAAGGGTGCCAATCTCCGTTCGAGTTGGTTTGTTTTAATATGGCGCCCGTTGCGTATTTCGAAGCGTCGCTTTCGACCACGAATGGTTTTTCTGTATCGGGCATCAGCAATACTGGCACCTCGGAGAACTTCTTTTTCAATAAGTCGAACGCCCTTTGGCATTCGTCAGTCCAGTTGAACGGCTGGTCTTTTCTCGTTAAGTCATTTAATGGTTTGGTGATTGCGGCGAAATTGCCGATGAATCTTCTATAGAAGTTCCCGAAGCCCAGGAACGATCTAACTCCCTTTACGTTGGTCGGGGCTGGCCAGTCCCTTATTCCACCCAGTTTGGTGGGGTCCATAGCTAATTGGTCCGGTCGTAGGATCAAGCCAAGGAATTCGACCTCCTGTACGTCGAATTTAGATTTTTCCGGTTTCAGGTACAGATCATTTTCCTTAAGCCGTGCCAGGACTCTCTTCGTTCTCTTCTTGTGTTCCTTTTTGTCCTTGGAGAAAATGAGAATGTCGTCCATGTATATTACTAGCCAGCCCTCGTTCAGCATGTCTCTGAAGATATCGTTCATCATGGCCTGGAAAGTTGCCAGGGAGTTGCAGAGACCGAAAAACATGACTTTGGGTTCGAACAGCCCTTTGTTGGTCTTGAATGCTGCCTTCCATTCGTCTCCCTTTTTGATCCTGACGTTATGATATCCCCATCTAATGTCCAATTTGGTGAACCACCTTGCCCCTTTCAGCTTGTCCAGCAGATCGCCGATCAATGGTAGTGGGTAAGAGTTCTTGATGGTCCCCTCATTTAGGTACCGATAGTCTTGGCACGGCCTGAGGGCGTCGGAATCCTTCTTTGCTACAAAGAAAAATGGTGACACCATAGGGGATTTAGATGGGGTGATGTATCCTTTTCTCAGGTTATCGTCGATGAATTCGTCCAATTTCTTCTGTTCAGCTGGAGTGATGGGGTAGACCTTGCAGTCCCTCGGGATGAAGTCCGGTTTGAGTTCGATCGCATGATCCCACGGTCTCGACTCGGGAAACCTTTCCGATGCTGCCTTTTCGAACACGCTTCGATACTCTCTGTACTTATCGGGGAGCAGATCGTCGAGTGACTGTTTCCCTTTGCCATCCTCTTCTTTGTGAACGAGCTTCTGTGAGACGGAAGTCTTGGCTCGGATGTGGGTGGTGTGAGAGAAGACGAATCTGCCTGTCGATCGTGATCAAGTGATGCGTGCAATGTGCCTGAGTTTTTGATAGTTCGGGGGGATGTAATCGTGTTCGATGGTAAGGGGGGATTCTTCGGTCCTGAATATCCCAATCATCGGTTCCCCTCGGATGTAGGTGAATAAGGCATCCATTCCGTCGTTGTTTCCGTTAGTTGATAAGCCGTAGTTAGATTTGTCCGATGTGGAGATCGGTGGATCGATCTCGGGACAGGTGTCCGTAGTCGTGTTATTTTCTGTGTATGATCCGTTTCCGTCCAGTTTGTTTGCGGTGCAAAGCCCTCTTGCGAGATGAACCGCCCCGAGTCTACTCTTCACGTACTCGGCGGTGGCGAGGTGGGTTTCTCCGAAGATCTCCCCAGCACTCCTTATAGGTAGCCTCCCGAGAGTCGGGCTCAACGTTACTCTCGGTTCTAACGGCCCCTTGTCATCTATAGTAAGGCTTTGCTTACCGATAGTGGTCCGGGTTCGCTCGATCATGGTCCGGATCTTCTTCATGAGGGATCTTTCGGTCCGTCGGTCCGTGAGAGTCCCTTTTTCCCAGTCGATGTCAGGGTTGCGTTTTTGAAGCCACGTGTACCCTAAGATCATCATCTCCTTCCCCAGCCCGGTTATCAGCATTCTGATCTTCTCTTCTTTCCCTCCGATCTCGGTGTCGATGGTGACGTAGTGGGAGATCGTTCCGTTTTTGTTCAGGGTCCCGTCAACGTTTTTGGCGAGGATCCTTCTGGCGAGAGGTAGTTTCCTTAGCCCGAGCTTTTGGACGACTCGGTGATCTATAAAAGTCTCGCCTGCCCCTGAGTCGATCAAGGCAGGGATTTCGGCTTTCTTATCGTCTAGCAAACAGTGAACTTGAACGCGCATGGATTGGTTACTTACATGCGCTACTAGTACACTCGAGACGACTACTCTGGCGGACTCTGTTGCTGATGCAGGCCGCCGCTTTAAAAACCCTCCTCGACCATAAGGTTGAGTACTTCTTCTTTCTCCTTCTCTTCTAGCTCATTGACGAGAGCTCGTATTTTCATGAAGTGGTCTCGTGGGGTCTTCTTCGTCTCGGTTTTCTTCTCATCTTTTGAGGGTGGCTCTTTCCCTCCTTTATGGTTGCTCGCTCTGTGTCCCATTTTATGACAAACAAAGCATCTACCTTCCTTCATATGTTTTACCCTCTCAGCATATGAGAGGCGTGTCGTGTCGATATCCATGGCATTGGGGTCCCTTGAAGAGCTACCAGCTCCTCCTCCCCCTACCTTGCTATATGTTCTCTCTTTTATCGCCCTAGCTCTCCTCAAATGTCCTTCGGCCCTCGCTGCGTGGGTGTACCACCCCTCGATAGTGTCAGGTGGGTTCTCCATTCCGAAGACCTTGTCGAGGACTTTGTTGTTAAGCCCGTCGACGAAGTATTCAATCAGAGCGGCATCTTCTTTAATTTTGGTTCGGTAAGCGAGGGTCTTAAATTGGGCGATATACTCATCGACTCCCTTTCCCCCTTGAGACAGTGCTCTCAACTGCGTTCGCGCGTTTCCCGCGTCGTCGATCGGTGAAAATGCTGATCGTACTTTTGCAATGAATTCCTGGAATGTGTCCCAGGGCTTCGATTTGATATACCTTTCCTCCAGATAGGCCTGCTTCCATGGCCCTGCTGTCCCTCCGTTCATATATGAGAGCATGAACAAAATTTTGTGTCGATCGTCGGGGAAGGCGGTTGCGTTAGCATCGACATATGCTCCGCATTCGAGTAGAAAGAGCATAGTTTTGGTTCTATCCCCCGAGTAATCAGTGGGCGCTCTCATCTTGATCTCGGCTGTGCGAGCGGGGAGAGCGATAGGTGCGGTGGGAGCAGTGGGAGTAGATGGTGCTGCCATTGTACGTCTGGTGGGGAGTGGTCGGATATTTCTCGTAAGAATGTCGTTGAATAAAGTGTGCTGCCTAGACTGTAGTTTAGTCAGCAGAGTGAGGAACCAGCTTGACCTTTTGTTATGGTCAAATAACTCCTAGATTAAAAGATAATCGATGCTCGTGAGCGATCGTTGTTCAAAGAGTTTTCAAGAGTCACCGAGGCTCGTAAGCGACGGTTGAGCTGAGACTTAGATCGCAATCCGTTAGGAGTTGTAAAAGAGACTAGGTCAAGCTAGTTGACCAGTCATATATTCGTCACATTAAATAGTACAAGCAGGATAGAGAACAATAAGATGGTGAAGACAATAAAGACAATAGCAACGATAGGTGTCCGCAGTGTACACTACAATAGCATGGGAAGGTATGTAGGGAACGCGTTGCCGAGACAAAAGGGTAGAGGATAATAACGTGGGACGTACATGATACAGGACAATAGAAACAATAGAAAAATTGAGTTCCCCCCTGCGTAACTCTGTCGTAACAGCTGTGATGATTGCAGGACTAACAACACAGAGGCCCATGCATTGCCTCACTTGATCAAATGTGCTGTGAGTTCTTGAGAGCTTGGCTAGATCTAACATCAATTGAAGATTTTGGAACATTTCTTCCCCCAAGAGTTCAAGGCTGTACAAGCAGCCTTGGAAGCTCAGTCTGTGGAGAACATTGTGAGAGAGAAGTCTAAGGTGCTGCTGTGCATTCAAACAAATGGAAGGCCACCATTTAACATGAAGGCCATGAAGCAGTTTTGTTTGCTCCTTCCATGGGATCAGCTGAACCCATACAATGGCCATCCATACCACAATCCAGCAGCAGCACACCCAAGCAGACTAACTTTGAGCAAAGTTGGAGTGGAATGAAACTCACCACTGCTTGCCAAGCTTTCATTGATTTCATGCTCCTTCACTTCATAGTATGCTGTGCAATATTTTATTGATTTCATTACTGCTCTGTGAGTTTCCTGTACATTGAAGATCCCCAGTGAAGTCTAACTGATATATTCAGTTGTCCATAATATGCTGTACCAGACCAATCTGCCTTCTTCACCAAACATCTGACCTCAGAAGTGGCAGATGCCATGAGAAAAATATTCTTGTTCTTGATTGGGATGTTCCATCTCATACTGTCCTATGATGGGTGGTCAAGCAAGGGGCATGATGAGATTTATACAGTTCATATCACCACACCATCATAATAATCATTTCTTGTAGATGGATTGGGGCTTACTGGTATCTTGACTATGGGAGACACATATGATATTTGAATGTTTGTCAAAGGTCAAAACTTACCTCAATCTTTGACCAGCTCTGAACTTGGATCAAGGAGGCTTATTAAAATACCCATAGGTGATCATTCATTATATAGCTTGAGCCTTCTCAGCTGTAGTCTCTGATACTACCAATAACATGAAAAAAACTCAGTGCCTGATTTGTGAGCAGTGGCCCTGAATCCTGAATATTTCTGATCCATGTCATCAGCTCAATTTTATGGTGAAGGATGTCATTCTAGGTTTGAAGAAGTACCCAAAGATCCATGCATTTAGCCAGGCAAGCCAGATAAATTTTCTGTTGTATTCCCAATGGCTGAATTATCCATAGCCAATGTCAATTGTGTCAAGATTGACAACTTTCTTTCCTCACAGTAATTTTGGCCAGTACCAGCTGAAGGCTGAACTGAAGAGTCGAATGGACAAGCATGGAATACAAGCTGGCAATGCTGCTTGCTTTGCTACATTTTCAATCCATGCTAAAAGTATTGCCTGCTGCTTTGATGCAATCCAACACTGTCTTGCCAAAGGAACAATTAAACCCAACACCACAGCAGTCAGTCATATTATTAGTACTGTCTGGTATGCATATATTAATAAGATTGTCCATAGACAAAGAAATACATTGAAGACAGTGAAGAATCATTCCAGTTCTGCATCAATTTGAGGAACATCAACCTGTTTCTCACTCCAATTGACTGAAGTTTCCAAACACTCAAAGGCCAAAATGTCACCTGCTCAGATGTGTTTGCCATTTTCATTGGTATTGCAATTGGGTTTACCTGAGTATTTTACAATGCAAGTAAGCCATTCAATTGCCTGTCCTCCAGATCTTTTCTGATGGTTGTTTAGGCACTACTCTTGCTTAGTATAAACCTGTGAAATATGGGGTTTTCAATCATTGCTTCAATATATTTCTTAATGATTGCACACCTGACATGTTCATCTTCGCATACCTTCTTGATCCCAGTACATTTTTACCTCCCTTCCTCAGTAAGATATATCTAATCCCTTTAATCAGTTTACTATGGTGATCATGCTCTTCATTTGACATTGCCTCTGCAGTCATCATTCCCAAAATGGTATCAAGACTTGTGCTCCAACTCATGAATTCAGCATGCCAAATGGTTTTTTTTTTTGAACAGAAATGCATGCAAGCAGGAAGTCCAGAAGATGACTGGAAATTAATTGATCAGTTCATTGGTAAGTAGTTTTGTTCAAATCATCGAATGTTTTTGTAGATTAACTTCTTATAGCCTACATCTATGAAGAAGCTCTGTTTAATGAACCTTGCTATAATCCATTACAACATTTTGTTTGGTGGGAGGCTCATCTGAAAAACAGTAATGGATATATCCTTGCAGTGTGTTTTTGCATTGGCTTTTCGAACAGCCATGCTAATCTTTCCATTCCAGATTATTGCTATCAAGCTGTTCTCAGTGTCACCATCCAAGATGTGTGATGAACATATGGCATCAAAATTTTCAGCATTCAATTCTGCAAAGTGGAATGGCCTGAGCCCAGCTAATCTTATTAATTTGGCAAAGCTTCAGGACTACTGGAGATATGGTCTTGGATCTCCTGGATGTGAGCACTCTGTGACACTAAAACTCCTTAAGGCACCTAAATCCACTTCAGTTCATTTACCTGCCCCAACCCTCTAAGATCTCCTTAACCCAGTACCCTCCAACGAGGAATTGGAGTTCTAGATGACTGATCTCTATGGTGTTCAGGCTTTGGATGCTAAAGAGGATGATAAGGAAGATGGCCCAGTGATCATCCTGGAAGGAAGCCAGAGCTTCCAACACTCAAGGAGACAGAAATATGTTAGGAACTTAGTATATTTGAGGGGAAGAAACTAAGCTACAGTACAAGTATTCGAGGTATAAACTATATACTACTAGAATTACATGTGATAACCATGTTGCATGTGATAATGGTTTGCTGATGTAAGAGGAACTCTTACACTCTCTCATACTCCAAAAAAATGACTGGGGGAGGCTTGAATCAACAAGTTACAGGAACACTTTACACATTGGTGACAACATTGAGTTGCCTGGTAGTGGACTGATGATGAAAGTGCATGTTGAACATGGCAGGCATTGACAAGGATGGGGACAGGTGTTGACAAGGACAGGGACAGGTATTGATGAGGATAGAGACAGGTGTTAACAAGGACAGGGATGAAGATGGGGACAGGTATTGATGAAAACATTGACAAGGACATTGATGATGACAGAGACAGGTGTTGACAATGACAGTGAGCCTTGATGAGGATGGTGGGAATAACAGGGTATGGGGGTCAAGCAGGGGGGAAACAGGTTGCTGTTGGAGATGGTATGGGTTGTCATTGTAGATGGTAGGGCTGGCAGTTTGGTTGCATCAAGTTCATGACATGTTCAGATAAATGCATTTATGAGACCTTGCATCACGACATTTCCTTCTTGGATCATTGTTGACAATGGTGGGGTGGGCAGAGTGGCTTCATCGAGCAGCAGATGCATTCTGATAAAAGTGTTTGTGCATAGTCACATAGCTGTGTTTTGTGGGCTGTAGACCTTCTATGTATGTTGTTTACAGCCTGTGGATGGGAAGGTGCAGGCCTGAATGGATAACAACACAGCATCATTTAGCCCCAATGAGTAGGCATGGGGTTTGAATGCAGTGGTACAGTGTTCGAAGGACGTGGAATGAGAGGTAGGGGGCATAAAATGGAGAGCAGGATGCATGTGGCATCATTCCAGGCTTGTGGTGTGTAACAAAGGCAGAGAGGAAAAGCAGGGAGGGACTGGGGGGTGTGGAGAGTGATCTGGATCATTGTTGGGAATGGTGGGGCCTGTGGGGTTTGTCTGCTGAGCAGACAATGCACTCAGATGAATGTGTCTCCTTGTAGTTGTATAGTTCTGTTTGCTGAGCTGTAGGCCATCTCTGTACATTGTGTAGGGCCTGACAATGGATCTCTGGGGTGGAAGCAGTCATCTGAGTGCCAGACATCACTCAGGTTGTCATTGTAGGGGTAGTTGCAGCCAAATTTGTTGCTGTTGTTCAAAACAATGTGGTGGTGGCAATGGGCAGTTCCAGATGTGAGACGAGGGGCTGTAGAGGCTGCAGGAAGGCTGTAGGTCAACTAGGCAGGGAGTTTTGGCTTATTGTTGAGGGTCCTGGGACTGGCAGTGTTGTTCTGTCATGTAAACAGCTCATTTTGACAAAGAACAAGAATTATCAACCAAAAATCAAATGCCATAACCACCCAAGATATCTTCAAAGTCACAAGGAAATGTATGAAGAGCACGTTTCCTCGTCATCATGCGACTCAGTCTCCTGGGCTGTAGACCTTCTCTGCATGCTGTTTATGGCATGGTTCATTGTCTCCAAGGTGGATGAAGCTGTTTTGGTGTAGACAAGGCCCTAGGTACTATTTTCAGGGGGTTGCAGCACTAAGTTAACTCAGCAGTCTGTGGCATTGTTTTTAAGAGGCTGGGACTTGGTTTGACAGTGGGGAAGGGGTGGTGGTGGTTGTCAAGGCCATTGGCATTGTTGATGATGATGACAATATACATAGTTGATGGGCAATGGCTTTGCTGAGCTGGAGAGAGACAGGTGGCAATGAAGCAGTCTATTTCAGGGTGGCGGGGGCATAGATGGCAAATGGGAGGAGTCCCTGGGCAGAGATGGTGTTATTAGTGGTGCAGTGGGGATGTAGCACAAAGGTGGCAGTGAAGTGTTTCATTTCGGGGTGGCAGGGGCATAGACAGTGAACGAGGGATGTCAACAGTTGTCAATAGCATCATTGGTGACTTGGCAGGAGTGTAGGATGCTGGTGGTGGTGAAACAAGTCATTGCTGGGGGTTCTGGGGCAAGCTCAGTGTTAGGCACACATTTTGGGGGGGTTTTACTGAGTCTAGCCATGTACATCATTGTTCTGCAGCAGTTGGTAGTGGTTTTGAGTTGGGCAGAGCAGGGGATGTGGCCATCATCAACGATGATGTGGAAGTGGTGTAGGGTGGGCTTGGTGGTCTGGGGGTTGCAGTCTGTCATTCTGGGGGCCATAGGGCCATGGGCACAGCAGGCAATTTAGTCATCATTGTCAGTTAGTTTGCGGTCATGCTGGGTGATTCAAATGGAAACAAGATGCTAAAGATATTGAGTGATGCCATACAGTGCCAAATGAGCTGAGGCAGGTGCAGGGTTGTAGGGAGGACAAGTGAGAAAAATGGGGTCCAGTGTTTAAATGAGATGGAGGGGTAGGTTGAGAGGACAGGTTAACACTGTCAAATGATGCCATGCAACACTGAATGAGTCTACATGGCTTTGACATGAAAAGTCAAAAACACAAGACTCTGGTGGCCAAAACGAGAGAGGTGGAAGTAGCAGGTAAGGATAGTGCAATCGGCATTGCATTCTAGTTGTTGTTAAGCAATGATGTTGGTGTGAAAAAATTGACTGTTGTGGCAATTTCAGAATCAACATGGTTTTGGGGAAAAGTGTGTGTGAGAGAGAGTAGAGTGTAAATAGTAAGTTTGTAACAAAAAAAAAAGTGGAAGGAAGCCGGAGCTTCCAACACTCAAAGAGACAGAAACATGTTAGAAACTTAGTATATTCAAAGGAAGGAAACTAAGCTACAGTACAAGTATTCAAGATATAAACTATATACTACTGGAATTACATGTGATAACCATGTTGCATGTGATAATGGTTTGGTGATGTAAGAGGAACTCTTACACATCCATGACTCTGATCCCATCAGGATTGAAATTGAAGACCTTATTGACCTTCAGAACACCAAACTCCAGTCATGTTACATGAAGATTCAACTGAAAAACCTACTATGTCTACACTGCATGCACATTCCACAAGTGCAGCTCCTCATAAATTCACTAATGAGGACTGGCCTAAAGACCATTTTCTATTTTAAGTTGTATAATACCTGGTAATCTTCAACATACTATTGATTTCTACTTTTCTTCACTGTATCTTCCTCCAGTCTGGGTTCCATATCATGGTATGATACTCTAAATGCAGTCATCTGCATAGTTTAATACCACTTTCAAAAAGTTTTGGCCCATGGCACCTGTATAATACTCATCACACCAGAAGCCCCCTCTAACCATGTGGTATCATACAACCTGAGTCTGAGTTGATACCCAGCACTAATGACAATGATAGCGATGGTGGCCTTCCTGCCAGGGTGACTACAACAGATTATTTGCCTATTCATTAAGGTACCAAGAGGAAGTCATTGGAGGTAGCAACTGGAATGGATGCACAACAGCTAGAGATTGGCAGGGGTATACCCTTAAGGTCAAGGGGTATCAGAGGTGTACTGGACAAATTTAGCAACAGTAAGATCAATTTAACAGTAAATGCTATGGTTTAATGTGGTCAGCAATGTCCTAAATATGGTCCTGAAAGGATAAAGCTAAAATACTATTTGAAAGCTGTTGTTTCCCAAGGTATGCAGGGTTAATTGTAATCTTGCTGTTGTTTAAAGCTTAACTATAGTTGTCAAATGCAGGGCAAGGTGTGAAGACAATGGTGAGCATCTTAACAAGCCTTCATAAAAATCTTGGATCTACCAACTCTTGAAAAGCATGAGTTTTATAAGGCTTTTCATTTTTAGTGAGACACAAAACTTTTACATCTGGACAAAACTAGCTTTATTCAAGGGTATACCCCTGACAAACACTAACAACAGCCTGGGATGTCTGTACTACTTCATGTGTTCTGACCATGCTGACAAGAATCTCATGAACAACAGAGAAGGATCTTTCTTACCACAAAGTAATCTATCATGTCAAAGTTGCACCATTCTCAGAGTGTAAGAAGATATCATCAAAATGGATGAACAAAGCACAACTCCAGAAAGTTCCATGATCCTTGCATGGCATGAACTACAAGATGTGATTGTTGAGAAAGCTACTGATGCCCTAGGTCTCTCTGTTCTGGTATGCAATTATGATGATTTTGAAACCCTGTTCATGATTATACACAGGCCCAGCATAATATCAGTCTGAAGGTTGAGGCAAATCACTGCATTGATAACTCTTGATTTCCACACCAAGTCTGGTGATTGGAGGTGTCCTTTACAACACTCTGTTAGACTAGAGTCCAAGGCTCTTTTCCCATCTCATGGTTTCATACATCAAATCAATCCTATTGTGACTCGACCCTTTACTTCACATCAAATTTTGATCCTCTCCCTCTCTTTGGATTTCAGTAAGTGGGAGGTCCTTACCTACGATGATGTCCCATGAATGAATGATGTGGAAATGAATGATGAAAGATTACTTCACATTCGAAAATGGTTACATGACTTGGTGTGACCCCCTGATCTATCAGATCCCAAACACGCTACCTTTATTCACTATTGCACTGAATTCTTTTTAAACTTGGGAAAACTATGAAGAAAAGACTCCCATGGAGCTCACAAAATCATTGTGACTCCAGAACATTGTCTCGAAATTATTTGTGCAGCTCACGACGATATCGGACACAAAATAATTTTCACTATGAAATCAGTCATTACCTTTCAATTTTGGTGGCTGAACATGAAAGCCAACATTGCATGGTATATTCAAACCTGCCACCTATGTCAAATTTGACAAATGCAAAATGTTCTAATTCTACCCACAGTCACCACTCCAGCACGCCTTTCTGGCAAAGTCTATATTGACATGATGCAAATGCCATCTTCGAATAGATTTAAATACATCATACAGGGTTGATGCTTACTAACAACTTACTCAGAATAGCAAAAACTTCGATGTGAAAATGCAACATCTCTTGGCAATTGGATCTTCAAAGATATTATTTGTTGATGGGGTTCATTATATGAAATTATAACTGACAATGGCACTGCATTTATCGCAGCTATGGAGTATCTCATGAAACAATATCCCATTAACCATGTTCAAATTAGTGGTTATAATTCATGTGCCAATGGACTCATTGAATGAGCCCATTTCAATGTTTGACAATCCTTATTCAAAGCTGTTGACGGAGAACAAGCAAAATGGTCAGCAGGAGCACACTCAGTATTTTGGGCAGAATGAGTCACAGTACATAAATGCATGGGTTGTTCTCCTTACTTTGCAGTTACAGAAGGACATCCTCTAATCCCCCTCAACATCTCCAAAGCGACATACTTACAACTGCCACCCAATTCCATCTTATCGACAACCGATCTCATAGCTCGACAATCCATAGCACTACAAAAATGATTGAATGACCTCAAAGTTTTATGCTCAAAGGTCTACACCTCTCGAATTGAAGCTGCAAAATGCTTCAAACTTGTTCACAAACATATGATGCATGACTGCAACTTCATGAAAGGAGATTTAGTGCTGCTTTGAAACATGAAAATCAAGAAATTTCTCAATCGCAAGATGAAACCATGATATTTCAGCCCTCTTATCATTATCAAATGAAACTATAGAGGAGCTTACATTCTCTGCGAACTTGATGGATCAGTACTACATGAACCTATTGCTGCATTTTATTTGCTACCATATCTCACTCAAAAATCCATTTTCCTTCTACCAAATTTCCTCAATATCAACTCTGAACATCTCGAACAACTCTGAATGTCTCGAACAACTTTGAACAACTTTGAACTTTGACAAAAATACTTTTGAAGATTTTCGGGACTTCAAAAATGAATAATTATTCTTCTTTTCTTTTTTGCGATTACTCACAAAAGATTTTGATTGCTTTTAGTGTATGATACAAGTCGTGATATCATATCATAGTGTGGTCATGCAAACTCCAAAGGGTTGTTCGACTATGATGAACTAACTACTGAGCCTTTCCCTAAAAGTCATTTTTCGTTTGTTATATCTTCATTTCTTTTCCCTTACTTTTCAAAGACATTTAACAAAAAGTTGAAATTTAAAATAGATAAAACAAAACAACAGAAACAAAAATCCTACTCCTCTAATATCTGTTCTAATAACTCTACTTTCCTCCCCAAAATCTCCAGCTCCACCTTCTTCTGCACCAGTTTTGTAATGATCATCCCATGACACAAGCCCTGATCTTCTTCAATGACCTCAACCACCTGAAATTCCCTCACCTTCACCTTTTCCTTCCCCTTTGACAAATTCTTCTTTGGCTTCAATGGCATCGAAAGCCCCACTACTGGCTCGATGTCTTCAAAAGGGCCCACAAGATGAATTCGACACACTATAAAATTTAAAACAAGTTAGTAAGCACTTCAAAACAGTTTTAAATAAATTTTGTACCTGATTTGGGGCATGAATCTTGTTTTGTGCCCCCAAACTTTTTTGCCTCACCTTTTCGAAGGCCCCCCTCAATATCCCCTCCCAATAGCATCCTTGCACCTCTTGAGTGCACTTGGTGCACTTGGCTGCCCCCTCCTTGATGACACCTCCTTTGACACCATCTTCACATGAAATACAGCAAGAGCTGCATTTTGAGCATCTGACAACACCCTCCTCCAACCCTTGATCTTTGCTTGCTTTGCTATATCCTTTGCTCTTCAAACCTCCTCCTCTTGAACCTGCCTTTCTTCTTCCTCCCTTTGTTCCCTCTCGACATCCTCTGCTAAGTCCACAAAAAGTAACTCACCCCTCCACAAAATCCAATTCATGATGAGCCATGGGCTTAAGAACCTCAAAAACCTCATCCACAACCTTTTGAATGGTAGCATCGCACTCTTCACTGAGGTCTTTGGCTAATTCATTATATTTGCCTGCACAAAATGTTTTAGCACTTTTGACCATGAACAGAACTAAAAAACTCACCATCTTCTCACAAAACCCTCTCTCCCACACTTCAAAGTCAGAATCCTCAGTGATGCCATGCTTTGGCATCAATTTCATGTATTCGAGGATGTCAGAGTTGAGTTCAGTGAGGAGAGACATGGTAGAGGTTAGAATCTGAAGACAGAGGAGGTGATGAATAAAGAACAAGAAGTATTTTGAACTTCACTAAGTTTTCAACATGATCATGCATTTCACATGTGACTTTGATTAGCTGACTAGGACAGTCAGGATTTCAGTAAAGGGGAGGATGATAGGTCCATTGCATGCTCTAAGGTCTGGAAATGTTTTCAATCATATTGACAGATGCTTTGAACCACTACAAATGCCATGAACCCAATTTCAAACCCTTTTTGAACTCATTTCATACCATTTCAAATGACTTCGAATGACTTCACGACACTTCAAACATCTTTGAATCACTTTGCACCACTTTGAACAATGTCAGCCACCACATATTTATCCTAAAATTCTTTTGATACATATGGCACATCTGATATGAACTACGGTGTCACAAATCGAGCACTACTGGACATGAAAAGAGACAACAAAAGATTTAGAATGCAATAAGTGCAGTTTTGTGTTTCAATAATATATTGAAGCAATAAGATAAGTATTTTTACTATACTGGGACAATGTACATTTCAATTATTATCATTTCTCATTTGTTTTGTGATTTACAAAGTCCTCATTGTTGTATATATTGCCTTGTGTACTGCACATGTTTTATTTCCTTTTTAAGTGCTATCTCTTCAAATTGTATATAGACTTGTATTAGTTACTTAGAACAACAGCAGATAAGAGAACAGAGCAGAAGTTACCCTTTCCCTCATCATTTGATTTAAGAGCCATTCTTTTGAGTCTTAGCCTTGCATCGTATCTCTAAGTTCTGCAAAATATCACAAACTTCCTGCAACTTTTGTCTTCGCCTTTGACTTATCGCATATTACCTATCATCTCTCAAAAAACACTTCCCATTCACTATACTCATTCCTTGATATACCTCTTCAAACTTATTCAAACTACTTCACACATCTTTGAACTTATTTGAACTATTTTGCACGTCTTTGAACCTATTTCAAATTTTTTTGAACATCTTTGTATGCTCTTACAGACTATTTGCCACATCTTTTAGCATTTTGTGTCACTAGATACAATGTTTGGGTATCAGTGGTGATATTTAGTACCAACTTGCACCCTTCCTCTAGCCTGTGTTATACTTCCTAAGCCTTTTAACAGGTTTTTGTTAGGTTTCCTGGTCAAGTATCATCATTGGTCCTCATGCATCATTTAGGCAAATATGGTTGAAACTTATGGATGTCTTCATCAGCATGTTCAACTTCATGTTCATCATCGCCATCAAAGAAGTCTTGTAAGCTGTCATTGACATCATTATTGCCCTTTTCTTAATGCCAAATGGCATGAAGGTGATCAAAAAAGGCTGCATCAGCCCCAGTCTCATTGTCTGCTGTACTCTCTGTCATTTCCGATGCCAACTCATGATGTTGAGCCATTGCTGTTGCTGTTGCCGAGTAATAATTGGTTGACTCTGCCTCAGCTTAATCCTTCATCTCTTCAAATGTCTCCAGGTATTTCATTTGAAAGTTAAGAGCATTGCAAATTGGCTGATCTGTTTGGTGCTGGACCAAAAGGTATGTGCCAACCTCCCATAGCTCAGTGTGGTGGAAGTGTGTGCCAGTCCAGCATTCAATGTGATGGAAGGGGTTCTGCCTGTGTGTTATGCACATACATGTCCAGCAAAGTGTGCTTCCTACTGAACAATAAATACATCTCCAAATTGCCCATCTATTCAGTTGACAGTGGTTGCAAATTTGTTTGTTGATGGACCATGCCTGCTGGGCCAGGGATGCTTGCAGCAATCCATCCACTCGTTGATGATACTCAATCCGGAAACCTAACAAAAACTTGTTAAAAGGCTTAGGAAGTATAACACAGGCTAGAAAAAGGGTGCAAGTTGGTACTAAATATCACTGCTGATATCCAAATGTTGTTTTGAGTGATGCAAAATGATAAGGAAGGGTGCGAATAGTCTGTGAGAGCATACAAAGTAGTTTGAATGAGGTTTGAAATAGGTTTGAAGATGTGCGAAATAGTTGGAAGAAGTTTCAAGGAGGTTTGAAGATGTCAGAGTAATGTCGAGGTATGTCGAGAAGTGCATAGAGCAAATGTGAAGTGTTTTTCAAATGGTGATAAGCGATAGGTGATGAATTGAGAGACTAATATGAAGGTTTGAAGAAGTTCATGATATTTTGCAGAACTTAGAGATATGACACAAACTAAGACTCAAGAGAACTGCTCTTAAATCTGACGATAGTGGAGAGGGTGACTTATTCTCTATTCCCCTTTGTCTGTCTGTCATTCTAAGTAACTAATACAAGTCTAGTTACAAATTGAAGAGATAGTACTAAAAAGGAAATAAAACATGTGTAGTACATGAGGCAATATATACGACAATGAGAAACTTGTAGGAAGTACTTATCTTTTGCTTCAATATATCATTGAAACATCTAAGCACTATTATTACATTCTAAATCTCTCATCATTTCTTCTCGTGTTTAGTGGCACTCGATATGTGATGAAAAGGCTTATTCCAAATGTGCAGCATGTATTGAAAGGGTTTCAAGACATTTAGTTATGTGGCAGCCAACTTCATTCAAAGTGCTGCAAAGTCATTCAAAAGTGTTCAAAATGTCGCGAAGTCGTTTGAAGTAGTGTGAAATAATTCAAAAATGTTTGAAAAGTGTTTGACATTGATTTCATGGCATTCGTAGAGGCTCAGAGCATCTGTCGTAATGTGTCAATACAATTGGGAATCTTCTCCAGACCTTAGAGCATGCAATGGACCTATCATTCTTTCCCTTACTAAAATCCTGACTGTCCCAGTCAGCTAATTGAAGTCACATGCGGAATGCATGATTGTGTTGAAAACTTAGCAAGGTTCAAAATACTTCTCGTTCTTCTTCATACTAGCTTTTCTAATGTCTCTTCTGGCTGAACTCAACTCTGACATTCTCGAGTATACAAAATTGATGCCTGAGTGCAGCATCACCAAAGATGTTGACTTTGAAGTTTGGGGGCGGGGTTTTTGCAAGAAAATAGTATGCTTCATCTTTGTTTTGTTCCATGTTTTTTAAATTCATGTTTTGTAGGTGGAGTATGATGAGCTTGCCAAAGATCTCAGTGAAGAACATGATGCAGCTGTACAAAAGGTCATGGATGATGTTTTTGAGCTCTATAAACTGATGGCTCATTGCAAATGGCTTTTGTGGGGCAGGGGATTCTTATTCTTAGACTTAGCTAAAGAGGTTGAATGGAAAGAAAGAGAGGAGAGTGTGAAATGGATTCAAGAGGAGAAGGAGGCAGCACAGAAGGCGAAAATCAATGGTCGACAGAGAGCATTGGCAGATGCTCAAGATGCTGCCCTCACCAAATTTCGTGCAAGGACTATTTTGAAGGAGGACTTGCAGAGGAGGAATGTGGTGTTTGAGGCTGAGTCAAAGGTGATTGAGAAGGCAGAGGGAGGCGAGGGCGACAAAAATGATGATGAAGATGAGCTGCCCATGGTGAGGGTGGTAAAGTAAAAGGTGGTCGAGATTGGGAGGGAAGAGGATGAGGAAGAGAAAGTCGAGGGGGTAGAGGCAGCAAAGCGGGCATGAGTTGAAATGGGAGGGCTGCTCGATTTTGAGGGCCCGGTAAGTGTTTTACTTATTTCCAAAGGATGTTTGAGGTACTAATACATCCATAGTGCGATCAATGTGCTGGTTTTAGGTTCCAGCCATGCTGCATCATTAAGGAGGGCACCCCAAAATGTACGAAGTGCGCCCAGGAGGTGCAAGGTTGCTATTGGGGTGGGGTGTCAAGGTGGGGGCTTCACAAAGGTGAGGCAAAGAAATTCGTGGGCACGAAGCAGGATTCACACCCAAAATCAGGTATGAAGTCTGTTTGAAACTGTTTTGAAATGCTTGCTAATATGTTTTCAATTTTTATAGTGCAGCAAATGTGTGTTGTGGGCCCCTTCAAAGATGTCAAGTCAGTTGTGGGGCCTTCGAAGTTATCAAAGGAGAAAAGGAGGTCATCGAAGGGGAAAGCAAGGGAGACACGAGTTGTCAAAGGGGTCAAAGGAGTCACGGATGCATGGGTTGTGCATCATGGGTTGATTGCTGCAAAATTGGTGCAGAAAAAAGTCGAGATGGAGATACTGGGTAGGGAGATAGAAGCATTGGAGGAAATGCTAGAGGAGTAGAAGGGCTTTTCTTTTGTTGTATATTTGTTTAATTTGCAATTGGAGTCTTCTGAGTCTTGAATAGTAGTGATAAGAGAAGTGAAAAGAATAGGAAAAATAATGGAACAGTATAGCTATATGTTTTTGAAGTCCTGAAAGTCTTCAAAAGTATTATCGTTGAGATTCACAGGTGTTCAAAGCTTTTTGAGGCATTTGAAGTTGATATCAAGGAGATTCAGTGAAAGGGAAATGGTCATAGGGTATTTTCGAGGGTGTTATTAAGGTTGAGATTGAAGTCAGAAAAGGTATATGTGGGCAAATAAAAGTGAAAGCTGTTGAAGCTATTTTGAAGAATTGTCAAGCATAGTAAAATGTGTTCAATACATAGAATGAGATCAAAATATGAAAAAGAGAAAGAAAATAGGTGAAATTTATTGATGTCGATGGGGCTAACCATGATCGTAATATTCAAGTCAAAGGATTGTTTATATCAAAATTGAATGAGGAATCGAGGGATCAAAAATGGGGTCAGAGAAATACTTGTGGGCAATGGATGTAATAAAATTTTTGATAAGGGCTAGATGAATTTCGAGGCGATGACTGTAGATATATGATGGATAGGAAGTTTTGAGCACTATACTGGACTTCAAAGGTGAAAACAAATGCGAAACTGGTGTTGAGGGCAAAGGCGATAGATGATGAATTGGAAGATGGTGCAGATGATGAGATTAAAGATGAAAATATTGGGAGTGACGATTGGCAAGTTGAGGTCAAAGTAGGCAATAGTAGGGGCAAATGTGATGATTTCCAATACCTAACAGGTTTCCAATCTCTTTCAAAACTCGATCCTGGTATAAGGCCCAAATGGCTTCTGATCACTTGACTTTAAAATTGTTTGATTTGCATGAGTAGCCCTTCATCATTTGCCAGTTGTTCAAAAGCCATGTTGTTAGTTCCTGATGATATAATCAAAAATAGAACCTTCACATGCTTCAAGTTGATGGTTCATCTTGGCACATAGGTGACTCTCCTCCTCATCTATTGGAGCCCTCTCGATTGACACCCAGTAATTGAATATGGCAGAGAGAATGTCACACTTGAGTATTTGCAACCAGCCAGCTTTGGATTCCTGTGATCAGAATGCATCTCTATAAGGCTCAATGGTCCTCTACTCTTCGACCATACAGTGACTCACAAAACTGAGTCAATGTTTTGGACTTTTTGATTCATTGTTGAATAGCTTCCCATAGACAACAAAACCAAACAAGGTATTGGTGTACCGAATAACATACATGATCAGGGCTACCAAACAAACAAAGAATTATGTAATTTTAATCATTCCTCATGGAGATATGATTATTTTAATTCAGGGACTTATTGACTCAGTTTTGTGAGGTGGTATCAATATTATGATAAATTGTAATTCTAGTATTTTGTATGACCTCCCTTGGCCTTAATAACTGCTCCCAACCTTCTAGGCATGCTTTTAACACACCTCTGATGGAATATTATTCCACTCTTCTACTACTCTTTCCCATAACTCCCAAATTCCTTTTGGTGCTGTTGGATACTTGTCTAACTGGTTCTTTAGGTGAACCCAATGATGTTCAATAGGACTGAGGTCTGGAGATTGGGCAGGACAATCCAGAAGAGTAATATTGTTGTTCTCCATCCATTTCTTGGCCTTTTTTGAGGTATGCTTGGGGTCATTGTCTTGTTGAAAAATTACCTCTTCTCCAAAAATACCACTCTCCTCCAAGCTAGGCAGCATATGGTCCTTCAAAATGGACACATACTGGTCAGCATTTATCCTCCCCTCAACCTCTGCAAGATACCCAACTCCATTCCATCCCATACACCCCCATACCATAATGTTTCCTCCCCCAAATTTGACAGTTCCCTGCACCTCTCTCTCAATCAGCCCCTCTCCCTTCTGTTTCCAGACCCACTCTCTCCCATCTGACCCAAACCTGTTGATTTTAGTCTCATCTGACCAAATAACCCTCCTCCAGTCTTCCACAGTCCACTCTCTATACTTCTGAGCAAAAGCCAATCTTGCTTTCCTATGCCTTATACTAAGCAAGGGCCTTTTCTTCTTCACCACAGCCTTGAATGAGTTTTTTCTGAGAACTCTTCTGACTGTTTCTGAGGAGACTGGAGTGTGGATGATGCTGTTGATGTAATGGGTGGCCTGAACAGCATTTGCAGCCTTGCCAGTGGTGATTTGGGTAAGGATGGCTCTCTGAGAGGTAGATGAGAGCTTAGAAGGACAACCACCAGAGGGGGAATCCAGGTTTGCATGAAGAGCTCTGAGTGTTCTGGATACACTAGACTGGCTGAGGTTGAGTTTAGAGGCAATATTGTGGGTAGAATAATGATTGGAGGCCAGGGAAAGAATGTTTTCCTTCTGAGCAGAGGAGATGGGATGCATTGGAGAATATTGAAGTATGAAGAATGCTAGTCCTAATTAAATACTATAATTTAAGGTCCCATCAAGGGTCACATCACCTTAGAAACCATCTGTCAAGTTTTTGACATTATACAGTTGGTGGAGCATCAGATTCTAATATTTCTGACTACCCCTCACAAAACTGAATCAATGAGTCCCTGAATTAAAATGATCATATCTCCATGAGGGATGATTAAAATTACATAATTCTTTGTTTGTTTGGTAGCCCTGATCATGTATGTTATTCGGTACACCAATACCTTGTTTGGTTTTGTTGTTTATGGGAAGCTATTCAACAATGAATCAAAAAGTCCAAAACATTGACTCAGTTTTGTGAGTCACTGTATATCTCCCCTTGCGATACTGTCTCACACCCAGGGTTCTCTGATGGCTCAGGCAGCATTGGAGGAGGATTGATGTGGAGGAAAGAATGATTCTTGTCATCATCAGGCATAACATATCACTGGCATGAGGATAATATGAGGATCACATGAGGCCAATAGTACAAATAAATAGTCCATCACTGCAATTGATTCCCACCAATCATCATGAGCCTGACAAGAGCTCCTTACAAGAGAAAGAGAAGATCAAAAAAAAATGCACTGCTGCATGAGGACCATGATGATGCAGTCAATACTGTTACACATGTAGAAGTTGAGGTCAACATGAGACATGGACCAAAAACAAAGCATATCAAGGTTCCCTTGCCTCTGGTTACAGAAGAATGTAGTAAATCGAGTTCAGCTGGTATCCATGACAATCCAGGTCTTGCTCTAGAATGGGATATGCAAGAACCTCAGGTGGCTGATGAGCTGGTTTGGCCACAGATCGGCATGGTCAGTTTCTGACACAGATTGACTTATTGAGGCTCATATACAACTGATAGAGACAGAAGGATTATGTATTGCAGTTTGTGGGATGATGATAGATCCATTGCATGCTCTAAGGTCTGGAGAAGATTCTCAATCGTATCGACACATTACAACAGATGCTCCGAACCACTATGAATGCCACAAAATCAATGTCCAACACTTTTTGAACATTTTCAAACTATTTTGCACTACTTTGAATGACTTCACGACATTTCAAATGCTTTCAAATGACTTTTCAGCACTTCAAACCAAGTTGGCCACCACATAACTGTCTTGAAACCCTTTTGATACACACTGCACATTCAGAATAGGCCTTTTTGTCACATATTGAGTGCCACTGGACATGAGGAGAAATGACAAGAGATTTAGAATGCAATAATAGCACTTAGATGTTTCAATGATATATTGAAGCAAAAGATAAGTACTTTTACTGTATGGGAACACTGTACATTTCAATTATTTACCATTTTTCATTTGTTTCATGATTTACAAAGTCCACATTGTCATATATATTGCCTTGTGTACTACACATGTTTTATTTCCTTTTTAGTACTATATTCCTTCAAATTGTATATAGACTTGTATTAGTTACTTAGAATGACAGACAAGCAAAGAGAAACAGAGACAAAGTCACCCTTTCCATTATCGTTCGATTTAAAAGCTGTTCTCTTGAGTTTTAGCTTGCATTGTATCTCTAAGTTCTGCAAAATATCATGAACTTCTTCAAACTTTTGTATTCACTCTCTACTCATCGCCTATTACCTATCACCACTCAAAAACACTTCTTATTTGCTATATTCATTTTTTGACATATTTTGCCACCAGTCCGACATCTCTGAACTTCTTCAAAATTACTTCAAACCTCTCTGAACCTTCTTCAAACTATTTTGCACATATTCAAACCTATTTCGAACCTCATTCAAACAACTTCATATGCTTCCACAGACTATTTGCACCATCCCTTATTACTTTGCCTCATTAAAAACAATGTTTGGATATTAGCAGTGATATGTTGTACCAACTTGCACCCTTCCTCTAGCCTGTGTTATACTTCTTAGGCCTTTTAACAGGTTTTTGTTGGATTTCCAGGTCAAGTATCATCAATGTGCATCAGACATTGCCTCAAGATCGGCAATGCAACCTAACACCACCAACCACAAACCCAACTTCTGATGACTCAGGATGGGGAACCATCCTGCCCACACCATGGAAAGGATTGCAATACAAGAAAAAAGAGCTGATGCAATAGTTTATGTTGTATGTTGGGCAGCATTACAGTATGACAACTTCTCATGCTACAAACCATTACTTATCTCCATGCAGAACTAGCCAACAATGGTCATAGTCACCATATCCCATTCAAAGCAATTGCTGACCAAACCTCTTTATTCATCAATCCTGAATATCTCCCAGGAAGGTTCAAATTCAGAGACCCATGGAACATGCACAAGAGCATCATAGAAGACTTCTTTGACCATGTTCTGCAGCATCAAACAGTGCAGGGCCCTGAAAGAGCATTCAGGTTCAAAGGAATTAAAGCAAATGATGGGAGTGTGTCTCCTGCACACTATCCTCATAATTTAAATGACCCTCTACCTTCCTGATGCATTTCCAAATGCAGTGGACAATGGAATGGTGATGCAATACCCAATGCTGAGTACATCATGGGCACCAGCCTGCATCCTGATGCTGATGCTGTTCCTGATGCCAATGCCAATGCTGAGCCCCAAGGTCAATCAAGAGGCAGAAAAAGAGCAAAAGTAAAACAACAGCGAAAAAAACCTCGCTGATGATCAAGAGCAGAACAGGCACCCATTTTTGAACCCCCAGATTCCTTGCAATGCAATGAAGCAGAATACTGCTCATAGGGTTTTTAGTGTTGTTAGCAATTTTGTGATGTTGATATCTCTTCCTTCCATTTTGTTGCATAAGATTTGTCTAACAGCATGTTGTGCAGGGCAAATGTTCAATGGTTTCATCATGCTGTAGGCATGCAGGGCATATTAATGAGTCAGCTCTTCCTATGTGATGTAAATGCTTAGCGAATGGTGCATGTCCTGTTCTCACCTGTGTTAAAATGCTGGTGGCCTTCCTTAGCAGGGCTGCAATCAGGGTGAGGTATTTGTTTGACATAGCAGTTGGGTCCATTTTCTTCATTCGCTCGTGTTGTGGTGATTTCTACCATATCTTTTGTGCTTGCCATTTGAGCTTCTCCCTGTATGCCCACTTCATTGCAGATTTGCTCTGGGGCATTGTTTTCTTCAGAAGTCATGGGAGTTTATCTTGGTTGCTGCTTCCATCTGTTATCACTTTCTTTGCTTCTTCATCTGCCCATTCATTTCCTTCTATTCCTTTGTGTCCTGGTGTCTATCTAATTGTGGTCTGTATTCCAGGATATTTTTTCCTCAGCATGTCTAGGGTTTTATGGAATGCATCAAAAATGTAATGTCCTGGGCTTGGTTTGGTCAGTTGGGTGGCTTTAATGATGGCTTGACTATCAATGCAAAAAGTAGCTGACTGTACTCCCCACTTCTGGAATATGAGTTTGACTCCCAATACCGCTCCTATGCCTTCTCCTTCATACACTGTGTGATGTTTTTGGGTTCCTAGCTTGTATCACATCTTCATCTTCATCCTCTCATTGCAATATAGTACTGCTGCAGCTCCAATTTTTCCTTGCATTCCTGATCTGTTGGTGTATACCTTCACATCTGAGTTGTTGTCTTGTAAGTCTTGAATGGTCTTGTCTATGTTGTTCAGGATGTGTACTTTGACTTTCATTGTCCAGCTTGTAATTTGTCATACAGTTCTTACAGTCTTGATTAGCTGTGGTTTGATGTTGTAGGTGTGCATGAGGCTGTGTAGTGGAGTTGGGTGGCATTTGACTAGTCAGTTGGCCATGTTCATGACTGGGTGCATTGGGGGAAGTGTTGCTAAGCATAGTACTGCTCATTGTTGAACCTTGTCCACAAGCAAGTGGAAAGATAGTAGGTTTGCCATTACATCTAAAATGCCAGTAGCTGTGGTTTTTATTGCACCTGTAATCATGATTGCTGCTCATCGTTGAATCATTGCCAGCTTGTTGATGATGGCTTGACCTGACTTTCCATTTTTTGGTTCTGCATTTGTTCTTCATGGTGGTGTTAAGAAGATGTCAGCTGCATATAGCATGCAAGATACTGCAGTGGAAAGATGGAGATGTCAGACGTATCTTGCTGTTACTCCCTTTGATGCATGGGCTAATCTGCTGAGCTATATGATCCAGTCTTGTGTCAGAGTTCAAACTTGCTACTATCAAGGTTGGGACTTGGTCAGGAAAAACACCGGACTTCTGGTCAGACCTTGTCATCAGTGGTTGGAGGGTTCAGATGTTTTGGGCAGAATCCACTGGGCTGTAGCAGCCAGGTGAAAAGGGGCTAGAGAGGACTTGGCTTCAACTTGTAAGAAGTTGTGCCTTCTCCTCATCAGTTGTCCAATTTCAGGGCAGAGGTAGTTCAGATTTCTGGAGGGTTTCCAGATGGAGCATGGGATAGAATAAGCAGAGGTTTTAGAATTGATTTGAAGTCAAGAAGAGTGATGAGATTAAGAGATTAAGTCAAGATTGGGTTGAGGATGATTAAGGATGAGTTAAGGATTGATATTACGCTGGAAATGATTAAACACAAGTGAATTACAATGTATAGATGAATATAATTTGCAAACTAAAGTCCAAGGCTAAACTATGGGCACTTAAATAATGAAGGCTGGAAGAATAACGGAAAAGGCAGAAATTTACTAATGGGTCTTGGTAAGTGTCCATGACTATAATTGGTAATACTGTATTAGGAATAAAATGAGTAAGCAAATAATTACTAAGGCACATGACAACTTGTCTGATGACTAAAAAGTGCTGCAGCCAGAATGCCAACAGAAAAGGTCAGAAAAGAGTCAGAAAAGAGTTGGGAGTTATTCAGAATCCAATCAGGTAAAATGGGTCTTGACATCTTGTTCTTTTGTGAGAGCTGCTGCACATTGTTATTTCCAGCTCATTTTGTTGTCAACAATTACCCTAAGGAATTTGGCTGTATTTTTTGATGGAATTTAAACATTACAGCTCATCGAGGTATAGGGACTCATTTTTTTGGGATTATAGGCATGTGGGACTGTTCTTTTTGAGATGTAGAGCAGCTGAAATTTTTCAATACTGAATTCGCAGTTGTGATCCTTAGCCCATGCAAAGATTCTTTTCAAGCATGTCATGATGTCCCTTAGTTTTTTGTGTGTCTCTAGAAAGTCCTTACCAATCACAATAACAGCCACATTATTGATGAAGAGTAGCATCCATTCACCTAATCTGAGAATTGATATTTTCAATAGGTCAGCATTATATTGGAGGTAACATATGCCAGAAAAAGGGTCGCCTTGGTCCAAACCATTTATTACTGTGAAGAAAGCTGTTTGATAGTCATCAAAAGAGAGCAAGGTTTTGCACGCCCACAATCAGTCTAGTAGTTAGGCCATCACCAGTGTTGCAGCTGCCATGACCCATCTTGCTGGTGTTATGGCAGCTGATGCTGTTATTCCATCTTCAGAATGTAAGTGCAAGGTGATTGAAGTTATCAAGGATGATGAAGACTTTCAGAAAATGAGATGAACACCTAATTGTCATTTCATCTATTCAGTATATTCGTGTGGTATACCTCTTTTTCTCATGTTGTGGATCAGCCTGCCAATATTTATGCTGTGGAATGCACCCTTAATATCAAGGAATAAGATGGATGCAACCTGATCTTTTCTCCATGTGTCTTTGACAATCTTCATAGCATGTGTACTGAGTCTGCTGTAGTATGTCCAGGCCTTGAACCAAAGTGGTTTGCTGGTAGGATATTGTAATGTTCACACATGGTGACTATGTCTTCTGCTTGACAGCTATTCAGTAGTCATGCCATACCATCTGAGAGGACTATGGGTTGCCATGCTGATGGGGATGTGTAGTCGGGCTTTCCTGGCTTCTTTAGTATGAGCATTTCTGTAAGAAACCATTCCTGTGTGTAATATTTTTAGCATGTTCATGGCTCAGAGGAGAGGTTCTAGATGTGGAACAAAATCTTCTCTCACCTGGATGAATACACAGTTTGGTACTGTGTCCTTTTTTGTGGCTTTGTATGGCTTCATTTTCTTGATTGCTTAATGTATCTGTTCATCTGTGATGTTAGTAAAGGTCCATTGCAGTGGTGTTCATTGAAAATCCTGTGGAACTGTTGTGGTTGCTGGATTCGGTGGTAGGAAGAAAGTTTTGTGGAAGAGTTTTTCCTTGCTTTCATTGTCAGTAGCTTCTCGGATAATTTCTTTTGTTACTGGGTCCTTGATTTGTAGAGTGGGAATTCTAGATCTTCTTGCATTTGTCACTGGTGATGTCATTAGTCTATTTGCCTGCCATATGCTCAATTCATCTATGCCTTCTATCCACTGTGCCCAGTATTCAGCTTTGGTCTTGCATATTAATTCTGAGTAGTGGCTGCATTGTTGTCGGTATTCTTCATGTATTGGGTGTTGCTCATTGAGCCAAGTTAACACATTTTCTTCTTTTCCTCTGATAGTTTGACAGTGCACCATCATTTTGCATGCAGGCTTGGCTTGGTGAGTTCAACATGTTTTCTAATTGCATCTTGTATAGCATTGTTTAGAGCTTTGAGTTTGTCATTTAACTCCTTGATTTTCTATCTCTGTGAATAGGAGTAGATTGGTGAGGTTAGCCTTCAGTGTCTTTGCCAGCTCTGACCAGTCCACTAGGTGAAAATTTTATCTTGCTTCCCATGCTGACTTTGGCACATATATATCTAGTTGTATGACAATTGGGTAGTGGTCAGTCATCACTGGGCATGCCACATTGTCAGTATCACATTTTATTAGCATCCAGGAGGTCTTTTATGCTAAAAATGTTGTAACAATGCACCTCATTTGAGAAGGTTTAAATAATTGAGTTTTGAGTTTGAGTTTTGAGTGTCATAAATAAACTTTATATTAATAACAAATAATTCTCCTGTGGCTCAACTGGTTAAGCATACTTGTTTGTTGTGCAATGGTAGCATGAGGTTTCAAGCTCAATTCTTGCTCTACACAATCTTATTTTGTAGGCACTTCATAACTTTCATGCAGTTTGAAAAGCTTGGAACTCATAAGTGTTGGAGCAGACTACATACGCTGCACAGAGGAAGAGACAACACATTCCTTATAACCTACCTGGGGTTTAGTTAGTCTTAGAGCTAGGGTTTAGCAGAGGTAAGAACACTGTATACATATCTTCTATAGTACAGGTTCTCCTTATATACATAATAGTAAGGATGTCACATGACTCAGGAATGTGTTTACCACATGTATGCACAGTAAGCACAGTAACATGTGTGTGCTGCATGCATGGCCTCATGTATGCAGCATGTATCAGGATTTAATTTCAACACCCCTTCCTCAAACTGTACAGCGCTCTAAGCAGCTAAGTTTGAATCTTGAAAGTAATTCCAAGAGAGTCTCTAAATTTCCTGAATAAGACAGCGCCAAGGTTCTTTGTGAACATGTCAGCTGGATTATCATTTCCAGGAATGAAAACGACCGTGACTTTGTCATTTTCTATGCATTCGTGGGTATAGTGGTAGCGAATGTCTATATGTTTGGTCCTTCTTTCCTGAACTGGATTTGATCTGATAAAGATGGATCCCTGATTATCAGCGCAGATTGGTACATGCTTCAGTACATATCCAAGTTCCTGGAATAAGGACTCTATCCACACTATCTGTCGACAAGTGTCGGAGAGAGCCATATATTCGGCTTCTGTGGATGACAGTGCTACAGTTTTTTGTAAACGGGACTGCCAGCACGCAATGCCACTCACTAGAGTAGCAAAGTAACCCATTGTAGATCAGTGTTTGACAGTGTCAGCTGCCCAATCAGAATCTGTGAAGGCCTGTAGCCCCTCGGACTTCTCACCATCATAGACAATGTTATATTTCTGGGTTCCCACCAGATAGCACATGATGTACATCGCTTTGTCTAGATGTTCTTGGCTAGGATTAGCCGAGAATTGCGACATCTTGATTACCACATAAGCAATATCAGGTCGCGTTTTGAGCATCAGATACAATAAAGATCCAATCACAGACTGATATTTTGATCTAAGCATCGCATTGGGCATTGCTGTGTTTTCCAATGGTCTGTAACCAGTCGGGAGAGGAGTGGGGGTCACTTTGGCATTTGTCATCTCAAATCTCTCAAGCACTTTGGCGAGATATTCAGTTTGATTGAGTTTGACTTTGCTTGCAGTCTGGGTGACGCGCATGCCTAAGAATTCCATGACTTTTTCAGTACTACGGCACTCCCAATGCTTTAGACAAGCATTTTTCTTTTCATCCACAAGTTTCTTGTTCTTCCCCATGAACAAGCCATCATCAACATAGACGAGTGCAATAACAATGCTGCCTGTCTTAGGATCCTTGTGTATGAAAATGCCAGCATCGGAGCTGATGTGCACGAACCCAATGGTGCACATAAATGCCTCTAGCTCTTTCCACCATGCAAGTGAGGCTTGTTTAAGGCCATACAATGCTCGGCGTAAGTGCAATACTTTGCGCTCTTTTCCCTCAAGTCTGAAACCCTCAGGTTGATCCATATAGATCTCCTCATCTAGTTTGCCATATAAAAATGCGGTTTTTACATCTAGGCTGGTCATATACATGCCCTCTAGAGATGCAAGGGCAAACATGAGGCATACAGTCTTGTAGTGGACTACCAGTGAGAAAATCTCATCAAAATCAACGTTTTCGACTTGTGAAAAGCCTTTGGCCACAAGTCTGGCTCGTTTTCTTCCATCCGATTTTACAGAGAAAACCCATCTATTTTTGATCATTTTTCGATCATGTGGAAGATTGACGATGTCATAGACTTGTCGCTTACGAAGAGCCTCTAATTCTTTATGACAAGCTTGTTTCCACTCACGTTGCTGCTGCCATGGTAGGCGCGCAATATCGCGAAATTGGTTTGGAACTTGGCTTATTTCGCTCAATGGTTTGACTGCTTTTGACAACAGCCAGCGAATAAGCTTATCTCCTCCTTCCTTGGTTATCTTTTTAATATAACCTGCTTCATCCGGTTCCCCCATTGGGTGATCATATTCTTGATCATTGGAATCGGGCACACTCTCGTGGGGTGCCAAACTTGGTCCAGCAACCGGTTCTTTCTGTTGAGATTGTGGTCGTGTTCGGTTATGATCCGAATTTTGATCCACAGATCTCTTCCAATATCGATCACATGCAATGTCTCTCTCTATGTCAGAGGGGAGTCGCTTCTCTCCATGGGCAGTTTGGGATGTTCCTCTGCCTGCCTGATCGATGAGGCAATTGCTGCCATTCCTGTTGATCATCATGTCTTGGATGAAAGTCCTCAGTGGTTACTGGAGGTGGTGGAGGAGGAGCATCTGTCACATCATCATGCACTTTTTGCTCACTTGGTACATCATCATCATCATTTTCTGATGATGGAGGAAGGGGCGGATCTTGTGGCGGTATAGAATCATCGCCATCCATTCCAGATGAGTGGTCATTATCTTCTGGTTCTGGAGGTGGAAAATCACCAAGGTCTGTATTGGCAGGAGTTTTAGCTCTGGGACAGCATAGGAACAATGTTTCATCAAATAGTGCCATAGCACCAATGAATATTGCACCACTAGGTCGCATGAAATGGTATGCTTTAATGCCATCTTCTAATCCAAGGTACATCATCAACTCCGATCGAGGAGCCAATGTGTTTGGACGCTTCTCCTTGGGTAGGTAGACGTAAGCACCACAACCAAAAACCTTCAGATTGTTTAGATCTGGGTGGACCTTTGTCAGGTCCTCAACCGGTGTCAGCCATTTCAGGCACCTTATCGGGGTTTGGTTGTATAGGTGTGTTGCATGTTCAATGCAAAATTCCCACCATGATTGTGGTAGACATGCAGTAAATCGCAGGGTTTGCAACTTTTCCATTATTGTCCTTATGGCACACTCTGCGCGCCCATTCTGTTGGTGAATGTGGGGTGCAGACATCTCTATTTTGATGCCAAAGTCCTTGAGCACATTTTGTAGCTCACGATCTTTGAACTCCCCCCCTGGATCAACATGCCAGTGCTTGATTGTAGCGCCATACTGTGTCAAAGCCACTGCCCGAAATTGTGTAAAGGCCGCAGCAACATCAGATTTCTTTTTAAGGCATTGGACCCAGATATGTGATGTCTTGTCATCCAGAAATACAATAAAGTATTTATGTTTATGGTACGATAGTACTGGGAGTTCCTTCAGATCGGAATGTATTAATTCAAAGGGTCTTTCTGCACGTGAATCTGATTCGGGAAAAGATTTTGAGGTCATTTTCCCTTCAGCGCACCCTGGACATATAATTTTGTCTTTAGGAATAATTAAATTCCTCAGGAATTTTATGGTGCTATTAGGCATCTTCCCTAGCGCCTCTTTGGATGGGTGTCCAAGTCGCTTATGCCAAGTCGAGTAGTCTGCGACGTACATTGTCGTGACATTGATTCCCTTGGTGCTCAATATATGAGTCCGAGCCCAATAAATAGTGTCACGTTTCATAAGAGGAATGCAATCCATAATTGGGTTTCTTTGCTTGAAAAATGAAATGTGTGCGGAGGAACCATGCATGTCACTTCCGTCTTGCAAGAAGACACCCATTGACAGTAATCGAGCATTACAGTCGGGTATGTAGTAGACGGGGTATAATCGCATTTCACGCATCTCTGACTTCCCATGACATACTACCTGATGTCTAATGAAGACTGCTCCTTTCCCTACTATATGAGTAGTACCCGTGGCTGTTTGAACCAGAGTAGAGTCCTTTCTCGGTAAAGGCTCATAAGAAGCAAAATCTTTAATTTCACCAGTGAAGTGTTTTGATGTGCCTGAATCCATGATCCAGTTGGCACCTTTCTTACAATTTCCATTTGCACACATAACACATATATTAAGATGTAAATTGTTCCATGATACATTTAGTAGCGGTAAAATTTTACATAAAAAGTTCGCTGTGATCAATAGAATGTTAATTCTTGTGCTTGTGGCAGAGAAAAGGACTGACCTTTCATTATATGTACCTGTTTCAAGTGGTTCATCAACGAGCATTTCGTCGACGGCTTTCCATACTTCTTCATCAGAAACCGTAGGTTTAGATCCAAGGGAGACACTATCGTCTTCTACCTCTACGATCCTTGGTTCTGGTTCAATCCTCCTCCTCTTACCTTCTCGCACTGTTAGGTGCTCTTCCAGTGGTCGCAGATTTTTCACGCTGCGTGGGAGATTCATTTGCTCAAGGGTGTCTCGAGCCTGCTGATATTCAGTATAGACTGAATGAGAGGTAGAGGCCGCGCCCATGTATGCCTGTGCAGGCAGTTGGCAGCGAGGATCCCTTGTGGGAGTATGTTCACGCTTCTCGATGCGCTGGATGAGCGGCATCGGCGGTATGATGGTGCCATTACCATTTATAGTAGTAAAGGCTTGTGAGGCGAGGTGGGAATGTTTCTCTTTAGGTTTTTCCTCTTTAGTCTTTTTGTCCCCACATCGTCCACGCTTTCAGGATGAATCTCCATTGCTGCCCTGAGATTGCCATTTGGGGTTTCCCCCTTTGCGCTTGACAGCAGAAAGCTTGGTGGCCTGAGGTGGGCTGATGGGCTTTCCAACTGCTGTGCGCCGTGAGGCCTCAGCAACAATGGAGTCCTTGACATGTTTAAATGTCAAGGCTCTAGTAGCGGTCGTGTTAAGGACCATGGCAGATAGAGAATCATACTCGCGTGGCATCGCAGCAAGTAGAATTATTGCCTGTACTAATTTGGGGATGGTGACATTGGCAGCCATAAGGCGCTCAAATTTATCAGCCATTTTGGCAATCTCTGGCGCAGGATTCACAGCTGGAATTTTGATTGCGATTGCAGACCTAAAGTCCGCAAAGACTTGGGAGAGGCCATCAACACCATAGTCGGTGCAGATGAGATCCCACACCTCCTCAGCAGTGTCCTTGGTGTTGGCATGCTGCCAAATAGAGGGGGCCAGGTGGAGCACTAGGCTACCAATCACCTGGTCATTCTTATTGTTCCAGGTCTGGAGCTTGGCATTAGCTTCCGCTACTAGTGCAGCATTTGTCGCCATCAAAGGAGGTGCCAGGGGTGGTTTTAGTTCCATCCCGCTAGTTATTTGCCAGAGGCCCTGAGACCTGAGCCACGCCTTCATTGAGTCAGCCCATTGAATGTAGTTAGAGCCGTCGAAAGTTTGTATGAGTTTTTCAAGAGTTGAAGACATGATGTTATAGTGGCAGCTGGTAAAAGCGCTCAATCAGTCCTCTATTCAAGAAAACATGTTCCATAATCTCAGGCAAAAACACTCCTTCAGAGTGGTTAACCCTAGTCAACCTGGGTTTTTAAATGCAGCTCGCAGGGAGCGCAATGCAGATCACGAAGAGAGCAAGGTTACAATTTGGAGACAATGAAGTCAACGTCGTTCACAGCCAGTTAAGGCGTGTTTGCGATGTGCCCAGCAGGGTCCATAACCTGTTGGAGCAGACTACATATGCTGCACAGAGGAAGAGATGACACATTCCTTATAACCTACCTGGGGTTTAGTTAGTCTTAGAGCTAGGGTTTAGCAGAGGTAAGAACACTGTATATCTTCTATAGTACAGGTTCTCCTTATATACATAATAGTAAGGATGTCACATGACTCGGGAATGTGTTTACCACATGTATGTGCAGTAAGCGCAGTAACATGTGTGTGCTGCATGCATGGCCTCATGTATGCAGCATGTATCAGGATTTAATTTCAACAGTAAGATATTAACTTAATAACATGGATTCTGCATAGTCTGCATGGACTAGCACTAATTCCATGTAGTGTGTGTGGATTGACATGGATTCCATATAGTCCATGTGGATTAGCATGGATTCTGTGCTAGTCCATGCAGAGTTTATGTAGTCCATACAGATCCATGCGGAACATATGGGGGAGGGTAAATTACTAGGCAACACCAACAAGCACAACTGAATGTCTCATGGGGTGACTGTGACATGAATGAACAAGGCCCAGACCCAGACCCAGGAAGAGAATGTGAATACACACCCCTATGTCAGATAATCAAGAACACACAGAACAATGGCTGATACAAATACATCAGCAAAATGAATAAATCACTAATCAGCCAGAGCAATCTCTTAGCAAGCTCAAAACGAGATGATTACAACCTCTGCCTAATACAAGAACCCTACATAGACTTCAGAGGTAAAACATGAGCTAACAGAAATTGGGTTGTCATATACCTGAGTACATATCACAAATGTCCAGATCATACATGGTCAGTAAGCCTTGTCAATGCTAACCTTGTTTCAGATTCATGGAAACAGATACATTTCAAACACCCAGACATCACAGCACTCGAAATACAAGGAATGTTCAGTATGCTATGCATAATTAACATCTACAATGATTGTAACAGCAACAGCTCACTAACCCATGTGTCTGCATACATGCAAGACTGAGAGAGACAACAGTGCACAACCACCCCATTACACACTATGTGGATGGGTGACTTAACTGCCACCACCCATTATGGAATGAAGCCTGCAATGTGCATCTCTTCACAAAAGAGAACCTCAAACTCATGCAACCACTACTAAACATGCTAGGGCAACATAACAATTCAAAATCAAATAAATTTCATTAATCATTATATTTAAAACCTCACATTCAGTGTGAGAGTCAAAAAAAAAACATAAAAGTAAAAAAACCAAAAAAGAAAAAAAAAAAAACTTATCTATGGTCCAAATGACAATATATGTCTGTAGTCTCTTAGTTAGTCATTAGGCTATAGGTTCAAATATCACTGGTGGTATTATTTTGCTAAGCTCAAATGGTCTGTTTGGATGAATGTGGACTGTCCTTGCTTGTCCAACCTGGTTGATCATGGATGTGGACAGACAAAATTCACAGAATCTGAGTAAAATATGCAGAGTCCATGTTAGTCTGCACAGATCCATATGGACTATCACATCCTGTTGCACAGCTAAAATGGTTGATTGTATGAATTGTAATTCTGCACAGAGTCCATGTAATTCCATGCTGATCCATGCAGAACATATGGGGCAGTGTAAAGACCTTGTGTTGCCTCTGGGTGTTGCATGATTGTATGGGCCTTATGAATTCTTAGTGTTGATTGTGCTGGTTGTGTAGGCCAGCCATTGTCAGTCAGTCTTTCATTACTTCTGTAATTTGGCAGTCCTCTGCCACCCTGTACTTGTAAGGGCAACCTCAAAGCCTCACTTAGAAGTAAGCTAACAGAGGGGAATCCAAAGTTAATATTACACTACATAATACAGACACTTTAGGTGCACCTAACAGAGGGGAATTTAAAGAGAAAACTCTAAGGACCCATCTGTCGATGCCCAGTATATGTGATAGAGCCAAAAATCAAATAGTAAGCTAAAAATAGCAAAAAGGTGGAGATAGGTGGATCAAGCTGCAGGATGACATCACCTTGATGGGTAAACATCCAGAAGGGGTCCCACTTCTAAGAATAATAGAACTGTCAACATGTACCAACATGGAAAAAACTAAAATATAATAATAAAATAGGAATAAATCATAGAAAATCATAGAAAAGGCAGAATAGGGTGAAATAAAATATATAAAAATATGGGACAATGCAGACAATTGCCCAGGCACCTGTGGCACCTTCCTTTCCCCTTACAGTACTCCCACATAGGTAAGCTACAATGTGTCGAATGATATGGTCTATCAAACATATACAGTGTATCAAAGGATATGGGTTTGGTGGATGCTGTCGAATGCTCTAATCTATATATGTGTACCTACTATAGTAACAAATAAATACACTATTACAATGGTTGCTAGACCAAAGAGTAATACATTTCATACAGACATCAGTAGCCTATGAAATAGTTTCAGGCAGTGGCAATGGCAATGGGGATGGCAGCTGCAGCAGCCTTACCAAGATCGGGATCAAGATCAGCATTACACAGCCCAGATTGGTGCCATGCACGTAATTCCTTGTGATGGGCAGGAGCGGGAGCAGGACTCACCATATCGAACCAGGTCCTCAGCAGGTATACTCACCCAAATGTTTTTCAGGCAGACCTGTCTCCCAGCCCCCCACCTCACCTGGATATGAAGATGCTGAGAGAATTCCATTGAGCATAGATACTCTCCAGAGATGTTGGCCAACAGGATGATGCTGCCTCATGACTGACACCGCCTCATGACTGATGCCACCTACTCACCCAAACATTTTTCAGGCAGACCTGTCTCCCAGCCCCCCACCTCACCCAGATATGAAGATGCTGAGAGAATTCCATTGAGCATAGATACTCTCCAGAGACTTCGTCCAGTTGGCCAATTCCACAGTACCTTTGGTGACATACTGACATTGCAGGAAGAAAGGAGAAGAGGATGAGAAGGAGAATCAACCAGCCACACACACACTACAATAGTCATGGTCCCAGCACCACTTATTCCAGCACCTTGAGTGCTTTGAGGACCACTGGTCTCTCCTAGCTGATGACGGAGAACAGGAAACACAGGGAAGGATAAATGCTTGCATTCATATTCATATTTGCTCTCTCACATGTTGCCACAACGGAGAATAAATGGGAATTAAAAAAGGACAAACAAAACAAACAAAAGAAAAAAAAAAAGACTGAAATCAGACCATTAATATCACTGTCACCCAATCAGAAATCTCTCTATCAAAAAGACACGTGATATTATTGGTCTGGCTATGGGATATGGGAGACTACGTTGTCATTGGCATCATGTCACAGTGGACGGTGGTGTTATTCAGTCACTCCTACATTATTCACCATAAGATTGAATGGGATCGGGGCTAGCACCATGTCTCGTTGTAGGACAGTAGATTAACATATCTGATCTAAAATGGAAGAAATAACACAGAGTGAGGATAGCGAAATGCTTACTTAACCTAGGAAGGGTGCGTCACGACACAGAGAAGTTGCAGGGGACGGAAGGATCTGCGTCGTGATGAACAGGATCCGGTCTGTAGGGCTACGAGCCCCAAAGGTCCGAGCCGTACATGTATGTGGGGCAGGCTTTCTAGAAACGAAACACGGCAGATGCCGCAAGAATAGATAAAAATAGACTCACAACGCAACAACGCACATTCAAATCTCACTGATGCCGACGACCGATTTCGCACTCTGAATTCATTATTTGTACTTTCGCCTATAAGTTTGGAGTCCGCCGATTCGGACTTCTGGTTGCGCTACTTCATGTTTTAAGCAACGCAGCAGAGGATGGGGCATCAGGAATGTATGGGTGATCAGCTGAAATTCTAAAACCGGTAACTTGAAATGCTCTAGGGTATTAGAGAGTCTGGGTTATTAGGACTATGGGTTCATAGAGCTTCGACTGTATACGTATAACTACGAGAACATAACTAAAGACCGAATGGTCAATTAATCGTCTTCGAAGGTTTTCGTATACGAATCGCCAAAGGAATAAGGCAGTGGAACTTCTCTTGTGACTCGATACTGCTCAACATTACCAAGATGTTCGTTCTCCACTCGGACTGCAGGGCATTGGTATCAAAGTTTAGGTCGGCTAAGAGGACTACTCACAAAAGTTCCACAACCATCTCCGTAACATTTCTAGCAGCCCGCAAATGAAAGTTCGGATAAAAAATGGCGGTCCGTTTGGCGGGAGGTAACATAACCAACAAAACTTAAGAATAATGTTTAAAACCTGAAAATTGGTCAGGCTTTATATCGACTGAACTACTGAGGAAGTCTACATACGATCGCGATATAGTAAAACTATATGAACAAAAAATCAGATGTAGGAGGAAGTCCAAACGATCGGGACGCACTGGTGTAGGATAGACAAGCTCCTTCCGAAGGAGCGGATAGCGAGCTTGTGGTTGAAATAGAGACCAATCCATCAGAAAATCCTACAGGCATATTGTCAGTAAGCCAGGTGATATGCCAAGGTAGATAATTACCCAAGACAATGAATACACCGAATACAATAGATTAGAAAAGAAGTAGAACCCAAATGAATTTCCGTACGGCCCTTGAATACAAAACGTTAACATCAAAATAGAAGATCGAACATATAGGCTAACCCTGTTGTCTCCAGATATAAAAGCATAGATAACTAATGATTCCCGTTCCATATTTTCCACCCTTATAAAAATATTCAGACGAAGCACGACACGGTGGATGCGGAGATAACTGACATTGATAAGATGCATAACATGCTTAGAATCCACAAAACGTCTGACACTCTGGGATAGCCGGAATAACAGGGGCAAAGAAGCGAGGGTGAAGACTGCAGGCCATCTTTGAGTTGTGGAAGAACACGTGTGCCAATTAGGGTCGAAGCTCTTCAGGGACCCATTCGCATATGCGCAGCCGATAAAGTAAAAATTTGAAAGGGTGAAGGTGAAGCTGCAAAATTGATCGCTGAGGAATGGCAACATTTGAGTAGCACTCGAAAGATAGATGAGATAGTTACCTTATCCAGAATTCGGTGAACTATTTATCGATCGTTGGTTATTATTATAACAAACAAAAGATTGGTGGGAGCACACCTCAATGTGCCATAAACCCGACAGCAGTAACTTTCCAGTGTTCTTGAGAAACCAAAACCGTGTTGGTTTGAACAACAAATGGGAGGGATTGAACATGATGCCAAAAACTATCCCTAGCCATATTAAAGGCCAAAGCAGAGGTGGCCCAATCCTAGAGAACGACAGCACGAAAGCATAGCACAAGCACGCGAAGAGAATGTTTGGAATCTGACAAATATTATTGTTGACCAAAAGCAGGAACCAAAGGGAAATGATACCTCAAAATACTGCCGATAGTCGAGTCGAGTGCTTGTGTCCAGTTCTAACGACAAAGTGAGTTATGTATTCACGAAAACTCGTTGACGTTTTCTTACCAAAAATAAAAACATAGTTAATGGATGAACGAGTCCATACCAATACATTTAAACCAAGCAAAAGTCCAAAAAGAACGGGAACCAGCAATACTCCGTACATAAACAACAGGCCGTCCCATCCGGGGATTGCATTGCGTGTCTCTGTTTGGAAGCCTACATCGCACTCAACTCAGAAAGAAGACGGATTCCAAAGATGTCGGAATTTACTTAGGTATAAGCCAGCAGCGAACGCAGGAAATGCGAGTCCCATAAACAGTCCAGACCGCCAAGTGCTGAAGTGATGGGTCTTTGCCTGGGTCCCAGCCCGAAGAACGTTCATGGCTTTCTTTTTGTCACCTCGCACTAGCGGCAAAAGAGAAAGCAATGTTCGAATAAACAGCAAAAGAAAAGATGTCGACAAATCGTTACCGTATAACACAGCATACATATCTTGTATTTCTGTCATCATCCTGCGGACCCCGGTGGACGACGCAAATACGCTCTTCTCCACCTGAGACGTTTTCAGTTTCGCATCATATATTCCAATCTTCAAAACCTACTCGCTCGGACATGTATTGCTCTTGAGCCAGGATCTACGCTCATGGGTTTGCTGAATAGGACAAACCCATCAAGAGGAACCCATACCTTAGTCACTTTCTCGAACTTCTTCAAAGCCTTTCTGAAGCCAGTTAGGTTGAGAATCTTCGAGGGTATCAAAAGACAGAATCAGTGACAGATGAAAAGACCGGCCTACCCGATAGTTTTGTAATACCTCCAAGCCGCTGAAAGATCACCTGGTAAGTTGTCTGGTCTCCTAACAGATCCCTATATAAACAGAAGGCGCAACTGAACAGCGAATGCACCGTTCTAAGAATCTAATCCCGACACGGGATAGTCCTTAACTCTAAAGAACTCGAAGCTTACCGGTAGTGTTCCAAAACGGCTTTCTTAAGCTTTTTCTTTGCATGAAGATAATCATCTGGGTCACGCGAGCGGACTGTCGATTTCCCTATGGTGTATACCTTGCTCTCTGAACTGAATGAGGCCTGCTGAAATATTGCCGTCAGAACCTCGGCATGAAATGTATGGATGGACTGACCGCGGAATCTGCCTTGGACCTAAGGGCTTCCGGGTCTGCAACCCTCAATGATCTGTTGTTTCCCCTACGAAAAAACGTACGTGCATCTTTAAAACAATTCAAAAATGCAGAAGACCACCCTAGGGTCTTGGGATGGAACTCCTAATGTCGTTTTGGCGTTTCAACCAACATGGACCAAAAAAGCATACACCACAGACCTTAATGTGTTCCATGTGATCACTTAGTTCGTTCAGCTGCTCCCGCAATGTCCCCCACCGCATTCGCATCTCTTCTTCTCGGTCCAGATAAAAAGCCTCAATTTTTCGTAGTTCAGAATCTAACATTGCGAAGAATTTTGCCTCGTTCGAGGAAAGTTGTGAAAAAAGTTTGTCGAGAGGCAGAGCGATGAAGGGATTGTTCCGCATCGAAGATTGGACACTGCTACCTTTACTAATCGTCAATGACGAACTCTAGTGGGACAAGGAGCGAACCAGTACTGACGACGGTTATGGGGTATATGCTCTACCCAAAAGGAAGTAGATAACGTTTGTAGGGATGATGGCCTGGGTAAGCTTAGCATAGAACGTCGCCAAGATTTGCGGCGTGATCCAGATTCCGCAACATGGTCTGGCAAGTCAAGAAAGTCCCTGACAAGGTGTGGATGGCACTGATATGATACGTGTCTTGTACGCGAGGATTTGGAGTCCTGCGTATATGTCAAATCGATCGAAGAAAGTTCAGAAGGAGGTGAGATTGGAATGTCCACATTAAGTTGAATATCAGACAACACGCGTCGTTTGTATCGCGCTTCGTCGAGTTCCACTCCGTGTACATCTTCACAGATGGCCACTATCATTTTCTTGAGTCCCCGATAGTCACTGGAGGAACCTGTGTGTGAGTGGGTACCCGGAAGATATCAAACTAAACAAACATGTATGCTTTCTTCCATTCTGGAGCCTGGACAAACGTTAGATGACACAGGTAAGATTTGAAAAATATGTGAATCGCACCTGTGTATCCTGCAGATAACTTTATAAAGCCGATTAATTATATTTAGCCACCTTGAAAGCGAAGTTAGAACTACAAACCGAGCGAACTTCATTGAGGGTATAACCACGGAGGGGAAATGGAGAATACGATATGAAACCAGCACATTTTATATGGATGCTGATATGATTTAAACGAAAGGACATGGAGCGAGCGTCAGGGAGCGGCCTTCGCGATCAAGACTCACACCTATAACAAAGACAAATACTACCCCACCATCGATGGATATCTCCGTTGGCTCTGCCATCTGAACCTTTTCTCCACATTTTGTTTTGACCCGGCCGAATGCGCAACCACGGAAACGGCGAACGCTGAATGCAGGCTACAGTGATATAAAAAATTACGTCCGTATCCACTCCATCATAAAAAAAAAGAGTCGCTCAACTAAAGCACTAACGGCACCTCCAAGGCCTCGTCCGAGAAATTTTCCGATTTCTCATCTCGGGCATTACTTTCCTTGTCTTACGTGAAAAGTGCAGTAGAAGTCGTTGGCCATTCTATGAAGCGGGCCATCAAGCTTAAGTCACCACCACTTTTGTACAAGCTAATAGGGTAAGGAAAAACTGTGATTTTCTTATCCCTCTAGCCAAAATGTTTAATTTAGTAACTTATGCTTATGTGCAAGGAAAGTTCGCTTAAGACCACATGCTGTGTCCTTGGTGCCTCACTTTGACATAAGCAATCATTACCTCTACCCCTCATTCACGAATCACATGCGGGGGTGCGACCAGTCGGTCGGGCATCATTCTGCACACTGAAAAAAGGCTGGATGATCTGATTCTCAATCGGTTTCCTAGGACATACAATTTTTCACATCCCGAACGCAGCAAAAATATCAATGATACCTGGATCGATACTCTGGTGTTCTCCTATAGGTTTCCTATCTAGTTCAATCTGATTACATTGTCACTATGATCGGCCAAATGAGTAATGCCAAACACGATCGACGTCGTTCTCCTTATTCGAATCTCCACTCTCACATGCCGACATTACCAACATACGCTTTCTGTCGATCTACGTAAAAACTTATACTATTTCTCTTCCGGGTTAGTCGCGATCCATGCCACCAGTGATTAGATGTTGACAGCGCAGCTTTTACGAGGCTGGCACCGCATAAGGGTTTTTACGCAGGCAATGACCGCTTCTTCGACTATCATTTTATCATTTGCTATGTACTTGCACGAAGAAGTGTAGCAACGCAAGTTATAGCGTGATTTCTGGGTCTTGGGCCGACAAGGTTAAAAAATATTATTTTCATGAAACACCGTGTAAAGGACGGGAGGATCAGCAAGCTTCAAAAGCATATCCAGAGTTCAATTATTGTGCAAGTTTGAACGACACAAATATGTAAGTGATGTGTGAAGTTGGATTTTGCTCCAGGTCAGCCAGAAGTTGCCAGTCTCAAAGATCTGAAGGAATTGAAAGAGTTGTAAGTCTGTAAAGTTTCGATCATTACATAATCTCAAAACTTTACACGTACTATTCCGATCAATTCGGCCGTCGCGCGTCACAAGGGCTGTGACGAGGTCTAAAGTCACCGCCACGAATTTTTCGAAATTTCGTCCATTTGTTGTACTTACTCTATGGTGCTTTACGGCCCGATTTTATATCTTCCCTAAGAAATATAGCCCCCAAAATAGCCTGGACAGGGCCGAAAATTTTGCATGTCCTAAGGTGTAGGTACCACGTGATTAATATGTATGTGATTAGTTTTTTGGATGTCAGATTTTCTTACTTAAACCTAAATTGCAACTCTTCATCTCCTGAATATTACAATGTGAGCATACAACCTCTGATTTTGACCAGAAACATGTAGTGAAATAGACTCTAGAGTCTGTAAGAGTCCGTATAAAGTCCACTCGGACTGTAGCCATATATGGTAATTAGTTCTCATCGTGGCTATTCAAGATCATCGCAGAATTTTATTTGACACATCGATCGAAGAACAGAAGTTTGGAGATGAACAGAGATGAATCGATGAAGTGAAGGGATGATAAAGACAGTAACTTGGTTTCGAGGCGGTCGCTTAGGCGTTGGAATCATGCCGTCCATTTGTCCCAAACAACCGAAATATCACCGCGTCCTATAATTTGTTCCCCTTCGGGGTTGAGTACCGAAAAAAAAAAAAAGAATGACGGACCTTCCAAGTTCTGAATGTGATTCCCATCGATCCGCTTGTTTCTCTCCCAGAACCAACCTTCTTCTGTTCTGCTACTGCAAACTGGGGTCTACAAGCGCACCGGAACCGGCGGACATTATTTCCCGCTTGAATAACACCTGCCCCATACAAAATATCAGCGACCTGACAGCGAGAACATGAATTCATTAGAGGAATTTACTATTATACATAAAGTAATTGTAAAAGCAAAAAAAATTGTGATCACCCGAAAATCGCGATCCCCAACGCTTCAACCAGCCTGGTACACGGCAGGCCCCGCGACAACATGAGCATTGAGCAAAGAAATGTTGAACGGCGTGACAGTTAAATTAGTATCAGTGACGAGAACAAACCTAGACGACAACCAACATCCATCAGCACAGCAAGCAAGTCAACGTGCAAATCGAAAACATACATGGTGCCATTGACCACTGGCGCCGTATTATTTCCAAAGATGAAGCCGGGCGGTTGCGTGGTAGTAGCGGTCGTGCCGTTGACAGATAGCGGAGTGTACGTAGTATTCAATTGCGAAATCCATGCCGCGAACTAAACATTTGCTTGTCAGCAAATGCCTTGCAATGAGACACGAAAAACGCAAGGCAAACCTGAGCAGGTCCCGCGGTGGTGTTCGTTATGAAACTGTTGTTGAAACCCGTCACGTTTCCTGGAAGCTCCCAGCTCAGCTGTATCTGTTGACCTGGAGCAGACAGAGGTACGGTCCTGTTCTGAGTGATACCTGGTGCTGTGCTGTTGCCAAAAGTTGTAGAGTTGACGAAAGCGACAGCAGACGGATTATTCTAAGCACGGTATTATAAGATGGGGTGGCGGCTTGTTGTTTTGATACTGACGGTTATATTTAGAGCCGGGAAGTTTTGCCATTGAACATGCGGATTTCCGGCCGGACAGCTGACAATATGAGGGGATAGCAGTGTCCAAGCCATCGACTGTGTAATGGCTGGCAAGAACCAGATCTATCAATCCGGCGACAAGGTATCAGCGACCCCGGGGTAAGTCGGATTCAAGCAGCCACTTACTGGCATTGGAAACAATCCTTCTAGCTGCCGAAATATCATTTGCTTCCTTGCTCCAATCGTTATGCTTTGGAGAAGCAGTTCCGCAGCTGCACGAGAATCGAGATGCTCCAAGAACCCGTACACGGCCGCCTCGCCCCATCGAGTAACCTACACGGGAGAAGCTTCACGGGTTATGACGGAAGATCAAAACAAGAAAATTACCTTTTGGGAGAAGTCGACAAATTCGCGCACTGTGGTGAAATTATAAGTGTAATTACACGGTTTTGCAGCAGTAGCTGATATGACAGTAAGCGCGAGAAACTTGACCATGGAGAGCAATCCCACATACGTCCAAGCATATTAGATAGCAGAATGGCATGGCCAGCTTCCTGCTCGGCCATATATTGAATTAAAAAGCGGTCTTGTGCATTAATACCGGCGGCCTCGAATTCATTAGTAGAGAATACAGCAAGCCCGTGATGAAACAGATCAAGCTCAAGCAATTCCTGATTCAGCGCGAGGTTCTGTAATTTGGGTAAGAGAGTGACATAGATCGTGTACAGAAACAGATATGCGTACCAGAGATTGGAAGTCATAATCACTTAGAGGCACATACTGCGGAATAGTTGACGCATTGGTTCCTAACCCACCAGAGGGCGCGAAGTTGGGGGCTGAAGTCGTACTAGTGGCTGTTGACGAGACACTAGTAGACGAACCAGTTGAGGAAGTGCTAGAGGACTGCGCAAGAGTCGCATGTATGCCCCATGCTAGCATAAGTAAAAGTGCATTGTACATAGAGTTGAGCAACATCTTGTGGTAGACGATGAAAGTGAAGACGATAGGGAGAATTAATGAGAACCTTTTGACTCAGATGGAGGGTTTACATCTAGAATGCTGACGCGTAGCATGACGAAGATGTGTCTGACCCATTCAAATTGATATTCATAGATGCACAGACATGACGAACCCATGATGAAGTATAGTCCAAAATAGATCTTGTATGATTCAGCTTCTCAGAGCTGCGCCCGCAGATTTCCTGTTGTGCTCCCCGTTCATTTTTGAATTTAGGGTCAACGGTGCTTAGTATACTGCTTGAAAGATCGTAGAAAGATGTGGCTGTGTGTGGGAAAACCGGCAAAGTATTCTACGGTTATCATCCACCAATCAAACATCCTGAAAGTTCGAGATGGAAAACGAGAGAAAGCACAGGGTCCTATTCAAGCTTGAAATTGCCTGTGACAAAGCCTCGGCTAGAATACTAGCACCAAGTTACAAGTGGCATGAATAGGAGGATGAGCGGAGCTAGATGCAATTGATGTTCAGAGTTGGCGCAGAGGTTTACGAAAAGGACTCCTTACCCTCGGAACCCGCCTTTACGATCAAATCAAACATCTTGAAAGTCTGACCATTGCCTATATAATGTCACACAAATATGTTTCTTCTCTCATACTACCAATTCTAGGGTTTATCCAGAATTGGGAGTTGTTTCAGAAATTTGTGTCAGGTGACTTGGAGCATTTACCAGGATTTGCAGAAGTCCTGCACAAAGGTGCAGAGGTTGGGCCAAACATACTGGCATTGGAAGGTCTTGTTTTGTTTGAAATGACCAGAGAGGATATGATCATGTGTACTGCAAGACTGTAAGGGGACTGGGAGATGCCCCAAGGGTCTCACCAATTTTCTGCAATCATCCCCATATTTTTTTACATTTTATCTCACCCTATTCTGCATAGTGCATTGAGGTCTGGTCCATAGGACTGGGGACCAGACCAAACTGGACTGCACTTTTGAACTGGTCTTATAGGACCATTGGTCCCAGTTCAACAGGTCTTCAAACAGTTCAGTTCTCAGTTCTCATTTTCCTCAACACTTACTAGAACCATTGAAAACTGGTCTAGACCAGTTATAGACCAAACTTACAGTCCCTAGCTAATGGATAACAAATATATATATGTCTGTATAATAATACACTACAATTTACATATCTTGTAGTTAAAAAATGGGGCATACCCAAGTGAAAAGAATGAAAAGTGAGCTGTTTAAGTACTGCAATGCAAGCATGGACTATTTGTACCTGTTTGCATGGTCACGCACTTCTTGTTATGCATTTTTCTAACATGTTTACATCTTTCATTTACATCTTTACATTTATTTGTGACTGCAACCTATCGAAGGTCGGAATAGGGTCCAAACAACACACAAAACAGGGCCCAAATGACAGCTGGATGTTGTTTGGGCCCAGGTAAAAAACTTTCTTTCTATTTTATGAGAATCATAACTTTTTGGTTGTATTTTAGGTTCCAACTTCCTAGACTAACGACGAGCTGCCCCCCACTGCCACCATGAGCCCTCTCTGCTTGTGGGGTGGATAGAGGGTGGATAGGGGACCAGCAATGACAGGAGACAATAAGGAATGAGCACCTGCCCCCAGCCTTACGAGCAACTCCTCACAGGGTGAATTGCAGGTGTTGTGAATGACCAAACAACAACAAGGGATGATGGGATGGGGACGACTAGGAAAACACAGCACCCACTCAGGTAAGTACCCCCTGCCACATTGCAATCTCCCCCAGCTAACAAAAGACATGAAATGGCACCCTCTATGCCCAAAACAAAGCCAACACCAATGCTGATGTGGCCAATGCCACCACCAATGATAATGACAATGACAGGGCCAACACCAACACCAATGATGATGGGGCCAATGTGTTGAAATTAATTCCCTTGATGCATGCTGTATACATGAGACGATACATGCAGCATACACATGTTACTGCGCTTACTGCGCATACATGTGGTATACACATTCCCGAGTCATGTGACATCCTTATTATTATGTATATAAGGAGAACCTGTACCGTAGTAGGAATACAGTGTTCTTACCTCTACTAAACCCTAGCCCTAAGACTAACTAAACCCCAGGTAGGTTACAAGGAACGTGTCGTCTCTTCCTCTGTGCAGCGTATGTAGTCTGCTCCAACAGGTTATGGGCCCTGCTGGGCATGTCGCGAACGCGCCTTAACTGGCTGCGAACGACGTTGACTTCATTGTCTCCAAATTGTAACCTTGCGCTCTTCGTGAGCTGCATTGCACTCTCTGTGAGCTGCATTTAAAAACCTAGGTTGACTAGGGTTAACCACTCTGAAGGAGTGTTTTTGCCTGAGAATATGGAACGTGTTTTCTTGAATAGAAGAACTGATTGAGCACTTTTACCAGCTGCCACTACAACATCATGTCTTCAACTCTTGAAAAACTCGTACAAACTTTCGACGGCTCTAACTACATTCAATGGGCCGACTCAATGAAGGCGTGGCTCAGGTCTCAGGGCCTCTGGCAAATAACTAGTGGGATGGAACTAAAACCACCCATGGCGCCTCCTTTGACAGCGACAAACGCTGCACTGGTAGCGGAAGCTAATGCCAAGCTCCAGACCTGGAACAATAAGAATGACCAGGCAATTGGTAGCCTAGTGCTCTGCCTGGCCCCCTCTATTCGGCAGCGTGCCAACACTAAGGACACTGCTGAGGAGGTATGGGATCTCATCTGCACCGACTATGGTGTGGACGGCCCCTCTCAAGTCTTTTCGGACTTTAGGTCCGCTATAACGATCAAGATTCCAGCTGCGAATCCCGCGCCGGAGATCGCCAGAATGGCCGACAAGTTTGAGCGCCTCATGGCTGCCAATGTCGCCATCCCCGAACTAGTGCAGGCCATGATCTTACTTGCTGCGATGCCGCGCGAGTTCGATTCATTGTCCTCAACGGTCCTTAACACGACCGCCACTAGAGCCTTGATGTTTAAATATGTCAAGGACTCCATTGTCGCTGAAGCCTCACGCCGCACGGCAGTTGGGAAGCCCACTGGCCAGCCTCAGGCCACCAAGCTTTCTGCTGTCAAGCGCAAAGGGGGAAACCCCAAATGGCAATCTCAGGGCAACAATGGAGAATCGTCCCGAAAACATGGACGACGTGGGGACAGAAAGACTAAGGAGGAGAAGCCAAAAGAGAAACATACCCACCTCGCCTCACAAGCCTCTACCACCATAAATGGTAATGGCACCATCATACCACTGATGCCGCTCATACAGCGCATCGAGCACACTCCCACAAGGGATCCTCGCCGCCGACCGCCTGCACAGGCATATACGGGCATGACCTCCTCTCGCTCGGTTTATGCCGAGTACCAGCAAGCTCGAGACACCCTCGAGCACATGCAACTTCTGCGCAGCGCGAAAAATCTGCGACCGCTGGAAGAGCACCTTATGGTGCGAGAAGGTAAGAGAAGGAGGATAGAGCCAGAAACCGAGGCTACGATCGAGGAGGTAGAAGACGATACCATCTCCCTCGGATCAGAACCGCCGGCAACTGACGAGGAAGTGTGGAAGATTGTTGACGAGATGCTCGTCGATGAACCCCTTGACACAGGGGCATATGATGATAGGTCAGTCCTTTTCCCTGCCACAAGCACAAGGATTAAAATTCCTATGAATACAGCGAACTTTTCATGTGAAATTTTACCGCTATTAAATGTATCATGGAATTATGTACATCTTAATATATGTGTTACGTGTGCAAGTGGAAAATGTAAGAGAGGTGCTGACTGGATCATGGATTCAGGCGCATCAAAACACTTCACTGGTGAAATTAAAGATTTTGCTTCTTACGAGCCTTTACCGAGAAAGGACTCTACCCTGGTTCAAACAGCCACGGGTACTACTCATATAGTAGGGAAAGGAGCAGTCTTCATTAGACATCAGGTAGTATGTCATGGAAAGTCAGAGACGCGTGAAATGCGATTATACCCCGTCTACTACATACCCGACTGTAATGCTCGATTACTGTCAATGGGCGTCTTCTTACAAGACAGAAGTGATGTGCGTGGTTCCTCCGCATACATTTCATTTTTCAAGCAAGGAAACCCAATTATGGATTGCGTCCCTCTTATGAAACATGACACTATTTATTGGGCTCGGACTCATATATTGAGCACCAGGGGAATCAATGTCGCGACAATATATGTCGCAGACTACTCGACTTGGCATAAGCGACTTGGACACCCATCCAAAGAGGCACTAGGGAAGATGCCTAATAGCACCATAAAATTCCCAAGGAATTTAATTATTCCTAAAGACAAAATTATATGTCCAGGGTGCGCTGAAGGGAAAATGACCTCAAAATCTTTTCCCGAATCAGATTCACGTGCAGAAAAACCCTTTGAATTAATACATTCCGATCTGAAGAAACTCCCAGTACTATCGTACCATAAACATAAATACTTTATTGTATTTCTGGATGACAAAACGTCACATATCTGGGTCCAATGCCTTAGAAAGAAATCTGATGCTGCTGCGGCCATCAGACAATTTCGGGCAGTGGCTTTGACACAGTATGGCGCTACAATCAAGCGCTGGCGTGTTGATCCAGGGGGGGAGTTCAAGGATCGTGAGCTACAAAATGTGCTCAAGGACTTTGGCATCAAAATAGAGATGTCTGCACCACACATGCACCAACAGAATGGACGCGCAGAGCGTGCCATAAGGACAATAATGGAAAAGTCGCAAACCCTGCGATTTACTGCATGTCTACCACAATCATGGTGGGAATTTTGCATTGAACATGCAACACACCTATACAACCGAACCCCGATAAGGCGCCTGAAATGGCTGACACCGGTTGAGGACCTGACAAAGGTCTGCCCAGATCTAAACAATCTGAAGGTTTTTGGTTGTGGTGCTTACGTCTACCTACCCAAGGAGAAGCGTCCAAACACATTGGCTCCTCGATCGGAGTTGATGACGTACCTTGGATTAGAAGATGGCATTAAAGCATACCGTTTCATGCGACCTAGTGGTGCAATATTCATTGGTGCTACGGCACTATTTGATGAAACGTTGTTCCCATGCTGTCCCGGAGCTAAGACTCCTGCCAATACAGACCTTGGTGATTTTCCACCTCCAGAACCAGAAGATGATGACCACTCATCTGGAACAGATGGCGATGATTCTATACCGCCACAAGATCCACCCCTTCCTCCATCATCAGAAAATGATGATGATGATGTACCAAGTGAGCAAAAGGCACATGATGATGTGACAAATGCTCCTCCTCCGCCGCCTCCAGTAACCATTGAGGACTTTCGTCCAAGACGTGATGATCAACGGGAATGGCAGCAATTGCCCCATCGATCAGGCAGGCAGAGGAACATCCCAAACTGTCCTGGCAATACCTATGGAGAGAAGCGACTCCCCTCTGACATAGAGAGAGACATTGCACGTGATCGATATTGGAAGAGATCTGTGGGTCAAGATTCAGATCATAACCGAACACGACCACAAACTCAACAGAAAGAACTGGTTGCTGGACCGAGTTCGGCACCCCACGAGAGTGTGCCCGATTCCAATGATCAAGAATATGATCACCCAATGGGGGAACCGGACGAAGCAGGTTATATTAAAAAGATAACCAAGGAAGGAGGAGATAAGCTTATTCGCTGGCTGTTGTCAAAAGCAGTCAAACCATCGAGCGAAATAAGCCAAGTTCCAAACCAATTTCGCGATATTGCGCACCTACCACGGCAGCAGCAACGTGAGTGGAAACAAGCTTGTCAAGAAGAATTAGAGGCTCTTCGTAAGCGACAAGTCTATGACATCGTCGATCTTCCACATGATCGAAAAACGATCAAAAATAGATGGGTTTTCTCCGTAAAATCGGATGGAGAGAAATCCGAGGGGCTACAGGCCTTCACAGATTCTGATTGGGCAGCTGACACAGTCAAGCGCCGATCTACAACAAGTTACTTTGCTACTCTAGCGAGTGGTATTGTGTGCTGGCAGTCCCGTTTACAAGAAACTGTAGCACTGTCATCCACAGAAGCCGAATATATGGCTCTCTCTGACACTTGTCAGCAGATAGTGTGGATAGAGTCCTTATTCCAGGAACTCGGATATATCTTGAATCGCATACCAATCTGCGCTGATAATCAAGGATCCATCTTCATTGGATCAAATCCAGTCCAGGAAAGGAGGACTAAACATATGGACATTCACTACCACTACACGCGCGAATGCATTGAAAAAGACAAAGTCACAGTCGTTTTCATTCCTGGAAGTGATAATCCGGCTGACATGTTCACCAAGAACCTTGGCGCCGTCCTTTTCAGGAAATTTAGAGACTCTCTCGGAATTACTTTCGAGATTCAAACTTAGCTGCTTAGAGCGCTGTACAGTTTGAGGGGGGGTGTTGAAATTAATTCCCTTGATGCATGCTGTATACATGAGGCGATACATGCAGCATACACATGTTACTGTGCTTACTGCGCATACATGTGGTATACACATTCCCGAGTCATGTGACATCCTTATTATTATGTATATAAGGAGAACCTGTACCGTAGTAGAAATACAGTGTTCTTACCTCTACTAAACCCTAGCCCTAAGACTAACTAAACCCCAGGTAGGTTACAAGGAACGTGTCGTCTCTTCCTCTGTGCAGCGTATGTAGTCTGCTCCAACACAATGATGAAGATGACAATGATGATGTGATGAACCCATGCAACAACAGGGAACAATGACCCATGCAATGACAGGGGAATGACAAATGACAAATGTGAGCAACGACGTGGGGGGTAACAACAAATGTGGGGCTTGAATGCCAGGGAAACAACAAACATGAGCAACAATGGGTGTGGACGATGAAGATGGCTCTGTACCTGCCTCCAGCCTTGTGAGCCACTGCTTGCGAGATGGACTGCAGGTGCTTTTGTTTTTGTTTTTGTTTTACTTGCTAGTTATATATAATTGTAATTACCAAGTAGTTGGTTCTGACTGGTTGTCTACTGGTCAGGTTCTGAAGTAGTCAAAACTGGTTTATGAACTGCTATGTAACCATAGTAGACCAGTCCTATAGGGTCCAGTCTGGTTTTTTCCATACTTTGAAAATGTAATGACTGGTCTGGACCTTGGTCCACCCTCAAAGAGGGCAAAAAAACAGACTGGACCAGACCTCAAAGCACTAATTCTGCATTTTCTATGATTTTCTATGATTTTATCTGTTTTATGATTATTTTCCTGTTTCCCTATTTGTATATATTGACAGTTTTATTTTTAGAGGTGAAGCCCCTTTCTGATGCTTACCCATCAAGGTGATGTCATTCCATAACTTTAATCAGCCTATCTCCACCTTTTTCTATAACCAACAATGCATGCTGGCACCACATGACCACTACTTTGCTATTGTTTATTTTTTGGGTCTTCTGGGATATTGAAGCAACTTTTGATTATTTTTTTTGATGGCCACATGTAATATTGGCTTCACAGATGGCAGGAGAATTTGGCATTGAATTTTGCAAGTCCTAGGTGGGAATAATTATATTGTACTCAGCATTCTGTCCAGTCTCACCCATGTCTGAGAATGAAAAGGTAATGATGGAAAAAGAATGGCATTCATGATATATGTGAAATTTTTGATCATTGCATTAATGGTGGAAATATTATGACTTTGGATAACAGCATGCCATGGTGGTTTGTCAGGTGGCCAGCAGCAAAGATTGGATGTGGGTATTTAGCAGAAGAATTGATGGTGATACCACCAGCAAAATATGTTACAGCACTTATTGCCAATGCACCACACAATACAACCTTTTTCAATTTCTGTTGTTTCCAGCAATCACAATGCTTTTCATAGGCTTCAAACCAGTCCAACCCCAACTGAACATTTGCCCCTTCTGAGCAGGAAAATGTATGAATGCACAAAAAGGAGCTGCCATCAACCATCATGGACACAAAGTCCAGATGGGCATTGTTGGCATCTATAAACTGCCAGGGAAGAAAAGAACATCAGATATTTTGTTCAAAATTGGCAGGAAGATGTTGGCCTTGAATATTACAAGTCATAGTTAGGAAACAATGTATTCAGTTGAGTGGAAGTGACAATGGATGAGAAGGATTCTAATGTAGCAACATAGTGGTGGTTCCTTCATGTCTGAGAGTGTAAGAGATCTGATTCTCTTACAACTCAACTTCATACTATTCAGTGCCACCATCAGCTTTCTGCATTACCATCAGAGTATTGTAAAGGACACCTCCAATCACCAGACTTGGTATGGAAATCAAGAGTTATCAATGCAGTGATTTGTCTCAACCTTCAGACCAATATTATGCTGGGCCTGCATGTGATCATGAACAGGGTTTCAAAATCATCATAATTGCATATCAGAATAGAGAGACCTAGGGCATCAGCAGCTTTCTCAACAATCACATCTTGTAGTTCATGCCATGCAAGAATCATGGAACTTTCAGGAGTTGTGCTTTGTTCATCCATTTTGATGGTATCCTCTTGCACTCTGAGAATGGTGCAACTTTGACATGATAGATTACTTTGTGGTAAGAAAGATCCTTCTCTGTTGTTCATGAGATTCTTGTCAGCATGGTCAGAACACATGAAGTAGTACAGACATCCCAGGCTGTTGTTAGTGTTTGTCAGGGGTATACCCTTGAATAAAGCTAGTTTTGTCCAGATATAAGAGTTTTGTGTCTCACTAAAAATGAAAAGCCTTATAAAACTCATGCTTTTCAAGAGTTGGTAGATCCAAGATTTTTATGAGGGCTTGTTAAGATGCTCACCATTGTCTTCACACCTTGCCCTGCATTTGACAACTATAGTTAAGCTTTAAACAACAGCAAGATTACAATTAACCCTGCATACCTTGGGAAACAACAGCTTTCAAATAGTATTTTAGCTTTATCCTTTCAGGACCATCTTTAGGACATTGCTGACCACATTAAACCATAGCATTTACTGTTAAATTGATCTTACTATTGCTAAATTTGTCTAGTACACCTCTGATACCCCTTGACCTTAAGGGTATACCCCTGCCAATCTCTAGCTGTTGTACATCCATTCCAGTTGCTAGCTCCAATAACTTCCTCTTGGTACCTTAATGAATAGGCAAGTGATCTGTTGTAGTCACCCTGGCAGGAAGGCCACCATCACTATCATTGTCATTCGTGCTGGGTATCAACTCAGACTCAGATTGTATAATACCACATGGTTAGAGGGGGCTTCTGGTGTGATGAGTATTATACAGGTGCTACAGGCCAAAGCTTTTTGAAAGTGGTATTAAATTATGCAGATGACTGCATTTAGAGTATTATACCATAATATGGAACCCAGACTGGAGGAAGATACAGTGAAGAAAAGTAGAAATCAATAGTATGTTGAAGATTACCAGGTATTATACAACTTAAAATAGAAAATGGTCTTTAGGCCAGTCCTCATTAGTGAATTTATGAGGAGCTGCACTTGTGGAATGTGCATGCAGTGTAGACATAGTAGGTTTTTCAGTTGAATCTTCATGTAACATGACTGTAGTTTGGTGTTCTGAAGGTCAATAAGGTCTTCAATTTCAATCCTGATGAGATCAGAGTCATGGATGTGTAAGAGTTCCTCTTACATCACCAAACCATTATCACATGCAACACGGTTATCACATATAATTCCAGTAGTATATAGTTTATATCTTGAATACTTGTACTGTAGCTTAGTTTCCTTCCTTTGGATATACTAAGTTCCTAACATGTTTCTGTTTCTTTGAGTGTTGGAAGCTCCGGCTTCCTTCCACTTTTTCTTTTGTTACAAACTTACTATTTACACTCTACTCTCTCTCACACACACTTTTTCCCAAAACCATGTTGATCCTGAAATTGCCACAACAGTCAATTTTTTCACACCAACACCATTGCTTGACAACAACTAGAATGCAATGCCAACTGCACTATCCTTACCTGCTACTTGATAACAATGCAATGCCAACTCCCTACCTGCTACTTCCACCTCTCTCATTTTGGCCACCAGAGTCTTGTGTTTTTGACTTCCCATGTCAAAGCCATGTAAACTCATTCAGTGTTGCATGGCATCATTTGACAGTGTTAACCTGGCCTCTCAACCTACCCCTCCATCTCATTTAAACACTGGACCCTATTTTTCTCACTTGTCCTCCCTACAACCCTGTACCTGCCTCAGCTCATTTGGCACTGCATGGCATTACTCAATATCTTTAGCATCTTGTTTCCATCTAAATCACCCAGCATGACCGCAAACTAACTGACAATGATGACTAAATTGCCTGCTGTGCCCATGGCCCTATGGTCCCCAGAACGACAGACTGCAACCTCCAGACCACCAAGCCCACCCCACACCACTGCCACATCATTGTTTATGATGGCCACATCCCCTGCTCTGCCTAACTCAAAACCACTACCAACTGCTGCAGAACAACGATGTACATGGCTAGACTCAGTAAAACCCCCCCAAAATGTGTGCCTAACACTGAGCTTGCCCCAGAACCCCCAGCAATAACCTGTTTCACCACCACCAGCATCCTACACTCCTGCCAAGTCACCAACAATGCTGTTGACATCTGTTGACACCCCTCGTTCACTGTCTATGCCCCTGCCACCTCGAAATGAAACGCTTCACTGCCACCTTTGTGCTACACCCCCACTGCACCACTAATGATGCCATATCTGCCCAGGGACTCCTCCCATTTGCCATCTATGCCCCCGCCACCCTGAAATAAACTGCTTCATTGCCATCTGTCTCTCCCCAGCTCAGCAAAGCCATTGCCCATCAACTATGTTATCACCATCATCAACAATGCCAATGGCCTTGACAACCACCACCACCACCCCTTCCCCACTGTCAAACCAGGTCCCAGCCTCTTACAAACAATGCCACAGACTGCTGAGTTGACAACAATGCCATGACAGACTCTACACCCCCCCTTTGCATTCAGAACCACTTACCACTGCTGCCGTGTCACTGTCAACAACAACAACAACTTAGTGCTGCAACCCCCTGGAAAACAGTACCTAGAGCCTTGTCTACACCCAAACAGCTCCCTCCACCTTGGATGTTGAAATTAAATCCTGATACATGCTGCATACATGAGGCCATGCATGCAGCACACACATGTTACTGCGCTTACTGTGCATACATGTGGTAAACACATTCCCAAGTCATGTGACATCCTTACTATTATGTATATAAGGAGAACCTGTACTATAGAAGATATACAGTGTTCTTACCTCTGCTAAACCCTAGCTCTAAGACTAACTAAACCCCAGGTAGGTTATAAGGAACATGTCATCTCTTCCTCTGTGCAGCGTATGTAGTCTGCTCCAACATTGGAGACAATGAACCATGCCATAAACAGCATGCAGAGAAGGTCTACAGCTCAGGAGACTGAGTCGCATAATGATGAGCAAATGTGCTCTTCATACATTTCCTTGTGACTTTGAAGATATCTTGGATGGTCATGGCATTTGATTTTTGGTTGATAATTCTTGTTCTTTGTCAAAATGAGCTGTTTACTTGACAGAACAACACTGCCAGTCCCAGGACCCTCAACAATAAGCCAAAACTCCCTGCCTAGTTGACCTATAGCCTTCCTGCAGCCTCTACAGCCCCTCGTCTCACATCTGGAACTGCCCATTGCCACCACCACATCTTTTTCAACAACAGCAACAAATTTGGCTGCAACTACCTCTACAATGACAACCTGAGTGATGTCTGGCACTCAGATGACTGCTTCCACCCCAGAGATCCATTGTCAGGCCCTACACAATGTACAGAGATGGCCTACAGCTCAGCAAACAGAACTATACAACTACAAGAAGACACATTCATCTGAGTGCATTGTCTGCTCAGCAGACAAACCCCACAGGCCCCACCATCCCCAACAATGATCCAGATCACTCTCCACACCCCCCAGTCCCTCCCTGCTTTCCCTCTCTGCCTTTGTTACACACCACAAGCCCAGAATGATGCCACATGCATCCTGCTCTCCATTTTATGCCCCCAATCTCTCATCCCATGCCCTTCGAGCCCTGTACCGCTGCATTCAAACCCCATGCCTACTCATTGGAGCTAGATGATGCTGTGTTGTTATCCATTCAGGCCTGCACCTTCCCATTCACAGGCTGTAAACAACATACAGAGAAGGTCTACAGCCCACAAAACACAGCTATGTAACTATGCACAGACACTTTTATCAAAATGCATCTGCTGCTCAATGGAGCCACTCTGCCCACCCCACCATTGTCAACAATGATCCAAGAAGGAAACATTGTGATGCAAGGTCTCATAAACACATTCATCTGAACATGTCATGAACTCAATGCAACCAACCTGCCAGCCCTACCATCTACAATGACAACCCATACCATCTCCAACAGCAATCTGTTCCCCCCTGCTTAATCTTCATACCCTGTTATTTCCACCATCCTCATCAAGGCTCACTTTCATTGTCAACACCTGTCCCTGTCATCAACATCCTTGTCAACGTCCTCATCAACACCTGTCCCCATCCTCATCCCTGTCCTTATCAACACCTGTCCCTATCTTCATCAGCATCTGTCCCTGTCCTTGTCAACACCTGTCCCCATCCTTGTCAATGCCTGCCATGTTCAACATGCACTTTCACCATTAGTCCACTACCAGGCAACTCAATATTGTCACCAATGTGTAAAGTGTGCCTGTGACTTGTTGATTCAAGCCCTCCCCCAGTCATTTTTTTGGAGTATGAGAGAGTGTAAGAGCTCCTCTTACATCAGCAAACCATTATCACATGCAACATGGTTATCACATGTAATTTTAGTAGTATATAGTTTATACCTCAAATACTTGTACTGTAGCTTAGTTTCTTCCCCTCAAATATACTAAGTTTCTAACATGTTTCTGTCTCCTTGAGTGTTGAAAGCTCTAGCTTTCTTCCAGGATGATCACTAGGCCATCTTCCTCATTATCCTCTTTAGCATTCAAAGCCTAAACACCATATAGTGATGCCAATGTTCGGTTCTGAATCACAGTTCAAATCTAAACCTACCAGAACTGGACCCAGGTTTGGGTCAGAGTTCAAAGAAATCGTTGAACCGAACCCAAGGTCCAGGTCAAGGTTCAGAGAATGGTGATGGGGCTGAACCTGTCCGAACCCAGTTTGAACTGAACCTTTTTGGGCAGGCGAGGTGGGCAGTCATAGAGTTAGAATTTCATTCGGAATGATAGAATGTCAGCATCCTTCAATCCTGAAGGTTGAAAAAAGTGCCTTCATGTGTACTGTATCCATGATGGCCAGTACAATGTAAGCCTTTGGTAGAGTAGCTTCAGTTATATATCTATTTTGTTGCTTTTGCATCCAAAAAAACCAAAAAAAGGTACCTCACACAGAGTCAGTATGCCTGAACTCAATTCTTTTCCAATTTATCAGCATTCTCTCCAGTTTTCTGAAGATGGTAGTTAGCTTATTCTCAGTGCTCTCCCTGGGCCAGCATGTGTTCTCTGAAATCCAAATATTGATGGCAAGAAGCATGTCATGAAGTATAAAATGTGAGCTCAAGTTCCTTACTTTCTCCTTCATAATATCTCATTTACAACATGCCCTCACCTCACTGAATCAGATGACAATTTGCCGGCTGGCCCTAAGTGGAAAGGAAAGGGACACACATCAGATATGGATATTCTTGATTAAGTAGATGATTTTTGTAGCTATTTTTTGAAAATTTATAGGTTCAGTTCAAGTTCCTTACCTGCTTGAACCTGAACCGAACCTACTAAACCTGAACCTATGGTCCAGTTCAAGGTTCAGCAAATTTCCTGGATTGAACCCAAGGTTCAGGTCTTGGTTCTCAAAAATCCTGCAAGAATCTGACTGACCCGGACCGTGGCATCACTAATACCATAGGGATCAGTCATCTAGAACTCCAATTCCTTATTGGAGGGTACTGGGTTAAGGAGATCTTAGAGGGTTGGGGCAAGTAAATAAACTGAAGTGGATTTAGGTGCCTTGGGGAGTTTTAGTGTCACAGAGTGCTCACATCCAGGAGATCCAAGACCATATCTCCAGTAGTCCTGAAGCTTTGCCAAATTAATAAGATTAGCTGGGCTCAGGCCATTCCACTTTGCAGAATTGAATTTTGATGCCATATGTTCATCACACATCTTGGATGATGACACTGAGAACAGCTTGATAGCAATAATCTGGAATGGAAAGATTAGCATGGCTGTTCGAAAAGCCAATGCAAAAACACACTGCAAGGATATACCCACCACTGTCTTTCAAATGAGCCTCCCACCAGGCAAGATGTTGTAATGGATCATAGCAAGGTTCATTAAACAGAGCTTCTTCATAGATGTAGGCTATAAGAAGTTAATCTACAAAAACATTTAATGATTTGAACAAAACTACTTACCAATGAACTGATCAATTAATTTCCAGTCATCTTCTGGACTTCCCACTTGCATGCATTTCTGTTCAAAAAAAAAAGCATTTGGCATGCTGAATTCATGAGTTGGAACACAAGTCTTGATGCCATTTTGGGAATGATGACTGCAGAGGCAATGCCAAATGAAGAGCATAATCACCATAGTAAACTGATTAAAGGGATTGGATATATCTTACTGAGGAAGGGAGGTAAAAATGTACTGGGATCAAAAAGGTATGTGAAGATGAATATGTCAGGTGTGCAATCATTAAGAAATATTTTGAAGCGATGATTGAAAACCCCATATGTCACAGGTTTATACTAAGCAAGAGTAGTGCCTGAACAACCATCAGAAGAGATCTGAAGAGCAGGCAATTGAAGGGCTTACTTGCATTGTAAAATACTCAGGTAAACCCAATTGCAATACCAATGAACATGGCAAACCATCTGAGCAGGTGACATTTTCGTCTTTGAGTATTTGGAAACTTCAGTCAATTGGAGTGAGAAACAGGTTGATGTTCCTCAAATTGATGCAGAACTGGAATGATTCTTCACTGTCTTCAATGTATTTCTTTGTCTATGGACAATCTTATTAATATATGCATACCAGGCAATACTAATAATATAACTGACTGCTGTGGTGTTGGGTTTAATTGTTCCTTTGGCAAGACAGTGTTGGATTGCATCAAAGCAGCAGGCAATACTTTTAGCATGGATTGAAAATGTAGCAAAGCAAGCAGCATTGCCAGCTTGTATTCCATGCTTGTCCATTCGACTCTTCAGTTCAGCCTTCAGCTGGTACTGGCCAAAATTACTGTGAGGAAAGAAAGTTGTCAATCCTGACACAATTGACATTGGCTATGGATAATTCAGCCATTGGGAATACAACAGAAAATTTATCTGGCTTGCTTGGCTAAATGCATGGATCTTTGGGTACTTCTCCAGACCTAGAATGACATCCTTCACCATAAAATTGAGCTGATGACATGGATCAGGAATATTCAGGATCCAGGGCCACTGCTCACAAATCAGGCACTGAGTTTTCTTCATGTTATTGGTAGTATCAGAGACTACAGCTGAGAAGGCTCAAGCTATATAATGAATGATCACCTATGGGTATTTTAATAAGCCTCCTTGATCCAAGTTCAGAGTTGGTCAAAGATTGAGGTGAGTTTTGACCTTTGACAAACATTCAAATATCATATGTGTCTCCCATAGTCGAGATACCAGTAAGCCCCAATCCATCTACAAGAAATGATCATTATGATGGTGTGGTGATATGAACTGTATAAATCTCATCATGCCCCTTGCTTGACCACCCATCATAGGACAGTATGAGATGGAACATCCCAATCAAGAACAAGAATATTTTTCTCGTGGCATCTGCCACTTCTGAGGCCAGATATTTGGTGAAGAAGGCAGATTGGTCTGGTACAGCATATTATGGACAACTGAATATATCAGTTAGACTTCACTGGGGATCTTCAATGTACAGAAAACTCACAGAGCAGTAATGAAATCAATAAAAAATTCCATTATCAACAACAGAGAATGCTATTGCACAGCATACTATGAAGTGAAGGAGCATGAAATCAATGAAAGCTTGGCAAGCAGTGGTGAGTTTCATTCCACTCCAACTTTGCTCAAAGTTAGTCTGCTTGGGTGTGCTGCTGCTGGATTGTGGTATGGATGGCCATTGCATGGGTTCAGCTAATCCCATGGAAGGAGCAAACAAAACTGCTTCATGTCCTTCATGTTGAATGGTGGCCTTCCATTTGTTTGAATGCACAGCAGCACCTTAGACTTCTCTCTCACAATGTTCTCCACAGACTGAGCTTTCAGGGCTGCTTGTACAGCCTTGAACTCTTGGGGGAAGAAATGTTCCAAAATCTTCAATTGATGTTAGATCTAGCCAAGCTCTCAAGAACTCACAGCACATTTGATCAAGTGAGGCAATGCATGGGCCTCTGTGTTATTAGTCCTGCAATCATCACAGCTGATGCAATAGTAAGCCTTTATGAGCTTCCCTTTAAAGTTGACCTCTTCATGCTCAATCATGAGTCTGGCACACAGCTTATTGATTAACTTGCCCATGACTCTTTTTGACCCCAATCATGGAGGTGTGTTGCCATTTTGAAGGCATGCCTGACACTTGACTTCTCTCTCCCTGGTGCCAAATTGAAGTACAGCATTAGATAGTGCCATTTTATTGCCAGATAAGCTGACAGAAGACATGGGAGTGTCAATTTCATTGATTGTGATAGGAGATGCCAAGCATGATGGAATCACATCAGTTTTAGACATGTTAGATACATCAAATGCACCATTTTGTGGAGGCATCTATGTATCAAGTAAGTCCTGGGTGACCCCAAGAATGATAGGACTAATAACATACCACTGATTTCAAACTCCCATTCCCTTCCCTCACTTCCTCCTCATAAACAGATAGTGCATTCCAGTATTTTCCCCATTCCTTCAGCTCTGATTCTGAGTGATCTGTCCCAAAGGCTTTTTCCATCACCTTTTCAATATCTGTTAACTCATATTTTGAGTTGGAAAGAAATTGATCTGTAGAGCAGCATAGTCTGAGTTAGACACCATAGTGAGCAACTTTTGATCGAGGCCAGATGCAAAGCAACCTCAGAAAAGTCTTAAATTCAAAGGATGCCCCAATTGGGAAATTTGGGCTATGTTGAAGCATGGCAAAGGCATCCTGTGAGACAGATCATTTGTAAACCTGTCAAAACCATTCATGTAGCTACCTAGATCCTAGTAAACCATGGTGAAGTACTTTAGATATTAATTGGGATTTATTATAATTTATTTGAGTTTAATACAGGGTTTAATACTGCCAGTCTGAACTGAGGTCACCTGTTTCAAAGGTTTGATATAGTATTATACAGGTATTATACTGACTCATATCATTGGTATCGGTTTGATACCTGGCACTGATCATCATCAGCATTTGGAATGGGCACTTGTGCCAATTTTTGCATGATTATGGGCAAGGTCATTGGGTTTGAGTTGTTGTCAAGGGCTCCTTCATTGTCAGACTAGAATGATGGCACTGGCAGCCTTGCAGGCCTTGGAAATTGGAAGTCAGAGAACATGCCCAATAATGGTCAAAGTTACAAAAAGTTCCACTAATCACTCATTCAGGAGATGAAGATAGCCAAGAGGAAATTAGCTAGAAAATGGGCATGCCCTGAAAAACAGTGGCATCCCCATGACTTAATTGTGTGCAAACTGGTAAAAGGCTATTCAAAAGGAATGGGTGAAAAATGGGAGGGTAAGAAAGAAGAAGCAGAGAGGTGGTGATAGACAACAACAAGTGCTGCAAGCAATGCAGAATGACAGTGTATATAAATCTGGAAAGCTTCTGAAGTCCAACAACCTAAAGCTTGTATTAGGTGTGGTGGAATCCCAGCTTCTGCAAGTGCCATTGCTCTTCCTGCACATAAGGAGTGGCCACCAACATCTGCTGTAAAAAGACATCGAAAGCGACATATGAACCAAAGCCTGGTCAGGATAGTACCATCTTGTTTGAGCCACAATTCAGATTAAAAAGGAAAACACTGATCATGATCTATGATATATGCAATAAACAGGGATAGAGGGTCATCGGCACAGTCAGTAGCTTGTATGATGATCTGATTTCCCTCAAAAAAATGGTCTGCCTTGTGGCCTGGAAGGTAGAACTGGAAAGAGTTTCAGTTGATGTGGACAGAGTTGCACAGAATGACTTTGTGATAGTCTTGCAGTGGTTTATGATCTGGCCAAACTAGCTCATCTAAATGCATGAGGCCATGAAATCCAGTGAGGAGTAAGCTGATGAACAACTTATCATCATGTGAAAGAGACAGGTGGTAGTTCTGTGAGGCAGCTATTAGGTCAGACTTTGTTAGAGAATGCTGATAGGTCCATTGCATGCTTTAAGGTCTGGAGAATGCTTCTAATCATATCGAGACATTATGTCAGATGCTCTGAATTGCTACAAATGCCACAAAATTGACTCTGAACCCTTTTCAAACTATTTTGAATGATTTCACAACATTTTGAATGCTTTTGAATGACTTTGCACCACTTTGAATGACATCGGCCACCATATAGCTGTTTTAAAACCCTTTTTGATACATGCTGCATAACTGGAATGACCCATTTCACCGCAAATCAAGTACTACCAGAATGAGGTGAGATGACAAGAGACTTAAGACATGATAATAGCCCTTAGAGGCTTCAATGATATATTGAAGCAAAGAGATCAGTACTTTTACTATATGGGGACACTGTACATTTTAATTAATTATCATTTCTCATTTGTTTTATAATTTACAAAGTCCTCATTGCTGCACATATTGCCTTGTATACTACACATGTTAAATTTCCTTTTTAGTACTATCTCTTCAAAATATATATAGACTTGTACTGTTACTTAGAAAAACAGAGAAGAAGTGACCCTCTCCCTTATCGTTTGATTTAAGAGTTGTTCTCTTGAGTCTTAGCCTCATGTCATATCTCTAAGTTCTGTGAAATATTGCAAACTTCTTTAAACTATCATATTTGCTCCTTGTTTTATTGCAAATCACCTATCGCTTCTCAACAAACACTTCTTATTTGTTATATTTGCTCCTTGACATACCTTGACATTAGTCTGACATCTACAAACTTCCTCAAACTCACTTCAAACCTCTTCAAACTTCTTTGAACCTAATTCGAACTACTTTGCACATCTTCATACACTCCTAAAGATTATTCGTAACACGTCTCACCATTTCGTGCCTCTCACTACAGCTTTTGGGTATCAGCAGTGATATTTAGTACCAACTCGCATTGTTCCTCTAGCCTGTGTTATACTTCCTAAGCCTTTTAACAGGTTTTTGGTAGGTTTCCAGGTCGAGTATTATCAATGCTTGCATGATGGTTGTGAAGGGAATAGTTTTCGGCAACCTTGGATTGTGTTGGCAACTAATAATCTGTGCTGTCTGTGGGAGCAGACATTGGGAAAGAAGGGTTCAGGTTGGTTACAGATGTCTGAAAGGTAGGAATTGACTGATTTGGGTTTGATATGATGGCACATGTACACAGCATAGAAGCTGAGTATATCAGAAGTTGGCTCCACTGAGAATCCATGGGAGGTACAGAAGCTGATATAAGAGTTAAGTGCAGAAGAGTACAATGATATGGAACCTGGTTCAATAGCACTGGCAATGGCAATTGCTCGTTCCCAAAGTAAATGCTCTCTCATCCAAGTCTCCTGATGGGGTTGCCTGGATGACAATGGCAGATGCATCATAGTGGCACCTCCCCTAGCATCAATCAAGGGGGTGTAAAATTAGAAATGACTAACTTGGGTTGAAGGTGACAAGCAGTTGTTTCATCAAGCTGTGAGAGGGCATCAGCGACTCTATTATCACTTCGGGGGATGTGAAAGACATGGAGTTGCACACTAGATTTTAGCAAGAGATCGACAGCTGTAATAATAAATTGTAGGCCGGTAAGGCATGCAGTGTATTGAACATGTTGAATGTGTTGGAGCTGTCAGTAAAGATTGCAAGATGGCAAGGTTTGGGTGTGGTGTGCTCACAGATGTAATGTAGTGCTGAAAGAACTGCCAATGCTTCAAAGAAAAAGATGCCATTTCAAGAATTATTTAGTACAGCACATTGAAAACCCTGATAGGTTGTAGGTGACCAGAAACCCATGCCTGATGGACAGGCATCTGAAAGGTACATGTCATGTGCATCCAATCTAGACCATTCAGCAAGATGTTGGAAGTCTTTAAAGGATTGATGCTGTTTGAGATTTGCGAACACTCATATTGCCATGAGTAGATCTTGGTGTGCACCAGGGGGCATCGTGACTGTCATGGACTTAGAGTCAACATCAAACCCAATGATGGTCAGAGGTGCACCAGAGACTTGCTTGTGTTCATTATTGGATATTTCCAGCTCATCAAAAAGGCATAAAAGGTGCACTTGTTTAGAAGGCATTAGTTTGTGATAATGTGAATAGAACTCCACATGGTCAGCAAATTTCCAAGAGAAGGAGTCATCCACATAAGAAAATAGGTCAGATATGAATTTAATAAAAATGGCAATCCAGAGAATGAGACTGAAGAACATGACCCATAGATGGCCTGCTCCTCTGTTGCCAAAGTCGTTGTTATTGTCAATGTGATGTTTAGCATCAATTGTGACCACTTGATGCAGTTGCCATAGGGGGTGCATAGGAAGATACCAATAAGCTTGGGATACATCAGTCTTGAAGAGGACTAGGGGAGCATCCCCATGTTGTTCCTTAACTCAGATGAGAGCAGTGCCAAGGGCTTGAAGCAAATCGAGATGCATGCTTGCATCCTCTGGCACGATGAAAAAGTTAGGAGAAAACTCACCTGCTGATTGGTCACCAACTAAACAAAGCTTATCAGAATGAGGTTTTGGCACAATCCATAAAGGAATGGTAGTCATGCCAAGCAACAGAGAGACAAAGGATCGGAGAACTGTTGTAAGGCTATTTCTTTGTCATGCTGTTCCCAAATAAATTAAAGATGCTGTGGATTCCTGATTTTCTGTAATGAAGCATTGTTGACGATGCTGGGGGCAGCAGAGTGCTGTGTAACTGCCCAAAGCCAAAAACCATCCTCTAGACCTTGGCACACAGATTCTACCAAAGTTTGATTCAGATGTGCCATGAGTAACTGATAGAAATGCTTAACCTTCACATGTGTAGTAATGTAAAAGAGGTGTGGGTAGGAACACATAGTAGTTAAGGCAACATGGTTGTTAAGTTCATTATAAGGTGGACGAGGAACAGGAGGTGCGAATTTACTAAATAAGGCAGTCGATACATACAAGACTTCATCAGAATTCCAGACATAGAGCCGAGCATACTTTGGTTGACTTTCCCAATGAAAACCTAATGAAGCAGCTTTAGTTTTTGTTGGAGTTGGTACAGTCACCAGATGTGTGACCGGCATTTGAGCATTTGGTGCAAACGTGCAAGTAGTTGCAGGAGTTGCAGGAGATGCTGTGTTAGGGCATCTGTGTTCATTCCATCTTTGACATGGTGCACTGCATTGTCGGTTAGTGGGTTGTTGAGGCTTAGGCTCTGAAGACTGGGATGTGGAGAGGTTGATGGGATTATAAATCATTGGATCTGCAAGTCTGTGAATTCTGTGAAATTGGACAACTCAAGATCTTGTCACTAAAAAGGTCAGATGCAGATGCCTCAGTCATAATTGATGACTCAGGTGTGAAACTTGACAGGTAAGGATGTGAAGAAGCGCTGGATGTGTTTGCCATACAAAGAAAGTTCTTGCTGGCGATGCTTGAAGATGAACAATGTGGCATCGACCATTGCTTCCCATACAATGACCCAGTCTCCATGCAACTTGACATTTTTTGCCAGCGCAGATGAGCTGTGTAGTCACTCGACATGTTTCCTGAGTTCGATTGATTCTCAGTTGTTGTGGGAGATATGTAGTGTACAGGTTAGAGAAAACATGGTTGAGATTGACAGCATTGCCACTGAGTAGATTGAGCCACTCAGACTGAGAGAACTGTGGAATGGGACAGTTGCTATTGAGGAGTGATGATCTCACTCTTTTGACATCCTGAGAGAAATTCTCGAGTAAAGACTAGGTTTTTTGCACCGATGGAGATAGGGTCGAGGGCATAACAACTGATGTGACATCTGGTGCTGACTCATTCCATGGTAAGGCTCCAAAGTCCAAGCGCATTCGCTGTTTGTAGTCATCATCTTTATCTGAGCATCCTGTGGGTGAACAGGCTTGCTTATATGTGCCAGCAATGGGGGCTTCTGGTTCAAACTGTCCCTCTTCTTCCTGTTGTGCATCTGATCAGTCACTCTCAAGCAATTCTCTTGTCTCACCAATCCTTCTCACTGCTCTGCTATGATATCATTCAAAGTTGTTGAGCATCCCAAGATAGGATCTGTAAGCTGAGATAAAAGACTCTTCTTTGGTGTTTTCATGAGGTATGACCTGTTGGAGTTGTAATGAGGCTCTTGGCTTCAAAACCTTGTCTGCTGTGAATTGCTGCACAATGTCGAGACATTTGTCCATGACCTCTTTCTGAAGGTTGAATGTTCCTTAGAGGCTTCCACTCTCTTGACTGGGTAGTGTTGCACTATCAGTCAACATCTCACCATGTTGACTCATAATATTGTAAAGGGATTGATGTGAGAGATGAAATATATTAAGCACAAAGAGAGCTCCAAAGCATGAGAGTAAGGGGTGGAGGAAGTGACCAAACAGAGCTCTATGAAGCACAAGAGTAATGAGTGAATAAATGAGCTACAAGATAGAAAAGACTTATCTACAGCATGAGAGTAAGGGGACTGATCAGCCTAGCACTGAGCACATATAACAAAGGAGAGCTCAGAAGCTTGAGGGGTGTTTTGCAGAGGTAACCCCTGAAAGTGCTGCGCATGCAGTGCAGGAACTGAGGCTATGTGGTCAGGATCCATTGTGATGATTAGCTATGAGTAAACAATGATTTAAACTCAATTATTTTGTAAATAATGCTCTCTGTTTGTTTAGTGCCAACAATTATGCAATCAAGTGTGAAACTTCTGTGACAGTATTTCCCAAAAATCATGTGTTGTGAAGAGTCAAGCCCAAACATGCATTGACGTTGTTCGAAGTGGTGCAAAGTGATTTGAAGGTGTTCAAAGTGTCGCAAAGTCATTCAAAGTCATTCAAATGGTATGAAATGAGTTTGAAAAGGGTTTGAAATTGAGTTCATGGTATCTGTAGTGATTTGGAGTATCTGTCAATATGATTAAAAACATTTCCAGACCTTAGAGCATGCAATGGGCCTATCATCCTCCCCTTTACTGAAATCCTGACTGTTCCAGTCAGCTGATCAAAGTTACGTGTGAAATGCATGATCATGTTGAAAACTTAGCGAAGTTCAAAATACTTCTCATTCTTTATTCATCACCTCCTATGTCTTCAGATTCTAACCTCTACCATGTCTCTCCTCACTGAACTCAACTCTGACATCCTCCAATACACGAAATCAATGCCTGAGCATGGCATCACCAAGGATTCTGACTTTGAAGTGTGGGGGAGAGGGTTTGTGAGAAGATGGTGAGTTTTATAGTTCTGTTCATGGTCAAAAGTGCTAAAACATTTTGTGTAGGTGAAATACAATTAATTAGCCAAAGACCTCAGTGAAGAGCATGATGCAACTGTTCAAAAGGTCATAGATGAGGTTTTTGAGGTTCCTAAGCCTATGGCTCATCATGAATTGGATTTTGTGAGGGGGTAAGTTACTTTTTGTGGACTTAGCAGAGGATGTCGAGAGGGAACAAAGGGAGGAAGAAGAAAGGCAGGTTCAAGAGGAGGAGGAGGAGGTTCAAAGGGCAAAGAATGTAGCAAAGCAAGCAAAGATCAAGGGTTGGAGGAGGGTGTTGTCAGATGCTCAAAATGCAGCTCTTGCTGTATTTCATGTGAAGATGGTGTCGAAAGAGATGTCATCAAGGAGGGGTTGCCAAGTGCACCAAGTGCACTCAAGAGGTGCAAGGATGCTATTGGGAGGGGATATCGAGGAGGGGCCTTTGAAAAGGTGAGGCAGAAAAGTTCAGGGGTGCAAAACAAGATTCATGCCCCAAATCAGGTATGAAATTTATTCAAAATTGTTTTGAAGTGCTTACTAACTTGTTTTAAATTTTATAGTGTGTTGAATTCATCTTGTGGGCCTTTTTGAAGACATCAAGCCAGTAGTAGGGCCTTCGACACCATCGAAGCCAAAGAAGAATTTATTGAAGGGGAAGGCAAAGGCAAAGGCGAGGGAATCCCAGGTGATCAAGGTCATTGAGGAAGATCAGGGCTTGCATTGTGAGATGATCACCACGAAACTGGTGCAGAAGAAGTGGAGCTGGAGATTTTAGGAAAGGGAAGTAGAGTTATTAGAACAGATGTTAGAGGAGCAGGATTTTTGTTTCTGTTGTTTTGTTTTTGTCTATTTTAAATTTCAACTTTTTGTTAAATGTCTTTGGAAAGTAAGGGAAAAAGAAATGAAGATATAACAAATGAAAAATGACTTTTAGAGAAAGGCTCAGTAGTTCATCATAGCCAAAAAACCCTTTGGAGTTTGCATGACCACACTATGATGTGATATCGCAACTTGTATCATACACTAAAAGCAATCGAAATCTTTTGGAGGTAATCACAAAAAAGAAAAGAAGAATAATTATTTATTTTTGAAGTCCTAAAAATCTTTGAAAGTATCTTTGTCGAAATTCAAAGTTGTTCAAAGTTGTTCAAGATGTTCGGAGTCAATATCGAGGAAATTTGATAGAAGGGAAATGGATTTTTGAGTGAGATATGGTAGCAAATAAAATGCAGCAATAGGTTGATGTAGTATTGATCTGTCAAGTTCACAGAGAATGTAAGCTCCTCCATAGTTTCATTCAATAATGATAAGATGGCTGAAATATTGTGGTTTCATCTTGCAATTGAGAAATTTCTCAATTTTCATGTTTCAAAGCAGCACTAAATCTCCTTTTGCAAAGTTGTATTTGCACTAATGATACTCAACCTGGAAACCTAACAAAAACCTGTTAAAAGGCTTAAGAAGTATAACACAGGCTAGAGGAAGGGTGCAAGTTGGTACTAAATATCACCACTGATATCCAAAAGTTGTAGTGAGTGACATGAAATGATGAGGTGTGTTGTGAATAGTCTTTAGAGGCATACAAAAAAGTTTGAAAGAGTTCAAAATAGGTTCAAAGACATGCAAAATAGTTAAAGAAGGTTCAAAGGGGTTAGAAGAGGTTTGAAGTAGTTTTGAGGAAGGTCAGAGATGTTCAAAGTGGTTCAAAGTATATCGAGAAATGAGTATAGCGAATGGGAAGTGTTTTTTGAGAGACGATAGGCAATATGCGATAAGTCAAAGGTGAATACAAAAGTTTGAGGAAGTTCATGATATTTTGCAGACTTAGAGATATGATGTGAGGCTAAGGCTCAAGAGAATGGCTCTTAAATCAAACGATGAGGGAGAGGGAAACTTCTTTTCTGTTCCCTTATCTGCTGTTGTTCTAAGTAACTAATACAAGTCTATATACAATTTGAAGAGATAGTACTTAAAAAGGAAATAAAACATGTGTAGTACATGAGGCAATATATACAACAATAAGGACTTTGTAAATCATAAAACAAATGAGAAATGATAATAATTGAAATGTACATTGTCCCAGTATAGTAAAAATACTTATCTTATTGCTTCAATATATTATTGAAATACAAAACTGCACTTATTGCATTCTAAATCTTTTGTCATCTCTCCTCGTGTTCAGTAGTGCTCAATTTGTGACACCATAGTTCATATGAGATGTGCCATGTGTATCGAAAGGGTTTTAAGACAGATATGTGGTGGCCAACATTGTTCAAAGTGGTGCAAAGTGATTTGAAGGTGTTCAAAGTGTCATGAAGTCATTCGAAGTCATTCGAAAGTGTTCAAAATAGTACAAAATGAGTTCAAAAAGGGTTCAAAATTGAGTTCATGGCATTTATAGTGATTTGGAGCATCTGTTGATATGATTGAAAACATTTCCAGATCTTAGAGCATGCAATAGATCTATCTCCATCAGAGCATGTAGTGCATCCCAGAACTTGGAAATGAAAAGCTTGTCAGAGTCAGAGATGAGTTCAAGAGGTAGGCCATTCTCGCAATACTATTCCTTGAAAAAGATAGGAGTGAGGCACAATGCAGAGATGTCTGTCCTTGTGGAAATTAGATGGATGTCAGAGCCCAACCTGTCAGTCATGGTGAGGATGCAGTTGAACCTTCATTCTCAGTCAGGGGCCCCACAAAGTCCAGACAAACAGAGTCACCACATGTCTCTGGGACCGGCAAAAGATGTAGTGGTCCTTTAGGTTTTGAGGTGCCACTCTTGTTTCGTTGGCACTCAAGGCAGGCAGGGATGTATGCACTTTCGAGATCTTTGTGCATATTTGGCCAGCAGTAGTCATTTCTGATGTTAGCATAAGACTTGTCTGCACCAAAGTGACCCAGGGAGTCATGGGCAAAGCAAAACAAGTTTTTGCATAGGGTGCCAAACCTAGGTATAACAAGTTGCTCTCCATTGATAGAATGAATGTTGGGCATGCCAGACTCTGCTAAGGATAGTTTTTTGCAGAAATCATCATGCTTCTATTCTTCATAGACACAGTCAAAAAGCAACTGATCCAAAGAGATTGCCAAGGTGGCATTGCATACAATTCTTCCATCGAGCCAACAGTTCAGGTGCCAAGGGGAGTCAGCAACATCAATGTCCTCAGATGTATCTTCATGAATGTCGAGAGATAACCAGGATAGTGCATCAGCCATGGTGTTGTCCTCCCCATGAATGTAATGTATAGACATGTCAAACTGAGAAAGGTGTTCCATCCACTGGGCTTGTCTTCAGGACAAGTCTTTTTGGCTCTCAGCATTTTCCAGTGTGTGGTGGTCAGTGTACACAATGAACTGTGAGCCAAGAAGATCCAAACACCATTTTTTTAGTGCTCAAACAATAGCTAGCATCTCTTTTTCATGGACTAGGTAGTTTTTTTAAGCATCTTTCAGTTGCATTGAGTCAAAGGCTACTGGTCTCACAGTCTCCCAGGCTAGGCCCCAGCTCAGAACTGTGCCAGTCCTCAGGTCGCTTGCATCACAAGTTACAAAATTTTTATTTCACCAGGTAGAGTATGGTCTATCACTGTTAGACATTCACAGCTGACAACAAGGGCTTTTATAGCATTGAATGCCTTCTGATGTGGTGGACACCATTTAGAGAAGGCCCTATCACAATCTTTCATGGTTGACGAGATTAGGACAGTGGTGTGTTCTGCAAGGTGAGGTAAGAAGATGAATATATATCGAACAAGTCCTAAAAAGCTTCCAACATCACCTGCAGTTTTAGGGATAGAGAAATATGATGCCCAAGGAATATGAGCTTGGTTAGGTAAAATCTGAATTTCTTGGCATTGCAATAGAGTCGAGCTTTGTGAAGAGCATCCATAATAAGTTTGATATATTTTATGTGTTCTTCAATTGAGTAAGACCAAATGATAATATCATCTAAGTAGATATGGGCAAAGATGCCCAGGAAAGGATGCAATGCTGCTGTCTCATGTCTTTGGTGGACTGGGGGTGCATTTCGTAGACCTTGTGGCATTACCAACCATTTATACAGGCCAAGAGGTGTGGTTACTGCAGTGAGATAGATACTGTCAGAGTCCATTTTGGTGTGGAAGAAGCTATCAGTCATGTCTAGTTTACTCCAAATTTTACCTCAACCAGCATCTGCCAATATGTCATCAACAAGAGGGTGAGAATCTGTTACAGTATTGGTATTCAATTGATGGTAATCATTTACCCAATGTGGTAGTACCATAGTGTCAGCCTTGGGAACAAGAAAAGCTGGTGATGCATGTGGTGAGGAAGAAGGCCAGATATGCCTAGCATCCAGGTGTTGTTGAATGTGTACTCCATGCATCACAAAATTTCCATGGGCAGAAGTAATTTCTTGTGTCTATTGTCTTTGTAGTATCTTTCAAGCTAATCTTACACAGCACAGTGTCTGGCATCTCATTTACATGTGGGATTGGCTTGAACACATCTGCATAGCTGTTCTTTATTTTAAGATCCAGCTTTTTGAGTTCCTGTTCAGCAGCCAGTTGCTGAATACAAACTCAAATGGCAGCAATAATGGTTATGCCATTGACATGCTCACACCTTGCATCCACAAGGGGTTGGCAAGCAGCACAAGTCTCCTTCAGTTCTTCAATTTGAAGTTTCCAATTTGCATTAATTCTATTGAACAAGTCATATAATTTCATTTTTGCTATGTGTTGTACAGGTGCAATAGGATGTAATAGGTCAAACATGCAGTTGCTATCTATCATAGTATGGTCATAGGCATTAACAACTATGTGGTTGAGTGAAAGGAAAGGAAGCCCTAAGATAATTTTATGGCAAAGGTTCAGAGCTATGATGGCACAGACAGTGCATGCAAAATACCAGTTGTTACGATCATGCAATTTAAGCTTCACACAGTAGGTGAGCGAGACATGCAAAGACTGTCCTGAATTTGTGAAAAAAGGCCCCAGAAATGGGGAAAGAATAAGGCAGGGGATGAGTAGGCAAATGCAAATGATCGACAAGCATTTGGTCAATCAAAACTGGAAGGGGAACCATGGTCAATTAATGTGAATATGGGGATGTGAGACAAAGAGGAGACATTGTGGCTATCAATAGCATACAATAAGAAAGGAACATGCATCCTCACCAAGTCATTAGAATCTTGAGACAGGTCACTATCACCCACTACCAGGATAAAGTTGTCATTAAGTGGGCAGATAGAAGTGGTAGGATAAGTCTACATCCCAAGTATGGATGCAACAGGCAGAGGTGGGGGGGGGGGGGGGGTGCAGTGCTCAGTTGGAGAGCAAAGTTCCAATATTAGATACAGCTTCGACAGCAGTGACAATTTCCTCTCTAGGAATGGGAAGCAGAGGCAGTTTGATGTGTCTTTGGGCGTCATTAACAGTCATCATAGAATGTTTGTTGTACCCCTCGCCACTCAGAAAGTCACATGTGTAGTTGTCAGACATGTAGAAGTTTTAGCATTTCTTACATCCATTGTACATTTTGAGGTACTTCCTTTTGCAGTCCATGAGCTTTGGGAGATATGAAGAAGAGGAAGATGAAGATGAAGACAATGAGGAAGTTTGAGTACGGGCATTGTTTATTGGAGCATTTCGAGAAAAGGCATATGACAGGATACATTGGACAGTTCTACACTAGATCCAGAGTGCTTCAGGCTCCTGGCAGCATCCTCAGCATCACGTTTGTGTGCATTATGGTCCTCGATAAGTTTCTGGTCAAGCTTCATCAGAGTATCAAAGAAGGATTAAAGTTTTGTCTCAGCCTTCAAGGTATCAGATGCCATCTTTGTTAGTCCAGCACCAGCACCAGCAGCTGGATCAGCCAGTGCATCATTCTCCTTCTCAGATTTGTCATCTGAGGATTCATGGTTGTCTTTCCATCAATTGAAGGCTGCTGCGAGCTCCAGTGAGATGTTTGACTCAATCTGGGTGCATAGCTGTGAGGGGGACAGGTGGAACTGAGAATCTTTCAATAGTAGGTTGTAACAGTGCAATGCATTGATGAAATCAGAGAAGGCAGTCTTGTTTTGCTTCATAGACTGGATCTTGCATGCAAGGTTCTGTTGCCATCGCTTGGGCAACCAATGTGCATGGACTCTAGCCATGAAATCAGTAAAGGAAAGTATGCTAAGTAGTTCCTGTTGTGATTGATACCAATCAGAGAATAAGGGGTGCTCGAAAAAGTAGACAATGTAGGCAATGTAGTTCTTCATGTCAAGCCCTTCTTTGTTTTGAAGGTATCCACAAGTGTGGTGTTCAAAATGGTGTCAAGTTCGGGGCTTATAGCCCCAGTGGATATCATTGGCCATTTGTCATTATTCAAGCTTAGTATGGCGCTTGCTGTAGTTGATGACATGTATAGTTTCAAACAGATGATGTGATATTCATCAGAGGAAGATGAAGAAGGCTGGTAATATGGTGCAGCAACAATAGTAGGAGGATGTGCATGGTGTGGCGAAGTGATGGTAGTGGAAGGCAAGGCAGGAGGGGATGAAAGGAGACTTGAGAGACTATAAGGGTATGATACGTGCATGTCGTGAGGGTCGATAGGCAGAAAATCAAGATGTATGCATGAATGGGCAGCTGTATGCATTTTGATGGATGTATGTGCTTCATTCCATTCGAGTGCAGTGTCGACGGATGTATGCATGTTCTAAAGATGGAGTGCTTCACAGTCATTAATGGGGCAAGGTGTAGATAAGGGCAGCAGCGAGGTGTTGTCAGCGTCATGAACAAGTTGGCACAGTGTGTGTCCACTACTCAGAGCATTGGAGCCATTCACCCTTTTCATTCTACTGCGTGTAGTGAGGTGTATGGTGACAGGCAGTGGTAGAGACAGTGGTGGTTTCCTGTCACCAGGAGGACAAGTAAGCATGGTGCAACTAAGAGTACATGGTGTCAAAGAGCAGCAAGCAGTGAAACAGCAGTTCATGGCATCGTCAGAAGAAGTAAGCAGTAAAAAAAAATTTTATGGTGTTGCTGTTGTCAACAAAAAAAGTGGAAACCTACCCCATAATCGGGGGGAGGTAACACTGGGGAGATAGAAGGAAAAAAAGGAACAAGATAGAGACTCACTACTAATCACACAATAGACAAGGCAATGATGTGTTATTAGAAGTGAGTAGGGGTAAAATACGAGAGTCCAGGGGTACGTAGTCCAGGAAAAGAAAGGAAGAATGGGGAATCCAGCTACAAGGCTATCTTTTTTAGTAAGAAAGTGAACTGTATACAAACAAGCATCAACAGTGTTATGTAAGTCAGGCTTATATAAGCTCAGTCTATATATTACAATAAATGTCTACTTGTCGCTGGCAATATCTTGGGTGACATTAGTTTGCAACATCAAAGTGATCTGGGCAAGTACAACTTGGAGGGTAGAACAAAAAATATTAAGTACTATTGGATGAAATTGTAGATAATGTAGCATAGCATATTTGTAAATATTGTAATATGATTTCAATACCTTATGTCGTCGTAAGAGTGGGTTCCGAGGGTAAGGAGTGTTTTCGTAGGCCTCTGCGCCTACCTCATGATCACGCGACTAGCTCTGCTATCCGCACAGACTTTCGCTCGATTTCCCCCTTTTCGCATGGTCCGTGCCTTGGTGGTAGGGGCTAGCAGATGCCAGGGTATAAGACAGTTGAAGTGCGACTAGGGGCCTCTGTGTTGCTTCCTCTTGTCCACCATCACTCGCAAGCAACACAGGTAAGCGCTTCGCGCCCATATTGCTACCAGTCTCTTACTTTCAGAGTATTGTTGTTTAAGGCTTCGCCTATCCAAATAACTTGTTCACATTGTAAGAGTCCTCGCAATTAATTCCAGGATCTCAAGTTTCAACTAGAATTTCCATCTGGTCTTCTATTATAGATTATTTCTATCCAGCTGATTCTTACCAGTTTCATCGGATCGTTCAGTTAACGTTCGATTTTCTTGGCCCTCCCGTCCCTCCCTGTTTTAGTTTACTTTTGTTGTCGAGCGCATCCGCTCCCTCACATATTTGATTTTGGGATCCGCCTAGGTGGATCTCGGTTTTCCCGCTACTACTTCACTTTGAGCCAGCAGCAGAGGTAGCATATACAAAGCATGTACAGAATATAAATACCACCCGTGTGCCAAAGGCACATCCGAAAAGGCTTGTCATATGAATCGGATTAAGCTTATTACATATGCAACCGGCGCTTCACCTCACAACCTGACATGGCGGTAGAATTCCGAAAACACTACATCCCACTAGAATCCAACCCAGAGGTATTCACCCAACTCATCCGAACCCTAGGCATAGGATCTCTCGAATTCACCGACGTCTTCTCGATCGATGACACCCAACCCGATCTCTTCACCATGGTACCCCGCCCAGTCTTTGCTCTAATTCTTGTCTTCCCAACCACAGAAGCTTACGAGAAACAACGTGCACTGGAAGAAGCCGATAGAGAGGAGTACACGGGGTATGGTGACGGAGAAGACGTGATTTGGTTCAAGCAGACTATCCATAACGCGTGTGGCCTATATGCCATCTTGCATGCTGTTTCAAATGTCTATGATGGTGATAACGACGCTTCTCGGCGTTTCGTCAGTGAGTTCATTGGCTGTGTAATCTATTCTAACTGTGTAGGAGATGTGATACTTACCAAGAGCCCGTCACCCCCGGTAGCACCTAACTCTGTCCTTGACGAACTTCTAAAGAAGTGCATACCTTTGAACCCTCGCGGACGCGCGTTGACCCTCGAAGCGTCTGAAGAGCTCGAAGCTGCTCATGCTGATGCTGCGCAACAGGGAGACACGATAGCGCCTGCCAACGCTGAAGATGAAGTTGATTTTCACTATGTTTGTTTCACTAAATCGCGGAGCGGTCATTTGTATGAGTTGGACGGGGATAAGAAGGGTCCTATCAAGAGAAGCATGGCGCCACGAGATGAGGATTTGTTTGGGCCGACTGCACTCAAGCTGGTCAAGGAGTATCTTGAGCGAGAAGATAGCGAAAACTTTAATTTCAGTCTGATGGCCCTTACTCTGGCAGAATCATGAATGTGTGAGGCGACTTGGATAAAATGCGGCTTAACAGGACACATATATACGAGTATCGACAGAGATTAACCATGAATATATTCTAATAGGTCCTGCGGAGTGAAAAATGATATCGGTTCTCGTCCGTTAGTAGGGTATATGTTGGGCCTTACTACGCACACAAATCCTCGCTATACACAAGATGTAGTCAGATCTATAGCATCAGAATATAGGACGTGCGAACCCACTTTGCAGGCCACATATAACAAGTCTTGGAACCGTCTCCCACATAAAAACCAAAGAGGGATCCATAGTCAAACAAAGCACCCGAGCCAATGGTGTTCAGCGCCCGTCGGGCTACAAGGTCGATCTCGACAACCTTCTGACCAACGGCGCAGTTCGTTGGAACAGAGCCACCACGATGAGAGGTCGTCGGTGCAGTGGCACGACCAATAGTAATTGTATCCCCGCTCCTGGACTGCTCACATGTTAGGGTAAGGTGCTCGAAAGCATCAGCTCCAGGGTGGGGGTGACTTTTTTCTGGACTGGGACTGGTGTCGCTGTCCGAAAGAGGAAAGAGAAATTGCAGGGTGCTAGTGAAGAACTGGGTGACGCGTAAAGGCGACATCTGGACGAATTTCAAAGTCGAGGTGTAAGCATGGCGATGCGATGAAGGAGTGACATACGTGGATAGGGAGTCAAAAATAAATAGATGATAGGATGAAGACGATCCATTCTTTGGCTGCTTTTATGCAGTTTGGAATGGTGTGTTACGGTAGCTACTAAGCCGTGGCGATGATGAAGTAGATGACAGGTTATATGGAAGCGTTAACACGGATGTTCCTCGAAATCGATTGATCCTAGGTACTCGCCACTCATGAAGGAGGGAATTCAGATGCGACGTGAGGATTGGAATGGCGCATACATTGAGTTCAGAGACGGTGAGGCCGACTAGCACGAGACGTATAATTCTTCCTGTCCAAGGGTCGACTCTACATTTATCCGGGGTCATTGACAACACACTGTATACTAACTATACTTACAGTCTCGAACATGACCGTACATAGAACACAATACTGATCATGAATTTTTAACGGTAACGGCACATACATACGAGTTGATAAAAAACTATTTGCTTAACTGCAAGTGCTGTCGAGCGCCTGTAATGTATACGTACGCTCGGAGCGTGCCTGACTTGAAGGGCACCAGTCGCCAGTCATCAAGGGGAGAAGCATCCAACGCCCAACACCTAGTAGTCCATCCAACACCTAGTAGTCCATCCAGCACCTAGTACACCATCCAACACCCAGTAGACCATCCAACACCCAGTAGACCATCCAATGCCTAGCAGGCCATCCAACGCCTAGTAGACCCCAACGGCTCCTCGTGTACATCCCACCAACGCCCAGTGCGACACGAGGTCGAGGCAGCAACGGTAGATTATGAAAGGGTCAATATCGGATGGGCATGATTGGTTCTGCACGGATGGTGGAGAGATCAACGGATTTATCGATAGACTCGTCGATCTCGCCTATGAGAACGCTAAAAGGGGTGGGGGATAAGATAAGTAAAGGAGAAGGAAAAGAGAGAAGAGAGCCATACACCATGTCGCCTTTGACGAGGTAAAGGCCTAGAGGGATCTCTTCTACGCCTTCGTCGATACTGTATACGCGCTCTCTAGAGTCTGAGAGGACAACGTTTGATTTTTGGTCAAAGCCTGCCATGATGCCCTGGATATAAAAAAAAAAAAAGAAAAAGTGGGGGTGAGGAGAGAAAGACAAGAAGGGGAACGCATACGACGATGGCGCGGCCGTCTTGAAGGATAAGGAGGACGCGACCTGGTGGAGTGTGTTGGCCAAAGGATTGCGGAGGAAGGGAAGCTTACGGTCGACATAGCCTTGTAGGCTGGCCATGGGATGCGTGGAGGAAGGAAGCACGTGTGGTCACTCCTTTTGGTCTACGACGGGCGTTGGTCTGTCGTTTACCATGTCGACTGACGAGAAAACTGCAGGACCCGAGGCGTTGCCCACGCCGGTCTCGACGTCCAAGCCTAAATCCCGAGTCACTGCAACCGGCATCATTCCCATCTGGATCGTCCTTTCTTCGTCAGTCATCATCTACAACAACTATCTATACAACACTCTCGCTTTTCCTTATCCTGTCTTCACTGTAACATGGCATCTCTTCTTTGCTGCCATAGGAACTCGAATCCTTCAGAGAACTACTCATCTTCTAGACGCTACAAACGACGTCAGAATGGACTCCACCGTCTTCATTCGTCGTATCCTCCCCATCGGTCTCCTCTTCTCTGGTAGTCTCATCCTCAGTAATACCGCCTATCTCTATCTCAGTGTATCCTACATTCAAATGCTCAAAGTACGTTTTCTCCAATCTTCTTTCAAACTAACCTACCTCACTCCAAAACAACAAGGCATTCACCCCCGTCTCCATCCTTCTCATCTCTTGGACTTTTCGTATCCAAGATCCATCCAAGAAACTTGCCACCATCGTCATCATGATCTCCACAGGCGTAGCTCTCGCTTCACGCGGTGAACTCCGCTTCCATCTAGGAGGTTTCATCGTCCAAGCAGGCGCCGTCCTCGTGAGTCATCACCCCCCCCCCCTCCCCTTTATCCCCTCTTCCTCTCTAACCCCTATCCAGTTCGAATCATCCCGCCTAGTCCTCATCCAGATCCTCCTCCACAATCTGAAAATGGACCCTCTCGTCTCCCTCCACTACTACGCTCCCGTATGCGCACTCATCAACCTTGCCATCCTCCCTTTCACCGACGGTACGCACTCCATTTCATTTTCTTCTTGTTCCCCAACACCCAACCCTCATACTCCTTGCGCAGGCCTAGCACCGTTCTACGCACTCAAAGATATAGGTCCCCTCGTCCTCATCTCAAACGCCGCAGTCGCCTTTCTCCTCAACGTAGCTGCCGTCTTCCTCGTCGGCGTGGGTAGCGGTCTAGTACTCACCCTCGCTGGCGTGTTCAAAGTTCGTCATTCCTGTCTCTTTTTTTTGACCTTTATATCGTCACGTTGCTGAGCCCATGTAGGATATTTTGCTGATTACTGGTTCCGTGCTGATATTCGGTTCTCCGATTACGAGCTTGCAGGTCTTTGGTGCGTTTTTTTTTTTTTTTTTTTTTTTTTTGTTTGGCTTGGTTTGCTTGGTTTGCTTATACAGGACGTTTGTAGGATACTCGATTGCGTTGGCTGGGCTGGTGCTTTTCAAGGTGTCGGGTGGGAAGTAGGAAGGAAGGAAGTCGGTGTGGGAATGGGAATGGACAACACACAAGACATTGGCAGTCATACGCGCATCCACACACCATCACGATTTGAACGGTTACATGTGCATTATGTTCTTATATAGAGAGCGTTTGGTTTTATATTTGTTAACATTACTTGGTATACTTATCGGTCTTGGTACTGCTACCGGTGACCGTGTTCGCTCGTTTATCGTTTCGTTTACTTTACTATTTTTTTTTCCCGCTTTTGTGGGCCAACGATCATACAAAATCAGAGTGGACCTGGTGATAATATATTGACCATGATCACATTGACATGTGTAACCAGTGTCACTCATATTACTTGCTCGCCCATTTCTCCTTTTGTGTAGTGGGGTTAGGAAGGATTTGGTAATTACACCGGTTGTTCGTGCGAACGTACTACGCGTACGAGCTGTTCGAATAAGGGCTAGGAGAGGCTAAGCGTTTTTTTTTTTTTTCACCTCCGATGGATTCTACTACTAAGGGTTACTTACCGACCGGTATTGAATTTTCGTATCACGTTCGATTGACCTGTGTGTTACTAGTACTTATGACTCTGAAAGCAAAAAAGAACCTGGTAGTGCCATGGAAACTCTACCTACGTACGAAGCCCCAGGTCAGGTCGATGATCTTCTGTTTCTTGTCCCTATAAATTTTTTATAGCTAAAGCTAGGATACAAAGCTCCTAGCCATTCAAGTTTCCAGGATACCACATACAGGACGACGACGACCAGATATCACTTCATACTCGAAGCAATATGATCAAGCTCCCGCGCTATCATCGAGTTCGGACACCTCTTCCTCAGCTCACTAATAAAATAAAATCAAAAAAATTCAGCAACAGAATTTAAACCCCAACATGTGCAAAAACAAAAAAAAACAAAAAAAAAACTTACTCCAATTTCACTTTATCTCCCCTCTCCTTACATTCCTTACCCGCTAGTCTCCACTCCCCACATTCCACATACAAATCCGCGCGCTTCGGCGAGTCACACCGAGCAACATACGACAGCGCTTCTCTGGTATGTCCCTTTTCGACTAGGTGCCATACGAATGGCTCATACCCGATAGGACTTCTTTTCGATTTCGAAAACGTATCGAGACCTTCAAAGTCGCCTGCGGCCGTTAACGCTTGTAGTTTTACATACCAGAAGCTGCAAAAACGTGATAAACACTCAGTCTTGCTCCTTTTTCTTTTTTTTTTTGTGTGTGTGTGTGTGTGTGTGAAATCCTACGAACCGTTTATCAGGCACTTTGAAGTCAGCCTTGAGTTTGTCCGCCCGCTTGGACATGCCGTTGAGTAAACATGTCCTAATGGTCTCGTTGACACTCAATCCGAAAAACGTCACTGTCCCGTTCGCTTCTTTCTCCAATTGTTCCTGCAGGATTAACAAACGGGAACTCTCATCCATCATCTGTGTTCAAAAGCAAATAACTATCATAAAAAAAAACCACCCATGCCGCGGCGACAGACCTTGGCCTCAAATGTCCGGTCCTTATCTTCGGAGAAGAATTTCTGCGCCGCTTTGACTGCTGATACTTTAGCATCGGGATTCTAAATGACGCGTAAAGTATTATTAACCTGACAAACAGCCTCAACGCGGGAGAAAACGACTCACAGTCATCCTCGCAGCTTCCCCTAACAAAAGAACGGCGCTCTCGACCCGTCGATCATCGGAGTAGTAAAAGTCCCGAAGCATGTCCCGGTTTTGTTCCCGGGCATACACCTCTAACAATTTACTCGCTGAACTGAGTTTCTGGCCTCCCGTCTCAATGAGGCGGAAAAAATCTCCGAGAGAAAGCTGTTTGTGTAGATGTAATAGGACGTGGTAGACTGTATATAACGTCGTTAGTATTTGATGTATGCAGTGGTGAAAGATGTTACCAAGATCAGTGTCACCGCTATCGACAGCTTTTTCCAGTGCCAGTCGGTCTTCCTTCATCGTGAGAAGCAGAGGCACTTGGTCTGATGCCCTGGATTCATGATCAAGCAGCTAAGACGACAAGATCTCATCAGGAGCCTGCCAACAGTGCGCACTAGAGTTTGCACATACTTTCGTCGCCAATCCCGAGCGGCCAACTTCCCACGCTCGTTTGGCAATATCAGCATAGCTCACCTCCGTACCTCCCAGCTGTTGGAACTTGTCCACAATCAACTTGCACACTTCGTCATCTCCGGTAAGTTCGGCATCTTTCCCAGTTCCGGTTGCAGATGGCTTGGAGCGCAGTATCTTTGCGCTTGCCCAATGCTTGAGGACCATATCAGGCTTGAGCGACAGGAATGTAGATATTCGAAGGGCAAGAAGATGTAGGTTTCGTGATGTCAAACGGGAAACGACATGAGAAGGGGATGCATGGTTATATCTGCAATCCCATTATTATTATGTACATCAACAGAAGAAAAGGGTATAAATACGCACTGAGAATATGTTAGTGGGATGCCAATTTCGTAATTTCGCACAGCGTTGAGGACCTTCAGAGTTTGTCCCATGTTGACGAAGTCTGTGGGACTGTGAAGGTCAAGAAAACCCCGACCAAATTTGGCCGCCTGAGATGGACCGATTAAGATTGTATATCAGAATATGAGTGGATGACTTGCATTCAGAAGACGACGCTGCCAATATGGCTCCCATTCCTGACCAGCTGCATCGATGCATTCATCCACGGCAGCAGCGAGTTCAGGGCGTATGCTTCGAATACTCTCATCAGATTTAGGTAATCGTTGTGTAAAGCTCTCCCAGGCGTCGTATAGAATCGCTGATGGAGCCGTTGAGCCAGGTCGGAATACTGACAGGGATGAGGCTGGAAGGCGAGTTAAGGTTGAAAAAGAGAGATAACGGTTTGACTTACAAGGAACTTTCTGAACCAGATCGCAAACATCTGGGGCAATGATTCGTATGCTGTCAGGTTCCGTGACAGCAAATGTAGCACCGGGGTATAAAAATCTTTTGAGATGTAAGCAAAGATATTCAATTCTAGATGGTGAGCGTGACCTCACTGGAACGTGTCACCGAACGGACCAACCAAGACTACGACTGTCTCCCAAGTGACAAGGATTGCATCATTACCACACCATTCCACCTGCCGTATTGGCCCTTCTGCACCTGCGACAGTTGTAGTCTCGAGTTCAGCCAAACTTCGTTGGAAATCGGTTGAAACAACCCAAAGTGTGCCAGAAAATGTAAGTAGCGCTAGAGCCTTGCCATTCGGAGATGGAGAAACATGGTCAAATGGACCTCTTGAAATTCGTTGATCCACGCTTTCGAGATTGTCAACAGAGAAGATTGTAGTATCGACTGACAGCAATACTTCAACATGTCGCGAGATATTCAGATCAGGAGGAATAACGGCCCAAACGCGAGGCGGTTCAGACAGGCCTGTTGTGGTGAATGATGAGACGGTTCGAGAATGAGGCTCAGTAAGCTCACCTGGATTTGCAAGAGTGAGCGGTCGTCCTCCTTCCCATCCTTTGATCTCTAATAGGTTCAAAGAACCGGTCATCGCGACAAAACCATTGTCGTGTATGCGAGCGTCAACAATGCCCGTCTCTGCTGCTTCGTTCCCCAGGGAGTGCTGTCGATAATCCCCTTGCAAGTCGTAGATCCGATATGCACCCTCCTCGTTCAAAATGACTAGCCTTTCATCCAACGTCCATCCGAACCGAATAATTTTGCCTTGATCCCACTAGAATTCTGCCATCAGCAATTCTCATACGGTCATATGATAAAGTCAAGCATCCACACTAAATGCAAGGAGACTTTCGCCGGCAGGAGAGAAAACCTGGATTTGTGCCTTTGAAGATGAGGCAGTTGCACGGCCCATGGCAATAAGCTTCGTAGTGTCACGCATTAGAGCTAGAAATTGCGAACGAATCAGCGTATAATAAAGGTGCAAGGTAACAGGTAACGACCTAATGGCCCACCGTAGCGACATCCTGCCACGATGTAGTCACTGAGGTTTGGAAATTTCCCGGCCACGGAATACAATTGTTGTCGTCGATAGAACACCTTCCCATCTTGCATAGCCTGCCATGACACCGTCGGATGCTCTGCAAGACTCATAATGGGAGATAGCCTAGCAAGCCTGTCTTGTAGTATAGAGTGAAGACAATCCTTCACCTATACTACTATACTTACTATATAGCCTATAGAGCTGTAAGGGTCACATGACTCGGCGAGCCTGGCAAATTCTTATACATCAGTGGATTACCTTTTGGATTGATTCATCGCCTGGATATTGAACAATGTCGTTGGGCTCAGCTGTCGAATATCTCAGGCGCTGAACTCTTGTAACAACTTTCATGGAATACATATTGTCGAGACGCACTCCCGTGAATCTTCTCGGTCCCTCATAAAGTCAAGCGGCGCTATGAAATTCCGGAAGACTCCCATGATTTCCTCGGCGCCTGCTTCATTAAGTTGACCCAAGCTTTTGCATATAAAACATATGACAAGGTAGGCAGACTGACACGAATAGCATTTGATGAATTACTCAGGTTTAAAAGGCCCTCAAGATGAATTAAGTGGCAGGCTCGAACTTTCGCTAGAATTCTACTTTCCGGTCTAACCTCCGAATTCTTCAAACGCCGCTTGGAATTCCTCATCTGTCATCGAAGATTGCCTGGTGCCCAACAATCATTTGCTTATATACATATCGTGAGTTTGCGACGCGAAATAACATGAATTTCGAGACAAGGAGTAGGGGCAGAGAATGAGCAGATTCAGCCTGAGGAGGAGGTTGGATATGGACAAGGTGCTGACGATGTTATGGTGGGTAAAACTTAGTCTCCTGTCCAATATGTCGTTGGCTAGATTCAAACTAACCTCCAAGTGGCCAATGCTGACAGATTCGACAAGAAATTGAGGACAAAGAGCAACACTAAGGATGAAACGACCAAGACAATTGGGACTTTCAAGAAAATCATACACTCTGTCATAGGAAAGTTTGTAGCCATCTGGTAGACTTCACTGCGATGTTGTACTTGCATCGCTCAACCATTGGGTGGCGAAAGACAAGAAAGGGAGAGCTGATGATGATCATCTTGTCAGTACTTTTTTGCCATTCCACTGTTTACTACTAAGTAGATTTGCCAGATTAGCTTTCTTTCTACATCGCTGAACAAATTATTGCAAGACTCGAAGCTCATTTACCTTACGAAGTGAACTCATTCATGAAGTCCAAGGGCAACATGCCCACTTTTGGTAAAGTTGCAGTTGCAGTTGGTTCTCGAGTTGAAAGCGAGTCGAACATCAGCATCGCGGTTGAAAGCGAACGTGTCAAGTCTTATGACAGACTCGAGAATCTTTCTTTCATTAAAGCATAGTGCTGGTATGTTTCATGAGTAGGAAATCGGCTTTCCATCTTCCTCTTGTTGTGCAGTGGGATCCTAAAAATTCACAGTGATACATATGATCGTTTCCGCCTACTCCAAGTAGATGCAGAATCAAATATACAGTTTGTAATAAGCGTTTAATACTGGGCTCACAGCAGGAGAAGGACGTATTTACTACCGGTGTCTATATGAGCGTCCTAACATGTATACTACGGCCCTTCCTACCCACGAACGCTGTGAAGCGTCCTGTAGCCGCATCACCCTGTCTCTCACACTATTCGAATTGGAATTCGAGCCCTGAGACTGTCCTGGCCAACTAAAACAGAGATGTCTATATAATACTGGAAAAGCGTCAATCAAGGTATTAAGTGCGACCATGTCCGCATACCTTGACGCTCACCCCTGCCCAGTCAATGGATGGAAGCATTCCTTCATGCAGTTGAATTTCAGCTTTATGAAGACCATCCGGTAACGATAACTGAAAATCTAACGATGGGTGACTTCCTGTATTGCGAGCCTGTGGCCGAGGGCGCTTGGGAAATCCAATACAGATAGTATGTTGCACGGAGCAGGATTGTGAGAAGACAGTGCGTGTGGGTAAACGTGGCAGGGATTTTGTATGGAAATCCGAATTATTTTTCACAGGCTTGGCCGTTCGAGAATGCCCATTACGTGAAACGTGTCTGGGAGAATGTGATGCGTTCAACTTGTCGGGTATACTTGGAAGCGAAGATGGTGGTAAGGCTCCTTCGATCACGGTGATCTGGCGAAGTAGTGACACAGAAATTGTGGCATCTGAAGCAATCTCTTTGGCCAAATCGGCTGATTGAGGGATTGTCTTGAAGATAGCGAAGTAAGGAATAGAAGACGTCCGACTGAACGTAACCGACGCAGGCAAAGTAACCTATCAGGAACGGTATGACGTTTGAGCTAAAGATGCCGTTCTTGAGGAATCCACATACCGCACATCGGAACGGAACGGGTCGATCAGATGTGAGGGGCATCTCTAACCAGGACTTGGGATGTAAGATCGCTTCCTCGGACCGAAAACCTATGTCTGGACAAAACAAGATCGGCACCTCAAGACTGCAAAGAAATAGCTTTAATGATCGTCCTTCGAGAGTCCACTAATTACAATGCACTTACCTATTTGAGTCAGAGGCATTAGGAGATTTCCATACAATCATGATTTTATACGTGACATCAAATCCTTGCGACGACGCAGGATACATAGATCCTGTAAATGACGGCGGCATTTCTTCCCAGGGGCTGCAGCCACTAGGCAGCTCAAATGCAAACGGAAATGATCGTTCGGTAGCGGTGACATTTGATTCGAGACTGGAAATGCTAGGGCGTCGCCTGCTGAATCCATATCGGAACGGATAGCGTGACGGCTCTGAATCAGAACCCGGGGATATAGTCAGGACAGTCGAGGACGAGAAGAACACATGTTTTATTTTTTTGGTGTTCCCCGAATACTCTGCAACTGCATCGTCCCTGTTCACCTGCAATAGAGGATACATGAAAGCACCTTCAATCTGACAGGAATATAAGCGCTGTGTATTTTACAAGGCACTAGACTCACTGAAATAGATAGACAGCCCGTGTGATAGCAGCTGCGAGCCAGTGTCACCTTTCCTCCGACTTGATCATGCTCACCAAAGACAGGCAAACGTCCAACTTTATTGTCCGTGAGCCCACCAGGAAGAGTGATGGCAGAGCTATGTAGCTGCAGTTCCATTTGCACAGAGCTGTTAAGGAAGTTTTTTGGCAAGAAACTTTGGGCAAATAATGTTCGACTATACCGGTAAGTTAATAAATGTGAATATGTTGGTGAGACGAAACTGGACGGAGGGTGACGAGAATGAGGACTTAGAACGGGTTCTCGACACTGATGCATGTTGTGGTAGAAGAACAGAGCTTGAAACTACGGGGCGGACGACGGAGGTCACCGCGAGTGCAAGGCAGTTCGAGGCTGTGTGTAATTATACCACAGGTTTGATTCTTGATGAGACGTCACATCAAGAGGAGCAAAGAGGATTGGGTAAGAACTATAGTAAGTTATAGGCGGGAATGTGCAAAAGAAATTCTTTGGGAGACCCCTGAGCAGAGAACCAAAGGAACGGTTCCGCAAGGTTATCGACTATCAGCGTGATAAATGCAGCCTCCTAAAACGGAAATTTCTATCAGACCACATCGGAAACCAGACGTAAGAGCAAACCAGTTTCTAAAATATACGATTTTACCTCACTGGGAATAGATCCTGGAGATGCCAAAGCAAATCGGGTGACAGAGTGCGAGTTGTCACAGCAGTTCACGCACGAGAAGAGGTAGTAACTGTTGAGAATAATGTTCGTGTTGCAGTGTTAAGTGAACCCGTCGACGTGCGTGAAACTCACCTGGAAAAGCTGTTCGGTTAGAAATTTGGCAAAAGTCGCAGTCTTGTCGTCTTTATTAAATGTTCATCGGTCAGTCGAAACCATTGAAGGGGAATATATATATGTCTGCAGCGGTGTCAAGTTTTAAGTGACTACTATTAAATGAAAAAAAATTATTTTTTTGATCCATCCAAGATTTGAATTTGAAAGCTGCAAATGCACTCTATCGATCTCACCTTCTTGTCAAAAGCAGCGATGTTGTCCAGATGGAGTACTAGAATGATCTGCCGCATTGTAGGATCATAAGTAGTCCGGAAGGCCGGAGAAACCCTTTTGAGAACCACGGGAAGATATGCGGATGAAGATATGGCAGTGACTGATAGTGTGTTTTCAGCTTCGGGCACCGACTCGAGAAAACCCGATCCTCATATATGAGATGGAAACAGGACAGAATTGTGCAGTTTAAACGGCCTATCACGTAAAGCAAAGTCCCCACCAGGGTACGATAGAAACAACGGAGGTAAAATCCGTGGGCACGGTGCAAAAATAGAACCACCTTGTTATTCTCTTGCTATATCAAGGAGCGTGGAACCTCTGATTATTCGCCATGAGTCTATCCTCGTGCGGAGCTCCATATGCTCTAGAGGCGGTACACATGCTGGCTATACTTGAGCCACAACGGTATTAGTCCGCGTGAATCGGAATGTGGAAAAATCATATATTCAGGAAATGGCCGCTCGAAATCGGTCAATCGTTGTCTTGTGCATGTCGTGTTGGGCATTCTAAGATAAGGCTTTTGATTCTGTCATAAGCGGCTGATCCACGAAAACAGATCGAACGCGCAAAGGGCGTACCATGGTCCAACAAAGAGAAGATCAACGGGATGGCATATGGAAGATGTGACAGGGCAGGCGAGTTGGATCCAGAATGATTCATCTAGCAAGCTCCATCAGCATCAACCAAGCCGAGTCTTGTTTCCATCGATTCGCAACGACCCTAGATATTCTGCTATTCTGTCAAATCGAAAGAATTTTGACAAATCTGTAAAAAAATTTATGGGAGAAATCCACCACGAACTGCATGTTGTCCCCACAGCCCAGAACGATCAGAAGCCGGATACTGAACTCATTGAGTTGCTGAAGTGCACTGCTACACTTCTACTGTCCTCTCGTCAGGGCTGCAAGATGGTTTGTAAACAGTCAAAGAAGCATGCGGTTTCCATACCAACAAGGAAAGAGGCGTGAATGGAGAAAGTTGAAACATGTCGCCTGGGGTTCCCACAACCAGGAAGAGGCACTCTAGATTTGGGAACTTTCTACGCCATCTGAAGCCAGACACGGGGATCACGACATACTTTTGTGGCTAAAATCCTGCTTCACCCGAAAACATAATGCGCTGGCAATGGCAGCAAGGTCGGTCTAGCAGTGTGTAGTATCAACCAACTGGTCGGAGATGTTCTACTCTTTCTCCTTTATACGTATGAATGTCGACAGTGGATGCTTTGTTGCTTGAATCAGACATTCATGCAAGCATCTAAATGGACCAAAAGAAGCAAGGGAAAAACATAAGAAATTAACCGAAGTAAATCGAATGGCATCAACAGTGGTCAACATACCATTCTAAAATGCACGAGTACATAACTCTAAAATTGGTTCCATCAGTCTGAGATGCTTCTCCTTAAGCAGTCGACAGTATGAAATACCCACGCCAGGAAAAAGGGACCGCCAAGTGTAGTATCGAGCCAAAAAAAACCACGACGTTGCTCGTTGCCCGTAGAGGCATCGGCTCCCCGAAGCATCCATAAGAAAGAGAGCTCGGTGCACGACCTTTGCGAGTGTTCTGAATACTATACCTTCGAACAGGGGCCGTGATTGTACATGAGCGCCATACGAACTGCATTGAAATGCTCGAATAATATCGGGTATGAAAGTTGAACAAATGCCAGGGTGATAATTGAGACCGCGGGTGCTGCACGAGTAACTGTGAGGACTTGGTGGTAGAGAGTTCTTACTCCATGTCCCATCATGTCCGAGAAGCGGACTCAGAGAAGTCATGTCAAAGTGATTGCGACGGGTGGAACACGAATGCCACGCTGCTTGCAAATCTCGCCATCACCTAGACTGACATGAGAACAGAATTACCTTGTGAGAGTTAAAGCTGTCACAAAAAAGCTGATTAATCATTAAAAAGGAATGCTCAAAGGGCGGAAGAAGACATCTGCAAAAAAAAAAACGGACATTCATCGATGCATCCTGAACGCTAAGTAGGCAGAAAGGCTAGTCCAGTCGAACTACGTGGAGTACACGCGCCGCACAGGTTGTTCTGATATCTGGCAAAGAAGTCCCGAGCGGAATGGGCTCGATGATGGGCTCGATCTGAAATTGCGGACATTGATGGTTATTTTGGTAACTCTGGTAACTTTGGTTCATTACATCAGCGAGGACGCGGCTGCTGCTTTTGACCAGTGTTGTACCTAAGGCTTAAAAGTTAATCATTCTAAGACTAAGGCTTAATATCAATATAGGATAGTAATAAGGGTTAATTAAGTCTTAGAAACAATGACTCATGCTCTGCTTACTATAATAACATAGTTGAGATTACTTTGGTGAAAATTCAAAATGTCCTACCTTTTACTGGGCTGGTGGTGTGCTACATTTTTCTATAGATCTTTCTGTGCAAGGGAGATCTAACAGGGGAATAAGCATGATGGTTTTTCACAGCAAATGAAAGCAAGGATGGCCAGAGTACATGTGTTTTTTTTTCTTCCTGTACATGCTCATGTTACCACTGCAGGTCATGTGTGTAGTACAGAAGCCAGTTGTTCCTTTACATGACTATGCTAGTAAATCTATTCTATCCTGTCCTAAAAACAATATATGACAGTGATGCATGATAGAGTTTCTATTGTGCTACTATACCCAGCAGAAATGCCTCCTCCAACAGGCCCTAAGTATCTGGGATTGGTGAGACTCAGAAGTCCCATGCTTACATACACTGCCATGGTTGCCTTCAGAACACAGAGAAGGTATGATTTCTGTCAAAAAATAGGGAAGCAGATGGGTAGAGAATCCCAAATACTTAGCTGTGAATTATAGGGATTGGGCAATGATTTCAATGGGTAATTAGGATGATCTATTTTTGGTTGGAGGCTTAATAACCCCTTAGAAACAAGTCTTAATCAAGGGTTGTATTTAAGAGATAAGGGTTAAGGGAAATTGTGAGGGTTAATAACCCCTTAAAATCCAACACTGCTTTTGACGAGAGGGTTAAATCTTCCAGACAAATTTTACAGCAAAAACTGAGTGAGTTGCAAAATGAATTGAGGGTCAATGTGGGAGGGTGTAAAAAATTGATATTCTAGGATGAAAGCTACGATATGGCTATGTTGCCGGATTTGTACTTCGTTGAGCTAAAACTTTGGACATGAATTTGAGCAGGGTCGCTTCCATTTTATCTACCCACTCTGATTTGACAACATGAGATAAAAACTCAGAGGTGGGGAGTGCCCAAGTGACATTAGTACCATGTGTCATAGTTTTCAGTGGGAGTCTGAATGCATGAGCACACACCACGGCTGTATTGAAGGTTTTGTTGTCCAAAGCAAACTGTTGCTTCAATTTTGTCGATCCAAAAATTTAAGTCTATAGTTATGTCCGCAACATATAATTTATTTTTTTTTGACTCCGATCTGGCAGTTATTTACTTATGAAAATTAAATGGTTGGCTATCAAAGGTTGGACTAGGAATCATTAACAATGGTTGTCAAAGTCATAATTACAGGCAAGTCTCGCATGTCTTGGAGACAAAGCCCGGATGTCAATGACATGCATAGGAGCGTCTGGCCTTCTGGGCACTGCAATCCGGAAGGCATTTACCCAAACCTCCGATGGGAAGTATGAGGTCCTTGGCCTCGCATTTTCACGATCGCACGAATCTGGACTGGTTTCGCTTGACCTTACCAAGGAGGCTGAAGTAGAGCGAGTCTTTAGACAATTCCAGCCGGCCTGTGAGTAGATTGTGGGCAATTTCGGAATCGTTAACGTTCAGTAACATTACTTATATGTAAGGGGTGATACACTGCGCTGCTGAAAGACGGCCGGATGCTGCTGAAAATGTGCGCTACATGGTTTTGAGTGTCAATCAAATGGTGTCTTTGCTGACCTTAATGTTGGTTGGGGCGGATGAATAGGATCCCGTAGGAACGGGCATTGTGAGTAAAGTCGAAACTTTTTGTGCAAGCTGCGCCTTGACTCTGGATTCTTTCGAATATAGCTCAACGTGCAAGTCCCACGGAATTTAGCATCGCTGGCGAAGTCACTGGGTTTTACCTTGGTGTACATCTCGACAGGCATGTCCTTTGCGCGCCTTCCAATCGCACGTCATATTGAGGATTAATCGTAGATTACGTTTTTGACGGGAAGACTCCGCCCTATGCTCCCACTGATGTGACGAACCCTTTGCAAGCTTATGGGAAATCGAAGCGGGATGGCGAATTGGAGGTCCTTAAAGCCGGCAAAGATGATGCTTCTGTTGTGGTGCTACGAGTTCCAGTATTGTGAGCCTGTTCTAATTCTTCCCTAAGAAGGCTATATCCACCTAAAACATAGGTATGGACCTGCCGCTAAGAACACTGATTCTGCGATAAACATATTGATAGATGTTGTCGAAGATCAGTCGGGGAAAACTTATAAGATGGATCATTGGGCACAACGCTACCCAACAAATGTTGGTGACATCGCGAATTTCCTTGTGCGCTTATCAGGTCAGTATGACAGTCGCTCTTGCATGCTTAACTCTGCGGGTACCCATTTTCTTCCTTCTTTCTATCGACTATGTATTTCATGTCTGACACAGCTACATCGACTCCACAGCTTACAAGGAGCTAATTCCGCCGTCGCGGATATTACACTATTCTGGTGACGAGCGATTCACGAAATATGACATCTGCCTCAAGTTTGCAGAGATACTCGGGCTTCCTCACCACCATATCATACTGGATGACAGACCCCCCAGCGATGTAGATGCCACGAAGCGACCGCGAGATTGCCGACTGGATACGACAGACACAGCAGTTCTTCTTGGCGGCGGCGATAACCCACTTGCACTGTCGAAGTTTGAAGAGTGGTGGTCTACCTATCTGAAGGGCGGGGAGTTCCGCAGTGTCACTGCCGGATGATGGTATTCTGGGATAGTACGACACTTGAGTAGTCTGTGGATCAACCTGACGTATCCCTCTATCACAATGTAAAGCACTAGATTGTAACTCCCTCACATGCTTAAGTAACGGTGTGGGCATGTATGCATCGATTAGAAGTATATTCCACTGCTTCAAGCCAATGTGGAAAATTCCGGGACCTGATGTCCCCGTAGGTCTCCGTGGGGGCGTTCGTAAAGAGCCTAGATCGAATCTACGACTCATATTATGACAGGGGAGAAACTTGAATATATGAAGCACGAAGGACACGCGGACTTCAAGGATATAATCAAGTGCCCCTTGCGAGCGAGCGGAACCTTGGGAATGATCAATCTTGTTTTCCCGAAGTAAACTACTTGTGAATTGGTCCCAATTAGGTTTCTGGTGACTGATCTTCGACTGATGCTCTCGTATCCTACGAGGCGTATGTACGCGGTAAAATACGGGTAAGGGCCTGCCCCCAATTCTGATTTTGATGAAGTGGCGAAATTGAGGTCGTCATGGATTTCGAACATTTGTCAGACAATGTCACATACATCGTCCCTCACTCATAATGTTCTAGCACTACCAAATCTATCCCATCATCAGTAGCAGCTCGTCAGAGTACGGAGAAAGGTTACTGCTATTATATCTGTTGAGCAAAGAGGACTCTGAAGAGTTAGCAATGGACTTGTTGTTATTATCAAAAATATCTATGTACACTTATTCTTGACAAGTTCCACCATTATGGAGAACAACCAATGGACTATACGATGATTAGATGGGTAATTGTGGTAAAACCTTCCATGCAAAGCAGAATCTGGACGAAACTAACTATGATCGAAGCATCGCTCGTCCCAGCGTTCGTAATACACCCACTTTTGGGATGACCTGCGGCACGGTCTCTTTTCGCATTGCTGCATGAACAATGAGACGTGCGATAATCTCTCCCTGTGAGAAGTGGCGAAAATGAGTAAGCACGCCGTGTTTCGAATGAATTCTGATACATACAAGTTCGACAACAACAGCGACAACAATCAACCTTGCAGCCGTGAAAGACGTTAAGAGGTAGTTAGAAGCAGAGGCGGGGTGGCATACCAGATAACGATCCATGTAATTCGCGTCATTTCATTATTATTCAGATGATCATGAATTGCATCCAACTATACCAAAACCTTAGAATTATCATCATGTTGTAAATGACAATGAAAACTCACAAAATCGCTCGCTACCCCCAACTTCTCATTCAACGCCTGCACCCGCCCATTAATCTCCATATACTCCCTAACCGCATTATACAACTCCCCTAGGCTCGCCTCGCTCCAAAACAGCTCTGGTACGTCCAGCACATTTGACACTAGATTCACATCGTGGCGCAACTTAAACAATCGCCCTGTCAGCTTGAACGCATCGTGTCGCCGGAGCTGGAGGGCCCCGGACATGGCGAGCTGCTCGGGGATAGAACGTGCGAGGGAGGATGAAAGTACTCGTTGAGCATTTGTCTCGTAGTGAGCGAGGAGGGTAGATTGAGCGAGGGCGTGCGAGATAGAGAGTTTGAGCAGGTGGGAACGAGATTTGAGGGCTGGTGGGTTATTAGTCAAATGCAACAGAGAAGAGGGATAGAATTTACTGAAGAAGTCGTTGTAAATACGAGGGTATGCGATCAATGGATCATGCTAATGAGTGTGTCAGAACACAGAGCAAATTTGCGGAAGAGAAACGAACAGTATAATGAAATTCTTCAACCTCCCAGTCATCTTCTGCAATTCTTCGCTTCAAAACTTGAGCTCTGTAAATATCTTCCAAAATATCTCGCTCCTGCCGCTCTTCCAGTCCAAAAAATACAACAACACCATAATCAAAAAACACGGCTTCCGCGACGTTTTCTTCAGGGGTCCTCGCTTGAGGTGGCACGGGTGATTGTGGTTCAACTTCAACAGTGACCTCTGTATCCGCAGTAGGAGATGGCAGTTCCTGATCTGATGCAAGGGCGGGCTCGCGATCTAGTGGAGGGGGAGACGACAGATCGCTCTCATAAACGTTCGGGGGCTCCGCAGAAGTGGCTGGTGACGGAGGCCGAGGGTTTCGGGTATTAACAGGAGATGAAGAGATGTACCCATCACGCGGGGACGCGGGAGCGGGCGAGTTGAAGTATGACCCTTGGTAGCCGTTTTCTTCTGCTTCTGAGAAATGAGAGAAGTAAGATTGTCCCGTGATAGGTTTCCCAGGTGCAGAGGAGCGAATAATAGTGTCAGGTCCATAGCCAGGAAGAAGAGGAAGATGGTACATCTATATGTACATTGTGCAAGAGGTTCATGAAATGAATCAGCGCTCACATGAATCCGGACTCACGACATACATGGCTTCATCGAAGACCCTGGGTGCAACATTATGCTCTCGTTTCAAAAACGACGCTAAAAGTTTCATCCTGAAGGACTCAGCAACACAATACACGGTGATCCTTTTGAACCCTGCTTCCTTTCTCTGCGCCTTCGACATTCTTTCTGCCTCACTCTTGAATTCACGTACCCCATCGGGTTCATGGCCTAGTATCAAATCCTCGACGGTATCTGGTAGAAGGGATTTGGTTTGAACAGCAGAAGGCAAAACAACTAGCTTCTGGGACGTTTTTGACGTCCGCTGTGCCTTTGGACCGCCGGAAGTTAGTGACGCACGACGCGGAGAAGTCAGCTGGGCTTTGTCGTCCGCGGCCGCCCCAGCAACCAGACGCACTTGGGGCCGTCGTCGGCCAGATAGCTTTGCAGTTGGAAGGATAGGAGTCGGTTTGCGAGCTGAACTTGGTGCGGAACTTGAAGGATTCATCTCAGTGGAGGATGTCAAGAGATGATCGGAGTTCGAAATTCCAACCCAGTACTGATAAAGCCTGCTGGGTTTGCAACCTCGCGTACGTATACGGCGTCAAATGCTTCGATGCCGATTTCAAATGGACAGAGTTATGGCAGTTTCCAGCTACTAGCTGCTTGCAGCAGACCCCGCCTTCCGCCATCGAACTATCTTTATGAAGATCTATCCTGACTCGGATCGATCGGAACTGAGCGGCTCGTCGATGTGTGCGTTTTGGAACTTTGCGAAAACATGGGGCGCAAAATTCTTCCCGACGTCCAGGGCGATTAGTACAACCTGAACAGCTCTCATATTCTATCCGTGCAATCGCCGCATTCATAGTCAAGGGGATTAATGGAAAGGCTACTGTTTGTTCTCCTCAGATTATCGATCATCCTGGAATTCATGCTAGCTAGAGATTACACGGCGTCTGTGCACCAGATAACACCTCATGCCACAAACCTTTGGCTTAAACTGAGGCCAGCAAAGGGGATCTCCAGAAATTTCGGTCTGCCAAATAAACTCTCGCTTCGGTTATGTTAATACTGAAACCATGGCCTTTACGGTGGAAATTGAAAGTTACGGTCGCCTATCAACTGTTGTTTTTTCATGAAAACCCAGACGGTTCACATCGTTATCTATCAGGGGCCTGGGACTCCCATTTACCAAAGCAGTAGGACTTTACAGTGCCATCACGGTATTCGTCAAGGAGTTCTTGGAGCCTTACCCTGGGCGTCAGTGCGGACGATATTCGAAAATGTCGTATTACCAACGAGAAATGTGGGCGGATCTGCACAAGCGATGTCTACGAAAACAAACATTTCGCACTGCCGTTGCTCCCAAATTAGGAACTTCAAATGGCCAGGATACTAACAGACTCTCTCCTGGCTTGAAAATGAAGCCGAGCTCATGATCGCGAACCTTCCAAGTTTTGCGGGCTCTGATCTTGTGCTTTGCTACCGGTGGGTGAGGGCCACATCCGCCACATCAATCTGATCAGAATGGATGATCACGTCCTCTCCACTGGTATCCCTCTCTTTCATTCTCCTCTCACGACACTGAAGACCAACTTTAACGAACTTTAGTGAACGAGGGCAAGTGTATTGTTTCTCTGTGTCTGTAAAGAGATGGGACGGCTGCATATATAGGTGAACGACTGCCTTCACTCTACTATAAGACAAGACAGGTTTGCAAGGCTAATGTGGTCATGTTCCGAAATTGTAAATCATACGATCTCGTCGCGTCAGCGTAGTGCTTGCACCTTGGTTTACTCAAGACAGATCTTCTCGTCACTCCGGCTAAAACAGAGGACCTGTGTGCTGATCCACTGATGGCCTGATCTTCATGGGGTTCTAGTCTAGCTCGACGAATGGGACAGCAAGTTAACAAAGCGCACGCGTGCATAGGGATTATACCTAGTATAGGAAGAAATTTTCCAAGACAATCTGAAATGGTGCCATCCCCACACCATCAACATCCCACTCATCCTAAGGTCACACACTATCGCTTCCTCCTCGCTGCTGTTGCCGCACTCGCACTAGCCTTAACACTCTTCTTCTTTGCACTAGCACCCACACCCGCACTCGTTCTATCCACTTTATCCACCTCTGGCGACTTCCGTCCCACACTCAAACCCCCCATGTTCGCACTCTCAGCAAGCCTGGTCGATCGTCTCGTTTGTCTTGTCTGCCGGACCCCATCACGATCGTGACTGTGGTCCCCTGCATCCGAAGTACCGGCACTAGTGACGTCCGTCCGTCCTTTGCGGGTTCTCCGAGGCGGAGAGGCGGACCGGACGGGCAGGGGGGCAACATAGTCCTGCTCTGCCTCATCTTCATCAGAATCCATGAGGGCGCCCGGTAGACGCCGGCCTAGGTTTTGGTTCTGGCTTTTGTTCGTGACTTTGGATTTCGATTTTGCTCTTACGGTGTCTTTTTCTTTAGTGGGATGAGGCTGGTGTCGGGTGCTTGTTCTAGTGTCGGGTTTTGGCACCATCGAAGCTGATCTGGTGGGTCGGGCAGGCGCTGACGACGGTGGAGGCACGGAAAGACGATCATGCGTTTGTTCGACCTCCTCTTCCTCTTCCTCCGACAAAAATGCCCCGGGAGGCACCCTTCTCATAACTCCACTATCCATCTCTTCCATCGACGTCCTAGGCCTGCCATTCCTATCAGCGCCACCGCTCCTCGTTCTGGCACCGGACATGTGCATATCGTCCCTGTCCTGGTTTCCAAACACCGAAAAGGGGAGTGTGACGCCCTCGTCTACGTCCATACCACGGTCTTGCCCTCGGCTTGTCCGGCGCGCATCCATATTTTCTTGGTCATGCTGACCTTCATCCAGCTCCTCCTGACGCTCGGCCTCGTGTCTCGCATCCATATCCATATCCATATCCACATTAACATCCGTATCATCATCACCATTGCCACCAGCAACCCCGCTCACGCCGGCACCAGCATTGATGCTCCCTTCACCGCCACTTCCAAACGTCCTCTTCACACCATTTACCTTGGATGGAGGAGGCTGATAAAATGCATTCTGCTGCCTGGTCGCAGATACGAAAGGCTGTGGCTGTACCTTCAATGATGAAGCCAATGACGGGAATGCTCCAGTCCTGGAAGACGTGCTTGCTCCTAACCCCGACCCCGATCCAACTCCGAATCCAGCACCACCAGCACCACCACCGAAATGCAAGCCCCCTGCAGCCTTCCCTGGAGTCTGGGTGAAGTTGAGAGACTGTCTTGATCTTTGCTGGCTTGAAGTCAAGGTAGAACTGGCCAGTGCAGTGGGCAGGAGAGGGGGGAAGCTCTTTCTCGAGCTTGACAAACTTCCGTTCAAACCTGGAGCTGGGGACGACGAGGATATTGGTATGAGGGGTGCCTGGATCGTGGTTGCGCCTGGCGTGCGTGTCGATATACCCTGAGGTAAAGGCCGCCCAAAGCGCGATGCACCTGCGCGTTCGAGGATCGGGATGGGTGTGGCATGGTCGCGAGATGGTGTGGACGCATGCCCGTTAAGTTGTGGTTGCATTGACTGGGATGGTCGCGGGAAGAAATCCCGCGATTGAGATATTGACATTGACATGTCCACGTCGCCAGCGTCGTTCGCATAACTACCTGGCGGTATACCATTAGGCAAGGGTGCTTTTCCTTTCCCCTTCCCCTTCTTAAGTTCCTCGAGTTCAGCATCGAGTAACAAGCGTTCAGCAGTAGATAGAGCCGCATACACATCCTGCACCATTTTCCGGCGATCCTGCGTTTGTGAGTGACTCTTTGCCTGTTCGTCGAGCGTGGTGGATGCAAAGTGGTAATCCATTTTGATCGCGTCGGCGTATTTTCCGGCTTGGATGAGGCGCACGCAGACTAGGTCACGGAGGACAGCGATAGAGTAGGGAGGGATGGGAGTGGGGTTGGATGGGGTAGTTGAGAGGGACTGAGATTGAGGCTGCAGATGTAGGGCGTAAGTATGGATGGTGGATTCTTCATACGGTGAGAGGGGGAGGCTGAGGAGGACGGTGAGAGCGGCGCGACGGGGTTTGGCTGTCGGTGATCATTTAAAAGTTAGTAACAAATGCTAGAAAGAGAGAGTAGTAGGGTACTCACGAAAAATACACCACTCTATGAGTTTGTTTAATAATCGAGAACGTGTAGGGCCCGTCTCGTTGAATGTCCGCTGGAAACGCCAAGCCTCGAGGAAACTGCTCTCGGCCAGTGCCAGAGCATACATGTCGATATCGGCTGGCTCAATAAGAGGCGGCTTTGCCGTACGCACGTATTTAATGATAAGGGATGTAGATTCTGGTGTGAGCGAGATGGAATGCAAGATCTTGGAGACATAATCTCTATTGAGCCGCGCATCTGCAAGAATAGATACTGCTCGCTAATAAGGGCAAGACATCATCCATTAAGCTCACGTCGCGACATGAAGCCAAAGAAAAGAAGAAGAAAAAAAAAAAAAACTCACCGGAACGTTAATCCCGCTATCCAAATACCAATACGCGTCCGCCAACGCTGTAAAATGGGGCGGTATACACTTCTCCACCGCATATTTATCTTCTCTCCCATCCTGATGCCACTTGAGCAAAAAATAAACCAGACAGTCCTTCTTCAGCGCGTCGTAGCTTGAAGACTCAATAGCCCTAAGGAGCCGCAGGAGAGATTCCACGTCGCCGGGAGGGTAGAGAACGTCTGGGTCAGGTATACCTCCAGCAGAGAGCAAGGCATCGAAAATAAGGACATCCCCCAGGTCTGCCCTTCGCCGTTCGATCTGCTGAGGTCGTGGTGCCCGCCACGCAAAGAAATCGTTGGAGACGTCAAAATACCCAATTAACGGTGGAGTTCGCAATGTCTCCCCATCCTACAAGCATTTATAGTATTATCAGTGAATTATACCGCGACCTTGACCTTTCCAACGTACCATCTGCATGCCTCGAGGACGTCTTCCTCAACGTGTTTGCCAACAAAGGTTGGATTATGTAATCACTCCCAAGCATGGAATCAAAAAATAGTTTAAACAAATCGAAAAAAGGCGGTATTCTGGTCCCTACTCCGTATACGTACGATTCCAGTCCACCTTCATCATCTAATACCCGCCGCCAATCCCATTAACTTTATCCTTCAATTGCTGAATAAACTGCTGGTAACTCGGCAATACATCCGCCCTATCTTGGATCAACGCGCTCAGCGCCCACAACCGTAACGGCGGTTCGCCATCCTCCTTCACCACGTACAAGTGTGGGTAATACGGTCCCCGCCGCATCTCTCGCGTCTTTTGGATCACCGCATTCACGCGCTGCGAGAACGGGTTATCGAGGACCGGGAGGGTCGTCTATACGCAAAAAAAAAGAAAAAAAAGAGGATCATAAGAAATGATTGGACAAGATGAACGCAGAAAGTATACCTTCCCGCCCCGTAATACCTCGTAACTCGGAAGATTGAACACGTCCATGATGAGCTGCGGCACGGCATCTCGTCCGACCCAGAGGAAGATCGTCTGTCCGTCCTCAATCATGAACAGTCCGTGCCGCTCCATCCTCTCCGATGTCAACGGCAGCACAGGCGGCATAATCACGCCGTTTTCACCAATCGTCCCAGCCTACAACCACATATATCAGCACCAGCACCAGCACAAGGGACTCTATGTAGGAATCTCACCTCAGGCGGCATATTGTGTAATGAGTAGAATGACGGGTAAATATACGGGATGAGCAGCTGAGCAGGCAGGGACGACAACAACGTCTGCGCATACGCCCTGATATCGGGGGGGATCTGTGCACTCTGCCTCACTCCAACCTACAATCGTAACACAATCAATCAACATCCACTCCGAACCACCACAAAAATCGATACCCACATTCTTCAAAAGAGCCAACACAAGCACCGGCAGCATCTTCAAATTATCCGCCACCGCAAGCTGTGCACTTGCCCCTGCACCCCCACTCGTCATGCTTGCCTACATGCATTTCAGCCACTCAGCTAACCAAGCCATTTTTTACGTAGATCAATAAACATACCTTGTACGCGACCAAAATGTCCACAAGCTTCTGGTACACGTACTCCCTCGCATCATCCAGTTTATGCGTCAAACTGCGCTCCACAGCCTTATTCGCAAGCAGCGTAGCGATCGCCACCTGGTCTGCCGATGCAAAAACTTCCGAAAGGTTCGCCGTTGTAGGCAACGTGAGTGTGACGACTCTAATTCGGCGTTCACCTATTCATACACAAATTCGATCAGAAAATAACCAGTAAACCCGATTTAGAGAAAGACCCGACCATAACAAGTCGTATGCAGGACAGCAGTTTGGAGCACGACAAACGGAGACGTGATCGTCTCCTCGATTTGTATCTCAATGGCATACCCTTGGTCTTGAGGCACCGCAGGCATTGCAAGAAGGTCAGTAGAGCGCACAAAGAAGTTCCCGTGGAAGGAGGCCATTCTCAGTCCTACGAACAGTACAATAAGATAGGATCTACCTAGACAAAGAGAAGAGCCGTACCTCGCGAAGCACGCACACGCATGACTGCTTCAAGCATGATTGGCATAGCCAGCACCTCCCCAAACTCGTGTGCAAACTTGAGCGCGTCTTCAGCGCGCGCCGCGTTGAACGCCGGGTAGTAGTACGTCTGCCCTGACGTATAATGCGGGAGTGCAGCTGTAGTAAAGAATCAGAATTATACGTTCGGACTGGAAATTGGAGTGGACATACCGAGAGTCGCAACATCCTGGTAGGCAGCACTGAACAAAAACATATCAACCGATACATGAGCTCTCGAGCATTCAATCGCAAATGTCTTGTAGAATGGCGTCGCGGCCTGCAATAACCCTGATTCCTATAAGCAACATTGAATCCACCTGACTTGCGATATCTTTCAACGAAGAACAAACTTTTGCAGTCCCCAGCGCTTTTGTATCTTCTCTATTCTTCAAGGCACCAGCACCAAGACCAGGGAGTGTAGCCGACAGCACAATAATTTTACCACCGATATGTGACTACAAAAGCACATCACATCAATTCCCTCGAGTACAGAAAAGAGAAACTAAACACACCATCAACTTGAAACCTGCTTGCAGCGCCGGGCCCATTGCACTCCCCAAAATACTATTCTCCTGGAACATATCGTTGATCCTGCCAAGGAGCGTCTCAAGGGAGGCCCGTGCCTCCGCGAGGTTAACAAGGAGGTCATTCGGTTTGGGGAGGAAAATGTCGTCGATATCAGCGACCACAAGCATAGTCGAGTCTGTGCTTCCCGGCTATGGGAAAGGGATATATACAGGTATGTACAAAAGGCGGGTGTTGGACGTACGGGGATAGAAAAAAAGTATAACGAACTGTCGAAGCAGATGATGGATACTTTTGCACGCTCGTCTTCGTCCGGGATGCGGTCGAGGTTTTCTAGAATCGTGCGGGTAGCGGTGGCCAACATGCCTGTGACAAAGGGTCAGCTCGACCGCGGAAACGAGGGGGAAAGGAGCATACCAGATTGGACAGCGGCATGGCTGACGTCGATCAAGAAGACGTATACGGCCGGCTGGGGCGGGCGAACCATGTATTCGGTGGGTGCGACGAACTCGACGACGGAATGGTTGAGCTCGGCACGTGCCCATCTGTCGCCAGGCTGGTTGCGCACCTGGTCCCAGTCGAATAACTGCGGAACCTCATTCGACATGTTGCACATACAGCACCGCCATCTCATGGAACACCCGACTCAGCATCACAGAGGCTCCACGTCATAAAAGAAAGAGAGGCACTCACCGATTCCCACCATCAATAAATTGCACGTACGGATTGATATACGTCCTGCAACGCCTACACCGCGCAATGACTGTATCACCAATGACCGGCACGGCCTCATCACCTTCCTTCAAGCTCCGATACGGCGCCAACACAATCGCCAACGGGATCTTGGCCTTTGCCAACAAAGACGCAGTTGTAGGAATCGCATTCAACGTACAACGCTGATACGACGGATCCGCATTGGCATTCGGAGACGGAGATAAACACGAATTGGGGGGAAGGCGTATCTCAGGTGGGGGCCGGTGCAACTCGCGGGGCTCTGGTGGAGAGGTAAGCAGGTTCGTCGTCTGCAGGGAGAACGACTTTTGCCCAGGGATTCCCCCGCCCATTCCCATCCCCCCGAACTGACCAGAAAGCGCGTCGACGGGATGTTGTCCTGGGCCTGCACCTGCGCCGTATACAGGCTGCGGAGGCTGACCGTACACGGGCCCAGGTCCTCCGATATATTCTGATTGTGGTTGATCTGCAGGGTGACCGTAGTATTGTGGTGCCATGCTCTGTCCTGGTCCTGGAACAGGGACTTGCTGTTGTTGCTGCTGTTCGCCGACGAGGCCGGGGGTAAAGAGCTGACCACCCGCCGCTGGTTGCTGCTGATGAAGTCCCGGACCACCACCACCACCACTGTAAGCGGAAGGATCAGAGAGCCCATCGCCTCCGTAGTAAACTTGGGTCTGGCCGGCTGCGTACTGGCGCCGTTTTGTATGGTGAAGTGTAGGAGGTGGAGATCCTGCTGGTTGAAGGTGATCTGTGATTTGAGACGGGCCTACCGCTGGTGGTTCCCATTGCGTGTGGCCAGATGCAGTTTCTGAGGAACGATTAGTGATTTGTACCACAAGTAATAGAGGAAACGAACCGATGAAAAGGTAACGTTGATGGGTAGCATCCCTACAGAAAACAGTAAGAGGTGTAGATGTCTGTGTAGCAATACGAATACCAACCACTGGGTAGCCCATCCAGGCGGGAGCTGTTCAACAGGAGACGCCATGGAAACTTGCAACAAGTCGAGACCGAGTTTTTCAAGGCAAGCCACGTCCTTAGACACGTACAAATAACGTCAACTACAGGCACTGCCACCAATGCGACGTGTTCAAGAAGTTCTTCCTTGTTACATCAGGGAATAACCGTAAGGTTACAAGCGGAAGACGGTCGCGGTATGAATCAAGCAACATCTCGAAGAGTACTGTATTATCCGTGCTTCAAGCCAGTTGCAGTCTACTATCATCCCATTGTCCGACAATGTCCATTTACATATGTTCTCTATTCATACAAGTTATCGCAATCATCACGCAAATTGACTGGGAGGAGGTGTACTAAGGGTCGTCAGGGACATATCAGGCTCCCTGACATATTGACGAAGCCTGAGCACGAGGCGTGAAGCTAGAATGACTGAAAAAGCGCGCATCGGATGAATCAATAACCCGTTTAGCGCTGCTCGCTGGGCAGGAAGACCAGCGAAGAGTGCTATCGAACCAACGCCGCTGCTAAACCGAAATGTCATGGTTGTGAATCAACAAGAGTACGAGAAACCTTACAGCACCATGACGGTATAGTAGAGGAGGCAGTCCCAGAATATCAGTTTTACGATGCGTACGTCGCGCCCTACAACGCAATAAATCAAGGTAAGAGATCAAACGTCAGGGTGATGTAAAATCAATTCGTTCCTACGCACACGATACGGCGATACGATATATAGTAAGGATAAAAATAATGCAGTCGTAAGCGACAGGGGCTGAATATTGAATGGAGAGGACGCGATCATAGGCGGGAATAACACCCATGATACACATCAGTCCCGGAGCAGCTAGTCAAGATAGTCAAATGTAGAACACGGCCAGACGATTCCTTGGACTCTCACGTCGTATCTGCACAGTGGCAGCTTGGATGATAAGACAAGCTATCAGAAGTACAATCACCGACTGCCGATTCAGTAGTAGCCGAAGGCGATCAAACGAGGGATACACACGACATAGAGGAAAATAAGGACACGTTTGAAGATTGGGTTCTGGAAGTACAAAGCATAGGTTCTCAGTGCTAGAATTCCTGCGTTGTTGTTAATAAGAGCCATAATGATAACGTATGATTTAGCAAACATACCAAACACTGGGATGACCATCAAGGTAGCCCCAAACAGGGTGTCGATATAGAACCAAATTTTACAAAACTAGTTGATAGTAAGACCCTTGGAACGCCCTTGCATCCTCTGAGATTACCTCGAATGGAATATCGGGCCACAAGAAATCTGCATGGACATATTTATCTGTCACTATTAGCAAAGAGTGACAAAGGAAAATGAACATACAAGGCAAACCGACCCCCAGCAACAATATGGATCCATATCTCATTATGACATATAAAATCATTCCAGGAGAAAGATGCGATTTCTGCGGCGTGTATTTTGAAGGGTCGTGGTTATGATCACCATCCCAATATGGCACTCAACTTACCCAAACGAACTCATACTGGAAATAGGAGTCAGTCAACGGAATGGATACAAACCTTTTATGTGAAAATTTTCAATACCTCGCTGAATAGAGGAAGTATTGAGGTCGCGCTTCATATATGAAAATAACAAGAAAAGCTCTACCTGTCCAGCGTTAATAAAATATCATACAACAGCACTGTGCAGCTCGCCACTGTGGATTATCAAGGTCGTATCAAAACAATGTATGTGACCAATCGATAGAGGTAAGAGCACTTGTGCCGTACTGTGATTTAGTTAGCTCCAGATATGAAAAAAAAAATACGAGTGCGCATACTTTCGTTGTCTGGACATCACTCAACACCTGTATATACTCTGCACTGAGCGCATCTGCAGTGCCATGTTCGAGGGAAGTTGACATGTCACATCCACTGGCACATAAACATACCTGAGAACGAGTCCACCTATTTATGTAGTAGTTTAGGTAGGGGGTTGTTCCCACAGCAACACGGGTAGTTCGAAGGACAAGACAGAATTACGGCATTGTCTATATGGTCCCCACGCGGAATCTGGCATCGATATCTCCCACATATAACTATAACTATAGCCATGATTGAGTTTAGTTTCCTTTTCTGTGGACAACTCGTGGAATGCGCAAACAGCGCCACCGGTCTAATCAATGAATGGTCGACGATGTTGCGCTGGTAAAGACCTTCCTTTTGCGTGGAGGTGGGAAGCAAGCGGACAATCTTGTTGCTGAGTGACCCTTCTGGCATGGCAAGATGCATAGACAGATAAGTAATACGGTTCGTATAACAACTATGTAAAATTCACGTTTGATGGCAAGTTGTCTTCCTACTTACCTCTACTATTAGCGGTTATGGCAAAGTACGTGTCTAAAGACTCAAGACCCTCACGAACCGCTGCTGTATCCTCATCCTCCATAAAGCTCACTCACAAGCCTACGCCAATCCAAACGGCCACACAACCTCTTCTACCTCGACGCCAGCAGTTGCACAAGGATAAACTACTTTATTGTGTGACGAGACACTGTTTTCGTGACTCCCTGCATCTGGGGCATTCCTACACGCATATGTGAGCCGCGTCGCAGTACTTAGAAGAGTCAGCCAAACCTTGTCGGGGGCCGTTGGTGGTGCGGTGGATCACGTTGGATGGAATATCGGTCGGCAAGTAATAATGGATAAGCTGGGTAATATAATACTGTGGCTCGTAAGTTAGCAGTTTCAGGAGGAACGGTTTAGGACGTTGAGTTGTTCGAAGGGCAAGTAAAGAGTGCGTGTCATCCGGTTGTACGAACGTTTGTCTGCTCTGTTTGACGGTTTCGTGATAGGATGGATCAAGGGAATCGCAAGCTTTGAGCTCCGTTTTATAGCGGATACCTACCTTAACGAGTCGAGCCGTAATCTCGATTAATACTCGTTCTAATTCACTCTCCATCTATTTTGTCCTACAGGAAATGGACGTCCTTAGGGACCCCTCAGAGCTGTATCAGCCCTTTCTGCACCGTCTGACAGAAGCACGCATGTGACAACCTGAAAATTTGGATTACTTCGCGTTTCGTATTGCTCTGGCACGTTCTTCAAGTACGTCAGAACAGTTCATATCTGCTCTCTTCAGGTTTCGGAAGTTTGGAAGTAACTGCGCCAAACTTCTTAGCGACAATGAATGCAGAGCTGAAGAAGCTGGAAGGGATGATTCGCAAAGTTAGTCTTGCTCTCGTCGCTCGACCTCAAGTCCTAGAGTTGTATGCTAATGCATGGTACCTTTCGTCTCGTCTTAGATTTCTTGCTCTCTGCGGTGTTGTTGTATTTCCAGAAGCCGCTCGGAGACAATGTGCTTTTCATCTTGGAAGATACCATCCGAGTCTAAAATCAATTATAGACCAAACGTTGCTCCTGCGTGTCACAAGCACTCTCTTCGTCCGTCAAGGTCATTCTGAAGATGAGTAAACAACTGGCGGCTATCCAGGGATCATGAAAGTCCTTCACAGCCAGGCCGAACGAATCGGGAAACCCAACGACGCCTGTTCTGCTGGAGGAGCAACTTGCCATAGTTCACTGGATGTCAATGCCTGAGTTCTGTGTTTGGCACGGTTGTCGTACCATTTACAATCGATTCTGATGCTCATCTGATGAATGTATCTTGGGCGAACTGAAATGTAACTTCTCATGATCACCCTGGTCATTCGCTGTCGTACACGAGAGGATCTTTGATAATTGATATCTTCCCTCGTATAACCTTCGCTTACCCTGCCACACGGGGATTTTTCTGCTTGGCAGCCTTGGCCTTCGTGAAGTGTGCTCATCTGGAGTTTGAAGCAGAATAAGCAACTGGACCCATGTTCTCGGGGCTATTGATGCAATCTGTCTTCACTGTTCGACAAATGGAGTTTTCTGGTGGCGTTATCAGTGCAAACCGCGCACATGGGATTCTTGCACGACTCGGAATAGGGTCGCGTCGGCCGCGTCACGCACACGTTCAATTACTAGTGGCACTGGAGGAAGGAACATCAGATCAATGCTCCCGCCAACCAACCCATCATCACTTTGCTTCCATGGACACCACCGTCTCACGCCCTGAGCAGATGGCCGTTCTCCAGGGCTCTCTCATTCTCCAAGCTCATCACCCTCTCCTCTCACGTTTCCTGGACAAGACCGCTCTGTTCTGATCATGTCAACTCGTTAAACTTCTCCCCACTGTCTGATTGGTGCCATTGATTTCAAGTTCGCCTCAATACTGTACTGCTCTATCCGAAATTGTTTTTGCCAACATGGACGACCCGTCTGGTACACAACTGCCGATGGACTCCATGTTCAATGTCCATCGTTTACACTTGCGACATGTGGGCGAGGGCGCAATTTTCAAGCGTATAATCAGTCCCCTGTCCCTGTCTGCTGGGGGCTAGCTGGTCGTTTTGGCTCCGAGTCTCGGGGCCAAGGAGCGATCACCGAAGGCGTTGGTCAATAGCTGCCGTTGTGGCTCGTCAATGCTAATGGGGCTTTCTAAAAAAAGACTTGGTGGCCTCGTCCTGATGACGGGCTAAGTCCACAAGATGAGCTAACAGAAGCTTCGTAGGCACGAGGAAATGATCTCAGGTGACAATTATTCTTCCCCAAAGCGTATGGAAACCTGCTTAACTTAGTCCCAAGCATCTGCAGATGGAGCTGCGGGCCCGGGAGCTGATTTTTAGAGGTGATTTGAGGTTTGAAGTTGTGGATGTTTTTTCATAACCCATCAGTTGGTTTCTCGAGATGGCAAAACAATGCTTCAAGGATTTCATGGTGTATGGATAAGGTTGTTGTTGCCTGACATTCCAAAAGTGTTGGTCAAGGCTGCGCGAACCCGAGCCCCTGTTCCTAATTATGAAGTAAGACGGGTCTAGTGCTATAAACAGATGGAAAATATTGTATACGTAAGGAGTCGCTGATCGCACGCTTAGCAACATAGTTAGGCAAGTATCATCACCAATCTTGACTTATCTCCAGGTGGCGAGGAGAAACTAATGGAGATGAACTGAAGGTAATCGTTGTGTCCACTATCCTACATGTGCCAATTATAAATAGCTGCGACTGACAACAGGACTGTATTCCAAACTGATGCAATGCTGCACGCATTCTCGAGAAGTTCAATATTTACAAGAAGCAACTGCCCTTAGTAGGTAGACACGACGACTCTTCCTTGCCCGAGCCCGCTCCAAAACATTTTACCTAGGAGAGGAGCAAGTTGAGAAGAGTCGAGAGGCTATGCAGTGGCAGAGTCGCACTGGACTGAATATTAGTACCAGAGTGCATTATCCACCCAAAACGATAGCAGAATATCTGTGCATGAATAAATAAGGCTTAAGTCACTGTCGTGGTGTATTTGAAAAATTTGTCATTGCTGTATACGGAATGCCTTGTAGAAGGAACAGGAGTACTTAAAAACAAAGTGTGCAGAGGTATCGACGGATACATGAGTTGTCCAGGCGATGTATCCTAGCGCCATCCTACGGTAATGAAAAGTAATAGCTAATCCCCAACTGGCGGAGGATGAACGGCCCAAAGAATAGCAAGGCATGCATTATCGGCGGTCGCGTCCTCGAGCATTTCTGCCATGGATTGCGCAATCGATGTCTGTGAACTTTAATACCACGCAGATTATTACAAGGCTTTTCCTTCAAGTTTCTGATGAAGTAAGTATGGGTGACTCTGCGTCGATCTAATCCGTGCAAGGCTTAGGAGCAACCTTCTGCCACCGGCACTTTCGAAAATGCGTTTGCCAATGCGGATTTTTATTTCTCACACTACGGAAAGGCGATACGTAATCATGAGCCCATCGACCGCATGGCTCCCATTTGTTTTTCCAGTCTAAGTCCTCTCTCTTTAAAAACTATGTCAGTGAATCTAATCGGCCAGTTATTTAATATGCGAACGTACCATAGAAGGTATCACTAATCAGCAGATCAATATGTATAAGAACAAAGAAGTCACAGGATCTGATTCGAAACCACAGTGTCAATTGGGACTGATCAGTGGATAAGATCGTGACGATGGGCAAAGTACATGCTTGTGCCTACAGTTACCGGCGAAAGCCGTCGCCGTCTGAAGAGCGGACGAAACACGCTATAGTGACAGAGAAAGCAGGGAAATTCCGTCAAGAATTGCGATAGGGCGACGAAGTCCAAAAAAAAAAATTAGTCCTGCATAGGTGATGCTTACAGGAGGGTAGTAGTTCGAGTATGGTAGACTAACAGCTGATAAAAACAATTTGCAACACTGAGCGCCGACGAAGAGCGAGAGGGAGCCCAGCAACTTCGAGTTGGTCCACAAAGTCCCAGTTCAAGTCCAAGCAGTGAAACGCTGAAAGGGGAAAAAGGAAGGACAGGCAAATTTGGTTATGACTCGAGCCAGATTATAGGTAATTTATCCAGGGAAAGCTGTAATTCACTTTTGCGGGCCCGTTCCCACCCGGTGTAATCACAAGGAACTGCTGTCGCCTTGTCACGGTGATTTGCCTTCCACGACTTTGGCACAGACCATGAGAGGAGTTTGCGTTTTTGGATGACCGGCAAGCTCCTCAGTTAGAGCTCGCCATGCTCATTCTCTGGTGTCCATTTGGGTTGTAGAGCATACCGTTCCGTGGCCGCGTTGACGACATTCGACACAGGTTGTTTTGATATTTACCCATCGGAGGTCGTCGCTACATTGCCAGCTTATCGACAAGACCGTTATGAAACAGTGGATCATTTCAGTGGAAAGAAGACATCGACGATCGTCTTTGTTTTAACTGACCTGAAGATGTATTCTGGGTCAGGCAAAGGAAAATGAGATGAGATGAATGCGTAGAAGATTATGAATACCCGCTTTGGCGTTGGCCTTCTCGTCTTGTCCCATTCCTCGTGTCAGCCTGCTGTTGGTTTTCACACATCTACACGACTCGTCGAATTCGGTTCTCTCTGGGTGCAAGCATCCCCTTCTTCATTTGAGTTTCGGGTATTCACGAATTAGCCAAACATGTGTCTACCGCCGCCACAGCAACTCACAGCAAGTTTTGGCAAATTGTCCAAATATTAAGATTCAAACCAAACGTGTACAAACTCCTAAGATCACATCATAAACCTTGTTTGGTTCTGTTTGGTTGGAGTCTGGTGCTCTGGTGGCGCAAATCTTGAAATCTCACCGACCGTGACGGCTTGGTCTTATTTGGTTCTCGGAGCGGAACAGCAGCCTGAACTTGACTACATTCATTTGTAAATAAGTTCGATTATTTGGCTGCTAAGTTTCCCGTCTGACGAAAGCTAACGTATTTTGAACAGTGCATTTGTTGCATTAGCAGCCGTCATCGAGACAGCTTTAAGGTGATCCTCGGTAAGCATTACGCACAACTCGGTTGCCATTTCAAGATTACATCATGGACTTATTTTCTCTGCTCCTATACATGCATTGAAATTTCATATGTATCACGCTTTTTGGAAATTGGTCAGGGACTGTCACAAAGCCCTTCTTCTAAATCAAAATCCCAACCATGTCTGAAGGGCAGAAAGGAATCTTCAATCGCTGGTCTTCTGCGAGACTCTACTATCAGTATATAACACAGACGAGCTCTATGCAATTTGTGATCATTGCAGCAGGTTCCTCTGCATCTGCTGTCAACACTCTTCAAACCCGAACTACAGACGCTGTCATCATTACCCAGTAGTTTTCACCGACGGTGCTTGCTCTAGAAATGGATTTGGTGGCGCGGTTTCAGGCATTGGTGGTTTGTTTGGGGACCAAGCAGAGTATCAGTGGAGTATTCCTGTTGATGACAGTATTGAATCGGCGTCTATCCGAACAAACCAACGCGCAGAATTGCTGGCTTCTATTGAGGGCGTGCGTCGTCTGGGAGATTTATTACTGTCTGGGGATTTGGAGATATCTCAAAACAGCTGCGGGGCTGAAATGGTAGTAGCGACTGATTCAGAGTATGTCTGTAAAGGGGTGACGGAATGGATGCCCAAGTGGAAGGTCTGTACTTTTTCTGCTCTACGGCATATAACGGCATCTGACAATTTTACAAGAGAAATGGATGGCGAACCAGCTCGGGAAAAATTGTCGCGAATAAGGATCTCTTCTGCATGCTCGACGAAGCCATCTCCACGCTAGAACAACGTCAGATACCATTGGGATTTTGGTGGATTGATCGTCAGGTACATGTCGTGTGCTTCATCCAAAGTTCTTGTTGTTCATTCATGGATAACATCAGTATAATGTGAAAGCCGATGCCTTGGCCAAGGCTGCTTGCTCCAGAGCAGCCATGGTGGTGTAGGGGACAAACGGAAGCAATCATGTCTTGTTTCTGACCAAAATAATGTCATCCAGACGTTTCAATTCCTCAGCCTTGTCTGATGGCTTACTCTACGTTTCAATGATTCAGTCCGTCCAACTATCTATTCCATAATTCCGTCTCGCCGTAATATCCCTCTCTTTCTGTACCATAGCAAGTTAACACTCTGAAATCTCGATCATATGTTGGCGATGTCACTGACCTGTGATGCCTAGTATCCACCAATGTGGGTTTTGCCTGCCATTTGGAGTCAGCCTGCTTTCAGTTCACTCCGACGATCGAATCTCGACACCCAGGTATACGCCACATGAATTGTGATTGGTAGCTGACACCACTCTCCGCAACATACGACACTAGCAGCGCAGAGGTAAGCAGGAATATTGACGTCATCTAGGTCTGCCTGCGTTGGGCATTGAATTGTAGCTGGTCAGGCAGGCCTTCAGGAGCAGTCCCCTCAGTGGCTCGGTAACCCCCTTCCTTCTCTTCGGTCACGATTAGATCTATTTTGCCGTTCACCTGAAACGATGAATTCACGCCCTTTTCAGCCTCTGAAAATCTAATCACATCTTACACGTGTAAGCATCTCACCCTTCTCAATGGTGGCTCTTGGAAAGTGGTGATAGTTGTGATAAAAAGCTAGAGAAAGACGTTGATTTTGTGCTTGCCTTTGTAAACGATTTTTTGACTTGAAATATAAACTTTGCCGGTCCGTTTTGTGCTCCGAGAGGGCCTCGTATGTAACCTCGACAAGGTCCAGGAAACAAAGGGATGAGAAAGCGCACGTAGACGAAGTCAAAATCCAAGCAAAATCTTGAGTGGATAGGCATCCCCTTGGCAAAATAGGCGAAGTCGGACTGGCTTGATCTGGTAGTGGCGGCGTCGCTGCGAGAGAGGTACGAGTAATGACGGCAGAGGAACGACTGACGAGCTTTTGAGATTTTTCCGAGACGCCTGATTCTGACTTGTGTCTGAGGTGACGCAAGGAATTTGTCAATTGCATATGTATGAGGGAGACAAAAAATCTGTTACGTGACTATCGATTGATCCATGGTCCAGCTGATCTGCATCTCAACATCCAAACATGAACAGCGAATGTAATGACGATCGACTAATCTTTGGCATACCGGCATATGGAACCAGAAAGAGCGAGGCGACAGGGCTTAGTTGGCAAACATGGAGCCTTTAACAGATAAAGACGATAGTAGCTCTTATGAAGATGTTATGGAGGAATTCAGTAGAAGTGATGAACCAGGCGATCTATCCAACACCTCTACTACGCAGAACAGGTTTAAGAATTCTGACAACACAAATATAAAAATGAGATGGCACGATATGAGAAGCAGATATGTGGAGAGTTTCGATGGGCCGACGAGAGAGCAGGTCTAAAGTTGACACCGGCATTGGAAATGACCGGTGGTGCGTTCTCTAGAAACAGAATCAGCGGGTCTCAAGGCTAGAATCAGCCACGAATCTAGGGACTGGCGCGGAGGGTGATTCAGATGTTATTAAGGAAGCAAGTTGTAGCGCGGGTCAGAAGGCAGATGAGGGCACTTTACGCAGCGCGGAGAGTTGTGGATCATTTAGCGCAATAATAAGGATAATCACGTGCACAAATACACACACACATAAATTGACGCGTTTGTCAGAATTTTGTTGATCACTTTCTCTTCATCCCGAACCACCACAATCTCACACCCTCTGTAACATCTGTACGTATAACTTATCACTATGGTAGGTTGAGCTCGATTCAGTTTAACAAGGCTATCTCGCTGACTTGCACATGTCTCAGAGCGGAAAAGGTGCGGTCATATCTGGATCACGTCAACGTGGATCCTAATAGAGCTTCATCAGGAAAGTCTGGCAAATCTTCTGGTGGAAAAGCGGGAGGGGAGGGCAAGTCGCAATCGCGTTCAGCCAAGGCGGGGCTTCAGTTCCCCGTCGGTCGTGTGCACCGTCTGCTGAAGAAGGGTAACTATGCTCAACGAGTTGGTGCTGGCGCACCAGGTGTGTCTCGCATGTGTTAATGTTCGCTTTCGGGATTGCCTGACGTCTCCCGTAGTGTATCTCGCCGCCGTTTTGGAGTATCTTGCTGCTGAGATATTGGAGCTTGCAGGTAATGCAGCTCGGGACAACAAAAAGCAACGTATAGTCCCTCGTCACCTCCAGTTGGCAATCAGAAACGACGAAGAGTGAGAGTTTTATCCACTCCCCGCATTGACGTACTGACGACTGCGTTAGATTGAATAGGCTTCTCGGTGATGTCGTCATTTCCCAAGGTGGTGTGGTCCCACATATTGCCGCAGTATGTCACTTGCCTTCGTCATCCATACATGTTTTAATCATTCGAGTTCAGGAACTGCTCCCTAGCAAGTCGAGGTGTGCAGGATTTCTTGCGTGTGCGTCATCTGTCACTAATCCCTTTGTGTTGTCAGCAAAGGAAGGAAGGAGGCGGAAGAGGCTTGATTCCTTCCTTCCCTGTTATTTATTTTCCAAGTTTGTATTTTCTACTACGGTATTCTGTATCCTATCCTTGGCCTCTTTCTACACCCTTTGCAGTCGGTTTTTCGATGCTCAGACCTTGCGATTTCATACTTCGCCTTTTGCTACCGGACGGTGTTTAGTTGCCGTAGATGCAGTATACAGGTGTGACTATTTACGGCCAACAAGGAATGATCGTTGTTCAGTTAGATTTGTAATGATTAGCAATCATACCATTTTTGGAATTTGTTAGTGCTTCATTGGTTTTGCTCATAAGCTAAGTAGCCGTTATGTCAATCCAAGATATAAGAGTTATATAATCATTTCATGTTTAATCCGAATTTCCATGTTTGGGGAAGAAGTCAGAAGGTTCTGAGCACAAGGATAGGTCGAATTGGACCGTATTTCGACGGATGCAAATCCAGACTATACCAAATGTTATAAGCATCATTAAAAGGGATGGTGGGTGGGGAAAAGAAAAGTCACAATGCTTGCTCGTCGAGATTGTAAGCGACGACAAACTCGACCGAGGCAAGGCACTATACAGCACCGCAACGATTCGACGCGTCGTTGATGGTTTCCCACGCCTGTGGCGTGGACGGTAGCAGTAGATTATCTTTCACTCGACCACTCTCTTAAGCTTATCCTACGATAACCGTGAGCCGCTCGTGTCTCGCGTCATCGTTATCTCGGAGTTTGCCTATACTCACAGGCCGAAATGACATTGAAGTAACTTTTTTGAACTGCCTCTTGGACCTTGGCCCTAGTGCAGGAGATGCCAAAGGCTTCAGTGTGGAATGCAGCATCAACAAAACTGACACCACTCATCACCAAAGGAGCTGCCAAGACACCAAAATCTTGTAGATACAAGTATGGCAATGTGAGTCTGCCATTCATATCTCTGTTCACCTGTATGTTGACACCCTTGACAATGTTGATAGCTCAAAGCAACCTATGTTGTCATCAAAGCCATCCAGGCTGTACGTGGAATAATAAAAATGGCACTTTCATTGATCATACAACCACCGACAGCTGGGATGCTTATGTATGACAATATCAGGGAGCCAAACCCTTCCATAATGCTGGTTGATGCATTTTCTCATCTGATGCCTTCTAAGTTCTGTGACATGTGGTACCAACATCTTTTGACCTTCAAATGGTTCATGAGGGCCTCCATGTTTTTTTTTTTTTTGTTCGTTTTGTTTATGAGTGATGCCAACGCGAGATAGGCCATGCCCACTCCCGACCATGCTATCCCCCTCCTCCCCATCAAAACGGGATGCGAGGGCTCTCAACAACAGGTAGGAGATGGCAGAGAGGTGCCAGGAGACCCGTGGAGCAGGATACTCGCCAGGTAAGCACCTACAAATGCCCCTATCCATGCTATGTCACTAACAGCCGCCAACCCTCTGAAGCAGGAAATCACACCAACACAACGCGAAGATGTCCCGAACCAACAATGCACATGCCCCATGCTTATGAGCCACTGCTCGTAGGGTGGAGAGCGAGTGCAAGCTGCGACACTCCAACGACAGCAAGGACCTGGCACTGGCTGCAAATGAGCCATTTCGAATGCAACGCGGCCCAAAACGATGGCTGCGTCGTTTGGGCTGCAGGTAAGTTTTTTTTTCGTTCGTTTCTTACTTTTATGAAATAACTAATGGTTATCTTTTGTTTTTGAAGGTCTCCAGGACGACGGGGACGGTGGGACGGCACCTGGGAAAACAGGTTTGCTAGCACTGTGTAGTACCAAGTAGTATATTGTTTCGTTGCTAGAATCAAAATACAATGCATTTAGGTCATTCTATTCACTTTATAAGGGGATCTTCAATGATTCTTTCAATACTTTATAGGAGCCTTCCAATCGATCTCTTATGTCTTTCCAAAGTAAAATTTCTAGTGCTCTTTTTATTGAAATCCTCTGTGCATAAAAAGAGCTCCGGTCTTTTGGCTCTTTTTCTCTTTCAAAAGTCCTGAAAGTACCAAAAAAAAAGAGCGTGTAGTTTTCCTGATGGTCTGGTATCATGATGGATTATTTACAGGTCGAACATTAATGCAAAACAGAACAACATACCGACGCGATTGTGGGTATTTATCTGCGTTTCCCGGAACAGAACTCGGTTATGCCGTACGGTGTGTAGCAGCGGCCCATTAGCGCAAGTGCCATTCGAGGGCAAAGAAAGTTTCCTACAACGTTCAACGGCCCGACTCACGGGTGTGCAATCCCACTCTCCCGGGCCTTTCCTGTAGTCCTGTTTGTTTCTCTCCTTCTCCACAATTTTGGGCTCTGGCTCTACCTGGAGGTTCGCTGCAGCTATGGTGGCCGAGATCTGCGTTCCGTTTATTCGAGGCCGCATGCTATGAGCAGGAAAGGGCTTTCTGTTTCCCGTGAGATGCACGCAAAGAGAAGAGCAAGGTTACCGCATAACGCGCGGGGCAGTGGATCACCGTCAGGTTTCTTGAGTTGCGGTGCAGGAATCAACCTGAACATAGGCCAGCAAAAGCTTTTATCGCGTCCTTTTTTTTGTTGATGTACTCTCTGCAGTCCTCTTAAGTATCTTCCACACCGCCTCCGTCATCATAACCCATGGCCCTCACTAGAATGTACAACTGTGCCCCACTTTAATCATTCTCGTGGTCTCATGGTCGAATTCGAAACATCGTAACTTCCTCAACCTTCTCCAATCCACTGTATCGATCTGCCACAGATTACTATGTGTACGGGCGACTAGGATCTGAGACTCTGCCCCTGTTCCGAGTGAGTGCCTTATGATCGAGAGTCAAACAATCCAATCAAGGAATCCCTCTGAACTCCAAGCACATCCAGCATCTTTACTCGACAAAGATCCTGAACTTCCCATCGGTGATATTGCTTATCGAGAATTTGGAGTAAGAGATTATCAGATTCGACAAAGGCGTTTTTAAACCCTCTAGCGCATCCCTACGTCCGACGTCCTGTAGATGGCAATAAAGACGGGGGTTAATTGTCCTCTTCATCTCGCTCCTCGTTCTCTTTACTGCGTCGTCGATGTTTGTTGACTTTTGAGCACTTGGTGGCAATCTCAGGCCTTCCGAACAATAACCGTATTGGGAGCGGGGTTGGCGCGCTCATCATAGCCATTCTGAATATCGGCAAGCAGTTGAGCTTGAGTTGTAGCCTGTATCAGCCAAATATTTTTTTTTAGGTACGTCGCGCTCATCTTTATTTAGCGACTAGTAACTTCACTCCGCTAGAGGCTGAAGTCAAGCTGGGGCTGCATTCTCGAATTTTGCTTCGAGAACGCAAAACTGGCGATCATTCCGCCGTATGCGCCCGAAGGTATCATCGCTATAATATCTAATCTGACTGACAACTCGGCATCAAGTTATGACCTCATCCTCCCCGTCCAAAATACTACGAATGTTCGCATGTCGCGGAATCAATCTTACTCTGAATGGCAGAGGCGTCCTGCCAGAGTTACCTTCATACTCCTCGAGAGAGATGGGCTCATTTTCGACGGGAAGTATGTCAAACGACCAAAGAAGCCGAGATACCGCGAGGAATATTTCACGTTCGGCCACTGACATACCTGGACATATGCGACGACTGAGAAGTAGTATAATCATTAGTGGGAGGAGTGTGCAATGATAGTCTTCCCAACTTACCCTGCTCCGAAAGCCCAGTGATCTCTCTCCATAGCGGATAGTTTGGAGGATTCTGCTGCGCTACGGTTATCACCGAAATACCGGTCTGGGTCAAATTTGAAACTGAACAAAGCCTTAGAACCACAGAGCACCATACAGGCATACGAAACTCACGAGTCATGATACCGCTCCTCGTTGTGGTGCAAAGAATAGCAATTCAGAATTATCACAGTGTTCTTGGGAATGAACATTCCTTTGTAGACGAAATCAGCATCTGAGCAGTGGGGGGTACCCATCCAGAAAGGTGAGTGACTGCGAAGGACCTTTAAAATACCGTTAGTTGATAGATGGGATTTTTACCATGCATTAAATTACTTCTTTGATGATTGCTCTGATGTAGGGTAATCGGTCTTCGTCATCTGCAGTAGGCCAGCTCTGTCTTCCGACCACACGATCGAGCTCTTCGTGAGCTCTAGCCTGAACCTCGGGGTGTGATGGCATAATCGCGAGGAACCATTTGATGGTTCCAGATGTCTGTGGCGGTCATTAGACCAGGATACGGACTATGATCAGAATGCAGAATTGATATTACCGAGTGAACGCCACCTGTAGTGAAAGATGCAGCGATGAAGCACATGTCTTCCCAGCTAAGTTTCTCGACTTCTCGAGACTCAATGAGAGTTTTGACTAGACAGTTTGACATGTCGTCGCCTGCGTCCATGCGTTCTTTTACCTTGGTAATCATAGGCCCGTGAACCTCAATGAAGTTATCGTGAAGTTTGCGACCGCGAGATTTTATAGGGGTGTAAATCTTTTGAAGTGGCTCGTAAAAATCGATGACGTTTGACCAGGGTCCTGTAAGGAAATTCACTTATCTGGAAATACAAAACAAATTGGTAAACGTTTAAACGTTTACCTGTCAGCTGCATGAATTCTGTCCCTAAATCCAGAACCTTTTGCACGAGCGGATCCGATGCGGAGTAAGTCCGTGTTCCAAAAATGATCGTTAACATATTACTGCGAAGCGGTTTTAACATGGTTTTCGTTCCGCTCTGATAATAGTATCGCTTACTTTAGAATATAACGGCCTGCTAACTTGGCGGGGTTGATCGGCACTTGGCCCTGCTTGGTCTCGTTGTAGAGGGAACGGACGAGCATATGAGCCTCGTAGTCAAGAACATTGGCGTATCCTTCAATAGCTTTCGGAGTGAGTAGCCACATCGCAATCTTACGGTGCTTCCTCCTACATACAAGAAAGCATAAGTAACGTAGATTTCTTGGGGTATAGCTTCAAATTACCATGTATCGTTATATCCCGATGCTGTAATACCGCCCCCGCGAAGAATAGTATGATTTTTCATGAAATATTTCCAACGGCCGGAAAACGTAGCGCCATTCACTACGAGAAGGTCACGTGCAACATGAGGATCATTTATTACGACGAAAAGCTGGTTTCCCATCCAGACTGAGCATAGCGGACCATATGTTGCGGCCCAAGCATGAAGAGCGCGCTCCGGATATTTACGAAGGAAAGGGAAACGGATAGGAGGACCAGGAGGGATGCTATGTCCGTCCTTATCCACAATGTTCTTTCGTAAAATCAAAGGTGCAACGGCATAGACGATGAGAAGCGACGCTGCAACAGCGCATGCTATACGGTGTGAGGACAGCTAAACACGATCAAGTCAATCAAAAACCTTCTCGGTGGCCGTGAGAGAACATACCAAAGGTTTGATAGTCGAACAGAATATGGCAGACATCCGTGAGAGCTACAGAAGCGAGCGTATACTTAGAATAGGACACGCTCGCAGGCTACTGGTTTTATATCACTGGCACGGAAGCAGGCGTGACAAGTCCCACGCGAGACATTGGACGCTCAGTTGTCTTTTTGACCTTACTGTTCGAAAGTTAAGAGTTTAATTTTATAATCTGCTTTTGTCGAGACACGTCTTGATTCCCGATACATCATCCCCTTTTAGGATTGTGTAAATTTTGACTTTCCGATGCCACGAACATTTATTGAGCTGGGAAAAATGGAATCAGACATTTGATATCATCCGTCCGAACAAATAAGTGAATGGCTTCCCGAAAAATTTAAAAGAATAACGTGCCCGGAGGAGAGTGAAGTTGCCATGGAATTTATGTTTGAATTGTGGGAGGTTGCATCCAACCGTTTGAAAGTATTCGGAGTTCCGAATTCCAGCGCAGCTCGGCTAATACGAAAAAGCTATGTCAGTCAGGGAGTCGTTATTGTGTGATACCAGAATGCGATTATTCGGCCTCTGATTAGAATTAATCAATTCATTTTCCCAGCGGCTAAAGACTAGGTTGACTTAGCCAAAACTAGGTCCCGCGATTTTGTCCTCCTGTTTGCGGACACGTCCGAAAAATGTACTATTTAGAATTCTTGTTTTCTGGGTCGCGTGACTTACCGTTTCGTGTTTGGACACGTCCGAGCAATGTGCCGGTCACAAACAACAGCAAGGCTGCCGGCGAGTAGCGGGTTGCCGCACCAGCGCGTTTGAACGTTTGTCATTCTGAATGACAATTGACACAAAATTGACAAGTAGAATTGAGAGTACCGCCACGTGACTTTGTTTACCTGGGTGACTTCTGGATGGAAAATCCCGATCCGTCCCGCCCAGTCCTGTCCATCCCGTAAAACTCAATCAAACTGAACAATAATATCCCCTCTCGGAAACGTGGATAGGATGAGATAGGGTAGGATAGGTTTTCCACGGCTCTACGCCGAATAGTCACGCAGTAGTCACATCGAGTCACAATACGAATGTGTGATCCAAGGGGGTTGCGGGATGGAATTTTTCATATGCCCTCGGATTTTTTTGTTCGGCAACTGGTAGACTCCCCCTCCTTCCTAATGTGGTATGTTTTAGTCACGTGTTATGTTCTCTTCGAGACTGCGTTGAGGAAAGTCAGGCTGTAGGTCCTATGTAGAAGTTTATAGGTAAAAAAAACAACATATAACACTAGCACTATTAAGGTAGATCACATGCGGCGACGTTTAGTCGTGGTGGTTGCCTTACAACTCGGGCATGTCCAATTTCTCGGTGCGAAATCGTAGTTCATGCACGCGCGATCATACTAGACATGCAAGTGAGCAGTGAGAAAAACCTGACCTGAATATCTTGCTCGCAGTCTAGACATTTTAGTGCACTGGTATCAGTATATTTGACACCTGAGTCAGTGCTCCTGCATTTTTGTTGTTGTTAGGCTCAAAGTTTAGAACAATTATTCAAACTTTACCTTGCTTTCTTTACCATCTTGCATGACCGATGTGAACTCAACCAAACCAAAAAGTTTCATCTTCAGTTGTCAGGTATCTATGGTATCTAATGGAGACTTCATAGGATATTAGCTTCTGAGGATTATTCAAGTAGGTACTTTGCCTATTGTGGCTTTGCGGCATCGGGTAATATGTAAGCCCAAAAAAAATCTCGGCCTCCGGTGAGACCCCCCCCCCCTAACATCTGGTCTGAGATTCCCATCCTGCCACCCGCTTGGTGTGATCTGATCACATAGGTAAGCTACAATGTATCGAATGATATGACCTATCAAATGCATACAATGTATCGAGTGATATGGGTTCGGTGGACGCCATCGAACACTCTCATAGTATATATAGTACCTACTATATAGTAACCAGTCAATGAACTATTACATTGCTTGCTGTACCATATAGTAGACATAGCATTATAGTAAGTATATATGGAGGAATCGGCACTGATATTGGCTTAGGAATGGCATCGGGATCAGGATCAGGCACAAAACATTCAGTGTGCCTTGCTGATGGGAGCCGTAGAATGACCATTGACAATGAGATAATTATTATATAGTATATACTGAAAAATCAGTACTGGCATCACTTAGGTACATCGGCATCAGGGATTGGGTACAAAATGTTCAGTGTGCCCCGCTGACAGGCACCATCAGATAATTATTATAAGTTCATGTATATACTGAAGACTCGGCACTGGCATCACTTACGTACATCGGCATCAGGGATTGGGCATGACATGTTCAGTAGGCCACGACAACAGGAGCTATTCACAAGATAATTATTATAAGTTCATGAATAGTATATACAGAACAATTGGCATTGGCATTGGCTCGGGATCAGGATTAGGCAAGTGCATCAGCATTATTATAAGTTCATGTATAGTATATACATGAAATAAATGTGCATCATTCATCGTCTGTAGTGTCCATATCATCAGAGCTAGACAACCAAGTGTCATCAACATAACCAAAGTCCACATGACTATAAGTGGGCAGTGTGATGTGAGAAGGAGTGGGGTGCTCTATCTGGGAGGTGCTGGGGGACTCGCCACTAAAATTATCCTCCAAGTCAGTATCGCCATCGGCATCGGCATCGGCACCAGAATCTGTCTCTGATGATGAAAAGGAAACATCAGCCGCATCAGATGCAGTGGGAAAGGCTATTGAAATGGGATTGCCAAGTGAAGATGCATCACGATTGGATTCACCACTAGAGCTAGCAGAATCTGTCCCCGATAATAAGAGGAAAACATCCGCTGCATCAGCTGCAGTGGCAAAAGCCATTGAAAGGGGATTTTGGGATGGAGATGAAGGGGTAGTCAACGATGAGAGGAAAACATCCGCCGCATCAGCCGCAGTGGCAAAAGCTGTTGGAAGGGGATTTTCAGGTGGAGATGAAGGGGTAGAATTGGCAAGGTAAAAGTCAGCGACATCCAAGCCAGTTGGGGAACCACTATGGGCAGATGATGAATCAGTATTGTATGCCATGGCTGCCTGAAAGGTGGTGGGATCAGCATCATTTGCTGCATCATCTTCGCCCTGCCATATCATGGGAACATTGGCATCGGTGGTGGCATCAGGATCGGCATCGGTGGGAACAGGATCAGCATCAGGAGCAGAAATGGGATTGGCATTGGCATTGGGCATGGAATTGGAATGTGCTGACTGGTTGGATCCAGTAGTTGAAAAATAGAGCCCAGCATCGACGCCAGTTATTGTGGGTGGTCGACTGTAGGCAGCCGAGCCAGCTGTTGGGAGACTTAGTGTAACTGACTACTCCTTTTGGTTTCCACCATCAGGCAGAGACTCTGCATACCCAGAATGATGTGCCCTTCCCTTGCGCTTGGTCACTTGGTTGATTGCCAAGACATCATTCTCTGTGATGTCAACACCCCAGGTCCACTTGTGGGAGGTGGGGGGAAGGGCCTTCAGGTGCTCGAGTTCAGCCTGTGCACATGCTTCCACAAGTTGCAATTGTCTTCTTACAGCTGATTGCTTTGAAGGTCCCCCAGCATGTCGAGGGTTTTTTTTTAATGCCAGTACTGAAGACAAAGTCCGCGGTTCAGCCTGAAGCTCCTTCAGCAGGGTGAGCTCATGAAGCACATGAAACCCTGCCACTTTCCTGACATTGGCATTGAGTGCAGCATCTGCTGATGATTCGCAGCTGTTTATGAAATTATGTGTACTGTGTGCTTCATTGAACATATCATCAATGAGAGCACGTGTTAGGAAACAGTCTCCTAACATGCCTATTATATAATACTATTTTTATTTTATTTTATTTTATTTTATTTTATTTCACCAAAATATGCTACAAAATGCCTATATATGCATTATCTGTCAGCATGGGAACTTTCTATTTACATGCATCAATATGTATGTGCATGTGTGTGCACATCCGTAGCAACATAGTACAACATATGTAACATAGTATATAATCCTAAAATAAATACTAGGAGACCTCAGTTGAGTTCTCTTATGTATTCCATCCACAATAGTGGTGCGAAAAGCCTAATTCAGCCAACTGTTCTATTTTTAACCCTTCACATCAAACCATCAAATCCCCCCATCATGTGCACGCCCCCTGCTGCCTTCTTGTAGGAGAACCCGCATGGTCCAGCTAGCAGATTAGTGGGTGTTGCCCTAACAGAAGAACTCAACTACCCCATCAGTGCACCTTCTCTTACACACGCATACATCATTTGTCTCAGCGCACCACATCTGCTTATGCATCATTTCGGCAAGAGCCGGAATTAATTGTATATATGTATTTACCTTGCTTTTATAAGCTGATGCCAGGCCTCGCCTTACATTGCAACCGCCAGTGATCGAAAGGCAGCGCTTGTCATTAGGACAGCTGCAACCAGACAACCAATTAGATCTGGTTTAGCCGAGATTTACATTACTCAATTTGGATGACTATTTTAGGTAGTTACTAGCCAAATTCAGTAATAGCCCTGAGATCAGGCACTGTTGGAAGGGTTATTGATCTGAAGTGCCCAATAGCCAAAATCACGTGTTTTGCCATGTTTGGTATCCAAAATAGCCAGGTCATGTGACTCGAAATTTTGCGAAAAAATTCTACAGCCGAATCTTTACACAGCCGAAAAAATGACTCATCACAGATTATGTCATCATGTCAGAACAAGCAGCTTCGAATCCTGGACACAATCCTGTTCCCATGCCCATTCTTGAAGCCAAAATTGATGCTCTAACAGCACAAATGTCTCAATTAGTATCAGTATTAGCAGCATCCCAGCACAAACAAGCACAAACAAATGCAGAGACAGTAGAAGATAAAGATGATGAGATGGAGGAGATGGTAAAGTGGATGTCTCAAGAGGGTGAGCATGCAGAGGAGAGGTCTGAGAGTGGAAAAATGCGTTTACCTAAATATGCACCCCTGCAAATATTTGACAGTACCATGGAGAACACAAAATCCTTTATCAGCTCTATAGTGTTGTATATTCATGGGAGAAAGCCTGAATTTCATATGACTGAATCTAGGATTATGTTTGCTCTCTCATACATTCAGGGAGGAAAAGCACAGTTCTGGAGAAACAAAGCCATTAATCAAATTGCTGCAGGATATAAACTGTTTGTGAGCTTCAGGGAATTTTTGGAGAGGTTGGAGGCACAGTTTTGAGACTCTAACCCAAAGGCAACAGCAAATGCTAAATTAAAAACCATGCGCCAAGGTTCCCTGACTGCAGACAAATTTATTTTGCAGTTCAAAGCAGAAGCATCACAGACCGATATGGGAGAAGCAGCATTGGTAGAATATTTAAAGGCAGGATTAAATCCCTTGTTATTCAAGTCTATTTATCGACTACCTTCTATGCTGGAGAGGTTGGATGAGTGGTATAATTGGGCAATGCATCTTGATCGGCAATATCGACAGGAACAGGCAGAATCGAAATTGATGTATGGAAATTCCAGATTTGGAAAGTCATCAGGAGGAAAGTCCAAGAAAGGAAGGACACCTCAGGTACAAGCTCTGAGGGCACAGCCACCAGCCATGGCAGTGACACCTATTGTTAAGGAGTCAGCAGCATCGACGGATGCAATGGATGTTGATCGAGTAGGGAGATGAGCTCCAGTTAAATGTTTTAATTGTGGACAATTAGGGCATATGGCTTGAAATTGTAGGCAGAAAAGGAAGATTAGGGAAGCGACAATCAAGGAAGTGAAGTTGGAGGAAGATAAGCAGAAGAATTTTGTGGAAGAGTCCCAGTAAAGGTTTCCCCATTGGTGACCCAGAATGAATATAATGTATTAGTATCTGAGGAAACTGAGAGTGAACCCAAAAAAGAAATCGAGGAGTACGACTACCATCATTTATCTGACAAAGAAAAATGCCCAGCCTTATTTCTGAAGACCCCTAAATTCTTTATTTGCTCAGTGTGGATAGAACCCAAAATCAGTTTGACAGTAGGATTGAAGACAGTGGACACGCATGCAGCAATTAATGTGGAGGCATTGCTTGACAGTGGTGCTACCGGAATATTTATTAATCAATCCTTAATTACCAGAAATGGTATTCACACATGTAAACTGCCACAACCTATTATGGTGTACAATATTGATGGTATGATCAATCATGGAGGAACTATTAAGGAGGAGGTAACGATGATATTGAAGTATCAGGATCATCAGAAACGAGCCATATTTGAGGTGTGCAACCTTGGAAAAACCAATCTGATAATTGGATGTCTGTGGTTATGAAAGCATAATCTGGAAATTGATTGGAAAACTGGGAAGGTACACATGACTCGTTGTCCTAAAGAATGTAATATGTATAGGAGAAAAGTAAAAAAGGAGAAGAAGGAAAAGAAAGAGAAAGAACGTTTGAGGAAGTATTCTGTTATGATGGAGGAAGTGGAGGATAGAGATATGCCAAATTGGGAAGTTCCAATTATGACAAGTAAGGAAGAACAGAAGCAAACCTTTAGGGAAATTTGTGGAGGACAGTCATGGGATAAAAATGTGGAGAAAGTGGAGAAGCCAGTGGAGGAGTGGGTGCCAAAAGCCTACCATAAATATTTGTCAGTTTTTCAGAAGAAGGAATCAGAGCAGATGCCAGTGCAAAAGCCATGGGATCATGCTATTGAGATGAAGCCAGGATTTGTGCTGAAGAAGTCAAAAGTCTATCTGTTATCTCCAAAGGAACAAGAAGAAGTGGATGCATTCCTTAATGAACAGTTGTGCAAGGGGTACATACAACCTTTGAAATCACTGCAGACATCACCAGTATTCTTTGTACCAAAAAAGGATCAGAGGAAGAGGATGTGTACAGATTATAGGTATTTGAATGAGTAGACAGTAAAGAATGCATACCCTTTGCCATTGATCTCAGAGATAATTGACAAGGTGGGAAAGGCCAAGGTCTTTACAAAGTTGGATTTACACTGGGGGTACAACAATGTATAAATAAAGAAAGGAGATGGAGTGGAAGGCAGCATTTGCTGTGCATTGAGGATCCTTTGAGCCACTTGTCATGTTTTTTGGGATGACCAATAGTCTCCCAACTTTCCAAAATATGATGAATGACATTTTCAAGGATGTGATAGATAAAGGCGTGGTGATAATATTCATTGACAACATTTTGATATTCATGGAGAATGAAGAAAATCATGAGGCGATAGTGCAGGAAGTGTTGAAGAGGTTGGCAGAGAATAATCTATTCATTAAACTGGAGAAGTGTGTATTTGGAGCAAGCAAGATCAAGTTCTTGGGATTAAAGATTGGTCCTGATGGAATCAAGATGGAACCTATCAAGGTACAGGCAATTGTTGATTGGCCCATGCCTACCCATATCAAGGAAGTTCAAGCTTTCTTGGGACTCGCCAATTGTTATTGTTGCTTTGTTCATAATTTTTCCAAAATTGCTGCACCATTACACAACCTTATGCAAAAGGGAGTAGTATGGAGATGGGGAGAACAACAGCAGACAGCATTTGAGGAGTTGAAGAGGAAGTTTGTGGAAGAACCAATATTGGTCCCAGTAGATTTCACATGTCCCTTATGAGTGGAATCAGATGCATCAGACTTTGCTACTGGAGCAGTATTATCAATGCTATATGAAGATGACAAATGGCATCCTTGTGCATATTTGTCTTGAGGGTTGAATGATGTGGAGAGGAATTATGATGTGCATGATAAAGAGATATTGGGAATAATATGAGCATTGGAAGCATGGAGACATTATTTGGAGGGATGTACACATCAGATTGAAATCTGGACAGACCATCAAAATCTGCAGTATTTCATGTCTGCTAAAAAGCTTAACCTTTGACAAGCACATTGGGCATTATTCCTATCACACTTTAATTTTCACTTGGTCCACAAAGTGGGAAGCTTGATGAAAAAAGCAGATGCATTATCAAGATGTACAGATCATAAAAGGGGAGTGGAGGAGGACAATAAAAATATTACCCTACTCAAACCTGAATACTTTTGTATTTGCGCTATGCATCAAGGACATTTATTGGTGGATAGCTCAGAGATGGAATTGTTGTCTAAAATTAGGCAATGTTCAGAGATGGATGATGAAGTAGTGGAAGCTGTGAAAGCTTTGAGGGGAGAGAAGAAAGGTAATATTAAAGGAGATGAATGGGTTGAAGAACAAGGGTTAGTGTTGTTCAGAGGAAAGGTGTATGTACCAAAGGATCAAGATTTACGAAGGGAGATTGTATGGTTACATCATAACATGCCAGCTGCTGGACATCCAGGAAGGTGGAAAATGTTGGAGTTGGTGATGAGAAATTATTGGTGGCCCAGAATTTCAAAGTATGTGTTGGGGTATGTGGATGGGTGTGATACGTGCATGAGGGGAAAGAAATTTCCAGAAAAGCCTGCTGGGAAATTAATGCCAAACCCTATACCTAAAGCACCATGGCGAGATATATCTGTGGATTTTATCACAGGACTACCTGAAGCTCAAGGATACGATGCAATATTTGTAGTATGCGACTGCTTCACAAAAGAAGTCCATATCATTCCTACTACTGCAGAAACCTCATCGTTGGGCTTGGCACCCCTCTACCTAAATCAGGTATGGTGGTTACATGGATTACCTGATATGGTTATCTCTGATCATGGATCACAATTTGCTTCTGCATTTATGCGAGAATTAAATAACATATTGGGGATTAAAACCAAATTATCTATGGCATATCACCCACAAACCAATGGGCAGACAGAGAGAATGAATCAGGAGTTGGAGCAGTACCTATGCATGTTTGTCAATCACTGACAAACTGACTGGCCTGAATGGTTGGCAATTGCAGAATTTTTCCACAATAATAAATTCCATTCGGCTACTCGCATGTCACCCTTCTTCGCTAATTATGGGTATCATCCCAGAATGGGAGTAGAACCTCAAAGGGCAGTCAAGGTACAATCAGTGGAGGACTTTGTATCAAAAATGTGAAAGGTGCAGGAGGAAGCAGAGGCAGCATTGATGAAAGCACGAGATGACATGATGCGACATGCAGATCATACTTGAGCTGTTGCTCCAGAGTACAAAGTTGGTGACTTGGTATGGCTAAGTACCAAGGATCTAAATATTCCATGACCTTCAAGAAAGCTTATGGAGAAGCAAGTTGGCCCATATCCAATTTCTAAAATAATTTCACCCAATGCAGTAGTGTTAAAATTACCTCAGTCATTCAAGATTGATCCTGAAATTAACATTTCCCGTTTATGCCCTTACTGCCCACCCACTATTCCTGGTCAACAAACTACTCCACAGCCTCCAATAATGGTAGAAGGTGCTCCAGAATATATTGTGGAAAAGGTTTTGGACTCATGTCTTTGACAAAATAAATTGGAGTTCTTAATCAAATGGAAGAACTACACTGACAAAAATAATTCATGAGAGCCAGAAGAGAATTGTAAGCGAGTGCATAAAGCAATCGCCCAATTCTTTAAATGTAATCCAAATGCTCCACATCACATTGCTAGAATGGTGTATAAGGGGATGACTTTCCGGCCTTACCAGAATTTTACAGAGGGGACAGATGCAATATTTTCTCACCTGGAAGTCGAGGCCTAAAAGGGGGGTAATGTTAGGAAACAGTCTCCTAACATGCCTATTACATAATACTATTTTTATTTTATTTTATTTTATTTTATTTCACCAAAATATGCTACAAAATGCCTATATATGCATTATTTGTCAGTGTGGGAACTTTCTATTTACACACATCAATATGTATGTGCATGCATCTGTAGCAACATAGTACAACATATGTAACATAGTATATAATCCTAAAATAAATATTAGGAGACCTCAGTTGAGTTCTCTTAGGTATTCCATCCACAATAGTGGTGTGAAAAGCCTAATTCACCCAACTGTTCTATTTTTAACCCCTCGCATCAAACCATCAAATCCCCCCATCATGTGTGTGCCCCCTGCTGCCTTCTTGTAGGAGAACCCACACGGTCCAGCTAGCAGATTAGTGGGTGTTGCCCTAACAGCACGCACGTCAATGCAAGATTGGCAATCGGCTTGGCAGTCAGCATTGGCTTGGGCATCGGGAGCATCAGGTGTAGGCTGGCTATCAGTAGGAGTCAAGCTGACTGGGGAAGGGATATATTGCCGATAGTGATCAAGGCACTCATCCAGGGTATCGATGCCTAAAATCCTTGCTGGGTCTGGTTCCCTAACATGTCTCCACCAATCACATGCATATGAAGATACAAGGTGGCTTGGACTGTCCATCATGACACCATCATCCAATGTGGCCAAGAGAGATGTATGGAATCCAAGGGGTAGGTGATCTAAATTGATGTTGGCCAAACTGTTGGCCAAGGACCACAGGAGGATCAGCACATCGATCACCAGGCTGATGCTGGCAGCGGTACCAATCCACGACATGACAAACATCTGTGATATTTTTTAGATATTACTTTTAAAAAGATCTAATCTAATCTTACAAGTTCAGCATACAGAGGTTTTTGCATCCATCATTGTTTGATGACATTTTCCTGCTCGATCTCCAACAAAACAGCCCAGAATTGGGACTCCACATACCAAATAATTTCCTGTGTACGCATTTGAAGTGGAACTTTTGGCCCCGATTGCAAAGAAAAAGGGTTGAAGATTGAGAGAGTTTTGTTTGCCATACTGATCGTGGTTAATGATCAAGATAATTGAGTTTACATAATACAGGATAGGTCATAGAGGGGAAATATAATCAACATTTGTTGATCTAAATGCTTTGTCAGCCCTCAATGCCAATTTGTGCCATACAGCCTGCTGACAATTAGCGTAGGCTAGGGGGCTGGGAAGGGTGTTCGTGGAGTGGGAGGCCAACTGCCACAGTTGGCTTTGATAAATGAAATACTGCACAGTCCACTGCATTTCATATGTGACCAGTAGAAATTCCTCCCTCCATCTATTCCTCTGAGCCTGTGATCGAAGCCAATGGACGCGCCTGACTATGAAAAATGTTAGTGAAATCGAAATGAATCGCAACTAAAGACATTTACATTCCCAAACTCAGCTGGCATCGGCATTGGCCCTGACCCCACTCTCCTCATCGGCAAAGACACCAGTCCGAATGTGGGCATTGTGCCAAATCCAGGATAGATGAAGAGTAGTGGAACCAGGTACATTTGGCTTCAAAATAGCAGTACTGGCATAAAGGTCATCCTTTGTTAACTGCTGAAATATACTCAATGTCTCAGCATCGCAATTCAGTGCCAGCAATTGGCTTCGGCAATGGTTATACATTCTGGCATGCGAGGTAATTTTGTTCACCAACTCCCAGACAATGGCTCATGACTGGGTGCAAACTCCCTTTCATGGTGCTGCTCGCATGATGTGTGAATACTGAAATGATTTGTTGGCAATGAGCTCCCACAGCTGATGTAGGAGTTGGCTTGCCTGGTTCTTGCAGAGGTTAATCTCTACATCAGTGAGATCACCATTACAGAGGAGGTATATTTGTTGGTCCTCAACTGGAATAGGGTAGGCCCGAGGATTTGAAGGACCTGATGCTGCTGGAGTGTCATCTTCAGCTGGGTCTAGTTCATTGGAGGAATCAAATTTGGCTTCATTGTCACACCTAATTCATGAGGGAGCAATCTCATGATCGGCAATGTTGGCAGAGTTTTGTAAATGTTTTAAGGTTACCATGTGGGATGCAAGAGCTTCTCTTTCCTTTTCAACAGATTGTGTATCAGAAATGTGCAGTGATTTACCAAGTCGATGGACTTTGTCTCGTAATTCAATCCTGTCACACGTCAATGATGGGATGTAATGGAGAGACAGTCCAACTTACTGCATCTGTTCAAAAATGATAGCAAAATCAATCCACTCTTCAACAGGGGATTGAACCAATGCCAATGTTGACCCCGATGATGCTGATGCCAATCCCTGAGTGGCATTACCTTTACATTTGTTAGCCTCAGGGATTCTGCAGACATCACTTCATCCTCCCATCTTTTGATTGCCTGTTGGCCAAATGCTTCAGTCAGTTCTGCATGGTGCTGGCTGAGTCGTGTGGAGACCTGCAGGGCTTCTCGAGATTTTGAGCACAGTCTAACTGTCATGCCGAGCATTTTTTTGTGATTTGAATCTGTAGCATGATCATTAAGCATTTCTGCCCGATGTGCCAAGGTCGCTGTTCTGACTGTCAGGGAAATGGAATTCAGTGATGACCACAGAGACTCGAGTATTTCTCCTGCTACAATGCCTGACCTGGGAATGAAGGATGGAGCATAGCGAAAAAAGCATTCATCCTTGTGGCCATGAACATGCAAAAGCCCAATGGCCTTGTCAATGGTCAAGTTGGCCAGCAGATGGGCACCAATACGGTCCCAAATGTGGATGATGTACTGGCAGACAATGTCGTAAATGAGCATGACTCCCTGTTCAGGGTCAACCCTGGTGATCATCAGCGCTTGAAGGAAAGCAAAGTCGACATTCTTTTGCTGTTCTCCACAGAACAAGTCTACCAATGCATTGGGTACATAGCAGCCATGCCGTGCACATGCAATGGCCACCAGTCCAGTCCTATCACATGCCTTTGATGCCAGAAAAGCATTTACAAGGGCTAGGAATTTGTTTTCACAAGGAGCCTTCTGGAAAACTAGGTCACGATCAGACTGGCATTGGCATTGGCATTGGTCATCGGCAGGGAACAGTACCTATTGTTAATAATTCTATGGCAGCTTGGAGGAACTGCTCATATTCAGCTTGATTTGGGGCCATCCCACCTCCATTCCATGGCCATATATTATCATCGGCATTTTTTTGCCAAACATAATCGGCTTTGAAGTTGCCATCGGCCACGAATATGCATTTAAAAACAAATCTGATTTCGGCATGATCATTTTAGATACTGGTGTAGTATTTAGTCACTTACTGGTTTACATCCTTCCAGTCTTCCAATACATTTATGCTGACTTGAGGACAGGCTGGACAAAAATTGGCAAGTGATCCTGGTTCAGGATTCAAAGGATCTTTTTGATTGTGTCCATACCCTGCCCACTTCATTCTTTTCATCCAATGCCATAAGTGGGACATGTGCCAAAGCTCGTGGTAGAGATTGACCACTTCGGCAGGCCTCATCAGCAATGTTATGTGCCGAATCAACTGGTAAAACTGATAGGCCGATGCCTTTAATTCCAGATTACAAAGCCGAAAATGGTCAGGGACCTGCACAGTGAAAAGAGTCCATATTTTGGTGAAGCTGGTGGGTAGTAAGTTACTGGTTACTAGGTCCAAGGAAATTCGGTGTTCCCTCCTGACACTGGCAGGTAACCATTGCTAAGTGATGTATTCCATTTGTATGCACCACACAGATATAACTGTTGTTCAAGACATCAGCTGTCAGTAGTGAGGGGCTCAGAATGGCATTGGCAGTTGGCAGTGCCATGGTCAGCTCGGCATCAGCAGGTTGATTAGGATTAGGCAAATATGGGTCAAACCCATAGATGTCTTCATCGGCATCTTCAACTTCATATTTGTCATTGCCATCAAAGAAGTCTTGTAAACTATCCTCGATGTCAATATTCTCCTGTCCTTGATGCCAGAGGGCATCAAGGTAATCGAAAAATGCTGAGTCAGCCCCAGTTTCATCTTCAGCCCTGGGTGCCTCATCGGGGCTGATTCCATCTACTGACATTCCCAATGCTGATGATGATACTCGACCTGGAAACCTAGAAAAAACCTGTTGAAAGCCTTTTGTAGTATAACTCAGGCTAGAGGAAGGGTGCGAGGTGGTACTAAATATCACTGCTAATACCAAAATGTTGTTTTAGTGATGCAAAGTGGGAAAGACATGACAAATAGCCTTTTTAAAGCATACAAAGGTGTTCGAAAATGTTCGAAATTGGTTCGAAGACATGCGAAGTAGTTCAAAATAAGTTCAAATGCGTTCAAAGTTGTTTGGGTGAGTTTGAGGGGGTTCGAAGGTATTTTACTGGTGTCGATATATGTTTTGACAAATGAATATAGCCATTACGAGGAAGGTTTGAGGAAGTTCACGATATTTCACAGAACTTAGTGGTACGATGCGAGGTAAGACTCAAGAAAATTGCTCTTAAGTCCGACTATAGTGGAGAGGGTAACTGGTTCTCTGTTGTTCTATGTAAATAGTACAAGTTTATATACATTTTGAAGAGATAGTACCAAAAAGGGGAATACAATAAAGGGCAATATGTGCAACAATAAAGGACTTTGTAAATTGTAAAAACAAATGAGAAATGACAATAATTGAAGCATACTTTGTCCCAGTATAGTAAGAGTTCTTGTCCTATTGATTTAATATATCATGAAACATAAAAACCGCACTTATCACATTCTAACTCTCTTGTAATCCCTCCTCGTGTCCGGTAGTGCTCGATATGTGACTAAATAGCTTACTCCGGTTAAGCATTGTGTATCGAAAGTGTTTGAGGACAGCTATACAGCTGCCGAAGTCATTCGAAGTATTGTGAAGTCATTCGAAATGTCACGAAATGGTTCGAAAGTGTTTGAAATAGTTCAAAGTCATCCGAAATAGTGCGAAATAAGTCGAAAATAGTTCGAAGTCGATTTCATAATGTTCATAGTGGTTTGGAAGGTCTGTCGTAGTGTGTCAATATGATTGGAAACTTTGCTCAGACCTTAGAGCATGCAGTGGACCTATCATCCTCCTCCTTACTGAAATCCTGACTGTCCCTGTCAGCCGATCGAAGTCACATGCGGAATGCATGATCGTGTTGAAAACTTAGCGAGGTTCGAATTACTTCTCGTTCTTCTTCTTTCCATCACCTCTTCATTATCGCATACTAGCTTTCATAATGTCTCTCCTTGCCGAACTCAATTCTGAAGTACTCGATTATGCGAAGTTGATGCCCGAGTGCGGCGTCGCAGAAGACTTGGATTTCGAAGTCTGGGGGCGGGGTTTCTGTGCGAAAATGGTCTGTCTGCTGCTCATCTATTCGTGGTCAAAGGTGCTAAAATGTTTCATGTAGGTGGAATATGATGAACTTGCTGAAGATCTTGGCGAAGAGCACGATGCGACCGTTCAGAAGGTCGTGGACGAGGTTTTCGACATTTTTAGCCTGATGGCCCGGCGCGAATGGATTTCGTGGGGTGGAGAGCTGCTGTTTGTGGATTTAGCAGAACAGGTCGAACGGGAGAAGAGGGAGGAGGAAGCGAAACGTGTTCGAGAGGAGCAGGAGGCGGTTCAGCAGGCGAAGGATGAAGTGCAGAAGGTGAAACTCGAGGTTCGAAGAACCGCACTGGCCAAGGCACAAAATGTGGCTCTTGCTGCGTTTTGTGTGAAATCGTTATCGAAGGAAGAGCTGCAGCAAAAGAATGCACAGCTTGCAGCAGAGGTGCAAGCTATCGAGAGGGCTGAGGCCAGCGAAGGTGACGAGGAGGGCGATGAAGACAAGAGCAAAGAGGAGCTGCCCACAGTAAGGGTAGCGAAGCAAAAAGTGGTCGAGGTGAGGAACGACGAGGATGAGGGACTGGAAGTTGAGGGAATAGAGGCGGGAAAGCAGCTGTGACTAGACACGAGCGGGATGCTCGATTTCGAGGGCCTGGTAAGTCTTTTACTTATTTTCGAAGATTTTTCGAAGTTCTAATACTTTTGTAGTGCGATAGATGCGCTGGGTTCAAGTCTCAGCCACGCTGTATTGTTAAGGAAGGCGCTGCGAAGTGTACAAAGTGCATCCAGGAGGCCCAGGGGTGTTATTGGGGCGGGGTGTCGAGGCGAGGGCTTCGAAAAGGCGAGGCAAAGAAGTTTGGGGGCACAAAACGCGATTCGCACACAAAACCAGGTACGAAAGTTATTTGAAATTGCTTCGAAGTGATTGTTAACTAGTTTTCGAATTTTGTAGTTCGTCGAATCTGTCTCGTGGGCCCTGTTGAGGATGTTGAGCCAATAGCGGGGCCTTCGAAGCCATCGAAGGAAAAGGGAAAGTCATCGAAGGGGAAGGGCAAGGCGAAGGCGCACGAGTCACGAGATTTCGAGAGTGAATAGGGAGTGCATCGTGGCTTGATTGCTGCAAAATTGGCGCAGAAAAGAGTCGAGATGGAGATATTGGGGAGGGAGATAGAGGTATTGGAGGAGATGTTGGAGGAGTAGAGGGGTTTTTCTTTTGTTGTATATCTGTTCGTATTTCAAATTTTTGTTAAATTTCTTTGGAAAGTAAAGTAAAGAAAAGATGAATATAATTTAACGAACAAAGAATATGACTTTTTAGGGAAAGGCTCAGTAGTTCATCATAGCCAAAAAACCCTTTGGAGTTTGCACGACCACGCTATGATGCGATATTGTGACTTGTATCATACACTAAAACTAATCGAATTTTTTGTAAGTAATCACAAAAAGGAAAAAAAGGATAATTATTCGTTTTCGAAGTCCTGAAAATTTTCGAAGGTATCTTCATCGAAGTTCGAACTTGTTCGAAGTTGTTTGAGGTGCTCGGAGTCGATATCGAGGAAATTCAGTGGTAGGGAAATTGATTTTCGAGCGAGATATGGTAGCAAACGAAATGTGGCAATAGGTCTATGTAGTACTGACCTATCGAGTTCGCAGAGAATATAAGCCCCTCCATAGTTTCGTTTGATAATGATAAGAGGGCCGACATATTGGGGTTTCATCTTGCGATTAAGGGACTTCTCGATTTGCGTATTTCGAAGTAGCACTAAATCTCCTTTCGCAAAGTTGTAGTCACGCATAGTATGTTCGTGAGCACGTTCAAAGCATTTTGCAGCTTCGATTTGGAACATGTAGACCTTCGAATATAACAGTTCGAGGTCATTAGATCATTTTTGTAGGGCTATGGCTTGTCGAGCTATAAGATCGGTTGTCGATAAAATTGAATCGGGTGGCAGTTGTAAGTATGTTGCTTCGGAGATGTCGAGGGGTATTAGAGGATGTGCTCCTGTAACTGCAAAGTAGGGAGAACAACCCATGCATTTACGAACCGTGACTCATTCTGCCCAAAACACTGAGTGCACCCCTGCTGACCATTTCGCTTGTTCTCCATCGACAGCTTTAAATAATGATTGTCGAACATCGAAATGGGCTCGTTCAACGAGTCCATCGGCGTGCGAATTATAACCACTAATTCGAATATGGTTAATATGATATCACTTCACAAGATATTCCATGGCTGCGATAAACACAGTGCCATTGTCGGTTACGATTTTGTATAGCGAGCCCCATCGACAAATAATGTCTTCGAAGATCCAATCGCCCAGAGACATGGCATTTTCGCATCGAAGTTTTCGCCATTCTGGATAGGTCGTTAGTGAGCATCGACCTTGTACAATGTATTTAAATCTGTTCAAAGGTGGCATTTGCATTGTGTTGATATAGGCTTTGCTGAAAAGGGGTGCTGGAGTGGCGACTGTGGGCGGAATTAGAACATTTCACATTTGTCAAATTTGGCATAGGTGGCAGGTTCGAATATACCATGCAATGTCGAATTTCATGTTCGGCCACCAGAATCGAAGGGCGATAACTGATTTAGTAGCAAAAACCATTTTGTGTCCAATGTCATCATGAGCTGCACAAATGATTTCGAGATGACATTCTGGAGGAGTGACAATTTTGTGAGCTCCTTGGTAGTCTTTTCTCCACAGTTTTCCCAAGTCTAAAAAAAATCCGGTGCAATATCGAATAAAGGTAGTGTATTCTGCATCTGATAGTTCAGGGGGTCACACCAAGTCATGTAACCATTTTCGAATGTGAAGTAACCTCTCGTCATTTGTTTTTGCATTATTTGATCATGGGACATTGTTATAGGTGAGATCCTCCCCCTTACTGAGATTTGAAGAGAGGGAGAAGGTCGAAATTTGATGCAAAGTAAATGGTCGGGTTGTAATAGGATTTATTTGATGTATGAAACTGTGAAGGCGGTCGATCCAGTCTCCGAAATTATTTTCGTTGTCAAGCTGAACATCTTCGTCTTCTGGGGGTCGTCTCGAAAGTCCGTCAGGACCATGGTGTGTCCCTGCGATGTGGACTAATGTAAAGTAAAAGGTTAGGATGGATACTATCCATCGATTGACGCTAGCGCTAGGTGCGATATCAGGATTCGAAAGCATGCCTTTAATATATCGTGCGTCGACTTCGACGATAAGCCTTCAAACTCCTATTAGGTACAATCGTAGTGCTCCAAGAGCACGATATAGACCGTAAAGTTCGAGTTTGGGTTGCAAAAATCTGGATTCGCGGTCGTTAAGTGTAATCAATCCGAATCGACTATAATATTGTTTTCGAGGGTTTCCGGGATCGCACTGAGTGAGAAAGAAACCAATAGCAATGTTTGAAGTGTTGACCGATAGAATAACCAGGGCTGGAGATGAGTAATTGATTGCTCGAATCGCTGGGGAATTGATTAGAGCTGCTTTCAAATCTTGTTGGGCTGCTATTTGTTCTGCTCCGAATTTGAAAGAAACATCTTTTCGAGTGAGTTGTATCAGTGCTGCAGCTCGTTGAGCAAAATTTCGGATAAATATATGACAAACTCCAATGGTTCCTAGGAATGCTTTGACTTCAGTGAGGCTTCGACATGGTCCCCACTTGCTAACAGCAGTGATTCGAGTAGGGTTGGCCATACAACCTTCGATATTGCATCGATGCCCTAAAACAATTATTTCGGAGATGCAAAGATAGAGCTTCAGACCTGAAAATGTTCCTCTGCAATACTTCATATGCTGGACTATCCAATTTAAATTTTCAAAATTCTCCCAGACAAAGCGTCGAATAGCTGGACTCTCGGGAATCGTTTCGTAGGATCCACCGATCGTTCTATATTCTGATTTCGGACCCTTAACCGGTGTGTTGTCGATGTAAGGAATGGTGATATGAGGAATTTCGGGCTGTAGAATAAATGTCATGTCATCATGTAAGATAGGGACAGAATTTGTCCAACCCATGGGTAGGGTAATGATGCGAAGTGCTCCGAACAGTGTCTGAAACATTGTCAGATCGTGAGATGATTCTGTGACTTTCCTTTCATCGAATGCCACATAGAGATCCAACATTCCTCTGCATGATCGTCCCCCAAATTGTTCTGCTAAATGTTCGGGTATTGGTATGACTCCTGAGTGCTGGATCGTTACTTGGTTAAGCGGTTCGAGACTGTGGACAATTCGAAGTGATTTCATGTCCTTTTTCACAATGCAAAACCATCATGATCAGTATGAAGAGTTCGATGGTTCATATACTCCTGCCTCTATCTTCTTTTTCAGCATTTTGCATATCTGTTCATACAAACCTGGAGGTATGGGAATGTTTCGCTCAACCCATGGAGTGTGAGGAACGACAGGAAACTCTATAGGAGGAAAAAAGTCAGAGCGAAAACTTCCTCGCTCTTGTTCTGTCCATGCAAAAGCTGTTTCCTGATTTCGAATAAAATCATGCATAAGATTTCGTTCCTCTGGCCATAGAAAATCACCAGGATGATTCTTGTTGATAATAGCTTTACGTTCGAGTGTATATCACCAAGTGGGGATAAATGATGGTGGATAAGGATTTAATTTTGGCATGTTTTCGAGAGGGTCGCCAGTAATTGTTCGAATAATGCGAAATCGGTTGGGTAGCTCGGTAATAACTGGGCGAATTTTTTGTGTGACAGGTTTGTATTTCTTTTTCGATGCTGCAAAAGTTGGATATGAGGAGTCGATAATAGGCTTAGAAGGCGTAGGCGTTGCCTTCAAGGTCGATAAATATGTTTCGTATTGGTGACTGGCTGTTAAATATAAATTTGCAAGGATCGAAGAATAAGAAATGGATTTTGAGGAGTTCGAGGACTCCATATCGGGAATATTCACAGTGCGTTCGATATTGATAGATAAATTAGAGGGATCGAATAAGATAATGAAAGTGCACTGGTCAATGTCCGAAATTTTGTCCTCTAGTTGTGAAAATCCTTTCGACGGTGATTAGAATGGGGAATCATGGGGATAGCACACGATCATGTCAAATTAGGATCGTATATTGTAATTGTCTGGGCTTCATTTCTGTAGTTTTTGACAGTGCTTTCGGTGAGTACATCGAATGGTCGACCGAGTAAGATATCGTAGGCTGGGTCATGAATTATGTGAATTTGCATGAACAGCATGATACTCCCCACTTCACAAGGCACATTTCATGCTAAACCCAAACTTTCATCAATGCCTCCGTTAGCCAATTGGAGTAGGATGTGGATTGAAGGATCATAAGCAAGGCCAAGTTCGTGGCAAACTTCTTCGGACATTGCGATAATTGAAGAACTGGGGTCTACCACACTTTCCACTGGATTCCTTCTGTTGAAATTCATAATAATCGACCTAATTGAATGGGATTCCTTCGCTGTGATAAAGGGTTCTGGAATATCGCCAGGTCAAAGACTGTTAATATAAGTTTTGAATGGGTCATCAATGACGAAAATCTCATCGTTAAGCAGATTTGTGGCATTATTCCCTTCGGACTGCTGAATTCGACATGGAGTGACCTGTTCCTTCCATTTTGTATGAATTTCGGGTGATAGAGCCAACAATTCCTCAGGCATTAGTGTAATAATTGGCGTCTTCATCGAACGAGTGAAAACATCTTCCATGATTTTATCTTTTTGAATTGGTGCTTGGGTATGGTGTGAAGGACCATCTTTGCCTTTACCTTTTGCAGTGGATCCGAAGTTTCATTCATGTGGTGGTAGGTACAAATCTTACTTTGTAGTGGCATAAGAATGAATAACAGGCTGCGAAGTTGTTTCCAAAATCGAAGATGATGCTGAAGTCGAGGTTGGTAGGTTTGTTGCCATAGATGAGATGGATGATGCTGGTACATGTGGAGCTGATTGTTCGACTGCTGCAGTGTTTGGTGAAACTGAAGGTCGAGAGACAGGGACTGTTGGTATGCCCGAATTAGTTTTAGCAAAAGTCCTACCACTTCGCAAAGTGTATATCTCTTGTTCAAGTTTTGCGATGCGATCTTTGGATGTCACAGATTGTTCGGAAACCTGGTAAATGCCCCTAGGCAGTGTCGAAGTAGCCATTGAGGATGCGATGTTGTACATGAGTGATGATGCAGTTGTGTTCGAAGGATTTTGTCGAGTCCATTCATTGATTCTGTCTGTGATAAAGCGACCAGGAATGTTTCGAGGGGTGAACCATCCATTTGGAAGCACAATTTTTCCTTTGTCGTTCTTTTTACACTTTCCTTTGTTGATATAGGCTTGGTAAACCAAGCAGTCGCTAATGAAATGACCTGTGAGTCCACAAAAGACACAAGCTAAGTTTTCGAGCTGGTCTGAGCAAAATCCACTGTTAGTTTGAGGAGGGTTAGTGGATTTCGAGCCTGCTAAAGCCATGATGAGTGTGGTTGCGAATTTTTCGAGGATCGCCAATAAGTCTTCCGATTTAATCTGTGTCGAAGATGTCGAAGTCGATACCGATGTTTCTGAAGACTGTAATGATGCCAAATTCGGGCTAATTGACTCTGCTAAAACAAATTTCGCTGCTGCATGAATGTCGTCAAGTGGGTAGGCATCATCCGGATAGTAATTGGGAAATTTAAGTTCAAGTTGTCGTGCGATTCGTGACCATAAACCCAGTTGAAAACCTCAAATGAATGCTCTACTTTGTTCTGCCACCGAAATTCGGCCTTTAGAGAGTAGGAACTTCGTAATGTTGTAGAAAGACCTGTAATATAATCCTAAATCGCTCGCATTATAGATACCCATCCGAAGTTGTTCGCCAACGAGTTTGTCCATGTCTGAAATTGACCATTTTCGATCATCTTCGGAACCAGGATACAGTCTGTGGATTGCGATGTGAAAATCGTGAAATGAAGTCCCAGTTTCGTATTCGGGAATTGATTCCCAGAGTTCAGACGTATCAATATTGACATATCGACAGGCATGCTTCTTCATAAGTTCAGGATCCATAACATTACAGTCGATGAAAAGTATTTTGAGCTCGTTAAAGTATCGACATAGCTCTCGAGGTTGAGTGGGGTCAAATTTGGGTGCTGTGGAATGTCCTCGAGCTGGCATTGTTGCTTGGGTGGCCATAGATGTACCAATTCGAGGAGTTAGAACCTGAGCGAAGGATGGTAGATGTGTTGAAGTAGCTGGAATAATGAATGATGTAGTAGAGGATGAAGAAGAAGAGGAAGACGAAGTTATAGACGAAGAAATAGGTGAAGGGAACAGATGACGATGTGTGGATTTAGCATCAGAGATGGGTATTAAAATATCCCCCGATTGTTCGAGAGATTTGAAGGCCTGGTGAGTCTCGATTCTAAGGTTTCGAGCTTGTGTTGCCCTAAGCCGAGAGATTTGAGGTGGATTAGGCGATGAAATGATTTAGAAACCCCTCACGGTGGGCTCCAAAATGATGGTACTCGACCTGGAAACCTAGAAAAAACCTGTTGAAAGCCTTTTGTAGTATAACTCAGGCTAGAGGAAGGGTGCGAGGTGGTACTAAATATCACTGCTAATACCAAAACATTGTTTTAGTGATGCGAAGTGGTAAAGACATGACGAATAGCCTTTTTAAAGCATACAAAGGTGTTCGAAAATGTTCGAAATTGGTTCGAAGACGTGCAAAGTAGTTCAAAATAAGTTCGAATGTGTTCAAAGTTGTTCGGGTGAGTTTGAGGGGGTTCGAAGGTATTTTACTGGTGTCGATATATGTTTTGACAAATGAATATAGCCGTTACGAGGAAGGTTCGAGGAAGTTTGCGATATTTCACAGAACTTAGTGGTACGATGCAAGATAAGACTCAAGAGAATTGCTCTTAAGTCCGACTATAGTGGAGAGGGTAACTGGTTCTCTGTTGTTCTATGTAAATAGTACAAGTTTATATACATTTTGAAGAGATAGTACCAAAAAGGGGAATACAATAAAGGGCAATATGTGCAACAATAAAGGACTTTGTAAATTGTAAAAACAAATGAGAAATGACAATAATTGAAACGTACTTTGTCCCAGTATAGTAAGAGTTCTTGTCCTATTGATTTAATATATCATGAAACATAAAAACCGCACTTATCGCATTCTAACTCTCTTGTAATCCCTCCTTGTGTCCGGTAGTGCTTGATATGTGACTAAATAGCTTACTCCGGTTAAGCATCATGTATCGAAAGTGTTTGAGGACAGCTATATGGCCGCCAAAGTCGTTCAAAGTATTGCGAAGTCATTCGAAATGTTGCGAAATGGTTCGAAAGCATTCAAAATAGTTTGAAGTTGTCCGAAATAGTGTGAAATAAGTTGAAAATAGTTCAAAGTCGATTTCGTAATGTTCGTAGTGGTTCGGAAGGTCTGTCATAGTGTGTCAATACAATTGGAAACTTTGCTCAGACCTTAGAGCACGCAGTGGACCTATCATTGAGTCAGGTGATGAGGGCCAATGCTGATTGTCGGTGTGCCAATTGAAGGACTCTTGCTCTGCTTTGTCCTTCATGTCTTCGAATGTCTCCAGATATTTTAGTTGGAAGTTAAGAGCATTGCAAATCAGCTGATCTGTCTGGTGCTGGACTAAAATGTATGTGCTGACCTCCCATAGCTCAGCCTAGCAGAAGTGCATGCCAGTCCAGCATTCAATGCGATGGAAGGGATTTTCCCTGTGGATTACATGCATGCATGTGCGGCAAAGCATGCTCCCCAGTGAACAATCAACACATCTCCAAATTGCCCATTTATTGCATGGACAGTGGTTGCAAACTTGTTTGTCAGCTGACCATGCCTGCCGAGACAGGGATGCTTGCAGCAATTCATCCACTTGTTCAACAAACTCCAAGACATAATCTCACTGCTGCTATTATTTGCATATGAGCCTTGGTAAGTTAATCAGTGTCAGAAACTGACCATGCCGATCCATGGCCGACTCAGCTGTTTGGCAACCTGAGGTTCTTGCATATCCAAACCTGCACCTGCAGCAAGATCGGGATTATGATGGATACCTGGACCCTGTTCTTTGATAGAGGCAGTTAAGGGGACCTTGATATGCTTTGTCTTTGGTCTGTGTTTTGTGTTGACTTCAACTTCTACATGTGTAACAGTATTGATGGTATCATCATTGTCCTCATGCAGGGCATCATTCTTCTTTGATCTTCTCTTTCACTTGTAAAGAGGTCTTGTTAGGCTCATGATGATTCAAGGGGAATGAATGACATGTATGACTATTAATATTGTACTATCAACCTTGTGTGATCCTCATGTGATCCTCATGTGATCCTCATGCCGATGATATGTTGATGATACTCAACCCGGAAACCCAAACAAAACCTACTAAATGGCTTTGTATGGTATAACACGAGTCAGAGGAAGGGTGCGAGGTGGTACTAAATATCACCGCTGAGACCAAAACATTGTGTGAAAGTGTTCAAAAGAGGTTCAAATATGTCTGAAGAGGTTTGAAAAAGGTTTGAAAAGGTTTGAAGTCATGTGAAGTAGTCCAAATAAGTTTGAATAAGTTCGAAAAGGTTTGAGGTAAGTCGAAGAGCGAGTTTAACAAATGTAAAGTGTTTGTCGAATGGCAATAGGCGATGGTCGATGAAACGGAGAGCGAATACAATAGTTTTGAAGAAGTTCGCGATATTTCGCAGAACTTAGAGATATGACATGAACTAAGACTCAAGAGAATGGCTCTTAAGTCAGACGATAAGTGTGATGGTAACTTCTGCTGTTCCCCATTGTTCTATTCTTCTATCTAACTAATACAAGTCTATATACAATCTGAAGGAATAGTACTAAAAAGGAAATAATAACAATTGTAGAACATGAGGCAATGTGCACAGCAAATAAAGGTATTGTAAAACATGAAACAAAATGAAAGATGATAATAAGTGAAATGTACATTGTCCAAGAATAGTAAGAGTTCTTGTTCTATTGCTTTGATATATCAATGAAACAAAAATCTGCACTTATCATATCCTAAGTTCCTTGTAATCTCTCCTTGTGTCCGGTAGTGCTCGATATGTGACTAGATAGTTCACTCCAGTTGAGCATCGTGTATCGAAAGTGTTTTAAGACAACTATACAGTGGCCAAAGTTGTTCAAAGTGCTGCGAAGTCATTTGAAGTGTTGCAAAATGTTGCGAAATAGTTCAAAGTAGTTCAAAGTTGTCTGAAATAGTGTGAAATCATGTGAAAATGGTTCGAAGTCAATTTTGTGGCATTCGTAGTGATTTGGAGTGTGTGTTGTAATGTCTCGATACAATTAGACTCTTTTCCAGACCTTATAGCATGCAGTGGACCTATCAATGTTTGATGATATGTCATGCCAATCTCTTCTTTCCTCCACATCAATCCCCTCCAAGGCTGCCTGAGCCCTCACAGATCCTGCAGTTGAGACAGTACTGGAAGGGGAGCAGATATATGGTCAAGGAGTGGAAGATGATTGAGCCTTGTAAAGTGGCATTCCAAATGCAGGACTCAAAAGCTGGCTGAGTGCAGATACTCAAAAGTAACATTCTCCCTGCAATATTAAATTACTGGGTGTCAGTTGACAAGGCCCCAAAGGATGATGAGGAGAGTCATGCTCATGCCAAGGTAGACTCTCAAGCATGTCAAGGATGTAGTATTGATCACATTGCCAGGAACTAATAACCTGGCTTTCCAACAACTGGCAAATAACCAAAAGCTCCTCATGGAAATTCAACAACTTCTGAGTAAAGCGGTCAGAAGCCATTTGAAGCTTATACCAGGACTGAGTGTTCCAACAGATTGCAAACCTGTTAAATGTTGAGGATTCCACCACAAGTACACCTGGATGGTTCCAGATGCAACTGCCAGCTATCAAGCATGTTTTTGACAACATGACTGCAGAGGAGAAAGCAGTCCTTGACGCCGAGCAGGAGAAAATGATGCAGAAAGGATATCCCGAGCAGATGAAGCGAAGGTAAGTGAATGCCAATGTGGAGGCTGATGCCAATGCCAATGCCAGAGATAACTAATATTTCACAGTCTCACAGAGAAAAATCTGCTTAAGCATGTAGAGGAGAGTGCACAACAACACTGGCTAGAAATGGGTGTGCTGTCCATGACCTTCACAGCTTATACTGCACCTAATGGATTGATCGTTGTCGATGTGTGAGTGTCCAAATCATTTACTGCCAATGACATGCCGATGCCGATGCCTATGCTGACTCCAGTCATGAACATGTCGCTTCTCTGATGGGCACCCTTGGACAATCATTCTTGATATGTACGATGCTCAGGTCTGGGACCTGAAGCAAAAGTTCATGATCTATCTGAAGAATTTACGCACACCAGATCTAACTTCAAGAGAACCTAACGCCACAATAACCTGACTACCGATGACTACAGATGGGTTTCTGCTCCTTCCCATACCATGGAAAGGATCAGAATACAAGAAAAAAGAGCTTGAAGAGTGGTTTGTCTTGTATGTTGGGCAGCATTACAATATGATGACTTTCTATTCTACAAACCATTACTTATCTCCCTGCAGAACTGGCAAACAGTGGTCATCACCGCTGTATCCCATTCAAAGCAATTGCCGATTGTACCACTTCATTCATCAATCCAAAATATCTCCCAGCTAGGTTTGAATTCAGTGACCCATGGAACTTGCACAAGGGGGTCATAGAAGACTTCTTTGACCATGTTCACCAGCAACAAACAGCCCAGGGTCCTGAAAGAGCATTCTGGTTCAAATCCATCAAAGCCAGTGATGGGATGTTGCCTACACACTATCCAGACGAATTGAACAACCCTTCTTCCTGATGCATTTCCAAATGCCATGGCTGAGAGCTGACTGCCGAACATGAGTCCAATGCCACCCAATCAAGGAGCAGGAAAGTCGGGAAAGGCAAAAGCAAGGGAAAGCAAGCTTTCTGACGATCAACAGCAGCTCAGGCCCCCAACTCTGACCCCCCAGAATCCTCGCAAATTATGGATACAACTATGACAGATCAGGCCCACAACTCTGGTCTGCCTGAGTCCTTGCAAATTATAGATACTGAGTCAAACTATATCCAAGTCAATCAAAGGACAATGGACATGCTCTGCACAGCTGGTGTCACTCTACCACAGGCAATTAATGGTCCTGGTGATGGTGAACCAGAGTATCTTGTGCCTCGACTCATCTATATGAGGTACATCACAACACCCACAGCAGTTGCAAATGCCAATGAAAATGAATGCACAATTGATCCATCTCTGTTGGAAGAAATGGACACCGGGACCACTCCACCCCAAGAAAGCTCAGGACATCCAAAGCCTCGATGACTTGTGGGGGGAAAATGGACTGAGGACCCATTTGCAAGGGCAAGGGCATTAGCAGTGTTAGGATTACCAACAGTAGGATTGGCAACAGTAGAATTGGCAATGGGTGGGTCGGCAATGGCAACACTAGGATTGGCAACAACAGTAGGATCAGCAACAGTAGGATCAGCAACAGTAGGATCAGCAATGGGATTGGCAACAGTGGGATTGCTAACAACAATGGGATCAGCAACACTAGGATTGGCAACACTAGGATCGGCAATGGGTGGGTCAGCAATGGGTGGATCGGCAACAGTGGGATCAGCAACAGCAGTATTGGCAGTAGACACATTTCAACAAATGACCCTGCCATCCTCTCAAAATACTCAATCAGACACCCGATGCATCCGAAGGACAGCTGATGAGCTTGCACAGCAGGAAGCCATCTCAACCCAGACTGTTGGGAGAAGACAGAGAATTCAAAAAGTGAAATTTGCATAGTAGATTTACCAATTTCTAAATACAGTTACAAAAGTTCAACTTTTATTTACATGTCAAGTAACACAAAAAAAATGCCCCTCTATTCTTTTCTGCCCTGTTTGGCATCATCTCAGTCCTCAGAAATTCCCAATCTCTTCTTCAGGTTTGGCTGAGGAGTGGTACTCCTGGAACATAGTCCAGATGGCTGAGGTGTAAGGCCACGAGGGGATCGGCACAACTGTGCAGGTGGAGGGGAGGCGCGGGGTGAGGGTGACAGGCCTCTTTCAGGTGGAGGAGTGGTACGTGATAGTCCAGATGGAACAGGTGACAGTAGCCATGGGGACTTGCAGAACTGCAGAGGAGCAGGGGAGGAGTCAGGCAAGGTGATACTGTTGACTGCCGATGCTGCTGCCAATTCCGGTGAGCACGCCTTGGGCTCATCGAGTGCAGTCAGGGTGAACAGTGGAGGGAGTGATGGGGCCATTGATGTTTGTTGCTGCACCATTTCTTGAGAGTCCTGTGGCATGGTGGGAATTATTTGGATGGGGGGAGCAGCAGGTAAAGATGTCTCTCCTACTTCCTCCATGGCAGGTTGAGAAAGATCAGGCACAGCCAGTGCATGGTGGATATGGTCAGGCTTGAAGTGTTCGGGCTTGCCTGGCTGGACTTCCTGTTCCACCAGCTTGCCATCAGCACCACTCCCAACCTCCATTTTTCTGTCCATTCTCAGATCAGCATTGGCAGCAATCTCCACAGCAGTAATCCCCTCCATTGGAACCCTAACCTTGATGTGATTGTAAATGGCACCAGCAGTGGCATCGGGAGCCACAGTGGCAACGGGATTCACTTCGTCCTCCCTCATGTTGCCCATCTCTTCTTCCATCCTGCTTCCAACCCTTTTGATGCAATTCACCTGCTGGAAAGACTGGCCGTCATACAAGGCAATGGGCTGAGACTGCCACCCGAGGTACCATTCAACATCATTCATCCTTCTCATAAGCTCATTGACTGTGTCCCACAGTCCCTGTACCTCGAGCAAGGTGTCCTGGATTGTTTCTTTGACCCACCATGCCTGGTCATACATTTGTTGATTTATACTGTGCTTGAGGTCCTCCAAGCAATTGGCAAGGGTATTGTACTGATTAGCATAGCGGGCTTCAGCAGTGGGATCGGCAGCAGGAGTGGGAGCAGGAGCAAAAGTGGGAGTGGCAGTGGGAGTGACAGTGAAAGCAGGGTCAGGGTTGGCCATCTAAATATCACTATGTGTGGCTATAAATAAGTATATGAGTTAATGGTTGTATTTGTTGTGATATGGAACACTTACCTTTGGATTTCCCCTTTTCCACTTGAGTGAACCACCTGGGTGATTCTTCCTTTCGCCTAGAAGTGGGGACTTTCTTCCCTTTGCTTTTGGCCAATCCTTTTGCTTTCTTCAGTCTTGCCACTCGATCCATCTCTGTGTCACAGTGCACCTTGCTCTTTCTGCAGTTGTAGCATGCTGTTTTACCATTAACCTGCTCATAACAAACTCACCCAAGCCAGACACATTGTTCACATGGCATCAGGCAGTAACCTCTGGGCTGGGGTTCTCCTCATGCCTCTGCCTTCTGGGCATTCTCACACTTCTGCTTCTTTGGGGGCTCAGGATTGGCCTCACTCTCCATCTCATCTTCCCCCTCCTCATCAGGCTCAAATGCCTCTGAGTCGCTCTGAACTACTGGCCTGGGACCTGTTACTGTGATTGCAGGGATGATTGGTCCCAGACAGTGCGAGTGTTGCACTGGGGGCTTGGATCCCGAAGCTTCTGGTTTGGCATGCACCATCACTGGTCTGGGCAATGGTTTAACTGGTTTGATGACTGTTTTTTGTGCATTGGCTGGTTTGTGGGTCAGTGTCACTTTTGGTGCCGGCGCTGCATGTGGGGGTACCAGTGCTGATGCTGCTCCCGATGCTGATGCCCCTCCTGATGTCATTCCCACAGCCCCTCCTGATGTTGATGGTCCACCCACTCCTGATGCTGGTGCCACTGCCGATCTTGCTACACCTGCTCCCAATGTTGATGGTCCAGCTGCTCCTGATGCCGGTGCCACTGCCGATCTCATCTTATCCCGATCCCCCAATCTTACCCTGACTGCTGTTGCTGCTACCCCATGTTCCTCATCCCATTTACTCACAGCTTTCTGCTGACTTTCAATAAACCCCTGGTCCCCAGTCTTCTCCGAGTTTTTCCATGCCACAATGAATCCTCATAAAAACATGTTTTGAAGAAAGACGGCTTGGATTTTGGCCATTTTAATTTCCTTTTGCCAAGAGAACAATTGTTTCTAAAGTATGTGAGTGTTGTCCAAGTCATGAAATTATGTGGATCACTTATGAGGGCAGCTTTCTGATCCTTCATCACTGCCTTGATGTTCCCTATGTGAAGGCCCTTCTGCACTTCCATATCAATCTTGCTGAGGTGGCCGAGGACTCTTGCTGGTGTAACGCTCATGATGACTCAGGCCAGGTATGGGGACGGGGCAGATGGATATGGGGATGGGGCAGATGGATGTTAATATGAAAAGATGAAAATCAACCAACATGTGTTGATGTTGATGTAAGATCAAATGACAAACAAAGAATGATGGACAAACAAACACTGTCTTATCACTGATGAAACACTGATGTACGATATAAGATAAAGTTGTTATAAGATAAAGTTGTTACATCCATCTACAATGAGCAATCAGCAGGAAAGCCAGGGGGATATTCCACAGGGGTATGTCATTATCCGCAATGATGATGGGCAGCACTATCTAGTGCCCCCTTTTATCATTCCAGCCACCCATCAGATGATGGAGGCCTATCGCAAGAAGGTTGACCTTAATGTGCAAGACACATATGGAGGGGTAAGCATTCCTTCATTTCAAACTGTCCATGCCTCTGGCTGATGCTGATGCTGATATTGGCCGGTGCCAATACTTGACCCGATGGGCCCCATGCCATCCTCTCTTGGTGCCAATGCCTTTATCATATCACTCATCATTAATTTGCAGTCTGGAAACATGACCAATGAACCAGCCTACACTGTGGCTCGAAATCAGCTCGAGCTACCTGCCAATCCAGTAAGTGTCATCGGCTTCATTTGTGTGGCTATATCAGTTTATGCCATTGCAGAAGTTGACAGATAGGGAGCTGTTGAGCTGCCATGCTGATGTGAAGGCCCTCCAAACCCAGCTTGGCATATCGTACAAGGACACCAGTCATCATCTTTACATGGCCGAGGTTGAGAAGCTTGAACAACAAGATATTACACTGAAGACATATGCAACCTTGAAGGAAAGGATGGAGTGTAATCTGAAATCATTTGAAAGCAGGTTCTCGAAAGTTCATGCCAATGACAACAAGGCTGATTCCCCTGCTGATTCTCATTGATGTGGCTTTACTCAATGATGGGCCTACCCTACATCTATGTAACTAGGACAGTACAACATTGTTATTTAAGCTAAGAATGGACACTTATTTTTTGCTTGTTTTTCAATGCCGATGCACTTGCCTAATCCTGATCCCAATCCCGAGCCAATGCCAGTGCCGATTGTTCTGTATATACTATTCATAAACTTATAATAATTAACTTGTGAATAGCTCCTGTTGTCATGGCCTACTGAACATGTCATGCCCAATCTCTGATGCTGATGTACGTAAGTGATGCTGGTGCCAAGTCTTCAGTATATACTATACATGAACTTATAATAATTATCTGATGGCACCTGTTGGCGGGGCACACTGAACATTTTGTACCCAATCCCTGATGCCGACGTATCTAAGTGATGCCAGTACCAATTTTTCAGTATATACTATACATGAACTTATAATAATTATCTCATTGTCAATGGTCATTCTACGGCTCCTGTCAGCAAGGCACACTGAATGTTTTGTGCCCGATCCTGATCTTGATGCCATTTCTAAGCTGATATCGGTGCCGATTCCTCCATATATACTTACTATAATGCTACATCTACTATATAGTACAGCAAGCAATGTAATAGTTCATTGACTGGTTACTATATAGTAGGTACTATATATACTATGAGTGTTTGACAGCATCCACTGACCCTGTATCACTTGATACATTGTATGTGTTCGATAGGTTGTATCATTCGATACATTGTAGCTTACCTATGTAATCTGATGAGATCCCAGACCACTCTTGCACATCATGGTTAGGAACCACTTAGGAAGGGGCTCATCTCAGCATAAGAGGTCATCTATGTATCTCAGATGAAGGAACACAGGAAAATTGCAACCCTAACTGTCTTGGGAGGTGTAGGTGCATTCATGGCTGATGTCAAGACCTGACTCTTCTGATTGGATTCCAATAATTTCTGATTCTTTTCTGATAATTTCTATTGGAAATTCTAGCTGCTGTGCTCCTAGTCACCACACAAGTCCTCACATGCCTTAGTAATCATTTGCTTACTCACTTTATTCTGTGTATTCACAGAAGGTGCTCTGCTGAATGAAGCAATAATGAACATGGAGCCTGAGCAAGGACCCAGCACCATTGTTGCAACCAATGGGTCCACCCTTAACATTGGTACAACCTCTACCTGGGCAGGAACAGGTATCTTCTACTGTGAAGGAGAACCAAAAAACTTATCCCTATGACTCCCCCAAACACTCCCCCAAACAAACCAAGCAGCAGAGCTCTTTGCAATCAAAGCTGCTGCAGAGAACAATGATGAATCCCCTAACCTATATGTTGAAAGTGACTACAAGTATGCAATCAATGTGCTTACCAAGAACCTGACCAAACAAGAAGATCAAGGGTACATCAGACTGGTGAACATGGGAATCATCAAAGCCACTGTTGCCACCCTACATACCAGAAAAGGAAGAATGATGGTAAGTGGATCAAAGGCCACTCTAGGCATGAGAGAATGAAGGAGCAGACTGGATGGTGAACCTAGGTGCACTGAAGGACCACACACTGGATGAACCTGACTTAACAATTTTCCCACCTACCAGATAACAGGGATGAAACTGAGCAAACTGATACAATCATTAGCATACAAAGGAATCCAACAGTGGAAACCACAAATGAACTCATGTCAGAGGAGGGCGATGACCCAAATGATTGACAAGATACAAAACAAGGTAGAGGACATGACTGGGAAAATACCTAGTGAGGACCAAATCTGGAAAGCCATCTGACTTAAAGATTTCTTAAGAAATGCACAATACTTCCTATGAATGACTGCACATGATGCATACAGAGTTGGCAAATATTGGCTGAAGGAAAATTTTTGGGAGGAAATTCAAAATAGATGTGAATGCCCACACTGTGGGGTCCCCAAAACAATGGACCACATACTAACCCAATGTGAGACCCCTGGACAAAAAATAATATGGGAGTTTGCAGAAGAAATATGGACCCAAAAAAACCTAGAATGGTGCCAACCATGGCTAGGCAACATCGTAAGCTGTGCACTCACTGAATTCAAAACAAATGATGGGATGCACACACCTGGTGCTAATGGATTCTGGAGAATCCTGGTATCTGAATCGGCACACCTTATCTGGAAACTATGCATGAAAGAGTGATCAAGCATGAAAATACACCATATACCCCAGAGGAAATAAGTAATAGATGGCACAAAATGATGAATGTCAGACTGGAAACTGACTGTAGCTTGACAAACCCACAATATGGAAAAAAGGGCCTTAAACCCAAAATAGTAGTACAGACATAGGAAAGTACCCTTGAGAGTGAGGAAGACCTCCCCAGAAATTGGACAGAGGTGAGCAGGGTGGGTAGGAGTTGGTCTTGGCAACAGGGAGTGGGTTAGGCCATGTCCTTTTGCCAAAATTGACTGAGTCCCACACTCAGTGCATAAATGGATTTCCTCATGGTGATTTGGATGTATATTCTTTATCTACTCTGAGGTTCAAATCCCTCGGAACCCCTAGCATGCAACGGGGCTGTAACATTGTTAGAGTCCCAATGCCTCCCTTCATGGGAAACACTCCACTAAGTAAAAAAAAAAAAGAATTATTCCTAATACAGTCTTACCAATTATAGTCACAGACACTTACCAAGATCTGTTAGTAAACTTCCACATTTTCCATTATTCTTTCAGCCTTTGGTATTTAAGTGCCTGTAGTTTAGCCTTGTACCTCAGTTTGTAAATCAACTTACCCCAACAAAGTATCATCAGTCTCAACAAAGTCTTAATTAAGTCTTGACACTATGTTGACATAGTCAACCAAGTCTATTCTTTAATCATCTTATTCTCTGAAATCCCCTTATGTTTCCCAACCTAATCCCAACAAACTTCATCCTTAAACTATCTGAAAACTCTGCTTATTCTCATCCTCACCCCCCTCCAGAAACCCTCTTAAAATCTGAACCCCCTCTGCTAATCTTTGTCTTGAAATAGGACAACTGATGAGGAGAAGGGCACAACTTCTTACAAGTTGAAGCCAAGTCCTCTCTGGCCCCTTTCACCTGTAATTCTCCAGCCTGGTGCATTCTGTCTCACAACTCCCCTAGATTCCCTGAACCCTTCCGACTGTAAGGGCAACCTCAAAGCCTTACTTAATAGTGAGCTAACAGAGGGAAATCCAAAGTTAATATTATATTACATAATACAGACACTCAAGGTGCACCTAACAGAGGGGAATCCAAAGAGAAAACTCTAAGGACCCATCTGTTGATGCCCAGTATATGTGATAGAGCCAAAAATCAAATAGTAAGCTAAAAATAGCAAAAAGGCAGAGATAGGCAGATCAAGCTGTGGGATGATGTCACCTTGATGAGTAAATGTCCAGAAGGGGTCCCGCCTCTAAGAATAGAACTGTCAACATGTACCAACATGAAAAAAGCTGAAATATAATAATAAAATAGGAATAAATCATAGAAAATCATAGAAAAGGCAGAATAGGGTGAAATAAAATATAAAGAAATATGAGACAAATGCAGAAAATTGCCCAGCTGCCTGGAGTGCCTTCCTTTCCCCTTATATCACCCTCCTTCTATAATGCATCACCCTGATGCATTCAAAACTGTATTTGCCCAAAGTCAGATGCTTGAATGCACTGAGGCACAGAGGAATGTTGCCGGTGGAACTCCCTGACCAGTCATGGGGCATTCACATCAGACTCTGCAACCCAAGAGTTTTCCTCATACCCACAACCCTTCCAGTGCACCAGGTATTTGAGTTTACCTCAATGTAAGTGGCTGTCTAAGATGGACTTGACCTTGTACTGAGGTTCACCTTTGATGACTGTAAGTGGTGGAGGAGGTCATGCCACACATCCAGGAAACAGATCTGTGGGAGCAGGCAGAAATTTTATGATATGAAAGATGGGGTGGTGTCTAGACATTGACTGTGGGAGCCATAGATAGTAGGTGTGCAATCTGATGCATCTAGTGATGAGGAATGGTCCAGGAAAATGGTGGGCAAGTTTCTTGGATGGGTGTGTGGTGGAAATGTCACTAGAGTCAAGGTATACATGATCACCAACCTTATATGTGGGTGTGGGTGAGTGACATTGGTTGTAGAAGCATGCCATGTCATTCTTTGCCTTAGCCAAAGCTGACTTTGCCTCCTCCAGAGTGTCCTTCATCTGCTCTGTGAACTCATTCACTGTCTCCAAGTGTGAAGGTGCTTGTCGAGGCCCAAAACCCATGCATGGGTGTTGCTGTGTTAAGGAGGAAGGGAGTTTGTTGGGTGGAGGAGTGAACATGATTGTTGTACCCAAACTCAGCCATGGAGAGGAGGTCTTCCCAATCATCCTGTTGCTCATTGACAAAGATGTGGATATACTGCTGCAGTTCTTGGTTGATATGCTCCATCTGTCCATCTGTCTGGGGGTAGTAGGTGCTCAAATTCCCAGTAGGTGGTACAGCTCTTGAGTGAACTCTGCAACAAACTGTGGTCATCGATCAAGAGGAATGTGCCTGGCAATCCATGAAGCTTCTACACATGGCACAGATAGAGTTGAGCTGCTCCAAGCACAGTGACAGTTGTATGAGTAGGTGCTCAAATTCCCAGTAGGTGGTACAGCTCTTGAGTGAACTCTGCAACAAACTGTGGTCATCGATCAAGAGGAATGTGCCTGGCAATCCATGAAGCTTCTACACATGGCACAGATAGAGTTGAGCTGCTCCAAGCACAGTGACAGTTGTATGAGTGGGAATAAAATAAATGAGCTTGCTTCCCAGCAGAGTTGACTATGTACATTACTGCATCAAACCCATTGGACTCCAGTAGTTCCACTACAAAGTCCACACTGATGATGTTCCAATGATTCTCTAGGACTGGGAGAGGGTATAACGTGCCCATGGGCTTGTGCCATGGAGTCTTGATGCATAAGCAGAGATCACAGGTATGACAGTACTGACCAATGAGTTGAGACATCTGGGGCCAACAATAATTCTGTGATATGAGTTCCAACATCTTCCAATGCCTAGGGTGGCTGGCAATGAGCAAGTTGTGGTGCTGAGAGATGAGTCATCATTGAAGCTGGGAATTGTTAGAGATGTAGATGTGGTCATGGAAGTATAGGATGTCATCCTTTTCTGTCTACTCTGCTGCACAAAGTGAAGGTGTGGATTTCTTTCTCAGCTCCTTCACTGCCAGAGCCACAGCATCCTCATGTAAACTGCTATGGTTTGCATGATGAATGTCACATAGAATACTATGCTCCTTGCTCTCCAAGGTAACACCATCTAATGCATGGACTGTAAACAGATCAGGTTGCAACAAGAAAATACCTTGATTGTCATTGCTTCTATCTCCATGGTCTGGACAACGAGAGAGCACATTAGTCTTCCCCATGCTGTGGCCTGGGCAATGATGCAGGGAGAAATCGAACCTGGAGAGGTAGAGGGACCAGTGGGCTTGGTGACAATTAAGTTTCTTGGCAGTCATGAAGTACTTGAGGTTCTTGGGGTCTGTCCAGATCTCGACCTTGTGTTGAGCACCCTCCAGAAAATGTTGCCACTCCTCCAATGCCTGCATTATCACCAGCATCTCTTTGTTGTGGATTTTATAATTGCATTCCATAGCACTGAGACTCTTCAAGGAGAAGGCAATGAGGTGCCACTTCTGGTCCTTGGGAGACTGTTGGGACAGCACTGTGCCCATCACAAAGTCTGAACTGTCAGCTTCTATGTGGAAGGGACACGAGTTGTCAGCAAAGGTAAGGATTGGAGTGGAAGTGACCATCTCTTTGAGCTTCTCAAATGCCTCCTGCTGTGCATTTTACCACCTCCATGCCTCCTTGCCAGTGAGGTCGAATAATGGGCATGCATGGTGTGAGAAATATTTAATAAAGCACCAATAGAAATTGATGAAGCCCAGAAAAGACTGCACCTCTGTCTTGTTTGTGGGTGTGGGCCAGGTTGTAATGCCAGAAACCTTGACCAGGTCCATCTCCACCTGTCCATCCAAGATAATCAAGCCCAAGTACTCGATCCATGTTTTCTCAAACCTGAACTTGTCATGATGAAGGTAGAGTTTGTGCTGCCAAAGTCGCTCTAGCACCAGGCATGTGATTCAACAATGTTCATCTAGGTCTTGAGTGAAGATAAGAATGTCATCAAGGTAGACACAGACAACACCTTCCAATATGAGATTATGGAAGATGTCATTGATTATGGTCTGAAAGGTGACAGGACTATTAGTGAGACCAAAGAACATGACAAGCAGTTCAAAAGACCATGGTTTGTGTAAAAAGCTGCCTTCCACTCATCCCCTTCCTTTATCCACACATTGTTATAGCCCCAGCGAACATCAAGTTTGGTGAAATAATGTGCCCCACAGAGTTAGTTGACAAGTTCAGATATCAGGGGCAGCAGATAATGATTCTTGACTGTGATGTCATTAAGTTGTCAGTAGTCTTGGACCAGTCAAAGAGAGCCATCCTTCTTTTTAACAAAGAAGAAGGGTGACTTAGAAGGGTAGATACAACCAGAAGCCAAGCTCATCAATAAGCTCATCAAGTTGTCATTGCTCTTCTGGAGAGAGAGGGTAGACCTTGCAGGAGGAAGGCATGGTGCCCAGCATGAGCTCAATTGCATAATCTCATGGCTTACAGTTAGGAAGTGAGTCAAAGGATTCCTTGGAGAAGATGTTCTCAAAGTCATGCAAGTGAGGAAGCACAGAGTCAATGAAGGATTTGGGTGCACTGTTCTTGTGGAAGGCCTCTGTGAGGCATTGGGAGACATCATGCAAAGGGTTAATAGCAGTATAGAAAAGTTGGTCACCTTCATCAATCTGCTCCACCTCCTCTTTATCATCATCTGAGTTGGGTGCAAGAGTCTGGAACATCTTCCAAGTCCATGTCAGGCAGGGGCATTGGACCAGCACAACATTTTTGAGTATACTGCAATAGTACTTTTCACCCTCAATGTTCCTGTCTGCCTTTGATGAAGCAAGTATGACAACAAGAAGAACAATGACTCATAATGGCTTCATCTGTCACCCAGTCGACCTCAGAATTATGGTCTGAGTTTGGATATGAGGGGTAGTGGATAGCAATTCTTGACTGTGATGTCATTGAGGTGTCAATAGTCTTGAACTGGTTGAAAGGACCCATCCTTCTTTTTAACAAAGAAGAAAGGTGAGGCCATGGGCAACTTTGAAGGGTGAATATGACCAGAAGTTAAGTGTTCATTGATGAACTTGTCGAGTTGTCATTGTTTTTCAGGGGAGAGAGGATAGACCTTGCAGGAGGAGGGCATGGCACCTGGCATGAGCTCAATTGCATGATCCCATGGCTTACAGTTAGGAAGTGAGTTGAAAGATTTTTTGGAAAAGACATCCTTAAAGTCATGCAAGTGAGGAAGTACTGAGTCAGTGAAGGATTTGGGTGCACTGTTCTTGTAGAAGGCCTCCGCGAGGTGCTGGGAGACATTTGAGGTGGCATGCACCTCATGCTAGGGGTTAATAGCAGTGTAGAAAATTCAGTCATCTTCTTCGATCTCCTCCACTTCCTCCACATCGTTGTTAGAATCAGGTGCGAGATATGGAACATCTTTTAAGTCCACATCAGCTATAGACATTGGACCAGCACAACACTTTCAAGTGTGCTGTAAGAGGACCTTTTACCCTCGATGTTCCTGTCTGCCTTCAGTAAAGCAAGTATGGCAATGAGAGGGACAACAACTCATCATAACTTCACCTGTCACCCAGTCAACCTCAGGATTATGGTCACAAAGCCATGGGTAGCCCAAAACTGCCTCCTGCTTCCCCAGTTGGGTCACAGTGAAGAGAGCCCATTCACTGTGGTCCTTGTACTGGAGGACTAGGTCAACAACCTCCCGAATCACCCTGGCTTCATTTGGGGAACTGTCCACATTGTAGACAGGTATGGGTCGAGATAATGAGCAGATATTGAGTTGTTTTTGTTGAACCAGGTGTAAATTGATGAAAAGGTTTATGGCACCCAGGTCCAGGAGAGCAAAGACACCAAGTACTTGCCCTGTATCTATAGTCTGCAGCTTGATCTTCAATTCTAGTGATTGCTGGGAGGGGGTGGACACCACAATGTACTTGCATGGTAGCTTGCACTCCCAATTCAATCTGGGAAGAAGGGAAACAGGTGTGAGAGGAGCAGGTGTGACCTCCATTGAGCTGAGGGATTTGAGAGGGAAATTGGTTGTGGAGTGAAGTTCTTCCTCAAGTGGGTCGACCAGCAGGGCATCAAAGTGGTTACTGGTAGGCAGCAGGAGTGGATAGTTGGAGGGATTTGGGGCATGTGTGGTTGTAGTGGCATGGAGCATAGTATTAAAAGCCACATTCATGAGTTGGTTCTCATCACAGAAAGAAGCAGCTTCATACCAAATGTCAATATTGTCATCAGCTGGGCATCCCTTCAACATCTGTGCAATCTGATTCTGAACCTCTCGATTGAGACCATGATAAAATTTAACCACCACTGGTAGCCCACTTCCATATCCCACCATGTCCACTAAATTCCTAAACTCATCAATAGTCATCCACAGATCGGTGTGCTTGGTAATACAAGGATGACTTGAGGCATGTTGCAGCTCATTGGTGTTTGGAGGGGGGGCAGAAATGTCATACAAACTCCTTCCTAAAGTCATTCCAAGAGGAAAAAGGGAGGGAACCAAGTTTCTGGGCTTGGCACAAAATGTGGTCGATGTAGAGGTAGGTGCACTCAGACTTCATGTATGTAAAGGCCCAATAAATTTTTGTGGTGTCATCTAGGAACTGATTAGGGTGAAGACTGATGTATGTAGAGATCTGCATGGGTTTGGCATACCTGTGTGGGTTATGGGTATGGGTACTCACAGGTATGGGTATGTATCACAATTTGTGTATTTGTGGACCCATACCTATACTCATCACCAAGAGGGGGAGGCAGCCCCAAATATTACTACTAATCTATATAAAATTGTACATATAAACTAACATTTATAAATTAAATAGGTGGGGCAAGCCCACTGCAAGTGATAGAAACAAGAGGCCTTATATACTCCTGGGTGCGCATGAGCCATTTCACCTTGTGTGCACTGAGTTGTGTTTTTGTTGATTGTCAACATGTTGTTTACATACATTTGTACACACTCAACTTCCCTTGTTCCAACCGCTATGCATCATCACCACAACCCCCTCTCACTTGCAAACATGAGGGGGTCGTTTGCTATCACTCAGGTAGCTTCCACGTCAAGACCACCCCTATCACTTGCCCCAGGATGTCCTCATGGCATGACATGAATGGTGGCAACTGTTGTTTGGGTGCATTGGTATGTCTTCTTTGAGCCTCTTCCTTTTGCTTGTCGACTAATTGTTTTTTTTTCTTTCTTTAGTGTCTACACTACTGTTGATGACAGGGCCAGTGACTTAGCCCAGCAGGATGACATAACAATAGCACTCACCCCATTCCTACAATGGCAACCAGGATGCCAGAGGAGAAGATGGATATGAGGATGACATCAACCAGCACCACACCACTCCCACAAGCCACTGTGCATGGCATAGATATGGGGTGTGGAGCAACAGAGGACAGGAGAGGGCAGCAAGAAGGCAATGGGGGCCCAAATGAAGTATGTTTTGTTTCTTTGTTTTATCAACTAATGCCATCTTTTCATTACTTAGGATGTATGCTATCTCACCCACTAATGACACCCAACGCTGGGAGCCAGTGCTCATGGAGTGGTGGATCCCCTACTCTGCCACCTTGAGATAATGCCCATGCCCATGAGCACCTCACGGGGTGGATCCCAGTCTGTGTCACCAGGTGCAGGGGACTGCTACTGCTTTCTGGCCCTTCCTATATCCCACCACCTTGAGATGACATCCACACCTGTGAGCACCTGCTCACAGGGTAAATTCCCATCTTTGTCACCAGGCACAGGGGGCTCTACTACTGCCCCCTGGCTCTACTACCGCCCCCTGGCTCTCCCTAGCTAAAAAATGGGCCCACAATGATACTGCCGTGAGCAACTGCTTGCAGGGTGGCACCCTCCCCAGCATTGATGACAACGACATGATGTTGTCATCATCATCAGCTTCTGTACTCAAGGGAGCCTGCAATTGCAGGTCTCCCAAGATGCAGGAGCTGTTATAAGATGGGAGATGGGGAATTGACCCTAACCCTAACCCATAGCTCATAAACCCACAAGGTGTGGATACAGGTAGGATATGAGTATGCTCAAACGTACCCACAGGTTACCCATGTGGATCCCTAGATGTATGACTTACAGGAGTTGAGGAAAGAACATCCATGAGAATGTGCACCATTAAAGTTGGCAAGGGGGATGGTTTATCTGTGTGCCAGTGGTATTAGGTAGAGCATGAATGTTGGAAGCAGTTGGGGTGGGAATAAATAGGATATTAGATGAGGGACTAAGCTGTAGGGTATTAACAAAGCTTTTGATACACAATTTAAGCGATTTAATTTGTGCATGCAATCCAGTAATGGCACCTTTAAGTGCTTTGACATGTTTTTGGGTGTCCATGGCATGTTGATAGGTCCACTACATGCTTTAAGGTCTGGAGAACAGTTCCACTCGTATCAAGACATTACGACAGACATTTCGAATCACTACAAATGCCACAAAATTGACGTCGAACCTATTTCGCACTATTTCACACTATTTCGGATGACTTCGAACTACTTTGAACCATTTCGTGACATTTCGCAACACTTTGAACGACTTTGCAGCACTTTGAACGATATCGGCTGCCATATAGTTGTCTTGAAACACTTTTGATACATGCTGCACATCTGGAACAAGCTATTTAGTTGCATATCGAGCACTACTGGACACGAGGAGAGAGTACAAGAGAGTTAGAATGCGATAAGTGCATTTTTGTGTTTCAATTGATATATTGAAGTACTTTTACTATATGGGAACACTTTATGTTTCATCATTTATTATTTCTCATTTGTTTCATGATCTACAAGTCCTCATTGTTTGATATATTTGCCTCATGTTTTACACATGTTCTTATTTCCTTTTTAGTACTATCTCTTCATTTTGTATATAGACTTGTATTAGTTAGTTAGAACAAACAATAGATCAATGGGGAACAGCACAAGTTACCCTCTCACTATCATCAGATTTAAGAATCATTCTCTTTAGTCTTATCTTTGCATTACATCTCTAAGTTCTGTGAAATATCGCAAACTGCTTCGAAACTATTGTATTCACTCTCCATTTTATTGCCCATCATCTATTGCCATTCAACAAACACTTCACATTCGTTAAACTCGCTCTTTGATATACCTCGAACCTCTTCAAACTTATTCAAACTTCTTCGGACTACTTCGCATGACTTCAAATCTTTTTGAACCATTTTTGAACCTATTTCGCACATCTTCGAACCTCTTTTGAACCTTTTTGAACAACCTCATATGCTCTTACAGATTATTTGAACCATTCCTTATTATTTCACATTGCTAAACACATCGTATTGGTCTCAGCGGTGATATTTAGTACCACCTCACACCCTTCCTCTGACTCGTGTTATACCATCCGAAGCCATTTAGTAGGTTTTGTTTGGGTTTCTGGGTTGAGTATCATCATTTTGGAGCCCACCGTGAGGGGTTTCTAGATCATTTCATCGTTGAACCTCCACTCTTTCTACTGCTCATTTCACCAAAGGGGGCTCAATGATCTTGACTTTGAATTGAACTCATTTTGCCTCCAACTCTCCTGGACAACCAGGAGACCTCGATATAGTATCTCAACCTTGATAATAGTATTTTGCACTCTTTTGCCATTCATGCTCATGACATCGCTACTATCTTTGACCTCAAAAACATATGAAACATGACATCGCAGGAATTTTGATCTTGCAATTCCTGAAATTTACTTCGAACATGTTGACATCCTTTATGCCAGCTCCCGGTCATTCGACATCTCTGAAATTTGATTCGAAATGACCTAAAGAGCTTCAAAATTACTTCAAAGATCTTGAATTTTTGTTTATAACTTGTGGTATTACAGATCACAACTTAAAGAAGTGACACACTTGCAGATACATCAACTTCGATTCTTACGATCTCTGGGAATCGCTTCCAGAGTACGAACATGGCACTTTGTTCGATGAATTTCGCACTGCAGTATTCAAGTTCTATCCCAAAATAGAAGACAAACAAAAATACGGCATTTCAGACATGGATACACTCATTAATGAACAACTTTGCACTGGTATTTTTGATGAAAACAATTTAGCAGCTTATTACAGGTCATTCTACAAGGTCACAAGCTTCCATTGCTCGAAATGTAGACTTTCAGAAGCCAAACAGACTCGAGCTTTTCTTCACGGCTTTTGAATGAACTTATGGACTAGAATTGCAGATCACCTCGAAGTAAAGGTTCCTAATCATTATTCTGATGACCCATATATGCTGAACGACATCTATGATGCTGCAAAATTTGCTATAGCATCCTCAAATTTGTACCCCATTTCCCAGAAATCAATTTCGACCTCGAATCTATCACAATCTAGCACATCGATCGACTCCGAAGATGTTTCGCATATCCTTGAAAAATTCGCATCCAACTTCGCATCGGTTATCACAGCCTCGAATTCGACCAAATCAGCACCCAAAGTTTCTGTGCCAACCTTGTTAATCACTGAAATTGCACCTTCGACTACATCGAACCCAGCATCTGACAGTATACTGAACAGCTCAAATACTTCAGATGACTTTGAAGCTTGTATTGCGGCACTCGAACAGGAACTGGCCCTCAAAAAACAGCTTGCCCTTGAACGAGAAAATGTCACACTTGGAGATCATTATGTCGCGCCTCCTGTTCTTCATCGCATTGTCCCAGCTTTATTGCCCACATCCATTCCAATCCCATCATCTTTGCCTTTGGTAGTTCCTGCCCAGTCCACTTTGATAATCGCACCTTCATCAGCTTCAAACTCGATCTCGCCTCCAAAACCCTCGTAGCATTTGTCCCCATCATTTCCTATTTCGACCTTGACTTGCCGCTTGCCACTCCTGATATTCTCATCCTCGATCTCGACACCTGTGCCCTCTTCCGATTCAACATCTATTTTGATATTGCCTTTGCCCTCGACACCACATTCACATTCACATTCACCTTTGAAATTCAGTATAGCACCTGAAACTCCATTCACATCATATATCTCCAATCATCACCTTAAGATTCATCTACCCCTCATCCTCGAAAATTTTATTACATCTATAGCAGACAAATATTGCCTCAACTTCATTTTTGCCCCCTTGATTTCACCTCCAATTTCGATTCGACCAGTCCTTCAACTCGATTATTACGACCATGGCTAGTACCATCGACATCATTCAAATTCGCCTCTTTTCCTCCTCGTTTTTATATTTCAATCTCATTCTACTTATTGAAAACATTTTACTATGCTCGACATTCTTCACAATAGCTTCGACAGCTTTCATTTTTATTTGCCCACTTATACCTTCACCCACCTCAATCTCGACTCCAAACTCCCTCGAAAATACCCTATGACCATTTACACTTCACCAAATCTCTTAGAAATCAACTTCAAATGCATCAAAAATCTTTGAATACCCTCGAACCTCGATGATCATACTTTCAAAAACCTTTCGAAATTTCGAAAATAAATAACTATACCTTTCCCTTATCTTTCTATTGTTTTCACATTTCTTATCACTACTTTTCGAAGCCCACGAGACTCTATATCAAATTGAAAAAGAAATACAATGAAAGCTTTTTGTTCTACTCCTCCAACATCTCCTCCAACATTTCTATCTTCCTCCCCAGCACCTCCATCTCCACCTTCATCTCAGCCAATCTAGTTGCCAGCACTTGACAACAAATGCTGGCCTCATCCAAACCCTCAGCCCCCTCAAAACCACGCGACTCCTTTTCCTTTGCCTTCCCCTTTGATGATGTCTTTTTCTCCTTCGACACCTTTGAAGGCCCCACTATCGGTTTGACATCTTCAAAGGGGCCCACGACCCAAATTCGATGAACTACAAAATTTGAAAACAAGTTAGCAATTACCTCAAAATGATTGCAAATGAAGATTGTACCTTTTCTCAGGTGCGAATCCTGTTTCGCGCCCCCAAATTTCTTTGCTTCACCTTTGTGAAGCCCTCGCCTTGATACCCCACCCCAATAACACCCTTGTGCATCCTGGATGCATTTCGAGCATTTCGCTGCACCTTCTTTAATGACACAGCACAGCTGAGATTTGAACCCAGTGCATCGATTGCACTATGAAAGTATTAGAAGCTCAAAAAATCTTCGAAAATAAGTAAAACACTTACTGGGCCCTCAAAATCAAGGAGCCTGCTTGATTCAACCCGCATCTGCTTTGAATCGCCCGCTCCCTCAATCTCCACACTCAGCTCACTTGCGAAGTTTCAAACTCCACTTCAAACTCAGCCATGCTCAATGCAGCTCACCTCTTACATATGCGATGACCACATTTTGAAGCCCAGCTATATTAGTCAGAGCTGACAAATTTTAGTCAGCTCTGACTAATGCCATCATTTCTGACAAATTTTGCACAGCTCTGACCAAGCCTGACAAATTTTAGATAATCCCATCAACCATCACTCCCATCATTCCCACAAAATGAATGTAGCATATGTTATATGCATCGTCCCATCAATCATCACTGATCAATCACTGTTCTCAGCTGAAAAACTCCCTTATTTAGCTCACCATCACTCCCACAAAATGGTCATAACATATGTAGTAGATGGTAAAGTGCCTATTGCCACTCTGCGAGCAGAGGCTCACAGTGGCAGCATAGGGTGCAGGCATTGGCTATGGTCATCAACAGTCCAGAAACAGGCCTATTGTCACCCTGCAAGCAAAGGCTCACAGCAGTAGTGCAGGGCTTGTGTGGAGTACCTACAGGGCTCATGTGTGTCATCTGGTGGGTGGAAAATGTTATTATCAAAATTCTGGAACCTAAAAATGAAAAATAAACATCTAGTTCGTTTAAAAGAAAGAAATTAACTAAAACAAAACATACCCGAGAGCCCAAACAATAGAAGTTCATCATTTGGGCCCCTGCATTGTATTTGTTGGCTTGTGTGGTCATGGGTGCTGACAGGGTGGTGATGCAGCATCGAAAAGCCCCAGAGGGTGGATGAACAAAGGAGGGAAGGTTGAGTTGCCAGAATGAGTGTGTATAGATGTCATCAATCACTCATTCCAGCAATTGCCAGATAGTGATCAATGCAGTGAGTGCATTGATCTCAACAACCCTGGGGCCTCCACTGCCACCAATAGTAAAAATACAGTTGAGATAATGTGGAGGAGTATTCAATAGTATTAATATACTACAATTTGAATTTTATTTTTATGTTTAGTATTGCAAATGCATGATAATGAGTCAAATTCAAGTCAAACTCAAGTTGATCAAGTCTTCAAATCAATGCATTTTGCAGTATATCTGGCCACAACCCTTCCACATCACATTAAACACTTAACTACTTATTCCAGAACATACTGATACACTTTGTGATTTATTTCCAACCCCTATTTTCTGACATGTATTAAGCTCACAAATGGCAAAAATGTGAGAAATAACAACTTGCCATTTTAACTCTGAAATCTATTCTATATTCTTGAGGGAATCTAGAACTGCATGGGTTTTTAAATTTGACTCATTGGAAGATAAGTTATAGCTGTAAAACTATCAAAATTGTCACTTGCCCTGTTGCTCACTTTCTTTCCTTTTAAATAAGATTTTGACTGTTGGAAGGTGAAGTTTGGAGCATAAATATAATCTATTACATGTTTACAAGGTCCTACTCATTTCTGGTGCTTGATGCACAGCAAAGTGACATCTGGGCATCCAGCATCACATTATCCAGCAACTGCCAGATTGAGCAATCGTGCAGTGATGGATATGCATGATCCTTGGAAAATGGCACCACTTTTATTTTTTTTCATGCACAAACATGACCACATGGTCCATGTGCAGCCACAAGATATATAAACCCTCACCAAATGACTTCTTTTTCCCCGGTTTCATTTTATGATGGCAATATTAATAATATTTACATTAGTTTGTTATATGTTATCTACATTAGTTTACTGTCCTGTAGTCTAAATGCAAAAGACCAGTTTAAACTGGTAGTTATGGTTACTCACTTTTTCAGAAAAATAAACCAAACCATGGTTTAGTCTGATTCAGTCTTTGGTCTTCTTCCAGTTTATTAGACTGAGCCTTTAAACACTATAAGTATTCAAAAGGGGCCCCACCTCTAGAAATAAAACTGTCAACATGTACAAATGTGGGGAAATAAAAAAATAATCATAAAACAGGGATAAAATCATAAAAAATCATAGAGAATGCAGAATAGAGTGAAATAAAATGTAAAAAAATATGGGATGAATGCAGAAAATTGCCAAGACCCTTGAGACACCTCCTAGTCCCCTTACACTCCTCCCATCACTGAATCCAGACAGGAACATCAGGGATGAAAGGTCTTGATGCAGCACATTCAGAAATGTCATACTGGACCAATGCCTGTGTCCAATGTGGACTTGTAAGATGTCCTTAATCTTGCCCCAGTTTCTGATAATGGTAAGGAGGAGATCAAGCAGATTGAGAAAGGTGACTAAATCTTCCACACTGCAATTAACTCTCTGCATGAAGGACATATGTGCTACATCAAACATTTCTCAGTGTCTCATGCAGAAATTCCACAAGAATGGAAGGAAGCCAGAGCTTCCAACACTTGAGACTCATGGACACAAAAACATGTAAGGAACTTAGTATATTTTGGGGGAGGAAACTAAGATGCAGTACAAGTACTTGAGGTGTAGACTATATACTACTGGAATAACATGTGATACTGGGATGACATGTGATACTAGGACAGATGATATAAGAGACACTCTTACACTCTCTCATACTTCCAAAAAAATAACCAGAGGGGGGGGGGAGGGAGGGGCAGGTGGTGAGGTAAACATGCTCAGGTTAACCAAAAATAACTTTATGTGTTCACATGAACACTGAGTCAGAGTTGGACAGGTGCAGTGCAGGGGACATAATAGGGTTGTGGATGTTGACAGGGTTGTGGACATTGATGGGCCTGGTGACTGGATACTGCTGGTGAGTGGGTGCTGGTGAGTGGGTGCTGGTGAGTGGGTGCTGGTGAGTGGGTGCTAGTGACTGGGCATTGCTGGTGACTGGGTGCTGGTGACTGGGCAGTGACAGTGATGGGGTGACTGAGTGACAGGGTGTTTATGAGGACAGGGTGACAGGGTGACTAACTGTCCACAAGAAAACTGAGTGATCATCAGACGTCCTGGCCTCGTTGATGACTGGGCAAAGGTTGAGCTTGCATCATCAACAGGGAGTGACAGAGCCTGATTGTGGGATAGGTATGAAAGATGGGTAGCTAGGGAATGCAGCCATCCATCCTGTGGCAGTTCAAGCAGACGGCGTTTGGTGGGCATTGTAGTTGGTGAGGTAGGTGTTCTTGCATGTGACATGGCATGCATGTTGGGCATGAGGTTGAATGGACTGGGGAGGAGCAAAGCAGCATGCAGGGGTGTGTATGAGCTGGCATTGATCATTCTTGAGGATAGTGAGAGTAGGCAGGATATGGCTGTCAAGTAGACACTGAACATGTATTAGATGTGTAATGTTGTTTGTTGGTTGTAGATTGCCATTGAGCACGTTTACAGTTTGTTTCATGTCTTCTGATGTGCAAGCAGTTGTCTGGTGCCAGACACAGTCCTAGATGCTGTTTTGTGGTAGGTGCAGTGGATAGTGCAGGCAAAGGAGGCTGTGATGTGACAAGTGAGTGTGTGGCTGTCATTTTGATCAGCAACTGCATGCAGTGGGTTATGGTAGCTGTTTGGGTGCTGGTGCAGCTCTACTTACCATTTGAAAGGTGGCTGCTACAGCTGGCATTGGAGTAGGCATAGTCATTGAAGCATTGAGGTGTTGGTAGTCCAGAGCTGAGGACAAGGTCTCCATCGAGTGATGATGGGAGGTAGTCATCATTGATGACATTGGGGGTCATTACAAAAGGAGCCATGGTGGGGGACCTGGGTGGTGAACAGGGACATTTTGATGCATAGTCATTTGTGGTTCAGAGTGGGGCAGGGCATGAGACTCAGCCCACATCGACATACATGTTGACAGTGACATGGCATGTCTGGGGGATGTGTGGGGCATTCAGGCAGGCTCATGGGGGATTGACAATGAAGCAGGTTGTTCACAATAATCCAGGGTGTTGACAATGAGGGTGGTGGTCATGAAACAGCTTGTTCAGGGCCAAGCTGGGGTGAGTGGGGGTAGATAAACAGTGGACAGAGTATGGTGGGTGGGGTTTCATGGCATTGCCAGTGATGACGTGGCAGTGGGAATGGGCAGCTCAGATGAGTGCAAACTGGGGGGACAGTGGAGTTCTCTGAATGGTAGATGTTGGTGTCTTAGATAGCTGCCAAAAAATGTGTGCCAGCTGCCATCTGAGTGGTAGATGGGCTCTGGTGATGGTTTTAGCAGTGGTGTGCCATTGTATGCCAGGTGCTGCTGGTGCTTTGATAGGGGGTGGTGGGGCCATTGTGCCAGTGATGCATGCATCAAGACAGAGTATGGAATGGACTGGGGAACTGTGGGTTGACTCAGCAAGGAATGCCTTTTGAGCTGCAGCTGGCTGTTTTTGATGGTGGTGGAGACACGGTGGTAGCCATTGTCCCCAGCACTGGAAACTGTGATGTGGCAGTGATAGGTCCACTATGCTCTTTAAAGCCTGGAGGAGCAAAGTTTTCAATCGTATTGACACACTACGACAGACCTTTCAAACCACTATGAACATTACGAAATCAACTTCAAACTATTTTAGACTTATTTTGCACTATTTCGGATGACTTTGAACTATTTCGAACGCTTTCAAACCATTTTGCGACATTTCGAACAACTTTGCAATACTTCGAACAACTTCGGCAGCCATATAGCTGTCCTCAAACACTTTTGATACATGATGCTTAACCGGAGTAAGCTATTTAGTCACATATCGAGCACTACTGGACACGAGGAGGGATTGCAAGAGAGTTAGAATGCGATAAGTGCAGTTTTTATGTTTCATGATATATTAAATCAATAGGACAAGAACTCTTACTATACTGGGACAAAGTATGTTTCAATTATTGTCATTTCTCATTTGTTTTTACAATTTACAATGTCCTTTATTGTTGCACATATTGCCCTTTATTGTATTCCCCTTTTTGGTACTATCTCTTCAAAATGTATATAAACTTGTACTATTTACATAGAATAACAATGGGGAAGAGAACAAGTTACCCTCTTGCTATCATCAGATTTTAAAAATCGTTCTCTTTAGTCTTATCTTCACGTCATATCTCTAAAGTTCTGTGAAATATCGCAAACTTCCTCGAAACTATCGTATTCGCTGTCCATTTTATCGCCCATCGCCTACTGCCATCCGACAAACACTTCACATTCATTAAACTTGCTCTTCGATATACCTTGAACCTTTTCAAACTTATTCGAACTTCTTTGGACTACTTCGCACGACTTCGAACCTCTTTGAACCTTTTTCGAGCCTATTTTGCACATCTTTGAACCTCTTTGAACCTTTTTCGAACACCTTCATATGCCTATACATACTATTATCCACAGCCCTTACCATTTCACATCACTAAACATTTTGCTTTGGTCTCAGCAGTGATATCTAGTACCACCTCGCACCCTTCCTCTGGCCTGTGTTATACCATCTGAAGCCATTAGTAGGTTTTGTTTGGGTTTCCAGGTTGAGTACCATCAGCGGGTGCTGGGGGAGGCTGGGCAGTGAGAACGGTGCAGGAGGGGGTCATCTGGGAGATATTTGTGGAGGTGTTGAGGTCAGTTGGAGTGGCTGGCATTGGCATGAGGTGGGGGTTTGGTTGAGGCAGGGAAAGTAGTGGTGGTGGTTTATATCGGCATTGGTGTCATTGATGAAGGTGATGATGTGCCTAATGGGGCTGCATTGGTGGACTGGGCAGAGTAACAGGTTCTTAAATAAGATGAACCAATGAGTCAATGAGTCAATGGGTCCCCAAAATTGAGGATAAGAATGCGAGCCAAAGGAACATGTTTGTACAAACTCACTTAATGGTGTTGGCTCAAGAGAGGGGGCTGTGGAGGCTTAGAAGTGAATGCCACTATTCACGAGGTGCTGGTGGCATCTAAGGCTGGGGACGAAGTGGTGGTGGAGAGTGGGCATTGAACAGGGGATATACAGGGTGTAGACAGCATCCTTTTGTGACATGGGCACTATTCTGAGCATTTGGTAGAGGGGGTCCATGCTGGAAAGCTAGCTGCATCGATGGTGCTCTGAAATCCTTCACTGATTCTGTACCCCCTCAGCTACACAACTTTTGAGATGTCTTCTTTAAGGAATCCCTTAACTCACTTCCCAACTATAAGCTGTGGTATCATTTAATCGAACTCATGCCTGGCACAACACCCTCCTCCTGCAAGGTCTATCATCTCTTCTGAAGAATGGAGACAACTTGAAAAATTTATTGCCAAACACCTGGCTTTGGGTCACATTCAACCTTCAAAGTTGCCCATGGCCTCCCCATTCTTCTTTGTCAAAAAAGGATGGCTTTCTTTGACTGGTTCAAGACTATTGGAGGCTCAATGACATCACAGTTGAGAGCCATTACCTACTACCCCTTATCTCAGAACTCATCAACCAGCCTCATGGGGCGTGCTACTTTACCAACCTTGATATCAATTGGAGGTATAGTATTGTGCAGATACAGGAAGAGATGAGTGCAAGGCAGCTTTTTGCACCAATCATGGCCTTTTGAAACAGTTGTCATGTTCTTTGATTTCAGTAACAGTCCTGTGACCTTTCAGACCATGATGAATGACATCTTTCATGACCTCATACTAGTATTGTCTGCATCTACCTCAATGATATTCTCATCTTCACTCAAAGCATTGAAAGTTCATGTGTCTCATCTAGTGATGCGCATGGCTCAGCCCAAAGATGGAAGCTTAAAATTGCTAGGCCTGACCAGGCTGTCAAAGCAGCCTGAGAGGGCCTGCAGCTCAGCCTCAGAGTTGGGAAAGCTGTAAGCTGTGGCCTAGGCCATGGCTTTTGTGTGCTATATTTCTACTTTGAATTACAATGTTTGAAGCTGTAATATTTTGTAGTTGAAGCTCCAAAACCTTACTTCATACAACTGCAATCAAAGCTGCACAACTGTGTACATTCCATATCTATCATAGGTTCAACTTGGTGTCACCTATCATGCATTGTTGGAGCAGACTACATACGCTGCACAGAGGAAGAGACGACATGTTCCTTATAACCTACCTGGGGTTTAGTTAGTCTTAGAGCTAGGGTTTAGCAGAGGTAAGAACACTGTATATCTTCTATAGTACAGGTTCTCCTTATATACATAATAGTAAGGATGTCACATGACTCAGGAATGTGTTTACCACATGTATGTGCAGTAAGCGCAGTAACATGTGTGTGCTGCATGTTTGGCCTCATGTATGCAGCATGCATCAGGATTTAATTTCAACACCCCCCCTCAAACTGTACAGCGCTCTAAGCAGCTAAGTTTGAATCTTGAAAGTAATTCCAAGAGAGTCTCTAAATTTTCTGAATAAGACAGCGCCAAGGTTCTTTGTGAACATGTCAGCTGGATTATCATTTCCAGGAATGAAAACAACTGCGACTTTGTCATTTTCTATGCATTCGCGGGTATAGTGGTAGTGAATGTCTATATGTTTGGTCCTTCTTTCCTGAACTGGATTTGATCCGATAAAGATGGATCCCTGATTATCAGCGCAGATTGGTACGCGCTTCAGTACATATCCAAGTTCCTGGAATAAGGACTCTATCCACACTATCTGTCGACAAGTGTTGGAGAGAGCCATATATTCAGCTTCTGTGGATGACAGTGCTACAGTTTTTTGTAAACGGAACTGCCAGCACACAATGCCACTTGCTAGAGTAGCAAAGTAACCCATTGTAGATCGGCGTTTGACAGTGTCAGCTGCCCAATCAGAATCTGTGAAGGCCTGTAGCCCCTCGGACTTCTCACCATCATAGACAATGTTATATTTCTGGGTTCCCACCAGATAGCGCATGATGTACATCGCTTTGTCTAGATGTTCTTGGCTAGGATTAGCCGAGAATTGCGACATCTTGATTACTGCATAAGCGATATCAGGTCGTGTTCCGAGCATCAGATACAATAAAGATCCAATCACAGACTGATATTTTGATCTAAGCATCGCATTGGGCATTGCTGTGTTTTCTGATGGTTTGTAACCAGTCGGGAGTGGAGTGGGGGTCGCTTTGGCATTTGTCATCTCGAATCTCTCAAGCACTTTGGCAAGATATTCAGTTTGATCGAGTTTGACTTTGCTTGCAGTCTGGGTGACGCACATGCCTAAGAATTCCATGACTTTTTCAGTACTACGGCACTCCCAATGCTTTAGACAAGCATTTTTCTTTTCATCCACAAGTTTCTTGTTCTTCCCCATGAACAAGCCATCATCAACATAGATGAGTGCAATAACAATGCTGCCTGTTTTAGGATCCTTGTGTATGAAAATGCCGGCATCAGAGCTGGCGCGCACGAACCCAATGGTGCACATAAATGCCTCTAGCTCTTTCCACCATGCAAGTGAGGCTTGTTTAAGGCCATACAATGCTCGGCGTAAGCGCAATACTTTGCGCTCTTTTTCCTCGAGTCTGAAACCCTCGGGTTGATCCATATAGATCTCCTCATCTAGTTTGCCATATAAAAATGCAGTTTTTACATCTAGGCCGGTCATATACATGCCTTCTAGAGATGCAAGTGCAAACATGAGGCGTACAGTCTCGTAGCGGACTACCGGTGAGAAAATCTCATCAAAGTCAACGCCTTCGACTTGTGAAAAGCCTTTGGCCACGAGTCTGGCTCGTTTTCTTCCATCCGATTTTACGGAGAAAACCCATCTATTTTTGATCGTTTTTCGATCATGTGGAAGATTGACGATGTCATAGACTTGTCACTTACGAAGAGCCTCTAATTCTTCATGACAAGCTTGTTTCCACTCACGTTGCTGCTGCCATGGTAGGCGCGCAATATCGCGAAATTGGTTTGGAACTTGGCTTATTTTGCTCGATGGTTTGACTGCTTTTGACAACAGCCAGCGAATAAGCTTATCTCCTCCTTCCTTGGTTATCTTTTTAATATAACCTGCTTTGTCCGGTTCCCCCATTGGGTGATCATGTTCTTGATCATTGGAATCGGGCACACTCTCGTGGGGTACCGAACTCGGTCCAGCAACCGGTTCTTTCTGTTGAGTTTGTGGTCATGTTCAGTTATGATCTGAATCTTGACCCACAGATCTCTTCCAATATCGATCACATGCAATGTCTCTCTCTATGTCAGAGGGGAGTCGCTTCTCTCCATAGGTATTGCCAGGACGGTTTGGGATGTTCCTCTGCCTGCCTGATCGACGGGGCAATTGCTGCCATTCCTGTTGATCATCACGTCTTGGACGAAAGTCCTCAGTGGTTACTGGAGGCGGCGGAGGAGGAGCATTTGTCACATCGTCATGTGCTTTTTACTCACTTGGTACATCATCATCATCATTTTCTGATGATGGAGGAAGGGGCGGATCTTGTGGCGGTATAGAATCATCGCCATCCATTCCAGATGAGTGGTCATCATCTTCTGGTTCTGGAGGTGGAAAATCACCAAGGTCTGTATTGGCAGGAGTCTTAGCTCTGGGACAGCATGGGAACAACATTTCATCAAATAGTGCCATAGCACCAATGAATATTGCGCCACTAGGTCGCATGAAATGGTATGCTTTAATGCCATCTTCTAATCCAAGGTACGTCATCAACTCTGATCGAGGAGCCAATGTGTTTGGACGCTTCTCCTTGGGTAGGTAGACGTAAGCACCACAACCAAAAACCTTCAGATCATTTAGATCTGGGTGGACCTTTGTCAGGTCCTCAACCGGTGTCAGCCATTTCAGGTGCCTTATCGGGGTTCAGTTGTATAGGTGTGTTGCATGTTCAATGCAAAATTCCCACCATGATTGTGGTAGACATGCAGTAAATCGCAGGGTTTGCGACTTTTCCATTATTGTCCTTATGGCATGCTCTGCGCGCCCATTCTGTTGGTGAACGTGGGGTGCAGACATCTCTATTTTGATGCCAAAGTCCTTGAGCACATTTTGTAGCTCACGATCTTTGAACTCCCCCCCTGGATCAACACGCCAGCGCTTGATTGTAGCGCCATACTGTGTCAAAGCCACTGCCTGAAATTGTCTGATGGCCGCAGCAGCATCAGATTTCTTTTTAAGGCATTGGACCCAGATATGTGACATTTTGTCATCCAGAAATACAATAAAGTATTTATGTTTATGGTACGATAGTACTGGGAGTTCCTTCAGATCGGAATGTATTAATTCAAAGGGTCTTTCAGCACGTGAATCTGATTCAGGAAAAGATTTTGAGGTCATTTTCCCTTCAGCGCACCCTGGACATATAATTTTGTCTTTAGGAATAATTAAATTCCTTGGGAATTTTATGGTGCTATTAGGCATCTTCCCTAGCGCCTCTTTGGATGGGTGTCCAAGTCGCTTATGCCAAGTCGAGTAGTCTGTGACATACATTGTCGCAACATTGATTCCCTTGGTGCTCAATATATGAGTCCGAGCCCAATAAATAGTGTCACGTTTCATAAGAGGGACGCAATCCATAATTGGGTTTCCTTGCTTGAAAAATGAAATGTGTGTGGAGGAACCACGCACATCACTTCCATCTTGTAAGAAGACGCCCATTGACAGTAATCGAGCATTACAGTCGGGTATGTAGTAGACGGGGTATAATCGTGTTTCACGCGTCTCTGACTTCCCATGACATACTACCTGATGTCTAATGAAGACTGCTCCTTTCCCTACTATATGAGTAGTACCCGTGGCTGTTTGAACCAGGGTAGAGTCCTTTCTTGGTAAAGGCTCGTAAGAAGCAAAATCTTTAATTTCACCAGTGAAGTGTTTTGATGCGCCTGAATCCATGATCCAGTCGGCACCTTTCTTACAATTTCCATTTGCACATGTAACACATATATTAAGATGTAAATTGTTCCATGATACATTTAGTAGCGGTAAGATTTCACATGAAAAGTTCGCTGTGATCAGTGGAATGTTAATTCTTGTGCTTGTGGCAAGGAAAAGGACTGACTTTTCATCATATGTACCTGTTTCAAGCAGTTCATCGACAAGCATTTCGTCGATGGCTTTCCATACTTCTTCATCAGAAATGGCAGGTTCCGATCCAAGGGAGACGCTATCATCTTCTACCTCTACGATCCTTGGTTCTGGTTCAATCCTCCTCCTCTTACCTTCTCGCACTGTTAGGTGCTCTTCCAGCGGTCGCAGATTTTTCGCGCTGCGTGGGAGATTCATTTGCTCGAGGGTGTCTCGAGCCTGCTGATATTCGGTATAGACCGAATGAGAGGTAGAGGCTGTGCCCATGTATGCCTGTGCAGGCAGTCGGCGGCAAGGATCCCTTGTGGGAGTATGTTCACGCTTTTTGATGCGCTGGATGAGCGGCATCGGCAGTATGATGGTGCCATTACCATTTATAGTAGTAAAGGCTTGTGAGGCGAGGTGGGAATGTTTCTCTTTAGGTTTTTCCTCTTTAGTCTTTTTGTCCCCACGTCGTCCACGCTTTCGGGACGATTCTCCATTGTTGCCTTGAGATTGCCATTTGGGGTTTCCCCCTTTGCGCTTGACAGCAGAAAGGTTGGTGGCCTGAGGTGGGCCAATGGGCTTTCCAACTGCTGTGCGCCGTGAGGCTTCAGCGACAATGGAGTCCTTGACATGTTTAAACGTCAAGGCTCTAGTAGCGGTCATGTTAAGGACCATGGCAGATAGAGAATCGTACTCGCGCAGCATCGCAGCAAGTAGAATCATTGCCTGTACTAATTCGGGGATGGCGACATTGGCAGCCGTAAGGCGCTCGAATTTATCAGCCATTTTGGCAATCTCTGGCGCAGGATTTGCAGCCGGAATTTTGATTGCGATTGCAGACCTAAAGTCCACAAAGACTTGGGAGGGGCCATCGACACCATAGTCGGTGCGGATGAGATCCCATACCTCCTCAGCAGTGTCCTTGGTGTTGGCACGCTGCCGAATAGAGGGGGCCAGGCGGAGCACTAGGCTACCAATCGCCTGGTCATTCTTATTGTTCCAGGTCTGGAGCTTGGCATTAGCTTCCGCTACTAGTGCAGCATTTGTCGCCATCAAAGGAGGTGCCAGGGGTGGTTTTAGTTCCATCCCGCTAGTTATTTGCCAGAGGCCCTGAGACCTGAGCCACGCCTTCATTGAGTCGGCCCATTGAATGTAGTTAGAGCCATCGAAAGTTTGTATGAGTTTTTCAAGAGTTGAAGACATGATGTTTTAGTGGCAGCTGGTAAAAGCACTCAATCAGTCCTCTTATTCAAGAAAACACGTTCCATAATCTCAGGCAAAAACACTCCTTCAGAGTGGTTAACCCTAGTCAACCTGGGTTTTTAAATGCAGCTTGCAGAGAGCGCAATGCAGCTCATGAAGAGCGCAAGGTTACAATTTGGAGACAATGAAGTCAACGTCGTTCGCAGCCAGTTAAGGCGCGTTCGTGACGTGCCCAGCAGGGCCCATAACCTGTTGGAGCAGACTACATACGCTGCACAGAGGAAGAGACGACACATTCCTTATAACCTACCTGGGGTTTAGTTAGTCTTAGAGCTAGGGTTTAGCAGAGGTAAGAACACTGTATATCTTCTATAGTACAGGTTCTCCTTATATACATAATAGTAAGGATGTCACATGACTCAGGAATGTGTTTACCACATGTATGCGCAGTAAGTGCAGTAACATGTGTGTGCTGCATGTTTGGCCTCATGTATGCAGCATGCATCAGGATTTAATTTCAACATGCATGAGAGTTAGACTTGGTGTGTTTCAATGCCAATCTGATTGAAGATATCTTCTGTTATGATAATATTTCACTTGGAGGACAATCATGAAGCATTTTTGTGAGTTTTATTTTTGTAAGCATGATGTTATACTCAATTCTAACTCATTTTATTGATTAGTGGCTAGCTCTGAAAATTTGACCTGATTGATGAATGCATAGATGAAAGAATCAGCCTTAATTTTATGTATAGGGGAGTGAGGGATATTGACAATGATGAAGCAGAGGATTTGCCCAAAGAAATCTTGCAGCTCAAACTCTGGTGCTCTATGTGGTAGATGAGCAAATTTGTCAACAGCAAGTTGATACTGGAGTATGAGATAGTTCACTAGGGGGGCTTACCTGGACAAATGACATATCTCGACTGTGAGATCTGAGTGGAACAAAGTCAGAAGCATGCATGATATCACCACCCCACTATGCAAAACTTCGCTTTCTTTTCCCCTTCTGACATTTCATTGACCAAGTCTCTATGCCCAACCTTTGCAGCTCAGAAAAAGTATAAGCCAGTCACACAGAAGACTTGACCAGTTATTACAGACCTCCCCAATCAATTTTGCATTATTTGAAATATTACTGGTGATCTCCTTGAAAATATGCTGAAGTTAAATGTACATACTCCAATCTTTGTCCCCTCCCCTTGATATTTGCTTGAATGAAAAGTTATCATTGACAAGAATCATCCCAGTGATTTTCTCTGGCCCAAAGAATGAAAACTCATGCATGATTTTATTCAGAATAAAAAAACAGGTTTTGCATGGAACAACAGTGAATGAGAAAGTTTTAGGCCTGACTTCTTCCATATTCTGCTCAAAAATCCATTTTCTTTACCCCAAACTACCTTGACATTGACTCAGACTGTCTTGAAGCACTTCAAAAAACTTTGAACATTGACAAAGACCTTCACAAAACTTTCCCAGACCCTGAAACTGATCAGAATTTCCTCCTTTCCATTTTTCAATATCACACTCACTAATTTGTTTTCTTCTAGTGTACAATAGAAGTTGCAATATCACCATATAGAATGGTCACACAAATTCCAAAAAGGGTTTTTTGGCCATGATGATTTACTGAGCCTTTCCCTTATTTTCTATTTTGCTGTTTCTCTTTCTTATGACTTCATTTCAAACTTTCACAAAATTTTTCTATTTGCAAAAAAGAAAATAATATTACAAAAAAAAAAAAAACCCTACTCTTCCAACAGCTCTTCCAAAGCTCCTACCTCCTTCCATAACATTTCTATCTCCACCTTTTTCTCTACTATTCCTGCTACAATACACTGGCAGTGCATGTCCCATTCTTCCTCTACTTTGATGGCCTTAATGGTCCTCATTGGTTGAATTCAAACTACTAAACAATTCTGGTATTTGTTAGGAAGCCTTTTTACAAACTTCAAAATATCTTCATACATGGTTTTGGGCACATAGCCCATTTTGAAGTCCCATCCTTTGCCATCCCAACCTTGCCAGCCTCATCCTTTCAAATCCCCTTTCTCAAAACCCCCTCCCAGTAGCACCCTTGTGCTTTCTGGGTGCACTTTGTGCACTTCAGGGCCTCCTCTTTCACAATGCAGCATGGCTGGAATTTGAACCCAGCACATTTATTGCACTACAAAGTAAATTCATCAGAATATCAAAAATCTTGAAGAAATTTTGAGTACTCACTGGCCCTACAAAATTGAAAAGCCTACTATTCACAAACTTCATTTGTTTTGCTTCAAGGTCATCATTGCCTACTATATCAGCCTCATCCTTGTGGACTTCCTTTCCTGCTGCCTTTCATTTTGAAATCCCTAGCATGACTGTGGGAAGCATCCTTTCTTCTTCATCCTCCTCATTGCCAGCCTTAGCCCTCTCAATAGCTTTTGCCTCAGCAGCAAGTTGTGAATTTCATCGCTGCAGTTTGCAGCCTCCTCTGCCTCTCATCTTACCTCCTCCTCCCTTCATTCCCATTCGACCTCCTCAGATAAATCCTGGAATAACAAGTCCCCACTCCATGAAAGCCATTCTTGATGAGCCATCAGTTTAAACAGTTTGAAGACTTCAACGATGACCTTTTGTATGGTTGAGTCACATTCCTCCTCCAAGTCATTAGCCAGTTCATTATATTGTGCCTAGGAAACACCATTTTAGAATCCTAAAAACAGAGTACAAACCCGATGATAGAGCTCCCTATTGCCCTGCACTCATACTATGGCATTTTTTATGATTGTGTGCACCTCTTGGATGACTTTTATTCACTTTGCATAGCACACTTTTGTGCATCTTAGTGTGCTTCCATGCACTTTTATGTGCTTTTGGCTGTCTGTGTGCACTTTTATGTGCTTTTACATTTCTACTGTGCCTTTGGACCACCCTTAGCTGCCTTCTATCATGTGCATTAAATGTGCTTTGTTAGGCTTCAAACTGCCTTCATGTGCCCCTGCACTCATTATCTGCCTTTCACAGTTTACTGTGCACTTGATGCACCTTTATGTGCTCTCTTACACTTTGCCAGCAATTCATATTCTCGTTGTGCACTCCTTGCACTATTCATTTATTCCACACACCAACCTTTTGACTTCATCTGTTGTGCTGCACATTATGGCTTCCAGCTTACTAGGCAATTTATTCAAGGTGCATTGCAATTGCATCATGAGACAACCACATGTTCTCATGTAATCTGGACACTTTGCATCTATTTGGTGCTGCACTGTGCACACTTGGGCACTTCCATGTAATTTGGGCACTTTGGCACTATTTGGCATCACACAGCATCTCCTTATAGTTCTTCCACATTTCCAATCAGCATTGCCTTCTCTGGTAACCAGCACAGGTCAATCACATCACTATTACTAATGCACAGCACATGACACATAACACTGAAGTGGGTGGAGCACATGGGACCTAGAGTGCATCAAAAATAGAACATTGCACTGGGTTAGTTAGCATTTGGCTATAGTGTGTGCAAATCTTATTGATTGAGGTAGCCATTGTTTGCATCCCTCATCATATAGCCACATTTTGTGCACTATTTGCACCTCTTTATCCTATAGTTGCATTCAGGTCTCATTTGCATTCCTTGTTTGTGTGTTGCCCCTTCGACATACTCCAGAATTGTCCTCATCTCGTTACACCTCCCACATTTACCACCCACTGCCATTGTACACTTTTGCACTCTCATTGCACATTTTTCTGCACTGCACTTTTTTTGCACTTTTATATTGCACACTTTTTCACCACTGTGCATACCTCCCTTTCTGTGTACACAACTTAGTGCATGCACCACAATTCATTGAACCAGCATCCTTAGCAGTCATCTCACCTTGAAGGATGATCTGAGGCCCCCTAAATGAACCCCTGCACTCTGAGCACACCTGCAGCTGTAGATTTTGTATTCACACCTTCTGTTGAGACTTTGCACTGAGTACCAACTTAACATATCAATGAAACTCACCTTTTGCTCACAAAATCCTCTTCCCCAAGCTTCAAAATCAATTTCCTCTGCAATATGAGACTCAGGCATTGACTTCACATAGTTGAAAATGTTCTGTTGAAGACTGGTAAGAAGCTACATAATAATAGACAATGGGAATTTGAGATTGCAGAACAAAACTGGCATTTCAACATTGTTTATAATTTTAACATGGTCTTGTGATCAGCACATGATTCAGTTCAGCTGACTGGGACAGTCAGGATTTCAGTAAGGGGGAGGATGATAGGTCCACTTCACGTCTACTCCTCTGAAACTCAACTCACACATAGCCTTACATTCCTACCACATTCCTATGACTCTATGAATACTCACAGACATCTATGAACTTCACAAAGTAGCTGCAAATATCTGCAAACAATTTTTGAATTTCTTTAAATATTTTTGTGCTATTTTGCATTACTTTGAACTATTTTGCAGCACTCCAAATGCACCCAGCTGCCATATCTTTATCTTCCAAGTCTCATTCAGCACTTTTACACCTTCTCACACTGCATGGCAAGCTTATCAAACATAGGATGAGAATCAAACACATGTTTAGGATGCAATGAAACTTTTTACAAGTCTTGGATAATCTATTAGAACAATAAGATACATGGGTCTGGACATACTGTATCACAATTTTGGCTGCTCTCTTTCCCTATCAGTTGTTATTTTTCTTGGTGATACAGGTTATCCTTTTCATGTTATATCTTGCCTCATGTATACCTCATGTTTTATTTCCTTTTTAGTACTGTCTCCTCAAAACTTATATAAACTTGTCCTAGATACATAGTAAGGACAAGAAGAATATCATCTTCACATCTCTATTGTCTGATTTAACAGCTGTCCTTTTGAGTCCAAGCTTCATGTTTTAGCTCTAAGTTCTGTGAAGGGTTGCAAACTTCTTACTTCTTCAAAATCCCATACTAGCCTCTCAAACTATCATCTATCATCTTTCTGATCTTGTCATTATCACACGTTATCATAGTTGATCCAATTCTCCTGTTGACATTATCTGTAACCTCCATGAACAGCCCTGCAGAACTTTTTTTTACCTCTTCAAACCCCTTTGAGCCCATTTGAAACTTGTTCGCATACTCCTGGTTAACAGTGGTGATATTTAGTACCATCTTGCACCCTTCTTCTGACTTGTGTTATACCATTCAAAGCTAGTTTACAGGTTTTGTGTGGGTTTCTGGGTTGAGTATCATCAGCAGGCATGCTCATAGGACCACAGGGATAGGCTCACCAGAATCCAGCTATCTGCACCTGTTACCATCCTCCTTGTTGTGAAATTGAGCCTCAATATCAACAAAATGGCAGAACACTGTTTGCCATGCCTTTGGCAATGTTCCCTAGTTTTTCTGAGTGGATATCAGCATTTTGTATTGAGTTTATTGAAGGCTTAGGTTTATTTTTTTGTATTATCATTCAATTGGCATATACTATATATCTACTTTACTGACTAACAAAATGAACAAAAATGAACTTACTTGAGGAGGGCAATGAGGAGGATGGTGGGAGCACCAACAAAAGTTTAACTTACTAAGTAGTGGTCAGGAAGAAAGTGAGAAAGCATGTGAAAGCTAGCGAACAAATGTTGATATTGTTGAAAATATTCAATCCTCGGTTATCTGGGTTCAATCCTCATTCTGAAGGTGAACATGTAGTAGTCATTAAGCCTTTAGAAAAGCAAGGTATTGTTAAAGCCATGCATCCTCATTTGGTGGAAGTAGATCTTGAGGCTGGTGAAGGCATAGTAAATGTCCTTTGGTCCAATTTGAGGAAGTATGTTGTTATTGGTGACTTTGCTGAGGCAACAAGCAGAGCTCCCTGTGGAGAAAAAGGATGGGTGATAGAAATTAGTGGTTATGAAAGTGTTCAGACCGCTAAATGGTTGGAACAGCAAGACATAAGGGTTGGCATAACAGCTGTTGGAAGGGGTAGCATACATGGTGGTGTACATCACAATATGCTAACAGTAGGTATATGGCCAAACCTCTGAAGGCATCATATCAGCCTACCAGTTTTACCAATTGATTCAGCAATAAATCCACCTGGCACTCTAAGCTCTGGGAACATTTCCAAATGCATTGACACATCACCACACATGCTCCCAACTTCTACAAGCCCCACAAAACCACTCCAAAATGGATTTGCAACACTTCAAACCATTTTGAATGACTTTGAATGAGTTCAAATGACTTTGCAGCACTTTGAATGCCTTCAGCTGCTGTATGCCTATTACACCACCATTCAGACACATGCAACACACCTTGCATGAGTTAGTGCATCACATATCGAGCACCATTAGACATGAGGAGATACAACAAAGGGCTTTTAGGATGTAATTGTGGCACTTTGACATTTCTATGATATATTGGAACAATAGGACAAGTACTTTTGATACATTGGGACTCTATACATTTTCCTTCTCATTATCTCTCATTTATTTTTATGATTTGCAAATTTCTTTATTGTTTTATATCTTGCCTCATGTAGTCCTCATGTTTTATTTCCTTTTGAGTACCATCTCTTACAAACATATATAGCCTTGTGCTAGCTACCTAGAAGAACAGAGAAGAAATCATCCTTTTATATCCATCGTCTGATTTGAGAGCAATACTCTTGAGTCCAAGCCTCATGTCACAACTCTAAGTTCTGCAAATCTTCATGAACTTCCTTGAAATTTCGCACTAGCCTCTCAAAACTATTGTCTCTTGTCTATCACATACCATTATTCTTTCCAGATTACAGAGCTGAAAATGATCCAGGACATGCACAGTGAAAAGAGTGCATGTTTTGGTGAAGCTGGTGGGTAGCAAGTTACTGCTTACCAGGTTCAAGGGAATTCTGTGCTCCTCTTGACACTGGCAGATAACCATCACTAAGTGATGTATTCCATTCGTATGCACCACATGGATGTAACTGTTGTTCAAGGCATCGGCAGTGGGTGGTCCGAATGTCATATCAGCATCGGCATTGGCATTTGGGGCAGGAGTGGGAGCAGACCCAGTGGGGGCAGGAGCAGCATCAGTCCTCATGCATTTAGCTGTTTCAGTAGCATTAGGCAAATATGGATCAAACCCATAGATGTCTTCATAAGTGTGTTCAACTTTATGTGCATCATGGCCATTAAAGAAGTATTGTAGGCTATCATCAACATATGTATCATGAGCATGAATCAGAAGCTCATCAAGGGAATTAAAAAATGCTTCATCATCCTCCACTTCATCTGCTGTTGCGATTGCTATTGCCATTCCTGACTCATGATATGGGGCTGAAGCTGATTTGTGACAAAGGATGAAGCTAATCAGGACCTTCCCAATTGGCCAACTTTTGTTCTGCTTTATCCTTCATGTCCTCAAATATTTCCAGATATTCCATTAGAAACTGAAGAGCATTGCAAATTGGCTGATTTGTCTGGTGCTGAACTAAGAGGTATATGCCAACCTCCCATAACTCAGCCCTGCAAAAGTGCATGCCAGTCCAAGGTTCAATGTGATGGAAGGGATTTTGCCTGTGTGTTACCTGCATACATGTTCAGTAAATCATGCTTCCTAGTGAACAATTGACACATCTCCAAATTGCCTATTTATTGAATGAACAGTGGTTGCAAACTTGTTTGTTGATTGACCATGCCTGCTGAGACAGAGATGCTTTCAGCAGTTCATTTATTCATCTGACAAACTCCAAGACATAGTCTCACTGTCTCTGTTACCCCTAACACCTGGTGGACTACATGTTGACACCATCAGGTTTCTACCACTACCATATTCTGAGAACTGGTATGATGAAGTGGTAGATGAGGGTTAGGAGTATGTGAAATTAGCATTATCACAACTGACTGATGTTGGGAGTCACTCGGTGACAATGGAACCAATCAGCACAGCTGCATGGGAATAGATGAAGGAAGGATGTATGTAAATGCTCCACCATTGGTTATCTGGACAAGAGTCTTCATCTGGTGTACAACCCCAGTTGTAATAGTCACACCCCTATGGCAAGCACCTGAAAAATGGTAGCCTTTAGGTTTACTGGGCTGACAGCACTGCTGACCCCTCAGATTGTAATAGTCACACCCCAATGCTTGGTATTCCACCTGGTCCATGTGACAGGTTTGACAGAAACTGGAATGGTGAAATCCTGGTCCATGCCAAGTCAGATCCCATGCACCAAAACCCACCTTAGCATCACACTGCCTCCTTGATTCCATGTCAACAAAATACCCTTTGAAAAAATCAAAGCATGCTGACACCACTGCAGGTTTGCACAGGAGTCAAGTAAGAGGAGAAAAGAGCTCATGTCAAGCAGATCTAGGAGATAAAAATGGCTGAGGACAAGCTATAAGCCAAGTTAAGGAACTCAAAGAATAGGGTTACATAATAAATATATACAAAAGGTGTTCTATCTGAATCATAGGTACATTGGAGATACTCTGGGGGTATGCTATGAATAGAGAAAATAATTGTATATGACTCCTACACATGGTACACCACAATGAAGAATAAACAGGATTGGAAAACAAAAACAAAAACAAACACAAAAAAAATGATGTGACACTAGTTGTGACATCCTAACCTGGGCTTGCTGTAGCTGAACAGTCTTTGAGTTAGGTTGCGATACATCAACTTGGGTATCTACATATTAGGAAGCTTAACCTGACCAAACCCTACCCTAACTGGTTACCAAAAAGGCCCTAAGTGCAGAGGCCTCTAAAAATGCTCCTTACCCCTGAACCTGGGATAAAACTAATCAACAACCCTAGTGTTGGTCCAGCAACTCTTCCTTCACTAACAACCTGGGTGTCAGGAGAAGCAATTCTGAAAGAACCACTGACCACCAGCCATGGCTAGCCACTCACGAGATTATAATGGAATGATGCATGGGTCATTTATAATACCTACAGCAAGTCAGCGACTAAGCTTGATACTGCCTACTGCTTTTGGAGAGGTGGAGAGGGCAAGTGGTTCAATTGTGACCAGCTTCCCTGCAAATTCCACATCATGTTAGGTGTCTTCTTGCAGCTCCCACTTGACTGCCCATTACCAAGATCTCTAAATGGTGTCCAGCACCACCACCTTGAGGGTGACCCTCCAAAGCACCAGTGAGATGCTGCATGAGGGGATGGCCTTTACAGTGGATACTGGGAGGGTCATAGTATCCATGATGTTGGTTCTGATTGCATACAAGAACAAATGTACATGACATGCACGTGATAAAATCTACTTGTTTGAGGAGCTGGTCAAGTTGTCATGAGTTTGAATGTGTGCTATAAGTTGATGTATGGCAGCTTGTGTCTCATGATGTATTGTTCATGTAGGTAACGTGTCTGTCAGTCTTGGTAATGAGTGGGAGTCAGTTTTCTTTAGAGGGTTTGATAAGAGCAGTCCAATGAGAGTTGACAATGTGTGGAGACACACGTCCGATTGACTAGGTGCATTCGAAGTTGCAGAATGCTCAAGTCCAACTATGGGGATCATAGCCAGGTCAAGACTCAGATTTTGATACCACCTGTTCCATCATATGTAAAAATGTGATGTTGTACTAGCTGATGAGACACTTACCTTGCCTGAATTAAACCAACATTGAACTTCATTCCTTGGACTCTCATAAGGATTTGGAAATAGTGCCAACATGGGATGCCAAGGTTGGTGCCCATGCAGCAGACACAGATATAGTAACCATCAGCCAAGATCACAAGATGATGTGATGCATTGGTGCCAAGATGGGTGACACAAAGGAGATGCTTGACATTCAACCCTTGGCCATCAGTAAGCTGTAGCAACCACTTTGCAGAGATTCTCACATTGTTGTTGGCAAATGTGTTGATCATTTGCTGTATATACAATTAGCTCTTGAACTGTCATCCTGACATGTGATGGCTGCATACCTTCTCCTTGTCATTCTCCCAATCATATCCAAGCAATTCATCCACCTTAATGCAAGATTCATTCTTGCAAGCAACATTCAAAGAAATTCCAAAGAGCAGCAATGGTTTTCTTACCCAATTGCAGATCCCTTCAAAGCATTGAAGCACCTTAGTCTTATAGTAGCAGCTTTGTTGCATTTGGGTGTAGCACATGTTGAGCACAAATGTTCCAAGGTATTTGTGGCAAAACTGAAGTGAGCCCCTAAAGATTGACTCAATATTGTTCTCGTGCTGTTGGCAGGAGCTCTATAAGGAAGTGTCAGACTACAGCCAGTAGATGGGCAGAAGGACATGAATGTACAATGCAAACACGAGCCAGCTCCTGCACTGTTTGACCCTTCATCCTCTCATTGAGACCTTCGAATAAATGAAAGAGAGTTTTCTTGGGGCCAACAATGACCTTGTTGACATGATTTTCATCCTCGCAGCAGCTGTTTGTCCAAATGCCTCCAGTAAAAATAGAACTACTTCATGCCCATGCCCACTGATGTTGACATGGGTACAACTCCTCATCAAGATATTGACAAGCAGTTGGGAACTGAGTCAAGGTGTTTATACAATGAATCAAATTCATCAGGGGAGACAGCATGGTATGTTGCTCAAAAGTTGCAGTTAAAGTTCACAAATTCAGCCCCGAGTGAGTTGCAGACATTTGTTGAAACATTGCCAGAAAGATGATGCAAACAAAAGATGTGGTGGGTGAGGGGCATGATGTCTGCAACAGCATGAATCAGTGATGTGTGGTGGTCCCTCACGAAGACTTCAGGTGGGCTGTTTGTGATTTTGAGATAATATTGGAGAATCCAAGTGAATGAAGAGATATTCTCCTGGCATGTAGAGCATACCAGAGATTTTGAGACTTTCCATGGTTATCAATCCCAATCCCTATACTGAGAGGATAGCTGCAGTTGTTGCAATTATAGATGTCATCATAGATGAGGAGATCAAAGTAATGAAGGGTAAGTGCAACCTGGAGATGTGATTGCCACCAAATAGCTGTAACAACTTGATGGTCATCAATCTGCAACTGGTGTTTCCAGCCCTCATCTGCATGTGCTCGCAGCCATGCAACAATGGCATTAATGTCACCACCAAGTGCAGCGACCTCATCATGTGCCTCACAATGTGTGATGTTCATGATGTTTCCAATTTGGGGGTTCAAGAGGATGCTTGGTATCATAATCAGGATGTTGCTTGACAAATTTTGAGATGTCTGATCAGCCAAGATTTGTTGTCAATGAAATTGCAGAAATGGCAGTGCACAATTTTTTTGTAGGTGTGCAGGTTGCATTGCCACCCTAAAAAATTTCTGGTGCATGGTTGTGGACATGTTGAGCTTCCATTGTTCTGTTTCAGGATCCTGAATGATATTAACATGCACCTTGCAATCAGTTTTGTTGGATTTCCCTTTGTAGTGGTTGGCAGGATCAATATCTATCCTGTTTTGGATCATGCAGAGGTGGTAATGGTTGCATTGGAGTGTAACATGTCATATATCACCATTACTGCTCTTTCTTATTTGACCCTTGACCCATTTGTGCCCACAGTGATGATCGTAGCATCCAAGTCTTGAAAGAGCTGAGTTTCACATGCATGGGGTGGAGCACTGTACACTTCAATATCCTGTGATGCTGATCGCCTGCACTTAGGCTTGCTGTCTGATGGAGATACAATTTCAACCAACACATCACATAAGATGGGGGGGGCAGGCTTTTCATTGCATGGAGATGTGATTTTAACCAATGTTGTCCCACATGTAGGCTTTCTGTCTTTGGGTGATACAATTTCGATAGAAAAATTGTGTGACATGCAGATGGGAGTGTGTGGACTGTGCTTCTTCTGAACATGCTAAGGGGGGTCACCAGATTGATTGGAGATGCCAAAACATTAAATTTTATCGACTGGGGAGATACAAGATCAGTTGTATCATGGAACTCTACTTTCACATTGTCAGATGTGGTCTCAGAGAAGGGGGATTCTTGTTTGAACAGGACGACATCTCTGCCTTTTGATGACAGGAATTGTGTGACTTTGGGTGGTGACATGATGGTCACTGAAGGACTTCTGCTGGCCAGCAGATGCATAGGGGTAGAGATGGTATGAATCCATGATTTTTTGCTGCCTGGCAGGTCAGGTGAGTGTGAGTGAGAGTGGAGGGTCTACAACAGGTCACCAGGTTTTTGATCTTTTGTGAGAGATGGGAGCCAAAACCATGCTGGTAATGGGGTGGGCACCTGATGATAAGAGGATGCAGAAGTCTGATGCATCAGACTACTGTTGAGTAAAAATAAGATATTGGAAGCTCGGGGTTGTGGCAGCTTGACAGTTTGATGCAGCTTTCAAATAAACCTATAGATGGGATGATTCATCTGCAATAATCAGCAGAATTAGCTGGTCAATTACTCATTTCATGAAGGAGTCCAACTTGCCTTTGGTTTGTGGAGGTTAAAATCATTGTAACCACAGAACATGGCTTCCACATCCAGAGTGCAGGTCGACAGTGATGCAACACATGGCTCTACCCAATCATGGAAATGCTAGTATGAGACAGGTACATAAGTCAAGGACATCCTTTTCCATTGAAAATGCACCCTGATGGTCTTCAACTCAATGCTATTGTAGATACACAATTCACACAATAATTGATTCCACATATTTGGCAATGACTGGGCCATCCAGCACAACAGAGCATGATCTGCTTTGCAGGCCACAAAATTGTGTGCTGTGATTGTGCAACTGCCCTCCCCACTGCCAAGGCCTTGATGATCCATGGTTCCCACTTGAATCAACATTGGAAATCTGTCCAAAGCCCAGACAGCACCCATTGGAGGATTGGCAGGATGTCATTTGCAGGTTGACCATGCAGAGAGTCTCCATGCTGCAAAATACAAAACAATGTCATAACATAGCTGGAATAATGATTTGTGGAGTGGTCGAGGTAGCTGACCTGTGTAACTTCTGGCTGCTGAATTCATTTGCAAAGAGCATGCAATTCTGAGCTGTAGCAGTGCATGCCTGCTTGATGGTACAGCATGCAGGCTTCAGTCATGAATCCTGTAGGAAGAAAAAGGAATGTAGAAGAGGCACCAACAGGTACCAATGTAGCACCAGTCTTGAAATACTGGATTTTAGCAAGCCCATCCAAGACCAAGTCCTCTAGCTATTCTTCTCTGAGTAAATACCCAAGTTTCCAAAGAGAGAATTTTTGTAGAATAGAGGCCGCACACTGCAGAGGTGATGCAGAGGTGACCAAAGCCTTGCAAAACTGTGGAGGGAAGGATACTTGATGAACAAAGATGCTCAAAGAGATGGAATGCAAGCTGAACAGGGACTTTATGGTTGAATACCTCCTGGATGAGCCAAAACTATCATAATCCAATGTGAGCTAGCATGAGCATGGAAATAGTCCCTGGACATACCTTCAAGAAGTGGTAAAAAACTACCCAATCCTGTTTTCCAGGTATCACGAGAGAAAGGGACACAGAGCATGCTGAAGCTGCATGCGCCACAGGCATTTTGTTGATGATGCCACAGATATCCTCATAATCAGGTATCATCTCACAGGGTTGGATGGTCATTGCAGCCATTGCAAAGTGGATTGCATTGCTGAATGTCCAAGCTTTGATGGAGCCCTTGCCAAGGATGGTTGGATAGAACAACTTGACATCTGACATCTTTTCAAATGTAACAGACACAAAATATTGATGAAAAACATAGTACTGGGGTCAGGAGTCACATAGTGTTTGAACTCAAGAGTCGGGGCCATTGGAGTGCCACGAACTCATTGCTCAGGTAAACGTCCGCCATGATATATTTTCAATGCGATGGCCGCTTGTCGTTGAAGCTCGAGAAGGAAGGGCAGATGGAAGACAGAATGATGTGGTCTTATCTCACACCCACCTGAGACATTGCTGGTAAGCCCATACAATGCCATCTTATCCTTCGAAGACCTCAATACCACCAGAGGGGACTTCTCCGACAGCACTCACCATCGGCCATAATGAAGAGATCCTTTGGAATGCTGTCCGTTGCTTGCCAACAACTTGCAGTACTGCCATCCTACACATTCTGAATGTCAGCATATTTGTAACATCTGCAATCCACACACATTTCATTGAAGATTGACACTGCAAAATCTTTGGTACACTGCTGAAATTTTGCGGTGATTTACACTTATTTGAACAGCACCCTCGCACGGAAAAAAATGTGTGAACCAGCATGTACGTGCTAGATTGAGCGAAACATCGAGGTTGCGACGTGGCAACCAACATTGAACCAACATTGAACCAACAGTCACAATGCGTACACGTGACTGACCAATGTCGGCCGGTCGACGGCGAAGTTGCACCCCCAACACGTTCAGCCAGCAGCCCAATTAGGTGATGACCCCGGGTTGTCAACACCGGGGTTCTTGATTAGGTTTATCCCTGAACCCGCACACCATCTCCCTGTAATTTACCGGAATATTTTCCGCAACGGCAAAGTCACATGACATTATTAAACGCGCTTATCACATGACGGTGAACCTCCTCCAGTGCCACCATGGACCCGACAAGTTCTTTATCTGAAGGCTTCTCCCATTTGTCTGTGGGCGATCTAAGCACGCCGCATGAGTCCATATCCAGAAATACGAATCCTACACTGGCTCAAATATCACGCGAGCGCGATCTATTCACTGACGACGATCACAAACCCCTCGATGCGGCGATCATGAAGGCATTCAGCGCTAATAGGATGATTAATGTGGACCCCGATTTGCCCTTACTGCTTTCTTTCATTACTGCTCGAGACAAGAGACTTCTCACTCTTCCGCCGGATGAAGCGGAGGAGCTGCTGACGCGCCAATCGTCCATCAATGCGGTGTTACAGAAAGCATGGAAAGACGGATCATTCAAAGACGTTCGGAAGTTAGGTGCGTTTTGTGTGCTACGCAACCTATTTCCAAACCCTTAGTCGTCATTGAAGCTCGTCATTGAAGCAATCCTATGGCCTTTGGTGCGAGAAGCTCGTAGGTGGTTCTCTGCGTTCTTGTAATTGGGATTGGTGACGACAGCTAAGTTGTAGCAAAAAGGCGCCATCTGCTTCCAAATGAAGATGTAGAACTGACCAGTGCGTAACTGATGTATCTGTTGTGGTGGTTCATGACGGCTTATTTCATCGGCGCGATTCTCTAGACAAAGGTGTTTATTATTCTAGCTCTTGTTTGGCTTTGCTAACCCTATTTTTTAAGCTCTGCGGTCCGCCTGGCGTGATAGTTACTTGGGAAATAATCATCAACTCCTGTTCGACAATATTAACGCACTCCCACGAACAGAAAAGGCTTATTCTAACCAAATTGCCATCGTTCAGAGCTCCGGTACGGGAAAATCTCGCATGGTCCACGAGCAAGCGAACCTGGTCTTCACCATTCCGTTTAATCTAAGAGAAAAGGGCGACAATCAAGGTCCTTTTTTCGTTTTTCGAATTCCTTGGGCGCTTTTGATGTACGAACGCAGACCTGGCCTTCCCCATCCCTGACGATGCTGTCCGTGACTACCTCGTCACAACCTTTCTATCGGATGATCAGCACAATCTGAAAACCAATTATCTAAAGTTTTTCGGTAGTCTGTTCACGGAAGTTAATGACGAGCTGGAGAAATGCTTGGGAGATTTGAGGAAGAAGCAAATTAGAACCGCCGAGGAGCTGGCCAAATGGTGGTCACGTCACCTACAAGACATACGCACAGGATTATACAAAGCGGTGACTAATGGTGCGACTGAGTCCATTCAGGTGTGTGTCTATGAAGACGGCACAAGAAATATCACACTTAGTCATTGCACTGGCAGATACTTCCTGAAATCACGAAGAGACATGAAGACTTACTTGCGAAACGTCGATCGAAACCCGAGGGCTCCGAGGATTCCGATGACACTTATCACGATGTTATTGAGTTTGCTGCGGCAGAATCAGCAAGAGCCGCACTCGGACAGCTCATTCGCAAGCTAGACCGCTGGGTTGGGTCGCACCGTATCAAGCTCATAATCTACTTCGACGAAGCACACCCTCTCACCAAGGTAATACCCAAGAACGACGACGAGAAGACGCTTTATGACTATTTATGTTCATGTCTCAACCAATTTTTGACATTTCCGATGTTTTCCATTTTCCTATCGACTAATTCAAGCTTAGCCCAGTTCGCTGCCCCACGGGCGCTTGCCAAATCTGCTCGCATTCGCGGCGGGAAAGCCGTAACACACGCACCAATTACTGAAACGCCCTTTGACTGCTCCAAGGACCTCATGGTCAAGCCAGGCGAGTTGAGCATCAAAGACATTAGCACAATTCCATTTATGGCGCAATTTGGGAGGCCATTGTGAGTGTTCTTGCACCGTTCCATATTTTCGATCGACATGCTTGACGGCATGTTGCGATAGATTTTGGACGCTGTTACGAGGAGCCGGGATAAAGGCATCTGGACTCCATACACAAATCTTGGAATTGGCACGCGCGAAGCTCGTTGCTTCTCGCGAGATCGACTCTAGCTATTACACCTTCTCATCTGCTGCACGGATGGCAGTTCTAGACATCCAATTGTCACTGGACTTTGAGCCTCGTCGTGAAAAAGTGCAAATCGAAGAGGCTGGTCTAGTCGAGAGCCACATGCGGTTTGCATATTCTATTCCTGATCACCGAGAGTACTTGCGGTCTGGATACCCCTCCGAACCCCTTCTTGCCGAGGCTGCCGCCCAGCAACTCTACATGTGGAGGACGCAAAATCCGTTCATGGCAGTCGAAACGCTTACAAATATCCTCGAAACTGGCTTGCTTGACCGTGGAGAACTTGGGGAGCTTACTGGTCGTCAACTTCTCCTCGATGCCTACCATCGCGCTGTTGAGCTGGAGCAAGGTGATCGCCACAAGAAGACTCCTCCATATTTCAGTGCTGGCTGTCGTCTTACAACCTTCATCAAAATGTTGTACAGCGACGAGTATGCAGATATGGTTCTTGACAGCACCCCGGATAATGTTGAAGGAATCTCATTCAGAGAGGCATTCAAGGACGCTATTATCTGCTTCACACACTTTGGAAAAATGGCAGACGAAACTGGCACAACTTCTACCGCTGCATGGGTAGCTTTCATCCGTCACATGGCGATCATGTGTCGAAACGGGGAACGCAGCGTCGATTGCATCTTACCTGTCCTCTTGTGGAACACTCAGCTGTGCGAGCATGTCATGACTGGTGTGCTTATTCAGTTTAAGCGTCGGAAACGCAGCGGTGCTATCGCTAAATACTCTATCGACCAAGCCGACTTCAATTTTTTCCCGCAAACATTAGAGAAATGTGCACACGGGTCGATCCCCACTTCTTACCGGCCGTACGTCAGCTTAATCATGGAGCTAGGAGTACAAGTCAAACCTCCTGAGGAAGCCAAGACCGCAACTAAATATAAGCCTGACGAGTACTCTTCGTCGTCATCACAGAAATCCGACTGCCCACCTCGAACTCCTCCACCCATCGAGAGAGATCAAGATCACGCAACACCGTCCAAGATGTACATCCCTCGTCATGGTCAACGACACCACCCCAAAGAAGGACACGCCAGATACAACATATTCGCATATGGTTGCTCCCCAACAGTGTACCGCGGCATCGACATCGCCCACAAAGCTTCGTATGCGCTCCTGTTGAGTTCTCGTGACTTCCTTGGAGAGCATCCACGTAAAGATGTCCAAACACTCAAAGCAGTACGGCGGATGAAACCCTTTTGGAATGGGGGTGAGGATTGTTATCACTGGGTTGAACATGACGATATCCTTCATGGCCCTGTACCACCAGAGAGGGAATATTTTCGGGTTGGGAATCGAATGTAGCTTAGTGTTTTAATGTTGTGATTCCAGTTGACACGAAACCATATCAATGTCACTGCAGATGTGGAATGCGCTGCTCAGTGACTCAGTACAAAATATTCTTCTCATGAATGGAGCATCTCTACAAGAGGAATAAGATTGGAATAAGATTTCGGGGAAATTCGGTATTTCGTCAACATCAAGCTTACTAATTAGTTAGACTGATGGCAGATGTGTGAGTAACTAAGTAGCTTAGGTACAGCTAGTGTACAATGGTTCAGCGGTTGAAAAGTAGCTTAGGTACAGCTAGTGTACAGTGGTTCAGTGGTTGAACCAGTGCTTAGCTATCCCCTCCGTCCCCAGCTTACACAAGGGTAGGCAGTATGCCGCTATTGCTCACATAAGCATCAACACGCGGGACCTCCGACCTCCCCGGCGCCAGTTCCCACCCCGATCAACAAATCGATCACCGTCTCCCACGTTGATCAACGCGCGCCACAGCTTCGGTTAACGTCGCGCTCATCATCCCCGATGATGGGCACCTTATTCTACTCATTTTGCACCCATTCCTTCCGCCTTTTTTGGTAGTTAATATATGATTATAAATGTATGATTTCACCTTTTAACCTTGTAAATCAACACAGCCAAAGAGGGGTATGCTGAGAGGTAGAGAAATCTATGTAAATGTTGGGATTAATGTTGGGAGACCTGGGAACAAGAGTCTCACCGTCAATCGCCTACTAGTACATGGGGACTCGGAGGGGGGACTTTTGAAAATTTATGCATTCTCTTGCTCCTATGTCCCCAGGGCTTCAGTGTTGATCAGTTTGCTCGTTGGTAACCATAGATTGTGCTCAGGTCTATATCCATGCCAACATACAAGGTATTGGAAGCCTTGCCTGCATCAGAGTTCAAAACATTGCTACCAAAGACAGAACTTGAACAGGAAAAACACCAGACTTCCAGTTGGACCTGGCCATCAATGGTTGGAGGGTTCTGGGGTTCTGGCAGAATCCATTGGGCTGTAGCAGGCCAGGTAAAAAGGGGCCAGAGAGGACTTGGCTTCAACTTGTAAGAAGTGGCACCCTTCTCCTCATTAGTTGTTGTCCAATTTCAGGGCAGAAAGAGTTTGGGTTTCTGGAGGGTTTCCAGATGGAGGGCAAGTGTAAGGGGAAAGGAAGGCTGTCTGGGCAATTTTCTGCAGGCAGGACTCCTTCTGGATGTTTACCCATCAAGGTGATGTCATCCTACAGCTTGATCTGCCTATCTCTGCCTTTTTGCTATTTTTAGCTTACTATTTAATTTTCAGCTCTATCACATATACTGGGCATCGACAGATGGGTCCTTAGAGTTTTCTCTTTGGATTCCCCTCTGTTATGTGCACCTAAAGTGTCTGTACTATGTAGTGTAATATTAACTTTGGATTCCCCTCTGTTAGCTCACTATTAAGTGAGGCTTTGAGGTTGCCCTTACAGTAGAAAACTTTCTCTTGTGGCTCAAAATCTCGGACACTCTGCCAAGATAGGCAGGTACAGAGTAGAAGGTGACTCCCAGAGCTCCACAGACTCTCTACACACCGTCCCAGACACTCCCACCTTTAGTGTGCACCGCTTTTCACCTGACCCACTGCCTAGTGCCATGGATGCCCCACAGCACATCAATGCGCTTGAAGGCAATGTTGCTGGAATTTGTGCGCAAATTAATACACTTACATCTACCATTGAAACCTTCATTGGAACTCTCCAGTCAAACTCCACTCTGCCCATTTCAACCCCTAGCATGCCAAGCGCACAGGTGCCACCCAATGTGCACCCAAGCGAAGATATGCACATTAAACCCATGCCCCCCACCAAATCCAATGGCATGCATTCCCATGGACATGCATTCCTCAATTCCTATGAGTTATACATTAGTCTACATCCAAACCAATTTGTGGATGATGCTGCTAAAATGTATTGGGCCCTCACATACATGAAATCTGAGTGCGCCTATCTCTGCATTGACCATATATTATGCCAAACCAAAGAGCATGGTTCCCTTCCATTTGCCACCTGGGGGGACTTTTGTTATGAGTTCATGTGACACTTCTGCCCCCTCAATGAATGCCAATGAGCCATAATGTGCCTTGAATCCACTTCCTACTACCAAGCACATCAATCTGTGGATGACTACATCGATGAGTTTTGAGACCTGGTGGACATGGTGTGGTATGGGAGTGGGGCAACCTCAAAGTCTCACTTAAGAGTGAGCTAACAGAGGGGAATTCAAAGTTAATATTACACTACATAGTACAGACACTTTGAGCACACCTAACAGAGGGGAATCCAAAGAGAAAACTTTAAGGACCCATCTGTCGATGCCCAGTATATGTGATAGAGCCAAAAATCAAATAGTAAGCTAAAAATAGCAAATAGGCAGAAATAGGTGGATCAAGCTGTGGGATAACATCACCTTGATGGATAAATGTCCAGAAGGGGTCCCACCTCTTAGAATAGAAATTTCAACATGTACCAACATGGAAAAAACATATAGTAATAAAAGAGGAATAAATCATAGAAAATCATAGAAAAGGCAGAATAGGGTGAAATAAAATATAAACAAATATGGGATGAAGGCAGAAAATTGCCCAGACACCTGGGGCACCTTTATTTTCCCTTACATCACCCCCCTTCTATGATGCATTGCCCCAATGCATTCAAACCTGTATTTGCCCAAAGTCAGATGCTTGGATGCACTGAGGCAGAGAGGAATGTCATCAGTAGAACTCTCTCACCAGTCGTGGGGCATTCACATTGGACTCTGTGACCCAGGAGTTCTCCTCGTACCCATAACCCTTCCAGTGTACCAGGTATCTGAGTTTACCTCAATATAGGTGGCTGTCTAAAATGGACTCAACCTCATACTGAGGTTTGCCCTCAATGACTGTAGGCAGTGGGGGAGGTCATGTCATGCATCCCAGGAATGGATCTGTGGGGGCAGGCAGCAGCTTCACAATATGGAAGACAGGGTGGAGTCTGGACATTGACTGTGGTAGTCATAGGCAGTAGGCATGCGATCTGATGTGTCTACTGATGAGGAATTATCCAAGAAAGTGGTGGATGGGTTTCTTGGATGGATACATGGTGGAAATGTCACTAGAGTCAAGATAGACACAATCACCAACCTTATATGTGGGTGTGGGTGAGTGACACTGGTTGTAGAAGCGTGCCATGTCATCCTTTGCCTTGGCCAAAGCTGACTTCACCTCCTCCAAGGTGTCCTTTATCCACCCTGTGAACTCATTCACCATCTCCAAGTGTGAGGATGCCTGTCGAGGTTTGAAGCCCCATGCATGGGTGTCACCCTGTGTCAAGGAGAAAGGGAGTTTGTTGGGTGGAAGAGTGAACATGATTGTTGTATCCAAACTCGGCCATGAAGAGGAGATCTTTCCAATCATCCTGTTGCTCATTGATGAAGATGTGGATGTACTGCTCCAGTTCTTGGTTGACTCGCTCTGTCTGTCCATCTGTCTGTGGGTGGTAGGCAGTCAAGGTAATGAGTTTGATCCCCAGCAGGCGGTACAGCTCTCAGATGAACTCAGCAATGGATTGTGGTCCTCGGTTGCAGAGGAATGCACCAGACAGTCTATAGAGCTTTCACACATGGCGCAAATAGAGTTGAGCCACTCCAAGTGCAGTGACAGTCATATGAGTGGGGATAAAATGAGCTCGCTTTCCAGCAGAGTCGACTGTGCACATTACTGCATCAAACCCATTGGACTCTGGTAGTTCCACCATGAAGTCCACACTGACAATGTCCCAATGATTTTCTGGGACTGGAATGGGGTATAACTCACCCATGGGTTGTGCTGTGGAGTCTTGGTGCATAAGCAGAGATCACAGGTATGGCAGTACTGACCAATGAGTCAAGACATCTGAGGCCACCAATAATTCCATGATATGAGTTCCAGTGTCTTCCAATGTCCAGGGTGACCAACAATGAGTGAGTCATGGTGCTGAGTGATAAGTCATCGTTGAGGCTGGGGATCATTAGGGACATAGATGCAGTGACAGAAGTATAGGATGTCATCCTTTGCTGCCCACTCTGCTGCATGAAGTGAATCCATGGATCCCTTCCTCAGCTCCTTCACTGCCAGAGCTACAGCATCCTTATGTAAACCACTATGGTTCGCATGATGAATGTCACATAGGATACTGTGCTCCTCACCCTCCAAGGTAACACCTTCTAGTGCATGGACTGTGAACAGATCAGGTTGCAATAATGCCATACCTTGATTGTCATTGCTTCCATCCCTGTGATCTGGATAATGAGAGAGGGCATCAGTCTTCCCCATGCTGTGTCCTGGGCAATGATGCAGGGAGAAATCAAACCTGGAGAGGTAGAGGGACCAGTGGGCTTGGTGATGATTAAGTTCCTTGGGAGTCATGAAGTACTCGAGGCTCTTGTGGTCCATCCAGATCTCAACCTTATGTTGAGCACCCTTCAGAAAATGTTGCCACTCCTCCAATGCCTGCATTATCACCAGCATCTCCTTGTCATGGATCTCGTAATTGCATTCCACAGCACTGAGATTCTTTGAGTAGAAGGCAATGGGGTGCCACTTCTGGTCCTCAGGAGATTGTTGGGACAACACTGCACCCATTGCAAAGTCTGAACTGTCAGCTTCCACATGGAAGGGACACAAGTCATCGGCAAAGGTAAGGATTGGAGTGGAAGTAACCATCTCTTTGAGCTTCTTGAACACCTCCTGCTCTGCATTTTCCCACTTCCATCCCTCCTTGCCAGTGAGGTCAAATAATGGGCATGCATGGTGGGAAAAGTCTTTAATAAAGCACCAGTAGAAATTGATGAAGCCCAGGAAAGACTGAACCTCTTTCTTGTTTGTGGGCATGGGCCAGGTTGTAACACCAGCAATCTTGACTGGGTCCATCTCCACCTGTCCATCCAAGATGATCAGCCCAAGTACTCAATTTGTGTCTTCTTGAACTGGCACTTGTCATGACGAAGATAGAGTTTATGCCACCAAAGTCGCTCCAGTACCAGGCACATAATTTGACAATGTTCATCGCAGTCCCTAGTGAAGATGAGGATGTCATTGAGGTAGACACAGACAATGCCTTCCAGTATGAGATTATAGAAGATGTCATTCATCATGGTCTGAAAGGTGGCAGGACTATTAGTGAGACTAAAGAACATGACAAGCAGTTCAAAAAGACCATGGTTCATGCAGAAAACCACCTTCCACTCATCCCCTTTCTTTATCCACACATTGTTGTAACCCCAATGGACTTCAAGCTTGGTGAAGTAATGTGCTCCATGGAGTTGGTTGATGAGTTCAGATATGAGGGATAGTGGATAACGATTTTTGACTGTGATGTTGTTGAGGCACCGATAGTCTTGAACAGGTCAAAGGGACTTATCCTTCTTCTTGACAAAGAAAAAGGGCAAGGCCATGGGTGATTTTAAATGGTGGGTATGACCTGAGGCCAAGTGTTCATTGATGAACTTGTTGAGTTGTCATTGTTCTTCAGGGGAGAGAGGATAGACCTTGCAGGAGAAGGGTGTGGCACCCAGCCTGAGCTCAATTGCATAATCCCATAGCTTATGGTGATAGGTCTATTGTGTGCTCTAGAGTCTGAGAAGGTCTCCAAGCATATTAAAACTTTTGCAATTCATGATCCCAACCCCTACAAACCCTACGAATTTGATTTCAAACCAATTTTGAACTATTTCAAATGACTTTGAATGACTTTGTGACACTTTGAACACCTTCAAATAACTTCGCACCACTTCAAATGACCTCTGCCACCATATGACTATTCCAAAACCCTTTCGATACTCACACTACATCTGATATGAGCTACTGCATTGCATATCGAGCACTACCGGACACGAGGAGACATGACAAAAGACCTTAGGATGCAATAATAGCACCTTTTCATTTCAATGATATATTGAAGCAGTAAGATAAGTACTTTTACTATACTGGGACACTGTACATTTCAATTACTATCATTTCTCATTTGTTTTATGATTTATGAAGTTTTTTATTGCTGTGCATACTACCTCATATTCTACACATGTTATATTTTCTTTTTAGTACCATGGTGCATTATCTTCCATCTCTATCTTTAGATTATAAGGACGGTGTGGAGGAAGGGTGTCTGCCTTCTGTTTATTGAAGACATCGGAAAAGGTCCACCAGATTTCTGGTGACAGCCGAGGATTTGGCTGTAAGGCCTTCCAGGAAAAAGATTATCTGAAAGGCAATAGCCCCAGGAAGTTTGCTAGCATGCATGTATGCAGCAGCATTGATGAACGAGATTGCAGGAGGTGCTTGGGTATCTGCTGGAAGGTTTGGAGGTGACTCAGGAGTCGAAGGGTCAGAAGACATCAGGAATGCCAGACCTCTATGATCTGTGGAGCAGAAGGTTATTTGGCCAGAAGACCAGTCAATCAATGTATTGTATTGCTTCAGCCAGTTGTGACCAAGGACTGCAGAACAGGAAGAGTCGAGTGGAGTCACATAAAATGTCAGATTGAACACTTCACCAGATGGAAAAGTGACTGGGAGCTTTGCAACTTGCATGATGATGGAGTTGCAAGTTCCATTAAACAGTCAGAGTCCAATCAGCAAAATTGTTTCCATGCTAAAATGATTTTCCAGCACAAAAGTGGAGTTGAGAAAACGGTGGTAGGATGAGCCAGAGTCGATAAGGATTTGGGTGGGTACAGAGTTGTCAGAAATGAATAGGAGGATGTTCAGGGAATCAGGGTTGGAAAGAGCAGATGCATTGAGGTGAACATAGGCAGCCAGCTGGAAAAGGTCAATGCAACCCTTAGCCCCATTGGCCTCGAGGGTTGCAGACTATTTTTTTTGAGTCCATGGAATTTGGCATGGATTCAGAGGCTGTGGCTGTGCAGGCTTTTGTGGCTTTGGACTTGCTGCATTTGCTAGCTAGGTGTCCTTCTTCACCACAATAGAGGCAAAAACCTGCCTTCATGGTTGCATGGAGTCAGTGAAGGATTTGGGTGTGCTGTTCTTGTGGAAGGCCTCCATGAGGCATGGGGAGATGTTCGAGGTGGCATGCACCTCATGTGAAGAGTCAATAGGAATGTAGAAAATTTTGTCAGCTTCCTCAATCTCTTCCATCTCCTCTTCATCATTGTCAGAGTCAGGTGCATCATCAGGGACATCTTCCAAGTCTCCATTGGCCACAGGCATTGGACCAGCACAACATTTTTGAGTGTGCTGTAAGAGGACCTTTTGCCCTCTATGTTCCTGTCTGCCTTTAGTGAAGTGAGTATGACAAGGAGAGGGACAACAACTCATCATGACTTCCCCTGTCACCCAATCAACCTCAGGATTGTGGTCACGAAGCCATGGGTAGCCCAAAATCACCTCCTGCTTCCCCAGTTGGGTCACAGCGAAGAGAGCCCATTCACTATGATTCTTGTACTGGAGGACTAGGTCAACAACCTCCCAAATTGCCCCAGCTTCATTTGGGGAACCATCCACATTGTAGACAGTTATGGGTTGAGATAGTGAGCAGGTATTAAGTTGTTTTTGTTGGACCAGGTGTGGATCAATGAAAAGGCCAGTGGCACCCAAGTCCAAGAGAGCAGAGACACCAAGTACTTGCTCCATATCCATGGTCTACAGCTCAATCTTTAATTCTAGGGATCACTGGGAGGGGCTGGATACCACAATGTACTTGCATGGTAGCTTATGCTCCCAAGATTTCAATCTGGGCAGAGGGGGAAGTGGGGAGGAAGGGGTAAATACATCTTTAGCCACTTCAAAGGGGTCTGGAGAAGGAACAGTCATAGAATAAAATTTACCCTCTAGTGAATCAACAGACAGAACTTCAAAGTGGTTATGGACAGGCAACAAGGGCATACTGTTCACTCATTGCAGATGGAAAAATCCTGTTCCTCTGCCTCTTCCTCTTTAACTTCCTCTTTCTCCAGGCCTTCAACATCTGCCAGTGCCAACAGGTCTTGGAGGAGCTCATCTCGTCCCTCAGGTGTGAGTTTACAGATGTCTTGGTAATGAGGACAATTTTGAGCCATGTGTCCAGTTTCCCCACAGTGGTAGCAGAGATCTAGTTTGCAAGCTTGACTATGGGCTGTGTCGACATCCATTGGGGTGGGGGTGTTAGAGCTCAACACTGCAGGTTGGGACATAGGGATGGGATTAGGATGAGGGGGTGCTCAGTTAAAGGTGTGGGGGGGCATGGGTGGTGGTAGGAGAGTGGAAAGCTGCAGTAAATGCTGCATTTGTGTGTTGGTTCTCATCACAGAGGGAAACAGCCTCATACCAAGCATTTATATTATCATCTGCTTGTAAGGGAAAAGGGAGGTGCCCCAGGTGTCTGGCCAATTTTCTGCATTTGTCCCATATTTCTTTATATTCTATTTTACCCTATTCTGCCTTTTCTATGATTTTCTATAATTCATTCCTATTTTATTATTATATTTCGGTTTTTTCCATGTTGGTACATGTTGACATTTCTATTCTTAGATGCAGGACCACTTCTGGACATTTACCCATCAAGGTGATGTCATCCCACAGCTTGATCTGCCTATTTCTGCCTTTTTGCTATTTTTAGCTTACTATTTGATTTTTGGCTCTATCACATATACTGGGCATCAACAGATGGGTCCTTAGAGTTTCTCTTTGGATTCCCCTCTGTTAGATGCACCTAAAGTGTCTGTACTATGTAGCTTTGAGGTTGCCTTTACAATAGAAAACTCTTTATTAAGGCTTGAAATCTCAAACACTCTGCCAAGATAGGCAGGTCTGGAGGAGAAGACAACTCCCAGAGCTCCACAGACTCCCTACACACTGTCCCAGACACTCCTGCCTTTAGTGCACACCATCTTTCACCTGACCTGCCACCTAGTGCCATGGATGCCTCAGAGCGCATTAACACACTTGAAGGCAATGTTGCTGGAATTCGTGTGCAAATTGATACACTCACATCTACCATTGAAACCTTTGTTAGAACCCTCCAGTCAAACCATACACTGCCCATTTCAACTCCTAGCATGCCAAGTGTGCATGCGCCACCAAGGTTTTTACACTTCCCCATTTTTTCCAGTGGACTCCAACTGGAGTCCACTCAGACTGACTGGAGTCCACTGGGACTGGTCACCAGCCAACTGCTTGCAAAGTTCTCAGTCCAGTCCCAGTCCAGTCCAACCAGACTCTGAGTGGAGTTCAATCAAACACTGGATTCTACTTGGACTGGTCCAGTGGAGTCCAGTCAGATTCCGCTGAAAAAATGTGTAAGAAAAGGGATTGAACCCAGTTCCTGGGGTTGGCTTATATAATCATAGTACACAATGTAACTGTTAGACAACAATACCTTGTGCAAGGCATCATCTACTTGCTTTAGGTACTGTGGTGCAGCTGTGTATGACAAGGCATATAGCCACATCATCAAATGTGCCAGCTCATCACTCACCACCACCACCACCACCATTGACACTGCCTCCCTCCCTCCTCTCTGCTCTACCACCACCACCACTGCATGGACACCCACTGCCACCACTCCCATGCCCAATCTGCCATCACCACCACCCACAAATGAGCTGACTGGATGGAACATGGGCCCAAACAATGCACATTGTGTCGTTTGGGCTTTATATAAGTTCTTTTTTCATTTGCTTTTTGTTTTTATAAACTAACCAACTCATTTCTTTTGTTTTATAGGTTCTAATTTATTGATAATGATGGCCAGATGTGAGACAACCCAACATGCCCACCCCACGCCTGCAAGCCCCTGCTCATAGGGTGGATTGTGAGCTGTACAGTCGATGATGATGCCTACCAACACCCCCCATGGCACCCATCCCCATGCCTACAAGCAACTGCTTCCAGCAGATGATAACATAAATGCATGGTATGAGGCTGCTTCTCTCTGTGATGAGAATCGACTCACAAATTTAGCCTCCTGCACTCCTACCACCACCCATGCTCCCCCTGCCTTTAATTGAGCAACCCCTCATCCTAATCCCATCCCTATGTACCAACCTATGGCATTGAGCTTTAACACCCCTGCTCCAATGGATGTCGACACAGCCCATAGTCTAGCTTACTGCTGTGGGAAAACCAGTCACATGGCTTGAAATTGTCCCCACTGCCAAGACATCCATAAACTCACACCTGAGGGATGAGACGAACTCCTTTAAGACCTGTTGGCACTGGCAGATGTTGAAGGCCTGGAGAAAGAGGAAGTTAAAGAGGAAGAGGTGGAGGAACAGGATTTTTCCACCTGCAACAAGTGAACAGTATGCCCTTGTTGCCTGTCCATAACCACTTTGAAGTTCTGTCTGTTGATTCACTAGAGGATAACTTTTATTCTGTGACCGTTCCTTCTCTAGACCCCTCTGAAGTGGCTAAAGACATACCTACCCCTTCCTCCCTTTCCCTCCCTCTACCCAGATTAAAATCTTGGGAGCGTAAACTACCATGCAAGTACATTGTGGCGTCCACCCCCTCCCAGTGATCCCTAGAATTGAAGATTGAGCTGCAGACCATGGCAAGTACTTGGTGTCTCTGCTCTCTTAAACGCAGATGCCACCGGCCTTTTTATTGATTTGCACCTGGTCCAACAAAAACAACTTAATACTTGCTCACTATCTTGACCCATAACTGTCTACAATGTGGATGGTTCCCCAAATGAAGCTAAGGTGATTTGGGAGGTTGTTGACCTAGTCCTCCAGTACAAGAATCATAGTGAACAGGCTCTCTTTGCTGTGACCCAACTGGGGAAGCAGGAGGCAATTTTGGGCTACCCATGGCTTTATGACCACAATCCTGAGGTCGATTGGGTGACAGTGTCAAGATCTGATTTACCTGATTGGATTCCCAATAATTCCTGAACTCTTTTTCAATTCCTTTCTGACCTTGTCCATCAGCATCCTGGCTGCAGCATCTTTTAGTTATCAGATAGTCATCATGTGCCTTAGTAATCATTTGCTTCCTCACTTTATTCCTAATACAGTCTTACCAATTCTGGTCATGGACACTTACCAAGACCTGTTAGTAAACTTCTGCATTACCCATTATTCTTCCAGCCCTCATTATTTAAGTGCCCATAGCTTAGCCTTAGTCTCTAGTCTGCAAATTACTTGTACTTGCTTGTACTTGTACTTGTATTATTTGTATCTTGCCTTGTATCATCCTTTGCCTAATATCAACCCTTCAATCATCCTCAACTCATTCCTGAACTAAACCTTTAATCTCTTGACTTCTCTCAACTTCAATCACTTCATAACCTCTGCTTCATTCTACCTTTGCCCTCCATCTGGAAACCCACTGGACTGGACAACTGATGAGGAGAAGGGCACAGCTTCTTATAAGTTGAAGCCAAGTCCTCTCTGGCCCATTTTCATCTGGCATGCTATAGCCTGGTGGATTCTGCTCAGAACCCCTGAACACCTCCGACCACCTCTGACTGGGTCTGACCAGAAGTCCGGTGTATTCCTGAACAAGTCCCAACCTTGGTAGTAGCAATCTTGAATCTTGAATCTTGAAAGTATTTGCAAACTCCCACTTCTCTCATTAACCTACACCATTCTGACCCTTATTCTATGTCCCACACAGAATCACATTCTCAGTGGACAACAAGAAACTCCTGCCATGCAGGCACTCTTCCAGGATTATCAGTTATCCAACAATCAGTAACTGATAAGGAAGCTACAGGTGAAGAGGACAGACTTCCTGGTGGTCCCAACGACCCTAATGGTCCTGACGGCCCTGGGGATGACCCTGATCCTAATGACCCTGGACATCAACCTCCTTTAGGTGGAAACCCAGATCTGGACAACAGATTTGTCAATGCTCTGTTTGACCTTTTGGACCATCTCCACACTCTCCACCAGAACCAAGCCCTGAAGTCTGAGAAGATTAAAGTCAGGGAACCCAACACATTCAATGGTTGCAACCCTGTTAGGGTGACACCCACTAATCTGCTAGCTGGACTGTGTGGGTTCTCCTACAAGAAGGCGGCGGGGGGCGCACGCGTGATGGGGGGATTTGATGGCTTTGATGCGAGAGGTTAAAAATAGAACAGTTGGCTGAATTAGGCCTTTCGCACCACTAATGTGGATGGAATACCTAAGACAACACAACTGAGGCCTCCTAGTATTTATTTTAGGGTTATATACTATGTTACACATATTGTAGTATGTTATTACGGACGCGCGCACACATGCGCGTACATATTGATGCATGTAAATAAAGAATTCCCATGCTGACAAATAATGTGTATATAGGCGTTTTGTAGTGTATTTTGGTGAAATAAAATAAAATAAAATAAAATAAAATAAAAATAGTATTAGGTAATAGGCATGTTAGGAGACTGTTTCCTAACAAACCCCCATAAACTTTGGGACTTCCTAGTTGCTTGCAACCTCCATTTCTGAGATCATCCTCATGTCTTTGCTTCTGAGAAAAGGAAGATTATATTCAGCATCTCATATCTAAAGAGATCAGCGCTCAGCTGGTTTGAACCTGGCCTCAATGACCAAATGGATTCTGCCCACTCCCACTGGATGTAGAGCTTTGAGGTATTCTTCAGGGATCCAGGGAGCAATTTCAATCCTCATGATCCTTTGGGGGATGCCAAGAAGGCTCATTCCAAGCTCACTATAAAGAAAGGAGGCCATATAGTTAAGTATAACATGGACTTTTGGGAACTAGCTGTGAAGCTGCTCTTCACAACCAGGACTTTTGTGGACTTCCACTCCGTCTCCACATAGAGGTTTTGCAGGGTGGAAAGCCCGACACTCTGGCAGCCTTGCAGCTCAAGGCCCAAGACACTGACAACATTTACTGGATGCAGGAAGAAGAGAATTGCCTCAATGCCAAGACCTCCAAAACTCCTGCAAACTCTGGGAAAAAGGCCTCCAAGGGTTCCCAAACTCCAATTCCAATTCCAGCTCTAACTCTAATAATCAGTCCAAACCCCAGAATCTGTCCAACTCTAATCGCAGTAATCAACCGTCAACTAGTGCCTCCTCCAGATCCAAGAGTAACAAGCTAAAGAACTCCATCTCTGACAAGTTGGGGAAGAACAGCAAACTAACCAGAGCAGAATGAGAGCACCAGATGAAGGAAGGTCTTTGCCTCTATTGTGGTGAAGAAGGACACCTAGCTAGCAAATGCAGCAAGTCCAAAGCCACAAAAGCCTGCACAGCCACAGCCTCTGAATCCATGCCAAATTCCATGGACTCAAAAAAAATAGTCTGCAACCCTCGAGGCCAATGGGGCTAAGGGTTGCATTGACCTTTTCCAGCTGGCTGCCTATGTTCACCTCAATGCATCTGCTCTTTCCAACCCTGATTCCCTGAACATCCTCCTATTCATTTCTGACAACTCTGTACCCACCCAAATCCTTATCGACTCTGGCTCATCCTACCACCGTTTTCTCAACTCCACTTTTGTGCTGGAAAATCATTTTAGCATGGAAACAATTTTGCTGATTGGACTCTGACTGTTTAATGGAACTTGCAACTCCATCATCATGCAAGTTGCAAAGCTCCCAGTCACTTTTCCATCTGGTGAAGTGTTCAATCTGACATTTTATGTGACTCCACTCGACTCTTCCTGTTCTGCAGTCCTTGGTCACAACTGGCTGAAGCAATACAATACATTGATTGACTGGTCTTCTGGCCAAATAACCTTCTGCTCCACAGATCATAGAGGTCTGGCATTCCTGATGTCTTCTGACCCTTCGACTCCTGAGTCACCTCCAAACCTTCCAGCAGATACCCAAGCACCTCCTGCAATCTCGTTCATCAATGCTGCTGCATACATGCATGCTAGCAAACTTCCTGGGGCTATTGCCTTTCAGATAATCTTTTTCCTGGAAGGCCTTACAGCCAAATCCTCGGCTGTCACCAGAAATCTGGTGGACCTTTTCCGATGTCTTCAATAAACAGAAGGCAGACACCCTTCCTCCACACCGTCCTTATAATCTAAAGATAGAGATGGAAGATAATGCACCATGGTACTAAAAAGAAAATATAACATGTGTAGAATATGAGGTAGTATGCACAGCAATAAAAAACTTCATAAATCATAAAACAAATGAGAAATGATAGTAATTGAAATGTACAGTGTCCCAGTATAGTAAAAGTACTTATCTTACTGCTTCAATATATCATTGAAATGAAAAGGTGCTATTATTGCATCCTAAGGTCTTTTGTCATGTCTCCTCGTGTCCGGTAGTGCTCGATATGCAATGCAGTAGCTCATATCAGATGTAGTGTGAGTATCGAAAGGGTTTTGGAATAGTCATATGGTGGCAGAGGTCATTTGAAGTGGTGCGAAGTTATTTGAAGGTGTTCAAAGTGTCACAAAGTCATTCAAAGTCATTTGAAATAGTTCAAAATTGGTTTGAAATCAAATTCGTAGGGTTTGTAGGGGTTGGGATCATGAATTGCAAAAGTTTTAATATGCTTGGAGACCTTCTCAGACTCTAGAGCACACAATAGACCTATCACCATAAGCTATGGGATTATGCAATTGAGCTCAGGCTGGGTGCCACACCCTTCTCCTGCAAGGTCTATCCTCTCTCCCCTGAAGAACAATGACAACTCAACAAGTTCATCAATGAACACTTGGCCTCAGGTCATACCCACCATTTAAAATCACCCATGGCCTTGCCCTTTTTCTTTGTCAAGAAGAAGGATAAGTCCCTTTGACCTGTTCAAGACTATCGGTGCCTCAACAACATCACAGTCAAAAATCGTTATCCACTACCCCTCATATCTGAACTCATCAACCAACTTCATGGAGCACATTACTTCACCAAGCTTGAAGTCCATTGGGGTTACAACAATGTGTGGATAAAGAAATGGGATGAGTGGAAGGTGGTTTTCTGCATGAACCATGGTCTTTTTGAACTGCTTGTCATGTTCTTTGGTCTCACTAATAGTTCTGCCTGTTGAAATTAAATCCTCATACATGCTGCATACATGAGGCCATGCATGCAGCACACACATGTTACTGCACTTACTGCACATACATGTGGTAAACACATTCCCGAGTCATGTGACATCCTTACTATTATGTATACAAGGTTTTTAAATGTGCCTCCGGCACACGTTGTTCACTGTGTTCATTGATTTTCTATGAGTAGTGGCACACATTGTTCACTGTGTTCATTGATTTTCTATGAGTAGTAGTTACATATGTACAATATATATTTTAATCTAATAACACTTCATCATATACAATATTTTTTGTCTTTGCACTATCCTCTGAGCTTGGCCATATTGCCTTGATATTGTGGACAGACTTGACCCTGGATATTGCCACATAGAACTGCCCATGTGTAAAGACAGGACTCCTGAAATCCAAACCCACATGCTTCACTGACTGCCCTTGTGACTTGTTGATCGACATTGAAAAGCAAAGACGAACAGCAAACTGCAGTCGAGAGAGTGTGAAGGGGAGTTGACCTTCAATAGGCTGAAGTCGCATCCGTGGAATGAAAACAGTTTCTCCTGCATTATCTCCGGTGATCAACCGAATCTCCAAAACCCTATTCCTGATCCGAGTCAATATCCCCCGACTTCCATTGCAGACCCCTCCAGCAATGTTGAGATTGCAAAGTATCATGACAGGGACGCCGACCTTGAGTGCCAAATGCGCCAAAGGTAGACCTGAGCAGTTGATGGAGTTAAGATATTCTTGGGGATATAGAAGTTCGGCATTCTCATCATTTGCAATCGAGTCAGCACTGTGAAAGACGTGCTCCTGCCCAGGAAAATTGTGAAGAATGTGATGGTTCAAATCGTCGACATCATCGTTCTTGCTCGCCAGGATGACCCGCTCTGAAAAGTATTGATCTGAATGCTGAGCCTGATCATAGATGCCAGGATAGATGGTGTGGATGAGAGAAGCGATGGTGTTCTGAGGACATTTGAGATGATCAGGAAGATTGATAGTGCCACCTTCATCTGTATGACCACCCTTTCCAACCTCCAACTGCCACTTTGCAAAGTTGCGCTCCTGAAGATCGTCTGTGTTCAAACGCATGTTGATTTTGAGATGAAGGATTTTGATGTGTTGCCAGAGAACAGAGCGTTGGAAAGAAGCACCAACGATTTGAGGTCGAGAACCCTTCTCAATGACAGGCAGGATCTGATGAAAGTCGCCCCCAAAGACCACAGGCACACCCCCAAAGGGTTTGTCACATTGGAGAATGTCTTTCAGAGTGCGGTTGACAGCTTCATGGAGATGACGATGCTGCATGAGTGCCTCATCCCAAATGATCAAGTCAGTCTGCTGCAGGAGCTGTGCCCGTGTTGAACCTCTGGAAATGGTGCAGGTGGATGACTCGTTTATGATGATTGGGATCTGAAAGCAGGAATGGGAAGTACGACCGCCTTTGAGCAAAAGAGCAGCTATTCCAGATGATGCAGCACAGAGGATGATCTTGCCTTGAGAGCGAAGCTGATGGCAGAGGGTGTTGTAAACATAGGTTTTGCCAGTGCCACCTGGACCATGGAGGAAAAAGGTCTGGCCAGTCTTGTTGTTGACTGCATGCATGATCTCATCAAAGACAGCCCTCTGATCGTGATTAAAAGTGTCCAGATTGTGTGCAGCCAACTCGGCCTGCTCCACAACATCGTATCTGCGCTGCTCTGCGATCAACCGGTTCTGAATGTTGGCATCCCAATTCTGAGTGATCTGAGGCATGTATGGCCAATCCTTCTTGAGAGATTTCCCAGAGACCATGAGAAGCTGATTGATAAGATAAAGGCCATAATCATGGACATCGTCATCGGTGGGGTTGATATGAATGTTGGTGTGCTGGAGCTGATATCTCAAGTCATCGCAAATGTGAGGCCAATATGTATTCCAGAGGTGGACAGGATCAGAGGGAGCACAGTCACGAAGGATGGTGACAAAAAGATTGCGAAGCTGACGACCGGTTGCCATGGACTTTGCTTCCTCCAGACACTGCTGCCACTCTTGGTCATCCTCCAAAAGGCCACGGGCGAGGCAGGCTTCTCTGAATGAGGGAGCGACGATGCCCTGAAAAGTGCGAAGGTCTTCGTATGATGTAGCCCCTTTCACAGCAGTGAGAAGCAGCCTGAGGTAAAAGCGTTCACCGGCACTGGGTGGAGCATAGAACATCCTTCCAATGGCGAATCCCCTCTGCCTGGGCTTCCACTTGTGAGCCCTTTGATCCCACACAAATTTGGAAGGAAAGTCCTGATAAAGAACGACCTGTGCAAGCTCTGGATACTCCTGATTGGCCTTGAAGAAGGCAGTGAGGGTGGTGTCACGCTGTGCAGCATGCTGGACGATTTCCTGGATAGACTGTGGACCGTTCTGATTCCAAGTGACATACTGCTGGCCAGGAAGGTGGACCTGAAGACGGACGACATTGGGAGAAGCACCATGCATGGTGAAGTGGAAGAGGCGCCAGATGCTTTCGCATGCAGATATGTAGCGAGCGTCGAGGTACTGCCTGACTTCATCGTTGCAAGTTCCAAACTCCATGGTGATGCGATCGTGGCCTTTGTAGACATATTTGTAGATGTACTTGATGGCCTTGATAGAGCTGATGGACTCGATATTGATGTGGCAACGGTACTTCCAGATGAGATAGGCAGAGTAAGTGACCACCCAACGATTGTCGACCTGCTTTCCCCGAACGTGATATGTGTGTCCAGTGTCCCGACGCTTGGTAGAGGCATAGGCATCCTCAGAGATGGTGGTCTGATCCCTGAATGGCTTGGGGAAACCTTTGGAGCACTGTCCATTCACCATGCAAGGAGCTGTGGGGTTCTCTGCACCACAGGGTTTATGGACCATGAACTTTTTGATGAGGTCGAGGAGCTCAGGATCATCGTCAGGAAACTCTGAAGACAGAAAGCTGTCTATCTGCTCGGGGGTGCGAAGCTTGGATTGCTCATCGAGAAAGATAATGCAGTGCATGTGAGGAAGGCCATGCTTCTGAAACTCGATGGTGAAAAGATAAGCCACAGCCTTTCCAAATATGCCAGCCTCGATATCCTTGATCATCTCCTTCTGCTTTGCATAGAATGCACGAACGACCAAATCCGGGCGATCTGCTGCAGTCTGCCCTGGACGAAGAGCATCCCGTATTTCTGGCCAGGCAGGGTTGGCAGTGATGGTGAGAAAGAGATCCCCTCCATTGCAGTGACAATTGATGGCGAATGCATCCTGAAGAAGCTGCTGCATGTGACGTGTGCTTCCTGCAAAGGACGAAGGAAGAATGATTCTTTGACCCAGAGACTCTGTGTCCACATCGATGTTTGCAGCCACAGCATCTGCCAGGCCAACATAGACTTCGCCCCGAATGGTGTCCTGATTCATCAAAATCCAGCGCAATCGATCCTGCTCAGCAGTGGCCCATCCATCACACACAAACTCCTGAAAGAGCTTTCCAGTCAGAAAGATATGCTGGGGCTCAACAGCAGGTGGTCGAAGGTGGAGGCGATAGCAGTAGAATTCGGATTTGGAGACATGTTTGTGAACTCTGGCACCAACTCGGTTGTTGGCATCGACAGCTGCATACTCGATTTGAGGGTGCCATTGGAGCTGGCCAGTAGAAAACAGCAAAACATAGTGAAGGGCAGGATAGAGGGGATGGATGTCACTGATGCGCTGAAGGGGAGGGCCATGCCTGCGGTAGAGAACGATGTCACGTGTGCTCTCTGGCTGATCGCCATCACCTGGAAGAATGACAGCAATCTCATTGTTGGTAGCATCGGGCAGATTGTAGCGGTGACGGTCACAGGATTGATCAAAACGCAAAGCTATCTTGCACTGCTGGTGTGGAGGCAAGTTCCTGGTGAGCTCATGAGCCTGCTTGTACATCTGAACTGCTGGATGGTGACGGTGGAGCATATCCTGGAGAGTGAGCAAAGTGTGGTGATGGAGGTGAGTATTCCAGGCGTTGGCCATGCGAAAGTTGACAGCATCAGCTGGATCGTAAATATATAGCTGAGCATAAACAGGAGGTTCACCCTCTGGTGGAAGAAGAGATCCAATTTTGTGGGACAGCTCGCCATGGAGTTTGTAGACATAGGGACCAACGCCATCATTCACTGCCTCTTCACCCTCATTGACCGACTCGTCAATCTTGCGACCGATAGAAGTCATGGCGAGTGCATTATTGTAAGTGCGGATGTGATCACGAAATGATTTTCCAATATCATCTTGAGCAGTGAGCAATTGCATAAGCTCAGGTGGGACTGGGTGAAGAGGTGGCAAAGCGATCTTTCCACTCAGGCAGCACATGCCGAATCGAGGATGGATATTTGAGGATTTCATAAGACGTTCAGCCATCCAGTGCAAAGCATGGCAATCAGAGCACTCCACATCCATATTTCCCAGATCATGAACAGGCCAATCAGGATTAAATGGCTGGCGGGCTGGAGGCAAAATAGGTGGTGGTGGTGGTGGTGGTGCAGGATCAATAAGCTGAGCGACCTTGGAGAATAAGGTCAGTCACCAAATAAAAAATTACAAAATAAGATATGAGCATACATGTGGAGGGATATTGGCAACAGGAATGATAGCAGCAGGAACAGGGGGAACAGCAGCAGGAGGATCAAAAACAGGCGGAGGCAGAGGTGGAGGTGGAGGAGGCTACATCATCATACTGTCAGACCATTTCACATTATGTAAAATATAATGCAACATACAGCTTCAAAAGGTGGAAGTGCAGCATGCTGGGCAGCCAGCTCAGCCCATGCCATTGCAGGCACAGGAACAGGAGCAGGAATAGGAGCAGCAGGAGCAGGAGCAGCAACAGGAGGAATAGGAGCAGCAACAGGAAAAGCAGGAGCAGCAACAGGAAGAACAGGAGCAGCAACAGGAAGAACAGGAGCAGCAACAGGAAGAACAGGTCCAGCAACAGGAATGGCAGGTCCAGCAACAGGAGGAACAGGAACAGGAGGGTAAAAAACAGGAGGAGGAGGCTACAAAATTTATTGTCAGTTGAATGTCTGTCACCTGCAAGAATAATCCAACTTACAGCTACAGCTGGGAAAAGAGGTGGAAGTGCAGCATGCCAAGCAGCAAGTTCAGCCAAGGTCAATCTAGGAGCAATGGGTTGAGGGACAGCAGGAGGGATAATCATTGGAGGCACAGGAGTAGGAGCAAGAGGCTACATCAGTATACTGTCAGTCACGATCCATCACCTGACAGAACAATTCAACATACAGGAGGAGCCACAGGAATGGGAGGTGCAGGAATGGGAGGTGCAGGAACAGGAGGATCAAAAACAGGAGGTGCAGGAGGGGCCTGTAAAAAATATGGGAGAGCTGGATTGTGTAAAGGAGCAACCACAGGTAGAGGTGGAGCTGCATGACTTGAGCCTCTTCCCCTCCCTCTTCCCCTCCCTCTGCCCCTGCCTCTTGGAATCTGTGGAAGAGGAGGAAGTGCCGCCAACTGCTGTGCCAAATGAGGAGGAAGGTGATTGTATTGAGGAGGTGGTGGAGGAGCAGCCACAAAAGGATCAGCATTCAGCAAGGCAATATTATGGGCTGGCGGCAATGGCAGCAGTGGCTGGGCAATGTGCATAGTGCGAGCATGGTGTGGAGTCCGGTGGCGAGTAGGGCTATCCAAGGTCCGTTGGTCCCGTTCAGTTTGCTGCGCGGTCGTCCGGACACGTCGAGGAGTGTTGGGTGGAGTTGGGTCCATGGGAATCGGAGAGCTCTCTTACAGCAGTGGAGGATGTGACAATCTTGCAGGAGGCTGTGAAATCGGTGCAAACAGTGGCAGTCGATAGTGGAGCGACTTCCAAAAATGGAAGGGGAGGCAACTGCAAACCCGCCAGCCCAATCTCCCTGCACACTGTGCCCTGAGAGAGGTCCAAAAAACAACTGGCAGACACTCCTTTTGTTGAAAAAAGAGAAGCCAGGGAGGTAGGACTTTACAGAGCTTCACCTTGGTCTACAGATACCCCAAGAATGCAAAAACAACCCCACTGGAAAAGAGCCCAGAGCCAGAAAGAGAACAGAAAAGCTAGAAGTGGCCAAAACTCAGCCGAAAATTTGGTTCCTACACCTAGCAAGCCAAAAATTAGCCGAAAATATTGTTCCTACACCCAGTTATGATCTTTGTCATCAATGACAAATGGGAAAATTAGTTTGTCATCATGGGAACACCTGATAATATTTGTCATCAGGCCAATTAGCTGAAAATTTTGATTTTGATCCCACACTGTTGTTGCTAATTAAATTAGTCATCATGGCAAGACCCAGTAATTATCTTTGTCATCAGGCCCAAAAAAAAAACAATAGCCGAAAATGTTGTTGCTAATTAAATTAGTCATCATGGCAACACCCCCATATTGATCAGTTATTAGATTTGTCATGATAGGAACCCCTTATTATATTTGTCATCAGAAAAATATTTGTTCTGATGGGAACTGTTATATTGCATTTGTGATCAGGCCCAAAACTTGGCGGAAATTTTTTCTTATCATGGGAACCAGTATTACAATTTTGATCTGGCCTAAAAATAGCTGAAATTTTTTTCGGCTAATTTTTGAAATGTGTAATGTAATGGAATTAGCCAAAAAGTTCATTTCCTACCTATAACTTATATTTGTCATCATTTTCTCACAGTAGAGGGTTAGTCATGGAACTCCCACCCCTTCTGAGTTTGTCATCCATTTACCCACGCCACAGTCACGTGACCGATCTCGCTTTATTATGGACAAGGTTTTTAAATGTGCCTTCGGCACACGTGGTTCACTGTGTTCATTAATTTTATCAATATCTCATTGCATTTTTTGACTCAATCTGTGAATGTGTAGGTGGTGGTTCATTTTCTAATGAACACCTCACTGCATTTTATTCATGGATGCACAACTTTTTATTTGACTTTTAGATGGTACACAACTCTTCAGTTGACTTGGGACCGTTGGCCCCAAGTCAACGTGGGGGGGGTTGTGGTATTTATCCCCTTCCCCATCCCCATCCCCAACATGCCCACCTACCCCATCCCCATCCCATGCCCACCTACCCCATCCCCATCCCATGCCCACCTACCCTATCCCCTCCCTCATCTCCCCATCCCCTCTCCCATCTACCCCATCCCCCTCTCCCCCATCCCCTTCCTCTCCTCCCCTCTCCCCCCCTTCTCTACCCCCTCACCCCCTTCTCTACCCCCTCACCCCCTCCCCTACCCCCTCACCCCCTCATGCACCCTTCCCCTCCTCCCTCCTCCCTCCTCCCTCCATTCTCCCCCCCTCCTCTCTCTCATCTCTCTCCCCCTTCTTCCTCACCCCCTCCTCTCACCCCCCCCTTCTCACCTTCTCCCACTCTCTTATCCTCACCTACTCTCCACTTTCTCACTCCCTCCCCTCCTCTCTCCCTCACTCCCTCACCCCCTCACTCCCTCCCCCCCTCACTACTTCACCCCCTCCCCCCTCTCCATCCATCCTCCTCCTCCCCTCCCCCCCTCCCCTACTCCCTCACCCCCTCACTACTTCACCCCCTCACCCCCTCACTACTTCACCCCCTCACCCCTCTCCATCATCCTCCTCCTCTCCTCTCCTCCCTCCCTTACTCCCTCACCCCCTCACTACTTCACCCCCTCACCCCTGCTCACCTCCCTCTCCTCTCTTTAAATTTTGTAAAAAATCTCCAACTTCACTTTGTCAGTAAGTATTAAAGTAATATTTATTGACTTTACATTATAACGAACTCAATGTATAACTTGTTAGTAAGTCTGCATAATGACTTTGTATTGAACTAATTGTTATTGACTTGACTTCATAATGGTAACTGTAATTTTATTTTATATCAAATGCCTTATTTCGAAGATCATTTTACAGACTTATTTTTTACTGACTCATTTTCGAACTTGACTCATTTCTAGACTAATTTTCATATCATAGACTTTACTTCATAATGAGCTCATTTGTAACTGTTATTTTACTGACTTTACTTTGTAACGAACTCAATTTTTAAACTTACTGTATTCAAGTAATTTTTATTTCCTTTACTTTATAATGAACTCCATTGTAACTCTTATATTTAGACTAATTTTCATATCATAGACTTTACTTCATAATGAGCTCATTTGTAACTGTTATTTTACTGACTTTACTTTGTAACGAACTCAATTTTTAAACTTACTGTATTCAAGTAATTTTTATTTCCTTTACTTTATAATGAACTCCATTGTAACTCTTATATTTTACTGATTTGACTTTGTCCTGAACTCAATTTTCAATTCAAACTTATTTCAATACTGACCTGACTTTGTAATGACCTCACTTATAGAATTGCAAATAACATTTTATTGATCCACTTGTTACTGACTAATACAATGATGTGTCTAAATCATCTTCTTTGGGTCATGTGCCAAGGTCATGATCAGGTTTTTGCATTTTGTTCAGCCTGCGAGGTTTGCTTAGTCAGCTTTCACAGCATAGTAAATGGAATGACGGTTGCTCCTCAGTCAAATTTTATTTAGCAAACACTGCAATATAGCACCTTACATGCCATGCAGACATTATTCTACATAGCCAATGAGCCCAGAGCCAAAAAAAAAAGTTCAAGGTGGCGAAAAATTAGCCAAGAAAAAAGTTCCCACCTTTAAGTTATATTTGTCATCATTTCTCACACCTCTCAATTTTTCCCAGCCCCTTCGGAGTTGGTCATCTTTCTCCCACCCCTTCGGAGTTTGTCATCCATTTACCCACGCCACCTTCACGTGACCGATCTCGCTTTATTATGGATAAGGAGAACCTGTACCATAGTAGATATACAGTGTGTTCTTACCTCTGTTAAACCCTAACTTTATGACTAACTAAACCCCAGGTAGGTTATAAGGAACGTGTCGTCTCTTCCTCTGTGCAGCGTATGTAGTCTGCTCCAACAGATTATGGGCCCTGCTGGGCACGTCGCGAACGCGCCTTAACTGGCTGTGAACGATGTTGACTTCATTGTCTCCAAATTGTAACCTTGCACTCTTCGTGAGCTGCAGTGTGCTCTCTGCGAGCTGCATTTAAAAAACCCAGTTTGACTAGGGTTAACCACTCTGAAGGAATGTTTTTGCCTGAGATTATGGAACGTGTTTTCTTGAATAGAGGACTGATTGAGCGCTTTTACCAGCTGCCACTATAACATCATGTCTTCAACTCTTGAAAAACTCGTACAAACTTTCGACGGCTCTAACTACATTCAATGGGCTGACTCAATGAAGGCGTGGCTCAGGTCTCAGGGCCTCTGGCAAATAACTAGCGGGATGGAACTAAAACCACCCCTGGCACCTCCTTTGATGGCGACAAATGCTGCACTAGTAGCGGAAGCTAATGCCAAGCTCCAGACCTGGAACAATAAGAATGACCAGGCGATTGGTAGCCTAGTGCTCCGCCTGGCCCCCTCTATTCGGCAGCATGCCAACACCAAGGACACTGCTGAGGAGGTATGGGATCTCATCTGCACCGACTATGGTGTCGATGGCCCCTCCCAAGTCTTTGCGGACTTTAGGTCTGCAATCGCAATCAAAATTCCGGCTGCAAATCCTGCGCCAGAGATTGCCAAAATGGCTGATAAATTCGAGTGCCTTATGGCTGCCAATGTCGCCATCCCTGAATTAGTACAGGCAATGATTCTACTTGCTGTGATGCCACGCGAGTATGATTCTCTATCCACCACAGTCCTTAACATGACCACTACTAGAGCCTTGACATTTAAACATGTCAAGGACTCCATTGTTGCTGAGGCCTCACGGAGCACAGCAGTTGGAAAGCCCATCAGCCCACCTCAGGCCACCAAGCTTTCTGCTGTCAAGTGCAAAAGGGGAAACCCCAAATGGCAAACTCAAGGCAACAATGGAGAATCGTCCCGAAAGCGTGGACGATGTGGGGACAAAAAGACTAAAGAGGAAAAACCTAAAGAGAAACATTCCCACCTCGCCTCACAAGCCTTTACTACTATAAATGGTAATGGCACCATCATACCACCGATGCCGCTCATCCAGCGCATCGAGAAGCATGAACATACTCCCACAAGGGATCCTCACCACTGACTGCCTGCACAGGCATACACGGGCATGGCCTCTACCTCTCATTTGGTCTATACCAAATATCAGCAGGCTCGAGACACCCTCGAGCAAATAAATCTCCCACACAGTGTGAAAAATCTGTGACCACTGGAAGAGCACCTAACAGTGCGAGAAGGTAAGAGGAGGAGGATTGAACCAGAACCAAGGATCGTAGAGGTAGAAGACGATAGCATCTCCCTTGGATTGGAACCTGCCATTTCTGATGAAGAAGTATGGAAAGCCATCGACGAAATGCTTGTCGATGAACTGCTTGAAACAGGTACATATGATGAAAGGTCAGTCCTTTTCCTTGCCACAAGCACAAGAATTAACATTCCACTGATCACAGCGAACTTTTCATGTGAAATTTTACCACTACTAAATGTATCATGGAACAATTTACATCTTAATATATGTGTTACATGTGCAAATGGAAATTGTAAGAAAGGTGCCGACTGGATCATGGATTCAGGCACATCAAAACACTTCACTGGTGAAATTAAAGATTTTGCTTCTTATGAGCCTTTACCGAGAAAGGACTCTACCCTGGTTCAAACAGCCACGGGTACTACTCTTATAGTAGAGAAAGGAGCAGTCTTCATTAGACATCAGGTAGTATGTCATGGGAAGTCAGAGACGCGTGAAATGTGATTATACCCCGTCTACTACATACCCAACTGTAATGCTCGATTACTGTCAATGGGTGTCTTCTTACAAGACAGAAGTGATGTGCGTGGTTCCTCTGCACACATTTCATTTTTCAAGCAAGGAAACCCAATTATGGATTGCATCCCTCTTATGAAACGTGACACTATTTATTGGGCTCAGACTCATATATTGAGCACCAAGGGAATCAATGTCATGACAATGTATGTCGCAGACTACTCGACTTGGCATAAGCAACTTGGACACCCATCCAAAGAGGCGCTAGGAAAGATGCCTAATAGCACCATAAAATTCCCAAGGAATTTAATTATTCCTAAAGACAAAATTATATGTCCAGGGTGCGCTGAAGGGAAAATGACCTCAAAATCTTTTCCTGAATCAGATTCACGCGCAGAAAGACCCTTTGAATTAATACATTCCGATCTGAAGGAACTCCCAGTACTATTGTACCATAAACATAAATACTTTATTGTATTTCTGGATGACAAAATGTCACATATCTGGGTCCAATGCCTTAAAAAGAAATCTGATGCTGCTGCGGCCATCAGACAATTTCAGGCAGTGGCTTTGACACAGTATGGCGCTACAATCAAGCGCTAGCGCGTTGATCCAGGGGGAGAGTTCAAAGATTGTGAGCTACAAAATGTGCTCAAGGACTTTGGCATCAAAATAGAGATGTCTGCACCCCACATTCACCAACAGAATGGGTGCGCAGAGTGTGCCATAAGGACAATAATGGAAAAGTTGCAAACCCTGCGATTTACTGCATGTCTACCACAATCATGGTGGGAATTTTGCATTGAACATGCAACACACCTATACAACCAAACCCCGATAAGGCGCCTGAAATGGCTGACACCGGTTGAGGACCTGACAAAGGTCCACCCAGATCTAAACGATCTGAAGGTTTTTGGTTGTGGTGCTTACATCTACCTACCCAAGGAGAAGCATCCAAACACATTGGCTCCTCAATCGGAGTTGATGATGTACCTTGGATTAGAAGATGGCATTATAGCATACCGTTTCATGCGACCTAGTGGCACAATATTCATTGGTGCTATGGCACTATTTGATGAAATGTCATTCCCATGCTGTCCCAGAGCTAAGACTCCTGCCAATACAGACCTTGGTGATTTTCCACCTCCAGAACCAGAAGATGATGACCACTCATCTGGAACAGATGGTGATGATTCTATACCACCACAAGATCCACCCCTTCCTCCATCATCAGAAAATGATGATGATGATGTACCAAGTGAGCAAAAGGCACATGATGATGTGACAAATGCTCCTCCTCTGCCACCTCCAGTAACCACTGAGGACTTTTGTCCAAGACGTGATGATCAACAGGAATGGCAGCAATTGCCCCATCGATCAGGCAGGCAGAGGAACATTCCAAACCATCCTGGCAATACCTATAGAGAGAAGCGACTCCCCTCTGACATAGAGAGAGACATTGCACGTGATCAATATTGGAAGAGATCTGTGGGTCAAGATTCAGATCATAACCAAACATGACCACAAACTCAACAGAAAGAACCAGTTGCTGGACCGAGTTCGGCACCCCACGAGAGTGTGCCCGATTCCAATGATCAAGAACATGATCACCCAATGGGGGAACCGGATGAAGCAGGTTATATTAAAAAGATAACCAAGGAAGGAGGAGATAAGCTTATTCGCTGGCTGTTATCAAAAGCAGTCAAACCATCGAGCGAAATAAGCCAAGTTCCAAACCAATTTCGCGATATTGCGTGCCTACCATGGCAGCAGCAACGTGAGTGGAAACAAGCTTGTCATGAAGAATTAGAGGCTCTTCGTAAACGACAAGTCTATGATATCATCGATCTTCCACATGATTGAAAAATGATCAAAAATAGATGGGTTTTCTCCATAAAATCAGATGGAAGAAAACGAGCCAGACTCATGGCCAAAGGCTTTTCACAAGTCGAAGCCATTAACTTTGATGAGATTTTCTCACCGGTAGTCCGCTATGAGACCGTATGCCTCATATTTGCACTTGCATCTCTAGAGGGCATGTATATGACCGGCCTAGATGTAAAAACTGCATTTTTATATGGCAAACTAGATGAGGAGATCTATATGGATCAACCCAAGGGTTTCAGACTCGAGGAAAAAGAGCGCAAAGTATTGCACTTACGCTGAGAATTGTATGGCCTTAAACAAGCCTCACTTGCATGGTGGAAAGAGCTAGAGGCATTTATGCGCACCATTGGGTTCTTGCACGCCAGCTCCAATGCCGGCATTTTCATACACAAGGATCCTAAGACAGGCAGCATTGTTATTGCACTCATCTATGTTGATGATGGCTTGTTCATGGGGAAGAACAAGAAACTTGTGGATGAAAAGAAAAATGCTTGTCTAAAGCATTGGGAGTGCCATAGTACTGAAAAAGTCATGGAATTCTTAGGCATGCATGTTACCCAGACTGCAAGCAAAGTCAAACTGGATCAAACTGAATATCTCACCAAAGTGCTTGAGAGATTCGAGATGACAAATGCCAAAGCGACCCCCACTCCACTCCTGACTGGTTACAGACCATCGGAAAACACAGCAATGCCCAATGCGATGCTTAGATCAAAATATCAGTCTGTGATTGGATCTTTATTGTATCTGATGCTCGGAACACGACCTGATATCGCTTATGCAGTAATCAAGATGTCACAATTCTCAGCTAATCCTAGCCAAGAACATCTAGACAAAGTGATGTACATCATGCGCTATCTGGTGGGAACCCAGAAATATAACATTGTCTATGATGGAGAGAAGTCCGAGGGGCTACAGGCCTTCACAGATTCTGATTGGGCAGCTGACACTGTCAAACGCCGATCTACAACGGGTTACTTTGCTACTCTAGCGAGTGGCATTGTGTGCTGGCAGTCCCGTTTACAAAAAACTGTAGTACTGTCATCCACAGAAGCCAAATATATGGCTCTCTCCGACACTTGTCAACAGATAGTGTGGATAGAGTCCTTATTCCAGGAACTTGGATATCTACTGAAGCAGGTACCAATCTGCGCTGATAATCAGGGATCCATCTTTATCAGATCAAATCCTGTTCAGGAAAGAAGGACCAAACATATAGACATTCGCTACCACTATACCCATGAATGCATAGAAAATGACAAAGTCACGGTCATTTTCATTCCTGGAAATGATAATCCAGCTGACATGTTCACAAAGAACCTTGGCATGTCTTATTCAGGAAATTTAGAGACTCTCTTGAAATTACTTTCAAAATTCAAACTTAGCTGCTTAGAGCGCTGTATAGTTTGAGGGGGGGTGTTGAAATTAAATCCTCATACATACTGCATACATGAGGCCATGCATGCAGCACACACATGTTACTGCGCTTACTGTGCATACATGTGGTAAACACATTCCCAAGTCATGTGACATCCTTACTATTATGTATATAAGGAGAACCTGTACTATAGTAGATATACAGTGTGTTCTTACCTCTGCTAAACCCTAGCTTTAAGACTAACTAAACCCCAGGTAGGTTATAAGGAATGTGTCATCTCTTCCTCTGTGCAGCGTATGTAGTCTGCTCCAACACTGCCACCTTTCAGACCATGATGAATGACATCTTCTATAATCTCATACTGGAAGGCATTGTCTGTGTCTACCTCAATGACATCCTCATCTTCACTAGGGACTGCGATGAACATTGTCAAATTATGTGCCTGGTACTGGAGCGACTTTGGTGGCATAAACTCTATCTTCGTCATGACAAGTGCCAGTTCAAGAAGACACAAATTGAGTACTTGGGCTGATCATCTTGGATGGACAGGTGGAGATGGACCCAGTCAAGATTGCTGGTGTTACAACCTGGCCCATGCCCACAAACAAGAAAGAGGTTCAGTCTTTCCTGGGCTTCATCAATTTCTACTGGTGCTTTATTAAAGACTTTTCCCACCATGCATGCCCATTATTTGACCTCACTGGCAAGGAGGGATGGAAGTGGGAAAATGCAGAGCAGGAGGTGTTCAAGAAGCTCAAAGAGATGGTTACTTCCACTCCAATCCTTACCTTTGCTGATGACTTGTGTCCCTTCCATGTGGAAGCTGACAGTTCAGACTTTGCAATGGGTGCAGTGTTGTCCCAACAATCTCCTGAGGACCAGAAGTGGCACCCCATTGCCTTCTACTCAAAGAATCTCAGTGCTGTGGAATGCAATTACGAGATCCATGACAAGGAGATGCTGGTGATAATGCAGGCATTGGAGGAGTGGCAACATTTTCTGAAGGGTGCTCAACATAAGGTTGAGATCTGGATGGACCACAAGAGCCTCGAGTACTTCATGACTCCCAAGGAACTTAATCATCACCAAGCCCACTGGTCCCTCTACCTCTCCAGGTTTGATTTCTCCCTGCATCATTGCCCAGGACACAGCATGGGGAAGACTGATGCCCTCTCTCATTATCCAGATCACAGGGATGGAAGCAATGACAATCAAGGTATGGCATTATTGCAACCTGATCTGTTCACAGTCCATGCACTAGAAGGTGTTACCTTGGAGGGTGAGGAGCACAGTATCCTATGTGACATTCATCATGCGAACCATAGTGGTTTACATAAGGATGCTGTAGCTCTGGCAGTGAAGGAGCTGAGGAAGGGATCCATGGATTCACTTCATGCAGCAGAGTGGGCAGCAAAGGATGACATCCTATACTTCTGTCACTGCATCTATGTCCCTAATGATCCCCAGCCTCAACGATGACTTATCACTCAGCACCATGACTCACTCATTGTTGGTCACCCTGGACATTGGAAGACACTGGAACTCATATCATGGAATTATTGGTGGCCTCAGATGTCTTGACTCATTGGTCAGTACTGCCATACCTGTGATCTCTGCTTATGCACCAAGACTCCACAGCACAACCCATGGGTGAGTTATACCCCATTCCAGTCCCAGAAAATCATTGGGACATTGTCAGTGTGGACTTCATGGTGGAACTACCAGAGTCCAATGGGTTTGATGCAGTAATGTGCACAGTCGACTCTGCTGGAAAGCGAGCTCATTTTATCCCCACTCATATGACTGTCACTGCACTTGGAGTGGCTCAACTCTATTTGCGCCATGTGTGAAAGCTCTATAGACTGTCTGGTGCATTCCTCTGCAACCGAGGACCACAATCCATTGCTGAGTTCATCTGAGAGCTGTACCGCCTGCTGGGGATCAAACTCATTACCTTGACTGCCTACCACCCACAGACAGATGGACAGACAGAGCGAGTCAACCAAGAACTGGAGCAGTACATCCACATCTTCATCAATGAGCAACAGGATGATTGGAAAGATCTCCTCTTCATGGCCGAGTTTGGATACAACAATCATGTTCACTCTTCCACCCAACAAACTCCCTTTCTCCTTGACACAGGGTGACACCCATGCATGGGGCTTCAAACCTCGACAGGCATCCTCACACTTGGAGATGGTGAATGAGTTCACAGGGTGGATAAAGGACACCTTGGAGGAGGTGAAGTCAGCTTTGGCCAAGGCAAAGGATGACATGGCACGCTTCTACAACCAGTGTCACTCACCCACACCCACATATAAGGTTGGTGATTGTGTCTATCTTGACTCTAGTGACATTTCCACCATGTATCCATCCAAGAAACCCATCCACCACTTTCTTGGATAATTCCTCATCAGTAGACACATCAGATCGCATGCCTACTGCCTATGACTACCACAGTCAATGTCCAGACTCCACCCTGTCTTCCATATTGTGAAGCTGCTGCCTTCCCCCACAGATCCATTCCTGGGATGCATGACATGACCTCCCCCACTGCCTACAGTCATTGAGGGCAAACCTCAGTATGAGGTTGAGTCCATTTTAGACAGCCACCTATATTGAGGTAAACTCAGATACCTGGTACACTGGAAGGGTTATGGGTACGAGGAGAACTCCTGGGTCACAGAGTCCAATGTGAATGCCCCACGACTGGTGAGAGAGTTCTACTGATGACATTCCTCTCTGCCTCAGTGCATCCAAGCATCTGACTTTGGGCAAATACAGGTTTGAATGCATTGGGGCAATGCATCATAGAAGGGGGGTGATGTAAGGGAAAATAAAGGTGCCCCAGGTGTCTGGGCAATTTTCTGCCTTCATCCCATATTTGTTTATATTTTATTTCACCCTATTCTGCCTTTTCTATGATTTTCTATGATTTATTCCTCTTTTATTACTATATGTTTTTTCCATGTTGGTACATGTTGAAATTTCTATTCTAAGAGGTGGGACCCCTTCTGGACATTTATCCATCAAGGTGATGTTATCCCACAGCTTGATCCACCTATTTCTGCCTATTGCTATTTTTAGCTTACTATTTGATTTTTGGCTCTATCACATATACTGGGCATTGACAGATGGGTCCTTAAAGTTTTCTCTTTGGATTCCCCTCTGTTAGGTGTGCCTGGAGTGTCTGTATTATGTAGTATAATATTAACTTTGGATTCTCCTCTGTTAGCTCACTATTAAGTGAGCCTTTGAGGTTGCCCTTACAGCAAGGGTAGAATAAGCAGAGGTTTAGAATTGACTTCAAGGTTAAGAGGAGTAAAGGGATTAGGTGGATAAGTCAAGATTAAGTTTAGGTTGATCAAGGATGGGTCAAGGCTTGATTATTGACTGAAGGTGATTAAACACACGCATATTACAACATATAATTTGCAAACTGAGGTACATGGCTAAACTATGGGTGCTTAAATATTAAAGGCCAGAAGAATAACAGAAAATGCAGAAGTTTACTAATGAGTCTTGATAAGTGTCCATGACAATGATTGGTAGGACTGTATTAAGAATAAAGTGAGTAAGCAAATAATTGCTAAGGCATGTGAGGACTTGTCTGATGACTAAAAGGTGCTGCAGCTGGAATGCCAGCAGAGACTATCAGAAAAGAGTCAGAAAGGAGTTGGGGATTACTGGGAATCCGATCAGCTGAATTGGGTCTTGACATTATTTCCCCCTTAGTCCCAAGCTTACAAGGCACATGAGGGTTCGAGGATTTAACTTAAAAGCTGGGTCTGTAAACAGAAAATTTTTAGTTCCTAACCTTTATTTCCATTATGAACACATCTTCACAAGCCACTGCTAAGCATCTAGCTGCACTCAAAGCACAACAAGAGGAACTTGTCTATGAGGGGCTCTTACTGCAGGAATGACAAGCAGAGAAAGAGGAAAGCCATGGAGGAGGATGAGATGGAGGGTAGTGGGCTACCTGCTAAGAAGGTGAAGGGGAAGGTGTGGGCAGACACAGAGTCTAAGGGAGCTGTGTGGATGGAGGCCACATGGACCTGTAAAAGGTGAGTAACATACTCTCTTCACTGTTGAGTATAATGCTGATGCCCCTAGGTGTTCAAATTGAAAGTTGTCATGCTTCCAGATGGGCATGTGGGGCTGGGTGTGCAAGCCCTATACTAGGGCAAAACACAAGTGTGAGGAGGTGGTGTGGGAGGGGCTTAAAGGGATGTCATTGGGGGAGGAGATGATGGAGTTCATGAGGGAGCTCATCACAGTGGTCAAGGGGTTTAAATGGGAGATTCAGGAACTCTGAGGGGAGCAGGTGGGTACCTGTGAGGAGATCACAGATTTCCATGATGTGTTCAACCTGGAGTGGGCAGGAGAGGTGGAGGTGGAGGATGAGGTGGATGAGAGCTTGAGTGAGGGGGAGGTCAGGGAGGAGTTAGTTGGGCTAGCTGAGGAGGCTGAGTGGGTCATCTGGGTGGAGCCTGCTGGGGAAGGTGGTGAGGAAGTCTAGGGGCTCAGCTGGGGCCCACCCAAAAATTACATCTCTTTAGTTTGTCTTTTCTTTTTAAATTAAATGAATTGTACCACCTTTCTGTTAGGGCGACACCCACTAATCTGCTAGCTGGACCATGCGGGTTCTCCTACAAGAAGGTGGTGGGGGGTGCGTGCGTGATGGGGGGATTTGATGGATTTGATGCAAGGGTTAAAAATAGAACAGTTGGCTGAATTAGGCCTTTTGCACCACTAATGTGGATGGAATACCTAAGAGAACACAACTGAGGTCTCCTAGTATTTATTTTAGGGTTATATACTATGTTACACATATTGTAGTATGTTATTACAGACGCACACATACATGCGCATACATGCACGTACATATTGATGCGTGTAAATAAAGAATTTCCACGCTGACAAATAATGTGTATATAGGCATTTTGTAGTGTATTTTGGTGAAATAAAATGAAATAAAATAAAATAAAATAAAATAAAAATAGTATTAGGTAATAGGCATGTTAGGAGACTGTTTCCTAACATTACCCCCCTTTTAGGCCTCGACTTCCAGGCAAGAAAATATTGTATCTGTCACCTCTGTGAAATTTTGGTAAGGCCAGAAATTCATCCCCTCATACACCATTCTAGCAATGCGATGTGGAGCATTTGGATTACATTTAAAGAATTGGGTGATTGCCTTGCGCACTCGCTTACAATTCTCTTCTGGCTCCCACGAATTATTTTCGTCAGTGTAGACCTTCCACTTGATTAAGAACTCCAATTTGTTTCGTCGAAGACGTGAGTCCAAAACCTCTTCCACAATATATTCTGGAGCACCTTCTACCATTATTGGAGGCTGTGGAGTAGTTTGTTGACCAGGAATAGTGGGTGGGCAGTAAGGGTGTAAATGGGAAATGTTAATCTCAGGATCAATCTTGAATGACTGAGGTAATTTTAACACTACCACATTGGGTGAAATTATTTTAGAAATCAGATATGGGCCAACTTGCTTCTCCATAAGCTTTCTTGAAGGTCATGGAATATTCAGATTCTTGGTACTTATGCATACCAAGTCACCAACTTTATACTCTGGAGCAACAGCTCGAGTACGATCCACGTGTTGCATCATATCATCATGTGCTTTCATCAATGCTGCCTCTGCTTCCTCCTGCACCTTTCACATTTTTGACACAAAGTCCTCCACTGATTGTACCTTGACTTCCCTTTTATGATCTGTATGTCTGGATAATGCATCTGCTTTCCTCATCAAGCTTCCCGCTTTGTGGACCAAGTGAAAATTAAAGCACGATAGGAATAATGCCCAACGTGCTTGTCAATGGTTAAGCTTTTTAGCAGACATGAAATACTGCAGATTTTGATGGTCTGTCCAGATCTCGATCTGATGCATACATCCCTCCAAATAATGTCTCCATGCCTCCAAAGCTCATATTATTCCCAACATCTTTTTATCATGCACATCATAATTCCTCTCCACATCATTCAACCCTTTAGACAAATATGCACAAGGATGCCATTTGCATCTTCACATAGCATTGATAATACTGCTCCAGTAGCAAAGTCTGATGCATCTGATTCCACTCATAAGGGAAGTGTGAAATCTACTGTGACCAATATTGGCTCTTCTACAAACTTCCTCTTTAACTCCTCAAATGCTGTCTGCTGTTGTTCTCTCCATCTCCACACTACTCCCTTTCATGTAAGGTTGTGTAATGGTGTGGCAATTTTGGAAAAATTATGCACAAAGCAACGATAGAAATTGGCAAGTCCCAAGAAAGCCTGAACTTCCTTGATATGGGTAGGCACAGGCCAATCAACAATTGCCTGTACCTTGATAGGATCCATCTTGATTCCATCAGGACCAATCTTTAATCCCAAGAACTCAATCTCGCTTGCTCCAAATACACACTTCTCTGGTTTAATGAATAAATCATTCTCTGCCAACCTCTTCAACACCTCCTGCACTATCGCCTCATGATTTTCTTCATCCTTCATGAATATCAAAATGTCATCAATAAATATTATCACCATGCCTTTGTCTATCACATCCTTGAAAATATTGTTCATCATATTTTGGAAAGTTGGGGGACTATTGGTCATCCCAAAAAACATGACTAGCAGCTCGAAGGATCCTCAATGCATGGCAAATGCTGCTTTCCACTCATCTCCTTTCTTTATTCGTACATTGTTGTACCCCCAGCGTAAATCCAATTTTGTAAAGACCTTGGCCTTTCCCACCTTGTCAATTATCTTTGAGATCAATGGCAAAGGGTATGCATTCTTCACTGTCCAATCGTTCAAATACCTATAATCTGTACACATTCTCTTCCTGTGATCTTTTTTTGGTACAAAGAATACTGGTGATGTCTGTGGTGATTTTGAAGGTTGTATGTATCCCTTGCACAACTGTTCATTAAGGAATGCATCCACTTCTTCTTGTTCCTTCAGAGATAATGGATAGACTTTTGACTTCTTTGGCACAAATCCCGGCTTCATTTCAATAGCATGATCCCATGGCTTTTGCACTGGCATCCACTCCGATTCCTTCTTCTGACAAACTGACAAATATTTATGGTAGGCTTTTGGCACCCACTCCTCCACTGGCTTCTCCACTTTCTCCACATTTTTATCCCATGACTGTCCTCCATGAATTTCCCTAAAGGTCTGCTTCTGTTCTTCTTTACTTGTCATAATTGGAACTTCCCTGTTTGGCATATCCTCATCCTCCACTTCCTCCATCGTAACAGAATACTTCCTTGGATGTTCTTTCTCTTTCTTTTCCTTCTTCTCCTTTTTTACTTTTCTCCCATACATGTTACATTCTTTAGGACAATGAGTCATGTGTACCTTCCCAGTTTTCCAATCAATTTCCAGATTATGTTTTTGTAACCATGGACATCCAATTATTAGATTGGTTTTCCCAAGGTCGCACACTTCAAATACGGCTCGCTCCTGATGATCGTGATATTTCAATGTCATTATCACTTGCTTCTTAATAGTTCCTCCACAATTGATTGTACCGTCAATATTGTACACCATTATAGGTTGTGGCAGTTTACGCATTGATGATACTCGACCTGGAAACCTAGAAAAAACCTGTTAAAAGCCTTTTGTAGTATAACTCAGGCTAGAGGAAGGGTGCGAGGTGGTACTAAATATCACTGCTAATACCAAAACGTTGTTTTAGTGATGCGAAATGGTAAAGACATGATGAATAGCCTTTTGAAAGCATACGAAGATGTTCGAAATTGTTTGAAATTGGTTTGAAGACGTGCAAAGTAGTTCAAAATAAGTTCGAATGTGTTTGAAATAAGTTCAAATGTGTTCAAAGTTGTTTGGGTGAGTTCGAGGGGGTTCAAAGGTATTTGACTGGCATCAATATATGTTTTGACAAACAAATATAGCCGTTACGAGCTGGGTTTTTAGTGACGATAGGCGATGATGAGTTGAGAACGAATATGAAAGTTCAACGAAGTTCGCGATATTTTGCAGAACTTAGTGATTCGACGCGAGGTAAGACTCAAGAGAATTGCTCTTAAATCCGACTATAGTGGAGAGGGTAACTGGTTCTCTGTTGTTCTATGTAAATAGTACAAGTTTATATACATTTTGAAGAGATAGTACCAAAAAGGGGAATACAATAAAGGGCAATATGTGCAACAATAAAGGACTTTGTAAATTGTAAAAACAAATGAGAAATGACAATAATTGAAATGTACTTTGTCCCAGTATAGTAAAAGTTCTCATCCTATTGATTTAATATATCATGAAACATAAAAACCACACTTATCGCATTCTAACTCTCTTGTAATCTCTCCTTGTGTCCAGTAGTGCTCTATATGCAACTAAATAGCTTACTCCGGTTATGCATCATGTATCGAAAGTGTTTGAGGACAGCTATACGGCCGCCAAAGTTGTTCGAAATATTGCAAAGTCATTTAAAATGTTGCGAAATGGTTTGAAAGCATTCAAAATAGTTCGAAGTCATCCGAAATAGTGCAAAATAAGTCGAAAATAGTTTGAAGTCGATTTTGTAATGTTCGTAGTGGTTCGGAAGGTCTGTCATAGTGTGTCAATATGATTGGAAACTTTGCTCAGACCTTAGAGCGTGCAGTGGACCTATCAGCATTCAAATACTGTTTCTGGTAATTAGGGATCGATTAATAAATAATCCGGTAGCACCACTGTCAAGCAATGCCTCCACATTAATTGCTGCATGCGTGTCCACTGTCTTCAATCCTACTGTCAAGCTGATTTCAGGTTCTATTTGTGCTGAGCAAATAAAAAATTTAGGGGTCTTCAGAAATAAGGCTGGGCATTTTTCTTTGACGGATAAATGATGATGGTCATACTCTTCAATTTCTCTTTCGGGTTCACTCTCAGTTTCCTCGGATACTAATACATTGTATTGATTCTGGGTCACCAATGGGAAAACCTTCACTGGGACTCTTCCACAAAATTCTTCTGCTTATCTTCCTCCAACTTCACTTCCTCAATTGTCGCTTCCCTAATCTTCCTTTTCTGCCTACAATTTCAAGCCATATGCCCTAATTGCCCACAGTTAAAACATTTAACTGGAGCTCGTCTCCCTACTCGATCAACATCCATCACATCCATCGATGCTGCTGACTCCTTAACAATAGATGTCACTGCCATGGCTGGTGGCTGTGCCCTCGGAGTTTGTACCTGAGGTGTCCTTCCTTTCTCGGACTTTCCTCCCAATGACTTTCCAAATCTGGAATTCCCATACATCAATTTCGATTCTGCCTGTTCCTGTCAATACTGCTGATCAAGACGCATTGCCCAATTATACCACTCATCCAACCTCTCCAGCATAGAAGGTAGATGATAGATAGACTTGAATAATGAGGGATTTAATCCTGCCTTCAAATATTCCACCAACGCTGCTTCTCCCATATTGGTTTGTGATGCTTCTGCTTTAAACTGCAAAATAAATTTGTCTGCAGTCAGAGAACCTTGGCACATAGTTTTTAATTTTGCATTAGCTGTCGCCTTTGGGTTAGGGTCTCCAAACTGTGCCTCCAACCTCTCCAAAAATTCCCTGAAGCTTGCAAATGGTTTATATCCCGCAGCAATTTGATTAATGGCTTTGTTTCTCCAGAACTGTGCTTTCCCTCCCTGGATGTATGAGAGAGCAAACATAATTCTAGACTCGGTTGTATGAAATTCGGGCTTTCTCTTATGAATATACAACACTATAGAGCTTATAAAGAATTTTGTGTTCTCCATGGTACTGTCAAATATTTGCGGGGGCACATATTTAGGTAAACACATTTTTCCACTCTCAGATCTCTCCACTCCACCATCTCCTCCATCTCATCATCTTTATCTTCCACTGTTTCTGCATTTGTTTGCACTTGTTTGGGCTGGGATGCTGCTAATACTGACACTAATTGGGACATTTGTGCTGTTAGAGCATCAATTTTGGCTTCAAGAACAGGCATGGGAACAGGATTGTGTCCAGGATTTGAAGCTGCTTGTTCTGTCATAATTATGTAATCTGTGATGAGTCACTTCTTTGGCTGTGTAGAGATTCGGCTGTAGAATTTTTTCGCAAAATTTCGAGTCATGTGATCTGGCTATTTCGGCTACCAAACACAGCAAAACACATGATTTCGGCTATTGGGCACTTCAGATCAATAACCCTTCCAACAGTGCCTGATCTCGAGGCTATTACTGAATTTGGCTAGTAACTACCTAAAATAGTCATCCAAATAGAGTAATGTAAATCTTAGCTAAACCAGATCTGATCGGTTGTCTAGTTGCAGCTGTCCTAATGACGAGCGCTGCCTTTCGATCACTGGCAGTCGCAATTAGTGTTGCCGCAAGGTAAGGTCAAGGTACCTTAAGGTAAATAATTTTCAAACTCAACTGACCTTAAGGCAACCCGACCTCGGCCTTGATGCAACCTCGAATCACTTGCATCAGCTCATGTAATCAGTTGAGATGGGCCCATCAATCGTCTCACAGCAGTGATTCATGAAATAGTAGAAGCATGTCGATTGAATTACTTTAGTTATTGACAGTATTGGTAGTAGCTGGCTTGGGCCACGAATTCCATGACTCTTCAATCAACGCTGTGAGCTCCTTGATTTTTCCCTCAGCCATCATGTCCTCAATTACATTAATTGAATCCGATTTGGTGTTCCAGCTGAGAATTGATGATGCCTGATGAGGATTGATCTCATTGATTGGAGGTGACAAGGCAAACCTTGTCTCGTGGCAACCAGCTCAAGGCAAGGTCACCTTGCCTCTGAGGCACCTTGACCTTGCGGCAACACTAGTCGCAATGTAAGGCAAGGCCTGGCATCGGCTTATGAAAGCAAAGGTAAATATGTATATACAATTAATTCCGGCTCTTGCCGAAATGATGCATAAGCAGATGTGGCATGCTGAGACAAATGACGTATGCATGTGAGTAAGAGAAGGCATACTGATAGGGTAGTTGTGTTCTTCTGTTAGGGCGACACCCACTAATCTGCTAGCTGGACCATGTGGGTTCTCCTACAAGAAGGTGGCGGGGGGCATGCACATGATGGGGGGATTTGATGGATTTGATGTGAGGGTTAAAAATAGAACAGTTGGCTGAAATAGGCCTTTCGCACTACTAATGTGGATGGAATACCTAAGAGAACACAACTGAGGTCTCCTAGTATTTATTTTAGGGTTATATACTATGTTACACATATTGTAGTATGTTATTATGGATGCATGCACACATGTGTGCACATGCGCATACATATTGATGCGTGTAAATAAAGAATTCCCACACTGACAAATAATGTGTATATAGGCATTTTGTAGTGTATTTTGGTGAAATAAAATAAAATAAAATAAAATAAAATAAAATAAAAATAGTATTAGGTAATAGGTATGTTAGGAGACTGTTTCCTAACACTTCCTCTGAGTAAATTAAGTCTGAAGTGGTCCAGGTTTATCCGGTGATTGGTCCACTTTGCACTCTAAGGTCTGGGGAGATTTCCAAATGCATCAACACATCATGACACATGCTCCCAAGTCCTATGAACCCTATAAAACCACTCCAAAATGATTTTGAATAACTTTGCAGCACTTTGAACAATGTCGGCTGCCATATGCCTATCCCACCACTTTTTAGATACACCCAGCACACCCAGCACAAGTTAGTGCATTGCATATCAAGCACCACCAGACATGAGGAGATATGACAAAGGACTTTCAGGGTGTGATTGTGGTGCTTTAATGTTTCAATAATTTATTGAAACATTAGGACAAGTACTTTTGATATTATTTGTACATGAGCATTGGTAAGTCAATCAGTGTCAGAAATGGACCATGCTGATCCATGGCTGAACTGGCTCATCAGCCACCTGAGGTTCTTGCATATCCTATTCTAAAGCAAGACCTGGATTGTCATGGATACCAGCTTAACCCAATTCACCATGTTCTTCTGTAACCAGAGGCAAGGGAACCTTGATATGCTTTGTTTTGGTCCATGTCTTGTGTTGACCTCAACTTCTACATGTGTAACAGTATTGACTGCATCATCATGGTCCTCATGCAGGGAAGCATTCTTATTTGATCTTCTCTTTCACTTGTAAGGAGCTCTTGTCAGGCTCATGATGATTGGGGGAAATCCATTGCAATGATGGGCTATTTATTGTACTATTGGCCTCATGTGATCCTCATGCCAAATGACAAGTTATGCTAATGGCAAGGACAATTTCTTCCTCCTCATCAATTCCTTCCAATGCCACCAGAGCTATCAGAGAACCCAGGACACAGACAGTAGCAGAAGGGGAGCCGATATATGGTCGAAGAGTGGAAGATCATCGAGCCTTATAAAGATGCATTCTGATTAAAGGAATCAAAAGCTGCCTGATTGCAAATACTCAAGACTGACATCCTCTGCACCATCTTTAATTACTGGGCATCAATTGAGATGACCCCAATAGATCCAGAGGAGAGTCACATCACATGCATGCCAAAGTGGGCTATCATCCCATTCAATGTTCTATTATTGATCACATTACCAGGAACTAACAAACTGGCTTTTGAACAACTGGCAAATGACAAAAGGTCCTCAAGGAAGTCAAACAACTTCAAAGTGAAGCAATCAGAAGTGATCTGGAGCTTACACCAGGACTGATTTTGGAAAGAGATTGGAGATATCTTAGGTGTTGAGGATGTGTCCACAAGTTCATCTGGATGGTCCAGAACTGACTGCCAGCCATCAAGAGGGTTTTTGAAAGCATGACTGCAGAGGAAAAAGCAGTGCATGAGACCTTGCATGAAGAAATGGAGGAGGAAGGTTATCCAGAGAAAACCAAGTGAATGTATGTCAATCCATGGCTGGGCCTGCTCCTGATGATGTTATTGATGTTTTACAGTCTAGCAGAGAAAAACCTGGTTAAGTGTGTGAAGGAGACTGGATGACAACAGTGGCTAGAAATGGGGGTGCTGTCTGTGACATTCACTGCCTACACTGCACCTGATGGTTTGATGGTCATTGATGTGTGAGTGAAAATCTTCTGCTGTCATTGCCACTGCCATTGCTGATCCCACTCCCAATCACAGTCATGAAAATGTTTTATTATTGATGACCACCCCTGCACAATCCTTCATAGACACATATAATAATGAGGTTACAGAGCTCAAGCGCCACTTTGTGGGCTATATTAAGGCTTTATGTGCATCAGGTATTGCTTCAAAGTCTGCAGTGCATGGTGACTCAATGCAAATCTGACTTGAGATGACTAACGATGGGTTCCCCATCCTATCCTCACCATGGAAAGGCTTACTGTACAAGAAAAAAGAACTGAAGAAATGGTTTAAGTTGTATGTTGGGCAGCATTACAGTATGATCACTTCTTTTCAATGAGTTGTTACTTATCTGCATGCAGAACTAGCGAATGATGGTCATACTCACCATGTTCCATTTACAGCAATTGATGAGCACACATCAACATTCATCAATCCTGAATATTTTTCAGACAGGTTCAAATGGAGAGACCCATGGAACATGCAAAAGATTGTCATAGAAGACTTCTTCAACCACATTCTGCAGCAGCAAATGGCACAGGACCCTGAGAGAACATTCAGGTTCAAAAGAATCAAGCTACACAATGGTAGTGTGTTTTCTGCACAATATTCTAATGATTTGAATAGCCCTACACCTTCTCACATGCACAAACACACTGGCCAATATAATGCAGATGATGCTGCCATGCCCAATATAGACTCCCCCACTGCTGTGCCTAGTGTAGACAACCCAGTAGCCAGTGCTGACTCATCCACTCCCACTCCTGTATGTTGTGCTACTGATAGGTCCATTGCATGCTATAATGTCTGGAGAAGGATCTAACTGTATTGAGACATTATGACACACACCCTGAATCACTACGAACACTATGAAATCGACTTCGAACACTTTTTGAACTATTTTGCACTATTTTGAATGACTTCAAACACCTTTGAACAATTCTGCGACACTTCAAATGCATGACTTCATACTACTTCAAATGATATCAGCTGCCATATAGCTGTTTTAAAACACTTTCGATACATGCTGCACATTTGGAACAAACCATTTTGTTGCATATCGAGCACTACCAGACACAAGGAGAGACTACAAGAGACTTAGAATGTGATAAGTGCATTTTTATGTTTCGATGATATATAAAGCAATAGAACAAGAACTTTTACTATACTGGGACAATGTACATTTCATTTATTTATCATTTATCATTTGTTTTATGAATTACAAAGTCCTCATTGTTGTATATATTGCCTTGTGTTTTCCACATGTTCTTGTTTCCTTTGTAGTAATATTCCTTTAAATTGTATATAGACTTGAATTAGTTACTTAGAACAACAGAAAAGCAATGGGGAACAGAGAAGAAACTATCCTCTCACTCATCATCTGATTTAAGAGCCATTCTCTTGAGTCTTAGCTCACATCGTATTTCTAAGTTCTGCAAAATATTGCAAACTTCTTTGAAACTATTGTATTCACTCCTAGTTCTATCGCACATCGCCTATCGCCTCTTGACAAACACTCCTTATTTGTTATATTCACTTTTCAACATACCTCAACATTAGTCCGACATCTATGAACTCACTTCGAATCTCTATGAACTTCTTTGAGCCTACTTCAAGCTATTTCACACATTTTCGAACCCATTTCAAACTCTTTCAAACAATTTTGTATGCCTATAAAGACTATTTGCAACATCTCTTATTATTTCACATCACTAAACACAATGTTTGGGTATTAGTGGTGATACTTAGTACCAACTCACACCCTTTCTCTAGCCTGTGTTATACTTCTTAAGCCTTTTAACAGGTTTTTGTTAGGTTTCCAGGTCAAGTATCATCATTGCTCCTGTCTCTTGTCCCACCCCCACCCCTTGTCCTGCTCCTGTCCCTTGTCCTGCTCCTGTGCCCACTCCCACTCCCATGCCTGACCCCAACCCCCACCACTTGTGTTCACAATCAAGAGCCAGAAAAACTGCAAACAGCAAATCCAAGCCAAAGAAACCTGGCCAAAAGTCGACAACAGAACAGGCACACAACTCAAACACAAGTGCTACTCTGTTGAATGATGTACAAGTCAATCAAATGATGATGGACACACTCTGTAGAGCTGGCATCACTTAGCCACAGCCAATTAATGGTTCAGGTGATGGTAAACTACAGTATATTATACCTTGAGACACATACATGAGGTACATGGGACCCATGTCAGGTGACAATATGAATGACCCCCCTATTGATCTGTCCCTGTTACCAAATGACAACTTGACATCACAACCTCCTAAACCTTGTCCCTTATTTGGGAGACATCATATGGTAGTTCCCACTTCAATGGCAATAGCAGGGGAAGGAAATGATCCAGGAAACACAACATCAGCATCAGCAGTGATTACATTGGCAGCAACCAGCATGGCAGTGGCCAGCTTGGCTGACATAGAATCATCAGCCACTAGCTATCAACCAATGACCCCACCCCCATCCTAACAAAATCTCACAATCAACCAATCAGAGGGTTGACACTGAAAGACAACCAATGACCTTGCACAACAGGAGGCCATTGTAAACACAACCCTTGGTAAAAGAGAGAAGAGAAAAAATGTGAAATTTTTAGACTAATTATACAATGATATTTCTGTATGAATGTAAAAAAATGTCTGAGCATTACCTTTTTCTGCCTTGTTTGACCTCCTCTCTGTCCTTGGATGTTCCCACTCTCTTTTTCAGGTTTGGCTGAGGGGTGGTACTTTTCAAAGGCAGGGTAGGTGACAAATGGTGAGGGGACTGGCATAATTGTGAAGGGGAAGAAGAAGGATGGGGAGAATGTGATGCCAGTGGTGAAGGAGGGGTGGGTGGCATGAACACATTGCTGGTGGATACCATTACCAGTTCCATAGGGTCAGCATTGGGGATTGAGGGTGGTTAAAAGAAGGGGGGAAGGGGCAGGTCCACAGAGGTCATACATTGAACTGATGCCTGAGCATTTTGTGGTGTGGTGGGGATGACCTTGATTTGAGGCAAGAGCTCAGCATCAGCATTAGCAGGCAATGAGGATAACTGTCTGACATGAATGGAAGTGGGAGCAGCCCCATCAGCAATGGCCACTCATCTGTTGTCCCCAGGACTCATGGCATGTTCTTCTTCCTCAAGCCCAGTGGGAGCAAGAGCAGTCCCACAACCATCTTCTTCCAGCCCAGTAGAAGTGGGAACAGGAATGGGAATGGGAGCAGGACCATCTTCTTCCAACCCACTGGAAGTGGCCCCATGTCTGTTGCCAGTGGGAGTGGAAGTGGGATTATCTTCTTCCAACCCACTGGGAGCAGCCTCATGTCTATCACCAGTGGGAGTGGAAGTGGCCCTGTGTCCATCTTTCTCAGGCCAAGTGGCCCTGTGTCTATCGTTCTCACTACCAGCAGCATCCTCGTCATCTTCATTGACCTCTATACCATACCATTGCCTGTAGTGTTGACCCTCTCCAAGATAGTGCAGCCCACCTGCACCATCATACAGCACAAGGGATTGTGAGTGGAACCCCATGTACTCTTCCATCTCATCCATCCTCCTGCTCAAGCTGGCCATATTGTCCTTGATCTCCCATATATTCTTGGGAAATTCTTATGCATCCAATAGCCCTGATTGTATGGATGATGCTCCAGTTCTTGTATACAGTCATTGAAGTCCCCAGCAGTAACAGGAGTGGGAGTGACAGAGGGTGAAGGTGAGGGCAGGTATTTGTGCACAATGCCAACCATCTCGACATCAGAGGAATATATCGCTATGGTCAATGTTCAGTGGTTATTTATATGGTGATATGTAGTACTTACCCTTTAATTTCCTTTTTTCTTCCCTCATGAACCTCTGCGAGGATTTAGCCTTCTTCACCTTTCTTCTGGCTATACCCCTTTCTTTCTCTGGCCTGTCCTCTGCATGACCATCTTTCATTTTTTTGCACTTGACTTTGCCCTTCCCACATTCAAAACATGTGCTCTTCCCATTGACCTGGTCATGACATTGTCACTGGAGCTGGAAGCATCATATGCAGAAAATGGGCCTTACTGCCCTGTGCACCAGTTGTCACCAATGTTACATTTTCTCCTTTCGCTTCAACAATCCATCTTCATTTCTTTCTGTCCCCTCTGATTCCCCATCATTTTTGAATTCCTCACTAGAGCTCCCACTGCTGCTCTGAACTATGGGCCTGGTCCTGCTACTCCCACTTGGTCTTGCTGGAGTGACTGGGGTGGGTGATGCTAATGGGGATGCATCCGGTGATGATACTCAACTTGGAAACCCAAACAAAACCTACTAATGGCTTTGGATGATATAACACAGGCCAGAGGAAGGGTGCGAGGTGGTACTAAATATCACCGCTGAGACCAAAACATAATGTTTAGTAATGCGAAATGGTAAGGGCTGTGGATAAAAGTCTGTATAGGCATACGAAGTTGTTCGAAAGAGTTCGAAAGTAGTTTGAAGGCATGCGAAGCGGTTCAAATAAGTTCAAAGATGTGCGAAATAGTTCGAATAAGTTCGAAGAGGTTCGAAGTATATCGAACAGCGGGTTTAACGAATGTGAGGTGTTTGTCAAATGGAGACAGGCGATGGGCGATAAAATGGAGAGTGAATACAATAGTTTCGAGGAAGTTTGCGATATTTCGCAGAACTTTTAGAGATACGACGCGAGCTAAGACTCAAGAGAACGACTCTTAAGTCAGACGATAACTGTGAGGGTAACTTGTGCTGTTCCCCGTTGTTCTATGTTATATTTTTCTTTTCTTCTAAGTATCTAACACAAGTCTATATACAAAATGAAGAGATAGTACTAAAAAGGAAATAATAACAGGTGTAGAACACAAGGCAGTATGCACAGCAAATAAAGGTATTGTGAAACATAAAACAAAACGAAATATGATAATAAGTGAAATGTACATTGTCCCAATATAGTAAGAGTTCTTGTTCTATTGCTTTAATATATCAATGAGACACAAAAATGCACTTATCGCATTCTAACTCTCTTGTAATCCCTCCTCGTGTCTGGTAGTGCTCGATATGCGACTAAATAGCTTGTTCCGGATGTGCAGCATGTATCAAAAGTATTTTAACACAGCTATATGGCGGCCGATGTTGTTCGAAATTCTGCGAAGTCACTCGAAGTGTCGCGAAGTTGTTCGAAATCGTTCGAAGTGTCGCGAAAGTGTTCGAAATCGTTCGAAATAGATTCGAGGTCAATTTCGTGGCGTTTGTAGTGATTCGGAATGTCTGTCGTAATGTCTCAATACGAGTGAAACTGTTCTCCAGACCTTAAAGCGTGTAGTGGACCTATCACCGGGCATTGAGGTTCTGGCTGGTGTGACCTGGAGCCTGATGGCTCCACAGGCATCTGTGGTTTCCTTTGCCTGCTCTCTACCCACACTGGTGCAGTTACTGGTTCTGTTGCCACTCTTGTCTCTTGACTGCCTCGAGCTCCTGCTCCCATCCCCCATCCCACTCCCATGCCTTTTCCTGCTCCCGTGCCTTGTTCTGCTCCTGTCCCTTGTCCTGCTTCTGTCCCTCTTCCTGCTCCCATCCCTCCTTGAGCTCCCTCTCCTGCACCTGCACCTGCCACTCCTGAATCTGGAGCTGCTGCTCCTGCACCTTTTTGTGGCACTCCCACTCCTTGTGGTCCTGTTTCTGATATTGAAGGACCAGTGGCTGCTCCACCACTACCTCCTGCTCCCTATGCCAAAACCCCTACCATTCCTGCAATCCCATATTTCTCATCAAATTTCTTCATCATGCACAACTGACCTTTCATGAAAATCTCATCATCCATTCTATCAGAACTTCCCCATGCTACCATAAAACCCCACAAGAATGACTTGGCACTGAATGCTGCTTTCAAGTCCTCTCCAAGATTCTGTCATTGCCATGAAAATAATGTGTTCTAAAGTATATTAGCCCCACTGTCATCCTGATAGTATTTTACTTACAAGTGCCCATTTCTGTTCCCTCATGATGGCCTTGATATTTTGGGTTTAAATGGCCTTCTCAATTTGGCTGATGTGGCTGAGCACTTGTTGAGCTGTAATGTTCATGTTGAGATGAGTCAGGGTGGGGATGGGAACAGGGATGGGGATGGCTGTGATGGGGTGTAGTTGAAAGTCAATGAAAGTGGAATGATGAAAATCAACACATCACATGTGTTTATCAAGGCCAAATAAATAACATCTGATCGATATCTGATCACTAGATTAGATGCATAAGATAACATGATAATCAATCCATCCACAATGAGTGATGAGCAGCAAAGGCAAGGCAATGTTCTAGATGGCTACGTTCCTATCTGAGCCAAAGATAGGCACCACTACTTGGTGCCCCACTTTGATTTCTGCCAGTCATCAGGCAATGAATGCCTATTGCCAGAAGTTGGAACTTGATGTCTGTAATGCAGATGGAGGGGTAAGCTTTATTTATTGTAAATCAGGCTGAAGTTAAAGGCCCCTGCTATGTCCTGGCCACTCCCATTTTTTCTTCCACTTCTGTTTCTCCATCCACTCCCATTTCTCCATTTGCTCCTGTTTCTCCATCTGCTCCTATGTCTTGCCTATCCCAACTGACATTATGATCAATTTTCAGTCTGGCAAAATGACCAATCAGCCATACTACCTAGTGGACAGCAACCAGCTCACCTTACCTGCTGATCCAGTAAGTGTTATCCTCATTTGTGTTTCTACATTAGTTCATCCTGTTGCAGGACTTGACAGGCAGGGAGTTGTTGAGCTGTCATGTTGAAGTGAAGGCCCTTCAAGACCAGCTTGGCACATCATATAAAAATGCCAGTCATCGTCTGTACATGGCTGAGGTGGAGCAGCTTGAACAATGAGATATGACATTGAAAACATATGCCACTCTGAAGTAAAGGCTTGAAAATAAGTTAAAATAATTTGAAAGGAGGTTTGCTGTACACAAATCCATTAGGTGGAATTTTAGAGATGCTTTATTAGAACCTGAAATAGAAGATTCAGATGGAAAATTGTAGAAAAACAGAAGAAGCATGCTGCAGCTGCTCCTGCAAAAGCTAATCCCACTTCTGCTTCAATTAAGTCCTCAAGAAGAAAAATCAGTATGATAACTGATGATTCCCCAACTGAACACATAAAGAAAAAGGCAAAAACCAGTCACAATACAGCTCACATGGCATATGGTAGTGCAACATTTCATATTTCACCTCCTACTGGTTTAATATGGAGAATAACAGCTGTGCATATGATTCTGTATTTACTATATTATACTCACTTTGGAGGAATAATCCAACACACTGGAAACAATCCTTTTATAGCATGAACTATAACTAGAGAATGGCAGGGGTAACTCTGGGGTATTCTGAGGCTACCCTTACCCCTACCCTCCAAAACCCCTTACCCCTTGAAAGGGTCAGGGTTTTGAGGGATATGTGTAAGGGTATGGAGGGGTATGGAGGGTACACAATACCCCCAGGGTATTGCACCAGGCCATTGTCACAAAATGACTTAAATCACTTTTACCAAGAATTGTTTTTAAAAAAAAAGACTTCTGGCCACTTTAAGTTGGTGGTGTAAGAGTGCTGTGTAGTAACTGTTATAAACCAGACTGGCACTAGGAAATGGCCAATCTTAAGAACAGAAATCAAATAGCAGCAACACTGGCATGTGCAGCTACAAGACACAGACAGACAGTGGACAGAATTTGACACAGATGGGGGAATGTGGCAGGGAACAGATATTAGAATTGTTGATTATCAGCAAGAGCATGTTGGGATCATAGCAGTAACACATTCTCAGTTAGCAGTGGTGAGGCACAGTTTGTAAACCATATAACATCAAAACATTAATTTAAGGTAAATGGAATGTATATTCTCTAAATTTAGCACAACCTCTGCATAAGTCTGAATGCAAATTATCTTTATTATATGTCCCCCATCCCAGGCAATTATGTCCTTTTTATATACAGTGACTCACAAAACTGAGTCAATGTTTTGCACTTTTTAATTTATTGTTGAATAACTTCCCATAAACAACAAAACCAAACAAGGTATTGGTGTACCGAATAACATACATGATCAGGGCTACCAAACAAACAAAGAATTATGTAATTTTAATCATCCCTCATGGAGATATGATTATTTTAATTCAGGGACTCATTGACTCAGTTTTGTGAGGGGTAGTCAGAAATATTAGAATCTGATGCTCCACCAACTGTATAATGTCAAAAACTTGACAGATGGTTTCTAAGGTAATGTGACCCTTGATGGGACCTTAAATTATAGTATTTAATTAGGACTAGCATTCTTCATACTTCAATATTCTCCAATGCATCCCATCTCCTCTGCTCAGAAGGAAAACATTCTTTCCCTGGCCTCCAATCATTATTCTACCCATGATATTGCCTCTAAACTCAACCTCAGCCAGTCTAGTGTATCCAGAACACTCAGGGCTTTTCATCCAAACCTGGATTCCCCCTCTGGTGGTCATCCTTCTAAGCTCTCATCTACCTCTCAGAGAGCCATCCTTACCCAAATCACCACTGGCAAGGCTGCAAATGCTGTTCAGGCCACCCATTACATCAACAGCATCATCCCCACTCCACTCTCCTCAGAAACAGTCAGAAGAGTTCTCAGAAAAAACTCATTCAAGGCTGTGGTGAAGAAGAAAAAGCCTTTGCTTAGTATAAGGCATAGGAAAGCAAGATTGGCTTTTTCTCAGAAGTATAGAGAGTGGACTGTGGAGGACTGGAGAAGGGTTATTTGGTCAGATGAGACTAAAATTAACAGGTTTGGGTCAGATGGGAGAGAGTGGGTTTGGAAACAGAAGAGAGAGGGGCTGATTGAGAGAGAGGTGCAGGGAACTGTCAAATTTGGGGGAGGAAACATTATGGTATGGGGGTGTATGGGATGGAATGGAGTGGGGCATCTTGCAGAGGTTGAGGGGAGGATGAATGCTGACCAGTATGTGTCCATTTTGAAGGACCATATGCTGCCTAGCTTGGAGAAGAGTGGAATTTCTGGAGAAGAGGTGATTTTTCAACAAGACAATGACCCCAAGCATACCTCAAAAAAGGCCAAGAAATGGATGGAGAACAACAATATTACTCTTCTGGATTGGCCTGCCCAATCTCCAGACCTCAGCCTATTGAACATCAATGGGTTCACCTCAAGAACCAGTTAGACAAGTATCCAACAGTGCCAAAAGGAATTTGAGAGTTATGGGAAAGAGTAGTGGAAGAGTGGAATAATATTCCATCAGAGGTGTGTCAGAATTTGATTGAAAGCATGCCTAGAAGGTTGGGAGCAGTTATTAAGGCCAAGGGAGGTCATACAAAATACTAGAATTACAATTTATCATAATATTGATACCACCTCACAAAACTGAGTCAATGAGTTCCTGAATTAAAATGATCATATCTCCATGAGGGATGATTAAAATTACATAATTCTTTGTTTGTTTGGTAGCCCTGATCATGTATGTTATTCGATACACCAATACCTTGTTTGGTTTTGTTGTTTATGGGAAGTTATTCAACAATAAATTAAAAAGTGCAAAACATTGACTCAGTTTTGTGAGTCGCTGTATAACACAGGCTAAAGAGTGTGAGTTGGTACTAAATATCACCGCTGTCACCCAAAGGTTGTGGTGAGAGATGCAAAATGGTGAGAAATGTTATGAATAATCTTTAGGAGTGTACGAAAAGGCTCGAAAGACATTCAAAAGATGTTTGAAGGAGTTCAAAGTAGTTTCGAGGATGTTCGAAGATGTTCAAAAAGGTTTGAGAAGTTTTGAATGAGTCAGACTGGTGTCGAGGTATATTGAGGAGAGAATATAGCAAATGAGAAGTGTTTTTTGAGAGACAATGGGTGATGTGCGATAAGTTGAGGAGCGAATATGAAAGTTTGAAGAAGTTCACGATATTTTGCAGAACTTAAAAATACAACGTGAGGCTAAGACTCAAGAGAACAGCTCTTAAATCAAATGATATGGGAGAGAATAACTTCTTTTCTGTTTTTCTAAGTAACTAGTACAAGACTGTATACATTTTGAAGAGATAGTACTTAAAAAAGAAATATAACATATGGAGAACAAGAGGCAATATACACAACAATAAAGGACTTTGTAAATTGTAAAACAAATGAGAAACAATAATAATTAAAATGTATGTTGTCCCAGTATAGTAAAAACGGCTTGTCCTATTGCTTCAATATATCATTGAAACACAAAACTGCATTTATGCATTCTAAATCTTTTGTCATCTCTTCTCATGTCCAGTGGTGCTTGATATGTGATGCAATGGTTCATTCCAGATGTGTTGTGTAAGTCAAAAGGGTTTCAAAACAGCTATATGGCAGCCGATGTCATTGGAAGTGCTGCAAAGTTTTTCAAATGTGTTCAAAATGTTGCAAAGTCATTTGAAGTTATTAGAAATTGTGATTCAAGTCTATCTATTGACTACCTTCTATGCCAGAGAGGTTGGATGCAAGTGGTACAATTGGGCAATGTGCCTTGATCAGCAATACCGACAGGAACAGGCAGAGTCAAAATTGATGTATGGAAATGCCAAATTTGGAAAGTCATCAGGAGGAAAGTCCAAGAAAGGAAGGATGCCTCAGGTACAAACTCCGAGGGCACAGCCACCGGCCATGGCAGTGACACCTATTGTTAAGAAGTCAGCAGCATTGGCAGATGCAATGGATGTTGATTAAGCAGGGAGATGAGCCCCACTTAAATGTTTTAACTCTGGGCAATTAGGGCATATTGCTAGGAATTGTAGGCAGAAATGGAAGATTAGGGAAGCGATAATCGAGGAAGTGAAGTTGGAGGAAGATAAGCAGAAGAATTTTGTGGAAGAGTCCCAGTGAAGGTTTCCCCATTGGTGACCCAGAATTATTATAATGTATTAGTATCCAAGGAAACCCAGAGTGAACCTGAAAGAGAAATTGAGGAGTATGACCATCATCACTTATGCAATAAAGAAAAATGCCCAGCCTTATTTCCAAAAACCCCTAAATTCTTTATTTGCTCTGCATAAATAGAACCTGAAATCACCTTGACAGTAGGATTGAAGACAGTGGACATGCATGCAGCAATTGATGTGGAGGCATTTCTCGACAGCGGTGCTACCAGATTATTCAATAATCAATCCTTAATTACTGGAAACAGTATTAGCACGCATAAACTGCCACAACCTATAATGGTGTACAATATTGACAGCACAATTAATCATGGAGGAACTATTAAGGAGGAGGTGATAATGATACTGAAGTATCAGGATCATCAGGAATGAGCCATATTTGAGGTGTGCGACCTTGGGAAAACCAATATAATAATTGGATGTCCATGGTTACAAAAACATAACCTGGAAATTGATTGGAAAATGGGGAAGGTACACATGACTCATTTTTCTAAGGAATGTAATGCATATGAGAGAAAAGTAAAAAAAGGAGAAGAAGGAAAAGAAAGAGAAAGAACATCTGAGGAAGTATTCTGTTACGATGGAGAAAGTGGAAAATGAGGACATGCCAAACAGGGAAGCTCCAATAATGACCAATAAAGAAGAACAGAAGCAAACCTTTAGAGAAATTCATAGAGGACAGTCATGGGATAAAAATGCTTTGAAAGTGGAGAAGCCAGTGGAGGAGTGGGTACCAAGAGCATATTACAAATATTTGTTGGTCTTTCAGAAGAAGGAATCTGAGCAGATGCCAGTGCAAAAGCCATGGGATCATGCAATTGAGATGAAGCCAGAATTTGTGCCAAAGAAGTCAAAAGTCTACCCATTATCTCCAATGGAACAAGAAGAAGTGGATGCATTCCTTAATGAACAATTGTGCAAGGGATACATATGACCTTCAAAATCACCACAGACATCACCAATATTCTTTGTACCAAAGAAAGATTGAAGGAAGAGGATGTGTACAGATTATAGGTATCTGAATGAGGGGACAGTGAAGAATGCATACCCTTTGCCATTGATCTCAGAAATAATTGACAATGTGGGAAAGGCCAAGGTTTTTACAAAATTGGATTTATGCTGGGGGTACAATAATGTATGAATAAAGAAAGGAGATGAGTGGAAGGCTACATTTACCACGTGTTGAGGATCCTTTGAGCCACTTGTCATGTTTTTTGGGATGACCAATAGTCCCCTGACTGTCCAAAATATGATGAATGACATTTTCAAGGACGTAATAGACAAAGGCATGGTATTAATATTTATTGATGACATTTTGGTATTCATGGAGGATGAAGAAAAGCATGAAGTGATAGTGCAGGAGGTATTAAGAAGATTGGCAGAGAATGATTTATACGTAATACCAGAGAAATGTGTGTTTGGAGCAAGCGAGTTCGAGTTCTTGAGATTAATTATTGGTCCTGATGGAAGGACAGATACAATATTTTCTCACCTGGAAGTCGAGGCATAAAAGGGGGGTAATGTTAGGAAACAGTCCTATTACATAATAATATTTTATTTTATTTTATTACATCAAATTATGCTACCAAACGCCCAAGAATGCTACATTTGTTAGCATGGGAATTTTATATTCACACTCATCAATATGTACATGCATGTACACACATGTTAGTAACAATATAGTACAATATATGTAACATAGTATATAAACCTTAAATACACACCTAGGGAATGGCAGTTGAGTTCTCTTAAATATTCCATCCATAATAGTGGTGCAAAAAGCCTTTTTTCAGCCAACTCATCTATTAATAACCTATTGCATTAAGCCCATCAAAACCCCCACCACATGCACATGCCCTGCCCCCTTCTTGTAGGAGAAAACTCTAAGAACCCATCTGTCGATGCCCAGTATATGTGATAGACCAAAAAATCAAAAAATAGGCTAAAAATAGCAAAAAGGTGAAAATAGGCAGATCAAGCTATGGAATGATGTCATTTTGATGAGTAAACATCCAGAAGGGGTCCTGCCTCTAAGAATAGAACTGTCAACATGTACCAACAGAGAAAAACCAAAAAATAATCATAAAATAGGAATAAAATTATAGAAAACCATAGTAAAGGCAGAATAAGGTAAAATAAAATATATAAAAAATATGGGATGAATGCAGAGAATTTCCCAGATGCCTGGGATGCCTTTCTTTTTCCTTGCATTACCCCCCTTCTATGATGCATTACCCTGATGCATTCGAAACCATATTTGACTGAAGTCAGACACTTGGATGTGTTGAAGTGCTGAGGAATGTTGATGGTGGAATTCCTTAACTAGTCGTGGGGCATTCAAATTAGACTCTGGAACCCAAGAATTTTCTTTGTATCCATAACCCTTCCAGTACACCAGGTATTTGAGTTTGCCTCAGCATAAGCAGCTGTCTAGGATGGACTCGACCTCGTACTAAGGTTTGCCTTCAATTACTGTAGGTGGTGGAGGAGGTTCATGCCATACATCCTGGAAATGGATCCATGGGGGCTGGCAGCAGTTTGACAACATAGAAGACAGGTTAGTCTGGACATTGACTGTGGTAGTCATAGGCAATAAGCATGTGATCCAATATATTTGGTGATGAGAAAGGGCCCAAGGAAATGGTGGGCAAGTTTCTTGGATGGTCGTGTGGTGGAAATATCACTGGAGTTGAGGTAGACATGATCACCAACCTCATACATGGGTGTGGGTGAGTGGCATTGGTTGTAGAAGCATGCCATATCATCCTTTGCCTCCTTCAAGGTGTTCTTCATCTCTGTGAACTCATTCACTGTCTTCAAGTGTGATGGTGCTTGACAGGGCTCAAAACCCATGTGTGGCTATCATGCTGTGTCGAGAAGGAAGGGAGTTTGTTGGGTGGAGGAGTGGACATGATTGTTGTACCCAAACTCAGCCATGGGGAGGAGATCTTTCCAATTATCCTGTTGCTCATTGACAAAGATGCAGGTGTACTGCTCCAGTTCTTGGTTGATGTGCTCCATCTGTCTGTCTGTCTGTGGATGGTAGGCAGTCAAGGCCAAGAGTTTGATCCCCAGCAGGTGGTACAGCTCTCAGTTAAACTCTGCAATGAACTGTGGCCCTCAATCACAGAAGAATGTGCCTGGCAATCCATGGAGCTTCCACACATGGCACAAATAGAGTTGAGCCACTTTATGTGCAGAGACAGTCATATGAGTGGGGATCAAGTGAGCTCGCTTTCCAGGAGAGTTGACTATGCACATTACTGCATCAAACCCATTGGACTCTGTGAGTTCCACCACAAAGTCCACACTGATGACATCCCAACAATTCTCTGGGACTGGGAGGGGGTGTAACTCACCCATGGGTTTGCATTGTGGAGTCTTGGTGCATAATCAGAGGTCACAGGTGTGACAGCACTGAACCAATGAGTCAAGACATCTGGGACCACCAATAATTTTGTGATACAAGCTCCAACATCTTCCAGTGTCTGGGGTGGCCAGCAACTAGTAAGTTATGGTGCCAGGATATGAGTCATCATCACAGCTGTAGGTCGTTATGGATGTAGATATTATCACAAAAGTACAGGATGTCATCCTTTTCTGTCCACTCCACTCCACAAAGCAAAAGGGTGGATTTCTTCCTCAGCTCCTTCACATCCTTGTGTAAACCACTATGGTTTGCATGACAAATGTCACATAGGATACTGTAATCCTTACCCTCCAAGGTAACCCCTTCAAGTGCATGGACTGCAAACAGGTCAGGGTGCAACAACACAATGCCTTGATTGTCATCGCTTCCATCCCCATGATCCAGACAATGAAAGAGGGCATCAGTCTTCCCCATGCTGTGGCCTGAGTGATGGTGCAGGGAAAAGTCAAATCTGGAGATGTAGAGGGACCAGTGGGCTTGACAGTGATTAAGTTTCTTGGCAGTCATGAAGCACTCAAGGTTCTTGTGGTCCATTGATAATACTCAACCTGGAAACCAAACTAAAATCTGCTAAAAAGGTCTAAGAAGTGTTACACAGGCTAGAGGAAGGGTGCAAGGTAGTACTAAAGATCACCACTGTTACCCAAGAATTGTAGAGAGAGGTACAAAGTAGTGAGAAAGGTTGTGAATGGTTTCAGGAGCATACAAAGGTTTAAGGGCTATGAATGAGGTTTGAGAATGTTTGAAGACGTTCAAGAATGCTAAAAGATGTTTGGGGATGTTAGAGGGGTTTGTAAAAAAAATGGATGGTTTTGAGAGATATCGAAGGATGAATATAGAGAATTGGGGAGGTTTTTGAGAGACAACAGATGATAGGTAATAGTTTTGAGAGGCTAGTACAAGAGTTCGAAGATGTTCGCGATGATTCACAAAACATAGAATTATGATGCAAAGCTTGGACTCAAGAGAATGGCTTTTAAATCAGATGATGAAGGATAGAGAATGACTTTTTCTCTGTTGTTTTAAGTAACTAGTACAAGTCTATATACATTTTGAAGGGATAGAACTTAAAAGGAAATAAAACATGTGGAGAACATGAGGCAATATACACAGCAATAAAGAGCTTTGCAAATCATAAAACAAATGAGAAATGATGATAAGTGAAATGTATGGAGTTGAAATGTATCAGAAGTACTTGTCCTGATGTTTCAATATATCATTGAAACACCAAAGTACTACAATCACATTCTGAAAGTTTTTTGTTGTACCTCCTCATGTCTGGTGGTGCTCGATATGTGACACACTAACTTGTGCCAGGTGTGCTGTGTGTATCAGAAGGGTGGTGGAATAGGCATATGGTGGCCAACATTGTTCAAAGTGCTGCAAAGTCATTCGAACTTATTCAAAGTGTTGCAAAATTGTTCAAAGTGTTGTAAAATCATTCAAAGTCATTCAGAATTATTCAAAGTCATTCATAATTATTCAAAGTCATTCAGAATTATTCAAAGTCATTCTGAATTGTTCAAAGCTATTTAAAATCATTTTGGAGTGGTTTTGTAGGAGTTGGAATTGTGTGTTGTAATATGTCAATGCATTAATAGATCCACAGTGCAGTTCAAGCACCAATATATCAGTCTTTGCACTTTCAATTGACTTCAAATGCTTCATACAGCTCAGAATATACACTTGGAACATTGTCAATGAGTTCCGAACCAGTTTTGAGCAATATCACAGCAATATCGGGTCACACACGAAGTCCAAAGAAACTTTGAAAATCTTTGAAAAACCTTGAACCTTGAAAAACATCTTTGAACACAATATTTCCTATTTAAACAATCTTTGGATGCATACTGGACACATGGGACATTATCTCGAGTATATTGAACACATTTTGACTGCATGTGCATGCATACAATCAGTGATAGGTCCACTGCACATGCTAAGGTCTGGAAAAGATTTCCACTCATATCAACACTTTACGACATATGTTCTGAACTGCTACAAGTTCTACAAAATCCTCTTCAAACTATTTCACACTATTTCACACTATTTTGGATGACTTCAAACTATTTTGAACCATTTTGCAACATTTTGCAACACTTCAAATGACTTTGCAGCATTTCAAATGATATTGGCCACTGTATAGCTGTCTTAAAACACTTTTGATACATGCTGCACACCTGGAGTGAGCCATTTCATCACATATCGAGCACTACTGGACATGAGGAGAGACTACAAGAGACTTAGAATGTGATAAGTGCAGTTTTATGTTTCATTGATATATTGAAGCACAAGATAAGTACTTTTACTATATGGAAACACTATACATTATTTATCATTTTTCATTTGTTTCATGATCTGCAAGTCCTCATTGTATGATATATTGCCTCATGTTTTACACATGTTCTTATTTCCTTTTTAGTACTATCTCTTCAATTTGTATATAGACTTGTATTAGTTACTTAGAACAAAAAGAATACCAATGGGGAACAGAGCACAAGTTATCCTCTCACTATCATCAGATTTAAGAGCCGTTCTCTTGAGTCTTATCTTGGCATCGCATCTCTAAGTTCTGCAAAATATCACAAATGTCTTCAAACTTTTGCATTAGTCTCTCGACTCATTGCCTATTGCCTATCACCATTCAAAAAACACTTTACATTCATTATAATCGCTCCTCGATATACCATGAGCCACTTTGAATCACTTCTACATTCCTTGAAACTACTTTGAACTATTTTGCACACTTTCCCACATCTTTGAATCTATTTCAAACTATTTCAAACATCTTCATACACTTCTAAAGATTATTCACAACACAATTTAGCATATTATGTCACTCTTTAAAACTTTTGGGTATCAGCAGTGATATTTAGTACCAACTCGCACCCTTCCTCTAGCCTGTGTTATACTTCCTAAGCCTTTTAACAGGTTTTTGTTAGGTTTCCAGGTTGAGTATCATCATTGGTTCGAAGCAGTTTCCGATGTTTTATGCAATTTATAACAAGGGCAGTCCACTTTGGTGTTTCAATGATATATTAAAACATTAGGAGAAGTACTTTTGATATACTGTGACTCTGTACATTTCATTTATTACCATTCTTATTTGTTTTATGATTTGCAAAGTTCTTTATTGCTGTGCATATTGCCTCATATTCTCCACATGTTGTATTTCCTTTTCAAGTACCATCCCTTTAAAATGTATATAGACTTGTACTAGTTACTTAGAAGAACAGAGAAGAAAGTCATCATCTTCCTCCCATATTGCAGTGATTTGAGAGTTCAGTTTAGTCTTATTCATTCCAAAGTCTAGTGTTTTACACTAAATGTCTTCAAAAATCTTCAAAAATACTCGCATTACACTATTTTCACTCTCATTTCCCTTGATTTGCCTTTGCTTCACTTCTCTTACTCATCTAGTCCCTTGATCTTGCATTTGACATATTTGCACACTTCAATGATGATACTCGACCTGGAAACCAAACAAAAACCTGTTAAAAGGCTTAAGAAGTATAACACAGGCTAGAGGAAGAGTGTGAGTTGGTACTAAATATCACTGCTGATACCCAAAAGTTGTAGTGAGAGGCATGAAATGGTGAGACATGTTACAAATAATCTTTAAAGGCATACAAAGATGTTCAAAAAAGGTTCGAAATGAGTTCGAAGATGTTTGCAGATGTTCAAAAGAGGTTCAGAGAGGTTTGAAGAGGTTCACAATATTTTGCAGAACTTCGAGATACAACTGAAGATAAGACTCAAGAGAATGGCTTTTAAATCGAATGATAATGAAGAAAGTGGCTTCATCTCTGTTCCCTTTTTTTTTGTCCTTTCTGTAACTAATACAAGTCTATATACAATTTAAAGAAATATTACTAAAAAGGAAACAATAATATGTGGAAAACATGAGGCAATATGCACAGCAAATAAAGGTACTGTAAAACATAAAACAAATAAAAAATGATAATAAGTGAAATGTATATTGTCCCAGTATAGTAAGAGTTCTTGTCCTATTGCATCAATATATCATTAAAACATAAAACTGCACTTATTGCATTCTAAGTCTCTTGTCATCTCTCCTTGTGTCCAGTAGTGCTCGATATGTGACAAAATTGTTTATTCTGAATGTGTAGTGTGTATAAAATGTGTAGTGTGTATCAAAAGGGTTTCAGGACAACTATATGGTGGCTGATGTCATTCGAAGTAGTCCAAAGTTTTTCAAAAGCGTTCAAAATGTCACGAAATGGTTCAAAGTTATTCAAAGTCATTCGAAAAGGATTCAAAGTTGATTTCATAGCATTTGTAGCAGTTTGGAACATCTGTTGTAATGTGTCAATATGATTGGGACCCATTCCAGATCTTAGAGTGCACAATGGACCTATCACCGAATTCATTGATCTAGCTACAAAATTCTCTGAAATTCCACAAAACACATTCTTTTAGCTTCAAAATGCTTTGACAGGCAGTCCTTTTCTAACTATTTGATGGTCAGTCTGACAGGTGACATCTAAAGGGCCTTGCATTCTTCCTCTGACTTGTGTTCTACCATCTGAAGCCATTTAGTAGGTTTTGTTTGGGTTTTCAGGTTGAGCATCGTAAACATTTGAGGGGTTTGTAAGGAATGGGGATGGTTTTGAGGGATGCTGAGGAATCACTATAGAGAATTTGGAGGGTTTTGAGAGATGATAGTTTTGAGAGGCTAGTATGAAAGCTTGAAGAAGTTTGTGGTAATATACTAGACTCCAGGATTAAGATGAGAGGCTTGGACTCAAGAAAACTGCTCTTAAATCAGACAATGGATGTGAGAGGACAATCTCTTCTCCCCCTGTTCTAAGTAGCTAGTACAAGCCTATATATGTTTTGAAGAGATGGTACTTAAAAGGAAATAAAACATGTGGACAACATGAGGGAAGATACAAAACAATAAAGAACTTTGCAAATCATAAAATAAATGAGAGATGATGAGAAGGAAAATGTATAGAGTCACAATGTATCAAAAGTACTTGTCCTATTGTTCTAATATATCATGAAAATGTTGAAGCACCACAATTGCATTCTAGAAGCCCTTTGTTGTATCTTCTCGTGTCTTGTAGTGCTCAATATGCGACACACTAACTTGTGCAAGGTGTGCTGTGTGTATCTGAAGGGTGGTGCGATAGGAATATGGTAGCCAAAGTCATTTGAACTCACTTGAAGTGTTGTGAAGTGGTTCAAAATTGTTTGAAATCATCCAAAATCATTTGAAATGCTGCAAAATAGCTTCAGAGTAGTTTCATGGGGTTTGTATGGGTTTGTAGGGATTGGGAGCTGTGTTATGATGTGTTGATGCATTTGAAGATGTTCCCAGAGCTTAGAGCACAAGGTGGACCTATCATTGGTCTTCCTCAGGAATTCTGACCAACTTTGCAAATGCATTCCATTTCTGGTGAGGGACCTTGCCTGTCAACAAAATTCCATTGCCAATAGCTTTTGAAACCCATAAATCCATTATCTCTGTAACCTCAGGATGCTTGGTATGTTGAACTTGCTTTGATTTGCAGCTGCATTCATGGTTTGGTTTGCTTGTTCCCATTGTTCTACTTTGGCTTCTCCTTTGACCCAAGTCAAAATTAGTTGCTGTTTAAGCTTAAGGTTTGGGTAAATGGGTGCAAAATGCTGAGTAGTTTCTGACTGGTTTCAGCTGTTATTGTGGTGCCAATACAGGATCTTGATTCACTGTTCTAAGGTAGTGTTTTCCTTCTTTGTAAAAACTGGAGGTTCAGGAGCTGCTGGCTAATCTGGCTCCTTTTTAGGTGCTTTGGATTCCTTCTCATACTCTGAACCTTTACAACAGAAGTCAGTGATGTGCCTCACTCTGACAAAAGGAAGCTGTACATTTCCATTTTTTTCCTGTGGCCTTCACAAGATCACCTGCCCACTCTCTTAGTGTTATGGTCTCTGCAACTCTTTCTAGTTTGTTTGTTGAAATTGAGAAGAGCTCTTGAGCTTCTCTGTTGAGGATGACTTTTAAGGTTCCTAAGACTAGAGTTTTTGGAAGTGAGATTAGGTCAAGCTAGAGACCTGTCCCATTTATTGAGCATAATATATAGTACAGTCACACAAAAAGTTCCATAAAAGTGTCAACAATAGAAGTGAAGAGGGTGAGAATGTCAGTCAGTAGTAAGACAAAAAGGACAATAAGAAAAGATATGAGGATGAACACAATAGTGTGAGATAGAAACAAAAGGAACAATAGTGAATGCCTAGTCATACACATGGAATGATAGAATGGGTGCATATCATCATGAGAGAGAAAGAAAAAAATGCAAAATGTGCTATTCATCGCATACCTGCTGCCTACTGCCATTGAATGTACACCCTTCCTGACAACCTGTAAAATCACCCCCCTCCCTATGGTTTTGTCCCCACACAAAACCAATCATCTAATCATCCTCATTGGGTCAAAGGGTTCTGCTCTCCTCCCGATTGCCTCATCCAACACTCAGTTCTGATTGTAGATATACGTTGCAGCAGGTTGAGGTAGTGGTTCAACCTCAATAAAGTGTGCAGAAGAATAAGAATATTTACTGTGCATGATCTGTCCCAGTCCACCTGCTCATTTGATTTTCATGATATGATAGAATGCCACAGTCATCATGGCAAGAAGCTGGCTCCCAAAGAGTGTGCCAAGGACAGTTGCAGTGACATAGTCAGGAATCATGACAGTCAGAGGTTGGGTGAAATAGTAGGTATGTCAAGTCATCCTGTAGCAATCACTCCCAGAGCTCAAGGTAAAGCTCGTGGGCCTAGAAGCGCTGAGTGTTTTGGTCTTCTCTGCTGGCACTGAAGGCATGTATACTCCAGGCAGTGAGAGGTGAAGTGTCCAATTCATGTGCACATGAAGCACACAGAGTTCTGCATTTAATGGGGTGGTGGAGAGTAGGTTGGCATAGGGATGGTGGCAGGCTACGGGGTCACAGTCTGTGGACTGGGGTGTTTGTGGTGGTGTTTCTGCAGTGTGGAAGGAGTCTCTCTCCAAGTCACTGGAGTCAGTTTCAATGAATGGAATGGGAAAAAGGGTGCAAGGTTGGGGTGTCAAGATCAGTGGTGCTGGTGGGCAGGCTCCAGCTTCTTGGTTAAGGTCTATCATAGCATCAAAAATTTCTAATTCATAGGCCTCATGAGTGATCTGGCAGAAGATTCTCTCTTCAGCAATGATTGTTTGGTAGATGTCGAGATTTTCTGTGACTCATTGGAGGACAGGGTATTAGTGGAGTCAATGGAGGAGGCACTGCTCATTGTCATGTCTGTGTTCATCTTCCACAAACTTCAGAGTGACTGCAAAAATGTGGTCTGGGTTTGGGTTTGGTTGTGGGAATGAGAAGATATTTCGGGTGCTCATTTTCATTTACTGAGAAAAAGACCTTTTGCCCATTTATCTTCTCTGAAAGCATCTGGAGCATTCTTCAGATGTTCTTCTGGCTTCCACATGTTTTCCAATGTTGGATAGCCCTTCTACTTCATCAGGAAGCATAGTCCTTTCCCACTTCTTTTGTGGATCACAATTGTCTCCACCTTGTGCTCCATTTCCCCTTCAATCATTTCTGGTGGTGGTGGAACATAATTGGGATTGTGGGTTCCATTCTCTTTATATCAGAAGAGAAGAGATGCATAGAATACCAGGTGGATCTTCCATTGTTCAGGGATCTTTAGTTGATAAGCATGTGTCGATATGACTTGAGTGATAATGAAGGGTCCTTCCTGTTTCAGTGGCAGTTTTTTTGTTGGGTTTCCCCATCTCAAGTTTCAAGATTCCAATTAGACTTTCTCTCCTGCCTTAAATGGAGAGAACCCTCATCCTGACTGCATGATCATCATTTGGCAGGATAGATCATGTGCTGCTAATGCCTCCCTTCTTGTATCTCCTAGTTTGGCTAATCTTTTCCCCCATGGCAGGCATGTTCATTTTTTCATAAACAGTGGGGATAGCTTTGAGGCGAGTTTTCATCATGAGGAAGAAAGGGTGTAGATTTTATTGCAGAGTGGTGTTTTTGATTGTATGTAAATTCAGCAGTGGGGAGATAGTCCTTCCATTTCTGTGGGTTATTTGCACAGAACATTTGGAGGTAGACTTCTAGCTCCTGGTTAGCTTGTTTAGTTTCTCCATCTGTTTGAGGGTGGTAGGCAGTGCTCATTGCCAGTTTGATCCCGAGCAGCTTTCCCAATTCCTGAAAGAGACATGATGCAAATCTAGGGTCTCGATCTGATATGACTTTTTTGCATAGGCCAAAGCATCAGAATACATGCTGGAGATAGAGGTTTGCAACTCCTAACATGTCAATCATCTTGTCACATGGAATAAAAACTACCCCCTTAGTAAGTCCATGGTCTACCATGACCATGATTGAGTCCAAACCTGAGTTTATTGGGAGGTCTGTGATGAAATCCATCATTAAAAGTGCAAATTGGTGGTTCACTTCTGACTTGATTGGTAAGAGGGGTGGCATTGTCGGGTGCATGTTGGTCTTCATTTGTTGGCACATTGTGCAACCATCAACATAGTTTCTGATGAACACTGACATCCCTGGCCACCAGTAGTCTTGCCTTACCAGTTCTAAGGTCTGGAATCTTCCTGGGTGTCCTGTCAGTATGTTGTCATGGTATTTCTGTATGACCTTTCTTCATAGTTCTTCATTATGTGGTACATAGCATCTGTCTGTGAAGAAGACCATGTTGTCATTGTCCATCTGCCAATCTTCCACTTCTGACTTGATTTGCAGTGTCCTGTTTGATTTTATTGCATGCACAATCTCTTTTAGAAGGTCATCCCCCATTAAGCTCTCAGTGAACAGGTCTTTTTAGCTCATGGTTGATTGTTCATATGAACAATTTTTTGGGGAGCATGATCATGTTCTCATTGTCCTAATCATTTTCCAGAGTGTAATCATCTTATCGGGATAAGGTGTCCAATTGAATCATCTGTCTTCCAGGTATGTGGATTAGTTGTAGGTCAAACTGGGAAAGGAATAGGCTCCATTGTGCTTGCTGGCAGTTTAGCTTCCATCCTGTTCTGAAGTAGGTCAGATTTTTGTGGTCAGATAGGATGGTGGTTGGGTGCTTTGACCCCTGTAGGTAATGTTTCCATGTTTCTAGAGCTCATATGATGTCTAGCAGCTTCCAGTCATATTTTTTATAGTTCCACTCTGTCGCTGTCAGGGAGTGTGAGATGTATCCACAAGGGTACCACTTACCATTGCTGTCTGTTTGCCTCAGCACTGCTCTTGTTGCATACTTGGATGCATCACTCTCAATGAGGAAGAGTTTCTCTGTGTCTGGCATCAGCAAGACTGGCATGATTAGAAACTTTTCTTTAGCATGGTGAAGGCTTCTTCACACTCGCTCATCCATTGGAATGGTTGATCTTTCTTCGTGAGGTCATTTAGTGGCCTCATGAGGTTTGCAAAGTTTCCTATGAACCTCCTGTAGAAATTTCCAAAACCTAAAAATGATTGCACCCCCTTTACATACATCCACTGGGGTAGGCCAGTCCCTTATTCCTCTTGGTTGGGTCCATTGTGAGTTTGTTGGGGCACAGGACAAGTCCTAGAAATTTTACCTCTTGTATGTCAAACTTTGATTTCTCTGGTTTAGATCATGCTCCTGTAGTCTTGCCAGAACCTTTCTGTTTCTCTCCTGATGATCAGCTCAGTTCTTTGAGAAAATGAGTATGTCATAAATGTAGATTACCACCCATCCTTCACTGAGCAGGTCTTGGAAGATGTTATTCATCATTGCTTGGAATGTTGCCAGGGAACTACACAGCCCAAAGAACATGACTGTTGGTTCAAAGAGTCCCTTGTTCATTTTAAATGCCACTTTCTCCTCATCCCCCTTTTTGATTCTGACATTGTGGTGCCCTCATCTGATGTCCAGCTTTGTGAACCACTGGGCTCCTTCAGTTTGTCAAGCAGGTCTCCAATGAGTGGGAGTGGGTAGGCATATTTATGGTTCCATTATTTAGGTATTGGTAATCCTGGCATGGTCTGAGCACATCAGTATCCTTTTTTGTGGTGAAGAAAAATGGCGAGGCCATAGGTAATTTTGATGGCCAGATATATCCCTTTTATAGGTTTTCCTCAATAAACTCATCGAGTTTCTTTTGGTCTGCTGGGGTTATGGGGTATACCTTGCAATCCTTGGGGACAAAGTCAGGTTTTAGATTTATGGCATGGTCCCATGGCCTGGACTCGGGGAACTGTTCTGATGCAGATTTTTCAAACACTTTCCTGTAGTCCTTGTACTGATCTGGGAAAAGGTCATCAAGGGTTTGCTCAGCCTTTCCTTGTTCATTTCCATGGGTCAATCTTTGTGAGACAGAGGTTTTTGCTCAGATGTATGTCATGTTGGAAAAGGCATAGCACCTAGTGAGTCAAGAGTGGGTAGTCTGGCCAATTTGTTGGGGTATTAGGTATCTTGGTGGGGCTATGTCATGTTCATTTGTTAGGGGTGGTTCTTTTTGCTTGAATACACCTATAACTGACTCCCCCTATATGTATGCAAGCAGGGTGTCCAATTATTCCTCCTGGTTTCCCTCAGTGCAAGAGCTTGCCTCTTTTTCAGATGCATGCTCTTGCAGGTCCTCACCAGGGGTCTCTGGGGTTGCAGTGTCTTTTGGTGTGATTTTGTCATCTGGGTCTTTATCCATCACTGACTCCTCTCTTAATTGGTTGTTGGATGTGGGTTGCTTCAACATTTCACAAATCTTCTTCATCAGGGGGTCACTAGCTGGTTTGAATGAGAGAGTACCCCTTTCCAATCTATGACTGGGTTTGCCTTCTGAAGCCATGGAAACCCTAGGATGGCCCTCTCTTTTCCTAGCCCAGTGATTAAAAACTTTGTCTTTTTCATCCTCCCATCCACTGTCATTGCAAGGTTAATGTAATGAGTAATTGTTCCATTCTTGTTCAGTGTTCTGTTGATGTTTTCGCAAGTATTTTCTGGTGTAAGGGTAGTTTTTTTAGATGGTGTTTTTTAACTAGCCATTGGTCAACAAAAGTTTCTCCTGCTCTGGAGTTGATTAGGGGTTGGATTTTGACATTTTTATTTCCTATAGCAAGGTGAACTGGGAGGCGCATAGATTCATTACTTACTTCTGCTGATGATACAGAGGAAACTACCACTCTGGTGAGTTCCACCATTGATGTGGCCTGCCACTTCAAAAATCCTCTTCACCCATAATATCCAGCACTGCTTCTTTGTCTTTGGTGCTTAGTTCATTTACCAGTGCCTGGATTCATTTGTATTGCTCTTGGGGGGGTCCTCTTCATTTTCATCCCCTTCTTTGTCTCTTCTTGCTTTTCACTTGAGTCTTTTCCTCCTTTGTGATCAGATGCATGATGCCGGGTCTTGTGGCAGACGAAGCACTTTCCTTTCTTCATATGTTCAACTCTTTCTTGATAAGTGAGTTGGGTAGTGTTGATATCCATTGCGTTTTGATCCTTGTATGCACTTCCTCCTCCTCATTTGCTGTAAGCTCTTTCTCTAATCACTTTTACCCTTCTTAAATGCTTTTCTTCCCTTGCCACCTGTGCATACCATCCTTCAGTTATGTTGGGCAGGTTTTCTATTGCAAAGAGTTTTTCTAGGATTTTGTTATTTAGTCCATTGATGAAGTATTCAATTAGGGCATTGTCTTCTTTATTTTTGTTGGAAAGGTGAGGGTCTTGAGCTGCACAATGTATTCATTGACACCTCTCATGCCCTGTGCTAAGCTTCTCAGCTGGGTTTGTGCATTTTCTGCATCATCAATAGGGAGAAAAACATTTCTGAATCTGTTGATGAATTTTTGGAAGTCGTCCCAAGGTACTCCCCCTGGTATGTTTCTTCTAGATAGGCCTGCTTCCATCTGCTTGCTGTTCCCCCACTCATATAGGACAGCATGAAGAGAATCTTTTGTCTGTCATTCTCAAAGTCACTGGAATTTGCATTGATGTATGTTCCACATTCAAGGATGAAGAGCATGGTTTTTGTCTGGTCTCTAGCAAAGTTAGTTAATGCTCAAATATTTATTTCCCTATGCTTGGGCTCACATATATAGGTAAGCGACAATGTGTCAAATGATACAGTCTATCAAACATATACAGTGTATCAAATGATATGGGTTTGGTGGATGCTGTTGAACATACTATAGTAACAAATGAATACACTACTACAATGGTTGCTAGACTAAAGAGTAATATGTTTAATACAGACATCAGTAACCTATGAAATAGTTTCAGGCAGCGGCAACAGCAACAGGAATGGCAGTGGCAGCAGCCTTACCAGGATCAGGATCAAGATCGGCATTAAACCAGGCAGACCTGTCTCCTGGCCCCCCACCTCACCCAAATATGAAGATTTTGAGAGAATTCCATGAGTTCCATCACACTGTTCTCAACAGGACCAGCCAGGACCTGAGCATAGATACTCTCCCAAAATGTCATCCTGTTGGCTGATGCTGCATCGTGACTGACACTGTGTACTGGAACCTCATGAATGCCCTTTCTACCACAGCCCAGATCAGTGCCATCTGTGTGATGCATGTGATGAGCAGTGATGGTACTCAATCTGGAAACCTAACAAAACCTGTTAAAAGGCTTAGGAAGTATAACTCAGGCTATAGGAAGGGTGTGAGTTGGTATTAAATATCACTACTAAAACCAAAACATTGTGTTTAGTGACACGAAATGGTAAGGGATGTGGTGAATAGTCTGTGAGGGTGTACAAAGATGTTCGAAAAAGTTTGAAATAGGTTTGAAGGAGTGCAAAGTAGTTTGAAGCAGGTTCAAAGACATTTGAAGTTGTTCAAAGTAAGTTTGAGGAGGTTTGAAGATGTCCAACTGGTGGCAAGATATGTCAAAATGAATATAGCAGATAAGAAGTGGTTTTCGAGTGGCGATAGGCGATAAGTTGAGAGCGAATATGAAAGTTCGAAGAAGTTTGTGATATTTCGCAAAACTTTAGAAATACGATGCGAGCTAAGACTCAAGAGAACTGCTCTTAAATCTGATGGTAGTGGAGAGGGTAGCTTCTTCTCTGTTGTTTTAAGTAGCTAGGACAAGTCTATATACATTTTGAAGAGATAGTGCCAAAAAAGGAAATATAACATATTCTCCATAGAACAAGGGGCAATACACACAACAATAAAGGACTTTGTAAATTGTAAAACAAATGAGAAATTATAATAATTGAAATGTACATTGTCCCAGTATAGTAAGAGTTCTTGTCCTATTGATTTAATATATCATGAAACATAAAAACTGCACTTATCATATTCTGGGTCTCTTATCATCTCTCCTTGTGTCTGGTGGCACTCAATATGCAACAAAATGGCTTATTCCAGTTGTGCAGAATATATCATAAGGGTTTTAGGAACAGCTATGTGGTGGCTGATGTTATTCAAAGTAGTACAAAGTCATTCAAAGTGTTGCAAAATTGTTTGAAGTAGTGCGAAAAAATTTGAAGTTGATTTGTAGTGTTCATAGCAGTTCGGAGGATCTGTCATAGTGTGTAAATATGATTGGAAACTTTCTCCAGACCTTAGAGTGCACAATGGACCTATCAGTGGGAGTGGGAGTAGGACTACCATATTGACCAGGACCTCAGCATGATCCACATGATGAGCAGGAGCAGGAGCAGCACTTACCATATTGACCCAGACCTCAGCAGGTATACTCACCCAAACATTTATCAGGCAAACCTGTCTCCCAGCCCCCCACCTCACCTGGATATAAAGATGCTGAGAGAATTCCAGGTTCCATCACACTGTTTTCAACAGGACCAGCCAGGACCTGAGCATAGATACTCTTCTGAGATGTCATCCTGTTGGCCAATGCCATGTACCAAAACCTCACAAATTCCCTTTCTACTGCAGCCCAGATCGGTGCCAAGCATGTGATGCACATGATGAGAGAGAGTGGGAGTGGGACTACCATATCAACCAGGACCTCAGCATAATCCACATGATGAGTGGGAGCAGGAGTGGCACTCACCATATTGACCAGGCCCTCAGCAGGTATACTCACCCAAACATTTTTCAGGCAGACCTGTCTCCTGGCCCCCACCTCACACAGATATAAAGATGCTGAGAGAATTCCACAGGTTCCATCACACCGTTCTCAACAGGACTGCCCAGGACCTGAGCATAGATACTCTCCCATGCATGTTTCAGACAGATCTGCCTTCCAGCCTCCTACCTCACTGGTAATTCAAAAATATGGACCAAGATTCCAAATGGTCCCAGTAATGGATACAGCATTTGGCACAATATTGGCATTCCTTTGGCCACACTGGTTGGAAGTTTGTTTGGAAATGCATTGGGCAGGTGAAGGGTTATTCAAATCATTAGGATAGTGCACAGGAGACACACTTCTATCACTCACTTTGATTCCTGCTGCAAATCTTACTATTGTCATTCTTTGTCTTCTACTGAGACACATATAGTAAATTTACTGTGCAAAGTTTACTCTTCTTCTCCCAACAACCTGCATAGACAGCTTCTTGCTGAGCAGGGTGATCAGCTGTTCTGCAGGCATGTCGGGCTGATGTCTGTCCCTGATTCTTGATTTGAGATGATGGGGGGGTCATTTGTTCAAATGTATTCTTCACAGGTGGGGTCTGGCAATCGCCAAGTGATCCTACCGCTGTCAATTGCACTGTTGCCAATTGTATGTGTGGTGATCCTACTGCTGCTGATTGTCTGTCTGCTGATCCTACCACTGCCAATTGTCTGTTGGCCGATCCTACCACTGCTGATTGTATGTGTGGTGCTCCTACCACTGCTGATCCTGATGCCAATCCAACTGTTGAAGTTTTAATGCCTTCACTCTTGCCCTTGCAATAAAATCCTCTGTCAAAGTTCGCCCAGACAGTCAGTGAGGTTTAGATCACTGCAATCTTTCTTGAGTTGATGTGGTGTTGCCTTCCAACAGTGATGGATCAAGTGGGCATGGGGCATCATTTACATCATCATTTAAAGGTGATATGGGTGTGATAGACTTCTCATAAATGTGTTGAGGAATGACATACTCTGGTTCACCATCACCCAGACCATTAATTGGCTGTGGTCAAATCACACCAGCTGTGCAGAGTATGTACATTGTCATTTGATTGACTTTCACATAGCTCAACTGAGCTGGATCCATGAATTGCAAGGAATCTGGGGGCGTTCAGAGATGGGTGCCTGTTCTGCTCTCAATTGTCAGTAAGGTTGTTTTCACTTTTCTTTCACTTTCCCCTTTTTTCTGCCTCTTGATTGACTTTGGGGCTTGGCATCGGCATCGGGAACAGCATTGGCATTGGCATGCAGGCTGGTGCCCATGATGGACTCAGCATTGGGTATTGCATCACCATTCCATCATCTACTGCATTTGGAAATGCATCAGGAAGGTGGAGGATTATTTAAATTATTAGGATAGTGTGCAGGAGACACACTCCCATCACTCACTTTGATTCCTTTGAACCTGAATGCTCTTTCAGAACCCTGCACTGTTTGATGCTGCAGAATGTGGTCAATAAAGTCTTCTATGACACTCTTGTGCATGTTCCATGGGTCTCTAAATTTGAACTTTCCTAAGAGATATTCAGGATTGATGAATAAAGAGGTTTGGTTAGCAATTGCTTTGAATGGGATATGGTGACTATGACCATTGTTGGCTAGTTCTGCATAGAGATAAGTAATGGTTTGTAGCATGAGAAGTCATTATTCTGTAATGCTGCCCAACATACAACATAAACCATTGCTCCAGCTCTTTTTTCTTGTATTGTGATCCTTTCCATGGTGTGGGCAGGATGGGGAACCCATCCTGAGTTATCGGAAGTCAGGTTTGTGGTGTGGTGGTGTTAGATTGCATTGCCAACCTTGAGGCAATGTCTGATGCATGTAAAGCCTTGACATAACTCATGAGGTTCTGCTTGAGCTCTGTGATATGATTATGATAGGTGTCCAGAAATGATCTTGCAGGGGTAGCCATTAAAGTGGTGACATTTTCATGACTGTAATTGGCATCAGCATCACAATTGGCATTGGCATCACAATTAAAGATTCCACTCATGCATCAACAACATTAGGTGCAGTATGGGCTGTAAATATCACAGACAGCACTCCCATTTCTAACCAGTGTTGTTGGGCACTCTCCTCTACATGCTTACACAGGTTTTTCTCTGCTAGTCTGTGAAATGTCAGTCACTATCAACAGTGGCAATGGCAATGGCATTAAATTACCTTCACTTTGTCTGCTTGGGATAACCTTCCTGCATCATTTTATCCTGCTCAATCTCAAGGATTACCTTTTCCTCTGCAGTCATGTTGTTAAAAACATCTGGAACCATCCAGGTGTACTTGTGGTGGCATTCTCAATACCTAGCAGGTTTCTGATCTCTTTCAAAACTTGATCCTGGTATAAGGCCCAAATGGCTTCTGATCACTTGACTTTGAAGTTGTTTGATTTGCATGAGTAGCCCCTTCATCATTTGCTAGTTGTTCGAAAGCCAGGTTGTTAGTTCCTGGTGATGTGATCAAAAATAGAATCTTCACATGCTTCAAGTTGATGGTTCACCTTGGCATGTAGGTGACTCTCCTCCTCATGAATTGAGGCCTTTTCAATTGACACCCAGTAATTGCATATGGCAGGGAGAATGTCACACTTGAGTATTTGCAACTGGCCAGCTTTTGATTCCTGTGATCGGAATGCATCTCTATAAGGCTTGATTATCCTCTGCTCTTTGACCATATATCTCCCCTTGCGATACTGTCTCATACCCAGGTTCTCTGATGGCTCAGGCAGCATTGGAGGGGGATTGATGTGGAGGAAAGAATGATTCTTGTCATCATCAGGCATAACATATTATCAGCACAAGGATAACATGAGGATCACATGAGGCCAATAGTACAATAAATAGTCCATCACCACAATTGATTTCCCCCAATCATCATGAGCCCAACAAGAGCTCCTCACAAGAGAAAGAGAAGATCAAAGAAAAATGCCCCCCCTGCATGAGGACCATGATGATGCAGTCGATACTGTTACACATGTAGAAGTTGAGGTCAACATGAGACATGGACCAAAAACAAAGTGTATCAAGGTTCCCTTGCCTCTAGTTTACAGAAGAATGTGGTGAATCGAGTTTAGCTGGTATCCATGACAATCCAGGTCTTGCTCCCGGATGGGATATGCAAGAACCTCAGGGGTAGATGAGCCAGTTTGGCCACAGATTGGCATGGTCAGTTTCTGACATGGATTGACTTATTGAGGCTCATATACAACTGATAGAGACAGAAGGACTATGTATTGCAGTTTGTGGGATGAATGGATAAATTGCTGCAAGCATCCCTGGCTCCGCAGGCATGGTCCATTGACTGCAACCATTGTCAACTGAATAAATGGACAATTTGAAAATGTGTTGATAGTTCACTAGGAAGCACACTTTGCTGGACATGTATGCACATAACACACAGGCAGAATCCCTTCCATCACATTGAATGCTGGACTGGCATGCACTTCTGCTGCACTGAGCTATGGAAGGTTGGCACATACCTTTTGGTCCAGCACCAGACAGATCAGCTGATTTGCAATGCTATTAACTTTCAAATAAAATATCTGGAGACATTTGAAGAGATGAAGGATAAAGCCGAGGCAGAGTCAGCCAATTATTACTTGGCAATGGCAACAGCAATGGCAATGGCAATGGCAATGGCTCAACATCATGAGTTGGCATCGGGAATGACAGGGAGTGCAGCAGATGATAAGACTGGGGCTTATGCAGCCTTTTTTGATCACCTTGATGCCCTTTGGTATCAAGAAAAGGGCAATAATGATGTCAATGACAGCTTACAAGACTTCTTTGATGGCAATGACAAATATAAAGTTGAACATGCTGATGGAGGCATCCATGGGTTTCAACCATATTTGCCTGAACGATGCATGAGGACCGATGCCCAGACAACAACCATACTAGCAACTGCTGATATTGAGCTGACCACCACACTGCCAACCGCCGATGCCTTGAACAACAGCTATATCCATGTAGTGCATACAAATAGAATACATCATTTAGCAATGGTTATCTTCCAGTGTCAGAGAGAACACCGAATTTCCTTGGACCTGGTAACCAGTAACTTGCTCCCAACCAGCTTCACCAAAATATGCACTCTTTTCACCATGCAGGTTCTAGACCATTTTTGGCTCTGTAATCTGGAATTGAAGACATTGGCCTATCAGTTTTACCAGCTGATTCAGCACATAACATTTGCTGATGAGGCCTGATGAAGTGGTCAACCTCTACCATGAGCTTCAGTGCATGTCCTGCTTATGGCATTGAATGAAAAGATTGAAGTGGGCAGGGTATGGACACAATCGAAAAGATCCATTGAATCCCAAACCAGGATCACTTGCCAATTACTGTCAAGCCTGTCCTCAAGCAGGCATAAATATACCAGAAAATTGGAAGGACAATGTGAACTGGTGGGTGACTATATACCTTGATTGTACAAGTTGCATCTGAAGTGATACTATGGCTCTCAGATTTGTTTTTGAATGCATATCCATGGTCAACAGCAATTTCAAAGCTAACCATGTCCAGCAGAAAAACTCCAATGCTGATGTATGGCTATGAGATGGAGCTGGGATGGCCCCAAATCAGGCTGAATATGAGCAATTCCTCCAAGCTGCCATAGAACAATTTATGGTAGGTATACTTCACTTTGTGGTGGCCGATGCTGTAACCACTGCCAGTGCTGCTCTTGATGCTGGTTCTGATTGGGATACATGGGTTTTTAGAAGGCCCCATGTGAAAATAAACTCCAAGCCATTGCAAATGCTTTTTTGGCATTGAAGGCATGTGATAGGACTAGAGTAGCAGTCATTGCATGCACATGGCATGGCTGTTATGCACCCAATGCACTGGTAGATGTGTTTTAGGGAGAACAGCAAAAGAATGTCAACTTTGCTTTCCTCCAAGCCCTGAAACCCACCAGGGTTGACCATCAACAGGGAGTGATGCTCATTTATGACATTGTCTGCCAATATGTCATCCACATTCAGGAGCATATTGGTGCACATCTGCTGGCCAGTTTGAGCATTGACCAGGCCATTGGGCTTTTGCATGTTCATGGCTACAAGGATGAATGGTTTTTTCACTATGCTCCATCTTTCATTCCAGGGTCTGGCATTGTAGCAGGGGAAATACTCAAGTCTTTGTGATCATCACTGAATTCCATTTCCCCAACAGTCAGAACAGCAACATTGCCACATTGGACTGAAATGCTTGATGATCATGCTACAGATTCAAATCACAAGAAAATGCTTAGCATGACAGTCACACTGTGCTGAAAATCTCAAGAAGCCCTTGAGATATCCACACAGCTCAGCAAGCACCATGCAGAACTGACAGCAGCTTTCGGTCAACAGGCAGTTGAACAATGAGAGGATGAAGTCACCACAGCAGAAATGCTAAGGCTAACAGATGTCAGGGTAATGGATATGTCTGCCACTCAGGGATCGCAACGGGCATTGGAATGGGAATGGGACTGGGACTAGGAATGGCATCATGAACAGTCACAACATTGACACTCATTCAATTGGCAGTTGAGCAGTGGATTGATTTCACTATTGTTTTTGAACAAATGCAGTGGATCATACTTCCTACCAAGATTGATGTATCACAATCCCTCATTGATCTGCACCAGAATCCAATTATGAGACAAAGGCCATGGACTTGGTAAAGCACCTCATGCTTCTGACATGCAAGCTGTTGAATGGGAAAAAGAAGCTCTCACATCTCATATGGCAACCTTAACACATTTCCAAAATGCTGCCAACATTGCTGAGCATGACATTGTTCCCTCCCAAATCACCTGCGACAATGAACCTGAATTTGAGAACTTTGATAACATAGAACCTTTTGACAAAAAGACTTCTGCTTCATCTCTTCTGGCTTACACAAACACTATTCCAGTTGAGGAGCAACAAGTATACCTCCCATGTGATGGAGAACTTGCTAATGTAGAGATTAACCTCAGGAAGAACCAGGCAAGTTGACTGCTGCATCAGTTGCGGGAGCTCATTGCTGACAAATTATTTCAATATTTGCACATCATTCAAGTGGTTCTGAGAAAGGGAGCTCACACCTGAGCATGATCCATTGTCCAGGATGTGGTTAACAAAATTGTCTTGCATGCCCAAATGTATAACCATTGCCGAAGTTGACTGGTGGCACTAAATTGTGATGCTGAGACATCAAGTATGTTTCAGCAGTTAATGAAGAATAACATCAATGCTAGCACAGCTATTCTAAAGCCAAATGCACTGTGATGCCAATGCCAATGCCAATGCTGATGCCACTCGATTCTGGGAATGTGAATGTATGTTGTGGCCATCCATATTCATTACACTAACAGTTTTATTAGTCAAGAGAGTATACTAGCTTCAATCACAGGCTCATAGAAATAGATGGAGGGAGGAATTTCTACTGGTCACATATGAAATGCAGTGGACTGTGATTAAACAGTTATGATTCCAGTTACCCACCAGGAAATAGAGGCCTATTCCAAGAAGGTTGAATTCAATGTGCATATGGCACAGGGGGGGGTAAAATCACCTTCTTTTCAAAGTCTCATTGCCAGCAACCTAGCCCTGATGGCATCCTTGGGCCGATGCCACCTCAGCCAAGATGCCATGTACCAGAATCTCATGAATGCTCTTTCTGCCACAGCCCAGATCGGTGCCATGCATGTGATGCACATAATGAGCAGGAGCAGGAGCAGGACTACCATATCGACCAAAACCTCAGCATGTATACTCACCTAAACATTTGTCAGGCAGACCTGTCTCCCTGCCCCCCACCTCACCTGGATATGAAGATGCTGAGAGAATTCCATGGGTTCCATCACACTGTTCTTGACAGGACCACCCAGGACCTGAGCATAGATATTCTTCCAAGATGTCATCCTGTTGGCCGATGCTGCCTCAGTTAAGATGCCATGTACTGGAACCTCACAAACACCCTTCCTACTGGGTATGGCCAATTGGAAATTAATCTCATTTATGTAGTAATTCATAGTCTGCATGGATTCTGCATGCAAATTGGTGTATGATAAATTTAGTAAAAGCTATGTTTATGCAATAATTCATTTATTGCAGTGTGCAGGCCTGCAAAATTGGGTCAGTTGATCAGTCATGTTTTCAGACTGCAAAATGATGATTAGTGAGATGATAGAGCATTGGAAGGAAATACAGCATCAGCCAGATACATGGCATTGGCCACTGGCAATGACATTTGAACTGAAGGAAATCTTACTCCCCCATGTTCCATATGCACTTTGAACTCTACTTTCTTTCGATAGGCCTCCATCGCCTGGTGGGTAGCCAGAATTATAAAATGGGGCATGAGATAGTGCTGCCCATTGTCGCTTCAGATAGGAACATAGCCATTAGGAATATCTGCCCAGCTTTCTTCCTGATTGCTTATTGTAGAGGGATAGATGTAGGACGAGAGATGATAACAGTATCATGTTTAATCAGAGATCAGAGATCTATCGATGAGGAATTATTTATTTGGCAATATTTGGCCCTGTTGTTGATCTCACTGTTGCTGATCTCCTCATTGCTGATCCCCCCATTGTTGATTCCTGCATTGCTGATTCCACTGTTGCTGATTCCACTGTTGCTGATCCCCCCACTAATGCTTTTTCTCTTGCCCTTGCAAGATGGTGGATTGTAATCAAGATAATTGTGTTTACATAATACAGAGTGTTTTGGTCATATAGGGGAGATATAATTGGCATTTGCTGATCTAAATGCATTGTCAGCCCTCAATGCTAATTCTTGCCAGAAAGGGATCAATCACACATCAAAAATGAATAAAAAATACTATTACATCACATCAACCTCCTCAACAAGAAAAGCCAAGCTAGCTTAAGGCTACCCAACTACCAAATTTCAGCATACTCAAAAAGCTGGGTTTGAGTTTCAAAATGGGAATGCCACTTTGTTTGTATATATTGATTGTATAGGGATCAACAACACATAACTGTTGATCTTCAGTGTTTCACGCTTTTTCATATCAATATCAACCCTGCTGCTGCAGCTGACCTATCATCCATCATGAGGATTACATGCAACCAAGTCCTCAGCCAGATCAGTGAGATTGAACAGGCCATCCACAATGGACTTTGGGATGGAAGTATCACTGCCATGATGAAAGAAAGAAAATTGGCACTTGTGAGTGGATCGGCATGCTATCAGACCAACTATGCACTTATAAATTGTAGAAAATATTATTTGGGTGGCAAAGAGAGGTTCTCACAGAAGATGTGCAGGCCATCTTCCAGGCCAATGCCTTTTTGTGGGGATTTGTGGTAGCATGGTCAAAGTCAGACAGGACAGTGGACCAAAGGTTTACTGAAGGTCAACGGAGGGCAATGAAGACCTTCAATAAGAAAAGGGGCATCACAGGGGCTGCATCCACATCAGCTGGACCAACTGACTTGACAATGGCAGCAGCGATGGGAGCTGGACCAGCAATGGCCATTGGAGCAGCAGCGGCAGCAGGAACAGCATCACCTACTGGAATGGCCATGGCAGTGGCCAAGAAGGCATCGATGGCAGTGGCCAAGAAACAAGGGATGGCAGTGGCCAAGAAACAAGGAACAGGAGTGGCAGCAGCAAAGGCACCAGAAGTGGCAGCAGCAATGCCAATGCCAACAAGGAGAAAAGTGGCAGTGGCACAGGCCAAGATGCAGGCCCAACCAGAAGCATCAGGATCCAGAATTCCTGCCCCACCCCAGCATCCAATACTGCCAGTCATCACAGTAACATGCAGGTTGCGAGAGGTGGAGAGTAGCAAGAGATCGGATGAGGATTTGGATGAGGAGATGGAGAGCAATGCTGGTGCCAATCCTAGAATGGAGTGGAAGCAGCACAACACAGCAAGGGAGGCATGAGGAGCACCCCAGTGAGGGAGTTTGTGAATGATGCCATGTGCATGATGTATCAGGCTTAGGCATTAGTGTTGGGAGCAGGTGAACAGCAAAACCGCATGCTACTTCTGTGGGAGAGGGAAAGTTTGGTGTGATCCAGAGAACATGGATTGAGTGCCAAGAATAAAGAAAGCAAAAGGATTGGCAAGACGAAAAGCGAAGAAGCCACAATTTTCCAGTGAAGACAGTGGAGAGGAATCATCTAGACGGTTCACTGCAAGAGAAAAAGGAAAATCCAAAGATGAGTTCTGCCATATCATGACACATAAAACTACTAACTAACACGTATACCTATAGCTGTGGAACAGGATATCAACATGGCTGATCCCAAGCCCGAGCCAACTGCCTCCCTTGCCCTGATAGCCAACCCCTCCCCCATCGACTATGCCCCCCTCACTGGATGGCTATACCAACTGGAGGAAGACATGTACCAGCATGCACAGTGGAATGAAGAGTCAGTGCAAGAGTCCTGACTCCATGTACAAGAACTCTGGAATGCATTTCACTTGCTTCAAAACAGGGTGAATGACATTGAAGAATACCTGGGGTTGCAAACTGGTGCACAGCCCATTATGTTATACAATGGTTACATGGCTGGGCAAGTGGATTGCCTCGAGAGGACTCCAAGCAGGAGGGCAGAGGTGGATTGGGAAGGATGGATGGATGCCAAGGAAGTCAATGCCACTTCCACTCCCACTCCAGGTCCCACTCTGAGTCCCACTCCCATTCCTGCTCCTGCTCCCACTTCTCCCACTCAATCCCACCCCTGCTCCTGCTCCTTCTGCTGGTTCCATGCCTGATCCCACTTCTGCTCCCAATACTGCTCCCATTTCTGCTGCCAAGGACAAAGATGAAGAGATGGCTGAGCCAGATGGTGAAGAGGGCCTAGTCATACCTGAAGAGGTTGCTGGGGAATGATCCTTGGCTGGTGCCCCCCCCATCCAAATTATTCCCACCATGCCACAGGATTCTCACAAAATCATACAGCCCACAACACCTATGGCCCCACTGCTTCCTCTCCTCTTCCCCCCAACATCACTCACTGAGCCTGAGCCTGCCACCCCAGCATTGGTAGTTGATATCATCACCTCACCCTGGCTGTCCCCTCCCCCTGCACAGTTGTGTTGATCCCCATGTGGGCTGACCCCTAGTCCATCTGGACTACCTTCCAGAAGTACCACCCCTGAGCTTAACCAAAGGAAGAGAGTAGCCACATCTGAGGACAGAGGGGAGACGAAGTGAGGCAGAAAAGAATAGATGTTATCTGGCATGTACATAAAAGTGGTATTAATTTTTTTTTGCACATTACATAGCAATTTAGTTGTAAATCTACTCTGTAAATTTCACTTTTTTTAATTCACTGCCTCTTCCCAACAGCCTAGATTGAAATGGCTTCCTGCTGTGCAAGGTCATCAGCTGTCCTTTGGATAGGTCATGCCCATGCCAAGGCCAATGGATTTTGAGATGATGGTGGAGTCATCTGTTGAAATACATCCAGTGCAGAGGGGATATGGTAGGCACCAGCTGCTACCCATCCTGGTGTTGCCATTGCCGATCCCACTGTTGCTGTTGCTAAATATTGGTGTTGCCATTGCTGATCCTAGAGTTGCCGATCCTAGAGTTGCCATTGCTGATATTAATATTGCCAATGCCAATGCCAATGCCACTGCCAATCTCGATGCTGGCTGATTCTGGGAATGTAAATATATTTTGTATGTACTAACATTTTTCATAGTAGGCAACTACATTGGCTTTATTCACAGGCTCAGAGAAATTGATGGAAAGAGGAATTTCTACTGGTCACATATGAAATGCATTTAAATCAGCAAATGCTGATTATATCTCCCCTTTGTGACTGAAAAGGGCCTGTATTACGTAAACATGATTATTTTGATCACCAACCATGACCAGTAACACTATGTCAAACAAAACTCTCTCAATCTTCAACCCTTTTTCTTCGCAATCAGGTTTGAAATGGCAACTCCAAATCCAGACACAAGAGATCATTTGGGATGCAGAGTCCCAATTCCATTGAGTTTTGTTGGAGTTAGATGATGCAAACTTTGTAAAACAATATTGGATGCAGAAAGTTCTCTATGCCAAGCTTGTATGTATCTTTCCTAAAGGAAGTAAGTATACATCACTTGAAAGTATGACAGATGTACAGTGACTCACAAAACTGAGTCAATGTTTTGCACTTTTTAATTTATTGTTGAATAACTTCCCATAAACAACAAAACCAAACAAGGTATTGGTGTACCGAATAACATACATGATCAGGGCTACCAAACAAACAAAGAATTATGTAATTTTAATCATCCCTCATGGAAATATGATCATTTTAATTCAGGGACTCATTGACTCAGTTTTGTGAGGTGGTATCAATATTATGATAAATTGTAATTCTAGTATTTTGTATGACCTCCCTTGGCCTTAATAACTGCTCCCAACCTTCTAGGCATGCTTTCAATCAAATTCTGACACACCTCTGATGGAATATTATTCCACTCTTCCACTACTCTTTCCCATAACTTCCAAATTCCTTTTGGCGCTGTTGGATACCTGTCTAACTGGTTCTTGAGGTGAACCCATTGATGCTCAATAGGGCTGAGGTCTGGATATTGGGCAGGCCAATCCTGAAGAGTAATATTGTTGTTCTCCATCCATTTCTTGGCCTTTTTTGAGGTATGCTTGGGGTCATTGTCTTGTTGAAAAATCACCTCTTCTCCAGAAATTCCACTCTCCTCCAAGCTAGGCAGCATATGGTCCTTCAAAATGGACACATACTGGTCAGCATTCATCCTCCCCTCAACCTCTGCAAGATGCCCCACTCCATTCCATCCCATACACCCCCATACCATAATGTTTCCTCCCCCAAATTTGACAGTTCCCTGCACCTCTCTCTCAATCAGCCCCTCTCCCTTCTGTTTCCAAACCCACTCTCTCCCATCTGACCCAAACCTGTTAATTTTAGTCTCATCTGACCAAATAACCCTTCTCCAGTCCTCCACAGTCCACTCTCTATACTTCTGAGCAAAAGCCAATCTTGCTTTCCTATGCCTTATACTAAGCAAAGGCTTTTTCTTCTTCACCACAGCCTTGAATGAGTTTTTTCTGAGAACTCTTCTAACTGTTTCTGAGGAGACTGGAGTGGGGATGATGCTGTTGATGTAATGGGTGGCCTGAACAGCATTTGCAGCCTTGCCAGTGGTGATTTGGGTAAGGATGGCTCTCTGAGAGGTAGATGAGAGCTTAGAAGGATGACCACCAGAGGGGGAATCCAGGTTTGGATGGAGAGCCCTGAGTGTTCTGGATACACTAGACTGGCTGAGGTTGAGTTTAGAGGCAATATTGTGGGTAGAATAATGATTGGAGGCCAGGAAAAGAATGTTTTCCTTCTGAGCAGAGGAGATAGGATGCATTGGAGAATATTGAAGTATGAAGAATGCTAGTCCTAATTAAATACTATAATTTAAGGTCCCATCAAGGGTCACATCACCTTAGAAACCATCTGTCAAGTTTTTGACATTATACAGTTGGTGGAGCATCAGATTCTAATATTTCTGACTACCCCTCACAAAACTGAGTCAATGAGTCCCTAAATTAAAATAATCATATCTCCATGAGGGATGATTAAAATTACATAATTCTTTGTTTGTTTGGTAGCCCTGATCATGTATGTTATTCGGTACACCAATACCTTGTTTGGTTTTGTTGTTTATAGGAAGCTATTCAACAATGAACCAAAAAGTCCAAAATATTGACTCAGTTTTGTGAGTCACTGTATGTCATGTCATGCATTGGCATTGGCACCTCCATTGGCCTTATGATGGAGGTGCCAATCCTTCTTCGGTCCTTGGCCAACAGTCTCACCAATGTCAATTTGGACCACCTACCCCTCAGATTCCATCCATCTCTCTTGGCCATGTTGGATGATGGTGTTGCCACTGACGGTCCTACCCATCTGGTGGATTCCTATGTATGTGATTGGTGGAGATGCAATAGTGAACCGGCACCAGGGCAGATTTTTGCCAGTGACACTGTGGATAAATGCCTCAATAGCTATCACCAGTATATCCCTTCCCCTCTGATCACCAGCTTGCCACCCAATGATAGCCAACCAGCAGACAATGCTGCTGATGGCTGAGCTGACTGCCAATCTTGCATCAACCTGCAGGCTCTCATTGGGGATATGTTTGATGAAGCATGCAGGATCCATAACTTGGTAGATGGCTGTGAATCATCAGCAGAGGCTGCAATAAATTGAATGTCCAGAAAGCAGCAGGGTTTCAATGGCTTCATGAGCTAGCCCTGCTCAAGGAGCTTCAGTCCAAACCACAAAAGTTAACAATGGCAGCAGCAGCAGCATCCACCTGTGAACACACTGGGAGATGGTCAAGGCAATCAGCCACAAGAAGACAATTGGAACTGGTATCTGCACATGCACAGGCTGAACTCAAGCATCTGAAGGCTCTTCCCCCCTCCTCCCACAAGTGGACCTGGGGTGTTGACATCACAGAGAGTGATCTTTTGGAATCTAACCCATCACTGAAGACCAAATATTATTCTGGGTATGCTCAGTCTCTGGCCAATGGTGCATATGATAAGAATAAGGAGTGGTTGATCACAGCCAGTCTCCCAACCTCTATTTCTGGCACCTACAGTTCACCACCTGCTATAACTGGTATCGATGCTGGCTTTTATTTTTCAGATGCTGGATCCAATAATTCATCACATTCTGCTGCTGAGCCCGATGCCACTGCTGAGCCTGATGCCGCTGCCAAGCCTGATGCCACTGTCATTTCTGATGCTGCCCCCACTGCGGATGCTGATAATGAAGCTGATGATCTTTATGCTGATGCACACACCACCCTCGCCCAGCCCACTGCCTCTTATGCTGCTATGTTATGGGAAGGAGAGGATGATGCATCAGAAGATGCCAATCAGCCTACCACATTTCAGGCAGCCATGGCTTGGCAGGTTCATCATTCATCATCACCATCTTCCCACACCAGTTCTCCAACTGGCTTTTATGCTGCCACCTTTTACCTTGAAGCTTCTAATTCTCCCTCTTCATCTCCCCCTGCACCTCCCCTTTCAACTGCTTTCCCCACCACATCTGATGCAGCTGATGTTTTCTTCTCATCATCAGAGACCCATTCAGAGGCTGATTTAACTGGCCCCAATGCCAATTCTGATGATGATCATTTCCAAACTGGGTCCCCCAGCACCTCACAAATAAAGAACCTTACTTCTTCTCACATCACACTCCCAATCTATAATCATGCAGACTTCAGTTATGTTGATGACACTTGGTTGCCTGGCTCTGATGATATGATGGACACTAGTGACAATGAGTGATAGCTTTCTTCCTATAGATATATGGTGCTTTAATTGGTAGACCAATAATATATACCTTTAAGGCTGATGTTCATACCAATTGCCAATGCTGGCCCTGGCCCTGATACATATGCCAATGCTGATGCATATGTCTGATGCTGTCTCATAGGTCACCAATCTGTACACCACATTCTTAATATGTCTAGTGTGGTACAGCAAGAATTGAATAGTGCATTCATTTGTTGCTATAGTATATACATATATATATGTAGAGTCATCCACTGAACCATGCCTGTGCAACATTGATCACATAATGGCCTAATGCCAATGCTGCTGCCACTGGTTTATGCCAATGCCACTGCAGCCCTATTGGGTTGCTGACCAGCATGCCGATCCAATTTTGCAGGCCTGCACACTGCAATAAATGAATTATTGCATAAACATGGCTTTTACTGAATTTATCATACACCAATTTGCATACAGAGTCTATGCAGACTACACATAAATTACTACATAAATGAGATTAATTTCCAATTGGCCATATGTGTAATGCTGATCTTTATCCCGATCCTGGTAAGGCCACTGCTGCTGCCATCCCCATTGCTGTTGCTGCTGCCTGAAACTATTTTATAGGCTACTGATGTCTGTATTAAATGTATTACTCTTCGGTCTAACAACCATTGTAATATTGTATTTATTTGTTACTATAGTAGGTACACATATATATATTACCACATTCAACAGCATCCACTGAACCCATACCATTTGATACACTGTATATGTTCGATAGACTGTATCATTTGACACATTGTAGCTTACCTATGTGTTGGGCTCAACAATGCATGTTTCTGGCAGGGCTGGGGTGGTGGGCAGTACATTGGTGTTGGCTTCCATCTCTTTTGTTTGGGGTTACCTTGACTCATTTAGTTGGCAGTCTATGAATAAGCTTGACCTTTTGTTATGGTCTCTGCGACTCTTTCTAGTTCATTCATTGAGATCAGGAGGAGCTCTTGAGCTTCTCCATTGAGGATGACTTTCGAGGTTCCTAAGACTAGAGTCTTTGGAAGTGAGATCAGGTCAAGCTAGAGGCCTGTCCCATTTATTGAGCATAATATATAGTACAGTCATACAAAAGTTCCATAAGAGTATTGACAATAGAGGTGAAGAGGGTGAGAATGTCAGTCAGTAGTAAGACAAAAAGGACAATAAGAAAAGATATGAGGATGACCACAATAGTATGAGATATAGATGAGGGGAACAATAGGGAATGCCTAGTCATACATGCAGAATAATAGAATGGGTGCATATCATCATGAGAGAGAGAGAAAGAAAAGCAAAATGTGCCATCCATTGCATACCTGCTGCCTACTACCATTGAACATATGCCCTTCCTGACAACCTGTAACACTTAGTGTCTTGACAATGGCCTTCCCATTTTCATCAAGTTGGTCAAACCTCTGGTCATAGTCAGAAGCTGATTCCAAGGTCTTGATAATGCATTGTTCATCAATGGTGGTTGCTTTGTGGTCCAACCAGTGTGCATCTGCTGATGAAATAGTTCTTTTCCAAGCTAGTTTTGTATTTAGCTCATCCCTATGAGCCTTGATTGTCTTCATACATTTAGAGAGGCCTTTCTTAAGAATATCGAGCAGCTTTGGAGCCATAGAAGTAAGAAATTTGAGATGACAGATGTGAACAAATTAACTTTTGAGATGGCAGCTGGTGGGAGTGGTGTATCACTGATGAGCCTACCAGTGAACTAATTACTTGCTGGAACTGGTCTTATATGGTCTTATATAGGGGGTCAAACCTATGGGTGTCCAGTGGAGAGGTATGGGTTATTGTTAGGAAACATCTTCTAACATCCCTATTACATAATAATATTTTATTTTATCTTATTACATCAAACAAGGTTGGGAATGTGCCTCTGGCACGCGTTAACATGTTTAATAAGTAATATATACAATATTTTTGGTTTTTGCACTTCCACTGTCATGACTTCATTTCTATGTTAGTCTGATAGTACTTCATTGTTTTGGTTTTTGCACTTTCACTGTCATGTGTTAACATGTTTAATAAGTATGGACTTCATTTCTATGTTACTCTAATAGTACTTCATTATATACAATATTTTTGGTTTTTGCACTTCCACTGTCACTTGGCCATATTGCCTTGATGTTGTGCACAGACCTTACTCGTGATATCGCTACATAGAACTGCCCATGAGTGAAGACAGGACTCCTGAAATCTAATCCCACATGCTGCACTGACTGTCCCTGGGATTTGTTGATCGACATTGAAAAGCATAGTCGAACAGGAAATTGGAGTCGAGACAGAGTGAAAGGGAGTTGTCCTTTGATTGGCTGCAGTCGCATCCGTGGAATAAACACCTTCTCTCCAGCATGATCTCCAGTAATCAACCGAACCTCCAACACTCTGTTCCGAATCCGAGTCAAAATCCCTCGAGAACCATTGCAGACCCCTCCAGCAATATTGAGATTGCGAAGTATCATCACAGGGACGCCAACCTTGAGTGCCAAGTGTGCCAAAGGTAGACCGGAGCAGTTGATTGAGTTGAGGTATTCAGGTGGATACAGAAGTTCATTGTTTGCAATAGAGTCTGCACTGTGAAACACTTGCTCCTCTCCAGGGAACCTCTGAAGAATGTAATGGTTCAAATCATCCACATCATCATTTTTGCTTGCCAGGACAATCCGCTCTGAGAAGTATTGATCGGGATGCTGAGCATGATTATAGATGCCAGGATAGATGGTGTCGATGAGGGAAGCCAGAGTGTTTTCAGGACACTTGAAATGGTTGGGAAGTTCGATGTTGCCACCCTCATCTGTATGATCACCCTTTCCAACCTCCAGCTGCCACTTTGCAAACTGTCGCTCTTCAAGATCATCCGTGTTCAATCGCATGTTGATTTTGAGATGAAGAACTTTAATATGTTGCCAAAGAACAGAGCGCTGCAAGGAAGCACCAACAATCTGAGGCCGTGAACCCCTCTCGATAACAGGCAGGATCTGGTGAAAGTCGCCCCCAAAAATAATAGGAATGCCACCAAAGGGTTGATCAGATTGGAGAATGTCTTTGAGAGTGCGGTTGACAGCTTCATGGAGATGACGATGCTGCATGAGTGCCTCGTCCCAAATGATCAAGTCAGTCTCCTGCAACAGCTTTGCCCGAATTGAACCTCTGGAGATAGAGCAGGTGGATGACTCATTGATGATGAGAGGGATCTGGAGACATGAATGAGAAGTGGAGCCACCTTTGAGCAGGAGTGCAGCAATGCCGGATGATGCTATACAGAGGACGATTTTGCCCTGAGAACGAAGCTGATGGGCCAGAGTGTTGTATACAAAGGTTTTGCCTGTGCCACCGGGACCATGGAGGAAAAAGGTCTGGCCGGTCTTGTTGTCGACAGCATGCATGATCTCCTCAAAGACAGCTCTCTGGTCTGGATTGAAAGTGTCCAAGTTCTGTGCAGCCAACTCAGCCTGCTCCACAACATCATATCTGTGCTGCTCTGCAATCAACCGGTTTTCGAGGTTGGCTTCCCAATTCTGAGTGATCTGAGGCATGTATGGCCAATCCTTGCTGAGAGATTTGCCAGAGGATAAGAGAAGCTGGTTGATCAAGTAGAGGCCATAATCCTGCACATCATCATCGGTAGAGTTGGATATTGTTGTGCTGGAGCTGATACCGCAGGTCATCGCAAATGTGGGGCCAGTATGTATTCCAAAGCTGGACAGGATCAGAGGGTGCACAATCACGAAGAATAGTGACAAAGAGTTGCCGGAGCTGACGACCTGTTGCCATGGACTTTGCTTCCTCCAAACACTGCACCCACTCTTGGTCATCCTCCAAAAGGCCACGTGCCAGACATGCTTCTCTGAATGAGGGATAGACATTTTCCTGAAAAGTGCACAGATGTTCATATGATGTTGCACCCTTGACAGCTGTCAGAAGAAGCCTGAGGTAGAAGCGTTCACCTGCAGTAGGCTGAGTGTAGTACATCCTCCCAATAGCGAACCCTCTCTGTCTGGGCTTCCACTTGTGGGCTTTCTGATCCCACACGAATTTGGAGGGAAAGTCCTGATAGAGAAGATTCTGTGCCAGCTCTGGATACTGCTGATTGGCTTTGAAATAGCCAGTGAGGGTAGTGTCACGCTGTGCAGCATGCTGGACGATTTGTTGGATAGACCGTGGACCGTTCTGATTCCAAGTGACATACTGCTGGCCAGGGAGGTGGATCTGAAGTCGGACGACATTGGGAGAAGCAGAGTGCATAGGTAAATGAAAGAGGCACCAAATGCTCTCGCAGGCAGAAATATAGCGAGCATCCAGATACTGTTTGACTTCATTGTTGCAAGTCCCAAACTGCATGGTGATGCGATCATGACCTTTGTACACATATTTGTAGATGTATTTGACAGCTTTGATGGAGGCAATGGACTCGATGTTGATGTGGCAGCGGTACTTCCAGAGGAGATAGGGTGAATAAGTGACAACCCAGTGATTGTCAACCTGCTTTCCCCGAACCTGATATGTCTTTCCAGTGTTCCGATGCCTGGTGGAGGCATAGGCATCCTCAGAGATGGTTGTCTGATCCCTGAATGGCTTGGGGAAATTTTTGGAGCACTGTCCATTCACCATGCAAGGAGCTGTAGGGTTCTCTGCACCACAGGGTTTATGGACCATGAACTTCTTGACCAACTCGAGCAGCTCAGGATTGTCGTCAGGAAACTCTGAGCACATGAGGCTGTCTATCTGCTCAGGAGTGCGAAGCTTGGACTCCCCATCAAGAAAGATAATGCAGTGCATGTGAGGCAGGCCACGCTTCTGAAACTCGATCACAAACACATAAGAGAGTGCCTTGCCAAAGATCCCAGCCTCGATGTCTTTGATCATCTCCTTCTGCTTTGCATGGAATGCATGAACGACCAAGTCAGGGCGATCGGCAGCAGTCTGCCCAGGCTTGAGCTCATCCTGAATCTCTGGCCAAGCGGGGTTTGCAGTCATGGTCAGAAATAGATCACCACCCTTGAAGTAGCGATTGATAGCCAAGGCATCCTGAAGAAGCTGCTGCATATGATGTGTGCTTCCTGCGAATGAAGAAGGCAGGATGATTCTTTGACCGAGAGACTCTGTGTCTGCATCCACATTTGCAGCCACAGCATCAGCCAAGCCCATATAGACTTCACCACGAATAGTGTCCTGATTCATCATGATAAAGCGCAACCGATCCTGCTCTGAAGTTGCCCACTGGTCACAAACAAACTCCTGAAAGAGCTTTCCACTCAAGAATATATGCTGAGGCTCGATAGCAGGTGGTCAGGGGTGGAGACGATAGCAGTAGACATCTGATTTGGACACATGCTTGCGAACCCTTGCACCGCCTTCATTAGCAGCTGCAAACTCGATTTGAGGATGCCATTAGAGCTGGCCAGTAGGAAAAAGGAGGACATAGTGAAGAGCAGGATAGAGGGGATGGACATCGGTGATGCGCTGAAGGGGAGGGCCATGCCTGCGGTAGAGAATGATATCACGTGTGCTCTGTGGCTGATCACCATCACCTGGAAGAATGACTGCAATCTCATTGTTGGTGGCATCAGGAAGATTGTAGCGGCGACGGTCACAGGATTGATCAAAGCGCAAAGCTATCTTGCACTGCTGGTGTGGAGGCAAGTTCCTGGTAAGCTCATGGGCCTGCTTGTACATCTGAACTGCAGGATGGAGATGGTGGAGCATGTCCTGGAGGGTGAGCAAAGTGTGGTGATCAAGGTGAGTGTTCCAGGCATTGGCCATGCAAAAGTTGGCTGCATCGGCTGGATCATAAATGTAAAGCTGAGCATACACTGGAGATTCACCCTCTTGTGGAAGAAGAGAGCCAATCCTGTGGGACAGCTCGCCATGCAGTTTGAAGACATAGGGGCCAACACCATCGTTCACAGCCTCTTCACCTTCATTAACAGACTCATCGATTTTGCGCCCAATAGAAGTCATGGCAAGAGCATTGTTGTATGTGCGGATATGATCATGAAACGACCTGCCAATGTGATCCTGAGCAGTGAGCAACTGGAGAAGCTCAGGTGGGACAGGGTGGAGAGGAGGCAAAATGATTTTTCCACTCAAGCAGCACATGCCAAATCTGGGATTTATATTGGAGGACGCAGTGAGACGCTCGGCCATCCAGTGCAATGCATGACAATTGGGACACTGAATATCCATTTTTCCCAGATAATGAACAGGCCAGTCAGGACTAAAAGGACGGCGTGCAGGAGGGAGGGGCCCAAGTGGAACAGGTGCAGGATCAATATGTTGAGCCACCTGGGATAATCGAGTCAGTCACAAAATAAAGACATGAACAAAAAGGACATAAGCATACATGTGGAAGAATATGAACAACAGGGACAACAGGAGCAGGAATGGGAGGAACAGGTGCAGGGGGATCAAAAAAAGGGATAGCAGGTGCAGGAACAGGAGGAACAGGAGCAGGGGGATCAAAAACAGGGATAGCAGGTGCAGGAATGGGAGGAACAGGTGCAGGGAGATCAAAAACAGGAGGAGCAGGAGCAGGATGCTACATCATCATTGTTGTCAGTTAATAAACTCAAAAGAACATATATAAGCCTACATGGAGAGGGATATTGGCAAGATGGACAATAGGAGCAGGAACAGCAGGAACAGCAGGAGGAGGATCAAAAACAGGAGGAGGAGGAGGAGGGGGAGGCTAGATCATGATATTGTCAGATAACATACATCATGTGAAAGATAGACCAACATACAGCAGCAAATAGAGGTGGCAGTGTAGCATGCTAAAAACCATGTTCAGTCCAGGCCATTGCAGGAGCTGCTACAGGAATGGGAGGTGCAGGAATTGGAGGTGCAGGAACAGGAGGGTCAAAAACTGGAGGTGCAGGAGGGGCATTAAAATAATATGGGAAAGCTGCATTGTATAAAGGAGCAACAACAGGCTGAGGTGGAGCTGCATGACTTGAGCCTCTTCCCCTCCCTCTTCCCCTCCCTCTGCCCCTGCCTCTTGCAATCTGTGGAAGGGGAGGAAGTGCTGCCAGCTGCTGTGCCAAATGAGGAGGAAGGTGATTGTATTGAGGAGGTGGTGGAGGAGCAGCAATAAAAGGATCAGCATTCAGCAAGGCAATATTATGGGCTGGCGGCAATGGCAGCAGTGGCTGGGCAATGTGCATAGTGCGAGCATGGTGTGGAGTCCGGTGGCGAGTAGGGCTATCCAAGGTCCGTTGGTCCCATTCAGTTTGCTGCGCGGCCATTCGAACACGTCGAGGAGTGTTGGGTGGAGATGGGTCCATGGGAATCGGAGAGCTCTCTTACTGCAGCAGAGGAGGTGAGATTCTTGTAGGAGGCTGTGAAATCAGTGCAAACAGTGGCAGTTGATAGTGGAGCGACTTCCAAAAATGGAAGGGGAGGCAACTGCAAACCCGCCAGCCCAATCTCCCTGCACACTGTGCCCTGAGAGAGGTCCAAAAAACAACTGGCAGACACTCTTTTTGTTGAAAAAAGAGAAGCCAGGGTAGGACTTCACAGAGCTTCACCTTGGTCTACAGATACCCCAAGAATGCAAAAACAACCCCACTGGAAAAGAGCCCAGAGCCAGAAAGAGAGCAGAAAAGCTAGAAGTGGCCAAAACTCAGCCAAAAATTTGGTTCCTACGCCCAGTAAGCCAAAAATTAGCCGAAAAAATTGATCCTACACTCAGTTATTAGATTTGTCATGATAGGAACACCTTATTATATTTTATTTGTCAACAGGCCACCAAGTAGCCGAAAATTTGGTTACTACAGTCAGTTATAAGATTTGTCATCATATAAACACCATATTATATTTGTCATCAGGCCAACACTGTAGCCGAAAATGTTGTTGCTAATTATATTTGTCATCATAGCAACACCCAGTAATTATATTTGTCATCAGGTACAAAAAAAAAAATTAGCCGAAAATTTTAATCCCACACTGTAGCCGAAAATGTTGTTCCTACATAAAGTTATTATATTTGTCATCATAGCAACACCCAGTAATTATATGTCATCAGGCCCCCAAAAAAACAATTAGCTCGAAAATTCTGATCCCCCAATTATTATATTTGTCATCATAGCACCCAGTAATTATATTTGTCATCAGGTCCCAAAAAAAAAAAAATTAGTTGAAAATTTTGATGTAGCCGAAAATGTTGTTCCTGCATTATTATATTATTGTAGCCGAAATTGATCCCACACTGTAGCCGAAAAAATACTGTTTCCACACATTATTACTTAGTATATTTGTGATCCGGCCCCAAATTAGCTGAAATTTTGTTCCCATCTTTCACTTATATTTGTCATCATGTCTCACGACGCTCAAAGTAGGTCATCACTTTCCCATCCACTCAGAGCAACTCCCATGGCCTCTTCACTTCCCACGGCCTAGTCACCTGACCATCCTCCTTTTATTATTGATTATGCTACCAAATTCCTACAAACACTATATTTGTCAGTGTGGAAATTTCTTATTTACACGCATCAATATGTATGTGCATGTATGCATGCATCAGTAACAACACAGTACAATATATATAACATAGTATATAAATCTTAAATATACACCTGGGGGACCTCAGTTGAGTTCTCTTAGGTATTCCATTCACGATAGTGGTGCAAAAGGCCTTTTTCAGCCAACTCATCTATTTATAACCCCTTGCATCAAATCCATCAAAAACCCCCATCACATGCGTGTACCCCACCCCCTTCTTGTAGGAGAGCCCACATGGCCCAGCTAGCAGATAAGTGGGTGTCGCTCTAACAGAAGAACTCAACTACCCCATCAGTGCACCTTCTCTTACACATGCATACATCATTGTTTCAGTGCACCATAACCACTTACTTATCCTTTCAGCACAAGCCGGAAGTAATTGTATATATGTATTCACCTTTGCTTTTATAAGCCAATGCCAGGCCTTGCCTTACATTGCAACCACCAGTGATCAAGAGGCAGTGCTCATCATTAGGACAGCTGCAACCAGACAACCAATTGGATCTGGTTTAATCGAGATTTACTATCCTCTATTTGGATGACTATTTTAGTTATATTAGTTACTAGCCAAATTCAGTATTAACCCCAAGATCAGGCACTGTTGGAAGGGATATTGATCCAAAGTGTCTCACACACCCAAGTGTTGACAAATAGCTAAATCATGTGTTTTGCCATGTTTGGTACCCAAGTTGCCAGATCATGTGACTTGAAAATTTTGTGAAAAAATTCTGAAGCCAAATCTTGACTCAGCTGAAGAAGTGACTCATCACAGCTTATGTCATTATGTCAGAACAATCAACTTTGAATCCTGGTCACAATTCTGTTCCCATGCCAGTGCTAGAAGCCAAAATTGATGCACTTACAGCACAAATGTCCCAATTAGTGTCAGTATTGGCAGCATCACAGCCCAAACCAGCAGAAATAAAACCAGAGATGGTGGAGTAGATGTGTCAGGATGATGTGCAGACAGGGGAGAGATCTGAAAGTGGAAAAGCATGCTTACCTAAGTATGCACCCCCACAAATCTTTGATGGTACCATATAAAATACAAAGTCCTTCATCAGCTCTATAGTATTGTACATTCATGGGAGAAAGCCTGAGTTTCATATGACTGAGTCTAGGATTATGTTTGCTCTCTCATACATCCAGGGGGGGAAAGCACAATTCTGGAGAAATGAAGCTATTAATCAAATTGCCATGGGATATAAACCATTTGCGAGCTTCAGGGAATTTTTGGAGAGATTGGAGGCACAGTTTGGAAACCCTAATCCAAAGGTAATGGTTAATGCAAAATTAAAAACCATGCGCCAAGGCTCTCTAACAGCAGATGAATTTATTTTGCAGTTCAAGGCAGAAGCGCCACAGATGGATATGGGAAAAGCAGCATTGGTAGAATTTTTGAAAGCAGGATTAAATCCCTCTTTATTCAAGTCTATCTATTGACTACCTTCTATGCCAGAGAGGTTGGACGAGTGGTACAACTGGGCAATGCATCTTGATCGACAATACCAACAGGAACAGGTGGAGTCGAAACTGATGTATGGAAATGCCAGATTTGAAAAGTCATCAGGAGGAAAATCATCAGGAGGAAAGTCTGAGAAAGGGAGGATGCCTCATGTACAAACTCTGAGTGCACAGCCACCAGCCATGGCAGTGACACCTATTGTTAAGGAGTCAGCAGCATCAGCAGATGCAATGGATGTTGATCAAGCAGGGAGATGAGCCCCATTTAAATTTTTTAACTGTGGGTAATTAGGGCATATTGCTAGGAATTGTAGGCAGAAAAGGAAGATTAGGGAAGTGACAATTGAGGAAGTGAAGTTGGAGGAAGATGAGAATTTTGTGGAAGAGTCCCAGTCAAGGTTTCCCTATTGGTGTCCCAGAATCCTTATAATATATTAGTATCCGAGGAGACCCAGAGTGAACCCAAAGGAGAAATTGAGCAGTATGACCATCATCACTTATGCAACAAAGAAAAATGCCCAGCCTTATTTCCAAAAACCCCTAAATTCTTTAGAGCGAATAGAACCTGAAATCACCTTGACAGTAGGATTGAAGACAGTGGACACACATGCAGCAATTGATGTGGAGGCATTGCTCAACAGCAGTGCTACTGGATTATTCATTAATCCATTTTTAATTACCAGAAATGGTATTCACATGTGTAAACTGCCACAACCTATAATGGTGTACAATATTGATGGTACAATTAATTATGGAGGAACTATTAAGGAGGAGGTGACAATGATACTAAAGTATCAGGATCATCAGGAATGAGCCATATTTGAGGTGTGAGACCTTGGAAAAACCAATCTAATAATTGGATGTCTGTGGTTACATAAACATAACCCAGAAATTGATTGAAAAACTGGGAAGGTACACATGACTCATTGTCCTAAAGAATGTAATGTATATAGGAGGAAAGTAAAAAAAGAGAAGAAGGAAAAGAAAGAGAAAGAACAACCAAGAAAGTATTCTGTTATGATAGAGGAAGTGGAAGATGAGGACATGCCAAACGGGGAAGTTCCAATCATGACCAATAAGGAAGAACAGAAGCAAACCTTTAGGGAAATTCATAGAGGACAGTCATGGGATAAAAATGCTGTGAAAGTAGAGAAGCCAGTGGAGGAGTGGATACTAAAAGCATATCATAAATATTTGTCAGTCTTTCAGAAGAAGGAATCAGAGCAGATGCCAGTGCGAAAGCCATGGGATCATGCAATTGAGATGAAGCCAGGATTTGTGCCAAAGAAGTCAAAAGTCCATTTATTATCTCTGATGGAACAAGAAGTGGATGCATTCCTTAATAAACAATTGCGCAAGGGATACATATGACCTTCAAAATCACTGCAGACATCACCAATATTCTTTGTACCAAAAAAGGATCAGAGGAAGAGGATGTGTACAGATTATAGGTATTTGAATGAGTGGACAGTGAAGAATGCATACCCTTTGCCATTGATCTCAGAAATAATTGACAAGTTGGGAAAGGCCAAGGTCTTTACCAAATTGGATTTATGCTGGGGGTACAATAATATACAAATAAAGAAAGGAGATGAGTGGAAAGCTGCATTTGCCATGCATTGAGGATCCTTTGAGCCACTTGTCATTTTTTTGGGATGACCAATAGTCCCCCAACTTTCCAAAATATGATGAATAACATTTTCAAGATGTAATAGACAAAGGCATGGTAATAATATTCATTGATGACATTTTGGTATTCACAGAGAATGAAGAAAACCATGAGGCGATAGTGCAGGAGGTACTAAGAAGATTGGCAGAGAATGAATTATTTGTTAAACTGGAGAAGTGTGTGTTTGGGGCAAGTGAGATTGAGTTCTTGGGATTAATGATTGGTCCTGATGGAATCAAGATGGATCCTATTAAGGTACAGGCAATTGTTGATTGGCCCATGCCCACCCATATCAAGGAAGTTCAGGCTTTCTTGGGACTTGCAAATTATTGTTGTCACTTTGTCCATAATTTTTCCAAAATTGCCACACTCTTACACAACCTTATGCAAAAAGGAGTAGTGTGGAGATGGGGAGAACAACAGCAGATAGCATTTGAGGAGTTGAAGAGGAAGTTTGTGTAAGAGCCAATATTAGCCCCAGTAGATTTCATGCATCCCTTACGAGTGGAATCAGATGCATCCGACTTTGCTACTGGAGCAGTATTATCAATACTATGTGAAGATGACAAATGGCGTCCTTGTGCATAATATTTGTCCCGAGGGTTGAATGATGTGGAGAGAAATTATGATGTGCATGGCAAAGAGATGTTGAAAATAATACAAGCATTGGAAGTATGAAAACATTATTTGGAGGGATGTATGCATCAGATCGAAATCTGGACAGATCATCAAAGTCTGCAGTACTTCATGTCCACTAAAAAGCTTAACCATCGGCAAGCACATTGGGCATTATTCCTATTGTGTTTTAATTTTCACTTAGTCCACAAAGTGGGAAGCTTGATGAGGAAAGCAGATGCATTATCCAGATGAACCAGTTATAAAAGGGGGTGGAGGAGGACAATAAAAATATTACCCTACTCAAACCTGAATACTTTTGCATTTGCACTATGCATCAATGGCATCTATTGGTGGATAGCTCAGAGACAGAAATGTTGTCTAAAATTAGACCATGTTCAGAGATGGATGATAAAGTAGTGGAAGCTATGAAAGCTCTGAGGGGAGAGAAGGAAAGTAATATCAAAGGAGATGAATGGGTTGAGGAACAAGGGTTAGTGTTGTTCAGAGGAAAAGTATATGTACCAAAGGATCAAAATTTATGAAGGGAGATCATCTGGTTACATCATAATATGCCAGCTGCTGGACATCCAGGAAGGTGGAAGACATTGGAATTGGTGATGAGAAATTATTGGTGGCCCAGAATTTTGAAATATGTGTTGGGGTACATGGATGGATGTGATATGTGCATGAGGGGAAAGAAATTTCCAGACAAGCCCACAAGGAAATTAATGCCTAACCCTATACCTAAAGCACCATGGCGAGATATATCTGTGGACTTTATCACAGGATTACCTGAACCTTAAGGATATGATGCAATATTTGTAGTATGCAACTGCTTCACAAAGGAAGTCCATATTATTCCTACTACTGCAGAAACCTCATCGTTGAGCTTGGTGCACCTCTATCTAAATCAGGTGTGGCAGTTACATGGCTTACCTGATATGGTTATCTCCAATCACAGATCACAATTTGCTTCTGTATTTATGCGAGAGTTAAACAACATATTGGGAATTCAGACCAAGTTATCTATGGCATATCACCCACAAACTGATGGGCAGACAGAGAGAATGAATCAGGAGTTGGAGCAGTATCTATGCATGTTTGTCAACCACTGACAAACTGACTGGCCCAAATAGTTGGCAATTGCCAAATTTTCCCACAATGATAAATTCCATTTGGCTACTCGCATGTCACCCTTCTTCACTAATTATGGGAATAGAACCTCAAAGGGAAATTAAGGTACAGTCAATAGAAGACTTTGTATGCAAAAGGTACAAGAGGAAGCAGAAGTGGCATTGATGAAAGCATGTGATGATGTGATGCAACATGCAGATTGTACTCAAGCTATTGCTCCAGAGTACAAAGTTGGTGACTTGGTATGGCTAAGTACCAAGGATCTAAATATTTCACAACCTTCAAAAAAGCTTATGGAGAAGCAAGTTGGCCCATATGCAATTTCTAAAATAATTTCATCCAATGCAGTAGTGCTAAAATTACCTCAATCATTCAAGATTGATCCTGAAATTAACATTTTCCATTTACACTCTTACTGCCCACCTACTATTCCCAGTCAACAAACTACTCCACAACCTCCAATAATGCTAGAAGGTGCTCCAGAATATGTAGTGGAAGAGGTTTTAGACTCATGTCTTCAATAAAATAAATTGGAGTTCTGAATCAAGTGAAAGAACTACACCAATAAAAATAACTCATGGGAACCTGAAGAGAATTGTAAGTGAGTGCATTGATAGGTCCATTGCATGCTTTAAGGTCTGGAGAAGATTCCCAATCATATTGACACATTACAACAGACACTGCGAACCACTATGAATGCCACAAAATTGATTTCAAACACTTTTCGAACATTTTCAAACTATTTAGCACTACTTCAAACAACTTCGAGACATTTTAAATGCTTTTGAACAACTTCGCAGCACTTCAAACAAAGTCAGCCACCACATAACTGTCTTGAAACTCTTTTGATACATGCTGCACATTCAGACTAAGCCTTTTTAAGCGCTACTGGACATGAGGAGAGACAACGAGAGACTTAGGATGTGATAATAGTGCTTAGAGGCTTCAATGATATATTGAAGCAAAGAGATAAGTACTTTTACTATACAGGGACACTGTACATTTCATTTATTTATCATTTCTCATTTGTTTTTCTGATTTACAAAGTTCTCATTGCTGCACATATTGCCTCATGTACTACACATGTTAAATTTTTAGTACTATCTCTTCAAATTGTATATAGACTTGTACTAGTTACTTGGAAAATCAGAGAATAAGTTACCCTCTCCACTATCATCAGATTTAAGAGCAGTTCTCTGGAGTCTTAGCTTGCATCGTATCTCTAAGTTCTGTGAAATATTGTGAACTTCTTCAAACTATCGTATTCGCCCCTCAATTTATTGCACATTACCCATAGCCTCTTGAAAAACACTTCTTATTTGCTGTATTCACTCCTCAACACCAGTCCAACACCCTCGACTCCTATCAAAATTACCTCGAACCTCTTCAAAGGACTTCACGCATTCTTCAAACCTTTTTAAACATTCTTTGAACTACTTCATGCATCTTTTAAACCTTTTTGAACCTTTCCAAACCTTTTCAAACCTTTTTGAACCTTTTTGAACCTTTTTGAATCTTTTTGAACCTTTTAAAATGTTCTTCAAACCTTTTTCAAATGTTTTCTATTTAGTACCAACTCACACTTTTCCTCTAGCCTGTGCTATACTTCCTAAGCCTTTTAACAGGTTTTTGTTAGGTTTCCAGGTCAAGTATCATCAGCGTAATGCAATCGCCCAATTCTTTAAATGTAATCCAAATGCTCCACATTGCATTGCTAGAATGGTGTATGAGGGGATGAATTTCTGGCTTTACCAAGATTTCACAGAGGGGACAGATACAATATTTTCTCACCTGGAAGTCGAGGCATAAAAGGGGGGTAATGTTAGGAAACAGTCTCCTAACATCCCTATTACATAATAATATTTTATTTTATTACATCAAATTATGCTGCCAAATGCCTACAAATGCTATATTTGTCAGCATGGGAATTTTATATTTACACACATCAATATGTATGCACATGTACATGCACGTGAGTAACAACACAGTACAATATATGTAACATAGTATATAAATCTTAAATATACACCTGGGGGACCTCAGTTGAGTTCTCTTAGGTATTCCATCCACAATAGTAGTGCGAAAGGCCTTTTTCAGCTAACTCATCTATTTATAACCCCTCACATCAAATCTATCAAAACCCCCCATCACACGTAGGTGCCACGCCCCCTTCTTGTAGGAGAGCCAGCATGGTCCAGCTAGCAGATTAGTGGGTGTCGCCCCAACAGTTATGGGTTATGGCAGGTCTATGGGTTATGGTATGCATTTCTCTGCCCACCAAGTCAGTGGACTGATTTTGCTATGGGATATTACAGCTTATTGGTTCTCAAAGGTATGGGTTATAACAGTTTTGACTGTACATGCTACATCTACTATATGGTACAGAAAGCATTGTAGTAGCGCATTCACTGGTTACTTAGTAGGTACTACATATATACTATGAGAGTGTTCAATGGTGTCCACTGAACCCATATCATTTGATACATTGTATGTGTTCGATATGTTGTATTATTCGATACAGTATAGCTTACCTATGTGTCATATAAGCATTGTGTGAAAGACTTGAATAAGGCAAGCTCCCTATTCAATAGGTGAGGAATTCACATACAATTACAATTACATTTTCCAGCTGATCTCGAGTCGATCGCCTTCATGTATGTACCTTTGATATTTTTACAGGATCAGACAGAGCAAATCGAGAGCAGTCGAATGAGCTGTTTTTCAAGATTTTACTGATGCCCCCAGGGGGCCAAATTATTTAGGTACCTAGCACATACTTTTCCGAAATAGAGAAATCGGTATTTATACTTTATTATATATACTTTGATGGTTTTGGAGGCACCAAACGTTTGTGCCAACTTCCAAATTTGTTACTAAAATTGCTCGGCTTTGTTTGTCCGCAACTGCGATGACCCGTAACACGTGTCTTCGTGCCGACAGACGGACACGCAACTCACGATTTCGCGGTACGATGCACTACTTCTTGTGACCAACTTCAAAATCCAACAATGGGATAAATTCAGCTATTTCCATTGTGTTTGAAGTAACAATTCATAGATACGATAATGCGTACTCGTTCACTAGTAATTATATAAGCAGTGCCCCTATGAAATCGAGGAGAGGAGTACCAATACCTTCGATACAAACCGTTAGGCGATAATTGAAGAAGCCACCTTCAAGGCTTTCGCAGTATCGTTGTGAAGCCCACGTACGACATCCTAGAGGAACTTTATGAGACTAAATCTGACAGCGAAAAAGAGGCATGCACGCACTGATGCACTCTCAATTTTATTCACAAGACCTGCTCCTACGCCAGCCCAGATTAGCAGCCTATCTTTGTCTCCCTTCTGTTGCGCATCCTTATACCTCTTCGTCCGGTTCTCCAAATCAATACCGTTATGATAATCGGTCATCAATTCGTTTACGATCGCTCGTCCATTTATCCCTTCCGGCCATGCGAGTCCCTGAAGCTCATCAAACACGTAGTTTCGTGCCGTCGAGTTGATCCCTGCCTCAACTAGCACACTCTTCATAGTATCACTAAACATGCACTCCGGTGTGAATAAAAAGCGAGTGCCTAGGACAACACCAGCTGCGCCCATAGTCAGTAAGGCCGCAATTTGAACCCCAGTCGTTACTCCTCCTGCGGCAACAATGGGAGGTCCGTCAGGAATGGCAAGAAGTACCGCTTGAAGGAAGGTGAAAAGTGGTTGAGAATTGGAGGATCCATGACCGCCAGCCTCGGGGCCTACGGAAGGTTATGTCACTTCATCAACCAAAATACAATGCAGACGAGCGAAAGACCCGCCTTGCACTACTATGCAATCAACCTTCCATTCAGTCGCGGCACACTGAGCTTCCTCCACTGAATGTACGATCACGAAAACGAGAGTCCGATGTGAACGTTTCGCATCGTATGTGCGAACTTGAGAGATATATTTCCCGAGATTGCTTCCAAATGCGAACCAAATAACGCTCGGTCTCTCCTCGAGAACTGCTGGTAGACGAGGATCGGACGAGGATTCGGTTTCGTCAAGTATCCAGCCGATAAGTCCCACTCCTGTCGGAACTGGCCTATCAGTTGGTACCCCAAGGGCCTGACGTATGGAACGTAAGTCGTCTTTCAGTTTCTGCGAGGGGTAAAGACCTGATGCAAGAGTTAGTATGCAATATGTTGATGTTCTGAACATACTAACCTGCTGCCACTAAGCCAAAACCTCCGGCTTTGGTAACAGCCGCAACCAACTTGGGCGTCGAGGCCATGAACATGGGGGCCGCAATTATCGGACTTGTTATATCTGTTGGCCTGTTAATTTTGGCACAATAGGATCATGCACCACACACACTTAGTAGTTTTGTAAGTTCTGTTTTGATGGACTGCATTGTGCTATGAGGGAAGCTATATATGATGGTGTAACCGATAATGTACCACCACCACGAGGACCCCGGAACAGTTTCTGCACGCACCTAAAACTTACATCGGGAGCAACAGATGAGTAGATCACACTCACACATACAAATATGGAAATTTCTGATGCAAGAAATTCTTTGCAAGGGAGATCCAAAGGGTATCACCAGATCAAAGCTTGGGTGATGAAGAAGAAGTTTTGAACAGCAAGTGGAAATCGTCGAAAGGAAGTGACAGTTTCGACGTTCCCCTCGCTGAGTCAGCATTTGTTGAGCGCACAAAGGGATTAAATTCCCGCACAGATTTTCAGCTATTTATCGTGATGATCTTAGGTGCTAACGTGGGGATAGTGTAACACATGACTCTCCGCGCTTGGTGTCTGATACAACACGCTATTATAACCATCGATTCTCCATCGAATCGACCGATGCTCCATTTGGCTGATGCGATGGACCGGCTGTGCGGAATCTCCACATGTGGGGAACCTGGAGACTGAACGTTGACACCCATCACAACATTGTACTTTGGACACCAAGGGGTGTCGGGATGGAAATTTTTCATATGATGTCGGTATTTTTTTTTTCACGGCCGTCCTTCCCCATATTGATATGATTCGACTCACCCGCGGCGAAACGTCCAGCCGAGGGCTCTGGAGGGACTGGCAAGAATGCTAAATTACCTTTTTTAGGTACATACAGCACTATCTAGCTAGTTCCACGACTCTAACAGCCCAACCTCATCCCAATCTTCTTTTTTTCCATCCTTTTCTGATCCTATTTTAAGTTCAACATCAACTGTCATAGGTATGGCACATGCCCAAATGTTATCTAATTCTGAAATGTCATATACTTGTTCCAATGCAACATCAGGAGCTAGTCCATCTCCATCCTTGCGAGCAAATGCCTGTTCACTGCAGCAGTAATAGGCTCATCATCCTCAAGATCAATATCATGGAATCATAAGACAAGATCATTTCATGCTCTGCATGCCACTCAGTGTAGAAAAGAACCACTCAACTTTGGCAGCATTAGGACCAATGCTGAAGATTTTGATTGCAAGGGCTTTGAGGGGATGGTTGGAGGCACTGGCAAGAAGTAATTTCCACCAATCCTTCCCATCTGCCTTTCCACCCTGAAAAGGTGCATTGATAGTAAGCCTTGATGTCCCCCATCAGCACTGTCACCTGAATCTTTGACCAATTCCAATGACATGTGATATTAGCAGCAATTCATAAAGCTTCTGGGAATGGGTAGCTGATGAAATGGAAAGTTTCCTACAGAGTGGGTGGAGAAATAATGCAAGCAAATGAAGATCTGTGTTCATTGCATGGAACTGATCCTTTACCACCCATTGAGCATGATCAAGAAAGCTATGATCATCTCCATCCCTTGCTTTCATATGGATAATGTGCCCAGATTAACTGCAACATACAGGCTGCCAGTGTAGTGTCACATGCCTCAATGTCTCCAATGATATCCACAAGTGGCTTGCAGATGTGGATCAGTGTCAAGACCCAATTCACCCAATCAGATTCCTGATAATTCCTGACCCTTTCCAACTCTTTTCTGACAATCTCTGCCAGCATTCTGGCCACAGCACTCTTTAGTCATCAGACAAGTCCTCATGTGCCTTAGTAATCATTTGCTTACTCACTTTATTCCCAATACAGTCTTACCAATTATGGTTATGGACACTTACCAAGACACATTAGTAAACTTCCACATTTCCTGTTATTCTTCCAGCAGTAAGGGGAAAGGAAGGTGCCCCAGGCATCTGGGCAATTTTCTGCATTTGTCCCATATTTTTTATATATTTTATTTCACCCTATTCTGCCTTTTCTATGATTTTCTATGATTTATTCCTATTTTATTATTATATTTCAGTTTTTTCCATGTTTGTACATGTTAACAGTTCTATTCTTAGAGGCGGGACCCCTTCTGGACATTTACCCATCAAGGTGATGTCATCCTGCAGCTTGATCTGCCTATCTCTGCCTTTTTGCTATTTTTAGCTTACTATTTGATTTTCGGCTCTATCACATATACTGGGCATCAACAGATGGGTCCTTAGAGTTTTCTCTTTGGATTCCCCTCGGTTAGGTGCACCTGGAGTGTCTGTATTATATAGTATAATATTAACTTTGGATTCTCCTCTGTTAGTTCACTCCTAAGTGAGGCTTTGAGGTTGCCCTTACACCAACCTTCCTTATTTAAGCACCCATAGGTTAGCCTTGTACCTCAGTTAGCAAATTATGATATATTGTGCATATTGTGTTCATGCTTAATCACCTTCAGTCAATAATTAAGTCCTGACCCATTTTTATCCAACCTCAACATAATCCTGACTTAGCCAACCAACCCCTTCACTCGTTCTACCAAAGTCTTATCCTCGAAACTAGTTGCTGTCAAGACCCATTTCACCTGATTGGATTCCTGATAACTCCCAATTCTTTTCTGATTCTTTTCTGAACTTGTCCATCGGCATCCTGGCCACAGCATCTTTTAGTCATCAGACAAGTTGTCAGGTGCTTTAGTAATCATTTGCTTACACACTTTATTCCTAATACAGTCTTACCAATTCTGGTCATGGACACTTACCAAGACCCATTAGTAAACTTCTGCACTTTCCATTATTCTTCTGGCCTTCATTATTTAAGTGCCCATAGCTTAGCCTTAGTCTCCAGTTTGTAAATTACTTGTGCTCATGCATTACTTGTACTTGTCAAACACTTGTAACTTGCTTGTATTACCTATCCTCTGCCTAATATCAACCCTTCACTCGCCCTTGACTTATTCCTGGAGTAAACCTTTAATCTTTGAACTCCTCTTGACTTCATTCACCCCATAATCTCTGCTTCATTCTATCTTTACCCTTTGTCTGGAAACCCACTGGACATCTGTACTATCCACCTGAAATTGGACAACTGATGAGGAAAAGGGCACAACTTCTTATAAGTTGAAGCCAAGTCCTCTCTGGCCCCTTTCACCTGGCATGCTACAACCCAGTGGATTCTGCCCAGAACCCCTGAACACCTCTGACCAGCAACGACCAGGTCTGACTGGAAGTCTGGTATATTTCTGACCAAGTCCTGACCTTGGTAGTAGTGATCTTGAGCTTTGACAGTCACAAACCTTTGCTTATTCCTACCCTTGCCCTCCATCTGGAAACCCTCCAGAAATTTGAACTTCCTCCACCCTGAAATAGGCCAACTAATGAGGAGAAAGGCATAATTTTTTACAAGTTGAAGCCAAGTCCTCTCTGGCCCTTTTCATCTGACCTGCTACAGCCCAGTGGATTGTGCCCTGGATCTCCTGAAGCCCCCAACCACTGATGACTGTGTCCAACTGAAAATCCAGTGTTTTTCCTATCCAAGTCCAGTCCTTGGTAGCAGTGTTTTGAACTCTGACATTATTTGCAAACTCACACTTTTCTGAACCCTATTCTTATGTCCCACACAGAGTCACAGACTCCATGGACAAGAAGAAACTCCTGCTGTGCAGGCACATCACCAGGCTTATCAGCTATCCAACAATCAGTACTCCCAGCCCCTAGACCCACTTCTACTTTTGGTGTCTCAATCTGACCATCCAACATATTTTGACAAGTCAGCTCTGGAGCACCATCTGCTAGTACCAATGTCATGACTATGCATCAGCCTTCAGAAACCCCTCAGACTCCTACTCTACTCAAGTATGTAGGGGATGACAGGCAGCCTAATCTTCTGCACTGGATCCCCTGAACCCCCTGACTTGATGACCAGGTTTGACTGAAAGTCCAGTGTTTTTCCTGTCCAAGTCCCATCCTTGGTAGCAGCATCTTGAACTCTGACAATCGGCTGATTAGTAAAAGACCAGTGCTCAATGTCAAATACAGTTTGAACCACATCTTTTGTTACTGGGGTCAGTCCATTGATCATTCTCTATGCATCATCATGGAGACAAAGCTCAGACAGTGTGGGTCGATACTCATGGACACTGATTGCCTGCAAAATCAGGGCACAAACTGGACTGCATGTGTTCATGTTATTTCTTGGGTGTTGAACAACCTTTTCAGATTCCAAATGCCAAGCAGATACTACCTTGCAACAAGGCAATGAATGATCAGATGGGTCTGCTGAGGGCAAGATGGATGTGCCCTACACCAGGTGGGAAATGTGGAAGCAAGCATTGTTTTGTTCAAGCAAACACTGACAATCACTTCCTGCTAGGGTTCTGTGTTGGGCAGCAGCAATTGTACATGGCTATTTCTCAGCATTGATTCCCTCCCTAACATTTCAATGTCTCAAAAGCTCAAAGGTCCCCAGTATGCTATGATCAATACACCTCCAAACAACACTATTTTGGATACCCTTGATCCTTGCACTGTGGCTGCCAAATCTCTGCTTCTTCAACATCATCTTCAACTCAATGTGGAGGCAAAGCCAGCGCAAGAAATTCACAACCACATCAACATACCTTCAGAAATTGTTAGACTCTTGCAACTGACTGCTATCATCCCTGAATCTCAGGCTCACATTAATGCCACTCCTATGCTTCTTCCACCACCTCACACACCTGGTGCAAAGATGATAACCAAAGATTTTTGCAGTCAGTTCTCACTTAGTGCTATGATTCTTGAACATCTGCATGCCAATGGTTACTCTGGTTCTCATGTGATTCAACATGTTGAGATCAGTGAGCTCTGGGCTATGGCCTTCAAGCCTGGAGAGATTGCTGAGCTGAAGGAAGTAGTGAAATCAGATGACACCTGAAGAAGATCTTTGACTCTCACATTCTTGTGCTCCTGTGTTCTCATGCTCTTGTGCTCATGCTCTTGTGCTCTTGTGCTCTCATGTTCTTGTGCTCTCATGTTCTCATGCTCTCATACATTGCTTTGCATTCCTGTGTGCATAATACCAATACATTCACTATAACTAGAAATAACCTGCATGTATAAATTATCAAATTGCATCCAATTCTGTAATTATGTTCAAAGCATCTTGCATGTCATACATCAAATCCTCTCCCATTGTAGCTAAGAATATATCATTGTTGCATCAGATCTATGCTTTGATCTTTGAAAATTCTTCCTCAATGGGATTGAGGTCTGGGGAATAAGGAGGGAGAAATACAAGATGAATACCTGTCACAATAAGTAAATTATTTTCAGTCAAAAAGTCAAGCATATCATATTGGCTGAGAAGCTCCACAACTTCATTGCCATGGTGAATGCATGCATTGTCCATCATGAGGACACTCAGTGGTCCAGGAAATGGAGAACAGAGCAGAAGCTGCAACATGTTAGTACTAGAAGATGTAGAAGTCAGGGACATACTACTTGATTCTCCAAAAATTCCAGAAAGCCATCTCATTTCATGGATCCTTCAACAACAGTGCTTGCTACAATTTCCTCTACTGTCAATGGACCTTCTGCAGAGAACTGTTGACCTTAAACAAACTTCTGCTTCATCTGAGCATATCTCCCCTTCCTTCCTCTGCCATATCATCGACCAGGGGTTTTATTGTTCTTGGAAGTCTTGTCAAGGAATTCAAGTTGTTCAGGGCTGTACTGTGCCATGTATCATATATAGTCATTTCATAGTGGTTCATTATGTTCCTTGGCAATAATCTTGAGCTTCTTGTGAGACATTCTGGCATGTTCCAGCTCTTGGTGGATAGTAGTATAGTAAACGGATACAAGGTGGTCTCATTTCAAGAGATTGAGGAGGTCATCCAGAAACCAGTCAGATTGATGTTGGACTAGACAAAGAAGATACTGAACATCATTGAAATGAAGTAAGCAAGGGTGTCCAGCCTTGTTGCCATGTTGATGTGAAACAACATTGCCAGTCTCTTGCCAGAGCCATAGAACACAATAAAATGTGCTTTCAGAGAAGCCAACAGAGGCCAGGATATCTGGAAGAGTAAGAATGCCATTTTCATGAAGGTTGAGCACTGCAATCTTCACATTGCAACTGATCTTGCAGAACCTGGTAGACTATAGATGTACTACATAATAATTGTAAATATTGCCAAGTATCAAATTTGATCATATTTGGAAACTGTCAAGGTCTATGCAAAGTGCTGTAACTAACCACCCCAGTAATGTGATGCATTGGATTATCTGTACAAACTGCAATGACAACTTGTGGATTGATACTCTTTCTTCTAAGTGCCTTCTACAAGATTGTTGGCCAAAGCTCAAATCCTGTCAACTCCTGGAGACCCAGAATTATGGGATGTACATCAACTTTGGCAAGAAGGCTGCCATAAACACTTTGCATGGAATCATTTTATCCATCAAGCAAATATGTCACATTATTCCATCCTTCCAACCTTTGCGTATCTTCCACAATGGTGTGCTGTTTCTCAGCCAATATCTCTCCATCAATACATAGCATGATGGGACAGAATATGATGGCCTCAGCCTATACAATTATTTGAGGAAGAATGGATTGCCTGCTGCTGAGAAAGCAATGTTTGCATGCACAAAAAACCTGAGAGCTGCAGAATTAGGACATTGAGACTTGTCTGTATTGATAAAACATGTACTTTAACAGGCAAATGACTTATCCACTTCATTGGTACTTATTGCCCTATCAAGAAATGCATCCATGGTCCTCTTCATGGCAATCACTTGGCCTGAGGCACCTTTTACCTTTTCAGATTTCCATACAACAACACCTGGCATCAATGTAGATTCATTATCATCTGACAGAGCTATCACCTCATCCCCCCTTTCTGCAAGATGAGTTGCCCTGCTTTCTTCCAGACATCTGCAGGAACATTTCGGCAATTCCTTGGTTCTGAAAGGTGTTGTAAACATCTTATGTCTTGGTGATCAATTGCCACAGTCCCAGCAGGATAATAGTTACATGCCATATTCTAGCACTGTTTGTTCTTTGCATTTTTCTCTCCTATCTTGGTGAAATTCTCAGAGATGGACATCTGGAGTATGACCTCCCTTGTTATAGTGCATAGTGGGGTAGAAAACATAGGATAAAGTTCAAAAAAATCTTTGAAACCCTATGACAATGCAATATATCAAAATCTAAGTGCACCAGCAAGTGCCACCCTATTTTTGGAATTCTGACTCACCACCAGCGCCACCCTGGTGAAGTTGGCATGGCAAATCAGTGCGACTTTTCCAACAACACTAGTTACATATATAATATACTTGTTGGAAATGACAGTACACAAAGCAAGATACAAAGTAGGTACACTATGCCTTGTTGGGATTTATGCAGGGGGCAGAAGAAGAGTCTCATATTCTTAGACCATCTCTCATCTACTATACCATGTACATAATACATTATGAATAGAGTGTCTATATATAGACTGTACCTTTGGAACTAGGGTTGCCAAAGTTTAGTTTAGTCCAGTTCTTGGCACTTTTTGCCAAACTGTGAACTGAACTTTCACCAATTTTCCAAAACCGAACTGTGAACCAAACAGAACAGAAAAGAACTGGTTCTTAATGGTTCTGTTCAGTCCAGTTCTCAGTTCGAACTAGTGAACTGAGATAAAATAAAATAAAAAAATGTGCTACATACCCATTTCTACACACCAGTATTCAAATACATATATTAAAAACCTCCCTTGCACAAGATGCAAGGGAAAAAGGGACAACAATATTAGTCAAGAAAAAAAAAGTCCCCTCACCCATGCAAAATGCAGGGGAGGGAGGCCAATAATATTAATTAAAAATGAAAAGGAAAAAAAAAGCCCTCCCTACGCAAAATGCGAGGGAGGGAGGGACATGGCCCCACCATCTCCTGGCCTTGTCCTTGTCATCGTTGTCCTTGTCATCGTCATCGTGCTTGGCATCTGTTTGAAGGCTGTTGTTGGCATCCTCACCCTCCTCTGCATCCTTATCCCCATCTCTGTCGCTGTCCCTGTTTCCACCCCATGAGCAGTTGCTCACAGCAGCAGTTTGGAGTGCTGTGGTGATAGCCATCATCATCCTCATCGTCTTGTTCTCATCCCCCTCACTGTCTCCCACTGTCGCCATCCCTGGTGCCCTGATCATCCTGTAGTCTGGCCTGGTCTCCGTTCCCGCCATCATTTCATGGTCATCTCCATCCTTGCACAGCCCTCCACCCTGTGAGCAGTTGCTCGCAGTGGCGGTGGTGGGTGCTGAGTCATGCTAGTTGTCCTGTTCCGTTGTCCTGGTTTGATAAGCCTTTATCATCGCTGTCCTCTTCCTCATCATTGGTCTTCGTCCCCTGGTCCCATCGTCCCCGTCGTCATCTGCCTCCTCATTGTTGGTGGTGTTGTCCCATCCCATGGTTTTGTTGTCGTGGCTCCCCTTCCTTTTCATCATTGCAAGCACCTGCTTGCAGCAGTGGGGTGCTGGTGTCCATCGTCATCGTCTTTGCCTCGCTGTCCATCCCTGACCCTACCCTGTTGTCCCTGTCATTGGCCATCACCTCATTTTGTCATTGTCCTGATCCATTATCTGCCCCATGAGCGTGTGCTTGCAGCAGTGGCATGTGTGGGTGTGCTGTCTCATAGTAAATAAAGCAAATAAAAACCATAGTTAGTTGAAAACAAAGAAAAGAACTTGAAAAAGAAATTACTTGGGGCCCATGGACATCCATCATTGTTTGGGCCCTATATCATTATGAGGGGAGAGGTAGAAGGAAGGAGGTGGCGGCATCGATGACGGTGGTGTTGGTAAAACGAACATCATTTGGTCCTGCATCGACGACATTTGTCAGCATAAGATGTAATTATTGCCCGTTTCAGCGCCCCCTAACCCCTCAAAAAGTTCGGTTCGAACCGGTCCGAACCTCGGTTCTCTTGCCATGCCCATGTCCCGAACCGAGAACCAGAACCGTTATGCCCAAGGGCTGGACCGAACCTGAACTGAACTGAACCGTCGGTTCGGTTCTACCGGTTCTCGTTCTTTGCGTCAGTTCGGAACTGAACTTCGGCAACCCTATTCGTGACCCGCCCGGATGCCTAGGGTAAATCACACTCGGCGACGCTTAGATGTATTGCTTGCTTTACAACTTGGATATATCCAATGCTTCGGTGCGAAATCATGAGAAGACAAAAATTCAACAAATTGGTGCACCCAGACTGTCTTGCACCCGTGGACCTTGCATTTCATCACAGAATCTCCTCCTTGAATCTCAACCTCAGACACACCAGGGTCGCATATGCATGCCCGCAAGTCAAATGTTCGATATACGGTATCCCCGAGAATCAGCGCTTGAGGCTGGCACCATTATACTCCAGGAGTGGGGCGGGCTCAGTGGCGCTGGTTAATACATAAGTCAAAAAAAGGTGCCCCTTCGTCTGGTTCGGGATTCCCGTCCCGACACCCCCTTGCACCACACCGAGCGAGCGTTGCTTGCCTACTTACGAAGTATTGAATCAGTCATATGATTTCAGCCGTTACGGCGTAAGCATTGGAATTCCGGAATCCTTCTGCTTCGTTGCTATGTAGACTGGTTACGAGTTGGTTACGAGTCTATTTCATTGCGTTGTCTGAAATCATAGGGCGCAAATGCAACGATCGTTCGTTGGTTAAATGCTCGGCTATCGTCGTGCATCGTGCCGGCGGACAGTGTCTCATGAAAGATTGGGAACCTGTCGCACCCATTGTTGCGTTTGGGTATCACTCGACGTCATAGATCGCCGCAAATAACGATCCTATTTGGATCGCAACCTCGGTGCTCAATCGCTTCTAACCTCCATTCCACCCCAACCTACACCCGACACCATACGGAAAACCCGCACGAAATTCCATTGCATTGTGTCCGTACAAGAAGCGATGACCTCGAGAAGACCTTGCTTCAGATGTCTCTTCAGTCCAGATATTCTCGGAAGGCTCCGTCGACGGAGCATAGCAGGATGCGTCGACCGGGTGTTATCGGTAAGGTTTTGAATCGTGATTGCCCTAGCGTTCGAATTATCATTTGAAGGGAACGGTTGAAGCAGATCTTCGAAAACGAGCCATCGAGCCATTTTGGAATGACACATGCCTTGAGGAGGCCTTGGCAGTAGTAACCTGTGTTACAAAATGTGATATAGCTTAGTTGAAGTTATTTGCAGAGGTTAATGGCGACCATTGATGGCAATGCGTGTGGCGCATGATTCTATAAAGACTCGTCTGAAGTTCATCTTATATTACAGAATGTCTGAACAAATGTACTTCACGTTGACTCCGATGCTGCTATAGTAGGGATTCTAACAAATCTATCATATGAAGAAATGTCGGCTGGCAGTGTTGGACTGAAAATTCATAAATAAAGAAAAATAAAACAAATTTCATATCTAGTATACCCATACGTCCAGCTTGAATTTAACATGCAATGGATGTGCGAGGGACGAGGCGGTAGATGAGATGCGGGGACTCGGACTCGGAAAGAGTAATGGCATAAATATTGCCTGATATGGACATTGCTTCCCACGATTAGTTAGTTAGTTCGCTGTTAGTTTTTTTCCTGATACCCCCTTGCCGCTGGAACCCTGTTGGGTGGCTAGCATCAGCCTTCGTATATGGTTTCCGAAACTGTATGTAACAGAAGGATCCGGGTCATGTTGCTCAGAAATCGCAGGGTAGTCCAGAAAAAAGTGAGCTTGTTGCCATACGAAGGAGTCTCCGTGACATCTCTTTTCTTTGATGGGCACGCTGATTTCCCACGGAATCTATAAAAGAACTTTCTGAACTCGAAGGAAGTTCCAGGAACTGCATCATGGAAGCAAGTAGAGCGCTGCAACCTCGTGGCAATTGTAGCTTGTAAGCGAGTATTTGTGTTGGCATCGCCGAATAAGCGGACCACAATCGAATCCAAGTCAATACAAGATACAAGAGCCAGAAAACATGCCGATCCTAACTTCGACTTCAGCCCCACGATTTTTTGTTGTTACACGATGCCTCCCTTGTTCGAACTAGTGTAAGAACATGTCTTTATGATAGTCTGACGAAAGGTACTAATTCCACACTATAGATTTGGGCCATTGCTTATTGGTGCGTTCCTCAACGCCATTCTATACGGTGTAAGTGCTGCCCCCTTGCATGGGCAGTATTTTGATTACTGTATTGCAGATAATGGTCATGCAGGTTTGTTGATGATCTCCTTCGCACTGAGAAGCGTTATCGATGGATGAAGACAGATGTTTATTTACTATCAGACATATACAAAGTGCGTGTTTCGTTCAAGGGCCCTCTGAATCCTAATTCTGATATATATCTAGAGATTCTTCCTGGCTCCGCTATTTTGTAAGTATCAGACGAGTCTAGGTGTCTAGGAACTGTTTTAACAGTTCTTCAGGTTCTATATCTGTTTATCATTGAAACAGTCAACACGGCATGTGACGTTGGTGTGGTGTTCCAGCCGCTTATACTCGAATTTGGTGAGTAACAGAGTGGCGTCGTGCAGACAAGAAACCCAAGCATAACCCTCAGGAAAACCCCCAATCTTTTTCCCGCATAGTACGTGAAGTAATATCATGGTAAAAACTGAAACATAATTAGTACAATTTTAAAGTGCTCGCCGCTGGTGCATAAATATCCTATACAGTTTGCTTGAGTGCTGATAACCCTCATTCATTCTGGCAGCACCCATTGCGACAGTACGCACCCAAATAGTATAATTTGCCCTCTTCTCAATCTTTGATTAGGTGATGATCTCGTCACCGGTGCAAATTTTTACTGCCTGGAGGATCACGATCGTTTCTCGTAGCAAATGGATGGGCCTGGTTATCTCTGCACTTTCTCTGGCGTCTTTTGGTAAGTGTGATTGATATTTGATCTTTGTACGGTGAACGGTCGCTAATACGCCATCAGCTGGAGGATTATGGACTACAGTCGACGTGGCAGTATTCCGTGTATTTGCTCGGAAACCAGAACTGAACCGCCCAGGTGTTGTCTGGTTTGTGGCATCAGCTGTGGCTGATGTCCTCATTACTGGATCACTGATATATAGCTTGGTGTGCTTTCGAGCTCCTTAAGCTAGGCGGTTGACTGATCTCATTCAAATTGTTCATAGAGTCGCAGAAAAACCGGACTGGAATATACTGATTCATATGTCAATCGCATAATTCGGTTGACAATCCAAACTGGGCTAGTCACGTCTTTCTTCGCCCTAGCGGATCTAGTATCCTTCTTGATCTCACCAGTAATCGTTTCTATTCTGATATATTATCTTTTCTAATGTTATCCCCTTAGGAAACTGCCATGTTTGTTCATCTCATTATTACTTACGATGCCTCACTGACTTTTGTCTTCTCACCACTTGCAGAAGTTTCATATGGGACTTCTCGCTCTCTAAGCTCTATACCAATGCTCTACTAAGTACTTTCAATGCACGAGCAGGCTGGAATCATCTCACCGAAAATGGCCAAAATCCCGACAATGTCTTGTTTGGCAAAGAAGACTCAGGGATCAACACCTTTTCGCAGGTACATTTTTTCGGCTTGCTAATGATGTGTGAAGTTCATACCAATTACTTTCAGTTCCCTTCAAGCTCACAAGCTCGGCACAGAGCCTCCATCCACATTCACAACGTGATTATCCTTCTGTACTTTTCTTTAAGGAGAGCTTTCTGAAGTAAAAGTCAGGATCCTGAAATCGTTTCCGGTGAATATGAGCTGGATACCTCAAGCTCTATGGTCAAAGATGGACTTGGACAGAATGCTGTTCGTATCATGATTGCCAAAGAGGTGGACAATGGATATCCAAGATCTATCCCACATGACTATACACAGTAACAGCTGTACTTTGCTAGCATGGGTCATTCAGTGATGAACCTTGCTTCTTTCTATGTGATATGTACAATGATGATGTATATGTACTCCACAATACTTGACTGCTATGTAAATTTTGAACAAGTTCAGATATCCCTGGTATACTAGACTCAAAGTGTTTGTAAGGGTAACCACAAAGCCTTACTTAATAGCAAGCTAACATAATGCAAAGAGAAAATCCCAAAGATCCCTCTGCTGATGCCCAGTAGATGTGAAAGACCCAAAAATCAAATAATAGGTTAAAAATAGAAAAGGTAGAGAGAGGCTGATCAAAGCCACAGAGTGTGTAATACCAAGGGGTAGAGGCTCTGCCTCTAAAAATAAAACTGTCAGCATGCACAAATGTGGGGGGAATGGAAAATAGGAATTAAATCAAGGTTAAATCATAGAAAATCATAGAAAATGAAGAATAGGGTGAAATAAGATAGGAAAAAATATGGGATGAACACAGAAAATTGATGAGATTGTTGGGGCATATCCCAGTCCCCTTACAGTTGGAACTGTCACCTTCTACACAACAGGGACATGAATCATCAGCAAGGGCAAGGATGGAAGTGAAAGTGACCATCTTTTTTGAGCTTCTCAAATGCCTCCTGCTGTGCATTGCCCCACCTCCACGTGTCCTTCCCAGGGAGGTCAAATAGTGGTCATGTGTGATGTGAGAAGTCCTTGATGAAATGCTGATAGAATTTGGTAAAGTTCAAAAAGGATTGCACCTCCTTCTTGTTCATAGGCATAGGCCAGGCTGTAACACCAGCAACCTTGATGGAGTCCACCTCCACATGGCCATCCAAGATGATCAAGCCCCGGTGATAGGTCCACTACACGCTTTAAGGTCTGGAGAACAGTTTCACTCATATCGAGACATTATGACAGACATTCTGAATCACTATGAATGCCACGAAATCGATGTCGAATCTATTTCGCACTATTTTGCACTATTTTGGAAGACTTCGTGATACTTCAAACAACTTCAAACAACTTCGCGACACTTCGAGCGACTTCGCAGAATTTTGAACAACATCGGCCGCCATATAGCTGTGTTAAAATACTTTCGATACATGCTGCACATCTGGAACAAACTATTCCATCGCATATCAAGCACTACTGGACACGAGGAGAGACAACAAGAGATTTAGGTTGCGATAATAGCATTTTTATATTTCAATGATATATTACAGCAAAAGATAAGTACTTTCACCATATGGGGACACATATGTTTCAATTATTTATCATTTCTCATTTAATTTTGATTTACAAAGTCCTCATTGTATGATATATTGCCACATGTTTTACACATGTTTTACTTCCCTTTTCAGTACTATCTCTTCAAAAATATATATAAACTTGTACTAGTTACTTAGAACAACAGAGAACCAGTTACCCTCTCCACTATAGTTGGATTTAAGAGCAGTTCTCTTGAGTCTTACCTCATGTCATATCTCCAAAGTTCTGTGAAATATCATGAACTTCCTTGAACTTTCGTATTCATTCTCAACTCATCATCGCCTATCATCACTAAAAACACAGCTCGCAACTGCAATATTCATTTGTCAAAACATATATTGACACCAGTCAAACACCTTTGAACCCCCTCAAACTCACCTGAACAACTTTGAACCCATTCAAACTTATTCCGAACTACTTTGCACGTCTTCGAACCATCTTTGAACATCTTCGTACACTTTAAAAAGGCTATTCATTATGTCCTTACCATTTCACATCACTAAAACAATGTTTTGGTATTAGTGGTGATATTTAGTACCACCTCACACCCTTCCTCTAGCCTGAGTTATACTACAAAAGGCTTTTAACAGGTTTTTGCTAGGTTTCCAGGTCGAGTATCATCACCGGTACTCAATCTTAGTCTTCTCAAAATTTGCACTTGTCATGATGGAGGTAGATTTGTGCATTGGAGTCCCTTCTAGGATGAGACTAGTGTTGTGATGGCTCAGCAAGCCACAGCTTAGTGTAAGATAATTCCCCACTTATCTTACCATTTCCCTCAGCCACCTTCCATTTCTGTACAATTACTAATACACACAATCATGTGCATCCTTGTTGACCTCACAATACATGTCCTAGATATCCCTTAGTCTCTTACAATCATAACAAGTTCCTGTTTAGTTTGTTCTGCTCCTCTAAGTGATGGAAACATTGGGGTGTTTTCATTACACTTTTTTTTAAACATGAACTCGACGTACAATGACCCCAATCAAAACCCCATGCCACCGGAAACCCAATCACCAAGAAACTTTTCCCAGTCCCACCCACACAAAATGTGTACCACCAAAAAAAAAAAGGAAGTAGGTAGTAAAGTAATTGCCAAAAAAAAGGAGGCAGCAATATATCTGTTCTGGGTGAGAAGTGCATCCACATCAGAATTGGTACATAGGTGATAAGCCTTTTGCGAAATCACACTAGCTGTCTCCAATCCCCAATGTACTGGCCAACCTTGTGCATATAGCCCAGTCTCATGTATATATAAACCCTGTGATAATCCCAGCACGATGCAAACCATCCTTTGCCTTCCTCACATCTGTATGCACAACACCAACCTGTCTCAACATCCCTCAAGAACCACACCACTCACCACCAGGAGTCGAGCATGAGTACTGATACTGCAATCGAACACACCACTTTTTCCATTATCTTCCCTTCCCTCATCCAATGCCTCCTCACCTCCACCAACTAGTAACAACACCAGACACACTGCCCTGCACCAGTCCTCTGACTCTGACTCTGAACCTCCCTCCGTATTCAGCACTATGAACCCTGCCACAGACATCCTGTATGCATCAGCCGAAGTCAGACAGACCTCTTCTTCAGCAGCTCCAATCCTCTCCACTGGGCATTTGATGATCAAGGTTCTTTACCAATTCAAGAATGCTTGTTGTTGCTATTTCTCCATGAAGGACATTGTGGCAGATGTCCATGTAGGAAAGATTATTTACAACTTTGAATCCACAGCGATACAGTACTGAATCACAATGGAGGAGGCCCAGTTACTCCCTCTCACATTCCCAGCATTCCTCATCATGCTTAAGAAGAAATTCTTGCCCCAATCTTGGGAGGATGAGCTTGTACAAGATCAAATTGCAGCACAAGATGCCAACAGCTTCCTCACCTAGATCAACACAGTTTGTAATGCCAACAATGAACTGGGCACAGCCAGCTCTGAGTATCATATTCCCACTAATCATTTCCACCTACACTTAATCCCTCATCTCTCTGATAGCATGGAATGCCTCTACAAAGCCAACAATGGTGTTGCTTTAGGTGCGATGAAGGGCATGCTGGACGCCATCACTAATTTTGAAGAGTGGTTGGAATGAGTTCAGTTGTTGGAACAGGATCTGCAAGCTATAGGTTGTGCACTGTTAGAAAACAGTCTTCTAACATGCCTATTACATAATACTATTTTTATTTTATTTTATTTTATTTTATTTCACCAAAATATGCTACCAAACACCTATACATGCATTATTTGTCAGCATGGGAATTTTCTATTTACACGCATCAATATATATGTGCATGTGCATGCACATCTGTAACAACATAGTACAATATATGTAACATAGTATATAGTCATAAAATAAATACTAGGAGACCTCAGTTGAGTTCTCTTAGGTATTCCATCCACAATGGTGGTGTGAAACACCTATTTCAGCCAACTAATCTATTTTTAACTCATCACATCAAAACCATCAAACCCCCCCCCCCATCACATGCGCGTGCCCCACTACCTTCTTGTAGGAGAGCCCGCACGGTCCAGCTAGCAGATTAGTGGGTGTCGCCCTAACAGAAGAACTCAACTATCCCATCAGTGTGCCTTCTCTTACATGCGCATACATCATTTGTCTCAGCGTGCCACATCCACTTACTCATCATTTTGGCACGAGCTGGAATTAATTGTATATACATATTTATCTTGCTTTTGTAAGCTGACACCAGGCCTTGCCTTACACTGCAACCGCCAGTGATCGAAAGGCAATGCTCATCATTAGGACAGCTGCAACCAGACAACTGATTGGATCTGGTTTAGCCGAGATTTACATTACTCAATTTGGATGACTATTTTAGGTAGTTACTACCCAAATTTAGTAATAACCCTGAGATCAGGCACTGTTGGAAGGGTTATTGATCCGAAGTGCCCAAGTGTTGACAAATAGCCGAAATCACGTGTTTTGCCATGTTTCATACCCAAAATAGCTGGTCACATGACTCGAAATTTTGCAAAAACATTCTGCAGCCAAATCTTGACTCAGCTGAAGAAGTGACTCATCACAGATTACATCATCATGTCAGAACAAGCAACTTCAAATCCTGGTCACAATCCTGTTCCCACGCCCATTCTAGAAGCCAAAATTGATGCTCTTACAGCACAAATGTCTCAATTAGTATCAGTATTAGCAGCCTCACAGCCCAAACAAGCAGAAACAAAAGCAGAGACAGTAGAAGATAAAGATGATGAGATGGAGGAGATGGTGGAGTGGATGTCTCAGGAGGGTGAGCATGCAGAGGAGAGATCTGAGAGTGGAAAAATGCATTTATCTAAATATGTGCCCCTGCAAATATTTGATGCTACCATGGAGAACACAAAATCCTTCATCAACTCTATAGTCTTGTATATTCATGGGAGAAAGCCTGAATTTCATATGACTGAGTCTAGGATTATGTTTGCTCTCTCATACATTTAGGGAGGAAAAGCACAGTTCTGGAGAAATGAAGCCATTAATCAAATTGCTATGGGATATAAACCATTTGCAACTTTCAAGAAATTTTTGGAGAGATTGGAGGCACAATTTGGAGACCCTAACCCAAAGGTGACAGCAAATGCAAAATTACAAACCATGCACCAAGGTTCTCTGACTGCAGACAAATTTATTTTGCAGTTCAAAGCAGAAGCATCACAGACCGATATGGGAGAAGCTGCATTGGTAGAATATTTGAAGGCAGGATTAAATCCCTCATTATTCAAGTCAATCTATCAACTACCTTCTATGCCAGAGAGGTTGGATGAGTGGTATAACTGGGCAATGCATCTTGATTGGCAATATCAACAGGAACAGGCAGAATTGAAATTGATGTATGGAAATGCCAGATTTGGAAAGTTGTCAGGAGGAAAGTCCGAGAAAGGAAGGACACCTCAGGTACAAACTCCGAGGGCACAGCCACCGGCCATGGCAGTGACACCTATTGTTAAGGAGTCAGCAGCATCGATGGATGCGATGGATGTTGATTGAGTAGGGAGACGAGCTCCACTTAAATGTTTTAATTGTGGGCAATTAGGGCATATGGCTTGAAATTGTAGGCAGAAAAGGAAGATTAGAGAAGCGACAATCAAGGAAGTAAAGTTGGAGGAGGATAAGCAGAAGAATTTTGTGGAAGAGTCCCAGTGAAGGTTTCCCTATTGTTGGTGACCCAGAATCAATATAATATATTAGTATCCGAGGAAACCCAGAGTGAACCTGAAAGAGAAACTGAGGAGTATGACCATCATCACTTATGCAATAAAGAAAAATGATAAAAGATGTGCAGGCAGACTGTTTGTGAATAGCAAGAACAGTATCAGCAAATGCAGTATCACAATGGACAATCTTTTATACCTTGTTCATCTCATTTTCTGAAAGTCTTCATCATCCTTGATAACTTCAATCACCTTGCACTTACATTCTGGAGATGGGACAACAGCATCAGCTGCCATAACACCAGCAAGATGGGTCATGGCAGCTGCAACACTGGTGATGGCCTGACTACTAGACTGATTGTGGGCAGATGGTGGGGGGCTCTCTATAGTATTGGACTGCACAGCTTGGCATCTACATGACAGAAAGGTTAAAACTGGATTACAAGCTGCAGCAGGAGTACTGGTGGATGTCTCAATAGAGGCACTAAAAGTGTTGCTCTTCATACAGCATTTCAATATGACATCAAATTTTACTGACAAGAATACTCACCTCACTGTTGTTGGCAAGTGCAGGATTGATGGACTGGGTTGATGGTTGGCCATCATCATCTATGAGCTTATGACCCATGCTTTTGTCATGGCATTTGCTTGCTTTGCTTGCTCAGCCTGACACTGGCATGGGCCAGCTCGCATATATATAACACAATGCTTAATCCCACTACAGTCACTCAACTCTAACTTGTTATCAAACTAACAAACACATTATTGATGTATTGACTTCAATTACAAACTTGTATTAACTTGTGACTGACTTTATTACAAACTTGTATTGACTTTATTTCAAAACTTGTATTGACTTGGTATTAACTTGTTATTGACATCATGACAAACTTGTATTGACTTCTTATTGACATCATTACAAACTTTTATTGACTTTATTACAAACTTTTATTGACCTGTTATTGACAAAATTACAAACTTGTATTGACTTGTTATATTGACTTCACTACAAACTTGTTATTGACATGATTACAAACTTGTATTGACTTATTATTGATATTATTACAAACTTGTATTGACTTGTTATTGAATATACACCTAAAGTCTTCTCACAATAAATTTTTCAACCATTTGATTCAATCCAAGTACAATCCAAATCTAATTCTAAATCTAAATCTAAATCTAAATCTAAATTTAAATCTAAATCTAAATCTATCTTGATATCTATATTAGTTTCCAATTCCTGTAAATAATCTTTCAAGTTACTCACCTTTGCTAAACAACTCCATTCAACACTTCCTTGTATACCACATTGGCAGTTCTGTTATTTCCATTGTTTTCATTCAACAGCACCTTGATCCTTTCTCCAGATGTACACCTTGACAGTGCCACATATAGCTGCCCATGTGAGAACACTGGTGTCTGCAAGTCCAAGCCAACATGGGATACTGATTGGCCTTGTGACTTGTTGATAGTCATGGCAAATGCCAGGCGAACTGGAAATTGATGTCGATGGAGTGGTAATGGCAAGATCTCTGCTGAAGGCTCCAATGTGATCCGAGGAATAAAAACAATATTTTCTGCAAACTGTGCATCTCTACTGATGAACCTGCACTTTGATACACGTGGTCTGGCTTCAAGGAGTATAAATTGAGTTCCATTGCAAAGACCCATGGTGACATCCAGATTGCATAGAAGCATGAGAGGACAGCCTATCTTAAGTGCCAGCCTGGAGAGAGGAAGACCACTTGCTTTGATAGAGTTTAGATACTCTGCAGGATATGGCTGGTAGTTGTTTAGCTCCTGCTCTCTGAATGAGACTGTATCAGCACTGTTGAAAACATGCTCTGGTCCAGGAAATCTGCTAAGGAGAAGAGAGTTGATGACATCAACATTGTCATTTGTGCAGGAGAGAATGGTCCTATCCAAATAGTACTGATCTGGCTTGTTCCCCTGCTCTATGCCTGGATATGTAGAGTTGATAAGGTGATCCATAGTATTTCCATGGCAGAGCATGTTCTGTGGAATCTGTATAGTGTCTGCAGCATCCACTGTTGTGCCTGCACCAATGTGCAAGAGCTAGGCAGCATGTGCAGTGTTCTCTGGAGTTCTGTCGAGTCGCATATTCTCAGTCAAGTGATAGACAGTAATGCATTGCCAGAGAGTGCTCCTTTTGATGGATGAAGCTATAATCTGTTCTCTAGTGCCCCTAGGAATGACAGGTAGGGTCTGTCTAAAATCACCTTTAAACAAAACAGTGATTCCACCAAATGGAACATTCTTTTTCTTGAGATCACACAAAGTATGGTCTTCTGCATTTGTGGCATATTTGTGCTGCATAGGAACTTCATCCCAGATGATGATGGAAGTTTGATCAAGGACCTGGTGCAGGTCTGAACCTTGAAGTATTCTGCAAGTAGAGGCCTCATTGATTTTGATTGGGATTTTGAACATGGAATGTGCTGTATGACCACCTTCTAGAAGCAATGCAGTGATTCTGGATAATGCCACACAGAGAGCAACTTTTCCTTGAGCATGAACAGCAGCTGCAATGGTGTTGCAGACAAAGGTCTTTCCACAACCTCCAGCACTATGCAGAAACATGAGCTTTCCCTTGTTATTGTTCACAGAATCCATTGCAGCATCAAAAACCCATCTCTGCCTGTGATTGAAAAGCTGGAGATTGTGAGCGACAGTGATGGCCAACTCTTCAACATTGTAATCCCTTTGTTCCTGCAAAAGCCTATTGGCAGGAACATCAATATGCCAGTTTCCTTCAATGGTGGGCATCTCTGGATAATCAGAAAGTTGTTTGCCTGATCTGATAAGGATTTGATTGATGAGATGCAAGCCATACATGTAAACTTGATCATCTGTAAAGTCTGTATCTGGATAGATTGAAAGAAGCTTGACTCTGAGGTCATCACAAATGTGATGTTTGAACTGGTTCCACAGGATGTCAGAAGATGTTGTATTTCAATGAAGAAGAATGGTGGCAAAGAGTAATCTGAGAAAGGAACCGAGCTGCATCTGGGCTGCCTCTGTAAGACACTGGACCCATTCCTGGTCATCCTGCAAAAGATCCAATGCAACACAGGCCTGCTTGAATGTATTATGGATGACAATATTGATAGTGTGCAAGTGCTGGAATGATGTTGCCCCTGTGACAACAGTAAGGAGCAGCCTGAGGTAAAATCTTTTCCCCTGACTAGGAGAAACAAAGTACATTCTGCCAATGGCAGCCTCGCCACATTTTCTTGGGTTCCACTGCTTCTTGGTTCCATTGTAGACCCATGCTTGAGGAAAGTTCTGGTAGGTGACAGTATGTGCTGCTTCATATCTTCTGTTGGCTTCAAACCAAGCAGTGAGACATGTTGTCTTGGCAGCAGGCCTTTCCAAAACCTCATCGATGTTGTCATCTGCATTGAAGTAGACAGTTTGCTGGTCCTCCAGATGGACAGACAGATGATAAACATGAGGAGACTCTGCATGCATTCCAAATTCATTCATGTGCCAGCAGCTTTCCACAGATCCAATGTAATGTGCATCCAGATACTCCTTGACCTTGTCTCTGTCTTGGTCAAGAATCTCAATCATGGTTCTGTCATGGCCTTTGTATATGTACTTGTGGATGTACTTGACAGCTTCTACTGAAGAACAGATCTCGACATTGATGTGACAGTTGTATCTGACAAATGAACCAAGTTGTTAACCAATAAATATGATGTCAGATAAATGTTCCTTACTTTGCAGCCAAATGAGGATTGTGCAGAATGACATGTTTGTTATCATAGACATAATTATGCTTCCTCACTGTTCTACCATTGTTGGGTCTGGCATAATCAGGATAATTGTTTGCAGTAAAGGAAGTTTGTTCTCTGAACTCCTTAGAATACCTCTTGCTGCACCTATTGTCAACCATGCATGAAGCCTTGGGTTTGTCATGACTGCAAGGACCATAAAGCATGCAGGTAGTTATAGTGTGATAGAGCATTGGCTGTGTGACAGGGTCAGGAATCTGAGCAGACACAATGGAATCAACATCATGGGCATCACAGGTTTTGTTGGCTGGATCGAGAAATATGAGGAGGTGCATATGTGGAAGGCCTCTCTTTTAAAACTCAATGGTATGGATGTGTGCCACCACTTTACCTAAAACACCATCCTTGACATCCTTGATCAATGCATTCTTCTTTTGTTCAAAGACACATGCAACAATGTCTGGCCTGTCATAAGCTTCCTGCTTTTTTCCATGGGTGGTAAAACATGGATTGGGTAATTCTTCCTGCAACAGAGCTTCCTGGATTTCTGGCCACTGTGGATTGGCAGTCATGGTGAAAGAGATCTGGCTTGCCAAAAAAGTGGCAAATGGCCATGGAATCCTGGAAAAGCTGATTCATTTGCCTTTCACTGCCTATATGGGTTGATGGAAGAATGATACAACTCCCATGATCCTCTAGATTGATATTTTTATCCTGGGCACCCATGGCAGCATCCCTCAATCCAGCATACACATCAGCCCTAAGCTCCTTCTGGTGATGTTGGACCCAGTTCAACATATTCTGTTCGATAGATGCCCAAGCATCTACAACATACTGCTGCAAAAGATTTCCACCCCAAAACAATGGTGGCTGCTCTCTTGGCCTTGGATGCAACCGATAAGCATGGTAACATCTCTGACTAACATTGGGAACTCTTCTGGCTCCATTTGCACCTTGGTGTGCAAGTATATCTGGGTGCCATCCATCTTCACCATGAGGAAAAAGCAAGACATAATGCAGAGTTAAATAGGATGGATGCAACTGGCTGATATGCCTAAGCCCTCCCCCTCTCAGCCTGAGAACAATATCTCTGTGATTAGACCGTTCCTCGGAGCCATCACCTGGAATAATAGCTGCCACTTCATCATTGGCTGTAGTGATATAAATCCTGGGTTCTATCTGATCGCAGCCATATGGAGACATTGTCCTGCTCTTCTGGAGGCTTTTCCCTCATGATCTGAAATGCCTGCTTGAATAAAGGCACATAAGGATGGGTGTTATTCAGCATGGCCTGCAGCTCTGTCATGATAACTGAGTTGAGATTATTGTTTTGCTGCTCACAAATATTGAGCTGTGCAATAGGATCATGAATATAGAGCTGTGCATAGGCTGCAGGCCATCCAGGAGGTGGCAGAAGTGCTCCAGAAAGATGATGAAGATCACCATGAATACGAAAGCTGTATACCCCTGATGTACCTGTAACAGAATGGTCCACCTTAACACCCAAAGAAGTGAATGCAAATGCAGCATTGTACTGTCAGATGTTTGTTTTAAACTCCTTAGAAAGAGGACTTTTGCCACACAACAGATCTCGCAATGTGGCAGGAGCAGGTTGGAAAGATGGCAGACAAATTTGTCCCTGCAAGCAGCAACTTCCAAACTTTGGTACAGCTTGGGTAGACCTGGCCAACCTTTTACAATCAAAATGCAAGGCATGGCAGTGTGGACACTCCACATTCATGGGTCCAAGTGGATGTCTGAGAATTGGCTCCTGATAAGGTGCATGACCTAGTGGTAATGGCCTTGCAGGTCGATGTGGAGGTAGAGGTACAGGCATAGGTGGAGGCAAAGGTGGCAACATTGGGGGATTCAAGAATCAATCAGGCAGCAGTGGTGAAGGAGATTGCATGGGAGAAGGTGGCAATGATGGAACATGGAATATTGGGTCAGGCAGCAGTGGTGATGAAGATTGTGAGAAGATGGAAATTGTAGAGGAGACACCTTTCCAAACTCATCATAATAATCTGATGGCATAGGAGATGGTGGAAATTGTAAAGCAGTCACCCTTCCAAATTCATCATAATAATCTGATGGCAGGGGAGAAGGTGGAAATTGCAAAGAAGACTCTCTCCCATCATCATCATCAGATTCCTCATTCTCCATTTCTCTTCTCAAAGCAATCTCATTATTCCTCTGTTCTTCATACTCAGCAGCCAACAATGCAGCCATTTTCCTATCCATCTGAATTTGTTCTGCCTGTGCATCCACTTGAGCTCGATATTGATTAATCTGATCTCCAGACATATTGTTAGCCAATTGATCCAACCTCATCATTCATTGATGCAAGTTTCTGTCTGCAATGGATAGATGTTGGAGCTCCTCAGCCTCATTCATCTGTGCCTGCTCATCTGCACACTGTTTGTTTCTCCACATCTGATGCATCCTGAGAGCCCATTTCTGATCTCACCTGTTACATTCTTGCAATGCAGCCTCTATCTTAATATGTCTGGGTGGGTCATGATATTGTGGTTCAGCAGCTAAAGCAGCTTGCTGGGCAGCTGCCTGCCTCTCCAACTCCTGTTCAGCCAGCTGCTGCAATTGTTGATTGGCTACTTCATCTTCAGCAGCCTGCCTGTTCCTTTCCTGTTCAGCCAGCTGCTGCAATTGCCAATTATTCTGCCTAGCTGTTTTAGCTTCAGCAGCTTGTCTTTGTGCATTCACATGCTGCAGTTGCAGATTATGCTCCCTACTCACTTCAGCCTTCTGCTGTAATATCCTCTCTCTGGCAGCAACAGCCTCAGCAGTTCTCCTTTCCTCTGCAATGTTCTGTAATACTTCCTGCTGATGTTGATATTGCTTAGCTGCCTCAGCTTGTTGTAACTCCTGAACATGTGCATCATAATCTGCAGTTCTTTCCCCTAATGCAATATGTTCTCATGCAGATTATTGAGTGCAGGATCTGCTTGACCACCTGAAATATTATGCAACGGTCCCAGTCCCCTCCCTCTCCCTCTCCCCCTTCTTGTTTGTAACTGAGGTGCAGGTGGAACCACAAGAATAGGATTGGCCAAAGGTGCATTCCACCCTGCTGGCAGTTGAACCTGTGGTATAGTAGAAGCTATATTTGCCTCTATTCCATGGTTTGCCAAAACAGGTCCAGATGGCATCACAGGAGCCCCTCTCCTATGTAATACAGGAGCAGGAGGTACAACAGGCAATTCAAACTGCCTTGGAGCATCCCAATCAGCAGGCATCTGCACCTGTGGTATCTGAGCTGCCAATGCAGCTCCATAGTTCAGTGGAACAATTCCTTCAGCAGGGGCAGTCACTCTGACTCTGCTTCTCCTCTCATCAGGATTGGTCATCTGCAACCTTTCCAGATGGTCTGCATCTTTAATTCTAGCCCTTTCCACTTCTGGTGTAGAAGATCTACTTTGATTCCTGCAAACACCCTAATCAGCCATTATTATTGCAACATATGCCAACACCACTCACATGTTTAGTAATGGTAGTAAAGCCCAACAATAATTTTGTTCAATAGCCAACAATGCAGCACAGCTGAAGTAAGATCAGCAACAACTTCCTTTAACAGCCAGTTGTCACAACACTCATTGTAATTCAACTGTTTTCAAGTTTCAATAGCCAATTCCAACACTTATGTAATGACAATCACAATTTTGCTATTTGATAATAGATAGCAATTGCAATAGTATCACTATTATAGCCCCAAATGTTGTGTGAAGAGAGGTACTCAACTGATTGTCATGCACTCTCTCTCCACATGTAAGGAATTGTCAGCTGTTTGGTCATGTTGTGTGCATTCTGGAAGAGGCATGAAAGTAGGTGTCCACTATATCGCGACCAAAATTTTATGCACCCAAATCTCCCTTTTTGGTATTTGACTTGTTACTGACCTCATTACACATTTCTATTGACATGTTATTACTTCATTAAATTTATATTAACCTGTTACTGACACAGACTTTTTTCTGACCTTGTTACAAATTTGTATTGACCTGTTATTACAAATTTGTATTGACTTGTTACTGACCTCACTACAAATTTGTATTGATGTGTTACTGACCTCATTACAAATTTGTATTGACTTGTTACTGACCAGTACTATTGATGCTATATGGCAATATTTCAAACACAGCTGTATTTGTCAAAGCTGACAAAGTTTAGTCAGCTCTGACTAATGCCATCATTTCTGACCAAGCCTGACAAATTTTAGATAATTGCATCAACCATCACTCCCATCATTCCCACAAAATGACTGTAGCATACAGTGAGAAACAAAACCTTTCAAATGATTTTTGAAGTTGAACTATTTCTTGAATAACTCAAGAACAACTTAACCAAACAAGTTCAAATTTAGGATAGTGGCAGAGTATCATGTGACTAATAAGTTGCAATTTGTTTTATTACATAATCTTGATTTGTTCCCATGTTATCAATATTTTACTGGCACAAGTTCATTTGAAAGATTTTGTCCCTTTGGTATGTCAGGCACACGACTTTGTTTAATCAAAGCAAATAAGTACAAATAAAATTATGTGACTTGGTGAAAATATGTATATATACTCTGTGTCCAACTTTCTGTCATTTTCCACACCAAATCCCCCCACATACACTCATGCGATCACTTACTCCTGCTCAACACACTCATGTTCTTGAACTGCTTGACAAAGGGCAGTCTTGTCCTGCTATCTCCTCCATCACTGGTATAAGTATTGGTTCTGTATCCAATATTCACTCCAAACATCATTCAACACTTTTCAAATCTGTTGGTGGCCATCCACGGAAGCTTTCACCTGCCAACACCCACTATGCCATTGTTGAGCAGCGCGCTATGCGCAGTGTAGAGTGCTCACAGATCTTACTACTTACCCATTGAGTTGGTTAGTGTGCTAAGTAACTTAGGTTAGAGGGCGTAGAACTCTCTGTATTGCTAGGTAGAGGTACAGCGTACTTATATACCTAGAGAGCCCACATGGTCACATGAGGCTCAGGTCACGTGAGGCTCAGTGGGGTGGAGAAAAGGGCAGTGTACCACATGATTCCTGTCCACATGTCATTATGACATATTTGTATACATGTATTTACATGTATATGTGTTTACACTGAGGCACAGAATAGGTGCCACGTGCAGATTTAATTCAACACCCCCCCACAAACTGTACCGGCATCAACCTGGAGGGGCTTTACGATCCAAGGTGCCATGTATAGGTACTAAGTTTGAACCTCAAATTTAATTCTGAGGGAGCTTCTAAATTTCTCAAAGAGCTGCCTCCCAAGATTTTTAGTAAACATATCTGCCGGGTTTTCAGTTCCTGGAATAAAGACGACTGTGACCTTGCCGTCTTCGATACATTCACGTGTATAATGATAGCGAATGTCGATATGTTTAGTCCTTCTTTCCTGAACGGGGTTAGATCCAATGAAGATCGACTCCTGATTATCGGCACAGATAGGCACCTTACTCAAGGGATATCCCAATTTGGAAAATAAGGATGTGATCCACACTATCTGCTGACAAGTGTCAGAGAGAGCCATGTATTCAGCTTCTGTGGAACTAAGTGCTACAGTTTTTTGCATATGGGACTGCCAGCACACGATGCCTCCTGCTAAGGTGGCAAAGTAACCCGTTGTGGACTTGCGTTTCACGATGTCGGATGCCCAGTCTGAATCAGTAAAGGCTTGGAGGCCCTGTTTGCTGTGGCCATCATAGATAAGCTCATATGATTGAGTACCGACTAGGTAGCGCATTATGTAATGTGCCTTATCGAGATTTCTTTACTCAGATTAGCCAAGAATTGTGACATCTTTATTACCATGAAGGCAATATCAGGGCGAGTTCCAAGCATCAGGTACAATAAAGACCCGATTACTGATTGAAACTCAGTTCTGAGAGCTGGATTAGGCTCATCAGGGTTTTCCATAGGGATGTATCCCATGGGAAGTGGAGTTGGGGATGCCTTGGCATTTATCATTCCAAACCAAGCTAGCACAGTGGCTAGGTAGGTTGTTTGGTTCAGAGTGATTCTTGATGCACCTTGTGTTATACACATACCAAGGAATTCAGTAACATGACCAGTGTCCCGACACTCCCAATGTTTGAAACATGCATTTTTCTTTTCCTCTACAAGGCATTTGTTCTTCCCCAAGAACACACCGTCATCAACATAGATTATTGTGATGACAATGTCTTTACCATTTTTGTAGATAAAAATGCCAGCATCTGAGCTGGCACGTTCAAATCCAATGGATTGCATGAACATCTCTAGCTCTCTCCACCATGCTAGGGTGGCCTGTTTAAGGCCATACAATGCTCGGCGTAAGCGCATGACTTTGCGCTCTTTACCTGGGATGACAAATCCCTCGGGTTGATGCATGTAAATTTCCTCATCTAGTTTGCCATACAGGAATGCGGTTTTTATGTCGAGTCCCATCATGTACATGCCTTCCAGGGCACTCAGGGCAAACATGAGGCGCACTGTCTCGTAGCGGACCACTGGAGAGAATATCTCATCGTAATCGACACCTTTGACTTGCGAGAAGCCTTTGGCCACAAGTCTGGCCCGTTTTCGTCCATCAGATTTTATGGAGAAAACCCATCTATTTTTGATGGCCTTTTGGCCAGCAGGGAGATCTACGATGTCATAGACATGCCGTTTACAGAGGGCCTCTAGTTCCTCCAGGCATGCACTTCTCCACTCTGATTGCACAGGCTTGGGTAAGCATGCAATGTCGCAATACTGGATCGGGACAGGATCTGACACTGTAGATGGTGCAATTGCTTTGCTAAGCAGAAGGCGCAACAGATCCATTCCACCTTTGGCAACATAATTATCCCTTCTAGGGCCCCAATATGACGGGGTACCCGAATTGGGTAACCACCGTCCTTGCTCCTCATTGGGATTCTGGTGCCAAATCCATGGCACCTCAGACTCCTGAGGTTGAGGGGTTGTCATGTACTCTAATCCCAAATTATCCAGGGTCTGTGCAGGAGGAGTTCTACTTGCCACTGGTGGTTGAGAGGGCCCAGCTGGCACCTCTTCTTCAACCTGAGGGAGGGCTGGAGTGCAACTCCTGCCTTGTCCCACTGGTTTCCACCATTGGCACTCCCGCGCAATGTCTCGTTCAATTTGAATGGGGTTGCGATTTTCACCATAGATATTGCCCGGACAAGTTGGGACTCATCGCTGCCTGTTTGATTGCCTTAGTGGAGGTATGGGGGCCTCTACTGCTGGCGGTGCTGGACTAGGCTGGGACGATGGACCCGGTGCACCTGCCGGCGCAAACGGATCAGCATCCTGAGGCAGATCGCCAAAGGAGCTGAACAGCGGGTCTCTAGAGATTTTAGGGATTCCAGACCCTGATTGTGAAGGTGGTGGGGATGGAGCTTGTGGAGGAGGATTCGGCGCCAGTGGAGCATAATGCCCATGGCCCGGATAGAAGCTGTCATCACTTCCTCTATCGCTATCATCCCCTGATCCCCCAGAGTGGTCATCATCTCCAGAAGGGGGTATATCCCCGAGATCAGTTTTTGCCAGGGTCTTGGCCCTGGGACAATGAGGAAATAGAATCTCATCGAAGAGTGCTGTAGCACTGACAAATATTGACCCTGATGGGCACATAAAGTGCCAACCTTTGATGCCATCTGCCAGGCCAATGTACATCATGAGCTCTGATCTTGCAGCTAACTTATTAGGACGCTTCTCTTTCGGCAGGTAAACGTAGGCACCGCATCCGAATACCTTCTCATCACTCAGATCGGGCTTTTTGCCATCAAGATCTTCGATCAGAGTTCACCATTTTAGGTGGTTTATTGGTGTTCGGTTGTAGAGATATGTAGCATGCTCTACACAAAATTCCCACCATGATTGTGGTAGGCAGGCAGTAAAGCGCAATGTTTGTGCTTTCTCCATTAGTGTCCTGATCGTGCGTTCAGCACGACCATTTTGTTGGTGGACGTGGGGCGCTGACATCTCAATTTTAATCCCAGCTTCTTTGAGCTGGGTTATGAGTTCCCGATCACGGAATTCCCCCCCAGGATCAAAACACCAATGCTTGATTCTTGCGTCATATTGCGTTTTGGCCATCGCCTTGAACTGTCTGATTGACTCAGCAGCATCGGACTTTTTTCTCAGGCACTGACTCCATATGTGTGAAGTTCGATCATCAACAAATATGATAAAATATTTGTACTTGTGATAACTGAGTGTTGGTAATTCCTTCAGATCAGAATGGATCAGCTTGAAGGCCTCTTCGGCCCGAGACTCAGATCCAGGGAATGACTTTGATGTCATTTTTCCCTTGGCGCACCCTGGACAAATGTGCCTGTCCCTTGGAATTTTTAGATCTTTGGAAAACTTATGGGTGTGTTTTGGCATCTGTTGCACGGCAGCTTTGCTCGGGTGGCCAAGCTGCTTGTGCCAAATGTCATAGTCAGCAACATAGATAGTTGCGACTTCTAATCTCTTAGTGCTCTGAATGTGTGAATCACACACATAGATGGTTTCACCACATATTATTGGCATCGCATCGAGCTGGGGTTTTCCCTTTTTGTCGACAAAGGAAATTATTTTACTGTTTCCTTTTACAGTATATTCCTCAGCAACGAGGAACACTCCCATTGACATAAGCCGACTTGTCAAATCTGGGAGATAGAAAACGGGGGATAAGCACGTGATGCGTGACTCTGTCTTCCCATTAACTTTTACCTGATGATGAATCAGGACAGCGCCTTTGCCTTTGATCAAAGTCATGCTGGTAGTGGTCTTGACCTGCCATTTCTCCGACATAGGCAAATCCTCATAGGAGGCGAAGTCTTTCATCTCACCAGTGAAGTGCAATGATGCGCCTGAATCTAAGATCCAAGGGGCACCATGTTTGCATTCCTTTCCAGCACACATCACACATGGCCTGATTAGGGCCTTTGCATCACAAGCAACAATATAATTTATTAAAAATTCTATAGGATGCTCAATATTATGGGAATGGCCCGAATAGTTCGTCCCTGTCAAGCTATTGTTAGCAATGATGCGATGGTCAGGGAAAAGGACTGACATTTCATCATAAGCCCCCATAAAAGGGACTATTGGCTCATCCATGAGCATGTTATCCATGCTTTCCCAGATCGATTGATCCGGTACCGTCATTTCGGAGCCGAGGGAGACTTCATCATCATTATCCTCAGGCTCAGGTTCCATTTCAGGAACCTCCTCGATATGAGCTGATAGCTCGGGGGTTTCCACCCGGCGGCGCTTACCTTCCCACTTACTCATCTGATTTTCTTGGCCATTTTAGGCACTTCAATGTCTGTGAGCAGGTCCCAGGCTGCCTGGTAGTCTTCGTACACAGAGGGGCTAGGGGAGACAGTTCCGGTGACCTTTGACTCGGGCTGATTAGGCCGCTTTCTTGGGTCAGTGGTGCAGAAATACATGGATTTCCCATGTAGCCATGACATTTGAACACTTTGGTCAAACATCAGTGGAAGGCGAGAGGGGCTGGCCTGTGCCAGTCCATTCGAAATGACACCTTGACCGTTAATGGTCGTAGCAACATGGGCAGAGCATATTGCACCCGCATAAGGTGCACTAGGCACCATGAAGGGTTCCACCATACTGGTGGAGGCAAGGTGGCTGTGAGATTCCTTTTTCTCATGCTTTTCCCTGGCAGCCTTGCCAGACCTATGCTTCTTTTTCGAGTCAGAGCCCAAAGGCTCGGACGACTTCTCACCAGATTTCTCCAATCCCTTCCCTTTTCACTTAGGGTCACTGCCCTTTCTCTTGACAGCTGACAGCTTCTTTGCCATTTCCCCGGAGCGTACAAAGGCAGCTCGACGGGAGGCTTCTGCCGTCACATGGTCCCTCACTACAGTGTAGGAGAGACTGGTCATACCGGTTGTGGATAAGATGGTGGAAGATAAAGAATCATATTCCTTTGGCAATGCCAAAAGGAGTAATAAGGCCTGAACTATCTCAGGGATTTCAACACCATTGGCAGTTAGCCGCTGGTATCTCTCAGAGATCTGAGCCATTGTCAGCACAGGGTTTTGCACTGGGACTCTGATCGAGATCACAGATTTAAAGTCTGCAAATATCTGAGAAGGCCCTTCTTGGCTGAAATCGGCCTGCAGGGCTTGCCACAGGGCACTAGCAAGTTCTGTTGCAGATCCAGATCTGGATCTGATGGAAGGAGATAGGCGGAGCGAGATAGCTCCATATGCCTGATCATTCTCCCGATTCCACACCTTACGTGCGGCAACATCGGCTGCCACTGGCACTGTTTCAGTACCAGAGGCAACTTGCCAAAGGCCTTGTGACATAAGCCATGCCTTCATACTTTCGGCCCAGGCCTTGTAGCCAGAGCCGTCAAACAAGGAGACGAGTTTATCGAGCGAGGAGGACATTTTTAAGATTTGAGCTGTTGAAAGCACCAAATCAGTCACTTGCTCTTAAATTAGAAATGCCAGATGCAAAACTTAGCACTCCGTCAGAGTACTTTTGTTTTAGCACATGATGAGTGCCAAACGGGTGCATCATCGCTCCATGATGTCATGTCAGAAAGAGGCTATCCCCATCACAAAAGCAACAAGGTGCTCAGCGCAGTGAAGCACGTCGGTAGTAAGACCTGTGCACAATGTGTGAGTTGGAGCCCCGAGGGGCTACAATACAACTCCTTCCAACTAGAGCTCTGAGGAGCTCATAGCTGTGCAACATCGCCCACAGGGCCCATAACCTGTTGAGCAGCATGCTATGCGCAGTGTAGAGTGCTCACAGATCTTACTACTTACCTGTTGAGTTGGTTAGTATGCTAAGTAACTTAGGTTAGAGGGCGTAGAACTCTCTGTATTGCTAGGTAGAGGTACAGCATACTTATATACCTAGAGAGCCCACATGGTCACATGAGGCTCAGGTCACGTGAGGCTCAGTGGGGTGGAGAAAAGGGCGGTGTACCACATGGTTCCTGTCCACATGTCATTATGACATATTTGTATACATGTATTTGCATGTATATGTGTTTACACTGAGGCACAGAATAGGTGCCACGTGCAAATTTAATTTAACAGCCATTCACCTCATCACTTCTCAGAAGGCTGAAAATGCCACTGAAGTCACCAAAACCTTACAAGACATGACCAACACATCATTTACTGTGAAGACAGTATGAACAGCACTCAGAGGCACTGGAATGAAGGCTGTAACCAAGTGAAAACAACCTTTTCTCTCCAAGAAGCATAGGAGGCTTAGGATGGACTTTGCAGAAGCACACAAAGACTGGACAGTGGAGGACTGGAAGAGGGTTATATGGTTAGATAAGACCAAAATCAATTGTTTGGGGTCAGATGGGAAGAAATGGGTGTGGAAAAAGCCAGGAGAGGGGTTGAGTGATAGGCTGGTGCAGGGGACAGTCAAGTTTGGAGGGGGTTCTCTGATGATGATCTGGGGCTGTATGTTCTGGGAAGGGCCTGGATATGCAACCAAGATTGATGGGAGAATGGATGCTGACCTTTTTGTCAGCATTCTGGATGATGAACTTCAAGAATCAATCAGGTATTACCAGAAAAACCCAACAGATGTTCTTTTTCAGCAGAACAATGACTCCAAACACAAGAGCAAAAAGGCCCAAAAATGGCTTCAAGATAGTGGATTAGATGTTATGCAGTGGCCCCTTCAATCAGCAGACCTTAACCCCATTGAACACCTTTGGCATCATTTCAAGGTTAGACTTGGAGAGTATGATACTCCAGCATCTGGAATTGCAGAGTTGTGGGAGAGAGTACAGAAGGAGTGGAATGATATTCCAGGATCTGTCTGTCAGAATCTAATAGAGAGTATACTAGAAGGGTTCAGGCTGTGTTACAGGCAAAGGGGGGCTATACCAAGTACTAGAATATTAGAATAATATTTTATAATACCAGAGGAACAAAACCTTTCAAATGGACTTGTGCCAGTAAAATATTAATAACATGGGGAGAAATCAAGATTATGTAATAGAACAAATTTGCAACTTATTAGTCACATGATACTCTACCACTATCCCAAATTTGGACTTGTTTGGTTGAGAGTTGTTCTTGAGTTATTCAAGAAATAGTTCAACTTCAAAAATCATTTGAAAGGTTTTGTCCCTCACTTTATGTTATGCAGCTTGTCACCTATTTTTAGCCCTGATCCCATCATGCCATCATTCCCACAAAACAGTCATAGCATGTGTAATAGATGAGCTTATGACCCATGCCTTTGTCATGGCATTCGCTCGCTTTGCTCGCTCAGCCTGACACCGGCATGGGCCAGCTCGCGTATATGTAACACAATGCTTAATCCCACTACAGTTACTCAACTCTTCAGTTGCCTTTGGACCTTCGGCCCAAAGTCAACGTTTGGGGGTTTGTGGTCACACAACTCTTTCATTGACTTTTAGATACAGTAGTACACAACTCTTCAGTTGACTTGGGACCCTTGGCCCCAAGTCAACGTGGGGGGGTTGTGGTGTTTATCCCCTTCCCCAATGGCCCCTTCCCCATCCCCATCTCTCCCTTTCCCTTCCCCATACCCATACCCATACCCATACCCATACCCACCTCCATCCCCACCTCTCTCTTCCTCATCTCCCCCTCCTCCATCTCCCCCATCTCCCTCATCTCTATCCCCATCTCCCCCTCCCCCATTTCCCCCATCTCCATCTCCATCTCCCCCTTCCCCTTATCCACCTCCCCCTTCCCCCTCCCCATCCCCCTCTCACTTTCCCATGTCCCCCTCCCCCCTCTACACCCTCTCATACCCCCTTCCCACCCCTCATACCTCTCCTCCATCCCCCTCTTGCCCACCCCCTCACACCCCCTCATACCCCACCCCACCCCTCACACTCCCATCACACTCCTCTCCATACTCAGCCCATTTGCGAAGTTTCAAACTCCACTTCAAACTCAGCTGCAGCTCACCTCTACATATGCCACGACCACATTTTGAAGCCCAGTTATATTAGTCAGAGCTGACAAATTTTAGTCAGCTCTGACTAATGCAATCATTTCTGACTCATCTTGCACAGCGCTGACCAATTTTGCACAGCTCTGACAAATTTTGCACAGCTCTGACAAATTTTAGATAATCCCATCATTTTGTTCCCACAAAACAGTCGTCCCATATATTGTGCGCGTCGTCCCATCAATCATCGCTGATCAATCACCGATCTCAGCTAAAAAACTCCCCCATTTAGCTCACCATCACTCCCACAAAACGGTCATAACATATGTAGTAGATATTTGTCATTAAGCCAAAAATTAGCTGAAAATATTGTTCCTACACTCAGTTATTAGATTTGTCATCATAGAAACACATTATATTTGTCATCAGGCTGAAAAGTAGCTGAGAATTTGGTTTCTATACCCAGTTATTAGATTTGTCATCATGGGAACACCTTATTATATTTGTCAGCAAATCAAAAATTAACTGAAAATTTGGTTACTACACTCAGTTATTAGATGTGTCATCATGAGAACCTTATTTGTCATCAGGCCAAAAAGTAGCCAAAAATTTGGTTCCTACACTTAGTTATTAGATAGGAACCCCTTATTATATTTGTCATCAGGCCAAACATCAGCCAAACATTTTTGTTATGATGATGAAAACAGTTATTGCATTTGTGATCGGGCCCAAAATTTAGCCAAAAATTTTTGTTATCATGTCATGGGAACAATTATTACAATTGTGATCCAGCCAAAAAATAGCTGAAAAAAAATTTCAGCTAATCAAAAAATCTTCGGCTAATTTTTGAAATGATGGAAACACCCAATTATTAGCCAAAAATTTGGTTTCCCACCTATGACTTATATTTGTTATCCTTTTCTCACAGTTGAGGGTTAGTCATGGATCTCCCACTCCTTTGGAGTTTGTCATCCATTTACCCATGCCCAAGTCACATGACCAATTTTGCTTTATTATGGACAAGGTTTTTAAATGTGCCTCTGGCACATGTTGTTCACTGTATTCAATTGATTTTCACAATATAGATTTTAATGTAATAACATTTTCAGTGAGTAGTGGTTACATATGTACAATATATATTTTAATCTAATAACACTTCATCATATACAATTTTTTTGTCTTTGTACTTTCCTCTGAGCTTGGCCATATTGCCTTGATATTGTGGACTGACTTGACCTGTGATATTGCCACATAGAACTGCCCATGTGTGAAGACAGGACTCCTGAAATCCAAACCCACATGCTTCACTGACTACCCTTGTGATTTGTTGATCGACATTGAAAAGCAAAGCCAAACTGCAAACTGCAGTCGAGAGTGTGTGAAGGGGGGAGTTGACCTTCAATGGGCCAAAGTTGCATCTGTGGAATGAAAACAGTCTCTCCTGCATCATCTCCAGTGATCAACCGAATCTCCAAAACCCTATTCCTGATCTGAGTCAATATCCCCCGACTTCCATTGCAGACCCCACCAGCAATATTGAGATTGTGAAGTATCATCACAGGGATGCCAATCTTCAGTGCTAAATGTGCCAAAGGTAGACCTGAGCAGTTGATGGAATTCAGATATTCTTGGGGATATAGAAGTCCACCATTCTCATCATTTGCAATAGAGTCAGCACTGTGAAAGACCTGCTCCTGTCCAGGAAAATTGTGAAGAATGTGATGGTTCAAATCATTGACATCATTGTTCTTGCTCGCCAGGATGACCTGCTCCAAAAAGTATTGATCTGAATGCTGAGCCTGGTCATAGATGCCAGGATAGATGATGTCAATAAGGGAAGCGATGGTGTTCTGAGGACATTTGAGATGATCAAGGCATATCTGGGTCCTGGTGTGTGCTTTGCTGATGGCTACTAAGAATATTCAGTTCTTCATCACATCCATCATGAAGCCACTTCAGGAGATCAAGATATATATCCCAAAAGGTCTCCACTGTAATCTCTGGTTGTCTAATTGCTGCATAGAGGTTATCGGCATGCTCATGAAAAGTGTGGGGCACCAGTTCAAATACGGGATGGTCTTGTGGAGCATATAGAGCTTCAACTTCATCTAAAAGCTCAGGAGGGACAGGTATCTAACGTGTTAATGGTGTAAGGCTCGAGTGAGACACAGAATGTAATAAATGAACCTTGAAATCCATTGTGCCAAAATAAGATAGATGAGTATGTATCAGAGCAGGAATTCCATGTGGTAAGATTTTGTTCCTGACAGCGCGTGGAGCCATCGAGTTTTTGAACTTGACCCAGTCATTAATTTCCATCTGCAGCCAGGGAATTGCAATCCAGCAGAAAAGAAGACTGCAGAAGGGAAATGTTAATGTACAATTTTACAAGGATGATTTAACTCACTTCTCAAGAGTATCATTCACATCATACCAACCACTTTGTACACCATGCTCCAACATGTCCTCAAAACCTGGAGAAAAGTCGCGACAGAAGACTGACCACTTTATTTCTGAAACTATGTTGTTATGCCCTGATGCAAAGTGATGCTGTAGAGTATTTGTGAGGTTTGGGTCAAGGCAATGTCACATTACTGTATGTGCATTGGCCACTCCATAATTTTCTGTGCCAGGGTCGCTTTGAGTTGTAACTGGAATACTTGTTGGACAGGGTTCATAAGTAAATCCTGAGTGATGGATGAAACAACCTACCACCGATTTGCTGACACATGTCAATATAGTATTTTGCTACAAGCCTTGGATTTTTGTTTGTCCACCAGATTTTGAGCCAATATTAGTCCCATATCCCTGTAATATTTAAGTTTAGAATCAAATACAGATTTAGGTTTGGAAACGTACAATGCATTTATTATTTGGGGATCCATCAATAGACATATGCCATCTAAAAACTTAGTATATATATATCACAGGTTCATCACTCACACTGGATTTACCTTGGAAGTCCCCAATGAATGCGAGGCCCCTCGTCTTCAGATATTGCATGTGTTGAGAAAATGTGAGGAAGTTAGCTCAATGCACAGCAGTATCACTGAGGAAATCAAATGGTTTCACTGAACCAGTCCCAATGTACTTCACAAATCTTCTGTCAACTGCTTCATCGATAACTTCCTCCACCATATATACTTCATGTGTCGCATCAACAATAACAAGTGCATTCTTCACGAAACACATTTTTGGGATCAAGAAGTTGGGTTTACCATGTGCCTCAATGTATTTATTGATGAAGTCATAAATGATTCGCATGAGAGCTGAAGCCTAGTGCAGGCAATTGATCTCTGTGCTAAGTTTAGTGATCTGTATGTGCATGTCATAGATGCATCGAGCCCCTGATGCCTTGCATAGATACCAACACTGTTCAATGCAGATGAAAGTGGAACCAGAAAAGACTGGCTGACTCAAGTGACTGAATAATGCCTTTTTGAAACCACCATATTTTGGTTTTGCCTTGGGATCGTAGATGAGCGCTAAAGTGACAGGGCCTTGACAGTCATTAATGGCCTCAAATGGGCATGCATAACTAATAAGGTTGGAAAAAGTTGTCGCTGCAGTCAGGTAGAGCATGCATTGCATAGATGTGGTACTTACTAATGATAGGACTAGATTATCAGATTAGTTTCTCAACATGAAGAAAAAAGAACATACAGATGGATCTCACATTCTTCCTAGATGGTGCCATTTGGGCTTCAAGTGCTCATTGTACATCAGCAGCAGTCGGCGAGCCCAGATCATCATCATTCACTGGCAACCTGAGTTCGATAGCATCCAAGGTTGGCACACTAAGGCGTCGCTTGGCCTGAGGAGGTGATGCGATGCCTGCTTTCTGTTATCAAGCAGATTTAGCTTCCATGGTTTGTTCTTTGTTAGATTTAGATTCTTACAGATAGTTGACACTTCCTTGAGCGCTTTCCAGCTACAAGTTTATGTGGAGACAGAAATGACTCTTCGACTTCACCTTTGTCATCCAGTTCCATGATGTATGAGATCGACATTTTCTGTGCTGGTTGTTGCTTGGGTGCATGGATGATCTGTGTTGTATTGGTGGATCAAACACACAAATAGACAGATTGGATGTACTGGATGACTTCCTATGTCCTCTAGACATGCCAGAATCTCTGCATACCTGTTGTATACCAGTTCTAGATACATCTCCAGCACTTTGCTTGCTTGAAATTGTACTGTTTGCATTTTTCCTTTGGGCAGAAAAAATTTGGATGAGATTGCACCGATGTCCTCATTATCAGGTCCTGCAGGAATCAGCTCTACCCAATCTTTGAACCAGAGTCGAAGATCAACCATTTGGCAAAAAGGGGAAGCAGAGTGAAGTATGTGATGGTCTTGAGTTCCTGAATACCAATGTAAACTGGTATGTTAGAGATCATTTCTGATATGTTCTGTGAAACTGTAGATTAGACTAAATGGATAGTTTATAATTCTCTCATGCACTGAGACAATAGAAGGGTTCTTGTGACCTGGCTTCAATGACATCATTGTGACTTTCACAATGACAACCTCACCACCATGCACTGACATCGCTTTCTGTGCAAAAAATTGTTGCATGTCATCATATAACTTATGCGCTTCTTGATAACCAGGCTTTATGGGAAAACTAGGATCTGCTACAAATTTCAGGACAATGATCGGGTGAATGGAAACACCTCAACCATGATGACTGGATTGTCCATCGTTCTGCTTGGACCTGGAGCCATGCTTTGGCCATGTACTATCTCTGCTTATGATTGACTCCTGAGCATCTTTCTGTCTCAGTAAACTTGGACCTCGTGGTGGCAGCATCGATGCATTAAAATGGACTGGGTGGTTTTCACCTGTCATTGTCATTAGTCCCAAGGTTTTGTCCACATGACATATCCTGTTGTACCTTGTCTTTGTGCTTCAGCTACAGCTTTGTGGATATTCTGACGGCTCACTTCTTGTGCAACCGGAGTGATCTGCACAGAAACCGAAGTGCGACCTATGATAATAACTTATTAGATAACAAAGGGTTTCCAATAGACTGAAACAAACTCAAGGCAAACTCATGCTGGCGAGTCTCAGTCTTTCTGAGATAGTGTTGACAGCAGCCAACACAGATTCTTCTCCCCCTCCCATCAGGTTTTCTGTCTTGCATAAAGTAGAGTTCGGTTCTGGTTTCGAAGGACTGAAAGCAATGCTGACAGATGATGGAGTTTTCAATGCCAGTCGTGAATTCAGCAACTTCAACATTGGATGACATGGTGAGGTCATGTGAAGTTTTTTTAGGTGGTTCGATTTCTTTAGTAAGAATTTGGAGTTCTATGTTGCCAAACTAACTATTACATTCTCAGAAACATCCCATTATTCAGCAGCAAACTACTTCACCAGAACATGGCTTTTCAATCCACAACCTTTATCTGACATACTTTACTTACAATCTTTCTGCCAGATATGCAACACTCCTCAATTCACAACTCATTTTACCTCGCATTGGAGATATTTAGATTTTTTCTGATAGACTGTAGCATTTGTATAATGGAAGGATACAATACTTCAGTACACTAGTTAAGTTTATGAAGATGATTATGCTCTCCTTCGAGACGAGTTTTGCTATCTGCTAACCAGTAATTGAAGATTTTGATGTTAGATATTAGATAATAAATTTGAATTTGTGCTCGGAAAATGGGATATCGGGGGCTCCGGGACATTCAAGGATCATGGCAGACCGTATCAAGGCAACGGCCGACCAAAACTCAGCTGATCACTCTCCCTTTCCATACACGGGGCCAAACAACAACGAAAGCAGTGATACATCGACGCTCGCTCATGCCCAAGTGAGTGGTTATGAGTCTATGGAGCAAGCTCCCCAATCAACTTAGCAGTTATTGATGCAATTGACGCACGAGAGAACATTAAGGAGAATCGAGATAAAGAACGATGTCGACAATGCAATCCACTCGTCTCAACCAAACCATGTCTTCAACTTGGGCAGTTAGTAGATACATAGACGACTGGAATGCCCCATTACGCGCAATATGGAAGCATTTTTGGGATCTTTTAACTTCCAATGTCTCGACGAAACCTTTGAATACGTACAAAATACGCATGTAATTCAACATTTTTCAAATCCTTTTTTACATCCCAAAACCTCAACCCCTGAGGGATGATAACCCATACCCTGCCGTCCACCGAGGTCACAAGAGTTCTACCCGCCTCCATTCGTGCCGTCACCAGACCTCAATAGGTTGTCTGCGGTCACGGACACTGACACCTGTCATGCAATAACTTACGTGGAGTTATCGCTTTACTATGTTCTTCCTATAAGATTCACGTCGGTAGCACATGCCACAAGGGAGCAGGGTCTTTACAGCAACTGAGTGGAGATGACCCGTAGCGTACATGTTAGGATGTTTAGGGTTGAAGACTTTGTTTGCCTTTGTTTCAACTCAACAGCGGCTATGTAGACCGATCAAAGACAGGCTACGGGCGTTTTGAGGTCCCTTGCATGCTTTCATCATGAGATGGATGGCACCCCTAGAAAGGAGGGAGCTTAGACTTATCCTCTTCTCTCTGACTACTTTTTTCTTTTGTTCCAACATCGACAACTCGATACGTTTGCTGGGCTTTGATCCAGAAGCGGCACATGGCGTGGTATCCAGCACCCTGGGATTCGGAAACTCAAAATTCATCGGTAAAGATGGACGCAAACTTGCAGGATGGAGAGACTCATTGGAAAGCAAAATTTTTGGCCCATGGGGTTGGGATGAGGGACATGTTGCTGGCGACGGAGCGGAAAGAAGTCAGTTGAAGGGTACAGGGAAATACGGTGCGCTTTGGGTAGGCCAGAAGGAGACGGGAGATGTCAGAAACAAGTTTCTGGGGGAATCGACTGTGAATGAAGGATTTTATCGGTGGCGAGACAATATCCCCCAGTCGAAGGTTCTACGGCATGCTGCTGGTGCGTTCTCTGTTGTTATTTGTGTCAATGAGCCCAATCGACCTTTCTTAGGATTCACTATCCTGGATAACGTTTTTATCTTCAATGGGACCGTATATATTGTCACAGACGACCCGCATTCGGTACCCACATTATCGTCGATCATTGCAGCCGTGGGTCCGGGTATGAACTCCTGGGAAGTCATCTCAGTGAATGAAGCAAAAACAAAGATCGGACAGTATGGTGGGATGTAAGTATATCCAACTGAACTTCTTGACCACGTTTTACCCATGTAATTTCAGCCTGCGTGGAGTGACTTGGATGTCAGCAGACACCACTCCTCGTGAGTTCTAAATATTTTTCTTTGTAAGTGTCATCTAACACATGGAGTTGCCAGACAATTCGACACTCTTCTCCCTGTGGCGCATATACAGCACCCTTGATCTATCAATCGACCGGCAAGGACGTACTACGCTCCAACCTCCTCGCCGCATCTTCTTCCCCCAGGCCCGCGTCTTCACGGATCCCAATCCGCTCCCGCACTTCCACTGGATCAGACGTCGACGCGTCGACACTGGATTTCATCCATACCTTGTAAAAGCAGCATTCCCGCATCTCACGGTCATGTACATGGAAGACTGGGAAGACTACCACAAACTCCAATTACCATTCGTTGTTGAGCGCATTGTGATCTCGGATAGGGAAGCGGCCGAGGCAGCGGTGCATTTGGGCCAACCGGTCTATGCCCTTCCATTTGAGCTGGAAGCTTCTGAATTTTGGTGGGAACCAGTGCGGAGAACGTTGGCAGAGTATTTTGGCGAGATTGACGAAACGGTGGGGAAGAAGGTCGTCACTTATCTTCATAGGCAGGGCGAGAAAACGGGCCTGCGGCTGCGCGATCAGGACCATCAGTCTCTCATAGAAGAATTAAAAAGTTTGGAGCGTGCTCGTGGGTATGAGGTCCATATCGTATCAAGCGTGTCCGATGAGACGGCTTGGAGTGAAAAGTTAAATGTGATCGTGAAATCTTCCGTGAGTAGTTACGGTTATTGCCTCGTTGTCTAACAATAAACAATTAGGTGGTGCTTGGTGTTCACGGGAGTGAACTTCTAGATAGCATGTTCATGAAGCCGGTGCCACACGCCACGCTTATGGAGTTCTTCCCTACTGGCACCTTTACGCGGGATGTAGAGCTTGTCGTCCACTCCAGAGGGATAAATTATCTTGCATGGTGGCATGACCGGTAAGTGTGACCAATTTATGATCACCCGTTTCATCTTTCTCCCTTTCTCTTTACCGGGGTATTGACCACCGGACGTGTCTTTTCACAGAAAGTTCACATCGGACGATCTTCCACCGGTTGTCCATCCGAAGGATGAAGAAGTTCGAATCGATGCAAAAGCGGTGGTCAATGCTATCCACCAATCGTTCGCTCGTTGATCCTACCGCCACATCTTATGCCCTCTCTAATCTCACCCTCATTGGCACAGTCATAGGCATTGAAACAGTGTATATAATCTGACATAAGTACTATACCTAGATCTCGTATCAGCTGCTACGTTGATATTCATTCATGACCGTTTTCCCTTCCCCTTTTACGTATGGTCTTCAAGATTCATACACCAAATTATGGTTTGTTTCATCCATGGCACTATGGTCTTGTGATAAGAGTCTGTGAATATTCTGGATCTGGGTGAGTCAACTGATATTATTAATATATGATACTCATAATTAGAACAGCAGCATTTACCTCTTGTCAGCATGATGCTTTTGCATGACATTTCGGAGGAATTTACCTCAAGGCAACATACTTGGTGGGACAAAACGACTGCTAATTATAAAATGCGAGCCCGAAACCGTTCTGGGTAGCTTTCGATCTAATATCGATGCGGCTCCTTCCATCATAACTTCTGGTCCGTTAACCTGAATATTAAAATTGTTGAATTCTCGTGGTTCCTGGTATCTTACTGCTATACCGTTTGAAGGGTTAATTGTGTAAAGACGTGTCATTTGACAGTGCAGGTTTTAAACGTCTGTCGGACCACCCACCTGAGTGAGGCAGGCAAGTTTATTCGAAGTTCCGAAATTTCGTTTAGAACCTCAGAGACCTCTAGCTTTTATTCCGGCCCGGAGCTGATGTTGGCACTTATACGTCGAACCTCAAGAAACACTCATTATGTGATCCGTCGCTGCCGTATATAAACGTTCTGTTTTTGCTGGGTCCCTCCCTGGGTGCTTCGGCCATCCTGTCTCAAGAAGAACCTGCCCAGCGACGTGGCTCTATCGCTTCCACCAATACTGACGTTCAATCCGAAATGATCACAGTGGCAAGTATGATCAAGAACCTAGACTATGGCCATGATAGAAACACACATGATGGCGGTGAGGACGACTGGGAAAACCACCCCGCCAATGCCCGCAATTGGTCATTTCAAAGGAAGTGGACAACTGTAGCAGTTGTTGGGTTCATTTTTCTTCTTCGGGCCCTTTGAAATGCTGATGGTAGGAATTGTAGGTTTCACTGTATACGTTTGTACCACCACTGGGAAGTTCGATGATGGCGCCCGGCCTCAATGGGGTCGCAAGACAATACGCAATCGCGAGTGGACCATATGTTGCCTTGACGCTAAGTGTATTTTTACTTTCCTTCGCCCTTGGGGTGAGCCATACCTCAACGATATTCTCAACTCGTTGATGATGTTCTGAAGCCGTTAGTTCTGGCGCCACTATCAGAAATGTATGGTCGAACTTGGGTATGTTACTGTCTGTCTGCTCAGCCTGATTTTGATACCTCTGGAGGTCCTTCACATCGGCAACATTTTTACTGTGGCGTTTAATCTCGGATGTGCATTTGCTCCGAATGCCCCGACATTGGTCGCATTCCGTTTCTTATGTATGTTGGTTGCTTTCAAAAGATTGTTCTAATGGCTGAATTTGATCCAGCGGGGTTTTCTGGAAGCACTCCAATTGCTTGTGGTGCTGGATCAATCAGCGACTGCTTTGCACCTCGTGATCGTGCATCAGCAATGGCGATATATACTCTTGGTCCTCTCGTTGGTACGTTTCCGGTGTCAATATCGATCAATTTCTCATCAGTCGGATGATAAACAGGACCGGTTATCGGTCCTATTGCTGGCGGATTTATTGCAGATGCAGCAGGAATTAAATTTGTTTTCGTGACTCTCGCTGGTGAGAATACCATCATATGTTCTATCCACGCTCTAATTTTGACTGATACAGGTATCGGCGCGGTATCTAGTTTGATCGGGCTCCCCCTTCTCGGAGAAACCTACGCTCCAGTTATCCGTCGCCGGTTGGCTAGACGCTCAAATGATCCAGAGAAGCTAGGAAAAGTGTTTCCCTTCGTTGACACACAGGAGGCCAAGCTCCAGTACATGTGGACTAATCTCACTCGTCCTCTCATAATGCTTGTTCGAAGCTTTACTTGCTTCATTCTTAGTATTTACATGGCATTGCGAGTCTACCATCTTCACTCTAAATGTGAAACACTGATTTCTGATCCGCAGTTTATACGGTCAGTTGTTCAGTACACTTATCGTCGTCCAGTCCAGAAATTAAGGAAAGACCACACAGGAATTTATTACCTAATGTTTTGCATCTTCGGTAGTAGGTTAAGCACTGTCGTTGTCATGCCGCGATGGTCGTGTCATCTTTCCTTATCCAGATTTCTTCAGCACTACATACGGCTTCAACGCGGGAATTGGAGGGCTAGCATACTTGGGCTTGGGAATAGGCTTCTTTACGGCCACCGTCTTTGGTGCACAGTGGGCGGACCAGAATTATAAATACGTACGTGTGTTACACTATTTCATCACTCAATTTTAATTTCTTCCTTTCCAGCTGGCTGACAAAAGCGAAGGAGTCGGGAAACCCGAGATGCGCATGCCCGCGCTTTTTTTCGGCTCTTTCTTCATCCCAACCGGACTCCTGTACGTCTTGGTATGAGCTGCTCTTGTTCTTTAGATCAACCGTTGCGCACAGCTGGTTTGGCTGGTCTGCACAAACAAAGATTCACTGGATAATGCCCATCATCGGCTCAGGGATTTTCGGTTTCGGCAAGCCATCTTCGTATCATTTTCTTTATAGCTTTGATGCTAGTATGCTGCAGGAATGATGACATGTTTGTATGATACCTCGTTCAACCGTTTGGCAGTGAATGTCCCACAGGAGTACTTCTAACCTTTACATTCTGTATAGCTTACCCATCCAACTGTATTTGGTCGATGCATTTCGGTTTGCAGCGAGCGCCACTGCTGCTGCTTCGGTAAGCCTATACCTGAACCACATACCTGCATGCTTCTGCGCTGAGTATGCTGCTAGGTTCTCCGATCTCTGATGGGATTCGTATTCCCACTATTCGGTCCACAAATGTACGATGCTCTGGGATATGGTGGTGGAAACTCTGTAAGGTGCTTTCTATGGTGACCTTCGCTACAGTATAACATCTTCATAGTTGCTCGCTGGTTTTGCCATTATTCTCGGCATTCCTTTTCCTGTCTGGATTTATTACAAGGGAGAAAGCATCCGACTCAACAGCAAAGTCAAATTATAGTGGCTGGCTGCGTTATATTTAAGTTACTGTACAGTGTACATCATCGCACTTTCCGCTCATGATTGCTAAATCTACACTTACGACAGAACTAGAGGAACAGCTTGTCTTATTACGTAGTGTAGACACACGACATCATTATGGGTAGTCGTCTACCACACTGACCTACAGGTTGAATAGTCTGAGTTCAAGTTGCATTTTCTCAATGTCCGACGAGTGACCAACTGACGCCCCTCAGCGCTCAGCATTCAGTCTTATACGCCACTACTTCAATAGTAGGGGTGTAAGTTCCATCTTCTCGACATCCGTTCATTACTTCTTCCAGCAATGTCTTTCTTTCCTCCTCTGTTGTTATCTTTTGACCCCGCGGTGCTTCTAACGCTCCGTCTTGCAGAAGCCCTCGTGAAAATGCATCGACTACGGACCCGAGATTATGTATGGAGAATTGTCTGTCTTCTTCTAATAACGCCCCATTGTGCGGTCCATTCGCCATTTCAAAGAGTTTTCCGAAGGTCCCAATTTGTCTCTGAACGTGCTTCACAAAAAATGAGCAAGAACTCAGAAGAGAGGGAAGACGTTGAGAAGGACTACATGTGATACTAACATCAGTTGACGACTAAGAAAGAAACAAGGACTCACTCAGGTATCAGTTGATTTTGTAGGGCGTAACCATAAACAATACAATTCAACTTATGTATCCAGGAAGTGCCCTTCCTGCAGTCATCAAAATTGTATCTGTCTGTGAACGGAATGATTCCCGGGAACCAGACACTATCACAATCCCAAAGAAGGAGGATGCCACCAGGCTCTGGAAAGTTGATGTAACATGTCACAATTGCATAACAAAAGCAGACGTACTCAGAATAGCGTGAATGTGTTTCAAAGACTTTTTCCAACCTTCCTCGCTAAGAGCTGAACAAAGTAGCCTCATATGGACAAGGTCAAAAGTTCCGTTCAAGTGTTCAGGAAATGGTATCGTAACATCATGAACAAAAGTTGTTATCCCTAAGGGCTCCAACTCGTGTGATGGTGGAAACTTCTCGTTAGTGATATCACAGGCGTATAGATGAATGGGATTGGAGACCATCGGAACTAGACGATGCTTGATTTCCGGAAGGCTGGCAACGTCAAGTGTCCATACCAGCGTACCCGCTCCAACATCAAGGACTTTTGATGCATTGCTAAGTTCAATCTCTCGAGGAAGTGGTCCATGACGACGCATGACTGTTCGCTTAATGAATTGGTGTTGAGATGCAAGCCTGTATTGTGATAAGCCAAACTCCTGACTACTTATTTTCATAGCATTGGTCTTGCTCACCGAGCCTGCTCTTCAAGTGTGTGTGGGAGGACGTATTTGGTATCGCTCACGTTCGAAGCCATCGAGGTGGAAAGTGAACAGAGGTGCTATGTGTAAACCTGAGATTTACTTAAACTTCTCGTGATAAGAAACAGTCGGGGAAGGCTGCTTAGGTTGTTGAGGAGAGGAGAGGAGAGGAGGGGAGGGGAAGCCTAATCGGATCATTGAACTGCGAGAAGGGACGCCACACACTTCCCAAGCAGGCTAGCACTCTGCGCAATGGAACCAATTTACGATGACAGGTAATGAGATTCCCAAGAGGACCAAGATTACTGTGCGTAACTCGGGTCTGGTGACCAACTTGAATGAAATTTTTGTAAGTTGAAAGTTGAAATGTCAGAATACCTTGAAAGAAAGATCTTCTGGCCGAACTGAATAATCAAGAGATCTTGACCGTCCTGCTACCCATCTCCACTGGCAGCACCGGCATGACTAAAGAAGGTTATCCAGAGCAGATAGTGAGTTCTTGAAGTGACTGATTTCAGAAACAACTTGCCCGTGGCAAATGCTCCCTCTCTAGCCCTGGCCCAGATAACTACAGGTGTTTTGAACGGTAGATTTGGCCTAAGGGTCTGATGCACCCTCTGGCTACCTAGACTGCGTAGTCTGTAATTGTGCGATGTACCTCAAGGCTTACTTTGCGTACACGCAAATTCATAAGGATCCGCTAGGATTAAAAACCTCCTTCGCCACGGACTATGAAGAATGTGATAAGGTCCCAAGATTCCCTTTCACCAAAATCTTGCCATACCATCTCAGGATCCAAATCAAGCAGCCCCGTCTTATCTCATAGTTACGGTCAAACAAGATCCAAAATCGTCCGTGCTCTGGTGTCTTTCTCAATGCTCTGCATCGTAGCCGAGAAGTCGACCAAAACACAGTGCACGTTCTGCAAGTGAGACCCATCAGTAGGATACCGATTTGCACAGGATTTGGCCGGGGTGCCAATCATGCTTGAACACTGTAACGCGTAAATAGCATGTCGAGTACTCCGGATCTTCAAACAAGACGAGTGGTAAATGCGACCAAAGTCACTGGACGCGTAAGGACAGCATACCAATTGTTTCTGTTGTAGCAAAAATCGAAAAATGCACTCATACTCATAATACTGCTGTTGAGATCGTGATAAGCTCCTGATAATTGTACATGCTATTTGTTTTCAGTGTGGCAAATGCTGAACAGTGTTCCCTAGATTCTTGAGAATAAAAAGTGGATTGAACGAATGGTGGTTGAATTGATCGTCGGAGTTTCAACAAGACATGGCGGCATATTCTCCGTTAGTCCCATAAGTGTTCTTCTGGTAACAGTCTCCAAATGCATGACGGACACAGAACAGACAATACAAGCAACCGAAGTGTGGATCCAATTTCTGACGGGAGATACCACCGATCTCAGCGTCACCGACTCAAATCCTTATCGCCATCGATTGAGGGTGGCCCTTAGTGTTGTTGGCAGAACCTGGCAGAACTCATATGGTGCCTTAAAATAAAAATAAAATATCATGCCATTAAATGTAGTCTGTTTCCAAATTACTGTCCTCTAATGGCGGGAGGAGCAAAGCATCCACCAATTCTCACCAACAACTTCACCAACTTCAAGAAGCTTGACAACCAGACAAACCGATATGAAGTAGAATGTCGCTACTGTCCCAGCGGCACTCCACCGATGATTAACCATGACAATAAGCCCATCAAACACCTTGCAGATCCAAAACTCTGCCCCAACACCCCTCCTGATGTTCGAAAGCAGGCTTTGATGTATTTGGCAGGAAAGAAGGCTGGAGGAGCCCTGGTTATGGAATTCACGACATCAGAACCATCAAATGGGGCGACACCAGCCGAAAGGAGCACTGATGCGATGTCAACTGGTGATGGCAGCACACAAATTGTTGCAGTGAAGAAACGGAAGACAGGGACGTTATCAGGGATGGTAGATTATCCACTTTCAGAGGAGCAAAAGAAGCGAGCTGATGCGAAGTTACTGCGGTATGAATCCATTATATTTTTGAAGTATGGAGCTCATAATGGATCAAGCTTCGTTGTCCATGCAAATGTTGCATTCTCAGTAACCGAAAATTGGTTCTTCCGGGATTTTCTCAATGACATTCGGCCATTTTACACAATGCCAAGCCGTTATGTGCTGTCACACTCCGTTTTAGATAGTGAAGCGGCACGGGTACAGCTGGAGGAGATGGCTTACATGAAGGACCAGAAAAGACTTACTCTACTGATCGACGGTTGGGAGGACATTTTGAAATGAAGTTTGTATGGATCAGTTGCAGCACAAGTTGGCCAGTACCCATCAGTTCTAAGCCTGACTGACATGACAGCAGAGTGTGCCTCAGCTGAAAATGTATTCAATGCGGCAAAAGATGCCTTAACAGTTATGGGATTAGGAGATGGCCGGAATTTCATTGCAGCAACAACTGACAACCCAACAGTTATGCAATCATTCCAATGAAAATTCAAGGCTGAATACTTTTGGGTTCTGGTAACGAGATAAACTCATCAAGTTTTATTGTGAGCTAATACATTGCTTGGCCAGACATTTGCGTGCTTTCTCCATCAGCTCAACATGTTGATTGGAGAGATTTGCAACTATCCGTTGATAAAAAAGGTTGTCACGAAGGCCACACGCATTGTAACATTCTTCAATAGTTCTCATTTTTGGGGTGGTCAGTTAAAGGCAGAGGCAAAGGCACTCAATATTACTCGATCATTGAAGAAAAATTTCGAGACACAGTTCTATGCACTTTCATTGCAGGGTCAAAGTGTAATCAGAAACCAGTATGACATATTTTGCCATGTATCATAGCTGAAAGTTGACGATTTCATAGGGTCCCTCTGTCACACATCTGTATTCGGCTGGATGCACAGAAAAAGACGAACGGCTTGTCACCTGTTGTGCCAGATGTCATCGCAACTGTTTTATGTGATACCAACTTCTGGCCTCATCTTAAGCAGTTGGTCAAAGTTGTTAAGCCAATTGTTGATGCGATAGGAAATGTTGAGGCTTGTGATGCCAGGCTTGCAGATTGCATGCTGGAACTTATTCGGTGTGCTCAAGCCATGATTCGTATTCCCGCAGATCTGGAGGATGATGTTGGATTTACGATGCATGCACGGGCCGTGTTTAATCGATGATTTTTCCCTTGCACTTTTCCTGCACCCTCTGTGTTGAAAACTAGCTATTTCCCAGGCAGCAAATGGATGGACCTTCGAGTTCATGGTGACAATGGCACTCAGCATTGCAAAACAATGGAAATGGAGTAAACAGCAGGCAAATAAACTACAGGAAGATCTGAGGCAGTATAATTAGTCGAAGGGTGTGTTCGTCGGGGGCCATAAAAATGCTTTGAGTTGGTGGAAAAACCTTCCGACAAGTACCAAGAAGAATCCACTCAAGGCACTTGCAATCACGATCCACTCAGTTGTTCCTCATGCAGCTGAGGTGGAGTGGCTGTTTTCGTCTCTCAGCGGTACACAGTCTACCAAACGATGCAATCTATCGGTATCAACATTTGAGACACTGGGTAAACTTCGTGCGAACTATTCCCGACACCTTTATAACCAAGATCGCGCTGCTGGCAAGCCTATTCACCGTCGCCATGCACACATGCACACGAGAACCAAATCCGGAATCAATGTTGACCTCGTGAACGACCTGGACAAAAGTTTCACATGGACTCCACCTTTCTCACTGCAATCGGACGACGACGACGATCTACTAGCCGGACCAGAGGGATTGACCCTTGATGATATTGATGCTGCATTTGAAGAGCTCGAGAATGAATTACGGAAGGAAAAGGAAGCATTGGGAGACCAGGATGTCGATGGAGGAGAGATTCTCGAAGGTGGGATTTATGATTTTGCAGAATTGGCAAAGATTGACGCGGGAGAGGCCCCCAAACCCGCTAGCGAGGATATTGAAGTGATAGGATCAGCCGATGACGACGACTGGGATGTCGATATGATGGTTTTGGGTGCACATGTCTAGTTACATATCTGCCTCGTAGTGTACCCTACCTAATTCATCGATTTTTACATTCAAAATAACCTGCCAGCATCTGCCGACACTGGCAGCTGCCGTTCTGCCGGCATGCTAGTTCTGCCACCCACACTAGTGGCCCTGTCCGACGTTATGTCAATCTCTGTTTCTGTTCCCCGTATGTAATATAAACTTGCCACGTTGCGTACACAGAGGACGCTTCAGAGTTTTCAGGTTCCAAACCAGCACGGCGACTGATGATGTTGGAGTTCAAGGGTATTGCACAGCAGCGCCAAGTCAAATGGGCACGAAGGCCAAAACGTCAAAACATATGATTCCAGCAAGTACTACGATTGTGACATTGTCTACAAGCAGGTCGTGCGGAGCTTTATTTTATTTCAATATACTTTAGCCCTGCATCAGTCTCGGAGATACCCAGTCTAATGATAACTTTCTTCTATTCTGGATGATCGACCACTTGACTGGCAGTCTGGCACTGGCGGGATGATGGTTGGGTGCGATTATTACCTTCACCCTAGCTATACTGCTCACTTTAACTAATATCATGATTTTGGAGAGAAAGAGGACCATGCCATATGGTGATCATCAACACAAGATCTCTTCGTTCACTGACCACCACGTGTTAGTTCGCCTAGGTGCATCTGGACTCGAGGTTTCAAAGATCATACTGGGCTGCATTAATTACGGTAGTCCTCATTGGAAGGAATGGACCCTGCCTTACGAAGAGATGTTAAAACACGTTAAGGAAGCGTGAGGATTCCCTCTAGATTCGTTCTGACGTTTCATAAGCGGCTCATGAGCGCAGGTACGAGGCTGGTATTAACACTTTCGACACTGCGCCCGTGCGTTCACTTCCCAACCTAAATCATTGTTCATTGACGCCGTCACGGCGCAGAACTATTCGAATGGCCACTCGGAGATTGTTCTTGGGCAAGCTCTCAGACACCTTAAATTGCCGCGTGAGGAGATCGTGGTGATGACGAAGGTATTAGCTCAATTCATCAACCATTCTGTCCTTATCTGTCTGTGCAAGGTTGGTTTGCACGTTGGAGATCTGACCTTTCGCAGAAAAGAGGAAGGCCCTAACAAATGCCGGCTGAGTCGCAAGGTGAGCAGAAAGAGAAAGCATGATACCATTTCAAAAAGGAACTCACGCCACTATGGACTCTTTATATCCCAGCATATATTTGACTCCGTGAAACAAAGTTTAGAACGACTGCAATTGAACTACATCGATGTCTTGCAATGTGAGTATTTAATAACACCCCTCATGGTCCTTTCCTCACCACCCTCCAGGTCACAAATTTGATTATGATACGCCCATTTCTGAGACGGTATACCTGATTTCCATACAGTAATTCGTCTAGATGACCTTCGCATAGATGCAAGCCCTTCATGATGTAGTACAAGCGGGTTACGTGAGGTACATCGGCATGTCGCCATGCTGGGCCTATCAATGTTAGCATCCTACGGGCTAGATTTATATACTAATCTATCCTTCTATCTCCACAGTCCACATAATGCAGAGTTTGTTATATCTTGACATTTTGCAATTTAATGTCACCTCTGATCTTAGATTATGCGATCAACAACAAACTCACTCCCTTTATATCCATGCAAACTCACTACAGTCTAGTCTATCGAGAAGATGAGCGCGATATCCTCCCAACGCTCAAGGTAATCTCAACCTCGTGCGGTCGATTTGTGCCTGACATCGTTGCTGTACATGCGCTGTCAACATAGCATTTTGGAGTTGGAGCGATACCGAAGTCACCTCTTTCGGCTAACATTCTATCCATTCCGTGGAATCAAGCAGAAGTTGTGAAAAGAGAGTACGTCTTCTCCCCTTCCACCCATCTGATGCTCAAAGGTTAATACTTTTTTACCACACTCTAGCCTGCCTTTTCACGGCCCAGGATCACACCAGATCGTTACACGGTGAGTCTTCGTCAATTTCACGCTATTAAAAGCCGAATTCTTACTATGCAGCCTTTCCTTCCTATGCGTAGGGTCGACCAGTTGGCAAGAAAGAAACAAATTACTATGGCACAGGTCGCAATAGCATGGGTTTTGCAAAAGGAAGGTATATGGCGTCTATAGATCCTTTGTGTACGTATAATCGCTGACTGGGTTTCCTGAGAAGGTGTCTGTTGTACCATCGTTAATACAACGCAGCTAAACAGTTTACGCAATGCTATCGGTACAGTGTCATTATCTTTCTCAGCTTGGTTTCTTTTGAGTTGGCCTGTTTCCTTGCAGGCTCCATTAATTTCAAGCTTTCCGACGAAGAGGTGCAATTCCTGGAGGAAAAGTATCAGCCTCAGAGGCCGCTTGAATGAAATCATCAGTTGCCAGAATACGACACGGAATGCGTCGGACATCAATGTAACACAATGGGGATGGAATGCGCATCGCGTAGTTTTACCGTTGACCCATATAGTGCCAATGTGTATGCTTTGGGTGTTATAAGTGACTGCAAGATTGTTACAAGGGCGGTCATCGCCGACACACATCGACTATTCATTGTGTATCTTCAAGGGTTCGACATTCAAACACGTGTTAGCTGGCGGATCGATGTTTCAGTCTTGAAGCTTGAACAATCGTTTCTCCTGGCCGACGAGTGAGCGCACAAAAGCAAATCCGGAGGGCATATATTATTAATGAGACGCCTGCGTCTATACAACCCTCATCGTATGTTTGCACAATGATGATGTACCAGATGCACTGAAGCACTTTATTATCTTCTCAACCATCGTTCTGAAAGACATCTTCAAAGGCTGCTAAGCACTTCATCTTGCAATGAACATCAGCAAAGTCTGATTTTCAGCTATATTTTCGGGGTCCAATTGATGCTCTACTATGCTGTGTAGTGCCCATAGCTAGCCTTATAACCATAGCATGGTTCTTTGAATAAACAGTTCCATGTAACGTGCCATAGCGTCCATAATGAAAGCTGACTTTGTTAATGAAGAAAATACGTACTAAGAGAAACACCTTATTTCAATAGTGAGCATTCATTCATTCAGGCATTTAATGTTGCATGGCAATAACTGTAAATAAAAGAATGCAAGGCATTTCTGTCGTGTGATAATCTAGACATGCTGGTTTCCAGTATTACAATGTAGAATAAGGCAAGAAAAGTGGACTGTGGTAAATCGGCAGTTGGAGACGACCTATCGTTCTGCAATTTCGAATACCGTAGATGCCCCGTCAGATGAATAACACAAATAGTTCGCAAAGATGTAGCAGCTCCCACCGAAGGAAATAGCACATTCCATATAGCCAGACGAAAGAAATGCAGCAGAAAGGTGTAATGCCTAATGCCCGATGTTCTACAACATTCAGGACCTATCCACAATCCAAAGTTTCTCCTAGCAGCCAATTTCTCGCGGAGCTGCGCCTGGAATAGAAACCATATGTGTGAGAAGACATCCGAAATCATGACGACCCCACGTTCCGTCTTCAAATTCTTACCGTATATCGCAATCGCCAGATCCTTCGACATAATCCCATCCTTGTTGATTACCTCCGCGCACGCAGCCTCAAGGTCTCGGCAGTCACCAAGCTCGTTGTTCCCATCAAGCTTCGTACGATGTAGGAGTCCGCGGGTCCGCGCAATTTGCAAAGATCAATGCAACGGGGTTCGTTGACGTCTCGTTGCCCTTCTGCCACTCACAATAGTGGCGTGTCACCGTCCCTGAAGTCCACAAACCTCCAGTGACGAAGAACCCAGAGTAAGATGGGATTTTGATAACGCACCATGTGCAACCTCACTCTCGATGATCTTCCCATCAGGCATGACATGGTCATTCGTCACCATACCGAAGCTCCTAAATCACTGCGCGAGGGTGTCACTCTAGACATCGCCGTCGTAGGTCTTGCATCCCCACACGAACCCACTGGAAGACTTGAGCACCTGCACGACCATGTTGGCGATCAACCGATGCTGATCCCGGCCGCATAGAACTTTCCTTGCACTGCCTCGTAGATCTCCTGGAGGATGACCTTGAACCGCCCGTCGTACTCCTCCATGGTGTTCTTGGTTTAAGTGCCATCTTGAAGGAGTAGTAGGAAAAACTTGCAACAGACTGCGAGGGGGAGTACGTGTGAACATAGGTTAGTGAACATAGGTTATAGATGGAATGACGAATGGGAAACATACCTCGTCCGTGTTGTACATACATGCTCATCGCCATGCCTCTGCCCCTGAAATCACAAACATCCATCATTGTCGCCGGCGACCCATCAGCCAGTTTGCACACCAGTTACAGCTTCCCTGACCCTGTGACCACAAAATTTGTCGATCGAGACTGAGGACATGTCGCTCAGGTTATCAGCCTGCTGGGTCTGAGTACGGGGTACGTGATCACTAAACGCATGTCGTCCGATGATGACGACGGGATTCATCCAGGCAGGAATCATCTTAGGTATGCGCTCTAGCACAATGGGCTTGCGGAAGACGGTTCCACCAAAAATGTTCCGGATCTTTATACGATCGGCTGTCAATTTACGAGCGTTAGGCAAAAAATGTTGGTACGTACCGTTCCGTTCGGACTCCTCCACATCTCTTCAGATTGAACCGTTCCACGTGAGCCTCGTCTGGGATGATCGTAGCACACTTGAACTAACACTGTGTTCCAAGATAGCGTTAGCAGCGTTGACGGGTGACTTGACCGTGATTCTTCCAAGCCCAGACCATAGTCAAGTTGCAGATCAGCGCTGACACAACCGCACTTCCTTGATCTTCTGCCAAATGATTCGTGTCATCTCGTCTCCATCGAGCTCGACAACAGTCATGTTGCTGTTTGGGTTGAGTGGGGCTACAAATAGATACAAATTTAATATTCCAAATTTGACGGAAGCGAGGATGTGATGCAAGAAACTCACTCTACTGGATAACTTTCTAACAGCTAGATAGTTACCAGACGACGAGATAGAACTTGAGCATCGCGAGTATGGACAGTCCAAATTGTGAAGAGCTCTAGTTATAGGCCCCAGGCTTGCCACCTGTTGGGTGCCTAATGGTTCAAATGATGAGGAACTTTCTACAAGGACTGTGCTCCTCGCCTGAACCATAATAGGTCCGGCATTCGGCGGTTTCAAATATTAATCTTCCAAGCACACTCTGCATTAGCTGCCATCCCCGATCCGAACGAGGGTTCTACGAAAGCATGTTCCTCCCTGAGTTGCATCATACAGTTGTCTAGAACATCGCTAACTTTTAGCTTGACACTGGATCTATCTTGAAACCGAGCGCCAGTATCATCACTTCATTTAACGTTTAGTTCGTGGTTGAACGTTGAACCCGAATGGCAATTAATTAGCAGATAAGTTGACACCGTAAAGCACCGTGTGTAGGGGGTTTCGATCGATCTCCTAACGCTAACGCCAACGATATCATTTTCCAGGAATTACCGTTAAAACGTTAACCCACGCAGTGATTGCGACCTTACATGGATGCAGTAATATAATCGGACAAACCAGCTCACAAGCCCTAGGAAGATATAATGGCCACGATGACAACAGGTGTCCTGAGCTGACTGTAGGTGATACGTCGGAATGGGGAACATTGAAGTCGATAAAAATGCATGAAGGGTGATTGATAATGCAGATGATGTATGACGATGCTAATGCAGATGAATGATGATGCTAATGCAGTGGATGATGGTAACTAATATGTTTTGCCAAATGGAAAGAGAAAAGGATTAAATAAGAGGGAGGGTGGGAAGTTATACGAGAACGAAATATGCAAATGAGTGAGAGGAGTCCAGGAACTCTACTCAATGTGCGCCAGTCGAGGCAAAGAATTTTCCTGGTGTAAACCAATTTCTGGGCGACCGAAACGTGGAAATCCGGCGATCACGCGCAGCAGCACGCTGGGTCGACGGGCGCGCGCGAGACGATTCCCCCTGCGGCGACACAACAGACCAGGGAGTCGGGAAAGGTGGCGCATAAGACGATTTATCACACGGAGGGGTTGTGGGGGGTTCAGAAATATGTCGCGGTTGCGATCCTGTGTGTGTCGTCGGTTGAGACGCCGAAGGTGTCGGTGATGATACGCGAGGGAAAAATTTGATAGGATTGAAGATACTAGTTGCCTTGGGTTTAGGGCTTGCTGTCGCAGTCCCGATCTCAGTCCTGGCGCTGGGGCTGAAGTCGCCGCTGTCATAGGATCTTTTGTGCAGGTATACTGAAGGCCTTGAGGGAGAGAGAACGTTGGTCATTACATCACAAACGGGCGAGGAAGTCTGACTTGGTGGAGATGGTGGTAGGCACTCTACCTCTGCGCGGAAGCCAGACCCGGACCAAACTGTGTCCGGGGAAGGCGTTGTCGACCTTGTGAATTTCATGCTATCAGTGGAGCTACTGCCAGATGAGTATACTGATGGAGAAGACATCTCTGTCGTCGAAGACGCCCATATAGTAGGAGAGTCCATCTGTTTGTCGTCTAGCGAAGTAACACTTGCGGGCATAGACACGGGCATATTAATGGAGGCGTACGAGTTAGAGGTAGGACTGGCAAGGAAGAACGAGGAGGAATAAGGGTCGTACTCTACCGCGGTTTGCATAACGGACGTCTTCGTCGAGGCCATACTTGTATTGAGGTTATAGAACGTAGGTTGGGCGAAATTAGTGTCGATGGTGAGTGCCTTGCGGGGCGGCATTTTGGCTTTCCTCCCAAAAACCATGTCGAGGCTGTTGGGCGTGATGGGGGGTGATGACTCGGCAGAGACGGGTGTAACGGGCGTCATGGATTGATCAGGCTTCTTCAACATCTCATCGCCCGACGTCGATGAAGAGGGTGACTCAAACGCCCAGGTGGCTGCACAGGTCGAGTATTCCGTCCATGGCACACCGTATGACGACGCTGATCCCGCGTTCGAGTGTCGAGCAAAAACAATATCCGAAGACGACTCCTTACTCCATCGTGAAATGGGGTCTGCCTGCTCCGAGTTCGCAGGCAGCTCGCTGTCTTTCGTATCTTCGGAGGAGTCGCTGTCGATGTCCATCCCAGACTCCCAGGGGCAGCGAGCCATGCTGCCTTCGAAGACAACACCTTCAGAATAAAAACTGTTGACATCCTCGATCGCGAGGCGCAACTCAGACAAAGTTATCCTCTCTCTCCAGTCAACTTCCAGCATGCGAATAAGGATGTCGTTGAGCTCCAAGGAAATGGGGAGGACAGTAGGAAGAAATCCGAGAGGATCTCGAAGGTAGGCTTGGAAAGTCTGGTCATCTGGAGTCGCGGACTTCCAGGGGTTCCGGCCAGTGGTCAGGTTGAGGAGGATGATCCCCAAAGACCAAATGTCGTTGAACATAGGGGAATAGTTCCCAGTTATTGCAAAGTGCCCGCCTTGACATTCTATGAAGAAGAGAAGACATCAGCGAAGCGTCAGTGAAACCACAATGTGTCTGACCCGGGCTCATATGGTAGACGCTGCCTGTGCGAAACTCCTCACTCAACTTGTCAGTAGTTGCGAGGCCAAAGTCGGTGATGGCAATACGAAGGCCATCGTCGAAGCAGAGAACATTCTCCGGCTTCAAGTCACGGTGATAAATACCGAGACTGTGACAATACTCAACTGCGTCAAGCAGTTGAAGGAAGACGTCCTTAATCAATGTGTCATCCCCAAGGTAGCGGCAGCTATGCAATATCTGCGTGAACAAGTCATGGTCCGGTGCATAGTCCATGACGATATAGGTGCGGTTGTAGTCCTCCACGATACGGTGGAGAGTGATGACGCCCGGGTGAGATGAGGCAATTTGATGCAGGGCGATCTCGCGTATATGGATTTGCCGCTGGCGGTGTGTTTGATGAGACTGGGACACGAGGCATTTAACGGCGTACGATCTGGGGTTGGGAGAACGGATGTCGACAGCACGGTACACTACGCCGTAGCCACCTACGCCCAATACTTCCACGAGCTCAAGGGAACCTCCATCAATGAGAGTCCCAACGGGAGGGTGAATGCCAGATGCAGCAGCGGGAGTCTTCGAAGACATGAGAATGAAGGGGTCAATAGACCGAAGAATAGTGCACACCAGTGCGGACAAAGACGTCGAGGTAGGGAAGCGAGAAGGGAACGACAGCGCAATTTAAGTCAAGTGTTTACGGCAATCGAAGGTGAACGTGCTTGACGGCCCTTTGGTGCGTGTAAAACATGAGGTATCAAAACAGATTTACGCACCAGATTCGGGACAGGCGATGATGCGTCAACTGCCCGACAGAACACGGGGTAAGGGTGTTCAACGTGTCCAAAATTAGTGAAGACGAATTCCTCCGTTTCTTATGTCAACATGCAATGTTCATCTAGAGGGCGGCAGAAGAGAGTAGTATCTCAATGCCGGGTCATGGCTATGCGACACGTTGAATATGTTGATAGACGGAACTCAGAATGCATGTGAAGCAGGGTACATGCCATCCGATCCCTACGTACAAGGACGGAAGATCGTAGCCAGAAGATCGGATGTCAATAAATGGAAATCCGGTTTCCTCACTCGGACAACTAATAATGGCGCAGTCGGAAGAAGCGAACTCCACAGAAACATTGTGCATGAAAGTTCTGGAGTGAAAAACCACTTACAAGAGCTTGAGCAAGCCATCATTGCAAGTCTGACATGCCGGGGTACGTTTATCACAATCACATGTTCCAAGTTAAACTTCATAGAAAGAACGAAAAGAACACCTCCGATCGCCTATAATTCGACCGTGGTTGTGACCTTGTGGCGTGAGTGAGATGGACATGAGAAATTGGCGATGGAAGACTCACTAGAAGTGCCAGATCAAATTGTGTTCATTTAACAACTTTACAATTTTGCTCGATTTCATAAGGGTTTCGGTGTGCGTGCACTGTACTTTCGTCATCAATAGTGATGAGCGCAATAGGGTTCGCACAGGCGGACGATGTGGGTAAGTCACCAGGACCCGCTAACCCCGGACCCGTTGCCATCTGAAACGTAAGTCTACTATGAAGTAGTATGTAGTCAGGGAGACAATGGAACACGTGCTTTGACGACGCGTTTGTTTGAAAACACGTGGTCTCGTCCGAATGGTCGCGTTGTAAGTTGTTTATATTTGTTAGTATGGAGATTTAAGCTTTGTTTGGTTCATGAGCAAGACTTGTCCTTGTACTCTCTTCAACCTTGTTACCGAACACTAGTCATCGTAGGGAGCTATCTTATACACGTACATCCATGTCTCTTCGATCCTTTACCGTCTTCCAGGATGTTCCGTCCAGCGACCAGCAGAAGCCTAAGAACACAAATACCCCCACCGCTATTCTAACATCGACTACCAACTCGGTAGCGCCAAACCATGCCACCATAACCACCGCAGAAAAGGAGAACGTTCATCCGGTTACCGGGGAACGTGCAGGACCAAACAACACTAAGAAACGCAAGACATCCGTCCTCGCTACCAAAATTCACATACCTGTCCAGGATAAAAAGCAGAAAGAGCCCAAGGATGCTCAGCCTGATGCGAAGAAGCGTAAATCGTCTTCCTCGACGTCGGCTGTCAAGGGCAAGGTAACCTCAAGAAAGGAGGGGAAATCGAGAAAAGCGAAGAAGGCACCGTCGCGCAGGGTGTCTCCTATGCCCAAGCTTGACGAGGAAGTGGACACTGGACGGGAGCATCATGTCACGCAAGCGGACATCGACTCACGGTGTTACGAGTTGACTGTCAAGCCTCTCGCTGACGTCTCCCAAGCCTACGAGCAATGTGCCTCGTTCGAGATTCCATCCGCGTGCACCGAGAATGTGAAATTTTACCCTGTCAAGGTGCGTTCGCTTTATGTACCCCTGGCATGTGGGATACATGCTCAAACCTCACTCCCAACACAGGCCTCATCTGTAGAACCCGAGATCCGCGATTACTATTTGCCACCTCAAGGTTCATCACTCCCGGCCGGATCAATCCACCCACTTTCTTCCCCTTCTCACTTTTCCACACCTGAGCGCAAACAAATCTACGCGGCGTTCACATTTACCTCGCCCTCCCCTACAAGCGAACGCTTCAGCAAAGTGACACGCGCGGGCAGTGTCCCACGTCTTGAACTCGTGTAATACAACGTGACCTGTGCGCGCGCCTTCTATCCTCCCTTCCTTTTGTTGCATGCCCTACCACGATAAGGCTTCACGCAAGGACTGTCGATGTCCTGGCCACAATCGGCCTTTTCATATCCGGTCATAAATGGAGACCATGCGCTTGTCACTTGTTATCTATCTATCGCATCGCATACGAGCATGGCAAATTCTATCTGTAACCTACGCAAATACTGCATATGCATCATCTGCTCAACACCTTTCATGTTTCCCTTTCTGCCATCTCGAGCATTTTTTTTCCTTCCCATTTTATCCATCATCTTTTCTTCTGCATATAGCTTTGTCTTGTTTATCTACATTCTCATTCCTATTCCGCATCAGCATCGGCATCGTACAATCATAATGCACCTACGATTTCCAACTTTTTATTCCAACATTGCTTATTGCCTTAGCATCGCTTTCACTTGTTCTCGCTTTTTTGAAAACGTTCATCTCAATATACGTCTTGTATACCATGTGTTGGAAGCGGAAGTGAGTATGATCCTCGCATTGTTCTTGCTGAACATATTCAACAGTGTTGCCCTGCATATCATCAAGTGGATAAATTCCCGCCTCTGCTGCTCACGTTGGACCCAGTCTAATATCTTCTAGTGTTCTTAAATAGCACTACGGACCATTGAGCAATATGGTTGCCCGCGTGGTTCTCCGCTGCAATCCTAATCTTGGACCTGTCCCTCGTCAACACTTAAAGATGTTTGGCTGTTGGCCTCCCTCCCTTCGTGCCATTTCGTCGCCATAGGACCGCGGTTGCGCTTCCACTCTTCAAGTGTGCTAGAAATTAGTGGCTACAAGCAATCCAATCTGTCAAACGTCAATGCTGGAGCGTCACTCCTTTAGCCAACACATTTTGGATGTCGAACTCCTGAAGATACACATTGAAAACTCGAGGTGTGTCGACGATGGAAAAGTTCCCAGTCCATCAGCCCCTTTGAATGGATTGTTCCTCGCTGCTGCCAGTGGCTAGCAGATGTTTCTTTACATTTACCTGACGGCGCCTCCGGGGCTTATCGAAGACTAAAGTTCGCAGCAGCACCTTGACTCTGCTTGGGAATACTACACCTCTGGATTGCGATTTTTTGAACATTGATTAAACACATCGCATGCTGTTCTTTTGTAAGTATGTACCGAAAGAGTTTGTAATTACGATTAACACTACTGAATTGCTAGTATGGCTATATTCAGGGTGTTCGAGTCATGTTCTGAATGGTGAAGATTGAGTGATGAGTTCTACACTCAAGGGATCGACGGCATAAGACATCTGAACAAACTATCCGCGAACATCAGAGTTCATCCATACCCAGAAGCGTGAGGCATCAACTTAAGTCTTGAGCCCACGAACATGCCGCGAAGCGGTTGTACGCAAAAGATTGGCAGTGGTAGAGTAATTGACGTCACTTATCATGGCGCAATCATGCTCTCTCACGGATTGAGATTTATCGGCATTGCCTTGACCTCTTCTACGACTTCTCTCGCCAGCAGATCCAGAATGTCATAATTCCACCTCGCCTTGGTGCCGTGTCAATAAGGAATCGGGGGTCGGGGATGATGCGGCTGGGCAGGAGTTGGTTATCCGCCATCGTCAATTCGTAGACACAGAAATTTGTGCCCAACCAGCTTGGGGGTAGGGATGCTAATGGATGCAAAGCTTTTGTGCATAGTAGTGTACATAGGTTCACTTACTACTTACCTTGTTGTCTGGGTTAGCTTGCTAGTAACTAGGGTTAGAGGTGTAGAACACTCTCTGTATTGCTACTGAGGAATACAGCCTGTTTACCTAGATCTATGTAGTCACATGATCAGAAAGGATGCCTTGAGTTATCCATGAGGCAGGTCCAACACCAACATAGGTTGTTGAGGATATGGTCCATGTAGTGACAAGTGGAGCACCTTGTAATATGAGACATTTCATATTGTATATAAATTGAGGTTGAAACTGAATAATCAGAATCCTCTTACATGCCTACTCCCTCAGTGCGAGAAGCTATTTAATTATTCCCACATATTATTACCTGTGCAATCAGTCATTTACATCACATCAACAGGTTATGGGCCCTGATTGCCCATATTAGGTGCATTACAGAAATTGCTCATCTGAGACAGTCACATTCACCCTACAAGCTTACTTCCAATGTCAGCCCAGCAAGCTGATAATGAACATATTGAACCTCTTGAATACAAAGACCCAGCCTTATCCTGACATCACTATGGATGAAGTTTCAAACCCCCCTGTTGCTCAGCCACAGCAGGCATTGAGTGTCCAACTGTCCCAAGCTGTTCAAGTATCAATGGCCTAGTCTCCTACAATTACTCAAGAGTCCCTCACTCAAGCTGCCCAATGTAAACTTACTGACGTTAATTTGGGTGGACTTTCCATGTGCAAAATTGATCCATTGAAGGCTGGTAATTGGATATCATGGAAGATGCAGATCCACAAAATTTTCTGATTATTTGAGATCACCGATGTTGTCCATGGTACAGAGATAAAGCCTGAGGATCCTATTGCAGCATGTAAATGGCTGGGGAAAGACAGCATCGCCCAGGCATTGATTGCTAATAATATTGATGATCAACAAATGAATCACGTTGTCAAGGCTGATACCTCAGCAGAGATGTAGGAAAATTTACAGGCTATTCATGAGACTGCAGGATCAGTTGGTATTACCACAGCTAAGCATCGTCTCCTCACTACTTGAGCTCAGCATGACACAAATATTATTGACCACATCAATAACCTCCAAGAACAGCAATACACACTTATCAATATAGATGAGTGCATCTTGGATCAGGAATTCAAGTCTATTTTAATCATGTCGCTCCCTGACACCTGGGAATCATCCACTTCCTCGTATCAAGGAAGTAACACTAAGCAGCTCCGAGATGTACAGCAACCTCAAGCCCAGATGTCTTAACAGGTAGATGTACCATTTCCAGATCATGTTAAGCTGAGAAATACTGTACCTGGAGAACTTACCTACACAGACTTATGGGGACCAACCAGAATTCAAGTGCTAAATGGAGCATACTATAATATGGTTCTTGTTGATGATAGTTCTTGACACCTTACAACCAAACAAGCCAAAACAAAAGATGAAGCTTGTACACAGTTACAAAATTATTTCATGTATATTGAGCAGCAATTAAATTACAAACTGAAGAGAGTAAGGGTTGATCAGGGATGAGAATTCCTAAATCAGAAATTTATAAACTGGTGTGCCAAAAGAGGCATAAAAATTGAAATTACTGCACCATATTCTCCTTCTCAAAATGGTGTGGCAGAAAGATATAATCATACTATTGTGGAACTAGCATGAGCCATGATAATTGCTCATGATGTCTCTAAATTTCTTTGGCTTGAAGCCATCAATTACTCTGCATACATATGAGATAAATTACTTACTTGTGCCATCAAAGGAAAAACCCCATATGAGGGTTTCATGGGGCAAAAACCAAATGTATCTCATCTCCAAGAATTTGGTGCCCCTGTATGGGTATGTTAGGGTGACACCCACTGTTCTGCTAGCTGGACCATGTGGGCTCTCCTACAAGAAGGTGGCAGGGCACGCACGCATGATGGGGGGTTTGATGGTTTTGATGCAATGGGTTAAAAATAGATCAGTTGGCTGAAATAGGCTTTTCACACCACTAATGTGGAGGGAATACCTAAGAGAACTCAACTGAGGTCTCCCGGTATATATTTTAAGGTTATATACTATATTACATATATTGTACTATGTTGCTACTGATGCATGCATACATATTGATGCGTGTAAATACAAAATTCCCACACTTGACAAATATTGCATTTGTAGGCATTTGGTAGCATATTTTGATGTAATAAAATAAAATAAGATAAAATAAAATAAAAATAAAATATTATTATGTAATAGGCATGTTAGGAAACAGTCTCAAAATAAAATAAAATGAAATAAAATAAAAATAAAATATTATCATGTAATAGGCATCTTAGGAGACTGTTTCCTAACATTACCCCCCTTTTATGCCTTGACTTCCAGGCAAGAAGATATTGTATCTGTTCCCTCTGTAAAATTTTGATAAGGCCAGAAATTCATCTCCTCATACACCATATTAGCAATGCGATGCGGAGCATTTGGATTAAGTTTAAAGAATTGGGCAATTGGATTATGTGCTCGCTTGCAATTCTCTTCGGGTTCCCATGACTTATTTTTGTCATTGTAGTTCTTCCACTTGATTAAGAACTCCAATTTATTTCGTCAAAGACAAGAGTCCAAAACCTCTTCCACAATATATTCTGGAGCACCTTCTACCATTATTGGAGGTTGCAGAGTAGTTTGTTGACTGGAAATAGTGGGTGGGCAGTAAGGGCATAAATAAAAAATGTTAATTTCAAGATCAATCTTGAATGATTGAGGTAATTTTAATACTACTGCATTGGGTGAAATTATTTTAGAAATCAGATATGGGCCAACTTTCTTCTCCATAAGCTTTCTTGAAGGTCGTGGAATATGTAGATCCTTGGTACTCTGGAGCAACAGCTCGAGTATGATCCATGTGTTGCATCATATCATCACATGCTTTCATCAATGCTGCCTCTGCTTCCTCCTGCACCTTTCACATTTTTGACATAAAGTCCTTCACTGATTGTACCTTGACTTCCCTTTGAAGTTCTACCCCCATTCTGGGATGATACCCATAATTAGCAAAGAAGGGTGACATGTGAGTAGCTGAATGGAATTTATTATTGTAAGAAAATTCTGCAATTGCCAACCATTCAGGCCAGTTGGTTTGTTGGTGATTGACAAACATGCATAGATACTGCTCCAACTCCTGATTCATTCTCTCTGTCTGCCCATTGGTTTGTGGGTTATATGCCATAGATAATTTGGTTTGAATCCCCAATATGTTATTTAACTCTCGCATAAATGCAGAAGCAAATTGTGATCCGCAATCAGAGATTACCATATCAGGTAATCCATGTAACCATCATACCTGATTTAGATAGAGGTGCGCCAAGCCCAATGATGAGGTTTCTGCAGTAGTAGGAATGATATGGACTTTCTTTGTGAAGCAATCGCATACTACAAATATTGCATCATATCCTTGAGCTTCAGGTAGTCCTGTGATAAAGTCCACAGATATATCTCGCCATGTCACTTTAGGTATAGAATTCGGCATTAATTTCCCAGCAGGCCTTTCTGGAAATTTTTTTTTCCTCATGCACGTGTCACACCCATCCACATACCCCAACACATACTTTGAAATTCTGGGCCACCAATAATTTCTCATCACCAACTCCAAAGTCTTCCACCTTCCTGGATGTTCAGCAGCTGGCATGTTATGATGTAACTGTACGATCTCCCTTCATAAATCTTGATCTTTTGGTACATATACCTTTCCTCTGAACAATACTAACCCTTGTTCTTCAACCCATTTGTCTCCTTTAATATTACCTTTCTTCTCTCCCCTCAAAGCTTTCACAGCTTCCACCACTTCATCATCCATTTCTGAACATTGCCTAATTTTAGACAACATTTCCATCTCTGAGCTATCCACCAATAAATGCCCTTGACACATAGCACAAATACAAAAGTATTCAGGTTTGAGTAGGGTAATATTTTTATTGTCCTCCTCCACTCCCCTTTTATGATCTGTACATCTGGATAATGCATCTGCTTTCCTCATCAAGCTTCCCACTTTGTGGACCAAGTGAAAATTAAAGCGCGATAGGAATAATGCCCAATGTGCTTGTCGACAGTTAAGCTTTTTAGTGGACATGAAGTACTGCAGATTTTGATGGTCTGTCCAGATTTTGATCTGATGCATACAGTGACTCACAAAACTGAGTCAATGTTTTGGACTTTTTGATTCATTGTTGAATAGCTTCCCATAAACAACAAAACCAAACAAGGTATTGGTGTACCGAATAACATACATGATCAGGGCTACCAAACAAACAAAGAATTATGTAATTTTAATCATCCCTCATGGAGATATGATCATTTTAATTCAGGGACTCATTGACTCAGTTTTGTGAGGGGTAGTCAGAAATATTAGAATCTGATGCTCCACCAACTGTATAATGTCAAAAACTTGACAGATGGTTTCTAAGGTGATGTGACCCTTGATGGGACCTTAAATTATAGTATTTAATTAGGACTAGCATTCTTCATACTTCAATATTCTCCAATGCATCCCATCTCCTCTGCTCAGAAGGAAAACATTCTTTCCCTGGCCTCCAATCATTATTCTACCCACAATATTGCCTCTAAACTCAACCTCAGTCAGTCTAGTGTATCCAGAACACTCAGGGCTCTCCATCCAAACCTGGATTCCCCCTCTGGTGGTTGTCCTTCTAAGCTCTCATCTACCTCTCAGAGAGCCATCCTTACCCAAATCACCACTGGCAAGGCTGCAAATGCTGTTCAGGCCACCCATTACATCAACAGCATCATCCCCACTCCAGTCTCCTCAGAAACAGTCAGAAGAGTTCTCAGAAAAAACTCATTCAAGGCTGTGGTGAAGAAGAAAAGGCCCTTGCTTAGTATAAGGCATAGGAAAGCAAGATTGGCTTTTGCTCAGAAGTATAGAGAGTGGGCTGTGGAAGACTGGAGGAGGGTTATTTGGTCAGATGAGACTAAAATCAATCACTAAAATATGCTACCAAATGCCTATACATGCTTTATTTGTCAGTGTAGGAATTTTCTATTTACATGCATCAATATGTATGTGCATGTATGCATGCATCGGTAGCAACATAGAACAATATATGTAACATAGTATATAACCTTAAAATAAATACTAGGGGACCTCAGTTGAGTTCTCTTAGGTATTCTATCCACAATTGTGGTGTGAAACATCTATTTCAGCCAACTAGTCTATTTTTAGCCCCTCACATCAAAACCATCAAACCCCCCATCATGCGCGCACACCCTGCTGCCTTCTTGTAGGAGAGCCCACATGGTCCAGCTAGCAGAATAGTGGGTGTTGCTCTAACAGAAAAACTTAACTACCCTATCAGTGCGCCTTCTCTTACATGCACATATATCATTGTCTCAGCATGCCACAACTGCTTACTCATCATTTCGGCAAGAGCCAGAATTAATTGTATATATGTATTTACTTTGCTTTCATAAGCCGACACCAGGCCTCACCTTACATTGTGACCGCCAGTGATCGAGAGGCAGCACTTGTCATTAGGACAGCTGCTGATCTGAAGTGCCCAATTGTTGACAAATAGCCGAAATCATGTGTTTTGCTGTGTTTGGTACCTGAATAGCCAGGTCATGTGACTCAAAAATTTGCAAAAAAATTCTGAAGCTGAATCTTGACTCAGCTGAAGAAGTGACTTATCACAGCTTACATCATTATGACAGAACAAGCAACTTCAAATCCTGGTCACAATCCTGTTCCCATGCCAGCTCTAGAAGCCAAAATTGATGTGCTTACAGTACAAATGTTTCAATTAGTATCAGTATTAGCAGCATCACAGCCCAAACAAGCAGAAACAAAAGCAGAGACAGTAGAAGATAAAGATGATGAGATGGAGGAGATGGTGGAGTGGATGTCTCAGGAGGATGTCCATGCAGAGGAGAGATCTGAGAGTGGAAAAATGTGTTTACCTAAATATGTGCCTCCACAGATTTTTGATGGTACCATGGAGAATACAAAATCCTTTATCAGCTCTATAGTATTATATATTCATGGGAGAAAGCCTGCATTTTGTATGACCAAGTCTAGGATTATGTTTGCTCTCTCATACATCCAGGGAGGAAAAGCACAATTCTGGAGAAATGAAGCCATTAATCAAATTGCTGTGGGATATAAACCATTTGCAACTTTCAGGGAATTATTAGAGTGATTGGAGGCACAGTTTGGAAACCCTAATCCAAAGGTGACAGCAAATGAAAAATTAAAAACTATGCGCCAAGATTCTCTGACAGCAGACAAATTTATTTTGCAGTTCAAGGCAGAAGCATCACAGACCGATATGGGAGAAGCTGCATTGGTAGAATTTTTGAAGGCAGGATTAAATTCCTCATTATTCAAGTCTATCTATCAACTACCTTCTATGCCGGAGAGGTTGGATGAGTGGTATAATTGGGCAATGCATTTTGATCGGCAATATCGACAGGAACAGGCAGAATTGAAATTGATGTATGGGAATTCCAGATTTGGAAAGTCATCAGGAGGAAAGTCCGAGAAAGGAAGGACACCTCAGGTACAAACTCTGAGGGCACAGCCACTGGCCATGGCAGTGACACCTATTGTTAAGGAGTCAGCAGCATCGACAGATGCAATGGATGTTGATCGAGTAGGGAGATGAGTTCCAGTTAAATGTTTTAATTGTGGGCAATTAGGGCATATGGCTCGAAATTGTAGGCAGAAAAGAAAGATTAGGGAAGCAACAATCGAGGAAGTGAAGTTGGAGGAAGATAAGCAGAAGAATTTTGTGGAAGAGTCCCAGTAAAGGTTTCCCCATTGGTGACTCAGAATCAATATAATGTATTAGTATCCGAGGAAACCCAGAATGAACCCGAAAGAGAAATTGAGGAGTACAACCATCATCATTTATCTGACAAAGAAAAATGCCTAGCCTTATTTCTGAAGACCCCTAAATTCTTTATTCGCTCAGCGTGAATAGAATCCGAAATCAGCTTGACAGTAGGATTGAAGACAGTGGATACGCATGCAGCAATTAATGTGGAGGCATTGCTTGACAGTGGTGCTACCGGATTATTTATTAATCAATCCCTAATTACTGGAAATGGTATTCGCACACATAAACTGCCACAACCTATAATGGTGTACAATATTGATGGTACAATCAATCGTGGAGGAACTATTAAGGAGGAGGTGATGATGAGATTGAAGTATCAGGATCATCAGGAGCGAGCTGTATTTAAGATGTGCAATCTTGGGAAAACCAATCTGATAATTGGATGTCTGTGGTTACAAAAGCATAATCCAGAAATTGATTGGAGAACTGGGAAGGTACACATGACTCATTGTCCTAAAGAATGTAATGTTTATGGGAGAAAAGTAAAAAAGGAGAAGAAGGAAAAGAAAGAGAAAGAACATTTGAGGAAGTATTCTGTTATGATGGAGGAAGTGGAGGATGAGGATATGCCAAACAGGGAAGTTCCAATTATGACAAGTAAAGAAGAACAAAAGCAGACTTTTACAAAAATTCATGGAGGACAGTCATGGGATAAAAATGTGGAGAAAGTGGAGAAGCCAGTGGAGGAGTGGGTGCCAAAAGCCTACCATAAATATTTGTCAGTTTTTCAGAAGAAGGAATCGGAGCAGATGCCAGTGTGAAAGCCATGGGATCATGCTATTGAGATAAAGCTGGGATTTGTGCCAAAGAAGTCAAAAGTCTATCCATTATCTCTAAAGAAACAAGAAGAAGTGGATGCATTCCTTAATGAACAGTTGCACAAGGGATACATATGACCTTCAAAATCACCGCAGACATCACCAGTATTCTTTGTACTGAAAAAAGATCAGAGGAAGAGGATGTGTACAGATTATAGGTATTTGAATGAGTGGACAGTGAAGAATGCGTACCCTTTGCCGTTGATCTCAGAGATAATTCACAAGGTGGGAAAGGCCAAGGTCTTTACAAAATTGGATTTATGCTGGGGGTACAACAATGTACGAATAAAGAAAGGAGATGAGTGGAAGGCAGCATTTGCCATGCGTTGAGGATCCTTTGAGCTGCTAGTCATGTTTTTTGGGATAACCAATAGTTCCCCAACTTTCCAGAATATGATGAATGTCATTTTCAAGAATGTGATAGACAAAGGTGTGGTGATAATATTTATTGATGACATTTTGATATTCACAGAGAATGAAGAAAATCATGAGGCGATAGTACAGGAGGTGTTGAAGAGATTGGCAGAGAATGATTTATTTGTTAAACCAGAGAAGTGTGTATTTGGAGCAAATGAGATTGAGTTCTTGGGATTAAAGATTGGTCCTGATGAAATCAAGATGGATCCTATCAAGGTATAGGCAATTGTTGATTGGCCCATGCCTACCCATATCAAGGAAGTTCAGGCTTTCTTGGGACTTGCCAATTTTTATTATCGCTTTGTTCATAATTTTTCCAAAATTGCCGCACCATTACACAACCTTACACGAAAGGGAGTAGTGTGGAGATGGGGAGAACAACAGCAGACAGCATTTGAGGAGTTGAAGAGAAAGTTTGTGGAAGAACCAATATTGGTCCCAGTAGATTTTATGCATCCTTTACGAGTGGAATCAGATGCATCAGACTTTGCTACTGGAGCAGTATTATCAATGCTATGTGAAGATGACAAATGGCATCCTTGTGCATATTTGTCTAAAGGGTTGAATAATATGGAGAGGAATTATGATGTGCATGACAAAGAGATGTTGGGAATAATATGAGCATTGGAGGCATGGAGACATTATTTGGAGGGATGTACACATCAGATCGAGATCTGGACAGACCATCAAAATCTGCAGTACTTCATGTCCGCTAAAAAGCTTAACTGTCGACAAGCACGTTGGGCATTATTCCTATCAAACTTTAATTTTCACTTGGTCCACAAAGTGGGAAGCTTGATGAGGAAAGCAGATGCATTATCCAGATGTACAGATCATAAAAGGGGAGTGGAGGAGGACAATAAAAATATTACCCTACTCAAACCTGAATACTTTTGTATTTGTGCTATGTGTCAAGGGCATTTATTGGTGGATAGCTCAGAGATGGAAATGTTGTCTAAAATTAGGCAATGTTCAGAAATGGATGATGAAGTGGTGGAAGCTGTGAAAGCTTTGAGGGGAGAGAAGAAAGGTAATATTAAAGGAGATGAATGGGTTGAAGAACAAGGGTTAGTGTTGTTCAGAGGAAAGGTGTATGTACCAAAGGATCAAGATTTATGAAGGGAGATCGTACAGTTACATCATAACATGCCAGCTGCTGAACATCTAGGAAGGTGGAAGACTTTGGAGTTGGTGATGAGAAATTATTGGTGGCCCAGAATTTCAAAGTATGTGTTGGGGTATGTGGATGGGTATGACACGTGCATGAGAGGAAAGAAATTTCCAGAAAGGCCTGCTGGGAAATTAATGCTGAACCCTATACCTAAAGTGACATGGCGAGATATATCTGTGGACTTTATCACAGGACTACCTGAAGCTCAAGGATATGATGCAATATTTGTAGTATGCAACCGCTTCACAAAGGAAGTCCATATCATTTCTACTACTGCAGAAACCTCATCATTGGGCTTGGCGCACCTCTATCTAAATCAGGTATGGTGGTTACATGGATTACCTGATATGGTTATCTCTGATTGCGGATCACAATTTGCTTCTGCATTTATGCGAGAGTTAAATAACATATTGGGGATTCAAACCAAATTATCTATGGCATATAACCTACAAACTGATAGGCAGCCAGAGAGAATGAATCAGGAGTTGGAGCAGTACCTACGCATGTTTTTCAATCACTGACAAACCAACTGGCCTGAATGGTTAGCAATTGCAGAATTTTCCCACAATAATAAATTCCATTTGGCTACTCGCATGTCACCCTTCTTCACTAATTATGGGTATTATCCCAGAATGGGAGTAGAACCTCAAAGGGAAGTCAAGGTACAATCAGTGAAGGACTTTGTGTCAAAAATGCAAAAGGTGCAGGAGGAAGCAGAGGCAGCATTGATGAAAGCACGTGATGATATGATGCAACACATGGATCATACTCGAGCTGTTGCTCCAGAGTACCAAGGATCTACATATTCCACGACCTTCAAGAAAGCTTATGGAGAAGAAAGTTGGCCCATATCTGATTTCTAAAATAATTTCACCCAATGTGGTAGTGTTAAAATTACCTCAGTCATTCAAGATTGATTTTGAGATTAACATTTCCCATTTACACCCTTACTGCCCACCCACTATTCCTGGTCAACAAACTACTCCACAGCCTCCAATAATGGTAGAAGGTGCTCCAGAATATATTGTGGAAGAGGTTTTGGACTTACGTCTTTGACAAAATAAATTGGAGTTCTTAATCAAGTGGAAGAACTACACCGACGAAAATAATTCATGGGAGCCAGAAGAGAATTGTAAGCGAGCACATAAAGCAATTGCCCAATTCTTTAAACATAATCCAAATGCTCCATGTCGCATTGCTAGAATGGTGTATGAGGAGATGAATTTCCGGCCTTACCAGAATTTCACAGAGGGGACAGATGCAATATTTTCTTGCCTGGAAATTGAGGCGTAAAAGGGGGGTAATGTCAGGAAACAGTCTCCTAACATGCCTATTACATAATACTATTTTTATTTTACTTTATTTTATTTTATTTTATTTTATTTCACCAAAATACCCTACAAAATGCCTATATATGCATTATTTGTCAGTGTGGGAATTCTCTATTTACATGCATCAATATGTATGCACATGTATGCGCATGTGTGCATGCATCTGTAATAACATACTACAATATGTGTAACATAGTATATAATCCTAAAATAAATACTAGGAGACCTCAGTGGAGTTCTCTTAGGTAGTCCATCCACAATAGTGGTGCAAAATGCCTATTTCAGCCAACTGTTCTATTTTTAACCCCTTGCATCAAATCCATCCAACCCCCCCATCACGCGCATGTGCCCCACCACCTTCTTGTAGGAGAGCCCGCACGGTCCAGCTAGCAGATTAGTGGGTGTCACCCTAACATCCGATTAGTTGTCTGGTTGCAGCTGTCCTAATGACAAGCGCTGCCTCTCAATCACTGGCAGTCGCAATGTAAGGCGAGGCCTGGCATCATCTTATGAAAGCAAAGTAAATACATATATACAATTAATTCCAGCTCTTGCTGAAATGATGAGTAAGCAGTTGTGGTGCATTGAAACAATGATGTGTGTGTGTAAGAGAAGGTGCACTGGTGGGGTAGTTGGGTTCTTCTGTTAGGGCAACACCCACTGTTCTGCTAGCTGGACCATGTGGGCTCTCCTACAAGAAGGCGGCGGGGTGCGCACGCATGATGGGGGGTTTGATGGTTTTGATGCAATTGGGTTGAAATAGATCAGTTAATTGAAATAGGCTTTTTGCACCACTAATGTGGATGGAATACCTAAGAGAACTCAACTGAAGTCCCCCGGTATATATTTTGGAGTTATATACTATGTTACATATATTGTACTATGTTGCTACTGACGTGTGTGTACATGCACATACATATTGATGTGTGTAAATACAAAATTCCCACCCTGACAAATATTGCATTTGTAGGCATTTGATAGTGTATTTTGATGTAAAAATAAAATAAAATAAAAATAACATATTATTATGTAATAGGCATGTTAGGAAACAGTCTCAAAATAAAATAAAAATAAAATATTATTATGTAATAGGCATGTTAGGAGACTGTTCCTAACAGGGTGCTCAACGAGGTGTGGCAATCAAAGTTAGATCTGAAATCCCAAAAAATGATGTTTGTGGGATTTATTGATGAAATACATGCTATTAAATATTATAATGCATGTACCAAGCATATAGGTACCATACAAATTATCACTTTGTGAATATTCAATTTGAGGGGGAGGAACAGCCTATTGGAGAACAAATTGAATCAGAGCCTCATTACAATCAAAAAAAAAATCATTCAGATGATGACACTCCTCCTATAGTGAGGAATTTGAGACCTCAAAAGCAGGTCAATTATCACCTACTAGATGATCTGCTGATGATGCTCGACTTGGAAACCTAACAAAAACCTGTTAAAAGGCTTATGTAGTATAACTCAGATTAGAGGAAGGGTGTGAGTCGGTACTAAATATCACTGCTAGTACCAAAACATTGTTTTAGTAATGCGAAATAGTAAAGGATGCGATGAATAGTCTCTTTAAAGCATATGAAGATGTTCGAAGAAGTTCGGAATTGTTCCAAAGATGTGTGAAGTAGTTCGAAGTAGATTCAAATGTAGTTTGAAGTTGTTCGGGTGGGTTCGAGGAGGTTTGAAGGTGTTCGACTGGTGTCAAGATATGTTTGATAGACAAATATAGCAGTTACAAAGTGGGTTCTGAGTGGCGATAGGCAATGATGAGTTTATAACAAATACAAAAGTTCGAGGAAGTTCACGATATTTTGCAGAACTTCAGAGATATGATGTGAGGTAAGACTCAAGAGGACTGCTCTTGAATCCGACTGTAGTGGAGAGGATAACTGATTCTCTGTTGTTTTTAGTAACTAGTACGAGTTTATATACATTTTTGAAGAGATAGTACTGAAAAGGGAAGTAAAACATGTGTAAAATATGTAGCAATATATCATACAATGAGGACTTTGTAGATCAAAAATAAATGAGAAATTGAAACATATGTGTCCCCATATGGTAAAAGTACTTATCTTTTGCTGTAATATATCATCGAAACATAAAAAATGCTATTATCGCATCCTAAATCTCTTGTCGTCTCTCCTTGTGTCTGGTAGTGCTTGGTATGCAATGGAATAGTTTGTTCTGAATGTGCAGTGTGTATTGAAAGTATTTTAACACAGCTATACAGTGGCTGATGTCATTCAAAGTATTGCAAAATGTTGCGAAGTGGTTCGAAATAGTTCGAAGTCATTTGAAATAGTGCGAAATAATTCGAAAATGTTTGAAGTCAATTTTATGGCATTCATAGTGATTCAGAGCATCTGATGTAATGTGTCGATACAAGTGGGAATGCTTCTCCAGACTGTAAAGCACGCAGTGGACCTATCACCGCTTCTAGCATATGATTCATCCCCAGAACTAACAGCATTAGCTAATAATAATCCAGAGGAAGAGGCAGTGGTCTTCTCACCTAATGAGGTAATAAGTGCTGTTCTAGACCATGCCAATTTAGCATCAGAAGATCCACAGTCTTTGATCAAAGCATGAAAATTATCTGAGTGGCCAGAATGGGAAAATTGATCTAAATTGAGTTAGATCAACTCAAGGATTGACAGACTTATGAACTTACCAATCCACTGGATGATTGCATTCCCATCAAAAATAAATGGGTATTTCTACAGAAATATAACAAAGAAGGCACACTAACAAAATATAAGGCTAGATTAGTAGCCAAAGAATATTCCCAAATACTGAGAATGGATTTTGAAGATGTGTTCTCACCTGTTGGAAGATTGGAAACTTTGTGAGCAATACTTGCATTAGCCACTGTTGAAAATTGGGAAATATGTCACATGGATGTTAAGAATGCATACCTAAATGGAATTCTAAAGGAGAATATATATATGAAGCAACCCAAGGGATTCACTGATGGCACAAAGGGCATATGCAAATTGATCAAAACACTCTATGGACTTAAGCAATCAAAATGCGAATGGAATATTCAGCTTAATACAAAGCTCACCAGTCATGATTTCAGAAATTTGTATTCTGACCCTTGTGTCTATATCTGAAGGGGACCAGATGGCATGCAAATAATAATTGTATGGGTTGATGATTTATTAATTTTTACAATCACTTTAGAATCCATGATGAACCTCAAATGAAATAAGCAAAATGTTTAAGGTAACCAACCTTGGTGAACCTAATAAAATAGTAGGCATTGAAATTAGTCGATATCGAGAAAAGAAATTGATCACAATAACTCAATCAACATATATTAATGCCATCCTTAGAAAATATGAATTGCAGGATATTAATCCTGTGAAAACTCCCATGAATTCAAACCTTAAACTTGAGCCTGGGGAACCAGAGGTCAGAGATGGAAATAATAATTATGTGTCCCTTATTGGCTCCTTGATGTATGCAGCCATTGCCATGACAGATATAGTGTATGCTGTGAATAGGTTAGCATTGTTCACAGCAAATTCCACTTTGTCACACTGGAATGCTGCCAAATGCATTATGCAATATCTCAAAGGGACAAAGAATTATGGGATCATTTACTCAAAAATTGAGGATTCCAATGATTATGTTCACAGATATTCTGATTCCAGCTTCACTAATAATTTTGATTGTACTTCAATATCTGGTTATAATTTTATGAAAGCTGGCAGCGCGATCACATGGTGATCAAAGAAACAAAATCCAGTTTCCCTATTGTCAACTGAAGCAGAATATATTTCTATAACTGATGCAGTGTGTGATGCCCTATGGCTATGGAGCCTATACTCAGAGTTGGGATATACTCAACCTGAACCTACATTAATTTGGGGTGACAATTTAAGTGCATTGACAATAGCCAAGAATCTGCGCTATCATAAATGCACCAAACATTTCAACATAAAATATCATTTCATCTGTAATCAAATCAAAAATGAGATTGTACAAATTAAATATTGTCCCACTGGAGATATGATGGCTGACATTTTTACTAAAGCATTGCCACATCAACATTTTGAGCACCACGATGATACTCTCAATATATCCTCCACTTGAGGGGGAGTGTTGAGGATACAGTCCATGCAGTGACAAGTGGAGCACCTCATAATATGAGACATTTTATATTGTATATAAATTGAGGTTGAAACTTAATGATGAGAATTCTCTTATGTGCCTACTCCCTCAGTGCAAGAAGCTATTTAATTATTCCCACATATTATTACCTGTGCAATCAGTCATTTACATTGTATATATTACACATCAACATAGGTGCCATGAGGCAGGTCATACACAATATAGATGGCATCACATGCTAATACAGGCAGCATGTGGTAGATCACATGCCAATATAGGTGGACTGGAAGTGCAGTTTGATTTCAATACCCCTCCACAAACTGTACAGCAGATGATCAGTCTGCTAAGTTTGCACCTCAAAATTCATCTCGAGGGAGCTTTTAAATTTCTTGAACAGCATGCATGCAAGATTTTTAGTAAACATATCAGCTGGGTTTTCATTACCCATGAACACAACAGTGACTTTGCCATTTTCAATACACTTGCATGTATAATGATAGCAAATGTTGATATGTTTAGTACTTCTTTTCTGAACAAAGTTTGATCCAACCCCCGAGCAATTGGTATGCACTTCAGGGTATAGCCCAATTCAAAAAAAAAGGAATGAGATCCACATGATCTGCCAACATGTGTCAGAGAGAGCCATGTATTCAGCTTCTGTAGAACTCAGGGCAACAGTTTTTTGCAAATGGGACTGCCAACATATGATGCCCCAGCTAAGGTGGCAAAGTAGCCCATTGTAAATTTTTTCACCATATTGGATGCCCAATCCAAGTCTGTGTAGCCTTGCAAGCCCTCTCAGCCCACACCATCATAAATCAGCTCATATTCTTGGGTACCAACTAGGTAGCATAAGATGTACTTTGCCTTATCTAGATGTTCTTGGCTGGGATTAGCTGAGAACTGCAACATTTTGATCACTGCAAAGGCAATGTCAGGTCACATTCCAAGCATTATGTACAATAAAGACCCAATTACAGATTGATATTGAGATCTACATGTACATGCTGCATTAGGTACTGCAGGGTTTTCTGCTGGGATGTATCCTGTGGGAAGAGGAGTGGGGGCAGACTTGGCATTAATCATCCTGAACTGTTCTAGCATGATGGCTGGGTATTTGTGCTGGTCCAGTTTGATTTTTGATGTGTGTCATTTAATATGCATGCCAAGGAAATGGTGACACTCCCAGTGCTTTAGGCAAGCACTTTTCATTTTATCTACAAGGTGCTTGTTCTTCCCCATGAACACACTATCATCAACATATATTATTGTGATGACTATATCACCAGTATTGTATCCTTGTACATAAATGAATATGCCAGCATCAGAGCTGGCATGCACAAAACCAATTGAGTGCATATGTAAATGCCTCAAGCTCTCTCCACCATGCTAGGGCAGCTTGTTTCAAGCCATACAATGCTTGGTGTAAGCACATTACTTCATGCTCTTTTTTTTTTTTTTTGCCCTGAAGAACAAAGCCTTCAGGCTGATAGATGTAAATTTTCTCATCTAGTTTGCCACACAGGAACACAGTTTTTACATCAAGACTGGTCATATACATGTCTTCTAAGGCACTAAGGGCAGACGTGAGGCATACTATCTTATAGTGGACAATGGGTGAGAAATTTTCATCAAAGTCAATATTTTTGACTTTAAAAAGCCTTTGGCCATGAGTCTGGCCCATTTTCATCCGTCAGATTTTATGGAGAAAACCCATCTATTTTTGATGGCCTTTTGGTCAGTATGGAGATTTACAATGTTGTAGACATGCCACTTATCAAGGGCCTCTAGTTCTTCTATGTAGGCATGCCTGTTTCCACTCCAGTTGAGCATGCTTATCTAAGCTTGCTATGTCACAAAACTGGGTAGGAATGAGATCTGATGTTGTAGATGGTGCAACTGCCTTATTTAGCAGGTAGCACATCAGATATCCACCTTCTTCCTTGACAATCTTGCCTGGGGTGCATCTGATTTACTCAAAGGTACACACCTGCCTGTTCAGCAAATTTCCAGCATACCAGCTTATCTCAGGTTCTACAGGTTGTAGTTGCTAAGGGGGTGTATAAGAGCATGAGGAGGTTCAATGGTCTTTTTAAGATCAGAATTCAGTCTAGCTACCAGTTCTGGTGATGGCACCACATGGTTGTGACTTGTGCCTTGCACTTCTGCCTGCCACCACTGATGTGTCCATGCAATGTCTCATTCAATATTGAGGGGGTGGCACTCTTCACCATATACATTACATGGCCATGTAGGAACAGCTTTCTGCCTGCCTGGGAGCCACAGGGGACTCAACCAGCAGCTGTACTAGGCAGGGGAGTAGGAACTCTTGGTGGTGGACTAGGCTGTGCCTGTACAAATGCATCATCTTCTGAAGTGGGCTGTTCATAGTCCCCAAACAAGGGTCCCCAAGGAGCCTACATGTCCTCATTCCTGTCATCATCATCTGATGACAATGAAGGTGGGGCTTGTGGCAGTAGAGGCACATTGTCACTGCCATTATTTCTGCTGCCACCCCTACTCCTGGAGTGGGTGAGATTTCTGGGATCAGGAGGGTTAACTGGACAATGTGGGAATAATGCCTCATCAAAAAGTGCAGTTGTGCCTACAAAAATTGCTGCCACTTGGGCACATGAAGTGATATGCCTTGATTCCATATTCTAGCCCAATATATGTCATTAACTCTGATCTCAGAGCTAACTTATTTTGATGTTTCTCTTTAGGTAGATAGACATAAGTACTGCAACCAAACACTTTCAGATTCAATAGATCAGGTTTTTTGCCATCTAGATCTTTGATTGGAATTTGCCACTTTAGGTGCACTATTGTAAAGGCAACCTCAAAGCCTCACTTAATAGTGAGCTAACAGAGGGGAATTCAAAGTTAATATTATACTACATAATACAGACACCTCAGGTGCACCTACATAACAGAGGGAAATTCAAAGAAAAAACTCTAAGGACTTATCTGTCAATGCCCAGTATATGTGATAGACCCAAAAATCAAATAATAGGCTAAAAATAGAAAAAGGCAGAAATAGGTGGATCAAGCTATGGAATGATGTCACCTTGATGGGTAAACATCCAGAAGGGGTCCCACCTCTAAGAATAGAATGGGGCTGAGGGTTGCATTGACCTTTCCCAGCTGGCTACTTATGTCTGTCTCAATGTGTCTGCTCTTTCTGATCCTGAATCCCTGACCATCATTTTATCTGTCTCTGACAACTCCATAGAAACCTGAACCCTTATCGACTCTGGCTCATCCCACTGTTTCCTCAACTTCTCCTTTATACTGGAAAGCCAGTTCAGTACTGAAATTATTCTGCTGATTGGACTCTGACTATTCAATGGAGCTTGCAACTCCACCATTACCCAAGTCATGAAACTCTGAGTCACTTTTTCATCTGGTGAAGAGTTTAATCTGACATTTTATGCAACCCCACTGGACTCTTCCTGTTCTGCAGTTCTTGGTCGTAACTGGCTGAAGCAATACAATCCATTGATTGACTGGTCTTCAGGCCAAATAACATTCTGCTCCACAGTGCATAGAGGTCCTGCACCCCTGATGTCCCCTGACTCTCTGACTACCAAGTCACCCCTGAACTTTCCAGTGGAGACCCACTTACCTCCTGAAATTTCCTTCATCAATGCTGCCACTTACATGCATGTGAGCAAACTTCCTGGTGCTATTGCTTTTCAAATGATATTTTCCCCAGAAGGTCTTATGGCCAAATCTCAGTTGTCACCAGAAATCTAGTGGATCTTTTAGATATCCCTGAAAAGTACCATGGATTTGCAGATGTCTTCAACAAACAGAAGGCAGATACTCTCCCTCCATACTGCCCCTATGACCTAAAGATATAAATGGAAGATAATGCACCCCCACCACCAGGTCGCATGTACTCCCTCTCTCTATCCAAGCTAGAAGCATTATGAGTATTCATTAAAGAAAATGTTTATTCCAGCTTTATCTGACCCTCTAAATCTTCTCATGGCACTTTTATACTCTTTGTCAAGAAGAAAGATGGCATGCTCCAGTTATGCATTGACTACCAGGGACTTAACTGCATCTCAAAGAAGGATCACTACTCACTTCTATTAATTTCTGACTTCCTCGATGCCACATGGAAATCCTGCTTCTTCACTAAGATCAATCTCTGACATGCTTACCACTTGGTGCACAGCACTGATGGTGATGAATGGAAAACAACATTCTGAATCCACTATGGGTTCTTTGAGTGGTTGGTGGTTCCATTTGGGCTTACTAATGCATCCACAGCTTTCCAGCAGTTCATGAACAACATCTTCAGCAATATGCTTGATGTTTGTGTTATCATTTATCTCAACAATATTCTTATGTACTCAGATGACATGTCAAAACACAAGGCTCACATCAAAGAAGTCCTCTAAAGACTCCAGAAACATGGACTCTATGCATCCCCACAGAATGTGAGGTCCACAAAGATACTGTTGAATATCTAGGTTTTATCTTATCACCGGATGGACTACAGAAGTCTGAAGATAAAAGTCAAGACCATCCCGAACTGGCCAGTATCCCAGAAAGTCAAGGATATCCAGTCATTCCTCAGATTTTGTGACTTTTACTGCAGGTTCATTCATGGATATTCTGATATCATCATCCCTCTTACCCACTTGATGCAGAAGAACTTTCTATGGGACTTTAACAAGAAGTGCCAGGAAGCCTTTGGGCAGGCTCAAGGAAGAATTTACTCACATGCTGGTTCTCACTCAATGGCTACCAGATTCCTGCATGGTCCTTAAAATGTATGCTTCTGATTATGACTTAGTAGCAATCCTCTCTGTTTACAGTACAGATGGTGACATCCACCCCATCACTTTCCACTCATGCTCCTTTAATTATGGAGCTGAACTATGACACCCATGACAAAGAACTTCTGGCCATCTTTGAAGCCTTTAAATATTGGCAGCAATATCTGGAAGGCTCTGGAAACCTGATCAATGTGGTCATAGATCACAAGAACCTGGAGTATTTTAGTACCACAAAGCTCTTTACCCACTGCCAAGCCAGATGGTCTAAATACCTCTCACAATTTAACCTAGTCATCCACTTCCACCCCAGAAAATTGGAGGCAAAACCCAGTGCACTCACTAGACATTGGGATGTCTACTGCAAAGAGGGAAATAGCAACTTTGTCTTGGCAAACCCAAGTAATTTCTGACCCATATTCACCCAAGAACAGCTCACTTCATCACTCTGAGCTACTTACCTTGCCACTCCAGTCATCTGACAAGCAGGCCTTATAGACATTGAGAAACTCCACAATGACATCTGATCCTCTTTAACCCTCAACCCCATTTTATCCACACATCTCCTGACACCTTCTGCTCCTAATAGGACTGTAGACAACAGCAGACTCCTCCACCACTTTGACTGGATTTATGCCTCAGATGTTGTGGATCTCTGCCTCAAAGTTCTGCAGTACAAACATGGCCATATCCTCTCTGGCCACTTTGGTCAGAACAAGACCCTCCAACTTGTCCAACATGATTACATCTGGCCCAACCTCTGGACCTTCATGCAAAACTTTTGCAAATCCTGTACAACATGCAAATGATGAAAGTCACCTTGACACAATCCCTACAGATTTCTGAAGCAACTCCCAGTTCCAGAAAGACCTTGGGACTCAATCTTGATGGACTTTATTGAACAACTACCAGATTCTGAGATGGACATGCTGCTATCCTAGTCATTGTAGAGTGACTCTCTAAACAAGGTGCATCTTCATTCCCACAGTAAATAAAATTGCAGCCCAAGAACTCGCCAACCTGTTCATCATTCACATCTTCTCCAAGCATGGTGTTCCATCACACATCACTTGCAACTGGGGATCTGAGTTCATCTCCCACTCTTTCTGGTATCTTGGGCAAGCCCTGGACATGAAGATTCAGTTCACTTCAGGTTATCACCCAGAAGGTGACAGACAAAGTGAATGGCTTAACTAGACCCTCAAACAGTACTTGTAGATCTTCTGCAACTATCAACAGGACAACTTGTCCCAACTATTGCCCTTAGGGGAATTTACTTACAACAATGCTCCATTGACTTCCACTGGAGTATAACCCTTCTTTGCTAACAAGGGTTACCACCCAAACATTACCATTTTCCCAGAATGTGAGCTAGCCTCTTAGTGCACTCATCACTTTATGGTGGACCTCAATGACCTCCACCAGGAACTCTAAAAGCAATTTCCCAAAGCAACAGAAGCACTACCAAGGTCCAGTGGACAAATGCCAGATTCCCACTCCCAACTTCAATATTGGAGAATATGCTTATGTTAAAGGAGAACACTTACATACAACACAACCCTCCAAGAAATGCTTGGCAAAATGCTATGGTCCATTCAAAATCATTGCCCATCCAGATACCCACCTGGTCAGCCTCAGGCTTCCAGACCATCTCTGGATTGTTCACCCTCTATTCCATGTCTCACACCTGAAAGAAGACACCCCTAACACAATTCCTAATCATTCTCAGTGTCTGCCTCCTCTGGTCATTATCAATGATAAACTTCAGTATGAAATCTCAGAAGTCCTGGACCCAAAAATTGATAACCATCATTGTTGCAAGTTACTATATTTTGTCCAGTGGGAAAATTACCAGGGGACTGATGAAGAAAACTCTTGACTCCCAGCTACAGAGCTTGATCATGCTCAGGAACTTGTTGTGGACTTCCACACTCATTACCCAGATAAACCCAGGCCACTTCAGACTTAACTCTCACAGAAAGAGGCAGTACAATCATTTTATTTAAAAGAAAAAAAAAAAGAAAAAGGTATAGATTTTTTGTGGGCCCCAACCAGGCCCCTACACCTTTCCATGGTTATCTCCAGTGGGCTCCACCTGGATGATCCACTCAGCCTCCTCCACCAGCCCTGCCAGCTCCTCCCACACCTTCCCCTCACTGAGGCTTTCCTCCTCCTCTGACAACTCCTCTGGCACCCCCCCTGTCCACTCCAGATCAAAGACATTGCAGAAATCTGTGATCTCCTTGTGGGTTCCTGCCTGCTCCCCCCAGAGCTCCTGGATCTCCTGCTTCAACCCCTTCACCACTGCCACTAACTCCCACATCAGCTTGACCATCTCCTCCCCCACCAACAATTTGCCTTTCAGGGCCTCCTGCCCCTCCCACACCACCTTCTTGCATTTGTGTTCTGCCCTGGTACAGTGCTCACATGCCTGGCCGAGGTGCCCATCTGGAAACATGACAATTTTTGGTTATTACTGTACATCTAGGCAGCATCAACACTATACTCAGCACCAGAATACTCACCTTTTACAAGGCCATGCAGGCACCATCTGCACAGCACCCTTGGACTCCATGTCTGCCCATAGCTTCCCCCTTGCCCTCTTCACAGGCAATCCATTCCCCTCCTCCTCCCCTTCCTCCTTGGCCTTCCTCTTCTTTTCCACCTGCTTCTTCTTCTCTTCTGCCATCTGCATGGCCTCCACTTGCCATTCCTCTTCCACTTGCCATTCCTTTTCCTCCTGTCAGGCCTCCTCCTCTTGACATGCTTGAGGGCAGTAAGATGATCTGCAGTAGTTTGGGAGGATGGGTTCATTATGTTAGTGATGGGGGTTGGAAGACAGGAATATTTGAAAAAAAAAAATTCTGTCCAGATTCCCAGCTTTTAGATCAGATTTTCAAACCCTCACATGCCTCATAGGCTTTGCACTAAGGGGGAAATATTGTCAAGACCCAACTCTTGTAATTGGATCTCCAATAATTCCTGACCTTTTCTGACTCTTTTCTGATGATCTCCACTGGCATTCTGGTGATGATACTCAATCCAGAAACCCAAACAAAACCTATAAAATAGCTTTGAATGGTATAACATGAGTCATAGGAAGGGTGCAAGGTGGTACTAAATATTACCGCTGTTAACCAGGAGTATGGAAATGGGTTTTGAAGAGGTTTGAAGAGGTACAAAGTTCTGCAAAACAGTGCAAAAAAGTTCAAAGAGGTTCAAAGAGATTTAGAGCTGTTTTTGGAGGTCATGAATAATGTCAATAGGTGATATGGATCAATGATGATGATGTGCAATAATGACAAGATGTGATAGATGATAAGTGATAGTTCGAGAGGCTAGTACAAAATTTTGAAGAAGTTCATGACAATTCATAGAACTTAGAGCTAAGATGCAAAACTTGGACCCAGGAGGATGGCTCTTAAATCAAACAATGGAGAGGTAAAGACAATATCTTTCTTCTCTGTCTTTACTATGTATCTAATATAAGTTTTGAGGAGACAGTACTAAAAAGGAAATAAAACATGAGGTATACATGAGGCAAGACATAAGACTAAAAGGATAACCTGTATCACCAAGGAAAATAACAATTGATAGGGAAAGATAGTAGCTCAAATTGTAAAATGTTTAAAACCACATATCTTATTGTTCCAATAGATCATCCAAAACTCACAAAAAGCCTCATTACATCCTAAAGGTGTCTTTCATTCTTATCCTGTGTTCAATAAGCTTGCCATGTGGTGTCAAAAGGTGTAGGGGTGCTGAATAAGACTTGGAAGATAAGGATATGGCAGCTGGGTGCATTCAAAGTGTCATAAAATAGTTTGAAGTAATGCAAAATAGCATGAACATGTTTGAGGTAGTGAAAAATTATTTCAAAGTAGTTCTGCGAGGTTCACAGACATTCACAGTGCATGGAAGGTTTGAAATGAGGTTGCCATAATGTGTAAAAGTTGTTTCAGAGCTTCAACTGTGCAGTAGACCTATCACTGGCTGCAGTATTTTTTTAGTCATCAGACAAGTCCACGCATGCCTTAAATCATTTGTTTACTCATTTTATTCCTAATACAGTCTTACCAATTGTAGTCATGGACACTTACAAAAATCCATTAGTAAACTTCTGCATTCTCCATTATTCTTCTGGCCTTCATTACTTAAGTGCCTGTAGTTTAGCCTTGTACCTCTTATCAGTCATTATCAAGTCTTATCAAGTCTTTGACAAAGCCCTAATTAAGCCCCATCCTAATCTTGACATAACCAATCAACTCTATCATCTTAATCTTCTGACTCCTTCACACTTCCTTCCAAGTCTTACTCCTCAAAGCTAATCATGAACCTCTGCTTATTCCCACCTTCACCCTCCTCCAGATACCCTCCAGAACTTTCTCCACCCTGAAATAGGACAACTGATGAGGAGAAGGGCACAACTTCTTATGAGTTGAAGCCAAGTCCTCTCTGGCCCCTTTCACCTGGCATTCTGCAGCCCAGTGTATTCTGCCTCAGAATTCCTGAACTCTCCAACCACTGGCAACCAGGTCCAACTGGAAGTCCAGTGTTTTCCTGCTTCAAGCTTTGTTCTTTCAGCAGCCTTTTGAACCGAGTTCAATGACTCTGACAGTGAGTTCAATTGCATGATCCCATGACTTATGGTTAGGAAGTGAGTTGATGAATTTCTTAGAGAAGACATCCTCAAAATCATGCAGGTGAGTAAGCACAGAATCAGTGAAGGATTTTAGTGTGCTGTTTTCATGGAAGGCCTCTGCTAGGCACTGAGAAATATTTGAGGTGGCATGTACCTCATGTGGAGGGTTAATAGCAGTATAGAAATTTTGATCACCTTTCTCAATCTGTTTTATCTCCTCATTATCTTTATCAGAATCTGCCACAAAATCTGGGACATTCCCTAAGTCCACATCAGATGTAGGCATCGGTCCAGCACAATATTTCTGAGTGCATTGCATTAACACCTTTCACCCTTGATGTTCCTGTCTGCCTTCAGCAAAGGAAGTACAACAATGGGAGGGACATCAACTCATACTGACTTCACCTGTCACCCAGTCAACCCCTGGATTGTGATCCCAAAGCCATGGGTAGCCCAAAATCACCTCCTGCTTCCCTAATTGGGTCACAGCAAAAAGAACACTCACTATGATCCTTCTGATAGAAAAGCAAGTCTACAACCTCTTTGCCCAGCTTCATTTGGACACCCATCCACATTATAAATGGGTATCAGTTGAGACAGTGAACAAGTGTTGAGGCATTTTTGTTGTACAAGATGGGTGTCAATAAAGAGATCAGTTGCACCTGAATCCAGAAGAGCTGAGACACCAAGTACCTGCCCTGTATCTATAGTTTGCAGCTTGACCTTCAGCTGTAATGAGCAAGGAGTAGATGTTGAAATTAAATTCTGATACATGCTGCATACATGAGGCAATCCATGCAGCACACACATGTTACTGCACTTACTGTGCATACATGTGGTAAACACATTCCTGAGTCATGTGACATCCTTACTATTATGCATATAAGGAGAACCTGTACTGTAGTAGATATACAGTGTTCTTACCTCTGCTAAACCCTAGCTCTAAGACTAACTAAACCCCAGGTAGGTTATAAGGAATGTGTCATCTCTTCCTCTGTGCAGCATATGTAGTCTGCTCCAACAGGTTATGGGCCCTGCTGGGCATGTCGCGAATGTGCTTTAACTGGCTGTGAACGATGTTGACTTCATTGTCTCCAAATTGTAACCTTGCGCTCTTCGTGAGCTGCATTGTGCTCCCTGCGAGCTGCATTTAAAAACCCAGGTTGACTAGGGTTAACCACTCTGAAGGAGTGTTTTTGCCTGAGATTATGGAATGTGTTTTCTTGAATAGAGGACTGATTGAGCACTTTTACCAGCTGCCACTATAACATCATGTCTTCAACTCTTGAAAAACTCATACAAACTTTCGATGGCTCTAACTACATTCAATGGGCCGACTCAATGAAGGCGTGGCTCAGGTCTCAGGGCCTCTGGCAAATAACTAGTAGGATGGAACTAAAACCACCCCTGGCGCCTCCTTTGACAGCAACAAATGCTGCACTAGTAGCGGAAGCTAATGCCAAGCTCCAGACCTGGAACAATAAGAATGACCAGGCTATTGGTAGCCTAGTGCTCTGCCTGGCCCCCTCTATTCGGCAGTGTGCCAACACCAAGGACACTGCTGAGGAGGTGTGGGATCTCATCCACACTGACTATGTTGTCGATGGCCCCTCCCAAGTCTTTGCAGACTTTAGGTCTGCAATCGCAATCAAAATTCCGGCTGCGAATCCCATGCCAGAGATTGTTAAAATGGCTGATAAATTTGAGCGCCTTATGGCTGCCAATGTTGCCATCCCCGAATTAGTACAGGCAATGATTCTACTTGCTGCAATGCCACGCAAGTATGATTCTCTATCTGCCACAGTCCTTAACACGACCGCTACTAGAGCCTTGACATTTAAACATGTCAAGGACTCCATTGTTGCTGAGGCCTCACGGCGCACAGCAGTTGGAAAGCCCATCAGCCCACCTCAGCCCACCAAGCTTTCCACTGTCAAGCGCAAAGGGGGAAACCCCAAATGGCAATCTCAGGGCAACAATGGAGATTTGTCCCAAAAGCATGGATGACGTGGGGACAAAAAGACTAAAGAGGAAAAGCCTAAAGAAAAACATACCCACCTCGCCTCAAATGCCTTTACTACCATAAATGGTAATGGCACCATCATACCGCTGATGCTGCTCATCCAGCGCATCGAGAAGCATGAACATACTCCCACAAGGGATCCTCGCCGCCGACTGCCTGCACAGGCATACACGGGCATGGCCTCTACCTCTCATTTGGTCTATACCGAATATCAGCAGGCTTGAGACACCCTCGAGCAAATGAATCTCCCACACAGCATGAAAAATCTGTGACCGCTGGAAGAGCACCTAACAGTACGAGAAGGTAAGAGGAAAAGGATTGAACCAGAACCAAGGATCGTAGAGGTAGAAGACAATAGCGTCTCCCTTGGATCGGAACCTGTGGTTTCTGATGAAGAAGTATGGAAAGCCGTTGATAATACTCAACCCGGAAACCCAAACAAAACCTACTAATAGCTTCGGATGGTATAACACAGGCCAGAGGAAGGGTGCAAGGTGGTACTAAATATCACCGCTGAGACCAAAGCATAATGTTTAGTGATGTGTAATGGTAAGGGCTGTGGATAATAGTCTGTATAGGCATACGAAGGTGTTTGAAATAGTTTGAAAGAGGTTCGAAGATGTGCAAAATAGGTTTGAAAAAGGTTTGAGGTATATCGAAGAGCGAGTTTAACGAATGTGAAGTGTTCGTCGAATGGCGGTAGGCAATAGGCGATAAAACGGAGAGCGAATACGATAGTTTCGAGGAAGTTCACGATATTTTGCAGAACTTTAGAGATATGACGTGAAGATAAGACTAAAGAGAATGATTTTTAAATCTGATGATAGCGAGAGGGTAACTTGTGCTGTTCCCTATTATTCTATTCTCTCTTGTTCTAACTAACTAATACAAATCTATATACAAAATGAAGAGATAGTACTAAAAAGGAAATAAGAACATGTGTAAAACATGAGGCAAATATATCATACAATGAGGACTTTGTAGATCAAAAATAAATGATAAATGATAGATGATGAAACATACAGTGTTCCCATATAGTAAAAGTACTTCAATGAAACACAAAAATGCACTTATCACATTCTAACTCTCTTGTACTCTCTCCTCGTGTCTGGTAGTGCTCGATATGCAGCGAGTTGGCTTATTCCAAATGTACAACATGTATCAAAAGTGTTTGAGGACAACTATACAGCCGCCAAAGTCATTCGAAGTACTGTGAAGTCATTCTAAATGTCATGAAATAATTCGAAGTAGCTTGAAGTTGTCCAAAATAGTGTGAAATCGTGCAAAAATGGTTCGAAGTCGATTTCGTGGTGTTCTTAGTACTTCAGAGTGCATGTCGTAATGTCTCCATATGAGTGGAAATGCTTCTCCAGGCTTTAAAGAGCGTAGTGGACCTATCACCATCGATGAAATGCTCATCGATGAACTGCTTGAAACAGGTACATATGATAAAAGGTCAGTCCTTTTCCCTGCCACAAGCACAAGAATTAACATTCCACTGATCACAGCGAACTTTTCATGTGAAATTTTACCGCTACTAAATGTATCATGGAACAATTTACATCTTAATATATGTGTTACGTGTGCAAATGGAAATTGTAAGAAAGGTGCCGACTGGATCATGGATTTAGGCGCATCAAAACACTTCACTAGTGAAATGAAAGATTTTGCTTCTTATGAACCTTTACCGAGAAAGGACTCTACCCTGGTTCAAACAGCCATGGGTACTACTCATATAGTAGGGAAAGGAGCAGTCTTCATTAGACATCAGGTAGTATGTCACGGGAAGTCAGAGATGCGTGAAATGTGATTATACCCTGTCTACTACATACCCAACTGTAATGCTCAATTACTGTCAATGGGCATCTTCTTGCAAGATGGAAGTGATGTGCATGGTTCCTCCACACACATTTCATTTTTCAAGCAAGGAAACCCAATTATGGATTGTGTTCCTCTTATGAAACGTGACACTATTTATTGGGCTCGGACTCATATATTGAGCACCAAGGGAATCAATGTCGTGACAATGTACGTCGCAGACTACTCGACTTGGCATAAGCGACTTGGACACCCATCCAAAGAGGTGCTAGGAAAGATGCCTAATAGCACCATAAAATTCCTGAGGAATTTAATTATTCCTAAAGACAATATTATATGTCCAGGGTGCGCTAAAGGGAAAATGACCTCAAAATCTTTTCCCAAATCAGATTCACGCACAGAAAGACCCTTTGAATTAATACATTCCGATCTGAAGGAACTCCCAGTACTATCGTACCATAAACATAAATACTTTATTGTATTTCTGGATGACAAAATGTCACATATCTGGGTCCAATGCCTTAAAAAGAAATCTGATGCTGCTGCGGCCATCAGACAATTTCGGGCAGTGGCTTTGACACAGTATGGCACTACAATCAAGTGCTGGCGTGTTGATCCAGGGGGGGAGTTCAAAGATCATGAGCTACAAAATATGCTCAAGGACTTTGGCATCAAAATAGAGATGTCTGCACCCCACATTCACCAACAGAATGGGCGTGCAGAGCATGCCATAAGGACAATAATGGAAAAGTCGCAAACCCTGTGATTTACTGCATGTCTACCACAATCATAGTGGGAATTTTGCATTGAACATGCAACACACCTATACAACCGAACCCCGATAAGGCACCTGAAATGGCTGACACTGGTTGAGGACCTGACAAAGGTCTACCCAGATCTAAACAATCTGAAGGTTTTCGGTTGTGGTGCTTACGTCTACCTACCAAAGGAGAAGCATCCAAACACATTGGCTCCTTGATCGGAGTTGATGACGTACCTTGGATTAGAAGATGGCATTAAAGCATACCATTTCATGCGACCTAGTGGCACAATATTCATTGGTGCTATGGCACTATTTGATGAAATGTTGTTCCCATGCTGTCCCAGAGCTAAAACTCCTGCCAATACGGACCTTGGTGATTTTCCACCTCCAGAACCAGAAGATGATGACCACTCATCTGGAATGGATGGTGATGATTCTATACCACCACAAGATCCACCCCTTCCTCCATCATCAGAAAATGATGATGATGATGTACCAAGTGAGCAAAAGGCGCATGATGATGTGACAAATGCTCCTCCTCCACTGCCTCCAGTAACCACTGAGGACTTTCGTCCAAGACGTGATGATCAACAGGAATGGCAACAATTGCCCCATCGATCAGGCATGCAAAGGAACATCCCAAACCATCCTGGCAATACCTATGGAGAGAAGCAACTCCCCTCTGACATAGAGAGAGACATTGCACGTGATCGATATTGGAAGAGATCTGTAGGTCAAGATTCGGATCATAACTGAATACGACCACAATCTCAACAGAAAGAACCAGTTGCTGGACCAAGTTCGGCACCCCATGAGAGTGTGCCCAATTCCAATGATCAAGAACATGATCACCCAATGGGGGAACCAGACAAAGCAGGTTATATTAAAAAGATAACCAAGGAAGGAGGAGATAAGCTTATTCGCTGGCTGTTGTCAAAAGCAGTCAAACCATCGAGCGAAATAAGCCAAGTTCCAAACCAATTTCGCGATATTGCACACCTACCACGGCAGCAGCAACGTGAGTGGAAACAAGCTTGTCATAAAGAATTAAAGGCTCTTCGTAAGCGACAAGTCTATGACATCGTCGATCTTCCACATGATTGAAAAACGATCAAAAATAGATGGGTTTTCTCTGTAAAATCAGATGGAAGAAAATGAGCCAGACTCATGGCCAAAGGCTTTTCACAAATCAAAGGCATTGACTTTGATAAGATTTTCTCACCAGTAGTCCGCTACGAGACCGTACGCCTCATGTTTGCACTTGCATCTCTAGAGGGCATGTATATGACCAGCCTAGATGTAAAAACCACATTTTTATACAGCAAACTAGATGAGGAGATCTATATGGATCAACCTGAGGGTTTCAGACTCGAGGGAAAAGAGCACAAAGTAATGTGCTTATGCTGAGCATTGTATGGCCTTAAACAAGCCTCACTTGCATGGTGGAAAGAGCTAGAGGCATTTATGTGCATCATTGGGTTCGTGTGCACCAGCTCCGATGCCGGCATTTTCATACACAAGGATCCTAAAACAGGCAGCATTGTTATTGCACTTGTCTATGTTGATGATGGCTTGTTCATGGGGAAGAACAAGAAACTTGTGGATGAAAAGAAAAATGCTTGTCTAAAGCATTGGGAGTGCCATAGTACTGAAAAAGTCATGGAATTCTTAGGCATGCGCGTCACTCAGACTGCAAGCAAAGTCAAACTTGATCAAACTGAATATCTCGCCAAAGTGCTTGAGAGATTCGAGATGACAAATGCCAAAGTGACCCCCACTCCACTCCCGACTGGTTACAGACCATCGGAAAACACAGCAATGCCCAACGCGATGCTTAGATCAAAATATCAGTCTGTGATCAGATCTTTATTGTATCTGATGCTTGGAACGCAACCTGATATTGCTTATGCAGTCTAATCCTAGCCAAGAACATCTAGACAAAGCGATGTACATCATGCGCTATCTGGTGGGAACCCAGAAATATAACATTGTCTACGATGGTGAGAAGTCTGAGGGGCTACAGGCCTTCACAGATTCTGATTGGGCAGCTGACACTGTCAAACGCCGATCTACAACAGGTTACTTTGCTACTCTAGCAAGTGGCATTGTGTGCTGGCAGTCCCGTTTACAAAAAACTGTAGCACTGTCATCCACAGAAGCTGAGTATATGGCTCTCTCCAACACTTGTCGACAGATAGTGTGGATAGAGTCCTTATTCCAGGAACTTGGATATGTACTGAAGCGCGTACCAATCTGCGCTGATAATCAGGGATCCATCTTTATCGGATCAAATCCAGTTCAGGAAAGAAGGACCAAACATATAGACATTCGCTACCACTATACCCGCGAATGCATAGAAAATGACAAAGTCACAGTCATTTTCATTTCTGGAAGTGATAATCCAGCTGACATGTTCACAAAGAACCTTGGCGCTGTCTTATTCAGGAAATTTAGAGACTCTCTCGGAATTATTTTCGAGATTCAAACTTAGCTGCTTAGAGCGCTGTACAGTTTGAGGGGGGGTGTTGAAATTAAATTCTGATACATGCTGCATACATGAGGCAATCCATGCAGCACACACATGTTACTGCGCTTACTGTGCATACATGTGGTAAACACATTCCTGAGTCATGTGACATCCTTACTATTATGTATATAAGGAGAACCTGTACTGTAGTAGATATACAGTGTTCTTACCTCTGCTAAACCCTAGCTCTAAGACTAACTAAACCCCAGGTAGGTTATAAGGAATGTGTCGTCTCTTCCTCTGTGCAGCATATGTAGTCTGCTCCAACAGTAGATGCCACAATAGACTTGCACAGCAGTTTGTGCTCCCATGATTTAATTTGACAAATTAAGGAGAAGGAGTAAAGAGAGCAGGTGTGGCTTCCATTGACCTGAGGGATTCTAGGGGAGGAGTGATCATGGAGTGAGGTTCTTCCTCTAGTGGGTTGACAGGCAGGCCATTGAAGTGGATACTGATGGGCAATGAGAGCAGACAGTTGGAGGGATTGGGAACATGTGTGGTAGCAGTGGCACAGAGTGTAGTGTTAAAAAGCTGCATTCATGAGTCAGTTCTCATCAAGAGAGAAGCAGCTTCATACCAAGCATCAATATTGTTATCAGCTAAACACTCTTTCAACATCTGTGCAATCTGATCCTGAACCTCTCAATTGAGACCACAGTTAAATTTAGCCACCACTGGTAGCCCACTCCCATATCCTGCCATATCCACCAAGTCCCTAAACTCATTGATATAGTCATCCACAGATTGGTGTGCTTGGTAGTACAAGGATGACTCAAGGCAAGGTGCAGCTCATTGGCATTCATGGACAGGGCAGAAGTGTCATACAAAATCCTCTCAAAAGTCACCCCAAGAGGAGAAAGGGAGGGAACCAAGTTTCTGGGTTTGGCACAAAATATGATCAACATAGAGATAGGTGCACTCAGACTTCATGTATGTGATGGTCCAATAAATTTTTGCAGGGTTGTCTATGAATTGATTAGGCTGAAGGCTGATGTATAGTCACAGGAGCTGAGAAATGAACATCCATGAGAGCACACACCATTAAAGTCAGCAGGGGGGACAGTTTGATCTGTGTGCCAGTTGTATTAGGTGGAGCATTGATGCTGGAAGCAGTTGGGGTTGAAATAAATGGGATATTAGGTGGGAGAACATGTTGTAGGGTATTAACAAAGCTTTCTATACAACATTTAAGCCATTCAAATTGTGCACACAATCTGGTAATGGTACTTTTGAGTGCTTCAATGCATTTTTGGGTGTCCATGGTGCATGGTGGCACATGGAGCACAGATAAGTGCACATTTAAGGTGAGGGTGTCATTTGCATCCTGGGTGACCTCCTGTATGTGTAGAACATGTTATATCTGCAGTGCACTTCAATTCCAGGCCTAGTGAGACATGAAATGGAGGGGGCTTTTTTCTTTTGATTTCTACTAATGATTCTCCAGTACCTATGTCCAGCCTCATAAACTGAGTGGATTCATTTTTTGTCTCTTTTTTTCTTTGTTTCATTCTTTTAGTTTTATTGTACATACAATAATAAATGGTCTATGTATTAATTACAGGCAGTCAGTAAGTTGGTACAGTGTCATCATACTGGTCTAGAACCTGGTCTGGTTATAAACCAGTCAAGACCAGTTCTGCAGAGTCCAGTACAAATTTCTGATATCTAAGGATGGGTTTAACCACTGGTCCTCCCCTGAGGACCAGATTTTGAAGGCACTAGGCTTGATTGCAACTTGATTGCTGATTTATATATCGAAATCATCCTCACCAGGCTCTGTGAGTAGAATCATGTTGCACTGGAGGTCATTTGCTGACAATGATCGACCAGCCATTGTTAGCATTACTCCAGAAACTTGCCGGTCGATATCACAGCCGTTATCCGAACGATGGACCCTTCCCAGTTTGAGTTGTGATAAGGTTGTTTGGCAATGCCGGTATGGTGCCAGGGATTGTTCGGAAATTTCCCTGCAATCCTGAATCTGCCGATCAACTGATTACACCCAACAAACACACAAAATCTACTTCGTTGGGCAAGGGCCTATCGTTCTGATATCGGCTGCAACATCGGCAACTCTGCAGAGGGGGTTGTTTCATAAGGAAAATCAGACGTGAGGCATCCCTGTACCTTGGATCAATGATTGGTCACACTTATCAGAGGATACCGAGAGGGTTTGGGACTGGTGCAAAAATTGCCGAGGCCACATCAGTCATAAGGCTGAGCACTGAAATCTTGATTATAAGAATCTGTGCGTTGCTCTTTCACTTCTCGATGTTGTTCATTTCTTTCCACAAGATGGCTAATCTAAAGAGACATTATGGCATGAGAACGTCGTGTTTTGCCGACGTCGCGACGTCCTGTTGTCACCCGCAAGTCACCCGGTTGAACGTTATCGGCCACAGCCGAACGCTCGAACTTTCATCTCGTCAAAGTAGCAATGGAATTAATCTGCTCGCCGTGCTGCAGTAGGAACAAACGCCCACATCACCGTCATTACAGACATCATCGCTACCAACCTGCGCAGAAGGAAATACCATGCGGTTAGTCATTACCCGTAAAAACATTGGTTGGGAAGAGACAAGGAGCGAAGAATACAAGAAGTGATCACGTTACTCACAAGGGCTGTAAGCTCTTAATCCCAAACCTCGACGACAATGCACCCGTCATGAACGGGAGCACTGCACTTCCCGCCTGACCGAATCCTGCGATCCACCCAACCGAGCCCGTGAGCATCCATTGAGGTATGACATGACCCGCACGGTTCATGGTGATAGGATACATTGGCCCTAGGGCAATACCTACAAGGGAAACTGCCACAGCGTCGCCGACTAGTGACGGCACGAACCAGATGACAAATTCGAGCCTTGCCAGGGTGATGCCGTCTGATTAGAGGAGGCATGAACAACAGACAAAACACGTACCCAATTGCAAGGATGGCATAGATGAATAGAACCCGATGTTCACCCACCTGATTGAAATCATGATGTTAGGTTGGAAGCGTATAACTAGGACATGGTGCGTTATTGACTTTTTTGTTGACCCAGAGAAGCGCAACACGGCCCAACATAAGGCCTGGATACTTGAGGAAGACGTTTTTTAAACAATCTGAAGAACAACGTACCGCCAAAAAAGCCGGTAGAGATGTAACCGGATGTTGCCCCGCCTCCTCGTGCACGGACGATGAAGGTCACAATCCATCCTAAAGTTCAACGCCGAAACTCAAGGCCGAATCGGTCAACAAAGTCGAAACATTGCGAACCTCCAATAGTGACTTCAACCCCGATATAAATGAGAGTGAAGAAGGCGAGAAGATGTACAGTCTTTTGAGATAAAATCTGACGAAGCGCGCTGTGACGACTTGTGCCTCTTTCCGGGGCGGGCTGACCGATTTCAATCAAGCATTCTGGGATCCATAGGTGAGCATCAAATATAAACCAATGAAAGATACGTACCATTGTACGTTTTAAATCGGAAAACAGTAGTAAGAAATATAGTGTTTGAAATCGCAATGCCGAGAGAGATGAGATAATGAAATGACCAGTGACGCGCTTGTGCGAATTGTGTCGCAACAAGAGGAGAACATAGTGCACCAAGGCCTAATGAACCCAGCGTCTACATCAGCAAGTGTCTAGAAATTCCTGACACACCATAAGCAGCAGCGAGGATACCCATCCTGGTTTCGGCACGATCTTTTATACTCGCGACATAGCCAATCGCTTGGGAATCCTTTATCCAAAAGATCCAAATGAGCCTGGAACGCATAAAGTTCGCGAGGAGTGGCTGACCTGAATTGCTATGCCGAAACTATTGAGGGCGAAGCAGATAAGATACACCGGGAAGGGTAGACCAGGAGATTGAATGGCGTAGGCTACAACTTGACAGAGAGAGCCTGTAAATTGAGTTAGAATCCTTACTGCCTGCGTTGAACGTTTGAAAGAATACCTATGATGAGAGCCTAACGAGCTATTCGTCAGACGAAACATCATTCATCATTGTGAAAATACAGACTTTCCCCATTCCATATTTCTCGGATAGTGGTACATTTGTCACAGCTCCTAATACGTATCCCTGACAGAAGTGAGTAAATGAATTATAACTCTGCGAAAGTCACTTACTACGCAGGCGAGGACAAAAACTAAAGATACCAAGAAATATCCCACCTACAAGATTACAAACCATGAATGCCTTCCTGCCTGAAAATTTCGAAAAAAGCTACATTGTAAACTCTTTGGATCCTGGGTAGGAGTGGTCCCGTCGAGCCATCGTTCCAGCCAGTGAGGAATAAAGTCCAGCAAAGAGCAGTGAACTGAAGGTGAGTCTTGTTCATCTGCTTCCTTGTTGGTGCAGACGTGTCAGCCTTAGAATCAATATTGGCATATATGGTCTTCTCGCTCCCTTCATCGACCCTCGTTTCCTCGGATGAAGCTGGTTTGTTAACACCATCGACTTCGGCAGGCTTTTCATGCGTAAAATCGTGATTGTGGGTTTGTGCCTGTGACATTATGTGTGAGGAAGCGTCGGGATGATTGGACGACTTCGAAGGTATTGTTTATATTGCGATTTTGTGGGAACAACTGATTTCCTTGAGATTTAGCTTGGATTTGGCTCTAGTTTGACATCGCCTATTTTGCGGTAATGCCCTAATAAAAATCAGACACGTGATGTTCGCAGCCCCCGGATCAAGGATGACAGAAGACCGAGAAGGTTCCGCATGCACATCGCAGGACTGCATCGTGAGAGGGCAGGAGAAGCCTAGTCATAAGGCCAAGGTTATGTTGAAAGATTTTGCAACTTGGCTCAATGCTGGATTCTATGTCGTCATTTTCGGTGGGTTGTTCTCTTTCCACGAGAACTTGGCTAATGACTAAAGAACTGACATGACATGAGAGCGTGGTGTTCTGCTGACGTCCTTTCGTCATCCGCACCGGTTCAGACCGAGGCCGAGTGCATGAGCCCTCCTAAAGAAGTTAATCTGCACGCCGTGGCACTCTCGGAACAAGCGCCCACATCACGGTCATCAAAGACATCATCACTACTAACCTGAACCAATGATGAAACAGAGCGATGAGTAATCATACGCAACAGGTACTCACAAGGGCTGCAAACTTCTGATCCCAAACTTCGACGAGAATGCGCCGGTCATGAATGGAAGCACGGCACTACCTGCCTGACCAAACCCCGCAATCCATCCAATCGAGCCCGTGAGCAGCCATCGAGGTAGGACACGTCCCGCGTGGTTCATTGCGAGAGGATACATCGGTCCCAGAAGCATACCCACTAGGGAAACTGCCACAGCGTCGCCAACTAGGGAGGGTACAAACCAGATGACAAGTTCGAGTCTGATGCCGACCAGTTAGTGAGGTGCGAATGGGAGGGAAAAGATTTACCCGATCGCGAGGAGGGCATAGATGAAGAGGACCCGGCGTTCTCCCACCTGATCCGAGGATGGTGTTAGTTGGGAAGCGTGGAATGTGGTGAATTGCTGACTGTTTTGTTAACCCAGAGAAGGGCAACACGACCGAACATGAGGCCTAAATCGTTTAGATATATAATATGTTGAATAATCAGGGACACATACCGCTGAAAAAGCCGGTTGAGACGTAACCGGAAGATGGCCCACCTCCTCGTACATTGATTATGAAGGTCACAATCCATCCTGGCGTTCAACACCGAAACTCAGGGCCAAATCGGCGAACGAAGTCAGAACATTGCAAACCTCCAACAGTGACCTCGACCCCCACATAAACAAGAATGAAGAAGGCGAGAAGGTGTACAGTCTTATGCGATAGAATTTGACGAAACGTGCTTTCGCTACTAGTTCCTTCTTCCGCCGCGGCTTGGCCTATTTCTACCAAACATTCTGGGATTGATTGATAAGTGCCTAAATACATACCTAGAGGGAGAAAAATATACCATCCTGCGTTTTGAATCGGAAGACAGCAATAAGCATGATGGTGTTTGAAATCGCGATGCCGAGAGAGACGAGGTAATGAAATGACCAACGACGCGCTTGTGCAAATTGTGTCGCGACTACAGGAGCACACAGTGCACCAGCACCTAAATACAAACGCCGCGTCGACATCAGCACGCGTCTGAAAGATTCTTAACGCACCATACGCGGCGTGGAGGAAGCCCATTTTGGTTTCAGCGTTCTCTTTGAGACTTGCGACAAAGCCATTCGCTTGGGCATCCTTCATGAAAGCGTCATATAGACATAACATGGACTTCTTTGAGAGGAGAGGCTGACCTGAACCGCTAAGCCGAAACCGTTGATGGCGAAACATATGACGAACATCGGAAACGGTAAAGCAGGGGCTTGCAAGGCGTAGGCTACGGCTTGAAATAGAGAACCTGCGCTCGCTCAAAATCGTTTATGCGTTGAACGTTTGAAAAAAAAAATACCTATAACGAGAGCCTAGAGAGGTATTTATCAGAAAATCTTCACTGTGAGAGAAACACAAACCTTCCCCAGACCCAGTTTCTCGGATAGGGGTACATTCGCTAAGGCGCCCGATACGAATCCCTGACACAAATTGCTCAATGCGAAAGTTACGACTTGAGACACAAACATACTGTGCAGGCAACAACGAAGATCAAGGACACCACGGCGAATCCCACCTACACCATTACAGATCAATATTTTTCTGTTTAAAATATTCAAGGAAAATATACATGGTAAACCTCTTGGATCCTTGGTAGAAGGGGTCCTGTCGAGGCGTCGTTCCAGCCAGCGAGGAACAAAGTCCAGCAAAGAGTGATGAACTGTATCCGAGCTTTTTTCACTTGCTTCCTGGATGGTGGAGATACCGCAAATTGGTTGGCCTGAGAGTCAATATTGGGATCTCTTGCCACGGTCTTCTTGAGCGTTTGATCGCCCTCCAATGCTACTGGTATCTCGAAGTCATCAAGAACAGGCTTTCTGTGCGTATAATCTTGCAGCTGAATTTCTGACATTGCATCTGAAGAAGCGGACGTCAGTACTTCAAAAAGTGGTCATAATGTTAGTCGGGTGACCGGAACGTCGTAATATGCATATGTACATAAGTTATATATGGCGAGCCCATCGCGAGTTCTGTCAGGTTCAAAAATTCAGACACGAGGCGTTACACTTGTTCCGGTATCGTAGCTTATCAACCGAAAGGGGTTTGTTTGCAAGGGTTGTGTAATTTACTTCTCGCCCTCGTGACTGGTCACATGTTGATCGCAGGGCTTTGGACTAACCTTCATATGAGAGTGTTCAACGCGCTATACAGACGTCCTTTTTGTCCTTCAGTTCGACCGAACCTGCGACGAACTCTCGCGTCACAGGCGTTTGCAAATGGAAAAGCGGTTGAGCAGCGTGCATCGCGGTCAGTTGCAACAGATTGGCTCTATGAAGATTCCACCATCCTTTTGGGGCCACAGGTAGAGAGGGCAAATTCGAATCTCGTGAACCTAGTCAATAACGCGAGGTACGGTGCCGCGAATCGTCTACTTCTTCACCTTCGGGACAGTGGAGTAGCAATAGGACGACATCCTGTTTATCCAAAAGCTGCACTTGCAGCCCTGCAGTGGGATGATCTGAACGGCAGCATGGATCTCTTCTCTGCGTGGTTCTCCCTCGTCCCATACATCCACGAATCAAAATCAGTCCCCAAGCTCCACCCCGTTAGAGATATGCTCAACGCCATTTTACGATCCGGATCTCCGGCGGAGCATCGCGTGCTGGTAAAGGTGTTCGCCCTCATGTGTGCCTCCAAAGGTTATCTTCATCCCATTTACGATGAGGTGGTCAGCCTTATCGTTCGATTCGGGACTCCGAGGGAGGGTGCTACTTTTCTCGTTGAGTACGAGCAGGCCGTGAAACAGTATTATCTAGATACCCGTCCAGGTTCAGTGAATGCAAAGGACAAGCGGTACCGTATCACTTCCATCGAAGTTTGCTGCCAGGCGGGATGGCTGGACGAAGCTCTGGAGATTCTTCAACTGGAGCGGGATTTTGCCTTGCCACATAAGACGTATGCGCTTCTCCTCCAAGCACTTCGTGATGGGCAACGATTCGAGGCTATAGCAGTCGTGGAGCATATAAAATTGCGCGATGAATCACACTATATCAAACAACGCATTGGTTCGCGTTCGTCCGAGGCCCGGAAATCTATACCTTCTGTGTCAAACGCATATGATACCCAATCCTCGCGTGCCTGGAGGCCGACACAGTTACCGACCTGGGCGCCAATGATAAACTCGCGCACGGCAGTCGCAGCAGAACTTCGACAAATTAGAACATATCTATTAGCTGCAGATTCACCCTCTCAAACTCCACTTCTCTCCTTTCTGAGGCGGGCCACACGCGCTGGCATAACTCCTCGCACACTATCACTATTACGCAGAAAAGCAATGTCTGTTCAGGGGCGGCGTGCCACCAGCTGGCTTCATGCCGAGCTCAGATTCCACGCCTCTGAAATGAATCACCTCCAAATCATATCACTGTTCGTTGAACACATGCACATTTCTTCTCTCCGTAATCCGGTGTTTGAGCAAACCCTCCGCCAAATTCTCTGTAAGAACAGCCTACCCTTCCCTACCACTGAAGTTTACCCCAAAGCCAAAATATCTAAGCACGACTACTGGATCATTTATAAAGCCATCATCATTCTCGCCATTCGCCTTCCCGACCCGCTCGCCACCATCCAACCACTATACGACGCATTTCTCAAAAGCACTTCCCTGCACAAAGGATCCACTCGCGTATTGGCGACATTTGTATATGCATTCGCCCGCTGTGGTAATCTGGAAGAAGCTGAGCGCGTGCCGCATGACTTGCGTTCCAAAGGAATTAGTCACAACATCCGAGAGGACACAATGCTCGCATGGGCTTATGCACGTGCGGGAGCTGTGAACAAGGCTATGGCACTGCTGAAAATTATGGAGCGCGGTGTCGGGAAGAACAAGCTGGTGCTGCCCCAGCTTATGGTTTATGGACGGGTGATTGATGGCTTTTTAAAGGCGGGACTGTTTATGCAGGCGCAGAACGTGTCAGAGAAAATGAAGCAAACGATCTTCTACCGCCGGGGATTGAATCGCCACCTAGATGGAGTGTTGGATTCTCTCGAGTCCAAATTAGTAGGTTGTTCTGTTATTGGATTGATAATTCTGATCTCACATAAACTTGTTAAACAACAGGAGGCCTATAAGGCTGACCCCAAGCAAACTCGAGAAATTGCCATGCGCTCCTCGTTTGCTCCTTTCTGACTCTGCACCATGCCAAGATCACAGACAAGTAGTGTCCATTGCTGCACTCGCCCTTCCATTGTAGGCAAGGTGTACCTGCTCCTACCGTTTACGCACGCAAAACTCGCATATGCAGATTCGATGCGAATGCATCATAACATGGGATTCAGTGTGGATCGTAATATTATCGGGCATTGCGATTCACTCTATTTCACTCTATCACGAAGTACAAGGCGCACGGATGTGAGTCTAGTCAACACTCATCTCAACCCGTCTATCGCGCTGTTGTTCTCTGTCCGCCTGTCTTCTCCGAAACCTTGTCTACGAGGGGCGCATCTGCGGCATTGGAGGCAGGAACCTCAAGTTTAGAATTCACGTCCCTGCGTGGCGATCGCATGTCACCTTTGAAACCGATGTAATAGATCCTCGAAATCTCTTCGCCCACGGATTCATTCTTGGAACCCTTCGTCAGTGCAATTTATGATGTCACAAAGTGCGGACATACGAAGAACAAAGAGAGAGAAGTGATGCTGGCGAATGCCGCCACTCGTAACGGATACTCCACTACACTGGTCTCTCCTTCCAAGAGGCTGACATTGAGATGAGGCTTGGTCGCTTCTGCGTCCGTGAAATCGACAATGGTAGGATGATTTACGTATATTCGGAGATGACGCGGGGCCAACTCCCCTCTGCCTATCCAAGCAGTATTAGATACTTCCTGCACAAGTACCCAAAAGGATTGTTTTACCTAGCTTTAATATCACTGATTTTATCCTAACATTTTGTGTGAACGGTATATGGATGATAAGCTTGTGAACAACCACGTAAGACGTCGCGGGGTTAAACAAAAAATGAGGACCAACCTGGTCATCGACACCAGAATCCGCAAACTTCGCAGTATCGTCTCTTTCATCCCATGGTTTAATCACTGCTCTTGCGTCTTCTGGTACTGCCAAATTGAGGCCATACACGCTTTCTCAAAGTAGAGTGAAATAAGAGACCCGAGCCTCAACAAACTCTGACGCAATTTTGAGGCTCACTTGTCTTTATCGATGACCCCGTAGAGATTGGCTATGTCCGTCCCAGCTAAACTTGAAGCTATCGAATCCGCATTGAACTGTGAGTTGTCTGACATATGAAGGTCGGTGCAAAACAGTTGTGAGAAAATCGGACCAGAATACGCACAATTTTCCTTCGGGAACTGTAACTTTTTTCAGCTAATCTATGCTCCGGCTCTGTCGACAATTCAGCTGCACAAGCCGCTGTTCACGCGTGCAACGCGTTCAACAACCGCTTTCAAGAACGAGGCAGGCACTCTCCACTTCACTGGGACGCAGATATGCCAGCTCGGATGAGCCGGTTAAGCAATACGACAAATTCGACCGCCTGTTCGCCTCCCTTCGCCATGGGATGGACGAGGACGAGTTAGCGAAGACAATAGCTGCGCTTGTTCTGTCTACTAGCAGTAAAATAAAACTAGACAAAATCGAAATGTCGGTGCCCCAATACACAAAAGAGTTCAACCGAAATTCGCTGTTCACCAAAGTCAACCATTACCTCACACATCCACCGGAGGACAATTTCGATTCTTTAGCTGCGCAAACCCCGAGTGGTATGGTTGTCTATTAATTCTTCATTGCTGTGGCTTATATTAATACCAGATGCACTCGCGGCTTCATTGGAGGCCGATCAACCAGTATCGTCCACCAAAGCGTACCTCGAACACAATCCGGAAACACTACTAGCAGGGAATGCAATGGAAGTTGCGGAATGTACGTGCTGCCATTCAACGATTTAGCGTACCAATGTTAACCTGGTTATTAGACGATCCAACGCTACCGAGTCTTGTTGACCAAGTCTTGACCCATATCCAGACGGAAGACATTCGGAAAGCACTCGAGAAACTAGAGCTCGAGGACCAGGCGGAATTCCGGAGCTTATTGTTGCAAGTGGTAACTGACTCTGGACAAGAAGACATAGCGGTTCTAGATTGTGTCGCTCGGTTCCTTTCATATCATGGGGCCGCAATTCAATTTCGACGTCAGGCTAAGGACACTGATGTGGATATCATGGAAGAGTTTCGAGCATTAGAGGCTGCAAACCCTATCGAAGATGACGAAGATGGAGAAGATGACGATGTCGGTAAGTGACATTACTACAGTTGATCTCGTGTTTGATTATGAATATAGACATGGAGATGCGTCCTTCTCGCAAACCTGATCCCATGGAACCACTGAAAATACGTCAAGAAGTCGGTAAGAGCTTTGCTAATCTTTCTAGTACACCCTATCAATCCCATATTTACAGACTCCTCCAGCGCACCGCAACAAGAAGATAAATATAACCCATTTCCTGACCTCATGACGCCCGATCCCTTGCTGGACCCACGCGACGTGTTAGACTTCCCTCCAGATAAAGACAGTCCTTTCCATAACCGAGTCACCGTCCGCAATCACACTTCCATCTTTACCGACGCTGCTATAAAATCTGGCTTCGATTTCACGGACGAAAACTACGAACCAACCCGAACTGACGAGACCGAAGAATCCGACAGCTCTCGGGAGAACCTCCCGCTCTCCGAAGCAGAGCTCCAGAAGCTCTACCGCTTTCCCCTCATTCGGCGCCGAATCACGCAACAGACAGGCAAGGGCAAGATTCACCGTCAGTTCGTGCTGATGGTCGTTGGAAACGGCGACGGGCTGGTGGGATATGGGCAGGGCAAGGACGAGGACGCACCCCGTGCAGAGAACAAAGCATTCGCACAGGCCGTACGCAACATGGACTGGGTCGAGCGGTTCGAGAAGCGTACGATTTGGACGGACCTGAACACTAAGCTTGGCGCAACGCAGCTCATTATGCGGCCACGCCCCGTCGGATTCGGATTGCGGTGCAACCCAAATTTGCACCAGGTGTTGAAGGCTGCAGGGATTAAGGATATTAGCGCCAAGGTATGGGGTAGCCGTAATCCGATCAATGTGATCAAGGCGGCATTCCGCGTGTTGCAAGCTGGGCATGCACCATTGGCGATGGGTGATGGCGTTGGGGGCCCGGGTCGGAAGCTGAATAAGGGGACTGGGCTGAGGAGTAAGAGTGATGTCGAGCGGGAACGAGGTCGACAACTGATCAGTTTGAGGAAGTGACAGTTGGTGCCTCGCTACCACTATTACTTATTCACGCATAATAAATTCCCCTTTCAAAACATTGCCCGGGGTTTTCTTCATCACCAGGAATTGCTAGACATTGTCAGAACGACGGGAATTTGGACCTAAACGAATTCAGAAATAATAGCATAACAATGGATTTTGACTTGCGCCGCAAGCCACAAAAATCACCAGTCGAGTATTGGAACCATTTCACACATTCTACAGCGCTACAAGATACTAACAAAATAAATTGAAACTAGCAGTTTAGTGAGAGCGGGCGTGGAATATATAAACGTTCATAATGCAGGCAGAACAAAATGTGGATTTTTGGCTAAAACATTTCCGCAGCAGTTTTGAACTATTTCTTGCAAATGTGACCTCACTGACTGAGCTAACATTTCTTGCAAATGTGCCTAAGTTGTACCGAATTTAAGTTAGCCGATGCATAGGGGGTATCAGGACGCGAAATTTACATAAGACGAGCATATGACCCATGCCTTTGTCATGGCATTTGCTCACTTTGCTCACTCAGCCTGACTCCAGCATGGGCCAGCTCACACATACATTACACAATACTTAATCCCACTACAGTTACTCAACTCTTTAGTTGACTTTGGACCTTCGGCCCAAAGTCAACATTTGGGGGTCACAGTCACACAACTCTTCAGTTGACTTTCTGGATGGAGTGAGTGACTATCAAAATGGTATCTGTATAGAGTACACAATGTGTAAGTTGACTTGGGACCATTGGCCCCCTGTGAAGGGTTAATAGCAGTGTAGAAAATTTGGTCACCTTACTCGATCTCTTCCACCTCCTCTTCATCATCATCAGAATCAGGTGTGAGATCTGGAATGTCTTCCAAGTCCACATCGGCCATAGGCATTGGGCCAGCATGACACTTTCGAGTATGCTATAAGAGTACCTTTCACCCTCGACATTCCTGTCTGCCTTCAGTGAAGCAAGTACAGCAATGAGAGGGACAACAACTCATCATGAGTTCACCTGTCACCCAGTCGACCTCAGGATTGTGGTCACAAAGCCACAGGCAGCCCAAAATTGCCTCCTGCTTCCCCAGTTGGGTCAAAGTGAAGAGAGCCTGTTCACTATGATCCTTGTACCAAAGGACTAGATTGACAACCTCCCAAATTGCCCCGGCTTCATTTGGGGAACTGTCCACATTGTAGACAGGTATGGGTCAAAATAGTGAGTGAGTATTGAGTTGTTTTTGTTGAACCAGGTGCGAATCAATGAAAAGGCCCATGGCACCTGAGTCCAGGAGAGCAGAGACACTGAGTACTTGCCCCATATCCATCACATAGGTAAGCTACAATATGTCAAATGATATGGTCTATCGAACACATACAGTGTATCAAATGATACAGGTTTGGTGGATGCTATCAAATGCTCTAATCTATATATGTGTACCTACTATAGTGACAAATGAATACACTATTACAATGGTTGCTAGACTGAAGAGTAATACATTTAATACAGACATCAGTAGCCTATGAAATAGTTTCAGGCAGTGGCAGCAGCCTTACCAGGATCAGGATCAAGATTGGCATTACACGGCCCAGATTGGCACCATCCACATGATCTGCATGATGAGCGGGACTCACCATATTGACCTGGACCTCAGCATGTATACTCACCTGAATGTTTTTAGGTTCCATCACACCGATCTTGACAGGACTGGCCAGGACCTGAGTATAGATACTCTCCCATGCATGGTTCAGACAGACCTTCCTTCCAGCCCCCCACCTCACTGGTCATTCAAAAATATGGGCCAAGATTCCAAATGGTCCCAGTAATGGATACAGCATTGGGCACAATATTGGCATTCTTTTGGCCAGACCACTTGGAAGTCCATTTGGAAATGCATTGGGCAAATGAAGGGTTATTCAAATCATTAGGATAGTGCACAGGAGACACACTCCTATTGCTCGCTTTGATTCCTTCTGCAAATCTTACTATTGTCATTCTTTGTCTTCTACTGAGACACATATAGTAAATTTACTGTGCAATGTTTACTCTTCTTCTCCCAGCAACCTGCATAGAGACAGCTTCTTGCTGAGCAAGGTAATCAGCTGTTCTGCGGGCATGTCAGGCTGATGTCTGTCCCTGATTCTTGATTTGAAATGATAAAGGGGTCATCTGTTCAAATGTATTCTTCACAGGGGTCTGGCAATCACCAAATGATCCTACCACTGCCGATTCTATGTCTGCTGATTGCACTGTTGCCAATTGTATGTGTGGTGATCCTACCGCTGCCAATTGTCTGTGTGCTGATCTTACCACTGCTGATTGTCCATGTGCCGATCCTACTGCTGCTGATTGTCTGTCTGCTGATTCTACTGCTGCTGATCCTGATGCCAATCTAACTGTTGACAGTTTTAATGCCTTTGCCCTTGCCCTTGCAATAGAATTCTCTGTCCAAGTTCACCTGGACAGTCAGCAAGGTTTAAGTCATTGCAATCTTTCTTGAGTTGATGTGGTGTTGCCTTCCAACAATGATGGATCAAGTGGACATGAAGCATCATTTGCATCATCATTTAAAGGTAATATGGGTGTGATGGACTTCTCATAGATGTGTTGAGGAATGACATACTCTGGTTCACCATCATTCAGACCATTAATTGGCTGTGTTCGAGTCACACCAGCTGTGCAGAGTATGTTTATTGTCATTTGATTGACTTGCACATAGCTCAACTGAGCCAGATCCATGAGTTGCAAGGAATCTGGAGGTTCAGAGATGGGTGCCTGTTCTGCTCTCAATTGTCGGCAAGGTTGTTTTTGCTGTTGTTTCACTTTTGCCCTTTTTCTGCCTCTTGATTGACCTTGGGGCTTGGCATCAACATTGGAAATGGCATCAACATTGGGATGCAGGCCAGGATGGACTCGGCATCAGGTATTGCATCACCATTCCATCATCCACTGCATTTGGAAATGCATTGGGAAGGTGGAGGGTTATTTAAATTATTAGGATAGTGTGCAGGAGACACACTCCCATCAATTACTTTGATTCCTTTGAACCCGAATGCTCTTTCAGGGCCCTGCACTGTTTGTTGCTGCAGAATGTGGTCAAAGAAATCTTCTATGACACTCTTGTGCATGTTCCATGGGTCTCTGAATTTGAACTTTCCTGGGAGATATTCAGGATTGATGAATAAAGAGGTTTGGTCAGCAATTGCTTTGAATGGGATATGGCAACTATGGCCATTGTTGGCTAGTTCTGCATGGAGATAAGTAATGGTTTGTAGCATGAGAAGTCATCATACTGTAATGCTGCCCAACATACAACATAAACCATTGCTCCAGCTCTTTTTTCTTGTATTGTGATCCTTTCCATGGTGTGGGCAAAATAGAGAACCCATCCTGAGTCATCAGAAGTCAGATTTGTGGTGTGGTGGTGTTAGGTTGCATTGCCGACCTTGAGGCAATGTCTGATGCATGTTGATAGTACTCAACCCAGGAAAACCACCAAAACAGCCAATCAGGCAATCAATGATAATTGCAATGAGTCAGAGGAAGGGAGCAAGACATTCTGAATGTTCGTAGTCAAACCTATGAATTTATAACTAGTGGGTACTAGTCGCAAAGGCAGTGCTATAGGGGATGAAGGTATTTGATGAGGTCTGATGGGGTATCGATTGATATTGAGGACGATTGATGAGATCAACAGCAATGAGTTCTATCACTGATGGTCAAAGTGTGAGTTTCAAGGACTTTTTGATAGGTCGAAAGTATACAAAGGCTATAACTGATAGCTAGGATGTATTGGAAGGGTCGCTAGTGCTAACAATCAGAAGATCATTGGAAGACTGACGACGATGATGGTCGCAGAGTTTTCTCGTTGATCAAGAAAACTTGTAGGGGTTTAGATTGTTTTAGAGGATAGATCTGATTTTTAGAACTTAGTACAAGATGATAGATGAAGACGATTTCTTGTATTTTTCAGTAGATACTACAGAGTTTTATATGTTTCAAAGAAACTTTCTAAAATGGAATGAGAAACATGTGTGGAACATGAGGCAAAAGATATGAGTTAAGGCACAAGGCCAAAAAGGAGACTGGAATCTGAAGAAAGAAGAGATGTATCATATGATGAAAGAGTAATAAAGGGAAAGAACTAAAAGAGACTGTCCTTTGTGTATAAATTGCGCTAAGTCTCACAATAATCTGTCCTATGGGTTCTGTATGCAATAGGGACTTGGAACGAGGCTGACCTATGATCAGCAGGTTTGGGCATGAGTTGGAATCCTTCCTGGTGCATGGTATTTCACCATATAGATAACAAATGCAGTGCCTGATATTGCTTGTAGTCTCTCAATATCAATCGATAACCTCGACGATGGTCAACGATGTTCGATTGCGGTCATGGCTGTTCAAATGTGATCAAGGATGTTCAATGGTCATTTAGGTGGATTTTAGTGGCTTTCGGGGTAGTCCTAAGATTTTGCAATGTGGGCTCTTGGTATGATCAATGTCGCTGGTGATGTTTTGATGTGGTCGATATGATATCACAATTGATAGACTAGATTGCACTGCATCTGGGACATCATAGGAGTTAGCTGATATGATTAGAATGTGATTAGAATAATGTATTAGCCTTTGAGCTGAGGAGACAACCTATCAACATAAAGCCTTGACATAACTCACGAGGTTCTGCTTGAGCTCTGTGATATGATCATGATAGGTGTTCAGAAATGATTGTGCAGAGGTAGCCATTAAAGAGGTGACATTGTCATGACTGTAATCAGCATTGGCATTGGCATCACAATTAAAGATTCCACCATGCATCAACAACCATCAAACCATTAGGTGCAGTATGGGCTGTAAATGTCACAGACAGCACTCCCATTTCTAACCAGTGTTGTCAAGCACTCCTCTACATGCTTACACAGGTTTTTCTCTGCTAGTCTGTGAAATGTCAGTCACTATCAGCATCGGCAGCAGCAACAGCATTAATGTACCTTTACTTTGTCTGCTTGGGATAACCTTCCTGCACCATTTTATCCTGCTCGATCTCAAGGATTACCTTTTCCTCTGCAGTCATGTTGTTAAAAACACTCTTGATGGCTGGCAGTCACATCTGGAACCATCCAGGTGTACTTGTGGTGGCATTCTCAATACCTAGCAGGTTTCCGATCTCTTTCAAAACTTGACCCTTGTATAAGGCCCAAATGGCTTCTGATCGCTTCACTTTGAAGTTGTTTGATTTGCATGAGTAGCCCTTCATCATTTGCCAGTTGTTTGAAAGCCAGGTTGTTAGTTCCTGGTGATGTGATCAAAAATAGAACCTTCACATGCTTCAAGTTAATGGTTCACCTTGGCATGTAGGCAACTCTCCTCCTCATCCATTGGGGCCCTCTTGATTGACACCCAGTAATTAAATATGGCAGGGAGAATGTCACACTTGAGTAAATTGCAACCAGCCAGCTTTGGATTCCTGTGATTGGAATGCATCTCTATAAGGCTCGATGATCCTCTGCTCTTCAACCATATATCTCCCCTTGCAATACTGTCTCACACCCAGGTTCTCTGATGGCTCAGGCAGCATTAGAGGGGGATTGATGTGGAGGAAAGAATGATTCTTGTTATCATCAGGCATAATATATTATTGGCATGAGGATAACATGAGGATTACATGAGGCCAATAGTACAAATAAATAGTCCATCACTGCAATCGATTCCCCCCAATCATTATGAGCCTGACAAGAGCTCCTTACAAGAGAAAGAGAAGATCAAAGAAAAATGCACCTTTGCATGAGGACCATGATGATGCAGTCACTGTTACACATGTAGAAGTTGAGGTCAACATGCAACATGAACCAAAAACAAAGTGTATCAAGGTTCCCTTGCCTCTGGTTACAGAAGAACATGGTGAATTGAGTTCAGCTGGTATCCATGACAATCCAGGTCTTGCTCTAGAATGGGATGTGCAAGAACCTCAGATGGTTGATGAGCCAGTTCAGCCATGGATCGGCATGGTCAGTTTCTGACATGGATTGACTTATTGAGGCTCATATACAACTGTATTGCATACAGAACCTGCTGGATGGATTATTGTAAGACTTAGCATGGTTTATACACAAAGGACAGTCTCTTTTTAGTTCTTTCCCTTTATTACTCCTCCATCATATGATACATCACTTTCTTCTTTGGATTCCAGTCTTCTTTTTGGCCTTGTGCTTTAATTCATATCTTTTGCCTCATGTACTACACATGTTTTATTTTCTTTTTAGTACTATATCTTTAAAATGTATATAGATTTGTACTAGTTACTTAGAAAAAAAAGGAGAATAAGTTACCCTCTCCCTTATCATTTGATTTAAGAGCTGTCCTCTTGAGTTTTAGCCTCACATCGTATCTCTAGGTTCTGCAAAATATTGCGAACTTCTTCGAACTATTGTATTCACTCCTTGTTTTATCGCAAATCACCTATCACCTCTTAACAAACACTTCTTATTTGCTATATTCACTTTTCGACATACCTCAACATTAGTCTGACTCTTTTGAGCTTCCTGGAACTCACTTTGAACCTCTTTAAACCTCTCCGAACTTTCTTCGAACTACTTTGCATATCTTTGAACCTATTTTGAACTCTTTTGAACATCTTCATATGCCTTTAGAGACTATTTGCAACATTTCTTACCATTTCACATCACTAAACACAATGTTTGGATATCAGCGGTGATATCTAGTACCAACTTGCACCCTGCCTCTGACTCATGTTATACCATCCGAAGCCATTTAGCAGGTTTTGTTTGGGTTTCAGGGTTGAGTATTATCACCGATGCTGCCCCTACTCCTGATGCCACCCCTGCTGTGGATACCAATGATGAAACTGATGATCTTTATGCTGATGCACACACTGCCCTCACCCAGCCCACTGCCACTTATGCTGCTATGTTCTGGGAAGGGGAGGATGATGCATCAGAAGATGCCGATCAGCCTACCACATTTCAGGCAGCCATGGCTTGGCAGGTTCATCATTCATCATCAGCATCTTCCCACACCAGTTCTCCAACTGGCTTTGATGCCACCACCTTTTACCTTGAAGCTTCTAATTCTCCCTCTTCATCTCCCTCTGCACCTCTCCTTTCAACTGCTTTCCCCACTGCATCTGATGCAGCTGATGTTTTCCTCTCATTGTCAGAGACTCATTCAGAGGCTGATTCAACTGGCCCCGATGCCAATTCTGATGATGATCATTTCCAAACTGGGTCCTCCAGCACCTCACAGATAAAGAACCCCACTCCTTCTTGCATCACACTCCTGATCTATAGTCATGCAGACTTCAGTTATGCAAGGAGCGCAATCTGACCATACAAAAGGTTGTGGAAGAAGTTTTCGAGCTGTTCCAACCAATGGCTCGAAGTGAGTGAGTTTCGTGGGGTGGAGAGTTGCTATTCATAGATTTAGCTGAAGAGGTCAAACACAAAGGAAGGGAAGAGGAGGAACGATGAATTCAGGAGGAGCAGGAGGAGATTCTAAGAGTGAAAGATGTAGCAAAGAAGGCAAAGATCGAGGGTCGGAGGAGGGCACTGGCAGATGCTCGAAACATGCTTCAAGCTGAATTTTGCACAAAAAGTATCTTGAAGGAAGAATTGCAGAGGCAGAATGTGGAGTTCGAGGCTGAGGGAAAAGTTATCGAGAGGGCAGAGGGAGGAGACGAAAACAAGGATGAGGAGGAGCTGCCTGTGGTGAGGGTGGCAAAGCAAAAAGCTGCAGAGGTCGAAGAGGAGGAGGATGGGGAGGAAGAGGTCAAGGGGGTAGAGGATACGAAGTGGGCCAGGGTCAAAATGAATGGGCTGCTCAATTTTAAAGGTTCCATGGGTTGTTTCATCTGAGTTGGATAGTTTTTTGAGGTGCTAAAATTTTTGTAGTGCAATCAATGTGCTGGGTTTAAGTCCCAGCCATGATGTGTCATCAAGGAGGGCACTCCACAATGTACGAAGTGCACCCAGGAGATACAAGGGTGTTACTGGGATGGAGTATCAAGGAGGGGCCTTTGAAAAGGCAAAGCAAAGAAGTTCAGAGTCATGAAACAGGATTTGTATCTGAAACCAGGTATGAATTTTGTTCAAAGTTGTTGTAAAGTGATCTAATTTCTAAAAGTCCATCAAATCCATGTTGTGGGCCCTTTCAAAGATATAGAGCCAGTTGTGGAGCCTTCGAAGCCATCGAAGGAAAAGAAAAAGTTGTTGAAGGAGAAGGGAAAGGCGAAGGCAAGGGAGTTGTGGGGGTTTAAGGATGCTGAGGCTTCGAATGAGGTCGGCATTCATCATTGAGTGCTGATGACTAGATTGGCTGAGATGAAGGTGGAGATGGAGATTCTGTCTAGGCAGATAGAAGTAGTGGAGGAGATGTTAAGAGAGTGGAGTGAAAAACTTTTATTGTATTCCTTTTGATTTGGAATTAGAGTCTTGTGAGTTTTGAAAGGTAGTGATAAGAAAAGTAAAAGCGAAAGGAAAATAAGGAAAAGGTTAGTTATTCATTTTCGAAGTCCCAAAAGTTTTCAAAAGTATCTTTGTGAAAGTTCAAAGTTGTTCAAAGTTGTTCGAGACATTCAGAGTCAATATTGAGGAGTTTTAGTGGAAGGAAAACAAGCATAGGGCATTTTTGAGGGATATTGAGGTTGAGATTGAGGTGAGCAAAGGCCTACATGAGCATATAGAAGCAAAAGCTGTCAAAGCTATTTTGAAGAATGTCAAGCATAGTAACATGTGTTTGATAAATAGAACAAGGTCAAAATGCGAAAAAGAGCAATGAAATATGCAAATTTAATCAATGTCAATGATACTAATCATGATTGTAATAAGGGTTGAGAGACTGGTCAAATATAAATCAGATGTAAAATTGAGAGATCGAAGATGAGGTCGAGAAGATATTCATTGGCAATGGATGTAATAGAAATTTTGGCAATGAGGGGTAGACAAATTTCAAGGCAATGACTGTAGATATATGATGGATATGAAACTTCGAGCTTTACACTGGATTTTGAGGGAAAATGTGAACATGAATCTGGTGATGAGGGTGAAGGCAATATCAAAATATATGATAAAACAGAAGATGGTGCAGATGACAAGATTGAAGATGAAAATATCAGGAGAGGCAAACAGAAAGTCAGGATCGAAGTGGGTGATGATGGGGATAAATATGACAAGGATATCAGAGGTGAGGTTGAGCTAGATTGGGAAGGCAAAAATGGTGTCAGAGGGTGAGTCAAAGTTAAAAACAGTAATTTGAATATTTTGCATTCTTTGGACGATGTCAAAACTGTCAAAGGTAATACGATTGGTGTGATAGGTGAAGGCAAAATTATTGAAGTTGAAACTGGTGCAGATGACACGATGGATAAAGGCAAAGCTGGCGAGACCTATTATGGTGAAGTCGATGCTCATGAATCAGGTAGAACAGGGTCAATCAAACTTGAAGGATTTTGAAGTGTGAAGCTTTCTCATATAAGGGCAAGCTTTTTTTTGAGAGCTAATTCCTGTTCAAGTGCTGCAATACGAGCTTCTAAGTCATCCAAAATGTTTGAGCTGTGATGTGTATCATCAAATATTTGGTTCAATGCCATTGAAAGTGCTATATTGGTGAGGAACAAGGTCAGAACAGAACTTTTGGGTGCTGATCTGATTGAAAGCAAAGCTGTGAAAACCAATGCAAAGTTTGTTGCTAAATGTTTGAAAATGTGCAAAGCATCTTCAGAGTTGATCCATGTGCTAAACTGTAATGAATTTGAGGTCAAAATCAATTGCTGGGGTATGGAGTATGAGTTTGAGGATGCTATAACAAATTTCATGGCATCATGGATATCATTCAGAGTGCATGGGTCATCAGGATAATGATCAGGGAACTTTACTTTGAGATGATCCACAATTTGAGTTTATAAGTCTGTTTGAAAGCCTCAAACAAAAGCTCAACTTTGTTCAGCTTCTGAAAGTCTGTGTTTCAAGCAAAGAAAGTTTGTAACATTGTAGAATGACCTGTAATAAGCTTCTAAATCACTTGAGTCAAAAATACCAATGTGAAGCTGCTTGCCAATGAGTGTATCCATGTCCAAAATGCTGTATTTTCATTTATCTTCTGATTCAGGATAGAACTTGTATACTGCAATGTGGAATGCGTTAAATGTGGTGCTGGGCTGGTACTCTGGAAGTGATTTCTAGAGTTCATAAGGATTGATGTTGACATATCTGCAAACATGCTTCTTCTTTGGGTTCTGATCTGTAATACCGCAAGTCATGAATAAAAATTTGAGTTCTTCAAAATTTTTCAGAGTTCTCTAGGCTGTTTCAAATCGAATTTCAGAGATGTCGAATGACCATGAGCTGGCATAGAGGACATCGACATGTTTGAAGTGGATTTTGGAGGTTGCAAAGTCAAAATTTGTGTGATATCAGGTCTCGTATGTTTTGAAGTCGAAAATGGTAGCCAGATAACAAAGCAAAGGACAAAAGAGAGCAAAAATGATATTATTGATTGTTGGATACTGTATCGAGATCTCCTGGCTGTTCAGAAGGGTTGGAGGCACTATGAGTTCAATGCAAAGTCAAAATCATTGAGCCCCCTTTGGTGAAATGAGCAGTAGAAAGGATGGGAGGTTCAATGATGGAATAATTTAGAAACCCCTTGTGGTGGGCTCCAAAATGATAATACTCAACCTGGAAACCTAACAAAAACCTGTTAAAAGGCTCAAGAAGTATAACACAGGCTAGAGAACTGGTGCGATTTGGTACTAAATGTCACTGCTGATATCCAAAGATTGTGGTTAGAGATGTGGAATGGTAAGACATGTTGCAAATAGTCTGTAGGAGCATATGAAGATGTTCAAAATAGGCTCAAAATAGGTTCGAAGATGTTCAAAGTAGTTCAAAAAAGGATCAAAGAGGTTTAAAGAGGTTTGAAAAGTTTTGAAGGAGTCAGACTGGTGTCGAGGTATATCAAAGAATGGATATAGCGAATTAGAAGTGTTTTTGAGATACACAATAAGTCAAGAAGCTAATATGAAAGTTTGAAGAAGTTCACGATAATTCACAGAACTTAGAGATACAAAGAGAGGCTTGGACTCAAGAGGATGGCTCTTAAATCAGATGATAATGAAGGGGGTAACTTTTTCTCTGTTGTTCTAAGTAACTAGTACAAGTCTATATACATTTTGAAGAGATAGTACTTAAAAAGGAAATATAACATATGGAGAACATGAGGCAATATACACAACAATAAAGAACTTTGTAAATCATAAAACAAATGAGAAATAATAATATTTGAAATGTACAGTATCCCCATATAGTAAAAATACTTATCTTATTGCTTCAATATATTATTGTAATCCAAAAGCACTATTATTACATCCTAAGTCTTTTGTTGTCTCTCCTCTGGTCCAGTAGTGCTCAATATGTGATGCAATGATTCATGCCAGATGTGCCATTGATGATACTCAGCCTGGAAACCTAACAAAAACCTGTTAAAAGGCTTAGGAAGTATAACACAGGCTAGAGGAAGGGTGCAAGTTGGTACTAAATACCACCACTGATATCCAAACATTGTTTTTAGTGATACAAAATGATAGGGAATGGTGCAAATAGTCTGTGAGAGTATACAAAACAGTTCAAATGAGGTTCAAAATAGGTTCGAGGACATCTGAAAGAGTTCAAAAATAGTTCAAAGTTGTTCAAAGTGAGTTCAAAGTGAGTTTGAGGAGGTTCGAAGATGTTGAAGTAATGTCAAGATATGTTGAGAAGCGAATATAACAAATAGAAAGTGTTTGTCAAAAGGTGATAGGTGATTTGCAATAAAATGAGGAGCGAATATGATAGTTCAAGGAAGTTCATGATATCTCACAGAACTTAGAGATATGATGCGAGCTAAAACTCAAGAGAACTGCTCTTAAATCTGACGATAGTAGAGAGGGTAACTTATTCTCTGTTCCCCATTGCTTTTCTATTGTTCTAAGTAACTAACACAACTCTATATACAATTTGAAGAAATATTACTAAAAAGGGAACAAGAACATGTGGAAAACAAGAGGCAATATGCACAGCAATAAAGGTATTGTAAAACTCAAAACAAATGAAAAATGATAATAAGTGAAACATACATTGTCCCAGTATAGTAAGAGTTCTTGTTCTATTGCTTTAATATATCATTGAAACATAAAAACGCACTTATCACATTCTAAATCTCTTGTAGTCTCTCCTTGTGTCCAGTGGTGCTCAATATGCGACAAAATGGCTTATTCTGGTTGTGCAGCATATATCAAAAGGGTTTTAGAAACAGCTATGTGGCAGCTGATGTTATTCAAAGTAGTATGAAGTCATTTGAAGTGTTGCAAAATCATTCGAAGTTGTTCGAAGTCATTCAAAGTAGTGTGGAATAAATCAAAAAGAATTCAAAGTCGATTTCATAGTGTTCGTAGCAGTTTGGAGGGTCTGTTGTAGTGTGTCAATACAATTGGAAGCTTTCTCTAGACCTTAGAGCATGCAGTGGACCTATCACCATGTGTTAGGAAACAGTCTCTGAACATCCCTATTACATAATAATATTTTATTTTATTTTTATTTTATTCTATTACACCAAATTATGCTACCAAATGCCTACAAATGCTACATTTGTCAGCATGGAAATTTTATATTTACATGCATCAATATGTATGCACATGTATGCGTGCATCAGTAACAATATAGTACAATATCTGTAACATAGTATATAAACTTAAAATATACACCTGGGGAACCTCAGTTGTGGTAGAAGTTTCTCCAGAATATGTAGTTGAAGAAATTCTAGACTCACATCTTTGATAAAATAAATTGGAGTTTTTAATAAAGTGGAAGAACTACACTGATAAAAATAACTCATGGGAACCTGAAGAGAATTGTAAGTGAGTGCATAATGCGATTGCCCAATTCTTTAAACTTGATCCAAATGCTCCATGTTGCATTGCTAGAATGGTATATGAGGAGATGGATTTCTGGCCTTACCAAAATTTCACAGAGGAAACAGATGCAATATTTTCTTGCCTGGAAGACGAGTCATAAAAGGGGGGTAATGTTAGAAAACAGACCCATTATATAATTAAATTTTATTCTATTTTATTATATCAAATTATGCTACCTATGCTGAAGAATGCTACACTTTGTTAGCATGAGAATTTTATTTCGCACGCATCAATATGTATGCACATGTATGAGTGCATCAGTAATAACATTGTACAATATGTGTAACATAGTATATAAACTGTAAATATACACCTAGGGGACCCCAGTTGTGTTCTCTTAGGTATTCCATTTACACTTGTGGTGCCAAAAGCCTTTCTCAACCAACTCACCTATTAATAACCCTATCCATCAAAACCATCAAAACCCCCATCATGCATGTGGATCCTGCCCCTTCTTGTAGAGAGAACCTGCACAGTCAAGCTAGCAGATAGTGGGTGTCACCCTAGCAGCTCAGTCCGACACCTAGATTCCTTTGTGCATGGTGCCCATCTTATTCCAGTTTATGGATTTCACTATCTCCCTATTAACTTTCATCATCCTTAGTCTCTGGATGCCTTTGAAGCTTATCATGTTAACAAGTACATTCACTATGATGCAAATAAAATTGTAATTTAAACTTACAGTATCACAGAAAAAATGACAGTGTGTAGTAAAGTCTTTGTATCGTGATAGCTGTGGCAGAAATGAAGTTTATGGCAGTGGCATGGCAGGATGTGGCAACACTGGCTCCATACAAGCCATATATGTCATACATGCCATATGCTGCCAGTGCTGTTAGACAGGGTGTGGTTTTCCTGATGTAGATTACCAATCAACACATCAAAGTACATATAAATATTTGCATATGGTGTGGTGTAGTTCACTTAATCACCACCTAATTTGTGCAGGGGCCAAATTGATCTGGGCAAAAAATTTTAACCCTTAACCTTTCTTTTGGCAAATTTCTAGCTGTAAACTGTGAAAAGTTGTTGTCTTTGCCCATAAACCACTGCCAGATCACTGCTGCAACATTTCAGTGGAAAATTTCAAGTAATTCTGCATATTGTAGTTGTCTATTATGGTAATAATTATGTCCTGTTATAGTAATAGGCCAATCTGAAAAGGCAGAAAAAAAGATATCTCCTTCAGTTTTGAGTTGTTTGAAATTTCCTCTGGCCAAGATATCCATCTTGAGCATTTTTACCAGAGGAAGAGTAAATTGGCTTTTTTTCTGGCATGATTTTTGTTTGCACAAATTAGGTGGTGGCTCAGTGAATTGCACTATAGATATCTTTCACAATACAAGTTCATTTACTACTCTTCAAGTCCCATTATTTTATCCATAGCTTGACCTGATGGGCCAAGTCGATGTAACCCTGTTGTATCTCTTTATTTTCTGATCTAAATTCCATTTCAAGTCCATTTTCCTTCTTAAGGTTCAGTCTTCCATCTGCAACCCATAGATGAATGGCTGTCAATCTTTACATGGATCCACAGTGATTACAATAGGATAAAAGAAAGTGAAAGTGCTACATACATTGCAGGCCCAGATTTGGTTATCCCTGAACCATCTGAATTCAAATACCCTGCAACATTCAACTTTTGTTTAATTTCTGCCATTAATTCCTTGTACTTCTTGGTTGGGTGGACTTTCTCATGTGACAACCATATGCCCTTCCATGTGTTGTATATTTGTGTCCACTCTTCATACTTTATGTCCTGTGATGACAACTTCTTCCAGCTGTTCTGCACTGTGAGACTAGTACCCTGAAGCACTGGGCTTTTGAGTGCATCATATAACTCTGATGGTTGAAAGCTTTACAGGGATGCAGAATCAGTATGACAGGATGGAAGACAGTGAAAGTGCTACATACCTTGCTAGATTGTCTGGTATGAAATTCAAATACTGGGCTCTCCTAAGCATTTCCTCGATCTTCTCTAGGACTTTTTCAAGCAATGCTTTGTCAACTTTGTTCCCAGCACACACAGTTAAGGGGTCTGGGAGTACATATATGGAATGCAAGTTGTCATTTGCAGGTCCCTGTTGCCTGGAAACCAATATTTAAAACATGGAACAAGCAGAGAAAGAATGTAGATTACTCATTGGGCCTAATTAGCAAGGAAGAGGGTGTGGGCAATGCTATGGAACTGGCAGTGAACCACGTCATTATGAGAAGAGTCAAAGTATGAACCATGTGTATAGCTAGCGGTTAGTGAGATGTAGTTTTGGAGTTTGGTTATATTGGTTACAATGGTTAGGCAGGTAGAAATAAGGGAAGAGATGTGACAGATGACAGACATACAGCACCATGGGTCAAGGAAAGGATTGTGAAGGTATTTCATATGCTTTGTCATGGAATGACTATCTAACACTGCTTTTCCAGACTGTTCAAAGTGCGGGCGAGGACCAATGTAGTGCAATGTGTTCAGATAGCACAGGAAACACATGGGCTGGTCATAGGAGTGCACGCAGCAAGTTACTCAGAGTGCTCAATCTTGGCAATTATTGCCATCACATGCAGAACACAATCAAGGATCTCAACAAGCTTCCAGAATTCAAAGATGTAGGCTGTAATTACCCAACTTATCACTGCCTGCTCACATGTTCCTGTTAGTACATGGCAAATCTGAAGCAAACTATCCGATACTTCAGCAAATCAAATTTTGCCACTGCTCAGCTGCAAAAGGATCATCAAGACAATGGGACATTGGAAGGCCTCATTAAAATTGGAAAGACATGGTTTGTGACTCACTGGTCATCTTCTGTTTCTCTTGACAAGAATTTGACATTTATAAAGAACATGACTGCCAATGGAACAATGAAGCCCAAGGCCATTAGACTCAAATTTTATGTATGAATGTACTAATTGGGCCTTGGTCTAGAACAAAGCTGTGCATGATTTTTTTGCGAGTCGTGGATGCCTTGCAAAATTCCAAGTTGACCTCACAATATACATTGTGATTGTGGAACCTATTGCACATTCCCTTTGGTCCTTGGAATCTCCCCATGCCAATGCTGCTGATGTATTCATCAGTCATTGCAGAGAAGGTGCTGAATGTGGTTGGCATGGGTGCCTCATGTGAGTATATTGTGGTTGGCAACTCGATTTCTTCTGCATGTTTGCTGGCAAAACGTATGGAGGTACCCATTAAGAATGTTGTAATGTGTAGGAGTGGGGTGAAGGTGAGGATTCTGAACAAGACGATCAAGTAAAATATAAGCATAGCAATAATAGCGGCACTGAATATGGCGCCAAGGCAAATGACAAGGGTGAAGTTTTTCATCATGACGGTGTGGGTTAGGTGGTGCAGTGATGAGGTGGGTTGTCACGTGTAGGGTTTCTAGGGCAGAATAGCACCGAGTGTTCAGGGCACCAAAGTCAGCAGTGGGGGCATTGGTATCGCAGGCAGTGGGATGAGAAATGCCTGATTTGGGTGCAGGTGAAGCATATGGAATTCTGCATCCACTGAGGTGCAGGAGGGTGTTCAGGCATGGGTGGCCTTGGATAAGGCATCAGTGCACATGGTGGCAATGGTGGTGATGGTTGTTCTGGCACCATTGCAAATTGTTCCTCTTCTTCATCATCAGAGCTTTCTACAATGAATGCATGGTGGGGTGTGGGCACCCACTCTCTAGGTCTGTATCATAATGCCTGTTGATCCAAATCTCTCATGAGGAAAAGTAAATCGAGGTGATATGCTTCCTGTGAAAGACATTGAAATACCCACCTGAGAGTGGAGATCGCTCAATAAGTCTCGAACAGGTTATTCGGTCCCATTGAGCAAGGCTCGGTCATGGGTTACAAAAAGCAGTCTCTCTTCATTTCAGGAGTTGTCTGCATCTCGGACAAAATCCAGGATCAAGTCAAAAGTTTATACTGGGTTGGGGTCAGGTGTAATGCTCATGACAAAGTGTAGAGGGCGATTCATGTTTGTATAGGGTAGTGAGTGGATTTGTATTCCTCTAGGATTTCAGAGGCATTTTTTAAGTGTGCTTCAGGTTCCCAGGTGTTCTCAGCTGTGCCATAACCCTTCCACTTTACCAAGAACTGGGTTCCTCAGCCCCTTTTCCTGTGAGCTAAAATTGTTTTAACCTTGTGTTCCAATTCTCCCTTGATCAGCTCAGGGGGTGGGGAAAAAAGGTTCAGCCCATGTGTTTCATTCTCCTTGAAATGCGAGAGAAGTGAGGCATGGAAGACAGGGTGAATTTTCCACTGTGAAGGAAGTCTTAATTCATAGGCATGGGAGGATATTACCTGGGTAATAGGAAATGGCCCTTCATGCTTCAGAGTGAGTTTCCTGGTTGGGTATCCCAGTTTTAAGTTCTTTGAGTCCAGCCAAACCTTCTCTCCTACTACAAATGGTCAGAAGCCTCGACCCTTCATCCGATCATGACTTGTTGGGACAATTCATGTGCTGCTAGGGTTTCTTGTCACACATTTCCTAACTTGGCTATCCTCTGCTCGGTAGCTGGTATGTTCATTTTTTCGTAAGTCATGGGTATGGCCCTGGGGTTGGCTCCCATTATTATGTAGAAGGGGGTATTTTTGATTGCCAAGTGGTGCTTCTGATTATGGGTGAACTCAGTGGTAGTAAGGTGTTTTTTCCATTGTGAGGGCTTATTTGCACATAAGATCCAGAGGTAGATCTCTAGTTCCTGATTGACCCATTCAGTCTCCCCATCAGTTTGTGGGTGATAGGCAGTACTCATGGCCAATTTGATCCCCAGGAGTCTTCCCAGCTCTTGGAATGTGTTAGAAGCAAATCGGAGGTCACGATCAGATATGATTTTGTTGGGTAGGCCAAATCTCTTAAATACATTGTGGAGGTAAAGGTCCGCTGCCCCCAGTGCATCGATAGTTTTATTGCAAGGGATGAAAATTACCCCCTTAGTAAGGCCATGGTCTACCACAACCATGATGGTGTTGCATCCATCGTTCATTGGTAAGTCCATGATAAAATCCATGGTCACCAATGCAAATGGTCGTGTTGCTTCAGATTTGATCAGGAGTAGTGGCGGTGTCATGGGATGCGTGTTGACCTTTATCTGTTGACAGGTAGCACATCCATCAACATAGTTCTTGATGAAAATGGTCATCCTGGGCCACCAGTAGTCTCTTCGGACCAGTTCCAGTGTTTGGAACCGGCCAGGGTGCCCTGTAAGTAAATTATCATGGTATTTTTCCACAATCTTTCTCCGCAGATCCTTGTCATCTGGGACGTAACATTGGTCTTTAAAAAAGACCGTCCCATCATCCTCCATCTTCCAGTCTTCTACCACCGACTTAATCAGTGGAGTTCCTCTTTCTTTGATGGCCCTTACTATCTCCTTTAGTAGGTCATCACCCATCATCCTTTCTGCTAATAGATCTTTTAATTCTGTGTTGATTCTTTGTGTGAAGATTTCATCCTTTAGTAGGATAATGTCATCATTATCGTTGTTGATCTTGGGTATGTGATCTCCCTATTGGGATAGCACATCTGATTGAACCATCATCTTCCCAGGCATGTGTACCAATTGTAAATTGAATTGCGACAGGAATAGACTCCATCTGGCCTGTCATCTGTTCAGCTTTTGTGCCATTCTGAAATACATTAGGTTCTTATGATCAGATAGGATTGTGGTTGGGTGTTTGGATCCTTGGAGATAGTGTCTCCAGGTTTCCAAGGCTTGTATTATCCCCAGCAGTTCGCAATCATAGATCTCATAGTTTTGTTCAGTAGCAGTGAGTGAGTGAGAGATATATTTGCATGGGTGCCAGTCACCATTAGTATCCATCTGTTTCAGGATGGCTCTGGTTGCATATTTCGACATGTCACTTTCCACTATGAAGGGTTTCTCCATGTCAGGCATGAGTAGCATGGGTGCCTCTGAAAATTTCCGTTTTAAGGTTTCAAATGCACTTTGGCATTTGCTCATCCAGTTGAAGGGTTTGTCCTTCCTAGTTAGGTCATTTAGCAGCTTCGTGATAGCAGCGAAGTTGCCGATGAATCTTCGATAAAAGTTCCCAAAGCCCAGAAATAATCTGACTCCTTGACATTTGTTGGAGATGGCCAGTCTCTGATCTCACTAAGCTTCATCGGGTCCATAGCCAATTGATTGGGCTTCAGGATTAATCTGAGGAATTTGACCTCTTGAATGTCAAATCTGGATTTTTCAGGCTTTAGGAAGAGATCGTTCTCCCTCAATCTTGCCAAGACCCTCATTGTCCTTTCCTCGTGCTCCTTTTGATCTTTTGAGAAGATCAAAATGTCGTCCATGTAGATAACTATCCACCCCTCATTCAGCATGTTGCAGAAAGTGTCATTCATCATGGCCTGGAAAGTGGCCAGAGAGTTGCAGAGGCTGAAGAACATGACCTTGGGCTTGAACAGCCCCTTGTTGGTCTTGAATGCGGCCTTCCATTCATCTCCCTCCCTAATCCTTACATTGTGATATCCCCATCTGATGTCTAGTTTCATGAACCACTTTGCCCCTTTCAGCTTATCAAGCAGATCGCCGATCAGTGGCAGGGGGTAAGAATTTTTAATGGTTCCTTCATTTAAGTACCAGTAGTCTTGGCAGGGTCATAGCGCATCAGAGTTTTTCTTCGCTATGAAGAAGAACAGGGATGCCATGGGTGACTTGGACAGGATGATGTACCCCTTTTTCAGGTTTTCATCAATGAATTCGTCCAGCTTCTTCTGTTCAGCTGTCTCCTCCAGCTCATTGATGAGGGTCTGGATTTTTTGGTAGTGATCTCTCAGTGTCTTCTTCATCTCTGGCTTCCTTTCCTCTGTCTTCTTCTCTTCTTTCACAGGCAGTTCTTTTCCTCCTTTATGATCACTGGCCCTATGCCCCGCCTTGTGACAGATAAAGCATTTCCCCTTTTTAATGTGTTTGAGCCTCTCTGTGTAAGAGAGGCATGTTGCATCAATTTCCATGGCATTCAGGTCTTTAGAAGAGCTTCCTCCCCCTCCAGCCTTGCTATAAGTTCTTTCTTTAATCACCTTTGCCCTCCTCAAGTGCCCTTCTGCCCTTGCTGCATGGGTATACCATCCCTCGATTGTGTCTGGTGGGCTCTCCATACCAAAGACCTTGTCAAGGACTCAGTTGTTGAGTCCATCAATGAAGTATTCAATTAGGGTGGCATCTTCTTTGATTTTGGTGTGGTATGCCAGTATTTTAAACTGGGCAATATATTCATCTACTCCTTTCGCTCCTTGTGAGAGCACTCTGAGTTGCGTTTGTGCATTTCCCACATCATCAATTGGTGAGAATGCTGCTCATACCTTTGCGATGAACTCCTGGAATGTATCTCAGGGCTTTGACTCGATGTATCATTCTGCTAGATAGGCCTGCTTCCATGGCCCAGCTGTTCCCCCATTCATATATGATAGCATAAAAAGAATCTTTTGTCAGTCGTCTTCAAATGCCTGTGGGTTGGCGTCTACGTATGCTCCACAATCCAAGAGGAAGAGCATTGTCTTTGCTCAGTCACCTGAGAAATCAGTAGGTGCCCTCATCTTTATCTCTCCTGTCTGGATAGGTACAATGGGTGCTTCAGCAACAGTGGGGGTGGTGACTGTTGCCATCGTCTGTGGTGGTGTCTGGCTCTTGTAAGAGTGTGTTCGTCATTTTAGTTTAGTGGCTGCCTAGACTCAGATTAGTTGGCAGAGTTTAGAACAGCTTGACCTTTTGTTAGAGTCAAGTAACTCTTCAATCAATAGTTTGGGTCAGATATCTCTACTGCTTGTAAGTGATAGTTTGAAAATGACTGCTTAAGCTCATAGAAGAGTTGTTAAGTTGACCAGGTCAAGCTGAGCTTGACTGGTCTTTTCATTGCAACTTAAATATTACAAACGCGAGATCGTAGATACATGTATGGATGAGTCATGTATAGAAAGGTAACGAAAACCATAGGAATGTTCCATGATTACTACAATAGCATGGGAGAGTGGTTAGGTATGATTAAGGGGTTCGTGGGTGCAGTGCAATAGAGACAATAAGAGGCTGAGTGAGCATGTACAGAACAATAAGTAAAGAGAACAATAATGTGAGACATAACTCAGGTGAAGACAATAAGGACAATAGGAATGATAATGTGCCAAAAGAAAAATGAATTCCCCATGTCCACTCTTCTCGTAACACTAGAGGAAGGGTGCGAGTCAGTCCTAAATATCACTGCTAATACCAGGACGTTGTTGAAGATGTTCGAAGTAGTTCAAAATATGTTCGAAGACATGTGAAGTAGTTCAAAATAGGTTTGAATAGGTTCAAAGTTGTTCAGGTGAGTTCAAGGAGGTTTGAAGGTGTTCAACTGGTGTCGAGATATGCTCGACAAATGAATATAGCAATCAAAAAGTGGGTTTTGAGTGGCGATAGGCAATTACGAGTTGAGAATGAATATGAAAGTTTGAGGAAGTTCACGATATTTCACAGAACTTCAGAGATATGACATGAGGTAAGACTCAAGAGAACTGCTCTTAAATCCGACTATAGTGTAGAGGGTAACTGATTCTCTGTTGTTCTAAGTAAGTAGTACAAGTCTATATACATTTCAAAGAGGTAAGTACTAAAAAGGAAATATAACAGGTGTAGAACATGATGCAGTATGCACAGCAATAAAGGTATTGTAAAACATAGAACAAATGAAAAATGATAATAAGTGAAATGTTCAGTGTTGCCATATAGTAAGAGTACTTCTCTTGTTGTTTCAATAGATTGTTGAAACCCCAAAACTGCTTATGATACTCAACCCAGAAACCCAAACAAAACCTACTAAATGGCTTTGGATGGTATAACACGAGTCAGAGGAAGGGTGCGAGTTGATACTAAATATCACTGCTGATACCCAAACATTGTTTTTAGTGGGGCAAATTAATGAGTGATAATGCAAATAGTCTGTAAGAGCATACAAAGAAGTTCAAAAGAGTTCGAAAGAGGTTCGAATATGTGTGAAGAGGTTCAAAAATGGTTTGAAAAGATTCGAAGTCATGCAAAGTAGTCTGAATAAGTTCAAATAAGTTCGAAGAGGTTCAAGGTATATCGAAGAGTGAGTTTAACGAATGTGAAGTGTTTTTCGAATGGTGATAGGCGATGGGCCATAAAACGAGAAGCAAATATGATAGTTTCGAAGAAGTTTGTGATATTTTGCAGAACTTAGAGATACAATGCAAAGATGTGACTCAAGAAAATGGCTCTTAAATCTGATGATAGCTGGAGGGTAACTTCTGCTGTGCTCCCTGTTGCTTGCTATTTCCTCATTCTAACTAGCTAATACAAGTCTATATACAATGTGAAGAAATAGTACTAAAAAGGAAATAATAACAATTGTAGAACAAGGGGCAATATGTCAGACAATAAAGGTATTGTAAAACATAAAACAAATGAAAAATGATAATAAGTGAAACATACATTGTCCCAGTATGGTAATAGTTCTTGTTCTATTGCTTTAATATATCAATGAAACACAAAACTGCACTTATCATATTCTAAGTTTCTTGTAGTCTCTCCTCGTGTCTGGTAGTGCTCGATATGCAGTGAATTGGCTTGTTCCAGATGTGTAGCATGTATCAAAAGTGTTTCAAGACAACTATATGGCAGCCGATATCATTTGAAATGCTGCAAAGTTATTTCAAGTGTTGCGAAATAGTTCAAAAGCCTTCAAAATAGTTCGAAGTCATTCGAAATAGTGTGAAATAGTGTGAAAATGATTTGACGTCAATTTCGTGGCATTCGTAGTGATTCGGAGTGCATGTCGTAATGTGTCAATATGAGTGGAAAGCTTCTCCAGACCTTAGAGTGCACAGTGGACCTATCACCACCATTATCGTACCCTAATTCTTTTATTGTCTCTCCTTGCATCTGGTAGTGTTCAATAAGCGATGCAGTGGCTCATGCTGAATGTCTTGTGTGTGTCAAAAGGGCTTTAGAATATCCCTATGGCAGCTGATGTCCTTCTAAGTAGTGCAAAGTCATTTGAAAGCATGCGAAGTATCACAAAATTGTTCAAAGTTGTTCGAAGTCATCCGAAATAGTGCGAAATAGTTTGAAAAGTGTTCAAAGTCGATTTCATGGCATTCGTAGTAATTCGGAGTGCATGTTGTAATGTGTAGATATGATTAGATTCTTTTCCAGACCTTATAGCATGCAGTGGACCTATCATTGTTTCCATCAAAACCCAACACTGGCATTATTTTCTTCCCAAATAACATTTATATACTTCACTAAGGTAAGCCTATGTAGTGTGCTCACATAAGCATACTTCTGGGTATGTGCGGGACACATCCCCACCACCTGTTCCCACCTTGATCACTAACTGATTATGGTCTCCCATGGTTGATCAACGTGTGCCACACTCTCAGCTAACATCGTGCTCATCATTGGGGATGATGAGCATGATATCTTACTCATTCTTGATCCTTTCTCATTGCTTTTCGGTATAAAACATATATATATTGCCAATAAAAGTTTATTTTCGCTTTTATGCCTATATTTGGCCTATAATAAGCACTCTCTCTTTTCATACAATACTATCCATCACCACTTCCTCAAACATCCTGTCCTTGTTCCTCCACAGATTCCCCTTGAATTTTTTTGCAGTCTATAATATACTTACTTTTATGTACCCATGCTTTCCAATTAACAGCACATTGAGACGCTGTTGAGTTATCTTCAGATTATTGCCTTTTTGGGACCACTTGATTCAACCTACGCCCCAGTGCATAGCTCGGCCTCTCCTGCTGTTTGTATGGCTCATAACTCTAGGTAACATGTATTACTACAGGATTATGCCCTTATACCATCACTACATTGAGCTATGGAAGTCCTATGGACTTTAGGTGAGTGACTATATCATATCTCAATACATCTACTTTCTACCACTCTTTTACAAACTCATTAACCATTAAAAGGTGCTAAATCTAATTGAACTACATTGATATGACTGTATATAAAGCCACTAGTGAGTCCCATGAGCTGGCATGGAGTAACAAGAAGGATAGGTAAGTAGGTGATGATCTTACCTTGTAGAATGAAGTATTGATTATGTAGGTTACATTTTAAATATTAATTGAGGGTAATGTACCCACATGATTGTGTGAAAGGGGTTTTGGATGATAGGAAAGGTGTGTGATTTATGGTGAGCAAAGTTCACTTCTGTTGATGGGGAACCCATGCTCTGGTAAGCCAGGTCCTTCCTTTCCTGCTATATTCATTACTGACCCTTATTCTACTTTACTATTAGACCTAGGAATCGAAGAAAGTGAATGTTTTGGTGCTTGAGCACATATCCTGTTTTCTGTCTATCCCAACAACTGCAGGGCCTTTAGGAGGTCTATCAGGTCATTCATTGAGACAATTATGCTGTTTTTATGTCCATTTATGAGGGGAAAGGCCTAGTTATGCATGCAAGTGACAACCTCTCCCCTCCATATACAGGTGCACTGACAGAGAGCACCTGGTCCCCAGCTCTCCTAACATTAATCCTCACATATACATACATTCTTATACCCTCTACATACAGTTTTTAGCTGGAGATGATGCACAAGCCCACTAGATGGCACTTCCTACCCTCGTTCTATCACTTCTCCCCATTTCCCCCATTCCTGCCATATGTAGCACCCTCTCCAGTTGAGTATATACATTATATATGACTACATAGCCATGCATTCATAGTATAGCCTCTCAATAAAGAGTGGACACCTTTTCTCCTCCTCTTATCAAAGAGAGAGTGCTCAATTCCTTGAAAACTCTTTCTTATTCTTCAATTCTTGCTGACCTATATTTAACAGCCAGTCATCAGTATGAAACAAATTTATCAACCTTGATGGCAACATCTATGCCCTCTATGCCTATTATCGACTCCCTACATCTGACCTTCGCAGCGTCAAAAAAGAAATACAAGCTGGTTGCACAGAAAATTCGATTAGTTATTACTAAACTACCCAACCGATTTCATATTGGTCAAATAATCACTGGCGATCCCCTCAAAAATATGCCAAAACTGAATCCTTATCCACCATCATTCATCCCTTCTCCCCAATATTCACTCGAGTGCAAAGTTATTATTGACAAAAATCATCCTGGCAGTTTCCTATGGCCAGAGGAATGGTGATAGGTCCACTGCATGCCATAAGGTCTGGAGAAGGATCTAATTGTATCTACACATTATGACACGCACCCCAAATCACTACGAACACCACGAAATTGACCACAAACCCTTTTCGAATGTTTTTGAACTATTTCGCACTATTTTGGATGACTTCGAACCATTTCAAACTATTTTGTGACATTTTGTGACACTTCGAATGACTTTGCAGCATTTCGAATGACATCGGCCACCATATAGCTGTTTTAAAACACTTTCAAATACACACTGCACATCTGGAACAAACCATTTCATTACATATTGAGTGCCACTGGACATGAGGAGAGACTATGAGAGACTTAGGATGCAATAAGTGCATTTTTATGTTTCAATGATATATTGAAGCAAAAGATAAGTACTTTTACCATATGGGGTGGGGACATGTACATTTCAATTATTTATTATTTCTCATTTATTTTATGATCTAAAAAAAAGTCCTCATTGTTGTATATATTGCCTCATGTTTTACACATGTTATTATTTCCTTTTTAGTACTATCACTTCAATTTGTATATAGACTTGTATTAGTTACTTAGAATAACAAGAAAAAGCAATGGGGAACTGAGCACAAGTTACCCTCTCACTCATCATCTGATTTAAGAGCTGTTCTCTTGAGTCTTAGCTCACGTCATATCTCTAAGTTCTGTGAAATATTGTGAACTTCTTTGAAACTATTGTATTTGCTCCTCATTTTATTGCACATCACCTATTGCCTCTCAGAAAACACTCCTTATTTGTTATATTCACTTTTCGACATACCTCAACATTAGTCTGATATCTATGAACTTCTTCAAACCCACTTTGAACCACTTCGACATTCCTTGAAACTACTTTGCACAACTTCAAACCTCTTCAAACCTTTTTTGAACTCTTTTGCACATATTCAAACCTACTTCGACCTCTTTCAAACCTCTTCATATGCCTTTAGAGAGAGTATTTGCAACACGATTTGTCCTTTCGCATTACTAAACACAACATTTTGGTATCAGTGGTGATATTTAGTACCAACTTGCACCCTTTCTCTAGCCTGAGTTATACTTCCTAAGCCTTTTAACAGGTTTTTGTTAGGTTTCCAGGTCGAGTATTATCAACAGAAGCTCATGCATAACTTTATTCAAAATTACAAAACAGCTTTTGCATGGACAGAACAAGAATGAGGAAGTTTTTGCCCTGACTTCTTCCCTCCTATGGAATTTCCCATCATTCTTCATACTCCTTGGGTTGAATGAAACATTCCTATCCCTCCTGGTTTGTACAAACAGATCTGCAAAATGCTGAAAAAGAAGATAGAAGCAGGAGTATATAAGCCATCAAACTCTTTGTATCAGTCACAATGGTTTTGCATTGCAACAAAAAATGCAAAATCGCTTCGAATTGTCCACAGTCTTGAACCACTTAATCAAGTAATGATACAGCACTCAGGTGTCATACCAATACCCACACATTTAGCAGAACAATTCAGTGGATGATCTTGCAAGGAATGTTAGATCTTTATGTGGCATTTGATGAAAGGAAAGCAGCAGAATCTTCCCATGATCTGACAACATTTCAGACACTGTTTGGAGTGCTTCATATCATTACCCTACCTATGGGTTGGACAAATTTGGTTCCTATGTTCCATGATGACATCACATTTATCCTACAGCCCAAAATACCTCATATCACCTTACATTGATGACACACCAGTTAAGTGGCCAAAATTAGAATATCAAACGATCAGCAAATCCTACAAAATGATTCCCAATAATCCAGTTATTTGATGTTTTGTCTGGAAGCACTTCAAAAATTTAAATTGAACAGTTCAATGCATGAAGTACTGTGGAGGAACTTTCTCTGGTCCCAAACTCTATCTTCGCATCCCCAAAATAATTGCTTTAGGGCATCGATGCAACATCAAAAGTTGTATGGCTGAACCTACTTGCATCGCAGTGTTAGGAAACAGTCTCCTAGCATACCTATTACATAATAATATTTTATTTTTATTTTATTTTATTTTATTTTATTTTATTACATCAAAATATGCTACCAAATGCCTACAAACACTACATTTGTCAGCATGGGAATTTTATATTTGCACACATCAATATGTAGCACATGTATGTGCTGATAGGTCCATCACACACTTTAAGGTCTGGAGAAGATTCCCAATCATATCAATACATTATGACAGATGCTCCGAACCACTATGAAATCCACTAAATCAACCTTGAACCATTTTTGAGCAACTTCATACAATTTCAAATGATTTTGAACTATTTTGAATGAATTCACGACATTTCAAATGCTTTCAAATGACTTTGGACTACTTCGAACAACATCGGCCACCATATAGTTATCCTAAAACCATTTCGATACACGCTGATGATACTCAACCTGGAAACCCAAACAAAACCTACTAAATGGCTTTGGATGGTATAACACGAGTCAGAGGAAGGGTGTGAGTTGGTACTAAATATCACCGCTGATATCCAAAAGTCATATAGAGTGATGTAATATGCTGAATTGTGTTGCAAATAATCTTTAGAAGCATACAAAGATGTTCAAAATAGTTCGAAATTGGTTTGAAGACATGCAAAATAGTTTGAATAAGTTCGAAGATGTGTGAAATAGTTTGAAGTAGTTTGGAGGAATGTCAAAGTGATTTGAAGTGGTTCGAGGTATTTGGAGGAGTGAGTATAATGAATGTGAAGTGTTTTTCAGGTGGCAATAGGTGATATGCAATGAGTCGAGAGACTAATACAAAAGTTCAAAGAAGTTTGCAATATTTTGCAGAACTTAGAGATATGACCTGAGCTAAGACTCAAGAGAACGGCTCTTAAATCTGACAATGAGTGAGAGGGTAACTTGTGCTCTGTTTCCTGTTGGTAAAGGAAACAAGAACTTGTGGAAAACATGAGGCAATATGCACAGCAATAAAGGTATTGTAAAACATAAAACAAATGAAAAATGATAATATGTGAAATGTACATTGTCCCAGTATGGTAAGAGTTCTTGTTCTATTGCTTTAATATATCAATAAAACATAAAAATGCACTTATCATATTCTAAGTCTCTTGTAGTCTCTCCTCATGTCTGGTAATGCTCGATATGCATCAAATTGGGTTGTTCCGAATGTGCAGCATGTATCGAAAGTGTTTCAAGACAGCTATACGGCAGCTGATGTTGTTCAAAATACTGCGAAGTTGCTCAAAGTGTCGCGAAATAGTTCAAAAGTGTTTGAAATAGTTCAAAGTCGTCCAAAATAGTGCGAAATAGTGGAAAAATGATTCGACATCGATTTCATGGCATTCGTAGTGATTCGGAGTGCATGTCATAATGTCTCGATATGAGTGGGAATCATCTCCAGACCTTAGCGTGCACAGTAGACCTATCAATGCTGCACATTCGGAATAAGCCTTTTCATCGCATATCGAGTGCCACACAAAGAGAAAAGACAAGATATTTAGAATGCAATAAGTGTGGTTTTTATGTTTCAATGATATATTGAAGCAATATGACAAGAACTCTTACTATACTGGGACAATGTACATTTCACTTATTATCATTTTTCATTTGTTTTATGTTTTACAATACCTTTATTTGCTGTGCATATTGCCTCGTGTATTACACATGTTTTATTTCCTTTGTAAGTACTATGTCTTCAAATTGTATATAGACTTGTATTAGTTACTTAGAATGACAGACAAGCAAAGGGGAAAAGAGAAGAAGTTACCCTCTCCACTATCATCAGATTTAAAAGCAGTTCTCTTGAGTCTTAGCTCGCATCGTATCTCTAAGTTGTGCAAAATATTGCAAACTTCTTCAAACTTTCATATCCACTCTCTACTCATTGCATATTGCCTATTGCCACTCAAAGACCACTTCTTATTTGCTATATTCATTTCTCGACATATCTCACTGCCAGTCTGACATCTCTGAACATCTTCAAAATGTCTTCGAACCTCTCCAAACCTTCTTTGAACCATTTTGCATGTCTTCAAACCTCAAACAACTTTGTATGCTCTCACAGACTATTCTTACCATTCCTTATTATTTTGCCTCACTAAAAACAACATTTGGATATCAGCAGTGATATTTAGTACCAACTTGCACCCTTCCTCTAGCCTGTGTTATACTTCCTAAGCCTTTTAACAGGTTTTTGTTAGGTTTCCAGGTCAAGTATTATCAGGTGCATCGGTAGCAACATAGTACAATATGTGTAACATAGTATATAAACTTAAAATATATACCGGGGGACCTCAGTTGAGTTCTCTTAGGTATTCCATCCACATTTGTAGTGCACAATGCCTTTTTTAGCCAGCTCATCTATTTTTAACCTGTTGCATCAAATCCATCAGAACCCCCCATCATGTGTGCATGCTGTGCTGCCTTCTTGTAGGAGAACCTGTATGGTCCAGCTAGCAGATTAGTGGGTGTTGCCCTAACATGCAGCAGTTAGCAAATGGGGATTTTGTCGAAGCCTTACCAAAGTAAAAGCATTCCTAGGAACTATTGGAATTTGTCATATTTTGAATGACAATTTTGCTCAATGAGCTGCAGCACTGATTCAAATCACTCGCAAAGATGTTCCTTTAGAATTCAGACCGGAACAAATAGCAGCACAAGAAGACTTGAAAGAAGCTCTAATCAACTCCCCAGCAATTCAAGCTATTGACTACTCATCTCCTGCTCCAGTTATCCTATCAGTCAACACTTTGCAGATTGCTATTGGTTTTTTTCTTGCTCAATGTGATCCTGACAACCCTGGAAAATGATATTACAGTCAATTCAGATTGATTATGCTTAATGACTGTGAATCTTGATTTTTGCAGCCAAAACTTGAATTCTATGGTCTATATCACACTCTTGAAGCACTGCAATTGTACCCACTAGGGGTTTGAAAGCTTATCATTGAAGTCAACGTGATGTATATTGAAGGCATGCTCTCAAATCCTGATATTACATCTAGTGCTAGTGTCAATCAATGGATAGTATCCACCTAACATTTCACTTTACATTAGTCCATGTCACAGGGACACATCATGTTCCAGATGGACTTTTTAGATGCCCCCCACAAGATGAAGATGCTCAGCTTGACAACGAAAATGATTTCAAAAATCAGATCAACCATGTTCACAGATTTGTACATAAATTCAACCCTATTACAACTCAACCTTTTCCTTCACATTGAATTTTAACCCTCTCCCTCTCTTCAGATCTTAGTAAGAGGGAGGACCTTACCTATAACAATGTCTCACAAATGAATAACATGAAAAAGAACAATGAAAGATTACTTTGTGTTCAAAAATGGTTACATGATCTGGTGTGATCTATCAAATGCCAAATATGCTACCTTCATTCAATATTGTACTAAATTCTTTTTAGACTCATGCAAACTATGGAGAAAGGACTTCCATGGAGCTCACAAGATTGTCGCAACTCCAGAACATCATCTCAGAATTATTCGTGCAGCTCATGATGATATTGGACACAAAATGGTTTTTGCCTCAAAATCAGTCATTGCCCTTCAATTTTGGTGGCTGAACATGAAAGCTGACATTGCATGGTTTATTTGAACTTGCCACCTATGTCAAATTTGACAAACATGAAATGTTCTAATTCTGCCTACAATCACCACTCCAGTACCCCTTTTTAAAAAAGTCTATATCAATATGATGCAAATGCCACCATCAAACAGACTCAAATACATTGTACAAGGACAATGCTCACTAATGACTTATTCAGAATGGTGAAAACTTTGACATGAAAATGCCATGTCCCTTGGCAACTGGATCTTTGAAGACATCATTTGTCGATGGAGCTCACTATATGAAATTGTAACTGACAACAGTGCTGCATTTACCGCAGCTATGGAATATCTCATGAAATGATATCATATTAACCACGTTTGGATTAGCAGTTATAATTTGCATGCCAATGGACTCGTCAAATGAGCCCACTTTGATGTTCAACAATTTTTAGTCAAATCAGTCAATGGAGAACAAGCAAAATGGTCAGCAGGAGCACACTTAGTATTTTGGGCAGAACATGTCATGGTTTGTAACTGCATGGGTTGCTCTCCTTGCTCTGCAGTTACAGGATCACATCCTCTAATCCCCCTTGATATCTCCGAAGCAACATACTTACAACCACCATCCAATTCTATCTTGTCGACAACCAATCTCATAGCTCGATGAGCCATAGCACTCCAAAAACAGTTAAATGACCTCAAAGTTTTATATTTGAAGGTTTATGCCTCTCGAATTGAAGCTGCAAAATGTTTCAAACTCATTCACAAACAGACAATGCATGACTACAAGTTCATGAAAAAAGATTTAGTGCTACTTTGAAACACACAAATTGAGAAATCTCTCAATCGCAAGATGAAACCATGATATATCAGGCCTCTCATCATTATCGAATGAAACTATGGAGGAGCTTATGTCCTCTGAAAACTCAATGGATCAGTACTACATCGACCTGTTGCTGCATTTTGATTGCTACCATATCTCACTCAAAAATCCATTTTCCTTCCACTGAACTTCCTCAATATCGACTACGAACATCTCAAACAACTTTGAACAACTTTGAACCTTGACGAAGACATTTTTGAAGACTTTATGGACTTCGAAAACAAATAATTATTTTTTTTTCTTTGTTTGCGATTACTTACAAAAGACTTCAATTGCTTTTAGTGTATGATACAAGTCGCAATATTGCATCATAGCGTGGTTGTGCACACTCCAAAGGGTTTTTCCACCATGATGAATTACTGAGCCTTTCTCTAACTTTCATTTTTTCATTTGTTATACCTTCATTTTCTCTTCACCTTAATTTCCAGAGACATTTACAAAAACTCAAAATTTTACATAGAGAAACAAAAACAGAAACAAAAAATGTTTTACTCCTCTAGCATCTCTTCTACAACCTCAATCCACCTACCAAGAACCTCCATCTCCACCTTCATCTCTGCCAACCTTTTTGTCAAGACTTGATGCTGAATAGAGACCTCATCTACATCGTCGAACACCCATGAGCCCTTTGCCTTTGCCTTGCCCTTTCCCTTTGACATCCTCCTTGTCTCCTTCAATGGCTTTGAGGGCCCTGCAATCAGTTCAACATCCTCAACAGGGCTGATGAGAGAAATTTGAGGTACTATAAAAAGCTGCATGAATAAGTTAGCACACACCACAAAAAATATTCAAAAACATTCATACCTGGCTTAGGGCACATAGCCTGTCTTGAACATCCATCCTTTGCCACCCCAACCTTTGCTGCTTCCCCCTTTTGAATCCTCCTTCTCAAAACCCCATTCCAATAGTAGCCTTGTGCTTCCTGAGTGCATTTTATGCACTTTAGGGCCCCATTTTTGACAATACAATGTGGCTGGAAACAAAACCCAGCACAATGATCACAGTATAAGTGAGATTAGTAGATTTCACACTCAAAATTAGAACTCAAAATTTATGGGGCCCTCAAAATCAAGCAATTCACTTGTTTTGAGCCTTGCCTGCTTTGCCTCAACTGCATCCTCATCTCTGTCCACCTCCACCTCTCCCACCTTTCCCTTTGCCACCTGCACCACAGGTAGCTCAACTTTCTTCTCATTCTCATCACCTTCCCCAGCCTCTGCCCTCTCGATAGCACTTGCCTCCACTGCGAGCACCACATTCCTCCATTGTAACTCTTTCTTTGACAGAGTCTTCACATGAAATGCAGCAAGAGCTGCATTTTGAGCATCTGCCAATGCCCTCCTTTGACTGTCAATTTTTGCCCTCCTTGCCTCCTCCTCCTCCTCTTGAACCCACTTTGCTTCCTCCTCCCTTCTCTCCTGCTCTACCACCTCAGCCAAATCCACAAACAACAACTCCCTACCTCATGAAAGCTACTCGCATCAAGCCATCAGTTTGAAGAGCTTGAAAACCTCATCTGGAGGAGCTTATATCCTCTGCAAACTCAGTATTTTATAGTCCCCCACCTGTCCTAGTGGACTCTGACTGGACTGACCAGAGTCCAACCAGACTCTACTAGAACTGGTCACTAGCCAATTGCAACTGGAGGGAGTCCAACCAGAGTCCAACCATATGGACATGTTCAATGCTACTTAAGCAATCCACAAGTCATTATCCTGTTATGACTCCAGTCTGCTTGGACTGGACTGGAACTCAGAACTGATCACTTAAGCTTGCATCTGAAAATATAAAATACTTGTATTTCCAAGACTTGAACCCTCAACCTCTGCTCTCCCACTTAAGTAAGCAGATTTTGAAGTGCTCTAACTGCCTGAGCCATGTGCCTGACATATTTTTACCATATTAGGGACATGAGATACAATTCACAAAGTTTATATTTGCTCTACATAGTCCAATCAGACTCCAACTGGACTCCAACTGGAATTCAATCACAAGACCATAATATTACTATCAACAACTACCTACATGTCATCACCATCACCATCACCATCACCATCACCATCACCATCACCATCACTATCACCATTATTAGTCAAGTTAATAGCTTTTCTTGTTTGTTTGTTAATAACATGCCCAGTGTGATAAAATAACATGGTATGCAAGAACCAATTGAAGTTGCCTGTGGTCATCCTTTTAAGAATTGATTTATATCCCATTAGCCATGCATTCAATTGCTCACTTGCCTGTGATATATTTATTATGTTGTATCAATCATGATGGAAGTTAGTGAATGCTTACTTGAGTATTAAATGCTCACTTGTAATGCTGTCTCCATTGTTCATCCTCTTCAACAATAATGAGATTAGGGGCAGAGCCATTTATAGGAGCAGGATTACACCACTTTCAGCACAAAATGTCTGATGCATGATGATTGATATAATGGTAGGCATCAACTATGAATTATGTTGTTTTTTTCCAAATAGACTCTTAAGACCCACTGGCAATACTAGTACGAAGCACAAGACATGCTTTGTCTATGCAGATATATGCTGGTCAGGATTCTTCTGTAAGATATACCTTTTCCAGAAATGCCAAAATATTTGTTGGTGACTCCGATTTGGCAAACTTTGCCCATGCAATAACCACACCACATGGAGCACATATAGTTTCCACACAATAGAATCTTGGGGCAGTGAAATAATTGGTCCTTTCTGGCTCTGGGGCAGGTTCATCATGTGGTTGTACATTCCTCATAATTGGAGCTGTCCAAGGCATATTTTCATTTGGTTGCTGCAATATTCTCTGGATTCCAGAAAAGGTGTGTCGGTTGTGTTTTTTAATGTGTTTCTTCCATTGTTTCTGATGCTGTAGACGTGCTTGAGTCATAACAACTTTCTGATTGGTACAGCCATGGATTCTGCATTTAGCTCCATATTCAGATTCATGTAATGCACAAAATATTCCTCCATGAGAATTGGCAAGTTGAGATGTGCAATCTTCATATGCACAATGCTAGAAAGCTATTAGCTTTAGTTATATGTAATAGTCAAAATACATACATTAGGCCCCATAGCAATCCCATCCATCACCACAAGTTTGACAGGTGAATAATCAATATCCATATTGTCACCATCTTGGGGGCTCTGTAGATTGCCTGTAGTATTTTGTTCTTGTCCTTGATTTTCAAGGGTTCTGTCCCCTTCATATGCAGGCACAGATGTATTTCATCCACTCCAACTATTGCTGCGAGATTACCTTTGCAATCACATCAGAAGTGCCATTGTACTGGTGAGTACATTCTGAGCATGAATGTTGATCTGCAGCCTGTATCATTCCACCTTCTCCTAATATTTCAAATGCCTCTTTTGTGACTTCATCAATTGCAAGACCATCTTGGAGCACACGATTAATGCCTGATGCAGAGGCAACTGTACGAATTGATTCTTAAACATATGTATGCCAAGTCTGATGCCAAGAAAGTTTTGGACAGGTTCCTAATAGCTTTTCCCAGAAAGCATTATTCCAAAATTCTGTAATGGCTACAGCTGAAGCATAAAAGCTATACATAGCAGACAGAACAACATTGGAAAACAGCCTATCCACCCAGATATTCTGTCCAGCTTTAATGTACTTGGCAGAATTCAGATATGGTCTGTCAAATTGACCTTGTTCACCAGAAACTGGTGTACATTCATGATCTGCATGATAAGCAGTTTGACAATCTGGACATTTCCCAGTCAATACAGGAACATCTTCATAATATTCAAAGCCTTTGATTAAGGTCACCAGTGGAATATCTCATGATTTAGTGATTTGCAGTAGTGACCAGGGTTGACAGTCCAAAGTTTCACATTCATATGTATGAGTTAGGACATATAACATGGATTGGATTGATAGATTTGTGCGAAACTGGCTTGAGCTTCTGCTGAAATTGACCATTGTCATTATAAGGATTTAAATGCAATAGCTCAGCCAGCGCATCAAGTTTAGTTCCAATATTGTTGATTCTTGTGTCTGTTTCAGTGATGTTGTCTGATTTCTTGAGTAACCTGATGTCTTTTTGCTTGTACAATTTATTGTCCATTGCATGAGCAAGGCATTTCATCCAACTAGAAATGGTGACACATTTTTCTCATGTGCATTTTGGATTTTGTTGCCTTGAATGTAAATTCAACAAGTCTGGGTTATCTGTCATAGTGAACAGAATAACAAGGACTGTTGAAAGTAAAATTTTGGAGCTGAAATTATCCTGAATAAATTGGCTGAACAGTTTGAAGGGGATTTCTCGGAATGGGCTTTCCTCAGGTAGAGCAGTGATGGTTGGTAGGATATTGAAGATAATTAATATCCATAATAGAAGTTGCAGCTGGTTCAGATTTAAAACAATCTTCCAGATTAAAACTTGAAGGAATTCCAGAGGATGAATTTGCCACATGCTATAAGGCAGCGAGCTGAAAAAACTATTGCAATTGCATGGGCTCTAACTATTTACTTACTTTGAACCCTTCTTCTTGTTGTCACCTTTCTTTTTGGACCCACTGCCACTACCAGCACCACTTTCATTCTTTGACTTCATCTTTCCTTTGCTCTTGACCCCAGATTTAACCACTTCTTCAGCTTTGCCATCAAAAAAAGCAAGAAGATCCTTGAAATTGTATGAAACCTTCTCATAGCCCCAAAGCTCAATATTGGAAGGAGCATCTTTCCTCCTCTCCAACCAGCTCACCATCTCAGGATAGTCAGATACTCAGGAGAAAGCTTTGGAGTGGTTGGCATGCCACATGGATTTAGACTGAAAGATTTCAATCAAATCAGTGACTGAAGGCTTCCTTCCTTTTCATTCTCCAGAAGCACAGAGTGCAGCCAAAGTTGCATTGGCCTCTAAGAATGCTTTATACTTTTGATAGACAATGTGAAGACTACCATCAGTACAATCAGCCAAATTTGATGGAATATTGAGATGAGTTATAAGATTGTTCTTGAAGGGAGTGAGAGTGGTAGTAGCCAAAGTTGAAAGTGAGGCAGGAGTAGAATCATGAGTAAAGGTTGGCAATGTAGCTAGAGATTCTGTATGCATAACAAACTGGAAAGCAGGTTCACATTCTTATATTGATAGATAGTTGAACTTATACAATATTAAATAAAACACAACTTACAATTGAAACTGGAAGAACATATTCTCCATTAATGAAGTTCTATGTGACAAGTTCTTCATCTTTGATTGCAGTGGAATAGCATTTTTTCCTTTAATATTCCAAAGATCATCTTCATATACAAAAGTTTTTGAGTTTTGACCTGAAGAAACCTTATAAACATATTCCAAAAAATGGTTAATTAAATGACCTATGGTGAACAGGAGAATATTTCTCTGCCAGCTTTGACAGAACCACAACCAATGAAGTTGTAACTTTAAGCTTGAATGCAGACTTTGGCTTGGTAGTGGCAGGATCAACACATGAGTCATACAAGTAAACTTTACCCATGACCAAAGCTGCAGCATCAGTTTCCAGGGCATGAGAATCTGCAAGGTTGAACACATTTCCATAGGCATGGCCAAAGATAACACCACCAGTAGTATGTGAGGCTCCCTGTAGTTTATGTGAAGGGCTAGTTGGTGGACTAGCCATAGGTACATCTAATATGTGTTGGCAATAGAAAACAAGATCCAGATAATGTTACCTTTGTCAATTTCTGGGAGTGAAAGGTCCATATCCAATAAGAATGGGCTTTAAAAAAGCAAACCATTCAAAGATAAAATTGTTATCTTTGCTTCCAATACTATCCTTGGTTCCTTCACATACATGAAGATCTTCAATTACAAAAATTACAAATATATGACAGTTAGAAAATTTACCATGTTGACAAGCACCCTTGGGGTCACATTGAGGAAAGTCTAATCTATCATTAAGGATAGCAAACAATACCATGGTAAAATACTTACCTTCTACTAAAGCAGGGGCAGAGTTAATAGAACAAGCAGCAGTGGTGGCACAGTTTGCAGTGGCATCAGTGGTGGTGACAAGGGTGGCAGCTGCAGTCTGATCATTGTTGTTGTTGTTGTCGGTCCCATTGTCATCCTCCCCCTTCTTGTCACTATCATTGTCATCATTGTCATTACCGCCATGCTTCTTGCTGTCATTCTTGCTATGCTTCTCATCATCACTGTTGTTCTCCTCACTGTGCTTCTCACTGTGCTTCTCACTGTTGTTGTTGTTCTCCTGCTCATCATTGCTGTTGTTGTTGTCCTCCTCCTCATCATTGCTGGTCTTATTGCCCACCTCAGGGTTGTTGTTCTTATCCTCCTCCTCATCACTGGTCTTGTTGCCCTCCTCGGAGTTGTTGCTCTTCCGCTTGTTGCCACAGTCACTGCTTTTTGGGTGGCTTTGGGTGTTATGACATCTGAACATTGTGGGCGGCCCATTGGGGTGAGGGCTGGGTGGGTGGCTATTGCTGCTGGTGAGAGAGCACATGGTGGGGGGGCTACTGATAGCCCACTCATTCAAGAATGAGTTCAGCCCTATATTAGAAATGTTAGTAGAAAGAAATAGAAATAGAGTTAGAAATAGAAATAGAAATAGTAATAGTAATAGTAATAGAATAGAAAAAGAACAAGAAAAACTTACCTCGAAAGCTTGGGTGGGGTATCAGCTGCCTCAGCAGCCACATCCTCTTGTGCCCATGCTAACAAAGTCTTTTTAAAAGGAAAAAAAAAACACAATCATGTCAGCACAGGACAGCAACAGCAGGGGCGGCATACCTCGCTCCCTTGTTCCTCTTTGCCTTTTTCTCCTTCTCCTGGTCCTTTGTGTTCCCTTTCTTCTTTTCCTCCTGCTCATTGTCTGTCTTGCTCCCCTCACTCTCGCTCTCCTTTCAGGCTTTCTTCTGCTTAGACTTGTTGTCCAGTGACAATTGAGCATGTCTGCATGCTTTTGGCTTTGGGGATCATTTCCAATCAGTGCTGTAGTGGGTTCCAGAGTTGGCTGATCTGGTGGCTGGCATGTTTTGATAGCGCAGTTAATGTGGATGGGCAGCAATGGTGTTGTGATGGTTGAGCGGTTGGTAGTAACAGCTGATAATGTGTGGCAGTTGTGGCAGTGTGGCAGTTAATGACTATGCTCTAGTAGTGGGACCATAATAATTTAAACACAAAATTTAATTAACCTCCCTTGCATCTTGTGCAAGGGAGTGCATACTGTACATTTATATACATAAAAGCTAACCTCTGAGGGGGCGAGACAACAATACTGTTTAAAATAAAATAAAATGAAAGCAAAAAACCCTCCCCATGCAAAATGCAGGAAGTGCAGGCAATAACTCTTCCCATCCTTTCCCCTCCTTGTCTTCCCATTGTGCCCTTTTCCTCTCGTGCCCTTTCCCCCTTGTCCGTTGTCACTGGACATGGGCTGTTCAGATGGGTTGTTGTGCTCCCCCTTTCCACCCCATGAGCTGTTGCTCATGGCAGTGGTGGGGGGTGCTATGGTCAGGGTGGCCGCCCTCATCCTTGTTTACCTCCTGCATTGTTATTGTCATGTCCATTCCTCGGCCTGCTATCCACCCCACAAGCAGGGGCTCACAGCAGTGGTTTGGGCATAGGGCATAGGGCATGGCATCTTGTGCCCTTTGTTAGCTGGGGGTAGGCAATGATCTGGCAGAGGTACTTACCTAGTTTGGGGGTGTTTCGCTCTCCTTGTCATCTTGTCCCATTGACCCTTGTTCTCCTTGTCATCTTGTCCCATTGACCCTCATTCTCCTTGTCATCTTGTCCCATTGACCCTTGTTCTCCTCATTGTCTTGTCCCATTGACCCTCGTTCTCCTCGTCGTCTTGTCCCATTAACCCTTGTTCTCCTTGTTGTCTTGTTCCGTCAACCCTCATTCTTCTCATCATCTTGTCCCATCAACTCTCGTTCTCAGCTGTTAGCACCCATGATCCACCTTGCGAGCAGTGGCTCGCAAGGCTAGGGTGGGTGCTGGGCCATTGGTCAGTGGTTTGGTCAAACCGTTGTCCACCCAGTGAGGTGGGTGGCCCTGGGGGTGCTGTCTCAGGGGCTTCATATCATGACCTAAAAAAACAAAAGAAACGTTTATTTAGTAAAGAATAACATAAAAGGAATAAAATAGATAACTTACCTAGGGCCCAGACAATGTTTGTAGTTGTTTGGGCCCACTTGCAGTCATCGGCATTGTCGATGGTGGTGGTGGTGGTAGCCTGAGGTTAATGAGCTGGCACACAGCTGTGCTTTGTCATGCACAGCCACAACAACAGTATCTAATGCAAGTAGATATATCATTATGCAAGCTTCTGTTGTGCAACAGTTATGTTGTGACTTGCTTATATAAGCATGTATGCAATGCTCTGGGTTCAATCCCCTATCTTACACACTTTTTTCAGTGGACTCCCAGTGGACGCTGGTTGGACTGCCATTGGACTCACTCCAGTGGACTTTAGTGGACCAGTACGAGTAGAATCCAGTGTTTGAGTGGATTCCACTCAGAGGCCGGTCAGACTGGATTGGGACTGAACTGACAACTTTGCAGGCAATTGGCTGGTGACCAGTCCCAGTGGAGTCTGGTCGGACTCCAGTTGGACTCTGGTCAGAGTCCACTAGGAAAGGTGGGGGAGTGTAAAGACCTCTGTGAACTCGACAGATCAGTACTACATCAACCTGTTGCTGCCTTTCAATTGCTACCATATCTCACTCAAAAATCCATTCTCCTTCCACCAAACTTCCTCAATATTGACTCTGAATGTCTCAAACAACTTCAAACAACTTTGAACCTCGATGAAGATATTTCCAAAGATTTTCTGGACTTTGAAAATAAATAATTATTCTCTTTTTCTTTGTTTGCAATAACTTACAAAAGACTTTGAGTTCTTTTAGTGTATGATAGTGTTAGGAAACAGTCTCCTAGCATTCCTATTACATAATAATGTTTTATTTTATCTCATTTTATTATGTCAAATTATGCTACCAAATGCCTACAAATGCTATATTTGTCAGTGTGGGAATTTTATATTTACATGCTGATAGGTCCACTGCGCACACTAAAGTCTGGAGAAGATTCCCACTTGTATCGACACATTATGACATGCACTCCAAATCACTATGAACACCACAAAATCAACTTCAAACACTTTTCAATTTATTTTGCACTATTTCGGATGACTTTGAACTATTTCAAACTATTTCATGACATTTTGCTTTGAATGACTTTGAATGACTTCACAGCATTTTGAACAATATCAGCAGCTGTATAGCTGTCTTAAAACACTTTCGATGCATGCTGCACATCCGGAACAGACTATTTCACTGCATATCGAGCACTACCAGACATGAGGAGAGACTACAAGAGACTTAGAATGTGATAAGTGCGTTTTTATGTTTCAATGATCTATTGAAACAACAAGAGAAATACTCTTACTATATGGTGATACTGAATGTTTCACTTATTATCATTTTTCATTTGTTTTATGTTTTACAATACCTTTATTGCTGTGCACATTGCCTCATGTTCTACAATTGTTATTATTTCCTTTTTAGTACTATTCCTTCAAATTGTATATAGACTTGTATTAGTTATAGAATAAAGAAAAGGAATGGAGAACAAAGCACAAGTTACCCTCTTGCTTATCATCTGACTTAAGAGCTGTTCTCTTGAGTCTTAGTTCACATCGTATCTCTAAGTTCTGCAAAATATCACGAACTTCTTCAAACTTTCATATTTGCTCCTCATTTTATTGCACATCACCTATCGCCTTTCAACAAACACTTCACATTCGCTAAACTCATTCCTCGATATACTACGAACCTCTTCAAACTTCTTCGAACCTCTTTGAACTTCTTCGAGCCTACTTTGAACTATTTTGCACATCTTAGAACTTATTTCGAACTCTTTCGAACACCTTTGTATGCCTATACAGACTATTCACACCATCCTTCATCAATTCATCTCACTAACTATGACTTTTGGGTATCAGCAGTGATATTTAGTACCAACTTGCACCCTTCCTCTGACTCATGTTATACTATCTGAAGCCATTTAGTAGGTTTTGTTTGGGTTTCTGGGTTGAGTACCATCAATGCATCAATATATATGCACATGTACACGTTCATCAGTAACAACATAGTAAAATATCTGTAACATAGTATATAAACTTAAAATATACACCTGGGGAACCTCAGTTGAGTTCTCTTAGGTATTCCATCCACAATTGTGGTGTGAAAAGCCTCCTATTTCAGCCAACTCATCTAGAAATAACCCCTTGCATCAGATTCTTCAAACCCCCCATCACATGCATGCGTCCTGCCCTCTTCTTGTAGGAGAGCCCACACAGTCCACCTAGCAGCTTAGTGGGTGTCACCCTAACAGATACAAGTCATGATATCACATTATTGCATGGTCATGCAAACTCCAAAGGGTTTTTTGGCCATGATGATTTACTGAGCCTTTCCCTAAATTTCATTTTTTGTTCTTTATATCTTCATTTTCTCTTCACCTTACTTTCCAAAGACATTTACAAATTTGAAATTTTAAATAAAGAAAACAAAAAAAGAGAAAGGGGGGGGTTTCTACTTTTCTAGCATCTGTTCTAACAACTCCATCTCCCTACCCAATATCTCCATCTCCACTTTTTTCTGTGTCAGATTTGCTGCAATCAAGCCACAATGCACTGTCCATTCATCCTCACCCCCTTTGACCCCCTCAACAGTCCAAACCTCCTTCGCTTTCCCCTTTGATGATTGCCTTTTGTCCTTCAACTTCAACGATAATAATTTTGAAGGCCTTGCAACTGCTGTGACATCCTCTACAGGGCCAATAAGATGAATTTGAGGTACTATAAAAAGTGTGCAAGTAAATTAGCATGCATCATAAAAACAATTCAAAAAAGGTTTGTACCTGGCTTTGGGCATGTAGCCCGTCTTGAACGTCCACCCTTTGCCACCCTGACCTTGGCTGCTTCTCCCTTTTAAATCCCCTTTCTCGAAAGTCTTTGCCAATAGCACCCCTGCACCCTCTGGGTGCATTTCATACACTTCATGACCCCCTCCTTGACGAGACATTGTGGCTGGGACTTGAACCCAGCACATTGATCAGACTACAAAATTTTAAGATTTTGAAAAACCTTCAAAGTGAAATAAACAACTCACTGGTCCTTCAAACTCGAGAAGTCAGCCCTTGTTGCAAACTTCACCAGCTTTGCCGCTACCATATCCTCCTCAAACTTATCCTCTTTATCATTGACCTCCACCGCCTTCTGCTTCTCTATCCTGATTGTAGGCAATCCTTCAAAATCATTGCCATCCCCCTCCTCCTCCTCATCCTCTCCAGCCTCTGCCCTCTCAATAGCCTTCAATTCAGCCTTGAGTTTGGCATTCCACCTCTGCAAATCCTCCTTTAAAATGGTCTTTGTATGAAACTTGGCAAGAGCAATGTTTTGAGCTTCCTCCAAGGTGATGTTTTGAGCCTTGAGGCATGCCCTTTTTGTAGCCTCCTCTGCTTTTCATTTAGCCAACATGCATATGGCTTATCTGGTTACATAACTGTATAATAACTGTATTACAAATCTGGATTGGATACAGATACATTGGGACAGATATCCAGATATACCGTGTGTATGGGTAAACCTGATGTTGCCAGACACAGCTGCCAGTTCATCACCACCAACCACCCATGTTGATGATGACATGGTGGCTGCCACCCTCCCTCCTCCATCCTCACACCTCTACCACCCTCCACCTTCCTCTACCACCACTACCACTCCATCAACACCATGCCAATTGGCTACAAACAGCTGCAAACTCAGATGCAATGTGTGCCCAAATGACATCATTTGGGCCATAGGTGAGCTTTTTGTTCATTTTTTCCTTGGTGATAAGAATTGACTCATTGTTATTTCATTACTTTTCAGCCCAATAACTGAAACCCACACACAAAACATGGGGAAAGATGGGGCCAAACAATGTTCATTGTTGTTTGGCCCCCAAGTAAGTTGTCTTCTTCTGTCATCTTGTTTTATAAGTTGACTAACTTGGTTTTTTGTTTTTTTCAGGTGGTAGATCTCTAGTAACAACAGGTTGTGGGGTATGGCCCCAAACCAATGGCAACAGATGACCAAGCACCTGCCCCAGCCATGAGCCATTGCTTGTGGGGGCCTTTTTTTTCCCTTTTCTTTGTTTTACTGACTAACAGTATGTTTTTTTTCTTTAGGATGTAAACTAACCAACCTCATCCACTAATAACACCCATGCCTGTGAGCCACTGCTTATGGGGTGGTGGATTCTCTACCCCAGCATCTACAAGACAACATCCACTGCCATGAGCCACTGCTCATGGGGTGGTAGATTACTATCTCAGCATCTACAAGATGACACCAATGCTGTGAGCTGCTACTCTGGGGCCCAAACAATGTTTGTTCACATTGTTTGGGCCCCAGGTACATTTTTTCCCCCTTCTTTTCTTTGTTTCATTGACTAACAGTATATTTTCTTTTTTTAAAATGTAAATTGATTAATATTACCTATTAATAATATCCATGTTTGCGAGCCACTGCTTGTGGTGCGATGGATTTCCTACCCCAGCATGCATGAGACAACACCCATGCCTGTGAGCCACTGCTCGCAGGGGGTGACATCATCATTGTTTTCTGGCACTCATAGCTCCTGTGCTCAAAGGAGGCCACCATTGTGGGTCCTCTTAGACACAGAAGCTGTTGGTGAAAGGCATGATAACCTGTAGCCATGTGGGGTGTGGTAAGTCTGTGCATGTGTGTGAGTAAGGCTATATACAGTGACTCACAAAACTGAGTCAATATTTTGCACTTTTTAATTTATTGTTGAATAACTTCCCATAAACAACAAAACCAAACAAGGTATTGGTGTACCGAATAACATACATGATCAGGGCTACCAAACAAACAAAGAATTTTAATCATCCCTCATGGAGATATGATTATTTTAATTCAGGGACTCATTGACTCAGGTTTGTGAGGTGGTATCAATATTATGATAAATTGTAATTCTAGTATTTTGTATGACCTCCCTTGGCCTTAATAACTGCTCCCAACCTTCTAGGTATGCTTTCAATCAAATTCTGACACACCTCTGATGGAATATTATTCCACTCTTCCACTACTCTTTCCCATAACTCCCAAATTCCTTTTGGCACTGTTGGATACTTGTCTAACTGGTTCTTGAGGTGAACCCATTGATGTTCAATAGGGCTGAGGTTTGGAGATTGGGCAGGCCAATCCAGAAGAGTAATATTGTTGTTCTCCATCCATTTCTTGGCCTTTTTTGAGGTATGCTTGGGGTCATTGTCTTGTTGAAAAATCACCTCTTCTCCAGAAATTCCACTCTCCTCCAAGCTAGGCAGCATATGGTCCTTCAAAATGGACACATACTGGTCAGCATTCATCCTCCCCTCAACCTCTGCAAGATGCCCCACTCCATTCCATCCCATACACCCCCATACCATAATGTTTCCTCCCCCAAATTTGACAGTTCCCTGCACCTCTCTCTCAATCAGCCCCTCTCCCTTCTGTTTCCAAACCCACTCTCTCCCATCTGACCCAAACCTGTTAATTTTAGTCTCATCTGACCAAATAACCCTTCTCCAGTCCTCCACAGTCCACTCTCTATACTTCTGAGCAAAAGCCAATCTTGCTTTTCTATGCCTTATACTAAGCAAAGGCTTTTTCTTCTTCACCACAGCCTTGAATGAGTTTTTTCTGAGAACTCTTCTGACTGTTTCTGAGGAGACTGGAGTGGGGATGATGCTGTTGATGTAATGGGTGGCCTGAACAGCATTTGCAGCCTTGCCAGTGGTGATTTGGGTAAGGATGGCTCTCTGAGAGGTAGATGAGAGCTTAGAAGAATGACCACCAGAGGGGGAATCCAGGTTTGGATGGAGAGCCCTGAGTGTTCTGGATACACTAGACTGGCTGAGGTTGAGTTTAGAGGCAATATTGTGGGTAGAATAATGATTGGAGGCCAGGGAAAGAATGTTTTCCTTCTGAGCAGAGGAGATGGGATGCATTGGAGAATATTGAAGTATGAAGAATGCTAGTCCTAATTAAATACTATAATTTAAGGTCCCATCAAGGGTCACATCACCTTAGAAACCATCTGTCAAGTTTTTGACATTATACAGTTGGTGGAGCATCAGATTCTAATATTTCTGACTACCCCTCACAAAACTGAGTCAATGAGTCCCTGAATTAAAATAATCATATCTCCATGAGGGATGATTAAAATTACATAATTCTTTGTTTGTTTGGTAGCCCTGATCATGTATGTTATTCGGTACACCAATACCTTGTTTGGTTTTGTTGTTTATGGGAAGCTATTCAACAATGAATCAAAAAGTGCAAAACATTGACTCAGTTTTGTGAGTCACTGTATAGATTTTTTTGACACTTCACTGATATTCAATGATACCTTCTTTCTTCTCTCCCTCCATGCCACCCAGCAGTTCTAGTCAGCATCGTCAAGGTTCTAGTTGACAACTAACACCTGTTAGCCATGGAAATTGGTATTTGTAGTACAACCTTAAGAAGCCGAGAAATGACATCTGGATTCCTTCCTCACACACTATTGGCAACTCCAGAGCACTCAGATTTGGAATTTTACATCCATCCTACTGTAGTTGCATCCCCTGTCCATTGTCATCAATGGAGGGAGGCTCTTGGAATTTGTGCACAGACTGATCTAGAGGTTTGGGAGTTACCAGATGACGATATTATTGGTAAGTTTCTTTATGCCCCAGTGTGGAGGTCTGAGGTCTATGACCACTATGATGTTTCTCTGATCTGTAAATGTGCTGAAAGCTCCCCATCCCACAACAAGCAATCTCCAGCTTGGTGTAGTTCAGTGTAATAAGCACCATGGGATCTTGGGCACCCAGGTTTTAAAATCTGGTCCTCCACATCCAGAAGCAGCTCATGGTGCACTTATTGCTCTTTGCTGTGCAAACCATCACTGGCCATTTAACTCAGTACTTGATGACAGTTATCAGACAGAAATCCAAATGCTCCAGCCTGGTACAAAAATTTCTCATCCTACAACTGTCAGCTGAGATGTGAATGCCATGTACTTTGAGGTGTCAAGGCATGTTCAGAATCATTTTCAGGCTTGTTTTCTAACTTTTCTATATATTACTGTTTAATTATATCCATAAATAGGCTCACAATGGCACCATTCATCTGGTTCTTGATGGATGTACAGCACCAATTCTGGTAGTTGTTTGGTATGAAAATGGATTGGTCCACAAAGCATTTTTTGCCTTCATCCAGCAAGATTGGTCTTTCTGTCTTACTGCCAAAATATTCATTTATTTGTAGACTCACATCTAAACATAGCAGAGATAACCTGGCAAAGGTTGTAGCAGAATGTCTTGAACAATTTGGACTTGACAAACTGGTAAGGGTTGTTATCTTTGTCAACTATTTCAAATCTATAACAATTATTGTAGCTTCATGGATTATGCATGGATAATGCAAGCAATTGTGATGGCCTGGAAAAACATCTTGAAGTGCAGGTACCTTCATTTCATGGTATGGCATCTCATGGACAATGCTTTGCACACATTATCAACTTAATTGCAAAGGTACAAGCTCTGTTATCTATATTGCTGATCAGCTAATATGATATTATAATTCCAGATATTCATTTCCTTTGTTTTCAAACAACCAAAGAAGAAAAAGGCTGTCAAGATTGCAGCAGGTGCAGTACCTCAATATGCTCAGAGTCATGATATTCCTTCAGATGCAGTCCATTTTGAGGAAGAAGTTGTGCTTGAGGAAGGTGAAGATGAGCTGCTAGGTAAAGAAAACCTGGCAATTGAGGAGGAGGTGATTGATACAGCTACAATGGAGTTAGGCCATTAATGATGCTCATCCCAGAAATCCAAACAAAACCTACTAAATGGCTTTGGATGGTATAACATGAGTCAGAGGAAGGATGCGAGGTGCTCTATATGTTACCTGTCAGACTAACCATCAAATAGTTATAAAAGAACTGCCTGTCAAAGCAATTTAAAGCTAAAAGAATGTGTTTTGTGGAATTTCAGAGAATTTCATGGCTAGATCGATGAATTTGAAGTGCAGAAATATGTTGAGACACAAGATCAAGGGACTAGATGAGTAATAGAAGCGAAGCAAAGGCGAATTGAGGAAAATGAGAGTGAAAATAGCATAATGCGAGGATTTTCAAAGATTTTCAAAGAAATTTGAAGAAATTTAGTGTAAAACACTAGACTTTAAACTGAATGAGACTAAACTGAACTCTCAAACCACTGTGATCTGGGAGGAAGATAATGACTTTTTTTTTCTAAGTAACTAGTACAAGTCTATATACATTTTGAAGGGATGGTACTTAAAAAGGAAATACAACATGTGGAGAACATGAGGCAATATGCACAGCAATAAAGAACAAATCATAAAACAAATAATAAATAATGATAAATGAAATGTACAGAATCACCGTATATTAAAAGCACTTGTTCTAATGTTTCAATATATCATTGAAACACCAAAGTGGACTGTCCTTGTTATAAATTGCATAAAACATTGGAAACTGCTTTGAACCAATTGTATGCATGCACATGCAGTCAAAATGGGTTCAATATACTTGAGATAGTGTCCCATGTGTCCAGCATGCATCTGAAGATCATTCAAATAGGAAATACTGTGTCCAAAGATGTTTTTCAAGGTTCGAGGTTTTTTGAAGATTTTTGGACTTGTTCAAAGGCCGATATCACTGCAATATTGCTCAAAATTGGTTTAGAACTTATCGAAGATGTTCCAAGTGTATTACAAAGCATTCAAAGTCAATTGAAAGTGTGAAAACTGATATATTGGTGCACAAACTGTGCTGAGGACCTATCACTGTGGTGTGCATGATGACTTGGTTGATGGTTCACTTTATGGGACAGCAATCCAGATGATGGCAGAGCAAGGAGTTGTTATTGAGAAAGAAGAACAGCAGATGGCATTACAAATTTTTCCATGTGTAAGTATTCAGTAACTTTGTTTTATAATAGCTAACTGCTCAATAGGTTGCTGGACTTGCTTGCCATGTGCATGATTCTTCCACTCTGCATGAGATAGGTTTGTTCAGGAGGATAATGAGCTGGAAGGCAGCATGCAAATGTTGACTCAATGTGTTCCAACATGATGGAACTCTGACTTTGATTGCTTAAAGCACATATTCATTTCAAAAGTATTGTTCAGTCCCTAACTGGAGTAGCAGCAAACAAGTTATGGGCATATCGGTTAACTGATTCACAATGGTGACTAGCTGAGGATCTCACACTAATTTTGGAGGTTTATGATTTTCTGATGTTTATCTGATATTATAATTGACAGTCTTATGGTTACAGATCTTTGAAGATGCTACTGAGCTTTTTTCAACATCTGGAAGTACCTTTGATTGTGGAAGCAAGTTCGCCCATATCTGATTTCTAAAAGGATCTCACCCAATGTGGTAGTGTTAAAATTACCTCAGTGTTAGGGCAACACCCACTAATCTGCTAGCTGGACCATGCGGGTTCTCCTACAAGAAGAAGGCGGGGGGCATGCACATGATGGGGGGATTTGATGGATTTGATGCGAGGGTTAAAAATAGAACAGTTGGCTGAAATAGGCCTTTTGCACCACTAATGTGGATGGAATACCTAAGAGAACTCAACTGAGGTCTCCTAGTATTTATGTTAGGGTTATATACTATATTACACATATTGTAGTATGTTATTACAGATGCATGTACACATGCGCACACATGCGCATACATATTGATGCATGTAAATAAAGAATTCCCATGCTGACAAATAATGTGTATATAGGCATTTTGTAGTGTATTTTGGTGAAATAAAATCAAATCAAATAAAATAAAATAAAATAAAATAAAATAAAAATAGTATTAGGTAATAGGCATGTTAGGAGACTGTTTCCTAACATTACCCCCCTTTTAGGCCTCGACTTCCAGGTGAGAAAATATTGTATATGTCCCCTCTGTGAAATTTTAGTAAGGCCAGAAATTCATCCCCTCATACACCATTCTAGCAATGTGACGTGGAGCATTTGGATGACATTTAAAGAATTGGGCAATTGCCTTGCGTGCTCGCTTACAATTCTCTTCTGGCTCCCATGAATTATTTTCATCAGTGTAGTTCTTCCACTTGATTAAGAACTCCAATTTGTTTCATCGAAGACGTGAGTCCAAAACCTCTTCCACAATATATTCTGGAGCACCTTCTACCATTATTGGAGGCTGTGGAGTAGTTTGTTGACCAGGAATAGTGGGTGGGCAGTAAGGGTGTAAATGGGAAATGTTAATCTCAGGATCAATCTTAAATGACTGAGGTAATTTTAACACTACCGCATTGGGTGAAATTATTTTAGAAATCAGATATGGGCCAACTTGGTTCTCCGTAAGCTTTCTTGAAGGTCGTGGAATATTCAGATCCTTGGTATTTAGCCATACCAAGTCATCAACTTTATACTCTGGAGCAACAGCTCGAGTGCGATCTGCATGTCGCATCATATCATCACGTGCTTTCATCAATGCTGCCTCTGCTTCCTCCTGCACCTTTCACATTTTTGACACAAAGTCCTCCACTGATTGTACCTTGACTTCCCTTTGAGGTTCTACTCCCATTCTGGCATGATAACCATAATTAGTGAAGAAGGGTGACATGCGAGTAGCTGAATGGAATTTATTATTGTGGGAAAATTCTGCAATTGCCAATCAATCAGGCCAGTCGGTTTGTCGGTGATTGACAAACATGTGTAGGTACTGCTCCAACTCCTGATTCATTCTCTCTGTCTGCCCATCGGTTTGTGGGTGATATGCTGTAGACAATTTGGTTTGAATCCCCAATATGTTATTTAACTTTCACATAAATGCAGAAGCAAATTGTGATCCATGATCGGAGATAACTGTATCAGGTAATCCATGTAACTGCCATACCTGATTAAGATAGAGGTGCGCTGATGATACTCAACCCGGAAACCCAAACAAAACCTACTAATGGCTTCGGATGGTATAACACAGGCCAGAGGAAGGGTGCAAGGTGGTACTAAATATCACTGCTGAGACCAAAACGTAATGTTTAGTAATGCGAAATGGTAAGGGCTGTGGCAAATATTCTGTATAGGCGTATGAAGTTGTTCGAAAGAGTTCAAAAGAAATTCGAAGGCATGCGAAGTGGTTCGAATAAGTTCGAAGATGCGTGAAATAGTTTGAATAAGTTCAAAGAGGTTCGAAGTATATCGAACAGTGAGTTTAACGAATGTGAGGTGTTTGTCAAATGGAGACAGGCGATGGGCGATAAAACGGAGAGCGAATACAATAGTTTCGAGGAAGTTCGCGATATTTCACAGAACTTTAGAGATACGACGCGAGCTAAGACTCAAGAGAACGACTCTTAAGTCAGACAATAACTGTGAGGGTAACTTGTGCTGTTCCCTGTTGTTCTGTTTTCATTCTAAGTATCTAACACAAGTCTATATACAAAATAAAGAGATAGTACTAAAAAGGAAATAAGAACAATTGTAAAACATGAGGCAATGTACACAGCAATAAAGGTATTGTAAAACACAAAACAAATGAAAAATGATAATAAGTAAAACATACATTGTCCCAGTATAGTAAGAGTTCTTGTCCTATTGATTTAATATATCATGAAACATAAAAACTGCACTTATCACATTCTAACTCTCTTGTAATCCCTCCTCATGTCCAGTAATGCTCGATATGCGACGAAATAACTTGTTCCAGATGTGCAGTGTGTATCAAAATTGTTTGTGGACAACTATATGGCAGCCGAAGTCATTCGAAGTGCTGCCAAGTTGTTCGAAGTGTTGCGAAATAGTTCGAAAGTGTTCGGAGTGTCTCAAAGTCGTCCAAAATAGTGCAAAATAATGCGAAAATGGTTCAAAGTTAATTTCGTGGCATTATAGTACTTCGGAGTGCATGTCGTGATGTGTTGATATGAGTGGGAGTCTTCTCCAGACCTTAAGGCACATAGTGGACCTATCAGTGCCAAGCCCAATGATGAGGTTTCTGCAGTAGTAGGAATGATATGGACTTCCTTTGTGAAGCGGTCGCATACTACAAATATTGCATCGTATGCTTGAGCTTCAGGTATACCTGTGATAAAGTCCACAGATATATCTCGCCATGGTGCTTTAGGTATAGGGTTCGGCATTAATTTTCCAGCAGGCTTTTCTGGAAATTTTCTTCCCCTCATGCACATGTCACACCCATCCACATACCCCAACACATACTTTGAAATTCTGGGCCACCAATAATTTCTCATTACCAATTCCAACGTCTTCCACCTTCCTGGATGTCCAGCAGCTGGCATGTTATGATGTAACCATATGATCTCCCTTCATAAATCTTGATCTTTCGGTACATAGACCTTTCCTCTGAACAACACTAACCCTTGTTCTTCAACCCATTCATCTCCTTTAATATTACCTTTCTTCTCTCCCCTCAAAGCTTTTACAGCTTCCACCACTTCATCATCCATCTCTGAACATTGCCTAATTTTAGACAACATTTCCATCTCTGAGCTATCCACCAATAAATGCCCTTGATGCATAGCACAAATATGAAAGTATTCAGGTTTGAGTAGGGTAGTATTTTTATTGTCCTACTCCACTCCCCTTTTATGATCTGTACATCTGGATAATGCATCTGCTTTCCTCATCAAGCTTCCCACTTTGTGGACCAAGTGAAAATTAAAGCATGATAGGAATAATGCCCAACATGCTTGTCAACGGTTAAGCTTTTTAGCGGACATGAAATACTGCAGATTTTGATGGTCTGTCCAGATCTTGATCTGATGTGTACATCCCTCCAAATAATGTCTCCATGCCTCCAAAGCTTGTATTATTTTCAACATCTCTTTATCATGTACATCATAATTCCTCTCCACATCATTCAACCCTTTAGATAAATATGCACAAGGATGCCATTTGTCATCTTCACATAGCATTGATAATACTGCTCCAGTAGCAAAGTCTGATGCATCTGATTCCACTCGTAAGGGATGTGTGAAATCTACTGGGACCAATATTGGTTCTTCCACAAACTTCCTCTTTAACTCCTCAAATGCTGTCTGCTGTTGTTCTCTCCATCTCCACACTACTCCCTTTCACATAAGGTTGTGTAATAGTATGGCAATTTTGGAAAAAATTATGCACAAAGCAACGATAAAAATTGGCAAGTCCCAAGAAAGCCTGAACTTCCTTGATACGGGTAGGCATGGGCCAATCAACAATTGCCTGTACTTTGATAGGATCCATCTTAATTCCATCAGGACCAATCTTTAATCCCAAGAACTCAATCTCGCTTGCTCCAAATACACACTTCTCCGGTTTAACTAATGAATCATTCTCTGCCAACCTCTTCAACACCTCCTGCACTATCACCTCATGATTTTCTTCATCCTCCATGAATATCAAAATGTCATCAATAAATATTATCACCATGCCTTTGTCTATCACATCCTTGAAAATATCATTCATCATATTTTGGAAAGTTGGGGGACTATTGATCATTCTATAAAACATGACTAGCAGCTCAAAGGATCCTCGATGCATAGCAAATGCTGCCTTCCACTCATCTCCTTTCTTTATTTGTACATTGTTGTACCCCCAGCATAAATCCAATTTTGTAAAGACCTTGGCCTTTCCCACCTTGTCAATGATCTCTGAGATCAATGGCAAAGGGTATGCATTCTTCACTGTCCACTCATTCAAATACCTATAATCTGTACACATCCTCTTCCTCTGATCTTTTTCAGTACAAAGAATACTGGTGATGTCTGTGGTGATTTTGAAGGTCATATGTATCCCTTGCGCAACTGTTCATTAAGGAATGCATCCACTTCTCCTTGTTCCTTCGGAGATAATGGATAGACTTTTGACTTCTTCAGCACAAATCCTGGCTTCATTTCAATTGCATGATCCCATGGCTTTCACACTGGCATCCACTCCGATTCCTTCTTCTGAAAAACTGACAAATATTTATGGTAGGCTTTTGGCACCCACTCCTCTACTGGCTTCTCCACTGGCTTCTCCACATTCTCCACATTTTTATCCCATGACTGTCCTCCACGAATTTCTCTAAATGTTTGCTTCTGTTCTTCCTTACTAGTTATAATTGGAACTTCCCCATTTGGCATATCCTCATCCTCCACTTCCTCCATCGTAACAGAATACTTTCTCAAATGTTCTTTCTCTTCCTTCTTCTCCTTTTTTACTTTTCTCCCATACACATTACATTCTTTAGGACAATGAGTCATGTGTACCTTCCCAGTTTTCCAATCAATTTCCAGATTATGCTTTCGTAACCATGGACATCCAATTATCAGATTGGTTTTCCCAAGGTCGCACACCTCAAATATGGCTTGTTCCTGATGATCCTGATACTTCAGTATCATTGTCACCTCCTCCCTAATAGTTCCTCCATGATTGATCATACCGTCAATATTGTACACCATTATAGGTCGTGGCAGTTTACACGTGCGAATACCATTTTTGGTAATTAAGGATAGATTAATGAATAATCCAGTATCACCACTGTCAAGCAATGCCTCCACATTAATTGCTGCATGCATGTCCACTGTCTTCAATCCTACTGTCAAGCTGATTTTGGGTTCTATCTGCGCTGAGCACATAAAGAATTTAGGGGTCTTCAGAAATAAGGCTGGGCATTTTTCTTTGTTGGATAAATGATGATGGTCATACTCCTCAATTTCTCTTTCAGGTTCACTCTGAGTTTCCTTGGATACTAATACATTATATTGATTCTGGGTCACCAATGGGGAAACCTTCAGTGGGACTCTTCCACAAAATTCTTCTGCTTATCTTCCTCCAACTTCACTTCCTCGATTGTTGCTTCTCTAATTTTCCTTTTCTTCCTACAATTCTCAGCCATATGCCCTAATTGCCCACAATTAAAACATTTAAGTGGGGCTCATCTTTCTGCTTGATCAACATCCATCGCATCCATCGATGCTGCTGACTCCTTAACAATAGGTGTCACTGCCATGGCCGGTGACTGTGCCCTCGGAGTTTGTACCTGAGGTGTCCTTCCTTTCTTGGATTTTTGTCCTGATGACTTTCCAAATCTGGCATTCCCATACATCAATTTTGATTCCATCTGTTCCTGTTGATATTGCTGATCAAGATGCATTGCCCAATTATACCACTCATCCAACCTCTCCAGCATAGAAGGTAATCAATGGATAGACTTGAATAAAGAGGGATTTAATCCTGCCTTCAAATATTCTACCAATGCAGCTTCTCTCATATTGGTCTGTGATGCTTCTGCCTTGAACTGCAAAATAAATTTGTCTGCAGTCAGAGAACCTTGGCACATGGTTTTTAATTTTGCATTCGCTGTCGCCTTTGGATTAGAGTCTCCAAACTGTGCCTCCAATCTCTCCAAAAATTCCCTGAAGGTTGCAAATGGTTTATATCCTGTGGCAGTTTGATTAATGGCTTCATTTCTCCAAAACTGTGCTTTCTCTCCCTGGATGTATGAGAGAGCAAACATAATCCTAGGCTCAGTCATACAAAATTTGGGCTTTCTCCCATGGATGTACAACACTATAGAGCTGATAAAAGATTTTGTGTTCTCCATGTGACCATCAAATATTTGTGGAGGCACATATTTAGGTAAATGTGTTTTTCCACTCTCAGACCTCTCTTCTGCATGCTCACCCTCCTGAGACATCCACTCTACCATCTCCTCCATCTTATCATCTTTATCTTCTACTGTCTCTGCTTTTGTTTCTGTTTGTTTGAGCTGTGATGCTGCTAATACTGACACTAATTGAGACATTTGTGTTGTAAGAGCATCAATTTTGTCTTCTAGAGCTGGCATGGGAACAGGATTGTGACCAGGATTCGAAGTTGATTGTTCTGTCATAATGACATAAGCTGTGGTGAGTCACTTCTTCAGCTGAGTCAAGATTTCGGCTTCAGAATTTTTCGCAAATTTCGAGTCATGTGACCTGGCTATTTGAGTACCAAACATGGCAAAACATGTGATTTTGGCTATTTGTCAACACTTGGGCACTTTGGATCAATAACCCATCCAACAGTGCCTGATCTCAGGGTTATTACTAAATTTGGCTAGTAACTACCTAAAATAGTCATCCAAATTGAGTAATGTAAATCTTGGCTAAACCAGATCTGATCAGTTGTCTGGTTGCAGCTGTCCTAATGATGAGTGCTGCCTCTTGATCACTGGCAGTTGCTGTTGAAATTAAATCCTGATACATGCTGCATACATGAGGCCATGCATGCAGCACACACATGTTACTGCGCTTACTGTGCATACATGTGGTAAACACATTCCTGAGTCATGTGACATCCTTACTATTATGTATATAAGGAGAACCTGTACTATAGAAGATATACAGTGTTCTTACCTCTGCTAAACCCTAGCTCTAAGACTAACTAAACCCCAGGTAGGTTATAAGGAACGTGTCGTCTCTTCCTCTGTGCAGCGTATGTAGTCTGCTCCAACAGGTTATGGGCCCTGCTGGGCACGTCGCGAACGCACCTTAACTGGCTGCGAACAACGTTGACTTCATTGTCTCCAAATTGTAACCTTGCGCTCTTCGTGAGCTGCATTGTGCTCTCTGCAAGCTGCATTTAAAAAAACCCAGGTTGACTAGGGTTACCCACTCTGAAGGAGTGTTTTTGCCTGAGATTATGGAACATGTTTTCTTGAATAAGAGGACTGATTGAGCGCTTTTACCAGCTGCCACTATAACATCATGTCTTCAACTCTTGAAAAACTCGTACAAACTTTCGATGGCTCTAACTACATTCAATGGGCTGACTCAATGAAGGCATGGCTCAGGTCTCAGGGCCTCTGGCAAATAACTAGTGGGATGGAACTAAAACCACCCCCGGCGCCTCCTTTGACAGCGACAAACGCTGCATTAGTAGCGGAAGCTAATGCCAAGCTCCAGACCTGGAACAATAAGAATGATCAGGCGATTGGTAGCCTAGTGCTCCGCCTGGCCCCCTCTATTCGGCAGCGTGCCAACACCAAGGACACTGCTGAGGAGGTGTGGGATCTCATCTGCACCGACTATGGTGTCGATGGCCCCTCCCAAGTCTTTGCAGACTTTAGGTCTGCAATCGCAATCAAAATTCCAGCTGCAAATCCTGCGCCAGAGATTGCCAAAATGGCTGATAAATTCGAGCGCCTTACGGCTGCCAATGTCGCCATCCCTGAATTAGTACAGGCAATGATTCTACTTGCTGCGATGCCACATGAGTACGATTCTCTATCTGCCACGGTCCTTAACACGACCGCTACTAGAGCCTTGACATTTAAACATGTCAAGAACTCCATTGTCACTGAAGCCTCACGGCGCACAGCAGTTGGAAAGCCCATTGGCCCACCTCAGGCCACCAAGCTTTCTGCTGTCAAGCGCAAAGGGGGAAACCCCAAATGGCAATCTCAAGGCAACAATGGAGAATCGTCCCGAAAGTGTGGACGACATGGGGACAAAAAGACTAAAGAGGAAAAACCTAAAGAGAAACATTCCCACCTCGCCTCACAAGCCTTTACTACTATAAATGGTAATGGCACCATCATACCGCCGATGCTGCTCATCCAGCGCATCGAGAAGCGTGAACATACTCCCACAAGGGATCCTCGCCGCGGACTGCCTGCACAGGCATACACGGGCGCGGCCTCTACCTCTCATTCGGTCTATACCGAATATCAGCAGGCTCAAGACACCCTCGAGCAAATGAATCTCCCATGCAGCGCGAAAAATCTGCGACCGCTGGAAGAGCACCTAACAGTGCGAGAAGGTAAGAGGAGGAGGATTGAACCAGAACCAAGGATCGTAGAGGTAGAAGACGATAGTGTCTCCCTTGGATCAGAACCTGCCGTTTCTGATGAAGAAGTATGGAAAGCCGTCGACGAAATGCTTGTCGATGAACCGCTTGAAACAGGTACATATGATGAAAGGTCAGTCCTTTTCCTTGCCACAAGCACAAGAATTAACATTCCACTGATCACAGCGAACTTTTCATGTGAAATTTTACCGCTACTAAATGTATCATGGAACAATTTACATCTTAATATATGTGTTATGTGTGCAAATGGAAATTGTAAGAAAGGTGCCAACTGGATCATGGATTCAGGCGCATCAAAACACTTCACTGGTGAAATTAAAGATTTTGCTTCTTATGAGCCTTTACCGAGAAAGGACTCTACCCTGGTTCAAACAGCCATGGGTACTACTCATATAGTAGGGAAAGGAGCAGTCTTCATTAGACATCAGGTAGTATGTCATGGGAAGTCAGAGACGCATGAAATGCGATTATACCCCGTCTACTACATACCCGACTGTAATGCTCGATTACTGTCAATGGGCGTCTTCTTACAAGACGGAAGTGATGTGCGTGGTTCCTCCGCACACATTTCATTTTTCAAGCAAGGAAACCCAATTATGGATTGCGTCCCTCTTATGAAATGTGACACTATTTATTGGGCTCGGACTCATATATTGAGCACCAAGGGAATCAATGTCGCGACAATGTATGTCGCAGACTACTCGACTTGGCATAAGCAACTTGGACAACCATCCAAAGAGGTGCTAGGGAAGATGCCTAATAGCACCATAAAATTCCCAAGGAATTTAATTATTCCTAAAGACAAAATTATATGTCCAGGGTGCGCTGAAGGGAAAATGACCTCAAAATCTTTTCCTGAATCAGATTCACACGCAGAAAGACCCTTTGAATTAATACATTCCGATCTGAAGGAACTCCCAGTACTATCGTACCATAAACATAAATACTTTATTGTATTTCTGGATGACAAAATGTCACATATCTGGGTCCAATGCCTTAAAAGGAAATCTGATGCTGCTGCGGCCATCAGACAATTTCGGGCAGTGGCTTTGACACAGTATGGCGCTACAATCAAGCGCTGGCGTGTTGATCCAGGGGGGGAGTTCAAAGATCGTGAGCTACAAAATGTGCTCAAGGACTTTGGCATCAAAATAGAGATGTCTGCACCCCACGTTCACCAACAGAATGGGCGCGCAGAGCGTGCCATAAGGACAATAATGGAAAAGTCGCAAACCCTGCGATTTACTGCATGTCTACCACAATCATGGTGGGAATTTTGCATTGAACATGCAACACACCTATACAACCGAACCCCGATAAGGCGCCTGAAATGGCTGACACCAGTTGAGGACCTGACAAAGGTCCGCCCAGATCTAAACGATCTGAAAGTTTTCGGTTGTGGTGCTTACATCTACCTACCCAAGGAGAAGCGTCCAAACACATTGGCTCCTCGATCGGAGTTGATGACGTACCTTGGATTAGAAGATGGCATTAAAGCATACCGTTTCATGCGACCTAGTGGCGCAATATTCATTGGTGCTACGGCACTATTTGATGGAACATTGTTCCCATGCTGTCCCGGAGCTAAGACTCCTGCCAATACAGACCTTGGTGATTTTCCACCTCCAGAACCAGAAGATGATGACCACTCATCTGGAATGGATGGCGATGATTCTATACCACCACAAGATCCGCCCCTTCCTCCATCATCAGAAAATGATGATGATGATGTACCAAGTGAGCAAAAGGCACATGATGATGTGACAGATGCTCCTCCTCTGCCGCCTCCAGTAACCACTGAGGACTTTCGTCCAAGACGTGATGATCAACAGGAATGGCAGCAATTGCCCCGTCGATCAGGCAGGCAGAGGAACATCCCAAACTGTCCTGGCAATACCTATGGAGAGAAGCGACTCCCCTCTGACATAGAGAGAGACATTGCACGTGATCGATATTGGAAGAGATCTGTAGGTCAAGATTCGGATCATAACTGAACACGACCACAATCTCAACAGAAAGAACTGGTTGCTGGACCGAGTTCGGCACCCCATGAGAGTGTGCCTGATTCCAATGATCAAGAACATGATCACCCAATGGGGGAACCGGACGAAGCAGGTTATATTAAAAAGATAACCAAGGAAGGAGGAGATAAGCTTATTTGCTGGCTGTTATCAAAAGCAGTCAAACCATCGAGTCAAATAAGCCAAGTTCCAAACCAGTTTCGTGATATTGCGCGCCTACCACGGCAGCAGCAACATGAGTGGAAACAAGCTTGTCATGAAGAATTAGAGGCTCTTCGTAAGCGACAAGTCTATGACATCGTCGATCTTCCACATGATCAAAAAATGATCAAAAATAGATGGGTTTTCTCTGTAAAATCGGATGGAAGAAAACGAGCCAGACTCATGGCCAAAGGCTTTTCACAAGTCAAAGGCATTGACTTTGATGAGATTTTCTCACCGGTAGTCCGCTACGAGACCATATGCCTCATGTTTGCACTTGCATCTCTAGAAGGCATGTATATGACCGGCCTAGATGTAAAAACCGCATTTTTATATGGCAAACTAGATGAGGAGATCTATATGGATCAATCCGAGGGTTTCAGACTCGAGGGAAAAGAGCACAAAGTATTGCGCTTACGCCGAGCATTGTATGGCCTTAAACAAGCCTCACTTGCATGGTGGAAAGAGCTAGAGGCATTTATGCGCACCATTGGGTTCGTGCGTGCCAGCTCCGATGCTGGCATTTTCATACACAAGGATCCTAAGACAGGCAGCATTGTTATTGCACTCGTCTATGTTGATGATGGCTTGTTCATAGGGAAGAACAAGAAACTTGTGGATGAAAAGAAAAATGCTTGTCTAAAGCATTGGGAGTGCCGTAGTACTGAAAAAGTCATGGAATTCTTAGGCATGCATGTCACCCAGACTGCAAGCAAAGTCAAACTCGATCAAACTGAATATCTCGCCAAAGTGCTTGAGAGATTCGAGATGACAAATGCCAAAGTGACCCCCACTCCACTCCCGACTGGTTACAAACCATTGGAAAACACAGCAACACCCAATGCGATGCTTAGATCAAAATATCAGTCTGTGATCGGATCTTTATTGTATCTGATGCTCGGAACGCGACCTGATATTGCTTATGCGGTAATCAAGATGTCACAATTCTTGGCTAATCCTAGCCAAGAACATCTAGACAAAGCGATGTACATCATGCGCTATCTGGTGGGAACCCAGAAATATAACATTGTCTATGATGGTGAGAAGTCCGAGGGGCTACAGGCCTTCACAGATTCTGATTGGGCAGCTGACACTGTCAAACGCCGATCTACAATGGGTTACTTTGCTACTCTAGCAAGTGGCATTGTGTGCTGGCAGTCCCGTTTACAAAAAACTGTAGCACTGTCATCCACAGAAGCCGAATATATGGCTCTCTCCGACACTTGTCGACAGATAGTGTGGATAGAGTCCTTATTCCAGGAACTTGGATATGTACTGAAGCGCGTACCAATCTGCACTGATAATCAGGGATCCATCTTTATCGGATCAAATCCAGTTCAGGAAAGAAGGACCAAACATATAGACATTCGCTACCACTATACCTGCGAATGCATAGAAAATGACAAAGTCACAGTCGTTTTCATTCCTGGAAATGATAATCCAGCTGACATGTTCACAAAGAACCTTGGCGCTGTCTTATTCAGGAAATTTAGAGACTCTCTCGGAATTACTTTCGAGATTCAAACTTAGCTGCTTAGAAGCACTGTACAGTTTGAGGGGGGGTGTTGAAATTAAATCCTGATACATGCTGCATACATGAGGCCATGCATGCAGCACACACATGTTACTGCGCTTACTGCGCATACATGTGGTAAACACATTCCTGAGTCATGTGACATCCTTACTATTATGTATATAAGGAGAACCTGTACTATAGAAGATATACAGTGTTCTTACCTCTGCTAAACCCTAGCTTTAAGACTAACTAAACCCCAGGTAGGTTATAAGGAATGTGTCGTCTCTTCCTCTGTGCAGCGTATGTAGTCTGCTCCAACAGTTGCAATGTAAGGCGAGGCCTGGCATCAGCTTACAAAAGCAAGGTAAATATGTATATACAATTAATTCCAGCTCTTGCCGAAATGATGAGTAAGTGGTTGTGGCATGCTGAGACAATGACATATGTGTGTAAGAGAAGGTGCACTGATGGGGTAGTTGAGTTCTTCTGTTAGGGCAACACCCACTGTTCTGCTAGCTGGACCATGCGGGCTCTTCTAGAAGAAGGTGGCAGGGCATGTGCACATGATGGGGGGTTTGATGGTTTTGATGCGATGGGTTCAAAATAGATTAGTTGGCTGAAATAGGCATTTCGCACCACAAATGTGGATGGAATACCTAAGAGAACTCAACTGAGGTCCCCTAGTATTTATTTTAAGGTTATATACTATGTTACATATATTGTACTGTGTTGCTACCAATGCATGCGTACATGCACATACATATTGATGCATGTAAATACAACATTCCCATGCTGACAAATAAAGCATTTATAGGTGTTTGATAGCATATTTTGATGAAATAAAATAAAATAGAAATATTATTATGTAATAGGCATGTCAGGAAACTGTTTCCTAACAGCAATTAGGGCATATTGCTAGAAAGTGTAGGCAGAAAAGAAAGATGAGGGAAGCGACAATCGAGAAAGTGAAGTTGGAGGAAGATAAGCAGAAGCATTTTGTGGAAGATAAGCAGAAGAATTTTGTGGAAGATAAGCTGAAGAATTTTGTGGAAGGGTCCCACTGAAGGTTTCCCCATTGGTGACCCACAATCATTATAATGTATTAGTATCTGAGGAAACCCAGAGTGAGCCCAAAAGAGAAACTGAGGAGTACAACCATCATCACTTATGCGACAAAGAAAAATGCCCACCTTATTTCCAAAACCCCAAAATTCTTTATTCACTCTGTGCAAATAGAACTCAAAATTAGCTTCACAGTAGGATTGCAGACAGTGGACATGCATGCAGCAATTGATGTGGAGGCATTGCTCGATAGTGGTGCTATTGGATTATTCATTAATCGATCCTTAATTACCAGAGACGGTATTTGTACATGTAAATGGCCACAACCTATAATGGTGTATAATATTGATGGAATGATTAATTGTGGAGGAACTATTAAGGAGGAGGAGATGATGATGCTAAAGTATCAGGATCATCAGGAACGAGCTGTATTTGAGGTGTGTGACCTTGGGAAAACCAATCTAATTGAATGTCCATGATTATATAAACATAACCCAGAAATTGATTGGAAAACTGGGAAGGTACACATCACGCATTGTCCTAAAGATTGTAATGTATATGGGAAGAAAGTAAATAAGGAGCAGAAGGAAAAGAAAGAGAAAGAGTGTCTGAGGAGGTATTCTGTTATGAAGGAGGAAGTGGAATATGAGGACATGCCAAATGGAAAGGTTCCAATCATGACCAATAAGGAAGAACAGAAGCAAACCTTTAGGAAAGTTTGTGGAGGACAGTCATCGGATAAAATGTTGTGAAAGTGGAGAAGCCAGTGGAGGAGTGGGTGCCAAAATCCTACCATAAATATTTATTGGTCTTTCAGAAGAAGGAATCGGAGCAAATGCCAGTGTGAAAGCCATGGGATCATGCAATTGAGATGAAGCCCAGATTTGTGCTGAAGAAGTCAAAAGTCTACTTATTATCTCCGATGGAACAAGAAGAAGTGGATGCAATCCTTAATGAACAATTGCACAAAAGATACATATGACCTTCGAAATCACTGCAGACATCACCAATATTCTTTGTACCAAAAAAAGATCAGAGTAAGAGGATGTGTTCAGATTATAAGTATCTGAATGAGTGGACAGTGAATAATGCATACCCTCTGCTGTTGATCTCAGAAATAATTGACAAGGTGGGAAAGGCCAAGGTCTTTACAAAATTGGATTTATGCTGGGGGTACAATAATGTATGAGTAAAGAAAGGAGATGAGTAGAAGGCCATATTTGCCATGTGTCAAGGATCCTTTGAGCCGCTTGTCATGTTTTTTGGGATGACCAATAGTTCCCCAACTGTCCAAAATATGATGAACAACATTTTCAAGGATGTAATAGACAAAGGTGTGGTAATAATATTCATTGACAACATTTTGGTATTCATGGAGGATGAAGAAAACCATGAGGCAATAGTGCAAGAGGTACTATGAAGATTGGCAGAGAATGATTTATTTGTTAAACTGGAGAAATGTGTGTTTGGGGCAAGTGAGATCGAGTTCTTGGGATTAACGATTGGTCCTGATGGAATTAAGATGGATCCTATCAAGGTATAGCAATTGTTGATTGGCTGGTGCCCACCCATATCAAGGAAGTTCAGGCTTTCTTGGGACTAGCAAATTATTATCGTTGCTTTGTTGATAATTTTTCCAAAACTGCCACACCCTTATACAACCTTACACAAAAAGGAGTAGTGTGGAGATGTGGAGAACAACAGCAGACAGCATTTGAAAAATTGAAGAGGATGTTTGTGGAAGAGCCAATATTAGCCCCAGTGGATTTCATGCATCCCTTACAAGTGGAATCATATGCATCCAACTTTGCTACTGGAGCAGTATTATCAATGTTACATGAAGATGACAAATGGCATCCTTGTGCATATTTGTCCTGAGGATTGAATGATGTGGAAAGAAATTATGATGTGCATGACAAAGAGATGTTGGGAATAATATGAGCATTGGAAGCATGGAGACATTATTTGGAGGGATGTATGCATCAGATCGAAATCTGGACAGATCATCAAAATCTGCAGTACTTCATGTCCACTAAAAGGCTTAAGCCAGCAAGCGCATTGGGCATTATTTCTATCCTGTTTTAATTTTCACTTAGTCCACAAAGCAGGAAGCTTGATGAGGAAAGCAGATGCATTATCCAGATGTACCAATCACAAAAGGGTGGTGGAGGAGGACAATAAAAATATTACCCTACTCAAACCTGAATACTTTTGTATTTGCACTATGCATCAAGGGCATCTATTGGTGGATAGCTCAGAAACAGGAATGTTGTCTAAAATTAGACAATGTTCAGAAATGGATGATGAAGTAGTGGAAGCTGTGAAAGCTCTGAGGGGAGAGAAGAAAGGTAATATTAAAGGAGATGAATGGGTTGAAGAACAAGGGTTAGTGTTGTTTAGAGGAAAAGTATATGTACTGAAAGATCAAGATTTACAAAGGGAGATCATCTGGTTACATCATAATGTGCCAGCTCCTGGACATCCAGGAAGGTGGAAGACGTTGGAATTGGTGATGAGAAATTATTGGTGGCCCAGAATTTCAAAATATGTGTTGGGGTATGTGGATGGATGTGATACATGCATGAGGGGCAAGAAGTTTCCAGAAAAGCCTGCAGGGAAATTAATGCTGAACCCTATACCTAAAGCTCCATGGTGAGATATATCTGTGGACTTTATCACAGGACTACCTGAAGCTCAAGGATGTGATGCAATATTTGTAGTATGCAACTGCTTCACAAAGAAAGTCCATATTATTCCTACAGCTGCAGAAAGCTCATCGTTGGGCTTGGTGCACCTCTATCTAAATCAGGTATGCCAGGTTACATGGATTACCTGATACAGTTATCTCTGATCATGGATCACAACTTGCTTCTTCATTTATATGAGAGTTAAATAACATATTGGGAATTCAAAAGGAGTTATCTATGGCATATCACCCACGAACTCATGGGCAGACAGAGAGAATGAATCAGGAGTTGGAACAGTACCTACATATGTTTGTCAACCACCAACAAACTGACTGGCCTGAATGGTTGGCAATTGCCAAATTTTCTGACAATAATAAATTATTCAGCTACTTGCATGTCACCCTTCTTTGCTAATTATGGGTATCATCCCAGAATTGGAATAGAACCTCAAAGGGAATTCAAGGTACAGTTAGTGGAAGACTTTGTATCTAAAATGTGAAAGGTGCAGGAGGAAGCAGAGGTGGCATTGGGGAACACACATGATGATATGATGCAACACAGCTCATACTTGAGCTGTTGCTCCAGAGTACAAAGTTGGTGACTTGGTATGGCTAAGTACCAAGGATCTAAATATTCTACAACCTTGAAGAAAACTTATAGAGAAGCAAGTTGGCCCATATGCAATTTCTAAAATAATTTCACCTAATGTGGTAGTGCTAAAATTACCTCATTCATTCAAGATTGATCCTAAAATTAACATTTCCTGCTTATGCCTTTACCACCCACCCACTATTCCCAGTCAACAAACTACTCCACAGCCTCCAATAATGGTAGAAGGTGCTCCAGAATATGTAGTGGAAGAAGTTTTAGACTCATGTCTTGGACAAAATAAATTAGAGTTCTTAATCAAGTGGAAGAACTACACTGAGAAAAATAACTCATGGGAACCTGAAGAGAATTGTAAGCAAGCACATAATGCAATCACCCAATTCTTTAAACTTAATCCAAATGCTCCGTGTCACATTGCTAGAATGGTGTATGAGAGATGAATTTCTGGCCTTACCAAAATTTTACAGAGGGGACAGATACAATATTTTCTCACTTGGAAGTTGAGGCATAAAAGGGGGGTAATGTTAGGAAACAGTCTCCTAACAGTCCTATTACATAATAATATTTTATTTTACTTTTATTTTATTTTATTACATCAAATTATGCTACCAAATGCCCACAAATGCTACATTTGTTAGCATGGGAATTTTATATTCACATGCATCAATATGTATGCACATGTATGTGCACGTCAGTAACAACATAGTACAATATATGTAATATAGTATATAAACCTTAAATATATACCTGGGGGACCTCAGTTGAGTTCTCTTAGGTATTCCATCCACAATTGTGGTGCGAAAAGCCTATTTCAGCCACCTCATCTTAAAATAACCCCACACATCAAACCCATCAAAACCCCCCATCACATGTGGTGCGAAAAGCCTATTTCAGCCACCTTATCTTAAAATAACCCCACACATCAAACCCATCAAAACCCCCCATCACACGTGCACACCCTGCCCCCTTCTTGTAGGAGAGCCTGCATGGTCCAGCTAGCAGATAAGTTGGTGTCACTCTAACAGTTTAGTGCTGTAGTATCGATAGATGCAATGTAACTGTCCCAGCTTTCAGGAAGTAAGGTTAGCAAGATAATGGAGAATTCTTCTTCATCAATTTTTTGTCCCAAATTGTGCAGCTTTTCCTGATAGCCATGCAATGTCTGAATGTGCTCCTCAATGGGTGTTTTATCAGTGCATTGTGACTGAACTAGCTTCTGCCTTGCTAAAACGATCCCAAGCACTCACTGGGTTTCCAATAATGATTTCAGTGTATTCCATGCCTCTTTCGATGGGGTCAAACTTGCAATATAGACCAACATTTTGTCCACCACTTATAATCGGATCATGGATAGCCCCATTCAATCCTTTTTCACCCAAGTCACTTGTCCAAGTGCCTGATCTGATGGCTGAGTAATTGTCCCATCAACATACTCCCATAAATCTTGTCCCATTAAGATATCCATCATTTTGATCTTCCATACATCATAATTCTTGGTGCCTGATAAGGGTTCAATCCAGTGGACATTCGTGTGTGACAAGGTGGTGGTGATGTTGGCCATTACATAACATAATTGAGTTCAGTTGTATGTGAAGATTCAGTTAAGGCCAGGGCCCATAAGCTGTTGAGAAAATAGAGGACTCATAGTGTATAATGAATGAATAATAGTTGGATTAATTTTCTAAAAACTATGTACAACTGTTAAATACTATTTTGGGCTGTGCCCCACTAATTACCAGTAAACAAGTGACGATGTATTCCTTTGCGCTTAGCACGCATCGCCTCATTGTCCTTATTCAGCTGTGACATGTGATGGTGGTGGAGTCGCCTTATTTGGCTCAGTAATTCCAAGAGTTTGAAGTATCGCAAAATAGTTTCAAGGTGGATTCACGAGGTTCATTGATGTTCATAGGGGTTCATAGAGTAGTAGAAGCCAAATGGGAGGATAGGGGAAGATGTGTACATGATTCCAGAGCTTGAAGGGAGTCCACTGTCATCCAATAGGTAGACATTACCACTATGAATTTGTTTGGCATTCTGATGCTGCTAAAGAAGGTGATGTGTGGTTCTTGTACTAGCACAACATCCCAGTGTGCTGCTAAGAAGTTGTTCATGAGTTCAAGATGGGCTGTGGGTGATTTGTTCAGGTTTATTTGTATGATCCTCAGCTTCTTTATCTGGTTTGCTTCTTTATTCATTAGTTAGCCGCTGCTCACATGTTGTCTGTTCAGCATTCTGGCTCTGGTCATTCTGGTTGTTGGAGGTGTAGGTTGTGTCGTTCACTAGTCTATCCCAGGTGTTTCTTCAGCTCTTGTGCATTTGGTGCAATTTGTCTTGGTTTGAATGGTAACTGGGTCTGTCACATGCTGCCACCTTTGTTTGTTCTCACAAAATCTGCAAGCCCCACTGGGATTGCAATCTGTTGGCCACTTGGTGGAGTGGATTCCCACATCTGGGCCACCATGGATGGGAACTAGGAGAGTAGGTTTGTGGGGTTTTTTGCATCATTGTCAGCACATTTCCTTAGGAATCATGGGCAGTTTTGGTCATTGCTTGCATTTCCTTGTATGCCACATGGGGTGCATATGGTGTTCATTGAGTCACAGTCAGAGGTTTATGGTTTCTCCACATTTGGCACAGACCTCTCATTGTATTATGGATTTCTGTTGTGACATGGTTGTACTTCTGGCATTTGAGGCATCTTACTGGTTCCCATTTGCACATTGTTACCAAAACTTTTTAGTTGCAGATGACCAGCCCATTTAGGATAGCCTTGTTCATGTCATGTGGTGATGTGTCAAGTTGATACTTGGTGCAGAGTCCCAACAGAAGACATGAACACAAATTCTACAGCTGCAGGCATCCTTGGGGTGTGGGGGTTCATTTATGGGGCCTCAGATCATCCTTCAAGATGAGATGATTGCTAAGGATGCTAGTTTACTGGATATGATGTGCACATGATGTAAGTAATGCAGAAATGAAGGTATGCACAGTACTGTAGAAGTGCACAATATAAAGGAGTGAAAAAGTGCAGTGCAGAAAAATGTGCAACAAGAGTGCAAAAATGTGCAATGACAATGGAGGGTAAAAGCAGAAGGCACAGTGGTACAGAGACAATGCTAGAGGGTGACACATGAACAAAATGTGCAAATGGTGTGCAAATGCAACTATATGATAAAAAGTGCAAACAGTGCACAAAATGCAGCTACATGATGAACAGTGCAAATGATATGCAAATGTGGCAATATGAAGGACGCACTGCAAAGGCACATGAACTAAGATGATAATGCACAAACAGTGTGCAATGCTGACTGAGACTGCTCAACTGGGGGGGGGGGGGGGGGGGGAGATCCTCCTGTTTCTCTATGTATGTACAAATGATTTATGTGATGAAAACAGTAAAATGAAGTCTAAAGATAGAAAGCATTATGCACTACCCACAAGTCCATCCATCAGCCCATATGAATCTGACTGCGTGATGCTGCTACCTTAGCCAATAAGATTTGTGTACACTATAGCCCAACACCTGACTGTCCCAGTGCAATGTTCTATTTTTGATGTGCTCTAGGTCTCATGCACTCCACCTAATTGGTCCACTTCAGTGTTATGGGTCATGTGCTGTGCATTAGTAATAGTGATGTGATTGACCTGTGCCAGTTACCAGAGAAGGCAATGCTGATTGGAAATGCAGAAGAACTATGAGGAGATGCTGTGTGATCCCAAATAGTGCCAAAGCACTTAAATTATGTGAAAGTGCTCGAGTGTGCACAGTGCAGCACCAAATGCAAAGTGCCCAGATTATGTGAAAATGTGCTGCTGTCTCACAATGTGATCATAGTGCACCTCAACTGAGTTGCCTAGTAAGCTGAAAGTCATGGTGTGCAATGCACCAGATGAAGTGGTGAGTTCAGTGGATAGGATAGATGGATAGTGCAAGGAGTGCGCAGTGAGAATGTGAATTGTTCACAAAGTGCAAAAGAGTGCATAAAGGTGCATTGAGTGCATAGTAAACTGTGAAAGGCAGATAATGAGCGCAGGGGTGCACAAAGGTAGTTGGAAGTGTAACAATGCACATTTAAGGTGCATGATATAAAATGGCTAAGGGTTGTCCAAAAGTGCAGTGGAATCATAAAAAGCACACAAAAGTGCACACAGGCAGCCAAAAGCACACAAAAGTGCATGGAAGCACACTAGGGTGCACAAAAGTGCACAAAGGCATGCAAAAGCATGCTGAACAGAGTGAATGATGGGGAGCCATATCACTGGGTCAGTGAAAGCGGGAATTGCATGTCCTACTGTCTGTTTGGGGTTGCATCACTCTGGGGCTTTGGCCCACCTGCACTTCTTGATGGATCTTTCGGTTAAGCTGTTGGACTCACTTACCCTTTGATATGAGACTTTTCAGCCACGTTGAAAATGAGCAGGATGAAGTAAGCCATCACACTGTAATTGCAGGATTTGGTCAGAATGGTAGTTTCCAGTTTGCATTCCATATGTAGAATATTTGCTTCACTGGATGGCCAGTTGGCAGATTTGTCATCTCCTGCTTTGACTTGCATTCCTCCATTTTTGAGCCAAACTGCTGAGTGCAATCTACAGTCTTCATTGATTGTTTTGGCAGCCTTGTCTAGTTTCACATTTAAATGTTTCAGTAGTTGTGGTGCTGACATACATAGATCTGAGGTTTTGTGTGTCCATTGATAGCATCCAGAGAAACTTTTTTGCCCTTATGCTTTTGTTTGTTCTTATCTGTGGGTCCACTTGCACTCGTGGGCTGGTGATGTCCCTGTTCAAAGCATCTTGGTAGGGAGACTTGGCTGCCTTTTCTTGCTCTATGGAGTTGGACAGGCCAGTTGCTATCCTACCCAGCTCTTCTACTTTACCTTTGACTTGTGCCAAGATTTTGTCCACCAACTCATGTAGTCTAGTAATTGCTTCATCCATTTTTTCCCTAAATGTGTCTTGCATGTCTTTGGTGAGAATGGTTAAGTCTTTTGATACTTTATTGGTAACTTCCTTTGCTGTGTTCACCATCACCATCTCTTGTAGTAGGAATGCCACTGCTTGAATTCCATTGAGAGTTTGGAGTGGGGTATTCAGCAGATCTCCAACTTGAAAGAGAGTTTTGGCTAGCATGACCAGTGACGGTATCATGCCTGATGGAGCTAGTAGTCCTTTTGCCACTAGCCATGTCTGTTCTGTCTTTGAGTCAGGGATATTGCTTGCATTGGATTTAGTCTGGGCTGATGTGCCTGCTCACCTTATGGGCCTTCCTTTCTCCAGTTGGATGGGGGCTGTGTTTTTCTCTTTTGCAGTCTGTTCCAGTGTTGGTATTGTGGGATTAGACCTCCTTTGCATTGATGCATTGTTCTCTGTGAGTATTGTTTGCTGTAAGTTCTGGGAAGTTGCTGGTGGTTGGTTGTCCAGCATGTCTGTGGCCATGCATGAGAAGTTGAATTTAGCAAGCAGATTTCTAGTAGCAATAGAATGACACTTTTTAAGTATATGGCCATCTTTTTACAAGAAGGTGGCAGTATGAGATTAAGAAGTGGTATCATTATTATAGGTGTCACCATTGACACCCATTTTTTTAAACCAGTGTGCCTGTTTAACCAAAAAGAAATGTGACTGTCCAGTCACCTTCTGAAGGAAAATGCATTATCTAGTCTTCCTCCAATGTATTAAGTGGAGATATCACAATCATCATTTTTTTGGACTCAATGAACAAAGGAATAACAAAAAGCATGGTCTTTTCTGCACCTGTACCAGCAAAACTGAGCAGTCCAGACCAAGCAAGAGTGCCTCTGACACATCTATCTGCCACTCATATGCAACCATTCCCTCATTCTGCTTGCTAAATTCCATGTGCAGCTTCAGTCATGTTGCAGCTGATCGATAACCACACGTTTTGAGCACATCCTCCCATGCTTTTTGCAGATTTTTTGTGGAATGTTCAATGTCGGTCTTGTATGACGCGAAACGCGCTTCTTGTGATGCCATCCTGCAATGTTGCACCCGGTATAGTAAGTCGCACCCGGGAGAAGAGATGCACGTCAAATGTCAAGCCAAAAAGGCACATTTTAATGGAGATAATTCATGATGGTTTCAACAACTTTGTCACGAGCCCCACCTATGCTTGCGAGTGATTTGTTCAGTTTTCTTTTGCCTCCGACTTCAAACTCAGCTCGGACCGGTGAATAACCGGCCCTCCTGGAGCACAGAGCCTCACCCCGGATTATCCTTACAGAGGCTTGATCCCGAAAAATTTCGAGTTTTCTGTCTGGTCGGCTCCACACCATTCTAAAAAGGAAACTTTCGGCAACAATTTTCGCTCGAATGCATAGGAAACCCTAAGAATCGCACATCAATCTAACGACTTTAGGAAAGGCCGGGGTAATTTCCATAACAAAACTTTTGTCCAACCCTTCATATCTTGTCTGGATTGGACCTAGCTTCTGGCTCCCTGGCCTCAATTTTTATCCGGATACCCACCAAGCTAGGATCTAGCCATTTGGCCTCAAATGTCCAAAACCTGTCCGGATTGGGATCAAGGCTCGGTAGGGTTCATCCGGGGTCCCGGGTCTCCTGCCCTATTTCGTCGGGAACGAGGTTTTAACCAGATCGAGCCCTTGCAATAGTGAGTCACGAGCATGCTGCCACTATTATCGGGCCCTTATTGTGGGAAGGTCCGTCATGATGATGGATGCCGATCAAAAATACATCACTGTAGATCATTGACATGTTGTTCATTAATGGTAATACAAATGCCATTCTGGCACCGGTCGGTGAATCAGCGTGCCAATCCAGTTGGCTGCGGCGTGACTCATGAACGTTATCCTCGACGAGTGTCTATTCTTATAGCCTTTAACAAGTCTGTAAACGACGTGAATGGCGGCTAGTCGATGTTAGCGCCGACGTTGCCGCTTTTTTTTTTGCCGGCGTGAATATGTCCATTCCACCGGTCTTCTGTGTCGACTTTTCATGTGAACTCAAACATCGACTGTTGGGTGCAAAATTCCAGCAAGCGTCAACTTAAGCAGGTATCCAGAAAACAACAGTTTCATCCAATAACATATACATTCAGCTGATTCGAGACTATATAAAACATATTCTTGTACTCCTCGAGGTTTAAGCTTTGACAGCATAGATTTGGAAGGAACCGACGAAGGCATTCAGATCGACGGACTCTGCAGGCTTGCACGACGTGCGTGCCGAGGCCGATCCACAGCAGCCTGATCCTTTCGAGACCTGAGGATCCTGGTAAACGTTGATATCTTTCTTCGTGTCAAGAATAATAATATCTGAAAATGATTTGTAAGTATCCTAGATTGTAATTACCACTGTGAGAAACAGATTGACCTTTGAAGCCAGCATCCAACATCCATTTCTTGTATTCAAAGGGCATGCTAGCACCGCTGATACATCCAACTAGCATATCTGCATCCTTCCGGATGCTTTCTGGCAAAGGCTGTTTCGCGAGAATATCAGATATAGCAAGACGACCTCCAGGTTTGAGAATTCGGAAGATCTCGTGGAAGACGGCAGGCTTCTCAGGCTCGGGAACGAGATTGATTACACAGTTCGAGCAGACAATGTCAGCAATGCCATTCGGGAGCACCATTGACGTGATGTTGGATTTGACCTTTATGCCGTTCTTAGTGGATCTACTAGAAACTTATTGCAGTAACTCACAAACTGGACGTTCGTATAGCCTTCCTGTACAGCATTCTTCTGCGCCAGCTCCAGCATGTTATCGGTCATATCGACGCCGATAGCTTTGCCCGTAGGACCAACCTTACGAGCTGCATTAAAAACGTCCATGCCACCGCCAGAACCAAGGTCGACAAGAATTTCGCCCTTATAATTTACTTCGGTGAGTGACGCTTTGATGGAGAACAATATTCGCCAAACCTCTTTCAAGTTCGCAGTCGCCAGAGGATTGCCGCAAGACAACCCCAGGTTCGCTTTGTCCGGGATGCTCCTCAACTCTGCAGCGCTGTACCCAAATGCAGTGGCGACACGATCATTATAGGCGACATTGTTGGGTTGAGCAGAGGATGTAGCACAGCCGCTGTAGAACGCTTTCACTTGTGCAGTAATAGTCTGCGACATATTGTTATCACATTCGGGATTATGCAGGCATCCTGATCCTTTATATGTAGGGAGCGGGATGCCACGTAGGAAAGCTGATAGGTCACTGGATCCTGAATCAGCGAAACTAGGTCACTCCTGGCATCTTATTGGGCCCGGGTTCTTAGTGCTATCAGTGCGACTTCGGATCGCAAATTTGTGCTACTGCTTCCCACTGTCAACGACATATCACTTCAGAAAATTCACCAGAATATTCAAAATACCCACTTTTACTTTTGTATAATCACTCATTGATTGAATAGGACCACTTGCTCTTACTCTGAACACCAACCTTCTGCTTTGTTCCTGTGGCTAAAAAATCAGCAAAGGACTCCTCTGCCGCCAGTGGATCCGAAGAGGATGAAAAATTAGACAAGAAACGCAGACCAAACGCAGACAACACCGGCGTGTACTTTCAGGCAATTTTAAAATTTCAGTAAGTTGCCTAAATTGTTCCTGAAACCATGGAACTTCCCATTCCAGGTGACAATATTTTTACTGAAATCATTGATTTCAGTCCTGATCCTAAAATTTCGGCATAAGATAGCGACACGCAAATCCAGCACCTTATGTAATTGCTTATATATATGTTTCCACGGTCAAATCCTGAGGCTTTGATTGGGTTTTGAAAAAAATTTACATTAGAGCATATTCGTAGGAAATTTTTTAAGGCTGAGGGAGTTCCCTAAGAAGGAAGGCAAAATGGACTTTCAGAAATTTGACTTCCAAATTGGGTTTTGGCATTCTAAATGCAAAATTCGTCAGCTTCCTGTAGGCTTCAACAGCCCACCTATATACTACTAGTTTACACAGTATATTATGGATGTATGAGTTCTACCACAAGACTTTTTAAGCGGCTTATCAGTGTATGGGGTGTCCAGATGGGAGTTTTCATATGACGTGGGTATTAATATTTTTTTTTGAAGCCGTCTCTTATGTGACGATCACGTGTACATAATTTTTTCTTTCTCAATTTGTCCTCATGTTTGATAATACTCCTGCAAAGATTTGTCCAGCGAAAATTAGTCTCGTTCCCATCCGTTGTGGTAGATGGCCGAGTGACGTCTGGTGACGTCTCCAGTGCCCGATGAACATTTCAATAAAAATCAACACCACCAAACAGTTCGCGAGTGACTCCAACCATGGTCATGATGGTGAGAAGGGGCCCGGGAAATCTGATCTTGTCAGTCCAGAAAATTAGAGGCTGAGAGGGGAAGGATGTGCAGGGTGCATACTAAAATACCCAGTTTTGAGTCAGAGGATTTGTTGGGAGAAGTAGAAGAAGAAGTGTCAGTTTTTAATGGAAGGGATTATTCCTAGTGTTTTAAGGTCCAGCTCAGTCTGGTTTTTTGACCCCCAGGGGGGGCAAATATTGATGGGTCCACTATGTGCTTCAGGCTCTGGAATCATGTACACATCTTCCCCTATCCTCCCATTTGGCTTCTACTACTCTATGAACCCCTATGAACATCAATGAACCTCGTGAATCCACCTTGAAACTATTTTGCGATACTTCAAACTCTTGGAATTACTGAGCCAAATAAGGTGACTCCACCACCATCACATGTCACAGCCGAATAAGGACAATGAGGCGATGCGTGCTAAGCGCAAAGGAATACATCGTCACTTGTTTACTGGTAATTAGTGGGGCACAGCCCAAAATAGTATTTAACAGTTGTACATAGTTTTTAGAAAATTAATCCAACTATTATTCATTCATTATACACTATGAGTCCTCTATTTTCTCAACAGCTTATGGGCCCTGGCCTTAACTGAATCTTCACATACAACTGAACTCAATTATGTTATGTAATGGCCAACATCACCACCACCTTGTCACACACGAATGTCCACTGGATTGAACCCTTATCAGGCACCAAGAATTATGATGTATGGAAGATCAAAATGATGGATATCTTAATGGGACAAGATTTATGGGAGTATGTTGATGGGACAATTACTCAGCCATCAGATCAGGCACTTGGACAAGTGACTTGGGTGAAAAAGGATTGAATGGGGCTATCCATGATCCGATTATAAGTGGTGGACAAAATGTTGGTCTATATTGCAAGTTTGACCCCATCGAAAGAGGCATGGAATACACTGAAATCATTATTGGAAACCCAGTGAGTGCTTGGGATCGTTTTAGCAAGGCAGAAGCTAGTTCAGTCACAATGCACTGATGAAACACCCATTGAGGAGCACATTCAGACATTGCATGGCTATCAGGAAAAGCTGCACAATTTGGGACAAAAAATTGATGAAGAAGAATTCTCCATTATCTTGCTAACCTTACTTCCTGAAAGCTGGGACAGTTACATTGCATCTATCGATACTACAGCACTAAACTGTTAGAGTGACACCAACTTATCTGCTAGCTGGACCATGCAGGCTCTCCTACAAGAAGGGGGCAGGGTGTGCACGTGTGATGGGGGGTTTTGATGGGTTTGATGTGTGGGGTTATTTTAAGATGAGGTGGCTGAAATAGGCTTTTCGCACCACATGTGATGGGGGGTTTTGATGGGTTTGATGTGTGGGGTTATTTTAAGATGAGGTGGCTGAAATAGGCTTTTCGCACCACAATTGTGGATGGAATACCTAAGAGAACTCAACTGAGGTCCCCCAGGTATATATTTAAGGTTTATATACTATATTACATATATTGTACTATGTTGTTACTGACGTGCACATACATGTGCATACATATTGATGCATGTGAATATAAAATTCCCATGCTAACAAATGTAGCATTTGTGGGCATTTGGTAGCATAATTTGATGTAATAAAATAAAATAAAAGTAAAATAAAATATTATTATGTAATAGGACTGTTAGGAGACTGTTTCCTAACATTACCCCCCTTTTATGCCTCAACTTCCAAGTGAGAAAATATTGTATCTGTCCCCTCTGTAAAATTTTGGTAAGGCCAGAAATTCATCTCTCATACACCATTCTAGCAATGTGACACGGAGCATTTGGATTAAGTTTAAAGAATTGGGTGATTGCATTATGTGCTTGCTTACAATTCTCTTCAGGTTCCCATGAGTTATTTTTCTCAGTGTAGTTCTTCCACTTGATTAAGAACTCTAATTTATTTTGTCCAAGACATGAGTCTAAAACTTCTTCCACTACATATTCTGGAGCACCTTCTACCATTATTGGAGGCTGTGGAGTAGTTTGTTGACTGGGAATAGTGGGTGGGTGGTAAAGGCATAAGCAGGAAATGTTAATTTTAGGATCAATCTTGAATGAATGAGGTAATTTTAGCACTACCACATTAGGTGAAATTATTTTAGAAATTGCATATGGGCCAACTTGCTTCTCTATAAGTTTTCTTCAAGGTTGTAGAATATTTAGATCCTTGGTACTTAGCCATACCAAGTCACCAACTTTGTACTCTGGAGCAACAGCTCAAGTATGAGCTGTGTTGCATCATATCATCATGTGTGTTCCCCAATGCCACCTCTGCTTCCTCCTGCACCTTTCACATTTTAGATACAAAGTCTTCCACTAACTGTACCTTGAATTCCCTTTGAGGTTCTATTCCAATTCTGGGATGATACCCATAATTAGCAAAGAAGGGTGACATGCAAGTAGCTGAATAATTTATTATTGTCAGAAAATTTGGCAATTGCCAACCATTCAGGCCAGTCAGTTTGTTGGTGGTTGACAAACATATGTAGGTACTGTTCCAACTCCTGATTCATTCTCTCTGTCTGCCCATGAGTTCGTGGGTGATATGCCATAGATAACTCCTTTTGAATTCCCAATATGTTATTTAACTCTCATATAAATGAAGAAGCAAGTTGTGATCCATGATCAGAGATAACTGTATCAGGTAATCCATGTAACCTGGCATACCTGATTTAGATAGAGGTGCACCAAGCCCAACGATGAGCTTTCTGCAGCTGTAGGAATAATATGGACTTTCTTTGTGAAGCAGTTGCATACTACAAATATTGCATCACATCCTTGAGCTTCAGGTAGTCCTGTGATAAAGTCCACAGATATATCTCACCATGGAGCTTTAGGTATAGGGTTCAGCATTAATTTCCCTGCAGGCTTTTCTGGAAACTTCTTGCCCCTCATGCATGTATCACATCCATCCACATACCCCAACACATATTTTGAAATTCTGGGCCACCAATAATGTCTCATCACCAATTCCAACGTCTTCCACCTTCCTGGATGTCCAGGAGCTGGCACATTATGATGTAACCAGATGATCTCCCTTTGTAAATCTTGATCTTTCAGTACATATACTTTTCCTCTAAACAACACTAACCCTTGTTCTTCAACCCATTCATCTCCTTTAATATTACCTTTCTTCTCTCCCCTCAGAGCTTTCACAGCTTCCACTACTTCATCATCCATTTCTGAACATTGTCTAATTTTAGACAACATTCCTGTTTCTGAGCTATCCACCAATAGATGCCCTTGATGCATAGTGCAAATACAAAAGTATTCAGGTTTGAGTAGGGTAATATTTTTATTGTCCTCCTCCACCACCCTTTTGTGATTGGTACATCTATTGTATACCTCTCCATGTATCAGATATTATAATGACTGATGACAGGAACAATGTAGTCAGTGACCAGCCAGCAAATGGTAGGTATGCTTGTTTATTTAATATATTGGTTTATTTAAAATAGGTCAGATGTTGCTATGGCGAGCCCTCCTCACAGCCCTCCTGGTTGACATGGAGCATCTTATACCACAGGTGGCATTTTATGTGGCCATGTGCTTGGAAATGTTTATAATTTTGGTGACCACATGGATGTTGATGACTGGCAGGCCAAGGTTGTAGGCAAGGTCCATGTTTATACAATGCATGGTGATCCCAATGAGTCCAAGCCTTATATCGTGCTCAAGCATGAGGTCACCAACCATCTCACACCCATCCTCAAGAAGCTTGGAAACTTATACTCACCAGTCAAATGTATGTTGTTTTGGTTTAAATTTGGTCTTAGAGACAAACTCTAGAGCAAAATCAGCATGTATTTGTATATGCAGATGAACTTTGGAATGTCTGAGGTTGATATGAGTCTGTTATTGAAGAAGATGGAGAGGTTGATTGGGCAGTTTTAAACCACCAATTTACCTTGAAGCTTTTTATTGTAAGTTTGAATTGCTCTTATAGGAATTTATCTGTTGAGTCTCCACTTTTAGGTGGCTGATCAGACACCAAATCTGGCTCCAACCCCAAATTCCAATTCACTCTTGTTGGCCTCTTCCTCAACCTCTATTTTTTTTTTAAAACAGCAGCTCATCACTATTCTTGGAATACCAAGTTCATTGACCAGTATGGGTGATGTCTCTCTTCAACTTGCATATCAAAAATACAAGGCTTTTCTTACTGCATTCCAAACCTATGAAGAAATGGTGAAAGCGAAGACCTGGATGATCCAATGACCAACAAAGACCAACATTATTGAATCATTTGTGTCGAAGTAATTTTTCCATTCTCACTACAAGTGTTATTTTCCCAAGGTGGCTGAACATGATGAGATGGTATCATGGTTGAGTGAGGATGAGGATCGACTCTGTGATGTTGATTTGTAAGGGATGAAGAAGGAAGCCTATACTTTTATGGACTTGGCAGCATGGTTGCAGAATGGAGGAACTTTGGAGGTTGAAAGTGATGGAGATTATAAGAATATGGGCAAGGGGACAAAGGGAAAGGGTTTAAGGAAGGACAATGCAGAAGTGCAGGAAAAGAGGAAGGACAAAGGGAAGGAGCAGGAAAAGGAGAAGGGGAAGGGGAAGGGGAAGGGGAAGGGGAAGGGGAAGAGTAATAGTAAGAAATTAAAGTAAGCTTGTAAATACACAATTTATGGAACAAGTTAACAAGTTTGTCATTTTTTGCACTAGTACCCAAATTTTCAAGATTGTCCATGCAATATCATCAGCTCTATTTTTAGGAATCACCTTGGCTTTATCATCACCAATTCTCCTTTATATGATAGGAATTGCCCTGCTTCCTATTACTTGGGCCTCCCCCATTGAATCCCCATTTCCAGACATTCCTTTCAAATTATTTAGCCACTTCCTCACCACAAACTTCAGCTCCAAACATTCTTTATCAGCAGCCCTGGTCATATTGTTTTCCCTGACAGAAAATTCTGATCTCTTGGATCTGCATGCACAGCAGCAATATCTTAAATGTCAGGGGGAGCACCATGCCCAAGCATTGGGCTGAATAAAAGTCCTTGCATGTGCCTTAAAAAAACAGGTTGATAGTTGCAAGGTTGGGCCCTTGAAAATGAAAAATGGAAAGAAAGGAATGGACAAGGAGGAGGAAATCATAGCATTGGGTCTCAAACTTGACTCTTTGGCCAAGCTTTTACATCTCCACCCCTACAATGCCAATGAACAATATCAAGGCGAATTGCAACCCATTTCCAACAAATCAATCTAACCAGCACTTGTCACTTGTCCCAATGCCATGGAATGCCAGACTCTGGCATGCAAGTCATGCTCCCTCCATCAAATCACTCCTATTCGAGATATTCTACATGTCACTTTAATCAAAGACACCACTATGCATGACAATGTCCCTGTTTTGACAGGACTATGCAATGTGTGCAACACAAGATACATGGCTGATCATGAGTGAGGGGTTGAAAATGAGGGGGAAAACAGATTCAGTCGATTATATCTGAATTCTGCAAAATACCTCAAAGTTGGGCAGGGGCTATGGGTGGATCAATCATTTTCCCAAGCTGTTTGAATGGGTCATACAGCTTCCATGCCTCAGCTGCTGCATACACCAAATACTGGAATAACAGCTTTAAAAAACAGCTTTTTCAATTCAAGAAAGTCACTTAGCATCATGTCTGGCAGGCATTTGTTTAAGAATAAATGTGTTTAATTGCCTCTGTACCAGATATTGATCTCATTCTCCAAGATGGGCTTTCTATTGATGAGGTTACAAAGGAGGCTTTTGAGGTTCTGGGAGCAAATGGAGTTATCAGAGTTGCTGGAGAGCATTCATGTTCTGAATGCACACAAATATAGAAGGCAACTGCAGATGTCATACCCAGCCCAAACACTGCAGCAGAGAGCAGCTCAGCTAGTGGTGATGACCAAATGGAGGTTGACAAGGCATTTGTTCAATTAGTTGTCCTTGATGGGATAGTAACTGGCCCTTCAGTATGTGCCCTGTACTGGCATTTGAATGTGGTGGCTTATATAAAGTTTTTAGCACTGTGCATATGGAGATTGCACTGCTGAACTTGCCAGTGCACAAGGTAGTGTATTTTGTGCTTTGCATAAAACCTAATATGGAGCAAAATGCCCAGTGGTTGGGTGTTCCAATTTAAACAATTGGTGGGATCTAGGCATATGAACAACACCAGGGAGATTGGAACAGATTCCATGCAAGTTCATCTTGCCAGAAGTTGTCAGAATTTCAGAGAATGATTTGGAGACCTAGTCAAAGCTTACCATGGGAGCCAGCTCCAGCACCAAATATCCAATGCCATGATGAGGAGATGCCAGAGATACAACATTCAAATTATTTCACTCCCCACAGGTTCTATTGTGTTGAAACAATTTGTGCACCATGTGGAGTTGTAATTGCTTGGGCAAAGTTTGCAGAGGCAGAATCTGAAGAGCATATTCTGCAGTTTTTGGAAACTGTCTAACCCACAGAGGAGTCACAGCCAGCTTATATCTGTATTGACAAAGCCTGCTGTGTTCTTCATCATAGCATTGCAAATGGCACTTGGGATGCCTGACAAAAAACCAGCCAGATGATAGTGGACTCATACCACTATATCCATCATAGCACAACAGATTATCTGTGTCACAAATGGTGTAATCCAGCTCCAACAAATGGTTCAGCATCAAATCTGGTAATTGTTGAGCATGATGTTGATGGGATACCTCAGTACAAGTGTGCATTTAATACTCAGTCATGTGAGCAGTTGAATGCATGGCTTGGGGGGTTTGATTTGATCTTGAGAAGAATGACAGTTGGGAATTTCAACTGGTTTTTACATACAATGTTGTCTTATCACAGTTTGATGGTGATGGAAAAACAGCAGCAAAGGTCTGGTAGCAATAATGGTAGTAGTGACTCTGATTCTGATAACACTGGTGACTATAACACTGATGATGATAGTGACATGTAGTTGATCCTTGTATCTGTAAGCTAGTCAGTAGTGTCTATGCAATGACACTTTAAACCTGAATTTAGCACAGACAAGCGCAGACTCAGCACAGACTTATATGGACTCTGTGTGGACTAATACAGACTCCATTGGGTCACCACATGGTCGGAGTTCATGCAGACTTATGCAGATCTGTGCAGACTGTGTGGACTTATGTGGACTCTGTGCAGACTTATGTGGACTCCGCACAGACTTATGTGGACTTTGTGTGGACTGGGTTGGAGTCCATGCCAAAGGGAATGTAATTTTTTATTTTGGTCACCAGATGGTCGGACTCTGCATGGAGTCCACACAGTCTGCATGGTTCCATGCAGATCTGTGCAGAACATATGGGGGAGTGTAAATTACTGCCTATTACCTCATCTCCAACCTCGTCCTCCTCTTCTTCCTCATTGTCTACTGCTTCATTCATTCTTTCAACCACTTTGACATATCTACCATCTTTTACTCATCAAGAATTTTGTGTTGCAATTCACAGATTATACCCTGGTTCTGAAGACGATTGAAAATGGTTAATTTTGAACATGGACAAGCTCATTGGTGAACAACTTCATATGGGGATTTTTAACGCAAGTGATTTAGTATTATACTACAAACCATTCTACAACATTACAAAGTTTCTACTTTCTAAAGGCTGAATTTCAGAAGTGGAACAGAGCAGAGCATTTGTTCAAGGTTTTTAGCCAGGCTTATGGTCAAAAATTGTGTGACAACTTGAACTAAAATTTTCTGACCACTATCCAGACGATGCTTATCCATTTGATGACATTCACACAGCAGCAAAATTCATTTTAGCAGGATCAATTAGTTTGGATTTGACATTGTTACAGTCTTCACAGGCACTTTGGGATTGACATTGATGTTCTTGACACAGAGTAAATTAGAAGACCTATTGGCAATCCTCAAAAAATTTGCAACTACACTTGTCATGGCTCTAGCAGGTTTGAAACCCACTAATCCTCCTTAACATAACAGTGGATTTTATTTGGACCAGCTCAAAAATCTAGTTTGTGTCTTCTGTGGACTCACCGGTCATTTTATTAGTGACTGCTTGGTTTTCTAGTCCTATATTAATGAAGGAAAGTGTAAAAGAACACTGAAGAAAAAATCATCCTTCCGAATGGATGGTTCACCCCTCGAAACATCCCTGGTCACTTTATCGAAGACAGAATCAATGAATGAACTCGATGAAACCCTCCTACTACAGCTACACCATTGCTAATGTACAACATCACATCTTCAATGACTACTTTGACAGCACCTAGAGGCATCTACCAAGTTTCCATACTATCCACAGCACCTGAAGATCACATCACAAAGCTTGAACAGGAGATATATGCTTTGTAAAGTGGTAGGCCCTTTACTAGAACTAATTTGAACACACTAACAGTCCCTATATCTTGGCCTTCAATTCCTCTGAACACTGCAGCAGTCAAACAATTGACTCCACAAGTACCACTGTCATCCATATCGTCTACAGCAACTAATTTACCAACCTCGACTTCAACACTTTCTTCGACTTCAGAAACAACTTTGCAGCCTGTCATTCACCCTTATGCTGCTGTGAAAAAAAATTCATACTTGCTGCCACATGAATGAAACTTCAGATCAACTGCGAAAGGTAAAACCAAAGATGGTTCTTCATATCATACCCAAGCTCTGATACAAAAGGATAACATAATGAAAGATGTTTTTGCTTGCTCAATGAAGACACTGGTTATCATGCTAACCCCTGAAGAATTGTTGTCTCTATCACCCAAAGTTCATATGAAATGGAAGGAACAGGTTACTCCATGTTGCATTCAGCAGTCCGAAGGAAACAACACCATGAATTTGCTTAACAATGATATTTTCATAATTGATGATCCCTTTGAAACTTATATTAACAGTCCTCGACCTGGTGATATTCCAGAACCCTTTATCGCTGCAAGAGAATCTCACTCAATTAGGTCAATTATTATGAATGTCAATGGAAGGAACCCATTCAAAAGTGTTGTAGACCCAGGTTCGATTATTGCAATGTCCGAAGAAATTTGCCATGAACTTAGGCTCACCTACGATCCTTTAATCCATATCCCACTACAATCAGCTAATGGAGGCATCGATGAAAGTTTGGGCTTAGCATGAAATGTGCCTTGCAAAGTTGTGATTCATGCAGATCCATATAATTTGTGACCCAGCCTATGATATTCTACTCAGTCATCCATTTGATGTGCTCACTGAAAGCACTGTTAAAAACTACAGAAATGAAGCTCAGATGATCACAATATATGACCCTAATTTAACATGATTGTGCGCCATCCCTACAATTTCTAATCAGCGTCAAAAGGATTTTTGCAACTAGAGGACAAAATTTTGAATATAGACCAGTGCTCTCTCATTATCTCTATCAATTTCTCTAATTCATCTATCACTATCAAATGCACTGTGAATATTCCTGATATGGAGCCCTCAAACTCCTTAAAAACTGTTTCTTATTCTTCAATTCTTGCCAATTTATATTCAACAGCCAGTCATCAATACAAAACATATTTATAGACCTTAATGGTGACATCTATGCCCTCTATGCCTATTATTGACTCCATACACCCAACATTTGCAGCATCAAAAAAGAAATATAAACTGGTAGCACAGAAAATTTGCCCAGTTATTACTGAACTACCTGACCGATTTTGCATTATTCAAAGAATTACTGGCGACCCTCTCAAAAACATGCCAAAACTGAATCCTCATCCACCATCATTCATCCATTCTACCCAATATTCACTCAAACATAAAGCTATAATCAACAAAAATCATCCTGGTGATTTCCTATGGCCAGAGAAATGGAAGCTCATGTGCGACATTATTTGAAATCATGAAACAGCTTTCACGTGGACAGAGCAAGAGCAAGGAAGTTTTTGCTCTGACTTTTTTTCTCCTATAGAATTTCCTGTCATTCCTCATACTCCATGGGTTGAGTGAAACATTTCTATACCTCCAGGTTTATATGAACAGATATGTGAAATGCTAAAAAAGAAGATAGAAGCAGGAGTATATGAACCATCGAACTCTTTGTATCAATCATGATGGTTTTGCATTGTGAAGACAGATGCAAAATTGCTTCGAATTGTCCACAGTCTTGAACTGCTTAATCAAGTAATGATCCAGCATTCAGGCATCATACTGATACCCAAACATTTAGCAGAACAATTTGGTGGATGGTCTTGCAGAGGAATGTTGGACCTTTACATGGCATTTGATGAAAGGAAAGCAGCAGAGTCATCTCATGATCTGACAATGTTTCAGACACCATTTGGAGCACTTTGCATCGTTACCCTACCTATGAGTAGATGAATTCAGTTCCTATCTTACACGACAATGTGACATTTATTCTACAGCCCAAAATTCCTCATATCACCATTCCTTACATCAACGATACACCAGTTAAGGGCCCAAAATCAGAATCCTGAACGATTGGTGAATCATACAAAACAATTCCCAATAATTCAGTTATTTGATGCTTCATCTTGGAATACTTCAAAAACTCAAATCAGATAGTTCAGCGCATGAAGTATTGCAGAGGAACCTTCTCTGGCCCAAAACTCTATCTTTGCATCCCTGAAATAATTGTTTTAGAGCATCAATGCAACATCGAAGGTCATATGGCCAATCCTACTCAAATTGCAGTGGTTAGCAAATGGGGACCTTGTCAAAACCTCACCAAAGTCAAAGTGTTCCTAGGAACCATTGGAGTTTATCATATCTTCATTCGAAACTTTGCTCAACAAACTGCAGCACTGATTTAACTCACTCTTAAAGATGTTCCTTTCGAATTTGGACTGGAACAAATAGTCGCCCAAGAAGATTTGAAAGAAGCTCTAATCAGCTCCCAGTGATTCGAGCTATCAATTACTCATCTCCAGCCCCAGTTATCCTATCAGTTAACATGTCAAAAATTGCTATTGGTTTCTTTCTCGCTCAATGTGATTCCAAAAACCCTCGAAAATAATATTACAGTCGATTTGGATTGATTACACTTAACAATTGCAAATCTTGATTTTTGCAGCCAAAACTCAAACTTTATGGTCTATATCATGCTCTTGGAGCACTGCTATTGTACCTAATAGAAGTTTGAAGGCTTATCATCGAAGTCAATGCAAGGTATATTAAAGGCATGCTCTTGAATCCTGATATCACACCTAGCACTAGCATCAATCAATGGATAGTATCAATCCTAACCTTTCACTTTACATTAGTCCACATTGCAGGGACACACCATGGTCCTGATGGACTTTTGAGATGCCCCCCACAGAACAAAGATGCTCAGCTTGACAATGAAGATGACTTCAGAGACTGGATTGACCGTCTTCATGGTTTCATACATTAAATCAATCTTATTATGACTTGGCCCTTTACTTCACATCAAATTTTGATCCTCTCCCTCTCTTCAGATATCAGTAAGGGGGAGGACCTTACCTATGATGATGTCCCATGAATGAATAACACAAAAATGAATGACAAAAGATTACTTCATGTTTGAAAATGGTTACATGACCTGGTGTGACCCTCTGATCTATCAGATGCTGAATACACTATCTTTATTCAATATTGTACCGAATTCTTTTTAGACTCAGGCAAACTACAGAGAAAAAGACTTCCATGGAGCTCACAAAATTGTCGCAACTCCAGAATGTTGTCTCAAAATTATTTGTGCAGCTCATGATGATATCAGACACAAGATGGTTTTTGCTATGAAATCAGTCATTGCCCTTTGATTTTGGTGGCCAAACATGAAAGCTGACATCACATGGTTCATTCGAACTTGCCACCCATGTCAAATTTGACAAACATGAAATGTTCTAATTCCACCCACAGTTGCCACTCCAGCACCCCTTTTAAGCAAAGTCTATATCGATACAATGCAAATGCCTCCATCAAACAGATTTAAATATATTGTACAAGGTCGATGCTCACTAACAACTTATTCAGAATGGCGAAAACTTCAATGCAAAAATGCCATGTCTCTTGGTGATTGGATCTTTGAAGATATCATTTGTCGATGGGGTTCATGATATGAAATTGTAACTGACAATAGTGCTGCGTTTATTGCAGCTATGGAGTATCTGACAAAATGATATCACATTAACCATGTTCAAATTAGCAGTTATAATTTGTGTGCCAATGGACTCATCAAACAAGCCCACTTCGATGTTTGACAATCCTTATTTAAAGCTGTTGATGGAGAACAAGTGAATGGTCAGCAGGAGCACACTCAGTATTTTGGGCAGAAAGAGTCACAGTTCATAAACGCATGGGTTGTTCTCCTTACTTCGCAGTTGCAGGATCACATCCTCTGTTCCCCCTCAACATCTCCAAAACAACATAGTTACAACTGCCACCCAATTCCATCTTATTGACAACAGATCTCATAGCTCGACAAGCGATAGCACTACAAAAATGATCGAATGACCTCAAAGTTTTATATTCAAAGGTATACACCTCTCGAATCAAAGATGCAAAATGCTTCAAACTCACTCACAAACATACGATGTGCGACTACAACTTCACAAAAGGAGATTTAGTGCTACTTCGAAACATGCAAATCGAGAAATCTTTCAACCACAAGATGAAACCATGATATTTCAGCCCTCTCATCATTATTGAATGAAACTACAGAGAAGCTTATATTCTCTGTGAACTCAATGGATCAGTACTATATCGACCTGTCACTGCATTTTGTTTGCTACCATATCTCACTCAAAAATCCATTCCCCTTCCACTAAATTTTCTCAATATCAACTCTGAACCCCTCAAACAACTTCAAACAACTTCGAACTTCAACAAAGATACTTTCAAAGATTTTTGGAACTTCGAAAATGAAACATTATTTTTCCTTTTCTTTTTCATAATCACTTACAAAAGATTTCGATTGCTTTTAGTGTCTTGGCATGTCCGCTATGCTGTGTGCAAAATCTCAAGAAGCCCTTGAGATCTCCATACAACTTAGCAAGCACCATGCTGACCTTACAGCAGCATTTGGTCAACAGGCAGTCCAAAGATGGGAGGATGAAGTGACTGCAGCAGAATCACTCAGGCTGACAGATGTTAAGGCCATGGATATCTATGTCACTCAGGGATCAGGAATGGGAGTGGGAATGGCATTGGCATTGGCATCAGCAATCGGAGCAGCACTGGCACCAGTTCAATCTGTGGTTGAGGAGTGGATTGATTTCACAATCATTGTTCAACAAATGCAGTAAGTACTGCCTAACATACTCATATATCACAACCCATTTTTGGCATACACCAGGATTGAATTATGAGACAAAGTGTGCCGACTTGGTACATCACCAAATGTTTCTGACATGCAATCTGTTGAAAGGGAAAGGGAAGCTCTCGCATCCCACATGGAAACCTTAACAGATTTACAAAATGCTGCCAATGTTGCTGACCATGACATTGCTCTGTCACAAATCAGCCATTACAATGTTGACAACTCTGATAACTTAGACCCTTCAGATGAAGACACACTTACAGCATCGGGGCCTTCACATCTTCCAGCTGACAGAAATGCTATTCCAGTTGAGGAGCAACAAGTATACCTCCCATTTAATGGCCCTCTGACAGAGGTGGAGATTCAGCTCAGGAAGAATCAGGCAAACCAACTGCTGCATCAGCTGTGGGAGCTCATTGTGGACAAGTCATTTCAATATTCACACATTATTTGAGTGGCCCCAAGAAAGGTAGTTTACACATGAGCATGAGCCACTGTCCAGGAGTTGGTTAACAAAATTGCACTGCATTCTTGAGTGTATAACCATTGCTGAAGCAGATTGGTGGCACTGGATTGTGACACTGACACCTTAAATATGTTTCAGCAGTTAAAAAAGAATGACCTCAATGCTAGCACAGCTATTCTGAATCTGAATATGCCAGGCTCCACTAATATTCATCTGTCCTGGATTTGGCATAATTCTCACATTTGGACTGGTGTTACTGCCTTCCCCGATGCCACTCCCACTTCCTTTAATAGCCCCACTCCCAATCCTGCTGATCAATTCTGGGAATGTACATCTATTTTGTGGCTATTCATTTACATTGCACTAAACTTCTTGGATAGTCAGGCAAGTACATTGGCTTCACTTGTGGGCTCAGAGACATAGATGGAAGGAGGAATTTCTGCTGGTCACATATGAAATGCAGTGGACTGTGCAGTATTTCATTTATCACAGTGAACAATGGCAGTCAGCCTTGCACTCAGAGAATATCTTGCCTGGCCCCCTAGCCTATGCTAACCATCAGTGGGCTTTATGGTGTGAATTAGTGTTCAGGGCTGACACTGCATTTACATCAGCAAACATTAATTACATCTCCCCTCTACAACCCTCTATTACATAAACTTGATCATCTTGATCTCTAACCATGATCAACATGTGAAATAAATGTCTCTCAGTCTTCAACCCTTTTTCTTTACAATTGGGGCTGAAAGGTCTACTCCAAATGCATACACAGCAGATTGTTTGGTATGCAGAGTCCTGTTTCTGTCAAGTCCTGTTGTACATGCAAGGGGCAACTATCTTAAAGCAAAAATCAATGCAAAAGGTTCTATATTGTGAGTTTGTAAGCAGAATCTTTTATAAACCAAGTAAGAGATTTGTCACTCAAAAATATTGCAGCTGTGCATCATGTCTCAAATTGGCTTTGCCACATCAATTGGACTGGTGTTCGAGGTGCTGATCCTGCTTCATTCCTTGGCTAACAGTCTTGCTGAGGTAAACTTCGACCACCTACCACTCAGATTCCATCCATCCCTCTTGGCTGTGTTGGATGATGGTATTGTCCCCAAACTTTCAAGCAGTCTAGTGCCCTCATATGCCCTGGATTGGTGGAGACATCATAGCAAACTGGCAGCAGACAGCATTATAGGCATCAACACCTTGGATCAGTGCCTTGATCACCATAAGCAGTACTTCACCACTTCCCAAGCCATTGCCACTCCCACTCCCACCCCTGCTTCCACTCCTGCTCCCACCCTTGCTCCCACTCCCACTCCTGATTTCCAGTCCTGCATCAACCTCCGGGGTCTTGTGAATGATATGCTGGATGAAGCACACAGTATGCTTCAGTTTGTAGATGGCTGTGAATTATTGGCAGAAGATGTGTTTAACACCAATGTCAGGAAAGCAGCAGGGTTACACTGACTTCATGAGCTTGCCTGCTGAAGAAGCTCCAGGCTGAACCACAGGCTTTGGCAACAGAATCAAAACCCCCTCAATGTGCTGGGCAACCTTCAAGGCAAACAGCAGTAAGAAAAAAATCAGAACTGATGGCAGCAAATGCACAGGCAGAACTTGAGCACCTGAAGTCTCTTCCCCCCAGCTCCTACAAGTGGACCTGGCATGTCAACATCATGGAAAGTGATGTTTTGGATGCTAATGAGAAGACCAAGAGCAAGGGCAAACAACAGCATTCTGGGTATCAGTTGTCTCTGCCTAATGGTGTGAAGGGAAGAAAGGTGTGGTCAAACTCACCAATGGTCTCAACAGTTGCCTCCAATGCCTATGGTCAACTACCCATAGTATCAGGCAATGGAGCAAATGATTCATTGCCTCCTGGCCCCACTCCCAGCCTCACTGCTTCTCCCACTTCCACTTCCACTTTCTCTCCCACTCCTGTTCCTAATGTTGCTCCCATCCCTGATGCCTTGCCCAATGCAGAAGCTGGCCAGCACACTGTCATGGTTTGGCAAGGCCAAGATGATGCATCAAGTGCAGATTAGCCCATTGCCTTTCAGGCAGCCATGGCATGGAAAGGTGAAGATGATGCATCAAGTGATGCTGATCAGCCCCCCACCTTTCAGGCACTCATGGCATGGCAGGGTGACAATGATCAATCATTGTCTTCCCATACAGGTTCCCTGACTGGCTTTGATGCTGCTCCCTTTTATCTTTCTGATTCTACCTCCTCATCTCTAGCCGCCAATCCAACTTCAACAGATGTGGCTGCTTTTCCCACTGCATCTGATGCTGCAGATGCTTTTCTGTCATTCTCAGAGACTGGATCTAATGGTGAATCTGATTCTGAGGCCGATTCTGAAGATTCCATTACCACATCACAGATAGAGAACCCCACTCCTTCTCATATTACTTTGCTGACCTACCCTCCTGCAGACTTCACTCTGCCGATCTACACTCCTGCAGACTTCAGTTATGTTGAGGAGACTTGGTTGTCTAGCCCTGATGAGATGATGGACACTGACGTTGAATGATGCATAGTGTTGTGGGTAGTAGTACATTGTACATTGTAAGTATCATTGTTTTTGTATTCCTGTCAAGCTCCAATGTCAGTGCCGCTTCCCAGTCCTGGTCTCGGTCCCTGCCCCCACTTCTGTCCACACTCCCATCCCTGTCCCCTTCCCTGCAATTGCATTTCAAACATTACTAATGTCTTGCAGCAAGTAAAGTAGTATTGTAGTCATTGGTTAATTAATGGAGTATGTACAAATATATAGTGAGTTCGACGGCATCCATTGAACCAGATAATACAATGTGTACAGTCAATAGTCTCCATCTACGCTCCCATCCCTGCTCCCATCCCCATCCCCTTCCCCTTCCCTGCAATTGCATTCAAACATTACTAATGTCTGTACTATGTTCTTAATGCATGTCTATCTGTATGATACAGCAAGTAAAGTAGTAATGTAATCATTGGTTAATTAATAGAAGTATGTACAAATATATAGCGAGTTTGACAGCACCCATTGAAACAGATAATACAATGTACAGTCAATAGTATTCATAGGTTAACATTGTGTCCATGCCTAATGGTGATGCCATGTCTGTGCCCATTGCATTTCAAATGTTACTAATGTCTGTATTACATTCCTAATGCATGTCTATTGTAAGGTATAATAATCAGTGTACAATGTAGTTCGTTGGTTAATATAGTATAGTGACTTTATATAGTGAGTTTGACAGCATCCATCGAACCCATATCATTCGATACAATGTATGCATTCAATAGGTCATATCATTACAATGTAGCTTACCTATGTGGGATGGTGTCAAAGTACTCATCAAAGGTGTGATGTTATACATTAGTGATGGTGTATCTGTAGTTGGAGGGTTTCATTGAGTCCATTCATCAATTCTGTTCTTAATGAAATGACTAGGGATGTTTTGAGAAGTGAATTGTCCATTTGGAAGGACAATTTTTCCATCAGTGTTCTTCTTACACCTTCCTTCATCAATATAAGACTGGCAAACCAAGCAGTCACCAATAAAATTACCAGTAAGTCCACAGAAGACACAAACTCAATTTTGAGCTGGTCTGAATGAAATCCATTGTTAGGTCAAGGAGTATTAGTAGGTTTAGAACCTGCTAAAGCTGTGATGAGTGTAGTTGCAAATTTTTCGAGGATTGCTGATAAGTCTTCTGACTTAATTTGTGTCGAAGATGTCGAAGTCGATGCCAAAGTGCTTGAAGATTGTGAACCATGTGACGATGTTGAGTCTGAACAAATTCATCCTGCTAAAATGAACTTGCTGCTGCATGAATATTGTCGAGTGGATAAGCATCATCTGGATAGTGGTCAGAAAATTTAAGTTCGAGTCATCATGCAATTCATGACCATAAGCCTGGCTGAAAACCTCAAACAAATGCTCTACTCTGTTCTGCTTCCAAAATTTGGCCTTTAGAGAGAAGAAACTTCATGACATTGTAGAATGATCAGTAATATAATTTTGATTTGCTTGCATTAAAAATCCCCATATGACCTTGTTCACCAATGAGCTTGTCCATGTCCAAGATCGACCATTTTCAATCATCTTTGGAACCAGGGTATAGTCTGTGAATGGCAATGTGAAAATCTTGAAACGAAGTGCCAGTTTCATATTCTGGAATTGATTTCCAGAGTTCAGAGGTATCAATGTCGATGTATCGGCAGGTGTGCTTCTTCATGACCTCTGAATCCATAATGATGCAGTCTATAAAGAGTATTTTGAGCTTGTTAAAATATTGATGAAGCTCTCGAGGTTGGGTGGGGTCAAATTTTGGAGCTGTGGAATGACCATGAGCTGGCATAGTTGCTTGTGTAGCCATGGATGTGATGATTCTTGGAATAGGAGTTAAAACTTGAGTGAAGGATGGTAGATATGTCAAAGTCATTGGAAGAATGAATGAAGGAGTAGATAATGAGGACAAAGAAGAAGATGAGGTTGAAGACAAGGAGATAGGCAAATTAAACAGTCAACAATGTGTAGACTCTGCTTCAGAAACTGGAATTAGAATTGTTCAAGAGATTTGAAGGCATGGTGAGTATTGATTCTAAGATTTGGAGCTTGAGTTGGCTAAGCTGGGAGATTCAAGATGGATTAGGCAATGAAATGGTTTAGAAATCCCTCATGGTGGGCTCCAGAATGATTATACTTGACCTGGAAATCAAATAAAAACCTGTTAAAAGGCCTAAGAAGTGTAACACAGGCTAGAGGAAGGGTGTAAGTTGGTACTAAATATCACTGCTGTTACTCAAAGGTTGCAGTTTAAAGGAGTGAAATGATGAGACATGTTGCGAATAGTTTTTAGAAGCGTATGAAGATGTTTGAAAGAGGTTTGAAGTGGTTAAAGAGGTTCGAAGAAGGTTCAAGAAAGTTTGAAAGATGTTTGAAGAGTTCAAGGAATGAATATAGCAAATTGAGAGAGTTTTTGAGTGATGATAGGCAATAAGTGATACATCAAGAGGCTAGTACAAGTGTTTGAGGTAGTTTGTGATATTTTGCAGAACTTAGAAATATGATGTGAGACTTGGACTCAAGAGGACAACTCTTAAATCAGATGATAATGAGAGAGGGCAACTTCTTCTCCATTGTTCTAAGTAACTAGTACAAGTCTATATACATTTTGAAGAGATAGTACTCAAAAAAGGAAATATAACATGTGTAGAACATGAGGCAATGTGCACAGCAATAAAGGACTTCATAAATCATAAAACAAATAATAAATAATAATAAATAAAATGTATAGTGTTGCAGTATAGTAAAAGTACTCATCCTATTGTTTTCATATATCATTGAAACACCAAATGCTGCAATGGAGTCCTAAAAGTCTTTTTGTTGTATCTCATGTCTGGTAGTGCTCAATATGCAATGCAATGGCTCATGCTGGATGTGCTGTGTGGTACTTAACCATACCAAGTCATGATTTTGTAATCTGCAGTGATGGCTCTAGTACGATCCATGTGTTGCATCATATCATCACATGCTTTCATCAATGCCACCTCCACTTCTTTCTGTACCTTTCACATCTTAGATACAAAGTCTTCTACCTACTGTACCTTAATTTCCCTTCAAGGTTCTATTCCCATATGAGGATGATACCCATAATTAGCAAAGAAGGGTGACATGTGAGTAGCCAAATGGAATTTGTTATTGTGGGAGAATTTGGCAATTGCCAACCATTCAGGTCAGTTGGTTTGTCAGTAGTTGACAAACATACATAGGTACTGCTCCAACTCCTGGTTCATTCTCTCTGTTTGCCCATCAGTTTGTGTGTGATATGCCATAGATAATTTGGTTTGAATTCCCAAGATATTGTTTAACTCTCACATAAACACAGTGATAGGTCTATTGTGTGCTCTAGGGTCTGGGAAGGTTTCCAAATGTATTGACACATTATGACTTACAATCCCAACCCCTATGAATCCCATGAAATTGACTTCAAACCAATTTTGAATGACTTTGAATGAGTTCACGACATTTCAAACATCTTTGAATAACTTGGCAGCACTTTGAACAATGTCAACTGCTATATGGCTATCCCAACACCCTTTTGATATGGATCTAAATATTCCACAACCTTCAAAAAAACTTATGGAGAAACAAGTTGGCCCATACACAATCTCCAAAGTAATTTTGCCCAATGCAGTAGTGCTAAAATTACCTCAATCATTCAAGATTAATCCTGAAATTAATATTTTCTGCCTATGCCCTTACCACCTGCCTACTATTTCTACTCTGCAAACTACTCTGCAACCTTCAGTAATGGTAGAAGGTGCTCCAGAATATTTAGTTGAAGAAATTTTAGACTCATGTCTTTGATGACCTAAATTGGAGTTCTTAATAAAGTTGAAGAATTACACTGATAAAAATAACTCATGGGAACCTGAAGAGAATTGTAGGTGAGGGCATAATGCAATCTCCCAATTCTTTAAACTTAATCCAAATGCTCCACATTGCATTGCTAGAATGGTATATGAGGGAATGAATTTTCAGCCTTACCAAAATTTCACAGAGGGGACAGATACAATATTTTCTCGCCTGGAAGTCGAGGCATTAAAGATAACCCAAATGCTCCATGTCACATTGTGACACTGGTAAATGAGAGGATGAATTTCCAGCTACCAAAATTTCACAGAGGGGACAGATACAATATTTCCTTCCCTGGAAGTCAAGGCATAAAAGGGGAGTAATGTTAGGAAACAGTCCCATTATCTAATTTTATTTCATTTTATTTTATTATATCAAATTATGCTATGCTATGCTGAAGGATGCTACACTTTGATAGCATGAGAATTGTATTTTGCATGCATCAATATGTATGTGCATGTATGAGCACATCAGTGACAATACTTTACAATACATGTAACATAGCATGCATCCTGCCCCCTTCTTGTAGAGAGAACCCACATGGTCTAGCTAGCAGATAGTGGGCGTCGCCCTAACACCTTTGACCATTCTAATCATACTATGACCATTAAATGCACTGCTGTATAACTCACAGGAGTTGAGGAAAGAATGTCTGCAAGAGCATGCACCATTAAAGTCAGCAGGAGGGGATGGTTTAATCTGTGTGCCAGTGGTATTAGGTAGAACATCAATACTGGGAGCAGTTGGGGTAGAAATAAATGGAATGTTAGGTGAGGGACTAAGCTGTATAGTATTAACAAAGCTTAAATGCATGATTTGAGTGATTCAATTTGCATGCCCGATCCGATAACAGTGCCTTCAAGTGCTTTGATATATTTTTGGGCATCCATGGTGCATGGTGGCACATTGAGCAAAGGTAAGTGCACACTTAAGGTGGGGGTGTCAATCACATTCTGGTTAATGTCCTGTATGTGTAGGAAACATTATATCCACAGTGTGCTTTGATTCCAGGCCTAGGGAGAGAGTTTTTTACTGTAAGGGAAACCTCAAAGCCTCACTTAGGAATGAGCTAAGGGGAATCCAAAGTTGACATTATACTACATAATACAAATACTTCAGGCACACCTAACAGAAGGAAATCCAAAGAAAAAACTCTAAGGATTCATCTGTTGATGCCCAGTATATGTGATAGACCTGAAAATCAAATAACAAGCTAAAAATAGCAAATAGGCAGAAATGGGTTGATCAAGCTGCAAAATGACATCACCTTGATGGGTAAACATCCAGAAGGGGTCCTGCCTCCAAGAATAGAACTGTCAACACATACCAACAAGGGGAAAACCAAAAAATAATGATAAAATAGGAATAAAATCATAGAAAATCATAGAAAAGGCACAATAGAGTGAAATAAAATATGTAATAATATGGAACGAACACAGAAAATTGCCCAGATGCCTGGGATGCCTCCCCTTCCCCTTACATTATCATGATGTGACAAACTGAAAAGATGAGTAAACCTATTACATTAATAAAGAAAATATATTATATGGCCCAAACAACTGGCTAGCATCATTTGGGCCACCTTCTTTGCATTTGTTCATTTGTGTAGTTGACAGTCATGAGGTGGTGGGTGGTGATGTGGCCTTGGTTTGTTGTGGTTGTGGTCATGGGAAGTTGTCTAGTAAGTGGTACCACTTTTATTTTTGGGTGCACAAATATGACCACATAATCTGTGTGCAGCCACTTGGTATATAAACACCCTTCAAATGACAACTTTTCCCCTGGCCTTGTCCCACTTCACATGTTTGTAGTACTAATAGCAATAATTAGCACTTTTATTATTATTTTTTGTTACTATTTGTGTAAGTATAAGTATGTATATAAAATATTATACATACTATAAAAACTGTAGCAACCGATCACAACTGGGCTTATATTGGTTTTGGTATATTTTTGGAAGTAAGGCAACTGGCAACCCAACCTCCCTCAAAAGTAAGCAACTGCAACTGATGGTCCAGTTGCAATTGGTTGGGTTTGGTTGGGTTGCAATCATTTTTTTGGTTCACCCAACTGGACCTTCAAACACTAGACAATGGTACACTGAGTACCATCAATAGCACCAAGCTTGATTTTGGTCAGTTGAAAAAGTGAAAGAGCATTCTGTTTTTCTTTGTTTTCACATTCTTATCTCATTTTGCTTTAGATTGTAGACAATTCTTTGATCTGTCAAAGTTTAAAATCACTACTACCAAGATTGGAACTTGGTCAGGAATACACCAGACTTCTGGTCAGACCCAGTTGTCAGTGGTCAGAGATGTTCAGGTGTTCTGGGCAGAATCCACCAGGCTGTAGTGTGCCAGATGAAAGGGGCCAGAGAGGACTTGGCTTCAACTTATAAGAAGTTGTGCCCTTCTTTTTGTCAGTTGTTCTATTTCAGGCAAATAGTGTGTGGATGTCCAGTGGGTTTCCAGATGGAGGGCAAGGTTAGATTAAAGCAGAGGTTATGAAGTTAAGAGGAGCCAAGAGATTAATGGATTATGTTGAGAAATAAGTCAAGGGTGAATGAAGGGTTGATGTTAAGCAGAGGATTGTCAAGGCGAGATATAATGCAAGGGTCAAGGTAAGTCACAAGTAATCTACAAGTAATTGCTTACAAGGAATTTACAAGTAATTGCTTACAAGGAATTTATAAGTAATTTACAAGCAATTGCTTACAAGTAATTTGCAAGTAATTTGCAAACTGGAGACTAAGGCTAAGCTACAGGTGCTTAAATAATGAAGGCTGGAAGAATAATGGAAAGTATGGAAGTTTACTAATGGGTCTTGGTAAGTGTTCATGTCCAGAATTGGTAAGACTGTATTAGGAATAAAGTGAGTAAGCAAATAATTAATAAGGCATGTGACAACTTGTCTGATGACTAAAAGGTGCTGCTGCTGGGATGCCAATGGACAACATTGGAAAAGTGTCAGAAAGGAATCAGGAACTATTGGAAATCTGATTAGGTGAGACAGGTCTTGACAGTATTTCCCCCTTAGGTCCAAGCCTAGTTTGAAGGTCCAACTTAAAAGCCGGGTCTGTGGTCAGAAAAATTCCAATTTTCTGCCTCACTCTAACAATATGACCCTGCCTTCACAAACTGCTGCACAACAGTTGGCCACCCTCAAGGCCCAGCAGGATGAGCTAATCCAGGAGGGACTAAGGCCCAAGGAGGAAGAGCAATGCAAGGAGGAAAAGCAATGCAAGGAGGAAGAGGAGGAGCAGAAAAAGAAGGCAGCCATGAAGTGGGCAGGCAAGAGGAAAGTGGTGGACAAGGAGGGAGAGGCAGAAGGAAGCAGGTTGCCCACTAAGAGGGTGAAGGGCAAGGGGCAGGCAGACACAGAGTCCAAGGGGGTCATGCAGGTGGAGGCTGCATGGCTCTGCAAGAGGTGAGTGATAATGTCTTTGCTGGAATATATTGCTGACAATTCCCCCCTAGATGTTCTCAACAAAATTTAGTGTGCTTCCAGATGAGTGCCCAGGGCCAGGCATGCGAGGAGGTGGCATGGGAGGGGCAGGAGGCCCCAATGGAGAAGGTGGGGGCTGAGATGGCAGAGCTTCTGAGGGAGCTGGCATCTGCCATCAAGGGGCTGAAGCAGGAGGTGAGGAAACTCCTGTTGGAGCAGACTACATACGCTGCACAGAGGAAGAGACGACACATTCCTTATAACCTACCTGGGGTTTAGTTAGTCTTAGAGCTAGGGTTTAGCAGAGGTAAGAACACTGTATATCTACTACGGTACAGGTTCTCCTTATATACATAATAGTAAGGATGTCACATGACTCGGGAATGTGTTTACCACATGTATGCACAGTAAGTGCAGTAACATGTGTGTGCTGCATGCATGGCCTCATGTATGCAGCATGTATCAGGATTTAATTTCAACAACTCCATGGAGTGCAAGAAGACATCTGTGATCTACAGTGACTCACAAAACTGAGTCAATGTTTCGCACTTTTTAATTTATTGTTGAATAACTTCCCATAAACAACAAAACCAAACAAGGTATTGGTGTACCGAATAACATACATGATCAGGGCTACCAAACAAACAAAGAATTATGTAATTTTAATTATCCCTCATGGAGATATGATCATTTTAATTCAGGGACTCATTGACTCAGTTTTGTGAGGTGGTATCAATATTATGATAAATTGTAATTCTAGTATTTTGTATGACCTCCCTTGGGCTTAATAACTGCTCCCAACCTTCTAGGCATGCTTTTAATCAAATTCTGACACACCTCTGATGGAATATTATTCCACTCTTCTACTACTCTTTCCCATAACTCCCAAATTCCTTTTGGTGCTGTTGGATCCTTGTCTAACTGGTTCTTGAGGTGAACCCAATGATGTTCAATAGGACTGAGGTCTGGAGATTTGGCAGGACAATCCAGAAGAGTAATATTGTTGTTCTCCATCCATTTCTTGGCCTTTTTTGAGGTATGCTTGGGGTCATTGTCTTATTGAAAAATCACCTCTTCTCCAGAAATTCCACTCTCCTCCAAGCTAGGCAGCATATGGTCCTTCAAAATGGACACATACTGGTCAGCATTCATCCTCCCCTCAACCTCTGCAAGATACCCAACTCCATTCCATCCCATACACCCCCATACCATAATGTTTTCTCCCCCAAATTTGACAGTTCCCTGCACCTCTCTCTCAATCAGCCCCTCTCCCTTCTGTTTCCAGACCCACTCTCTCCCATCTGACCCAAACCTGTTGATTTTAGTCTCATCTGACCAAATAACCCTCCTCCAGTCTTCCACAGTCCACTCTCTATACTTCTGAGCAAAAGCCAATCTTGCTTTCCTATGCCTTATATTAAGCAAAGGCTTTTTCTTCTTCACCACAGCCTTGAATGAGTTTTTTCTGAGAACTCTTCTGACTGTTTCTGAGGAGACTGGAGTGGGGATGATGCTGTTGATGTAATGGGTGGCCTGAACAGCATTTGCAGCCTTGCCAGTGGTGATTTGGGTAAGGATGGCTCTCTGAGAGGTAGATGAGAGCTTAGAAGGACAACCAGCAGAGGGGGAATCCAGGTTTGGATGGAGAGCCCTGAGTGTTCTGGATACACTAGACTGGCTGAGGTTGAGTTTAGAGGCAATATTGTGGGTAGAATAATGATTGGAGGCCAGGGAAAGAATGTTTTCCTTCTGAGCAGAGGAGATGGGATGCATTGGAGAATATTGAAGTATGAAGAATGCTAGTCCTAATTAAATACTATAATTTAAGGTCCCATCAAGGGTCACATCACCTTAGAAACCATCTGTCAAGTTTTTGACATTATACAGTTGGTGGAGCATCAGATTCTAATATTTCTGACTATCCCTCACAAAACTGAGTCAATGAGTCCCTGAATTAAAATAATCATATCTCCATGAGGGATGATTAAAATTACATAATTCTTTGTTTGTTTGGTAGCCCTGATCATGTATGTTATTCGGTACACCAATACCTTGTTTGGTTTTGTTGTTTATGGGAAGTTATTTAACAATGAATTAAAAAGTGCAAAACATTGACTCAGTTTTGTGAGTCACTGTATATGATCTGGAGTGCTAGCTGAGGAGGCAGTGAAAGTAATTCAGGTGGATCCCATGGAAGGAAACGATGGGGAGGTTTAGGGGCCTGGTTGGGGCCCATCAAAAAATTATTTTTTGTTTAGTTTTATTTTTCTTTGAATTGAAAATGTGCCTCATACTGTTATTCACTGAGTGAGTTAAGTTTGAAGTGGTCCAGGTTTATCTGGGTAATGGGTGTGGAAATCTGTAACCAACCCCTGAGCATGATCAAGCTCTGTGGCAGGAATCCAAGAGTTTTCTTCATCAGTCCCCTGGTATCCTTCCCAATGGATGAAGTAGAGTACCTTGCAATGATGGCAGTTAGGTATGGTGTTTGGAGTGTCTTCTTCCAGCTGTGAGACATGGAATACAGGGTGAACTGCTCAGAGATGGTCTGGAATCCAGAGGGTGACCAAGTGGGTGCCCAGGTGGGTGATGATTTTAAATGGACCATAATGTCTCTCCAAGAGTTTCTTGGAAGGTCGAGTAGTGTGTAAGTGTTCTCCTTTGACATAGGCATAGTCTCCAATATTGAAGTCGGGAGTGGGAATCCAGCACTTGTTTACTGGACCTTGATAATGCTTCTGTGCTTCAGAGAGCTCCTTCCAGAGTTTCTGGTGGAGTTTGTCAAGGTTCACCATGAAGTTATGAGTGCGCTGAGAGGCTAGCTTGCATTTGGGGAAGATAGTGATGTTCAGATGGTAGCCCTTATTGGTAAAGAAGGGTGAAACTCTGGTGGAAGCCACAGGGAATTGTTGTAAGTGAATTCCCCTAAGGGCAACAGCTGAGACCAGTTGCCTGTTGGTAGTTGCAGAAGATCCATAGGTATTGTTCAAGGGTCTGATTAAGGCATTTGGTTTGTCCATCACCTTTCAGGTGATAACCCGAAGTGAAGTGAATCTTCATGTCCAAAGCTTGACCAAGAGACTGGAAAAAGTGGGAGATAAACTCAGATCCCCAGTCACAAGTGTCATGTGATGGTACTCCATGCTTGAAGAAGATATGCATGATGAACAGGTTGGCAAGTTCTTGGGCTGTGATTTCATTGACTGTGAGAATGAAGATGCCTTGCTTGGAGAGTCAGTCTATGATGACCAGGATGGCAGTGTGGCTGTTGGAATCTGGTAGCTATTTGATGAAGTCCATCGAGATCAAGTTTCAAGGGTGTTCTGGTGATGATACCCGACCTGGAAACCTAACAAAAACCTGTTAAAAGGCTTAGGAAGTATAACACAGGCTAGATGAAGGGTGCAAGTTGGTACTAAATATTACTGCTGATATCCAAATGTTGTTTTTAGTGAAACAAAATAATAAGGGATGGTGCAAATAATCTGTGAGAGTGTATGAAGTTGTATGAATGAGGTTCAAAGACATTCGAAGATGTGCAAAATAGCTCAAAGAAGGTTCAGAGAGGTTCAAAGAGGTTCGAAGTGAGTTCAAGGATGGTCAGAAATGTCGGACTGGTAACAAGATATGTCGAGAAATGAATATAGTGAATAAGAAGTGGTTTTCAAGTGGTGATAGGCAATAGGTGATAGGCGATGAGTTGAGAGTGAATATGAAAGTTCAAAGAAGTTCACAATATTTTGCAGAATGTAGAGATATGACGCGAAGCTAAGACTCAAGAGAATGGCTCTTAAATCAAACAATAAGGGAGAGGGTACTTCTTCTCTGTTCCCCTTTGCTTGGCTGTCCTTCTAAGTGACTAATACAAGTCTATATACAATTTGAAGAGATAAGTATACCAAAAAGGAAATAATAACATGTGGAAAACATGAGGCAATATATACAATAATAAGGACTTTGTAAATCATAAAACAAATGAGAAATGATAAATAATTAAAATGTACAGTGTCCCAATATAGTAAGAGTTCTTGTTCTATTGCTTTAATATATCAATGAAATATAAAACCACACTTATCATATTCTAAGTCTCTTGTAGTCTCTCCTCGTGTCTAGTAGTGCTCGATATGCAATGAAATGGTTTGTTCCAGATGTGCAGCATGTATCAAAAGTGTTTCAAGACAGCTATACAGTGGCCAATATTGTTCAAAATGCTGTGAAGTTGTTTGAAGTGTCGCAAAATAGTGCAAAATAGTTCAAAAAGTGTTCGAAGTTGATTTCATGGCATTTGTAGCGATTCGGAGTGTGTGTCATAATGTCTTGATTTGAGTAAGAATCTTCTCCAGAGCTGAGCATGTGCAGTGGACTTATCACCATTTCAAGGACCAAGCAGGAATCTGGTACCCACTGAGAGAGGACTGGAGCATAGGTGAATTCTTCCTTAAGCCTGTCAAAGGCTTCCTAGCACTTCTTGTTGAAGTACCAGGGAAAGTTCTTCCACATCAAGTGGGTAAGAGGCATGACAATGTTAGAATATTCATGAATGAATCTGCAGTAAAAGTTGCAGAATCCAAGGAAGGACTGTATATCCTTGACTTTCCAAGGTACCAGTGATAGGTCCACTGCATGCTTTAAGGTCTGAAGAACATTCCCACTCGTATTAAGACACTATGACACACACTCTGAATCGCTATGAATGCTACAAAATTGACTTCGAACTATTTTCACACTATTTTGCACTATTTCGGACGACTTCAAACTATTTCAAACACTTTCGAACTATTTTGCAACACTTCAAATGACTTCGCAGCACTTTGAACAATATTGGCCACCATATAGTTGTCTTGAAACACTTTCGATACATGCTGCACATCCGGAACAAGTTATTCCATCACATATCGAGCACTACCAGACACGAGGAAAGAGTACAAGAGAGTTAGAAGGCGATAAATTTTTTTTTGTGTCTCATTGATATATTGAAGTACTTTTACTATATGGGAACACTATATGTTTCATCATTTATTATTTCTCATTTGTTTCATGATCTACAAGTCCTCATTGTTTGATATATTTGCCTCATGTTTTACACATGTTCTTATTTCCTTTTTAGTACTATCTCTTCATTTTGTATATAGACTTGTATTAGTTAGTTAGAACAGACAATATAGAAGCAACAGGGGAACAGCAGAAGTTACCCTCTCACTATCATCAGATTTAAGAGTCGATCTCTTGAGTCATATCTTCACATTGTATCTCTAAGTTCTGCAAAATAACACGAACTTCTTCAAAACTATCATATTCACTCCTCGTTTTATTGCATATCGCCTATCGCCTTTCGACACCACTACACATTTGCTAAACTCATTTTTCGATATACCTTGAACCTATTTCGAACTTCTTTGAACCTCTTCGAGCTTCTTTGGGCCTACTTCAAACTATTTTGCACATTTTCAAACCTCTTTCAGATTGTTTTGAACAACTTTGTATGCTCTTACAGATTATTTGAACCATCCCTTATTATTTCACATCACTAAAAACATCATTTTGGTCTCAGCGGTGATATTTAGTACCAACTCGCACCCTTCCTCTGACTTGTGTTATACCATCCTAAGCTATTTAGTAGGTTTTGTTTGGGTTTCCGGGTTGAGTACCATCACCGGCCAGTCTAGGACAGTCTTTACTTTGTCTTCGGACATCCAGAGTCCATCTAGTGACAAGATGAACCTGAGATATTCAACTGTATCTTTGTGGAACTCACATTTCTGTGGAGAAACATAAATTCCATGTTTCCAGAGCCTCCAGAGGACTTCTTTAATGTGAGCCTTGTGTTTGACATGTCATCAGAAAAAATGTGGATATCATCAAGATAGATAATGATGCAGACATTGAGCATGTTGCTGAATATGTTGTTCATGAGGCGCTGGAAAGCTGTGGGTGCATTGGTGAGTCTGAAGAAAACCACCAGCCACTCAAAGGACCCATAGTGGGTCTGGAATGTTATTTTCCATTCATCACCATTGGTAATGTGAACCAAGTGGTAAGCATGTTGGAGATCAATCTTTGTGAAGATGTGGGACTTATAGGGCACATCAAGGAGGTTGGAGATTAGTGGGAGCAGATAGCAATCCTTCTTTGAGATGTGGTTGAGGCCCCGGTAGTCGACAGATAACTGGAGTGTACCATCCTTCTTCTTGACAAAGAGTATAGGAGCACCATGAGGTGATTTGGAGGGTCGGATGAAGCCAGAATGGATGTTCTCTTCAATGAACACTCACAGGTCTTCGAGTTTGGATGTGAAGCCAGAATGGATGTTCTCTTCAATGAACACTCACAGGTCTTCGAGTTTGGATGGGGGGAGAGAGTACATATGGCCTAGAGGTGGGGGCATATTATCCTCTGTCTCTATCTTTAGGCCATAAGGGCATTGTGGAGGGAGGGTGTCCACCTTCTGTTTATTGAAGACATCAGCAAACTCATAATATTCTTCAGGGATATCTGAAAGGTCCACTGGGTTTCCAGTGACAGCTGAGGATTTGGCTGTAAGGCCTTCCAGGGAAAAGATCATTTGAAAGGCAATGGCCCCAGGAAATTTGCTAGCATGCATGTATGTGGCAGCATTGATGAATGAGATTGCAGGAGGTGTGTGGGTCTCCACTGGAAGGTTCAGAGGTGACTCAGAAGTCAGAGGGTCAGAAGACATCAGGGGTGCCGGACCTCTATGATCTGCAGAACAGAAAGTTATTCAGCTGGAAGACTAGTCAATCAATGGATTGTATTGCTTCAGCCAATTGTGAAAGAATTGCAGAACAGGAAGAGTCGAGCAGGGTTACATAAGATGTCAGATTGAACACTTTGCAAGTTCCATCAAACAGTCGGAATCCAATTGGCAGAATAGTTTCCATGCTGAAATGATTTTCCAGCATGAAAGTGGAGTCGAGGAAACAGTGGGATGAGCTGGAGTCAATAAGGGTTCAGGTTGGTATGGTGTTGTCAGAAATGGATAGGAGGATGGTCAGGGAATCAGGGTCAGAAAGAGTGGACACATTGAGATGAACATAGGCAGCCAGCTGGGAAAAGTCAATGCAACCCTCAGCCCCATTGGCATATTCCTGAGGGTTGCAGACTATTTTTTTTGAATCTGCGGAATCCAGCATGGATTCAGAGACTGTGGCTGTATGGGCTTTTGTGGCTTTGGACTTGCCACAATTGCTAGCTAGGTGTCCTTCTTCACCACAATAGAGGCAAAGACCTTTTTTCATCAGTGCATTTATTCTTCTCCAGTTAGTTTACCATTCTTCCCCAACTTGTCAGAGATGGAGTCCTTTGGCTTGTTACTCTTGGATCTGGAGGAGCCACCAGTCGAGGATTGATTACTGTGATTAGAGTTGGATGGGTTCTGGGGCTTGGACTGATTATTAGAGCTAGAGTTGGAATTGGGATTGGAGTTTGGGGAACCCTTGGAGTCCTTCTTTCTGGAGTTTCCAGAAGTTCCAGAGGTCTTGGCATTGAGGTGATTCTCTTCTTCCTGCATCCAGTAAATGTTGTCAGTATCTTGGGCCTTAAGCCACAAGGCTGACAGAGTGTCAGGCTTTCTGCCCCACCAAACATCTATATGGAGATGGAGCAGAAGGCTGTGAAAGTACCAGTCACAAAGAGTGGTTTCATTCCAATTGATCCAGGAGGCTAGTTCCCAAAAGTCCACATTATACTTAACTATATGGCCTTCTTTCTTTATAGTGAGCTTGGACAGAGCCTTCTCAGCATCCCCCAAAGGGTCATGAAAGCTGAAATTGCTCTCTAGCTCCCTGAGAAATACCTTATAGTTCCACATCCAGTGGGCAGAATCCATCAGATCATTGAAGCCAGGTTCTAACCAGCTGAGTGCTGATCCCTTTAGGTAAGAGATGATGAATAAGATTTTTCTTTCATCAGAAGCAAAAATGTGAGGGCGATCTCAGAAATGGAGGTTGCATGTAACTGGGAAGTTCTGAAGTTTCCAGGGATTAAAACTGTTGAATGTGTTGGGTTTCCTAACCTTGATCTTCTCAGGCTTCAGGGCTTGGTTCTGGCACAGAGTATAGAGACTGTCCAAAAGGTCGAACAAGGCATCAACAAATCTGTTGTCTGGATCTGGGTTTCCACCTAAAGGAGGTTGATCTCCAGGATCATTAGGATTGGGGTCATCCCCCGGGCCATTCCCAGAGCCATCAGGTCCACTAGGGTCATCAGGTCCACCAGAAAGTCTGTCCTATTCACCTGTAGCTTCCTTATCAGTAGGGTTGGGTTGCCTGTCATCCCCTACGTAGTCGAGTGGAGTCAGAATCCAAGGGGGTTCCAAAGGCAAGTGCATAGACATGACATTGGTGCTAATAGATGGTGTGCCAGAGCTGACTCATCAAAATATGTTTGATGGTTGGACTGAGGCACCGAATGTAGAAGTGGGTCTAGGAGCTGGGAGTACTGATTGTCAGACAGCTGATAAGCCTGGAAAAGTGCCTGTGCAATGGGAGTTTCTTGTTGTCCACTGAGATTGTGATTCTGTGCAGGACATAGAATAGGATTCAGAATGGTGTGGGTTGACAAGAGAAGTATGAGTTTGCAAATACTGTGAAAGTTCAGGATCGCTACTACCAAGGTCAGAACTTGGTCAGGATTACACCAGACTTCTGGTTGAACCCAGTCATTGTTGGTTGGAGGTGTTCAGAGATTCTGGGCAGAATCCACTGGGCTGTAGCATGCCAGGTGAAAGGGGCCAGAGAGGACTTGGCTTCAACTTATAAGAAGTTGCACCCTTCTCCTCATCAGTTGTCTTATTTTAGGCAGATAGCATGCAGATGTCCAGCGGATTTCCAGATGGAGGGTGAGGTTAGATTAAAGCAGAGGTTATGAAGTTAAGAGGAGCTGAGAGATTAATGGATTAGGTAAAGAAATAAGTCAAGGGTGAATAAAGGGTTGATGTTAAGCAGAGGATTGTCAAGGTGAGATATAATGAAAGGGACAAGATAATTCACAATTAATTGCTTACAAGTAGTTTACAAGTAATTTGCAAACTGGAGACTAGGGCTGAGCTATGGGCACTGATAATACTCGACCTGGAAACCTAACAAAAACCTGTTAAAAGGCTTAAGAAGTATAACACAGGCTAGAGGAAGGGTGCGAGTTGGTACTAAATATGTATCACTGCTGATACCCAAGGTTGTGTTTAGAGATGCGAAATGGTAAGAGATGTCGTGAATAGTCTGTGGGAACATACAAAGTTGTTTGAAAGTTGTTCAAAGTAGGTTCAAAGATGTGTGAACTAGTTCAAAGATCTTCGAAGTGGTTCAAGAAGCTTCAAAAGAGTCAGACTGGTGTCGAGGTATATCGAAGAGCAAATTTAGGGAATGAGAAGTGTTTTTTCAGAGATGATGGGCAATACACAATAAGTTGAGGAGCAAATACAAAAGTTCGAAGAAGTTCACAATATTTCACAGAACTTAGAGATATGATGCGAGGATAAGACTCAAGATAATGGCTCTTAAATCAAACAATAAGGGAGAGGGTAACTTCTTCTCTGTTCCCTTGTCTGTTTTTTATTCTAACTAACTAGTACAAGTCTATATACAATTTGAAGAGATAGTACTAAAAAGGAAACAATAACATGTGGAAAACATGAGGCAGTATGCACAGCAAATAAAGGTATTGTAAAACATAAAACAAATGAGAAATGATAGTAAATGAAACATACATTGTCCCAGTATAGTAAAAGTACTTGTCCTATTGCTTCAATATATCATTGAAACATAAAACCACATTTATCGCATTCTAGATCTTTTGTCGTCTCTCCTTGTATCTGGTGGCACTCGATATGTGATGAAATGGTTCATTCCAGATGTGCCATGTAAGTCAAAAGGGTTTCAGAACAGCTATGTGGCAGTCAACATTGTTCGAAGTAGTGCAAAGTCATTCGAAAGCATTCAAAGTATCACGAAATCATTCAAAGTCCTCCAAAATAGTTTGAAAAGGGTTCAAAATCAATTTCATGGCATTCATAGCATGTGTCATAATGTGTCAATACGATTGGAAACCTTCTCCAGACCTTAGAGCATGCAGTGGACCTATCAATGCTTAAATAATGAAGGCCAGAAGAATAATGGAAAGTATGGAAGTTTACTAATGGGTCTTGGTAAGTGTCCATGACCAGAATTGGTAAGACTGTATTAGGAATAAAGTGAGTAAACAAATGATTACTAAGGCATGTGACAACTTGTCTGATGACTAAAAGGTGTTGCAGCCGGGATGCCAATGACAAGGTTGGAAAAGTGCCAGAAAGGAATTGGGAACTATCAGAAATCATCGGGTGAGATGGGTCTTGACATGATCCTTGGTGCCACTTTTTTTTTTGAGAGATTTTGAATGCAAACCATGCTGCAATGTATGCGAGCTCCACAATTAGGACATTCTGCATACCCCTCTGCATCGAGAACTGTGGTTATCTCCCACTGCTGATGGTTAGTAACAGAACCTTCCTATGAGGACTTAATGCATTACATACCTCCTTTACTGATGACATCAGAGCTATGCATGTTGCATAGGCCAGAGGTTGAAACTCTCATTACCAGGGGTCACACTGGCTTTCCTTTTCGGGTCTAAGTCATGCAGTACTTCAGTCCTGATCTGGAACAAGTAATTCTTCTGACAATTGGACTTTGAACAATGAAAAACAACACCTGGTCCATCTGACTGTTCTCTATGACATTAGTTTTCATCAGAAATTGCCGATGTTGTGATTCCAATACCTGAGGCAAACACCCAATGATCGAGAATTGGATTATGTGAGGAACTTTGAGCCCGGCATGACTTGGCAACCCAAATCAGGTAATAGATATTCAAGTCAGACATAATCCACATCACACTCATCATTCTGGATGATAAGCACCTTGTTTCACTCATTCTGGACCATTTCCCTTTACTTTTTTAATATATAACACTTATGTATGTATGTATATTGTTAATGAACAGTTATTCTCATTTTTGCACCCATATTCAGCCTGTAGTTATTCTCCCTTGATATGGGAAGGATGGGGCTCTTCTTCATTCAGGGGCTCTATTATAGTAACAAAGATATATAATCATGCTTATATCTATATACATGACTTGGGATGCTTTGGAGTAGGGAAGATGTGAAAAGGATAGATGAGGACAGTGGATACTGTCTACTGAACTTGTAGATCTTTTACAGCAATAAAAGTGGGGGGCATGACCTGGGTGTCAGAGAAATTCAGATATGCTGACAAGAGAACATGACCTATAAGGTCTGGAGATTGGAATACAGGTAAGTGACAACATTTCCCCCATAGAGTGTAGATTACATTAGAAATTGACCATTTCTCCCTATTTCATGACTATTTCACCTCTTTTTTACTCATCCCAGTTATGTAGATATATGCATACAACTATATAGTCTTGTACATATAATAGACTCCCTCAATGAAAAGCATATAAAGACAGAATGCTTCCTACAGGCTGAATATAGGTGTAGAAGCTAAATAAACACTATATGCACTCATTTATGTATGTGTTATTTACCAAAAAAAAAAGAGTACAGGAAAATGGTCCAGAATGAGTGGAATATGGAATAGTGTGCTCGTCATCCCTGACGATGAGCGCGATGTTGGAGCAACCGCATTGATGGCGACGTCGGATGTTGTGCCGAGCCAATTTCTGATTTGATGTCCTACATTATTTCCATATCTGGATAATTGACATATGTCGGAGTTTCAAACGTTGTGTTGGGTGTCGGCATCAAACAAACAAATAAATAGCGCTACACATGCAAGTTCCTGTATGCTAGCCTGAAAAAATACATGGGAGCTAGCACTCAGTCCAGGACAGTTACTGGAATATTTGATGAAAAATAAAGTCATAGTTCTCATGCCGTCAAGTTACCTTACAGGTAAGGAACAAGTCTGTAGTCTGCCTAGGAAGATGTACGAACTTCGTACATCTTCCTAGGCAGAGGAAAGAAATACTACGAAGGAAAGAAAGGAGATTAGGGCCACGAAAATATCTCATGATCATCCACATAGCTGTGCAAGGGCCATTCCCATTAAAGCTATCATGAGTTGGTAGACTACACTATCATTGTGGAAATAGGATCTGTAATTTACAATGACAGGGATTGAGTGTGATAATAATGATACAACTAATAGCAACCTCACATTTAAAGTACGTGACAGTCCTGTCGAGCAGGTCATAGTATTGTATGGGCCCTGAACTTGTAGGATTGCATGATCGAGCAATCCCACCGAAACAGTTGGTGTTAGTCCCATGCTATCGATGGCGCGTGCGAGTTCATTGAGGGTGACTGGGCCGCTAGAGGTTTTCAGAGATGACATGGTACCTTAAAAACATATAGGTAGGACCTTCTATGCAAGTGACAGTCAGACGTAGAATTACAACCCGTCTACCTGATCCATCTCATCGCTCAACTCAGATGGTTTCCCAGAAGGTTGACATCTCTCCAAGTCCACCAAGAAAACGTCACCGCTATCCGTCCTACAAAAGTTACGACGCGCGATATCGCCGTGGATAAACCCAGCATCGTGAATCCGTTGGAGAGCCGCCTTCATCTTTGTGCGAAGTGTCTGGTCGATGTGTTCGTCTTCAGAGATGGCATTACCGACAGATTCCAGAGCAAGGAGCTGCAGAATCCCCCAAACTTCATAGAAAGCATGCAGTGTGGGTATCACCTCACCTTGGAGATCTTGCAGAGCAGCATAGGCGCGGGCTTCATCATCTAGCAAAGTTGCTGCATTGGGATAGCGCAAGACATCGACGACCTTGCAGACAGCCTGGAGGTCACAACCCCCAACGGATGATGGTAGAAATCGCGCAGTTACTACACAACCATTCGCTCCACGGCGAGCGGAGCTGGGGTCAAAGCGACAAAGGCGAAAGTCAATAGCAAGACACTGGTATGCACCATTGACGGGTTGCATATGGTATTTTTCAGCGTCGCCAATGGCTCCCTTCCTTTCCTTCCAGGCAGCCGTCGAGGTTCCAAAGCTTCGACCCGGAGGGGCGGAGGACGGGGTAAGGGATGCATAGAACCAGTCGTCTTCCGCAAGCAACACGATGCCGACCCACGCTTTTAGCATCGAGATAGGTTGGCTAGGTCCGTCTAGTTCAACGAGATAGTACTGAAGGGTCTTGCGATCCGGGGTTTCAGCGCGGCGCAGGAACAAGGCATGCTTCCAATTAGTAAGGATACCAAACCTGTTGTTGTTGAAGGTCATATATCCGTAGGTCTGTTCGAGTGCATGCAAGGATTGTCGGCTGAGGGCGTCATGATGAGTGCCATTAAAGGCAGCGACAAGATTCGCCAGATCCGCCGCCCACCAAGTTTTGTACTCAATCTACACCAGCGGGGTTTAACAAGTACACAGGTAGGGACTGATACACATACGATAACTTTCGGGTGCGACTGTGTCCCAGGAGACATAATCCATGAGAAATCCGGATCTCCTACAATTGCTCTATTCCCACCACCTGGCATGGCGAAACGGCCCTTCACTCCTAACCTCTTCAACACCTCTTCAACCGGTACATTTAATGCGACGCTTGCGTGGGCGCGGATCCTTTCTTCGTTCTCAACAATGGTGGTCTTCGTCCAACCTCTGATGTCAAAAGGGGTGGGAGGTAAATCTGCGTGAGTGGTTGCAGATAAGATGGCTTGGTGAATGTCATTTGGGAAGGAGGTCCAAGGTGTGAGGGTCTGAAGATCTGTCCTAGGATATGTCCGTGGACTGGATTTAGTCGCACTATGGACACCAGATGCGTCGAGAACTGCGTCTCCATAATTCGTAAAAGGGAGATCTGGGAGACTGGTTTGAATTATATGTATCATAGGTCTCGTTGACTGCTCCCGTGATCGGCGGTGACCCCACGTGCCCATTTTCCTGCCCCGCCAACCGGCGTCGCCGGCTCACCTCCAAGTCACCTCTCTGGTGACCTTTCGTCTTCTTGTCCTTTTCTCGTCCTTGCCATTGTATGTGCCCTGTCGTTCGCCTCTTTGTTTTGCTGGCCGCTCCATGTGTCTTTGGCTCTGCTGCTCCATGTGTCTTCGATAACTTTATGACTTGTCTCTTTTCTCTTTTCTCGTTTCTGTGAACTGGGGTGCGAACGTTACGAGAACGCAGGGTTGTGTTCCAGACGCCGAACTTATTTTTTATTGGATTAAGTGAGTCATAAGGCATCATTTCTTTTTACAACTGACCGTTTTCATACAGACCATTCAACAGCCCGACAAGTCACCCTTCGCGAACGCCAACCATACAATACCACCTCCAACTGCCAGCGCAAAGTAGAGATGCCTCATGGTAATCGCCAGCCCAACCCTACAACACCACTTTCAACTGCCAGCGCATAGTAAAGACGCCCCGTGGCAAACGCAACCTTACAACACCTCCAACTGCCGACGCATAATCAAAATGCCTAGTCGAGACCTCACTCATTGCCAGCCAGATCCCAGACGGTGTTTCTTGCAGGCCTAGGTGATTTATGTTGGGCTCAGCTCAGATATCTCTTACGATGCTATTCTACCTACTTTGAATTATGTGAGCAAATGTAGTACCTATTCAGCAATCCCCATGTGTTTCTCTCGTCGTCGAACCGTTGAACTGTGTCCCTTCCCTTTTCTTATGAATTAAATAGTCGCTATTTTAACTTGTTCGAGATATGATGGATCAAATTGGTACTACAAGAAAAAAATAGAGACTGCTATTGCTAACGGACAACAGATCTGGGTCGTTTAATCAAAACATCACCTCCGAGTCCGACGTCAAATCAATAACCTCATTGTGAGTGGCACCACCTCCGCTACTGGTAGTCACATCATCCAAGGTCAAATCAATTGTACCAAGTTGTTGCGTAGAGCTCATTTTTGTACTATTCTGAGGTTTCTGAAATGAAGATATGTACTTGATCACAACAAGGGACTCAGGATCTGCTTACTGCATGCAGCCGTTCCTGCAAAGTCAAGACTCCTACAGCATATGTCACGGATTGCGGGACCCATACGTTGATTGAAACTGCTGGGGGATCATTTTTTGGCAGTACAATACAACCTGTAGATTTGACAAGATCTTCGATGGTAACTGTGAGTTTCTGATATGTGAAGGATCCTCTACTGCTTGATTGGATTGCACGAGGGTTGGAAGAGACTTTGAGTTCGTGTGTTGGGCATGGCAAGATTGCATTCAGTGTCATCATAAAGAACAAATGGTTCAAACAACCGGACAGTGTGATTAACTTGCATACCGAGCAAAACATGCGGCATATGACCCCACCCCAAAGTACTTTCTCAAATCTCTTAGAAGTGTTGCCAGTTCAGACCATCCCAAGTGTTGCTGACAAAATGCAATGATTTCATGAATCACAGGCTCGCAAGGTTTCCACAATGGGACAACAGTATCTCATGGCTGCCTAATTCTATGGTCCAAGATGTTGTTGCGGCTACATACAGATCAAGAACCTCCATATCTGGAAAGGCAGAGGTCAACTTTGAGGTCAGGGCCATGCAGCGATGGGGGAGGAAGCCATGTGAGTTTGTAGACAATTCAAGACATATCTGAGCTCCCCATGTGCCAAGAAATGTTTGAAAGGAGTCGTCATCAGGTAGGGTCTTGGCAGCTGTGAGCAATGCATCCCCAAATCTACATTTTGCCAAGCCATGTGCTGTTGATACACCATAGCCAGAGATTCCCGAGTCATAATCACCACCTGCCATCAGTGCAACAAGGAGGAGGCCACCAGGTGTAAGTGCAACTGTATCAACATGTTCAATGGCATCTGAGGTGTAGATCATGACTTTATCAGCACCGAGGCTGTTACTGATCTTGTTTGTAGAACTAGTAAAATGATCACTATGCATCACTGGTGCTGAAGTAAAGGGCTTCGACCCTTGCACCTGGATCTGATAACGCACTTTGCGCCAAACACAAATGCATCGCTATCATCAGTAATGATAGCATCGATGATCCCAAGTTGATTTAACATTCCAAGTTCTGCCTCTGCTTCTCCCGGTGCCTATACAGTATATAGTCAGAGTGCAGGCCAATACATAATCACACTTACCTTGTGAATATAGAATCCAAAAGCAGTGATAAGGAACTTGACATAAGAAATCAACCAAAGTGGGGTGTTGAGAACATTCTTGCCACGCTTCCCAGGTGGACGTGCAGGTCCATCAAACATAGAGATCAGGGTAGCAGGAATGTTGAGAAATCTGCAGAACTTGAAGAACAGCCTTTGAAGCCCAGGGTTTTCCCCTTGTTGTGTATGAAGACCAGATTTACAAGCAGATGCTGTACAGGTGTCAATCCAGATGCTGTAGCATCAGTAAAAACACATCCTTTTTTTCCAGGACTTTTGCCCGCTTTTTTATAGAACCTCTTTTTCTGCTTTTCTGAAGTACTTTTGGTGCTTTCATTACTTTCCGCTTTTATTTGGCTTTTATGCTTCGTAGATTTTTGGTGTGATTACATATGTTTGGCACCTATTTTGGTGCGCACTGCCACTGCTTGTCAACAGTCTGGCAACGTCAACGTCAACATTGGGAACTATATTCTATGCATCATGTCCCATAATAACAATACTAGTCACAGTGAGTATTAAATTCTGAATGATGTCACAGTTATGTTATACTCATCATGATCACATGCAGTGGGAATACCAGTACTGATCTTTCATGATAACGGTCTGATTACATTGATTGTCCTTTACCATCAACTCCAAGCACTCACTAATATTACTAATATTACTAGCCAGAACCATCCAGTCCTTTCCTATCATAATGACTGCTCATGACTCTAGCTACTCTCAGACTCCCATGATGAATGTCATCCTCTCTGACTCAAACTTCATGTTCACTGTGGAGCTTGATATGAAGATTGATCCATGGATGCTAGTACTATCAGTACATGAGGATCATAGGAGCTGGAGAGAACAACTTTGCATCCAGTGATAATACTCGACCTCGAAACCTACCAAAATCTGTTAAAAGGCTTAGGAAGTATAACACAGGCTAGAGGAAGGGTGCAAGTTAGTACTAAATATCACCAGTGATACCCAAAGTTGTGTTTAGAGATGCAAAATGGTAAGAGATGTTGTGAATAGTCTGTGAGAGCATACAAAGCTGTCCGAAAGAGTTCAAAATAGGTTCGAAGACATGCAAAATAGTTCGAAGAGGTTCAAAGGTGTTCAAGGAGGTTTGAAGATGTTGGATTAATTTGAGATATGTCAAGGAGTGAATATAACAAATAAGGAGTGTTTTTTGAATGGCGATAGGCGATAGGCGATGAGTCAAGAGACTAATCTGAAGGTTTGAAGAAGTTTGCAATATTTTGCAGAACTTATAGATATGATGCGAGGCTAAGACTCAAGAAAATAACTCTTAAATCAAATGATAATGGAGAGGGTGACTTCTTCTTCTGTCTTTCTAAGTAACTAGTACAAGTCTATATACATTTTGAAGAGATAGTCCTAAAAAGGAAACAATAACATGTGGAAAACATGAGGCAGTATGCACAGCAAATAAAGGTATTGTAAAACATAAAACAAATGAGAAACGATAATAAATGAAATGTACATTGTTCCAATATAGTAAAAGTTCTTGTCCTATTGCTTCAATATATCATTGAAACATAAAACTGCACTTATCACATTCTAAGTCTCTTGTTGTCTCACCTTGTGTTGGGTAGTGCTCGATATGCAACAAAATTGTTTATTCCAAATGTGTAGTGTGTATCAAAAGGGTTTCAGGATGACTATATGGTGGCCAATGTCATTCAAAAGTGTTCAAAGTGTTGCTAAATCATTCAAAGTTGTTCAAAGTCATTCAAAGTAGTGCAAAATTGTTTGAAAAGGGTTCGAAGTTGATTTTGTGGCATTCATGGAGGTTGGAATTGTAAATCATGATGTGTTGATACATTTAGAAGCATTCTCCAGAGCCTAGAGTGTGAAATGGACCTATCACCAGGCTAGGAACTGGCTGGAAACAGAAGCAAGTGCATGATTACCATTCTCAATTTTTATGGGAACTGATGGTACAATACTCTTGGCAATAGATCACTTGCAGTGGAACATAATGTTTCCCCACCCACAAACTAGGATGTGGGACTCAGCTCATATTCAAGCATGTCTAATTGAGTCTGAGACTGGTCAGATCAATGGGAAGAGGCTTTTATGGGTGGAGGTCAAAAGATTCATTCCAGAACCACTAAATCCATTGCTCAAGATCACATAGGTAAGCTACAATGTGTCTATGTGCCAAGATAATCTTTGTACAACTTTGAACTTATTATACCTGCAGTAAATTAAAATACTGTCTCGTGTGCATGGTAGTCTATATACTTGTTTACATAGAATACTTTGAATGCATTGAGTGAGTGTGAAAAATCAAAACCCTCTCATGGTAGGAAATGACCACCCATAACTCCAATCAGATGGGCCCCTCGCAATATACAATCAATATGGACAACTGCTAAACATGGTGCATGGTGATAAAAATCAGGCTGAACCATCCATAACCCTGTCTCATCACAAGGCTCTTCTCCAACCCTCGAAAACCATTGAATCAATGCACACAAGTAATCAACCCCCTCCAAAGTTAAAGGAGAAAAAAAAAATACTTGTGCAACTTCAAGCACATGAACCCCAGGTCCATCTGATTCATTTGCAACAAATACACAGTCTTGTCTTGCAGGCCCTCCATACCATGACTTGACAGAGCAAATTTATTCTCAATGCATTCTGCCAACACCACAGAGGTCACTTGAGGCATAAAATGTTGCATGTGCTGATGAATGCATGTACACAGAACTGGAGAACTCTGGACAGCTATCCAGAGGGACATGAGCCTGATCAACCTCAGTGTTAGGATTAAGTTGATTATAAAAAAACCTTTGGATGAACTCTGGTAATTGTGGCTGATTGATGTAGTGTGCAAGTTCAAACACATCACGTGGAACACCTCTCACTTCAATGACAGATGAGATATGGCACTGCAAAAAGAACTTGATAATGTACTTCTGGTTTTCAATAGCTTAACTTCACTAAGAGATGGTGGACTGTCGACAGCATCTTCATCAGGGTCTCCATCTTCTGGATCAGGTACAAGATGATTTGAAGCAGGGGGGGGAGGAAACAGTATGTGTGAAGGGCCTTCCATCATACCATGCATAGTGAAATTGACCTGAGCAGATGTGAGGTTATCCATACACTGATTTGTCAACAACATCTGACCAAGTGGTTTATTGCAGCTGGAGCACCTGTATGGATGCTTGACAGCTCCAATATGCTTCGACTCAGTAATTGATGAACAGAGGCCATTAGGAGCGCCAAACATTTGAATGAGGTATCAATAATGCATCAGAGAATGTTGTCAAGGAAGGGAAAACCCATCAGGCCAAACACCAAGTTGACAAAAGATTTCATGATTCAAATGGAACTGCAGAAGAGTAGCATCAAGCACATCCAATGTATCTTCATTGATAGCTGATTGCCAAACAATATAACAGAACTCAATAAGTGCACTTATGGCCTGCACCATTTGGGGAGGTACATGACCAGAAATCGCTGGGAGGTATACCTATTACAGAGACAGCTAAAGTAAGCACAGGTTATGAATTTCCAGCTTTTGGATGCTTGTCCCACCTTCATGAGAGCCTTAGAATCATTTCCCGTCCACTGTTTGAATCCTCTTCCTTGATGAAAGTGTCAAAGGCCAGGGTATGGTGATGCAGCCACAATCCTGGATAAGTTATTGAAGTCATACAAATTATGCCACAGTGAACAATGTACCTCCTATCAATATCTGCCAGAATACAAAGTGCCTCAGCATTTGAATATGCATCCTTTATGTACTGTTCAACCTAGTCGATGATGTGATCCTTGAAGGTACCTTTGACAATTTGATGAAGGATATCAGGTGAGATAAGTTCATGAATGTCAGCTCAAGGAAATGAAACAGTGAATGGCTAGTGAAATATGGCATCAATAAGCCTCGACATATGTATAGTAAAACTACATTCCATACCAATAAGTCTCCGACAATTCCATACTCCTTCCAAAGTTCCTTAAGAGTACATGCATCAAGTAATGTGTCAGTATGTTGATGGGATTAATGGACACTTGGTCGATCAAGATCATCCGATGGTGGGGTACATCTGAACAATATTAGTTGAATGCCAATTGTGAAATACATGAGAGAAACACAAATATACTGAGTACACCAACCTTGAACAATGCAAGCGAGTAGTGCCTGCTCAGGATAATCTGAAATATAAGGACCCAGACTATAAATGACACATTGATAATGACTGTCAGCACATCGTGTCAGCTGTGGTTGTGGACATGTATGGCCAGAGGGAAGAGAATATGTGTTCTAATGAGTCATAAAAAAGTTGGCACTGAAATTTTCGAAAATCTGCATTATGAGCATGCTCTTGTGATGCTATATAATTTTTTTTATCAGGTTATCTCAAAGAAAATTATGGAATATAAAATGACAAACCTTTGGAAATGGCAAGAAATCCTAAAAATGTGACACCATTCTAGTGTGTGCAGCGAGCTGAGTTGTGAAGATTGCCAGGGGATATATGTATACAGAGGATAAAATTCTGTGTGTCCTGTCACTACTGATACAGTCATTTTGTCACTTCCAAGAACAATTGGCACAAACATTGCACCATGACACTCTTCATCCTCCACAATTATATCCTACAAAAGTAAATGAAGATTTGCTACAGGGTATGAGAAATGAGAATGACATACTGCTTGTTTCCATGCCCAGTTACCTGAGAAAACATCAGTGTACTGCCGCTTGCCCCTCTTGAAGATTTGCTTCAGAGCATAATCAATCTGGCCATTGAAATCAGGGTTAGCAAGCTGTTGCTCCATAATTTTGAGGGGATCATGAAACCAAACCTCCCATTGCTGGCATCGCCAAGGAGGTCCCGCTATATTGTCAACTATGTCCAATGCCTGTTCTCCATTATACTGAACTGAAAATGACTGCCAAGGAACATCGCCTTGTTGAATCTCATCAATCAGAGAATACAACTCCTTGTGATCAGCAAGTGGTGGGTCATCATCAGGATACAGTGCTTTGAGAATAGCCATAAGCTTATCTATTTTTCCTGCCAACATCTCTTCTTCTGCATATAAGAACTCTGCAAGCTCAAATTCTGCTTGGCTATTGAACAGTGAATAGTTGTCAGCTGCAAGTTGATCTTGAGGTGGTAGAGGAGCCCCTGGTGGGAGATTGTTTTCCAGCTGATCACATGGTGTTCCTAAAGGAGTCCATGATTAGTCAATGGATATGGTCTTGTTTAGATCAACAATATTATTATCAAGCAATGGGTGGTATTCCATGTGGATGGCAGAATCTCTCTGCAGTGATAGTGGACATGGTGAATGTGTTGATGCTCCAAGTGGAGAATCAGAGCATGAATGACATGGAGAATGGCAGGATGAGTGAGTGAGTGAGTATGGTTCCTGAGTGTCATTGTTATCAGATGCTGGGTGGGGATGCAGGTGTAGGTGTATGTGAAAACTCCCAATTTGCAAGAACTTCAGCTAAGGGATGAGCATGAGTTGGCTCATATTTTGCTGATATGTGTTGTCTGAGCCCACCCAAAGTCTTGCAAAATTTCTTATACCCCTGAACAGGGCATTTGTGGCATGCCGACTTGAATGTTCTGCGATAGTAATGGGCACCAGGCTCTGAGTCAGACTGGTGGTGACATTTGGATCAATAAGTTGAAGTTGAATAATAATATGACAAATGTGCATAAAGCTTATCAATGTGTGCATAGTTCATATATATGCAGAGCGGATCACTGTGAGTGAGATTAGTCTATGAGGATCATGATCAGTACATTGCAAATTCAGAGTTGAACATGCAAACAAACCTCCTGAGCAGATTGCACCTTCTCTCACTCTTTGACCACCATTATGAAGCCAAAAAATCCTCCAGCTCTCACTTCTTCCCTTCCTCCATCCTTATGACTCAATCTATGCCCTAACTGTAATCAACCCCCTAGAGCACCTGATAAGCCCAGACCAAAAAAAACTCCCACAGAAGCTGCTGCTATTTGAGATGAGAAAGCCAGGATTAAAGAAGACCAAGTGACAAAACATGCTGAAGGTATCCAAAAGGCAGCTGTTCTTGAAGACTTGATGCAGAAAGAGGATGAAGATGCATCTCGCAATGCAAACCATCCACCCCATGGCTGAACAAAAAAATTGACAAGGCCACCAAGTCCTCAAGAAAGTCCAGAATTTGATGAACCTGGTATGTCAAGTTACCCATGCATCAATACTGATGGAAACTAATGTTATCTATACTGCAAGAGATTCGGCAGGAAACACATCTGCACACAACGACAGCCAAAACAGCTCAATCCAAAAAAGTTGCATCAGGATACAAAGATCTTGGTATGTCTGCCGCATTGTCACTCAGTCAATGTTTACTGTCGATGACTGCCATGATCCAGATGATAAAGTTATTGATTCAGTATCTTTGGGTCCTGGAAGTAGTGACAAATACAAGCAAGATGATTTCAAAAATGAGGAGGAAGAAAAAGATGAAGATGGAGATGAAATTATCCTAGATGACTCTGAAGAAGAACCCGAGCAGAGACCAACCAAAAAAAAGAAAGGTAAGGCAGCAAAGGTATTAGTGTGATCAGAGATAACCTCTCAGTATTCAGTCCCCATGATAATGGCACCAATCAACAATGTTCAAGGCAAACAAAAAGCTGATCCAGTTGAAAAGTATGTGATTTGATTCTTGTCTTCAGACTGCCAATTCTGAGAGTAGAGCTGCAAAGTCCAAGAAGGTTAAGAAGAAGATTGGTGGTTTTCGCAATGGTTGGGATGCCCACAATGCTGGTGTAGAACTGGCAGCCCAGCCTGAAGGCCATGCTCCTCCAAGTCACCAATGATCTTCCTCTTCAATGTCAATATCAAGTGCAGCCAGTGTCCCAGATACCATCTATACTACAGGCAACAAGTCCAATGAAGCCCTTAATGGCTTTAGTGATGACAATGGAGCAGAGGATGTTGAGAAAAATGTGGCTCCAAAGATGAAGTCAGCTGTAAGGTACTATGGAGGTGGTGTGAATTCCAAAACATCAAAGGTGCATTTGCAATAGTATTCCTACAATTATTGACTAGTAATCTTGTTATTAATACTTCAGGTTCATTTGATTGCCAAGATTGTTCTGACCACATCTGTGTCAGAACTAGTCAAGAAATGTGAGCCTGGAGAATGGGTAAAGAAGAAAGACATCAAACTCTCATCCTTACCCCCAGACCTTTGAATAGTTTTCTGCTCCAAGTTTGTTCCTCATCTTTGTGATCTCATTGGTACCATCAGGCCATGGGAACAGCGCACAGAGGATCAAGTCAATGATGTGTGGAATGAAGTAATCTCTGATCATTCCCTAGTCAATGATGCCGAGCTCAAGAAGATTGTTGTCACTCTTGTATATGTCATAACCATCATGTTTTCCATATTAATGATGAACAACATTGTAGGTGGAAGCATGGCTAGCATCGTGGCACAATACTTTTACAACCACAGTGCATACCAATCTGAAGAAACTTTTTAAAGCTTTGGGCCTTGACCCCACAGAGAAACGTGCTGAGTATGTGGTATGGGCTCTTGGGGACAATGACAAACAATGACCTTTTTACTATGAGATCTATAAGGATGTTGGAGAGGGAAAGAAACCTATTGTAAGTGCCTATTGATGCTACTACTGGCACTCACCTCAGACTATTTCAAGGGAGTATTCCAATCCAGTCTCATAATCCACACATTTGCAACTCATCTCATGAGTATATCTCTTGTGTCTTCCTCAGAATGTCAGGATGACCCACCAGTCAGTGTGCTTGTATATTCCATCCAAGTGGTACATGTTCCTCATCATCTAACACATCTATGATAGCCATGTTGATCTCATTGAGATTAAATGTGCTTTGCTCATGTGGCATACAGGTGAAGAAGTCACCCCCCTCGACCTCATGGTGACTTTTCCAAGACCAACTGAAGTGATCATCAGGACATGCGTGAAGGGCAAACTTATCAAATCTGATCCACATTAAATCTAGTTGGCCTTGTGAATCTGCTGAAGAAGAAACAATGGGATAAGATCCTGTTGAAAGTTTGGGTGGCTGCAATGGCATCAGCATCCTCTGAGGAGATAGGTGACATTGTCCATGTTGTTGAGGATGTTCCAGAGGTGATGGAGCTGGTTTATGGAGATGAGAATCTGTCAGACAATGGCAAGCAGGAAGAAGAGTTTCCAGGAGCACTACTGGTGGTAAATATGGATGTATCGTGTCCATGACTTTATGCATGCTTTCCATTTTTTATGTCCATTGCCATTTGACAATCAATTGAATGCTATATAAGTACTACCATTGGATATCTTCTCAAAACTGTCAGGGAATAAACAGAAAAGTGCCTGGTTTTCGACATCTTTTGCATGATGCTTATTTTGAGTTATCTGTACTTTTCCACTTTTGAAAGCTGAAAAAGCAGGTTTAAAATCAAAAGGACTGGGATTAAAAAAGCAGTGAATACTTTTTCACTTTATCGCTTTGAAAAGCAGAATAAGTGTCAAAAAATGGACCTGTGATTTTACTGATGAGTTTGTGTTCGAGTCAGACAACTGGCTTCCAAGTCAAGTATAGCTCAAGCCATCATCCAATATCGATGCCAATCAACAAAGTGTATGCATTGTGAAGATTGTGCTGAAATCCTTCAACCGTTGCAAACCTTGTCAAGGTTTGTGTTTCTGCTGCTGGCTCAAGTATCTGTCATTAGAATAGTCAAGACTTGATGATCTACAAGTCAAATGTGAGTCTAGACATGGTACTGACCCTCCATAGTCTATTGATACCCATGTCGCAAGGTAAGGAGCAAAAGTGAGACAACTTAACTGGCACACAGCTATCAATAACATTACTTTGATTGAAATGCTACAGTACAATAAATATGTTGGCTATACTAAGAGAATGACTCTGCTGCTTTGAGAACCTCAGTGAGACCTGCACCACCCTTTGCTGTAAGGTAATTACAGAACACATGGCAGCCCATCCTAGCTTCATATGCTCATGCAGGAACCATAATGCATGCACCATATCCCAGCAGTGTTTCTTCACTGAGCACTCCATCAGATCCACAACTTTACCTTGTCGCCCAGCCTCTGTCTTCTGTGTTCCTTTAATCCTTTTCCACTTTGTGCCCCATACCATGTTGAGGTCGTGTACCGAGATATATCCATTAAGACCCTCATCATACTCTTTCCAGATATCTGTGATTCTGAAGACTGGTTGAAACTGGTAGAATGGGAGCCAGGTGTAAAGGTGCTTAACCCACTCTGGTGTGTGCCTTTGAAGCTTCACATCACCAAATTGGGCAATGAGAGCAGCCCAGACTTCACACTGGGCATCTGAATGGTGTGGCAACATCATGGGCTGTGCTGATCTCACCACCATTGATGTGGGTGCTAAAGTAGATGCTCCAGGCACAAGAGGCCCTGAAGCATCTGTGAGAGAGAAGAGGATGGTATTGATGTCATTGTTGATGCTTGTAGGCAGTGACATTGTTGCTTGCTGCAAGAGGTGGAAACTGAAGGCGATGGGGCAATATGAGGGCTTGAGGATTGTACTTTGGTAACAGGGATGACAGGAGGAGGAGGAGGAGGAGGGGTAGAAACAGCTGTGACATGGAGAGTGATTTACAAATAAAATGAATATACAAGGAAACAACTACTCACCCAAACACCCTCCCTGTTGATATAGTTGATGGCCATCAAGTTGGTTAATAGCTCTCGATATCTGCAACACATTATTCTGCAATGCATCAAGGTGTGCTTTGTTCTCATCATCAGTCTTCCTGTTCTCAAGCTGGACAGTAGTGACAGCTCCCTGAAGACTGGTTACTAGATTTTTAGAAAGATTCTTGAAGGCAAGGTGAGCTTCATTTTTCAATTTCCTTGATTCAAGCAACCAATGTTGCAGCAAAGTCATGGAAGACAGGTGAGCAGAATGGTGGGTAACCAAAGACGTTTGCATTTGGGAACATCACATAGAGAATTGCTGCATCTTGCAGCAGGACAGTACAGAACCAGACAAGCACCTCCAGGAAGTTCTGAAGGGTGATATCTTGTGCAAATTGGTAATCCAGTTGACAAGCAGCAAGGGCTACCAGTTCTGCTTCAACCCATGGAAACACCTGGGCCAAGAGTGCAGAAGGAGGATCTGCAACAGTGAGATGAGCAGTATGCAAAAAAAAATGTTGGCACTTACCAAGGTGAGCACAAGGGACGAAATAAGAATCTTGTCTATTGCCGTTGAACATTGCTGCACCTAGAAGTGCATCAACTGGTAGTGACCAATTGTAACAGGGGCAGTAGACCCCACTATCATTCCAGCCTCTGAATGCCTTGACCTTGTTCACTGATGCACCATGTTCATGGGAGGTCTTGGCAATATGGCTGGCCAGCATGAGTAACCTTGCTGAAGTTGATGTTGTTCTTTGCATGCATGACATTCACATGCTCATGATGGTCTAAAATTTTCATGTTAACAATGCAAACTTTGCTCAAGAGGCTTAAACTTACTTTTGTACAACATAGGAACTATAGAATTTCATATGAAGAATGGATGAAGCCCATACCACTCTCACCTTCCCCATTCCCCATATTCAGGGTCTGAGAAATCAGGCATAAAATCAGGTGTGGCAATTCCTAGGATGTGTAAGATTGACAAGAACAGGATTGCAAGCCCACCAATCAGGCACAGCTTGACAAGCTGATGGCAAAAGGCACCAAATTCATTGGTCCATCCAGTTTGGTTGTGCTTTGCATTGTCAGCAAAAAATGATGAGTGCCTTGCAACAGCATCAGAAGGATAAAACGAAGTAAGTACAACTCAGAGATCACTTTAATGCAGGTACCAAGACTAATATCATTCATGGGAACATTATTCAAGAACAGATCTGACATTAGGACAGATCATGTGTTATCTCCTCAAAATGTGACACTGGTTGATCGGAGGAGCATTGCATGATCACAACAGCTGACATAAGTCTGATAAGGACCTGGATGGTCCTGCAGGCACCACATTGAGCATTTGACCAGCTCAGTGGTGGTGTACGTGTCTGCAAACGTGTCACATCCAGTAAAGAGCAATGGCAAATGAGATACTTGCCTGAAAAAGTTCCCATCACCTTTAGGACCTGTGCCATCTGAACACATTTCAGCTCATCATGGGCTGCAGCAGATTCAAATGCAGAGATTTGTTCATCATCCTGCAGAGGCCGTTGAGTATCGGGGTCATCTTTATATCGTTATTGGTTTGTGAACCACCAGTATTTGAGGGCATTTATAACTTGCTTGACATGTGAGAGACCAATAGTAGAGTGGGTGATGGAGTCATCAGCACATTTACATTGCAGGTAAATGCACTCAGATGCTGAGTGTATGAGAAAAAAAAATCAGTTACATACCTTCTTGGGACATTTCGACTCATAGTCAAGAAACATAACTGCTTTTGAGACCGTGATTGGCAGTGCAGGAATGTAGGCATGATCAGGGTCAGCTCCCATCACACATGCTTAATATTGCTTCCACCAAGTTTGATAGGCAGCAAGGTGACATGTTCACATGCTAATGAATCTTGGAGGGATGTGACTGGCTGAAATCTGAGAAACAGAATCTGTGCTTCCGACAAGTGACAAGGAATGATTCTGGGACATCAGTCATCACATGACCTGAACACATCATAATTCTACCATGCAAAACATTGGTACACTACACTCATCTACCTTCACTGAACTTTGAAGTTCAGGGGTTGTCAGTCCATTTTTAAGCCCCTACAGCTCTAGAGACAGCAAAAAAACAAGTGGTTTGCAATGCAAGACAGCTCATTGCTCTGGTGTGCAATTTATTCACATGTGGACAGATGCTGTTGTGGTCTGGTTCTGGGCTTACTTACACCTGGCATGGTAAAACATCCCTTCACTATTAACCTCTTCAGCACTTTTTCAACTGGTACATTTAATGCGATGCTTGCATAGGTGTGGATACTTTCTTCATTCTCAACAATGGTGGTCTTCGTCCAACTGCTGATATCCAAAGGGGTAAATCTGTGTGAGTGGTTGAAGATAAGATGGCTTGGTGAATATCATTTGGGAAGGAGGTCCAAGGTGCGAGGGTCTGAAGATCTATGCTAGGATACGTCCATAGACTGGATTTAGCCACATCAGATGCATCAAGAACTGCATCTTCATAATTTGCAAAAGGGAGATCTAAGAGGCTGATTTGCATTCCAGTCGACTTTCTCATAATGCATGACATATTCTCTTGTTGCATAGCTTTTGCATCAGAACCACCATGTGACACAGGAATATGAGGTGCATGATGCATAGATCTGCTGGCCACAACCAAACCACTACATTTGTGGTGGCAATTATGGATGATCACCCAGTCGGTGATTTGTGCATGCCCAGAATCACAATACAGTCAACACTCTCATAACCCATACCCTTTGGTGGACATCCCAAGCTATGGGTTATCAGGGGTTATGGGTTTGGGTAGACAGGCTAAGTATAGGTTCAAAAAATCACAAAAAAAATTGGAAAAAATTAGACCTAAACTATGCTATCCAAAATCTCACTACACTAATTAAATTCATGCCCTCTGGAAAAAGTCAGTCAAAAAAGTATTTTTCATCTTCCTTGTCTCTTCGAGATGTAGTTGCATGGTGAAAGATTGCAGAAGTGCTTCTATCTTGCATACAATAGAATCATTCTGGTCATAATGTACCTGTTGATAGTTGAAACTGCCTTGAGGACATTGCATTGGTTTGGACAAGGCCCAGGGGGGATCTCATTGTCAATATCCTCACATGCATTGATTGCATTGATAACAGCTCAGTAGATTTCAACATCAGATGCTTCAGTCAAGATGTAAGATTCTCCAACAGGGATTCAATGTCCATTTAATTTGTCTTTTGAAGTGCTCCCATAGCAACCACAGCCTCAAATTGCTCTCTACATGAGTGATGGGATCCATATGTGAGGATAAATTGTGGATGAGAAAGAAGATAGGAATTGAAGGCTGATTTCCATGTCTGGTAAGATCCCTGCTTTTCTCCAGCAGTTTCAAATGGTTATTGTGTCAATGTCGCACCAAGTGAGATCCACAATTTGCATTGCCTGCAAGTGATTGATGTCGTAGATTTCTGTGGGGGTGATGTCCTCCCTCATCATAATGATTGATGACTTGCTGGATGAACTCTGGCATGGTAGTGAGCCTTAAAACATCACATTATGCCCTGGTCTTTTGGTTGAATGTATGCCATCAGATTAGGATCAAAACATTGTGGATTGTTTGAAAAACTTCTGGTTATTACAGAGCAGTAGAGCAACAAGGCAGACTGACTTTGCATCTGCATCTGCTTGTCTGGGTGAAAGATCTATTGTCACCTCAAGAAATTCATGATAGAATCATGGACAGAACTCCTGATTTTCAATAATAAATGGTCCAGTACTCGGAATCAGCATTCAAAGGTGAATTCATTGATGGTAACCTTAGTGATATCAGTCTTCAGTCCTAACAATTGTTATAGCTTCACAAATCTGCTCAACTATGTATAAATGGTTCTTTGAAACAAACAAGCCATTGCATAATAGTTAGAGCAATGTTGTGGTCTTGAGAATTAAGCCTGGCAAAGATTTGCTGATACTGTATGCTTGGGCAGATTCTTTAATTGTGTTGTGACTGCATCAGAAGTTTTGCAATCATTCAATGCACTGAGCTGCATTGCCACCCATCAGAACCTAGAGACACAAATAAAACTAAGCATATGATTCTGAAAATTGTGATGAATTAAGGTTACATTCCACCAGCACCAGCAGACTCCCTAATCTGTATTTGTCTTGATTTCTTCATTCCACTCTGCCAGCTGCCAAGAACATTTCATTCTTGAATGTGTGACTTTATATCAGCAGTGGTGAAGTTGTCAACATGGTCAACTTGTTTTCATGATGTTGGAGAAGACTACATACACTGCACAGAGGAAGAGATGACATGTTCCTTATAACCTACCTGGGGTTTAGTTAGTCTTAGAGCTAAGGTTTAGCAGAGGTAAGAACACTGTATATTTACTACAGTACAGGTTCTCCTTATATACATAATAGTAAGGATGTCACATGACTCAGGAATGTGTTTACCACATGTGTGTGCTGCATGCATTGCCTCATGTATGCAGCATGCATCAGAATTTAATTTCAACACCCCCCCTCAAACTGTACAGCGCTCTAAGCAGCTAAGTTTGAATCTCGAAAGTAATTCTGAGAGAGTCTCTAAATTTTCTGAATAAGACAGCGCCAAGGTTCTTTGTGAACATGTCAGCCGGATTATCACTTCCAGGAGTGAAAACGACCATGACTTTGTCATTTTCTATGCATTTGTGGGTATAGTGGTAGCAAATGTCTATATGTTTTGTTCTTCTTTCCTGAACTGGATTTGATCTGATAAAGATGGATCCCTGATTGTCAGCGCAGATTGGTATGCACTTCAGTATATATCTGAGTTCCTGGAATAAGGATTCTATCCACACTATCTGTTGACAAGTGTCGGAGAGAGCCATATATTCAGCTTCTGTGGATGACAGTGCTACAGTTTTTTGTAAATGGGACTGCCAGCACACAATGCCACTTGCTAGAGTAGCAAAGTAACCCATTGTAGATTGGCATTTGACAGTGTCAGCTGCCCAATCAGAATCTGTGAAGGCCTGTAGCCCCTCGGACTTCTCACCATCATAGACAATGTTATATTTCTGGGTTCCCACCAGATAGCGCATGATGTACATCACTTTGTCTAGATGTTCTTGGCTAGGATTAGCTGAGAATTGTGACATCTTGATTACCACATAAGCAATATCAGGTTGCATTCCAAGCATCAGATACAATAAAGATCCAATTACAGACTGATATTTTGATCTAAGTGCCGCATTGGGCATTGCTTTGTTTTCTGATGGTCTGTAACCAGTCAGGAGTGGAGTGGGGGTCGCTTTGGCATTTGTCATCTCGAATCTCTCAAGCACTTTGGCAAGATAATCAGTTTGATTGAGTTTGACTTTGCTTGCAGTCTGGGTGACACACATGCCTAAGAATTCCATGACTTTTTCAGTACTACAGCACTCCCAATGCTTCAGACAAGCATTCTTCTTTTTATCCACAAGTTTCTTGTTCTTCCCCATGAACAAGCCATCATCAACATAGACGAGTGCAATAACAATGCTGCCTGTCTTAGGATCCTTGTGTATGAAAATGCTGGCATTGGAGCTGGCATGCACAAACCCAATAGTGCACATGAATGCCTCTAGCTCTTTCCACCATGCAAGTGAGGCTTGTTTAAGGCCATACAATGCTCGGCATAAGCGCATTACTTTGCACTCTTTTCCCTCAAGTCTGAAACCCTCAGGTTGATCCATATAGATCTCCTCGTCTAGTTTGCCATACAAAAATGCAGTTTTTACATCTAGGCTGGTCATATACATGCCCTCTAGAGACGCAAGGGCAAACATGAGGCGTACAGTCTCGTAGCAGACTACCGGTGAGAAAATCTCATCAAAGTCAATGCCTTCGACTTGTGAAAAGCCTTTGGCCATGAGTCTGGCTCATTTTCTTCCATCTGATTTTACAGAGAAAACCCATCTATTTTTGATCATTTTTTGATCATGTGGAAGATCGACGATGTCATAGACTTGTCACTTATGAAGAGCCTCTCATTCTTCATGACAAGCTTGTTTCCACTCACGTTGCTGCTGCTGTGGTAGGCGTGCAATATTGTGAAATTGGTTTGGAACTTGGCTTATTTTGCTCGGTGGTTTGACTGCTTTTGACAACAGCCAGCGAATAAGTTTATCTCCTCCTTTCTTGGTTATCTTTTTAATATAACCTGCTTCATCTGGTTCCCCCATTGGGTGATCATGTTCTTGATCATTGGAATCAGGCACACTCTTGGGGGGTGCCGAACTCGGTCCAGCAACTGGTTCTTTCTGTTGAGATTGTGGTCATGTTTGGTTATGATCCGAATCTTGACCTACAGATCTCTTCCAATATCGATCATGTGCAATGTCTCTCTCTATGTCAGAGGGGAGTCGCTTCTCTCCATAGGTATTGCCAGAACGGTTTGGGATGTTCCTCTGCCTGCCCGATCGATGGGGCAATTGCTGCCATTCCTGTTGATCATCATGTCTTGGACGAAAGTCCTCAGTGGTTACTGGAGGCGGCAGAGGAGGAGCATCTGTCACATCGTCATGCACCTTTTGCTCACTTGGTACATCATCATCATCATTTTCTGATGATGGAGGAAGGGGTAGATCTTGTGGTGGTATAGAATCATCGCCATCTGTTCCAGATGAGTGGTCATCATCTTCTGGTTCTGGAGGTGGAAAATCACCAAGGTCCATATTGGCAGGAGTTTTAGCTCTGGGACAGCATGGTAACAACATTTCATCAAATAGTGCCATAGCACCAATGAATATTGCGCCACTAGGCCGCATGAAATGGTATGCTTTAATGCCATCTTCTAATCCAAGGTACATCATCAACTCTGATCGAGGAGCCAATGTGTTTGGACGCTTCTCCTTGGGTAGGTAGACATAAGCACCACAACCGAAAACCTTCAGATCATTTAGATTTGGGTGGACCTTTGTCAGGTCCTCAACTGGTGTCAGCCATTTCAGGTGCCTTATTGGGGTTCAGTTGTAGAGGTGTGTTGCATGTTCAATGCAAAATTCCCACCATGATTGTGGTAGACATGTGGTAAATCGCAGGGTTTGCAACTTTTCCATTATTGTCCTTATGGCATGCTCTGCGTGCCCATTCTGTTGGTGAACATGGGGTTCAGACATCTCTATTTTGATGCCAAAGTCCTTGAGCACATTTTGTAGCTCACGATCTTTGAACTCCCCCCCTGGATCAACATGCCAGTGCTTGATTGTAGCGCCATACTGTGTCAAATCCACTGCCCGAAATTGTCTGATGGCCACAGCAGCATCAGATTTCTTTTTAAGGCATTGGACCCAGATATGTGACATTTTGTCATCCAGAAATACAATAAAGTATTTATGTTTATGGTACGATAGTACTGGGAGTTCCTTCAGATCAGAATGTATTAATTCAAAGGGTTTTTCTGTGCATGAATCTGATTCAGGAAAAGATTTTGAGGTCATTTTCCCTTCAGTGCACCCTGGACATATAATTTTGTCTTTAGGAATAATTAAATTCCTCGGGAATTTTATGGTGCTATTAGGCATCTTCCCTAGCACCTCTTTGGATGGGTGTCTAAGTCGCTTATGCCAAGTCGAGTAGTCTGTGATGTACATTGTTGTGACATTGATTCCCTTGGTGCTTAGTATATGAGTCCGAGCCCAATAAATAGTGTCACATTTCATAAGAGGGACACAATCCATAATTGGGTTTCCTTGCTTGAAAAATGAAATGTGTGCAGAGGAACCATGCACGTCACTTCCATCTTGCAAGAAGATGCCCATTGACAGTAATCGAGCATTACAGTTGGGTATTAGTAGACAGGGTATAATCGTGTTTCACGTGTCTCTGACTTCCTGTGACATACTACCTGATGTCTAATGAAGACTGCTCCTTTCCCTACTATGTGAGTAGTACCCATGGCTGTTTGAGCCAGGGTAGAGTCCTTTCTCAATAAAGGCTCATAAGAAGCAAAATCTTTAATTTCACCAGTGAAGTGTTTTGATGCGCCTGAATCCATGATCCAGTCAGCACCTTTCTTACAATTTCCATTTGCACACATAACACATATATTAAGATGTAAATTGTTCCATGATACATTTAGTAGCGGTAACATTTCACATGAAAAGTTTGCTGTAATCAGTGGAATGTTAATTCTTGTGCTTGTGGCAGGGAAAAGGACTGACCTTTCATCATATGTACCTGTTTCAAGCAGTTCATCGATGAGCATTTCGTCGACAGTTTTCCATACTTCCTCATCAGAAACCGCAGGCTCTGATCCAAGGGAGACACTATCGTCTTCTACCTCTACGATCCTCAGTTCTGGTTCAATCCTCCTCCTCTTACCTTCTCACACCGTTAGGTGCTCTTCCAGTGGTTGCAGATTTTTCATGCTGCACGGGAGATTCATTTGCTCGAGGGTGTCTCGAGCCTGCTGATATTTGGTGTGACCAAATGAGAGGTAGAGGCCATGCCTGTGTATGCCTGTGCAGGCGGTTGGCAGTGAGGATCCCTTGTGGGAGTATGTTCATGCTTCTCGATGCGCTGGATGAGCGACATCAGTGGTATGATGGTGCCATTACCATTTATAGTAGTAAAGGCATTTGAGGTGAGGTGGGTATGTTTCTCTTTAGGCTTTTCCTCTTTAGTCTTTTTGTCCCCACATCGTCCATGCTTTCAGCATGAATCTCCATTGTTGCCCTGAGATTGCCATTTGGGGTTTCCTCCTTTGTGCTTGACAGCAGAAAGCTTGGTGGCCTGAGGTGGGCCGATGGGCTTTCCAACTGCTGTGCGCCATGAGGCCTCAGCGACAATGGAGTCCTTGACATGTTTAAACATCAAGGCTCTAGTAGCAGTCATGTTAAGGACCATGGCAGATAAAGAATCATACTCGCATGGCATTGCAGCGAGTAGAATCATTGCCTGTACTAATTCAGGGATGGCGACATTGGCAGCTGTAAGGTGCTCGAATTTATCAGCCATCTTGGCAATCTCTGGCATGGAATCACAGTCGGAATTTTGATTGCGATTGCAGACCTAAAGTCCGCAAAGACTTGGGAGGGGCCATCGACACCATAATCGGTGCGGATGAGATCCCACACCTCCTCAGCAGTGTCCTTGGTGTTGGCACACTGCTGAATAGAGGGGGCCAGGCAGAGCACTAGGCTACCAATAGCCTGGTCATTCTTGTTGTTCCAGGTCTGGAGCTTGGCATTATCTTCCACTACTAGTGCAGCATTTGTCACCGTCAAAGGAGGTGCCAAAGGTGGTTTTAGTTCCATCCCACTAGTTATTTGCCAGAGGCCCTGAGACCTGAGCCACGCCTTCATTGAGTCAGCCCATTGAATGTAGTTAGAGCTGTCAAGAGTTTGTATGAGTTTTTCAAGAGTTGAAGACATGATGTTGTAGTGGCAGCTGGTAAAAGCACTCAATCAGTCCTCCATTCAAGAAAACACGTTCCATAATCTCAGGCAAAAACACTCCTTCAGAGTGGTTAACCCTAGTCAACCTGGGTTTTTCAATGCAGCTCACGAAGAGCACAAGGTTACAATTTGGAGACAATGAAGTCAATGTCGTTCGCAGCCAGTTAAGGCGTGTTTGCGACATGCCCAGCAGGGCCCATAACCTGTTGGAGCAGACTACATATGCTGCACAGAGGAAGAGATGACATGTTCCTTATAACCTACCTGGGGTTTAGTTAGTCTTAGAGCTAGGGTTTAGCAGAGGTAAGAACACTACAGTACAGGTTCTCCTTATATACATAATAGTAAGGATGTCACATGACTCAGGAATGTGTTTACCACATGTATGCGCAGTAAGCGCAGTAACATGTGTGTGCTGCATGCATTGCCTCATGTATGCAGCATGCATCAGAATTTAATTTCAACACATGGAATTCTTGAAAACTGGTCAGTAATATCAGGCTTCTATCTGCTAGCTATCAACACATGCAAATTTCCCTCTCCTGCAGTTAACAACTTCTTTAGCAATACAACTACCTGGCTGATTTCATTGCATTCATCCATAATAATGAATGTCTCCAGCAATCTCTGCTGTCAAAGAAGAAAAAGTATTGTCACTCTGGACAATAGACTTGATGATTGATGTGCTAGAATTCAGATAATCATACCATGATACTGTCTTGTGCCACTTCCCACTAGACTAGTTTATCATCAACAAATCATCAAAATATCAGAGTTCTCATGACTAATGCCACCCAATTAATTGGAGAACTGATTCAGAATCCTGCTTCCATTTCCAAAAAAGGCCTCCTTGAAGATTCAGGATGTTGGATCGGAAGACATTTCTGAAGTGCACTGCACCATCATACTTGTTGTTTGGTACTGTCAGAGATGCAGACAACCAAATAATAATAAGTTTTTGTTCATCCACTGGATAAAATATGACTTATTAGCTTTGCTCATGTTATCAAAATGAGACTTTAAGGAAGCATAGCTTCAGAGTAAGATATTAACAATGATATCTTGAACTCAGTGCAACTGCAAATAATATTTTTCATGGTATATGGTCAGGATGAGGCACCATCCAACCTTCATCTCTTGCCAGACACCACAGACTTCCAACAGGTAACGATAGTTGACAACAAGCTTTATCATGATAGTTAGTGGCCATTGTACAATCAATGACCAACCGACTCGTCGGCCTCATTGATAATTTGATCCAGGTTGTCGTTATAGCCTTTCAGTGGAGATGCATCATCAATGGTATTGAATGAAAAACCGGACTAATGTTCCACGAGATCTCGCCTGGTCTATCTCGGCAGCCAGGCTTTTGATTTCGCTAACGGAGAGATATTCGCTTCCAGCTTCCCGGGAAAATTGACTATGTCTGCACTAGCTCCTTCGATTTCCAAATCTCCTTCGCCTTTGAGAAGATATATTGGAGATTTTTCATCTGCGTGGCTAGGGTCCCGAAACCTGGACGTTGTCCGAAGTTTCCCGAGCGATCATCTCATTGGGCAGTTTCCGAACGAGATTGAACGGCATTCGAGGTTGAGGCTTCCATGAGGTAGCAAGGTTGTGCGATGCTACCTCGATCGCAGGACGGTCCGTGAGAGGGTGTCTCGCAAGAGATGCCGTAGGATTCGGAGTCGAGGTCATCGAAGGCTGTTGCTGGGGCTCGACGAAAACGGCTGCGATCCTGCAGAGCCTCTTTAGCGTTGAAGATATTTGAACGTATGAATTTCGGCATGATTCAAACTTAAACTAGAAGCTGTAGAACATGTCGATCAACTCGTATGACCAGGGGCTGGTTTTAAGTAGGATGACCATTACATAATTAATAAAGTTCCACAAAATGAGTGAAAATCGATTTTGGAAACTAGAATCTACTTGATGCTATGTCAAACTTCTCAAAATCTTGGCTTGCTCGTTCATAGGAAGATACCAAAGACTCTGCGTAGTCCAATGAACCAGAACTGCCACTCACCACTGCCAAGGCTATGTCATTACAATCTAGACTCATTTTCTGGCAGGATCCTGAAGTTCTACGTTTTTGGATACCCTTTACCAAATGATATCCTTATGAAGTGAGCAGACGATATCAATTGTGTCCGACAAAATGGATAACAACAGACGCCAACTTGGCAAACTCATATGCAGGAGACCGCTTCAAGACTGTCGTGCGTGGTTCTTACCACTGAAGCTGGTTCATTAGTATACTGCGTGTTAGTTGCTACAAATGAAATGCCTGAGCACTTGAGAGGACAGGGTACAGGATCAAGAGCTTGCAGCTCCTATGAATAACCTGGTCACCTTCGCTCCTTTTCTCCTTCCTATAATCAATGTTTTTACGAGTAATTACTGATTGCATCGTATTCTCATCTGCGCAGGTTGTAGCGATGACGTCTACGGATTTTGTTCCTGTTGCGGCACGACGAGCAGATTAACTTCATTTCCACTTTGACGAGACGGAAGCCCGTGCGCTCGGCTGCGGTCTGGTATCGTTCAACCGGATGATCAAGGACGTCGGCAGTATACAACGCTCTCATGTTACGTCTCTTTAGATTAGCCACATTCTCATGGAACGAAATGAACAACACGCCAAAAACAACGACATAGAATCGAGCAGTGAAGCAACACACAAAATCCTATGAAGGTTTCAACGTAGCCTCAGCCTCATGTAGGCCTCTTACGATGGAGCTTCTGCACTTCCTCCAAACCAACCATCTACATATTATCTGATAAGTATCTTCAATCACTGATCCAGGGTCCAGGGATGCCTCATGTCTGCCTTACGACGGAACCTCCACTGCAGAGTTGCCGATGTTGCTATTAAAGGAAGTTATTTCTAAATGTTCCCACAAGCTTCTGGGGTGAATTTAATACCATGAAGCCAATAACAGTTGGCCAAATCCTCAGACGTAATGTCAGCAACCGGCCCTCCAGTGCAACACGATTCTACTCATGCGTTATTTTATGGACCGATAAGCAATCGAGCCAACGAGAAGAGCAGACATGCCAATATTGATTCTCACACCGTGACCGACACATCGGCCACAGTATCTGCACCATCGAGGAAGCAGGTGACCAAGATTCGGTTTCAATTCATCGCTCTTTGCTGGACCTTATTCCTCGCCGGCTGGAATGATGGCTCGATAGGACCACTATTACCCAGGATCCAAAAGGTTTACAATGTAGTATTTTCTTGCAGATCTTATGCAGGAAGCCGTTAACGAATTCCCGTAATCATGTAGGTGGGATTCACCATGGTGTCTTTGATTTTCGTCGTAGCCTGCGTGGTATGAGACTTTCGCAAAGTGACAAATTTTTATTTACTCATTTTTGTCAGGGATACGTATCAGGTGCTTTGGCGAACGTACCGCTATCTGACCAACTGGGTCTGGGGAAAGTTTGTAATTTCGAACAACTTTGTTTTCTTTTAATGCGTAGTTCGCTAGGCTCTTGTTATAGGTGATCTTTCCAACGTTCGACGCATGTGGTGAGGATTTTGACCCGACTTACAGGTTCTCTCTGTCAAATCGTAGCGTACACCATTCAGGCTCCAGCTTTACCATTCCCGATATTTGTTATCTGTTTCGCCGTCATTGGTTTCGGCCTAGCAGTTCAGGTCGGTCACTTCTCTCAAAAGTTCATGCACTGCAGGCTCATTTAATCCTCTGACAAAGGAATCCCAAGCGATTGGCTATGTCGCGAGTCTCAAAGACAGTGCCGAAACCAGGATGGGCATCCTCCATGCTTGTTATGGTGCGTCAGGAGTTTTTTTTTTTTTTTCCAACCACTTCCTAATGTAAACATTTATCTCCTAGGTGCTGGTGCACTATGTTCCCCTCTTGTCGCGACACAATTCGCCCAAGGGCGTCACTGGTCATTTCATTATCTTATCTCTCTCGGCATCGCGATTTCGAACACTGCCATTCTGATAGCTGTCTTCCGATTTAAAACTCAGGATGGTAAGTTTCTTTTTTACTGGTTTATATCTGACACTCATCTATGATCCCAGAATGTCTGGTTGAGATAGGTCAATCCGCCACAGAAAAAGGAACCAGTAGCGATAGCATGTTTCGTCAAATTCTATCGCAGAAAACTGTACATCTTCTCGCCTTCTTCATTTTTGTCTATGTCGGGGTTGAAGTCACTCTTGGAGGTTTGTAATTCTTTGGCTTTGCGTAATGATTCGGCCCATCATGTGTTATATGCCAGGATGGAGTGTAACCTACATTATCGACGTACGAGGAGGTGGGCCATCATCCGGCTACATCTCTACTGGGTTTTTCGGTGGTGCGTACTCTGACTGTCAGCGACAAACATCATGATATAACTCCATGTCTTCACCTAGGCCTTTCGTTCGGCCGTGTTGGGCTTCTCTGGGTGAACAAAAAAGTTAGGGGTGCACCACCATAGTACACACCCCGAACTAACGCTATTCCTATCAGGTGGGCGAACGTCGTGTCCTCTTCATCTATGCCCTCCTCGCAATTGGGTACGTACATCGCCCGCCTCTCTTTATACTCTCTAACGCCACCACAAGGCTCGAACTCGTCATCTGGCTGGTACCCTCCCTAGTCGGCGACGCCGTGGCGGTCGCCCTCGTAGGTATGCTCCTAGGACCGATGTTTCCTATCTCAATGAACCACGCGAGGCGCGTTTTACCCCGGTGGTTGCTCACAGGCTCAGTCGGGTGGGTTGCAGGGTTTGGACAAGCGGGAAGTGCAGTGCTGCCGTTCATGGCTGGCGCATTGTCGTCAAAGTTTGGAATCAAAAGTTTGCAGCCCTTGTGAGTAACCAATACCCGTTGTGCTCTCTGTTTTTTTTTTTTTTCACTTTTCTGATAATACCTTCGCTGTTGTGTTCCGTATTGGTGTAGGTTAGTCGTGATGATGTCTTTGATGACGATGCTGTGGTTGCTTGTTCCCGGGAGACCCCAGCGAGCAGATTAAATCACGAAAGGAAGAATTATTGGTCTCGATCAGGAAGAGATCTATCCATCCCATGTACTAAGTAGATGAATATGCGGCTTTTTTCTGGTAGTTGGTGATCGAACTGCTCCCTAACCTCGGAGAAGATTATGACATTCATACTTTGGCGTTGCGCGCCGGACGTCCCGCGTAACAATAATGATAACTAGGAGACAAAGGCGGGTATCGACTACAACTACACTTCTCCATATTCTTTTTTACATAAAACAGATCTAGACCCATATCACACTTTTATCCTTCCCCTGGATCATCATCCCCTTCATCATCCCCACCCGCCCCACTACTACTCATCATCCCAAGCGCCGCCGCACCACTCATCCCAAGCTCCGGCCCAAACGCCTCTATCGCATCCAAATCCCTCTCCAAATCAAACTCTTCCCCTCCCATGCCCATCCTCATCCCCATTCCCATCCCACCGCCACTACTCCCACCTCCGCCACAAACCACCCTCAATCTCCGCACCTCCCTCCTCAACCTCTCAATCTCCTCATCCCTCCTCTCCACCCTCGCTTTCAACATCCGTATATAATCATTCCCACACATCAACAACTGCAGCTTACTCACGCCCTTATTCGGGCCTTCTCCCCCCGCTTTGGGCGGACCCCGTGGGGGAAGCGCACCTGGCAAGATCGGCTCGTCGGCAAATCGGTCGTCTGAGGTGGGGAGAGGGATAGGAGGGAGGAGGAGACGGAGATCGTCGAATGTGGTTTTGAGGGAATCTCGACGCTTTTGCTCGGCGGCTTTGTGGGATGTTTTGCGTCCTTGCATATTTGGAGGGGAGGAAGCGAGAGATGTGGAAGCTGTTGGTGGTCCCACTGGTGGGGTAGCACCAGCTAGAAAAGAAGGTGTCAGGAAGTGGAACAGGAGGAAGAACAGACGGGAGACGGACCAGGTAAGATGGCTTTGAGACTTGGACTGACGAGTGAGTTGGCTGTTTTTCGTGTTGTCCTCGTTCGCGATGGCGAGGGGGTATCACCACCTGTTTTAGATTGTTTCGTCACTGCTTTACTCTTTGGATCGGGTTTGGGAGCTATTGACTGCTTAGAGGGAGGAGCTAGGCTGCTGTTGATCCCGAGCCGGCCTAGGTTCATTATGCTCGCGGGCGTGACGGGTGTGAGCTGCATGTTAAAGTTTGGAGAAGAGGGTAGATCGGGGTTGATATCCTGCGAGGTGTTCGACGTGTTCGATGACGAAGACGACGAAGATGATGACGACGAAGACGAAGACGACGACGAGATTGCGGGATTAGATGGGATAGGCGGCGCAGGTGGCGGCATGGATAGATCGACCGGCGAAGGTGTATCCCCCGGTGCTTCCGCGATGCTTCCTTTCCGAGAACGAGTCGAACGAAGGAGGGGAGTAGAGTTGGTAGACCTAGAACCACGATACAGTTTCTTATTCTGAGTACTGGGGTTGGTTGGCCGGATAGCAGGGGACTGTTTCTTCCTGGAGGGTTGCATGCCGTTCTCTTCGTCGCTGGAGGATGCTTGGCGTTTATTCGACGAGGAAGATGTGGTATGCATGGATTGTTGATGAGCGCCGAGCCATGGGCTAGTAAGAGGCGAAATGTCAAAGTCGAGGTCTGCGGGAGACGGGAGGGAACGGTGTAGGGGGCTTGTGCGGAAGGCGATGTGTTCTGGGGCCGACGTAGATCCACGAGGCGGGGCATAGTTGGAATTTACAGTTTGACTCGCGATGGGTGTGGAGTTGTGACCCATATCGGAGTTATGATAGTCTTGGGGTTGAGGTTGTTGGTCTAGGTAAGAGTTTAGGCTCATTGGAGAGACGTATTCCATTGACGGTTGCGGGTGCAAGTCGCCTGATGATCCTGATACTAATACTTCAATCGGACTGGTTCCAGGACCACAACTTAAAAATCGCATACCGGGTGTAGGTAGGCCACTGAATTGGGTTGAAGAAGGCTGCTCGCATCTGGTATCTGTTGGAGAGGGATTTTGAAGAAGTCCTGAAGTCTGACCGCTGATGAGTGCGATCTGGAGAGAATTGTCGGTTGTTCAATGTGGCATGAATATGAAAAAGAAAGCTCAGCTGGCCTACCTGCTGCTGAAATATCTGATTCTGGAGCTGTTGGAGCTGTTGAAGCTGAGTCAACTTGAACTGTTGTTCTAGCAACGATTGGGGGCCGTATGACTGAGGAGATACAGCAGAAGAGTTATCGATTCCCTGCATGTGCATGAGGAGATCCATGTTGATTTGAGTATTTATAGTTGGCTGCAGCGACTGCTGTGCCGAATTGAAAGGGTAGATAGACTGGTGTCGTTCCATGTTCTGATTTGAAGTTTCAGCAGGAAAGAAGGAAGACATGAAGTCCTTCTGCTCCTGTTCTTGCGAATGCGCATTCATCGTCGTGAGTGTCCAGAAGCAAGAAGGAGATAAAAACTCAAATTGCTTTCAGGTCCATCAGATCACGTGGCACTTTATATTACCGGCCCGCCTTCCCGAACTCTTCTCCATCGCACATTATATCCGACGTTTCAAATCTTCATTCCATTTCATCACTACCGTCGCCATCTTGTTCTCCAAAAAGGCACTCTCGATCCTATTTGCTCCTACAGTTGTGGTTCTTTCACCCATATGTATACTAACTGGCAGGGATCAGGGCCGGTTGGTCAACCCGATCTAATATCCGTGGACCTTAATTTCATCGTCCCCTGCAGGGGTACACCATGACTTTTCGACGTCATCTAACATATGGATCTCCTCACGCCGCACGATTAAGTAGTTACGAAAATTATATCTGTTCGCGACTCCAAATCGGAGGCCAACGATTAGTAGAGTAGAACCACACCACACACCACCGGTGTCGGTATATTGGCAGAGCAGCCTTCACGTACAGGAATAACAACCGGGATTCTTACTTCTCAGGAATTAAAAATTCCGTCTTTCCAAGTTTAGAAAGACGCATCCGAAAGAAGATCGGGAGCTCCACCAGCAACCTACCAACCTGATAGCAGGAGATAGGTAAAAAGCCTGTCGATTAACAACTCGAATTAGTACAGCTGTGGGTGTAACCCTGAGGCCTCAGACGTCATGACCCCGAACGGTGCCGAAAGGAAGTTGGCCGAATGTGTCAAGTTCTAATTGGAATAATCCATAGAGTTATTGTCCGCGTAGACGTCAACCCGAGGGACACTACCTCCAGGATTCCACACGGTTTACTTATCAGAAGAGGGTAATGTACTAATCGCGAGTCAGAAAGTTGCGACAAGACGTATTCAACATGTGGTGGCGGGACCGTCCACAATGACCCCCGACCTGATCCGTGTGCGGATAAAAATCGAAGACATTTTTGAAAATGCCTGAGGATATCCGGAGCAATCATTTGATGATGCCTTGGGTAAATGTCCGGATAAGGACTGCTCTGCAGCCGATAGACCTGATCTGGTCTGGATAAAATTTAGCAATGATTGGCCAAAGTCATCGATAGGCCCCATCATAAGATTGGCGACACGTGTTTCCAGCACCAAGCAAAAACATTGTCTGCACCGATGCCCTCACATTCCACTTGTGACCTATTTAAGCTCAGAGAAGTGTAGGGGGGATGCCAATGGTCAATTCTTTTAGGAAAGTTTGTACAAATTCCTCTTCCCTCTGGAGGAGACATTCAGCTTTCAGCTTTGACACCGGATGTATGTATTTGTACAACTATTTTGACTATATCTCTATGATTTTCAAAATTTTGTTAATCAACTTTTGTCCTCATCACGTAATCAACTCATGTTATTTGGTCATGAGGAAGGACGGTCTGATGACAGACATCAAGCAGATTGGTAGTTTGTATGATGAATAGGCAGCATACTGGTGTTACAAGTGCCTATATCCCCAAATCCCTTAATTCTGTATCAAAAACTTTTCAAAACAATTTTCAGATCCAACATTTGGCTGCTCTTGGTACTTACAGAAGGGTGCTGGAAATGGATGTTGCCTATCTCACCCACATAGGACAAAACCTAAATTTCAACTTCTGCTCCATACGTACTTACTAGAGATAATACATCTGTCATTTTGTAGTCTCATTCCCATATCAGAATTCTGTTGGAGAGTGAAAAATGTGTGCAGAACTGTGTTAGTGTAGATTTTGTGGTAGAGTGTTAGAGAACATGCATAGTATATAATTTTTTCTTATTTTTCCATACTTATTTTAGCACCAAAATCATATATTTGGTATATGTATGCATATATGTGCATGACCTCAAGTCAGTAGTCAAATAATGTACAGTAGTTGTAATTTAGTATAGAAAGTGAATACATGACTAAGAAGCACTGTCATGACCTGATTTCTCTGACTGAATTTCCAATATTCTTCACTGGTTATTCTGGCTGCCATTCTTCAAAAACACCAGACAAGTCCTCATGTGCCTTAGCTTACTCATCTTATTCCTAATACAGTTTTACCAATAACAGTCATGGACACTTACAAAGATTTGTGTAAGCCTGGCTTATATACACATTATTGACACTTATTTGTACATGGTTCAGACTGATCATATTAAACACACGTCATATCACATTTCCCCATGATTTTTTTTCTTCCTTTTTCCCATATACTCTGCTTGTCCCTTACTCTTGTATTGACATCCCCACCTTGAGTGCATGCTTATCTCTGCTCGATGTGCCACCACATGCCATGGACACCCAAAAATGTGTCAAAATGCTCAAAGGGTGCCATTATTGGATTGTGCATGCAAATTGGATTGCTTAGATCATGTATCAAAAGCTTTGCTAATATCCTAAAGCTTAGTTCCCCACCTAATATCCCATTTATTTCAACCCCAACCACTTCCAGCATCAATGCTCACCTAATACCACTGGCACACAGATCAAATGGTTTCCCCTGCCAACTTGAATTGTGTGCACTCTCATGGACATTCTTTCCTCAACTCCTGTGAGTTATATGTCAGTCTTCATCCTAATCAGTTCCTAGATGACACCATAATAATCTATTGGGCCTGCGCATACATGAAGTCTGAGCATGCCTACCTCTATGTCGACTGCATTTTGTGCCAAGCCCAGAAACTTGGTTCCCTCCCTTTCTCCTCTTGGGGTGACTTTCAAGAGGAGTTTTTATGACACTTCTGCCCTCTTCATGAATGCCAATGAGCTGCAATGCACCTCAAGTCATCCTTGTATTACCAAGCACACTGGTCTGTGGACAATTATATTGATAAGTTCAGGGACTTAGTGGACATGGCAGGATATGGAGTGGGCTACCAGTGGTGGTTAAATTTTGTTGTGGTCTCAGTTGAGAGGTTCAGGATCAGATTGCACAGATGTTGAAGGGGTGCCCAGCTGATGACAATACTGATGCTTGCTTCTCTCTGTGATGAGAACTGACTCATGAATGCAGCTTTTAATACTACACTCCATGCCACTACTACCACACATGTCCCCAATCCCTCCAACTGTCTGCCCTTGCTGCCCACCAGTAACTGCTTCAATGCCCTGCTGGTCAACCCACCAGACTTCACTCCATGAGCAATCCTCCCCCTGAATACCTCAGCTCAATGGAAGTCACACCTGCTCCATCTACTCCTGCTCCTCTACCCAGATTCAAATCTTGGGAGCACAAGCTACCATGCAAGTACATTGTGGCATCCACACCCTCCCAATGATCATTAGAATTGAAAATCGAGCTGCAGACTATAGATACAGGGCAAGTACTCAGTGTCTCTGCTCTCCTGGACTCAGGTGCCACAAGCATTTTCATTGATTCTCACCTGGTCCAACAAAAACAGCTCAATACCCACTCACTATCTTGACCCATACCTGTCTACAATGTGAATGGTTCCCCAAATGAAGCTGGGGTGATTTGGGAGGGTGTGGACTTAGTCCTCTGATACAAGGACTATAGCAAATAGGCTCTTTTTGCTGTGACTCAACTGGGGAAGCAGGAGGCAATTTTGGGCTATCCATGGCTTTGTGACCATAATCCTGAGGTCAACTGGGTGACAGTTGAAGTAATTATGAGTTGTTGTGGAAGGCAGCTTTTCACATGAATTGTGATCTTTTTGAGCTGCTTGTCATGTTCTTCAGTCTCACTAACAGCCCTGCCATCTTTCAGACCATGATAAATGACATCTTCCACAACATCATACTGGAGTATGTTGTCTGCATCTACCTCAATGACATCCTCACTCAAGACCTCAATGAACATTGTCAAATCACATGCCTGGTACTGGAGTGACTTTGACAGCACAAACTCTACCTTCATCATGACAAGTGTGAGTTTGAGAAGATGCAAATTGAATACCTGGGCTTGATTATTTTGAATGGACAGGTAGAGATGGACCTGGTCAAGGTTGCTAGTGTCATGACCTGGCCCATGCCCATAAACAAGAAAGAGGTGCAGTCTTTTCTGGGTTTCATCAATTTCTATTGGTGCTTTATTAAGGATTTCTTACACCAGGCACACCCACTATTTGACCTCACTGGCAAGGAGGCATGGAGATGGGGCAATGCACAGCAGGAGGCATTTGAAAAGCTCAAAGAAATAGTCACTTCCACTCTGATCCATGCCTTTGCTGATAACTTCCATCCCTTCCATGTAGAAGCTGACAATTCTGACTTTGTGACAGATGCAGTGTTGTCCCAACAGTCTCCAGAGGATCAGAAATGGCACCCCATCATCTTCTACTCAAAGAGCCTCAGTGCTGTGGAATGCAATTATGAGATCCACAACAAGGAGATGCTGGCAGTAATGTGGGTATTGGAGGAGTGGTGACATTTTCTGGAGGGTGCTCAACACAAGGTTGAGATCTGAATGGACCACAAGAGCCTTGAGTACTTTATGACTGCCAAGAAACTTAATCACCATCAAGCCTGCTGGTTGATCTAGTGAATGGCCTTCAAATGAATAGTAACAGGCTACACATCTGAAGAGAGCACTAGGACCATCCTTTGCTTCATCTGTGAGATTTTCTTTTGTTTGGCATATCTGGGCCAAAATTTGATGTTCTGTGCACATAGTTGATTGTGAGGGTCCATGATTCTGCATGGTGCTCAGTTGGGGCTGCAGGGTCTTGGTGTTTCATCCTAGATGCTACAAAAGCATTAATTGTACCATAGAGCCTTTTGATGGTGCACCAGTCCCTCACATTCCAGTCATTCCCATTCCAGTCTCTCTCATTCCAGTTTATGTGCCATAGCTGTTAACTCATTATCTTTGTCAGCCTGGATTATTGACTTCAGCCCTAATCCTCGCAGTGATTGTGTACTTACCTGTAAAGCTGTGAGTTGTTTGAACATTGACTGTTCCCATTCCCATGCTGCCTCTTCATGTATTTCCAAAGTCTTCTGGAGCTCAATGAGTGAAGCACTTCAGAGTGGACTTGGTTGTTTCTCTGCTGATAGATCACCATCTGTTGTTTCTTCAGCTTTTGGTGAAGCCTGAGATTTTGACTCCCTATAACACGGCAATGTTTGGGCATCTGTTGCAGGTTTACTTTCTTTGTCTGTACCCATGGAATGTGAGGATGTTCTTCATCAACATATGGACATTTGATTGTCTGAAATAAGAAGTAAATGAAATCATTTACTTGTGATGATACTATGGATTGACCTGTGTTCCATGCAAATCATGGTTCTCTCCCCCATCCTGTTGATACTCACTTTCAGTTGTTGATATTTCCTGGACTGCACTGTGATGATTATTCCAGGGATCATACTTCCATTTCCTCATTGGGAGAAAGTGTGGAAGGGAGAAACAATGGCATTGTTGGTGGGTTGCTTGATGTGCTATGGGACATAATTAAATGATATGGGTCTGAGATGTCATACCCTCCTTTAAATTGTGTATTTGGCCTGCCTCATGATCTGACAAACAATAAAGATTGTTTTTGTCTCCTTTGGATTATCTGAAGACATGTCTATATTCAGCATTGACTTCCCTGCCACCATTTTTTAAGGTTTCTCCATTTATTCTAGACTGTACAACAAGAACAATGGTCCCATTCATTGCATTCTTCTTTAGGCTAGGGCTCATGGATTTGCATGGTTGCAGACAGAATATTCAATTTACTTGATAATTGTTTTATCAGAGGCTCTCCATTGCAAGTTGCTTTAAAGTTGTTGGCTCAGACATCTTTAACATTTTCCATATTTACATTTATTGCCTGCACTGGTTACTAGCCCTGATCATCCACCCACTCTGCACTTCTTCCAGCCTGGTTTCATTCACTGGATTTCCTCCACTCATTCATGGTCAATACCCATAGTTATGTGCCTGCATCCTGTTGGGTGAGTGATGTTTAATTGCAGGGTATTATATCATGCACATGCTGATCATGGATTTAGGAAACACAAGGCACATCGTAGTTACCACTTCTCATTTTTCTTCAAATGACATTGCTGACTCCAACTAAATCAATCTTTGCATTGTCTTTGGGGTGCCAGTCATCGAAGTGATGCTGTTGTCATGAGAATAGGATCTAATGACTGTTATGTGAACATGAGAGATTGAGACACTATCCTTTCTGATTGATTTATGCAGAAGTAGGTCACAATTTTTCAAAACACTTTACAGCCTTGCTTATTGTACAACATCACAATTTTGAACAAGCTGAAAGGCCCACTTCCCTTGCAAATTACATATCACTGACACACTCTTCTCTATTGGGGCCTAAATTTTTCTGCCAATTACATTCTGTACAGGTTCACATGTATCATCTCAATAATACCCATTTGTGCTAGTTCTGTTGAGGGCCCATCATCCTTGAGTCATTGGCATTTTTATATAGATCAGATCAGATCATGCCTCCTTTTCTGTGTGAATCAGTAGCAAGAGTTTAATTTCCAGACAGCATCCTCAGAGTCAGGAAGGGAATTGAGAAGAATGGCAGAGATGTTGGCAAAGTCTCTCCCTAACATTAACAATGTCGCATCCACACATGACTGGAGCACATCAAAGTTGTGTTCAAGATTGAATGGAGCAGCTTGACCATTCCTCCAGCATAAAATCTTCAAAGAAAATATTCATATAAACTGGTAATGTTAGATAATAGTACTAACCAGTGTGATTTTCACATCCAGATGAAATGCCCAAGTCAATGAAGGGATTGGCTGACTCTGGGACATTGAACTCAGTTGTGTGAGAAGATGATCAAGAACTGATGTTGTTGAGGAGCATCAATCACTCAATTCTTATTGAATGGAAACAATACATTTACTGCTATCCACAGCGGGTTGTAACTCCTATGTAAACATGCTTGGGTGAGGCTGGGGCTTTTCTGGAGAATTTGAGTTGTCATTATGTGGAATCATGAGATGACAGGAAACTTTACTTGTGGTAGCAGCATATGCATCCCTGGGGAACCTCCTTCTGTGCTTGGGTAGATTCCTCAGACATTGTGAAAGAACTGAGGTCAAAGAGACAGGGATTCACATAAGTTTGCAGTCTAGGAATGTTCAAATATATGTTGTGGAAACCTCTGGCAGCTGTCAAACCTAATTCCACATTCTACATAACCTAAACAGCTTTCTTGACAACAATGCACAACAAGGATATCAATCTAATAGACCATGTATTCAGCTGGATTTCATTTTACTCAAAGGTGAGATAGAATGATATCATCCAGTTGAAGTTATCTACCAAGTGCTGATATCCTTTGACTACAGCATAGTTTTGAATATCCTCTGGGGATAGAATCTGATAGATCACACCCAGATCAGTAATTATTATTCAAATGTGCCACAACAAGGGAACCAGTTTAGTGTACATACAGATGGCAATCTTGAGATGGTCATTTTGGCTAGATTATTTTCCACAATGTACAGGAATATTGTTAGATGTAGTGTCTGTGGTTGTCTGTGAGAACAGTTTAAGGAGGGTGTTGAGACAAGTCAGAGTGCTTATACATAAATGAACCAATGTACATTGTATCTTGCAGTTTGACACTCACTCCAGTGTGTCCTACAATCTAGACACTGAGGGATGCTTTGTTGTGTACACTAAGTGCAGCAAGAAGCCTATTTGGGTATCCAAATTTTTTTCAGAACTTCATTCAGGCACATTATAAGCAACAATTGGTCATTCAGGTGAAGAAGACTGTCAGTTGGCACTGCTATGTCAAACTAGATTCTTAGTTTCCTGCTGAGGTTCTTCTCTGCAGCAGCTTTCTGCTCCTGTAGTCGAGCATGTCCAGAGGTGACCTGATTATGTTGATGACAGGCCATCCTCTAGAGCAGCTGTTGAGCACAGGGAATTGCAAAACAACCTTTATGTGAATTGAGCAGTGATTTATAATAATCATGGCTGATGAAAACAAGATCAGGCTTTTGATTCATGGGAGTACCACCAGGTGGTAGATTGCAGGTGCTATGCTACCAGGAGTGCATGACAGTTTGATTATGTGCACCCCCCATTATCTCTCCAACCAAATTCAACCACTCTTGCATGCCTTGTTCACTGTATTCCAATTTTTTGAAGGAATTTGTGATCCCAGTACCCCTCTTTTGTAAGGGCCCAGAAGACATGTTGATTGACCTGAAAAGGCAAACACTCTGCTGGAAAGAGGTTCTCAATAAAATGGTCAGAAGCTGTGATGACATCAGGCCCTAGCTCTCTTGAAAGAGTGGAGGCTAGCTGACTTGAATGAATATGACTGCCAGGTAGTTGACCAGGTTGCAGATGCAGGGGAGATGAGATAGATGGGATGGCAGATTCAATGGACACAATTGCTAGCACTGAAAGAAATCATTCTTGGGCAGTAGGCCCAAGTTGTGGGATTGGGGTATGGTGCATTCCTATGGCAATGGGGGGTTTCTGAGATTTTCTATCTGCATAGCCTTTTAGATGATGTCACCATAGATCAGGCATATCATGAAAGTACTGTGAGCTGAAGCTTCATAGGATGTGCTAAGGTCAAGTGTTGGGGGTGCTGAAACAAGTGCTGTGGAGAAACATGGTAAGATCATAAAAACCCTGCAATGCATGCTGCATGTCTCCCAGTTTACTCATGCATTATCAATGAATGTCGTTATTGATATTGATGAAATGGCAAAAGATATACAAGAAGATAAGGGAGATGTACAGCAGGCAACTACCAGTCAAGGTAGAAAAAGTGAGAAAGATAATATTAAGAAAGTAGCCACGTTCAAAGTTGAGGCTGCAACTTTCATGGTCGCAGTCATGGGTCATCACATAAGCAAAATTTAAGACTCCAATAGTCACATCAGACAATCAGATCACAACCACAGCCATGGAAACTCCAGAGACTCAACAAGAGATTATCTATACCTAGTTCTAATGCTTTTATGGAGCATATTCATGCCACTCCAGTTGATTTGAGGGACATGTGATTTAGATTTAGCCATTATAATGAATAGATGAAGACAATAAGCAAGTGGCAATAATTTGTCGAGAGTTAATTAACTGTAAATGAGCATTGTGCTGTAATTATGAAGATGCATTGAAAATGTGGTGGCATGTCACAAACAGTTACAGAGCAGACTATCAAAATATGGCTTATGTGATGACCCACAACCATGAAAGTTGCAGCTCAACTTTGAATGTGGCTGGTGAGTCCAAGTCACAGTATTGGTTGAAGTTAGGTTGTGTGCAGTGGCATTAGTACTAGTGTACACCGACCAAAAAATAACATATCTATTCCTCCTCCAGAACAACCTCAACACTACCTCCCAGCATGCCACATCCAAGCCAGGTTTTTTGACAACAAAATATCACTCGTGTGTCTCCTCAGAGAATGGCTTATGGAGGATCATTGAAACCACAGCACAGATTGGCTTCACATCAATTACCTGAAGATTATTTTCATGCATGCATGATAATAGTGTGTAACAGGAGGTCTTGAGGAGGTTCTGATGGGGAAGGAAGTAGAAGGAAACCATAGCTAGAACTTTCTCATTACTGAAAACCAGAGTTCAAAAGTATCATAGAACTTCTGCAAACCATGTCTCTGACTCTGCACATTATGAACCATCCAGACTTTGTGCAAAGGTTTCATTTTCTTCTTCCAGGCTGACCAGGCCACTTGCCCATTGGGCAGTTGAAGCTGAGCCCAACATGCTAAAACTGGAGACCAATTTTCACCAACATCTATGCCATGAGTATTTTTCAAATATTTTGCGAATGCAACCTCCCCCGTCAGTTCATCGATGAACTGGTGATGGGTGGGCGATAGGTGGGCAATAAATTTCTCAAACTGATATATTTTAAATAATGAATTATTTATTTACCAACCCAAGAATGGGTCAGCATGCCACAAATACTGAGGAATCTGAGATAAAATATAATATCCCATATATAGTATATGATATTGAACAAATGCATGATTCAAATTCAACCCAATGTAGCATACAGGTCCAAATTTAGATCGTAATGAGGAATAAAAATGTGACCAAAATATGTAGTTCCTGGCCCCCATTCAAAGCGAGGTACATATTTCTGTCTTGGATTGCCATCCTGCACAGATTTTGATAAAAAATATGATATAGGCCTAAATTGTTGGGCATAGTTTTTAATGCTGTTTGTCATTCCATAATTAAATTTAAACCTGACCTAAATATCAGCAACCCCTATGTGTGAACATTCAAAATAGGCTCTGATCTGAGTGAGCCTAATCGAGAAAGAGTCACTGCAGTGCTTGATATCTGTCAAAACTGGTCAGATGATAAATATGACACACTACCTCAATTTCTGATTGAGATATATTCATTATGAAAGACAAATGAAATTAACAAAAGATTTAGAACGAGTCATGCATACTATTTTATCAATCATATTATCAATATATCAATGGGTGGATTTCTGTTATACATTTATTCCTCTTGATCCCGCTCGATTGCTTCAGATGTCAATTTCTGGGACAATCTATTCTATTCGTAACTACATAGTTGATAACAGTCAATAACCACAATTTTGGAGCTAAATATTGAAAATTCTAAATATAATCATATAATCCCTTGCCAACGCAGGCAGACAACTAGACTTGCTGCTTCTCTGCAAGCCATTTTATAGCTGAGAGGTCTTTATATCTTTGAAAAAAAAGGCTCAGATTAACATGACACTGCTCTTGCCAGCTTTACTCACCTTCAAAATATCAGGATGCAAGTTATCAAAGTATTCTTTAAACTCGGCCATGGTTCCTTGTGAGTTTTGTTGGCACCATTCTTGAGCACATAGATTCCTGGGAATGGGAGTTAGGGAAAGAAATCCACTGATTGATGGTCACATATCATACCTTGCTGTACATAAATTTCCAGGCCACATTTTTGGATACTTTTTGGCAGTAGGCATGATCTTTCCTCTGATTGGTTCAAATGTGTTGGTTGTGGCTGGTTCTGAGGCCATGTGCAACACCATGGTAAGGGGAGAAGGCACAGGAGCAGTGCTTGTGACATTGACCAAAGATTCATTTTGTGATGCCATGGGGAGATTGTCTGTCATTGACATAGATAAGGATGTGACTGATCCTGTTGAGAGCACAGAGACTTGGAGGGGAAGGTTAACATGTGCAGGAGAAGTGGTGGCAGTGGTGCTTGTGACATTGGTCAGGGGTCTGTTTTGTGATGCTGCAGGGGGGTTGTCGATGACATTGATGGAAAGTACCTGTGCAGCTCTTGAAAGATCTGAGCCATTGAATGATGTCGATGTAGGTGAGGCCATGACTAGAAGTCTGTTGGGTAACACTGATGTCTGTGGAAGAAGTGGCACTGAAGCAAGAAGATTGGTGTTATTGGATTTTAGCTGAGCAGCCAAGTCGTCTGAGATAGCAAGTTGATTATTTATCTATCACAATTAAATGTTCTGCATTCAGCATTCAGCACTCTGCACTCAGCATGAAAGATGGCATACCTGAAATGTATCATCTGGACCTTCTGTACTGGGGGTCACCTCAATCATTGGTCCATCAATGGCAGGCAGTATCTCTTCTTGTACAACCTCCACTTGAGAATATAAACCATTGTTGATAAGCAGCTTGGCCCCTTGTACAACATTGACTTCATCCATTGACATATCAGACCTCGTTGTTGCTGGCAGTAAACTGTCATTGATAAGCCACTCAGCCCATTGTACAACATTGACTTCATTGATTGATGCATCAGTCCCCATTGTTGCTAGCGGCAGTGCAGGTGCAGTGTCAGCACTATGGTCAGTATCACCCCCTATTCTGCTGCCCTGTTGCTCTAGTTTCACCCATTTTGTGACAGATTTTACTAACTCCTTTCAGTAGCACTTGGTTTGCTGAGGGTGAAATGATGCCTCCGTGTCTTCCTGTTTTATCTCTCCTGCACTCCTGGAGTAATTTGTATACCAGGAAGGATAGTTATCAGTTGCAATTTGCTCCACCTTCCAGTCAAGGTCACACAACCCGAGTTCTGGAAATTGGGCACCAATCGAACCGAGGTATTGCTGTCTTGTCTGGAGATCCACTTGTCCCCACTTTGATGGTAAGGCTCCTGTTTTAGCAAGTGAAACCCAAACTGCGTGTGCAAACTTTCTGATTTCAGCTGCCCTATTGCCATCAATGACAGTACCATCTTCCAATTCAATGAACTGCATTGTAACATTTATTCCTTGAGATGCACAACTCTTTCCGCAAGGCTGGGATATCGCTATAGCATTTGCTGGTCAATCATTTGAAAATGGGGTCCACTGACACTTGAACCAAAATCTGATGTTTGGATAAACTTCTTGACATTGTGGTGTAGGCATAGAAGATAAATTTTGGTTTGTTGGGACATTCTGGCCATCTTTCACACCAGGAATAGCCCGCAATAAGGCAGTGTATGCAACACTAGGCTTGTATTAGTAGTTGGATCTGATTTGTATGATCGACTTTACCTGAGGGTATTATTCCGCTCTTGAAGCAGTAGATTCTTTCTTTCTAGCTCGATAACATAAGCTTGAAAACCCTGGACATTGAGTTGCAATAAAGCTGTCTGTGCTGTCACCTGTGATAAACTAATGGAAGAATGGCTGGTCATCGAATCCATTGATATTGACCCCCAACTATGATGAACTTGAAGAGTTACCAGTGTCAGAAAGAGGATATACACTAGAATCGTTGCCAGTGCTAGCTCCATGACTTTGCATTGAGACATTCAGGCTTCCATTGCAACCCCCAGAATCCAGTCCTGCACCCAAACTGTGACCCAAGTGGGGACCCAGAAACATCCTAGAGGCCAGAGATTCTGGAGCTCGGAGCTTGGAATTTACCTTGGCAGCCATGAATGGAAATTGTTGAGAGTGCAAGAAGGACATTGGAGTTTGGAGCTTACTCCATGTTTGTTTGGCGATAAAAAGTGACAACAAATCGATGACATTCAATAATTCTCAAATATGCAAACTACAACAAATCAAAGTACAGAACGAGAGAATGTTTGTGTTAGATGTCCCCACATCCACATCAGACAGCAATGAAGAAATATTGATGATCAATGTTGATCAACATTCATCATGGCTATTTTGAAGGTTCCTTCACCTTGCCGATTTTGTGCCTCTTTCTCTCAACAACATGTGATTTGGAAGAAGTAGCTCGACTCCTCTTCTTTGTATTAGAGTTCAAGTTGCTGGCTGGGGTCCTGTCTACTGGCGACTCCTGCACAGTGTTGTATGCTCTGTTGAGGACCTCCAACATTGCTCGGTGTGTCAGACAATTGGTGTATGTAGGGTTCCTAGGGAAGCAACACCGAATTAACTCTTTGGCAAATGGGATGAAGTCTGCCCAATACAATGTGAACCACGGCATTATAGCGGACTCCAGTCGACACATGTGGCCAGCCTTCAATAGCCTATGGCATTGATTACATCATTCATGAACCAAGTGCTCATATAGAGCATATTGGGAATTTCTTCATCCATATGGTGTAGGTTAGTCCCTTTGGTGCAGGTACAAATACACAGAATGACATAGAGAATCAACTCAAGATCATGAGCTGGAGTGTGAGCAAAACCAAATTCATGGGTGGCGATGAGAGCCTCAATAGCCATAAATGGAGGTGTGCCATAAATGAAATACCACATGATTATAAGTTATCGCCAACAGTATATAATATGAAACATACCATGAGAACCAGATCAATAACACCTTCCTCTTCCTCAGTGTTCTGGAATGTTGATACTGTGTCCCCAGTAGCCACAACAGCACTGCTCTCCATTATGACATCTTCATTGAGGATCTCCAGCTCTTCACTGTTATTAAAATCGATTAGAAGTCCCCTGGCTTCAGCATTTGCATCTGGTCTAAACAATAAAAGATTATTATAACTGATGTCTCAATGTAAGATTCCATGTTTGTTGAAAAGAGTGTGGTGTGCTAGAAACTCGAAATGAGCTTTTTGAGTTGTGAGGGGGAGTAATTCACATACTACATATGACTGATCACATAACATTGATAAATTCTTTCTTGGACTGAAACGATGTGAGTGGTTTGCCTATGGGCCAGCAGACTAAGCATCAGTGGGTGCATCATGTCAGTGACTGCCAACCAGTCATCGCCTCACAATACTGTGAAGTACAGTCAATTGTGTTATCAGTTTGAACATCCTCTCTGCAGAGCAGACGAGGAACACAATTTTTAAGGTCCTCATCGTTAGCCATCTTCTGGAGCATTGAAATTTCAGAGTCAACTCATCAATTTTGGATCCATGAGTCCTTCAAGGTGTATTTGACTGCCTCATACAATACAGCCCAGATTCATGTGCCATGACCCACAACAGAGTCCAGTGAATAAATGAGGTCCACCACTGTAAACCACTTCTGACAGACGGTGATTGCAGTGCATTTCCCATTCACATCGATTTCAACATTTGGATCACATCCAATATTGGAAGGTTTGCCAAACATCAAAAAAGAGATGATACAAAGAAACTCGCCAGCATGCTTCATTCACTGGCTTTTTCGATCACTCTCCAGACTTCTGGTCCATTCAATTTGACCTTCACAATCTGTAAGCTTCAGGGTTATCTTTCCACTCCCTGTAAATAATAGAGCAATGATGAAGCATCTGTCATGTTGACAGAGGAACATCAAATAAGATTTTGAGTTGATGGTATCGACCATGCAAGGTGAAGCTTGTTGTGATGCAGTGACCTCTACAAAGGACTGGATAAAGCACCAATCCATAACTTTGTGAGGATTGTTCGCCAGTTCTACATCATACACACTATAAAGAAGCATTATGACTGGCTTCCACTTCACATTGGTGCCAACAGGTGGAGTATCGCAGTTGCGATATGATTAAGCATGAATAGCTTTTCGACCACTAAGTCACTCCAGATGGCGACCAATATCATTCAGCCACTCAGTAATTTCCGTCTCTCCATATGCATTTGGTTGTTTATGTAGAGTGTCCTTCTCATCACTCCATAGTGACAAAATCTCCGAGCCACTCAAGGAAAGTGTTTCCAACAATAACTGCATATCAGGAAGATTGAGTGGAGAGGACTTCTCAGGGAACGGATCATTGATGAAATCCTCATCTACTTCAAGTGGTGGCATTAACTCCTTTCAGAGGGCAACACCAAGATGTTCAGGAGCAATGGAGTGGTGTGGCACTTGTGTGGAGTAAGCACAGGAGACAAATGATGCAGATAAGGACATTGCAAGCAGAGATGCATGTGTAGGAGGAGCAGAGGTTGAGGCAGGTATGCCAACAGCAGCTAAAAGGAATTCCATTTGACTACTAGGGCCAGGTTGAATGGGATGCCTTCCCTCACTAACTTGCCATTGTGTAGTTTGTCTGAACTGCAGTCTGGGATAAGGTAACAAAGTAGGACTGGGATCCTTTGGATGTGGTGTGGCCATGCTGTCACTGTCAATGGGGTTAGTGTTATGGTACAGAGGATACAGTGCACTGAAACAGGATGCATCAAGAAACACAGATGGCGAATAGAAGCCAGCCATCTTTATAAGCAGAGGGGTGGAAAGGGCATGAATGAAAAAAATGTGGGCAAAACTGATAATCGATAATTGATTGATAGCTGAGTGCTGAAAAGTGCCTTTATGCACTTGAAGTGAGCGAATAATAGTAGAGGAAAAAATTGTAATAGCCATATATGACAACCTACATTAGTAACACAGTATGATGTAATACTACTGAAGATCTATTAATTATTTCTCGTCCACCACAGTCTCTTCAACACCTCCAAGGACAGCAACATCTAAACCTGGCTTTTCAATAGCAAAATAATGTTCCAGAGTCTCCCCAGGAAAGGGACAGTGGGGGACCATTCCAACAACACTCATGATTGATTTTACACCAATCACATGAAGTGCTGCATCTCCTCCATATGAACACGACAGTAAAGTGTGATACGAAAATTCCAGAAGATCTTTGTGAGGGTGTGAATAGAGTGAAACAACAGCAAGAGTCACTTCAGTTTCTCTAATAAGTGACTGGAAGTAGTAATACACTTCAGCAAAGCGAATCTCCTTTCCCAGGCCATATTGAATCTAATTAATAAATTTCCAGAATCAACTTGTATATGATTAAGGAGTGAACAGAATACACTCACCTTCACATTATGTGCCATTCTTACTTTCTCCAAGGGTTTTAACTTCTCCTTCCAAGCTGATCTTGCCACTTGCCCATTTGGCAGATGGAGCCTTGCCCACTGGGCAACTGCTGGACACCAGCCATCAGGAACCTGCATGGTGTGGGTATTCTTCAAATACTCTGCAAAAGATTGTCTTTCACAGTCACACATAGCCCACAAAACTCTATCTTTTGCTCGCAGAAGAATGAACCCAGCACCTATATCCTTTTCACCTCGAGGCACTGTTGGTGGTGTAGGATCTAATTCTGGTGTCATAGCATATAGTGCATTGATTTGAGATCGCAAAAGACCACATTGAGAGAGGTTTGCATATGGACTGGATGGCTGGCACACTTCCTGACCCAGGTTTCCAATTGTTCATTCCATTGTCCATTGTGATGAACAGGCAGGTGGTCCAATCCAAATCACCTCAGGTGCAAGGTGGGTTACAGCATGGATACTTTGCCACACAAAATGAAGGTGATCTGTTCAGCGCTGATAATAAAGTGTTTTGAATTTAGATGCAAAATCCAGCAAGGCCTCATGAGCTTTTTGTAGGTTATCCTGACCAATTCAATACTGATGAATTATACATATTCCAAATACCAGCTTGCAGTAATTTTGGTAGTACTTGGTGGGGAGGACATTGAAGAATAGTCCTGGACCTAGTCCAAAGAGATATAGAAGAAACTCCCATGCCTTGTAACCACTGGAGATTTTTTCAGCAGGATTGCATGGTGGTCTATCAAAGGAACCAGGCAGATATGGGGTTGCTGTGGCAATCTGTTGACCATGCTCTTTCCATGTTGCACCTCGAAGCTTGGCCCATTCCCAGGTAGATATATTGTCTGAATTTTTGTCACAATCAAGAGTACCACGCCATAAGTTAATGAGAAGATCAGGTAGATTTAGTGAGGCAAGGTGCATAATGTCTGATCCAAAACGGCCTGGAACACCAAGTATTTTATCCTGTTGCAGTCCAAGGAAGATACTTGGCCTTGAGATTCCTGTTTCTAGCCATTGTTTCTTGTATTGAGTCTCATTTGGAGATGACACGAGAAAATGAAGGTTCAAAAGGTAGTTCTTCTGGGAGCTGGATGGAAGGTTTGAATATGATATGTCATTATGATTGCACCCTTCGACTATATAGTTATTTGGCTTGAGGAGAGCTGGATAGTAGTGTTGTCCCCCAGGTTTGTGCCACCCAATAATGGGACAGTATAAATGACATCCATGTTTACCCTGATGTCCAACAAGGCCATTTAAGTATGCCATAGCAGGGCCATCAGCAGTACCCAAGGCTAGAAAAGGTTTTGATGTGAACACAGTGTCTTGTGATGCATCCCAGATTTTAAGGCCCTCATGCTGCAAGGCAGCAAGGTGATGTAAGCCTGGGAAAAGGAGTGATTCAACATTCTTGGGCTTCCCTGGAAAGAAGCCACCTGGAAGGACATACTTTTTCTTATAACATAGGTCAGGAGCGAGGTCGAAGATAATCCAAATGTATATCCAAACATCAGAGGATTTGTGCTCATACAGTTGGGCACCATCAATAGACAACATGAGGAGCATATCGGTGTCCTTGATATGACCCACTCAAACTGCATTAAGATAATGACTCCCATGTAGAAAGTCCGTGAAATGAGAGAGTTGTCCACTATTTTCCTTCAGCTCAGTAATGATCTCACGTGTTTTCATTTGTCGATAATGCATCCATTTTGCACTCTCACTGTGGGCCCATTGTACTTGAAATTGAGGTTTGGGTGGGATTGTATAAAGATGGTGATCGGCTTGTTTTGTAAGTGGATTAAGGTGAGGTGCACCACATTCAGTGCATGCATCAAGCTCAGATAATGGCCCTGTAAAAGCTATGCAACTATTTTTGCACATATCATTCACAATAGGCACAACACCAGTTATTTTTGTGATGTGTTGTTTCATCTGATCATAAGAGGGCATGTCATCCTCTGGATAGCGGTGTAGAACAGCATCTCGAGACATATTGTAGGTATTCTGGGAAGATTTGATGCTGGCAAGGAATAGGTCCAATCCCAGGTGGAAATCAGGATCACTAATGTTAGGCTGCGAGGTTGTAGGGTTCCGCAACCATTCAATCATAGCCAAGTCTAACAGCTGGCCATACTCATCATCTATGGAGGTAGATTGTAGAGCTTGGATGAATTCCATACTCAATTTGAGATCCTTCAAACAAGCAAGATCAGAGAGTGTCTCGAGCTGTAGAGATAACAATTCCAAGTCTCACTGCTCTGGTGTTTCTGTGAGAGATCCAGGATCTGGTGTGATTGGTGGATCTGATGTATCATCATCATGGTGATCTGTAGGTGCTAGTTCTACTCCACTTCTACTGCAATTTACATCAGTAAGCTGGTCTATATCTAGCTCTTATGGTGCCTGGTTCATGGTGTCTGCATTCGAGTTGTTGGCATGGTGATCGATTGGCTGGTAATCTGTAGTAATAATTCCCCATGTGTGCAAGTCATTAATGAGTTACGGAAGACCACATTACAATATATGTCAGTATTGGTCTGGTCTGAACCAAATCCCATTCTGTTCTGCACCATGGTGATACTGCTCCCTATCACCCTGCATGCATACTATGGCATTTTTTGCAATTGTGTGCTCCCCCTAGATGGCTTCCGCACACTTTGCACAGCATGCTTTTGCATGCCTTCGTGCACTTTTGTGTGCCTTTGCATGCTGCCATGTGCTTTCATGTGCCTTTGACCGCTTGGGTGTGCTTTTGTGTGCCTTTTACATTTCTACTGCGCTCTTGGTTCCCATAGCTGCCTGCTGTCGTGCACCCTAAATGCGCCCCGTTGCACTTCAAACTGCCTCTGCACCCCCCCCCCCCCCCCCCACACTCCTTACCTGCCTTTCACATTTATTGCGTGCTTCTCTTACGCTTTACCTGCAACTCACATTCTCTACTGTGCACTCATTGCACAATCCCTATCATACACACAACAATCCACCACATCAGTTGCGCTGCACATCACGGCTTCCATCTTACTGGCACATTTACTTGAGGTGCACCACAATTCCAACATGAGCAAACTGTGCATTCTTACATAACTGGGGTGCTTTGCACCTATTTGGCATTGGACTGTGCGCACTTGGGTGCTTTCACGTAATTCTGGCACTTTGGCAGTATTTGGCCTTTCACAGCATCTCCTTATAGTTCTTCCACATTTCCAATCGGCATCGCCTTATCTGGTAACTGACACAGGTCGATCACGTCATTATTACTAAGGCACAGCATGCGACATATAACACTGAAGTGGATTAATTGGAAAGAGCGCACGAGACCTAGAGCGCACCAAAAATAGTGCATCGCACTGGGACAGTTGGGTATTGGGCCAATGGTGTGCAAATCTTATTGGCTGAGGCAGCGGCATAGTGCAGTCAGGTTTAGATGGGCGAATGGGTGCACTTGTGGGTAGCGCATGGCGCTTTCTATTTTTACACTTTATTTTACCATTTTTATCACATAAGCCATTTGTACATAGTAGGCGGACAGATAGAGAATCCAGAGAATCTTTCCCCCCCTCACAGTTCATAGTTCAGTCAGCGTCGCACATAGTCTGTGCACCAGCATCCAGTCTGTGCGCCTTTGTAGTGTGCCCTTCATATAGCCACATTTGTGTATTGTTTGCATCCCCTCATTGTATTGTTGTGTTTTGTCCCTGCGTTGCATCCTTCATCCTCGTTCGTGCACTCTTGCAGTGCACCCTTCATATAGCTGTGTTTGCACACCATTTGCACACTATTTGCATAGCCATGTTTTGTGCACTGTTTGCACCTTTTTCTGCCCCTTGCACTTTCATCGTGTTTGCATCCCCAACCTGTGCACTACCTTCACAGCACATCCCAGTGTTGCCTTCATCCCACTACACCTCCCACTTTCATCACCCTCATCATTGCGCACCTTTGCACTTCTGTTGCATATTTTTCTGCACTGCCCATTTTTGCCCATTTGCATTGTGCACTTTCCTGCCACTGTGCATATCTCCCCTTTAGCATACACAACTAGTGTGCACACTGAAAACTGCTGTACCAGCCTCTCCATAATCTCTGCACCCTGAAGGACGATCCGAGGCCCTCTAAGTGAACTCCCCCCCTCACCCCGAGCATGCCTGCAGTAGTAGGTTAAGTGTTCACCCCTTCCGTTGAGACTCTGCACTGAGTACCAACAGAACACATCAACAGTTGGGTCCACGCTGGTGGGACTTGCATTGGTAGTCAGTGTCTGTGGCGCCTGAGCGCGAGCTCCAATGGATTGGCCAGCCCCATGAGAAGCTCCTGTTGAAGATGTCAATGAAGCTGAAGGGCCACTGGGTCTATAGCATGCTATTCTTCTGTCCATGTTGGCTTGGTGGAAAGATGCATGTCTTTGGTATGTTGAGTGACTCACTTCCATCTGATGGCCCTTGCAAAACCAAGAACAGTCACATAAGTATAGTTTTCGAGGCCTGATGAGAGCAGCAGTAGGTCTTGGAGAAACATCGGGCATGTTCTGAAGTCTAGATTGGCCACTTCATCTGTTCATGGAATTTAGATGGAGACCTTACTCCTTCAATTACCATAGATTTTGGCTATATCATCATATATTCATAAGATATACTCATTGTCATATATTCATAAGATATACTCATCATCATAATATTCATAAGTGCCATATACTGCCAGGAAAATAACACATGTATGTAAATATGAATGCAGCAATCCAATAAAGGAGATCTATGCATCATGTGACTGCCTATTGCCACTACTCCAGGGGTTTCCACATCACCATACTGCAGTCCTCACCGGGACGATCTACAAGACCCTGACTATCTTCCTTCATAGTTATAATTTGGAGTAACTGTGCCCTCGTATTTGCAGCAGCAGCGGGCTTCATCAGTGTCTCGAGATTCTGCTGCTGTTCCTTGATCACTTTCTTCAAGTACAATGTCAAGACTTTGTGGTAGTAATTTTGTTTGGACTTCGAGGGTGGGAACAGTGGATGATTGTGAAGGAAAGACCGATGTGGGCCAAAAGGAAAAGATCTACGGTGAGGGGAAATATTTGCAAGCGCTCAGGGTTTCGTGGTTGGATTCTTGATAATAGGAAGAGAGATGGTGGGCAGGGATAGGTCTACCAGCTGTGGGGAAGTAGAGTTGGATGGAATAGTAGATGTGGTCGAATTGTTAAACTCGTGGACATCATCGAGATCAATATCCAGGTCAAGGAAGGTAGAAGTTCGCTGAAGAGGCATGCTTTTATGGTAACGATATGATTAAACTTCAACTAAGCTTTAAGTAAATTTAAGTTCTATAGCGGCAGGAATGGGCACTTGCCTTTGCAAAAACACACAGATTAGTAAGAAGGTGGACGTCGACTGGAGTATAGACACACAAGGAGAGCCGACGTGGCTAGGAAGCATTTTGTATACAGCCAGTCGACAAAACTCAATGAACATCGATGAGTACTAGGAGTAGTTGCATTGAATTTTGGGAACGGATGAGAGAACGATGAGAGAAAATGAAAGAATCGATAGAAAAAAGAAATCTTCGGATCTCATTGTTTATCGGCACAGCCAGGTCCGATTTTCACTGGGTGTGAACCCGCACACCATCTCCCTGTACGGCAAAGTCACATGACATTATTGAACGCGCTTATCACATGACGGTGAACCTCCTTCAGTGCCACCATGGACCCGACAAGTTCTTTATCTGAAGGCTTCTCTCATTTGTCTGTAGGCGATCTAAGCACGCTGAATGAGTCCATATCCAGAGATACGAATTCTACACTGGCTCAAATATCACGCGAGCGCGATCTATTCACTGACGACGATCACAAACCCCTCGACGCGGCAATCATGAAGGCATTCAGCCCTCATAGGATGTTTAATGTGGAGCCCGATTTTTCTTTACTGCTTTCTAACATTACTCTTGGAGACAAGAGACTCGTCACTCTTCCGCCGGATGAAGCGGAGGAGCTGCTGACGCGCCAATCGTCCATCAATGCGGTGTTACAGAAAGCATGGAAAGACGGATCATTCAAAGAAGTTCGGAAGTTAGGTGGGTTTTGTGTGCTACGCAACCTATTTCCAAGCCCTTAGTCGTCATTGAAGCAATCCTATGGCCTGTGGTGCGAGAAGCTCGTAGGTGGTTCTCTGCGTTCTTGTAATTGGGATTGGTGACGACAGCTATGTTGTAGCAAAAAGGCGCCATCTGCTTCCAAATGAGGATGTAGAACTGACCAATGCGTAACTGATGCATCTGTTGTGGTGGTTCATGACGGCTTATTTCATGGGCGCGATTCTCTAGACAAAGGTGTTTATTATTCTAGCTCTTGTTTGGCTTTGCTAACCCTATTTTTGAAGCTCTGAGCTCCGCCTGGCGTGATAGTTACCTGGGAAATAATCATCAACTCCTGTTCGACAATATTAACGCACTCCCACGAACAGAAAAGGCTTATTCTAACCAAATTGCCATTGTTCAGAGCTCCGGTACGGGAAAATCTCGCATGGTCCACGAGCAAGCGAACCTGGTCTTCACCATTCCGTTTAATCTACGAGAAAAGGGCAACAATCAAGGTCCTTTTTTTGTTTTTTGAATTCCTTGGGGGCTTTTGATGTACGAACGCAGACCTGGCCTTCCCCATCCCTGACGATGCTGTCCGTGACTACCTCGTCACAGCCTCTCTATCGGATGATCAGCACATTCTGAAAACCAATTATCTAAAGTTTTTCAGTAGTCTGTTCACGGAAGTTAATGGCGAGCTGGAGGAATGCTTGGGAGATTTGAGGAAGAAGCAAATTAGAACCGCCGAGGAGTTGGCCAACTGGTGGTCACGTCACTTATAAGGCATACGCACAGGATTATACAAAGCGGTGATTAATGGTGCGACTGAGTCCATTTGGGTGTGTGTCTATGAAGATGGCACAAGAAATATCACCCTTAGTCATTGCACTGGCAGATACTTCCTGAAATCACGAAGAGACATGAAGACTTACTTGCGAAACGTCGATCGAAACCCGAGGGCTCCGAGGATTCCGATGACACTTATCACGATGTGAAGACGGTTATTGAGTTTGCTGCGGCAGAATCAGCAAGAGTCGCACTCGGACAGCTCATTCGCAAGCTGGACCGCTGGGTTGGGTCGCACCGTATCAAGCTCATAATCTACTTCGACGAAGCACACCCTCTCATCAAGGTAATACCCAAGAACGACGACGAGAAGACGCTTTATGACTATCTATGTTCATGTCTCAACCAATTTTTGACATTTCCGATGTTTTCCATTTTTCTATCGACAAATTCAAGCTTAGCCCAGTTCGCTGCCCCACGGGCGCTTGCCAAATCTGCTCGCATTCGCGGCGGGAAAGCCGTAACGCACGCACCAATCACTGAAACGCCCTTTGACTGCTCCAAGGACCTCATGGTCAAGCCAGGCGAGTTGAGCATCAAAGACATTAGCACAATTCCATTTATGGCGCAATTTGGGAGGCCATTGTGAGTGTTCTTGCACCGTTCCATATTTTCAATCGACATGCTTGACGGCATGTTGCGATAGATTTTGGACGCTGTTACGAGGAGCTGGGATGGAGGCATCTGGACTCCATACACAAATCTTGGAATTGGCACGCGCGAAGCTCGTTGCTTCTCGCGAGATCGACTCTAGCTATTACACCTTCTCATCTGCTGCACGGATGGCAGTTCTAGACATCCAATTGTCACTGGATTTTGAGCCTCGTCGTGAAAAAGTGCAAATCGAAGAGGCTGGTCTAGTCGAGAGCCACATGCGGTTTGCATATTCTATCCCTGATCACCGAGAGTACTTGCGGTCTGGATACCCCTCCGAACCCCTTCTTGTCGAGGCTGCCGCCCAGCAACTCTACATGTGGAGGACGCAAAATCCGTTCATGGCAGTCGAAACGCTTACAAATATCCTCGAAACTGGCTTGCTTGACCGTGGAGAACTTGGGGAGCTTACTGGTCGTCAACTTCTCCTTGATGCCTACCATCGCGCTGTTGAGCTGGAGCAAGGTGATCGCCACAAGAAGACTCCTCCATATTTCAGTGCTGGCTGTCATCTTACAACCTTCATCAAAATGTTGTACAGCGACGAGTATGCAGATATGGTTCTTGACAGTACCCCGGATAATGTTGAAGGAATCTCGTTTAGAAAGGCATTTAAGGACGCTATTATCTGCTTCACACACTTTGGAAAAATGGCAGACGAAACTGGCACAACTTCTACCGCTGCATGGGTAGCTTTCATCCGTCACATGGCGATCATGTGTCGAAACGGGGAACGCAGCGTCGACTGCATCTTACCTGTCCTCTTGTGGAACATTCAGCTGTGCGAGCATGTCATGACTGGTGTGCTTATTCAGTTTAATCGTCGGAAACGCAGCGCTGCTATCGCTAAATACTCTATCGACCAAGCCGACTCAATTTTTTCCCGCAAACATTAGAGAAATGCGCACACGGGTCGATCCCCACTTCTTACCGGCCGTACGTCAGCTTAATCATGGAGCTAGGAGTACAAGTTAAACCTCCTGAGGAAGCCAAGACCGCAACTAAATATAAGCCAGACGAGTACTCTTCGTCGTCATCACAGAAATCCGACCGCCCACCTCAAACTCCTCCACCCATCGAGAGTGATCAAGATCACGCAACACCGTCGAAGATGTACATCCCTCGTCATGGTCAACGACACCACCACAAAGAAGGACACGCCAGATACAACATATTCGCATATGGTTGCTCCCCAACAGTGTAGCGCGGCATCGACACCGCCCACAAAGCTTCGTATGCGCTCCTGTTGAGTTCTCGTGACTTCCTTGGGGAGCATCCACGTAAAGATGTCCAAACAATCAAAGCAGTACGGCGGATGAAACCCTTTTGGAATGGGGGTGAGGATTGTTATCACTGGGTCGAACATGACGATATCCTTCATGGCCCTGTTCCACCAGAGAGGGAATATTTTCGGGTTGGGAATCAAATGTAGCTTAGTGTTTTAATGTTGTGATTCCAGTTGACACGAAACCATATCAATGTCACTGCAGATGTGGAATGCGCTGCTCAGTGACTCAGTACAAAATATTCTTCTCATCGAATGGAACATCTCTACAAGAGGAATAAGATTTCTGGGAAAATCGGTATTTCGTCACCATCAAGCAAGCTTACTAATTAGCTAGACTGATGGCTGATGTGTAGCTAAGTAGCTTAGGTACAGCTAGTGTACAGTGGTTCAGCGGTTGAACCAGTGTTTAGCTATCCCCTCCGTCCCCAGATCACACAAGGGTAGGCAGTATGCTACTATTGCTCACATAAACATCAACACGCGATCTCCCGCCGATCAACAAACCGATCACCGTCTCCCACGGTTGATCAACGCGCGCCACAGCTTCGGTTAACGTCGCGCTCATCATCCCCAATGATGAGCACCTTATTCTACTCATTTTCCACCCATCCCTTCCGCTTTTTTTGGTAGTTAATATATGATTATAAACATATGGTTTCGCCTTTTTACCCATATTAAGCTTGTAAATCAACACTCTCCTTGTATATCAGAGGGGAGGGCTCTTTTCTCTCCATTGGAGGTCTCTACAGCATGCATAGGACTTAACATTCATTTTTTATTTTATTTTATTGTTAATTTAATGACCTCTCAGGGTACACCCTATAATGGTCTTTACATCTTAGAGTGTCTACTCAAAAGGCACCTTTGCCTTGCCCTTGCCCTAGTCTTAGCCCCTCAGATAACATGCCCTGGGCATTTGCTCCCCCTGAAGTCCAGTTCCTTGAACTGTTTAGGACTTCAGGGCCTCCTTTGACCTCTTCATTCCCTTGCATGGAGCTTTTTCAAATTTTGGTCATATATGTCTGTTAAGTGCCTGGCCAGCTGCTGGCAGGCATGAGGTGGACAGTGTCGGTGCTTGGCTTTGCTGTATCAGATCAGTTCTCATTTTTGTCATTTACTTCTTACATCTGTCTGAAGTCCCCTGTGTCACAGGCTTTGTGTTTGGATTTTTAGATCATGGTGGGGGATATAGCGGTGGATGCCATGAATAGAAGTCGAGGTACACTGTGTGATTTGTGCAAGTCAGTTCTTCAGAATATTGGAGATTCACCTTTGGCACATTGGATTTTTCCAGTCTTGTCTATATAATTTACCCTTTTTGGAGCTCACTAGTGTAAAGAGATTCCTCGAGTCTCTTCTCATCTCCCAATCCAGCTTGTGCTGTTCTTTGTTGTATGCCTCACATTTGAAGAAAAAGTGAGTGATGGTTTCCTTGGTGGGTAGTGCTCTTTCCTGACATGTGTTACAGTTGCTCGTGTCCGCTCTCTTAATATGATGTAGATAGAAATTCAGCAGAATGTGTCCTGTGTGAATTTGGGTCAGAAGGCTGATCTGGTGTCTTTTCAGTTTGGATTGAATTTTAGCATATCAGCTGTATGTCAAATTTGGATCAATACGACTTAGCTTTGCCTGGCATGGAAAGTCTAGCCACATGGTTTTCCATTTGTTCTTCAATTCTTTATGATATTTAATTGCTGCCATGCTCCTCAGGAGTTTTTCTTGTAGGATCAGCGGGAGTCTGAGATGGGCTCAAATCATCCTGTGCTACTCTTTTAGCTTCTTCATCCACTTTTTCATTCCCTGTCACTCCACTATGTCCTGAGATCCATGCCAGGTAAAAATGTTTGGAGCTGGGGTTCAGATTGGTTGCATTGATGCTGTTTGCAATCATGAGGAAGTTTTCAATATATAGATATTGCACAGTGGTGGCCTTGCACAACTTGATTCTCTTGATAAAAGCCCAGCTGTCTGTGAGTATGGATATAGGTAGTGTAAGGGCAACCTCAAAGCCTCACTTAATAGTGAGCTAACAGAGGGGAATCCAAAGTTAACATTATACTACATAATAAAAACACTTCAGGTGCACATAACAGAGGGGAATCCAAAGAGAAAACTCTAAGGACCCATCTGTTGATGCCCAGTATATGTGATAGACCCAAAAATCAAATAATAGGAAATAGCAAAAAGGTGGAAATAGGTGGATTATGCTATGGAATGACATCACCTTGATGGGAAAACATCCAGAAGGGGTCCTGCCTCTAAGAATAGAACTGTCAACATGTACCAACATGGAAAAAACCAAAATATAATAATAAAATAGGAATAAATTATAGGAAATCATAGAAAAGGCAGAATAGGGTGATATAAAATATAAAAAAATATGGGATGAACACAGAAAATTGCCCAGATGCCAGGGGCACCTTCCTTTCCTCTCACATCAACCCCCTTCTACGATGCATTGCCTCAATGCATTCAAAACCATATTCGCCCAAAGTCAGATGCTTGGATATGCTGAGGTGCAGAGAAATGTCGCTGGTGGAACTCTCTGACCAGTTGTGGGGCATTCCCATTGGACTCTGCAACCCAGGAGTTCTCCTCATACTCATAACCCTTCCAGTGTACCAGGTATTTGAGTTTCCCTCAATGTAAGCAGCTGTCTAAGATGGACTCGACCTCATACTGTGGCTCGCCCTCGATGACTGTAAGCAGTGGAGGAGATCGTGTCACACATCCAGGAAATGGATCTGTGGGGGCAGGCAGTAACTTTACAACATGGAAGACAGGGTGGAGTCTGGACATTGACTGTGGTAACCATAGGCAGTAGGCATGCAACCCAATGCATCTAGTGATGAGGAATGGTCCAAGAAAGCGGTGGGCGAGTTTCTTGGATGGATGCATGGTGAAAATGTCACTAGAGTCAAGATATACAGTGACTCACAAAACTGAGTCAATGTTTTGCACTTTTTGATTCATTGTTGAATAGCTTCCCATAAACAACAAAACCAAACAAGGTATTGGTGTACTGAATAACATACATGATCAGGGCTACCAAACAAACAAAGAACTATGTAATTTTAATTATCCCTCATGGAGATATGATTAGAGATATGATTATTTTAATTCAGGGACTCATTGACTCAGTTTTGTGAGGGGTAGTCAGAAATATTAGAATCTGATGCTCCACCAACTGTATAATGTCAAAAACTTGACAGATGGTTTCTAAGGTGATGTGACCCTTGATGGGACCTTAAATTATAGTATTTAATTAGAACTAGCATTCTTCATACTTCAATATTCTCCAATGCATCCCATCTCCTCTGCTCAGAAGGAAAACATTCTTTCCCTGGCCTCCAATCATTATTCTACCCACAATATTGCCTCTAAACTCAACCTCAGCCAGTCTAGTGTATCCAGAACACTCAGGGCTCTCCATACAAACCTGGATTCCCCCTCTGGTGGTTGTCCTTCTAAGCTTTCATCTACCTCTCAGAGAGCCATCCTTACCCAAATCACCACTAGCAAGGCTGCAAATGCTGTTCAGGCCACCCATTACATCAACAGCATCATCCCCACTCCAGTTTCCTCAGAAACAGTCAGAAGAGTTCTCAGAAAAAACTCATTCAAGGCTGTGGTGAAGAAGAAAAAGCCTTTGCTTAGTATAAGGCATAGGAAAGCAAGATTGGCTTTTGCTCAGAAGTATAGAGAGTGGACTGTGGAGGACTGGAGAAGGGTTATTTGGTCAGATGAGACTAAAATTAACAGGTTTGGGTCAGATGGGAGAGAGTGGGTTTGGAAACAGAAGGGAGAGGGGCTGATTGAGAGAGAGAGAGGTGCAGGGAACTGTCAAATTTGGGGGAGGAAACATTATGGTATGGGGGTGTATGGGATGGAATGGAGTGGGGCATCTTGCAGAGGTTGAGGGGAGGATGAATGCTGACCAGTATGTGTCCATTTTGAAGGACCATATGCTGCCTAGCTTGGAGGAGAGTGGAATTTCTGGAGAAGAGGTGATTTTTCAACAAGACAATGACCCCAAGCATACCTCAAAAAAGGCCAAGAAATGGATGGAGAACAACAATATTACTCTTCTGGATTGGCCTGCCCAATCTCCAGACCTCAGCCCTATTGAACATCAATGGGTTCACCTCAAGAACCAGTTAGACAAGTATCCAACAGCGCCAAAAGGAATTTGAGAGTTATGGGAAAGAGTAGTGGAAGAGTGGAATAATATTCCATCAGAGGTGTGTCAGAATTTGATTGAAAGCATGCCTAGAAGGTTGGGAGCAGTTATTAAGGCCAAGGGAGGTCATACAAAATACTAGAATTACAATTTATCATAATATTGATACCACCTCACAAAACTGAGTCAATGAGTCCCTGAATTAAAATGATCATATCTCTATGAGGGATGATTAAAATTACATAATTCTTTGTTTGTTTGGTAGCCCTGATCATGTATGTTATTCGGTACACCAATACCTTGTTTGGTTTTGTTGTTTATGGGAAGTTATTCAACAATAAATTAAAAAGTGCAAAACATTGACTCAGTTTTGTGAGTCACTGTACATGATCACCAACCTTATATGTGGGTGTGGGTGAGTGACACTGGTTGTAAAAGCATGCCATGTTGTACTTTGCCTTGGCCAAAGCTGACTTTACCTCCTCCAAGGTGTCCTTCATCCACTCTGTAAACTCATTCACCATCTCCAAGTGCGAGGGTCCTTGTCGAGGTTTGAAGCCCATGCATGGGTGTCACCCTGTATTGAGAAGGAAGGGAGTTTGTTTGGTGGAAGAGTGGACATGATTGTTGTATTTAAACTCAGCCATGGGGAGGAAATCTTCCCAATCATCCTGTCACTCATTGATGAAGATGCAGATGTACTGCTCCAGCTCTTGGTTGACTCACTCTGTCTGTCCATCTGTCTGTGGATAGTAGGTGGTCAAGGTGAGGAGTTTGATCTCCAGCAGGCAGTACAGCTCCTGGGTAAACTCTGCAATGAACTGTGGTCCTCAGTCGCAGAGGAATGCACCAGGCAGTCTATGGAGCTTCCATACATGGCGCAAGTAGAGTCGAGTTGCTTCAAGTGTGGTGACAGTCATATGAGTGGGGATAAAATGAGCTCGCTTCCCAGCAGAGCTGACTGTACACATTACTGCATCAAACCCATTGGACTCTGGCAGTTCCACCATGAAGTCCACACTGATGACATCCCAACAATTCTCTGAGACAGAAAGGGGGTGTAACTTGCCCATGGGCTTGCACCATGGAGTCTTGGTGCATAAGCAGAGATCACAGATATGGCAGTACTGACCAATGAGTTGATACATCTGAGGCCATCCTGGCAAGGCAGGCAGTGGAATCTCAAGGCAAAATAAAAAAGGGGCTAGTTGTAATGGTAGGGCGCCAACAACCATTGCTTTTCAACTCTGAGGACTGTGTCATTGCTCCATGCCTGTGTATGCCTCAGTTAATGAGCTTGTAAGGGCAACCTCAAGCCTCACTTAATAGTGACCTAACAGAACGGCATCCAAAGTTAGTATTATACTAGCACCTAACAGAGGGGAATCCAAAGAGAAAACTCTAAGGACCCATCTGTCGATGCCCAGTATATGTGATAGAGCTGAAAATCAAATAGTAAGCTAAAAATAGCAAAAAGGCAGAAATAGGTAGATTGAGCTGTGGGATGATGTCACCTTGATGGGTAAAAGTCCAGAAGGGGTCCCACTTCTAAGAATAGAACTGTCAACATGTACCAACATGGAAAAAGCCAAAATATAATCATAAAATAGGAATAAAATTATAGAAAATCATAGAAAAGGCAGAATAGCTGCTTATATTCATCTCAACACGTCCACTCTTTCTGATCCTGAATCCCTTACTATCCTCCGATCCATTTCTGAAACTCCACAAACAGGCTTAAGAAAGAATTCACTCATGCTCTGGTTCTCTCTCAATGGGTACCAGATTCCTGTATGGTCCTTGAAACAAATGCCTCTGACTACACTCTAGCAGCAATCCTTTCCATCCACATGCCTGATGGCAACATTCACCCTGTTGCATTCCACTCCCGCTCCTCTAATTCCACAGAGCTAAACTACAATACTTATGATAAAGAATTTCTGGCCATCTCTGAAGCCTTCAAACACTGGCAGCAATATCTGGAAGGCTCTGGAAACCTGATTGACATGGTCACTGATCACAAGAATCTGGAGTACTTTAGCACCACAAAGCTCCTTACACACTGCCAAGCCAGATGGTCTGAGTACCTCTCTCAGTTCAACTTAGTCATCCACTTCCACCCTGGGAAATTGGGGGTGAAACCCAATGTGCTCACTAGACGTTGGGACATCTACTGCAAAGGGGGAAATAGTGACTTCATCTCAGCAAACCCAAGCAATTTCTGACCTGTGTTCACCCAGGAACAACTCACCTCATCACTCTGAGTTACTTACCTTGCCACTTCAGTCATCTGACAAGCAGTCCTTATGGACATCGAGAAGCTTTACAATGACATCTGATCCTCCCTGACCCCTCGACCCCATTTCATCCACACACCTCCCAACCCTTTCTGCTCCCAATTGGACTGTAGATAACAGTGGGCTCCTCTGCCACTTTGACCAGATTTACATCCCAGATGTAATAGATCCCTGCCTCAAAGTCCTGCAGTACAAGCACAATCATATCCTCTCTGGCCACTTCAGTCAGAACAAGATCCTTCAACCTGTCTGACATGATTACGTTTGGCCCAACCTATGGACCTTCATACAAGACTTCTGCAAATCCTGTGCTACGTGCAAACACTCCAAGTCACCTCAACACAAACCCTATGGGTTCCTGAAGCAACTCCCAGTTTCAGAATGGCCTTGGGACTTGATCTTGATGGACTTTATCAAACAGCTACTGGACTCTGATGGTCACACCGCCATCCTAGTCATCATAGACCGACTCTCCAAGCAAAGCATTTTCATTTTCACAGTTAATGAAATCACAGCCCAAGAATTTGCCAACCTGTTCATCATACATGTCTTTTCCAAGCACAGAGTTCTATTACACATCACTTGCAACTGGGTATCTGAGTTCATCTCCCACTTTTTCTGGTCTCTTGGTCAAGCTTTGGACATGAAGATTCACTTCACTTTGGCTTACCACTCAGAAGGTGATGGACAAACCAAATGCCTTAATCAGACCCTTGAACAATACTTATGGATCTTCTGCAAGTACTGACAGGACAACTGGTCCCAGCTGTTGTCCTTAGGGGAATTCGCTTACAACAATGCCCCATCAGCTTCCACTGGGGTTTCACCCTTCTTTGCCAACAATGGCTACTACCCAAACATCATTATCTTCCCTGAATGCAAGCTAGCCTCCCAGCATGCTCATATCTTTGTGGTGGACCTTACACCCCCCCCCCTCCCCCCACAACCTGTACAGCGGGTGATCATTCCACTAAGTTTGCACCTTCAAATTGATCCAAAGGAAGCTTCTAAATTTCTCAAATGGCATGCACACAAGATTTTTAGTAAACATATCAGCTGGGTTTTTATTACCTGGTATGAACATGACAGTGACCTTACTGTTTCAATACACTCACTCATATAATGATAGTGAATGTCAATATGTTTAGTCCTTCTTTCCAGAATGGTGATGTGTCTAGTTGGTACTTAGGGCAGAGTTCAACAGAAGATGGATCTTGCTGTGCTCCAACTAACTTGTATGGCAAGTCATGTGCAATCCAACAGACTATGTCAAGAGTTTGGCATGTAGGATAGCTGGGTAGTTTGGGGAGTGCAACAGGAATGTGAATCACAAACAAAGCACAAAGGAGTGCATAAAAATGCATTGAGTGCACAACAAATTGTAAAAAGCAGATAAATGTGCACAGGAGCACACAAAGGTGTTGACAATGTACCAAGGCACATGAAAGTGCACAATAGAAAGCAGCTTGGGGTTACCCATAAATGCAATGAAATCATGAAAAGCACCCAAAAGTGCACACAGGCAACTAAAAGTGCATGAAAGTGCATGAAGGTGCATAAAAGTCTGTACAGCAAAGTGAAAGAGAGTCATCCAAGAGGTGCACACAATCACAAAAAATACTGTAGTACAAGTGCATGATGGTAGGGAGCCATATCAATGGGGTTTGATCCAATAAAGATCAACCCCTGATTGTCAGCAGTGATTGGTATGCACTTCAGGATATAGCCCAATTCAAAAAAAGGGACAAGATCCACACAGTTTGCCAACACATGTCAGAGAGAGCCATGTATTCAGCTTCTGTGGAACACCTGTCCTTTACCACCAATCTTGACCGTCCGAGTCGGAAGAGTGAATGCGAGACCGCATATACTTCTGAGCATCGGTATGTATGGTATGATTTGTTGAGAATCAAGACTACCGCCGGCAAATGCCACCAGGCCGGTAAGGGCCGGAAACACCACCAGTGGAGCCAGTGGAGCTGCCTGAGTTGTAATTGTAAAAACGGTTGCAGATATGCTCTAATATCGAGATATCCGATTCGAACTGAGGCACCGTGAGAGAAATTTCACCCAAACGTTGCGGCAAATGCCGGCCGTTTTATTATTAGCCATCGGCTCAGACGTTGCGGCACCGTTATTATTATTAGCTGTCGTATGTAATCAGTTGACTTCATGTAAAGATACTTTGATAGATTTTGTACTAAAGTCTACGGACTACGTGTTGAATGGTGCCTCTCCAACGTTTGCCGTCAACATTTGGGAAGTTGAATTGCCAGGTGGATTACCACCTGGCACAACGTGGCGCGGCGACATGGCAAGCACTAATCGTGCCACAATCACGAGTAACTCGTCAATCGTCATAGTGACGTCATACGTCCACTCAGATATTTAAATACTTATGAAGACGAGTTTGTTCAAAATGAATATCACAACCACCTCCAAATAAGAGTCGAAATGAGCAAAATCCCTTATAACGGAGCTCATGCCACTAGCGACACTGCTGGTGACGGTGAACAGACTAGTCAGGCGAGGGGCAAAGGCAGCGTAGGGGGGAAAATGAGGTGTGTAGCTCATCAGTTCATTCTAGAAATGTACTTAATGAACATCTTATTTTGCAGGGGAGCTATACAAGTCGTTCATGGTAAGGAAGGGATGTCATCTATGCGATCCATCATCTTCATCAATATTTTCACACTAGGTGTTGGAGAAAATATACGAGGGTCGGCACTAGGTGCAATCGACAACTTCGCGAACAAAGGGGACACTCGCCATGAAGAAATCGCTAGTAAGGGGCGTTTGGAGACCCAGCAGGGCCTTTCGGCTTGGAGGGGTCAACCGGCATCAGATCTTGCTGTCGGGACTGGTCCTGTCGAAGGAACATCTGGCCAGTCGAATCAGCCTTATCCTGAGACGGCGAAGACAGCGGATATGGGCCAGTCATATCAAACATCCTCTCCTCGCCAATCTGAGGGAACGACTGGTACTGGGGGTCCCACACAATACCATCGTCAATTTGATACAGGGCAAGAGCATGGAGTGAGTCGAGACCAAGTTTCAGGAGTTGGAGATAGTCGTGGGGGATCCGAGGTTTAACCCCGCTGATTAGTTTGGGGTTCATAGTTCTAGTATTGTTCATAGCGACACACGATTACTAGTTGTATACATAATTATTGTACAGTTGACAACGATTATACTGTCAGATTGTTGCAGGATAGCGTGCTACATGTGGCTGTAGTTACATACCTGATATATAACGAATGCACGTGAGGTTTAGATCTGGTGTGCGGTTCTCGCGGCGGCCTGCTGGTTGGGCGCATTCCCGCTAGCCATATTGTTGCGCCCCCGCGCTCCAATAAATCCTTTTTTGTTCAAGGTTCTTCTATCAATCAATCCAACGGATGTTCCTGAGCTACGATCGGGAACTGATGTCCGCTTTGGGCCCATATTATTTATAGCAGTGATCTGAAAGTTCCTTACGTTCTGTCTTCTCTCGATCGTGTCGTATTCCATAAAATATGTTTCATTTTTAGTTTCTTTTTCTTTTTTTGTATGTGCCGATTTCAAGAAGACGGTGAACCCCTCACTAGTACCGGCTTCTGACGGAAGACACTAGAGCATATCTGCAACCCCAAAAATCGAAGTTTTTACCGACTGAGTTCAATTTAAAATTAGTTGTGGAGCCGGGTTGGGCCCGTTGGGTAAGCGGGTTCCTAAGCCACTTTAGCCTAGTTCTCTCGGAGCTCATGTTAATGCATCATACCACTGGAAGCACCACGGGACACATAGAGGATGGTATATAGTCTGCAATGATCTTTCCCCCCTCTGTATGTTGGAGCAGACTACATACGCTGCACAGAGGAAGAGACGACACGTTCCTTATAACCTACCTGGGGTTTAGTTAGTCTTAGAGCTAGGGTTTAGCAGAGGTAAGAACACTGTATATCTACTATAGTACAGGTTCTCCTTATATACATAATAGTAAGGATGTCACATGACTCAGGAATGTGTTTACCACATGTATGCACAGTAAGCACAGTAACATGTGTGTGCTGCATGCATGGCCTCATGTATGCAGCATGATATCAGGATTTAATTTCAACACCCCCCCTCAAACTGTACAGCACTCTAAGCAGCTAAGTTTGAATCTTGAAAGTAATTCCGAGAGAGTCTCTAAATTTCCTGAATAAGACAGCGCCAAGGTTCTTTGTGAACATGTCAGCTGGATTATCATTTCCAGGAATGAAAACGACCGTGACTTTGTCATTTTCTATGCATTCGCGGGTATAGTGGTAGCGAATGTCTATATGTTTGGTCCTTCTTTCCTGAACTGGATTTGATCCAATAAAGATGGATCCCTGATTATCAGCGCAGATTGGTATGCACTTCAGTACATATCCAAGTTCCTGGAATAAGGACTCTATCCACACTATCTGTCGACAAGTGTCGGAGAGAGCCATATATTCGGCTTCTGTGGATGACAGTGCTACAGTTTTTTGTAACCGGGACTGCCAGCACACAATGCCACTCACTAGAGTAGCAAAGTAACCCATTGTAGATCGGCATTTGACAGTGTCAGCTGCCCAATCAGAATCTGTGAAGGCCTGTAGCCCCTCAAACTTCTCACCATTGTAGACAATGTTATATTTCTGGGTTCCCACCAGATAGCGTATGATGTACATCACTTTGTCTAGATGTTCTTGGCTAGGATTAGCCGAGAATTGCGACATCTTGATTATTGCATAAGTGATATCAGGTCGCGTTCTGAGCATCAGATACAATAAAGATCCGATCACAGACTGATATTTTGATCTAAGCATCGCATTGGGTGTTGCTGTGTTTTCCGATGGTCTGTAACCAGTCGGGAGTGGAGTGGGGGTCGCTTTGGCATTTGTCATCTCGAATCTCTCAAGCACTTTGGCGAGATATTCAGTTTGATCGAGTTTGACTTTGCTTGCAGTCTGGGTAACACGCATGCCTAAGAATTCCATGACTTTTTCAGTACTATGGCACTCCCAATGCTTCAGACAAGCATTTTTCTTTTCATCCACAAGTTTCTTGTTCTTCCCCATGAACAAGCCATCATCAACATAGACGAGTGCAATAACAATGCTGCCTGTCTTAGGATCCTTGTGTATGAAAATGCCGGCATCGGAGCTGGCGCGCACGAACCCAATGGTGCGCATAAATGCCTCTAGCTCTTTCCACCATGCAAGTGAGGCTTGTTTAAGGCCATACAATGCTCGGCATAAGCGCAATACTTTGTGCTCTTTTCCCTTGAGTCTGAAACCCTTGGGTTGATCCATATAGATCTCCTCATCTAGTTTGCCGTATAAAAATGCGGTTTTTACATCTAGGCCAGTCATATACATGCCCTCTAGAGATGCAAGTGCAAACATGAGGCGTACGGTCTCGTAGCGGACTACCGGTGAGAAAATCTCATCAAAGTCAATGCCTTCGACTTGTGAAAAGCCTTTGGCCACAAGTCTGGCTCATTTTCTTCCATCCGATTTATGGAGAAAACCCATCTATTTTTGATCATTTTTCAATCATGTGGAAGATCGACGATGTCATAGACTTGTCACTTATGAAGAGCCTCTAATTCTTCATGACAAGCTTGTTTCCACTCACGTTGCTGCTGCCATGGTAGGCGCGCAATATCGCGAAATTGGTTTGGAACTTGGCTTATTTTGCTTGATGGTTTGACTGCTTTTGACAACAGCCAGCGAATAAGCTTATCTCCTCCTTCCTTGGTTATCTTTTTAATATAACCTGCTTTGTCCGGTTCCCCCATTGGGTGATCATGTTCTTGATCATTGGAATCGGGCACACTCTCGTGGGGTGCCGAACTCGGTCCAGCAACCGGTTCTTTCTGTTGAGTTTGTAGTCGTGTTTGGTTATGATCTGAATCTTGACCCACAGATCTCTTCCAATATTGATCACGTGCAATGTCTCTCTCTATGTCAGAGGGGAGTCGCTTCTCTCCATAGGTATTGCCAGAATGGTTTGGAATGTTCCTCTGCCTGCCTGATTGACGGGGCAATTGCTGCCATTCCTGTTGATCATCACGTCTTGGATGAAAGTCCTCAGTGGTTACTGGAGGTGGCGGAGGAGGAGCATTTGTCACATCGTCATGTGCCTTTTGCTCACTTGGTACATCATCATCATCATTTTCTGATGATGGAGGAAGGGACAGATCTTGTGGTGGTATAGAATCATCGCCATCCGTTCCAGATGAGTGGTCATCATCTTCTGGTTCTGGAGGTGGAAAATCACCAAGGTCCATATTGGCAGGAGTTTTAGCTCTGGGACAGCATGGGAACAACGTTTCATCAAATAGTGCCATAGCACCAATGAATATTGCGCCACTAGGTCGCATGAAATGGTATGCTTTAATGCCATCTTCTAATCCAAGGTACATCATCAACTCTGATCGAGGAGCCAATGTGTTTGGATGCTTCTCCTTGGGTAGGTAGACATAAGCACCACAACCGAAAACCTTCAGATCATTTAGATTTGGGTGGACCTTTGTCAGGTCCTCAACTGGTGTCAGCCATTTCAGGCACCTTATTGGGGTTCAGTTGTATAGGTGTGTTGTATGTTCAATGCAAAATTCCCACCATGATTGTGGTAGACATGCAGTAAATCGCAGGGTTTGCGACTTTTCCATTATTGTCCTTATGGCACACTCTGCGCGCCCATTCTGTTGGTGAACATGGGGTGCAGACATCTCTATTTTGATGCCAAAGTCCTTGAGCACATTTTGTAGCTCACGATCTTTGAACTCCCCCCCTGGATCAACACGCCAGTGCTTGATTGTAGCGCCATACTGTGTCAAAGCCACTGCCTGAAATTGTCTGATGGCTGCAGCAGCATCAGATTTCTTTTTAAGGCATTGGACCCAGATATGTGATGTTTTGTCATCAAGAAATACAATAAAGTATTTATGTTTATGGTACGATAGTACTGGGAGTTCCTTCAGATCAGAATGTATTAATTCAAAGGGTCTTTCTGTGCATGAATCTGATTCGGGAAAAGATTTTGAGGTCATTTTCCCTTCAGCGCACCCTGGACATATAATTTTGTCTTTAGGAATAATTAAATTCCTCAGGAATTTTATGGTGCTATTAGGCATCTTCCCTAGCGCCTCTTTGGATGGGTGTCCAAGTCGCTTATGCCAAGTCGAGTAGTCTGCGACATACATTGTCGCGACATTGATTCCCTTGGTGCTCAATATATGAGTCCAAGCCCAATAAATAGTATCACATTTCATAAGAGGAATGCAATCCATAATTGGGTTTCCTTGCTTGAAAAATGAAATGTGTGTAGAGGAACCATGCACATCACTTCCATCTTGTAAGAAGATGCCCATTGACAGTAATCGAGCATTACAGTCGGGTATGTAGTAGACGGGGTATAATCGCATTTCACGCATCTCTGACTTCCCATGACATACTACCTGATGTCTAATGAAGACTGCTCCTTTCCCTACTATATGAGTAGTACCCATGGCTGTTTGAACCAGGGTAGAGTCCTTTCTTGGTAAAGGCTCGTAAGAAGCAAAATCTTTAATTTCACCAGTAAAGTGTTTTGATGCGCCTGAATCCATGATCCAGTCGGCACCTTTCTTACAATTTCCATTTGCACATGTAACACATATATTAAGATGTAAATTGTTCCATGATACATTTAGTAGCAGTAAAATTTCACATGAAAAGTTCGCTGTGATCAGTGGAATGTTAATTCTTGTGCTTGTGGCAAGGAAAAGGACTGACCTTTCATCATATGTACCTGTTTCAAGTGGTTCATCGACAAGCATTTCATCGATGGCTTTCCATACTTCTTCATCAGAAACGGCAGGTTCCGATCCAAGGGAGATGCTATTGTCTTCTACCTCTATGATCCTTGGTTCTGGTTCAATCCTCCTCCTCTTACCTTCTCGCACTGTTAGGTGCTCTTCCAGCGGTCGCAGATTTTTTGCGCTGCGTGGGAGATTCATTTGCTCGAGGGTGTCTCAAGCCTGCTGATATTCAGTATAGACCGAATGAGAGGTAGAGGCCATGCCCATGTATGCCTATGCAGGTGGTCGGCGGCTAGAATCCCTTGTGGGAGTATGTTCATGCTTCTCGATGCGCTGGATGAGCGGCATCAGCGGTATGATGGTGCCATTACCATTTATAGTAGTAAAGGCTTGTGAGGCGCAGTGGGAATGTTTCTCTTTAGGTTTTTCCTCTTTAGTCTTTTTGTCCCCACGTCATCCACGCTTTCGGGACAATTCTCCATTGTTGCCTTGAGATTGCCATTTGGGGTTTCCCCCTTTGCGCTTGACAGCAGAAAGCTTGGTGGCCTGAGGTGGGCCAATGGGCTTGTCAACTGCTGTGCGCCATGAGGCTTCAGCAACAATGGAGTCCTTGACATGTTTAAACGTCAAGGCTCTAGTAGTGGTCGTGTTAAGGACTGTGGTGGATAGAGAATCGTACTCGCGCAGCATCGCAGCAAGTAGAATCATTGACTGTACTAATTCGGGGATGGCGACATTGGCAGCCATAAGGCACTCGAATTTATCAGCCATTTTGGCAATCTCTGGCGCGGGATTTGCAGCCAGAATTTTGATTGCGATTGCAGACCTAAAGTCCGCAAAGACTTGGGAGGGGCCATCAACACCATAGTTGGTGCGGATGAGATCCCACACCTCCTCAGCAGTGTCCTTGGTGTTGGCACGCTGCCAAATAGAGGGGGCCAGGCGGAGCACTAGGCTACCAATCGCCTGGTCATTCTTATTGTTCCAGGTCTGGAGCTTGGCATTAGCTTCCGCTACTAGTGCAGTGTTTGTCGCTGTCAAAGGAGGCACCAGGGGTGGTTTTAGTTCCATCCTGCTAGTTATTTGCCAGAGGCCCTGAGACCTGAGCCATGCCTTCATTGAGTCGGCCCATTAAATGTAGTTAGAGCCATCGAAAGTTTGTACGAGTTTTTCAAGAGTTGAAGACATGATGTTATAGTGGCAGCTGGTAAAAGCACTCAATCAGTCCTCTATTCAAGAAAACACGTTCCATAATCTCAGGCAAAAACACTCATTCAGAGTGGTTAACCCTAGTCAACCTGGGTTTTTAAATGCAGCTCGCAGAGAGCAGAATGCAGCTCACGAAGAGCGCAAGGTTACAATTTGGAGACAATGAAGTCAACGTCATTTGCAGCCAGTTAAGGTGCATTCGTGACGTGCCCAGCAGGGCCCATAACCTGTTGGAGCAGACTACATACACTGCACAGAGGAAGAGACGACACATTCCTTATAACCTACCTGGGGTTTAGTTAGTCTTAGAGCTAGGGTTTAGCAGAGGTAAGAACACTGTATATCTACTATAGTACAGGTTCTCCTTATATACATAATAGTAAGGATGTCACATGACTCAGGAATGTGTTTACCACATGTATGTGCAGTAAGCGCAGTAACATGTGTGTGCTGCATGCATGGCCTCATGTATGCAGCATGATATCAGGATTTAATTTCAACACTGTATACCATATAGTATTGGCATACTAGAACACCTATCCTTTACCACCAATCTTGACTATCCCAGTCGGCGCTGGGAAGACTTACTCATGCTACCTTCATTTCCTCCAGGCACACTATGAACCATTGCTGCATGAACCTAGGACATATTGCTCACCTGGCATCAGTCAGATGAATAATCTATTGCCCTCTCAGGACTCTGTTACACAGAGACTCATAGCGATTGATCATGAAATATGGGTGGATATTACAAGGCCTGCCGCTAACTTGAACAATGCTTGTACAAGGCTTCCATCTATCACTGCTCTCCTTGATAACCTCAATACATGCCACTTCCATGCTCCCATTGCTTATCACAGTCCCACCTCCAAAGATGGGTTCAACCTTGGGGAGACTGCGGGGTCACAGTTACCCCACCTAAGATAGACTTGCCAGTGCCACACACAGATGATAATAAGGAAAATGAGGAAGATACAAATACCACCATGAAGGATTCTCAGAGTGGAAAGGCACAGACAGAACCAGAATGTAAGCACACATCATTCAACTCCAAGGATCTTATCGAAATCACTTGCGCTGTTGTTGAATGCTGATATGTAGGTCCCCAGTACAGTTCGAGCACTGATATATCAGTTTTCACACTTTCAATCAACTTCGAATGCTTCATACAGCTCAGAATATACACTTGGAACACCTTTGATGACTTCCGAACCAATTTCAAGCAATATTGCAGCAATATCGGCCTTCGAACAAGTCCAAAAAAACTTCGAAAATCTTTGAAAAACCTCAAACCTTGAACAACATCTTTGGACACAGTATTTCCTATTCAAACAATCTTTGGATGCAAGGCTGGACACATGGAACACTATTACGAGTTTGGTGTTTCAATGATATATTGAAACAATAGGACAAGTACTTTTGATATACTGTGACTCTTACCATCTCTTCAAAATGTATATAGACTTGTACTAGCTACTTAAAAAAAAAAAGGCAATCATCTTCCTCCCAGATCGCAGTGATTTGAGAGTTCAGTTTACTCTTATTCAGTCCGAAGTCTTGCATTTACACTAAATTTCTTTAAAAATCTTTGAAAATCCTCGCATTACACTATTTTCACTCTCATTTCCCTCAATTCACCTTTGCTTTGCTTCTATTACTTGTCTAGTCCCTCAATCTTGCATCTGAACATATTTTTGCACTCTGAATTCATCGATCTAGTCACAAAATTCTCTGAAATTCCATGAAACACATTCTTTTGGCTTTAAATTCCTTTGACAGGCAGTGCTTTTATAACTATTTAATGGTTGGTCTAACAGGTGACATCTAGAGGGCCTCGCATCCTTCCTCTGACTCATGTTATACCATCTGAAGCCATTTAGTAGGTTTTGTTTGGGTTTCTGGGTTGAGTATTATCAACACAAAATCTTGCTGTAGCCACACAGAAAGAAGACCAAGGCCTGGATTGCTGTTAAAAAGTACCTTGTTGAGCATGGATTTCGCCACAAGAGTATGACACCTGATGTTATACAGAAAAAGACTCTTGCTATGGTGACATATAAGAAGGTATGTAATTTGTCATTTCAGCTTGAGCTTATCTTTCATGATTCCATCACATCTTTAGAACCCAGACAGCCAGAATAGTGATGTGAGGGCAATACATTCCCTTATACATGGAAGTACAGATGGTATTGTGCTTGCAGCTCTTCTTGAGCAGATAGAGCACCATCTAGACACCATGAAAGATGTGGATGATACCAAACATGAGAAGATAAAGAATGTAAGTGGTGATTATCTGCAGTGAATTTATTGTTTTTAAAATCTGTTTTTGAAATCTTTTAGAAAGCAGATGAAGATCAGGAAGGAGGTTTTATGTGCTGCATCAATGATGACTCCACCACCATAAATATAAACATGGAGAGATACTTGGTCCTAATGAAAGCTGTGAGTCCAGAGGACAAAGACAACACAGACACTGAGGCTTTAGAACCTGATAAGATGAAGGCTGGATGCTCTATGAAGTGCTTATGCTCAGAGGATCATTAAAGTTCAAGCTCAGGTAGCTTCCATGGGCAGATCAAGAACTGGTATGAGAGGGAGTGTATAAAGCATGCTACAGCTACATCAGCTTTCATGGATACAATCCAAGCGCACTTGAAGAACACAGAGGACAACCAGAAGAAGACCATCAGCCATTGGAGAAACTTGTCAACAAAGTGTAGATTATTTAGTATGTACTATATTACAAACAAGACCCCAGGGTTGGAGTTGGGGCAATTGTATACATTATCCTACACATAAGCTGGTGAAGTTCAGGTTAAATGTTGATTAATCATGAAAGTACTCTTCTAAAGTGCAAGGTTCACAGTCACATGCTTGCGAGGTTTGATTGGGATGAACACAGTTGAGTGAATTTGTCAACAGCATGCTGATGTGGTAGTAAATACCCAATGGCAATGCAAAAATTTGATGTTTCCACCATGCATCCAAAAATGGCCAGACACAGACTACACCACCAAATGCATGTTCAACTTCAATGCACACTGAAGCCATAGCCTTATTCCATTCCAACTCTTCCTCTGTCCTCTGGTTGTGAGCAAAGGGGCTCATCAGAAGAGGACTGATGCCATATGCAGAGTCCCCAAACAATTGGAACTGACAATGCCATAGAGGCAGCCATAGCATGTTCAGCACATTTTTGCAGAAGGTCAGATAATGCAAGGAGGTGGCTATCATTGTGATGGCCAACTTCTGGTCCAAATAGGTGAGCAATGATGCCATTGACCAGTACAACAGCTTGATATTTAAATGCATGCACCTTTTTATGACTGCTGTACCCTTGACATTGAAACCATGTTGGATGGAACATTGCATGTATGGTGCAGTCAATGAAGCCCCAAATAGTCCAAATAGGTGCACCACAATAATAAGCTGCTTGAGTGTAATGAGTGAGGTCGCTTTAGCTCAGGAGATGTTCATGGTCAAAATCCAGCAGATAGCTCCATCTGTTGTTTAGGTATTTGCAGAGCTCATTTACAACTTTGGATATGGCAGACTGGGTGTGACAGTAATCTTTTTGCAGATCATACTGGTCTCTGGCAGATTTGAACTATGGAAAGAGTAGGCATAAAGCCTCAAGGGCAGTGAAATGAAATTGGTTATGGGTGATGAATAGAGTAGGGATGTTGAGAATCATGGCAAGATCACACAATTCATTAGCATAGAAACTGAAAAGAAATAACATTGAGCACTGTCACATGGTCAGATGTAGCTTTAGTTCACCAAAAATGGTACAAGCACTCCCTTGGCTATAGAGATTGTAGCCTCTCACAACAAATCTGTCTTCCTCCAATCTCAGGTCATGGTATATCTGTCACCCTCAGGTTGTCCACTAGAACTGGAGGTGGTACTGGAGGGGGGAAAAGAGTAGTATATGCATTGAAGATATGTAAAAGTTCATTATGACTGAAAATTGGACCAAGAAGAGTGAATGCAAGACTACACATACTTCTGAGCATCAGTATGTATGGTACAATTTGTTAAGAATCAAGACTACTGCTGGCAAATGACATCAGGCCAGTAAGGGGCCAGAAACACCATCAGTGGAGCCAGTGGAGCTGCCTGAGTTGTAATTGAAAATCTCAGTAAAAACAGTTGCAGATATGCTCTACTGCAATCATATTATTACTTACAGATTACATGATAGCAGACAGGTGGGTGATGGGAATATCAGTCATGTGTTGTTAAATGAATATAGTCATGTAATGACTAAGTGACCCACAGGCAGGTAATTATGATATGATATGATAGTAATAGGTCGACTATGTTATGTAATAACTCAGGGTCAGAGTAATCCAAACCTCACTGATGCTAAGGTGAGATGAGTAAAGTAAAGTAAAGTAGAGCAAAGACCATAAATGATATGATATCAAGTGGTGTAAGCTATGAGTACACAAGATGAGAAAGATAGAGTTATGAGGAACAAGAATTAAGAAAGTGTTACTGTTTTCTTTTGCTTGGGTGGGTGATGAGGAGCAAACTCACAGTTGACAATAACCCAAATTTGAGCCACTAATCAAATGGAAGCCACATGACAATTGTTAGCCAAATGTTGAGTGAGTCATTGCCACTGCATGTGAGTAAGATGCCAAAGATTATGATTGTCAAGGAAACATTCAACAGGTGGTATCAACCCTCAATAATAGAAATTTTGAGCAGAAGGCCAGTGGATGGAGTCAACAAAAAGGGACTTCAGCATGAGCCAAAGGTGTATGTCTTGGTTGTGATGGGATCCAAAAATCTGCAATGTGTTGGAGACAGAATCTTGCAGAGAGTGTGCAGAATTGCAATGGAGAGTTTGAAAGCACAGGCATTCTGCAAAAATGTGATGTGTGGACTCAAGGATGTGGCAACCAAACCGACACCACAGTTGAAAGCCATTGTGTAATCTGGATGATAATGTTAAGGCTGAATCTAGCTATTCTCTACTTGTATATAATTGGATTACAATAGAATAAGAAGATTGTGCTCGAAAGTAAGGGTAATCGGAGGGGATGTTGATCATATAGGTCAAAGCAGATGACAGAGGGATGAGAAGAAGGAGAATTTGAAGATTGCTAAGTTGTTTTCAGCGAAGAGAGAAATTGAGGAGTCAAAAAATCCAGAAAAGGGTGTATGGCACAAATTCATCCATAGTAAAAGTCAGCAAGAGAGCAGTGGGGATGGCCCATTGATGGTGGTGAGAATGGAATGCGAGATAATTGACTAGGTGGTTTAACTAGGAGGGTATGGTGTCATAATGAGTATGTGCCCAGACATAAGATAGAGAAGAAGAGGAAATGCCATGGTGAGGGGGCACCTCTAAAACCTCAGCATCTATTCTTGCAGTTGAAGTACAATCCTCAACTTCTTTTGCTGCCCCTGAGATGACCTTCAATATCCAGCAATAAAGAGACAATGCCAGGTGCAGGAAGAGGGCTTGTGGGGTGGTACAAAGGGGGTTTTGGAGGAGGTTGAGAGAGGTAAGATGGTCTGTAAAGATGAGGGGTTGAGGAGAGTGAGTTGGAAGATTGTGGGCAAGCAATAAGGTGACAAGATTGCCATATGCTTCTGCAAGATAGATATCTGCAGTGGAACAAAAAAAGTGTATGGAGAGTGGAAAAACATGGCTGTTACCAAAAATGGCACATGTGACAAAAAGGTGATTATGAGAAAGTATGACTTTTGACCCATCAGATGCGAATAGGTGAGGTGGTGCAGGATAAGAAGTGGATAATAATGAAAAATCAGCAATTCATTTCATGGTATTTTCTGTGAGGTGTTGTTGTGTTGAATTAGGTAATAGAAAGAGCAGTTGAGGGTATGAGATGTAGGGAGGAGAGGAGGAGAGGAATAGAAGCCAGGAGGAAATCATTGGCCAGTCATGGGTGAGATAAGGTTTGTGGAAGGTGAGGTTGAAAGAGGTGAAGGAGAATGGAAAAAGGAAGTGTGGAAAATAAAACCAATAACCAAATTGATGAAGGAAGACATAACAATTTTTGGTGAAGGCAGATAGGAGGCAGACAGAAAGATAAGGACAGAGAGGGAGGGTGGATGTGAGATTGTAGAGGTGCTGGAGAGAGATATCTCCAGAGAGGATGTAGGAGAGATGAGTATGGTGAATGGAAAGATTTAGTGTTTTGAGTACAGAGTAAGCAAAAAGCCATCAGCATGACAGATGGTGTTTTTATATTGGAGAGTGAGGTGTGATAGAGAGGGGAGGATGACAGAAATTCAACTGGCATGTCCAGTCTGCAAGTGTGATGTGAGTGCTTTACAGAAGGTGGTGATATGATGGTTGAGGTCATGCTGAAGACCAGACAGGGTGAGGGAGCTATTGATGTGGGCAATGGAAGGGAATCTGAAACCCTGTAAATGAATGGGGAGAAATAGCAAGGAGGAGTTGAAATGGAAAGGCATTCCAATGTAGTCATGGATCTTGTGAGCAATTTGCATATTGAGGGTGGCAGACTGTGAATCTGACAATGGTTGAAAGGCTAGTAGGGGTCAGATGCAGGAGATAAGTTTGAGGGACAACAGTCAGCAAAGAGCTGTAAGAGGAAGGGGCCAAGCAAGGTGGGGGAAGGTAAAATGAAAGATAAGATCTTGAATATGATAAAATTGTTGGAGAGGTTGATCAAACAGGCACACAAAGAAATGTGGTATGAGTGGTAACAACCAAAATAGAATTCTGGAAAGCTATAAGAGAAGAAAGATCAGTGTGATCAATGGAGGAAATCATGCAGGTCAACTGTAACACTATGGGGCCCAAGGGGTAGGAAAACTATCCCAAATTTCATACCTTTAGATAGTGTAAAATAATATATTTAGGGTAGTTTTCATGTATTGATAAACCCAAAAATGGAATAAGTTTCATCATGAGTTGGCATAAAAATCTACCACTAAGAGGAGTGAAAAAGAATGCTTTTTCTACCTGCAAGGGATGATTCGATGGGATAAAAACCTTCCAAATTTTGTCCTGAGTTCATCCCACACCAAATTCATCCCATGGGATAGTTTTCATCTTTATATGGGCATAATTAACACCCCTCTACCTGGGTTGAATTTCATCAACTTTCCAGGAGTTTAAGAGGAATAAAATAATCTGCCTATTATGTATTTTTATCCCATTAGGGATGTTGGCTAAATGAATTTCTTTTTTTTACAAAGAAATTTTCAGACCATTGATAGAATAGTTTCATCATGTATTAGAATAAATTTCAAGCCACTAAAATACAAAATCTACTCAAAAAAAGCAAAAAAATCCCTCTGGCCCCTGATGCCCCATCATTGTATCCCCATCAGCCCATTGTCCCATTGTGGCCCCATTGTCATCTCTGTCCCCCATTGTCCCATTGTCATTGTCCTTGTTGTCTCTGTTGTCATTGTCAGTGCCTGTGTCATCCTCACACCCCTCATACACCCTGTGAGCAGTTGCTTGCAGCAGTGTACCACCCCCCCCTCTCCCTTGTTGTCCTCACCACTGCCATTGTCATCCCCTTGTCCTCCACTTTGTCATCTCCCCATCCTCATCATTGTCTATCATGCCCCTTGGGGTTAGTGTTGTTAGTGTCCTGTGTTGTCGTCCCTCCATCGTCCCATTGTGGAGGGTGGCCTCATTGTCCTGCCATTGTTGTTGTCCCCCATTGTTGTCCCCCTCTCCCATCATTCTCCCCTCCTATCATTCCTGCTTCCCATGGTTCCCCCCTCCTGTCATTCTTCCCTCTCATCGTTCCCCCTCTTGTCATCCTCCCCCTCCTGCCAGTTCATTGTCAAGCACCCACTATCACCCTGCGAGTAGGGGCTTGCAGCAGTGGGTGGTGGGTGGTGGCTTGAGGTCATTATTGTCATAATTAGTAACTAAAAGGTTTGTTAGTAAAAATAAATGAAATGAGAAGAAAAAAAAAACATGCCAGTGGCTCAAGACTGACAACATTTCTTGGGCCTTTTTTTGGTTTGCCTCATTGATCCCCCTCTCCCTGTATCCTGTTGTTGTTGTTGTTGTTGTCCCCTGTTGTTGTCCCTCTGTTGTTGTTGTTGTTGTCCCATTCTTGTCCTTGTTGTTCCCCCATCCCTCTCCACCTTCTTGTGCCCGCATTGCATTGGTGTGCCGCTGTCATTGTCATTGTCCTCTCCCATCGTTCACTTGTTCCATCCCAGTGCTTTCACTCCCCCTTGTCATCCCATCATAATTGTCATCAATGTATCATAAAAGGTTTGTGAATAGAATAAGAAAGAAAAAAAACATACCTGTAGCCCAAGAGACATCAATGCATCAACAATGTCTCTTAGGCCCTTTTTGCATTTGGTTTGTCTTCATCTTGTCATTATGTTGGTGTCTCATCATTGCTATTTGTATCATTTTAGTTGCACCTGTTCCCACCCCATGAGCAGTTGCTTGCAGCAGTGGTTCTTGGATAGTGGCTGTATTTGTCATCACTGGGGTTTTGGGCTGTAGTGTCATTAGAGATTAAAATAAAATGTGTCATTAATAATGAGAAATGAGTCAGTTATAATAAAACAACCAAGAACATTTTAGAAAAACATACCAGTAAATGAAAATAAATGAGAAAGAAAAAAAACTTACCTGTGGTCCAAAAGATGTCAACGATGTCTCTTGGGCCTCATTTTAGGAGTGGGTGGGGGAGTGGTGGTGGTAGTGGTGCAAGTGGTGAGTGGTAGGGTGGTGGTAGAGGTGGTAGAAGGGAGGCAGGGCCAAGTAGCTGCCATTGCATGTGCATGATATGGATGTTACACACTTAATACATTGGTGTGTCATAGAAGAATGCTGATTTGAGAGGGTTGTTGTGAAGGGGAGATCAATGACTTGAAAATGAATCCACAGCCATAGGACTCTGAATGCACCACATTCCATCTGATCTGCACAGTTAACCAGAGTGCCACCTAGTTAGTACCACAGTGGGGGACCACATGGGGATCCTGGGTGCATTGTAGAAGAGTTAAGTTATCCCTACCTGCCCTCATGCAATCAGTCACATGACATATCTGTAGGGCTACATATCTATATCCGACATACCCAACACATCAACTTCACATGCAATATCAACCAGGTTCTCACATATTCACATGCCCTTTCTTTCTCTTCCAACATTTGCAGCAGATATGGGATGAAAATTTATTCCAAATTCATCCACCCTAAATTCAGCCATTTATGTTGGGAAATTCACATTTTAGCACTTAAATGGCTGAAAACCCTACCATGCCAGGTCCACAGTGTAAGTCATGAGAAGGAAGTTGAAGATTGTTAGTAGGAAATTCTGGAGCTTGATGGGCATACAGGCAGCTCTTTTGCCACTCAGTTTTCTACCTATATGTGGCTTGAAAAAAATGATCAGCATCTCAAGCTATGGACAAAAGAGTAGGAATAAAAGTGGAGAATAAGAGACTATCATCCATTGCCTCAACCATTGTGAGGGGTTGAACAATATGGTCAAGGGGAGTATGTAGAGTGTGTTGAGAGGCAATATGAGATCATAAGCGAAGGCATCCATGCAGGTGGGTTGATAAATTGGATAACCAACAGTGGCACATGCTGGTGGTTAGAGTGCATTTGAGTGGAAAAAAAGAGTCCCCCTGTTTTGTGACTCCATTAACAATGAAGGGATCTGTGAAACCATAAGCAGTCTTAATGGAATAAGGAACCTCTGTCTGTGAAGATTGATCCAAAATTGCGATTGAAGCTGGTAACCCATATCCAGTGAGGGCATTGTAAAAACTCTGAGGTTCAAGCATGTCAAACCCTTTCTTCTGGTCACATTGTAAGATGTACAGGGGAATATTCTGTTGTAATGCCCATTTCTGGACTTGAGCAATGACAGAAAGTAGATCTCTCCCCTGGACACCTGGCTGTGTAGCCACCTGGCAACTGGGAATAATCTGTAAGTGTGAGAGATAATGGGATAGAAGAGCATTCAGCCATGCAAATCAGAGATTAAGGAGAAGATTACTGGAAGCAATACCACAATAATTAGAGAAAATATTTTACCCACACTTGTGAATAGTAGATATGTGGGTGGGTTTGACATAGCTAGGAAAGTGAGAAGAAGAGATAATATAGTTAAGGAGAACTAGAATGTGAGAAAGGAGTTATCACTGAGGATACATAGGGAACATTTCTCCCAATCATCTGGACCAGGGGTTGGTCAACAATTCCCTTTCCCTAAAATAAAACAAAGGTTAAAAAGGTCCAACAAGGTTGGCCAGACAAATGGATCATGATGAAGTTGAGAAGCCACCATGGTAGCAGAGGGTGCAGCCATCCAAGGCTTTGGTTGAGGTGGGTGTTGCAAGCAATGATACAAATTGGTGAAGTATTGGGTGGTGATATTCTTGATGTTTTCTGGGCCAGTCACTATGTTATCAAAGCCATTATAAGAAGAATAAACAAGGGCTAATGGTAAAGAGGAAATTTTGTTAGGGAAGAAGGGCTTGGCAGATCCTCCATGTAGAAAATTCTTGAGGTGAAAATCAAAGGAGCATGTTTGGGAAGGCAAGTTGCTCTGCATGTTTTTCTGCATAGGCAATTTTATGCAGTGAATGATGAATATCGCAGAAATAATCCTAGAAATAGGAAAGGTCATTGAAAGGAGAGGGGTGGGAAGAGAAAAACACATTGAAATATGCATAAACCCAGGAATCAGAAGGAAAACCTGTGCCATGGTTGATAGCAGAAAGCAGGCAGTTGACCCATTGAAGTTCAGTAAGAATGATATGAATGCTTGGATTCGTGGGTTTTTTGGACACTTCAGGTTGATGTGATGGTAGTAGGAAAGTGCAGCAGATTGAAAGGCTTGAGTAAGGAGTTGATAAAGTTGATGGAAGGAATCATCATCAGAAACTTGAGGGGGAATACTTGGGTGATAGGCTAGAAAGGCATCAACTAGATTTGAAAAATGAGATAAACAAAATTACTGTGATTTAGGAGGATGTCAAAAATGAGGATAATATTTTGAGGGAAGAATCTCATCAGGTATGGCCAATGATCCACCAAGGTTAGGAAGTGAAGTCAGAATGGTAGAAGACATAACAGGCTGATGATCTGTGCAAGGGACAAAGGTATGTAGGGTCTCTATAGTAGCAGCTGAAACCCCAGTGTAAGAGGATGCAGCATGATCAATGATGGAGCAGCCTAGAGAGTGGGTTTGTTGCTGAGGAAGTATGGGAGAAGAGTAGATGTAATCAGATTGAACATTGTGGTCAGAAATAGTAGACCAAAAATCAATCCCCCCTGCAGATTGGAGAAAGGAAGTGTAGAGTAGAGTTGTTGGGTGAGAAGTACATATACAGTATGGGGAAGCTGTAGACTTAGTGGATCAAAGAGTTGCATTACAATCCCCTATTAGGGAGTGACACAGGTAACCCCCAGGTATATTTTTTCATACCTGTACCTGTACCTGTGAACACCATACCTGCATGGATAGGGGTGCAGTGTCACCCATGGGTTTGGAGGGGTTTCTGTAGCTATTTACAGGTTTGTACATAAATATATACTTTAATGATCTAATTACATTAAATTAATATATAGACAAAGAAACTTCTCCTCTCATGTTTGGAGTGAAGGGGGGGGGGGGTTGTAGTCACTGAGATTGGAATGAGAGGTTCCCCCACTCACATTTGCAGTGAGTGGGGGGGTGGGGCCTGTAGTTGTCCAGAATGAAATAAAAACCACCCCTGCTCACATTTGCAGTGAGAGAGGGGGTGGTGTCTGTAGTCATAGAGAATGAAACAAGAACCCTCCCCCCCTGCCTATATTTGCAGCAAAGGAGAGGGTGGTCATCATTGTTGTCATAGAGAATGAAACAAGAACCCTCCCCCCCTGCCTATATTTGCAGCAAAGGAGAGGGTGGTCATCATTGTTGTCATTGTTGTCTAGAGTAAGATGAGTATCCCCCCTAGTGTTTGCAGGTCCAGTTGCCTAGACTGAAAAAAAAGACCAAAACTGAACCAAATGCAACCACAAAAGACTGGACCAGCAGTTGTGGTTGCACCAATCCTGAGACTTTTTGGTTGCCAGTCACAGGGTTTGATGTAATTTGAAAAGACTGATGAAAACCAGTTCACACTGGTTGCAACCAGTCTTTTACCTACATATGAAGGCTACATACGGTACATAAAATATATATTCAATAGATTGGTCTTGGATGCCAGGGTGAAAGTCTAGTTAACAAAGTTCTGACTGCAAGTAATCACAATGCTTTCATTGGTGCCTTTGTGCATGTGTTGCCTTTGCCTTTTGTGGTTGCCATGTTTCCTTTTGCCATGCTGTGCTGACATGTGTTGTTGAATTTCGACTTTTATTTTCAACTTTGTTTGGTAGTGTAGCACCAAAGAAAGCAGCCCCAAAAAAAGCATCAGCCACACAATGTAACAAGAACAAGGGAACCCGGAAGTGAGCAGCAGATGATGAATTCTTAGTGGAATCTTCTGATGAAGAGTCTGATCATAGGCCATGTAAAAAGAAATGTGCAAAGGTAGCAGCAGAAGATAATAACAATGACAAGGGTGAGGTTGGTGATAAGGATGAAGATGAATCTGAGGTAGAGCAGAAAGGTGGGCACAAATCCTCAAATGACTCCAAGGTATGAAAATCACAGTCAGTCTGCTATACACAGAGTTAACATTTTACAAGGGTGATGGGCTTCAAGGTCATCACTGCATATCCATCCCCTCGGAGGTCTATACCAAGAAGGAAAAGGCTAGGGATCTTCGACTCATCTACACTGACAAAATCAAGGTGACATTAATCCTGGATAATTGTGTGGAGACACCAAGCAGATGCTGGTGTAGCATATGCAACTAAGTCATAATCTGTGAAAATATAAGAATTCTTGCTGAGCTTTGATAGGAACAATGATGAATTTGTGAAGAGGTTTGAAAAGCGAAAGGCATTCCACACTGGCGGTAACTCCTCCTGTTGGCAACACATTCATCAGCATTATAAAATATACCAATAATGGTGCAAAGCAGCAAACATACTGGAGCACCATTGGGCAATCCCTCACATAATTTGGAAGAAAATGGAAGATGAATGAATGGGGAAGAAGGTGGGGAGGCAAGGAACATTGGATGGGTTTGTTGGAAAGCCAGCGGGACCAATTGTGTATATGCGCAAAATATCCTTCATGTGGTGACTCAGTTTGTTGCAGTCGATGACCAGGTAAGTACTCACCAATAGAACAAATTCTTGTATCCTCATCACCTGCCTTAGTCCCTTTCCATTGCAAACAAAATGACATTCCAAAACTGCTTGGTCACAATGCGACCAAAGTCGATGTTACAAGATCTGCTAACAATGCATGACATGGTCAATCATCTGCACAAGGAGTTTGTTAAGTGGTTGGCACAGCTTAAAGAAGACATTGACATATGTACTTATATTCAAATATGCCAGGGAATTTTGAGACTCACCAACTTTTATTACAGGCAGCCCCTGGTCTAATCTCCACAACAGCAGATATGTGGACTGTTGATACCATGAAGGTGGCTTCTCTTGGTGTAACTGCACATTGGATTGAAGTGAAAGGGGAGACATGGGAGATGTGCTCAGAAGTTATCAAATTTTGACCAGTGTCAGAGGACCATAGTGGGAAGAACTTGGGGTGATACTTCGTGGGTGTTTGTGATCGAATTGGGCTAATGAATATGGAACGATCTAAGGTACAACATTAATTATCTGATCATGATAGATATCTGATGCCTTAACAGCTCCACACCCTTACTCTCAACAATGCCTCAAGCAACATGACAAAATGTGAAATGATTGAAGCTACGCATGGACGATGAAATCTTCCCATGTAATCTGCTGAGGAGAATTAACTTCCATAAGCTTCTCATCAACTTCTTGACTCTTATCCACTAACCTATTATTACAGTTGTTTAGGTCATGTTGTCAACCTTGCAGAAGTTGACATAATGACCCATATCACCAAGATTGCAGCGGTGGAAACAGCGACAGCCATCTGGGAGTATGACCCATCCCTGCCTGACAACCATGTACTGAGTGGTTTATTGGATGTAATTGTGGCTATTCAGACTCTCGCAATCAAGGTTGGTCATATTAGTTTTTGCCATCTCAGTTCCCTCACTTGCCACAGATTCAATCATCTGGACAGTGTATTGAAGCATTTGAGAAGCTACAACTCGAATGCGGCTTTCAAGACTCACTCAAAATCCCTCTTCACAGCAATGTTAGGTGGGGTACTGCTCATCGCATGCTCAGTGTATCATACAAAATTTGTCAGGTATGCTGATCTCTTATATTTCCTCTATTCTTTATCTAAATGACTAGTAGCCCATCAATTTATTTATTGCAGGTGCTGATCATCAATACGGTCCTATCACAACTATCCAATGCAATGGCCAGATCTCAAAACACATCCTATGGTCAGCACTCACATTCTCTGAGATAGACTGGGAACAGTGATGATACTCAACCTGGAAACCCAAACAAAGCCTACTAAATGGCTTCGGATGGTATAACACGAGTCAGAGGAAGAGTGCGAGTTGGTACTAAATATCACTGCTGATTTCCAAACATTGTTGTTAGTGAGGCGAATTTATGAGGGATGGTGCAAATAGTCTGTATAGGCATATGAAGGTGTTTGAAAGAGTTTGAAATAGATTCAAAGATGTGTAAAATAGTTCGAAGTGGGCTTGAAGAAGTTTGAAGAGGTTCATAGTATATTGATGAATGAGTTTAGTGAATGTAAAGTGTTTGTCAAAAAGCGATAGTCAATGTGTGATAAAACAAGGAGCGAATATGATAGTTTTGAAGAAGTTCACAATATTTCACAGAACTTAGAGATATGATGCAAAGATAAGACTCAAGAGAATGACTCTTAAATCTGACTGTAGTGGAGAGGGTAACTGATTCTCTGTTCCCCACTTGTGTTCTCTGTTTTGTAACTAACACAACTCTATATACAAAATGAAGAGATAGTACTAAAAAGGAAATAAGAACATGTGTAAAACATGAGGCAATATATCAAACAATGAGGACTTGTAGATCATGAAACAAATGATAAATGATAAATGATGAAATGTATAGTGTTCCCATATAGTAAAAGTACTTATCTTGTGCTTCAATATATCAATGAAATATAAAAATGCACTTATCACATTCTAACTCTTTTGTAATCTCTCCTTGTGTCTGGTAGTGCTTGATATGCAATGGAATTACTTGTCCCAGATGTGCAGCATGTATCAAAAGTGTTTCAAAACAGCTATATGGCAGCTGATATTGTTCAAAATGCTGTGAAGTTGTTCAAAGTATCGTGAAATAGTTTGAAAGCATTTGAAATATCTCGAAGTCATCCAAAATAATGTGAAATAGTGTGAAATAGTTCAAATCGATTTCGTGGTGTTCATAGCAATTTGGAGTGCATGTCGTAGTGTATAGATACAATGAAATCCTTTTCCAGACCTTATAGCATGCAGTGGACCTATCAACAGGTGATGGAAGCATGCAAGATTCTGGCTGCATGTCCACATGTAATCATAGCAACAACACAATTACTCACTCCCATGATTCAGGACTCCAACTGAATTCAACAAATGTTCTCAGCTGAAAAGTGGCTGACACTGTGGTGAGCTCTGCCTGCCATTGAAGAGCTTCAAACTGCTTGGGAAGCCAAATGCGACAATCCATGCTATGCAATGTACCAAATTGTAATCAACAATAGACTTGTGAAGCTGAACAAATACTACTTGTGGTTTGATGAGAAGTCCGCATACATCTTAGCCCTTGGTATGTCTTGTTTGATAATCTTACAGCCTTTCTGATGTTGATACACTAGTGCTACATCCATACTTCAAGCTTGCTTACATCAAACTGGCATGGGGAGGTGCAGAGGAACAAGCAGCAGAGCATCAGAATGGGAATCGACTGGCAAAGAACTGGCAAGATGAGGCACAAAAGATACTCGAGAGAATGGTAAGTTGTGCACTTCCATCAATGTTCCTGCCCTGACTTATTCTATGGTTCTAGATGGAACGATACTGGAAGGCCCATCCAGCTGCATCCACTAGTGATGTAGCACAACCTAACGAGATGTCCATCTTATCTGAGTTTGATTGCCATCGCCTAGCCCTGCTTTAAAGCCAAGATGAAGATGAGGGATGGCAACCGGAGATGCATCGATATTTGAAGGACCTAGCGGCTGATGTTATGAAGGATACTGATATCATAAAATGGTGGCAGGTACATGCTTGCATCATTGATTGGGATCAGTGACACCAATTGATGATATTTACAGAACAATGGGGTGCTGTATCCCACCCTCCATCATATTGTGATTGATTATCTTCTCTGTCAAGCATCTTTGGTACCTTGCAAACATCTTTTTTCTGCTGGGGAAGAAGTTATGACAAAATGACAGGCTCAACTTGGGGCAGCATGGTTTGAAGAGCTGCAGATGATGAAGTCTGCTTTGAGGAACAACATTAAGAACCTTGCAGCCTGGAACTCAGCACAGGTGGAAGAGATTGATAATGAAATGTGAGAGTATGAAGATATGTTGATAGCAGACTGGAACTTTGAGGAGTGGGACAAATCCATTGATGAACTCATTATTAACTAGATAGACTAATTTTACTTGTCTCTTTCTCAATGCCATACTTATGAATATATTACTTCTTTGCTATTCAACACATTTTCAAGCAAGTTCTCAGTACAGGTACTTGTGGCATCGACGTACAAACCTGTGAGCAAGCCGGTGGCCAAGGATAACTCCTACTAGTACAATCTAAATCTAACAGATATATTATTCTGTTCTACATTCCAGCTCATCTTCTCTACTTACTAAGTAGAGAAGATGAGCTTTATTGAACCCATCACGTCAACACTCAATACTTCCGAGTCAAGTAGTAGCTTCAAGATGCAACACCTGTGATCTCTGAAGCATTGCTACTCCCATTCTAAGATATTCAGTCCTATTCCATCATTATTATAATCCCTTACCTCTCATTCTATGATCTTCACCTTCTATGGTATTATCCCTGACCTCTCGTTCTATAATCTTCACTCTCTAGTACGATGCATAACAGATTACTAACTTCTGATCTCCAGGTTACTCTAATCAGATAAGATGAGATAACACTTGAAGCAGAGCTTCACAGACATGCAAACAGTCATGAGTGTTTTTGTCAACTATTCTTTCTTCCATTTCCTTATCACCTCATTATCACCTACCAAGTGTAGGATGACTCTGTCTTCTACAGTCAACCCTGCTTCTGGACACACAATCCCTACTGGCAAAAATGAACTTTCTCTGTATCTTGATGGCTCTGAAGAACTTGATGTGAATGCTGCACTGGCATGGTGGCATTGGTGTGTAAGTTCATTTGATTGTATACTCTCTGTGCTGCTTCTAATCTTTCAGTAGCAGAACCAAGCCAAGTTCCCTCTTCTCTTCAAAATAGCATTACAGCATGTTTGGACGACATCTGACTCTCTACACCGCTGCTCTTACACAACTCTAGAGTCTAATCTCAATGAGCTATAAGGATTGTAATATGGTATAGAAAGACTGGTCCAGACCAAAGGTAGGACCAATGAGAACTGGTCTCAATTGGTCTCAAAGATGACTGGTTGAAACTGGTTGGTATACTACAATTGGACCAATGTGAACTAGTCCTATACAGTTCAGTCCAGTTGTCTGAAAAGGAGGCTGCAGTCTCAACCGGATGCAGTTGTGGTTGTGGCCAGTTATGGTCTAAAAACTGGACTGAACTGGACCTTAAAACACTAATCCCCTCCTCTCATGTTTGGAGTGAGTGAGGGGGGTGGTGCTATTAGCATGTTGTGGTGGTCATTCAGGGTGGGGGTGTGTACCTTGTGGGTGCCCCACTACATGGGCCTCCTGGCACCATCCTCCTTATCTGCCATTGTTGTGTTCACCCCCCATTGTTGTTATGGTCTCCCCATCCATCATTTACAATGACAGAGAGGGTTGGTGGTGTCTGTCATTGCCAAGAATAAAATCAGAAGACCCTTTACTCATGTTTGTAGCAAGGGAGGGGGTGTCATCATCATCATTGCCTAGAACATAAGCAAAAGCTCCTCTACTCACGTTTGCAGTGAGGGATGGTGGTGGCCATCATCATCCAAACCATAAACAGAACTCCCTCCACTCGTGTTTGCAGCAAGGGGGGGCGGGTGGCTGTTGTTGTCCAGAACAAACATTGTTGCATTGACAAACAATGATTGTTGTTGTTGACTGTAATCAACAATGTCATATGATCAGCTACCTGACTGGCTGTTGGTATCTGTAAACCTGTGGGTATGGGTATGGTATTGCCTTGGTACAGAAATCCAAACCTGTACCCATACCCATGCATACCTGTGACTGAATTGGTCTTGTGTTACCTGTACCCATTGATAGGTCCACCTTGCACTCTAAGGTCTGGGAAGACTTCCAAATGCATCAACACATCATGACACATGCTCCCAACCCCTATGAACCCTACAAAATCACTCTGAAATAATTTTGAATGATTTTGAACTATTTCAAATGACTTCAAATGACTTTGCAACACTTTGAGTGAGTTCGAATGACTTTGGCCACCATATGCCTATTCGCACCACCCTTCAGATACACACAGTACACCTTGCACAAGTTAGTGCATCACATATTGAGCACCACCAGACACAAGGAGATACAACAAAGGGCCTTTAGGACGTGATTGTGGCACTTGGACATTTCCATGATATATTGGAACAATAGAACAAGTAATTTTGATACATTGTGACTCTATATGTTTTTCTTCTCATCATCTCTCATTTATTTCATGATTTGCAAAGTTCTTTATTGTTTTGCATCTTGCCTCATGTTGTCTACATGTTTTATTTCCTTTTAAGTACCATCACTTCAAAATGTATATAGACCTGTACTAGTTACTTAGAAGAACAGAGAAAGACATTGTCCTCTCATATCCATTATCTGATTTAAGAGCAATACTCTTGAGTCCAAGCCTCACATCACAACTCTAAGTTTTGCAAATTGTCACAAACTTCCTCAAAATTTTGTACTAACCTCTCAAAACTATTGTCTGCTGTCTATCACACATTGTTATTCTTTCATGTCATTGCCATTAATTCATATTTTTTTTAAACTATTTCGCATTACTTCATACCTCTTCAAAACCCTTCAAGCACCTCTTCAAAACCCATTTGCACACTCCTGGTTAACAGCAGTGATATTTAGTACCACCTTGCACCCTTCCTCTAACTTGTGTTAGACCATCCAAGACCTTTCTAGTAGGTTTTGTTTGGGTTTCCATGTTGAGTATTATCACTGTGTCATTCCCCATCCTCTATAATGGACCAAGAAAAGGGTGCCAAACAACAAAGATCAGTTAAAGCAGGCCAAAATTAGATATCATCATCAAAGGTAGTTCTAGGATTCCAAGAAGCATAAACCCCTATAAAGTGGTGAATGAAGCCCTGTCCAGTAACAAGAGGTATCATGATGTCAGGAGCAACTACATGTCTCTTTAGAGAGTAAGGCAACAAAAGAGGTTGTACATTGAAGAGATGGCACTTCACCACAACAATAATTCCCCATTTGCCATAACCATGGGCAAGAGATGGGTGCCCTGGTGATTCGTGAAAATCATAACCAGGCATATCCAGCTGAGAAGTAGTATGCTCAGTGAATTGAGTCTCTTGGATCACAATCACATGTGGTTTAATCAAGTGGGCAAAGAAGTTCATAGTGCTGATCTTCATGGGATCAGAAAGACCATTAGCATTAATAGAAATTGCCCAAAAAGAGACTGGAGGCAGAGAAGCTGATACATTTATACAGGAAGCAGACAGGCAAATAATGATGAATAAAAGAGCATGGGGGGAGAAGGAGAATAAAGACAGAGAGCAAACATTTTGTTATCATCATTTGTAATGAGAAAGGATAGCAGAAAGCAATACAAAAATAGAAATGAGGTAGCAGAAAGAGAAAAAGAAAGAGAAGAAACAATAGAAGTCAACATACTCCCAGAGTAACAAACATAATTTGGTGGAGAGATGAAGATAGCAGAGAGACATGTTACTATGGAAGTATATAGCTTAAAGACTTTAGAGTAAAGGAATTGAGGAAAACATACCTGGTTGGTATTGCTGTCAACCTCCATAGAAGGCAGATGACCCTGCTGATTCTCAGGTAAGTCTGAGGAATCAGTGTCAGTGTCAAGGTGGGGGCACTTCAATGGAAGATCAGATAAAGAGGTAGAAGGCTGGAGAGAAGCAGGTGGTGGAGGTAAAATTGTGCTTGCATGGCAACCAAATCATGAGTAATTCTGTTGACTGAGTTGTGCAAAAGAGTAAGCTTTGCAGTGAGGTTCGCAATCTTTTGTATGACTAATTCCCATGCTTCATCATCTGTCATAAGTGCAAGTAGAAGGTTGGTGGTGGAAAGTGAAGAAAAAAGGTTGTTATTTTTGCTCTGAGCCATAGTGAGTTGTGAGTTGGTAAGCATGAGGGAGAAAAGGCTGGCAATGTTCGTGGCACAAACTTAGAGTTGGATAACTGGGAGATGAGACTTTGATGGTCAGTAATGAGCCTGCCAACAGTAGATTGTTGTTTAGATGTTTGCACATATTTGTCAAATTCTTTCAAATTCTTTGGCAATGTTGCCTTCCACAACTATCACCATCATTCTTGTCACTCTGCCAGTACTTATTATGACTGACACCAATCATGAATTCCAATCCCTTCAAGGGGTAAAGTTCCTTTCTATGCATCATGCATTGTCAACCCACTCTCTGTTACCTGTGTGGATCTGTGAAGCATCATTTCCAGCAGCTGGATCTCCTGCCAAGATGGTGGCATCTGGTCAGCCCCATCCGCCACCACCATTGCAATCAATAACATCGTTCCAAAAGCCTCACACTGCAACAAGTGGTAATTTCCACATTATTCTGTGCCAACATCTATCCATCCAGTCCCTTGTCACAATTGTTGATACCCATGTGTTCTTCACATCTTCCCATTCTGTAGAGTCACCACTGCTGACTTAAACACAGCACCTTCCAGTTGCCTTTGATTTTGTCTTGTGTTTGCAGAGACAGACAATCCTTCACAAATGTTCTTCCACTGTCCCAGCTAAACATATTGCCATCTCTACTCACATTGCATCACATCATGAAGAAAAGGACTGCCTGAAAATTGTTGCCTTTGAGCAGTATGCAGGAAGTAAATACCCTTCAAATTCTGCAACCTTAAATTAGCCCTAACTAAATTCATGTGGTGTATTCTAGCATCTTATGAGCGTCAAATGATATTTTGTCAACAGGTGGTAGATATGCAGCATATTGACTCATGGCTTGGAAGTGAGGGTCCCAGAGAACTATTCATTAATATACCAAGGATAGATGAACAATGATGTGTATGGTGATCTAGTAATTACAAAGAATCATCAAAGATGTACTATTGAAAAAGCTACATACTGTGGAGATATCACTACAAGTGCAAAGACTATGAAAGATTGTGCAGGTGAGACAGAGACCTGGTAAGACAACCCCCATGAGACAAAGACCTGAAAAGATACCCAAGAGACCACTATCCATGAGACAAAGACCTAAAAGACCAGCCCCAGGTTTTGCTGATGTGTGGACTGTTCATGGGTTAATGTGAAGTGATTGCTGAATCAGCATACCATGGGTAAAAGGAAACAGAATCTTCATTCATATGAGATACATTTGGACTGGCTACATAGCTCATTTCAGCATCATTGTCCCTTTGTGTGATTTTTGCATGTTCTTTCCCTTTTCTGAACTTTTTGTTCAGAGGTCAATCACACCTACAGTTCTCGGTCTTATGACTGAATCTTCCACACTTGCTGCATTTGGGTTTTCCTTTATAATAACATTTGAAGGTTGGATGGTTGTCCTTCCCACAAATACTGCACTTTGGTTTGGCTGTTGTACTAGTACTGCTGACTGTGATAACCCTTACATAGCAAAAACAGCAAAATTATATAATAGGACAAACCAGAATCAGGTGTGACAGATGAGGTTGGCTCTTCTGCACTGTGCAGTGAATAGCAAAATGTTCAGTGCTTATTTTTCTACAAGATCTACACCAGCAGAAAGACAAAGGTCTCAAGAACACATTTCCCAACATACATGAGGTGCAAAATTTTGTTGTTGGGAGAGTGGACATTGTCAAATGTTCTTGCTATTTGACAGACTTTGTCCCAAACCTCTCTCTGAACCTAGGCACACAGGAAAATTTTTTACATTAAATTTAACCTCAGTTTATATATTCTTGTCACTGCATGGACCATTATGTCAACAATCTTGTACAAGAATTATACACTTTTTCAAGAATGTGGACCTGTATTGAAAAAGTGATGGTGCTTTATGACTTATTCACTTTAAAAAGTGTAAGGGGAAAGGAAGGTGCCCCAGGTGTCTGGGCAATTTTCTGTGTTTGCCCCATATTTTTTTGTATTTTATTTTACTCTATTCTGCCTTTTCTATGATTTTCTATGATTTTATTCCTATTTTATGATTATATTTCAACTTTTTCCATGTTGGTACATGTTGACAGTTCTATTCTTAGAGGCAGGACCCCTTCTGGATGTTTACCCATTAAGGTGACATTATCCCACAGCTTGATCTGCCTATTTCCACCTTTTTGCTATTTTTAGCTTACTTTTGATTTTCAGGTCTATCACATATACTGGACATCAACAGATGGGTCCTTAGAGTTTTCTCTTTGGATTCCCCTCTGTTAGGTGCACCTGAAGTGTTCATATTATGTAGTATAATGTTTACTTTGGATTCCCCTCTGTTAGCTCACTATTAAGTAAGACTTTGAGGTTACCCTTACAATTGGGTATTAGACCAGATATTTCATCTGCTGTCACCAGACTCTCCCATTATAATTTAAATCTTTCAGAACAGCACATGATGGCTGCTAAGCACATCCTCAGATACCTAATTAGAATTAGATCCTATAAATTATGTTTGATGAATCATCCAATGCTGGACTGATAGAATATTCTGATTCTGATTGGGATGAAAACAAGGATGACAGACACTCAACCACAGGTTTGGTGTACTTTATGGCAAATGCACCAATATCTTGGGTTTCAAGTAGGAAACTGCATGGGTTTTACCCATGGTGTTCCCATGCTTTTATTTTTTAATTTATTCAATGAGTTTTGCATAAAAAATCATGAAAAAAATGATTTTCTGGTAGCTATTCAATGGGTGCTTGTGATACAATATAATATATTTTTTAACCTTGTCACATGAAATATGTCTCCCAACTATTGTTTTATGCATTGGATCACAGGGAGCCAAAAAAAGCTTCCAAAAAAACAATTATTTCATGATTTTTCATGCAAAACTCATTGAATAAATTAGAAAATAAAAGCATGGGAATCCTGCAGGTAAAACCCATGCAATTCCCTAGTTTCAAGGTGACAAAGGACAGTGGCCTTATCATCCATGGAAGCCAAATATATGGCAATTTCAGATGCCTCCAGACAATGTGGTTGGCTAAGGTCAATGCAACATAAAATTGGATACATCTTGATGAATCCTACTCCAATTTGTTCAGACAACAATGGTTCAATATTTCTTGCAGTTAATCCTGCTCATGATCATTGAACAAACATATGTATTGACATTTGCTATCATTGCATCACTGAATTCATTGAGGATAAAAATGCATCAACATATCATATTGATACAAACAATCAAGTTGCAGATATCTTCACAAAGAACCTTGACTAAATCAAAATGAGTAGATTCATAACCAAATTAGGTTTGTATTGAAGTTACATTACTGTGGAATAGTGGGCAGTGGGCACATGTGTTAAAGTTACAGACAAATCTTCTAATGCCACTAAATCATAAACTCCAACCTCCACATAATGTTTGATCACCCTCTCACATCCTCCAATACAGTATTGCTGGAATCACCATCAGCAGTCTTCTAGCAATAGCTTCATTCTTAGTGGCTATTCATGCAACATACATCTTATGCTATCCACAAACTATCCAGGTTGATATCATCACCCTAGAACAACTTTGACACTCATTGATGTTTTCCCCATGATTGGTGAGCACCATAATGATGTATGAAGCATAAAACGACTCACATACAGTATCAATTGAGGGGGAGGGTTGGACATACATTACATAACAATCCATTCATAAGCACAATCACACACATCTCAGTAATCACCAACATTCCTTACTAATCATATACTTACAAAGCATCATAGCAGTACTTGTAGTATATTATGGAACATTCTAAGACATAGTTCCTACAGTATATAAGTCCTGTAGAATACACTTATTAAATAAGAGTTTTTACCCAATCTTCCACATACTGCACTGTTAAGATGAACATGATAGAATTGTTTGTGCATCTGTCAAGTTCAAACCTGATGAATGTGTCCTCTACTTTTGAATGGTATTGACAGATTGGAAATATACAACAAATGTTTGAAAAAGATAACAAGATAAAGACCTGAAATGTTTCCCATGAATGGTAACAAACTGAATATCTCCCACACCTGCAGAAAGAAAAGATAAGGCACAAGAAAAAAAAATAGGCAAATTAATGACTCCCCATGCTTCTTACTATGTATCTGCTCTTTCATCCCTGGCTTAAACTGCAGTAAGTCCTTAGGAACCTTCCAACTTGACCATGGTGCCCACCATGTCACTATCATGATCTTTGGTCAAGCATGAGGTATGTAACAAATTTTAAATGGTTCAAGCTTGGAGATAAGTGCCCCAAATGCCTTAGTAAATGGAAGCTCAGTTGCAGGTTTGTCCAGAATGTGCCCAGCCCATTTACCACCCTCGTCAACTGTCATGAGCCTATCATCTAATATAGACATCCGATCAGAGACTGTGAACATCGTCAGATGGATCTACCACATCACCTTATAAATTATGTTATGCAATGAAATGGGACAGCAAGCTTGAAGAATGTTGTGAAAAGAAAGGCATGGGACTTTAACAATAATATTTAACTTGACTAATGAGTATACAAGGACCACATTGTGGGAAACCAAATGGACTGTCGCGAGACTCCCCGAGAAGAGTAGCTACAAAAGGACAGTAGACTTGAGGGGAACAGGCTTGCGCTCACGAGGCCGACGGCGTTATGGGTAAATATGATGCAACAAGTATAAATATATCTGTGCTTAATTACGCGTGCATTCGTCATTGTGCGCGCATCGCAAACAACAATTTCACGGATGTGCGTGAAACCAACTCCAATATATTTTTATCACCCCCTATTTCATTTACTCCGTAAGTAAAGCCCGCGCATTTATCCCCGTTTAGTGGAATGTCGGTGTCTTGAGATATTTAACTGTTGCTGCCCCAGACACAATATAGGCTCGTGCAAATCCCTTCATTATGTCCTAAATATCTTTTTTTTTGGACTCTAGTTTCGAAACTCCCGGTGTTTTGTTTGTATCACAAGTTATCGAAGTTGCAAATGACACACAGTGACACAGGCAGCTGAGTAAGTTTATGTAATGATTGTCAATTTGTCATTTCCGCTTACCAGCTTAAAAATACTTTTGACACTGCACGACGCTCATATAAATATCGAAATGTCACCGCTTGATCTCCAGCTTTCCTCTTCTCCCTGGCCTCCTTTATCATGTCCAACCTACATGAACGTCAGAACGTCGTTGTAGTTGGCGGAGGCGGCACTGGTGCCTTCGTCATCCAGAACTTGTCGGCCAAGCTGAATCCCTCTAAGTACAACCTAATCCTCATCACTCCTAGGCCCTACTTCCTGCATCTTATCGCAACAATCCGCATGGTGGTTACTTTGGAGGGCAAGCTCGAGGAACGTAATGCTATCCCTCTCGACAGATGCTTCGCCAACAGGAACGGCACACTACATATTGGGAATGTAGTTTCTATTTCTGACAACGGCGAGAAAGGTGGCCATGTCACGCTCGCTGATGGCAAGACAGTCGATTATTCAATTCTGATCCTTACGCCTGGGAGCAGCTGGGATGGTCCCCTTGCCATACCAGATGGTGAAGCGGCGCTCGCGCAGTGGTCCAAGAATTGGCGATCAAAGTTCGAGAAAGCGGAAGATGTTTTGCTCGTTGGCGGCGGTGCCGTTGGAATTGGTATGTCAGAATCGTCGAAATGAAACTGAATAACAATACTCATAAGTTCATAGAATTTGCAGGAGAGATCAAAGAGTTCTATCCGGTACGAGATGTGAAGGGTACTTGCTAGCCTTCGCTGATCACGTGAATTTCATAGCACAAAAAAGTCACCATTGTGCACGGGCAGGACCTTCTCCTTAACAACACCTATCCCGATAAGTGGCGCAAGGACGTTGAGCAACGTCTTCGGCGTAGGGGAGTTAATCTTGTCATGGGCGACATTGTCCCAAGTGATGCCTTAGCTAGTGAGAACGGCAGCATCAAGACTCGGAAGGGGAAAATCATCACAACAGACCTCGTCGTAAGTATTTTTGCGTTGCACTTCGTATAGACCTTATATACTTTCTCTCAGGTACCCACCCGCGGGCCTCGTCCCAACACATCATTCATCGGCGCGTCCCTTGGTGAACACACGCTCACTCCTGACAGGCGGGTTAAAATACTTCCAACGTTCCAGTTGCGAGAACACCCACGTATATTTGCCGGAGGAGACATCACCGACTGGCCGGAGCAGAAGCAGGCTGGAAAATATTACAAACATGCAGAAATCGTCTCAGCGAACGTTTTATCTCTGTTGGCTGGCCAGGAACCCACCGTGAGGTATAAGGGGGCTTACGAGATGATTGTTGTTACCATCGGCAAGGTCTGCTTTAATGTTTTGTGATTGCAGGGTGGTAACTAATGTTTTGATGGTTTTAGACTGGTGGAGCGGCTTACTTCGGTGTGCTTTGGGGACTGATGTTCGGTGATTGGGTTTCGTCTATGTTAAAGTCGAAGGGTCTGTTGGTTAGCATGATAAGGAAAAAGCTAGGATACTCCGATTAGCAGCACCTCCGTGTGAACCGCCTTCATCGTGCTAGATGCATGTTTCGTTCAGTCGTTGTTTATGTATATTAGGCCTCGTAGTTTCACCAAAATCGCGTTTGTATGTTTTTTTTTTTTGCCAAAATAATGTCCATCTATGTTGTGCACGAGTAGCCACCAGAGCATACGATACTTATCAGTAGAATCGTAAGCCGAGTGTTTATGCGCTTGTCTGCTTATTGGCTAACGTCATCTAAAGTGAATGATGAACTTGACTTGTCAGTATTCCATGTAGACCAATGCTATATATAGGAGTGTACTATAAGCTGTTGGTATTGAGACCTGAGTGTGCTTGTGCAGGGTTCCTTAAATGCAACAAGTTCTATGCCAGAAGGTAGGGGTGTAGGTGACTTAGCATCTGCCATACCAAATCTTTGGAGTGCACTGTCAATATATGACTCTTGGTCAATTGAAATGAGCTTCCTAGTGTGATCCCTCTTGATTTGAAATTCTAGGTAAGAACCTGCAGCACCAAGATCTTTCATCCAGTAGGTCTTCCTAAGGAGATCTTTAACTTCTTGGATTTTGGCAAGATTTGCACCCATCAAAAGTAGGTTGGCAAAATAAACAATAATGATGATTTTATGTGCCCCCTTGTGTTGGTGATAGACATATATATGTACCTGCATCAGATTTAATCTGACTAAAGGCTAAATCCTTTAAAGTCTTACTGAAGGTCTTGAACCAGGTTCGTGATGCCTGTTTCAAGCCATACAGTGCCTTTTTAAGGTGACAGACTTTGCTTTCCTGTCCTGCAACTGTGAACCCTTCAGGTTGTTCCATGTAAATTTCTTCTTCAAGCTCACCATTTAAGAGTCAGAACAAGACCCTCCAACTTGTCTGATGTGATTATGTCTGGCCCAACCTCCAGACCTTCATGCAAGACTTCTGCAAATCCTGTACAACATGCCAATGATCAAAGTCACCTCAACACAAACCCTATGGATTCCTGAAGCAACTCCCAGTTCCAGAAAGACCTTGGGACTTGATCTCGATAAACTTCATTGAACAACTACCAGACTCTGATGGGCATACCACCATCCTAGTCATCATAGACTGACTCTCTAAACAATGCATCTTCATTCCCACAGTAAACAAAATTACAGCCCAAGAACTCGCCAACCTGTTCATCATACACATCTTTTCCAAGCATGGTGTTCCATCACACGTCACTTGCAACTGAGAGACTGGAAAAAGTGAGAGATGAACTTAAATTCCCTAGAAAGCCCTGGACATGAAGATTAACTTCACTTTGGATTATCACCCAGAAGGTGATGGGCAAACCAAACAGCTTAACCAGACCCTTGAACAATACTACTCACAGATCTTCTGCAACTATCAACAGGACAACTGGTCCCAACTGTTGCCCTTGGGGGAATTTGCTTATGACAATGCTCCATCGGCTTCCACTGGAGTATCACCCTTCTTCTCCAACAAGAGTTACCACCTGAACATTACCATTTTTCCAGAATGCAAGCTAGCCTCCCAGTGTGCTCATTACTTCATGGTAGACCTCAGTGACCTCCACCAGAAGCTCTGGAAATAACTTTCCAAAGCTCAGAAGTGCTACCAAGGTCCAGTAGACAACACACCAGATTCCTGCTCCTAACTTCAATATTGGAGAATATGCTTATGTTAAAGGGGAACACTTACATACAACATGACCATCCAAGAAACTCTCAGAGAAATTCTATGGTCCATTTGAAATCATTGCCCATCCAGGTACCCCCACTCATCAGTCACCCTCAGACTTCCAGACCATCTCTGGGCTGTTCACCTTGTATTCCACATCTCACAGCTGGAAGAAGACATTTTCAATGCAATTTCTAATCATTCCCAGCCTCCACCTTGTTAGGGCAACACCCAGTTATCTGCTAACTGGACCATGCAGGTTCTCCTACAAGAAGGGGGTGGGATGCTTATGCATGATGGGGGTTTTGATGGTTTTGATGCAAGAGGTTATTAATAGATGAGTTGGCTGAAAAAGGCTTTTCGCACCACTATTGTGGATGGAATACCTAAGAGAACTCAACTGGGGTCCCCTAGGTGTATATTTAAGGTTTATATACCGTGTTACATATATTGTACTATGTTGTTACCAATGCACACATACATGCACATACATATTGATGCATGTGAATATAAAATTGCTAACAAATGTAGTGTTTTTGGGTGTGTGGTAGCATAATTTGACATAATAAAATGAAATAAAAATGAAATAAAAATAAAATAAAATATTATTATGTAATAGGACTGTTTCCTAACATTACCCCTCTTTTATGCCTCAACTTCCAGGTAAGAAAATATTGTATCTGTCCTCTCTGTGAAATTTTGGTAAGGCCAGAAATTTATTTTCTCATACACCATTCTAGCAATGCGACGAGCATTTGGATTAACTTTAAAGAATTGGGTGATTGCATTATGTGCTTGCTTACAATTCTCTTTGGGTTCCAATGAGTTGTTTTCATTGGTGTAGTTCTTCCACTTGATTGAGAACTCCAATTTATTTTGTTGAAGACATGAGTCTAAAACCTCTTCCACTACACATTCTGGAGCACCTTCTATCATTATTGGAGGTTGCGGAGTAGTTTGTTGACCAGGAATAGTGGGTGGGTGGTAAGGGCATAAATGGGAAATGTTAATTTTAGAATCAATCTTGAATGATTGAGGTAATTTTAGCACTACTGCATTGGGTGAAATTCTTTTAGAAATCACATATGGGCCAACTTGCTTCTCCATAAGTTTTCTTGAAGGTCATGGAATATTTAGATTCTTGGTACTTAGCCATACCAAGTCACCAACTTTGTACTCTAGAGCAACACCTCAAGTACAATCTGCATGTCGCATCATATCATCATGTGCTTTCATCAATGCTGCCTCTGCTTCCTCCTGTACCTTTCACATTTTAGATACAAAGTTTTCTACTGACTGTACCTTGATTTCCCTTTGAGGTTCTATTCCCATTTGGGGATGATACCCCTAATTAGCAAAGAAGGGTGACATGCGAGTAGCCAAATGGAATTTACATATTATTGTGAGAAAATTCAGCAATTGCTAACCATTCAGGCCAGTTGGTTTGTCAGTGGTTGACAAACATGCATAGGTACTGCTCCAACTCCTGATTCATTCTCTCTGTCTGCCTATCAGTTTGTGGGTAATATGCTGTAGATAACTTGGTTTGAATTCCCAATATGTTGTTTAACTCTCGCATAAATGCAGAAGCAAATTGTGATCCATGATCAGAGATAACTGTATTAAGCAATCCATATAACTGCCATACCTGATTTAGATAGAGGCACGCCAAGCCCAACAATGAGGTTTCTGCAGTAGTAGGAATAATATGGACTTCCTTTGTGAAGCAGTCGCATACTACAAATATTGCAATGTATCCCTGAGCTTCAGGCAATCCAGTGATAAAGTCCACAGATATATCTTTCCAGGGCAATTTAGGTATAGGGTTGGCATTAATTTTCCTGCAGGCTTTTCTGGAAATTTCTTTCCCCTCATGCACATATCACATCCATCCACATACCCCAACACATATTTCAAAATTCTGGGTTACCAATAATTTCTCATCACCTAGGATGTAACCAGATGATCTCCCTTCATAAATCTTGATCTTTTGGTACATATACTTTTCCTCTGAATAACACTAACCCTTGTTCTTCAACTCATTCATCTCCTTTAATATTACCTTTCTTCTCTCCCCTCAGAGCTTTCACAGCTTCCACTACTTTATCATCCATCTCTGAACATTGTCTAATTTTGGACAACATTTCTGTTTCTGAGCTATCCACCAATAGATGCCCTTGACACATAGCACAAATGCAAAAGTATTCAGGTTTGAGTAGGGTAATATTTTTATTGTCCTCCTCCACCCCCCTTGTGTGATCAGTATGTCTGGATAATGCATCTTTCCTCATCAAGCTTCCCACTTTGTGGACTAGGTGAAAATTAAAATGCGATAGGAATAATGCCCAATATGCTTGCCAACGATTAAGCTTTTTAGCAGACATGAAGTACTGCAGATTTTGATCTGCTATGTACATCCCTCCAAATAATGTCTCCATGCTTCCAATGCTTGTATTATTCCCAACATCTCTTTGTCGTGCACATCATAATTTCTTTCCACATCATTCAACCCTCAGGACAAATATGGACAAGGATGCCATTTGTCATCTTCACATAACATTGATAATACTGCTCCAGTAGCAAAATTGGATGCATCTGATTCCACTCATAAGGGATGCATGAAATCTACTGGGGCTAAAATTGGTTCTTCCACAAACTTCCTCTTCAACTCTTCAAATGCTGTCTGCTGTTGTTCTCCCCATCTCCACACTACTTCTTTTTGTGTAAGGGTGTGGCAATTTTGGAAAAATTATGGACAAAACAATGATAATAATTTGCAAGTCCCAAGAAGGCTTGAACCTCCTTGATATGGGTGGGCACGGGCCAATCAACAATTGCCTGTACCTTGATAGGATTCATCTTGATTCCACCAGGACCAATCATTAATCCCAAGAACTCAATCTCGCTTGCCCCAAACACACACTTCTCTGGTTTAATAAATAAATCATTCTCTGCCAATCTTCATAGTACCTCTTGCACTATTGCCTCATGGTTTTCTTCATCCTCCATGAATACCAAAATGTCATCAATGAATATGATTACCGTGCCTTTGTCTATTACATCCTTGAAAATATTGTTCATCATATTTTGGAAAGTTGGGGGACTATTGGTCATCCCAAAAAACATGACAAGCAGCTCAAAGGATCCTCGACACATGGCAAATGCAGCTTTCCACTCATCTCCTTTCTTTATTCATACATTGTTGTACCCCCAGCATAAATCCAATTTTGTAAAGACCTTGGCCTTTTCCACCTTGTCAATTATTTCTGAGATCAACAGCAAAGGGTACACATTCTTCACTGTCCACTCATTCAGATACCTACAATCTGTACACATCCTCTTCTGAAAGACCAACAAATATTTATGATATGTTTTTGGCACCCACTCCTCCACTGGCTTCTCCACTTTCATAGCATTTTTATCCCATGACTGTCCTCCACAAATTTCCCTAAAGGTTTGCTTTTGTTCTTCCTTATTGGTCATGATTGGAACTTCTCCATTTGGCATGTCCTCATCTTCCACTTCCTCCATTGTAACAGAATACTTCCTCAAATGCTCTTTTCTTTCCTTTCCTTTTTCTCCTTTTTTACTTTCCTCCCATATACATTACATTCTTTAGGACAACAAGTCATGTGTACCTTCCCCATTTTCCAATCAATTTCCAGGTTATGTTTTTGTAACCATGGACATCCAATTATTAAATTGGTTTTCCCAAGATTGCACACCTCAAATACTGCTCGCTCCTGATGATCCTGATACTTTAGTATCATTGTCACCTCCTCCTTAATAGTTCCTCCATGATTAATCATGCCATAAATGTTGTATACCATTATAGGTTGTGGCAGTTTACACATGCTAATACCATTTCTAGTAATTAAGTATTGATTAATAAATAATCTGGTAGCACTGCTGTCAAGCAATGCCTCCACATCAATTGCTGCATGCATGTCCACTGTCTTTAATCCTACTGTCAAGGTGATTTTGGGTTCTATTCACACAGAGCAAATAAACAATTTAGGGGTTTTCAGAAATAAGGCTGGGCATTTCTCTTCATCACATAAGTAATGATTGTTGTACTCCTCAGCTTCTCTTTCGGGTTGACTCTGGGTTTTCTCAGATACTAATACATTATAATGATTCTGGGTCACCAATGGAAAAACCTTCACTGGGACTCTTCCACAAAATTCTTCTGCTTATCTTCCTCCAACTTCACTTCCTCAATTGTTGCTTCCCTAATCTTCCTTTTCTGCCTACAATTTCTAGCAATATGCCCTAATTGCCCACAGTTAAAACATTTAAGTGGAGCTCATCTCCCTGCTTGATCAACATCTATTGCATCTGCTGATGCTGCTGACTCCTTAACAATAGGTGTCACTGCCATGGCTGGTGGCTGTGCCCTTGGAATTTGTACCTGAGGCATCCTCCCTTTCTCAGACTTTCCTTCTGATGACTTTCCAAATCTGGCATTTCCATACATCAATTTTGACTCTGCCTGTTCCTGTCAGTATTGCCAATCAAGATGCATTGTCCAATTGTACCACTCATCCAACCTCTCTGGCATAGAAAGTAGTCGATAGATAGACTTGAATAAAGAGGGATTTAATCCTGCTTTCAAAAATTCTACCAATGCAGCTTCTCCCATATCCATCTGTGAAGCTTCTGCTTTGAACTGCAAAATAAATTTGTCTGCCATTAGAGAACCTTGGCGCATGGTTTTTAATTTTGCATTAGCTGTCACCTTTGGATTAGGGTCTCCAAACTGTGCCTCCAGTCTCTCCAGAAATTCCCTGAAAGTTGCAAATGGTTTATATCCCACAGCAATTTGATTAATAGTTTTGTTTCTCCAGAACTGTGCTTTTCCCCCCTGAATATATGAGAAAGCAAACATAATCCCAGACTCAGTTGTATGAAACTTGGGCTTCCTCCCATGGATGTACAATACTATAGAGCTAATGAAGGACTTTGTGTTCTCTATAGTACCATCAAAGATTTGTGGGGGTGCATATTTAGGTAAATGTGCTTTTCCACTTTCAGATCTTTCTCCTGCTTGCACATCATCCTAAGACATCCACTCCACCATCTCCTCCATCTCATCATCTTTATCTTACACCATCTCTGGTTTTATTTCTACTGATTTGGGCTGTGATGCTGCCAATACTGACACTAATTGGAACATTTGTGCTGTAAGCACATCAATTTTGGCTTCTAGTGCTGGCATGGGAACAGGATTTTGACCAGAATTCGAAGTTGATTGTTCAGACATAATGATTTCAACCTGTGATGAGTCACTTCTTCGACTATTCCAAAAGTTGGTTTTTGGGACCTCTCCAAATGTCTATGAGTCATGTGATCTGGTAACTTGCATACCAAACTCAGCAAAACTCGTGATTTGGCTATTTGTTAACAGTTGGGCACATGAGACACTTTGGATCAATATCCCTTCTGACAGTACCTGATCTCAGGGTTAATACTGAATTTGGCTTGTAACTACCTAAAATAGTAATCTGAATAGAGTATAGTAAATCTTGATTAAACCAGATCTGATCAGTTGTCTGGTTGGAGCTGTCCTAATGATGAGCACTGCCTCTTGATTACTGGTGGTCACAATGTAAGGTGAGGCCTGGCATCAGCTTATAAAAGAAAAGGTAAATACATATATATAAGTACTTCTGGCTCATGCCAAAGGATGAGTAAGCAGTTGTGGCACAATGAAACAATGATGTATATGCATGTAAGAGAAGGTGCACTGATGGGGTAGTTGAGTTCTTCTGTTAGGGCAACACTCACTTATCTACTAGCTGGACCATGCGGGTTCTCCTACAAGAAGGGGGCAGGATGCACACACATGATGGGGGTTTTGATGGTTTTGATGCAAGAGGTTATTAATAGATGAGTTGACTGAAAAAGGCTTTTCGCACCACTATTGTGGATGGAATACCTAAGAGAACTCAACTGGGGTCCCCTAGGTGTATATTTAAGGTTTATATACTGTGTTACATATATTGTACTATGTTGTTACCGACGCACATGTACATGTGCATACATATTGATGCATGTGAATATGAAACTCCCATGCTAACAAATGTAGTGTTTTTGAGTGTGTGGTAGTGTAATTTGATGTAATAAAATAAAAATTAAATTAAATGAAATATTATTATGTAATAGGACTGTTTCCTAACACACCTCCTCTGGTCATTATTGACGATGAACTTGAATATGAAATCTTAGAAATCCTGGACTCAAAGATCGATAATTGTTGTCATTGCAACTTACTATATTTTGTCCAGTGGGAAGGCTACCAGGGGACTGATGAAGAAAACTCCTGGCTCTCAGCTACAGAGCTTGATCATGCTCAGGAACTAGTGGCAGACTTCCACACTCATTACCCAGATAAACCCAGACCACTTCAGGCTTAACTCACACAGAAGGAGACAGAATTTTTGGTGGGCCCCAACCGGGCCCCTTTACCTCTCTGTCATCATCTCCAGTAAGCTCCACCTGGATCACCCACTCAGCCTCCTCAGCCAGATCCTCCCACACCTCCCCTTCACTGAGGCTCTCCTCCTCCTCCTCCTCTACCCCTTCTGTCCACAGGTCCCAGACCTCCCTCTTCAACCTTTTCACTGCTGCCACCAACTCAACCATCTCCTCCCTTGACAACTTGCCTTTCAAGGCCTCCTTTCCCCCACACACCACCTCCTTACACTTGTGTTTTGCCCTGGTACAGGGCTCACACACCTGGCCCTGGGCATCCATCTGAAAACACAATAATTCTTGGTTAGAACATCTAGATAGCATCAGCACCATACTCAGCAGTAAAGAACCAGAGGACTCACCTTTTACAAAACTGTGTGGCCTCCATCTGCTGCTTCCCTTCATCTTCTTTATCAGCAACCTGCTCTCTTCTTCCTCCCCCCTCCTTTTTTTGCCCACCTGCTTGGTGGCCGCTGCCCACTGTTTCTCCTCCTCCACCACACATGTGGCCTCCACTTGCTGTTCCTCCTCTGCTCACCATTCTGCCTCCTCAAGGTGGAGCTCCTCTTGGATGAGCTCCTCTTGTCATGCCTTGAGGGCAGCTAGGCAGTCAGCAGTAGTCTGTGAGGGTGGGTTCATTATAGTGGTTAGAAGTTAGAAACTTGGAAATTTTTCATCCAGAAACCTGGCTTTTAAGTCAGATTTTTGAACCCTCACATGCCTTGCAGGCTTGGCACTAAGGGGGAAATACTGTCAAGACCCAATTCACCCAATCAGATTCCCAAGTGCCCATAGTTTAGCCTTGTATCTCAGTTTGCAAATTATATTTATCTATTAGTCAATTATCAAGTCTTGACCCAGCCTTATCCAAGCCTCAACATAGTCTTGACTTAGCCAACCAACTTTATCAACTTATCCCCTAACTCCTTCACACTTTGCCCCAAGTCTTACTCCTCCAAGTCTATCACAAACCTCTGCTTATTCCTATCCTTACTCTCCATCCAGATATCCTCTGGAAATCCAAACTTCCTCTGCCCTGAAATAGGACAACTGGTGAGGAGAAGGGCACAACTTTTTATATGTACATAAGTTGAAGCCAAGTCCTCTCTGGCCCCTTTCACCTGGCATTCTGCAGCCCAGTGTGTTCTGCCTCAGAACTCCTGAACCCAGAAGTCCAGTGTTTATCCTGCCTCAAGTTCTATTCTTGTAGCAGCTTTTGAATTGAGTTTGATGACTTGGACAGCATCTGACAGTTCAGGAGGGTTTTTGTTTTCTTCTACAATGTTCCACAACCCAGAAAGATGAAAGATTCCATGCATGGCATCTTACCAGGCAGGATAATTTGTGCCATGAAAGATAGGGATAACAGATAAGGATACTTTAGTGGGATTCATAGTGCTTATAAGATTGAGAGTTACTGTAATACCAAGGTGTGATGATTTGTATGAGTTTGCCTTTAAGTGACTCAACTCTGGATGTTAATACTTCTACTAGTGGAAGGAAGCCAGAGCTTCCAACACTCGAGACTCATTGGCACAGAAACATGTAAGGAACTTAGTATATTTTGGGGGAGGAAACTAAGATATTGTACAAGTACTTGAAGTATCGACTATATAATACTGAAGTAACATGTGATACTTGTTTGGCATGTGATTCTTTGCACTACCACTTGCTCAGAGTATGCTTTAAACCTCAACTTGGAAGCACTCCTGGTTCTTCTCCTAAGATTGGTAAACCAAGACTTTATAACTACCTTGGGAGGAATGGACTCAATGTTTCCCGTAGCCTATGGTGGTGTCAGACACTTTGGGCAGTACAATAGATCTGTTTAGGAATCAAGAAATTTGTCAGCAGTATAATGCAAGACAGAATCTGTTCACGATACCATAGCATAGTGGCAATGGAAGCTTTGCGTCAATGGCAAATCTTGATTATGTAATGATGTGGAAGATTGGATAGAAACTCTTATTTAATGAATGTATTCTACAGGACTTATATACTGTAGGAACTATGTACTAGAATGTTCCATAATATACTACAAGTACTGCTTTGTAAGTATCTATTACATATGCTATGATGATTTTTGTGGGAGTGATGGCATGATGGGATCAGGGCTAAAAATAGGTGATATGCTGCATAACATAGGCTACAGTTGTTTTGTGGGAATGATGGGAGTGATGGTTGATGCAATTATCTAAAATTTGTCAGGCTTGGTCAGAAATGATGGCATTAGTCAGAGCTGACTAAAAATTAGTCATATAGCTGGGTTTCAAAATGTGGTCGTTGCATAGAGGTGAGCTGGGTGGAGCATGGCTGAGTTTGATGTGGAGTTTGAAACTTCGCAAGTGAGCTGAGTCTGAAGGGGTGTGTGAGGGGGTGTGAGGGGGTGGGCAGGAGAGGGATGGAGAAGAAATGTGAGGGAGTGTGAGGGGTGTAAGGGGGTGTGAGGGGATGTGAGGGGGTGAGGATGGAGAAGAGGTATGAGGGGTGGGGAGGGGGTATGAGGGGGTGTAGAGGAGGGAGGGAGACATGGGAGAGTGAGAGGGGGATGGGGAGGGGGAAGGGGGAGGTGGGGATAGCAATGAGGAAGGGGGAGGTGGGGATAACAATGAGGAAGGGGGAGATGGGAATGGGAATGGGAGATGGGGAAGGGAGAGAGGGGGAGGGGAAGAGGGGGAAGGGGGAGATGGAGATGGGGATGGGGATGGGGATGGGGATGGGGATGGGGATGGAGATGGGGATGGGGATGGGGAAGGAGAAGGAGAAGGGGAGAAGGGGATGGGGATAAACACCACAACCCCCCCACGTTGACTCAATGTGTATTATTATTTATACAGATACCAGATTAGGGCTCGCTCCATCCAAAAAGTCAACTAAACAGTTGTATGACCATAAACCCCCAAACATTGACTTTGGGCCGAAGGTCCAAAGGCAACTGAAGAGTTGAGTAATGTATTGGGATTAAGCATTGTGTTACATATACGCGAGCTGGCCCATGCCAGTGTCAGGCTGAGCGAGCAAAGCGAGCGAATGCCATGACAAAGGCATGGGTCATAAGCTCGTATGATTAGTAAGGAATGTTGGTGATTACTGAGATGTGTGTGATTGTGCTTATGTATGGATTGTTATGTAATATATGTCCAACACATCTACATCTGTCACTAAATAAACGATGGACGGCATCCACAGCACCCGACACATGTTTTACCTAGTTCCTAGAATGTCAATGCGTCAATGCTGACAAAGCTAGTTTCCAGTGTAAATCGGTCACGTGGGAACGGGCGAATGATGAACGGCCACCCATATGCTAGGCTGAGTACGTTCCATGGCCCAAAACGACAGCTTCTAGGTAATCAGGCAGGCCGTACACCCCCGGCCTGGAGAACGAACGTAGTGCCGATGCCAGATCAGGGTCTGCAGGGGCAGGCGGTAGAGCAGGGGAGCAAGATATTTTTGAGCAGGCTGCCGGTGGACGTCGGGGAGAAAGAAGTAGAGGTAGGTATGCTGATGATTCGGATCCGAATTTCTGTTCAGCCACTTTTCATGTTAGGAGCTGTTCAAGAAAACGGTTGGGCCTTTGAAGGATTCGTTCCTCATACACAACTCTCAAGGTAAGTCGAAGGGCATGGCTATTGTGTCGTTTCAGCGTCCAGGGGATGCTGCGGTCGCTCGGACGAAATATGATGGGAAAATTGTCGACGGAAGTGCGTGTTCATGAATGCCTTCCTTTCCGCCCTTACTCAAATGTCATCCCACATGTTTCCCTTGATGCTTTAGGACGGCCCTTGAAGATCGAGGTTATCGTTGATGAGGCTGTTCCGAACCTTGCTCCACCCCTTCGCCCCCAAGTGCCGTCACTTTTGAATAGATTAGGCGAGAAAGCTCTTACCAGCAGAGTGTCAGACGCCCCGGCCCCTATACCAACGTACGTCTCCCAGTGGGATGTGATCCTCCTTCATCGTGAAAGATGAATGACCCTGGTCCTGACAAATTGCATGCGTTCTTTTCCAGACAACCACGGTTACGACAGAATCCTCCGCGTTCCGTTCCTGCATTTACATTGGCTGCAACTACAACAGCGCCTGCAAAGAGGCGATATAAGAAAGGTCCCAAGAGAATCAAGAAGCAGTACATCCAAGTCACGAGAGATCAGCTGGATAAGGAGATGGAAGACTATCGTGCGGCTGCGACGTTAAATCTTTGACGGTCACGGACTTTTCACAACCTCACACCAACTTCTTACTACATACATTCTAAGGTCCACCCCATCACGTCCCTGCATCCCACATCCCCACGTTATTTCTCATTCGTCCTTGCCGGGTCTTCCGCTTTCTTTTGTTTTCATCGCTGTGAAGTGTACTTATCTTATCGAGGCGCTGACGTAATAACTTACGATTTACATACCAACTCTTGAATATGGTTGCACCACTGTATACTACAGCCTCTGGCCTCCTCTTCCATGCAGGAAAGATCCTAGTAATAACAGTCGGGCTTCCTGCTCGCGGGAAAACGCACATATCTCGTTCACTCGAACGATACCTCCGATGGATGGGGGTGAAGACGCAAGTTGTGTCACTAGGAGATTATCGCAGGAAGATCCTGGGTGGGACGCAGAAGGTTCCGCCAGATTACTTTACGCTAGGTATGCTGGTATGTTGGCCAAGACTCATAGATGATTGATACTAACGGTTGATCACACAGGGGAAAAGAGCATTGAGACGCAGGAGCTGAGGAAGCAGATTTCGTTAGGGTGTGAGAAGCTTGTATGGGACTTTTTCGAAAGAGGTGGGCAGGTAGTAATATACGATGCAAACAATGGGAGACGTGCTCAGAGACGAGCGCTGGCTGAGAAGTTTGATAAAGCGGGAATACATGTTGTCATCCTTGGTGCGTTCTCGGTATTGATCCCCTCCCAGCGTTTTCAATAACTGTGTTATTCCTTGTTCAGAGACGCTATGTGATAATAAGGAGATTATTGAGACGAATATCCGGAGCGTCAAGATCTCGTCGCCCGATGTAAGTGTCTGAGTTCCTTGGATGTATGTATGATATTGATCATATGGGACAGTATCGTGGATGGGATCCAGATAAAGCTGTGGAAGACTATTATGGACGGATCAGAGATCACGAGAAGTACTACGAGACGGTTGATGATACGACTTGGCCTTTTATTCGGATAATTAACGTGAGTGCCGGTGCTTGAACTCGTCGGAAAATCACATTGCTACTTTCGTAGGTGGGAGAGAAAATCATGGTTAATGTGCGTCAAGTATGATCGTCATCAACTTGGATCTAATTATCTGCCTTACAGAACATCCAAGGCTATCTCCAGGTAGATCTCTACATACTAGGATGAGTGAGGGTCACTAATCTGAACCGACGTTAGTCGCGGATAGTATTCTTCCTCATGAACATCCACAACCGATTCCGGATGATATACTTTGCTCGTGTCAGTCTGGATTTCTGATTATTATGCATAGATATGCTGAAATATCGTCAGTCTGGACAATCTCTAATCGAGCATTCATACAAAGCCGATGCAGATTTGTCTCCTGCTGGCTGGGAATACGCCGAACGGCTGAAACAGTTTGTTCTCGAGAGACGTGCCAAGAGTCTAGAGCAACGAGGGCACAACGCGCAAGAACGCAAATTGGTGGTATGTATCTTCTTATCCCAGTTCTTCACTCCGTAGTAATTGCATCACCTCCCCTCACATTAGATTTGGACTTCTACTCATCGGCGCTCAGCTCACACTGCATGGCCCTTTCTCGCTAGTGCCCAGTCGTCGAGCTTCGCGGAAGGTGTGCCCTCTACGTTCTCTCCCCCAATATCCTCAGGAGACGGAGGGCAAGTGATGACGAAGACTGCCGCTCCGGCGCTGAACGTCAAGGTCGTCGAAAAGCCACAGATGCTGGAAATAAATCCTGGAATCTGGGATGGATTGTCACCAGAGCAGGCGAAGAAGTATTACCCGGAAGATTGGGAACGTTTCCTCAAGGACCCATACGCGTTTCGTGCACCTCGTGCGGAAAGTTATCACGACCTCAGTGGTAAGCATCATTTTTTGTCACCTGGATTTCCTTACACGCTTCTACAGTCCGCCTTGAACCTATCCTGATCGAACTTGAAAAAGAGAAGGAAGATCTCCTGATAATCGGACACGCCTCTGTTATCAGATGTATGCTTTCATACCTTATTGGGCTCCCCGCGTCCGAGATTCCTGCCATCGAGATTGCGCGCGGAGACCTGCTCGAGATTGTGCCGGCCTCTTACGGTGTGCACAGCCGGGCGTTCCACTTTTGGGACGGACCAGGGAGAAGGGTGGATCAGAGGAGTGGAGATGAGGCTCAAGAGGCCGATGGTGACAACAAGCCAGGAGATAACATCAATTTCTACGAGAATTATGCGGAGGATACAAAAGGGAAGAGGAGGGTCAATGGCGATACCCCTGACGTGGAGGGTTGACTTATCGTGGAAGGGTACTGAGAAACCGTTCCTGCCAAGCTTTGCACCGGAGAGCCGGTTCCGTTCAAATTTCCATCGAGGTCCTTATCAGATGTGTGTAGTCGTAGTGGAGTTCAGGCTAACTTGCTGTCATGTCAATCCACCTTCGCAGTCCTTTGTAAGTCTTCTTTCCAAGGTTCTATTAACCACCTTCCAACCATTCAAAACCAACAAGCTCCGTCGTATTCTTACTGCACCTTGCTCTGGAAATGCCAGTGGCTATTCAGGGCGTGTGGCAACCCATGTCTCTCCCTTTCTTGCAGCTTAACAATACTACATTGGTCATTCTCAAGGTTCGTTTGTTTCCTAACAATGGAAGTTATGCTTGGTGAGGCAGGCTGGTACCATCGCATCGCGTCACGGTGCTCCTCTGCATACTAATGGTCGGCTAGCTGTACTCTGCCCTAGTACTGGCATCATGTATAGTTTCTGGGCTGTGTTACTCTCTTCCTGGCGAGTTCTAATCTCCACAATCTCCAAATGGACATAATCTGGGCTCATGTGAATCAACATAGAATTCATGCCTGGGAAACGAGCTTTGGCAATTGGGTTGTGTATCTACCACAGTGTCGCGTCTACCATTCTCTTTCAAGCCCCACGGTTCATCCCTTACTCGTTCGGCCCGTTCATGGAACAGTGGGTCATCCTTCGTCTCCATCTTCTCCATATCATCAATGTGCTAATAAGACTACAACTGACAGACAACGCATCACGCCAGAGATTGTGTGGGGAATCGGTCATGGCATTTTGGGATTGGGAATGGCCGTTTGGTGGCAAGCTACGGTGCAACTGGCTGCTATAGCTAGGGCGTCTGGTCCTGCTCAGGGCTAGAGCAGCGCCCAATGAAAAATGAGATATAGCTTATCTTATGTTGATTTTTGCATGTGTGGCGGCAAAGAATATATACCCAGTGCACGCGTGAAAGCCTAAATCTATGCCAGAAGGAACGGCCGATGTGCGACGGCCCTCCCTTGGAATCCTGGAATCCCTTGAAAATTGAACAGAGATTGGGATAGGGAAACGTCCTTTTGGGCCTATGGGGACAACGGGCGAGATTTGCAGAAACCACACGTCGAAAAACTCGCAGAACGATTGATCAGGCCATCAACCAAAGGCTCGGGATATACGTTGTCGTAGCATCAAGTAGGCGATACCTGTTGCGAGGAGAAGTACCACTGTGATGACCTTCGAACCGATAACCGATGTTTCGTGCTCAACCTAAAGGACTTCAGAGTAGATATGCATCACGAATGATGAGTACTCACAACAGATGTGAAGGGGGACAAGATTGGGATGGTGAAGTGGGATGGGAGCGACCATGGATGTCGGACAGTGGTTTGACGCGTGTAGTGCGTCGCGAGGTATATCACTAGGGCCACAAGAGAACATAAGGACGCAAGGAGGACGATCTGGTGTGTAGTTATCAATTCACCACACCACTGATCGCGTCATACCAAGCTGCAGTTACACTCACCACTAATCTCTCTAACCATACGTATCTCTTTTTGTGTTCTTTGGCGAGGTTCGAAATCTCGCGCTAGTCCCCCATTCAATGCATACCCTTTGTAAGTTATAAGTTGAAAATCATCATTTGAAGCACTCACCTTGCGTTTCACATCTTCCGCATGAGATAAGCTCTGCATCTCCGCATGATGGGTCTCTCGAGCCGATAATAAGGCTTCAGCAGTCAACGCACGTACTGCCCAGTATTGCGCTGCAGAAGAGGTTGGTTTTGAATCTAATACTTCGCGTCTGTTGGGGCGTGAGGAAGGTATGACTTCGGATGTTGATTTTCTGCCGCTCGAGGCCAAGGACCAAGAGTATGGTACATTTGCGGAGGCCTGAGCCAGCATCATTGTCCGTGATGTGGTTCCATCGTTCCGCTGAGCTGAAGATACAACAACAGGTTTTGGTGGCGAGTTGGGGGGTTTCCTAAGTTTCGTTGCCATTCAGAACCGAATTCATCCGTACTTGAACAGAACACAGCCACATTCCATTGAGCGTTTTTCAAACCTCACACGTCAGTGTTTGAGATGTGTTAATTAGTTGGTGTACGAACAGTACGTGGTAATCATGCTAAAATGCTAAAGCATCTAACATCTTATATGATGACTAGGGTGGCACAATGCGAAGATGAAATAGAAATGTGATATAGTCCACAAGTAAATTGAAGAAATTTAATATGCGTTGGTTCCGAAAGGCCTTGATTGCAGAAGTATCCATGCCGAATAAAAGAGGAAGGGAAGATAGTTTCAAATTTGAAAAGATCGATTTTCTCCCCGATAAAGCGTGTTAATCATGTACAAGACGTCCTCCATATCTTCATCTTCATTGTCCTCTTCGTCCTCGTCACCAATGAAGAACTTGGGGGGCGTCTTTTTATGAGCGACACGAACATCCGTCGTGGGTGCGTTGTCGTGATCATGACGGAGATGCATGAGAAGATCCCAACGGCGGTACCAGGATGTCGCCCAGGGAGGACGTGCGCGATCTGGCGATTGAGAGCGTAACTCGGGGTATAGATGCGTTATACGCTCGGTTTTTCCATTGCGCATGCGCTTATGGTATCCCCTTGACGAGGTTTTTTCTGGGTGGTGCGAGACCATGTGGTAGGATGAATCGCTGCTATCCTTTTCCTCTGTGCTTTCCCCTAGCAAGTCATCGCAGCCTGTCACAGACCTCCTCGAACACAGGGAATTATCACTGTCGCTGTCGCTCTCAACTAGTGTCGTATCGGAATCGTCGCTCAAGTGCAAAAAAGTCGAGGTATCCAATGAGTCGAGTTCGCTCTTTGATTCATCCTCCTCAGGATCCGGGCCAGTACCCTGGTTGCCTAGTTCCAATGTTTCCTGGGCGCTCATTCCTATCTGTACATCGATCATCCACAGGGCCTTACTCATCGTCCACAGAGGTAAATCCACAAAGTACCGATCGATATGCATGCAATATGCATCTTTCAACGCGGACAGGTCCCCACGCCTGGGGTGGATCGATAGAGGTGGTAATTGGCTTGCAACACCGTCACTCGGAACCGCATGACCCTGGACTGGACTGGGACCTAGTCCCAGAATAGAGAGACCGCCGTACGCCTTCACATCGCATGCTCGGTCTTGAGTGTCTATCCAGTCATCCTCACGCGTCATCCAGAACCATTTAATGTGAAGGAGCGCGTGGCGAGAGTATCCGTGATGGTGGTACAAATGGCGACGCGGGGTGTGGCAGAAGGAGAGCGGCCTCTCGACTATGTGTCGGGGAGACAACGGGGACGGCAGACATGAGAATTTCGGTCGGCTGGTGGTCCACTCTGAGGCTACAAACTGCGGTGCAGGAAAGGGAATAGGGTCAAAGGTCTGCGGAAGCGTGGATACCAGGACTGTCTCAGACTCCTCATCCGAGTCGTCGTACGATGAAGCATCAGAATCCGACTCCATGTCAACGTCTTCATCTAAGAGCGGGAAGAAAGAACAGAATCGTCAACGTCCGAGACAGATGGGAGAAACGAAGACGAACCAAAAGGTTCCAACTTGTCATCAGAAGATAGATGAGAAATTATTTCCATGTCCACATATTCTGAATTTGAGGTCCCCAGTGTTGAACCAACGTCTGACCAGGAATGTGTTGGAGAGACAAAACGATCGTGTGATTCATTCCCGACAAAGATGTTGCGATTGAAGCCTAGGCGGCTGGCTGGCCGAGGAGGGATTTCAAAACGCTCGTGCGGGTCGGTATATTCGTATCGTTCATCGGCACCGTCTGATTCGAATTCAGCGTAGAAATTGGTATAGTCCAGAGGGGGGGTGGCTGGCAAGGTGGCCATGGCATGGGCTGGCAAGCTATCCATACAAAAAGAAAACGCCAACAAATTGAACCGCGTAGTCTCCTGTTGGATGCTCACAAAGTCTTGAACCCCAAAAGTTACGCCGTTATTTTGGAAATCTGGGAAGAAACCAGTAAGGCAAGTGTGAAACTGTGAAGCTAGACATAACAGCCAGCATTGCACAAAAGGCGTACCTTGGAACTCCTAACTGGACCGCAACGAACGACAGACCCACTGCTCTGTCGTTCGTCGAAGGAGGAAACAAGAAGTGTGCAAGTCCACGGTGGCCCGCAAATGAAACACGCTTCACGTGACTTCAAATTGAACTAAGTATCGAAGTTTCCAACCTTTTACTTTCAAGCTTATTTATGCTTTCTCATTCCATGAAGGCTCGGATTCCTACGTATCTATCTGTGCCACTCTTTTAGACATTAGATTTAGCCAGGCCATAGGGAGCAATCGTGCCGCTCGGATGAGGCGACTGCGCGCTCACATCCGAGTAACCTTCGACTCTTTTGCAGCGGCAGGACGTGTTCCGGGCGGGTACCTCTCTGAACTTGGGGTAAATTTTAGGTAAGGCGGCCATTTCTCCTTTCAGCATCGCGTCCACTGTGCTTGAGATGACCAAAGACATCCCGCTTCGACTCGGACAACTCCAGGACACAGCCGCCTCAGTCAGTGACTCAGTTACCAGCCTGACCCCTAAGAGTTTCTGTTGCAGAAACCTAGGCCTGGCTCCGTCTTATAGTCTGGGGTCATGTGCCTTTTTGTATACGTTTAGCTTGTGTTATGTATTGTGTACCCTTCAGTGTTAGTCTGACTTTGACTTGGGCGCTCTTCTTGATGGAATATGGCGTAAACCTCGAGCACAATACTTATTTGTTGTATGGAAGTTTGCTCCGCTGATCTCCGCACTCCGCTATTTTGGTGTCCCACAACATACTGCACTAACCGGAACACCTTGTCAGTGCCACAAAGGATCAATACGCCCCAGGGGCCAGATGCTTAGATCAGGAGATGATAATCACCTCAGCTGTGAGCGGCCTATCTATATTTCCAGTCATTCACGCTAGATCGATCACGAGCGCCCTTTGTTGCTTGATAAATCACTTCCGTAGGTAACCTGGTCGTGAACAGATATGGCTTCTACCATTACATTTCGAAGGTAGCACAGTGTTTGCCTAAAGCCAAATTTTTACTGAAACTTGCTTAAACTACTGCTAGAAGTTGGACCATCGAATGATATGTAAACGTTACGGCAACATACTCGATTTAAAACATTCCAAGGTGATCAGCTAAGGCGTGAGAAGCGTCATGCTATTTATAGGCCAGCTCGGTGGGGAAATTTCAGTTACCATCTGAGAGGCTGGCATTCACACTCTGCTTTCGAAATTGTAGCTTCGCCGCTGACCGGTGGAAAAGTCACTGCGTATGGTCTGTTATAACTATAACTTATATCAGTTGAGCACCAGGCAACAAGTTTCATTCATGCACTTCGTACGGCTTAGCATCCGCTACTACATTGCAGATCGTCGATTTATTTCTGACTCATGGGGTTCTGGCATCATGGCATAGCCTCTTGGAAGTGTACAGCACAGCGGACAACGGTTGCATGATTTGACATAGTGGTACGCCGCGGACACAGACGCGATTGTTCGTTGCTGGATGCTTCGGGCGTCATACTGATGGGGCTGCAATATTCGAACATGAGATTGCTCTTAGACGAGGAAAAGGATTGCAAGGTCCGATCTATTAAGATGACTAAGTATGCATTTCTAAGTCATCCATGTTGTTCAAGCTTGCAAACAAGTTTTATACTAAAGTTACGATACAACGATTGTGGTATTGTTACTAAGCAGAGTTTACAAAGTAATGTACTATAAAGTCAGAACGAAAAATAACTTAAACACACTCGTGTTGGTCATTGGCTTGCTGCCATAAATAGTTAAAACTGCAGTAACCCACAGTATTAGGTGAGTCGGTCTGACATTTTGTTCCAGAGTGACCTACAGTTACGATAACCTCTTGGCTTGCTGTCATAAATAGTTAAAACTGCAGTAACCCACAGTATTAGGTGAGTCGGTCTGACAATTTGGTCCAGAGTGACCTACAGTTACAATAACCTCTTGGCTTGCCGCCATAAATAATTAAAACTGCAAGGAATATTCAGTAACCCACAGTATTTATTAAAGCCGGGGGAATATACATACGAGTGACATTACTGGTTGGCAATGAACAGAGTTTCTTGACGGCCACCTTCGTGCGTTCCAACATATACGATAGTTTCCGGCCTCCACTGGGCATTCTTGTAACCACGAGGAGATTGCACCGTAGCGTCCCAAAACTTGATTGTAATGATGATGCCTAGTTCCAGGGAAATACCCAAAGCACGAAGAATGACAGACGGATCCGTTTTGATACGGTTCCCAAACGGAGTGTTCATCACTGCGGGCTCAACCTGGACATCGGCAACAGCAATCTTGTCTGGGTAGATTCTGTGAGTCACGTAGTATTCGACCCAGAACATAACGCACCACAAGCGCCACGGCAGTACGATGGATCCAAGGTAGGTAGGAATGCACGCCACGAAAGGTAGTTGCGTTTGTTCCGTGTGGAATTGGGACTCGTAAAAGAGATTGTTGCTTTTTGATATCTTGGCCGTTGATCGAAAGTGGATGTACGGAACTCCTCGCAGAACTCATACGAGTCGAAAGATAAATACGCCGATCCATGGCCGTCAAAGACGTGGTGGAATGGAAAGCCTCCGGGCATATTCGACAAGCGACAGCAATTCAGCCGATTACGAAGCTGAACTTTAAGATTGATTTCATCAAAATCGGACATGTGGCCTTGGATAAATGTTCGAGCAAATAGTATGTGGAGACACTGGACACGGTGCCGATGGTAAGTGTGAAAGAGCAAATGTGTCCTGAGGAAAAACAAAGCATTTTGCAAGGCATGTGAGTTAGCTGTACTGAGAAGGTGACGAGGTCGTTTACCTTTCAGGCAATTAAGTACTAAGCCGCTCGTAACGACAAAAAGAAGTATAAGATAAAAGTCAAGACAAGGCTAGCCGCTGTGGTTGTTGAAGAATGAGAAGACGTCTTGGAGACCATGTTCTCAAATACTTGTCTGGAATCAGACAATTCCGTTTGGGGGAATAAGGCAGAGAACACGAAGCGAGCAAGAAAAAGATATGATGCCTTGACAGCAGCGCATCACCAAGATTTTCGAACCATCATCAATGCTTATCGATGCAATAAGCGCTGTGTGAGTAGGTGATAATCATGATAGCACAGCAATACAAAACTTGAAGCTTTGAGCCTGAGCAAGTTGAAGCAATGTTATGATCAACAATGTGAATCACAGGGACCACAGGCTGCTCTCGACTACGATCCCAACTCTCCATCATTCCTGGATTGTTGAGTTACTTGCCATGTTGAAACTGGGTTGAAACCGCAATTTCTTCTAGCGATGCTCGCATTGTTATAGTCACTATCTTCTTTGCTCTACAAATGGATGCGACTTAATCTCTGAAGATGCAAAGGAGCATCTCTGAAAGCGGTCGAACGATGAAGAAAGCAGAACTTAGGTGCCTTGGCCGTAAGTCTCTCGGGTGCGGTTCTGGCTAAGTTGTTCGCCCCTCGGCATGGATCAGATCGATATACCCCTTCGTGATGTTAACGGTGTATTTGATATCATCCTCGAGCACAACTAAAACATGAGGACAGGTTCTATCATTTTGACCTGCCTCTCGGACTGGTCGACGGTGGTTCCCTCGCCTTGCATGTGCGCATATCGGAAATGGTTACATTGTATCACGGGGAGTCGTAACTATGTGCTGCGCACCTGAGCCTCCACGATGCGCTTTGTAGAATCACACGTGTTCTCCAAACAAACACGCGTGCACGTCGTGAATAACGGTATTTTAAGCTCTGCACTTCGGAAGAACTCCAAGATCCAAGATGGCGAACGAGGGGTATGTAAGACTCATGAGCAGTGCAGATTATGTTTTTTCCTTCCGGTGCTTGCACTAGCCCCAAGTGGCTACCGCTGGTGATCAGCTTCCGAATAGGAGTACTTGTGCAACACACGGTGCTGTAAGTTCAACAGGGGAAATAATATTTTAGGATAAGCGGGAAAGAATATTTTAGGATAAGTAACTACTTTGACTTTAGTTGGGAGAGCGAGCTTGCGCATGAGGCACAGAAACAATGCAATGACGAAGCGCCAAATACCGTATCCACATTGAGTTTCTCCTGGAGCCAGGTCTCAAATTCGTTATTGATTGATTTGATTACCAGCCTCGAACTGGTTTGAGTGGGCGGCACTGTGGGCCGCTGCTAGACGCACGGCAGGGCCGAGTTCTCAACAGCTCTGATATACAACGCTGATGTTGCACTTCTTGAACGGTTTGTCAACATGTCAGAGACATGATCAAAGTGCCCTTCATATTCTGTTTGTCGTCCTGTGGCAATTCCATCACGATGCCATACCATGCCATCAGATGTGATGATACGAGCTGTAAAGTGGTCATTGTGGTGATATATTACACCTCTGAGCTCATATGTAGTACTTTGTCCATTTCTCTGTGTTATGTTCAAAGACTTTGTCAGTGATGTAGTGTGGCCTGAAAGGTCAAATGCTAACACGGTAAGATAGAGGTCATCAGGAACCAGCACCCTTATATAAGCAGGTTAGGGTTAGGGTTTGTAGCCAAATCAAGGTTGATGAAAAAAAATTAGACCCTGAAGGGCACTTGTGAGTGGGAGATCAGGGTTCTTAAGTGGTACCAATGCAAGAATTCCAGTATGAAAGTGAATGAATGCAATGGATATGTTTTTGTATATGCAGGTGTGACACCTATTGCCAAGCTGTGTTGGGGCCTCCCTTTTTTGAAGATTGTCTTTGTTTGCCTTGCTTAGTAGGCAGCCAAATCTGGGGTCTCAAATTTTTTAAAACCTGCCAAACAAAGTAATAAACATGTGATTTTCTTTTGTTACTACATGGAATCCAGGCAAGACATTAAATTTCTGACTTCAGGTAGCCTCTTATACCCCTAGAGCACCCTTTCCAGTGCTCACAATAGTTTCAAGTTGTTGTGTTGAAGAAGAGTTATCATTGTCGGTATTGCTTATGTAAGGGTGCTGGTTCCTGATGACCTCTATCTTAGGAAAATTAAGGAACACATGTGTTTTTATCAAATGCTGATTACAAGAATGACAATGGGATGAGGATTCAACAGATAAGTTGTCAACAAAATTTTGGAGGGTGGGAAATGGAGTCAATATTGTGAGTTGGCAGCTGAAAGCAGGCACTTCTGCTCATTGCACATCATGACCATTGGGGCAATGCTTTGAAGATGTTGTAACAGGTTGGGAAGAGGCCAACATGTAGTCAAATATATTTTGGACACTAGTGAATGCTCCCCATGCAAACGATGTTGGATTTAATCTTTGAAAGTGGTGTCTAATAAAATCATGGATTTCTTCAAGGGTGTATGTAGGGTTTGGTTGAGTAGTCTGTTCAAAGCTCTTTGCAAGCTGGCCCAAATGTATATGGTTAGTAGCATCAAATTGATCTGATTGTATAGACTCATTATTCTGCCAAATGTTATACAGAATAGATATGACTGCATCAAAAGCACAACTGTTGTTGTTCCATTGTGTACCTTGTGGCTGAGAAAGCATAGAATCATGGTGCTGTGAATTTTTTTGATGTCCAGTTTTCTTTCACTTTGGAGCCAGGAGTTTTTGATTTACACTGATTTTGTGTTTCTTGGTATATATAGAAAACTCTGCCTTTGTGCCTTTGGCAGAAACATATGGAGAAATGGTGGCAGATGGTATTCTTGGTCTTTTTGTGGATGTGTTGCTTTGGTTTTCAATTCTCCAACTTGTGACATTTAGGTTGCTAGACAACTGAAATACATCAGACTTACTCCATTGTATGGATTTATAAACAGCATTAGATATGTAATACTCACCTTTGATTTTATGAAAGGCTATGATAAGGTCATTTCAGCAATCACCAATTACTGTACTATGCGATTTTCCATTGTAGTGCAATGAAGTGATATTATCCAGCAGTTCAAGTTCTCTAAATTCTTGGCATAGTGCACCTGATGCACCTCCAGTAATTTCTTTTGCATCAAAACCTTGCAATATTACTGTTCCATCTGCAGATGCACTTTTGGACAGAGTAGTATAATATGATTGGTGACTTCTGCTGCTGTTAATATCTACAACATTGAATAGTCTTGTTTTATCCTTGAAGTATAATCAGTCATTGCAAAGTTTGGCAAGACTTCAACTTGATTGCATGATACATTGAGAGTTGTATCATTTGGAAGTACACAATTGAGTATTTGTAGTAGTTCTAATCAACAGTATAACATTTACAGGTAAATTAGCCAGTCGAACTGTTTGAGGTGGATTTGTGAGTTGGACAAACAACACATCAAGAATACATTGTCCTTTGGAACCTACAGATGATTGCCAATCATAAACAGTGGCTTTCTGACCCTTTGTAATACAAAGTTCAGTTGCACTATTCTGTCTTAAAATTACCAGTAAACCACGACACAGAAAAGTTTTCCAGGAATATTTTTGGAATTAGAGCTAGAGAATTGATCCCATAATAATTTCTGAATACTAGCTGAAATCTGTGGAATTCTTAAATTTCCCAAGGTTCCAAAACTCTCTCTTCTCTTCTTTTCTCCTTTATTATTACTTGAGCTTATGGTGTCTTCAGAGTAAAAGTCAGTTAGGGTTTGACCTGTTTCTGCTGCATTTTTTTGAGAGCCAAGATCATTGATAACATCTTTTGGAAGATTTAATGTGGTTATAATGGACACATTATGAAATTGTTTGTTACTAACAGATGATCGCCCATCTAGCTCACTTGAAATTGGGGTACACAAAAAAGCAATATCATTAGCTGTGCAAGCTTTGTAATGCATGTTACTCAAAGTCTCTCATAGTTTGGCATCTTCCACAGTTTGAGTAGTTTGTTGCATGTTCTGACATAGAATAACAACAGTAGTAACTTGATGCCAGAGTGCTTTTCCAATACCTGCTTCTTGATCTCGATGGCTTGTAGAATTTCTGCCAATAAATCTACTATACAGAGAAGCATTTTCCTGCCCTATAGCTGGAGGTAGTTGGGCAAAATCACCAGCAAATATCATGTTCAGTCCTCCAAATGGTTGTTCAGCATTGTTCATAACATTTGCCAGTCTTTGACTTATTCTATGCATATCCCTGCAGGAGAGCATTGAAACCTCATCCATAAATATATAACTAACTCCCTATAGCCTCTGCTTTACTTGGGCCAGTTGCATAGCTGAAGCATGTTCTGTCATGTCATTAATTCCAAACATGTAATGATAAGTTGATTGATCCACCAAGTAAAGCAGCAGCACTTCCTGTTGGAGCAACAACAATGAATTTATGGGATTTATTTCTGCACTTGAAAAATTCAATCAATGCTTTGAAAACCTGAATTTTTCCTGTTCCATCCATTCCTCCTATATGCATTTTCAATTGCTCAGATGAAGAGTGACATGAATGCTTAGCTACAATACAGAATGCCCTTCCTTGCTCTGTATTTCTTATTTACATCATTAGAGATTATACCAACATTAGCAGTATCAGTGGAATTATATGACATTTCTGGTGCATGTTGAGTACACTCTTCAAGAATTTCTTGTCTTCTAGATCCAACTACTGTATTCCAATCAGATGCTGATTTTATATCACTGACCTAGGTTGCATTTATATTGAGTTTAAAAAATGCATTCTCTGGGTGAACATTAGTCCAACCAAGTTGGATCATAATGTTTTTCATGATAGACATAGATCTTTTCTGATCATGATATCTTTTGCTTAATTGGTTATCAGATTCAATTTTATCCATGTTCATATGATCTACAGCAAGCTGATCCAGCTGATCAAGAATACAATCTTGACTTATTTCTTGCATAAGTAACTTATCTTCCATCCAACCAGGCAAAGCAGTTCCTCCCTTATTTAATTCTGCAAAGAAATCATCTTTTTGGTCAAGACATGCATATTGAATATTAAAATTTTTCATTAGTAAAACTTGCTGTGCAGTGAATTCATGAGAGTTAAAGGTTTTATCTCAAGAGCTCTCTTTTGACTTAAGTTCAGCACCAGTTTGCCAGGGTTTGAACAGAGTTAGCATAGTTGTACAATAATATTATTGGTCACCTTGATCACAGTGTGGAAGAGTACATCCAACAAAGTTAGGTACAAGAGCTTGATCAGCAGAAATACAACATAACCCATGACTTTGCACCAAAGGATGTTCAGAGGAAAATTTTAATATAGATTTATTTTTACCTTTAATAGATGGGCTGTTGATTTCATTAATCTTATCATGAGAATATTCCTCCTCAAAATGAGCCTCTTCTACATCACTATTGTCTTCATCTAACAAAGGCTCTTTTGCAGCATTTTTAGCTGCAGGATATTTGGTTCTTTTACACCATCCTATCCAGTCAAACAGTGTCATGTCTTCTAGTTTAGTTGGGCAATAAATATAATTATATACATTGGACAAACCAATGATTCTGCCTTTGTGTTTCATAAGAGCAACTTTTTCAGGAACTTCATCAGTAAGATCTTCATGCCAAGCTTTTCTAACTTCATTAACAAAAGACTGCTAATAAAAGGATACAAACTCATGGCTTGTATAATGGTCTGCATTGCCAAGTAAATACATAGGTTGTCCCATTTCAGATTTTGCACTCATTAAATTGACCATTTTTGTCATAAGCTTCCTTGCCTTTATATGGCAATGTTTATCACTGCCCAGCATTTCAGAGTTCTTGTGAAATACAGATCTGATTGATTCAAAGACAACATGTGTTTTTAAACTCATTTTGGTTATATAATCAGACACATATAGCAGTACACCTTTGATTGCAGTACCAGATCTTAAACTGGTGACATCTGTATTGCAGCAAAATACATAAGATATGACAGGGGTAAAAGTGTTAATCCAGGGCTCTTTTTTTTTAATATTGAGAGCACCTGTCAGTGGATCAACTTCAGTTTCTCCAAAAATTGTGCATGGAAACCGTGACTTACATTTACCCCATATGTTGTCAAGACATCTCTTATATGGCTGGGCTTTATTCTGTGTACAGTCCCAGTTAATATTTGTACTACAAGTATGTATGTTTGATTTTGATATAATATCATCAACAACAGTAGAAAAATATTTCCATTAAGTATTCAAACCTTTACATTTATCACAGGCTTCACAATTTTTTTTGCATGCTTCAGGAGGTGGTGTTGGTAAAGTTTCTGTTGGATCACGATAACCAGGTGTGTTAAAATTCTTTAAGACATTGGACAGTACATCTTCCCATTTTTCTGTAATATATTCACCTTGGTAACAACTTTCAAGATATTCTACCATTTGACATTGGAATTCTAATTTAGGGTCCATAGTACATTCCCTTATGTCATCAGGAGTAAGTCCACCCTTAATCCAAAGCAAAAGATGTATATGGAGAGACCTTGCAGGAGGAAGGTATGGCACCTAGCATGAATTCAATTGCATGATCCCACAGCTTATGCTTAGGAAGTGAGTCAAAGGATTCCTTAGAGAAGACATCCTCAAAGTCATGCAGGTGAGGAAGTATGGAGTCAGTAAAGGATTTGGGTGCACTATTCTTGTGGAAGGCCTCTGCAGGGCACTGGGAAATGTTTGAGGTGGCATGCACCTTGAGTGAAGGGATAATTACAGTGTAGAACATTTGGTAACCTTCCTTGATCTCTTCCACCACCTCCACATCATCATCAGAATCAGGTGCAAGATCTGGAATGTCTTCCTAGTCCACATCAGCCATAGGCATTGGACCAGCATGACACTTTTGAGTGCACTGTAAGAGTACCTTTCACCCTCGATGTTCCTGTCTGCCTTCAGTGAAGCAAGTACAGCAATGAGAGGGACAATGACTCATCATGACTTTACCTGTCACCTAGTTGACCTCAGGATTATGGTCATGAAGACATGAGTAGCCCAAAATTGACTTCTCCTTCCCCAGTTGGGTCACAGCAAGAAGAGAGCCCATTCATTATGGTCCTTGTACTGGAGAACTAGGTTGACAACCTCCCAAATCACCCCAGCTTCATTTGGGGAACCGTTCACATTGTAGACAGGTATGGGGTGAGATAGTGACCAGGTATTGAGTTGTTTTTGTTGAACCAAGTGCAAATCAATGAAAAGCCCTGTGGCACCTGAGTCCAGGAGAGCAGAGACACCGAGTACTTGCACTGTATCCATAGTCTGCAGCTCAATCTTCAATTCTAGTGATCACTAGGAGGGGGTGGATGCCACAATGTACTTGCATGGTAGCTTGCGCTCCCAAGATTTCAATCTGGGAAGAGGAGGAACAGGTGTAAGTGAAGTAGGTGTGACTTCCATTGAGCTGAGGGATTTTGGAGGAGTGTCGAGACCCATTTCACCTGATCAGATTCCTGACAATCCCTGATTCTTTTCTGACTCTTTTCTGATCTTGTCCATCGGCATTCCAGCTGCAGCACTTTTTAGTCATCAGACAAGTTGTCATGTGCCTTAGTAATCATTTGCTTACTCACTTTATTCCTAATATAATCTTACCAATTCTGGTCATGGATACTTACCAAGACCCATTAGTAAACTTCCATATTTTCTGTTATTCTTCCAGCCCTTGATATTTAAGCACCCATAGCTTAGCCTTAGTCTCCAGTTTGCAAATTACATTGTCTGCTACATTGTGTCTTACATTGTACCTTGCATGTATCTTGCCTTTGTATCTTCACCTATTAATCTTCAAGCCTAATATCAACCCTTGAATCATCCTCGACTTAATCTTGACTTAACTCTTAATCTCTTTGGCTCCTCTTGACTTCATTTCACTCCATGACCTCTGCTTAACATATCCTTGCCCTCCATCTGGAAACCCACTGGACATCCAAACCTGATCCACCTGAAATTGGACAACTGATAAGGAGAAGGGTGCAACTTCTTATAAGTTGAACTCAAGTCCTTTCTTGCCCCTTTTCACCTGGCCTGCTACAGCCCGGTGGATTCTGCCTGGAAACCCCTGAACCCCTCCAACCACCAATGACTGGGTCCAACTGGAAGTCTGGTGTATTCCTGACCAAGTCCCAACCTTGGTAATAGCAATTTTGAATTTTGACAGAGGGGATTGGTTGTGGAGTGAAGTTCTTCCTCTAGTGGGTTGACCAGCAGGGCATCAAAGCAGTTACTGGTGGGTAGCAGAGGCAGACAGTTGGAGGGATTGGGGGCATGTGTGGTAGTAGTGGCATGGAGTGTAGTGTTAAAAGCCGCATTCATGAGTCAGTTCTTATCGCAGAGGAAAGCAGCTTCATACCAAGCATCAATATTGTCATCAGCTGGGCACCCCTTCAACATCTGTACACTCTAATCCTAAACCTCTTGATTGAGACCACGATGAAATTTAACCACCAATGGTAGCCCACTCCCATATCCTGACATGTCTACTAAATTCCTAAACTCATCAACATAGTCATCACAGATAGGTGTGCTTGGTAATACAAGGACAACTTGAGGCATTCATGGAGAGGGCAGAAATATCATACAAACTCCTTCCTAAAGTTGCCCCAAGAGGAAAAAGGGAGGGAACTGAGTTTCTGTGTTTGGCACAAAATGCAGTCAATGTAGAGGTAGGTGCGCTCAGACTTCATGTATGTGAAGGCCCAATAAATTTTTGCAGTGTCATCTAGGAGCTGATTAGGATGAAGACTGATGTATAACTCACAGGAGTTGAGGAAAGAACATCCATAAGAGCATGCACCATTAAAGTTGGCAGGGGGGGGGACAGTTTAATCTGTGTGCCAGTGGTATTAAATGGGGCATCGATGCTGGAAGTGGTTGGGGTTGGAATAAATAGAATATTAGGTGAGGGACTAAGCTGTAGGGTATTAACAAAGCTTTTGATACATGATCTGAGCAATTCAATTTGCATGCACAGTGCCTTCGAGCACTTAACACATTTTTGGGTGTCCATGGTGCATGGTGGTGCATCAAGCAGAGATAAGCCCACACTTAAGGCAGGGGTGTTGATTGCATCCTGGATGATGTCCTGTATGTGTAGGAGGCATTATATCTGCAGTGCACTTCAATTCCAGGCCTAGGGAGAGAGTTTTCTACTGTAAGGCCAACCTCAAGCCTCACTTAATAATGAGCTAACAGAGGGGAATCTGAGGTTAATATTATACTACATGATACAGACACTTCAGGCACACCTAACAGAGGGGAATCTGAAGAGAAAACTCTAAAGACCCATCTGTTGATGCCCAGTATATGAAGCTGTGGAATGACATCACCTTGATGGATAAATATCCAGAAAGGGTCCCATCTAAGAATAGAACTGTCAACATGTACCAACAAGGGAAAAACTGAAAAATAATCATAAAATGGAAATACAATCATAGAAAATCATAGAAAAGGCAGAATAAAGTGAAATAAAATATAAAGAAATATGGGATGAATGGAGAGGATTGCTCAGATGCCTGGGATGCCTTACCTTCCTCTTATACAACTACCAACAGGACAACTGGTCCCAGCTGTTGCTTTTAAAGGAATTTGCTTACAATAATGCTCCATTGGCTTCCACTGGGGTTTCATTCTTCTTTGCCAACAAGGGTTACCACTCAAATGTTATCATTTTCCCTGAATACAAATTAGGCTCCTAGCACACTCATAACTTTATGGTGGACCTCAATGACCTCCATCAGGAACTCTGGAAGCAGCTCTCTGAAGCACAGAAGTACTATCAGGGTCCAGTGGACAAGTGCCACATTCCCACTTCTGACTTCAAGATTGCGGACTATGCCTATATCAAAGGAGAACACTTACGCATAACTCAACCCTCCAAGAAACTCTCAGAGAAATGAGCTTATGAACCATGCCTTTGTCATGGCATTCACTTTGCTCACTCAGCCTGACACTGCCATGGGCCAGCTTGCGTATATGTAACACAATGCTTAATAAATCCCACTATGGTTACTCAACTCTTCAATTGCCTTTGGACCTTTGGCCCAAAGTCAATGTTTGGGGGTTCATGGTCACACAACTCTTTAGTTGACTTGTTGGATGGAGTGAGCCATGATCTGGTATCTGGATAAATAATACACACTGAGTCAACGTGGGGGGGTTGTGGTGTTTATCTCCATCCCCATCCCCATCCCTATTTCTATCCCCATCCCCATCCCTATCTCCATCTCCATCTCGATCCCCATCTCCCATCTCCCCACCTTCCCCATCCCTATTCCCATCTCCCCCATCCCTATCCCCATCTCCCCCATCTCTATCCCCATCTCCCCCATCCCTATCCCCATCTCCCCCATCCCTATCCCCATCTCCCTCTTTTCCCCCTCCTCCTTCCCATCTCCCCCTTCCCCTTCCCCATCTCCCCCTTCCTCATTGCTATCCCCACCTCCCTCTTTCCACTCCCCCTCCCCCTCCCCCTCCCCCACTCACTCTCCCATGTCCTCCTCCCCCCTCTCCACCTCCTCATACCCCCTCTCCACCCCTCATAACTCTTCTCCATCCCTACCCCCTCACACCCCCTCACACTCCCTCACACCCCTCACACTCCCTCATACCTCTGCTCCATCCCCCTCCTGCCCACCCCCTCACATTCCCTCACATTCCCCTCCAGACTCAGCTCACTTGCGAAGTTTCAAACTCCACATCAAACTCAGCCATGCTCCATGCAGCTCACCTCTACATATGCGATGACCACATTTTGAAACCCAGCTATATGACTAATTTTTAGTCAGCTCTGACTAATGCCATCATTTCTGACTGAGCCTGACAAATTTTAGATAATCCCATCAACCATCACTCCCATTATTCCCACAAAATGACCATAGCATATGTTATGCAGCTTGTCATCTATTTTTAGCCTTGATCCCATCACACCATCACTCCCACAAAACAGTCATAGAATATGTAAATGACCTATGCCTTTATCATGGCGTTTGCTTGCATATACAGTGACTCACAAAACTGAGTCAATGTTTTGCACTTTTTAATTTATTGTTGAATAACTTTCCATAAACAACAAAACCAAACAAGGTATTGGTGTACCGAATAACATACATGATCAGGGCTACCAAACAAACAAAGAATTATGTAATTTTAATCATCCCTCATGGAGATATGATTATTTTAATTCAGGGACTCATTGACTCAGTTTTGTGAGGGGTTAGTCAGAAATATTAGAATCTGATGCTCCACCAACTGTATAATGTCAAAAACTTGACAGATGGTTTCTAAGGTGATGTGACCCTTGATGGGACCTTAAATTATAGTATTTAATTAGGACTAGCATTCTTCATACTTCAATATTCTCCAATGCATCCCATCTCCTCTGCTCAGAAGGAAAACATTCTTTCCCTGGCCTCCAATCATTATTCTACCCACAATATTGCCTCTAAACTCAACCTCAGCCAGTCTAGTGTATCCAGAACACTCAGGGCTCTCCATCCAAACCTGGATTCCCCCTCTGGTAGTTGTCCTTCTAAGCTCTCATCTACCTCTCAGAGAGCCATCCTTACCCAAATCACCACTGGCAAGGCTGCAAATGCTGTTCAGGCCACCCATTACATCAACAGCATCATCCCCACTCCAGTCTCCTCAGAAACAGTCAGAAGAGTTCTCAGAAAAAACTCATTCAAGGCTGTGGTGAAGAAGAAAAAGCCTTTGCTTAGTATAAGGCATAGGAAAGCAAGATTGGCTTTTGCTCAGAAGTATAGAGAGTGGACTGTGGAGGACTGGAGAAGGGTTATTTGGTCAGATGAGACTAAAATTAACAGGTTTGGGTCAGATGGGAGAGAGTGGGTTTGGAAACAGAAGAGAGAGGGGCTGATTGAGAGAGAGGTGCAGGGAACTGTCAAATTTGGGGGAGGAAACATTATGGTATGGGGGTGTATGGGATGGAATGGAGTGGGGCATCTTGCAGAGGTTGAGGGGAGGATGAATGCTGACCAGTATGTGTCCATTTTGAAGGACCATATGCTGCCTAGCTTGGAGGAGAGTGGAATTTCTGGAGAAGAGGTGATTTTTCAACAAGACAATGACCCCAAGCATACCTCAAAAAAGGCCAAGAAATGGATGGAGAACAGCAATATTACTCTTCTGGATTGGCCTGCCCAATCTCCAGACCTCAGCCCTATTGAACATCAATGGGTTCACCTCAAGAACCAGTTAGACAAGTATCCAACAGCGCCAAAAGGAATTTGGGAGTTATGGGAAAGAGTAGTGGAAGAGTGGAATAATATTCCATCAGAGGTGTGTCAGAATTTGATTGAAAGCATGCCTAGAAGGTTGGGAGCAGTTATTAAGGCCAAGGGAGGTCATACAAAATACTAGAATTACAATTTATCATAATATTGATACCACCTCACAAAACTGAGTCAATGAGTCCCTAAATTAAAATGATCATATCTCCATGAGGGATGATTAAAATTACATAATTCTTTGTTTGTTTGGTAGCCCTGATCATGTATGTTATTCGGTACACCAATACCTTGTTTGGTTTTGTTGTTTATGGGAAGTTATTCAACAATAAATTAAAAAGTGCAAAACATTGACTCAGTTTTGTGAGTCACTGTACATAACACAATGCTTAATCCCACTACTGTTACTCAACGACCAAAATGGTCATAGCATATGTAATAGAATACACTCCTTTGCTTTCAGCTACTCCAGAGACTCTTTTTATACAAAACCATGTCCATTTTGAACTGAACTTGCCCTGCTTTCACTTCTTCCTTGTCTTCGAATAGAGATTCTTTCGATCTTCTTGATTGACTTGGTATTGACTTGTATTAAGGTGTTATTGACATTATTACAAACTTGTATTGACTAGTTATATCGACTTTACTACAAACTTGTTACTGACATCATTACAAACTTTTATTGACTTGTTATTGACTTGTTATTGATCATTACAAGCTTGTATTGACCTGTTATTGACATTATTACAAACTTTTATTGACCTGTTATTGACATTATTACAAACTTCTATTGACTTGTTATTGAATACACACACCAAGGTTTAGTAACCTGCCCTAAAGTCTTCTCACAATAAGTTTTTCAACCATTTGATTCAATCCAAGTACAATCCAAATCCAAATCTAATTCTAATTCTAAATCTAAATCTAAATCTAAATCTAAATCCAAGTCTATCTTGATATCTATATTAGTTTCTAATTCCTGTAAATAATCTTTCAAGTTACTCACCTTTGCTAAACAACTCCATTCAATACTTCCACATTGGCAGTTCTGTTATTTCCATTGTTTTCATTCAACAGCACCTTGATCCTTTCTCCAGATGTACACCTTGACAGTGCCACATATAGCTGCCCATGTGAGAACACTGGTGTCTGCAAGTCCAAGCCAACATGGGATACAGATTGGCCTTGTGACTTGTTGATAGTCATGGCAAATGCCAAGCAAACTGGAAATTGATGTCGACAGAGTGGTAATGGCAAGGTCTCTGCTGAAGGCTCCAATGTGATCTGAGGAATGAAAAGGATATTTCCTGCAAACTGTGCATCTCTACTGATGATCCTGCACTTCAATACACATGGTCTGGCTTCAAGGAGGATAAGTCAAGTTCCATTGCAAAGACCCATGGTGACATCCAGATTGCATAGAAGCATGAGAGGACAGCCTATCTTAAGTGCCAGCCTGAAGAGAGGAAGGCCACTTGCTTTGTTAGAGTTTAGATACTCTGCAGGAGATGGCTGGTAGTTGTTTAACTCCTGCTCTCTGAATGAGGCTGTATCAGCACTGTTGAAGACATGCTCTGGTCCAGGAAATCTGGTAAGGAGAAGAGAGTTGATGACATTGACATTGACATTTGTGCAGGAGAGAATGGTCCTATCCAGATAGTACTAATCTGGCTTGTTCCCCTGCTCTATGCCTGGATATGTGGAGTTGATAAGGTGATCCATAGTATTTCCATGGCAAAGCATGTTCTATGGAATCTGTATAGTGTCTGCAGCATCTATTGTTGTGCCTGCACCAATGTGCAAGAGCCAGGCAGCATGTGCAGTGTTCTCTGGAGTTCTGTCAAGTTGCATATTCTCAGTCAAGTGATAGACAGTAATGCATTGCCAGAGAGTGCTTCTTTTGATGGATAAAGCTATGATCTGTTCTCTAGTGCCCCTAGGAATGACAGGTAGGGTCTGTCTAAAGTCACCTCCAAACAAAACAGTGATTCCACCAAATGGAACATTCTTTTTCTTGAGATCATGCAAAGTGTGGTCGACTGCATCTGTGGCATATTTGTGCTGCATAGGAACTTCATCCCAGATGATGATTGAAGTTTGATCAAGGACCTGGTGCAGATCTGAACCTTGAAGTAGTAGAGGCCTTATTGATTTCGATTGGGATTTTGAACATGGAATGTGCTGTGTGACCTCCTTCTAGAAGCAATGCAGCGATTTCAGATGATGCCACACAGAGAGCAATTTTTCCTTGAGCATGAACAGCAGCTGCGATGGTGTTGCAGACAAAGGTCTTTCCACAACCGCCAGCACTATGCAAGAACATGAGCTTTCCCTTGTTATTGTTTACAGAATCTATTGCAGCATCAAAAACCTGTCTCTGCCTGTGATTAAAAAAATGGAGATTGTGAGTGACAGTGATGGCCAACTCTTCAACATTGTAATCCCTTTGTTCCTGCAAAAGCCTATTAGCAGGAACATCAATGTGCCAGTTTCCTTCAATGGAAGGCATCTCTGGATAATCAGAATACACTTGATCATCTGTAAAGTCTGTATCTGGATAGATTGAAAGAAGCTTGACTCTGTGGTCATCACAAATGTGATGTTTGAACTGGTTCCACAGGATATCAGGAGATGTTGGATTGCAATGAAGAAGAATGGTGGCAAAGAGCAATCTGAGAGAGGAACCAAGCTGCATCTGGGCTGCCTCTGTAAGACACTGAACCCATTCCTGGTCATCCTGCAAAAGACCCAATGCAACACAGGCCTGCTTGAATGTATTATGGATGACACCATTGACAGTGTGCAAGTGCTGGAATGATATTACCCCTGTGACAACAGTAAGAAGCAACCTGAGGTAGAACCTTTCCCCCTGGGCAGGAGAAGCAAAGTACATTCTGCCCATAGCAGGCTCACCATGCCTTCTTAAATTCCACTGCTTCTTGGTTCCATTGTAGACCCATGCTTGAGGAAAGTTCTGGTAGGTGACAGTACATGCTGCTTCATATTGTCTGTTGGCTTCAAACCAAGCAGTGAGACATGTGGTCTTGGCAGCAGGCCTTTCCAAAACCTCATCAATATTGTCGTCTGCATTGAAGTAGACTGTTTGCTGGTCCTCCAGATGGATGGGCAGACAATAAACATGAGGAGACTCTGAGTGCATTCCAAATTCATTTATGTGCCAGCAGCTTTCCACCGATCCAATGTAACGTGCATCAAGATACTTCTTGACCTTGTCTCTGTCTTGGTTGAGAATCTCAATCATGGTTCTGTCATGGCCTTTGTATATGTACTTGTGGATGTACTTGACAGCCTTGATTGAAGAACAGATTTCAACATTGATGTGACAGTTGTATCTGACAAATAAACCAAATTGTTAACCAATAAACATGATGTCAGATAAATGTTCCTTACTTTGCAGCCAAATAAGGATTGTGTAGGATGACATGTCTGTTATCATAGACATAATTATGCTTTCTTACTGTTCTACCATTGTTGGGTCTGGCATAATCCAGATAATTGTTTACAGTAAAAGAGGTTTGTTCTCTGAACTCCTTGGGATATCTCTTGCTGCACTTGTTGTCGACCATGCATGAAGCCTTGAGTTTGTCATGACCGCAAGGACCATGAAGCATGCAAGTAGTTATAGTGTGATAGAGCATCGGCTGTGTGACAGGGTTAGGAATCTGTGCTGACACAATGGAATCAACATCATGGGCATCATGGATTTTGTCAGCTGGATCGAGAAATATGAGGAGGTGCATATGTGGAAGGTTTCTCTTTGTGGAAAAATGTGGATTGGGTGATTCCTCCTGCAACAGAGCTTCCTGGATCTCTGGCCACTGTGGATTGGCAGTCATGGTGAGAAAGAGATCTGGCTTGCCAAAAAAGTGACAAATGGCCATGGAATCCTGGAAAAGCTGATTCATATGCCTTTCACTGCCTATATGGGTTGATGGAAGAATGATGTGACTCCCATGATTCTCCAGATTGATATTTTCATCCTGGTTACCCATGGCAGCATCCCTCAATCCAGCATACACATTGGCCCTAAGCTCCTTCTGGTGATGTCAGACCCAGTTCAACATATTCTGTTCAATAGATGCACAAGCATCTACAACATACTGTTGCAAGAGATTTCCACTCCAAAATAATGGTGGCTGCTCTCTTGGCCTTGGATGCAATTGATAAGCATGGTAGCATCTCTGACTGACATTGGGTGCCCTTCTGGCTCCATTTGCACCTTGGTGTGCAGGTTTATCTGGGTGCCATCCATCTTCACCATGAGGGAAAAGCAAGACATAGTACAGAGTTGAATAGAATGGATGCAACTGGCTGATGTGTTTGAGCCCTCCCCCTTGTAGCCTGAGAACAATATCTCTGTGGTTAGACTGTTCCTCAGAGCCATCACCTGGAATAATGGCTGCCACCTCATCATTGGCTGTAGGGAGATTATAACAATGTAAATCTTGGGTTTTATCTGATCGCAGCCATATGGAGACATTATCCTGCTCTTCTGAAGGCTTTTCCCTGATGATCTGAAATGCCTGCTTGAATAAAGGCACATAAGGAAGGGTGTTATTCAGCATGGCCTGCAGCTCTGTCATGATAACTGAGTTGAGATTATTGTTTTGCCACTCACAAATATTGAGCTGTGCAATAGGATCATGAATATAGAGCTGTGCATGGGCTGCAGGCCATCCAGGAGGTGGCAGAAGTGCTCCAGAAAGATGATGAAGATCGCCATGAATACAAAAGCTGTATACACCTGATGTACCTGTAACAGAATGGTCCACCTTGACACCCAAAGAAGTGAATGAAAATGCAGCATTGTACTGTCAGATGTTTGTTTTGAATTCTTTGGAAAGAGGACTTTTTCCACACAACAGATCTCGCAATGTGGCAGGAGCAAGTTAGAAAGATGGCAGATGAATTTGTCCCTGCAAGCAGCAACTTCCAAACTTTGGTACAGCTTGGGTAGACCTGGACAGCTTTTCACAGTCAAAATGCAAGGCATGGCAGTGTGGACACTCCACATTCATGGGTCCAAGTGAATGTCTGGGAATTGGCTCCTGATAAGGTGCATGACTGAGTGGTAATGGCCTTGCAGGTTGATGTGGAGGTAGAGGTACAGGCAGAGGTGGAGGCAAAGGTGGCAACATTGGGGGATTCAAGAATGAAGCAGGCAGCAGTGGTGAAGGAGATTGCATCAGAGAAGGTGGCAATGATGGTACATGGAATATTGGGTCAGGCAGCAGTTGTGATGAAGATTGTGGAGGAGAAGATGGAAATTGTAGAGGAGACACCCTTCCAAACTCATCATAATAATCTGATGGCATAGGAGATGGTGGAAATTGTAAAGCAGTCACCCTTCCAAATTCATTATAATAATCTGATGGCAGGGGAAAAGGTGGAAATTGCAAAGAAGACTTGCTCCCATCATCATCATCAGATTCCTCATTCTCCATTTCCCTCCTCAAAGCAATCTCATTATTTCTCTGTTCTTTATACTCAGCAGCCAACAATGCAGCCATTTACCTATCCATCTGAATTTGTTCCACCTGTGCATCCACTTGAGCTCTATATTGATCAATCCAATCTCCAGACATATTGTTAGCCAATTGATCCAACCTCATCATTTGTTGATGCAAGTTCCTGTCTGCAATGGATAGATGTTGGAGCTCCTCAGCCTCATCCATCTGTACCTGCTCATTTGCATGCAGTTCATTTCTCCACATCTGATGCATCCTAAAAGTCCATTCCTGATCATGCCTGTTACGTTCTTGCAATGCAGCCTCTATATTAATATGTCTGGGTGGATCATGATATCGTGGCTCAGCAGCTGAAGCAGCTTGCTGGGCAGCTGCCTGCCTCTCCAACTCCTGTTCAGCCAGCTGCTGCAATTGTTGATTGTGTTACCCAGCTACTTCAGCTTCAGCAGCCTGTCTTTGGGCATACTCCTCAGCTTCAGCAGCTTGCCTGTTTCTTTCCTGTTCAGCCAGCTGCTGCAATTGTTGATTATGCTGCCTAGCTGCTTCAGCTTCAGCAGCTTGTCTTTGTGCATGCTCTTCAGCTTCAGCAGCTTCCCTCTGCCTTTCCTGTTCAGTCAGCTGCTGCAATTGTTGATTGTGTTGTCTAGCTGCTTCAGCTTCAGCAGCCTGTCTTTGGGCATACTCTTCAGCTTCAGCAGCTTGTCTTTGTTCATACTCCTCAACTGCAGCAGCTTGCCTGTGCTGCTCTTGTTCAGCCAACTGCTGCAATTGCCAATTGTGCCACCTAGCTGCTTCCACTTCAGCAGCTTGCCTCTGTTCATTCACCTGCTGCAATTGCAGATTATGCTGCCTACTTACTTCAGCCACTTGCTGTGATATCATTTCTCTGGCAGCAGTAGCTTCAGCAATTCTTCTTTCCTCAGCAATCTTCTGTAATAGCTCCTGCTGATGCTGATACTGTTTAGCTGTTTCTTGTTGCAATTCCTGAATATGGGCCTCATAATCTGCAGTCCTTTCCCTCAATGCAATATGTCCCCTATGCAGATTATTGAGTGCAGGATCTGCTTGACCACCTGAAATATTATGCAATGGTCCCAGTCCCCTCCCTCTCCCTCTCCCTCTCCCCCTTCTTGTTTGTAACTGAGGTGCAGGTGGAACTACAGGAATTGGATTGGCCAAAGGTGCATTCCATCCTGCTGGCAATTGAACCTGTGGTATATTTGCCCCAATTCCATGGTTTCCCAAAACAGGTCCAGGTGGCATCACAGAAGCCCCTCTCCTATGTAATACAGGAGCAGGAGGTACAACAGGCAATTCAAACTGCCTTGGAGCATCCCAATCAGCAGGCATCTGTACCTGTGGTATCTGGGCTGCCAATGCAGCTCCATAGTTCAGTGCAACAATTCCTTCAGCAGGGGCAGTCACTCTGACTCTGCTTCTCCTCTCATCAGGATTGGTCATCTGCAACCTTTCCAAATGGTCTGCATCTCTAATTCTAGCCCTTTCCACTTCTGGTGTTGAAGGTCTGCTTTGATTGCTGCAAACACTCTAATCAGCCATTATTATTGCAACATATGCCAACACCACTCACATGTTTAATAATGGTAAAGCCCAACAATAATTTTGTTCAATAGCCAACAATGCAGCACAGCCAAAGTAAGGTCAGCAACAACTTCCTTTAACAGCCAGTTGTTACAATACTCACTATAATCCAACTGTTTTCTACTTCCAATAAACAATTTCAACACTTTTATAATAACAATTACAAATTTGCTATTTGATAATAGATAGCAATTGCAATAGTATCACTATTATAGCCCCAAATGTTGTGTGAAGAGAGGTACTCAATTGATTGTTGTGCACTCTCTCTCCACACATAAGGAAATGTCAGCTGTTTGGTCATGTTGTGTGTGTTCTGGGAGAGGCGTGAAAGTAGGTGTCCACTATATTGCAACTGAAATTTTATGCACGCAAATCTCCCTTTTTGGTATTTGACTTGTTACTGACCTCATTACACATTTCTATTGACATGTTACTGACCTCATTACAAATTTGTATTGTCATGTTACTGATTTCGTTACAAATCACAAATTTGTATTGACATGTTACTGACCTCACTACAAATTTGTATTGACATGTTACTGACTTCATTACAAATCACAAATTTGTATTGACTTGTTACTGACCTCACTACAAATTTGTATTGACATGTTACTGACCTCATTACAAATTTGTATTGACTTGTTACTGACCAGTACTATTGATGCTATATGATGACATTTCAAACCCAGCTGTGTTTGTCAAAGCTGACAAATTTCAGTCAGCTCTGACTAATGCCATCATTTCTGACCAAGCCTGACAAATTTTAGATAATCACATCAACCATCACTCCCATCATTCCCACAAAATGACTGTAGCATATGTTATGCAGCTCATCATCTATTTTTAGTCCTGATCCCATCATGCCATCACTCCCACAAAACCATCATAGCATATGTAATAGATATTTTATTTCACCCTATTCTGCCTTTTCTATGATTTTATTCCTATGTTATGATTATATTTTGGCTTTTTCCATGTTGGTACATGTTGACAGTTCTATTCTTAGAGGCAGGACCCCTTCTGGATGTTTACCCATCAAGGTGACATCATCCCACAGCTTGATCCACCTATTTCTGCCTTTTTGCTATTTTTAGCTTACTATTTGATTTTCAGCTCTATCACATATACTGGGCATCAACAGATGGGTCCTTAGAGTTTTCTCTTTGGACTCCCCTCTGTTAGGTGCACTTGAAGTGTTTGTATCATGTAGGATAATGTTAACTTTGGATTCCCCTCTGTTAGCTCATTATTAAGTGAGGCTTTGAGGTTGCCCTTACATTAGAAAACTCTCTCTTAAGACTCAAAATCTCAGACACTCTGCCAAGATAGGCAGGTATGGAGTAGAAGATGGCTCCCAGAGCTCCACAGACTCCCTACACACTGCCCCAGACACTCCCACCTTTAGTGCACACTGCTTTTCACCTAACCCACTGCCTAGCGCCATGGATGCCCCAGAGTGCATCAATGTGCTTGAAGGCAATGTTGCTGGAATTCATGTGCAAATTGATATACTACATCTACCATTGAAACTTTTATTATAACTCTCCAGTTGGACCCCACCCTGCCCATTTCAATTCCAAGCATGCCAAGTATGCATGCACTGCCCAATGCATGCCCAAGCAAAGATGCATGTGTTAAACCCATGCCCCCCACTGAATTCAATGGCATGCATTCTCATGGACATGCCTTTCTCAATTCCTGCAAGTTATACATCAGTCTATGCCCAAACCAATTCGTGGATGATGCTACTAAAATGTGTTGGCCCTCACATACATGAAATCTAAGTACATGAGATCTGAGTGTGCCTATCTCTACGTCAACTATGTATTACACCAAACCAAGGAGTGTGGCTCCCTTCCATTCTTCACCTGGGGGAACTTTTGTGATGAGTTCATATGACACTTCTACCCCCTCAATGAATGCCAATGAGCCATAACATGCCTCGAATCCACTTCCTACTACCAAGTGCATCGATCTGTGGACAACTACATCAATGAATTTTGAGACCTGGTGGATATGGCAAGGTATGATAGTGGGCTACCCATGGTGGTAAAGTTTTGGCAAGGTCTTAATTGGGAAATCCAAGACCAGATTGCACAGATATTGGAAGGATGCCCAGCAGATGATAACATAAATGCTTGGTATGAGGCTGCTTCCCTCTGTAATGAGAACCAACTCACAAATGTGGCATTCACTGCAGCCTTCTGCACTCCTACCACCACCCATGCTCCCTACACTTTTAATCGAGCACCCCCTCATCCTAACCCCATCCCTATGCACCAGCCCTTGGCAGTGGGCTCCAACACCCCCACTCCAATGGATGTTGACACAGACCATAGTCGAGCTTGCAGATTAGATCTCTGCTACTGCTGTGGGGAAACCAGACACATGGCTCAAAATAGTCCTCACTACCAAGACATCTATAAACTCCTGCCTGAGGGACGAGATGAGCTCCTCCAAGATCTGTTAACACTTGCAGATATTGAAGGCCTGAAGAAAAAGGAAGTTAAAGAGGAAGAGGTGGAGAAGCAGGATTCTTCCACCCACAATGAGTGAACAGTACACCCTCGTTGCCTGTCCATAACCACTTTAAAGTTCTGTCTGTTGATTCACTAGAGGATGGATCTTATTCCATAACCATTCCTTCTCCAGACCCCTCTGAAGTGGGTAAAGACATATCTGCCCCTTTCTCTTCACTTCCCCCTCTATCCCAATTAAAATCTTGGGAGTGCAAGCCACCATGTAAGTACATTGTGGTGTCCACCCTCTCCCAACAATTTCTAGAATTGAAAATTGAGCTTCAGACCATGGATATGGGGCAAGTATTTGGTGTCTCTGCTCTCCTGGCCTGAGGTGCCATGGGTCTTTTTATTGATTAGGACCAGAAGTGGCACCCCATTTCCTTCACCTCGAAGAGTCTCAGTGCTGTGGAATGCAATTATGAGATTCACAACAAGGAGATGCTGGCAATAATACAGGCATTGGAGGAGTAGTGACATTTCCTGGAGGGTGCTCAATACAAGGTCAAGATCTGAATGGACCACAAGAACCTTGAGTACTTCATGACTGCCAAGAAACTCAATCATTGCCAAGCCCACTAGTCCCTCTATCTCTCCAGGTTTGATTTCTCCCTGCATCATTGCCCAGGATGCAGCATGGGGAAGACTGATGCTCTCTCTCATCATCCAGACCATGGGGATGGAAGCAATTACAATCAAGGTATTGTGTTATTGCAACCTGATCTGTTTACAGTGTCCATGCATTAGAGGGTGTTACCTTGGAGGGTGAGGAGTGCAGTGTTGGAGCAGACTACATATGCTGCACAGAGGAAGAGATGACACATTCCTTATAACCTACCTGGGGTTTAGTTAGTCTTAGAGCTAGGGTTTAGCAGAGGTAAGAACACTGTATATCTACTACAGTACAGGTTCTCCTTATATACATAATAGTAAGGATGTCACATGACTCAGGAATGTTTTTACCACATGTATGTGCAGTAACATGTGTGTGCTGCATGCATTGCCTCATGTATGCAGCATGCATCGGAATTTAATTTCAACACCCCCCCTCAAACTGTACAGCGCTCTAAGCAGCTAAGTTTGAATCTCAAGAGTAATTCGGAGAGAGTCTCTAAATTTCCTGAATAAGATGGCGCCAAGGTTCTTTGTGAACATGTCAGCTGGATTATCACTTCCAGGAATGAAAACGACTGTGACTTTGTCATTTTCTATGCATTCATGGGTATAGTGGTAGCGAATGTCTATATGTTTTGTCCTTCTTTCCTGGACTGGATTTGATCCAATAAAGATGGATCCCTGATTGTCAGCGCAGATTGGTATGCGCTTCAGTATATATCCGAGTTCCTGGAATAAGGACTCTATCCACACTATCTGTCGACAAGTGTCGGAGAGAGCCATATATTTGGCTTCTGTGGATGACAGTGCTACAGCTTTTTGTAAATGGGACTGCCAGCACACAATGCCACTTGCTAGAGCAGCAAAGTAACCTGTTGTAGATTGGCGTTTGACAGTGTCAGCTGCCCAATCAGAATCTGTGAAGGCCTGTAGCCCCTCAGACTTCTCGCCATCGTAGACAATGTTATATTTCTGGGTTCCCACCAGATAGCGCATGATGTACATTGCTTTGTCTAGATGTTCTTGGCTAGGATTAGCTGAGAATTGCGACATCTTGATTACTGCATAAGCAATATCAGGTCGTGTTCCAAGCATCAGATACAATAAAGATCTGATCACAGACTGATATTTTGATCTAAGCACCGCATTGGGCATTGCTGTGTTTTCTGATGGTCTGTAACCAGTTGGGAGTGGAGTGGGGGTTGCTTTGGCATTTGTCATCTCAAATCTCTCAAGCACTTTGGCGAGATATTTAGTTTGATTGAGTTTGATATTGCTTGCAGTCTGGGTGATGTGCATGCCTAAGAATTCCATGACTTTTTCAGTACTATGGCACTCCCAATGCTTCAGACAAGCATTCTTCTTTTCATCCACAAGTTTCTTGTTCTTCCCCATGAATAAGCCATCATCAACATAGATGAGTGCAATAACAATGCTGTCTGTCTTAGGATCCTTGTGTATGAAAATGCCGGCATCGGAGCTGGCGCACACAAACCCAATGGTGTGTTAAATGCCTCTAGCTCTTTCCACCATGCTAGTGAGGCCTGTTTAAGGCCATACAATGCTCGGCATAAGTGCATTACTTTGCGCTCTTTTCCCTCAAGTCTGAAACCCTTGGGTTGATCCATATAGATCTCCTCATCTAGTTTGCTGTATAAAAATGCGGTTTTTACATCTAGGCTGGTCATATACATGCCCTCTAGAGATGCAAGTGCAAATATGAGGCGTATGGTCTCATAGTGGACTACTGGTGAGAAAATCTCATCAAAGTAACACCTTCGACTTCTGAAAAGCCTTTGGCCATGAGTCTGGCTCATTTTCTTCCATCCGATTTTATGGAGAAACCCATCTATTTTTGATCATTTTGATCATGTGGAAGATCGACGATGTCATAGACTTGTCTCTTATGAAGAGCCTCTAATTCTTCATGACAAGCTTGTTTCCACTCACATTGCTGCTGCTGTGGTAGGCGTGCAATATCACGAAATTGGTTTGGAACTTGGCTTATTTCGCTCGATGGTTTGACTGCTTTTGACAACAGCCAGCGAATAAGCTTATCTCCTCCTTCCTTGGTTATGTTTTTAATATAACCTGCTTCATCTGGTTCCCCCATTGGGTAATCATGTTCTTGATCATTGGAATTGGGCACACTCTCATGGGGTGCCAAACTCGGTCCAGCAACCAGTTTTTTCTGTTCAGATTGTGGTCATGTTTGGTTATGATCCAAATCTTGACCCACAGATCTCTTCCAATATCGATCATGTGCAATGTCTCTCTCTATGTCAGAGGGGAGTCACTTCTCTCCATAGGTATTGCCAGGATGGTTTGGGATGTTCCTCTGCCTGCCCGATCGATGGGGCAATTGTTGCCATTCTTGTTGATCATCATGTCTTGGACGAAAGTCCTCAGTGGTTACTGGAGGCGGCGGAGGAGGAGCGTCTGTCACATCATCATGTGCCTTTTGCTCACTTGGTACATCATCATCATCATTTTGTGATGGAGGAAAGGGTGGATCTTGTGGTGGTATAGAATCATCGCCATCCATTTCAGATAAGTGGTCATCATCTTCTGGTTCTGGAGGTGGAAAATCACCAAGGTCCATATTGGCAGGAGTTTTAGCTCTGGGACAGCATGGGAACAATGTTTCATCAAATAGTGCCATAGCACCAATAAATATTGTGCCACTAGGTTGCATGAAATGGTATGCTTTAATGCCATCTTCTAATCCAAGGTATGTCATCAACTCCGATCGAGGAGCCAATGTGTTTGGATGCTTCTCCTTGGGTAGATAGACGTAAGCACCACAACTGAAAACCTTCAGATTGTTTAGATCTGGGCAGACCTTTGTCAGATCCTCAACCGGTGTCAGCCATTTCAGGCGCCTTATCAGGGTTCAGTTGTATAGGTGTGTTGCATGTTCAATGCAAAATTTCCACCATAATTGTGGTAGACAAGCGATAAATCGCAGGGTTTGCGACTTTTCCATTATTTCCTTATGGCGTGCTCTGCGCACCCATTCTGTTGGTGAATGTGGGGTGCAGACATCTCTATTTTGATGCCAAAATCCTTGAGCACATTTTGTAGCTCACAGTCTTTGAACTCCCCCCCCTGGATCAACATGCCAGCACTTGATTGTAGCACCATATTGGGTCAAAGCCATTGCCTAAAATTGTCTAATTGCTGCAGCAGTGTCAGACTTCTTTCTAAGGCATTGGACCCAGATATGTGATGTCTTGTCATCCAGAAATACAATAAAGTATTTATATTTATGGTACGATAGTACTGGGAGTTCCTTCAGATCGGAATGTATTAATTCAAAGGGTCTTTCTGTGCATGAATCTGATTCGGGAAAAGATTTTGAGGTCATTTTCCCTTCAGCGCACCCTGGACATATAATTTTGTCTTTAGGAATAATTAAATTCCTTAGGAATTTTATGGTGCTATTAGGCATCTTCCCTAATGCCTCTTTGGATGGGTGTCCAAGTCCCTTATGCCAAGTCAAGTAGTCTGCGACATACATCATCATGACATTGATTCCCTTGGTGCTCAATATATGAGTCCAAGCCCAATAAATAGTGTCACATTTCATAAGAGGGACACAATCCATAATTGGGTTTCCTTGCTTGAAAAATGAAATGTGTGCAGAAGAACCATGCATGTCACTTCTGTCTTGCAAGAAGATGCCCATTGACAGTAATCGAGCATTACAGTTGGGTATGTAGTAGACGGGGTATAATTGTGTTTCACGCATCTCTGACTTCCCATGACATACTACCTGATGTCTAATGAAGACTGCTCCTTTCCCTACTATATGAGTAGTACCCGTGGCTGTTTGAACCAGGGTAGAGTCCTTTCTCGGTAAAGGCTCATAAGAAGCAAAATCTTTCATTTCACCAGTGAAGTGTTTTGATGCACCTGAATCCATGATCCAGTCAGCACCTTTCTTACAATCTCCTTTTGCACACATAACACATTCATTAAGATGTAAATAGTTCAATGATAGATTCAGTAGTGGTAAAACTTCACATGAAAAGTTCGCTGTGATCATTGGAATGTTAATTCTTGTGCTTGTGGCAGGGAAAAGGACTGACCTTTCATCATATATACCTATTTCAAGCAGTTCATCAATGAGCATTTCATCGATGGCTTTCCATACTTCCTCATCAGAAACCGCAGGCTCCGATCCAAGGGAGACACTATCATCTTCTACCTCTATGATCCTCAGTTCTGGTTCAATCCTCCTCCTCTTACCTTCTCACACTGTTAGGTGCTCTTCCAGCGGTCACAGATTTTTTGTGCTGTGCAGGAGATTCATTTGCTTGAGGGTGTCTTGAGCCTGCTGATATTTGGTGTAGACCGAATGAGAGGTAGAGGCCGCACCTGTGTATGCCTGTGCAGGTGGTCAGCAGCAAGGATCCTTTGTGGGAGTATGTTCATGCTTCTCGATGCGCTGGATGAGCAGCATTGGTGGTATGATGGTGCCATTACCATTTATAGTAGTAAAGACATTTGAGGCGAGGTGGGTACATTTCTCTTTAGGCTTTTCCTCTTTAGTCTTTTTGTCCCCATGTCATCCACGCTTTTGGAACGAATCTCCATTGTTGCCCTGAGATTGCCATTTGGGGTTTTCCCCTTTGCACTTGACAGCGGAAAGCTTGGTGGCCTGAGGTGGGCTGATGGGCTTTCCAACTGCCATGCACTATGAGGCCTCAGCGACAATGGAGTCCTTGACATGTTTAAACATCAAGGCTCTAGTAGCAGTCGTGTTAAGGACCATGGCAGATAGAGAATCGTACTCGAGTGGCATTGCAGCGAGTAGAATCATTGCCTGTACTAATTCGGGGATGGTGACGTTGGCAGCCGTAAGGCACTCGAATTTGTCAGCCATCTTGGCAATCTCTGGTGTGGGATTTGGAGCTGGACTTTTGATTGCAATTGCAGACCTAAAGTTCGCAAAGACTTGGGAGGGGCCATTGACACCATAATCAGTGTGGATGAGATCCCACACCTCCTCAGCAGTGTCCTTGGTGTTGGCACGCTGCTGAATAGAGGGGGCCAGGTGGAGCACTAGGCTACCAATAGCCTGGTTATTTTTGTTGCTCCAGGTCTGGAGCTTGGCAGTAGCATCTGCTACAATTGCAGCGTTCGTCGCTATCAAAGGAGGTGCTGGAGGTGGTTTTAGTTCCATACCACTAGTTATTTGCCAGAGGCCCTGAGACCTAAGCCATGCCTTTATTGAGTCAGCCCATTGAATGTAGTTAGAGCCGTCAAAAGTTTGTACGAGTTTTTCAAGAGTTGAAGACATGATGTTGTAGTGGCAGCTGGTAAAAGTGCTCAATCAGTCCTCCATTCAAGAAAACATGTTCCATAATCTCAGGCAAAAACACTCCTTCAGAGTGGTTAACCCTAGTCAACCTGGGTTTTTAAATGCAGCTCATGAAGAGCGCAAGGTTACAATTTGGAGACAATGAAGTCAACATCATTCGCAGCCAGTTAAGGCACATTCATGATGTGCCCAGCAGGGCCCATAACCTGTTGGAGCAGACTACATATGCTGCACAGAGGAAGAGATGACACATTCCTTATAACCTACCTGGGGTTTAGTTAGTCTTAGAGCTAGGGTTTAGCAGAGGTAAGAACACTGTATATCTACTACAGTACAGGTTCTCCTTATATACATAATAGTAAGGATGTCACATGACTCAGGAATGTGTTTACCACATGTATGCACAGTAACATGTGTGTGCTGCATGCATTGCCTCATGTATGCAGCATGCATTGGAATTTAATTTCAACATGCAGTATCCTAACATTTGTCATGCAAACTGTAGTGGTTTACATGAGAATACTGTGGCTCTGGCAGTGAAGGACTTGAGGAAGGGATCCACTCCTTCACTTCATGCAACAGAGTAGACAGAAAAGGACAACATCCTATACTTCTGTGACTGTATATACATCCCTAACAATCTTCAGCTTCAATGATGACTCATCTCTTAGCACCATGACTCACTCATTGCCAGCCACCCCAGACATTGGAAGACGCTGGAGCTCATATCATGGAATTATTGGTGGCCTCAGATGTTGCAACTCATTGGTCAGTACTGTCATACTTGTGATCTCTGCTTATGCACCAAGACTCTACAGTGCAAGCCCATAGGTGAGTTACACCCCCTTCCAGTCCCAGAAAATCATTGGGACATCATCAGTGTGGACTTCATGGTGGAACTGCCAGAGTCTAACAGGTTTGATGCAGTAATGTGTACAGTCGACTCTGCTGGGAAGCAAGCTCATTTTATTCCCACTCATATGACTGTTACTGCACTTGGAGTGGCTCAACTTTATTTCTGCCATGTGTGGAAGCTCCATGGACTGCCTGGTGCATTCCTCTGCAATCGAGGACTGCAATTTGTTGCAGAGTTCACCTGGAAGCTTTACTGCCTGCTGGGGATCAAACTCCTCACCTCAACCACCTACCACCCACAGACAGATGGACAGATGGAGTGAGTCAACCAAGAACTGGAGCAGTACATCCATATCTTTGTCAATGAGCAACAAGATGATTGGGAAGATCTTCCCATGGCTGAGTTTGAATACAACAATCATGTCCACTCTCCACCCAACAAACTTCCTTCCTCCTCAATACAGTGAGACACTCACACATGGGCTTCAAGCCTCAGCAAGCACCCTCACACTTGGAGATGGTGAAAAAGTTCACAGAACAGATTAAGGACACCTTGGAGAAGGCAAAGTCAGCTTTGGCTAAGGCGAAGGATGACATGGCATGCTTCTACAACCAGTGTCACTCACCCACACCCACATATAAGGTTGGTGATCATGTCTACCTCGACTCTAGTGACATATCCACCATGCATCCATTCAAGAAACTCACCCACTGCTTTTTTGGACTGTTCCTCCTCACTAGATGCATCAGGTTGCATGCCTACCACCTATGGCTACCACAGTTGATGTTCTAACTCCACCCTGTCTTCCATGTCATAAAACTGCTGCCTGCTCCCACAGATCTGTTTCCTGGGCATGTGACATGACCTCCTTCATCGCCTACAGTCATCAAAGGTGAACCTTAGTATGAGGTCAAGTCCATCTTAGACAGCTGCTTACATTGAGGTAAACTTGAATACCTGGTATGCTGGAAGGGTTATGGGTATGAGGAGAGCTCCTTGGTTGCAGAGTCTGATGTGAGTGCCCCATGACTGGTCAGGGAGTTTTACTGGCAACATTTCTCTGTGCAACACATCCAAGCATCTGACTTTGGGCAAATACAGTTTTGAATGCATCAGGGCAATGCATCATAGAAGGGGGGCAATGTCAGGGGAAAGGAAAGCACCCCAGGCATTTGGGAAAGTTTCTACATTCATCCCATATTTTTTATATATTTTATTTCACTCTATTCTGCTTTTTCTATGATTTTCTATGATTTTATTCCTATTTTATGATTATATTTCAGCTTTTTCCATATTGGTACATGTTGACAGTTCTATTCTTAGAGGCAGGACCCCTTCTGGATGTTTACCCATCAAGGTGACATCATCCCACAGCTTGATCCACCTATTCCTGCCTTTTTGCTATTTTTAGCTTACTATTTGATTTTCAGCTCTATCACATACTGGGCATCAACAGATGGGTCCTTAGAGTTTTCTCTTTGGATTCCCCTCTGTTAGGTGCACCTGAAGTGTTTGTACTATGTAGTATAATGTTAACTTTGGATTCCCCTCTGTTAGCTCACTATTAAGTGAGGCTTTGAGGTTGCCCTTACAAAATCCCATGAATGAATCATCATAGAAAACTTGATGGTCAGAGTAGCATGTTGATTAACTGATGATTCAGGGCTATGAATCTGGTGTTGCCAATGGCACAGCTCAGAGCTGTGAGCTGTTGAGCCATGCCACTATTTTGGGCTAGCTGTGCCAGTAAATCAGCTCACAGCTCAGAGCCACCTGAGCTATGCCCTAAGTTCCATAACATGGAGAAGAGGTAGGTGACCTGAAACCATTTAAAAATGGTAGAATACATACACTCTGTAGACCTACGTAATACTATTTTTAAGGCATAATACTGCACCCTACTCCCTGGACTGGAGCCATCTTGCAAGCATTTTTAGTAATAGATACAAGGAGAAAACCATGGCCAAACACTCTCATCAAAAGTAACTGACTCATGGAAAACTCGATAGTGTAACATATTCTTGAACAATAATTAGTTTGCACAACCTAGTTGGCCTCTAAAAAGCATAAATAATGCATGGATTCCCAGCCCACAGCTTTGGGCAATCTCGAGTGGCTTAGCCTGCTCAGAGCCGCTCAGCACAACTCAGCACTGTTTTGACTGGCTTAAATACCTGAGCTGAGCCATAGCTGAGCCAAGCTGAGCCATGGCATCACTAAATTGTAAATTGGACTTGAATCCCCTACCTGAATCGTGATCCTTGTTAAAAGTTCCTATCGCATACAGAACCTGCTGGATGGATTATTGCGAGACTTAGCACAGTTTATACACAAAAGACAGTCTCTTTTTAGTTCTTCTACTTTATTACTCCTCCACCATATGATACATCTCTTTCTTCTTTGGATTCCAGTCTCCTTTTTGGCATTGTGCCTTAACTCATATCTTTTGTCTCATGTACTACACATGTTTTATTTCCATTTTAGTACTATCTCTTCAAAATGTATATAGACTTGTACTAGTTACTTACAAAATCAGAGAAGAAGTAATCCTCTCCCTCATCATCTGATTTAAGAGCAGTTCTCTTGACTCTTAGACTTCCATCATATCTCTAAGTTCTGCATCTTCGAACTTTCATATTTGCTCTCAACTCGTTGCCTATCGCCTATCGCCACTTGAAAACCACTTTTTATTTGCCATATTTGTTTCTCGACATATCTCACCACCAGTCTGACATTTTTGAACTTCTTTGAAGTTACTTAAAACCTCTTTGAACCTCTCTGAACTCTCTTCGAACTATTTTGCATGTCTTCAAACCTATTCTGAACCTCATTCAAACAACTTTGTATGGTCTTATGGACTATTTGCTGATGATACTCAAACTGGAAACCCAAACAAAACCTACTAAATGGCTTCGGATGGTATAACACAAGTCAGAGGAAGGGTGCGAGGTGGTACTAAATATCACCGCTGAGACCAAAACATTGTGTTTAGTGATGCGAAATAGTAAGTGATGGTTCGAATAATCTGTAAGAGCATACGAGATTGGTCAAAAGAGTTTGAAAGAGGTTCTAATATGTGTGAAATAGGTTCGAAAAAGGTTCAAAGAGGTTCAAAGTCATGCGAATATAGTTTGAACAAGTTTGAAGATGTGCGAAGTGGTTCAAATAAGTTCAGAGAAGTTCGAGGTATATCAAAGGATGAGTTTAATGAATGTGATGTGTTTTTCAAATGGCGATAAGTGATGGGTGATAAAACATGGGGCGAATACAATGGTTTTAGAAGAAGTTCACAATATTTCACAGAACTTAGAGATATGATGTGAACTAAGACTCAAGAGAATGGCTCTTAAGTCAGATGATAAGTGTGAGGGTAACTTGTGCTGTTCCCCATCGATCTCTTCCTCATTCTAACTAACTAATACAAGTCTATATACAAAATGAAGAGATAGTACTAAAAAGGAAATAAGAACATGTGTAAAACATGAGGCAAATATATTAAACAATGAGGACTTGTATATCATGAAACAAATGAGAAATAATAAATGATGAAACATATAGTGTTCCCATTTAGTAAAAGTACTTCAATGAAACACAAAAAAGCACTTATCGCATTCTAACTCTCTTGTAATCTCTCCTCATGTCTGGTAGTGCTTGATATGCAACTAAATAGCTCACTCCGGTTGAGCATCATGTATCGAAAGTGTTTTAAGATGACTATATGGTGGCCAATATCGTTCGAAATGCTGCGAAGTCATTTGAAGTGTCATGAAATTGTTCAAAGTCATTCAAAATAATGCAAAATAGTGCGAAATAGATTCGACATCAATTTCGTGGTGTTTGTAGTGATTGGAATGTCTCTTGTAATGTCTTGATATGAGTGGAACTGTTCTCCAGACCTTATAGCGTGCAGTGGACCTTTCATTGCACCATCCCTTATCATTTTGCCTCACTAAAAACAATGTTTGGATATCAGCAGTAATATTTAGTACCAACTTGCACCCTTCCTCTAGCCTGTGTTATACTTCCTAAGCCTTTTAACAGGTTTTTGTTAGGTTTCCAGGTCGAGTATTATTACTGGGACCAGGATAACCTCATGCTTCTGACATGCAAGCTGTTGAATAGGAAAGAGAGGTTCTCACATCTCATATGGCAATCTTAACACATTTACAAAATGCTGCCAACATTGCTGAGCATGACATTGTTCCCTCCTGAATCACCCATGACAATGAACCTGAATTTGAGAACTTTGATGATACAGAACCCTTTGATGGAGAGACTTCTGCTTTATCTCTTCTGGCTGACACACACACTATTCCAGTTGAGGAGCAACAAGTATATCTCCCATGTGATGGAGAACTTGCTAATGTGGAGATTAACCTCAGGAAGAACCAGGCAAGTCAACTGCTGCATCATTTGTGAGAGCTTGTTGCCAAAAAATCATTTCAATATTCACACATCATCTGAGCGGTGCTGAGAAAGGGAGTTTGCACCCGAGCACGAGCCATTGTCTAGGATGTGGTTAACAAAATTGCCTTGCATGCCTGAATGTATAACCATTGCCAAAGCCGACTGGTGTCACTAAATTGTGATGCTGAGACATCAAGTATGTTTCAGCGGTTAACAAAGGATGACCTCAATGCTAGCACAGCTATTCTGAAGCCAAATGCACCAGGCTCCACTAATCTTCACCTGTCCTGGATTTGACATAATGCCTACAATCGAACTGGTATCATTACTGAACAGCACAGTGATGCCGATGCTGATGCCACTCAATTCTGGAAATGTAAATGTATTTTGTAGCCATCCATATTTATTACACTAACAGTTTTATTAGTCAGGAGAGTACACTGGCTTCGATCATGGGCTCAGAGAAATAGATGGAGGGAGGAATTTCTAGTGGTCACATATGAAATGCAGTGGACTGTGTGATATTTCATCTATCACAGTCAATGGTGGCAGTCAGCCTCGCAATCTGAGAATACCCTTACTGGACCACTAGCCTATGCTAATCACCAGCAGGCTTTCTGGCAAGAATTAGCATTGAGGGCTGACAATGCATTTAGATCAGCAAATGCTGATTATATCTCCCCTATATGACCAAAACATTCTGTATTATGTAAACACAATTATCTTAATCACAATCCACCATCTTGCAAGGGCAAGGGAAAAAGCATTAGCAGTGGGATCAGCAATAGTGGAATTGGCAACAGTGGAATTGGCAACAGTGGAATTGGCAACAGTGAGATCAGCAACAGGGGCCAAATATTGCCAACTAAATAATCCCTCTCTGATCACTGATTAAACACGATAGTGTTATCATCTCTCTTCCTACATCCATTCCTCTACAATAAGCAATCAGGAAGAAAGCTGGGCAGATATTCCTGATGGCTATGTCCCAATCTGAAGTGACAATGGGCAGCACTATCTTGTGCCCCATTTTATGATTCTGGCTACCCACCAGGCAATGGAGGCCTATTGAAGGAAAGTAGGATTTAAAGTGCATATGGCACATGGGGGGGTAAGATTTCCTTCAGTTCAAATGTCATTGACAGTGGCCAATGCCATGTCTTTGGCTGATGCTGTGTCTTGACTGGTGCATTGTCTTGCTGATGCCATGTCTTGACAGTGGCCATTTAAAAACCAGCAATATTTAATTATTAGATACAGCACAGCAATGTTCAATGTAGATACAATAAAAATGTCATGGCCTTGGCATCACATCAGTGAGAATCGGCAGGGGGATTGGCATCATTATCATGCTCATGGGATGATGGTCTGATTGGAATCTCAGAGAACCTGCATTTGAATGATTCCAGATTAAACTCCATCCTTTCCTTCAAGGTTAAACATGTCTTCAAGGTGACATCCTGCTGTTCCAGCTTTTTGACCTCAGCCATGTAGAGACAATGACTGGCATCCTTATATGATGTGCCGAGCTGGTTTTGCAAAGTTTTCACTTCAGCATGGCAGTTCAACAGCTCCCTGGCTGTCAATGTCTGCAACAGGATCAACTATAGTCACACAAATGAGGACCATGACACCTATTGGGTTGGCCAGTAGCATGAGCTGGTTTTGGGCCAACAGATAGTATGGTTGATCAGTCATGTTTTTAGACTGCAAAATAATGATTAGTGAGATGATAGAGCATTGGAAGGAAATATGGCATTGGCCAGATACACGGCATCAGCCAAAGACATGGCATTGGCCACTGTCAATGACATTTGAACTGAAGAAAATCTTACCCCCCCATGTGCCATATGCACTTTAAATCCTACTAAAGGCATGGCATCAGCCAAGATGCAGCATTGGCCAACAGGATAATATTGGCCCAAGGATGGCATCAGAGCTAGGTTGCTGGCAATGAGACTTTGAAAATAAGGACATTTTACCCCCCCATGTGCCATGTGCACATTGAATTCTACTTTCCTTTGATAGGCCTCCATCACCTGGTGAGTAGCTGGAATCATAAAATAGGGCACAAGATAGCGCTGCCCATTGTCACTTCAGATTGGGATCCTTCTTGGAATAGGCCTCCATTGCCTGGGGGGTAACTGGAATCATAACCATTTAATCAGGGATCAATCACATATTAAAAATGAATAAAAAAACACTATTACATCACATCAACCTCCTCAACAAGAAGCGCCAAGCTAGCTTAAGGCTACCCAACTACCAAATTTCAGCATACTCAAAAAGCTGGATTTGAGTTTCAAAATGGGAACACTGCTTTATTTGTATATATTGATTGTATAGGGATCAACAACATGTGATTGTTGATCTTCAGTGTTTCACTCTTTTTCATATCAATATCGACCCCGCTGCCACAGCTGACCTATCATCCATCATGAATGTTACACATGACCAAGTTCTCAACCAGATTAGTGAGATCAAACAGGCCATCCACAATGGACTTTGGGACAGAAGTATTGACCTCACCCTGGCTGTCCCCTCCCCCTGCATAACTGTGCTGATCCCCATGCAGGCTGACCCCTGGTCCATCTGGACTACCTTCCAGAAGTACCACCCCTGAGCCTAACTCAAGGAAGAGACCAGCCACACCTAAGGACAGAGAGGAGACGAAGTGAGGCAGAAAGGAATAGATATTATTTGGCATGTACATAGAAGTTGGATTAATGTTTTTTCTCATGTTACATAGCAATCTATTTGTAAATCTACTCGGCAAATTTCACTTTTCTTATTCTCTGTCTCCTCCCAACAGCCTAGGTTGAAATGGCTTCCTGCTATGCAAGGTCATCAGCCATTCTTTGGATAGGTCGTGCCCATGCCGAGGCCAATGGATTTTGAGATGATGGTGGAATCATCTTTGAAATACATCTGATGCAGAGGGGATATGGTAGGCACCAGCTGCTACCAATTCTGGTGTTGCCATTGCTGATCCCATTGTTGCCGTTGCTGAATATTGGTGTTGCCAAGATTAATATTGCCGTTGCTGCTGCCGATCTCAATGCTGGCTGATTCTGGGAATGTAAATATATTTTGTATGTACTAACATTTTTCATAGTCAGGCAACTACATTGGCTTCATTCACAGGCTCAGAGAAATCAATGGAAAGAGAAATTTCTATTGGTCACATAGGAAATGCATTTAGATCAGCAAATGCTGATTATATCTTTCCTTTGTGACTGAAAAGGGCTTGTACTGTATAAACATGATTCATCTAAACATGATTATCTTGATCACCAACCATGACCAGTAATACTATGTCAAACAAAATTCTCTCGATCTTCAACCCTTTTTCTTTGCAATCAGGCCCAAAATGGCAACTCCAAATCTGGACACAAGAGATCATTTGGTATGCAGAGTCCCAATTCCATTGAGTTTTGTTGGAATTAGACGATGCAAACTTTTTAAAACAACATTGGATGCAGAAAGTTCTCTATGCCGAGCTTGTATATATCTTTCCTAAAGGAAGTAAGTATACATCACTGACATATGACAGATGTATGTCATGTCATGCATCGGCATCAGCACCTCCATTGGCCTTATGATGGAGATGCCAATCTTTCTTTGGTTCTTGGCTGACAGTCTCGCCAATGTTGATTTGGACCACCTACCCCTCAGATTCCATCCATCTCTCTTGGCCACATTGGATGATGGTGTTGCCACTGATGGTCCTAGTCATCTGGTGGATTCCTATGTATGTGATTGGTGGAGATGCAATAGTGAACCGGCACCAGGGCAGATTTTGGCCAGTGACACAGTGGATAAATGCCTCAATAGCTATTGCCAGTATATTCCTTCCCCTCTGCTCACTGGCTCACTACCCAATGATAGCCAACCAGCAGACAATGCTGCCGATGGCTGAGCTGACTGCTGATCTTGCATCGACCTGCAGGCTCTCATTGGGGATATGTTCGATGAAGCATGTGGGATCTGTGACTTGGTGGATGGCTGTGAATTGTCAGCAGAGGCTGCCATGAATGCGAATGTCCAGAAAGCAGCAGGGTTTCAATGACTTCATGAGCTAGCCCTGCTCAAGGAGCTTCAGTCTAAACCATGGAAGTTAACAATGGCAGTGGCAGCAGCATCCACCCGTGAACACACTGGGAGATGGTCAAGGCAATCAGCAACAAGAAGACAATCAGAACTGGTATTTGCACAAGCACAGGCAGAACTTGAGTGCCTGAAGGCTCTTCCCCTCTCCTCCCACAAGTGGACCTGGGTGTTGACATCACAGAGAGTGATGTTTTGGCATCTAACCCATCACCAAAGACCAAATATTATTCTGGGTATGCTCAGTCTCTGGCCAGTGGTGCATACAATAAGAATAAGGAGTGGTCGATGACAGCCAGTCTCCCAACCTCCATTTCTGGTGCCTACAGTTCACCACCCACTGTAACTGGTATCAATGCTGGTATTTATTTTTCAGATGCTGGATCCGATAATTCATCACATTCTGCTGCCATGCCTAATGCCACTGCTGTGCCCAATGCCACCCCTGCTCCTGATGCCATGCCCACTCCCAATGCTGATGATCCAGCTGATGATCTTTATGCTGATGCACACACCACCCTCACCCAGCTCACTGCCTCTTATGCTGCTATGTTATGGGAAGTGGAGGATGATGCATCAGAAGATGCCAATCAGCCTACCACATTTCAGGCAGCCATAGCTTGGCAGGACCATCATTCATTATTAGCATCTTCCCAAACCAGTTCTCCAACTGGCTTTGATGCCACTGCCTTTTACCTTAAAGCTTCTAATTCTCCCTCTTCATCTTCCCCTGCACCTCCCCTTTCGACTGCTGTCCCCACTGCATCTGATGTGGCTGATGTTTTCCTCTCATTGTCAGAGACCCATTTAGAGGCTGATTCAACCAGCCCTGATGCTGATTCTGATTCTGATCATTTCTGAACTGGGTCCCCTAGCACCTCACAGATAGAGAACCCCACTCCTTCTTGCATCACACTCCCAATCTATAGTCATGTGGACTTCAATTATGTTGATGACACTTGGTTGCCTGGCTCTGATGATATGATGGACACTAGTGACAATGACTGATAGCTTTCTTTCTATAGATATATGGTGCTTTAATTGGTAAACCAATAATATATACCTTTAAGGCTGATGTTCATACCAATTGCTGACCCTGGCCCTGGCCCCTATACATATGCTGATGCCGATGCATATGTCTGATGCTGTCTCATAGGTCACTGATCTGTACACCACATTCTTAATATGTCTAGTGTGGTACAGCAAGGAGTCATGGCTGGCATTATTGTTAACAATCTATCAGTGCTAGTCGATAGACCATTGTGCACAGTACTGATGGTTTTATTACAATGACATTGTAATAGATTGCTGATAGATATAGTAGATGTTATTGTTAATGATTGTTAATAATTGTAGTTGGTACTACAACCAACTGTAATACATTTTGAATGGTATTGGGGCTTATTGTAATATATTGTTGATCATTCTGGCATCTATTGTAATACATTGTAAATGGTACTGGAATTCATTGTAATATATTGTTAATCATTGTAAATGGTGCTGGCATCCATTGTAATACATTGTTAATCATTGTAAATAGTACTGGCATCCATTGTTAATCATTGTAAATAGTACTGGCATCCATTGTTAATCATTGTAAATAGTACTGGCACCCATTGTAATACATTGTTGATCATTGTAAATAGTACTGGCATCCATTGTAATACATTGTTAATCATTGTAAATAGTACTGGCATCCATTGTAATACATTGTTAATCATTGTAAATGGTCCTGGGGCCCATTGTTAATCATTGTAGATCATTGTAAATGGTACTGGGGCTCATTGTTAATCATTGTAAATGGTACTGAGACTTATTGCTAATGCTTGTAAATAATATTTTAACTATTGTAAACCATTGATAATGAATAAATAGCATTTCACTCTATTTTAAGTCAGAGCACAAAACATTGCCAAAAAAATATGAATATAATTCTAGTCTATTGGATACTACACAGTATAATTAATGTGGATGTGTAGTTTGAGATCTGATAAATGTTAGTTTAATCTAAAAAAAGGACACCACATACTTTTTTGTGGCAGGCAATTCCCCATTTTCAGTCTCATCAATCCCTCACTTCTTCCCCTGGTCCTCTTTCACATCCAAGGCAATCTTTAGCTGGACCAAAGTCCAACTAACATCCACCACTGCTGTTTTAAGGCGAGGTAAATCAGAATCATTATCAGAAGTATTACCTTGCATCCACCATGCCAAAGCAAGAATAACAACAAGAAAGCCATTTGCTCCACCACATAACAGCTGTGACTATGAATGGTCAGAAGGTATAAGTTGTGAGAGTTTATCACACCACCAGTCTGGCTGGATAGCCTTCCACCATGCAAACCAGCGATTGCCAAAATCTTTGATATTCTTCAACTGTGGCATTTGATCAGCTTGTAACCACCAGCCATTCTTCAGCCATACTCCAATCTCACCAGGTTGATTCTTGGTAGGCAAACACTAGACATTGCTACTATTAGATTGTAAATTGGTAATTAGCTAGCACTTACAGTTTTTGGTGGATTTTCAGTCTCAAACAAAACCCAGTTTTCCAATAGGTTGACCCAAAACTCTTCATCCGAAATTTTCTTTAAAAAAGGTAGAATAGTGATGACAGCACTGTCTGCTTTGTCAGCTGTAGGAAGTTGGGGTACAATGCTATCACCCCTAGAAGGTGTGGAAGCAGAGGATGGTATCACTGGTGCTGCATTTGGAATGGTTTCAGTTACCTTCATAATAGTTAATTGGGTTGAATCCATTTGCATTAGCCTCCCTCATAGTCAAAGAAAATAAATATTGCTTACTTCATTTTCTTGCCCTTTCCCTTTTTTGATGATTTGTTAATCAAATTCAAAGCCCCTTTACCCAATTCCAGTTCATGTAATAATTGAAGATTTCTTGCAATATTACTCGCTCATTCCTTCTCATAATCAGAAAGTTTCACAGTAGATGCAGAAGAGGTAGTCTCAACATCAGCAGGTGCAGAAGGGGTAGTGTTGACATCAGCAGATGCAAGGGGTAGTATCAACATCAGCAGGTGCAGGAGTGGCTTCATGTGAGAAACCTTCCAATGCTTGGGAATCACAAGTCTTCTTATCTATTGCAAACAATCAGCTCTGAATACTGGATGCTTTTAAGACTGTCACCATAAGCAGCTTCAAGAAACATATTAAAGTGCGATAGAAAATCATCATTATATGAGCTTCCCAGAAACTGGGCCAATGATTGACCCTTTAATGTAGTTCCTTCATTTGAGCTATCAGTTTGAAAATTAGATTCATGAGAAATGATGGGTTAAGTCACTTACATAAGAGTTTGAATGGCACCTCCTTCTTGAGGCATCGGTCCTCCCACATGATTGTACAAGCCCAACCTATGTGTCTGGTGATATTCTTGGCAGCATCTTCAATTGTATGAGGGAGCATGTCAATATGGCTATTGCAAATTAGAATATAATTTAAAGGTAATGTAAAAAAATGAAAGAAAGCAAAGCGTACATATAAAAAGGTGAAATATCCATAGCAGTGTGCATGGAGTGTTAGTTGCGTGCCTCATTGGCACTTTCTTCATCCTCAGCACTATCTCCTTGTGCTTATTCTTCGTCAACTGCTTCTTTGTCTTCTGTGTCCACTATTATGGACTCTTCCATCTCTCTCAACCATGTCATGGTGATATTGAGCGCTATGTCAGGAAGCGCAATGGACTTGCAGTAGGCGGAATGCGGCTACTGGCCTGTAAAATACCGTCCCATTGAGCTCACAAATGATATATGTGCCACTTTGATTGCGCGAAACTATAACTAGAGGACCGAGATAACATGCATGCATTTTGCAGTTAAGGCTCTTCTCGATCGCTGTGTTGTGCATAAGGACTAAATTGCCCTGCTGGAAGTCAAAATTGTGGATGGTTTTTGAGTGCACTTTCTCGAAATGGAGCACCGCTTTGCACCTTTCTGCATAGATGCAGGAATGGATGCACGCTAAGTCTTCTGGATGCTTTTGTAATGCGCGATCAAGTCTGTAGTGGAGAGTATAGAATCTGGGGGTGGGTTAAGGTATGTCGCTTCAATGACATCGAGAGGGATTAGAGGCTGTGCACCTGTAACAATGAAGTATGGTGAAACACCAAGGCACTTCCGAACTGTGATGCACTCCACCCAAAAGACTGAGTACAGTGCACTGAACCATTTTGACTCTACTCCATCTGCAGCTTTGATAAGTGCTTGACGCATGTCAGAATGTGTGTGCTCAACAATTCCATTAGTGTGTGAGTTATAGCCAGATATGTGGATGTGATTGATATGGTAGCACTTACTGAGATAGGCTAGTGCTTTGATGAATGGCTTGCCATTATCAGTGACTATCTCATACAACGTGCCCCATCTGCAGATGAGGTCTTGAAACATCCAATTGCCAAGTGTGCTCGCATTTTCTTTAGGAAGCCCATGGAATTCTGGCCAAGTCACAAGCGAGCAATGCCCTTGGACGATATAGCACCACCCTGCTGATACTGGTAAGTGCATCGTATCAATATAAACTTTACTGAAGAGAGGCGCAGGCATTGTGATGACTGGCAGTATTGGAACCTTCTGCGTTTGCTGGATCTGGCAAATATGACAAGTGCACATGAACCAAATGATGTTGTCCATAACATGTGGCCACCAAAAGCACTCGAGCAATGTGGAGCATGTCATGTAAAAGCGCTTGTGTCCAATGTTGTCATGGATGGTGCTCAATATCGGTAAGCATCTAGACTGCCAAATAACAAGCTGGTGAGTGCCATGCACATTGCACTTCCATAAGCACATCTTGTCTTTGAAAAATGCACTCGCATAGCACACAAGCATGCTGTACTCGGAATCTGTGAAGTCACTAGGGCGCGTTAGGGTATCCATCCAAATCCACACCAAATCTAACTTCTCATCCTCTGCATCTGCTGTTGCACTCCTCAGAACTTGGCTATAGTCATTGTCGTAAATAAGCACACTATTGCACACATTTTGCACATTTGCGCTTGGCTCTGGCTGCATTAGCGTGAGTGCTTGCATGTCAAAGGACTGTGAAATGGGATGTATCACATGCATAAAGCCATGTAGCACATCAATCCAATCCTCAAACTCTTCATCTTCTTCTCCTTTTAAGTCCTCTGGCTGCATGGTCCAGATGGGCTTTCGCATCAGCTGAAGCACTGCTCCCCTAACATGTACAAGCATAAAATGGAATGTAAGGATTGACACGATCCACTGGTTAATGCTAGTGGATGGTTGGATATTGGGGTTTTGTAGCATGCCCTTGATATAGCGCACATCAGTCTCAACAATTAAGTTGTGCACACTTATAATATAAAGGTGCAAACTGCACAGTGCACAGTAAAGCCCATAGATCTCTAGCTTCAATTGCAAAAAGTGTGCTTCTCTGTCATTGAGCATAATTGAGCTGAACCGGTTGTAAATGCATGCTTTTGCATTTGTGCTCTTTTGCTGGCAAAGGTAAAAGCTGACTGCTATCTGGGAAGTGTCGACCACAAGGATAACGGGGAGTTCTGAGGAATAATCGATCAGTTGTAGTGCAGGGCACTTTAGTACTGCTTGCTTGATGTTGTTTTGTGCTGCTATCTGCTCTGGGCCCCATTCAAATGGAGTGTCCTTGCGCATAAGCCTTGTGAGCATGTTAACATGGTGCGCATAATTGCAGATATAAATGCGCATTAAACCAACTGTTCCCAAGAATGTGCACACTTCCAACAGTGTGTGGCATGCGCCTCAATTGTGGATAATGTCTACCTTGTTGCATTTGGGTCTTCTACCTTCTGGCATGCAATAATGACCAAGAATGACAAAGTTCTCAATGCACAATGTGGATTTTGTCCCAGAGAAAGTGCCGCCACTATATTTCATGCACTGCACAATGTGGTTCACGTTCTGGAAGTGCTCTCACACAAAGTGCCTTATGCCAGGGTTTGCAGTGAGCGCTTCACATGAGCCATCCAGTAAAATGTAGCGCTTCAAAGGCCCCTTGACTTGGACATCGTCGATATAAAAAAACGGTGTAATCCGGAATCTCTGGCTGCAGAATATAGCACACATCATCATAGAAGATTGGTACTGAGTTTGTCCAACCCATTGGCAATGTAACGAGGCGCATTGCACCATACGGCATCTGGAATATCATAAGGTCGTGTGACGATTCTTTGATTAAGTGCTCATCGTATCCCACATATAGATCAAGGACGGCACTGCATGCATGCCCCGCAAACTGCTCTGTGAGGTGCTCAGGTGTAGGGGTGATGCCGGAGTGTTTAATGGTAATGCAATTAAGCGGCTTGAGGCTATGTGCAATGTGCAGTGCTTTTCCATCTTTCTTGAGCATGCAGAACCAGTGTGATCTATACACTGAATTTGAGTGCTCATAAACACCTGAGTCTATCTTCTTCTGGATAATAGCGCAAACTTCATCGTATATGCCTGGTGGAATGGGGATGTTGCGCTCTATCCAAGGGGTGTGCAGAATAACTGGGATTTCTACTGGGGAAAGAATGCAGTCTTGAAGCTGCCGCGCTCCTCATCGCTCCATGCAAAGGCTTCATTCTGCAAAGACATCAAGTGGTGTAAAACCCTCATCTCCTCTGGTAATAAGAAATCGGTGTGGCACTTTTGGAGTGCTTGCATGCACTCTTCAGTATAGCACCCGGTCAGGGTACATGGTGGCAGGTTTGGTAAAAGCGCAGGAAGCGCCGCTAGCAGATTGCCTATAATGTTGCACTCAATGCAGAATTCATTTGGGATGGGCGCAATAACTGGTTTGACCTTTCTAGCGACCGATTTATACTTCTTCTTGGTTACTATGCCCTTTTGCAGCATGCGCACTGCTAAATTGATAAAAGTTGCACACGCATGTGCGCTTTTCAGGAATGCGGCTGGAATAAGTGCCACGTGGTCAATCGAATTTAAGAGCGCCTGCACATGACTGTTTGTACACTGGGATAGGTAGAGTTGAGAGATAATAGAGGTTGAAGGAATGGAAGCGGAAAATGGAATAAGCGCAAATGCAGAAACATCACAAGATTGGGTATCAGAGTTGAATGTTATGATAGTGGCAGCTTCTCCTTGGTCTGCGATCAATTCCTCAAAGCCTGGCAAAAATTTCTTTGTGGGTTATGCTGAATAGCAAAGTGTGGTGTTGCTGGAGCTGGTAAGAAGTGGCGCGGCTTCCCTCTAGGCTTTGTTGGAATGGTGGAGATGGCGCCTGTGTTCGGATTGCAGATAGTAATCATTTGCACTTCATCTGCAAAGTTGTGCACAACAGAGCATGTTAACACATCGAAGGGGCGCCCTAACAAAATATCATAAGCAGGTGAACGGATAACGTGAACTTGCACATAGACAATGATATCTCCAATGCACGTGGAAACATTGCATGCAAGCCCAAGCGACTCATCTACCTCTCCATTGGCTGATTGCATATATAAATGAATGCGCGGGTCGTACTAAAGCCCAAGACGATGGCAGACTGCTTCTGACATTGTGATAATTTGTGAACCCGGATCTAAGATAGCCTCGAAGTATTCTTGGTTGTCAATCAATAAATCAATGGAACGTAGTGCATGTGACTCTTTTGCAACCTTCAAAATGTCCAGGTTTTCAATTTTGCCTGGCTGGAGATGGGTGAGGTACTGTTCAAATGGATCCTGCAAAACAATAGGAAGCGGTGCTGCAATTGCCGTGCTAACTGGAGGTGTTGCATTAAGTGCTTTATTTTCTACAAAAGGTGCGCGCACTTTGCAGTGCACAAATGGCATAATGCTTGCAAGGTTGGTAGCTACCACTTCTGTGCCGGTAGCTGCAATGCACTTTGGGGTAACTTGTTCTCTATGGCACTGTCTGAGATCGGGTGAAAGGGACAGGAGCTCTTCATGCGAAACTGTAATGGAGGGCGCCTTCATGGTGCATGCTTATATGTCATCGACAATCTGCGGGTTCTGGATGGGAACGACAGTGCGGTATGATGGCTCTTTGCCTTTGGAAGTGTTAGCTGGTACATCTGGTTTATCTGCTGCTGTGGGCACAAAATGCGCTTCAGGAATGCTGGAATAGGGATGTATGGGCATCTTGTCAGGCGCTTCAGTTGTGCTCGCAGTGGGTTGCAAAGCTGGGGACTTGATACTGTCAGCAGGTGCAATGTCTGTGGTTGTAGAATGCGTGCTCTCTCGATTGGATGTATTGCACAGTGCATGCCGCAGAATTTGAACGCCGTTGAAGACTTGCCTCTTCCGAAGCACCATCAACTCCCACTTGAGTGCATCAATGTGCTCTTCCTTCATTAGTTGCGCATTTGGTGTGCTTTGTATATAATCTGCTGCAGGCGCTGAAGTGGCAACATATGTCGACTGTAAAGGTGCTGCTGGAGCTGGATAAGGTGCTATATTGTAGATGAGCTGTGAATTGGTATTCAATGAAATTTGACCAGTGGCAATCTGCCCTGGGTTGCACTTATGCCATTCCTTGATGTGCTCACCTAAGAAGTTGCCTGGAATAGAACATGGCACACAAATGTGCCACCTGGGAGTATGATGTGCTCTTCTGCATTTCACCTACACTTTCCTTTGCTAATAAGGTAGTCAATTGAAGCGCACTCAGGGATATAATGCCCTGTTTGACTGCAACCATTGCAAGTGTCATTGTTTGAATGGGCCATGCCATTTCCACCATCTCTGCATGATGTGCTCAACATGGTAACTATCATCTGTATCATGTGCTCGAATAGGACTAAGATGTCTTCTGCTTTGACCGCAGGTGTGCTAGGTTGTGGCTGGGAAACAGGTATGCTGGGTGCTGAGTAGGGCGCATACATATCGGGGTTTTGCACTGTGAGCCCAGTAAGTGGCTGGAAATAGCGCGGTGGGCCTTCAAAGATAAAGTCGATTGCATCACATATTGTGTCTAATGAGTATGGCACATTTGCAGGCTGATTTGGTACTGCAATCGCAAGGCAGCTCAAAATGCACTCTAGCTGGTCTGGTCAAAACTCCCTAATGAACATGCGGCTTTGGTTGTAGCGTGCCAATATGCCTTGCGCAACTAAGTATTTGCTAATGTTGAAAAATGTGCGATAATAGCGCATGATTTCTTCTGCAGTTACAAGGCCAACGCATGCAGTCTCACCAATAAGCTTGTCCAGGTCACTAATACTCCATTTACTGCCATCCATAGAGCCGGGATAAAGGTTTAGGACAGCATCTTTGAATGCGCCATAGTTGTGCATCACGCTATACTCCAGTAGCAGTTTCCAAGTGTCCGCAGTGTCGCTGTCCAAATAGCACACAGTGTGGAACTTCTTATTGGTCTCATCAGTGACGTTACAATTGCGAAGGAGTTGTGCAAGCTCCTCAAAGTACTTCTGGAGTTCATGCAGTTTTGTGGGGTTGAAACATGGCGCATTTTGGTTAGATGCAGATGGCATATGCATGGTGGCCATAGTAGGTGGAATAAGGTGTGTAGAGTTAAGGTCTGGTAAAAGCACAGTGAAATGCAAAGGCAGAGAAGAATGCAGTGATGCGGATAGAGTTAAGGTAGGTAGGGATGATTCAGGTGAAGGTAGAGGTAAAGACAGCATGGACGAGTAATGCGTGTTGTTTAGGAAGAGTGATTCGAATACTGGTATTTCCCCAAGCTGGAGCGCAGTTGCTAACAGCTCGGAATGGAGAGTGCGAAGGTGGTTAATGTTGAAGTGAAGGGCGAGCTGATGGAGGTCTAAAATATGGTCTGACAAACAGAAACCCCTCGCGGTGGGCTCCAGAAATGATATGTTCTGTTGGTACTCGGTGCAGAGTCTCAACAGAAGGGGTGAACACTTAACCTACTACTGCAGGCATGCTCAGGGTGAGGGGGGAGTTCGCTTAGAGGGCCTCGGATCATCCTTCAGGGCACAGAGATTATGGAGAGGCTAGTACAGTGGTTTTCAGTGGCACACTAGTTGTGTATGCTAAAGGGAAGATATGTGCAGTGGTGGGAAAGTGCGCAATGCAAAGGGGCAAAAACACGCAGTGTGGAAAAATGCACAATGGGAGCACAAAAGTGTGCAATGACAAGGGTGATGAAAGTGGGAGGTGTAGTGGGATGAAGGCAACACTGGGATGTGCTGTGAAGGTAGTGCGCAGGGTGGGGATGCAAATGGGATGAAGGTGCAAGGGGGTGGAAAAAGGCGCAAATGGTGCGCAAAATGCGGCTATGCAAATAAGTGTGCAAAATGCGGCTATGCAAATAAGTGTGCAAATGGTGTGCAAATGCAGCTATATGAAGGGCGCACTGCACGAGTGCATGAATGAGGATGAAGGATGCAATGCAGGGACAAAACGCAACAATATGATGAGGGGATGCGAACGATATGCAAACATGGCTATACGAAGGGCACACTACAAAGGCGCATGGACTGGATGCTGGTGCACAGACTATGTGTGACACTGACTGAGCTATGAACTATGAGGGGGGGAAAGATCCTCTGGATTCTCTATCTGTCCGCCTACTATGTACAAATGGCTTATGTGATAAAAACAGTAAAATAAAGTGTAAAAATAGAAAGTGCCATGCGCTACCCACAAGTGCACCCATTCGCCCATCTAAACCTGACCACACTATGCCACTGCCTCAGCCAATAAGATTTGTGCACCATTAGCCCAATACCCAACTGTCCCGGTGTGATGTGCTATTTTTGGTGAGCTCTAGGTTTTGTGTGCTCTTCCCAATTAATCCGCTTCGGTGTTATGTGTCGCATGCTGCACCTTAGTAATAATAATGATGTGATTGACCTGTGCCAGTTACCAGATAAGGTGATGCCAATTGGAAATGCGGAAGAACTATAAGGAGATGCTGTGAAAGGCCAAATACTGCCAAAGTGCCAGGATTACATGAAAGCGCCCAAGTGCACACAGTCCAATGCCAAATAGGCACAAAGTGCCCCAGTTATGTAAGAATGCACAGTTCGCTCATGTTGGAATCACGGTGCACCTCAAGTAAATGCACCAGTAAGATGGAAGCCATGATGCGCAGTGCAACTGATGTGGTGGATTGTTGTGTGTGTGATAGGGATTGTGCAATGAGTGCACAGTAGAGAATGTGAGTTCCAGGTAAAGCATAAAAGGCAGGTAAGGAGTGTGGGGGGGGGCGTGCAGAGGCAGTCTGAAGTGCAATGGGGCACATTTAGGGTGCACGACAGCAGGCAGCTATGGGGAACCAAGAGCGCAGTAGAAATGTAAAAGGCGCACAAAAGCCCACCTAAGCAGTCAAAGGTGTGTAAAAAGCACATGGAAGCGTGCAAAGGCACATGAAAGCGCATGAAGGCATGCAAAAGCACACTGTGCAAAGTGTGCGGAAGCCATCTAGGAGGTGCGCACAATCGCAAAAAATGCTGTAGTATGTGCACAGGGTGATAGGGAGCCATATCAGCATGTTGAAAAAGTTAGCAAAGTTCAAAATACCTCTCATTCTTCTTCTTCATCTCCTACCTCCTCCAACTGTAGCTTCTATAATGTCTCTCTTGGCTGAACTCAACATCAAAATTCTCGACTATGCAAAGTCAATGCCTGAACGCACCATTGCAGAAGACCTCAACTTCAACATGTGGGGGAAGGAGTTTTGTGCAAAAATGGTATGTCTGTTGCTGGTCTATTCGTGGTCAAAAATGATAAAATGTTTTGTGTAGGCAGAATACAATGAACTTGCTGATGACCTCGATGAAGAAGGTGACCTGACCATGCAAAAGGTCATCGACAATGTTTTCGAGCTATTCAAACCCATGGCTCATCACGAATGGCTTTCGTGGGGCAGGGGTCTATTGTTCATGGACCTAGCTGAGGAGGTGTAATGCAAAATGAGGGAAGAGGAGAAACAATGGGTTTGGAAGGAGGAAGATGCTCGATGAGTGAGGGAGGTTGTGAGATGGGCCAAAATCAAAGTTTGAAGGAGGGCATTGGCAGATGCACAAAATGCAGCTCTTGCAGAGTTTTGTGCAAAGACAATTTCAAAGGAGAATTTTCAGTGGGAGAACACAGGGTTTGAGGCTGAGGCAAGGGCAATCCAGAGGGCAGAGGCTGGTGAAGGTGATGAGGAGGAGGTGGTGGTGGACGAAGTGAAAAGGAGGTCAAAGAGCAGGATGATGGGGAAGAAGAGGTTGAGGGCAAAAAGGCTGCAAAGTGGGCACACCTTGAAATGAGCAAGTTGCTCAATTTAGAGGGTCCAGTAAGTTCTTTCTCTTATGTTTGAAGAATTTTTGTGTTGCTAACTCTTTCATAGTGTGATTGATGTACTGGGTTCAAGTCCCAGCCATGTTGCATCATCAAGGAGGGCACTGCAAAGAGTTTGAAGTGTGCCCAGGAGATGCAGAGGTGTTATTGGGGTGGGGTATCAAGGAGGGGCCTTTGAAAAGGTGAAGCAAAGAAATACAGGGGCATGAAACAACATTCGCACCCTGAGTCAGGTATAAAATTTATTTGATATTGTTTCAAAATGATTGCTAATGTGTTTCGAATCTTGTAGTACATCGAATTCATGTTGTGGCCCATTTGAAGATGTCGAGCCAGTAGCAGAACTTTTGAAACCATCAAAGGAGAGGAAAATGTCATCAAAGGGGAAGGGAAAGTTGAAGGCAAGGGAGTCATGAGGTTTCAAGGAGGCTGAGGGTGAATGGGTAGTGCACTATGGCTTGATTGCTGTGAAATTGGCACAGAAAAAAGTAGAGATGGAGATGTTGGGGAGGGAGATAGAGGTATTAGAACAGATGCTAGAGGAGTAGGACTTTTGTTTCTGTTGTTTTTGTCTTGTCAAATTTCAACTCTTTGTTAAATGTCTTCAAGATCATAATCCAGAAGTCAACTGGGTGACAGGTCCATTATTGTACTTGCTTCACTGAAGGCAGGCAGGAACTTAGTCCATTTGCTCATGAATCCAGCATAATCTCAAGCTCTCAATTGATAGCACCCTCTTCTCTGGCATACTTCAATCCAATCTGAATCTGGGTTGAAGTTGTTGAGGTTATATGGAGAGGTTTTGAGAGCAATTGGTAGGGATACTGGCAATGCAAGAAGATAAGAGTGGAGAGTGTTGATCTGCTCAGCAATCATGCTAGTGAATGCAGAGTTTTTTCGTACTCTTTAAGGATTGGTAGCGGTCAAAGTAGGGTGATTATTATATGATTGATAGTGTGATTATTGTATGATTATGAATCAAAAATTGTGTCAATAATCCGAGTCACCTTGACTGTGAGGATTATTGAGGATGATTATGGGGCAATTATGGGACACAATTATTTTGACTTTCTGTGTGATGCTAAGCAAGCAAGTAAGCAAATTAAATAATTGCCTTCGATAATCATACAAATAATTGTCGAATCACCTCCAGAGGTGATTCAATGGTTCTGCAATTATTGCAATAATTGTGATTATCCATGTCCCAAAAATCATGGACATAATCCATGTTGAAATTAAACCCCGAGATGCATGCTGCATACATGAGACAATACATGCAGCATACACATGTTACTGTGCTTACTGTGCATACATGTGGTAAACACATTCCTGAGTCATGTGACATTCTTATTATTATGTATATAAGGAGAACCTGTACTGTAGTAGGAATACAGTGTTCTTACCTCTGCTAACCCTAGCTGTAAGTCTAACTAAACCCCAGGTAGGTTGTAAGGAATGTGTTGTCTCTTCCCCTGTGCAGCATATATAGTCTGCTCCAACAATTCATGGATAATCGCTAGTGTTGTCAAAGTTCAGTTCAGTCTGGTTTGCAAGGTATTTTATCTGAACCTTGAACTGGACTTTGAGTTCAGTTCAACCCCTTTGCCTGAACTCTGGACTGGATCATCAGTTCTGATCCAAAGAGGGTTTAGTTCTGGTCCAGAGGGTGATGAACCCAGAACTGGACTGCAAAAGTCAGTAAATCATAATTTTCTTATTGTTAGCATACTACAAGCAAGTCTATCAACTGCAATCACTCATCCCACCCATCCAAATCACCAAACCCCATAATTAGGGCATCGATATGTTGGCTAGCCTGATGAGCAGCTGCCACATGTCCATTGCAATATGCACTTTTGAGAATCTGGAGGGCTTCAAAGATGTCAGTTGACAACCTGCTCCAGCATTAATAGGTTCAATATGCACTTTAAGGTCTGGAGAACATTCCCACTCGTATTGAGACAATACAACAGATGTTCCGAATTACTAATGAATGCCATGAAATCGACAGTCTTCAGGAACTTTGGCATCGACCTCGACATCTTCGACACAAATCAAATTGGAAGACTTATTGGTGAACCTCGAAAAATTTGCAACTACACTCATTATGGCTCTAGGAGGTTTGAAACCCACTAATCCTCCTCGACCTAACAGTGGATTTTATTTGGACCAGCTTGAAAATTTAGTTTGTGTTTTTTGTGGACTCACTGGTCATTTCACTAGTGACTGCTTGGTTTGCCAGTCCTATATCAATGAGGAAAAGTGTAAAAAGAACAATGAAGAAAAAATTGTCCTTCCAAATGGATGGTTCACCCCTTGAAACATCCCTGGTCGCTTTATTAAAGACAGAATCAATGAATGGACTTGACAAAATCCTTCGACTACAACTGCATCATCACTAATGTACAATATCACAACTTCAACTGCTACTTTGACACCACCTAGAGGCATCTACCAAGTTTCCAAACAATCCATAACACCCAAAGATTGCATCACAAAGCTCAAACAAGAGATATACACTTTGTGAAGTGGTAGGGCCTTTGCTAAAACTAATTCGAGCATACCAACAGTCCCTATTTCTCAATCTTTGATTTCCCCAAACACTGTGGCAGTAGAACAATTGAATGCACAAGTACACACGTCATCCATCTTGTCTATGGCAATGAACTTACCAACCTTGACTTCAGCACCATCTTTGACTTTGGAAACAACTTCATGGCCCATCATTCATCCATACGCTGCAGCAAAAAAAAATTTATACTTACCACCACACAAATGAAACTTCAGATCAACTGCAAAAGGTAAAGCCAAAGATGGTCCTTTGCACCATACCCAAGCCCCAATTCAAAAGGATAAAATAATGGAAGATGTTTTTGCTCATTCGATGAAGATGCCAATTATCACACTAATCCCCAAGGAATTGTTGTCTCTATCGCCCGAAGTTCATACAAAATGGAAGGAACAGGTCACTCCACATCAAATTCAGCAGTCCAAAGGAAATAACGCCATCAATTTGCTTAACAATGAAATTTTCATAATTGATGATCCCTTCAAAACTTATATTAACAGTCTTCAACCTGGTAATATTCCAGAACCCTTCATCACTGCGAAGGAATCCCACTCAATTAGGTCAATCATCATGAACATCAGTGGAAGGAATTTAGTTGAAAGTGTTGTAGACCCCAGTTCTTCAATTATCACAATGTCTGAATAAATTTGCCACAAACTTGGCCTCACTTACGATTCTTCGATCCACATCCCACTTCAATCAGCTAATGGAGGTATTGACAAAAGTTTGGGTTTAGCCCAAAATGTGCCTTGTGAAGTGGGGAGTATCATGCTATTCATGCAAATCCACATAATCCATGACCCAGCCTATGATATTCTACTTGGTCGACCATTTGATGTGCTCACAGAAAGCACCATTAAAAACTACAGAAATGAAGCTCAGACAATCACGATATATAATCCTAATTTGACACAATCATGTGCAATCCCCATGATACCCTGTTCTAATCAGCATCAAAAGGATTTTTGCAACTAGAGGACAAAATTTTGGACATTGACCAGTGCGCTCTCATTATCTCATTCGATCCCTCTAATTTATCCTACTCAAACCCCTCACCCCGAGCATGCCTGCAGTTGTAGGTTTAGTGTTCACCCCTTCTGTTGAGACTCTGCACTGAGTACCAACTGAACACATCATTTCTGGAGCCCACTGCAAGGGGTTTCAGGTTACCAGACCTTATTTAGACCTCCATTGGCTCGCCCTTCACTTCAACATTAACCACCTTCGCACTCTCCATTCTGAGCTATTAGCAACTGCGCTCCAGCTTGGGGAAATACCAGTATTCAAATCACTCTTCCTAAACAACATGCGTCACTCGTCTGCACTGTCTTTACCTCCATCTTCACCTGAATCATTCCTACCTACCCTAACTCTGTCTGCATCACCACAGTTTTCCCCACCTTCAAATTTCACTGCACTTTTACCAGATCTTAACTCTACACACCTTATTTTATCTACCATGGCTACCATGCACATGCCATCCACATCTAACCAAAATGTGCCACGCTTCGACCCCGCAAAACCGTGTGAACTCCAGAAGTACTTTGAGGAGCTTGCGCAACTTCTCCATGATTGTAACATCACCGATGAGACTGATGAGAAATTCCACACTGTGCACTATTTGGACAGCGACACTGCAGACACTTGGAAACTGCTATCAGAGTATAGTGTGATGCATAACTATGGCACATTCAAAGATGCTGTCCTAAAGCTTTATCCCGGTTTCAGGGAGGGCAGTAAATGGAGTATTAGTGATCTAGACAAGCTTATTGGTGAAACTGCATGTGTCAGCCTCATAACCACAGAAGAAATCATGCACTATTATTGCACATCTTTCAACATCAGTGAATACTTAGTTGTGCAAGGCATATTGGCATGCTATGACCAAAGCCGCATGTTTGTTAGGGTGTTTTTACCAGACCAGCTCAAGTGCATTTTGAGCTGCCTTGCAATTGTGGTACAAAATCAGCCTGCAAATGTGCCATATTCATTAGATGCAAAACACAATACGATCGACTTTATCTTTGAAGGCCCAGTACGCTATTTCCAGCCACTTACTGGGCTCACAGTGCAAAACCCCGATATGTATGCGCCCTACTCAGCACCCAGCATACCTGTTTCCCAGCCACAACCTAGCACACCTGCAGTCAAAGCAGAAGACATCTTAGTCCTATTTGAGCACATGATACAGATGATAGTTACCATGTTGAGCACATCGTGCAGAGATGGTGGAAATAGCATGGCCCATTCAAACAATGACACTTGCAATGGTTGCAGTCAAACAGGGCATTATATCCCTGAGTGCGCTTCAATTGACCGCCTTATTAGCAAAGGAAAGTGTAGGTGAAATGCGGAAGAGCACATCATACTCCCAGGTGGCACATTTGTGTGCCATGTTCTATTCCAGGCAACTTCTTAGGTGAGCACATCAAGGAATGGCATAAGTGCAACCCAGGGCAGATTGCCACTGGTCAAATTTCATTGAATACCAATTCGCAGCTCATCTACAATATAGCACCTCATCCAGCTCCAGCAGCACCTTTACAGTCGATGTACGTTGCCGCTTCAGCTCCTGTGGCAGAGTATATGCAAAGTGCACCAAATGCACAACTAATGAAGGAAGAGCACATCGATGCACTCAAGTGGGAGTTGATGGCACTCCAGAAGAGGCAAGTTTTTAATGGCATTAAAATTCTGTGGCACACACTGTGCAATACATCCAATCAAGAGAGTGTGCCTTCTAACCTTTCAGACCATGATGAATGACATCTTCCACAATCTCATGTTGTCAGTGTCTACCTCGATGACATTCTCATCTTTACTCAAGACCTCAATGAACATCATCAAATCACATGCCTGGTGCTGGAGCGACTTTGGCAGCATAAACTCTATCTTCATCACGACAAGTGTGAGTTTGAGAAGATACAAATTGAGTACTTGGGCTTGATTATCTTGGATGGACAGGTGGAGATGGACTCAGGCAAGGTTTACTGGAATTACAACCTGGCACATGCCCACAAACAAAAAAAAGGTGTAGTCTTTCCTGGCTTCATCAATTTCCATTGGCATTTTATTCAAGATTTCTTCCACCATGCATGCTCATTACTCAACCTCACTGGCAAGGAGAAATGGAAGTAGGAGAATGCACAGCAGGAGGCTTTTGAGAAGCTCAAACAAATAATCACTTCCACTCCCATCCTCACCTTTGCTGATGACTTGTGTCCATTCTGTGTAAAGCTGACAGTTTGGGCTTTGCAACTGGTGCAGTACTGTCCCAACAATCTCCCGAGGACCAGAAGTGGCACCCCATCACCTTCTACTCAAAGAGTCTCAGTGCTGTGGAATGCAATTACAAGATTCATGACAAGGAGATGCTGGCAATAATGTGGGCATTGGAGGAGTGGCAACATTTCCTGGAGGGTGCTCAACACAAGGTCAAGATCTGGACAGACCACAAGACCCTTGAGTACTTTATGACTGCCAAGAAACTCAATCATCGCCAAGCCCACTGGTTCCTTTATCTCTCCAGGTTCGATTTCTCTTTGCATCATCGCCCGGGATACAGCATAGGGAAGACTGATGCCCTCTCTCATCATCTGGACTATGGAGATGGAAGCAACAACAATCAAGGTATTGTGTTGTTACAATCTGATATGTTTATAGTCTGTACACTAAGGTGTTGCCTTGGAGGGTGAGGAGCACAGTATCCTACATGACATTTATCATGTGAACTGTGGCAGTTTACATGAGAATGCTGTGGCTCTGGCAGTGAAGGAGCTGAGAAAGAGATCCACCCCTTTACTTCATGCAGCAGAGTAGATGGAGAAGAATGACATCCTATACTTCTGTGACCGCATCTATGTCCCTAACAATTCCCAGCTTCAATGATGACTCATTGCTCAACACTACAACTTGCTCATTGCTAGCCACCCTGGGTGTTGGAAGACTTTGGAACTCATATCACAGAATTATTGGTGGCCTCAGATGTCTCAACTCATTGGTCAGTACTGCCATACCTGTGATCTCTGCTTATGCACCAAGACTCCATGGTGCAAGCCCATGGGCGAGTTACACCCCCTCCCAGTCCCAGAGAATCATGAATGTCATTAGTATGGACTTCATAGTAAAACTACCAGAGTCCAATGGATTTGATGTGGTAATGTGCACAGCCGACTCTGCTGGAAAGTGAGCTGATTTTATCCCCACTCATATGACTGTCACCGCACTTGGAGCAGCTTGACTTTATTTGTGCCATGTGTGGAAGCTTGCTAGGGATCAAACTTCTCACCTCGACTGCCTACCACCCACAGACAGATAGACAGATGGAATGAGTCAACCAAGAACTGGAGCAGTACATCTGTATCTTTGTCAATGAGTGACAGGATGATTGGGAAGATCTCCTACCCATGGCTGAGTTTGGATACAACAATCATGTCCACTCTTCCACCCAACAAACTCCCTTCCTCCTTGACACAGGGTGACACCCACGCATGGGCTTCAAGCCTCGACAAGCACCTTTGCACTTGGAGATGGTGAATGAGTTCACAGAGCAGATGAAGGACACCTTGAAGGAGCCGAAGTCAGTTTTGGCCAAGATGAAGGATGATATGGCATGCTTCTACAACCAGTGTCACTCACCCACACCCACATATAAGGTTGGTGATCATGTCTATCTTGACTCTAGTGATATTTCCACCACACGTCCATCTAAGAAACTTGCCTACTACTTTCTTAGACCATTTCTCATCAATAGATGTGTCGGGTCACATACCTACCGCCTATGACTACCACAGTCCATGTCCAGACTCCACCCTGTCTTCCATGTTGTAAAGCTGCTGCCTGCACCCACAGATCCATTTCCTGGATGTGTGACATGACCTCTCCCACCACCTACAGTTGTTGAAGATGAACCTCAGTATGAGGTCAAGTCCATCTTAGACAGCTGCTTATATTGAGGTAAACTCGAATAGCTGGTACACTGGAAGGGTTATGGGTATGAGGAGAACTCTTGGGTCACAGAGTCCAATGTGAATGCCCCATGACCAGTCAGGGAGTTCCACTAGCAACATTCCTCTGCACCTCAGCGCATCCAAGCATCTGACTTTGGGCAAATACGGTTTCGAATGCATCAGGGCAATGCATCATAGAAGGGAGGTGATGTAAGGGAAAAGGAAGGTGCCCCAGGCATCTGGGCAATTTTCTGCATTTATCCCATATTTTTTTATATTTTATTTCACCCTACTCTGCCTTTTCTATGATTTTCTATGATTTATTCCCATTTTATTATTATACTTTGGTTTTTTCCATGTTGGTACATGTTGACAATTCTATTCTTAGAGGTGGGACCCCTTTTGGATGTTTACCCATCAAGGTGACATCATCCCACAGCTTGATGCACCTATCTCTGCCTTTTTGCTATTTCTTACTATTTGATTTTCAGCTCTATCACATATACTGGGCATCAACAGATGGATCCTTAGAGTTTTCTCTTTGGATTCCCCTCTATTAGGTGTGCCTGAAGTGTTTGTATCATGTAGTATAATGTTAACTTTGGATTCCCCTCTGTTGGCTCACTTCTAAGTGAGGCTTTGAGGTTGCCCTTACAGTTTCAACATGGAAAAAACCAAAAAATAATCATAAAATAGGAATAAAATCATAGTAAACCATAGTGAGGGCAGAATAGGGTGAAATAAAGTATAAAAAAATATGGGACAAATGCAGAAAATTTCCCAGATGCTTGGGTCCCCTTACAGGGGTCATTAATTATAAATGTCTGTGGGATTGTCAAAAGTATAGGGATTTGCTCTGGAAGGTTCAGAAGTGTGATTGTGTTAGGAAACAGTCTTCTAACATGCCTATTACATAATAATATTTTTATTTTATTTTATTTTATTTTATTTTATTTTACCAAAATATACTACCAAATGCATATAAATGCTTTATTTGTCAGTGTGGGAATTTTGTATTTACATGCATCAATATGTACATACATGTACACATGTGTCTGTAACAACATAGTACAATATATGTAATATAGTATATAACCATAAAATAAATACTAGGGGACCTCAGTTGAATTCTCTTAGGTATTCCATCCACATTAGTGGTGCGAAAAGCCTATTTCAGCCAACTAATCTATTTTAACCTCTCACATCAAAACCATCAAACCCCCCATCATGTGCACACACCCCGCTGCCTTCTTGTAGGAGAGCCCGCACGGTCCAGCTAGCAGAACAGTGGGTGTTGCCCTAACACCGCCATACCTGATTTAGATAAAGGCATGCCAAGCCCAACAATGAGGTTTCTGCAGTAGTAGGAATGATATAGACTTCCTTTGTGAAGCAATCGCATACTACAAATATTGCATCATATCCTTGAGCTTCAGATAATCCTGTGATAAAGTCCACAGATATATCTTACCATAGTGCTTTAGGTATAGGGTTTGGCATTAATTTCCCTGCAGGCTTTTCTGGAAATTTCTTCCCCCTCATGCACATATCACACCCATCCACATACCCCAACACATACTTTGAAATTCTGGGCCATCAATAATTTCTCATCACCAACTCCAACGTCTTCCACCTTCCTGGATGTCCAGCAGCTGGTGTATTATGATGTAACTGTACAATCTCCCTTTGTAAATCTTGATCCTTCAGTACATAGACCTTTCTTCTGAACAACACTAACCCTCGTTCTTCAACCCATTCATCTCCTTTAATATTACCTTTCTTTTCTCCCCTTAAAGCTTTCACAGCTTCCACCACTTCATCATCCATCTCTGAACACTGTCTAATTTTAGACAACATTTCCATCTCTGAGCTATCCACCAATAAATGCCTTTAATGCATAGTGCAAATACAAAAGGATTCAGGTTTGAGTAGGGTAATATTTTTATTGTCCTCCTCCACTCCCTTTTTATGATCTGTACATCTGGATAATGCATCTGCTTTCCTCATCAAGCTTCCCACTTTGTGGACCAAGTGAAAATTAAAATGCAATAGGAATAATGCCCAATATGCTTGTCGATGGTTAAGCTTTTTAGTGGACATGAAGTACTGCAGATTTTGATGGTCTGTCCAGATTTTGATTTGATGTGTACATCCCTCCAAATAATGTCTCCATGCCTCCAATGCTTGTATTATTTCCAACATCTCTTTACCATGCACATCGTAATTCCTCTCAACATCATTCAATCCTTGAGACAAATATGCACAAGGATGCCATTTGTCATCTTCACATAGCATTGATAATACTGCTCCAGTAGCAAAGTCTGATGCATCTGATTCCACTCATAAGGAATGCGTGAAATCTACTGGGACCAATATTGGCTCTTCCACAAACTTCCTCTTCAACTCCTCAAATGCTGTCTGCTGCTGTTCTCCCCATCTCCACACTACTCCCTTTCGCATAAGGTTGTGTAATGGTGCAGCAATTTTGGAAAAATTATGAACAAAGTGACGATAAAAATTGGTGAGTCCCAAGAAAGCCTGAACTTCCTTGATACAGGTAGGCATGGGCCAATCAACAATTGCCTGTACCTTGATAGGATCCATCTTGACTCCATCAGGACCAATCTTTAATCCAAAGAACTCGATCTTGTTTGCCCCAAACACACACTTCTCTGGTTTAATGAATAAATTATTCTCTGCCAATCTCTTCAACACCTTCTGCACTATCGCCTCATGCATTCTCCATAAATATCAAAATGTCATCAATGAATATTATCACCATGCCTTTGTCTATCACATCCTTGAAAATGTTGTCCATCATATTTTAGAAAGTTGGGGGACTATTGGTCATCCCAAAAAATATGACTAGCGGCTCAAAGGGATTCTCGATGCATATCAAATGCTGCCTTCCACTCATCTCCTTTCTTTATTTTTACATTGTTGTACCCCCAGTGTAAACCCAATTTTGTAAAGACCTTGGCCTTTCCCACCTTGTCAATTATCTCTGAGATCAATGGCAAAGGGTATGCATTCTTCACCGTCTACTCATTCAAATACCTATAATCTGTACACATCCTCTTCCTCTGATCTTTTGGTGGTACAAAGAATACTGGTGATGTCTGTTATCCCTTGCGCAATTGTTCATTAAGGAATGTATCCACTTCTTTTTATTCCTTTGGAGATAACGGATAAACTTTTAACTTCTTTAGCACAAATCCCAGCTTCATCTCAATTGCATGATCCCATGGCTTTCACACTGGCATCCACTCCGATTCCTTCTTCTGAAAAACTGACAAATATTTATGGTAGGCTTTTGGCACCCACTCCTCCACTGGTTTCTCTACTTTCACAGCATTTTTATCCCATGACTGTCCTCCATGAATTTCCCTAAAGGTCTGCTTCTGTTCTTCCTTACTGGTCATGATTGGAACTTCTCCGTTTGGCATATCTTCATCCTCCACTTCCTCCATCATAACAGAATACTTCCTCGGACATTCTTTCTCTTTCTTTTCCTTCTTCTCCTTTTTTACTTTTCTCCCATACACATTACATTCTTTAGGACAACGAGTCATGTGTACCTTCCCAGTTTTCCAATCAATTTCTGGATTATGCTTTCATAACCATGGACATCCAATTATTAGATTGGTTTTCCCAAGGTCACACACCTCAAATATGGCTTGTTCCTGATGATCCTGATACTTCAATATCATCATTACCTCCTCCTTAATAGTTACTCCATGATTGATCATACCGTCAATATTGTACACCGTTATAGGTTGTGGCAGTTTATGCATGCAAATACTGTTTCCAATAATTAAAGATCAATTAATGAATAATCCAGTAGCACTACTGTCAAGCAATGTCTCCACATTAATTGCTGCATGCGTGTCCACTGTCTTCAATCCTACTGTCAAGCTGATTTCAGGTTCTATCCACGCTGAGCAAATAAAAAATTTAGGGGTTTTTAGAAATAAGACTGGGTATTTTTCTTTGTCGCATGAATGATGATGGTCAGACTCCTCAATTTCTTTTTCAGGTTCACTCTGGGTTTCCTCAGATACTAATACATTATATTGATTCTGGGTCACCAATGAGGAAACCTTCACTGGGACTCTTCCACAAAATTCTTCTGCTTATCTTCCTCCAACTTCACTTCCTCGATTGTCACTTCCCTAATCTTCCTTTTCTGCCTACAATTTCGAGCCATATGCCCTAATTGCCCACAATTAAAACATTTAACTTGAGCTTGTCTCCCTACTCGATCAACATCCATCGCATCCGTTAATGCTGCTGACTCCTTAACAATAGGTGTCACTGCCATGGCTGGTGGCTGTGCCCTCGAAGTTTGTACCTGAGGTGTCCTTCCTTTCTTGGACTTTCCTCCCAATGACTTTCCAAATCTGGCATTCCCATACATCAATTTCGATTCTGCCTGTTCCTGTCGATACTACTGATCAAGATGCATTGCCCAATTATACCACTCGTCCAACCTCTCCGGCATAGAAGGTAGTCGATAGATAGACTTGAATAATGAGGGATTTAATCCTGCCTTCAAATATTCTACCAACGCTGCTTCTCCCATATCGGTTTGTGATGCTTCTGCTTTAAACTGCAAAATAAATTCATCTGCAGTCAGAGAACCTTGGCGCATAGTTTTTAATTTTGCATTCGCTGTTGCCTTTGGGTTAGAATCTCCAAACTGTGCCTCCAACCTCTCCAAAAATTTCCTGAAGGTTGCAAATGGTTTATATCCCGCAGCAATTTGATTAATGGCTTCATTTCTCCAGAACTGTGATTTTCCTCCCTGGATGTATGAGAGAGCAAACATAATTCTAGACTCAGTCGTATGAAATTTGGGCTTTCTCCCATGAATATACAAGACTATCCATAATAAAGCGAGATTGGTCACGTGAATGTGGCATGGGAATGATGACAAACTCCGAAGGGGTGGGAACAGCATCACGCCGTGAGACTCTAGAGAGAGGTGAGAAATGATGACAAATATAACAAGGTGTGGGAAGTAAATTCTCGGCTAATAACTGGGTAACAAAAATTGGCCGAAAAAAAATTTCGGCTATTTTTTCGCCCGATCACATTTGTAATAACTGTTCCGAGCATAACAAAAAAATTTTGGCTAAATTGTGAGCCCGATCACAAATGCAATAACTGTTCCCATCAGAACAAATATTTTCCTGATGACAAATCTAATAACTTAGTGTAGGAACCAGGTTTTTTTTGGCCTGATGACAAATAAGGTTACCATGATGACAAATCTAATAACTGAGTGTAGTAACCAAATTTTCGGCTAATGTTTGACCTGCTGACAAATATAATAAGGTGTAACCTATCATGACAAATCGAATAACTGAGTATAGGATCAATTTTTTCAGCTAATTTTCGGCTTGCTGGGTGTAGAAACCCAATTTTCAGCTGATTTTTGGCCACTTCTAGCTTTTCTGCTCTCTTTCTGGCTCTGGGCTCTTTTCCAGTGGGGTTGTTTTTGCATTCTTGGGGTATCTGTAGACCAAGGTGAAGCTCTGTGAAGTTCTACCTCCCTGGCTTCTCTTTTTTTAACAAAAAGAGTGTCTGCCAGTTGTTTTTTGGACCTCTCTCAGGGCACAGTGTGCAGGGAGATTGGGCTGGCGGGTTTGCAGTTGCCTCCCCTTCCATTTTTGGAAGTCGCTCCACTATCAACTGCCACTGTTTGCACTGATTTCACAGCCTCCTACAAGAATCTCACCTCCTCTGCTGCTGTAAGAGAGCTCCCCGATTCCCATGGACCCAACTCCGCCCAACACTCCTCGACGGATCCGGATGGCCGCGCAGCAAACTGAACGGGACCAACAGACCTTGGATAGCCCTACTCGCCACCGGACTCCACACCATGCTCGCACAATAAACATTGCCCAGCCTTTGCTGCCAGTGCCACCTCCCCATGGTGGTTTGCTGAATGGGAATGACACCGATCCTTTTCTCGCCCCTCCACCTCCACCTCCTCAATACAACCACCTTCCTCCTCATCTGGCACAACAGCTGGCAGCACTTCCTCCCCTTCCACAGGTGGTGAGAGGCAGAGGAAGAGGAAGAGGAAGAGGGAGGGGAAGAGGCTCAATTCATGCAGCTCCACCTCTGCCTGTGGTCGCTCCTTTACACAATGCAGCTCTCCCATATTTTTTTCCTGCCCCTCCTGCCCCTCCTGTTTTTTACCCTCCTGTTCCTGCACCTCCAATTCCTGCACCTCCCATTCCTATGGCTTCCGCACCTGCTATTCCTGTTGCACCTCCACCTCCCATTCCTGCTACTCATGCAATCGCCCAGGCTGGGCTGCGAGTTCCACCTTTGGGTCCTCCTCCTGTTTTTGACCCTCCAGCTCCTGTTCCTTTGGTTCCTGCACCTCCCATTCCTGTCGCTCCTCCGATGGCCTGGCCTGGACATCAAGTTCCACCAGTTATTCCTGCTGTAGCTGTATGTTGGATTACATATTCTTCTATGTGACACAGGTTAATTAACAACATAATACTGATGCAGCCTTTTCTGCCTCCTGTTTTTGACCCTCCGGCTCCTGTTCCTCCTGTTCCTGCACCTCCCATTCCTGTGGCCAATATACCTCTACCAATGGCTCCTCCACCAATGGTTCCTGCAATGGCTTGGGCTGTGCTTGCTGTGCAGCATGCAGCACTTCCACCTCTGGCTGCTGTATGTTGAATTAAATTCTACATCATGTGCAATGGTCTGACTGAATAATGATGTAGCCACCTCTACCTCTCCGTCTACCTCCCCCACCTCTGGCTGTTCCTGCTGTTCCTGCTGTTCCTGCTCCTGCTGTTCCTGTAGCCAATGTACCTCCACATGTAAGCATGCTGATATTGTTTTCATCAATTTGGTGACTGACTTGATTATCCAAGATTGATCCTGTGCCACCACCACCACCACCTCTGCCTGTTTTGCCTCCTGCCCACCAGCCATTTAATTTAGATTGGCCTGTTCATCATCTGGGAAATATGGATGTGGAGTGCCCTGATTGCCATGCTTTGCACTGGATGGCTGAACATCTTATGAAATCCTCAAATATCCATCCTTGATTCGGCATGTGCTGCCTGAGTGGAAAGATCGCATTGCCACCTCTTCACCCAGTCCCACCTGAGCTTATCCAATTGCTCACTGCTCAGGACGACATTGAAAAATCATTTCGTGATCACATCTGCACTTACAATAATGCACTCGCCATGACTTCTATCGGTCACAAGATTGACGAGTCGGTCAATGAGGGGGAAGAGGCAGTGAATGATAGCGTCGGTCCCTATGTCTACAAACTCCATGGCGAGCTGTCCCACAAGATCGGATCTCTGCTTCCACCAGAGGGTGAACCTCCTGTTTATGCTCAGCTATATATTTATGATCCAGCTGACGCTGTCAACTTTCACATGGCCAATGCCTGGAACACTCACCTCCATCACCACACTTTGCTCACTCTTCAGGACATGCTCCACCGTCACCATCCAGCAGTTCAGATGTACAAGCAGGCTCATGAGCTCACCAGGAACTTGCCTCCACACCAGCAGTGCAAGATAGCTTTGCGTTTTGATCAATCCTGTGACCATCGCCACTACAATCTGCCCGATGCTACCAACAATGAGATTGCTGTCATTCTTCCAGGTGATGGCGATCAGCCAGAGAGCACACACGACATCGTTCTCTACCACAGGCATGGCCCTCCCCTTCAGCGCATCAGTGACGTCCATCCTCTCTATCCAGCCCTTCACTATGTTTTGCTGTTTCCTACTGGCCAGCTCCAATGGCACCCTCAAATCGAGTATGCAGCTGTCGATGCCAACAACCGAGGTGGTGCCAGAGTTCACAAACATGTCTCCAAATCCAAATTCTACTGCTATCGCCTCCACCTTCGACCGCCTGCTGTTGAGCCCCAGCATATCTTTCTGACTGGAAAGCTCTTTCAGGAGTTTGTGTGTGATGGATGGGCCACTGCTGAGCAGGATCGATTGCGCTGGATTTTGATGAATCAGGACACCATTCGGGGTGAAGTCTATGTTGGCCTGGCAGATGCTGTGGCTGCAAACATCGATGTGGACACAGAGTCTCTGGGTCAAAGAATCATTCTTCCTTCATCCTTTGCAGGAAGCACACGTCACATGCAGCAGCTTCTTCAGGATGCATTCGCCATCAATCATCACTGCAATGGAGGCGATCTCTTTCTCACCATCACTGCCAACCCTGCCTGGCCAGAAATACGGGATGCTCTTCGTCCAGGGCAGACTGCAGCAGATTGCCCAGATTTGATCGTTCATGCATTCTATGCAAAGCAGAAGGAGATGATCAAGGATATCGAGGCTGGCATATTTGGAAAGGCTGTGGCTTATCTATTCACCATCGAGTTTCAGAAGCGTGGCCTTCCTCACATGCACTGCATTATCTTTCTCGATGAGCAATCCAAGCTTCGCACCCCCGAGCAGATAGACAGCCTTCTGTCTTCAGAGTTTTCTGACAATCATCCTGAGCTCCTCGACCTCATCAAAAAGTTCATGGTCCATAAACCCTGTGGTGCAGAGAACCCTGCAGCTCCTTTCATGGTGAATGGACAGTGCTCCGAAGGTTTCCCCAAGCCATTCAGGGATCAGACCACCATCTCTGAGGATGCCTATGCCTCTACCAAGCGTTGGGACACTGGATACACATATCACGTTCGGGAAAAGCAGGTCGACAATCGTTGGGTGGTCACTTACTCTGCCTATCTCATCTGGAAGTACCGTTGCCACATCAATATCGAGTCCATCAGCTCCATCAAGGCCATCAAGTACATCTACAAATATGTTTACAAAGGCCACGATCGCATCACCATGGAGTTTGGAACTTGCAACGATGAAGTCAGGCAGTACCTCGACGCTCGCTACATATCTGCATGCGAAAGCATCTGGCGCCTCTTCCACTTCACCATGCATGGTGCTTCTTCCAATGTCGTCCGTCTTCAGGTCCACCTTCCTGGCCAGCAGTATGTCACTTGGAATCAGAATGGTCCACAGTCTATCCAGGAAATCGTCCAGCATGCTGCACAGCGTGACACCACCCTCACTGCCTTCTTCAAGGCCAATCAGGAGTATCCAGAGCTTGCACAGGTCATTCTTTACCAAGACTTTCCTTCCAAATTTGTGTGGGATCAAAGGGCTCACAAGTGGAAGCCCAGGCAGAGGGGATTCGCCATTGGAAGGATGTTCTATGCTCCACCCAGTGCCGGTGAACGCTTTTACCTCAGGCTGCTTCTCACTGCTGTGAAAGGGGCTACATCATACGAAGACCTTCGCACTTTTCAGGGCATCATCGCTCCCTCATTCAGAGAGGCCTGCCTTGCCCGTGGCCTTTTGGAGGATGACCAAGAGTGGCAGTAGTGTCTGGAGGAAGCAAAGTCTATGGCAACCGGTTGTCAGCTTCGCAATCTTTTTGTCACCATCCTTCGTGACTGTGCTCCCTCTGATCCTGTCCACCTCTGGAATACATATTGGCCTCACATTTGTGATGACTTGAGATATCAGCTCTAGCACACCAACATTCGTATCAACCCCACCGATGACGATGTCCATGATTATGGCCTTTATCTTATCAATCAGCTTCTCATGGTCTCTGGGAAATCTCTCGAGAAGGATTGGCCATACATGCCTCAGATTACTCAGAATTGGGATGCCAACATTCAGAACCGGTTGATCGCAGAGCAGCGCAGATACGATGTTGTAGAGCAGGCTGAGTTGGCTGCACACAATCTGGACACTTTCAATCACGATCAGAGGGCTGTGTTTGATGAGATCATGCATGCAGTCAACAACAAGACTGGCCAGACCTTTTTCCTCCATGGTCCAGGTGGCACTGGCAAAACCTATGTTTACAACACCCTCTGCCATCAGCTTCGCTCTCAAGGCAAGATCGTCCTCTGTGCTGCATCATCTGGAATAGCTGCTCTTTTGCTCAAAGGCGGTCGTACTTCCCATTCCTGCTTTCAGATCCCAATCATCATAAATGAGTCATCCACCTGCACCATTTCCAGAGGTTCAACATGGGCACAGCTCCTGCAGCACACCGATTGATCATTTGGGACGAGGCACTCATGCAGCATCGTCATCTCCATGAAGCTGTCAACCGCACTCTGAAAGACATTCTCCAATGTGACAAACCCTTTGGGGGTGTGCCTGTGGTCTTTGGGGGTGACTTTCATCAGATCCTGCCTGTCATTGAGAAGGGTTCTCGACCTCAAATCGTTGGTGCTTCTTTGCAATGCTCTGTTCTCTGGCAACACATCAAAATTCTTCATCTCAAAATCAACATGCGTTTGAACACAGACGATCTTCAGGAGCGCAACTTTGCAAAGTGGCAGTTGGAGGTTGGAAAGGGTGGTCATACAGATGAAGGTGGCACTATCAATCTTCCTGATCATCTCAAATGTCCTCAGAACACCATTGCTTCTCTCATCCACACCATCTATCCTGGCATCTATGATCAGGCTCAGCATTCAGATCAATACTTTTCAGAGCGGGTCATCCTGGCGAGCAAGAACGATGATGTCGATGATTTGAACCATCACATTCTTCACAATTTTCCTGGGCAGGAGCACGTCTTTCACAGTGCTGACTCGATTGCAAATGATGAGAATGCTGAACTTCTATATCCCCAAGAATATCTTAACTCCATCAACTGCTCAGGTCTACCTTTGGCAGATTTGGCACTCAAGGTCGGCGTCCCTGTCATGATACTTCGCAATCTCAACATTGCTGGAGGGGTCTGCAATAGAAGTCCGGGGATATTGACTCGGATCAGGAATAGGGTTTTGGAGATTCGGTTGATCACTGGAGATAATGCAGGAGAGACTGTTTTCATTCCACGGATGCGACTTCAGCCTATTGAAGGTCAACTCCCCTTCACACTCTCTCGACTGCAGTTTGCTGTTCGTCTTTGCTTTTCAATGTCGATCAACAAGTCACAAGGGCAGTCAGTGAAGCATGTGGGTTTGGATTTCAGAAGTCCTGTCTTTACACATGGGCAGTTCTATGTGGCAATATCCAGGGACAAGTCTGTCCACAATATCAAGGCAATATGGCCAAGCTCAGAGGATAGTGCAAAGACAAAAAATATTGTATATGATGAAGTGTTATTAGATTAAAATATATATTGTACATATGTAACTACTACTCATAGAAAATCAATGAACACAGTGAACAATGTGTGCCGGAGGCACATTTAAAAACCTTGTAGAACTGATAAAGGATTTTGTGTTCTCCATGGTACCGTCAAATGTTTGCAGGGGCACGTATTTAGGTAAATACATTTTTCCACTCTCAGATCTCTCCTCTGCATGTACATCCTCCTGAGACATCCACTCCACCATCTCCTCCATCTCATCATCTTTATCTTCTACTGTCTCTGCTTTTGTTTCTGCTTGTTTGGGCTGTGATGCTGTTAATACTGACACTAATTGAGACATTTGTGCTGTAAGAGCATCAATTTTGGCTTCTAAAGCTGGCATGGGAACAGGATTGTGACCAGGATTTGAAGTTGATTGTTCTGTCATGATGACATAAGCTGTGATGAGTCACTTCTTTGGCTGAGTCAAGATTCAGCTGCAGAATTTTTTTTGCAAAATTTTGAGTCACGTGATCTGGCTATTCAGGTACCAAACATGGCAAAACATGTGATTTCGGCTATTTGTCAACAATTGGGCACTTTGGATCAATAACCCTTCCAATAGTGCCTGATCTCAGGGTTATTACTGAATTTGGCTAGTAACTACCTAAAATAGTTATCCAAATTGAATAATGTAAATCTCAGCTAAACCAGATCTGATTGGTTGTCTGGTTGCAGCTGTCCTAATGACGAGCACTGCCTCTCAATCACTGGCGGTCGCAATGTAAGGCAAGGCCTGGCCTCAGCTTATGAAAGCAAGGTAAATATGTATATACAATTAATTCCAGCTCTTGCCGAAATGATAAGTGGTTGTGGTGCACTGAGACAAATGATGTATGTGCATGTAAGAGAAGGCACACTGATGGGGTAGTTGAGTTCTTCTGTTAGGGTGATACTGTTAGGAAACAGTCTCCTAACATGCCTATTACCTAATACTATTTTTATTTTATTTTATTTTATTTTATTTTATTTGATTTGATTTTATTTCACCAAAATACACTATAAAATGCCTATATACATATTATTTGTCAGCATGGGAATTCTTTATTTACACGCATCAATATGTACATGCATGTATGCGCATGTGCGCACATGTATGTGCATGTGCGCACATGTGTGCACGCGTCCGTAATAACATACTACAATATGTGTAACATAGTATATAACCCTAAAGTAAATACTAGGAGGCCTCAGTTGAGTTCTCTTAGGTATTCCATCCACATTAGTGGTGTGAAAGGCCTATTTCAGCCAACTATTCTATTTTTAACCCTTGCATCAAATCCATCAAATCCCCCCATCACGCGCATGCCCCCCGCTGCCTTCTTGTAGGAGAACCCACACGGTCCAGCTAGCAGATTAGTGGGTGTCGCCCTAACAGAAGAACTCAACTACCCTATCAGTGCGCCTTCTTTTACTCATGCGCATACGTCATTTGTCTCAGCGCGCCACATCCACTTATGCATCATTTCGGCAAGAGCTGGAATTAATTGTATATATGTATTTACCTTTGCTTTCATAAGCCGACACCAGGCCTTGCCTTACATTGTGACTGCCAGTGATTGAAAGGCAGCGCTCGTCATTAGGACAGCTGCAACCAGACAACTGATCAGATCTGGTTTAGCTAAGATTTACATTACTCAATTTGGATGACTATCTTAGGTAGTTACTAGCCAAATTCAGTAATAGCCCCGAGATCAGGCACTGTTGGAAGGGTTATTGATCCGAAGTGCCCAATAGCCGAAATCACGTGTTTTGCCATGTTTGGTACCTAATATAGCTGGATCACGTGACTCGAAATGTTGCGAAAAAATTCTACAGCTGAATCTCTACACAGCCGAAGAAGGGACTCATCACAGATTACATAATTATGACAGAACAAGCAGCTTCAAATCCTGGACCCAATCCTGTTCCCACGCCCATTCTTAAAGCCAAAATTGATGCTCTAACAGCACAAATGTCCCAATTAGTGTCAGTATTAGCAGCATCCCAGCCCAAACAAGTACAAACAAATGCAGAAACAGTGGAAGATAAAGATGATGAGATGGAGGAGATGGTGGAGTGGATGTCTCAGGAGGGTGAGCATGCAGAAGAGAGATCTGAGAGTGGAAAAATGTGTTTACCTAAATACGTGCCCCCGCAAATATTTGACGGTACCATGGAGAACACAAAATCCTTTATCAGCTCTATAGTGTTGTATATTCATGGGAGAAAGCCCAAATTTCGTACGACCAAGTCTAGAATTATGTTTGCTCTCTCATACATCCAGGGAGGAAAATCACAGTTCTGGAGAAACGAAGCCATTAATCAAATTGCTGTGGGATATAAACCATTTGCGACCTTCAGGGAATTTTTGGAGAGGTTGGAGGCACAGTTTGGAGACCCTAACCCAAAGGCGACAGCTAATGCAAAATTAAAAACTATGCGCCAAGGTTCTCTGACTGCAGATGAATTTATTTTGCAGTTTAAAGCAGAAGCATCACAAACTGATATGGGAGAAGCAGCGTTGGTAGAATATTTGAAGGCAGGATTAAATCCCTCGTTATTCAAGTCTATCTATTGACTACCTTCTATGCCGGAGAGGTTGGATGAGTGGTATAATTGGGCAATGCATCTTGATCAGTAGTATCGACAGGAACAGGCAGAATCGAAATTGATGTATGGGAATGCCAGATTTGGAAAGTCATTGGGAGGAAAGTCCAAGAAAGAAAGGACACCTCAGGTACAAACTTCGAGGGCACAGCCACCAGCCATGGCAGTGACACCTATTGTTAAGGAGTCAGCAGCATTAACGGATGCGATGGATGTTGATCGAGTAGGGAGACAAGCTCCAGTTAAATGTTTTAATTGTGGGCAATTAGGGCATATGGCTCGAAATTGTAGGCAGAAAAGGAAGATTAGGGAAGTGATAATCGAGGAAGTGAAGTTGGAGGAAGATAAGCAGAAGAATTTTGTGGAAGAGTCCCAGTGAAGGTTTCCCCATTGGTGACCCAGAATCAATATAATGTATTAGTATCTGAGGAAACTGAGAGTGAACCTGAAAGAAAAATTGAAGAGTATGACCATCATCATTTATCCGACAAAGAAAAATGCCCAGCCTTATTTCTGAAGATCCCTAAATTTTTTATTCGCTCAGCATGGATAGAACCCAAAATCAGCTTGACAGTAGGATTGAAGACAGTGGACACGCATGCAGCAATTAATGTGGAGGCATTGCTTGACAGTGGTGCTACCGGATTATTTATTAATCAATCCCTAATTACCGGAAATGGTATTTGCATGCATAAACTGCCACAACCTATAATGGTGTACAATATTGATGGTACGATCAATCATGGAGGCACTATTAAGGAAGAAGTGATGATGATATTGAAGTATCAGGATCATCAGGAGCGAGCTGTATTTGAAGTGTGCGACCTTGGGAAAACCAATCTAATAATTGGATGTCCATGGTTATGAAAGCATAATCCAGAAATTGATTGGAAAACTGGGAAGGTACACATGACTCGTTGTCCTAAAGAATGTAATGTGTATGGGAGAAAAGTAAAAAAGGAGAAGAAGGAAAAGAAAGAGAAAGAACGTCCAAGGAAGTATTCTATTACGATGGAGGAAGTCGAGGATGAAGATATGCCAAACGGGGAAGTTCCAATTATGACAAGTAAAGAAGAACAGAAGCAAACCTTTAGGGAAATTCATGGAGGACAGTCATGGGATAAAAATGTGGAGAAAGTGGAGAAGCCAGTAGAGGAGTGGGTGCCAAAAGCCTACCATAAATATTTGTCCGTTTTTCAGAAGAAGGAATCGGAGCAGATGCCAGTGTGAAAGCCATGGGATCATGCTATTGAAATGAAGCTGGGATTTGTGCCAAAGAAGTCAAAAGTCTATCTATTATCTCCAAAGGAACAAGAAGAAGTGGATGCATTCCTTAATGAACAGTTGCGCAAGGGATACATACGACCTTCAAAATCACTGCAGACATCACCAGTATTCTTTGTACCGAAAAAAGATCACAGGAAGAGGATGTGTACAGATTATAGGTATTTGAACGATTGGACAGTGAAGAATGCGTACTCTTTGCCATTGATCTCAGAGATAATTGACAAGGTGGGAAAGGCCAAGGTCTTTACAAAATTGGATTTACGCTGGGGATACAATAATGTATGAATAAAGAAAGGAGATGAGTGGAAGGCAGCATTTGCCATGTGTCGAGGATCCTTCGAGCCACTAGTCATGTTTTTTTGGATGACCAATAGTCCCCCAACTTTCTAAAATATGATGAACGATATTTTCAAGGATGTGATAGACAAAGGCGTGGTGATAATATTTATTGATGACATTTTGATATTCACAAAGGATGAAGAAAATCATGAGGCGATAGTACAGGAAGTGTTGAAGAGGTTGGCAGAGAATGATTTATTCGTTAAGCTGGAGAAGTGTGTATTTGGAGCAAGCGAGATTGAGTTCTTGGGATTAAAGATTGGTTCTGATGGAATCAAGATGGATCCTATCAAGGTACAGGCAATTGTCGATTGGCCCATGCCTACCCATATCAAGGAAGTTCAGGCTTTCTTGGGACTTGCCAATTTTTATCATTGCTTTGTGCATAATTTTTCCAAAATTGCTGCACCGTTACACAACCTTACGCGAAAGGGAGTAGTGTGGAGATGGGAAGAACAACAGCAGACAGCATTTGAGGAGTTAAAGAGGAAGTTTGTGGAAGAGTCAATATTGGTCCCAGTAGATTTCACATGTCCCTTACGAGTGGAATCAGATGCATCAGACTTTGCTACTGGAGCAGTATTATCAATGCTATGTGAAGATGACAAATGGCATCCTTGTGCATATTTGTCTAAAGGGTTGAATGATGTGGAGAGAAATTATGATGTGCATGATAAAGAGATGTTGGGAATAATATGAGCTTTGGAGGCATGGAGACATTATTTGGAGGGATGTATGCATCAGATCGAGATCTGGACAGACCATCAAAATCTGCAGTATTTCATGTCCACTAAAAAGCTTAACCGTCGACAAGCACGTTGGGCATTATTCCTATCACGCTTTAATTTTCACTTGGTCCACAAAGCAGGAAGCTTGATGAGGAAAGCAGATGCATTATCCAGACATACAGATCATAGAAGGGGAGTGGAGGAGGACAATAAAAATACTACCCTACTCAAATCTGAATACTTTCGTATTTGTGCTATGCATCAAGGACATTTATTGGTGGATAGCTCAGAGACGGAAATATTGTCTAAAATAAGGCAATGTTCAGAGATGGATGATGAAGTGGTGGAAGCTGTAAAAGCTTTGAGAGGAGAGAAGAAAAGTAATATTAAAGGAGATGAATGGGTTGAAGAACAAGGGTTAGTGTTATTCAGAGAAAAGGTCTATGTACCGAAAGATCAAGATTTACAAAGGGAGATCATACAGTTACATCATAACACACCAGCTGCTGGACATCCAGGAAGCTGGAAGACATTGGAGTTGGTGATGAGAAATTATTGGTGGCCCAGAATTTCAAAGTATGTGTTGGGGTGGAGGGGAAAGAAATTTCCAGAAAAGACTGCTGGGAAATTAATGCCGAACCCTATACCTAAAGCACCATGGCAAGATATATCTGTGGACTTTATCACAGGATTACCTGAAGCTCAAGGATACGATGCAATATTTGTAGTATGCGACCGCTTCACAAAGGAAGTCCATATTATTCTTACTACTGCAGAAACCTCATTGTTGGGCTTGGCATGCCTCTATCTAAATCAGGTATGGCGGTTACATGGATTACCTGATACAGTTATCTCCGATCGTGGATCACAATTTGCTTCTGCATTTATGCGAGAGTTAAATAACATATTGGGGATTCAAACCAAATTGTCTACGGCATATCACCCACAAACCGATGGGCAGACAGAGAGAATGAATCAGGAGTTGGAGCAGTATCTACACATGTTTGTCAATCACCGACAAACTGACTGGCCTGAATAGTTGGCAATTGCAGAATTTTTCCACAATAATAAATTCCATTCGGCTACTTGCATGTCACTCTTCTTTACTAATTATGGTTATCATCCCAGAATGGGAGTAGAACCACGAAGGGAAGTCAAGGTACAATCAGTGGAGGACTTTGTGTCAAAAATGCGAAAGGTGCAGGAGGAAGCAGAGGCAGCGTTGATGAAAGCACGTGATGATATGATGTGACACGTGGATCGTACTCGAGCTGTTGCTCCAGAGTATAAAGTTGGTGACTTGGTATGGCTAAGTACCAAGGATCTGAATATTCCACGACCTTCAAGAAAGCTTACGGAGAAGCAAGTTGGCCCATATCTGATTTCTAAAATAATTTCACCCAATGCGGTAGTGTTAAAATTACCTCAGTCATTCAAGATTGATCCTGAGATTAACATTTCCCATTTATGCCCTTACCGCCCACCCACTATTCCTGGTCAACAAACTACTCCATAGCCTCCAATAATGGTAGAAGGTGCTCCAGAATATATTGTGGAAGAGGTTTTGGACTCACGTCTTCGATGAAACAAATTGGAGTTCTTAATCAAGTGGAAGAACTACACTGACGAAAATAATTCATGGGAGCCAGAAGAGAATTGTAAGCGAGCGCACAAGGCAATCACCCAATTCTTTAAATGTAATCCAAATGCTCCGTGTCGCATTGCTAGAATGGTGTATGAGGGGATAAATTTCTGGCCTTACCAAAATTTTACAGAGGGGACAGATACGATATTTTCTCGCCTGGAAGTCAAGGCCTAAAAGGGGGGTAATGTTAGGAAACAGTCTCCTAACATGCCTATTACCTAATACTATTTTTATTTGATTTTATTTGATTTTATTTCACCAAAATACACTATAAAATGCCTATATACACATTATTTGTCAGCATGGGAATTCTTTATTTACACGCATCAATATGTATGCACATGTATGTGCATGTGCGTGCATGTGTGCACACATCTGTAATAACATACTACAATACGTGTAACATAGTATATAACCTTAAAATAAATACTAAGAGGCCTCAGTTGAGTTCTCTTAGGTATTCCATCCACATTAGTGGTGCGAAAGGCCTATTTCAGCCAACTGTTCTATTTTTAACCCTCACATCAAATCCATCAAATTCCCCCATCACGCGCGCGCCCCCCACCCCCTTCTTGTAGGAGAATCCGCACAGTCCAGCTAGCAGATTAGTGGGTGTCGCTCTAACACTTAACTTCTTTGAACTATGGAGCAGAAAATTATTTGGCCTGAAGACTAGCCAGTCAACAGATTGTAGCCTAAAACTGCAGAACAGGAAGAGTCAAGTGGGATTATATAAAATGACATATTGAATACTTTACCAGATGGAAATTTAATCAGGAGGTCTGCAACTCCTGTTATTGCGGAATTTGAGGTTTACTTATCTATGAATAGAACAAGATTGGATAGTTATAAAATTGAAAAAAAAAAAAAAAAAAAAAAAAAAGTAAATTTAATTTTTTAAAAAAAATATATATTTCCTATCACAAATTATTGTAAAACACACCATGGCCGCGGCTCGTGCACACTGCATAGTTTTGTTTGTTTTTCATCGGCCGATTCCACCACTATCCAAAAGTGGTAGCCGAAAAGCGCACTACACCATAAATGCCAGAGCTATTTCCCGCCATACTAACACTAAGTAACATTTATCGGATGGTATAAGATCACATGAAGTTTTCAGCAATTTCACAAACTAGCCAGTCTTGTAGTATAGTGAAGATCTATATAGTCGTTCACTACATAAAGCCTGATACTTAGCTGGCGCGGGCAACCCCCATTCTCACGAGATTTCAAACTCCACGCTCAAGCCGAGCAATGCCGGCTAGGCACCAGACCAGCAATCTTTGCAAAAAAAATGGGGTGAAATATGAAATATCGGTTTGTTCCAAAATCAGGTGTACAGTATTATGTAAATGTATAGCTCTACATTTCCTCCTTATCATGCAAGCTAGTCAAGTCACTCGGCAGTGAATCAGATGATGGAGAATCATACTCAATGCTGAAGAAGAATCAAGATGATTTAGGCTATGTAATACCAACAAACTTTCCTCAGACGCCTGCACAAAAGCTGCTCATTTTCCAAGCCAAAAAAATATCTTATGTTCCGATCACCCCCACATGCTCATTTTGCCATTCGAAATCCAGGGTATATACCACACCGGTACCCTATTACCCTACAATCAATCAATGATGTAGTCATGAAGGTCATGGGGGGAGTAGACGGTAGACGAGGGCTGCAGCAACAGTTGCCGAACGAAAAGCCTGGCCTTCCAGTGTCCAGAGGCAACACTCGCTGGCGGGGGCATCAGGTATAAGAAGAACTAGGCGATAATAAACATGTACAGATAGATGATGTGACAGTGTGCGACGACGGCGCTAAGTCACTTGCAATGGTTGTTTCCGAACGGAGATTTGAAATTTCAAAAAAAACATTATGCCTGCCCCTCTTGGCGGCTAACCCCCCCCCCGCCGAGGTCCGACGTTTTGCCGCAACCACAAATGCGCTCGACCAGGCTATGTACGAAAAACTTAAAAGGCAGTGGTGTCACTCCTGCACGAATATTCTTCTTACGCATCCTCACTGCATTTGTTGCGACGAGGGGCAAAAGAAGACAACACCCAATACCCCCAATACACCTGGGTCTTCAGTATTATGTCAATTACAAGACTCGGGTGCTTTGCGTGATAATATGGGGTTACGCAACGTATACTCGAATTCATGATACACACAAGGAGGAACAGCGTGGGAGAAAAGCAAGGAGAAGAGAAGGAGCGATTATGTCGATGGAAACGATGATGGAAACGATACACAGTGTATACATATAAAGACGCAAAATGTAAGCGATGTGCCGTGGGCGTGCTGTCGTTTTAGATAGTGTTATAGCTCCCTATATGAAGAAAAGACACATTTAGAAAAAAAATTGAAGAAGGCTCATGACAACGTACATATACGAGCTTGCCAATCCCCACTGCCTGTAGCAAGAACATTCCCCGCGGGGCTCAAATCGATCGAAATCACTATACGCGAAAAAAACAAAGGTCATCAACCCTGTACTGTTCCCAACCCAGAAAAAGCAAACCCACCAGAATTCTTATGCCCCTGCAACATACACTGTACCACCGCACTCCGCGCATCCCAAAACTGCACACCCCTATCCTTCGACCCTGACACCACCCACTGCCCATCATGCGACACAGCTACACTCAACACATAATCCTTATGCCCCGTAAAATTCATGGTGCACAGACCCTTCTCCCCATCCTTCCTCCCAAGCCCGGACAAGGCCAATGTCCCAGGTTGCCCCGGGCCATTCACCGCTCCGGCCGCATTCGCCTGACCCTCCTTCCGGCCTTTCACAGCCCCACTACCCCCAACCCCACTGCTCAACCCACTAACATCCCAATACTTCAACGTCTTATCCAAACTCCCACTAACCAGTCCCTTGCCATCCGGCGTAAACGCAACGCTGTATACACTATCCCTGTGTCCCCTCAACCTCTCCACCAACTGCGCCGTAGCCACGTCCCATATTCTCACCACCGTGTCTAAGCTTCCCGCTGCTACCAACTGCCCATTCGGCGAAATAGCCACACTCGTTACCCCCGCGTCGTTATTCAGCGAGTCCGGGTCGTTAATGGTGAGAACTTTCGAAGCTCCCAGATCCATGTCCCAGATCCTAGCGGTCTTATCACCGGACCCTGAGACGATGAGTCGGCCGTCAAGCGAGAAATCGAGGGAGTAAATTTCTTGCTGGTGTCCGTCGAATACATTGCGGATGCGCTTCTTCGCGATGTCCCAGATCTAGGGACACAATATGGAAAGGGACACATGAGAAAAATGATATATGACATATATATCAAGTGATGGAGTTCAACATACTCGTATTTGTTTATCCTCGGCACCAGTGGCGAGATACTTGCCATCTGGACTAAAGCATACGCTCCGGATGTAGAGGTCTCCGGCCTTCCCGGCTGACTCGTCGACAAGCACACTAAGCGATGTATGAGTTTACTTTGATTTAAAGAAAACTGGGAAATCATACGCACCAAGTCTTAACCCCTGTCTTCGTGTCGTAAATCTGCGCAGTGCGATTACATCCCGTCGCCAAAAATTTTCCGTCCGCCGAGAACCGGACACAACATACAACACTAACATGACGGATTAGCAATATCACACAAGCCAATGTAAACTCGCCACATACCTCTCATGCATCAACGTATGCACCAAACTCACATCTAGCACCCTCTTCACCTTGGGATTAAATATCGCAAACCAGTCGCTGCCCTCCTTCTTCAGCTCTGGCGGCACATTGTGCGGGTCCAAATCGTCGGGAAAGCTACCGCTTCCAGCACCGAGCGGCACTAGTGCACCTTCCGGTGCAGGCGGATAGGGTGCGTGCGAGGAGGACGACTGTGGGGGAGGAGGCAGCCCTGGCCCCACTGGTGCACTAGGATTGGGATGGACGGTGGACGATGGTGGTGGTGGCAATTTTGGGGTGAGCCCTGGACCTAGCGACGGGCTGAAGTGGTCTACGTGATAAACCATGGGTTGAGTAACGAGAACACTATTGACAGGTATACCCACCTGGTCTGTCACCTTTGATACGATCCTGCTTAAACCGCTTCGGATCCCTATCCCCCAGCGCACCACGCTTGAACTCTGGATCTACACCAACGGCACGAACATCCCTCGGCCTCTCCCTGTTTTCACTCTCCCTTTCCCTGTCCAGTCGATCACGGTCCCTCTCTCTGTCCCTCTGCTCGCGCTCCCTCTCCTTATCACGCTCGCGGTCGCGGTCCCTGTCTCTATCTCTATCTCTGTCCCTATCTCTATCGCGGGGATAATAAGGCTCGCTGGGGTACGGTTGGGGACCTGTGCCGAGCTGGATCCCAGGGCCAGCGCCAGATGGTGGTGGGCCGGTAGGACCTGGGATACCAAGAGAAAGTCCAACAGGAGGGTGAGGGCCTGAACCGGCGGCGGCAGCAGCAGCACCTTGCTGGCGGGCAGCATGCAATTCGGCGCGGAGACGAGTAAGTTCGTCTTCGTATTGCTGACGGACCTTGCCGTGCTGCGCCTCGAGGTCATAGAATGACTGATGTATTTTTTGAAACTCGTTTATCTGGGCTGCAACTGCATAGTAGACATGAGATTTTGATGGATAGAGAGTGTGAGGTGATGTGTACTTTTTGCTTCGAGCTCGTCTCGCTGGTTGCGGAGAAGAGTGACATCGGATACGACAGCGTCGAATTCTTGTCTGATTGCGTCAAAGGACTCGTTGAGCCTTGCATGGCTCTGTTGTTGGCTGGGCCCTTGTGTTGGGGGCCCTGTAGGCTGGAGGGGACGGTGCTGCTGGGAAGGGTGAGTCATGGGGTGAGTGAAAAAAAGGACATGGACGAGAAAGGTTGATACAGGTAGACAGTTTGGCAGGTAACACGTGCCCCCAGAGGATTGTGTGATGACACGGAAACGTCAAGATCAGAAAGCGAGGGATTCTAAATGTGATAGATATGAAATAAGGACGTACGTTGTATATGGTGCTTGAGGACATGTTGTAGAAGGAGGGGGAAGCGGGAAAGGGCTATGGTGATGAAGGCGCCCTCCTTTTATACAGAAATATGCGATCAGCAAAGTTCCCACACACTTGCCGCCGGTACTGTTTATGGCAATGGTTCTGAGATCGGATCGGGTGCATTTTATCCATCGAGATTCGAAGCGCGCCACCGTTACTACGAAAGAATTCGAAGGTGCAGGCCTATCCATCAATTGCCCACCCGGTATCAATGTCTTCACCCAATGCCTCCGACCCCCAGCCTGTCCTTCAAGTTCCCTCAGCCGAGCCCCTGATCAGATGCCTACTACATGTCAACGGAGTTATGCGTGCAGCAACGAGGACTGCACCTCCGAGTACCTTGTCCAAATTTGGCGCCGGTGTCAAGGAACAAATAACACGCGGAATGTCAATAATATCAGATCTCAGATCCAACTAGCACGGTTCGATATCCATGTCCTCCCATGTCCTTATCCTATGTCCACTACAGTAACGGCTACTCCCGCAGAAGTTCTGCTTCACACATGGCATGCCACACACGACCCCTCGCACAACACAAAGACCGAACTCTCAAGTCCGTTCTCCCCACTTTCGAAAATAGCGTACCATCACAGATAATCAAATCACCTTCATCAACTCAGAGCCAGAGTCAAAAACCCTGCCATCGATCAACCACGTCATCACCGGACCCAGTGATGATCCAGGTGTCTTTCTATGTAATCCCGTCTGCTTCGCAACAAAGTAACACGGAGCCACCCGGAAATAGGTCGCAAGTTATTTCCATTGTTGTCTCCTGTTTGCCTGCAGCCTCCCAAGTAAAGTACCCCGCCGCGATCGCCATGTGGCGCTGACCAATTGTGCGGAATAACAACTGTTCCTATTATTCAACCACGCGGTCGTGTCAGGATCCCTAGCCCACAAGGCACACTTTTTAGAGTTTCCGTGGAGGTTCGCAAATCCCATATGGGCCCAAGTGGCAAGAAGTCGAGAGGAACCTTGCTTAGGCGCACCATTCGATCTGTGTTTGCAACTCGATATACCTATTCACGCCGTAAGCACAATCAAACCGTCCCACGTCTCACCTCATCAGTCGCCGCCGAGTGGCGCCGTGCGCGTCAACACACTCGGGCTGACAAGCGTCTATAAATGATCTGCAGAATATTGAGGCCAGCAACAGCAGTCTGGACAATTAACGTCACGGAACACGTAAACCATTCCCACACAGACTAATAATCACAAGCGATAATGGCTGTAGAACGCACGATCACCAACTGTCAGATCTCGATGGAGAAAAAGCGGGGGTAACCAAAAATATACATCTGCATACGCAAAGTTCCTGTTTTTTTTTTTTTTCAGCGCCATTGAATCACGGGCTGTGGCACACACAGCTATATCCAGCACGCAAAAAAAATAACATCAGGCTTCGTAAGAAGCGAAGCAAGCCTACGAGAGCGTGAGCGTCTCAACTCCAAGAACTTGATGCGCTGACAGAAAATGGCACAGCGAGAAGTCGCCAGGTCCCAACCACCACTTCTTTTTTCGGAAGCTAATCAGATAAGTTGGAAATCCCATCCCATTGTTGCGCTGATCGTTACCAACCAACATGCGTAACAAAAAAAAAGTACGGTGAAATCCGAGTCAGCTCCGAGTTCGAAGTGCCTTCCGAAATGAATTCACAAGTTCCCGAGTTGATATACTGGCCAGTTACAAGGTACACGAGGATGCCGCGCAGCAGCTTGTCTTCGCTTGTCTCCTTCGGACTTCGCAGGATGATTAGCTTGATGTGTAGTCCCACAACTACAGATTCTGCGCTGAGAGATATCTCTTGTAGTTCGGGCCAACCCGTGACATACAAAGAGAAGGGAATTCGAAGCTCTGCCGTGTGTGATGCAGGGAAATTTTGCGCGCCGCTGCGTCTGAAACCCTGAACCGAACATTATAAAGCGTGGAAAAATCAAGGCTATCCGTGAAAGCTTTGGGATAACATGTTGATAGTAATGGCTGTTCTCTGACGACATATTTGCACATGTATGTGTATACGTAGAACTGGCAGGCGACGTTCTTCGGGAATGGACCTAGTGCTAAACATTCCACCCAACAGTTCTGGACTTCCCACAATCAGAACACGTAGTTTTAGTTTCATCCCTATAACAGGACAACTCAGAAAACAAGAGTAACCATCAAATATTTCAATGACCTCAATCGGAGTGATCTGGTCAATGAAGTTCTACAGGACTCCTGATCTAGGCTAGATCCCAGAAAGTCGAATTTCTCTCCGCACACTTTTAAGTAGTCGATTCCTGTCCGGATGGCACACCTTGGCCTCCACCGTTTTTTTTTTTGGCTTCCATACCTTCCTAAAAAGGAAGCTTTCGGTTGATGGACCGGCAAAGGCTGAGAAAATCACCTCAAACATATCGAAAACGACATCGCGCACGTCCATTTCAAGGTGAGTATCCTGGAGGGGCTTGAGGTGACTTCTGGGAATTTCCCCTGTCTGACCCTCTATATCTTGTCCGGACTAGCCCCTAGCATCTAGCCCCCCTAAGCCCGTCCAGACACCACCAAAAGCTGGGATCTAGCCGATCAGCCTTCAAATGTCCAAAACCTGTCCGGATTGGGGACCTAAGCTCAGGGATTATCAGGGGTTCCTAATTCTACATACATACCAATTCGCGATCTCGATCTTTAGGAGTTTTGAATCGACCGGTTCATTCGTCCCGAAACCAAGTGGGAAGAATAATCATGTTGATTGGCAACAACGGAGTTTAACTCCTCCTCCGACTCGCCTTCCAGCCAGCTAGCCAGCCACTCGGGGAGGTCTCATATACATAGTACCCAAGGCGATATACCGGTATACTTACATACTTATACTTATACAACCAACGCCTTGAAAAAAAAAAAAAATGATGACGTTAAGCCAACAATCCTGACTGGAAAACTTACGGGAGCCAAGGTTGTCGATGATCCCGGTCGCCTCGGGTGATGGGTTGTAGAATCGGGTGTTATCTAAAAGTAAGGACCAGTCATGGTATTAGGGTATTAAAGCTGTTGTCAATGTACGTTTAATTTCGGTGCTACCGCTTCTGTACCATCTCATTAGACGATCGATACAAGGTTAAAAACGCTTAGATGAGCCTTTGCCTCGATGCCCAAATTCATTATAACGCATCACATCAAAGTACATGCAAGTGCCAGAAGCGCTAAACTGCCGCTATGTACACTTAACCTTAAGTTAGAGTGTTGATTAGTCGCTGGCTCAATTTATCTCAAACCAGCAGTACCCTGGCGAGTGCCGTCTTCGCACCGCTGTGAAAGATACCGTGATATCAAATTCTGATCTCAATTTGCAAGACACAAGTACGTACTATGTTTTGCCATCCCCAACTTTTGAAGATAAAGAATTTCTCACTGAATTCCCTGGGTGACAGAACCCGCGTGGGAATTGGAGGTGTTTGATAGTTCTTCTAATAGTCCCTCCCCAGTTGGAGTTCTTGAACCTGATAAGATATCGACGGGTACAATAAGTGCAACAGGTTTTTCTTACTGCTGTTCGTGATCGTGAATGCATAGCAATAGGGTGAGAAACTGGCTTTGTACAACTTGGTCACGGACGCCGAGCATGTTGATGATACAGGTAAGTAGTGTCTGTAAAAACAGCTACACGTCGCACGATGACATTGCGTTTCCTGTAGAGCGCCGCCTTACAGTGCTTGAGCTTGATTGTCCAAGTCTGGAGTGAATCATTTCAAACAGAACTTCGCCCAACACGGTCACGATATCGAGCTATAATTAATATATTATTATTGATCCGCCCGTCAGGCAACCACTACCGGGCCGTTCCCTGCCGGTCCCCTGGCAATGTTCTTCGTTATCAGAAGGACTAGTTCTTCATCGTTCCATACATATATTTGCATTATTTTAACGAAACGATCCATCAGCTTTTGCCAGGAAATATGGTGAAGGTTTCAGGCTTTGAGATTCATGGTGAGTTTCAGCAAGCGAGACCAATCTTTGACTTTAATCCCCTGTAACGTTGCAGATGTACGATTCCCCACTTCATTGACAGGAGATGGGTCCGACGCCATGTATCTTCATCAGTTCCATAAAATATGAATATGAAATTCTAATGGAAATACACAGGAATACGGATTGTGATTACTCCTCGGCGTACGTAACGCTGTTGACAGACTCTGACCTTGTTGGACATGGAATGACCTTCACCATCGGGCGTGGTAATGATATAGTATGATTTTTTCATTATTTCGAAACGTTAAACAATACATGCCAATCCAAGGTCTGCATGGCGATCAAAGAGGTGGCGAGCCGGCTGCTTGGAAAAGACACAGAAGAACTCTTTTCTGACATGGGGAAGACCTGGGATTACATGATGGCTGACCCTCAATTACGATGGTGTGCTTTACATCTTCCAAAAAGTCATCTGATTACACTTTTTTTTTTTGTTTACCTTTTCGACCTAGGATCGGGCCGGAGAAAGGTGTCATCCACATCGCGTCCGGAGCGGTCAACAATGCAGTCTGGGACATGTATGCCCGTTCACGAAAGAAGCCTTTATGGAAGCTAGTGGTTGACTTTACCCCGGTATGTGGATGCTTTGTTCTGTTTGTTAATCGTCATGTGGCCGGTTTCTGTCATCTTGTTGTAGGAAGAGATTGTGCGTTCGGCAGCATTTCGATATATTTCTGATGCAATCACGAAAGAAGAAGCACTGGCTTTGCTAAAGGCAAAAGAAGCAGGGAAGAAAGAACGAGAGGCCAAGGTGGTGGAACTTGGGTACATTTTTTTTGTTTTTCATTCGTCGAGCTTAGTTCAACTCACAAGTCATAACCTTTTCAGGTATCCTGCATACGTAACATCCGCGGGATGGCTCGGTATGGCTTCTCGCCTTTTCTCTTTTATATTGCGGATTCATTTCTCTTTCAACAGGTTACACCGACGAGAAAATTGCACGACTTACCAAGGAAGCTGTTGCTGTTGGCTTTAATCACTTCAAAATGAAGGTTGGTGCAGACCAAGCTAACGATCTCCGACGGGCCAAAATTATCCGTTCGATCATTGACGACCCTCAGTACCTGCCGGCAGGTACTGCGCCACGTGACCTGAATAGCGAGGAGCTACGAGGGAAGAACGCTGGTCCGACTGGGGCGGTACTAATGATCGATGCAAATCAGGTGTGGGATGTGCAACAAGCTATCGACTACGTAAGTGGTCTGAGGGAGATTAAGCCCTGGTATGCTTCACCTCCATCCTTTCTGTGTTGCTGGTTCATATATTCGATGGATGCACAAGGTTTATCGAGGAGCCTACAGCACCCGACGATATTCTTGGACATGCTGCAATTCGTAAAGGTCTCAAGCAGCACGGAATCGGAGTAGCAACGGGCGAACACGCACACAATCGCCTGGTCTTCAAGCAGCTGCTGCAAGCTGAGGCGATCGACGTGTGCCAGATAGACTCGTGCAGACTCGCCGGGGTGACCGAGGTGCTTAGTGTATTGCTGATGGCTGCCAAGTATCGAAAATCATTCTCCTTCAGAGATTTATTGCTGATTAGAACGGTTTTCTCAAGATTTGGTGTCCCTGTATGTCCACATGCAGGTGGGGTCGGGCTGTGCGAATACGTCATCCATCTGAGGTTGTCCCTCTACCGCATTTATAGCCTCTCACTCATCTGACCGCTTCGTGTGAAGCCTGATAGACTATATTGCCGTCTCCGGCACAATGGAACGCAATGTCCTCGAGTTCGTCGATCACCTGCATGAGCACTTCGTCACGCCGTGCTCGATTAACTCGCGAGGGCGGTACAATGTACCGTTGAACCCCAACGAGGGGTACAGGTGCGTCTTCATTCGTTACATTCTCACTTGTAGTCTACTTTTTACATTTTATTTTTGTGGCCGATAGTATTGAGATGTACAAGTCGAGTATCGCAGAATATGAGTGGCCGAATGGGTCGTATTGGGTTGGCGCGAGGGGCGGTAAGCTGTGATGAGGGTGTCGGCTCTGTTGAGTACTGTTCCTTAAATTCGATGGACATGTGTTTGCAACAAACGATCCTACATAGGATCTAACATCTAGGTGGTAGCACTGCTGCCTTTTCTCCTCTGACATAAATGTCGAGCGCTGTATTGACGTTTTATATCATACAAGATTGTTCCTTATCCAGGATGACATGCAAGATTTTTCTATTGGCAGCTGCCGGGAATGGAAGCACATCACGTCACGATATATTTTCCTGATCATTGATGAATTTACCTGCAGTAATTGTACAGCTGGGAGTAAAACGTTCAACTGTGTAAAGATATTGGAGAGAGCCGACACAACGGGCAAAGCCTGAAGGAGTTGTTACTTACATACGACGACACTCAGGGGCATCAACCGTAACTCGTCTGCTTCCTAATGGTTCCCTTCTGATATGTACCCCTGCCCTTATTTCCTCGCTTGACACAGCCTCAATATAGCATTTGTCACTCTTATTACATAATAAGTAGCAGTCAAACATCACGTGTCAACGCAGAAAATGGTTGAAGTTCGAGGAGGTGAAGCCTGTTGATATCATTGCAGTAAGAACTCATTCAAGCAGTTGGAGGGCCTCGCAGAGTTGTTGCATTGTGAAGACATGCTTAAGGCAGAGTTTCACGATATATTTAAACCGATACCTCATGTGGATGAGCTTCCGATGGATGTTGTTGCTAGGATCAAACTTAAGGATGCACACCAAACAATTAAGGTCTGCACATATCAATGCCCTAGGAAATACAGGGATGCTTGGCATACACTGTTACAAAAACATCTTGATGCTGGGTGCATGCGCCTGTCAACTTTATTATTCCTAAGGCTGACCTGAATGTTCTGCCAAGATGGGTGAACAATTACAGACAACTCAATGCTAACACTGTGTGAGACTCTCATCCACTCGCAAGGGTGGATGACATACTGAGCGATTGCACAAAAGGGAAATTCTGGTCTACTATTGACATGACTGACAGTTTTTTTCAAACTAAGATGGACCCCCAATAATATCCCTCTGACTGTGGTCACCACTCTGTTTGGATTGTACGAGTGGCTGGTAATGCCAATGGGGCTGCAGAATGCACCTGCGATACACCAGAGATGTGTCGTATCAGCATTGAGAGAGCACATAGGCTGTATCTGTCATGTGTATCTGGATGATATTGTTATATGGGCAGATTCACTGGAAACGCACAAACTGAATGTTCATATCATTCTGGAAGTGCTGCATAAGGCAAAGCTGTATTGTAATCTGAAGACAACAAAGTTGTTTTGCACAGAGATTCAGTTCCTTGGTCATCGTATATCTGCCAAAGGAGGCAGATGAGCAGAAGGTTGAGAAGATCCTTACATGGCCACGATTTAAGTCATCAACTGATGTACGACATTTCTTGGGTCTTGTGCATTATCTGGCTTTGTTTCTGCCACAGTTGGCAGAACATACTGTTGTATTGACTGAATTGACCACTGTGGAGGCTGATCTGGTGTTTCCAGAATGGAGAGACAAGAATCAGCATTTGAGAGCATTAAGGAGATTGTGGTGAGCAGAGAGTGCTTGATGACTATTGACCATAATTACCCAGATGGGAAGATTTTTGTGACAATGGATGTGAGCGACCTAAGGTCAGGAGTGGTGTTGTCATTCGGGCATGACTGGGAAAGTGCAAGACTGGTCATGTTCAAAAGTATGACCTTTAAAGGTGCTAAAGTAAACCACCCTGTTCATGAGAAAGAACTGTTACCTATCATCTGTGCATTACAAAAGTGGAGAGCTGACTTGCTGGGCTCATCATTCATGATATTCACTGACCACCAAACATTGGAGAATTTTGAGCGACAGCATGACTTGTTGAGATGGCAGGCACATTGGATGGAATTCATGAGCCAGTTTGACTGTAAGGTCATCTATGTTCGAGGTGAGGAGAGCAGTGTTGCTGATGCTCTGTCGTGTTTGCCCATGGAAGAGACAGAGGACAGCACTGTAGCCAAGAAGATGGTGCAGTCACTTTACGAGTACTGCACAGAAGAAGAGGAGGCTTTTGCTTCAGTAAATGCTGTGTTAAGATCTAAGAAGGATTCACCTTGGCAGAGTGCTAGGGTGATGGCAGAGATGGATACATTTGACAGAAATGTGGTGTCTGCCATGTTATCCATATCATTGGACCCTGAATTGTTGGAGGAGATTGTGAAAGGGTATAAAGAAGACCCTTGGCTCCAGAGACTGAAAAAGGCTGCAGTTGGAATGGGAAACATGCAAACTGTCAACAGGCTGATGCTGATTGGAAGCCGGGTAGTGATTCCATGTGTCAACAAGGTCTATGAGAGTCTGTTCAGGTTGGCTCACAACACACTAGGTCACTTCGGATTCGAGAAGTTATATAGAGCCCTGCATGAATTATATTACTGGCTGAACATGCATTGAGACCTGGAGACAGCATATGTGCCAGCTTGCCCAGATTGTCAGAGGTACAAGTCTTGAATAACAAGGCCATCTGGGCCACTGCACCCGCTACTGGTTCCAGATGGATGTGGAGATTCTGTAGCAATGGATTTCATTGGTCCACTACCTGAGGATGATGGGTTCAATTGCATATTGACTATGACTGATAGACTAGATGCTGATGTTCAATTGGTGGTGACTTGTACTGATTTGATGGCAGAAGAATTGGCTGGTGTGTTTTTTGACTGTTGGTATTGTGAGAATGGTCTGTCCTTGGAAGTTACTTTGGATTGGGACAAGCTGTTTATGTCCAAATTTTGGAAGGCATTGCACAAATTGGATGGGGTTGAAATTAAAATGTCTACTGCTTACCACCCTGAAACTGATGGTGCCAGTGAGCAGATGAACAAGATGGTTAACCAGGCATTACAATATCATGTTGGACACAATCAGAAAGGGTGTGCAAAGGGCATTACCTTGTGTGCATTTTATGATTATGAGCATGATCAATAAGTTTACTGGTTTCTTGCCATTTCAACTTAGGATGGGATGGAGTCCCAGATTGATTCCTCCATTGTATGCACCTGTACAGGTACAACAACCAGAGGAGGTGCATGCACAGGAACTGATCAAGCGACTGGGGAAGGATGTTAGGGAAGCGCAGAATAATTTACTGTGGGCAAAAGTTGCTCAAGCCACCACTGCAAATGAGTACAGGGGTGAGAACTTGGAGATTAAAGCTGGTGATCATGTTATGCTGTGCACAAAAAACTGGAGAGAAGAGTACATTTCTAAAGGTGATAATAGTGTTGCTAAATTTATGCCCAAATTCAACAGACCCTTTCAAGTGTTGGCAGTCGATGATGAGGCATCTACAATAACCTTAGACCTACCTTCAAGTTCAAATATCTATCCAAAGTTTTCCATGTTCAAGGTCAAACTCCAAAAAGAGAATGATGCTATACTATTTCTGTCCTGTGAATTTGCTTGACCCAGACCTATTGTGATGACAAATGGTGAAGAAGAATATTTTGTTAAACAGATTATCAATGAGAGAAGATGTGGCTGTGGAACTCAATATCTGGTATGTTGGTTGAGCTATGGACCTGAGGAAGACCTGTGGCTCTCTGGTTCAGCTTTGAAAGACAATGCAGCACTCAACATGTGGTTGGCAGGGAAATCAGAGTAGGGTTTTGTTCTGTTCCTCTTTGCAATGTCCCTGCTGCCAGTAGCTTTTCCCCTTGGGAATTTTGATGCACCCATGCTGAGCAGTTTGGTATTTAGTTTTTCTTAGCCCTGGTTGCTTGTAGGGCAGGGTTGCTTTTGGGGGTGGAGGATGTAAGCCTGTGGCTTATGAGAGCTGTTTACATATATATTTATACTAACTACTACTTATATCAGGAGATCACTGACAGATTGGCATCCTTCCCTTCCCTCTACCTTTCCCCTACCTTTTCCCCTTTCATACTTTGTTGCATTCTCCACTGTTCCCATTTCGTATAGAGTCTGGTCCTACTCGTGCTGTGCAATCTGAGAGCTTACCATTGTAAGTTTACAATGGACTTGTGGGTAGTGCATGGTGCATTCTATTTTTATACTTTATTTTACCATTTTCATAACATAAATCATTTGTACTTCCACCCCTGTGGAGTTTGTCATCCCTTTTCCCATAGTACCTAGGTACACAAAGAAAAACTAGAGGATCTTTCCCCCTCAGTTCAGCAGTCTCACTTAGCATTGCACACTATTTGTGCATTATTGTCTTAGTCCATGCACTTTTTCATAGCACCTTATCATATAGCTATGTTTGCACATTGTTTGTGCCTTTTTATTATATAGTTGCATTTGCACATTGTTTATGCATTTTGTTCATGCATTGCATCTTTGGCAGACTCCAGTATAGTCATTATCCCATTGCATTCACCACATTTATCATCTACCATCTTTGCACATCTTTGCACTTTTGTTGTGCATTCTACCACATTGTGCATTTTTGCCCCTTATCAAGACCTGACTCTGCTGATTGGATTCCTGACATTTCCCAACATCTTCTGATTCTTTTCTGATAATTTCTGCCAGCAATTGTGGCCACCATTTTCCTTAGTAGAGAGTATTCACAACCAATCATGCAGGTGAAATCTGAGTTAGCTGAGGTGAAATTTTGCTGAGATGCCAGTGTGTCACTCTTGTCACAGTTGCATATCAGCTGCAAAGCTGTGGAATGCATCAATTTCATCACATTCACATGAATTATGGTCAATGTAGCATGAACATTTCTTGCAGCTAGCTTTCCTTTACTATGCCCTACACTTCCTCCACCTTTAGTCAGGCCAGACTTCACTGCTATCCTTTGTAATCCTTCAATACCAAACCCACTTTACAAGCATTTGAGCTGTTTACTGCGGAGAGACATGCAATAGAGCATGAGCAACCATGTCCTGAGCAAGGTGGTCAGAGTATTTCTAAGGAATGGTTATATTCACTGAAGTCAAGAGATTGTTTGTGGCATTTTCAGTGTGCTTACCTATGCTTTTACCAGTAATAGTTCTATATAACTAAGGAAACCACACAGCCTTTCTACAGACAAGATATGTGATATGGCAGAAGCTTTGGCGATACCAGAAAAATTCACTACCACCTCCCGACATTATTTTATTGCTATTGAGGGCCTTGAGCTGCTTTGTGCATGCTTTCATTCTCCTGGAGACTTGTACAATCTATCCATGATATATCACCATGCTCAGTCTGCCATAACTGAGTGTATCAATAAGCTAGTGCAGTATGTCGATGCCAGATGGTCTCATCTCCTGGAATGTGATAGAGGACACCTCTTCCAATCTTCTTAGCTTGCATGTTATGCTGCAGCCATCTGTCAATGTGATGCACCACTCAGTTCTATTTTTAGCTTCATTGACTGCACTATTCAATGTCTTTGCCAGCTGATCTGGTGGCAGCAGCAGGCTTACAATAGTCACAAGAAGATTTATGCACTGAAGTTCCAAGCAATCATGCTTCTGAACAGAATTATCAGACATCTCTTTGGCCTCAGGAAGGGTTGAAGAAATGATGCCTACCTCCTTACACAAAGTGGGATACTTGAACAATTTGCTATGTTTGCCTTTCGAGAGGATGTGCCTGCTAATGCACCATTGGAATAGTGCACATTCCAAGTATTCGGTGATCCAGCATATGGCCTTGGTCCTCATATTATCACCCCATTCTCATGTGCAGGAGAGAGGACCAAAGAGGAGTTAAAATGGAATGCACAGATGTCAGCTATACATATCGAAGTGGAACATGGTTTTGGGATTGTCTCAAATTTGTGGCCATTCCTCAATGCAGGCTGAAAGATGCATCTCTACAGCTCACCAGTTGGGTATTATTACTGAGTGGGACTTCTACTGGCTAACAGTATCAACTGCCTTCATCCTAATTAGGTTGCTCAGTACTTCAATTGTCTTCCACCCTTGCTTGAAGAATATTTCCATGATTAATATTAGATGTCATACATAATATAAAATGAAATATGTAACATATCATTAGAACCAATGAGAATATTGACATGGAATCATAACTATTAGTTGAAAAGGTATGCAGCTGTTGTAAAGGGAATGAGACCAAATAGATAATCATAATTTATTACTCAACAACATTAAGAACTTGTTCTGAAATTCTTGTGTAGCTTTGATGAACTTTGTGTACTGTTGAGTCCCTCAACAAACCGCTGTCAACAAAGCCTTCTGATGTGTTTGGCATTCACTTTGTTCTTCTATTAAAAACCCCTCAAGATCACCTGATCCCTTTGATTTGTCTCATCTAGTAACATTCGGAGTGTGAGTGGGAATACTAGTAGTTGCATCAAGTTTTTGTTTTTCCAAGATCTGAGTACTTGAGGTCACAGGGTGTTCTCATATCCCCAATATGGAGTCCTCCAACTCCTTGAAAACCATTTCTTATTCTTCAATTCTTGCGAATTTATATTTAACAGCCAGTCATCAATATGAAACATATTTATCGATCTTGATGGCAACATCTATGCCCTCTATGCCTATTATCGACTCCTTACATCTGACTTTTGCAGCATCAAAAAAGAAATACAAGCCTGTAGCACAGAAAATTTGCCCAGTTATCACCAAACTACCTGACCGATTTTGCATTATTCAAACAATCATCTGTGACCCTCTCGAAAACATGCCAAAATTGAATCCTCATCCACCATCATTCATCCCCACCTCCTGATATTCACTCGAACATAAAGCTATCATCGACAAGAATCATTTTGGCAATTTTCCATGGCCAGAGGAATGGAAGCTTATGCATGATTTTATTCAAAATCATGAAACAGCTTTTGCATGGACAGAACAAGAGCAAGGAAGTTTTTGCTCTGACTTTTTTCCTCCTATAGAATCTCCCATTGTTCCTCATACTCCATGGGTTGAGCGAAACATTCCTATACCTCCAGGTTTGTATGAACAAATATACAAAATGCTGAAAAAGAAGATAGAAGCAGGAGTATATGAACCATTGAACTCTTTGTACCAATAATTCCACCCACAGTCACCACCCCAGCATCTCTTTTGGCAAGGTCTATATTGATATGGTGCAAATGCCACCTTCGAACAAATTTAAATACATCGTACAAGGTCAATGCTCACTAACAACCTATCCAGAATGGTGGAAACTTCGATGCAAAAATGCCACATCTCTGGGTGACTGGATCTTCAAAGATATTATTTGTCAATGGGATTCGCTATATGAAATCATAACTGACAATGGTGCTGCATTTATCACAGCTATGGAGTATCTTGTGAAACAATATCACATTAACCATATTCAAATTAGTGGTTATAATTCGTGCACCAATGGACTCATTGAACAAGCCCACTTCGATGTTCAACAATCCTTATTCAAAGCTGTCAATGGAGATCAAGTGAAATGGTCAGCTGGGGCACACTCAGTATTTTGGGCAGAACAAGTCATGGTGATGATACTCAACCCAGAAACCCAAACAAAACTGACTAAATGGCTTCAGATGGTATAACATGAGCCAGAGAAAGGGTGTGAGTTGGTACTAGATATCACTGCTGATACCCAAAAGTCATAGAGAGTGACATAATATGCCAAATTGTGTTGCGAATAATCTTTAGAAGCATGTGAAGATGTTTGAAATAGTTTGAAATCAGTTTGAAGATGTGCAAAATAGTTCAGAGAAGTTTGAAGAGGTTCGAGATATATCGAGGAACAAGTTTAGCAAATGTGATGTGTTTTTAGAATGATAATAAATGATGGGCAATGAAACATGGAGCAAATACGATAGTTTCAAGGAAGTTCGCAATATGTATTTCACAGAACCTAGAGATATGACATGAAGATAAGACTCAAGAGAATGGCTCTTAAATCTGACAATGAGCGAGAGGGTAACTTATGCTCTTTTCCCCATTTGTATTCTTTTACTAACTAATACAAGTCTATATACAAATTGAAGAAATAGTACTAAAAAGGAAATAATAACAATTGTAGAACATGAGGCAGTGTACACAGCAATAAAGGTATTGTAAAACATAAAACAAATGAAGAATGATAATAAGTGAAAAGCCCATTGTCCAAGGATGGTAGGAGTTCTTGTTCTATTGCTTTAATATATCAATGAAATATAAAAATGCACTTATCACATTCTAAGTCTCTTATAATCTCTCCTCGTGTCTGGTAGTGCTTGATATGCAACAGAATAACTTGTTCTGGATATGCAGCATATATCGAAAGTGTTTCAAGACAGTTATACAGTGGCCAATATCATTCAAAATGCTGCAAAGTCATTCGAAGTGTCACAAAATAGTTTGAAAGCATTTGAAATGTCTCAAAGTCATCTGAAATAGTGCAAAATAGTTTGAAAATGATTCGATGTCAATTTTGTGGCATTCCTAGCCATTTGGAGTGTGTGTTATAATGTCTCGATATGAGTAGGAATGTTCTCCAGACCTTAGTGCATGCAGTGGACCTATCAATGGTTCATAAATGCATGGGTTGTTCTCCTTACTTCACAGTTACAGGAGCACATCCCTAATACCCCTCAACATCTCCAAGGCAACATACTTACAACTGCCACCTGATTCCATCTTATTGACAACCAATCTCATAGCTCAATGAGCCATAGCATTACAAAAATGATCTAACGACCTCAAACTGTTATATTTGAAGGTCTACACATCTCAATCGAAGCTGCTAAACACTTCCAATTTGTTCACAAACATATGATGCGTGACTACAACTTTGCAAAAGGAGATTTAGTGCTACTTCAAAACATGCAGATCAAGAAATCCCTCAATCGCAAGATGAAACCACGATATTTTGGCCCTCTTATTGTTATCGAATGAAACTACAGAGGGGCATACATTCTCTGTGAACTCAATGGTTCAGTACTACATTGACCTATTGCTGCATTTTGTTTGCTACCATATCTCACTCAAAAATCAATTTCCTCCCACCAAACTTCCTCAATATCAACTCCGAATGCCTCAAACAACTTTGGACAACTTTGAACTTTGATGAAGATACTTTTGAAGATTTTCAGGACTTCTAAAATGAATAATTATCTTTTTTACAATTACTTACAAATGATTTCAATTGCTTCTAGTGTACGATACAAGTCACAATATTGCATCATAGCATGGTCATGCAAACTCCAAATGGTTTTTCAGCTATGATGAGCTACTGAGCCTTTCTCTAAAGGTCATTTTTTTATTTATTATATATTCATTTCTTCTTCACCTTACTTTTAAAGACATTTAACAAAAAAAATAATTTAAAATTGAAATAGACAAAACAAAGAAACAGAAACAAAAAGTCCTACTTCTCCAACATCTCCTCTGACACCTCTATCTCCCTCCCCAACATCTCCATCTCTACCTTTTTCTGTGCCAATTCTATGGCAATCACACCATGGTGCACCACCCAGTCATCCTCATTTCCTCCAAACCCCCACAACTCTATCGCCTTCACCTTTCCCTTCCCCTTCGATGACTTCTTTTTTTCTTTTGATGGCTTTGAAGGCCCCACTATTGGTTCGACATCCTCAAAAGGGCCAACGATGTGAATTCAACATACTACAAAGTTTGAAAACCAGTTAGTAAGCTCTTCAAAACAATTTCAGATATTTTTTATACCTTGTCTGAGGTGCAAATCTTGTTTCGCACTTGTGAATTTCTTCGCTTCACCTTTGCGAAGCCCCCTCCTTAAAAGACCTGCCCAGTAACACCCCTGCACCTCCTGGATGCACTTCCTGCATTTTGCTGCTCCCTCGCATCGATGACACATTGTGGCTGGGACTTAAACCCAGCACACTGATTGCACTACAAAAGTGATTAGCAGCACAAAAAATCTTTGAGCATAAGAGAAAACACTTACTGACTCTTTCTCATCCTCTTTGCTCTCTACCTCGACCACTTCTTGCTTCACCACCCTCACCATGGGCAGCTCATCTTCGTCTTAATTTCATCGTCCTCACCTCCCTCCACCCTCTCAATCACCTTTGATTCAGCCTTGAACTCCGCATTCTGCCTCTTCAAGTCCTCCTTCAAAATCATCTTCACATGAAATGCAGCAAGAGCCACATTTCAAGTGTCTGTTAATGCCCTCCTCTGACCCTCAAATTCTACCCTCTTCACCTGCTCCTGCTCCTCTCTAACCTGTTTTTCTTCCTCCTCCCTCCTCCTGCATTCTATCTCCTTAGCCAAATCCACATATAACAGCTCCCCACTCCACAAAATCCATTCACATTGAGCCATGGGCTTGAAAAGCTTGAAAACTTTGTCAATGACCTTTTGAATGGCTGCATTGCACTTAGTCCTTTGAGGTCCAGTCCAGTGCAGTCTTTTGACCTCACTATCAAAGGACCATGACTATAACCAGTACTAAGATTTGCAGCATACATATAGGACTGGACCGAAACCAGCGAGACCAGTTAGCACAGGTTGGATCGTGGTTCACAGACCAGTCATCACCAGTCCTTAACCAGACTGGTGATGAATCAGTTGTGACTGCTGGTTTAGACCAGAATTTGTATAGAATCTACTCTATGGATGCCATTCTACTATATTTTTTAATCCCAGTCTTCGAAAACCAGTTCAACTTGGGGGTCTTCAGAGTCTGTACCTGCTTCATCAGCCATGAGCATCTCACAGTACTTGTCTATGTCCACCTCCTGAATTTGCGACAAGTTCCATGCAGTAAGATCCATGATGTTCCTGTGCCAAGCAAACTTCATGACTTGCAGCTCTTCGAAATGCTTTGCCCCGAGAGAAGCCCGATGATCATCTGCTGCCTGCTTACTTGCTGAGAAAAGATGCTTGCAGGGGAGTGAAGATGCCTGGCAGGGAAGGACATCAAGGGCTATGGACACGAGGATGGGATACAGTTGGGCATGGTCCTGTAGCTAGATTAGAAGAATGCTGGATTGAGGTATCAGAAATGAATATACCTGCCACCACTGCATGATGTCTGTATCTTTTGTAACATTCGCCAGCCTCTCCTTCAAGTATCACCTCAATTCTGTGGCCCATCCTTCATCGTCATCGATCATGACAAGGGTTTGGCAATATCAATCATATTCAGAAGAGATAGACTTGGAAGGTGTTGTACTTCCACTGCTTGGTGAGAGTTGCTCAATAGGCTCAGCTCTTGGGCATTTCTTGTAATACTCCTCCATTACCATTTCTATAATCTTCTGAGTATCATCTTGCCAATTTTTTGCATTTACATTCCCCACTGCATGCTCCTTCACCTGCTCCTCTGTGCTGCCCCATGTTAACTTGATGTAGTCAAGTTTGTAATAGGGATGGAGAATGAGTGCAAGGATGAACGATGGCTTGCTGTCAATGTGTGAGTAATACTTCTGGAGCTTTCCTAACCCATCGTTTATAGCATCCTTATATAGAGCAAAATGTTCAGAGTCACGCCTCACTTCCCAGGCAGTCTGCAGCTCCTTGAGGGCAGGGAGTGCATGCCAGAGCATAGGTAGCCATTCTGATGAGAAGTATTGCTGAATATTGTTTGAATCCTTCAAGATATCCCTTGCATCCTTTACCCATTTCCAGTCTCAATCTGTGAGGGTGAATGCAGACCAAAAGATCTTCTTTTCGATCTGGCCATTATGATGGATGGTGGTAATCGGGCCATACAGAGTGTCACCTGACTGGAGGAAGAGATTGATGGTCTAGAGGCGACACATCGACATCAGCATCATGGAAACAAAGCCTATCGAACTTATCTGACACAGCTTAGATGCACGATCAAGCATGGAGTGAGCTGACCCCCATCGAACATTGCTGTGGAGAGGAATCTTGAGGGCTTCTTGAATCTTAGATTTGATCTGAAGGTTCTCAAAATATTTGATTTGCTGTCCTGATGCTTGAATCTGGAGAGGGAATGAGGAAAGTGAAGATGGAAAGCCAGTAGTGTACACACCTTGATGGCAATGGTGTGGATCGATGCAATTACATCCAGTGATCCACCAAGTACATGGTTGCCAGGCAAGGATGGATCATATTCCCATATGGCTGTCGCATTTTCAATCATGGCAATCTTGGTGATATGGCCCATCATGGTGATATTGGCGATGTTAATGACATGTCCAAAGCACCTGAGTGGCCTGGGAGTTAGTATGCAATTGTGCAATAGAGATTGACAACTTACAGGAGCTGGTTCTCAAATGCCTTCCAAGGATCATAAAGTCGGCGATTATGGAACATTTCAATGGTGTCACAGGTGGTGTTGTTGTTCGAGGTATTGTTGAGGGTCACACTGTAAAGCTTTGAGGTTGGTGCCTGCCATCAGCTGTTTATCTTATCACTACAGATCAGATTATGCACCTTCGAACCATCTTTGTTACAGATCCCCACGTGGTCACACAAACCAACAAAGTACTGCCCTAGATTCCAATTGCTGTGATCTCCTGAAACTGGTTGGAATTCAACCACTTCTGAGTGCAACAACCACTTCTGATCCTTCACTTCGATCCAGTGGGCCGTCATGCCCAAAAACAATGCCTTTGTATTGTCTGCTGTCCAGCCATCAGCAGTCAACAAGATTTTGCCAGGTGCAGCCTATGTCTCTGGTAAGTAGAAGGTATGCACTATCCAGCAGTTCAATTTACCAGAATTTCACCTTTTAGTATTTGCAGCCATTCAACAAACTCATTGTGGATATACTTGCCTATCTCATGCACACTTGGCAAGTCCCAATGTATTGTCTTTGGCCTCATGGCAATGAGGCAGTTCCAGAACAGAGCATTGTCTGTGATCGCAAGGGCCTAATCATTGCAATGTCAATGATATGAATGCCAGAATCTTTGAGAGCATTACCTGGTCACCACATGCAATGAACTGTGATATTGCTCATAAAATTGCATTGCAAGTGAACTCCTTGGGCATGTTCTTCTCGAGCATCCCATCAAGTGTTGTTTGCTTCTTTCCCTTGGCTTTCTTTTCCTGCATTTTCTTCCATAGTGGTCAAGGGATTGCATAATGATTCTCTGGTATGTTCACCTCTTTGCAATGCTCCTTATAGAGCATGTAATGTTGACATATATGTGCTCGACAGGTTGAATTTCCTCCAGTGAAAAAAGCCTTCCTTTGTCTCTTTTCCTTGAGGGCTGCCCTGCATGGCGTGCACCATCTTTCCCTTTCCATTTCTGTTTTATTGTTTTTCGTGAACTTGACAGCTACACATGGTGAAAATATTGTCAAGAGGTCTTTTGTTGTATCTCTTTTCAATGTAACAGTATCTGGAATCTCCCCACGATGTTGCTCCTCAAGGTTGCTTGCTTCCTATCTCATCAATATCAGTTTCTATTTTTAACTCTTGCCCTGTTATTGATGATACACCTCATTGCTATCCTCATCACCATCATTCACCTTCTCAATGGGTTCTTCTCCTTTATCATCACTTTCATCAACTTCCTCAGCCTTAATCTCTTCTTTGTCGACCCCTTGTTTCCTTGCCTTCTTGCATAACTTGGCATGGGGTTCTTCAGGTTCCGCATTGCTATCATCACTTTCATCAGATGCTGCCCGCTTTCGACTGTTGCTTTCCTTTTTGGCTGGACCCTTGGTACTGTTACCATGAGGGTTTTTTCTGGCCTTTGGTGCTGGTTGCTTGTTGGCTGGTAATTTGCCATGTTGCTTTGCAGATCCTTTTGGCTTGGTCATGGCCATTTTAAGGTAAGAAGTGAGGTCAACTTCCAACTGATGTGCAACATATCATGTGTGTCATTGTTTGTCTCAACATATAAAATGTCAACCTCTTGATCACAAATGATTCAACCTTGTCTGCCACAATACATAGTGTTGAGATAATGGACCCTAGAGAATGCAGCCGAGAGCTGGTCCTAGACTAGTTCCAACCAGTCCTGATCGGTCTCCCTAATTGTAGCTAACTGTGGAACCATGAACTGATCTTGCTCCATATGGACTGTAACTGGGACCGAAGATTCTGTTGGACTGGTTACAGTTCAGTCTGGTCCCCAGTCATTGTTCAGTTATTGTGACTGGACCTCAAAGGACTAGTTGTGCTCCTCACCTAGATCTTTGGCAAGCTCATTGTATTCTGCCTACACAAAATGTTTTAGCATCTTTAACTATGAATTGATCAGCGAGAGACATACCATTTTTGCACAAAAACCCTTCCCCCACAATTTTAAATCTGATTCCTTGGTGATGCCGCACTTGGGCATCAATTTTGCATATTCGAGTATTTTGGCATTGAGTTCAATGAGGAGAGACATTATAGAAGTTCGAGTTGATGGATGTAGGAGGTGACATAGAAGAACAAGAAGTATTTTGAACCTCACTAACTTTTTCAACACAATCATGGATTTCACACATGACTTCGATCAGCTGACTGGGACAGTCAGGATTTCAGTAAGGGGGAGGATGATAGGTCCACTGCATACTCTAAGGTCTGGAATGGCTTCCAATTGTATCAACACATTATGACAGATGCTCTGAACCACTATAAATGCTACTAAATCGACTTTGAACCATTTTTGAGCAACTTCACATGACTTTGCACTACTTCGAACAACATCGGCCACTGTATAGCTGTTTTAAAACACTTTTGATGCACACTGCACATCTGGAACAAGCCTTTTTGTCGCATATTGAGCACCACTGGACACGAAGAGAGATGACAAGAGATCCAGAATGCGATAAGTACAGTTTTATGTTTCAATGATATATTTAAGCAATAGAACAAGAACTCTTACTATTCTGGGACAATGTATGTTTCAATTATTATTGTTTCTCATTTGTTTTACATTTTACAAAGTCCTTTATTGTTGCATATATTGCCCCTTGCTCTCCATATGTTATATTTCCTTTTTGGCACTATCTCTTCAAAATGTATAAAGATTTGTACTAGCTACTTAGAAAAAGGGAGAATAAGTTACCCTCTCCACTACCATCAGATTTAAGAGCAGTTCTCTTGAGTCTTAGCTCATGTCATATCTCTAAAGTTCTGCAAAATATTGTGAACTTCTTTGAACTTTCATATTCACTCTCAACTTGTTGCCTATCACCTATTGCCACTCGAAAACCACTTCTTATTAGCTATATTCATTTCTTGACATATCTTGCCACCAGTTGGACATCTTCAAACCTCCTCGAACTCACTTTGAACAACAATGAGTCCCTGAATTAAAATAATCATATCTCCATGAGGGATGATTAAAATTACATAATTCTTTGTTTGTTTGGTAGCCCTGATCATGTATGTTATTCGGTACACCAATACCTTGTTTGGTTTTGTTGTTTATGGGAAGCTATTCAACAATGAATCAAAAAGTGCAAAACATTGACTCAGTTTTGTGAGTCACTGTACAAAATTGTAACTGACAACGGTGCTGCATTTATTGCAGCTATGGAATATCTTGTGAAATAATATCACATTAACCATATTCAAATTAGTGGTTATAATTTGCACACCAATGGACTCATCGAATGAGCCCACTTTGACGTTTGACAATCCTTATTCAAAGCTGTCGATGGAGATTAAGCAAAATGGTCAGCAGGGGCACACTCAGTATTTTGGGCAGAATGAGTCACAGTTTGTAAATGCATGGGTTGTTCTCCTTACTTCACAGTTACAGGAGCATATCCTCTAATACCCCTCGACATCTCTGAGGCAACATACTTACAACTGCCACCCGATTCAATCTTATCGACAACCAATCTCATAGCTCGATGAGCCATAGCATTACAAAAATGATTGAACAACCTTGAAGTGTTATATTCGAAGGTCTATGCATCTCGAATCAAAGCTGCGAAACGCTTTGAATTTGCTCACAAACATATGATGCATGACTACAACTTTGCAAAAGGAAATTTAGTGCTACTTTGAAACATGCAAATCGAGACTTCCCTCAATCGCAAGATGAAACCATGATATGTTGGCCCTCTTGTCATTATCGAATGAAACTATGGAGGGGCTTATATTCTCTGCAAACTCGATGGGTCAGTACTACATAGACCTATTGCCCCATTTTGTCTGCTACCATACCTTGCTCGAAAATCAATTTCCCTTCCACCAAATTTCCTTGATATTTGACTCCGAGTGCCTCAAACAACTTCGAACAAGTTCAAACTTCGACAAAGATACCTTCAAAGATTTTCAGGACATTGAAAATGAATAAATATCCTCCCTTTTCTTTTTCACAATTACTTACCCAGATTTTGATTGCCTCTAGTGTATGATACAAGTCACGATATCACATCATAGTGTGGTCATGCAAACTCCAAAGGGTTTTTTAGCTATGATGAACTACTGAGCCTTTCCTTAAAAGTCATTTTTTTTCATTCATTACATCTTTATTTCTTCTTCACCTTACTTTCCAAAGACATTTAAAGATAATTTGAAATAGAGCAACAGAAACAAAAAGTTCTACTCTTCCAACATCTCCTCCAATGCCTCTACCTCCCTTCCCAATACCTCCATCTCAACTTTTTTCTGCACCAATTTCACAGCAATCAAGCTATGATGAACAACCCACGCTGATGATACTCAACCCAGAAACCCAAACAAAGCCTACTAAATGGCTTCGGATGGTATAACATGAGTCAGAGGAAGGGTGGAAGTTGGTACTAAATATCACCACTGAGACCAAAAAGTTGTGTTTAGTGATGCAAAAGGACGAATTGAGTTGTGAATAGTCTATAAGGGCATACAAAGGTGTTTGAAAGAGTCTGAAATAGGTTTGAAGATGTGTGAAATAGTCTGAAGTAGGTTTGAAGAGGTTCGAGGTTTATCAAGGAGCGAGTATAATGAATGTGAAGTGTTTTTCAAATGGCGATAGGCGATGTGCAATAACATGAGGAGCAAATACAATAGTTTTGAGGAAGTTCACAATATTTCACAGAACTTAGAGATATGATGCAAAGATATGACTCAAGAGAATGACTCTTAAATCTGATGATAAGTGAGAGGGTAAGTTGTGCTGTTCCCCATTGCTTGTTCTTTCTTCTAACTAACTAATACAAGTCTATATACAATTTGAAGAAATAATACTAAAAAGAAAATAATAACAATTGTAGAACAAGGGACAATATGCACAGCAATAAAGGTATTGTAAAACATAAAACAAATGAAAAATGATAATAAGTGAAACGTTCAGTATTGCCATATAGTAAGAGTACTTCTCTTGTTGTTTCAATAGATTGTTGAAACCCCAAAACTGCCATTATCATACCCTAATTCTTTTATCGTCTCTCCTTGCATCTGGTAGTGCTCAATATGTGACTGAATGGCTCACTCCAGTTGAGCATCGTGTATTGAAAGTGTTTTAAGACAACTATATGGCAGCCAAAGTCATTCTAAATGCTGCGAAGTCATTCAAAGTGTCGTGAAATGGTTCGAAATAGTTCGAAGTCATCCAAAATAATGTGAAACTCATCGAAAGTGTTCGAAGTTGATTTCATGGCATTCATAGTGATTTAGAGTGTATGTTGTAATGTGTTGATATGAGTTGAATCCTTCTCCAGACCTTAGCGTGCACAGTGGACCTATCAATGCATTATCAACTCCTTCTACCCTTTCGACAACTTGTACCTCCTTCGCTTTGCCCTTCGACAATCACTTTTTCTATTTCGATTTCAGTGTCAATGGCTTGGATGGCCCTGCAACTTGCTCACCATCTTTGAAAGGGTCCATGACCTGAATTCTATGCACTACAAAGTTCAAAAACCAGTTAGTAAGCTCTTCAAAACAATCTCGAATATTTTTCATACCTTGTCTGGGGTGCGAATCTCATTTTGCACTTACAAACTTCTTTGCTTCGCCTTTTTGAAGGCCTCGCCTCAACAACCCTGACCAGTAATAGCATTGCACCTCCTGGGTGCACTTCGAACACTTTGCAGCACCCTCTCTAACAACACACTGTGGCTGGGATTTAAACCCAGCACACCGGTCGCACTACAAAAGTAATTAGCAGTGTGAAACATCTTCGAACATAAGAGAAAGCACTTACTGGACCTTCGAAATTGAGCAACTTGCTTGTTTCAACTGGTGCCCACTTCACAGCCTCTACCCCCATGACCTCCTCTTCCTCATCATCTTCGCTCTCGATCTTGACCACCTTTAGCTTTGCCACCCTCACCATGGGCAGCTCATCTTCATTGTCATTTTTGTCATCCTTGCCTCCCTCCACTCTTTCGATCAGCTTTAATTCAGCCTCGAACTTCGCAATCTGTCTTTTCAAATTCTCCTTTGAAATCGTCTTCACACGAAATGCAACAAGAGCCACATTTCGAGCATCTGCCAATGCCTTCCTCCAACCTTCGATTCCCACCCTCTTCGCCTCCTCCTGCTCCTCTCTAACCCGCTTTTCTTCCTTCTCCCTTCTTCTGCATTCTATCTCCTCAGCCAAATCTATGAACAATAGCTCTCTGCCCCACGAAATCCATTCGTGTTGCACCATCAGTTTATACAGCTCAAATACTTCATCCATGACCTTTTGAACAGCCATGTCGCATTCTTCGCCAAGATCTTTGGTGAGTTCATCATATTCTGCCTACATGAAACATTTTAGCATCTTTAACTATGAATCGATCAGTGACAGATGTACCATTTTTGCACAAAAACCCTTCCCCCACAGTTCGAAATCCGAGTCCTCAGCGATGCCATGCTCAGGCATCGATTTTGCATATTCAAGCATTTCAGCATTGAGTTCAACAAGGAGAGACATTATAGAAGTAAGAGTTGATGAATGTAGGAGGTGATATGGAAGAATGAGCAATATATTGAACCTCACTAATTTCCTCACCCAGATCACACATTTTGCATGTGACTTCGATCAGCTAACTGGGACAGTTAGGATTTCAGTAAGGGGGAGGATGATAGGTCCACTGCACACTCTAAGGTCTGGAGAAGTTCTCAATCGTATTGACACACTATGACAGACTCTCCGAACTGCTATGAACACTACAAAATCAACTTCAAATTCTTTTTGATTTATTTTGCACTACTTCGAATGACTTCAAACAACTTCGTACTACTTTGAATAATATTGGCTGCCATATAGCTGTCTTGAAACACTTTCAATATATGCTGCACATTCAGAACAAGCCAATTCACTGCATATTGAGCACTACCGGACACGAGGAGAGATTACAAGAGATTTAGGATGTGATAAGTGCAGTTTTATGTTTCATTGATATATTGAAGCAAAATATAAGTACTTTTACCATATGGGGGCATGTATCTTTCAATTATTTATCATTTCTCATTTATTTTATGATCTACAAAGTCCTCGTTGTTTGATATATTGCCTCATGTTTTACACAAATTTTAGTTCCCTTTTTGGTACTATCTCTTCAAAAATGTATATAAACTTGTACTAGTTACTTAGAAAAACAGAGAATAAGTTACCCTCTCCACTACAGTCAGATTTAAGAGCAGTTCTCTTGAGTCTTACCTCACATCATATCTCAGAAGTTCTGCAAAATATTGTGAACTTCCTCGAACTTTCATATTCGCTCTTAACTCATCATTGCCTATTGCCACTCAAAACCCACTTCTTAATTGCTATATTTGTTTGTCGAACATATCTTGACACCAGTCGAACACCTTCAAACCTCCTCGAACTCACCCGAACAACTTTGAACCCATTCAAACCTAATTTGAACTACTTTGCACATCTTCGAACCATTTTCAAACTTTTTTGAACATCTTTGTACACTTTTAAAGACTTTTCGCCACAAACCTTTACCATTTCAAATCACTAAAAACAACATTCTGGTATTAGCGGTGATATTTAGTACTGACTTGCATCCTTCCTCTAGCCTGAGTTATACTTCATAAGCATTTTAACGGGTTTTTGCTAGGTTTCCAGGTCAAGCATCATCAGCGTGCTGTGCCTTAGTAATAATGACATGATCAACCTGCTGGTTACCAGATAAGGCAATGCTGATTGGAAATGTGGGAGAACTATAAGGAGATGCTGTGCAAGGCCAAATAGTGCAAAAGCACCAGGATTACATGAAAGCACCCAAGTGTGCACAGTCCAATGCCAAATAGGTGCAAAGTGCCCCAATTATGTGAGAATATGCAGTTCACTCGTGTTGGAATCATGGTGCACCTTGAATAAATGTGCCAGTAAGCTGGAAGCCACAATGCACAGTGCAATTGGTGTGGTGGATTGTTGTGTGTGTGATAGGGATTGTGCAATGAGTGCGCAGCAGAGAATGTGAGTTGCAGGTAAAGCATAAAAGGAGTGCACCAAGGTGCAGTGAGCACGCAATAACTGTAAAAGGCAGATAGAGAGTGTGTGGGGGGGGGTGTGCACAGGCAGTTTGAAGTGTAACAGGGTGCATTTAGGGCACACGACAGCAGGCAGCTATGGGGGATCCAAAAGCACAGTAAAAGAGTAAAAGGTGCACAAAAGTGCACCTAAGTGGTCAAAGGCATGAAAAAGTGCATGGAAGCATGCAAAGGTGCACAAAAGCACATGAAAGTGTGCTGTGCAAAGTGTGTGGAAGCCATCTAGGAGGTGTGCACAATCACAAAAAATGCCATAGTATGTGCACAGGGCGATAGGGAGCTGTATCACCATATAGCTGTTTTAAAACACTTTCAATGCACACTGCACATCCAGAACAAGCCTTTTTGTTGCATATCAAGCACCACCGGACATGAAGAGAGATGACAAGAGATCCAGAATGCGATAAGTACGGTTTTATGTTTCAATGATATATTAAAGCAATAGGACAAGAACTCCTACTATACTAGGACAATGTACATTTCAATTATTATCATTTCTCATTTGTTTTACATTTTACAAAGTCCTTTATTGTTGCATATATTGCCCCTTGTTCTCCATATGTTATATTTCCTTTTTGGTACTATCTCTTCAAAATGTATATAGACTTGCACTAGCTACTTAGAAAAAGGGAGAATAAGTTACCCTCTCCACTACCATCAGATTTAAGAGCAGTTCTCTTGAGTCTTAGCTCATGTCGTATCTCTAAAGTTCTGCAAAATATTGTTAACTTCTTCAAACTTTTGTATTCACTCTCAACTTGTCACCTATCACCTATCACCACTTGAAAACCACTTCTTATTTGCTATATTTATTTCTCAACATATCTTGCCACTAGTCAGACATCTTTGAACCTCCTCAAACTCATTTCAAACAACTTTGAACTGATTTGAATGTACTTCGAACTATTTTGCACATCTTTGAACCTATTTCAAACTCTTTAGAACATCTTCATATGCCTTTAAAGACTATTCACAACATCCCTTACCATTTTGCATCACTAAACACAATGTTTTGATATCAGCAGTGATATTTAGTACCAACTCACACCCTTCCTCTAGCCTGTGTTATACTTCTTAAGCCTTTTAACAGGTTTTTGTTAGGTTTCCAGGTTGAGTATCATCATTTTGGAGCCCACCATGAGGGGTTTCTAAATCATTTCATCACCTAATCCATCTCAAATCTCCCAGCTTAGGCCAACCCAAACTCGAAACCTTAGAATCGAGACTCACCATGCCTTCAAATCTCTTGAACAATCAGGAGATATTCTAATTCCTGTCTCTGATGCAGAATCTACACATCATTGTTTGTTTCCTTCACCTATTTCCTTGTCTCCAACCTCGTCTTCCTCTTCTTCCTCATCATTGATAGGTCCACTATGTGCTTTAATGTCTGGGGAACATTTCCACTTGTATGGAGCCATTATGACACACACTCCGAATCGCTATGAATGCCATGAAATTGACTTCAAACCATTTTCACACTATTTCAGACAACTTCAAATAACTTCGAACTATTTTGCGATACTTCGAAATGACTTCGCAGCATTTCAAATGACATTGGCCACCATATAGTTGTTTTAAAACCTTTTCGACACATGCTGCACATCCAGAGCAAGCCAATTTATTGCATATTGAGCACTACCAGACACAAGGAGAGATTACAAGAAAGTTAGAATGCGATAAGTGTGTTTTTGTGTTTCATTGATATATTGAAGCACAAGATAAGTACTTTTACTATATGGGAACACTATATGTTTCATCATTTATTATTTTTCATTTGTTTCATGATCTACAAGTCCTCATTGTTTGATATATTTGCCTCATGTTTTACACATGTTCTTATTTCCTTTTTAGTACTATCTCTTCATTTTGTATATAGACTTGTATTAGTTAGTTAGAAAAAGACAGAATATAGCAATGGGGGAACAGCACAAGTTACCCTCTCATTTATCGTCAGATTTAAGAGTCTTTCTCTTGAGTCATATCTTCATGTCGTATCTCTAAGTTCTGCAAAATATCGTGAACCTCTTCGAAATTATTGTATTCGCTCCATGTTTTATCACCCATTGCCTATTGCCTTTCGACAAACACTTCACGTTCATTAAACTCGCTCTTCAGTACACCTCGAACATCTTCAAACTTATTTGAACTTATTCGGACTACTTCACACAACTTCAAACCCCTTCGAATTTTTTTTGAACTCTTTCGCACACATTCAAACATATTTCAACCTCTTTCAAACATTTTCATATGCCTTTACAGACTATTTGCAACACGATTCATCCTTTCGCATTACTAAATGCAACATTTTGGTCTCAGCAGTGATATTTAGTACCAACTTGCACCCTTCCTCTGACTAGTGTTATACCATCTGAAGCCATTAAGTAGGTTTTGTTTGGGTTTCCGGGTTGAGTATCATCATCATCTACTACTTCATTCATTCTTCCAGCCACTTCGACATATCTACCATCTTTTGCTCAAGTTCTAACTCCTCAAATTGTTACATCCATGGCCACACAAATGACAATGCCAGCTTGTGGACATTCCACAGCACCTAAATTCAACCCTACTCAACCTTGAGAACTTCATCGATACTTTAATGAGCTCAAAATACTCTTTATCAACTGTAATGTTATGGATCCAGAGCTTATGAAGAAGCATGCCTGCCAATATGTTGATATCGACATGTCTGAACTTTGGGAATCAATTCCAGAATATGAAACTGACACTTCGTTTTAAGAATTTCATGTCGCAATTCACAGATTATACCCTGGTTCCAAAGACAATCGAAAATGGTCAATTTTAGACATGGACAAGCTCATTGGCGAACAATTTTGAATGGGTATCTTTAACGCGAGTGACTTAGGATTGTACTACAGGTCATTCTACATCATTATGAAATTCCTACTCTCTAAAGGTCAAATTTTAGAAGCAGAACAGAGTAGAGCATTTATTTGAGGTTTCCAGCTGGTCTTATAGTCATGAATTGCATGATGACTTGAACTAAAATTTCCTGACCACTATCCAGATGATGCCTACCTACTCGACAACATTCATGCAGCAGCAAAATTTGTTTTAGCAGGATTGATTAGCTCGGATTCGACATTGTTACAGTCTTCAGGAACTTTAGCATTGACCTCGACATTTTTAACACAAATCAAATTGGAAGACTTATCAGTGAACCTCAAAAAATTTGCAACTACACTCATCATGGCTCTAGGAGGTTTGAAACCCACTAATCCTCCCCAATCTAACAGTGGATTTCATTCAGACCAGCTCGAAAATTTATTTTGTGTTTTTTGTGGACTCACTGGTCATTTCACTAGTGACTGCTTGGTTTGCCAGTCCTATATCAATGAAGAAAAGTGTAAAAATAACAACGAAGGAAAAATCATCCTTCCAAATGTATGGCTCACCCCTTGAAAAATCCCTGGTCACTTTATCAAAGACAGAATCGATGAATGGACTTGATGAAATCCTTCGACTACAACTGCATCATCACTAATGTACAACATTGCAACTTCAATGGCTACTTTGACACCACCTAGAGGCATCTACCAAGTTTCTGAACAATCCACGACACCTGAAGATCGCATCACAAAGCTCGAACAAGAGATATATATGTGCTTTGTGAAGTGATAGGGCCTTTGCTAAAACTAATTCGAGCATACCAACAGTCCCTGTTTCTCGACCTTTGATTTTCCCAAACATTGTGGCAGTCAAACAATCGACTCCACAAGTACACACATCATCCATCTCGTCTATGGCAATGAACTTACCAACCTCAACTTTGGCACCATCTTCGACTTTGGAAACAACTTTGCAGCTTATCATTCATCCTTACGCTGCAGCAAAAGAAAATTCATACTTACCACCACACAAATGAAACTTTGGATCAACTGTGAAAGGTAAAGCCAAAGATGGTTCTTTGCACCATACCTAAGCCCCGATTCAAAAGGATAAAATAATGGAAGATGTTTTTGCACATTCGATGAAGATGCTGATTATTACACTAACCCTTGAGGAATTGTTGTCTCTATCACCCAAAGTTCATACAAAATGGAAGGAACAGGTCACTCCACATTGAATTTAGCAGTCCAAAAAAAATAATGCCATGAATTTGCTTAACAATAAAATTTTTGTAATCGATGATCCCTTTGAAACTTATATTAACAGTCTTCAACCTGGTGATATTCCAGAACCCTTCATCACTGCAAAGGAATCCACTCGATTAGGTCAATTATCATGAATGTCAATGGAAGGAATCTGGTCAAAAGTGTCATAGACCCCAGTTCTTCAATTATCACAATGTCTGAAGAAATTTGCTACAAACTTAGCCTCACTTATGATCCTTCGATCCACATCCCACTTCAATCAGCTAATGGAGGTATCAACAAAAGTTTGGGGTTAGCATGAGATGTGCCTTGCAAAGTGGGGAGTATCACACTATTCATGCAAATTCACATAATTCGTGACCCAGCCTACAATATTCTACTTGGTCGACCATTCGATGTGCTCACAGAAAGCACTGCTAAAAACTACAGAAATGAAGCTCAGACAATCACAATATATGATCCTAATTCAACACAATCATGTGCAATCCCCACGATACCCCATTCTAATCAGTGTCGAAAGGATTTTTGCAGCTATAGGATGAAATTTTGGACATTGACCAGTGTGCTCTCATTATCTCATTCGATCCCTCTAATTTATCTATCACTATTGAATGCACTGCTAAAAAAAAATGATGATGAGGCTTGTGGATTCACCAGAGGATCGGTGTTCTCATCTTCATGCTTGACAACTACCTTTGAGGACTTTGAATCATGTGTGGCCTTGATCTTGGGAGTGCAAGGAATGATGATGTCAATAGATTCAGTCTTGACCTAGGCATCAATTAGTGCTCAGCTGGTACCAACAGAAAACAAAAGAAATGCTTACAACAACATTTTTGGTCTGCTTCAGAACCTTAACATCTTCGATCTCATCATCAGAGGTAAGTTCAATAACTTCTATCTCTGACTCAGGCTCAGGAGTCAAGGCACGAGTGAAATGACTTGAATGCAAGGATGCTGCACAAATTGCTTTACTGGCCTGCTGATTGTCCTTGAGAGTCTATCAAAGTCAATACTTGCAAATAACCCCATGCAAAAACTGTAACATACCTTCCACATTTTCTCCTGCTCAGCATCTGTCTTGTTCTCAAATTCTTTCTTGGCTTGAGAGTCTGTCAAGAAGAGCTGCAATAGGAATGGCAACTGTGCCTTTGAGTTGCTGAGCAAGGCTCTCAGATGCTGATAAAGGATCCTAAACAATAAATATGTTAAGTGCATTGTGAAAGAGTCACCAATGTACATACCTCATGCCATGCAATTAGCAAACCAATTTTCTTTTGCAAGACAGCCACACTGTGCTTGACACCAAGCTTCTCTAGCTCCTTTTCAACCTTCTCCCATGTCTTCCCAACTTCACCATGACCAAGTGCAAACACATTGTTGTTGACACAGACATGTGTAAGGGATAGAATATCCTCTCCAGAAAAAGTGGATTTTGCAGAACTAACAGTAGCAGGAGGTAGGATAGTAGCATGACACATGTTTGGCTACTTTGTGTTCCTCGTGACAGGCAGCAGTTTCTGTAGAGCAGCTTGGTGCTGGGGTTGCATAACATGCAGTCCAGGTGGTGAGGCCACAAGAGGGCCATGTGTTGGACTTGGAAGTGGTGCTATGTATGGTTGAGTCACTAATGATACTTGACCTGGAAACCTAACAAAAACCTGTTAAAAGGCTTAGGAAGTATAACACAGGCTAGAGGAAGGGTGTGAGTTGGTACTAAATATCACTGCTGATACCCCAAAGTCATAGTAAATGATGTAAAATGATGAATCGTGTTGCGAATACTCTTTAGAGGCATACAAAGAAGTGCAAAATAGTTCGAAAGATGTTTGAAGGTGTGCAAAATAGTTCGAAGAAGTTTCAAGGAATGTCGAATTGGTTTGAAGTGGTGCAAGGTATATTGAGAAGGGGATATAGTGAGTGTGAAGTATTTTTTAAATGGAGATAGGCAATAGGCAATGAGTCGAGAGACCAATACAAAAGTTCGAAGAAGTTTGTGATATTTTGCAGAACTTTGAGATACGATGTGAGCTAAGACTCAAGAGAACTGCTCTTAAATCTGATGATAGTGGAGAGGGTAACCTATTCTCTGTTCCCCATTGCTTGGCTTTCTGTAATTAATACAAGTCTATATACAAATTGAATAGATAGTACTAAAAAGGAAATAATAACAAGTGTAGAACATGAGGCAGTATGCACAGCAATAAAGGTATTGTAAAACATAAAAGCAAATGAGAAATGATGATAAATGAAACATACAGTGTCGCCATATAGTAAGAGTACTCCTCTTGTTGTTTCAATAGATCATTGAAACATCTAAATGCTATTATTTCATCCTAAGTTTCTTGTAGTCTCCCCTTGTGTCCAGTGGTGCTTGATATGCAACAAAAAGGTTTATTCCAGACATGCAGCATGTAAGTTGAAATGGTTTAGAAACAGCTATACAGTGGCTGATATTGTTCAAAGTAGTATGAAGTTGTTCAAAGTGTTGCAAAATCATTCAAAAGTGTTTGAAGTTGTGCAAAGTAGTTTGAAATAGTTCAAAAATGTTTGAAAGGTATTCGAAGTCGATTTTGTAGTGATTCGGAGTATGCATCATAATGTCTTGATACAGTTAGATCCTTCTCCAGACCTTATAGTGCACAGTGGACCTATCATCGTTGCCAGCTGTCTGATACATAAGATGCATATAATTCCAGTTGGACACATTGTATGGGTAATGATGTGGCATAGCCAGATATGGAAGGAGTGCATGAGGATGTGGAACAGCTGTTTGGGTTGAAAAAGGGTGACTTGGAGGTCCAGCCAGTGGAGTTGCATGAAATGCGACCGCAGGATGTGGCATCTCATCATCATCAGATTCAGCACCAGCAGCAGTAGAGTGTGTGTTAAAGTTGAATTCATTGGAAAAAGAAGCGCATTGAACAACCTCAGGCTTCCCCATGTTGTTCTGTAGGTATGCAGGGGCTTGGGAACTACTGTGTCTGCTATACATAATGCTGCAATGTGAGTCTGCTCTCATGCTGTCTTGAAAGGAGGACTCTTGCTGTGACTGTCACTCCTATCTAAATTGGGTTACAATCTCATCAATATCTCATCAAAAAGTAACTGATGTAAAATTCAAGCTAGCTGAGGTGTTGAAATATATCAGTTGCGAATACTCTCTAGTCACCAGACAAGTTCTCACATGCCTTAGTAATCATTGCTTACTCACTCTATTCCTAATACAGTCTTACCAATTATAGTCATCAACACTTACAAAGATCTGTTAGTAAACTTCTGAATTTTCCATTATTTTTCTGGCTGTAAGGCACTTAATAATGGGCTAACAGACGGGAATTCAAGTTCAATATTATACTACATAATACAGAAATATGGCACACCTAACAGAGGGAAATTCAAAGAGAAAACTCTAAGGAGCCATCTGTTGATGCCCAATATATATGAAAGACCAGAAAATCAAATACATGTAGTAGGCTAAAAATAGAAGAAGGCAGAGATTGGCTGATCAAAGTTACAGAATGACATCACCTCATCTGAAAGGGCCCCATCTCTAAAAATAAAACCATCAACATGTACAAATGTAGGAAAATGGAAAAATAATTATAAAATAGGGATAAAATCATAGAAAATCACAGAAATTGCAGAATAGAGTGAAATAAAATGTAAAAAAATATGGGACAAATGCAGAAAATTGCCAAGACCATTGGGGCATCTCCTAGTCCTATTAAAGTACCCACCTTCTATGATGCATCACCCTGATGCATTCAAAACTGTAGCTTGCTAAAGTCCAATGCTTGAACATGCTGAGGTGCAGAAGTGTGGCACTGATGGAACTCCTTCACCAACCTGGGTGCATTTACATCTGACTCTTTAACCCATGAGTTTTCCTCATACCCATAACCTTTCAATGCACCAGGCACTCAAGTTTTCCCCAATGTAATTGACTGTCTAGGATTGATTTGACTGTGTACTGTGGCTCTCCCTCAATGACTGTAGGTGGAGGGGGAGGGCATGAGTGATGTCCTGGGAAAGGATCCATAGAGTTTGGGAGCAGTTTCATGACATGGAAGACAGGGTGAAGTCTGGACATGGATGGTTGGAGGCATAGATGATAGGCATGGGACCCAACACATTTGATGATGGGGAAAAGTCCAAGGAAGTGATGGGCAAGTTTTTTGGATGGTCAAGTAGTGGAGATGTCACTGGAATTGAGGTAAACATGATCACCAACCTTGTATGTGAGTGTGGGTAAGTGGCATAGGTTGTAGAAGTGTGCCATGTTGTCCTTTGCCTTGGCCAGAGCTGTCTTTGCCTCCTCCAAGTGTCTTTCATCCACTCTGTAAACTTGTTCACCATTTCCAAGTGTGATGGAGCTTGACAAGGGTTGAGGCCCATGCATGGGTGTCACCCTGTGTCTAAGAAGAAAGGAGTTTGTTGGATGGAGGAGTGGATGTGATTGTTGTACCGAAACTCAGCCATGGGAAGAAGATCCTTCCAATCATCCTGGTGCTCATTGACAAAGATGTGAATGTACTGCTCCAACTCTTCGTTGACATGTTCTGTCTGTCCATCAGTCTGTGGGTGGTAAGCAGTAGAGACCGAAAATTTGATTCCCAGTAGACAGTACATCTTGCAGGTGAACTGCACAATAAACTGAGGCCCTTGATCACAGAGGAATGCACCTGGTAGTCCATGAAGCTTCTACACATAGCATAAGTAGAGTCGAGCAGCTCCAAGTGCAGTGACAGTCATGTGAGTGGGGATGAAGTGAGCTCACTTTCCAGCAGAGTCAACTGTGCACATTACTGCATCAAACCCATTGGACTTGGGTAACTCCACCATAAAGTCCACACTGACAATGTCCCAACAGTCCTCTGGAATGGGAAGGGGGTGTAACTCACCAATTGTTGAATTAAATCCGCACACACAGCACCTATTCTAGATTACTGGTGCCTCAGTGTAAGAACCCTTAAACACACATATATGTAAACACACATATATAAACATGCCATAATGGCATGTGGACAGGAACCATGTGGTACACCGCCCTTATGGCGGTTCTCCACCCCACTGAGCCTCATGTGACCAGTAGGCTCTCTAGGTATATAAGTACGCTGTACCTCTACCTAGCAATATAGAGAGTTCTATGCCCTCTAACCTAAGTTACTTGGCACACTAACCAACTCAACAGGTAAGTAGTAAGATCTGCGAGCACTCTACACTGCACATAGCATGCTGCTCAACAGGTTATGGGCTCTGCAAGCGACATTGCACAGCTATGAGCTCCTCAGAGCTCTAGTTGGAAGGAGTTGTACTGTAGCCCCTTGGGGCTCCAACTCCCATGTTGTGTACAGGTCTTACTACTGATGTGCTTCACTGCACTGAGCACCTCGTTGCTTTTGTGACAGGGTTAGCCTTCCTCTGACATGACGTCATGGAGCAATGATGTGCCCTTTTGGTGCTCATAATGTACTAAACAAAAGTACTTTGATGGAGTGGTAAATTTTGCACTTGGCATTTCTAAAAATTCAGAGTCAATGACTGATTTAATGCTTTTATCAGCTCAAATCTTGAAAAATGTTGTCGTCTCTTGACAAACTCATCTCTTTGTTTGACAGCTCAGGCTACAAGGCCTGGGCTGAGTCTATGAAGGTGTGGCTTATGTCACAAGGCCTTTGGCAAGTTGCCTCCAGCGCTAAACAGTGCCTCCGGCAGCTGATGTTGCTGCATGTAAGGTGTGGAATTGGGAGAATGATTAGGCATATAGAGCTATCTCGCTCCACCTATCTCCTTCCATCAGATCCAGATCCAGATCTGCAACAGGACTTGTTAGTGCCCTGTGGCAAGCCCTGCAGGCTGATTTCAGCTAAGAAGGGCCATCTCAGATATTTGCAGACTTTAAATCTGCAATCTTGATCAGAGTCCCGGTGCAAAACTTTGTGCCAACTATGGCTCAGATCTCTGAGAGATACCAGCATCTAACTGCCAACAGTGTCAACATTCCTGACATAGTTCAGGCCTTACTGCTCCTTGCAGCTTTGCTGAAGGAGTATGATGCTTTGTCTTCTACAATCCTATCCACAACCAGTATGACCAGTCTCACCTATGCAGTAGTGAGGGACCATGTGACAGCAGAAGCCTCCCATCGAGCTGCCTTTGCATGCTCTGGGGAAATGGCGAAGAAGCTGTCAGCTGTCAAGAGAAAGGGCAGCGACCCTAAGTGGAAAGGGAAGGGATCAGAGAAATCCAGTGAGAAGTTGTCTGAGCCTTTGGGCTCCGACTTGAAGAAGAAGCATACATCTGGCAAGGCTGCCAGGGAAAAGCATGAGAAAAACAAATCTCACAGCCACCTCACCTCCAGCAGTATGGTGGAGCCCTTCATGGTGCCTAGCACACCTTATGCAGACACAGTATGCTCTGCCTATGCTGCCACTACCATTAATGGTCAAGGCATCATTTCAAATGGACTGGTGCAGGCCAGTCCCTCTCACCTCCCACTGACATTTGACCAAAGTGTTCAAATGTCATGGCTACATGGGAAATCCATGTATTTCTGGACCACTGACCTGAGAAAGCAGCCTAATCAGTCTGAGTCAAAGGTCACCAGAACCTTCTGCCCCAGCTCCTCTGTGTATGAAGACTACCAGGTGGCCCGGGACCTGCTCACAGACATTGAAGTGCCTAAAATGGCCAAGAATCTTCAAATCATCGAAGAAGACCAGATGAGTAAGTGGGAGGGGAAGCACCGCTGGGTGGAAACCCCCAAGCCATTGGCTGGGATCGAGGAGGTTCCTGAAATGGAACCTGAGCCTGAGGATGATGATGATGAAATCTCCCTCAGCTCTGAAATGATGGTCCTGGATCAATTGATCTGGAAAAGCATGGATAACATGCTCGCAGATGAGCCAATAGCCCCCTTCACAGGGGCTTATGATGAAATATCAGTCCTTTTCCCTGACCATTGCATCATTGCTAACAATAGCTTGACAGGGATGAACTATTTGGGCCATTCCCATAATATTGAGTGTCCTATAGAATTTTTAATAAATTATATTGTTGCTTGTGATACAAAGGCCCTAATCAGGCCATGTGTGATGTGTGCCAGAAAGGAATGCAAACATGGTGCCCCTTGGATCTTGGATTCAGGTGCATCATTGCACTTCACTGGTGAGATGAAAGACTTCATCTCCTATGAGGATTTGCCTATGTCTGAGAAATAGCAGGTCAAGACCGCTACCAGTGTGACTTTGATCAAAGGCAAAGGCACTGTCCTGATTCATCATTAGGTAAAAGTTAACAGGAAGACAGAGTTGCGCATCACACGCTTATCCCCCATTTTCTATCTCCCAGAATTGACAAGTTGGCTTATGTCAATGGGGGTGTTCCTTGTTGCTGAGGAATATACTGTAAAAGAAAACAGTAAAATAATTTCCTTTGCTGACAAAAAGGGAAAACCCCAGCTCAATGCGACACCAATAATATGTGGCAAAACCATCTATGTGTGTGATTTGCACATTCAGAGCACTAAGAGATTAGAAGTCGCGACTATTTACATTGCTGACTATGACATTTGGCACAAGCGGCTTGGCCACCCAGGTGAAGCTGCCATGCGACAGATGCCTAAACACACCCATAAGTTTCCCAAGAATCTAAAAACTCCAAGGGACAGGCACATTTGTCCAGGGTATGCCAAGGGAAAAATGATGTCAAAGTCTTTTCCTGGATCTGAGTCTCGGGCTGAAAAGGCCTTCGAACTGATCCATTCCGATCTGAAGGAATTACCAATCCTCAGTTATCACAAGTACAAATATTTTATTGTATTTGTTGATGATCGAACTTCACATATGTGGAGTCAGTGCCTGAGAAAAAAGTCCGATGCTGCTGAGTCAATCAGACAGTTCAAGGCGATGGCCAAAATGCAATATGACATGAAAATCAAGCGTTGGCATTTCGATCCTGGGGGGGAATTCCATGATTGGGAACTCATTTCCCAGCTTAAAGAGGCTGGAATTAGAATTGAAATGTCGGCACCCCACATCCACCAACAAAATGGTCACACTGAGCATGCAATCAGGACATTAATGGAGAAAGTGCAAACATTGCACTTTACTGCCTGCCTGCCACAATCATGGTGGGAATTTTGTGTAGAGCATAGTACATATCTCTACAACCAAACACCAATAAACTGCCTTAAGTGGTGAACTCCAATTGAAGATCTCGATGGCAAAAAGCCCGATCTGAGTAACGAAAAGGTATTCAGATGCAGTGCCTACGTTTACCTGCCGAAAGAGAAGCATTCTAATAAGTTAGCTCCAAGATCAGAGCTCATGACATACATTGGCCTGGCAGATGGCATCAAGGATTGGCACTTTCTGTGCCCATCAGGATCAATATTTATCAGTGCTACAGCACTCTTCGATGAGACTCTGTTCCCTCATTGTCCCAGGGCTAAGACCCCGGAAAAAACTGATCTCAGGGATATACACCCTTCCAGAGATGATGACCACTCTGTGAGATCAGAGGATGATAGCGATGGAGGAAGTGATGACCGCTTCTATCTGGGCCATGGGCATTATGCTCCACCAGCACCAAATCCTCCTCCATGAACTCCATCCCCACCACCTTCACAATCAGGGTCTGGAACCCCTGAAATGTCTAGAGACCTGCTATTCAGCTCCTTTGGCAATCCACCTCAGGGTGCTGATCTGTTTGTGCCAGCAAGTGCACCAGGTCCATCATCCCAGCCTAGTCCAGCACCGCCAGCAGTAGAGGACCCCATACCTCCACTAAGGCGATCAAACAGGCAGCGACGAGTCCCAACTCATCTGGGCAACATCTATGGTGAAAAAAAAAAAAAAAAAATTGTGACCCTGTTCAAATTGAATGAGACATTGTGCAGGAGCACCAATGGTGGGAACCAGCAGGACAAGGCAGGAGTCACTATCCAGCCACCCCCCAGGTTCAAGAAGAGGTTCCAGCTGGGCCCTCTCAACCACCAGCAGCAAGTAGAACTCCTCCTGCTGAGACCCCAGCAGATTCGGGATTAGAATATGTGACACCTCCACCACCACTGGTTAAAGAGATACCATGGATTTGGTATCAACATCCCGATGAACGTGAGGGGCGATGGTTACCTAACCCAGGCATTCCTGGGACCCGTCGCCTAGAAGGAAATTTTGTTGCTGAAGGTGGCTCAGATCTGATGCACCTTCTGCTTAGCAAAGCAGTTGCACCATCTACAGTGTCGGATCCTGTCCTGATCCAGTATCGCAACATTGTGTGCTTACCCAAGCCTGCACAATTCAGAGTGGAGAAGTGCATGCCTGGAGGAACTAGAGGCCCTCTATAAATGGCATGTCTATGACATTGTAGATCTCCCTGCTGGCCGAAAGGCCATCAAAAATAGATGGGTTTTCTCTGTAAAATCTGATGGACAAAAATGGGCCAGACTTGTGGCCAAAGGCTTCTGGCAAGTCGAAGGCATCAACTACGATGAGATATTCTCTCCAGTCATGTGCTATGAGATGGTGCACCTCATGTTTGCCCTGAGTGCCCTAGAAGGCATGTACATGATGGGACTCGACGTAAAAACCATGTTCCTGTATGGCAAACTAGACATAGTCATCGCAATAATCTACGTCGATGATGGCATGTTCTTGGGAAAGAACAAATGCTTTGTAGAGGAAAAGAAAAATGCTTGTCTCAAGCATTGGGAGTGTTGGGACACTGGTCATGTCACCGAATTCCTTGGTATGCGCATAACACAAGGCGCATCAAAAATCACTCTGAACCAAACAACCTACCTAGCCACTGTGCTAGCTTGGTTCAGAATGATGAATGCCAAGGCATCCCCCACTCCACTTCCCATGGGATATGTCCCTATGGAAAACCCTGAGAAGCCTAATTTGGTTCTCAGAACTGAGTTTCAATTGGTGATCGGGTCTTTATTGTACCTGATGCTTGGAACTCACCCCAATATCGCCTTCGCAGTGATAAAAATGTTGCAATTCTTGGCTAATTCAAGTAAAGAACATCTCGATAAGGTGCATTACATAATGCACTACCTAGTTGGTACTCAATCATATGAGCTTATCTATGATGGCCACAGCAAACAGGGCCTCCAAGCCTTTACCGATTCAGACTGGGCATCCAACATCATGAAATGCAAGTCCACAATGGATTACTTTGCTACCTTAGCAGGAGGCATTGTGTGCTGGCAGTCCCATATGCAAAAAACTGTAGCACTTAGTTCCACAGAAGCCGAATACATGGCTCTCTCTGCGACTTGTTGGCAGATAGTGTGGATCACATTCTTATTTTATGAATTGGGATATCCCTTGAGTAAGGTGCCTATCTGCACTGATAATCAGGGGTCAATCTTCCTTGGATCTAACCCTGTTCAGGAAAGAAGGACTAAACATATCAATGTTCACTATCATTATTTATGTGAATGTATCGAAGATGGCAAGGTCATGGTCGTCTTCATCCTGGGAACTGAAAACCCAGCAGATATGTTTACCAAAAATCTCAGGAGGCAACTCTTCGAGAAATTTAGAAGCTTCCTCAGAATTAAATTCGAGGTTCAAACTTAGTACCTATACATGGCACCTTGGATTGTAAAGCCCCTCCAGGTTGATGCCAGTACAGTCTGTGGGGGGGGTATTGAATTAAATCCACACATGTGGCACCTATTCTAGATTACCGGTGCCTCAGTGTAAGAACCCTTAAACACACATATATAAACATGCCATAATGGCATGTGGACAGGAACCATGCAGTACACTGCATAAGGGCGGTTCTCCACCCCACTGAGCCTCACATGACCAGTAGACTCTCTAGGTATATAAGTATGCTGTACCTCTACCTAGCAATATAGAGAGTTCTATGCCCTCTAACCTAAGTTACTTAGCACACTAACCAACTCAACAGGTAAGTAGTAAGATCTGTGAGCACTCTACACTGCACATAGCACACTGCTCAACACCAATGGGCTTGCATTATAAAACCTTGTGTAATGATGGCTCATAGTTACACATATTTACCCATATTTACTATGCATGCACTAACAGTGGGAAGGGGGGAGAGCAGCACTCATTAATAGACTACCATCTATGCCTAGTAGTACTACTCTTATTATGCTTTGGAATCCACAACTTGGGCCTGTTATAACTTGATCTCGTTAGCTCACCCTCTTGGGACTAGTGATTTCTTGTGTGAGTAGTGCGAGATTACACTTTTTTTTTAACATCGCCTTCAAGAAGGACTAACTTGTTTAGCCACCATGCCTAGCATCAACTTGAAGTCGCTGCCCATCCTGCCATTGACACATCAAGCTTTAGGTGTCATTGACACAACTGCTGCCACACCAGAGACCAACATACCTCCTGTTTGCCCACCACTGAATCCTGTGGCCTCACTGTCATCATCACTGACACCTGGTTCAGCTATTGTTGAATGTCAGTCACCGTCCAGCACAGATAATGTGCATATACCTTCCTCTCTGTTGATAATACTTGACCTGGAAACCAAACAAAAATCTGCTAAAAGGCCTAAGGAGTGTAACACAGGCCAGAGGAAGGGTGCAAGTTGGTACTAAATATCACCACTGTTACCCAAAGGTTGTAGTTAGAGGAGTAAAATAGTGATATGTGCTGCAAATAGTTTTAGGAGCATACAAAGTTGTTTGAAAGGGCTATAAAGATGTTTGAAATAGCTCAAAGAAGGTTTGAAGATAATTTGAAGATGGTTCAAAAAGATTTGAGGACTTCTGAGAGGTTTGGGAAAAATCAAAATGGTTTTGAGGGATATTGGGGAATGAATATAGCAAATTGGAGAAGTTTTCAAGTGACAATAGGTGATATGTTATAAGTCAAGAGGCTAGTATGAGTATTCAAAGAGGTTTATGATAATTCACAGAACTTAGAAATATGACGCGAGGCTAGGACTCAAGAGGACAGCTCTTAAATCAGACAATAATGGAAGAGGGTGACTTCTTCTCTGTTGCTCTAAGTAACTAGTACAAGTCTATGTACATTTTGAGGAGATAGTACTAAAAAGGAAATATAACATGTGGAGAACATGAGGCAATATGCACAGCAATAAAGGACTTCGTAGATTATAAAACAAATGAGAAATGATAATGAATAAAATGTACAGTGTTGCAGTATAGTAAAAGTACTCATCCTATTGTTTCAATATATTATCAAAATGCTAAAATGCTGCAATCGAGTCCTAAAAGTCTTTTGTCATGTCTCCTCATGTCCAGTAGTGCTCAATATGTGATGCAGTATTTTGTGCCATATGTGCTGTGTGTATCAAAAGGGTGTTGGGATAGCCATATGGTGGCCAACATCATTCAATGTGGTGCAAAGTTATTCAAAGTCATTCGAAGTGTTGTGAAGTTGGTTTTGTGGGGTTCATAGGGGTTGGGATCGTGAGTTGTAATGTGTCAATATGTTTGGAACTCTTCCCAGACCTTAGAGCACACAGTGGACCTATCACCATTTACATCACTGACACTGAATATGTTGACAACTGACTCCCTGCCATTGCTGACTGCAAATAATGAGGTGCATACAGCTGCACCCATCACCCTGTTTACGCTTCCTGATTTCCATGCACATATGGTGTGGGCCATTAAGTCACTGCTACTTTTGTGCAGCCAAAATAGGCTGCCCAAAAATGGATGAAAACCTTATTCACTTAACAAAAAGCATTCTTTTGATGAGAGGAAGAAAATTGTTAAAGGCATTTCCAAAATAATAAAAACTGGGTGAGATATTAATTTTTATGTCAGCAGAATTTGGCTATCTGGCCTAAAAAGGAAATTAAGGGTCCCACAGTTGGAATTAAGCATCGAATTGATGAGCGAGCATCTCTGAGATGCACCAATGAGATGTGTAGATCCGTGAGCTGAATTCTTTCACTTGAAACTGGGCATCCTTTGTACCCATCCCAGACCTGTAAGCTTCCATCCACCTGATCATTTGGTGTTCTCACAGCCAAATTGTCTTGAGTTCAATGGATTCAAGGGCCTTTGGCAGATTGTCTTTGAGTGTGTTAAAGGTATAATTGCAATGATTGCAAAGATATCTTTTCACAGCACCCCAGAAAAACTCAATAAAGTTGAGCTCACAGTGAAACTTTGGTGGGCATCCTTGATACTTGCTTTCTCTAGGTTTTTTTTTTTTTTGCACTTTTTGTGCTCTTTTTCTCTGTCAATAGACCAATATACATCAATTAATGGGGCTAGCTACCACCTTGATTGGGGTTAGGATTTAAAAAAAATTCGCTGCCCAATTTGGCAGCTCCCACACTGCTGCACAAAAGTAGCGGTGACTTAATGGCCCGCACCATACATTAACCAATTCATCCAGTGACTCTGATTCTTATTCCTCATACAACTGTCTACCCCTCACACCTCACTTGATGTCTGCCCATACCCCTGCAGAATGCCTCCATGCTGAACCAAAATGCATCCCATTGCTCACCCCTGGTGAAGTTTCACTGTTGGTGATGCAGCAATGGGAGATGGCCTGCAAGGATTCTTTCTCAGCAAATAGCAAATTGGAGACAGCTGACCATGTGGCTGCCATATTACCTTGTCTTAAAGACATGCACACTAGGGACTGGGTGGCTACCCATCATGCTGACCTCACTGCACTTATGTTTATGGAGTTCATAAAGTCCTTGCATAAGGAATTCTTGCCCGAAGGCTGGGACAATGAGCTCTATGCCTGCATTTGCAATGCTCACCTCTGTTCCTCTGATTCCTTTGCAAAATGGGTGAGTGATATCTGCCACACAAACATAATTCTATGTGGTACTGAATACCATCTTTCAGATGACTTCCTCCATTTCCAACTTGACAGCCTCCTTGATGTTGACCTCTGTACCCACTGCAAGAATTGGGAAATTGTGAAGACCCCAGAAGCACATCTGGCTATGTGGACTGCTGAAGTCCGGAAACTTGCAGAGAAATGCATGCATGATACAAAGCATTATCTTGAGGTGAGCAAGGATTTTTGATGCACACCAAAATGTCAGGCTCTGGGTAGCAACAGCTGCACAATCAATGTAACAACTGCTGTGAAGCCCCAGGGAACTACAAATAATACTGCCAACCTCTGCACAAAACCCCCACATCTCACAGACAATGAATGTTCCTTTTTGCACAAGCATCAGGGATGCATGAAATGCTGCTGTGGGTATGATACCCCTTTTCCCTTACATCTCCTCTGTTAGCTCACTATTAAGGGAGGCTTTGAGGTTGCCCCTATATTGCCCCATCTCCATGCATTCTTGCCAGTAAGATTGAATGATGGTCATGTATGATGTGAGAAGTCTTTGATGAAACACCAATAGAAGGTGATGAAGCCCAAAAAAAACTGCATCTTTTTCTTGTTCACAGGTGTGGGCCAAGCCATAATGCTAGTGACCTTGACAGTATCCATCTCTACCTGTCCATCTGAAATGATCAAGCCCAACTATTTAGTCTTCTCAAATTTGCCCTTGTCATGATGGAGATAGAGCTTGTGTTGTTGAAGCCTCTCTAGACAGAAGAGAGAAAGCATGGGCAGTCCTCCTATTGAGATGATCAACAAATTCATTGGACAGCTCCTTTGACTTGATATTTTTACTCAACCAATTGTAGGCTTCCTTTGTGCTCCAGGAGAAACTGCAGTCTGAACAATGCTGCCTGGATTAGCAAGCTAATGGAAATTTGAATCAAGATAATGAATATTAGAACAAAATGCTTACCTGCATGCTCTTGCAATACTTTACATTATCTTTGATGAGATTTTCCATACAATGAAGAAGTGCTGGATGGCCAACAAAATTCCAAATAATAACCATCACCAGCTCCTGTGCTCCCTTATCATAGACAATAATAGTATCCTGCTCTCCAAAATCCTTCTAAAGTTTCTTAGGATCAACAAAAAATAAAGGATAGTCCCTGTGTCTGGGATCAGGCTGCTTTCCTGTTTCAATGTACTTCTTCCATCTTCTCAATTGCCAAAGATTCCACCATCCAGTGGTATTTGGGTGGGTAAGGGGTTTTGAGCTTGGAAACATATACAACTCAAATCTTGCCCAGAAAGGCCAAATTTTTATCATCGGTCCAATCCAAACTGATCAAGGTACTAAACTGCCTTTTGCTGAATCAGTTCTGCAGGAAGTATTGCTGCCACTGGTATAATGCACCACTGACGTGATGGAAGAGATTATGTGACTGGTCATAGTTGCCAAACCAGGCAGTGAAGATGTCAAACTGCTTTGCAGGTTCCTTGCCATCAAACCAATCAAAAGCACCAGACAGGGATTCCTGGAGGTGGAAGATAAAGATTGCTTTTCTAGCAGGGGATGTTAGAATTTCCAGCAAATTGAGAAGATCAGAATCTTCCTTTACAGTGGTAAAGATTGCAGATTGCTCAGCTCTTGCTTTCCAATTCTTGGACATTGTGGATAGGCAGATAGGTTTGGCAATTAGATGTGGTGCTTACAGGGGCAAGTTTACAGGGGCAAGTTGTCAGCAACACACCTGACCATCAAGCTTACTAATTAGTTACATATCTAGGGTGGCTGATGTGTTGCTAATTGTTGTCATTGTCATGGGGGGCACTGTACCTCTCTCAGTGTTAGTACAATGTAAATAAATACCTAAAATACTATGTTAGTTGTAAGGATAAAAAATTAGATGGTAAGAAAAAACTTACCTAGGGCCCAAACAACATCAGGCATCATTTGGGGCCTTTTGCACTTGTTGCATTCCACAGTAGTAAAGCATTGTACTAATACTGAGAAAGGTACTGCAGCCCCCATGGCAATGACAATGGCAACAACACTTTACTACCATGGAATGCAACAAACAACAAAAGGGTCATTTGGGGCCTATGTAAGTTTTTTCTTACCATCTCATTTTTTTCCCTTACAACTCACATAGTATTTTAGGTATTTACATTGTACTTACACTGAGAAAGGTACCACAGCCCCCATGACAATGACAACAATAATGGCAATGGCAATGGCAATGATGACAACAACAATGATAATGATGACAATGATGGCCACCACAACCACAACCACAACAACAACAATGACAATGACAATGATGACAACAATGGCACTCCACCACCATGGCAACCAACAAAAGGTCCAAATGACCCTGGAGATCGTTTGGGCCCCAGGTAAGTTTTTTTTTCTCATCCCATTATTCTCCTTACAACTAACATAGTATTTTAAGTATTTACATTGTACTAACACCACATGTAACAAAAGGGCCCAAATGATGCCCAGTACCATTTGGGTCCCAGGTAAGTTTTTTCCTTGAAAGTAGCATAATTTTTATTGTATTTTAGGTATTTCCATTATACTAACACCAAGAAAGGTACTGCAGCCACCATGACCACCTTGGCCTGTGAAGTCTGCAGCACCACTGCACATGGTCCAAGCAATTCCTCTGGATATCCAGGTTTTGCTTGCCCAGTGGTAGCTGTAGTTGTAGCATGTGTCAGGTGCATTGTTACTGGCCAGGCAAGTCCAGCGAGTGGCATGACAAAATGGGGGGAGAGCCAGCAATGAGGCACATCACCCAGCTCCAGCCACATGAGCAACTGTTCATGGGTTGGATCACAGGTGGATTGACAATGCCAACAACTGGGGGGGGTGGGGATGGTGCTGCCACCACCACTGCTGCAAGCCCCTGCTTGCAGAGTGGGCAGGGGGGAGGGGGGACGATGCTGGGAGGAACTGGACAATGAAGAGGGGAGGGACAACTACAGTGCAGGAAGGGAGGGACAATTACAGTGCAGAAAGGGGGGGACAAATATGACAAAGAGAGGGGGGCACCCATTATGAAGGGGGGGGGACCAGAACTGCATGAAACAAAGGCCCAAGAGGTGTTATTGACATTTCCTGGGCCACAGGTATGGTTTTTTCTTTCCTTCTCATTTTATTTTCATTTTACCAACAAACTTTTTAGGTACTAATTTAACTATTGCCACCAACAAATACACCTGCTCTCTCAAGCATCTGCTCATGGGGTGGATCCCTATCCCAGCCCCAATGACAACAATGCAATATCATCATCATCTTCAGCTTCTGTGCTCAAAGAAGCCTGAAATTGTGGGCCTTTCCAGACACAGGAGCTGTTACACAATGGGAGATGGGATCTTTCATACCTATATGCAATTAAATAGGTACCATTAATGTAGTTGCAATGTCATTGTCATCTTCAGCTCCTGTGCTCAAAGAAGCCTGCAATTGTGGGCCTTCCCAGACACAGGAGCTGTTACATGATGGGAGATGGGATCTTCCATACCTATATGCAATTAGGTAGGTACTGTTAATGTAGTACTGTACCAATGATTAATCTATTTACAATGTATTTTAATTCTGAAACCACTACTGCAATAAGGCCATTTGGCTTGGCTTGGCTGCAAAGCATGATCACATGGGTTTGCCTTGTTTGTCACATTGCACATCTCCAATTTTTTTTGCAATTTGCACTACTATATCAAAAGCAGCTTGGATGACTCCTGAGCAGCATGCCTGGCTTTCCAACCTGCTTGCAGGGTTTCACAAAGCACAGGAGAGTAAAACAGTTCCCACCTTTCTTGCTAAAGTTTACAAAGACTTCCATGACAAATGCTCCATCTGCTAAGGAGATAGAGTTTGTGAAAGGAAATGAGGAGCATGCAAAACTCCTCAAGCTCAAGTCAAGCAAAAAGGTAAGTTGTCCAACACTTATATCCTTTTGTTCAGCATATAATAATATTGGGCAGTGAATTCATGATTGAATTTATAATAAGAGTCATGGTTCAAATTCAGGTTCTGGCACTCAAAAGGATTTAAATCTCAAGAGCACATCATGACTACTACATTACTGGCAAGCATTTGCAAAGTTATATGGAGAAGAGCTTAAACCAAAGTTTAACACTGAGTAGGAAGCACATAAAGAAGCCAATCTGATGATGATACTCAACCTGGAAACCCAAACAAAACCTACTAAATGGCTTCAGATGGTATAACAAGAGTCAGAGGAAGGGTGCGAGTTGGTACTAAATATCACTGCTGATACTCAAACATTGCATTTAGTGATGCAAAATGGTAAGGAACATTGCGAATAGTCTTTAAAGGCATTCGAAGATGTTTGAAATAGTTCAAAATAGGTTCGAAGATGTGCAAAATAGTTCAAATAAGTTTGAAGATGTGCGAAGTAGTTCGGATAATTTCAAAGAGGTTCAAGGTATACCAAGAAACAAGTTTAGCAAATGTGAAGTGTTTTTTGAATGGCGATAGGCAATGGGCAATAAAATGAAGAGTGAATATGATAGTTTTGAAGAAGTTCACAATATTTTGCAGAACTTAGAGATACAATGCAAAGATAAGACTCAAGAGAATGGCTCTTAAATCAGATGATGAGTGAGAGGGTAACTTGTGCTCTGTTCCCCATTGGTTTTCTTCTTGTTGTAAGCAACTAATACAAGTCTATATACAAATTGAAGAGATAGTACTAAAAAGGAAATAATAACATGTGGAATACACAAGGCAATATGCACAGCAATAAAGGTATTGTAAAACATAAAACAAATGAAAAATGATAATAAGTGGAATATACATTGTCCCAGTATGGTAAGAGTTCTTGTTCTATTGCTTTAATATATCAATGAAACATAAAACTGCACTTATCATATTCTAAGTCTTTTGTAGTCTCTCCTCGTGTCTGGCGGCGCTTGATATGTGATGAAATAGTTTGTCCCAGATGTGCAGCCTGTATCGAAAGTGTTTTAAAACAACTATATGGTGGCCAATGTTATTCAAAATGCTGCGAAGTCATTCTAAGTGTCACAAAATTGTTCAAAGTTGTTCAAAGTCATCCGAAATAGTGCAAAATTGTTCGAAATCAATTCGAAGTCGATTTTGTGGTGTTCATAGTGATTTGTAGTGCATGTTGTAATGTGTTGATATGGTTAGATTCTTCTCCAGACCTTATGGCATGCAGTGGACCTATCACTGACTAAGGAGTTTACACATCATGATCACTTTACATTTCATAACCAGAAGATGCAGAAATGGTACAATTCAGCCAATGAGAACACCAAGGAAAATGTAGAAGAGTTTTGGCAGGAGTATAAGTCCATGGATAGTGAAGGCGATAATCCCAATTGCATACTACAAAAGTAAGTGTTGCAAATCTGGGCCATCATGACTTGAATTATATTCTAATTTGCAATACCCATATTGACATGCTCCCTCATACAATTGAAGATGCTGCCAAGAATATTGCCTGGCAAACAGGTTGGGCTTGTACAATCATTGTGGAAGGACTGATGCCTCAAGAAGGAGGTGCCATTCAAACTCTTATGTAAGTGACTTAACCCATCATTTCTCATAAATCTAACCTTCAAATTGATAGCTCAAATGAAGGAACTACATTAAAGGGTCAATAATTGGCCTAGTTTCTGTGAAGCTCATATAAGGATGATTTTCTATCACACTTTGATAGGTTTCTTGAAGCTGCTTATGGTGACAGTCTTAAAAGCATGCAGTATTCAGAGCTGATTGTTTGCAATAGATAAGAAGACTTGTGATTCCCAAGCATTGGAAGGTTGCTCACATGAAGCCACTCCTGCACCTGCTAATGTCAATACTACCCCTTCTGCATCTGCTGATGTCAACACTACCCCTTCTGCACCTGCTGATGTCATGACTACCTCTTCTGCATCTACTGTGAAGCTTTCTGATTATGGGAATGAATGAGCGAGTAATATTGCAAGAAATCTTCAATTATTACATGAACTGGAACTGGGTAAAGGGACTTTGAATTTGATTAACAAATCATCAAAAAAGAAGAAAATGAAGTAAGCAATATTTATTTTCTTTGACTATAAGGCTAATGCAAATGAAGAGCTGCTTCTGATGCTGGAGTCATGACAAGGGCACTGTCACCTGAGTTTCCACCAACTTCTAATGTTGTGGATTCAACCCAATTAACTGTTATGAAGGCAACCAAAACCATTCTAAATGCAGCATTGGTGATACCATCCTCTGCTTCCACACCTTCTAGTGGTGATATCATTGTACCCTAACTTCCTACAGCCAACAAAGCAGACAGTGCTGTCATTGCTATTCTACCTTTTTTGAAGAAGATTTTGGATGAAGGGTTTTGCATCAATCTAATGGAAAACTGGGTTGTGTTTGAGACTGAAAATCCACCAAAAACTGTAAGTGCTAGTTAATTACTGATTTACAATCTAATAGTAGCAATGTCTAGCATTTGCCTACCAAGAATTGACCTGGTGAGATTGGAGTATGGCTGAAGAATGGCTGGCAGCTACAAGCTGATCAAATGCCACAGTTGAAGAATATCCAAGATTTTGGCAATCACCGGTTTTCATGGTGAAAGGCTATCCAGCCAGGCTGGTGGGATGATGAATCCTTGCAGCTTATACCTTCTGACCCTTCATGGTCACAGCTGTTATGTGGTGGAGCAAATGGCTTTCTTGTTGTTATTCTTGCTTTGGCATGGTGGATGCAAGATAATACTTCTGATGATGATTCTGATTTGCCTTGCCTTAAAACAGCAGTGGTGGATGTTATTTGGACTTTGGTCCAGCTAAATATTGAAGCCAAAGAGGACCAGGGAAAAAAGCAAGGGATTGATGACACTTAAAATGGGCAATTGCCTGCCACAAAAAAGTATGTGGTGTTCTTTTTTTTAGATCAAAGTAACATTTATCAGATCTCAAACTACACATGCACATTAATTCTACTTTGTAGTATTCAATAAACTAGAATTATATTCATATTTTTTTGGCAATGTTTTCTGCTATGACTTAAAATAGAGTGAAGTGCTATTTATTCATTAGCAATGGTTTACAATAGTTCAAATATTATTTACAAGCATTAACAATAAGTCCCAGTACCATTTACAATGCTTAACAATGAGCCCCAGTACCATTTACAATGATTAACAATGTATTACAATGGGCCCCAGGACCATTTACAATGATTAACAATGTATTACAATAGATGCCAGTACTATTTACAATGATTAACAATGTATTACAATGGATGTCAGTGTTGAAATTAAATCTCTGACATATGCTGCATACATGAGGCAAACCATGCAGCACACACATGTTACTGCGCTTACTGCACATACATGTGGTAAACACATTCCTGAGTCATGTGACATCCTTACTATTATGTATATAAGGAGAACCTGTACCATAGTAGATATACAGTGTTCTTACCTCTGCTAAACCCTAGCTCTAAGACTAACTAAACCCTAGGTAGGTTATAAGGAACGTGTCATCTCTTCCCCTGTGCAGTGTATACTGCTCCAACAGTCAGTACCATTAACAATGATTAACAATGGGCCCCAGGACCATTTACAATGATTAACAAGTATGCCAGTACTATTTACAATGATTAACAATGTATTACAATGGATGTCAGTACCATCTACAGTGATTAACAATGGACCCCAGGACCATTTATAATGATTAACAATGTATTACAATGGGTGCCAGTACCATCTACAATGATTAACAATGTATTACAATGAGTGCCAGTACTAGTTACAATGATTAACAATGTATTACAATAGATGCCAGAATGATCAACAACATATTACAATAACCCCCAATATCATTAACAATGTATTACAGTTGGTTGTAGTACCATCTACAATCATTAACAATCATTAACAATAACATCTACTACATATGTCAGATATCTACTACAATGTCATTGTAATAAAACCATTGGTACTATGCACAATGATCTATCAACTAGCACCAATAGATTATTAACAATGATGCCAGCTACTATTGGGTGAGGAAGTATGGAGTCAGCAAAGGATTTGGGCACACTGTTCTTGTGGAAGGCCTCCATGAGGCGCTGGGAGATGTTTGAGGTGGCATGCACCTTATGTGAAGGGTTAATAGTAGTGCAGAAAATTTGGTCACCTTCCTTGATCTCTTCCACCTCCTCTTCATCATCATCATCATCAGATGCAAGATCTGGGACATTTTCCCAGTTCACATTGGCCACAGGCATTGGACCAGCACAATATTTTCAAGTGTACTGTAAGAGGACCTTTTGCCCTCAACATTTCTGTCTGCCTTCAGTGAAGCAAGTACAACAACGAGAGGGACAACAACTCATCATGACTTCACCTGTCACCCAGTCAACCTCAGAATTGTTCACAAAGCCATGGGTAGCCCAAAATTGCCTCCTGCTTCCCCAGTTGGGTCACAGTGAAGAGAGCCCATTCACTATGATCCTTGTACTGGAGGACTAGGTTGACAACCTCCCGAATCACCCCAGCTTCATTTGGGGAACCATCCACATTGTAGACAGGTATGGGGTCCAGATAGTGAGCAGGTATTAAGTTGTTTTTGTTGAACCAGGTGCGAATCAATGAAAAGGCCCATGGCACCTGAGTACAGGAGAGCAGAGACACCGAGTACTTGCCCCGTATCCATGGTCTGCAGCTCAATCTTCAATTCTAGGGATCATTGGGAGGGGGTGCTTGGTTAAAGGGGTGGGGGGCATGGGTGGTGGTAGGAGAGTGGAAATCTGCAGTAAATGCTGCATTTGTGAGTTGGCTTTTGTTACAGAGGGAAGCAGCCTTGTACCAAGCATTTATGTTATCATCTGCTGGGCATCTTTTCCAACAACATCTCTGCAATATGGTCTTGGATTTTCTGATTAAGACCTCAACAAAACTTCACCACCATGGGCAACCCACTCCCATACCTCACCATGTCTACCAGGTCTCAAAACTCATTGATGTAGTCATCCACTGATTGATGTGCTTGATAGTAGGAAGTGGATTTGAGGTGCATTACAGCTTGTTGGCATTCATTGAGGGGGCAGAAGTGTCATATGAACTCATCACAAAAGTCCCCCAGGTGGAGAATGGAAGGGAGCCATGCTCCTTGGTTTGGCATAATATATGGTCAATGTAGAGATAAGCGCACTCATATTTCATGTACATGAGGGCCCAATAGATTTTAGCAGCATCATCCATGAATTGGTTTGGGCATAGACTAATGCATAACTTGCAGGATTCAAGGAAAGCATGTCCATGGGAACACACACCATTGAATTCTGCAGGGGGAGCAGGTTTAATGTGCATGTCTTCGCTTTGGTGTGCATTGAGTGATGCATGCACGCTCAGTGCACTAGGGGTTGAAATGGATGGGGTGGGTTCGACTGGAGAGTTCTAATGAAGGTTTCAATAGTAGATGTAAGTATATCAATTTGTGCATGAATTCCAGCAACATTGCCTTCAAGCACATCAATGCACTTTAGAGTGTCCATAGTGCTAGGTGGCAGGTCAGGTGAAAAGCAGTGCACACTAAATGCAGGAGTGTCTGGGATGGTGTGTAGGGAGTTTGTGGAGCTCTGGGAGTTATCTTCTACTCTGTACCTGCCTATCTTGGCAGAGTGTCCAAGATTTTGAGCCTTAAGAGAGAGTTTTCTACTGTAAGGGCAATCTTAAAGCCTCACTTAATAGTGAGCTAACAGAGGGGAATCCAAAGTTAACATTATACTACATAATACAAACACTTCAGTCGCACCTAACAGAAGGGAATCCAAAGAGAAAACTCTAAGGACCCATCTATTGATGCCCAGGATATGTGATAGAGCCAAAAATCAAATAGTAAGCTAAAAATATCAAAAAGGTGAAAATGGGTGAATCAAGCTGTGGAATGACATCACCTTCATGGGTAAATGTACAGAAGGGGTCCCGCCTCCAATAATAAAACTGTCAACCTGTACCAACATGGAAAAAGCTGAAATATAATCATAAAATAGGAATAAAATCATAGAAAATCATAGAAAAGGCAGAATAGAGTGAAATAAAATAAAAATAAAATATGGGATGAACACAGAACATTGCCCAGATGCCTCACCTCCCCTTACACTTACAATTTCTTTTGTAGTAGACCAGTCATGGTCATAATTCTCTCACAAGGTGATGAAAAAACCTGACCTGACCAGACCTCAAAGCTCTAGAGCTGAAGGTGCAATACTGAATAAGAGTGTGGCTGCTGGTGCTGCATCTGGGGACTGTTTCCACCATTCATTGATGTGTTCCTTGATAAACCTGCCAGGGATATTTTAAGCCATAAACTGTCCATTTGGAAGTATGATCTTTCCTTTCTAGTTCTGCTTACACTTTCCTTTGTTCAGGTACAACTGACAAACTGAACAATTGGGGATAAAATGGCCTGATAGACCACAAAATATACAAAGGAGCTTATTAATATGTGCCTGTCTGTCTGTCAAATTAGTGCAAGGAGCTGTAGTCAATTTTGTACCTGTGATAATGTGTGATTTGCATAGCAATGGTGCTAGGAAACCATTCAAACATTGCATTCAAGTCTTTGGCTTTAATCATAATGGTTCTTGGTGGTAGTGCTGATATTTGATGTTGAGTTCTATGAAGAGGCCAATTAATGGAGTACCAAGTTCAATGTATTTGAGCCTGCCAGAATGAACTTCACCATTAATGTTACTTGACCTGGAAATCCAAACAAAACTCACTAAAAAGGTCTCGAATGGGTATAATGCAAGTTAGAGGAAGGGTGCAAGGTGGTACTAAATATCACTGCTGTTACCCAAGGATGGGGAAACTAAGTTTGAAGAGGTCCAATAATATTTGATGAGGTTTGAGGACATACAAAGGTCTGCAAAGTGCTTCAAGGAAAGTTTGAGGATGTTCGAGGGTTTTGTAAAGAATGAGGATGGTTTTGACAGATGCTGAGGATAGACTATAGAGAATTTGGGAAGGTTTCAAGAGACAATAGATGATAGACGATAGTTTCGAGAAGCTAGTATGGAAAGTTCAAAGAAGTTCATGGTAATATGCTAAACTTTGGGACCAAGGCCAGAGGCTTGGACTCAAGAGAATAGCTCTTGTGCCATTGGGTTTTGAATCTTGAATGTTGAGAAGCCCAAAAAATTCTCTAGAGACTTGTTAGCCATGAAATTGAGAAGAAGGTATTGATATGATGAGTGGTGTTAGATTGGGAGGGTAAGCAGCATGATACATCAATGCATCATGAAATTCAAATTTTTGCTTGAGATCAGTCAAGATCTTGAATCTTGAATCGACTTCCTATTATAGAAGAGTAACTGGGAAAGGAAATATTCTGGATTGCTGACATATGTTCTTTGAACAAAATTGTAATGCTATGGGATTCTAAACTCAGTTGTACTGGTCCCTCTACATCAATGCTTGCTCATGTTAAGGAAATGGTCACCAGTCTACATAGCAAGCAGCATGTTGAGAAACAGACTGTAGCATACATAGAAAGCAAAATACAACATAAAAATGAGATTGCATGCATCACATCATGACTCAGGGAAATCCCAATTAGGTAGGGAGTTGGTATTACATATCTGATCTCTGCACTGACAATGAATGTGTTCCAAGTTAGGCTATGTGTCACATTCCATATTGATTTTCCTTGTTGATTGCTACCACTGCATCAAAATCATTGTAGTTATCATCCATGATTGTACAAGAGAATGCCATTATACTATATATCCTGAAGCTCCAAAGAAACCCCATGCTTTCTCTGCCATAATATTCTGACATGCATGACCTATCATGGAAAGAGAAATGTCCTGCCAGTGGTGGTGAAGGAAGGCCTTGATTGATGAGAATGGTTGCTCAATTGGATTGAGATCAGGAGAGTAGGATGGGAGGAAGATAGGCTTGCACTCTGGGGGAGATGTCAATAGAAATTGAGTACAAATTGCAAATTACTTATGTGCATTGTCTTCTACAAGTGCTCATACTTCCTCAGAATGGTGGATGCTACAATTGTCAAGAATGAGAACACTGTGAGGACCAGGATATGAGTTATTTAGAGGAATCTGAAATAAAGATATGCTAAATAATTTTTTTAGAGTGGGATGAGCAGTCCTAACTCACAATCAGTAGGGCTGCACACCATCCATATTATGGCCATGGCCATACAATGCATGGTATGTTGACAGATACAGTTGACTGTATACCATCCATATATTTAATTTTCAGAACCTCTGATGGTATGGTATGGGTACTGATACGGTGATGATACTTGACCTGGAAACCTAACAAAAATCTGTTAAAGGCTTAAGAAGTATAACACAGGCTAGAGGAAGGATGCGAGTTGGTACTAAATATCACTGCTAATACCAAAACATTGTGTTTAGTGATGCAAAATGGTAGGGGATGTTGTGAATAGTCTTTAAAGGCATATGAAGATGTTCTAAAGAGTTTGAAATAGGTTCAAAGATGTGCAAAATAGTTCGAAGTACATTCAAATCAGTTCAAAGTTGTTTGAAATGAGTTTGAGGAGGTTCAAAGATGTCTGACTAGTGGCAAGATATGTTGAGAAATAAATATAGCAAATAAGAAGTGGTTTTCAAGTGGTGATAGGTGATAGGTGACAAGTTGAGAGTGAATACAAAAGTTTGAAGAAGTTAACAATATTTTGCAGAACTTTAGAGATACGACATGAGCTAAGACTCAAGAGAACTGCTCTTAAATCTGATGGTAGTGGAGAGGGTAACTTATTCTCCCTTTTTCTAAGTAGCTAGTGCAAGTCTATATACATTTTGAAGAGATAGTACCAAAAAGGAAATATAACATATGGAGAACAAGGGGCAATATATGCAACAATAAAGGACTTTGTAAAATGTAAAACAAATGAGAAATGATAATAATTGAAATGTACATTGTCCTAGTATAGTAGGAGTTCTTGTCCTATTGCTTTAATATATCATTGAAACATAAAACCGTACTTATCGCATTCTGGATCTCTTGTCATCTCTCTTCATGTCCGGTGGTGCTTGATATGCAACAAAAAGGCTTGTTCTGGATGTGCAGTGTGCATTGAAAGTGTTTTAAAACAGCTATATGGTGATACAGCTCCCTATCGCCCTGTGCACATACTATGGCATTTTTTGTGATTGTGCACACCTCCTAGATGGCTTCCACACACTTTGCACAGCACACTTTCATGTGCTTTTGTGCACCTTTGCATGCTTCCATGCACTTTTTCATGCCTTTGACCACTTAGGTGCACTTTTGTGCACCTTTTACTCTTCTACTGTGCTTTTGGATCCCCCATAGCTGCCTGCTGTCGTGTGCCCTAAATGCACCCTGTTACACTTCAAACTGCCTGTGCACACCCCCCCCCCCCACACTCTCTATCTGCCTTTTACAGTTATTGCGTGCTCACTGCACCTTGGTGCACTCCTTTTATGCTTTACCTGCAACTCACATTCTCTGCTGTGCACTCATTGCACAATCCCTATCACACACACAACAATCCACCACACCAATTGCACTGTGCATTGTGGCTTCCAGCTTACTGGCACATTTATTCAAGGTGCACCATGATTCCAACACGAGTGAACTGCATATTCTCACATAATTGGGGCACTTTGCACCTATTTGGCATTGGACTGTGCACACTTGGGTGCTTTCATGTAATCCTGGTGCTTTTGCACTATTTGGCCTTGCACAGCATCTCCTTATAGTTCTCCCACATTTCTAATCAGCATTGCCTTATCTGGTAACCAGCAGGTTGATCATGTCATTATTACTAAGGCACAGCACACTGATGATGCTTGACCTGGAAACCTAGCAAAAACCCGTTAAAATGCTTATGAAGTATAACTCAGGCTAGAGGAAGGATGCAAGTCAGTACTAAATATCACCGCTAATACCAGAATGTTGTTTTTAGTGATTTGAAATGGTGAAGGTTTGTGGCGAAAAGTCTTTAAAAGTGTACAAAGATGTTCAAAAAAGTTTGAAAATGGTTCGAAGACGTGCAAAGTAGTTCAAATTAGGTTTGAATGGGTTCAAAGTTGTTCGGGTGAGTTCGAGGAGGTTTGAAGGTGTTCGACTGGTGTCAAGATATGTTCGACAAACAAATATAGCAATTAAGAAGTGGGTTTTGAGTGGCAATAGGCAATGACGAGTTGAGAGCGAATATGAAAGTTCGAGGAAGTTCACAATATTTTGCAGAACTTCTGAGATATGATGTGAGGTAAGACTCAAGAGAACTGCTCTTAAATCTGACTGTAGTGGAGAGGGTAACTTATTCTCTGTTTTTCTAAGTAACTAGTACAAGTTTATATACATTTTTGAAGAGATAGTACCAAAAAGGGAACTAAAATTTGTGTAAAACATGAGGCAATATATCAAACAACGAGGACTTTGTAGATCATAAAATAAATGAGAAATGATAAATAATTGAAAGATACATGCCCCCATATGGTAAAAGTACTTATATTTTGCTTCAATATATCAATGAAACATAAAACTGCACTTATCACATCCTAAATCTCTTGTAATCTCTCCTCGTGTCCGGTAGTGCTCAATATGCAGTGAATTGGCTTGTTCTGAATGTGCAGCATATATTGAAAGTGTTTCAAGACAGCTATATGGCAGCCAATATTATTCAAAGTAGTACGAAGTTGTTTGAAGTCATTCGAAGTAGTGCAAAATAAATCAAAAAGAATTTGAAGTTGATTTTGTAGTGTTCATAGCAGTTCGGAGAGTCTGTCATAGTGTGTCAATACGATTGAGAACTTCTCCAGACCTTAGAGTGTGCAGTGGACCTATCATCCTCCCCCTTACTGAAATCCTAACTGTCCCAGTTAGCTGATCGAAGTCACATGCAAAATGTGTGATCTGGGTGAGGAAATTAGTGAGGTTCAATATATTGCTCATTCTTCCATATCACCTCCTACATTCATCAACTCTTACTTCTATAATGTCTCTCCTTGTTGAACTCAATGCTGAAATGCTTGAATATGCAAAATCGATGCCTGAGCATGGCATCGCTGAGGACTCGGATTTCGAACTGTGGGGGAAGGGTTTTTGTGCAAAAATGGTACATCTGTCACTGATCGATTCATAGTTAAAGATGCTAAAATGTTTCATGTAGGCAGAATATGATGAACTCACCAAAGATCTTGGCGAAGAATGCGACATGGCTGTTCAAAAGGTCATGGATGAAGTATTTGAGCTGTATAAACTGATGGTGCAACACGAATGGATTTCGTGGGGCAGAGAGCTATTGTTCATAGATTTGGCTGAGGAGATAGAATGCAGAAGAAGGGAGAAGGAAGAAAAGCGGGTTAGAGAGGAGCAGGAGGAGGCGAAGAGGGTGGGAATCGAAGGTTGGAGGAAGGCATTGGCAGATGCTCGAAATGTGGCTCTTGTTGCATTTCGTGTGAAGACGATTTCAAAGGAGAATTTGAAAAGACAGATTGCGAAGTTCGAGGCTGAATTAAAGCTGATCGAAAGGGTGGAGGGAGGCAAGGATGACAAAAATGACAATGAAGATGAGCTGCCCATGGTGAGGGTGGCAAAGCTAAAGGTGGTCAAGATCGAGAGCGAAGATGATGAGGAAGAGGAGGTCATGGGGGTAGAGGCTGTGAAGTGGGCACCAGTTGAAACAAGCAAGTTGCTCAATTTCGAAGGTCCAGTAAGTGCTTTCTCTTATGTTCGAAGATGTTTCACACTGCTAATTACTTTTGTAGTGCGACCGGTGTGCTGGGTTTAAATCCCAGCCACAGTGTGTTGTTAGGGAGGGTGCTGCAAAGTGTTCGAAGTGCACCCAGGAGGTGCAATGCTATTACTGGGCAGGGTTGTTGAGGCGAGGCCTTCAAAAAGGCGAAGCAAAGAAGTTTGTAAGTGCAAAATGAGATTCGCACCCCAGACAAGGTATGAAAAATATTCGAGATTGTTTTGAAGAGCTTACTAACTGGTTTTTGAACTTTGTAGTGCATAGAATTCAGGTCATGGACCCTTTCAAAGATGGTGAGCAAGTTGCAGGGCCATCCAAGCCATTGACACTGAAATCAAAATAGAAAAAGTGATTGTCGAAGGGCAAAGCAAAGGAGGTACAAGTTGTCGAAAGGGTAGAAGGAGTTGATAATGCATTGATAGGTCCACTGTGCACGCTAAGGTCTGGAGAAGGATTCAACTCATATCAACACATTACAACATACACTCTAAATCACTATGAATGCCATGAAATCAACTTCGAACACTTTTCGATGAGTTTCACATTATTTTGGATGACTTCGAACTATTTCGAACCATTTCACGACACTTTGAATGACTTCGCAGCATTTAGAATGACTTTGGCTGCCATATAGTTGTCTTAAAACACTTTCAATACACGATGCTCAACTGGAGTGAGCCATTCAGTCACATATTGAGCACTACCAGATGCAAGGAGAGACGATAAAAGAATTAGGGTATGATAATGGCAGTTTTGGGGTTTCAACAATCTATTGAAACAACAAGAGAAGTACTCTTACTATATGGCAATACTGAACGTTTCACTTATTATCATTTTTCATTTGTTTTATGTTTTACAATACCTTTATTGCTGTGCATATTGTCCCTTGTTCTACAATTGTTATTATTTTCTTTTTAGTATTATTTCTTCAAATTGTATATAGACTTGTATTAGTTAGTTAGAAGAAAGAACAAGCAATGGGGAACAGCACAACTTACCCTCTCACTTATCATCAGATTTAAGAGTCATTCTCTTGAGTCATATCTTTGCATCATATCTCTAAGTTCTGTGAAATATTGTGAACTTCCTCAAAACTATTGTATTTGCTCCTCATGTTATTGCACATCGCCTATCGCCATTTGAAAAACACTTCACATTCATTATACTCGCTCCTTGATAAACCTCGAACCTCTTCAAACCTACTTCAGACTATTTCACACATCTTCAAACCTATTTCAGACTCTTTCAAACACCTTTGTATGCCCTTATAGACTATTCACAACTCAATTCGTCCTTTTGCATCACTAAACACAACTTTTTGGTCTCAGTGGTGATATTTAGTACCAACTTCCACCCTTCCTCTGACTCATGTTATACCATCCGAAGCCATTTAGTAGGCTTTGTTTGGGTTTCTGGGTTGAGTATCATCAGCGTGGGTTGTTCATCATAGCTTGATTGCTGTGAAATTAGTGCAGAAAAAAGTTGAGATGGAGGTATTGGGAAGGGAGGTAGAGGCATTGGAGGAGATGTTGGAAGAGTAGAACTTTTTGTTTCTGTTGCTCTATTTCAAATTATCTTTAAATGTCTTTGGAAAGTAAGGTGAAGAAGAAATAAAGATGTAATGAATGAAAAAAAATGACTTTTAAGGAAAGGCTCAGTAGTTCATCATAGCTAAAAAACCCTTTGGAGTTTGCATGACCACACTATGATGTGATATCGTGACTTGTATCATACACTAGAGGCAATCAAAATCTGGGTAAGTAATTGTGAAAAAGAAAAGGGAGGATATTTATTCATTTTCAATGTCCTGAAAATCTTTGAAGGTATCTTTGTCGAAGTTTGAACTTGTTCGAAGTTGTTTGAGGCACTCGGAGTCAAATATCAAGGAAATTTGGTGGAAGGGAAATTGATTTTCGAGCAAGGTATGGTAGCAGACAAAATGGGGCAATAGGTCTATGTAGTACTGACCCATCGAGTTTGCAGAGAATATAAGCCCCTCCATAGTTTCATTCGATAATGACAAGAGGGCCAACATATCATGGTTTCATCTTGCGATTGAGGGAAGTCTCGATTTGCATGTTTCAAAGTAGCACTAAATTTCCTTTTGCAAAGTTGTAGTCATGCATCATATGTTTGTGAGCAAATTCAAAGCGTTTCGCAGCTTTGATTCGAGATGCATAGACCTTCGAATATAACACTTCAAGGTTGTTCAATCATTTTTGTAATGCTATGGCTCATCGAGCTATGAGATTGGTTGTCGATAAGATTGAATCGGGTGGCAGTTGTAAGTATGTTGCCTCAGAGATGTCGAGGGGTATTAGAGGATATGCTCCTGTAACTGTGAAGTAAGGAGAACAACCCATGCATTTACAAACTGTGACTCATTCTGCCCAAAATACTGAGTGTGCCCCTGCTGACCATTTTGCTTAATCTCCATCGACAGCTTTGAATAAGGATTGTCAAACGTCAAAGTGGGCTCATTCGATGAGTCCATTGGTGTGCAAATTATAACCACTAATTTGAATATGGTTAATGTGATATTATTTCACAAGATATTCCATAGCTGCAATAAATGCAGCACCATTGTCAGTTACAATTTTGTACAGTGACTCACAAAACTGAGTCAATGTTTTGCACTTTTTGATTCATTGTTGAATAGCTTCCCATAAACAACAAAACCAAACAAGGTATTGGTGTACCGAATAACATACATGATCAGGGCTACCAAACAAACAAAGAATTATGTAATTTTAATCATCCCTCATGGAGATATGATTATTTTAATTCAGGGACTCATTGACTCAGTTTTGTGAGGGGTAGTCAGAAATATTAGAATCTGATGCTCCACCAACTGTATAATGTCAAAAACTTGACAGATGGTTTCTAAGGTGATGTGACCCTTGATGGGACCTTAAATTATAGTATTTAATTAGGACTAGCATTCTTCATACTTCAATATTCTCCAATGCATCCCATCTCCTCTGCTCAGAAGGAAAACATTCTTTTCCTGGCCTCCAATCATTATTCTACCCACAATATTGCCTCTAAACTCAACCTCAGCCAGTCTAGTGTATCCAGAACACTCAGGGCTCTCCATCCAAACCTGGATTCCCCCTCTGGTGGTCATCCTTCTAAGCTCTCATCTACCTCTCAGAGAGCCATCCTTACCCAAATCACCACTGGCAAGGCTGCAAATGCTGTTCAGGCCACCCATTACATCAACAGCATCATCCCCACTCCAGTCTCCTCAGAAACAGTCAGAAGAGTTCTTAGAAAAAACTCATTCAAGGCTGTGGTGAAGAAGAAAAAGCCTTTGCTTAGTATAAGGCATAGGAAAGCAAGATTGGCTTTTGCTCAGAAGTATAGAGAGTGGACTGTGGAGAACTGGAGAAGGGTTATTTGGTCAGATGAGACTAAAATTAACAGGTTTGGGTCAGATGGGAGAGAGTGGGTTTGGAAACAGAAGGGAGAGGGGCTGATTGAGAGAGAGGTGCAGGGAACTGTCAAATTTGGGGGAGGAAACATTATGGTATGGGGGTGTATGAGATGGAATGGAGTGGGGCATCTTGCAGAGGTTGAAGGGAGGATGAATGCTGACCAGTATGTGTCCATTTTGAAGGACCATATCCTGCCTAGCTTGGAGGAGAGTGGAATTTCTGGAGAAGAGGTGATTTTTCAACAAGACAATGACCCCAAGCATACCTCAAAAAAGGCCAAGAAATGGATGGAGAACAACAATATTACTCTTCTGGATTGGCCTGCCCAATCTCCAGACCTCAGCCCCATTGAACATCAATGGGTTCACCTCAAGAACCAGTTAGACAAGTATCCAACAGCACCAAAAGGAATTTGGGAGTTATGGGAAAGAGTAGTGGAAGAGTGGAATAATATTCCATCAGAGGTGTGTCAGAATTTGATTGAAAGCATGCCTAGAAGGTTGGGAGCAGTAATTAAGGCCAAGGGAGGTCATACAAAATACTAGAATTACAATTTATCATAATATTAATACCACCTCACAAAACTGAGTCAATGAGTCCCTGAATTAAAATGATCATATCTCCATGAGGGATGGTTAAAATTACATAATTCTTTGTTTGTTTGGTAGCCCTGATCATGTATGTTATTCAGTACACCAATACCTTGTTTGGTTTTGTTGTTTATGGGAAGCTATTCAACAATGAATCAAAAAGTGCAAAACATTGACTCAGTTTTGTGAGTCACTGTATAATTGCCCAGAGACATGGCATTTTCACATCGAAGTTTTTGCCATTCTGGATAGGTCATTGGTGAGCATTGACCTTGTACAATGTATTTGAATCCATTCGAAGGTGGCATTTGCATCGTGTTGATATAGACTTTGCTGAAAAGGGGTGCTGGAGTGGTGACTGTGGGCAGAATTAGAACATTTCATGTCTGTCAAATTTGGCATAGGTGGCAGGTTCGAATATACCATGCGATGTCAGCTTTCATGTTCAGCCACCAAAATTGAAGGGTGATAACTGATTTAGTAGCAAAAACCATTTTGTGTCTGATGTCATCATGAGCTGCACGAATGATTTTGAGACGACATTCTGGAGGAGCAACAATTTTGTGAGCTCCATGGGAGTCTTTTCTCCATAGTTTGCCTGAGTCTAAAAAGAATTCAGTGCAATATCAAATAAAGGTAGCATATTCTGCATCTGATAGATCAGGGGGTCACACCAAGTCATGTAACCATTAGTAATCTTTAATTGTTTAATTTCACGTTGATGATACTCAACCTGGAAACCCAAACAAAACCTACTAAATAACTTCAGATGGTATAACACGAGTCAGAGAAAGGGTGCGAGTTGGTACTAAATATCACTGCTGAGACCAAAATGTTGTGTTCAGTGATGTGAAAGGATGAATCGTGTTGCAAATAGTTTGTAAGAGCATATGAAGAAGTTCGAAATAATTTGAAATCGATTCAAAGTTGTGCAAAATAGTTTGAAGAAGGTTTGAAGAGGTTCGAAGTCATGCAAAGTAGTTCAAATAAGTTCGAATAAGTTCAAAGGGGTTTGAGGTATATTGAAGAGCAAGTTTAATGAATGTGAAGTGTTTGTCAAATGGCGATAGGTGATGGGCGATAAAACAAGAAGTGAATATGATAGTTTCGAAGAAGTTTGGGATATTTCACAGAACTTAGAGATACGATGTGAAGATAAGACTCAAGAGAACTGCTCTTAAATCTGACAATAAGGGAGAGGGTAACTTCTGCTGTGTTCCCCATTGCTTGCTATATTTTTCTAATTAGCTAATACAAGTCTATATACAAAATGAAGAGATAGTACTAAAAAGGAAATAAGAACATGTGTAAAACATGAGGCAAATATATCAAACAATGAGGACTTGTAGATCATGAAACAAATGAGAAATAATAGATGATGATACATATAGTGTTCCCATATAGTAAAAGTACTTCAATATATCAATAAAACACAAAAACGCACTTATCACATTCTAACTTTCTTGTACTCTCTCCTTGTGTCTGGTAGTGCTCAATATGCAACTAAATGGCTCACTCTGGTTGAGCATCGTGTATCGAAAGTGTTTTAAGATAACTATATGGCAGCCGAAGTCATTCTAAATGCTGCGAAGTCATTCAAAGTGTCATGAAATAGTTTGAAGTCATCTGAAATAGTGTGAAATAGTGCGAAAATGATTTGACGTCAATTTCGTGGTGTTCATAGCGATTCAGAGTGCATGTCATAATGTCTCAATACGAGTGGGAATGTTCTCCAGACCTTAAAGCACATATTCAACCTATCAACATTATTCATTCGTGGGACATCATTATAGGTGAGGTTCTCCCCCTTACTGAAATTCGAAGAGAGGGAGAGGGTCGAAATTTGATGTGAAGTAAATGTCGGGTTGTAATAAAATTTATTTGTTGTACAAAACCATGAAGACAGTCGATCCAGTCTCCAAAATTATCTTTGTTGTCAAGCTGAACATTTTCATCTTGTGGGGGGCATCTCAAAAGTCCGTCAGGACCATGGTGTGTCCCTGCAACATAGACTAATGTAAAGTGAAAGATTAGAATGGATACAATCCATCGATTGATGCTAGCGCTAGGTGTGATATCAGGATTTGAAAGCATGCCTTTAATATATCATGCATCAACTTCAATGATAAGCCTTCCAACTCCTATTAGGTACAATCGTAGTGCTCCAAGAGCGCGATATAGACTGTAAAGTTCGAGTTTTGGCTGCGAAAATCAGGATTTATGGTCATTAAGCGTAATTGATCCAAATCGACTATAATATTATTTTCGAGGGTTTTTGGGATCACATTGAGTGAGAAAGAATCCAATAGTGATGTTCAAAGTGTCGACTGATAGAATAATTGAAGCTGAAGATGAGTAATTGATAGCTCAAATTGCGGGGGAATTGATTAGAGCTGCTTTCAAATCTTCTTGGGCTGCTATTTGTTCTGCTCCAAATTTGAAAGGAACATCTTTTTGGGTGAGTTGGATCAGTGCTGCAGCTCATTGAGCAAAATTTCAAATAAAGATATGACAAACTCCAATGGTTCCTAGGAATGCTTTGACTTTGGTGAGGCTTCAACATGGTCCCCACTTGCTAACAGCTGCGATTCGAGTAGGGTCAGCCATATGACCTTCGATATTGCATCGATGCCCTAAAACAATTATTTCGGGGATGCAAAGATAGAGTTTTGGACCTGAAAACGTTCCTCCACAATACATGCACTGTATCCGATTTAAATTTTTGAAGTGCTCCCAGACAAAGCATCAAATAGCTGGATTGTCAGAAATCATTTTGTAGGATCCACCGATCATTCTATATTGTGATTTCAGACCCTTAACTAGTGTGTCATCGATGTAAGGGATGGTGATATGAGGAATTTTGGGCTGTAGAATAAATGTCACATCGTCATGTAGGATAGGGACAGAATTTGTCCAACCCATGGGTAGGGTAATGATGCAAAGTGCTCCCAATGGTGTCTGAAACATTGTCAGATTGTGAGATGATTCTGTGACTTTCCTTTCATCAAATGCCACATAAAGATCCAACATTCCTCTACAAGATCATCCCCTGAATTGTTCTGCTAAATGTTTGGGTATTGGTACAATGCCTGAGTGCTGGATCATTACTTGGTTAAGTAGTTTGAGACTGTGGACAAGTTGAAGCAATTTTGCATCCTTTTTTGCAATGCAAAACCATTGTGATCAGTATGAAGAGTTCGATGGTTTGTATACTCCTGCTTCTATCTTCTTTTTCAGTATTTCACATATCTGTTCATACAAACCTGGAGGTATAGGAATGTTTTGCTCAACCCATGGAGTGTGAGGAATGACAGGAAACTCTATAGGAGGGAAAAAGTCAGAGCAAAAACTTCCTTGCTCTTGTTCTGTCCATGCAAAAGCTGTTTCCTGATTTCGAATAAAATCATGCATAAGATTTCATTCCTCTGGCCATAGAAAATCGCCAGGATGATTCTTGTTGGTAATAGCTTTATGTTCGAGTGAATATCACAAAGTGGGGATGAATGATGGTGGATGAGGATTTAATTTTGGCATGTTTTCGAGAGGGTCACCAGTAATTGTTCGAATAATGTGAAATCGGTCAGATAGCTCGGTAATAACTGGGCAAATTTTTTGTGTGATAGGTTTGTATTTCTTTTTTGACACCATGAAAATCAGATATGAGGAGTTGATAATAGGCATAGAAGGTGTAGATGTCACCATCGAGGTCGATAAATATGTTTTGTATTGATGACTGGCTGTTAAATATAAATTCACAAGGATTGAAGAATGAGAAATGGATTTCAAGGAGTTTGAGGACTCCATATTGGGAATATTCACAGTGCATTCGATAGTGATAGATAAATTAGAGGGATCAAATGAGATAATGAAAGCACACTGGTCAATGTCCGAAATTTCATCCTCTAGTTGCAAAAATCCTTTTGACAGTGATTAGAACAGGGAATTGTGGGGATCGTGCATGATAATGTTGAATTAGGATCATATATCGTGATTGTCTGAGCCTCATTTCTGTAGTTTTTAATGGTGCTTTTCGGTGAGCACGTGAAATGGTCGACCAAGTAAGATAACATAGGCTGGGTCACAAATTATGTGAATTTGCATGAATAGCATGATACTCCCCACTTTGCAAGGCACATTTCATGCTAAACCCAAACTTTTGTCAATGCCTCCATTAGCCGATTGGAGTGGGATATGGATTGAAGGATTGTAAGTGAGGCCAAGTTCATAGCAAATTTCTTCGGACATTGCAATAATCGAAGAGCTGGGGTCTATGACACTTTTGACTGGATTCCTTCTATTAACATTTATAATAATTGACCTAATCGAATGGGATTCCTTCGCAGCGATGAAGGGTTCTGGAATATCACCCAGTCAAAGACTGTTAATATAAGTTTCAAATGGATCATCAATTACAAAAATCTCATCATTAAGCAGATTTGTGGCATTATTTCCTTCGGACTGCTGAATTCGACATGGAGTAACCTGTTCCTTCCATTTTGTACAAACTTCAGGCAATAGAGACAACAATTCCTCAGGTGTTAGTGTGATAATTGGCATCTTCATCGAATGAGTGAAAACATCTGCCATGATTTTATCCCTTTGAATCAGGGCTTGGGTATGGTGCGAAGGACCATTTTTGGCTTTACCTTTCACAGTTGATCCGAAGTTTCATTTGTGTGGTGGTAGGTACAAATTTTCTTTTGCAGCAGTGTAAGGATGAATGACCAGCTGCGAAGTTGTTTCTGAAGTTGAAGATGATGCCGAAGTCGAGGTTGGTAGGTTTGTTGCCATAGATGAGATAGATGATGTGGGTACTTGTGGAGTTAATTGTTTGACTGCCACAGTGTTTGGGGAGACCGAAGGTTGAAAGACAGGGACTGTTGGTATGCTCGAATTAGTTTTAGCAAAGGCCCTACCACTTCGCAAAGCATATATCTCTTGTTCGAGCTTTGCGATGCGATCTTCAGGTGTCCTGGATTATTCAGAAACTTGGTAGATGCCTCTAGGTGGTGTCAAAGTAGCCGTTGAAGTTGCAATGTTGTACATGAGTGATGACGCAGTTGTAGTTGAAGGATTTCATTGAGTCTATTCATCAATTTTGTCTTTGATAAAGCAACCAGGAATGTTTCGAAAGGTGAACCATCCATTTGGAAGGACAATTTTTCCTTCATTGTTCTTTTTACACTTTCCTTCATTGATATAGGATTGGCAAACCAAGCAGTTGCTAATGAAATGACCGGTGAGTCCACAAAAGACACAAGCTAAATGTTCGAGCTGGTCCGAGCAAGATCCACTGTTAGTTTGAGGAGGATTAGTGGGTTTTGAACCTGCTAGAGCCATGACGAGTGTGGTTGCAAATTTTTCGAGAATTGCTGATAAGTTGTCTGATTTGATCTGTGTCGAAGATGTCGAAGTCAATGCCAAGGTTTCTGAAGACTGTAATGATGCTGAATTTAAACTAATTGATTCTGCTAAAACAAATTTCGCTGCTGTGTAAATGTCGTCGAGTGGGTAGGAGTCATCCAGATAGTGGTCAGGAAATTTGAGTTCAAGTCATCATGCAATTTGTGACCATAAACCCAGTTGAAAACTTTGAACAAACGCTCTACTTTGTTCTGCCTCCGAAATTCGGCCTTTAGAGAGTAGGAACTTTGTAATGTTGTAGAACGACCTGTAATATAATCCTAAGTTGCTCACATTAAAGATACCCATTCGAAGTTGTTCGCCAATGAGTTTGTCCATGTCCAAAATCAACCATTTTCAATTATCTTTGGAACCAGGATATAGTCTGTGGATTGCGACACAAAAATCTTGAAATGAAGTGCCAGTTTCATATTTGGAAATTGATTCCCAGAGTTTGGACATATCGATATTGACATATTGAGAGGCATGCTTCTTCATAAGTTCTGGATCCATAACATTATAGTCAATAAAGAGTATTTTGAGCTCGTTAAAGTATCGACGTAGCTCTCGAGCTTGAGTAGGGTCGAATTTAGCTGCTGTGGAATGTCCACAAGCTGGCATTGTCCATTGGGTGGCCATAGATGTACCGATTTGAGGAGTTAGAACCTGAGCGAAAGATGGTAGATATGTCAAAGTGGCTGAAATAATGAATGATGTAGTAGACAATGAGGAAGAAGAGGAAGATGAGGTTGGAGATGAGGAAATAGATAAAGGAAACAGACGATGATGTGTAGATTTGGCATCAGAGACAGGAATTAGAATATTTCCCAATTGTTCGAGAGATTCGAAGGCATGGTGAGTCTCAATTCTAAGGTTTCGAGCTTGGGTTGGCCTAAGGTGGGAGATTCGAGATGGATTAGGCGATGAAATGATTTAGAAACCCCTCGTGGTGGGCTCCAAAATGATGATGCTCGACCTGGAAACCTAGCAAAAACCTGTTAAAAGGCTTATGAAGTATAACTCAGGCTAGAGGAAGGATGTGAGTCAGTACTAAATATTACCACCAATACCAGAACATTTTTTTTAGTGATTCTAAATGGTGGTAAAGGTTTGTGGTGAAAAGTCTTTAAAAGTGTACAAAGATGTTCAAAAAAGTTTGAAAATGGTTCGAAGACGTGCAAAGTAGTTCAAATTAGGTTTGAATGGGTTCAAAGTTGTTGGGGTGAGTTCAAGGAGGTTTGAAGGTGTTCAACTGGTGTCAAGATATGTTTGACAAACAAATATAGCAATTAAGAAGTGGGTTTTGAGTGGCGATAGGCGATGACAAGGTGAGAGTGAATATGAAAGTTCGAGGAAGTTTGCAATATTTTGCAGAACTTCTGAGATGCAATGCGAGGTAAGACTCAAGAGAACTGCTCTTAAATCTGACTGTAGTGGAGAGGGTAACTTATTCTCTGTTTTTCTAAGTAACTAGTACAAGTTTATATACATTTTTGAAGAGATAGCACCAAAAAGGGAACTAAAACCTGTGTAAAACATGAGGTGATATATCAAACAATGAGGACTTTGTAGATCATAAATAAATGAGAAATAATAAATAATTGAAAGATACATGCCCCCATATGGTAAAAGTACTTATCTTTTGCTTCAATATATCAATGAAACATAAAACCGCCCTTATTGCATCCTAAATCTCTTGTAATCTCTCCTCATGTCCAGTAGTGCTCAATATGCAGTGAATTGGCTTGTTCTGAATGTGCAGCATATATCAAAAGTGTTTCAAGACAGCTATATGGCAGCCGATGTTATTTGAAGTAGTATGAAGTTGTTCGAAGTGTCATGAAACATTCGAAATCATTCAAAGTCATTCAAAGTAGTGTGAATAAATTTGAAGTCAATTTCGTAGTGTTCATAGCAGTTCAGAGGGTCTGTCATAGTGTGTCAATACGATTGAGAACTTCTCCAGACCTTAGAGTGTGCAGTGGACCTATCAACATGACACATAACACCAAAGCAGATTAATTGGGAAGAGCACACAGGACCTAGAGCACACCAAAAATAGCACATCATACCAGAACCATTGGGTATTGGGCTATAGCATGCACAAATCTTATTGGCAGAGGCAGCAGCATAATGCAGTTGGGTTTAGATGGGTGAATGGATGCGCTTGTGGGTAGCACATGGTGCTTTCTATTTTTACACTTTATTTTACCATTTTTATCACATAAGCCATTTGTACATAGTAGGCAGACAGATAAAGAATCCACAGGATCTTCCCCCCCCTCATAGTTCATAGCTCAGTCAGTGTTGCACATAGTCTGTGCACCAGCATCCAGTCCATGCACCTTTGTAGTGTGCCCTTCATATAGCTGCATTTGCATATCGTTTGCATCCCTTTGTTGTATTGCTGTATTTCATCCCTGCATTGCATCCTTCATCCTCATTTGTGCACTTAAACAGTGTGCCCTTTGTATAGCCACATTTTGTACACCATTTGTGCCTTTTTCCGCTCATTGCACTTTCATCACATTTGTGCCCCTAACCTGTGTGTCCCCCTTTCAGCACATCCCAGTGCTGTCTTCATCCCACTGCACCTTCTGCTTTCATCATCCTCATTGTTGTGCATTTTTCTGCATTGCACATTTTTGCCCCCTTGCATTGCGCACTTTTCTGCCACTGCACATATCTTCCCTTTAGTGTACACAACTAGTGCACACATTGAAAACTGCCGTACCAGCCTCTTCATAGTCTCTGTGCCCCGAAGGATGATCCGAGGCCCTGTAAGCGAACCCCCTCATCCCAAGCACACCTGCAGTTGTAGGTTTAGTGTTAACCCCTTCTGTTGAGACTCTGCACTGAGTACCAACTGAACACATCGATGGTGGTTGATGTCATTCGAAGTAGTACTAAGTTGTTTGAACTGTCATGAAATCATTCAAAGTCATTCGAAGTAGTGTGAAATTGTGCAAAGTTGCTCAAAAATGGTTCAAAGTCAATTTAGTGGTGTTCATAGCAGTTCGGAGCATCTGTCATAATGTGTTGATATGATTGGGAGCCATTCCAGACCTTAGAGTGCACAGTGGACCTATCAATGGCCATATTATGGCTGACAGAAATATTATTATGTACAAAATTGAATATAATGCTCTGCAGTATTGTAGTCAATGACACAGTGCAGCTGTGGACTGAGCATGCACGAGATGAAGCTTCTTTTTGACTAGCATTAGTACTTTGATTGTTTCTGGCTGAAGACGTGCCCATCGCAACGAGATTGTGTCACGACCTCCTAAAAAAACCCACTCAACAGCCACAGCAAATCCTAAGATAATGACATTAGCTGGAGATGTCATTGCGGATACTAGATTATGTGCATGCGAGCATTGGGTTATGAGTTTAAGAAGTTGTGAGGTGTGAGGGACTTGGACTCGAGTCTCTAACCTAGAGTATCTTATATGCATACCCCAATCTCAATGCTGTGTTCAATCAGGCATGACAGCCATGTCACAAGTGAAAAAAAAAGGTAGAGGCTTCATGATATTTAAAATAGTACTTGACAACATGAATTTGATATTGTTCACACTGTTACAGATGGCTAGCAACATATAATACACTATCACCTAGGAAATTCAACAGTCAGCAAGTGGCAAATGATTCAAATGGCATGTATGTGTGTACCAAGTCAAGGTCCAAACTATCCAATATGAGTCCACAGTTGTGCAGGTGCCATATACAGTGTAGGTGTGTTAAGCAAGAGGCAGCAAAGTTCAAAGTCTACAATGGGGTCAGTGGTTAGCAAGTGTTGGTTGCAGTTGAGATGTTTTGTTGCTGTCAATATCGATGATCAACAAACTATCAAATTGAAGCTGACTGACAAGTATCACATGGAGCCAAGGCTGATATTGAAATCATAAGGCATGCCATATATGGCTGTACATGGCTGTATAACTATGGCATCAAACAGCATAAACTGTACCATCTACCGTACCATCAGCAGAGCACCCAGATCACCAACAGTATGGGTGCCATGGCCATAATATGGCACCATACATCCATTGGTATATAGCACAGTGTGCAGCCCTAACAACCAGTTCACGCAGGAATTGTGCAAAGTGCTCAGAGGTTACAGATCCTGGCACAACATCATATGTGTCCATCAAGGGTGAGGACAGGAAGGATGGAATAATGTTCTCCACAGATGAAAAACCACTTCTGGACACACAGCCACAAGTTTTTTTTTTCCCAACTTTTCTGTATACATATGAAAAGGGCTCTAATAGCATGACTATGTTGCTTCAAACACCTCTTTTTCTGATAATATAAGAACATACTGAGCAGTCTTCTTCTCCCAATGTCCCATAATCTTCTGCATTACAAAAGCTGCCCCCATAGTGTCTGGGACAACAAAAAGAATAATCATCTTTCTAGCATTTGTTGGTCGAAGATTTTTCAGGTCAGAAATTTTCAATTTGAGTGACTTTTGAACCTTTTCCAGACCCATTATGCTTATGTCATGTGTGGCAGCAGTAGTCACCTGCAAAGCAATAAGAGACGAGAAGCCAGATTGGGAGATGTCAGGTTGGTACAGGAAAGAATCAAAGGATGGGAAGACATGAGACAGTGGCTTGAGATAGCATGATTTATTACTGCCAACAGACAATGCCAACTGGCCTGAGAAATGTTGATCAGCTCCAAAAGTGAGGTGTTCTGTGTTGGAAGGGAACTGGATGTCAAGAGTGTCAGAGTGGTCATCAAGGGACTGAATAGTAAAGGTCCAGTAGTTTGTGATGGTATGGAAGAACAGGTGAACTTTATTTTCAAACATCATTCTCCTGAGTGCAGAACTAGTGAGGGACTTTTGAATGGCCAAATAGAACTCGTATGCACCATCCATGCGTCGTCGGCCCAGCTCAGCCACCATCTTCGAGAAAGCCCAGGCCGAAACCGGCTCTATGAGGCAGGTGTACCAAAGCCGGTCAGCAGAAGGGTGTATTTGGAATGCACGATGGATTGTGCCACCACGGGTCACCCTGGTTATGACATCAGACAAGTTCTGGGTCTCTGTGATCGCTTGATTGATTGAGGCTTTGGCATGGTTAAGCGTAACAGGAGATATGGCCACTTCGAAACATTGACGAGGTGTATACCCACAAATATGAGAAGTTTGGTGAAATCGCTCGAGAGTGATGTCAATGCTTGCCAGGAACAATTTATAAACTGTGTAAGCAGAAGAGTTACTCAAGCGGAATACACGAACGATGCAACAAGAATTTCTTCTCGTGACCACAGCTCCATGACATACACTGCCCCCGTTTGCCCAACGGATTGAGTAAGCCACTTTCGGTCCTTTTGACTCCTCGGCAACAAAGTTAGCAATATTCGAAGATTGCAAGAATCGAAGAGATCTGGATTAGGTTCACAAAATTTACCGTCGGCATCGACAAGTGTAAGAACATCATCTCCTGGTACCACTGGACTGCCCGTTTGCTGGTGGCGCACGGCATCGTTAATGATGAAGACATCTCCCTTCATATCTTGAAACATGACTGGCTGGGTGCGAATGAAGCAAAGGATAAGGATGGAATACAACAAGCTTGTTTTTCCTAGTTTGTTGGTTGGAAGTGTGGGTTAAATGGCGATAATGGCACTCACCGATACCCGGCTGACCTGTAAAGACGGCGCCTCCTCGGATGTCACTGGCAAAAATCTGCCCTGGTTCCAGTTCACTATTGCATCTCCACCAATCACATACATAGGAATCCACCAGATGGCTAGGACCATCAGTGGCAACACCATCATCCAACACGGCCAAGAGAGATGGATGGAATCTGAGGGGTAGGTGGTCCAAATCGACATTGGAGAGACTGTCGGCCAAGGACCGAAGAAGGATCAGCACCTCCATCATAAGGCCAATGGAGGTGCTGATGCCGATGCATGACATGACATACATCTGTCATATGTCAGTGATGTATACTTACTTTCTTTAGGAAAAATACATACAAGCTCGGCATAGAGAACTTTCTGCATCCAACATTGTTTTAAGAAGTTTGCGTCAGCTAACACCAACAAAACTCGATGGAATCAAGACTCTGCATACCAAATGATCTCTTGTGTCTGGATTTGGAGTTGCCATTTTGAGCCTGATTGCGAAGAAGAAGGGTTGAAGATTGAGAGAGTTTTGTTTGACATAGTGTTACTGGTTGTGGTTGGTGATCAAGATAATTGTGTTTAGATAAATCATGTTTACATAATACAGGCCCTTTTCAGTCACAAAGGGGAGATATAATCGGCATTTGCTGATCTAAATGCATTTCATATGTGACCAGTAGAAATTCCTCTTTCCATCGATTTCTCTGAGCCTGTGAATGAACCCAATGTAGTCACCTGACTATGAAAAATGTTAGTACATACAAAATATATTTACATTCCCAGAATTGGCAGCAGCATTGGCATTGGCATTGGCAACAGTGATATTAATATTGGCAATGGCAACTCTAGGATCAGCAATGGCAACACCAATATTCAGTAATGGCAACAGTGGGATTGGCAATGGCAACACCAGGATGGGTAGCAGCTGGTGCCTACCATATCCCCTCTGCACCAGATGAATTTCAACAGATGATTCCACCATCATCTCAAAATCCATTGGCCTCAGCATGGGCACGACCTATCCAAAGGACAGCTGATGACCTTGCACAGCAGAAAGCCATTTCTACCTAGGCTGTTTGGAGGAGGCAGTGAATTAAAAAAGTGAAATTTACAGAGTAGATTTACAACTAAATTGCTATGTAATGTGCAAAAACAAATTAACACCACTTTTATGTATATGCCAGATAACATCTACTCTTTTCTGCCTCGCTTCATCTCCCCTCTGTCCTCAGGTGTGGCTGCTCTCTTCCTTGGGTTAGGCTCAGGGCTGGTACTTCTGGAAGGTAGTCCAGATGGACCAGGGGTTAGCCCATGTGGGGATCAGCACAGTTGTGCAGGGGGAGGGGACAGCTGGGGTGAGGTGATGACATCGACTACCAATGATGGGGCAGCAGGCTCAGGCTCACTGAGCGACATTGGGGGGAAGAGGAGAGAGAGTCGTGGGGCCATAGGTGTTGTGGGCTGTACAGTGTTGTGAGAATCCTGTGGCATGGCAGAAATAATTTGGATCAGGGGGGCACCAGCCAAGGATTGTTCCCCAGCAACCTCTTCAGGTATGGCCAGGCCCTTTTAACCATCTGGCTCAGCCATCTCTTCATCTTTCTCTGTGGCAGCAGGAATGGGAGCAGCATCTGGAGTGAAAGTTGGAGCAGGCATAGAACCAGCAGCAGGAGCAGGAGTGGGAGTGGGAGCATGGATGGGAGCAGGGATGGGAGCAGGAGCGGGAGGGGGAGTGGGAGAAGTGGGACTTGGAGCAGGAATGGGAGCAGCATCGACTTCCTCGGCATCCATCCATCCTTACCAATACACCTCTGCCCTCCTGCTTGGAGTCCTCTTGAGGCAAACCACCTGCCCAGCCATGTAACCATTGTATAGCATAATGGGCTGTGCACCAGCCTGCAACCCAAGGTATTCTTCAATGTCATTCACTCTGTTTTCAAGCAAGTGAAATGTGTTCCAGAGTTCTTGTACATGGAGTTGGGACTCTTGCACTGACTCTTCATTCCACTGTGCATGCTAGTACATGTCTTCTTCCAGTTGGTATAGACATCCAGTGAAGGGGGCATAGTCGATGGGGGAGGGGTTGGCCATTAGGGGAGGGGGGGCAGTCAGCTCGGGCTCAGGATCAGCCATGTTGATATCCTGTTCCACAGCTATAGGTATACATGTTAGTTAGTGGTTTTATGTGTCATGATATGGAAAAGCTCACCTTTGGATTTTCCTTTTTCTCTTGCAGTGAACTGCCTAAATAATTCCTGTTTACTGTCTTCACAGGAAAATCATGCCTTCTTTGCTTTTCATCTTGCCAATCCTTTTGCTTTTTTCATTTTTGGCACTCGATCCACATCCTCTGGACTGCATTAAACTTTCCCTTTCCCACAGAAGTAGCATGCAGTTTTGCTGTTCACCTGATCCCAACACTGATGCCTAAGCTTGACATATTGTGCACAGGGCATTGTTTGCAAACTCCCTTGCTGGGGTGGTGCTCGTCCCTTCCTTGCTGCATTGTGCCGCTTCTGCTCTATCCTGGATTGGCACTGGCATTGCTCTCCATCTCCTCATCCGAATCCTCATCTGATCCCTTGCTACTCTCTACCTGTTGCAACCTGCATGTCACTGTGATGACTGGCAGTATTGGACGCTGGGCAGGGGCAGGAATTCTTGATCCTGATGCTTCTGGTTGGGTCCACATTTTGGCCTGTGCTGCTGCTGCTTCTCTCCTTGTTGGCATTGCTGCTGTCACTCCTGGTGCCACTGCTGCTGCCACTCCTGGTGCCGCTGCCACTGCCACTCCTGGTGCCACTGCTGGTATCACTCAGGATGCTTTTGCCTTTGCCACTCCTATTCCTTGTTTCTTGGCCACTGCCATCCCTTGTTTCTTGGCCGCTGCCATTCCCATTCCCACTGCCATAGCCATTCCAGCAGGTGATGCTGTTCCCACTGCTGCTGCTGCTATGGAGGCCATTGCTGGTCCAGCTCCCACCACCACTGCTGTTGTCAAGTTGGTTGGTTCAGGTGCTGTGGATGCAGTGCCTGTGATGCCCTTTTTCTCATCAAAGGTCTTCATTGCCCTCTGTTGACCTTCAATAAACCTTTGGTCCCCTGTCCTGTCTGACTTTGACCATGCTACCACAAATCCCCACAAGAAGGCATCAGCCCAGAACACAGCCTGCACATCTTCTGTGAGGACCTCTCTTTGCCACCCAAATAATGTGTTCTACAATTTATAAGTGCATAGTTGGTCTGATAGCATGCTGATCCACTCACAAGCACCAATTTTCTTTCCTTCATCACTGCAGCGATACTTCCATCCTAAAGTCCATTGTGGATGGCCTGTTCAATCTCATTGATCTGGCTGAGGACTTGGTTGTGTGTAACATTCATGATGGATGATAGGTCAGCTGTGGCAGTGGGGTCAATATTGATATGAAAAATAGTGAAATGCTGAAGATCAACAATCACATGTTGTTGATCCCTATACAATCAATATATACAAACAAAGTGGTGTTCCAATTTTGAAACTCAAACTCAGCTTTTTGAGTATGCTGAAATTTGGTAGTTGGGTAGCCTTAAGCTGGGTTGGCTCTTCTTGTTGAGGAGGTTGATGTGATGTAATAGTATTTTTTATTCATTTTCAATGTGTGATTGATCCCTGATTAAACAGTTATGATTCCATTTACCCACCAGGCAATGGAGGCCTATTCCAAGAAGGTTAAATTCAATGTGCACATGGCACATGGGGGGGTAAAATTTCCTTCTTTTCAAAGTCTCATTGCCAGCAACCTAGCCCTGATGCCATCCTTGGGCCAACATCGTCCTGTTGGCTGATGCCATGACTTTGGCCAATGCCATGTCTTGACTGGTGCATTGTCTTGCTGCTGCCGTGTCTTGACTGTGGCCATTCAACAACTGGCAAAATTTCATCATGAGATACAGCACAACAATGTTCAATGTAGATACAATAAGAATGTCATGGCCTTGGCATAACATCAGTGAGAATTAGCAGGAGGATCAGCATCCTTGTCATGCTCATGGGATGATGGTCTGATTGGAATCTCGGAGAACCTGCATTCAAATGATTCCAGATTAAACTCCATCCTTTCCTTCAAGGTTGCATATGTCTTCAAGGTGACATCTGGCTGTTCCAGTCTTTTGACCTCGCCCATGTAGAGATGATGACTGGCATCCTTATATGATGTGCCAAGCTGGTTTCTCAGGGCTTTCACTTCAGCATAGCAGTTCAACAGCTCCCTGGGTGTCAATGTCTGTAACAAGATCAACTATAGTCACACAAATGAGGACCATGACACCTACTGGGTCAGCTGGTAGCATGATCTGGTTTTGTGCCAACAGATAGTACAGTTGATCAGTCATGTTTTCAGATGGCAAAATGATGATTAGTGAGATGATACAGCATTGGAAGCAAATATGGCATTGGCCAGAGACACGGCATTGGCCAACAACATGGCATCAGCCAGAGGCATGACATTGGCCACTGGCAATGACATTTGAACTGAAGGAAATCTTCCTCCCTTCGTGTGCCATATGCACTTTGAATTCTACTTTCTTTCGATAGGCCTCCATCACCCAGTGGGTAGCTGGAATCATAAAATGGGGCACAAGATAGTGCTGCCCATTATTGCTTCAGATTGGGACATAGCCATCAGGAATATCTGCCCAACTTTCTTCCTGATTGCTCATTGTAGAGGGATGGATGTAGGAAGAGAGATGATAACACTATCATGTTTAATCAGTGATCAGAGATCTATAGATGAGGGATTATTTAGTTGGCCTTATTTGGCCCCCATTGCTGATCTCACTGTTGCTGATCCCCCCATTGCCGATTCCACTATTGCTGATTCCACTGTTGCCGATTCCACTGTTGCTGATAATGCTTATTCCACTGTTGCTGATCCCACTGCTAATGCTTTTCCCCTTGCCCTTGCAAGATAGTGGATTGTGATCAAGATAATTGTGTTTACATAATACAGAATGTTTTGGTCATATAGGGGAGATATAATTGGCATTTGGTGATCTAAATGCATTGTCAGTTCTCAATGCTAATTCTTGCCAGAAAGCCTGCTGGTAATTAGCATAGGCTAGTGGGCCAGGAAGGGTATTCTCGGACTGCAAGGCTGACTGCCACTGTTGGCTGTGATAGATGAAATATCGCACAGTCCACTGCATTTTATATGTGACCAGTAGAAATTCCTCCCTCTATCTATTTCTTTGAGTCCATTATCGAAGCTAGTGTACTCTCCTGACTAGTAAAACTGTTAGTGTAATGAATACAGATGGCCACAAAATACATTTACATTTCCAGAATCGAGTGGCATCAGCATTGCTGTGCTGTTCAGTAATGACACCAGGTCAATTGTGGGCATTATGCCAAATCCAGGACAGGTGAAGATTAGTGGAGCCTGGTGCATTTGGCTTCAGAATAGCTGTGCTAGCATTGAGGTCATCCTTTATTAACTGCTGAAACATACTCGATGTCTCAGCAACACAATTTAGTGCCACCAGTCAGGTTCAGCAATGGTTATACATTTGGGCATGCAAGGCAATTTCGTTAACCACATCCTGGACAGCAACTCATGCTCTGCTGCGAACTCCCTTTCTTGGCACCACTCGGATGATGTGTGAATATTGAAATGATTTGTCAGCAACGAGCTCTCTCAACTGATGCAGCAGTCGACTTGCCTGGTTCTTCCTGAGGTTAATCTCCACATTAGCAAGTTCTCCATCACATGGGAGGTATGCTTGTTGCTCCTGAACTGGAATAGTGTGTGTCTCAGCCAGAAGAGATGAAGTAGAAGTCTCTTTGTCAAAGGGTTCTATGTCATCAAAGTTCTCAAGTTCAGATTCATTGTCATGGGTGATTCAGGAGGGAACAATGTCATGCTCAGCAATGTTGGCAGCATTTTGTAAATGTGTTAAGGTTGCCATATGAGATGTGAGAACTTCTCTTTCCCATTCAACAGCTTGCATGTCAGAAGCATGAGGTGCTTTACCAAGTTGACGGACTTTGTCTTGTAATTGAATCCTGGTGCAGATCAATGAGGGATTGTGATACATCAATCTTGGTAGGAAGTATGACCCACTGCATTTGTTCAAAAACAATAGTGAAATCAATCCACTGCTCAACTGCCGATTGAATGAGTGTCGATGCTGTGACCATTCCCGATGCTAATAGTCCCAATCCCATTCCCATTCCTGATGCCAGTTGTGATGATAGGTCCACTACATGCTTTAAGGTCTGGATAACATTCCCATTTGCATCGAGACATTATGACATGCACTCTGAATCACTACGAATGCCACAAAATTGATTTCGAATTTATTTCGCACTATTTCGCACTATTTTGGACAACTTTGAACACTTTTGAACTATTTCACAACACTTTGAGTGACTTCGCAGTATTTGGAATAACATCGGCCACCATATAGCTGTCTTGAAACACTTTTGATACACACTGCACATTCGGAACAAACCATTTTGCTGCATATCGAGCACTACCAGACACAAGGAGAGATTACAAGAGAGTTAGAATGTGATAAGTGCGTTTTTATGTTTCATTGATATATTGAAGCACAAGATAAGTACTTTTACTATATGGGAACACTATACATTTCATCATTTATCATTTATCATTTGTTTCATGATCTACAAGTCCTCATTGTTTGATATATTTGCCTCATGTTTTACACATGTTCTTATTTCCTTTTTAGTACTATCTCTTCATTTTGTATATAGACTTGTATTAGTTACTTAGAACAAGAAGAATAAGAATGGGGAACACAGCATAAGTTACCCTCTCCACTATAGTTGGATTTAAGAGCCATTCTCTTGAGTCTTAGCTTGTGTTATATCTCTAAGTTCTGCAAAACATCTCAAACTTCTTTGAAACTATCGTATTTGCCCCATGTTTCATTGCCCATCACTTATCGCCATTTGAAAAACACATCACATTCATTAAACTCATCCTTCGATATACCTCAAACTTATTCGAACCACTTCGCACATCTTTGAATTTATTCAAACTATTTCACACATCTTCAAACCCATTTCAAACTCATTCGAACAACTTCATATGCACTTACAAACTATTTGCACCATCCCTTATTATTTTGCATTACTAAACCCAACATATTGGTCTCAGTGGTGATATTTAGTACCAACTTGCACCCTTCCTCTGACTCGTGTTATACCATCCGAAGCCATTTAATAGGTTTTGTTTGGGTTTCTTAGTTGAGTATCATCAATGATCCCTGCATATCCATTACCCTGACATCTGTTAGCCTTAGCATTTCTGCTGTGGTGACTTCATCCTCCCATTGTTTGACTGCCTGTTGATCGAAAGCTGCTGTCAGTTCTGCATGGTGCTTTCCAAGCTGTGTGAATATCTCAAGGGCTTCTTGAGATTTTGAACACAATGTAACTGTCATGCTGAGCATTTTCTTTTGATTTGAATCTGTAGCATGATCATCAAGCATTTCAGCCCGATGTGGCAACATTGCTGTTCTGACTATTGGGGAAATGGAATTCAGTGATGACCACAAAGACTCGAGTATTTCCCCTGCTACAATGCCAGACCCTGGAATGAAAGATGGAGCATAGCAAAAAAAGCATTCATCCTTGTGGCCATGAATATGCAAAAGCCCAATGGCCTGGTCAATGCTCAAGCTGGCTGGCAGATGTGCACCAATATGTCCCTGAATGTGGATGATGTGTTGGCAGACAATGTCATAAATGAGCATCACTCCCTGTTGATGGTCAACCCTGGTGGTTTTCAGGGCTTGGAGGAAAGCAAAGTTGACATTCTTTTGCTGTTCTCCCCAAAACAAGTCTACCAGTGCATTGGGTGCATAACAGCCATGCCATGCCATGTGCATGCAATGGCCACTACTCCAGTCCTATCACATGCCTTCAATGCCAAAAAAGCATTTGCAATGGCTTGGAATTTATTTTCACATGGAGCCTTCTAAAAACCCATGTATTCCAATCAGAACGAGCATTGGGAGCAGCACTGGCAGTGGTTATGGCATTGGCCACCATGAAGTAAAGTGTACCTGCCATGAATCGTTCTATGGCAGCTTGCAGGAATTGCTTGTATTCAACCTGATTTGGGGCCATCCCAGCTCCATCCCATAGCCATACATCAGCATTGGAGTTTTTCTGCTGGACATGGTCAGCTTTGAAATTGCTGTTGGCCACAAATATGCATTTAAAAACAAATCTGAGAGCCATAGTATTATTTCAGATGCAACTTGTGCAATCAAGGTATATAGTCACCCACTGGTTCACATTGTCCTTCCAATTTTCTGGTATATTTATGCCTGCTTGAGGACAGGCTGGACAGTAATTGGCAAGTGATCCTGGTTTGGGATTCAATGGTGATGATACTCAACCCAGAAACCCAAACAAAACCTACTAAATGGCTTCAGATGGTATAACATGAGTCAGAGGAAGAGTGCGAGGTAATACTAAATATCACTGCTGAGACCAATACATTGTGTTTAGTGATGCAAAATAATAAGAGATGGTGCAAATAGTCTGTAAGTGTGTACAAAGTTGTTCGAATGAGTTTAAAATGGGTTTGAAGATGTGTGAAATAGTTCGAATAAGTTCAAAGATGTGTGAAGTGGTTCGAATAAGTTTGAGGTATATCGAAGGATGAGTTTAATGAATGTGATGTGTTTTTCAAATGGCGATAAGTGATGGGCAATGAAACATGGGGCAAATACGATAGTTTCAAAGAAGTTCGAGATGTTTTGCAGAACTTAGAGATATAACACAAGCTAAGACTCAAGAGAACGACTCTTAAATCTGACAATGAGCAAGAGGGTAACTTGTGCTGTGTTCCCCATTGCTGTTCTCATTGTTCTAAGTAACTAATACAAGTCTATATACAAAATGAGGAGATAGTACTAAAAAGGAAATAAGTACATGTGTAAAACATGAGGCAAATATATCAAACAATCAGGACTTGTAGATTATGAAACAAATGATAAATGATAAATGATGAAATGCATAGTGTTCCCATATAGTAAAAGTGCTTATCTTGTGCTTCAATATATCAATGAAACACAAAAATGCACTTATCGCATTCTAACTCTCTTGTAATCTCTCCTCGTGTCTGGTAGTGCTTGATATGCAACTAAATGGTTTGTTACGGATGTGCAGCATGTGTTGAAAGTGTTTTAAGACAACTATACAGCAGCCAATGTTATTTGAAATGCTGTGAAGTTGTTTCAAAGTGTTGCAAAATAGTTCTAAAGTGTTCAAAATGTCTCGAAGTCATCCAAAATAGTGCAAAATAGTTCGAAAATGGTTCGATGTCGATTTCGTGGCATTCATAGCGATTCAGAGTATGTGTCATAATGTGTCGATATGAGTGGGAATGTTCTCCAGACCTTAAAGCATGCAGTGAACCTATCAATGGATCTTTTTGATTGTGTCCATACCCTGCCCACTTCAATCTTTTCATCCAATGCCATAAGCAGGACATGCACCAAAGCTCATGGTAGAGGTTGATCACTTTGGCAGGCCTCATTGGCAATGTTATGTGCTGAATCAGCTGGTAAAGCTGATAGGCCGATGTCTTTAATTCCAGATTACAGAGCTGAAAATGGTCTAGAACCTGCACAGTGAAAAGAGTGCATATTGCAGTGAAGCTGGTGGGGAGCAAGTTACTGGTTACTAGGTCCAAGGGAATTTGGTGTTCTCCCTGACACTGGCAGGTACCCATTGCTAAATGATGTATTCCATTTGTATGCACCACATGGATATAGCTGTTGTTTAAGGCATTGGCAGTTGGCAGTGTGGTGGTCGGCTGGGGATCAGCAGTGGCTAGTATGGTTGTTGCCTGGGCATCGGTCCTCATGCATCATTCAGGCAAATATAGTTGAAACCCATGGATGTCTTCATCAGCATGTTCAACTTCATGTTCATCATTACCATCAAAAAAGTCTTGTAAGCTGTCATTGACATCATTATTGCCCTTTTCTTGAAGCCAAAGGGCATCGAGGTGATCAAAAAAGGCTGCATTGGCCCCAGTCTCATCATCTGCTGTACTCTCTGTCATTCCTGATGCGAACTCATGATGTTGAGCCATTGCCATTGCTGGTGCTGTGGCCATTGCCGAGTAATAGAGCATTGCAAATTGGCACAAGAGCATCATAGAAGACTTCTTTGACCAAGTTCTGCAGCGTCAAATGGTGCAGGCCCCTGAAAGAGCATTCAGGTTCAAAGGAATTAAAGCGAGCGATGGGAGTGTGTCTCCTGCACACTATTCTCATAATTTAAATAACCCTCCACCTTCCCAATGCATTTCCAAATGCAGTGGATGATGGAATGGTGATGCAATACCTGATGCTGAGTCCATCATGGGCACTGGCCTGCATCCTGATGTCAATGCCATTCCTGATGCCAATGCTGATGCCAAGCCCCAAGGTCAATCAAGAAGCAGAAAAAGGGTGAAAGTGAAACAACAGCAAAAAAAACCTTGCCAAAGATTGAGAGCAGAACAGGCACCCATCTCTGAACCCCCAGATTCCTTGCAACTCATGGATCCAGCTCAGTTGAGCTATGTGCAAGTCAATCAAATGACAAGGGACATACTCTGCACAGCTAGTGTGACTCAACCACAGCCAATTAATGGTCTGGGTGATGGTGAACCAGAGTATGTCATTCCTCGACACATTTACAAGAAGTCCATCACACCCATATCACCTTTAAATGATGATGTCAACTATGCCCCATGCCCACTTGATCCATTACTGTTGGAAGGCAACACCACATCAACTCAAGAAAGATTGAACTGACCTAAACCTTGCTACCTGTCTGGGTGAACTCGGACAGAGGATTCTATTGCAAGGGCAAGAGCAAAGGCATTAAAACTGTCAACAGTGGGATTGGCATCAGGATCAGCAATGGTAGGATCGGCAGACAGAGAATCAGCAGCGGTAGGATCAGCAGACAGAGAATCAGCAGTGGTAGAATCATTTGGTGATTGCCAAACTCCACCTGTGAAGAATACATTGCAACAGATGACCCCCCCATCATTTCAAAGCAAGAATCAGGAACAGACATTGGCCCGATGTGCCCACAGAACAGCTGATCACCTTGCTCAGCAAGATGCTGTCTCTATGCAGGTTGTTGGAAGAAGAAGAAGAAACTTTGCACAGTAAATTTACTATATGTGTCTCAGTAGAAGACAAAGATTGACAATAGTAAGATTTGCAGAAGGAATCAAGCACTGGAGAGTATCTGTGCTCAGGTCCTGGGCAGTCCTGTCGAGAGCAGTGTGATGGAATGCGAAATTCTCTCAGCATCTTCATATGTGGGTGAGGTGGGGGGCTGGATGAAAAACATTTAGGTGAGTGAGTATGCAGCATTGGTCATGAACTGGCATTGGCCATGAGCCAGCCTCATTCATGAGGGGGCATCACACAACAGGACAATGTCTATGGAGAGTATCTATCAGTTTCTTTTTGACTGCATTCTATCGTTCTACAATCGCATGACAACGTTTTCAACCAACCAACCATTTTCTATTCAGTAAATATATATTTCACATGGCCACCAACCATGCCCATGTATGTTGAATAGCCTCACAATCCTCTGCCAATCTGATTATATTTCATTGTCATGTAGTTGCCACAACGATGCACACTTGCTCAACTTGTCAAAGCTGATGAGAATGCTATGAGTAGACACTGCGTCAGGCTTTAAACAGTACCAATGCATCACCCAACAGGACAACATTGAAGATACTTGACCTGGAAACTTACCAAAAACCTGTTAAAAGGCTTGGGAAGTATAACACAGGCTAGAGGAAGGGTGCGAGTTGGTGATGCATAATAGAAGGGAAGTAATGTAAGGGGAAAGGAAGGCACCCCAGGAATCTGGGCACTTTTCAGTGTTCATCCCATATTTTCTTATATTTTATTTTACCCTATTCTGCCTTTTCTATGATTTTCTATGATTTTTTTCCTATTGTATGATTATATCTCGGCTTTTTCTATGTTTGTACATGTTGACAGTTCTATTCCTAGAAGTGGGACCCCTTCTGGACATTTACTCATCAAGGTGACATCATCCCACAGCTTGATCCACCTATTTCTGCCTTTTTGCTATCTTTAGCTTACCATTTGATTTTTGGGTCCATCACATATACTGGGCATTGACAGATGGGTCCTTAGAGTTTTCTCTTTGGATTCCCCTCTGTTAGCTCATTGTTAAGTGAGGCTTTGCAGTTGCCCTTACAGTCATCTATGTAAGCACCAAGGAAGCCTAGCATAGGCCTGAGCAGTAGAGCCAGAATGACAAGATGGGAAGCAGTGGAAGCTGATGCTAAAGTTGAATATTAACATGACAAACATATAAGGCATGCAGCCATTTGCATCCTGGTGTGGGTGGGTTTGGAAATTGAAGGGGTCAGCCATATTATTATATAGCTCAGAGTCCACTTCATCCAGGGATGAGTATACAGAGGGTTCAGGCAAGGTTCAGCTATGTCCTTTCCCCAGTTTCATATTTTGCAAATTGCACTGGAGTTGATTCCATGTTATGCTGGATTTATCTAGGAGGTTGATCCAAACATGTGTAACTCTGCTGCAAACTATGTTTAAATGAGCTCTGACCATTTACTTACTAGTCTCATCCCCATCCTAGTGATGTACAAGGCTCAGCCCAAAGCCCTGAAGCCTGAGCTGAGCTGGGCCTTACTGATGGCTTTGTAGGGCTCAAGGCTTGGCTTGTATTTTTAGAAGCCTGAGCCGACCTAAAGCCACAGCTTTCTTACATTGAAAAATTGATGCATTGACCTCTGTGTCATGTGCTCTAAGTCAGCTCTGATTTTTGTCCATCATAGATCTATACAGGTCTTCAGCCACCATCAAGCCATCTTGAAAAGGGAAGTCTTGCCTAATTAGGGTGTAGCACAGGTACAGGTTAACCTGTGGTATTTTGCCTGCAGGTAGCACAGGTGCAGGTATGGGTTGGTATATCTGTACCTGTAGCAACACCACACCTGTACTCATTGTTGAAATTAAACCTAATACATGCTGCATACATGAGGCCATGCATGCAGCACACACATGTTACTGCGCTTACTGCGCATACATGTGGTAAACACATTCCTGAGTCATGTGACATCCTTACTATTATGTATATAAGGAGAACCTGTACCGTAGTAGATATACAGTGTGTTCTTACCTCTGCTAAACCCTAGCTCTAAGACTAACTAAACCCCAGGTAGGTTATAAGGAACGTGTCGTCTCTTCCTCTGTGCAGCGTATGTAGTCTGCTCCAACAGGTTATGGGCCCTGCTGGGCACATCGCGAATGCGCCTTAACTGGCTGCGAATGATGTTGACTTCATTGTCTCCAAAATTGTAACCTTGCACTCTTCGTGAGCTGCATTGTGCTCCCTGTGAGCTGCATTTAAAAACCCAGGTTGACTAGGGTTAACCACTCTGAAGGAGTGTTTTTGCCTGAGATTATGGAATGTGTTTTCTTGAATAAGAGGACTGATTGAGCGCTTTTACCAGCTGCCACTATAACATCATGTCTTCAACTCTTGAAAAACTCATACAAACTTTTGATGGCTCTAACTACATTCAATGGGCCGACTCAATGAAGGCGTGGCTCAGGTCTCAGGGCCTCTGGCAAATAACTAGCGGGATGGAACTAAAACCACCCCTGGCGCCTCCTTTGACAGCGACAAATGCTGCACTAGTAGTGGAAGCTAACGCCAAGCTCCAGACCTGGAACAATAAGAATGACCAGGCGATTGGTAGTCTAGTGCTCCACCTGGCCCCCTCTATTCGGCAGCATGCCAACACCAAGGACACTGCTGAGGAGGTGTGGGATCTCATCCGCACCAACTATGGTGTCGATGGCCCCTCCCAAGTCTTTGCAGACTTTAGGTCTGCAATCGCAATCAAAATTCCGGCTGCAAATCCCGTGCCAGAGATTGCCAAAATGGCTGATAAATTCGAGCGCCTTATGGCTGCCAATGTCACCATCCCCGAATTAGTACAGGCAATGATTCTACTTGCTGCGATGCCGCGCGAGTACGATTCTCTATTTGCCATGGTCCTTAACACGACCGCTACTAGAGCCTTGGCATTTAAACATGTCAAGGACTCCATTGTCGCTGAAGCCTCATGGCGCACAGCAGTTGGAAAGCCCATTGGCCCACCTCAGGCCACCAAGCTTTCTGCTGTCAAGCGCAAAGGGGGAAACCCCAAATGGCCATCTCAAGGCAACAATGGAGAATCGTCCCGAAAGCATGGACGACATGGGGACAAAAAGACTAAAGAGGAAAAACCTAAAGAGAAACATTCCCACCTCGCCTCACAAGCTTTTACTACTATAAATGGTAATGGCACCATCATACCGCCGATGCCGCTCATCCAGTGCATCAAGAAGCATGAACATACTCTGGTAGGTTTTTCTTCTTCTTTTTCTTCTTTTTACTAACTACTTCAATTTCACTTTTAGGTTATCATCATCTTGTAACAATGGACCCAACTTCGCTACCCCACCCTATGCCACTGCTGCAAGCCCTTGCTTGCAGGGTGGATGGGAGGGTGATGACCAACCAGGGATGACAGGAATGACAGGGGACAGCCAATGACAACAACAATGATGATGATGATGGAGGCAGGACAACAACAATAATGACAACAATGGGGCAGAATGATGACAATGACCATGGGGGAAGGGCAACAATGACAGAGGGATGACACTGCTGACCCTTACCCCCCATAACTACAGCACCTTCAACCACCGCTGTGAGCTACTGCTTGCAGGGTAGAAACAGGGAGCAATGGGAATAGAAATGATGGGAGAAAGAGTGGGCACTTTTTTAGGTGCGATGCAAACTATGTGCTTCTAAAATGACTAATGATAATGATTGATCTTTCTTACATTTACAAGTCTTCTTTTGCCTGTGGCAGTTGTCCCACACCACCTCCAACAATCGCTTTCAGTGCTCGATAGCTGCCAAAGTGGCTGATATAGCATCAAGGAAATGTTGGGATGCTTTTTCTGCATGTGGTAAAGAAGGGTGTATCGCCATACAGTGGGCTCAGCTATGGGGCATATTGGGCAGCAGAGTGGGACATTGGAGGATGGGCTTGATTGTGTTGATGAGCTGGCAACCGCATAAGAAAAATCGACTTTGTTGGCACATGTAAACTTTCCAAAATCTACCTGTTTACTATTACCAGCACCTTTCCCCCATTTAAGGTAAAATCTGCAGAGGGGAGCTAGCTGGAGGCACAGACCACAAGGCTCCTCACTCCACTTAATCCTCATGTCAAAGAGGATGTGGGCTGCCATGTGCTCGAGAATTCTTGGTGCCTGTTTCAGAAGTGTAACAGCAGGACTACAATGTTTACACTCATTTGCAAAGGCAATATGGTATGTCACATAATCATTTTCACAAAGAAAACATGCCTTTCCTTGAACATGATGTGACAACATCAGTGAAAGATTCACATCTAGGAGGTCCAGCAAACATTACCTGTGGCTTCACAATATGGAAATCTATCAGATTTTTTGATTACTGGTAAAAGATTTTCTTGTTCTGATTCAAGTCATTCATAGATGGTTGCTCCAAGAGCCACTAAAACACTGCTTTCAAACAGGTAGAAGGGGTTTCCAAGATCACAGGTGCAAAGACTTGGGTTAGTAGGCTGGACAAGCCAGCCAGCAACTTGATGTGAGGATCCATGCTTACAAGACCATCACCAGTCATGTTTGAGCTCTGGGTCATCTTCAACTTTGGCAGGAACAATGTAAAGCATTTGATATAAAATAAAGATGGAAGGTTTGAGCAGGTATTCAACTGCAATATGATCGGTATGTTGGTTATAAATCATGATATCATCTACTTCACTGATGCACAGGAATACATGCTCATCACAATGGACTAGAGATGTGATGGGAGAGTCCATCTGAGCTTGGTTATCCCCAGATGTGGGATCATGTTCGAGAATGCCAGAGTAGATCTTAGGGGACTTGACTGCATAGCATTGGATATTAGCAACACATTTCAAATGATCTGTAGAACCTGTCTTCGTGTAATTGGCAAATGCTTGATTTAAGTATCAGGCTTTGTAGATGGGCTTTCCATCAAATTCAGAAAAAGGGCTATGCTTAGAAAGGGGTTGTTCTTCTGTGACAGCATCCTTGAGGTCTGAAGCCAGCAGTGGTCCATCAGTTGATGACAGATCAGAATTAAGACCCTCAATAGTATTGTCATTGTCATCCAGATCATGAGGGCCCTTGACTAGGTCTTTGCCAAGCAGAGAAAAGATGTTGAAGGGTTAATCGGCGATGTTTTGCAAGACATTAACAAGAAATGGAAAGTTTTCCTCAACATGCAGTTGGCCCAGCTTCCAACATTTTTGGAGCATGACCTGAGAAACCTTCACATTGCCATGCCACAATGCAGGGTTAATGTGATTGATGTGATCGTGAATCTCAAACCCATCTTTTAATAAATCTGGTAACTTCAGCCATCTCGGTGCTCTATCCCAGTAGGGATGCTTCATGAGAATTGTCAAGACTTCTGTAGTTCCTTTAAGGCACAATCCTAGCTGCAGAAGATCAAGACTGGTGTCATTTCCAACCATGGTATGAAGAATGCCATAGAGCACTTCCAAACAGTCCATTCCAAGTAGGATTATCCAGAAATTCCACTCTGTATTATCCACTTTGGTCTTTGCAACACAGAAGTATACATTCTTGATCATGATCATGATGTCAACATAGAGTTGGGTAGGCATCAACTTAGTTGTTGTGCTATTCTCAGCAAACAGTGCAAGGAGAAAGTAGGCAGCTTCACTGAGAGGAATAAGCTGTTCAGAAACAGAAAGTTCAACACAGATATATGGGATGAGGACATATCAAAACAGCTCCCCAAGAATCTTGAAAATTTTTCTTGCCTGCTTAAAGCCCAGTAAAGCATCAGGAGGTGGACCAGGGAGTGACCACACCCCCTGAAGCAGATCATAGGCAATTTTCACATCCTGTCAGTCATTAGGATTCAGCAGGTAATCAATCTGAGTTGAAGTTAAGTTGTTCTAAACAAAATGGGAGTGAACAACAGCTGGCTTGATGTGAACTCCATGGACATGAAGACCTTTGTCTCGGAGTAGTAGATTTTAAAGCCATTTGAAGACATGTTTGTAGTCTTTATCAGGTGTCCTACTTCCAAGTTCATGAGAGAAAGAATGTGCAGCATATCATAGATGGGAGAGGCAGGATCGAGCCAGTGTTTGAATGTCAAATTTATCAGTGCTTCACCACACCAAGATTCACCATCTGATGTAATGCTAATAGTTTGGAGTTTGGTCTTGCAGGCAGCTAGATATCCAGTGTTGATCAAAGCTGCATGTTGAACTCCTGTCTCATATTTGCAAGAGCCTGAGATAAGAATCAGATGAGCACTATATAAGTGTGTTTCCCCACTTACATAGAACACCAAGTGCACTGACAGTTGCCTAGTTGAGCCATGAGAAATTGCATACTCTGACTGTCATCATCAGCACCAACCTCAACTGCAAGATGTACCTCACCTTTGTCAATACTTTCTATCAGCAGATCAACTTCTATCTCTGAGTTATACTCTAGGCTTGTTCTTTGTCCATGTTCACAACAAGGACCCAAGATTGTGTTCCTAGCATCATCATAGTGCAGCCTTTCCTCGGTCTTGAGTTTGTCAAGCATGAAGATCTGATGGACAACTTGCTGATTTTCAAGCAGATCAGCTATACTTTCAAAGTTGCTGATAACATTAGCTTTGATTTCTAGTCCTTTGAGGTCCAGTCACAATGACTGAACAAGGACCAGGGACTGGACCAAACTGTAACCGGTCCAACAGAACCTTTGGTCCTGGTTACAGTCCATATTGAGCAAGATCAGTACATGGTTCCACAATTAGCTACAATTAGGGAGACTGATCAGGACTGGTTGGAACCAGTCTAGGACTGGTTCTTGGCTGCATTCTCTAGGGTCCATATCTATCAACACTATGTATTTTGGCAGATGAGGTTGAATCATTTGTGATCAAGAGGTTGACATTTTATATGTTGAGACAAACAATGACACACATGATATGTTGGATATCAGTTGGAAGTTGACCTCACTTCTTACCTTAAAATGGCCAAGCCAAAAGGATCTGCAAAGCAATGTGGCAAATTACTGGCCAACAAACAACCAGCACCAAAGGTTTTAAAAACCCTCATGGTAACAGTACCAAGGGTCCAGCCAAAAAGGGAAGCAACAGTCAAAAGCAGGAAGCATCTGATGGAAGTGATGATAGCGATGAGGAACCTGAAGAACCCCATGCCAAGTCATGTAAGAAGGCGAGGAAACAAGGGGTCGACAAAGAAGAGATCGAGGCTGAGGAAGTTGATGAAAGTGATGATAAAGGAGAAGAACCCATTGAGGAGGTGAACGATGGTGATGAGGATAGCAATGAGGTGTGTCATCAATGACAGGGCAAGAGTTAAAAATGGAAACTGATATTGATGAGATAGGAAGCAAGCAACCTTGAGGAGCAACATCGTGGGGAGATTCCAGATACCGTTACATTGAAAAGAGATACAACAAAAGACCTCTTGACAATATTTTCACCACGTGTAGCTGTCAAGTTCAAGAAAAACAATAAAACAGAAATGGAAAGGGGAAGATGGTGCACGCCGTGCAGGGCAGCCCTCAAGGAAAAGGGACAAAGGAAGGCTTTTTTCACTGGAGGAAATTCAACCTGTCGAGCACATATATGTCAACATTACATGCTCTATAAGGAGCATTGCAAAGAGGTGAACATACCGGAGAATCATTATGCAATCCCTCGACCACTATGGAAAAAAATGCAGGAAGAGAAAGCTGAGGGAAAGAAGCAAACAACCCTTGATGGGGTACTTGAGAAGAACATGCCCAAGGAGTTCACTCATGATGCAATCTTACAAGAAATATCACAGTTCATCGCATGTGGTGACCAGGTAATGCTCTCAAAGATTTTGGTATTCATATCATTGATGTTGCAATGATTAGGCCCTTGCGATCGCAGACAATGCTTTGTTCCGGAACTGCCTCATTGCCATGAGGCCAAGGACAATACGTTGCGACTTGCCAAGTGTGCATGAGGTAGGCAAGTATATCCACAATGAGTTTGTTGAATGGCTGCAAACACTAAAAGATAAAATTCTGGTAAGTTGAACTGCTGGATAGTGCATACCTTCTACTCACCAGAGACATAGGCTGCACCTGGCAAAATCTCGTCGACTGTGGAGGGCTGGACAGCAGACAATACAAAGGCATTGTTTTTGGGCATGATGGCCCCCTGGATCGAAGTGAAGGATCAGAAGTGGTTGTTGCACTCAGAAGTGGTTGGATTCCAACCAGTTTCAGGAGATCACAGCGGTTGGAATCTAGGGCGGTACTTTGTTGGTTTGTGTGACCGCATTGGGATCTGTAACAAAGATGGTTCGAAGGTGCATAATCTGATCTGTAGTGATAAGATAAACACCTGATGGCAGGCACCAACCTCAAAGCTTTACAGTGTGATTCTTGACAATACAACACCATCTGCAACACCATTGAAACGTTCCATAATCACTGACTTTATGATCCTTGGAAGGCATCCAAGAACCAGCTCCCATAAGTTGTTGATCTCTATTGCACAATCGTATACTAACTCCCAGGCCACTCAGGTGTTTTGGACATGTTGTTAACATCGCCAATGTTGCTGTGATGGGCCATATCACCAAGATCACCACGATTGAAAATGCAATGGCCATATGGGAATATGATCCATCCTTTCCTGGCAACCATGTACTTGGCAGATCACTGGATGTAATTGCATCGATCTGCACCATTGCCATCAAGGTGTGTATACTACTGGCTTTCCATCTTCACTTTCCTCATTCCCTCTCCAGATTCAAGCATCAGGACAGCAAATCGAATATTTCAAGAATCTTCAGATCAAATCTAAGATTCAAGAAGCCCTCAAGATTCCTCTCCACAGCAATGTTCAATGGGGGTCAGCTCACTCCATGCTCAATCATGCATTTAAGCTGTGTCAGGTAAGTTCGATGGGCCTTGTTTCCATGATGCTGATGTCGATGTGTCACCTCTAGCCCATCAATCTCTTCCTCCAGTCAGGTGACACTCTGTATGGCCCAATTACCACCATCTGTCATAATGGCCAGATCGAAAAAAAGATCCCGTGGTCTGCGTTCACCCTCACAGATCGAGCCTGGGAATGGGTAAAGGATGCAAGGGATATCTTGAAGGATTCAAATGATATTCAGCAATACTTCTCGTTGGAATGGCTACCTACACTCTGGCGTGCACTGCCTGCCCTCGAGGAGTTGCAGACTGCCTGGGAAGCAAGGCGTGACTCTGAACATTTTGCTCTATATAAGGATGCTATAAATGATGGGTTAGGAAAGTTCCAGAAGTATTACTCATGCATCGACAGCAAGCCATCATTCATCCTTGCACTTATTCTCCATCCCTATTACAAACTCGACCACATCAATTCACGTGGGGCAGCGCAGAGGAGCAGGTGAAGGAGTGTGCAGCATGGAATGTAAACACAAAAAATTGGCAAGATGATGCTTAGAAGATCATAGAAACAGCAATGGAGGAGTATTACAAGAAATGCCCAAGAGCTGAGCCTGTCGAGCAACTCTCACCAAGCAGTAGAAGTACAACACCTTCCAAGTTTATCTCTTCCGAATGTGATCGATATTGCCAAACCCTTGTGATGATCGATGATGATGAAGGATGGGTTGCAGAATTGAGGCAATACTTGAAGGAGAGGCCAGCAAATGTTATGAAAGATACAGACATCATGCAGTGGTGGCAGGTATGTTCGTTTCTGATACCTCAATCCAGCATTCTTCTAATCTAGCTACAGCACCACGCCCAACTGTATCCCACCCTCGTGTCCATAGCCCTTGATGTCCTCCCCTGCCAGGCATCTTCAGTCCCCTGCGAGTGTCTCTTCTCAGCAAGGAAGCAGGCAGCAGATGATCGTCGGGCTTTTCTCAGGGCAAAGCATTTCAAAGAGCTGCAAGTCATGAAGTTCGCTTGGTGCAGGAACATCATGGATCTTACTGCATGGAACTCATTGCAAATTGAGAAGGTGGACATAGATGAGTACTGTGAGATGCTCACGGCTGATGAAGCAGGTACAGACTCTGAAGACCCCCAAGTTGAACTGGTTTTCAAAGACTGGAATTAAAAAGTATAGTAGAATGGCATCCATAGAGTAGATTCTATACAAAATTCTGGTCTAAACCGGCGGTCACAACTGGTTCATCACCAGTCTGGTTAAGGACTGGTATTGACTGGTCTGTGAACCGTGGTCCAACCCGTGCTAACTGGTCTTGCTGGTTTTGGTCCAGTCCTGTATGTATGCTGCAAATCTGGGAACCGGTTACAGTCACGGTCCTTTGACAGTGAGGTCAAAAGACTGGACTGGACCAGACCTCAAAGGACTATTGATTTCTGGTGTTGTTGGGAAGTGTGGAGATATCGACAGTTGAGGGATGATAGTGCAACAATGGAGGGTCCTGAAAGAAGGGAGATGAAGAGACCAGTAAGCAATTCCTGCCACTCGAGCACCACCAAGTCCCCATAACAGAAGTCTCTGCAGCTCATCTTCCTCTGTATAGTTCTATGGATGGTATACCTGCTGTGCCATGCAATTGTACAGATCAAGGAGATTTTGAATGTCACCTTTCCTTGTGAGGTTCACTCTGACCAATCAATTTACACATTCCACCTTACCACTGCCAACTGCCATTACTCATCACTTCATGTCACCCAATGCTATGGCTTTTCCAGCAAGTTTCTGGGCATCATTTAGTCGCTTCAGGTGCAATGCTTTGACTTTCCCAGTCTTTCTTCTGACAAGGGTTATGAGACCTCCAATGCTGTGCATGCTTTCATGAGTTCCTGTTTCAATTTTTTGAAGGACTCCTTGCAGGTTCCCATTTTCAGCAAGCATCTCACATTGCATACAATGCTTAGAATTGTATCACACCTTCATCATACATGTTTTAGCATGCAACATCATGACTCCACTGGTTACTGAGTAGTCCCAAGGGTCTCCAAGCTCATCATGAATACTGTATGGATATGATGAGTGTGGGCTTTTGCCTGGAGGGAGATTGACCTGAATTCCATGACAGGATGGTACTTTTACTTTATTTGACTGGAGTGATGGAAATGCTATGTCTTCAAGAGCATCAATGTCTATTAAAGGTGGATGTGTTTGTACACTGCAAGGTATATCCTATAAGGGAAAAGGAAGGTGCCCCAGGTGTCTGGGTAATTTTCTGCATTCATCCCATATTTTTTTATATTTTATTTCACTCTATTCTGCCTTTTCTATGATTTCTTATGATTTATTCCTATTTTTATTATTATATTTCAGTTTTTTCCATGTTGGTACATGTTGACAGTTCTATTCTTAGAAGGGGGACCCCTTCTAAATGTTTACTCATCAAGGTGATGTCATCCCACAGCTTGATCTGCCTATTTCCACCTCTTTGCTATTTATAGCTTACTATTTGATTTTCAGCTCTATCACATATATTGGGCATCAACAGATGGGTCCTTAGAGTTTTCTCTTTGGATTCCCCTCTGTTAGGTGCACCTAAAGTGTCTGTATTATGTAGTATAATGTTAACTTTGAATTCCCCTTTGTTAGCCCACTTCTAAGTGAGGCTTTGAGGTTGCCCTTACATATCCACACAGTTGTTGTTGGAGGTACTACTACTGCTCAATGGAGGGATTTGGAGTGGGGACCTGGAATACATCAAGTATACAAACAATCATTGCTTGAAGATGGTTTACTCACATGTTGTCAATAGCACACATCAAATGCTCTAGCTTTTCCTCAAATAAATAGCCCATGACATGATGGTGAATAACAAGATATTCCAGCAAGTGGCAGAGCCCTATAAAGGCCCTTCTCACCCACTCATACCAAGTGTTGAAGCTCATTGGGGGGCTTTTGGAGGAGGGAATTTAGTGGTCCATCAAATGTTTCCCATGCATCATCATTCATGCCAACACATCCCTTGGGGCTCCCTGAAACAGATGCAAGGGGGTGATTTTCATTGGCTTCACTAACATCTTGGGGGAGACCTTTGATGCATGCTTGAAATTTGCATAGAAGTGCAATCCCTACAGGGCAAGCAGAGGATATGGTTGAGGTGGATGCAATTATATGTCTAGACATGGAACTTGGGCTCATTGAGGCCACAGGTAAGGGTGCTGGGTATGCGGGCATGGGAGCAGTGATGGTGGGCAGTGTGGTGGGTGCTCTGGCTCGGGGCCACTTGGCTGCATTCTGCCTGGTTTTTCTTGTGTCTTCTTCTTTTTGGTGTCAGTCTTGCGTTGTGTAGGGCTGTGGTGTCACAGGATAAAGTTCTGCACTCCACCATTTCCAGTCCTAATCTGCATTTTGCGATGTGGGCAAAGGATGCAACCCTCTGCATCAACAGTATATTCCTTCAATTTATTAGGTCATTGAAACAATGTTGATCATTATGTTACTTACTGCCTTGTCCATTTGGATCAACCAAAGAAAGCTCTTGTAATGATTTTACACTCTCCACCTTGTTGGCACCTTGTAAGGGCAACCTCAAAGCCTCACTTAATAGTGAGCTAACAGAGGGGAATCCAAAGTTAATATTATACTACATAATCCAGACACTCTAGGTGCACCTAACAGAGGGAAATTCAAAGAGAAAACTCTAAGGACCCATCTGTTGATGCCCAGTATATGTGATAGAGCTGAAAATCAAATAGTAAGCTATAAATAGCAAAAAGGTGGAAATAGGCAGATCAAGCTGTGGGATGACATCACCTTGATGAGTAAACATCCAGAAGGGGTCCCCCTTCTAAGAATAGAACTGTCAACATGTACCAACATGGAAAAAACCGAAATATAATAATAAAATAGGCATAAATCATAGAAAATCATAGAAAATGCAAAATAGGATGAAATAAAATATATATAAAAATGGGACGAATGCAGAAAATTGCCCAGACACCTGGGACACCTTCCTTTCCCTTACACACCTGGTTTCCCAATGGGTGACAATTGTGGTCCTTTTTCACACTGGTGACCCTGGACGAGCAGTCAGGCACAAATTTATGTGACTTTCTGTTAGGAAACAGTCTCCTGATATGCCTATTACATAGTAATATTTTATTTTTATTTTATTTTATTTTATTTTATTTTATTACACCAAAATATGCTACCAAATGCCTACAAACACTTTATTTGTCAGCATGGGAATTTTCTATTTGCATGCATCAGTATGTATGTGCATGTATGTGCACATCGGTAGCAACATATTACAATACATGTAACATAGTATATCAATAATAAAGCGAGATCGGTCACGTGAAGGTGGCATGGGTAAATGGATGACAAACTCCGCAGGGGTGGGAATGGCATCACGCCGTGAGACTCTGCAGAGGTGTGGGAATGTGAGAATGGTGAGAAATGATGACAAATATCAAAATCTGACATTGTGGGAATCTAATCCAATTTTCGGCTAACCTGGGTGTTTCCATCATTTCAAAAATTAGCCGAAGATTTTTTGATTAGCCGAAAACAAAATTTTAGGCTATTTTTAACTGTTCCCATGATAAGAAAAAATTTCGGCCAAGTTTTGGGGCTGATCACAAATTCAATATAACTGTTCCCATCAGAACAAATATTTTCCTGATGACAAATATAATTAAGTGTTCCTATGATGACAAATCTAATAACTTTGTGTAGGAACCAAATTTTCGGCTACTTTTTGGTCTGATGACAAATAAGGTTACCATGATCACAAATCTAATAACTGAGTGTAGTAAACCAAATTTTCGGCTGATGTTTGACCTGCTGACAAATATAATAAGGTGTTCCTATCATGACAAAGCTAATGACTGAGTGTAGGATCAATTTTTTCGGCTAATTTTCGGCTTGCTGGGTGTAGGAACCCAATTTTCAGCTGATTTTTGGCCACTTCTAGCTTTTCTGCTCTCTTTCTGGCTCTGGGCTCTTTTCCAGTGGGGTTGTTTTTGCATTCTTGGGGTATCTGTAGACCAAGGTGAAGCTCTGTGAAGTCCTACCTCCCTGGCTTCTCTTTTTTCAACAAAAAGAGTGTCTGCCAGTTGTTTTTTGGACCTCTCTCAGGGCACAGTGTGCAGGGAGATTGGGCTGGCGGGTTTGCAGTTGCCTCCCCTTCCATTTTTGGAAGTCACTCCACTATCAACTGCCACTGTTTGCACTGATTTCACAGCCTCCTACAAGAATCTCACCTCCTCTGCTGCTGTAAGAGAGCTCTCTGATTCCCATGGACCCGACTCCGCCCAATACTCCTCGACGTGTTTGGACGGCCGCACAGCAAACTGAACGGGACCGAGGGACCTTGGATAGCCCTACTCGCCACCGGACTCCACACCACGCTCGCACTATGCACATTGCCCAGCCTTTGCTGCCTGTGCCACCTCCCCATGGTGGTTTGCTGAATGGGAATGACGCCGATCCTTTTCTTGCCCCTCCACCTCCACCTCCTCAATACAACCATCTTCCTCCTCATTTGGCACAACAGCTGGCAGCACTTCCTCCCCTTCCACAGGTGGTGAGAGGCAGAGGCAGAGGAAGAGGAAGAGGGAGGGGAAGAGGCTCAATTCATGCAGCTCCACCTCTGCCTGTGGTTGCTCCTTTACACAATGCAGCTTTCCCATATTATTTTAATGCCCCTCCTGCCCCTCCTGATTTTGACCCTCCTGTTTCAGCACCTCCTATTCTTGCACCTCCCATTCCTGTTGCTCCTGCACCTGCTATTCCTGTTGCACCTGCACCTCCTATTCCTAATACTTATGCAATCACCCAGGCTGGGCTGCGAGTTCCACCTTTGGGTCCTCCTCCTGTTTTTGACCCTCCAGCTCCTGTTCCTTTGGTTCCTGCACCTCCTATTCCTGTCGCTCCTCCAATGGCCTGGCCTGAACATCAAGTTCCACCAGTTATTCCTCCTGTAGCTGTATGTTGGATTACATATTCTTCTATGTGACACAGGTTAATTAACAACATAATACTGATGCAGCCTTTTTTGCCTCCTGTTTTTGACCCTCTGGCTCCTGTTGCTCCTGTTCCTGCACCTCCTGTTCCTGTCGCACCTGCCATGCCCTGGGATACACAGCAAGTTCCACTTTTTCTGCCTGCTGTATGTTGGAGTTTTCCTTCAGGTGACTAGATGTATGAACTAATGACATATCATTATAGCCTCCTCCTCCTCCTGTTTTTGCCCCTCCTGTTCCTGTTCCTCCTGTGCCTGCACCTCCTGTTCCTGTGGCCAATGCCTCTCCACCGGTTGCTCCTGCAATGAGCAGGGCTGATCTCGCTGCCCAGCATGCTGCACTTCCACCTTTTGAAGCTGTATGTTGCATTATATTTTACATGATGTGAAATGGTCTGACAGTATGATGATGTAGCCTCCTCCACCTCCACCTGTGCCTCCTCCTGTTTTTGAACCTCCTGCTGCCGTTCTCCCCATTCCTGCTGCTGTTATCCCTGTTGCCAATATTCCTCCACATGTATGCTTATATCTTATTTTGGTATTGTTTTATTTGGTGACTGACCTCATTCTCCAAGATTGCTCAGCTTATCGATCCTGCACCACCACACCACCTCTGCCTGTTTTGCCTCCTGCCCGCCAGCCATTTAATTTAGATTGGCCTGTTCATCATCTGGGAAATATGGATGTGGAGTGCCCTGATTGCCATGCTTTGCACTGGATGGCTGAACGTCTTATGAAATCCTCAAATATCCATCCTCGATTCGGCATGTGCTGCCTGAGTGGAAAGATCGCATTGCCACCTCTTCACCCAGTCCCACCTGAGCTTATCCAATTGCTCACTGCTCAGGATGACATTGGAAAATCATTTCGTGATCACATCCGCACATACAATAATGCACTCACCATGACTTCTATCGGTCGCAAGATTGACGAGTCGGTCAATGAGGGCGAAGAGGCTGTGAATGATGGTGTCGGTCCCTATGTCTACAAACTCCATGGCGAGCTGTCCCACAAGATCGGATCTCTGCTTCCACCAGAGGGTGAACCTCCTGTTTATGCTCAGCTATATATTTACGATCCAGCTGACGCTGTCAACTTTCGCATGGCCAATGCCTGGAACACTCACCTCCATCACCACACTTTGCTCACTCTTCAAGACATGCTCCACCATCACCATCCAGCAGTTCAGATGTACAAGCAGGCTCATGAGCTCACCAGGAACTTGCCTTCACACCAGCAGTGCAAGATAGCTTTGCGTTTTGATCAATCCTGTGACCGTCGCCGCTACAATCTGCCCGATGCTACCAACAATGAGATCGCTGTCATTCTTCCAGGTGATGGCGATCAGCCAGAGAGCACACGCGACATTGTTCTCTACCGCAGGCATGGGCCTCCCCTTCAGCGCATCAGTGACATCCATCCCCTCTATCCGGCCCTTCACTACGTTTTGCTGTTTCCTACTGGCCAGCTCCAATGGCACCCTCAAATCGAGTATGCAGCTGTCGATGCCAACAACCGAGGTGGTGCCAGAGTTCACAAACATGTCTCCAAATCTGAATTCTACTGCTATCGCCTCCACCTTCGACTGCCTGCTGTCGAGCCCCAGCATATCTTTCTGACCGGAAAGCTCTTTCAGGAGTTTGTGTGTGATGGATGGGCCACTGCTGAGCAGGATCGATTGTGCTGGATTTTGATGAATCAGGACACCATTCGAGGCGAAGTCTATATTGGCCTGGCAGATGCTGTGGCTGCAAACATCGATGTAGACACAGAGTCTCTGGGTCAAAGAATCATTCTTCCTTCGTCCTTTGCAGAAAGCACACGTCACATGCAGCAGCTTCTTCAGGATGCATTTGCCATCAATCGCCACTGCAATGGAGGCGATCTCTTTCTCACCATCACTGCCAACCCTGCCTGGCCAGAAATATGGGATGCTCTTCGTCCAGGGCAGACTGCAGCAGATCCCAGATTTGGTCGTTCGTGCATTCTATGCAAAGCAGAAGGAGATGATCAAGGATATCGAGGCTGGCATATTCGGACAGGCTGTGGCTTATCTTTTCACCATCAAGTTTCAGAAGCGTGGCCTTCCTCACATGCACTGCATTATCTTTCTCGATGAGCAATCCAAGCTTCGCACCCCCAAGCAGATAGACAGCCTTCTGTCTTCAGAGTTTCCTGACGATGATCCTGAGCTCCTCGACCTCATCCAAAAGTTCATGGTCCATAAACCCTGTGGTGCAGAGAACCCTGCAGCTCCTTGCATGGTGAATGGACAGTGCTCCAAAGGTTTCCCCAAGCCATTCAGGGATCAGACCACCATCTCTGAGGATGCCTATGCCTCTACCAAGCGTCGGGACACTGGACACACATATCAGGTTCGGGGAAAGCAGGTCGACAATCGTTGGGTGGTCACTTACTCTGCCTATCTCATCTGGAAGTACCATTGCCACATCAATATCGAGTCCATCAGCTCTATCAAGGCCATCAAGTACATCTACAAATATGTCTACAAAGGCCACGATCGCATCACCATGGAGTTTGGAACTTGCAACGATGAAGTCAGGCAGTACCTCGACGCTTGCTACATATCTGCATGTGAAAGCATCTGGCGCCTCTTCCACTTCACCATGCATGGTGCTTCTCCCAACGTCATCCGTCTTCAGGTCCACCTTCCTGGCCAGCAGTATGTCACTTGGAATCAGAACGGTCCACAGTCTATCCAGGAAATCGTCCAGCATGCTGCACAGCGTGACACCACCCTCACTGCCTTCTTCAAGGCCAATCAGGAGTATCCAGAGCTTGCACAGGTCGTTCTTTACCAGGACTTTCCTTCAAAATTTGTGTGGGATCAAAGGGCTCACAAGTAGAAGCCCAGGCAGAGGGGATTCGCCATTGGAAGGATGTTCTATGCTCCACCCAGTGCCGGTGAACACTTTTACCTCAGGCTGCTTCTCACTGCTGTGAAAGGGGCTACATCATACGAAGACCTTCGCACTTTTCAGGGCATCGTCGCTCCCTCATTCAGAGAAGCCTGCCTCGCCCATGGCCTTTTGGAGGATGACCAAGAGTGGCAGCAGTGTCTGGAGGAAGCAAAGTCCATGGCAACCGGTCGTCAGCTTCGCAATCTTTTTGTCACCATCCTTCGTGACTGTGCTCCCTCTGATCCTGTCCACCTCTGGAATACATATTGGCCTCACATTTGCGATGACTTGAGATATCAGCTCCAGCACACCAACATTCGTATCAACCCCACCGATGACGATGTCCATGATTATGGCCTTTATCTTATCAATCAGCTTCTCATGGTCTCTGGGAAATCTCTCGAGAAGGATTGGCCATACATGCCTCAGATCACTCAGAATTGGGATGCCAACATTCAGAACCGGTTGATCGCAGAGCAGCGCAGATACGATGTTGTGGAGCAGGCCGAGTTGGCTGCACACAATCTGGACACTTTCAATCACGATCAGAGGGCTGTCTTTGATGAGATCATGCATGCAGTCAACAACAAGACTGGCCAGACCTTTTTCCTCCATGGTCCAGGTGGCACTGGCAAAACCTATGTTTACAACACCCTCTGCCATCAGCTTCGCTCTCAAGGCAAGATCGTCCTCTGTGCTGCATCGTCTGGAATAGCTGCTCTTTTGCTCAAAGGCAGTCGTACTTCCCATTCCTGCTTTCAGATCCCAATCATCATAAACGAGTCATCCACCTGCACCATTTCCAGAGGTTCAACATGGGCACAGCTCCTGCAGCAGACTGACTTGATCATTTGGGATGAGGCACTCATGCAGCATCGTCATCTCCATGAAGCTGTCAACTGCACTCTGAAAGACATTCTCCAATGTGACAAACCCTTTGGGGGTGTGCCTGTGGTCTTTGGGGGCGACTTTCATCAGATCCTGCCTGTCATTGAGAAGGGTTCTTGACCTCAAATCGTTGGTGCTTCTTTGCAACGCTCTGTTCTCTGGCAACACATCAAAATCCTTCATCTCAAAATCAACATGCGTTTGAACACAGACGATCTTCAGGAGCGCAACTTTGCAAAGTGGCAGTTGGAGGTTGGAAAGGGTGGTCATACAGATGAAGGTGGCACTATCAATCTTCCTGATCATCTCAAATGTCCTCAGAACACCATCGCTTCTCTCATCCACACCATCTATCCTGGCATCTATGATCAGGCTCAGCATTCAGATCAATACTTTTCAGAGCGGGTCATCCTGGCGAGCAAGAACGATGATGTCGACGATTTGAACCATCACATTCTTCACAATTTTCCTGGGCAGGAGCACGTCTTTCACAGTGCTGACTCGATTGCAAATGATGAGAATGCCGAACTTCTATATCCTCAAGAATATCTTAACTCCATCAACTGCTCAGGTCTACCTTTGGCGCATTTGGCACTCAAGGTCGGCGTCCCTGTCATGATACTTCGCAATCTCAACATTGCTGGAGGGGTCTGCAATGGAAGTCGGGGATATTGACTCGGATCAGGAATAGGGTTTTGGAGATTCGGTTGATCACTGGAGATAATGCAGGAGAGACTGTTTTCATTCCACGGATGCGACTTCGGCCCATTGAAGGTCAACTCCCCTTCACACTCTCTCGACTGCAGTTTGCTGTTCGTCTTTGCTTTTCAATGTCGATCAACAAGTCACAAGGGCAGTCAGTGAAGCATGTGGGTTTGGATTTCAGGAGTCCTGTCTTTACACATGGGCAGTTCTATGTGGCAATATCCAGGGTCAAGTCTGTCCACAATATCAAGGCAATATGGCCAAGCTCAGAGGATAGTGCAAAGACAAAAAATATTGTATATGATGAAGTGTTATTAGATTAAAATATATATTGTACATATGTAACTACTACTCATAGAAAATCAATGAACACAGTGAACAACGTGTGCCGGAGGCTACTACTCATAGAAAATCAATGAACACAGTGAACAACGTGTGCCGGAGGCACATTTAAAAACCTTGTCAATAATAAAAGGAGGATGGTCAGGTGACTAGGCCATGGGAAGTGAAGAGGCCATGGGAGTTGCTCTGAGTGGATGGGAAAGTGATGACCTACTTTGAGAGTCATGAGACATGATGACAAATATAACTCAATGGTGGGAACCTTTTTCTCAGCTAATTTTTGCCACCTCTATCTTTTTTTTTTTTTGGGTCTGGGCACTTTTTCTATATAGAGTGTAAAATTTGAGTTTAATGACAAAGTGAAGTTGGAGATTTTTTACAACATTCAAAAGAGAGGAGAGGGAGGAGAGCAGGGGTGAGAGGGTGAGGGGGTGAAGTAGTGAGGGAGAGAGGGGGGGAGGGAGTGAAGGGGGGAATGGGAGGTGGGAGTGGGTGAGGGGGTGATGGGGGAGGGGGGGGAGTGAGTAGGGGAGGGGGGAGAGAGGAGGAGGAGGATGGATGGAGAGGGGGGGAGAGGGGGGAGAGGGAGGGGAGTAGGGGAGAGGGGAGAGGGGGTGAAGGGAGGAGGGGGGTGAAGAGGTGAGGGGGAAGGAGGGGGGAGGAGATGAGGAGGGGGAGAGTGAGTGAGGTGGAGAGGGAGAGAGGGAAGGGGGAGGTAGGGATGGGAAGGGGATGGGGGTGAAGTAGGTGGAGAAGGGGATGGGGATGAAGTAGGTGGAGAAGGGGATGGGTATGGGGTAGGTGGAGAAGGGGATAAGGGAGAGGGAGAGGGAGAGGGAGAGGGAGAGGGAGAGGGAGAGGGAGAGGGAGAGGGAGAGGGAGAGGGAGAGGGAGAGGTGGATGGGGATGGGGGAGATGGGGATGGGGGATGGGGGAGATGGGGATGGGGGATGGGGGAGAAGGGGATGGGGATGGGGGAGATGGGTATGGGGGATGGGAATGGGGAGGTGGGGATGGGAAGGGGATGGGGGTGAGGTAAGTGGAGAAGGGGATGGGAATGGGAGAGGTTGGGATAGCAGAGATGGGGATGGGGAAGGGGGAGAAGAGGATGGAAATGGGGGAGATGGTTATGGGGGAGATGGGTATAGGGGAGATGGGTATGGGGGATGGGAATGGGGAGGTGGGGATGGGAAGGGGATGGGGGTGAGGTAAGTAGAGAAGGGGATGGGGATGGGGTAGGTGGAGAAGGGGATGGGAATGGGAGAGGTTGGGATAGTGGAGATGGGGATGGGGAAGGGGGAGAAGAGGATGGAAATGGGGGAGATGGTTATGGGGGAGATGGGTATAGGGGAGATGGGAATGGGGGATGGGAATGGGGAGGTGGGAATGGGAAGGGGATGGGGGTGAGGTAAGTGGAGAAGGGGATGGGGATGGGGTAGGTGGAGAAGGGGATGGGGATGGGAGAGGTGGGAATAGGGGAGATAGGGATGGGGTAGGTGGGGATAGGGGAGATAGGGATGGGGAAGACGGGGAAGAGGAAGGTGATGGGGGAGATGGGGATGGGGAAGGTGATGGGGGAGAAGAGGAAGGAAATGGAGGAAATGGGGATGGGAGAGATGTGGAAGGGGATAAACACTACAATCCACCAACTGAAGAGTTGTGTACTATCTAAAAGTCAACTAAAGAGTTGTGTAACCATGACACCCGAAGTCCAAAGGCAACTAAGGAGTTGAGTAACTGTAGTGGAATTAAGCATTGTATTATGTATATGCAAGCTGGCCCATGAAAATAAACCACCACTCACACATTCACAGACCGAGTCAAAAAATGCAATGAAGTGAACAATGTGCACTGAAGTCAAAAAATGCAATGAGATGTTGATAAAATTAATGAACACAGTGACCAACATAAGCCATACTTCACTCATGAGTGGTTCTGTGTAGCAATATCATGAGTAAGGTCTGTGCACAACATCAAGGCTATATGGCCAAGTGACAGTGGAAGTGCAAAAACCAAAAATATTGTATATAATGAAGTACTATTAGAGTAACATAGAAATGAAGTCCATACTTATTAATCATGTTAACACATGACAGTGGAAGTGCAAAAACCAAAATAATGAAGTACTATCAGACTAACATAGAAATGAAGTCATGACAGTGGAAGTGCAAAAACCAAAAATATTGAATATATTACTTATTAAACATGTTAACACATGCCGGAGGCACATTCCCAACCTTGTCAATAATAAAAGAAGGATGGTCAGGTGACTAGGCCATGGGAAGTGAAGAGGCCATGGGAGTTGCTCTGAGTGGATGGGAAAGTGATGACCTACTTTGAGGGTCGTGAGACATGATGACAAATATAAGTGAAAGATGGGAACAAAATTTCAGCTAATTTGGGGCCGGATCACAAATATACTAAGTAATAATGTGTGGAAACAGTATTTTTTCAGCTACAGTGTGGGATCAATTTTGGCTACAATAATATAATAATGCAGGAACAACATTTTCGGCTACATCAAAATTTTCAACTAATTTTTTTTTTTTTGGGACCTGATGACAAATATAATTACTGGGTGCTATGATGACAAATATAATAATTGGGGGATCAGAATTTTCGAGCTAATTGTTTTTTTGGGGGCCTGATGACATATAATTACTGGGTGTTGCTATGATGACAAATATAATAACTTTATGTAGGAACAACATTTTCGGCTACAGTGTGGGATCAAAATTTTCGGCTAATTTTTTTTTTGTACCTGATGACAAATATAATTACTGGGTGTTGCTATGATGACAAATATAATTAGCAACAACATTTTCGGCTACAGTGTTGGCCTGATGACAAATATAATATGGTGTTTATATGATGACAAATCTTATAACTGACTGTAGTAACCAAATTTTTGGCTACTTGGTGGCCTGTTGACAAATAAAATATAATAAGGTGTTCCTATCATGACAAATCTAATAACTGAGTGTAGGAACAATTTTTTCGGCTAATTTTTGGCTTACTGGGTGTAGGAACCAAATTTTTGGCTGAGTTTTGGCCACTTCTAGCTTTTCTGTTCTCTTTCTGGCTCTGGGCTCTTTTCCAGTGGGGTTGTTTTTGCATTCTTGGGGTATCTGTAGACCAAGGTGAAGCTCTGTGAAGTCCTACCTCCCTGGCTTCTCTTTTTTCAACAAAAAGAGTGTCTGCCAGTTGTTTTTTGGACCTCTCTCAGGGCACAGTGTGCAGGGAGATTGGGCTGGCAGGTTTGCAGTTGCCTCCCCTTCCATTTTTGGAAGTCACTCCACTATCAACTGCCACTGTTTGCACCGATTTCACAGCCTCCTACAGGAATCTCACCTCCTCTGCTGCAGTAAGAGAGCTCTCCGATTCCCATGGACCCATCTCCGCCCAACACTCCTTGACGTGTTCGAATGGCCGCGCAGCAAACTGAATGGGACCAACGGACCTTGGATAGCCCTACTCGCCACCGGACTCCACACCATGCTCGCACTATGCACATTGCCCAGCCACTGCTGCCATTGCCGCCAGCCCATAATATTGCCTTGCTGAATGCTGATCCTTTTATTGCTGCTCCTCCACCACCTCCTCAATACAATCACCTTCCTCCTCATTTGGCACAGCAGCTGGCAGCACTTCCTCCCCTTCCACAGATTGCAAGAGGCAGGGGCAGAGGGAGGGGAAGAGGGAGGGGAAGAGGCTCAAGTCATGCAGCTCCACCTCAGCCTGTTGTCGCTCCTTTATACAATGCAGCTTTCCCATATTATTTTAATGCCCCTCCTGCACCTCCAGTTTTTGACCCTCCTGTTCCTGCACCTCCAATTCCTGCACCTCCCATTCCTGTGGCAGCTCCTGCAATGGCCTGGACTGAACATGGTTTTCAGCATGCTGCAATTCCACCTCTATTTTCTGCTGTATGTTGGTTTATCTTTCACATGATGTATGTTATCTGACAATATCATGATCTAGCCTCCCCCTCCTCCTCCTCCTCCTCCTCCTCCTCCTGTTTTTGATCCTCCTCCTGCTGTTCCTGCTGTTCCTGCTCCTATTGTCCCTCTTGCCAATATCCCTCTCCATGTAGGCTTATATATGTTCTTTTGAGTATATTAACTGACAACAATGATGATGTAGCATCCTGCTCCTGCCCCTCCTGTTTTTGATCTCCCTGCACCTGTTCCTCCTGTTCCTGCACCTGCTATCCCTGTTTTTGATCCCCCTGCACCTGTTCCTCCAGTTCCTGCACCTGCTATCCCTTTTTTTGATCCCCCTGCACCTGTTCCTCCCATTCCTGCACCTGTCATCCCTGTTGTTGATATTCCTCCACATGTATGCTTATGTCCTTTTTGGTCATGTCTTTATTTTGTGACTGACTTGATTATCCCCAGGTGGCTCAACATATTGATCCTGCACCTGTTCCACTTGGGCCCCTCCCTCCGGCACGCCGTCCTTTTAGTCCTGACTGGCCTGTTCATTATCTGGGAAAAATGGATATTCAGTGTCCCAATTGTCATGCATTGCACTGGATGGCCGAGCATCTCACTGCGTCCTCCAATATAAATCCCAGATTTGGCATGTGCTGCTTGAGTGGAAAAATCATTTTGCCTCCTCTCCACCCAGTCCCACCTGAGCTTCTCCAGTTGCTCACTGCTCAGGATCACATTGGCAGGTCATTTCGTGATCATATCCACACATACAACAATGCTCTTGCCATGACTTCCATTGGGCGCAAAATCGATGAGTCTGTTAATGAAGGTGAAGAGGCTGTGAACGATGGTGTTGGCCCCTATGTCTTCAAACTGCATGGCGAGCTGTCCCACAGGATTGGCTCTCTTCTTCCACAAGAGGGTGAATCTCCAGTGTATGCTCAGCTTTACATTTATGATCCAGCCGATGCAGCCAACTTTCGCATGGCCAATGCCTGGAACACTCACCTCGATCACCACACTTTGCTCACCCTCCAGGACATGCTCCACCATCTCCATCCTGCAGTTCAGATGTACAAGCAGGCCCATGAGCTCACCAGGAACTTGCCTCTACACCAGCAGTGCAAGATAGCTTTGCGCTTTGATCAATCCTGTGACTGTCGCCGCTACAATCTTCCTGATGCCACCAACAATGAGATTGCGGTCATTCTTCCAGGTGATGGTGATCAGCCACAGAGCACACGTGATATCATTCTCTACTGCAGGCATGGCCCTCCCCTTCAGCGCATCACCGATGTCCATCCCCTCTATCCTGCTCTTCACTATGTCCTCCTTTTTCCTACTGGCCAGCTCCAATGGCATCCTCAAATCAAGTTTGCAGCTGCTAATGAAGGCGGTGCAAGGGTTCGCAAGCATGTGTCCAAATCAGATTTCTACTGCTATCGTCTCCACCCCCAACCGCCTGCCATCGAGCCTCAGCATATATTCTTGAGTGGAAAGCTCTTTCAGGAGTTTGTTTGTGACCAGTGGGCAACTTCAGAGCAGGATCGGTTGCGCTTTATCATGATGAATCAGGACACTATTCGTGGTGAAGTCTATATGGGCTTGGCTGATGCTGTGGCTGCAAATGTGGATGCAGACACAGAGTCTCTTGGTCAAAGAATCATCCTGCCTTCTTCATTCGCAGGAAGCACACATCATATGCAGCAGCTTCTTCAGGATGCCTTGGCTATCAATCGCTACTTCAAGGGTGGTGATCTCTTTCTGACCATGACTGCAAACCCCGCTTGGCCAGAGATTCAGGATGAGCTCAAGCCTGGGCAGACTGCTGCCGATCGCCCTGACTTGGTCATTCGTGCATTCCATGCAAAGCAGAAGGAGATGATCAAAGACATCGAGGCTGGGATCTTTGGCAAGGCACTCTCTTATGTGTTTGTGATCGAGTTTCAGAAGCGTGGCCTGCCTCACATGCACTGCATTATCTTTCTTGATGGGGAGTCCAAGCTTCGCACTCCTGAGCAGATAGACAGCCTCATGTGCTCAGAGTTTCCTGACGACAATCCTGAGCTGCTCGAGTTGGTCAAGAAGTTCATGGTCCATAAACCCTGTGGTGCAGAGAACCCTACAGCTCCTTGCATGGTGAATGGACAGTGCTCCAAAAATTTCCCCAAGCCATTCAGGGATCAGACAACCATCTCTGAGGATGCCTATGCCTCCACCAGGCATCGGAACACTGGAAAGACATATCAGGTTCAGGGAAAGCAGGTCGACAATCGCTGGGTCGTCACTTATTCACCCTATCTCCTCTGGAAGTACCGCTGCCACATCAACATCGAGTCCATTGCCTCCATCAAAGCTGTCAAATACATCTACAAATATGTGTACAAAGGTCATGATCGCATCACCATGCAGTTTGGGACTTGCAACAATGAAGTCAAACAGTATCTGGACGCTCGCTATATTTCTGCCTGCGAGAGCATTTGGCGCCTCTTTCATTTACCTATGCACTCTGCTTCTCCCAATGTCGTCCGACTTCAGATCCACCTCCCTGGCCAGCAGTATGTCACTTGGAATCAGAACGGTCCACGGTCTATCCAAGAAATCGTCTAGCATGCTGCACAGTGTGACACCACCCTCACTGGCTATTTCAAAGCCAATCAGCAGTATCCAGAACTGGCACAGGATCTTCTCTATCAGGACTTTCCCTCCAAATTTGTGTGGGATCAGAAAGCCCACAAGTGGAAGCCCAGACAGAGAGAGTTCGCTATTGGGAGGATGTACTACACTCAGCCTACTGCAGGTGAACGCTTCTACCTCAGGCTTCTTCTGACAGCTGTCAAGGGTGCAACATCATATGAACATCTGTGCACTTTTCAGGGAAATGTCTATCCCTCATTCAGAGAAGCATGTCTGGCACGTGGCCTTTTGGAGGATGACCAAGAGTGGGTGCAGTGTTTGGAGAAAGCAAAGTCCATGGCAACAGGTCGTCAGCTCCGGCAACTCTTTGTCACTATTCTTCGTGATTATGCACCCTCTGATCCTGTCCAGCTTTGGAACACATACTGGCCCCACATTTGCGATGACCTGCGGTATCAGCTCCAGCACAACAATATCCGTCTCAATCCTACTGATGACGATGTGCAGGATTATGGCCTCTACTTGATCAACCAGCTTCTCTTATCCTCTGGCAAATCTCTCAGCAAGGATTGGCCATACATGCCTCAGATCACTCAGAATTGGGAAGCCAACCTCGAAAACCGGTTGATTGCAGAGCAGCGCAGATATGATGTTGTGGAGCAGGCTGAGTTGGCTGCACAGAACTTGGACACTTTTAATCCAGACCAGAGAGCTGTCTTTGAGGAGATCATGCATGCTGTCAACAACAAGACTGGCCAGACCTTTTTCCTCCATGGTCCTGGTGGCACAGGCAAAACCTTTGTATACAACACTCTGGCCCATCAGCTTCGTTCTCTGGGCAAAATTGTCCTCTGTATAGCATCATTTGGCATTGCTGCACTCCTGCTCAAAGGTGGCTCCACTTCTCATTCATGTCTCCAGATCCCTCTCATCATCAATGAGTCATCCACCTGCTCTATCTCCAGAGGTTCAATTCAGGCAAAGCTGTTGCAGGAGACTGACTTGATCATTTGGGATGAGGCACTCATGCAGCATCGTCATCTCCATGAAGCTGTTAACCGCACTCTCAAAGACATTCTCCAATCTGATCAACCCTTTGGTGGCATTCCTATTATTTTTGGGGGCGACTTTCACCGGATCCTGCCTGTTATCGAGAGGGGTTCACGGCCTCAGATTGTTGGTGCTTCCTTGCAGCGCTCTGTTCTTTGGCAACATATTAAAGTTCTTCATCTCAAAATCAATATGCGATTGAACACGGATGATCTTGAAGAGCGACAGTTTGCAAAGTGGCAGCTGGAGGTTGGAAAGGGTGATCATACAGATGAGGGTGGCAACATTGAACTTCCCAACCATTTCAAGTGTCCTGAAAACACTCTGGCTTCCCTCATTGACACCATCTATCCTGGCATCTATAATCATGCTCAGCATCCCAATCAATACTTCTCAGAGTGGATTGTCCTGGCAAGCAAAAATGATGATGTGGATGATTTGAACCATTATATTCTTCAGAGGTTCCCTGGAGAGGAGCAAGTGTTTCACAGTGCAGACTCTATTGCAAACAATGAACTTCTGTATCCACCTGAATACCTCAACTCAATCAACTGCTCCGGTCTACCTTTGGCACACTTGGCACTCAAGGTTGGCGTCCCTGTGATGATACTTCGCAATCTCAATATTGCTGGAGGGGTCTGCAATGGTTCTCGAGAAATTTTGACTCGGATTCGGAACAGAGTGTTGGAGGTTCGGTTGATTACTGGAGATCATGCTGGAGAGAAGGTGTTTATTCCACGGATGCGACTGCAGCCAATCGAAGGACAACTCCCTTTCACTCTGTCTCGACTCCAATTTTCTGTTCGACTATGCTTTTCAATGTCGATCAACAAATCCCAGGGACAGTCAGTGCAGCATGTGGGATTAGATTTCAGGAGTCCTGTCTTCACTCATGGGCAGTTCTATGTAGCGATATCACGAGTAAGGTCTGTGCACAACATCAAGGCAATATGGCCAAGTGACAGTGGAAGTGCAAAAACCAAAAATATTGTATATAATGAAGTACTATTAGAGTAACATAGAAATGAAGTCCATACTTATTAAACATGTTAACACATGACAGTGAAAGTGCAAAAACCAAAATAATGAAGTACTATCAGACTAACATAGAAATGAAGTCATGACAGTGGAAGTGCAAAAACCAAAAATATTGTATATATTACTTATTAAACATGTTAACGCGTGCCGGAGGCACATTCCCAACCTTGTAAATGTTAAATATATACCTGGGGACCTCAGTTGAGTTCTCTTAGGTATTCCATCCACATTTGTGGTGCGAAAAGCCTATTTCAGTCAACTAGTCTATTTTTAGCCCCTCACATCAAATCCATCAAAACCCCCCATCACGTGCACATGCCCCGCTGCCTTCTTGTAGGAGAGCCTGCATGGTCCAGCTAGCAGAACAGCGGGTGTCACCCTAACAGAAGAACTCAACTACCCCATCAGTGCACCTTCTCTTACATGCACATACATCATTGTCTCAGTGCACCACAAGTGCTTACTCATCATTTTGGCAAGAGCTGGAATTAATTGTATATCTGTATTTACCTCGCTTTCATAAGCCGACACCAGGCCTTGCCTTACATTGCGACCACCAGTGATTAAGAGGCAGCGCTCATCATTAGGACAGCTGCAACCAGACAACCGATCGGATCTGGTTTAGCCGAGATTCACCTTACTCTATTTGGATGACTATTTTAGGTAGTTTCTAGCTGAATTCAATAATAACCCCGAGATCAGGCACTGTTGGAAGGGTTATTGATCTGAAGTGCCTAAGTGTTGACAAATAGCCGAAATCATGTGTTTTTCTGTGTTCAGTACCCAAATTGCTGGATCACATGACTCGAAATTTTGCGAAAAAAATTCTGAAGCAAAATCTTGACTTAGCCAAAGAAGTGACTCATCACAGCTTACATCATCATGTCAGAACAATCAACTTCGAATCCTGGTCACAATCCTGTTCCCACGCCAGCACTAGAAGCCAAAATTGATGTGCTTACAGCACAAATGTCCCAGTTAGTGTCAGTATTGGCAGCATCACAGCCCAAACAAGCAGAAATAAAACCAGAGACAGTGGAAGATAAAGATGATGAGATGGAAGAGATGGTGGAGTGAATGTCTCAGGAGGATGTGCATGCAGAGGAGAGATCTGAGAGTGGAAAAATGTGTTTACCTAAATATGCACCCCCACAAATATTTGATGGTACCATGGAGAATACAAAATCCTTCATCAGCTCTATAGTGTTGTATATTCATGGGAGAAAGCCCGAGTTTTGTATGACCAAGTCTAGGATTATGTTTGCTCTCTCATACATCCAGGGAGGGAAAGCACATTTCTGGAGAAATGAAGCCATTAATCAAATTGCTGCGGGATATAAACTGTTTGCAACCTTCAGGAAAATTTTGGAGAGATTGGAGGCACAGTTTGGAGACCCACAGAAATGGATGATGAAGTAGTGGAAGCTGTGAAAGCTTTGAGGGGAGAGAAGAAAGGTAATATTAAAGGAGATGAATGGTTTGAAAAACAAGGGTTAGTGTTGTTCAGAGGAAAGGTATATGTACCAAAGGATCAAGATTTATGAAGGGTGATCATATGGTTACATCCATCCAGGAAGGTGGAAGATGTTGGAGTTGGTGATGAGAAATTATTGGTGGCCTGGAATTTCAAAGCATTGATCTCACTGGAAGGATGCATGGAGGTGGGGCAATGTGCAGCAGGAGGCATTTGAGGAGCTCAAACAGATGGACACTTTCATTCCAATCCTTACCTTTGCTGATGACCCATGTCCATTCCATGTAGAAGCTAATAGTTCTGACTTTGTGATGGGTGCTGTGTTGTCCCAACAATCTCCAGAGGATCAGAAGTGGCATCCAACCAAAGAACATGACAAGTGGCTCAAAAAAATTATGATCCATATGAAATGCTGCCTTTTACTCACCTTCCTTTATTAATACATTTTTATAACCCCAGTGGACATCAAGCTTGGTGAAATAGTGAGCCCCATGGAGTTGGCTCATGAGTTCGGATATGAGGGGTAGCAGGTGATGATTTTTAACTGTGATGTCATTGAGTCATCAGTAGTCTTGGACCAGTTGAAGAGAACAGGCAGAGTCAAAGTTGATGTATGGAAATGTCAAATTTGAAAAGTCATCAGGAGGAAAGTCCTAGAAAGGAAGGGCACCTCAGGTACAAACTCCGAGGGCATAGCCAGTGGCCATGGCAGTGACACCTAAAGTTATGGAGTCAGCAGCATCAGCAGATGCAATAGACATTGATCAAGCAGGAAGATGAGCACTACTTAAATGTTTTAACTGTGAGCAGCTAGGGCATGTTGCTAGAAATTGTAGGCAGACGAGGAAGATTAGGGAAGCTACAATTGAGGAAGTGAAGTTGGAGGAAGACAAGCAGAAGAATTTTGTGGGAGAGTCCCAGTAAATGTTTCCCCATTGGTGACCCAGAATCACTATAATGTATTAGCATCTGAGGAAACCCAGAGTAAACCAAAGAAAAAATTGAGGAGTACAACTGTTGTCAGTCACATGACAAAGAGGATGAGTACAATTGTTATAAATCACATGGCAAAAAAGATGACCAAGCATTGGAGGAGTACAACCATTGTCAATCACGTTGATAGGTCCACTATGCACATTAAGGTCTGGAGAAAATTTCCACTCGTATCGAGATATTATGACACACACTCCGAATTGCTATGAATGCCACAAAATCAACTTCGAACCATTTTTGCACGATTTCGTACTATTTCGGACAACTTCGAATGCTTTCGAACTATTTCACGACACTTCAAATGACTTCGCAGCACTTTGAACAATATCGGCCGCCATATAGCTGTCTTGAAACACTTTTGATACATGATGCACATCCGGAACAAGTTATTCTGTTGCATATCGAGCACTACTGGACACGAGGAGAGAGTACAAGAGAGTTAGAATGCGATAAGTGCATTTTTGTGTTTCATTGAAGTACTTTTACTATATGGGAACACTATATGTTTCATCATTTATTATTTCTCATTTGTTTCATGATATACAAGTCCTCATTGTTTGATATATTTGCCTCATGTTTTATACATGTTCTTATTTCCTTTTTAGTACTGTCTCTTCATTTTGTATATAGACTTGTATTAGTTAGTTAGAACAAACAAGAGAAGCAATGGGGAACAGCACAAGTTACCCTCCAGTCATCGTCAGATTTAAGAATCGTTCTCTTTAGTCTTATCTTTGTGTTGTATCTCTAAGTTCTGTGAAATATTGCAAACTTCTTCGAAACTATCATATTCGCTCCTTGTTTTATTGCATATCACCTATCACCTATCGCCTTTCGACAAAGACCTCACATTTGTTAAACTTGCTCTTCAATACACCTTGAACCTCTTCGAACTTATTCGAACTTATTCAGACTACTTCACACAACTTCGAAACTTTTCGAACCTTTTTCGAACCTATTTTGTACATCTTCGAACCTATTTCGGACTCTTTCGAACACCTTCATACGCCCTTACAGACTATTCACAACACGATCCGTCCTTTCATATCACTAAACACAATGTTTTGGTCTCAGCGGTGATGTTTAGTACCACCTCGCACCCTTTCTCTGACTCGTGTTATACCATCTGAAGCCATTAAGTAAATTTTGTTTGGGTTTCTGGGTTGAGTATCATCAACATGATAAGAAAAATTTCCAGGCATTATGTCCAAAAACCCCTAAATTCTGTATTCGCTCTGGGTGAATAGAACCCAAAATCTTCTTGACTGTAGGATTGAAGACAGTGGACATGCATGCAGCCATTGATGTGGAGGCATTACTTGATAGCAGTGCTACAGGATTATTCATTAAGCAGTCCTTAATTACCAGAAATGGTATTAGCATGCACAAACTGTTTTAACCTATAATGGTGTATAATATTGATGGAATGATAAATCATGGAGGAACTATCAAGGAGGAAGTGACTATGCTACTGAAGTACCAAGATCATCAGGAATGAGCTGTATGTGAAGTGTGCAATCTTGGAAAGACCAATCTCATAATTGGATGTCTATGCTTACATAAACATGATCTGGAAATTGATTGGGAAACTGGGAAAGTACACATGACTCATTGTCCTAAAGAATGTAATGTGTATGGGAGGAAGGTGAAAAAGATAAAGAAGGAAAAGAGGAAAGGAAAAGAGAAAGAATGTCCAAGAAAGTGTATTCTGTTACAATGGGGGAAGTGGAGGATGAAGAAATGCCAAATGGGGAAGTTCCAATCATGATTGACCAAGAAGAATGGAAACAAACCTTTAGGGAAATTTGTGGAGGACAGTCATGGGACAAAAATACTGCAAAAGTGGAGAAACCAGTAGAGAAGTGGGTACCAAAAGCATATCGTTGGTCTTTTAGAAGAAAGAGTCTGAGCGAATGCCAGTGTGAAAGCCATGGGATCATGCCATTGAGATGAAGCCAGGATTTATGTTGAAGAAGTCAAAAGTCTACCCATTATCTCCAATGGAGCAAAAAGAAGTAGATGCATTCCCAAATGAACAATTGCACAAGGGATACATATGACCTTTGAAATCTCTGCAGACATCACCAATATTCTTTGTACCAAAGAAAGATCAGAGGAAGAGGATGTGTACAGATTATAGGTATCTGAATGAGTGGACAGTGAAGAATGCATACCATTTGCCATTGACCTCAGAAATAATTGACAAGGTGGGAAAAGCCAAGGTCTTTACAAAATTGGATTTAGGATGGGGATACAATAATGTATGAATAAAGAAAGGAGATGAGTAGAAAGTTGCATTTGCCATGCGTCGAGGATCCTTCGAGCTGCTTGTCATGTTTTTCGGGATGACCAAAATATGTGTTGGGGTATGTAGATGGTTGTGATACATGCATGAGAAAAAAGAAATTTTCAGAAAAACCTGCAGGGAAATTAATGCTGAACCCTATACCTAAAGTACCATGGTGAGATATATCTGTGAATGTTATCACTGGATTACCAGAAGCTCAGGGATACAATGCAATATTTGTAGTATGTGACCACTTTACAAAGGAGGTCCATATTATTTCTACTACTACTACAGAAACCTCATCATTAGGCTTGGCACACCTCTATCTAAATCAGATATGGCAGTTACATGGTTTACCTGATACCATTATCTCTGATTGTGGAACCCAATTTGCTTCCATGTTTATGTGAGAATTAAACAATATATTAGCAATTCAAACCAAATTATCTATGGCATATCACCCACAAACTGATGAGCAGACAGAGTGAATGAACCAGGAGTTGGAGCAGTACCTACACATGTTTGTCAACTACTGATAAACTGACTGGCCTGAATGGCTGGCAATTGTTCAATTTTCCCACAATAATAAATTCCATTCAGCTACTCGCATGTCACCCTTCTTTGCTAATTATGGGTATCATCCCCATATAAAAATAGAATCTTAAAGGGAAATCATGGTACAGTTGGTAGAAGACTTTGTATCTAAGATGCAAAAGTGACAGGAAGAAGCAGAGGCAGCATTAATGAAAGCATGTGATGATATGATGCAACACATGGATCGTACTTGAGCCATTGCTCCAGAGTACAAAGTTGGTGACTTGGTATGGCTAAGTACCAACAATCTAAATATTCCACAAGCTTCAAGAAAATTGACAGAGAAACAAGTTGGCCAATATGCAATTTTCACCATAAATTTGCCCAATGCAGTAGTGCTAAAATTACCTCGATCAGTCAAGATTGATCCTAAAATTAATGTTTCCTGCCTATGCCCTTACAGCCCACCCACTATTCCTGGTCAACAAACTACTCTGCAACCTCCAATGATAATAGAAGGTGCTCCAGAATATGTAGTTAAAGAAATTCTAGACTCATGTCTTCGACAAAATAAATTGGAGTTCTTAATAAAGTGGAAGAACTACACTGACCAAAATAACTCATGGGAACCCAAGGAGAATTGTAAGCAAGCGCATAATGCAATTGCCCAATTCTTTAAACTTAATCCAAATGCTCCATGTTGCATTGCGAGAATGGTATATGAGGGGATGAATTTCTGGCCTTACCAAAATTTCACAGAGGGGCCAGATACAATATTTTCTCACCTGGAAGTTGAGGGATAAAGGGGGGGTGATGTTAGGAAGCAGCCCCATTACATAATAAAATTTTATTTCATTTTATTATGTCAAATCAGTAATTTACTTTCCCCCATATGTTCCACATGGATCTGTATGGACTACATGGACTCCACATGGACTAGCACAGAATCTGTGCTAATCCACATGGACTATGTAGAATCTGTGTCAATCCACATGGACTATGCAGAATCTGTGTCAATCCACATGGATTATGTGGAATCAGTGCTAGTCCACACAGACTAGGCAGAATTCATGTTATCAAGTTAATATCTTATGAGTTCCAAGCTTTTCAAACTTTATGAAAGTCATGAAGTGCCTACAAAATAAGATTGTGCAGAGCAAGGATTGAACTTGAGACCTCATACCACCATTGCACAACAAAAAAGTATGCTTAACCAGTTGAGCCACAGGAGAATTATTTGGTATTAATATAAAGTTTATTTATGACGCTCAAAACTCAAACTCAAACTCAATTATTTAAACCCTCTTGAACAAGGTGCATTGTTATATATTCAAAATCAAATAAATTTTATTAATAATTATATTTAAAACCTCGCATTCAGTGCGAGAGTCAAAAAAAAAAACATGAAAGTAAAAAAACCATCGCCGCACAAAATGTGGGGGAGGGAAAAAAGAAAAAAAAACTTATCTATGGCCCAAACAACAGTTGCCATCATTTGGGCCCACATTCCATCCAGTCAGCACATTTGAAGGTGGTGATTATGGTGGGAGTGGGCATGGGAACAGTGGTGGCTTGCATGCATGCAGTGGTGGTGGTGGTACCAGCTGTCACATTATATGATAGGATACGCCACAGTAAGTGTCTAGGGAGAGTGGAGTGGAGGGAGGTGGTGGCATTGATGGTGGTGGGGTACTGGCATCACCTGCCAAATTCTGTCTGATTTGCTTTTGTTTGGTCCCCTGCCAAAATTATAATTTTGCTCGCAAATCATTGCATCCCAGCTGTTAGACCTTCCTCAAGCACCCCACTCACCTAAATCATGCACAATATGTATGTCTTAGTATATTTACACAATATTTCAGTAGTATTAGACAAGTATGTAGCCTAGAAATTATATATACCCTGTCTACATAAGTGGCAAGAATTAAGATCGCTACTATTAAGGTTGGGACTTGGTCAGGAATACACCGGACTTCTGGTCGGACCTGCATTGATGGTCAGAGGTGTTTAGGGGTTCTGGGCAGAATCCACCAGGCTGTAGCATGCCAGGTGAAAAGGGCCAGAGAGGACTTGGCTTTGACTTATAAGAAGTTGCATCCTTCTCCTCGTCAGTTGTCCAATTTCAGATGGGAAGCATGCAGATGTCCAGCAGGTTTCCAGATGGAGGGCAAAGGTAGAATGCAGCAGAGGTTTATGAAGAGATTAAATCGAGAGGAGTCAAAAGATTGAAGGTTTGGTTTATGAATGAGTCAATCTCCCAATTCTTTAAACTTAATTCAAATGCTCCACATCGCATTGCTGGAATAGTGTATGAGGGGATAAATTTCTGGTCTTACCAAGATTTCACAGGAGGGGACCAATAAGGGCTACCACCCAAACATCACTATCTTTCCTGAACATGAGCTAGCTTCCCAGCATGCTTGTAACTTCATGGTGGACCTCAATGAGCTCCACCAAGAACTTTGGAAACAGCTCTCCAAAGCACAGAAGTGTTATCAAGGTCCAGCAGACAAACGCTGGATTCCTGCTCCCAACTTCAATATTGGGGACTATGCCTATGTGAAAGGAGAGCACCTACGCACTACCCAACCTTCTAAGAAACTCTTAATACTATGGTCCTTTTAAAATTATTGCCCACCCGGGCACCCACTCGGTTACCCTGTGGCTTCTGGACCCTCTCTGGGCAGTTCATCCTGTGTTCCACATCTCACAGCTGGAAAACACTCTAAACACCATTCCTAATCACATTCAGCCTCCACCCCCCTCTGGTCATCATCAACAACTAACTTGAATATGAAATCACAGAAATCCTGGACTCAAAGGTCGATAACCATTATTATTGCAAGTTACTCTACTTTGTCTGTTGGGAAGGTTACCAGGGGACTAATGAAGAAAACTCTTGGCTTCCCACCACAGAGCTTGATCATGTTCAGGAGTTGGTTATGGACTTCCACACCCGTTACCTGGACAAACCTGGACCACTTCAAACTTAACTCACTTATTGAACGGCAGTATGAGACACACTTTTGATTCAAAAGAAAAATAAAACTAAACTAAATATTTTTTGGTGGGCCCTGACCAGGCCCATAAACCTCCCCATTGTCCCCTTCCACAGGCTCCACCTGGATTACTCATGCCACCTCCTCAGCTAACCCTGCTAGCTCTGCCTCCACCTCTCCCTCTCTCCAGCTTTCCTCTTCCTCTCCCTCATCCTCCTCGTTCTCCTCCACTTCCCCCACCAAAGCCCATTCCAGATGGGTACAGATCCTGGATATCCTCCTGAACCAACCTCAGCTCCTGCTTCTCCTGCTTCAGCCCCTTGATAACTGATGTCAGCTCCCTCAGGAGCTCTGCTGTCTCACCCCACACCTTGTCCATCAGGGCCTCCTGCCCCTCCCACACCACCTCCTCACACCCAGCCCTGGGTGCCCATCCAGAAGCATGCTAGGTGCTGATGAGAACATCCAGAAGGGATTGTCGGTGTTGTATTCAGCAGCATCATCACCATCACTTACCTCTTGCAGGGCTGCATGGCCTCCACTCGCACAACCCCCTCAGACTCTGCATCCACCTGCCCTTGCCCTTTGCACTCTTAGCAGGTGACCCACCTCCCTCTGCCTCTTCCTCCTCTTCCGCTGCCTTCATCTTAGCTGCTCACTTCATGGCTACCACCTTCTTCTGCTCCTCCTTGGCCTTCTGTGCTGCCTCTGCCTGTCACACTGATCAGTCCATCATGTGCTTTAAGGTCTGGAGAACACTTCCAATCATATTGAGACATCATGACACCCACTCCCAACCCCTACAAATGCCATGAATTCAGTTTCAAACTTATTTCATCCCATTTTGAAACTTTCGAATGATTTTGAATGACTTCAAATGATTTCATGACACTTTGAACACCTTCAAATCACTTCGCACCACTTCAAATGATGTCAGCCACCATATATCTATCCTAAAACCCTTTTGATACACATGGCACATCCGATACAAACTATGGCGTCACAAATCGAGCACTACCGGACACAAGGAGAGATGACAAAGAGACTTAAAATGCAATAATAGTATTTAGAGGTTTCAATGATATATTGAAGCAAAAAGATAAGCACTTTTACTATACGGGGACACTGTACATTTCAATTATTTATCATTTCTCATTTGTTTTATGATCTACAAAGTCTTCATTGCTGTGCATATTGCCTCATGTACTACACATGTTAGATTCCCTTTTTAAGTACTATCTCTTCAAATTGTATATAGACTTGTATTAGCTACTTAGAATGACAGACAAGCAAAGGGAACAGAGAAGAAGTACCCTCTCTCTTATCATCTGATTTAAGAGTGATTCTCTTGAGTCTTAGCCTCCAGTCATATCTCTAAGTTCTGCAAAATATCGTGAACTTCTTCAAACTTTTGTATTTGCTCTCGATTCGTCACCTATCACCTATCACCACTCAAAAACCACTTCTCATTTGCTATATTCATTTCTCAAAAAATCTTGACACTAATCCGACATCTCCGAACTTCTTCAAAATTACTTTGAAACTATTTTGAACTCTTTCGAACAACTTTGTATGCTCTCACAGACTATTCACATCATCTCTTATTATTTTACATCTCTAAACACAACTTTGGGTATCAGTGGTGATATTTAGTACCAACTTGCACCCTTCCTCTAGCCTGTGTTATACTTCTTAAGCCTTTTAACAGGTTTTTGTTAGGTTTCCAGGTTGATTATTATCAGCACCTCCTCCACCTGTCATTCCTCCTCTCATCACACTTCCTCCTCGAGCTGTAGTCCCCCCAAAACTAGCTCTTCTTGTTGGGCCTTGAGGGTGGTCAACCATTGTGCAGTTGTTTGTGAGGGCAAGGTCATGTTTAGAGTGAGGCAGGAAATTGGAACTTTTCTGACCACAGACCTGGCTTTTAAGTCAGACCCTCAAACCCTTATGTGCCTCATAGACTCAGCCCTAAGGGGTAAATACTGTCAAGACCTGTTTCACCTGATCAGATTTCCAATAACTCCTGATTCTTTTCTGACTCTTTTCTGACCTTGTCCATCAGCATCCCAGCTGCAGCATCTTTTAGTCATCACATGCTTTAGTAATCATTTGCTTACTCACTTTATTCCTAATACAGTCTTACCAATTCTGGTCATGGACACTTACCAAGACCCATTAGTAAACTTCTGCATTCTCTGTTATTCTTCTGGCCTTCATTATTTAAGCACCCATAGCATAGCCTTAGTCTACAGTTTGCAAATTACTTGTACTTGTGCATTACTTGTAAAATACTTGTAACTTGCTCATACTTCTATCCTCTATATAATATCAACCCTTCACTCGCCCTTGACTTAATCCTGAACTAAACCTTTAATCTTGACTCCTCTTGACTTCAATCACTTCATAATCTCTGCTTCATTCTACCTTCACCCTCTGTCTGGAAACCCACTGGACATCTGCATGTTTTCCACCCAAAATTGGAAACTGACGAGGAGAAGGGTGCAACTTTTTATAAGTTGAAGCCAAGTCCTCTCTGGCTCTTTTCACCTGGCATGCTACAGCCCAGTGGATTCTGCCTGGAACCCCTGAACACCTCCGACCACTGATGACTGGCTCCAACCAGAAGTCCGGTGTATTCCTGACCAAGTCCTGATTTTGGTAGTAGTAATCTTGAATTTTGACACTATCACTATTATCACTATCATCACTACTCCTATCACTTCTGCCTGTTCTTTCTGCCTTTCTTGCCTGTTTTTTAGGAACAAATGCTGTGTGATAAAACAATGTGGTATGTAAATACCAGTTAAAGGTTCTAGTTGTGATTTGTAAGGGGAAAGGCAGGCGCCCCAGGCATCTGGGCAATTTTCTGCATTCATCCCATATTTTTTTATATTTTATTTCACCCTATTCTGCCTTTTCTATGATTTTCTATGATTTATTCCTATTTTATTATTATATTTTGGTTTTTTCCCATGTTGGTACATGTTGACAGTTCTATTCTTAGAGGTGAGACACCTTCTGGATGTTTACCCATTATGGTGACATCATCCTGCAGCTTGATCTGCCTATTTCTGCCTTTTTGCTATTTTTAGCTTACTATTTGATTTTTAGCTCTATCACATATACTGGGCATCGACAGATGGGTCCTTAGAGTTTTCTCAGAGTAGAAGATGACTCCCAGAGCTCCACAGACTCCCTACACACCATCCCAGATACTCCTGCCTTTAGTGTGCACCACTTTACCACTTTTTACCTGACCCACCACCTAGCGCCATGGATGCCCCAGAGTGCATTGATGCACTTGAAGGCAATGTTGCTGGAATTCATGCACAAATTAATACACTTACATCTATTATTGAAACCTTCATTAGAACCCTCCAGTTGAACCCCACCCTGCCTATTTTGAGTCCTAGTGTGCCAAGTGTGCACATGCTGCCCAATATGCGTCCAAGCAAAGACACATGCGTTAAACCATGCCCCCCACCAAATTCAATGGTGTGCATTCCCATGGACATGCTTTCCTCAATTCCTGTGAGTTGTACATCAGTCTACACCCAAACCAATCTGGGGATGATTGTTAGAGTGACACCCACTAATCTGCTAGCTGGACCATGCGGACTCTCCTACAAGAAGGAGGTGGGACACGCGCTGATGATACTTTACCTGGAAACCTAACAAAAACCTGTTAAAAGGCTTAGGAAGAATAACACAGGCTAGAGGAAGGGTGCGAGTTGGTACTAAATATCACTGCTGATACCCCAAAGTCATAGTAAGTGACGTAGAATGACGAATCATGTTGCAAATAGTCCTTATAGGCATACAGAGAAGTGCAAAATAGTTTAAAAGATGTTTGAAGGTGTGCGAAATAGTTCAAAAGAGGTTCGAAGGTGTGCAAAATAGTTCAAAGAAGCTTTGAAGAATGTTGAAGTAATTCAAAGTGGTTCGAGGTATATTGAGAAGCGAGTATAGCGAATGTAAAGTGTTTTTTGGATGGCGATAGGTGATAGGCAATAAGTCGAGAGACTAATATGAAAGTTCGAAGAAGTTCACAATATTTCACAGAACTTAAAGATATGATGTGAGCTAAGACTCAAGAGAATGGCTTTTAAATCAGACGATGAGTGAGAGGGTAACTTATTTTCTGTTCCCCATTGTTTTTGCTTGTCCTTCTAAGTAACTAATACAGGTCTATATACAATTTGAAGAGATAGTACTAAAAAGGAAATAATAACAAGTGTAGAACACGAGGCAGTATGCACAGCAATAAAGGTATTGTAAAACATAAAACAAATGAGAAATTATAATAAATGAAACATACATTGTTCCAGTATAGTAAGAGTTCTTGTTCTATTGCTTTAATATATCATTGAAACATAAAGATGCACTTATCACATTCTAAATCTCTTGTAGTCTTTCCTCATGTCTGGTAGTGCTTGATATGTGGTGAATTGGCTCACTCCGAATGTGCAGCATGTATCAAAAGTGTTTTAAAACAGCTATATGGTGGCCAATGTCATTCGAAATGCTGCGAAGTCATTCGAAGTGTCGCAAAATAGTTCAAAAGTGTTCAAAATGTCTCGAAGTCATCTGAAATAGTGCAAAATAGTTTGAAAAGGATTCGACATTGATTTCGTGTCATTCATAGTGATTTGGAGTGTGTGTCATAATGTCTCAATATGGTTAAATCCTTCTCCAGACCTCATAGCATGCAGTGAACCTATCAGTGTCTCACTATTTTATGCTTCTAACCACAACCCTTGGGTAATGGCAGTGATACTTAGTACCAACTTGCACCCTTCCTCTAGCCTGCATTATACTTCCTAAGCCTTTTAACAGGTGTTTGTTAGGTTTCCAGGTCAAGTATTATCAATGCGCCCCCACCTCTGGGCCATATGTACTCCCTCTCCCCATCCAAACTCAAGGCCCTGCAAGTGTTCATTGAAGAGAACATTCGTTCTGGCTTCATCCAACCCTCCAAATCACCTCATGGCATTCCTATACTCTTTGTCAAGAAGGATGGTACACTCTGGCTTTGTGTCAACTACCAGGGCCTCAACCGCATCTCAAAGAAGGACTGCTACCTGCTCCCACTAATTTCTGACCTCCTTGATACACTGTGCAAATCCTGCATCTTCACTAAGATTGACCTCTGACATGCTTACCACTTGGTTCACATCGCTGATGGTGATGAATGGAAAATGACATTCCAGACCTGCTATGGGTCTTTCGAGTGGATGGTGGTTCCCTTTGGACTCACCAATGCACCCGTGGCTTTCCAGCACCTCATGAATGACATCTTCAGTGACATGCTCGATGTCTGCATCATCATCTATCTCAACGATATCCTCATTTTTTCTAATGACATGTCAAAACACAAGGCTCACATTAAAGAAATCCTCCGAAGACTCTAAAAACATGGACATTATGCCTCTCCACAGAAATGTGAGTTCCACAAAAATACAGTTGAATATCTCGGGTTCATCTTGTTACCAGATGGACTCCAGATGTCTGAAAACAAAGTAAAGACCATCCTGGACTGGCTGGTACCCCAGAAAGTCAAGGATATCCAGTCTTTCCTTGGATTATGCAACTTCTACTGCAGGTTCATTCACGGATACTCCAACATCATCATGCTCCTGCCTGCTTGATGTGGAAAAACTTTTCCTGGGACTTCAACATGAAGTGCCAAGAAGCCTTTGACAAGCTTAAGGAATAATTCACCCATGCTCCAGTCCTCTCTCAGTGGGTACCAGATTCCCACTTGGGCCTTGAAACAGATGCCTCTGACTATACCCTGGTGGCAATCCTTTCTGCCTACACTCCTGATGGCAACATTCACCCTATTGCCTTCCACTGCTGCTCCTTTAATTCCCCCAAGCTAAACTATGACACCCATGACAAAGAATTTCTGGCCATCTTCGAGGCATTTAAACATTGGTGACATTATCTGGAAGGCTCTGGAAACCCGATCGATGTGGTCACTGATCACAAAAATCTGGAGTACTTCAGCACCACCAATCTCCTCACCTGCTGCCAAGCCAGATGGTCTGAGTACCTCTCACAGTTCAACTTAGTCATCTATTTCCACCCTGGGAAACTGGGGGCAAAACATGATGTGCTCACTAGACGTTGGGATGTCTACCGCAAAGGGGGAACTGGCGACTTCATCTCAGTAAACCTGAGCAATTTCTGACCCGTCTTCACCCAAGAACAGCTCACTCCTCACTTTGAGCCACATACTTCACCACCCCAGTCATCTGACAAGCAGTCCTTATGGACATCGAGAATCTCCACAATGACATCCAATCCTCTCTTACCCTCAACCCCATCTCTTCTGCCCATCTTCCAACCCCTCCACTCCTGATTGGACTGTAGATGACAGTGGACTCCTCTGCCACTTTGATCAGATTTACATCCTGGATGTAGCAGATCTCCACCTCAAGGTTCTGCAGTACAAGCACAACCATATCCTCTCTGGTCATCTTGGACAAAACAAGACCCTAGAACTTGTCTGATGTGATTATGTTTGGCCCAACCTATGGACCTTCATTCAAGACTTTTTCAAATTGTGCACTACATGCAAACACTCCAAGTCACCACGACACAAAACCTACAGGTTCCTGAAGCAACTCCTGGTCCTAGAATGCCCTTGGGAATCAATCTCAATAGACTTCATTGAACAGCTACCAGACTCCAATGGCCACACCGCTATCCTGGTCATCATAGACTGACTCTCCAAGCAAGGCATCTTTATTTCCATAGTCAACGAAATCACAGTTCAAAAGCTTGCCAACCTGTTCATCATGCACGTCTTCTCCAAGCATGGGGTTCCATCACACGTCACTTGTGACTGGGGATCCAAGTTCATCTCCCACTTTTTCCAGTCTCTCGGTCAAGCCCTTGATATGAAGATTCACTTCACTTTGGGTTATCACCCAGAAGGTGATGGACAAACTGAATGCCTTAATAAAACCCTCAAACAATACCTCTGGATCTTCTGCAATCACCAACAGGACAACTGGTCTCAGCTGTTGCCCTTAGGGGAATTCACTTACAGCAATACTCCATTGGCTTCCACCAGAGTTTCACTCTAATTCTTCTTATTTCTCACCTGGAAGTTGAGGCATATAAAGGGGGTAATGTTAGGAAACAGTCTCTTAGCATCCTATTACATAATAATATTTTATTTTATTCTATTATGTCAAATTATGCTACCAAATGCCTACAAATGCTACATTTGTCAGCATGGGAATTTTATATTTCCATGCATCAACATGTACACACATGTATGCACACATCGGTAACATAGTACAATATCTGTAACATAGTATATAAACTTAAAATATACACCTGGGGGACCTCAGTTGAGTTCTCTTAGGTATTCCATCCACAATAGTGGTGCAAAAAGCCTTTTTCAGCCAACTCATCTATTTTTAACCCCTCACATCAAAACCATCAAAACCCCTTATCATGCGCACTGATAGGTCCACTGCATGCTCTAAGGTCTGGAGAAGGACCTAATTGTATCTACACATTATGACACACACTCCGAATCACTATGAATGCCATGAAATCGACCATGAACCCTTTTCCAACCTCTTTCAAACTATTTTGCACTATTTTGGATGACTTCGAATGACTTCAAATAATTTCGTGACACTTCAAACACTTTTGAATGACTTCATACTACTTCAAATGATATCGGCCACCATATAGCTGTTTTAAAACACTTTCGATACATGCTGCACATTCAGAACAAACCATTTCATCGCATATTGAGCACTACCAGACACAAGGAGAAACTACAAGAGACTTAGAATGCGATAAGTGCATCTTTATGTTTCAATGATATATTAAAGCAATAGAACAAGAACTCTTACTATACTGGGACAATGTACATTTCATTTATTATCGTTTCTCATTTGTTTTATGTTTTACAATACCTTTATTGCTGTGCATACTGCCTCATGTTCTACACATGTTATTATTTCCTTTTTAGTACTATCTCTTCAAATTGTATATAGACCTGTATTAGTTACTTAGAAGGACAAGCAAAAGCAACAGGGAACACAGAAGAAGTTACCCTCTCCACTATCATCAGATTTAAGAGCAGTTCTCTTGAGTCTTATCTTCACATTGATGATACTCAACCCAGGAACCCAAACAAAACCTACTAAATGGCTTCGGATGGTATAACAAAAGTCAGAGGAAGGGTGCGAGTTGGTACTAAATATCACTGCTGAGACCAAAATGTTGTGTTTAGTAATGCAAAATGGTAAGGGCTGTGGCAAATAGTCTTTATAGGCATACTAAGGTGTTCGATAAAGTTCGAAAGAGGTTCGAATATATGCAAAGAGGTTCGAAAAAGGTTTGAAAAGGTTCGAAGTCATGCAAAGTAGTCTGAATAAGTTTGAATAAGTTCGAAAAGGTTCAAAGTATATTGAAGAGCAAGTTTAACGAATGTGAAGTATTTGTTGAATGGTGATAATACGAGAAGCAAATATGATAGTTTCAAGGATGTTAGCGATATTTTGCAGAACTTTGAGATATGACAAAGATATGACTCAAGAGAAAGACTCTTAAATCTGACGATAAGCGAGAGGGTAACTTGTGCTGTGTTCCCCATTGGTTGTTATTTTTTTAACTAACTAATACAAGTCTATATACAAAATGAAGAGATAGTACTAAAAAGGAAATAAGAACATGTGTAAAACATGAGGCAAATATATCAGACAATGAGGACTTGTAGATCATGAAACAAATGAGAAACAATAAACAATGAAACATATAGTGTTCCCATATAGTAAAAGTACTTCAATATATCAATGAAACACAAAAACGCACTTATTGCATTCTAGCTCTCTTGTACTCTCTCCTCGTGTCCGGTGGTGCTCAATATGCGATGGGATAACTTGTTCCAGATGTGCAGCATGTATCGAAAGTGTTTCAAGACAGTTATACGGTGGCCGATGTCATTCGAAATACTGCGAAGTCGCTCGAAGCATTGTGAAATAGTTTGAAGTCATTCGAAGTCATCTGAAATAATGCGAAATAGCTCAAAAATAATTCAAAGTCAAATTTGTGGCATTCATAGTGATTTGGAGTGCGTGTCATAATGTTTCGATACAAGTGGGATCCTTCTCCAGACCTTATAGTGCGCAATGGACCTATCAGCATCATATCTTTAAGTTCTGTGAAATATCGCAAACTCCTTCGAACTTTTGGATTAGTCTCTCGACTTATCACCTATCACCTATCGCCATCTGAAAAACACTTCACATTCGCTATACTCACTTCTCGATATACCTCGAACCACTTTGAACTACTTTGACATTCCTCAAAACTTCTTCGAACTATTTTGCACACCTTTGAACCTCTTTTGAACTATTCTGCACACCTTCGAACATCTTTCAAACTATTTCGCACTTCTTTGTATGCCTATAAGGATTATTTGCAACACAATTCATCATTCTATGTCACTTACTATGACTTTGGGGTATCAGTGGTAATATTTAGTAGGTTTGAAAGAGTTTGAAGATGTTCAAAGGTGTTCGAAAAGGTTTGAAGGAGGTTTGAAAGAGTTCAAAGATGTTCAAAGGTGTTCAAAAAGGTTCAAAGTAGTTTTAAGGAAGTTCGAAGATGTCCAAAATAGTTCAAGAAGTTTCAAAAAAGTTGGACTGATGTCAAGGTATGTCAAGGAGTGAATATAGCAAATATGAAGTGTTTTTCGAAAGGCGATAGGTGATAGGCAATGAGTTGAGAGACTAATATGAAGGTTCAAAGAAGTTTGCAATATTTCACAGAACTTAGAGGTGCGATGCGAGGCTAAGACTCAAGAGAATTTGCTCTCAAATCAGATGATAAGGGAGAGGGTACTTCTTCTCTGTTCCCCTTGTCCTAAGTAACTAGTACAAGTCTATAGATAAGTAAAAAGGAAATATAACAAGTGTAGAACATGAGGCAGTATGCACAGCAATAAAGGTATTGTAAAACATAAAACAAATGAGAAATGATAATAAATGAAATGTATGGTGTTGCCATATAGTAAGAGTACTCATCCTATTGTTTCAATAGATTGTTGAAATCCAAGACTGCCATTATCATATTCTAAATCTTTTGTTGTTTCTCCTTGTGTCTGGTAGTGTTCAATATGTGACAACATGGCTCATTCTGGATGTGCCATGTGAATTGAAAGGGTTTCAGAACAGCTATGTGGTGGCTGACGTCATTCAAAGTGGTGCAAAGTGATTTGAAGGTGTTCAAAATGTTGTGAAGTCATTCAAAGTTATTTAAAATCATGGGAGGTTGTTTGAAAAGTTTAAAATAGTTTGAAAAGGGTTTGAAATCGATTTTTTGGTGTTCATAGCAGTTTGGAGCATCTGTCATTATGTGTCAATATGATTGGAAACTTTCTCCAGACCTTAGAGCACGCAATTGACCTATCAGCATTATCTTCTGTCTCTATCTTTAGGTCATAAGGGCAGTGTGGAGGAAGGGTGTCTGCCTTCTGTTTATTGAAGACATTGGCAAACTCATGATATTGTTCAGGAATATCCGAAAGGTCCACTGGATTTCCAGTGACAGCCAAGAATTTGGTTGTGAGGCCTTCCAGGGAAAAGATCATCTGAAAGGCAATAGCCCCAGGAAGTTTGCTAGCATGCATGTATGTAGCAGCATTGATGAATGAGATTGCAGGGGGTGTGCAGGTATCCACTGGAAGGTTTGGAGGTGACTCAGGAGTTGGAGGGTTGGAAGACATCAAGGGTGCCGGACCTCTATGATTTGCAGAGTGAAAAGTTATTTGGCCAGAAGACCAGTCAATCAATGGATTATATTGCCTCAACCAGTTGTGACCAAGGACTGCAGAACAGGAAGAGTCAAGTGGGGTTCCATAAAATGTCAGATTGAACACTTCACCAGACAGAAAAGTGACTGGGAGCTTCATGACTTGCGTGATGATGGAGTCGCAAGTTTGAACAGTCAGAGACTGATCAGCAAAATTGTTTCTATGCTGAAATAATTTTCCAGCATGAAAGCAGAGTCGAGGAAACAGTGGGATGAGCCAAAGTCAATAAGGGTTTGGGTAAGGATGGAGTTGTTGGAAATGGATAGCAGGATGGTCAGAGAATCAGGGTCAGAAAGAGTGGACACATTGAGATGAACATAGGCAGCCAGCTGGAAAAGGTCAATACAACCCTCAGCCCCAATGGCATATTCCTGAGGGTTGCGGACTATTTTTAAGTCTGTGGAATCCGGCATGGATTCAGAGACTGTGGCTGTGTGGGCTTTCCTGGCTTTGGACTTGCCACAATTGCCAGCTAGATGTCCTTCTTTACTGCAATAGAGGCAAAGATCTTCCTTCATCTGGCACTCTTGTTCTTCTCTGGTTAGTTTGCCATTCTTCCCCAACTTGTCAGAGATGGAGTCCTTTGGCTTGTTGCTCTTGGATCTGGAGGAGGTTTTGGTCAAGGGTTGATTACTGTGATTAGAGTTGGATGGGTTCTGGGGCTTGGACTGATTATTAGAGTTAGAGCTGGAATTGAAATTGAAGTTTGGGGAACCCTTGGAGTCCTTCTTCCCAGAGTTTCTAAGGGTTCCAGAGGTCTTGGTGTTAAGACGATTCTCTTCTTCCTGCATCCAGTAAATATTGTCAGTGTCTTGGGCCTTGAGCTGCAAGGCTGCCAGAGTGTTGGGCTTTCTGCCCTGAAAAACTTCTATGTGGAGATGGAGCAGAAGTCCACGGAAGTACTGGTCATGAAGAGTGGCTTCATTCCAATTGACCCAGGAGGCTAGTTCCCAAAAGTCCACATTATACTTGACTATACAGCCTCCTTTCTTCATAGTGAGCTTGGAGAGAGCCTTCTCAGCATCCCCCAAAGGATCATGAGGACCAAAATTGCTCTCTAGCTCCTCAAGGAATACCTCAAAGTTCCACATCCAGTGGGCAGAATCCATCGGGTCATTGAGGCTGGGTTCAAACCAGCTGAGCACTGATCCCTTTAGATAAGAGATAATAAATAAGATCTTCCTTTCATCAGAAGCAAAGATGTGAGGGCGATTTTGGAAATGGAGGTTGCATGCGACTGGGAAGTCCTGAAGTTTTGGGGGTTGGAACTGTCAAATGTGTCAGGTTCCCTGACTTTAATCTTCTCAGGCTTCAAGGCTTGGTTCTGGTGGAGAGTGCGGAGACTATTCGAAAGGTCAAACAGGGCATCGACAAATCTGTTGTCCAGATCTGGGTTTCTACTTAAAGGAGGTTGATCTCCAGGGACATCAGGATCAGGGTCATCCCCAGGGCTGTCAGGACCACTAGGGTCGTTGGGTCCACCAGGAAGTCCATCCTCTTCACCTGTAGCTTCTTTATCAGTAGGGTTGGGTTGCCTGTCGTCCCCCACGTAGTCGAGTGGAGTTGGAATCTGAGGGAATTCCAAAGGCAAGTGCATAGACATGACATTTATGCTAATGGATGGTGCACCAGAGCCAACTCATCAAAATATGTTTGATGGTCAGACTGAGGCACCAAAAGTAGAAGTGGGTCTAGGAGCTGGGAGTACTGATTGTTGAACAGCTGATAAGCCTGGAAGAGTGCCTACATGATGGGAGTTTCTTGTTGTCCACTGAGATTGTGATTCTGTGTGGGACATAGAATAAGGTTCAGAATGGTATGGGTTGATGAGAGAAGTGTGAGTTTGCAAATACTGTCAAGATTCAAGATCACTACTACCAAGGTCAGGACTTAATCAGAAATACACCAGACTTCTGGTTGGACCCAGTTGGAGGGGTTCAGGGGTTCAGGGGTTCCAGGCAGAATCCACCAGGCTGTAGCATGCCAGGTGAAAAGGGCCAGAGAGGACTTGGCTTCAACTTATAAGAAGTTGTGCCCTTCTCCTCATCAGTTGTCTGATTTCAGGTGGAAGGCATGCAGATGTCCAGTGGGTTTCCAGACAGAGGGCGAAGGTAGAATGAAGCAGAGATTATGAAGTGATTTAAGTCAAGAGGAGTCAAGATTAAAGGTTTAGTTCAGGATTAAGTCAAGGGTGAGTTAGGCAGAGGATAGGAGTACGAGCAAGTCACAAGTATTTCACAAGTAATGCACAAGTACAAGTAATTTGCAAACTATAGACTAAGGCTAAGCTACAGAGGCTTAAATAATGAAGGCCAGAAGAATAATAGAGAATACAGAAGTTTACTAATGGGTCTTGGTAAGTGTCCATGACCAGAATTGGTAAGACTGTATTAGGAATAAAGTGAGTAAGCAAATGATTACTAAAGCATGTGATGACTTGTCTGATGACTAAAAGATGCTGTGGCCAAGATGCCGATGGACAAGTTTGGAAAAGAGTCAGAAAAGAATCAGGAGTTATTGGAAATCTGATCGGGTGAAACAGGTCTTTACAGATAGTGACAGTGACAGTGACAGTGACAGTGATCATTGATGTATGTTACAAGAAATATATTTATTGTACTATGTATTAGCCCAAGACATATACCAAGTTGAACTAAATATCATCAGAAAATATACCCAGACTTTCATTGGAATCTACTTGGAATTTACTCAGAATCTACTAGGAATTTACTCAGAATTTACTTGGAATTTACTTAGAATTTTCCAAGCTCCAAGGGGTATCTGGGATGTTGATCCATGACATGGGGGTGCGGGGGGTCTGCCAGCTGGCCTAAATTTGTTTCTATATATGGCTCAGAAGTGCATTTGTAAGCATCAGGATTCGAAGAATGTGAAGCCAGTAGATGTAAAATGAGAAATCCAACCAATTCTTGACCAATTCTTCTTTGTTCATACAAGTTAAAAAGCATTTGAAAGTGAAAATATGCCTCAGTCATATAAGGTATGATCAAGCTTATTAGAGGGTTTTCAATATGATAACACGCTAACAGAAACAAAAGTATTGGGAGATGCCCAGATTGCAACGAAGATATACATGTTGGAACAGGTGGTCCAAAAAGCTTGCCAGTCACTGAGGGCAAAAACCATGCCACAATGGGCAGGAAAAGAAGGCACGGTTGAAAAAGCAGGGCAGAACATGCACATTGTTTGACATCAGTATCACCAAAGCCACAGCTAAACTGAAAATAGTTCAACCTACTTCATCCCGATCTCTAATCCATGTCATTGTTACACCAGCAGGAGAACAACAGGAACTAGTCCATGATGTCACCACATGCAAAAGGAAAGGCTGTTTGACAGCATGGGGATTACTGCAAAGACTACATGATGCCGCAGAGAGATTGGAGTTATTGCCTGGAGTGCCTGAAGCCATAGAGGATGATGAGTTGGCATCATTTAGTCATGAAGGAGCAGTATTTGAGTTGGCCACTGTCAGTGATGACGAAGTCTGGGAGGTAGTAAACCCTCGACTCAACCGATTGCTAGGTTTTGAATGACCGAAGGATGAAATCCATGCATTAATCCAGTGAGGGCTAAAAGGGGTGCATGGGCTGTGTGGACTTTTGGAATATCTTGTGGAAGAGAAAGCGATAGCGGGAGGTCTATTGGAAGGAAAGATTGCAATTCTCCTTGATGCAATGAATCAGTATGACAGCATTTACATAAATGATAATAAGTTGACTGATCTACAAAACAGATTAATACTGAGTGGCACAGGTAGTCAGATGAAGCCAACTGACATCGACTTGGAAGTTGATGAGAGACATTCAGCTGAACTTGGGCATGAGGATGCCACCACTGAACTCACCAGTTCTGCTGCCACCTCCTTTTCAAATCTGACACTATGCTGCCATGGGGTTCATCTCGCTATGCAACCTGGCATCAGCCCATACAAAGCCTATCCATTTATGCTACATGCAAAGCTTAAACTTCCTTGGAATATTCATATCATGAATGATCGACTCATCTTGTTGTCTATCCATTACTCTGGCTACATACCCCCATCTATGTAAGTCTCCAGCTTGTCAAGAATGTGAAAAGCTCCTAACACACCATGTTGTTCGAGGAATTGTGGACCAAATGAAGGATGGCATGCATGAGAACTCTACACTTGCCTACCAACCTATAGGGGGGTTGACTGAAATTGTGTGGCATAAAAATAATCAGCTAAATGTATTGCAAATAACAAAGCATACCATATCACAATGGCTTCCCACACAAGCTAGGACACTCACTGATTATAAGAAGTTCGTGATGGCATTAAGTGAAGAGAAAACTCAGAGAGTCGATGCTCTGATTCATACAGGGTTGAGGTGGGGAGCAGGAATATGTGGGTTGCTGCAATTGCTTGATCGTGTGAACCAGGGTCTCTATAATCCCAAGGGCTTTACTGAAGAGGAAATGCTTTATGGCATCTTGTTCCTGCGGCTTGGTGGCTCCCATGTGGTGATGCTAGCATGTTGAACCCTTGGTTCCCCATTGGTTTCAACTCTGAGACAGAATAGCCCAGTTCAACCTCTCACTGCATCACCTGGAAGCCTAACATTGCAAGAAATACAGTGAAACATCAAGTCAGCCTTTGAAAATACAGATGTAATGGGAGCATATGGATATGTTCTGATGATCAACAAGATCACTATTGAAGCACGTTCATGCTGGGATCTGACAACAAACAACATACTCAGTTTATGTCAGGAATACACAGCTCACCTCAGTTTAAAATTCTGCTCGATTAACGATGTCAAAGTGTTATTCCAAGGTATTTTGGATAGGCAATGTCATTATGCCAAAGAGGTATGCTGTGTTAGATGGGCCTATTTGTATGTCTACCAAACCAAACTCTATGATAGGCATCAGTCTTTTCCATTGGATTGTTATCCAATGATCACCACATAGCTGGATCTTGACCATTTTTAGCTTCAGGAACTTGCAAGAGAGAGGATGCAGAGGTGCATGGATGACTGATTTCCCTTGTTATTGATGCATGCATTGCTGAGACGAAGTCAATTGGTGTCTCAATGTATTGCATTGCCTCAGATGGTGAGAGTCACCACGGTGCTTCACTTACAGCACTGACTCAAAGCCAATTATTGGACGAGCACAGTCTGCTCTACACTATTCTGGGTGGAATGCGACTTATGAATCTCTTCATTGGGAATGACAATCTCACAGTTGATAAGGATCTTAAGCATATTATGAAACGATGTCAGAATCTATTACTGAGAAAATCTGGTGTGCTAATTCTCGACACTCACATCACTCCAGCCCTACTGCATTTTCATCTAAAGGAATTTGGTCTATCGTCAGTTCGTATTGACAATCTCCTCGACCCAACGGACAAGCAAAATGTTTGTGTTTGTTACACTCTTCTAAAAGAAATTTAGTCACTCCAATGTCCCATTCCCACTGACAAACCTAGTTTCATGAAGGCACACAATGCTCTCCGAATCCTTGGGACACTTTTCCAGCATCTGGTTCTTCCATTTGTCCAAGTAACCATCAGCTTACATGAGCAATTGAAACATATGAGTGCTGCTGCTCATATTGCTACCTTTCTATTCACATTCCAAAATGCATGAAGCAAGACCCTTCCTTCTTTGACCTACAAAGATATCATATTGATGGTGAAGAATGCTTACTTCTGTGTCGCAAAGGCCAAGTTACAGAATCCAAATGGTTCATTTTGGCTCATTCTGTTGGGTACAGATCAGCTTGAGTCTACATTTGGTGTTGTTTGCTCAATGGTTGGAAACGATACAAATGCTGACATGTCCTCCCTGACAACATGTCTATCACATGCTGTCAAATACCTCAATGTATTTTCATTGCATCCAGAGCTTAAGCCACCATGGTCCACAGTCCCACTCTATGCGATTGAGGACAGTAATGGTGATGTTCTGTCAAGTGTTGACCATATAAGCCCGAAAACCTGGAAGGGTGATGTGTCACTGGGATCCATTGTTCCACTCACTGCATGGAATAAAGGACATCAGTTAATCAAGACTGAATTTGCATCTCTTGGTGTTTCGTCACACTTCACCAAAATGGAGAAAACTAAAGTTGACCTACTTTATCCATTTGTACAAGTAGAAGATGCTGAAGAAGAAGACAACAATGAAGCAGTCAACACTGCTCCTGCTGAAACTCCATTATTCCATTGTGTTGACCTGAACACAGTGACAGCCACACTTGAGGAGGATGCAGGAGAACCACTTAGCCTTGAGAACCATGTTGACATTGAAGAAAACTGGGACAGTCATGGGAAGTACAACCCTTTCGTCGATGCTGGAATGACAAGATGGTGTCAAAGGCTCAAGGTCTCTGTGAACTGGAGCATGCTACTTTCTCAAGGATCCCTGGATCAACTGATCACATGACATGAATAGCAGGCAGTGGCCAATTCTCCAAATCATCGACTGTACCAAATGTTATTGAGTCAAGCTCAATATTTGGCTTGTCTATGCTCTGTGTTGGTGATCCTGCTGCCACCATCATCAATTGTGAAGGATGGGTATTCCTTGCAATTATACATGCTAACGATATCATTGTTGACTTCAGTGCTACTGTTGAAATCGATGTTAAACTACTGATGGAACCAGTGGTTGTTATACAGTTCCAAATCTGTCAGATTGTCGAAATGATCAGACCAATGATGCTAGTGCTGAATTTGTCATTGACAAGGTGGAATGGCGATGGAATCAAAGGTGTTTGAAACTCGTGGCTCCTTTATTCAAGTTATCGATCCCATCATTGTTATGGAATGAACAGGAGAATCTGTCTATGTTTCCCAAAGTGGAGACCCACATGCCCCAGCCGCCCCACCGTCCAGCCCAATGTCTCTTGAAGACCATGCTCAGTTACCTTCCCTACAAAAGCAGACAGATTAGTTTCCTTACAGATTGGGTGGTATGTTCAATGAGATTGATATGACTTCAATACAGCTTATTTTTGCATACTAGATCATGCTGCATTTCTTTGCACATCTGAAGGAAAAGAGGAAGATATGTATGGACTTGGTACCGAATTGGGTAAATGCTCACACTGCTGGCCACCCACGCTCTGGGACCCTGAACATGTCCAGAAAGTTTTGGAACATGTGGCTGCACATCTTCTGTTTGACAAATCTCTTGACACATTGCTTGAGCTCTGTGGCCTCTGCCTTCGCCCTGCTCCATCTTGTGTCTTTTACCTTAAAAAGGGCAAGGGATCTGGAAGCTCTTGCCAGGTTGACTACCAAAAGTCTCATTGTCCAAACCTTCGACATTTTGCTTACTTGTCAGCTGCAACAGAAGCACCAAATTCTCCATGTACAAATGTTCCAGTCATCTGCCCCCTTTTCCCATCATCATTCAGTGCCATGTGGAAGTACAATCTAAAAGTAATTTCATGAAACACCATCCATCTGCAAATCTCGCTCATCATTTTGGCAACTTCTCCATCTCCAATTCGGAATGAACTGGTCTCTCAATCAAATGGGACAATTGCCATAAAACACGTCAAAGAAAGCTCGTGAAGTCTCCACTTGCCATTTCCGAGAACCATAGCTTGCGTCTTACCTTGTCTTCAGAGTGGTATGTTGAACATTGTCTCTTGCCTTTGCATATCATTAAACTTTGCAATTTAGTGGTCCAGCAGTACAATATGGGGAAACACAAGCCACACAAACTCTTCTTTGCCACAAGGAAGCTGTGTTCAAGGATATTCAAGCAGATTCAGGTGATGCTGAGTCCAAGCCTTCTGCATCTGAATATGAGTCTGAATCTGATGTTGAAGATGATTGTCAACAACCCCAAGGTGTGCTGTAGCCTGTAATTCATTCATCTGAACCATTTATGTACTGTATTTTTCAGAAATGAATCAAGGCGAGTCAGCCGAGCAAAGCAAGTACTTATTGCAACAAATCAAACCGAGTTCATCATTGAGGTGCAACCAACGCAACGTGGACATACCAGAAAGACAAGGGATATGGGTGAGATTACAGCATGTATATGTGGGCTATCTGTTGGAGGAGAGAAGCATGACATCAATGACTGCTGTGGCCTGTGGTTACCGAGGGTGCAAGACCACTTGAGTATGTGTATTTCATGGAACTTGGATGAGGAACATACTTATTTGTCTGGAAATAGTTTCATTTGGAGGGCCTCAACCTCCGATATGCTCCCAGGGGCTGGCGGTGCGAGATTCATGCAAAGTGTCCTCAACACTAGTATATAAAATTATGTAATGATTTCTAAATATAGTAGTAATATCCCACAGGGGTAGCCTCTGCCCCGTTGAAAAAATTTACCAACCCATGCTGTTGCTAACATCCCGGGTACCCCTTGCCAAGCTCTCTCAAAACTCTGAAATTCCACCTTGGAGTTGGAGTCTGATAACAGTCTGATCAAACTCCTAAGACTTTCCTTGTTGTCTGATCGGACTGTTATCAGACTGTCAGACAGTCCTAGTAGTTCAGTCAGAATCAACTCGGACAACTTGGAGTCCAGTCAGAGTCCAATTGGAATAGGTGGGGGAGTGCAAAGTTCAGGGAGAGAGCCATCCTTCTTTTTGATGAAGAAGAATGGGAAGGCCATGGGCAACTTTGAAGGGTGGATGCAACCAGAAGCCAAGTGTTCCATGATGAACTTGTCAAGTTGTCACTGTTCTTCAGGAGAGAGAGGATAGATCCTTGCAGGAGGAGGGTGTGGCACCTGGTGTGAGTTCAAATGCATGATCCCATGGCTTATGGTTAGGAAGTGAGTGGCAGGATCACTTGGAGAAGACATCCTCAGAATCATGCAGGTGAGGAAGCACAGAATCAGTGAAGGATTTCAGCATACTATTCTTGTGGAAGGCCTCCACTTTGAAACTATATTGTCACCATACATGCCAGTGCAAGAAGCTCAAGGTCCTGACAGTACCATGCACAGCCCTAGTTATATTGTGCAAATTGATCACATGGAAGTAGGTTTGAATCTCTTGCAGTGCAATGTTTTGTATTAAGATAGTAAGAGAAGATGGGTCGTGGATGGATTCCACATCTTCTGTGAATTCCATAAACATCGTATCCCAGGAGAATTCCACCCAGAATCCAAGGTGAGTGTAAAGCACTCTTACAGAATGGAGAGGCTCAGTTCTGTTCTTCATCCAGCTAATGATCGTGCATGTGCTAGATTCTTTCCATATCTAGATGTGGACAATCCCATGCATGTGTGGTATAGTCGTAGTTGTCAATTTAAAACGGAGAATGTCAACGCGACCTTGCCCAAGCTATCTTTTTAAGCTGACGTATGTAATTCTCGTATAACCGAGAGAAGTCACAAAAACGATTCAAAAGGAACTGAATCTATCAAGCAAAAAGTCAGATCGCAGCACAAGGGACAGACAGTCAATGACCTACATATTACACTTCCTGCCTCCTCTTCCGCCGTCCCCCATCACCATCCTCGTCAGTATCGTGGTCGTCATCTCCATCTATATCTCCACCCTTCAGCCCTTTCATCTTCCTCGTTTGTAGTTTCCCCAGATCTTGCTTGCCGACGTGCACCCGCCCTCTCAGGTCTCCCATCTCATCCACCTCCATGTTCTTCTTCTTCTTCCCGAGGCCCTTCTCAACGTCACTCTTCTTCAGTTTGGGCTGTCTCATCGCCTGCTTGAGCAATTCGGGGTCAGGCGCCTGATGTCGCCGCAGGACAAGGTCAAGATGTGGACCCATGGGCATAAGCTCAACACGCGGGATCCGCGTCCCAGAGGACAGAAGGCGGGTAGTATACGTTCTAATGTGGACCTTGGGAAGGGATGACGGGGCAGGATCGTTGGGGGGGTTGAGAGTTGCAGCGGTGGTGGAGGTGAGAGAGGAGGGTGTGGGAGCGCAGGAGACACTGATGACGTGCTCGAGGCCCTGTAGACAGATGGAGTCCACGACTTCGCCATTGAAGAAGTCGAGTAGCATAGATTTTAGTTGGATGTATTGTGGATGGGTGTCGAAGAGCTCTGAGGCGAAGTGCATTAGTGGTTTGTGGCCTGGTGTGGATTTGGGTGTCTGTTGGAGGGATGCAATTAAACCGGTGGAAGATTCATGGATGAACTCGAACCTTTAATTCGTTCATGCTTGTCCAACTCTCGACGCCCACTTCTATCATGTCGAGTACTCGGCCATCATACATTCTGACGAACGTAAGGCCGTTCGGTCTCTTCTTAGTCGTCTGCGCGACGACAAAGAGCGATGCATCGTTTTTAGATGCCCAAAACTCTAGGGAAGATATTGAGGTTGTTGCGGCATCGAATGGATAGATCACATTCTTTTTTGAGAACGACATGGCGTTCGGTCGTTTTAGAGCCATCTGTAACATAAACCATCTCAGGATTGTCTTGGAAACATTATCTAACACCTGGAACTCGCCAGCTCACGCATCACAGCGTTGAGAGTCTCCCCAGTATGTGTTCCCTTTACAAATATCGCAGTGCGTGGGTCTTCCACCTCTTTCGGCGCTCGGGCATCCAAAGCACGCTTTGAACGCGCATTTCTTGGTTTTCTAATGGAGGTTGGGTCAGATGAAGTTCGAACAGTGGACCAGGATTATGCTTACACCGTCCTCAACATGGTCGACGAAAATACAAAAGTTTGCAGTTGTTTTGGATCTGCCTACCCGGCTATTACAATATGCGGCGACTAGACCACATCAAGCTAAACGTTGGCAAGTTCTCGCTTCCCTTATGGAATATGCCATAACGCCTTTCCTTTCTTTCCTTCGCCAATGTTCTCGCATGACGAGACCCCAACGGTCCTTCCCCACCCACGATCTCGTATTTCATCCGAGTCACGCTCTAATCTTGTCGAAAATGTCTCTGAAGCTGGCTTTCCTTCTTATTCAACCACCATCTCCAAATACCCCGACTCGCCGCGAATCAAGACTAGGTTGGCCGGAATTTTCCAAGGCTGGAAAGTTATCCTTCTTGGTTCTTGTAAGCATCAACCTCATTCACTATTTCCCTACACCTACATTCTCTTTACAGGGCTGAACATTTTCCTTGTAACCCTCCCCATATCTGCGAGTGTTTAGCTTTCCTGTCACTGTGTGAAGATTGATATCAACTTGTGGTTGTTACAGTGGACTGTGAGCTTCGTTATGGAGGAGGCATATGGACTTATGTTTGTATGTACGTGAATTACCGCGATCCTTTGTAAAGCCATGTCTCAAGAACCGTCATAGTATCACTCCTAGCTCTAATTCCTCTCGTTAAGGTGTGTGGGTTGCTCCAATAAGGAGTTGCTAAACAGACGCGCATTAGATGCACGACCTTGCAACACATGAGCTTGCTCTCCGAATTGGTGGAGCCAAAACAGGTCTTCTCAATGCAAGCCTGGTGCGTATCTTGTTCTAACAAACGTTCTTATTTTGACGTTGTCCATTAGAGTAATGTGTAAGTTATTTATTTATTAAGATGTGAAGATTTATTCTCGTATCAGTGTTGCCATAGTTGTTGCGGTATACATGCTTCATTCTCCATTGGACCAGTGTCTGAATCTCGTCACAGATCTCCGCATTACGGCGGTGTGAACTTCGTATCGTGCAGTCGTCTTGTGAGCCCAGCCGCAAACCATTGACGACACCACCCTAACTGTTTCTAGTGATTGGCTCAATATTGGGCAAGCTTCGTTCGTGCCCCTCCTCTCTTGAATCCTTGCATCATCTGATAGACTGATGTACAGTGCTCGTCCTTGGGCTCTGTTTCTTCGCTGGTGGAATCAGCTTCTCTGAACAAGGTTTCGACGCAAGTACGTACGTTATAAGATAAGTTGGTCACAGAATAACTCACAGTAGTGCAATAGCTGCAACCCAAATACACAGTTCTCTCTTGAGTATAAGCGTTGGTGCTCTTTTATTGCCAGCTGTATACCACTTCTCTCTCAGTGGGTCTATCGATACGATTGAAGAGGAGCAAAAAAGAGGCATACTCTCTATGAGTCATGGGGTGATGCTTCCACTTTCGTATGACTGATCGTGATTAATATCCTTCCATCAGGTCTCTATCATACTGTTGTTCAGTACGCTTTACCTCATATGTTATGAAGCAAGTTTGTCTGATTGACATCCACATAGCTTATGTGGCGTACCTGATATTTCAGTTATGGTCGCACACGCATCTCTACCAGGACAGGCACAATAAGAAGAGTTCCAGCTTTTCCCTCAAATCACCGAAGAAACTACCTGAAAGTCGACAGACATGGAACAACACTCCTCCCTACCAACCACCCTTCGATATGCCATCCCCGATCGCTGAAAGCCATGAAGAAACTACAGCTCCGCAACCGCAAGTCAGCTGGACACTGACGATTCTACTGTTAGTTCTGGTAACCACTGTGAGTGCACACTATCACAAATCTGCAGATGTTTTCGCCTTATTTATAGGCAGCCTCCCTGACTGCCGATAAACTTGTTCAATCAATGGACGCCATCCATAATACTGTGCGAAAAGAGTGGATTGCCTTGATATTGCTTCCTGCTGTGACTTCCCTCGCAGGTTAAGTTTTTTTCTCGATTCAGACGTATTAATATTTATACGGACTCTGCAGAATGCATGACGGCAGTCAATGTGTCCATGAAGGATCAGCTAACACTGAGCATCAGTGTTGCGGTAGGATCTGCTCTTGTAAGTCCTGTTTCCATCGTTCCTCTACGATCGTTTACGCTGCTGTCCAGCAAACTGCTTTGTTTGTGATCCCGTAAGTGTCGGAACCCTGAATGCTCCTGCGACATGAAAATAACAGACTGCAGGTTTATGGTCACTCTTGCTTGGATTATTGGCAAGCCGCTGTCGTTGCTAACAGATCCTTTCGAGTCACTTGTGAGTATCACGTTATGGGTTATCTCGATAGGAGGCTCACTCCTTCTATTCATTCATCATTAGGTCCTGTACATCTCCGGTGAGCTCAAGTTTGGGATAAGCAAAGGTAACGGCTGAAACGACTGCTGTTTAGTCCAAACCATGAGCTACGTCGTCGCCGATGGCAAGTCTAACTGGCTAGAAGGAATGATACTTGTCTGTGAGTTCCATTTTTCTTCGGTATCGCTGTCTCATGCGATTGACGATGCACGGGCCAGGTCTATACATTGTCATCGCCGTTGCATTCTGGTATTATCCAGGTACAGACAGACTTCTTGCGTTCCGTTATCGGGCGCTCATTCACTTCCTAGGTTCTGGTCTCGCCACATCCATTATCATCCAGGCCTGCCCTGGTGATGCTTAATGTAAGGCTCGGCGTATGAAGTGCTTATAATTCACTAGAGATATCGATTCGCTGCTTTCAGTATATACACTTCCAACTTGGACCTCGCATAACCTACTAGATGCCTTTAACATTACTGTGCTATACCCCTGCATAAAACTTGTATATACCTTTTTACGCATAACCTACTAGATATTTCGATGCTCTACCGCGTTAGAACTCCTGCATGTATTCCTTGGCACAATGTTGGACGTGCTTCGATTGTACGGAAACATGCTCCTTTTTCTTGTAGACAGCCACGTCTGGATTAGGCGGCGCACTACGAGGACTACTACTGTATGCAAGAGAGGGTCATGAGTTGGGAGCCGTATACACTTGATACATGTAATACAAGGCTATTGAACAGTAAGGGCTGGATTTCAAGGGTAACCTTGTATAGCTTTGCCTAATAGTACGTCAGGATGGTTGACGATCGATGTTGACTGGAATCACAACTTACAAGAGCCGACCATCGTGTGATTGAAAACTTTTTCGAGGCCTAGTTTTATCCGAACCAAAAATGTTGTACGAACATATATGGCCCAACTTTTTTTTCAGATCAGGCCTCTCCACTTATTGTCGGGGGGTCCTGGCAGTGGGCCCAAAAATATAGCACGTGACTTTGTAACAACGCGACCATGTGATCTGGCGCGGCAACACAAACCCAAACTCGAACCACATCCTCGCTGGGCGGTCCGTCGCTTTCCCATCCTTCTCTATCAATGGCCACCGCCAAAGTCAAGATTACGGCAAGACTGCGACCAAGGCTTCCTGGTGAGATCGATGATGGAGGTCTACAAGTGTGCCACGTCTCCGACGAGACTGGAGTATCTTCGTCGAGCTCGAGCGCCACTAGCAGTTACATTAGTGTGGCGAACCCTAGAGATCCTACAACTGTGTTTAAATTTCCGTGTGTCTATTACTTTCATGGTTGATCGATGGTATGTCTAACAGAATGCCCAGGTTCACGAGTTGCTACGACGAATCGTCAACCCAAGAGGAGATTTTTCAGAACGATGTACGTCCTTTGATTGATGTAGTTTATAATGGTGTTGTAAGTTAATCCTCATCCGTCGTCACCTCTTGGCTTACCTTACCTGCCCACTTACTTTCCTATAGACAGTAACTATTTTCGCGTATGGCGTTACATCGTCCGGCAAAACACACACTATGCAAGGAACCAAGTCAGATCCAGGAGTTATTCCTCGCGTTGTTCGGGCGAGTCCACACTGTCTGTCACATGCTCCCCTAACCTGATCCTGAGTGTAAATAAGGCCATGTTCGAGAAGAAGGAACGATATAACAAATACAACGTTTCTCTATCCGTATCATATATGGAAATATACAAAGACGAAGTTTACGATCTTCTTGTGATACGAGAAAACGTTTGTCCAATTCATATGTACCGTTCTGCCTATAATTGACATCTTCCATCTCAAGGCTCCGAAACTACCTGTCCGTGAGAACGATGTCGGAATGGTCTTTGTGGCCAATCTTAGTACAGAGCATATCTCCTCTGTTGAAGAATTCGATATGATATACAAGTGCGTACCTTAGCACCATACGCTTGTTTTTCATTCGTTGACTTTCCTTTGCAGTCAAGCTACCAAAAACCGCTCCGTTGGGGCAACAAATTTGAACCGCGCGTCATCTCGCTCTCATGCTGTCCTGACAATCGAGGCTAGAATGATGGACCCTGTGGAGAATAAGAGTTTGCAAAACACTTCCTTGTTCTCTTTCCCGGAGCTAACATCTATGCAGCTCTTACAGGGAAAATCAACCTCGTCGATCTCGCTGGCTCTGAGAACAACAAAGTTAGTATTGTGCACCTCGTCCGCCGTCAAGCGATGCTCAACCAAACTTCTTCGTTCAGCTCACCGGCAACGACCCTTCCCGTATGGCTGAGTCTTCGGCAATCAACAAGTCCCTCAGCGTCCTTGGTCAGGTGGTTCACGCTCTCAACACGGGCGCGGTACGTTTCTGGGGTATATTTTCTCACATCACGCACTCACCTGCGGATCCTTTCACAGTCAAGGATACCATATCGTAATTCGAAACTGACACGAATCCTACAAGATGCTCTCGGAGGATCATCGGTTGGGTTGTTAATCTGTAACTTGGCACCTGGAAACAAGTTTAGACAAGATACGCTTAATACGCTCAAGTACGTAGTTGTTTCGTTTTCATAAGACCCAGCGGTGTTAGCCCGGTGCTGACAACTTTATCACCAGCTTCGCTGTTCGCACGAAGAACATCGAGAACAAACCTGTTGTCAACGAACGTGGTGTGTCTTCTCTCTAGTTGGTCCGCTTGAAAGAAAGAAGCATCTGATTCTGCCCAGATAATCGTCCCGCTCCAAAACCCCATTTCGCAGCAGTTGCAATTCAACCGCCCGCACCTAAGCCAGCCCCGGCGATTGTACAATCGATCTCCTCGGAGGGCACTGGATCTGGAATTGTAACTGTTGGAGTCCCAGCGTTAATACGGTCACGATACTCTTTGGTCCCAGTTCCAAAATTGTCTCGTGCTTCTGGGGCGTATGGATACCAGCCATTTGCGTTATCTGGTGGTGGCCGGAGAGCAGCGGGCGAAATGGAGAAGATCCGGGAGTCCGACGGAGATCGGTCAGGTAGTATTGGGGTGGGTTTAACAGAGAAAGAAATTGATGAGAGAGTAGGTGTTCCGTATTTTTTTTTTCGGGCCTTTCGGCGACACTAACATTTATGGCGTAGATATCGAAAGCAGTAGAGGCAGAAGTTGCAAGAAGGTTGCAGGAGCGGGAGAGGGAGAGGGAAAAGGAGGAGGAACGTCGGTTCAAGGAACAAAGGGGGCACGAACGAGAAGAGGAGCAAGAGAGTTCTGCGTATGGCCGGTCCACGTCCCGATCTCCGAAGAAGGAGCAGACTCTACCCTCGGGTGTTCTAACGCCTCTTCTTCAACGGCATAGAGACCTAGATGACGAACTGAAGGCGCGATTGCAAGAGCTAGAAAGGAAGTTGTGCGTTTTCTTGACTGACCTTCTATTCTATTCCGCAGACGACTAATGATATCGCCATAGCGAACGCGGTAACAAAGAAGTGCAACTTGCAGATGTTCTTTCCCCTGTCTCTAAGAAGAAGACAGGCAGGGCGTACGTTGCGTTAGCCCGTGCTCATTCCGAAAAGTACGTCCTTCATCTATCTATCTTGATATCTCTGACTTGATGCGGTTGTAGGGGTGACCTCCAGGTTGCTCTAGACCTGTACCGAAAAGCCGAAAGTTACGTTCCTCATAATGTGAAGCTCAAGGAAAGGTGGATACTTTTCGTTGTCAATGTTTTTCTTTGTAAAATATCCCGAGAGAAGGAGAAGTTCTGACTAATTTTTTGTCATCTTTCTTTCCCCATCCGTTCCCTTGCATGTCCACGCATGCTTGCTGTACGGATGGATAGGATCATTGAGATCGAATGGGCTGTCCGCAATAACAAGGCTTTCGTTCCTTCTCCAAAACCAGCCCGGAAAGCGAGGGCAAGGAAGATCAGGGCTACTACCGACAGAGAACGTATGGAGGATGCGAATCCTATGGATGTTGACCAGCAGGTTGATCGAAGCAAGGCCCAGTTCGGTGACGAACTCACGAACACGGAATATCTGGGTAAGACCAAGCGGCACTTTGACGGTCGTGTTGTGGGTGACGGAGTGTCTCCTGAGACTCCGCTGAAGAGGCAGAAGCTATCTGCGAAAGATGTGATCCGGAGCAGTGATGACGAGGACGACGAGTGTGTTCCTCCTGCTCCCCTTACTTCCTGAGCGCATGTCTATCATATTTTCATGGTTTTTACTTCCTGAGCACATGTTTACTATGTATCTTCGCAGGTTCAACATTATCGTCTAGGGATCATTTATAAGTATTGCGTATGTACGGTCACTATCCTTCGAATTCGCTCCAACTACGCGTATTGAAAGCATGCCGTTGATGCAGACACTGGGGGGAAAGTGTACATAAGGACCATTTAGCACCATTGAGAGACAGGGATCCTAAAAAAGGTTTTTACGAGTTCATGTCGTCAAAGATAATAATGAAGTTGAGGATGCGGATCCGAGCGGATCCGGAGAGTGTCTTGTTCAAATTCGGGTGAAGTAGACATTTGCACCAATAAAGCATCCGATACGGAGGTGAAATTTGGCGACGGGAATAAAACCTAGCCAGGAAATCGGATGCAAAACTTGCTTGGGTGTTGGAAATTACCGATCCACCATGTAGAATTGAACCAATGAGCAGAACAATGGTTGGTGTTGATAGCGCTAAGCTGGCCCATATGAAATTCTCGGTAAATGAGTTAAAATGAGTATTTGTGATGCCCGTCATACTCTGGATTGCTTGATGCATGGTTCAAGGGTATGTATGTAACTTTTACCCTTGTATTTGTGGAACTGGTTGATTAAAATATTTCTTTCATCACCCAGGGTGACACTAGGTATAACAGCAAGTACTTGGGGGCGTCATAAGGACATTCTACTCTTCTCGTCTGGATTTTTGTGCTACAACACAGGTCAATTGTTGCATATTGTGTCCACTAGTCACATGACTGCCCGAAATGAAATACTGAAATAATAAGCTACTTATGGATAACCTAAGGGTCTGTTCGGCAACCAAACCTGGGTTGAGGTTTGGGTTGAAGTTACGATTTATAAGCATTATGTAATAGTACTATTTTCAGAGAAACGCGTGAACAACGCTTCATAAGGACGAGCTTATGACCAATGCCTTTGTCATGGCATTTGCTCGCTTTGCTTGCTCAGCCTGACACTGGCATGGGCCAGCTCATGTATATGTAACACAATGCTTAATCCCAATACATTACTTGACTCTTCAGTTGCCTTTGGACCTTCAGCCCAAAGTCAATGTTTGGGGGTTTATGGTCACACAACTGTTTAGTTGACTTTTTGGATGGAGCGAGCCCTAATCTGGTATCTGTATAAATAATACACATTGAGTCAGTTGACTTGGGACCATTGGCCCCAAGTCAACGTGGGGGGGTTGTGGTGTTTATCCCCATCCCCTTCTCCCCTTCTCCTTCTCCATCCCCATCCCCATCCCCATCCCCATCCCCATCCCCATCCCCATCCCCATCCCCATTCCCATTCCTATCCCCATCTCCCCCTTCCCCCTCTCCCCCTTCCCCCTCCCCCTCTCTCCCTTCCCCATCTCCCATTCCCATACCCATCTCCCCCTTCCTCATTGCTATCCCCACCTCCCCCTTCCCCCTCCCCATCCCCCTCTCACTCTCCCATGTCCCCCTCCCTCCTCTACACCCCCTCATACCCCCTCCCCACCCCTCATACCTCTTCTCCATCCCCACCCCCTCACACTCCCTCACACCCCCTTACACCCCTCACACTCCCTCACATTTCTTCTCCATCCCTCTCCTGCCCACCCCCTCACACCCCCTCACACACCCCTTCAGACTCAGCTCACTTGCGAAGTTTCAAACTCCACATCAAACTCAGCCATGCTCCACCCAGCTCCTCTACATATGCAATGACCACATTTTGAAACCCAGCTATATGACTAATTTTTAGTCAGCTCTGACTAATGCCATCATTTCTGACCAAGCCTGACAAATTTTAGATAATCACATCAACCATCACTCCCATCATTCCCACAAAATGACTGTAGCATATGTTATGCAGCTCATCATCTATTTCTAGTCCTGATCCCATCATGCTATCACTCCCACAAAACCATCATAGCATATGTAATAGACGAGCTTATGACCCATGCCTTTGTCATGGCATTCGCTCGCCTTGCTCGCTCAGCCTGACACCGGCATGGGCCAGCTCACGTATATGTAACACAATGCTTAATCCCACTACAGTTACTCAACTCTTCAGTTGCCTTTGGACCTTCGGCCCAAAGTCAACGTTTGGGGGTTCATGGTTACACAACTGGTGGTTAGTTGACTTTTAGATACAGTAGTACACAACTCTTCAGTTGACTTGGGACCCTTGGCCCCAAGTCAACGTGGGGGGGTTGTGGTGTTTATCCCCATCCCCATCCCCAACTCTATCCCTCTCTCCATCTCCATCTCTCCCTTTCCCTTTCCCTTTCCCTTCCCCATACCCATACCCGTACCATACCTATCCCCACCCCCATCCCCACCTCTCTCTTCCTCATCTCCCCCTCTCTCTTCCTCATCTCCCCCATCTCCCCCATCTCTATCCCCATCTCCTCCATCTCCATCTCCCCCTTCCCCTTCCTCATCTCCCCCTCCCCCTCTCCCTTCCCCACCTCCCCCTTCCCCCTCCCCATCCCCCTCTCACTCTCCCATGTCTACCTCCCCCTACTACACCCCCTCATACCCCCTCCCCACCCATCATACCTCTTTTCCATCCCCCTCCTGCCCACCCTCTCACACCCCCTCCCCACCCTCACACTCCCCTCACACTCCATCACACTCCTCTCCACACTCAGCTCACTTGCGAAGTTTCAAACTCCACTTCAAACTCAGCCATGCTCAACGCAGCTCACCTCTACATATGCTATGACCACATTTTGAAACCCAGTTATATGACTAATTTTTAGTCAGCTCTGACTAATGCCATCATTTCTGACAAATTTTGCACAGCGCTGACCAATTTTGCACAGCTCTGACCAATTTTGCACAGCTCTGACAAATTTTAGATAATCCCATCATTTTGTTCCCACAAAACGGTCGTCCCATATGTTGTGCGCGTCGTCCCATCAATCACCACCGATCAATCACCGATCTCAGCCGAAAAACTCCCCCATTTAGCTCGCCATCACTCCCACAAAACGGTCGTAACATATGTAGTAGATGCCTCGGAACACTGATTTGGACAATTTGTGTCAATGAATCATCACAGCAGCTGGATATTATATCAATGCCATTGGTCTAGCTGTCATCCTCTATGCCTTACCACACTCCTGGAAGCAACCCTATCATACTTTGGCCTTGACTGGTGCTGCATGGGTCAAGGAACTCATGTATGGCCACCCTGATCATATCTGGACAGCACTTGGCTTGCATCTACATGTTTTTGTGGCCCTTGTATTAGAACTACAAACGGTCTGTGGGTTGGGGGACTCCTGATATACTTGAGGAGCAAGTCACAATTTTCCTGTATATGTGTGTGACAGGGTTATCAGTTTGCCATGTTGGTGAGAGATTTCAACATTCAAATGAAACAATATCCAAGTAGGTATAATTGTTATATATTCTTTGACATATTAACATACAGTGACTCACAAAACTGAGTCAATGTTTTGCACTTTTTAATTTATTGTTGAATAACTTCCCATAAACAACAAAACCAAACAAGGTATTGGTGTACCGAATAACATACATGATCAGGGCTACCAAACAAACAAAGAATTATGTAATTTTAATCATCCCTCATGGAGATATGATTATTTTAATTCAGGGACTCATTGACTCAGTTTTGTGAGGTGGTATCAATATTATGATAAATTGTAATTCTAGTATTTTGTATGACCTCCCTTGGCCTTAATAACTGCTCCCAACCTTCTAGGCATGCTTTCAATCAAATTCTGACACACCTCTGATGGAATATTATTCCACTCTTCCACTACTCTTTCCCATAACTTCCAAATTCCTTTTGGTGCTGTTGGATACTTGTCTAACTGGTTCTTGAGGTGAACCCATTGATGTTCAATAGGGCTGAGGTCTGGAGATTGGGCAGGCCAATCCAGAAGAGTAATATTGTTGTTCTCCATCCATTTCTTGGCCTTTTTTGAGGTATGCTTGGGGTCATTGTCTTGTTGAAAAATCACCTCTTCTCCAGAAATTCCACTCTTCTCCAAGCTAGGCAGCATATGGTCCTTCAAAATGGACACATACTGGTCAGCATTCATCCTCCCCTCAACCTCTGCAAGATGCCCCACTCCATTCCATCCCATACACCCCCATACCATAATGTTTCCTCCCCCAAATTTGACAGTTCTCTGCACCTCTCTCTCAATCAGCCCCTCTCCCTTCTGTTTCCAGATCCACTCTCTCCCATCTGACCCAAACCTGTTGATTTTAGTCTTACCTGACCAAATAACACTCCTCCAGTCCTCCAGTCCTCCACAGCCCACTCTCTATACTTCTGAGCAAAAGCCAATCTTGCTTTCCTATGCCTTATACTAAGGAAAGGCTTTTTCTTCTTCACCACAGCCTTGAATGAGTTTTTTCTGAGAACTCTTCTGACTGTTTCTGAGGAGACTGGAGTGGGGATGATGCTGTTGATGTAATGGGTGGCCTGAACAGCATTTGCAGCCTTGCCAGTAGTGATTTGGGTAAGGATGGCTCTCTGAGAGGTAGATGAGAGCTTAGAAGAACGACCACCAGAGGGGGAATCCAGGTTTGGATGGAGAGCCCTGAGTGTTCTGGATACACTAGACTGGCTGAGGTTGAGTTTAGAGGCAATATTGTGGGTAGAATAATGATTGGAGGCCAGGAAAAGAATGTTTTCCTTCTGAGCAGAGGAGATGGGATGCATTGGAGAATATTGAAGTATAAAGAATGCTAGTCCTGATTAAATATTATAATTTAAGGTCCCATCAAGGGTCACATCACCTTAGAAACCATCTGTCAAGATTTTGACATTATACAGTTGGTGGAGCATCAGACTCTAATATTTCTGACTACCACCTCACAAAACTGAGTCAATGAGTCCCTGAATTAAAATAATCATATCTCCATGAGGGATGATTAAAATTACATAATTCTTTGTTTGTTTGGTAGCCCTGATCATGTATGTTATTCGGTACACCAATACCTTGTTTGGTTTTGTTGTTTATGGGAAGCTATTTAACAATGAATCAAAAAGTCCAAAACATTGACTCAGTTTTGTGAATCACTGTATATAATCACAGATATTTCTGGAAATCCTGGTTGCCATATCATCTCCACCTTTTTATACAAAATATGTTCACCTGCCAAGAGCTGGTGAATCAACACCTTCCTCAATTCTCAACAATCCCAAATCCTTCCCTTTCTTCCAAAATGCACTGGGAGGGATGGATGGCACCCACATCAACTGCTGTCCATCAGCCCCAGAATGAGATGGTTGTCAGAATTGGAAAGGTGGCCTCTCACAGAACTACTTGGCATGCTGTTCTTTTGATTTGCAGTTTCTCTACCTGGTGAGTGGCTGGAAATGATCAGCTGCAGATGGTGCCTTGTTTTCAAACTCTCACTTCATGGATTTGGCAATTTCTAAAGGAAAGTTTTACCTTGTTGATGCAGGATTTGAAGCATGTGATTCACTGCTTGTTCCCTATCAGGGAGTTCATTATTATCTTGCTGAGTGGGGTCAGGCAAATGTTCAGTCAGTTAAAATTCTTGCAACTATTCTACTGATGACTGATCATTTCTGGTAGTCCCACAATCTGTGAAGAACTCTTTAATTTGCACCATGCACAAGCCCATAATGTGATTGAATGGATCTTTGGTATAATCAAGAAATGTTGGGATATTCTCAATTATCCTCCCTACTTTGACATGTCCATCCAAGCACAAATCTCTCCTGCTCGTGCTGCACTTCATAATTTCATTTTGAAGCATGACCTACATGATGTAGATGATTTGATTGCAGCACATGGGAACCTGAAACAGGTGGTGGAGTTGAGGATTTAGGGACATTAGCACAAGGTCATGTTACAAGGCAAGAGAAGCTGAGAGCTGAGGCATTATGTGATGGGATTGCTCAAGAGATGTGAGATAGCTATGAAGATCTATTGCTCAGGTGCCAGGAAGAGGGAAATTTTGACAATGAACAAATGGATACTAATTAAATGTAGTAAAATGCTACAATACAAAGATTGAATCCAGTTAAAAGTAAATGAGTGTCAGGAATATTATAGTAGGTTAACAAAGGAATGAATGAAATTAGTCACTATCTGACCAATCAATAGGATGTTCAATATTAAGTTGCTCACAAACCCAATATTTCCGAACATCTTCACCCAATACCATGTATGTTTCAACAGCCTGATTGTCTTTCTAAAGAAGTTGAATTAGTGAGAGAAGTTGCTTCCAAGTAAGCCAGGAGTTTTCAGTCCTTTGCACTTCCTTCAAAGCCTCTTGCCTTTGATGTGGAGTATCAGGGCCAGATGGAGCAAAAGAAGTATGTATCACATTGTTGAATCCCTGAATTGATTGAGCAATACTTTCCAGAAGCACAGCCTGTCCAAATAATCAGGGCTTCTTCTCCAATACAGGTGTAGCAGCTGCAGGCATATGACATTTCAATGGAGCAGATGTTGGTTCCTATTGGTGCACTTAGAAAATTAACTGAGGATATGATAGAACTGGAAATATACAGGGGTTGATTCCTCCTAATCCAGCTTTTCCTGTTCTTCATAATTGTCCAGTGGGGATTGAGTGACTACTTGACTATGTTCCATGAAGTCATTACCTGGACTTTCTCCCTGGCTTCTTCCTCCAGCACCATCAGGTCCTGTAGAAGCATCAGAAGGCCTAAAGACATTGGCCCAATGTGCAGGTGCTGAAGATGGCCTGATGTGGGAAACCTTTGCGAGGTGGATCTAACCAGCATTACAGAATTGCTTGGCATCTTTGTCCTTCATCACATAGGCATCCCAACTGTCAGTGGTTGTGTAATCAATTGATGTGCTGTTTCATCACTCCATGTCCAGCCTGAGATGGCCTGGATGGCCTTGACAACAGCAAAAAGCTTCTTCATCTGTTGCATAGCTTAGCACTTAAAAATAGAATAGAAGCATGGTGACATACATTTCCCCACTTATTCTTACAGGAACTGGCTGTTTTTGGGGCCCCTTTTGTGACAAGTGGAGCTAGCAACTCAGATGCACCAATCCAAACAATGGGCTTGAAGTTCTTGCCATCTCCACCTTTGGCATTAATAGTAAGAAGCTAGTTGAGAAGAGCTTGCTCATCAGATAGTCCAGTGTGCATTATCCTTAGCCATATACAATTGCAAAGGTAGAATGGCTCAGACAACATAGGGAGGTTGCAACTTGCTCAGGCTAGCCTCGAGAAACTACTATGCTCATATTTGCCTGCCACTACATAATGCTTATAAATTGTAACTTCAACCCAAACCTCAATCCAGGTTTGGTTGCCGAACAGACCCTAATAAATAATGTAACTCCCACTACTTTTCTTCTATCATTTATCAAGCACCATTCATGTTATGAGAGCAAAATCAACATTTTACATTATCTTACCTAATCATATCAGATTATCTTAGTAGATTAAGTACACCATGGTTAGGGGCAGGCACTGTGCATCAACATGGGTGCAGCATGGCAAGGGAGGCTTACTGATCCAACACATGGGGTAAGCATGGTCAAATCTCATGAATGCAGCATGTATAGTAGTATATAAGATGCAATATTATACCAAGAGACTCTAGTCGAGTTCTCTTAAGATTCCATGATAACAAGTGTGAATGCTTGAGACTGTGAGACAACCTTTCTATCAAACAATGACTTCTTGTGAGACCCTGCCTAGCAGTCCACCCAGTATAACTTTGGTTGAAGTAGTGGTTGCAATTGGTATTGCCTTAACATTTCAGTCTATTAGGAGAGGAGCAAAGCCATGTTCTGGAACAACTTGAGAAATGTTTTGGTTGTCACCAGACATGCAGCTGTGAACAAAAAATGCTGTATGTGCACCTCTGCTGCACATGTGAGATAGCACAAACAGGGCCACCAAGGTGGTCCAAATAAGATAGGCAAGCTCAGAGCAGAGTGCTCAACTATATACAGTCATCTCATACCCCCTGAAGGTCCAAGGTATGCAGTATGCAATATTATGCACTACCAAAAATAAAAATTTGTGGAATCAAAAAAATCTTAAGGACTTCTGGCAACTCTAGGACAAAGGCATAGCACACAAACTATTTATGAGTGAAGTAGTTCATAATATGTGAAGATTCTATAACTCATGACCTCTCTAAGCACATTTGACAGCTGAGAAATGCCAAATCTGTTGTGAGTTTCCATGCTGACAGGCTATTTAGGGTCTCAATGTATCTATTGGTAACAGATGCAGCCTCAAGCATCTCATGATATGTTGGCAAGGGTTCAACTGGTGAGTTGTCTCCAATATCATCATTGTAAGGGCAACCTCAAGCCTCACTTAATAGTGAGCTAACAGAGGGGAATCCAAAGAGAAAACTCTAAGGACCTTTGTCAATGCCTACCACACATGACAGATCCAAAAATCAAATAGTAGTATAAAAGTAGAAAGAGGCAGAGATAGGTTGATTGAAGTGATGGTGTGACATCATATCAGCAGGTAGGCACCTGAAAGGGGTTCCACCTTTAAAAATGAAACTGTCAAAGATGTACAAATACATATGGGGGAAACAGTATAATCACAAATAGAGATAAAATCATAGAAATCATAGAACATGTAGAATAGGGCAAAATAAAATGGAAAAGAATATGGGACAAATGCAGAAAATTGATGAGACCCTTGGAGCACCTCCTGGTCCCCTTACAGCTTTGCCATGTCACTTGTAGTTTTTCAAGTTACTGTATTTCTTTCCTTAAAACTTAAGCATTTGTTGTCCCTGGTGTTTGTCATTCATTCTCATTGCCTTTTGTTGTCCCCCAATGCATCTTGTCAGCACCTCCATCTCCCTCTATGAGCAGTGGCTTGCAGGTGGGGTGGTTGTGCTGTATGACATGGAATCAGCAGTCATTATTGCTGTCCAGAAAAAAGCCCATTGCCACCCTGTGAGCAGAGGCTTGCAGCAGTAGCACAGGGCTTGTGTGCATCATTTGGTGGATGGGCAGTATCATTATCAAGATGCAAAACCTGAAAATGAAGAAAAACAGGTAGTTAGTAAAGAAAAAAGAGGTAAACTATAAAAACATAGCTCAGGGGGCCTAAACAATGCTAGGTCATCATTTGGGCCCCCTGCTTTGTGTTTGTTGGTGTGCATGGTTAGGGTTCGACATGGGTCACACCGCGGGTGACTTTAGATATTACCATACCTGTCACCCGCAACACCACACCTGTTCATGTACCAAACCCATGGGTAAAGGTCAGAACGACGGTGTTTATTGAGGAACCGCGGTATCTGCACACCGCGGTGCACCATGCAACCGTACAGTGACACCACAGGTGCAGCCCATGGTGAAGACATACCAAGACTACGTAGTTAATCATATGAGTCCAAATACACGATATGAAAGCGATTCCTCTTCCTCAGCATTGGAGTCACTCAGACGTCGCTTTTGAAGACCCCTCCCAGACTGAATAGCATCCACAACATCAGACGACGAGATCAAGTCTTTCCAGCTCCAATCGCCAAAGCACATCAACACTCGGATAGACCGTCCAGACAACTGATTGCGTGTGAAATGCAACAACTGTCTTCCCTGCGAGAAGACACGCTCAACAGCAGTCGACGTAGCTAAAACAATATTGAAATGTTGATAAGCAAAATAAGCAACATTACCAGTGACTCATACCTGGAACACTAAGGTAGTCGAAGGCCATCTTCGACAACTTGGGAAAGACCTGACGATGGTCCCACCACCACGCAATGGGGTCGCGTACTTTTTCGATAGGCTGTGAGAGATAATCATCGAGTTCATGTGGCTCTTTGATGCCATCCATCGGAATGTCGAAGAAGTCGACCACTTCATCATCAGCGACAGATACTATCTGTCAAACTGCTATCAGCATCGTGCAAGAGAACATAGAGGCAACATTCGTACAGAGGGAGCCGGTGCATCATCAGCCTTGTTATACTTAGAGAACTTCTCCCTAATGATCTCTTCGGCAGTCTCAACCCACTTCTTCTCCCACCCCTGCTGCTGGAAGTACCGGAGCTTGAGCTGGGGGTGGAGAACTAATAGGTCATGTCAGCTAGATAATCATAACAACAGGCAAAGAACCAAGACGCACTCATGGCAATGCGGTAGATGTTTGACAAGTCCGTCTTGGCGTAATATTTGTCGATAAGCTTTCGGGCAAATGTAAGTGCATGTTTAACAGCAGGGTGGAGTGGCTTAGTTCCCGAGCCATTGTGTAGGACAACATCGATGCGATCCATGGTCAGAATGACATGGGCAATGGTGGCACAGGAGTCCTGTGAGAAGAATAGTGTAGCTTCCTTGTAGATCTAGGACAGATAAGTTAATGAGCGAATAGTGAATAAGGGTAGGCATACCTTCAATACCCGAATGAGATCAGAGACGATCTCCCAGTCTTCATCATCCAACTCATACTTTCATAGTTTGAGGGCCTTGTTCGCAGTGATGTCATTGATAGCAGGGCGGTACTTGATGGCCATCTTGAGCATGTCGTACACCGAGTTCCAGCGGGTCTTAACATCGCGAGGGATGAGACGGATGGGTAGATGATTGGCAACACACACTTTACGCCATGCAGGGAGTGTGATCGTTGTGGAATGTATGATGGCAAAGAAAAGTTTTTGGACCTGACAAGGATGTAAGTGAGATGACAAAGGTTATGAAATGATGAACAACTGCATACCTTATCAAGCGTGGTCCGAACCGCAGCTGTACCTTCAAGTAACTCTTGCTGAGCATCTGCATCTAGTGCCTTAAATGGATCGTCATCATCGTCTTCTCCTTCGGCTTTGTCTTGATCATCGCTGCTAACCGAGTTGGAGTCGATATCATCCTCCCCATCCTCCTCATCGGCATTGTCATCGTTGTCCGCTTCACCTGAGAGAACATCGATATCATCGGTGTCAGGAGGTTCATCACCATCTGAATTAGCCGAGGTGGTTGGTGTGTCAAAAGGCTTCATGAGGGCCTTCGCTGAGAGCTGCATTGTGTGATTGAAGCAGCGTACGCGATTGACTTCCTCGAAGGCGTTTGGAAGCTTATCAAGGTGAACGGTTTGTTTGTCATTGGATGTTGCATTATCCCCATTAAACACGAGAATCTGCATAGCGTGAGATACGTCATCACAGGGCGAAGGGTGATGATCATGATCAGCATACCTTCTTTTCGAGCCCATGGGCAATCAACATATTATGAAAGGCCTTTGCAAGGGCTTCGCCAGTGTGGGACTGATAAGGCAAGATTACAAAGCGATCCTGGAAAGCGGAGGACTGACAACGCACCTCAGGGACTTTGATAACATCAAGAAGAAATGCTAGAACATGGCCGGCATCGTGAAGGTGGACAGTCCACGCAACAAATGCCTGGTGATTGGGAGAGGTCCAGGCATCTGTTGCGAAGTGGACTTTACCTGAGTGTTCCTGCAGAGACCCTGAGCTAGTGATGACAATTAGGAGACGAAAACACGCACCCGAAGAATTCGGTCAATGTGCGACCAGCATTTGTCAAACGACAACTCTATGTCCCGTGAAACTGTTTTTTGACTCGGTATGGAAGTACCAGGATGGCCGGCCTTCATGAGGAAATTGAATTCGCGATCCTCAACAATTCTAAGCGGGCAATTGCTCTCTGTGCACCAGCAGGCAATATGGGCCCTGCAATGGGTCAAATAATTTAATGACAAGGTGTTAAATGGAGTGTACCTTGTTTCCTCAGTCGTGTGTGCATGATGAGATACCATTACAGGAGCCTGCCCCCGATGAGCGAATTCAGCAAAGATTGATCCATCACGAGTACCTGGGTCTGACCGGTTGTTGAAGGCAGTGTTGACAGCATCACATCCAAAGCACTTGACAGCATGACTCTTCAGATTTGAAGTGGTGGCACGGTCTTTTGAGTCTTGATATCGGCAAACACCACCGCTTCCTTTGCACCTCTTGGCAGCACACTGGAAGTAGTGGTACTTACGCCCATTTTCATAACCGACTCGAACCTTGGACTTGAAAAAACCATATGCTGGGGAGCGCCAGGTGGTTTTCAGCCTCTCTGGAAGCTCGTTAGTATGCTGAGGACTCGGAGTTGCCTAGGAAGAGTGCACATACTGAGCTCTTGTTCATCGGTCTCTGGATTGTCATCAGGTTTGTCGGAATCAATGTCGACAACTGATGGTTGTCGGGATGAATTGCTGTCGACATCTGAATAATATCTATAAGATTGACCATCGATGATTGGGGCTTCGAGACACCAACCTGTACCGTTACGAGTGGGAGACGAAGTGGTCGATGCAGAGGTGGTGCGAAGCTTTTTGAATGGGCAAGCGATGGCTGTCGCACCTTTTTTAATGGCCTTCTGGACAGATTTGGCGACCTTTTTCACAGACTGAGTGGTGCTGGATGTGACTGAGCGAAGCGAGGGGGATGAACGAGAAGGGTCTGGGCGAGCCATGATCAAGGTCCTATTGAGATGAAGACCTGGACTTTATATCAAGAAAAATGTGCCGCTAAGAAAATTTTAAGCCTTCTACACAATACGGTGCTCGTAATAAGAACTTGTCATAGATATGGCTTGACAACTGCGGATGTTGCCAGCGAAGACAAGGATTCACAAAGAAATAACCATGGTGTACTGGCATTCTGTCGCAGAGGGGTGACAGGTAAGGGAAATACCCGCTCAAACCTGCGGGACAGGTCATGGTATGACACAGGTGTGACATGTGCAATACCACACCTGTACCTGTGAACCCCATACCTGTAACACCATGGGTTTACCCATACCCATGTCTAACCCTATGCATGGTTGTGGTTGCAGACCAGGGTAATAACATGGCACAGTGGATGCATATTGATGTTGCATTAATATTTGTAATTACAAACAAACATGTTGATGCATGACCTGTCCAGTCATGTGATTCATTGATATTTAGATTGCCAAGTCACATGATTTTTCCATTTGGAAAGGTTTGAAGAAGATCCCAAATTAGCCAAAGAAGATCATCACAAATTCTATTTTTAGCCATCACATCATGCCAAATGAAGACACCCATATCCCCAGTCCTGGAAATCACCCCATGTACGAGTTAACTGGTCAACTTGCTCATCTGATGAATATCTTACTCACCATACCACCACATCACCAACTCCAAATCCAGTAGAAGTCAAGCATGAGGAAGTGCATTGGGAGGAGGAGCCAAGAGTTGTTGCAAATGGAAAGATCCACTTACCAAAGTTTGCAGCCCCATAAACTTTTGATGGAACAATGAAGGATACCAAATCCTTTGTTAATTCTATTTTATTGTATATACAAGGCTGAGAATTGGAGTTCCAAACCACTAAATCTAAAATTATGTTTGCACTCTCATTTATGCAAGGGGGCAAGGCACAATTTTGGAGGAATGAAGCCATCAATCAAATGGTTGTGAATCATCAGCCATTTAGAAGCTGCTGAGAATTGTCAAGAAAAAAGGCAAATTTGAGAAGTAGGAAAGGAAAAGAAAGAGAAAGAGAATTTTCCTGAGCAGTCCCAATAAAGGTTTCCCCATTGGTGGCTCCCAATAAATACAATGTACTTGTATCAGAGGAGACCAAGGACAACAGTTCCCACCCAGTCAATTCATTGATTGTGACATATTATGCTCTCAATTTCATCTCAAAATTGTATTGTAGGAAGTTGTTGATATTGGCTAAGGTCAGGAGTTGTCCAGCCAATGCACCCAGCCACACTTGGCAAAATCCAAAATTCTTTATTTGCTCAGGACAGATAGAACATGAAGTCACAGTAAAGGTCACAATACTGTACAAACCATGGACACACATGCAAAAATGAAGGTTGATGCACTGTCAGATAGTGGAGCTACTAGTTTATTTATTAATCATGCATTAGTTCAAAGGAATGGGATCCCCATGCAAAACTGGAGCATCCAATCACAGTGTATAATATTGATGGTACAGAGAATAAGGGAAGAAGGATTACGGAGGAAGTAACTTTAATTATGTTGTACCAAAATCACAAGGAGCAAGCTGTATTTGAAGTATGCAATCTTGGGAAGACTAATCTAATAATAGGACAAACATGGTTGTACCAGCATAATCCAGAAGTCAGTTGGAAAACTGGAGAAATGCTAATGACCCATTGCCCTAGAAAATGTAATTTGTGAAAAAGATGAAGAAGGAAAAAAAGAGGAAGAAGGGGAAGAAAAGTACAAGGAAGTATTCAGCCACCATGGAGAAAGTTCCTGATGAGGATATGCCTAAAGAGGAAAGTCCAATCATGATTGAAAAGGAAGATCAGGGGGAAATATTTTAAACTATCTGTGGAGGGCAGTCCTGGGATTCAAATCCATCAAGAGCAGAGAAGTCAGTGGAGGAAATGGTACCCAAGAGATTTCATAAATATCTCTCAGTGTTTCAGAAGAAGGAATCAGAAAGAATGCCATTGCAGAAGCTGTGGGATCATGGTATAGAGTTGAAGGAAGGATTTGTTCTGAAAAAAATCCAAAGTTTATTCATTGTTCCCACAGGAGCAAGTGGAATTAGATGATTTTATCAAAGAGCAGTTAAGGAAGGATTATATCCATCCATCAAAATCTCTGCAGACCTCACCAATATTTTTTGTACCCAAAAAGGATAGAAAGAAATGCATGTACACTGACTACCACTATTTAAATGAGTGGATGGTCAAAAATGCATACCCACTACCTTTGATTTTGGAAATCATTGACAAGGTGGAGAAAGCCAAGCACAATTCATGGAATTGGATTTATGATGGGGATATAATATTAAGGAAGGAGATGAGTAAAAGCCTGCATCTGCCATGCATTGAGGATTATTCAAGCCATTAGTCATGTTTTTCAGAATGACTAATAGCCTGCCTACATTTCAGAATATGATGAATGATATTCTCAAGGATGAAATAGATATTGGCATGGTAATCATATTTATCATTGACATCTTAATATTCACACCAAGCAAAGAAGGGCATGATGAGATTGTGGAGGCAGTTTTGCAGAAGTTAGAGGAGAACAATCTATTTTTGAAAGCTGAGAAATATACATTTGGTGCATCTGAGATCAAGTTCCTCAGGTTGATTATTGGCCCTGATGGAATTAAAATGAAAGCAATTACCTCATGGCCAGTTCCTGGGAAGGTTAAAAATGTCCAGGCATTCTTAGGGTTGGCAAACTTCTACCACCAATTCATGCATAATCTTTCAGAGATAGCTGCACTATTACACAGTCTTATGTGCAAAGGAGTAGTATGGAGATGGAGAGGTTTGCAACAGAATGCATTCAAGGTCTGATATTAGTACCTGTAGATTTTACCTGACTGCTGAGGGTAGAATCTGATGCATCAGACTATGCTACAGGTGCAGTACTATTTATGCTATGTGAAGTTGAGAAGTGGCACCCATGCACATTTCTCTCAAAATGGCTGAATGATGTAGAAAGGAATTATGATGTGCATGACAAGTAGATGTTGGGGATAATTTGAGCATTGGAAGCATGGAGGCATTATTTGGAAGGGACTAAGCATGTTAAATTTGGACTGATCACTCAGATCTCCAGTATTTAATGTCAGCCAAGAAATTGAATTGCCAACAAGCACATTGGGCATTATTCTTATCATGCTTCAATTTTCATCTCATTTGCAAGCTGGAAAGTTTGATGAAGAAAGCAGATGTATTATCAAGAAGACCAGACCATAAAAAAAACACTTTTCTGTTGATTTTGAACCTTTGTTCCTTTTGGCCCTATTAATGCATTGTCTCATGCCCAATCCTTGCTGAATACCACTCTCATCAGCACCACAGATATGTTTATCAGCAATTGGTTCCTCTCCATCATCTCCCTTTACTGTTTTATATCTTCTCATAGAGATCAAAAAATGCTTTTACTGTGTATGGATTCCCTGCTCATGCCCATGAATGGTCAAAAGGGTGGCATCAATATTTTCAAAGACAAGAGAAGTGTTTCTTTACAAACTGCTCAGCCAGTTTTTCCCCACCCCTTTGAAGTTTGAGCCAAGCTGTGCTTCCAATATTTCATTGGCATGTTCCTCTTGATAACCCATGCCCCTGCTTTGCAAGTTGTATAGTATATTCAATGATAACCTCCACTTCATCAGTGGTGACCCAACTGTTTTCTGGATTGGATTGAGCTTGTGTTTTGCTACCATTTGCATACTATGACAAGCTGCTCTTTGCAATGATTCTGAATATCTCCTCCACCCAGCATTCTTCCTCAAATTGCAGTCCTTTTCTTTTTCTTCAGGCCACTTTTCCTGCTCCTTGTTGTAACTCATCTACTTTCTCCTCCAATGTTGGGGGGGTGATTTCAGGACCTGGCATATGGATCTCTTCATTTGGCATGATGTGATGGCTAAAAATAGAATCTGTGATGATCTTCTTTGGCTAACTCAGCTAATTCAGGATCTTCTTCAAACCTTTCCAAATGGATGGATCACATGACTTGGCAATCCAAACATTGATGGATCACATGACCTGGCAACCAAACTCAGCTACTAAACCAGAGCCAAATGGTTGTGTGGTTGCACCTGTCCTATAGGCAAGCCTTTCAGATACTAGTGGTTGCAATGTATGGCAAGGCCTGGTGCTGGATTATGAAAGAAAAGGTAATGATATGAATACATATTACTCCTAGCTCTTGCTGAAAGGGGTTAGGTAATTGGTAAGTGGATGTGGCATGGTGAAACATTGTTAGAAAACAGCCTCATTACCTAATTTTATTTTATTTTAGCAAATTATGCTACATATGCCAAAGAAACTTTGTTAGCATGAGAATTTTATTCTGCATGCATCCATATGTATGTGCATGTATGAGCGCAACAGTAACAACATTGTACAATATGTGTAACATAGTATATAAACTGTAAATATACACCTAGGGGACCCCAGTTGTGTTCTCTTAGGTATTCCATCAACACTTGTGGCATGAAAAGCCTTTCTCAACCAACTCATCTACTAATAACCCTATCCATCAAAACCATCAAAACCCCCATCATGCATGTGGATCCCACCCCCTTCTTGTAGAGAGAACCCGCACAGGCCAGCTAGCAGATAGTGGGTGTTGCCCTAACAAACATGGGGTGAGACCATTGAGAGGGCACATGAATATCAGTTGTGTTCTTCTGTTAGGCAACACCAAATCCACTAAGGGACTCCATGTGCAGGCTCTACAAGAAGGTGTGAGAGGGTGATCACATATGTGATCAGAGAATTATGCAAGTGATGACAGGTTATTTTTAGGTGAGTTGGTTGAAATAGGCTTTTTCACACACAACACTGGTGGAAATCCTAAGAGAACACAACTGGGATTCCCCTTAGTGATATGTTTACTTTATATACTAAGTTACAGTTGTAATATGATGCATGTATACAGTCACAAACATATAGGACACATGAGAATTATAGTTCCCACAATAGCATAATGTACTGTAACTGACCATAACTTGGTGTTATAGGCTCAAATAAATATAGAAAAATAAGGAAAACATTACAGTAGGCAACTGTGCATGTTTTCTAACACTGAGGGGTTTAAAGGGTGTTAGTGACATTGCAGCCATAATTCATGGGGTTGGTGCATACAGTAACTCATCCAACATCTCCTTGTCATATATCTCATAATTTCACTCCACAGCATTGAGGTGCTTTGAGTGGAACACAACTCGATGCCACTGCTGATTCTCTGGAGAATGCTGAGACAACTCAGCACCCATCACAAAGTCAGAGCTATCAGCTTCTATGTGAAAGGGGCATGAGTCATCAGCAAAAGTAAGGATGGGAGTAGAAGTGACCATCTTTTTGAGCTTCTCAAACACCTCCTGTTGTGTATTACCCCATCTCCATGCCTTGCTAGTGAGATCAAACAGTGGTCATGCATGATGTGAGAAGGCTTTGATGAAGCATTGATAGAAGTTGATGAAGTTCAAAAAGGACTGCACCTCCATCTTGTTTGTGGGTGTGGGCCAAGCCATAATACCAGCAACCTTGACAGAGTCCATCTCCACCTGCCCATCCAAAATAATCAAGCCCAAGTACTCAATCCAAGTCTTCTAAAATTTGCACTTGTCATGATGGAGGTAGAGCTTGTGTCATCGAGATAAAGAAGAATGGGGAGGCCATGGGCAACTTTGGAGGGTGGATGCAACCTGAAGGCAAGTGTTCATCAATGAACTTGTCAAGTTGTCATTGTTCTTCAGGAGAGAAATGATAGACCTTGCAAGAGGAGGGTGTAGCACCCAGCAGGAGTTCAATTGCATGATTCCATGGGTTAAAGTTAGGAGGATTCCTTAAAGAAGACATCCTCAAAATCATGCAGGTGAGGAAGCACAGAATTAGTGAAGGATTTTGGTGTACTGTTCTTGTGGAAGGCCTCTGCTAGGCACTGAGAAATGTTTGAGGTGGCACATACCTCATGCAGAGGGTTAATAGCAGTATAGAAGATTTGATCATTTTCCTCAATCTGTTCCATCTCCTGCTCATCATCATCAGAATCCAGTGCAAGATCTGAAACATTCCCCCAAGTCCACATCAGACATAGGCATCAGTCCAGCAAGCCATTTCTGAATGTGCTGCATCAACACCTTTTGCCCTCAGCATTTCTGTCTGACAATGGGAGAGATATAAATTCATACTGACTCCACCTGTCATCCAGTTGACTTCTGGATTATGATCTCAAAGCCATGGATAGCCCAAAATCACCTCCTGTTTTCCTGATTGGATCACAGCAAAAAGAGCATGGTCACCATGATCCTTGTAATATAGAATCAAGTCTCCAACCTCTTGAATTGCCCCAGCTTCATTTGGAGACCTGTCCACATTAAAAACAGGTATCAGTTGAGACAGTGAATGAGTGTTGAGGCATTTTTGTTGGACAAGATGTGTCAATAAAGAGACCAGTCCCACCTGAATTCAGAAGAGCTAAGATGCCAAGCACCTGCCCTGTATCTGTAGTTTGCAGCTTGACCTTCAACTGTAGAGAGCATTGGGAAGGAGTGGATGCCACAATATACTTATGCAGCAGTTTGTGCTCTCATGATTTGATTTTGACAAATGGAGGAGAGGGTGTAGGAAGAGTGGGTGTGGCCTCCATTGAGCTGGGGAATTCTGGGAAAGGAGTAGTCATGGAGTGAGGTTCTTTCTCTGGTGGGTCAACCAGCAGGGCATTGAAGTGGTTCCTGGTGGGTAGTGAGGGCAGACAGGTGGAGGAATTGGGAACATGTGTGGTAGCAGTGGCACAGAGTGTAGTGTTAAAAGCTGCATTCATGAGTCAATTCTCATCACAGAGAAAAGCAGCTTCATACCAAGCATCAATATTGTCATCAGGTGGGCGCCCTTTCAACATCTGTGCAATCTGATCCTGAACCTCTAGATTGAGACCACAATGAAATTTAACCACCACTGGTAGCCCACTCCCATATCCTGCCAAATCTACTAACTTTCTAAACTTGTTGATGTAGTTGTCCATAGATTGGTGTGCTTGGTAGTACAAGGATGACTTGAGGTGCATTGCAGCTTGTTGGCATTTGTGAAGAGGGCAGAAGTGTCATACAAACTCTTCTCAAAAGTTATCCCAAGAGGAGAAAGGAAGGGAACCAATTTCTGGGTTTGGCACAAAATACAGTTGACATAGAGATAGGCATGCTCAGACTTCATGTATGTGAAGGCCCAATAAATTTTTGTGTTGTCATCTATAAATTGATTAGAATAAAGACTGATGTATAACTCACAGGAGTTGAGAAATGAATATCCATAAGAGCACATGCCATTAAAGTCAGCAGGGGAGGATGGTTTGATCTGTGTGCCAGTGGTATTAGGTACATAGTGCATCAATGCTGGAAGCACTTGGGGTTGAAATAGACTGAATATTAGGTGGGGAACTAAGCTGTAGTATATTAACAAAGTCTTTGATGCACAATTTAAGTGATTCAATTTGTGTGTGCAATCCAATAATGGCACCTTCAAGCACTTAAATGTGCTTTTGGACATCCATGGTGCATGGCAATGTGTCAAGTGGAGATAAGCATGCACTTCAGGCAGAAGTGTCAATTGCATCCTGGGTGACATTCTGTATGTATAAAAAATGTTATATTCACAGTGTGCTTCAATTCCAGGCCTAGAAAGAGAGTTTTCTACTATAAGGGCAACCTAAAAACCTCACTTAATAGTGAGCTAACAAAGGGGATGTCAAAGTTCAGATCGCTACTATGAAGGTCAGGACTTGGGCAGAAAAAGCACCAGACTTCTGGTTGGACTGGGTCATCAGTGGTCAGAGGATTCAGAGGTTCCAGGCAAAATCCACCACTGTAGCAGGCCAGGTGAAAAAGGGCCAGAGAGGACTTGGCTTCAACTTGTAAGATGTTGCACCCTTTTCCTCGTCAGTTGTCCAATTTCAGGGTGGAGGGAGTTTGGGTTTCTGGATGGAGGGAGAGGATAGATTAAGCAGAGCTTTAGGAGTGATTCAAGGTTAAGAAGAGTTATGGTTAAGGGATTAAGTCGAGATTAAGTCAAGGATGAATGAGGATGAGTTAAGGATTGATTATTGACTGGAGGTGATTAAGCACAAGCAAATTACAATGTGTAGATAAATATAATTTGCAAACTAAGGTACAAGGCTAAGCTACAGGCACTTAAATAATGAAGGCCAAAAGAATGATGGAAATGGTGGAAGTTTACTAACAAGGTCTTAGTAAGTGTCTATGACCATAATTGGTAAGACTGTATTGGGAATAAAGTGAGTAAGCAAATGATTACTAAGGCAAGTGATGACTTGTCTGATGACTAAAAAGTGCTGTGGCCAGAATGCTGGCAGAGAAGGTCAGAAAAGAGTTGGAAAAGAGTTGGGAATTATCAGGAATGCAATCAGATGAAATGAGTCTTGACAGGAGAATCCAAAGTTTGTTGGAGCAGACTACATACACTGCACAGAGGAAGAGACAACACATTCCTTATAACCTACCTGGGGTTTAGTAAGTCTTAGAGCTAGGGTTTAGCAGAGGTAAGAACACTGTATATCTACTACAGTGATATGGCTCCCTATCACCCTGCATGCATACTACAGCATTTTTTGCGATTGTACGCACCTCCTAGATGGCTTCCGCACACTTTGTGCAGCGCGCTTTTGTGTGCCTTTGACCGTTTAGGTGCACCTTTGTGCGCCTTTTGCATTTCTACTGCACCTTTGGTTCCCCATAGCTGCTAATCATTGTGTGCCCTAAATGCACCTCATTGTGCTTCAAACTGCTTCCGCGCGCCCCCCCCACACTCCTTACCTGCCTTCCACATTTATTGCGTACTCGATGCGCCTTTGCGCACTCCTTTTAGGCTTTACCTGCAACTCACATTCCCTGCTGCGCACTCATTGCACAATCCCTATCACACACACAACAATCCACCACACCAGTGTGCTGTGCATTGCAGCTCCCATCTTACTGGCACATTTATTCGAGGTGCACCACGATTCCGACACAAGCGAACTGTGCATTCTCACATAATCAGGGTGCTTTGCACCTATTTGGCATTGGACTGTGTGCCTTGGGCACCTTCACATAATCCTGGTGCTTTGGCAGTATTTGGCCTTTCACAGCATCTCCTTATAGTTCTTCCACATTTCCAATTGGCATCGCCTTATCTGGTAACCGGCACAGGTCGATCACACCATTATTACTAAGGTGCAGCATGCAACACATAACACTGAAGTGGATTAATTGGGAAGAACACACAAGATCTAGAGCACACCAAAAATAGTGCATCACACCAGAGCAGTTGGGTAGTGGGCTATAGGTGCAATCTTATTGGCTGAGGCAGCAGCATAGTGCAGTCAGGTTTAGATGGGTGGATGGATGTGCTTGTGGGTAGCGCATGGCACTTTCTATTTTTACACTTTATTTTACCGTTTTTATCACACAAGCCATTTGTACATAGTAGGCGGACAGATAGAGAACCCAGAGGATCTTTCCCCCCCTCATAGTTCATAGCTCAGTCAGTGTCGCACATAGTCTGTGCACCAGCATCCAGTCTGTCTGCCTTTGTAGTGCACCCTTCATATAGCCGCATTTGTGTATCATTTGCATCCCCTCATCATATTGTTGTGTTTCATCCCTGCATTGCATCCTTCGTCCTCATTCGAGCACTCATACAGTGCGCCCTTCATATAGCCACATTTGTGCACTTATTTGCATAGCTGCATTTTGTGCACTGTTTGCACCTTTTTCTGCCCCCTTGCACTTCCACCCCATTTGTCCCCAACCTATGCACCACCTTCACAGCACACCCCAGTGTTGTCTACATCCCACTACACCTCTCATCCTCATCACCCTCGTCGTTGCGCACTTTTGCACTCCCGTTGCACATTTTTCCACACTGCATGTTTTTGCCCCTTTGCATTGCACACTTTTCTGCCACTGCGCATACAGTGACTCACAAAACTGAGTCAATGTTTTGGACTTTTTGATTCATTATTGAATAGCTTCCCATAAACAACAAAACCAAACAAGGTATTGGTGTATCCAACAGCATCAAAAAGAATTTGGGAGTTATGGGAAAGAGTAGTGGAAGAGTGGAATAATATTCCATCAGAGGTGTGTCAGAATTTGATTGAAAGCATGCCTAGAAGGTTGGGAGCAGTTATTAAGGCCAAGGGAGGTCATACAAAATACTAGAATTACAATTTATCATAATATTGATACCACCTCACAAAACTGAGTCAATGAGTCCCTGAATTAAAATGATCATATCTCCATGAGGGATGATTAAAATTACATAATTCTTTGTTTGTTTGGTAGCCCTGATCATGTATGTTATTCGGTACACCAATACCTTGTTTGGTTTTGTTGTTTATGGGAAGTTATTCAACAATAAATTAAAAAGTGCAAAACATTGACTCAGTTTTGTGAGTCACTGTATCTCCCTTTTAGCATACACAACTAGTGCACACATTGAAAACTGCTGTGCCAGCCTCCCCATAGTCTTTGCATCCTGAAGGACGATCCAAGGCCCTCTAAGCGAACTCCCCCCTCACCCCGAGCATGCCTGCAGTTGTAGATTAAGTGTTCACCCCTTCCATTGAGACTCTGCACCGAGTACCAACTGAACACATCAACGGTACAGGTTCTCATTATATACATAATAGTAAGGATGTCACATGACTCAGGAATGTGTTTACCACATGTATGCGCAGTAAGCGCAGTAACATGTGTGTGCTGCATGCATTGCCTCATGTATGCAGCATGCATTGGAGTTTAATTTCAACAAAGTTAATATTATACTATATAATACAGACACCTCAGGTGCACCTAACAAAGGGTAATCCAAAGAGAAAACTCTAAGGACCCATTTGTCAATGCCTAGTATATGTGAAAGACCCGAAAATCAAATAGTAGGCTACAAATAGAAAAGGTGGAGATAGGCTGATCAAGGCTGTGGAATGACATCACCTCAATGAGTAAGTAGCTGGAAGGGGCCCCACCTCTAAAAATAAAACTGTCAGCACATATGTACAAATGTGGGGAAATGGAAAAATAATCATAAAATAGGATAAAATGCAGAACAGAGTGAAATAAAATATGGAACAAACACAGAAAATTGCCAAGACCCTGGAACACCTCCTAGTCCCCTTACACCTCATGGGTATCCCAATCCTCAGATCTCCAAATTCCCCTCTCTAACCTCCTAGCCATAAACAAGACCCTCACATCCTGCTTTGACAGGGAAGGGCTGAAAAAAGACAGGTGTTGGTGCCCTACCATTATCATGAGCCCCTTCCAATTCACCTTAAGATTCTGCTGCCTGCCTTGCCAGCTGGTGAGGTATCATATCCTCCATGACTCACACCAGACTTGCTTGTGGAAGCAGAAGAACACCTTGAGTAGAAAATGCAATGCTCAGGGCAAGTGTAAGGGCAATCTCAAAGCCTCACTTAATAATGAGCTAACAGAGGAGAATCCAAAGTTAACATTATATTACATAATACAAACATTTCAGGTGCACCTAACAGAGGGGAATCCAAAGAGAAAACTTTAAGGACCCATCTGTCAATGCCAGTATATGTGATAGACCCGAAAATCAAATAATAGGCTAAAAATAGCAAAAAGGCAGAAATGGGCAGATCAAACTGCAGAATTATGTCATCTTGATGGGTAAACATCCAGAAGGTGTTCTGCCTCTAAGAATAGAACTGTCAACATGTACCAACAAGGGAAAAATAGGAATAAAATCATAGAAATTATAGAAAAGGCAAAATAGGGTGAAATAAAATATAAAAAAATATGGGACTAATGCAGAAAATTGCCCAGATGTCTAGGACACCTTTCCTTCCCCTTACATTAAGCATTTCATTGGTGATGATATCCCAGTTCAATTGATACACAGACAAAAGTTTGTTTTGTCAACTTTATGGCCTCATTTCTGTTACATATATTTATCATGGGATTCAGTCCACCTGTGCTTTAAGACACTGAAGACCTCCACATCAAGGCCTTGGTAGATGTGTGTCAAATAAGACAGATCACACAGTATGTGTATTTGATGCTTGCATGGATGTTCAAGAAAGCCACAAGTATAGTGTGAATTATGACTATTGACAAAAAGAAGCTAATACCACTCCACAGCCTTGGTGTAAGTTTGTCTATAAAATTGCTTGATCCATTCAACACCAATCTTGCCATCAGTATAACCTTTCATTAAATGATCCAAACTATAACAGGGTGAGTTATGTTTTGAAAATTATATTTCAAAGACTCACAAAGCCTTGAGAGGATTGTCTTGTTGCCAACTTGTTTGAAAAGACTCACCTTTGAAAATTACAACTGGGGATCTGCATGGGTTTTTGCAACCTGCACAGGTCATGGGTACTGGTATGGGTATGGATGCTTATCCCTGCCAGCTTTTAAACAAAAAAAATTGAAGCAAAGTGATCAAGAACTGACTGAGTTATGGCCAAAACAATTGTTTTGATCATATCTCAGTCATTTCTTGACCATTTTGGATGTACCTGGACTTGTTTTGACTGGAAAACCCATGGGTATGGGTATAGGTATAGTTCAAGATACCCACAGGTTACCCATGCCAATCCCTAATTATGACTGGTGGCAAAGATGGTGCTATTTGCACAGATTGTCATGATGACAGTGATTCCCCACTTTTCTGTTGATGTTGAACCTTTGTCCCTTTTGGCCATATAATGCATTGTCCTATGCCCAGTCCTTGCTAAATACCACCCTCATCAGCACCATAGATAAGCTCATCAGCAATTGGTTCCTCTCCATCATCTCCCTTTACTGTTTTATTTCTTCTCATAAAAATCAAAAAATGCTCCTTGTCAGAGTTCAAGATTGCTACTACCAAGGTCAGGACTTGGTCAGAGATACACCAGACTTCCAGTCGGACCCAGTCAATGGTGGTCAGAGGTGTTCTGGGGTTCTGGGCAGAATCCACTAGGCTGTAGTGTTCTAGGTAAAAGGGGCCAGAGAGGACTTGGCTTCAACTTATAAGAAGTTGTGCCCTTCTTCTCATCAGTTGTCCAATTTCAGGCAGATTGGGTGTGGATTTCAAGCAGGTTTTCAGATGGAGGGTGAAAATAGATTTAAGCAGAGGTTATGGGGTGAATTGAAGTTAAGAGGAGCCAAAGAGATTAAGGGTTTAGATCAAGAACAAGTCAAGGATGATTTAAAGGTTGATATTAGGCAAAGAATGATACAAAGGCAAGATACAATGCAATAGACAATGTAATTTGCAAACTGGAGACTAAGGTTAAGCTATGGGTGCTTAAATATCGAGGGCTAGAAGAATAACGGAAAGTGTGGAAGTTTACTAATGGGTCTTGGTAAGTGTCCATGACCAGAATTGGTAAGACTGTATTAGAAATAAAGTGAGTAAGCACATGACAACTTGTCTGATGACTAAAAGGTACTGTGGCTGGAATGCTGATGGACAAGGTCAGAAAAGAGTCAGAAAGGAATCAGGGATTGTCAGGAATCCAATTGGGTAAAATGGGTCTTGACACTTCTACTGTGTGTGGATTCCCTGCTCATGCCCATGAATGGTCCAAAGGGTGGCGTCAATATTTTCAAAGACAAGAGGAGTGTTTCTCCACAAACTGCTCTCCCCAGTTTTTCCCCAAGCTGTGCTTCCAATATTTCATTCTATTGATAATCCATGCCCCTGCTTTGCAAGTTGTATAGTATATTCAATGATGACCTCCACTTCTTCAGTGGTGACCCAACTTTTTTCTGAATTGGATTGAGCCTGTGTTTTGCTACCCTTTGCATACTGTGACAAGCTGCTCTCTGCAACCTTGATTCTGACTTTCTCCTCCTTTCTCAATCTCCTTGCAAATTGTGTGCAGTCCTTTTCTTTTTTCTTCAGGCCCCTTTTCCTGCTCTTTGTTGTACCTCTCTGCTGCACACAATTGTCACTGAGCTCCACATAGTCCTGTCATTTCTTGACCTTTGATTTGCCACATCCCATTTTGCAAATTGAGCATAACAGGGAATTATATTGCCAAATGCATTTACTTCCTTTTTTGGTAGTGATGTGACAGCCATCAATCACTCGATCACCATTGTGCAAGCTCTGGCATGATAACACCTTTCTTCATTCTTAAATTCAGATCAGTGCATTGAAGGTCCTTTAGTTTTAGGTAATGAATGAGATTCCAGAAGAAGAAAAAATAAGAAGATGCTTCCAAGGATCTATATTTGCATGTTTTCTATGTGTATTTAGTACATATATTCATGGGCATGTATGTCTCCATGATATAAGATTAACAGATGATAGGTAAAAGGTTAATGAGCAATAAATCACCAAACTCTTGAGGCAATCTGGAGGCTGAGAAAAGAATGAAAGCTTTTTTTCCCACTGACTGGTGGCATCCCTGCCCTACCTTCCACATACTTGCGCTCGGTTATCATTTAGAATATTCCCATGTCTGTGAGACAAATCTTTTTGTGATATTTTGACAAACATACCAGTCATGTGATCTATACCAGGTCAATTCCCATGAATATATTCGTGATATATCTGCAAAATATCCGGCGGATTGGCCAAATGCATGGAAACAAGGTCATGAAACTGACAATTTTCGATCGATATGATATTGGCTCACAAATTCCTCCCTACATAGTAGCACAGCATAAGATATATCTTCCACTGCTGCGCAAAACCTGGGTGCAATTAATATCTATCTAAAATGCACGGTTACGGCCTCCAGCACTTACATAAGCTGAGAAGAGGTGTAACTAGTGTTCAATCAGAGTGCACACCGCTCACTACTAGTAGCGGACTAGAGTACGATATGCCGCGGCGTTGGCAACTGAAATTTGAATATAGGCCAACTTTTTGGCTGGGAAAGCTTACGCGTTACGCGTTACGTTGCCGCGGCGCGTACCTCTCTCGGCAACATCCGAGTTCACGCCTCGTTTATCTACTCTGCTTGCTAACCAATATCTCCGAACGAATCGCAGGCAGCACACCTTATGTACAGGCCTTCGACCAACGCCATACGCATAGTTATGATCAGGCTTTTTATACAGCAGCTCATGGCGATAGAAGGTGGAGTGCAGCGCAGTTGCGCCTTCCTCAGCAGACTAGCGTTGACACGCTGATCACGCCCTTTTGTTATAGTAGCCGATCAACCAATTTCAGCCCTGATTTGAATTCAAGGCCGACGGTGGAAATGCTGCGGGTGGACACAGCCGATGATCTGACTGCCTTAAATCCATTGTCTGGATTCACGTTGGTTCCGTCTTGTATCCCCCAACGATGTCCGCAGTTTCTTTCCCCCTATCTCCTGTTGAAAAGCTCGCGAAGACCCATGCCATCCTTTGCACCACGGGGTTCCTCGTTCTGCTTCCTATTGGTGCATTGATAGCAAGATATGGCCGCAATTTCACCAAGCAGTACGTTACATACAATCACTTGCCCATTCTATTTCCACTGAGTTGTTACTTCAGTTGGTTCTATGTACACACGATCTTCCAGCTCGTCTTCGCAGGTCCAGTTATCTTTGTAGGCTGGTGGAAGGGAAATCAGACTCATCACATGCTCCGATTACGCCACATTGACGATACCCACCAGAAGATTGGGGTAGTGGTGTTGATTCTTTACATTTCCCAGCTCGTCATAGGACTGTTCATTCATTTCATCAAAATGCCTTCATTATTTGCAGGGCATCGCCCTCCACAGAACTATGTACATGTTTTACTTGGTATTGGTATTCTCGCACTGGCGGCATACGAGGTAAAATGCTGCGGTGTCCAACTCATGCTTTCGACAAGTTTGACATGTCTTCCTTCAGGTGTACTTAGGCCTGTACACCGAATGGTTACTGTTGGGTGGACTTCACCAAATGCCTAGTTCGGCTAAGCACGCGTGGTTAGCCCTAGTTGTGGTGAGCATTTCCAATTTTAATCTGATTACATTGGTTAAACGGGCGCGGGAAGATCTTTTGGGCTCTATATGTCCTCGGATTAGCCTTTGTTCCACGGCAGCTAAAGCAAGAGAAGGAGGCAAGACAGATTGAACGAAAGGAAAAACTTGGGACCTCTGGGTTTTCTTCCAGCTCGGCTTGATGTCGAGATTTTTGTACTCACACCAAGGGACAGTGTAAGTTATAGTGATACATATAACGAGGGTAGCTACAGTAAAGGACGATATGAAAGCAGTACTCTATGCCGTAGTAGTCTATGATGGCGATTAGTCTATGATAGCGGGAATCTAGTGGCAATAGTAGGAAAGCCTATATCGATACACAAGTGTTCGTGGAAATAGCAAGCAACCGGATAATTAGTGGTAGCGGAATCGGAATGTGGGGAGATTGAAGGAACAGGCAGGTTATGCACTGCGGAGAGTTGCAAACGGCCTTTTTGGATTTCAGCTGATTCGCGCATAGCGATTAGCGTATGTTTCGCGATCTTCATCTTTAATAGAGGGCCATTGATCGCCTGACGAAGAGCTGGACGACGTAGAATAAGTGCGAGGTACCATGTATCGATACTGGTCCTGCCCGTTTCCAGTGCTGGGGTGATTGATAGAGTATGATTGTTCAGGGGGTGAACTAGTCTGATGGTGACGAGAAGAAGATGCATAAGGAGGCGAGAGGGACTGATAAGGAGCGGCGTAGCCCGGCATAGCTCCAGGTGATAAAGGGATAGGCGAGCCGAGGACAAAGTCAGGGAACGGGCTGGTTAAAAATAAGGCCCCAACAAGTAAGGAGCTAGAGTTTGAGGCCGGAAATATGATGACACCGGCGCCGGGTATGGCATCGCTACCCCAAGAGGAAATACCAACCTGTAATCGGGGCCATAAATATAAAACCATTCGGCGGGAGAGGGTTACGTACGGTTTGAGATTCGAATAGGATTCGAGACAAAGAACGGAATAAGGTTTGGTTGACCGTGTTGATATTGGGATCGCGATGACGATCAGGCATGAAGGTGCAAAGAGGAGGCGTATGCCGCTTGACCCAAGCCTGCATGTCTCGTAGGATCGGGCGTCCATGAGTAATATGTGCGAAGAACTGAGATGGCCAGAGCTCCGTTCTGCTACAATGATCATAATTAGAAATGGACTCGAATGGTAAAAGGTAGGAACGAACTTTTCACCGTCAGTCTCGACAGCTGTAACTCGAATCGTCTGAGCACTGCTCCTATCTGACGGCCGCATCCCACTGACAACTAGCGCGCCTCGCCATGGGTTTTGCTGAGGAGTCTGTTGGGAAGGAGGTGGAATGAAAGGCTCAAGTGTGGTAGGCAAGCGGAAAACCATTGCAGTATGTCTGGAAAACACAAGACCGACGCGTCCTTTATAGGTTTGGAAAACGTTAGGGTTGCTGAAAGAATAAAATTAGCCGCAATCACAAGATTTGGAATACACGTGCATAAACAGCGTCTGTGCATGTCCATGGTCGCTTGGCAGAGGTCGTCAAGCACAACTGTAAAGGTACAGCCTTCATAATTTTGCTCGCAAGGAAAGAAGGGGTGCCAGTATTGCCATATGGGGTTCAGGGCTGAGAATCCAGATTGGGGGGTACAAAATTTCGAGCTTCGATAGACCGCACTGCGGTTGCAATTCGAAGTCTACGTTGTGATCGTCATTAAACAACCGTTCAAAGTATAAAGGGGCCGATGCACCGCGTCATTCATTTTATGATCATGATCAGTGGCGCTGTTTGCCGTGAGCCAAAAGTAAGTGCAGGACAGGGATAGCCACGTGCAATAATCCGAGCTGTCCCCCGAACTTGCAAGACTTGTATGTGACCTTCGATCAAGATTCAGCAGACAGAACAAGCCACGTTGTCATGTTGGATATCTTGACAGGCTCGCTCGCCTTCTTATGATTTACCGAAGCGTTTCATGATAAATTGAGTAAAAACTCATCCCTACAGCAAGCGTGGACTCTAAGTCTGGCTGTTGAAACAATACAATCATCCATTTGATTCGGTGTTACTGCTAAGTTAATAGTCCAGCCCCGCAGTAGAATCCAACGGGGAATTCCGGACATCCACTCCTCGATTATGAGGACAGGTTCGAATCAGCGGCCCGACAAGAAGCTTTCTGTAGCGGTCTCCTAGCCTGGTACGGACTCTGGAGGGAACTGACAACACGTGGTCTTCTTGGAGTCGGGAGTCGTGTGCCTGCAAAAGTACTCTGCTCGACAAGTGTTCAACAGTTAGTATTGGCACAACTTTTAATGAAGCTATACCCCAGCTCAGAGACCGGGGAAGGGCTGTTGGAGTGCCATGGAATAAACATTTGAATGATACTCCAGAAGCATCAGTGCTCCATCACCTACCTGTCGGGTAGTCAATAGCGCAATCGCGATTGGTAGCTAGCGGTGAGGGGGGGTCATGCAAGACCGTGCCTGATAGAAAGCGGTATAAGGGAACACGGCGGTCATACATACAGGCGATCAGTCGCTCGAATCTCAAACATCGTGATGAAGCCAGAGCGCTGCCAGCGACAAGTTACAATCGAGGAATCCGGTCCTTCGGCCTCGGAGGCCGCAGTCAAGTCTTACGTGAGGTCTTTACATAAGCACATATTCTTGCGTTGAAACTTTTCGTTGCCCATTTCTCTTTAATTTATAGAATCATGAATATGTCTGTGAGTCACACCAATCCAACAAAGAGACCTTTTTTGACTAATTAGACAATTATCTTGCAGCAAATCCGATTCACCGCGGTTGCTCAACCATCATGTCGTTACTCTGGCTGTTGTAACTAAATTGGTCAAGCGCAGTTCACAGGGAATTTGTGCGCGAATGATCATCGCGATTCGACATGTCAACGTGCTTGCGAGGTCGTGCTCGCGTACGAAAAAAAAGTTTTTTAGATGAGATCGAGAAATTCGAGTTGTGTAGACTATCGTACTGGCTTACACGAATCCATATGGTGTAAGTAACGGGACCATCCAAACCCCGTCCAAGTTCAAGTGCACACGATATGTTACATCAACTTCGGTATATTTCCAAATTTTCGGAGCGGGCAAGGATGACCGGAAGAAGGACGCTGGTACGTGCTGTGGGATTCCTGTAATGTTACCGATCCGAAATGGACTTGAGTCTGTCAGGGACTTTGTTTCCAATCCTAATTTTTTTCTCGGGTGCGTACATACGCATGATCTGACCGTTGTTCATTGGTGAGGGTAGTCATGTCTGGTCACGAAAGCGTTACGACGAGATTTTGCGCCCAAACCGAGCGCGATTGCTGCTTGTCCAACAGCTCCAAAGCCCATGAATCGTTCAATTGCCTCCGACGTTGCATTACGATCGAGCATAAGCTTTATACCGTATACGGAGAATTGCAGTGCCACCTGTTCGAGGAAGTTGATATCGGCGGTACTTAATTAGGTCCTTTTTCCGAGTAGATCATGATGCCCCAGAATGCCTCCGATCTATCCGGTGAACGTTGCACCCTACTTACTAGTGCTACAACTTGCTATTATTTGGCTCTGGAAAGGCCAGTCTTTACGTACTTACATGTGAGCTTGAGCTGAGGCATAATTGTATCCACGGAGTACCACCACAATAGATCCAGACCACCACCTATGTAGAAAGACACGAAGATCATCCGCGATCGTCTTCATTGTATCCCCAGGGCTTGGAATGCAGATTTCATCTAGCTCGAGCGTCCAAGCAAATGGATATCTCGCCCTTGAAAAATACTCGGATGCACTGCCGTGAAGAGGACTCGAATCTCAAGTTTCAGCTTTTCATCGCATCCCGCCGAATACGCGTGGATAACCTTGCGAAAGGGTAAGTCCCGCATTGGCCGTGCGATTCTGTAGGACAGCTCGTTCCGTTTGAGCTTAAGAGATGGGCACGATCTCCGGAATTTGGATGGCGATAGGTGTTGGACGTGATCGTTGTAGGGAAAACGGCATTATGGATGATATTGACAAGGAGGGTGGTGATCGTTCTTTCCTAGACCGCTCCTTCAGCCAATAGATGCTGAGGGTTGGCAGTGAGATCCTCCCAGGGATGGTGGTAGCACTAGATACCCCGTTTCTTGACGCATAGCCAAGAGAGGATCTTGGTTTGTTAGTTTCGGACTGCTGGGTTGAGATGTGATTGCGGCAGTTGGATCCGGGTAGAAGCCTACCGTACGTGTCACAGCATCCTAAGGCTTACGCTACTTGATTCTTGACGTGCAAACGATACTTCACCTTCTCAGAGTTGCCGCATCGAATAACAAGTAACAACAGACTGTGAGCGATGAGGTGAACAAAAGGACCATTCTGCAACGCCGCATCGAAGATAATCCAGGGAGGTCTCAGGTAGGAGTAGAAGCAAGTAGAAGACGAGAAAACGCTGTTTGACATCAGTGGAACAACTTCTTGGGGACCCCAGTCACCACCTTAGTCCGTATATTAGGGTCACAAAACATAGGTACAAGCAGATATGATAAGCAGATATGATGATCACTAGTTTGAATTGAAAAAATAACGCCAACGTCATGCTTTATCAGCTTTTCTGGCCGAGCGCCTCTTGGTCGCGGGGGAAGAATGTGCGGAAACAACCTGGGTACAATGATAAACACTGGATACAGGTTTAGACAAGGTAGCTTGGCTAACCTTGTTATCGAGTTCAGCCAACGATCGCATCTGCGTCTCTCGGAGTGCAGAGAACATCTCTTTGAGATTTTGGATTGTCCTTTCATCTGCCTCCTTGGATCCCTTGATATCCAAAAGCTCTTCCTCGACCTCTTGTATTCTGCCAACCGCGCTGTGAAGCTGTTCTTCCAAATCAGAGCTTCTTTTCTGCTCTGCCTCCAAACTGAGTTTCGTCTCCACCAGCTGGGCACCTTGTTTCTGCAGCTGCGACTGAAGTTCTGCTCGTGTGCATTGTAGTTGCTGCTCCAGGTTCAAGATCGTTGATGCTTGTTTTGCGAACTCCTGTGCATGATTCATCTGTGCTTCGGAAAGCTGCTCTGCCGTGGTCGATGCCTGAATTTGAGCTGCAGTAAGCTGTACACGTAGATCTTGAGCCTCAACCTCATGCGCCTTCGCTTTGGCCTGGAACTTCTCTGCTGCTAATTTGACTGTGGCTAAACGTTTCTCTGTTTCTCCGAAGGATGAGGTTATATCCCTGATGGTCTGCTTTGAATGTTCCAATTGTACAGCGAGATCTGCACGTTCCTCCACACTTGCCGCAAGCTTTGGGATTAGATCTTCGGCTGTTCTCTTTGAGATACCCAACTCCTTGTCAAGTGTCGAGATCCGCAGTTTCGTTGCACCAATCTCCGTGCGAAGCAAGGCAGCCTCTTCTTGAGCCTGAAGGAGGGATTCGGAAAGCCTTTCCACAGTTGCGTCGCGCTGAAAAAGGTCATCCTTGGAAGACACCAAAGCCAGCATAAGGGTAGTCTTCTCATCCGCAGCAGTTGATAGCTGGTTCGAGAGATGTTCATTGCTCGCTTCGGCAGTTTGCAACCTCTCAGCAATAGAAGCGCTTTCCATAGACAATTGGGTAATCTTCATCGTCGTTTTCTCCTTGTGAGCTTCAAGTTCATCAATCTTTTGTTGAAGTTGAGAAACATTGTTCATGGATGCCTGGAGATCTTCATCTATAGCCTTCTGTTTCTCAGTAAGGGCCGCATTCGAAGCCTCGGAAGCTTCCACAGCAGACCGGAGAGCCTTAGCCTCATTCTCCACTATCAATGCCTGCGCAACATGGGATGCGATTGCTTGACTCAAAGTACTCTGCAAACCAGTCAATTCCATCAGATACTTCTCTTTTTCCGACTCTAATGCGGCGATCGAAGCATCTTGTTCTTGAATTGTTCGGTTGCATTCTGCGACACGAGAAGTCAGGGACGCTTCAAGATCGTTTTTGATTGCCCGTAGTTCCGAGGCTTCGTTCTCAAGGGTTAGAATTTCAGTTTGTAGAGCTTTAATACGAGCATCGCTTTGTGATAAATTTTGTACGGCTGTAGAGTACTCGGTTTGAAGTTCTAGAAGTTGATCTTCGAGCTTTCGGACGTCAAGCGCTCGAGCTGTAAGCGAGTGTTCCAATTCAGTTATCTATTTTTGGCCATCAGTTCCAATCTAGATGCAGAAGATAAACAACCTCAGACCTTGTGGACGGAGACTTGAGCGTCATGGTCAGCCATATCGTCCGGGGGGATAACAGAGCTTCGATGATCATATTCCTGCATCGTAATATTACCACCTTCAGGGCCATAGGTCATACCGAATGCGTAGTTGTCTATGGGGCCAGGCGTGCTAGGTTCAGGAGTAGGTTGCTTGCTCAATGTAGATATGAACGACCCTGAATGTGTCCTTGTGACACCATAGGGGGTTGTATCACTATCGCAAAATATCAGGAAACCCAGAACACCGGCGCAAGGCATGTATAACGCACATTTCGTGTCTCGGAAACCTGTCACTTTGAGGCTCGCTTCTGTGACCTTGACGCCTTGATTCGGCGAGTGCACGGCGCAATTCGGAGATTTCTCCCTCTTGCTGCTCGAGCCGCTCTTTCAAGTGAGTGATGTCCTCGGCATCGTTTTCATCAAGATCTGTCAAGGGAGATGTTTCCCGGCATATGGCTTCCTCGTGTGCTTTCTTGGTTGACTTTAGTTGCACCAAAGTTACGTAGTATCGTTGAATGATTCCTTCGAAGAAGAGCACATACCTCTGCCTTTCGCATATTTCCATTAGGTTTATGTAACCGCGGCTTGGTAGGCATCGAGATTCGTGGGCGCTTAGATCTTGTGGAGGCGGTGTACGAGGGCTCCTCATTCATCCTGCCATTCTCTCTTGGACGGAGGGCGGAAGACCGACGGCTTCGCTTGGTTCCACGACCGATAGTATAACTTGCCTGGGTCACTTGCTTCCAAATCAAAGCTTCTTCTACAGGAGTTGGAGTAGCATGTTGGGGAATGGAAAACAATTCTCGGGCAGAAGAAATACTAAAGCAACATCACTCAGATCTGTCCGGAAGACAATATCCGAACTTACGCTTTTTTGCCGATCGGAGTCAAAGTGAGAGTCCCTGACGGTTCACCAGGTGCAAGGATCCCTTCATCTTCCTACATAGACCTTCAAGAATAGACGTCGAGGTAGATAATAAATACCCACGAGTTTATTCACGGCCTTCCCTACCCAATTTAACCATTGTGGGCCCAGTTTATCTTGCTTGGCCTGTGCCGTTCTTTTCACTAAGTGGTGGGAGGGTGCCGATTAGTCCAATGATTGAGATTCGCCAACAGAACAAAAGTTGTTGCTCACCTTGCGCCCGCAAAGTGGCCATGTGAACTGTATGTCTTCGATGCTCTTTCTGCACTGTTGTGAATGCCCCAAGAACACCTTGATTTGGGTGTGGCATTAGGAATCCAACGTGCCAGTGACGTCAGAGCAAATAAAAGAATCCTCACGTACGTTCTGCATAAGAGCATTTTTTTGTTTTGTTTGATTTCGATGCGACCATGGCGAAAAAGTAATGAAATGTAAGAGAGACGAGCTCGTTTGACCAACGTTTGACATGCTTTGACTCGTGTGTTTCAAGCGTCATGTCACATCACGTGCGCCGTGATTGCGGAGCCGCCAATTTGACTTGGTGGCGGGTGGCTATGCTACGGCGGGCGTGTAACAACAGATGAATTAAAAAAGAATCTTCTAATCTCATGAGGAATAGTTGATGGCTTAAGTGTATATTGGTTGCGTTTTCGTCGTATCGGCGTATTTTCACGAGCGTTCGCGTATAACGTTAATAAAAATATCACTGCATCGAAATCCGCCGGCATTTCTCGTTACAAGTATCTGGTTAGACAGCGTGTTAGCGTCCATCACGATCTCGTATCTTTTATGCTAGTAATACTAGCAAGTGGGTACTAGGTAGTATGTAATAGTCTATTCGACAATAACGAACTTGCAAAAAAGAACCTTTCATTTAATGCTTCGAAGCGCTTTTTTCCCCGCTCTTACTTAACGAAAAATGATTCAAGGGTTTGATAGCCCCTGGAAGTCCATACTTAGTTCAGGACTGTCCCGGAGTTCCCTCTCGAGGGGTCGGTGTAGTTTCGGGCCCGACCTGAAATCCCGTAGTTCTCAGTGCGACTATTACGGGCTAAAACACCCCTTGGAGTAACCCTGCAATGCACAATGCCAAAATGGATCCATCTGTGATCTCGTGTGGGCTTCCCTGAAAAACGTTTATTGTGTTCGGATTCCGGAAGCTCGCGGGCTTCGATCGCCGGCCAACTCCGGTTACACGCACTGGGCAGTGCTTACGATAATAAACGTGACATTTTACATCAATTCTTCTATCCTAGATTGTTCTCATCTCTTCGTTCTTTGATAGAATATTGAGCCAAAAAAAGCCTGACGTTAAAAATGCTCTTCATAATCATATTTGTTGCATATTTACCGTGCATGTAGCGCTATACATATTTTGCCGAATTATGTACTACGCTCCGCGGCCCGCTGAAAATAATCTATCTATTCGACTGGTGGTCCCGACACCTCTGGGCGCCAGAATATCATGCGCCGTGAAGATTCGTAGGGCACATTGCCTGTTTTGTCCATAAGCCCTGTAATATCGAATCATTTAAATTCCATTAAGTTGGTACCAGAATCCAAGATTTGTGTAACTAGAAGAAATAAATGCATGATGCATCGCGGCTCACATTAGTGTCAATCTACAGACAACTTTGTTGATAAAGAGAATTAGACAGTGGCGTGACGCCCTGGAAGATGAGACCATTCGAAGTCCAGGCTGAGAAGCGGGACATTGATGTCTTAACTCTGAAGGTCTAGAAACGCGCAGGATTGATCTGCACGGGTTGGTATATCCAAATTACAACCGCGACGGATGAGACCATTGACAATAAAAGTAGAGCGTTGGGATACGGCACAGATTATGTACGAAAGCTCTCTTCTGGGGTGGTCAACAGGTAAGCCGTTAGCGGATCTGCAGTGAAGCCTGCAGGTGGCTAAAATCCACAATCATATTGCTCTTCATCAGGGTCAAACCAAGCTAATTGTTTAAAACCCGGATGGGCGGTCCCCGCGGACCTGACACTGTCGTGCGCAACACGCTCGCGTAGCTAATGTTGCTAGGGCTTGTAACACTGGCGGGAAGTATCACACTCCAGCACCAGAAATCGGAGTAACAAATTGGCTTATCGACTTGAGTTTGAGCTGTGAGAAAGCACAAAACGTCAGCAACTGAATTCGCGTTTCTCGTGAACAGCCCGTAAAGAGTTGACCCCAGTTATCAGAGGCTGAAGTTCAGAGGTCTGAGGTGGAGGTGATTCAAAAACGACGTTATTGTCGGCAATGTTTGTCGAACAGAGTTTGTTTCAGGTGTGATACCTCCTGATACCTCCTGTAGTCTGAAAGCGTGATAAATTATATCACACGATATTATTATCGCTAAGTTTTTGTCAGCGTAGCAACCGTCGATATTTGCGTGCTTGCATCCTGTTACCAAAGAAAGATTTTGATTCGAAGGCGAGATAAGCAATATAGTTGCTTGGATTTTTATCAAGTTGGGGGTTGTGAACAATAAATCCATTGTACTGAAAATACTATATTATGAGTGTGACTTACAGTTAGTAAAGTACAGTGAATATACCGGGTAGCTTGAGTATCATGACTTTGTTGAATCATGGTTGAGCGAGTGACTACTGCCCATAAATTGTCTACCGTGCGGAAGGGTGAGCTTTTAGGAAGAAGCCGCAGCATATGAAAATCTACTCCGACTCGGGCGACGGCAACACCGTTGATCGACACTCTGACTCCTTGGAAACTAGGTTATGTAAGTTCTCAGCAGAGCACACAGACTTGGTAGATAACATTTAGATGACCCAACTCTTCGAAGAAGATTCCACCTACGAAAGTTGAAATACACCGGAGCTTCGAACTGTACTATATCGTCAGGTGGAGCCCCCGGAGTGTTCTGAAAACCGACTAAACCCCAGTTTCAGAGGTAATTCGAGCTTGCTTGTGTGAGTATTTGTGTCAATAATTCCTCGTTATCGCCAGGAGGGGCTAGCTAGTGGTTGACAAGCTTGAGAACACCGTTACGTCGGAAGCAACTGCTGATGGTTGGCGATGCTTGCGATGCACTGAGGCGTGCCGTCGAAGACTGCAGCGTATAGGCGGAAGCACTTTACTATATGATGAAGTCACAAGTGTGCTCCACGGGATTACCTCCGATCACGCCACGACGGGCCGTATCCAATTTCTCAGACAATGGCTTTTTGGTCCCGCAACAGACACCTTGAACGGAACACGGCGTTTCGGGGGTTGTAAGGACTCCTCGTATCACTCTTGACCCGGGGAAAGCTGTACTTTGCCCGGTTATTTATGGGCGTCATCATCGAGGGTATCAGACCCGCAACGTTAACGTTAACGAACATTCATGCAATGCACGAACCGAAGGATCAATGACGTCTTGCTTTCGCTGACACAGGGACTGATGCCTCCTGAACTTGATTCAACTTGCCCTCCGCCCTGAGCCACTACACCAATGGCTGATTCGCAAGATCAAACGAGTACATGAAGATATAAATTTATAAATTCTCACAATCAAATACCCACGTTCCTAGCTCTCGCGAGTATCGCGGCCACGACACCGTGTACATCGTTAACCTGTATGTGTGCGTCTATTACGTCACCCATGTTGATGCCAAGTTCATCTAGCCCAAACGTCTGCACAGCTGCCAGCTTCCTAGTGTCTGGCACGAATATGAGAGTTATTGTTATTTGGTGTGACGTCGAGTCCCGCGAGGTAATGCGATATGTGAGGCGAAGTTCGTTGTCGGACGCTGCGTGGGATTCTAGGAGATCGTTGATGGAGCGATAAAGTGTCGTCGAAGCCGTGTACCTAAACGAGCATGAGTTGAGGTTTAGGTGAGATAAGTAAGTCGTACCAGTCGTACAGCGGAATCAGTCTTCCATCGTCCTCATCTACCCGTGCCGCTTTCACAGCCTTCTCAACTTCCGCACGTTCGACCCGCAGTCTCTCTACCTCCAACAAGCCCATCTTCACTTGTTCCTTGATTCCTTGCATCTGCTTGTTGATGGATTGCACTTCATCATTGAGGTTCTGCATCTCAGTGACTTGGTACATTAGTTTTTGATCCGCAAGGGGGATTGTGAGGCGTGGGTGTGGGTGGGTTTTTCGTAGTCGCGTGAGCGCCAAGCGAGCGTCGATAATTTTTTGTGCGAGGAGAGTGGCTTGATCGGTGGCTTGCTTCGCTTTCTTGTAGTCTGAAGCACCGGTGAATCGTCAGTTAGAAGATGAGGTGTTATACGGCGCACCCTGTTCGACGAGAGGAGCCAGTGTACGAATGTTGTGACGAATCTCTGCTAGATTCGCCTTCGCAACATTGAGTTCCTCTTTCTTCTGGATATTGCTGGCTAGAAGTTCCTTATTGTCTTCCGCCGTGACGATGGGGGCGTCGTCTATATCGCTAACAATGGATTTGACATATTTATCCTTGGCGTTCTGCTCTAAATATTGGAACTTGAGCTTCCGCAAAAATGACTGTCAAAAATTGCATCGAGATGAGTAGTAACGAGGTGGTCATGAGCTTGTTGAAGACATACTAGTTGCGCCCCTACGTCCGCAGCTACAATAGCAGGATCCCTAGGTTCAATATTCTCGGTATCCTCAGCTTCATCTAGATCGAATCTGCAAGAATTGAATTCAGCGATGTGCCGAAGGATATGCAAGTTTGCTTTATCGAGTCGAGCATGCAAAGACTGAGCTGCATCGAGTTTTACATCTTCCTCAGGCGTCGTTCCGAATGATGATGCCCGTGCTTGAGTCATTTCGAAATCCGTTTGTTGGTCAACCAGAAGACGCGTAAGTAGTGAAACTGTGACAGAGCGCGGTTCAGTGTGACACATATATTTACCAGGCTGGTGCTGATAAAAACTTCGAAGATCCCTCTTTGCAAAAAAATCACAGGGCCGATACTTTGCCTGGTCCGTATGCGGATATAAAGTGCATCAACCGAGCTTCGAACCAAAGAGATTACACTTAACATACCCATACTGAACCCAGCAAAGTTGTGACGCAATCACGTGATGTGAAAGTAAATGCTGACCGCGTCGCATCAAATGGAGTACATATGATGATGACATTCAAAAAGAGATATTAAAATATCATTTCCTTTAACCCCTCGAGAGGTTTCTTGATATGACAGAAATATATTAAACTAACCTGTGAGGGGTGTCCTAACTACACAAGAAAAAACTTGGCCCCTCCCGGCTCACAAACTAAATTATTGCCGTTTTCATAAATAATGGCACCCCCAAAAATGTTTTTCTTTCTGACATGTGTGATGACGTATGACACTGTGACTGCACGTCACAATTTGAATGTTGAACTTGAATGCGCTGTCCGCCGGTTCGATGGTATGCCACCCTCGCGATCCTCAATGAATCTGGTATTCTTACTACTCCCCACCATGGCCAACCAAAAGATCAGTGATGATCTCAAGGCAGCTGAAGGCTAAACACCGATACACAACTTCTGAGATAGTGGATGTTATGGGCATCTCGCGACGAACTCTATTCCATGCCATGCATCAAAAATGACTCACAGGAAGTGTTTCCCAAGCTCAAGCTATAGGCAGAGGTTGACCTCGACTGATTGCTCACTCTGATGCTATCTATCTCCTTGCTCTTGCTCGCCACTCTCCAGCTCTGTTCCTTGATGAATATCGAGAGCATCTGGATCACTATCGATACCTGCCGGCATCTTTGGCACAATCCATCGGACATTTGAGAGAGCAAAACTAAGTGTCAAGCATGTTCAGAAAATGGCTTCTAAGCATGATCCACTCAAGTGCACTGACTTCCTACACCGTATTGGTCAATACCCAACACACTACTTGATGACAATTGATGAGGTTTTGAAAGATGAGAGGACATATGCATGTTTATAAGGATGTTCTGTGGTGGGCTGTCGCACAGAAGCTCATCAACCATTTGTATGCAAGCATCAATTCTTGTTGGTTGCTGCACTGTCTCTTGATGGGATTATTGGATCAAAGGTTGTTAAGGGATCTTTTCCTCTTGGAGTTTCTTTGAGACAGCATTGTAAGCCATGAATTTTATTATACATGTCTTCACTGCTCATTTACAACAGATGCCTCTCATGACACCATATCCTGGCCCATGCAGTATTCTTATCATGGATAATGCATGCATTCATCATGGAGAGGAAATTGAGGAATTGATCTGTGGTTATGGTTTGTGCCCAATAGCATATAGATGTCTAAATACTTAAAATTTGATCAGGTTGTCGTATTGAATACCTACTGCCATACTCCCCCAATTTTAATCCAATTGAGCAGGCTTGGGCAGTCATCAAGGCTCATCTTTGCTGTATTGGAATGAGCTTCTTCACTTCCTCAGCACCCTACTATGAGATGTACCTTGCTTGTGAGATCATTACACCTGAAATGTTGGAGGGATTTTTCACACATGCTGGTTACTTTGTTTAGAGTATCAATTAGAGTACATGTAAACAATCATGATGCAAGCTATAAGTCAATATTCCTCATTCTCCCATCATTCTTGAGCATCACAAACATCAGCGATCTCTGCTGTCAAAAGCAGCCCTTCATATCAGAGATTCTCATTCTTCAAAAGTTGTAGTGCATAGGGTCCAGAAAGTTTGAGTTCAAAAAGCTTGTCATAAATCCCTTTGGATAACTCATAGTGGTTGCAAAAGAACTCAAGAGAAACCTTTGGAATAATTTTTTGAGTGATCAGACTGGCTGCTGCTGCATGCTGTCCAGCTGGTGGTCTGCAGTTCTTGCCAAGGCCAGGGATATTGATAGTGATGTTTGGCATGTTGTCCTTTTGATTATGAGCATGCCTAGCAAGCAGAGCAGTATCAGAGACATCCTGGTTCACAGTATTAAACATCTTGTAATTCAGAGGCTGGTTGATATCAACACCATCTTGTTTATCTACCTTAATGATGCCAGCCAGCAAGTCAGCAAAGAAACATGCTACTGGCAGTCAAGCACAAGGAGGATATTATTGCTGAGGCCCATACCTGAAGATGGCGATGAGAAAGATGGACATATTTGGCATTCATTGTGTGCAGCCAGCATATGTCAAATGGACAGTGTCAGTCTTCACAGGGATATTTGTTATGAAGTGAGTCAATAGCTGTGGCTTGGGCAAGCTCCTCAGCAGACAGTTCATCTTTCTGAAGAGTCATCGATGAGTGCACTGCATATACAAGACTAAAAGAACCTTTTTTTCCCTTGGACCCTCATCTTTGCTTGATGGAGCATCATCATTGTCTGCATCTTGAGATAGCTGGCAATCACCTCCAGATCAGCCTTCTTCATCACCTCCTTCAACATTCTTTCATAGTCTGCATTATTCAACATCTCAACACCTTTCCACTTTGTCTTTGCTATGCTATACTTTATATCCACCAAGCAGCTCCTCACAACTCCTTTACAGTCTATCTCATACATCAGATCATCTCGTTTGAGTGCAAGGTAAGCCATTCCAAGCATGTTCCAAATTTTTAAATCTTCATGCATGTAAAAACTTGTCGTGGTCATCGCTGCCTTTGCATTTTTGTGCCACTTCTCCCCCTGTTTTGGTGGTGGCAGGACAGGTTGAAATTCTAGAGCAAACAACATTCCCAAGCCATCTTTGTATCTGGACACTGTAGAGGTGTACCATTGAGAACTTCAGCCATGCAGAGGATTGAATTTAATCTGATCTCCATCCTCTGGTGTTAGAGAATGAGACATGGTCAGAACTTTATATTATACACAAGTGCTAGGTCTGAAATTCAAGTTGAAGTATACGATGCGGAGGCAGTGTTCTCATGAATGTCACACACTTGTCACACAAGACATCCAAAAAAAAACCTTTTTTGGGGAGTGCCATTATTTATGAAAATAGCAATAAATAAAAATAAAAAACCACTCATGCAAGACATGCAAGTGTTGTCATCTATTCTATCCCTGGCATCTCTGCTGCCTCCTGCATGCAGCACATGCCTGTGGCCAGCTATCCACCCTAGTGTTGCTGCAACCAGTTTGGGCCTTTTTTGTAATTTGGAAATAGCTGGACACCATATGCTCCAGCTGCTTAGTGTTGAGAGAGGACCCATTGACTTTTAAGGTCGTGGATCTTTATAAATATTTTCAGAAATTTACAAAATTTATTTGAGTTGTTATTGCCATCAACTCATTTTTCCTTGGTCAGCTTGAAAAATGAGTCAATGGCAATAACAACTCAAATAAATTTTGTAAATTTCTGAAAATATTTATAAAGATCCATGACCTTAAGAGTCAATGGGTCCTCTCTCAACACTAAACAGCTGGAGCATATGGTGTCCAGCTATTTCCAAATTATGAAAAGAGCCCAAGCTGGTTGCAGCAACACTAAGATTTCACCTTGCAAGTGGTGGCTTGCAATGGTGCAGTCCCCAGGTGCATTGGTAGATCCCCCATGCATGGTCAATGTGGTGCCCCTCCCCATTCTTGCTATGGTTGTTGTGGTGTCCACCATCCCCCACCATTCCCCTCCCACTTGTAAGGGGACTAGAAGGTGTCTCAAGAGTCTTGGCAATTTTCTGTGTTCATCCCATATTTTTTTACAATAAGTGATGAAGACACAAGAGTGCCTTCATTACAAGAATCCAAAGTTAATATTTTACTACATACAGTACATAGCACAAATGATATAGGTGCACCTGACAGAGGGGAATCCAAAGAGAAAACTCTAAGGGTCTGTTTGGCAAACAAACCTGGGTTGAGGTTTGGGTTGAAGTTATGATTTATAAGTAGGGATCTGCATAGATTTAGCAGCCTGTGTGGGTTCATGGGTATGGGTATGGGTCAGCAGATTGATATCCACAACCTGTCGCCTACCCACCACTAAGAGGGCTCAGGCCACTACTAGTATAAACTATTAAATAATACTATTTGAATTTTAAATATGTAATATACTTAAATATGGGAATTGCCCCACCAAGAACATTGGAAATGGGGGTTTATATATCCCCTCCATTGTGGACAGACCATTTGGCCTTGTATGCACACAAATGCATGTTCACGACCCTCCGCAACCTTGTTGATTGTTGATCATTTATATGTTTACACATATTTGTTTGCTCATTACATCAACCACCTGTTAGGGTGACACCCACTAATCTGCTAGCTGGACCATGCGGGCTCTCCTATAAGAAGGTGGCGGGGTGCACATGCATGATGGGGGGTTTTGATGGTCTTGATGCAATGGGTTAAAAATAGATGAGTTGGCTGAAAAAGGCATTTCACACTACAAATATGGATGGAATATCTAAGAGAACTCAACTGAGGTCCTCCAGTATATATTTTAAGTTTATATACTATGTTACACATATTATACTATGTTGCTACTGATGCATGTAAATAGAAAATTCCCACACTGACAAATATAGCATTTGTAGGCATTTGGTAGCATATTTTGATGTAATAAAATAAAATAAAATAAAAATAAAATATTATTATGTAATAGGCATGTCAGGAGACTGTTTCCTAACATTACCCCCCTTTTATGCCTCGACTTCCAGGTGAGAAAATATTGTATCTGTCCCCTCTGTGAAAATTTGGTAAGGCCAAAAATTCATCTGCTCATACACCATTCTAGCAATGCGACGCAGAGCATTTGGATTACATTTAAAGAATTGGGTGATTGCATTATGTGCTTGCTTACAATTCTCTTCAGGTTCCCATGAGTTATTTCCATCGGTGTAATTCTTCTACTTGATTAAGAACTCCAATTTATTTCATCAAAGATGTGAGTCTAAAACCTCTTCCACTACATATTCTAGAGCACCTTCTACCATTATTGGAGGTTGCAGAGTAGTTTGTTGACCAGGAATAGTGGGTGGGTGGTAAGGGCATAAGCAGGAAATGTTAATTTCAGAATCAATCTTGAATGATCGAGGTAATTTTAACACTATTGCATTGGGTGAAATTATTTTAGAAATTGGATATGGGCCAACTTGCTTCTCTGTAAGCTTTCTTGAAGGTTGTGGAATATTTAGATCCTTGGTACTTAGCCATACCAAGTCACCAACTTTGTACTCTGGAGCAACTGCTCAAGTACGATCTGCGTGTTGCATTATATCATCACATGCTTTCATCAATGCTGCCTCTGTGTTAGGGTGACACCCACTAATCTGCTAGCTGGACCGTGTGGATTCTCTGACAAGAAGGCGGCGGGGGGGGGGGGGGCATGCGTGTGATGGGGGGTTTGATGGATTTGATGTGATGGGTTAAAAATAGATGAGTTGGCTGAAATAGGCTTTTTGCACCACTGTTGTGGATGGAATACCTAAGAGAACTCAACTGAGGCCTCCTAGTATTTATTTTAGGATTATATACTATGTTACATATATTGTAGTATGTTGTTATGGATGCATGTGCACATGTGCATACATATTGATGCATGTAAATAGAAAATTCCCATGCTGACAAATAATGTGTATATAGGCATTTGGTAGCATATTTTGGTGAAATAAAATGAAATAAAATAAAATAAAAATAGTATTATGTAATAGGCATGTTAGGAGACTGTTTCCTAACATCACCCCTCTTTTAGGCCTCGACTTCCAGGCGAGAAAATATTGTATCTGTCCCCTCTGTGAAATTTTGGTAAGGCTAGAAATTCATCCCCTGATACACCATTCTAGCAATGTGACATGGAGCATTTGGATTACGTTTAAAGAATTGGGTGATTGCTTTATGCGCTCACTTACAATTCTCCTTGGGTTCCCATGAATTATTTTCATAAGTGTAGTTCTTCCACTTGATTAAGAACTCCAATTTATTTTGTCAAAGATGTGAGTCCAAAACCTCTTCCACAATATATTCTGGAGCACCTTCTACCATTATTGGAGGGTGTGGAGTAGTTTGTTGACCAGGAATAGTGGGTGGGCAGTAAGGGCATAAGCGGGAAATGTTAATTTCAGGATCAATCTTGAATGATCGAGGTAATTTTAACACTACTGCATTGGGTGAAATTATTTTAGAAATTGAATATGGGCCAACTTGCTTCTCTATAAGCTTTCTTGAAGGTTGTGGAATATTTAGATCCTTGGTACTTAGCCATACCAAGTCACCAACTTTATACTCTGGAGCAACAGCTCGAGCACGATCCACATGTCACATCATATCATCACATGCTTTCATCAATGATGCCTCTGCTTCCTCCTGCACCTTTCATATTTTTGATACAAAGTCCTCCACTGACTGTACCTTGACTTCCCTTTGAGGTTCTACTCCTATTCTGGGATGATACCCATAATTAGTGAAGAAGGGTGACATGCGAGTAGCCAAATGGAATTTATTATTGTGGGAAAATTCTGCAATTGCCAACCATTCAGGCCAGTTGGTTTGTCAGTAATTGACAAACATGTGTAGGTACTGCTCCAACTCCTGATTCATTCTCTCTGTCTGCCCATTGGTTTGTCAGTAATTGACAAACAGGTGTAGGTACTGCTCCAACTCCTGATTCATTCTCTCTGTCTGCCCATTGGTTTGTGGGTGATATGCCATAAATAATTTGGTTTGAATCCCCAATATATTATTTAACTCTCACATAAATGCAGAAGCAAATTGTGATCCATGATTGGAGATAACCATATCAGGTAATCCATGTAACCACCATACCTGATTTAGATAGAGGCGTGCAAAGCCCAATGATAAGGTTTCTGCAATAGTAGGAATGATATGGACTTCCTTTGTGAAGCGGTTGCATACTACAAATATTGCATCGTATCCTTGAGCTTCACATAGTCCTGTGATAAAATCCACAGATATATCTTGCCATGGTGCTTTAGGTATAGGGTTCGGCATTAATTTCCTGGCAGGCTTTTCTGAAAATTTCTTCCCCCTCATGCATGTGTCACACCCATCCACATACCCCAACACATACTTTGAAATTCTGGGCCACCAATAATTTCTCATCACCAACTCCAATGTTTTCCACCTTCCTGGATGTCCAGTGGCTGGCATGTTATGATGTAACTGTACAATCTCCCTTCATAAATCTTGATCCTTCAGTACATATACCTTTCCTCTGAACAACACTAACCCTTGTTCTTCAATCCATTCATCTCCTTTAATATTACCTTTCTTCTCTCCCCTCAAAGCTTTCACAGCTTCCACCACTTCCTCATCCATCTTTGAACATTGCCTAATTTTAGACAACATTTCTGTCTCTGAGCTATCCACCAATAAATGCCCTTGATGCATAGCACAAATACCAAAGTATTCAGGTTTGAGTAGGGTAATATTTTTATTGTCCTCCTCTACCCCCCTTTTATGATCTGTACGTCTTGATAATGCATCTGCTTTCCTCATCAAGCTTCCTGCTTTGTGGACCAAATGAAAATTAAAATGCAATAGGAATAATGCTTAATGTGCTTGTCAACGGTTAAGCTTTTTAGCAGACATGAAGTACTGCAGATTTTGATGGTCTGTCCAGATTTCAATCTGATGCATACATCCCTCCAAATAATGTCTCCATGCCTCCAATGCTCATATTATTCCCAACATCTCTTTATCATGCACATTATAATTCCTCTCCACATCATTCAACCATCGAGACAAATATGCACAAGGATACCATTTGGAAATCTACTAAGACCAATATTGGCTCTTCCACAAACTTCCTCTTCAACTCCTCAAATGCTGTCTGCTGTTGTTCTTCCCATCTCCACACTACTCCCTTTCGCGTAAGGTTGTGTAATGGTGCAGCAATTTTGGAAAAATTATAAACAAAGCAATGATAATAATTGGCGAGTCCCAAGAAAGCCTGAACTTCCTTGATATGGGTAGGCACGGGCCAATCAACAATTGCCTGTACCTTGATAGGATCCATCTTGATTCCATCAGGACCAATCTTTAATCCCAAGAACTCGATCTCGCTTGCTCCAAATACACACTTCTCCAGTTTAACGAATAAATCATTCTCTGCCAATCTCTTCAACACTTCCTGCACTATTGCCTCATGATTTTCTTCATTCTCCATGAATATCAAAATGTCATCAATAAATATTATCACCTGCCTTTGTCTATTATGTCCTTGAAAATGTCGTTCATCATATTTTAAAAATTTGGGGGACTATTGATCATCCTAAAAAACATGACTAGTGGCTTGAAGGATCCTCAACGCGTGGCAAATGCTGCCTTCCACTCATCTCCTTTCTTATTTGTACATTGTTGTACCCCCAGCATAAATCCAATTTTGTAAAGACCTTGGCCTTTCCCACCTTGTCAATTATCTCTGAGATCAATGGCAAAAGGTACACATTCTTCACTGTCCACTCATTCAGATACCTATAGTCTGTACACATCCTCTTCCTCTGATCCTTTTTCGGTACAAAGAATACTGGTGATCTCTGCAGTGATTTTGAAGGTCATATGTATCCCTTGCATAACTGTTCATTAAGGAATGCATCCACTTCTTCTTGTTCCTTTGAAGATAATGGATAGACTTTTGACTTCTTAGGCACAATTCCCGGCTTCATCTCAATTGCATGATCCCATGGCTTTCACACTGGCATCTGCTCCAATTCCTTCTTCTGAAAAACTGACAAATATTTATGGTAGGCTTTTGGCACCCACTCCTCCACTGGCTTCTCCACTCTCTCCACATTTTTATCCCATGACTATCCTCCACAAATTTTCCTAAAGGTTTGCTTCTGTTCTTCCTTACTGGTCATAACTGGAACTTCCCCATTTGGCATATCCTCATCCTCCACTTCCTCCATCATAACAGAATACTTTCTCAGACATTCTTTCTCTTTCTTTTCCTTCTTTTCCTTTTTTACTTTTCTCCCATACACATTACATTCTTTAGGACAATGAGTCATGTGTACCTTCCCAGTTTTCCAATCAATTTCCAGATTATGCTTTTATAACCACGGACATCCAATTATCAGATTGGTTTTCCCAAGGTCACACACTTCAAATACAGCTCATTCCTGATGATCCTGATACTTCAATATCATCATCACTTCGTCCTTAATGGTTCCTCCATGATTGATCGTACCATCAATATTGTACACCATTATAGGTTGTGGCAGTTTACATGTGCGAATACCATTTCTGGTAATTAGGGATCGATTAATGAATAATCCAGTAGTACCACTGTTGAGCAATGCCTCTACATTAATTGCTGCATGCGTGTCCACTGTCTTCAATCCTACTGTCAAGTTAATTTCAGGTTCTATCCATGCTGAGCAAAAAAAGAATTCAGGGGTCTTTGGAAATAAGGCTGGGCATTTTTCTTTGTTGGATAAATTATGATGGTCGGACTCCTCAATTTCTCTTTCGGGTTCACTCTGGGTTTCCTTAGATACTAATACATTATATTGATTCTGGGTCACCAATGGGGAAACCTTCACTGGGACTCTTCCACAAAATTCTTCTGCTTATCTTCCTCCAATTTTACTTCCTCAATTGTCGCTTCCCTAATCTTCCTTTTCTGCCTACAATTTCGAGCCATATGCCCTAATTGCCCACAATTAAAACATTTAAGTGGAGCTCATCTCCCTACTCAATCAATATCCATTGCATCCGTTGATGCTGCTGACTTCTTAACAATAGGTGCCACTGCCATGGCTGGTGGCTGTGCCCTCGGAGCTTGTACCTGAGGTGTCCTTCCTTTCTCGGACTTTCCTCCTGATGACTTTCCAAATCTGGCATTTCCATACATCAATTTTGATTCTGCCTGTTCCTGTCGATATTGCCAATCAAGATGCATTGCCCAATTATACCACTCATCCAACCTCTCCGGCATAGAAGGTAGTCAATAGATAGACTTGAATAATGAGGGATTTAATCCTGCCTTCAAATATTCTACCAATGCAGCTTCTCCCATATCAGTTTGTGATGCTTCTGCCTTGAACTGCAAAATAAATTCATCTGCAGTCAGAGAACCTTGGCACATGGTTTTTAATTTTGCATTCACTGTCACCTTTGGGTTAGGGTCTCCAAACTGTGCCTCCAATCTCTCCAAAAATTCCCTGAAAGTTGCAAACAGTTTATATCCCACAGCAATTTTATTAATGGCTTCATTTCTCCAGAACTGTGCTTTCCCTCCCTGAATGTGTGAGAGTGCAAACATAATCCTAGACTCAGTCATATGAAATTCGGGCTTTCTCCCATGAATATACAATACTATAGAGCTGATAAAGGATTTTGTGTTCTCCATGGTACCATCAAATATTTGCAGGGGCGCATATTTAGATAAACACATTTTTCCACTCTCAGACCTCTCCTCTGCATGCTCACCCTCCTGAGACATCTACTCCACCATCTCCTCCATCTCATCATCTTTATCTTCTACTGTCTCTGCATTTGTTTCTGCTTGTTTGGGCTGAGATACTGCTAATACTGACACTAATTGAGACATTTGTGCTGTAAGAGCTTCAATTTTGGCTTCTAGAACGGGCGTGGGAACAGGATTGTGACCAGGATTTGAAGTTGCTTGTTCTGACATGATGACGTAATCTGTGATGAGTCACTTCTTTGGCTGAGTCAAGATTCAGCTGCAGAATTTTTTCACAAAATTTTGAGTCACATGACCCAGCTATTCCGGTACCAACATGGCAAAACATGTGATTTCGGCTATTTGTCAACACTTGGGCACTTCAGATCAATAACCCTTCCAACAGTGCCTGATCTCGGGGTTATTACTGAATTTGGCTAGTAACTACCTAAAATAGTCATCCAAATTGAGTAATGTAAATCTCAGCTAAACCAGATCCGATCAGTTGTCTGGTTGCAGCTGTCCTAATGATGAGCACTGCCTTTCAATCACTGGTGGTTGTAATGTAAGGCAAGGCCTGGCATCAGCTTATGAAAGCAAGGTAAATATGTATATACAATTAATTCCGGCTCTTGCCGAAATGATGAGTAAGCAGATGTGGCATGCTGAAACAAATGATGTATGCACTGATAGGTCCACTGCGCGCTCTAAGGTCTGAGCAAAGTTTCTAATCATATTGACACACTACGACAGACCTTCCGAACCACTACGAACATTACAAAATTGACTTCGAACTATTTTTGACTTATTTCGCACTATTTCGGATGACTTCGAACTATTTCGAACGCTTTCGAACCATTTCGCGACATTTTGAACGACTTCGCAATACTTCGAACGACTTCGGCGGCCATATAGCTGTCCTCAAACACTTTCGATACACGATGCTTAACCGGAGTAAGCTATTTAGTTGCATATCGAGCACTACCGGACACGGGGAGGGATTACAAGAGAGTTAGAATGCGATAAGTGCAGTTTTTATGTTTCATGATATATTAAATCAATAGGACAAGAACTCTTACTATACTGGGACAAAGTACCTTTCAATTATTGTCATTTCTCATTTGTTTTTACAATTTACAAAGTCCTTTATTGTTGCACATATTGCCCTTTATTGTATTCCCCTTTTTGGTACTATCTCTTCAAAATGTATATAAACTTGTACTATTTACATAGAACAACAGAGAACCAGTTACCCTCTCCACTATAGTCAGACTTAAGAGCAATTCTCTTGAGTCTTACCTCGTGTTGTACCACTAAGTTCTGCAAAATATCACGAACTTCCTCGAACCTTCCTCGTAACGGCTATATTCGTTTGTCAAAACATATATCGACGCCAGTAAAATACCTTCGAACCCCCTCGAACTCACCCGAACAACTTTGAACACATTCGAACTCATTTTGAACTACTTCACACGTCTTTGAACCAATTTCGAACATTTTCGAACACCTTTGTACGCTTTAAAAAGGCTATTCGTCATGTCTTTACCACTTTGCATCACTAAAACAACGTTTTGGTATTAGCGGTGATATTTAGTACCACCTCGCACCCTTCCTCTAGCCTGAGTTATACTACAAAAGGCTTTCAACAGGTTTTTTCTAGGTTTCCAGGTTGAGTATCATCAGCGCATGTAAGAGAAGGCACACTGATAGAGTAGTTGAGTTCTTCTGTTAGGGCGACACCCACTATTCTGCTAGCTGGACTGTGCGGGCTCTCCTACAAGAAGGTGGCGGGGTGCACATGCATGATGGGGGGTTTGATGGATTTGATGCGATGGGTTAAAAATAGATTAGTTGGCTGAAATAGGTGTTTCACACCACTATTGTGGATGGAATACCTAAGAGAACTCAACTGAGGTCTCCTAGTATTTATTTTATGGTTATATACTATGTTACATATGTTGTACTATGTTGCTACCAATGCATGTGCACATGCATGTACATATTGATGCGTGTAAATAGAAAATTCCCATGCTGACAAATAATGCATGTATAGGCATTTGGTAGCATATTTTGGTGAAATAAAATAAAATAAAATAAAATAAAAATAGTATTATGTAATAGGCATGTTAGGAGACTGTTTCCTAACAATAAGTTACTCACCTTTTACAGGGCCATGCAGCCTCCACCTGCAGAGCCCCCTCATCTGACTGGAAGTCTGGTGTTTTTCCTGCCCAAGCCCCATCTTTGGTGCATTCTGAATCTTGACAGGTGCCAAATAAATGCCAAGTTACCAGGTTACATGAAAATGCACTGCTGTCTCATGATGCAAATCATGGTGAACATTGACTAGCTTGTCTAGTAAGCTGGATGCCATGGTGCACAATGCCACAAATGAGGTCAAGAGTTTGTTGTGTAGGGTAGATGGATAGTGTGAGAAGTGCACAATGAGAATGTGAATTGTTGACAAAGTGAAAAAGAGCACATAAAGGTGCATCAAGTGCATGATAAACTGTGAAAGGCAGAGAACAAGTGCAAGGGTACACAAAGGTGGTTGGAAGCATAACAATGCACATTTAAGCACACAATAGAGATCATCAGCTAAGTGTTGTCCAAGAGCACAGTGAAATCAGGAAAAGTGCACAAAGGCACATGCAGACAGCCAAAAGCACACAGAAGTGCACAAAAGCACACAAAAACATATGAAAGCATGCTGCACAGAATAAATAAAAGTCATCCAAGAGAATGCACAATCATGAAAAATGCCCTAGTACAAGCACAGAGTGATAGGGGGCCATATCTTCTCCTCCCAACTGAAATACTGACTGTCCTCAGGTGGCATCCAATTTGTCAGTGCAGGTTTCTTGTCACTCACATAATCAGCAATTCTTCCCTTATGTATCTATCTTCAACCATCAGCTATCCTCAACAACTCTTTCCACACCTCATATCTGAGCTATCCATGTCTTCAGTGTTCACCCTTGCACTCAGAAAGGTGATCCTGGTGCTCAAAGAGACTATCCTCACAGCTGGAGCTGAATAGAGGGTGATGCAGGCTTGGGGCAAGGATTTCTGCAGTAAATTGGTGCACTTTTGCTTTTCTTTTGCTGAAGTGGCTGAATAAGAGGATATTGTGTAGAATATGTGTAGAACTCACATGAATACTGTGCCAGATGATGTGAAGCTTGAAGGACTGCTCACAAAAGTGCATGGCACCTTTAGCACTATTCTAAAAGAAGAGTGGCTTGTCTGGGGTGAGCAGCTGATGCCTGATATGTGAGAAATGATTGAGGAGAACAAAAGGCAAGTGGCATTTGAATGTATATCCTTCAAACTAGTGGGTTAGCTGAACACACACCAAAAGTGCATTGAGGCATGCCTTGCACACTGTTCTCTCCTAGCAGCAGAAATGCAGGCACCCAATGTGGATTTAGCATGCCTTAAAGTGGAATTCAGGGTCATAGACAAGGCTAGTGATTTAGATGCCAAGGAGGCCAAGGAGAATGAAAAAGCATGCATAATTTTAGTCTGCTCACTGCAACGCAAATCTGAGCCAACCAATGTCAAAATAGTGGATGAAGGAACAGGGGAATCCAAGGACAGTGCTATAATAATGGAGGGGGAGAGTGAGCAAAGTAACAATGATGTCACTATGAATGAGGGCATCAATGCACATCCCATGCACCTTATGAGGCAAAGAGCATATGTATGTCACAGTACTGCAACTGGGTGGAGTGGATGCAAGTGCCAAGGCTGAGAATGGACTGGTAAGCACTTGTTCCACATGCTTGGAACTCATACATGACTCATTGTTTACTTCTAGTGCAATAATTGTTGATGCCTGGCTAAGCCCACTGACTGCATTATGGTTAGTGGAAATCAGTGCACTCCATGTGCCAAGGCAAAGTAAAAGTGTGAATGGATGGACTGTGCCCTTATGGAACTATGCCAGGCATGAGGACAAGGAGGGCTAGACAGTCAGGCCCATCTGGTATATATCTCTTTTCATCTGTGGTCAGAACAGTCACCTTTAAGATGCACTGAAAATTGACAAGGGGAGTGAAGCAATATCATCCTCATCAGTCTGCTGAAGGAGTGCACCTCAAAGCACTGCAAAATTGAAAAAGTGCAACTGGCACCATTACAAGAGCACCCAAGGATGCACCACCTTACTGTTTGACAACCAGGCATGCATACCCAGGACTCATGCCAAACTACATCTGGGGACAGAGATTCACTAGGGTGGGCAGGATTCACCAGTCACACAGCTGAAGCACTCAACATCATGCAATGCCGCTTGCTGGTTGCCATACTCGATGTGACCCATGGTTGCCTAACAGATGGTGTAGAAAAGTCACACATTGAACTGGAAGTCATCAAGAGCTATTTAAGCTGTCAAGTGCCTGAAATTTCTCGAGTCTATAGCATAGGCACCTCCACTGTATGAAGACTTGTACCTAGACTGTATTCAATCCACATATGTGTCAACCTTTGTACAAGTGCGCTATGCACTGCAATGTGCCCTATATGTGTGCACACCCATATGCACCTTTTTGCAGAAATGCACTCACCTGCTCTTGTCAGTTATGCAAAGTGCCAAAATGTGAGTGCAGAGCAAAAGAATGAATGGTAAACATGAATGTATGGAATATTTTGAGAAGTCAAATAAAGTGCACAAAAATGCACAATGAAACATCACACATGCATGACTGTATAACCATCACTGCCCTCCTCCCAACTGAAATACTAACTCTGTTGAATCACTGCAGTTGTGAGAGGTAAAACAAAGAGTAAGCAATGAACACAAAAGGTGAAACAAAAGGGAAAGGCTCAGTAGATCATCATGGCCAGTAAAACCCATGGGTTGCATATTCATGGACAATGTCCAGATGTGGCTTTGAGAATTGAAGAAATGTAGAGTAAAAAGAAAAAGAAATAAAAGTATATGCATAAAAGAAAAGAAAGGCATACACATAAAAGAAAAGAATATCCATATTGAAGTGCGTGAGGTGCTAATTTGCAGCTTCATCTGCACTTTTTTTATCTTCTGTGCTATCTCCTTGTGCTTCTGCATCTTCGACAATGTCTTCATCCTCTGTGTCCACAAATATCAATTCTTCTATCTTCCTCAACCACTTTGTAGCGATATCAAGCACTATCCCAGGAAGTGCAATTGATCTGTGTGCATGGTATGGGACTAGGTGAAATGTGGATATTGGTCTGTCAAATACTGTTCCATTGAGTTTGCAAATGATATATGTGCCCTCTTAATTGCATGAGACTATGATGAGCAGGCCAAGGTAGCATGGGCACATTTTGCAATTAAGGCTCTTCTCAATCACTGTGTTGTGCATAAGGACTAAGTTGCCATGCTGGAAGTCAAAATTGCAGATTGTCTTGGAGTGTGCCTTATTGAAATGGAGTGCAGTTTTGCACCTTGCTGCATAGATGCAGGAATGAATGTGTGCTAAATCTTCTGGTCACTTTTGCAATGCATGCACTTGATGCATAATCAAGCCTGTTGTGGAAAGTATGGAATCTGAAGATGGATTAAGATATGTCACTTTGATGATATCGAGTGGAATCAGAGGCTGCACACCTGTAATAAGGAAGTATGGCAAAATACTGAAGCACTTTCAAATGGTGATGCACTCAGCCCAAAAGACAGAATACAGCAAATAGAACCATTTGGATTCAACTCTATCAGTGGCTTTGATAAGTGCTTGGCACATGTTGAAGTGAGCATGCTCAACAATTTTGTCAGCATGTGAATTATAGCCAGATATGCAGATATGATGTATATGGTAGTGCTTACTGAAGTATGCTAGCACTTTGATGAATGGTTTGCCATTATTGGAGACTATCTCATATAGTGCACCCCAACTGCAAATAAGATCTTGAAACATCCAATCACTGGGTGTGATCACATTTTCTTCAGAAAGACTGCAAAATTTTGGTGCAGTCAAAAATGAACAGTGGCCTTGGACAATATATCTTCTCCTGGCTGATTGTTAGGAAACAGTCTCCTAACATGCCTATTACATAATAATATTTTATTTTTATTTTATTTTATTTTATTTCATCAAAATATGCTACCAAATGCCTATAAACACTTTATTTGTCAGCATGGAAATTTTGTATTTACACATATCAATATGTATGTGCATGTATGCACACATCTATAACAACATATTACAATATGTGTAACATAGTATATAAACTAAAAATACATACCGGGGGACCTCAGTTGAGTTCTCTTAGGTATTCCATCCACATTAGTGGTGTGAAACACCTATTTCAGCCAACTAGTCTATTTTTAGCCCCTCACATCAAATCCATCAAACCCCCCATCATGCGTGCACGCCCCATCACCTTCTTGTAGGAGAGCCTGCATGGTCCAGCTAGCAGAACAGTGGGTGTCACCCTAACACTGATACAGGTAAGTGCATCATATCAATATAGACTTTACTGAATATAACAATTGGTAGTATTAAAACCCTCTGCATTTGCTGGATTTGGTAAATATGGCAAGTGTGCACAAACCAAATGATGTCATCCATCATGTGTGGCCACCAAAAGCACTCAAGTCAAGCAGCTCATGTTGCATCAAAGTCCAATGTTGTCATGAATGGCACACAATATTGGCAATTGCCTGGACTGACAAATAACAACCTGGTGAGTGGTGTGCAGGTTGTGCTTCTATATCATCATGAAAAATTACATGTAAGGGGAAGGGGAGGCATTCCAGACATCTGGGAAATTTTCTGCATTTGTCCCATATTTTTTTATATTTTATTTCACCCTATTCTGCATTTTCTATGATTTTCTATGATTTTCTATGATTTTATTTCTATTTTATGATTATTTTTCAGTTTTTCCCATGTTGGTACATGTTGACAGTTCTATTCTTAGAGGCAGGACCCCTTCTGGATGTTTACCCATTAAGATGATGTCATTCCACAGCTTGATCCATCTATTCCTGCCTTTTTGCTATTTTTAGCCTATTATTTGATTTTTGGGTCTATCACATATACTGGGCATTGACAGATGGGTCCATAAAATTTCCTTTTTGGATTTCCCTCTGTTAGGTGTGCCTAAAGTGTCTCTATTATGTAGTATAATATTAACTTTGGATTTCCTTCTGTTAGCTCACTATTAAGTGAGGCTTTGAGGTTGCTGATGTTCATACCAATTGCTGACCCCGGCCCCTGCCCCAATACATATGCCAATGCCAATGCATATGTCTGATGCTGTCTCATAGGTCACTGATCTGTACACCACATTCTTAATATGTCTAGTGTGGTACAGCAAGAATTGAATAGTGCATTCATTTGTTGCTATAGTACATACATATATATACATAGAGTCATCCACCAAACCATGCCTGTGCAACATTGATCATGTAGTGGCCTAATGCCGATGCTGCTGCCGCTGCCTAATGCCAATGCTATTGCCACTGCTTAATGCTGATGCTGCTGCAACCCTATTGGATTGCTGACCAGCATGCCAACCCAATTTTGCAGGCCTGCATACTGCAATAAATGAATTATTGCATAAACATGGCTTTTACTGAATTTATCATACACCAATTTGCATGCAGAATCCATGCAGACTACACATAAATTACTACATAAATACGATTAATTTCCAATTGGCCATACCTGTAATGCTGATCTTGATCCCGATCCTGGTAAGGCCACTGCTGCTGCCATCCCAGTTGCCATTGCTGCCGCCTGAAACTATTTCATAGCCTACTGATGTCTGTATTAAATATATTACTCTTTGGTCTAGCAACCATTGTAATAGTGTATTCATTTGTTACTACAGTAGGTACACATATATAGATTAGAGCATTCAACAGCATCCACTGAATCCATATCATTTGATACACTGTATATGTTCGATAGACCATATCATTTGATACATTGTAGCTTACCTATGTGGTTGCTCCACTCCATGGTCTTTCACATGCTAAACTACATTGGCAGCTGGACTGTAAATTCTCAGAACCTCACCAGTTTTAGTGTCAGATCATGGAAGGGATGTGAGTCATCAGCAAAGGTAAGGATGGGAGTGGAAGTAACCATCTCTTTGAGCTTCTCAAATGCCTTCTGCTGCACATTGCCCCACCTCCATGCATCCTTGCCAGTGAGATCAAATAGTAGGTGTGCATGGTGTGAGAAATCTTTGGAAAAGCACTGATAGAAATTGATGAAGCCCAGAAAAAACTGCACCTCTTTCTTGTTCGTGGGCATGGACCAACTCATCAAGTCATAACACCAGCAACCTTGACTAGGTCTATCTCCACCTGTCCATTCAAAACAATTAATCCCAAGTATTAAATTCATGTTTTCTCAAATTTGCACTTGTTATGGCAAAGATGAAGTTTGTACCATCAAAGTCACTCAAGTACCAGGCATGTGATTTGACAATGCTAATTGAGGTCTTGAGTGAAGATGAGGATGTCTTTGAGGTAGACACAGACAACACCTTCCGGTATGAGGTCATGGACAGTGTTATTCATCATGGTCTGAAAGGTGGCAGGGCTGTTAGTGAGACCAAAGAACATGACAAGTAGCTCAAAAAGACCATGATTGGTGCAGAATGCTGGCTTCCACTCATCCCCTTCCTTTATACATATATTGTCATAACTCCAGTGGATGTCAAGCTTTGTGAAATAGTGCACACCACAGAGTTGGTTGATAAGTTCAGATATGAGAAGTAGCAGATAACAATCCTTGACCATGATGTCATTGAGTCATCAGTAGTTTTGGACCAGTTGAAGGAAGCCATCCTTCTGTTTAACAAAGAAGAATGGCGAGGCCATGGGCAACTTTAAAGGGCAGATATGACTAGAAGCCAAGTGTTCATCAATGAACTTGTCCAGTTGTCATTGTTCTTTAGGAGAGAGAGGGTAGACCTTGCAGGAGGAGGGTGTGGCATGTGTCATGAGCTCAATTGCATGATCCCACAGCTTATGGTTAGGAAGTGAGTCAAAGGATTCCTTGGAGAAGACATCCTTGAAGTCACACAGGTGTGAAAGCACAGAGTCAGTGAAGGATTTTGGCATACTGTTTTTGTGGAAGGCCTCTGCGAGATGCTGGGAGACATTCAAGGTGGCATGCACCTTAATAGCAGTGTAGAGAATTAAGTCACCTTCCTCAATCTGTTCCACCTCCTCTTTATCATTGTCAGAATTGGGTGCAAGATCTGGAATATCTTCCAAGTCCACATTGGGCATGGGCATTGGCCCAGCATGACATATTCTAGTACACTACATCAACACCTTTTACCCTTAATGTTCCTGTCTGCCTTCAGTGAAGCAAGTATGACAATGAGAGGGACAACAACTTATCATGACTTCACTTGTCACCCAGTCGACCTCTGGATTGTTATCGCAAAGCCATGGGTAGCCCAAAATCGCCTCCTGCTTCCCCAGTTGGGTCACAGCAAAGAGAGCTCATTCACTATGATCTTTGTACCAGAAGGCTAGGTCAATAATCTCCCAAATCACCCCAGCTTCATTTGGGGAGCCATCCACATTGTAGACAGGTATGGGTTGAGATAGTGAGCAGGTATTGAGTTGTTTTTTTTGAACCAGGTGCGAATCAATGAAAAGGCTTGTGGCACCTGAGTCCAGGAGAGCAGAGACACCAAGTACTTGCCCTGTATCCATGGTCTGCAGCTCGATCTTCAATTCTAGGGAGCATTGGGAGGATGCCACAATGTACTTGCATAGTAGCTTGCAAGTATGACAATGAGAGGGACATTGAATCATACTGACTTCACCTGTCACCCAGTCAACTCCTAAATTATGATATGGGTAGCCCAAAATTACCTCCTGTTTTCCTACCTGGATCACAGCAAAAAGAGCATGCTCACTATGATCCTTGTAATGGAGAACCAGGTCTACAACCTCTTGAATTGCTCCAGCTTCATTCAGAAACCCATTCACATTATAAACAGGTATTGGTTGAGACAGTGAATGAGTGTTGAGGCATTTTTGTTGGACAAGATGGGTGTCAATAGAGAGACCAGTTGCACCTGAATCCAGAAGATCTGAGACATAAAGCATCTGCCCTGTATCTGTAGTTTGCAGCTCGACCTTCCACTAATGCTTGCAAGCCCAGTCCAGTCCCAGTTTTCACCCTTCTCAAGGGAGAACTGGGACCAGAACTGGTTCTTATATTTTATAAATACCAAAAAGACTGAACCAGACCCTACAGGACTGGTCCACATCAGTTACAGTCAGTTCACAAACTGGTCAAGACCAGTTATGAACTAGACCAGTCCAGCTGACTTGTGACTGACACTTACTAACTTAATTACTAATTTGTACTACTCATAAGTACAGTGACTCACAAAACTGAGTCAATGTTTTGGACTTTTTGATTCATTGTGGAATAGCTTCCCATAAACAACAAAACCAAACAAGGTGTTGGTGTACCAAATAACATACATGATCAGGGCTACCAAACAAACAAAGAATTATGTAATTTTAATCATCCCTCATGGAGATATGATTATTTTAATTCAGGGACTCATTGACTCAGTTTTGTGAGGGGTAGTCAGAAATATTAGAATCTGATGCTCCACCAACTGTATAATGTCAAAAACTTGACAGATGGTTTCTAAGGTGATGTGACCCTTGATGGGACCTTAAATTATAGTATTTAATTAGGACTAGCATTCTTCATACTTCAATATTCTCCAATGCATCCCATCTCTTCTGCTCAGAAGAAAAACATTCTTTCCCTGGCCTCCAATCATTATTCTACCCACAATATTGCCTCTAAACTCAACCTCAGCCAGTCTAGTGTATCCAGAACACTCAGGGCTCTCCATCCAAACCTGGATTCCCCCTCTGGTGGTCATCCTTCTAAGCTCTCATCTACCTCTCAGAGAGCCATCCTTACCCAAATCACCACTGGCAAGGCTGCAAATGCTGTTCAGGCCACCCATTACATCAACAGCATCATCCCCACTCCAGTCTCCTCAGAAACAGTCAGAAGAGTTCCCAGAAAAAACTCATTCAAGGCTGTGGTGAAGAAGAAAAAGCCTTTGCTTAGTATAAGGCATAGGAAAGCAAGATTGGCTTTTGCTCAGAAGTATAGAGAGTGGACTGTGAAGGACTGGAGAAGGGTTATTTAATCAGATGAGACTAAAATTAACAGGTTTGGGTCAGATGGGAGAGAGTGGGTTTGGAAACAGAAGGGAGAGGGGCTGATTGAGAGAGAGGTGCAGGGAACTGTCAAATTTGGGGGAGGAAACATTATGGTATGGGGGTGTATGGGATGGAATGGAGTGGGGCATCTTGCAGAGGTTGAGGGGAGGATGAATGCTGACCAGTATGTGTCCATTTTGAAGGACCATATGCTGCCTAGCTTGGAGAAGAGTGGAATTTCTGGAGAAGAGGTGATTTTTCAACAAGACAATGACTCCAAGCATACCTCAAAAAAGGCCAAGAAATGGATGGAGAACAACAATATTACTCTTCTGGATTGGCCTGCCCAATCTCCAGACCTCAGCCCTATTGAACATCAATGGGTTCACCTCAAGAACCAGTTAGACAAGTATCCAACAGCGCCAAAAGGAATTTGGGAGTTATGGGAAAGAGTAGTGGAAGAGTGGAATAATATTCCATCAGAGGTGTGTCAGAATTTGATTGAAAGCATGCCTAGAAGGTTGGGAGCAGTTATTAAGGCCAAGGGAGGTCATACAAAATACTAGAATTACAATTTATCATAATATTGATACCACCTCACAAAACTGAGTCAATGAGTCCCTGAATTAAAATGATCATATCTCTATGAGGGATGATTAAAATTACATAATTCTTTGTTTGTTTGGTAGCCCTGATCATGTATGTTATTCGGTACACCAATACCTTGTTTGGTTTTGTTGTTTATGGGAAGTTATTCAACAATAAATTAAAAAGTGCAAAACATTGACTCAGTTTTGTGAGTCACTGTATACTATACTATGTAAAAAACAGAGTACCCAAACAAAATAATGAGAGGAAAAAAAAGGAACTACCCAGTGAGCAGACTCATGAGGCTGTGAAAAAAACTTGTTAGTAGAAAGTAAGAAAAAACAGCCACCTCCATCTCACATTTTGAGTGAGGGGACATGGTGTCTGGATACAAACAAAAAAAGAAGTTCACCCCATGGCTTGCAAGGCTGGATGTGAGTGTAGAATGTAAGAGAAAAAACATCTCATGTTTTTGAGTAAGGGGGGCAGCCTTGGAGTGGTGGATGTTAGCATTGCATTGGCATTGCATTGGCATTGCATTGGCATTGGCATTGGCATTTGTGTTGCCCTTACCCTCACTCTCACCATTGTCCTCATCCATCATTGTTCTCATTATGGTTGCCCTCCTCCTCCTCATCTTCACTATTGTTGTTGTTGTTGTTCTCCTGGTCACCATTGTTGTTGTTGCTGCCATTAGTGTTTAGAGTTGGAGTTGATCTTGGTGTTGACATTGATGTTGGCAGTGATCGGGTATTGATCAGGGGTGGGAATAGTGGCAGTGTACAAGTTGTTGGTAGGTTAACATTGTGTCCATGCCTGATGCTGATGCTGTGGCCATGTCCATCCCTGTTGCATTTCAAATGTTACTAATGTCTGTATTACATTCCTAATGCATGTCTATTGTAAGGTATAATAATCAGTGTACAATGTAGTTGTTGGTAGATTAACATTGTGTCCAAGCCTGATGCCAATGCCGTGGCCATCCTCATGTCTGTGCCTGATGCCGATGCCATGGCTGTCCCCATGTCCATCCCCATGTCTGTCCCCATGTCCATCCCCATTGCATTTCAAGCATTACTAATGTCTGTATTACATTCCTGATGCATGTTTATTGTGTTGAAATTAAATCTCTGACACATGCTGCATATGTGAGGCAAACCATGCAGCACACACATGTTACTGCGCTTACTGCGCATACATGTGGTAAACACATTCCTGAGTCATGTGACATCCTTACTATTATGTATATAAGGAGAACCTGTACTGTAGTAGATATACAGTGTTCTTACCTCTGCTAAACCCTAGTTCTAAGACTAACTAAACCCCAGGTAGGTTATAAGGAACATGTCGTCTATTCCTCTGTGCAGCATATGTAGTCTGCTCCAACAGGTTATGAGCCCTGCTGGGCACATCGCGAATGTGCCTTAACTGGCTGCGAACGATGTTGACTTTATTGTCTCCAAATTGTAACCTTGCACTCTTCATGAGCTGCATTGCACTCCCTGCGAGCTGCATTTAAAAACCCAGGTTGACTAGGGTTAACCACTCTGAAGAAGTGTTTTTGCCTGAAATTATGGAACATGTTTTCTTGAATAGAGGACTGATTGAGTGCTTTTACCAGCTGCCACTACAACATCATGTCTTCAACTCTTGAAAAACTTGTACAAACTTTTGATGGCTCTAACTACATTCAATGGGCTGACTCAATGAAGGCATGGCTCAGGTCTCAGGGCCTCTGGCAAATAACTAGTGGGATGGAACTAAAACCACCTCTGGTGCCTCCTTTGATGGTGACAAATGCTGCACTAGTAGCGGAAGCTAATGCCAAGCTCCAGACCTGGAACAACAAGAATGACCAGGCAATTGGTAGCCTAGCGCTCCACCTGGCCCCCTCTATTCGGCAGCGTGCCAACACCAAGGACACTGCTGAGGAGGTGTGGGATCTCATCCACACCGACTATGGTGTCGATGGCCCCTCACAAGTCTTTGTGAACTTTAGGTCTGCAATCGCAATCAAAATTCTGGCTGTGAATCCTGCACCAGAGATTGCCAAAATGGCTGATAAATTTGAGTGCCTTATAACTGCCAATGTCGCCATCCCCGAATTAATACAGGCAATGATTCTACTCACTGCGATGCCATGCGAGTATGATTCTCTATCTGCCACAGTCCTTAACACGACCACTACTAGAGCCTTGATGTTTAAACATGTCAAGGACTCCATTGTTGCTGAGGCCTCACGGCGCACAGCAGTTGGAAAGCCCATCAGCCCACCTCAGCCCACCAAGCTTTCCGCTGTCAAGCGCAAAGGGAGAAACCCCAAATGGCAATCTCAGAGCAACAATGGGGATTTGTTCCAAAAGTGTGGATAACATAGGGACAAAAAGACTAAAGAGGAAAAGCCTAAAGAGAAACATACCCACCTCACCTCAAATGCCTTTACTACCATAAATGGTAATGGCACCATCATACCGCTGATGCTGCTCATCCAGCACATCGAGAAGCATGAACATACTCCCACAAGGGATCCTCGCTGCCGACCGCCTGCACAGGCATACACAGGTGCAGCCTCTACCTCTCATTCGGTCTATACTGAATATCAGCAGGCTCAAGACACCCTCGAGAAAATGAATCTCCCATGCAGCATGAGAAATCTGTGACCGCTGGAAGAGCACCTAACAGTGCAAGAAGGTAAGAGGAGGAGGATTGAACCAGAACCAAGGATCATAGAGGTAGAAGACGATAGCGTCTCCCTTGGATTGGAACCTGTGGTTTCTGATGAAGAAGTATGGAAAGCCATCAACGAAATGCTCATCGATGAACCACTTGAAACAGGTACATATGATGAAAGGTCAGTCCTTTTCCTTGCCACAAGCACAAGAATTAACATTCCACTGATCACAGCAAACTTTTCATGTGAAATTTTACTGCTACTAAATGTATCATGGAACAATTTACATCTTAATATATGTGTTACGTGTGCAAATGGAAATTGTAAGAAAGGTGCCGACTGGATCATGGATTCAGGTGCATCAAAACACTTCACTGGTGAAATTAAAGATTTTGCTTCTTATGAGCCTTTACCGAGAAAGGACTCTACCCTGGTTCAAACAGCCATGGGTACTACTCATATAGTAGGGAAAGGAGCAGTCTTCATTAGACATCAGGTAGTATGTCATGGGAAGTCAGAGACACGTGAAACACGATTATACCCTGTCTACTACATACCCAACTGTAATGCTCGATTACTGTCAATGGGCATCTTCTTGCAAGACAGAAGTGATGTGCATGGTTCCTCTGCACACATTTCATTTTTCAAGCAAGAAAACCCAATTATGGATTGCGTCCCTCTTATGAAAGATGACACTATTTATTGGGCTCGGACTCATATATTGAGCACCAAGGAAATCAATGTCACGACGATGTACGTCGCAGACTACTCGACTTGGCATAAGCGACTTGGACACCCATCCAAAGAGGTGCTAGGGAAGATGCCTAATAGCACCATAAAATTCTTAAAGACAAAATTATATGTCCAGGGTGCGCTGAAGGGAAAATGACCTCAAAATCTTTTCCTGAATCAGATTCATGTGCAGAAAGACCCTTTGAATTAATACATTCCGATCTGAAGGAACTCCCAGTACTATCGTACCATAAACATAAATACATTATTGTATTTCTGGATGACAAGACATCACATATCTGGGTCCAATGCCTTAAAAAGAAATCTGAGCTGCTGCGGCCATCAGACAATTTCAGGCAGTAGCTTCGACACAGTATGGTGCTGATAGGTCCACTACACTCTTTAAAGCCTGGAGAAGCATTTCCACTCCTATGGAGACATTACGACAGACCTTCCGAACCACTATGAACATTACAAAATCGACTTCAAACTATTTTCGACTTATTTCGCACTATTTCGGATGACTTCGAACTATTTTGAATGCTTTCGAACCATTTTGCGACATTTCGAATGACTTCATAATACTTTGAATGACTTCAGCAGCCGTATAGCTGTCCTCAAACACTTTCGATACATGATGCTTAACCGGAGTAAGCTATTTAGTCACATATCGAGCACTACCGGACACGAGGAGGGATTACAAGAGAGTTAGAATGCGATAAGTGCGGTTTTTATGTTTCATGATATATTAAATCAATAGGAGAAGAACTCTTACTATACTGGGACAAAGTACCTTTCAATTATTGTCATTTCTCATTTGTTTTTACAATTTACAAAGTCCTTTATTGTTGCACATATTGCCCTTTATTGTATTCCCCTTTTTGGTACTATCTCTTCAAAATGTATATAAACTTGTACTATTTACATAGAATAAGGGGGAAAGAGAAAAAGTTACCCTCTCACTATCATCAGATTTAAAAATCGTTCTCTTTAGTCTTATCTTCATGTCATATCTCTAAAGTTCTGTGAAATATTGCAAACTTCCTCGAAACTATCATATTCGCTCTCCATTTTATCGCCCATTGCCTACTGCCATTCAACAAACACTTCACATTTGTTAAACTCACTCTTCGATATACCTTGAACCTTTTCGAATTTATTCAAACTTCTTCGGACTACTTTGCACGACTTCGAACCTCTTCGAACCTTTTTCGAACACCTTCGTATGCCTATACAGACTATTATCCACAGCCCTTACCATTTCACATCACTAAACATTACGCTTTGGTCTCAGCAGTGATATCTAGTACCACCTCGCACCCTTCCTCTGGCCTGTGTTATACCATCCAAAGCCATTAGTAGGTTTTGTTTGGGTTTCTGGGTTGAGTATCATCAGTGCTACAATCAAGTGCTGGCATGTTGATCCAGGGGGTGAGTTCAAAGATCGTGAGCTACAAAATGTGCTCAAGGACTTTGGCATCAAAATAGAGATGTCCGCACCCCACATTCACCAACAGAATGGGCGCGCAGAGCGTGCCATAAGGACAATAATGGAAAAGTCACAAACCCTGTGATTTACCGCATGTCTACCACAATCATGGTGGGAATTTTGCATTGAACATGCAACACACCTATACAACCGAACCCCGATAAGGCACCTGAAATGGCTGACACCAGTTGAGGACCTGACAAAGGTCCACCCAGATCTAAACGATCTGAAGGTTTTTGGTTGTGGTGCTTACGTCTACCTACCCAAGGAGAAGCGTCCAAACACATTGGCTCCTCGATCGGAGTTGATGATGTACCTTGGATTAGAAGATGGCATTAAAGCATACTGTTTCATGTGACCTAGTGGCGCAATATTCATTGGTGCTACAGCACTATTTGATGAAACATTGTTTCCATGCTGTCCCAGAGCTAAAACTCCTGCCAATACGGACCTTGGTGATTTTCCACCTCCAGAACCAGAAGATGATGACCACTCATCTGGAATGGATGGCGATGATTCTATACTGCCACAAGATCCGCCCCTTCCTCCATCATCAGAAAATGATGATGATGATGTACCAAGTGAGCAAAAGGCGCATGACAATGTGACAGATGCTCCTCCTCCACCGCCTCCAGTAACCACTGAGGACTTTCGTCCAAGACGTGATGATCCACAGGAATGGCAGCAATTGCCCCATCGATCAGGCAGGCAGAGGAACATCCCAAACCGTCCTGGCAATACCTATGGAGAGAAGCGACTCCCCTCTGACATAGAGAGAGACATTGCACGTGATCGATATTGGAAGAGATCTGTAGGTCAAGATTCGGATCATAACCAAACATGACCACAATCCCAACAGAAAGAACCGGTTGCTGGACCGAGTTCGGCACCCCACAAGAGTGTGCCCAATTCCAATGATCAAGGACATGATCACCCAATGGGAGAACCGGTGATGATACTCGACCCGGAAACCCAAACAAAACCTACTAATGGCTTCGGATAGTATAACACAGGCCAGAGGAAGGGTGCGAGGTGGTACTAAATATCACCGCTGAGACCAAAACGTAATGTTTAGTAACGCGAAATGGTAAGGGCTGTGGATAAAAGTCTGTATAGGCGTATGAAGTTGTTCGAAAGAGTTCGAAAGTAGTTCAAAGGCATGCAAAGCAGTTCGAATAAGTTCGAAGTGTCGCGAAATGGTTCAAATAAGTTCGAAGAGGTTCGAAGTATATCGAACAGCGGGTTTAACGAATGTGAGATGTTTGTCAAATGGAGACAGGCGATGGGCGATAAAATGGAGAGCGAATACAATAGTTTCGAGGAAGTTCGCGATATTTCGCAGAACTTTTAGAGATACGACGTGAGCTAAGACTCAAGAGAACGACTCTTAAGTCAGACGATAACTGTGAGGGTAACTTGTGCTGTTCCCCGTTGTTCTATGTTATATCCTGTTCTAAGTATCTAACACAAGTCTATATACAAAATGAAGAGATAGTACTAAAAAGGAAATAATAACAGGTGTAGAACACAAGGCAGTATGCACAGCAAATAAAGGTATTGTGAAACATAAAACAAAATGAAATATGATAATAAGTGAAACATACATTGTCCCAATATAGTAAGAGTTCTTGTTCTATTGCTTTAATATATCAATGAGACACAAAAACGCACTTATCGCATTCTAACTCTCTTGTAATCCCTCCTCGTGTCCGGTAGTGCTCGATATGCAACTAAATAGCTTGTTCCGGATGTGCAGCGTGTATCAAAAGTATTTTAACACAGCTATATGGTGGCTGAAGTCGTTCGAAGTGTCGCGAAATGGTTCGAAAGCGTTTGAAAAGGTTCGAAGTAGTGCAAAGTTGTTCGAAATAGTGCAAAATTGTGCGAAAATGGTTCGAAGTCGATTTAGTGGCATTCGTAGTGGTTCGGAGCATGTGTCGTAATGTTTTGATATGAGTGGGAGTGTTCTCCAGACCTTAAAGTGCATAGTGGACCTATCACCGGACGAAGCAGGTTATATTAAAAAGATAACCAAGGAAGGAGGAGATAAGCTTATTCGCTGGCTGTTGTCAAAAGGAGTCAAACCATCGAGCGAAATAAGCCAAGTTCCAAACCAATTTCATGATATTGTGCACCTACCACTACCACGGCAGCAGCAACATGAGTGGAAACAAGCTTGTCATGAAGAATTAGAGGCTCTTCGTAAGCGACAAGTCTATGACATCATCAATCTTCCACATGATCGAAAAAGATCAAAAATAGATGGGTTTTCTCCATAAAATCGGATAGAAGAAAATGAGCCAGACTCGTGGCCAAAGGCTTTTCACAAGTCGAAGGTGTTGACTTTGATGAGATTTTCTCACCAGTAGTCCGCTACGAGACTGTATGCCTCATGTTTGCACTTGCATCTCTAGAGGGCATGTATATGACCAGCCTAGATGTAAAAACCACATTTTTATATGGCAAACTAGATGAGGAGATCTATATGGATCAACCCAAGGGTTTCAGACTTGAGGGAAAAGAGCGCAAAGTAATGCACTTACACCGAGCATTGTATGGCCTTAAACAAGCCTCACTTGCATGGTGGAAAGAGCTAGAGGCATTTATGTGCACCATTGGGTTTGTGCGCACCAGCTCCAATGCCGGCATTTTCATACACAAGGATCCTAAGACAGGCAGCATTGTTATTGCACTCGTCTATGTTGATGATGGCTTGTTCATGGGGAAGAACAAGAAACTTGTGGATGAAAAGAAAAATGCTTGTCTAAAGCATTGGGAGTGCCATAGTACTGAAAAAGTCATGGAATTCTTAGGCATGCGCATCACCCAGACTGCAAGCAAAGTCAAACTTGATCAAACTGAATATCTCACCAAAGTGCTTGAGAGATTCGAGATGACAAATGCCAAAGCAACCCCCACTCCACTCCCGACTGGTTACAAACCATCAGAAAACACAGCAACGCCCAATGTGGTGCTTAGATCAAAATATCAGTCTGTGATCGGATCTTTATTGTATCTGATGCTTGGAACACAACCTGATATCACTTATGCGGTAATCAAAATGTCGCAATTCTTGGCTAATCCTAGCCAAGAACATCTAGACAAAGTGATGTACATCATGCGCTATCTGGTGGGAACCCAGAAATATAACATTGTCTACGATGGCAAGAAGTCTGAGGGGCTACAGGCCTACACAGATTCTGATTGGGCAGCTGACACTGTCAAACACCGATCTACAATGGGTTACTTTGCTACTCTAGCGAGTGGCATTGTGTGCTGGCAGTCCCATTTACAAAAAACTGTAGCACTGTCATCCACAGAAGCTGAATATATGGCTTTCTCTGACACTTGTCGACAGATAGTGTGGATAGAGTCCTTATTCCAGGAACTTGGATATGTACTGAAGCATGTACCAATCTGCGCTGATAATCAGGGATCCATCTTTATCGGATCAAATCCAGTTCAGGAAAGAAGGACCAAACATATAGACATTCGCTACCACTATACCCGCGAATGCATAGAAAATGACAAAGTCATGGTCATTTTCATTCCTGGAAGTGATAATCCAGCTGACATGTTCACAAAGAACCTTGGCTCTGTCTTATTCAGGAAATTTAGAGACTCCCTCGGAATTACTTTCGAGATTCAAACTTAGCTGCTTAAAGCGCTGTACAGTTTGAGGGGGGGTGTTGAAATTAAATCTCTGACACATGCTGCATACGTGAGGCAAACCATGCAGCACACACATGTTACTGCACTTACTGCGCATACATGTGGTAAACACATTCCTGAGTCATGTGACATCCTTACTATTATGTATATAAGGAGAACCTGTACTGTAGTAGATATACAGTGTTCTTACCTCTGCTAAACCCTAGCTCTAATACTAACTAAACCCCAGGTAGGTTATAAGGAATGTGTCGTCTCTTCCTCTGTGCAGCGTATGTAGTCTGCTCCAACATATTGTAAGGTATAATAATCTGTGTACAATGTAGTCGTTGGTAGGTTAACATTGTGTCCATGCCTGATGCTGATGCCATGGCTGTCCCTGTGTCCACCCCCGTTGCATTTCAAACATTACTAATGTCTGTATTACATTCCTAATGCATGTCTATTGTAAGGTATAATAATCAGTGTGCAATGTAGTCGTTGGTTAATATAGTGACTTTATATAGTGACTTCGACAGTGTCCATCGAACCCGTATCACTCGATACATTGTATGCGTTCGATAGGTCGTATTATTCGATACAGTGTAGCTTACCTATGTGTAATTTCTCTTAGGACTCTGACATGTATAAGTTGAATATGTGCTGGACATATTGGTGAGCTTATTACCATCCACCATGCTCGTGCACTTCTTTCTAATATATTTTCTTGTCATATGTAGCGACACTTAAAAGAGGAGGTCATCCTGTAGTTGTAATTATTTGGTATCAATGTACTTAGTTTGCACTCCTACAAGCGTGAAAGCCGCGGCTTGGGCCTGAGCTGAGCCTAAGCCGGCCGGAAACCTGAATCGCGGCTCAGGCTTGAGATTTACAAGGCCTAAGCCCCTCACAGCCGAGCCTAAGCCACGGCTTTCAGGCCGAGCCGAGACGTCACAACACTACACTCCATTTTCAGATGCCCCAGATCCAAACAATGTACAAAATCCGGCCCCTTTTTGATCGCAGTGGTGGGTATATCTGTAGTATTGTGCCGTTGGCTAACATTCGACGTAGCATCCACTTGTTCCCAAAATTTGGGCCTGTCGCACCCCAGGAATGAGCAAGTAGTAATGTTCTGGACATGTGCCAAACATTCTTTGTTAATAACTCCACTAATCGGCATACATATCGGATTAATGTCTAGTAGTTAACCCTATTTTCAAGTTTCTAATCAGAATTGGATGTTTTCTTTGTAGCTTAGAATCTGAAACTGTAGTACTCATAACATCAAATACTGTATCCAATGTCACATATGTAACTACATTGGCTCTTCACTGCTCATTCATGATTTTTTTTACGTAGCCAACCCCAAGACAAAGGGACTGAGAAAGAATATAAATCGCTCGTTATTGTATGTGCTCATTGCATATGCATTTCTACATCGTCATCCACAGCTTCATCCTGGCAATCAAAATCAACATCAACCACAACCACTCTCTGGAACTCTTTGCCTAATCTCGAAAACTGACTCCAGTGATCGGGGTGGACCGCCGTGCCAGGGTTCATATTCCGCCTCGCAGATTTCGCAGAATCAATCATGGTGTGCGCCTCATAGACACTGGGAAACAGGCGACTGACTTTGAGCAGTTCAGAGTATACTTGCTCGTCACCTGGTTCGACAACAGAAAAGGTCTCCGCAGATGTACCCGCACACCAAATATCATAAGCCGTATAGGCTGGACATCGTCTGGTACGCTTCTTCTCCCCCTTTGACTTTGCCCCTCTGGGCGGATTCTTTCTCAGTGGTGCGTCCTCTACAACCTTAACGCAGGCTTCCTTTGCAGCAAGAGCGAAGACCATACGGATAATAGGTACTGGCTTCTGCTCGTCCATGTCGAAGAACCCCAGAAAGTACGGATTCATGGCATCGAATAGAAAAAGGTTTGGGGTGCTTGAAAAACTTTTGTCGTTCTTTACTTGAATGAAGATTCCAGAAACGTTGTCCTGTTGGAGCTTGTTGTCGAAGTACAGGAATGGTAGGAGCACGTCTATACCACCCTGGTTATCTGCACACAGAACGGCAGCGCCACGAGCTATCAGTAGCCATAGAAAAGCTCGGTTGATGACTTTGAAATCGTGGACCTTGATAAAGTGATTGAAGTACATCTTTGATTTTGCAAAGACCTTAGAGAACGGATGTTGACTCTCAGCGTTTGTACGACATCGTGCTGGTTTGGAGTTGAGAACGATCGGAGACCATTTTGAAGCCAAGAGTTTCCGCATAAAGAGCAGGACCTCGATGACCGCAGAACCTTTCTCTTGAACAGCAACATCCCGGGCTATCAGGAGCAATACCAGACATATCAGCTCCCCTCGATCGCCTTTGTCTAAACCTGGCCCTTCCAATTCACTGAGTAACGCTCTGGGCAAGTCAAAAGCTTTGCGATCTTGCATTAACAAGTACGCTGCTTCGGCTAGAAGAGGTTCCGAAGGAGCAATAGTGACAGCGGTCTCGAACCCAGGGTTCATAACGAGACAGACACGCATGTGTTTCTCGACCTGTGTCCTCTCCCGATTCTGCGATACAAGGGTAGTGGCATTGAACTCAAGGGCAAGGCGGACGGCCATACAAGCTGATCGGAGCGGTGTCAGCGACTATTCGTACGACGACGACGCATAGCTTGCCTAGTTTCGCGTCCGACGTGAGTGTCTTCATTTTGTCCTGGGTCGTGTGAGGAAAAGCAACACCCCCAAGAAGCTTTTCTCCAGCATAGTAGACTATAGATCTCCGTATCTCCGTGTCGCCATTGATATATCGAGAACCGAATCTTGAGAAAAATCAATGAACTGAGAACCTACTTGATGCAGCCTTAGTACTTACAAGGGTCGACCAAAGAGCGCCATAAACATCACAGTCGACACTTCCTCGATGGTGAGGTCCCCGTTGGAGATTTGTCTGACCATCTGATCAAACCCAAGTTCTGTGAAAGGCGGGAGCAGCACCAGATCTGATTTCTGGACCCTACCAGAGCCATCGAACTCGGCACGCGGCGTGATATTCTGTATCTTTCCAGATGTGGAGAGAAACACGGAGAAGATTGGAAGTTCGTTTAGAGCACGAAGAGCACGTCGAAGTTCAGAAAACTTGGAAAAATAACCAGTATCGAATTGGTGTTTCTCAATTGACAAGACGTGCGCTTCATCGAAGGCCAAGACGACTAGAGGAGGAAGCGTTTTCATGTCTGCAACTTCGAGTTCTGGATTCAGAAACTTGAGCAAGTCAAGAGCTGTCCTTCTGATATCGTGCTCTTCGCCTTGAATCTGATATCAGTATCCAGTCTACAGTGAATAGTGAGGCAACCCACCATCCCGGATAAACGGCATCTTCCTTGACGGTGAACCAACCCCAAGTTGAGGCGTCCCCTTAGTAACGATGGCGGGAGGAGGCGTAACCTGCCGGGTGGACAGTTCCGGCGACGCGGAAATTATCGCTGGTTGCAGAAGCTGGTGGGAGGGAACACGTCAAAACGAGGGAAGAACTTATCCAAGATATAATTAATACTTCGTTCGCATTATTCACGACAGCGCTATAGAATTCACGCCTTTTATCACCCTGGTGGTTGAATGTTTGGCCGGCAGTCATCAGAAGTCGAAATTTCTGGGCGATGGTTTGAGGGTACTGCTCAGGTGGTAGTCCATAGACGTGTTGCGATATGTGCTGATCGATATTTTGCAGATAGACTCTCGCAGTTGTGAACAAGGCAATGAGGAATGCATGGGATCGGCGAAGGATGTTATCCTTCTCAGTTTCATCCACTGTCAGCAAGGCCCTGACATCTACATCGGCCGCTGGGAACCCTAGAGCGTAGATTAAGGAATGAGCGGGATGAAAGGTCGGATAATGAATACAAACCCGTATCGGAGGACGGTCGCAGATTGATCGGCAGCACCAAATATTTCTTCGATAGTTCGTCGATCATACGTGACTTGCCCATACCAGAGGATTGAAGGATCGCAGCATATCGCGCATAAACAGCGGGATCCCCACTGGAGCAATGGCCTTTTATAGTGTCGTAAAGGCAATCTGCCGCCGATCCTACGTAAACTTCATTCCACGCCTTCTCGGTGGCTTAACGACTTTATGAGTCTATTGATATATAATGAGAGTAGGAGCGCACCTGAATAACTGGAAGAGACGTCTGCTACTTTGTCCTTCTCGCCAGCTTGGCATAGGAATGTTAACTAGCGAAACGCAGGAAATATCTGATATGATGATTTACACTTTTGGGTCAAGGTTGAGGCAGGCTTCTTGCGGAACATTTCTGGAAAAGAAGATATTTTAAAGGTCAATCGCAACAGGTGGTACGAATGACGCACCAAGACAACGGAGATCTTTGTAAGAGCCGTTTGTGTAACAGTCTCCGACAAGTTTCATAAGAACTGGGTCTTGCTCGAGTGCATCAATGTACTGACGGTTTTCAGCTAAAACGTAAAGCATGTGCGAATGCGGGCCTTCGGAAGCAACCTCGCCGACAATTTGGAAGACATAGGCCATGTTTAGTTCGTCGTCGATGTCATAAGGTTTACGACGATGTCCCCGAAGACGTTGCTTTGCTATCTCGTCTTGCTGTCGATGCTGGTCCTCTGACCATAGATCGGTCGCAAGGCGCAGTCGTTTGACATCGCGATTTGGACCGCCTGGTGGGGAGGTTGGTGCAGCACGCTTTGAGCTTTCTTGCGGCATATAGATTACAGATAGGAAACGAATATCACTGCAGCAGTCACTGTCAGAATGTGCACTGGAGTATAACGCGTCGTGAGTGGTGACTTGAAGTTGGAATGTCAATAATTTGAATCAGAACTAGCCTGGCTTGTAGTATAGAGTGAAGACACTAATTTTAAATCAGAACATTTAGGCTCGTTCCCACGCCGGCTTTACATCACATGATCACTCGCAAGAGGGTGGCGAGGACCCCCGATAATAGGTGGGGAGGCCTGATCTAGAAAAAAAAAATCGGGCCACATATGTTCGGACAGAATTTTTCAAAAATAGGACATTTTGGTTCGGATAAAACCAGGCGTCCAAATTTTTTTCAAAATTCGTTCGGACTACCGATCAAGCCTCAAAAATCCAAATTTTCGTTCAGATCCCTTCAATCAGGCCTTAAAAACCCAAATTTTCGTTCGGACTGGTTGCGCAGGCCTCTAGAATAGCAAATAAAGTGTCTATGTCAGGTGCTCTAACTTTTAGTGTGTGGAACAGTGAGGCATTGAGCAGTGTTCCTCTTGTTAGTTAGTATAATTACAGATCAGGAATGTACTACTTTCGTCAAACGAAGCCTTAGCCACAATATATAAAAAAAGTACCATCTGCAGGTTTCGAACCCAAAAACTTAATATTTATAATAGTTTGCACCATCAAATTTACCACTGGACCACGGGAACTTCATGTTCGGACTAAGATTAGGCATTCATATCAGACAAAAATTTGGTTCGGACCATGGATCAGGCTTGTACCTAAATTTTCAAGATTTCGTTCGGATAAAATCATGCATAGACACTTTTTTCAGCCAAAAATCGTTCGGATGCCGATCAGGCCCTGCCACCTATTATCGGGGGTCCTGGGTGGCGGGGCAGGAGTTCCGGACCAGACGTAGGGGGGGGGTCTCGCCCGAGGCTGAGAATTTTTTTTTTGACTTACGTATTACCCGACGCTGCGAAGCCACAATAGGCAAAGGATTTACTTAAACGAGCTTATGACCCATGCCTTTGTCATGGCGTTCGCTCGCTTTGCTCACTCAGCCTGACACCGGCATGGGCCAGCTCACATATATGTAACACAATGCTTAATCCCACTACAGTTGCTCAAGTCTACCTTGATTTACTACAAACTTGTTACTGACATCATTACAAACTTTTCTTGACTTGTTATTGACTTTATTACAAATTTGTATTGACTTGTTATTGACTTGTTATTGACTTTATTACAAACCCATATTAACTTGTTACTGACTTGTATTAAGGTGTTATCGACATTATTACAAACTTGTATTGACTTGTTATCGACATCATTAGAAACTTGTATTGACCTGTTATTGACATTATTACAAACTTTTATTGACTTGTTATTGAATACACACCAAGGTTTAGTAACCTGCCCTAAAGTCTTCTCACAATAAATTTTTCAACCATTTGATTCAATCCAAGTACAATCCAAATCTAATTATAAATCTAAATCTAAATCTAAATCTACATCCAAGTTTATCTTGATATCTATATTAGTTTTCAATTCCTGTAAATAATCTTTCAAGTTACTCACCTTTGCTAAACAACTCCATTCAACACTTCCTTGTATACCACATTGGCAGTTCTGTTATTTCCATTGTTTTCATTCAACAGCACCTTGATCCTTTCTCCAGATGTACACCTTGATAGTGCCACATATAGCTGCCCATGTGAGAACACTGGTGTCTGCAAGTCCAAGCCAACATGGGATACTGATTGGCCTTGTGACTTGTTGATAGTCATGGCAAATGCCAAGCGAACTGGAAATTGATGTCGACAAAGTGGTAATGGCAAGGTCTCTGCTGAAGGCTTCAATGTGATCCGAGGAATGAAAATGATATTTCCTGCAAACTGTGCATCTCCACTGATGATCCTGCACTTCAATACACGTGGTCTGGCTTCAAGAAGGATAAGTCAAGTTCCATTGCAAAGACCCATGGTGACATCCAGATTGCATAAAAGCATGAGAGGACAGCCTATCTTAAGTGCCAGCCTGGAGAGAGGAAGGCCACTTGCTTCGATAGAGTTTAGATACTCTGCAGGATATGGCTGGTAGTTGTTAAGCTCCTGCTCTCTGAATGAAACTGTATCAGCACTGTTAAAGACATGCTCTGGTCCAGGAAATCTGGCAAGGAGAAGAGAGTTGATGACATCGACATTGTCATTTGTGCAGGAGAGAATGGTCCTATCCAGATAGTACTGATCTGGCTTGTTCCCCTGCTCTATGCCTGGATATGTAGAGTTGATAAGGTGATCCATGGTATTTCCATGGGAGAGCATGTTCTGTGGAATCTGTAGTGTCTGCAGCATCCACTGTTGTGCCTGCACTGATGTGCAAGAGCCAGGCAGCATGTGCAGTGTTCTCTGGAGTTCTGTCAAGTTGCATATTCTTGGTCAAGTGATAGACAGTAATGCATTGCCAGAGAGTGCTCCTTTTGATGGATGAAGCTATGATCTGTTCTCTAGTGCCCCTAGGAATGACAGGTAGGGTCTGTCTAAAGTCACATCCAAACAAAACAGTGATTCCACCAAATGGAACATTCTTCTTCTTAAGATCACGCAAAGTGCAGTCTACTGCATCTGTGGCATATTTGTGCTGCATAGGAACTTCATCCCAAATGATGATAGAAGTTTGATCAAGGACCTGGTGCAGATCTGAACCTCGAAGTATTCTGCAAGTAGAGGCCTCATCGATTTTGATTGGGATTTTGAACATGGAATGTGCTGTGCGACCACCTTCTATAAGCAATGCAGCGATTCCGGATGATGCCACACAGAGAGCAATTTTTTCTTGAGCACGAACAGCAGCTGCGATGGTGTTGCAGACAAAGGTCTTTCCACAACCTCCAGCACTATGCAAGAACATGAGCTTTCCCTTGTTATTGTTGACAGAATCCATTGCAGCATCAAAAATCTGTCTCTGCCTATGATTAAAAAGCTGAAGATTGTGAGCGATAGTGATGGCCAACTCTTCAACATTGTAATCCCTTTGTTCCTGCAAAAGCCTATTGGCAGGAACATCAATATGCCAGTTTCCTTCAATGGCGGGCATCTCTGGATAATCAGAAAGTTGTTTGCCAGATCTGATAAGAATCTGATCGATGAGATGCAAGCCATACATGTACACCTGATCATCTGTAAAATCTGTATCTGGATAGATGGAAAGAAGCTTGACTCTGAGGTCATCACAAATGTGATGTTTGAACAGGTTCCACAGGATGTCAGGTGATGTTGGATTGCAATGAAGAAGAATGGTGGCAAAGAGCAATCTGAGAGAGGAACCAAGCTGCATCTGGGCTACCTCTGTAAGACACTGGACCCATTCCTGGTCATCCTGCAAAAGACCCAATGCAACACAGGCCTGCTTGAATGTATTATGGATGACACCATTGATAGTGCACAAGTGCTGGAATGATGTTGCCCCTGTGACAACAGTAAGAAGCAGCCTGAGGTAGAACCTTTCCCCCTGGGCAGGAGAAGCAAAGTACATTCTGCCAATAGCAGGCTCGCCACGCCTTCTTGGGTTCCACTGCTTTTTGGTTGCATTGTAGACCCATGTTTGAGGAAAGTTCTGGTAGGTGACAGTACGTGCTGCTTCATATGTTCTGTTGGCTTCAAACCAAGCAGTGAGACGTGTGGTCTTGGTAGCAGGCCTTTCCAAAACCTCATCAATGCTGTCATCTGCATTGAAGTAGACTGTTTGCTGGTCCTCCAGATGGACAGGCAGATGATAAACATGAGGAGACTCTGAGTGCATTCCAAATTCATTTATGTGCCAGCAGCTTTCCACAGATCCAATGTAACGTGCATCCAGATACTCCTTGACCTCGTCTCTGTCTTGGTCAAGAATCTCAATCATGGTTCTGTCATGGCCTTTGTATATGTACTTGTGGATGTACTTGACAGCCTCGATTGAAGAACAGATCTCAACATTGATGTGACAGTTGTATCTGACAAATGAACCAAATTGTTAACCAATAAACATGATGTCAAATAAATGTTCCTTACTTTGCAGCCAAATAAGGATTGTGTGGGACCACATGTCTGTTATCATAGATATAATTACGCTTTCTCACTGTTCTACCATTGTTGGGTCTGGCATAATCAGGATAATTGTTTACAGTAAAAGAGGTTTGTTCTCTGAACTCCTTGGGATATCTCTTGCTGCACTTGTTGTCAACTATGCATGAAGCCTTGGGTTTGTCATGACCGCAAGGACCATGAAGCATGCAGGTAGTTATAGTGTGATAGAGCATTGGCTGTGTGACAGGATCAGGAATCTGTGCTGATACAATGGAATCAACATCATGGGCATCATGGATTTTGTCGGCTGGATCGAGAAATATAAGGAGGTGCATATGTGGAAGGCCTCTCTTTTGAAACTCGATGGTATGGATGTGTGCCATTACTTTACCCAAAACACCATCCTTGATATCCTTGAGCAATGCATTCTTTTTCTGTTCAAAGACACATGCAACAATGTCTGGCCTGTCATAGGCTTCCTGCTTTTTTCTATTTGTGGTAAAATGTGGATTGGGTGATTCCTCCTGCAACAGAGCTTCCTGAATCTCTGGCCACTGTGGATTGGCAGTCATGGTGAGAAAGAGATCTGGCTTGCCAAAAAAGCGACAAATGGCCATGGAATCCTGGAAAAGCTGATTCATATGCCTTTCACTGCCTATATGGGTTGAAGGAAGAATGATGCGACTCCCACAATTCTCTAGATTGATATTTTGATCCTGGTCACCCATGGCAGCATCCCTCAATCCAGCATACACATCAGCCCTAAGCTCCTTCTGGTGATGTCGGACCCAATTCAACATATTCTGTTCAATAGATGCCCAAGCATCTACAACATACTGCTGCAAAAGATTTCCTCCCCACAACAATGGTGGCTGCTCTCCTGGCCTTGGGTGCAATCGATAAGCATGGTAGCATCTCTGACTGACATTGGGTGCCCTTCTGGCTCCATTTGCACCTTGGTGTGCAGGTATATCTGGGTGCCATCCATCTTCACCATGAGGGAAAAGCAAGACATAGTGCAGAGTTGAATAGGATGGATGCAACTGGCTGATGCGCTTGAGCCCTCCCCCTCGTAGCCTGAGAACAATATCTCTGTGGTTAGACCGTTCCTCAGAGCCATCACCTGGAATAATAGCTGCTACCTCATCATTAGCTGTAGGGAGATTATACCGACGTAAATCTTGGGTTCTATCTGATCGCAGCCATATGGAGACATTATCCTGCTCTTCTGGAGGCTTTTCCCTCATGATCTGGAATGCCTGCTTGAATAAAGGCACATAAGGATGGGTATTATTTAGCATAGCCTGCAGCTCTGTCATGATGACTGAGTTGAGGTTATTATTCCGTCGCTCACGAAGATCAAGCTGTGCGATAGGATCATGGATATAGAGCTGTGCATAGGCTATAGGTTGTCCAGGAGGTGGCAAAAGTGCTCCAGAAAGATGATGAAGATCGACATGAATATGAAAGCTGTATACACCTGATGTACCTGTGACAGAACGGTCCACTTTGACACCCAAGGAAGTGAATGCAAATGCAGCATTGTATTGTCGGATGTTTGTTTTAAATTCTTTGGAAAGAGGACTTTTGCCACACAACAGATCTCGCAATGTGGCAGGAGCAGGTCGGAAAGATGGCAGACGAATTTGTCCCTGCAAGCAGCAACTTCCAAACTTTGGCACAGCTCTGGTAGACCTGGACAGTTTTTCACAATCAAAATGCAAGGCATGGCAGTGTGGACACTCCACATTCATGGGTCCAAGTGAATGTCTAGGAATTGGCTCCTGATAAGGTGCACGACCGAGTGGTAATGGCCTTGCAGGTTGATGTGGAGGTAGAGGGACAGGCATAGGTGGAGGCAAAGGTGGCAACATTGGGGGATTCAGAAATGAAGCAGGCAGCAATGGTGAAGGAGATTGGGTGGGAGATGGCAGCAATGATGGAACATGGAATATTGGGTCAGGCAGCAGTGGTGATGAAGATTGTGGAGGAGAAGATGGAAATTGTAGAGGAGAAGATGGAAATTGTAGAGGAGACACTCTGCCAAACTTATCATAATAATCTGATGGCATAGGAGATGGTGGAAATTGCAAAGCAGTCACCCTTCCAAATCCATCATAATAATCTGATGGCAGGGGAGAAGGTGGAAATTGCAAAGAAGACTGGCTCCCATCATCATCATCAGATTCCTCATTCTCCATTTCTCTCCTCAAAGCAATCTCATTATTCCTCTGTTCTTCATACTCAGCAGCCAACAATGCAGCCATTTCCCTATCCATCTGAATTTGTTCCACCTGTGCATCCACTTGAGCTCGATATTGATCAATCCGATCACCAGACATATTGTTAGCCAATTGGTCCAACCTCATCATTTGTTGATGCAAGTTTCTGTCTGCAATGGATAGACGTTGGAGCTCCTCAGCCTCATCCATCTGTGCCTGCTCATCTGCACGCTGTTCATTTCTCCACATGTGATGCATCCTGAGAGCCCATTCCTGATCGCGCCTGTTACGTTCTTGCAATGCAGCCTCTATATTAATATGTCTGGGTGGGTCATGATATCGTGGCTCAGCAGCTAAAGCAGCTTGCTGGGCAGCTGCCTGCCTCTCCAACTCCTGTTCAGCCAGCTGCTGCAATTGTTGATTGGCTGCTTCATCTTCAGCAGCCTGCCTGTTCCTTTCCTGTTCAGCCAGCTGCTGCATTTGCCAATTATGCTGTCTAGCTGTTTCAGCTTCAGCAGCTTGTCTTTGTGCATTCACATGCTGCAGTTGTAGATTACGCTCCCTACTCACTTCAGCCTTCTGCTGTAATATCCTCTCTCTGGCAGCAACAGCCTCAGCAGTTCTCCTTTCCTCTGCAATGTTCTGTAATACTTCCTGCTGATGCTGATATTGCTTAGCTGCCTCAGCTTGTTGTAACTCCTGAACATGTGCATCATAATCTGCAGTTCTTTCCCTCAATGCAATATGTCCCCTATGCAGATTATTGAGTGCAGGATCTGCTTGACCACCTGAAATATTATGCAATGGTCCCAGTCCCCTCCCAGTCCCTCTCCCTCTCCCTCTCCCCTTTCTTGTTTGTAACTGAGGTGCAGGTGGAACTACAGGAATAGAATTGGCCAAAGGTGCATTCCACCCTGCTGGCAGTTGAACCTGTGGTATAGTAGAAGCTATATTTGCCCCTATTCCATGGTTTGCCAAAACAGGTCCAGATGGCATCACAGGAGCCCCTCTCCTATGTAATACAGGAGCAGGAGGTAAAACAGGCAATTCAAACTGCCTTGGAGCATCCCAATTAGCAGGCATCTGCACCTGTGGTATCTGAGCTGCCAATGCAGCTCCATAGTTCAGTGGAACAATTCCCTCAGCAGGGGCAGTCACTCTGACTCTGCTTCTCCTCTCATCAGGATTGGTCATCTGCAATCTTTCCAGATGGTCTGCATCTCTAATTCTAGCCCTTTCCACTTCTGGTGTAGAAGGTCTACTTTGATTCCTGCAAATAGTCTCATAAGCCATTATTATTGCAACATATGCCAACACCACTCACATATTTAGTAATGGTAAAGCCCAACAATAATTTTGTTCAATAGCCAACAATATAGCACAGCTGAAGTAAGGTCAGCAACAACTTCCTTTAAAAGCCAGTTGTCACAACACTCACAGTAATTCAACTGTTTTCAAGTTTCAATAGCCAATTCCAACACTTATGTAATGACAATCCCAATTTTGCTATTTGATAATAGATAGCAATTGCAATAGTGTCACTATTATAGCCCCAAATGTTGTGTGAAGAGAGGTACTCAACTGATTGTCGTGCACTCTCTCTCCACATATAAGGAATTGTTAGCTGTTTGGTCGTGTTGTGTGTGTTCCAGAAGAGGCATGAAAGTAGGTGTCCACTATATCGCGACTGAAATTTTATGCACCCAAATCTCCCTTTTTGGTATTTGACTTGTTACTGACCTCATTACATATTTATATTGACATGTTATTACTTCATTAAATTTGAATTGACCTGTTACTGACTTCAGACTTTTTACTGACCTCGTTACAAATTTGTATTGACATGTTATTACAAATTTGTATTGTCATGTTACTGACTTCGTTACAAATCACAAATTTGTATTGACTTGTTACTGACCTCACTACAAATTTGTATTGACCTGTTACTGACCTCACTACAAATTTGTATTGACATGTTACTGACCTCGTTACAAATTTGTATTGTCATGTTACTGACCTCGTTACAAATCACAAATTTGTATTGACTTGTTACTGACCTCACTACACAGTTGTATTGACTTGTTACTGACCGGTACTATTACATATGGGATGATCGCATTTCAAACCCAGTTGTATTTGTCAGAGCTGACAAATTTTAGTCAGCTCTGACTAATGCCATCATTTCTGACCAAGCCTGACAAATTTTAGATAATCACATCAACCATCAGTCCCATCATTCCCACAAAACGACTGTAGCCTATGTTATGCAGCACATCACCTATTTTTAGCCCTGATCCCATCATGCCATCACTCCCATGAAAATCGTCATAGCATATGTAATAGATAACCCTCAGAAGCTATCCTACGAAGTCTCCAGTAGATACTATAGATACCTGACAGCTGAGGATGAAACTTTCTGGTTTGGTTGACTTCCTGTGTTCCAGTCAGTTGTGCAAGTCTATGTATTGGCATTCGTATTGACACATGGTTTAAGGAAAGAAGAATAGGTGGGCGAAAGCAAGACAGGTGCTTTCCGACTCGAATGTGGGGTCGCTCGTGCTTCGCAACTTTAACATGGGGCGTGACTGGACGGAATGAGCGAAAATCCCTGAATAGTAGGGGCGCTGGAGACGCATTGAGCGAATGCTGAATACCCGAGCAGTAGGAGACAGAGCAAGAAACTCACGTTATCTGACAGGTGGCATTGAGTAACGCACGAACTTATCGTGCAATGATGGCTCAGGGGGCGAGGATTTGTGTGTGCTTCCGCAAGTATAGATGGAACACATCGCTGGCCCAACAGCCAATCGCTTTAACGACATCGAATGGGACACCGCATAATAGATACTCCAACACAGCCCCGATTTGAATGCCATGTTCCTGCAGAGGCTTGATGCCACCTGCTCGGCATGCTCTTGCCAAAAAAGCTGCCTTTGTCAGTGGCCTGGGAACTCCTTTGTGGAGGTATGCGAACACAGGGCCAGTTTTTGGCCCCTGGTTGATTCACAAATGCTTTGCCAATGCTGAAACGGGATCGAGCACTCCATGTTTAGAGATCCGGACGGGTTGTGCAACCCGCGTGGGTTAGCACTGTGGGTAGGCAGGGGTATGGGTACAGGTCAGTGTTTCCCGACCCTCGTCTGACCCGTACCCATGCACTGGGTTGATGGGTCCAGCAACGTTGTAGATGCTGTCAAGTGGTGGTTTGACAGGCATGAGATCTATCCACACTTGTCAAGGATGGTGATGGTGTTGTAGATCGAGACAACCCCGACAAAACCCGAAGTGGATATTACATAATACTCACCTGACTCTTTTAATGATCGTCGTCATCGCCCTCACACCTCAGTGTTTATCCCACTCACTGAGGTGTAAGTCCTACGTTACTGTCCCATTATATTACTTACTTACATTCACGTTAGTCTTATTCTATCAGGTATATAATAAGCAATGTACAGTGTTTATCCCACTCACTGGGGTTCTTATTCTATCAGCTCGTGCTCTTTCGGTTCCACCCTGCTACAGGTTATGGGCCCTGCTACCGCTCAAGACATGTCCGAGACACTCTCTACCCAAATCACCTCCCTTCCGAAACTGCATCCTGATGGCTCTAACTGGTCAACATACCAGGAACGAGTTCTCAATACACTTACTTTGAAAGGGTTGAAACGGCACATCATGGGTACCGCACGAAAGCCGATAGAGCTCCAAGAAACCAGCGGCGACTTTTTCAAGCCAGGCCAGCTTGTTCCATTGACCGATGAGGAGCTCGAGAAGCACAAAAAGGAGCAGGATCTCTACGATCAGCACCAGGTGACCGTCTGAGACATTATCTACCGAACCGTCGACAAGTCCACATTCTTGCAAGTCAAGGGCGAGAAAACAGCCAACATGGTCTGGAAGAAGCTTATCTCGATCCACGCCAACAAGGGCGGGATGTACGAGACGGATCTCCTTGCCAAATTGCAGAATATGTGCTACACAGAGGGAGAAAGTATGAGGAACCATCTAACGGAGATGACCGAGCTCAAAGAAAGGCTCGCGGAGATGAGCGTCGAGATTTCCGACCAGTTGTTCGTCACCTACATCTGTACCTCACTATCCCTCACTCCCACCTATCGACCCCTATTTATCACACTCAGCGCTGCTGCTCGCAAAGCTGAAAAACCCCTCACCAGTTCTGAATTAATTTGGCACCTAACAGAGGAAGCCTCGTCAACTGCCATTGAAGACAATATCAACAAGTCTAACACAGCCATGAGTGCTCAGCAGCGGGGGAAAGGCAGAGACAAAGGGGGGAAGTTGAAACCAAGGAACGAGTGCCACTGCACCAATCCAAACTGTAATATGGATGGGCATACGAAGGACCAATGTTGGGAAAAAGGTGGCGGAAAGGAAGGCCAAGTGCCCAAATGGTGGAAGACTAAAAAGGGAGGCAAAGAGAACAAAATGACCATCATCATTCATGCAACAAAGAAAAATGCCCAGCCTTATTTCCAAAGACCTCTAAATTCTTTATTCATGCAGTGCGGATAGAGCTTGAAATCAGCTTGACAGTAGGATTGAAGACAGTGGACACGCATGCAGCAATTAATGTGGAGGCATTGCTTGACAGTGGTGCTACTGGATTATTTATTAAGTGATCCCTAATTACCGGAAACAGTATTCGCACACGTAAACTGCCACAACCTATAATGGTGTACAATATTGATGGTATGATCAATCATGGAGGAACCATTAAGGAGGAAGTGACAATGATATTGAAGTATCAGGATCATCAGGAACAAGCCATATTTGAGGTGTGCAACCTTGGGAAAACCAATCTGATAATTGGATGTCCATGGTTACAAAAGCATAACCCAGAAATTGATTGGAAAACTGGGAAGGTACACATGACTTGTTGTCCTAAAGAATGTAATGTGTATGGGAGGAAAGTAAAAAAGGAGAAGAAGGAAAAGAAAGAGAGAGAACATCTGAGGAAGTATTCTGTTATGATGGAGGAAGTGGAGGATGAGGATATGCCAAACAGGGAAGTTCTAATTATGACCAGTAAGGAAGAACAGAAGCAAACCTTTAGGGAAATTCATGGAGGACAGTCATGGGATAAAAATGTGGAGAAAGTGGAGAAGCCGGTGGAGGAGTGGGTGCCAAAAGCCGACCATAAATATTTGTCAGTTTTTCAGAAGAAGGAATCAGAGTGGATGCCAGTGCGAAAGCCATGGAATCATGCAATTGAGATAAAGCTGGGATTTGTGCCAAAGAAGTCCAAAGTCTATCCATTATCTCCAAAGGAACAAGAAGAAGTGGATGCATTCCTTAATGAACAGTTGCGCAAGAGACACATACGACCTTCAAAATTACCACAGACATCACCAGTATTCTTTGTACTGAAAAAAGATCAGAGGAAGAGGATGTGTACAGATTATAGGTATTTGAATGAGTGGACAGTGAAGAATGCATATCCTTTGCCATTGATCTCAGAGATAATTGACAAGGTGGGAAAGGCCAAAGTCTTTACAAAATTGGATTTATGCTGGGGGTACAACAATGTATGAATAAAGAAAGGAGATGAGTGGAAGGCAGCATTTGCCATGCATCGAGGATCCTTCGAGCCACTAGTCATTTTTTTTGAGATGACCAATAGTCCCCCAACTTTCCAAAATATGATGAACAACATTTTCAAGGATGTGATAGACAAAGGCGTGGTGATAATATTTATTGATGACATTTTGATATTCACGGAGAATGAAGAAAATCATGAGGTGATAGTGCAGGAGGTGTTGAGGAGATTGGCAGAGAATGATTTATTTGTTAAACTGGAGAAGTGTGTATTTGGAGCAAGCAAGATCGAGTTCTTGGGATTAAAGATTGGTCCAGATGGAATCAAGATGGATCCTATCAAGGTACAGACAATTGTTGATTGGCCTGTGCCTACCCATATCAAGGAAGTTCAGGTGTTCTTGGGACTTGCCAATTTTTATTGTCGCTTTGTTCATAATTTTTCCAAAATTGCTGCACCATTACACAACCTTATGTAAAAGGGAGTGGTGTGGAGATGGGGAGAACAACAGCAGACAGCATTTGAGGAGTTGAAGAGGAAGTTTGTGGAAGAGCCAATATTGGTCCCAGTAGATTTCACGTGCCCCTTACAAGTGGAATCAGATGCATCAGACTTTGCTACTGGAGTGGTATTATCAATGCTATGTGAAGATGACAAATGGCATCCTTGTGCATATTTGTCCCAAGGGTTGAATGATGTGGAGAGAAATTATGATGTGCATGATAAAGAGATGTTGGGAACAATACAAGCATTGGAGGCATGGAGACATTATTTGGAGGGATGTATGCATCAGATCGAGATCTGGACAGACCATCAAAATCTGCAGTACTTCATGTCCACTAAAAAGCTTAGCCATCAAAAAGCGCATGGGGCATTATTCCTATCACGTTTTAATTTTCACTTGGTCCACAAAGCAGGAAGCTTGATGAGGAAAGCAGATGCATTATCCAGACCTACAGATCATAAAAGGGGGGTAGAGGAGGACAATAAAAATATTACTCTACTCAAACCTGAATACTTTTGTATTTGCGCTATGCATCAAGGGCATTTATTGGTAAATAGCTCAGAGACAGAAATGTTGTCTAAAATTAGGCAATGTTCAGAGATGGATGATGAAGTGGTGGAAACTGTGAAAGCTTTGAGGGGAGAAAAGAAAGGTAATATTAAAGGAGATGAATGGGTTGAAGAACAAGGGTTAGTATTGTTCAGAGGAAAGGTGTATGTACCAAAGGACCAAGATTTATGAAGGGAGATTGTACAGTTACATCATAACACGCCAGCTGCTGGACATCCAGGAAGGTGGAAGACGTTGGAGTTGGTGATGAGAAATTATTGGTGGCCCAGAATTTCAAAGTATGTGTTGGGGTATGTGGATGGGTGTGATACGTGCATGAGGGGAAAGAAATTTCCAGAAAAGCCTGCAGGGAAATTAATGCCGAACCCTATACCTAAAGCACCATGGTGAGATATATCTGTGGACTTTATCACAGGACTACCTGAAGCTCAAGGATACAATGCAATATTTGTAGTATGCGACCACTTCACAAAAGAAGTCCATATCATTCCTACTACAGCAGAAACCTCATCGTTGGGCTTGGCATGCCTCTATCTAAATCAGGTATGGCAGTTACATGGATTATCTGATACAGTTATCTCCGATTGCGGATCACAATTTGCTTCTGCATTTATGCGGGAGTTAAATAATATATTGGGGATTCAAACCAAATTATGTATGGCATATCACCCACAAACCAATGGGCAGACAGAGAGAATGAATCAGGAGTTGGAGCAGTACCTACGCATGTTTATCAATCACTGACAAACTGACTGGCCTGAATGGTTAGCAATTGCTGAATTTTCCCACAATAATAACTTCCATTCAGCTACTCACATGTCACCCTTCTTCGCTAATTATGGGTATCATCCCAGAATGGGAGTAGAACCTCGAAGGGAAATCAAGGTACAGTCAGCGGAGGACTTTGTGTCAAAAATGTGAAAGGTGCAGGAGGAAGCAGAGGCAGCATTGATGAAAGCACAAGATGACATGATGTGACATGCAGATCATACTCAAGCTGTTGCTCCAGAGTACAAAGTTGGTGACTTGGTATGGCTAAGTACCAAGGATCTAAATATTCCACAACCTTCAAGAAAGCTTACGGAGAAGCAAGTTGGCCCATATCCGATTTCTAAAATAATTTCACCCAGTGCAGTAGTGTTAAAGTTACCTCAATCATTCAAGATTGATCCTGAAATTAACATTTCCCATTTATGCCCTTACCACCCACCCACTATTCCCGATCAACAAACTACTCCACAGCCTCCAATAATGGTAGAAGGTGCTCTAGAATATGTAGTGGAAGAGGTTCTGGACTCACATCTTTAACACAATAAATTGGAGTTCTTAATCAAGGGGAAGAACTACACCAATGAAAATAATTCATGGGAACCTGAGGAGAATTGTAAGTGACCATGTCAGGCAATTACCCAATTCTTTAAATGTAATCCAAAGGCTCTGCGTCACATTGCTAGAATGGTGTATGAGGAGATGAATTTCCGGCCTTACCAGAATTTCACAGAAGGGACAGATGCAATATTTTCTCGCCTGGAAGTCGAGGCCTAAAAGGGGGATAATGTTAGGAAACAGTCTCCTAACATGCCAATTACATAATGCTATTTTTATTTTATTCTATTTCATTTTATTTTATTTTATGTCACCAAAATATGCTACCAAATGCCTATACACACATTATTTGTCAGCATGGGAATTTTCTATTTACATGCATCAATATGTACACACATGTACACATGCATCTGTAGCAACATAGTACAACATATGTAACATATAACCATAAAATAAATACTAGGAGACCTCAGTTGAGTTCTCTTAGGTATTCCATCCACAACAGTGGTGCAAAATGCCTATTTCAGCCAACCAATCTATTTTTAACCTCTTGCATCAAGTCCATCAAAACCCCCATCATGTGCGCGTGCCCCGCTGCCTTCTTGTAGGAGAGCCTGCACTGTCCAGCTAGCAGAACCATGGGTGTCGCCCTAACACCAGCTCACATATATGTAACACAATGCACTACAGTTACTCAATGACCGAAATGGTCATAGCATATGTAATAAATTACACTCCTTTGCTTTCAGCTACTCCAGACACTCTTTTTATATAAAACCATGTCCATTTTGAACCGAACTCACCCTGCTTTCATTTCTTCCTTGTCTTTGAAGAGAGTTTCTTTTGATCTTCTTGATTGACTTGGTATTGACTTGTATTAAGGTGTTATTGACATTATTACAAACTTGTATTGACTTGTTATATCGACTTTACTACAAACTTGTTGCTAACATCATTACAAACTTTTATTGACTTGTTATTGACTTTATTACAAATTTGTATTCACTTGTTATTGACTTGTTATTGACATCATTAAAAACTTGTATTGACCTGTTATTGACATTATTACAAACTTTTATTGACTTGTTATTGAATACACACCAAGGTTTAGTAACCTGCCCTAAAGTCTTCTCACAATAAATTTTTCAACCATTTGATTTAATCCAAGTACAATCCAAATCTAATTCTAATTCTGATTCTAGATCTAAATCAACTTTAAAGATATATATTATTGGTCTGCCAATTAAAGCACCATATATTTTTAGGAAGAAAGCCATCACTCATTGTCACTAGTGTCCATCATATCATCAGAGCCAGGCAACCAAGTGTCATCAACATAACTGAAGTCCACATGACTATAGATTGGGAGTGTGATGTGAGATGGAGTGGGGTTCTCTATCTGTGAGGTGCTGGGGGACCCAGTTTGGAAATGATCGTCATCAGAATTGGCATCAGGGCCGGTTAAATCAGCCTCTGAATGGGTCTCTGACAATGAGAGGAAAACATCAGCTGCATCAGATGCAGTGGGGAAAGCAGTTGAAAGGGGAGGTGCAGGGGAAGATGAAGAGGGAGAATTAGATGCTTCAAGGTAAAAGGTGGCAGCATCAAAGCCAGTTGGAGAACCTGTGTGGGAAGATGCTGATGATGAATGATGGTCCTGCCAAGCCATGGCTGCCTGAAATGCAGTAGGCTGATCAGCATCTTCTGATGCATTATCCTCCCCTTCCCATAACATAGCAGCATAAGAGGCAGTGATTTGGCTCTGACTGCATTAGTGCAAATATCTGTGGCTCAAAGGATTGTGAAACAGGGAGTATCACATGTATAAAGCCATGTAGTGCATTGATCCAATCTTTGAATTCTTTCTCATCTTCTTCTTCTAAATCATCTGGCTGCTTTGGTCAGTGCAAAAGTCCATCTGGGCCATGCACCATTTCTCTGATGTGTACAGGTGTAAAATGGAAAGTGAGGATTGAGACAATCCAGCAGTTGATGCTGGCAGACAGTTGGATATTGGAATGTTGAATCATGCCCTTAATATAGTGTGACAATCAATAATTCAATGAAGCGAAGTACATGTGATTCTTTTGTGACTTTCAAAACATTGGGATTCTCAACTTCACCTGGCTGAAGATGGTTTATATACTGTTCAAATGGGTCCTGTAAAATGATAGGTAGAGGTGCTGCAATCACTGTGCTAACTGGTGGTGTTACATTAAGCAATTTGTTATCCAATTCAACCATGTCTGCTCTGCAGTGTACAAATGGCATGATGCTAGCAAAATTTGTAGAAACCACATCAACACTGTCAGTGGCAATACATTTTGGTGTAACCTGTTCTTGATGGCACTGTCAGAGGTCACCTGTTTGTGTCATCATGAGTTGGCCCATTCACATTGTTGTCCATTGTTTCCCCTTAACCCTCTGTCATCCATCATCCCTCCTTGTGTGGTTGTGCCTTGGCACCTGCTTGAAATGTCATTCATCACCCCCTGATGGTGCTGGGTGATGTGGCATTGTTCATCATTGTCCAGACATGGGTCAAAGGCGTGGGTGGGTGGGACATGTTGTTATCAACAGGCAATAACCTGAAAAAAGAAAGAATAGTTAGTTCATTAGTACAAGTAAGAAATCAATCACAAAAACATACCATTATGGCCCAAATGATACTGGTTGTCATTTGGGCTGCAAGCAGCACTGCATTGTCATTAGCACTGGCTGAGGTTGGCATTAGCACCTCATTGTGAGGGCATGCAGCAGGGCTGTGATTGTGTGATGTCATTGTCAAAGGTAAAAAACTAAAAAGAAAAGGTAATAGTTATTAGTAAAAAAGAAGAAATTAACAATAAAAACATACCTAGGACCCAAATGACAAATACAGTAGCTCATAATTTGGGTCCACTCTGTGGTAATTCTGTTGAAGTTCAGGGTTTTTGACATAGGTGGTATGGGTATTGAGGTGGTAGAGAGGAAGTGGTGTTGTATTGGTGGATGTGGGAATTGTTTGGAAAGTGGTGTCACTTTTTTTTTTTGGAGTGAAAGCATAACCAAATGGTCTGTGTGTAGCATCAGGGTAGTACTCATGAAATGAATACTTTTACCCCTGGGCTTGTCCCATTCCCCATTCCCCATTCCTTTACCTAGCACTTCATCCTAGTAGTTTCAAATGTATATATGAGTTATATTTTTGTAGTAAATTATATAGTTTTAGATGAGTTTATTCTAATGTCAGAAGACCAGTTGCAACTGATTGCAACCAGTTCTCAGGTAGTTGTTAAATATTTTCAAATTGAGGCAATTGGCAATCCAAAACCCAACTGATACCAAACCTGGGCAATCGCAACTGATGGTCTGGTTGCAATTGGTTGGGTTCAGTTGGGTTGCAGTTATTTTTTTGGTCAACCCAACTGGACCTTTAAACACTATCAATGCTTGTATCCTTCATAAGTTCCTTGAATAGCAGAGGGTGTTTCACAGTGCTGACTCAATTACAAACAACAGACCAGACCAAGGAGAGCTCATGTAACCTGTGGAGTACCTGAACTTGATCAATGGCTCAGGACTGCCATTGGCTTAGACAGCTGTCAAGATTGGTTGTCCAGTGATGGTGCTTCAGAACTTGGTTTCTAGGCTGGGTGTTTGCAATGGGAGCAAAGGAATTTTTACAAGGATGAGAAACAGGGTGTTGGAGGTATGGCTTATCATGCTGGAGAAACTGTCTTCATTCCAAGGATCACACTGTGACTGTATGGATGCCACAGTCCAGTTCTGAACCAAAGTTTGAACTTGAACTTTTCAGAACCAGACCAAAGTTTAGTTCAAGGTTCAATCAATGGTGATGCAGAACCAGACCACAAGTCCAGTTCTGCATTCAGAAAATGTGCAAAAAAAGAGAACCACATTGAGCCTAGTTTGACCAAACTTTTTAATAATAAATTACTAGTAGGAGTGTTGATTGGCAAAAAAGTATTGGTTTGTTTGGCAAGCCTACATGTTAAACAAATAATCACAACTGAGGCATACTCTCAATAGTGGGCACTGGATTTCATCTTGCTACCACCATTGCATCATCCAACTTGAATGCCATCTCTAGATCTTGTTTGCTTACTGGATGGCCCTGGTGATGTTTATGGTGTCATCAGCCTCCACACTCCACACTCATAATCGAAGAATGAAGAAAATTTACTGGGAAATGCTGACCTTCATCAGCTGCTCCACTCATAATGGCAAAATAAACTGTATGCTTTTTCCCTTGCCAGTGCTGGAAATGCTTGTGGTCTCATCAGCTGCTATGCTTATAATAGAAGAATGGAAAGAGGTTTTAGGTTTTATGCTGGATGGTGCCAGCAACATTTGTGGTCTCATAGATTACCATGCTTGTAATAGAAAAATGAAAGGAAGTCACCCTATTTTAGGTTCACTTTTACACCACTGGCTAGCTATAAAGCTTGGTGCAAAGCTTCAATCTTGTCTTAACTTTCCTCATGGCAGCCTCCAGTGACCAATGTGTGGCTGTGGCAGATAGAAGTCTCCTCAATGCCTCAGCTATTATGTTCTACAATGATCCTAATGATAACACCCCTCTCGCTAACTCTAACTCTGCCACTACATCAATCCAGCTGCACCCCTTCTTTACAGGTGGTCCAGCTCCATGCCAAATAGTTGCTGGGTCTCATCCTTCAGCTTATATCACCAACCCTAACAATCTGGAGGCTTTGGCATCTGCAATGATATGCAAGCATGCAAGCAATTGGTGATCATGATGACATCAGCTGCATGCTGCACATCAGGCAAAAGTCACTGACAGCAGTGATAAAAGTGAGCACAGCAATGAGTCAGATGACACTGACATCATTGCAAAAAATGACCATGACATTGGTATGGGTGATGAAGAGGAACACATTGGAGACAGCACCAATGTTGAGTGTATAGAAGAAGCATATTGCTCCATGAAGGCCATGGGCAATGCAGACTGACAGGTACATCTAAACTCCCTTGTTCTAGCACATAGAGAATGACTCATTTATGGCCCTGTAGTTCCTTAGTGAACATCACAAGATTCTGTGCTCCACTGATATCCATATGATCTTCAGAGCCAACAAGAAAAGGATGAGCTTTAATACAGGCAAGATAAAAAGGGGTGTTAAGAACTGTTAAAGTCAGACAGTCAAGAGTGGAACTCAAGGTAGGAAAACACTGGACTTCTGGTTGGACCTGGTCATCAATGGTCAGAGGGTTCAAGGGATTCCAGGAATTCCAGAGTAGTTCTGAGACAGAATCCACCAGGCTGGAGATGTAAGGGCAACCTCAAAGCCTCACTTAATAATGAGCTAACAGAGGGGAATCCAATTAATATTATACTACATAATACAGACACTTCAGGCACACCTAACAGAGGGGAATCCAAAGAGAAAACTCTAAGGACCCATCTGTTGATGCCCAGTATATGTGATAGAGCTGAAAATCAAATAGTAAGCTAAAAATAGCAAAAAGGCAGAAATAGGCAGATCAAGCTGTGTGATGACATCACCTTGATGGGTAAACATCCAGAAGAGGTCCTGCCTCTAAGAATAGAACTGTCAACATGTACCAACATGGAAAAAACTGAAATATACTAATAAAATAGGAATAAATCATAGAAAATCATAGAAAAGGCAGAATAGGGTGAAATAAAATATATAAAAAATATGGGATGAATGCAGAAAATTGCCCACATACCTGGGGTGCCTTCCTTTTCCCTTAAATCACCCCCCTTCTATAATGCATCACCTCGATGCATTCGAAACTGTATTTGCCCAAAGTCAGATGCTTGGATGCATTGAGGTGCAGAGGAATGTCGCTGGTGGAACTCTCTGACCAGTCATGGGGCATTCACATTGGACTCTGTGACCCAAAAGTTCTCTTCATACCCATAACCCTTTTAGTGTACCAGGTATTCGGGTCTACCTCGATGTAAGTGGCTGTCTAAGATGGACTCAACCTTGTACTGAGGCTTGCCTTCGATGACTGTAGGCAGTGGGGGAGGTCATGTCATGCATCCAAAAAATGGATCTGTGGAGGCAGGCAGCATCCTTATGACATGGAAGACAGGGTGGAGTCTGGACATTGACTGTGGTAGCCATAGGTGGTAGGCATGTGATCTGATGCATCTAGTGATGAGGAATGGTCCAAGAAAGTGGTGGGCAAGTTTCTTGGATGGATGCATGGTGGAAATGTCACTATAGTCAAGGTAGACATAATCACCAACCTTATATGTGGGTGTGGGTGAGTGACACTGGTTGTAGAAGTGTGCCATATCATCCTTTGCTTTGGCCAACACTGACTTTGCCTCCTCCAAAGTGTCCTTCATCTGCTCTGTGAACTCATTCACCATCTCCAAGTGTGAGGGCACTTGTTGAGGCTCAAAGCCCATGCATGGGTGTCACCCTGTGTTGAGGAAAGGGAGTTTGTTGGATGGAAGAGTGGATGTGATTGTTGTATTCAAACTCAAGCATAGAGAGGAGATCTTCCCAATTGTCCTGTCACTCATTGACAAAGATGCAGATGTACTGGTCCAGTTCTTGGTTGACTCGCTCTGTCTGCCCATCTGTCTGTGGATGGTAGGCAGTCGAGGCAAGGAGTTTGATCCTCAGTAGGCAGTACAGCTCTTGGGTGAACTCTGCAATGAACTGTGGTCCTTGGTCACAGAGGAATGCACCAGGTAGTCTATGGAGCTTCTACACATGGTGCAAATAGAGTCGAGCTGCCCCAAGTGCAGTGACAGTCATATGAGTGGGGATGAAATGAGCTCGCTTCCCGGCAGAGTCAACTGTGCACATTGCTGCATCAAACCCATTGGACTCTGGTAGTTCCACCATGAAGTCCACACTGATGATGTCCCAATGATTCTCTGGAACAGGAAGGGGGTGTAACTTGCCCATGGGCTTGCACTGTGGAGTCTTGGTGCATAAGCAGAGATCACAGGTACAGCAGTACTGACCAATGAGTTGAGACATCTGGGGCCACCAATAATTCCATGATATGAGCTCCAGCGTCTTCCAATATTCAGGGTGGCCAGCAATGAGTGAGTCATGGTGCTGAGAGATAAGTTGTCATCGAAGCTGGGATCATTATGGATGTAGATGTGGTCATGGAAGTATAGAATGTCATTTTTTTCCACTCTGCTGCACAAAGCAAAGTAGTGGATCCCTTTCTCAGCTCCTTCACTGCCAGAGCCACAGCATCCTCATGTAAACCGCTATGGTTTGCATGACAAATGTCATGTAGGATACTGCACTCCTTACCCTCCAAGGTAACACCTTCTAGTGCACAGACTGTAAACAGATCAGGTTGCAACAACACAATACCTTGATTGTCATTGCTTTCATCCCCATGGTCCAGATGATGAGAGAGGGCATCAGTCTTTCCCATGCTGCATTCCAGACAATGATGCAGGGAGAAATCAAACCTGTAGAGGTAGAGGGACCAGTGGGCTTGATGACAAGTAAGCTTCTTGGCAGTCATAAAGTACTCGAGGTTCTTGTGGTCCATCCAGATCTCAACCTTATGTTGAGCACCCTCCAGGAAATGTTGCCATTCCTCCAACGCCCACATTATTGCCAGCATCTCCTTGTCATGGATCTTGTAATTGCATTCCACAGCACTGAGACTCTTTGAGTAGAAGGCGATGGGGTGCCATTTCTGGTCCTCGGAAGACTGTTGGGATAGTACTGTGCCCATTGCAAAGTCCAAACTGTCAGCTTCTACATGGAAGGGGAATGAGTCATCAGCAAAGGTGAGGATTGGAGTGGAAGTGACCATCTCTTTAAGCCTCTCGAACACTTTCTGCTGTGCATTCTTTCACTTCCATTCCTCCTTGCCAGTGAGATTGAATAATGGGCATGCATGGTGGGAGAAATCTTTAATAAAGCACCGATAGAAATTGATGAAGCCCAGGAAAGACTGCACCTCTTTCTGGTTCATGGGCATGGGCCAGGTTGTAATGCCAGCAACCTTGACTGGGTCCATCTCCACCTGCCCATCCAAGATAATCAGGCCCAAGTACTCAATTCGTGTCTTCTCAAACTCGCACTTGTCATGATGAAGATAGAGTTTGTGCTACTGAAGTCGCTCCAGTACCAGGCACATGATTTGATGATGTTCATCGATGTCCCAAGTGAAGATGAGGATGTCATCAAGATAGACACAGATGATGCCTTCCAGTATGAGATCATGAAAGATGTCATTCATCATGGTCTGAAAGGTGGCAGGACTGTTAGTGAGACCAAAGAACATGACAAGCAGTTCAAAAAGACAATGGTTCATGTGGAAAGCTGCCTTCCACTCATTCCCTTTCTTTATCTGTACATTGTTATAACCCCAGTGGACATTGAGCTTGGTGTGAAGTAACATGCCTCATGGAGTTGGTTAATGAGTTTGGATATGAGGGGTAGTGGATAACAATTCTTGACTGTGATGTTGTTGAGGCACCAATAGTCTTGAACCAGTCAAAGGGATCCATCCTTCTTCTTGACAAAGAAAAAGGGAGAGGCCATGGAAAATTTTAAAGGGTGGATATGACCCAAAGCCAAGTGTTCATTGATGAACTCGTTAAGTTGTCATTGTTCTTCAGGGGAGAGGAAATAAACCTTGCAGGAGGAGGGTGTGGCACCTGGCATAAGCTCAATTGCATGATTCCACAGCTTACAGCTAGGAAGAGAGTTAAAGGATTCCTTGGAGAAGACATCCTCAAAGGCATGCAGGTGAGGAAGCATGGAGTCAGTAAGGGATTTGGGTGCACTGTTCTTGTGGAAGGCCTCCACGAGGTGCTGGGAGATGTTCAAGGTGGCACACACCTCATGCAAAGGGTTAATAGCAGTGTAGAAAATTTGGTCACCTTCCTCAATCTCTTCCACCTCCTTATCATCATCGTCAGAGTCAGGTGCAAGATCTGGGATGTCTTCCAAATCCACATCAGCCACAGGCATTGGACCAGCATGACATTTTCAAGTGCGCTGTAAGTGGACCTTTTGCCCTCGACATTCCTGTCACCTTCAGTAAAGCAAGTATGACAATGAGAGGGACAATGACTCATCATGACTTCACCTGTCATCCAGTCGACCTCAGGATTGTGGTCATGAAGCCATGGGTAGCCCAAAATTGTCTCCTGCTTCCCCAGTTGGGTCACAGTGAAAAGAGCCCATTCACTATGATCCTTGTATCGGAGGACTAGGTAGACAACCTCCTGAATTGCCCCAGCTTCATTTGGGGAACCATCCACATTGTAGACAGGTATGGGTTGAGATAGTGAGTGGGTATTGAGTTATTTTTGTTGAGCCAGGTGCGAGTCAATGAAAAGGCCCATGGCACCCGAGTCTAGCTGGGCAGAGACACCAAGTACTTGCTCCATCTCCATGGTCTGCAGCTTAATCTTCAATTCTAGGGATTGTTGGAAGGGGGTGGATGCCACGTACTTGTGTGGTAGCTTATGCTCCCAAGATTTTAATCTGGGTAGAGGGAGGGGTAGAGAGGAAGGGGTAGATATATCTTTAGCCACTTCAGAGGGGTCTAGAGAAGGAATGGTCACAGAATAAGATTTATCCTCTAATGAATCAACAGACAGAACTTCAAAGTGGTTATGGACAGGCAACGAATGCATACTATTCACTCATCGTGGGTGGAAAAATCCTGTTCCTCTGCCTCTTTCTCTTTAACTTCCTCTTTCTCCAGGACTTCAACATCTGCCAGTGCCAACAGATCTTGGAGGAGCTAATCTCAGCCCTCAGGCAGGAGTTTATGGATGTCTTGGCAGTGGGGACAATTTCAAGCCATGTGTCCAGTTTCCCCACAGTGGTAGCAGAGATCTAGCCTGCAAGGTCAGCTACAGGCAGCATCAACATCCATTGGAGCAGGGGTGTTGGAGCTCAATGCCATGGGTTGGTGTATAGGGATGGAATTAGCATGAGGAGGTGCTCAATTAAAGGTGTGTGGTGCATGGGTGGTGGTAGGAGTGCAGAAAGCCACAGTAAATGCTGCATTTGTGAGTCAGTTCTCATCACAGAGGGAAGCAGCCTCATATGAGCACTTATATTATCATCTGCTGGGCATCCTTCCAACATCTGTGCAATCTGGTCTTAAATTTCCCAATTAAGACCTCTACAAAACTTCACCACCATGGGTAACCTACTCCCATACCTCGCCATGTCCACCAGGTCTCAAAACTCATCAATGTAGTTGTCTACAGATTGATGCGCTTGGCAGTAGGAGGTGGATTCAAGGTGCATTATGGCTCATTGACATTCATTGAGGGGGAAGAAGTGTTGTATGAACTTGTCACAAAAGTCCTCCCAGGTAGAAAATGGAAGGGAGCCATGCTCCTTGGTTTGACATAATATATGGTCAATGTAGAGATAGGTGCACTCAGATTTCATGTACATGAGGGCCCAATAACTTTTAGCAGTGATGATACTCGACCTGGAAACCTAGCAAAAACCTGTTAAAAGGCTTATAAAGTATGACTCAGGCTAGAGAAAGGGTGTGAGTCGGTACTAAATATTACCACTAGTACCAGAATGTTGTTTTTAATGATGCGAAATGGTAAAGGATGTGACGAATAGTCTTTAAAAGTGTACAAAGATGTTTGAAAAAGTTTGAAATAAATTCGAAGACATGCGAAGTAGTTCAAATTAGGTTTGAATGGGTTCGAAGCTGTTCAGGTGAGTTTGAGGAGGTTTGAAGGTGTTCGACTGGTGTCAAGATATGTTTGGCAAATGAATATAGCAATTAAGAAGTGGTTTTTGAGTGGCAATAGGCGATGATGAGTTGAGAGCAAATATGAAAGTTTGAGGAAGTTTACGATATTTCGCAGAACTTCAGAGATACAATGCAAGGTAAGACTCAAGAGAACTGCTCTTAAATCTGACTGTAGTGGAGAGGGTAACTTATTCTCTGTTTTTCTAAGTAACTAGCACAAGTTTATATACATTTTTGAAGTGATAGTACTAAAAGAGAATTAAAACCTGTGTAAAACATGAGGCAATATATCAAACAATGAGGACTTTGTAGATCATAAAATAAATAAGAAATAATAAATAATTGAAACATACATGCCCCCATATGGTAAATGTACTTATCTTTTGCTTCAATATATCAATGAAACATAAAACCACACTTATCACATTCTAAATCTCTTGTAATCTCTCCTGTCTGGTAGTGCTTGATATGTGATGGAATAGCTTGTTCCGGTTGTGCAGCATGTATTGAAAGGGTCTTAGAAACAGCTATGCAGTGGCCGATGTTATTCGAAGTAGTATGAAGTTGTTCAAAGTGTCATGAAATTGTTCAAAGTCGTTCAAAGTCATTCGAAGTAGTGTGAAATAAATCGAAAAGAATTTGAAGTCAATTTCATAATGTTTGTAGCAGTTTGGAGGGTCTGTCATAGTGTGTCAATACAATTGGAAACTTTCTCCAGACCTTAGAGTGCACATTGGACCTATCAGCAGCATCATCCACAAATTGGTTTGGGCATAGACTGATGTACAACTTGCAGGAATTGAGGAAGGCACATCCATGGGAACATGTGCCATTGAATTATCCAGGAGGCATGGATTTAAGGTGTGCATTTTTGCTTGGGCACATATTGGGTGGCACATGCACATTTGGTGCACTAGGGGTTGAAATTGGCAGTGTGGGGTTCGACTGGAGGGTTCTAATGAAGGTTTCAATGGTAGATGTAAGTGTATCAATTTGTGCATAAATTCCAGCAACATCGCCTTCAAGCACATCAATGTGCTCTGGGGTGTCCATAGCGCTAGGTGGTGGGTTGGGTGAAAGGCAGTGCACACCAAAGGCAGGAGTGTCTGGGATGGTGTGTAGGGAGTCTGTGGAGCTCTGGGATGAGCTAACAGAGGGGAATCCAAAGTTAATATTATACTACATAATACAGACACTTCAGGTACACCTAACAGAGGGGAATCCAAAGAGAAAACTCTAAGGACCCATCTGTTGATGCCCAGTATATGTGATAGAGCTGAAAATCAAATAGTAAGCTAAAAATAGCAAAAAGGCAGAAATAGGCAGATTAAGCTGTGGGATGATGTCACCTGGATGGATAAACATCCATAAGGGGTCCCACCTCTAAGAATAGAACTGTCAACATGTACCAACATGGAAAAACCAGAATATAGCAATAAAATAGGAATAAATCATAGAAAATCATAGAAAAAGCAGAATAGAGTGAAATAATATATATATAAAGTATGGGACAATTGCAGAAAATTGCCCAGATGCCTGGGGCACCTTCCTTTTCCCCTACAGGAGAATTCCAAGTGAAAGGGGCCAGAGAAAACTTGGCTTCAACTTGTAAAAAGTTGCACCCTTCTCCTCATCAAGTGTTCTATTTCAAGACAAAGGCTAGCAGAATAAGTTCAGGTTTCCAGAGGATATTTAGAGAAGAGGATTAAGCAGAGGTTCAAGATGGAATAAGGATTAGGTTATTGTGACTAGGTCAGGAAACATCAGAAGGGATTAGAGAATAAGTTGATTAGATTTGGTTGACAAGACTTTGAGACTTTGTCAATTAAGCTTTGTTGTTACTTTGTTGATTTACAAAACTGAGGTACAAACTAAACTATGGGCAGTTAAATATTGAAGGCCAGAGGAATAACAAAAAATATGGAAGTTTACTAACAGATCTTTGTAAGTGTCCATGACTATTATTTGTAAGACTCTATTAGAAATAGCATTCAATGAGTAAGCAAATGATTACTAAGGCACATGAAAACTTGTCTGGTAACTTAGGAGAATGGTGGCCAGAATAACTAGCAAAAAATGTTGGAAAAGATATTGGAAAATGTTGGGGATTATCAGGAATCTGATCAGAAGAGTCAGGTCTTAACAAGGGGAACTGGTGCACCATATGCCAGTAAGTTCTCTATCTCATCAAGTATTATCAATATCTAACTATGCTTCTTAGATCAGCAGGTGTCATCACAAAGAACTGCTTCTTCACTGAAAGTATCTTAACTTTGCATACCCATATCACAAGGTGTGCCATTGTTCTAAATTCACTTTCTATTCATATTACTAACTAAAGCTCTAATAGACACCCTAACCAAGTAAAATTATACATGAGGCAGTGCAATAAGTTGAACATCACCACCAACCATTTGCACTTTTTGCCAATTACTGATGTTCAGCTGACCCTCCCTTTCTGAGAAGGATGGATATCCCTCACCAAACCAAGGTTTGCTCAGAAATTCTTTACCAGGCTCATATTGCAAGTAAGCATGTGTAAAACCTTGGCACACATTGAGGGGAAGGTTTCATTTACCTTCAACACCTGGACCTCTGATGTGCAGGATCCATATGTCTCTGTTACAGGTCACTACATTACAGCACCTGAGGATCAACCCCAAGAGTGGGTGCTCAAGTCAGAGCAGCTCACATTCACATATTTTGAGGGTAACCACTGAGGTGCTAATATGGCAAATGTCCTTGTTCACATAGCTGATTGCTACTATGACCTGCGCAATAAGGTATTCATCATTTCCTGTTCAATCATTTTGCCTGACACTGCTACTTGAGGTGGGCTGGTTCACTGCTGACAATGCAGTGAACAATGGAGTTGCTCTGCAAGAGTTCAGCATACTGCTTCATGATCTTCTGTTCAATGCTGAGCAGCATTATATATGGTACTTCTACACCAACATTCTTCAACCAAAGCCTAATCTAACTGCTTTTACAGATGCATGGAGCATCATGTGCATCTCTCAGCTAAGGCTTTTGTACAGGCTGTCTCACTCTCATCCATCCAAGAAATCCTCAAGATGAAGAGAGCTCTTAACATTGCAAGCAATGATGGTTCTGGCACATTTGATTGCAAAGAACTCAATATGCATCTTGGCACTTTTGATTTTGACAACAACAATAATGATGAGGAACATAGAGGTGATGATGGTGAGGATGAGGAGCTCCTGGAAACAGATGTGGGTGCTGCAGACTCCATTAGAAAGGCTCTTTTTCTCATAAAGCAGGTATGTCTATCACAGTTGCTACAATCTTCAATGGCATTCACATGTGACTTTAGATTCATGCATCTCCTCAGGCTTGGGCATTTTCAATAAGTCTTGCCAGCAGGTTTAAGTATCTATTCTGCAGCTTCTCCTCTGTATTCATACTTGCTGGGCTTCTCTGTATTCATTTCTCAACAGGTTTCTAATTTTAAAAAAGGTTTGACAGTCCTCAGTTGATGTATCAATTACTATATCTGATGTGACATGATTAGGGAGTAAACCACTTTGTCCAGCTGGCTGATGATAGTGATGAGGCACCAAATTGAAAGGAAAGCTATACTTAGACTTTCATCTTTATAAGCAGGACTGGGCCATGATGGAGCTCATTCATGAAGTTCTCCAGGTATATACCCACTTCAAATTGTGAAGCACCCAACTTGATCCTGTTATCCCAGAAACCTGCAATGGCTAAACAAGTACTAGTGAACCTACTGTATGGTGCACAATTTCTGTTCTTGAGTTTCTCCTCTGATCATGGGAGAATATAGTTTCTCGAGGTTGAACATGCAATACACATGGGTCTCAAGAACATCATCATTGACAAGTGGTATGGCAAAGTAAATAACACAGATACTTTCTTTATTTGTCTCAGTGATATGGCTCCCTATTGCCCTGTGCTCATACTATAGCATTTTTTGCAATTGTGCACACCTCTTGGACAACTTTTACTCAATTTGCACGGTGTACTTCTGCATGCCTTTGTGCATTTTTGTAAGGGCAACCTCAAGCCTCACTTAGAAGTTACAGTAGCTCACAAAACTGTCCCAATATTTGGTCATTTTTGACAGATGCACTTGGTGTGGAGTGATGACATAATCTAGGGTCTTGGCACTCATGTCCCATAAACTACATTGTCCCAGCTTTCTAAAACACCTTGGGTCATGTTATTTGGATAAAAACTCATGGAGTAATGAGCCAAACCAAGTCGGGAATCATTAGGACAGTTTTGTGAGCATCTATTATTTTGCTGTCTAGTACTTGGTATGACCCCCACCTGCCTTGATAACTGCCTGTATGTGCCTGGGCATACTTTCTATGAGGCCTTGACATACCTCTGGTGGAATTTCATTCCACTCATCAACCAATCTGTCCCACAATTCATGTGCTCCTTTGGATGGAGTTTCATGCTTGCGAAGTTGTCATTTGAGATGTTCCCAGAGGTGTTCAATGGGATTAAGGTCTGGAGACTGTGCTGGCCATAATAGAACTTGGATATCATTGTCTTCAAACCATTGTGTGGCCTTCCAAGATGTGTGTTTGGGGTCATTGTCCTACTGAAAGTACTGTTCACCCTCCTCCATCTCCAGCTTTTCAAAGCTTTCCACCACCCCATCATCCAAAATCTGACAATACTGGACAGCATCCATCTTTCCCTCAACCTCTATAAGCATTCCCACACCATTCCAACCCATACACCCCTATACCATCAGATTATTCCCCCCTCCATGCTTTACTGTTGGTGAGGTGGTGCAGTCTGAGATGGATTCCCCCCTTTGTTTCCATACATACACCTTCCCATCTGACCCAATCCTGTTTATCTTGGTTTTATCTGTCCACAAGACCTTTTTCCAATCAGCTACTTTTTCATGTCATTGTGCAAACTCCAGCTGCCTCTGACAATGAGTCTTCTTCAACATGGGTACTTTCTTCTTTGTGGCAGAGTGGAAACCACTCTCCTGAAGTGCCTGTCTGACTGTTTGTGGGTGGACAGAGTGTGGAATAGTAGAACTAATAAAATGAGTAGCCTGAACAGCAGTGTCCAGCTTCCCTGATTGAATTTAATGAATAATGAATGTTTTGTCATGAGCAGAAAGCTTGGAAGGACATCCACCAGGGTTGTTTTCTTTGTTTGTATTCATATGTTTCTTAATTCTACCCACAGTAGATGTCCCCAGACCAGTCCTTCTCTCAATATCTCTGACAGAATATCCCTGTTCAAGCAAAGAGATAACAGAAGCATGGTTGGCAGTAGAAGTGGCTTTCATGGTAGTGGTAAGAGGTCTAATTGAATTTCAACATGTCAAACTAATACAAATAGTGTCACATGACATTTTTTATGGTTCCCACAGTCACTTAAAGCATTATTTCAGCTGCAAAAGTGGGAAAACATCTAAAATAATAGATGCTCACAAAACTGTCCCAATGAGTCGCAACTTGGTTTTGCTCATTACTCCATGAGTATTTATCCAAATCACATGACCCAAGGTGTTTTAGAAAGCCAAGATGATATAGTGTGTCAGACAGGAGTGCCAAAACCAGGGATTATGTCATCACTCTGCACCAAAACCATCTGTCCAAACAACTAAACATTGGAACAGTTTTGTGAGCCACTGTAGCTAACAGAGGGGAATCCAAAGTTAATATTATACTACATAATACAGACACTCTAGGTGCACCTAACAGAGGGGAATCCAAAGAGAAAACTCTAAGGACCCATTTGTCGATGCCCAGTATATGTGATAGAGCCAAAAATCAAATAGTAAGTTAAAAATAGCAAAAAGGTGAAGATAGGTGGATCAGGCTGTGGGATGATGTCACCTTGATGGGTAAACATTTAGAAGGGGTCCTGCCTCTAAGAATAGAACTGTCAACATGTACCAACATGGAAAAAAAGCGAAATATAATAATAAAATAGGAATAAATCATAGAAAATCATAGAAAATGCAGAATAGAGTGAAATAAAATATAAGAAAATATGGGACAAATGTAAAAAATTTCCCAGACACCTGGGACACCTTCCTTTCCCCTTAAATTACCCCCCTTCTATGATGCATCACCCTGATGCATTCAAAACCATATTTGCCCAAAGTCAGATGCTTGGATGCGCTAAGGCACGGAGGAATGTTGCCGGTGGAACTCCCTAACCAGTCATGGGGCATTTACATCGGACTCTGCAACCCAGGAGTTCTCCTTGGACCCATAACCCTTCCAGTGCACCAGGTATTTAAGTTTACCTTGACTCTGTCGATGCCCAGTATACAGTGACTCACAAAACTGAGTCAATGTTTTGCACTTTTTAATTTATTGTTGAATAACTTCCCATAAACAACAAAACCAAACAAGGTATTGGTGTACCGAACAACATACATGATCAGGGCTACCAAACAAACAAAGAATTATGTAATTTTAATTATCCCTCATGCAGATATGATTATTTTAATTCAGGGACTCATTGACTCAGTTTTGTGAGGTGGTATCAATATTATGATAAATTGTAATTATAGTATTTTGTATGACCTCCCTTGGCCTTAATAACTGCTCCCAACCTTCTAGGCATGCTTTCAATCAAATTCTGACACACCTCTGATGGAATATTATTCCACTCTTCCACTACTCTTTCCCATAACTCCCAAATTCCTTTTGGCGCTGTTGGATACTTGTCTAACTGGTTCTTGATGTGAACCCATTGATGTTCAATAGGGCTGAGGTCTGGAGATTGGGCAGGCCAATCCAGAAGAGTAATATTGTTGTTCTCCATCCATTTCTTGGCCTTTTTTGAGGTATGCTTGGGGTCATTGTCTTGTTGAAAAATCACCTCTTCTCCAGAAATTCCACTCTCCTCCAAGCTAGGCAGCATATGGTCCTTCAAAATGGACACATACTGGTCAGCATTCATCCTCCCCTCAACCTCTGCAAGATGCCCCACTCCATTCCATCCCATACACCCCCATACCATAATGTTTCCTCCCCCAAATTTGACAGTTCCCTGCACCTCTCTCTCAATCAGCCCCTCTCCCTTCTGTTTCCAGACCCACTCTCTCCCATCTGACCCAAACCTGTTAATTTTAGTCTCATCTGACCAAATAATTCTTCTCCAGTCCTCCACAGTCCACTCTCTATACTTCTGAGCAAAAGCCAATCTTGCTTTCCTATGCCTTATACTAAGCAAAGGCTTTTTCTTCTTCACCACAGCCTTGAATGAGTTTTTTCTGAGAACTCTTCTGACTGTTTCTGAGGAGACTGGAGTGGGGATGATGCTGTTGATGTAATGGGTGGCCTGAACAGCATTTGCAGCCTTGCCAGTGGTGATTTGGGTAAGGATGGCTCTCTGAGAGGTAGATGAGAGCTTAGAAGGACGACCGCCAGAGGGGGAATCCAGGTTTGGATGGAGAGCCCTGAGTGTTCTGGATACACTAGACTGGCTGAGGTTGAGTTTAGAGGCAATATTGTGGGTAGAATAATGATTGGAGGCCAGGGAAAGAATGTTTTCCTTCTGAGCAGAGGAGATAGGATGCATTGGAGAATATTGAAGTATGAAGAATGCTAGTCCTAATTAAATACTATAATTTAAGGTCCCATCAAGGGTCACATCACCTTAGAAACCATCTGTCAAGTTTTTGACATTATACAGTTGGTGGAGCATCAGATTCTAATATTTCTGACTACCCCTCACAAAACTGAGTCAATGAGTCCCTGAATTAAAATAATCATATCTCCATGAGGGATGATTAAAATTACATAATTCTTTGTTTGTTTGGTAGCCCTGATCATGTATGTTATTCGGTACACCAATACCTTGTTTGGTTTTGTTGTTTATGGGAAGCTATTCAACAATGAATCAAAAAGTCCAAAACATTGACTCAGTTTTGTGAGTCACTGTATGTGATATGCAGCAATTGAGTGCTGCCAGATTATTCATTAATCAATTCTTAATTACTGGAAATGGTATTCACACATGTAAACTGCCACAACCTATAATGGTGTACATATTGACAGTATGATTAATTGTGGAGGAACTGTTAAGGAGGTGACAATGATACTGAAGTATCAGGATCATCAGGAACAAGCTATATTTGAGGTGTGCAACCTTGGGAAGAGTCATGTGTACCTTCCCAGTTTTCCAATTAATTTCTGGGTTATGCTTTCATAACCATGGACATCCACAGATGTTTGAAGGACACCTAGCAGATGATGATATAAATGCTTGGTAGGAGGCTGCTTCCCTCTGTGATGAGAACTGACTCACAAATGTGGCATTTACTGTGGCTTTCCACTCTCCTACCATCACCCATGTTCCCCACACCTTTAACTGAGTATTTCCTCATGCTAATCCCATCCCTATGTGCCAACCTGGAGCATTGAGCTCCGACACCCCACTCCAATGGATGTTGATGCAGCCCATAGTTAAGCTCGCAGGCTAGATCTCTGCTACTGCTGTGGGAAAACCAGACATATAACTCAAAATTGGCCTCACTGCCAAGACATCCATAACCTCATGCCTAAGGGATGAGATGAGCTCCTCCAAGACCTGATGGCACTAGCAGATGTTGATGGCCTGGAGAAAGAGGAAATTAAAGAGGAAGAGGTGGAGGAACAGGATTTTTCCACTCACAATGAGTGAACAGTATGCCCTCGTTGTCTAAAGAATGTAATGTGTATGGGAGATGAGGACATGCCAAATAGGGAAAATGCTGTAAAAGTGGAGAAGCCAGTGGAGAAGTGGGTACCAAAAGCCCACCATAAATATTTGTCAGTCTTTCAGAAGAAGGAATTGGAGTGGATGCCAGTGCGAAAGCCATGGGATCATGCAATTGAGATGAAGCCAGGATTTGTGCCAAAGAAGTCAAATGTCTACCCATTATCTCTGATGGAACAAGAAGAAGTGGATGCATTCCTTAATGAACAATTGTGCAAGGGATACATATGACCTTCAAAATCACTGCAGACATCACCAATATTCTTTGTACCAAAAAAAAATCAGAGGAAGAGGATGTGTACAGATTATAGGTATCTGAATGAGTGGACAGTGAAGAATGTGTACCTTTTGCCATTGATCTCAGAGATAATTTACAAGGTGGGAAAGGCCAAAGTCTTTACAAAATTGGATTTATACAACAATGTACAAATAAAGAAAGGAGATGAGTGGAAGGCAGCATTTGCCATGCATCGAGGATCCTTCGAGCCACTAGTCATTTTTTTTGAGATGACCAATAGTTCCCCAACTTTCCAAAATATGATGAACAACATTTTCAAGGATGTAATAGACAAAGGTGTGGTAATAATATTCATTGATGACATTTTGATATTCATGGAGAATGAAGAAAATCATGAGGTGATAGTGCAGGAGGTGTTGAGGAGATTGGCAGAGAATGATTTAAACTGAAGAAGTGTGTATTTGGAGCAAGCAAGATCGAGTTCTTGGGATTAAAGATTGGTCCAGATGGAATCAAGATGGATCCTATCAAGGTACAGACAATTGTTGATTGGCCCATGCCCACCCATATTAAGGAAGTTCAGGCTTTCTTGGGACTCACAAATTATTATTGTTGCTTTGTTCATAATTTTTCCAAAATTGCTGCACCCTTACACAACCTTATGTGAAAGGGAGTGGTGTGGAGATGGGGAGAACAACAGCAGACAGCATTTGAGGAGTTGCAGAGGAAGTTTGTGGAAGAGCCAATATTAGCCCCAGTAGATTTCACATGTCCTTTATGAGTGAAATCAGATGCATCCAACTTTGCTACTGGAGCAGTATTATCAATGTTATGTGAAGATGACAAATGGCATCCTTGTGCATATTTGTCCCAAGGGTTGAATGATGTGGAGAGAAATTATGATGTGCATGATAAAGAGATGTTGGGAACAATACAAGCATTGGAGGCATGGAGACATTATTTGGAGGGATGTATGTGTCAGATCGAGATCTGGACAGACCATCAAAATCTGCAGTACTTCATGTCCGCTAAAAAGCTTAGCCATCAAAAAGTGCATGGGGCGTTATTCCTATCACGTTTTAATTTTCACTTGGTCCACAAAGTGGAAAGCTTGATGAGGAAAGCAGATGCATTATCCAGACAAACTGATCATAAAAGGGGGGGTGGAGGAGGACAATAGAAATATTACCCTACTCAAACCTGAATACTTTCACATTTGTGCTATGCATCAAGGGCATCTATTGGTGGATAGCTCAGAGACAGAAATGTTGTCTAAAACTAGACAATGTTCAGAAATGGACGATAAAGTGGTGGAAGCTGTGAAAGCTTTGAGGAGAGAGAAGAAAGGTAATATTAAAGGAGATGAATGGGTTAAAGAACAAGGATTAGTGTTGTTCAGAGGAAAGGTATATGTACCGAAGGATCAAGATTTATGAAGGGAGATTGTATGGTTACATCATAATACACCAGCTGCTGGACATCCAGGAAGGTGGAAGACATTGGAATTGGTAATGAGAAATTATTGGTGGCCTGGAATTTTGAAATATGTGTTGGGGTATGTGGATGGATGTGATATGTGCATGAGGGAAAAAAAATTTCCAGAAAAGCCTGCAGGGAAATTAATGCCGAACCCTATACCTAAAGTGCCATGGCGAGATATATCGATATATCTGTAGACTTTATCACAGGATTACCTGAAGCTCAGGGATACGATGCAATATTTGTAGTATGCAACTGCTTTACAAAGGAAGTTCATATTATTTCTACTACTGCAGAAATCTCATCATCGGGCTTGGTGTGCCTCTATCTAAATCAGGTATGGCAGTTACATGGATTACCTGATATGGTTATCTCTGATCATGGATCACAATTTGCTTCTGCATTTATGCAAAAGTTAAATAACATATTGGGGATTCAAACCAAGTTATCTACAGCATATCACCCATAAACTGATGGGCAGACAGAGAGAATGAATCAGGAGTTGGAGCAGTACCTATGCATGTTTGTCAATTACTGACAGACTGAATGGCCTGAATGGTTAGCAATTGCTGAATTTTCTCACAATAATAAATTTTATTCAGCTACTCGCATGTCACCCTTCTTCACTAATTATGGGGATCATTCCAGAATGGGAATAGAACCTCAAAGGGAAGTCAAGGTACAGTCAATGGAGGACTTTGTATCCAAAATGCAAAAGGTGCAGGAGGAAGCAGAGGCAGCATTGATGAAAGCACATGATGATATGATGCAACACATGGATCATACTCAAGCTGTTGCTCCAGAGTACAAAGTTGATGACTTTGTATGGCTAAGTACCAAGGATCTAAATATTCCATGACCTTCAAAAAAGCTCATGGAGAAGCAAGTTGGCCCATATGTGATTTCTAACATAATTTCGCCCAATGTGGTAATGTTAAAATTACCTCAATCATTCTAGATTGATCCTGAAATTAACATTTCCCATTTATGCCCTTACTGCCCACCTGCTATTCCTGGTCAACAAACTACTCTGCAACCTCCAATAATGGTAGAAGGTGCTCCAGAATATGTAGTAGAAAAAGTTTCAGACTCACATCTTCGATGAAATAAATTGGAGTTCTTAATCAAGTGGAAGAACTACACTGACGAAAATAATTTATGGGAACCTAAGGAGAATTGTAAGCGAGTGCATCAGGCAATCACCCAATTCTTTAAATGTAATCCAAAGGCTCTGCGTCACATTGCTAGAATGGTGTATGAGGAGATGAATTTCCAGCCTTACCAGAATTTCACAGAAGGGACAGATGCAATATTTTCTCGCCTGGAAGTCAAGGCCTAAAAGGGGGATAATGTTAGGAAACAGTCTCCTAACATGCCTATTACATAATAATATTTTATTTTATTTTATTTTATTATGTCAAATTATGCTACCAAATGCCTACAAATGCTACATTTGTCAGTGTGGGAATTGTATATTTACACACATCAATATGTATGCACCTGTATGCATGCATTGGTAACAACACAGTACAATATATGTAACATAGTATATAAATCTTAAATATACACCTGGGGGACCTCAGTTGAGTTCTCTTAGGTATTCCATCTACAATAGTGGTGCAAAACACCTTTTTCAGCCAACTCATCTATTTTTAACCTCTTGCATCAGAACCATCAAAACCCCCCATCACACATGCATGTTTCACCCCCTTCTTGTAGGAGAGCCTGCATGGTCCAGCTAGCAGATAAGTGGGTGTCACCTAACAATCACCACATTCTTTGCCACCTTCAAATCTTGCAGTGCTTTTACCAGATTCTATCTCTACACATCCAAATTCACCTACTATGGCTACCATGCACATGCTGTCTGCATCTAACTAAAATGTGCCATGCTTTGACCCTGCAAAACTGCATGAACTCCAGAAGTACTTTGATGAGATTGTCCAACATCTCTGTGATTGTAACATCACTGATGAGATTGATAAAAAGTTCCACACTGTGCGCTATTTGGACAGCAACACTGCTGACACTTGGAAACTGCTACTGGAGTATATCGCAACTTATAACTATAGTGCAGGCAAAGACACTGTTTTAAAGCTTTATCCTGGTTTCAGAGATGGTGTAAATGGAGTATCAGCAACCTAGACAAGCTGAAAAGCTGCAGGTGCATTGGTGAGTCCAAAGAGAACCACCAGCCACTTGAAGGACCCATAGCGGGTCTGGAATGTCATTTTCCATTCATCACCATCGGTGATGCGAACCAAGTGGTAAGCATGTCAGAGGTCAATCTTAGTGAAGATATGGGATTTGCAGGGCATGTCAAGGAGGTTGGAGATTAGCAGGAGCAGGTAGCAGTCCTTCTTTGAAATGTGATTGAGGCCCCAGTAGTTGACACAAAGCCAAAGTGTACCATCCTTCTTCTTGACAAAGAGTATAGGAGTGCCATGAGGTGATTTGGAGAGTCAGATGAAGCTGGAGCAAATATTCTCTTCAATGAACACTCACAGGGCCTTGAGTTTGGATGGGGAGAGGGAGTACATATGGCCTGGAGGTGGGGGCACATTATCTTCCATTTCTATCTTTAGGTCATAAGGGTGGTGTGGAGGAAGGGTGTCTGCCTTCTGTTTATTGAAGACATCAGCAAACTCATGGTACTCTTCAGGGATATCCAAAAGGTCCACTGGATTTCTAGTGACAGCCAAGGATTTGGCTGTAAGGCCTTCCAGGGAAAAGATCATCTGAAAAGCAATAGCTCCAGGAAGTTTGCTGGTGCACATGTAAGCAGCAGCATTGATAAATGAGATTTCAGGAGGGAAGTGGGTTTCTGCTGGAAGATTCATAGGTGACTCAGAAGTCAGAGGGTTAGAAGATGTTAGGGGTGCTGGACCTCTATGATCTGCAAGGCAGAAAGTTATTTGGCCAGAAGACCAGTCAATCAATAGATTGTATTGCTTCAGCCAGTTATGACCAAGGACTACAGAACAGGAAGAGCCAAGCAGGGTTACATAAAATGTCAGATTGAACACTTCACCAGATGGAAAAGTGACTGAGAGTTTCACAACTTGCATAATGACAGAGTTACAAGTTCCATCGAATAGTCAGAGTCTGATTGGCAGGATGGTTTCCATGCTGAAATAATTTTCCAGCACAAAGGAGGAGTTGAGGAAACAATGGGATGAGCCAGAATCGATAAGGGTTCAGGTTTGTATGGAGTTGTCAGAAATGGATAGAAGGATGGTAAGGGATTCAGAATCGGAAAGAGTGGATGCATTGAGACAAACATAAGCAGCCAGCTGGAAAAGGTCAACACAACCCTCAGCCCCATTGGCATATTCCTGAGGGTTGCAGACTATTTTTTTGATTCTGTGGAATCTGGCATGTATTCAGAGACTGTGGCTGTATGGGCTTTCATGGCTTTGTACTTGCCACAATTACCGGATAGATATCCCTCTTTACTGCAATAGAGGCAAAAACCTTCCTTCATCCAGCACTCACATTCTTCTGTGGTTAGTTTACCATTCTTCCCCAACTTGTCAGAGATGGAGTCCTTCAGCCTGTTGCTCTTAAATCCAGAGGAGCTGCCAGTCAAGGATTGATTAGTGCAATTAGAGTTGGATGGGTTCTGTGATTGGACTGATTGCTGGAGCTGGAGTTGAAATTAGGATTGGAGTTTGGGGAACCCTTGGAGTCCTTCTTTCTGGAGTTTCCAAAATTTCCAGAGGTCTTGGCATCAATGCAACTCTCTTCTTCCTGCATCTAGTAAATGTTGTCAGCATCTTGGGGCTTGAGCTGCAAGGCTGCCAAAGTGTCAGGCTTCCCACCCCACAAAATTTCTAGATGGAGGCAGAGCAGACGGCCACAGAAGTACTGGTCACAAAGGGCAGCTTCATTCCAGTCGACCCAGGAGGCTAGTTCCCAAAAGTCCACATTATACTTGATTATATGGCCTTTGGTTATTGTGAGCTCAGAGAAGGCTTTCTCAGTGTCCCCCAAAGGATCATGAGAGCCAAAATTGCTCTCTAGCTCCCTGAGGAATACCTCATAATTCCACATTCAGTAGGCAGAATTTGGCAGGTCATTGAGGCCAGGTTCAAACCAGCTGAGTGGTGATTCCTTGAGGTAAGAGATGATGAATAGGATCTTCCTTTCATCAGAAGTAAAGATATGAGGACGATCTTGGAAGTGGAGGTTGCAAGTGACTAGGAAGTCCCAATGTTTCTGGGTGTTGAAACCATCAAATGTGTTGGGTTCCCAAACTTTGATCTTATCAGGCTTAGGAGCTTGGTTCTGGCAAAGAGTGTGGAGACTGTTTGAGAGGTCAAACAGAGCATTGACAAATCTGTTGTCTGGGTCCAAGTTTCCACCTATAAGATGCTGATCTTTAGGGTCATCAGGATTGGGGTCATCCCCAGGGCCATCAGGACCACTAGGGTTGTCAGGTCCACCAGGAAGTCCATCCTCTTCACCTGTAGCTTCCTTGTCAGCAGGATTAGGTTGCCTGTTGTCCCCTACATAGTCGAGTGGAGTCAGAATCTGAGGGGGTTTCAAAGGCAAGTGCATAGACATGATGTTGGTGCTAATAGATGGTGCACCAGAGCCCCTCATCAAAATATGTTTGATGGTTGGACTGAGGCACTGAAAGTAGAAGTGGGTCTAGGAGCTGGGAGTAATAATTGTTGGATAGCTGATAAGCCTAATAGGGTGCCTCCACAGTAGGAGTTTCTTGTTGTCCACTGAGTTTGTGATTCTGTGTGGGACATAGAATAATCTTCAGAATAGTGTGATGATTGATGAGAGAAGTGTGAGTTTGCAAATACTGTCAAAGTTCAAGATCACTACTACCAAGGTCAGAACTTGGTCAGGAAAATACCAGACTTCCAGTTGGACCCAGTCATCAATGGTCAGAGGGTTTCAGAGGTTTCTGGGCAGAATCCACCAGGCTGTAGTAGGCCAGGTGAAAAGGCCAGAGAGGACTTGGCTTTAACTTATAAGAAGTTGCACCCTTCTCCTCATCAGTTGTCTAATTTCAGGTGGAGGGGTTTGGATATCCAGAGGGTTTCTGGATGGAGGGCAAGGATAGATTAAGTAGAGGTTTTACAGTTGATTTGAAGTTGAGAAGAGTCAAAGAATAAAGAGATTAAGTCAAGATTAAGTCGAGGATGATTTAGGATTGATATTAGACTGGAGATGAATAGATGAAGATACACATATATACATAGCAGATGTACATGCAATAATTTTCAAACTGAAGACTAAGGCTAAGCTATGGGCACTGAAATAATGAAGTCCAGAAAAATAATTGTCCAACCTGATTTTGAAGTCCCACATATATCAGCCAAAAAGTGAAGCAAACCAAGGGCAAGGAAAACCACAAAAACTGGAAAACCAGTGATAGCAGTGACTCAGGCTTGGGCTCAGGTTCAGACTCCAGTTCAGACTCAGATGGGAGTGGTGAAGGGCAAAATAAGAAGAGGAAGAAGGGTGTGAAGGTGAAGAAGGGAAAGGGGAAGCAAAAGCCTAAGGTGCACCCATACGACTGACTACAAGTCACTCCATGATCCCCAGCTAGCAATTACTTATTTCAAACAAAAAAACTGAACTCTGATGAAATTATTGCAAATGTAAAATGGCTTTGCAAATGCTGGCAGTGCAGCATCTCTGATGGCTCTGATGTTTGCTATTGATGAACCAAAACACTTTTTGTTTCACCATGAGCATTTTAGAACCTGAGTGCAAGTGCTGGTACATTGATTTATCCATTTGCAGATGGTTTTCCTCTGACTGATTCATGTAGTTGAAACATGATGACGACATCACAACCATTGAGAAGCCACCAAATCATAAAGCATTCCATGAAGTTTCTACTCACACATGATCTGATAGCTTTCCACTGCTAGAACATCAACTGCAAAATATAAAAAACACTCAAAACCCGGCCACCACCATGCCTGTCATTCACATTCACATTCCAGATGGCAATGGCCAGCAAACCCCTCCTTTTGTTCCCTCCAACCAGCCATCTTCATCTTCAATGCCACCAAGCATGGCTAAGCTCCTGAAGTGCCCAACATTGAACACCTTTGTAGCCTGTATGATCTTGGTACTGGAATTCTCAAATGGTTGAAGGGCAATGGCTATCAGAAGACAAAGACTTTCAAGCATATCACAATTGCAAGATTGCAGGAAATGTCATTCAAACATGGTGAGATTGCTTTGCTACAGGATGCAATAGATGAATGGGCCAATTCAGACTGATTTTGAGGTCTCATTGAGGAAGCCAAGCTGATCCTATGTGTATTCTGCCATGCAATAAACAAATTCAGCCTGTTTGTCTTCATTGCACTCTGCTGCAATTCACTTCAGCTTCTTTATAGAGTACCCAGCCCTAGCAAGCTCTCAGAGAATGGTAGAAAAATGAACTGAAGTGGTTCTCATGGAGTATTAGGAAACAGCCCCATTACCTAATTAAATTTTATTTTATTTTATTATGTCAAATTACACTACCCTACACTGAAGAATGCTATACTTTGTTAGCATGAGAATTTTATTTGCACACATCAATATGTACATGCATGTACAAGCACATCAGTGACAACATTGTACAATACATGTAACATACATAGTATATAAACCTTAAATATACACCTAGGGGACCCTAGTTGTGTTCTCTTAGGTATTCCATCCACACTTGTGGTGCAAAAAGCCTTTCTCAACCAACTCATCTATTAATAACCCCTCACATCAAAACCATCAATTCCCCCATCATGCATGCAGATCCTGCCCCCCTTCTTGTGGAGAGAACCCACACAGTCCAGCTAGCAGATAGTGGGTGTCACCCTAACATGAAGAAGATCTGCGAGTTCATCAAGGAACCAATCTGGACAGTGATGGACAAGGCACATAAGATATTGAAGATCATCAAATACAAGAAGGCAAGGGCAACCATGTAATCCATGTGTATATTTGATGACATCACCAGTTTATCTCCATAGGCTGAGCACATGATAAAACATTTCTTCTGAGATCTACACAGTTTTTGAGTGTTTCAAGTTCACATTTGTAGAGATTCATTGCTGCTAACTTGAGATCTTGGTGATAATGCTCAACCTGGAAACCTAACAAAAACCTGTTAAAAGGTCTAAGAAGTATAACACAGGCTAGAGGAAGGGTGTGAGTTGGTACTAAATATCACAGCTGATACCCAAAAGTCATGGTTAGTGGTGTGGAATGGTCAGACATGTTATGAATAGTCTTTTGGAGCATACAAAAAGGTTCAAAAGCCATTCAAAATATGTTCAAAAAGGTTTGAAGTAGTTTTGAGGATGTTTGAAATGGTTCAAGAAGCTTCAAAAGAGTCTGGCTGGTGTTGAGGTATATCGAGGAGTGAATATAGCGAATGAGAAGTGTTTTTCAAGAGATGATGGGCGATGTGTGATAAGTCAAGGAGCGAATACAAAAGTTTGAAGAAGTTCACAATATTTTGCAGAACTTAGAGATATGACATGAGGCTAAGACTCAAGAGAATGGTGATAGGTCCATTGCATGCTCTAAGGTCTGGAATGAGTCCCAACCATATTGCCACATTCTTACAGATGCTCCAAACTGCTATGAACACTACAAAATCAATTTCGAATGATTTTGCAACACTTTGAATGCTTTTGAACAACTTTGCACCACTTCGAACAACATCAGCCACCATATAGCTGTGATTGTTCCCAATGCCAGTCCCAATGCCACTCTTGGTCCCAGTCCCATTCCCATTCCCGATGCCAGTTGCAATCTCTGAGTGGCATACATATCCATTACCCTAACATCTGTTAGCCTTAGCATTTCTGCTGTGGACTTGTTAAGACAGAAAGAGATGACCAGACTGGGGATTGAACCCAGGACCAACTGGACATATACCAGATGCTCTACCAACTGAGCTATCAGGTCTTACTGGGTTCAATACAACAATGTGATATGAATTAGACACTATTGATGTAACCACCACTTGACCACTGTCAATATTACAGCAGGGGGGAATTAACTGCATCCAGTTTGTCTGTTAAGGAGCAAGCCTCCATATTACATAATCACCAAACAATGTGTCAGATTACACAATCCAACATGACTTCATCCTCTCATCATTCGACTGCCTGTTGACCAAAAGCTGCTCTCAGTTCTGCATGGTGCTTGCCGAGCTGTGTGGATATCTCAAGGGCTTCTTGAGATTTTGAGCACAGTGTGACTGTCATGCTGAGCATTTTCTTGTGATTTGAATCTGTAGCATGATCATCAAGCATTTCAGCCTGATGTGGCAATATCGCTGTTCTGACTGTTGGGGAAATGGAATTCAGCGATGACCACAAAGACTTGAGTATTTCCCCTGCTACAATGCCAGACCCTGGAATGAAAGATGGAGCATAGTGAAAAAAGCATTCATCCTTGTGGCCATGAACATACAAAAGCCCAATGGCCTGGTCAATGCTCAAGCCGGCTGGCAGATGTGCACCAATATGCTCCTGAATGTGGATGATGTATTGGCAGACCATGTTGTAAATGAGCATCACTCCCTGTTGATGGTCAACCCTGGTAGTTTTCAGGGCTTGGAGAAAAGCAAAGTCAACATTCTTTTACTGTTCTCCCTAAAACAAGTCTACCAGTGCATTGGGTGCATAATAGCCATGCTGTGCGCATGCAATGGCTACTACTCCAGTCCTATTACATGCCTGCAATGCCAAAAAAGCATTTGCAATGGCTCAGAATTTATTTTCACATGGAGCCTTCTAAAAACTCATGTATCCCAATCAGAATGAGCATTGGGAGCAGCACTGGTGTACCTACAGTGAATCATTCTATGGCATCTTGGAGGAATTTCTCATATTCAGCCTGATTTGGGGCTATCCCAGCTCCATCTCATAGCCATACATCAGCATTGGAGTTTTTCTGCCAGACATGGTCAGCTTTGAAATTGCCATCGGCCACAAATATGTGTTTAAAAACAAATCTGAGAGCCATAGTATCATTTCAGATGCAACTTGTACAATCAAGGTATATAGTCACCCACCAGTTCACATTGTCCTTCCAATTTTCTGGTATATTTATGCCTGCTTGAGGACAGGCTGGACAGTAATTGGCAAGTGATCCTGGTTCAGGATTCAATGGATCTTTTTGATTGTGTCCATACCCTGCCTACTTCAATCTTTTTATTTAACACCATGAGCAGGACATGCACTGAAGCTCATGGAAGAGGTTGACCACTTCAGCAGGCCTCATTGGCAATATTATGTGCCAAATCAGCTGGTAAAACTGATAGGCTGATGTCTTCAACTCCAGATTACAGAGCCAAAGTCAGCTTGGGATCAGCAGTTGCTAGTATGGTTGTTGCCTGGGCATCAGTCCTCATGCATCGTTCAGGCAAATATGGTTAAAACCCATGGATGTCTTTATCAGCATGTTCAACTTCATGTTCATCATCACCATCAAAGAAGTCTTGTAAGCTGTCATTGACATTATTATTGCCCTTTTCTTGATGCCAAAGGGCATAAAGGTGATCAAAAAAAGCTGCATCAGCCCCAGTCTTACCGTCTGCTGTACTCTCTGTCATTTCCAATGCCAACTCATGACGTTGAGCTGTTGCCATTGCCATTGCTGAGTAATAATTGGCTGACTCTGCCTCAGCTTTATCCTTCATCTCTTCAAATGTCTTCAGATATTTCATTTGAGAGTTAAGAGCATTGCACATCGGCTGATCTGTTTGGTGGTGGATCCAAAGATACATGCCAACCTCCCATAGCTCAGCACAGGGGAAGTGTGTGCCCATCCATCATTCAATGCGATGGAAGGGGTTCTGCCTGTGTGTTATGTGCATACATGTCTGGCAAAGTGTGCTTCCTAGTGAACAATCAAGCCATCTCCAAATTGCCCATTTATTCAGTTTACAGTGGTTGCAAACTTGTTTTTCGATAGACCATGCCTGCCAAGCCAGGGATGCTTGCAGCAATTCATCTACTCATCCCACAAACTGCAATACATAGTCCTTCTGTCTCTATCAGTTGTATATGAGCCTCAATAAGTTAATCTGTGTCAGAAACTGACCATGCTGATCCGTGGCCAAACCGGCTCATTGGCCACCTGAGGTTCTTGCATATCCCATTCTGGAGCAAGACCTGGATTGTCATGGATACCAGCTGAACTCGATTTACCATGTTCTTCTGTAACCAGAGGCAAGGGAACCTTAATATGCTTTGTTTTTGGTCTATGTCTTGTGTTGACCTCAACTTCTACATGTGTAATAGTATTGACCACATCATCATGGTCCTCATGCAGGGGTGCATTTGTCTTTGATCTTCTCTTTCTCTTGTAAGGAGCTCTTGTCAGGCTCATGATGATTGGGGGGAATCGATTGCAGTAGTGGACTATTTATTTGTACTATTGGCCTCATGTGATCCTCATATTATCCTTGTGCTGATAATATGTTATGCCTGATGATGACAAGAATCATTCTTTCCTCTACATCAATCCCCCTCCAATGCTGCCTGAGCCATCAGAGAACCTGGGTGTGAGATAGTATCACAAGGGGAAATATATGGTCGAAGAGCAGAGGATCATTGAGCCTTATAGAGATGCATTCCGATCATAGGAATCCAAAGCTGGCTGGTTGCAAATCCTCAAGTGTGACATTCTCCCTGCCATATTCAATTACTGGGTGTCAATTGAGAGGGCGCCAATGGATGAGGAGGAGATTTGTCTATGTGGCAAGGTGAACCATCAACTTGAAGCATGTAAAGGTTCTATTTTTTATCACATCACCAGGAACTAACAACCTGGCTTTCAAACAACTGGCGAATGATGAAGGGCTACTCACACAAATCAAACAATTTTAAAGTCAAGTGATCAGAAGCCATTTGAGCTTTATACCAGGATCGAGTTTTGAAAGAGATCAGAAACCTGCTAGGTATTGAGAATGCTACCACAAGTACACCTGGATGATTCCAAATGCAACTGCCAGCCATCAAGAGTGTTTTTAACAACATGACTGCAGAGAAAAAGGTAATCTTTGAGATTGAGGAGGATAAAATGATGCAGGAAGGTTATCCCAAGCAGACAAAGCAAAGGAAATTTAATGCCATTGCTGCTGCCAATGCCAATAGTGACTGACATCTCACAGACTAGCAGAGAAAAACCTGTGTAAGCATGTAGAGGAGAGTGCCCAACAACACTGGTTAGAAATGGGAGTGCTGTCTGTGACATTTACAGCCCATACTGCACCTAATGGTTTGATGGTTGTTGACATGTGAGCAGAATCTTTAATTGTAATGCTGATGCTGATTTGAATGCTGATGCCAATTACAGTCATGACAATGTTGCCTCTTTAATGGCTACCCCTGCACGATCATTTCTGGACACCCATCATGATTATATCACAGAGCTCAAGTGGAACCTCATGAGTTATGTCAAGGCTTTACATGCATCAGACGTTGCCTCAAGGTCAGCAATGCAACCTAACACCATCACTGTTGGAAGGCAAGACCACATCAAATCAAGAAAGATTGCAACAACCTAAACCTCACTGCCTGTCCAGGTAAACTCAGACAGAGGATTCTATTGCAAGGGCAAGGGCGAAGGCATTAAAACTGTCAACAGTTGGATTGGCATCAGGATCTGCAATGGTAGGATTAGCAGACAGAGAATCAGCAGTGGTAGGATTGGCAGACAGAGACTCGGCAGTGGTTGGATTGGCAGACAGACAATTTGGGCTGTGTAATCCAGATCTGCCACTGCCTGTGGTAAACCATAAGCAGTACATGCATCATAAAACCCTTGTGGGGCAAGATAATTGAAACCTTTCATCTGGTCTCACTTCAGAAGATAGAGGGGAGTCTTTGTGCAGTGACTCCAAGTCTTTAGTCCATCAAGAAAGCTCATCAGATCATGAGTCTGTACACCAGGCTGCATGGTGACTTGGGTCTCAAGAATAACACTGATCCATGCAGCATAGGGTGAGAGCTTGAAATTAAGCCAGGTCATAGGTGAGTTAGCTAGAAATTTGGATATGAGGAGGCCTCCACAATTAGACAAGTTGGTTCAGATCCCATGCTTGTAGAAATAAATGAGGTGTGTGTCTTTGATATCTCCAGGAAAACTCATATTGATGACAGAGTAGTTATGAAGGTCGAGAATGAGCTGAAGAGCTTCATAAGAAAGATTCTTGATGCACCACTTTTCCCATCCATCAGGGCCCAGTGAGGGTCACAGGTTCCCTTTGCAAAGCATGGCATGAAAGTCTGCTAGTATTCCAGCCATTGGCCAGAGAAAGAGGTTATCTAAGATGCAGTTCTTGACTATCATGACTGAGGGAGTATTAAGCCATGGTTTGGGCTTATCAGGAGGTGTGGGGTGATTGTAGAGTTCAGTGAAGTATCACCTCATTTCCTCAGCAACTGAGGTGTGGTCAGTCACAATGGCACCCAGTGTTGATATATGATATAGACTTAACAGCTGTAGGAAGAGGAATGAACATCATGGACACAGACCTCAGTTTCTTAGAAGATCTACAGGAGAATACTCCCTTTATTCGACCTGCATCATAGCACCTAGCCTGCTTGAGGACTTCAGCCTTCTTGGCAGCATAGAGTTCTTTGTGGCAGTTATATCTAGCATCAACCAGGTATTCCATGGCTGACTTAAAGGATGACTGATCAAAAAGGGCAAACTGAGCCAACTATCAGTCATAGACAAAAGACATCTGCCTAGTGTCACCCCTAGACCATAAGATAGCTCCACCAAGGTGCCTGATGAGAGCTATAAGCTCCCTGATGTGAGGAGATGTAACCAGCCCCTCAACATATTGATATGGCTTAGTCCATCTGAAGGTGTTGAATGCGGCTTGCTCAATCAGTGTGGTCAGCAAATTGTATTGACTTACATAAGATTCATCATTTGTGATTTCAGCTAGAAGGGATGCTGAGTTTGAGGTCACTAGACAGTCCACAGAGTCAGCAAAGAGAGGAATTTGTACTTGTCATCCTTTGATGGATACTTAATCCATGGATGTGGGAGAGACCTGGATGGAATGAATGGTGTTGAGGAGATCCAGACAGGCCAGGAGTGGATTTGAGGATGACCTTGCTTTGACAGTCCTGTGGTTGGAGCCAGGAATCCAGGCAGGGTCAGTGAAAATTTCTGAGTCCAGAATATGATGGCCCAAAACAACCACATGGTCAATGATGCTACCCCCATCAGTAGGACAGCATGCTTGGCATGTCCAGTCTATAAAGTGATTACAATCTGGGTATTGCTGCCATAAGTCAGTGCCATGAGTGTTTCTAAGGAACTCATTGTACAAGTGTTGAGCCAAGATGTTGTCGGAGGCATGTTCAAAGGCTGCAACTGTAGCATTGAGATCTCCAAAAAGAGACCATGATGTCTTGGATTCCTGCACCATATCCATCAGACATGGCCAGAAATTCCCAGACAAATTGTCTGCACTGGGGTCACAAGGAGCATAAACCAAGAAAATGTGATGAATGAACAGAAATGATAATGGAGATAATGCAGGAATAAGATGTCAACACAACAACATGGCCTATCAGGATTTTGTGATTGAGTAGAACATGACCCACTATTTGTAGGTCCTTATGAACACCTAATATGATTCCCCATTTAGCCAAAAGTGAGGGGGCAGCACAAGGTACTACCTTCTCCTCAAAGATCTCATAGTCATGGATCAAGAGATTGGCAGCAGCATTTGTTTGGGTTTTAGTCTCTGAGAGTGCAAAGATGTGAGGAGATAGCTTCATAAGAAGTGGACCAATGAATGCCAACTTGACTGGGGTCATCAGACTGTTAGTGTTCAGTGCACAAATGAAGAGTTCAGATTGTGCAAGAGTGGGCAATGCCATGGTAGTATTAACCAGTAGCAATAGCACAAGAAAAAGTAACAAACAATGAAATATAAGAGGCAGGGGCAAGACACAAGAAAGAGAGCAAGGTATTTTAGTACAATATGAAAAGCAGGGAACAACCAAGATTGGGGAAAGGACAGCCAGGTTGACCAATGGTTCACCCAAATAGCAGTCAGGTGACAAGCCCATAGAAATTTTTTAATCAAACTATTCCATGATTTAAATTATTCAGAAGTTTATCTAGATAATAATGAATTATCCTTGAATTTTGAAATTTGGAAGAGATTTAAAATTAGATACAGTGATGGCCAACTCTTCAACATTGTAATCCCTTTGTTCCTGCAAAAGCCTATTGGCAGGAACATCAATGTGTCAGTTTCCTTCAATGCCAGGCATCTCTGAATAATCAGAAAGTTGTTTGCCTGATCTGATGAGGATTTGATTGATGAGAAATGCACCCAGCAATCCATGGAGCTTCCACATGTGGTGCAAATAGAGTCAAGCTGCTCTAAGTGCAGTGACAATCATATGAGTGGGGATAAAGTGAGCTCACTTTCCAGTGCAATCAACTGTACACATTACCACATCAAACCCATTGTATTTCAGTAGTTCCACCACAAAGTCCACAATGACACCATCCCAATTATTCTCTGGGACTGGAAGAGGGTGTAACTCACCCATGGGTTTGCATCATGAAGTTTTGGTGCATAAGCAGAGGTCATGAGTGTGACAGTACTGACCAATGAGTCAAAACATTTGGGGCCATCAATAATTCCATGATATGAGCTCCAATGTTTTCCAACATCCAGGGTGACTAGTGATTAGTGAGTCGTTGATGATACTCGACCTGGAAACCTAGAAAAAACCTGTTGAAAGCCTTTTGTAGTATAACTCAGGCTAGAGGAAGGGTGCGAGGTGGTACTAAATATCACCGCTAATACCAAAATGTTGTTTTAGTGATGCGAAGTGGTAAAGACGTGACGAATAGCCTTTTTAAAGCATACAAAGGTGTTCGAAAATGTTCAAAATTGGTTTGAAGACGTGCGAAGTAGTTCAAAATAAGTTCGAATGTGTTCAAAGTTGTTCGGGTGAGTTCGAGGGGGTTCGAAGGTATTTTACTGGCATCGATATATGTTTTGACAAATGAATATAGCCATTACGAGGAAGGTTCGAGGAAGTTCGTGATATTTTGCAGAACTTAGTCATATGACGTGAGGTAAGACTCAAGAGAATTGCTCTTAAGTCTGACTATAGTGGAGAGGGTAACTGGTTCTCTGTTGTTCTATGTAAATAGTACAAGTTTATATACATTTTGAAGAGATAGTACCAAAAAGGGGAATATAATAAAGGGCAATATATGCAACAATAAAGGACTTTGTAAATTGTAAAAACAAATGAGAAATGACAATAATTGAAATGTACTTTGTCCCAGTATAGTAAGAGTTCTTGTCCTATTGATTTAATATATCATGAAACATAAAAACCGCACTTATTGCATTCTAACTCTCTTGTAATCTCTCCTCGTGTCTGGTAGTGCTTGATATGCAGCAAGTTGGCTTATTCCGAATGTACAACGTGTATCGAAAGTGTTTGAGGACAACTATATGGCCACCGAAGTTGTTCGAAGTACTGCAAAGTCGTTCTAAATGTGGCGAAATAATTTGAAGTAGCTCGAAGTTGTCCGAAATAGTGTGAAATCATGCGAAAATGGTTCGAAGTCGATTTCGTGGCGTTCTTAGTACTTTGGAGTGCATGTCGTAATGTCTCCATACGAGTGGAAATGCTTCTCCAGGCTTTAAAGAGCATAGTGGACCTATCATCGTAGTGCTGGAATATGAGTCATAATTAAAGCTGGGGGTCATTAGGGACATAGATATGATCATGGAAGTATAAGATAGTGTATCATCCTTTTCTGTCCACTCTGCTGCATAAAGTGAAAGGGTGAATCCCTTTCTCAGCTCCTTCACTGCTAGAACCACAGCATCCTTGTGTAAACTGCTACAACTTGCATGATGAATGTCATGTAGGATACTGTGCTCCTCACCCTCCAAGGTAACACCCTCAATGCATGGACTGTAAACAGGTATGGTTGCAGCAGCACAATACCTTGATTGTCATTGCTTCCATCCCCATGATCTGGACAATGAGAGAGTGTGTCAGTCTTCGAAACTCTTGTCTTCTGTCCAAATCTCAACCTTGTGTTAAGCACCCTCCAAAAAATGTTGCCACTCCTCCAATGCCTGCATTATTGCCAGCATCTCCTTGTCATGGATCTCATAGTTGCATTCCACAGTGCTGAGGCTTTTTGAGGAGAAGTTGATTGGATGCCCCTTTTGATTCTCTGGAGATTGTTGGGGCAGCACAGCACCCATCGCAAAGTCAGAACTATCAGCTTCTATGTACATACATGGAAGGGATGTGAGTCATCAGCAAAGGTAAGAATGGGAGTAGAAGTAACCATCTCTTTGAGCTTCTCAAATGCCTTCTGCTGCACATTGCCCCACTTCCATGCATCCTTGCCAGTGAGATCGAATAGTAGGTGTGCATGGTATGAGAAATCTTTGAAAAAGCACTGATAGAAATTGATGAAGCCCAGAAAAAACTGCACCTCTTTCTTGTTCATGGGCATGGACCAACTCATCAAGTCATGACACCAGCAACCTTGACTAGGTCTATCTCCACCTGTCCATTTAAAACAATTAATCCCAAGTATTAAATTCATGTTTTCTCAAATTTGCACTTGTCATGGCAAAGATGAAGTTTGTACCATCAAAGTCACTCAAGTACCAGGCATGTGATTTGACAATGCTAATTGAGGTCTCGAGTGAAGATGAGGATGTCTTTGAGGTAGACACAGACAACACCTTCCAGTATGAGGTCATGGACAGTGTTATTCATCATGGTCTGAAAGGTGGCAGGGCTGTTAGTGAGACCAAAGAACATGACAAGTAGCTCAAAAAGACCATGATTGGTGCAGAATGCTGGCTTCCACTCATCCCCTTCCTTTATACATACATTGTTATAACTCCAGTGGATGTCAAGCTTTGTGAAATAGTGCACACCACAGAGTTGGTTGATAAGTTCAGATATGAGAAGTAGCAGATAACAATCCTTGACCATGATGTCATTGAGTCATCAGTAGTTTTGGATTAGTTGAAGGAAGCCATCCTTCTGTTTAACAAAGAAGAATAAGGCCATAGGCAACTTTAAAGGGCAGACATGACCAGAAGCCAAGTGTTCATCAATGAACTTGTCCAGTTGTCATTGTTCTTTAGGAGAGAGAGGGTAGACCTTGCAGGAGGAGGGTGTGGCATGCGGCATGAGCTCAATTGCATGATCCCACAGCTTATGGTTAGGAAGTGAGTCAAAGGATTCCTTGGAGAAGACATCCTCGAAGTCACACAGGTGTGAAAGCACAGAGTCAGTGAAGGATTTTGGCATACTGTTTTTGTGGAAGGCCTCTGCGAGATGCTGGGAGACATTCAAGGTGGCATGCACCTTAATAGCAGTGTAGAGAATTCAGTCACCTTCCTCAATCTGTTCCACCTCCTCTTTATCATTGTCAGAATTGGGTGCAAAATCTGGAATATCTTCCAAGTCCACATTGGGCATGGGCATTGGGCATGGGCATTGGCCCAGCATGACATATTCCAGTGCACTGCATCAACACCTTTTACCCTTAATGTTCCTGTCTGCCTTCAGTGAAGCAAGTATGACAATGAGAGGGACAACAACTTATCATGACTTCACTTGTCACCCAGTCGACCTCTGGATTGTCATCACAAAGCCATGGGTAGCCCAAAATCGCCTCCTGTTTCCCCAGTTGGGTCACAGCAAAGAGAGCCTATTCACTATGATCTTTGTACCAGAGGGCTAGGTCAATAATCTCCCAAATCACCCCAGCTTCATTTGGGGAGCCATCCACATTGTAGACAGGTATGGGTCAAGATAGTGAGCAGGTATTGAGTTGTTTTTTTTGAACCAGGTGTGAATCAATGAAAAGGCTTGTGGCACCTGAGTCCAGGAGAGCAGAGACACCAAGTACTTGCCCTGTATCCATGGTCTGCAGCTCAATCTTCAATTCTAGGGAGCAGTGGGAGGACGCTACAATGTACTTGCATGGTAGCTTGCAAGTATGACAATGAGAGGGACATTGATTCATACTGACTTCACCTGTCACCCAGTCAACTCCTAAATTATAATATGGGTAGCCCAAAATTACCTCCTGTTTTTCTAACTGGATCACAGCAAAAAGAGCATGCTCACTATGATCCTTGTAATGGAGAACCAGGTCTACAACCTCTTGAATTGCTCCAGCTTCATTCAGAAACCCATTCACATTATAAACAGGTATTGGTTGAGACAGTGAATGAGTGTTGAGGCATTTTTGTTGGACAAGATGGGTGTCAATAGAGAGACCAGTTGCACCTGAATCCAGAAGAGCTGAGACATGAAGCACCTGCCCTGTATCTGTAGTTTGCAGCTCGACCTTCCACTAGTGCTTGCAAGCCCGGTCCAGTCCCAGTTTTCACCCTTCTTGAGGGAGAACTGGGACCAGAACTGGTTCTTATATTTTATAAATATTAAAAAGACTGAACCAGACCCTACAGGACTGGTCCACATCAGTTACAGTCAGTTCACAAACTGGTCAAGACCAGTTATGAACTGGACCAGGTCCTAGACCAGTCCAGCTGACTTGTTACTGACACTTACTAACTTAATTACTAACTTGTACTACTCATAAGTATACTACACTACATAAAAAACAGAGTACCAAAACAAAATAATGAGAGGAAAAAAAAAGGATCTACCCAGTGAGCAGACTTGTGAGGCTGTGAAAAAAACTTGTTAGTAGAAAGTAAGAGAAAACAGCCACCTCCATCTCACATTTTGAGTGAGAGGGCATGGTGTCTGGATACAAACAAAAAAAGAAGTTTATCCCATGGCTTGCAAGGCTGGATGTGAGTGTAGAATGTAAGAGAAAAAACATCTCATGTTTTTGAGTAAGGGGGGCAGCCTTGGAGTGGTGGGTGTTGGTATTGCATTGGCATTGGCATTTGTGTTGCCCTCACCCTCACTCTTACCATTGTCCTCATCCATCATTGTTCTCATTATGGTCACCCTCCTCCTCCTCATCTTCACTATTGTTGTTGTTGTTGTTCTCCTGGTCACCATTGTTGTTGTTGCTGCCATTGGTGTTTGGAGTTGGAGTTGATCTTGGTGTTGACATTGATGTTGGCACTGTCATTGTCATCAGCAGCTGTCTCTTGTCATCATTCAGAGTTAGCACCCAGGATGCATCCCATGAGCAGTGGCTCATAGGGCTGGGGGCAGGTGCTTAGGCTTGTCCTTCATTTGGTTGTGGCAGCTATTTTGTGGGGCATGAGCTGTAATGTTGTTATCATAATAATAGAACCTAAAACAGAATACCAAGTTAGAAAAAATAATGAAACCACAAGCAAAGCTTACCTTGGGCCCAAATGATTTGTTTGGGCCCATTTTGTGTGTCATGTGTCACTGTTAGTCATCAGTCATGGTGGTTGAGTACAAAGTAGTGGTGGAGGGAGTGGTGTTGTTGGTTGTTGTGTAATGACACCACAAAAAAGTGGCAACATCCTGTATGCATAGAAGATGTTATATCCACAGTATGCTTTGATTTTGGGCCTAGGGAGAGAGTAGGGAAACCTCAAGCTTCACTTAATAGTGAGCTAAAGGGGAATCCAAAGCTAACATTATACTACATAATACAGACACTTCAGGTGCACCTAAAAGAAGGGAATCCAAAGAGAAAACTCTAAGGACACATCTGTCAATGTCCAGTATATGTGATAGACCCAAAAATCAGATAATAGGCTAAACATAGAAAAAGGTGGAAATAGGTGGATCAAGCTGTGGGATGACATCACCTTGATGGGTAAATGTCCAGAAGGGGTCCTGCTCTAAGAATAGAACTGTCAACATGTACCAACATGGAAAAAACCAAAAATAATCATAAACTAGGAATAAAATCATAGAAAAACACAGTAAAAGCAGAATAGGGTGAAATAAAATATATAAAAATATGGGACAAATGCAGAAAATTGCCCAGACACTTAAGATGCCTCCCTTTCCCTTTCTGTTCCCATTCCTGTAAGGGGAAAGGAAGCCACTCCAGGCATCTGGGTAATTTTCTGTGTTTGTCCCATATTTTTTTATATTTTATTTCACCCTATTCTGCCTTTTCTATGATTTTCTATGATTTATTCCTATTTTATAATTATATTTCAGCTTTTTCCATGTTGGTACATGTTGACAGTTCTATTCTTAGAGGTGGGACCCCTTCTGGATGTCTACCCATCAAGGTGATGTCATCCTGCAGCTTGATCTGCCTATTTCTGCCTTTTTGCTATTTTTAGCTTACCATTTGATTTTCAGGTCCATCACATATACTGGGCATCAACATATGGGTCCTTAGAGTTTTCTCTTTAAATTTCCCTCTGTTAGGTGCACCTGAAGTGTCTGTATTATGTAGTATAATATTAACTTTGGATTTTCCTCTGTTAGCTCACTATTAAGTGAGGCTTTGAGGTTGCCCTTCACACAGGTAAGCTACACTATACTGAATAATATGGTCTATAGAACATGTACATTGTACCGAATGATACAGGTTCATGGAAGCCCATAGAATGCTCTCATAATAAGTGTAACTTGTACTACAATCAAATAGATACAGTTTTGGTATTCTGGCTTCTTATATACTATGGGGAATGTTAATGGCCAGATCAGTGACCTATAAGGTAGCATTGGACATGGTAAACAGCAACAGCAATGGCAGCAGAGCAGCAATAGCAGCAGCAATGGCATATATGTGTGGTAGGAATTGAATATCTTTCATATGGAATCAGGCATATGAATAACACCAACTAAACAACAGTGTTCATTCTACCTTAATATAACAATGTCGATACAAACTAATTCTGAGAATTGGCAGGATCGGCCATGTTCTCATCATGGGACAATAATCTGAGTGGAATGTTTGACAATCTCCATTTGAATGATTTCATATCGCATTCCATCCTCTTCTTTAAAGTCGCATATGTGTGTAACATGATATCTTGCTGTTCTAGCATCTCAATCTCAGCCATGTAGAGATGATGGCTGGCATCCTTGTAAGAGGAGCCAAGGTTGTTTTGCAGGGCTTTCACTTCAGCATGGCAGCCCAACAGCTCCTTGTCTGTTAAAGTCTGCAACAGCATTGACTAACAGTCATGCAAACAAGGACATGGCACTTACTGGATCAGCAGGTAACTGTAGCATGTTCCAGGCCACTATGTAGTATGGTGTATCTCTCATGTTTCCAGACTATAAATTCATCAGTGAGAGGGATGGATAGACAAGCTAGCAGGAGCCAGAAATGGCATCGGCCAAGACACGGCATTGGCCAAGGGACAGCATTGGCCAAAACACGGCACCAGCTACATTTGGCATCAGCCAGCAGATGGCATTGGCCCAATGATAGAATGACACCTCAAAAAAAACAAAATCTTACCCCCCCATCTGCCATGTATACATCAAATTCAACCTTCTTGCAATATGCCTCCAATTCCTGTTGCATAGCTGGAATCATAAAAGGGGGCGCAAGATAGTGCTGCCCATTGTCACCTCAGATAGCAACATATCCATCAGGAATATAAGTGTTGCTTTGCTGATCACTCATGGTATAGATAACAGATGATAACAGGGCAATATCAACAAACACAGTTTAATCAGTGAATCAAGGATCAATCAGTCATTATTTGTTTGTACATATCAATCAACAATGCATGATTGTTAATATTTTTTCTTATCAACATCCATTGATCTTCATCATCCATCCAGCCCGACTCTGCACCCACACCCACAGCCGTTCCATCCATCATGAACATTACACGTGAACAAGTACTCAGCCACATCAGCCAGATTGAGCAAGCCATTTACCAAGGAATTCGTGAAAAAAACATCAAGGCCATGATGAAGGGAAAAAAGGTGGCACTTGTGAGCAGATATGTAATATGAAACCAACCATACTAACATCCTGCAGAAAACATTATTTGCTTGGCAAAAGCAGAATCTCCTGGCCAATGTGCAGGAACTCTTCCAGGCTGAATCCTTTTTATGGGGATTTGTGGTGGCGTGGTACAATTCGGAGAGGACAGGGGATGAAGAATTCATTGAAGGTCAATGGAGGGCCATGAAAAGCTTCAATGAAAAAGAAGGCGCAACTGAAATGGCAATGGCAACGGCAGGTATACTAGGAATGGCAGCAGCAGGCATATCAGGAATGGCAGCAGCAGTCAAACCAAGAGTGGCAGTGGCACCAACATCTAGTATGGCAGAGGCAGGAATGGATGAACTGGCAATGTGCATGATAGTCATTAGAAAACAGAGGCCAGCACCAGAAATGACTGTAGGAGCAGCACCAGCACCAACAGTAGCACCAGCACGACCCCCATTACCACTAGCAGCCATTGTGCTGGCCCAACCAGCAGCATCTGGATCCAGACATCCAGCCCCAGCACAGTGCCACTCATGACCGAAGGTGCCAGCCATCACAGTGACACCCAAGCTGCAAGTGATGGAGAGTAGTAGTCCATTGGACGACAAATTCCAAAACAAAGAAGCAGCCAAGGATGTCGATAGTGGAGAAGACGAGATAGAAGAGAATGATGCCACTACCAATCGCAGGATAAAGTGGAAGTGAGAGAACAGAAGTAGGGCAAGTAGGGCATGAGGATCACCCTGGCAAGTGAATCTCAGAGAGATGCCATGCACATGATGTGTCAGGCTTAGGCATGAGTGTTGGGAACAGGTGAATGAAAAAACGGCATGCTACCACTGCAAGAAAGGCAAGGTTCGATGTGATCCAGAGGATGAGCATCAAGGGCTGAGAAAGAAGACAAAAAAAGGATCAGCAAGAAGAAAAATGAAGAGGACACAATATTCCAGTGAAGAGAGTAGCGAGGAATCACCTCAGTGCTTCACTCGAAGGGAAAAGGGAAAAGGGAAAAGGGAAAAGGGAAAAGGGAAAAGGGAAAAGGGAAAAGGGAAAGGTGAGTTCATTCATATAATGCTCAAAAACCTCTAACTAACATGTATACCAATGGCTATGGATGACAACATCGATATGGCCGATGTGGATGCCAGGCCAATGTTGCCCATGCCCACTGCCATTCCCACTCCCTGGCCCATTGATAGGTCTATTACATGCTATAAGGTCTGGAGAAGGATCTCATCATATCTATACATTATGACACACACTCCGAATCACTACAAATGCCACAAAATCAACTTCAAATTATTTTTGAACTATTTCACACTATTTCAGACAACTTTGAATGACTTCGAACAATTTCACGACACTTCAAACAACTTTGCAGCATTTCGAACAATATTGGCTGTTGTATAGCTGTTTTGAAACACTTTCGATACACACTGCATATTCAGAACAAACCATTTAGTTGCATATCAAGCACTACTGGACACAAGGAGAGATTACAAGAGACTTAGAATATGATAAGTGCATTTTTATATTTCATTAATATATTGAAGCACAAGATAAGTACTTTTACTATATGGGAACACTATATGTTTCATCATTTATCATTTTTCAGTTGTTTCATGATTTACAAGTCCTCATTGTTGGATATATTGCCTCATGTTTTCCACATGTTCTTGTTTCCTTTTAGTAATATTTCTTCAAATTGTATATAGACTTGTATTAGTTAGTTAGAAAGAGAATACCAATGGGGAACAGAGAATAAGTTACCCTCTCCACTACAGTCAGATTTAAGAGCAGTTCTCTTGAGTCTTACCTCGTGTCATATCTCTGAAGTTCTGCAAAATATCACAAACTTCCTCGAACTTTCATATTCGCTCTCAACTCGTCATTGCCTATTGCCACTCAAAAAACACTTCTTAATTGCTGTATTCATTTGCAGAACATATCTCAACACCAGTTGAACACCTTCGAACCTCCTCGAACTCACCTGAACAGCTTCGAGCCCATTCAAACCTAATTCAAACTACTTTTCATGTCTTCAAACCAATTTCAAACTTTTTTGAACATCTTCATATGCTTTTAAAGACTATTCATCACATCCTTTACCATTTCGCATCACTAAAAACAACATTCTGGTATTAGCAGTAATATTTAGTACTGACTTGCACCCTTCCTCTAGCCTGAGTCATACTTCATAAGCCTTTTAACAGGTTTTTTCAGGTTGAGTATCATCACCGTTTCCACTCATGCTTCTGCAGCCTTCCCCACTCGCACTCCCACTGCCGACCCCTATGCAAGGCTAGCTGACCATCTGAATTAACTTGAACAAAGCTTCGAAGCATGCATTGAACAAGTTGAACAGAACTTCAAGGCTCTACTAGTTGAGCAAGGGCAATGGATTGAAGCTGGAGTCCAAGAACCCTTACAAGGATTACAAGAACTGTGGGACAGGGTCACCTTGCTGATGAGGAGGATAGTGGACCTCAAAGAGTATCTTGGGTTGCAGGGTGGTGCACAAGGCATCGTCCTGTACAATGGCCAGAACTCTGAGTGGGTAACTCATATCGAGAGGGAATCGGTCAGGGGTGAGACCATTGAACCCATGGCCAATCCTGAGGCTGATGCCAATACCAATGCCAGATTGATGGAGGGTATGGAATCAATCGGGGAAATCAACATTGTCAAGGAGGGAGCAAAGCATCAGGATGTCAAGGATCAAGAGGCTGTATCACCCATCATCAACACCAAGGCCAAGGTTGATGCCAATGCCAACGGGGAGACCAGGGAAATGGAGGGCATGGAATCAAAGAAGGAAGTGAACTCAGGGATGGTGAACAAGAATATTGAGGAGGGACAGAAGCAGATTGAGGCTGAATCAGCCATACTCGAGGAGGGAGGACTTGGCCCCAAACATGCTGATGCCAAAGACATGGTTGGGGATGTGCCCAGAATCCAAATCATTCCTGCTATGCCCCAGGACTCACAAGAAATAGTGCAGCGCATGACAGTGGCCCTTCCACTCCCTTCCCTCATTATCTCTACTTCATTCCCTGAGGCCACTGTGGCCATGCCAGCAATGGCAATGGCAATGGCAGTTACTGCGGCCACATTGGCCTCGCCAGTCACCAGCATTGCCTTGCCCCATCCCTCCCCTCCTCATACACAGGTCCGCAGATCCCCATGACTTCTATCACTGGGTCCATCAGTAATCCTAAGTATGACCCCCCCACCTCAACCATGGTTGTCAACCTTGTGCCACCCCTCCCCTTCCCCAGCACAGTTGCACCAATCCCCTTGTGATCTTACACCTTGTCCAGCTGGACTACTTTCCAGAAGTCCCACCTCTCAGCTGAATCTGAAGAAAAGAGCAGGAACATCTGAGGACAGAGGTGCTGCCAAGCAAGGGAGAAAGGAATAGACATTTCTTTTCTTTATATATGTAAAAAAATTGGACTTGAATATATACATCATTGGACATTCATAGTAATCTATTATCTTGCAAATTTGACTCTTTTAATTCTTGGTCTTCTCTCAACAGTTTGGTTTGAGATAGCTTCCTCCTGTGCAAGGTCATCAGCTGTCCTTTGGATCCATTGAGCAAGTGCTGAAGCTGCAGGAATGTGAGGCAGCTCAGTGCTTTGAGATGATGGTGGTGTCATCTGTTGCAATGTGGTCTGGGTCAAATCAACTGTGGCCATTGCCAACTCGGCTTTGGCCATTCCTACTCAGACCATTGCCAGTGCTACTTGGGCCATTGCCAGTGCTACTTGAGCCATTGCCAGTTCTACTTGGGCCATTGCTGGTGCTACTTGGGCCATTGCCAGTGCTACTTGAGCCATTGCCAGTTCTACTTGGGCCAAGGCTACTTGGGTCATTGCCAAGGTCACTGTGGCCATTGCCGATGGCATACCTAAAGCAATTAGTGCCCTTGCCTTTGCCCTTGCAATAGGATCCTCAGTCCGCTTTCCTCCAACAAGTCGTTGAGGTTTAGAATGCAGTACCTGCTCTTGATGTGGAGTGGTGTTTTCTCCTAACAGAGATGGATCAATTGGGCATGGGAGTTCATTCACGGTGTCCTTCTGAACGGATGGGAGTGTGACGTACATGTACCTCATGTAAATCTGATGAGGAATGAGATACTCTGGTTCACCATCACTGGGACCATTAATCAGCTGGGGACGAGTGATACCAGCTGTGTAGAGCATATCCATTGTAGCCTGATTGACTTGCACATAGGATGGCTGTGTTGCTGTATTGCAATCATGGCTTTGGGCATTGGCATCAGGTTGGTGGCTGGTCATATGGCTGTGATCAGCAGCAGCATCGGGTTTGGAGGTGGATGGCTGTGCTGTGGTTGATTGTCGATGGGGTTGCTTTCCCTTAGATTTCCCTTTGCATCGTCTCGATTTCATTTGGGCTTGGGCTTTGGCATGAGACTCGGCAGTGGGATGGTGACCGGTGCTAGTCACTGATTTGGTATTGGTCATGGCATCAGCATTCCTTCGACTACTGCATCTTGGTTTATGTCGGGAAGATGGAGGGGGATTCAAATCCCCTGGATAGTGTGTGGTAGCCACAGTCCCATTATCTGCTTTGATTCCCTTGAACCTGAAGGCTCTTTCAGGCCCCTGTGCCATTTGCCACTGTGAAATGTGGTCGAAGAAGTCTACTATGGTACTCTTGTGCATGTTCCTTGGGTCAGTGAATTTGAACCAGGCTGGGAGATATTCAGGACTAATATATAAAGAAGTCTGATCGGCAATTGCTTTGAATGGGATATGGCAATTATGACCATTATTGGCTAGTACTGCATGGAGATAAGTAATTGTTTCTGGACTAGGAGCTTCAAGTTGACATACCATAATGCTGCCCAACATATAAGGTAAACATTACTTCCAACTCCTTTTTGGCATACAGTGAGGCATTCCATGGTGTCGGAAGGATCAGGAAGCCATCATTAGTCTTCGGTAACCTGCTTAGCTTTTCTTTGTGTTGCATGGCCATTGCTGTTGATGTAATGTCCAGTGTGAGTAAAGCCTTCATGTAAGTCATGAATTTTCACTTCAGTTCAGTTAGTACACTGGGATACATCTCTAGAAATGATCATGCAGGGGTGGCTATCAGATTGGCCATATGGTCATGACTGCAAACAGCATTGGCATTGGCATTGGCATCGGCCAACATTACTTCAGAGACTCACATGTCAATGACCAGCAAACCTTTAGGATGCATATAGGCTGTCATGGTTACTGACAATGCCCCCATTTCTAGCCATTGTTGTCAAGCATTCTCCTGCACATGCTCATGCAGGTACTTTGCAGCGAGACTGTAAAGACCAGCATAGGCATTGGGGGCAGCATCAGCATTGGCAACTACTCAACTTTGCTTCGTCTTTTCAGGATAACCTTGATGCATTATCTTATCCCCCTCGTTATGCACGCCTAACTTCTCCTCTGTAGTCATCTGGTCATAAACATTCTTGATATCTGGCATTTGCATTTGGAACCATCCTGGTGTACTCGTGGTGGTGTCCTCAACATCTAACATGTTTGTGATCTCTTGCATAACTTGGTTGCAGTACAAGCTCCAAATGACTTCTGACCACTTGACCTTGAAGTGGTTTGATTTCTGAGAGTCCTTGAGTCATTCGCCAGTTGTTGGAAAGCCAGGTTGTTAGTTCCTGGTGATGTGATCAATAGTACAACCTTCACATCCTTGTGAGTTTACCTTGGCATAAAGGCAACTCTCCTCCTGATCCACAGGGGCCTTGTCAATTGCTGCCCAATAGTTGAACATTGCTGGGAGGATGTCAGTCTTGAGTATCTGCAATCGGCCAGCTTTCAATTGCTGCAATTGGAAAGAAACTTTATATGGCTCTATGATCCTCCACTCTTCATCTGTATATCTGCCTCCCTTGCATACTTTCTCAACTGCAGACTCTCTGATGTCACAGGCAGCATTGGGGGAAATTAATGTAAAGGAAGAATTGTTCTTCTGATTGACATAAAATATGTCATCGGCACAAGGGGATTACATGAGGATAACATGAGGATCACATGAGGTCGATAGTACCATGAGGCTGATAGTACAATAAGGCCATTGGTTCAGTTTATTTCCAATCACCATGGACCTAGAATATGTTCCTGTCAAGTGCAAGAGAAGATCAAAGAAGAATGCCTCCCTGTGGAAGAACGACGGTGCTACAGTGGATACTGTTACACATGTAGAAGTTGAGGTCATGACAAAAGCTGGACCAAAAAGACAGTAAGTCATGGTCGCACTGAGGGACATAGAGGAACAGTAACAGATTCAATCTACTTCTGTTATACAGGATTATCCCAGTATTGTTCCAGAATGGGACATGGAAGAACCTGAGGTGGCTGCCGAGCTGAGCCAGCCCCACATTTGCAATATTAGTTTCTGACACTGATTGTTTACAGAGCAATGCTCATTAACAAATAATAGTGACAGCAAGACTATATACTGGAGTTTCTGGGATGAATAGATGAATTGCTGCAAGCGTCCCTCGCTCGGCAGGCATGGTCAGTCGACAAACAAGTTTGCAACCATTGCACATTCAATAAATGGGCTATTTGGCGATGTGTCGATTGTTCACTGGGAACCATGCTTTGCCACACATGCATGCAGGTAACTCACAGGCAAAATCCTTTTCATCGCATTGAATGCTGGACTGGCATGCACTTCTGCTGGGTGGAACTATGGGAGGTCAGCACATACATTTTAGTCCAGCACAACACTGATCATCCCATTTGTCAAGCTCTGGACTTTCAAATGCAATATTTGGAGTCATTCAAATATATGAAGGATCAAGCAGAGCAAGAGTCAGAAACAGACCAGGCTGACAACCAGCAGTGGTGGTGGCAATAGCCCACTTCACCTCACTCAGCATTGGAGCCATATCATGAGTGGGAAAGTGAAAATGCTGCCAACTCTGCCTTGTTGGATGATGAAACTGCTGCTGACTCAGCCTTTTTAGATCACCTTGATTCCCTTTGGGGTCAAGGGAATGGTAACATTCACACTGAGCATGGTTTTGAAGACTTCTTTGATGGCAATGATGAATCTAAAGTTCAACAAGCCAATGAAGATGTCCATGGCTTTCAGCCATATTTGCCTACCATAAATCTCACTGCTGATGCTATTCCCATTGCCGACCCTGCTCATTCTGCCGCTGCCATTCCCCATCCCGATGCTGTTCCCACTACTGATGCCTTGAATAACAGTTATATTTGTGTGGTCCATACAAATGGAATACATCACATGGCAATGGTTACCTGCCAGTGTCAGGGGGAACACTGAATTCCCTTGGATCTGGTAACCAGCAACTTACTACCCACAAGCTTCACCAACATATGGACTCTGTTCACTGTGCAGGTCTTAGACTATTTTTGGCTCTGTAATCTTGAGTTAAAGGCCTTAGCCTATCAGTTTTACCAGCTGATTCAGCATGTAACATCACCAATGCAGCCTGCCAAAGTGGTCAATCTCTACCATGAGCTTCGGTGCATGTCCTGCTTATGGCATTGGATGAAAAGATTGAAGTGGGCAGGGTATGGACACAATCAAAAAGATCCTTTGAATTCTGAACCAGGAACCCTTGCTAATTTCTGCCCAGCCTGTCCTCAAGTAGGCATTAACATACCAGAAAATTGGAAAGACAATGTGAACCAGTGGGTGTCAGAATGACTCTGCAGTGGCATAGAAAATGACACTTTGCAATTCAGATTTGTTTTCAAATGCATATTCATGGCCAATGGCAATTTCAAAGCCAATCATGTCCAGCAGAAAAACTCCAAAACTGATATATGGCTATGGGATGGAGGTGGGATGGCCCCAAATTAGGCTGAATATCATCACTTTCTCCAAGCCACCATAGAACAATTAATAGTAGGTACCTTCCCTTGATGGCAGCCATTGCCATTCCCACTCCCTGCCCCAATGCCAATCTGATTTCTATCCTGACTTTTAGAAGGCCCCATGCAAAAATAAATTCCTTGCCATTGTGAATGCTTTTCTGGCATCCAAGGCATGTGACGGGACTGGATGTGCAGCCATTGCATGTGCACGGCATGGATGTTATGTTCCCAATGCATTGGTAGACCTTTTTCCTGGAGAACAGCAGAAGAATATCAACTTTGCTTTTCTTCAAGCACTGAAGATCACTAAAGTTGACCCTCAACAGGGAGTCATGCTCATTTATGACATTGTCTGCCAGTACATTATCTACCTTCGGGAACATATTGGTGCCCATCTTCTGGCCAGCTTGATGATCGACCAGGCAATTTGGCTTTTACATGTTCATGGCCACAAAGATGAATGCTTTTTTCGCTATGCTCCATCTTTTATCCCAGGGTCCAGCATTGTAGCAGGAGAAATACTTGAGTCTCTGTGGGCATCACTGAATTTCATCTCCCCGACAGTCAGAACAGCAACCTTACCACATCAGGCAGAAATGCTTGATGATCATGCTACCAATTCAAATCACAAGAAAATGCTCAGCATGACAGTCACACTATGCTCAAAAGCTCAGGAAGCACTTGTCCACACAACTTGGCCTATACCACGCTGAACTAATGGCAGCATTCAGTCAGCAAGCAATTGAATGATGGGAGGATGAAATAATTTCAGCAGAAACCCAAAGACTTACAGATATCAAGATAATGGACATGTAAACCACTCAACCAGAAGCGGCAGCGGGATCGGGATCAGGATTGGGCATGGCCTCATCTTTGGGAGTGGCACCAGTTCAATCCGCAGTTGAGGAGTGGATTGATTTTGCTATTCTTTGTCAACAAATGCAGTGAGTTCCACTGCCTACCCCAGATGACAATCTACCATTTATCATAACCAGGATTGAATTGCGAGACAAAGTTCATCGACTGGGTAAATTACCTCACATGTCTGACATGCGGGCTGTTGAATGGGAAAGAGAAGCTCTGACATTCCACATGGTAACCTTAACTGAGTTACAGAATGCTGCTGACATAGCCAATCATGACATTGCTTCATCGTGGATCAACTGTGATAATGAAGGCAAATTTGATACCCCAGGTGAACTTGATGATGACACAGCATCAGCACTGGCACCGGCATCGGCAGCTGGCCCATCAAACCTTCCTGCAACATCTACTATTTCAGTGGAGGAGCAACAAGTATACCTCCCTCATCATAGCCACCTGGCCAAGGCAGAGATTAAGCTCCAGAAGTGCCAGGCAAGCTGACTGCTGCACCAGCTGTGGGAGCTCATTGCTGAAAAATCATTTCAATATTCACACATCATCCGAGTGGTGCCATGAAAGGGAGTTCACACCCAGTCATGAGCTGTTGTCCACGAGTTGGTTAACAAAATTAGCTTGCATGCTCAGATGTATAACCATTGCCATAGCCAATTGTTGGCACTGGATTGTGATGCTGACACATTGAGTATGTTTCAGTGGTTAACCAAGGGTGACCTCGATGCCAGCACAGCTATTTTGAATCCAAATGTAGCTGGCTCCACCTCTGTTTGTCTGTCCTGGATTTGGCATAATTCCTTTCGTACTGGTGTCTTAGCCAACAGTGGCATTGGTGCTGATTCCAAGAGTGGGGCCATGGCCATGGCCGATGCTGATGCTGACATCAGTTGATTCTGGGAATGTAAATGTTTTGGGTGGTCATTTGTATTCATTGTGCTTATGTTTTTCATAGTCAGATGGGTACATTGGCTTTGTTCATGGGCTCAGAGAAATCAGTGGAGGGAGGAGTTTCTACTCATCACATATGAAATGCAGTGGACTGTGCAGTATTTCATCCATCACAGCCAATGGTGGCAGTCAGCCTCAGAGTCCAACAATACCCTTCCTGGTCCACTTGCTTATGCGAATCGTCAATGTGCTTCATGGTATGAATTAATATTCAGGGCTGACAAAGCATTCAGATCAACAAATGCTGATTATATCTCCCCTTTGTGACCAATGATTATGTAACCATGATGTAAATATGATTATCTTGATAACCAACCAAGATCAGTAAAACTATGTTGAACAAAAGTCTCTCAGTCTACAGCCCTTTGTCTTTGCAATCGGGCCCAAAAGTGCAACTCCAAAGGCATGCACAAGAGATCATTTGGTACACAGTCTCTTGATTCCACCAGGTTTTGTTGGAAGTCAACCAGGCAAATTTTGTAAAACAAAGTTGGATGCAAAGAATTCTCTATGCCAAAGTTGTATGTTGAGATCTTTCCTAAATTAAGTAAGTATTCATCACTGAGATGTATGACAGATGTATGTTATGTCTTGGATTGGCATTGGCACCTCGATCAGCCATATGATAGATGTGCCAATCCTTCCTTGGTCCTTGTCCAACAGTCTTGCCGATGTGAATTTCGACCACCTACCCCTGGGATTCCATCCATCTCTCTTGGCCTTGTTGGATGATGGTGTTGCCAGTGACAGTCCTAGTCATCTTGTGGAGTCATATGCATGTGACTGGTGGTGTCACAAGGCAGAACTGGCACCTGGCAGAATATTTGGCATTGACACCCTAGACAAATGCCTTGATCACTATCAGCAATGGGTCTCTATCCCTGTGACAGTCCCCACACCTGTCGATAGCCAGTCAGGGCAGGATGCTCCCAGCAGCCAAGTTGATTGCCGATCATGCATTAACCTGTGTGCTCTTATACACGATATGTTTGATGAAGCATGCATGATGCATGGCTTCCTAAGTGCCTGTGAATCAGCAGTGGATGTTGAAATGAATGCGAATTTGAGGAAAGCGGCAGGATTTCATCATCTCCATAAGCTTTCCCTGCTCAAGGAGATTCAGTCCAAACCAAGTAAGTTAACACTGGCTACGGCATCAGCATTGGCATCAAAAAACATCCATGGACCCGCTGGGAGATGGGTAAAGCAATTAGAAACAGAACAGGTATCTGCACATACACAGGCTGAACTTGAGCACCTCAAGGCCCTTCCCCCTACCTCCTACAAGTGGACCTGGGGCTTTGATATTACAGAGAATGAGGTGTTGGCAATCAATCAGAAGAAGGGCAAGGGAAAGGCACAGCATTCTGGGTACATAGCATCCCTCCCCAATGGCCCACCACAAAACAAGGAGTGGTCAGAAACCCTAAGTCTCCCAACAGTTTCTTCCTATGGTTGACCACCCACAGTAACTGCTCACGATGCAGGGCTTTATTTTTCAGATGATGATTCTGAGGTATCCAATGCTGGAACCACTCCCATTCTTCCTGTCTCTACTGCTGCCACCCCTGATGCTGCCCCTGATGCCACCCCTGTTCCTGTTCCCGATTCTGTCCCTGTTCCCAATGATGTAGCGAATGATGCTGATCTGCATACTCTCTTTGAGGCAGCAATGGCATTTGATTCTGATTCATCATCTGCCAGTGCTGGTTCTACAACTGATGCCTATCCTATCCCCGCTGCTGATTCGCATGGCAATGTACTCATGCAGTGGCTAGGTCAAGATGATGTTGCTAATGACGCTTGTTATACTGCCTTTCAGGCAGCCATGGCATTTGATTGTGATTCATCATCTGCTGGTATGGGTTCTACTGCTGATGCCGAGCCTGTCCTCGCTGGTATGGGTTCCATAACTGGCTTTGATGACTCTACTACCTCTTCATCTGGACATTCTCATCCCCCTTCAGCCTTTGCCACTGCATCTGATGCGGCAGAGGTTTTTTTTTTATCATCAGAGGCAGATTCCGCTGAATCTGTGGGTGAATTTGATGCCGATGCTAATGCTGATGATGCCAGTGCAAATTCTGACTCAGAACACAGTTTTAGTGATGAATCCCCAAGCACCTCCCAGATAGAGCATCCCTCCCCAACCCACATCACGCTGCCAGTGCCCGTCTACACTCATGTGGATTTTAGTTATGTTGATGGCAGTTGGTTGTCGGGCTCTGATGATATGGACACTATGGAGGACACATGACACTCATTTATTCCCTTTGCATTGTATACATAATAAACATGTAGTAATAATTGTTGGTGCTTTTGGTACACTGAACATTTTCGGTGTGATTGTTATCCCAGTGCTGGTGCCATGTGCACAATAAATCAATTATAGGTACATGAGGAATTTATGATGCCTTCACCTATGAAACTCCTTAGCCCATACTATGGGGTGTCTAATGCCGATGCCATATTTTGTGCCGCTACTGTTGCTGTTGCCGGTGCCAGTGCCGGTGCCGACATTGTTGCCATTTATTGTGTTCAACGCTATCTCATAGGTGATTGATTTGGCCATTAACATTCCCCGTAGTATATAAGAAGCCAGAATACCAAAACTGTATCTATTTGATAGTAGTACAAGTTACACTTATTATGAGAGTGTTCTATGGGCTTCCACGAACCCGTATCATTTGGTACAATGTACACGTTCTATAGACCGTATTATTTGGTACAGTGTAGCTTACCTATCTGTGCCCTTACAGTTCCCAATGCTGCTGCCAGTCCCATGGTGCACATGGTTTGGCAAGGCAAAGATGATGCAGCAAGTGATGCTAATCAACCCACCACCTTTCAGGCAGCCATGACATACAATGCTGATTCATCATCTGCTCATACAGGTTCCCCGACTGGCTTTGATGCTGACTTTTACCTTGCCAATTCTACCTCTTCATCTCCACCTGCAAATCCCCTTTCAATGGCTATGAAATATTTTTGTGAGTTTGACTTCTTAAGCATTATTTTGCACTTGATTATTTCTATGTTGCTTGAAGGGGCCAAAGAGATGAGAGGATCACGTCTTTCTGTTCTTTTGTTATGACAAGATTTCGTTTGGAGGGGGGTATTACATGATCATGAGATATCTCTGTGAGTTTTCTATTATTAAACATGATCTTATGCTTGATTATAACCTATTCACATGTTGTTTGAAGGGGGCAAGTAGACTAGAGGATCGCGTCTTGCGATTCTTTTGTTATGACAGGATTTCGCTTGGAGGGGAGGATTATACAACCATGAGATATTTCGGTTAGTTCTCCACTGTTAAGCATCATCTTACACTCTATTCTAATCTATTTACATGTCGTTTGAAGTGGCCGAGGACATGAGAGGATCGCGTCTTACCATTCTTTGTTATGACAGTATTTCACTTGGAGGGGGTTATTACACAACCATGAGATATCTCGGTGAGTTCTCCACTGTTAATCATCATCTTACACTTAATTCTAACCTATTTACATGTCATTTGAAAGGGCAGAATCGACGAGAGGATCGCATGTCTCCATTGCTTTTCCATTGCATAATTTCTCTTAGGACTCAGACATGTATAAGTTGAATATGTGCTGGACATATTGGTGAGCTTATTACCATCCCCCATGCTCGTGCACTTCTTTCTAATATATTTCCTTGTCATATGTAGCGACACTTAAAACAGGAGGTCATCCTGTAGTTGTAATTATTTGGTATCAATGTACTTAGTTTGCACTCCTACAAGCGTGAAAGCCGCGGCTTGGGCCTGAGCTGAGCCTAAGCCGGCCGGAAACCTGAATCGCGGCTCAGGCTTGAGATTTACAAGGCCTAAGCCCCTTACAGCCGAGCCTAAGCCGCGGCTTTCAGGCCGAGCCGAGACGTCACAACACTACACTCCATTTTCAGATGCCCCAGATCCAAACAATGTACAAAATCCGGCCCCTTTTTGATCGCAGTGGTGGGTATATCTGTAGTATTGTGCCGTTGGCTAACATTCGACGTAGCATCCACTTGTTCCCAAAATTTGGGCCTGTCGCACCCCAGGAATGGGCAAGTAGTAATGTTCTGGACATGTGCCAAACATTCTTTGTTAATAACTCCACTAATCGGCATACATATCGGATTAATGTCTAGTAGTTAACCCTATTTTCAAGTTTCTAATCAGAATTGGATGTTTTCTTTGTAGCTTAGAATTTGAAACTGTAGTACTCATAACATCAAATACTGTATCCAATGTCACATATGTTAACTACATTGGCTCTTCACTGCTCATTCATGATTTTTTTTACGTAGCCAACCCCAAGACAAAGGGACTGAGAAAGAATATAAATCGCTCGTTATTGTATGTGCTCATTGCATATGCATTTCTACATCGTCATCCACAGCTTCATCCTGGCAGTCAAAATCAACATCAACCACAACCACTCTCTGGAACTCTTTGCCTAATCTCGAAAACTGACTCCAGTGATCGGGGTGGACCGCCGTGCCAGGGTTCATATTCCGCCTCGCAGATTTCGCAGAATCAATCATGGTGTGCGCCTCATAGACACTGGGAAACAGGCGACTGACTTTGAGCAGTTCAGAGTATACTTGCTCGTCACCTGGTTCGACAACAGAAAAGGTCTCCGCAGATGTACCCGCACACCAAATATCATAAGTCGTATAGGCTGGACATCGTCTGGTACGCTTCTTCTCCCCCTTTGACTTTGCCCCTCTGGGCGGATTCTTTCTCAGTGGTGCGTCCTCTACAGCCTTAACGCAGGCTTCCTTTGCAGCAAGAGCGAAGACCATACGGATAATAGGTACTGGCTTCTGCTCGTCCATGTCGAAGAACCCCAGAAAGTACGGATTCATGGCATCGAATAGAAAAAGGTTTGGGGTGCTTGAAAAACTTTTGTCGTTCTTTACTTGAATGAAGATTCCAGAAACGTTGTCCTGTTGGAGCTTGTTGTCGAAGTACAGGAATGGTAGAAGCACGTCTATACCACCCTGGTTATCTGCACACAGAACGGCAGCGCCACGAGCTATCAGTAGCCATAGAAAAGCTCGGTTGATGACTTTGAAATCGTGGACCTTGATAAAGTGATTGAAGTACATCTTTGATTTTGCAAAGACCTTAGAGAACGGATGTTGACTCTCAGCGTTTGTACGACATCGTGCTGGTTTGGAGTTGAGAACGATCGGAGACCATTTTGAAGCCAAGAGTTTCCGCATAAAGAGCAGGACCTCGATGACCGCAGAACCTTTCTCTTGAACAGCAACATCCCGGGCTATCAGGAGCAATACCAGACATATCAGCTCCCCTCGATCGCCTTTGTCTAAACCTGGCCCTTCCAATTCACTGAGTAGCGCTCTGGGCAAGTCAAAAGCTTTGCGATCTTGCATTAACAAGTACGCTGCTTCGGCTAGAAGAGGTTCCGAAGGAGCAATAGTGACAGCGGTCTCGAACCCAGGGTTCATAACGAGACAGACACGCATGTGTTTCTCGACCTGTGTCCTCTCCCGATTCTGCGATACAAGGGTAGTGGCATTGAACTCAAGGGCAAGGCGGACGGCCATACAAGCTGATCGGAGCGGTGTCAGCGACTATTCGTACGACGACGACGCATAGCTTGCCTAGTTTCGCGTCCGACGTGAGTGTCTTCATTTTGTCCTGGGTCGTGTGAGGAAAAGCAACACCCCCAAGAAGCTTTTCTCCAGCATAGTAGACTATAGATCTCCGTATCTCCGTGTCGCCATTGATATATCGAGAACCGAATCTTGAGAAAAATCAATGAACTGAGAACCTACTTGATGCAGCCTTAGTACTTACAAGGGTCGACCAAAGAGCGCCATAAACATCACAGTCGACACTTCCTCGATGGTGAGGTCCCCGTTGGAGATTTGTCTGACCATCTGATCAAACCCAAGTTCTGTGAAAGGCGGGAGCAGCACCAGATCTGATTTCTGGACCCTACCAGAGCCATCGAACTCGGCACGCGGCGTGATATTCTGTATCTTTCCAGATGTGGAGAGAAACACGGAGAAGATCGGAAGTTCGTTTAGAGCACGAAGAGCACGTCGAAGTTCAGAAAACTTGGAAAAATAACCAGTATCGAATTGGTGTTTCTCAATTGACAAGACGTGCGCTTCATCGAAGGCCAAGACGACTAGAGGAGGAAGCGTTTTCATGTCTGCAACTTCGAGTTCTGGATTCAGAAACTTGAGCAAGTCAAGAGCTGTCCTTCTGATATCGTGCTCTTCGCCTTGAATCTGATATCAGTATCCAGTCTACAGTGAATAGTGAGGCAACCCACCATCCCGGATAAACGGCATCTTCCTTGACGGTGAACCAACCCCAAGTTGAGGCGTCCCCTTAGTAACGATGGCGGGAGGAGGCGTAACCTGCCGGGTGGACAGTTCCGGCGACGCGGAAATTATCGCTGGTTGCAGAAGCTGGTGGGAGGGAACACGTCAAAACGAGGGAAGAACTTATCCAAGATATAATTAATACTTCGTTCGCATTATTCACGACAGCGCTATAGAATTCACGCCTTTTATCACCCTGGTGGTTGAATGTTTGGCCGGCAGTCATCAGAAGTCGAAATTTCTGGGCGATGGTTTGAGGGTACTGCTCAGGTGGTAGTCCATAGACGTGTTGCGATATGTGCTGATCGATATTTTGCAGATAGACTCTCGCAGTTGTGAACAAGGCAATGAGGAATGCATGGGATCGGCGAAGGATGTTATCCTTCTCAGTTTCATCCACTGTCAGCAAGGCCCTGACATCTACATCGGCCGCTGGGAACCCTAGAGCGTAGATTAAGGAATGAGCGGGATGAAAGGTCGGATAATGAATACAAACCCGTATCGGAGGACGGTCGCAGATTGATCGGCAGCACCAAATATTTCTTCGATAGTTCGTCGATCATACGTGACTTGCCCATACCAGAGGATTGAAGGATCGCAGCATATCGCGCATAAACAGCGGGATCCCCACTGGAGCAATGGCCTTTTATAGTGTCGTAAAGGCAATCTGCCGCCGATCCTACGTAAACTTCATTCCACGCCTTCTCGGTGGCTTAACGACTTTATGAGTCTATTGATATATAATGAGAGTAGGAGCGCACCTGAATAACTGGAAGAGACGTCTGCTACTTTGTCCTTCTCGCCAGCTTGGCATAGGAATGTTAACTAGCGAAACGCAGGAAATATCTGATATGATGATTTACACTTTTGGGTCAAGGTTGAGGCAGGCTTCTTGCGGAACATTTCTGGAAAAGAAGATATTTTAAAGGTCAATCGCAACAGGTGGTACGAATGACGCACCAAGACAACGGAGATCTTTGTAAGAGCCGTTTGTGTAACAGTCTCCGACAAGTTTCATAAGAACTGGGTCTTGCTCGAGTGCATCAATGTACTGACGGTTTTCAGCTAAAACGTAAAGCATGTGCGAATGCGGGCCTTCGGAAGCAACCTCGCCGACAATTTGGAAGACATAGGCCATGTTTAGTTCGTCGTCGATGTCATAAGGTTTACGACGATGTCCCCGAAGACGTTGCTTTGCTATCTCGTCTTGCTGTCGATGCTGGTCCTCTGACCATAGATCGGTCGCAAGGCGCAGTCGTTTGACATCGCGATTTGGACCGCCTGGTGGGGAGGTTGGTGCAGCACGCTTTGAGCTTTCTTGCGGCATATAGATTACAGATAGGAAACGAATATCACTGCAGCAGTCACTGTCAGAATGTGCACTGGAGTATAACGCGTCGTGAGTGGTGACTTGAAGTTGGAATGTCAATAATTTGAATCAGAACTAGCCTGGCTTGTAGTATAGAGTGAAGACACTAATTTTAAATCAGAACATTTAGGCTCGTTCCCACGCCGGCTTTACATCACATGATCACTCGCAAGAGGGTGGCGAGGACCCCCGATAATAGGTGGGGAGGCCTGATCTAGAAAAAAAAAATCGGGCCACATATGTTCGGACAGAATTTTTCAAAAATAGGACATTTTGGTTCGGATAAAACCAGGCGTCCAAATTTTTTTCAAAATTCGTTCGGACTACCGATCAAGCCTCAAAAATCCAAATTTTCGTTCAGATCCCTTCAATCAGGCCTTAAAAACCCAAATTTTCGTTCGGACTGGTTGCGCAGGCCTCTAGAATAGCAAATAAAGTGTCTATGTCAGGTGCTCTAACTTTTAGTGTGTGGAACAGTGAGGCATTGAGCAGTGTTCCTCTTGTTAGTTAGTATAATTACAGATCAGGAATGTACTACTTTCGTCAAACGAAGCCTTAGCCACAATATATAAAAAAAGTACCATCTGCAGGTTTCGAACCCAAAAACTTAATATTTATAATAGTTTGCACCATCAAATTTACCACTGGACCACGGGAACTTCATGTTCGGACTAAGATTAGGCATTCATATCAGACAAAAATTTGGTTCGGACCATGGATCAGGCTTGTACCTAAATTTTCAAGATTTCGTTCGGATAAAATCATGCATAGACACTTTTTTCAGCCAAAAATCGTTCGGATGCCGATCAGGCCCTGCCACCTATTATCGGGGGTCCTGGGTGGCGGGGCAGGAGTTCCGGACCAGACGTAGGGGGGGGGTCTCGCCCGAGGCTGAGAATTTTTTTTTTGACTTACGTATTACCCGATGCTGCGAAGCCACAATAGGCAAAGGATTTACTTAAACGAGCTTATGACCCATGCCTTTGTCATGGCGTTCGCTCGCTTTGCTCACTCAGCCTGACACCGGCATGGGCCAGCTCACGTATATGTAACACAATGCTTAATCCCACTACAGTTGCTCAAGTCTACCTTGATTTACTACAAACTTGTTACTGACATCATTACAAACTTTTCTTGACTTGTTATTGACTTTATTACAAATTTGTATTGACTTGTTATTGACTTGTTATTGACTTTATTACAAACCCATATTAACTTGTTACTGACTTGTATTAAGGTGTTATCGACATTATTACAAACTTGTATTGACTTGTTATCGACATCATTAGAAACTTGTATTGACCTGTTATTGACATTATTACAAACTTTTATTGACTTGTTATTGAATACACACCAAGGTTTAGTAACCTGCCCTAAAGTCTTCTCACAATAAATTTTTCAACCATTTGATTCAATCCAAGTACAATCCAAATCTAATTATAAATCTAAATCTAAATCTAAATCTACATCCAAGTTTATCTTGATATCTATATTAGTTTTCAATTCCTGTAAATAATCTTTCAAGTTACTCACCTTTGCTAAACAACTCCATTCAACACTTCCTTGTATACCACATTGGCAGTTCTGTTATTTCCATTGTTTTCATTCAACAGCACCTTGATCCTTTCTCCAGATGTACACCTTGATAGTGCCACATATAGCTGCCCATGTGAGAACACTGGTGTCTGCAAGTCCAAGCCAACATGGGATACTGATTGGCCTTGTGACTTGTTGATAGTCATGGCAAATGCCAAGCGAACTGGAAATTGATGTCGACAAAGTGGTAATGGCAAGGTCTCTGCTGAAGGCTTCAATGTGATCCGAGGAATGAAAACGATATTTCCTGCAAACTGTGCATCTCCACTGATGATCCTGCACTTCAATACACGTGGTCTGGCTTCAAGAAGGATAAGTCAAGTTCCATTGCAAAGACCCATGGTGACATCCAGATTGCATAAAAGCATGAGAGGACAGCCTATCTTAAGTGCCAGCCTGGAGAGAGGAAGGCCACTTGCTTCGATAGAGTTTAGATACTCTGCAGGATATGGCTGGTAGTTGTTAAGCTCCTGCTCTCTGAATGAAACTGTATCAGCACTGTTAAAGACATGCTCTGGTCCAGGAAATCTGGCAAGGAGAAGAGAGTTGATGACATCGACATTGTCATTTGTGCAGGAGAGAATGGTCCTATCCAGATAGTACTGATCTGGCTTGTTCCCCTGCTCTATGCCTGGATATGTAGAGTTGATAAGGTGATCCATGGTATTTCCATGGGAGAGCATGTTCTGTGGAATCTGTAGTGTCTGCAGCATCCACTGTTGTGCCTGCACCGATGTGCAAGAGCCAGGCAGCATGTGCAGTGTTCTCTGGAGTTCTGTCAAGTTGCATATTCTTGGTCAAGTGATAGACAGTAATGCATTGCCAGAGAGTGCTCCTTTTGATGGATGAAGCTATGATCTGTTCTCTAGTGCCCCTAGGAATGACAGGTAGGGTCTGTCTAAAGTCACATCCAAACAAAACAGTGATTCCACCAAATGGAACATTCTTCTTCTTAAGATCACGCAAAGTGCGGTCTACTGCATCTGTGGCATATTTGTGCTGCATAGGAACTTCATCCCAAATGATGATAGAAGTTTGATCAAGGACCTGGTGCAGATCTGAACCTCGAAGTATTCTGCAAGTAGAGGCCTCATCGATTTTGATTGGGATTTTGAACATGGAATGTGCTGTGCGACCACCTTCTAGAAGCAATGCAGCGATTCCGGATGATGCCACACAGAGAGCAATTTTTTCTTGAGCACGAACAGCAGCTGCGATGGTGTTGCAGACAAAGGTCTTTCCACAACCTCCAGCACTATGCAAGAACATGAGCTTTCCCTTGTTATTGTTGACAGAATCCATTGCAGCATCAAAAATCTGTCTCTGCCTATGATTAAAAAGCTGAAGATTGTGAGCGATAGTGATGGCCAACTCTTCAACATTGTAATCCCTTTGTTCCTGCAAAAGCCTATTGGCAGGAACATCAATATGCCAGTTTCCTTCAATGGCGGGCATCTCTGGATAATCAGAAAGTTGTTTGCCAGATCTGATAAGAATCTGATTGATGAGATGCAAGCCATACATGTACACCTGATCATCTGTAAAGTCTGTATCTGGATAGATGGAAAGAAGCTTGACTCTGAGGTCATCACAAATGTGATGTTTGAACAGGTTCCACAGGATGTCAGGTGATGTTGGATTGCAATGAAGAAGAATGGTGGCAAAGAGCAATCTGAGAGAGGAACCAAGCTGCATCTGGGCTGCCTCTGTAAGACACTGGACCCATTCCTGGTCATCCTGCAAAAGACCCAATGCAACACAGGCCTGCTTGAATGTATTATGGATGACACCATTGATAGTGCACAAGTGCTGGAATGATGTTGCCCCTGTGACAACAGTAAGAAGCAGCCTGAGGTAGAACCTTTCCCCCTGGGCAGGAGAAGCAAAGTACATTCTGCCAATAGCAGGCTCGCCACGCCTTCTTGGGTTCCACTGCTTCTTGGTTGCATTGTAGACCCATGTTTGAGGAAAGTTCTGGTAGGTGACAGTACGTGCTGCTTCATATGTTCTGTTGGCTTCAAACCAAGCAGTGAGACGTGTGGTCTTGGTAGCAGGCCTTTCCAAAACCTCATCAATGCTGTCATCTGCATTGAAGTAGACTGTTTGCTGGTCCTCCAGATGGATGGGCAGATGATAAACATGAGGAGACTCTGAGTGCATTCCAAATTCATTTATGTGCCAGCAGCTTTCCACAGATCCAATGTAACGTGCATCCAGATACTCCTTGACCTCGTCTCTGTCTTGGTCAAGAATCTCAATCATGGTTCTGTCATGGCCTTTGTATATGTACTTGTGGATGTACTTGACAGCCTCGATTGAAGAACAGATCTCAACATTGATGTGACAGTTGTATCTGACAAATGAACCAAATTGTTAACCAATAAACATGATGTCAAATAAATGTTCCTTACTTTGCAGCCAAATAAGGATTGTGTGGGACCACATGTCTGTTATCATAGATATAATTACGCTTTCTCACTGTTCTACCATTGTTGGGTCTGGCATAATCAGGATAATTGTTTACAGTAAAAGAGGTTTGTTCTCTGAACTCCTTGGGATATCTCTTGCTGCACTTGTTGTCAACTATGCATGAAGCCTTGGGTTTGTCATGACCGCAAGGACCATGAAGCATGCAGGTAGTTATAGTGTGATAGAGCATTGGCTGTGTGACAGGATCAGGAATCTGTGCTGATACAATGGAATCAACATCATGGGCATCACGGATTTTGTCGGCTGGATCGAGAAATATAAGGAGGTGCATATGTGGAAGGCCTCTCTTTTGAAACTCGATGGTATGGATGTGTGCCATTACTTTACCCAAAACACCATCCTTGATATCCTTGAGCAATGCATTCTTTTTCTGTTCAAAGACATGTGCAACAATGTCTGGCCTGTCATAGGCTTCCTGCTTTTTTCTATTTGTGGTAAAATGTGGATTGGGTGATTCCTCCTGCAACAGAGCTTCCTGAATCTCTGGCCACTGTGGATTGGCAGTCATGGTGAGAAAGAGATCTGGCTTGCCAAAAAAGCGACAAATGGCCATGGAATCCTGGAAAAGCTGATTCATATGCCTTTCACTGCCTATATGGGTTGAAGGAAGAATGATGCGACTCCCACAATTCTCTAGATTGATATTTTGATCCTGGTCACCCATGGCAGCATCCCTCAATCCAGCATACACATCAGCCCTAAGCTCCTTCTGGTGATGTCGGACCCAATTCAACATATTCTGTTCAATAGATGCCCAAGCATCTACAACATACTGCTGCAAAAGATTTCCTCCCCACAACAATGGTGGCTGCTCTCCTGGCCTTGGGTGCAATCGATAAGCATGGTAGCATCTCTGACTGACATTGGGTGCCCTTCTGGCTCCATTTGCACCTTGGTGTGCAGGTATATCTGGGTGCCATCCATCTTCACCATGAGGGAAAAGCAAGACATAGTGCAGAGTTGAATAGGATGGATGCAACTGGCTGATGCGCTTGAGCCCTCCCCCTCGTAGCCTGAGAACAATATCTCTGTGGTTAGACCGTTCCTCAGAGCCATCACCTGGAATAATAGCTGCTACCTCATCATTAGCTGTAGGGAGATTATACCGACGTAAATCTTGGGTTCTATCTGATCGCAGCCATATGGAGACATTATCCTGCTCTTCTGGAGGCTTTTCCCTCATGATCTGGAATGCCTGCTTGAATAAAGGCACATAAGGATGGGTATTATTTAGCATAGCCTGCAGCTCTGTCATGATGACTGAGTTGAGGTTATTATTCCGTCGCTCACGAAGATCAAGCTGTGCGATAGGATCATGGATATAGAGCTGTGCATAGGCTACAGGTTGTCCAGGAGGTGGCAAAAGTGCTCCAGAAAGATGATGAAGATCGACATGAATACGAAAGCTGTATACACCTGATGTACCTGTGACAGAACGGTCCACTTTGACACCCAAGGAAGTGAATGCAAATGCAGCATTGTATTGTCGGATGTTTGTTTTAAATTCTTTGGAAAGAGGACTTTTGCCACACAACAGATCTCGCAATGTGGCAGGAGCAGGTCGGAAAGATGGCAGACGAATTTGTCCCTGCAAGCAGCAACTTCCAAACTTTGGCACAGCTCTGGTAGACCTGGACAGTTTTTCACAATCAAAATGCAAGGCATGGCAGTGTGGACACTCCACATTCATGGGTCCAAGTGAATGTCTAGGAATTGGCTCCTGATAAGGTGCACGACCGAGTGGTAATGGCCTTGCAGGTTGATGTGGAGGTAGAGGGACAGGCATAGGTGGAGGCAAAGGTGGCAACATTGGGGGATTCAGAAATGAAGCAGGCAGCAATGGTGAAGGAGATTGGGTGGGAGATGGCGGCAATGATGGAACATGGAATATTGGGTCAGGCAGCAGTGGTGATGAAGATTGTGGAGGAGAAGATGGAAATTGTAGAGGAGAAGATGGAAATTGTAGAGGAGACACTCTGCCAAACTCATCATAATAATCTGATGGCATAGGAGATGGTGGAAATTGCAAAGCAGTCACCCTTCCAAATCCATCATAATAATCTGATGGCAGGGGAGAAGGTGGAAATTGCAAAGAAGACTGGCTCCCATCATCATCATAAGATTCCTCATTCTCCATTTCTCTCCTCAAAGCAATCTCATTATTCCTCTGTTCTTCATACTCAGCAGCCAACAATGCAGCCATTTCCCTATCCATCTGAATTTGTTCCACCTGTGCATCCACTTGAGCTCGATATTGATCAATCCGATCACCAGACATATTGTTAGCCAATTGGTCCAACCTCATCATTTGTTGATGCAAGTTTCTGTCTGCAATGGATAGACGTTGGAGCTCCTCAGCCTCATCCATCTGTGCCTGCTCATCTGCACGCTGTTCATTTCTCCACATGTGATGCATCCTGAGAGCCCATTCCTGATCGCGCCTGTTACGTTCTTGCAATGCAGCCTCTATATTAATATGTCTGGGTGGGTCATGATATCGTGGCTCAGCAGCTAAAGCAGCTTGCTGGGCAGCTGCCTGCCTCTCCAACTCCTGTTTAGCCAGCTGCTGCAATTGTTGATTGGCTGCTTCATCTTCAGCAGCCTGCCTGTTCCTTTCCTGTTCAGCCAGCTGCTGCATTTGCCAATTATGCTGTCTAGCTGTTTCAGCTTCAGCAGCTTGTCTTTGTGCATTCACATGCTGCAGTTGTAGATTACGCTCCCTACTCACTTCAGCCTTCTGCTGTAATATCCTCTCTCTGGCAGCAACAGCCTCAGCAGTTCTCCTTTCCTCTGCAATGTTCTGTAATACTTCCTGCTGATGCTGATATTGCTTAGCTGCCTCAGCTTGTTGTAACTCCTGAACATGTGCATCATAATCTGCAGTTCTTTCCCTCAATGCAATATGTCCCCTATGCAGATTATTGAGTGCAGGATCTGCTTGACCACCTGAAATATTATGCAATGGTCCCAGTCCCCTCCCAGTCCCTCTCCCTCTCCCTCTCCCCTTTCTTGTTTGTAACTGAGGTGCAGGTGGAACTACAGGAATAGAATTGGCCAAAGGTGCATTCCACCCTGCTGGCAGTTGAACCTGTGGTATAGTAGAAGCTATATTTGCCCCTATTCCATGGTTTGCCAAAACAGGTCCAGATGGCATCACAGGAGCCCCTCTCCTATGTAATACAGGAGCAGGAGGTAAAACAGGCAATTCAAACTGCCTTGGAGCATCCCAATTAGCAGGCATCTGCACCTGTGGTATCTGAGCTGCCAATGCAGCTCCATAGTTCAGTGGAACAATTCCCTCAGCAGGGGCAGTCACTCTGACTCTGCTTCTCCTCTCATCAGGATTGGTCATCTGCAATCTTTCCAGATGGTCTGCATCTCTAATTCTAGCCCTTTCCACTTCTGGTGTAGAAGGTCTACTTTGATTCCTGCAAATAGTCTCATAAGCCATTATTATTGCAACATATGCCAACACCACTCACATATTTAGTAATGGTAAAGCCCAACAATAATTTTGTTCAATAGCCAACAATATAGCACAGCTGAAGTAAGGTCAGCAACAACTTCCTTTAAAAGCCAGTTGTCACAACACTCACAGTAATTCAACTGTTTTCAAGTTTCAATAGCCAATTCCAACACTTATGTAATGACAATCCCAATTTTGCTATTTGATAATAGATAGCAATTGCAATAGTGTCACTATTATAGCCCCAAATGTTGTGTGAAGAGAGGTACTCAACTGATTGTCGTGCACTCTCTCTCCACATATAAGGAATTGTTAGCTGTTTGGTCGTGTTGTGTGTGTTCCAGAAGAGGCATGAAAGTAGGTGTCCACTATATCGCGACTGAAATTTTATGCACCCAAATCTCCCTTTTTGGTATTTGACTTGTTACTGACCTCATTACATATTTATATTGACATGTTATTACTTCATTAAATTTGAATTGACCTGTTACTGACTTCAGACTTTTTACTGACCTCGTTACAAATTTGTATTGACATGTTATTACAAATTTGTATTGTCATGTTACTGACTTCGTTACAAATCACAAATTTGTATTGACTTGTTACTGACCTCACTACAAATTTGTATTGACCTGTTACTGACCTCACTACAAATTTGTATTGACATGTTACTGACCTCGTTACAAATTTGTATTGTCATGTTACTGACCTCGTTACAAATCACAAATTTGTATTGACTTGTTACTGACCTCACTACACAGTTGTATTGACTTGTTACTGACCGGTACTATTACATATGGGATGATCGCATTTCAAACCCAGTTGTATTTGTCAGAGCTGACAAATTTTAGTCAGCTCTGACTAATGCCATCATTTCTGACCAAGCCTGACAAATTTTAGATAATCACATCAACCATCAGTCCCATCATTCCCACAAAACGACTGTAGCCTATGTTATGCAGCACATCACCTATTTTTAGCCCTGATCCCATCATGCCATCACTCCCACGAAAATCGTCATAGCATATGTAATAGATAACCCTCAGAAGCTATCCTACGAAGTCTCCAGTAGATACTATAGATACCTGACAGCTGAGGATGAAACTTTCTGGTTTGGTTGACTTCCTGTGTTCCAGTCAGTTGTGCAAGTCTATGTATTGGCATTCGTATTGACACATGGTTTAAGGAAAGAAGAATAGGTGGGCGAAAGCAAGACAGGTGCTTTCCGACTCGAATGTGGGGTCGCTCGTGCTTCGCAACTTTAACATGGGGCGTGACTGGACGGAATGAGCGAAAATCCCTGAATAGTAGGGGCGCTGGAGACGCATTGAGCGAATGCTGAATACCCGAGCAGTAGGAGACAGAGCAAGAAACTCACGTTATCTGACAGGTGGCATTGAGTAACGCACGAACTTATCGTGCAATGATGGCTCAGGGGGCGAGGATTTGTGCGTGCTTCCGCAAGTATAGATGGAACACATCGCTGGCCCAACAGCCAATCACTTTAACGACATCGAATGGGACACCGCATAATAGATACTCCAACACAGCCCCGATTTGAATGCCATGTTCCTGCAGAGGCTTGATGCCACCTGCTCGGCATGCTCTTGCCAAAAAAGCTGCCTTTGTCAGTGGCCTGGGAACTCCTTTGTGGAGGTATGCGAACACAGGGCCAGTTTTTGGCCCCTGGTTGATTCACAAATGCTTTGCCAATGCTGAAACGGGATCGAGCACTCCATGTTTAGAGATCCGGACGGGTTGTGCAACCCGCGTGGGTTAGCACTGTGGGTAGGCAGGGGTATGGGTACAGGTCAGTGTTTCCCGACCCTCGTCTGACCCGTACCCATGCACTGGGTTGATGGGTCCAGCAACGTTGTAGATGCTGTCAAGTGGTGGTTTGACAGGCATGAGATCTATCCACACTTGTCAAGGATGGTGATGGTGTTGTAGATCGAGACAACCCCGACAAAACCCGAAGTGGATATTACATAATACTCACCTGACTCTTTTAATGATCGTCGTCATCGCCCTCACACCTCAGTGTTTATCCCACTCACTGAGGTGTAAGTCCTACGTTACTGTCCCATTATATTACTTACTTACATTCACGTTAGTCTTATTCTATCAGGTATATAATAAGCAATGTACAGTGTTTATCCCACTCACTGGGGTTCTTATTCTATCAGCTCGTGCTCTTTCGGTTCCACCCTGCTACAGGTTATGGGCCCTGCTACCGCTCAAGACATGTCCGAGACACTCTCTACCCAAATCACCTCCCTTCCGAAACTGCATCCTGATGGCTCTAACTGGTCAACATACCAGGAACGAGTTCTCAATACACTTACTTCGAAAGGGTTGAAACGGCACATCATGGGTACCGCGCGAAAGCCGATAGAGCTCCAAAAAACCAGCGGCGACTTTTTCAAGCCAGGCCAGCTTGTTCCATTGACCGATGAGGAGCTCGAGAAGCACAAAAAGGAGCAGGATCTCTACGATCAGCACCAGGTGACCGTCTGAGACATTATCTACCGAACCGTCGACAAGTCCACATTCTTGCAAGTCAAGGGCGAGAAAACAGCCAACATGGTCTGGAAGAAGCTTATCTCGATCCACGCCAACAAGGGCGGGATGTACGAGACGGATCTCCTTGCCAAATTGCAGAATATGTGCTACACAGAGGGAGAAAGTATGAGGAACCATCTAACGGAGATGACCGAGCTCAAAGAAAGGCTCGCGGAGATGAGCGTCGAGATTTCCGACCAGTTGTTCGTCACCTACATCTGTACCTCACTATCCCTCACTCCCACCTATCGACCCCTATTTATCACACTCAGCGCTGCTGCTCGCAAAGCTGAAAAACCCCTCACCAGTTCTGAATTAATTTGGCACCTAACAGAGGAAGCCTCGTCAACTGCCATTGAAGACAATATCAACAAGTCTAACACAGCCATGAGTGCTCAGCAGCGGGGGAAAGGCAGAGACAAAGGGGGGAAGTTGAAACCAAGGAACGAGTGCCACTGCACCAATCCAAACTGTAATATGGATGGGCATACGAAGGACCAATGTTGGGAAAAAGGTGGCGGAAAGGAAGGCCAAGTGCCCAAATGGTGGAAGACTAAAAAGGGAGGCAAAGAGAACAAAATGACCATCATCATTCATGCAACAAAGAAAAATGCCCAGCCTTATTTCCAAAGACCTCTAAATTCTTTATTCATGCAGTGTGGATAGAGCTTGAAATCAGCTTGACAGTAGGATTGAAGACAGTGGACACGCATGCAGCAATTAATGTGGAGGCATTGCTTGACAGTGGTGCTACTGGATTATTTATTAAGTGATCCCTAATTACCGGAAACAGTATTCGCACACGTAAACTGCCACAACCTATAATGGTGTACAATATTGATGGTATGATCAATCATGGAGGAACCATTAAGGAGGAAGTGACAATGATATTGAAGTATCAGGATCATCAGGAACAAGCCATATTTGAGGTGTGCAACCTTGGGAAAACCAATCTGATAATTGGATGTCCATGGTTACAAAAGCATAACCCAGAAATTGATTGGAAAACTGGGAAGGTACACATGACTTGTTGTCCTAAAGAATGTAATGTGTATGGGAGGAAAGTAAAAAAGGAGAAGAAGGAAAAGAAAGAGAGAGAACATCTGAGGAAGTATTCTGTTATGATGGAGGAAGTGGAGGATGAGGATATGCCAAACAGGGAAGTTCTAATTATGACCAGTAAGGAAGAACAGAAGCAAACCTTTAGGGAAATTCATGGAGGACAGTCATGGGATAAAAATGTGGAGAAAGTGGAGAAGCCGGTGGAGGAGTGGGTGCCAAAAGCCGACCATAAATATTTGTCAGTTTTTCAGAAGAAGGAATCAGAGTGGATGCCAGTGCGAAAGCCATGGAATCATGCAATTGAGATAAAGCTGGGATTTGTGCCAAAGAAGTCCAAAGTCTATCCATTATCTCCAAAGGAACAAGAAGAAGTGGATGCATTCCTTAATGAACAGTTGCGCAAGAGACACATACGACCTTCAAAATTACCACAGACATCACCAGTATTCTTTGTACTGAAAAAAGATCAGAGGAAGAGGATGTGTACAGATTATAGGTATTTGAATGAGTGGACAGTGAAGAATGCATATCCTTTGCCATTGATCTCAGAGATAATTGACAAGGTGGGAAAGGCCAAAGTCTTTACAAAATTGGATTTATGCTGGGGGTACAACAATGTATGAATAAAGAAAGGAGATGAGTGGAAGGCAGCATTTGCCATGCATCGAGGATCCTTCGAGCCACTAGTCATTTTTTTTGAGATGACCAATAGTCCCCCAACTTTCCAAAATATGATGAACAACATTTTCAAGGATGTGATAGACAAAGGCGTGGTGATAATATTTATTGATGACATTTTGATATTCACGGAGAATGAAGAAAATCATGAGGTGATAGTGCAGGAGGTGTTGAGGAGATTGGCAGAGAATGATTTATTTGTTAAACTGGAGAAGTGTGTATTTGGAGCAAGCAAGATCGAGTTCTTGGGATTAAAGATTGGTCCAGATGGAATCAAGATGGATCCTATCAAGGTACAGACAATTGTTGATTGGCCTGTGCCTACCCATATCAAGGAAGTTCAGGTGTTCTTGGGACTTGCCAATTTTTATTGTCGCTTTGTTCATAATTTTTCCAAAATTGCTGCACCATTACACAACCTTATGTAAAAGGGAGTGGTGTGGAGATGGGGAGAACAACAGCAGACAGCATTTGAGGAGTTGAAGAGGAAGTTTGTGGAAGAGCCAATATTGGTCCCAGTAGATTTCACGTGCCCCTTACAAGTGGAATCAGATGCATCAGACTTTGCTACTGGAGTGGTATTATCAATGCTATGTGAAGATGACAAATGGCATCCTTGTGCATATTTGTCCCAAGGGTTGAATGATGTGGAGAGAAATTATGATGTGCATGATAAAGAGATGTTGGGAACAATACAAGCATTGGAGGCATGGAGACATTATTTGGAGGGATGTATGCATCAGATCGAGATCTGGACAGACCATCAAAATCTGCAGTACTTCATGTCCACTAAAAAGCTTAGCCATCAAAAAGCGCATGGGGCATTATTCCTATCACGTTTTAATTTTCACTTGGTCCACAAAGCAGGAAGCTTGATGAGGAAAGCAGATGCATTATCCAGACCTACAGATCATAAAAGGGGGGTAGAGGAGGACAATAAAAATATTACTCTACTCAAACCTGAATACTTTTGTATTTGCGCTATGCATCAAGGGCATTTATTGGTAAATAGCTCAGAGACAGAAATGTTGTCTAAAATTAGGCAATGTTCAGAGATGGATGATGAAGTGGTGGAAACTGTGAAAGCTTTGAGGGGAGAAAAGAAAGGTAATATTAAAGGAGATGAATGGGTTGAAGAACAAGGGTTAGTATTGTTCAGAGGAAAGGTGTATGTACCAAAGGACCAAGATTTATGAAGGGAGATTGTACAGTTACATCATAACACGCCAGCTGCTGGACATCCAGGAAGGTGGAAGACGTTGGAGTTGGTGATGAGAAATTATTGGTGGCCCAGAATTTCAAAGTATGTGTTGGGGTATGTGGATGGGTGTGATACGTGCATGAGGGGAAAGAAATTTCCAGAAAAGCCTGCAGGGAAATTAATGCCGAACCCTATACCTAAAGCACCATGGTGAGATATATCTGTGGACTTTATCACAGGACTACCTGAAGCTCAAGGATACAATGCAATATTTGTAGTATGCGACCACTTCACAAAAGAAGTCCATATCATTCCTACTACAGCAGAAACCTCATCGTTGGGCTTGGCATGCCTCTATCTAAATCAGGTATGGCAGTTACATGGATTATCTGATACAGTTATCTCCGATTGCGGATCACAATTTGCTTCTGCATTTATGCGGGAGTTAAATAATATATTGGGGATTCAAACCAAATTATGTATGGCATATCACCCACAAACCAATGGGCAGACAGAGAGAATGAATCAGGAGTTGGAGCAGTACCTACGCATGTTTATCAATCACTGACAAACTGACTGGCCTGAATGGTTAGCAATTGCTGAATTTTCCCACAATAATAACTTCCATTCAGCTACTCACATGTCACCCTTCTTCGCTAATTATGGGTATCATCCCAGAATGGGAGTAGAACCTCGAAGGGAAATCAAGGTACAGTCAGCGGAGGACTTTGTGTCAAAAATGTGAAAGGTGCAGGAGGAAGCAGAGGCAGCATTGATGAAAGCACAAGATGACATGATGTGACATGCAGATCATACTCAAGCTGTTGCTCCAGAGTACAAAGTTGGTGACTTGGTATGGCTAAGTACCAAGGATCTAAATATTCCACAACCTTCAAGAAAGCTTACGGAGAAGCAAGTTGGCCCATATCCGATTTCTAAAATAATTTCACCCAGTGCAGTAGTGTTAAAGTTACCTCAATCATTCAAGATTGATCCTGAAATTAACATTTCCCGTTTATGCCCTTACCACCCACCCACTATTCCCGATCAACAAACTACTCCACAGCCTCCAATAATGGTAGAAGGTGCTCTAGAATATGTAGTGGAAGAGGTTCTGGACTCACATCTTTAACACAATAAATTGGAGTTCTTAATCAAGGGGAAGAACTACACCAATGAAAATAATTCATGGGAACCTGAGGAGAATTGTAAGTGAGCATGTCAGGCAATTACCCAATTCTTTAAATGTAATCCAAAGGCTCTGCGTCACATTGCTAGAATGGTGTATGAGGAGATGAATTTCCGGCCTTACCAGAATTTCACAGAAGGGACAGATGCAATATTTTCTCGCCTGGAAGTCGAGGCCTAAAAGGGGGATAATGTTAGGAAACAGTCTCCTAACATGCCAATTACATAATGCTATTTTTATTTTATTCTATTTCATTTTATTTTATTTTATGTCACCAAAATATGCTACCAAATGCCTATACACACATTATTTGTCAGCATGGGAATTTTCTATTTACATGCATCAATATGTACACACATGTACACATGCATCTGTAGCAACATAGTACAACATATGTAACATATAACCATAAAATAAATACTAGGAGACCTCAGTTGAGTTCTCTTAGGTATTCCATCCACAACAGTGGTGCAAAATGCCTATTTCAGCCAACCAATCTATTTTTAACCTCTTGCATCAAGTCCATCAAAACCCCCATCATGTGCGCGCGCCCCGCTGCCTTCTTGTAGGAGAGCCTGCACTGTCCAGCTAGCAGAACCATGGGTGTCGCCCTAACACCAGCTCACATATATGTAACACAATGCACTACAGTTACTCAATGACCGAAATGGTCATAGCATATGTAATAAATTACACTCCTTTGCTTTCAGCTACTCCAGACACTCTTTTTATATAAAACCATGTCCATTTTGAACCGAACTCACCCTGCTTTCATTTCTTCCTTGTCTTTGAAGAGAGATTCTTTTGATCTTCTTGATTGACTTGGTATTGACTTGTATTAAGGTGTTATTGACATTATTACAAACTTGTATTGACTTGTTATATCGACTTTACTACAAACTTGTTGCTAACATCATTACAAACTTTTATTGACTTGTTATTGACTTTATTACAAATTTGTATTCACTTGTTATTGACTTGTTATTGACATCATTAAAAACTTGTATTGACCTGTTATTGACATTATTACAAACTTTTATTGACTTGTTATTGAATACACACCAAGGTTTAGTAACCTGCCCTAAAGTCTTCTCACAATAAATTTTTCAACCATTTGATTTAATCCAAGTACAATCCAAATCTAATTCTAATTCTGATTCTAGATCTAAATCAACTTTAAAGATATATATTATTGGTCTGCCAATTAAAGCACCATATATTTTTAGGAAGAAAGCCATCACTCATTGTCACTAGTGTCCATCATATCATCAGAGCCAGGCAACCAAGTGTCATCAACATAACTGAAGTCCACATGACTATAGATTGGGAGTGTGATGTGAGATGGAGTGGGGTTCTCTATCTGTGAGGTGCTGGGGGACCCAGTTTGGAAATGATCGTCATCAGAATTGGCATCAGGGCCGGTTAAATCAGCCTCTGAATGGGTCTCTGACAATGAGAGGAAAACATCAGCTGCATCAGATGCAGTGGGGAAAGCAGTTGAAAGGGGAGGTGCAGGGGAAGATGAAGAGGGAGAATTAGATGCTTCAAGGTAAAAGGTGGCAGCATCAAAGCCAGTTGGAGAACCTGTGTGGGAAGATGCTGATGATGAATGATGGTCCTGCCAAGCCATGGCTGCCTGAAATGCAGTAGGCTGATCAGCATCTTCTGATGCATTATCCTCCCCTTCCCATAACATAGCAGCATAAGAGGCAGTGATTTGGCTCTGACTGCATTAGTGCAAATATCTGTGGCTCAAAGGATTGTGAAACAGGGAGTATCACATGTATAAAGCCATGTAGTGCATTGATCCAATCTTTGAATTCTTTCTCATCTTCTTCTTCTAAATCATCTGGCTGCTTTGGTCAGTGCAAAAGTCCATCTGGGCCATGCACCATTTCTCTGATGTGTACAGGTGTAAAATGGAAAGTGAGGATTGAGACAATCCAGCAGTTGATGCTGGCAGACAGTTGGATATTGGAATGTTGAATCATGCCCTTAATATAGTGTGACAATCAATAATTCAATGAAGCGAAGTACATGTGATTCTTTTGTGACTTTCAAAACATTGGGATTCTCAACTTCACCTGGCTGAAGATGGTTTATATACTGTTCAAATGGGTCCTGTAAAATGATAGGTAGAGGTGCTGCAATCACTGTGCTAACTGGTGGTGTTACATTAAGCAATTTGTTATCCAATTCAACCATGTCTGCTCTGCAGTGTACAAATGGCATGATGCTAGCAAAATTTGTAGAAACCACATCAACACTGTCAGTGGCAATACATTTTGGTGTAACCTGTTCTTGATGGCACTGTCAGAGGTCACCTGTTTGTGTCATCATGAGTTGGCCCATTCACATTGTTGTCCATTGTTTCCCCTTAACCCTCTGTCATCCATCATCCCTCCTTGTGTGGTTGTGCCTTGGCACCTGCTTGAAATGTCATTCATCACCCCCTGATGGTGCTGGGTGATGTGGCATTGTTCATCATTGTCCAGACATGGGTCAAAGGTGTGGGTGGGTGGGACATGTTGTTATCAACAGGCAATAACCTGAAAAAAGAAAGAATAGTTAGTTCATTAGTACAAGTAAGAAATCAATCACAAAAACATACCATTATGGCCCAAATGATACTGGTTGTCATTTGGGCTGCAAGCAGCACTGCATTGTCATTAGCACTGGCTGAGGTTGGCATTAGCACCTCATTGTGAGGGCATGCAGCAGGGCTGTGATTGTGTGATGTCATTGTCAAAGGTAAAAAACTAAAAAGAAAAGGTAATAGTTATTAGTAAAAAAGAAGAAATTAACAATAAAAACATACCTAGGACCCAAATGACAAATACAGTAGCTCATAATTTGGGTCCACTCTGTGGTAATTCTGTTGAAGTTCAGGGTTTTTGACATAGGTGGTATGGGTATTGAGGTGGTAGAGAGGAAGTGGTGTTGTATTGGTGGATGTGGGAATTGTTTGGAAAGTGGTGTCACTTTTTTTTTTTGGAGTGAAAGCATAACCAAATGGTCTGTGTGTAGCATCAGGGTAGTACTCATGAAATGAATACTTTTACCCCTGGGCTTGTCCCATTCCCCATTCCCCATTCCTTTACCTAGCACTTCATCCTAGTAGTTTCAAATGTATATATGAGTTATATTTTTGTAGTAAATTATATAGTTTTAGATGAGTTTATTCTAATGTCAGAAGACCAGTTGCAACTGATTGCAACCAGTTCTCAGGTAGTTGTTAAATATTTTCAAATTGAGGCAATTGGCAATCCAAAACCCAACTGATACCAAACCTGGGCAATCGCAACTGATGGTCTGGTTGCAATTGGTTGGGTTCAGTTGGGTTGCAGTTATTTTTTTGGTCAACCCAACTGGACCTTTAAACACTATCAATGCTTGTATCCTTCATAAGTTCCTTGAATAGCAGAGGGTGTTTCACAGTGCTGACTCAATTACAAACAACAGACCAGACCAAGGAGAGCTCATGTAACCTGTGGAGTACCTGAACTTGATCAATGGCTCAGGACTGCCATTGGCTTAGACAGCTGTCAAGATTGGTTGTCCAGTGATGGTGCTTCAGAACTTGGTTTCTAGGCTGGGTGTTTGCAATGGGAGCAAAGGAATTTTTACAAGGATGAGAAACAGGGTGTTGGAGGTATGGCTTATCATGCTGGAGAAACTGTCTTCATTCCAAGGATCACACTGTGACTGTATGGATGCCACAGTCCAGTTCTGAACCAAAGTTTGAACTTGAACTTTTCAGAACCAGACCAAAGTTTAGTTCAAGGTTCAATCAATGGTGATGCAGAACCAGACCACAAGTCCAGTTCTGCATTCAGAAAATGTGCAAAAAAAGAGAACCACATTGAGCCTAGTTTGACCAAACTTTTTAATAATAAATTACTAGTAGGAGTGTTGATTGGCAAAAAAGTATTGGTTTGTTTGGCAAGCCTACATGTTAAACAAATAATCACAACTGAGGCATACTCTCAATAGTGGGCACTGGATTTCATCTTGCTACCACCATTGCATCATCCAACTTGAATGCCATCTCTAGATCTTGTTTGCTTACTGGATGGCCCTGGTGATGTTTATGGTGTCATCAGCCTCCACACTCCACACTCATAATCGAAGAATGAAGAAAATTTACTGGGAAATGCTGACCTTCATCAGCTGCTCCACTCATAATGGCAAAATAAACTGTATGCTTTTTCCCTTGCCAGTGCTGGAAATGCTTGTGGTCTCATCAGCTGCTATGCTTATAATAGAAGAATGGAAAGAGGTTTTAGATTTTATGCTGGATGGTGCCAGCAACATTTGTGGTCTCATAGATTACCATGCTTGTAATAGAAAAATGAAAGGAAGTCACCCTATTTTAGGTTCACTTTTACACCACTGGCTAGCTATAAAGCTTGGTGCAAAGCTTCAATCTTGTCTTAACTTTCCTCATGGCAGCCTCCAGTGACCAATGTGTGGCTGTGGCAGATAGAAGTCTCCTCAATGCCTCAGCTATTATGTTCTACAATGATCCTAATGATAACACCCCTCTCGCTAACTCTAACTCTGCCACTACATCAATCCAGCTGCACCCCTTCTTTACAGGTGGTCCAGCTCCATGCCAAATAGTTGCTGGGTCTCATCCTTCAGCTTATATCACCAACCCTAACAATCTGGAGGCTTTGGCATCTGCAATGATATGCAAGCATGCAAGCAATTGGTGATCATGATGACATCAGCTGCATGCTGCACATCAGGCAAAAGTCACTGACAGCAGTGATAAAAGTGAGCACAGCAATGAGTCAGATGACACTGACATCATTGCAAAAAATGACCATGACATTGGTATGGGTGATGAAGAGGAACACATTGGAGACAGCACCAATGTTGAGTGTATAGAAGAAGCATATTGCTCCATGAAGGCCATGGGCAATGCAGACTGACAGGTACATCTAAACTCCCTTGTTCTAGCACATAGAGAATGACTCATTTATGGCCCTGTAGTTCCTTAGTGAACATCACAAGATTCTGTGCTCCACTGATATCCATATGATCTTCAGAGCCAACAAGAAAAGGATGAGCTTTAATACAGGCAAGATAAAAAGGGGTGTTAAGAACTGTTAAAGTCAGACAGTCAAGAGTGGAACTCAAGGTAGGAAAACACTGGACTTCTGGTTGGACCTGGTCATCAATGGTCAGAGGGTTCAAGGGATTCCAGGAATTCCAGAGTAGTTCTGAGACAGAATCCACCAGGCTGGAGATGTAAGGGCAACCTCAAAGCCTCACTTAATAATGAGCTAACAGAGGGGAATCCAATTAATATTATACTACATAATACAGACACTTCAGGCACACCTAACAGAGGGGAATCCAAAGAGAAAACTCTAAGGACCCATCTGTTGATGCCCAGTATATGTGATAGAGCTGAAAATCAAATAGTAAGCTAAAAATAGCAAAAAGGCAGAAATAGGCAGATCAAGCTGTGTGATGACATCACCTTGATGGGTAAACATCCAGAAGAGGTCCTGCCTCTAAGAATAGAACTGTCAACATGTACCAACATGGAAAAAACTGAAATATACTAATAAAATAGGAATAAATCATAGAAAATCATAGAAAAGGCAGAATAGGGTGAAATAAAATATATAAAAAATATGGGATGAATGCAGAAAATTGCCCACATACCTGGGGTGCCTTCCTTTTCCCTTAAATCACCCCCCTTCTATAATGCATCACCTCGATGCATTCGAAACTGTATTTGCCCAAAGTCAGATGCTTGGATGCATTGAGGTGCAGAGGAATGTCGCCGGTGGAACTCTCTGACCAGTCATGGGGCATTCACATTGGACTCTGTGACCCAAAAGTTCTCTTCATACCCATAACCCTTTTAGTGTACCAGGTATTCGGGTCTACCTCGATGTAAGTGGCTGTCTAAGATGGACTCAACCTTGTACTGAGGCTTGCCTTCGATGACTGTAGGCAGTGGGGGAGGTCATGTCATGCATCCAAAAAATGGATCTGTGGAGGCAGGCAGCATCCTTATGACATGGAAGACAGGGTGGAGTCTGGACATTGACTGTGGTAGCCATAGGTGGTAGGCATGTGATCTGATGCATCTAGTGATGAGGAATGGTCCAAGAAAGTGGTGGGCAAGTTTCTTGGATGGATGCATGGTGGAAATGTCACTATAGTCAAGGTAGACATAATCACCAACCTTATATGTGGGTGTGGGTGAGTGACACTGGTTGTAGAAGTGTGCCATATCATCCTTTGCTTTGGCCAACACTGACTTTGCCTCCTCCAAAGTGTCCTTCATCTGCTCTGTGAACTCATTCACCATCTCCAAGTGTGAGGGCACTTGTTGAGGCTCAAAGCCCATGCATGGGTGTCACCCTGTGTTGAGGAAAGGGAGTTTGTTGGATGGAAGAGTGGATGTGATTGTTGTATTCAAACTCAAGCATAGAGAGGAGATCTTCCCAATTGTCCTGTCACTCATTGACAAAGATGCAGATGTACTGGTCCAGTTCTTGGTTGACTCGCTCTGTCTGCCCATCTGTCTGTGGATGGTAGGCAGTCGAGGCAAGGAGTTTGATCCTCAGTAGGCAGTACAGCTCTTGGGTGAACTCTGCAATGAACTGTGGTCCTTGGTCACAGAGGAATGCACCAGGTAGTCTATGGAGCTTCTACACATGGTGCAAATAGAGTCGAGCTGCCCCAAGTGCAGTGACAGTCATATGAGTGGGGATGAAATGAGCTCGCTTCCCGGCAGAGTCAACTGTGCACATTGCTGCATCAAACCCATTGGACTCTGGTAGTTCCACCATGAAGTCCACACTGATGATGTCCCAATGATTCTCTGGGACAGGAAGGGGGTGTAACTTGCCCATGGGCTTGCACTGTGGAGTCTTGGTGCATAAGCAGAGATCACAGGTACAGCAGTACTGACCAATGAGTTGAGACATCTGGGGCCACCAATAATTCCATGATATGAGCTCCAGCGTCTTCCAATATTCAGGGTGGCCAGCAATGAGTGAGTCATGGTGCTGAGAGATAAGTTGTCATCGAAGCTGGGATCATTATGGATGTAGATGTGGTCATGGAAGTATAGAATGTCATTTTTTTCCACTCTGCTGCACAAAGCAAAGTAGTGGATCCCTTTCTCAGCTCCTTCACTGCCAGAGCCACAGCATCCTCATGTAAACCGCTATGGTTTGCATGACAAATGTCATGTAGGATACTGCACTCCTTACCCTCCAAGGTAACACCTTCTAGTGCACAGACTGTAAACAGATCAGGTTGCAACAACACAATACCTTGATTGTCATTGCTTTCATCCCCATGGTCCAGATGATGAGAGAGGGCATCAGTCTTTCCCATGCTGCATTCCAGACAATGATGCAGGGAGAAATCAAACCTGTAGAGGTAGAGGGACCAGTGGGCTTGATGACAAGTAAGCTTCTTGGCAGTCATAAAGTACTCGAGGTTCTTGTGGTCCATCCAGATCTCAACCTTATGTTGAGCACCCTCCAGGAAATGTTGCCATTCCTCCAACGCCCACATTATTGCCAGCATCTCCTTGTCATGGATCTTGTAATTGCATTCCACAGCACTGAGACTCTTTGAGTAGAAGGCGATGGGGTGCCATTTCTGGTCCTCGGAAGACTGTTGGGATAGTACTGTGCCCATTGCAAAGTCCAAACCGTCAGCTTCTACATGGAAGGGGAATGAGTCATCAGCAAAGGTGAGGATTGGAGTGGAAGTGACCATCTCTTTAAGCCTCTCGAACACTTTCTGCTGTGCATTCTTTCACTTCCATTCCTCCTTGCCAGTGAGATTGAATAATGGGCATGCATGGTGGGAGAAATCTTTAATAAAGCACCGATAGAAATTGATGAAGCCCAGGAAAGACTGCACCTCTTTCTGGTTCATGGGCATGGGCCAGGTTGTAATGCCAGCAACCTTGACTGGGTCCATCTCCACCTGCCCATCCAAGATAATCAGGCCCAAGTACTCAATTTGTGTCTTCTCAAACTCGCACTTGTCATGATGAAGATAGAGTTTGTGCTACTGAAGTCGCTCCAGTACCAGGCACATGATTTGATGATGTTCATCGATGTCCCAAGTGAAGATGAGGATGTCATCAAGATAGACACAGATGATGCCTTCCAGTATGAGACCATGAAAGATGTCATTCATCATGGTCTGAAAGGTGGCAGGACTGTTAGTGAGACCAAAGAACATGACAAGCAGTTCAAAAAGACAATGGTTCATGTGGAAAGCTGCCTTCCACTCATTCCCTTTCTTTATCTGTACATTGTTATAACCCCAGTGGACATTGAGCTTGGTGTGAAGTAACATGCCCCATGGAGTTGGTTAATGAGTTTGGATATGAGGGGTAGTGGATAACAATTCTTGACTGTGATGTTGTTGAGGCACCAATAGTCTTGAACCAGTCAAAGGGATCCATCCTTCTTCTTGACAAAGAAAAAGGGAGAGGCCATGGAAAATTTTAAAGGGTGGATATGACCCAAAGCCAAGTGTTCATTGATGAACTCGTTAAGTTGTCATTGTTCTTCAGGGGAGAGGAAATAAACCTTGCAGGAGGAGGGTGTGGCACCTGGCATAAGCTCAATTGCATGATTCCACAGCTTACAGCTAGGAAGAGAGTTAAAGGATTCCTTGGAGAAGACATCCTCAAAGGCATGCAGGTGAGGAAGCATGGAGTCAGTAAGGGATTTGGGTGCACTGTTCTTGTGGAAGGCCTCCACGAGGTGCTGGGAGATGTTCAAGGTGGCACACACCTCATGCAAAGGGTTAATAGCAGTGTAGAAAATTTGGTCACCTTCCTCAATCTCTTCCACCTCCTTATCATCATCGTCAGAGTCAGGTGCAAGATCTGGGATGTCTTCCAAATCCACATCAGCCACAGGCATTGGACCAGCATGACATTTTCAAGTGCACTGTAAGTGGACCTTTTGCCCTCGACATTCCTGTCACCTTCAGTAAAGCAAGTATGACAATGAGAGGGACAATGACTCATCATGACTTCACCTGTCATCCAGTTGACCTCAGGATTGTGGTCATGAAGCCATGGGTAGCCCAAAATTGTCTCCTGCTTCCCCAGTTGGGTCACAGTGAAAAGAGCCCATTCACTATGATCCTTGTATCGGAGGACTAGGTAGACAACCTCCTGAATTGCCCCAGCTTCATTTGGGGAACCATCCACATTGTAGACAGGTATGGGTTGAGATAGTGAGTGGGTATTGAGTTATTTTTGTTGAGCCAGGTGCGAGTCAATGAAAAGGCCCATGGCACCCGAGTCTAGCTGGGCAGAGACACCAAGTACTTGCTCCATCTCCATGGTCTGCAGCTTAATCTTCAATTCTAGGGATTGTTGGGAGGGGGTGGATGCCACATACTTGTGTGGTAGCTTATGCTCCCAAGATTTTAATCTGGGTAGAGGGAGGGGTAGAGAGGAAGGGGTAGATATATCTTTAGCCACTTCAGAGGGGTCTAGAGAAGGAATGGTCACAGAATAAGATTTATCCTCTAATGAATCAACAGACAGAACTTCAAAGTGGTTATGGACAGGCAACGAATGCATACTATTCACTCATCGTGGGTGGAAAAATCCTGTTCCTCTGCCTCTTTCTCTTTAACTTCCTCTTTCTCCAGGACTTCAACATCTGCCAGTGCCAACAGATCTTGGAGGAGCTAATCTCAGCCCTCAGGCAGGAGTTTATGGATGTCTTGGCAGTGGGGACAATTTCAAGCCATGTGTCCAGTTTCCCCACAGTGGTAGCAGAGATCTAGCCTGCAAGGTCAGCTACAGGCAGCATCAACATCCATTGGAGCAGGGGTGTTGGAGCTCAATGCCATGGGTTGGTGTATAGGGATGGAATTAGCATGAGGAGGTGCTCAATTAAAGGTGTGTGGTGCATGGGTGGTGGTAGGAGTGCAGAAAGCCACAGTAAATGCTGCATTTGTGAGTCAGTTCTCATCACAGAGGGAAGCAGCCTCATATGAGCACTTATATTATCATCTGCTGGGCATCCTTCCAACATCTGTGCAATCTGGTCTTAAATTTCCCAATTAAGACCTCTACAAAACTTCACCACCATGGGTAACCTACTCCCATACCTCGCCATGTCCACCAGGTCTCAAAACTCATCAATGTAGTTGTCTACAGATTGATGCGCTTGGCAGTAGGAGGTGGATTCAAGGTGCATTATGGCTCATTGACATTCATTGAGGGGGAAGAAGTGTTGTATGAACTTGTCACAAAAGTCCCAGGTAGAAAATAGAAGGGAGCCATGCTCCTTGGTTTGACATAATATATGGTCAATGTAGAGATAGGTGCACTCAGATTTCATGTACATGAGGGCCCAATAACTTTTAGCAGTGATGATACTCGACCTGGAAACCTAGCAAAAACCTGTTAAAAGGCTTATAAAGTATGACTCAGGCTAGAGAAAGGGTGTGAGTCGGTACTAAATATTACCGCTAGTACCAGAATGTTGTTTTTAATGATGCGAAATGGTAAAGGATGTGACGAATAGTCTTTAAAAGTGTACAAAGATGTTTGAAAAAGTTTGAAATAAATTCGAAGACATGCGAAGTAGTTCAAATTAGGTTTGAATGGGTTCGAAGCTGTTCAGGTGAGTTTGAGGAGGTTTGAAGGTGTTCGACTGGTGTCAAGATATGTTTGGCAAATGAATATAGCAATTAAGAAGTGGTTTTTGAGTGGCAATAGGCGATGATGAGTTGAGAGCAAATATGAAAGTTTGAGGAAGTTTACGATATTTCGCAGAACTTCAGAGATACAATGCAAGGTAAGACTCAAGAGAACTGCTCTTAAATCTGACTGTAGTGGAGAGGGTAACTTATTCTCTGTTTTTCTAAGTAACTAGCACAAGTTTATATACATTTTTGAAGTGATAGTACTAAAAGAGAATTAAAACCTGTGTAAAACATGAGGCAATATATCAAACAATGAGGACTTTGTAGATCATAAAATAAATAAGAAATAATAAATAATTGAAACATACATGCCCCCATATGGTAAATGTACTTATCTTTTGCTTCAATATATCAATGAAACATAAAACCACACTTATCACATTCTAAATCTCTTGTAATCTCTCCTGTCTGGTAGTGCTTGATATGTGATGGAATAGCTTGTTCCGGTTGTGCAGCATGTATTGAAAGGGTCTTAGAAACAGCTATGCAGTGGCCGATGTTATTCGAAGTAGTATGAAGTTGTTCAAAGTGTCATGAAATTGTTCAAAGTCGTTCAAAGTCATTCGAAGTAGTGTGAAATAAATCGAAAAGAATTTGAAGTCAATTTCATAATGTTTGTAGCAGTTTGGAGGGTCTGTCATAGTGTGTCAATACAATTGGAAACTTTCTCCAGACCTTAGAGTGCACATTGGACCTATCAGCAGCATCATCCACAAATTGGTTTGGGCATAGACTGATGTACAACTTGCAGGAATTGAGGAAGGCACATCCATGGGAACATGTGCCATTGAATTATCCAGGAGGCATGGATTTAAGGTGTGCATTTTTGCTTGGGCATATATTGGGTGGCACATGCACATTTGGTGCACTAGGGGTTGAAATTGGCAGTGTGGGGTTCGACTGGAGGGTTCTAATGAAGGTTTCAATGGTAGATGTAAGTGTATCAATTTGTGCATAAATTCCAGCAACATCGCCTTCAAGCACATCAATGTGCTCTGGGGTGTCCATAGCGCTAGGTGGTGGGTTGGGTGAAAGGCAGTGCACACCAAAGGCAGGAGTGTCTGGGATGGTGTGTAGGGAGTCTGTGGAGCTCTGGGATGAGCTAACAGAGGGGAATCCAAAGTTAATATTATACTACATAATACAGACACTTCAGGTACACCTAACAGAGGGGAATCCAAAGAGAAAACTCTAAGGACCCATCTGTTGATGCCCAGTATATGTGATAGAGCTGAAAATCAAATAGTAAGCTAAAAATAGCAAAAAGGCAGAAATAGGCAGATTAAGCTGTGGGATGATGTCACCTGGATGGATAAACATCCATAAGGGGTCCCACCTCTAAGAATAGAACTGTCAACATGTACCAACATGGAAAAACCAGAATATAGCAATAAAATAGGAATAAATCATAGAAAATCATAGAAAAAGCAGAATAGAGTGAAATAATATATATATAAAGTATGGGACAATTGCAGAAAATTGCCCAGATGCCTGGGGCACCTTCCTTTTCCCCTACAGGAGAATTCCAAGTGAAAGGGGCCAGAGAAAACTTGGCTTCAACTTGTAAAAAGTTGCACCCTTCTCCTCATCAAGTGTTCTATTTCAAGACAAAGGCTAGCAGAATAAGTTCAGGTTTCCAGAGGATATTTAGAGAAGAGGATTAAGCAGAGGTTCAAGATGGAATAAGGATTAGGTTATTGTGACTAGGTCAGGAAACATCAGAAGGGATTAGAGAATAAGTTGATTAGATTTGGTTGACAAGACTTTGAGACTTTGTCAATTAAGCTTTGTTGTTACTTTGTTGATTTACAAAACTGAGGTACAAACTAAACTATGGGCAGTTAAATATTGAAGGCCAGAGGAATAACAAAAAATATGGAAGTTTACTAACAGATCTTTGTAAGTGTCCATGACTATTATTTGTAAGACTCTATTAGAAATAGCATTCAATGAGTAAGCAAATGATTACTAAGGCACATGAAAACTTGTCTGGTAACTTAGGAGAATGGTGGCCAGAATAACTAGCAAAAAATGTTGGAAAAGATATTGGAAAATGTTGGGGATTATCAGGAATCTGATCAGAAGAGTCAGGTCTTAACAAGGGGAACTGGTGCACCATATGCCAGTAAGTTCTCTATCTCATCAAGTATTATCAATATCTAACTATGCTTCTTAGATCAGCAGGTGTCATCACAAAGAACTGCTTCTTCACTGAAAGTATCTTAACTTTGCATACCCATATCACAAGGTGTGCCATTGTTCTAAATTCACTTTCTATTCATATTACTAACTAAAGCTCTAATAGACACCCTAACCAAGTAAAATTATACATGAGGCAGTGCAATAAGTTGAACATCACCACCAACCATTTGCACTTTTTGCCAATTACTGATGTTCAGCTGACCCTCCCTTTCTGAGAAGGATGGATATCCCTCACCAAACCAAGGTTTGCTCAGAAATTCTTTACCAGGCTCATATTGCAAGTAAGCATGTGTAAAACCTTGGCACACATTGAGGGGAAGGTTTCATTTACCTTCAACACCTGGACCTCTGATGTGCAGGATCCATATGTCTCTGTTACAGGTCACTACATTACAGCACCTGAGGATCAACCCCAAGAGTGGGTGCTCAAGTCAGAGCAGCTCACATTCACATATTTTGAGGGTAACCACTGAGGTGCTAATATGGCAAATGTCCTTGTTCACATAGCTGATTGCTACTATGACCTGCACAATAAGGTATTCATCATTTCCTGTTCAATCATTTTGCCTGACACTGCTACTTGAGGTGGGCTGGTTCACTGCTGACAATGCAGTGAACAATGGAGTTGCTCTGCAAGAGTTCAGCATACTGCTTCATGATCTTCTGTTCAATGCTGAGCAGCATTATATATGGTACTTCTACACCAACATTCTTCAACCAAAGCCTAATCTAACTGCTTTTACAGATGCATGGAGCATCATGTGCATCTCTCAGCTAAGGCTTTTGTACAGGCTGTCTCACTCTCATCCATCCAAGAAATCCTCAAGATGAAGAGAGCTCTTAACATTGCAAGCAATGATGGTTCTGGCACATTTGATTGCAAAGAACTCAATATGCATCTTGGCACTTTTGATTTTGACAACAACAATAATGATGAGGAACATAGAGGTGATGATGGTGAGGATGAGGAGCTCCTGGAAACAGATGTGGGTGCTGCAGACTCCATTAGAAAGGCTCTTTTTCTCATAAAGCAGGTATGTCTATCACAGTTGCTACAATCTTCAATGGCATTCACATGTGACTTTAGATTCATGCATCTCCTCAGGCTTGGGCATTTTTCAATAAGTCTTGCCAGCAGGTTTAAGTATCTATTCTGCAGCTTCTCCTCTGTATTCATACTTGCTGGGCTTCTCTGTATTCATTTCTCAACAGGTTTCTAATTTTAAAAAAGGTTTGACAGTCCTCAGTTGATGTATCAATTACTATATCTGATGTGACATGATTAGGGAGTAAACCACTTTGTCCAGCTGGCTGATGATAGTGATGAGGCACCAAATTGAAAGGAAAGCTATACTTAGACTTTCATCTTTATAAGCAGGACTGGGCCATGATGGAGCTCATTCATGAAGTTCTCCAGGTATATACCCACTTCAAATTGTGAAGCACCCAACTTGATCCTGTTATCCCAGAAACCTGCAATGGCTAAACAAGTACTAGTGAACCTACTGTATGGTGCACAATTTCTGTTCTTGAGTTTCTCCTCTGATCATGGGAGAATATAGTTTCTCGAGGTTGAACATGCAATACACATGGGTCTCAAGAACATCATCATTGACAAGTGGTATGGCAAAGTAAATAACACAGATACTTTCTTTATTTGTCTCAGTGATATGGCTCCCTATTGCCCTGTGCTCATACTATGGCATTTTTTGCAATTGTGCACACCTCTTGGACAACTTTTACTCAATTTGCACGGTGTACTTCTGCATGCCTTTGTGCATTTTTGTAAGGGCAACCTCAAGCCTCACTTAGAAGTTACAGTAGCTCACAAAACTGTCCCAATATTTGGTCATTTTTGACAGATGCACTTGGTGTGGAGTGATGACATAATCTAGGGTCTTGGCACTCATGTCCCATAAACTACATTGTCCCAGCTTTCTAAAACACCTTGGGTCATGTTATTTGGATAAAAACTCATGGAGTAATGAGCCAAACCAAGTCGGGAATCATTAGGACAGTTTTGTGAGCATCTATTATTTTGCTGTCTAGTACTTGGTATGACCCCCACCTGCCTTGATAACTGCCTGTATGTGCCTGGGCATACTTTCTATGAGGCCTTGACATACCTCTGGTGGAATTTCATTCCACTCATCAACCAATCTGTCCCACAATTCATGTGCTCCTTTGGATGGAGTTTCATGCTTGCGAAGTTGTCATTTGAGATGTTCCCAGAGGTGTTCAATGGGATTAAGGTCTGGAGACTGTGCTGGCCATAATAGAACTTGGATATCATTGTCTTCAAACCATTGTGTGGCCTTCCAAGATGTGTGTTTGGGGTCATTGTCCTACTGAAAGTACTGTTCACCCTCCTCCATCTCCAGCTTTTCAAAGCTTTCCACCACCCCATCATCCAAAATCTGACAATACTGGACAGCATCCATCTTTCCCTCAACCTCTATAAGCATTCCCACACCATTCCAACCCATACACCCCTATACCATCAGATTATTCCCCCCTCCATGCTTTACTGTTGGTGAGGTGGTGCAGTCTGAGATGGATTCCCCCCTTTGTTTCCATACATACACCTTCCCATCTGACCCAATCCTGTTTATCTTGGTTTTATCTGTCCACAAGACCTTTTTCCAATCAGCTACTTTTTCATGTCATTGTGCAAACTCCAGCTGCCTCTGACAATGAGTCTTCTTCAACATGGGTACTTTCTTCTTTGTGGCAGAGTGGAAACCACTCTCCTGAAGTGCCTGTCTGACTGTTTGTGGGTGGACAGAGTGTGGAATAGTAGAACTAATAAAATGAGTAGCCTGAACAGCAGTGTCCAGCTTCCCTGATTGAATTTAATGAATAATGAATGTTTTGTCATGAGCAGAAAGCTTTATCAATTTGTGCATAAATTCCAGCAACATCGCCTTCAAGCACATCAATGTGCTCTGGGGTGTCCATAGCGCTAGGTGGTGGGTTGGGTGAAAGGCAGTGCACACCAAAGGCAGGAGTGTCTGGGATGGTGTGTAGGGAGTCTGTGGAGCTCTGGGATGAGCTAACAGAGGGGAATCCAAAGTTAATATTATACTACATAATACAGACACTTCAGGTACACCTAACAGAGGGGAATCCAAAGAGAAAACTCTAAGGACCCATTTGTCGATGCCCAGTATATGTGATAGAGCCAAAAATCAAATAGTAAGTTAAAAATAGCAAAAAGGTGAAGATAGGTGGATCAGGCTGTGGGATGATGTCACCTTGATGGGTAAACATTTAGAAGGGGTCCTGCCTCTAAGAATAGAACTGTCAACATGTACCAACATGGAAAAAAAGCGAAATATAATAATAAAATAGGAATAAATCATAGAAAATCATAGAAAATGCAGAATAGAGTGAAATAAAATATAAGAAAATATGGGACAAATGTAAAAAATTTCCCAGACACCTGGGACACCTTCCTTTCCCCTTAAATTACCCCCCTTCTATGATGCATCACCCTGATGCATTCAAAACCATATTTGCCCAAAGTCAGATGCTTGGATGCGCTAAGGCACGGAGGAATGTCGCCGGTGGAACTCCCTAACCAGTCATGGGGCATTTACATCGGACTCTGCAACCCAGGAGTTCTCCTTGGACCCATAACCCTTCCAGTGCACCAGGTATTTAAGTTTACCTTGACTCTGTCGATGCCCAGTATATGTGATATGCAGCAATTGAGTGCTGCCAGATTATTCATTAATCAATTCTTAATTACTGGAAATGGTATTCACACATGTAAACTGCCACAACCTATAATGGTGTACATATTGACAGTATGATTAATTGTGGAGGAACTATTAAGGAGGTGACAATGATACTGAAGTATCAGGATCATCAGGAACAAGCTATATTTGAGGTGTGCAACCTTGGGAAGAGTCATGTGTACCTTCCCAGTTTTCCAATTAATTTCTGGGTTATGCTTTCATAACCATGGACATCCACAGATGTTTGAAGGACACCTAGCAGATGATGATATAAATGCTTGGTAGGAGGCTGCTTCCCTCTGTGATGAGAACTGACTCACAAATGCGGCATTTACTGTGGCTTTCCACTCTCCTACCATCACCCATGTTCCCCACACCTTTAACTGAGTATTTCCTCATGCTAATCCCATCCCTATGTGCCAACCTGGAGCATTGAGCTCCGACACCCCACTCCAATGGATGTTGATGCAGCCCATAGTCAAGCTCGCAGGCTAGATCTCTGCTACTGCTGTGGGAAAACCAGACATATAACTCAAAATTGGCCTCACTGCCAAGACATCCATAACCTCATGCCTAAGGGATGAGATGAGCTCCTCCAAGACCTGATGGCACTAGCAGATGTTGATGGCCTGGAGAAAGAGGAAATTAAAGAGGAAGAGGTGGAGGAACAGGATTTTTCCACTCACAATGAGTGAACAGTATGCCCTCGTTGTCTAAAGAATGTAATGTGTATGGGAGATGAGGACATGCCAAATAGGGAAAATGCTGTAAAAGTGGAGAAGCCAGTGGAGAAGTGGGTACCAAAAGCCCACCATAAATATTTGTCAGTCTTTCAGAAGAAGGAATTGGAGTGGATGCCAGTGCGAAAGCCATGGGATCATGCAATTGAGATGAAGCCAGGATTTGTGCCAAAGAAGTCAAATGTCTACCCATTATCTCTGATGGAACAAGAAGAAGTGGATGCATTCCTTAATGAACAATTGTGCAAGGGATACATATGACCTTCAAAATCACTGCAGACATCACCAATATTCTTTGTACCAAAAAAAAATCAGAGGAAGAGGATGTGTACAGATTATAGGTATCTGAATGAGTGGACAGTGAAGAATGTGTACCTTTTGCCATTGATCTCAGAGATAATTTACAAGGTGGGAAAGGCCAAAGTCTTTACAAAATTGGATTTATACAACAATGTACAAATAAAGAAAGGAGATGAGTGGAAGGCAGCATTTGCCATGCATCGAGGATCCTTCGAGCCACTAGTCATTTTTTTTGAGATGACCAATAGTTCCCCAACTTTCCAAAATATGATGAACAACATTTTCAAGGATGTAATAGACAAAGGTGTGGTAATAATATTCATTGATGACATTTTGATATTCATGGAGAATGAAGAAAATCATGAGGTGATAGTGCAGGAGGTGTTGAGGAGATTGGCAGAGAATGATTTAAACTGAAGAAGTGTGTATTTGGAGCAAGCAAGATCGAGTTCTTGGGATTAAAGATTGGTCCAGATGGAATCAAGATGGATCCTATCAAGGTACAGACAATTGTTGATTGGCCCATGCCCACCCATATTAAGGAAGTTCAGGCTTTCTTGGGACTCACAAATTATTATTGTTGCTTTGTTCATAATTTTTCCAAAATTGCTGCACCCTTACACAACCTTATGTGAAAGGGAGTGGTGTGGAGATGGGGAGAACAACAGCAGACAGCATTTGAGGAGTTGCAGAGGAAGTTTGTGGAAGAGCCAATATTAGCCCCAGTAGATTTCACATGTCCTTTATGAGTGAAATCAGATGCATCCAACTTTGCTACTGGAGCAGTATTATCAATGTTATGTGAAGATGACAAATGGCATCCTTGTGCATATTTGTCCCAAGGGTTGAATGATGTGGAGAGAAATTATGATGTGCATGATAAAGAGATGTTGGGAACAATACAAGCATTGGAGGCATGGAGACATTATTTGGAGGGATGTATGCGTCAGATCGAGATCTGGACAGACCATCAAAATCTGCAGTACTTCATGTCCGCTAAAAAGCTTAGCCATCAAAAAGTGCATGGGGCGTTATTCCTATCACGTTTTAATTTTCACTTGGTCCACAAAGTGGAAAGCTTGATGAGGAAAGCAGATGCATTATCCAGACAAACTGATCATAAAAGGGGGGGTGGAGGAGGACAATAGAAATATTACCCTACTCAAACCTGAATACTTTCACATTTGTGCTATGCATCAAGGGCATCTATTGGTGGATAGCTCAGAGACAGAAATGTTGTCTAAAACTAGACAATGTTCAGAAATGGACGATAAAGTGGTGGAAGCTGTGAAAGCTTTGAGGAGAGAGAAGAAAGGTAATATTAAAGGAGATGAATGGGTTGAAGAACAAGGATTAGTGTTGTTCAGAGGAAAGGTATATGTACTGAAGGATCAAGATTTATGAAGGGAGATTGTATGGTTACATCATAATACACCAGCTGCTGGACATCCAGGAAGGTGGAAGACATTGGAATTGGTAATGAGAAATTATTGGTGGCCTGGAATTTTGAAATATGTGTTGGGGTATGTGGATGGATGTGATATGTGCATGAGGGAAAAAAAATTTCCAGAAAAGCCTGCAGGGAAATTAATGCCGAACCCTATACCTAAAGTGCCATGGCGAGATATATCGATATATCTGTAGACTTTATCACAGGATTACCTGAAGCTCAGGGATACGATGCAATATTTGTAGTATGCAACTGCTTTACAAAGGAAGTTCATATTATTTCTACTACTGCAGAAATCTCATCATTGGGCTTGGTGTGCCTCTATCTAAATCAGGTATGGCAGTTACATGGATTACCTGATATGGTTATCTCTGATCATGGATCACAATTTGCTTCTGCATTTATGCAAAAGTTAAATAACATATTGGGGATTCAAACCAAGTTATCTACAGCATATCACCCATAAACTGATGGGCAGACAGAGAGAATGAATCAGGAGTTGGAGCAGTACCTATGCATGTTTGTCAATTACTGACAGACTGAATGGCCTGAATGGTTAGCAATTGCTGAATTTTCTCACAATAATAAATTTTATTCAGCTACTCGCATGTCACCCTTCTTCACTAATTATGGGGATCATTCCAGAATGGGAATAGAACCTCAAAGGGAAGTCAAGGTACAGTCAATGGAGGACTTTGTATCCAAAATGCAAAAGGTGCAGGAGGAAGCAGAGGCAGCATTGATGAAAGCACATGATGATATGATGCAACACATGGATCATACTCAAGCTGTTGCTCCAGAGTACAAAGTTGATGACTTTGTATGGCTAAGTACCAAGGATCTAAATATTCCATGACCTTCAAAAAAGCTCATGGAGAAGCAAGTTGGCCCATATGTGATTTCTAACATAATTTCGCCCAATGTGGTAATGTTAAAATTACCTCAATCATTCTAGATTGATCCTGAAATTAACATTTCCCATTTATGCCCTTACTGCCCACCTGCTATTCCTGGTCAACAAACTACTCTGCAACCTCCAATAATGGTAGAAGGTGCTCCAGAATATGTAGTAGAAAAAGTTTCAGACTCACATCTTCGATGAAATAAATTGGAGTTCTTAATCAAGTGGAAGAACTACACTGACGAAAATAATTTATGGGAACCTAAGGAGAATTGTAAGCGAGTGCATCAGGCAATCACCCAATTCTTTAAATGTAATCCAAAGGCTCTGCGTCACATTGCTAGAATGGTGTATGAGGAGATGAATTTCCAGCCTTACCAGAATTTCACAGAAGGGACAGATGCAATATTTTCTCGCCTGGAAGTCAAGGCCTAAAAGGGGGATAATGTTAGGAAACAGTCTCCTAACATGCCTATTACATAATAATATTTTATTTTATTTTATTTTATTATGTCAAATTATGCTACCAAATGCCTACAAATGCTACATTTGTCAGTGTGGGAATTGTATATTTACACACATCAATATGTATGCACCTGTATGCATGCATTGGTAACAACACAGTACAATATATGTAACATAGTATATAAATCTTAAATATACACCTGAGGGACCTCAGTTGAGTTCTCTTAGGTATTCCATCTACAATAGTGGTGCAAAACACCTTTTTCAGCCAACTCATCTATTTTTAACCTCTTGCATCAGAACCATCAAAACCCCCCATCACACATGCATGTTTCACCCCCTTCTTGTAGGAGAGCCTGCATGGTCCAGCTAGCAGATAAGTGGGTGTCACCTAACAATCACCACATTCTTTGCCACCTTCAAATCTTGCAGTGCTTTTACCAGATTCTATCTCTACACATCCAAATTCACCTACTATGGCTACCATGCACATGCTGTCTGCATCTAACTAAAATGTGCCATGCTTTGACCCTGCAAAACTGCACGAACTCCAGAAGTACTTTGATGAGATTGTCCAACATCTCTGTGATTGTAACATCACTGATGAGATTGATAAAAAGTTCCACACTGTGCGCTATTTGGACAGCAACACTGCTGACACTTGGAAACTGCTACTGGAGTATATCGCAACTTATAACTATAGTGCAGGCAAAGACACTGTTTTAAAGCTTTATCCTGGTTTCAGAGATGGTGTAAATGGAGTATCAGCAACCTAGACAAGCTGAAAAGCTGCAGGTGCATTGGTGAGTCCAAAGAGAACCACCAGCCACTTGAAGGACCCATAGCGGGTCTGGAATGTCATTTTCCATTCATCACCATCGGTGATGCGAACCAAGTGGTAAGCATGTCAGAGGTCAATCTTAGTGAAGATATGGGATTTGCAGGGCATGTCAAGGAGGTTGGAGATTAGCAGGAGCAGGTAGCAGTCCTTCTTTGAAATGTGATTGAGGCCCCAGTAGTTGACACAAAGCCAAAGTGTACCATCCTTCTTCTTGACAAAGAGTATAGGAGTGCCATGAGGTGATTTGGAGAGTCAGATGAAGCTGGAGCAAATATTCTCTTCAATGAACACTCACAGGGCCTTGAGTTTGGATGGGGAGAGGGAGTACATATGGCCTGGAGGTGGGGGCACATTATCTTCCATTTCTATCTTTAGGTCATAAGGGTGGTGTGGAGGAAGGGTGTCTGCCTTCTGTTTATTGAAGACATCAGCAAACTCATGGTACTCTTCAGGGATATCCAAAAGGTCCACTGGATTTCTAGTGACAGCCAAGGATTTGGCTGTAAGGCCTTCCAGGGAAAAGATCATCTGAAAAGCAATAGCTCCAGGAAGTTTGCTGGTGCACATGTAAGCAGCAGCATTGATAAATGAGATTTCAGGAGGGAAGTGGGTTTCTGCTGGAAGATTCATAGGTGACTCAGAAGTCAGAGGGTTAGAAGATGTTAGGGGTGCTGGACCTCTATGATCTGCAAGGCAGAAAGTTATTTGGCCAGAAGACCAGTCAATCAATAGATTGTATTGCTTCAGCCAGTTATGACCAAGGACTACAGAACAGGAAGAGCCAAGCAGGGTTACATAAAATGTCAGATTGAACACTTCACCAGATGGAAAAGTGACTGAGAGTTTCACAACTTGCATAATGACAGAGTTACAAGTTCCATCGAATAGTCAGAGTCTGATTGGCAGGATGGTTTCCATGCTGAAATAATTTTCCAGCACAAAGGAGGAGTTGAGGAAACAATGGGATGAGCCAGAATCGATAAGGGTTCAGGTTTGTATGGAGTTGTCAGAAATGGATAGAAGGATGGTAAGGGATTCAGAATCGGAAAGAGTGGATGCATTGAGACAAACATAAGCAGCCAGCTGGAAAAGGTCAACACAACCCTCAGCCCCATTGGCATATTCCTGAGGGTTGCAGACTATTTTTTTGATTCTGTGGAATCTGGCATGTATTCAGAGACTGTGGCTGTATGGGCTTTCATGGCTTTGTACTTGCCACAATTACCGGATAGATATCCCTCTTTACTGCAATAGAGGCAAAAACCTTCCTTCATCCAGCGCTCACATTCTTCTGTGGTTAGTTTACCATTCTTCCCCAACTTGTCAGAGATGGAGTCCTTCAGCCTGTTGCTCTTAAATCCAGAGGAGCTGCCAGTCAAGGATTGATTAGTGCAATTAGAGTTGGATGGGTTCTGTGATTGGACTGATTGCTGGAGCTGGAGTTGAAATTAGGATTGGAGTTTGGGGAACCCTTGGAGTCCTTCTTTCTGGAGTTTCCAAAATTTCCAGAGGTCTTGGCATCAATGCAACTCTCTTCTTCCTGCATCTAGTAAATGTTGTCAGCATCTTGGGGCTTGAGCTGCAAGGCTGCCAAAGTGTCAGGCTTCCCACCCCACAAAATTTCTATATGGAGGCAGAGCAGACGGCCACAGAAGTACTGGTCACAAAGGGCAGCTTCATTCCAGTCGACCCAAGAGGCTAGTTCCCAAAAGTCCACATTATACTTGATTATATGGCCTTTGGTTATTGTGAGCTCAGAGAAGGCTTTCTCAGTGTCCCCCAAAGGATCATGAGAGCCAAAATTGCTCTCTAGCTCCCTGAGGAATACCTCATAATTCCACATTCAGTAGGCAGAATTTGGCAGGTCATTGAGGCCAGGTTCAAACCAGCTGAGTGGTGATTCCTTGAGGTAAGAGATAATAAATAGGATCTTCCTTTCATCAGAAGTAAAGATATGAGGACAATCTTGGAAGTGGAGGTTGCAAGTGACTAGGAAGTCCCAATGTTTCTGGGTGTTGAAACCATCAAATGTGTTGGGTTCCCAAACTTTGATCTTATCAGGCTTAGGAGCTTGGTTCTGGCAAAGAGTGTGGAGACTGTTTGAGAGGTCAAACAGAGCATTGACAAATCTGTTGTCTGGGTCCAAGTTTCCACCTATAAGAGGCTGATCTTTAGGGTCATCAGGATTGGGGTCATCCCCAGGGCCATCAGGACCACTAGGGTTGTCAGGTCCACCAGGAAGTCCATCCTCTTCACCTGTAGCTTCCTTGTCAGCAGGATTAGGTTGCCTGTTGTCCCCTACATAGTCGAGTGGAGTCAGAATCTGAGGGGGTTTCAAAGGCAAGTGCATAGACATGATGTTGGTGCTAATAGATGGTGCACCAGAGCCCCTCATCAAAATATGTTTGATGGTTGGACTGAGGCACTGAAAGTAGAAGTGGGTCTAGGAGCTGGGAGTAATAATTGTTGGATAGCTGATAAGCCTAATAGGGTGCCTCCACAGTAGGAGTTTCTTGTTGTCCACTGAGTTTGTGATTCTGTGTGGGACATAGAATAATCTTCAGAATAGTGTGATGATTGATGAGAGAAGTGTGAGTTTGCAAATACTGTCAAAGTTCAAGATCACTACTACCAAGGTCAGAACTTGGTCAGGAAAATACCAGACTTCCAGTCGGACCCAGTCATCAATGGTCAGAGGGTTTCAGAGGTTTCTGGGCAGAATCCACCAGGCTGTAGTAGGCCAGGTGAAAAGGCCAGAGAGGACTTGGCTTTAACTTATAAGAAGTTGCACCCTTCTCCTCATCAGTTGTCTAATTTCAGGTGGAGGGGTTTGGATATCCAGAGGGTTTCTGGATGGAGGGCAAGGATAGATTAAGCAGAGGTTTTACAGTTGATTTGAAGTTGAGAAGAGTCAAAGAATAAAGAGATTAAGTCAAGATTAAGTCGAGGATGATTTAGGATTGATATTAGACTGGAGATGAATAGATGAAGATACACATATATACATAGCAGATGTACATGCAATAATTTTCAAACTGAAGACTAAGGCTAAGCTATGGGCACTGAAATAATAAAGTCCAGAAAAATAATTGTCCAACCTGATTTTGAAGTCCCACATATATCAGCCAAAAAGTGAAGCAAACCAAGGGCAAGGAAAACCACAAAAACTGGAAGACCAGTGATAGCAGTGACTCAGGCTTGGGCTCAGGTTCAGACTCCAGTTCAGACTCAGATGGGAGTGGTGAAGGGCAAAATAAGAAGAGGAAGAAGGGTGTGAAGGTGAAGAAGGGAAAGGGGAAGCAAAAGCCTAAGGTGCACCCATACGACTGACTACAAGTCACTCCATGATCCCCAGCTAGCAATTACTTATTTCAAACAAAAAAACTGAACTCTGATGAAATTATTGCAAATGTAAAATGGCTTTGCAAATGCTGGCAGTGCAGCATCTCTGATGGCTCTGATGTTTGCTATTGATGAACCAAAACACTTTTTGTTTCACCATGAGCATTTTAGAACCTGAGTGCAAGTGCTGGTACATTGATTTATCCATTTGCAGATGGTTTTCCTCTGACTGATTCATGTAGTTGAAACATGATGACGACATCACAACCATTGAGAAGCCACCAAATCATAAAGCATTCCATGAAGTTTCTACTCACACATGATCTGATAGCTTTCCACTGCTAGAACATCAACTGCAAAATATAAAAAACACTCAAAACCCGGCCACCACCATGCCTGTCATTCACATTCACATTCCAGATGGCAATGGCCAGCAAACCCCTCCTTTTGTTCCCTCCAACCAGCCATCTTCATCTTCAATGCCACCAAGCATGGCTAAGCTCCTGAAGTGCCCAACATTGAACACCTTTGTAGCCTGTATGATCTTGGTACTGGAATTCTCAAATGGTTGAAGGGCAATGGCTATCAGAAGACAAAGACTTTCAAGCATATCACAATTGCAAGATTGCAGGAAATGTCATTCAAACATGGTGAGATTGCTTCGCTACAGGATGCAATAGATGAATGGGCCAATTCAGACTGATTTTGAGGTCTCATTGAGGAAGCCAAGCTGATCCTATGTGTATTCTGCCATGCAATAAACAAATTCAGCCTGTTTGTCTTCATTGCACTCTGCTGCAATTCACTTCAGCTTCTTTATAGAGTACCCAGCCCTAGCAAGCTCTCAGAGAATGGTAGAAAAATGAACTGAAGTGGTTCTCATGGAGTATTAGGAAACAGCCCCATTACCTAATTAAATTTTATTTTATTTTATTATGTCAAATTACACTACCCTACACTGAAGAATGCTATACTTTGTTAGCATGAGAATTTTATTTGCACACATCAATATGTACATGCATGTACAAGCACATCAGTGACAACATTGTACAATACATGTAACATACATAGTATATAAACCTTAAATATACACCTAGGGGACCCTAGTTGTGTTCTCTTAGGTATTCCATCCACACTTGTGGTGCAAAAAGCCTTTCTCAACCAACTCATCTATTAATAACCCCTCACATCAAAACCATCAATTCCCCCATCATGCATGCAGATCCTGCCCCCCTTCTTGTGGAGAGAACCCACACAGTCCAGCTAGCAGATAGTGGGTGTCACCCTAACATGAAGAAGATCTGCGAGTTCATCAAGGAACCAATCTGGACAGTGATGGACAAGGCACATAAGATATTGAAGATCATCAAATACAAGAAGGCAAGGGCAACCATGTAATCCATGTGTATATTTGATGACATCACCAGTTTATCTCCATAGGCTGAGCACATGATAAAACATTTCTTCTGAGATCTACACAGTTTTTGAGTGTTTCAAGTTCACATTTGTAGAGATTCATTGCTGCTAACTTGAGATCTTGGTGATAATGCTCAACCTGGAAACCTAACAAAAACCTGTTAAAAGGTCTAAGAAGTATAACACAGGCTAGAGGAAGGGTGTGAGTTGGTACTAAATATCACAGCTGATACCCAAAAGTCATGGTTAGTGGTGTGGAATGGTCAGACATGTTATGAATAGTCTTTTGGAGCATACAAAAAGGTTCAAAAGCCATTCAAAATATGTTCAAAAAGGTTTGAAGTAGTTTTGAGGATGTTTGAAATGGTTCAAGAAGCTTCAAAAGAGTCTGGCTGGTGTTGAGGTATATCGAGGAGTGAATATAGCGAATGAGAAGTGTTTTTCAAGAGATGATGGGCGATGTGTGATAAGTCAAGGAGCGAATACAAAAGTTTGAAGAAGTTCACAATATTTTGCAGAACTTAGAGATATGACATGAGGCTAAGACTCAAGAGAATGGTGATAGGTCCATTGCATGCTCTAAGGTCTGGAATGAGTCCCAACCATATTGCCACATTCTTACAGATGCTCCAAACTGCTATGAACACTACAAAATCAATTTCGAATGATTTTGCAACACTTTGAATGCTTTTGAACAACTTTGCACCACTTCGAACAACATCAGCCACCATATAGCTGTGATTGTTCCCAATGCCAGTCCCAATGCCACTCTTGGTCCCAGTCCCATTCCCATTCCCGATGCCAGTTGCAATCTCTGAGTGGCATACATATCCATTACCCTAACATCTGTTAGCCTTAGCATTTCTGCTGTGGACTTGTTAAGACAGAAAGAGATGACCAGACTGGGGATTGAACCCAGGACCAACTGGACATATACCAGATGCTCTACCAACTGAGCTATCAGGTCTTACTGGGTTCAATACAACAATGTGATATGAATTAGACACTATTGATGTAACCACCACTTGACCACTGTCAATATTACAGCAGGGGGGAATTAACTGCATCCAGTTTGTCTGTTAAGGAGCAAGCCTCCATATTACATAATCACCAAACAATGTGTCAGATTACACAATCCAACATGACTTCATCCTCTCATCATTCGACTGCCTGTTGACCAAAAGCTGCTCTCAGTTCTGCATGGTGCTTGCCGAGCTGTGTGGATATCTCAAGGGCTTCTTGAGATTTTGAGCACAGTGTGACTGTCATGCTGAGCATTTTCTTGTGATTTGAATCTGTAGCATGATCATCAAGCATTTCAGCCTGATGTGGCAATATCGCTGTTCTGACTGTTGGGGAAATGGAATTCAGCGATGACCACAAAGACTTGAGTATTTCCCCTGCTACAATGCCAGACCCTGGAATGAAAGATGGAGCATAGTGAAAAAAGCATTCATCCTTGTGGCCATGAACATACAAAAGCCCAATGGCCTGGTCAATGCTCAAGCCGGCTGGCAGATGTGCACCAATATGCTCCTGAATGTGGATGATGTATTGGCAGACCATGTTGTAAATGAGCATCACTCCCTGTTGATGGTCAACCCTGGTAGTTTTCAGGGCTTGGAGAAAAGCAAAGTCAACATTCTTTTACTGTTCTCCCTAAAACAAGTCTACCAGTGCATTGGGTGCATAATAGCCATGCTGTGCGCATGCAATGGCTACTACTCCAGTCCTATTACATGCCTGCAATGCCAAAAAAGCATTTGCAATGGCTCAGAATTTATTTTCACATGGAGCCTTCTAAAAACTCATGTATCCCAATCAGAATGAGCATTAGGAGCAGCACTGGTGTACCTACAGTGAATCATTCTATGGCATCTTGGAGGAATTTCTCATATTCAGCCTGATTTGGGGCTATCCCAGCTCCATCTCATAGCCATACATCAGCATTGGAGTTTTTCTGCCAGACATGGTCAGCTTTGAAATTGCCATCGGCCACAAATATGTGTTTAAAAACAAATCTGAGAGCCATAGTATCATTTCAGATGCAACTTGTACAATCAAGGTATATAGTCACCCACCAGTTCACATCGTCCTTCCAATTTTCTGGTATATTTATGCCTGCTTGAGGACAGGCTGGACAGTAATTGGCAAGTGATCCTGGTTCAGGATTCAATGGATCTTTTTGATTGTGTCCATACCCTGCCTACTTCAATCTTTTTATTTAACACCATGAGCAGGACATGCACTGAAGCTCATGGAAGAGGTTGACCACTTCAGCAGGCCTCATTGGCAATATTATGTGCCAAATCAGCTGGTAAAACTGATAGGCTGATGTCTTCAACTCCAGATTACAGAGCCAAAGTCAGCTTGGGATCAGCAGTTGCTAGTATGGTTGTTGCCTGGGCATCAGTCCTCATGCATCGTTCAGGCAAATATGGTTAAAACCCATGGATGTCTTTATCAGCATGTTCAACTTCATGTTCATCATCACCATCAAAGAAGTCTTGTAAGCTGTCATTGACATCATTATTGCCCTTTTCTTGATGCCAAAGGGCATAAAGGTGATCAAAAAAAGCTGCATCAGCCCCAGTCTTACCGTCTGCTGTACTCTCTGTCATTTCCAATGCCAACTCATGACGTTGAGCTGTTGCCATTGCCATTGCTGAGTAATAATTGGCTGACTCTGCCTCAGCTTTATCCTTCATCTCTTCAAATGTCTTCAGATATTTCATTTGAGAGTTAAGAGCATTGCACATCGGCTGATCTGTTTGGTGGTGGATCCAAAGATACATGCCAACCTCCCATAGCTCAGCACAGGGGAAGTGTGTGCCCATCCATCATTCAATGCGATGGAAGGGGTTCTGCCTGTGTGTTATGTGCATACATGTCTGGCAAAGTGTGCTTCCTAGTGAACAATCAAGCCATCTCCAAATTGCCCATTTATTCAGTTTACAGTGGTTGCAAACTTGTTTTTCGATAGACCATGCCTGCCAAGCCAGGGATGCTTGCAGCAATTCATCTACTCATCCCACAAACTGCAATACATAGTCCTTCTGTCTCTATCAGTTGTATATGAGCCTCAATAAGTTAATCTGTGTCAGAAACTGACCATGCTGATCCGTGGCCAAACCGGCTCATTGGCCACCTGAGGTTCTTGCATATCCCATTCTGGAGCAAGACCTGGATTGTCATGGATACCAGCTGAACTCGATTTACCATGTTCTTCTGTAACCAGAGGCAAGGGAACCTTAATATGCTTTGTTTTTGGTCTATGTCTTGTGTTGACCTCAACTTCTACATGTGTAATAGTATTGACCACATCATCATGGTCCTCATGCAGGGGTGCATTTGTCTTTGATCTTCTCTTTCTCTTGTAAGGAGCTCTTGTCAGGCTCATGATGATTGGGGGGAATCGATTGCAGTAGTGGACTATTTATTTGTACTATTGGCCTCATGTGATCCTCATATTATCCTTGTGCTGATAATATGTTATGCCTGATGATGACAAGAATCATTCTTTCCTCTACATCAATCCCCCTCCAATGCTGCCTGAGCCATCAGAGAACCTGGGTGTGAGATAGTATCACAAGGGGAAATATATGGTCGAAGAGCAGAGGATCATTGAGCCTTATAGAGATGCATTCCGATCATAGGAATCCAAAGCTGGCTGGTTGCAAATCCTCAAGTGTGACATTCTCCCTGCCATATTCAATTACTGGGTGTCAATTGAGAGGGCGCCAATGGATGAGGAGGAGATTTGTCTATGTGGCAAGGTGAACCATCAACTTGAAGCATGTAAAGGTTCTATTTTTTATCACATCACCAGGAACTAACAACCTGGCTTTCAAACAACTGGCGAATGATGAAGGGCTACTCACACAAATCAAACAATTTTAAAGTCAAGTGATCAGAAGCCATTTGAGCTTTATACCAGGATCGAGTTTTGAAAGAGATCAGAAACCTGCTAGGTATTGAGAATGCTACCACAAGTACACCTGGATGATTCCAAATGCAACTGCCAGCCATCAAGAGTGTTTTTAACAACATGACTGCAGAGAAAAAGGTAATCTTTGAGATTGAGGAGGATAAAATGATGCAGGAAGGTTATCCCAAGCAGACAAAGCAAAGGAAATTTAATGCCATTGCTGCTGCCAATGCCAATAGTGACTGACATCTCACAGACTAGCAGAGAAAAACCTGTGTAAGCATGTAGAGGAGAGTGCCCAACAACACTGGTTAGAAATGGGAGTGCTGTCTGTGACATTTACAGCCCATACTGCACCTAATGGTTTGATGGTTGTTGACATGTGAGCAGAATCTTTAATTGTAATGCTGATGCTGATTTGAATGCTGATGCCAATTACAGTCATGACAATGTTGCCTCTTTAATGGCTACCCCTGCACGATCATTTCTGGACACCCATCATGATTATATCACAGAGCTCAAGTGGAACCTCATGAGTTATGTCAAGGCTTTACATGCATCAGACGTTGCCTCAAGGTCAGCAATGCAACCTAACACCATCACTGTTGGAAGGCAAGACCACATCAAATCAAGAAAGATTGCAACAACCTAAACCTCGCTGCCTGTCCAGGTAAACTCAGACAGAGGATTCTATTGCAAGGGCAAGGGCGAAGGCATTAAAACTGTCAACAGTTGGATTGGCATCAGGATCAGCAATGGTAGGATTAGCAGACAGAGAATCAGCAGTGGTAGGATTGGCAGACAGAGACTCGGCAGTGGTTGGATTGGCAGACAGACAATTTGGGCTGTGTAATCCAGATCTGCCACTGCCTGTGGTAAACCATAAGCAGTACATGCATCATAAAACCCTTGTGGGGCAAGATAATTGAAACCTTTCATCTGGTCTCACTTCAGAAGATAGAGGGGAGTCTTTGTGCAGTGACTCCAAGTCTTTAGTCCATCAAGAAAGCTCATCAGATCATGAGTCTGTACACCAGGCTGCATGGTGACTTGGGTCTCAAGAATAACACTGATCCATGCAGCATAGGGTGAGAGCTTGAAATTAAGCCAGGTCATAGGTGAGTTAGCTAGAAATTTGGATATGAGGAGGCCTCCACAATTAGACAAGTTGGTTCAGATCCCATGCTTGTAGAAATAAATGAGGTGTGTGTCTTTGATATCTCCAGGAAAACTCATATTGATGACAGAGTAGTTATGAAGGTCGAGAATGAGCTGAAGAGCTTCATAAGAAAGATTCTTGATGCACCACTTTTCCCATCCATCAGGGCCCAGTAAGGGTCACAGGTTCCCTTTGCAAAGCATGGCATGAAAGTCTGCTAGTATTCCAGCCATTGGCCAGAGAAAGAGGTTATCTAAGATGCAGTTCTTGACTATCATGACTGAGGGAGTATTAAGCCATGGTTTGGGCTTATCAGGAGGTGTGGGGTGATTGTAGAGTTCAGTGAAGTATCACCTCATTTCCTCAGCAACTGAGGTGTGGTCAGTCACAATGGCACCCAGTGTTGATATATGATATAGACTTAACAGCTGTAGGAAGAGGAATGAACATCATGGACACAGACCTCAGTTTCTTAGAAGATCTACAGGAGAATACTCCCTTTATTCGACCTGCATCATAGCACCTAGCCTGCTTGAGGACTTCAGCCTTCTTGGCAGCATAGAGTTCTTTGTGGCAGTTATATCTAGCATCAACCAGGTATTCCATGGCTGACTTAAAGGATGACTGATCAAAAAGGGCAAACTGAGCCAACTATCAGTCATAGACAAAAGACATCTGCCTAGTGTCACCCCTAGACCATAAGATAGCTCCACCAAGGTGCCTGATGAGAGCTATAAGCTCCCTGATGTGAGGAGATGTAACCAGCCCCTCAACATATTGATATGGCTTAGTCCATCTGAAGGTGTTGAATGCGGCTTGCTCAATCAGTGTGGTCAGCAAATTGTATTGACTTACATAAGATTCATCATTTGTGATTTCAGCTAGAAGGGATGCTGAGTTTGAGGTCACTAGACAGTCCACAGAGTCAGCAAAGAGAGGAATTTGTACTTGTCATCCTTTGATGGATACTTAATCCAGGGATGTGGGAGAGACCTGGATGGAATGAATGGTGTTGAGGAGATCCAGACAGGCCAGGAGTGGATTTGAGGATGACCTTGCTTTGACAGTCCTGTGGTTGGAGCCAGGAATCCAGGCAGGGTCAGTGAAAATTTCTGAGTCCAGAATATGATGGCCCAAAACAACCACATGGTCAATGATGCTACCCCCATCAGTAGGACAGCATGCTTGGCATGTCCAGTCTATAAAGTGATTACAATCTGGGTATTGCTGCCATAAGTCAGTGCCATGAGTGTTTCTAAGGAACTCATTGTACAAGTGTTGAGCCAAGATGTTGTCGGAGGCATGTTCAAAGGCTGCAACTGTAGCATTGAGATCTCCAAAAAGAGACCATGATGTCTTGGATTCCTGCACCATATCCATCAGACATGGCCAGAAATTCCCAGACAAATTGTCTGCACTGGGGTCACAAGGAGCATAAACCAAGAAAATGTGATGAATGAACAGAAATGATAATGGAGATAATGCAGGAATAAGATGTCAACACAACAACATGGCCTATCAGGATTTTGTGATTGAGTAGAACATGACCCACTATTTGTAGGTCCTTATGAACACCTAATATGATTCCCCATTTAGCCAAAAGTGAGGGGGCAGCACAAGGTACTACCTTCTCCTCAAAGATCTCATAGTCATGGATCAAGAGATTGGCAGCAGCATTTGTTTGGGTTTTAGTCTCTGAGAGTGCAAAGATGTGAGGAGATAGCTTCATAAGAAGTGGACCAATGAATGCCAACTTGACTGGGGTCATCAGACTGTTAGTGTTCAGTGCACAAATGAAGAGTTCAGATTGTGCAAGAGTGGGCAATGCCATGGTAGTATTAACCAGTAGCAATAGCACAAGAAAAAGTAACAAACAATGAAATATAAGAGACAGGGGCAAGACACAAGAAAGAGAGCAAGGTATTTTAGTACAATATGAAAAGCAGGGAACAACCAAGATTGGGGAAAGGACAGCCAGGTTGACCAATGGTTCACCCAAATAGCAGTCAGGTGACAAGCCCATAGAAATTTTTTAATCAAACTATTCCATGATTTAAATTATTCAGAAGTTTATCTAGATAATAATGAATTATCCTTGAATTTTGAAATTTGGAAGAGATTTAAAATTAGATACAGTGATGGCCAACTCTTCAACATTGTAATCCCTTTGTTCCTGCAAAAGCCTATTGGCAGGAACATCAATGTGTCAGTTTCCTTCAATGCCAGGCATCTCTGAATAATCAGAAAGTTGTTTGCCTGATCTGATGAGGATTTGATTGATGAGAAATGCACCCAGCAATCCATGGAGCTTCCACATGTGGTGCAAATAGAGTCAAGCTGCTCTAAGTGCAGTGACAATCATATGAGTGGGGATAAAGTGAGCTCACTTTCCAGTGCAATCAACTGTACACATTACCACATCAAACCCATTGTATTTCAGTAGTTCCACCACAAAGTCCACAATGACACCATCCCAATTATTCTCTGGGACTGGAAGAGGGTGTAACTCACCCATGGGTTTGCATCATGAAGTTTTGGTGCATAAGCAGAGGTCATGAGTGTGACAGTACTGACCAATGAGTCAAAACATTTGGGGCCATCAATAATTCCATGATATGAGCTCCAATGTTTTCCAACATCCAGGGTGACTAGTGATTAGTGAGTCGTTGATGATACTCGACCTGGAAACCTAGAAAAAACCTGTTGAAAGCCTTTTGTAGTATAACTCAGGCTAGAGGAAGGGTGCGAGGTGGTACTAAATATCACCGCTAATACCAAAATGTTGTTTTAGTGATGCGAAGTGGTAAAGACGTGACGAATAGCCTTTTTAAAGCATACAAAGGTGTTCGAAAATGTTCAAAATTGGTTCGAAGACGTGCGAAGTAGTTCAAAATAAGTTCGAATGTGTTCAAAGTTGTTCGGGTGAGTTCGAGGGGGTTCGAAGGTATTTTACTGGCATCGATATATGTTTTGACAAATGAATATAGCCATTACGAGGAAGGTTCGAGGAAGTTCGTGATATTTTGCAGAACTTAGTCGTATGACGTGAGGTAAGACTCAAGAGAATTGCTCTTAAGTCTGACTATAGTGGAGAGGGTAACTGGTTCTCTGTTGTTCTATGTAAATAGTACAAGTTTATATACATTTTGAAGAGATAGTACCAAAAAGGGGAATATAATAAAGGGCAATATATGCAACAATAAAGGACTTTGTAAATTGTAAAAACAAATGAGAAATGACAATAATTGAAATGTACTTTGTCCCAGTATAGTAAGAGTTCTTGTCCTATTGATTTAATATATCATGAAACATAAAAACCGCACTTATTGCATTCTAACTCTCTTGTAATCTCTCCTCGTGTCTGGTAGTGCTTGATATGCAGCAAGTTGGCTTATTCCGAATGTACAACGTGTATCGAAAGTGTTTGAGGACAACTATATGGCCACCGAAGTTGTTCGAAGTACTGCAAAGTCGTTCTAAATGTGGCGAAATAATTCGAAGTAGCTCGAAGTTGTCCGAAATAGTATGAAATCATGCGAAAATGGTTCGAAGTCGATTTCGTGGCGTTCTTAGTACTTTGGAGTGCATGTCGTAATGTCTCCATACGAGTGGAAATGCTTCTCCAGGCTTTAAAGAGCATAGTGGACCTATCATCGTAGTGCTGGAATATGAGTCATAATTAAAGCTGGGGGTCATTAGGGACATAGATATGATCATGGAAGTATAAGATAGTGTATCATCCTTTTCTGTCCACTCTGCTGCATAAAGTGAAAGGGTGAATCCCTTTCTCAGCTCCTTCACTGCTAGAACCACAGCATCCTTGTGTAAACTGCTACAACTTGCATGATGAATGTCATGTAGGATACTGTGCTCCTCACCCTCCAAGGTAACACCCTCAATGCATGGACTGTAAACAGGTATGGTTGCAGCAGCACAATACCTTGATTGTCATTGCTTCCATCCCCATGATCTGGACAATGAGAGAGTGTGTCAGTCTTCGAAACTCTTGTCTTCTGTCCAAATCTCAACCTTGTGTTAAGCACCCTCCAAAAAATGTTGCCACTCCTCCAATGCCTGCATTATTGCCAGCATCTCCTTGTCATGGATCTCATAGTTGCATTCCAGAGTGCTGAGGCTTTTTGAGGAGAAGTTGATTGGATGCCCCTTTTGATTCTCTGGAGATTGTTGGGGCAGCACAGCACCCATCGCAAAGTCAGAACTATCAGCTTCTATGTACATACATGGAAGGGATGTGAGTCATCAGCAAAGGTAAGAATGGGAGTAGAAGTAACCATCTCTTTGAGCTTCTCAAATGCCTTCTGCTGCACATTGCCCCACTTCCATGCATCCTTGCCAGTGAGATCGAATAGTAGGTGTGCATGGTATGAGAAATCTTTGAAAAAGCACTGATAGAAATTGATGAAGCCCAGAAAAAACTGCACCTCTTTCTTGTTCATGGGCATGGACCAACTCATCAAGTCATGACACCAGCAACCTTGACTAGGTCTATCTCCACCTGTCCATTCAAAACAATTAATCCCAAGTATTAAATTCATGTTTTCTCAAATTTGCACTTGTCATGGCAAAGATGAAGTTTGTACCATCAAAGTCACTCAAGTACCAGGCATGTGATTTGACAATGCTAATTGAGGTCTCGAGTGAAGATGAGGATGTCTTTGAGGTAGACACAGACAACACCTTCCAGTATGAGGTCATGGACAGTGTTATTCATCATGGTCTGAAAGGTGGCAGGGCTGTTAGTGAGACCAAAGAACATGACAAGTAGCTCAAAAAGACCATGATTGGTGCAGAATGCTGGCTTCCACTCATCCCCTTCCTTTATACATACATTGTTATAACTCCAGTGGATGTCAAGCTTTGTGAAATAGTGCACACCACAGAGTTGGTTGATAAGTTCAGATATGAGAAGTAGCAGATAACAATCCTTGACCATGATGTCATTGAGTCATCAGTAGTTTTGGATTAGTTGAAGGAAGCCATCCTTCTGTTTAACAAAGAAGAATAAGGCCATAGGCAACTTTAAAGGGCAGACATGACCAGAAGCCAAGTGTTCATCAATGAACTTGTCCAGTTGTCATTGTTCTTTAGGAGAGAGAGGGTAGACCTTGCAGGAGGAGGGTGTGGCATGCGGCATGAGCTCAATTGCATGATCCCACAGCTTATGGTTAGGAAGTGAGTCAAAGGATTCCTTGGAGAAGACATCCTCGAAGTCACACAGGTGTGAAAGCACAGAGTCAGTGAAGGATTTTGGCATACTGTTTTTGTGGAAGGCCTCTGCGAGATGCTGGGAGACATTCAAGGTGGCATGCACCTTAATAGCAGTGTAGAGAATTCAGTCACCTTCCTCAATCTGTTCCACCTCCTCTTTATCATTGTCAGAATTGGGTGCAAAATCTGGAATATCTTCCAAGTCCACATTGGGCATGGGCATTGGGCATGGGCATTGGCCCAGCATGACATATTCCAGTGCACTGCATCAACACCTTTTACCCTTAATGTTCCTGTCTGCCTTCAGTGAAGCAAGTATGACAATGAGAGGGACAACAACTTATCATGACTTCACTTGTCACCCAGTCGACCTCTGGATTGTCATCACAAAGCCATGGGTAGCCCAAAATCGCCTCCTGTTTCCCCAGTTGGGTCACAGCAAAGAGAGCCTATTCACTATAATCTTTGTACCAGAGGGCTAGGTCAATAATCTCCCAAATCACCCCAGCTTCATTTGGGGAGCCATCCACATTGTAGACAGGTATGGGTCAAGATAGTGAGCAGGTATTGAGTTGTTTTTTTTGAACCAGGTGTGAATCAATGAAAAGGCTTGTGGCACCTGAGTCCAGGAGAGCAGAGACACCAAGTACTTGCCCTGTATCCATGGTCTGCAGCTCAATCTTCAATTCTAGGGAGCAGTGGGAGGACGCTACAATGTACTTGCATGGTAGCTTGCAAGTATGACAATGAGAGGGACATTGATTCATACTGACTTCACCTGTCACCCAGTCAACTCCTAAATTATAATATGGGTAGCCCAAAATTACCTCCTGTTTTTCTAACTGGATCACAGCAAAAAGAGCATGCTCACTATGATCCTTGTAATGGAGAACCAGGTCTACAACCTCTTGAATTGCTCCAGCTTCATTCAGAAACCCATTCACATTATAAACAGGTATTGGTTGAGACAGTGAATGAGTGTTGAGGCATTTTTGTTGGACAAGATGGGTGTCAATAGAGAGACCAGTTGCACCTGAATCCAGAAGAGCTGAGACATGAAGCACCTGCCCTGTATCTGTAGTTTGCAGCTCGACCTTCCACTAGTGCTTGCAAGCCCGGTCCAGTCCCAGTTTTCACCCTTCTTGAGGGAGAACTGGGACCAGAACTGGTTCTTATATTTTATAAATACTAAAAAGACTGAACCAGACCCTACAGGACTGGTCCACATCAGTTACAGTCAGTTCACAAACTGGTCAAGACCAGTTATGAACTGGACCAGGTCCTAGACCAGTCCAGCTGACTTGTTACTGACACTTACTAACTTAATTACTAACTTGTACTACTCATAAGTATACTACACTACATAAAAAACAGAGTACCAAAACAAAATAATGAGAGGAAAAAAAAAGGATCTACCCAGTGAGCAGACTTGTGAGGCTGTGAAAAAAACTTGTTAGTAGAAAGTAAGAGAAAACAGCCACCTCCATCTCACATTTTGAGTGAGAGGGCATGGTGTCTGGATACAAACAAAAAAAGAAGTTTATCCCATGGCTTGCAAGGCTGGATGTGAGTGTAGAATGTAAGAGAAAAAACATCTCATGTTTTTGAGTAAGGGGGGCAGCCTTGGAGTGGTGGGTGTTGGTATTGCATTGGCATTGGCATTTGTGTTGCCCTCACCCTCACTCTTACCATTGTCCTCATCCATCATTGTTCTCATTATGGTCACCCTCCTCCTCCTCATCTTCACTATTGTTGTTGTTGTTGTTCTCCTGGTCACCATTGTTGTTGTTGCTGCCATTGGTGTTTGGAGTTGGAGTTGATCTTGGTGTTGACATTGATGTTGGCACTGTCATTGTCATCAGCAGCTGTCCCTTGTCATCATTCAGAGTTAGCACCCAGGATGCATCCCATGAGCAGTGGCTCATAGGGCTGGGGGCAGGTGCTTAGGCTTGTCCTTCATTTGGTTGTGGCAGCTATTTTGTGGGGCATGAGCTGTAATGTTGTTATCATAATAATAGAACCTAAAACAGAATACCAAGTTAGAAAAAATAATGAAACCACAAGCAAAGCTTACCTTGGGCCCAAATGATTTGTTTGGGCCCATTTTGTGTGTCATGTGTCACTGTTAGTCATCAGTCATGGTGGTTGAGTACAAAGTAGTGGTGGAGGGAGTGGTGTTGTTGGTTGTTGTGTAATGACACCACAAAAAAGTGGCAACATCCTGTATGCATAGAAGATGTTATATCCACAGTATGCTTTGATTTTGGGCCTAGGGAGAGAGTAGGGAAACCTCAAGCTTCACTTAATAGTGAGCTAAAGGGGAATCCAAAGCTAACATTATACTACATAATACAGACACTTCAGGTGCACCTAAAAGAAGGGAATCCAAAGAGAAAACTCTAAGGACACATCTGTCAATGTCCAGTATATGTGATAGACCCAAAAATCAGATAATAGGCTAAACATAGAAAAAGGTGGAAATAGGTGGATCAAGCTGTGGGATGACATCACCTTGATGGGTAAATGTCCAGAAGGGGTCCTGCTCTAAGAATAGAACTGTCAACATGTACCAACATGGAAAAAACCAAAAATAATCATAAACTAGGAATAAAATCATAGAAAAACACAGTAAAAGCAGAATAGGGTGAAATAAAATATATAAAAATATGGGACAAATGCAGAAAATTGCCCAGACACTTAAGATGCCTCCCTTTCCCTTTCTGTTCCCATTCCTGTAAGGGGAAAGGAAGCCACTCCAGGCATCTGGGTAATTTTCTGTGTTTGTCCCATATTTTTTTATATTTTATTTCACCCTATTCTGCCTTTTCTATGATTTTCTATGATTTATTCCTATTTTATAATTATATTTCAGCTTTTTCCATGTTGGTACATGTTGACAGTTCTATTCTTAGAGGTGGGACCCCTTCTGGATGTCTACCCATCAAGGTGATGTCATCCTGCAGCTTGATCTGCCTATTTCTGCCTTTTTGCTATTTTTAGCTTACCATTTGATTTTCAGGTCCATCACATATACTGGGCATCAACATATGGGTCCTTAGAGTTTTCTCTTTGGATTTCCCTCTGTTAGGTGCACCTGAAGTGTCTGTATTATGTAGTATAATATTAACTTTGGATTTTCCTCTGTTAGCTCACTATTAAGTGAGGCTTTGAGGTTGCCCTTCACACAGGTAAGCTACACTATACTGAATAATATGGTCTATAGAACATGTACATTGTACCGAATGATACAGGTTCATGGAAGCCCATAGAATGCTCTCATAATAAGTGTAACTTGTACTACAATCAAATAGATACAGTTTTGGTATTCTGGCTTCTTATATACTATGGGGAATGTTAATGGCCAGATCAGTGACCTATAAGGTAGCATTGGACATGGTAAACAGCAACAGCAATGGCAGCAGAGCAGCAATAGCAGCAGCAATGGCATATATGTGTGGTAGGAATTGAATATCTTTCATATGGAATCAGGCATATGAATAACACCAACTAAACAACAGTGTTCATTCTACCTTAATATAACAATGTCGATACAAACTAATTCTGAGAATTGGCAGGATCGGCCATGTTCTCATCATGGGACAATAATCTGAGTGGAATGTTTGACAATCTCCATTTGAATGATTTCATATCGCATTCCATCCTCTTCTTTAAAGTCGCATATGTGTGTAACATGATATCTTGCTGTTCTAGCATCTCAATCTCAGCCATGTAGAGATGATGGCTGGCATCCTTGTAAGAGGAGCCAAGGTTGTTTTGCAGGGCTTTCACTTCAGCATGGCAGCCCAACAGCTCCTTGTCTGTTAAAGTCTGCAACAGCATTGACTAACAGTCATGCAAACAAGGACATGGCACTTACTGGATCAGCAGGTAACTGTAGCATGTTCCAGGCCACTATGTAGTATGGTGTATCTCTCATGTTTCCAGACTATAAATTCATCAGTGAGAGGGATGGATAGACAAGCTAGCAGGAGCCAGAAATGGCATCGGCCAAGACACGGCATTGGCCAAGGGACAGCATTGGCCAAAACATGGCACCAGCTACATTTGGCATCAGCCAGCAGATGGCATCGGCCCAATGATAGAATGACACCTCAAAAAAAACAAAATCTTACCCCCCCATCTGCCATGTATACATCAAATTCAACCTTCTTGCAATATGCCTCCAATTCCTGTTGCATAGCTGGAATCATAAAAGGGGGCGCAAGATAGTGCTGCCCATTGTCACCTCAGATAGCAACATATCCATCAGGAATATAAGTGTTGCTTTGCTGATCACTCATGGTATAGATAACAGATGATAACAGGGCAATATCAACAAACACAGTTTAATCAGTGAATCAAGGATCAATCAGTCATTATTTGTTTGTACATATCAATCAACAATGCATGATTGTTAATATTTTTTCTTATCAACATCCATCGATCTTCATCATCCATCCAGCCCGACTCTGCACCCACACCCACAGCCGTTCCATCCATCATGAACATTACACGTGAACAAGTACTCAGCCACATCAGCCAGATTGAGCAAGCCATTTACCAAGGAATTCGTGAAAAAAACATCAAGGCCATGATGAAGGGAAAAAAGGTGGCACTTGTGAGCAGATATGTAATATGAAACCAACCATACTAACATCCTGCAGAAAACATTATTTGCTTGGCAAAAGCAGAATCTCCTGGCCAATGTGCAGGAACTCTTCCAGGCTGAATCCTTTTTATGGGGATTTGTGGTGGCGTGGTACAATTCGGAGAGGACAGGGGATGAAGAATTCATTGAAGGTCAATGGAGGGCCATGAAAAGCTTCAATGAAAAAGAAGGCGCAACTGAAATGGCAATGGCAACGGCAGGTATACTAGGAATGGCAGCAGCAGGCATATTAGGAATGGCAGCAGCAGTCAAACCAAGAGTGGCAGTGGCACCAACATCTAGTATGGCAGGGGCAGGAATGGATGAACTGGCAATGTGCATGATAGTCATTAGAAAACAGAGGCCAGCACCAGAAATGACTGTAGGAGCAGCACCAGCACCAACAGTAGCACCAGCACGACCCCCATTACCACTAGCAGCCATTGTGCTGGCCCAACCAGCAGCATCTGGATCCAGACATCCAGCCCCAGCACAGTGCCACTCATGACCGAAGGTGCCAGCCATCACAGTGACACCCAAGCTGCAAGTGATGGAGAGTAGTAGTCCATTGGACGACAAATTCCAAAACAAAGAAGCAGCCAAGGATGTCGATAGTGGAGAAGACGAGATAGAAGAGAATGATGCCACTACCAATTGCAGGATAAAGTGGAAGCGAGAGAACAGAAGTAGGGCAAGTAGGGCATGAGGATCACCCTGGCAAGTGAATCTCAGAGAGATGCCATGCACACGATGTGTCAGGCTTAGGCATGAGTGTTGGGAACAGGTGAATGAAAAAACGGCATGCTACCACTGCAAGAAAGGCAAGGTTCGATGTGATCCAGAGGATGAGCATCAAGGGCTGAGAAAGAAGACAAAAAAAGGATCAGCAAGAAGAAAAATGAAGAGGACACAATATTCCAGTGAAGAGAGTAGCGAGGAATCACCTCAGTGCTTCACTCGAAGGGAAAAGGGAAAAGGGAAAAGGGAAAGGTGAGTTCATTCATATAATGCTCAAAAACCTCTAACTAACATGTATACCAATGGCTATGGATGACAACATCGATATGGCCGATGTGGATGCCAGGCCAATGTTGCCCATGCCCACTGCCATTCCCACTCCCTGGCCCATTGATAGGTCTATTACATGCTATAAGGTCTGGAGAAGGATCTCATCATATCTATACATTATGACACACACTCCGAATCACTACAAATGCCACAAAATCAACTTCAAATTATTTTTGAACTATTTCACACTATTTCAGACAACTTTGAATGACTTCGAACAATTTCACGACACTTCAAACAACTTTGCAGCATTTCGAACAATATTGGCTGTTGTATAGCTGTTTTGAAACACTTTCGATACACACTGCATATTCAGAACAAACCATTTAGTTGCATATCGAGCACTACTGGACACAAGGAGAGATTACAAGAGACTTAGAATATGATAAGTGCATTTTTATATTTCATTAATATATTGAAGCACAAGATAAGTACTTTTACTATATGGGAACACTATATGTTTCATCATTTATCATTTTTCAGTTGTTTCATGATTTACAAGTCCTCATTGTTGGATATATTGCCTCATGTTTTCCACATGTTCTTGTTTCCTTTTAGTAATATTTCTTCAAATTGTATATAGACTTGTATTAGTTAGTTAGAAAGAGAATACCAATGGGGAACAGAGAATAAGTTACCCTCTCCACTACAGTCAGATTTAAGAGCAGTTCTCTTGAGTCTTACCTCGTGTCATATCTCTGAAGTTCTGCAAAATATCACAAACTTCCTCGAACTTTCATATTCGCTCTCAACTCGTCATTGCCTATTGCCACTCAAAAAACACTTCTTAATTGCTGTATTCATTTGCAGAACATATCTCAACACCAGTTGAACACCTTCGAACCTCCTCGAACTCACCTGAACAGCTTCGAGCCCATTCAAACCTAATTCAAACTACTTTTCATGTCTTCAAACCAATTTCGAACTTTTTTGAACATCTTCATATGCTTTTAAAGACTATTCATCACATCCTTTACCATTTCACATCACTAAAAACAACATTCTGGTATTAGCAGTAATATTTAGTACTGACTTGCACCCTTCCTCTAGCCTGAGTCATACTTCATAAGCCTTTTAACAGGTTTTTTCAGGTTGAGTATCATCACCGTTTCCACTCATGCTTCTGCAGCCTTCCCCACTCGCACTCCCACTGCCGACCCCTATGCAAGGCTAGCTGACCATCTGAATTAACTTGAACAAAGCTTCGAAGCATGCATTGAACAAGTTGAACAGAACTTCAAGGCTCTACTAGTTGAGCAAGGGCAATGGATTGAAGCTGGAGTCCAAGAACCCTTACAAGGATTACAAGAACTGTGGGACAGGGTCACCTTGCTGATGAGGAGGATAGTGGACCTCAAAGAGTATCTTGGGTTGCAGGGTAGTGCACAAGGCATCGTCCTGTACAATGGCCAGAACTCTGAGTGGGTAACTCATATCGAGAGGGAATCGGTCAGGGGTGAGACCATTGAACCCATGGCCAATCCTGAGGCTGATGCCAATACCAATGCCAGATTGATGGAGGGTATGGAATCAATCGGGGAAATCAACATTGTCAAGGAGGGAGCAAAGCGTCAGGATGTCAAGGATCAAGAGGCTGTATCACCCATCATCAACACCAAGGCCAAGGTTGATGCCAATGCCAACGGGGAGACCAGGGAAATGGAGGGCATGGAATCAAAGAAGGAAGTGAACTCAGGGATGGTGAACAAGAATATTGAGGAGGGACAGAAGCAGATTGAGGCTGAATCAGCCATACTCGAGGAGGGAGGACTTGGCCCCAAACATGCTGATGCCAAAGACATGGTTGGGGATGTGCCCAGAATCCAAATCATTCCTGCTATGCCCCAGGACTCACAAGAAATGGTGCAGCGCATGACAGTGGCCCTTCCACTCCCTTCCCTCATCATCTCTACTTCATTCCCTGAGGCCACTGTGGCCATGCCAGCAATGGCAATGGCAATGGCAGTTACTGCGGCCACATTGGCCTCGCCAGTCACCAGCATTGCCTTGCCCCATCCCTCCCCTCCTCATACACAGGTCTGCAGATCCCCATGACTGCTATCACTGGGTCCATCAGTAATCCTAAGTATGACCCCCCCACCTCAACCATGGTTGTCAACCTTGTGCCACCCCTCCCCTTCCCCAGCACAGTTGCACCAATCCCCTTGTGATCTTACACCTTGTCCAGCTGGACTACTTTCCAGAAGTCCCACCTCTCAGCTGAATCTGAAGAAAAGAGCAGGAACATCTGAGGACAGAGGTGCTGCCAAGCAAGGGAGAAAGGAATAGACATTTCTTTTCTTTATATATGTAAAAAAATTGGACTTGAATATATACATCATTGGACATTCATAGTAATCTATTATCTTGCAAATTTGACTCTTTTAATTCTTGGTCTTCTCTCAACAGTTTGGTTTGAGATAGCTTCCTCCTGTGCAAGGTCATCAGCTGTCCTTTGGATCCATTGAGCAAGTGCTGAAGCTGCAGGAATGTGAGGCAGCTCAGTGCTTTGAGATGATGGTGGTGTCATCTGTTGCAATGTGGTCTGGGTCAAATCAACTGTGGCCATTGCCAACTCGGCTTTGGCCATTCCTACTCAGACCATTGCCAGTGCTACTTGGGCCATTGCCAGTGCTACTTGAGCCATTGCCAGTTCTACTTGGGCCATTGCTGGTGCTACTTGGGCCATTGCCAGTGCTACTTGAGCCATTGCCAGTTCTACTTGGGCCAAGGCTACTTGGGTCATTGCCAAGGTCACTGTGGCCATTGCCGATGGCATACCTAAAGCAATTAGTGCCCTTGCCTTTGCCCTTGCAATAGGATCCTCAGTCCGCTTTCCTCCAACAAGTCGTTGAGGTTTAGAATGCAGTACCTGCTCTTGATGTGGAGTGGTGTTTTCTCCTAACAGAGATGGATCAATTGGGCATGGGAGTTCATTCACGGTGTCCTTCTGAACGGATGGGAGTGTGACATACATGTACCTCATGTAAATCTGATGAGGAATGAGATACTCTGGTTCACCATCACTGGGACCATTAATCAGCTGGGGACGAGTGATACCAGCTGTGTAGAGCATATCCATTGTAGCCTGATTGACTTGCACATAGGATGGCTGTGTTGCTGTATTGCAATCATGGCTTTGGGCATTGGCATCAGGTTGGTGGCTGGTCATATGGCTGTGATCAGCAGCAGCATCGGGTTTGGAGGTGGATGGCTGTGCTGTGGTTGATTGTCGATGGGGTTGCTTTCCCTTAGATTTCCCTTTGCATCGTCTCGATTTCATTTGGGCTTGGGCTTTGGCATGAGACTCGGCAGTGGGATGGTGACCGGTGCTAGTCACTGATTTGGTATTGGTCATGGCATCAGCATTCCTTCGACTACTGCATCTTGGTTTATGTCGGGAAGATGGAGGGGGATTCAAATCCCCTGGATAGTGTGTGGTAGCCACAGTCCCATTATCTGCTTTGATTCCCTTGAACCTGAAGGCTCTTTCAGGCCCCTGTGCCATTTGCCACTGTGAAATGTGGTCGAAGAAGTCTACTATGGTACTCTTGTGCATGTTCCTTGGGTCAGTGAATTTGAACCAGGCTGGGAGATATTCAGGACTAATATATAAAGAAGTCTGATCGGCAATTGCTTTGAATGGGATATGGCAATTACGACCATTATTGGCTAGTACTGCATGGAGATAAGTAATTGTTTCTGGACTAGGAGCTTCAAGTTGACATACCATAATGCTGCCCAACATATAAGGTAAACATTACTTCCAACTCCTTTTTGGCATACAGTGAGGCATTCCATGGTGTCGGAAGGATCAGGAAGCCATCATTAGTCTTCGGTAACCTGCTTAGCTTTTCTTTGTGTTGCATGGCCATTGCTGTTGATGTAATGTCCAGTGTGAGTAAAGCCTTCATGTAAGTCATGAATTTTCACTTCAGTTCAGTTAGTACACTGGGATACATCTCTAGAAATGATCATGCAGGGGTGGCTATCAGATTGGCCATATGGTCATGACTGCAAACAGCATTGGCATTGGCATTGGCATCGGCCAACATTACTTCAGAGACTCACATGTCAATGACCAGCAAACCTTTAGGATGCATATAGGCTGTCATGGTTACTGACAATGCCCCCATTTCTAGCCATTGTTGTCAAGCATTCTCCTGCACATGCTCATGCAGGTACTTTGCAGCGAGACTGTAAAGACCAGCATAGGCATTGGGGGCAGCATCAGCATTGGCAACTACTCAACTTTGCTTCGTCTTTTCAGGATAACCTTGATGCATTATCTTATCCCCCTCGTTATGCACGCCTAACTTCTCCTCTGTAGTCATCTGGTCATAAACATTCTTGATATCTGGCATTTGCATTTGGAACCATCCTGGTGTACTCGTGGTGGTGTCCTCAACATCTAACATGTTTGTGATCTCTTGCATAACTTGGTTGCAGTACAAGCTCCAAATGACTTCTGACCACTTGACCTTGAAGTGGTTCGATTTCTGAGAGTCCTTGAGTCATTCGCCAGTTGTTGGAAAGCCAGGTTGTTAGTTCCTGGTGATGTGATCAATAGTACAACCTTCACATCCTTGTGAGTTTACCTTGGCATAAAGGCAACTCTCCTCCTGATCCACAGGGGCCTTGTCAATTGCTGCCCAATAGTTGAACATTGCTGGGAGGATGTCAGTCTTGAGTATCTGCAATCGGCCAGCTTTCAATTGCTGCAATTGGAAAGAAACTTTATATGGCTCTATGATCCTCCACTCTTCATCTGTATATCTGCCTCCCTTGCATACTTTCTCAACTGCAGACTCTCTGATGTCACAGGCAGCATTGGGGGAAATTAATGTAAAGGAAGAATTGTTCTTCTGATTGACATAAAATATGTCATCGGCACAAGGGGATTACATGAGGATAACATGAGGATCACATGAGGTCGATAGTACCATGAGGCTGATAGTACAATAAGGCCATTGGTTCAGTTTATTTCCAATCACCATGGACCTAGAATATGTTCCTGTCAAGTGCAAGAGAAGATCAAAGAAGAATGCCTCCCTGTGGAAGAACGACGGTGCTACAGTGGATACTGTTACACATGTAGAAGTTGAGGTCATGACAAAAGCTGGACCAAAAAGACAGTAAGTCATGGTCGCACTGAGGGACATAGAGGAACAGTAACAGATTCAATCTACTTCTGTTATACAGGATTATCCCAGTATTGTTCCAGAATGGGACATGGAAGAACCTGAGGTGGCTGCCGAGCTGAGCCAGCCCCACATTTGCAATATTAGTTTCTGACACTGATTGTTTACAGAGCAATGCTCATTAACAAATAATAGTGACAGCAAGACTATATACTGGAGTTTCTGGGATGAATAGATGAATTGCTGCAAGCGTCCCTCGCTCGGCAGGCATGGTCAGTCGACAAACAAGTTTGCAACCATTGCACATTCAATAAATGGGCTATTTGGCGATGTATCGATTGTTCACTGGGAACCATGCTTTGCCACACATGCATGCAGGTAACTCACAGGCAAAATCCTTTTCATCGCATTGAATGCTGGACTGGCATGCACTTCTGCTGGGTGGAACTATGGGAGGTCAGCACATACATTTTAGTCCAGCACAACACTGATCATCCCATTTGTCAAGCTCTGGACTTTCAAATGCAATATTTGGAGTCATTCAAATATATGAAGGATCAAGCAGAGCAAGAGTCAGAAACAGACCAGGCTGACAACCAGCAGTGGTGGTGGCAATAGCCCACTTCACCTCACTCAGCATTGGAGCCATATCATGAGTGGGAAAGTGAAAATGCTGCCAACTCTGCCTTGTTGGATGATGAAACTGCTGCTGACTCAGCCTTTTTAGATCACCTTGATTCCCTTTGGGGTCAAGGGAATGGTAACATTCACACTGAGCATGGTTTTGAAGACTTCTTTGATGGCAATGATGAATCTAAAGTTCAACAAGCCAATGAAGATGTCCATGGCTTTCAGCCATATTTGCCTACCATAAATCTCACTGCTGATGCTATTCCCATTGCCGACCCTGCTCATTCTGCCGCTGCCATTCCCCATCCCGATGCTGTTCCCACTACTGATGCCTTGAATAACAGTTATATTTGTGTGGTCCATACAAATGGAATACATCACATGGCAATGGTTACCTGCCAGTGTCAGGGGAAACACTGAATTCCCTTGGATCTGGTAACCAGCAACTTACTATCCAACAAGCTTCACCAACATATGGACTCTGTTCACTGTGCAGGTCTTAGACTATTTTTGGCTCTGTAATCTTGAGTTAAAGGCCTTAGCCTATCAGTTTTACCAGCTGATTCAGCATGTAACATCACCAATGCGGCCTGCCAAAGTGGTCAATCTCTACCATGAGCTTCGGTGCATGTCCTGCTTATGGCATTGGATGAAAAGATTGAAGTGGGCAGGGTATGGACACAATCAAAAAGATCCTTTGAATTCTGAACCAGGAACCCTTGCTAATTTCTGCCCAGCCTGTCCTCAAGTAGGCATTAACATACCAGAAAATTGGAAAGACAATGTGAACCAGTGGGTGTCAGAATGACTCTGCAGTGGCATAGAAAATGACACTTTGCAATTCAGATTTGTTTTCAAATGCATATTCATGGCCAATGGCAATTTCAAAGCCAATCATGTCCAGCAGAAAAACTCCAAAACTGATATATGGCTATGGGATGGAGGTGGGATGGCCCCAAATTAGGCTGAATATCATCACTTTCTCCAAGCCACCATAGAACAATTAATAGTAGGTACCTTCCCTTGATGGCAGCCATTGCCATTCCCACTCCCTGCCCCAATGCCAATCTGATTTCTATCCTGACTTTTAGAAGGCCCCATGCAAAAATAAATTCCTTGCCATTGTGAATGCTTTTCTGGCATCCAAGGCATGTGACGGGACTGGATGTGCAGCCATTGCATGTGCACGGCATGGATGTTATGTTCCCAATGCATTGGTAGACCTTTTTCCTGGAGAACAGCAGAAGAATATCAACTTTGCTTTTCTTCAAGCACTGAAGATCACTAAAGTTGACCCTCAACAGGGAGTCATGCTCATTTATGACATTGTCTGCCAGTACATTATCTACCTTCGGGAACATATTGGTGCCCATCTTCTGGCCAGCTTGATGATCGACCAGGCAATTTGGCTTTTACATGTTCATGGCCACAAAGACGAATGCTTTTTTCGCTATGCTCCATCTTTTATCCCAGGGTCCAGTATTGTAGCAGGAGAAATACTTGAGTCTCTGTGGGCATCACTGAATTTCATCTCCCCGACAGTCAGAACAGCAACCTTACCACATCAGGCAGAAATGCTTGATGATCATGCTACCAATTCAAATCACAAGAAAATGCTCAGCATGACAGTCACACTATGCTCAAAAGCTCAGGAAGCACTTGTCCACACAACTTGGCCTATACCACGCTGAACTAATGGCAGCATTCAGTCAGCAAGCAATTGAATGATGGGAGGATGAAATAATTTCAGCAGAAACCCAAAGACTTACAGATATCAAGATAATGGACATGTAAACCACTCAACCAGAAGCGGCAGCGGGATCGGGATCAGGATTGGGCATGGCCTCATCTTTGGGAGTGGCACCAGTTCAATCCGCAGTTGAGGAGTGGATTGATTTTGCTATTCTTTGTCAACAAATGCAGTGAGTTCCACTGCCTACCCCAGATGACAATCTACCATTTATCATAACCAGGATTGAATTGCGAGACAAAGTTCATCGACTGGGTAAATTACCTCACATGTCTGACATGTGGGCTGTTGAATGGGAAAGAGAAGCTCTGACATTCCACATGGTAACCTTAACTGAGTTACAGAATGCTGCTGACATAGCCAATCATGACATTGCTTCATCGTGGATCAACTGTGATAATGAAGGCAAATTTGATACCCCAGGTGAACTTGATGATGACACAGCATCAGCACTGGCACCGGCATCGGCAGCTGGCCCATCAAACCTTCCTGCAACATCTACTATTTCAGTGGAGGAGCAACAAGTATACCTCCCTCATCATAGCCACCTGGCCAAGGCAGAGATTAAGCTCCAGAAGTGCCAGGCAAGCTGACTGCTGCACCAGCTGTGGGAGCTCATTGCTGAAAAATCATTTCAATATTCACACATCATCCGAGTGGTGCCATGAAAGGGAGTTCACACCCAGTCATGAGCTGTTGTCCACAAGTTGGTTAACAAAATTAGCTTGCATGCTCAGATGTATAACCATTGCCATAGCCAATTGTTGGCACTGGATTGTGATGCTGACACATTGAGTATGTTTCAGTGGTTAACCAAGGGTGACCTCGATGCCAGCACAGCTATTTTGAATCCAAATGTAGCTGGCTCCACCTCTGTTCGTCTGTCCTGGATTTGGCATAATTCCTTTCATACTGGTGTCTTAGCCAACAGTGGCATTGGTGCTGATTCCAAGAGTGGGGCCATGGCCATGGCCGATGCTGATGCTGACATCAGTTGATTCTGGGAATGTAAATGTTTTGGGTGGTCATTTGTATTCATTGTGCTTATGTTTTTCATAGTCAGATGGGTACATTGGCTTTGTTCATGGGCTCAGAGAAATCAGTGGAGGGAGGAGTTTCTACTCGTCACATATGAAATGCAGTGGACTGTGCAGTATTTCATCCATCACAGCCAATGGTGGCAGTCAGCCTCAGAGTCCAACAATACCCTTCCTGGTCCACTTGCTTATGCGAATCGTCAATGTGCTTCATGGTATGAATTAATATTCAGGGCTGACAAAGCATTCAGATCAACAAATGCTGATTATATCTCCCCTTTGTGACCAATGATTATGTAACCATGATGTAAATATGATTATCTTGATAACCAACCAAGATCAGTAAAACTATGTTGAACAAAAGTCTCTCAGTCTACAGCCCTTTGTCTTTGCAATCGGGCCCAAAAGTGCAACTCCAAAGGCATGCACAAGAGATCATTTGGTACACAGTCTCTTGATTCCACCAGGTTTTGTTGGAAGTCAACCAGGCAAATTTTGTAAAACAAAGTTGGATGCAAAGAATTCTCTATGCCAAAGTTGTATGTTGAGATCTTTCCTAAATTAAGTAAGTATTCATCACTGAGATGTATGACAGATGTATGTTATGTCTTGGATTGGCATTGGCACCTCGATCAGCCATATGATAGATGTGCCAATCCTTCCTTGGTCCTTGTCCAACAGTCTTGCCGATGTGAATTTCGACCACCTACCCCTGGGATTCCATCCATCTCTCTTGGCCTTGTTGGATGATGGTGTTGCCAGTGACAGTCCTAGTCATCTTGTGGAGTCATATGCATGTGACTGGTGGTGTCACAAGGCAGAACTGGCACCTGGCAGAATATTTGGCATTGACACCCTAGACAAATGCCTTGATCACTATCAGCAATGGGTCTCTATCCCTGTGACAGTCCCCACACCTGTCGATAGCCAGTCAGGGCAGGATGCTCCCAGCAGCCAAGTTGATTGCCGATCATGCATTAACCTGTGTGCTCTTATACACGATATGTTTGATGAAGCATGCATGATGCATGGCTTCCTAAGTGCCTGTGAATCAGCAGTGGATGTTGAAATGAATGCGAATTTGAGGAAAGCGGCAGGATTTCATCATCTCCATAAGCTTTCCCTGCTCAAGGAGATTCAGTCCAAACCAAGTAAGTTAACACTGGCTACGGCATCAGCATTGGCATCAAAAAACATCCATGGACCCGCTGGGAGATGGGTAAAGCAATTAGAAACAGAACAGGTATCTGCACATACACAGGCTGAACTTGAGCACCTCAAGGCCCTTCCCCCTACCTCCTACAAGTGGACCTGGGGCTTTGATATTACAGAGAATGAGGTGTTGGCAATCAATCAGAAGAAGGGCAAGGGAAAGGCACAGCATTCTGGGTACATAGCATCCCTCCCCAATGGCCCACCACAAAACAAGGAGTGGTCAGAAACCCTAAGTCTCCCAACAGTTTCTTCCTATGGTTGACCACCCACAGTAACTGCTCACGATGCAGGGCTTTATTTTTCAGATGATGATTCTGAGGTATCCAATGCTGGAACCACTCCCATTCTTCCTGTCTCTACTGCTGCCACCCCTGATGCTGCCCCTGATGCCACCCCTGTTCCTGTTCCCGATTCTGTCCCTGTTCCCAATGATGTAGCGAATGATGCTGATCTGCATACTCTCTTTGAGGCAGCAATGGCATTTGATTCTGATTCATCATCTGCCAGTGCTGGTTCTACAACTGATGCCTATCCTATCCCCGCTGCTGATTCGCATGGCAATGTACTCATGCAGTGGCTAGGTCAAGATGATGTTGCTAATGACGCTTGTTATACTGCCTTTCAGGCAGCCATGGCATTTGATTGTGATTCATCATCTGCTGGTATGGGTTCTACTGCTGATGCCGAGCCTGTCCTCGCTGGTATGGGTTCCATAACTGGCTTTGATGACTCTACTACCTCTTCATCTGGACATTCTCATCCCCCTTCAGCCTTTGCCACTGCATCTGATGCGGCAGAGGTTTTTTTTTTATCATCAGAGGCAGATTCCGCTGAATCTGTGGGTGAATTTGATGCCGATGCTAATGCTGATGATGCCAGTGCAAATTCTGACTCAGAACACAGTTTTAGTGATGAATCCCCAAGCACCTCCCAGATAGAGCATCCCTCCCCAACCCACATCACGCTGCCAGTGCCCGTCTACACTCATGTGGATTTTAGTTATGTTGATGGCAGTTGGTTGTCGGGCTCTGATGATATGGACACTATGGAGGACACATGACACTCATTTATTCCCTTTGCATTGTATACATAATAAACATGTAGTAATAATTGTTGGTGCTTTTGGTACACTGAACATTTTCGGTGTGATTGTTATCCCAGTGCTGGTGCCATGTGCACAATAAATCAATTATAGGTACATGAGGAATTTATGATGCCTTCACCTATGAAACTCCTTAGCCCATACTATGGGGTGTCTAATGCCGATGCCATATTTTGTGCCGCTACTGTTGCTGTTGCCGGTGCCGACATTGTTGCCATTTATTGTGTTCAATGCTATCTCATAGGTGATTGATTTGGCCATTAACATTCCCCGTAGTATATAAGAAGCCAGAATACCAAAACTGTATCTATTTGATAGTAGTACAAGTTACACTTATTATGAGAGTGTTCTATGGGCTTCCACGAACCCGTATCATTTGGTACAATGTACACGTTCTATAGACCGTATTATTTGGTACAGTGTAGCTTACCTATCTGTGCCCTTACAGTTCCCAATGCTGCTGCCAGTCCCATGGTGCACATGGTTTGGCAAGGCAAAGATGATGCAGCAAGTGATGCTAATCAACCCACCACCTTTCAGGCAGCCATGACATACAATGCTGATTCATCATCTGCTCATACAGGTTCCCCGACTGGCTTTGATGCTGACTTTTACCTTGCCAATTCTACCTCTTCATCTCCACCTGCAAATCCCCTTTCAATGGCTATGAAATATTTTTGTGAGTTTGACTTCTTAAGCATTATTTTGCACTTGATTATTTCTATGTTGCTTGAAGGGGCCAAAGAGATGAGAGGATCACGTCTTTCTGTTCTTTTGTTATGACAAGATTTCGTTTGGAGGGGGGTATTACATGATCATGAGATATCTCTGTGAGTTTTCTATTATTAAACATGATCTTATGCTTGATTATAACCTATTCACATGTTGTTTGAAGGGGGCAAGTAGACTAGAGGATCGCGTCTTGCGATTCTTTTGTTATGACAGGATTTCGCTTGGAGGGGAGGATTATACAACCATGAGATATTTCGGTTAGTTCTCCACTGTTAAGCATCATCTTACACTCTATTCTAATCTATTTACATGTCGTTTGAAGTGGCCGAGGACATGAGAGGATCGCGTCTTACCATTCTTTGTTATGACAGTATTTCACTTGGAGGGGGTTATTACACAACCATGAGATATCTCGGTGAGTTCTCCACTGTTAATCATCATCTTACACTTAATTCTAACCTATTTACATGTCATTTGAAAGGGCAGAATCGACGAGAGGATCGCATGTCTCCATTGCTTTTCCATTGCATAATTTCTCTTAGGACTCAGACATGTATAAGTTGAATATGTGCTGGACATATTGGTGAGCTTATTACCATCCCCCATGCTCGTGCACTTCTTTCTAATATATTTCCTTGTCATATGTAGCGACACTTAAAACAGGAGGTCATCCTGTAGTTGTAATTATTTGGTATCAATGTACTTAGTTTGCACTCCTACAAGCGTGAAAGCCGCGGCTTGGGCCTGAGCTGAGCCTAAGCCGGCCGGAAACCTGAATCGCGGCTCAGGCTTGAGATTTACAAGGCCTAAGCCCCTCACAGCCGAGCCTAAGCCGCGGCTTTCAGGCCGAGCCGAGACGTCACAACACTACACTCCATTTTCAGATGCCCCAGATCCAAACAATGTACAAAATCCGGCCCCTTTTTGATCGCAGTGGTGGGTATATCTGTAGTATTGTGCCGTTGGCTAACATTCGACGTAGCATCCACTTGTTCCCAAAATTTGGGCCTGTCGCACCCCAGGAATGGGCAAGTAGTAATGTTCTGGACATGTGCCAAACATTCTTTGTTAATAACTCCACTAATCGGCATACATATCGGATTAATGTCTAGTAGTTAACCCTATTTTCAAGTTTCTAATCAGAATTGGATGTTTTCTTTGTAGCTTAGAATTTGAAACTGTAGTACTCATAACATCAAATACTGTATCCAATGTCACATATGTTAACTACATTGGCTCTTCACTGCTCATTCATGATTTTTTTTACGTAGCCAACCCCAAGACAAAGGGACTGAGAAAGAATATAAATCGCTCGTTATTGTATGTGCTCATTGCATATGCATTTCTACATCGTCATCCACAGCTTCATCCTGGCAGTCAAAATCAACATCAACCACAACCACTCTCTGGAACTCTTTGCCTAATCTCGAAAACTGACTCCAGTGATCGGGGTGGACCGCCGTGCCAGGGTTCATATTCCGCCTCGCAGATTTCGCAGAATCAATCATGGTGTGCGCCTCATAGACACTGGGAAACAGGCGACTGACTTTGAGCAGTTCAGAGTATACTTGCTCGTCACCTGGTTCGACAACAGAAAAGGTCTCCGCAGATGTACCCGCACACCAAATATCATAAGTCGTATAGGCTGGACATCGTCTGGTACGCTTCTTCTCCCCCTTTGACTTTGCCCCTCTGGGCGGATTCTTTCTCAGTGGTGCGTCCTCTACAGCCTTAACGCAGGCTTCCTTTGCAGCAAGAGCGAAGACCATACGGATAATAGGTACTGGCTTCTGCTCGTCCATGTCGAAGAACCCCAGAAAGTACGGATTCATGGCATCGAATAGAAAAAGGTTTGGGGTGCTTGAAAAACTTTTGTCGTTCTTTACTTGAATGAAGATTCCAGAAACGTTGTCCTGTTGGAGCTTGTTGTCGAAGTACAGGAATGGTAGGAGCACGTCTATACCACCCTGGTTATCTGCACACAGAACGGCAGCGCCACGAGCTATCAGTAGCCATAGAAAAGCTCGGTTGATGACTTTGAAATCGTGGACCTTGATAAAGTGATTGAAGTACATCTTTGATTTTGCAAAGACCTTAGAGAACGGATGTTGACTCTCAGCGTTTGTACGACATCGTGCTGGTTTGGAGTTGAGAACGATCGGAGACCATTTTGAAGCCAAGAGTTTCCGCATAAAGAGCAGGACCTCGATGACCGCAGAACCTTTCTCTTGAACAGCAACATCCCGGGCTATCAGGAGCAATACCAGACATATCAGCTCCCCTCGATCGCCTTTGTCTAAACCTGGCCCTTCCAATTCACTGAGTAGCGCTCTGGGCAAGTCAAAAGCTTTGCGATCTTGCATTAACAAGTACGCTGCTTCGGCTAGAAGAGGTTCCGAAGGAGCAATAGTGACAGCGGTCTCGAACCCAGGGTTCATAACGAGACAGACACGCATGTGTTTCTCGACCTGTGTCCTCTCCCGATTCTGCGATACAAGGGTAGTGGCATTGAACTCAAGGGCAAGGCGGACGGCCATACAAGCTGATCGGAGCGGTGTCAGCGACTATTCGTACGACGACGACGCATAGCTTGCCTAGTTTCGCGTCCGACGTGAGTGTCTTCATTTTGTCCTGGGTCGTGTGAGGAAAAGCAACACCCCCAAGAAGCTTTTCTCCAGCATAGTAGACTATAGATCTCCGTATCTCCGTGTCGCCATTGATATATCGAGAACCGAATCTTGAGAAAAATCAATGAACTGAGAACCTACTTGATGCAGCCTTAGTACTTACAAGGGTCGACCAAAGAGCGCCATAAACATCACAGTCGACACTTCCTCGATGGTGAGGTCCCCGTTGGAGATTTGTCTGACCATCTGATCAAACCCAAGTTCTGTGAAAGGCGGGAGCAGCACCAGATCTGATTTCTGGACCCTACCAGAGCCATCGAACTCGGCACGCGGCGTGATATTCTGTATCTTTCCAGATGTGGAGAGAAACACGGAGAAGATTGGAAGTTCGTTTAGAGCACGAAGAGCACGTCGAAGTTCAGAAAACTTGGAAAAATAACCAGTATCGAATTGGTGTTTCTCAATTGACAAGACGTGCGCTTCATCGAAGGCCAAGACGACTAGAGGAGGAAGCTTTTTCATGTCTGCAACTTCGAGTTCTGGATTCAGAAACTTGAGCAAGTCAAGAGCTGTCCTTCTGATATCGTGCTCTTCGCCTTGAATCTGATATCAGTATCCAGTCTACAGTGAATAGTGAGGCAACCCACCATCCCGGATAAACGGCATCTTCCTTGACGGTGAACCAACCCCAAGTTGAGGCGTCCCCTTAGTAACGATGGCGGGAGGAGGCGTAACCTGCCGGGTGGACAGTTCCGGCGACGCGGAAATTATCGCTGGTTGCAGAAGCTGGTGGGAGGGAACACGTCAAAACGAGGGAAGAACTTATCCAAGATATAATTAATACTTCGTTCGCATTATTCACGACAGCGCTATAGAATTCACGCCTTTTATCACCCTGGTGGTTGAATGTTTGGCCGGCAGTCATCAGAAGTCGAAATTTCTGGGCGATGGTTTGAGGGTACTGCTCAGGTGGTAGTCCATAGACGTGTTGCGATATGTGCTGATCGATATTTTGCAGATAGACTCTCGCAGTTGTGAACAAGGCAATGAGGAATGCATGGGATCGGCGAAGGATGTTATCCTTCTCAGTTTCATCCACTGTCAGCAAGGCCCTGACATCTACATCGGCCGCTGGGAACCCTAGAGCGTAGATTAAGGAATGAGCGGGATGAAAGGTCGGATAATGAATACAAACCCGTATCGGAGGACGGTCGCAGATTGATCGGCAACACCAAATATTTCTTCGATAGTTCGTCGATCATACGTGACTTGCCCATACCAGAGGATTGAAGGATCGCAGCATATCGCGCATAAACAGCGGGATCCCCACTGGTGCAATGGCCTTTTATAGTGTCGTAAAGGCAATCTGCCGCCGATCCTACGTAAACTTCATTCCACGCCTTCTCGGTGGCTTAACGACTTTATGAGTCTATTGATATATAATGAGAGTAGGAGCGCACCTGAATAACTGGAAGAGACGTCTGCTACTTTGTCCTTCTCGCCAGCTTGGCATAGGAATGTTAACTAGCGAAACGCAGGAAATATCTGATATGATGATTTACACTTTTGGGTCAAGGTTGAGGCAGGCTTCTTGCGGAACATTTCTGGAAAAGAAGATATTTTAAAGGTCAATCGCAACAGGTGGTACGAATGACGCACCAAGACAACGGAGATCTTTGTAAGAGCCGTTTGTGTAACAGTCTCCGACAAGTTTCATAAGAACTGGGTCTTGCTCGAGTGCATCAATGTACTGACGGTTTTCAGCTAAAACGTAAAGCATGTGCGAATGCGGGCCTTCGGAAGCAACCTCGCCGACAATTTGGAAGACATAGGCCATGTGTAGTTCGTCATCGATGTCATAAGGTTTACGACGATGTCCCCGAAGACGTTGCTTTGCTATCTCGTCTTGCTGTCGATGCTGGTCCTCTGACCATAGATCGGTCGCAAGGCGCAGTCGTTTGGCATCGCGATTTGGACCGCCTGGTGGGGAGGTTGGTGCAGCACGCTTTGAGCTTTCTTGCGGCATATAGATTACAGATAGGAAACGAATATCACTGCAGCAGTCACTGTCAGAATATGCACTGGAGTATAACGCGTCGTGAGTGGTGACTTGAAGTTGGAATGTCAATAATTTGAATCAGAACTAGCCTGGCTTGTAGTATAGAGTGAAGACACTAATTTTAAATCAGAACATTTAGGCTCGTTCCCACGCCGGCTTTACATCACATGATCACTCGCAAGAGGGTGGCGAGGACCCCCGATAATAGGTGGGGAGGCCTGATCTAGAAAAAAAAAATCGGGCCACATATGTTCGGACAAAATTTTTCAAAAATAGGACATTTTGGTTCGGATAAAACCAGGCGTCCAAATTTTTTTCAAAATTCGTTCGGACTACCGATCAAGCCTCAAAAATCCAAATTTTCGTTCAGATCCCTTCAATCAGGCCTTAGAAACCCAAATTTTCGTTCGGACTGGTTGCGCAGGCCTCTAGAATAGCAAATAAAGTGTCTATGTCAGGTGCTCTAACTTTTAGTGTGTGGAACAGTGAGGCATTGAGCAGTGTTCCTCTTGTTAGTTAGTATAATTACAGATCAATCACCATTGGTGATGCGAACCAAGTGGTAAGCATGTCAGAGGTCAATCTTAGTGAAGATATGGGATTTGCAGGGCACATCAAGGAGGTCAGAGATTAGCGGGAGCAGGTAGCAGTCCTTCTTTGAGATGTGATTGAGGTCCCGGTAGTTGACACAAAGCCGGAGTGTACCATCCTTCTTCTTGACAAAGAGTATAGGAGTGCCATGAGGTGATTTGGAGAGTCAGATGAAGCTGGAGCAAATATTCTCTTCAATGAACACTCACAGGGCCTTGAGTTTGGATGGGGAGAGGGAGTACATATGGCCTAGAGGTGGGGGCACATTATCTTCCATCTCTATCTTTAGGTCATAAGGGTGGTGTGGAGAAAGGGTGTCTGCCTTCTGTTTATTAAAGACATCAGCAAACTCATGATATTCTTCAGGGATATCTGAAAGGTCCACCAGATTTCCGGTGACAGCCAAGGATTTGGCTGTGAGGCCTTCCAGGGAAAAGATCATCTGAAAGGCAATAGCCCCAGGAAGTTTGCTAGCCTGCATGTATGCAGCAGCATTGATGAACAAGATTGCAGGAGGTTCTCAGGTATCCACTGGAAGGTTTGGAGGTGACTCAGAAGGAGGGGGTCAGAAGATGTCAGGGGTGCCAGACCTCTATGATCTGCACTGCAGAAAGTTATTTGGCTGGAAGACAGATTGTATTGCTTCAGCCAGTTGTGTCCAAGGACTGCAGAACAGGAAGAGTCGAGCAGGGTTACATAAAATGTCAGATTAAACACTTCACCAGATGGAAAAGTGACCAGGAGTTTTGCAACTTGCATGATGATGGAGTTGCAAGTTCCATCAAACAGTCGGAGTCTGATCAGGAAAATTTTTTTCATGCTGAAATGGTTTTCCAGCATGAAAGTGGAGTCAAGGAAACAGTGGGATAAGCCAGAGTCAATAAGGGTTTGGGTGGGTACAGAGTTGTCAGAAATGAATAGGAGGATGGTTAGGAAATCAGGGTTGGAAAGAGTAGACGCATTGAGATGAACATAGGCAGCCAGCTGGAAAAGGTCAACACAACCCTCAGCCCCATTGGCATATTCCTGAGGGCTGCAAATCATTTTTTTGAGTCCATGGAATCCAGTGTGTATTCAGAGACTGTGGCTGTATGGGCTTTTATGGCTTTGGACTTGCCACAATTGCCAGCTAGATGTGCTTCTTCACTGCAATAGAGGCAATGTCCTTCCTTCATCCAGCGCTCCCATTCTTCTCCAGTTAGTTTGCCGTTCTTTTCCAACTTGTCAGAGATGGAGTCCTTCAGCTTGTTGCTCTTGGATCCAGAGGAGCTGCTGGTCAAGGATTGATTAGTGCAATTAGAGTTGGATGGGTTCTGAGATTTGGACTGATTGCTGGAGCTGAAGTTAAAATTAGGATTGGAGTTTGGAGAACCCTTGGAGTCCTTCTTTCTGGAATTTCCAAAATTTCCAGAGGTCTTGGCATTAAGGCAATTCTCTCCTTCCTGCATCTAGTAAATGTTGTCAGCGTCTTGGGCCTTGACCTGCAAGGCTGCCAGAGTATCAGGCTTTCTGCCCCACAAAACTTCTATGCAGAGACAGAGTGGAAGTCCATGAAAGTACCAGTTGTGAAGAGCAGCTTCGTTCCAATTGACCCAGGAGGCTAGTTCCCAAAAGTCCATGTTATATTTGACTATATGGCCTCCTTTCTTTATAGTGAGCTTGAAGAGAGCCTTCTCAGTGTCCCCCAAAGGATCATGAGAGCCAAAATTGCTCTCTAACTCCCTGAGGATTACCTCATAATTCTACATTCAGTGGGCAGAATTTGGTGGGTCATTGAGGCCAGATTCAAACCAGCTGAGCACTGACTTCTTTAGATAAGAGATGATGAATAAGATCTTCCTTTCATCAGAAGCAAAGATGTGAGGGCAATCTCAGAAATGGAGGTTGCATGCGACTAGGAAGACCCAAAGTTTCTGGGGGTTGGAATCATTGAATGTGTCAGGTTTCCTGACTTTGATCTTCTCAGGCTTCGGGGCTTGGTTCTAGCAGAGAGTGCAGAGACTATCTGAAAGGTCGAACAAGGCATCGAGAAGTCTGTTGTCTGGATCTGAGTTTCCACCTAAAGGAGGTTGATCTCCAGGGTCATCAGGATTGGGGTCATCCCCAGGGCCATCAGGTCCACTAGGGTCATCAGGTCCACCAGGAAGTTTGTCCTCTTCACCTGTAGCTTCCTTATTGGTAGGGTTGGGTTGCCTGTCATCCCTCACATAGTCAAGTGGAGTTGGAATCTGAGGGGGTTCCAAAGGCAAGTGCATAGACATGACATTGGTGCTAATGAATGATGCACCAGAGCTGACTCATCAAAATATGTTTGATGGTCAGACTGAGGCACCGAAAGTAGAAGTGGGTCTAGGAGCTGGGAGTACTGATTGTTGTACAGCTGATAAGCCTGGAAGAGTGCCTGTGCAACAGGAGTTTCTTGTTGTCTACTGAGATTGTGATTCTGTGCAGGACATAGAATAAGGTTCAGAATGGTATGAGTTGATGAGAGAAGTGTGAGTTTGCAAATACTGTCAAAATTCAAAATTGCTACTACCAAGGTCAGGACTTGGTTAGGAATACACTTCTTCCAGTTGGACCCAGTGGTCAGTAGTCAGAGGTGTTCAGGGGTTCTGGGAAGAATTCACCGGGCTGTAACATGCCAGGTGAAAAGGGCCAGAGAGGACTTGGCTTCAACTTATAAGAAGTTGTGCCCTTCTATTTATCAGTTTTCCAATTTCAAGTGGGAAGCATGCAGATGTCCAGTTGTTTTCCAGGCAGAGGGTGAAGGTAGAGTGAAGCAGAGGTTATGAAGTGATTAAAGTTGAGAGGGGTCAAAAGATTAAGGGTTTAGTTCAGGAATAAGTCGAGGATGATTAAAGGGTTGATATTAGGCAAAGGATGATACAAAGGCAAGATACAATGCAATAGACAATGTAATCCACAAGTAATTTGCAAACTGGAGGATAAGGCTAAGCTATGGGCACTTAAATAATGAAGGCCAGAAGATTAACAGATAATGCAGAAGTTTACTAATGGGTCTTGGTAAGTGTCCATGACCAGAATTGGTAAGACTGTATTAGGAATAAAGTGAGTAAGCAAATGATTACTAAAGCATGTGATGACTTGTCTGATGACTAAAAGATGGTGCAGCCAGGATGCCGATGGACAAGGTCAGAAAAGAATTGGAAAATAATTGGGAATTATCAGGAATCTGATTGGGTGAAATGGGTCTTGACATTATGCCACATAGGTAAGCTACCATGTGTCAAATGATATGGTCTATCAAACATATACAAGGTATTGAATCATATGGGTTTGGTGGATGCTGTTGAACACTCTATATATGTACCTACTATACTAACCGATGTATACAACCATTGGATAGCTTCATGGACAGTACAGTGCATTACAATACAACATGTAAGTTGTTGTACAGACATGATAACCAATGAATTGGCCAACACAGGCATTGGCATTGGTCAATGGCATAAAGCAGTGCAGCATCATCAGCATTAGGTAGCTGGAATTGCACTATTTCATCAATACAACATGTAAGTTGTTGTACAGACATGTTAACCAATGAATTGGCCAATACAGGCATCAGCATTGGTCAACGACATTGGCATCAGCAGCATTGGGCATCAGAATAGGCATTGGCCTTGAACATGGCATTAGCACAAAAAGTGCATTGGCATCAGCAAACATCAGGGCCAGGGTCAGCATTGAGCATTCCAGCATTGGTAAACAAGACAGATACTGGCAACATTTGTTCATTAAATACAGCACACAAAGCAATGTTCATTGTAGATACAATAAGAATGTCATGGCCTTCGCATCACATCAGTGAGAATCAGCAGGGGGATTGGCCATGGCATCATTGTCATGCTTATAGGACAATGGTCTCATTGGAATCTCTGAGAACCTGTGTTTGAATGATTCCAGATTACAGTCCATCCTTTCCTTCAAGGTTGCATATGTATGTCTTCAAGGTGACATCCTGCTGTTCTAGCTTCTTGACCTCGGCCATGTAGAGGCGATGACTGGCATCCTTATACAATGTGTTGAGCTGGTTTTGCAGGGCTTTCACTTTAGCATGGCAGTTCAACAGCTCCCTGTCTGTCAATATCTGCAACAGGATCAACTTTAGCCACACAAATGAGGACCATGACACTTACTGGATCGGCCAGTAGCATGAGCTGGTTTTGGGCCAACAGATAGTACAGTTGATCAGTTATGTTTTCAGACTGCAAAATGATGATTAGGGAGATGATAGAGCATCAGGAAACAAATACAGCATTAGCAAGAGACACAGAATTGGCCAGAGACATGGCATCAGCCACCAGCAATGACACTGAACTGAAGGAAATCTTACCCCCCCATGTGCCATATGCACTTTAAATTCTACTTTCTTCTGATAAGCCTCCAATGCCTGGTGGGTAGCTGGAATCATAAAATGGGGCACAAGATAGTGCTGCCTATTGTCACTTCAGATAGGGACATAGCCATTAGGAATATCTGCCCAGCTTTCTTCCTGATTGCTCATTGTAGAGGGATGGATGTAGCAAGAGAGATGATAACACTATCATGTTTAATCAGTGATCAAAGATCTATTGATGAGGGATTATTTATTTGTCAATATTTGGCCCCCATTGCTGATCCCACTGTTGCCGATCCCCCCATTGCTGATCCCCCATTGTTGATCCCCCCCTTGCCAATTCCACTGTTGCCGATCCCACCACTAATTCTTTTGCCCTTGCCCTTGCAATTGGATCCTCCATTTGATTTTGCCCCAAAAGTGGTGAGGTCTAGGATGAGTGGTGTTGTTGTCTTCCAAAAGCAATGGATCTATTAGGCATGGGGTGCCATTCACATTGTCATTTACAAGTGACATAGATGTAATGGGTGGTGGTCGAGTGGCACCAGTTTCACAAAGCATGCCCATTCATTTGATTAACTTGTGCATAGTTCGACTGAGTTGTATCTCTAATTTGTAAGGAATTGGGCAGATCAGAGTTGAGGGCCTGTCCTGCTGTTTATCTTTGGTGAGGTTTGTTTTTGCTTGGGTTTGCCATTTGCAAGTTTTCAGCCTCTTGACTGAGCAGCTGGGTTGCAAAAAGACCCCACATCGGCATTGGTATCGGCACCAGCCTCAGTATCAGCAGTGGCTAAGTCTCATTGCCACCAGCCTAGCCCTGATGCCATCCTTGGGCTGACATTGTCCTGTTGGCTGATGCGGGGTCTTGGCCAATGTCATATCTTGACCGATGCCATGTCTTTAAAAACAAAAATTTTCTAGCATTTATAGTAAAAGGGTTGAGGATTGAGAGAGATTTGTTTGACATACTAATAGTGGATTGTAATCAATATAATTGTGTTTACATAATACAGGACATTTTGGTCATTAGGGGGAGATATAATCAGCATTTGCTGATCTAAATACATTGTCAGCCCTCAATGCTAATTCATGCCAGAAAGCCAGCAGGAGTGGAATGCAACAGGGTGAATGTCACCATCAGGAGTGTGGACAGAAAGGACTGCTGCTAGGGCATAGTTGGAGGCATCTATTTCAAGGACCATGTGGGAATCTGGTACCCACTGAGAGAGAACTGGAGCATGAGTAAATTCTTCCTTAAGCCTGTCAAAAGCTTCTTGGTACTTCTTGTGGAAGTCCCAGAGGAAGTTCTTTCACATCAAGCAGGTAAGAGGAACAATGATGTCAGAGTATCTGTGAATGAACCTGTGGTAAAAGTTGCAGAATCTGAGGAAAGACTGGATATCCTTGACTTTCCAGGGTACTGGCCAGTCCAGGATGGTCTTTACTTTGTCTTTGGACATCTGGAGTCCATCTGGTAATAGGATGAACCCAAGATATTCAACTGTATCTTTGTGGAACTCACATTTCTGTGGGGAGGCATAGAGTCCATGTTTCTGGAGTCCTCCAGAGGACTTATTTAATGTGAGCCTTGTGCATTGACATGTCATCTGAGAAAATGAAAATATTGTTGAGGTAGATAATGATGCAGACATCGAGCATGTTACTGAAGATGTCATTCATGAAGCACTAGAAAGCCACGAGTGCATTAGTGAGTCCAAAGGAAACCACCAGCCACTCAAAGGACCCATAGCAGGTCTGAAATGTCATTTTCCATTCATCACCATCAGCGATGCACACTAAGCAGTAAGCATATTGAACATTGATTTTAGTGAAGATGTGGGATTTCCATGGGGCATCAAGGAGTTTGAAGATTAGTGGGAGTAGATAGTGATCCCTCCTTCAGATGCAGTTGAGGCCCCAGTAGTCGACAGGTAACTGGAGCATACTGTCCTTTTTCTTGACAAAGAGTATAGGAGCACCATGAGGTGATTTAGAGGGTTGGATGAAGCTGGAACAAACATTCTCTTCAATGAACACTCACAGGGCTTTGAGTTCAGATGGGGAGAAGGAGTACATATGGCCTAGAGGTGGGGGCACATTATCTTCTATCTCTATCTTTAGGTCATAAGGGCAATGTGGAGGAAGGGTGTTTGTTTTCTGTTTGTTGAAGACATCGGCAAACTCATGGTACTCTTCAGGGATATCCGAAAGGTCCACTGGATTTCTAGTGACAGCCAAGGATTTGGCTGTAAGGCCTTCCAGGGAAAAGATCATCTGAAAAGCAATAGCTCCAGGAAGTTTGCTGGTGCACATGTAAGCAGCAGCATTGATAAATGAGATTTCAGGAGGGAAGTGGGTTTCTGCTGGAAGATTCATAGGTGACTCAGAAGTCAGAGGGTTAAAAGATGTTAGGGGTGCTGGACCTCTATGATCTGCAAGGCAGAAAGTTATTTGGCCAGAAGACCAGTCAATCAATAGATTGTATTGCTTCAGCCAGTTATGACCAAGGACTACAGAACAGGAAGAGCCAAGCAGGGTTACATAAAATGTCAGATTGAACACTTCACCAGATGGAAAAGTGACTAAGAGTTTCACAACTTGCATAATGACAGAGTTACAAGTTCCATCGAATAGTCAGAGTCTGATTGGCAGGATGGTTTCCATGCTGAAATAATTTTCCAGCACAAAGGAGGAGTTGAGGAAACAATGGGATGAGCCAGAATCGATAAGGGTTCAGGTTTGTATGGAGTTGTCAGAAATGGATAGAAGGATGGTAAGGGATTCAGAATCGGAAAGAGTGGATGCATTGAGACAAACATAAGCAGCCAGCTGGAAAAGGTCAACACAACCCTCAGCCCCATTGGCATATTCCTGAGGGTTGCAGACTATTTTTTTGATTCTGTGGAATCTGGCATGTATTCAGAGACTGTGGCTGTATGGGCTTTCATGGCTTTGTACTTGCCACAATTACTGGATAGATATCCCTCTTTACTGCAATAGAGGCAAAAACCTTCCTTCATCCAGCGCTCACATTCTTCTGTGGTTAGTTTACCATTCTTTCCCAACTTGTCAGAGATGGAGTCCTTCAGCCTGTTGCTCTTAAATCCAGAGGAGCTGCCAGTCAAGGATTGATTAGTGCAATTAGAGTTGGATGGGTTCTGTGATTGGACTGATTGCTGGAGCTGGAGTTGAAATTAGGATTGGAGTTTGGGGAACCCTTGGAGTCCTTCTTTCTGGAGTTTCCAAAATTTCCAGAGGTCTTGGCATCAATGCAACTCTCTTCTTCCTGCATCTAGTAAATGTTGTCAGCATCTTGGGGCTTGAGCTGCAAGGCTGCCAAAGTGTCAGGCTTCCCACCCCACAAAATTTCTATATGGAGGCAGAGCGGACGGCCACAGAAGTACTGGTCACAAAGGGCAGCTTCATTCCAGTCGACCCAGGAGGCTAGTTCCCAAAAGTCCACATTATACTTGATTATATGGCCTTTGGTTATTGTGAGCTCAGAGAAGGCTTTCTCGGTGTCCCCCAAAGGATCATGAGAGCCAAAATTGCTCTCTAGCTCCCTGAGGAATACCTCATAATTCCACATTCAGTAGGCAGAATTTGGCAGGTCATTGAGGCCAGGTTCAAACCAGCTGAGTGCTGATTCCTTGAGGTAAGAGATGATGAATAGGATCTTCCTTTCATCAGAAGTAAAGATATGAGGACGATCTTGGAAGTGGAGGTTGCAAGTGACTAGGAAGTCCCAATGTTTCTGGGTGTTGAAACCATCAAATGTGTTGGGTTCCCAAACTTTGATCTTATCAGGCTTAGGAGCTTGGTTCTGGCAAAGAGTGTGGAGACTGTTTGAGAGGTCAAACAGAGCATTGACAAATCTGTTGTCTGGGTCCAAGTTTCCACCTATAAGATGCTGATCTTTAGGGTCATCAGGATTGGGGTCATCCCCAGGGCCATCAGGACCACTAGGGTTGTCAGGTCCACCAGGAAGTCCATCCTCTTCACCTGTAGCTTCCTTGTCAGCAGGATTAGGTTGCCTGTTGTCCCCTACATAGTCGAGTGGAGTCAGAATCTGAGGGGGTTTCAAAGGCAAGTGCATAGACATGATGTTGGTGCTAATAGATGGTGCACCAGAGCCCCTCATCAAAATATGTTTGATGGTTGGACTGAGGCACTGAAAGTAGAAGTGGGTCTAGGAGCTGGGAGTAATAATTGTTGGATAGCTGATAAGCCTAATAGGGTGCCTCCACAGTAGGAGTTTCTTGTTGTCCACTGAGTTTGTGATTCTGTGTGGGACATAGAATAATCTTCAGAATAGTGTGATGATTGATGAGAGAAGTGTGAGTTTGCAAATACTGTCAAAGTTCAAGATCACTACTACCAAGGTCAGAACTTGGTCAGGAAAATACCAGACTTCCAGTCGGACCCAGTCATCAATGGTCAGAGGGTTTCAGAGGTTTCTGGGCAGAATCCACCAGGCTGTAGTAGGCCAGGTGAAAAGGCCAGAGAGGACTTGGCTTTAACTTATAAGAAGTTGCACCCTTCTCCTCATCAGTTGTCTAATTTCAGGTGGAGGGGTTTGGATATCCAGAGGGTTTCTGGATGGAGGGCAAGGATAGATTAAGCAGAGGTTTTACAGTTGATTTGAAGTTGAGAAGAGTCAAAGAATAAAGAGATTAAGTCAAGATTAAGTCGAGGATGATTTAGGATTGATATTAGACTGGAGATGAATAGATGAAGATACACATATATACATAGCAGATGTACATGCAATAATTTTCAAACTGAAGACTAAGGCTAAGCTATGGGCACTGAAATAATAAAGTCCAGAAAAATAATTGTCCAACCTGATTTTGAAGTCCCACATATATCAGCCAAAAAGTGAAGCAAACCAAGGGCAAGGAAAACCACAAAAACTGGAAGACCAGTGATAGCAGTGACTCAGGCTTGGGCTCAGGTTCAGACTCCAGTTCAGACTCAGATGGGAGTGGTGAAGGGCAAAATAAGAAGAGGAAGAAGGGTGTGAAGGTGAAGAAGGGAAAGGGGAAGCAAAAGCCTAAGGTGCACCCATACGACTGACTACAAGTCACTCCATGATCCCCAGCTAGCAATTACTTATTTCAAACAAAAAAACTGAACTCTGATGAAATTATTGCAAATGTAAAATGGCTTTGCAAATGCTGGCAGTGCAGCATCTCTGATGGCTCTGATGTTTGCTATTGATGAACCAAAACACTTTTTGTTTCACCATGAGCATTTTAGAACCTGAGTGCAAGTGCTGGTACATTGATTTATCCATTTGCAGATGGTTTTCCTCTGACTGATTCATGTAGTTGAAACATGATGACGACATCACAACCATTGAGAAGCCACCAAATCATAAAGCATTCCATGAAGTTTCTACTCACACATGATCTGATAGCTTTCCACTGCTAGAACATCAACTGCAAAATATAAAAAACACTCAAAACCCGGCCACCACCATGCCTGTCATTCACATTCACATTCCAGATGGCAATGGCCAGCAAACCCCTCCTTTTGTTCCCTCCAACCAGCCATCTTCATCTTCAATGCCACCAAGCATGGCTAAGCTCCTGAAGTGCCCAACATTGAACACCTTTGTAGCCTGTATGATCTTGGTACTGGAATTCTCAAATGGTTGAAGGGCAATGGCTGTTACGAAGATGTCAGATGGGAAAATCAATTCTTTTTGTTCTTATTGTCTTACCTGCATATGTCACACACTATTGTTCCTTTCTTTATTGTCTTGCAACCGCATGCCTCTAATCATACATCATCACTATCCCACCTTATTGTAGTAGCTACTGCAGATGTCCTTTTGCTATTGTCTTACGTTCTTATTGTTCCTATTGTTCTCATAGCACAACTCGTTTATCTACAATCTGTGCTTGTAGTATTTAGACTGCGAATACAGGACTGGTCAAGCTCAGCTTGACCTAGTCATTCTTACGTTCCTAAATGAACTTCAGCTAAGTCATTCTCAACTGTCGCTTACGAGCTTCAGTGACTCTTCGACAAACTCCTTGCTTTAATGTCGACACCTAAGAGCCTCGACCATTAGTAGGAACCTTGACTATAACAAAAGGTCAAGCTGATCCGAACTCTGCTGACTAACCTCAGTCTAGGCAGCACATACACTATGACATGATTCTTACGAGAACCACCCAACCTTACCCTTCCAGACGAAGAAACATGGCAACCTCATCCACTCCCACCATCCCCACTGCACCCACCGCCCCTACCACGTGTCCTGCTGAAATCAAGATGAGGGCTCCGACTGACTACTCTGGGGATAGAGCGAAGACTATGCTCTTCCTCCTTGAGTGCGGGGCCTACATCAACGCGAATGCGACCGCATTACCAGACAATCACCATAAAATCCTATTCATGCTTTCTTACATGAACGGAGGGACAGCAGGGCCTTGGAAGCAGGCCTATCTAGAAGAAAGATACATTGAATCGAAGCCCTGGGATATGTTCCAGGAATTCATCATGAAAGTATGTGCAGCGTTCTCACCGATTGATGACATGGGGAACACACGCACCCAACTCCGAGCACTCTCACAAGGAGCAAAAGGAGTAGACGAATACATCGCCCAGTTCAAAACACTGGCCTATTGAACCAAGATCAAAGAAGACGCTGTGCTTATCAAATATTTCATAGATGGACTCAACAATTGAGTCCTGGACAAGGTATTCGGAATGGAGAACCTGTCTGACACCATCGAAGGATGGTATACTCACGCAGCAAGGGTGGAGGGGCATCTGAGATGGGCGAGGGCGATAAAAGAAAGAACCTACAGTAAGGCGGGAGGAGGAGGAGGAACAGGAGGCTCCTCGAAGGACCCGAACACTATGGATATCAGTGCGACATGCCTCTCTTATGCAGAGAGGCTCGAACACATTAAGAAAGGAAAGTGCTTTATATGTCACAAAGCAGGACACAGGGTTAGCGACCATAAGGGAGGGAAAGAGCTGCCTGCAAGAGAAGAAAAGAAAGAGATGAAGAAGACACCTTGTCACCATTATACGAAGATCCACACACTCATCAATGAGTTAGAAGAGAAGGAGAAAGAAGAGGTGCTGGATCTTATGGTGGAGGAGGGTTTTTAAAATGGCGGCCCACATTGGCAGTGGAACCCGCCAAAGTAATCATCTCAACTATAATGATAGCGCAAGTGAGCCACCAATCTATGCGCATACCCGTTTACTGCATATTAGGAGACACAAAAGCCAAATTACCTGCCCTAATTGACTCCAGGGCAGGAGAAATGTTCATCGATCACTGAGTTGTCGAAAGACTCAGATTAAAGAAAATCCCACTCGCAAGAAAAATCCTCGCAAAAAACATTGATGGAACCCTAAACAAGAATGGAACGATCTCCCATTACGTTTACATCGACACAGAAATCGGAGGAAAAGATGAGAAGATGAGGATGCTCATAACAGGGCTGGGAAAGGAGAGGATTATCCTGGGTTACTCCTGGCTTCAAAGACGCAACCCAATTATCGACTGGAAACTGGGGACCCTGACCGACAAACTGACTGAGGGTCTCCTTATGAGGAAAATCTGGACTATGATCGAATGATCATGCACCATCACCGGTAAGCAAAGTCCCACTCTAGATGACAAGGGGCTGTCTGTATCGAGAGTAATGTTGAGCCCGACTCTTGAGAGGCTACCTATAAGGAGCGCTGGGGAGACCTTTGGGGAAACCCACCTCGCCACCACCGAGCACGTGAAGAGTAGGCTCGGGACGGTTCATCTTGCAAGAGGACTTTGCGCTGAGGACAAACCCGATGGCAATGAATCACACCTGGCAACAAACATGGCAATGGACATCCATCTCGAGATCAACCCACAGATCTCTGTACTGGACGACTCTAACATCAGCTTATCACTTAACACAGGAGGAAATCATGATGGGATTGATGCGCTATTTGCCTACATTCGAGGGGAACCAATGATCGGGGTGTTCAGAACTGAGGAATCCCCCCTTACAATCGAACATGACTACATTCCCCCGAATTACCAAAAACTCAGGCACATCACATGGATTACTCAATCTCGATCAACTGGCAGGGTAGCTTACTCTAATACCACGTACATCTGAGCAAAGACTTCTATCTTGCAAAGGCTCACCCATGAGAAAGAGGGCGACAAGGAGATGCACTCGCTCAACAATTTACTCCCTAGCAAATACAAGGAGTATCGGAGCATGTTTGAAAAGGCAGCATCAGAGAGATTCCCCAAGTCTAGGCCGTGGGACCACGCGATCGAGCTCAAACCAGACTTCATCCTGAAAGACTGCAAAGTCTACCCCATTACCCCAGTGGAACAGAAGAAATTGGACAAATTCATCGATGATAACCTGAGAAAAGGATACATCACCCCATCCAAGTCACCCATGGCATCACCATTCTTCTTTGTAGCGAAAAAGGACTCAGATGCACTTCGACCCTGCCAAGACTACTGGTATCTGAATGAAGGGACCATCAAAAACTCTTACCCCCTTCCATTGATCGGTGATCTACTCGATAAGCTAAAAGGGGCAAGATGGTTTACTAAATTAGACATCAGATGTGGATATCACAACGTCAGAATTAAGAAGGGAGATGAGTGGAAAGCAGCGTTCAAGACCAATAAGGGGCTGTTCGAGCCCAAGGTCATGTTTTTCGGACTCTGTAACTTCCCGGCGACTTTCCAGGCGATGATGAACAATATCTTCCGGAACATGCTAAATGAGGGGTGGCTGGTGATCTACATGAATGACATCTTAATCTTCTCGAAAGACAAAGAGGAACACGAGGAGAGAACAAGGAGAGTCCTGGCTAGACTGAGGGAAAATGACCTCTATCTAAAACCAGAAAAGTCTAAGTTCGACATACAAGAAGTTGAGTTCCTTGGGCTAATCTTGCGACCAAACCAACTGGCCATGGACCCAACTAAACTGAGCAGGATTAAGGACTGGCCGCCCCCAACCAACGTCAAAGGGGTTAGATTGTTCCTAGGCTTTGGGAATTTCTATCGGAGATTCATCGGCAATTTCGCTATGATCACAAAGCCGCTCAATGACTTGACAAAGAAGGAACAGCCCTTCAATTGGACAAATGAATGCCAAGGGGCATTCGACACACTAAAAAGGAAATTCTCCGAGGCACCAGTACTGTTAATGCTGAACACTGAGAAGCTGTTTGTAATCAAAAGTGATGCCTCAAAATATGTGACGGGGGCTGTCCTGAAACAAACCGACATGAACGGAGACTGGCACCCTTGCAGTTACATCTCCCACTCTCTAACGGTGACCAAACGGAATTATGAGATCTACGATTGGGAGCTCCTGGGAATAATATGAGCGCTAGAGACCTGGAGACACTACCTCCAGGGATACGAACACCCCACGACAATCCTGTCGGATCACAAGAATCTCATGTACTTTAGAACGGCATGGAAACTCAACCGGCGACAGGCTAGATGGAGCCTTTTTCTGTCACAATTCAACCTCCAATTGGTACACGTGCTGGGGAAAATGATGATACAATCTGATGCCTTATCACGATGAGGAGACCACATACCTGATGTCGACGATGTCAATGATGACATCACATTATTAAAAGATGAGATCTTCGCATGGACTATTGACACCGAATTAAAAGAAGTACTGGCAGGAAGCATGATGCATGATGACCTACTAAAAGAGATAGTAAGGGCCATCAAAGAAGGAGGGATGCCACTGATCAAGTCAGCGGTAGAAGACTGGAGAATGGAGGATGATGGGACGGTCTTTTTTAAGGACTGATGCTATGTCCCAGATGACAAGGAATTGAGGAGGAAAATTGTGGAAAGATACCACAACAACATACTTATGGGACACTCCGGCCGATTCCAGACTCTCAAACTGGTACGGAGGGATTACTGGTGGCCAGGAATGACTATCTTCATCCGGAATTACTTTGACGGATGTGCCACGTGCCAACAGATGAAGGTGAACACACACCCCACAATGCCACCACTATCACCGATCAAATCTGAGGCAACATGACCATTTGCGCTGGTGACAATGGATTTCATCACCGATCTACTGATCAGCGAGGGATGTGACACCATCATGGTCATGGTAGACCATGGGCTTACTAAGGGGGTAATTTTCATCCCCTGCAACAAGACTGTTGATGCACTGGGGGCAGCAGACCTTTATCTGCAAAATGTGTTTAAGAGATTCAGCCTCCCCAATAAGATCATATCTGACCATGACCCACGATTTACCTCAAACACATTCCAAGAGTTGGGAAGACTCCTGGGAATAAGGCTGGCCATGAGTACGGCCTATCACCCACAGACCGATGGGGAAACAGAGTGAGTTAATCAAGAACTGGAAATCTATCTCCGGATCTTCTGCGCAGACAAGCCATCACAATGGAAGGGGCACCTCACCACTGCCGAGCTCACACACAATCAGAAGCACCACTCGGCAATCAAAAATACTCCGTTCTACTTGATGATGGGAACCCACCCCAAGGCCATTCCCACAACTTATGAAAAAACAAATGTACCGGCTACTGAACAAAGGATAGCTGAATTAGGAAACATATGACAAGAAGCCCTGGTGGCGCACGAACTATCCCGACAAGTAATGATTGGATGAGGCAGACAAGGCTTCCACCCATTTACAGTAGGAGAGAGGGTTTGGCTAGATTCTAGGAACCTGAAACTAGGATACCCAACCAGGAAACTCACCCCCAAATGTGAAGGACCATTCCCTATCACCTGGGTGATTTCCTCCCATGCCTACAAATTGAGGCTCCCCTCACAGTGGAGGATACACCCTGTTTTCCATGCCTCGCTCCTTTCACGTTTCAAGGAGAACGAGACGCACGGGCCAAATCTTCTTCCTCCACCCCCGGAGCTGATCGAGGGAGAACTCGAACATGAGGTTGAGGCTATTTTGGCCCACAAAAAGACGGGCCAAAGCACCTGATTCCTAGTAAAGTGGAAAGGCTATGGCACAGCGGAAAATACTTGGGAACCAGAAAAACACTTAAAGAACGCCCCAGAAATTCTGGGTAATTACAAGTCCACCCACAACCTACTCCAGTCATGAGCTGCCCTCCACATTTCTTCATGAATGCCATGCCCGACCCTGACCCAATTAGAACTTTCAAACTGATCTTGAGCTTCGTCCGCGATACTGATGACTCCAGAAATGAAGAGAGACTGCTCTCTGTTACCCAGGATCGAGTGCTGCTCAACGGGACAGTGCACAACTTGTTCCAGACCTACCGAGCAATCTCTTCCCTCAAACAGATGTTCCGGCGCCTGACCGAAGAAGCCTACCACCTGGATTTGCTCCCCCTTATGAGGAGCCTAGATGAGCAGGCTCTTAATTACAGACCTGGAGAGCAGGTCCCCACTCCTCAACGAATATTCATTATAGAACCCCTCGATGATGATGAAGACGAAGGATCTGAGATGACACTAGAACTACCAATGTCACCATCTCCTTCGCCCCCACCCCAGTATCCGTCGTCGCCACCTCCACCACCATGCATGCCTATGCCCCATCCCAGATGACCCACTCCAGAATATCTGCCCACACCGCCCTGGATGCGGAACTCCATTTGTTTTACATGTGCCTGGATTGGGCATTTTTCCTCACACTGTTCAGAGTATCAATGCCCCCACTGTCAACTGTGGTGCCCAGAGCATTCTGCACTCTTCTGTCCCAATAACCTGACACGTGACAACCCCCCTCGTCACTGAACCACATAAACCCGACTGACCATGATTAACAACCTCCACCTCATCATCATTCTCGGCGCCATATTCAGCGCAGCCATCTTAATTATGATCATGCTTTACTTTCTTATCATGCTCAGAATCATGACTGCCCCACCGCTACCTCAAATCACTATGCTCATGACTGGCACATTGGTGCAATTTGTGGGAATGGACAGCGTCGAGTTACCTACCTGAGTCTACATGCATGATGCACCTACTGCAACCACGATCGACACTTTCTCCATGGCGGGTGACGAAGAACAACCTATGCCATTCGACCCGATGCAGACAGTCAGGGGCTAGTTTTGGATGGGACTCGAAACGTTGAAGGGGAGCTAGTGTTACGAAGATGTCAGATGGGGAAATCAATTCTTTTTGTTCTTATTGTCTTACCTGCATATGTCACACGCTATTGTTCCTTTCTTTATTGTCTTGCAACTGCACGCCTCTAATCATACATCATCACTATCCCACCTTATTGTAGTAGCTACTGTGGATGTCCTTTCGCTATTGTCTTACGTTCTTATTGTTCCTATTGTTCTCATAGCACAACTCGTTTATCTACAATCTGTGCTTGTAGTATTTAGACTGCGAATACAGGACCGGTCAAGCTCAGCTTGACCTAGTCATTCTTACGTTCCTAAACGAACTTCAGCTAAGTCATTCTCAACTGTCGCTTACAAGCTTCAGTGACTCTTCGATGAACTCCTTGCTTTAACATCGATGCCTAAGAGCCTTGACCATTAGTAGGAACCTTGACTATAACAATGGCTATCAGAAGATGAAGACTTTCAAGCATATCACAATTGCAAGATTGCAGGAAATGTCATTCAAACATGGTGAGATTGCTTTGCTACAGGATGCAATAGATGAATGGGCCAATTCAGACTGATTTTGAGGTCTCATTGAGAAAGCCAAGCTGATCCTGTGTGTATTCTGCCATGCAATAAACAAATTCAGCCTGTTTGTCTTTATTGCACTCTGCTGCAATTCACTTCAGCTTCTTTATAGAGTACCCAGCCCTAGCAAGCTCTCAGAGAATGGTAGAAAAATGAACTGAAGTGGTTCTCACAGAGTGTTAGGAAACAGCCCCATTACCTAATTAAATTTTATTTTATTTTATTATGTCAATTACACTACCCTACACTGAAGAATGCTATACTTTGTTAGCATGAGAATTTTATTTGCACACATCAATATGTACATGCATGTACAAGCACATCGGTGACAACATTGTACAATACATGTAACATACATAGTATATAAACCTTAAATATACACCTAGGGGACCCTAGTTGTATTCTCTTAGGTATTCCATTCACACTTGTGGTGCAAAAAGCCTTTCTCAACCAACTCATCTATTAATAACCCCTCACATCAAAACCATCAATTCCCCCATCATGCACACAGATTCTGCCCCCCTTCTTGTGGAGAGAACCCACACAGTCCAGCTAGCAAATAGTGGGTGTCACCCTAACATGAAGAAAATCTGTGAGTTCATCAAGGAACCAATCTGGACAGTGATGGACAAGGCACATAAGATATTGAAGATCATCAAATACAAGAAGGCAAGGGCAACCATGTAATCCATGTGTATATTTGATGACATCACCAGTTTATCTCCATAGGCTGAGCACATAATAAAACATTTCTTCTGAGATCTACACAGTTTTCGAGTGTTTCAAGTTCACATTTGTAGAGATTCATTACTGCTAACTTGAGATCTTGGTGATAATGCTCGACCTGGAAACCTAACAAAAACCTGTTAAAAGGTCTAAGAAGTATAACACAGGCTAGAGGAAGGGTGTGAGTTGGTACTAAATATCACGGCTGATACCCAAAAGTCATGGTTAGTGGTGTGGAATGGTCAGACATGTTATGAATAGTCTTTTGGAGCATACAAAAAGGTTCAAAAGCCATTCAAAAGATGTTCAAAAAGGTTTGAAGTAGTTTTGAGGATGTTTGAAATGGTTCGAGAAGCTTCAAAAGAGTCTGGCTGGTGTTGAGGTATATCGAGGAGTGAATATAGCGAATGAGAAGTGTTTTTCGAGAGATGATGGGCGATGTGTGATAAGTCAAGGAGTGAATACAAAAGTTTGAAGAAGTTCACAATATTTTGCAGAACTTAGAGATATGACATAAGGCTAAGACTCAAGAGAATGGTGATAGGTCCATTGCATGCTCTAAGGTCTGGAATGAGTCCCAACCATATTGCCACATTCTTACAGATGCTCCGAACTGCTATGAACACTACGAAATCAATTTTGAATGATTTTGCAACACTTTGAATGCTTTTGAACAACTTTGCATCACTTCGAACAACATCAGCCACCATATAGCTGTTTCAAAACCCTTTTGATACATGCTCCACATCCAGAATAAACCATGTAGTCACATATCAAGTGCCACCAGACACGAAGAGAAATGACAAAAGATCTAGAATGTGATAAGTGTGGTTTTTATGTTTCAATGATATATTAAAGCAATAGGACAAGAACTTTTACTATACGAGGTCATTGTACATTTCAATTATTTATCATTTCTTATTTGTTTTATGATTCACAAAGTCCTCATTGTTGGATATATTGCCTCATGTACTACACATGTTTTATTTCCTTTTTTTAAGTACTATCTCTTCAATTTGTATATAAGTTACTTAGAACAACAGAGAAGAGAAAGAAACAGAGAGGAAGTTACCCTCTCCATTATCATTTGATTTAAAAGCTGTTCTCTTGAGTCTTATCTTCATGTCATATCTCTAAGTTTTGTGAAATATCACAAACTTCTTCAAACTATTGTATTCATCCCTCGACTCATCACATATCGCCCATCGTCTCTCAGAAAACACTTCCCATTTGTTATAATCATTCCTCAATATACCTCGACACTAGTCCAACACCTTCGACCTTCCTCGAAAATTCTTCAAACTATTTTGCACACCTCTGAACCTTTTTCAAACTATTTTGCACATCTTCAAACCTATTTTGAGCTCTTTCAAACTTCTTCATATGCCTCTAAAGACTATTTGCAATGTGCTTCATCATTTTACATCACTTATTATGACTTTTGGGTATCAGTGGTGATATTTAGTACCAACTCGCACCCTTCCTCTAGCCTGTGTTATACTTCCTAAGCCTTTTAACAGGTTTTTGTTAGGTTTCCAGGTCAAGTATCATCAATGGCTCTTATATCAAATGATAAGGGAGAGGGTAACTTCTTCTCTGTACCCTTGTCTGTTATTCCAAGTAACTAGTACAAGTCTATATACAATTTGAAGAGATAGTACTAAAAAGAAAACAATAACATGTGAAAACATGAGGCAGTATGCACAGCAAATAAAGGTATTGTAAAACATAAAACAAATGAGAAATGAAACATTGATAATACTCGACCTGGAAACCTAACAAAAACCTGTTAAAAGGTCTAAGAAGTATAACACAGGCTAGAGGAAGGGTGCGAGTTGGTACTAAATATCACTGCTGATATCCAAAGGTTGTAGTGAGTGACACAAAATGACAAGGTGTGTTGCAAATAAACTTTAGAGGTGTACAAAGAGGTTCAAAAGAGTTCAAAATAGGTTCGAAGACATGCAAAATAGTTCAAAAAAGGTTTGAAGAGGTTCAAAGTTGTTCAAAGTGAGTTCAAGGAAGTTCGAAGATGTTGGACTAATGTCAAGGTATGTCGAGGAGCAAATATAACAAATAAGAAGTGTTTGTCGAGAGTTGATAGGCGATGTGCAATAAAATGAGGAGCAAATATGATAGTTTGAAGAAGTTCACAATATTTCACAGAACTTAGAGATACGATGCAAGCTAAGACTCAAGAGAATGGCTCTTAAATTGAATGATGAGTGAGAGGGTAACTTTGTCCATGTTCCCCTTTCTTGGCTTCTCCTTTCTGTAACTAATACAAGTCTATATACAATTTGAAGAAATATTACTAAAAAGGAAACAATAACATGTGGAAAACACAAGGCAATATGCACAGCAAATAAAGGTATTGTAAAACATAAAACAAATGAAAAATGATAATAAGTGAAATGTACATTGTTCAAGTATAGTAAGAGTTCTTGTCCTATTGCTTCAATATATCATTGAAACATAAAACTGCACTTATCGCATTCTAAGTCTCTTGTTGTCTCTCCTCGTGTCTGGTAGTGCTCAATATGCGATGAAATTGTTTATTCCGAATGTGTGGTGTGTATCAAAAGGGTTTCAGAACAACTATATGGTGGCCAATGTTGTTCAAAGTAGTTCAAAATCATTTGAAAGCATTCGAAATGTCGCGAAATTGTTCAAAATGGTTCGAAGTCATTTGAAATTGTGCAAAGTTGTTTGAAAAGTGTTCAAAGTCAATTTGGTGGTGTTTGTAGTGGTTCAGAGTGTGTGTTGTAATGTCTCGATACGGTTGGAAACCTTTTCCAGACCTTAGAGCTTACAGTGGACCTATCAATGTTCATTGTCCCAGTATAGTAAAAGTACTTGTCCTATTGCTTCAATATATTACTGAAACACAAAACTGCATTTATTGCATTCTAAATCTTTTGTCATCTCTCCTCGTGTCTGGTGATGCTCAATATGTGATGCAATGGTTTATTCTGGATGTACCGTGTAAGTCGAAAGGGTTTTGGGACAGCTATATGGTGGCCAACTTCGTTCAAAGTGCCGCAAAGTTGTTTGAAGGCATTCGAAATGTCGCAAAGTCATTGGAAGTCATCCAAAATGGTTCAAAATAGGTTCAAAGTCGAATTTGTGGCATTTGTAGCAGTTCAGAGCATCTGTTGTAATGTGTTGATATGATTGGAAACCTTCTCCAGACCTTAGAGCATGCAATGGACCTATCATCGGCTGATTTTGCAGTATGGCATGATGGTAAGATGGAAGAACAATGAGAACGTTGCCGTGTATGGGATTCAAGTTGACGAAATTTATAAGTACACTATTTTTGTGCATAACTAATCTTATTGTTTGTTTACTGCCAACAATTGTGCAATCGGCTATAAAACATCAAAGCAATCTGGGCAAGTACAAGTAAGGAGGTCATAACAAAAAATTGTATATGAGGAGATTGTAGATAACATAGCATAGCATATTTGTAAATACTATATTATGATTTCAATACCTTGTGTAGCATAGCATAGCATGATGAATATAATGTTGAAATTAAATCTCCGACACATGCTGCATATGTGAGGCAAACCATGCAGCACACACATGTTACTGCGCTTACTGCGCATACATGTGGTAAACACATTCCTGAGTCATGTGACATCCTTACTATTATGTATATAAGGAGAACCTGTACCATAGTAGATATACAGTGTTCTTACCTCTGCTAAACCCTAGCTCTAAGACTAACTAAACCCCAGGTAGGTTATAAGGGACGTGTCATCTCTTCCTCTGTGTAGCATAGCATAGCATGATGAATATAAAATACCACCAATGTGCCTTCGGCACATCCGAAAAGCTTGTATGGACTGAATTCAGAGAATGATGGCGTGTCAATTAGCATGCGTGTCACATTTGTTTGGTATTATATTTTCCACACAAGGTTTATCAGCGGTTTTGGCAGTTCTCATCTTCGCCCCATCAAGATCAGAGACGAGTACGTGATCTTTCTAAGTATACTGTGCAGGAGAAGTCGTGCCGCTCCGGAATTTTATTCTTGTCACTTCTGATCGTGCTCTTGATTGTGGAGCCACACCATCCAATTTCACATCAGAAAAGTCAATCAAGGTGAACTGTGCTCCTATGATAACTGCGAATTCCTCGTCTCCCCGTCTCCTTCCATCCTCCCAACCCTCCACACCTCCAGCCCACCCTCTCCGGCTACACCGACCACACCCTTTCCTCCATCCACACTACCGGTGTCCCAATCCACACTCAACACTTTCTTGCCCCCATTCCATGCCCTCAAGCTCGCAACCGCACCTTTGGTACTCCGCAGATCCCACACCCGCACCACCCCGTCGTACGCCCCGGTCACCACCTGCTGCGACCCGCCAGAACCCCGTCCAAGGGAAATACACGAGGGCGTTGCTGGGTGTTGGAACGACGCTGCTGTTGCGGCAGAATACGATGACAGGTCGTACAACGTCATGGTGCGGTCTGTCGAAAGTGCGAGGACTGTGGATCCTGAGCCCGACCCCGACCCAGCTTCAGCGAGCGAAAGGAATGGTTTCTCAGCAGCGGTCTATAGGGGAAACCATAGTCGGTGGATTTCACGTGTTGCAAGCTTAGGAAGAGCTTGGAAAGACTTACGATAGTGTGCGTACACAACCCAGTCTCCGTATCCCAGGACCGGACTGTCGAATCAAAACCACAACTATACGCTGTTGTATTACCACTGCCTGCAGTTCCGAAAATGGCTCTCGAGACTCTCCCAGTATGCGACTTGAGGACCATAAGTGGGGCCTTGCGAGTCGCTCTCTCACCGTCCACTTTCCGCTTCTTTGTCCTACGGGCACTTTCTGTGGGGATATCTTCAGGTACCTCATCACTTCCAGGGATGGTGGTATCCCACAGCCCAATGAGGTGGTCCCACGAGGACGTGAGGAGGTGGGAGCCGGCAGAGTTGGCTGTAATGGAGGAGAGCGGGGCAGTATGTAGGTGTAGCGTTGCTAGGGGTTTTGCGCTGGTGCGAGCTTGTGCCCTTGTGTGTATTGCGTTAGTTGCTGGGAGATCAGCATCGGAAATATCTGAGATGGTGAGTTGGGTTAATTGTCCAGTGAGATCGTGCGATGCGGTGGCGACTGTCATTGTTTGGGTTTCGTTTGGAGAAGAGAGAAGGCAGAAGGAAGTGATAGGTGCATTGTGCAAAAGAGCACCACAGGTCATGTTTTTAGAATAATCAAACAAGCGTATATGTCCGTCATAAGAGGACGTGACGAAATGCCTGTAGATATATTTAGCATTTTGGATGACTTCTTGAGAGGGGAATATACCCTGGTAGTTTGCAAGAAACACAAGACACCCAATCATCGTGAGGAAACTCAGATATTTTCTGAGGCGGCAGAACCGACTCAATATACTCAATCTCGAGTGTTTCTTCCTATACAACCAAAACAATCAGCGAAGTGCCAAGACTCACAATACACACAATATATACTTGGCCCATCCCATTGTCTGCACACCATTCTACGAGAGAAGTCCTAAGAATCTCCCCTTTGACCAGAAAATCAAATGGCACCGGTTGTGTAAGGGATAGAGCCTTGTTGACTAGCTGTGACAGCTGGTACCGCTTCCATGATGCTGGGATCATAAATTTTTGTGAGGGCAGCTGGTAAGGTGTTTGGGTAGAGAACACCACTGGCAGGGAGGGCCCATTTAACGATGCCATGGTCGTCGAGAGTCGAAGGCCAATCGGAGATCAAGCTGGCGAAAATTCGTGTGACTGGTCATGCGTCACTCGTGTGTTTAGATAAGATAAGATAAACGTGACATCATGAACGACACTAAGAAGAGCGCTATCCTCGTGGTTCACGCATCTGCAAGTTCACGACATATCCTCTTAGCATCATGCATCATGCATCCTATTACATCATGTCCTCATTCATCATGCAACACGTCACCGACGCCACAAAAATCAGGTTGAGAATAGCATCCTATAGCTTAATTCACTTCACGTTCAATGGCTTAAAGACTTGATACCTGCGAGCTCTGGACATCATTATCATTCCAACAAAAGCTCAGTCAAGTAGTCCAGTACTCTAGTTTGGTTCAGGAAATCTGGGAGACGCTTCTCGTCCTTAATGCCGAAAATCTTACGATCTCTCACGGTCTCAGTTTAAGCCTGCGGCGTGCTCTTCTGTCCGCAGCTCCCCGCGTCTATTGCAGAGTCATGCCTATTGTCTAGTGAATTATTGCTCCTCATGCATTCGGTCTCTTTAAGATGTTGTCCTCTGGAGAGCCTATCTCTCCCATCTGTCAAGCTAGAGCGACGGACAAGGTTTAACTCGGACTGATCGCACTTACAAGGTGCTTTTCTCACGGGCGACAACTTTGAAACATTTATTTAACTTAGTAGTTGTCGGTGGGCGTTATGCTCTGTTCAGTACTCGTCACAGTAAACTACCGCACTTTGCGCGCGTTCGGTGTAAAGCTTCTCACGTTCAACGCTAATGACTCAGCATTCATCCTCGGCAGGCTTCGTAGATAGACTGACAAGCTACGCAGTTGCGATTGGATACTAATTCCGGGATTTCAGGTCGTCTTGCAGAACGAGCATAGTTTGGTCACCTTAGCATATGCTTTTGACGCGATGGTCGTGTCATCTCGCCCTAGGACCCTGGCAAATGTCTACAACAACTGCTGAGAATCCTCTCACCACCCTGAGATGGGCATTCCTGTTTCTACCGAGATCACGGGTGGCAGAAGCTGTGCACGTCAAGTGCACGTCGGTCAAGTTACAATTTGCAGTCATAGGGCGTCTTATTATGTTGCGTTGACAAAGGATCTCAGAAGATCTGATCATCACACAAGGATAAAACCTTATTTATTTAAGGTGCCCGTAAACTTCTAGACCCTTGTGAAGTTCTGGATAGTAAATTATACTATGTTGTAGTAATACCACACCGAAATGGGTTGGAGCATAAAATTCCTGGATTCAGGTATGGACAGTGGCCGGTATTGTTCATTTTTCCCGACTTTGATCTAAATCCAATTTGTCCTCTAGCTGATTCTAGTCCATCAACGACATCACCATGATGGAGTTATAATTTTGCTTCGGTATATTGATCAAGTCCGCTATACCCCAATTAGGACGTAGCCAAAGACCTGGTTCAGGACGACGGTTACTCAAATGTAGCCGTATAAATCGCGTGGCAAACCGCTTGCGAGCGGACAACAATATATGTACAAGGCAAATCAGTTTCGCAACACATCCTAGAAAGTGGACGTACAGAATGAAAGCAGGAAGAACCCGGAAGCAGAACCGACAATCATTTATTCAGCGAGGGAACATCGACCGTCTGATTCCTTGCAAATCACAAGTGACCCCAAAAGCACCGCGGCAACTACGGCGACTAGGTACATAGGCACATATCCGACATACACACTCCGCGAGCACTCCACGAACTGAAATTAGAAATCGGCCAATCTCAATCTTCCGTTACTTATATAAAGGAAAGGCATCAGTGAATGACCCTTGTTGACTCCCTCTTCCTACCTTCCATCAAGTTGCCCTGGTTCGCTGTTGACCTGGCTGTTTATGACAGGCAGTAAAGCTGCTATGTCTTCCAATGGCGTGTACAACGTACGTGTCTGCTACTTATCGTTTCCCTGGAATCAACCTGCAGGTGGCGAGGTACACCACGTGGCCCAATTTGGTTTATGGTTATCAAAAATAAATCACACAGGTTTTGATTGTTTTTCTGTGGTTAGCACCGAAGTCTTCAAACCAATCCTGCTCGTACGACCCCAGGCCCAGTCCCCAACCAACCTGGAACTAGCACCAGACTATCCGAAGCCTTCGAGGCAATTAAACAAGAATTCGACGCCTTACGAGCAGAGTGTAATGTTACACGTACACAAAGGGACGAGTATGAGGCAAAGAGTGAGCCACAACCACTCCTCGGACATGCCATTTAGCTCATTCCGTCATCCATAACAGTGACTTCCCAGCTTAATGAAGTCAACGTCATACGAAGATCCCTCTACGACCTTGAGGCACAACAGCGCAAAGTTCGCCAGCACTACGAAGACGAGATCAGTCGCCTACGAGCTGAAATCACAACCCTGCGCCAAAGCCTGACTAGCCCCAATACCGCTCCTTCTCTAGGAATCCCAGGCTTATCTCCGCCACATTCTGGCCACGGACATGCCACAACCGCTATCACAGATACCTTCCTTCGAGACCGAGATCGGGAGCGGACGAAGGAACGTGGACTCGGACTCGGTGCCCTGCCACCAGATTGCGAACGAGATCGAGAGAAGTCCCGGGAAACACGCGAAGTTGACCGTGTCCTGAATCAACGTAATCCCCAGCGACGGGAACCCGAGAGTATCGGACCAGGTATAGCATGTCATGTTGTCCTTCTTCCCGTCCCAATGAGGCATAACACATTAGATTTTCAGGTTCACGTTCTCCCCTTGATATCGATCACACAACAAAATTACAAGCCCCACATTCTTTTAATCCTGCTGGTCCTAGCACTATCACCCTTCCGCCTCGACTCGGAGAACTTTCTGATTATCATGGTGTGCTTCCCTCGCTCAGTGCCAGACCTCAAAGCCAGGCTTCAGAAGAATCCAATGCTCTGCTGGAATTTAGAAAAGTTGAAGGTAGCGACTGGTTCGCCCTTTACAATCCTAAAGCCAAGAAGAATCTAGAAATAAATCTTGTCCATTCGTTTACACATCCCAGGTAAGCCATAAATTTGTCCCTCAAGACAATGAATTAAGAATTGTACGATGTATAGTGTCGTCTGCTGCGTCCAGTTCTCATCAGACGGTCGATATTTGGCAACAGGCTGTAATCGCACGGCCCAGATATACGATGTCAAGACAGGTGCTAAGATATGGTAAGTCTTATTTCATCGTGGCTGTGAATTATCATCAATGTAAAGTTTCTAGCATCCTAGCTGATGATTCGGCTGCAAAATCCGGAGATCTTTACATCCGCAGCGTAAGGTTTAGTCCTGACGGGAAATATCTCGCCACAGGTGCCGAAGATAGGAAAGTCAGGGTTCGTGCTCCTCTGAAAAATCATCACCACCATTTTTAAAGTATTCACATGCAGATCTGGGACATCACGAAGAAACGTATTGTGAATGTCTTCGATGGGCACCAACAAGAAATCTATTCTCTAGACTTCTCCAAAGACGGGCGGCTCATTGTCTCAGGTTCTGGTGACAGGACCACCCGAATATGGGATATGCTCGACGGCTCATGCAAAATACTTTCTATCAGCGACGCTGAATCCATCAACACCGACGCAGGCGTCACGTCTGTCGCCATCTCACCCAACGGTCGACTCGTCGCCGCCGGAAGCCTCGATACCATCGTACGAATCTGGGATGTCTCGACGGGGACATTGGTTCAGAAGTTACAAGGACATCAAGACAGTGTGTACAGCGTCGTGTTCACCACAGATGGAAGGAGCCTAGTCAGCGGAAGTTTAGATAAGACACTCAAATGTTGGGATGTCAGCGGTCTATCGGCTGGGTTCTCCACAACTAGTCCAGGTGGCCCTTCTCCTTCTCCACCCTCAATCGATTTCGTTGGTCACAAGGTATTCTGATCTGTTATACGCCTGCCTTGTCATACTAATGAGGGCATGCTTGATTAGGATTACGTCCTTTCAGTAGGCGTCTCTCACGATGGCCAATGGATCGCATCTGGTTCCAAAGACCGTTGTGTCCAATTCTGGGATGCCCGATCCGCAACCCTGCAATTCATGTTACACGGCCATCGAAACTCGGGTTCGTATTCATCTTTTTCATCCGCAACCGTCATTCCTCACTGACACTTTGGTGCCCACAGTCATATCGCTTGATCTGAACCCTCAAGATAGCTTTCTTGCTACAGGGAGCGGGGATAGTGTGGCTCGGATATGTACGTTTCTCACTGCTCAGTACTTCTTACAAGTTAACGAACTTACTGCAGGGCGTTACATCACGAATCAATAATCCATCTGCTTCAAATGTCTCGCTATCGATCATGTTCTCTGCTACGATCACACTAGCTGGTTTTAATAGACCTAAATGCAAAACGAATGTATTTGCATATACCCATAATCGGCATGAACTATCCATCCAGGACCTTAGACAAGCGTAGCTATTCAATGACTGTAGTCCTATCGTCTATCAAATATTACAAGCATTCCTCTTATTTAACAGCACCGACAACAGTTGCCACTGGGACCTGCGGGACTCTCATACTGCTGACCATGGTCCCGTTATCGGTATGCTCCAGAGATTCTATAAACTTAAAAAAGGGTCCCAAATCAGCATGTATGTCATGGGAAAGTGCTCTTGAGAACGACCATGCCAAACGGAATATAGGTCCAAGCTGACAGAATCAATCGGAGAGAAGAGCATATCCACAGGGTGACCAAGCACATTCAATATTCAGCCGTCACAAACACTCGTCGCACCTCACAAGAACACAAAAAAATGACATTGCAAGCAAGAAAATCGTCTTATTCTGGCTTTGGCCGCTCCAGTGCTGGGACGGGTGTGTCGCAGTCTTCGTTCGGCAGTAAATAATCACTCCCAGGCTGGCGCCCAAAATTGTCTCAAAGGGACTACGGGAGGACGCACATCCACCTGAAAGGTATATGATAGATCTTGGGTGATGGGGATAAGTCTCTATGTCATTGGAGATCTCGAGCGATTGCCTGGTTATCCTCGAGAGCTAAAAGGAAATAATGGACCCGGGTTTAGTATTTTAGGGATGTAGGGAGAAGACTGTGCGTGTGACTTGTAAGGGATAATGGGAAGCGGAGAGAAAACGAACGATCAGAAGGGGTGTATGACTCGAGTTCTTCGTAAGTAATCAGCCATCAAACATGCTCTGCATCGCACAAAGATAAAAACATGCACTTCAAAAAAGCATAAGCAAAACACACGAGGGCGAGAAACGACGAATGATACATTTTTTGGTCGTAGATGGTCGGACGCCCATGCAATGAATGAATTTCTACATCGTGTCGACATGGAAAAAGAGGGTATGAAGACGATATACAATGCTCACGATTCATTATGGGTCTGCGGTTTAGATTTAATATACCACGACACGCAGTTAGTGAATAGTACCAACTCAACGACTAACGGTCGTCTAATAAAGATAAAAAAACAAACTCATCAGACCAAATTCATACGAAAGAAAGAAGCAATCAACCCACTCTGACTCTGTCCAAGACCCAAGACCCCTCCTATCAACATCAAACCTTGAGCAAGAATAGAACACAAAATCGCACATAAATGAATGCGCGCTCTGCTGCCAGTGGCACATGGATATTAAAATCGGAGGCTTTCCCCGATGACCTTTCCAGGTCCACGATGGCGTTTTGCATACGCCTGTATTCTAGTTTTTTTCCGGCTGAAAGCACAGGTAAGTAGAGACATTTCGTCTGGCACTTACTCCTGACCGGTATCAGCCTTCTTTGATCATTGATGATCTCGTTGAACGGAGTTATGAATAAAGATGTCGGCACAAGAGTATATTGCAAAGCGTGTACAGTGCAAGTACCTGAATAATCATATCTTGAAAGCCAAGAAAAGTCACATTCACTGATTCCGCAGCACATTGATGGCGAATTCGTACATACTTATGCGACCCGTGACAAATGACTGTCAAATTGCTGTCTGCATCGCGACCGCAGCGCGTCGGAAACGACGTCCATCCAATGTCACGATGGTCTCCGGTAGACAATAAATTCGTCGTGTCTTTGTCGGAAGACAACTCAATCGTATGATCACAATCTTGGATTCGATCAAAAATTCCTTATAAAAGATAATCTCGATAAGATAACGATAACTGTACATTTTCCTATCATCTGACACAAACCAGTTTCTCCTCTTTCTGGTCGTTTGATACCTCTTATTAAGACACCTCTGCCATTACCAGACCTCTTCCAACTTAGTGTAGAAGCATAAATGACCTACTGCACCTCTCAGGCTACACAGAGACCTCGTAAGGAAAGAGAAGCATCATAGTGGGTGGAAACTTACTCCTCAGAAAAGGTCAGTAGTTCGGTTTTCACAGCTATCGGAGAGGCAACACATGGGGCTTCGGAAAAATTCTATACCACGTGTTCCAGTTGAAAGTACTTAAGGAGATACAGTCCGTGCGTATTTGTGTATGCCAGAGATCTAATCAATTTGTGCTGCTTCGACATTTGCTCTTCAGATCATCAAAAAGAAGCCAGTCAAAGGAAGTACGACATGTGATGGCAGTTCACCAGGACTTGACACAACGAAGAAAAGGGTTAGCTATCAAGTTCGTTCCTCGAGTGGCAGAGCTCATCCGAGAGCACCGGCCTTTGACTTGGTATCTCTCTATGTCTATCACTCATGTGCCAGAGGTCCGGAATAAAACATCTAGACAGGGAGATCTCCCTGGCGACCTATAGAGAGTACGGTGGCGGAGTTATGGTGAAGTTCAGATGCTGATTACCACCGCATCTCATCTCGATGCTCAACTTCACACGGAACCACGAGGCAAGGTTGTTTCCACTTGCTCGAGGTCTTTATACTTGCTTTCTCGGCCCCGGGCAGACATCGTCATACACAGTGGTCGGTCGGTGGTCGCATTGGCGAGATGCCTACTTACATCACGATTTACAAAGCTTAGCATGGCCTTTTGTTACTCTACATGTGATGATGTGCTAGGGCTAGGTCTAAATAGGAATTGGGCCGGTATGATCCAAACCCGCTGCGCGAGTCTCTTGTAATGGTTGGTCGTGACAGGAGACTTAGGTATTATACCGGTGCCGCAGGCCCGAAAATCTCCGGTATTAATTCAGCCATATCACATCGTATAATTCGTATAATAGGTTATACAGCTGTCTAAACTGAATCAAAAGTGTAATATGAATGTATTTAGAGCAATATAAAGTAGTAAGTAACCTGACAAAATTGGAGTCTAGGGCATAGCAGCACAGTAGGTAATAGGTACAGTGTATGAGCAGTACATCTATACATGCTTAGCAAGAAAATAGGTAGGTATGAAGAAGAGTGTAGGTACTAGGTATTAACCATGGAAGTGTTGAGGAAGTAGATGTGAAAAGGAGCAGGCCCGAAGTCATGTATCACATTTGAAGAGACTCTCATAGTCTTTACCAATCAAGATTCCTATTCGACAGCCCACTGAGCATCCTCTTGATGATCTTACCTTTGGGCGGCTCGGAGTCGTTTCGCCTTGCCTTTCGCAGATCCGGGAGCAGGCGTCGCAAGAGAATCCTGGAACCGCCGCACGATCAATTTCGGGTTTGCGAGATCAACAAAGGCCTTCGACGGCAAGAACGTTCGAGGTTTCAAGTAACGCCTCAAAGAAAAATAATTGATATTCTGTATTCTGCCTTCCTTACCTCGGAGCTGCTCAGAGAGTCACAGATCATTAAGCCCTGCCATTCTATATACCGGAAAGATCCAGAGCGTCGCAATTTAACGATGCAAGATCTCCGAGATGTGTCTAGGTCGCAGGGGGTTGCTTGGAATCTGCCTTCAGTTGCGTTAGCGACTCTAGAAGACAGTAAAATTAAAAGCAAGCATATTCCATAGGCAAAATAGTAGCGGCTAAGCTTCCAGCCTATAGTGTCTACCAGGGAAGTGGATACTACAAACTGGTCAAAAAAAAAAGAAAAAGGGTCCAATGGTTGCCGGCGTGCTGATAGATTCTCATGAGATGGCGGAAAGGTAGGACAAACGACACCTTTGACGACCCAAAAGGTCAGTCAGAAGGGTCGGGTGGCATTCACATTCTCGAGGTACACCTTTTATATAACTAGTGGAGGGAGGTGGGAGTACAAAAAATGTGAATGTGATACACAGACGACTCTACATAGGAGAGAGTGAGAAATAGAGAAAACACTGAAGAGAAACCCTTACCTAGGAGATGGTGAGAAACAGGAAGCAGTGTCTCTCCGGCTCACACATCTCGGAATAGTTGGCACATGACGTGGTTTAGACTAAGTTTCAGCGTGATACGTCGTCGCGTGTAGAACGGTGACTGGTGCGTGCACGCGGTGCAAAGTCAAAATAGCGAGCACGCAGTGCTAGAGCGGATCACAGCGGGACGCACGCGGTGCTAAGGATAGCAGGCGAGAGCGTCAGCCACAATCAGACCTCTTACCATTGGATTGGACTTGGGTAAACAAACTTTAAACTCGGTAAAACACGTACCTTTGACGTTGAAAAGCTTCGAAACTCGTGCAGTGCTTTGTTGATACGCGAAGGTGAAGTAATAACAAGTTGACGATTGACGAGATGGTCGATCCTCTGCTGAAAATGAATGTATTTACATTTACACATAAGCAACAATCGGTATGAACTATCCATTCAAGACCTTCTACCCACACGTACGTATTCAATGAATGTATCGTCCAGTAAATATCGCAAGCCACCCTCAGATGAGCAGCAAGCATCACATTGTTTCAGTCCAAACACACCTCACGGACTGGGGATCACAGTTCCATTTTTATCAGTGCACCACTCAGGTACAGCGCAAGGAGGCTGCGTTCCCGTTGGCTCATCGCCAGCATCCTTCAGCAACAATGCAACCACTCCATGAGCCGGGACCTGCCGGACTGTTATACGCCTGACCGCGGTCCCATTATCGGTATGCGTCCAGAGATCCTGGAAAGGAGGTCTAAAATCAGCATATATGGAAAAAAAGCCCCGCAGAACGATCGTACCCGAACGGAATATTTACGCCCAACACGGATCCATGGTGATTCAGCCATAAGGAAGGACATATCCGCAGGTTTATCAAGTACATTTAGCTGTCACGAACACAAATTCAAGCCATCCACCACACGAAAAGCAAAAAACGACGTCACAAGCATGATAATTGTCCCATTGTTAGACTGGCCACTCCAATATTGCGCCGGGTGTGTCGCATTACTCGCCCAGTCCGGCTGTCAATAGGGTTAATCAGTGCCTGAGGCCAAAATTACCTCAAAGAGTCAATGGGAGGACGCACATTAATACCCCATCTGAAAGGAGTGATAGCCGTCCCAACTACAGGATCTTGGTTGATGGCGATAATCTCTGTGTTCTTGAGAATCTCGATCAATGGCGGACTGAGTGATGCGAGCTAAAAGAAACGATGGACCCTGGTTTGCTATAGAGTTCTAGGGATGTGAGGACATACGTTGGTTGACTGTGAATCCATTAAATAAGAATAACGAGGGGATGAGGAAAAAAACGAACAATAACAAGAGGTGATTTCAAGAACGCCCAAGCAGTGAAGTGTGACTTGGCTTCTTCGAAAGTAAGACCAGGGTTTCCCCTACATCCGTCTCAGACATCACCACACACACGCTGGGCATCACACATAAACAATACATACACTTCAAGCTAAACACGATCATAGTATAAGCAAAACGTGTCGGGGCAAGAAACGACGAACCATGTCCATATCATTGTGGCCATAGAAATCGGACGCAAACGAAATGAACGAGTTTCTTTGTTGTGTCAACTATGACGAGGAGGATCAAGATATATGATGCTCACGAGTTGATAATACTCGCTATCGACTTCCAGTTCGGCTCTGCAGAAAGATATCAGCGTGCAGTTGCGAATACAACAAACAGCACTGACCAATATCTGTCGTAGTCTAATTAAACTCATCAGACCAAGAGTCGGGGACCAAGGAAAGCTAAGGAATCCACCTACCCTCCAAGTGTGTCCAAGATCTTTTCCCCACAACCATGGCTGCTGCTATCAACATCAAAGCCCATCAACTCTTCAGCAAAAAAAAAATAGAACAGAAATGCATACCCTTCCCCACTCACACAATGAGAACAAAATCGGAGGTTTCCCCGACGACTTTGCCAGGTCCGCGATGGCTTTCGCCATACGTTGATATTCTATTTGTTACCGGGAACAAGAACATGGGTGAGTAGGAATAATACGAGACATGGTTTGGCACTTACTCCCAATTATGTTTTCTTTGATGATCTCGTCGAAAGGAACTATGAATGCAGATATCAATATACGAGTTTATTGTAAAGTGTGTACATTGTAAGTACCTGCACAGTTATCATATCTTGAAGCCCAGATTGAGTGTGAGGTGCATATATGTCTGAAAGGAGATCACTGACTTCAGTAGGTCAAAGCCCCATTTTTGAAATAGTGCTATGTCCCTGATGAATGATCAGCGTCAGTGTTAGAATAAATAACATGCCACTCGTTGAAGAACCTTTCTTCGTTCTCGAAGGATCCAGGGTAGCCAGCGCAAGTGAACCACCCTGAACAACCGTACTGCAATCCACAGCATCAACGACACATCATCCTTCCAAAAACGTAGTAAAACACCTACAATCCCAGCTTGGCTGCGTCGGAATCAACAAGCCGTCTAAGCTTCATCAATAGAACAACACTTACAATCCATGAGCGTGGATCTTTTTAGTCAGACTATTCATTCCCGAAGGGAACCGTGCTTTATCTGTTAAATTACAAGTGGTTCATTTCATCCATTCCGCGACAAAGAGACCGAAACGCACTAGCAACGATATCTCCATTCGAGTTGCGCTGTTTCTCAGAGTAACAATCATCCAGATTTATATGGTTATACCCGACGTCCTGTACATATCCCGGTGGTCAGGCACGAAAAAACAACAGTGTTGAGATGTTGTCAAGAACTCACGTAGAGACCGAGAGATTTCATGTATTGGACTGTCTGGAGAACCACGGATTCATTGATGATGCACTGTAGGGAGACGAGACAGTAAGTCAAGGAGGCATTAGGGAAGAAAGTAAGACCTGCTGACGTGGTATGCGTTCCATGCTAGAGGATCATTAGTGAATAGTTGAATTTGTATAAGTGAGAACGCGTACTGTTGTACCCCATGACTAATTTCAGGATAATCGTATTCAGCTTCGGTATAAGCACAAACACCATCACACTCACAAGGAAGACGACCAACACGATGATCTGGGGAAGCAGGAGGGGGCGAAGCTCGGGACGCAAATATGGTGTTGACGACCAGGGCTCCAGCCCCAAGGACAAGTACCCCGATCAACATAGACCAAGGTGTAAGTACGAGTGCGTATTTGTATTTGGAGTCCCTGTCAGCTTGCGAGTGAAAAATAACCGTCAGGGGAGGGTCGCAAGTAGTGCGGACGAAAGAAATGGACGTACAGCGATTGGGAGCAGGGGTGGAACCTGGTGGTGGGAGGAGGGCTATGAGGAAGTTCAGTAGTGAACGTAGAAAGCGGTTATTGAAGTTATACATACGCTCGTCCTCAGGAGATTCACCGTAGTCTGTAACAGTGTCAGATGATGATGGTAAAGCATGCAGATAGAAGGTCACCTGAAGCAAGCCTGGTTTGAGAAGAGTTTTCGAAGCGAGTTTGGTGTTCTTTATACAAATCAGAGACAGAATGTCAGACACGACCAAGCGGGTTTGTACCTGACATGTTTACAGAATGTTGGCTAGGGGCATCTGTAACGGATATGCTAGTGAATGATGTTCTACAACAAAGTCGGCAGAGCGAGGAGATAACGGGACAAGATGCAGCTATCATGAGGCCTGTCAGGCCACAAGCTCACTTGCATAAGTAGATGTAGATGTGCTTCTCCATACAAATCAAGCCTTGAGAGAAAGATCTATGCTAACCTGTGTGAGAGTTGAGTGCCCTCCCTGCCATTAGTACTAGAAATCAATTGGTAGAAACTGTATCGCGACGTCAGAAGGATGGGATCTCGGTCATCCAGGACTCACTGGGTGCGGGCGGTGGGTAAGTAGAGTGGTGGAGGAAGCGCGGTGGCCGGAAGAAACCTCTCCGCTTAGATTTCCACGCCACATTCCGAACATCATCTGATCCCAGCATTGCCTCGGGACCTATCCTATCATATGTGCGACTCTCGGTACGTACTATACCATCGCGGTCTCGTAGCATGGCGCGAACAGCATACTCAGAGTCCCAGATTGAAGCCAACAGTCCAAGGGCTAGGGGTCCCTATATATAAGCTTCTTCGAGCAGGCTGGGTATCTCGCTTGGTGTCCGAAACTGTTAGCCCAAGCCTTGAACGCTTGAACAGAAGATTACAGACCAGTAATCAAAGGACCGTACGTATACGAATGATGGTTTATTATTCGAAAGCTCGTCATTTTGCTCTTGACCACGTCCTCATGGACAGCTTCGCCTTCATCACGTTCCCAGTCCGTATCGGCATAGTATAGAAGCACTTGATCATCCATCACCGGTAGTGTTTTCGCCCTCGTCGGTGTCAAGCAGCTTCCTCCTCGACATCGTCATCATTCAGAGTTCAAGGCATATTAGCAGAGTGTCCAACCTGCCACCAAGGTTACTTCCTCATTGCCCTGTCTCCCTCCTTGCCCGTCCTGAGGTACATGTCGGTCTACAGTATATGGAACTTTTTTATGGGCTTAAGCTTTGATGTCAGGTGTTCGCACTCCTCAGGGCATACTGTTCCCTTGCCCGATTCGACATCTGTTTTGCCATTTCTTGGGCTCTTCACCATAGTCATTTTGAAACCAGGAGGCCTGGTTGGATGTCGCATCTACACTCAGCACTTGCCTGCACTCTCCATTCTCCAAGATAATCACTTTGCACTTGCTCCCGATGGGACATTACCGGGGGGGGGGGAAAATGTGCCCGGATATTTGATGTCCTAGGGATGGTCGCACTCAACCCCATCCCAGAGTCACTTGGGGTGATCCTATTGTCACCAGAACATCCTGAATTCAGCCCACAGTGTTACTGGTGGCTGACATTACCAACTGAAGCCATCCTTACAGTGCTGATAGCCCAGATTACAACACGCACTTTGGAGGGCGAGGAGATTCGTGTGGCGTGGGCCATCTATTACATCCTCAGTCTAGAAACTCTGGAGCCCTAACTTCATGGAGGAGGTGGACCGAGCAGCGGCAGTGGACCTGGTCATGGTGGTGGATTGGATCTGGTGGAGGTCGAGGTGGTAGTAAATCTCGGACATGCGATGGTGCTGGTGGTGGGCTAAGTGGCGCCGAATTTAGTGCCCGCAAAAGGGACCTCCAAACTATGAATCGTGAACCCCCCCCTTCAAGAAGCGCCGGAAGACAGGAAAAGGCGGTCTGGGCAAAAAAAAGGGTGGTTTGAGACCTCAAGGCCTCACCCCCCAGAAACAGTTGAATCTGGACTCAGCGATAAAAGTTGTGAGCAGTCTTTCATCAAATCTCATATTTTATTGACTGAGTTCGATGAGTAGCCTCTCCAGAAAGACATCCAATAGTCAACCTAGGTGATTGGGAAGTAGCATCGTCATTCTCAAGCACTATCGGCAATGAATCCGTGCAAATGAGAACCCCATTTGAAGATTCAGAGTAAATGTCTGCCGAGTCTGACTCCAGGGATGGCTGTGGTGAGTCATCTTCAACATCCACACCTCACTCCACCTATCACTCCCACCGCCTCCTGATACAGATGATCCTGCCACATGGTGATTCGGTCCATCATATGGATCTGATATGATTATTGTTGCTGCGAGAGGTATAAGCCTTGTTTGAACTATGTATGTTTCGCCGTTCCCTCCTGTACTAATTCTCATTGTTCTTAGTCTAGCTGGAATCTCCGTGTTAGTACTATTCACACTATTCATATCATCTTCGAATCATCTCACCTTCACTTGACACAGAATAACGTCTCAGAAAGTGTTATGCAGCCCAGCCAGGAACAAAGACACTTCTCCAGGAATCCGAACGAACTCGAGAAAGACATCGCCGATAGAGAGCTGGGGTAGTTCAGCGAGGTTGAATTTTTCTTACTGCCAGGCGACGCGTCTGTCGTCGACCGATATACTCATGTAACTCTCTGCTTCTTAGCTCTTGCCAGAGAAGAAGAAAAAGGCGAAAGAAATCTTGTCGCAGTGCAGTGTGGCACGTCTGGGGGGAGTAGCGTTCTCTGGCAGTCGTAGATACATAGCACCCCATACTTAAGGGCTCGGGAGGCGTACAATATTTCCATTCAGCTATGAACTTGGCAGACGATCCTATGCTCTTCCAGCCTGTTTTGGTTGATGGAGTTCGTCACGGTGGACTGAGGACATTCTTGAAACAATTGATGGATCAACTAAGATTTGCGAATAACTGTATCCACTTCATTTCGCGACCTGCACAAAGCCTTGACAAGAGCATTGAACGAACCATTTCCCAGTGCTAACATAAGAGTTATTGCGGTCGGTGTTCTTATCTCTTTGTAGAAGCCCACAAGCGAATTGGTTAGGTTTCAAACCTGATAACAAGGCGTCACTGTTAACTTGCTGTCCGTGTTATGTGGCCAATTCGTGGCGGCGGCATCAATTTCAGAGGTGTACATGTCCAAAGAATAAAGTGGATCAGTGAACACAACGGATCTACAACAAAACTGATTCGATTGAGAGATATTTTATGTATCAGAACCCTCGCCCCCTGCCGCCGCCACGACCCCTACCTCTGCCTCTTCCTCGATCGCCGGGTCCGCCTCTGCTACCGCGCCCTCGGCCCCGCACATCTTCCTTCTTACGCCCCTTGGGTTTCGGAGCATCATCAACGAGTAGAGTGTCCAATGGCAGCGCATCAGGCAGCATGAAATACCGAATATTATTTCCGCGGATAGACAAGGAGTCCAGTGATGTAGGATCGCGGTTTCTCGTCGTCATCTTTACAGTTTTGAGGTGTGTGTTCATTTGCATGTCAACGCCTGTTTCGATATTCATGGAGCATTGGGTAAAGCAGACGGAAGTTGTGAGAATTCAATCAATCCTGAGAAGAGTACAACGCACCGGTGATCGTTCCATGAACTATGGACCCGTTTTTCAACTCGACCGTCACAGTCTCATTGTTCAGCTTCATCAAAAATCTAGGTTATAGAAAAACGCACCATCAGCACTGGAATGAAGAGGTGAACGAGACCAGCAGAAAAAATAGAGATTCAGGGCACGTGCCATCGTGCTTCTTCCAGAAAGGACTCAAGAGCATGGCCGAATACATACCTTACAAGCTTCATGTTGTGCAATCTTCTCACAGGGATATGTGCTTTCGACTGATAATATCTCACCCGTCGACGTCGTTGGGACAAAGAAGTGATTATCTGGGAGTTCTAAAACAGGATATAAATTCCCAGGGTTCCGCAAAGCGCTGACCTGACTCGTCTCTGTCTACGTTTGCTCAACCTTGGACAAGCCGATATGAGCCCAGGCAAATATTTCCGATGGGAATCCTTGCTTTTGTGACACGGAACAACAGCAGGCATTTGGCGATGAGCAAGATAAGTGGGTTCTTGTTTGTCGCATTTCACAATCAGAGGTGGATCCCAAAGCCTCGAGTGCCTGTACTGTCAGGTGATACAGATATAATCATCAACACCCATGGTGACGCCACGCGTTGATTTTGTCCCATCTATCGGCAATTGCAAGCAATTTACTTTGCATATAACAGGAGAGCAACTGCTCCCTGAGTTGGCTGAGGCTGATGGGTCTATCGCTGTATGTCATGGCTTTACATTTGGCACCTGAGGCCGATAAAACAGCTCATAGTTGTGGATGCAGTCTTCTGCTCACCGGGATCTTCGAATTCTGATCGTCATCATTTCATCTTTATGTACCTGTCATTCAATGGAACGTTTGCGACAAAAACGCTAAAGCAGCACATGGTTACATGGTATACGTATGGCCAGTGGCCGATGACACGGAATCCAGGACCATCGAAACTCCACTAGTTACTATATACATCAAGTTTCATCCTTCTTCGATTCGGACGTGAAGCTGCTCGATCCATGTCTCTTGCCGATCGTGCCTAAATAGTTGTCCGTGACAGCGTATCTCTTCCTCGCTCCGAAGCCCTCATCCCTCTAGACAACCGTAATTCAGAAATAAAGCCCTCGTATTGCTGTGGCCCCTGACTTCAGGGTCAAATGTGCGCATACCCGGAATCAGAAGTTCTGAGCACTACTCAGTCGGCTTCGGGCTCATGACCACATCGCCTTCTTTGGTTACCTCCAAAGCTTTCCTATAGCATAGATGCGTAGAAAACCTCGTCCGCGGCACAACCGATAGGTGTCGTTACTTGTATCTGGATCCCCTTTGTCTTCTTCCCGGTATCAATTATTACAGGGTTTCGGTATCCTGAAAAGAAGGCCATGTGTTCTGTATCCGCTTCGGACCGCTATAGTAACATCTTAGCAGGGTGCAAATAGGATGGGCTGATGGGTGCTATGAGTACTGCTATAGACCATCTGTCATGGATGGGCCCATCATATCAACACTGCAGTCGACCTCCTAAATGTATCTGCCGAATCCGGATAAAAATAAAATTTGACATGTTGGTGGTCAGGTATGTGCCAATCCAGATAAGATTGGGGCTCAATTTTCATGCAATGCGTATGCTGAGAATCCGGATAAAATTGGCAAGTATGTTGGTATGTTTCCAATCCGGATAAGCTTTTCACGGTTGCACCTGAAGAAATATATTAGCAATCGAAGTATGTAAGGGCCAGAAGACCTGGAACTATTTCAGGATGCCCGTGACAGGTGTTTCAAAAATGGCTTGTCCTGGATATTAGTGTTTTGTTCGACAAGACACAGTTGATTTTGAGTGGATTGGCTGTGTCAAACATTTCCTAGAATCAACTTAGGATTCCCTCTGACCAGCCTGCAAAAATATTGGGAAGCCTTTTTTGCTACCATTGGAACCTCTCCATGTCAGCCTTGTTAACAATCGTTGGATGGATGAGGTAAATCTCTATTTGTTGTTGCAGCAGTGGTGTATGCTAGACTTACTTCTTACCTTGTTAGTTGCTTAGACTGCTAGTAATTAGGTAGCGGCATAGAACACTCTCTGTATTGTTACTGAGGAATACAACTTGTTTATATATACACCTACACTGTGAGACCCTCAGATGAGGAAAATCATCCAGTATTTCAGCCACTGAGGTGAAGGAAGTGAGTAGAAAGTAATCCATTTTGGGTAGAAATTTTGTCCTTTATGGCATTGAGAAGATGGAAGTCATCCCCAGGGAAGAATTTAATGGGGTATGAATATGGGCAAATTTTGAGGTGTTTTCAACCCCTTAACTCATCTGTTCTGAGGGGGAATTTTCACAACTTTTAAAGGGTGTTTCTCTTCAAAATCCTTTTTCAATAGCAATTCACAACATTTCAACCAGCTGAATTTTGCCCTTTTTTGTGAGATTTTCAAAGGGTCAGGAAAGTGGTTATCTGTCAAGGTTCAAGATCACTACTACCAAGGTTGGAACTTGGTCAGGAAAACACCAGACTTCCAGTTGGACCTGGTCATTGGTGGTTGGAAGGTTTCAGAGGTTTCCAGGCCGAATCCACTGGGCTGTAGTGGGCCAGGTAAAAAGGGGCCAGAGAGGACTTGGTTTCAACTTATAAGAAGTTGTGCCCTTCTCCTTGTCAGTTGTCCAATTTCAGGCAGAGGGTTTGAATATCTGGAGGGTTTCTGGATGGAGGGCAAAGATAGATTAAGCAGAGGTTTTAGAGTGATTTGAAGTCAAGAAGAGTCGAAGAACTAAGAGATTAAGTCAAGATGAAATTTAGGATTGATATTAGACTGGAGATGAATAGACAAGTATACTCATATACATGTAGCATATGTAATTTGCAAACTGAAGACTAAGGCTAAGCTATGGGTGCTTAAATATTGAAGGCCAGAAGAATAACAGAAAAAATGGAAGTTTACTAATGGGTCTTGGTAAGTGTCTGTGACCAGAATTGGTAAGACTGTATTAGGAATAAAGTGAGTAAGCAAATGATTACTAAGGCATGTGACAACTTGTCTGATGACTAAAAAGTGCTGCAGCCAGAATGCTGATGGACAAGATTGGAAAAGAGTCAGAAAAGGGTCAGGAGTTCTCAGGAATCCGATTGGGTGAAATGGGTCTTGACATTATCCATCCACTTTGCAGGGCCATTTCATCATGCCATAGCTGTTGAAATTAAACTCTGAGATGCATGCTGCATACATGAGGCAATGCATGCAGCATACACATGTTACTGTGCTTACTGTGCATACATGTGCTAAACACATTCCTGAGTCATGTGACATCCTTATTATTATGTATATAAGGAGAACCTGTACCATAGTAGATATACAGTGTTCTTACCTCTCCTAAACCCTAGCTCTAAGACTTACTAAACCCCAGGTAGGTTATAAGGAATGTGTTGTCTCTTCCTCTGTGCAGCATATATAGTCTGCTCCAACAGGTTATGGGCTCTGCTGGGCACATCACGAATGCACCTTAACTGACTGCGAACAACGTTGACTTCATTGTCTCCAAATTATAATCTTGTGCTCTTTGTGAGCTGCATTGTGCTCCCTGTGAGCTGCACTTAAAAACCTAGGTTGACTAGAGTTAACCACTCTGAAGGAGTGTTTTTGCCTGAGATTATGGAATGTGTTTTCTTGGATAGAAGACTGATTGAGCACTTTTACCAGCTGCCACCACAGAATCATGTCTTCAACCCTTGAAAAACTCATACAAACTTTCAATGGCTCCAATTACATTCAATGGGCTAACTCCATAAAGGCATGGCTCAGGTCTCAGGGCCTCTGGCAAATAACTAGCGGGATGGAACTAAAACCGCCTCCAGCACCTCCTTTGATGGCAACGAATGTTGCACTTGTAGCAGATGCTACTTCCAAGCTCCAGACCTGGAGCAACAAAAATGACCAGGCTATTGGTAGCCTATGATTGTGGTAGACAAGCAGAAAATCACAGGGTTTGCAACTTTTCCATTATTGTCCTTATGGTGTGCTCTGCGCGCCTGTTCTGTTGGTGAATGTGGGGTGCAAACATTTCTATTTTGATGCCAAAATCCTTGAGCACATTTTGTAGCTCACGATCTTTGAACTCCCCCCCCTGGATTGACATGCCAGCGCTTGATTGTAGCACCATACTGGGTCAAAGCTACCACCTGAAATTGTCTGATGGCTGCAGCAGCTTCAGATTTCTTTCTGAGGCATTGGACCCAGATATGTGACATCTTGTCATCTAGAAATACAATAAAGTATTTATGTTTATGGTACGATAGTACTGGGAGTTCCTTCAGATCAGAATGTATTAATTCAAAGGGTTTTTCTGTGCATGAATTTGATTCAGGAAAAGTTTTTAAGGTCATTTTCCCTTCAGTGCACCCTGGACATATAATTTTGTCTTTAGGAATAATTAAATTCCTTGGGAATTTTATGGTGCTATTAGGCATCTTCCCTAGCGCCTCTTTGGATGGGTGTCCAAGTCGCTTATGCCAAGTCGAGTAGTCTGCGACATACATTGTCGCGACATTGATTCCCTTGGTGCTCAATATATGAGTCCGAGCCCAATAAATAGTGTCACGTTTCATAAGAGGGACGCAATCCATAATTGGGTTTCCTTGCTTGAAAAATGAAATGTGTGCGGAGGAACCATGCACATCACTTCCATCTTGTAAGAAGACGCTCATTGACAGTAATCGAGCATTACAGTCGGGTATGTAGTAGATGGGGTATAATCACGTTTCATGTGTTTTTGACTTCCCATGACATACTACCTGATGTCTAATGAAGACTGCTCCTTTTCCTACTATATAAGTAGTACCCATGGCCATTTGAACCAGAGTAGAGTCCTTTCTCGGTAAAGGCTTGTAAGAAGTCAAATCTTTCATTTCACCAGTGAAGTGTTTTGATGTGCCTGAATCCATGATCCAGTCAGCACCTTTCTCACAATTTTCATTTGCACACATAACACATTCATTAAGATGTAAATAGTTTAATGATACATTTAGTAGCAGTAAAATTTCACATGAAAAGTTCACTGTGATCATTGGAATATTAATCTTTGTGCTTGTGGCAGAGAAAAGGACTGACCTTTCATTATATGCTCCTGTTTCAAGTGGTTCATCGATGAGCATTTCATTGATGGCTTTCCATACTTCCTCATCAGAAACTGCAGGTTCCAATCCGAGAGAGACACTATCATCTTCTACCTCCATGATCCTCAGTTCTGGTTCGATCCTCCTCCTCTTATCTTCTCGCACTGTTGGGTGCTCTTCCAGTGGTCACAGATTTTTTGTACTGCATGGGAGATTCATTTGCTCGAGGGTGTCTCGAGCTTGCTGATATTTGGTGTAGACTGAATGAGAGGTAGAGGCTGCACCTGTATATGCCTGTGAGTGTGGTTGGCAGTGAGGATCCCTTGTGGGAGTATGTTCGTGCTTCTTGATGTGCTGAATGAGCAGCATCAGTGGTATGATGGTGCCATTACAATTTATGGTAGTAAAGGCATTGGAGATGAGGTGGGTATGTTTCTCCTTTGGCTTTTCCTCTTTAGTCTTTCTGTCCCCACATTGTCCATGTTTTCGGGACAAATCTCCACTGTTGCCCTGAGGTTGCCATTTGGGGTTTCCCCCTTTGCGTTTGACAGCAGAAAGCTTGGTGGCCTGAGGTGGGCCAGTGGGCTTCCCAACTGCTGTGCACTGTGAGGCTTCAGCAACAATGGAGTCCTTGACATGTTTAAATGTCAAGGCTCTAGTAGCGGTCATGTTAAGGACTGTGGCAGACAAAGAATCGTACTCGCGTGGCATTGCAGCAAGTAGAATCATTGTCTGAACTAGTTTGGGGATGGCAACGTTGGCAGCCATAAGGCGCTCAAATTTGTCAGCCATCTTAGCAATCTCTGGCATGGATTTGCAGCTGGAATTTTGATTGCTATTGCAGATCTAAAGTCTGCAAAGCCTTGGGAGGGGCCATCGACACCATAATTGGTGTGAATGAGATTCCACACCTCCTTAGCAGTGTCCTTGGTGTTGGCATGCTGCCAAATGGAGGGGGCCAGGTGGAGCACTAGGCTACCAATAGCCTGGTCATTTTTGTTGCTCCAGGTCTGGAGCTTGGCAGTAGCATCTGCTACAAGTGCAGCATCCATCACTGTCAAAGGAGGTGCTGGAGGCGGTTTTAGTTCCATCCCGCTAGTTATTTGCCAGAGGCCCTGAGACCTGAGCCATGCCTTTGTTAGCCCATTGAATGTAATTGGAGCCATTGAAAATTTGTATGAGTTTTTCAAGGGTTGAAAACATGATTCTGTGGTGGCAACTGGTAAAAGTGCTCAATCACTTTTCTATCCAAGAAAACACATTCCATAATCTCAGGCAAAAACACTCCTTCAGAGTGGTTAACCCTAGTCAACCTAGGTTTTTAAGTGCAGCTCACAGGGAGCACAATGCAGCTCATGAAGAGTGCAAGATTATAATTTGGAGACAATGAAGTCAATGTCATTCGCAGCCAGTTAAGGTGCATTCATGACGTGCCAAGCAGGGCCCATAACCTATTGGAACAGACTATATATGCTGCACAGAGGAAGAGACAACATGTTTTTTATAACCTACCTGGGGTTTAGTAAGTCTTAGAGCTAGGGTTTAGCAGAGGTAGAACACTCTATACCTACTATGGTACAGGTTCTCCTTTATATACATAATAATAAGGATATCACATGACTTGGGAATGTGTTTACCACATGTATGCACAGTAACATGTGTATGCTGCATGTTGCCTCATGTATGCAGCATGCTTCTTGGGGTCTAATTTCAACACAAATTGGAATATAGTATCCATAATGAAGCCATTGGCTTCATTGCCATCAGTCTGAAGAGCAGATGCTGCAGTGACTACAAGTCAAACTGCAGAAACTTTGTTTATACCACTATAGACCACATGACTCAAGTCATGTGATGCAATGAATTTCACTACTTTAGTAGTGGGTTTTAGGGGATGATGTTGCAGAAGATCGATGTTTGCCTAATGCTCATTCACATAATCGATTGATTTCTCAGCATATTTCTATAGTAGATCTGCCAATTTATTTTTGGTAAGTTGTCATGTTTTGGCTTAAGATCAGTTGTTTCAGCAGTTTTTTTTTTCTGCCCTTGTCAGCACTCACCGCACATCGTTTTGACCACTTTTTCTCTCATCACTGTACATGTCACTAGCTTGTATTTTGGGTCATTCAGTCGCCACAACCTTCGATGATTCATTTTCCAATTCCAAAATTTCTTTACAATTAGCAGCCAGGCTCAATGTTTCTGACAATCATGTTACACTGCCTATCAATGCAGATATGGGCCATGGAGCTCTCACCTCAGTTGTCAAGTTGGACATTGTTGATGGATTATGTTCTGATCTTGTACTTGGAAAAGACTGGTTTGCAGATTATTGAGAATATATGATTTCACAGAAATTGCTGACATCTACACAATATGCATGAGATGTTTGGCTAAAAGATATAGGTGAGTTCTATCCCATTTTGTTTCTGATCTGCTGTTTCATTTTTTCAGATGTCATTGTAGACAACTCACCAATGGAACATGTTGATGATGTTGTTGACAACTTACCAATGGAACACATCAATAATGATATCCCAATGGTCATCAATGACTTGGCTTCTGTTGCTTCCCACAGTTCAATGTCTAACTTTGAAAATCTTCCAATACTTTATGAAATATTATTAAATCCCAATTCTGTTATTTACCATGGTTCTGACTCCATTAAAATGGAGATTCTGCTTCAAAATCATGGAATCCCCTTCAATGTCGACTATCCCCCCCATTTTGTCATGGCACTCATTCATCATCTTGTGAATGGTCTTTGTTTTTATAAATCCAATGGGGGCTGTCAATCAGATGTGGCACACAATCATGTTCATAATCTTGGCTTGACTATTTCACATCACATTTTGAATGCTCCATTGCAAATCCTTCACATTCTTGGCAAGAGTCTAGGCTATCAATATGAATTAGATGTTTTCAAGCATCAACGACTGTTGCACTGGATGCAAGCTCATCATAACTTTCTTCTGACAGCATCTTACCCAGACATTCAGAATTCACTGGACAAATTTGAGGACTTGACTAAGGTGGAAGCACTCACTATGGCTGCTAGTCATGGCTTATCTCCTCTGGGTACATTGAACAACATTTGTAATTGCATCATTTTACACATCATTGAGGGTGCATGCTCTCAATTCCAAACTATTTCACCTCCCACATGCACTACATTGTGTACACAATGTCCCAGTGAGTTTTTTAGAGTGGCTGATGATAATTCTGATACTACCAATCATATGTGTATTTTTCTCTTGTTGCAGTTGAGTAAGAAGATACAACAATGACCTTTATGTTGATTGCTTAAATTGTATCATATACAACATGATAGTATCTCGTCATTTAATGTCCTGTGTTGCACTCTCAAAAAATATATTGATCAACTTCAGAAAAGAAAATCTTCACAACAACAGCAGGCATGCATCTTTCCACCACCTACTCAGAAATTAGTTGAAACTCAACAAAATTGGCTTGAAAAGGAAAGTACTCAATGGTTCCATCTGAAAACTGGCAGTGAAGCTCTTCAAGAACTTACATGTGGGTGCTGTGCTGAATCTTGTTCTGCATTAGATTGCAAATGGATATTAGCAAAATCACTAAACTTGGATTGTCTTTGGTGTTCTACTAATGCCCCACCTAAATTGGATACATTGCCTCCACCTCTTTTGCCATTCACTGTTGGAATGTTGCAAAATGTAGTTGTTGAGCCATCAGGTGTTCAGAAGCTGGACAATAATGAATACAAATTTAATTTATGTACATCTTGTTTAAAATCAATCAAAAAGCAGAAGATTCCTGTGCTTGCTTTGGCGAATCGAATGTTCATTAGACATGTGCCACCTGAACTGAAGAATTTGACACCAATTGAAGATTCTATAATTGCACTATGCCAATCAAAGTGTTGGATAGTGCAATTAAGTGAGCAAGATCATTCCAAACTCACTTCACCTCATGTACAATGAGGATTTCATGGCAATATTATTATCTATTTTCAAGAACCTCAGAGAGTCGCAACTGTCTTGCCACCTTCCATAGAAGAAATCACATCTCTCATTTGTGTCATTTTTGTTGGCTCAATGCCCCCTTCTCATGAATGGCTTCATGATAAAGCAAAACCATTGGCAGTACATGGACATAAGGTTTGACAGGCGCTGGTATGGTTAAATACTCATAATCCTCTGTATCGTCACATTAAAATTGATTATAATGTGTTGAACAGTTTGCCATCCAATGACCTGTTACCATTTCATAGTGAACATGTGGTGTCTAGTGTAGACAGAGATCCCTCTGACATCACAATATGATATTACCTCTTCTACATCTGATCTTCATCAACAGTTGTTCCTCCAGATGCTGAAATCGCATTCCAAAAATTGGTGATCAGTGATGTCGAAGGTCATGCATCTTCAAATAAATTAAAAGCAGCTCCATTGAGACATGTACAAAAGAAAAAAGGCAGCTTCTTCAAGCGTCCTCATGGTATGAGTCCTGAAAATGAATTCATGAATCCACAGTTGTTTCCTAAAATATATCCAACTTTATTTTTATTTGGAATTGGAGGATTCAAGGAACCAGCTCTCAAAGAGTGGCTATCTTTTAACTGACATGTAAAACACCTGTTGATACTCACAGATTGTAGATTCCAAGAGCATCCATTGTTTCTGTTCACAGCATTTGATATTTTGCAGAGAAGATCACTCTTGCTTCATTCTAGTTTGAAAACCAAGTGTAGAAGTTTTCAGTCAATGGTGAATTCATTTAGTTCAATGTTACCTGACACCATTCATCAGGTTTCAGAAAGAGTAATCAAAGGAGATTTGAAAACAGCTTATGATGATGAAGAGCACTGAGTGCTCAAGCTAATGCAGGAAGTGCATGTTATTAACAAAGATGTCCCTGGCTATTCATCTGCTCATATGGAGATGTGTAACCAAATTTGTGCAATGATCATGCAGTTTGGAGTGCCCACTTTTTTTATAACCATAAGTTCTGCTGATGTATATAATCCCATAGTAAAATTTTTAGCAGGCTCCAAAATTGATGTTGACTATTTATTGCCAGAACAAGTACCTAACTATTGGGATCAAGCTCTTCTTGTAGCTTGAAATCCCGCTGTCACTGCCAGATTCTTTAATGTTTATATAAAAGCATTTATTCATGCTGTGCTTGGATACAACATCCATGACAAAGATGTAGAGGGAGGTGCTCTAGGTGCAGTACAAGGTTATTACAGTTGTGTCAAATCTCAAGGAAGAGGTTCTTTACATTGTCACATGTTGATATGGCTGGAGGGGGGACTTAATCCAGATGAAATCAAACACTGTATGCTTGAAGATAATAATTTCAAAGCCCACTTGTTGAACTTTATGGAGGATTCAATTTCTACATGTGTATCTGATGATCCCGATTCTTTGCTGTCAGTAGCATGCTCTATTTATCATCCTTGTTCCATTAGAGGAACTAATCAAGGATGTCAAACACAATCCTCATCAGCAGAGTATCAAAAAGATCTTTACTATTTGGCAGAACAGTGTTAGCAGCACAGTTATCGAGCAACCTGTTATAAATACTGTAAAGATACAGATAAAAAAGAATGTTGATTTGATCTTGATGAAAGTCATTATCGGCCACAAAGCACAATGGATCCAGAGACAGGCAAAATAAGTTTGAAATGTCTCAATGGAATGGTGAACTATTTCAATGTGACAATTCTCAGTGCAATGCGATGCAATATGGATTTTAAGTTTATTGGATCAGGAGAATCAGTGAAAGCCATATTATACTATATCACAGATTATATTTCAGAAGCCCAGCTAAAAGCACACATTGCATATGCAGCACTAGAATTGGTGGTTTGAAAATTAGGAGAATACAATCCTTTAGATGATGAACCTACAATCTGAGCTAAATGTCTATTACAAAAATGCACACACACCATGATTTCTCATCAAGAACTGTCATCACAACAAGTTATGTCTTACCTACTTGATTTCAAAGACCATTTCACTAGTCATCAATTCAATAGCTTGTTCTGGATGACATTTGAAGTGAGTGTCAAAAGTGAAGATTTAAGTTCAGAGTATTACAATCAGAAATCCATCAATAGTGAATTTCAAACAAAGGCAAGGACTGTGAATGGAGCAGACGAGGACATAGATGATGAATCTGAAGAACCTTTGACAGTTGTCACTAGTGAGCAATCTGATGAACAACTTCCACTAGAAGATGACATCATGGATCACAATGAAGTCACAATCTCCATAGATAATGATGATCAATTTGTGGCACTTCCATCACAGCTCACAGATTACAAGCACTGAGCTCGAGAACTCAACAACATGTGCTTATGGAATTTTTCTGCACAAACTGAAAAAATCAAAATGGCCCATCTGAATCATTAGGAGGTTTCAGGATCTTCAGATGTAATTGATATTAATATGATTTTAGATTATTCAAGTAAGAATAGGCCAAGTTCTGGGCTTATCGCTCCTCATGACCAATGTCACACTCACACTTTGAGAATTATTCATCCTGATCTGCACCGTATTCCTGTTTTAATAAACTCCATTTCAAGACGAGACTGAGAAGCCACCTATGTGAGACATTGTTGATTGATGTTAATTCTGTTTAAACCCTGGCAAAGTGCATTTGATTTATGGATTGTGGAAGAATCGTGGATGACAGCATTCAACAAGTTCAAAAAGACCACGATCTGTCCTCCTGAGTTTCAAGCTGTCATGAATAACATGCAACTATTACATGAGTGCAAGGACCAATGTGATAATCATTTTCAAGAACAAAGACATCGGATTGTGCTGGCACCAGAAATTATTGGAAGGGAACCTGCTGTCATGGAGGATACCATTGAAGAAGTTGACAATAGTGAAATCCTGCAGCATCTGCAATCAATTGACAATTGTCACTCCCAAAGAAAGAATAATGTAAATGTGAATTCCCTTGACTGTGTTGAGCATGCAACAAAAGCTGGGCTTTTGATGTAAGATTAGCCAACCCTCATTATACAATTTTGCAGCCAACTTTACAACACACAGAACATGTTCAACATGACCATGAAGATGTTGAGAGTGTTTGGAAAGCTGAGTATAATCTTCGCTGTGAAAGATGGAAGAAGAAAACTGCTATCTATGAACCATCTCATATTGAACAGACTGCCACATCAATGGATGTTGGAAATACAAATGAGTATCAAATGAATATGAGCTTGTGGCCTTTAGAATCATTGATGCCTTTGATCGAAATGCAGTCAAGTAGCTGCTCTCCTGTGTTGACAGTAGATATTGAGCAATTAGCACAGAACTGGATGTTGAATTTGGAGCAACAGCAGGCATTTAAAATTATTGCTGAACATAACTTACATCACCATAATGATCCACTGAAAATGTTTATCTCAGGTCTGGTGATAGGTCCATTGCATGCTCTAAAGTCTGGAGAATGCTTCCATTTGTATCGAGACATTATGACAGATGCTCCAAATTGCTGCAAACAGCACAAAATCGACTTCCAACCCTTTTTGAACTATTTTGAATGACTTCGAACTATTTTGAATGATTTTGTGACACATCAAACATTCTCGAATGACTTCGCACCACTTCGAATGACATTGGCTGCCATATAGCTGTTCCAAAACCCTTTTCGATACATGCTGCACAACCGGAATGAGCCATTTCATCGCAAATAGAGTACTACTGGACATGAGGAGAGATGACAAAAGACTTAGGATGCGATGATAGTGCTTAGAGGTTTCAATGATATACTGAAGCAAAAGATAAGTACTTTTACTATATGGGGACACAGTACATTTCAATTATTTATTATTTCTCATTTGCTTTATGATTTACAAAGTCCTCATTGTTGTATATATTGCCTCATGTTTTCCACATGTTATTATTTCCTTTTTTTAGTACTATCTCTTCAAATTGTATATAGACTTGTATTAGTTACTTAGAAGAGAATACAAGAAAAGAGAACAGAGAAGAAGTGACCCTCTCCCTCATCGTCTGATTTAAGACCCATTCTCTTGAGTCTTAGCTTGCGTCATATCTCTAAGTTCTGCAAAATATTGTGAACTTCTTCAAACTATCATATTTACTCCTCATTTTATCACATATCACCTATCGCCTCTCAACAAACACTTCTGATTTGCTATATTCACTCCTCGACACTAGTCCAACACCTTCAACCTTCTTTGAAACTTCTTTGAACTATTTTGCACACCTTCGAACCTTCTTTAAACTATTTCACACATCTTCAAACCTATTTCAAACTCTTTTGGACAACTTCGTATGCTCTCACAGACTATTCACACCATCTCTTACCATTTTGCATCTCTAAACACAACCTTGGGTATCAGTGGTGATATTTAGTACCAACTCACACCCTTCCTCTAGCCTGTGTTATACTTCCTAAGCCTTTTAACAGGTTTTTGTTAGGTTTCCAGGTCGAGTATTATCACTGGCTGGCACTGGAAAGACTACAGTTATTAATGCTGTAAAAGATTTTTTTTCAACAAAGAGGTCAAGTAAGAAGATTTCAATTAGCCTCTTACATGGGCATCGCAGCATAACACATCTGTGGAATGACATTGCACTCTTTACTTTGTTTAAATACAAAGAAGAATACTAACACAAATTCCAAATCCCATTGTGGTCTTGTGGCATTGTGGGAGGGAGTCAACTACTTGTTCATTGATGAAGCGTCGATGATTAGCTGTCAATTTCTCTGTTGAATTAGTGAAACCCTCAGTCTGGCCAAAGGCGATACTTGAGCATTTGGAGGCATAAATATTATCTTTGCAGGTGATTTTACACAGCTTCTGCCAGTGTGAGAGGTTCATCTATATTCACATATTGACACACATCAGCAAGCTACTAATGTACAATGGCAAAGAACTGTCTTTAGCAAATTGTTGTGGCTCATGATATCGATGGTGATTATTCTTCATAGTTCGCAATGACAAGTTGGCCCACAAAATAAAGAATTTCTTGAGTTACTGATGCATTTGCGAGAGGGCCAGTGCACTGCATATGGCTACAATTTATTAAGCAGTCGTGTCATGAGACCTAACATGAAACTTGATTTTGGCAGTAAGCCATGGTGGCATGCACCAGTTGTTGTGTATGACAACACTGCAAAAGATGCCATCAACATGTGGGCAGCATTTACATTTGCCAAGGAAACTGGACAAGAATTATAATGGTACTATGCCAAAGACAAATGTCAGCAAAAAGCAGTCATGGATAGAAACTTGAGAGATTACTTGACTCATTTACCATCTGGACAAACTGAGCAGCACCTTGGTCAAATTCTGCTGGTCTTAAGCATGCCTGTTCTGATTTTACAAAATTTTGACATTGAAGGTGGCACCATGTCTCGCATACACTACCACACAGATGAGAATGGCCACCAGCATTTGTTATCTGTTATTGTTCATTTCAATGACAGCAGTGAAGAGACGATTGAAAATTTACCTCCACATGATCTCTCTATATTGACTGATGCTACAGATATCATGTTTCAACATCCATACTCCAAAAAGAAATGCCATATTCAATGAATCCAGGTCCAAATTTTGCCAGCATTTGCAATGACAGCCCATTGAGCTCAAGGTCTAACATTGGACAATGTCATTATTGACTTACAATCTTGCAAAGGGACTGAAGCTCCATATGACATGGCATATTGTGCACATTCTCTTGACAGTCTGCTAATATTATGACCATTTGACCAGAAAAAGATTCGCTGCAGAGAATCTGAAGATGCATGTCAAGAAAACCAATGCTTAAAAATGCTTAATCTGTTGACACTGTTGAAATTTGGAGTGGACTCAGAAAAGTATAATGTGTCAGAAGCATTGAGAAAGCTTCATGTAGAGGAATCCAAGATTGTACAGATGATTCCACAGAACATTGGCACTATGCTAGCTTGTGTAGATGCAGAAAGTGCACTCCAAACTTGGCAATGCATTTTCGAAGAGCATACAGCTGTGGTTGATACTTCTTGCACAGCACTCTGTCCTAAATGCACATTGCAAGAGGAGAATGAAGGGGAAGACAATGTGGAAAACACAATCCAGCTGACATCGTTATCAAGCACTGAAACATATGACACAACAACAGCTATCAACCCAACTACACCACCAACAACCCAATTTTGAGGGCTTCCATCACCTGCAAGTGTCCATCTATTGCGCAGATTGAATCCTCCCCAAATAGCAAGTGGCATTGGCTTCACAAATAACAATGACATCTTGCACATATCATAAGTCAATATAATCTCATCCAAGCACATCATCATTCTGAGACATTTTATTCATTCTTTACTAATCACCCTCTATGACCATCACCCACCTCCCAACCACTACTTCAAAATGTCGATTCCTTTTTCCTTATTTCAGAACCACAAAAAGGTGTTCTATCGAAACTTTGTCACTGAATTCTCTAAGAAGTCATTCAACATGCTGGCCAATTGTGAATTTCGAAAAGATTTCTTTGATCACATGGAGAATTCAGCTAGGAGTGACAACCACATATTTGTTGGTCCCAATGGAAAGCCAATCAGGCTGATGTTATTCAGAGAGATCACCCACTCTAGCTTGGGTACTCAGCTAGACTGTAAAGGAAACCATTATATGAGTACCAACAATGTATGTCAGTGTTGGTTGCCAGCAATACCATTGATAATACTCCACCCAGTTCATCGTGGACAAATCCAAACCAAAATACTGTCTTGCCCTTGTGAAACCAACCTGCATGACAGAGAACATTAGCATTCTATTCAACAACATTTGCAATAAACTGAAAAACATTTTCACTTAGTTAACTAACAATGAACAACTGAACATAAGTTCCTCATATTCTCTACAGATGTCATCATCACATTTAACTACCATCGCACAGAAATTTGCTCATACAGATTGGACAAGATCGACTGCCTCCAATGGAAGAGGTCCTCGTGCTCTCATTCTCATCTTCTTTGGCCTGATATACAGCATGCATTTATGATCTACATTGTAAATAATTATCACATTTTACTCCATTAATTGAAATTCAGGTGCCTCTGACTAGCAATGCTCCTCCGATGACCATCAGAGTCAAGCATCAATTAGTCGAAGAAAAAGTTGATGACAACAAGGATGACCTTGCAGAGCAGGCACAGAGCACTCCACAAAGCAACACTGAGAACCTCAGAGTGAAAATGGACACCAACATTCCCACCAGTATGTATTGTTCACTCAATCCCTTGCTGCTCACTATAGCTATTTCACTTGATCACACAGAGCATGATATATATGTCGGAGCCTATTATGACCCACATCTTCTGCCAGACTATGGTGGAAATCTCTTTCACCATCATGCGGCAAAATTGATTCAACATGATGTTCAAGACATTGGTCTCCATCTCATTCCCCCTTGGGAGTATTACAATAAGCTGTGCACAGGCACCATGGTATTGTGCATGGTGACATTGCACATATATCAAATGAACATTGCCAATGCCAAAGGAAACCAGCCAAGAATGAGAAAAGTGAGTAAAAATAACTTCTGTCAAAACCAGCTTCACTTCTAATGCTACAGACATTCAAACTCAATGTGGAAACCATTCAAGTCATCACCAAATCAGATCTTCATATGGAAATTCATCAGCAGGCAACCCTACCCACAAATTCATCAACACAAGTGATGCATGATACCACTTCATGCCATCAACCATCTGATTCTGATCCTTCCATGCTATTTAATGTCATTGATGAAGGATTGCAGTTAGATCATGAAGGCCACCAAAGCACACCCTCAAGTACTGTCCCCGTGCTCGCTCCCTGTATTGCAACACCTAGCATAGGCCCCAAAGAGAAACTTGAAGATATACTAATGAAGATTGACTGGGAAGAATCAGAGGAAGAACTCCCAAAAACCAAAAAATTGAAGGGTAAACAATCAACAAAAAAATAACAACCCAGTGTGAACTGACCATGTATGATTATTCATCTCTCATCTCTTTCAGTGCTACTTGTATCACATCATCAGGTGTTGTATCATTATTATTGTAGTCATCTTTCACAATTTATCATTTATTATGATTATGATTCTGTTACCAATTTCAAATATACATCATAGACACTGTCCCTCCCCAATGTTGATTAATGTACTTGTTAAAAGTTCAGCGGAGAACCCACTACATGCCCACTTTGAAATACAAATCACTTATAATGTAGACCTTTGCACTTTGTTAATGGATCTTGCATATATAGAATATTCCTACAAAACTCATAATCAACCATAGATTCCTCAAATAACTGAAAAGCTCACTGACACAAAGGAGATGTGTGTGTTGGATTTGCTCCACAGACATTAGCACCACCACACAAAAAACCACATCTCCCAGAGTAAGAAGATCTGAAAAATGCTAAAAATGCCCATCGACTCCAATTATAATAATGTTTACCTTCTACACCTGTAGACTGCAAATGTTCATCAACAACATCCACCTGCTATAAAGCATACTAAGCAAATGACTTATGACAGTTCAGAATATCCACTCACAATATTCAAAGGAACACAGACCATCATTATTTCAATGTTAATCCAGTGGCACACTTCAGGACTCTATCCACAAAACCTCAACATCACAAAATTCTGCTGTGTATCATTGAACCATTAACCACAGAAAATCACCTGTCCATGATGTCATCCTCCAATTCAATCCTTTCCAGCGAACACAGTCGCTGCTGCCAAACCAAACACATCATACTGCCACACACTTGAGGCCTATGCAATAATAGAATAGCATACTCCTCATATAAATACAGGGCCTTCACCTCGCCAATTACACCAAAAGATTGGGGGGATCATATATCCTTGCCCATGAAGAAGGACATGCTGCTAGGGAGATTAGGACCTTGGTGAAAATCATGCCTGTAGACCATGCTAAAAAGTGGACATGACAGCAATTCCACTACTCCAATCTTGGAACAAAAACTATCACCCATTGGATCAGTGAGCCCTGAGCATAAAAACTGAAGTCAAAACTGAATCCCATGAAACATTTCAAATGTCATCTTTTCCACATGACACCACACACTTGATTGCAAATCCATTATGTAAATCAAATCAGTAAAGTAGTGGGCTCTGCCGCTGCTCACCAGTGCGCTACCCAGTTATCAATGATTGGTTCAACAGGCACATCACTCAAATCATGCATCACACATATTTCAATGTGGACTCAAAGTTCTGCATTCAACATCAATAATGAATGGCACCACTTGCAAGGCCAAGTTGGTGCTGACATCCTCATAACTGGGTAGAGTGTTACTCAGTTCTTTTATATTATTATTACCATGCAAACACAAGGTTTCTTTCTTTTCCTTCTTCTGTTGCCTTCACCCTGGGGTGCAGCTAAAGGGGACAATGTAGTGATCCCCACTGACCCTGTGGGGATCATGTCTGCACCTGTTATATCTAGATGGACCCAGTTCCTATAAAACCAGCCCCTTCCTCAGTTTTAACCAGATCATGTGTTGGAGCAGACTACATACGCTGCACAGAGGAAGAGACGACACGTTCCTTATAACCTACCTGGGGTTTAGTTAGTCTTAGAGCTAGGTTTAGCAGAGGTAAGAACACTGTATATCTACTATAGTACAGGTTCTCCTTATATACATAATAGTAAGGATGTCACATGACTCAGGAATGTGTTTACCACATGTATGCACAGTAAGCGCAGTAACATGTGTGTGCTGCATGCATGGCCTCATGTATGCAGCATGTATCAGGATTTAATTTCAACACCCCCCCTCAAACTGTACAGTGCTCTAAGCAGCTAAGTTTGAATCTCGAAAGTAATTCCGAGAGAGTCTCTAAATTTCCTGAATAAGACAGCGCCAAGGTTCTTTGTGAACATGTCAGCTGGATTATCATTTCCAGGAATGAAAACGACCATGACTTTGTCATTTTCTATGCATTCGTGGGTATAGTGGTAGCGAATGTCTATATGTTTGGTCCTTCTTTCCTGAACTGGATTTGATCTGATAAAGATGGATCCCTGATTATCAGTGCAGATTGGTACGCGCTTCAGTACATATCCAAGTTCCTGGAATAAGGACTCTATCCACACTATCTGTCGACAAGTGTCGGAGAGAGCCATATATTCAGCTTCTGTAGATGACAGTGCTACAGTTTTTTGTAAACGGGACTGCCAGCACACAATGCCACTTGCTAGAGTAGCAAAGTAACCCGTTGTAGATCGGCGTTTGACAGTGTCAGCTGCCCAATCAGAATCTGTGAAGGCCTGTAGCCCCTCGGACTTCTCACCATCATAGACAATGTTATATTTCTGGGTTCCCACCAGATAGCGCATGATGTACATCGCTTTGTCTAGATGTTCTTGGCTAGGATTAGCCGAGCATTGTGACATCTTGATTACCACATAAGCAGTATCAGGTCGCGTTCCGAGCATCAGATACAATAAAGATCCGATCACAGACTGATATTTTGATCTAAGCATCACATTGGGCGTTGCTGTGTTTTCCGATGGTTTGTAACCAGTTGGGAGTGGAGTGGGGGTCGCTTTGGCATTTGTCATCTCGAATCTCTCAAGCACTTTGGCGAGATATTCAGTTTGATCGAGTTTGACTTTGCTTGCAGTCTGGGTGACGCGCATGCCTAAGAATTCCGTGACTTTTTCAGTACTACGGCACTCCCAATGCTTTAGACAAGCATTTTTCTTTTCATCCACAAGTTTCTTGTTCTTCCCCATGAACAAGCCATCATCAACATAGACGAGTGCAATAACAATGCTGCCTGTCTTAGGATCCTTGTGTATGAAAATGCCGGCATCGGAGCTGGCGCGCACGAACCCAATGGTGCGCATAAATGCCTCTAGCTCTTTCCACCATGCAAGTGAGGCTTGTTTAAGGCCATACAATGCTCAGCATAAGCGCAATACTTTGCGCTCTTTTCCCTCGAGTCTGAAATCCTCGGGTTGATCCATATAGATCTCCTCATGTAGTTTGCCATATAAAAATGCGGTTTTTACATCTAGGCCGGTCATATACATGCCTTCTAGAGATGCAAGTGCAAACATGAGGCGTACGGTCTCGTAGTGGACTACCGGTGAGAAAATCTCATTAAAGTCAACGCCTTCGACTTGTGAAAAGCCTTTGGCCATGAGTCTGGCTCGTTTTCTTCCATCTGATTTTATGGAGAAAACCCATCTATTTTTGATCGTTTTTTGATCATGTGGAAGATCGACGATGTCATAGACTTGTCACTTACGAAGAGCCTCTAATTCTTCATGACAAGCTTGTTTCCACTCACATTGCTGCTGCTGTGGTAGGCGCGCAATATCACGAAATTGGTTTGGAACTTGGCTTATTTTGCTCGATGGTTTGACTGCTTTTGACAACAGCCAGCAAATAAGCTTATCTCCTCCTTCCTTGGTTATCTTTTTAATATAACCTGCTTCGTCCAGTTCCCCCATTGGGTGATCATGTTCTTGATCATTGGAATCGGGCACACTCTCGTGGGGTGCCGAACTCGGTCCAGCAACCAGTTCTTTCTGTTGAGATTGTGGTCGTGTTCGGTTATGATCTGAATCTTGACCTACAGATCTCTTCCAATATCAATCACGTGAAATGTCTCTCTCTATGTCAGAGAGGAGTCGCTTCTCTCCATAGGTATTGCCAGGATGGTTTGGGATGTTCCTCTGCCTGCCTGATCGATGGGGCAATTGCTGCCATTCCTGTTGATCATCACGTCTTGGATGAAAGTCCTCAGTGGTTACTGGAGGCGGTGGAGGAGGAGCATCTGTCACATCGTCATGTGCCTTTTGCTCACTTGGTACATCATCATCATCATTTTCTGATGATGGAGGAAGGGGCGGATCTTGTGGCGGTATAGAATCATCGCCATCCATTCCAGATGAGTGGTCATCATCATCTGGTTCTGGAGGTGGAAAATCACCAAGGTCTGTATTGGCAGGAGTTTTAGCTCTGGGACAGCATGGGAACAACGTTTCATCAAATAGTGCCGTAGCACCAATGAATATTGCGCCACTAGGTCGCATGAAACGGTATGCTTTAATGCCGTCTTATAATCCAAGGTACGTCATCAACTCCGATCGAGGAGCCAATGTGTTTGGACGCTTCTCCTTGGGTAGGTAGACGTAAGCACCACAACCAAAAACCTTCAGATCGTTTAGATCTGGGCGGACCTTTGTCAGGTCCTCAACCGGTGTCAGCCATTTCAGGCGCCTTATCAGGGTTTGGTTGTATAGGTGTGTTGCATGTTCAATGCAAAATTCCCACCATGATTGTGGTAGACATGCGGTACATCGCAGGGTTTGCGACTTTTCCATTATTGTCCTTATGGCACGCTCTGCGCACCCATTCTGTTGGTGAACGTGGGGTGCAGACATCTCTATTTTGATGCCAAAGTCCTTGAGCACATTTTGTAGCTCACGATCTTTGAACTCCCCCCCTGGATCAACACGCCAGCGCTTGATTGTAGTGCCATACTGTGTCAAAGCCACTGCCCGAAATTGTCTGATGGCTGCAGCAGCATCAGATTTCTTTTTAAGGCATTGGACCCAGATATGTGACATTTTGTCATCCAGAAATACAATAAAGTATTTATGTTTATGGTACGATAGTACTGGGAGTTCCTTCAGATCGGAATGTATTAATTCAAAGGGTCTTTCTGTGCGTGAATCCGATTCGGGAAAAGATTTTGAGGTCATTTTCCCTTCAGCACACCCTGGACATATAATTTTGTCTTTAGGAATAATTAAATTCCTTGGGAATTTTATGGTGCTATTAGGCATCTTCCCTAGCGCCTCTTTGGATGGGTGTCCAAGTCGCTTATGCCAAGTCGAGTAGTCTGCGACATACATTGTCGCGACATTGATTCCCTTGGTGCTCAATATATGAGTCCGAGCCCAATAAATAGTGTCACGTTTCATAAGAGGGACGCAATCCATAATTGGGTTTCCTTGCTTGAAAAATGAAATGTGTGCGGAGGAACCATGCACATCACTTCCATCTTGTAAGAAGATGCCCATTGACAGTAATCGAGCATTACAGTCGGGTATGTAGTAGACAGGGTATAATCGTGTTTCATGCGTCTCTGACTTCCCATGACATACTACCTGACGTCTAATGAAGACTGCTCCTTTCCCTACTATATGAGTAGTACCCATGGCTGTTTGAACCAGGGTAGAGTCCTTTCTCGGTAAAGGCTCGTAAGAAGCAAAATCTTTAATTTCACCAGTGAAGTGTTTTGATGCACCTGAATCCATGATCCAGTCAGCACCTTTCTTACAATTTTCATTTGCACACGTAACACATATATTAAGATGTAAATTGTTCCATGATACATTTAGTAGCGGTAAAATTTCACATGAAAAGTTCGCTGTGATCAATGGAATGTTAATTCTTGTGCTTGTGGCAGGGAAAAGGACTGACCTTTCATCATATGTACCTGTTTCAAGCGGTTCATCGACAAGCATTTCATCGACGGCTTTCCATACTTCTTCATCAGAAACCGCGGGTTCCGATCCAAGGGAGACACTATCATCTTCTACCTCTACGATCCTTGGTTCTGGTTCAATCCTCCTCCTCTTACCTTCTCGCACTGTTAGGTGCTCTTCCAGTGGTCGCAGATTTTTTGCGCTGCATGGGAGATTCATTTGCTCGAGGGTGTCTCGAGCCTGCTGATATTTGGTATAGACCGAACGAGAGGTAGAGGCCACGCCCGTGTATGCCTGTGCAGGCGGTCGGCGGCGAGGATCCCTTGTGGGAGTATGTTCACGCTTCTCGATGCGCTGGATGAGCGGCATCGGCGGTATGATGGTGCCATTACCATTTATAGTAGTAAAGGCTTGTGAGGCGAGGTGGGAATGTTTCTCTTTAGGTTTTTCCTCTTTAGTCTTTTTGTCCCCACATCGTCCATGCTTTCGGGACGATTCTCCATTGTTGCCTTGAGATTGCCATTTGGGGTTTCCCCCTTTGCGCTTGACAGCAGAAAGCTTGGTGGCCTGAGGTGGGCCAATGGGCTTTCCAACTGCTGTGCGCTGTGAGGCTTCAGCAACAATGGAGTCCTTGACATGTTTAAACATCAAGGCTCTAGTAGCAGTCATGTTAAGGACCATGGCAGATAGAGAATCGTACTCGCACGGCATCGCAGCAAGTAGAATCATTGCCTGTACTAATTCGGGGATGGCGACATTGGCAGCCGTAAGGCGCTCAAATTTATCAGCCATTTTGGCAATCTCTGGCGCAGGATTTGCAGCCGGAATTTTGATTGCAATTGCAGACCTAAAGTCCACAAAGACTTGGGAGGGGCCATCGACACCATAGTCGGTGCAGATGAGATCCCATACCTCCTCAGCAGTGTCCTTGGTGTTGGCACGCTGCCGAATAGAGGGGGCCAGGCAGAGCACTAGGCTACCAATCGCCTGGTCATTCTTATTGTTCCAGGTCTGGAGCTTGGCATTAGCTTCCGCTACTAGTGCAGCGTTTGTCGCCGTCAAAGGAGGCGCCATGGGTGGTTTTAGTTCCATCCCGCTAGTTATTTGCCAGAGGCCCTGAGACCTGAGCCACGCCTTCATTGAGTCGGCCCATTGAATGTAGTTAGAGCCGTCAAAAGTTTGTACGAGTTTTTCAAAAGTTGAAGACATGATGTTATAGTGGCAGCTGGTAAAAGCGCTCAATCAGTCCTCTTATTCAAGAAAACACGTTCCATAATCTCAGGCAAAAACACTCCTTCAGAGTGGTTAACCCTAGTCAACCTGGGTTTTTTAAATGCAGCTCGCAGAGAGCGCAATGCAGCTCACGAAGAGCGCAAGGTTATAATTTGGAGACAATGAAGTCAACGTCGTTTGCAGCCAGTTAAGGCGCGTTCACGATGTGCCCAGCAGGGCCCATAACTTGTTGGAGCAGACTACATACGCTGCACAGAGGAAGAGACAACACGTTCCTTATAACCTACCTGGGGTTTAGTTAGTCTTAGAGCTAGGGTTTAGCAGAGGTAAGAACACTGTATATCTTCTATAGTACAGGTTCTCCTTATATACATAATAGTAAGGATGTCACATGACTCAGGAATGTGTTTACCACATGTATGCGCAGTAAGCGCAGTAACATGTGTGTGCTGCATGCATGGCCTCATGTATGCAGCATGTATCAGGATTTAATTTCAACAGTAAGAACACTGTATATCTTCTATAGTACAGGTTCTCCTTATATACATAATAGTAAGGATGTCACATGACTCAGGAATGTGTTTACCACATGTATGCGCAGTAAGCGCAGTAACATGTGTGTGCTGCATGCATGGCCTCATGTATGCAGCATGTATCAGGATTTAATTTCAACATAAGGAACTCACCCAAAGCACAAGAGTAAAGGGTGGAGGAAGCAACACCGATTCTTGTGCCATGGGTGAATGTAAAGTCTTGTAACTGAGACACCTAGCATTGAGCACATATGACGGAAAGGAGCTCTTGAGGTGTTATGCAAAGAGCAAGTAACCTCAGAAAAGGGCCATGGTAATGGCGAGGGCGCGTGGCGCAGAGATGGGCTATGTGATCATGATCCCTCACGGTGATTAGCTACGAGTAAACAATAATTTAAACTGAATGATTCCGCTATTTTTTGGTATTTTTAGCAATTCTTTTGACGGCCAAATTTTTAGGGTAGATGTTTGATCTATAAGAATTGGCTGGTACAAATCTCTTCATTATGGTTCAAAATACATGCCTGACCAGTTTTTGGACGGTCTGAATATTTGTGCCTTCCCACAAAATTCTCCGAAGACCAGCGGAGACCTCGCACTTCTTTCACCGCGGTTTGAACCACTTCACTTGACGTCCATCGATGCACAGCCACCGGAGATTGCCACTATCATGATTTGTCGGTTGAACATTGGAACTACCACCAATGTCCTACTCCTACAATTCCAAGGCCCTACAGGTACTTCTTAATCCCCCTTTTTTGCGCAATCAACGTTTTCACATCCGCAGGAAATACCGAACATCATCTCTCCCAAAGACCGCGACAGGTTGATGCTCGCCAACACTCTCGACATGGAGCCGAGGGTGCTGCTGTACGAGGAGATGATTAATCGTTATTCCGATTCTCATCCATTCCTTCTCGTACGGCTGGCTGATCTATTTGTTCTGCTTAAATCGGGTACACTTGCTAGCGATCTATATCGCAGGGTGAGTCCCATTGTCTTCGTCTATTTCAACTCAACAAGCCATCATCCAAACCAGGCCCAGGGTATCTTATTCAGTGAAGGGATCGTTGACAGTGGCTTGGACGCTCTTGTTCGTCAGTATGCCCTTCAAGTTGACCATGAAGTTAAGGAAACTTTGGCCAAGGCGCGAGAAAGTCATACTCTTCCTTCAAGTATGACGCTCACTAAATATTGTCACCTGCCAGGCTCATACTATCAAAAATGGAAGCCGACGAGGCAGCACATCTTCCCCACTAACCTGCCGCAACCTCCGCCGGGGTCTCAAGAAGTCAGAGATCAATGGCAGAAATTGATCTCGGACGGGTCCACTTTCTTCCAGGCTTATCTGAAGAAACTCGCCATCGAGACTAACCACATCGAGAGTACTTTTCTTCTTACTGAAGGGGTGTGCCTTCTTTAAGTATAACTTTATCCGCCTTGCCTCATCGCGGTCTTTATTTTCCAGTCAACTCAAGACCTGGTCCGCCGTGGTATTTCTGAGGGAGTAGTAAATTATTTCCCAGAAAGCTCCCTACAGGACACTGCCAAGATCAAGAGGATCTTGAATGATACCCTTGTGGTTTGTTTTTTCTTCTTTCGACCAAATTAAAGCCATGAAATAATTCTGATTGGTAAATCATTGGTCAGGCATATGAGATTCTATATCCGCTTTATGGCAATGTGGAGGGCCTCGACAAGGACGCGATCTGCCACATTCATTCACGCCTCATGAAGACTTGTCGATTCAGCGACCTGCGCTACATCCCTGCAGGAAAGACGCGAACGGAAACGCGGAAGACTGTTGTTGTGGCGGGAACTTACAAGATAGAATGTTGTCCCTTCCCTGAGGTCAATGGAGAGCTCGAGTACATCTGCAAGATGGCCAAAGTGAGACTTTGTGATGTATGGGGATTATTCATTCGTTGAACCTGGATCTCTTTCGATGTTTTGCTTTTTGTAGCAGTGGATCAAGTCGTGGCAGAATCCTTTTGCAACAGCGAGCTGGATTCATCTGGTACTCGTCAGGTGTCATCCGTTCGAGGTATGTAATAAGCCGTATCTTTCTGCTTATTGCTCCCTTAACTTGGGTGTTACCAATTGCCCTTCTTTCGCACAGGATGGGAATGGGCGCTTGGTGCGACTGCTTGCGTCCATCCCTCTTATGAGAAACGGCTATCCCCCAATCTCTATCTCGTTGTCTCAGCGTGCGGAGTATTATGCCGCGATCAACAAGGTACGTATGTAGGGTCGAACAACTCGATCCTTTTTTGGACTCAAGAAACACCCATCGTATAAATTTGCAGGCATATGAAGGTGACCATGGTGCTTTGATGCAGTGTATGTTGCAGGGCATGAAGGAGACCATAAAGTCGGTTCAGACGAATGTGGCGTCGATACCGCCTGCGGCCCAGAACTATTAGCGGTGGTGAATGAGTAAAGACTTCTGCATGACTATCATCGCTGGCTGTACTCGTTCACATCTCTGCCCTACTTGTTCGCCCCACTACACAAAACCACGTTGATGTCCAACGGACACATATTATTTAACAAATTCTTTCGCCCCAGGCCTCACCAGCGGAAATACCGGGTTTCTCCCGCTTCATGAAAAATTCCACTGGGTCGTGCTGGGAGTCCCAGGTATCGGGAAATGATGTAGTCCAGGTGAGAATTCGGTCATCGTTCGCTGCATCGCTGTCATTAGATATATGAACAACAGGACGTAGTAATGGAAATTTATAAATGAACATGGTGCAAGAACTTGGTCCTTTCTCAAACATGCCCGGTTCAAAGATAATAAGTGGTTGTGATACCTCTCCTCCAAGCTTTGGCGCTGGGTGAAGATGTTCGTGCTGTGGTAGCAGTGGTCGAAACAGCCCCCTCCGCACTCGTTGACCTTCCTCGTTATTCTTGCCCAACCACTCACGCCTCCATGAAGTAAGATGATGCAAGAGAAGTCATTCGCAAGCCCGGTGGTACATGCCTCCTTAAATGAGGCTCAACGGTGGCAGACGAAGAAACATACGAGTATATAGACTCACGATTTACCAATCTTGTTCCGAAATGTTCGGACTCGCTTATGCCAGGCTTTACGATAGGGCAGACTTAGACAAGTTTATTGGGTCATAGATGGTGAACCTGATCGATGGGAATTGGCGCTAGCGTCACGTATGAACAGAGAAATCACGCCGTCGCGAGAAAAATATTCTCAAGGAAGAAGATGGCATATTTAACGAGTCTGAGTACACATACACCGCGAATCATAAGGAACAGCTTGTTGTCCGAGGCTTTGAATTGGCTTTGGAACCAGTGCGATTCACTTTTTTCGACTTTATTTAAAAGTTATATTGACAAGGAAAGCTTCAAGTTTGAAGGCGATTCCAGTACTTCAGCCTGAAGCGATGTCACGGGGTCGCGTTACAAACAGGAAAATCTTGGCATTCGACCAACATTGGACATTGAAAAATGCGTGCTAGTAGAGCTGGCTATAAAGGAGTTGGCTGGTCCTCTAGGAGTCCAGGTAATGCGTACAGGCTAGATCCTAAAGATCATTCATGAAGGTATTCTTAATGCTGCTGCCAACGCACTCATGTTTTACTGTTTACACTAACTGGAATAATCTGTTTGGATATTCGAAAAACGGGGGCCCGGGCCGACCACCACAGAGACAGAACAGCGTTGGAGGAGGTTGGAGGCCGATGTCGGATGAAAGCTGCCATCAACGCCGCAGATTACGGTTCAATCCTACGGAACCACTTTGGAATCTCTGTGCGCCTTTTGCTTAAGACCGTTGGTTGCGCAAAAAAATTATTTTATCCAGGGCACCAACGCGAAGGCCTAAAGGTGAAGTTTTTCAACGTTCACAATATCGCTCGCTTATCTGACATCACTGGTCATGTCAACGACAGCTGGTTACCAATATGTTCAATTTTTCGCCTACTACACTGCACCAGCGATTGCTACACATGCACACGGTTATTCCTTTACCGACCGTACAGAAAGTTGCCATGTTCCAACCTTGGTCTTCACAATTTTCTCGATGTCGACAGTCATTGGTTATATTTGCAGGGTATACAAGGTACATCATTTCTACTCTCCAACAGCCCTATTCGTTAATGTATCCATCTCAGGTGTTCAACCCGCCTCTCCTGCCGCCTCATCTGTCCGACCAAGAGCCATGCCGAGGTGGAGGTATATGCGGTTACAGCGCGCGACGAGGAAAAAGGCAGTCCCTTTCGCAAAGACACATGTGATACCGAAAGTCTATGCAGGAAAGAATGGCTATCAAGGTACGTAACACGCCTCGAAGAGCTAGCGAAACTGCTGACGAGGACTTACGTCATCTAGACCTGTTGGATGACCCTAACGTGGACGTTGTTTACAATCCAGTACGTCTCGAAGTTTTCCTTGCTATCAATGAACCTTTACTGACACGTTTTCAGTTGCCAAACGGTTGCACTACGAATGGACTATGACAACTTTAGCTGCTGGCAAGCACGTACTTCTGGAGAAACATAGTCGAAGAGACAAAAGACATGTTTGAGCTTGCAGAGCGCAAAGGTCTCGTCCTTATGTAAGGCTTTCATTACCAATCCTGTGTGATCATGCAATCGTAGATTCCATCCGGCAATTCATCAAGTTTAAGTGTCTTTGCACCGCGTGCGACTACCTTTTGTTCGTAACGTCTCCTATTTCTCGGGAGAGAAGTGAGCTTTCCGAGACAGCCCCTTTTTCAGGGTTCTCTCTGCTTCTCACTCTCTCTCCCAGGTAAGAACGACAAATCACTTAGTTTCTCTCTGCTTCTCACTTTCTCTCCAAGTCTCTCAATGCTCTATATTTCTTTGACTTTCCCACTATCCCTCCCTTGTACAATTATGTAGTTGTAGAGGTACCTCGAGGATCCAAATGATAACTGACCCTTCTGGCTGACCCAAAGGGTTACCGAAGGACCCCTTTTTTCCCTATCTCTCATGAAAAAGAAATCCGTCCCTTAAACATTGGACGAGTCGAAGCCAGAGGGGCCAGTTATCATTTGGATCCTCGGGGTACTCCTAAGCCCTATGAATGACTGGGAGCAGTTGGGGGAGATGAGTGGAACGATGTGAGGAGCGAGGATGCCAAGGATAGTCCCAAAGAAATGTTGTTGCCATGGATGTTGTCAAGCGGACAGGCATTTTTATCTTTTATCCCAGCCGGGATGAGATTTTGGATGTACATATAGCCCACCGGGGCGAGAACCTCGCATCGTTTGTCATGCAACATTGCTTGTAGCAGCACCGGGTGCTTGCGAATGTAGATCTGCCAGGCTGACGACGCCATCGTCCGATGCCTTGAATGATGTGTGGTGCCACTCCATGTTCTGCCAATGACGTTGCGCCCCCTGCACGCATCGAGTGTCCGCCGATGTCTTTCTCAAAGAAAAACGCCCGATTCATTAAGAAAGACCTTGTCGGAACTGTGCCGTCTGCCTTTAGCCACAAGGGAGAAGACAAAGGGAAAAGATGATCGCGCGAGCGTAAGCATGTACGGAACCATTTCGTCGCACTGCACACAAGCTGATTGTCACACAGTATGATTTGGTTCCCTTAAAAAAATCTGTCAGCCTTTTGGCCAGGCAAGAAGAATTGAATGGATGTTGGATGAAGAACGACAGATGCGCGGGTCGAAAGTTTTCGAGGGTCGGGCAGCGAGCTGTTGTCAGGGAAGGTCAGTTCCCCTAGACGCATCAGTGGAAAGAAGCCAACGCAGATCTGTGTACTGAAAAGGATGTCGTCGTGCGTTGGGTTTGCTCGATACGTCGTACAGACAGTGCACAAATTCTCAATCGTTAGTGCACGTTTGCGAGTGGTTGGTGTCCCTCGGAGGCGTTCACATCCTTCCAATGTCCGATGCACTAGACGACTTTTGCAGATTTCACGAACGTTCGGGAAATATGGTTCTAGTTGTTGGCAAATGCCCGACAGATAAGTGTCGACTGATCCCGGCTTGATGTGGTGACACATGTATACGACATACAGACTTAGAGTGTCTGCGGTCGGTTCTACAGGCATGTTGTGAAGTCGAACGAAAGAGAGAGAAGAGTTGAGTGCTGAGCCATAATTATTCCAGGTACTGATGTCGATCGCCTGGCCCAGAGCTATTGCGCGTTCTCGAACCAAGCGCTCCCATGACCACGGCTCTGGTTGCCGTGCACGGACGTGCGATGTGATCATTTTTTGGCTGCCCCCAACGGATACAGATGTGGGGGCTGAAATGGTGAGAGTTTTAAACTTGGTACAACTCAATGCGCTTTGGCAAAGTTGGCAGATTGTGTCCGCCACGATGTTCTTTTCTCACATAGGTAAGCTACACTGTACCGAATAATACAGTCTATAGAACGTGTACATTGTACCGAATGATATTGGTTCGTGGAAGCCCATAGAATGCTCTCATAATAAGTGTAACTTGTACTACTATCAAATAGATACAGTTTTGGTATTCTGGCTTCTTAATCGATTTGGCCATTAACATTCCCCATAGTATACACCTATGAGATAGCGTTGAACACAATAAACGGCAACAACGTCGGCACCGGCAACGGCAACAGTAGCAGCATAAAATACGGCATCGGCATTAGACACCCCATAGTACGGGCTAAGGAGTTTCGTACGTGAAGGCATCATAAATTCCTCATGTACCTATAATTGATTTATTGTGCACATGGCACCGGCACTGGGATAACAATCATACCGAAGATGTTCAGTGTACCAAAAGCACCAACAATTATTACTACATGTTTATTATGTATACAATGCAAAGGGAATAAATGAGCATCATGCGTCCTCCATAGTGTCCATATCATCATCAGAGCCTGACAACCAACTGCCATCAACATAACTAAAGTCCGCATGAGTGTAGACGGTCACTGGCAGTGTGATGTGGGTTGGGGAGGGATGTTCTATCTGGGAGGTGCTTGGGGATTCATCACTAAAACTGTGTTCCGAGTCAGAATTTGCACTGGCATCATCGGCGTCAGCATCGGCATCGGATTCACCCACAGATCCAGTGGAATCTGCCTCTGATGATGAAAAAAAAACCTCTGCCGCATCAGATGTGGTGGCAAAGGCTGAAGGGGGATTAGAATGTCCAGATGAAGAGGTAGTAGAGTCATCAAAGTAGATGGCAGTGGCATCAAAGCCAGTTAGGGAACCCGTACCAGCGAGGACAGGCTCAGCATTGGCAGTAGAACCCGTACTGGTGGATGATGAATCACAATCAAATGCCATGGCTGCCTGAAAGGCAGTATAACCAGCATCATTAGCAACATCATGTTGATCTAGCCACTGCATGAGTATGTTGCCATGCAAATCGGCAGCGGGGACAGGATCGGCATCAGTTGTAGAACCAGCACTGGCGGATGATGAATCAGAATCAAATGCCATTGCTGCCTCAAATACAGTATGCAGATCAGCATCATTCACTACATCATCAGGAATGGGGACAGAATCGGGAACAGGAACAGGGGTGGCATTGGGGGCGGCAGCAGTGGGGACAGGAAGAACAGGAGCAGTTCCAGCATTGGATACATTGGAATCATCACCTGAAAAATAAAGCCCTGCATCGTGAGCAGTTACCATGGGTGGTCGACTGTAGGAAGAAACTGTTGGGAGACTTGGGGTTTCTGACCACTCCTTGTTTTGTGGTGGGCCATCAGGGAGGGATGCTATGTACCCAGAATGCTGTGCCTTTCCCTTGCCCTTCTTCTGATTGATTGCCAACACCTCATTCTCCATAATATCAATGCCCCAGGTCCACTTGTAGGAGGTAGGGGGAAAGGCCTTTAGGCACTCAAGTTCAGCCTGTGCATGTGCAGATACCCATTCCATTTCTGATTGCTTTACCCATCTCCCAGCGGGTCCACAGATGTTTTTCGATGCTGATGACAATGCCATGGCCAGTCCCAGTGCCAGTGTTAACTTACTTGGTTCGGACTGAATCTCCTTGAGCAGGGCAAGCTCATGGAGATGATAAAATCCTGCCACTTTCCTCAAATTCACATTCATTTCAGCATCCACTGCTGATTCACAGGCACTTAGGAAGCCATGCATCACATGTGCTTCATCAAACATATCGTGTATGAGAGCATGCAGATCAATGCATGATTGGCAATCAACTTGGCTGCTGGGAGCATCCTGCCCTGACTGGCTATCGATGGGTGTAGGGACTGTCACAGAGATAGAGACCCATTGCTGATAGTAATCAAGGCATTTGTCCAGGGTGTCAATGCCAAATATTCTGCCAGGTGCTGGTTCTGCCTTGTGATGCCACCAATCACATGCATATGACTCCACAAGATGACTAGAACTGTCGCTGGCAACACCATCATCCAACAAGGCCAAGAGAGATGGATGGAATCCCAGGGGTAGGTGGTCCAAATTCACATCGGCAAGACTGTCGGCCAAGGACCAAAGAAGGATCAGCACATCTATCATAAGGCCAATCGAGGTGCCAATGCCAATCCAAGACATAACATACATCTGTCATACAGCTCAGTGATGAATACCTACTTAAGTTAGGAAAGATCTCAACATACAACTTCGACATAGAGAATTCTTTGCATCCAACTTTGTTTTACAAAGTTTGCCTGGTCGACCTCCAACAAAACCTGGCAGAATCAGGACTCTGCATACCAAATGATCTCTTGTGCATGCCTTTGGAGTTGCACTTTTGGGCCTGATTGCAAAGACAAAGGGCTGTAGACTGAGAGACTTTTGTTTGACATAGTTTTACTGATCTTGGTTGGTAATCAAGATAATGGTATTTACATCATGGTTACATAATCATTGGTCACAAAGGGGAGATATAATCACCATTTGTTGATCTGAATGCTTTGTTAGCCCTGAATGCTAATTCATACCATGAAGCACGTTGACAATTAGCATAAGCAAGCAGACCAGGAAGGGTATTGTTGGACTCTGAGGCTGACTGCCACCATTGGCTGTGATGGATGAAATACTGCACAATCCACTGCATTTCATATGTGATGAGTAGAAACTCCTCCCTCCACTGATTTCTCTGAGCCTGTGAACGAAGCCAATGTACCCATCTGACTATGAAAAACATAAGCACAATGAATACAAATGACCACCCAAAACATTTACATTCCCAGAATCAACTGACGTTGGCATCGGCATCGGCTACAGCCATGGCCCCACTCTCGGAAGTGGCACTGATGCCACTGTTGGCTAAGACACCAGTACGAAAGGAATTATGCCAAATCCAGGACAGATGAACAGAGGTGGAGCTAGCTACATTTGGATTCAAAATAGCTGTGCTGGCATCAAGGTCACCCTTGGTTAACCACTGAAACATACTCAATGTGTCAGCATCACAATCCAGTGCCAACAATCGGCTATGTCAATGGCTATACATCCGAGCATGCAAGCTAATTTTGTTAACCAACTCATGGACAACAGCTAGTGACAGAGTGCAAACTCCCTTTCGTGGCGCTGCTCAGATGATGTGTGAATATTGAAATGATTTTTCAGCAACGAGCTCCCACAGCTGGTGCAGCAGTCGGCTCGCCTGGCACTTCCAGAGCTTAATCTCTGCCTCAGCCAGGTGGCCATGACAAGGGAGGTATACTTGTTGCTCCTCCACTGAAATAGTAGATGTTGCAGGAAGGTTTGATGAGCCAGCTGCCAATGCCAGTGCCAGTGCCAATGCCATGTCATCGTCAAGTTCACCTGGGGTATCAAATTTGCCTTTGTTATCATGGTTGATCCATGATGAAGCAATGTCATGATCAGCTATGTTGGCAGCATTCTGTAACTTGGTTAAGGTTACCATGTGGGATGTCAGAGCTTCTCTTTCCTGTTCAACAGCCTGCATGTCGGACATGTGAGGTGATTTACCCAGTTGACAAACTTTGTCTCGCAATTCAATCCTGGTTACAATAAATGGTAGGTTGTCATCTGGGGTAGGCAGTGGAACTCACTGCATTTGTTGACAAAGAATAGTGAAATCAATCCACTCCTCAACTGTGGATTGAACTGGTGCTGCTCCCGAAGACAAGGCTGTGCCCGATCCCAATCCCAATCCCACTGCCACTTCTGATATTTGAGTGGTGTACATATCCATTACCTTGATATCTGTAAGTCTTCAGGTTTCTGATAAGATTACTTCATCCTCCCATCATTTGATTGCTTGCTGGCTGAATGCTGCTGTTAGTTCAGCATGGTATTGTTAGGGCAACACCCACTAATCTGCTAGCTGGACCGTGCAGGTTCTCCTACAAGAAGGCGGCGGGGGGCACGCGTGTGATGGGGGAATTTGATGGATTTGATGCAAGGGTTAAAAATAGAACAGTTGGCTGAAATAGGCCTTTCGCACCACTAATGTGGATGGAATACCTAAGAGAACTCAACTGAGGCTTCCTAGTATTTATTTTGAGGTTATATACTATGTTACACATATTGTAGTATGTTATGATGGACGCATGCACATATGCACGCACATGCACGTACATATTGATGCGCATAAATAAAGAATTCCCACACCGACAAATAATGTGTATATAGGCATTTTGTAGTGTATTTTGGTGAAATAAAATCAAAAAAAATGAAATAAAATAAAATAAAAATAGTATTAGGTAATAGGCATGTTAGGAGACTGTTTCCTAACATTACCCCCCTTTTAGGCCTCGACTTCCAGGCGAGAAAATATCGTATCTGTCCCCTCTGTGAAATTTTGGTAAGGCTGGAAATTCATCCCCTCATACACCATTCTAGCAATGCGACGCAGAGCATTTGGATTACATTCAAAGAATTGGGCGATTGCCTTGCGCACTTGCTTACAATTCTCTTCTGGCTCCCACAAATTATTTTCGTCAGTGTAGTTCTTCCACTTGATTAAGAACTCCAATTTGTTTTGTCGAAGACGTGAGTCCAAAACCTCTTCCACAATATATTCTGGAGCACCTTCTACCATTATTGGAGGCTGTGGAGTAGTTTGTTGACCAGGAATAGTGGGTGGATGGTAAGGGTGTAAACAGGAAATGTTAATCTCAGGATCAATCTTGAATGACTGAGGTAATTTTAACACTATCACATTGGGTGAAATTATTTTAGAAATCGGATATGGGCCAACTTGCTTCTCCATAAGCTTTCTTGAAGGTCGTGGAATATTCAGATCCTTGGTACTTAGCCATACCAAGTCACCAACTTTATACTCTGGAGCAACAGCTCAAGTACGACCCGTGTGTCGCATCATATCATCACGTGCTTTCATCAACGCTGCCTCTGCTTCCTCCTGCACCTTTTGCACTTTTGACACAAAGTCCTCCACTGATTGTACCTTGACTTCCCTTTGTGGTTCTACTCCCATTCTGGGATGATAACCATAATTAGTGAAGAAGGGTGACATGCAAGTAGCCAAATGGAATTTATTATTGTGAAAAAATTCTGCAATTGCCAACCATTCGGGCCAGTCAGTTTGTTGGTGATTGACAAACATACGTAGGTACTGCTCCAACTCCTGATTCATTCTCTCTGTCTGCCCATTGGTTTGTGGGTGATATGCCATAGACAATTTGGTTTGAATCCCCAATATGTTATTTAACTCTCGCATAAATGCAGAAGCAAATTGTGATCCATGATCGGAGATAACCATATCAGGTAATCCATGTAACCACCACACCTGATTTAGATAGAGGCGCACCAAGCCCAATGATGAGGTTTCTGCAGTAGTAGGAATGATATGGACTTCCTTTGTGAAGCGGTCGCATACTACAAATATTGCATCGTATCCTTGAGCTTCAGGTAATCCTGTGATAAAGTCCATAGATATATCTCGCCATAGCGCTTTAGGTATAGGGTTCAGCATTAATTTCAGCAGGCTTTTCTGGAAATTTCTTTCCCCTCATGCACGTGTCACACCCATCCACATACTCCAACACATACTTTGAAATTCCGGGCCACCAATAATTTCTCATCACCAACTCCAATGTCTTCCACCTTCCTGGATGTCCAGCAGCTGGCATGTTATGATGTAACCATATGATCTCCCTTCGTAAATTTTGATCTTTCAGTACATAGACCTTTTCTCTGAATAACACTAACCCTTGTTCTTCAACCCATTCATCTCCTTTAATATTACTTTTCTTCTCTCCCCTCAAAGCTTTCACAGCTTCCACCACTTCATCATCCATCTCTGAACATTGCCTGATTTTAGACAACATTTCCATCTCTGAGCTATCCACCAATAAATGTCCTTGATGCATAGCACAAATATGAAAGTATTCAGGTTTGAGTAGGGTAATATTTTTATTGTCCTCCTCCACTCCCCTTTTATGATCTGTACATCTGGATAATGCATCTGCTTTCCTCATCAAGCTTCCCGCTTTGTGGACCAAGTGAAAATTAAAGTGCGATAGGAATAATGCCCAATGTGCTTGTCGATGGTTAAGCTTTTTAGCAGACATGAAATACTGCAGATTTTGATGGTCTGTCCAGATCTCGATCTGATGCATACATCCCTCCAAATAATGTCTCCATGCCTCCAAAGCTTGTATTATTCCCAACATCTCTTTATCATGCACATCATAATTCCTCTCCACATCATTCAACCCTTTAGACAAATATGCACAAGGATGCCATTTGTCATCTTCACATAGCATTGATAATACTGCTCCAGTAGCAAAGTCTGATGCATCTGATTCCACTCGTAAGGGACATGTGAAATCTACTGGGACCAATATTGGCTCTTCCACAAACTTCCTCTTTAACTCCTCAAATGCTGTCTGCTGTTGTTCTCCCCATCTCCACACTACTCCCTTTCACGTAAGGTTGTGTAATGGTGCAGCAATTTTGGAAAAATTATGCACAAAGCAACAATAAAAATTGGCAAGTCCCAAGAAAGCCTGAACTTCCTTGATATGGGTAGGCATGGGCCAATCAACAATTGCCTGTACCTTGATAGGATCCATCTTGATTCCATCAGTACCAATCTTTAATCCCAAGAACTCGATCTCGCTTGCTCCAAATACATACTTCTCTGGTTTAACGAATAAATCATTCTCTGCCAACCTCTTCAACACCTCCTGTACTATCACCTGATGATTTTCTTCATCCTCCATGAATATCAAAATGTCATCAATAAATATTATCACCATGCCTTTGTCTATCACATCCTTGAAAATATTGCTCATCATATTTTGGAAAATTGGGGGACTATTGGTCATCCCAAAAAAATGACTAGTGGCTCGAAGGATCCTCGACGCATGGCAAATGCTGCTTTCCACTCATCTCCTTTCTTTATTCATACATTGTTGTACCCCCAGCGTAAATCCAATTTTGTAAAGACCTTGGCCTTTCCCACCTTGTCAATTATTTCTGAGATCAACGGTGATGAGTTCAGTTGGTACTCAGTGCAGAGTCTCAACAGAAGGGGTGAACACTTAACCTACAACTGCAGGCGTGCTCAGGGTGAGGGGGAAGTTCGCTTAGAGGGCCTTGGATTGTCCTTCAGGGTGCAGAGACTATAGAGAGGCTGGTACAGCGATTTTTAATGTGCACACTAGTAGTGTACACGAAAGGGGAGATATGTGCAGTGGTGGAAAAGTGCGCAACGCAAAGAGGCAAAAATGCGCAACGATGAGGATGATGAAGGCGGGAGGTGTAACAGGACAAAGACGACACTGGGAAGTACTGTGAAGGTGGTGCACAGTTTGGGGGTGCAAACAGAGTGAAAGTGCAAGGAGCGGAAAAAGGCGCAGACGGTGCGCAAAATGTGGCTATGCAAAAAGGTGCACAAATGGTGTGCAAACGCGGCTATACGAAGGGTGCACTACGATAGTGCACAGACAAGGATGAAGGATGCAACGCAAGGGACGAAATGCAACAATATGATGAGGGGATGCAAATGATAACACAAACACAGCTATACGAAGGGCGCACTATGAAGGCGCATGGACTGGACGCTGGTGCACAGACTATGTGCAACGCTGACTGAGCTATGAACTATGAGAGGGGGGGAAAGATCCTCTGGATTCTCTATCTGTCCGCTACTATGTACAAATGGCTTATGTGATAAAATGGTGAAATAAAGTATAAAAATAGGAAGCGCCATGCGCTACCCACAAGCGCATCCATTCGCCCATCTAAACCTGACCGCACTATGCCACTGCCTCAGCCAATAAGATCTGTGCACCTATAGCTCAATATCCAACTGTTCCGGTGCGATGCACTATTATTGGTGTGCGCTAAGTCTCATGCGCTCTTCCCAATTAATCCGCTTTGGTGTTATATGTCACGTGCTGTGCCTTAGTAATAATGGCGTGATCGACCTGTGCCGGTTACCAGATAAGGCAATGCCGATTGGAAATGTGGAGGAACTATAAGGGGATGCTGTGCGAGGCCAAATACTGCCAAAGTGCCTGGATTACATGAAAGCGCCCAAGTGCGCACAGTCCAATGCCAAATAGGCACAAAGCGGCCCAGTTATGTAAGAATGTGCAGTTCGCTCGTGCCGGAATCGTGGTGTGCCTCAAGTAAATGTGCCAGTAAGATGGGAGCTACGATGCGCAGTGCACCGGTGTGGTGGATTGTTGTGTGTGATAGAGATTGTGCAAAGAGTGCGCAGCAGGGAATGTGAGTTGCAGGTAAAGTGTAAAAAAAGTGCACAAAGGCGCATCGAGTGCGCAATAAATGTAGAAGGCAGATAAGGAGCATGGGGAGGCGCATGGAGGCGGCTTGAAGCGCAATGAGGCACATTTAGGGCGCACAATGATTGGCGGCTATGGGGAAACAAAAGTGCAGTAGAAATGCAAAAGGCACACAAAGGTGCACCTAAATGGTCAAAGGCGTGCAAAAGCGCATGGAAGCACGCAAAAGCGCGCTGCGCAAAGTGTGCGGAAGCCATCTAGGAGGTGCACACAATCGCAAAAAATGCCGTAGTATGTGCGCAGGGCAATAGGGAGCCATCATCTCCTCCCAACTGAAGTACTGACTGTCCTCAGGCAGCATGCGATTGGTCAGCACAAAATTTTCTTTGCTCACATAAGCGGCCATCCTCTCCTTATCCATCTCTGACCACCATCTATCCTCTATAACTCTTTCCACAACCCATCTCTACCCGATCCGATGGCTTCAGCATTTACCTTAGCCCTCAGAGAAATGATCCTGGCCCTCAATGAGACCCTCCCTGCTGCTGGGAGTGAGCAGACGACAATGCAAGCTTGGGGTGAAGGGTTTTGTAGTAAACTGGTGCGCTTTTTGTGTTTCTATAACTGGCACAGGTTGCTAAGGGTCGGGGCATGTAGAACATGTATAAAAGCCATGCGGACTCTGTCCAAGATGACGCAGAACTCAACGCGCTCCTCACGAAGGCACGTAGTGCATTCAGCGGAATCATGGTGGAGGAGTGGCTTGCTTGGGGCAAGGAGCTGATGCCCGATATGCATAAGATGATTGAGGAGAAAGAGAGGTCTGAGGAATTTGAGCGTAGGGCGCACGAGCTAGCGGAGTGGCTGGAAGCACGCTGCGCACTCTTGACCGCTGAATTGCAGGCGCCAGAGGTTAACTTGGAGCAGCTGGAAGGTGAGTTCAGAGCAATTGATGAGGCGAGCGATATAGATACCGCCGAGGTGCAGGAGGACGAAAAGGCGTGCATCGCACTGGTGCGCTCTTTGCACACGCTTTCTGGAGCTACTGATGCTGAGGTTGTAGGCAAAGGAACTGGGGAGTCTTGGGAGAGTGGGGTTGGCGCCACCTCCAATGCTAATAGCGGACCAGTAAGTTTCTTTGGATATGCTTCAAACTCACTAAACCATTCCCCTTCTCTATGCTAGTGTGATAACTGCCGCTGCATGGGCCAACCAGCTAGGTGCGCCTCTGTCAATGGAAAATGGTGTGTCCCATGCGCAAAGGGTAAGAGAAAGTGCGAATGGACGAAGCGCACCCTCGCACAGCTGTGCGCAACTCCTAGAGGCAGGAAAGCGGCTACTGGGCGCTCTGGTCTGTCTTTTTCTCATCCTCCTTCCATGCTGTGCTAAACTTTCCAAAGGCGCGTCGCAAATTGACAAGGGCAATGAGAGCGATGTGGGGCTCATCAGCCCCTCGAAAGAGCGCACATCCAAGTGCCGCAAAGTCGAAAATGCGCCCCCTCCACCATCGCAAGTGCGCCCAAGGCCGCACCACCTTACTGTTCGCCAGGCAAGTGTGCACATGCAATCCTCGTGCCAAACCAGATCGGGAAACACCTCGGGGGATGCGGTTTATCAAGGTCAAGATGTTGAGGCACTCGACTTAGCCCAATGCCGCTCAGTGGTTGCAGTCTTGGGCGCCACGCACGATCGCCTTCAAGAAGATATCCAAAGGTCGCTCATCGAGTTAGAGGTCGCTAAGAGCCGGTTGCGCAGCGTGGAGCAAGCGGAGGCGGATGCAAAGGCAAAACTGGGTGCAGCCATGGAGCGCCTGGAGTTCCTGGAGTCCATTGAATAGCTGCACAATTGTATAAGTTTTAGATAGTGTGTTAATCAATCTCTTTGTTGCGCCTGTGATACGCATGGTGCACTCTGAAGCAGTGAAGTGCACGCACGCGTGTGAATGTGCGCACTTTGCGCCAACCTGCGCGTGCACTTCCATGGTGCCATAAAACAAAATTTGCAAGCCCAAATAATATGTGTGAGAGAAAAGAGATAATATAAGCAACGTTCGAGCAAGAAGTGTCAAGCGCACAAAAAACGCGCACCACACAAAGATGCGCAAATGCAAAGGGGTGCGGAAAAATTGTCCAACCATCACTTTCCTCCTCTCAACTGAGATATTGACCATGTCCATCGATAAAAGAGTAAGAGATAAAATGAAGTGCACGCGATATCACAAAGTCTAAAAAAAATGGGAAAGGCTCAGTAGATCATCACAACCAGTAAAACCCATAGGTTGCACAATTACGGAACACATCCAGATGCGACTTCGCGAATAGGAAAAGGTAATGTAAAAAAAATGAAAGAAAGCAAAGCGTACGTATAAAATGGTGAAGTATCCATAGCGGTGCACGCGGAGCGCTAGTTGCGCACCTCATTGGCGCTTTCTTCTTCCTCAGCACTATCTCCTTGCACTTCTTCTTCGTCAACTGCTTCTTCGTCTTCCGTGTCCACTACTATGGACTCTTCCATCTCTCTCAACTGCGTTGTGGTGATATCGAGCACTATGTCTGGAAGTGCAATGGACTTGCATGCGTGGTATGGCAGTAAGCGGAATGCGGCTACTGGCCTGTCAAATACCGTCCCGTTGAGCTTGCAAACTATGTATGCGCCACCCTGATTGCGCGACACTATAACTAGAGGACCAAGATAACGCGCGCGCATTTTGCGGTTAAGGCTCTTTTTGATTGCTGTGTTGCGCATAAGGACTAAGTCGCCGCACTGGAAGTCGAAACTGCGGATGGTTTTTGAGTGCACTTTCTCGAAATGGAGCGCCGCTTTGCACCTCTCTGCATAGACGCGGGAATGGATGCGCGCTAAGTCTGCTGGATGCTTTTGTAATGCGTGCACGCGCCACGCGATCAAGTCTGTCGTGGAGAGTATAGAATCTGGGGGTGGGTTAAGATATGTCGCTTCAATGATATCGAGAGGGATTAGAGGCTGCGCGCCTGTAACAATGAAGTATGGCGAAACACCAAGGCGCTTCCGAACTGTGATGCACTCCGCCCAAAAGACTGAGTACAGAGCACTGAACCACTTTGATTCTACTCCATCTGCTGCTTTGATAAGTGCTTGATGCACGTCAAAATGTGTGTGCTCAACAATTCCATTAGCACGCGAATTATAGCCAGATATGCGGATGTGATTGATATGGTAGTGCTTACTGAGATAGGCTAGCACTTTGATGAATGGCTTGCCATTATCAGTGACTATCTCGCACAATGCACCCCATCTGCAGATGAGGTCTTGGAACATCCAATCGCCAAGTGCGCTTGCATTTTCTTTATGGAGCCCACGGAATTCCAGCCAAGTTGCAAGTGAACAATGCCCTTGGACAATATAGCACCGCCCTGCTAATACTGGTAAGTGCATCGTATCAATATAAACTTTACTGAGCAGGGGCGCAGGCATTGCGACGACTGGTGGTATTAGAACCTTCTGTGTTTGCTGGATCTGGCAAATATGACAAGTGTGCACGAACCAAACGATGTCATCCATAACATGCGGCCACCAAAAGTGCTCGAGCAATGCGGAGCGTGTCGCGTAAAAGTGCTTGTGTCCAATGTTGTCATGGATGGCATGCAATATCAGTAAGCATCTAGACTGCCAAATAACAAGCTGGTGAGCACCATGTGCATTGCGCTTCCATAGGCATGTCTTGTCTTTGAAAAACGCGCTCGCGTAGCGCACGAGCGTGCTGTACTCGGAATCTGTGAAGTCACTAGGGCGCGTTAGGGTATCCATCCAAATCCACACCAAATCTAACTTCTCATCCTCTGCATCTGCTGTTGCACTCCTTGGAACTTGGCTATAGTCATCGTTGTAAATAAGCGCACTATTGCGCGCATTTTGTGCGTTTTTGTTTGGCTCTGGCTGCGTCAGCGCAAGTGCTTGCACATCCAAAGGCTGTGAAATGGGACGTATTGCATGCATAAATCCATGTAGCGCATCAATCCAGTCCTCAAACTCTTCATCCTCTTCTCTCTCTAAGTCCTCTGGCTGCTTCGGCCGATGCGAAAGCCCATCTGGACCATGCACCGCTCTCCTAACATGCATGAGTGTAAAGTGGAATGTAAGGATTGATACAATCCACCGGTTAATGCTAGCGGATGGTTGGATATCGGGGTTTTGTAGCATGCCCTTGATATAGCGCGTGTCAGTCTCCACAATTAAGTTGCGCACACCTATAATATAAAGGCGCAAATTGCGCAGCCTGCGGTAAAGCCCATAGATCTCTAGCTTCGGTTGTGAAAAGCGCGCTTCTCTGTCGTTGAGCGTAATCGAGCCGAACCAGTTGTAAATGCACGTTTTTGCATCTGCACTCTTTTGCTGGCAAAGGTAAAAGCCGACCGCTATCTGGGAAGAGTCGACCGCAAGGATAACAGGGAGTTCTGAGGAATAATCGATCGGTTGTAGTGCAGGACACTCTAGCACTGCTTGCTTGATGTCATTTTGCGCCGCTATCTGCTCTGGGCCCCATTCAAATGGAGCGTCCTTGTGCATAAGCCTTGTGAGCGCATTAATGTGGTGCACATAATTGTGGATATAAATGCACATTAAACCAACTGTTCCCAAGAATGCGTGCACTTCTGACAGCATGTGGCATGCGCCCCAATTGCGGATAACATCTACCTTGCCGCGTTCGGGTTTTCTACCTTCTGGGGTGCAATAATGGCCAAGAATAACAAAGTTTTCAGTGCACAAGGTGGATTTCGTCCCAGAGAAAGTGCCGCCACTATATTTCATGCACTGCACAATGTGGTTCACGTTCTGAAAGTGCTCCCACACAAAGTGCCTTATGCCAGGGTTCGCAGTGAGCGCTTCGCACGAGCCATCCGGTAAAATGTAGCGCTTCGAAGGCCCCTTGACTGGAACATCGTCAATATAGGGAACGGTGTAATCTGGTATCTCTGGCTGCAGAATATAGCACACATCATCGTAGAAGATTGGTACTGAGTTTGTCCAACCCATTGGCAATGTAATGAGGCACATTGCGCCATATGGCGTCTGGAATGTTGTAAGGTCACGCGACGATTCTTTGATTAAGCGCTCATCGTATCCCACATATAGATCAAGGACGGCGCCGCATGCACACCCCACAAATTGCTCTGCAAGGTGCTCAGGTGTAGGGGTGACGCCAGAGTGTTTAATGGTAACGCGATTAAGCGGTTCGAGGCTATGTATGATGTGCAGTGCTTTTCCATCTTTCTTGAGCGTGCAGAACCAGCACGATCTATATGCCGAATTTGAGTGCTCATAAACACCTGAGTCTATCTTCTTCCGGATAATGGCGCAAACTTCGTTGTATATGCCTGGTGGAATGGGGATGTTGCACTCTATCCAAGGAGTGTGCGGAATAACCAGGATTTCTACTGGGGGAAAGAACGCGGTCTTGAAGCTACCGCGCTCCTCATCGCTCCATGCAAAGGCTTCATTCTGCAAAGACATCAAGTGGTGTAAAACCTTCATCTCCTCTGGTAATAGGAAATTGGTGTGGCGCTCCTGGAGCGCTTGCATGCACTCTTCAGTATAGCACCCGGTCGGGGTAAATGGTGGCGGATTTGGTAAAAGCACAGGAAGCACCGCTAGCGGATCACCTATAATGTTGCGCTCGATGCGGAATTCGTTTGGGATGGGTGCAATAACTGGCTTGACTTTTCTAGCAACCGGTTTATACTTCTTCTTGGTCACTACGCCCTTTTGCGGTGCGCGCACCGCTAAATCGATAAAAGTTGCGCACGCACGTGCGCTTTTCGGAAACACGGCAGGAATAAGCGCCACAGGGTCGATCGAATTTAAGAGTGCCTGCACGTGACTGTTGGTACACTGGGATAGGTAGAGTTGAGAGATAATAGAGGTGGAAGGAACGAAAGCAGAAAATGGAATAAGCGCAAATGCGGAAACATCACAAGATTGGGTATCAGAGTCAAATGTTATGATAGTGGCAGCTTCTTCTTGGTCTGAGATCAATTCCTCGAAGCCTGGCAAAAATTTCTTTGCGGGTTATGCTGAATAGCAAAGTGCGGTGTTGCTGGAGCTGTAAGAAGTGGTGCGGCTTCCCCCTAGGCTTTGTTGGAATGGTGGAGATGGCGCCAGTGTTCGGATCGCAGATTGTAATTGTTTGCGCTTCGTCCGCAAAGTTGCGCACGATGGAGCGCATTAACACGTCGAAGGGGCACCCTAACAGAATATCGTAAGCAGGTGAACGGATAACGTGAACTTGCACATAGACAATGATATTCCCAATGCATGCAGAAATGTTGCGCGCAAGCCCAAGTGACTCATCTACCAGTCCATTGGCCGATTGCATGTATAAACGAATGCGTGGGTCGTACTGAAGCCCAAGACGATGCCAGACCGCTTCTGACATTGCGATAATTTGTGAACCCGGATCTAAGATAGCTTCAAAGTACTCTTGGTTGTCGATCAATAAATCAATGGAGCGAAGCGCATGCGACTCTTTAGCAACCTTCAAAACATCAGGGTTTTCAATTTCGCCTGGCTGGAGATGGGTAAGGTACTGTTCAAATGGATCCTGCAAAACAATAGGAAGCGGCACTGCAATTGCCGCGCTAACTGGAGGTGTCGCATTAAGCACTTTATCTCCCACAAAAGGTGTGCGCGCTTCGCAGTGCGCAAATGGCATAATGCTTGCAAGGTTTGTAGCTACCACTTCTGCACTGGTAGCTGCAATGCACTTTGGGGTGACTTGTTCTCTATGGCGCTGCCTGAGATCGGGCGAAAGAAATAGAAGCTCTTCATGCGAAACCATAACAGAGGGCGCCTTCATGGTGTGCACATATATGTCGTCAACAATCTGCGGGTTCTGGATGGGAATGACAGTGCGGTATGATGGCTCTTTGCCTTTGGAAGAGTTAGCTTGTACGTCTGGTTTATCTGCTGCTGCGGGTGCAAAATGCGCCTCAGGAATGTTGGAATAGGGATGTATGGGTGTCTCGTCAGGCGCATCAGTTGCGCTCGCAGCGGATTGCAAAGCTGGGGACTCAATACTGTCGGCAGGTGCCATGTCTGTGGTTGTAGAATGCGCACCCTCTTGATTGGATGTATTGCGCGGTGCGCGCTGCAGAATTTCAACGCCATCGAAGACTTGCCTCTTCCGAAGCGCCATCAACTCCCTCTCGAGCACATCAATGCGCTCTTCCTTGGTTAGTTGCGCATTTGGTGCGCTTTGCATATAATCTGCTGCAGGAGCTGAAGCGGCAACGTACGTCGACTGTAAAGGTGCAGCTGGAGCTGGACGAGGCGCTATATTGTAGATGAGCTGCGAATTGTATAGTAGCAAACTCTCTCTTAAGGGTCAAAATCTCAAACCCTCTGCCAAGATAGGCAGGTATGGAGTAGAAGATGACTCCCAGAGCTCCACACACTCCCTCCACACCATCCCAGACACTCCTGCCTTCAATGTGCACAACTTTTCACCTGACCCATTGCCTAGTGCATGGATGCCCCAGAGTGCATTGATGTGCTTGAAGGTGATGTTGCTGGAATTTGTGTGCAAATTGATACACTTACATCTACTATTGAAACCTTATTGGAACTCTCCAGGTGAACCCCAGCCCCACCCATTTCAACCCCTAGCACACTGAGTGTGCATGCACTGCCCAATGCGTGCCCAAGCGAAGACATATACATTAAACTCATCCCCCCCACCAAATTCAATGGTGCAGATTCCCATGCATGTGCCTTCCTCAATTCCTGTGAGTTATACATCAGTCTACATCCAAACCAATTTGTGGATGATGCTACTAAAATTGATTGGGCTCTCACATATATGAAATCTGAGCACACCTATCTCTTGTTAGGGTGACACCCACTAATCTGCTAGCTGGACCATGTGGGTTCTCCTACAAGAAGGCAGCGGGGGGCGCGCGCATGATGGGGGGATTTAATGGATTTGATGTGAGGGTTAAAAATAGAACAGTTGGCTGAAATAGGCCTTTTGCACCACTAATGTGGATGGAATACCTAAGAGAACTCAACTGAGGTCTCCTAGTATTTATATTAGAGTTATATACTATGTTACACATATTGTAGTATGTTATTATGGATGCACACACACATGCGCACACATGTGCATACATATTGATGTGTGTAAATAAAGAATTCCCACACTGACAAATAATGTGTATATAGGCATTTTGTAGTGTATTTTGGTGAAATAAAATCAAATAAAATGAAATAAAATAAAATAAAAATAGTATTAGGTAATAGGCATGTTAGGAGACTGTTTCCTAATATCTCTATGTCAACCATATATTATGCCAAACCAAGGAGCATGGCTCCCTTCATTCTCCACCTGGGGGGACTTTTGTGACAAGTTCATATGACACTTCTGCCCCTCAATGAGTGCCAATGAGCTGTAACGTGCCTCAAATCCACATCCTACTACCAAGCATGTCAATATGTAGCTGACTACATCAATGAATTTTGAGGCCTGGTGGACATGGTGAGGTATGGAAGTGGGTTGCCCATGGTGGTAAAGTTTTATCAAGGTCTTAACTGAGAAATTCAAGACCAGATTGCACAGATGTTGGAAGGACACCCAGCAGATGAGAGCATTAATGCTTAGTACAAGGCTGCTTCCCTCTGTGACAAGAACTAACTCACAAATATGGCATTTGCAGCCTTCCACACTCCTACCACCACCCATGCTCCCCACACCTTTAACTGAGCACCCCCTCATCCTAATCCCATCCATATGTGCCAACCCACAGCATTGAGCTCTGACACCCCCACTCCAATGGATGTTGATGCAGTCCATATTCAAGCTCGCAGGCTAGATCTCTGCTACTGCTGTGGGGAAACCAGACACATAAGTCAAAATTGTCCTCACCACCAAGACATCCATAAACTTATGCCTGAGGGATGAGATGAGCTCCTCCAAGACCTGATGGCACTAGCAGATGTTGAGGGCCTGGAGAAAGAGGAAATTAAAGAGGAAGAGGTGGAGGAACAGGATTTTTCCACTCACAATGAGTGAATAGTACACCCTCATTGCCTGTCTATAACCACTTTGAAGTTCTGCCTGTTGATTCACTAGAGGATAAATTTTATTCTGTGACCATTCCTTCTCCAGACCCCTCTGAAGTGGCTAAAGATGTACTTACCCCTTCCTCCCCACTCTCCCCTCTACCCAGATTAAAATCTTGGGAGCATAAGCTACCACACAGGTACATTGTGGTGTCCACCCCCTAGAATTGAAGATTGAGCTGCAGACTATGGATATGGGGCAAGTACTCAATGTCACTGCTCTCCTGGACATAGGTGCCATGGGCCTTTTTATTGATTTGCACCTGGTTCAACAAAACAACTCAATATCTGCTTACTATCTTGACCCATACCCATGTACAATGTGGATGGCTCCCCAAATGAAGCTGGGGTGATTCAGAAGGTTGTCGTCCTAGTCCTCCAGTACAAGGATCATAGTAAATGGGCTCTCTTTGCTCTGACCCAACTGGGGAAGCAGGAGGCAATTTGGGGCTACCCATGGCTTCGTGACTACAATCCTGAGGTCGACTGGGTGACAGATGAAGTTATGATGAGTTGTTGTCCCTCTCGTGGTCATACTTGCTTCACTGAAGGCAGACAGGAATATCGAGGGTGAAAGGTCCTCTTACTGTGCACTCAAAAGTATTGTGTTGGTCCAATGCCTGTGGCCAATGTGGACTTAAAAGATGTCCCAGATCTTGCGCCTGATTCTGATGACAATGAAGAAGAGATGGAGGAGATCCAGGAATGTGACCAAATTTTCTACACTGCTATTAACCCTTCACACAAGGTGCATGCCACCTCAAACATCTCCTAGTGCCACACAGAGGCCTTCCACAAGAACAGTGTGCCCAAATCCTTTGCTGACTCCATACTTCCTCACCTGCATGACTTTGAGGATGCCTTGTCTAAGAAATTATTCGACTCACTTCCTAACCATAAGCCATGGGATCATGCAATTGAGCTCACGGTGGGTGCCACACCTTCCTCCTGCATGGTCTATCCTTTCTCCCCTGAAGAACAATAACAACTTGACAAGTTGATCGATGAACAATTGGCTTTGGGTTGTATCTTTTTGCCCTTCAAAGTTGCCTATGGCCTCACCCTTCTCCTTTGTCAAAAAGAAGGATGGGTCCCTTTGACCAGTTCAAGACTATCAATGTCTCAATGACATCACAGTCAAGAATTGCTACCCACTACCCCTCATATCCAAACTCATCAACCAACTCTGTGGGGCACATTACTTCACCAAGCTCAATGTATGCTGGAGTTACAACAATGTATGGATAAAGAAAGGGAATGAGTGAAAGGCAGCTTTCTGCACAAACCATAATCTTTTTGAACTGCTTGTCATGTTCTTTGGTCTCACTAATAGTCCTGCCACTTTTTGGACCATGATGAATGACATCTTCCATGATCTCATATTGGAAGGCATTGTCTGTGTCTATCTTGATGACATCCTCATCTTTACTTAAGACCTCGATGAACATCGTTGAATCATATGCTTGGTGCTGGAGCAACTTCGATGGCACAAATTCTATCTTCATCATGACAAGTGCGAGTTTGAGAAGGCATGAATTGAGTACTTGGGCTTGATTATCTCAGATGGACAGGTGGAGATGGACCCAGTCAAGATTGCTGGTGTTACAACCTGGCCCATGCCCATGAACAGAAAAAGGTGCAGTCTTTCCTGGGCTTTATCATTTCTATTGGCACTTTATTAAAGATTTTTTCCACCATGCATGCCTATTATTCAACCTCACTGGCAAGGAGGGATGGAGGTGAGAAAATGCACAGCAGAAGGCATTCGAGAAGCTCAAAGAGATGGACACTTCCACTCCAATCCTTACCATTGCTGATGACTCACTTCCCTTCTGTGTAGAAGCTGACAGTTTGGACTTTGTGATGGGCACAGTGTTGTCCCAATGGTTTCCTGAGGATTAGAAGTGGCACCCCATTGCCTTCTACTCAAAGAGTCTCAGTGCTGTGGAATGCAATTATGAGATGCATGACAAGGAGATGCTGGCAATAATGTGGGCATTGGAGGAGTGGCAGCATTTTCCTGGAGGGTGCTCAACACAAGGTTGAGATCTGGACAGACCACAAGAACCTTGAGTACTTCATGACTGCCAAGAAACCTAATCATTGCCAAGCCCACTGATCTCTCCAGGTTTAATTTCTCTCTGCATCACCAGCATGGGAAAAACTGATGCCCTCTCTTATCATCTGGACCATGGGGATGGAAGCAATGACAATCAAGGTATTGTGTTGTTGCAACCTGATCTGTTTACAGTCCATGCATTAAAGGGTGTTACCCTGGATGGTGAGGAGTGCATTAGCCTACATGACATTCATCATGTGAACCATAGTGGTTTACACAAGGATGCTGTAGCTCTGGCAGTGAAGGAGCTGAGAAAAGAATCAACTTCTTCACTTCATGCAGCAGAGTGGACAGAAAAGAATGACATTTTATACTTCTATGACCATATCTATGTCCCTAACAATCCCCAGCTTTGACAATGACTCATCTCTCAGCACCATGACTCGCTCATTGCTGGCCCCCCTGGGCATTAGAAGATGTTGGAGCTCATATCACAGAATTATTGGTGGCCCCAGATATCTCGACTCATTGGTCAGTACTGCTATACCTGTGATCTCTGCTTATGCACCCAGACTCTATGGTGCAAGCCCTTGGGTGAGTTACACCCCCTTTCAGTCCCAAAGAATTATTGGGACATTATCAGTGTGGACTTCGTGGTGGAACTACCAGAGTCCAATGGGTTTGATGTGGTAATGTGCACAGTCAACTCTGCTGGGAAGTGAGCTCACTTCATTCCCAGTCATACAACTGTCACTGCACTTAAAGTGGCTCAACTATATGTGCACCATGTGTGGAAGCTCTGTGGGCTGCCTGGTGCATTCCTCTGTAATTGAGGACCACAATTTGTTGCAGAGTTCACCTGGGAGCTGTACTTCCTGCTGGGGATCAAACTTCTCGCTTCAACTGCCTACCACCCACAGACAGATGGCCAGACAGAGCAAGTCAACCAAGAACTGAAGCAGTACATCTGTATCTTTGTCAATGAGTGACAAGACGATTGAGAAGATCTCCTCCCTATGGCTGAGTTTGGATACAACAACTATGTTCACTCTTTTACCCAACAAATTTCCTTCCTCCTCGACACAGGGAAATACCCATGCATGGGCTTCAATCCTCAGCAAGCACCCTCATACTTGGAGACAGTGAATGAGTTCACAGAATGGATGAAGGACACCTTGGAGGAAGCAAAGGATGACATAGAATGCTTCTACAACTAACATTGATGATACTTGACCTGGAAACCTAACAAAAACCTGTTAAAAGGCTTAGGAAGTATAACAGGGGCTAGAGGAAGGGTGCGAGTTGGTACTAAATATCATCACTGTTACCTAAGGGTTGTGGTTAGATGTGGAAAATGGTGAGACACATTGTGAATGAACTTTAGGAGCATACGAAAAGGTTTGAAGGAGGTTCAAAAGAGTTCAAAGATGTTCAAAGATGTCGGAAATAGTTCAAAAGAGTCGGACTGATATTGAGGTATGTCAAGGAGCAAATATAGCAAATATGAAGTGTTTTTTGAAAGACAATTGGCAATGTGTGATAAGTCAAGGACCAAATACAAAAGTTCGAAGAAGTTTGTGATATTTCACAGAACTTTGAGATGCAATGTGAGGCTAAGACTCAAGAGAATTGCTCTTAAATCAGACAATAAGGGAGAGGATACTTCTTCTCTGTTCCCTTTGCTGTCCTGTTCTAAGTAACTAATACAAGTCTATATACAATTCGAAGGAATAGTACTAAAAAGGAAACAATAACATATGGAAAACATGAGGCAGTATGCACAGCAAATAAAGGTATTGTAAAACATAGAACAAATGAGAAATGATAATAAATGAAACATACATTGTCCCAGTATAGTAAAAGTTCTTGTCCTATTGCTTCAATATACATATCATTGAAACATAAAACCACACTTATCACATTCTAGATCTTTTGTTGTCTCTCTTCATGTCTGGTGGCACTCAATATGTGATGAAATGGCTCATTCTGGTTGTGCAATATGTATCAAAAAGGTTTTGGAACAGCTATGTGGTGGCTGACATCATTCGAAGTGGTGTGAAGTTGTTCGAAAGCATTCAAAGTGTCACGAAATCATTTGAAGTAGTGCAAAATAGTTCAAAAATGGTTCAAAATCAATTTTGTAGTGTTTATAGCAGTTCATAGCATCTGTCATAATGTGTCAATATGATTAGAAACCTTCTCTCAGACCTTAGAGTGCACAATAGACCTATCAATGTCACTCACCCATGCCCACATATAAGCTTGGTGATCATGTCTACCTTGACTCTGGTGACATTTCCACCATGTGTCCATCCAAGAAACTCACCCACCACTTTCCTGAACTGTTCCTCATCACTAGATGCATTGGGTTGCATGACTACCACCTATAGCTACCACAGTCAATGTCTAGACTCCACCCTGTCTTCCATGTTGTAGAAGTGCTGCCCACTCCCACAGATCCATTTCCTGGACATATGAAATGACCTTCTCCACTGCCTACAGTCATCAAAGGTGAACCTCAGTATGAGGTCAAGTCCATCCTAGACAGCTGCTTATGTCAAGGTAAACTCAAATACCTGGTACACTGTAAGGGTTATGGGTATGAGGAGAACTTTTGGGTTGCAGAGCCCAATGTGAATGCTCCATGACTAGTCAGGGAGTTCCACTGGCAACATTCCTCTGCACCTCAGCACATTCAAGCATTTGACTTTGGGCAAATACAGTTTTGAATGCATCAGGGTGATGCATCATAGAAGGGGGGTAATGTAAGGGGAAAGGAAGGCACCCCAGGCATCTGGGCAATTTCCTGCATTTGTCCCATATTTTTTATATTTTATTTCACTCTATTCTGCCTTTTCTATGATTTTCTATGATTTTATTCCTATTTTATGATTATATTTTGGCTTTTTCTATGTTGGTACATGTTGACAATTCTATTCTTAGAGGCAGAACCCCTTCTGGATGTTTACCCATCAAGGTGATGTCATCCCACAATTTGATCTGCCTATTTCTGCCTTTTGCTATTTTTAGCTTACTATTTGATTTTTGGCTTTATCACATGTACTGGGCATTGACAGATGGGTCCTTAGAGTTTTCTCTTTGGATTTCCCTCTGTTAGGTGTGCCTGAAGTGTTTGTATTATGTAGTATAATGTTAACTTTGGATTTCCATCTGTTAGCTCACTATTAAGTAAGGCTTTGAGGCTGCCCTTACAGTCACATACTATGAATATTGTATCATATCCCTGAGCTTCAGGTAATCCTGTGATGAAGTCCATGGATATATCTTGCCATGGTGCTTTAGGTATAGGGTTTAGCATTAATTTCCTTGCAGGTTTTTCTGGAAATTTCTTTCCCCTTGCATGTATCACATCCTTCCACATACCCCAACATGTATTTTGAAATGCTGGGCCACCAATAATTTCTCATTACTAACTCCAACATCTTCCATCTTCCTGGATGTCCAGCAGCTGGCATATTATGATGTAACTGGATGATCTCCCTTCACAAATCTTGATCCTTTGGTACATATACCTTTCCTCAGAATTACACCAACCCTTGCTCCTTAACCCATTCATCTCCTTTAATATTACCTTTCTTCTCTCCCTTCAGACCTTTCATGGCTTCCACTACTTTATTGTCCATCTCTGAACATTGTCTAATTTTAGACAACATTTCCCTTTCTGAGCTATCTATTAATAGATGCCCTTAATGCATAGTGCAAATGTGAAAGTATTTGGGTTTGAGTAAGGTAACATTTTTATTGTCCTCTTCCACCCCCCTTTTGCGATCTGTACATCTGGATAATACATCTGCTTTCCTTACTAAGCTTCCCACTTTGTGGACTAAGTGAAAATTAAAACATGACAGGAATCATGCCCAACATGCTTGCCGATGGTTAAGCTTTTTAGCAGACATGAAGTATTGCAGATTTTGGTGATCCATCCAGATTTCGATCTGATGCATACATCCTTCCCAATAATGTCTACCTGACTCCAATGCTCATATTATTCCCAACATCTCTTTGTCATGCACATCATAATTCCTTTCCACATCATTCAACCCTTGGGACAAATATGCACAAGGATGCCATTTGTCATCTTTACATAGCATTGATAATACTGCTCCAGTAGCAAAGTCGGATGCATCTGATTCCACTCGTAAGGGACATGTAAAATCTACTGGGGCTAATATTGGTTCCTCCACAAATTTCCTCTTCAACTCCTCAAATGTGGTCTGCTGTGGTTCTCCCCACCTTCACACTACTCCTTTTCGCATAAGGTTGTGTAATGATAATAATTTGTAAGTCCTAAGAAGGCTTGAGCCTTTTTGATATGTTTGAGCACAGGCCAATCAACAATTGCCTGTACCTGGATGGGATCCATTTTGATTCCATCAGGACCAATCATTAATCCCAAGAACTCGATCTTACTTGCCCCACACATTTCTCCAGTTTTACAAATAAATCATTTTCTGCCAATCATCATAGCACTTATACTATCACTTCAGGGTTTTCTTCATCCTCTGTGAATATCAGAATGTTGTCAATAAATATTATTACCACACCTTTGTCTATTATGTCCTTGACAATGTTGTTCATCATATTTTGGAAAGTTGGGGGACTATTGGTCATCCCAAAAAAATGACAAGTGGCTCAAAGGATCCTTGATGCATGGCAAATGCAGCTCTCCACTCATCTCCTTTCTTTATTCATACATTATTGTACCCCCATCATAAATCCAATTTTGTAAAGACCTTGGATTTTCCCACCTTGTCAATTATTTCTGAGATCAATGGCAAAAGGTACACATTCTTCACTGTCCACTCATTCAGCTATCTATAATCTGTACACATCCTCTTCCTCTAATCTTTCTTTGATACAAAGAATATTGGTGACATCTGTGGTGATTTTGAAGGTCATATGTATCTTGCGCAATTGTTCATTTAGAAATGCATCAACTTCTTCTTGCTCCATTAAAGATAATAGATAGACTTTTGACTTCTTCAGCACAAATCCTGGCTTTATCTCAATGGCATGATCCAATGGTTTTTGCACCAGCATTCACTCAGATTCTTTCTTCTAAAAGACCAACAAATACTCATGATAGGCTTTCAGTACCTACTCCTCTACTGGTTTCTCCACCTTCACAGTATTTTTGTCCCTAACTGGCCTCCACATATTTCTCTAAAGGTTTGCTTCTGTCCTTTCTTGTCAATCATGATTGGAACTTCCCCATTTGGCATTTCTTCATCCTCCACTTCCTCCATTGTAACAGAATACTTCCTCAGACATTCATTCTCTTTTCTTTACTTTTTCTCCTTCTTTACCTTTTTCACCTTTCTCCCATACACATTACATTCTTTAGGACAATGAGTCATGTGTACTTTCCCTGTTTTCCAATCAATTTCTGGATCATATTTATGTAACCACAGACATCCAATTATGAGATTGGTCTTCCCAAGATCACACAAATATGGCTCGTTCCTGATGATCTTGATACTTTAGTAGCATAGTCACCTTCTCCTTGATAGTTCCTCCACAATTAATTGTTCCATCAATATTATAAACCATTATAGGTTGCGACAGTTTGTGCATGCTAATACCGTTTCTGATAATTAAAGACTGATTAATGAATAATCCTGTAGCACCACTATCGAGCAATGCCTCCACATCAATAGCTGCATGCATGTCCACTGTCTTCAATTCTACATCAAGGTGATTTCAGGTTCTATTCATGAAGAGCAAATAAAGAATTTAGGGGTTTTCAAAAATAATGCTTGACATTTCTCTGTATTGTGTAATTGACAATGGGTTTTGTACTTCTCCTCAATTTCCTTTTCTGGTTCATTCTGGGTTTTATTGGATACTAATACATTATAATGATTCTGGGTCACCAATGGGGAAACATTCACTGGGACTCTTCCACAAAATTCTTCTGCTTGTCTTTCTCCAGCTTCACTTCCTCAATTGTAGCTTCTCTAATCTTCCTCTTCTGCCTACAATTCCTAGCAATATGCCCTAGCTGCCCACAGTTAAAACATTTAAGTGGGGCTCATCTCCCTGCTTGATCAATGTCCATTGCATCTCCTGATGCTGCTGACTCCATAACTTTAGGTGTCACTGCCATGGTCAGTGGCTGTGCCCTTGGAGTTTGTACCTTTGGTGCCCTTCTTTTCGGCTCGTGTCCTGACTCTGTGGCCATGGTGAAGAAATCAAGTTTTTTCAAGTAGAAAAAAGAGAGAGAAAAGAGAAAATTTATCACACCATACTATGTCTTAAATCTCAATTTTTACTATGTAAAACTGGTCCTGGACTTCAAATAAGCTGTGGCTCAACTTGGCTCAACTGCTTTCAGCTTGATTGCACATTCCCAAATCGTCCCACATCCTGAGTCCAGATAGGAAATAACCTCCTTATGGAGTCAGAACCCAGCCAATCAAATTCAAGATGTGCAATGCATGCCACAAACAACGCATGCCATTCTCGAAGACTTAAACCTATATCATGCTATATCGTGGATGATCAATATTTCACTTGACAGTTTTCTTCTCATTTTTCCTAAGTAGTGCCCAATCCTCTCGGTCACAGGCAAGCCTGCTATTTCTCATCGCGTATCCACTCAACCATTCCACTGCACTTATCCTCCTTCATGTAAAACACTTTGACATTTGTTCAACAAGCCGGGTTTTGAATATAGGTTGGAATGAGGATGGAAAGGTTTAGTCTAGTGGTGATGTACTCCAGGCAGCCATTTTTTCATAATGTGTTTCCAATGATTTTCTGATCATCTCATGTTTTAACTCATTGCACAAGTGGTACCTATGTCTGCTCCCCCCATGTACTGTACATGTACATGGTCCATTGTCCTCAATACACCCCTATTACACTTCCTTTCCTATTACACGTGATTTGAACCCTGTCCTGCCTTAAGTAATGCAATGCAATGCTTCACCTCCACCTCCAACCACCTCACTTTCTTCTTACCAATGAACAGTCGATGGTTGAATTTGCACCATGCTTGGTTTATGCGGCCGTTGCACTCAAAACGATGCTCACACAATGCCTGGATGCAGAGGGCACACTGCATGCTCTCATTTCTCATTGGTATTGTCGTCGATGCTGGATAAGAAAATGTGAGTGCTAGAGTATTTGCTGGCTGGGAAGAACTAAATGAAAGCACCATCTGATGGTGCTCCAAGGTTGTTGGTGTAGAATGTGACCATTCTTGCTTCCCATTGCCAGCTGCAACTTTGGCACCATGCATGAGACTCGGAGATAGGGCTTGAGTGGCATCTTCACCATGCTCTGTTGTGTCCTCATGTTCTGCCACATCCTCATTATGTGGCATGGGTAGTGATTGACCAACAGAGTCAACATGCATATCAGAGTTTGTGAAGTCTATCCAATGTGAGTGAAGAGGGCGACCTTGATTGAGAAGTTTACTTACCTTCCTCATTGTAACAGTGGTCTTTTTCACCAGCCAGGATTTTGGGAGGTAATTGGGCAGGTAATGTGGTTGTGGTGTTATCATTTGTAAGGAGGTTGCAGAATGGCTTGAGAGCAGCAGCATTACCTCCCATGAGGAGAGTCGAGCACTCTGACTTCCATGCTAGGATCCTCTTGTGATGCCGCTCGAGTTGTGATGGAAGCTTGTAGTAGAGATGTTTGTTTGAGTCTACCTCAGTGCGATCTTGTTTTTTGACCTCAGAGTTCCAAAAGACTGCAAATTTGTCAAAGTCAATTATTTTATTAGCTTCATATGTGGGATAGATCTTCTTTGTATTCCAGCGAATCTGTGTGTCATGAATATGCTGCTTGAATTTGGCATATTCAGCAATTGTATGAACTGGGGTGATTGGATGTAGGCTGTGCTGCCACAGTTGAAGGTAATGATATCGGTTAACCGACTTTGTAGACAGTTGAGTGAGCATTTCAACTGGTAAATCCTGGTGGTATGGCATGCCAGTGATTTTATGGGGTGGAAGAATTGTAATGTTGTATTTTTCAGCAAGCTGGGAGGAGAGTAGAACAATTCCAAATGTTTCCACTGTTGCAATCCATGTTCAGAGAACATTAGGTGCAGGAAAAGATGGTGTAGTTCCAGTTTCAGTGGCAAGCTCAGTGATCCTGTCTGTCATCCAAAGATCAAAGTGGTGAGAGTATTTATTGCCTGTTCTGTTGCAGTACCCAACCTATTCAGTAGTAATTAGTATATACCCCACCTTGAAATGGAAAAAAAATACCATGCAATTGTGACATAAAATCCAATTCAGGAGAAGACATTCTGCCAGCTCCAGTGAGGCCTGAAGGGATCCAAAAACATGACAAACAGTCATATGAACCCCTCCCTCAACAGAATTGGTTCCTCAGATAGTGCGATAGATATGAAGACCATCCTTGTCCTTGCCCATCCTGAAGTAGAGGGCTATATCAGATGGGTCTGACAGGTAACCAAGGGTTGCTGTTTCAACCAAGTGGTCAGCCATCCCACAAGCATCCTTGGAGAAAAATGGCTTCTTGTGACCATTTGCAGTGCATATAATAACCTTGTATCCATCAAAGAGCAATTGAAGATGCTGCACAAGAATTTCTCGAGGTGGAATGAGCCTTCATATCTGGTAGTTGACTGAAGAAGCCTTTGCCCGCTTTGTGTAGTCCCAACTAATACCCTTTGTATCAAGTACAGCATGAACTCGAGCTTTGTCATCTTTGTCACAGATAAAAATTGCTTCTGAGAAATCATGAGAAAAGGAGTCAAAAGCTAAATGGCATTTTGGGAGAAGTCGGAGAAGGCAATCCATGAAGTGAAATGCATCATCAAGCACATGGGTTGGTTTCTTGATCACTGCACCAGCTTCAGGAACAGGTCCTGGTATTGTCTGATCCATCTATTGAAAATGGGTTAGCAAGCAGATAATGCTCATACTGGTATTCATGTCACCTCCTCACCAAGATGATCATTCACTAATTCAAACCCACCACTATCATCTTTGTCATCATCAATATCTTGCCTCCAAGTATCACCATTAGATGGAATAGAAAGTGTAAATGGTGACTCCTGGCCAGTATATGGTGGAAGTGGGGCTGGATCTCCAAGTATGTGTTCAGTGGATGAGGCTAAGATGGGTGAAATTTCATTTCGCATTTGAAGTGTCGAAGTAGTGACAACAGATTGTGCACCATGATCAAAAATCCATTGAATGGACTGAGAATGAAGGCTGTGGATGCATCCAGGTGTAAGAACCTTGGTCAACTCGATGAGGGAATGTGTCAGAGAGATATTAATTTGCCGAAGTCGACCATCATGATCATCATCACCTTGATGAATTGGGGATGAGGCCAGAGAATGTGACCTTCTGCAACAGCCTTGTTTCCTTGAAAAAGTGTAACAAGATAACCATCCTTTTGTATCTGGAATGGTACCAAAAGAAGTCCAACAGAATCAAGATTGCTAAGAGAGCAATAAACCTGCCAAATAGACTCAACATGTGTATGGAGCTGCTGGATGTAGTTGGTAGAGTCCTAGCAATTCAGAGCTGAGGTAGGAGATGAGAATGACTTCTTGAGAACAGTTCCAACCAGAACATGAAGAGAAGGAAAAGCATCACAAATGACACCTTTCAACTTTGCATGCTGACCAAGTTCAATAATGGCGGGATTTGACTTGATTGAGCTTTTGATGTCTGCATCATTATATTCAGCTGCAATGTCATAAAGACTTTGCTTGATGTTGCACCCCAATTTGATGATCAAGTTACTAGTTAAGATTGTGTGAAGGGACTGTGGAAAGTGTGCTCGTCTTGCAAATTCTGTTGTCTAATGTAATATATCAGTACTTTTTGAGTTTAAAAAAAAAATTAATATTACCCTAAAGACAATATTACTACTTGGTGTGTGCAGTTGGATAGCATCAATCCCCATACTAGCATTAGACTGAATTGCAATGGCCATAACATGAAGTTGTGATGGCGAAGCATTCACTTTCTCGAGAATGTTATCACAGAGTGAATCCATCAAGAAGGTATCATTTGTAAATTGGGTTGTGATTGTATTATCTAAGCATCGAAATGGTGGTAGATCTGTGAGGAGTGTAACGTGCTCCACATCTTGGGTTAGAGATGGAGTAATCATTTCATGAAAATTTTGCTTGCCTACAAAGTTTAATAAATGATAAACAGAAGTTAACAAAGCACTGACTTTGTGGACTGTCAGTGTAGATGAGACTACAGGCTGGATGACCATTTTCTTCAAGCCCTTTTGCTACACCTTTCAGCTGATCTACAACAAAGGCTAGTGATTTCGATGGAACCATAGAAAGTGACCATATCTCTTCAAAGTGATTGACATTGGTGTAAGATGCCTCATGGATATGTTGATCCTTGAGTCCACACATATACTTCAGATACTACAAAGAATTAGTATGAGAGTTGTTCCATTATATTAGGCTAGAAGCATACATCAAAGGTATGATCAACCTTCATTATGTTTTCTGGTAGACAGGCTTGTGCACATTCAATAAAAACTCAATGGGCACTAACCCAGTCCATGAACATGGCTTTCAGATATTGGACAGATGGAAATGATGCAGCATATTGTAGTTTATTGGAAAATGTAGAGAAAGATGGTACCTGCAGAGCACCATGCAGACCATAATGATGTGCAGCATCGAGATACATAAGCTCAAGCTCCACATGGTGCTTGCGCTGCAGCTCAGCCATCATTTCTAAAAATGGGGATGGTCCAAACCAAGTTGCAAATGTATTGCACATTTGTGACATGACCCCCTTATCAATCGCACCACATGCACTGATGTATGCTGAAAGCATATCTGTAGCATTTGACTGTGAGACTATATAATCTATGTACCAGGAAAAGCCATTGCAACCCAATGTGGCAGTTGTGCAATAATGTGCAGATCGGTACCCTGCCAACTTTTTCCACATCCCTGACTATCTTGATGCCTTGCCTCACATAAAAAGTGGGTTGTTAGAAGCCAATAGTCCATTGGAAAGCACTTGACATGTCTTGCAATGGGGTTATCATTATAGCCTAGAGAAAATGGATAGTAGCCAGTTACCACAAACAAGTAAGAACATGCATTATACTATCTTTTGTTAGACGACCACCACAGATACATTTGAAATAGTTAGGTGCACCAGGCAGAAAGGGAGGAAGCCAGACAAAGATATCTCGAGCACAGACATGATCAGGTTGAAGCCCCTTCAAAGCAGCATCATGCAATATGAAGATGGCATGTTTGGTTCAGTGAAAGAAGTTGCCTCGTTGGTAGCAATCTGGTTGGCCATGTAAGTCAATTTGTTTCTTGATATCTTAAAGTGCAGCATGGAGGTGTTGGTGGATAGCTGACTCAGTTTGAACCTCAGATGATTCTGTCTCCACCTCAGCCACAGCTGCAGCATCCTCCATTAAGTCCAAAATCTCATCAGAGAAGCTATCCTCAATGAGATGCATGCCAGTTGCAATATCAGCATGTTCATCATGATCATGTATAAAGGAGAGCTCATCTTGAGGCTGTGTGTAGGCTGTCATTGACAGGCAAGCTCCATTTTGTTCATCCGATGCACCTAAACATGTGAACAAGTCGATACCTACTGCATATCTATTCTTGGCAGCAACGTACCATGTTCCCCATGTGAGCCACTATGTGGATTACTTGTTCCTCCCACGTCTCCTCGTGATGCACTACCCAAAGGTGTTAGATTGTCGTTAGATTGTCCAATTGGCACAGCTAGCTGTCCGAGATGTGTTCCAAGTCGAGGTGTGAAGAAGTCCACTGTTGGGACCCTTGACAGCTCAGCAGCCACAGATGGGAGAGTTGATGGCCCAGCAGGGCCTATGGGATTGACATGGGACACACTCCCAACAGCTGATGCAGCCTGACTTGGAGATGGTGTTGGTAGTTTCTTCTTTTTGCAGCCTGCATTTGTGTGTGAACCACCCCAATTGGCGCTTCGTGGATGTTGACCAGATTTAGTCGATGACATGTTTGATACTTGCATATCGAGAAGCTACTCATAACAGGTAATTCGATGAGGGATGACAATGGCAGCAATTCATTCATCTCACGGTTTCTCTGAGTGGCTGTGCATCCTGACTCCAAATCAGGAGTCAGGCAGCTACAGGACTAAGACAGGACCCTTCCTTTCTTGGACTTTCCTCCTGATGACTTTCCAAATTTGGCATTTTCATACATCAACTTTGACTCCACCTATTCCTGCTGATATTGCCAATCAAGGTGCATTGCCCAATTGTACCACTCATCCAACCTCTCTGGCATAGAAGGTAGTCAGTAGATAGACTTGAATAGAGAGGGATTTAATCCTGCTTTTAAAAATTCCACCAACACTGCTTCTCCCATATCTGTCTGCAAAGCTTCTGCTTTGAACTGCAAAATAAATTCATCTGCCATTAGAGAAAAAGTTGCAAATGGTTTATATCCCATGGCAATTTGATTAATAGCCTCATTTCTCCAGAACTGTGCTTTTCCTCCTTGAATGTATGAGAGAGCAAACATAATTCTAGACTTGGTTGTATGAAACTCTGGCTTCCTCCCATGGATGTACAATACTATAGAACTAATGAAGGATTTTGTATTCTTCATGGTACCATCAAAGATTTGTGGGGGTGCATACTTAGGTAAGCACACTTTTCCATTTTTGGATTTCTCTGCTGCCTGCACATCATCCTGGGACATCCACTCCACCATCTCCACCATCTCCTCCATCTCATCATCTTTATCTTCTATCATCTCTGGTTTTATTTCTGCTTGTCTGGGCTGAGATGCTGCCAATACTGATAGTAATTGCAACATTTGCACCATAAGCACATCAATTTTTCCTTCTAGCACTGGCATGGGAACAGGGTTAGGACTGGGGTTAGAAGTTGAAGGTTCAGACATAATGATTTGAGCTGTGATGAGTCACTTTCTTGACAAATTCAAAACTTGGTTTTTGGGACCTCTCCAAATGTTTACAGGTCACATGATTCAGTAACTCAGGTACCAAACTCAGCAAAACCCATGACTCAGTAACTTGTCAACTGTTCAGCTTGTGAAGCACTTTGGATCAATATCTTTTCCATCAGTGCCTGATCTCAGGAATAGTACTGAATTCAGCTTGTAACTAAAATAGTCATCCAAATAGAGTAAGGTAAATTTTGACTAAACCAGATCTGAGTGGTTGTTTGGTTGCAGCTGTCCTAATGATGAGCGCTGCCTCTCAATCACTGGCAGTCGCAATGTAAGGTGAGGCCTGGCATCAGCTTATGAAAAAAGGTAGATTACATATATACAATTACTTCTGGCTCATGCTGAAAGGATGAGTGATCAGATGTGGCATAGTGAAATAATGATGTATGCACAAGTAAGAGAAGGTGCACTGATTGGGAAGTTGTGTTCTTCTGTTAGGGCAACATCCACTATCTGCTAGCTCAACTGTGTGGGTTCTCTCTACAAGAGGAGGGTGGGATCCACATGCCTGGAAATGGATCTGTGGGAGCTGGCAGCAGTTTTAAGACATGGAAGATGAGGTGGAGTCTGTACATTGACTGTGGCCTCCTGCATTCCTCCTCCTCTGCCCAGCATGTGGCCTCCTCCATCTCTGCAGACTTCATGGCCACCAGTTGCTCCTCCTCTCTCCAGCTACATCTCCTCTCATTGTGCTTTGAGTGCCACTAGTTTCTCAGACACAGTGGGTTGAGGAGTGGACATTGTGGTGGTTGCAGATAAGAAAAGTTCCTGAAAAATATTTGCTTTTCATGTTTGACATTTCCTGATTTAGACCTGAACCCTCATATGCCTAGGCTCAGCACTAAGGGGGGAATACTGTCAAGTCCTAATTCTCACCTGCTTGGAACCCAACCTGTTTCTAATGTTTTCTGGGGTCACTCCCAGCTGCCATGCACCAAAATCACCAGACAAGTTCCCATGTGCCTTAGTAATCATTTGCTTACTTATCTTATTTCTAATACAGTTCTTACCAATGTAGTCATGGACACTTACCAAGATCCATTAGCAAATTTCTGCACTTTCCCACTGTTCTTCAGAAATTCTTCTGGCCTCCATTATTTAAGTGCCCATAGTTTTATTGGTAATCTCCAGTTCATATATTGACATAGATTCCTGACAAAGTCTGACATAGTTCCCCAGTAATCTTGCCTTAATCCTAATCCAAATCTTTCTCCTATCCTGAACCCTTGAACCCTCCAAAGAGCTAAACATCTGTTGAATTAAATCTGCACACATGGCACCTACTCTGTGCCTCAGTGTAAGAACCCTTAAAACACACATATATGTAAATACATGTATACAAATATGTCATAATGACATGTGGACAGGAACCATGTGGTACACCACCCTTTTCTCCACCCCACTGAGCCTCACATGACCTGAGCCTCATGTGACCATGTAGGCTCTCTAGATATATAAGTATGCTGTACCTCTATCTAGCAATATAGAGAGTTCTATGCCCTCTACCTAGTTACTTAGCACACTAACCAACTCAATAGGTAAGTAGTAAGATCCATGAGCACTCTACACTGCACATAGTGTGCTGCTCAACAGGTTATGGGCCCTGGTAGCGATGTTGCACAGCTATGAGGTCCTTGGAGATCTAGTTGGAAGGAGTTGTACTGTAGCCCCTCGGGGCTCCAACTCACATGTTGTGCACAGGTCCTACTACCAATGTGCTTCACTGTGCTGAGCACCTCATCGCTTTTGTGATGGGGTTAGCCTCCCTCTGACATGACATCATGAAGCGATAATGCACCCTTTTGGTGCTCATCATGTGCTAAACAAAAGTACTCCAACAAAGTGCTAAATTATTGCACTTCACTGGTGAGATAAAAGACTTCGCCTCCTATGAGGATTTGCCTATGTCTGAGAAATGGCAGGTCAAGACCGCTACCAGTATGACTTTGATCAAAGGCAAAGGCACTGTCCTGATTCATCATCAGGTAAAAGTTAATGGGAAGACAGAGTTGCACATCACATGCTTATCCCCCATTTTCTATCTCCCAGATTTGACAAGTTGGCTTATGTCAATGGGAGTGTTCCTCATTGCTGAGAAATATACTGTAAAAGGAAACAGTAAAATAATTTTTTTTGCCAACAAAAAGGGAAAACCCCAGCTTGATGTGATGCCAATAATACACAGTGAAACCATCTATGTGTGTGATTCACACATTCAGAGCACTAAGAGATTAGAAGTCACGACTATCTATGTTGCTGACTATGACATTTGGCACAAGTGGCTTGGCCACCTGAGTGAAGCTGCTGTGCGACAGATGCCAAAACACACCCATAAGTTTCCCAAGGATCTAAAAATTTCAAGGGACAGGCACATTTGTCCAGGGTGCACCAAGGGAAAAATGATGTCAAAGTCATTCCCTGGATCTGAGTCTTGGGCTGAAAGGGCCTTTGAGCTGATCTATTCCGATCTGAAGGAATTACCAATACTGAGTTATCACAAGTACAAATATTTTTTCATATTTGTTGAGGATCGAACTTCACACATGTGGAGTCAGTGCCTGAAAAAAAAGTCCGATGCTGCTGAGTCAATCAGACAGTTCGAGGCAATGGCCAAAATGCAATATGATGCAAAAATCAAGCGTTGGCATTTCGATCCTGGGGGGGAATTCTGTGATTGGGAACTCATAACCCAGCTTGAAGAGGCTGGGATTAAAATTGAGATGTCAGCGCCCCACGTCCACCAACAAAATGGTCATGCTGAATGCACGATCAGGATGTTAATGGAGAAAGCACAAACATTGCGCTTTACTGCCTGCCTACCACAATCATGGTGGGAATTTTGTGTAGAGCATGCTACATATCTCTACAACCAAACACCAGTAAACTGCTTGAAATGGCGAACTCCGATCAAAGATCTTGATGGTGAGAAGCCCAATCTGAGTGACGAGAAGGTATTTGGATGTGGTGCCTATGTTTACCTGCTGAAAGAGAAGCATTCTAATAAGTTAGCTGCAAGATCAGAGCTCATGATGTACATTGGCCTGACAGATGGCATCAAGGGTTGGTGCTTTATGCACCCATCAGGGTCAATATTTGTCAGTGCTATGGCACTCTTCAATGAAACTCTGTTCCCTCATTGTCCTGGGGCCAAGACTCCAGCAAAAACTGATCTTGGGGATATACCCCCTTCCAGAGATGATGACCACTCTGGGGGATCAGGGGACGATAGTGATGGAGGAAGTGATGACAGCTTCTATCCAGGCCATGGGCATTATGCTCCACCAGTGCCGAATCCTCCTCCATGAGCTCCGTCCCCACCACCTTCACAATCAGGGTCTGGAACCCCTGAAATGTCTACATACCCACTGTTCAGCTCCTTTGGCGATCCACCTCAGGGTGCTGATCCATTTGTGCCAGCAGGTGCACCGGGTCCATCGTCCCAGCCTAGTCCAGCACTGCCAGCAGTAGAGGCCCCCATACCTCCACTAAGGCAATCAAACAGGCAGCGATGAGTCCCAACTCATCTGGGCAATGTCTATGGTGAAAATTGTGACCATGTTCAAATTGAATGAGACATTGCATGGGAGCGCCAATGGTGGGAACTAGCAGGACAAGGCAGGAGTCATGCTCCAGCCCTCTCTCAGGTCGAAGAAGAGGTGCCAGCTGGGCCCTCTCAACCACCAGTGGCAAGTAGAACTCCTCCTGCACAGACCCTGGATAATTTGGGATTAGAGTACATGACACCCCCTCAACCTCAGGAGTCTGAGATGCCATGGATTTGGCACCAGATTCCCAATGAGGAGCAAGGACAGTGGTTACCCAATTTGGGTACCCCATCATATTGGGACTCTAGAAGGGATAATTATGTTGCTGAAGGTGGAACAGATCTGATGCACCTTCTGCTTAGCAAAGCAGTTGCACCATCTACAGCGTCAGATCCTGTCCCAATCCAGTATTGCGACATTGTGTGCTTACCCAAGCCTGCACAATCAGAGTGGAGAAGTGCATGCTTGGAGGAACTAGAGGCCCTCCATAAACAGCATGTCTATGACATCGTAGATCTCCCTGCTGGCCAAAAGGCCATCAAAAATAGATGTGTTTTCTCCATAAAATCCGACAGACAAAAATGGGCCAGACTCATGGCCAAAGGCTTCTTGCAAGTTGAAGGCATCGACTACGATGAGATATTCTCTCCAGTGGTCCGCTACGAGACAGTGCACCTCATGTTTGCCCTGAGTGCCCTAGAAGGCATGTACATGACAGGACTTGACATAAAAACTGTGTTCCTGTACGGCAAACTAGATGAGGAAATTTACATGCATCAACCCAAAGGATTTGTCATCCCAGGTAAAGAGTGCAAAGTCATGTGCTTACACCGAGTGCTGTATGGCCTTAAACAGGCTGCCCTAGCATGGTGGAGAGAGCTAGAGGCATTCATGCGATCCATTGGATTCAAACGTGCCAGCTCAGATGCCAGCATTTTCATCTACAAAAATGGTAAAGACATTGTCATTGCAATAATCTATGTCAATGATGGCGTGGTCTTGGGGAAGAACAAACCCCTTGTAGAGGAAAAGAAAAATGCTTGTCTCAAGCATTGGGAGTGTCGGGACACTGCTCGTGTCACTGAATTCCTTGGTATGTGCATAACACAAGGTGCATCAAGAATCACTCTGAACCAAACAACCTACCTAGCCACTGTGCTAGCTCGGTTCGGAATGATGAATGCCAAGGCATCCCCCACTCCACTTCCCATGGGATATGTCCCTACAAAAAACCCTGATGAGCCTAATCCAGCTCTCAGAACTGAGTTTCAATTGGTGATCAGATCTTTATTGTACCTGATGCTCAGAACTCGCCCTGATATTGCCTTTGCAGTGATAAAGATGTCGCAATTCTTGGCTAATCTGAGTAAAGAACATCTCGATAAGGTGCATTACATAATGCACTACCTAGTCAGCACTCAATCATATGAGCTTATCTATAATGGCCACAGCAAACAGGGCCTCCAAGCCTTTACTGATTCAGACTGGGCATCTGACGTCATGAAACGCAAGTCCACAATGGGTTACTTTGCCACCTTAGCAGGAGGCATCGTGTGCTGGCAGTCCCATATGCAAAAAACTGTAGCACTTAGTTCCACAGAAGCCGAATACATGGCTCTCTCTGACACTTGTCAGCAGATAGTGTGGATCACATCCTTATTTTCCAAATTGGGATATCTCTTGAGTAAGGTGCCTATCTGCGCCGATAATCAGGGGTCGATCTTCATTGGATCTAACCCTGTTCAGGAAAGAAGGACTAAACATATCAACATTTGCTATCATTATACACGCGAATGTATCAAAGATGGCAAGGTCACAGTCGTCTTCATCTCAGGAACTGAAAACCTGGCAGATATGTTTACTAAAAATCTCGGGAGGCAGCTCTTTGAGAAATTTAGAAGCTCACTCGGAATTAAATTTGAGGTTCAAACTTAGTACCTATACATGGCACCTTGGATTGTAAAGCCCCTCCAGGTCGATGCCGGTACAGTTTGTAGGGGGGTGTTGAATTAAATCTGCACATGTGGCACCTATTCTGTGCCTCAGTGTAAGAACCCTTAAAACACACATATATGTAAATACATGTATACAAATATGTCATAATGACATGTGAACAGGAACCATGCGGTACACCACCCTTTTCTTCACCCCACTGAGCCTCACATGACCTGAGCCTCACATGACCATGTAGGCTCTCTAGGTATATAAGTACATAGAGAGTTCTACACCCTCTACCTAGTTACTTAGCACACTAACCAACTCAACAGGTAAGTAGTAAGATCTGTGAGCACTCTACACTGCACATAGCATGCTGCTCAACAACATCTTCAACTCTTGATCCTAAATGTGACAGATCTTACAGATCTTGTATTAGGCTGATTGGCTGAGTCTGAACCAAAAACCAAATATTAGAAATATTTTGTGCATCAAAAAACAAGCTTAAATATGGTTTTACTTTTTGGGTTGGGCAGAAGTTGCTGCCACCAGAGTGTTTGGGCTTTCCAGGGCTTGTGCACATGACCAAGCTGGGCCCTACACATCACTACCCACATTGACTTGGGGCTCATGGTTCCAAGTCAACTGACACTTTGTGTACTATCTTAGATGTAGTAGGACTGAACATTATGTAATATACAGATAGCATTTCAGTGAAGAGTTGTGTGGTTGTAAGCCCCACATTGGGCTAAAGGTCCAAAGTCAACTGAGGAGTTGAGCAATTGTAGTGGGATTAGGCATTGTTTGATGTATATGCAAGCTGGCCCATGCTGGAGTCAGGCTGTGTGAGCAAAGCAAGTGAACGCCATTGACTCCAGCATGGGTCATAAGCTTATATGCAGATGTGTGCAGATGTGTGCAAATGTATCATCATGTGATTAGGTAATTAATTTTAACAGTGACCACTACTTAAAGTCAAGTTTTGCTGTTAAGACGGAAGGCTTCTCCCTTGTAATAGAGCCAGATGGGGAACGGAATGCCCAGAACAATGGCAAGGCCTGCTAGCAACTGTAAAGAATTAACCCAAGATCGTGCATATAATTTTCATGCCGCAGCTAGAAACCACGTACGGAATTTCCGCCACCGGTCCCGAGCGCATCAAACATTTGCTGTCCGAAGAGAGGAAATGCAAATCCCATCAGAGACCGGAACACCTGGTAAACAAAATAGCGAACCACTGGCGTTAGTAATACATGAATTACTTACGGATGCCGCAGCGGATGCACTCGCGGCGAAGGTAAAAGCATCAACTACGTATAGCATGATAGGTAAGCTGAAAATGAATGGGGCATATTAGCACGTAAGCACCACTTCCATATATGGTGTCGTACCAGCTGGTCATCATCCCTAGATGTAAATATATCAATTAGCATGTTGTGCAGAGAGGATTACCGCTCTCTATCTTTCATCTCACCAAAACCAAAAATGCAAGAGCCGATGATCGGCATGATCCAGTCAAGTTTCGCTTGTGCAGACCAACCGTACCAGCTGCCAGCACGAAACGCAAGGACGAGGTCAGCGGAGTGAGCAAAGAATGTATAGGAACACATACAAGAGCCCAATCGGAGCGAACAAAGAACCAAAGAGCAGTGCGGGCATACGCATCTCCGGCTTTCCCTTGCCTCCGTTCTTGTCTGCCAACTGCCACACGATTAGCACATCGTCTTAGTGAGAACACACAAACCCAAGACTGACATGCTGGTAGATCTTACTTCCACACTTGGCGCTGAAAGACGTCGCCATGATGAATCCCAATCCTAGACCTAAGTATGCTAGTCCTTCCTTGCCTGGAGAGAAGCCGTATGTTGAACTTAAAACCTCTACGGCCGAAAGCGTTGTTAGCTTATATGATGAAATCTGGCATAAAGAAGCGCACCGGGAAACGTGGTAAACATAAGGTAATAGACACCTTCACATTGACGTTGATTATCTAGCATCTGCAACCACAAAAGTTTACTGACCATATACACTGGCATCAATTAATTCAGTGAGCCATATAATATCGGGAAGAAACAAAAGACGCACAAAGACATGTAAAGACTAAGTGAGAAGCAGATAAAGCTGCGGAATAGCAAGGTGACAGGCCTAAGCAAATTAATCCAGATGTACTGAAGCTTATTGTCTTGTGCTTGATTGACAAATGGCAAACCAGGCAAGTTTTCGGAATCAAAGGAAGGTATGGTGCGCCGACAACGGATAATTGGAGCATAAGTTTCCCTCAACAGGATCATACCAACTGTAGTAGCAAGGAGTGCGAACGCTGAAGGCAGAATATAGGCCGTGGAGGGATGAAAAGTTTGAGGCTCTCACCAGCGATGACAAGAAAAATGTATTTGATGCCCAAGGTCTGTGCAATAAAACCACCAGCAATGGGACCAATCACTGGTCCTATTATTCCGTTAGCTCAACATTTTTTCACTATCATCCCTTGAGTTTATCAACATACCAAGTATTGGACCAAGAGTATAAATTGACATAGGTAACGCGCGGTCGTGTTCAGAAAAGAGGTCACTAATGCTTCCCGGGCCACATGCGATGGGACCACCTCCCGCGAATCCAGCTGCATCATGTCCTAGATAATTGCAGCACATTCATGGGATAACTCACCCAGGAAGCGCAATCCAATGAGTGATCCTGTATTAGGAGCAAAGGCGCACCCAAAATTGCATCCTGCAAACAGTAGATTGCTGATATGGAAAATCTATAGGGCGTTTTAAATGTAGAAGATAACAAATAAACGAAGAAACCCAAACCCAGGTTCGACCATACATCTCGGAGAGTGGGGCAAAGAGAATTAGCTTTAACCCTGTCATTAGACAGTGATATCCAAAGGACAGGCAGTACTCACAGAAATAGCGAAAGAGAGCAAAAATATGCTCAATGTAAGGGCAAGAATTGTTCCGCTTGTAATCCCGTACTTGGTGGCTACCTGCGGGAGACCAGGAGACATCATCGAACTACCCAAAGGCGATAGGAAACTATAGAGCGATATCTAACATGTACGTCAAAAATCGTCAGGGTTTGTGGAACATGACTCAACGAACAATAAATACAACCGTCCACTTCTTACCCAGTGCCCAATTTCGTGGATTAGCAGGATCATTTTCCCAGTCATCTTGCGATGGCTGGATTTTTGGATCCTCCTTAACTTCGGGAACGGTAACTCCACCATAAACAGGCTGGTCCTCCGAAAGAACCATTCTGGAAGGGATGACGGTGGTTGGAGAAAAAACTAGGGAGGCCCGTCGACTGTGCATCGTGGTCAGCGAGAAAAATCCATTCGTTTACATAGATAAATGAGTGAGGCCACTGGGGCACGGATAAACTGAAAATCAAAGGGTCACCAAGCCCGTCAATAACTCTGACGAAACAGCAGGAAACAACTTCCCGTCATCTGTTTAATGCTACCGAGTGCCAGCGGCTATAGTAAGCACGTCGGGAGCATCAACTTTTCAGGGCAACTGAAAATTTGGCCGAAAACAACAGTTTTGTCGTGCGGACGTTTCACGTGGCCTAAATTAGGTAACCAGATATTTCGAGTGGTCCGAAACTACAAAGACCCCTCCTGAAATCGCTGAAACGGTAATTTTTGGCAACGTTTCCAGCTGAGTTAAAAAGCTGGTTACTCCCGATGTGAAGGAGACGTAAAAACACCCTATAAGGTCGTCCTTGCCATCCGGATAAAAATCGAGCAAAGTTTTAGCCATCCAAATGCGGACCTTAAATAATGGCTCCGGATAAGAACGTTTTGCAATTGGTAGAATTGTCTGGTACATCGAGGTCTGCGAGAGTGTTACAAATCTAATCTAAGTCCACATACTAAAATTCTGGGGGTGGATGCGACAGGCTGGAATCCAAGAAATGGAATCTGCAATTCCAACTAGTGACTAGAAAAACCGGATTCCATCCTACCTGGCCGGGGGTGAGCTGAGGAATGACTATGGGAACCCAAATTGAGAAGCAAGCCCAAAGGCGCTGTTGGAGGGGAATTTGCCTACTGGGAGTCCATTGACGATGGTCATCACGTCGCGAAGAATGGGGTAAGCGGAGGCACGCGGATGGGAGAAGAAGAAGGGCACGCAGGGGGAGTGACTTGACGTACGTTAGTGTAATTATCCAGTTCCAAACTGGTGAGTTGACGAAACGAGAACTATAAAACTAATGGTGAACAACACCAACACGTCCTACAGAGTCACGTGCAGCATGCGTTGAAAGCATGAGCCATCGTATGCAAACACAACAAGATGAGTAAACTCAAATATATGAGTTCAACTATGCTATATATGTAAGAAATTGGACTGCTACTTGACAGAGGGGCCAGACTAGCCCGTAAAAACTTGGGAACTTGGGCAACTTAACTTGGTTACTGCACCTTGGTGTGCAGTAGACTTGGGAGACAGGAAAATCTTGAGAGAGGAGCGTTAAAGTGGAGGATCAGAAAGGTTGCTCCATTCGAAATGTGGGAGGTCACCTATATACAAACAATCTAGCTACGAAGGAGAAACTGATTACGTGCATTCTCTCATGCCAACAGTCTGAACAACCAGATAATGTAAACTAAAAGGGTAAAGAAGTCAACGGGTCCAAAATGCAATGCAAAAGTCAAAAATAAACCATTATTCTTATGAGAAGCAGTTAAGGTGTTGCATCTTCAATCTTCATCTCGGGGCTCTCACAACTGGGAATGTTTTGGGGAGGAGCTATTGTTGGGTGCCTCTATTGACGATACATTGCCTGTGTCCCCAGCAAGCATGGAGGATGCCCACATGCAACCCCTCGACCCTACTGTCCAGTGATCCAACCCATCAATTTGGATTTTAGCTGGCCATAGTGTTGACACTTGACATCACAGATCATCGAAGCGAGAAGGCACAAGATGCATAGCTATGAAAGGCAAATGGAAATGAAATGAATATACTGGTACCATTCCTTCAAATCAGGTGCTGCTGACGATGCGGAATCTGATGAAGCAGAAGAATGTGACCACAACGCATGACTGACGCATCATGTGGATGAAATGTCATCCTAAAAATGAAACGGAAAACCTAAGAAATAAGAATCTCAGATAATAATTTGATGAGATAGAATATCAAAGAATCTAAAATGCTTCGAGGATGTGCCATGGCACTGAGCCATCATAGCACAGCAAGGGATCTCATGGGAAATTCCAGAAATGGTGGGGTTGACAAGTGAAATTTGTCACCCTACCACAGTGCATTGTAGTTATGATAAAAACTCACCCAAAGAATCAAGCCTTGGGAAGGCTTCTCTGTTGCCACTGAGCATGGGGGTTTAATGGTATCCCTTCGATGTGAATGGCTGCCAGGTAGTCCAGGCAGCACCAGTATTCCAAGAAAGCAAGCCTGTGATCACCAGCAACCAAATTTCTTCACCACATCAGGTGGCACTCCTGAGATCAAGTAAAATGTGGTGCCCCCCAGAAGCAATGGCCTGTAACATGAGGATAATGCTTGTTTGTCACCCAAAGACTTTGATTGATGCAATGGATGAATGTGGATTTTGTGAGCATGACCAGCATGCCATGTGTGTTTCAGTATGCTGTGATAGGATGATTCATCTCTAGTTCATTTTTTATGTAGTGCTTGTGAATAGCATAGATGGGGTCCAGTGGAGCTTTCTGCCATGGGATACATACATCATCTCTGTGAGCTTTTTGGGATTTTGACCATGGAAGATGCAGGTTGCAAGCGCCATTCAGTGCGATAAATTCTGCAATGTGGGAGAAAGTAGCATGTAAACGGGGGTCAAATTTCTTTAGCTTTTGCATAGGGGGTAGTAATTTGCCACTGCATACTTGGGTGAAGAATGATAGAAGGCATACTGCTTGAATACAGATGTCGAGACCAGATGTCCTGCTGAGCACCTCATTGAGATCCATGAACATCGAGATAGTAACTGGAGCCCTCTCAGGATGGAAAGATGAAGCTGGCCTAAGTTCCTCAACACCTTTAATAGTCTGATGCAACCAAGCTCCTCCCTGCCAGAGTAGTCCTTGCCTCTCGTGCTCCTTCTTGATAGTTGAGATCTTTGCACCCACTATCTTCCCTGCAAATCATCCTGCATAAGATGTGGCTCAAGCAATTAGAAGGTCCTCCTGGGCAGAAAGTACATTCTCATGGTTGATTCCCAAGCCGCTGCAAAAACCCAGCAACTTGTGCAGCCTGCCTGCATCCTTTCTGCATGTTGAACTGCTTACTGCAACTTCTTTTGCCCATTGTTGCAGTGCTGGTGGTATTGTCAGGGGAAAGTGTGGTAGATTAGTGTGTGGCACCAGGATCCATGATGTGTAGGGCTGTGGTCGACTGTAGTGGTGTGCTAACTGCCCACTGTGCTGTTGGGCCACCTGAGAGAGGCTGCTCCTAGTTTGCAAGATAAAGTAGGAAGTTCTGGTGGGAGGCATTGCGATGGTGTTTGGTGATTGTGGTGGTTGAAATAAAAACAGTCTGCATCTGCCCTATGTCGATATAATCAAACCAGTCATTGATCATGGTAATCTACTGCATTATGTACAAATCTTGCTAAATAAAAAAATATATTAGGGGGAAATGCATATAATGCTTTCTTATTAGCCAATACCCCTCTCGACAGGTCATCTGCAGGGTTCTCCAATGTGGGTATCCAGATTGCTGAAATCCAAAAACCACGCTCCTAAATAAGCTTGACGATCTCATGTAAAATGGTGTTTTGCTGGGTACCTCATGATCTGCCTGCCTTCAATGCACCCACCACCCCTTGGTTATCAGATTGTATAGTGATATGCATGCTGGAGAATTTTGTGATAACCAGTGTCTGAACTGCTAGCTCCACTGCTACCATCTCACCCCAAACAATCTCCTACCCCTCTGAGTTCCATCCTTCCTTGAATTGCCATGCTAACCATCTGCCATCAATAACCAATCTGATGCCCCATCTGATTGATGCATCCACAAAGAGCTTCATCTTTGATGGTTCTGGGTGGCAGATTATCTTCATTCCCCTACAAAGTCATCCTGCAAGCATCGCCTCCAAGTCCATATCTTCCACTGCCATTGCTGCAAGCTTATGCTTCACCTCCTGAAATTGCCCTGCTCTGAAACTGCCCTGAAACTTATAAGATAGTCACCATTCATACTCGACTATGTCACATGATTGAAATGTTACTTTGCATGACAAAATGAAAAAATGCATAAGGCTTCAAAACCAATATATTTTAACTAATTATAGGCCTAAGGAAAGGTGTAAGAAGTGCAAAAAATCAATTGCTTAGGCCCAGAATTTTGATTTTGGGAGGATTAAGAGACTGGTACAATTTTTTTCTTATCTATATATAGCTACCACTCAAATCCAGCTGACTCTATAATGCACAGGGCATTCCACACAATGCCTAGACTGAAGAAGATGAAGTTTCTAAAGAACGTAAAGGATTGGGCTACTGTGAATATTAAGAAAAGAAAGCAGGAGGAAGAAGAGGACAAAGAAAATGTAGGTCCATCACAGTTGTGTGACACATCAATTAATAGATCATGATCAGCTTCCAATGCATCATTCACCAAAAAAAGCAAGGCATGAGGCACCCAGTCCCAATGTGGGATAAGAATTATGCAACATACCTGTGTCAGTGGTTGTATTGATGTCACTATGTGAGAACATCATGTTGACATCACCTGTCACTGGCAGCGGAGACATCACAGCAAGAATGATGTATCAGTGTTGGTCTTAAGCCTTTAGGCTTACTTAAGGTTAAGGCTTAAAAACACCCTTAATTTAAGCCTTCATATGCACTGAGGAAATTGTGAAGCCTTAATATAGACTTAATATAGTCACACATAATAGTATCCTGCCAGAGAAAAAATTTGACAGCCTTCAAAAAACAATTGTATCTCATTATCGACCTCTACTATGCCACCTGCAAAGGGGCCACTCTGAAAATTTTATTATCAGGGTGAAAAACAGAACTCAAGCCAGTTCAAAGCTTACTGCAAGGGCCATATTCAACATCATTGCATTGTGAATGAGCTGATTGATGTTGACAAACTGGATTTGGAAGCTGACATTGATATTACTCAGGGCTGGTATAAAATAGGTTGGTTATGGCTTGACCTGTCATCAAAATGTCAACTAAGCATAACTTGTGGTGCTTAGCTTGTGAAAAAGGTGGGCATGTCCATGGTGAGAAATTGGCAATAATTGTACATCTCATCAGCAACAAAGCTTGTCCATATGCATCAAAGGAAGCCAAGAAAGTTGCCAAAATGGAATGAGGAGAGGGTGCAAAAGATGATGTGGCAGCCACAGATGCTGATGATGAGTCGGAAGGGTCAGGTGCACTGGTGAAAAAGAGAAAGAGAATCTTTTGAAAAGTTCAAGAAAGCATGAGGCAAACAGAGCTGAAAGTTTTTAAAGTGATCAGTATTCTGTTCAATGATGAGCAGGAAGAGCTTCTCCAAAATCAGTTTCTCCATGCAACAATATCTGCTAACCTCCCATTCTGCTGAACTGAGGATGCCAAAGTTATCAAGTTGTTCTTGCTCTTCCGATCTACAGCATGCAATGTTATTCCATCAAGATGAACCTTGGCTGGAAGTCTGTTGAACAAAGAAAGTCAGAGGGTTGAGAAATGTCTTGTGGAGGCATTAAAGAGAAAATACATTGTCCTAGCATGGACCAGATTGTATTGGTATTGACAAGCTGCTCGGACTCATATATTGAGCACCAAGGGAATCAATGTCACGACAATGTATGTCGCAGACTACTCGACTTGGCATAAGCAACTTGGACACCCATCCAAAGAGGCACTAGGGAAGATGCCTAATAGCACCATAAAATTCCCAAGGAATTTAATTATTCCTAAAAACAAAATTATATGTCCAGGGTGCGCTGAAGGGAAAATGACCTCAAAATCTTTTCCTGAATCAGATTCATGTGCAGAAAGACCCTTTGAATTAATACATTCCGATCTGAAGGAACTCCCAGTACTATTGTACCATAAACATAAATACTTTATTGTATTTCTGGATGACAAAACATCACATATCTGGGTCTAATGCCTTAAAAAGAAATCTGATGCTGCTGTGGCCATCAGACAATTTCGGGCAGTGGCTTTGACACAGTATGGTGCTACAATCAAGCACTGGCATGTTGATCCAGGGGGGGAGTTCAAAGATTGTGAGCTACAAAATGTGCTCAAGGACTTTGGCATCAAAATAGAGATGTCTGCACCCCATGTTCACCAACAGAATGGGTGCACAGAGTGTGCCATAAGGACAATAATGGAAAAGTCACAAACCCTGCGATTTACTGCATGTCTACCACAATCATGGTGGGAATTTTGCATTGAACATGCAACACACCTATACAACTGAACCCCGATAAGGCGCCTGAAATGGCTGACACTGGTTGAGGACCTGACAAAGGTCCACCCAGATCTAAACAATCTGAAGGTTTTTGGTTGTGGTGCTTACATCTACCTACCCAAGGAGAAGCGTCCAAACACATTGGGTCCTCAATCGGAGTTGATGACGTACCTTGGATTAGAAGATGGCATTAAAGCATACCGTTTCATGCGACCTAGTGGTGCAATATTCATTGGTGCTATGGCACTATTTGATGAAACGTTGTTCCCATGCTGTCCCAGAGCTAAAACTCCTGCCAATATGGACCTTGGTGATTTTCCACCTCCAGAACCAGAAGATGATGACCACTCATCTGGAACGGATGGCGATGATTCTATACCGCCACAAGATCTGCCCCTTCCTCCATCATCAGAAAATGATGATGATGATGTACCAAGTGAGCAAAAGGCACATAACGATGTGACAAATGCTCCTCCTCCGCCACCTCCAGTAACCACTGAGGACTTTTGTCCAAGACGTGATGATCAACAGGAATGGCAGCAATTGCCCCGTTGATCAGGCAGGCAGAGGAACATCCCAAACCATCTTGGCAATACCTATGGAGAGAAGCGACTCCCCTCTGACATAGAGAGAGACATTGCACGTGATCGATATTGGAAGAGATCTGTGGGTCAAGATTCGGATCATAACTGAACACGACCACAAACTCAACAGAAAGAACCGGTTGCTGGACCAAGTTTGGCACCCCACGAGAGTGTGCCCGATTCCAATGATCAAGAACATGATCACCCAATGGGGGAACCGGACGAAGCAGGTTATATTACAAAGATAACCAAGGAAGGAGGAGATAAGCTTATTCGCTGGCTGTTATCAAAAGCAGTCAAACCATCGAGCGAAATAAGCCAAGTTCCAAACCAATTTCGCGATATTGCGCGCCTACCATGGCAGCAGCAACGTGAGTGGAAACAAGCTTGTTATGAAGAATTAGAGGCTCTTCGTAAACGACAAGTCTATGACATCGTCGATCTTCCACATGATCGAAAAATGATCAAAAATAGATGGGTTTTCTCCATAAAATCAGATGGAAGAAAATGAGCCAGACTCATGGCCAAAGGCTTTTCACAAGTCGAAGGTGTTGACTTTGATGAGATTTTCTCACCGGTAGTCCGCTACGAGACCGTATGCCTCATGTTTGCACTTACATCTCTAGAGGGCATGTATATGACTGGCCTAGATGTAAAAACCGCATTTTTATATGGCAAACTAGATGAGGAGATCTATATGGATCAACCCGAGGGTTTCAGACTCAAGGGAAAAGAGCACAAAGTATTGCGCTTACGCCGAGCATTGTATGGCCTTAAACAAGCCTCACTTGCATGGTGGAAAGAGCTAGAGGCATTTATGCACACCATTGGGTTCGTGCGCACCAGCTCCGATGCCAGCATTTTCATACACAAGGACCCTAAGACAGGCAGCATTGTTATTGCACTCGTCTATGTTGATGATGGCTTGTTCATGGGGAAGAACAAGAAACTTGTGGATGAAAAGAAAAATGCTTGTCTAAAGCATTGGGAGTGCCGTAGTACTGAAAAAGTCATGGAATTCTTAGGCATGCACATCACCCAGACTGCAAGCAAAGTCAAACTCGATCAAACTGAATATCTTGCCAAAGTGCTTGAGAGATTCGAGATGACAAATGCCAAAGCAACCCCCACTCCACTCCCGACTGGTTACAGACCATTGGAAAACACAGCAATGCCCAATGCGATGCTTAGATCAAAATATCAGTCTGTGATTGGATCTTTATTGTATCTGATGCTCGGAATGCGACCTGATATCGCTTATGCGGTAATCAAGATGTCGCAATTCTCGGCTAATCCTAGCCAAGAACATCTAGACAAAGCGATGTATATCATGCGCTATCTGGTGGGAACCCAGAAATATAACATTGTCTATGATGGTGAGAAGTCCGAGGGGCTACAGGCCTTCACAGATTCTGATTGGGCAGCTGACACTATCAAACGCCAATCTACAACAGGTTACTTTGCTACTCTAGTGAGTGGCATTGTGTGCTGGCAGTCCCGTTTACAAAAAACTGTAGGACTGTCATCCACAGAAGCCGAATATATGGCTCTCTCTGACACTTGTCGACAGATAGTGTGGATAGAGTCCTTATTCCAGGAACTTGGATATGTACTGAAGCGCGTACCAATCTGCACTGATAATCAGGGATCCATCTTTATCGGATCAAATCCAGTTCAGGAAAGAAGGACCAAACATATAGACATTTGCTACCACTATATGTGCGAATGCATAGAAAATGACAAAGTCACGGTCGTTTTCATTCCTGGAAATGATAATCCAGCTGACATGTTCACAAAGAACCTTGGCGCTGTCTTATTCAGGAAATTTAGAGACTCTCTTGGAATTACTTTCAAGATTCAAACTTAGCTGCTTAGAGCACTGTACAGTTTGAGGGGGGGTGTTGAAATTAAACCTAATACATGCTGCATACATGAGGCCATGCATGCAGCACACACATGTTACTGCGCTTACTGCGCATACATGTGGTAAACACATTCCTGAGTCATGTTACATCCTTACTATTATGTATATAAGGAGAACCTGTACCGTAGTAGATATACAGTGTGTTCTTACCTCTGCTAAACCCTAGCTCTAAGACTAACTAAACCCCAGGTAGGTTATAAGAAACGTGTCGTCTCTTCCTCTGTGCAGCGTATGTAGTCTGCTCCAACACTCATGGTGTTGCAGGTTGTGACAGGTTTGAGTTGTGATGCATCTCATATCATGTTCAATTCTTCTAAGCTCTTTGGCTATGAGTTGACAGCATTTTTATCAACTTTTATGAGAATCCATTTGTTGTTATACTCTGTGAAAAACATGTATCTGACTGGTGCTGTAGTATTTTATGACATACAATGATCTAATTAAGTAAAGTGGATGTTATTTTGCATGGTTATCTGGAGTGTTCATTCTTAAAGTTCCTTTTGTGCTAAAAATTACTATGCCCACATTAAATACAGTTAATTACAAGTTTCTTTGCATTCTTTATGATGGATAAGTCTGACAGGTGATTGGTGAAAGAATTGAACACTATATCATAATTTATATGTGGATTCAAGTGTTGAAGCAGTATAAGAGAGTTAAATAATTTTCTACTATAGCTGTTTCTCATCTTTGTCTTAGCTACACATAGTTTATTCAAGTGCCACTGTAGTTTTTAAACACCATACAAAACCTGTGCTTATAACCTGTACCTGCAGGTATGGTGTTTGTACAGGTATGGTGTCACAGGTGACAGGTGTGGTATTGCCAGTGAAACCCATGGTGTCACCTGTGCTACACCCTATGCCTAATGGATTCCTACTGTTGCTGCTGTCATGACTTTGATGACAACAAACACCGGTCTATCAGCACAACACCCAAAAAGGTTATTGATGGGGTCAGGAAAGCATGTACCATCGTGAACTCCTCTTCCATGAAGACCCTAGCACAGTGATTGAGGTGGATAAATCTGATGACCTTCGGGGTGATACCAATCTTCATAATGCAGAACAGGTGGGCTGGGATGGATTGGTTGGGGATCTTGCTGATGATGAGGGATTTGTTGATCATGATGAAGATGATACATATATTTGTGCAAAATGTACTGTAGAGGGGCCCTGTACATCACTACCCCATCCATTGTGGTGTGGGAATGGGATTTTCGGTCTGGATCTTTGTGGAGATGTGTCGGAGTGTCAAAATACAGTGCGTAGAGATGGTGCATTCTCGGTCATGTATTTTGAAAAGTCGCGAGGTGGAGAGAAAGGTGAGACCGCAACGGTACACTGCACTTCCACTCGCTGAGTCAGCTGTCATTGAGTCCTCCGGACTCACGGAAGTCCCGCACCACAGCGGATGGGAACGAGATTAGTACTTACCATCTGTGTTAGAATTTCAGTGAGGTGTTATCCTTCTAGGTAGTACAACCGATGGATGTACGCTACTTACTGTAGCAAGAAATTATATACTTGCATATTTAATATGATATTACATAAGATAGTAGGGGGGTTCAAAGCTGGTCGCATGCGCATGCACAGCCCGCATACGCATACGCCGAGGCCAGCCGTAGATTACATAACATAGGTATTCAGGCTCCGATTACCATCACCATTGTCGCGCTGCTTGCGCGTCTTTGCTCTGCATCATATTTCCTTCTCTCCTCTTAATTTAATCACTATCCACTGTCGTTACTCCTTATCTTTCCATATACCACTCTTTTACAATGCCACGAGGCAAGAAGAACATCAAAAAATCCACCATTCCTGAACTCCCATGGTCCGAGAACAACCATGCGTTCACTTGGTGATTGCTCGATGAAATTGCCAAGGATGCAAACTACAAGGTCCTTTTTGGGAAAAAAACCAAGGATGAGGTTTGTGTAGTACTACCTACTGTGAGGTGAGATCTCACAAGTGCCTATTTTTTCAGAACACAAGTGGTGAAACAAAAGTCACGGTGTACCATCGCATCGCCGCCGTTCTCTTCCCGAAACTCTATGAGCAGGACGAGAACACCATGGGGGATCGTGTTAAGAGTAAACTCAAAACGTACGTGCTCTGATAAGGCTCAAAACTGTTGTTACTGAGAAATTTTCTCTCCAGACTGACTAAGGCATATCGCAAACATGCTGTTCGCTTGCGTAGGACTGGCGACAGCGTTGGCAACCCTGATGAGGATGAGGAAGGTGCCAATAGTCCTGTAGAGAGTCAAGAAATGATTTAGGCCTCTCGGATCCCTGGTTCCGGCCCCGATGATTCCACCCCGGAAGCCGACATGAATATCTGGAGTGCGTGGTTCCTGATTATTCTAAGTAACAGATAACATTCCAACATCCCTTTTCAGAGCAAATTGAAGCTGTCTTCCCGTTCTTCCCTGTGCTCCACCGCATCTTTGCCACCCGTCCTAATGTGGTCCCCATCTGTGCAACCACTGCACTTGGACCTCGGGGTCGCGAGACTGTCTGGTATCAGCCACCAACTGCTACTCAGGCTCCCCCTCAGCCAATCATAGATGACTTAATTGATCCTTCACTCCGCACAGCCCAGGCCAGCCCTCCTGCCTCGCCCTCTCCTCGTTCCTTTGGGGATGATATCAGTGATATGGTAAACACTGCACCACCTGCCTCTCAGCCTATTCCGCACAGTGAGAAGAAGGTTCGTTCCGCAAAGCCATAATGAGATTGTGTAGGATAATGGCGACAGTAATCCAATGTAGCGCACGTCCATGTTCTAGATTTGAATTGATAGAGACTCGTAGACCACGCAGACATTGAAAGCGGCCCTTGAGTGCACCCATGCAGTGCTCAGAACGAACATGGAGAGATGACATGATTCGGTCAAACAGTGTGTTTGCAGGATCTAGCGAGGCTGGGCGTTTGTGAACTGGGATTGTATGAGTCGTGACTGCATAGGCCGAATCTGTCCATGCAAACTCTTCACCTTCAAAAAGAAGCTCGGGATGCACAACAGCAGTGGTGTGTTGGAAAGCTGCAGCATCATGGGCAGATCCTGTTAATCCATGAGAGAAGTCACAGATACGGAGATTTGACGGCGTGTTGCCAATCTGCCAAGGACTCATTAGAAGAAGATCATTGAGCACATTTCCAATCATAACGCACCTGAACATTGAGACCGTAGTTGGATTTATGGGTGTAATATGCATCACCATGGAGCCCAGGTCTTTCAGCTAACACGACAATCGTGCCATCATACATCAACCATCCCTCCTGCCACAACCCTTTGAAGCCTAGACGGTTATCTATCCACTGCTTCTCCACCTCTTTCTCCTCAGGTGTCAACCTTCGGACAAAGAGATCATACAAACTTTCGATCGCAGTAAAGCATCGTGACATATAATTCTCCACCAAACCTTCACCACAACCTGCTATCTTCGATAGATCTTCCACAGAAGCACCATTCCCAGAATGGCCCACGCGATAGAGAGTGACAGCAAGTTGCTTCTCCACTGGTGTTTGCCCAAGGTTCGAGTGATTGGTGAAGACAGGGTGATCCTGGATGAGTGTGAGGATTGTGTGGAATACCAAGGGTGTAACATGAAGCATAGAGACAAAGCAATGGTGGGTATCAGGATTTTGGGCATACTGCCAAACGAGATGAAGATTTCCGGCTTTCGGGACAGGATGACGACCATTGATGTAGCGCATTTGTTCGATCGCGAGGATGGAGGCAACATCAATGCCAAACTGCAAACAGATCTCCCTAAGGTCCTTGGGAGGGAAAAAGATGTGACGAGTAATCATAGACAGAAGATATGCATTAACCGCTTCATCGTGAACCGATCTGGCGGGCATCTGGCTGGGCAGCAGGTAGGGTTACGCGGTGGACGCGTCTTGAGGCACGCGGGAATGCAGCGGAGAATGAAAACGGCAGTTTTACATAAGCTCGGCGTATGCGTATGCGGGCTGCGCATGCGCATGCGACCAGCTTTGAACCCCCCTAGTACTAATGCCCGACACTGAGCCTCCGAGATGTGGCTGATTCAAATCCCAACAATCTGCAGCTGAGCTAGGACTCATGATCATTTCAAGGTGATATAATCAGATACACTGGACCTTTGGATGGCACTTCTGGCGACGGGCCTTATAAGTACAATGATAGGGGTAAGGCATGCGTCACCTGAGCGGAGCATACTGGATATTTTGAAATCACGATATAAGAATGTATTTAGGCTTCCAATATTCTGACAAGATGTACCAAACTCCTCGCATTTCAGCGTCCTTTCGCAACTTTTCAGCACGGGCTACTATAGCGACAGGGTCGATTCGTATCCCCGATCGCCTTGTCGGCGTCAAGGAAAAGACGACTCCAATTTTCAGTATTACCAGGGAACGAGGCTTCCTCCCCCGAGAGGTCAGTCCTTTTCCCCCCGGTTTTTCATCTTACCGTCTGAGTTGTGGGTAACAGGATCCCATTTCCACGCTCCCGCCTGCTTTTGGAGCGATAGGATCTCTTCTAGAGCGTATGACCATCCGTCAGCTCGATGGATCTCCTGGTTTGCTTGCTAGGGGACAATTCGGTGATGCCGTTAACACCGAGCTCGGGAAGCTTGGCTTGGATAAAGAGGTACAGAAAGTCGTAGACGCAGGAGATCAAGTGCGTTTCACAACGAACACATTTCCGCAATATCACTAACGACGTACAAAAACAGAACTTGATCTCGGCGCTCTTCAGAGACTACAGGTTTGTAATGGTTTTTCTTCTTAATAGCCTAATCGATCGGTATTCAGTTTCCTAACCTCTGCGTACCTTCTTGAACCTGTGGATCTTGCCTTCCGCGCTACCGGAAAGTATGTGCCGGGCAGAGCCGTTTTGTCATACGAGCTTGCAAAACCAATGACGTTGCTTGCAAATAAACTTGGACAGTTCCCTTACATGGAATATGCTAGTTCCTACGCACTTCGTGGGCGCTCTCTTTTTAATTCAAGTAAGAAGCCATTCTAACGATTTTAGTCTGCCTTTGTAGAGAACTGGGCTCGTAAAGATGTTTCCAAGGGAATCGAATTCGATAACCTTCGCCTCATTAGGGCTTTTGAAGATGCGGAAGGGAGTGAGAAAGGATTCATTCTTGTGCATGTGTAAGTTGTCTTTGCCCTGTTTCTCCTTCCACCTTTTTTGACAGTCGCAACAGAGATATGGTCGCACATTCCGGGAAGCTAGTATCCGCTGCAGAGGACACTCTCTTGGCTGTTGCAAACAAGACAAGAGGTGCATTCAACGATGCCCTCGAGAGACTTTATGAGTCCTACAAGACAGTGAGTAACTTTGACTTTATGCACTAAAAAATTTCACATCCTTCTTTCAGATCAATCTTTCGATGGACACTATGTGGGGACGGTCCAAACCTGCGTGCGCTTTATTTCCGAAACCATTCTCCTCGATAGATCTGATGTTTATGTTTTGATCAGGGACTATCTGAACTTTCGCAGCTTTATTTTTGGGACCGCTCCAAAGGATGGCAATCCCATGTTTCCCAATGGTGTTGTGTACGCAGGCGTTGGAGACGAGAAGCCGACTTACTTTAGGGGCGAGAGCGGTGCGAATGATTCGTCAGTTTTTCTATCTATCCATGTCAAGATGATCGACTGATTAGGTACATACGTAGAATGATCCCGCTCGGTGATAATCTTTTGGAGAGTTAGTATCTCTCTCACATATTGGCAAATTCGATGCTGATGGTGTTTGTATCGGTAGTCACGGCCAAGCTTCCCAACAATGAGCTTACCGAAGTCTTGCGGGATTTCAGGGAATAGTACGTATTGTAAGTACCAGTGTATCCAAATTCCAACTGACCATAACTGGTAGCCGCCCTCCCAATCAACGCAGCTACATCGCCTCAGTCGAAGTACGCGCAACTCGTGCTCGTGTCAAGGAGTTTGCTTTTGCTGATCCCAGGAGCCTTGCGTTGTATATTCTGAATGCTGATCAGGTCAGATGTTCGGAGTCGTTCTTGCAGCAATATCGCATCTGATGGTCCCCCAACACTTGGTCAGATCCGCGAGTTTAGGGACCGTCATTGGCGTTTCACCAAAGAGTATATTATCCGCCGAAGTTCTTATGAGGTTGCTACTGGAGGCTCGCCAATTTTACGATACCTCCCCCAGGTATAGTTTTGCCCCTACCTAAACTTTCTGGAGCTCAAAATCCTTCCTGACTACTAGAACCTGAGCACGGTCGTTGCAGTTCTCGATGAGGCGTGCAATGTCCTCCCTGATGCTCCTGTGCTCCTTTCCCAGGGCCTCAGTACGCAGCTAGTCGACCTCGTTGAAGGATGCCGTGCACGCTGCACTGTCCAGAAGCGTGTCCTCGAGAGGGAGATGGAGGTCTGGCAGATTGTTGAGGAGCAGAAGCGCACTGAACTTTTCGCGCAGAAGGAGAGAGGTGATAATACGAAGATGGCGGTGGGAGAGATGGATATGGGGGAAGCCAAAGGGTTGCAGCGAGGCAGTGTTGGTAGCGACCGGGGTGGATGATCAACGAAACACTGCTTTGGGTGACGAGGAGTTAGAAGTAGTCACATAGGTAAGCTACATTTTATCGAATGATACGACCTATCGAACGCAGACAATGTATCAAGTGATACGGGTTCAGTGGACGCCGTCGAACACTCATAGCATATAGTACCAACTATATAGTAACCAGTCAATGAACTATTACATTGCTTGCTGTACTATATAGTAGACGTAGCATTATAGTAAGTATATATGGAGGAATCGGCACCGATATCGGCTTAGGAATGGCATCGGGATCAGGATCGGGCACAAAACATTCAGTGTGCCTTGCTGACGGGAGCCGTAGAATGACCATTGACAATGAGATAATTATTATAAGTTCATGTATAGTATATACTGAAAAATCGGTACTGGCATCACTTAGGTACATCGGCATCAGGGATTGGGTACAAAATGTTCAGTGTGCCCCGCCGACAGATAATTATTATAAGTTCATGTATAGTATATACTGAAGACTCGGCACCGGCATCACTTACATACATCGGCATCAGGGATTGGGCACGACATGTTCAGTAGGCCATGACAACAGGAGCTATTCACAAGTTAATTATTACAAGTTCATGAATAGTATATACAGAACAATTGGCACCAGCATTGGCTCAGGATTGGGATCGGGATTAGGCAAGTGCATCGGCATTATCATAAGTTCATGTATAGTATATACATGAAATAAATGTGCATCATTCATCATCCGTAGTGTCCATATCATCAGAGCTAGACAACCAAGTGTCATCAACATAACCAAAGTCCACATGACTATAGGTGGGCAGTGTGATGTGAGAAGGAGTGGGGTGCTCTATCTGGGAGATGCTGGGGGACTGTCCACTAAAATTATCCTCTGAGTCAGTATCGCCATCGGCATCGGCATTGGCACCAGAATCTGTCTCTGATGATGAAAAGGAAACATCAGCTGCATCAGATGCAGTGGGAAAGGCTGTTGAAATGGGATTGCCAAGTGAAGATGCATCACGATCAGATTCACCACCAGAGCTAGCAGAATCTGTCCCCAATGATGAGAGGAAAACATCTGCCACATCAGCTGCAGTGGCAAAAGCCGTTGGAAGGGGATTTTGGGGTGGAGATGAAGGGGTAGTCGATGATGAGAGGAAAACATCTGCCACATCAGCTGCAGTAGCAAAAGCTGTTGGAAGGGGGTTTTTGGGTGGAGATGAAGGGGTAGAATTGGCAAGGTAAAAGTCAGCGACATCCAAGCTGGTTGGGGAACCACCCACTATGGGCAGATGATGAATCAGTATCGTATGCCATGGCTGCCTGAAAGGTGGTGGGATCAGCATCATTTGCTGCATCATCTTAGCCCTGCCATATCATGTGCACATTGGCATTGGTGGTGGCATCAGGATCAGCATTGGTGGGAACAGGATTGGCATCAGGAGTGGGAACAGGATTGGCATCGGGAGCAGGAATGGGATCGGCATCGGCAATGGGCACAGAATTAGAATGTGCTGACTGGTTGGATTCAGTAGTTGAAAAATAGAGCGCAGCATCGATGCCAGTTACCATGGGTGGTCAACTGTAGGCAGCTGAGCCAGCTGTTGGGAGACTTGGTGTGACTGACTACTCCTTTTAGTTTCCACCATCAGGCAGAGACCCTGCATACCCAGAATGATGTGCCCTTCCCTTGCTCTTGGTCGCCTGGTTAATTGCCAAGACATCATTCTCTGTGATGTCAACACCCCAGGTCCACTTGTGGGAGGTGGGGGGAAGGGCCTTCAGGCACTCGAGTTCAGCCTGTGCATGTGCTTCCACAAGTTGCAATTGTCTTCTTACAGCTGATTGCTTTGAAGGTCCCCCAGCATGTCAAGGGTTTTTTTTTAATGCCGGTACTGAAGACAAAAGTCCATGGTTCAGCCTGAAGCTCCTTCAGCAGGGCGAGCTCATGAAGCACATGAAACCCTGCCGCTTTCCTGACATTGACATTGAGTGCAGCATCTGCTGACAATTCGCAGCCATTTATGAAATTATGTGTACTGCATGCTTCATTGAATATATCATCAATGAGAGCATGCAGGTCGATGCAAGATCGGCAATCGACTTGGCAGTCAGCATCGGCTTGGGCATCGGGAGCATTGGGTGTAGGCTGGCTATCAGTAGGAGTCGAGCTGACTGGGGAAGGGATATATTGCTGATAGCAATCAAGGCACTCATTCAGAGTGTCAATGCCTAAAATCCTTGCTGGGTCTGGTTCCCTGACATGTCTCCACCAATCACATGCATATGAAGATACAAGGTGGCTCAGACTGTCCATCGCGACACCATCATCCAACGTGGCCAAGAGAGATGTATGGAATCCAAGGGGTAGGTGATTTAAATTGACGTCGGCCAAACTGTCAGCCAAGGACCGCAGGAGGATTGGCACATCGATTATCAGGCTGATGCTGGCAGCGGTACCGATCCATGACATGACAAACATCTGTGATATTTTTTAGATATTACTTTTAAAAAGATCTAATCTAATCTTACAAGTTCAGCATACAGAATTTTTTGCATCCATCATTGTTTGATGACATTTCCCTGCTTGATCTCCAACAAAACAGCCTGGAATCAGGACTCTGCATACCAAATAATTTCCTGTGTATGCATTTGAAGTGGAACTTTTGGCTCCAATTGCAAAGAAAAAGGGTTGAAGATCTAGACAGTTTTGTTTGCCATACTGATCGTGGTTAATGATCAAGATAATTGAGTTTACATAATACAGGATAGGTCATAGAGGGGAGATATAATTGACATTTGTTGATCTAAATGCTTTGTCAGCCCTCAATGCCAATTCATGCCATACAGCCTGCTGATGATTAGCATAGGCTAGGGGGCTGGGAAGGGTGTTCTCAGAGTGGGAGGCTGACTGCCACAGTTGGCTTTGATAAATGAAATACTGCATGGTCCACTGCATTTCATATGTGACCAGTGAAAATTCCTCCCTCCATCTATCTCTGAGCCCATGATCGAAGCCAATAGATGTGCCTGACTATGAAAAATGTTAGTGAAATCGAAACGAATCGCAACTAAAGACATTTACATTCCCAAACTCAGCTGGCATTGGCATTGGCATCGGCCCCAACCCCACTCTCCTCATCGGCAAAGACACCAGTCCAAATGTGGGCATTGTGCCAAATCCAGGATAGATGAAGAGTAGTGGAACCAGGTACATTCAGCTTCAAAATAGCAGTACTGGCATGAAGGTCATCCTTCGTTAACTGCTGAAACATACTCAATGTCTCAGCATTGCAATTCAGTGCCAGCAATCGGCTTCAGCAATGGTTATACATTCTGGCATGCGAGGTAATTTTGTTCACCAACTCCCAGACAATGGCTCATGACTGGGTGCGAACTCCCTTTCGCAGCACCGCTCGCATGATGTGTGAATACTGAAATGACTTGTCAGCAATGAGCTCCCACAGCTGATGCAGGAGCCAGCTTGCCTGGTTCTTGTGGAGGTTAATCTCTACATTAGCGAGATCACCATTACAGGGGAGGTATACTTGTTGGTCCTCAACTGGAATAGGGTGGCCCGAGGATTTGAAGGACCCGATGCAGCTAGAGTGTCATCTTCAGCTGGGTCTAGTTCATTGGAGGAATCAAATTCGGCTTCATTGTCATGCCTGATTCGTGAGGGAGCAATCTCATGATCAGCAATGTTGGCAGAGTTTCATAAATGTTTTAAGGTTACCATGTGGGATGTGAGAGCTTTTCTTTCCCATTCAACAGATTTTGTATCAGAAACATGCAGTGATTTACCAAGTCGACGGACTTTGTCTCATAATTCAATCCTGTCACATGTCAATGATGGGATGTAATGGAGAGACAGTCCAACTTACTGCATCTGTTCAAAAATGATAGCAAAATCAATCCACTCTTTAACAGGGAATTGAACTAATGCCGATGCTGACCCCAATGCTGACATTAGTGCCAATGATGCTGATGCTGATCCCTGAGTGGCATACATATCCATTACCTTTGCATTTGTTAGCCTCAGGGATTCTGCAGACATCACTTCATCCTCCCATCTTTCGATTGCCTGTTGGCCAAATGCTTCAGTCTCCGCATAGTGCTGGCCAAGTAATGTGGAGACCTGCAGGGCTTCTCGAGATTTTGAGCACAGTCTAACTGTCATGCCAAGCATTTTTTTGTGATTTGAATCTGTAGCATGATCATCAAGCATTTCCACTCGATGTGCCAAGGTCGCTGTTCTGACTGTCGGGGAAATGGAATTCAGTGATGACCACAGAGACTCAAGTATTTCTCCTGCTACAATGCCTGACCTGGGAATGAAGGATGGAGCATAGCGAAAAAAGCATTCATCCTTGTGGCCATAAACATGCAAAAGCCCAATGGCCTTGTCAATGGTCAAGCCGGCCAGCAGATGGGCACCAATATGGTCCAGAATGTGGATGATGTACTGGCAGACAATGTCATAAATGAGCATGACTCCCTGTTGAGGGTCAACCCTGGTGATCTTCAGCGCTTGAAGGAAAGCAAAGTCGACATTCTTTTGCTGTTCTCCATGAAACAAGTCTACCAATGCATTGGGTACATAGCAGCCATGCCGTGCACATGCAATGGCCACCAGTCCAGTCCTATCACATGCCTTCGATGCCAGAAAAGCATTCACAAGGGCTAGGAATTTGTTTTCACAAGGAGCCTTCTGGAAAACTGGATTATGATCAGACCAGCATTGGCATTGGCATCAGTCATTGGCAAGGAATGGTACCTACTGTTAATAATTCTATGGCGGCTTGGAGGAACTGCTTGTATTCAGCTTGATTTGGGGCCATCCCACCTCCATTCCATAGCCATATATCATCATCAGCATTTTTCTGCCAAACATGATCAGCTTTGAAGTTGCCATCAGCCACGAATATGCATTTAAAAACAAATCTGATTTCAGCATGATCGTTTTAGATACCGGTGTAGTATTTAGTCACTCACTGGGTTACATTGTCCTTCCAATCTTCCAATATATTTATGCCGACTTGAGGACAGGCCGGACAAAAATTGGCAAGTGATCCTGGTTCAGAATTCAAAGGATATTTTTGATTGTGTCCATACCCCACCCACTTCAATCTTTTCATCCAACGCCATAAGTGGGACATGTGCTGAAGCTTGTGGTAGAGATTGACCACTTCGGAAGGCCTCATCAGCAATGTTATGCACTGAATCAACTGGTAAAACTGATAGGCCAATGCCTTTAATTCCAGATTACAAAGCTGAAAATGGTCTAGGACCTGCACAGTGAAAAGAGTCCATATTTTGGTAAAGCTGGTGGGTAGTAAGTTACTGGTTACTAGGTCCAAGGGAATTTGGTGTTCCCCCTGACACTGGCAGGTAACCATTGCTAAGTGATGTATTCCATTTGTATGCACCACACAGATATAATTGTTGTTCAACGCATCGGCTGTCGGTAGTGAGGGGCTTGGAATGGCATTGGCAGTTGGCAGTGCCATGGTCAGCTCAGCATTAGCAGGTTGATTAGGATTAGGCAAATATGGATCAAACCCATAGATATCTTCATCGGCATCTTCAACTTCATATTCATCATTGCCATCAAAGAAGTCTTGTAAACTATCCTCGACATCAATATTCTCCTGTCCTTGATGCCTAGGGTGTAGCACAGGTGACACCATGGGTTTCACTGGCAATACCACACCTGTCACCTGTGACACCATACCTGTACAAACACCATACCTGCAGGTACAGGTTATAAGCACAGGTTTTGTATGGTGTTTAAAAACTACAGTGGCACTTGAATAAACTATGTGTAGCTAAGACAAAGATGAGAAACAGCTATAGTAGAAAATTATTTAACTCTCTTATACTGCTTCAACACTTGAATCCACATATAAATTATGATATAGTGTTCAATTCTTTCACCAATCACCTGTCAGACTTATCCATCATAAAGAATGCAAAGAAACTTGTAATTCACTGTATTTAATGTGGGCATAGTAATTTTTGGCACAAAAGGAACTTTAAGAATGAACACTCCAGATAACCATGCAAAATAACATCCACTTTACTTAATTAGATCATTGTATGTCATAAAATACTACAGCACCAGTCAGATACATGTTTTTCACAGAGTATAACAACAAATGGATTCTCATAAAAGTTGATAAAAATGCTGTCAACTCATAGCCAAAGAGCTTAGAAGAATTGAACATGATATGAGATGCATCACAACTCAAACCTGTCACAACCTGCAACACCATGAGTACAGGTGTGGTGTTGCTACAGGTACAGATATACCAACCCATACCTGCACCTGTGCTACCTGCAGGCAAAATACCACAGGTTAACCTGTACCTGTGCTACACCCTATTGATGCCAGAGGGTATCAAGGTGATCAAAAAATGCTCAGTCAGCCCCAGTTTTATCTTCAGCCCCGGGTGCCTCATCGGGGCCGATTCCATCTACTGAGAGGTCTTGTTAGGCTCATGATGATTCAAGAGGAATGAATGACATGTATGACTATTAATATTGTACTATCAACCTTGTGTGATCCTCATGTGATCCTCATGCCAATGATATGTGCAATGATATGTCATGCCAATCTCTTCTTTCCTCCACATCAATCCCCTCCAATGCTGCCTGAGCCCTCACAGACCCTGCAGTTGAGACAGTACTGGAAGGGGAGCAGATATACAGTCAAGGAGCAGAAAATAATTGAGCCTTATAAAGTGGCATTCCAAATGCAGGACTCGAAAGCTGGCCGAGTGAAGATACTCAGGAGTAACATTCTCCCTGCAATATTCAATTACTGGGTGTCAGTTGACAAGGCCCCAAAGGATGATGAGGAGAGTCATGCTCGTGCCAAGGTAGACTCTCAAGCATGTCAAGGATGTAGTATTGATCACATCGCCAGGAACTAACAACCTGGCTTTCCAAACAACTGGCAAATGACCAAAACCTCCTCACAGAAATCCAACAACTTCCAAGTAAAGTGGTTGGAAGACATTTGGAGCTTATACCAGGACCGAGTGTTCCAACAGATTGCAAACCTGTTAAATGTTGAGGATGCCACCACAAGTACACCTGGATGGTTCCAGATGCTACGACTGCCAGCTATCAAGCATGTTTTCAACAACATGACTGCAGAGGAGAAAGCAGTCCTTGACACTGAGCAGGAGAAAGTGATGCAGGAAGGATATCCCAAGCAGATGAAGCAAAGGTAAGTGAATGCCGACATGGAGGCCAATGCCGATGCTGATGCCAGAGATAACTAATATTTCACAGTCTCGCAGAGAAAAATCTGCTTAAGCATGTGGAGGAGAGTGCACGACAACACTGGCTAGAAATGGGTGTGCTGTCCATGACCTTCACAGCTTATACTGCACCTAATGGATTGATCATTGTCGATGCATGAGTGTCCGAATCATTTACTGCCAATGACCTGCCAATGCTGATCCCGATGCCAATGCTGACTCCAGTCATGAACATGTTACCTCTCTGATGGGCACCCCTGGACAATCATTTCTCAATATGTACGATGCTCAGGTCTGGGACCTGAAGCAAAAATTCATGATCTATCTGAAGAATTTATGCACACCAGACCTGACTTCAAGGGAATCTAACGCCACAATAACCTGACTACCGATGACTACAGATGGGTTCCCACTCCTTACCACACCATGGAAAGGATCAGAATACAAGAAAAAAGAGCTTGAAGAGTGGTTTGTCTTGTATGTCAGGCAGCATTACAGTATGATGACTTCCTATTCCACAAACCATTGCTTATCTCCCTGCATAACTAGCAAACAGTGGTCATCACTGCTGTATCCCATTCAAAGCAATTGCCGATTGTACCACTTCATTCATCAATCCAGAATATCTCCCAGCTAAGTTTAAATTCAGAGACCCACAGAACTTGCACAAGGGGGTCATAGAAGACTTCTTTGACCACATTCACCAGCGACAAACAGCCCAGGGTCCTGAAAGAGCATTCCGGTTTAAAGCCATCAAAGCCAGTGATGGGATGTTGCCTACACACTATCCAGATAAATTGAACAACCCTTCTTCCCAATGCATTTCCAAATGCCATGGCCGAGAGCTGACTGCCAAACATGAGTCCAACGCCACCTGATCAAGGAGCAGGAAAGTTGGGAAAGGCAAAAGCAAGGGAAAGCAAGCTCTCTGATGATCAACAGCAGCTCAGGCCCCCAACTCTGACCCCCAGAATTCTCACAAATTATGAATACAACTATGGCAGATCAGGCACCCAACTCTGGTCTGCCTGAGTCCTTGCAAATTATAGATACTGAGTCAAACTATATCCAAGTCAATCAAAGGACAATGGACATGCTCTGCACAGCTGGTGTCACTCGAACACAGGCAATTAATGGTCCTGGTGATGGTGAACCAGAGTATCTTGTGCCTCGACTCATCTATGTGAGGTACATCACAACACCCACAGCAGTTGCAAATGCCAATGGAAATGAATGCACAATTGATCCATCTCTGTTGGAAGAAATTGACACTGGGACCACTCCACCCCAAGAAAGCTCAGGACGTCCAAAGCCTCGACGACTTGTGGGGGGAAAATGGACTGAGGACCTGCTTGCAAGGGCAAGGGCATGAGCAGCATTAGGATTACCAACAGTAGGATCAGCAACAGTAGAATCGGCAATGGGTGGGTCAGCAATGGCTACAGTAGGATCAGCAACAACAGTAGGATCAGCAATGGTAGGATCGGCAATGGGTGGGTTGGCAATGGGTGGGTTGGCAATGGCAACAGTAAGATCGGCAACAACAGTAAGATCAGCAACAGTAAGATCAGCAACAGTAGGATCAGCAATGGGTGGGTTGGCAACAGTAGGATTGGCAATTGGTGGGTCAGCAATGGCAACAGTAGGATCAGCAACAACAGTAGGATCAGCAACAGTAAAATCAGCAATGGGATCAGCAACAGTGGGATCAGTAACAACAATGGGATCAGCAACACTAGGATCGGTAACAACAATGGGATCAGCAACACTAGGATTGGCAACACTAGGATTGGCAACACTAGGATTGGCAACACTAGGATTGGCAACACTAGAATCAGCAGTGGGTGGGTCAGCAATGGGTGGATCGGCAACAGTGGGATTGGCAACAGCAGCATTGGCAGTAGACACATTTCAACAAATGACCCTGCCATCTTCTCAAAACACTCAATCAGACACCTGATGCATCTGAAGGACAGCTGATGACCTTGCACAGCAGGAAGCCATCTCAACCCAGACTGTTGGGAGAAGATGGAGAATTCAAAAAGTGAAATTTGCATAGTAGATTTACCAATTTCTAAATACAGTTACAAAAGTTCAACTTTTATTTACATGTCAAGTAACACAAAAAAAATGCCCCTCTATTCTTTTCTGCCCCATTTGGCATCATCTCGGTCCTCAGAAGTTCCCAATCTCTTCTTCAGGTTTGGCTGAGTGGTACTCCTGGAACATAGTCCAGATGGCTGAGGTGTAAGGCTGTGAGGGGATCGGTGCAACTGTGCAGGTGGAGGGGAGGTGTGGGGCGAGGGTGACAGGCCTCTTTCAGATGGAGGAGTGGTATGTGATAGTCCAGATGGACCAGGTGACAGTAGCCATGGGGACTTGCAGAACTGTGGAGGAGCAGGGGAGGAGTCAGGCGAGGTGATACTGTTGACTGCCAATGCTGCTGCTGATTCTGGTGAGTGTGCCTCGGGCTCATCGAGTGCAGTCAGGGTGAACAGTGGAGGGAGTGGTGGGGCCATCGATGTTTGTTGCTGCAACATTTCTTGAGAGTCCTGTGGCATGGGGGAAATTATTTGGATGGAGGGAGTGGCAGGCAAAGACATCTCTCCTACTTCCTCCATGGCAGGTTGAGAAAGATCGGGCATAGCCAGTGTGTGGTGGATATGGTCAGGCTCGAAGTGTTTTGGCTTGCCTGGCTGGACTTCCCATTCCACCACCTCACCATCGGCACCACTCCCAACCTCCATTTCTCTGTCCATTCTCAGATCGGCATTGGCAGCAATCTCCACAGCAGTAATCCCCTCCATTGAAACCCTAACCTTGATGTAATTGTAAATGGCACCAGCAGTGGCATCAGGAGCAGCAGCGGCAATGGGATTCACTTTGTCCTCCCTCATGTTGCCTGTCTCTTCTTCCATCCTGCTTCCAACCCTTTCGATGTGATTGACCTTCTGGAAAGACTGGCTGTCGTACAAGGCGATGGGCTGAGACTGCCACCCGAGGTACCATTCAACATCATTCATCCTCCTCATAAGCTCGTTGACTGTGTCCCACAGTCCCCTGTACCTCGAGCAAGGTGTCCTGGATTGTTTCTTTGACCCACTGTGCCTGGTCATACATTTGTTGATTTATACCATGCTCGAGGTCCTCCAAGCGATTGGCAAGGGTATTGTACTAATCAACATAGTGGGCTTTGGCAGTGGGATCGGCAGCAGGAGTGGGAGCAGGAGCAGGAGTGAAAGCAGGGTTGGGGTCTGCCATCTCAATATCACTATGTGTGGCTATAAATAAGTATATGAGTTAGTGGTTGTATTTGTCATGATATGGAACACTTACCTTTGGATTTCCCCTTTTCCACTTGAGTGAACCACCTGGGCAATTCTTCCTTTCACCTGGAAGTGGGGACTTTCTTCCCTTTGCTTTTGGCTGATCCTTTTGCTTTCTTCGGTCTTGCTACTCGATCCATCTCTGTGTTGCAGCATACCTTGCTCTTTCTGCAGTTGTAGCATGCTGTTTTACCATTAACCTCATAACAAACTTGCCCAAGCCAGACGCATTGTTCACATGGCATCGGGCAGTGACCTCTGGGCCGGGGTTCTCCTTGTACCTCTGCCTTCTGGGCATTCTCATGCTTCCGCTTCTTTGGGGGCTCGGGATTGGCCTTGCTCTCCATCTCATCTTCCCCCTCCTCATCGGGCTCGAATGCATCTGAGTCACTCTGGACTACTGGCCTGGGTCCTGTTACTGTGATCATGGGGATGATTGGTCCTGGATGGTGTGGGTGTTGTGCTGGGGGCTTGGATCCCAAAGCTTCTGGTTTGGCATGCACCACCACTGGTCTGGGCAATAGTTCAACTGGTTTGATGACTGTTTTTTGTGCATTGGCTGGTTTGAGGGTCAGTGTCACTTTTGGTGCCGGCGCTGCATGTGGGGGTACCAGTGCTGATACCGCTCCTGATGCCAACGCTGCTCCTGATGTCATTCCCACAGCTGCTCCTGATGTTGATGGTCCACCTGCTCCTGATGCCGGTGCCACTGCCAATCTTGCTACACCTGCTCCCAATGTTGATGGTCCAGCCGCTCCCAATGCCAGTGCCACTGCCAATCTCATCTTACCCCGATCCCCCAATCTTACCCTGACTGCCATTGCTGCTACCCCATGTTCCTCATCCCATTTACTCATTGCTTTTTGCTGACTTTTAATAAACCCCTGGTCCCCAGTCTTCTCTGAGTTTCCCCATGCCACAATGAATCCCCATAAAAACATCTTTTGAAGAAAGATGGCTTGAATTTTGGCCATTTTAATTTCCTTTTGCCAAGAGAACAATTGTTTCTAAAGTATGTGAGTGTCGTCCAAATCGTGAAATTATACAGATCACTTACGAGGGCAACTTTCTGATCCTTCATCATGGCCTTGATGTTCCCTATGTGAAGGCCCTTTTACACTTCCATGTCAATCTTGCTGAGGTGGCCGAGGACTCTTGCTGGTGTAATGCTCATGATGACTCAGGCCGGGTATGGGGATGGGGCAGATGGATATGGGGACGGGGCAGATGGATGTTGATATGAAAAGATGAAAATCAACCAACATGTGTTGATGTTGATGTAAGATCAAATGACAAACAAAGAATGATGGACAAACAAACACTGTCTTATCACTGATGAAACACCGGTGTATGATATAAGATAAAGTTGTTATAAGATAACATTGTTACATCCATCTACAATGAGCAATCAGCAGGAAAGCCAGGGGGATATTTCACAGGGGTATGTCGTTATCCACAGTGATGATGGGCAGCACTATCTAGTGCCCCGTTTTATGATTCCGGCCACCCATCAGGCAATGGAGGCCTATCACAAGAAGGTCGACCTTAATGTGCAAGATGCATATGGAGGGGTAAGTGTTCCTTTGTTTCAAACTGTCCATGCCTCTGGCTGATGCCAATGCCAATATTGGCCGGTGCCGATACTTGACCCGATGGGCCTGATGCCATCCTCTCTTAGTGCTGATGTCTTTATCATATCACTGATCATTAATTTGCAGTCTGGAAACATGACCAATGAACCAGCCTACATTGTGGCTCGAAATCAGCTCAAGCTACCTGCCAATCCAGTAAGTGTCATCAGCCTCATTTGTGTGGCTATATCAGTTTATGCCATTGCAGAAGTTGACAGATAGGGAGCTGTTGAGCTGCCATGCTGGTGTGAAGGCCCTCCAAACCCAGCTTGGCATATTGTACAAGGATGCCAGTCATTGTCTTTACATGACCGAGATTGAGAAGCTTGAACAACAAGATATTACACTGAAGACATATGCAACCTTGAAGGAAAGGATGGAGTGTAATCTGAAATCATTCGAAAGCAGGTTCTCAAAAGTTCATGCCAATGACAACAAAGCTGATTCCCTTGCCAATTCTCATTGATGTAGCTTTACTCAATGATGGGCCTACCCTACATCTATGTAACTAGAACAGTACAACATCATTATTTAAGCTAAGAATGGACACTTATTTTTCACTTGTTTTCCAATGCCGATGCACTTGCCTAATCCCAATCCCAATCCTGAGCCAATGCTGGTGCCAATTGTTCTGTATATACTATTCATAAACTTATAATAATTAACTTGTGAATAGCTCCTGTTGTCATGGCCTACTGAACATGTCGTGCCCAATCCCTGATGCTGATGTATGTAAGTGATGCTGGTGCTGAGTCTTCAGTATATACTATACATGAACTTATAATAATTATCTGACGGTGCCTGTCGGCAGGGCACACTGAACATTTTATACTCGATCCCTGATGCCGATGTATCTAAGTGATGCCGGTACCGATTTTTCAGTATATACTATACATGAACTTATAATAATTATCTCATTGTCAATGGTCATTCTACGGCTCCTGTCAGCAAGGCACACTGAATGTTTTGTGCCCAATCCTGATCCCAATGCCATTCCTAAGCTGATATTGGTGCCAATTCCTCCATATATACTTACTATAATGCTACATCTACTATATAGTACAGCAAGCAATGTAATAGTTCATTGACTGGTTACTATATAGTAGGTACTATATATACTATGAGTGTTTGACGGCATCCACTGAACCCATATCACTCGATACATTGTATGTGTTTGATAGGTCGTATCATTCGATGCATTGTAGCTTACCTATGTGATGATATGGGTTTGATGGATGCTGTTGAACTCACTATATACTGTACTAATATGACCAACTCTTCCAAGGGGGTGGCAGAATGGGAATCCCAAACCTTGGGTAGAGGGGGGGGAGGGTCCAGCTGGAGGCTGAAAAAAAAAGTTTGGACTTGTGTACTGACAGCAGCGTGCTGCCATCTGACAGTATAATTACTCTTGAGAAGGTCTCAAGCATCATAGGAAGCCTTTATCAACAGTTAACACCTAATAGTAGATAGTTAATACCTAATAATAATTTATTCTACTTCGTGAGCAACACAACAGTAAAAAAAGCCAAAGAAAAAAAGGTAAAACATTTATAGAGGCCCCAAGGCTGATCTATTGTGTCCTTCAGAACAATGGGTGAATTTACCCCAAAGAGCACACTTGAGTGTTTATACTGTGGAAATGACATTCAAGTTGGCACTGGTGGACAAAAAAACCTTGATATCTGCTGTGCATTAAAGCCCTGCCTTGCTGAGAGCAGATAGGTAAGCTACACTGTACCGAATAATATGGTCTATAGAACATGTACACCGTACCAAATGATATGGGTTCATGGAAGCCCATAGAATGCTCTCATAATAAGTGTAACTTGTACTACTATCAAATAGATACAGTTTTGGTATTCTGGGTTCTTATATATACTACGGGGAATGTTAAGGGCCAGATCAATGACCTATGAGGTAGTGTTGGACATGGTAAATGGCAATGGCAACAGCAGCAGCAATGGCATATATGTGCGGTAGGAATTGAATATCTTTCATATAGAATCGGGCATATGGATAACACCAACTAAACAACAGTGTTCATTCTACCTTAATATAACAATGTTGATACAAACTAATTCTGAGAATCAGCAGGATTGGCCATGTTCTCATCATGGGATGATGATCTGAGTGGAATGTGAATGTTTGACAACCTCCATTGGAATGATTTCATATCACATTCCATCCTCTTCTTCAAAGTCGCATATGTGCATAACATGATATCTTGCTGTTCAAGCGTCTCAACCTCAGCCATGTAGAGACAATGGCTGGCATCCTTGTATGAGGTGCCAAGGTTGTTTTTCAGGGCTTTCACTTCGGCATGGCAGCACAACAGCTCCCTGTCTGTTAAAGTCTGCAACAGCATTAACTAACAGTCATGCAAATGAGGACATGACACTTACTGGATCAGCAGGTAACTGTAGCATGTTCTGAGCCACTACGTAGTATGGTGTATCTCTCATGTTTCCAGACTGTAAATTCATCAGTGAGAGGGATGGATAGACAAGCCAGCAGGAGCCCAGAAATGGCATCAGCCAAGACACAGCATCAGCCAAGGGATGGCATCAGCCAAAACACAGCACCGGCTACATCTGGCATTGGCCAGCAGACAGCATCAGCCCAAGGATAGAATGACACCTCGAAAAAAACAAAATCTTATCCCCCCATCTGCCATGTATACATCAAATTCAACCTTCTTGCAATATGCCTCCATTGCCTGTTGCATAGCTGGAATCATAAAAGGGGGCACAAGATAGTGCTGCCCATTGTCACCTCGGATAGCGACATATCCATCAGAAATATAAGTGTTGCTTTGCTGATCACTCATGGTATAGATAACAGATGATAACAGGATGATATCAACAAACACAGTTTAATCAGCGAATCAAGGATCAATCAGTCATTACATATCAATCAACAATGCATGATTGTTGATATTTTTTTTTATCAACATTCATCGATCTTCATCATCCATCCAGCCTGACTCTGCACCCATACCCACAGCCATTCCATGCATCATGAACATTATACATGAACAAGTACTCAGCCACATCAGCCAGATTGAGCAAGCCATTCACCAAGGAATTCATGAAAAAAAATTGAGGCCATGATGAAGGAAAAAAAGGTGGCGCTTGTGAGCAGATATGTAATATGAAACCAACCATACTAACATCCTGCAGAAAACATTATTTGCTTGGCAAAAGCAGAATCTCCTGGCTGACGTGCAGGAACTCTTCCAAGCCAAATCCTTTTTATGGGGATTTGTGGTGGCATGGTAAAATTCGGAGAGGACAGGGGACGATGAATTCATTGAAGGTCAATGGAGAGCCATGAAAAGCTTTGACGAAAAAAAGGTGCAACTGAAATGGCAGGTATACTAGGAATGGCAGTGGCACCAACATCTAGTATGGCAGAGGCAGGAATGGATGAACCAGAAATGTGCACGATATTCATTAGGAAATGGAGGCCAGCACCGAAAATGACTGTAGGAGCAGCACTGGCAATGGCACCAACAGTAGCACCAGCACGACCTCCACCACCACCAGCACCCATCGTGCTGGCCCAACCAGCAGCGTCTGGATCCAGACATCCAGCCCGAGCACAGCGCTGCTTGCAACCAAAGGTGCTGGCCATCACAGTGACACCCAAGCTGTGAGTGATGGAGAGTAGTAGTCCATTGGACAATGAATTCCAAAATGAAGAAGTGGCTGAGAATGCCAATGGTGGAGAAGATGAGATAGAAGAGAGCAACGTTGCTGCCGATCACAGGATAAAGCAGAAGCAAGACAACAGAAGTAGGGCAAGTAGGGCATGAGGATCACCCCAGTGAGCAAATCTCAGAGAGATGCCATGTGCATGATGTGTCAGACTTAGGCATAAGTGTTGGGAACAGGTGAATAGGAAAACAGCATGCTACCACTGTGGGAAAGGCAAGGTTCGATGTGATCCAGAGGATGAGCATCAAGGGCTGAGAAAGAAGAGAAAAAAGGATCAGCGAGAAGAAAAATGAGGAGGACATGATATTCCAGTGAAGAGAGTGGCGAGGAATCACCTCGGCACTTTACTCGAAGGGAAAAGGGAAAGGTGAGTTCATTCATATAATGCTTGAAAACCTCTAACTAACATGTATACCAATAGCTATGGATGATGACGTCGATATGGCCGATGCAGATGCCAGGCTGATGTTGCCTGTGCCCGCTGCCATTCCCACTCCCCAGCCCATTACTGCTCATGCTTCTGCAGCCTTCCTCGCTTGCACTCCCACTGCTGACTGCTATGCAAGGCTGGCCAACCATCTGGATCAACTCGAATGAAGCTTCGAAGCACGTGTTAAACAAGTTGAACAAAACTTCGAGGCTCAGGGTCACCTTGCTGATGAGGAGGATAGCAAACCTCAAAGAGTTCCTTGGGTTGCAGGGTGGTGCACAAGGCATTGTCCTGTACATCGGCCAGAACTCTGAGCGGGTAACTCACATCGAGAGGGAATCAGTCAGGGGTGAGACCATTGAATCCATGGCCAATCCTGAGGCCCATGCTAATACTGATGCCAGATTGATGGAGGGTATGGAATAAATCAGTGAAATGAATGTGTCAAGGAGGGAGCAAAGTGCCAGGATGTCAAGGATCAAGAGGCTGTACCACCCATCATCAACACCAAGGCCAAGGCTGATGCCAATGCCAATGGGGAGGCCAGGGAAATGGAGGGCATGGAATCAAAGGAGGAAGTGAACTCAGAGATGGTGAATGAGAATATTGAGGAGGGATGGAAGCAGATTGAGGCAGAATCAGCCATACTTAAGGAGGGAGGACTTGGCCCCAAATGTGCCAATGCTGAAGACATGGTTGGGGACATGCCTGAAATTCAAATCATTCCTGCCACACCCCAGAACTTGCAAGAAATGGTGCAGTGCATGACAGTGGCCCCTCCACTCCCTCCCCTCATCATCTCTACTTCATTCCCTGAGGCCGCCATGGCCATGCCAGCAATGGCAATGGCAATGGCAGTTACTGCAGCCACACCGACCTTGCCAGTCACCAGCATTGCCTCGCCCCATCCCTCCCCTCCTCATACACAGGTCCACAGATCCCCACAACTGCTATCACTGGGTCCATCAGTAATCCTAAGTATGACTCCCACCTCAACCACAGTTGTCAACCTCGCCCTGCTCCTCCCCTTCCCCAGCACAGTTGTGCCAATCCCCTCGTGATCTTACACCTGGTCCAGCTGGACTACTTTCCAGAAGTCCCACCCCTCAGCCGAATCTGAAGAAAAGAGCAGGAACATCTGAGGACAGAGGTGCTGCCAAGCGAGGGAGAAAGGAATAGACATTTCTTTTCTTTATATATGTCAAAAAATTGGACTTGAATATATACATCATTGGACATTCATAGTAATAGTAATCTATTATCTTGCAAATTCAACTCTTTTAATTCTTGGTCTTCTTCCAACAGTTTGGTTTGAGATAGCTTCCTCCTGTGCAAGGTCATCAGCTGTTCTTCAGATCCATTGAGCAAGTGCTGAAGCCACAGAAATGTGAGGCAGCTCAGTGGTTTGAGATGATGGTGGTGTCATCTGTTGCAATGTATTCTGGGTCAAATCAACTGTGCCATTGCCGACTCGGCTTTGGCCATTCCTACTCGGACCATTGCCAGTGCTACTTAGGCCATTGCTGGTGCTACTTGGGCTATTGCTGGTGCTACTTGGGCCATTGCCGGTGCTACTTGGGCCAAGGCTACTTGGGTCATTGGCCGAGGTCATTGTGGCCATTGCCAATGGCATACCTAAAGCAATTAGTGTTCTTGCCTTTGCCCTTGCAATAGAATCCTCAGTCTGCTTTTCTCCAACAAGTCATTGAGGTTTAGGATGTTGATAGGTCCACTGCACACACTAAGGTCTGGAGAACATTCCCACTCATATCAATACATTACGACATGCACTCCGAATCACTATGAACACCATGAAATCAACTTCGAATTATTTTTGAACTATTTCACATTATTTTGGACGACTTCAAACTATTTTGAACTATTTCGTGACATTTTGTGACACTTCGAACAACTTTGCAGCATTTTGAATGATATTGGCCACCATATAGATGTCTTGAAACAATTTCGATACATGCTGCACATTCATAATGAGCCAATTCACCACATATTGAGCACTACCAGACACGAGGAGAGATTACAAGAGAGTTAGAATGTGATAAGTGCATTTTTGTGTTTCATTGATATATTAAAGTACTTTTACTATATGGGAACACTATACATTTCATCATTTATCATTTATCATTTGTTTCATGATCTACAAGTCCTCATTGTTTGATATATTTGCCTTATGTTTTACACATGTTCTTATTTCCTTTTTAGTACTATCTCTTCATTTTGTATATAGACTTGTATTAGTTAGTTAGAAGAAAAGGAATAGCAATGGGGAACACAGCACAAGTTACCCTCTCGCTCATCATCAGATTTAAGAGCCGTTCTCTTGAGTCTTAGCTCACATCGTATCTCTAAGTTCTGTGAAATATCGCAAACTTCTTCAAAACTATCATATTCACCCCACATTTTATCACCCATTGCTTATCACCATTCGAAAAACACATCACATTCGCTAAACTCATCCCTCGATATGCCTCAAACCTCTTCGAACTTATTTGAACTACTTCACACATTTTTGAACTTATTTGAACTATTTTGCACATCTTCGAACCTATTTCAAACTATTTCAAACTTCTTCATACGCTCTTACAAACTATTTGCACAATCCCTCATCATTTCACCTCACTAAACACAACATTTTGGTCTCAGTGGTGATATTTAGTACCACCTTGCACCCTTCCTCTGACTTGTGTTATACCATCCGAAGCCATTTAGTAGGTTTTGTTTGGGTTTCTGGATTGAGTATCATCATCATTTGGGCTTGGGCTTCGGCATGAGACTCGGCAGTGGGATGGTGACTGGTGCCAGTCACTGATTTGGCATCGGTCATGGCATCGGCATTCCTTCGACTACTGCATCTTGGTTTATGTCAAGAAGGTGGAGGGGGATTCAAATCCCTTAAATAGTGTGTGGGAGCCATAGTCCCATTATCCACTTTGATTCCCTTGAACCTGAAGGCTCTTTCAGGCCCCTGTGCTATTTGCTGCTGTGAAATGTGGTCGAAGAAGTCTTCTATGGTACTCTTGTGCATGTTACTTGGGTCAGTGAATTTGAACCAGGCTGGGAGATATTCAGGACTAATGTATAAAGAAGTCTGATCGGCAATTGCTTTGAATGGGATACGGCAATTATGACAATTATTGGCTAGTACTGCATGGAGATAAGTAGTTGTTTCTGGACTAGGAGCTTCAAGTTGATGTACCATAATGCTGCCCAACATATAAAATAAACATTACTTCCAACTTCTTTTTGGTATACAGTGAGGCATTCCATGGTGTAGGAAGGATCGGTAAGCCATCATTAGTCTTTGGTAACCTGCTTAGCTTTTCTTTGTGTTGCATGGCTGTTGCTGTTGATGTAATGTCCGGTTTGAGTAAAGCCTTCACATAAGTCATGAAGTTTCACTTCAGTTCAGTTAGTACACTGGGATATGTGTCTAGAAATGATCGTGCAGGGGTGGCTATCAGATTGGCCATATGGTCATGACTGCAAATGGCATCGGCATCAGCCAACATTACTTCAGGGACTCACATGTCAATGACCAGCAAACCTTTAGGGTGCATATAGGCTGTCATGGTTACTGACAATGCCCTCATTTCTAGCCATTGTTGTTGAGCATTCTCCTGCACATGCTCATGCAGGTATTTTGTAGCAAGACTGTAAAGACTGGCATAGGCATTGGGGGCAGCATTGGCATCGGCAACTACTCACCTTCACTTCATCTCTTCAGGATAACCTTGTTGCATTATCTTATCCCCCTCGTCACACATGCCTAACTTCTCCTCTGTAGTCATCTGGTCATAAATATTCTTGATAGCTGGCATTCACATTTGGAACCATCCTGGTGTACTCGTGGTGGCATCCTCAACATCTAACATGTTTGCAATCTCTTGCATAACTCGGTCACAGTACAAACTCCAAATGACTTCCAACCACTTGACCTTGAAGTGGTTCAATTTCTGTGAGAGTCCTTGAGTCATTCACCAGTTGTTGGAAAGCCAGGTTGTTAGTTCCTAGCAATGTGATCAATAGTACAACCTTCACATCCTTGTGAGTTTATCTTGGCATGAAGGCAACTCTCCTCCTGATCCACAGGGGCCTTGTCGATTGCTGCCCAATAGTTGAACATTGCTGGGAGGATCTCAGTCTTGAGTATTTGCAATTGGCTGGCTTTCGATTGCTGCAATCGAAAAGAAACTTTATATGGCTCTATGATCCTCCACTCTTCATCTGTATATCTGCCTCCCTTGCAGTACTTTCTCAACCGCAGACTCTCTGATGGCCCAGGTGGCATTAAAGGGAATTAATGTAAAGAAAGAATCATTCTTCTGATTGACATAAAATATGTCATTGGCATGAGGGGATTACATGAGGATCACATGAGGATCACATGAGGTCGATAGTACCATGAGGCCAATAGTACAATAAGGTTATTGGTTCAGTTCACCTCCACCCACCATGGACCTAGAATATGTTCCTGTCAAGTGCAAGAGAAGATCAAAGAAGAATGCCTCCCTATGGGAGAACGACGATGCCACAGTGGATACTGTTACACATGTAGAAGTTGAGGTCATGATGAATGCTGGACCAAAAAGACAGCAAGTCATGGTCCCACTGAGGGACATAGAGGAACAGGAACACATTTAATCTACTTCTGTTATACAGGATTATCCCAGTGTTGTTCCAGAATGGGACATGGAAAAACCTGAGGTGGCTGCCAAGCTGAGCCAGCCTTGCTGATAGGTCCACTGCATGCTTTACAGTCTGGAGAAGCAGTCCCACTCGTATCGACACATCACGTCAGATGCTCCGAATCACTACAAACACCATAAAATTGACTTTGAACATTTTTGAATTATTTCGCACTATTTCGGACAACTTCAAACTATTTCAAATTACTTCACAACATTTCACAACACTTCAAATGACATTGGCTGCCATATAGCTGTGTTAAAATACTTTCAATACATGCTGCACATCCAAAACAAACTATACCATCACATACCAAGCACTACTGGACACAAGGAGAGACAACAAGAGATTTACGATGCAATAATAGCATTTTTTATGTTTGATGATATATTACAGTGAAAGATAAGTACTTTTACCATATGGGGACACATATGTTTCAATTATTTATCATTTCTCATTTATTTTTGATCTACAAAGTCCTTATTGTATGATATATTGCCACATGTTTTACACATGTTTTACTTCCCTTTTCAGTACTATCTCTTCAAAAATGTATATAAACTTGTACTAGTTACTTAGAACAACAGAGAACCAGTTACCCTCTCCACTATAGTCAGATTTAAGAGCAGTTCTCTTGAGTCTTACCTTGCATCGTATCTCTGAAGTTCTGCAAAATATTGCAAACTTCCTCAAACTTTCATATTCATTCTCAATTCATCATCACCTACCGTCACTAAAAACCCAGCTCACACCTTCGAACCCCCTTGAACTTACCTGAACAACTTCAAACTCATTCGAATTTATTTTGAACTACTTCGCACATCTTCAAACCGATTTCGAACATCTTTGAACATCTTCTTACGCTTTAAAAAGCCTATTCATCACATCCTTACCATTCCGCATCACTAAAAACAACATTTTGGTATTAGCAGTGATATTTAGTACCGATTTGCACCCTTCCTCTAGCCTGAGTTATACTTCTTAAGCCTTTTAACAGGTTTTTGTTAGGTTTCTGGGTTGAGCATCATCATTTTGGAGCCCACCATGAGGGGTTTCTAAATAATTTCATTGCCTAATCCACCTCAAATCTCTCAGCTTAGGCCAACACACACTTGAAACCTTAGAATTGAGACTTGCCAGGCCTTCGAATCTCTCGAACAATTGGGGGATATCCTAATACCTGTCTCTGATGCTGAATCCACACATCGTCATCTGTTTCCTTCACCTATTTCCTCATCTACAACTTCGTCTTCCTCTACTTCCTCATCCTCTACTACATCATTCATTATTCCAGCTACTTCAACACATCTACCATCCTTTGCTCAGGTTTTAACTCCTCAAATCGGTACATCTATGGCCACCCAAGCAACAATGCCAGCTCGAGGACATTCCACAGCACCTAAATTCAACCTTACTCAACCTCGAGAGCTATGTCAATACTTTAATGAGCTTGAAATACTTTTCATCAACTGTAATGTTATGGATCCCAAACTTATGAAAAAGCATGCCTGTCGATATGTCAATATCAATATGTCCAAACTCTGGGAATCAATTCCTGAATATGAAACTGGCACTTTGTTTCACGATTTTCGCGTCGCAATCCACAGACTATACTCTGGTTCCGAAGACTATCAAAAATGGTCAATTTTGGATGTGGACAAACTTATTGGCAAACAACTTCGGATGGGTATCTATAATGCGAGCGATTTAGGAATATATTACAGGTCTTTCTACAACATTACAAAGTTCCTACTCTCTAAAGGCTAAATTTCGGAAGCAGAACAAAGTAGAGCATTCATTCGAGGTTTTCAACTGGGTTTATGGTCACAAATTGCACAACAACTTGAACTTAAATTTCCTGACCACTATCTGGATGATGCCTACCTACTTGACGACATTCACATGGCAGCAAAATTTGTTTTAGCAGGGTCACTTAGCCCTAATTTGGCATCGTTACAGTCTTCAGAAACATCGGCACTGACTTCGACATCTTCGACACAGATCAAATCAGAAGATTTATTGGCAATCCTTGAAAAATTCGCAACCACACTCATCACAGCTTTAGCAGGTTCGAAATCCACTAATCCTCCTTGAACTAACAGTGGATTTCACTCAGACCAGCTCGAAAATTTAGCTTGTGTCTTTTGTGGACTCACTGGTCATTTCATTAGTGACTGCTTGGTTTGCCAAGCCTATATCAATGAAGGAAAGTGTAAAAAGAACAATGAAGGAAAAATTGTGCTTCCAAATGGATGGTTCACCCCTCGAAACATTCCTGGTCGCTTTATCAAAGACAGAATCAATGAATGGACTTGACAAAATCCTTCAAAAACAACTGCATCGTCGTTCATGTACAACATTGCATCCTCAATGGCTACTTCGGCATCACCTAGGGGCATCTACCAGGTTTCCGAACAATCTGCGACACCCGAAGATCGCATCACAAAACTCGAACAAGAGATATATGCTTTGTGAAGTGGTAGGATGTTTGCTAAAGCTAATTCGAGGATACCAACAGTCCCCATCTCTCGACCTTTGGTTTCCCTGAACACTGCAACAGTCGAACAATCAACTCCACATGTACCAGCATCATCCATCTCGTCCACAGCAACAAACCTACCAACCTCGACTTCAGCATCATTCTCGACTTCGGAAACAATTTTGCAGTCTGTTATTCATCCTTATGCTGCTACAAAGGAAAATTTGTACCTACCACCACACAAATGAAACTTCGGATCAACTACGAAAGGTAAAGGCAAAGATGGTCCTTCGCACCATACCCAAGCACAAATTCAGAAGGATAAAATCATGGAAGATGTTTTCGCTCATTCAATGAAGACGCCGATTATCACACTAATGCCTGAGGAATTGCTGTCTCTATTGCTCAAAGTTCATACAAAATGGAAGGAACAGGTCACTCCATGTCGAATTCAGCAGTCCAAAGAAAATAATGCCACAAATCTGCTCAACAATGAAATTTTCATAATTGATGATCCATTCAAAACTTATATTAACAGTCTTCGACCTGGCAATATTCCTGAACCCTTTATCACTGCAAAGGAATCCCATTCGATTAGGTCGATTATTATGAATGTCAATGGAAGGAATCCAGTCGAAAGTGTTATAGACCCCAGTTCTTTGATTATCGCAATGTCCAAAGAAATTTGCCATGAACTTGGCCTTGCTTACAATCCTTCAATCCACATTCCACTCCAATCAGCTAATGGAGGCATTGATGAAAGTTTGGGTTTAGCATGAAATGTGCCTTGCAAAGTGGGGAGTATCATGCTGTTCATGCAAATTCACATAATTCACAACCCAGCCTATGATATCTTACTTGGCTGACCATTCGATGTGCTGACTGAAAGCACTGTTAAAACTACAGGAACAAGGCTCAGACAACCATGATATACAATCCTAATTCTACATGATTGTGTGCAATCCCCACGATTCCTCATTCTAATCACTGTCAAAAGGATTTTCGCAACTAGAGGATGAAATTTTGGACATTGACCAGTGCACTTCTGTTATCTCATTCGATCCCTCTAATTTATCTATCAAAATCGAACGCACTGCAAATATCCCGGATATGGAGTCCTCGAACTCCTCAAAATCCATTTCTTATTCTTCGATCCTTGTGAATTTATATTTAACACCCAGTCACCAATATGAAACATATTTACCAACCTCAATGGCAATGTCTACGCCTTCTACACCTATCATCAATTCTTCATATCCGATTTTTGCGGCTTTGAAAAAGAAATACAAACCTGTCACACAAAAAATTTGCCCAGTTATTACTGAGCTACCTGATCGATTTCGCATTATTCGAACAATTACTGGTGACCCTCTCGAAAACATGCCAAAATTAAATCCTCATCCACCGTCATTTATCCCCACTTTGTGATATACACTCGAACGTAAAGCTATTATCGACAAGAATCATTCTGGCGATTTCCTATGGCCAGAGGAATGAAAACTTATGCATGATTTTATTCGAAATCAGGAAACAGCTTTTGTGTGGACAGAACAAGAGTGAGGAAGCTTTCGCTCTAACTTTTTTCCCCCTATAGAGTTTCCTGTCGTTCCTCACACTCCATGGGTTGAGCAAAACATTCCTATACCTCCAGGTTTGTATGAACAGATATGCAAGATGCTAAAAAAGAAGATAGAAGTGGGAGTATATGAACCATCAAACTCTTTGTACTGATCACGATGGTTTTGTGTTGTGAAAAAGGATGCAAAATCACTTTGAATTGTTCACAGTCTCAAACTGCTTAGCCAAGTAACAATCCAGCACTCAGGCATTGTACTGATACCCAAACATTTAGCAGAACAATTCGGGGGATGATCATGCAGAGGAATGTTGGATCTCTATGTGGCATTCAATGAAAGGAAAGTTGCAAAATCATCTCACAATTTGACAATGTTTCAGACACCATTTGGAGCACTTCGCATTGTTACCCTACCCATGGGTTGGACAAATTCTGTCCCTATCTTACATGACAACATGACATTTATTCTACAGCCCGAAATTCCTCATATCACCATCCATTATATCGATGACACACCGGTTAAGGGTCTGAAATCAGAATATAGAATGATCAGTGGATCCTACAAAACAATTCCTGAAACTCCAGCTATTCGACGTTTTGTCTGGGAGCATTTCGAAAATTTAAATTGGATAGTCCAGCACATGAAGTATTGTGGAGGAACATTTTCAGGTCTGAAACTCTATCTTTGCATCCCCAAAATAATCATTTTAGGGCATTGATGCAATATCGAAGGTCGTATGGCCAACCCTACTCAAATCACAGCTGTTAGCAAGTGGAGACCATGTCAAAGCCTTACCAAAGTCAAAGCATTCCTAGGAACCATTGGAGTTTGTCATATATTTATTCGAAATTTTGCTCAATGAGCTGCAGCACTGATCCAACTCACTCGAAAAGATGTACCTTTCAAATTTGAAGTGAAACAAATAGCAGCCCAAGAAGATTTGAAAGCAGCTCTAATCAATTCCCCAGCAATTCGAGCTATTGATTACTCATCTTCAGCCCCAGTAATCCTATCAGTCGACACTTCAAACATCGCTATTGGTTTCTTTCTCGCTCAATGTGATTCTGAAAACCCTTGAAAACAATATTATAGTCGATTCAGATCGATTACACTTAACGACTGTGAATCCAGATTTTCGCAGCCAAAACTTGAACTTTACAGTCTATATCATGCTCTCGGAGCACTACGATTGTACCTAATAGTAGTTCGAAGGCTTATCGTCAAAGTCGACGCACGATATATTAAAGGCATGCTCTCGAATCCTGATATCGCACCTAGCGCTAGCGTCAATCGATGGATCATATCCATCCTAACCTTTCATTTTACATTAGTCCATGTCGCAGGGACACACCATGGGCATGACGGACTTTTGAGATGACCCCCACAAGATGAAGATGTTCAGCTCGACAATGAAAATAATATTGGAGACTGGATCGACCGCCTTCATGGTTTTGTACATCAAATAAATCCTATTACAATCTGACCATTTACTTTGCATCAAATTTTGACCTTCTCCCTCTCTTTGAATCCCAGTAAGGGGGAGGATCTTACCTATAATGATGTCCCACAATCGAATAATGCAAAAATGAACGACAAGAGGTTACTTCACACTCAAAAATGGTTACATGACTTGGTGTGACCCCCTGATCTATCAGATGCAGAATATGCTACCTTTATTCGATATTGCACCAATTCTTTTTAGACTTGGGCAAACTGTGGAGAAAAGACTCCCAAGGAGCTCACAAAATTGTCACTCCTCCAGAACATTGTCTCGAAATCATTCGCACAGCTCACGACGACATTGGACACAAAATGGTTTTTGCTACTACATCAGTTATCACCCTTCGATTTTGGTGGCTGAACATGAAATTCGACATTGCATGATATATTTAAACCTGCCACCTATGCCAAATTTGACAAATGTGAAATGTTCTAATTCCGCCCACAGTCGCCACTCCAGCACCCCTTTTTGGCAAAGTCTATATTGACACGATGCAAATGCCACCTTCGAACAGATTTAAATACATCGTACAAGGGTGATGCTCACTAATGACCTATCCAGAATGGCAAAAACTTCAATGCAAAAATGCCACATCTCTGGGCGATTGGATTTTCGAAGACATTATTTGTTGATGGGGCTCACTATATGAAATCATAACTGACAATGGTGCTGCATTTATCGTGGCCATAGAATATCTTGTGAAGCAATATCATATTAACCATATTCGAATTAGTGGTTATAATTCACATGCCAATGGACTCATTGAACAAGCCCATTTTGATGTTTGACAATCACTATTTAAAGCTGTCGATGGAGAACAAGCGAAATGGTCAGCAGGGGCGCATTCAGTATTTTGGGCAGAACGAGTCATGGTTCGTAAATGCATGGGTTGTTCTCCTTACTTCGCAGTTATGGGAGCACAACCTCTAATACCCCTCGACATCTCCAAAGTGACATACTTACAACTGCCACCCAATTCAATTTTATCGACAACCAATCTTATAGCTCGACGAGCCATAGCACTACAAAAATGATCTAACGACCTCGAACTGTTATATTCGAAGGTCTACGCATCCCGAATCGAAGCTGTGAAATGCTTCAAACTTCCTCACGAACATATGATGTGCAACTACAACTTTGTGAAAGGAGATTTAGTGCTACTTCAAAACATGCAAATAGAGAAGTGCCTCAATTGCAAGATGATACCCCAATATGTCAGCCCTCTTATCATTATCGAATGAAATTATGGGGGGGCTTATATTCTCTGCGAACTCGACGGGTCAGTACTATACAGACCTATTGCTGCATTTCATCTGCTACCATACCTCGCTCAAAAATCAATTTCCCTACCACCAAAATTCCTCGATATCGACTCTGAGTGCCTTGAACAACTTTGAACAAGTTCAAATTTCGATGAAGATATCTTCGAAGATTTTCAGGATGTCAAAAACGAATAACTATCCTCCTTTTTCTTTTTCACAATTACTTACAAAGATTTCGATTACTTTTAGTGTATGATACAAGTCGCGATATTGCATCATAGCATGGTTGTGCAAACTCCAAAGGGTTTTTCAGCTATAATGAGCTACTGAGCCTTTCCCTAAAAAATTCAATTTTTCGTCCATTATATCTTCATTTCTGCTTTATCTTACTTTCCAAAGACATTTAACAAAAAAACAATTTAAAATAGACAAAACAAAAAACAGATAACAAAAAGTCCTACTCCTCCAACATCTCCTCCAACACCTCAACCTCCCTCCCCAACACCTCCATCTCCACCTTCATCTTCACCAATTTTCTCGCCAGCACTCGATGATGAGTGCTGACCTCATCTGAATCCCCAGCCTCTTCAATGTCCTCGACCCTTCGAATGGCCCTTGCCTTCACCTTCCCTTTCAATGACCTCTTTCTCTCCTTTGATGCCTTCTATGGCCCTGCTACCAGCTCAACATCTTTAAATGGGCCCACAATGCGAATTTGACGTACTACAAAATTCGAAAACAAGTTAGCAATTACTTCAAAACAACTCCGAATAATTTTTGTACCTATTCTGGGGTGTGAATCTCGTTTCGCACTTACAAACTTCTTTACTTTGCCTTGTCGAATGCCTCACCTCAACAACCCGGCCCAGTAACAGCCTTGCACCTCCTGGGTGCACTTTGAACACTTTGCAGTGCCCTCCCTAACAACACATGGTGGCTGGGACTTGAACCCAGCACACTGATTGCACTACGAAAGTATTTAGCAGCGCAAAAAACTTTCGAACATAAAAGAAAACACTCACTGGCCCTTCAAAATCGAGCAACTCGCTCGTTTTGACTGGTGCCCACTTTGCAGCCTCTATCCCCACGACCTCCTCTTCCTCATCATCTTCACTCTCGACCTTGACCACCTTTTGCTTCGCCACCCTCACCACAGGCAGCTCATCTTTGTCCTCATTTTTGTCGTCCTTGCCTCCCTCCGCCCTTTCAATCGCCTTTAATTCCACCTCGAAGTTTGCACTCTGCCTTTTCAAGTCGTCCTTCGAAATTGTCTTCACATGAAATGCAGCAAGAGCTGCGTTTCGAGCGTCCACCAATGCCCTCCTCCGACCCTCGATTCCCGCCCTCTTCACCTCCTGCTGCTCCTCTCTCACCCACTTTTCTTCCTCCTCTCTTCTTCTGCATTCTATCTGCTCAGCCAAATCTACAAACAATAGCTCTCTGCCCCACAAAATCCATTCGCATTGTGCCATCGGTTTATACAGCTCGAATACTTCATGCATGACCTTTTGAACAGCCACTTTGCATTCTTTGCCAAGATCTTCAGCAAGTTCATTGTATTCTGCCTACACAAAACATTTTAGCATCTTTAACTATGAATCGATCAGTGACAGATGTACCATTTTCGCACAAAAACCCTTCCCCCACAGTTCGAAATCCGAGTCCTCAGCGATGCTGCACTCGGGCATTGATTTTGCATATTCAAAGATTTCGGCATTGAGTTTGACGAGGAGAGACATTATAGAAGGAGTTGATGAATTTAGGAGGTGATGTGGAAGAATGAGCAATATATTGAACCTTGCTAATTTCCTCACCCCAACTGCACATTTTGCACATGATTTCGATCAGCTAACTGGGACAGTTAGAATTTCAGTAAGGGGGAGGATGATAGGTGCACTGCATGCTTTACAGTCTGGAGAAGCATTCCTACTTGTATCGACACATCATGTCAGATGCTCCAAATCACTACAAATGCCATAAAATTGACTTCGAACATTTTCGAATTATTTTGCACTATTTTGGACGACTTCGAACTATTTTGAACCACTTCGCGACATTTCACAACACTTTGAATGACATCGGCTGCCATATAGCTGTGTTAAAATACTTTTGATACATGCTGCACATCTGGAACAAACTATACCATCGCATACCAAGCACTACTGGACATGAGGAGAGATGACAAGAGATTTAGGATGCGATAATAGTGTTTTTTATGTTTCAATGATATATTACAGCAAAAGATAAGTACTTTTACCATATGGTGACATGTATGTTTCAATTACTTATCATTTCTCATTTATTTTTGATCTACAAAGTCCTCATTGTATGATATATTGCCACATGTTTTACACATGTTTTACTTCCCTTTTCAGTACTATCTCTTCAAAAATGTATATAAACTTGTACTAGTTACTTAGAACAACAGAGAACCAGTTACCCTCTCCACTATAGTCGGATTTAAGAGCAGTTCTCTTAAGTCTTACCTTGCGTTGTATCTCTGAAGTTCTGTGAAATATCGTGAACTTCCTTGAACTTTCGTATTCATTCTCAATTTGTCATCACCTACCATCACTAAAAACCCAGCTCACACCTTAGAACCCCCTCAAACTTACCCGAACAACTTCGAACTCATTCGAGTTTATTTCAAACTACTTTGCATGTCTTCGAACCGATTTCGAACATCTTTGAACATCTTCGTACACTTTAAAAAGCCTATTCATCACATCCTTACCATTCCGCATCACTAAAAACAACATTTTGGTATTAGCGGTGATATTTAGTACCAATTTGCACCCTTCCTCTAGCCTGAGTTATACTTCTTAAGCCTTTTAACAGGTTTTTGTTAGGTTTCTGGGTTGAGTATCATCACTGCATTGGCAAGGTTAGTTTCTGACAGTGATTGTTTACAGAGCAATTCTCATTAACAAATAATAGCAACAGTGAGACTATATACTGGAGTTTCTGGGACGAATAGATGAATTGCTGCAAGTGTTCCTCGCTCAGCAGGCATGGTTGGTCGACAAACAAGTTTGCAACCACTGCACATTCAATAAATGGGCTATTTGGTAATGTGTCAATTGTTCACTGGGAACCACGCTTGCTTTGCTGCACATGCATGCAGGTAACTCACAGGCAAAATCCTTTCCATTGCATTGAATGCTGGACCGGCATGCACTTCCACTGGGTGGAACTATGGGAGGTCGGCACATACATTTTAGTCCAGCACAACACTGATCATCCCAGTTGTCAAGCTCTGGACTTTCAAATGCAATATCTGGAGTCATTCGAATATATGAAGGATCAAGCAGAGCAAGAGTCAAAAACAGACCAGGCTGATGACCAGCAGTGGCAATGGCCCACTTTGCCTCACTCAGCATTGGAGCCATATCATGAGTGGGAAAGTAAAAATGCTGCCAACTCTACCTTCCTGGATAATGACACTGCTGCTGACTCAGCCTTTTTGGATCACCTTAATTCCCTTTGGGGTCAAGGGAATGGTAACATTCATGCTGAGCATTGTTTTGAAGACTTCTTTGATGGCAATGATGAATCTGAAGTTTAACAAGCTAATGAAGATGTCCATGGATTTCAGCCATATTTGCCTACCATAAACCTCACTGCCAATGCCATTCCCATTGCTGACCCTGCTTGTTCTGCTGCTGCCATTCCCCATCCCAATGCTGTTCCCACTACTGATGCCTTGAATAACAGTTATATTCATGTGGTCCATACAAATGGAATACATCACATAGTGATGGTTACCTGCCAGTGTCAGGGGGAACACTGAATTCCCTTGGACCTGGTAACCAGCAACTTACAACCCACAAGCTTCACCAACATATGGACTCTGTTTACTGTGCAGGTCTTAGACTATTTTTGGCTCTGTAATCTTGAGTTAAAGGCCTCAGTCTATCAGTTTTACCAGCTGATTTGGCATGTAACATCGCCAATGTGGCCTGCCGAAGTGGTCAATCTCTACCATGAGCTTTGGCGCATGTCCCACTTATGGTGTTGGATGAAAAGATTGAAGTGGGCAGGGTATGGACACAATCAAAAAGATCCTTTGAATCCTGAACCAGGAACCCTTGCTAATTTCTGCCCAGCCTGTCCTCAAGTAGGCATTAACATACCAGAAAATTGGAAAGACAATGTGAACTGGTGGGTGTTAGAATGACTCTGCAGTGGCATAGAAAATGACATTTTGCAATTCAGATTTGTTTTCAAATGCATATTCATGGCCGATGGAAATTTCAAAGCCAATCATGTCCAGCAGAAAAACTCCGAAACTGATATATGGCTATGGGATGGAGGTAGAATGGCCCCAAATCAGGCTGAATATCATTGCTTTCTCCAAGCTGCCATAGAATGATTAACAGTAGGTACCTTCCCTTGATGGCAGCCATTGCCATTCCCACTCCACGCCCCAATGCCAATCTGATTTCTATCCCAACTTTTAGAAGGCCCCTTGCGAAAATAAATTCCTTGCCATCGTGAATGCTTTTCTGGCATCCAAGGCATGTGACAGGACTGGATGTGCAGCCATTGCATGTGCATGGCATGGATGTTGTGTTCCCAATGCATTGGTAGACCTGTTTTATGGAGAACAGCAGAAGAATATCGACTTTGCTTTTCTTCAAGTGCTGAAGATCACTAAAGTTGATCCTCAACAGGGAGTCATGCTCATTTATGACATTGTCTGCCAGTACATTATCTACCTTCAGGAACATATTGGTGCTCATCTTCCAGCTGGCTTGATGATCAACCAGGCAATTGGGCTTTTACATGTTCATGGCCACAAAGATGAGTGCTTTTTTTGCTATGCTCCATCTTTCATCCCAGGGTCCAGCATCGTAGCAGGAGAAATACTTGAGTCTCTGTGGGCATCACTGAATTCCATCTCTCCAATAGTCAGAACAGCGACCTTGCCACATCAGGCAGAAATGCTTGATGATCATGCTACTGATTCGAATCACAAGAAAATGCTCGGCATGACAGTCACACTATGCTCAAAAGCTCAGGAAGCACTTGAGAACTCCACACAACTTGGCCTATACCATGCTGAGCTAATAGCAGCATTCAGCCAGCAAGCAATCAAATGATGGGAGGATGAAGGAATCTCAGCAGAAACCCAAAGACTTACAGATATCAAGGTAATGGACATGTATGCCACTCAAATGTCAGAAGTGGCAGCAGGATCAGGATCGGGATTGGGTGTGGCCTTGTCTTCGGGAGCGGCACCAGTTCAATCCACGGTTGAGGAGTGGATTGATTTTGCTATTCTTTGTCAACAAATGCAGTGAGTTCCACTGCCTACCCCATATGACAACCTACCATTTATGGTAACCAGGATTGAATTGTGAGACAAAGTTTGTCAACTGGGTAAATCACCTCACATGTCTGACATGCAGGCTGTTGAATGGAAAAGAGGAGCTCTGACATCCCACATGGTAACCTTAACCAAGTTACAGAATGCTGCCGACAGCCAATCATAACATTGCTTTATCGTGGATCAACCATGATAATGAAGGCCAATTTGATACCCCAGGTGAACTTGATGATGACATGGCATCGGCACTGGCACCGGCATTGGCAGCTGGCCCATCAAACCTTCCTGCAACATCTACTATTTCAGTGGAGGAGCAACAAGTATACCTCGTCATGGCCACCTGGCCAAGGCAGAGATTAAACTCCGGAAGTGCCAGGCAAGCCGACTGCTGCACCAGCTGTGGGAGCTCATTGCTAAAAAATCATTTCAATATTCACACATCATCCGAGCAGCACCGCGAAAGGGAGTTTGCACCTGGTCACGAGCTGTTGTCCACGAGTTGGTTAACAAAATCAGCTTGCATGCCCAGATGTATAGCCATTGCTATAGCCGATTGTTGGCACTGGATTGTGATGCTGACACATTGAGTATGTTTCAGCAGTTAACCAAGGGTGACCTCAATCCCAGCACAGCTATTTTGGATCCAAATGTAGCTGGCTTCACCTTTGTTCATCTGTCCTGGATTTGGCATAATTCCTTTCATACTGGTGTCTTAGCCAACAGTGGCATCAGTGCCAATTCTGAGAGTGGGGCCATGGCCATGGCCAATGCTGATGCTGACGTCGGTCGATTCTGGGAATGTAAATGTTTTGAGTGGTCATTTGTATTCATTGTGCTTATGTTTTTCATAGTCAGATGGGTACATTGGCTTTGTTCATGGGCTCAGAGAAATTGGTGGAGGGAGGATTTTCTACTTGTCACATATGAAATGCAGTGAACTGTGCAGTATTTCATCCATCACAGCCAACAGCGGCAGTCAGCCTCAGAGTCCAACAATACCCTTCCTGGTCTGCTTGCTTATGCTAATCATCAATGTGCTTCATGGTATGAATTAGCATTCAGGGCTGACAAAGCATTCAGATCAACAAATGCTGATTATATCTCCCCTTTGTGACCGATGATTATGTAACCATGATGTGAATATGATTATCTTGATAACCAACCAAGATCAGTAAAACTATGTCAAACAAAAGTCTCTCAGTCTACAGCCCTTTGTCTTTGCAATCGGGCCCAAAAGTGCAACTCCAAAGGCATGCACAAAAGATCATTTGGTATGTGGAGTCCTGATTCTGCCAGGTTTTGTTGGAGGTCAACCAGGCAAACTTTGTAAAACAAAGTTGGATGCAAAAAATTCTCTATGCCGAAGTTGTATGTTGAGATCTTTTCTAAATGAAGTAAGTATTCATCACTGAGATGTATGACAGATGTATGTTATGTCTTGGATTGGCATCAGCACATCGATCAGCCTTATGATAGAAGTGCTGATCCTTCATTGGTCCTTGGCCAACAGTCTTGCTGATGTGAATTTGGACCACCTACCCCTGGGATTCCATCCATCTCTCTTGGCCTTGTTGGATGATGGTGTTGCCAGTGACAGTCCTAGTCATCTTGTGGAGTCATATGCATGTAATTGGTGGCATCACAAGGCAGAACCGGCACCTGGCAGAATATTTGGCATTGACACCCTGGATGAATGCCTTAATCACTATCAGCAATGGGTCTCTATTTCTGTGACAGTCCCCATACCTGTCGATAGCCAGTCAGGGCAGGATGCTCCCAGCAGCCAAGTTGATTGCCAATCATGCATTGACCTGCGTGCTCTCATACACGATATGTTTGATGAAGCATGCATGATGCACGGCTTCCTAAGTGCCTGTGAATCAGCAGTGGATGCTGAAATGAATGTGAATTTGAGGAAAGTGGCAGGATTTAATCATCTCCATGAGCTTGCCCTGCTCAAGGAGATTTAGTCCGAACCAAGTAAGTTAACACTGGCACCGGCACTGGCCATGGCATCATCATCGGCATTGAAAAACATCCGTGGACCCACTGGGAGACAGGTAAACCAATCAGAAATGGAACAGGTATCTGCACATGCACAGGCTGAACTTGAGCGCCTGAAGGCCCTTCCCCCTACCTCCTACAAGTGGACCTGGGGCATTGATATTACAGAGAATGAGGTGTTGGCAATCAACCAGAAGAAGTGCAAGGGAAAGGCACAGCATTTTGGGTACATAGCATCCCTCCCCAAAGGCCCACTGCAAAACAAGGAGTTGTCAGAAACCCCAAGTCTCCCAACAATTTCTTCCTACAGTCGACTACCCATGGTAACTGCTCATAATGCAGGGCTTTATTTTTTAGATGATGATTCTGATGTATCCAATGCTGGAACTGCTCCCATTCTTCCTGTCCCTGCTGCCGCTGCCCCTGATGCTGCCCCTGATGCTGCCCCTGATGCTGCCCCTGTTCCTGTTCCTGATTCTGTCCCCATTCCTGATGATGTAGTAAATGATGCTGATCTGCATACTGTCTTGGAGGCAGCGATGGCATTTGATTCTGATTCATCATCTGCCAGTGCTGGTTCTACAACTGATGCTGATCCTGTCCCCACTGCCGATTCACATGGCAATGTACTCATGCAGTGGCTAGGTCAAGATGATGTTGCTAATGATGCTGGTTATACTGCCTTTTAGGCAGCCATGGCATTTGATTGTGATTCATCATCTGCCGGTATGGGTTCTACTGCCAATGCCAAGCCTGTCCTCACTGGTATGTGTTTCCTAACTGGCTTTGATGCCACTTCCATCTACTTTGATGACTCTACTACCTCTTCATCTGGACATTCTAATCCCCCTTCAGCCTTTGCCACTGCATCTGATGTGGCAGAGGTTTTTTTTTTATCATCAGAGGCAGATTCCACTGGATCTGTGGGTGAATCTGACGCCGATGCTGATGCTGATGATGCCAGTGCACATTCTGACTCGGAACACAGTTTTAGTGATGAATCCCCAAGCACCTCCCAGATAGAACATCCCTCTCCAACCCACATTACACTGCCAGTGCCTGTCTACACTCATGCAGACTTTAGGTATATTGATGGCAGTTGGTTGTCAGGCTCTGATGATGATATGGACACTACAGAGGACACATGATGCTCATTTATTCCCTTTGCATTGTATACATAATAAACATGTAGTAATAATTGTTGGTGCTTTTGGTACACTGAACATTTTCGCATGATTGTTATCCCAGTGCCAGTGCCATGTGCACAATAAATCAATTATAGGTACATGAGGAATTTATGATGCCTTCACCTATGAAACTCCTTAGCCCATACTATGGGGTGTCTAATGCCGATGCTGTATTTTATGCCGCTACTGTTGCCATTGCCAGTGCCAACATTGTTGCCATTTATTGTGTTCAACGCTATCTCATAGGTGATTGATTTGGCCATTAACATTACCTGTAGTATTTAAGAAGCCAGAATACCAAAACTGTATCTATTTGATAGTAGTACAAGTTACACTTATTATGAGAGCATTCTATGGGCTTCCATGAACCCATATCATTTGGTACAATGTACATGTTCTATAAACTGTATTATTCGGTACAGTGTAGCTTACCTATGTGCTGAGAGAGAGCAATGAAAAACATGTACCTGGCCCAAGCCAGAGGCAAAGCCAAATTAGTCACTCCATTTATTTTTCAAGGTAAAGGCTGCCCCTAATCTTCCCCTTGTATCTGCACTGGCTCCAATACATGCTCCCAAAGTCAGCACTGAACAAACAGCTGATGCAGATGATAACCTGAGGCCATTAGAGGTCATGCCAAGGTCATCAGATTTGATGACAGACAAGGCAGATGCATGGGTGATAGCATCAGAGCTGCTCTCCCAACTCCATATAGCAATTGAGTGAATACCAAATGAAACCCCTCTGGCAATGGTGGGAAATTCACTCAGCAAGTTCTCGAAAGATCCTTCAATCCTGGTCCAAGGTCCCATAGATGATGACTGGGAAGAGGTGCTGAACCCAATCATGAAGAGAGCATTTGGGTGGGGAGAGGATGCAATGCATGCTGCAGTGAAGGGAATGATGCAATGGGGTCAATATGAACTTGATGGCTTTGTAGCATTCATCGGGTACTTCATGATGTGGTGTAGTTTGAAGGGTGGCATGTTTGAATCAAAGGTTAAAGCTATTTTGGAAGAGCTGGAAGCCTCATGCATGAGGTCTCGAACACCCAAAATGTCATGAGAGTAGAAGAGGTCGAGGAAGATCAGGGCATGCATTGTAGGCTGATTGCTGCAAGGCTCTCCCAGAAGAAGGTGGAGATGGAGATACTGGGTAGAGAGATAGAATTATTAAAGGTAATGTTGGAGGCATAGGAAGGTTTTTTTGTTGTATATTTTTTTAATTTAAAATTGGAGTCTTCTGAGTCTTGAATAGTAGTGATAAGAAAAGTGAAAAGAATAGGAAAAATGAGGGGAAACTATAGTTATTTGTTTTCAAAGTCCTGAAAGTCTTCAAAAGTATCTTTGTCAAAGTTTGAAGTTGTTCAACACTTTTGGAAATGTTTGGACTCAATATCAAAGAGATTTAGTGGAAGGAAAATCATCGTAAGGTATTTTTGAGGAATATCAAAATTGGGATCGAGATGGGTGAATAGAAGTGAAAGGTATCAAAGCTATTTCGGGGAATATTGAGCATAGTAAAACATGTTTGATAAATAGAATGTTGTCGAAATGTGATAAAAAAATGAAATAGATGAATTTGATCAATGTTGACAATACTAACCATGATCATAATAATTGAGTCAAAGGACTGTTCGAATTGAATTCGAATGAGGAATCGAGGGATAGAAAATGAGGTTGAGGAAATATTTGTTGGCAGTCGATGTAATAGAAATTTTGGCAATGAGGAGTAAATGAATTTTGAGGTGATGACTGTAGATATACAATGGGGATGGAACTTTGTGCATTATACTGGATTTTGAGGGCAAATGCAAATGCAAATCTGGCAATAAAATATATGGTGAAGGTGATATCGAAATAGATGATGAATCGAAAGATGGCACAGATGATGAGATCGAGGACAAAAATATCAGGAGTGGTGAATGGCAAGTTGAGGTTGAAATAGATGATGGTGGGGATGAATATGATGAGGATATCAGAGGTGAGATCAAGTTCAAAGCTGATGAAGGTGTGACTATCAAAGTGGACTTGGTTGGAATTACTGAAGGTGGAGACGATAAAACTTGCGTGAACATGTGTGATGGAGCTGGAACTACGCGATGAAGATCAGGAAGTGCAACATTATGATTTTGAAGTGTGAAAATTTCTTGTTTGAGTGCAAGCTCTTTTTTGAGCACTAGTTCCTGTGCAAATGCTGCAATACAAGCTTCTAAGTGATCTGAATTGTTTGAGCTGTGAGGTATACCATCAGACTGGTTCGATGTAGTCAGAGATGCTATGTTGGTGAGAAATGAGGTCGTAGCAGAAATCTTAGGTGTTGATCTGGTCAAATTCAAAGCTGTGAAAACCAATGTGAAGTTTGATGCAAAATGTTCAAGAATGTGCAAAACGTCTTCAGAGTCGATCAATGTTCTAGATTGCAATAAATCCAAGGTTAAAATCAATTGCTGGGGAATGGAGTATGAGTTTGAGGATGCTATAACAAATTTTGTGATGTCATGGATGTCATTCAGCATGTATGGGTCATCAGGATAATGATCAGGAAACTTCACTTTGAGACGATCTGCAATTCGATTCCATAAGTCTGTTTGAAAGCCTCAAACAAAAGCTTGACTTTGTTTGGCTTCTGAAAGTCTGTGTTTCAAGCTGAGGAAGTTCATAACATTGTAGAATGACCTGTAATAATCTCCTAAATCATTTGCATCAAAAATACTGGTGTGAAGCTGTTCACCAATGAATGTATCCATGTTCAAAATGCTGTATTTTCGTTTATCTTCTGATTTGGGACAGAACTTGTATACCGCAATGTGAAATGCATTAAATGAGGTGCCAGGCTGGTACTCTGGAAGTGATTCCCAGAGATCACAAGAATCAATGTCGATGTATCTGCAAGCATGCTTCTTCTTTAGGTCATGATCTGTAATACCACAAGTCACAAACAGAAATTCTGGCTCTTCAAAGTATTTTTGGAGTTCTCGAGGGTGTTTTAAATCAAATTTTGGAGATGTCAAATGACCAGGAGCTGGCATAAAAAATGTCAACATGTTTGATGTGGATTTCAGAGGTCATGATGATAGGTCCACTGCGCACTCTAAGGTCTGGAGAAAGTTTTTAATCATATTGACACACTACAACAGACCCTCTGAACCACTATGAACACTATAAAATCAACTTTGAATTCTTTTCAATTTATTTTGCACTACTTTGAATGACTTTGAATGATTTTGCAACACTTCAAACAACTTTGCAGCATTTCAAATGACATTGGCCACTGTATAGTTGTTTTGAAACACTTTTGATACATGCTGCACATCCGGGACAAATCATTTTGTTGCATATCAAGTGCCACCAGACACAAGGAGAGACTACAAGAGACTTAGAATGCGATAAGTGTATTTATGTTTCAATGATATATTAAAGCAATAGAACAAGAACTCTTACTATACTGGGACAATGTACATTTCACTTATTATCATTTCTCATTTGTTTTATGAATTACAAAGTCCTCATTGCTGTATATATTGCCTCATGTTTTACACATGTTATTATTTCCTTTTTAGTACTATCTCTTCAATTTGTATATAGACTTGTATTAGTTACTTAGAATAAAAAGAAAAAGCAATGGGGAACAGAGAATAAGTTACCCTCTCTGCTATCATCAGATTTAAGAGCAGTTCTCTTGAGTCTTAACTCATGTCATATCTCTAAGTTCTGCAAAATATTGTGAACTTCTTCGAAACTATTGTATTTGCTCCCCATTTTATCACACACATTGCCTATTGCCTCTTGACAAACACTCCTTATTTGTTATATTCGCTTTTCAAACCACTTCCATATTCCTCAAAACTACTTCACACAACTTTGAACCTCTTCAAACCTTTTTTGAACTCTTTCACACATATTTGAACCCATTTTGACCTCTTTTGAACCTTTTCATATGCCTTTAGAGAGTATTCGCAACACGATTCATCCTTTTGCATCACTAAACACAATATTTGGGTATCAGTGGTGATATTTAGTACCAACTCACACCCTTCCTCTAGCCTGTGTTACACTTCCTAAGCCTTTTAACAGGTTTTTGGTAGGTTTGCAGGTTGAGTATCATCAGCGAGGTCGAAATTTGTGGAATGTCATGTTTCATATGTTTTTGAAGTCGAAGATGGTAGCAAAGTCATAAGCATGAAAGGTGGAAAGAGTGCAAAATGATATTATTGATGGTCGGGATATTGTATTGAGATCTCCTGGTTGTTCAGAAGGGTTGGAGGCACTATGAGTTCAATGTGAAGTTGAAATCATTGAGCTCCCTTTGGTGAAATGAGCAGTAGAAAGGAGTGGAGGTTCAATGATGGAATAATCTAGAAACCCCTCATGGTGGGCTCCAAAATAATAATGCTTGATCTGGAAACTGACAAAAACCTGCTAAAAGGTCTAAGAAGTATAACACAGGCTAGAGAAATGGTGCAAGTTGGTACTAAATATTACTGCTGATACCCAAAAGATTGTGGTTAGAAGCATAAAATGGTGAGACACATTGCAAATGAACTCTAGGAGCATACAAAAAGGTTTGAAACAGGTTCAAAAGATGTTCGAAGAGGTTTCAAAAGAGTCAGACTGGTGTCAAGGTATATTGAGGAGCAAATATAGCAAATGAGAAGTGTTTTTCGAGAGACAATGGGCAATGTGCAATAAGTCAAGGAGTGAATATGAAAGTTCAAAGAAGTTTGCAATATTTTGCAGAACTTAGAGATATGACACAAGGCTAAGATTCAAGAGAATGACTTTTAAATCAAATGATAATGGAGAGGGTAACTTCTTCTCTCTTTCCTTGTCTGTCCTTCTTTTGCTGTCCTGTTCTAAGTAACTAATACAAGTCTATATACAGTTTGAAGAGATAGTACTAAAAAGGAAACAATAACATGTGGAAAACATGAGGCAGTATGCACAGCAAATAAAGGTATTGTAAAACATAAAACAAATGAGAAATAATAATAAATGAAATGTACACTGTCCCAGTATAGTAAAAGTTCTTGTTCTATTGTTTCAATATATTATTGAAACATAAAACTGCACTCATCACATTCTAGATCTTTTGTTGTCTCTCTTTGTGTCCGGTGGTACTCGATATGTAATGAAATGGCTCACTCTTGTTGTTTAGCATGTATCAAAAGGGTTTTTGAATAGCTATGTGGCAGCTGATGTTGTTCAAAGTGCTCCGAAGTTGTTCAAAAGTGTTTGAAATATCACTAGATAGTTCAAAATGGTTCAAAGTCATTTGAAATTGTGCAAAGTTGTTCGAAATCGAGTTCATGGCATTTGTAGCAATTTAAAGCTTCTGTCATAATGTCTTGATATGATTGAAAGTGTTCTCCAGACCTTAAATGCACAATGGACCTATCAGCGGTAGGCTGATCATCATCACTTGCTGCATTGTCTTTGCCTTGGCATGCCATGGCTGCCTGAAAGGGAGTGTGCTGATCCACAATTGATGCATCATCTTTATCTTGCCAAACCATAGCAGCAAATGAGGCAGTGGGCTGGCTGGCTTCTGCATTGGGCAAGGCATCAGGGATGGGGACAGCATGAGAGACAGCAGTGGGAGAGGAAGCAGGAGAAGCAGCAGGGCCCAGAGCAGGACCTGGAGGCAATGAATCATCTGATCTATTGCCTGATACTGTGGGTGGTCAACCATAGGCATTGGATGCAACTGTTGAGACTGTTGGTCTGCTTGACCACTCCTTTCTTTCCTTTACACCATCAGCCAGAGACAACCCATACCTAGAATGCTGTCGTTTGCCCCTGCTCTTGATCTTCTCATTAGCACCCAAAACATCATTTTCTGTGATGTCGACACTCCAGGTCCACTTGTAGGAGTTGGGGGGAAGGGACTTCAGGCACTCAAGTTCAGCCTGTGCATTTGCTGCCACCAGTTCTAATTTTCTTCTTACCACTGTTTGCCTTGAAGGTTGCCCAGTGTGTTGAGGGGGTTTTGATCCCATTGCCAAGGCCTGTAGTTCAGCCTGGAGCTCCTTCAGAAGGGCAAGCTCATGAAATTGTTGTAACCCTGCTGCTTTCCTGACATTGGAATTCAATGCAGCATCTAAAAACTGAAGCATACTGCACACTTCATGCAGCATATCATTCATAAGACCCTGGAAATTGATGCAGGATTGGCAATCAGGAGAAGCAGCAGGAGAGGGGGCAGGGGCAGGAGCAGGAGCAGCAATGGCTTGGGAACTGGCAGTGGGCAAGTCAGATTTAGTGAAGTACTGCTTATGGTGATAAAGGCACTGATCCAGGGTGTAGATGCCCATAATGCTGTCCACTGCAGGTTTGCTACAATGTCTCCACCAATCCAGGGCATACAAAGGCACTAGATTGCATGTAAGTTCATAAACGATACCACCATCCAACACAGCCAAGAGGGATGGATGGAATCTGAGTCTAGGTGGTTGAAGTTCACCTCAGCAAAACTGTCAGCCAATGAACAAAGCAGGATTGGCACCTCGAACACCAGGCCAATTGATGTGGTGAAGCCAATTTGAGACATGATGCACAGCTGCAATATTTTTTAGTGACAAATCTCTTCCTTGATTCATAAAAGATCCTGCTTACAAGCTCATGATATAGAATCTTTTGCATTAATTTTTGCTTTAAGCCATTTGCTCCTTCCATATGCAACAGGACTTGATGTAAATGGGACTCTGCATACCAAATGATCTGCTATGTATGCATTTGAAGTGGACCTTTTAGCCCTGATTGTAAAGAAAAAGGGTTGAATACTGAGAGACATTTATCTGACATGATGATCATGGTTAGAGATCAATATGATTGAGTTTACATAATAGAGGGTTGTAGAAGGGAGATCATTTGCTGATGTAAATGCAGTGTCAGCCCTAATGCTAATTTATCCCATAAAGCCCACTGATAGTTAGCATAGGCTAGGGGGCCAGGCAGGGTATTCTCTCAGTGTGAGGCTGATCACTGTGATAAATGAAATACTGCACAGTCTACTGCATTTTATACTGCATTTAATACATGACCAGCAGAAATTCCTTCTTCCATCTATTTCTCTGAGCCCATGAGCAAAGCCAACATACTCACCTGACTATCCAAGAAGTTCAGTGCAATGTAATTAATAGCTGTAAGGGCAACCTCAAAGCCTCACTTAATAGTGAGCTAACAGAGGGGAATCCAAAGTTAATATTACACTACATAATACAGATACTCCAGGCACACCTAACAGAGGGGAATCCAAAGACAAAACTCTAAGGACCCATCTGTCGATGCCCAGTATATGTGATAGAGCCAAAAATCAAATAGTAAGCTAAAAATAGAAAAAGGTGGAGATAGGCTGATGAAGGTGTGGGATGATGATGTCACCTTGATGGGTAAATGTCCAGAAGGGGTCCCACCTTTAAGAATAGAACTGTCAACATGTACCAACATGGAAAAACTGAAATATAATAATTAAATAGAAATAAATCATAGAAAATCATAGAAAAGGCAGAATAGGGTGAAATAAAATATATAAAAAATATGGGATAAATGTAGAAAATTGCCCAGATGCCTGGGGCGCCTTCCTTTCTCCTTACATTACTCCCCTTCTATGACACATTGCCTTGATGCATTCGAAACCATATTTGCCCAAAGTTGGATGCTTAGGTGCACTGAGGTGCAGAGAAATGTTGCCAGTGGAACTCTCTGACCAGTCATGGGGCATTCACATTGGACTCTGCAGCCCAGGAGCTCTCCTTGTATCCATAACCCTTCTAGTGTACCAGGTATTTGAGTTTATGTTGATGTAAGCAGCTGTCTAAGATGGACTTGACCTCGTACTGAGGTTTGCCCTCGATGACTGTAGGCAGTGGGGGAGGTTGTGTCATGCATCCAGGAAATGGATCTGTGGGGGCAGGCTGCAGCTTTATAACATAAAAGACAGGTGGAGTCTGGACATTGACTGTGGTAGCCATAGGTGGTAAGCATGTGACCTGACACATCTAGTGATGAGGAATGATCCAAGAAAGTGGTTGGCTAGTTTCTCAGATGGATGCATGGTGGAAATGTCACTAGAGTTGAGGTAGACATGATTACCAACCTTGTATGTTGGTGTAGGTGAGTAACGCTGGTTGTAGAAGCATGCCATGTCGTCCTTCACCTTGGCCAAAGCTGACTTCGCCTCCTCCAAGGTGTCCTTCATCTGCTCTGTGAACTCATTCACCATCTCCAAGTGTGAGAGTGCTTGTCAAGGCTCAAAGTTCATGTGTGGATGTCACCCTGTGTCAAGGAGGAAGGGAGTTTGTGGGGTGGAAAGTGGACATAATTGTTGTATCCAAACTTGGCCATGGGGAGGAGATCTTTCCAATTGTCCTGTCACTTGTTGATGAAGATACAGATGTACTGCTCCAGTTCTTGGTTGACCTGTTCCATCAGTCCATCTGTCTGTGGGTAGTAGGCAGTTGAGGTGAGAAGTTTGATCCCCAGCAGGTGGTACAGCTCTCGGGTGAACTCTGCAATGAATTGTGGTCCTCTGTCACAGAGGAATATGCCAGGCAGTCCATGAAGCTTCCACACATGGCACAAATAGAGTCGAGCTGCTCCAAGTGCAGTGACATTCATATGAGTGGGGATAAAATGAGCTTGTTTCCCAGCAGAGTCAACTGTGCACATTACTGCATCAAACCCATTGGACTCCAGTAATTCCATTACAAGGTCCACACTAACAATGTCCCAATGATTCTCTGGGACTAAAAGGGGGTGTAACTCACCCATGGGCTTGTGCCATGGAGTCTTGGTGTGTAAGCACAGATCACAGGTATGGCAGTACTGACCAATGAGACGAGACATCTGGGGCCACCAATAATTCTGTGATATGAGCTTCAGCATCTTCCAATATCTGGGGTGGCCAGCAATAAGTGAGTCATGGTGCTGAGAGATAAGTCATCATCAAAGCTGTGGATTGTTAGGGATGTAGATACAGCCATGGAAGTATAGGATGTCATCCTTTTCTGCCCACTCTGCTGCATGAAGTGAAGAAGTGGATCCCTTTCTCAGCTCCTTCACTGCCAGAGCCACAGTGTCCTCATGTAAACCACTACAGTTTGCATGATGAATGTCATGTAGGATACTGTGCTCCTCACCCTTTAAGGTAACACCTTCTAGTGCACAGACTGTAAACAAATCAGGTTGCAATAACACAATACCTTGATTGTCATTGCTTCCATCCCCATGGTCCAGACGATGAGAGAGGGCATCAGTTTTCCCCATGCTGCATCCCAGGCAATGATGAAGGGAGAAATCGAACCTGGAGAGATAGAGGGACCAGTGGGCTTGGCAATGATTAAGTTTTTCAGCAGTCATGAGGTACTTGAGGTTCTTATGGTCTGTCCAGATCTCGATTTTGTGTTGAGCACCCTCCAGGAAATGTTGCCACTCCTCCAATGCCCACATCATCACCAGCATCTCCTTGTCATGGATGTCATAATTGTGTTCCACAGCACTGAGACTCTTTGAGTATAAGGCAATGGGGTGCCACTTTTGGTCCTCAGGAGACTGTTGGGACAGCACTGCACCCATCGCAAAGTCTGGACTGTCAGCTTCTACATGGAAGGGATGTGAGTCATCAGCAAAGGTAAGGATTGAAGTGGAAGTGACCATCTCTTTGAGCTTCTTAAATGCCTCCTGATGTGCATTTTTCCACTTCCATCCCTCCTTGCCAGTGAGGTTGAATAATGGGCATGCATGGTGGAAAAAATCTTTAATAAAGCATTGATAGAAATTGATGAAGCCCAGAAAAGACTGTACCTCTTTCTTGTTGGTTGGCATGGGCCAGGTTGTAATGCCAGCAACCTTGACCAGGTCCATCTCCACCTGTCCATCCAAGATAATCAAGTTCAAGTACTTGATTTGTGTCTTCTCAAACTCGCACTTGTCATGACAAAGGTAGCATTTGTGCCATCGAAGTTGCTCTAGCATTAGGCATGTGATTTGATAATGTTCATCAAGGTCTCAAGTGAAGATGAGAATGTCGTTGAGGTAGGCACAAACCACACCTTCCAATAGGAGATTATGGAAGATGTCATTCATCATGGTCTGGAGGTCTTTACACTGCCCCATAAGTTTTATGCAGATCCACACAGAATTACACAAACTCTGTGCAGATTTGCAATCCATTCAATCAACCATTTTAGCTGGGCAACAGGGTGTGATAGTCCATATGGATCTGTGCAGACTAACACAGACTCCACATATTTTACTCAGATTCCATGGATTTCATCCATCCATGTCCATGATCAACCAGGTTGGACAAGGAGGGACAGTCCACATTCATCCAAACAGACCATTTGAGCATAGCAAAATAATGTCACCAGTGATATTTGAACCCATAGCCTCATGACTAACTAAGAGACTACAGACATATATTACTATTGCACTATGTAGCTGTTGATGTGTGATGGCATTGATGCAACTATATACCACTATTTGGCTTTGTATGACAAAACACACACATGGCAAACTTTGTCTGGCTTATGTAGACAGGGTATATAATTTCTAGGCTACATACTTGTCTAATACTACTGACATATTGTGTAAATATACTAAGACATACATATTGTAAGGTGAGCAGGGTGCTTGAGGAAGGTCTAACAGCCAGGATGCGATGATTGGCAAGCAAAATTGTAATTTTAGTGGGAGACCAAACAAAAGCAAATAGGACAGAATTTGGCAGGCGATGCCAGTACCCACACTCACCACTACCATCAATGCCACCACCTCCCTCCACTCCATTCTACTACCACCACCACTGCATGCATGCATGCCACCACTATTCCCATTCCTACTCCCACCATCACCACCACCTTCAAATGGGCCAACTGGATGGAATGTGGGGTCCACATGATGGCAACTGTCATTTGGGCCATAGATAAGTTTTTTTTCTTTTTTCTTTTTGTTTTTATCAATGAACTAACTGAATTTTACTACTTTTTAGGTTGTATACTACTGGGGATGACCTGCCACAATGAAAATGCATAATGCATGCCCAAATGATGGCAACTGTTGTTTGGGCCATAGATAAGTTTTTTTTCCTTTTTTCTGTTTGTTTTTAGTAATAAACTAACTGCATTTTACTACTTTTTAGGTTGTATACTACTGGGGATGACCTGCCAAGATGAAAAATGCATAATGCACCCCCACAACCTGCCCCCAGCCCCATGAGCAACTGCTCATGGGGTGGATCACAGGTGGAATGATAACAACGACAATGATGACATCAGCAGCAGCAGCAGCCAATGACACAACACTGCATTGTGTTGCTTGCAGAAGACAACTGGTTCTATGCATTGGTAGAGATGGTCGATGATGAACAGCGCCAGCACCCACCCCTGCCCCTCAATGACAGAGGGATTTTTTGTTTTCTATTTATATTATTACCCCCTCACCCACATTTTACATGGGTGAGGATCTTTTTTTTTTTCTTTCTTATTTATAATTGTTGCCCTCACGCACGAGGGGTTTAGTAGTGTTATGTAAATATTCCATTGCCCCTCCCCTGCATTTTGCATGGTGAGGGTTTTTTTACTTTTATGTTTTTTTTTTTGACTCTCACACTGAATTCAAGTTTGGAAATATAATTATAGTAGTTAAGGAAATTTATTTGATTTTGAATATATAACAATGCACCTTGAGGTATTCAAGAGGGTTTAAATAATTGAGTTTAAGTTTGAGTTTTGAGTGTCATAAATAAACTTTACATTAGTAACAAACTCCTGTGGCTAAGTCAATTGAAGAGTTGTGTAATGATGAACCCCCAAATGTTGACTTTGGGCTGAATATCCAACATCTTCCTCCTCATTTCACACTGCAGCTGGCTGCACTTCCTCCTCTTCTACAGGTAGGTAGAGGTAGATGCAGATGCAGATGCAGAGGTCTTCCAATGCAATACATCATAGCAGTGAGGTGGTCATTAGAAAATAAACCACCACTCATACATTCACAGACTGAGGGAAAAAATGCAATGAGATGTTGATAATGAACACAGTGAACCACGTGTGCTGAAGGCACATTTAAAAACCTTGTTAGGAATAAAGTGAGTAAGCAAATGATTACTAAAGCACATGATGACTTGTCTGATGACTAAAAGATGCTGGATGCCGATGGACAAGGTCGGAAAAGAATCAGAAAAGAATTGGGAATTATCGAGAACCCGATCAGATGAAATGGGTCTTGACACTGCCTCTAAGAATAGTACTGTCAACATGTACCAACATGGAAAAAATTGAAATATAATAATAAAATAGGAATAAATCATAGAAAATCATAGAAAAGGCAGAATAGAGTGAAATAAAATATAAAAAAATATGGGATGAACGCAGAAAATTGCCCAGACACCTGGGGTGCCTTCCTTTTCCCTTACAGCAAGCCCATCTTAAAATGGGAAAATGGGAGGCTTATATACCCCCAGGTGCACTGACCATTTGGTCTTGTGTCCACAGTGCATCATTATTGATTGTTGATGCATTATTTACCTACATTTGTACTTACTTTGTATCATTCAACAGCCCCTGCCCTCATCCACCTTCTCACCCACTCCTTCACTCGCCGCTGACCACCTGCACAGGCATACACGGGCGCGGCCTCTACCTCTCATTCGGTCTATACCAAATATCAGCAGGCTCGAGACACCCTCAAGCAAATGAATCTCCCATGCAGCGCGAAAAATCTGCGACCGCTGGAAGAGCACCTAACAGTGCGAGAAGGTAAAAGGAGGAGGATTGAACCAGAACCAAGGATCGTAGAGGTAGAAGATGATAGCGTCTCCCTTGGATCAGAACCTGCGGTTTCTGATGAAGAAGTATGGAAAGCTGTCGACAAAATGCTCATTGATGAACCGCTTGAAACAGGTACATATGATGAAAGGTCAGTCCTTTTCCCTGCCACAAGCACAAGAATTAACATTCCACTGATCACAGCAAGCTTTTCATGTGAAATTTTACTGCTACTAAATGTATCATTAAACTATTTACATCTTAATGAATGTGTTATGTGTGCGAATGGAAATTGTGAAAAAGGTGCTGACTGGATCATGGATTCAGGCACATCAAAACACTTCACTGGTGAAATGAAAGATTTGACTTCTTACAAGCCTTTACTGAGAAAGGACTCTACCCTGGTTCAAACAGCCATGGGTACTACTCATATAGTAGGGAAAGGAGCAGTCTTCATTAGACATCAGGTAGTATGTCATGGGAAGTCAGAGACACGTGAAACACAATTATACCCCGTCTACTACATACCCGGCTGTAATGCTCGATTACTGTCAATGGGCATCTTCTTACAAGACGGAAGTGATGTGCGTGGTTCCTCCATACCTTTGACATTTTATGAAGCTTTGGAAGGCCAAGGTGATTACAGAGGTAAGCTTTCTTTATCTTGATGTCTGAAAAGTCCCACTTGCATCCTGCCTGATTAACAACAATGCTGAGAAGCATTGTAGTGAAATCAGCAAGCTCAGCGACTTCTAGAACCCCCCTAAGCTGGTGCCAAATCATTATTGGGTTCTCTCCCTGTTGAAGTAGTTATTCTATGGTTCTTCTCCCACTCAGCAAAAATCCCTGTGCCTGCAAGATACTGCAAGAATGCTGCTGACACTTCCTTTTCTTTCTGCATCTTGATACTCTGTAATGCTGTGGTAGCTTCAGTGATGAGTATTCCAGGAGGTGGCCAAGATTTGACACATCGGTACAATCAGAAATCCAGTGAGTGCAATACTTTACTTTGCAAGATGCCACCTACATCCATTAATAGCATGTTAAGAAAGAATACATTGACTCCTGCTTTATCCCCAAAATGATCAAGATGCTCATATGGATTTAAAATGAGTGTAAAGACAAGCATTGGCTGATCTAGTGCCTTCCACTAATTCTCAAGTCATTTCCACATTCCTGCAGCAATGGAGCGATCAGCATGGCAGTCAAAGCGGAGAAAAACACCAGCAAATATTAGAAGGACTTGGTTAGAACATGTCTTGTCACTCTGGTTGATATTAGTACCATAGCATATTGGCTCAATATTATCGACAACCATCTGGAGCCTATTCCAGAATTCAGCGCTCTCAATGATGTTGCATTGGGTGTTTGCTGCATTAGAGAGCTTGAGGCACTTTCCTGCATTATGTTTGGCACCAACTTGTGCAGCAATAATGTCATCACAGGACAGAACAACTGCATGATAAATGGGAACTTTGAGGTCCAAAAGGTGGCAGAAGGTGGTGTAGTGTATGGTCCAGCATGTAAGGTTGGCAATGAGATAGGCAAGGACCATACCATTGTTTCACAAGGCCTGTGCATCATCAAAAATGGAACAAACATGCTGGTGGTTTAGGAGCCAGCCAAGCAAATTAGTAGCCTCTTCTGCCATCTCTGCAGCAGCTGCATTTTCTTTGAAGTAGTCACCAAGAGTGAGCTGAAACTTTAAATAGATTGAATGAGGCAGGAGATTGGAAGTTCGTTAGGAACATACTTGATGAGCACAGCAAGGTGGGCCAAACAACCATGGATGAGCAGAAACCAGTTGTTTTCAACCCTTTTGACTCCCACCATCATTATCGCAACAAAAACATATGACAATACAATCATAAACTTGCTCAGTCTTGTCAATCATCCCAGCAAACAGAGTGCACATGGAGGCACCATCCTTCTTCTCCTTGTTTGTCTTTATGAAATCAATCAAGTATGACTGTTCAACACATTTATCACTGAAAAGCCCTGCTGATGGTGGAGACTCCTGTACCTTGAAATCAACAGTTGCATTTACCATGGCAATGGCATTTTTTGCATTATCCTTTAAGCTGTCAGACTTAGTACAGTGTTGGGTTCAATAAATAGTGTCACGTTTCATAAGAGGGACACAATCCATAATTGGGTTTCCTTGCTTGAAAAATGAAATGTGTGTGCTCCGTAAAAGGTGTCGATGAAGCCCTTCAGGATTGTCAGACTCTGAAGAAGATGATTGTTCAGGAGAAGAGGAGCAACAAAGGGCTTCTAAAATGTGATTGTAATGTTTTGGACTGCAGAACAGGAAGAGTCGAGTGGGGTTACATAAAATTTCAGATTGAACACTGGAGTTGCAAGTTCCATTGAACAGTCAGAGTTTGATCGGCAAAATGGTTTCCATGCTGAAATAATTTTCCAGCATGAAAGAGGAGTTGAGGAAAGAGTGGGATGAGCCAGAGTCAATAAGGGTTTGGGTGGGTCTGGAGTTGTCAGAAATGGATAGGAGAATGGTTAGGGAATCAGGGTCAGAAAGAGTGGATGCATTGAGGCAAACATAGACAGCCAGCTGGGAAAGGTCAATGCAACCCTCAGCCCCATTGGCATATTCCTGAGCGTTGCAGACTATTTTTTTGAGTCCACAGAATCCAGCATAAATTCAGTACTGTGGCTATGCAGGCTTTTGCAGCTTTGGACTTGCCACAGTTGCCAGCTAGGTGTCCTTCACCACAATAGAGGCAAAGATCTTTCTTCATCCAGCGCTCCTGTTCTACTCCAGTTAGTTTGCCATTCTTCCCCAACTTGTCAGAGATGGAGTCATTTGGCTTGTTACTCTTGGATCTGGAGGAGGTGCCAGTCAAGGGTTGATTACTGCAATTAGAGTTGGATGGATTCTGGGGTTTGGACTGATTATTAGCATTAGGGCTGGAAGTGGAATTGGAGTTTGGAGAATGGTTGGAGTCCTTCTTCCTGGAGTTTCCGAGAGTTTTGGAGGTCTTGGTGTCAAGGCAATTCTCTTCTTCCTCCATCTAGTAAATGTTGTCAGCATCTTGGGCCTTGAGCCGCAAGGCTGTGAGAGTATCAGGCTTTCTGCCCTGAAAAACCTCTATGCAGAGACAGAGCAGAAGTCCACAGAAGTACCAGTCATGAAGAGTTGCTTCATTCCAATCAACCTGGTGATAGGTCCACTGCATGCTTTAAGGTCTGGAGAAGATGCTATATTCATTTGTCGAACATATCTTGACACCAGTCGAACACCTTCAAACCTCCTTGAACTCACCTGAACAACTTCAAACCCATTCGAATCTATTTCGAACTACTTCACACGTCTTTGGACCAATTTCGAACTTCTTTGAACATCTTCGTATGCTTTAAAAAGACTATCTGTCATATCCTTTACCATTTTGCATCACTAAAACAATGTTCTGGTATTAGCAGTGATATTTAGTACCAACTTGCACCCTTCCTCTAGCCTGAGTTATACTTCATAAGCCTTTTAATAGGTTTTTGCTAGGTTTCCAGGTCGAGCATCATCACAGGGAGGCTAGTTCCCAAAAGTCCATGTTATACTTGACTATACAGCCTCCTTTCTTCATAGTGAGCTCAGAGAGAGCCTTCTCAGTGTCCCCAAAGGATCATGAGGGCTGAAATTGTTCTCTAGCTCCCTGAGGAATACTCAAAATTCTACATCCAGTCATTACACTGCCTATTGCTTGTATCTTGCCTTGTATCATCCTTTGCCTAATATCTACCCTTTAATCATCCTCGACTCATTCCTGAACTAAACCTTTAATCTCTTGACTCCTCTTGACTTCAGTCACTTCATAACCTCTGCTTCATTTTTACCTTCACCCTCTGTCTGAAAACCTGCAGGACATCTGCATGTTTTCTGCCTGAAATTGGACAACTGATGAGAAGAAGGGCACAACTTTTTATCAGTTGAAGCCAAGTCCTCTCTGGCCATTTTCACCTGGCATGCTACAGTCTGGTGGATTCTGCCCAGAACCCCTGAACACCTCTGACCACTGATGACTGTGTCTGACCAGAAGTCTGTAGTGATCTTGAACCTTGACAGTATTGCAAACTGGAGACTAAGGCTAAGCTACAGGTGCTTAAATAATGAAGGCTGGAAGAATAATGGATAATGCAGAAGTTTATTAATGGGTCTTGGTAAGTGTCTATGACCAGAATTGGTAAGACTGTATAAGGAATAAGGTGAGTAAGCAAATGATTACTAAAGCACATGATGACTTGTCTGATGACTAAAAGATGCTGTAACTGGGATGCCAACAGACAAGGTCAGAATGGAATTGGAAAAGAGTCAGGAATTATCAGGAAATCTGATCAGGTGAATCAGGTCTTGACAAGTTTAGGGATTTATTGGATATGGTGGGATATGGGAGTGGGCTACCAGTGGTGGTTAAATTTCATTGTGGTCTCAATTTAGAGGTTCAGGATCAGATTGCACAGATGTTGAAGGGATGCCCAGCTAATGACAATATTGACACTTGGTACAAAGCTGCTTCTCTCTGTGATGAGAACCAACTCATCAATGTGGCTTTAACACTACACTCCAACCCACATGCCCCAAATCCCTCCAACTATCCACCCCTACTGCCCACCAGTAACCACTTTGATGCCCTGCTAGTTGACCCACTTGAGACAGAACTTCACTCTATGACCCATTCCCACTCTGAATCCCTCAGCTTGATGGAAGTCACACCCACTCCACTCACACCTGCTCCTCCTCTTCCCAGATTGAAATCTTGGGAGTGCAAACTACCACATAAATACATTGTGGCATCCACCCCCTCCCTGTGATCACTAAAATTGAAGATTGAGCTGCAGACTATGGATATGGGGCAAGTACTTGGTGTCTCTGCTCTCCTTAATTTGGGTGCCATGGGCCTTTTCATTGATTCACACTTGGTTCAACAAAATAACTCAATACCCACTCACTATATCAACCCATACCTGTCTACAATGTGGACAGTTCCCCAAATGAAGCTGGGGCGATTCGAGAGGTTGTTGACCTAGTCCTCTGGTACAAGAACCACAGTGAATGTGCCTCTTCACTGTGACCCAACTGGTGAAGCAGGAGGCAATTTTTGGCTACCCATAACTTTGTGACCATAATCCTGAGGTTGACCAGGTGACAGGTAAAGTCATGATGAGTCATTGTCCCTCTCGTTGCTGTACTTGCTTCACTGAAGGCAGACAGGAATGTTGAGGTTGAAAGGTCCTCTTACAGCACACTTGAAAGTGTTGTGCTGGCCCAATGCCTATAGCCAATGTGGACTTGGAAGATGTTCCAGATCTCACACCTGATTCTGATGATGATGTGGAGGAAGTGGAGGAGATCGAGGAAAGTGACCAAATTTTCTCACTGCTATTAACCCTTCACATGAGGTGCATGCCACTTTAAATGTCTCCCAGCACATCACAGAGGCCTTTCACAAGAACAGTGTGCCCAAATTCTTCACTGACTCAGTACTTCCTCACCTGCATGACTTCGAGGATGTCTTTTCCAGAATCTTTCAACTCACTTCCTAACCATAAGCTGTGGGATCATGCAATTGAGCTCATGCCAGGTGCCACACCCTCCTCCTGCAAGCTCTATTTTCTCTCCCCTGAAGAACAACAACAACTTGACAAGTTCATCAATGAACACTTGGCTTCTGGTTGTATCTGCCCTTCAAAGTCACCCATGGCCTCACCTTTCTTCTTTGTTAAAAAGGAGGATGGGTCCCTTTGACCGGTTCAAGACTATTGATGCCTGAACGACATCACAGTCAAGAATCACTATCCACTACCCCTCATATCCAAACTCGTCAACCAACTCTGTGGAGCACATTACTTCACCAAGCTCGATGTCCATTGGGGTTACAACAATATGCAGATAAAGGAAGGGGATGAGTAGAAGGCAGCTTTTCACATGAACCATGCTCTTTTTGAACTGCTTGTCATGTTCTTTGGTCTCACTGATAGTCCTTCCACCCTTCAGACCATCAGTAATTTACACTGCCCCATATGTTCTGCACAGATCTATATGGACTACACAGACTCTGCTAGACTAGCACAGAATCTGTGTCAATCCACACAGACTATGTGGAATCAGTGCTAGTCCATGCAAACTATGTAGAATCCATGTTATCAAGTTAATATCTTATGAGTTACAAGCTTTTCAAACTGTATGAAAGTCATGAAGTGCCTACAAAATAACATTGTGTACAGCAAGGATTGAACCTCAGACCTCATGCTGACATTGCACAACAAACATGTATGCTTAATCAGTACACAACTCTTCAGTTGACTTGAGACTGTTGGCCCCAAGTCAATGTGGGTGCATTGTGGTGTATATCCCCTTCCCCATCACCCCCATCACCTTCCTCTGCTCTCCCCTATTCCCACCTCTCCCATCCCCATCCCCATCCCCATCCCCCTCTTCCCCCTCTCCCTCTCCCTCTCCCTCTGCCTGTTCCCCTTCCCCTTCTCCACCTACCCCATCCCCATCCCCTTCTCCACCTACCCCATCCTCATCCTCTTCTCCCCCTTCCCCCTTCCCCATCTCTCTCTCTTCCTCATCTCTCCCTCCCCCTTCCCTCTCCCCCATCCCCATCTCTTCCTTCCCCTTCCCCACCTCCCTCATCCCCATATCCCCCATCCCCTTCCTTTCATCCCCCTTCCCCCTCTCACCCTCTCCATCCATCCTCCTCCTCCTCTCTCTCCCCCTCCCCTATCCACTCACCCCCTCATGCATCCTCCCCCTCCTCCCTCCATTCTCCTCCTCTCCTCTCTCTCCTCTCTCTCCCCCTTCTTCCTCACCTCCCCTCTCACCCCCCCTCTCTCACCTTCTCCCACTTTATCCTCACCCACTCTCCACTTTCCCTCTCATTTCCCATTCCCCCCTTTACTCCCTTCCCCCCCTCTCTCCCTCACTACTTCACCCCCTCCCCCCTCTCCATCCATCCTCCTCCTCCCCTCCCCCCCCTCCTTTACCCCCTCACCCCCTCACTACTTCACTCCCTCACCCCCTCACCCCTGCTCTCCTCCCTCTCCTCTCTTAAATTTTGTAAAAAATCTCTAACTTCACTTTGTCAATATTACAGTAATATTTATTGACTTTACATTATAACGAACTCAATTTATAACCTGTTAGTAAGTTTGCATAATGACTTTGCATCGAACTAATTTTTATTGACTTGACTTCAAAATGGTAACTTCGAAGATATATATATTTTACTGACTTATTTTTAAACTTGACTCATTTCTAGACTAATTTTCGTAGACTTTACTTCATAATGAACTTATTTGTAACTGTTATTTTACCAACTTTACTTTGTAATGAACTCAATTTTCAAACTTATTGTATTCTAGTAATTTTTATTTCCTTGGACTCATTTCCAGACCTCATATTGATACTAATTTTCATTGACTTTACTTCATAATGAACTCAATTGTAACCATTATTTTTTACAGATTTTACTTTGTAATAAACTCAATTTTGTTGACTTTACTTCACAAATGAGTTCATTCAATACTGACCTGACATTGTAATGCCCTCACTTATACAATTGTAATAACACTTTATTGATCCAACTTGTTACTGACTAATACAGTGATGTATCTAAATCATTTTGTTTGGGTCATGTGCCAAGGTCATGAGCAGGTTTTTTCATTTTGTTCAGCCCACGAGGTTTGCTTAGTCAGCTTTCACAGTATAGTAAAAGGATCACTTTGTCAAATTTTAGTTATCAATTACTCAAATACAGCTATAATCATCAGTCAACAAGAACCAAATGCTTTATTTGAGAATAGTTGCTTACATGCCATCCAGACATTATTGTACATAGAAAATGAGCCCAGACCCAAAAAAAAAAAAAAAAAGTTTGAGGTGGCGAAAAATTAGCCGAGAATTTAGTTCCCACCTTTGACTTATATTTGTCACAAATGTCACATGACTGGTGAATGTTTGGAAAGGTAGCCAGTCACATGACTGGTAAATGTTTGGAGAGGTAGATGCAAGATGGCTGGCTGTCACATGACTGATGAACATTGGAGAGTGAGACAGCAGTCACATGACTGGTGAACATTGGAGAGTGAGACAGCAGTCACATGACTGGTGAACATTTGCAGAGGGGTGGCAAAAAATAGCTGAGAAAAAAATTCCCATGACCTCAGATTTTAATATTAGTCATCTGTTCTCACTCTCACTTTCTCACACCTCACAGCGTGATGCCATTTCCACCCCTGCAGAGTGTGTCATCCATTTACCCATGCCCTAGTCACGTGACTGATCTCACTTTACTATTGACAAGGTTTTTAAATGTGCCTCTGGCACATGTTGTTCACTGTGTTCATTAATTTTCTATGAGTAGTGGCACACATTGTTCACTGTGTTCATTGATTTTCTATGAGTAGTAGTTACATATGGTGTGGGACAAAACCTTTCAAATGATTTTTGAAGTTGAACTATTTCTTGAATAACTCAAGAACAACTCAACCAAACAAGTCCAAGTTTGGGATAGTGGTAGAGTATCATGTGACTAATAAGTTGCAATTTGTTTTATTACATAATCTTAATTTGTTCCCATGTTATTAATATTTTACTGGCACAAGTTTATTTGAATGGTTTTGTCCCTCTGGTATGTCAGGCACATGACTTTGTTTAATTAAAGTAAATAAGTACAAATAAAATCATGTGACTTGGTGAGAATATGTATATATACTCTGTGTCCAACTTTCTGTCATTTCCCACACCAAATCCCCCCACATATACTCATGTGATCACTTACTTCTGCTCAACACACTCATGTTCTTGAACTGCTTGACAAAGGGCAGTCTTGTCCTGCTATCTCCTCCATCACTAGTATAAGTGTTGGTTCTGTATCCAATATTTGCTCCAAACATCGTTCAACACTTTCCAAATCTGTTGGTGGCTGTCTATGGAAGCTTTCACCTGCCGACACCCACTATACCATTCACCTCATCACTTCTCAGAAGGCTGAAAATGGCACTGAGGTCACCAAAACCTTACAAGACATGACCAACACATCATTTACTGTGAAGACAGTATGATGAGCACGCAGAGGCACTGGAATGAAGGCTGTAACTAAGTGAAAATGACCTTTTCTCTCTAAGAAGCATAGGAGGCTTAGAATGGACTTTGCAGAAGCACACAAAGACTGGACAGTGGAGGACTGGAAGAGGGTTATATGCTCAGAAGAGACCAAAATCAATTGTTTGGGGTCAGATGGGAAGAAATGGGTGTGGAAAAAGTTAGGAGAGGGGTTGAATGATAGGCTGGTGCAGAGGACAGTCAAGTTTGGAGGGGTTCTCTGATGATCTGGGGTTGTATGTTCTGGGAAGGGCCTGGATATGCATTGATGGGAGAATGGATGCTGACCTTTTTGTCAGCATTCTGGATGATGAACTTCAAGAATCAATCAGGTATTACCAGAAAAACCCAACAAATGTTCTTTTTCAGCAGGACAATGACTCCAAATACAAGAGCAAAAAGGCCCAAAAATGGCTTCAAGACAGTGGATTAGAGGTCACGCAGTGGCCCCTTCAATCAGCAGACCTTAACCCCATTGAACACCTTTGGCATCACCTCAAGGTTAGACTGGGAGAGTATGATACTTCAGCATCTGGAATTGCAGAGTTGTGGGAGAGAGTACAGAAGGAGTGGAATGATATTCTAGCATCTGTCTGTCAGAATGTGATAGAGAGTATGCCTAGAAGGGTTCAGGCTGTGTTACAGGCAATGTGGGGGTATACCAAGTGTTGGAGCAGACTACATACACTGCACAGAGGAAGAGACAACACATTCCTTATAACCTATCTGGGGTTTAGTTAGTCTTAGAACTAGGGTTTAGCAGAGGTAAGAACACTGTATATCTACTACAGTATAGGTTCTCCTTATATACATAATAGTAAGGATGTCACATGACTCAGGAATGTGTTTACCACATGTATGCGCAGTAAGCACAGTAACATGTGTGTGCTGCATGCATTGCCTCATATATGCAGCATGCATCAGAATTTAATTTCAACACCCCCCCTCAAACTGTACAGTGCTCTAAGCAGCTAAGTTTGAATCTCGAAAGTAATTCCGAGAGAGTCTCTAAATTTCCTGAATAAGATGGTGCCAAGGTTCTTTGTGAACATGTCAGCCGGATTATCACTTCCAGGAATGAAAACGACCGTGACTTTGTCATTTTCTATGCATTCATGGGTATAGTGGTAGCGAATGTCTATATGTTTTGTCCTTCTTTCCTGAACTGGATTTGATCCAATAAAGATGGATCCCTGATTGTCAGCGCAGATTGGTATGCACTTCAGTATATATCCAAGTTCCTGGAATAAGGACTCTATCCACACTATCTGTCAACAAGTGTCGGAGAGAGCCATATATTCAGCTTCTGTGGATGACAGTGCTACAGTTTTTTGTAAATGGGACTGCCAGCACACAATGCCACTCACTAGAGTAGCAAAGTAACCTGTTGTAGATTGGCGTTTGACAGTGTCAGCTGCCCAATCAGAATCTGTGAAGGCCTGTAGCCCCTCGGACTTCTCGCCATCGTAGACAATGTTATATTTCTGGGTTCCCACCAGATAGCGCATGATGTACATCACTTTGTCTAGATGTTCTTGGCTGGGATTAGCCGAGAATTGCAACATCTTGATTACCACATAAGCAATATCAGGTTGCATTCCAAGCATCAGATACAATAAAGATCTGATCACAGACTGATATTTTGATAATCAGTTTGATCAAGTTTGTCACTTTGCTTGCAGTCTGGGTGATGCGCATGCCTAAGAATTCCATGACTTTTTCAGTACTATGGCACTCCCAATGCTTCAGACAAGCATTCTTCTTTTTATCCACAAGTTTCTTGTTCTTCCCCATGAACAAGCCATCATCAACATAGACGAGTGCAATAACAATGCTGCCTGTCTTAGGATCCTTGTGTATGAAAATGCTGGCATCGGAGCTGGCATGCACAAACCCAATGGTGCGCATGAATGCCTCTAGCTCTTTCCACCATGCAAGTGAGGCTTGTTTAAGGCCATACAATGCTCAGCGTAAGCGCATTACTTTGCGCTCTTTTCCCTCAAGTCTGAAACCCTCGGGTTGATCCATATAGATCTCCTCATCTAGTTTGCCATACAAAAATTTGGTTTTTACATTTAGGCCAGTCATATACATGCCCTCTAGAGACGCAAGTGCAAACATGAGGCATATGGTCTCGTAGTGGACTACCGGTGAGAAAATCTCATCAAAGTCAACACCTTCGACTTGTGAAAAGCCTTTGGCCACGAGTCTGGCTCGTTTTCTTCCATCTGATTTTATGGAGAAAACCCATCTATTTTTGATCGTTTTTCAATCATGTGGAAGATCAACGATGTCATAGACTTGTCTCTTACGAAGAGCCTCTAATTCTTCATGACAAGCTTGTTTCCACTCGCGTTGCTGCTGCTGTGGTGGGTGCACAATATTGCAAAATTGGTTTGGAACTTGGCTTATTTCGCTCAATGGTTTGACTGCTTTTGACAACAGCCAGCGAATAAGCTTATCTCCTCCTTCCTTGGTTATGTTTTTAATATAACCTGCTTTGTCTGGTTCCCCCATTGGGTGATCATGTTCTTGATCATTGGAATCGGGCACACTCTCATGGGGTGCCAAACTCGGTCCAGCAAGCAGTTCTTTCTGTTGAGATTGTGGTCATGTTCGGTTATGATCTGAATCTTGACCTACAGATCTCTTCCAATATCGATCACATGCAATGACTCTCTCTATGTCAGAGGGGAGTTGCTTCTCTCCCTAGGTATTGCCAGGACAGTTTGGGATGTTCCTCTGCCTGCCTGATCAATGGGGCAATTGCTGCCATTCCTGTTGATCATCATGTCTTGGATGAAAGTTCTCAGTGGTTACTGGAGGCGGCGGAGGAGGAGCATCTGTCACATCGTCATGTGCCTTTTGCTCACTTGGTACATCATCATCATTATTTTCTGATGATGGAGGAAGGGGCAGATCTTGTGGCAGTATAGAACCATCGCCATCTGTTCCAGATGAGTGGTCATCATCTTCTGGTTCTGGAGGTGGAAAATCACCAAGGTCCATATTGGCAGGAGTTTTAGCTCCGGGACAGCATGGGAACAATGTTTCATCAAATAGTGCCATGGCACCAATGAATATTGTGCCACTAGGTCGCATGAAACGGTATGCTTTAATGCCATCTTCTAATCCAAAGTATGTCATCAACTCCGATCAAGGAGCCAATGTGTTTGGATGCTTCTCCTTGGGTAGGTAGACATAAGCACCACAACCGAAAACCTTCAGATCATTTAGATCTGGGCGGACCTTTGTCAGGTCCTCAACTGGTGTCAGCCATTTAAGGTGCCTTATTGGGGTTCGGTTGTAGAGGTGTGTTGCATGTTCAATGCAAAATTCCCACCATGATTGTGGTAGACATGCGGTAAATCGCAGGGTTTGTGACTTTTCCATTATTGTCCTTATGGCATGCTCTGCGTGCCTGTTCTGTTGGTGAACATGGGTGCAGACATCTCTATTTTGATGCCAAAGTCCTTGAGCACATTTTGTAGCTCACGATCTTTGAACTCCCCCCCTGGATCAACATGCCAGTGCTTGATTGTAGTGCCATACTGTGTCAAAGCCACTGCCCGAAATTGTCTGATGGCCGCAGCAGCATCAGATTTCTTTTTAAGGCATTGGACCCAGATATGTGACGTCTTGTCATCCAGAAATACAATAAAGTATTTATGTTTATGGTACGATAGTACTGGGAGTTCCTTCAGATCAGAATATATTAATTTAAAGAGTCTTTCTGCACGTGAATCTGATTCAGGAAAAGATTTTGAGGTCATTTTCCCTTCAGCGCACCCTGGACATATAATTTTGTCTTTATGAATAATTAAATTCCTGGGGAATTTTATGGTGCTATTAGGCATCTTCCCTAGCACCTCTTTGGATGGGTGTCCAAGTCGCCTATGCCAAGTCAAGTAGTCTGCGATGTACATCGTCATGACATTGATTCCCTTGGTGCTCAATATATGAGTCTGAGCCCAATACATAGTGTCACGTTTCATAAGAGGGACACAATCCATGATTGGGTTTCCTTGCTTGAAAAATGAAATGTGTGCGGAGGAACCATGCACATCACTTCCATTTTGCAAGAAGATGCCCATTGACAGTAATTGAGCATTACAGTCGAGTGTGTAGTAGATGGGGTATAATCGTGTTTCACATGTCTCTGACTTCCCATGACATACTACCTGATGTCTAATGAAGACTGCTCCTTTCCCTACTATATGAGTAGTACCCATGGCTGTTTGAACCAGGGTAGAGTCCTTTCTCGGTAAAGGCTCGTAAGAAGCAAAATCTTTCATTTTACCAGTGAAGTGTTTTGATGTGCCTGAATCCATGATCCAGTCGGCACCTTTCTTACAATTTCCATTTGCACACATAACACATATAATGAGATGTAAATTATTCCATGATACATTTAATAGCGGTAAAATTTCACATGAAAAGTTCGCTGTGGTCATTGGAATGTTAATTCTTGTGCTTGTGGCAGGGAAAAAGACTGACCTTTCATCATATGTACCTGTTTCAAGCGGTTCATTGATGAGCATTTCATTGATGGTTTTCCATACTTCCTCATCAGAAACTGCAGGCTCCGATCCAAGGGAGACACTATTGTCTTCTACCTCTACAATCCTCGGTTCTGGTTCAATCCTCCTCCTCTTACCTTCTCGCACCGTTAGGTGCTCTTCCAGTGGTCGCAGATTTTTTGTGCTGCATGGGAGATTCATTTGCTCGAGGGTGTCTCAAGCCTGCTGATATTTGGTGTAGACCAAATAAGAGGTAGAGGTTGTGCCCGTGTATGCCTGTACAGGCAGTCAGCGGTGAGGATCCCTTGTGGGAGTATGTTCATGCTTCTCGATGCGCTGGATGAGCAGCATTGGCGGTATGATGGTGTCATTACCATTTATAGTAGTAAAGGCATTTGAGGCGAGGTGGGTATGTTTCTCTTTAGGCTTTTCCTCTTTAGTCTTTTTGTCCCCACATCGTTCACACTTTCGGGACAAATCTCCATTGTTGCCCTGAGATTGCCATTTGGGGTCTCCCCCTTTGCGCTTGATAGCAGAAAGCTTGGTGGACTGAAGTGGGCCAATGGGCTTTCCAACTGCTGCGCACTGTGAGGCCTCAGCGACAATGGAGTCCTTGACATTTTTAAATGTCAAGGCTCTAGTAGCGGTCATGTTAAGGACCATGGCAGATAGAGAATTGTACTCGTGTGGCATCACAGCGAGTAGAATCATTGCCTGTACTAATTTGGGGATGGCAATGTTGGCAGCCATAAGGTGCTCGAATTTGTCAGCCATTTTGACAATCTCTGGCACAGGATTCACAGCCGGAATTTTGATTGCGATTGCAGACCTAAAGTCCGCAAAGACTTGGGAGGGGCCATCGACACCATAATCGGTGTGGATGAGATTTCACACCTCCTCAGTAGTGTCCTTGGTGTTGGCACGCTGCCGAATAGAGGGGGCCAGGCAGAGCACTAGGCTACCAATAGCCTGGTCATTCTTGTTGTTCCAGATCTGGAGCTTGGCATTAGCTTCCGCTACTAGTGCTGTGTTTGTCGCCGTCAAAGGAGGCGCCAGAGGTGGTTTTAGTTCCATCCCACTAGTTATTTGCCAGAGGCCCTGAGACCTGAGCCACGCCTTCATTGAGTCAGCCTATTGAATGTAGTTAGAGCCATAGAGGTTTTTCAAGAGTTGAAGACATGATGTTGTAGTGGCAGCTGGTAAAAGCGCTCAATCAGTCCTCTATTTAAGAAAACATGTTCTATAATCTCAGGCAAAAACACTCCTTCAGAGTGGTTAACCCTAGTCAACCTGGGTTTTTAAATGCAGCTCGCAGGGAGTGCAATGCAGCTCATGAAGAGCACAAGGCTACAATTTGGAGACAATGAAGTCAACGTTGTTCACAGCCAGTTAAGGTGCGTTCGCAACGTGCCCAGCAGAGCTCATAACCTGTTGGAGCAGACTACATACGCTGCACAGAGGAAGAGATGACACGTTCCTTATAACCTACCTGGGGTTTAGTTAGTCTTAGAACTAGGGTTTAGCAGAGGTAAGAACACTGTATATCTACTACAGTACAGGTTCTCCTTATATATATAATAGTAAGAATGTCACATGACTCAGGAATGTGTTTACCACATGTATGCGCAGTAAGCACAGTAACATGTGTGTGCTGCATGCATTGCCTCATGTACGCAGCATGCATCAGAATTTAATTTCAACACCAAGTACTAGAATATTAGAATAATATTTTATAATACAAGTGGGACAAAACCTTTCAAATGAACTTGTTCCAGTAAAATATTAATAACATGGGAACAAATTAATATTATGTAATAAAACAAATTGCAGCTTATTAGTCACATGATACTCTACCACTATCCCAAATTTGGACCTGTTTGGTTGAGTTGTTCTTGAGTTATTTAAGAAATAGTTCAACTTCAAAAATCATTTGAAAGGTTTTGTTCCTCACTGTATGTACAATATATATTTTAATCTAATAACACTTCATCATATACAATATTCTTTGTCTTTTCACTTTGCTCTGAGCTTGGCCATATTGCCTTAATATTGTGCACTGACTTGACCCGTGATATTGCCACATAGAACTGCCCATGTGTAAAGACAGGACTCCTGAAATCCAAACCCACATGCTTCACTGACTGCCCTTGTGATTTGTTGATCGACATTGAAAAGCAAAGCCAAACAGCAAACTGTAGTCGAGAGTGTGTGAAGGGGAGTTGACCTTCAATGGGCCAAAGTCACATCTGTGGAATAAAAACAGTCTCTCCTGCATTATCTCCAGTGATCAACTGAATCTCCAAAACCCTATTTCTGATCTGAGTCAATATCCCCCAACTTCCATTGCAGACCCCACCAGCGATATTGAGATTGCGAAGTATCATCACCGGGACACCAACCTTCAGTGCCAAATGTGCCAAAGGTAGACCTGAGCAGTTGATGGAATTCAGATATTCTTGGGAATATAGAAGTTTACCATTCTCATCATTTGCAATAGAGTTAGCACTATAAAAAATGTGCTCCTGTCCAGGAAAATTGTGAAGAATGTGATAGTTTAAATTGTCAACATCATCGTTCTTGCTCACCAGGATGACCCACTCTGAAAAGTATTGATCTGAATGCTGAGTGTGATCATAGATGCCAGGATAGATGGTGTCAATGAGGGAAGTGATGGTGTTCTGAGGACATTTGAGATGATCAGGAAGATTGATAGTACCACCTTCATCTGTATGACCACCCTTTCCAACCTCCAACTGCCACTTTGCAAAGTTGCACTCCTGAAGATTGTCTGTGTTCAAATGCATGTTAATTTTCAGATGAAGGATTTTGATGTGTTGCCAGAGAACAGAGCATTGCAAAGAAGCACCAACGATTTGAGGTCGAGAACCCTTCTCAATCACAGGCAGGATCTGGTGAAAGTTCCCCCCAAAGACCACAGGCACACCACCAAAGGGTTTGTCACATTGGAGAATGTCTTTCAAAGTGCGGTTGATAGCTTCATGGAGATGACGATGCTGCATAAGTGCCTCGTCCCAAGTAATCAAGTCAGTCTGCTGCAGCAGCTGTGCCCATGTTGAACCTCTGGAAATGGTGCAGGTGGATGACTCATTTATGATGATTGGGATCTGAAAGCAGGAATGGAAAGTATGACCACTTTTGAGCAAAAGAGCAGCTATTCCAGATGATGCAGCACAGAGGACAATCTTGCCTTGCAAGCAAAGCTAATGGCAGAAGGTGTTGTAAACATAGGTTTTGCTAGTGCCATCTGGACCATGGAGAAAAAATGTCTGGCCAGTCTTGTTGTTGACTGCATGCATGATCTCATCAAATACAGCCCTCTGATCCTGATTGAAAGTGTCCAGATTGTGTGCAGCCAACTTGGCCTGCTCCACAACATCGTATCTGTGCTGCTCTGCAATCAACCAGTTTTGGATGTTGGCATCCCAATTCTGAGTGATCTGAGGCATGTATGGCCAATCCTTCTTGAGAGATTTCCCAGACTTGAGAGATTTCCCAGAGACCATGAGAAGCTGATTGATAAGATAAAGGCCATAATCATGGACATTGTCATCAATAGGGTTGATACGAATGTTGGTGTGCTGGAGCTGATATCTCAAGTCATCGCAAATGTGAGGCCAATATGTATTCAAGAGGTGGAAAGAATCAGAGGGATCACAGTCATGAAGGATGGTGACGAAAAGATTGTGAAGCTGATGACCAGTTGCCATAAACTTTGCTTCCTCCAGACACTGCTGCCACTCCTGGTCATCCTCCAAAAGGCCAAGGGCGAGGCAGGCCTCTCTGAATGAGGGAGCGACGATGCCTTGAAAAGTGCAAAGGTCTTCATATGATATAGCACCTTTCACAGCAGTGAGAAGCAGCCTGAGGTCAAAGCATTCACCAGCACTGGGTGGAGCATAGAACATCCTTCCAATGGCAAATCCCCTCTGCCGTGGCTTCCACTTGTGAGCCCTTTGATCCCACACAAATTTGGAGGAAAATTCCTGGTAAAGAATGACCTGTGCAAGCTCTGGATACTCCTGATTGGCCTTGAACAAGGCAGTGAGGGTGGTGTCATGCTGTGCAGCATGTTAGATGATTTCCTGGATAGACTGTGAACCGTTCTGATTCCAAGTGACATACTGCTGGCCAGGAAGGTGGACCTGAAGATGGACAACATTGGGAGAAGCACCATGTGTGGTGAAGTGGAAGAGGCACCAGATGCTTTCACATGCAGATATGTAGTGAGCATCGAGGTACTGCCTGACTTCATTGTTGCAAGTTCCAAACTCCATGGTGATGTGATCATGGCCTTTGTAGACATATTTGTAGATGTACTTGATGGCCTTGATAGAGCTGATGGACTCGATATTGATGTAACAACAGTACTTCCAGATGAGATAGGCTGAGTAAGTGACCACCCAACGATTGTCGACCTGCTTTCCCCAAACATGATATGTCTGTCCAGTGTCCTGATGCTTGGTGGAGGCATAGGCATCCTCAGAGATGGTCGTCTGATCTCTGAATGGCTTGGGGAAACCTTTGGAGCACTGTCCATTCACCATGCAAGGAGGTGCAGGGTTCTCTGCACCACAGGGTTTGTAGACCATGAACTTCTTGATGAGGTTGAGGAGCTCAGGATCATCGTCAGGAAACTCTGAAGACAGAAGGCTGTCTATCTGCTCGGGGGTGTGAAGCTTGGATTGCTCATTGAGAAAGATAATGCAGTGCATGTGAGGAAGGCCATGCTTCTGAAACTCAATGGTAAATAGATAAGCCACAGCCTTTCTGAATATGCCAGCCTCAATATCCTCGATCATCTCCTTCTGCTTTGCATAGAATACATGAACAACCAAATCTGGGCGATCTGCTGCAGTCTGCCCCAGATGAAGAGCATCCCATATATCTGGCCAGGTGTTAGGGCGACACCCACTAATCTGCTAGCTGGACCATGTGGGTTCTCTTACAAGAAGGCAGCGGGGGGTGCACGCATGATGGGGGGTTTGATGGATTTGATGCGAGAGGTTAAAAATAGAACAGTTGGCTGAATTAGGCCTTTCGCACCACTAGTGTGGATGGAATACCTAAGAGAACTCAACTGAGGTCTCCTAGTATTTATTTTAGAGTTATATACTATGTTACACATATTGTAGTATGTTATTACAGATGCATGCACACATGCACGTACATATTGATGTGTGTAAATAAAGAATTCCCATGCTGACAAATAATGCATATATAGGCATTTTGTAGCATTTTTTGGTGAAATAAAATCAAATAAAATAAAATAAAATAAAATAAAAATAGTATTATGTAATAGACATGTTAGGAGACTGTTTCCTAACACCAGGCAGGGTTGGCAGTGATGGTGAGAAAGAGATCGCCATTATTGCAGTGATGATTGATGGCGAATGCATCCTGAAGAAGCTGCTGCATGTGACATGTGCTTCCTGCAAAGGATGAAGGAAGAATGATTCTTTGACCCAGAGACTCTGTATTCACATCAATATTTGCAGCCACAGCATCTGCCAGGCCAACATAGACTTTGCCACAAATGCTGTCCTGATTCATCAAAATCCAGTGCAACCGATCCTACTCAGCAGTGGCCCATCCATCGCACACAAACTCCTGAAAGAGCTTTCCAGTTAGAAAGATATGCTGGGGCTCAACATCAGGTGGTCGAAGGTGGAGGCGATAGCAGTAGAATTCAGATTTAGAGACATGTTTGTAAACTCTGGCACCACCTCGGTTGTTGGCATTGACAGCAGCATACTTGATTTGAGGGTGCCATTGGAGCTGGCCAGTAGGAAACAGTAAAACATAGTGAAGGGCAGGATAGAGGGGATAAACATCACTGATGCGCTGAAGGGGAGGGCCATGCCTGCAGTAGAGAACAACGTTGTGTGTGCTCTCTGGCTGATTGCCATCACCTGGAAGAATGACAGCAATCTCATTGTTGATCGCATCGGGGAGATTGTAGCGGCGACAGTCACAGGATTGATCAAAATGCAAAGCTATCTTGCACTGCTGGTGTGGAGGCAAGTTCCTGGTGAGCTCATGAACCTGCTTGTACATCTGAACTGCTGGATGGTAACGGTGGAGCATGTCCTGAAGAGTGAGCAAAGCGTAGTGATAGAGGTGAGTGTTCCAGGCATTGGCCATGTGAAAGTTGACTGCATTGGCTGGATCATAAATATATAGCTGAGCATAAACAGGAGGTCTCCCTCTGGTGGAAGAAGAGATCTGATCTTGTGGGACAGCTCGCCATGAAGTTTGTAGACATAGGGACCGACACTATCATTCACTGCCTCTTCACTCTCATTGACCAACTCGTCAATCTTGCAACTGATAGAAGTCATGGCGAGTGCATTATTGTAAGTGCGGATGTGATCACGAAATGATTTTCCAATGTCATCCTGAGCAGTGAGCAATTGGATAAGCTCAGGTGGGACTGGGTGAAGAGGTGGTAAAGCAATCTTTCCACTCAAGCAGCACATGCAGAATCGAGGATGAATATTGGAGGATTTTATAAGACATTTAGCCATCCAGTGCAAAGCATGGCAATCAGGGCACTCCACATCCATATTTCCCAGATCATGAACAGGCCAATCTAAATTAAATGGCTGGCAGGCAGGAGGCAAAATAGGCAGAGGTGGTGGTGGTGGTGCAGGATCAATAAGCTGAGCAACCTTGGAGAATGAGGTCAGTCATCAAATAAAACAATACTGAAATAAGATATAAGCATACATGTGGAGAAATATTGGCAACAGGAATAACAGCAGCAGGAATGAAGAGAACAGCAGCAGGAATGAAGAGAACAGCAGCAGGAATGAAGAGAACAGCAGCAGGAAGTTCAAAAACAGGAGGAGGCAGAGGTAGAGGTAGAGGATGCTACATCATCATACTGTCAGACCATTTCACATCATGTAAAATATAATGCAACATACAGCTTGAAAAGGTGGAAGTGCAGCATTCTGGGCAGCAAGCTCAGCCCATGCCATTGCAGGCACAGCAACAGAAGGAACAGGAGCAGGAGCAGCAACAGGAGGAACAGGAGCAGCAACAGAAAAAGCAGGAGCAGCAACAGGAAAAGCAGGAGCAGCAACAGGAAGAACAGGTCCAGCGACAGGAATGGCAGGTCCAGTGACAGGAGGAACAGGAACAGGAGCATAAAATACAGGAGGAGGAGGCTACAAAATTTATTGTCAGTTGAATGTCTGTCACCTGCAAGAATAATCCAACTTACAGCTACAGCCAGAAAAAGAGGTGGAAGTGCAGCATGCCAGGCAGTGAGTTCAGCCAAGGTCAATCTGGGAGCAATGGGTCGAGGGACAGCAGGAGGGACAATTATTGGAGGCACTAGAGTAGGAGGAAGAGGCTACATCAATATGCTGTTAGTCATGATCCATCACCTGACAAAACAATTCAACATACAGGAGGAGCAACAGGAATGGGAGGTGCAGGAATTGGAGGTGCAGGAACAGGAGGGTCAAAAACAGGAGGTGCAGGAGGGGCATGAAAAAAAAATGGGAGAGCTGCATTGTGCATACACATTACATTCTTTAGGACAATGAGTCATGTGTACCTTCCCAGTTTTCCAATCAATTTCTGGGTTATGTTTTGTAACCATGGACATCCAATTATCAGATTGGTTTTCCCAAGGTCACACACCTCAAATATGGCTTGTTCCTGATGATCCTGATACTTCAGTATCATCGTCACCTCCTCCTTAATAGTTTCTCCATGATTTATCGTACCATCAATATTGTACACCATTATAGGTTGTGGCAGTTTACATGTGCGAATACTGTTTCTGGTAATTAAGGATTGATTAATGAATAATCTGGTAGCACCACTGTCAAGCAATGCCTCCACATTAATTGCTCCATGCATGTCCACTGTCTTCAATCCTACTGTCAAACTGATTTTGGGTTCTATCTGCACAGAGTGAATAAAGAATTTAGGGGTTTTCAGAAATAAGGCTGGGCATTTTTCTTGGTTGCATAAGTAATGATGGTCGTACTCCTCAATTTCTCTTTTGGGTTCACCCTGGGTTTCCTCAGATACTAATACATTATATTGATTCTGGGTCACCCAGGGGGAAACCTTCACTGGGACTCTTCCACAAAATTCTTCTGCTTATCTTCCTCCAACTTCACTTCCTCAATTGTCGCTTGCCTAATCTTCCTTTTCTGCCTACAATTCCTAGCAATATGCCCTAATTGCCCACAATTAAAACATTATAAGTGGGGCTCATCTCCCTGCTTGATCAACATCCATCGCATCTGCTGATGCTGCTGACTCCTTAACAATAGGTGTCACTGCCATGGCTGGTGGCTGTGCCCTCGGAGTTTGTACCTGAGGCATCATTCCTTTCTTGGACTTTCCTCCTGATGACTTTCCAAATCTGGCATTCCCATACATCAATTTTGACTCTGCCTGTTCCTGTCAATATCGAAGATCACGATGCATTGCCCAATTATACCACTCGTCCAACCTCTCCAGCATAGAAGGTAGTTGATAGATAGACTTGAATAATGAGGGATTTAATTCTGCCTTCAAAAATTCTATTAATGCAGCTTCTCCCATATCCATCTGTGATGCTTCTGCCTTGAACTGCAAAATAAATTTGTCTGCTGTCAGAGAACCTTGGCGCATCATTTTTAATTTTGCATTAGCCATCACCTTTGGATTAGGGTCTCCAAACTGTGCCTCCAGTTTCTCCAAAAATTCCCTGAAGGTTGCAAACAGTTTATATCCTGCAGCAATTTGATTAATAGCTTCGTTTCTCCAGAACTGTGCTTTCCCTCCCTGGATGTATGGGAGAGCAAACATAATCCTAGACTTGGTCATACAAAATTCAGGCTTCCTCCCATGGATGTACAATACTATAGAGCTGATGAAGGACTTTGTATTTTCCATGGTATCATCAAAGATTTGCGGGGGTGCATATTTAGGTAAATGCACTTTTCTACTTTCAGATCTCTCCTCTGCATGCACATCATCCTGAGACATCCACTCCACCATCTCCACCATCTCATTATGTTTATCTTCCACTGTCTCTGGTTTTATTTCTGCTTATTTGGACTGTGATGCTGCCAATACTGACACTAACTGGGACATTTGTGCTGTAAGCACATCAATTTTGGCTTCTAGTGCTGGCATGGGAACAGGATTGTGACCAGGATTCAAAGTTGATTGTTCTGACATGATGATGGAAGCTGTGATGAGTCACTTCTTCAGCTGAGTCAAGATTTTGCTTCAGAATTTTTTTTTGCAAAACGTCGAGTCACGTGATACAGCAATTTAGGTACCAAACATGGCAAAACATGTGATTTCGGCTATTTGTCAACACTTGGGCACTTCAGATCAATAACCCTTCCAACAGTGCCTGATCTTGGGGTTAATACTGAACTCAGCTAGTAACTAATTTAACTAAAATAGTCATCCAAATAGAGTATAGTAAATCTTGATTAAACCAGATCTGATCGGTTGTCTGGTTGCAGCTGTCCTAATGACGAGCACTGCCTCTCGATCAGTGGTGGTCGCAAGGTAAGGTGAGGCCAGGTGTTGGCTTACAAAAGCAAGGTAAATATGTATATACAATTACTTCCAGCTCATGCCGAAAAGATGAGTAAGCAGTTGTGGTGCACTGAAACAATGACATTGATACGGCTCCCTATCACCCTGCGCGCATACTACAGCATTTTTTGCGATTGTGCGCACCTCCTAGATGGCTTCGGCACACTTTGTGCACCTTTGACTGTTTAGGTGTGCCTTTGTGTGCCTTTTGCAATTTTACTGTGCTTTTGGTTCCCCCATAGCCGCCAATCATCGTGCACCCTAAATGCACCTCGTTGCACTTCAAACTGCCTCTGCGTGCCCCCCCCACACTCCTTATCTGCCTTGCACATTTATTGCGTGCTCGATGCGCCTTTACATGCTCCTTTTATGCTTTACCTGCAACTAACATTCCCTGCTGCACACTCATCACACAATCCCTATCACACACACAACAATCCACCACATCAGGTGTGCTGTGCATCGCAGCTTCCATCTTACTGGTGCATTTACTTGAGGTGCACCACGATTCCAACATGAACGAACTGCGCATTCTTACATAACTGGGGTGCTTTGCATCTATTTGGCATTGGACTGTGTGCACTTGGGTGCCTTCACATAATCCTGGCACTTTGGCAGTATTTGGCCTTTCACAGCATCTCCTTATAGTTCTTCCACATTTCCAATCGGCATCGCCCTATCTGGTAACTGGCACAGATTAATCGTGCCATTATTACTAAGGCACAGCACGCAACACGTAACACCGAAGCAGATTAATTGAGAAGGGCACACGAGACCTAGAGTGCACCAAAAATAGAGCATCACACTGGGACAGTTGGGTATTGGGCTAATGGTGCACAAATCTTATTGGCTGAGGCAGCGGCATAGTGCGGTCAGGTTTAGATAGGCAGATGGATGCGCTTGTGGGTAGCGCATGGCACTTTCTATTTTTACACTTTATTTTACCGATTTTATCACATAAGCCATCTGTACATAGTAGGCAGACAGATAGAGAATCCAGAGGATCTTTTTACCCCTCACAGTTCATAGTTCAGTCAGCGTCACACATAGTCTGTGCACCAGTGTCCAGTCCATGCGCCTTCATAGTGCACCCTTCATATAGCCGTGTTTGCATATTGTTTGCTTCCCCCCATCATATTGTTGCATTTGGTCCCTGCATTGCATCCTTCATCCTCGTTCGTGCACTCATACAGTGTGCTCTTCATATAGCTGTGTTTGCACACTGTTTTGGCACTTATTTGCATAGCTGCATTTTGTGCACCATTCACACCTTTTTCTGCCCCTTGCGCTTTCATCCTGTTTGCACCCCCAACCTTTGTGTCACCTTCCCAGCACGTCTCAGTGCTGTCTTCGTCTCACTACACCTCCCACTTTCATCTTCCCCGTCATTGCGCATTTTTCCACACTGCGCATTTTTGCCCCTTTGCGTTGCGCACTTTCCCGCCACTGTGCATATCTCCCCTTTGGCGTATACAATCAGTGCGCACATTGAAAACCACCATACCAGCCTCTCCATAGTCTCTGCACCCCAAAGGACGATCCGAGGCCCTCTAAGCGAACTCCCCCCTCACCCTGAGCACGCCTGCAGTAGTAGGTTAAGTGTTCACCCCTTTCATTGAGACTCTGCACCGAGTACCAACAGAACACATCATTTCTGGAGCCCACCGTGAGGGTTTTCTGTTTATCAGACTGTATTTTAGACCTCCATCGGCTCGCCCTTCACTTTAACATTAACCACCTTCGCACTCTCCATTCCGAGCTGTTAGCAACTGCACTCCAGCTTGGGGAAATACCAGTATTCGAATCACTCTTCCTAAACAACATGCATCACTTGTCCACACTGTCTTTACCTCCACCTTCACCTGAATCATCCCTACCTACCCTAACTCTGTCCGCATCACCGCATTCTTCCCCACCTTCACATTTCGCTGCGCTTTTACCAGATCTTAACCCTACACACCTTATTCCACCTACCATGGCTACCATGCATATGCCATCCACATCTAAACCAAAACATGCTGCGTTTCGACCCCACAAAACCACGCAAACTCCAGAAGTACTTTGAGGAGCTTGTGCAGCTCCTTCGCAATTGTAACATCACCGATGAGACCCATAAGAAGTGCCACACTGTGCGCTATTTGGACAGCGACACTGCAGACACTTGGAAACTGCTACCGGAGTATAGCATGATGCACAACTATGGCGCATTCAAAGACACTGTCCTAAAGCTTTATCCTGGCTCTAGGGATGGCAGTAAATGGAGTATTAGCGACCTGGACAAGCTTATTGGTGAAACCGCATGCATTGGCCTTGTAACTGCAGAAGAAATTGCATGCTATTATCACGCATTTTTCAACATTAGTGAATACTTCGTTGTGCAAGGCATATTGGCATGCTATGACCAAAGCTGCATGTTCATTAGGGTGTTTCGACCAGACCAGCTAGAGCGCATTTTGAGCTGCCTTGCGATCGTGGTACTGAATCAGCCTGCAAATGTGCCATACTCATTAGACACAATACGCAATGTGATTGACTTTATCTTTGAAGGCCCAGCGCGCTATTTCCAGCCACTTACTGGGCTCACAGTGCAAACCCCCGATATGTATGTGCCCTACTCAGCACCCAGTGCACCCATTTCCCAGCCACAACCTAGCGCGTCCGCAGTCAAAGTAGAAGACATCTCAGCCATATTCGAGTGCATGACACAGACGATAGTTACCGTGTTGAGCACATCGTGCAGAGATGGCGGAAATGGCGTGCCTCGCTCAAACAACGACAAGTGCAATGGTTGCGGTCAGACAGGGCATTATATCCCTAAGTGCGCTTCAATTGAGCGCCTTATTAGCGAAGGGAAGTGTAGGCAAAATGCGGATGGGCGCATCGTACTCCCAGGTGGTGCATTCGTGCCACATTCTATTCCAGGCAACTTCTTGGGTGAGCGCATCGAGGAATGGCATAAGCGCAACCCAGGGCAGATAGCCACTGGTCGACTTTCATCTAATACCAATTCACAGCTCATCTACAATATAGCACCTTGTCTAGCTCCAGCAGCACCTTTACAGTCGACATACATTGCTGCTTCAGCGCCTGCAGCATCTTATATGCAAAGCGCACCAAATGCGCAACTAACGAAGGAAGAGCTCATCAATGTGCTTGAGCAGGAGTTGATGGTGCTTCGGAAGAGGCAAGTCTTCGACAGCATCGAAATTTTGCGGCGTGCACCGCGCAATACATCCACTCAAGAGAGCATGCATTCTACAACCACAGACATTGCACCCGCCAACAGCATCGAGTCCCCAGCTTTGCAACCCACTGCGAGTGCGACTGAGGCGCCCGACGAGACACCCATACATCCCTATTCCAACATTCCTAAAGCGCATTTTGTGCCTGCAGCAGCAGATAAATCAGATGCACCAGTTAACACTTCCAAAGGCAAAGAGCCATCATACCACACTGTCATTCCTATCCAGAACCCACAGATTGTCGACGACATATATGCATGCACCGTGAAGGCACCCTCCGTTACAGTTTTGCATGAAGAGCTCCTGTCCCTTTCACCCGACCTCAGACAGTGCCATAGAGAACAAGTTACCCCAAAGTGCATTGCAGCTACCAGCGCAGAAGTGCTAGCTACCAACCTTGCGAGCATCATGCCATTTGTGCACTGCGAAGCGTGTGCGCCTTTTGCAGAAAATAAAGCACTGAATGCGACACCTCCAGTTAGTGCAGCAATTGCAGCGCCGCTTCCATTTGTTTTGCAGGATCCATTTGAACAGTACCTCACCCATCTCCAGCCAGGCAAAATTGAAAACCCTGATGTTTTGAAGGTTGCTAAAGAGTCACATGCGCTTTGCTCCATTGATTTATTGATCGACAACCAAGAATATTTTGAAGCTATCTTGGATCTGGGTTCACAAATTATCACAATGTCAGAAGCAGTCTGCCATCATCTTGGGCTTCAGTATGACCTGCGCATTCGTTTGTACATGCAATCGGCCAATGGAGAGGTAGATGAGTCACTTGGGCTTGCGTGCAACATTTCCACATGCATTGGATATATCATTGTCTATGTGCAAGTTCACGTTATCCATTCACCTGCTTACGATATTCTGTTAGGGCACCCTTTCGATGTGTTAACATGCTCCATCATGCGCAACTTTGCGCACGAAGTGCAAATGATTACGATCTGTGATCCGAACACAGGCGCCATCTCCACCATTCCAACAAAGCCTAGGGGGAAGCTGCGCTACTTCTTACCAGCTCCAGCAACACCACACTTTGCTATTCAGCATAACCCACAAACAAATTTCACCAGGCTTCGAGGAATTGATCGCAGACCAAGGAGAAGCCACCACTATCATAACATTCAACTCTGATACCCAATCTTGTGACGTTTCTGCGTTTGCACTTATTCCATTTTCCGCTTCCGTTCCTTCGACCTCTATTATCTCTCAACTCTACCTATCCCAGTGTACCAACAGTCATGCGCAGGCACTCTTAAATTTGATTGACCCTGTGGCACTTATTCCAGCCGCATTTCTGAAAAGCACACATGCGTGCGCAACTTTTATCGATTTAGCGGCGCGCACACCGCAAAAGGGGGTAGTAACCAAGAAGAAGTATAAACCAGTTGCTAGAAAAGTCAAACCAGTTATTGTGCCCATCCCAAACGAATTCCGCATTGAGCGCAACATTATAGGCGATCCACTAGCGGCGCTTCCTGCACATTTACCAAACCCGCCACCATTTACCCCAACTGGGCGCTATACTGAAGAGCGCATGCAAACACTCCAAAATCACCACACTGATTTCTTATTACCAGAGGAGATGAGGGTTTTACACCACTTGATGTCTTTGCAGAATGAAGCCTTTGCATGGAGCATGAGGAGCGCAGCAGCTTCAAAACCGCATTCTTTCCCCCAGTAGAAATCCTGGTTATTCCGCACACTCCTTGGATAGAGCGCAACATCCCCATTCCACCAGGCATATATGACGAAGTTTGTGCTATTATCCAGAAGAAGATAGACTCAGGTGTTTACGAGTGCTCAAATTTGGCATATAAATTGCGCTGGTTCTGCACACTCAAGAAAGATGGAAAAGCGCTGCGCATCGTACATAGCCTCGAGCTGCTTAATCGCGTTACCATTAAACACTCCGGCGTCACCCCTACACCTGAACACCTCGCAGAGCAGTTTGCGGGGCGTGCATGCAGTGCCATCCTTGATCTATATGTGGGATACGACGAGCACTTAATCAAAGAATCATTGTGCGACCTTACGACATTCCAGACGCTGTATGGCGCAATGCGCCTCGTTACATTGCCAATGGGTTGGACAAACTCAGTACCAATCTTCCATGATGATGTGTGCTATATTCTGCAGCCAGAGATACCAGTTTACACCATTCCCTATATCGACGATGTTTCAGTCAAGAGGCCTTTGAAGCGCTACATTTTACCGGATGGCTCATGCGAAGTGCTCACTGTGAACCCTGGCATAAGGCACTTTGTGTGGGAGCACTTCCAGAATGTGAACCACATTGTGCAGTGCATGAAATATAGTGGCAGCACTTTCTCAGGGATGAAATCCACATTGTGCACTGAGAACTTTGTCATTCTTGGCCATTATTGCACACCAGAAGGTAGAAAACCCGAACGTGACAAGGTAGATGTTATCCGCAATTGGGGTGCATGCCACACGCTTTTGGAAGTGCACGCATTCTTGGGAACAGTCAGTTTAATGCACATTTATATCTGCAATTATGTGCACCACGTTAACACGCTCACAAGGCTTATGTGCAAGGATGCTCCATTCGAATGGGGCCCAGAGCAAATAGCAGTGCAAAACAACATCAAGCAAGCAGTACTAAAGTGCCCTGCACTACAACCAATCGATTATTCCTCAGAACTACCCATTATCCTTGTGGTCGACACTTCCCAGATAGCAGTTGGCTTTTACCTTTGCCAGCAAAAGAGCGCAGATGCAAAAATGCGCATTTACAGCCGCTTCAGCTCGATTATGCTCAATGACAGAGAAGCACACTTTTCGCAACTGAAGTTAGAGATCTATGGGCTTTACCGTGCGCTGCACAGCTTGCGCCCTTATATTATAGGTGTGCGCAACTTAATTGTTGAGACTGATGTGCACTATATCAAGGGCATGCTACAAAACCCCGATATCCAACCATCCGCTAGCATTAACCGGTGGATCGTCTCAATCCTTACATTCCACCTTATGCTTGTACATGTTAGGGGAGCGGTGCATGGTCCAGATGGACTTTCGCGTCGGCCGAAGCAGCCAGAGGACTCAGAAGGAGAAGAAGATAAAGAGTTTGTGGATTGGATTGATGCACTACATGGCTTTATGCATGTGATACATCCCATTTCACAGTCCTTTGACGTGCAAGCACTCGCGCTAATGCAGCCAGAGCCAAGCAAAAATGTGCAATAGTGCGCTTATTTACAACGATGACTATAGCCAAGTTCCAAGGAGCACAACAGCAGATGCAGAGGATGAGAAGTTAGATTTGGTGTGGATTTGGATGAATACCCTAACGCACCCTAGCGACTACACAGATTCCAAGTACAGAGTGCTCATGCGCTACGCGAGCGCGTTTTTCAAAGACAAGATGTGCTTATGGAAGCACAATGCGCACGGCGCTCACCAGCTTGTTATTTGGCAGTCTAGACGCTTACCGATATTGTGCACCATCCATGACAACATTGGACACAAGCGCTTTTATGCGACGTGCTCCACATTGCTTGAGCGCTTTTGGTGGCTGCACATTATGGATGACATCACTTCGTTCATGCACACTTGTCATATTTGCCAGATCCAGCAAACACAGAAGGTTCTAATACCGCTGGTCGTCGCAACGCCTGCGCCTCTCTTCAGTAAAGTCTATATTGATACAATGCACTTACCAGTATCAGCAGGGCGGCACTATATCATCCAAGGGTGTTGCTCACTTGCGACTTGGCCAGAATTCCATGGGCTTCCTAAAGAAAATGCGAGCGCACTTGGCGATTGGATGTTTCAAGACCTCATCTGCAGATGGGGCATGTTGTGTGAGATAGTCACTGATAACGGCAAGCCATTCATCAAAGCGCTAGCCTATCCCAGTAAGCGCTACCATATCAATCACATCCGCATATCCGGCTATAACTTGTGTGCTAATGGAATTGTTGAGCGCGCACATTTCGATGTGCATCAAGCACTTATCAAAGCAGCTGATGGAGTAGAGTTAAAATGGTTCAGTGCACTGTACTCAGTCTTTTGGGCAGAGCGCATCACAGTTCAGAAGCGCCTTGGCGTTTCACCATACTTCATTGTTACAGGTGCACAGCCTCTAATTCCTCTCGATATCATTGAAGCAACATACCTTAACCCACCCCCAGATTCTATACTCTCCACTACAGACTTGATCGTGCGGTGCATGCACACATTACAAAAGTGCCCAGAAGACTTAGCATGCATCCATTCCCATGTCTATGCAGAAAGGTGCAAAGCGGCGCTCCGTTTCGAGAAAGCGCACTCAAAAACCATCCGCAATTTTGACTTCCAGCACAGTGATTTAGTCCTTATGCGCAACTCAGCAATTGAGAAGAGCCTTAACCACAAAATGGGCACGCGTTATCTCGGTCCTCTAGTTATAGTGTCGTGCAATCAAGGTGGCACATATATCATCTGTGAACTCAATGGGACAGTATTCGACAGGCCAATAGCCATGTTCCTCCTACTGCTGTACCACATGCGCAAGTCCATTGTGCTTTCTGACATAGCGCTCAATAACACCACAACACGGTTGAGAGAGATGGAAGAGTCCATAGTAGTGGACACAGAAGATGAAGAGGCAGTTGACGAAGAAGAAGTGCAAGGAGATAGCACTGAGGCTGAAGAAAGCGCCGATGAGGCGCACAACTAGTGCTCCGCATGCACCACTATGGATACTTCACCTTTTTATATGTGAACGTTGCCTATCTTAACTCTTTTCCCTCACATATATTATTTGGACTTACAAATTTCGTTTTATGGCACCATGGAAGTGTGCGCACAGGTTGGCGCAAAGTGCACACATTGCACCGCTTCAGAGCACATCACACGTTTATCACAGGTGCAACAAAGAGATGGATTGACAGACTATCTATTACTTATACAGGCGAGCGGCTACTCAATGGACTCCAAGAACTCCAAGCGCTCCATGGCCGCATCCAGTTTTGCCTTTGCATCCGCCTCCGCTTGCTCCGTGCTGCGCAACTGGCTCTTGGCGACTTCTAACTCGACAAGCAACCTTTGGACGTCTTCTTTAAGGTGATCGTGCATGGCGCCCAAGACTGCGACCACCGAGTGGCATTGTGCTAAGTTGAGCGCCTTGATGTCCTGGCCTTGGTAGACCACATCCCCCAAGGTGTTTCCCGATCTGGTTTGGCGTGAGGATTGCATGTGCGCACTTGCCTGGTGAACGGTAAGGCAGTGCAGCCTTGGGCACACTTGCGATGGGGGAGGGGGCGCGTTTTCGACTTTGCAGCACTTCGATGTGCGCTCTTTCGAGGGGCTGATGAGCCCCACATCGCTCTCATTGCCCTTGTCAGTTTGCGATGCGCCTTTGGAATAGTTAGCGCAGCATGGAAGGAGGATGAGAAAAAGACACACCAGGGCACCCAGTAGCTGCTTTCCTGCCTCTAGAATTTGTGCACAGCTGCGCAAGAATGTGCTTCGTCCATTTGCACTTCCTCTTACCCTTTGCGCATGGAGCACACCACTTTCCATTGACAGAGACGCACCTAGCCGGTTGGCCCATGCGGCGGCAGTTATCACACTAGAGTAGAAAGGGAAACCGTTTAGTGAGTTTGAAGCATATCCAAAGAAACTTACTGGGCCACTATTAGCATCGGGGATGGTGCCAACACCACTCAGAGGTGGTACTTCGACATATGTGCATTGCCGCACTAGCGCTCTCATCACTCTGCTCACTCTCCCCTTCACTCGTCACCCCACTCTCCCAAGACTCCCCAGTTACTTCACCTATGACCTCAGCATCGGTCGGTCCAGAAAGTGTGCGCAGAGAGCGCACCAGCGCGACGTGTGCCTTTTTGTCCTCCTGCGCTTTGGCGGTATCTATATCGCTTGCCTCATCAATTGCCCTAAACTCACCTTCCAGACACTCCAAGTTAACCTCGGGCGCCTGCAATTCAGCGGTCAAGAGTGCGCGGCACATCTTGCATGTGCTTCCAGCCACCCCGCCAGCTTGTGCACCCTATGCTCAAATTCCTCAGACTGCTCTTTCTCCTCTATCATCTTACGCATATCAGGCATCAGCTCCTCACCCCAAGTAAGCCACTCCTCCACCATGATCCCACTGAATGTGCTGCGCGTCTTCACAAGGAGCGCATTGAGTTCTGCATCGTCTTTAACAGTGTCCATGCGGCTTTTATACATGTTCTACATGCCCAGACCCTTAGCAACCTGCACCGGTTATAGAAATGCAAAAAGCGCACCAGTTTACTACGAAACCCTTCACCCCAAGCTTGCATCATCGTCTGCTTGCTCCCAGCAGCAGGGAGGGTCTCATTGAGGGCCAGGATCATTTGTCTGAGGGCTAAGGTAAATGCTGAGGCCATCGGATCGGTTAGAGATGGGTTGAGGAAAGAGTTATAGAGGATAGATGGTGGTCAGAGATAGATAAGGAGAGGATGGCCACTTATGTGAGCGAAGAAAATTTTGCGCTGACCAATCGCATGCTGCCTGAGGACAGTCAGCACTTCAGTTGAGAGGAAATGATACAGCTTCCTATCGCCCTGCACGCATACTATGGCATTTTTTGCGATTGTGTGCACCTCCTAGATGGCTTCCGCACACTTTGCACAGCATGCTTTTGCATGCCTTTGACCGTTTAGGTGCGCCTTTGTGTGCCTTTTGCATTTCTACTGTGCCTTTGGTTCCCCCATAGCTGCCAATTGTCATGCGCCCTAAATGCGCCTCGTTGCGCTTCAAACTGCCTCCGCACGCCCCCCCCCCACACTACTTATCTGCCTTCCACATTTATTACATGCTCGATGCACTTTTACATGCTCCTTTTATGCTTTACCTGCAACTCACATTCCCTGCTGTGCACTCATCGCACAATCCCTATCACACACACAACAATCCACCACATCAGGTGTGCTGTGCATCGCAGCTTCCATCTTACTGGCACATTTACTTGAGGTGCACCGCAATTCCAACATGAACGAACTGCACATTCTTACATAACTGGGGTGCTTTGCACCTATTTGGCATTGGACTGTGTGCACTTGGGCGCCTTCATGTAATCCTGGCACTTTGGCAGTATTTGGCCTTTTACAGCATCTCCTTATAGTTCTTCTGCATTTCCAATCAGCATCGCCCTATCTGGTAACTGGCACAGGTTGATCATGCCATTATTACTAAGGCGCAGCACGCGATGCATAACACCAAAGCAGATTAATTGAGAAGGACGCATGAGACCTAGAGCACACCAAAAATAGAGCATTGCACTGGGACAGTTGGGTATTGGGCTAATGGTGCACAAATCTTATTGGCTGAGGCAGCGGCATAGTGTGGTCAGGTTTAGATGGGCGGATGGATGCACTTGTGGGTAGCACATGGTGCTTTCTATTTTTACTCTATATTATACCGATTTTATCACATAAGCCATCTGTACATAGTAGGCAGACAGATAGAGAATCCAGAGGATCTTTCCCCCCCTCACAGTTCATAGTTCAGTCAGCGCCACACATAGTCTGTGCACCAGTGTCCAGTCTGTGCACCTTTGTAGTGCACCCTTCATATAGCCACGTTTGCATATCGTTTGCGTCCCCCCATCGTATTGTTGTGTTTCGTCCCTGCGTTGCATCCTTCGTCCTCATTCATGCACTCATACAGTGTGCCCTTCATATAGCTGCATTTGCACACCATTTGTGCACTTATTTGCATAGCCGCATTTTGTGCACCATTCGTGCTTTTTTCCGCCCCTTGCGCTTTCATCCTGTTTGCACCCCCAACCTTTGCATCACCTTCCCAGCACGTCTCAGTGCTGTCTTCGTTTCACTACACCTCCCGCTTTCATCTTCCCCATCGTTGCGCGTTTTTGCCCCTTTGCATTGCGCACTTTCCCACCACTGCGCATATCTCCCCTTTACCATACACAATTAGTGCACACATTGAAAACCACCATACCAGCCTCTCCATAGTCTCTGCACCCCGAAGGATGATCCGAGGCCCTCTAAGCAAACTCCCCCCTCACCCCGAGCATGCCTGCAGTAGTAGGTTAAGTGTTCACCCCTTCCGTTGAGACTCTGCACCGAGTACCAACAGAACACATTAATGTATGTGCATGTAAGAGAAGGCACACTGATGGGGTAGTTGAGTTCTTCTGTTAGGGTGACACCCACTGTTCTGCTAGCTGGACTGTGCGGGCTCTCCTACAAGAAGGCGGTGGGGCACGCGCACATGATGGGGGGTTTTGATGGATTGATGCAAGAGGTTAACAATAGAGGAGTTGGCTGAAAAAGGCATTTCGCATCACAAATGTGGATGGAATACCTAAGAGAACTCAACTGAGGTCCCTCGGTATATATTTTAAGGTTATATACTAGGTTACATATATTGTACTATGTTGCTACTGATGTGCACATACATGCACATACATATTGATGCATGTAAATAGAAAATTTCTATGCTGACAAATACAGCATTTGTAGGCATTTGGTAGCATATTTTGATGTAATTAAATAAGATGAAATGAAATAAAGTAAAAATAAAATATTATTATGTAATAGGCATGCTAGGAGACTGTTTCCTAACAGGTTCCAAATGTATTGACACATTATGACTTATGATCCCAACCTTTACAAACCCCACAAATTCGACTTTGAACCAATTTTGAACTATTTTGAATGACTTCAAATGATTTCAAATGACTTTGAATGACTTTGTGACACTTCAAACACCTTCAAATAACTTCACACCACTTTGAATGACATTGGCTGCCATATATCTATCTCAAAACCTTTCGATACACATGGCATATCCGGTACAAGCTACTGCGCTGCATATTGAGCACCACTGGACATGAGGAAACATGACAAAAGACTTTAGGATGCAATAATGGTGCTTTTGTGTTTTAATGATATATCGAAGCAATAGGAAAAGCACTTTTACTGTACTGGGACAATGTACATTTCAATTATCATCATTTCTCATTTGTTTTATGTTTTAAAAAGATCCATTATTGCTGTGCATACTGCCTCATGTTCTACACATGTTATATTTCCTTTTTAGTACTATCTCTTCAAAATGTATATAGACTTGTACTAGCTACTTAGAACAACAGAGAAAAAGTTACCCTCTCTGCTATCGTCTGATTTAAGAGCCACCCTCTTGCATCCAAGCTTCACATCGTATTTCTATATTCTGCAAATTATCATAAACTTCTTTAAACTTTTGTACTAGCCTCTCAACTTATTGCCTATCGCCTATCATCACTTGAAAACACTTCCAATTTGTTATATTTTTCCCCTCAATATTCCTCAAAGCCATCCCTATTCTTTCCACACTCTTTGAATATCCTCAAAACTCCTCGAAACTACTTCGAACTTCTTTGAACCGCTTCAAACATCTTTTGAACCTCTTTTGAACCTCTTCATATGCTCCTAAAGACTATTTGTAACACGTCTCACCATTCAATACCTCTAACCATGACCTTTGGGTAACAGCAGTGATATTTAGTACCAACTCGCACCCTTCCTCTAGCCTGTGTTATACTTCTTAGGCCTTTTAACAGGTTTTTGTTAGGTTTCTGGATTGAGTATTATCAATGGGTCTTGGTAAGTGTCCATGACCAGAACTGGTAAGACTGTATTAGGAATAAAGTGAGTAAGCAAATGATTACTAAAGCATGTGACAACTTGTCTGATGACTAAAAGGTGCTGCAACCAAGATGCTGACAGACAAGGTCAGAAAAGAATCCAAAAAGAATTGGGAGTTATTGGAGATCTGAGCTGGTGAAATGGGTCTTGACAAGGAGGATCTTTCTGATTATCTGTATGCAATTGTGCCTTTTGTTTGAAATTTGCATTCTTTGCTAAGAATAGTGCATACATATATCCATCTAAAATTGCCAACCACAAAGAATATCAACTGATCACACAGATTCAAGATGCACCAATCTTCAGGTAAGGCATTTTCCCAACCTTCCAGGAGATTGATATCAGGATGTGGGCATGCACAGCAAAGAATTGAGAGGCCACCTCAGCATGTTCCATCTATCCCACTTGGGTCATGACCGTGGCCAGCACATTTTGTTATTTTGATATGACACCATTGGTGAACCATCAGCATCCATTGAGTGAGGTGATCCTTGGTAATCATCAACATATCAGTCATGCAAACTGCAAGTAAATTGGTCATGCTTACTGGCACATATGATAATCCATCACCGTGGGTCATTTGGTCTAGGCCTCAATAGAAATCTGTTGGAGCAATCTGGCCTTGGAGATTCCTGGTGTAAAATACCCGAAGAACAACCATAGATGCTGCCAATTGCAGTTCCAAAGGTGTTGATGGCCACCAACCGGCCTTTAAAAGCTGTCCATAAGCTGTCAAAGTGCCATTGCAACTACAGAAGTCGACATTGAGCACATGGATGCAATTGATGTGAAGAACAACGAAATCCTTGTGACCTGGAGTTTGGAAGGGACATGAGATCGCACACTCATGACCTAGTTGAACATGCAGCCCCAAATGTTGGAACAAAGGTTTTTGAAAGAATCCATTCCTCCACTCCTATGTTATTAGTCATTAGTTAAGTTCATGAGTGTGTCACTGTAGTAGCATCAGAGTACCTCAATTAAATGCAATGGTTCATTGCAATAGTGATCAATAATGCAGGCCTTGCAATACAGAGCAAGCCCAAAACAATCCTGGCAGCAGAAAGTCAGATTGGACTGCTGACATCCAGAGCTTGTACAGCATTTGTTGTGTCATCCTCAGCCATCGAGTGTGAGGAAAGCATCTAGGTATTTGTCCCAATACTACTTCCAGGTGAGTAATGGTGCATCCTTAAGTTGTAGATCAGATGAGGCTAATTTTGATGCAGTGATGAGATTTACATACTGAATTTTGATATTGCTTAGCCTTGGTGCATACCAAGATGTCAGCAGGGTTGGAAATTTCAGCAGGAGTGGCATCCAAATCATCCAAAATAGTGGACTGGCTGTTGTCAATTAGCTCTTGTATGCTTCACCACAAGAGGACTACTAGATGCCAATGCAGTGAAGACCTTGCATACATGCTTGGAGGTATTGCTCAAGGTAACAAACTTGAGCTTGGATGGCTTAGAGGGCTGAGGCTGCCCTGATGTGTTAGCAATCATGACTTTGCTTTTACCATGCTTGTGGGGCTGATAACAGAGAGGACAACCTATGTATATATTTGCTTGCATGGGGATTTATATAGACTGGTAACTAAGTCAATTTGCATCGTGGGCCTCAATGAGTTTATTTGGATCAATCATTTCCTCGCAAAGCATCACCTCAAGGTGTTGCTGGATACAGTGCACCCATTTCACCTCCACATCAATAGTACTGAGTTCAACTCCAACCTCAGCCTCCTGAAGTATAGCAGTACTATACTGTTCAAGATCCTGCTAAATCACAATAAGTCTGGAAATGGCATTTTCAAGGACTTTCTAAGGTTGTCTCTGCCCAGCCACAAGCCATGATGTGAATTGCTCATAGATGCTTTCAAGGTAAGTGGATTTACTTTCACCAACAACCTGATCCAAGTCTTCCACCCATCAAATTGAACGATTGATCTATTTTTTAAGATGGGACTGACTGGGAACTTCACATGAACCAAACCATTCACAATGAAATCAACACAATGGACTGGCCATATTTATCTGGTGCTTCACATTTTTTGGGGGTATCAGCAGCCAGAAATCTGGCTTGAGGCTAAAATATGAGGTACAATAGTATAATAGAAGCAATCTATGTAGAGAGAGTACACTTGCATGGTATTCTGTTGCTGAAGTGCTAGCCTGTTCCATCGCCATGAATACAGTATTGCCTCTTTATTCCTATGCAAATCAGCCCAATACAAATAGCTTTTGAACCTTTAAATACTTTTCATAGTGCTGCTTGCTCTTCAGTTGATTAGCAGCATTTCTTTCTTCTGGTGTCTCATAACGGTGGGGGAAAGGCATGAGATGATGTGTATTGATGCAAACTTAAGTACAAATCTTTGCTTGATCATTGCATGCCTGGTCTGACTGTTTCATTAAGTCCATTACTCCCTGTCTAAGGACCAACTTTTTCTCCCAGTTCTTTGTCAAGACCACATCTGCATACCTAAAATATTCCTGTATTTTCTGACAAATGAGCATTAACCCGAGTTGAGTCTGAATGACATCTTTTTGCTTGCAGTTGTCATCCATATTTGTCAGTCAATTTCATTGTGCACAACTACAAGGTAGAACATATGTAAAAACTAGATATTGTTTAATAACGAAGTAATGTAGTAGATAATGGATAATGTTTCTGCATGAGCTTGTTCCCTTGAGCATGAACTTATGAGCATTCAATGCACAATGCAATAGACTCACTCTCATATCAGCTATTGAGGATGCCTGGCAATCAGCCCCTTCCATACAACCCACTTCAGACCATACTCATATGCTGCTCTATGCTGCTCATCACCATTGCCCACTGACAAAACAGGTGGGGGCTCTGTAGTTGCAGGAGAAGTGGCTGTGGCAATGCATGTGGGACATTGCCCAGGGGGACTGCATCACCATTGGTGAGCACGTGCCTCCAGGCTGCAATGGCAGTCACTAACACTGGGAATCTTCAGACATGGACTCCCTTGACATCACAGACATTATCTACAACATCCACTACCTGAGAATAGATGCCTGGAACTACACCTCGAATGACCACATAATGGACTAGGCTATTGTACTGGGTTATTGAAAATTTCACGAGCAGTCCTTCAAAGTCCTATCAGGCACTTTAATATATCAGATATATCAAGTTAATGTGCAGCACAAAAACAAGAAACCCTGTCGGATAATGGTTCTCAAACCTGAGCCTGAATTTGAATTGAGAAGTATGCAGGTGTGGTCTGACACCAACAATAGACACAGTTGATAATTAAGCAAACACGTACTCACATGGGTCGTATTCCTGCATTCTCCATTACCATTCCTTTGCAACATGGCATGAATTTCCAAGGCCAAGAAAGGAGATGGCCCCAGGCCACAGGGCTGACAGAATGCATTTAGTGGCATAAAACTGGAGTTTCTTGAGTCATATAAAGATTGCTTCATTGATTCTACAGACTGTGGGGCATTCTACATGTTGGTAGCCAAAGCATTCATCCAGCAGTTTGGATATAACCTAGCTATTGAGGACAACCCAGAGCCAGATGATGACAACAATGAGCATACCCCAGATGATATTAATCCCTCACTATCTGTGGATGAGCAGAACCTAGAGTCTGACCAGCAGAACTGGCTCTATTGTGAGCTTTGTGAAGTAGGGAACATATTGCATGGATGTGCAGTGGAAACTTACTATTTCTTGCTTTAGAAGCTTGGCTGCTGGTATTGGTACTGCTGATAGGTCCACTGCACGCTTTAAGGTCTGGAAAAGGGTCTCACTTGTATTGAAACATTACGACATGCACTCCTAATCGCTACGAACGCCACAAAATCAACTTCGAATCATTTTCGCATTATTTCGGACGACTTCGAACTACTTCGAACCATTTCACAACATTTCGAATGACTTCGCAGTACTTCGAATGACTTCGGCAGCCATATAGCTGTCCTCAAACACTTTCGATACACGATGCTTAACAGGAGTAAGCTATTTAGTCGCATATTGAGCACTACCAGACACGAGGAGAGATTACAAGAGAGTTAGAATGTGATAAGTGCGGTTTTTATGTTTCATGATATATTAAATCAATAGGACAAGAACTCTTACTATACTGGGACAAAGTACATTTCAATTATTGTCATTTCTCATTTGTTTTTACAATTTACAAAGTCCTTTATTGTTGCACATATTGCCCTTTATTGTATTCCCCTTTTTGGCACTCTCTCTTCAAAATGTATATAGACTTGTACTAGCTATGTAAAACAGCAGAGAATCAGATACCTTCTCCACTATAGTCAGATTTAAGAGCCATTCTCTTGAGTCTTAGTTTGTGTCGTATCTCTAAGTTCTGCGAAATATCGCGAACTTCCTCAAAACTATCGTATTCACCTCATGTTTTATCGTCTATTGCCTATCGTTATTCTAAAAACACATCACATTCATTAAACTCATTCCCCGATATACATCGAACATTTTTGAACTTATTCAGACTACTTTGCACTACTTCGAACCTCTTCGAACCTATTTTGAACCACTTCGCATGCCTTTGAACCTTTTTCAAACTCTTTTGGACATATTTGTACGCCTATAAAAAACATTCACAGCATTTCTCATCCTTTCATGTCACTAAAAATAATGTTTGGTCTCAGCGGTGATATTTAGTACCACCTCGCACCCTTCCTCTGACTCGTGTTATACTATCCGAAGCCATTTAGTAGGTTTTGTTTGGGTTTCCAGGTTGAGTATCATCACTGCTACACTGCTAAGAGCACCAACCAATCCTATATCAACAATATTATCAGTCACATCATGTTGACAAGCCTGTCCCACCCTAGAAAGAAAACTGTCATTGGAATGTATGGTGATCTCTAGGAGATAAAGCTCAAATCAACATTCGACCTACTCTGGGAATCCATAGAGGATTCTATGAAGCCTCAAGAGCAACTTTAAATGTGGAACGAGCATGTGGAAGACTCTTGGGAGAAGGAAACCTCATGAAATTTGGGATGCCATCATGAACCAGACAATGATGAAGAAAATGAGAATGCGATGGCAGCAGTAATTTACACTGCCCCATATGTTCCATACAACTCTGCACAAACTAGCACAGAATTCATGCTAATCTGCATGGACTAGCACAGAATCTGTGTCAATCCACATGGACTATGTGGAATCCATGTCAATCCACATGGACTATGCAGAATCAGTGGTAGTCCACACAAACTATGCAGAATCAATGTTATCAAGGTAATAGCTTACAAGTTCCAAGCTTTTCAAACTGTATGAAAGTCATGAAATGCCTACAAAATAAGATCATGTAGAGCAAGGATTGAACTTGAGACCTCATGCTAACATTGCACAACAAACAAGTATGCTTAACCAGTTGAGCCACAGGAGAATTATCTGTTATTAATATAAAGTTTATTTGTGACACTCAAAACTCAAACTCAAAACTCAATTATGTAAATGAGGTGCATTGTTATATATTTAAAATCAAATAAATTTCATTAATAATTATATTTAAAACCTTGCATTCGGTGCGAGAGTCAAAAAAAAAAACATAAAAGTAGAAAAACCCTCGCCCTGCAAAATGTGGGGAGGGGCAATGGAATATTTACATAACACTACTAAACCCCTTGCGTTGGACACAAGGGGAGGGCAACAATTATAAATAAGAAAGGAAAAAAAGAAAATCCCCCCACCCACGTAAAACGTGGGTGAGGGGGTAATAATATAAGTAGAAAACAAAAAACAACCCCATCTCTATCCCACGAGCAGTTGCTCGCAGTGGTGGGAGGGGATGCTGGTCATTCTGGGTGTTGTTTCCTGGCCTCACCATTGTCATCGTCCTTGTCATCGTTGTCCATCATGGTTGACAGCCATGCTTTGCATTCTGGGGCTTCTGGTGCTGGTAGGCAGCGGCATCATCATTCTCATCAACTGCACACACTCACGATCCACCCTACGAGCAGAGGCTCGCAGGCATGGGGTGGGTGTGTTGTCTGTTTCAGGGGTCTTCTAGTTCAGAGGGATTCCACCCACAATCCACCCCCTGAGCAGTGGCTCATGGGGCTGGAGGTGGGTAGTGTGTCGTTGGCTGCTGCTGCTGCTGATGTCATCATTGTCATCATCATTTCACCTGTGATACACCCCATGAGCAGTTGCTCATGGGGCTGGGGGCAGGTTGTGGGGTGCATGTTACATGTTTTCATCGTGGCAGGTTGTCCCCAGTAGTATACAATCTAGACAGTAGTAAAATACAGTTAGTTCATTAATAAAAACAAAAAGGAAAAAGGAAAAAATGTATCTATGGCCCAAATGACAGTTGGCATCGTTTGGGTGCACGTTCCACATTTTCATCGTGGCAGGTCATCCCCAGTAGTATACAAACTAAAAAGTAGTAAAATTCAGTCAGTTCATTAATAAAAACAAAAAGAAAAAAGAAAAAAGAAAAAAGAAAAAAGAAAAAAGAAAAAAGAAAAAAGAAAAAAGAAAAAAGAAAAAAGAAAAAAGAAAAAAGAAAAAAGAGAAAAAACTTATCTATGGCCCAAACGACAGTTGGTGTCATTTGGGCGCACGCTCCATCCAGTCGGCTCATTTGAAGGTGGTGGTGATGGTGGGCATGGGCATGGGAGCAGTGGTGGCATGCATGCACACAGGGGTGGTGGTAGTAGACTGGAGTGGAGGGAGGTGGTGGCAATGCCAGCCAAATTCTGTCCTATTTGCTTTTGTTTGGTCTCCCACTGGAATTACAATTTTGCTCACAAATCATTGCATCCCCACTGTTAGACATTCCTCAAGCACCCCACTCACCTAAATTATGTACAATATGTATGTCTTAGTATATTTACACAATATGTCAGTAGTATTAGACAAGTATGTAGCCTAGAAATTATATATACCCTGTCTACATAAGCCAGACAAAGTTTGGCATGCATGTGCTTTGTCATACAAAGCCAAACAGTGGTATATAGTTGCATCAATGCCATCATGTGTCAATGGCTATGTAGTGTAATGGTAATATATGTCTGTAGGCTCTTAGTTAGTCATGAGGCTATGGGTTCAAATATCACTGGTGGCACTATTTTGCTATGTTCAAATAATCTGCTCAGATGAACATGGACTGTCCTTGCTCATCCGACCTGGTTGATCACAGACATGGATGGACGAAATCTGCAGAATCCAAGTAAAATATGCAGAGTCCATGTTAGTCTGCACAGATCTGTATGGACTATCACACCTTGTTGCACAGCTAAAATGGGTGATTGTATGGATTGCAAATCCGCACGGAGTCTGTGTAATTTCATGCAGATCTGCACAGAACATATGGGGCAGTGTAAAGACCTCAATGGCAGAGTGGAAGAAGAAGGCATCATTTGCAGTTTCATCTAAAGATCTTGATCAGTATGTCAGAGATACCATGCCATGATAAAATATAGACTAAAATTCAGATGGCCAGGGCTTGGACAACTGCTGAACAGGTGTTCCCATCTTTTGCTGACACAATGTATGAGTGGTTGGATGCAAATATTGTCATACTGGCCATTATGCCACTTGGAGCATCAAACAGAAAAACCATAATGAAACCGTGAGTAATATCCATGTTTCAGTAAACATTTGACTCACCTTACTCCAGAGTTCAGTCCGACATGTCAAAAAAGATGACCAAGAAGCTCTTGCCTCAGTTTGATCCTGAAGGGTGGGGAAAGTTACAGGACATGATGCTGGAATATGGAAAGGCATATTTCTGTGAGTCAGTTTGAGTGGTCATGCACAAAATAGCTCACCTAACATTCCTCAATCACACCAGCACCAGAAGAATGTTGTTGTCATGTTGTTAAGGGCTCAGACACATTGGATTCTGCAGGAAAAGAAGATGAAGGGGTCAGCAACAAGTGTAGTTTGGGCAGGACCAACAACAATTCATCATCAGGGAAGGCTAGTAAATTCATTGACAAGCCTGATGATGTGGTCAATGTCCAATGTCCGATTGGAGATAGCAAGGGTAAGTCTTGTATTTGATTCAAGGAGCTATTGTGCTAACCAAGCATGCACATGTTCCAGTTCCACAGTCTATCATTGATGCTCCAATGAAGAAACAAACCACCCTTCTCCAAGAATATAGCTGTGATGCCATCCCTGGAGAGTCAGACCCCCCCATCAGTTATATGCATTCAACCCTCCTTCAACACTTTTGATGGACTCATCTTTTGGCATCCAATACAACAATCAAGGCTTAGCTGACTGGAGCAACATTAATTGGGATACTTCTCAAGTGGTTAATGGGTGGCAGGCACAAGGAAATGTGCCAAGTGATTCCTGGTTCGATGGCATCCTTAACTCTCTCCTGAATTTTGGTCTGAAAAATGCTAATACAATCTTGGAGGCCCCACAGCCAGCATCCACCATTGCCCAAGCAACTTTCCAAGGGCCACCAGTCTCAATGTTGGTGCAAGGCATGCCAATGATGGAGATGAATGGTTTCTTATCAATAGTGCCACCACTGACAGTGGTCCAGAGCCCACTTATGGTCAATCCTTTCTTGTTCCTACCATTGCCAAATACTGATGCCCCAGAACTTCACTCACAGGATGTGTATTCACCCTTGCTCTTGCCACCAGGTGTTGTTCCTGTCGGCAGCATTAACATCCCTCCCTCTGCTCCTCTTATGGGGACCATTGTTCTACAGGCTATACCTCCACTCGCATTCACCCCTGCCCAACTGCCTGTCATTCCCATTGGTGGCATTAACTTCCCTCCCTCTGCTCCTCTTATGGGAACCATCATTCCACAGGCTACGCCACTGCTTGCATCCACCCCCACCCAACTGCCTGTTGTTCCTGTCAGCAGCATTGACCCCCTCCCTCCACTCCTCTTTCAGGGACCATCATTCCACAGGTTCCACCTCCACTTGCATCTATCCTTACCTGGGAACATCCTCAGCTGCCCAGAAAAACTACCCCATTACCTGCCAATCTATCGCTTGGTTTGCTGGATGGAAAGGAGAATGAAGCTATCGGAGATGAGGGGAAAGGTGGTGGAAAGTCGCAGGCAGGCAATTCCGGTAATACAAGAGGAGGTGCAAGGAAGAGAAAAGTGGATGATGCTTTGGTAGGCATGAAGGACAGTGCCACATCAAAGTCAAGGAGGAAGCATAACAGCAAGACTGTGGAAGAGGCAGCTATGATGGCTACTGCAGAAGGGAGCAAGGCTGATACGCTGGCAAGGGAGGCAAACACCATGCAGGATGCAGCAGTCAAGGCTGCAAAGGCTGCTAAGGAAGCGAGGGAAGCAGCGAAGCCAGAGCAGGCGATGAGGTCAGGTCATACATCCATGTTACCTGATCATCTGAAGCAGGCAGGGTATGCACCATCGAAGTGGGGTTCACGAGCGAAGAAAAGTGCATAAGTCGGGCTTTTCCCTGGCCTTCCAGGTTTTCCTCCTGATTCCCATTGAAATATACCTTCAATTGTCTTGTCTGTCTTACATAATTGTATCTACATTTGAAATGTGGAACTAAATTTGTCTAATCATAAGGTATAACATAGATTAGTAAAGATGGTGTGCATGGTGAAAATGAATGGGTGCTCGGGAAGGATGTATCACAACATAGTGGGTGAGGGGAACTGGGCCCCATTGCAAGAAGAGGTCCAGTGCACAGTGGAAATGGGGCAAAACACTATGTGGGCTGTGCATGTGGGTGAGATGGTGGGTGAGACAAAACCAGCTGCAATTGCAATCAAAAGGGCTGTGGTTAGTGATGATGACATAATGGGAAGTGCTGAGAAGAGTTTTGAAGTCATAACACATCTGAAGGTCACATGTTATAATGCACCAGGTGAGCAGGGGGGGAGTAAAAATCAAACACATTATAACAGGAGGTCAAGGGGCTAAATTGCCATGGGGAGTGTTACATCATGATGTTATGACTGAAGGTATTTCAGTGAGTTTCAAAGTTATAATGCATAGGAATCACTACCTAAAGGAGGCATTATAATGCCTGGGTACTAGTAGGGGAAACTGAACGACGTTATAATTGGAAGGAATCATTGTTGGAATGGATGCATCATAATGCCTGGATTGATGTGGTACCAGTAGGGGAAATTGAATGATGAAGGAATCACCGTTGGAAGGGATGCATTATAATGCCTGGGTTGACAGGCACCGGTGGGGGAAATTGAGACTGGAAGGAATCACTGTCAAAAAGGATGCATTATAACACAGAGAATGGACAAGGAGTAGAGAATGGCAGGGGTAACCCTGGGGTATTCTGAGGCTACCCTTACCCCACCCTCCAAAACCCCTTACCCCTTGAAAGGGTGAGGGTTTTGAGGTATATGGGTAAGGGTATGGAGGGGTATGGAGGGTACACAATACCCCCAGGGTAGTGCACCAGGGTATCATCACAAGATGACTCAAATCACTTTTACTATGAATTGTTTCAAGAAAAAGGACTTCTGGCTACTTTCTTAAGTTGGTGATGTAAGAGTGCTGTGTAGTAACTGTTATAAACCAGACTGGCATCAGGAAATGGCCAGTCCTAAGAACAGAAATCCAATAGCAGCAACACTGGCATGTGCAGCTACAAGCCACAGACAGACAGTGGACAGAAGTTGACAGAGATGGGGGGACGTGGCAGGGAACAGATATTAGAATTGTTGATCATCAACAAGGGCATGTTGGAATCATAGCAGTAACACATTCTCAGTTGGCAGTGGTGAGGCACAGTTTGTAAACCATATAACATCAAAACATTAATCTAAGGTAAATGGAATGTATATTCTCTAAATTTAGCATAACCTCTGCATAAGTCTTAATGCAAATTATCTTCATTATATGCCCCCCATCCAGAAATTCTACCTACCCTCAGAACCCTGTCAAGGGTAAGAGTATAAAATTCTGTACCCTCACCCCTACCCTCACCTACCCTTAACAAATACCCCCAGGGGTTTGCATACCCCTGCCATTCACTAATGCCTATGTCTGATGTGGACTTGGGGATGTCCCAGATTTTGCACCAGATTCTGATGATGAGGAGGAGATAGAACAGATTGGTATGGCTCAATGCAAGCTGCAGCAGGACATGATTGGTTGAAAAGGTACACCATCCCATTCCTCGATCCAATCGCCATTCCCCCAATTGGCCTTCCTTCAACACCAGCTGTTAGTGATGATGGGTCATCCGGAACTCTCCAAGATTTCATGACCCATGTTTGACTGCAATAGTAACTATTCTCCAAAAAGCTAAGAGGGTAGGGGCTGGAACTGGTCCGGAGATTACAGAACATGAGAGGGACCAACAGTGAGGAAGAAGGGATGCTCATTCTAGCCAACTACGTGTTGGACACAAACGGTGTTGTGGGGATCAGGGGTTGAGATTCACACTGAACATTAATCAGTAGTGTTGTTGGCACAGTCGCCACCTCGCCTCGCCAGTAGTATTTGGGGAAGTAAGCAAAGCTAATTAGCTGATGGTAAATTAGTGTCAATTTCATCGAAAATGCCAGGTCAATTAGGGTTATGTTGGTAATTCAAATAAGTAGTGATTATTAGGCTCCAATATAGTAGCAGTCAAAGTAGGGCAATTATTAGTGGTGTCAAAGTTCAGTTCAGAACTTTGGTTTGAACTGGACTTTCGCAGAACTGAACCCTAGTGCATGCACTGTAAACAGATCAGGTTGCAACAACACAATACCTTGATTGTCATTGCTTCCATCCCCATGGTCTGGATGATGAGAGAGGGCATCAGTCTTCCCCATGCTGCATCCCAGGCAATGATGCAGGGAGAAATTGAACCTGGACAGATAAAAAGACCAGCAGGCTTCACAACGATTAAGTTTCTTGGCGGTCATAAAGTACTTAAGGTTCTTGTGGTCCATCCAGATCTTGACCTTGTGTTGAGCACCCTCGAGGAAATGTTGCCACTCCTCCAATGCCTGCATTATTGCCAGCATATCCTTGTCATTGATCTCGTAGTTGCATTCCACAGCACTGAGGCTCTTCAATTAGAAGGCAATGGGGTGCCACTTCTGGTCCTCGGGAGACTGTTGGGACAGCACTGCACCTATCACAAAGTCCGAACTGTCAGCTTCTACATAGAAGGAATGCGAGTCATCAGCAAAGGTAAGAATTGGAGTGGAAGTGACTATCTCTTTGAGTTTCTTGAATGCCTCCTGCTGTGCATTTTCCCACTTCCATCCCTCTGTGCCAGTGAGGTTGAATAACAGTGATAATACTCGACCTGGAAACCTAACAAAAACCTGTAAAAGGCCTAAGAAGTATAACACAGGCTAGAGGAAGGGTGTGAGTTGGTACTAAATATCACTGCTGTTATCCCAAGGTTGTCGTTAAAGGTGCAAAATGATAAGGTGTGTTTTGAATAGTTTTTAGAAGCATACGAAGCTGTTCGAAAAAGGTTCAAAGAGGTCCAAAAAAGGTTCAAAAAGGTTCAAAGATGTTCGAGGATGTTTGAGGAGCTTGGAGAGAGTAGAAACAATTTTAAAAGATATCAAGGAGTGAATATAGTAAATTAAAGAAGGTTTTGAGAGACAATGGGCAATAGATGATAAGTCGAGAGGCTAATACAAAAGTTTGAAGAAGTTTGTGATATTTTTCAGAACTTAGAGATATGAGCAAGACTTGGACTCAAGAGAATGGCTCTTAAATCAGATGATAAGGGAGAGGGTAACTTCTTCTCTCTTCCCTTTTCTGTAAGTAACTAGTACAAGTCTATATATATTTTTAAAGAGATAGTACTAAAAAGGAAGTATAACATGTATAGAACATGAGGCAGTATGCACATAGAGATCTGCATGGGTTGTGCAACCCACGTGGGTTAGCACTGTGGGTAGGCAGGGGTATGGGTACGGGTCAGTGTTTTCCGACCCTCGTCTGACCCATACCCATGCACTGGGTTGATGGGTCCAGCAACATTGTAGATGCTGTCAAGTGGTGGTTTGACAGGTGTGAGATCTATTTATGCTTGTCAAGGATGGTGATGGACTATCTCACTATTCCTCGTAAGTGCTCTACTATCATTTCTTGCATAGTTTTTTTACTTTTGTTTCCTGCAGCTACATCCATTGATGTGGAGCATACATTTTCAAAAGGTCACATTCTTCTATCACATATACGTAACCGTCTGTTAGTTGAATCAACCTGAGCACTTATTTGCCTCAGGTGTGGAGTTTGCTGGGCTATGTGAGGGATAGTGATGTGAAGGCAGAGACATCACAGGCTGTGATTGAAGATGAAGAAACTATAGATGAATTGGAGGGTTGGGATGCTATTACCCTGTAGATCATTTATCTATCAGTTCAAGCTCGTATTAGTATCAACCCATGGCATGGACCCACAGAACCCATGAGAACCCATATCCAAACCCCCCAAACCCCGTACCCATAAGTGTGGGTGAGGGTATGGGTTGGCCCAACAAAACCCGGGGGTTACCCGTGCCATTCACTAATAGGCATTGGTCCAGCATGACATTTCTGAGTGTGCTGCATCAATACCTTTTGCCCCCCAGGTGATTTTGGGCTACCCATGGCTTCAAGATCATAATCCAGAAGACAACTGGGTGACAGGTCAATGTCCCTCCCATTATTGTACTTGCTTCACTGAAGGCAGGCAGGAACTTAGTCCATTTGCTCATGAACCCAGCATAATTTCAAGTGTTGGAGCAGACTACATATGCTGCACAGAGGAAGAAATGACATGTTCCTTATTACCTACCTGGGGTTTAGTTAGTCTTAGAGCTAGGGTTTAGCAGAGGTAAGAACACTGTATATCTACTACAGTACAGGTTCTCCTTATATACATAATAGTAAGGATGTCACATGACTCAGGAATGTGTTTACCACATGTATGCGCAGTAAGCACAGTAACATGTGTGTGCTGCATGCATTGTCTCATGTATGCAGCATGTTGGAATTAATTTCAACACCCCCCCTCAAACTGTACAGCGCTCTAAGCAGCTAAGTTTGAATCTCGAAAGTAATTCCAAGAGAGTCTCTAAACTTCCTGAATAAGATGGCACCAAGGTTCTTTGTGAACATGTCAGCCAGATTATCACTTCCAGGAATGAAAACGACCGTGACTTTGTCATTTTCTATGCATTCACGGGTATAGTGGTAGCGAATGTCTATATGTTTTGTCCTTCTTTCCTGAACTGGATTTGATCCTATAAAGATGGATCCCTGATTGTCAGCGCAGATTGGTATGTGCTTCAGTATATATCCAAGTTCCTGGAATAAGGACTCTATCCACACTATCTGTCAACAAGTGTCGGAGAGAGCCATATATTTGGCTTCTGTAGATGACAATGCTACAGTTTTTTGTAAACGGGACTGCCAGCACACAATGCCACTCACTAGAGTAGCAAAGTAACCTGTTGTAGATCAGCATTTGACAGTGTCAGCTGCCCAATCAGAGTCTGTGAAGGCCTGTAGCCCCTCAGACTTCTCGCCATCATAGACAATGTTATATTTCTGGGTTCCCACCAGATAGTGCATGATGTACATCGCTTTGTCTAGATGTTCTTGGCTAGGATTAGCTGAGAATTGTGACATCTTGATTACCACATAAGCAGTATCAGGTCGCGTTCCAAGCATCAGATACAATAAAGATCTGATCACAGACTGATATTTTGATCTAAGCACCATGTTGGGCATTGCTGTGTTTTCCGATGGTTTGTAACCAGTCGGGAGTGGAGTGGGGGGTCACTTTGGCATTTGTCATCTCGAATCTCTCAAGCACTTTGGCAAGATATTCAGTTTGATCGAGTTTGACTTTGCTTGCAGTCTGGGTGATGTGCATGCCTAAGAATTCCATGACTTTTTCAGTACTATGGCACTTCCAATGCTTCAGACAAGCATTTTTCTTTTCATCCACAAGTTTCTTGTTCTTCCCCATGAACAAGCCATCATCAACATAGACAAGTGTAATAACAATGCTGCCTGTCTTAGGATCTTTGTGTATGAAAATGCTGGCATCGGAGCTGGCATGCACAAACCCAATGGTGCGCATGAATGCCTCTAGCTCTTTCCACCATGCAAGTGAGGCTTGTTTAAGGCCATACAATGCTCAGCGTAAGCGCATTACTTTGCACTCTTTTCCCTCGAGTCTGAAACCCTCAGGTTGATCCATATAGATCTCCTCGTCTAGTTTGCTGTACAAAAATTCAGTTTTTACATCTAGGCCGGTCATATACATGCCCTCTAGAGACGCAAGTGCAAACATGAGGCGTACGGTCTCATAGCGGACTACCAGTGAGAAAATCTCATCAAAGTCAATGCCTTCGACTTGTGAAAAGCCTTTGGCCACAAGTCTGGCTCATTTTCTTCCATCTGATTTTACGGAGAAAATCCATCTATTTTTGATCATTTTTCGATCATGTGGAAGATCGACGATGTCATAGACTTGTCTCTTATGAAGAGCCTCTAATTCTTTATGACAAGCTTGTTTCCACTCACATTGCTGCTGCCATGGTAGGCATGCAATATCGTGAAATTGGTTTGGAACTTGGCTTATTTCGCTCGATTGTTTGACTGCTTTTGACAACAGCCAGTGAATAAGCTTATCTCCTCCTTCCTTGGTTATCTTTTTAATATAACCTGCTTCATCTGGTTCCCCCATTGGGTGATCATGTTCTTGATCATTGGAATTGGGCACACTCTCATGGGGTGCCAAACTCGGTCCAGCAACTGGTTCTTTCTGTTGAGATTGTGGACGTGTTCGGTTATGATCTGAATACTGACCTACAGATCTCTTCCAATATCGATCACGTGCAATGTCTCTCTCTATGTCAGAGGGGAGTCGCTTCTCTCCATAGGTATTGCCAGGATGGTCTGGGATGTTCCTCTGCCTGCCTGATCAACAGGGCAATTGCTGCCATTCCTGTTGATCATCACGTCTTGGACGAAAGTCCTCAGTGATTACTGGAGGCAGTGGAGGAGGAGCGTCAGTCACATCGTCATGTGCCTTTTGCTCACTTGGTACATCATCATCATCATTTTCTGATGATGGAGGAAGGGGCGGATTTTGTGGCAGTATAGAATCATCGCCATCTGTTCCAGATGAGTGGTCATCATCTTCTGGTTCTGGAGGTGGAAAATCACCAAGGTCTGTATTGGCAGGAGTTTTAGCTCTGGGACAGTATGGGAACAACGTTTCATCAAATAGTGCCATAGCACCAATGAATATTGCACCACTAGGTCGCATGAAACGGTATGCTTTAATGCCATCTTCTAATCCAAGGTACATCATCAACTCCGATCGAGGAGCCAATGTGTTTGGATGCTTCTCCTTGGGTAGGTAGACGTAAGCACCACAACCGAAAACCTTCAGATCATTTAGATCTGGGTGGACCTTTGTCAGGTCCTCAACCAGTGTCAGCCATTTAAGGTGCCTTATCGGGGTTCAGTTGTATAGGTGTGTTGCATGTTCAATGCAAAATTCCCACCATGATTGTGGTAGACATGCAGTAAATCGCAGGGTTTGTGACTTTTCCATTATTGTCCTTATGGCACGCTCTGCACGCCCGTTCTGTTGGTGAACATGGGGTGCGGACATCTCTATTTTGATGCCAAAGTCTTTGAGCACATTTTGTAGCTCACAATCTTTGAACTCATTTTGTAGCTCACAATCTTTGAACTCTCCACCTGGATCAACATGCCAGCACTTGATTGTAGTGGCATACTGTGTCAAAGCCACTGCCCAAAATTGTCTGATGGCCGCAGCAGCGTCAGATTTCTTTTTAAGGCATTGGACCCAAATATGTGATGTCTTGTCATCCAGAAATACAATAAAGTATTTACGTTTATGGTACGATAGTACTGGGAGTTCCTTCAGATCGGAATGTATTAATTCAAAGGGTCTTTCTGCACGTGAATCTGATTTGGGAAAAGATTTTGAGGTCATTTTCCCTTCAGCGCACCCTAGACATATAATTTTGTCTTTAGGGATAATTAAATTCCTCAGGAATTTTATGGTGCTATTAGGCATCTTCCCTAGCGCTTCTTTGGATGGGTGTCCAAGTCGCCTATGCCAAGTTGAGTAGTCTGTGATGTACATGGTTGTGACATTGATTCCCTTGGTGCTCAATATATGAGTCTGAGCCCAATACATAGTGTCACGTTTCATAAGAGGGACACAATTCATGATTGGGTTTCTTTGCTTGAAAAATAAAATGTGTGCAGAGGAACCATGCATGTTACTTCCGTCTTGCAAGAAGATGCCCATTGACAGTAATCGAGCATTACAGTCGGGTATGTAGTAGACGGGGTATAATCGCATTTCATGTGTCTCTGACTTCCCGTGACATACTACCTGATGTCTAATGAAGACTGCTCCTTTTCCTACTATATGAGTAGTACCCGTGGCTGTTTGAACCAGGGTAGAGTCCTTTCTCGGTAAAGGCTCATAAGAAGCAAAATCTTTAATTTTACCAGTGAAGTGTTTTGATGCGCCTGAATCCATGATCCAGTCAGCACCTTTTTTACAATCTCCCTTTGCACATGTAACACATATATTAAGATGTAAATTGTTCCATGACACATTTAGTAGCGGTAAAATTTCACATGAAAAGTTCACTTTGATCATTGGAATGTTAATTCTTGTGCTTGTGGCAGGGAAAAGGACTGACCTTTCATCATATGTACCTGTTTCAAGCGGTTCATCGACGAGCATTTTGTCGACGGCTTTCCATACTTCCTCATCAGAAACTGCATGCTCCGATCCAAGGGAGACACTATCGTCTTCTACCTCTACGATCCTCGGTTCTGGTTCAATCCTCCTCCTCTTACCTTCTCACACCATTAGGTGCTCTTCCAGCAGTCACAGATTTTTTGTGCTGCATGGGAGATTCATTTGCTCGAGGGTGTCTCAAGCCTGCTGATATTCAGTGTAGACCGAATGAGAGGTAGAGGCCATGCCCATGTATGCCTGTGCAGGTGGTCGGCGGCAAGGATCCCTTGTGGGAGTATGTTCACACTTCTTGATGCGCTGGATGAGTGGCATCAGCGGTATGATGGTGGCATTACCATTTATAGTAGTAAAGGCTTTTGAGGCAAGGTGGGTATGTTTCTCTTTAGGCTTTTCCTCTTTAGTCTTTTTATCCCCACGTTGTTCACACTTTCGGGATGAATCTCCATTGTTGCTCTGAGATTGCCATTTGGGGTTTCCCCCTTTGCGCTTGATAGCAGAAAGCTTGGTGGACTGAGGTGGGCCAATGGGCTTTCCAACTGCTGCGCACTGTGAGGCCTCAGCGACAATGGAGTCCTTGACATTTTTAAATGTCAAGGCTCTAGTAGCGGTCATGTTAAGGACCATGGCAGATAGAGAATCATACTCGCACGGCATTGCAGCGAGTAGAATCATTGCCTGTACTAATTTGGGGATGGCAACATTGGCAGCCATAAGGCACTCGAATTTGTCAGCCATTTTGGCAATCTCTGGCGCAGGATTCACAGCCGGAATTTTGATTGTGATTGCAGACCTAAAGTCCACAAAGACTTGGGAGGGGCCATTGACACCATAATCAGTGCGGATGAGATCCCACACCTCCTCAGCAGTGTCCTTGGTGTTGGCATGCTGCCGAATAGAGGGGGCCAGGTGGAGCACTAGGCTACCAATAGCCTGGTCATTCTTGTTGCTCCAGGTCTGGAGCTTGGCATTAGCATCTGTTACTAGTGCAGCATTCATCGCCGTCAAAGGAGGCGCCAGAGGTGGTTTTAGTTCCATCCCACTAGTTATTTGCCAGAGGCCCTGAGACCTGAGCCACGCCTTCATTGAGTCAGCCCATTGAATGTAGTTAGAGCCATCGAAAGCTTGGACGAGTTTTTCAAGAGTTGAAGACATGATGTTGTAGTGGCAGCTGGTAAAAGCGCTCAATCAGTCCTCTATTCAAGAAAACACATTCCATAATCTCAGGCAAAGACACTCCTTCAGAGTGGTTAACCCTAGTCAACCTGGGTTTTTAAATGCAGCTCGCAGGGAGTGCAATTCAGCTCACGAAGAGCACAAGGTTACAATTTGGAGACAATGAAGTCAACGTCGTTCGCAGCCAGTTAAGGTGCGTTCGTGATGTGCCCAGCAGGGCCCATAACCTGTTGGAGCAGACTATATATGCTGCACAGAGGAAGAGACGACACATTCCTTATAACCTACCTGGGGTTTAGTTAGTCTTAGAGCTAGGGTTTAGCAGAGGTAAGAACACTGTATATCTACTACAGTACAGGTTCTCCTTATATACATAATAGTAAGGATGTCACATGACTCAGGAATGTGTTTACCACATGTATGCGCAGTAAGCACAGTAACATGTGTGTGCTGCATGCATTGTCTCATGTATGCAGCATGTCAGAATTAATTTCAACATCAAGCTCTCGATTGATAGCAGCCTCTTCTCTGGCATCCTTCAATCCAATCTGAATCTGGGTTGAAGTTGTTGAAGTTATATGGAGAGGTTTTGAGAGCAATTGGTAGGGATACGGGCAATGCAAGAAGATAAGAGTGGAGAGTGTTGATCTGCTCAGCAATCATGCTAGTGAATGCAGAGTTTTTCCATACTCTTTAAGGATTAGTAGCGGTCAAAGTAGGGCGATTATTGTATGATTGATAGTATGATTATTGTACGATTATGAATCAAAAATAATTCGAATTACCTTGACCGTGAGGATTATTGAGGACGATTATGGGGCAATTATGGGACACAATTATTTTGACTTTCTGCGTGATGCTAAGCAAGCATGTAAGCAAATTAAATAATTGCCTTCGATAATCATACAAATATTCGATGATCCTGCGATTATCCGTGTCCCAAAAATCGTGGACATAATCCATGGACAATCACCCTACTTTGACCGCTACTATTATTGGAGCCTAATAATCACTACTTATTTGAATTACTGACATAACCCTAATTGACCTGGCATTTTCAGCCAAGATGAAATTGACGCTAATTTACCGTCAGCTAATTAGCCTTGCCTACTTCCCCAAACACTACTGGCAAGGTGAGGTGGCAACTGTGCCAACAACACTACTGATTAATATTCAGCATGAATCTCATCAGGTGATTCACCATCATGAATCAACCCCTGATCCAGGCCCCGGGAAGCTCCCCTAAGGGTTTATCCGGAAAATCCCCCCCAAACCGGCCTCAAATATGCTATTTTTGAGGCCTAGAATATGCTATTCTGGACGGGGGTTGTCACGTGCATCACGAAACACGTGATTCTTTGCGCCGCAGCGCATGTCAAAATGCGCGCTGTTATACCTATGTCTACCTACATACATGTATGCACTACTTAGCTGCCATCTTAGCAGGTAACCGTATGATTAACTTTGGTAATTCTTTTGCTACCTTTTTATTTGTCACAGAAACCCAATGAGCCTGTGCTTCATCAGTCAACACGCGCTGAAACTTAAACCTTGGACCATTGCCGATGGAACTGAGTGCGTATGGTCCCAGGTGGTACACCAAATTATCGATAGGCATATAGGAATGAAGGTGGTATTTTGCCTGTGTGCATGAAAAAATTGGAGCACCTTCATCCTCGCCTTCGTTCTCACTCTAAGTATTTGAAGTCAGACATGAACTTTATGGGGAAAAACCTGTAAAAATTGCTTACCAGTCTCAGTGGAAGCCAGACTCGTAATGAGAGGGCTTGCAAAATGGAGGCCTTACCGGCCTTATCGATAGAGCCATAATGTCCACTGGCTCCTTTTTTGTACATATCAAGTACCTCACCGACGTATGTGTGCATTGATGTCTGGACAATGACGAAGTTACCCAGCTTGAGTGGGTACAGGTCATTCACGTTCTTAACAGCAAGGTTCGGAAGTTCTGAGACAAGAATGAGCCTCTAAATACATGACCAACAAGTTAAAACATACCTCCCAACCCTACAAGTAGTCGAACTGCCTTCGCAAAAGTCTGCCAACGAAGTTCACGGTCTTTCCTTGGTTCCTGACATTGTAAGGACTCATCCACGGCCTGTCCAATCCGCAGACGATGAGAGGCTTCCTTCAAAGACATCTTCTTGGTTCCTTCACCACTAACTTGGCAAGCTTCTGGTCTCCTGAGGTTAGCGGCTTCGGGTCATAATCCAGAATATACCCAGTGGCGGATTTGCGCTCCCGGTTCTCTGAAAAATTTCCCGATAGGAGAAGGCATTGTCTCGTCTCGATGTGCTTCACCATCTTGAGAAATTCTCCATAGGAAAAATTGGGTAAGGCCATGCGAGCAAGCCCAAAGAAATGCTCAACAAAATCAGTCCCCAGGATCCATGGACAGAATGGCTGCTCAGGATAAACACGAGAGTAGATGATGGCCAATAGAACAAGTGTATCGCAAAGGCGGTTGATGATGTGGAAGCTTGCGGGAGAAATAAAAGAACGGGCTGTGGAGTAGAGATTGGGAAATTGGTTGGAGAGTTTCTCAATGTGTTTCCGCCACATGTGCAGAAAAAAGCGCGCCCTGAATGCGCAAGTAATACGGTCCCGGATAGGCATGTCCCGGCTGAGCCAAGCATCAAATAAGTTACCTGAAGTTTATGAATATACCAAAGGTGCTAATAATGAAGGAAAGCGTACCAAGAATGAACAAGTAGACAAATAACCCATGAAACCCATCTTTGATCGTCCTTGATTGGTCCTCACTTTCCTCAGTGAGTGCGTGGAGGCCTTGGGAGTGGAAAATACGCCATGCAGCCCCATCATCCTGCTTGTCTACATTTTCAACGTCACGCTGAACAAGTCCAGTATCTCCACATTTATACATATCGACAAGCGAACGGTTAACGAAATAACCAATGCCCATGCTCGCTGTGTGTGTTCCATGTTGGGGCTGGTTCTGACCCATTTTACGAGCATGTAATGGGTCTGTGATGGACACAATAGGTCCTGTTCCATGAAATACAGGGGCTTTCAATGAAATTCCATAGAGAGAATACTCGTATGTGATTGGGGAAAGCTGTGAGACCTCTTTATCCATTAGATGCTGGGCTGCAAGTTCAGATGATGCACCATCGGCGGCAAAAGAAATAACAGGGAGTTGCAGATTGGCGGCCATCTTCAACGCCTTCAACTGCATTTCATGAATTTCGTCGGCATCTTCCTTTCCATTTGTTGGAATAAGCGCAATCACCTGAGGTGGAAACTGTGGAAGGGGAAGCTATTGAAAGCCACTCGTGAGTACGACGGCTATTTCTACCCTCAAATATACCAAGTTCTTACTTTTACAAGAATAGCCCGAACCTGTTTCGCAAGTGCTTTCTTCTCTTTGACCTCGTCGATTATTTGGTCAATATCCTCTGCGTCATCAACTTCGCAAGCCTCGAGGGGAAGAACAGAGCCCAGAATGTGACCCCCATAGTCAGCCGAGTAGGTCAGACGAGCGCGTACTTTTGTGCAATCGCCCGCGATAGCGACAGGACCACTGTACCTGATGGAATCTCTAAATCACTTCACCCTTGCCATGTTTTCATATACAAGAAATGGATTTTGAAGTGCGTCACTTGACTTTGCAACTAAGGTTCTACAACCAACATCAGTAAGAGGCCTATATAAACTTGGCGGAAATATAGAAAGAGAACCTGAGATGGCGAGAGGATGGTGCAGGCAATTGGGAAGCAATGATACTATATTGCCTTGCTGAATTTGGCCCATGTGATCAAACCAGCGTCATTAAGTTGAGATAGTTTTGCATATAACGGATGCCATACTTCACGTTGGGATTTTTTGATGCATCGCGGTCGAGTTTGTCTGCAAGAACGGTGCAAAGATCAGAGAATACCTCAAGGTTCTTGAGACGGCCCTCTCGTGCATGCTTGTACAACTTCAAAAAGCATTCAGTCTCTTGACCATGCTCGAGAAGCTGATGAACATCAAAGAGAAGTGGGTCACTACTGAGCTTCTTCTGTAGAACGCTAGCTTCGAGAAGTTGAAAATTGTGAGGAGCATATTTTGTGTGCCGCTCCAGAACCTTCCGTTGCTCATCAGAAGGGAGTTCCAACTCGGCTTCTTTCTACAGCCACTAGCATGAGTACGAATTCTTGTCTATAGTACTTTGCTGATCATCAACTCACCCTTCTCAAGGCAGCTTTGAATGATTCGTCGCGTGTCACATCCAGACATGCGCTACATGTTCGTTCCGGGTTTTTGGTTATTCCCTCGCATCTTGAGGACTTGACATGTCCGTGGACGTGGTCTACCTCCCATCGTGCCCAGGCCCTTAAAGCATCGTCCATCTTCTGCTTCTCCATATCAGACCAATGTGTCATTACCACAGCCCCATTACCCCATGAAGGTACGACATGTTGGATGGGTCAATCAACCGGTGCCATCGCGCTAAGGTCACTTTTATTGGCTTTAAGTGGTGGGAAAGCTTTCCATGGAAACAGTTGACGTGAAATGCGTCCCTTCAAGTCGAATGAGACTCCTCCAAAGGTGCGAGTTTGAGAATGGAGGATATATTCTTGATATACATTGCCCGTGAGATGTTCGCAAGGGAAAGAACTCGGTAGTGTAGCAGGTACTGGTTTGGGAAAGGGTTTACCAATGGAAGCACCATGTGTTTGGGGGAGTATCATCTGAGCAATTGATTTTGACTATAGTAATAGTATGAACACGATTGTCTAAATTGTGGTAACATTTTCAACAAGGACTTACTGTGGAAACCTTTCGCGTTATGTATGTTTCTGACTTTTCAATTTTGATGGAGGCAGAATTGCCCTGAATCTCGCTATGTGAGGAGGAACTCGTCCTCTTGAAAAAAGAGGTGATAGGTGGAACACCAGCGGGCTGCATGGACATAGGAAATGTGAGTACTTTGTGTTACTTTGTGTATAAAGAATTAGTTAATGAACCGCAATTTTGGGCTTCTTCGTGGCTAAGCAAACCCGCTGTGTCTTGAAACCAACAATCCGGGGACAGTTTCGCTTATGCTTCTCCCAATTCGCCCTGTCATAAGTTCGTATTTGGTTGAGCTGGATCCAGGAACTGCATGCCGAGCAGCGGACACAATTTGGCTCAACGTCCTGTGTGTATTCGTCATTTTCGAGGTTAAACCGCTGCCCAGTGATCGAGGATTTGGCCCGTCGTCGTAACTTGGGTTTGAATGTACGTCGAAGGCCTTTCTCTTCATCTTCCATGTTGTACGTGTCCTCTGACTCAGAATCCCCAGCCTCGATACCTTCAATCCCTGAATGTTTTCGTTTACTGTGAAATATTAGAGCTGAGGCTTGGTAACTTATAATCCACATACTTCTCGGCATTCTTGACCTCCGTCGTCGTCCTCTTTTCCATTCTCTTGTCTGGGTCAACTGGTGTGGACACCGTGGGGTTTCGTGATCTGTGAAGATATGCTCAGTCACGAGCACTGGCACTTAGGGTTCTTGTGACTGACACTGACAGTGTTCCATCTAAGGGAATTACTTCACCAAATTTGGCACTAACATCTTTCAGCATCCCTGACTCCGGTCGCTTGGCTTCCCCACTTGTAGCGGCGACATCAACCTTGTCACCCTTTCTTGATACCACTTCCCTCCACCCCACGCTATCAATTTCCATTTCGGAATCACTGCTAGTGGAATTAGAAAGGTGTGTATATCTCCTCCTGTTTTTGATCAGCATTGTACACCATTATATCTTTATCACTTACACCAGTGGCACAGAAAGCAATGCATCAAGGACAATCTGACGTACATCGTCCTTGGCATCATCGACGACGGTACTCCAATCGCGTCCACCTGTAGCTGCAATTATGGCCATTATCACAAATAAACCACATGCCCAACCATCAAACTGGCACTGTAACGTGGGCGGGGACTTCAATTCACGTCTCCACCTGCCTTCATTCCACTCAATCTGATCCGTTTTCAAGACACGTTGTATCTCGTCCACAATTTGAAGAAGTAACTAATAAAATTTCACGGTGAGGTTTAAATTATGGTGCTCCGAGTCTGACATGAACATATAATCTTACCGGCTCCGCCCATGAACTCGATCCCAACTCGGGAATACTGTCAAAAATTACTATTACACGGCTCCCGAAATCGACCCAGCCCAGGACCCAGTGCGACGGGAACCCGCCCAGCATTGGTATCAACCAACGCAGTTTTGTAAGTAACATCTCGAGAGTCTCTGTATTACACTGACATTACATTCGGTTAGTTCAGTAAATATACGGGGGGCATCATTTCTTACCGCGGCACGTACGTGGTCCTCAAACGATCTGACAACTCGGGCTTTAGCTTTCCCACTGATTAAATGTCCTAGCCAGGTCGAGAAGATGCACCAATCTGAACTTGAAGAATCCAGGGAGTTGTCTTCGGCGTGTTGTTGAAGTACGGCCCCAAAGGCATTGATCACGGTCCCAGGAATCTTCTGTCCTTGAATGGTGAGTGAAGAACAATCCTGGAAGTTGAATTCGATGTTTCTAATCTTGCGCAGCCCGTCTTGCAATGCTGTGATGTCTTCTTCATTCAGATTGAAACCCATTAGGGACAGCCGCGAACAGGTGCGAATGAATGGCGAGAAGCTAGGGTCCGCAATGTACGTGGGAGCGCAATGTCCAACCTAAAATTCTCTAAAATTTTTCCCCAATCGGGGCCTGAAATATGCTATGTTGCGATAGGGATATCGAAAAAATCTCCGCGGCAGGGCCTAGAATATGCTACTTCCGGACAAGGAAATGGTCATTTTCGGGGTCTAAAATATGCTATTTTCCGACAGACCTATAGGGGAGCTTCCCGGGGCCTCCTGATCCCCGCAATGCCGCTTGTGTCTGACGCGTAGTTGGCTAGAATGAGCATCCCTTCTTCCTCGCTGTTGGTCCCTCTCATGTTCTGTAATCTCCGGACCAGTTCCAGCCCCTACCCTCTTAGCTTTTTGGAGAATAGTTACTATTGTAGTCAAACATGGGTCATGAAATCTTGGAGAGTTCCGGATGACTTATCATCGCTAACAGCTGGTGTTGAAGGAAGGCCAATTGGGGGAACGGCGATTGGATCGAGGGATGGGACGGTGTACCTTTTCAACCAATCACGTCCTGCTGTAGCTCGCATTGAGCCATACCCACCTCTTTCGAGACCTACAAGTCCATTGCCTCATGAATCGTGCGCCACATCTCAATCTTCCACTCCTTTGGGCTCATCTCCTGCTCTTTTCAATGTCTCGCCATGTCCCAGGATTGTTTCCGCTGTTAATATGGAACAAGTTGAAGCTCACAACACTTGTGTTGACTATGATAATGAGCCAGAGAAGCTGAAAGACATGTTGAGGGGTCGGAGTCCAAGAGAAAACAAAGGAACCTCTAATGGTTCTAATGTCGATTCAGCATCACCTCCGCCTTCTCTTCTGGAACCACCTAATGTGAGCAAGAAGCAGAGCAACATCAAACCGTCGCTGTCTGTCCCCAACTCGATCTCTCCCTCACCTAGAGACCATTCAATTTCCGTCCATGAGTTAACCTTGTGGTGTCACATTCTGCCACCGCGATCTGGCCCGGGGAACGCCGTGACAAGTATACGCTTGTTTAATCACAATAAGTCTATTGCCGTCTTGCAAGAAATGGGGTTAGTTTCCGAACGAAATATGAATGATTATTATTCATGGGACGGGAGTTGTTTGGCCACCATCAATGCGGGACAATCACGCATCAAACCTCCAGATGGCATTAAAGATAGGGATTTGTCTCATGATGCGCTGGTATGGAATCACCTAACAGTTTATCATGTTGGAGAGGTGCGAGAGGTACCACTCTATTCATTGTGTCTCTTTAACATGTATATATCTGATATTACTTGCATCCGCTTCGGTGGACCCCGATATTCCGTCATCTTCCACGCTGGATGCTGATGATAATGGTGTACTTGAGAAATCTCAATTAGCGATGTTTGAATATGCAACGGACGAGCTAGCAACTCTTGACGTGAGGCTCGTCGTGGTTGGTCAGTGGTACTTCGATGGCCCCACTCATGGTGTTGGCGTGCATCTAGAATCCAATCGTACGCCTCTATGTCTCATGAAATTTACATATTCTCATCTTCAGCGATCTAGACGCATCCACGTTTTTCTCTATCACCCCAGAAGGCCATTTCGTAGTCCGAAAATTATGACTACTGCCTCGCATGCCTGCACAAATGGAAGTGCCTGCTTCCGATACACACCCAACTTCCTTACCGTTACCCAACCCATTCAAAGCCATGAAGTTCTGTCATGACCAGACCCCGCTTAGTACGAAGGACCGCGTGACTGGAAGAATAGCAGTTGACAAGGAGGACGATCTTGGCGAATTACTTCCGGGTGGCTCCTTGTCAGGCTTGTGTACGCACCATACCGAAGATAGATTAAGTGGGATCGCGTGGTCGCCGCAACAGCTCACCGTGAGCAGTATGTTACTGTCTTCGGCTTTTCTGTGACGTCTCACGCAGGCATTCTACTACAATGATGGGGCTCTTCGTGTGCTATTCGTTGATCCTGTGGTCGATGTAAAAAATCTGGTGTGGATTGACGATTTGTCTTACATGTTGTTATTCGAGGTCGGTCTAATTATGCCTACCGCTTGACTCTGCTAAAGATTTCTCTACAAGGACCGAGTTGAATACTATATGATCAAAACAGTCGATCTGAATAATAATCCTGTGGCTAGTTCACGAGTTATGAAGTAAGCTTCTCCTCAACTAACTTGAGAATCATAAACAATCTCTCAGACCAGAGCGAATACGATCCATATATATTGGTCCATACAACGCAGCAGACATTACTTCGACATTTTAACCGCAGTGACAACCGAAGAAGGCTGCAAGCTTACTCGGTTCAATGCAACCCGGGAAAATGGAAAACCTTGCACTCTCTGGCATACAAATACTCGGCAACAAGAGCTCTCTCCGAAAACGAGGTAACCTCATGGCTACCTCTCGAATTAGATATTATTATAGAAGGCTACGGTGCATGTTTTGGTCTATAGTGTTTTCCGATTACATTGACCTTGACCCTCTAGCTGATGGTCGCATTTGACAATCCTCTCTGATTGAAATGTGTGTTAAGTCGCAACCATCTTCCCGAACAAAAATCTCTACGCAGGCCCTCCAAGGTTATATAACGGGTTTGCATTCGGTTTATCATCCACTGACAAAGGACAAAATCATTGTTGGAGGAGCTGATGATGGATCAATCGCATTTTGGACAGTTGAGTGCGTGTTTTTTTTTTTCTTCACTTCCTTATGAGATCAATTATTGTATCAGTCATTTAAAGTTATGTGCCATGTGGACTGTATTCCTCACCCCACTTACAAGTGTCCTACAAATTGACGAGAAACAAAGATGTCCACTGACTGGATGTGTGCTTTGTATCTCCGCTGATGGCACCATTGCCGTCATCGCTATTGACGGATTCCAGTTGTAAGTTGTTCTTGTGCATGTTATGCTCTGATCTCTGACATCTTGTAGTCTGTACCTTGTACCCGGAGCTGCTGCACCATTGTGCAGAGTTTGCCTTGGGGGCAATAACCTGCTGTTGGGTTATCCAAACCGTCGCGCTCGGCTTTGGGATGTGCAAACAAAGGAATTGTGGTGGTCAATGAGCCTTGATAAGGTCGATGAGTTGCTAGATCAAGGAGGGTGGATAGACCTGTGAGCAATTTTTTTCATCTATTCTAATTGTAATAATGTTGTAGGTCTCTGAGTGTGAACACATCTGTACCAAATACAGCTCTGAAACTAGCGCCTGTTACATTTACCAGCATGGACGTTGGTAAGCCATCTGCTTTTTATGTGTTACCAATCGGCTCAAGCTGGATTGTCCAGCGTCAACACTGCTTTTGGACTTGCAACGCTTCACTTCCGAATCAATTAGAGTTGCAAAAAAAATCAGCACCAATCGGGATCAAACGAGATCTATTCTTCTGATTCTAGAGTGACTTTGCTCAGTCTTGTCGACACTCTTAACTCCTGGCCTGAATGATGACACCGACAGGATCTGCATCGACAGACTGGCGATCCAGCTCTCACCAAAACCCATCGGCTTTGCCAGGTATGCTACATCATTTTCAAGCAAGAATCTTCGCTCATATCTATATATTAGTTGTGGTTCTGTTGTGTTATACAACACCAGCCACTCCGCAGATCACTGGTGCATCTCGAGCGATGTGTCAGCTGCTCATGCCCTGTCAATAATAGTTCTTCTTAGAGCACTTAGCCTCTTCGAAGGTGGGTATGTTGACCAGCTTAGAGTTTTATGATTGATCCATTCCCATAGAATACATGGAAGGTGCAAACACAGTCATGACATTTTATGCGACTTCGCTCGCATCGTTCGTCGGGCCGTATTATCAACCTCCAAGCCTGGTATTCGTTGCTAATTGATGGTTTGACGGCTCCAGTAAGTGATTTGTGTATATAGTAGATGCGTGATGTTCAAAGCATTTTAAAGACGAGATCCATCAAGCGGCTAGATTCCTCTTCGATTATGTAGCCGCGCACTTATCTGACGAAGGAACTAGTGCAATCACCGATGAATGGCAACATTATTGTGAGGATACTGTCTCTTAGGTTGTGTCTACTCACAAAGTGTCCATCAGTGCCTTGTCTTCAGCCTTCTGCTGATCGAGGAGCAATGAATTCCACTCTCGCCCTCTATTTATACAACACCCTGAACATTGCGTAGTGCTCTGACAGATATCTCTAAATCGATCGCACTTCATCTACATGACGAGCAGTCACTTCACAGGGTTCTGGCTGTCGATCTTTGTTCAAGAGGCTTTCATATTTGGCAGCATTATGTCGACGCCATGGAAATCCTACGAGCTCTCTTCTCATTAGCTACAACACCTCACAAAGAAGCCATCAGAGTACAAAATGTGGGGGCACAGGCGCGGCTTGCCATTCTCCAGATTTCGGCAAACAACACGGCATTGTTCATGACGACGCTAGGGCTTGATATCCTTACCCCGCCTAGCCTTGAGTACCGACAGTCTGTTATGCAGATAGTCGCCTTCCTTATTCGCAAAGTGCGCCGAGAAATTTCATTTGACATTTTGATGTAATAACTAAAGCGCTTTGCAGCGCCCACTTGTTCTACAGCCGAACATTCCTAAGCTAATGGAAGCTGTCGTGAAATCCCATGATCCCAATGCCACCACACACCGCGACGCGGTCCTAGATACAGCTACCGAGATCATCGGCTACGTTGTGAAGACGTACTTTTCCTCCTCTCTATTTCCACTCCCTCTCCTGATGTACCGAATTTCCAGATTCCCAACAGTGGACTTCCATATGGCAACGCAACGCCTGGCGGTCGGGTCGAGCGACGGCGCAATAGTCATGTATGACCTGAAGACTGCGATCCAGTTGTACGTACTTGAACAGCATGTCAAGTCAGTCACGACGTGCAGCCTTTTGCCAGACAGCAGGCGGTTGCTGTCGCTATCGCTAGAGGAGAGCGTGGTGTTAGTTTGGAAGGTAGGATCTAGCTTCACGAGCTTGTTCAACCCTGGTGGACCGCCGAGGCAGGGGCATAGTGGATCACAACCGTTCAAGACGATTCGTTTTAATGTCGGGGATGAAGGTGAGCTGGAGGTCTTTTTTTGTTGGTCTGTCTTGTTCATGAAGCGTGCGTAGCGAATATGAGCGTTGCTGAAACGCTTGAGTTCGTGAAGGTTGAGTGGGTTGCTGATCGAAGCGTGAAAGTCAAGAACTAAGAAAGTGTTCCAACATTTAGTACGTGAGTCAGGGGTATGTTCTTTGTTTCGTTAACGTAGTAGTTGTCTTGAAATAATACATGGTGTGGGTTCCATCAAAAATACACATACATACATACATATCACAAACCTTGCTGGAGATTAGACAGTTAGATCACAAACCTCTGGACGCAACGCACACCAGTGCGGCTGCAATGGAATCGCCCTGACTGCCCGTTGTACCATCCTGTAGCGTAGATCATGCAGCCTCGGCAGTGCGGAGCCCACATTCCTGGCAGTGCCATCGGGAAGCGTCGCCCTGGTCCAGAATATCTAAAGAAAACGTGAGTAAAAGCAAATCCTGCCAATTCTAGAGTAATGTAACCTCCGCGGTGCTGGCAGCACACGACCACACGATAGGATCGAAGTTTTCTGGCGCGGATTGTTCGGTCCATAGGAGTTGTTGTCCTGAACTTTGGAGGAGAAACATCATTGGGTGTTCGAGACATCTGGGATATCTGAACCTACCGCCAAGAACGAGGGAGGTTTGATCTTGAGTCAGGTTCATCAGGGGAATGGGTAAGACAGACCCAGGAACAGAGGTGACTATTACTTCTGCACGTACCGTCTCGCAGAGGATATTCAAAACATTAGACCAGTAATGCATTCGCATACTGGTCTGGAGTCTGATGCGAATGACTTGATTAAGAAACGTTTTCATCACGTGACGTCGGAGTGTTCGAGCACAGCCATCTCTGTGGCCGTCGTCTTTAATTCAACACAACGAGGGAATATGTCCGACGAGATCAACCTGTGGTGCTGGGTCCAGGGCGATGAACTCAAGCGAGTATTTCCAGTTAGCATCAAACACAGTGCCACCATTGGCCATTTGAAGAAAGCTATTCGAGCGGAGAAGCCATCATTTGAACGCATTGCTGCTGACTCCCTGAAACTTTTCAAGGTGAGTGAATGGTCTCGATAAGCGTTGGCGCACGCAGATATTAACTCCTGATAGTTCCAACTTCCCCTGGAAAGTCTCCGCGAAGATTATGCTCAGAGTATCAAGCTTGAGGATGATCAGCAGTTGAAGGGGTGGATGGATATCTCAGAAGTATGGAAGGAACAACCTCCTAAAAAGACTCTCAGTGTTATCTTACCGCGTCCGGCTGGTAGTGAGTGCTAATGTCCCATGATGTCGACTCTTACCATTCTGACTCGTTTATGACCCTATTAGCAACCATCACACCATCCTCATCGCAGAATTCAAATCTCTCGCTGAACTCGACCTCGACGCCAGCCTGGCTGGTTGAAATTCATAGTAAGCTATGGGGAAAGCGTGACTTATTTGGCGACATTTTCCGTACTGCAAACCTGACCAAAGCCGACTTCATCGAACTTCAACGTCAGCTTCAGAAACTGAATCCCGAACGCAACTCTGAATCTTATGTGGCGAAGGATGTTCTTGCTACGAAATCTGCATTTTTACGTTCCAGGAGCACAGCTCTTTCGAGCCCAGACCTTGGTATGGGCCTAGTCCCCCGACTAGTTTTCGATGCCTCCCATCCCCCATCTTCTTATGTCGTGGAGGATGGCGCCGATGATACTGATGACGCCGACGACGCCGATGCTGCAGCTGACGACGCCATGGACATTGATCCCGACCCCAGTTCAAGCGGCTGCTCGCATGTCACCACTGACGCGGTTTACCTTTCAAACGGGATCTTTCCTTGTACCATTCGGTATATGGACCTGACTGTCCTCGAGTTGAACAATGAGATTCGTGTGCCACTCTTAACGCTCTTACGAAACGAATGGGGTAGTATGATAGACATCTTTAATGACAGGAAAAAGGGCATCCGAGGAGGCGCCGTCTTTACAGGTCAGCTGGGTATCGGTGAGCACCATTATCGCCATTTAACCCACACTTCCAACCAACGAACTAGGAAAAACAAGCCTGTTGTATTCCATCCTTATCCTTTGCTTCATTCGCGCCCAGCCAGTCGTGTTTCAAGATACGGGGGGAGAGGTCTTCATCATTAACGATGCCGTTCGCCACCAGCAAACGGGCATTCCAGTGGTACCAGGAGATGATGTTCTTACACTTGTCGATGCCGACGGTAAATTTTGTGAACCTAATGGATGCCTCTTCAAATCTTCCAATCTTCGAATATTGCTAACTTCGTCGCCGAGGAGTCGAAAGGACCGAAAGTGGCTTACTCAATTCGTTGGGCAAACGGGGGCAGTGTATGTCATGGAGCTGTGGTCACGAGAAGAAATTCTTGTTGCATCGTTCGTGTATTCCGCTTGAGTAACTCTTCTGCTTACACAATTTATAGATTGTTCCTGGCACCCATCGACATCACTCTCGAGCGATTTCACCAAACTTCTCATATTTGTGGGTATACACCTCGTCAATGTTTCGAGGCGGCCGTATCTCCTGTTACGCTTAACCATGCCAAAGCCTCGATCAATCAAGCGATCACACAGACCCAGAACTTGTCTGATGTCGTAACCGGGGTGACCTGTGGTGGCACAATCCATCGTGCATTCCAAATACGCCCTTCCGCTGATCGGCTTTGGTACACCTGCCTCATAGAGCCGGTTTCGGCCTGGGCTTTCTCGAAGATGGTGGCTGAGCTGGGCCGACGACGCATGGATGGTGCATACGAGTTCTATTTGGCCATTCAAGGGTCCCTCACTAGTTTTGCACTCAGGGGGATGATGTTTGAAAATAAAGTTCACCTGTTCTTCCGTACCATCACAAATTACCGGACCTTTACTATTCAGTCCCTCGATGACCACTCCAATACTCTTGACATCCAGTTCCCTTCCAACACAGAACACCTCACTTTTGGAGCTGATCAACATTTCTCAGGCCAGTTGGCATTGTCTGTCGGCAGTAATAAATCATGCTACCTCAAGCCACTGTCTCGTGTCTTCCCATCCTTTGATTCTTTCCTGTACCAACCTGACATCTCCCAATCTGGCTTCTCGCCTCTTATTGCTTTGCAGGTGACTATTGCCGCCACACACGACATAAGCATAATGGGTCTGGAAAAGGTTCAAAAGTCACTCAAACTGAAAATCTCTGACCTGAAAAATCTTCGACCAACAAATGCTAGAAAGATGATTATTCTTTTTGTTGTCCCAGACACTATGGGGGCGGCTTTTGTAATGCAGAAGATCACGGGTGCAAAGAAAATGGGACATTGGGACAAGAAGACTGCTCAGTATGTTCTTATGTTATCAGAAAAAGAGGTGTTCAAAGCAACATAGTCATGCCATTAGAGCCCTTTTCATATGTATACAGAAGAGTTGGGAAAAAAAAAACTTGTGGCTGTGTGTCCAGAAGTGGTTTTTTGTCTGTGGAGAACATTATTCCATCCTTCATGTCCTCACCCTTGATGGACACATATGATGTTGTGCCAGGATCTGTGACCTCTGAGCACTTTGCACAATTCCTGCATGAACTGGTTGTTAGGGCTGCACACTGTGCCGTACACCAACAGTTGTATGGTGCCATATTATGGCCATGGCACCCATACTGTTGGTGATCTGTGTGCTCTGCTGATTGTACGGTAGACGGTACAGTTTATGCTGTTTGATGCCATAGTTATATGGCCATGTACAGCCATATATGGCATGCCTTATGATTTCAATATCAGCCTTAGCTCCATGTGATACTTGTCAGTCAGCTTCAATTTGATAGATTGTTGATCATCAATATTGACAGCGACAAAACACTTCAACTGCAGCCAACACTTGCTAACCACTGACCCCATTGTGGACTTTGAACTTTGCTGCCTCTTGCTTAACACACCTATACTGTATATGGCACCTGCACAACTGTGGGCTTGTATTGGACAGTTTGGACCTTGACTCAGTACACACATACATGCCATGTGAATCATTCACCACTTGCTGACTGTTGAATCTAGGTGATAGTGTATTATATGTTGCTAGCCATCTGTAACAGTGTGAACAACATCAAATTCATGTTGTCAAGTACTGTTTCAAATATCATGGAGCCTCTACCTTTTTTTTTCACTTGTGACATGGCTGCCATGCCTGATTGAACACAGCATTGAAATTGGGGTATGCATATAAGATACTCTAGGTTAGAGACTTGAGTCCAAGTCCCTCACACCTCACAACTTCTTAAACTCATAATCCAATGCTCGCATGCACATAATCTAGTATCCAAAATGTCATCGCCAGCTAATGTCATTGTCTTAGAATTTGCTGTGGCTGTTGAGTGGGTTTTTTTGGGAGGTTGTGACACAATCTTGTTGCGATGGGCAAGTCTTCAGCCAGAAACAATCAAAGTACTAATGCTAGTCAAAAAAAAGCTTCATCTCATGCATGCTCAGTCCACAGCTGCACTGCGTCATTGACTACAGTACTCCAGAACATTATATTCAATTTTGTACATAATAATATTTCTGTCAGCCATAATATGGCTATTGATAGGTCCACTGCACACTCTAAGCTCTGGAATGGCTCCCAATCGTATCAACACATTATGACAGATGCTCCAAACCGCTATGAACACCACTAAATTGACTTTGAACCATTTTTGAGCAACTTCGCACAATTTCACACTACTTCAAATGACTTCGAATGATTTTGCGACACTTTGAATGACTTAGTACTACTTTGAACGACATCAGCTGCCATATAGCTGTTTTAAAACACTTTTGATGCACACTGCACATCCAGAACAAGCCTTTTTGTCGCATATCGAGCACCACCAGTGATGATGCTCGACCTGGAAACCTAACAAAAACCTGTTAAAAGGCTTATGTAGTATAACTCAGGCTAGAAGAAGGGTGCGAGTTGGTCCTAAATATCACCTCTAATTCCAGAACATCATTTTTAGTGATGCAAAACAGTAACAATGTAACAAATAGTGTTTAAAAGCGTACGAAGATGTTCGAAGTAGTTCGAAATATGTTTGAAGATGTCCGAAGTAGTTCAAAATAGATTCGAATGGGTTCGAAGTAGTTTGGGTAAGTTCAATGAGGTTCGAAGGTGTAAGCTGGGTGTTTAGTGATGGTAGGCGATGAGAAATTGAGAATGAATACGAAAGTTCGAGGAAGTTCGCAATATTTCGCAGGACTTCAGAGATACGACATGAGGTAAGACTCAAGAGAACTGCTCTTAAATCTGACCATAGTGGAGGGGGTAACTGGTTCTCTGTTGTTCTAAGTAACTAGTACAAGTCTATATACATTTTGAAGAGGTAAGTACCAAAAAGGAAATATGACAGGTGTAGAACACGAGGCAGTATGCACAGCAATAAAGGTATGGTAAAACATAAAAACAAATGAGGAACAATAATAATTGAAATGTTCGGTGTCGCCATATAGTAAGAGTACTTCTCTTGTTGTTTCAATAGATCGTTGAAACCCCAAAACTGCCATTATCGTACTCTAATTCTTTTATCATCTCTCCTTGCATCCGGTAGTGTTCGATAAGCGATGCGTGGCTTATGACGGATGTTTTGTGTGTGTCGAAAGGGCTTTAGAATATTCCTATGGTGGCCGATGTCCTTCTAAATAGTGCAAAGTTGTTCAAAAGCATTCAAAGTGTCATGAAATAGTTCAAAGTCATTCAGAGTCATCCAAAATAGTGCGAAATAGTTCGAAAGGTGTTCAATGTCAATTTTGTGATGTTCGTAGTGCGTGTCATAATGTATAGATACAATTAGACTCTTTTCCAGACCTTATAGCATGCAGTGAACCTATCACTGGACATGAAGAGAGATGACAAGAGATCCAGAATGTGATAAGTATGGTTTTATGTTTCAATGATATATTAAAGCAATAGGACAAGAACTCTTACTATACTGGGACAATGTACATTTCAATTATTATTGTTTCTCATTTCTTTTACATTTTACAAAGTCCTTTATTGTTGTGTATATTGCCCCTTGTTCTTTATATGTTATATTTCCTTTTTGGCACTATCTCTTCAAAATGTATATATACTTGCACTAGCTACTTAGAAAAAGGGAGAATAAGTTACCCTCTCCATTACCATCAGATTTAAGAGCAGTTCTCTAGAGTCTTAGCTCACATCATATCTCTAAAGTTCTGCAAAATATTGTGAACTTCTTCAAACTTTCATATTCACTCTCAACTTGTCACCTATCACCTATCGCCACTCGAAAACCACTTCTTATTAGCTATATTCATTTCTCGACATATCTTGCCACCAGTTGAACATCTTCAAACCTCCTCGAACTCACTTTGAACAACTTTGAGCTGATTCAAACATACTTCAAACTATTTCGCACGTCTTTGAACCTATTTCGAACTCTTTCAAACATCTTTGTATGCCTTTAAAGACTATTCACAACATCCCTTACCATTTTGCATCACTAAACACACAGCATTTACTGCCACAACAACCTCCCAAATCGCCCCAGCTTCATTTGGGGAACCATCCACATTGTAGACAGGTATGGGGTCCAGATAGCAAGCAGGTATTGAGTTGTTTTTGTTGAACCAGGTGCAAATCAATGAAAAGGCCCATGGCACCTGAGTCCAGGAGAGCAGAGACACCAAGTACTTGCCCTGTATCTGTGGTCTGCAGCTCAATCTTCAATTCTAGGGATCATTGGGAGGGGGTGCTTGGTTAAAGGTGTGGGGGGCATGGGTGGTGGTAGGAGAGTGGATAGCCCATTGTTAATCATTGTAGATGGTACTGGCATCCATTGTAATACATTGTTAATCATTGTAAATAGTACTGGCATCTATTGTAATACATTGTTAATCATTGTAAATGGTACTGGGTCTCATTGTTAAGCATTGTAAATGGTACTGGGACTTATTGTTAATGCTTGTAAATAATATTTGAACTATTGTAAACCATTGCTAATAAATAAATAGCATTTCACTCTATTTTAAGTCATAGCAGAAAACATTGCCAAAAAATATGAATATAATTCTAGTTTATTGGATACTACAAAGTAGAATTAATGTGCATGTGTAGTTTGAGATCTGATAAATGTTAGTTTGATCTAAAAAAAAGAACACCACATACTTTTTTGTGGCAGGCAATTGCCCATTTTCAGTGTCATCAATCCCTTGCTTTTTTCCCTGGTCCTCTTTGGCATCCAAGGCAATATTTAGCTGGACCAAAGTCCAAATAACATCCACCACTGCTGTTTTAAGGCGAGGCAAATCAGAATCATCATTGGAAGTATTACCTTGCATCCACCATGCCAAAGCAAGAATAACAACAAGAAAGCCATTCACTCCACCACATAACAGCTGTGACCATGAAGGGTCAGAAGGTATAAGTTGTGAGGATTCATCATCCCACCAGCCTGGCTGGATAGCCTTTCACCATGAAAACCAGTGATTGCCAAAATCTTTGATATTCTTCAACTGTGGCATTTGATCAGCTTGTAACTGCTGGCCATTCTTCAGCCATAATCCAATCTCACCAGGTTGATTCTTGGTAGGCAAATGCTAGACATTGCTACTATTAGATTGTAAATCCGTAATTAGCTAGCACTTACAGTTTTTGGTGGGTTTTCAGTCTCAAACACAACCCAGTTTTCCATTAGATTGATGCAAAACCCTTCATCCAAAATCTTCTTCAAAAAAGCAATGACAGCACTGTCTGCTTTGTTGGCTGTAGGAAGTTGGGGTACAATGATATCACCACTAGAAGGTGTGGAAGCAGAGGATGGTATCACCAATGCTGCATTTAGAATGGTTTCGGTTGCCTTCATAACAGTTAATTGGGTTGAATCCACAACATTAGAAGTTGGTGGAAACTCTGGCAACAGTGCCCTTGTCATGTTTCCAGCATTAGAAGCAGCTCTTCATTTTCATTAGCCTTATAGTCAAAGAAAATAAATATTGCTTACTTCATTTTCTTCTTTTTTGATGATTTGTTAATCAAATTAAAAATCCCTTTACCCAGTTCCAGTTCATGTAATAATTGAAGATTTCTTGCAATATTACTTGCTCATTCATTCCCATAATTAGAAAGTTTCACAGTAGATGAAGAAAAGGTAGTATCGACATCAGCAGATGCAGAAGGGGTAGTATCGACATTAGCAGGTGCAGGAGTGGCTTCATGTGAGAAACCTTCCAATGCTCTGGAATCACAAGTCTTCTTATCTATTGCAAACAATCAGCTCTGAATACTGGATGCTTTTAAGACTGTCACCATAAGCAGCTTCAAGAAACCTATCAAAGTGTGATAGAAAATCATCATTATATGAGCTTCCCGGAAACTAGGCCAATTATTGACCCTTTAATGTAGCTCCTTCATCTGAGCTATCAATTTGAAGGTTATATTCATGAGAAATGATGAGTTAAGTCACTTTCTTCTTGAGGCATCAGTCCTTCCACAATGATTGTACAAGCCCAACCTGTTTGCCAGGCAATATTCTTGGCAGCATCTTCAATTGTATGAGGGAGTATGTCAATATGGGTATTGCAAATTAGAATATAATTCAAGTCATGATGGCCGAGATTTGCAACACTTACTTTTGTAGTATGCAATTGGGATTATCGCCTTCACTATCCATGGACTTATACTCCTGCCAAAACTCTTCTACATTTTCCTTGGTGGTTTCATTGGCTGAATTGTACCATTCCTGCATCTTCTGGTTATGAAATGTAAAGTGATCATGATGTGTAAACTCCTTAGTCGGATTGGCTTCTTCATGTGCTTCCCACTCAGTGTTGAACTTTGGTTTAAGCTCTTCGCCATATAACTTTGCAAATGCTTGCCAGTAATGTAATAGTCATGAAGTGCTCTTGAGATTTAAAATCTTTCGAGTGCCAGAACCTGAACTTGAACCATGAATCCTATTATAAATTCAATTGTGAATTCACTGCCCAATATTATTATATGCTAAACAAAAGTTTATAAGTGTTGGACAACTTACCTTTTCGCTTGACTTGAGCTTGAGAAGTTTTGCATGCTCCTCATTTCCTTTCACAAACTCTATCTCTTTAGCAGATGGAGCATTGGCAGGCCATTTGTCATGGAAGTCTTTGTAAACTTTAGCAAGAAAGATGGGAACTGTTTTACTCTCCTGTGCTTTGTGAAACCCTGGCAAGCAGGTTGGAATGCCAGGCATGCTGCTCAGGAGTCATCCAAGCTGCTTTTGACATATTAGTGCAAATCGCAAAAATTTTTGGAGATGTGCAATGTGGCCCAGGAGATGTTGACAACACCTCTTGGGCCTTTGTTTCATGCAGTTCTGGTCCCCCCCCTCTTCATAATGGGTGCCCCCCTCTCTTTGTTATAGTTGTCCCCCCCTTTCTGCACTGTAATTGTCCCTCCCTTTCTGTACTGTAGTTGTCCCTCCCCTCTTCATTGTCCAGTTCCTCCCAGCATTGTCCCCCCTCCCCTCTGCCCACTCTGCAAGCAGGGGTTTGCAGCAGTGGTGGTGGCAGCACTACCCCCCCCAGTTGTTGGCATCATCAATCCACCTGTGATCCACCCCATGAACAGTTGCTCATGTGGTTGGAGCTGGGTGGTGTGCCTCATTGCTGGCCCTCCCCCCATTTTGTCATGCCACTCACTGGACTTGCCTGGCCAGTAACAATGCACCTGACACATGCTACAGCTACAGCTACCACTGGGCAAGCAAAACCTGGATATTCAGAGGAATTGCTTGGACCATGTGCAGTGGTGCTGCAGCCTTCACAGGCCAAGGTGGTCATGGTGGCTGCAGTACCTTTCTCGGTGTTAGTATAATGGAAATACCTAAGATACAATAAAAATTATGCTACTTGCAAGGAAAAAAACTTACCTGGGACCCAAATGGTGCTGGGCATCATTTGGGCCCTTTTGTTACATGTGGTGTTAGTACAATGTAAATACTTAAAATACTATGTTAGTTGTAAGGAGAATAATGGGATGAGAAGAAAAAACTTACCTGGGGCCCAAATGATGTCCAGGGTCATTTGGACCTTTTGTTGGTTGCCATGGTGGTGGAGCGCCGTTGTTGTACCTCGACATTGGTCTGACATCTTCAAACTTCCTCAAACTCACTTCAAACCTCTTCAAACTTCTTTGAACCTTATTCACAACTACTTCACACACCTTTGAATCTATTTGGAGCTACTTTGCACATCTTTCTATGCTCCTAAAGATTATTCATAACACATTTCACCATTTCGCACCTCTCACTACAACTTTTGGGTATCAGCGGTGATATTTAGTACCAATTCGCACCCTTCCTCTAGCCTGTGTCATACTTTTTAAGCCTTTTAACAGGTTTTTGTTAGGTTTCCAGGTCAAGTATTATCACCGAATTTGTCCAACCCATAGGTAGGGTAATGATACGAAGTGCTCCAAATGGTGTCTGAAATGTTGTTAGATTGCAAGATGATTCTGCTACTTTTCTTTCATCAAATCCCACATAAAGATTTAACATTCCTCCACATGATTGTCCACTAAATTGTTCTGCTAAAGGTTCAGGTATCGGTATAACACCTGAGTGCTGGATTGTTACTTGATTGAGTGGTTCGAGACTGTGGATGATTTGAAGTGATTTCACATCTTTCTTTGTGATGCAAAACCATTGTGATCGATATGAAGAGTTCGATGGCTCATATACTCCTGCTTCTATCTTCTTTTTCAGCATTTTGCAGATCTGTTCATACAAACCTGGAGGTATAGGAATGTTTTGTTTGACCCAAGGAGTATGAGGAATGACTGGGAATTTTATAGGAGGGACAAAGTCAGGGAGAAAACTTCCTTGGTCTTGTTCTGTTCATGCAAAAGCTGTTTTGTGATTTTGAATAAAATCATGCATGAGCTTCCATTCCTCTAGCCATAGAAAATTGCCAGGATAATTTTTGTTGATAATAGCTTTGCATTTGAGTGAATATTGGGGAGAAGGGATGAATAATGGTGGATGAGGATTCAGTTTTGGCATATTTTTGAGGGGGTCACCAGTGATTGTTCGAATAATGCAAAATCGGTTGGGTAGTGCAGTAACAACTGGGCAAACTTTTTGTGCAACAGGTCTGTATTTCGTTTTCAATGCTGCAAAAGTCGGATGTAAGAAGTCGATGATAGGCATAGAGGGCATAGATGTCACCATCAAGGTCAATAAATATGTTTCATACTGATGACTGGCCATTAAATATAAGTTGGCAAGAATTGAAAAATAAGAAAGAGTTTTCAAGGAATTCGTGGAGCCACATATCAGGAATATTCACAGTGTGTTCAATAGTGATAGATGTATTAGAAAGATTGAAAGAGATAATGAGAGTGCACTGGTCTGTGTCCAAAATTTCATTCTCTGGTTGTGAAAATCCTCTCTGACTACCTTTCGATGCTGATTAGAATGGGGAATCATGAGGATGGCATACGAACGCATTGAATTAGGGTTATATATCATGATTGTCTGAGCTTCATTTCTGTAATTTTTAATACTGCTTTCAGTGAGCACATCAAATGGATGACTGAGTAGAATATCATAGGTGGGGTCACAAATTATGTGGACCTGCATGAATAGCATGATGCTCTCAACTTTGTAAGGCACATTTTGTGCTAGACCTAACCTTTTGTCAATGCCTCCATTAGCTGATTGAAGTGGGATATGAATCAAAGGATCATAGGTAAGGCTGAGTTTATGACAAATTTCTTTGGACATTGCGATAATTGAGGAACCAGGATCAATGATGCTTTAAATGGGATTTTTTCCATTGACATTCATAATAATTGACCTAATCAAGTGAGATTCCTTTGCAGCGATAAATGGTTCTGGAATATCACCAGGTCAAAGACTGTTACTGTGAGTTTCAAAATGATTGTCAGTTACAAAAATATCATTGTTAAGGAGATTCATAGCATTATTTCCTTGGGGCTGCTGGATGTGATGTGGAGGAACCTGTTCCTCCAATTTTATATGAACTTGTGGTGTAATTCTTTGGGGGTTAACATAATAATCAAGGTCTTCATCGAGCAAGCAAAAATGTCTTCCATTATTTTATCCTTTTGTATCGGGGCTTGGGGATGATACAAAGAACCATCTTTGGCTTTACCTTTCACAGTCAACCTAAAGTTTTGCTTGTGAGGTGGCAAATACAAATGTTTTTTTGTAGCAGCATATGGGTGAGTGTTGGGTTGCAAAGTTGTTTCAGAAGTCAAAGATGGTGCTGAAGTTGAGGTAGGTAGATTAGTTGCAGTGGATGAGATAGATGGTGTTGTTACTTGTGGAATCAATGGTTCGACTGGTGCAGAGTTTTGAGGGATTGAAGGCTGAGATGTTGGAACTGTTGGTGTGTTCAAATTAGTTCTGGCAAAGGGTCTACCACTTTGCAAAGCATATAGCTCTTGTTTGAGGTTTGCGATACAATCTTCAGCTGCTGTGGATAGTTTGGAAATTTGGTAAATGCCTCTGGATAGTGTCAAAGTACTCATCAAAGGTGTGATGGTGTACATTAGCGATGGTGTAGTGGTAGATGGAGGGTTTCATCAAGTCCATTCATCAATTATGTCCTTGATAAAATGACCAGGGATGTTTTGAGGAGTGAATCGTCCATTTGGAAAAACAATTTTTCCTTCAGTGTTCTTTTTACACTTTCCTTCATTGATATAAGACTGGAGAACCAAGCAGTTGCTAATGAAATGACCAGTAAGTCCACAGAAGATACAAATTAAATTTTTGAGCTGGTCCAAATGAAATCCACTGTTGGGTTGATGTTAGGAAACAGTCTCCTAACATGCCTATTACATAATACTATTTTTATTTTATTTTATTTCACCAAAATATGCTACAAAATGCCTATATACACATTATTTGTCAGCATGGGAATTTTCGATTTACACGCATCAATATGTACGCGCATGTACGTGCATGTGTGCGTGCATCCGTAATAACATACTACAATATATGTAACATAGTATATAATCCTAAAATAAATACTAGGAGACCTCAGTTGAGTTCTCTTAGGTATTCCATCCACAATTGTGGTGCGAAAAGCCTATTTCAGCCAACTGTTCTATTTTTAACCCCTCACATCAAAACCATCAAACCCCCCATCACGTGCGCGTGCACCGCCGCCTTCTTGTAGGAGAACCCACACGGTCCAGCTAGCAGATTAGTGGGTGTCACCCTAACAGAAGAACTCAACTACCCTATCAGTGCACCTTCTCTTACATGCACATATGTCATTTGTCTCAGCGTGCCACATCTGCTTACTCATTATTTCGGCAAGAGCTGGAATTAATTGTATATATGTATTTACCTTGCTTTCATAAGCCAATGCCAGGCCTCGCCTTACATTGCGACCGCCAGTGATCAAAAGGCAGCGCTCATCATTAGGACAGCTGCAACCAGACAACCGATCGGATCTGGTTTAGCTAAGATTTACATTACTCAATTTGGATGACTATTTTAGGTAGTTACTAGCCAAATTCAGTAATAGCCCCAAGATCAGGCACTGTTGGAAGGGTTATTGATCCGAAGTGCCCAATAGCCGAAATCACGTGTTTTGCCATGTTTGGTACCCAAAATAGCAGGGTCACGTGACTCGAAATTTTGCGAAAAAATTCTACAGCCGAATCTTGACACAGCCAAAGAATTGACTCATTACAGATTATGTCATCATGTCAGAACAAGCAACTTCGAATCCTGGACACAATCCTGTTCCCACGCCCATTCTTGAAGCCAAAACTGATGCTCTAACAGCACAAATGTCCCAATTAGTGTCAGTATTAGCAGCATCCCACCCCAAACAAGCACAAACAAATGCAGAGACAGTAGAAGATAAAGATGATGAGATGGAGGAGATGGTAGAGTGGATGTCTCAGGAGGGTGAGCATGCAGAGGAGAGGTCTGAGAGTGGAAAAATGTGTTTACCTAAATACACACCCCCGCAAATATTTGATGGTACCATGGAGAACACAAAATCCTTCATCAGCTCTATAGTATTGTATATTCATGGGAGAAAGCCCAAATTTCATACGACCGAGTCTAGAATTATGTTTGCTCTCTCATACATCCAGGGAGGGAAAGCACAGTTCTGGAGAAACAAAGCTATTAATCAAATTGCCGCAGGATATAAACTGTTTGCGACCTTCAGGGAATTTTTGGAGAGATTGGAGGCACAGTTTGGAGACCCTAACCCAAAGGCAACAGCTAATGCAAATTAAAAACCATGCGCCAAGGTTCTCTGACTGCAGACGAATTTATTTTGCAGTTCAAAGCAGAAGCATCACAAACCGATATGGGAGAAGCAGTGTTGGTAGAATATTTGAAGGCAGGATTAAATCCCTCTTTATTCAAGTCTATCTATCAACTACCTTCTATGCCAGAGAGGTTGGACGAGTGGTGTAATTGGGCAATGCGTCTTGATTGGCAATATCGACAGGAACAGGCAGAATTGAAATTGATGTATGGGAATTCCAGATTTGGAAAGTCATCAGGAGGAAAGTCCGAGAAAGGAAGGACTCCTCAGGTACAAACTCCGAGGGCACAGCCACCGGCCATGGTAGTGACACCTATCATTAAGGAGTCAGTAGCATCGACAGATGCAATGGATGTTGATCAAGTAGGGAGACGAGCTCCAGTTAAATGTTTTAATTGTGGGCAATTAGAGCATATGGCTTGAAATTGTAGGCAGAAAAGGAAGATTAGGGAAGCTACAATCGAGGAATAAAGTCGGAGGAAGATAAGCAGAAGAATTTTGTGGAAGAGTCCCAGTAAAGGTTTCCCCATTGGTGACCCAGAATCAATATAATGTATTAGTATCCGAGGAAACCCAGAGTGAACCTGAAAGAGAAATTGAAGAGTACGACCATCATCATTTATCCAACAAAGAAAAATGCCCAGCCTTATTTCCAGAGACCCCTAAATTCTTTATTCACTCAGCGCGGATAGAACCCGAAATCAGCTTGACAGTAGGATTGAAGACAGTGGACACGCATGCAGCAATTAATGTGGAGGCATTGCTTGACAGTGGTGCTACCAGGTTATTTATTAATCGATCCCTAATTACTGGAAACAGTATTCGCATGTGTAAACTGCCACAATCTATAATGGTGTACAATATAGATGGTATGATCAATTGTGGAGGAACTATTAAAGAGGAAGTGACGATGATATTGAAGTATCAGGATCATCAGGAACGAGCCATATTTGAGGTGTGCGAGCTTGGGAAAACCAATCTGATAATTGGATGTCCATGGTTACGAAAGCATAATCCAGAAATTGATTGGAAAACTGGGAAGGTACACATGACTCGTTGTCCTAAAGAATGTAATGTGTATGGGAGAAAAGTAAAAAAGGAGAAGAAGGAAAAGAAAGAGAAAGAACATTCGAGGAAGTATTCTGTTACAATGGAGGAAGTGGAGGATGAAGATATGCCAAATGGGGAAGTTCCAATTATGACTACTAAGGAAGAACAGAAGCAGACTTTTAGGGAAATTTGTGGAGGACAGTCATGGGATAAAAATGTGGAGAAAGTGGAGAAACCAGTGGAGGAGTGGGTGCCAAAAGCCTACCATAAATATTTGTCAGTTTTTCAGAAGAAGGAATTGGAGCGGATGCCAGTGCGAAAGCCATGGGATCATGCTATTGAGGTGAAGCTGGGATTTGTGCCAAAGAAGTCAAAAGTCTATCCATTATCTCCAAAAGAACAAGAAGAAGTGGATGCATTCCTTAATGAACAGTTGCCCAAGGGATACATACGACCTTCAAAATCACCGCAGTCATCACCAGTATTCTTTGTACCAAAAAAGGATCAGAGGAAGAGGATGTGTACAGATTATAGGTATTTGAATGAGTGGACAGTGAAGAATATGTACCCTTTGCCATTGATCTCAGAGATAATTGACAAGGTGGGAAAGGCCAACGTCTTTACAAAATTGGATTTATGCTGGGGGTACAACAATGTATGAATAAAGAAAGGAGATGAGTGGAAGGCAGCATTTGCCATGCATCGAGGATCCTTCGAGCTGCTAGTCATGTTTTTTGGGATGACCAATAGTCCCCCAACTTTCCAAAATATGATGAACGATATTTTCAAGGATGTGATGGACAAAGGCATGGTGATAATATTTATTGATGACATTTTCATATTCACAGAGGATGAAGAAAATTATAAGGCGATAGTGCAGGAGGTGTTGAAGAGATTGGCAGAGAATGATTTATTTGTCAAACTGGAGAAGTGTGTATTTGTAGCAAGTGAGATTGAGTTCTTGGGATTAAAGATTGGTCCTGATGGAATCAAGATGGATCCTATCAAGGTACAGGCATTTTTGGTTGGCCCATGCCTACCCATATCAAGGAAGTTCAGGCTTTCTTGGGACTCGCCAATTTTTATTGTCGCTTTGTTCATAATTTTTCTAAAATTGCTGCACCATTACACAACCTTACGTGAAAGGGAGTAGTGTGGAGATGGGGAGAACAACAGCAGACAGCATTTGAGGAGTTGAAGAGGAAGTTTGTGGAAGAACCAATATTGGTCCCAGTAGATTTCATGCATCCCTTACGAGTGGAATCAGATGCATCAGACTTTGCTACTGGAGTGGTATTATCAATGCTATGTGAAGATGACAAATGTGCATATTTGTCTCGAGGATTGAATGATGTGGAGAGGAATTATGATGTGCATGATAAAGAGATGTTGGGAATAATATGAGCATTGGAGGCATGGAGACATTATTTGGAGGGATGTATGCATCAGATCGAAATCTGGACAGACCATCAAAATCTGCAGTACTTCATGTCTGCTAAAAAGCTTAACCGTCGACAAGCACATTGGGCATTATTCCTATCGTGCTTTAATTTTCACTTGGTCCATAAAGTGGGAAGCTTAATGAGGAAAGCAGATGCATTATCCAGATGTACAGATCATAAAAGGGGAGTGGAGGAGGACAATAAAAATATTACCCTACTCAAACCTGAATACTTTTGTATTTGTGCTATGCATCAAGGGCATTTATTGGTAAATAGCTCAGAGACGGAAATGTTGTCTAGAATTAGGCAATGTTCAGAGATGGATGATGAAGTGGTGGAAGCTGTGAAAGCTTTGAGGGGAGAGAAGAAAGGTAATATTAAAGGAGATGAATGGGTTGAAGAACAAGGGTTAGTGTTGTTCAGAGGAAAGGTGTATGTACCGAAGGATCAAGATTTACAAAGGGAGATTGTATGGTTACATCATAACAAGCCAGCTGCTGGACATCCAGGAAGGAGGAAGACATTGGAGTTGGTGATGAGAAATTATTGGTGGCTCAGAATTTCAAATTATGTGTTGGGGTATGTGGATGGGTATGACATGTGTATGAGGGGGAAGAAATTTCCAGAACAGCCTGCTGGGAAATTAATGCCGAACCCTATACCTACAGTGCCATGGCAAGACATACATATCTGTGGACTTTATCACAGGACTACCTGAAGCTCAAGGATATGATGCAATATTTGTAGTATGCGACCACTTCACAAAGGAAGTCCATATAATTCCTACTACTGCAGAAACCTCATCATTGGGCTTGGCGCACCTCTATCTAAATCAGGTATGGCGGTTACATGGATTACCTGATATGGTTATCTCCGATCGTGGATCACAATGTGCTTCTGCATTTATGCGAGAGTTAAATAACATATTGGGGATTCAAACCAAATTATCTACAGCATATCACCCACAAACCGATGGGCAGACAGAGAGAATGAATCAGGAGTTGGAGCAGTACCTATGCATGTTTGTCAATCACCGACAAACTGACTGGCCTGAATGGTTGGCAATTGCAGAATTTTCCCACAATAATAAATTCCATTCAGCTACTCACATGTCACCCTTCTTTGCTAATTATGGGTATCATCCCAGAATGGGAGTAGAACCTTGAAGGGAAGTCAAGGTACAATCAGTGGAGGACTTTGTGTCAAAAATATGAAAGGTGCAGGAGGAAGCAGAGGCGGCATTGATGAAAGCACGTGATGACATGATGCAACATGCAGATCGTACTCGAGCTATGGCTCTAGAGTACAAAGTTGGTGACTTGGTATGGCTAAGTACCAAGGATCTGAATATTCCACGACCTTCAAAAAAGCTTATGGAGAAGCAAGTTGGCCCATATCCGATTTCTAAAATAATTTCACCCAATGCGGTAGTGTTAAAATTACCTCAGTCATTCAAGATTGATCCTGAAATTAACATTTTCCGTTTACACTCTTACCCCACCCACTATTCCTGGTCAACAAACTACTCCACAGCCTCCAATAATGGTAGAAGGTGCTCCAGAATATATTGTGGAAGAAGTTTTGGACTCATGTCTTCGACGAAATAAATTGGAGTTCTTAATCAAGTGGAAGAACTACACCAATGAAAATAATTCATGGGAACCTGAGGAGAATTGTAAGCAAGCATGTAATGCAATCACCCAATTCTTTAAACATAATCCAAATGCTCCATGTCGCTGATGATACTCAACCCAGAAACCCAAACAAAACCTACTAATGGCTTCGGATGGTATAACACAGGCCAGAGGAAGGGTGTGAGGTGGTACTAAATATCACCGCTGAGACCAAAATGTAATGTTTAGTAATGTGAAATGGTAAGGGCTGTGGTGAATATTCTGTATAGGCATACGAAGTTGTTCGAAGGAGTTCAAAAGAAGTTCGAAGGCGTGCGAAGTGGTTCGAATAAGTTTGAAGATGTGCGAAATAGTTCGAATAAGTTCGAAGAGGTTCGAAGTATATCAAACAGTGAGTTTAATGAATGTGAGGTGTTTGTCAAATGGAGACAGGCGATGGGCGATAAAACGGAGAGCAAATACAATAGTTTTAAGGAAGTTCACGATATTTCACAGAGCTTTAGAGATACGACACGAGCTAAGACTCAAGAGAATGACTCTTAAGTCAGACGATAACTGTGAGGGTAACTTGTGCTGTTCCCATTGTTCTATTTCTCCTTTTCTAAGTATCTAACACAAGTCTATATATAAATGAAGAGATAGTACTAAAAAGGAAATAAGAACAATTGTAAAACATGAGGGAATGTACACAGCAATAAAGGTATTGTAAAACACAAAACAAATGAAAAATGATAATAAGTAAAATGTACATTGTCCCAGTATGGTAATAGATCTTGTTCTATTGCTTTAATATATTAATGAAACACAAAAACGCACTTATCACATTCTAACTCTCTTGTAATCCCTCCTCAAGTATTATCACCGAATTTGTCCAACCCATAGGTAGGGTAATGATATGAAGTGCTCCAAACAGTGTCTGAAATGTTGTGTGCAAGGTCATCAGCTGTCCTTCGGATAGGTCATGCCCATGCTGAGGTTGATGTATTTTGAGATGATGGTGGAATCATCTGTTGAAATACATCTGGTGCAGAGGGGATATGGTAGGCACCAGCTGCTACCAATTCTGGTGTTGCCATTGCTGATCCCACTGTTGCCATTGCTGATCCCACTGTTGCCATTGCTGAATATTGGTGTTGCCATTGCCAATCCTAAAGTTGCTGATCCTAAAGTTGCCAGTGCCAAGATTAGTATTGCCGTTGCCATGGCTGTTGCCACTCCCATTGCTGCTGCCAATTTTGATGCTGGCCAATTCTGGGAATGTAAATATATTTTGTATGTACTAACATTTTTCATAGTCAGGTGACTACATTGGTTCATTCACAGGCTCAGAGAAATCAATGGAAAGAGGAATGTCTACTGGTCACATATGAAATGCATTTAGATCAGCAAATGCTGATTATATCTCCCCTTTGTGACTGAAAAGGGCCTGTATTATGTAAACATGATTCATCTAAACACAATTATCTTGATCACCAACCATGACCAGTAACACTATGTCAAACAAAACTCTCTCAATCTTCAACCCTTTTGCTTTGCAATTGGGCCCAAAACAGCAAGTCCAAATCCAGACACAAGAGATCATTTGGTACACAGAGTCCTGATTCTTCTCTATGCTGAGCTTGTATGTATCTTTCCTAAAGGAAGTAAGTATACATACATCACTGACATATGACAGATGTATGTCATGTCGTGCATCAGCATCAGCACCTCCATTGGCCTTATGATGGAGGTGCCAATCCTTCTTCAGTCCTTGGCTGACAGTCTTGCCAATGTCGATTTGGACCACCTACCCCTTGGATTCCATCCATCTCTCTTGGCCATGTTGGATGATGGTGTTGCCACTGATGATCCTAGCTGTCTGGTGGATTCCTATGTATGTGATTGGTGGAGATGCAATAGTGAACCAGCACCAGGGCAGATTTTTGCCAGTGACACCATGGATAAATGCCTTGATAGCTATCTCCAGTATATCCCTTCCCCTCTGCTCACTGGCTCACTACCCAACGATAGCCAACCAGCAGACAATGCTGCTGATGGCTGAGCCAACTGCCAATCTTGCATCGACCTGCGGGCTCTCATTGGGTATATGTTCAATGAAGCATGTGGGATCCATGACTTGGTAGATGACTGTGAATCATTAGCAGAGGCTGCCATAAATGCAAATGTCTGGAAAGCAGCAGGGTTTCACCAGCTTCATGAGCTAGCCCTGCTCAAGGAGCTTCAGTCTGAACCATGGAAGTTAACAATGGCAGCGGCAGTGGCATCCACCCAGGAACACACTAGGAGATGGTCAAGGCAATTGGCAACAAGAAGACAATCGGAACTGGTATCTGCACATGCACAGGCAGAACTCGAGCACCTGAATGCTCTTTCCCCCTTCTCCCACAAGTGGACCTGGGGTGTTGACATCACAGAGAGTGATGTTTTGGCATCTAACCCATCACCAAAGACCAAATATCATTCTGGGTATGCTCAGTCTCTGGCCGATGGTGCATACAATAAGAATAAGGAGTGGTCAATCACAGCCAGTCTCCCAACCTCCATTTCTGGTGCCTATAGTTCACCACCCGCTGTAACTGGTATCGATGCTGGTATTCATTTTTCAAATGCTGGATTTTATAATTTGTCACATTCTGCTGCTGTTCCCAATGCCACTGCTGTCCCCGCTGCCACCCCCACTCTTGATGCCATCCCCACTCCCGATGCCAATGATCCAGCTGATAATCTTTATGCTGATGCACACATTGCCCTTGCCCAGCCCATGGCCTCTTATGCTGCTATGTTATGGGAAGGGGAGGATGATGCATCAGAAGATGCTGATCAGCATACCACATTTCAGGCAGCCATGGCTTGGCAGGTTCATCATTCATCATCACCATCTTCCCACACTAGTTCTCCAACTGGCTTTGATGCCGCTGCCTTTTACCTTGAAGATTCTCATTTTCCCTCTTCATCTCCCCCTGCACCTTCCCTTTCAACTGCTTTCCCCACCGCATCTGATGTGGCTGATGTTTTTTTCTCATCATCAGAGACCCATTCAGAGGCTGATTCAACTGGCCCCAATGCAGTTTCTGATGACAATGGTTTCCAAACTGGGTCCCCCAGCACCTCACAGATAGAGAACCCCACTCCATCTCACATCACACTCCCGATCTTTAGTCATGCAGACTTCAGTTATGTTGATGACACTTGGTTGCCTGGCTCTGATGATATGATGGACACTAGTGAAAATGAGTGATAGCTTTTTTCCTATAGATATATGGTGCTTTAATTGGTAGACCAATAATATATACCTTTAAGGCCAATGTTTACAGCAATTGCTGACCCCGGCCCCAGCCCTGACACATATGCCGATGCCGATGCATTGTCTGATGCTGTCTCATAGGTCACCAATCTGTACACCACATTCTTAATATGTCTAGTGTGGTACAGCAAGAATTGAATAGTGCATTCATTTGTTGCTATAGTACATACATATATATACATAGAGTCCTCCACCGAACCATGCCAGGGCGATGTTGATCACATAGTGGCCTAATGTTGATGCCACTGCCTAATGCCGATGCTGCTGCAGCCCTATTGGGTTGCTGACCAGCATGCCAACCCAATTTTGCAGGCCTGCACACTGCAATAAATGAATTATTGCATAAACATGGCTTTTACCAAATTTATCATACACCAATTTGCATGCAGACTCCATGCAGACTACACATAAACTACTACATAAATGAGATTAATTTGCAATGGGTGATACCTGTAATGCCGATCTTGATGCTGATCCTGGTAAGGCTGCTGCCGCTGCCATCCCCATTGCTGTTGCCACAGCCTGAAACTATTTTATAGGCTACTGATGTCTGTATTAAATGTATTACTCTTCAGTCCAGTAACCATTGGAGAGAAAAAGCAACTTATTTGAGGACCCTGGCAAGTGGAAGCTAAGTATTCACCCAACACATTTTATGCATCATGTGACTAAATTGACTGCTGAAGTCTGGAAACTTGCAGAGGAACACATGCATGATACAAAACATTACCTTGAGGCAAGCAAGGATTTTCGATGCACACCAAAATGTCAAGCTCTGGGTAGCAACAGCTGCACAATCAATGTAACAACTGCTGTGAAGCCCCAGGGAACTACGAATAATACTGCCAACCTCTGCACGAAACCCACACATCTCACAGACAATGAACATTCCTTTTTGCACAAGCATCAGGGATGCATGAAATGCTGCTGTGGGTATGATACCCCTTTCCCCTCACATCCCCTCTGTTAGCTCACTATTAAGGGAGGCTTTAAGGTTGCCCCTACATTGCCCAATCTCCATGCATTCTTGCCAGTAAGATTGAATGATGGTCATGTATGATGTGAGAAGTCTTTGATGAAACACCAATAGAAGTTGATGAAGCCCAAAAAAAATTGCATCTTTTTCTTGTTCACAGGTGTGGGCCAAGCCATAATGCTAGTGACCTTGACAGTATCCATCTCTACCTGTCCATATGAAATGATCAAGCCCAACTATTTAGTCTTCTCAAATTTGCCCTTATCATGATGGAGATAGAGCTTGTGTTGTTGAAGCCTCTCTAGATAGAAGAGAGAAAGCATGGGCAGTCCTCCTATTGACATGATCAACAAATTCATTGGACAGCTCCTTTGACTTGATATTTCTGACCCAACCAATTGTAGGCTTGCTTTGTGCTCCAGGAGAAACTCCAGTCTGAACAATGCTGCCTGGATTAGCAAGCTAACAAGAATTTGAATCAAAATAATGAATATTAGAATAAAATGCTTACCTGCATGCTCTTGCAATACTTTACATTATCTTTGATGAGATTTTCCATGCAATGAAGAAGTGCTGGATGGCCAACAAAATTCCAAATAATAACCATCACCAGCTCCTGTGCTCCCTTATCATAGACAATAATAGTATCCTGCTCTCCAAAATCCTTCTAAAGTTTCTTAGGATCAACAAAAAATAAAGGATAGTGCCTGTGTCTGGGATCAGGCTGCTTTACTGTTTCAATGTACTTCTTCCATCTGCTCAATTGCCAAAAGATTCCACCATCCAGTGGTATTTGGATGGGTAAGGGGTTTTGAGCTTGGAAACATATACAACTCAAATCTTGCCCAAAAAGGCCAAATTTTCATCATCTGTCCAATCCAAACTGATCAAGGTACTGAACTGCCTCTTTCTGAATCAGTTCTGCAGGAAGTATTGCTGCCACTGGTATAATGCACCACTGATGTGATGGAAGAGATTATGTGACTGGTTATGGTTGCCAAACCAGGCAGTGAAGATGTCAAACTGCTTTGCAGGTTCCTTGCCATTAAACCAATCAAAAGCACCAGGCAGGGATTCCTGGAGGTGGGAGATAAAGATTGCTTTTCTAGCAGGAGATGTCGCAATTTCCAGCAAATCGAGAAGATTAGAATCTTTTTTTACAGTGGTAAAGATTGCAGATTGCTCAGCTCTTGCTTTCCAATTCTTAGACATTGTGGATAGGCAGATAGGTTTGGTGATTAGATGTGGTATTTACAGGGGCAAGTTTACAGGGGCAAGTTTACAGGGGCAAGTTGTCAGCAACACACCTGACCATCAAGCTTACTAATTAGTTACATATCTAGGGTGGCTGATGTGTTGCTAATTGTTGTCATTGTCATGGGGGGTGCTGTACCTCTCTCAGTGTTAGTACAATGTAAATAAATACCTAAAATACTATGTTAGTTGTAAGGGAAAAAAATGAGATGGTAAGAAAAAACTTACCTAGGGCCCAAACAACATCAGGCATCATTTGGGGCCTTTTGTCATTTGTTGCATTCCACAGTAGTAAAGCATTGTACTAACACTGAGAAAGGTACTGCAGCCCCCATGGCAATGACAATGGCAACAATACTTTACTACCATGAAATGCAACAAACAACAAAAGGGTCATTTGGGGCCTATGTAAGTTTTTTCTTACCATCTCATTTTTTTCCCTTACAACTCACATAGTATTTTAGGTATTTAACATTGTACTTACACTGAGAAAGGTACCACAGCCCCCATGACAATGACAACAATGATGGCAATGGCAATGGCAATGACAACAACAACAATGACAATGACGACAATGATGGCCACAACAACAACAACAACAACAACAACAACAATGACAATGACAATGATGACAACAACGGCGCTCCACCACCATGGCAACCAACAAAAGGTCCAAATGACCCTGGACATCATTTGGGCCCCAGGTAAGTTTTTTCTTCTCATCCTGTTATTCTCCTTACAACTAACATAGTATTTTAAGTATTTACATTGTACTAACACTGTTACGAGAAGGTGTGGGAGTTCAATTTTCTTATTGTTACTATTGTTCTGCCGTTCGGGTTCTCTCACGCTATTGTTCGTTCCCTATTGTCTCGTCGACGCGCACCCTTACGATACGCTTTTACCTTCTCACGTTAGCATAATATACTGTGGACGCTTATTGTTCTTATTGTCCTTATCGTCTCTCCATTCTTATCTTCTCTATTGTTCTGTTAACATGACTTGTATCTACGATCTACACCTGTAGTACTTATACGATGAATGTACGACTGGTCAATCAGCTTGACCTAGTCATTTCTACACTCTTAACCTGGTGCGATCTGAGTCCTTGCTCAACCATTGCTTACGAGCTTCGGCGAACTGAACTTCTATCTCGACGTCGTCACTCACGAGTCTTGACTTATCTTTGATCTAGGAGTATTGACTTTAACAAAAGGTCAAGCTGATTTCTACTCTGCCGACTAAACACAGTCTAGGCAGCCCACTTACACGACGACATCATTCTTACGAGAATCATCCGACTGCTCCCCACCAAACGCATAATGGCAGCTCCATCTACTCCCACCGCTCCTACTGCACCCGCCACTCTCCCCACCCGCACAGCCGAGATCAAGATGAGAGCGCCCACTGACTACTCGGGAGATAGAACTAAAACGATGCTCTTCCTACTCGAGTGCGGAGCCTATGTTGACGCTAACGCAGCCGCATTTCCCGATGATCGACACAAGATCCTGTTTATGCTCTCATATATGAACGGAGGGACGGCAGGGCCATGGAAACAGGCTTATTTGGAAGAGAGATATATAGAATCGAAACCCTGGGACTCGTTCCAGGAGTTTATCGCAAAGGTGCGCTCGGCATTCTCGCCGATCGATGATGCGGGGAATGTGCGAACGCAGCTGAGAGCGCTGTCGCAAGGAGGAAAGGGAGTAGATGAGTATATCGCCCAATTCAAGACCCTTGCTTACCACACAAAAATTAAAGAAGACGCCGCTCTGATTGAATACTTCATCGACGGGCTCAACAGCAAGGTCCTCGACAAGGTCTTTGGAATGGAGAACCCACCCGACACAATCGAAGTGTGGTACACCCATGCAGCAAGGGCCGAGGGACATCTGAGGAGAGCAAAGGTGATAAAAGAGAGAACATATAGCAAGGTAGGGGGAGGAGGAGCAAGCAGCTCTTCAAGGGACCCCAACGCCATGGACATCGACGCGACATGCCTCTCTTATGCAGAGAGGGTAAAGCACATGAAAGAGGGAAGATGTTTCATTTGTCATAAAACAGGGCACAGAGCCAGCGACCACAAGGGCGGGAAAGAACCACCCGCCAAAGAAGAAAAGAAGACCGAGACAAAGAAAACGTCTCGAGAACATTATACTAAAATCCGAGCGCTCATCAACGAGTTGGAGGAAAAGCAGAAGGAGGAGGTATTGGACTTGACGGTGGAGGAGGGTTTTTGAAGCGGCAGCCTGCATCGGCAGCAGAGCCTGCCAGAATAATCATCTCAAGTGTATTGGTAGCTAACGTGAGCAAACAATCCATGCACATCCCAGTTTACTGCTTGTTAAATGACAAGAAAGCCAAAATACCCGCCCTGATTGACTCAGGGGCGGGAGAAACCTTCATTGATCACTGAGTAGTCCAAAAACTCAGACTACAGAAACACCCGCTCAGCAGGAAAATCCTCGCCAAAAACGTTGATGGGATGCTAAACAAGAACGGAACTATCTCACACTACGTCATCATCGACACCGAGATCGGAGGAAAGGGGGAGAAGATCAGAATGCTGATTACAGGGCTGGGAAACGAGATGATGATCTTGGGATATACCTGGCTCCAACGACGAAACCCCGCCATCGATTGGCAGAAGGGGACCCTCACAGACAGACAGACCGAAAGGTCCATTATGGGAAAGATCTGGACGATGATCGAGTGAAGTCGGACCACAATTGGTAAGCGGAGTCTTACTATAGATGACAAGGGGCCGCTTGTATCGAGAGTAACGTTGAGCCCGACTCTCGAGAGGCTACCTAAAAGGAGTGCTGGGGAGACCTTTGGGAAAACCCACCTCGCCGTCGCCGAGCACGTGAAGAGTAGGCTCGGGGCGGTTCATCTCGCAAGAGGACTCTGTGCCACGGACAAACTTGAGGAAAGTGGATCACACACGGCAACGGACACGGCAAAGGACATGGTAATGGATGCCCACCCCGAGATCGATCCACCGATCTCTACACCGGACGAACCCAACTTCGGCTTATCACTTAACGGAAATGACGATGGAACGGATGCTCTATTTGCTTACATCCGGGGGGAACCAATGATCGGGGTATTCAGAACCGAGGAATCCCCCCTTACAATCGAACACGACTACATCCCCCCGAATTACCAGAAACTCAGGCACATCGCGCGTATCACTCGATCTCGATCGACCGGCAGATTCATCTTCTCTCATACTACCCACATCTGAGCCAAGACCTCCGTCTCACAGAGGCTCGCTCACGAGAAGGAGGATGGCAAAGAGAAACAGTCACTCGACGACCTGCTCCCCGATAAGTATAAGGAGTATTGAAGCGTGTTCGAAAAAGCAGCATCGGAAAGGTTTCCCGAATCGAGACCGTGGGATCACGCGATTGAACTCAAACCGGACTTCATCCCGAAAGACTGCAAGGTCTACCCTATCACCCCGGCAGAACAGAAGAAATTGGATGAATTCATCGACGATAACCTGAGAAAAGGATACATCACCCCATCCAAATCCCCTATGGCATCGCCATTTTTCTTTGTAGCAAAGAAGGACTCCGACGCCCTCAGACCATGCCAAGACTATCGGTATCTAAACGAGGGAACCATCAAAAACTCATACCCGCTGCCATTGATCGGCGATCTGCTGGATAAGCTGAAAGGGGCGAGATGGTTCACCAAATTGGACATCAGATGGGGGTATCACAACGTCAGGATCAAAAGGGGAGATGAATGGAAGGCAGCATTTAAGACCAACAAGGGGCTGTTCGAGCCCAAGGTCATGTTTTTCGGCCTCTGCAACTCCCCGGCGACTTTCCAAGCTATGATGAACGATATCTTCAGGAATATGCTGAACGAGGGATGGCTGGTAATATACATGGACGACATTCTCATTTTCTCTAAAGACAAGAAAGAACACGAAGAGAGAACGAAAAGAGTTTTGGCGAGGCTTAGGGAAAACGATCTGTACCTAAAACCGGAAAAGTCTAAGTTTGATGTACAGGAGGTAGAATTCCTTGGCTTGATCCTGCGACCGGACCAATTGGCTATGGACCCCACTAAGCTAAGCGGAATAAGAGACTGGCCAGCCCCAACCAACGTAAAAGGAGTTAGATCGTTCCTGGGCTTCGGGAACTTCTACAGAAGATTCATCGGCAATTTCGCTACAATCACTAAACCGCTAAACGACTTGACGAGAAAGGACCAGCCATTCAACTGGACTAACAAATGCCAAAGGGCATTCGACTTACTAAAAAAGAGGTTCTCTGAGGCACCGGTATTACTGATGCCCGACACAGAGAAACCATTCGTGATCGAAAGCGACGCCTCGAAATACGCAACAGGTGCCGTACTAAAACAAACCGACTCCAACGGAGATTGGCACCCTTGTGGGTATATCTCCCACTCCCTGACAGCCACCAAGCGAAACTACGAGATCTATGATTGGGAGCTATTGGGAATAATACGGGCACTCGAGACCTGGAGACACTATCTCCAGGGATCGGAACACGCGACAACGATCTTATCAGATCACAAAAATTTAATCTACTTCAGGACAGCACGGAAATTGAATCGACGACAGGCTAGGTGGAGCCTTTTCCTGTCACAATTCAACCTAAAATTGGTACACGTCCCGGGGAAAACGATGATCCAGTCTGACGCCTTATCACGGAGGGGAGATCACATACCAGATGTCGACAATGATAATGATGATATCACCCTACTGAAAGACGAGATCTTCACACGGACCATCGATACCGAGCTAAAGGAAGTGCTAACTGAAAGCATGATGAGAGATGACTTGCTTAAGGAGATAGTAAGAGCAATCAAAGAAGGAGGAACGCCACCGATCAAGTCAGCGGTAGAAGATTGGAAGATGGAAAATGATGGGACGGTCTTTTTCAAAGACCGATGCTACGTCCCGGATGACAAGGAATTACGAAGAAAAATCGTGGAAAAATACCACGATAACATACTCACAGGGCACCCCGGACAATTTCAGACTTTGGAACTGGTGCGGAGAGACTACTGGTGGCCAGGAATGACCATATTCATTCGGAATTACGTCGACGGCTGCGCCACCTGCCAGCAGATGAAAGTAAACACCCACCCGACAACACCGGGACTATCCCCGATCAAATCAACCGCCACTCGACCATTCGCGCTAGTAACAATGGACTTCATCACTGATCTCCCGATAAGCGACGGATGTGACACAATCATGGTCGTGGTAGACCATGGACTTACTAAGGGGGTAATTTTCATCCCCTGTAACAAAAGCGTAGATGCATTGGGAGCAGCCGACCTCTATCTCCACAACGTGTTCAGGAGATTTGGCCTCCCAGATAAGATTATCTCTGACCGAGACCCACACTTCACGTCGAATGCTTTCCAGGAACTGGGGAGACTTTTGGGGATAAGATTAGCGATGAGCACGGCCTATCACCCACAAACCGATGGGGAAACTGAGAGGGTGAATCAGGAACTCGAAATCTACCTCTGAATCTTCTGTGCTAACAAACCTTCACAATGGAAGAGCCACCTCACCACCGCCGAGTTCACACATAATCAGAAACACCATTCGGCCATCAAGAACACCCCGTTTTACATAATGATGGGAGCACATCCTAGGGCCATCCCCACGACTTACCTAAAAACGAATGTGCCGGCTACTGAACAGTGGATAGCCGAATTGGGAAACATACGGCGGGAAGCCCTAGCAGCTCATGAACTCTCCCGACAGGTGATGATTGGACGAAACGGACGGGGATTCCGTCCATTCACAGTGGGAGAGAAGGTCTGGCTCGACTCAAAAAACCTAAAATTAGGGTACCCGACTAGAAAACTCGCCCCCAAATGCAAAGGACCCTTCCTTATCACGCGGGTAATTTCACCCCATGCCTATGAACTAAGGCTTCCCTCCCAATGGAAAATCCACCCAGTGTTCCACGCCTCTCTTCTCTCACGCTTCAAGGAAAACGAGACCCACGGACCAAACTTCCTTGCCCCGCCACCGGATCTGATCGAAGGAGAACAAGAACACGAGGTTGAGGCTATTTTGGCACATAGGGGGGCAGGCAAGAGAATTCGATTCCTGGTGAAGTGGAAGGGATACAGCATGGCGGAAAACACCTGGGAACCAGCGATCCATTTAAAAAATGCTGCTGAACTGTTGGGAGAATACAAGACCACCCACAACCTCTCACAATCATGAGCCGCCCTCTGCATTTCTTTATAAATGTCACACCCGACCCTGACCCAGTCAGGACCTTTGAACTTATCCTTAGCTTCGTCCGAGACACGGACGGCATCAGAAATGAAGAAAGACTGTTATCAGTAACCCAAGACCGCGCGCTGCTCCACAGCACCACGCAAAACCTCTTTGAGACATACAGAGCCATCTCACGCCTGCAGCGCATATTCCGACGATTGACTGAGGAAGCATACTACCTCGATCTGCTCCCGCTCATGAGGAGCCTGGACGAACAAGCGCTCCGCTACGGACCTGGAGAGCGGGTCCCGACACCTCAACAAATCTTTATCATCGAACCGCTGAGTGACGAAGAAGAAGAAGAGACACTGATGACCACATCCCCACATCCACCCCTTCCACCATATGTACCACGATCTCCACCCAGAAGAGCACCTACCCCCTATCCTACCGAAACTACCACCGAGCATGCACCCGCACCACCTTGGATGCGAAACTCAGTCTGCTTTACCTGCGCTCGAGTAGGTCATTTTTCGTCTCACTGTCCTGAATATCAGTGCCCCCACTGCCGACGATGGAGACCAGAGCACTCCGTGCTCTTCTGTCCAAACAACCCAACACGAGACATGCCGCCATGTCATCACACCACTTAGAATCCAACCACGATGACTTACAACTTCTATGTCGCTATCATCCTCGGCGCCATTTTTGGCGCGTGCATTCTTATTATGACACTCTACTATATGCTAATTCTTTTTAAAATCATCTCCACCCCCCCCCCCCCACCCCCCACGACTCATCACCTTCATCACTGGCACCTCTGTGCGGTTCGCCAGGGAAGAAGACATCGAACTCCCCACTCGAGTTTACATGCACGACACCCCCACCCCTACAATGTTCTCTACGTTCTCCGCAACGACCAGCGACACGCCGTCCTTCGACCCAATGCGGACGATGAGAGCTTAGTTTTGGATGGAACTCGAAACCATGGAGAGGAGCTAATGTTACGAGAAGGTGTGGGAGTTCAATTTTCTTATTGTTACTATTGTTCTGCTGTTCGGGTTCTCTCACGCTATTGTTCGTTCCCTATTGTCTCGTCGACGCGTGCCCTTACGATACGCTTTTACCTTCTCACGTTAGCGTAATATACTGTGGATGCTTATTGTTCTTATTGTCCTTATCGTCTCTCCATTCTTATCTTCTCTATTGTTCTGTTAACATGACTCGTATCTACGATCTACACCTGTAGTACTTATACGATGAATGTACAACTGGTCAATCAGCTTGACCTAGTCATTTCTACACTCTTAACCTGGTGCGATCTGAGTCCTTGCTCAACCGTTGCTTACGAGCTTCAGCGAACTGAACTTCTATCTCGACGTCGTCACTCACGAGTCTCGACTTATCTTTGATCTAGGAGTATTGACTTTAACAAACACCACATGTAACAAAAGGGCCCAAATGATGCCCAGCACCATTTGGGTCCCAGGTAAGTTTTTTTCCTTGCAAGTAGCATAATTTTTATTGTATCTTAGGTATTTCCATTATACTAACACCGAGAAAGGTACTGCAGCCACCATGACCACCTTGGCCTGTGAAGGCTGCAGCACCACTGCACATGGTCCAAGCAATTCCTCTGAATATCCAGGTTTTGCTTGCCCAGTGGTAGCTGTAGCTGTAGCATGTGTCAGGTGCATTGTTACTGGCCAGGCAAGTCCAGCGAGTGGCATGACAAAATGGGGGGAGGGCCAGCAATGAGGCACACCACCCAGCTCCAGCCACATGAGCAGCTGTTCATGGGGTGGATCACGGGTGGATTGATGATGCCAACAACTGGGGGGGGTAGTGCTGCCACCACCACTGCTGCAAGCCCCTGCTTGCAGAGTGGGCAGAGGGGAGGGGGGACAATGCTGGGAGGAACTGGACAATGAAGAGGGGAGGGACAACTACAGTACAGAAAGGGAGGGACAATTACAGTGCAGAAAGGGGGGGACAACTATAACAAAGAGAGGGGGGCACCCATTATGAAGAGGGGGGGGACCAGAACTGCATGAAACAAAGGCCCAAGAGGTGTTGTCAACATCTCCTGGGCCACAGATATGGTTCTTTCTTCCCTTCTCATTTTATTTTCATTTTACCAACAAACTTTTTAGATACTAATTTAACTATTGCCACCAACAAATACACCTGCTCCCTCAAGCATCTGCTCGTGGGGTGGATCCCTATCCCAGCCCCAATGACAACGATGCAATATCATCATCATCTTCAGCTCCTGTGCTCAAAGAAGCCTGAAATTGTGGGCCTTCCCAGACACAGAAGCTGTTACACAATGGGAGATGGGATCTTTCATACCTATATGCAATTAGGTAGGTACCGTTAATGTAGTTCCAATGTCATCATCATCTTCAGCTCCTGTGCTCGAAGAAGCCTGCAATTGTGGGCCTTCCCAGACACAGGAGCTGTTACATGATGGGAGATGGGATCTTCCATACCTATATGCAATTAGGTAGGTACTGTTAATGTAATACTGTACCAATGATTAATCTATTTACAATGTATTTTAATTCTGAAACCACCACTGCAGTAAGGCCACTTGGCTTGGCTTGGCTGCAATGCATGATCACGTGGGTTTGCCTTGTTTGTCACATTGCACATCTCCAAAATTTTTTGCGATTTGCACTAATATGTCAAAAGCAGCTTGGATGACTCCTGAGCAGCATGCCTGGCATTCCAACCTGCTTGCCAGGGTTTCACAAAGCACAGGAGAGTAAAACAGTTCCCACCTTTCTTGCTAAAGTTTACAAAGACTTCCATGACAAATGGCCTGCCAATGCTCCATCTGCTAAAGAGATAGAGTTTGTGAAAGGAAATGAGGAGCATGCAAAACTTCTCAAGCTCAAGTCAAGCGAAAAGGTAAGTTGTCCAACACTTATAAACTTTTGTTTGGCATATAATAATATTGGGCAGTGAATTCACAATTGAATTTATAATAAGATTCATGGTTCAAGTTCAGGTTCTGGCACTCGAAAGATTTTAAATCTCAAGAGCACTTCATGACTATTACATTACTGGCAAGCATTTGCAAAGTTATATGGAGAAGAGCTTAAACCAAAGTTCAACACTGAGTGGGAAGCACATGAAAAAGCCAATCCAACTAAGGAGTTTACACATCATGATCACTTTACATTTCATAACCAGAAGATGCAGGAATGGTACAATTCAGCCAATGAAACCACCAAGGAAAATGTAGAAGAGTTTTGGCAGGAGTATAAGTCCATGGATAGTGAAGGCGATAAATCTGGGCCATCATGACTTGAATTATATTCTAATTTGCAATAGCCATATTGACATACTCCCTCATATAATTGAAGATGCTGCCAAGAATATTGCCTGGCAAACAGGTTGGGCTTGTACAATCATTGTGGAAGGACTGATGCCTCAAGAAGGAAGTGACTTGGCCCATCATTTCTCATGAATATAACCTTCAAATTGATAGCTCAGATGAAGGAGCTACATTAAAGGGTCAATAATTGGCCTAGTTTCCGGGAAGCTCATATAATGATGATTTTCTATCACACTTTGATAGGTTTCTTGAAGCTGCTTATGGTGACAGTCTTAAAAGCATCCAGTATTCAGAGCTGATTGTTTGCAATAGATAAGAAGACTTGTGATTCCAGAGCATTGGAAGGTTTCTCACATGAAGCCACTCCTGCACCTGCTAATGTCGATACTACCCCTTCTGCATCTGCTGATGTCGATACTACCTTTTCTTCATCTACTGTGAAACTTTCTAATTATGGGAATGAATGAGCAAGTAATATTGCAAGAAATCTTTAATTATTACATGAACTGGAACTGGGTAAAGGGATTTTTAATTTGATTAACAAATCATCAAAAAAGAAGAAAATGAAGTAAGCAATATTTATTTTCTTTGACTATAAGGCTAATGAAAATGAAGAGCTGCTTCTAATGCTGGAAACATGACAAGGGCACTGTTGCCAGAGTTTCCACCAACTTCTAATGTTGTGGATTCAACCCAATTAACTGTTATGAAGGCAACCGAAACTATTCTAAATGCAGCATTGGTGATACCATCCTCTGCTTCCACACCTTCTAGTGGTGATATCATTGTACCCCAACTTCCTACAGCCAACAAAGCAGACAGTGCTGTCATTGCTTTTTTGAAGAAGATTTTGGATGAAGGGTTTTGCATCAATCTAATGGAAAACTGGGTTGTGTTTGAGACTGAAAACCCACCAAAAACTGTAAGTGCTAGCTAATTACGGATTTACAATCTAATAGTAGCAATGTCTAGCATTTGCCTACCAAGAATCAACCTGGTGAGATTGGATTATGGCTGAAGAATGGCCAGCAGTTACAAGCTGATCAAATGCCACAGTTGAAGAATATCAAAGATTTTGGCAATCACTGGTTTTCATGGTGAAAGGCTATCCAGCCAGGCTGGTGGGATGATGAATCCTCACAACTTATACCTTCTGACCCTTCATGGTCACAGCTGTTATGTGGTGGAGTGAATGGCTTTCTTATTGTTATTCTTGCTTTGGCATGGTGGATGCAAGGTAATACTTCCAATGATGATTCTGATTTGCCTCGCCTTAAAACAGCAGTGGTGGATGTTATTTGGACTTTGGTCCAGCTAAATATTGCCTTGGATGCCAAAGAGGACCAGGGAAAAAAGCAAGGGATTGATGACACTGAAAATGGGCAATTGCCTGCCACAAAAAAGTATGTGGTGTTCTTTTTTTTAGATCAAACTAACATTTATCAGATCTCAAACTACACATGCACATTAATTCTACTTTGTAGTATCCAATAAACTAGAATTATATTCATATTTTTTGGCAATGTTTTCTGCTATGACTTAAAATAGAGTGAAATGCTATTTATTTATTAGCAATGGTTTACAATAGTTCAAATATTATTTACAAGCATTAACAATAAGTCCCAGTACCATTTACAATGCTTAACAATGAGACCCAGTACCATTTACAATGATTAACAATGTATTACAATAGATGCCAGTACTATTTACAATGATTAACAATGTATTACAATGGATGCCAGTACCATCTACAATGATTAACAATGGGCTATCCACTCTCCTACCACCACCCATGCCCCCCACACCTTTAACCAAGCACCCCCTCCCAATGATCCCTAGAATTGAAGATTGAGCTGCAGACCACAGATACAGGGCAAGTACTTGGTGTCTCTGCTCTCCTGGACTCAGGTGCCATGGGCCTTTTCATTGATTTGCACCTGGTTCAACAAAAACAACTCAATACCTGCTTGCTATCTAGACCCCATACCTGTCTACAATGTGGATGGTTCCCCAAATGAAGCTGGGGCGATTTGGGAGGTTGTTGTGGCAGTAAATGCTGTGTGTTTAGTGATGCAAAATGGTAAGGGATGTTGTGAATAGTCTTTAAAGGCATACAAAGATGTTTGAAAGAGTTTGAAATAGGTTCGAAGACATGTGAAATAGTTTGAAGTATGTTTCAATCAGCTCAAAGTTGTTCAAAGTGAGTTCGAGGAGGTTTGAAGATGTTCAACTGGTGGCAAGATATGTCGAGAAATGAATATAGCTAATAAGAAGTGGTTTTCGAGTGGCGATAGGTGATAGGTGACAAGTTGAGAGTGAATATGAAAGTTCGAAGAAGTTCACAATATTTTGCAGAACTTTAGAGATACAATGTGAGCTAAGACTCTAGAGAACTGCTCTTAAATCTGATGGTAATGGAGAGGGTAACTTATTCTCCCTTTTTCTAAGTAGCTAGTGCAAGTATATATACATTTTGAAGAGATAGTGCCAAAAAGGAAATATAACATATAAAGAACAAGGGGCAATATACACAACAATAAAGGACTTTGTAAAATGTAAAAGAAATGAGAAACAATAATAATTGAAATGTACATTGTCCCAGTATAGTAAGAGTTCTTGTCCTATTGCTTTAATATATCATTGAAACATAAAACCATACTTATCACATTCTGGATCTCTTGTCATCTCTCTTCATGTCCAGTGGTGCTCAATATGCAACAAAAAGGCTTGTTCTGGATGTGCAGTGTGCATCAAAAGTGTTTTAAAACAGCTATACAGTGGCCCATGTTGTTCGAAGTAGTGCAAAATCATGTGAAGTTGCTCAAAAATGGTTCAAAGTCAATTTAGTAGCATTCATAGTGGTTCGGAGCATCTGTCATAATGAGTTGATACAATTGGGAGCCATTCCAGACCTTAGAGTGCACAGTGGACCTATCATCCTCCTCCTTACTGAAATCCTGACTGTTCCAGTCAGCCAATCAAAGTCATGTGTGAAATGCAGGATCGTGATGAAAAAGTTAGTGAAGTTCAAAATACTTCTTGTTCTTCCATGTCACCTCCTACATCCATCAACTCGAACTTCTATAATGTCTCTTGTCATTGAACTCAACACTGAAATACTCGAATATGCAAAATTGATGCCTGAGTGCAGCATCGCCAAGGAATTGGATTTCAAATTGTGGGGGAAGGGTTTTTGTGCAAAAATGGTATGTCTCTCACTGATCAATTCATAGTCAAAGATGCTAAAACATTTTGTGTAGGTGGAATACAATGTGCTTGCCAAAGATCTAGGTGAGGAGTACAACATGGCCATTCAAAAGGTCATTGATGAAGTTTTCGAGCTTTTCAAGCCCATGGCTTGACATGAATGGATTTTGTGGGGTGGGGAGCTGTTATTCATGGATTTGGCTGAGGAGATAGAATGCAGGAGGAGGGAGGAGGAAGAAAAATGGGTTAGAGAGGAGCGAGCAGGCGAAGAGGGCAGAATTTGAGGGTCAGAGGAGGGCATTGGCGGACACTCAAAATGTGGCTCTTGCTGCATTTCCTGTGAAGATGATTTCGAAAGAGGACTTGAAGAGGCAGAATGCAGAGTTTGAGGCTGAATCAAAGGCAATCGAGAGGGCAGAGGGAGGTGAGGACAATGAAAATGAGGACGAAGATGAGCTGCCCATGGTAAGGGTGGTGAAGCGAGAGGTGGTCGAGGTGGAGAGCAAAGAGGATGAGGAAGAGGAGGTTGAGGCAGTAGAGGCAGCGAAGTAGGCACAAGCCAAAATGAGCAAGTTGCTCAATTTTGAAGGTCTGGCAACTGTTTTCTCTTATGTTCGAAGATTTTTTGTGCTGCTAATCACTTTTGTAGTGTGATCGGTGTGCTGGATTTAAGTCCCAGCCATGATGTGTCATCGACAAGGGAGCAGCAAAATGCAGGAAGTGCATCCAGGAGGTGCAGGGGTGTTACTGGGCAGGTCTTTTGAGGAAGGGGCTTCACAAAGGCAAAGCAAAGAAATTTGTGGGTGTGAAACAAGATTTGCACCCCAGACAAGGTCCAAAAAATATTTGAAATTGTTTCAAAGAGCTTACTAACTGGTTTTCAAACTTTGTAGTATGTCAAATTCATGTCATTGGCCCTTTTGAGGACATCGAACAATAGTGGGGCCTTCGAAGCCATTGAAAGAAAAGAAGAAGTTGTCAAAGGGGAAGGGAAAGGCAAAGACGATAGAGTCATGGGGGTTTGGGGGAAATGAGGATGACTGGGTAGTGCGCCATGGTGTGATTGCCATGAAATTGGTGCAGAAAAAGGTAGAGATGGAGATGTTGGGGAGGGAGATAAAGGTGTTAGAGGAGATGTTGGAGGAGTAGGACTTTTTGTTTCTGTTTCTTTATTTTGTCTATTTCAATTTCAAATTATTTTTTTTGTTAAATGTCTTTCAAAGTAAGGTGAAGAAGAAATGAATATATAACGAACGAAAAAATAACTTTTACGGAAAGGCTCAGTAGTTCATCATACCCGAAAAACCCTTTGGAGTTTGCATGACCACACTATGATGCAATATTGTGACTTGTATCATACACTAGAAGCAATCGAAATCTTTTGTAAGTAATTGCAAAAAAATAATTATCCATTTTCGAAGTCCTGAAAATCTTCAAAAGTATCTTTGTCAAAGTTCAAAGTTGTTCGAAGTTGTTTGAGGTGCTCGGAGTTGATATCAAGGAAGTTTGGTGGAAGGGAAATCGATTTTCGAGTGAGATATGGTAGCAAACGAAATGCAGCAATAGGTCGATGTAGTACTGAACCATCGAGTTCACAGAGAATGTATGCCCCTCCATAGTTTCATTCAATAACAATAAGAGGGCTGAAATATCATGGTTTCATCTTGCGATTGAGGAATTTCTCAATCTGCATGTTTTGAAGTAGCACTAAATCTCCTTTCACAAAGTTGTAGTTGCACATCATATGTTTGTGAACAAATTTGAAGTGTTTTGCAGCTTTGATTTGGGATGCGTAGACCTTTGAATATAACAGTTCAAAATCATTAGATCGTTTTTGTAATGCTATGGCTCGTTGAGCTATGAGATCGGTTGTCAATAAGATGGAATCAGGTGGCAGTTGTAAGTATGTTGCCGTGGAGATGTTGAGGGGTATTAGAGGATGTGCTCCTGTAACTGCAAAATAAGGAGAACAACCCATGCATTTATGAACTGTGACTTGTTCTGCCCAAAATACTGAGTGTGCCCTGCTGACCATTTTGCTTGATCTCCATCAACAGCTTTGAATAAGGATTGTTGAACGTCGAAGTGGGCTTATTCCACGAGTCCATTGGTGTGCAAATTATAACTGCTAATTTGAATATGGTTAATGTGATATTGTTTCGCAAGATACTCCATAGCTGTGATAAATAAATGCAGTGCCATTGTTAGTTATGATTTCATATAGTGAATCCCATTGACAAATAATATCTTTGAAGATCCAGTCACCCAGGGACATGGCATTTTCGTGTCGAAGTTTCCGCCATTCTGGATAGGTCATTGGTGAGCATCAACCTTGTACGATGTATTTAAATCTGTTCAAAGGTGGCATTTGCATCATATCAATATAGACCTTGCCAAAAAGGGGTGCTGGGGTGGCAACTGTGGGTGGAATTAGACCATTTCACATTTGTCTAATTTGACATATGTGGCAGGTTTGAATATACCATGCAATATCAGCTTTCATGTTCGGCCACCAAAATCGAAGGGTGATAATTGATTTCATAGCAAAAACCATTTTGTGTCTGATATCATCATGAGCTGCACAAATAATTTCAAGATGATGTTCTGGAGTCGCAACAATTTTGTGAGCTCCATGGGAGTCTTTTCTCCATAGTTTGCCCAAGTCTAAAAAGCATTTGGTGCAATATCGAATAAAGGTAGCATATTCTGCATCTGATAGATCAGGGGGTCACACCAGGTTATGTAACCATTTTTGAATGCAAAGTAATCTTTCATCATTCACTTTCACATTATTCATTCATAGGACATCATCATAGGTAAGCTTGTCCCCATTACTGATATCTGAAGAGAGGGAGAGGATCAAACTTTGATGTGAAGTAAAGGGTCAAGTTGTAATAGGATTGATTTGATGTACAAAACTGTGAAGACAGTCAATCCAGTCTCTGAAATCATCTTCATTGTCGAGCTGAGCATCTTCGTCTTGTGGGGGGCATCTGGAAAGTCCATCAGGCCCATGGCGCATTCCTGCGACATGGATTAATGTAAAGTGAAAGGTTAGGATGGATACTATCCACCGATTGACACTAGTGCTAGGTGTGATATCAGGATTCAAAAGCATGCCTTTGATATATCGTGCATCGACTTCGATGATAAGTCTTGGAACTCCTATTAGGTACAATCATAGTGCTCCAAGAGCACAATATAGACTGTAAAGCTCGAGTTTTGGCTGTGAAAATCGGGATTCACAGTTGTTAAGTGTAATCAGTCTGACTCGACTATAATATCATTTTCGAGGGTTTTTGGAATCGCATTGAGCAAGAAAGAAACCAATAGCGATGTTCAAAGTGTCAACCGATAGGATAACTGGGGCTGGAGATGAGTAATCAATAGCTCGAATCGCTGGGGAATTGATTAGAGCTTCTTTTAAGTCTTCTTGGGCTGCCATTTGTTCTGCTCTGAATTTGAAAGGAACATCTTTTTGAGTGAGTTGGATTAGTGCTGCAGCTCGTTGAGCAAATTTTTGAATAAAGATATGACAAACTCCAATGGTTCCTAGGAACACTTTGACTTTGGTGAGGCTTCGACATGGTCCCCACTTGCTAACAGCTGTGATTCAAATAGGATTGGCCATATGACCTTCGATATTGCATCGATGGCCTAAAACAATTATTTCAGGGATGCAAAGATAGAGTTTTGGACCTGAAAATGTTCCTCTGCAATACTTCATGTGCTGAACTATCCAATTTAAATTTTCAAAGTGTTTCCAGATGAAGCATCCAATAGCTGGGTTGTTGGGAATTGTTTCATAGGATTCACCAATTGTTCGATTATCGATTTTGGGCCCTTAACCAGTGTATCGTCGATGTAAGGAATGGTGATATGAGAAATTTCTGGCTGTAGAATAAATGTTATGTTGTTGTGTAAGATAGGAACCAAATTCATCCAACCCATGGGTAGGGTAACCATGTAAAGTGCTCCAAACACTGTCTGAAACATTGTCAGATTGTGAGATGACTCTGCTACTTTCCTTTCATCGAATGCTACATAAAGATCCAACATTCCTCCACATGATCATCCACTGAATTGTTCTGCTAGATGTTTTGGTATCAGTATGATGCCTGAGTGCTGGATCGTTAGTTGATTAAGCAGTTCGAGACTGTGGATTATTCAAAGCAAGTTCGCATCCTTTTTCATGACACATAACCATTGTGATCGGTACAAAGAGTTCAATGGTTCATATACTCCTGCTTCTATCTTCTTTTTTAGCATTTTGCATATTTGTTCATACGAACCTGGAGGTATAGGAATGTTTCGCTCAACCCATGGAGTATGAGGAACAATGGGAAATTCTATAGGAGGAAAAAAGTCAGAGTGAAAACTTTCTCGCTCTTGTTCTGTCCATGCAAAAGCTGTTTCATGATTTCAAATAAAATTATGCATAAGCTTCCATTCCTCTGGCCATAGAAAATCGCCAGGATGATTCTTGTCGATGATAGCTTTACGTTCGAGTGAATATGGGGAGGTGGGGATGAATGATGGTGGATGAGGATTTAATTTCGGCATGTTTTCAAGAGGGTCGCCGATGATTGTTTGAATAATGCGAAATTGGTCAGGTAGTTTGGTGATAACTGGGCAAATTTTCTGTGCTACAGGCTTGTATTTCTTTTTCGATGCTGCGAAAGTTAGATGTAAGGAGTCGATAATAGGAGTAGAGGGCATAGATGTTGCCATTGAGGTCAATAAATATGTTTCATATTGATGACTGGCTGTTAAATATAAATTTGCAAGAATTGAAGAATAAGAAATGGTTTTCAAGGAGTTTGAGGACTCCATATTGGGAATATTTGCAGTGCATTCAATAGTGATAGATAAATTAGAGGGATTGAATGAGATAACAAGAGCGCACTGGTCAATGTCTGAAATTTCGTCCTCTAGTTGCAAAAATCCTTTCAACACTGATTAGAACAGGGTATCATGGGGATTGTGCACAACTATGTCAAATTAGGATCATATATCGTGATTGTCTGAGCTTCGTTTCTGTAGTTTTTAATGGTGCTTTCTGTGAGCACATCGAATGGTCGACCAAGTAGAATATTGTAGGCTGGGTCATGAATTATGTGGATTTGCATGAATAGTGTGATACTCCCCACTTTGCAAGGCACATTTTGTGCTAAACCCAAACTTTTGTCAATACCTCCATTAGCCAATTGAAGTGGGATGTGTATCGAAGGATCATAAGTGAGGCCAAGTTCGTGGCAAATTTCTTCAGAAATTGCAATAATTGAAGAACTGGGGTCTACGACACTTTCGACCAGATTCCTTCACAGTGATGAAGGGTTCTGGAATATCACCAGGTTGAAGACTGTTAATATAAGTTTCGAAGGGATCATCAATTATGAAAATTTCATTGTTAAGCAAATTCGTGGTGTTATTTCCTTCGGACTGCTGAATTTGATGTGGAGTGACCTGTTCCTTCCATTTTATACAAACTTCAGGTGATAGAGACAACAATTCCTCAGGGGTTAGTGTGATAATCAGTGTCTTCATCGAACGAACAAAAACATCTTCCATTATTTTATCCTTTTGAATTGGGGCTTGGGTATGGTGCAAAGGACCATCTTTGGCTTTACCTTTTGCAGTTGATCTGAAGTTTCATTTGTGTGGTGGTAAGTACAAATTTTCTTTTGCTGCAGCGTAAGGATGAATGATGGGCTGTGAAGTTGTTTCCAAAGTCGAAGATGGTGCCGAAGTTGAGGTTGGTAAGTTCATTGCCATAGATGAGATGGATGACGTGTGTACTTGTGGAGTCGATTGTTCGACTGCCACAGTGTTTGGGGAAATCAAAGGTCGAGAAACAGGGACTGTTGGTATGCTCGAATTAGTTTTAGCAAAGGCCCTACCACTTCACAAAGCATATATCTCTTGTTCGAGCTTTACAATGCAATCTTTGGGTGTCATGGATTGTTCAGAAACTTGGTAGATGCCTCTAGGTGGTGTCAAAGTAGCCATTGGAGTTGTGATGTTGTACATTAGTGATGATGCAGTTGTAGTCAAAGGATTTCATCAAGTCCATTCATCAATTCTGTCTTTGATAAAGTGACCAGTGATGTTTTGAAAGGTGAACCATCCATTTGAAAGGACAATTTTTCCTTCATTGTTCTTTTTACACTTTTCTTCATTGATATAGGACTGGCAAACCAAGCAGTCACTAGTGAAATGACTGGTGAGTCCACAAAAAACACAAACTAAATTTTCGAGCTGGTCCAAATGAAATCCACTGTTAGGTTGAGGAGGATTAGTGGGTTTCGAACCTCCTAGAGCCATGACGACTGTAGTTGTGAATTTTTCGAGGTTTGCCAATAAGTCTTCAGATTTGATTTGTGTCAAAGATGTTGAGGTCGATGCCAAAGTTCCTGAAGACTGTAACAATGTCGAATCCAAGCTAATCAACCCTGCTAAAACAAATTTTGCTGCTGCATGAATGTTGTCGAGTGGGTAGGCATCATCTGGATAGTGGTCAGAAAATTTTAGTTCAAGTTGTTGTGCAATTCATGACCATAAGCCCAGCTAAAAACCTGGAATGAATGCTCTACTCTGTTCTGCTTCTGAAATTTGACCTTTAGAGAGTAGGAATTTTGTAATGTTGTAGAATGACCTGTAGTATAATCCTAAGTCACTCGCATTAAAGATACCTATATGAAGTTGTTCACCAATGAGCTTGTCCATGTCCAAAATCGACCATTTTTGATTGTCTTGAGAACCAGGGTATAATCTGTGAATTGCGATGTGAAATTCTTGAAACGAAGTGCCAGTTTCATATTCTGAAATTGATTCCCAGAGTTCGGACGTGTCAATATCAACATATCAGCAGGCGTGCTTCTTCATAAGCTCTGGATCTGTAACATTACAGTTGATAAAGAGTATTTTGAGCTCATTAAAGTATCAATGAAGCTCTCGAGGTTGAGTAGGCTCAAATTTAGGTGCTGTGGAATGTCCACGAGCTGGCATTGTTGTTTGTATGGCCATGGATGTAACAATTTGAGGAGTTAGAACTTGAGCAAAAGATGGTAGATATGTCAAAGTGGCTGGAAGAATGAATGAAGTAGTAGACGATGAGGAAGAAGAGGAAGACGAGGTTGGAGATGAGGAAATAGGTGAAGGAATCAAATGACAATGTGTAGATTCTGCATCAGAGACAGGAATTAGAATATCTCCCAATTGTTCAAGAGATTTGAAGGCGTGGCGAGTTTTGATTCTAAGGTTTCAAGCTTGGGTTGGCTTAAGCTGGGAGATTTGAGATGGATTAGGCGATGAAATGATTTAGAAACCCCTCACTGTGGGCTCCAAAATGATGATACTCGACCTGGAAACCTCACAAAAATCTGTTAAAGGCTTAAGAAGTATAACACAGGCTAGAGGAAGGGTGTGAGTTGGTATTAAATATCACTGCTGATACCAAAACATTGTGTTTAGTGATGCAAAATGGTAAGGGATGTTGTGAATAGTCTTTAAAGGCATACAAAGATGTTTGAAAGAGTTCGAAATAGGTTCAAAGACGTGCGAAATAGTTTGAAGTATGTTTGAATCAGCTCAAAGTTGTTCAAAGTGAGTTCGAGGAGGTTTGAAGATGTCTGACTGGTGGCAAGATATGTCGAGAAATGAATATAGCTAATAAGAAGTGGTTTTCGAGTGGCGATAGGTGATAGGCGACAAGTTGAGAGTGAATATGAAAGTTCAAAGAAGTTCACAATATTTTGCAGAACTTTAGAGATACAATGTGAGCTAAGACTCTAGAGAACTGCTCTTAAATCTGATGGTAGTGGAGAGGGTAACTTATTCTCCCTTTTTCTAAGTAGCTAGTGCAAGTCTATATACATTTTGAAGAGATAGTACCAAAAAGGAAATATAACATATGGAGAACAAGGGGCAACGCAACAATAAAGGACTTTGTAAAATGTAAAACAAATGAGAAACAATAATAATTGAAATGTACATTGTCCCAGTATAGTAAGAGTTCTTGTCCTATTGCTTTAATATATCATTGAAACATAAAACCATACTTATCACATTCTGGATCTCTTGTCATCTCTCTTCATGTCCAGTGATAGGTTCACTGCATGCTATAAGGTCTGGAAAAGAGTCTAATTGTATCTATACATTATGACACGCACTACGAACATCACAAAATTGACATTGAACACCTTTCGAACTATTTCGCACTATTTTGGATGACTCCGAATGACTTTGAACTATTTCATGACACTTTGAATGCTTTTGAACAACTTCGCACTATTTAGAAGGACATCGGCCACCATAGGAATATTCTAAAGCCCTTTCGACACACACAAAACATCCGGCATAAGCCACGCATCGCTTATCGAACACTACTGGATGCAAGGAGAGATGATAAAAGAATTAGAGTACGATAATGGCAGTTTTGGGGTTTCAACGATCTATTGAAACAACAAGAGAAGTACTCTTACTATATGGCGACACCGAACATTTCAATTATTATTGTTCCTCATTTGTTTTTATGTTTTACCATACCTTTATTGCTGTGCATACTGCCTCGTGTTCTACACCTGTCATATTTCCTTTTTGGTACTTACCTCTTCAAAATGTATATAGACTTGTACTAGTTACTTAGAACAACAGAGAACCAGTTACCCCCTCCACTATGGTCAGATTTAAGAGCAGTTCTCTTGAGTCTTACCTCATGTTGTATCTCTGAAGTCCTGCGAAATATTGCGAACTTCCTCGAACTTTTGTATTCATTCTCAATTTCTCATCGCCTACCATCACTAAACACCCAGCTTACACCTTTGAACCTCATCAAACTTACCCAAACTACTTCGAACCCATTCAAATCTATTTTGAACTACTTCGGACATCTTCAAACATATTTCGAACTACTTCGAACATCTTCGTACGCTTTTAAACACTATTTGTTACATTGTTACTGTTTTGCATCACTAAAAATGATGTTCTGGAATTAGAGGTGATATTTAGGACCAACTCGCACCCTTCCTCTAGCCTGAGTTATACTACATAAGCCTTTTAACAGGTTTTTGTTAGGTTTCCAGGTCGAGCATCATCACTGGTGGTGCTCGATATGCGACAAAAAGGCTTGTTCTGGATGTGCAGTGTGCATCAAAAGTGTTTTAAAACAGCTATATGGCAGCTGATGTCGTTCAAAGTAGTACTAAGTCATTCAAAGTGTCGCAAAATCATTCGAAGTCATTTGAAGTAGTGTGAAATTGTGCGAAGTTGCTCAAAAATGGTTCAAAGTCAATTTAGTGGTGTTTGTAGCGGTTTGGAGCATCTGTCATAATGTGTTGATATGATTGGGAGCCATTCCAGAGCTTAGAGTGTGCAGTGGACCTATCAATAGCCATATTATGGCTGACAGAAATATTATTATGTACAAAATTGAATATAATGTTCTGCAGTACTGTAGTCAATGACGCAGTGCAGCTGTGGACTGAGCATGCATAAGATGAAGCTTTTTTTTGACTAGCATTAGTACTTTGATTGTTTCTGGCTGAAGACTTGCCCATCGCAACAAGATTGTGTCACAACCTCCCAAAAAAACCCACTCAACAGCCACAGCAAATTCTAAGACAATGACATTAGCTGGCGATGACATTTTGGATACTAGATTATGTGCATGCGAGCATTGGATTATGAGTTTAAGAAGTTGTGAGGTGTGAGGGACTTGGACTCAAGTCTCTAACCTAGAGTATCTTATATGCATACCCCAATTTCAATGCTGTGTTCAATCAGGCATGGCAGCCATGTCACAAGTGAAAAAAAAAGGTAGAGGCTCCATGATATTTGAAACAGTGCTTGACAACATGAATTTGATGTTGTTCACACTGTTACAGATGGCTAGCAACATATAATACACTATCACCTAGGAGATTCAACAGTCAGCAAGTGGCGAATGATTCACATGGCATGTATGTGTGTACTGAGTCAAGGTCCAAACTGTCCAATACAAGCCCACAGTTGTGCAGGTGCCATATACAGTGTAGGTGTGTTAAGCAAGAGGCAGCAAAGTTCAAAGTCCACAATGGGGTCAGTGGTTAGCAAGTGTTGGCTGCAGTTGAAGTGTTTTGTCACTGTCAATATTGATGATCAACAATCTATCAAATTGAAGCTGACTGACAAGTATCACATGGAGCTAAGGCTGATATTGAAATCATAAGGCATGCCATATATGGCTGTACATGGCCATATAACTATGGCATCAAACAGCATAAACTGTACCGTCTACCATACAATCAGCAGAGCACACAGATCACCAACAGTATGGGTGCCATGGCCATAATATGGCACCATACAACTGTTGGTGTACGGCACAGTGTGCAGCCCTAACAACCAGTTCACGCAGGAATTGTGCAAAGTGCTCAGAGGTCACAGATCCTGGCACAACATCATATGTGTCCATCAAGGGTGAGGACATGAAGGATGGAATAATGTTCCCCACAGACAAAAAACCACTTCTGGACACACAGCCACAAGTTTTTTTTTTCCCAACTCTTCTGTATACATATGAAAAGGGCTCTAATGGCATGACTATGTTGCTTTGAACACCTCTTTTTCTGATAACATAAGAACATACTGAGCAGTCTTCTTGTCCCAATGTCCCATTTTCTTTGCACCCGTGATCTTCTGCATTACAAAAGCCGCCCCCATAGTGTCTGGGACAACAAAAAGAATAATCATCTTTCTAGCGTTTGTTGGTCGAAGATTTTTCAGGTCAGAGATTTTCAGTTTGAGTGACTTTTGAACCTTTTCCAGACCCATTATGCTTATGTCATGTGTGGCAGCAATAGTCACCTGCAAAGCAATAAGAGGCGAGAAGCCAGATTGGGAGATGTCAGGTTGGTACAGGAAAGAATCAAAGGATGGGAAGACACGAGACAGTGGCTTGAGGTAGCATGATTTATTACTGCCAACAGACAATGCCAACTGGCCTGAGAAATGTTGATCAGCTCCAAAAGTGAGGTGTTCTGTGTTGGAAGGGAACTGGATGTCAAGAGTATTGGAGTGGTCATCGAGGGACTGAATAGTAAAGGTCCGGTAATTTGTGATGGTACGGAAGAACAGGTGAACTTTATTTTCAAACATCATCCCCCTGAGTGCAGAACTAGTGAGGGACCCTTGAATGGCCAAATAGAACTCGTATGCACCATCCATGCGTCGTCGGCCCAGCTCAGCCACCATCTTCGAGAAAGCCCAGGCCGAAACCGGCTCTATGAGGCAGGTGTACCAAAGCCGATCAGCGGAAGGGCGTATTTGGAATGCACGATGGATTGTGCCACCACAGGTCACCCCGGTTACGACATCAGACAAGTTCTGGGTCTGTGTGATCGCTTGATTGATCGAGGCTTTGGCATGGTTAAGCGTAACAGGAGATACGGCCGCCTCGAAACATTGACGAGGTGTATACCCACAAATATGAGAAGTTTGGTGAAATCGCTCGAGAGTGATGTCGATGGGTGCCAGGAACAATCTATAAATTGTGTAAGCAGAAGAGTTACTCAAGCGGAATACACGAACGATGCAACAAGAATTTCTTCTCGTGACCACAGCTCCATGACATACACTGCCCCCGTTTGCCCAACGAATTGAGTAAGCCACTTTCGGTCCTTTCGACTCCTCGGCGACGAAGTTAGCAATATTCGAAGATTGGAAGATTTGAAGAGGCATCCATTAGGTTCACAAAATTTACCGTCGGCATCGACAAGTGTAAGAACATCATCTCCTGGTACCACTGGAATGCCCGTTTGCTGGTGGCGAACGGCATCGTTAATGATGAAGACCTCTCCCCCCGTATCTTGAAACACGACTGGCTGGGCGCGAATGAAGCAAAGGATAAGGATGGAATACAACAGGCTTGTTTTTCCTAGTTCGTTGGTTGGAAGTGTGGGTTAAATGGCGATAATGGTGCTCACCGATACCCGGCTGACCTGTAAAGACGGCGCCTCCTCGGATGCCCTTTTTCCTGTCATTAAAGATGTCTATCATACTACCCCATTCGTTTCGTAAGAGCGTTAAGAGTGGCACACGAATCTCATTCTCCAACTCGAGGACAGTCAGGTCCATATACCGAATGGTACAAGGAAAGATCCCGTTTGAAAGGTAAACCGCGTCAGTGGTGACATGCGAGCAGCCGCTTGAACTGGGGTCGGGATCAATGTCCATGGCGTCGTCAGCTGCAGCATCGGCGTCGTCGGCGTCATCAGTATCATCGGCGCCATCCTCCACGACATAAGAAGATGGGGGATGGGAGGCATCGAAAACTAGTCGGGGGACTAGGCCCATACCAAGGTCTGGGCTCGAAAGAGCTGTGCTCCTGGAACGTAAAAATGCAGATTTCGTAGCAAGAACATCCTTCGCCACATAAGATTCAGAGTTGCGTTCGGGATTCAGTTTCTGAAGCTGACGTTGAAGTTCGATGAAGTCGGCTTTGGTCAGGTTTGCAGTACGGAAAATGTCGCCAAATAAGTCACGCTTTCCCCATAGCTTACTATGAATTTCAACCAGCCAGGCTGGCGTCGAGGTCGAGTTCAGCGAGAGATTTGAATTCTGCGATGAGGATGGTGTGATGGTTGCTAATAGGGTCATAAACGAGTCAGAATGGTAAGAGTCGACATCATGGGACATTAGCACTCACTACCAGCCGGACGCGGTAAGATAACACTGAGAGTCTTTTTAGGAGGTTGTTCCTTCCATACTTCTGAGATATCCATCCACCCCTTCAACTGCTGATCATCCTCAAGCTTGATACTCTGAGCATAATCTTCGCGGAGACTTTCCAGGGGAAGTTGGAACTATCAGGAGTTAATATCTGCGTGCGCCAACGCTTATCGAGACCATTCACTCACCTTGAAAAGTTTCAGGGAGTCAGCAGCAATGCGTTCAAATGATGGCTTCTCCGCTCGAATAGCTTTCTTCAAATGGCCAATGGTGGCACTGTGTTTGATGCTAACTGGAAATACTCGCTTGAGTTCATCGCCCTGGACCCAGCACCACAGGTTGATCTCGTCGGACATATTCCCTCGTTGTGTTGAATTAAAGACGACGGCCACAGAGATGGCTGTGCTCGAACATTCCGACGTCACGTGATGAAAACGTTTTCCGCATCAGACTCCAGAGGGCCTCTGAAATTCCCCAGTATGCGAATGCATTACTGGTCTAATGTTTTGAATATCCTCTGCGAGACGGTACGTGCAGAAGTAATAGTCACCTCTGTTCCTGGGTCTGTCTTACCCACCCCTTCCTAATGTGTCTGTGCTGACTTCCCATGTCCTCAATAGTACCGGGTCTATAATATCGCGTTCTGAGAGACTTGATCAACAATTACAACACAATGCGCGTGGCCGTGGAATAAACCTTCTTGCACACTCAATGGGAGGCTTGGATTGCCGATACTTGATCTCTCATCTGAAGCCGGAAGATTATACTCCACTTTCGCTCACTACAATCAGCACGCCACATCGTGGCAGTCCATTCATGGATTGGTGTGCGGTATGTCATTTTTCCCAATCACTCTTAACAAATAGATATCAAATTCAATAATGACCAGGAAAATATTGGAATTGGTAAACTACGTCAAGCAGAAGAAGATCTAGCAAAATACAAGAACATCCACACGTCTGAACCACTTCCACGTGCAACCCCTCACCCTGAGCTCACCAAGTCCAAGTTTGGCCTGAAGCCTGACGCGCCTTTCTCGCTTTCGTTCTCATCTCTTCCTTCTTCTTTCACAACACTAATTCTGACCATCGTTGATTCTCCTGCTTATCGTTATGTTTGTTTGTCTACCTCACTGGTTTATCTTCTCATGACTGATAACTTTTTAGGGTGTGGATATCCTCTCAGTGCGCCGCCTTGGTGGCCACCAAAAACTTCCGAATCGTCCATGCCCCTTCTGACTACTTTTATCTTGTATGTATTCCGTTTTGCTCTTTGGTCTTGGGCAAACGCTGATGAACTTTCTCTGTAAGGACTGTGGTGCGGGAGAGTGGCTAGGCAACGATCCAGGAGGGTACGTCCACATCTCGAGCATCCAATAAACAAGCCTTTTCTCTAATCTTACCTCGTTCCAAACAGAAATAGTTGGTGTGACCCATTCAAGACTTGGCAAAAGGTACTGTAGTTTGCCTACGGCCCATCCATCATGATCCCACCTACGTCCATCAGTCCTACACTTTTGATCCCCTGATGAACCTGACTCAAGATCAAACCTCCCTCGTTCTTGGCGGTAGGTTCAGATATCCCAGATGTCTCGAACACCCAATGATGTTTCTCCTCCGAAGTTCAGGACAACAACTCCTATGGACCGAACAATCCGTGCCAGAAAACCTCGATCCTATCGTGTGGCCGTGTGCTGCCAGCACCACGGAGGTTACATTACTCTAGAATTGACAGGATTTGCTTTTACTCACGATATTCTGGACCAGGGCGACGCTTCCCGATGGCACTGCCAGGAATGTGGGCTCCGCACTGCCGAGGCTGCATGATCTACGCTACAGGATGGTACAACGGGGAGTCAGGGCGATTCCATTGCAGCCGCACTGGTGTGCGTTGCGTCCAGGGGTTTGTGATATGTATGTCTGTATGTGTATTTTTGATGGAACCCACACCATGTATTATTTCAAGACAACTACTACGTTAACGAAACAAAGAACATACCCCTGACTCACGTACTAAATGTTGGAACACTTTCTTAGTTCTTGACTTTCACGCTTCGATCAGCAACCCACTCAACCTTCACGAACTCAAGCGTTTCAGCAACGCTCATATTCGCTACGCACGCTTCATGAACAAGACAGACCAACAAAAAAAGACCTCCAGCTCACCTTCATCCCCGACATTAAAACGAATCGTCTTGAACGGTTGTGATCCACTATGCCCCTGCCTCGGCGGTCCACCAGGGTTGAACAAGCTCGTGAAGCTAGATCCTACCTTCCAAACTAACACCACGCTCTCCTCTAGCGATAGCGACAGCAACCGCCTGCTGTCTGGCAAAAAACTGCACGTCGTGACTGACTTGACATGCTGTTCAAGTACGTACAACTGGATCGCAGTCTTCAGGTCATACATGACTATTGCGCCGTCGCTCGACCCGACCGCCAGGCATTGCATTGCCATATGGAAGTCCACTGTTGGGAATCTGGAAATTCGGTACATCAGGAGAGGGAGTGGAAATAGAGAGGAGGAAAAGTACGTCTTCACAACGTAGCCGATGATCTCGGTAGCTGTATCTAGGACCGCGTCGCGGTGTGTGGTGGCATTGGGATCCTAGAACAAGTGGGCGCTGCAAAGCGCTTCAGTTATTACATCAAAATGTCAAATGAAATTTCTCGGCGCACTTTGCGAATAAGGCGACTATCTGCATAACAGACTGTCGGTACTCAAGGCTAGGCGGGGTAAGAATATCAAGCCCTAGCGTCGTCATGAACAATGCCGTGTTGTTTGCTGAAATCTGGAGAATGGCAAGCTGCGCCTGTGCCCCCACATTTTGTACGCTGATGGCTTCTTTGTGAGGTGCTGTAGCTAATGAGAAGAGAGCTCGTAGGATTTCCATGGCGTCGACATAATGCTGCCAAATATGAAAGCCTCTTGAACAAAGATCGACAGCCAGAACCCTGTGAAGTGACTGCTCATCATGTAGATAAAGTGCGATCGATTTAGAGATATCTGTCAGAGCACTACGCAACGTTCAGGGTGTTGTATAAATAGACATTGCCATAGGTTCAAACCTTGTTGATAGTAAACTATATTTTGTGGAAGCGAGGTATCCGCAGAGGAAGAGGGTGAGAGTGGAATTCATTGCTTCTCGATCAGCAGAAGGCTGAAGACAAGGCACTGATGGACACTTTGTGAGTAGACACAACCTAAGAGACAGTATCCTCACAATAATGTTGTCATTCATCGGTGATTGCACTAGTTCCTTCGTCAGATAAGTGCGCGGCTGCATAATCGAAGAGGAATCTAGCCGCTTGATGGATCTCGTCTTTAAAGTGCTTTGAACATCATGCATCTACTATATACACAAACCACTTACTGGAGCCATCAAACCATCAATTACCAAGGAATACCAGGCTTGGAGGTTGATAATACGGCCCGACGAACGATGCGAGCGAAGTCGCATAAAATGTCATGACTGTGTTTGCACCTTCCATGTATTCTATGGGAATGGATCAATCATAAAACTCTAAGCTGGTCAACATACCCACCTTCGAAGAGGCTAAGTGCTCTAAGAAGAACTATTATTGACAGGGCATGAGCAGCTGACACATCGCTCGAGATGCACCAGTGATCTGCGGAGTGGCTGGTGTTGTATAACACAACAGAACCACAACTAATATATAGATATGAGCGAAGATTCTTGCTTGAAAATGATGTAGCATACCTGGCAAAGCCGATGGGTTTTGGTGAGAGCTGGATCGCCAGTCTGTCGATGCAGATCCTGTCGGTGTCATCATTCAGGCCAGGAGTTAAGAGTGTCGACAAGACTGAGCAAAGTCACTCTAGAATCAGAAGAATAGATCTCGTTTGATCCCGATTGGTGCTGATTTTTTTTGCAACTCTAATTGATTCGGAAGTGAAGCGTTGCAAGTCCAAAAGCAGTGTTGACGCTGGACAATCCAGCTTGAGCCGATTGGTAACACATAAAAAGCAGATGGCTTACCAACGTCCATGCTGGTAAATGTAACAGGCGCTAGTTTCAGAGCTGTATTTGGTACAGATGTGTTCACACTCAGAGACCTACAACATTATTACAATTAGAATAGATGAAAAAGGTTGCTCACAGGTCTATCCACCCTCCTTGATCTAGCAACTCATCGACCTTATCAAGGCTCATTGACCACCACAATTCCTTTGTTTGCACATCCCAAAGCCGAGCGCGACGGTTTGGATAACCCAACAGCAGGTTATTGCCCCCAAGGCAAACTCTGCACAATGGTGCAGCAGCTCCGGGTACAAGGTACAGACTACAAGATGTCAGAGATCAGAGCATAACATGCACAAGAACAGCTTACAACTGGAATCCGTCAATAGCGATGACGGCAATGGTACCATCAGCGGAGATACAAAGCACACATCCAGTCAGTGGACATCTTCGTTTCTCGTCAATTTGTAGGACACTTGTAAGTGGGGTGAGGAATACAGTCCACATGGCACATAACTTGAAATGACTGATACAATAATTGATCTCGTAAGGAAGTGAAGAAGGAAAAAAAACACGCACTCAACTGTCCAAAATGTGATTGATCCATCATCAGCTCCTCCAACAATGATTTTGTCCTTTGTCAGTGGATGATAAACCACATGCAAACCCATTATATAACCTTGGAGGGCCTGCGTAGAGATTTTTGTTCGGGAAGATGGTTCCGACTTAACACACATTTCAATCAGAGAGGGTTGTCAAATGCGACCATCAGCTAGAGGGTCAAGGTCAACGTAATTGGAAAACACTCTAGACCAAAACACGCACCGTAGCCTTCTATAACAATATCTAATTCGAGAGGTAGCCATGAGGTTACCTTGTTTTTGGAGAGAGCTCTTGTTGCCGAGTATTTGTATGCCAGAGAGTGCAAGGTTTTCCATTTTCCCGGGTTGCATCGAACCGAGTAAGCTTGCAGCCCTCTTCGGTTGTCACTGCGGTTAAAATGTTGAAGTAATGTCTGCTGCATTGTATGGACCAATATATATGGATCGTATTCACTCTGGTCTGAGAGATTGTTTATGATTCTCAAGTTAGTTGAGGAGAAGCTTACTTCATAACTCATGAACTAGCCACAGGATTATTATTCAGATTGACTGTTTTGATCATATAGTATTCAACTCGGTCCTTGTAGAGAAATCTTCAGCAGAGTCAAGCAGTAGGCATAATTAGACCGACCTCGAATAACAACATGTAAGACAAAAACAATCCACACCAGATTTTTTACATCGACCACAGGATCAACGAATAGCACACGAAGAGCCCCATCATTGTAGTAGAATGCCTGCGTGAGACATCACAGAAAAGCTGAAGACAGTAACATACTGCTCACGGTGAGCTGTTGTGGCGACCACGCTGATACGGCTCCCTATCGCCCTGTGCGCATACTACAGCATTTTTTGCAATTGTGCGCACCTCCTAGATGGCTTCCACACACTTTGTGCAGCGTGCTTTTGCATGCCTTCATGCACTTTCATGCGCCTTTGTGCGCTTCCGTGCACTTTTGCGCGCCTTTGACCATTTAGGTGCACCTTTGTGCGCCTTTTGCATTTCTACTGCACTTTTGGTTCCCCATAGCCGCCAATCATTGTGCGCCCTAAATGCACCTCGTTGCGCTTCAAGCCACCTCCGTGCGCCCCCCCCATGCTCCTTATCTGCCTTCTACATTTATTGCGCACTCGATGCGCCTTTGCACACTCCTTTTATGCTTTACCTGCACTCACATTCCCTGCTGCGCACTCTTTGCACAATCCATATCACCCACACAACAATCCACCGCGCCGGTGTGCTGCACATCGCAGCTCCCATCTTACTGGTGCATTTATTCGGGGCGCACCACGATTCCAACACGAGCGAACTGCGCATTCTCACATAATTGGGGCGCTTTGCACCTATTTGGCATTGGACAGTGCGCACTTGGGCGCCTTCACGTAATCCTGGTGCTTTGGCAGTATTTGGCCTTTCACAGCATCTCCTTATAGTTCTTCCGGATTTCCAATCGGCATCGCCTTATCTGGTAACTGGCACAGGTCAATCACACCATTATTACTAAGGTGCAGCATGTGACACATAACACCGAAGCAGATTAATTGGGAAGAGCGCACGAGACCTAGAGCACACCAAAAATAGCGCATCACACCAGGACAGTTGGGTATTGAGCTATAGGTGCACAAATCTTATTGGCTGAGGCAGCGGCATAGCGCGGTCGGGTTTAGATGGGCGAATGGATGCACTTGTGGGTAGTGCATGGCGCTTTCTATTTTTACACTTTATTTTACCGTTTTTATCACATAAGCCATTTGTACATAGCAGGCAGACATATAGAGAATCCAGAGGATCTTTCCTCCCCTCATAGTTCATAGCTCAGTCAGCGTCGCACATAGTCTGTGCACCAGCGTCCAGTCCATGCGCCTTTGTAGTGCGCCCTTCATATAGCTGCGTTTGCATATCATTTGCATCCCCTCGTCGTATTGTTGCGTTTCGTCCCTTGCATTGCATCCTTCGTCCTTGTCTGTGCACTATCGTAGTGTGCCCTTCATATAGCCATGTTTGCGCACCATGTGTGCACCTATTTGCATAGCTGCGTTTTGCGCACTGTTTGCGCCTTTTTCCGCCCCTTGCGCTTTTGTCCTGTTTGCGCCCCCAACCTTTGCATCACATTTCCAGCACATACCAGTGCAGTCTTTGGCTCACTACACCCCCCATCTTCATCACCCTCATCGTTGCGCACTTTTGCGCTCCCATTGTGCATTTTTCTGCACTGCACATTTTTGCCCCTTTGCATTGCGCACTTTCCTGCCACTGCGCATATCTCCCCTTTAGCGTACACAACTAGTGCACACATTGAAAACCACCATATCAGCCTCCCCATAGTCTTTGCACCCTGAAGGACAATCTGAGGCCCTCTAAGCGAACTCCCCCCTCACCCTGAGCATGCCTGCAGTTGTAGGTTAAGTGTTCACCCCTTCCGTTGAGACTCTGCACTGAGTACCAACTGAACACATCATTTCTGGAGCCCACTGTGAGGGGTTTCTGTTTATCAGACTGTATTTTAGACCTCCATCAGCTCGCCCTCTGCTTCAACATTAACCACCTTTGCACTCTCTATTCCGAGCTGTTAGCAACTGTGCTCCAGCTTGGGGAAATACCAGTATTCGAATCACTCTTCCTGAACAACACGCATCACTCGTCTGCGCTGTCTTTACCCCCACCTTCACCTGAATCATCCCTACCTACCTTAACTCCATCCGCATCACCGCATTCTTCTCCCCCCTTGCAATTCGCTGCACTTTTACCAGATCTTAACTCTACACACCTTATTCCACCTACTATGGCTACCATGCATATGCCATCTGCATCTAACCAAAACGTGCCACGTTTTGACCCCGCAAAACTGTGTGAACTCCAGAAGTACTTTGAGGAGCTTGCGCAACTCCTCCACGATTGTAATGTCACCAATGAGACCGATAAGAAGTTCCACACTGTGCACTATCTGGACAGCGACACTGCAGACACTTGGAAACTGCTACCAGAGTATAGCGTGATGCACAACTATGGTGCATTTAAAGGCGCTGTCCTAAAGCTTTATCCTGGCTCTAGGGATGGCAGTAAATGGAGTATTAGCGACCTGGACAAGCTTATTGGTGAGACCACAGGCATTGGCCTTGTAACTGCAGAAGAAATTGCATGCTATTACCATGCATTTTTCAACATTAGCAAATACTTAGTTGCGCAAGGCATATTGGCATGCTACGACCAAAGCCACATGTTCGTTAGGGTGTTTCAACCAGACCAGCTTGAGCGCATTTTGAGCTGCCTTGCAATTGTGGTACTGAATCAGCCTGCAAATGTGCCATACTCACTAGACGCAATATGCGATGCGATCGACTTTATCTTTGAGGGCCCAGCACGCTATTTCCAGCCACTTACTGGGCTCACAGCGCAAAACCCCGATATGTATGCACCCTACTCAGCACCCAGCGCACCCATTTCCCAGCCACAACCTAGCATGCCCACAGTCAAAGCAGAAGACATTTCAGTCTTATTTGAATGCATGACACAGACAATAGTTACCATGTTAAGTGCATCGTGCAGAGATGGCAGAAATGGTGCGCCTCGCTCGAACAATGACAAGTGCAATGGTTGCAGTCAGACAGGGCATTATATCCCTGAGTGCACCTAAATTGAGTGCCTTATTAGTGAAGGAAAGTGTAGGCGAAATGCAGAAGGGCACATCATACTCCCAGGTGGTGCATTCATGCCACGTTCTATTCCAGGCAACTTCTTGGGTGAGCGCATCGAGGAATGGCATAAGCGCAACCCAGGGCAGATAGCCACTGGTCGACTTTCATCTAATACCAATTCGCAGCTCATCTACAATATAGTGCCTCGTCCAGCTCCAGCAGCACCTTTACAGTCGACATATGTTGCCGCTTCAGCGCCTGCAGCAGAATATATGCAAAGCACACCAAATGCGCAACTAACGAAGGAAGAGCGCATCGATGTGCTCAAGCGGGAGTTGATGGCACTTTGGAAGAGGCAAGTCTTCGACGGCGTCAAAATTCTGCAGCGTGCACCATGCAATACCTCCAGTCAAGAGAGCGCGCATTCTACAACCACAGACATTGCACCCACCGACAGCATCGAGTCCCCAGCCTTGCAACCTGCTGTGAGTGCAACTGAAGCACCTGACGAGATGCCCATACATCCCTATTCCAACATTCCTGAAGTGCGTTTTGCGCCCACAGCAGCAGATAAATCAGACGCACCAGTTAACACTTCCAAAGGCAAAGAGCCATCATACCGCACTGTCATTCCCATCCAGAACCCACAGATTGTTGATGATGTGTATGCACGCACCATGAAGGCACCCTCCATTATGGTTTCACATGAAGAGCTCCTATCCCTTTCGCCCGATCTCAGGCAGTGCCATAGAGAACAAGTCACCCCAAAGTGCATTGCAGCTACCGGCGCAAAAGTGGTAGCTACCAACCTTGCGAGCATTATGCCATTTGCGCACTGCGATGCGCATGTGCCTTTGGCAGAAAATAAAGCACTTAATGTGACACCTCCAGTTAGCGCAGCGATTGCAGCACCACTTCCTATTGTTTTGCAGGATCCATTTGAACAGTACCTCACCCATCTCCAGCCAGGCGAAATTGAAAATCCCAATGTTTTGAAGGTTGCTAAAGAGTCGCATGTGCTTCGCTCCATTGATTTATTGATCAACAACCAAAGAGTACTTTGTGGCTATCTTAGATCCAAGTTCGCAAATTATCGCAATGTCAGAAGCGGTCTGCCATCGTCTTGGGCATCAGTATGACCCGCGCATTTGTTTATACATGCAATCAGCTAATGGAGAGGTAGATGAGTCACTTGGGCTTGTGCACAATGTTTCCGCACACATTGGAGATATCATTGTCTATGTGCAAGTTCACGTTATCCATTCACCTGCTTATGATATTCTGTTAGGGCGCCCCTTCGATGTGTTAACGTGCTCCATCGTGCGCAACTTTTCGGACGAAGCACAAACGATTACAATCTGTGATCCAAACACAGGCGCCATCTCCACCATTCCAACAAAGCCTAGGGGGAAGCCGCGCCACTTCTTACCAGCTCTAGCAACACTGCACTTTGCTATTCAGCATAACCTACAAAGAAATTTTTGCCAGGCTTCGAGGAATTGATCTCAGACCAAGGAGAAGCCGCCACTATCATAACATTCGACTCTGATACCCAATCTTGTGATGTTTCTGCGTTTGCGCTTATTCCATTCTCTGCTTCCGTTCCTTTGACCTCTATTATCTCTCAACTCTACCTATCCCAGTGTACCAACAGTCATGTGCAGGCGCTCTTAAATTCGATTGACCCTGTAGTGCTTATTCCAGCCGCGTTTCCAAAAAGTGCGCACACGCATGCAACTTTTATCGATTTAGCGGCACGCACACTGCAAATAGTGGCAGCTTCTCCTTGGTCTGAGATCAATTCCTCAAACCCTGGCAAAATATTTCCACTCCCTCTCCTGATGTACCGAATTTCCAGATTCCCAACAGTGGACTTCCATATGGCAATGCAATGCCTGGCGGTCGGGTCGAGCGACGGCGCAATAGTCATGTATGACCTGAAGACTGCGATCCAGTTGTACGTACTTGAACAGCATGTCAAGTCAGTCACGACGTGCAGTTTTTTGCCAGACAGCAGGCGGTTGCTGTCGCTATCGCTAGAGGAGAGCGTGGTGTTAGTTTGGAAGGTAGGATCTAGCTTCACGAGCTTGTTCAACCCTGGTGGACCGCCGAGGCAGGGGCATAGTGGATCACAACCGTTCAAGACGATTCGTTTTAATGTCGGGGATGAAGGTGAGCTGGAGGTCTTTTTTTGTTGGTCTGTCTTGTTCATGAAGCGTGCGTAGCGAATATGAGCGTTGCTGAAACGCTTGAGTTCGTGAAGGTTGAGTGGGTTGCTGATCGAAGCGTGAAAGTCAAGAATTAAGAAAGTGTTCCAACATTTAGTACGTGAGTCAGGGGTATGTTCTTTGTTTCGTTAACGTAGTAGTTGTCTTGAAATAATACATGGTATGGGTTCCATCAAAAATACACATACAGACATACATATCACAAACCCCTGGACGCAACGCACACCAGTGCGGCTGCAATGGAATCGCCCTGACTCCCCGTTGTACCATCCTGTAGCGTAGATCATGCAGCCTCGGCAGTGCGGAGCCCACATTCCTGGCAGTGCCATCGGGAAGCGTCGCCCTGGTCCAGAATATCGTGAGTAAAAGCAAATCCTGTCAATTCTAGAGTAATGTAACCTCCGTGGTGCTGGCAGCACACGGCCACACGATAGGATCGAGGTTTTCTGGCACGGATTGTTCGGTCCATAGGAGTTGTTGTCCTGAACTTCGGAGGAGAAACATCATTGGGTGTTCGAGACATCTGGGATATCTGAACCTACCGCCAAGAACGAGGGAGGTTTGATCTTGAGTCAGGTTCATCAGGGGAATGGGTAAGACAGACCCAGGAACAGAGGTGACTATTACTTCTGCACGTACCGTCTCGCAGAGGATATTCAAAACATTAGACCAGTAATGCATTCGCATACTGGGGAATTTCAGAGGCCCTCTGGAGTCTGATGCGGAAAACGTTTTCATCACGTGACGTCGGAATGTTCGAGCACAGCCATCTCTGTGGCCGTCGTCTTTAATTCAACACAACGAGGGAATATGTCCGACGAGATCAACCTGTGGTGCTGGGTCCAGGGCGATGAACTCAAGCGAGTATTTCCAGTTAGCATCAAACACAGTGCCACCATTGGCCATTTGAAGAAAGCTATTCGAGCGGAGAAGCCATCATTTGAACGCATTGCTGCTGACTCCCTGAAACTTTTCAAGGTGAGTGAATGGTCTCGATAAGCGTTGGCGCACGCAGATATTAACTCCTGATAGTTCCAACTTCCCCTGGAAAGTCTCCGCGAAGATTATGCTCAGAGTATCAAGCTTGAGGATGATCAGCAGTTGAAGGGGTGGATGGATATCTCAGAAGTATGGAAGGAACAACCTCCTAAAAAGACTCTCAGTGTTATCTTACCGCGTCCGGCTGGTAGTGAGTGCTAATGTCCCATGATGTCGACTCTTACCATTCTGACTCGTTTATGACCCTATTAGCAACCATCACACCATCCTCATCGCAGAATTCAAATCTCTCGCTGAACTCGACCTCGACGCCAGCCTGGCTGGTTGAAATTCATAGTAAGCTATGGGGAAAGCGTGACTTATTTGGCGACATTTTCCGTACTGCAAACCTGACCAAAGCCGACTTCATCGAACTTCAACGTCAGCTTCAGAAACTGAATCCCGAACGCAACTCTGAATCTTATGTGGCGAAGGATGTTCTTGCTACGAAATCTGCATTTTTACGTTCCAGGAGCACAGCTCTTTCGAGCCCAGACCTTGGTATGGGCCTAGTCCCCCGACTAGTTTTCGATGCCTCCCATCCCCCATCTTCTTATGTCGTGGAGGATGGCGCCGATGATACTGATGACGCCGACGACGCCGATGCTGCAGCTGACGACGCCATGGACATTGATCCCGACCCCAGTTCAAGCGGCTGCTCGCATGTCACCACTGACGCGGTTTACCTTTCAAACGGGATCTTTCCTTGTACCATTCGGTATATGGACCTGACTGTCCTCGAGTTGGAGAATGAGATTCGTGTGCCACTCTTAACGCTCTTACGAAACGAATGGGGTAGTATGATAGACATCTTTAATGACAGGAAAAAGGGCATCCGAGGAGGCGCCGTCTTTACAGGTCAGCCGGGTATCGGTGAGCACCATTATCGCCATTTAACCCACACTTCCAACCAACGAACTAGGAAAAACAAGCCTGTTGTATTCCATCCTTATCCTTTGCTTCATTCGCGCCCAGCCAGTCGTTTTTCAAGATACGAAGGGAAAAGTCTTCATCATTAACGGTGCCGTGCGCCACCAGCAAACGGGCATTCCAGTGGTACCTGGAGATGATGTTCTTACACTTGTCGATGCCGACGGTAAATTTTGTGAACCTAATCCAGATCTCTTCGATTCTTGCAATCTTCGAATATTGCTAACTTCGTCGCCGAGGAGTCGAAAGGACCGAAAGTGGCTTACTCAATTCGTTGGGCAAACGGGGGCAGTGTATGTCATGGAGCTGTGGTCACGAGAAGAAATTCTTGTTGCATCGTTCGTGTATTCCGCTTGAGTAACTCTCCTGCTTACACAATTTATAGATTGTTCCTGGCACCCATCGACATCACTCTCGAGCGATTTCACCAAACTTCTCATATTTGTGGGTATACACCTCGTCAATGTTTCGAGGCGGCCATATCTCCTGTTACGCTTAACCATGCCAAAGCCTCGATCAATCAAGCGATCACACAGACCCAGAACTTGTCTGATGTCGTAACCGGGGTGACCCGTGGTGGCACAATCCATCGTGCATTCCAAATACGCCCTTCCGCTGATCGGCTTTGGTACACCTGCCTCATAGAGCCGGTTTCGGCCTGGGCTTTCTCGAAGATGGTGGCTGAGCTGGGCCGACGACGCATGGATGGTGCATACGAGTTCTATTTGGCCATTCAAGGGTCCCTCACTAGTTCTGCACTCAGGGGAATGATGTTTGAAAATAAAGTTCACCTGTTCTTCCGTACCATCACAAATTACTGGACCTTTACTATTCAGTCCCTCGATGACCACTCCAATACTCTTGACATCCAGTTCCCTTCCAACACAGAACACCTCACTTTTGGAGCTGATCAACATTTCTCAGGCCAGTTGGCATTGTCTGTCGGCAGTAATAAATCATGCTACCTCAAGCCACTGTCTCGTGTCTTCCCATCCTTTGATTCTTTCCTGTACCAACCTGACATCTCCCAATCTGGCTTCTCGCCTCTTATTGCTTTGCAGGTGACTATTGCTGCCACACACGACATAAGCATAATGGATCTGGAAAAGGTTCAAAAGTCACTCAAACTGAAAATCTCTGACCTGAAAAATCTTCGACCAACAAACGCTAGAAAGATGATTATTCTTTTTGTTGTCCCAGACACTATGGGGGCGGCTTTTGTAATGCAGAAGATCACGGGTGCAAAGAAAATGGGACATTGGGACAAGAAGACTGCTCAGTATGTTCTTATGTTATCAGAAAAAGAGGTGTTCAAAGCAACATAGTCATGCCATTAGAGCCCTTTTCATATGTATACAGAAGAGTTGGGAAAAAAAAAACTTGTGGCTGTGTGTCCAGAAGTGGTTTTTTGTCTGTGGAGAACATTATTCCATCCTTCATGTCCTCACCCTTGATGGACACATATGATGTTGTGCCAGGATCTGTGACCTCTGAGCACTTTGCACAATTCCTGCGTGAACTGGTTGTTAGGGCTGCACACTGTGCCGTACACCAACAGTTGTATGGTGCCATATTATGGCCATGGCACCCATACTGTTGGTGATCTGTGTGCTCTGCTGATTGTACGGTAGACGGTACAGTTTATGCTGTTTGATGCCATAGTTATATGGCCATGTACAGCCATATATGGCATGCCTTATGATTTCAATATCAGCCTTAGCTCCATGTGATACTTGTCAGTCAGCTTCAATTTGATAGATTGTTGATCATCAATATTGACAGCGACAAAACACTTCAACTGCAGCCAACACTTGCTAACCACTGACCCCATTGTGGACTTTGAACTTTGCTGCCTCTTGCTTAACACACCTACACTGTATATGGCACCTGCACAACTGTGGGCTTGTATTGGACAGTTTGGACCTTGATTCAGTACACACATACATGCCATTTGAATCATTCACCACTTGCTGACTGTTGAATCTCCTAGGTGATAGTGTATTATATGTTGCTAGCCATCTGTAACAGTGTGAACAACATCAAATTCATGTTGTCAAGTACTGTTTCAAATATCATGGAGCCTCTACCTTTTTTTTTCACTTGTGACATGGCTGCCATGCCTGATTGAACACAGCATTGAAATTGGGGTATGCATATAAGATACTCTAGGTTAGAGACTTGAGTCCACCTCACAACTTCTTAAACTCATAACCCAATGCTCGCATGCACATAATCTAGTATCCAAAATGTCATCGCCAGCTAATGTCATTGTCTTAGAATTTGCTGTGGCTGTTGAGTGGGTTTTTTTGGGAGGTTGTGACACAATCTTGTTGCGATGGGCAAGTCTTCAGACAGAAACAATCAAAGTACTAATGCTAGTCAAAAAAAAGCTTCATCTCATGCATGCTCAGTCCACAGCTGCACTGCGTCATTGACTACAGTACTGCAGAACATTATATTCAATTTTGTACATAATAATATTTCTGTCAGCCATAATATGGCTATTGATAGGTCCACTGCACACTCTAAGGTCTGGAATGGCTCCCAATCGTATCAACACATTATGACAGATGCTCCAAACCACTACGAACACCACTAAATTGACTTTGAACCATTTTTGAGCAACTTCGCACAATTTCACACTACTTCAAATGACTTCGAATGATTTTGCGACACTTTGAATGACTTAGTACTACTTTGAACGACATCAGCCACCATATAGCTGTTTTAAAACACTTTCGATGCACACTGCACATCCAGAACAAGCCTTTTTGTCGCATATCGAGCACCACCAGTGATGATGCTCGACCTGGAAACCTAACAAAAATTTGTTAAAAGGCTTATGTAGTATAACTCAGGCTAGAGGAAGAGTGCGAGTTGGTCCTAAATATCACCTCTAATTCCAGAACGTCGTTTTTAGTGATGAAAAATGGTAACAATGTGACAAATAGTGTTTAAAAGCATACGAAGATGTTCAAAGTAGTTCAAAATATGTTCAAAGACATCTGAAGTAGTTCGAAATAGATTTGAATAGGTTCGAAGTAGTTCGGGTAAGTTCGATGAGGTTTGAAGGTGTAAGCTGGGTTTTTAGTGACGGTAGGCGATGAGAAATTGAGAATGAATACGAAAGTTTGAGGAAGTTCGCAATATTTCGCAGGACTTCAGAGATACGACATGAGGTAAGACTCAAGAGAACTGCTCTTAAATCTGACCATAGTGGAGGGGGTAACTGGTTCTCTGTTGTTCTAAGTAACTAGTACAAGTCTATATACATTTTGAAGAGGTAAGTACCAAAAAGGAAATATGACAGGTGTAGAACACGAGGCAGTATGCACAGCAATAAAGGTATGGTAAAACATAAAAACAAATGAGGAACAATAATAATTGAAATGTTCGGTGTCGCCATATAGTAAGAGTACTTCTCTTGTTGTTTCAATAGATCGTTGAAACCCCAAAACCGCCATTATCGTACTCTAATTCTTTTATCATCTCTCCTTGCGTCCGGTAGTGTTCGATAAGCAATGCAGTGGCTTATGCCAGATGTTTTGTGTGTGTCGAAAGGGCTTTAGAATATTCCTATGGCGGCCAATGTCCTTCTAAGTAGTGCGAAGTTGTTCAAAAGCATTCAAAGTGTCATGAAATAGTTTGAAGTCATTCAAAGTCATCCAAAATAGTGCGAAATAGTTCGAAAGGTGTTCAATGTCAATTTTGTGATGTTCGTAGTGCGTGTCATAATGTATAGATACAATTAGACTCTTTTCCAGACCTTATAGCATGCAGTGAACCTATCACCGGACATGAAGAGAGATGACAAGAGATCCAGAATGTGATAAGTATGGTTTTATGTTTCAATGATATATTAAAGCAATAGGACAAGAACTCTTACTATACTGGGACAATGTACATTTCAATTATTATTGTTTCTCATTTGTTTTACATTTTACAAAGTCCTTTATTGTTGTGTATATTGCCCCTTGTTCTCCATATGTTATATTTCCTTTTTGGTACTATCTCTTCAAAATGTATATAGACTTGCACTAGCTACTTAGAAAAAGGGAGAATAAGTTACCCTCTCCACTACCGTCAGATTTAAGAGCAGTTCTCTAAAGTCTTAGCTCACATTGTATCTCTAAAGTTCTGCAAAATATTGTGAACTTCTTCAAACTTTCATATTCACTCTCAACTTGTTGCCTATCACCTATCACCACTCGAAAACCACTTCTTATTAGCTATATTCATTTCTCGACATACCTTGCTACCAGTCGAACATCTTCAAACCTCCTCGAACTCACTTTGAACAACTTTGAGCTGATTCAAACATACTTCAAACTATTTTGCATGTCTTCGAACCTATTTCGAACTCTTTCAAACATCTTTGTATGCCTTTAAAGACTATTCACAACATCCCTTACCATTTTGCATCACTAAACACAATGTTTTGGTATCAGCAGTGATATTTAATACCAACTCACACCCTTCCTCTAGCCTGTGTTATACTTCTTAAGCCTTTAACAGGTTTTTGTTAGGTTTCCAGGTTGAGTATCATCATTTTGGAGCCCACAGCAAGGGGTTTCTAAATCATTTTATCACCTAATCCATCTTGAATCTCCCAGCTTAAGCCAACCCAAGCTCGAAACCTGAGAATCAAAATTCGCCACGCTTTCAAATCTCTTGAACAATGGGGAGATATTCTAATTCCTGTCTCTGATGCAGAATCTACACATTGTCATTTGTTTCCTTCACCTATTTCCTCATCTCCAACCTCGTCTTCCTCTTCTTCCTCATTGTCTACTACTTCATTCATTCTTCCAGCCACTTTGACACATCTACCATCTTTTGCTCAAGTTCTAACTCCTCAAATTGTTACATCCATGGCCATACAAACAACAATGCCAGCTCATGGACATTCCACAGCACCTAAATTTGAGCCTACTCAACCTCGAGAGCTTCATCGATACTTTAATGAGCTCAAAATACTCTTTATCGACTGTAATGTTACGGATCCAGAGCTTATGAAGAAGCATGCCTGCCGATATGTCGATATTGACACGTCCGAACTCTGGGAATCAATTTCAGAATAGTGAAACTGGCACTTCATTTCAAGAATTTCACATCGCAATTCACAGATTATACCCTGGTTCTCAAGACAATCAAAAATGGTCAATTTTGGACATGGACAAGCTCATTGGTGAACAACTTCATATAGGTATCTTTAACACGAGTGACTTAGGATTATACTACAGGTCATTCTACAACATTACGAAATTCCTACTCTCTAAAGGTCAAATTTCAGAAGCAGAACAGAGTAGAGCATTCATTCGAGGTTTCCAGCTGGGCTTATGGTCACGAATTGCACAACAACTTGAACTAAAATTTCCTGACCACTATCCAGATGATGCCTACCCACTCGACAACATTCACGCAGCAGCAAAATTTATTTTAGCAGGGTTGATTAGCTCAGATTCAACATTGTTACAGTCTTCAGGAACTTTGGCATCGACTTCGACATCTTTGACACAAATCAAATCTGAAGACTTATTGGCGAACCTCAAAAAATTCACAACTACAGTCGTCATGGCTCTAGGAGGTTTGAAACCCACTAATCCTCCTCAACCTAACAGTGGATTTCATTCGGACCAGCTCGAAAATTTAGTTTGTGTTTTTTGTGAACTCACCAGTCATTTCACTAGTGACTGCTTGGTTTGCCAGTCCTATATCAATGAAGAAAAGTGTAAAAAGAACAATGAAGGAAAAATTGTCCTTCCAAATGGATGGTTCACCTTTCAAAACATCCCTGGTCACTTTATCAAAGACAGAATTGATGAATGGACTTGATGAAATCCTTTGACTACAACTGCATCATCACTAATGTACAACATCGCAACTCCAATGGCTACTTTGACACCACCTAGAGGCATCTACCAAGTTTCTGAACAATCCACGACACCCGAAGATTGGATTGCAAAGCTCGAACAAGAGATATATGCTTTGTGAAGTGGTAGGGCCTTTGCTAAAACTAATTCGAGCATACCAACAGTCCCTGTTTCTCGACCTTTGATTTCCCCAAACACTGTGGCAGTCGAACAATTGACTCCACAAGTACACACATCATCCATCTCATCTATGGCAATGAACGTACCAACCTCAACTTCGGCACCATCTTCGACTTTGGAAACAACTTCACAGCCCATCATTCATCCTTACGCTGCAGCAAAAGAAAATTTGTACTTACCACCACACAAATGAAACTTCAGATCAACTGCAAAAGGTAAAGCCAAAGATGGTCCTTTGCACCATACCCAAGCCCCGATTCAAAAGGATAAAATAATGGAAGATGTTTTTGTTCGTTCGATGAAGACACTGATTATCACACTAACCCCCGAGGAATTGTTGTCTCTATCACCTGAAGTTTGTATAAAATGGAAGGAACAGGTCACTCCACATCAAATTCAGCAGTCCGAAGGAAATAACACCACGAATTTGCTTAACAATGAAATTTTCATAATCGATGATCCCTTCAAAACTTATATTAACAGTCTTCGACCTGGTGATATTCCAGAACCCTTCATCACTGCGAAGGAATCTGGTCAAAAGTGTCGTAGACCCCAGTTTTTCAATTATCGCAATTTCTGAAGAAATTTGCCACGAACTCGGCCTCACTTATGATCCTTCGATCCACATCCCACTTCAATTGGCTAATGGAGGTATTGACAAAAGTTTGGGTTTAGCACAAAATGTGCCTTGCAAAGTGGGGAGTATCACACTATTCATGCAAATCCACATAATTCGTGACCCAGCCTACGATATTCTACTTGGTCGACCATTCGATGTGCTCACAGAAAGCACCATTAAAAACCACAGAAACAAAGCTCAGACAATCATGATATATAATCCTAATTTGACATAGTTGTGCACAATCCCCATGATACCCTGTTCTAATCAGTGTTGAAAGGATTTTTGCAACTAGAGGACGAAATTTCAGACATTGACCAGTGCGCTCTTGTTATCTCATTCAATCCCTCTAATTTATCTATCACTATTGAATGCACTGCAAATATTCCCAATATGGAGTCCTCAAACTCCTTGAAAACCATTTCTTATTCTTCAATCTTGCAAATTTATATTTAACAGCCAGTCATCAATATGAAACATATTTATTGACCTCAATGGCAACATCTATGCCCTCTACTCCTATTATCGACTCCTTACATCCAACTTTCGCAGCATCGAAAAAGAAATACAAGCCTGTAGCACAGAAAATTTGCCCAGTTATCACCAAACTACCTGATTAATTTCGCATTATTCAAACAATCATCGGCGACCCTCTTGAAAACATGCCGAAATTAAATCCTCATCCACCATCATTCATCCCCACCTCCCCATATTCACTTGAACGTAAAGCTATCATCGACAAGAATCATCCTGGCGATTTTCTATGGCCAGAGGAATGGAAGCTTATGCATGATTTTATTTGAAATCATGAAACAGCTTTTGCATGGACAGAACAAGAGCGAGAAAGTTTTCACTCTGACTTTTTTCCTCCTATAGAATTTCCCATTGTTCCTCATACTCCATGGGTTGAGTGAAACATTCCTATACCTCCAGGTTTGTATGAACAAATATGCAAAATGCTAAAAAAGAAGATAGAAGCAGGAGTATATGAACCATTGAACTCTTTGTACTGATCACAATGGTTTTGTGTCATGAAAAAGGATGCAAACTTGCTTCGAATAATCCACAGTCTCGAACTGCTTAATCAAGTAACGATCCAGCACTCAGGCATCATACTGATACCCAAACATCTAGCAGAACAATTCCGTGGATGATCATGTGGAGGAATGTTGGATCTTTATGTAGCATTCAATGAAAGGAAAGTAGCAGAGTCATCTCGCAATCTGACAATGTTTCAGACAGTGTTTGGAGCACTTTACATTGTTACCCTACCCATGGGTTGGATGAATTTGGTTCCTATCTTACACAACAACATAACATTTATTCTACAGCCAGAAATTTCTCATATCACCATTCCTTACATCGACAATACACCGGTTAAGGGCCAGAAATCAATAATCGAACAATTGGTGAATCCTATGAAACAATTCCCAACAACCCAGCTATTGGATGCTTCATCTGGAAACACTTCGAAAATTTAAATTGGATAGTTCAGCGCATGAAGTATTGCAGAGGAACATTTTCAGGTCCAAAACTCTATCTTTGCATCCCTGAAATAATTGTTTTAGGCCATCGATGCAATATCGAAGGTCATATGGCCGATCCTATTTGAATCACAGCTGTTAGCAAGTGGGGACCATGTCAAAGCCTCACCAAAGTCAAAGTGTTCCTAGGAACCATTGGAGTTTGTCATATCTTTATTCAAAAATTTGCTCAACGAGCTGCAGCACTAATCCAACTCACTCAAAAAGATATTCCTTTCAAATTCAGAGCAGAACAAATGGCAGCCCAAGAAGACTTAAAAGAAGCTCTAATCAATTCCCCAGCGATTCGAGCTATTGATTACTCATCTCCAGCCCCAGTTATCCTATCAGTTGACACTTTGAACATCGCTATTGGTTTCTTTCTTGCTCAATGCGATTCCAAAAACTTTCGAAAATGATATTATAGTCGAGTCAGACTGATTACACTTAACAACTGTGAATCCCGATTTTCGCAGCCAAAACTCGAGCTTTACAGTCCATATTGTGCTCTTGGAGCACTATGATTGTACCTAATAGGAGTTCCAAGGCTTATCATCAAAGTCGATGCACGATATATCAAAGGCATGCTTTTGAATCCTGATATCACACCTAGCACCAGTGTCAATCGATGGATAGTATCCATCCTAACCTTTCACTTTACATTAGTCCATGTCGCAGGGATGCGCCATGGGCCTGATGGACTTTCCAGATGCCCCCCACAAGACGAAGATGCTCAGCTCGACAATGAAGATGATTTCAGAGACTGGATTGACTGTCTTCACAGTTTTGTACATCAAATCAATCCTATTACAACTTGACCCTTTACTTCACATCAAAGTTTGATCCTCTCCCTCCAGATATCAGTAAGGGGGACAAGCTTACCTACGATGATGTCCTATGAATGAATAATGTGAAAGTGAACGATGAAAGATTACTTTGCATTCAAAAATGGTTACATAACCTGGTGTGACCCCCTGATCTATCAGATGCAGAATATGCTACCTTTATTCGATATTGCACCAAATGCTTTTTAGACTTGGGCAAACTATGGAGAAAAGAGTCCCATGGAGCTTACAAAATTGTTGCGACTCCAGAACATCATCTTGAAATTATTTGTGCAGCTCATGATCATATCAGACACAAAATGGTTTTTGCTATGAAATCAATTATCACCCTTCGATTTTGGTGGCCGAACATGAAAGCTGATATTGCATGGTATATTCAAACCTGCCACATATGTCAAATTAGACAAATGTGAAATGGTCTAATTCCACCCACAGTTGCCACCCCAGCACCCCTTTTTGGCAAGGTCTATATTGATATGATGCAAATGCCACCTTTGAACAGATTTAAATACATCGTACAAGGTTGATGCTTACCAACGACCTATCCAGAATGGCGGAAACTTCAACACGAAAATGCCATGTCCCTGGGTGACTGGATCTTCAAAGATATTATTTGTCAATGGGATTCACTATATGAAATCATAACTAACAATGGCACTGCATTTATTTATCACAGCTATGGAGTATCTTGCGAAACAATATCACATTAACCATATTCAAATTAGCAGTTATAATTTGCACACCAATGGACTCATGGAATGAGCCCACTTCGACGTTCAACAATCCTTATTCAAAGCTGTTGATGGAGATCAAGCAAAATGGTCAGCAGGGCACACTCAGTATTTTGGGCAGAACAAGTCACAGTTCATAAATGCATGGGTTGTTCTCCTTATTTTGCAGTTACAGGAGCACATCCTCTAATACCCCTCAACATCTCCGAGGCAACATACTTACAACTGCTACCTGATTCCATCTTATTGACAACCGATCTCATAGCTCAATGAGCCATAGCATTACAAAAACGATCTAATGATTTCGAACTGTTATATTCAAAGGTCTACGCATCCCAAATCGAAGCTGCAAGACACTTCAAATTTGTTCACAAACATATGATGTGCAACTACAACTTTGCGAAAGGAGATTTAGTGCTACTTCAAAACATGCAGATTGAGAAATCCCTCAATCGCAAGATGAAACCATGATATTTCAGCCCTCTTATTGTTATTGAATGAAACTATGGAGGGGCATACATTCTCTGTGAACTTGACAGTTCAGTACTACATCGACCTATTGCTGCATTTTGTTTGCTACCATATCTCGCTCGAAAATCAATTTCCCTTCCACCGAACTTCCTTGATATCAACTCCGAGCACCTCGAACAACTTCGAACAACTTTGAACTTCGACAAAGATACTTTTGAAGATTTTCAGGACTTCGAAAATGGATAATTATTTTTTTGCAATTATTTACAAAAGATTTCGATTGCTTCTAGTGTATGATACAAGTCACAATATTGCATCATAGTGTGGTCATGCAAACTCCAAAGGGTTTTTCGGCTATGATGAACTACTGAGCCTTTCCGTAAAAGTTATTTTTTCATTTGTTATATATTCATTTCTTCTTCACCTTACTTTGAAAGACATTTAACAGAAAAAATAATTTGAAATTGAAATAGACAAAATAAAGAAACAGAAACAAAAAGTCCTACTCCTCCAACATCTTCTCTAACACCTTTATCTCCCTCCCCAACATCTCCATCTCTACCTTTTTCTGCGCCAATTTCATGGCAATTACACCACGGCGCACTACCCAGTCATCCTCATTTCCCCCAAACCCCCATGACTCTATCGCCTTTGCCTTTGCCTTCCCCTTTGACAACTTCTTCTTTTCTTTCAATGGCTTCGAAGGCCCCACTATTGTTCGATGTCCTCAAAAGGGCCAATGACATGAATTTGACATACTACAAAGTTTGAAAACCAGTTAGTAAGCTCTTTGAAACAATTTCAAATATTTTTTGGACCTTGTCTGGGATGCAAATCTTGTTTCACACCTGCAAATTTCTTTGCTTTGCCTTTGTGAAGCCCCTTCCTCAAAAGACCTGCCCAGTAACACCCCTGCACCTCCTGGATGCACTTCCTGCATTTTGCTGCTCCCTTGTCGATGACACATCGTGGCTGGAACTTAAATCCAGCACACCGATCACACTACAAAAGTGATTAGCAGCACAAAAGAACATAAGAGAAAACACTTACCAGACCTTCAAAATTGAGCAACTTGCTCATTTTGGCTTGTGCCTACTTCGCTGCCTCTACTGCCTCAACCTCCTCTTCCTCATCCTCTTTGCTCTCCACCTCGACCACCTCTCGCTTCACCACCCTTACCATGGGCAGCTCATCTTCATCCTCATTTTCATCGTCCTCACCTCCCTCTGCCCTCTCAATTGCCTTTGATTCAGCCTCAAACTCTGCATTCTGCCTCTTCAAGTCCTCTTTCGAAATCATCTTCACATGAAATGCAGCAAGAGCCACATTTTGAGTGTCCACCAATGCCCTCCTCTGACCCTCAAATTCTGCCCTCTTCACCTGCTCGCACCTCTCTAACCCATTTTTCTTCCTCCTCCCTCCTCCTGCATTCTATCTCCTCAGCCAAATCCATGAATAACAGCTCCCCACCCCACAAAATCCATTCATGTCAAGCCATGGGCTTGAAAAGCTCGAAAACTTCATCAATGACCTTTTGAATGGCCATGTTACTCCTTACCTAGATCTTTGGCAAGCACATTGTATTCCACCTACACAAAATGTTTTAGCATCTTTAACTATGAATTGATCAGCGAGAGACATACCATTTTTGCACAAAAACCCTTCCCCCACAATTCGAAATCCAATTCCTTGGCGATGCTGCACTCAGGCATCAATTTTGCATATTCAAGTATTTCAGTGTTGAGTTCGATGACAAGAGACATTATAGAAGTTCGAGTTGATGGATGTAGGAGGTGACATGGAAGAACAAGAAGTATTTTGAACTTCACTAACTTTTTCAACACGATCATGCATTTCACACATGACTTTGATTGGCTGACTGGGACAGTCAGGATTTCAGTAAGGAGGAGGATGATAAGTCCACTGTGCACTCTAAGGTCTGGAATGGCTCCCAATTGTATCAACTCATTATGACAGATGCTCTGAACCACTATGAATGCTACCAAATTGACTTTGAACCATTTTCGAGCAACTTCACATGATTTTGCACTACTTTGAACAACATGGGCCACTGTATAGCTGTTTTAAAACACTTTTGATGCACACTGCACATCCAGAACAAGCCTTTTTGTCGCATATTGAGCACCACTGGACATGAAGAGAGATGACAAGAGATCCAGAATGTGATAAGTATGGTTTTATGTTTCAATGATATATTAAAGCAATAGGACAAGAACTCTTACTATACTGGGACAATGTACATTTCAATTATTATTGTTTCTCATTTGTTTTACATTTTACAAAGTCCTTTATTGTTGTGTATATTGCCCCTTGTTCTTTATATGTTATATTTCCTTTTTGGCACTATCTCTTCAAAATGTATATATACTTGCACTAGCTACTTAGAAAAAGGGAGAATAAGTTACCCTCTCCATTACCATCAGATTTAGGAGCAGTTCTCTAGAGTCTTAGCTCACGTCATATCTCTAAAGTTCTGCAAAATATTGTGAACTTCTTCGAACTTTCATATTCACTCTCAACTTGTTGCCTATCACCTATCACCACTCGAAAACCACTTCTTATTAGCTATATTCATTTCTCGACATATCTTGCCACCAGTTGAACATCTTCAAACCTCCTCGAACTCACTTCGAACAACTTTGAGCTGATTCAAACATACTTCAAACTATTTCACATGTCTTCGAACCTATTTCAAACTCTTTCAAACATCTTTGTATGCCTTTAAAGACTATTCACAACATCCCTTACCATTTTGCATCACTAAACACAATGTTTTGGTATCAGCAGTGATATTTAATACCAACTCGCATTCTTCCTCTAGCCTGTGTTATACTTCTTAAGCCTTTAACAGGTTTTTGTTAGGTTTCCAGGTCGAGTATCATCACCGTATCAGTACCCATACCATACCATCAGAGGTTCTGAAAATTAAATATATGTATGGATGGTATACAGTCAACTGTATCTGTCAATATACCATGCATTGTATGGCCATGGCCATAATACAGATGGTGTGCAGCCCTACTGGTTGTGAGTTAGGACTGGTTATCCCACTCTAAAAAATTATTTAGCATATCTTTATTTCAGATTCCTCTAAATAACCCATATTTTGGTCCTCACAGTGTTCTCATTCTTGACAATTGTAGCATCCACCATTCTGAGGAAGTATGAGCATTTGTAGAAGACAATGCACATAAGTAATTTGCAATTTGTACTCAATTTCTATTGACATCTCCCCCAGAGTGCAAGCCTATCTTCCTCCCACTCTACTCTCCTGATCTCAATCCAATTGAGCAACCATTCTCATCAATCAAGGCCTTCCTTCGCCACCACTGGCAGGACATTTCTCTTTCCATGATAGATAATGCATGTCAGAATATTATGGCAGAGAAAGCATGGGGTTTCTTTGGAGCTTCAGGATACATAGTATAATGGCATTCTGGTCGGGTCAGGTTTTTTCATCACCTTGTGAGAGAATTATGACTGTGACTGGTCTACTACAAAAAAAAATCGTAAGGGGAAGGGGAGGCACACCAGGCATCTGGGCAATGTTCTGTGTTCATCCCATATTTTATTTTTATTCTATTTCACTCTATTCTGCCTTTTCTATGATTTTCTATGATTTTATTCCTATTTTATGATTATATTTCGGCTTTTTCCATGTTGGTACATGTTGACAGTTCTATTATTAGAGGCAGGGCCCATTCTGTACATTTACCCATCAAGATGATGTCATTCCACAGCTTGATTCACCCATTTTTGCCTTTTTGATATTTTTAGCTTACTATTTGATTTTTGGCTCTATCACATATCCTGGGCATCGATAGATGGGTCCTTAGAGTTTTCTCTTTGGATTCCCCTCTGTTAGGTATGCCTGAAGTGTTTGTATTATGTAGTATAATGTTAACTTTGGATTCCCCTCTGTTAACTCACTATTAAGTGAGGCTTTAAGGTTGCCCTTACAGTAGAAAACTCTCTCTTAAGGCTCGAAATCTCAGACACTCTGCCAAGATAGGCAGGTACAGAGTAGAAGATGACTCCCAGAGCTCCACAAACTCCCTACACACTATCCCAGACACTCCTGTGTTCAGTGTGCACTGCTTTTCACCTGACCTGCCACCTAGTGCCATGGACACTCTGAAGTGCATTGATGTGCTTGAAGGCAACATTGCTGGAATTCATGCACAAATTGATACACTTACATCTACTACTGAAACCTTCATTAGAACTCTCCAGTCGAACCCACCCCACCCATTTCAACCCCTAGTGCACTGAGCATGCATGCATCGCCCAATGTGCGCCAAAGTGAAGATGTGCACATTAAACCTGCTCCCCCTGCAGAATTCAATGGTGTGTGTTCCCATGGACATGCTTTCCTCAAATCCTGCAAGTTATGCATCAGTCTATGCCCAAACCAATTCATGGATGATGCTGCTAAAATCTATTGGGCCCTCATGTACATGAAATATGAGTGCGCTTATCTCTACATTGACCGTATATTATGCCAAACCAAGGAGCATGGCTCCCTTCCATTCTCCACCTAGGGGACTTTTGTGATGAGTTCATATGACACTTCTGCCCCCTCAATGAATGCCAACAAGCTGTAATGCACCTCAAATCCACTTCCTACTATCAAGCACATCGATCAGTGGATGACTACATCAATGAGTTTTGAGACCTGGTAGACATGGTGAGGTATGGGAGTGGGTTGCCCGTGGTGGTGAAGTTTTGTTGAGGTCTTAATCAGAAAATTTAAGACCAGATTGCAGAGATGTTGGAAAGATGCCCAGCAGACAACAACATAAATGCTTGGTATGAGGCTGCTTCCCTCTGTGACAAGAACCAACTCACAAATGCAGCATTTACTGCCACGACAACCTCCCGAATCGCCCCAGCTTCATTTGGGGAACCATCCACATTGTAGACAGGTATGGGGTCCAGATAGCAAGCAGGTATTGAGTTGTTTTTGTTGAACCAGGTGCAAATCAATGAAAAGGCCCATGGCACCTGAGTCCAGGAGAGCAGAGACACCAAGTACTTGCCCCGTATCTGTGGTCTGCAGCTCAATCTTCAATTCTAGGGATCATTGGGAGGGGGTGCTTGGTTAAAGGTGTGGGGGGCATGGGTGGTGGTAGGAGAGTGGATAGCCCATTGTTAATCATTGTAGATGGTACTGGCATCCATTGTAATACATTGTTAATCATTGTAAATAGTACTGGCATCTATTGTAATACATTGTTAATCATTGTAAATGGTACTGGGTCTCATTGTTAAGCATTGTAAATGGTACTGGGACTTATTGTTAATGCTTGTAAATAATATTTGAACTATTGTAAACCATTGCTAATAAATAAATAGCATTTCACTCTATTTTAAGTCATAGCAGAAAACATTGCCAAAAAATATGAATATAATTCTAGTTTATTGGATACTACAAAGTAGAATTAATGTGCATGTGTAGTTTGAGATCTGATAAATGTTAGTTTGATCTAAAAAAAAGAACACCACATACTATTTTGTGGCAGGCAATTGCCCATTTTCAGTGTCATCAATCCCTTGCTTTTTTCCCTGGTCCTCTTTGGCATCCAAGGCAATATTTAGCTGGACCAAAGTCCAAATAACATCCACCACTGCTGTTTTAAGGCGAGGCAAATCAGAATCATCATTGGAAGTATTACCTTGCATCCACCATGCCAAAGCAAGAATAACAACAAGAAAGCCATTCACTCCACCACATAACAGCTGTGACCATGAAGGGTCAGAAGGTATAAGTTGTGAGGATTCATCATCCCACCAGCCTGGCTGGATAGCCTTTCACCATGAAAACCAGTGATTGCCAAAATCTTTGATATTCTTCAACTGTGGCATTTGATCAGCTTGTAACTGCTGGCCATTCTTCAGCCATAATCCAATCTCACCAGGTTGATTCTTGGTAGGCAAATGCTAGACATTGCTACTATTAGATTGTAAATCCGTAATTAGCTAGCACTTACAGTTTTTGGTGGGTTTTCAGTCTCAAACACAACCCAGTTTTCCATTAGATTGATGCAAAACCCTTCATCCAAAATCTTCTTCAAAAAAGCAATGACAGCACTGTCTGCTTTGTTGGCTGTAGGAAGTTGGGGTACAATGATATCACCACTAGAAGGTGTGGAAGCAGAGGATGGTATCACCAATGCTGCATTTAGAATAGTTTCGGTTGCCTTCATAACAGTTAATTGGGTTGAATCCACAACATTAGAAGTTGGTGGAAACTCTGGCAACAGTGCCCTTGTCATGTTTCCAGCATTAGAAGCAGCTCTTCATTTTCATTAGCCTTATAGTCAAAGAAAATAAATATTGCTTACTTCATTTTCTTCTTTTTTGATGATTTGTTAATCAAATTAAAAATCCCTTTACCCAGTTCCAGTTCATGTAATAATTAAAGATTTCTTGCAATATTACTTGCTCATTCATTCCCATAATTAGAAAGTTTCACAGTAGATGAAGAAAAGGTAGTATCGACATCAGCAGATGCAGAAGGGGTAGTATCGACATTAGCAGGTGCAGGAGTGGCTTCATGTGAGAAACCTTCCAATGCTCTGGAATCACAAGTCTTCTTATCTATTGCAAACAATCAGCTCTGAATACTGGATGCTTTTAAGACTGTCACCATAAGCAGCTTCAAGAAACCTATCAAAGTGTGATAGAAAATCATCATTATATGAGCTTCCCGGAAACTAGGCCAATTATTGACCCTTTAATGTAGCTCCTTCATCTGAGCTATCAATTTGAAGGTTATATTCATGAGAAATGATGGGTTAAGTCACTTTCTTCTTGAGGCATCAGTCCTTCCACAATGATTGTACAAGCCCAACCTGTTTGCCAGGCAATATTCTTGGCAGCATCTTCAATTGTATGAGGGAGTATGTCAATATGGGTATTGCAAATTAGAATATAATTCAAGTCATGATGGCTGAGATTTGCAACACTTACTTTTGTAGTATGCAATTGGGATTATCGCCTTCACTATCCATGGACTTCTGGTTATGAAATGTAAAGTGATCATGATGTGTAAACTCCTTAGTCAGATTGGCTTCTTCATGTGCTTCCCACTCAGTGTTGAACTTTGGTTTAAGCTCTTCGCCATATAACTTTGCAAATGCTTGCCAGTAATGTAATAGTCATGAAGTGCTCTTGAGATTTAAAATCTTTCGAGTGCCAGAACCTGAACTTGAACCATGAATCTTATTATAAATTCAATTGTGAATTCACTGCCCAATATTATTATATGCTAAACAAAAGTTTATAAGTGTTGGACAACTTACCTTTTCGCTTGACTTGAGCTTGAGAAGTTTTGCATGCTCCTCATTTCCTTTCACAAACTCTATCTCTTTAGCAGATGGAGCATTGGCAGGCCATTTGTCATGGAAGTCTTTGTAAACTTTAGCAAGAAAGATGGGAACTGTTTTACTCTCCTGTGCTTTGTGAAACCCTGGCAAGCAGGTTGGAATGCCAGGCATGCTGCTCAGGAGTCATCCAAGCTGCTTTTGACATATTAGTGCAAATCGCAAAAATTTTTGGAGATGTGCAATGTGACAAACAAGGCAAACCCACATGATCATGCTTTGCAGCCAAGCCAAGCCAAGTGGCCTTACTGCAGTGGTGGTTTCAGAATTAAAATACATTGTAAATAGATTAATCATTGGTACAGTATTACATTAACAGTACCTACCTAATTGCATATAGGTATGGAAGATCCCATCTCCCATCATGTAACAGCTCCTGTGTCTGGGAAGGCCCACAATTGCAGGCTTCTTCGAGCACAGGAGCTGAAGATGATGATGACATTGGAACTACATTAATGGTACCTACCTAATTGGATATAGGTATGAAAGATCCCATCTCCCATTGTGTAACAGCTTCTGTGTCTGGGAAGGCCCACAATTTCAGGCTTCTTTGAGCACAGGAGCTGAAGATGATGATGATATTGCATCGTTGTCATTGGGGCTGGGATAGGGATCCACCCCATGAGCAGATGCTTGAGGGAGCAGGTGTATTTGTTGGTGGCAATAGTTAAATTAGTATCTAAAAAGTTTGTTGGTAAAATGAAAATAAAATGAGAAGGGAAGAAAGAACCATATCTGTGGCCCAGGAGATGTTGACAACACCTCTTGGGCCTTTGTTTCATGCAGTTCTGGTCCCCCCCCTCTTCATAATGGGTGCCCCCCTCTCTTTGTTATAGTTGTCCCCCCCTTTCTGCACTGTAATTGTCCCTCCCTTTCTGTACTGTAGTTGTCCCTCCCCTCTTCATTGTCCAGTTCCTCCCAGCATTGTCCCCCCTCCCCTCTGCCCACTCTGCAAGCAGGGGCTTGCAGCAGTGGTGGTGGCAGCACTACCCCCCCCAGTTGTTGGCATCATCAATCCACCTGTGATCCACCCCATGAACAGTTGCTCATGTGGTTGGAGCTGGGTGGTGTGCCTCATTGCTGGCCCTCCCCCCATTTTGTCATGCCACTCACTGGACTTGCCTGGCCAGTAACAATGCACCTGACACATGCTACAGCTACAGCTACCACTGGGCAAGCAAAACCTGGATATTCAGAGGAATTGCTTGGACCATGTGCAGTGGTGCTGCAGCCTTCACAGGCCAAGGTGGTCATGGTGGCTGCAGTACCTTTCTCGGTGTTAGTATAATGGAAATACCTAAGATACAATAAAAATTATGCTACTTGCAAGGAAAAAAACTTACCTGGGACCCAAATGGTGCTGGGCATCATTTGGGCCCTTTTGTTACATGTGGTGTTAGTACAATGTAAATACTTAAAATACTATGTTAGTTGTAAGGAGAATAATGGGATGAGAAGAAAAAACTTACCTGGGGCCCAAATGATGTCCAGGGTCATTTGGACCTTTTGTTGGTTGCCATGGTGGTGGAGCGCCGTTGTTGTACCTCGACATTGGTCTGACATCTTCAAACTTCCTCAAACTCACTTCAAACCTCTTCAAACTTCTTTGAACCTTATTCACAACTACTTCACACACCTTTGAATCTATTTGGAGCTACTTTGCACATCTTTCTATGCTCCTAAAGATTATTCATAACACATTTCACCATTTCGCACCTCTCACTACAACTTTTGGGTATCAGCGGTGATATTTAGTACCAATTCACACCCTTCCTCTAGCCTGTGTCATACTTTTTAAGCCTTTTAACAGGTTTTTGTTAGGTTTCCAGGTCAAGTATTATCACCGAATTTGTCCAACCCATACGTAGGGTAATGATACGAAGTGCTCCAAACGGTGTCTGAAATGTTGTTAGATTGCAAGATGATTCTGCTACTTTTCTTTCATCAAATCCCACATAAAGATTTAACATTCCTCCACATGATTGTCCACTAAATTGTTCTGCTAAAGGTTCAGGTATCGGTATAACACCTGAGTGCTGGATTGTTACTTGATTGAGTGGTTCGAGACTGTGGATGATTTGAAGTGATTTCACATCTTTCTTTGTGATGCAAAACCATTGTGATCGATATGAAGAGTTCGATGGCTCATATACTCCTGCTTCTATCTTCTTTTTCAGCATTTTGCAGATCTGTTCATACAAACCTGGAGGTATAGGAATGTTTTGTTTGACCCAAGGAGTATGAGGAATGACTGGGAATTTTATAGGAGGGACAAAGTCAGGGAGAAAACTTCCTTGGTCTTGTTCTGTTCATGCAAAAGCTGTTTTGTGATTTTGAATAAAATCATGCATGAGCTTCCATTCCTCTAGCCATAGAAAATTGCCAGGATAATTTTTGTTGATAATAGCTTTGCATTTGAGTGAATATTGGGGAGAAGGGATGAATAATGGTGGATGAGGATTCAGTTTTGGCATATTTTTGAGGGGGTCACCAGTGATTGTTCGAATAATGCAAAATTGGTTGGGTAGTGCAGTAACAACTGGGCGAACTTTTTGTGCAACAGATCTGTATTTTTTTTTCAATGCTGCAAAAGTCGGATGTAAGAAGTCGATGATAGGCATAGAGGGCATAGATGTCACCATCAAGGTCAATAAATATGTTTCATACTGATGACTGGCCATTAAATATAAGTTGGCAAGAATTGAAAAATAAGAAAGAGTTTTCAAGGAATTCGTGGAGTCACATATCAGGAATATTCACAGTGTGTTCAATAGTGATAGATGTATTAGAAAGATCGAAAGAGATAATGAGAGTGCACTGGTCTGTGTCCAAAATTTCATTCTCTAGTTGTGAAAATCCTCTCTGACTACCTTTCGATGCTGATTAGAATGGGGAATCATGAGGATGGCATACGAACGCATTGAATTAGGGTTATATATCATGATTGTCTGAGCTTCATTTCTGTAATTTTTAACACTGCTTTCAGTGAGCACATCAAATGGATGACTGAGTAGAATATCATAGGTGGGGTCACAAATTATGTGGACCTGCATGAATAGCATGATGCTCTCAACTTTGTAAGGCACATTTTGTGCTAGACCTAACCTTTTGTCAATGCCTCCATTAGCTGATTGAAGTGGGATATGAATCAAAGGATCATAGGTAAGGCTGAGTTTATGACAAATTTCTTTGGACATTGCGATAATTGAGGAACCAGGATCAATGATGCTTTAAATGGGATTTTTTCCATTGACATTCATAATAATTGACCTAATCAAGTGAGATTCCTTTGCAGCGATAAATGGTTCTGGAATATCACCAGGTCAAAGACTGTTACTGTGAGTTTCAAAATGATTGTCAGTTACAAAAATATCATCGTTAAGGAGATTCATAGCATTATTTCCTTGGGGCTGCTGGATGTGATGTGGAGGAACCTGTTCCTCCAATTTTATATGAACTTGTGGTGTAATTCTTTGGGGGTTAACATAATAATCAAGGTCTTCATCGAGCAAGCAAAAATGTCTTCCATTATTTTATTCTTTTGTATCGGGGCTTGGGGATGATACAAAGAACCATCTTTGGCTTTACCTTTCACAGTCAACCTAAAGTTTTGCTTGTGAGGTGGCAAATACAAATGTTTTTTTGTAGCAGCATATGGGTGAGTGTTGGGTTGCAAAGTTGTTTCAGAAGTCAAAGATGGTGCTGAAGTTGAGGTAGGTAGATTAGTTGCAGTGGATGAGATAGATGGTGTTGTTACTTGTAGAATCAATGGTTCGACTGGTGCAGAGTTTTGAGGGATTGAAGGCTGAGATGTTGGAACTGTTGGTGTGTTCAAATTAGTTCTGGCAAAGGGTCTACCACTTTGCAAAGCATATAGCTCTTGTTTGAGGTTTGCAATACAATCTTCAGCTGCTGTGGATAGTTTGGAAATTTGGTAAATGCCTCTGGATAGTGTCAAAGTACTCATCAAAGGTGTGATGGTGTACATTAGCGATGGTGTAGTGGTAGATGGAGGGTTTCATCAAGTCCATTCATCAATTATGTCCTTGATAAAATGACCAGGGATGTTTTGAGGAGTGAATCGTCCATTTGGAAAAACAATTTTTCCTTCAGTGTTCTTTTTACACTTTCCTTCATTGATATAAGACTGGAGAACCAAGCAGTTGCTAATGAAATGACCAGTAAGTCCACAGAAGATACAAATTAAATTTTTGAGCTGGTCCAAATGAAATCCACTGTTGGGTTGATGTTAGGAAACAGTCTCCTAACATGCCTATTACATAATACTATTTTTATTTTATTTTATTTCACCAAAATATGCTACAAAATGCCTATATACACATTATTTGTCAGCATGGGAATTTTCGATTTACACGCATCAATATGTACGCACATGTACGTGCATGTGTGCGTGCATCCATAATAACATACTACAATATATGTAACATAGTATATAATCCTAAAATAAATACTAGGAGACCTCAGTTGAGTTCTCTTAGGTATTCCATCCACAATTGTGGTGCGAAAAGCCTATTTCAGCCAACTGTTCTATTTTTAACCCCTCACATCAAAACCATCAAACCCCCCATCACATGTGCATGCACTGCTGCCTTCTTGTAGGCGAACCCGCATGGTCCAGCTAGCAGATTAGTGGGTGTCGCCCTAACAGTTGAGGGGTATTAGTGGGTTTGGAGCCTGCTAGAGCTGTGAACGAGTGTAGTTGCAGATTTTTCAAAGATTGCTAATAAGTCTTCTGATTTAATCTGTGTCAAAGATGTTGAGGTTGATAGTAATGCTAAAGTGCCTGAATATTGTGAACCATCTAATGATGTCCAGTCCAAACTAATTGATCCTGCTAAAACAAACTTTGCTGCTGTGTGAATATCATCAAGTGGATAGGCGTCATCTGAATAGTGGTCAGGAAATTAAAGTTTGAGTTGTTGTGCAATTTGTAACCATAAGCCTGGCTGGAAACCTCAAATGAATGCTCTGCTCTGTTCTGCTTTCAAAATTTGGCATTTAGAGAGTCGAAACTTTGTGATGTTGTAGAATGATCGGTAGTACAACCCTAAATTGCTTGCGTTAAAGATCCCCATACACAAAGATGTTCACCAATGAGCTTGTCCATGTTTAAAATTAAACATTTTTAATCATCTTCGGAAGCAGGGTATAGTCTGTGAATTGTGATGCAAAAATCCTGAAACGAAGTGCTGGTTTCATAATCTGAAATTGATTCCCAGAGTTCGGAGGTGTCAATGTCAACATAGCAGCAGGTGTGCTTCTTCATGACCTCTGAATCCATAATGTTGCAGTCTATAAAAAGTATTTCAAGCTCATTAAAATATTGACAAAGCTCTTGAGGTTGGGTAGGGTCAAATTTTAGAGCTGTGGAATGACCATGAGCTGGCATAGTTGCTTGTGTAGTCATAGATGTGACAATCTTTGGGGCAAGAGTTAAAACTTAAGTGAAGGATGGTAGATCTGTTGAAGTCATTGGAAGAATAAATGAAGGAGTAGAGGATGAGGATGAAGAAGAGGATAATGTTGAAGACAAGGATATAGGCAAAGGGAACAGTTGTCGATGTGTAGATTCTGCTTCAGAAACCAGAATTATAATATCTCCTGATTGTTGGAGAGATTCAAAGGTGTGGCAAGTCTCAATTCTAAGATTTCGAGCTTGAATTGGCCTAAGCTGGGAGATTCAAGACAGATTAAGCCATGAAATGGTTTAGAAATTCCTTGCAGTGGGCTCCAAAATGATAATATTCGATCTGGAAACCAAACAAGAACCTGCTAAAAGGCCTAAGAAGTGTAACACAGGCTAGAGGAAGAGTGCAAGTTGGTACTAAATATTACTGCTGTCACCCAAAGGTTGTAGTTAGAGGTGTGAAATGGTGAGATGTGTTGCAAATAGTTTTTAGGAGCATACAAAGATGTTTGAAGAGGTTTGAAAATGTTTGAAGTAGGTTCAAAGAGGTTCGAGGAGGTTTCAGGAGTTTCAAAGAAGTTCAAAGAGTTTGGGAAGAATAGGAATGGCTTTGAGGAATGTCGAGAAAGGAATATAGCGAATTGAAAGAGTTTTTGAGAGACAATAGGCAATATGCAATAAGTCGAGGGGCTAGTATGAAATTCAAAGAAGTTCACAATAAGTTGCAAAACTTAGAAATACAATGTGAGGTTAGGACTCAAGAGGATGGCTTTTAAATTAGATGATAATGGGAGAGGGTGACTTCTTCTCTGTTGTTCTAAGTAACTAGTACAAGTCTACATACATTTTGAAGAGATAGTACTAAAATCATGTTACCAACAAAGCAACCAGCAAAGCCATGCCCTGGACTTAGTGATGTCAATGATCCCAAAATCAAAATCTACCTCTAACACAGTGGAGTGCAGGGAGGTGGATCAAAGACAGTTACAGTAATAACAAAGGCATTATTTGGAATAAACACTACCTATGGAGAGCCAGGTAGCAAGCACAAAACTCAGGTTGACATGGCTCAGATTTATAATTCGCAATGGTGCAATGATCATGCAGCTGGACACATCTATTCTACTGCCTGCCAGAAATCGGTCTTGTCCTCCCTTGCTTGCCCCACTTGTCTTGCACTACTGAAACTCAAAGCATTCCAGAATGCACTTTCCATGCCATTGCCCGATGATAAGAACTACAGGTACAAAAATTATGCATATCAAGGGAAAAGTCATATCGATCTCTATGCCAAGTGTGCTGGATTATGTGGGATTATTGAAGCTGACATAAGTCCTTCCACTCTCAAATTCAAGTACAAGTTTTTATCTCATGACAATCAATGTTCAGGACCCAAAATCACCATACATTTGATATGTAGAAGGGATTATGTCTGGAAAATACAAGGGTGACCAATTTTTTGGGTCATTGCTCCAGGCAATGGTCATGAAGGCTAATAAGGCAGATCATGGGCAGGGGTTTCAATACTCACCTGATCCACTCAAATTCTCCCATATCATTGGAACACATAGTCCATGGGCCTATTGATCTATCAAGGACTATCTTCCACTGCCTGCACCACAGACTATTGAGTATGAATAATCAGAGCTTGGTTGTTGCTTCTCTGACCATTGTGGAGATGTCAATCAGCCCATTGTGCTTGCCCTCCTATTGGGATCCATGAACATGCATTTGATCTTGTTCATGATAACTTAATTTTACTCAAGTACAATGGCACAGTAGGACTCAATTGTGATGATACAAAGTTAATGGCAGCATTCCACCCATATGATGATCAAGAACATGATGCCCACTTCATTCTTGGGAACACTGGGGAGCTGTATCAACTTAGTGACCCAGATATATTTCAAGAGGTTCTTGATAGTGGGACACTGGAGAAAGCAATGAAGGTACATCATTCATGTGCTGTTGCCCATTGGCTATCACAGACTTCTCTTTTCAGCTTCATTTATAATGGCTGCAAGTGCCTGTCCCCAAAGTTCCAACCATGGTTGTTGCAGTGCTAAAAATTGCTAATGACCTGAGTGCAGACACAGTGATCAATTACCTATGGTAAGTAATTCAAGGTTTGTTGGAATGCAACATCAACATTCAGTCATATGCATGTGACAGAACAGCTTTGAGTGTTCTGTGCAAAAAAACTACTTGAGGCAAAGGCCACAAGCGTAATCACCCACAAGATTCCCCATCCTGGCATCAATCACCACCCAATCACAATATCAATTTTCTTTTTTGATGACCATCCTATTGCCAATATCCAGGATCCAAAACATGGACTCAAGACTTACTGCAACAATATATTTTTAGGTGCCCAGATCATCACATTTCCCCACCATGTTGTCATGTACTCGCAAGTGCATGCAATAGCCTTTGAGGGTGGGCCTTTATACCACTGTAATGTAGAAAAGCTTGAGAGACAAGATGAAAATGCTGCCACTTGCCTTTTCTTAGAGGTGACACTCAAATGGCTTAATAATAATCACTCAAAATAACTGGGCCTTGTTGTTTACCTATTTGTTTTTGAGGAACTGATTGATGCATACCAAAACCATCATATATCTATTATTGCACAAGTATAGATGGTCTTCCAGGAATTCTTCTTCTTTATGGAACTATGGGAAAGCTTTCTGGATATGGCAGGGTATGCAAAATATTGGCACTTCCTGTCGCATGAGGCTTGTGATATCACCCAAATCCTAATTTGTGGACTGCTAAAACTTGTCTTCATCTACCATGATCATGTACCACCAGGCACATGAGCTCTGCTTTTTTGGCTCCTCACAAGTGAGCCCTGCAAACATGTTTATGGCCTTGCTCAGAAGATCATGGTCAATTTCAACTGGCTTAACTCCTTTTACATATTTCCAAAGCTGTATGTCCTCCTGCATGAGTCTGTGTTCTCTGACAAGTTTTCCAGTGGGAAAGCACTTGCTAGTGGCTACAATCACACATACACTAATAATTGAGAGATTGATTTTGTTGCCCTTTCAATATTTTTGAGCAATGAAGAGAATCAATCTGCCTGACAAGCATATGGTGAAGCAAAAGATTTGTTTGCTTTGCTTGGTGTCTCTGCTTCCCCGCTTCAAACAGCCATGGCTCCATGTCTTCCCAGTCAGTATTCAGAGTTGGTTTATTGACCCATTAAATCCTGGCCACATTGAGAGGTTTGATGATCCTGCCAATTTGGACACTGATGATAAAAATGATAAAGATGCACTCCTATTTGAAGAAAGTGATGATGAAGAACCTAGCATTCAAGAAGTTCTGGATTACCTTCAAAATGTTGCACAATCTACTTGAGGTGAAGATGAGGAGATTATAAATTATACCTATGCAATGGTCGCTATCAGTGTTGATGAGCATATTACGATGTATGTTTTTCATCTTGACTCCTTGCTGTGACACATAACAGTAACATGCCACATTATTGCAGAAATTCTCTTTCAGAATTAGATGGGGAAGCTATTGCAAAAGATCTTGCTCATGATGCAGCCATGATTGTGGAATTTCTTGCTGCTTGTCTTCCCCCTCCAAATGTTGATGAAACAACTGCAATATCTGATTCTCACATGTCTGATACAGCATTTTTGGATATGGATGAACTTGTCAAGATATGTTTTGCATGTCAGGCTAAGCAAGCACTTACAGGAGTGTGCACTAATGTTAAAGCTGGCATCATGGCTAGGTTGCTGGCAATGAGACTTTGAAAAGAAGGAAATTTTACCCCCCCATGTGCCATGTGCACATTGAATTCAATCTTCTTGGAATAGGCCTCCATTGCCTGGTGGGTAACTGGAATCATAACCATTTAATCAGGGATCAACACATTAAAAATGAATAAAAAACACTATTACATTACATCAACCTCCTCAACAAGAAGAGCCAACCTAGCATAAGGCTACCTGACTCCCAAATTTTGGCATACTCAAAAACCCAGGTTTGAGTTTCAAAATGGGAATGCCACTTTATTTGTATATATTGATTGTATAAAGATCAACAACACATGATTGTTGATCTTCAGCATTTCACTCTTTTTCATATCAATATCGACCCTGCTGCTGCAGCCGACCTATCATCCATCATGAACATTACATGCAACCAAGTCCTCAGCCAGATAACATCATCCTGTTGGCCAATGCCACATCTTGGCTGATGCCATGTATTGACCAATGCCATGTCTTGACTGATGCCATGTCTTGACTAGTGCGATGTCTTGCTGGTGCCATGTCTTGACAGTGGCCATTTGAAAACTGGCAATATTTAATCATTAGATACAACACAGCAACGTTCAATGTAGATACAATAAGAATGTCATGGTCTTGGCATCACATCAGTGAGCATTGGCAGGGGGATCAACATCATTGTCATGGTCATGAGACAATGGTCTGATTGGAATCTTTAAGAATCTGCATTCGAATGATTCCAGATTAAACTCCATCCTTTCCTTCAAGGTTGCATATGTCTTCAAGGTGACATCCTGCTGTTCCAACTTTTCAACCTCAGCCATGTAGAGACAATGACTGGCATCCTTATACGATGTGCCAAGCTGGTTTTGCAGGGCTTTCACTTCAGCATGGCAGTTCAACAGCTCTCTGGCTGTCAATGTCTGCAACAGGATCAACTATAGTCACAGAAATGAGGACCATGACACCTACTGGGTCGGCTGGTAGCATGAGCTGGTTTTGGGCCAACAGATGGTATGGTTAATCAGTCATCTTTTCAGACTGAAAAATGATGATTAGTGAGATGATAGAGCATCGGAAGCAAATATGGCATTGGCCAGATACACAGCATTGGCCAAAGACATGGCATTGGCCAAAGGCATGGCATTGGCCACTGGCAATGACATTTGAACTGAAGAAAATCTTATCTTCCCATGTGCCATATGCACTTTGAATTCTACTTTCTTGCGATAGGCCTCTATTGCCTGGTTGGTAGCTGGAATCATGAAATGGAGCACAAGATAGTGCTGCCCATTGTTGCTTTGAATAGGGACATAGCCATCAGGAATATCTGCCTGGCTTTCTTCCTGATTGCTCATTGTAGAGGGATGGATGTAGGAAGAGAGATGATAACACTATCATGGTCAATCAGTGATCAGAGATCTATCAATGAGAGATTATTTAGTTGGCAATATTTGACCCCCCATGGCCAATCTCACTGTTGTCAATCCCCCCATTGTTGATTCCCACATTGCCGATTCCACTGTTGCTGATTCCACCACTAATGCTTTTTTCCTTGCCCTTGCAAGATGGTAGATTGTAATCAAGATAATTGTGTTTACATTATAGGGTAGATATAATTGGCATTTGCTGATCTAAATGCATTGTCAGCCCTCAATTCTAATTCTTGCCAAAAAGCCTGCTGGCAATTAGCATAGGCTAGTCGGCCAGGAAGGGTATTCTCGGACTGCAAGGCTGACTGCCACCATTGGCTGTGATAGATAAAATCTCACACATTCCACTGCATTTCATATGTGACCAGTAAAAATTCCTCTTTCCATCTATTTCTCTGAGCCCATGATCAAAGCCAGTGTACTCTCCTGACTAATAAAACTGTTAGTGTAACAAATATGAATGGCCACAAAATACATTTACATTCCCAGAATTGAGTGGCATCGGCATCGGCATTGCTGTGCTGTACTGTTTGGTAATGACACCAGTTTGATTGTGGGCATTATGCCAAATCCAGGACAGGTGAAGATTAGTGGAGTTTGGTGCATTTGGCTTCAGAATAGCTGTGCTAGCATTGAGGTCATCCTTCGTTAACCACTGAAACATACTTGATGTCTCAGCATCACAATTTAGTGCCACCAGTCGGCTTCAGCAATGGTTATACATTTGGGCATGCAAGGCAATTTTGTTAACCATATCCTGGACAATGGCTTGTGCTCAGGTGCAAACTCCCTTTCTTGGCACTGCTCAAATGATGTGTAATATTGAAATGATTTGTTGGCAATGAGCTCCCACAACTGATGCAGCAGTCGCCTTGCCTGGTTCTTCCTGAGGTTAATCTTCACATTAGCAAATTCTCCATCATGTGGGAGGTATACTTGTTGCTCCTCAACTGGAATAGTGTTTGTGTCAGCCAGAAGAGATGAAGCTGAAGTCTCTTCATCAAAGGGTTCTATGTCATCAAAGTTCTCAAATTCAGGATCATTGTCATGGGTGATTCAGGAGGGAACAATGTCATGCTTGGCAATGTTGGCAGCATTTTGTAAATGTGTTAAGGTTGCCATATGAGATGTGAGAGCTGCTCTTTCCTGTTCAATGGCTTGCATGTCAGAAGCATGAGGTGCTTTACCAAGTTGATGGACTTTGGCTCGTAATTGAATCCTGGTGCAGATCAATGAGGGATTGTGATACATCAATCTTGGTAGGAAGTATGACCCACTGCATTTGTTCAAAAACAATAGCAAAATCAATCCACTGCTCAACCGCTGATTGAATGAGTGTCGATGCTGTGGCCATTCCCAATGCTGATCCTGGTCCCAGTCCCATTCCCATTCCCGATGCCAGTTGCAATTCCTGAGTGGCATACATATCCATTACCCTTACATCTGTTAGCCTTAGCATTTCTGCTGTGGTGACTTCAACCTCCCATCGTTCGACTGCTTATTGACTGAAAGCTGCTGTTAGTTCTGCATGGTGCTTGCCGAGCTGTGTGGATATCTCAAGGGCTTCTTGAGATTTTGTGCACAGTGTGACTGTCATGCTGAGCATTTTCTTGTAAGTTAAATCTGTAGCATGATCGTCAAGCATTTCAGCCCGATGTGGCAATGTCACTGTTTTGACTGTTGGAAAAATGGAATTTAGCGATGACCACAAAGAGTTGAGTATTTCCCCTGCTATAATGCCAGACCCTGGAATGAAAGATGGAGCATAGTAAAAAAAGCATTTATCCTTGTGGCCATGAACATGCAAAAATTTAATGGCTTGGTCAATGCTCAAGCTGGCCAACAGATGTGCACCAATATGCTCCTGAATGTGGATGATGTATTGGCAGACAATGTTGTAAATGAGCATCACTCCCTATTGATAATCAACCCTAGTGGTTTTCAGGGCGTGGAGGAAAGCAAAGTCGACATTCATTTGCTGTTCTTTACAGAACAAGTCCACCAGTGCATTGGGTGCATAACAGCCATGCCATGCACATGCAATGGCCACTACTCCAGTCCTATCACATGCCTTTGATGCCAAAAAAGCATTTGCAATGGCTTGAAATTTATTTTCACATGGAGCCTTTTAAAAACCTGTGTATCCCAATTGGAACCAGCATTGGGAATGGCACCAGCAGCAGTTATGGCATCAGCCACCGCAAAGTGAAGTGTACCTACCATGAATCATTCTATGGCAGCTTGGAGGAATTTCTTGTATTCAGCCTGATTTGGGGCTATCCCAGCTCCATCCCATAGCCATACATCATCATTGGAGTTTTTCTGCTGGACATGGTCAGCTTTAAAATTGCCATCGGCCACAAATATGTGTTTAAATACAAATCTGAGAGCCATAGTATCATTTTGTATGCAACTTGTACAATCAAGGCATATAGTCACCCACTGGTTCACATCATCCTTCCAATGTTCTGGTATATTTATGCCTGCTTGAGGACAGGCTAGACAGTAATTGGCAAGTGATCCTGGTTCAGGATTTAATGGATCTTTTTGATTGCGTCCATACCCTGCCCACTTCAATCTTTTCATCCAATGCCATAAGTGGAACATGCACTGAAGCTCATGGTAGAGGTTGACCACTTCGGCAGGCCTCATGGGCAATGTTATGCACCAAATCAGCTGGTAAAACTGATAGGCCAATGTCTTCAATTCCAGATTACAGAGCCAAAAATGGTCTAGAATTGTTAGGAAACAGTCTCCTAACATGCCTATTACCTAATACTATTTTTATTTTATTTTATTTTATTTTATTTCATTTTATTTCATTTTATTTCATTTTATTTCATTTTATTTCATTTTATTTCATTTTATTTCATTTTATTTCATTTTATTTCATTTTATTTCATTTTATTTCACCAAAATACGCTACAAAACGCCTATATACACATTATTTGTCAGCGTGGGAATTCTTTATTTACACGCATCAATATGTACGCGCATGTGTGCGCGCGTCCGTAATAACATACTACAATATGTGTAACATAGTATATAACCCTAAAATAAATACTAGGAGACCTTAGTTGTGTTCTCTTAGGTATTCCATCCACAATAGTGGTGCGAAAGGTCTATTTCAGCCAACTGTTCTATTTTTAACCTTCGCATCAAATCCATCAAATCCCCCCATCACGCGCGCGCCCCCCGCCGCCTTCTTAGGAGAACCCGCACGGTCCAGCTAGCAGATTAGTGGGTGTCGCCCTAACAGAAGAACACAACTCCCCTATCAGTGCGCCTTCTCTTACTCACGTGCATACGTCATTTGTCTCAGCGCGCCACATCCCTTACGCATCATTTCGGCAAGAGCCGGAATAAATTGTATATATGTATTTACCTTTGGTTTTGTAAGCCGACGCCAGGCCTCGCCTTACATTGCGAGCGCCAGTGATCGAAAGGCAGCGCTCGTCATTAGGACAGCTGCAACCAGACAACCGATCGGATCTGGTTTAGCTAAGATTTACATTACTCAATTTGGATGACTATTTTAGGTAGTTACTAGCCAAATTCAGTAATAGCCCCGAGATCAGGCACTGTTGGAAAGGTTATTGATCCGAAGTGCCCAATTGTTGACAAATAGCCGAAATTACGTGATTTGCCGTGCTTGGTACCCGAAATAACCGGATCACGTGATTCGAAATTTTGCGAAAAAATTCTACAGCCGAATCTCTACACAGCCGAAGAAGTGACTCATCACAGATTACATAATTATGACAGAACAAGCAGCTTCGAATCCTGGACACAATCCTGTTCCCACGCCCATTCTTGAAGCCAAAATTGATGCTCTAACAGCACAAATGTCCCAATTAGTGTCAGTATTAGCAGCATCCCAGCCCAAACAAGCACAAACAAATGCAGAGACAGTAGAAGATAAAGATGATGAGATGGAGGAGATGGTAGAGTGGATGTCTCAGGAGGGTGAGCATGCAGAGGAGAGGTCTGAGAGTGGAAAAATGTGTTTACCTAAATATGCGCCCCCGCAAATATTTGATGGTACCATGGAGAACACAAAATCCTTCATTAGCTCTATAGTATTGTATATTCATGGGAGAAAGCCCGAATTTCATACGACTGAGTCTAGAATTATGTTTGCTCTCTCATACATCCAGGGAGGGAAAGCACAGTTCTGGAGAAATGAAGCCATTAATCAAATTGCCACGGGATATAAACTGTTTGCAAGCTTTAGGGAATTTTTGGAGAGATTGGAGGCACAGTTTGGAGACCCTAACCCAAAGGTGACAGCGAATGCAAAATTAAAAACTATGCGCTAAGGTTCTCTGACTGCAGATGAATTTATTTTGCAGTTCAAAGCAGAAGCATCACAGACCGATATGGGAGAAGCAGCGTTGGTAGAATATTTGAAGGCAGGATTAAATCCCTCTTTATTCAAGTCTATCTATCGACTACCTTCTATGCCGGAGAGGTTGGATGAGTGGTATAATTGGGCAATGCGTCTTGATTGGCAGTATCGACAGGAACAGGCAGAATCAAAATTGATGTATGGGAATTCCAGATTTGGAAAGTCATCAGGAGGAAAGTCCGAGAAAGGAAGGACTCCTCAGGTACAAACTCCGAGGGCACAGCCACTGGCCATGGTAGTGACACCTATTGTTAAGGAGTCAGCAGCATCGATGGATGCAATGGATGTTGATTGAGTAGGGAGATGAGCTCTAGTTAAATGTTTTAACTATGGGCAATTAGGGCATATGGCTTGAAATTGTAGGCAGAAAAGGAAGATTAGGGAAGCTACAATCGAGGAAGTAAAGTTGGAGGAAGATAAGCAGAAGAATTTTGTGGAAGAGTCCCAGTATAGGTTTCCCCATTGGTGACCCAGAATCAATATAATGTATTAGTATCTGAGGAAACCCAGAGTGAACCCGAAAGAGAAATTGAAGAGTATGACTATCATCATTTATCCGACAAAGAAAAATGCCCAGCCTTATTTCTGAAGACCCCTAAATGTTTTATTCACCCAGCGCAGATAGAACCCAAAATCAGCTTGACAGTAGGATTGAAGACAGTGGACACGCATGCAGCAATTAATGTGGAGGCATTGCTTGACAGTGGTGCTACCAGGTTATTTATTAATCGATCCCTAATTACTGGAAACAGTATTCGCACGTGTAAACTGCCACAACCTATAATGGTGTACAATATTGACAGTATGATCAATTGTGGAGGAACTATTAAGGAGGAAGTGACAATGATATTGAAGTATCAGGATCATCAGGAGCAAGCCATATTTGAAGTGTGTGACCTTGGGAAAACCAATCTAATAATTGGATGTCCATGGTTACGAAAACATAATCCAGAAATTGATTGGAAAAGTGGGAAGGTACACATGACTCGTTGTCCTAAGGAATGTAATGTGTATGGGAGAGAAGTAAAAAAGGAGAAGAAGGAAAAGAAAGAGAAAGAACGTCTGAGGAAGTATTCTGTTACGATGGAGGAAGTGGAAGATGAGGATATGCCAAACAGGGAAGTTCCAATCATGACCAGTAAAGAACAACAGAAGCAGACCTTTAGGGAAATTTGTGGAGGACAGTCATGGGATAAAAATGTGGAGAAAGTGGAGAAGCCAGTGGAGGAGGACAATAAAAATACTACCCTACTCAAACCTGAATACTTTTGTATTTGTGCTATGCATCAAGGGCATTTATTGGTGGATAGCTCAGAGATGGAAATGTTGTCTAAAATCAGGCAATGTTCAGAGATGGATGATGAAGTAGTGGAAGCTGTGAAAGCTTTGAGGGGAGAGAAGAAAAGTAATATTAAAGGAGATGAATGGGTTGAAGAACAAGGGTTAGTGTTATTCAGAGGAAAGGTCTATGTACCAAAGGATCAAGATTTACAAAGGGAGATCGTACGGTTACATCATAACACACCAGCTGCTGGACATCCAGGAAGGTGGAAAACATTGGAGTTGGTGATGAGAAATTATTGGTGGCCCGGAATTTCAAAGTATGTGTTGGGGTGTGTGGATGGGTGTGACACATGCATGAGGGGAAAGAAATTTCCAGAAAAGCCTGCAGGGAAATTAATGCCGAACCCTATACCTAAAGTGCCATGGCAAGATATATCTGTGGACTTTATCACAGGACTACCTGAAGCTCAAGGATATGATGCAATATTTGTAGTATGCGACCGCTTCACAAAGAAAGTCCATATTATTCCTACTACTGCAGAAACCTCATCATTGGGCTTGGCACACCTCTATCTAAATCAGGTATGGCAGTTACATGGATTACCTGATATGGTTATCTCTGATCATGGATCACAATTTGCTTCTGCATTTATGCGAGAGTTAAATAACATATTGGGGATTCAAACCAAATTGTCTATGGCATATCACCCACAAACTGATGGGCAGACAGAAAGAATGAATCAAGAGTTGGAGCAGTACCTATGCATGTTTGTCAATCACCGACAAACTGACTGGCCCGAATGGTTGGCAATTGCCGAATTTTCCCACAATAATAAATTACATTCGGCTACTCGCATGTCACCCTTCTTTGCTAATTATGGTTATCATCCCAGAATGGGAGTAGAACCACAAAGGGAAGTCAATGTACAATCAGTGGAGGACTTTGTGTCAAAAATGCGAAAGGTGCAGGAGGAAGCAGAGGCAGCGTTGATGAAAGCACGTGATGATATGATGCGACATGTGGATCATACTCGAGCTGTTGCTCCAGAGTATAAAGTTGGTGACTTGGTATGGCTAAGTACCAACGATCTGAATATTCCATGACCTTCAAGAAAGCTTATGGAGAAGCAAGTTGGCCCATATCCGATTTCTAAAATAATTTCACCCAATGCGGTAGTGTTAAAATTACCTCAGTCATTCAAGATTGATCCTGAGATTAACATTTCCCATTTATGCCCTTACCGCCCACCCACTATTCCTGGTCAACAAACTACTCCACAGCCTCCAATAATGGTAGAAGGTGCTCCAGAATATATTGTGGAAGAAGTTTTGGACTCACGTCTTTGACGAAACAAATTGGAGTTCTTAATCAAGTGGAAGAACTACACCAACGAAAATAATTCATGGGAGCCAGAAGAGAATTGTAAGTGAGTGCGCAAGGCAATTGCCCAATTCTTTAAACATAATCCAAATGCACTATGTCACATTGCTAGAATGGTGTATGAAGGGATGAAGTTCTGGCCTTACCAAAATTTCACAGAGGGGACAGATACAATATTTTCTCGCCTGGAAGTCGAGGCCTAAAAGGGGGGTAATGTTAGGAAACAGTCTCCTAACATGCCTATTACCTAATACTATTTTTATTTTATATAGCTCAGCACAGTGGAAGTATGTGCCAGTCCAGCATTGAATGTGATAGAAGAAGTTCTGCCTGTGTGGTATGCGCATACATGTCCAGCAAAGTGTGCTTCCTAGTGAACAATCAACACATCTCCAAATTTCCCATTTATTCAGTTGACAGTGGTTGTAAACTTGTTTGTTGATGGACCATTCCTGCTGAGCCAGGGATGCTTGCAGCAATTCATCCACTCATCTCACAAACTGCAATACATAGTCCTTCTGTCTCTATCAGTTTTATATGAGCCTCAATAAGTCAATTTATGTCAGAAACTGACCATGCTGATCCATGGCTGAACTGGCTTATTGTCCACCTGAGGTTCTTGCATATCCCATTCTGGAGCAAGACCTGGATTGTCATGGATACCAGCTGAGCTCTATTCACCATGTTCTTCTGTAACCAGAGGCAAGGGAATCTTGATATGCTTTGTTTTTGGTCTATGTCTCGTGTTGACCTCAACTTCTACATGTGTAACAGTATCGACTGCATCATCATGGTCCTCATGCAGGGGTGCATTTTTCTTTGATCTTCTCTTTCTCTTGTATGGAGCTCTTGTCAGGCTCATGATGAGTGGGGGAAATCGATTGCGGTGATGGACTATTTATTTGTACTATTGGCCTTATGTGATCCTTGTGTTATCCTCGTGCTGATAATATGTTATGCCTGATGATGACAAAAATCATTCTTTCCTCTACATCAATCCTTCTCCAATGCTGCCTGAGCCATCAGAGAACCTGAGTGTGAGACAGTATCGCAAGGGGAGATATATGGTCGAAGAGCAGAGGATTATTGAGCCTTATAGAGATGCATTCCGATCACAGGAATCCAAAGCTGGCCAGTTGCAAATACTCAAGTGTGACATTCTCCCTGCCATTTTCAATTACTGGGTGTCAATTGAGAGGGCCCCATTGGATGAGGAGGAGAGTTGCCTACATGCCAAGGTGAACCATCAACTTGAAGCATGTGAAGGTTCTATTTTTGATTACATCACCAGGAACTAACAACCTGGCTTTCGAACAACTGGTGAATTATGAAGGGCTACTCATGCAAATCAAACAACTTCAAAGTGAAGCGATCAGCAGCCATTTGGGCCTTATACCAGGATTGAGTTTTGAAAGAGATCAGAAACCTGCTAGGTATTGAGAATGCCACCACAAGCACACCTGGATGGTTCCAGATGTGACTGTGAGCCATCAAGAGTGTTTTTAGCAACATGACTGCAGAGGAAAAGGTAATCCTTGAGATCGAGCAGGATAAAATGATGCAGGAAGGCTATCCCAAGCAGACAAAGTGAGGGTAATTTAATGCCATTGCCACTGCCAATGCTGATGGTGACTGACATCTCACAGACTAGCAGAGAAAAACCTGTGTAAGTATGTAGAGGAGAGTGCCTGACAACACTGGTTAGAAATGAAAGTGCTGTCTGTGACATCTACAGTCCATACTGCACCTAATGGTTTGATGGTTGTTGATGCATAAGTGAAATCTCCAATTGTGATGCCAATGCTGATGCCAATTGCAATGCCAATGCCAATTACAGTCATGACAATGTCGCCTCTTTGATGGCTACCCCTGCACAATCATTTCTGGACACCTATCATGATCATATCACAGAGCTCAAGCAGAACCTCATGAGTTATGTCAAGGCATTATGTTGATTATACTCAACCCAAAAACCCAAACAAAACCTACAAATGGCTTCGGATGGTATAACACGAGTCAGAGGAAGGGTGCGAGATGGTACTAAATATCACTGCTGATATCCAAACATTGTTTTTAGTGATGCAAAAGGATAAGGAATGTTGCGAATAGGCTTTAGGAGCATACAAAGATGTGCAAAGTAGTTTGAAATAAGTTCGAATATGTTCAAAAGAGGTTCAGAGAGGTTCAAAAATGTTGTATTAATGTCGAGGTATGTCAAGGAGTGAGTATAATGAATGTAAAGTGTTTGTTGAATGGTGATAGGTGATAGGTAATAAAATGAGAAGCGAATACGATAGTTTCGAGGAAGTTCGTGATATTTTGCAGAACTTAGAGATATGACGTGAAGATAGACTCAAGAGAACGGCTCTTAAATCAGATGATGAGTGAGAGGGTAACTTATGCTCTGTTCCCCTGTTGCTCTTTTCTTGTTCCAAGTAGCTAATACAGTCTATATACAATTTGAAGAAATATTACTAAAAGGGAAATAAGAACATGTGTAGAACACGAGGCAGTATGCACAGCAATAAAGGTATTATGAAACATAAAAGCGAATAAGAAATGATGATAAATGAAACGTACGGTGTCACCATATAGTAAGAGTATTCCTCTTGTTGTTTCAATAGATCATTGAAACCCCAAAACTGCCATTATCGTGTCCTAAATCTCTTGTTGTCTCTCTTCGTGTCCAGTAGTGCTCTATATGCAACGAAAAGGTTCCTTTCGAATGTGCAGCATGTATCAAAAGTGTTTTAAAACAACTATACAGTGGCCAATGTTGTTAGAAGTGCTGCGAAGTCATGCGAAGTGTTGCAAAATTGTCTGAAGTTGTTCGAAGTAGTGCGAAATCTTGCGAAGTAGTTCAAAAATGATTCGAAGTCGATTTAGTGGCCTTTGTAGTGATTTGGAGCATCTGTTGTAGTGTGTCAATATGATTAAAAAACCTTCTCCAGACCTTATAGCGCATAATGGACCTATCAACATGGATCAGACATTGCCTCAAGGTTGGCAATGCAACCTAACACCACCACACCACAAACCCGACTTCTGATGACTCAGGATGGGTTCCCTATCCTGCCCACACCATGGAAAGGATCACAATACAAGAAAAAAGAGCTGGAGCAATGGGTTATGTTGTATGTTGGGGAGCATTACAGTATGACAACTTCTCATGCTACAAACCATTACTTATCTCCATGCAGAACTAGCCAACAATGGATGTAGTCACCATATCCCATTCAAAGTGATTGCTGACCAAACCTCTCTATTCATCAATCCTAAATATCTCCAAGGAAAATTTAAATTCAGAGACCCACAGAACATGCACAAGAGCAGCATAGAATACTTCTTTAACCATGTTCTGCAGTGTCAAACAGTGCAGGGCCCTGAAAGAGCATTCAGGTATAAAGGAATTAAAGTGAGCAATGGGAGTGTGTCTCCTGCACACTATCCTCATAATTTAAATAGCCCTCCACCTTCCCAATGCATTTCCAAATGCAGTGGACAATGGAATGGTGATGCAATACCCAATGCTGAGTCCATCATGGGCACTGGCCTGCATCCCGATGCCAATGCCATTCATGATGCTGATGCTGATGCTGATGCCGAACCCCAAGGTCAATCAAGAAGCAGAAAAAGGGTGAAAGTGAAACAACAGCAAAAAAAACTTTGCCGATGATTGAGAGCAGAACTGGCACCCATCTCTGAACCCCCAGATTCCTTGCAACCCACAGATCCAGCTCAGTTGAGCTATGTGCAAGTCAATCAAATGACAATGGACATACTCTGCACAGCTGGTGTGACTCGACCACAGCCAATTAATGGTCTGGGTGATGGTGAACCAGAGTATGTCATTCCTCAACACATTTATGAGAAGTCCATCACACCCATATCACCTTTAAATAATAATGTAAATGATGCCCCATGCCCACTTGATCCATCACTGTTGGAAGGCAACACCACATCAATTCAAGAAAGATTGAACCAACCTAAACCTTGCTGCCTGTCTGGGTGAACTTGGACAGAGGATTCTATTGCAAGGCAAGGGTGAAGGCATTAAAACTATAAACAGTTGGATTGGCATCAGGATCAGCAATGGTAGGATTGGCAGACAGACAATTGGCAGCAGTAGGATTATTTGGTGATTGCCAGACCCCTGTGAAGAATACATTTCAACAGATGACCCCCCCATCATCTCAAATCAAGAATCAGGGACAGACATTGGCCCAACGTGCCTGCAGAACAGCTGATCACCTTGCTCAGCAAGAAGCTGTCTCTATGCAGGTCATTGGGAGAAAAAGAGTAAACTTTGCACAGTAAATCTATGATATGTGTCTCAGTAGAAGACAAAGATTGACAATAGTAAGATTTGCAGAAGGAATCAAGTGCTGAAGAGTATCTGTGCTCAGGTCCTGGGCAGTCCTGTCGAGAACAGTGTGATAGAGCATGGAATTCTCTCACCATCTTCATATCTGGGTGAGGTGGGGGGCCAGGTGACAGGTCTGCCTGAAAAATGTTCAGGTGAGTAGGCAGCATCGGTCACGAGCCAGCATCACCCAAGAGGACGACGTCTCTAGAGAGTATCTATGCTCAATGGAATTTCCTCAGCATCTTCATATCTGGGTGAGGTGGGGGGCTGGGTGACAGGTCTGCCTAAAAAATGTTCAGGTGAGTATACATGTTGAGGTCCTGGTCAGTATGGTGAGTGCTGGTCCCACTCCCAGTCATCATGCAGATCATGCAGATGGCACCAATCTGGGCTGTGTAATGCTGATCTTGATCCTGATCCTGGTAAGGCCACTGGTGCTGCTATCCCCATTGCTATTGCTGCTGCCTGAAACTATTTCATAGGCTACTGATGTCTGCATTAAACATATTACTCTTCAGTCTAGAAACCATTGTCATTCAGCCATACCTGTAATGCCGATCTTGATCCCGATCCTGGTAAGGCCGCTGCCACTGCCATCCTCTTTGCCATTGCCACTGCCTGAAACTATTTCATAGGCTACTGATGTCTGTATCAAATGTATTACTCTTCGGTCTAGCAACCATTGTAATAGTGTATTCATTTGTTACTATAATAGGTACACATATATAGATTAGAGTGTTCGACAGCGTCCACTGAACCCGTATCATTCAATACACTGTATATGTTCGATAGACCATATCATTCGACACATTGTAGCTTACCTATGTGTTCAACCCACATTTTTTCATATTTTATTTCACTCTATTCTGCCTTTACTATGACTTTCTATGATTTTATTTCTATTTTATGATTATTTTTCAGGTTTCTACATGTGGGTACATGTTGACAGTTCTATTCTTAGAAGTGGAACCACTTCTGAATGCTTATCCCTTGGGGTGACATCATTCTGCAGCTTGATCTGCCTACTTCTCCCTTTTTTCCAGATTGTGCAGATGTTGGAGGGATGCCTGGCAGATGACAATATAAATGCATGGTATAAAGCTGCCTCTCTCTGTGATGAGAATTGGCTTACAAATGTGGCATTCACTGCAGCATTCCACAATCCCACTACCACCCATTGTTAGTGTGACACCCACTTATCTGCTAGCTCAACTGTGCAGGTTCTGTGTACAAGAAGAGGCCAGATCCACTCATATGATGGGGGTTTTGATGGTTTTGATGGGAGGGGTTATTAATAGATGAGTTGGTTGAGAGAAAGGCTTTTCACACCACAAGTGTGGATGGAATACCTAAGAGAACACAACTGGGGTCCCCTAGGTGTATATTTACAGTTTATATACTATGTTACACATATTGTACAATGTTGCTACCAATGCACTTGTACATGCATGTACATATTGATGCATGCAAAATAAAATTCTCATGCTAACAAAGTGTAGTATTCTTCGGCATAGGGTAGCATGATTTGACAGAGGTCTTTACACTGCCCCATATGTTCTATACGGAATTATATGGACTCTGCATGGATCCACATGGACTCCGTGCAGATTTGCAAGCCATACAATCAACCATTTTGGCTGTGCAACAGGGTGTGATAGTCCACATGGATCTGTACAGATTAACATGGACTCCACATTGATAGGTTCATTGTGTGCTCTAAGGTCTGGGAAGGATCCCAATCATATCGAGACATTATGACACACACTCTGAACCGCTATGAACACCACGAAATCAATTTTGAACCCTTTTTGAACTACTTTGAACAATTTTGAACAGTTTCAAATGACTTTGCGAGACTTTGAACATCTTCAAACAACTTCGCACCACTTCGAATGATGTCAGCCACCATAGGACTACTCTAAAACCCTTTCGACACACACAAAACATTTGGCATGAGCCCTGCATTGCATATCGAACACTACTGGATACAAGGAGAGATGACAAAAGATTTAGAATACAATAATGGTGGTTTGGGGTTTCAATGATCTACTGAAACAATAGGATGAGTACTCTTACTATATGGCGACACCGTACGTTGCATTTATTATTAGTTCTTATTTGTTTTATGTTTTACAATACCTTTATTGCTGTGCATACTTCCTCATGTCCTACACTTGTTATATTTTCTTTTTAGTACTTATCTCTTCAAAATGTATATACACTTGTACTAGTTACTTAGAACAGCAAAGAGGAAGTTACCTTCTCCTTATCATTAGATTTAAGAGCCATTCTCTTGAGTCTTAGCTTCGTGTCATATCTCTAAGTTCTGCGAAATATCACAAACTTCTTGGAACTTTTGTATTCACTCTTCGACTTATCGCATATTGCCCATCGTCTCTCAAAAAACACTTCCCATTTGATATACTCATTCCTTGACATACCTCAACACCAGTCCGACATCTTCAACTCTTCTCGACACTCAATTCTGGGAATGTAAATGTATTTTGTGGCCATTCATATTTGTTACACTAACAGTTTTATTAGTCAGGAGAGTACACTGGCTTTGATCATGGGCTCAGAGAAATAGATGGAAAGAGGAATTTTTACTGGTCACATATGAAATGCAGTGGAATGTGTGAGATTTTATCTATCACAGCCAATGGTGGCAGTCAGCCTTGCAGTCCGAGAATACCCTTCCTGGCCGACTAGCCTATGCTAATTGCCAGCAGGCTTTTTGGCAAGAATTAGAATTGAGGGCTGACAATGCATTTAGATCAGCAAATGCCAATTATATCTACCCTATAATGTAAACACAATTATCTTGATTACAATCCACCATCTTGCAAGGGCAAGGAAAAAAGCATTAGTGGTGGAATCAGCAACAGTGGAATCGGCAATGTGGGAATCAACAATGGGGGGATTGACAACAGTGAGATTGGCCATGGGGGGTCAAATATTGCCAACTAAATAATCTCTCATTGATAGATCTCTGATCACTGATTGACCATGATAGTGTTATCATCTCTCTTCCTACATCCATCCCTCTACAATGAGCAATCAGGAAGAAAGCCAGGCAGATATTCCTGATGGCTATGTCCCTATTCAAAGCAACAATGGGCAGCACTATCTTGTGCTCCATTTCATGATTCCAGCTACCAACCAGGCAATAGAGGCCTATCGCAAGAAAGTAGAATTCAAAGTGCATATGGCACATGGGAAGATAAGATTTTCTTCAGTTCAAATGTCATTGCCAGTGGCCAATGCCATGCCTTTGGCCAATGCCATGTCTTTGGCCAATGCTGTGTATCTGGCCAATGCCATATTTGCTTCCGATGCTCTATCATCTCACTAATCATCATTTTTCAGTCTGAAAAGATGACTGATTAACCATACCATCTGTTGGCCCAAAACCAGCTCATGCTACCAGCCGACCCAGTAGGTGTCATGGTCCTCATTTCTGTGACTATAGTTGATCCTGTTGCAGACATTGACAGCCAGAGAGCTGTTGAACTGCCATGCTGAAGTGAAAGCCCTGCAAAACCAGCTTGGCACATCGTATAAGGATGCCAGTCATTGTCTCTACATGGCTGAGGTTGAAAAGTTGGAACAGCAGGATGTCACCTTGAAGACATATGCAACCTTGAAGGAAAGGATGGAGTTTAATCTGGAATCATTCGAATGCAGATTCTTAAAGATTCCAATCAGACCATTGTCTCATGACCATGACAATGATGTTGATCCCCCTGCCAATGCTCACTGATGTGATGCCAAGACCATGACATTCTTATTGTATCTACATTGAACGTTGCTGTGTTGTATCTAATGATTAAATATTGCCAGTTTTCAAATGGCCACTGTCAAGACATGGCACCAGCAAGACATCGCACTAGTCAAGACATGGCATCAGTCAAGACATGGCATTGGTCAATACATGGCATCAGCCAAGATGTGGCATTGGCCAACAGGATGATGTTATCTGGCTGAGGACTTGGTTGCATGTAATGTTCATGATGGATGATAGGTCGGCTGCAGCAGCAGGGTCGATATTGATATGAAAAAGAGTGAAATGCTGAAGATCAACAATCATGTGTTGTTGATCTTTATACAATCAATATATACAAATAAAGTGGCATTCCCATTTTGAAACTCAAACCTGGGTTTTTGAGTATGCCAAAATTTGGGAGTCAGGTAGCCTTATGCTAGGTTGGCTCTTCTTGTTGAGGAGGTTGATGTAATGTAATAGTGTTTTTTATTCATTTTTAATGTGTTGATCCCTGATTAAATGGTTATGATTCCAGTTACCCACCAGGCAATGGAGGCCTATTCCAAGAAGATTGAATTCAATGTGCACATGGCACATGGGGGGGTAAAATTTCCTTCTTTTCAAAGTCTCATTGCCAGCAACCTAGCCATGATGCCAGCTTTAACATTAGTGCACACTCCTGTAAGTGCTTGCTTAGCCTGACATGCAAAACATATCTTGACAAGTTCATCCATATCCAAAAATGCTGTATCAGACATGTGAGAATCAGATATTGCAGTTGTTTCATCAACATTTGGAGGGGGAAGACAAGCAGCAAGAAATTCCACAATCATGGCTGCATCATGAGCAAGATCTTTTGCAATAGCTTCCCCATCTAATTCTGAAAGAGAATTTCTGCAATAATGTGGCATGTTACTGTTATGTGTCACAGCAAGGAGTCAAGATGAAAAACATACATCGTAATATGCTCATCAACACTGATAGCGACCATTGCATAGGTATAATTTATAATCTCCTCATCTTCACCTCAAGTAGATTGTGCAACATTTTGAAGGTAATCCAGAACTTCTTGAATGCTAGGTTCTTCATCATCACTTTCTTCAAATAGGAGTGCATCTTTATCATTTTTATCATCAGTGTCCAAATTGGCAGGATCATCAAACCTCTCAATGTGGCCAGGATTTAATGGGTCAATAAACCAACTCTGAATACTGACTGGGAAGACATGGAGCCATGGCTGTTTGAAGCGGGGAAGCAGAGACACCAAGCAAAGCAAACAAATCTTTTGCTTCACCATATGCTTGTCAGGCAGATTGATTCTCTTCATTGCTCAAAAATATTGAAAGGGCAACAAAATCAATCTCTCAATTATTAGTGTATGTGTGATTGTAGCCACTAGCAAGTGCTTTCCCACTGGAAAACTTGTCAGAGAACACAGACTCATGCAGGAGGACATACAGCTTTGGAAATATGTAAAAGGAGTTAAGCCAGTTGAAATTGACCATGATCTTCTGAGCAAGGCCATAAACATGTTTGCAGGGCTCACTTGTGAGGAGCCAAAAAAGCAGAGCTCATGTGCCTGGTGGTACATGATCATGGTAGATGAAGACAAGTTTTAGCAGTCCACAAATTAGGATTTGGGTGATATCACAAGCCTCATGCGACAGGAAGTGCCAATATTTTGCATACCCTGCCATATCCAGAAAGCTTTCCCATAGTTCCATAAAGAAGAAGAATTCCTGGAAGACCATCTATACTTGTGCAATAATAGATATATGATGGTTTTGGTATGCATCAATCAGTTCCTCAAAAACAAATAGGTAAACAACAAGGCCCAGTTATTTTGAGTGATTATTATTAAGCCATTTGAGTGTCACCTCTAAGAAAAGGCAAGTGGCAGCATTTTCATCTTGTCTCTCAAGCTTTTCTACATTACAGTGGTATAAAGGCCCACCCTCAAAGGCTATTGCATGCACTTGCGAGTACATGACAACATGGTGGGGAAATGTGATGATCTGGGCACCTAAAAATATATTGTTGCAGTAAGTCTTGAGTCCATGTTTTGGATCCTGGATATTGGCAATAGGATGGTCATCAAAAAAGAAAATTGATATTGTGATTGGGTGGTGATTGATGCCAGGATGGGGAATCTTGTGGGTGATTACGCTTGTGGCCTTTGCCTCAAGTAGTTTTTTTGCACAGAACACTCAAAGCTGTTCTGTCACATGCATATGACTGAATGTTGATGTTGCATTCCAACAAACCTTGAATTACTTACCATAGGTAATTGATCACTGTGTCTGCACTCAGGTCATTAGCAATTTTTAGCACTGCAACAACCATGGTTGGAACTTTGGGGACAGGCACTTGCAGCCATTATAAATGAAGCTGAAAAGAGAAGTCTGTGATAGCCAATGGGCAACAGCACATGAATGATGTACCTTCATTGCTTTCTCCAGTGTCCCACTATCAAGAACCTCTTGAAATATATCTGGGTCACTAAGTTGATACAGCTCCCCAGTGTTCCCAAGAATGAAGTGGGCATCATGTTCTTGATCATCATATGGGTGGAATGCTGCCATTAACTTTGTATCATCACAATTGAGTCCTACTGTGCCATTGTACTTGAGTAAAATTAAGTTATCATGAACAAGATCAAATGCATGTTCATGGATCCCAATAGGAGGGCAAGCACAATGGGCTGATTGACATCTCCACAATGGTCAGAGAAGCAACAACCAAGCTCTGATTATTCATACTCAATAGTCTGTGGTGCAGGCAGTGGAAGATAGTCCTTGATAGATCAATAGGCCCATGGACTATGTGTTCCAATGATATGGGAGAATTTGAGTGGATCAGGTGAGTATTGAAACCCCTGCCCATGATCTGCCTTATTAGCCTTCATGACCATTGCCTGGAGCAATGACCCAAAAAATTGGTCACCCTTGTATTTTCCAGACATAATCCCTTCTACATATCAAATGTATGGTGATTTTGGGTCCTGAACATTGATTGTCATGAGATAAAAACTTGTACTTGAATTTGAGAGTGGAAGGACTTATGTCAGCTTCAATAATCCCACATAATCCAGCACACTTGGCATAGAGATCGATATGACTTTTCCCTTGATATGCATAATTTTTGTACCTGTAGTTCTTATCATCGGGCAATGGCATGGAAAGTGCATTCTGGAATGCTTTGAGTTTCAGTAGTGCAAGACAAGTGGGGCAAGCAAGGGAGGACAAGACCGATTTCTGGCAGGCAGTAGAATAGATGTGTCCAGCTGCATGATCATTGCACCATTGCGAATTATAAATCTGAGCCATGTCAACCTGAGTTTTGTGCTTGCTACCTGGCTCTCCATAGGTAGTGTTTATTCCAAATAATGCCTTTGTTATTACTGTAACTGTCTTTGATCCACCTCCCTGCACTCCACTGTGTTAGAGGTAGATTTTGATTTTGGGATCATTGACATCACTAAGTCCAGGGCATGGCTTTGCTGGTTGCTTTGTTGGTAACATGATTTTAGTACTATCTCTTCAAAATGTATGTAGACTTGTACTAGTTACTTAGAACAACAGAGAAGAAGTCACCCTCTCCCATTATCATCTAATTTAAAAGCCATCCTCTTGAGTCCTAACCTCACATTGTATTTCTAAGTTTTGCAACTTATTGTGAACTTCTTTGAATTTCATACTAGCCCCTCGACTTATTGCATATTGCCTATTGTCTCTCAAAAACTCTTTCAATTCGCTATATTCCTTTCTCGACATTCCTCAAAGCCATTCCTATTCTTCCCAAACTCTTTGAACTTCTTTGAAACTCCTGAAACCTCCTCGAACCTCTTTGAACCTACTTCAAACATTTTCAAACCTCTTCAAACATCTTTGTATGCTCCTAAAAACTATTTGCAACACATCTCACCATTTCACACCTCTAACTACAACCTTTGGGTGACAGCAGTAATATTTAGTACCAACTTGCACTCTTCCTCTAGCCTGTGTTACACTTCTTAGGCCTTTTAGCAGGTTCTTGTTTGGTTTCCAGATCGAATATTATCATTTTGGAGCCCACTGCAAGGAATTTCTAAACCATTTCATGGCTTAATCTGTCTTGAATCTCCCAGCTTAGGCCAATTCAAGCTCGAAATCTTAGAATTGAGACTTGCCACACCTTTGAATCTCTCCAACAATCAGGAGATATTATAATTCTGGTTTCTGAAGCAGAATCTACACATCGACAACTGTTCCCTTTGCCTATATCCTTGTCTTCAACATTATCCTCTTCTTCATCCTCATCCTCTACTCCTTCATTTATTCTTCCAATGACTTCAACAGATCTACCATCCTTCACTTAAGTTTTAACTCTTGCCCCAAAGATTGTCACATCTATGACTACACAAGCAACTATGCCAGCTCATGGTCATTCCACAGCTCTAAAATTTGACCCTACCCAACCTCAAGAGCTTTGTCAATATTTTAATGAGCTTGAAATACTTTTTATAGACTGCAACATTATGGATTCAGAGGTCATGAAGAAGCACACCTGCTGCTATGTTGACATTGACACCTCCGAACTCTGGGAATCAATTTCAGATTATGAAACCAGCACTTCGTTTCAGGATTTTTGCATCACAATTCACAGACTATACCCTGCTTCCGAAGATGATTAAAAATGTTTAATTTTAAACATGGACAAGCTCATTGGTGAACATCTTTGTGTATGGGGATCTTTAACGCAAGCAATTTAGGGTTGTACTACTGATCATTCTACAACATCACAAAGTTTCGACTCTCTAAATGCCAAATTTTGAAAGCAGAACAGAGCAGAGCATTCATTTGAGGTTTCCAGCCAGGCTTATGGTTACAAATTGCACAACAACTCAAACTTTAATTTCCTGACCACTATTCAGATGACGCCTATCCACTTGATGATATTCACACAGCAGCAAAGTTTGTTTTAGCAGGATCAATTAGTTCGGACTGGACATCATTAGATGGTTCACAATATTCAGGCACTTTAGCATTACTATCAACCTCAACATCTTTGACACAGATTAAATCAGAAGACTTATTAGCAATCTTTGAAAAATCTGCAACTACACTCGTTCACAGCTCTAGCAGGCTCCAAACCCACTAATACCCCTCAACTGTTAGGGCGACACCCACTAATCTGCTAGCTGGACCATGCGGGTTCGCCTACAAGAAGGCAGCAGTGCATGCACATGTGATGGGGGGTTTGATGGTTTTGATGTGAGGGGTTAAAAATAGAACAGTTGGCTGAAATAGGCTTTTCGCACCACAATTGTGGATGGAATACCTAAGAGAACTCAACTGAGGTCTCCTAGTATTTATTTTAGGATTATATACTATGTTACATATATTGTAGTATGTTATTATGGATGCACGCACACATGCACGTACATGTGCGTACATATTGATGCGTGTAAATCGAAAATTCCCATGCTGACAAATAATGTGTATATAGGCATTTTGTAGCATATTTTGGTGAAATAAAATAAAATAAAAATAGTATTATGTAATAGGCATGTTAGGAGACTGTTTCCTAACATCAAACCAACAGTGGATTTCATTTGGACCAGCTCAAAAATTTAATTTGTATCTTCTGTGGACTTACTGGTCATTTCATTAGCAACTGCTTGGTTCTCCAGTCTTATATCAATGAAGGAAAGTGTAAAAAGAACACTGAAGGAAAAATTGTTTTTCCAAATGGACGATTCACTCCTCAAAACATCCCTGGTCATTTTATCAAGGACATAATTGATGAATGGACTTGATGAAACCCTCCATCTACCACTACACCATCGCTAATGTACACCATCACACCTTTGATGAGTACTTTGACACTATCCAGAGGCATTTACCAAATTTCCAAACTATCCACAGCAGCTGAAGATTGTATTGCAAACCTCAAACAAGAGCTATATGCTTTGCAAAGTGGTAGACCCTTTGCCAGAACTAATTTGAACACACCAACAGTTCCAACATCTCAGCCTTCAATCCCTCAAAACTCTGCACCAGTCGAACCATTGATTCTACAAGTAACAACACCATCTATCTCATCCACTGCAACTAATCTACCTACCTCAACTTCAGCACCATCTTTGACTTCTGAAACAACTTTGCAACCCAACACTCACCCATATGCTGCTACAAAAAAACATTTGTATTTGCCACCTCACAAGCAAAACTTTAGGTTGACTGTGAAAGGTAAAGCCAAAGATGGTTCTTTGTATCATCCCCAAGCCCCGATACAAAAGAATAAAATAATGGAAGACATTTTTGCTTTCTCGATGAAGACCTTGATTATTATGTTAACCCCCAAAGAATTACACCACAAGTTCATATAAAATTGGAGGAACAGGTTCCTCCACATCACATCCAGCAGCCCCAAGGAAATAATGCTATGAATCTCCTTAACGATGATATTTTTGTAACTGACAATCATTTTGAAACTCACAGTAACAGTCTTTGACCTGGTGATATTCCAGAACCATTTATCGCTGCAAAGGAATCTCACTTGATTAGGTCAATTATTATGAATGTCAATGGAAAAAATCCCATTTAAAGCATCATTGATCCTGGTTCCTCAATTATCGCAATGTCCAAAGAAATTTGTCATAAACTCAGCCTTACCTATGATCCTTTGATTCATATCCCACTTCAATCAGCTAATGGAGGCATTGACAAAAGGTTAGGTCTAGCACAAAATGTGCCTTGCAAAGTTGAGAGCATCATGCTATTCATGCAGGTCCACATAATTTGTGACCCCACCTATGATATTCTACTCAGTCATCCATTTGATGTGCTCACTGAAAGCAGTGTTAAAAATTACAGAAATGAAGCTCAGACAATCATGATATATAACCCTAATTCAATGCGTTCGTATGCCATCCTCATGATTCCCCATTCTAATCAGCATCGAAAGGTAGTCAGAGAGGATTTTCACAACTAGAGAATGAAATTTTGGACACAGACCAGTGCACTCTCATTATCTCTTTCGATCTTTCTAATACATCTATCACTATTGAACACACTGTGAATATTCCTGATATGTGACTCCACGAATTCCTTGAAAACTCTTTCTTATTTTTCAATTCTTGCCAACTTATATTTAATGGCCAGTCATCAGTATGAAACATATTTATTGACCTTGATGGTGACATCTATGCCCTCTATGCCTATCATCGACTTCTTACATCCGACTTTTGCAGCATTGAAAAAAAAATACAGATCTGTTGCACAAAAAGTTCGCCCAGTTGTTACTGCACTACCCAACTGATTTTGCATTATTCAAACAATCACTGGTGACCCCCTCAAAAATATGCCAAAACTGAATCCTCATCCACCATCATTCATCCCTTCTCCCCGATATTCACTCAAATGCAAAGCTATTATCAACAAAAATTATCCTGGCAATTTTCTATGGCCAGAGGAATGAAAGCTCATGCATGATTTTATTCAAAATCACAAAACAGCTTTTGCATGAACAGAACAAGACCAAGGAAGTTTTCTCCCTGACTTTGTCCCTCCTATAAAATTCCCAGTCATTCCTCATACTCCTTGGGTCAAACAAAACATTCCTATACCTCCAGGTATGTATGAACAGATCTGCAAAATGCTGAAAAAGAAGATAGAAGCAGGAGTATATGAGCCATCGAACTCTTCATATCGATCACAATGGTTTTGCATCATGAAGAAAGATGTGAAATTGCTTCAAATCATCCACAGTCTCGAACCACTCAATCAAGTAACAATCCAGCACTCAGGTGTTATACCGATACCTGAACCTTTAGCAGAACAATTTAGTGGACAATCATGTGGAGGAATGTTAAATCTTTATGTGGGATTTGATAAAAGAAAAGTAGCAGAATCATCTTGCAATCTAACAACATTTCAGACACTGTTTGGAGCACTTTGTATCATTACCCTACCTATGGGTTGGACAAATTTGGTGATAATACTTGACCTGGAAACCTAACAAAAACCTGTTAAAAGGCTTAAGAAGTATGACACAGGCTAGAGGAAGGGTGTGAATTGGTACTAAATATCACTGCTGATACCCAAAAGTTGTAGTGAGAGGTGCAAAATGGTGAGATGTGTTATGAATAATCTTTAGGAGCATAGAAAGATGTGCAAAGTAGCTCCAAATAGATTCAAAGATGTGTGAAGTAGTTGTGAATAAGGTTCAAAGAAGTTTGAAGAGGTTTGAAGTGAGTTTGAGGAAGTTTGAAGATGTCAGACCAATGTCGAGGTATGTCAAGAAGTGAATATAACAAATAGAAGTGTTTGTTGAGAGGCGATGGGCAATGTGCAATAAAACGAGGAGTGAATACGATAGTTTGAAGAAGTTTGCAAAATTTCACAGAACTTAGAGATATGATGCATGAATAAGACTCGAGAGAACAGCTCTTAAATCAGATGATGAGGGAGAGGGTAACTTCTTCTCTGTTTTTTTAAGTAACTGGTACAAGTATATATACATTTTGAAGAGATAGTACTAAAAAGGAAATCTAACATGTGTAGTACACAAGGCAATATGTGCAGCAATGAGGACTTTGTAAATCATAAAACAAATGATAAATGATAAATGATTGAAATGTACAGTGTCCCCATATTGTAAAAGTACTTATCTCTTTGCTTCAATATATCATTGAAGCCTCTAAGTGCTATTATCATGTCCTAAGTGCTATTATCGTGTCCTAAGTCTCTTGTCATCTCTTCTCGTGTCTGGTAGTACTCGATTTGTGATGAAATGGCTCGTTCCAGTTGTGCAGCATGTATCGAAAGGGTTTTGGAACAGCTATATGGCAGCCAATGTCATTCAAAGTGGTGCGAAGTCATTCAAAAGGATTCAAAGTGTTGCTAAATTGTTGGAAATTGTTCGAAAATGGTTCGAAGTCAATTTCGTGGTGTTTGTAGCAGTTTGGAGCATTTATCATAATGTGTCGATATGATTGGGAGCCATTCCAGACCTTAGAGTGCGCAATGGACCTATCATCAGTTCCAATCTTACATGACAACATCTCATCCTACAGCCTGAAATACCTCATATCACTATTCCTTACATTGATGACACACCAGTTAAGGGCCCAAAATCAGAATATCAAACAATTGGCAGATTCTACAAAATGATTCCTGATAATCCAGCCATTTGACATTTCATCTGGGAGCACTTTAAAAACTTAAATCAACTAGTTCAACGCATGAGGTACTATGGAGGAACCCTCTCTGGTTCTAAACTCTATCTTTGTGTCCCTGAAATAATTGTTTTAGGGCATCAATGCAACATCAAAGGTCATATGGCTGATCCCACTCGCATTGCAGCAACCGGCAGCAGGAACAGCATCACCTGCCGGAATGGCCATGGCAGTGGGAACAGGAATGGCCATGGCCAAGAAGGCATCAATGGCAGTGGCCAAGAAAGAAGGGACGGCAGCAGCCCAGAAATGAGGAATGGGAGCAGCAAAGGCAAAAGCACCAGGAGTGGCAGTGGCAATGCCAATGCCAACAAGGAGAGAAGTGGCAGCGGCACGGGCCAAGATGTGGGCCCAACCAGAAGCATCAGGATCAAGAATTCCTGCCCCTGCCAAGCATCCAATACTGCCAGTCATCACAGTGACACACAGGTTGTGACAGGTGGAGAGTAGCAAGGGATCAGATGAGGATTTGAATGAGGAGATGGAGAGCAATGCCAGTGCCAATCCCAGGATGGAGCAGAAGTGGCACAACAAAGCAATCGAGGGATGAGCACCACCCCAGCTGAGGGAGTTTGCGAATGATGCCCTGTGCATAATGTGTCAAGCTTAGGCATCAGTGTTGGGATCAGGTGAACGGCAAAACTGCATGCTACTTCTGTGGGAAAGGGAAAGTTTGGTGCAGTCCAGAGGATGTGGATCGAGTGCCAAAAATGAAGAAAGCAAAAGGATTGGCAAGACGAAAAGCAAAAAAGGCATGATTTTCCAGTGAAGACAGTGCAGAGGAATCATCTAGGCAGTTCACTGCAAGAGAAAAAGGAAAATCCAAAAGTGAGTTCTTCCATATCATGACACATAAAACCACTAACTAACATGTATACCTATAGCTGTGGAACAGGATATCAACATGGCTGATCCTGAGCCTGAGCTGACTGCCCCCCCTCCCCTGATGGCCAACCCCTCCCCCGTCAACTCTGCCCCCCTCACTGGATGTCAATACCAACTGGAAGAAGCCATGTACCAGCATGCATGGTGGAATGAAGAGTCAGTGCAAGAGTCCTGACTCCATGTACAAGAACTCTGGAACATGTTTCACTTGCTTCAAAACAGAGTGAACAACATGGAAGGATACCATGGGTTGCAGGCTGGCACACAGCCCATCATGTTATACAATGGTTACATGGCTGGGCAGGTGGGTCACCTCGAGAGGACTTTAAGCAGGAGGGCAGAGGTGTATTGGGAAGGAAGGATCGATGCCAAGGAAGTCGATGCCGCTCCTGCTCCCGCTCCAGGTCCAGGTCCCACTCCGAGTCCTGCTCCCATTCCTGCTCTGAGTCCCACTTCTCCCACTCCCCCTCCCACTCCTGCTCCCATGCCTGCTCCCATGCCTGCTCCCATGCCTGCTCCCATGCCTGCTCCCATGCCTGCTCCCATGCCTGCTCCCATGCCTGCTCCCACTCCTACTCCTGCTCCTGCAGCTGGGCCCATGCCTGCTCCAACTTCCACTCCCGATGCTGGTCCTGTTCCCGCTGCCATGGAGAAAGATGAAGAGATGGCTGAGTTGGATGGTGAAGAGGGCCTGGCCATACTTAAAGAGGTTGCCAGGGAACAATCCTTGGCAAGTGCCCCCCCCATCCAAATTATTCCCACCACGCCACAGGATTCTCACAAAATTGTACAGCCCACAACACATATGGCCCCATGACTCCCTCTCCTCTTCCCCCCAATGTCACTCAGTGAGCCTGAGCCTGCCACCCCATCATCGGTAGTTGATGTCATCACCTCACCCTGGCTGTCCCCTCCCCCTGGACATCTGCGCCAATCCCCATGTGGGCTGACCCCTGGTCCATCTGGACTACCTTCCAGAAGTACCACCCCTGAGCCTAACCCAAAAAAGAGAGCAGCCACACCTGAGGACAGAGGGAAGATGAAGTGAGGCAGAAAAGAGTAGATGTTATCCGGCATATACATAAAAGTGGTGTTAAATTTTTTTTGCACATTACATAGCAATTTAGTTGTAAATCTACTTTGTAAATTTTACTTTTTTAATTCACTGCCTCCTTCCAACAGCCTAGGTTGAAATGGCTTCCTGCTGTGCAAGGTCATCAGCTGTCCTTCGGATAGGTCATGCCCATGCTGAGGTTGATGTATTTTGAGATGATGGTGGAATCATCTGTTGAAATACATCTGGTGCAGAGGGGATATGGTAGGCACCAGCTGCTACCAATTCTGGTGTTGCCATTGCTGATCCCACTGTTGCCATTGCTGATCCCACTGTTGCCATTGCTGAATATTGGTGTTGCCATTGCCAATCCTAAAGTTGCTGATCCTAAAGTTGCCAGTGCCAAGATTAGTATTGCCGTTGCCACTCCCATTGCTGCTGCCAATTTTGATGCTGGCCAATTCTGGGAATGTAAATATATTTTGTATGTACTAACATTTTTCATAGTCAGGTGACTACATTGGCTTCATTCACAGGCTCAGAGAAATCGATGGAAAGAGGAATGTCTACTGGTCACATATGAAATGCATTTAGATCAGCAAATGCTGATTATATCTCCCCTTTGTGACTGAAAAGGGCCTGTATTATGTAAACATGATTCATCTAAACACAATTATCTTGATCACCAACCATGACCAGTAACACTATGTCAAACAAAACTCTCTCAATCTTCAACCCTTTTGCTTTGCAATTGGGCCCAAAACAGCAAGTCCAAATCCAGACACAAGAGATCATTTGGTACACAGAGTCCTGATTCTTCTCTATGCTGAGCTTGTATGTATCTTTCCTAAAGGAAGTAAGTATACATACATCACTGACATATGACAGATGTATGTCATGTCGTGCATCAGCATCAGCACCTCCATTGGCCTTATGATGGAGGTGCCAATCCTTCTTCAGTCCTTGGCTGACAGTCTTGCCAATGTCGATTTGGACCACCTACCCCTTGGATTCCATCCATCTCTCTTGGCCATGTTGGATGATGGTGTTGCCACTGATGATCCTAGCTGTCTGGTGGATTCCTATGTATGTGATTGGTGGAGATGCAATAGTGAACCAGCACCAGGGCAGATTTTTGCCAGTGACACCATGGATAAATGCCTTGATAGCTATCTCCAGTATATCCCTTCCCCTCTGCTCACTGGCTCACTACCCAACGATAGCCAACCAGCAGACAATGCTGCTGATGGCTGAGCCAACTGCCAATCTTGCATCGACCTGCGGGCTCTCATTGGGTATATGTTCAATGAAGCATGTGGGATCCATGACTTGGTAGATGACTGTGAATCGTTAGCAGAGGCTGCCATAAATGCAAATGTCTGGAAAGCAGCAGGGTTTCACCGGCTTCATGAGCTAGCCCTGCTCAAGGAGCTTCAGTCTGAACCATGGAAGTTAACAATGGCAGCGGCAGTGGCATCCACCCAGGAACACACTAGGAGATGGTCAAGGCAATTGGCAACAAGAAGACAATCGGAACTGGTATCTGCACATGCACAGGCAGAACTCGAGCACCTGAATGCTCTTTCCCCCTTCTCCCACAAGTGGACCTGGGGTGTTGACATCACAGAGAGTGATGTTTTGGCATCTAACCCATCACCAAAGACCAAATATCATTCTGGGTATGCTCAGTCTCTGGCCGATGGTGCATACAATAAGAATAAGGAGTGGTCAATCACAGCCAGTCTCCCAACCTCCATTTCTGGTGCCTATAGTTCACCACCCGCTGTAACTGGTATCGATGCTGGTATTCATTTTTCAAATGCTGGATTTTATAATTTGTCACATTCTGCTGCTGTTCCCAATGCCACTGCTGTCCCCACTGCCACCCCCACTCTTGATGCCAATGATCCAGCTGATAATCTTTATGCTGATGCACACATTGCCCTTGCCCAGCCCACGGCCTCTTATGCTGCTATGTTATGGGAAGGGGAGGATGATGCATCAGAAGATGCTGATCAGCATACCACATTTCAGGCAGCCATGGCTTGGCAGGTTCATCATTCATCATCACCATCTTCCCACACTAGTTCTCCAACTGGCTTTGATGCCGCTGCCTTTTACCTTGAAGATTCTCATTTTCCCTCTTCATCTCCCCCTGCACCTTCCCTTTCAACTGCTTTCCCCACCGCATCTGATGTGGCTGATGTTTTTTTCTCATCATCAGAGACCCATTCAGAGGCTGATTCAACTGGCCCCAATGCAGTTTCTGATGACAATGGTTTCCAAACTGGGTCCCCCAGCACCTCACAGATAGAGAACCCCACTCCATCTCACATCACACTCCCGATCTTTAGTCATGCAGACTTCAGTTATGTTGATGACACTTGGTTGCCTGGCTCTGATGATATGATGGACACTAGTGAAAATGAGTGATAGCTTTCTTCCTATAGATATATGGTGCTTTAATTGGTAGACCAATAATATATACCTTTAAGGCCAATGTTTACAGCAATTGCTGACCCCGGCCCCAGCCCTGACACATATGCCGATGCCGATGCATTGTCTGATGCTGTCTCATAGGTCACCAATCTGTACACCACATTCTTAATATGTCTAGTGTGGTACAGCAAGAATTGAATAGTGCATTCATTTGTTGCTATAGTACATACATATATATACATAGAGTCCTCCACCGAACCATGCCAGGGCGATGTTGATCACATAGTGGCCTAATGTTGATGCCACTGCCTAATGCCGATGCTGCTGCAGCCCTATTGGGTTGCTGACCAGCATGCCAACCCAATTTTGCAGGCCTGCACACTGCAATAAATGAATTATTGCATAAACATGGCTTTTACCAAATTTATCATACACCAATTTGCATGCAGACTCCATGCAGACTACACATAAACTACTACATAAATGAGATTAATTTGCAATGGGTGATACCTGTAATGCCGATCTTGATGCTGATCCTGGTAAGGCTGCTGCCGCTGCCATCCCCATTGCTGTTGCCACAGCCTGAAACTATCTTATAGGCTACTGATGTCTGTATTAAATGTATTACTCTTCAGTCCAGTAACCATTGGAGAGAAAAAGCAACTTATTTGAGGACCCTGGCAAGTGGAAGCTAAGTATTCACCCAACACATTTTATGCATCATGTGACTAAATTGACTGCTGAAGTCTGGAAACTTGCAGAGGAACACATGCATGATACAAAACATTACCTTGAGGCAAGCAAGGATTTTCGATGCACACCAAAATGTCAAGCTCTGGGTAGCAACAGCTGCACAATCAATGTAACAACTACTGTGAAGCCCCAGGGAACTACAAATAATACTGCCAACCTCTGCACGAAACCCACACATCTCACAGACAATGAACGTTCCTTTTTGCACAAGCATCAGGGATGCATGAAATGCTGCTGTGGGTATGATACCCCTTTCCCCTCACATCCCCTCTGTTAGCTCACTATTAAGGGAGGCTTTAAGGTTGCCCCTACATTGCCCAATCTCCATGCATTCTTGCCAGTAAGATTGAATGATGGTCATGTATGATGTGAGAAGTCTTTGATGAAACACCAATAGAAGTTGATGAAGCCCAAAAAAAATTGCATCTTTTTCTTGTTCACAGGTGTGGGCCAAGCCATAATGCTAGTGACCTTGACAGTATCCATCTCTACCTGTCCATATGAAATGATCAAGCCCAACTATTTAGTCTTCTCAAATTTGCCCTTATCATGATGGAGATAGAGCTTGTGTTGTTGAAGCCTCTCTAGATAGAAGAGAGAAAGCATGGGCAGTCCTCCTATTGACATGATCAACAAATTCATTGGACAGCTCCTTTGACTTGATATTTCTGACCCAACCAATTGTAGGCTTGCTTTGTGCTCCAGGAGAAACTCCAGTCTGAACAATGCTGCCTGGATTAGCAAGCTAACAAGAATTTGAATCAAGATAATGAATATTAGAATAAAATGCTTACCTGCATGCTCTTGCAATACTTTACATTATCTTTGATGAGATTTTCCATGCAATGAAGAAGTGCTGGATGGCCAACAAAATTCCAAATAATAACCATCACCAGCTCCTGTGCTCCCTTATCATAGACAATAATAGTATCCTGCTCTCCAAAATCCTTCTAAAGTTTCTTAGGATCAACAAAAAATAAAGGATAGTGCCTGTGTCTGGGATCAGGCTGCTTTACTGTTTCAATGTACTTCTTCCATCTGCTCAATTGCCAAAAGATTCCACCATCCAGTGGTATTTGGATGGGTAAGGGGTTTTGAGCTTGGAAACATATACAACTCAAATCTTGCCCAAAAAGGCCAAATTTTCATCATCTGTCCAATCCAAACTGATCAAGGTACTGAACTGCCTCTTTCTGAATCAGTTCTGCAGGAAGTATTGCTGCCACTGGTATAATGCACCACTGATGTGATGGAAGAGATTATGTGACTGGTTATGGTTGCCAAACCAGGCAGTGAAGATGTCAAACTGCTTTGCAGGTTCCTTGCCATTAAACCAATCAAAAGCACCAGGCAGGGATTCCTGGAGGTGGGAGATAAAGATTGCTTTTCTAGCAGGAGATGTCGCAATTTCCAGCAAATCGAGAAGATTAGAATCTTTTTTTACAGTGGTAAAGATTGCAGATTGCTCAGCTCTTGCTTTCCAATTCTTAGACATTGTGGATAGGCAGATAGGTTTGGTGATTAGATGTGGTATTTACAGGGGCAAGTTTACAGGGGCAAGTTTACAGGGGCAAGTTGTCAGCAACACACCTGACCATCAAGCTTACTAATTAGTTACATATCTAGGGTGGCTGATGTGTTGCTAATTGTTGTCATTGTCATGGGGGGTGCTGTACCTCTCTCAGTGTTAGTACAATGTAAATAAATACCTAAAATACTATGTTAGTTGTAAGGGAAAAAAATGAGATGGTAAGAAAAAACTTACCTAGGGCCCAAACAACATCAGGCATCATTTGGGGCCTTTTGTCATTTGTTGCATTCCACAGTAGTAAAGCATTGTACTAACACTGAGAAAGGTACTGCAGCCCCCATGGCAATGACAATGGCAACAATACTTTACTACCATGAAATGCAACAAACAACAAAAGGGTCATTTGGGGCCTATGTAAGTTTTTTCTTACCATCTCATTTTTTTCCCTTACAACTCACATAGTATTTTAGGTATTTAACATTGTACTTACACTGAGAAAGGTACCACAGCCCCCATGACAATGACAACAATGATGGCAATGGCAATGGCAATGACAACAACAACAATGACAATGACGACAATGACAGCCACAACAACAACAACAACAACAACAACAACAATGACAATGACAATGATGACAACAATGGCGCTCCACCACCATGGCAACCAACAAAAGGTCCAAATGACCCTGGACATCATTTGGGCCCCAGGTAAGTTTTTTCTTCTCATCCTGTTATTCTCCTTACAACTAACATAGTATTTTAAGTATTTACATTGTACTAACACTGTTACGAGAAGGTGTGGGAGTTCAATTTTCTTATTGTTACTATTGTTCTGCCGTTCGGGTTCTCTCATGCTATTGTTCGTTCCCCATTGTCTCGTCGACGCGCACCCTTACGATACGCTTTTACCTTCTCACGTTAGCGTAATATACTGCGGATGCTTATTGTTCTTATTGTCCTTATCGTCTCTCCATTCTTATCTTCTCTATTGTTCTGTTAACATGACTTGTATCTACGATCTACACCTGTAGTACTTATACGATGAATGTACGACTGGTCAATCAGCTTGACCTAGTCATTTCTACACTCTTAACCTGGTGCGATCTGAGTCCTTGCTCAACCATTGCTTACGAGCTTCGGCGAACTGAACTTCTATCTCGACGTCGTCACTCACGAGTCTTGACTTATCTTTGATCTAGGAGTATTGACTTTAACAAAAGGTCAAGCTGATTTCTACTCTGCCGACTAAACACAGTCTAGGCAGCCCACTTACACGACGACATCATTCTTACGAGAATCATCCGACCGCTCCCCACCAAACGCATAATGGCAGCTCCATCTACTCCCACCGCTCCTACTGCACCCGCCACTCTCCCCACCCGCACAGCCGAGATCAAGATGAGAGCGCCCACTGACTACTCGGGAGATAGAACTAAAACGATGCTCTTCCTACTCGAGTGCGGAGCCTATGTTGACGCTAACGCAGCCGCATTTCCCGATGATCGACACAAGATCCTGTTTATGCTCTCATATATGAACGGAGGGACGGCAGGGCCGTGGAAACAGGCTTATTTGGAAGAGAGATATATAGAATCGAAACCCTGGGACTCGTTCCAGGAGTTTATCGCAAAGGTGTGCTCGGCATTCTCGCCGATCGATGATGCGGGGAATGTGCGAACGCAGCTGAGAGCGCTGTCGCAAGGAGGAAAGGGAGTAGATGAGTATATCGCCCAATTCAAGACCCTTGCTTACCACACAAAAATTAAAGAAGACGCCGCTCTGATTGAATACTTCATCGACGGGCTCAACAGCAAGGTCCTCGACAAGGTCTTTGGAATGGAGAACCCACCCGACACAATCGAAGTGTGGTACACCCATGCAGCAAGGGCCGAGGGACATCTGAGGAGAGCAAAGGTGATAAAAGAGAGAACATATAGCAAGGTAGGGGGAGGAGGAGCAAGCAGCTCTTCAAGGGACCCCAACGCCATGGACATCGACGCGACACGCCTCTCTTATGCAGAGAGGGTAAAGCACATGAAAGAGGGAAGATGTTTCATTTGTCATAAAACAGGGCACAGAGCCAGCGACCACAAGGGTGGGAAAGAACCACCCGCCAAAGAAGAAAAGAAGACCGAGATGAAGAAAACGTCTCGAGAACATTATACTAAAATCCGAGCGCTCATCAACGAGTTGGAGGAAAAGCAGAAGGAGGAGGTATTGGACTTGATGGTGGAGGAGGGTTTTTGAAGTGGCGGCCTGCATCGGCAGCAGAGCCTGCCAGAATAATCATCTCAAGTGTATTGGTAGCTAACGTGAGCAAACAATCCATGCACATCCCAGTTTACTGCTTGTTAAACGACAAGAAAGCCAAAATACCCGCCCTGATTGACTCAGGGGCGGGAGAAACCTTCATTGATCACTGAGTAGTCCAAAAACTCGGACTACAGAAACACCCGCTCAGCAGGAAAATCCTCGCCAAAAACGTTGATGGGACGCTAAACAAGAACGGAACTATCTCACACTACGTCATCATCGACACCGAGATCAGAGGAAAGGGGGAGAAGATCAGAATGCTGATTACAGGGCTGGGAAACGAGATGATGATCTTGGGATATACCTGGCTCCAACGACGAAACCCCGCCATCGATTGGCAGACGGGGACCCTCACGGACAGACGGACCGAAAGGTCCATTATGGGAAAGATCCGGACGATGATCGAGCGAAGTCGGACCACAATTGGTAAGCAGAGTCTTACTATAGATGACAAGGAGCCACTTGTATCGAGAGTAACGTTGAGCCCGACTCTCGAGAGGCTACCTAAAAGGAGTGCTGGGGAGACCTTTGGGAAAACCCACCTCGCCGTCGCCGAGCACGTGAAGAGTAGGCTCGGGGCGGTTCATCTCGCAAGAGGACTCTGTGCCACGGACGAACTTGAGGAAAGCGGATCACACACGGCAACGGACACGGCAAAGGACATGGTAATGGATGCCCACCCCGAGATCGATCCACCGATCTCTACACCGGACGAACCCAACTTCGGCTTATCACTTAACGGAAATGACGATGGAACGGATGCTCTATTTGCTTACATCCAGGGGGAACCAATGATCGGGGTATTCAGAACCGAGGAATCCCCCCTCACAATCGAACACGACTACATCCCCCCGAATTACCAGAAACTCAGGCACATCGCGCGTATCACTCGATCTCGATCGACCGGCAGATTCGTCTTCTCTCATACTACCCACATCTGAGCCAAGACCTCCGTCTCACAGAGGCTCGCTCACGAGAAGGAGGATGGCAAAGAGAAACAGTCACTCGACGACCTGCTCCCCGATAAGTATAAGGAGTATTGAAGCGTGTTCAAAAAAGCAGCATCGGAAAGGTTTCCCGAATCGAGACCATGGGATCACGCGATCGAACTCAAACCGGACTTCATCCCGAAAGACTGCAAGGTCTACCCTATCACCCCGGCAGAACAGAAGAAATTGGATGAATTCATCGACGATAACCTGAGAAAAGGATACATCACCCCATCCAAATCCCCTATGGCATCGCCATTTTTCTTTGTAGCAAAGAAGGACTCCGACGCCCTCAGACCATGCCAAGACTATCGGTATCTAAACGAGGGAACCATCAAAAACTCATACCCACTGCCATTGATCGGCGATCTGCTGGATAAGCTGAAAGGGGCGAGATGGTTCACCAAATTGGACATCAGATGGGGGTATCACAATGTCAGGATCAAAAGGGGAGATGAATGGAAGGCAGCATTTAAGACCAACAAGGGGCTGTTCGAGCCCAAGGTCATGTTTTTCGGCCTCTGCAACTCCCCGGTGACTTTCCAAGCTATGATGAACGATATCTTCAGGGATATGCTGAACGAGGGATGGCTGGTAATATACATGGACGACATTCTCATTTTCTCTAAAGACAAGAAAGAACACGAAGAGAGAACGAAAAGAGTCTTGGCGAGGCTTAGGGAAAACGATCTGTACCTAAAACCGGAAAAGTCTAAGTTTGATGTACAGGAGGTCGAATTCCTTGGCTTGATCCTGCGACCGGACCAATTGGCTATGGACCCCACTAAGCTAAGTGGAATAAGAGACTGGCCAGCCCTGACCAACGTAAAAGGAGTTAGATCGTTCCTGGGCTTCGGGAACTTCTACAGAAGATTCATCGGCAATTTCGCTACAATCACTAAACCGCTAAACGACTTGACAAGAAAGGACCAGCCGTTCAACTGGACTAACGAATGCCAAAGGGCATTCGACTTACTAAAAAAGAGGTTCTCTGAGGCACCGGTATTACTGATGCCCGACACAGAGAAACCATTCGTGATCGAAAGCGACGCCTCGAAATACGCAACAGGCGCCGTACTAAAACAAACCGACTCCAACAGAGATTGGCACCCTTGCGGGTATATCTCCCACTCCGTGACAGCCACCAAGCGAAACTACGAGATCTATGATCGGGAGCTATTGGGAATAATACGGGCACTCGAGACCTGGAGACACTATCTCCAGGGATCGGAACACGCGACAACGATCTTATCAGATCACAAAAATTTAATCTACTTCAGGACAGCACGGAAATTGAATCGACGACAGGCTAGGTGGAGCCTTTTCCTGTCACAATTCAACCTAAAATTGGTACACGTCCCGGGGAAAACGATGATCCAGTCTGACGCCTTATCACGGAGGGGAGATCACATACCAGATGTCGACAATGATAATGATGATATCACCCTACTGAAAGACGAGATCTTCACACGGACCATCGATACCGAGCTAAAGGAAGTGCTAACTGAAAGCATGATGAGAGACGACTTGCTTAAGGAGATAGTAAGAGCAATCAAAGAAGGAGGAACGCCACCGATCAAGTCAGCGGTAGAAGATTGGAAGATGGAAAATGATGGGACGGTCTTTTTCAAAGACCGATGCTACGTCCCGGATGACAAGGAATTACGAAGAAAAATCGTGGAAAAATACCACGATAACATACTCACAGGGCACCCCGGACAATTTCAGACTTTGGAACTGGTGCGGAGAGACTACTGGTGGCCAGGAATGACCATATTCATTCGGAATTACGTCGACGGCTGCGCCACCTGCCAGCAGATGAAAGTAAACACCCACCCAACAACACCGGGACTATCCCCGATCAAATCAACCTCCACTCGACCATTCGCGCTAGTAACAATGGACTTCATCACTGATCTCCTGATAAGCGATGGATGTGACACAATCATGGTCGTGGTAGACCATGGACTTACTAAGGGGGTAATTTTCATCCCCTGTAACAAAAGCGTAGACGCATTGGGAGCAGCCGACCTCTATCTCCACAACGTGTTCAGGAGATTTGGCCTCCCAGATAAGATTATCTCTGACCGAGACCCACACTTCACGTCGAATGCTTTCCAGGAACTGGGGAGACTTTTGGGGATAAGATTAGCGATGAGCACGGCCTATCACCCACAAACCAATGGGGAAACTGAGAGGGTGAATCAGGAACTCGAAATCTACCTCTGAATCTTCTGTGCTAACAAACCTTCACAATGGAAGAGCCACCTCACCACCGCCGAGTTCACACATAATCAGAAACACCATTCGGCCATCAAGAACACCCTGTTTTACATAATGATGGGAGCACATCCTAGGGCCATCCCCATGACTTACCTAAAAATGAACGTGCCGGCTACTGAACAGTGGATAGCCGAATTGGGAAACATACGGCGGGAAGCCCTAGCAGCTCATGAACTCTCCCGACAGGTGATGATTGGACGAAACGGACGGGGATTCCGTCCATTCACAGTGGGAGAGAAGGTCTGGCTCGACTCAAAAAACCTAAAATTAGGGTACCCGACTAGAAAACTCGCCCCCAAACGCAAAGGACCCTTCCTTATCACGCGGGTAATTTCACCCCATGCCTATGAACTAAGGCTTCCCTCCCAATGGAAAATCCACCCAGTGTTCCACGCCTCTCTTCTCTCACGCTTCAAGGAAAACGAGACCCACGGACCAAACTTCCTTGCCCCACCACCGGATCTGATCGAAGGAGAACAAGAACACGAGGTTGAGGCTATTTTGGCACATAGGGGGGCAGGCAAGAGAATTCGATTCCTGGTGAAGTGGAAGGGATACAGCATGGCGGAAAACACCTGGGAACCAGCGATCCATTTAAAAAATGCTGCTGAACTGTTGGGAGAATACAAGACCACCCACAACCTCTCACAATCATGAGCCGCCCTCTGCATTTCTTTATGAATGTCACACCCGACCCTGACCCAGTCAGGACCTTTGAACTTATCCTTAGCTTCGTCCGAGACACGGACGGCATCAGAAATGAAGAAAGACTGTTATCGGTAACCCAAGACCGCGCGCTGCTCCACAGCACCACGCAAAACCTCTTTGAGACATACAGAGCCATCTCACGCCTGCAGCGCATATTCCGACGATTGACTGAGGAAGCGTACTACCTCGATCTGCTCCCGCTCATGAGGAGCCTGGATGAACAAGCGCTCCGCTACGGACCTGGAGAGCGGGTCCCGACACCTCAACAAATCTTTATCATCGAACCGCTGAGTGACGAAGAAGAAGAAGAGACACCGATGACCACGTCCCCACATCCACCCCTTCCACCATATGTACCACGATCTCCACCCAGAAGAGCACCTACCCCCTATCCTACCGAAACTACCACCGAGCATGCACCCGCACCACCTTGGATGCGAAACTCAGTCTGCTCTACCTGCGCTCGAGTAGGTCATTTTTCGTCTCACTGTCCTGAATATCAGTGCCCCCACTGCCGACGATGGAGACCAGAGCACTCCGGGCTCTTCTGTCCAAACAACCCAACACGAGACATGCCGCCACGTCATCGCACCACTTAGAATCCAACCATGATGACTTACAACTTCTATGTCGCTATCATCCTCGGCGCCATTTTTGGCGCGTGCATTCTTATTATGACACTCTACTATATGCTAATTCTTTTTAAAATCATCTCCACCCCCCCCCCCACCCCCCACGACTCATCACCTTCATCACTGGCACCTCTGTGCGGTTCGCCAGGGAAGAAGACATCGAACTCCCCACTCGAGTTTACATGCACGACACCCCCACCCCTACAATGTTCTCTACGTTCTCCGCAACGACCAGCGACACGCCGTCCTTCGACCCGATGCAGACGATGAGAGCTTAGTTTTGGATGGAACTCGAAACCATGGAGAGGAGCTAATGTTACGAGAAGGTGTGGGAGTTCAATTTTCTTATTGTTACTATTGTTCTGCTGTTCGGGTTCTCTCATGCTATTGTTCATTCCCTATTGTCTCGTCGACGCGTGCCCTTACGATACGCTTTTACCTTCTCACGTTAGCATAATATACTGTGGACGCTTATTGTTCTTATTGTCCTTATCGTCTCTCCATTCTTATCTTCTCTATTGTTCTGTTAACATGACTCGTATCTACGATCTACACCTGTAGTACTTATACGATGAATGTACAACTGGTCAATCAGCTTGACCTAGTCATTTCTACACTCTTAACCTGGTGCGATCTGAGTCCTTGCTCAACCATTGCTTACGAGCTTCAGCGAACTGAACTTCTATCTCGACGTCGTCACTCACGAGTCTCGACTTATCTTTGATCTAGGAGTATTGACTTTAACAAACACCACATGTAACAAAAGGGCCCAAATGATGCCCAGCACCATTTGGGTCCCAGGTAAGTTTTTTTCCTTGCAAGTAGCATAATTTTTATTGTATCTTAGGTATTTCCATTATACTAACACCGAGAAAGGTACTGCAGCCACCATGACCACCTTGGCCTGTGAAGGCTGCAGCACCACTGCACATGGTCCAAGCAATTCCTCTGAATATCCAGGTTTTGCTTGCCCAGTGGTAGCTGTAGCTGTAGCATGTGTCAGGTGCATTGTTACTGGCCAGGCAAGTCCAGCGAGTGGCATGACAAAATGGGGGGAGGGCCAGCAATGAGGCACACCACCCAGCTCCAGCCACATGAGCAACTGTTCATGGGGTGGATCACGGGTGGATTGATGATGCCAACAACTGGGGGGGGTAGTGCTGCCACCACCACTGCTGCAAGCCCCTGCTTGCAGAGTGGGCAGAGGGGAGGGGGGACAATGCTGGGAGGAACTGGACAATGAAGAGGGGAGGGACAACTACAGTACAGAAAGGGAGGGACAATTACAGTGCAGAAAGGGGGGGACAACTATAACAAAGAGAGGGGGGCACCCATTATGAAGAGGGGGGGGACCAGAACTGCATGAAACAAAGGCCCAAGAGGTGTTGTCAACATCTCCTGGGCCACAGATATGGTTCTTTCTTCCCTTCTCATTTTATTTTTATTTTACCAACAAACTTTTTAGATACTAATTTAACTATTGCCACCAACAAATACACCTGCTCCCTCAAGCATCTGCTCGTGGGGTGGATCCCTATCCCAGCCCCAATGACAACGATGCAATATCATCATCATCTTCAGCTCCTGTGCTCAAAGAAGCCTGAAATTGTGGGCCTTCCCAGACACAGAAGCTGTTACACAATGGGAGATGGGATCTTTCATACCTATATGCAATTAGGTAGGTACCGTTAATGTAGTTCCAATGTCATCATCATCTTCAGCTCCTGTGCTCGAAGAAGCCTGCAATTGTGGGCCTTCCCAGACACAGGAGCTGTTACATGATGGGAGATGGGATCTTCCATACCTATATGCAATTAGGTAGGTACTGTTAATGTAATACTGTACCAATGATTAATCTATTTACAATGTATTTTAATTCTGAAACCACCACTGCAGTAAGGCCACTTGGCTTGGCTTGGCTGCAATGCATGATCACGTGGGTTTGCCTTGTTTGTCACATTGCACATCTCCAAAATTTTTTGCGATTTGCACTAATATGTCAAAAGCAGCTTGGATGACTCCTGAGCAGCATGCCTGGCATTCCAACCTGCTTGCCAGGGTTTCACAAAGCACAGGAGAGTAAAACAGTTCCCACCTTTCTTGCTAAAGTTTACAAAGACTTCCATGACAAATGGCCTGCCAATGCTCCATCTGCTAAAGAGATAGAGTTTGTGAAAGGAAATGAGGAGCATGCAAAACTTCTCAAGCTCAAGTCAAGCGAAAAGGTAAGTTGTCCAACACTTATAAACTTTTGTTTGGCATATAATAATATTGGGCAGTGAATTCACAATTGAATTTATAATAAGATTCATGGTTCAAGTTCAGGTTCTGGCACTCGAAAGATTTTAAATCTCAAGAGCACTTCATGACTATTACATTACTGGCAAGCATTTGCAAAGTTATATGGAGAAGAGCTTAAACCAAAGTTCAACACTGAGTGGGAAGCACATGAAAAAGCCAATCCAACTAAGGAGTTTACACATCATGATCACTTTACATTTCATAACCAGAAGATGCAGGAATGGTACAATTCAGCCAATGAAACCACCAAGGAAAATGTAGAAGAGTTTTGGCAGGAGTATAAGTCCATGGATAGTGAAGGCGATAAATCTGGGCCATCATGACTTGAATTATATTCTAATTTGCAATAGCCATATTGACATACTCCCTCATATAATTGAAGATGCTGCCAAGAATATTGCCTGGCAAACAGGTTGGGCTTGTACAATCATTGTGGAAGGACTGATGCCTCAAGAAGGAAGTGACTTGGCCCATCATTTCTCATGAATATAACCTTCAAATTGATAGCTCAGATGAAGGAGCTACATTAAAGGGTCAATAATTGGCCTAGTTTCCAGAAAGCTCATATAATGATGATTTTCTATCACACTTTGATAGGTTTCTTGAAGCTGCTTATGGTGACAGTCTTAAAAGCATCCAGTATTCAGAGCTGATTGTTTGCAATACATAAGAAGACTTGTGATTCCAGAGCATTGGAAGGTTTCTCACATGAAGCCACTCCTGCACCTGCTAATGTCGATACTACCCCTTCTGCATCTGCTGATGTCAACACTACCCCTTCTGCACCTGCTGATGTCAATACTACCTCTTCTTCATCTACTGTGAAACTTTCTGATTATGGGAATGAATGAGCGAGTAATATTGCAAGAAATCTTCAATTATTACATGAACTGGAACTGGGTAAAGGGATTTTTAATTTGATTAACAAATCATCAAAAAAGAAGAAAATGAAGTAAGCAATATTTATTTTCTTTGACTATAAGGCTAATGAAAATGAAGAGCTGCTTCTAATGCTGGAAACATGACAAGGGCACTGTCGCCAGAGTTTCCACCAACTTCTAATGTTGTGGATTCAACCCAATTAACTGTTATGAAGGCAACCAAAACCATTCTAAATGCAGCATTGGTGATACCATCCTCTGCTTCCACACCTTCTAGTGGTGATATCATTGTACCCCAACTTCCTACAGCCAACAAAGCAGACAGTGCTGTCATTGCTTTTTTGAAGAAGATTTTGGATGAAGGGTTTTGCATCAATCTAATGGAAAACTGGGTTGTGTTTGAGACTGAAAACCCACCAAAAACTGTAAGTGCTAGCTAATTATGGATTTACAATCTAATAGTAGCAATGTCTAGCATTTGCCTACAAAGAATCGACCTGGTGAGATTGGATTATGGCTGAAGAATGGCCAGCAGTTACAAGCTGATCAAATGCCACAGTTGAAGAATATCAAAGATTTTGGCAATCACTGGTTTTCATGGTGAAAAGCTATCCAGCCAGGCTGGCGGGATGATGAATCCTCACAACTTATACCTTCTGACCCTTCATGGTCACAGCTGTTATGTGGTGGAGTGAATGGCTTTCTTGTTGTTATTCTTGCTTTGGCATGGTGGATGCAAGGTAATACTTCCAATGATGATTCTGATTTGCCTCGCCTTAAAACAGCAGTGGTGGATGTTATTTGGACTTTGGTCCAGCTAAATATTGCCTTGGATGCCAAAGAGGACCAGGGAAAAAAGCAAGGGATTGATGACACTGAAAATGGGCAATTGCCTGCCACAAAATAGTATGTGGTGTTCTTTTTTTTAGATCAAACTAACATTTATCAGATCTCAAACTACACATGCACATTAATTCTACTTTGTAGTATGCAATAAACTAGAATTATATTCATATTTTTTGGCAATGTTTTCTGCTATGACTTAAAATAGAGTGAAATGCTATTTATTTATTAGCAATGGTTTACAATAGTTCAAATATTATTTACAAGCATTAACAATAAGTCCCAGTACCATTTACAATGCTTAACAATGAGACCCAGTACCATTTACAATGATTAACAATGTATTACAATAGATGCCAGTACTATTTACAATGATTAACAATGTATTACAATGGATGCCAGTACCATCTACAATGATTAACAATGGGCTATCCACTCTCCTACCACCACCCATGCCCCCCACACCTTTAACCAAGCACCCCCTCCCAATGATCCCTAGAATTGAAGATTGAGCTGCAGACCACAGATACGGGGCAAGTACTTGGTGTCTCTGCTCTCCTGGACTCAGGTGCCATGGGCCTTTTCATTGATTTGCACCTGGTTCAACAAAAACAACTCAATACCTGCTTGCTATCTGGACCCCATACCTGTCTACAATGTGGATGGTTCCCCAAATGAAGCTGGGGCAATTCGGGAGGTTGTCGTGGCAGTAAATGCTGCATTTGTGAGTTGGTTCTTGTCACAGAGGGAAGCAGCCTCATACCAAGCATTTATGTTGTTGTCTGCTGGGCATCTTTCCAACATCTCTGCAATCTGGTCTTAAATTTTCTGATTAAGACCTCAACAAAACTTCACCACCACGGGCAACCCACTCCCATACCTCACCATGTCTACCAGGTCTCAAAACTCATTGATGTAGTCATCCACTGATCGATGTGCTTGATAGTAGGAAGTGGATTTGAGGTGCATTACAGCTTGTTGGCATTCATTGAGGGGGCAGAAGTGTCATATGAACTCATCACAAAAGTCCCCTAGGTGGAGAATGGAAGGGAGCCATGCTCCTTGGTTTGGCATAATATACGGTCAATGTAGAGATAAGCGCACTCATATTTCATGTACATGAGGGCCCAATAGATTTTAGCAGCATCATCCATGAATTGGTTTGGGCATAGACTGATGCATAACTTGCAGGATTTGAGGAAAGCATGTCCATGGGAACACACACCATTGAATTCTGCAGGGGGAGCAGGTTTAATGTGCACGTCTTCGCTTTGGCGCACATTGGGCGATGCATGCATGCTCAGTGCACTAGGGGTTGAAATGGGTTGGGTGGGTTCGACTGGAGAGTTCTAATGAAGGTTTCAGTAGTAGATGTAAGTGTATCAATTTGTGCATGAATTCCAGCAATGTTGCCTTCAAGCACATCAATGCACTTCAGAGTGTCCATGGCACTAGGTGGCAGGTCAGGTGAAAAGCAGTGCACACTGAACACAGGAGTGTCTGGGATAGTGTGTAGGGAGTTTGTGGAGCTCTGGGAGTCATCTTCTACTCTGTACCTGCCTATCTTGGCAGAGTGTCTGAGATTTCGAGCCTTAAGAGAGAGTTTTCTACTGTAAGGGCAACCTTAAAGCCTCACTTAATAGTGAGTTAACAGAGGGGAATCCAAAGTTAACATTATACTACATAATACAAACACTTCAGGCATACCTAACAGAGGGGAATCCAAAGAGAAAACTCTAAGGACCCATCTATCGATGCCCAGGATATGTGATAGAGCCAAAAATCAAATAGTAAGCTAAAAATATCAAAAAGGCAAAAATGGGTGAATCAAGTTGTGGAATGACATCATCTTGATGGGTAAATGTACAGAATGGGCCCTGCCTCTAATAATAGAACTGTCAACATGTACCAACATGGAAAAAGCCGAAATATAATCATAAAATAGGAATAAAATCATAGAAAATCATAGAAAAGGCAGAATAGAGTGAAATAGAATAAAAATAAAATATGGGATGAACACAGAACATTGCCCAGATGCCTGGTGTGCCTCCCCTTCCCCTTACGATTTTTTTTTGTAGTAGACCAGTCACAGTCATAATTCTCTCACAAGGTGATGAAAAAACCTGACCCGACCAGAATGCCATTATACTATGTATCCTGAAGCTCCAAAGAAACCCCATGCTTTCTCTGCCATAATATTCTGACATGCATTATCTATCATGGAAAGAGAAATGTCCTGCCAGTGGTGGCGAAGGAAGGCCTTGATTGATGAGAATGGTTGCTCAATTGGATTGAGATCAGGAGAGTAGAGTGGGAGGAAGATAGGCTTGCACTCTGGGGGAGATGTCAATAGAAATTGAGTACAAATTGCAAATTACTTATGTGCATTGTCTTCTACAAATGCTCATACTTCCTCAGAATGGTGGATGCTACAATTGTCAAGAATGAGAACACTGTGAGGACCAAAATATGGGTTATTTAGAGGAATCTGAAATAAAGATATGCTAAATAATTTTTTAGAGTGGGATAACCAGTCCTAACTCACAACCAGTAGGGCTGCACACCATCTGTATTATGGCCATGGCCATACAATGCACGGTATATTGACAGATACAGTTGACTGTATACCATCCATACATATATTTAATTTTCAGAACCTCTGATGGTATGGTATGGGTACTGATACGGTGATGATACTCGACCTGGAAACCTAACAAAAACCTGTTAAAGGCTTAAGAAGTATAACACAGGCTAGAGGAAGAATGCGAGTTGGTATTAAATATCACTGCTGATACCAAAACATTGTGTTTAGTGATGCAAAATGGTAAGGGATGTTGTGAATAGTCTTTAAAGGCATACAAAGATGTTTGAAAGAGTTTGAAATAGGTTCGAAGACATGTGAAATAGTTTGAAGTATGTTTGAATCAGCTCAAAGTTGTTCGAAGTGAGTTCGAGGAGGTTTGAAGATGTTCAACTGGTGGCAAGATATGTCGAGAAATGAATATAGCTAATAAGAAGTGGTTTTCGAGTGGTGATAGGTGATAGGCAACAAGTTGAGAGTGAATATGAACGTTCAAAGAAGTTCACAATATTTTGCAGAACTTTAGAGATATGACGTGAGCTAAGACTCTAGAGAACTGCTCTTAAATCTGATGGTAATGGAGAGGGTAACTTATTCTCCCTTTTTCTAAGTAGCTAGTGCAAGTATATATACATTTTGAAGAGATAGTGCCAAAAAGGAAATATAACATATAAAGAACAAGGGGCAATATACACAACAATAAAGGACTTTGTAAAATGTAAAACAAATGAGAAACAATAATAATTGAAATGTACATTGTCCCAGTATAGTAAGAGTTCTTGTCCTATTGCTTTAATATATCATTGAAACATAAAACCATACTTATCACATTCTGGATCTCTTGTCATCTCTCTTCATGTCCAGTGGTGCTCAATATGCGACAAACAGGCTTGTTCTGGATGTGCAGTGTGCATCAAAAGTGTTTTAAAACAGCTATACAGTGGCCCATGTTGTTCGAAGTAGTGCAAAATCATGTGAAGTTGCTTGAAAATGGTTCAAAGTCAATTTGGTAGCATTCATAGTGGTTTGGAGCATCTGTCATAATGAGTTGATACAATTGGGAGCCATTCCAGACCTTAGAGTGCACAGTGGACTTATCATCCTCCTCCTTACTGAAATCCTGACTGTCCCAGTCAGCCAATCAAAGTCATGTGTGAAATGCATGATCGTGTTGAAAAAGTTAGTGAAGTTCAAAATACTTCTTGTTCTTCCATGTCACCTCCTACATCCATCAACTCGAACTTCTATAATGTCTCTTGTCATCGAACTCAACACTGAAATACTTGAATATGCAAAATTGATGCCTGAGTGCAGCATCGCCAAGGAATTGGATTTCGAATTGTGGGGGAAGGGTTTTTGTGCAAAAATGGTATGTCTCTCGCTGATCAATTCATAGTTAAAGATGCTAAAACATTTTGTGTAGGTGGAATACAATGTGCTTGCCAAAGATCTAGGTAAGGAGTAACATGGCCATTCAAAAGGTCATTGATGAAGTTTTCGAGCTTTTCAAGCCCATGGCTTGACATGAATGGATTTTGTGGGGTGGGGAGCTGTTATTCATGGATTTGGCTGAGGAGATAGAATGCAGGAGGAGGGAGGAGGAAGAAAAATGGGTTAGAGAGGTGCGAGCAGGTGAAGAGGGCAGAATTTGAGGGTCAGAGGAGGGCATTGGTGGACACTCAAAATGTGGCTCTTGCTGCATTTCATGTGAAGATGATTTCGAAAGAGGACTTGAAGAGGCAGAATGCAGAGTTTGAGGCTGAATCAAAGGCAATTGAGAGGGCAGAGGGAGGTGAGGACGATGAAAATGAGGATGAAGATGAGCTGCCCATGGTAAGGGTGGTGAAGCGAGAGGTGGTCGAGGTGGAGAGCAAAGAGGATGAGGAAGAGGAGGTTGAGGCAGTAGAGGCAGCGAAGTAGGCACAAGCCAAAATGAGCGAGTTGCTCAATTTTGAAGGTCTGGTAAGTGTTTTCTCTTATGTTCTTTTGTGCTGCTAATCACTTTTGTAGTGTGATCGGTGTGCTGGATTTAAGTTCCAGCCACGATGTGTCATTGACAAGGGAGCAGCAAAATGCAGGAAGTGCATCCAGGAGGTGCAGGGGTGTTACTGGGCAGGTCTTTTGAGGAAGGGGCTTCACAAAGGCAAAGCAAAGAAATTTGCAGGTGTGAAACAAGATTTGCATCCCAGACAAGGTCCAAAAAATATTTGAAATTGTTTCAAAGAGCTTACTAACTGGTTTTCAAACTTTGTAGTATGTCAAATTCATGTCATTGGCCCTTTTGAGGACATCAAACAATAGTGGGGCCTTCGAAGCCATTGAAAGAAAAGAAGAAGTTGTCAAAGGGGAAGGCAAAGGCAAAGGCGATAGAGTCATGGGGGTTTGGGGGAAATGAGGATGACTGGGTAGTGCGCCATGGTGTAATTGCCATGAAATTGGCGCAGAAAAAGGTAGAGATGGAGATGTTGGGGAGGGAGATAAAGGTGTTAGAGAAGATGTTGGAGGAGTAGGACTTTTTGTTTCTGTTTCTTTATTTTGTCTATTTCAATTTCAAATTATTTTTTTTGTTAAATGTCTTTCAAAGTAAGGTGAAGAAGAAATGAATATATAACGAATGAAAAAATAACTTTTACGGAAAGGCTCAGTAGTTCATCATAGCCGAAAAACCCTTTGGAGTTTGCATGACCACACTATGATGCAATATTGTGACTTGTATCATACACTAGAAGCAATCGAAATCTTTTGTAAATAATTGCAAAAAAATAATTATCCATTTTCGAAGTCCTGAAAATCTTCAAAAGTATCTTTGTCGAAGTTCAAAGTTGTTCGAAGTTGTTCGAGGTGCTCGGAGTTGATATCAAGGAAGTTCGGTGGAAGGGAAATTGATTTTCGAGCGAGATATGGTAGCAAACAAAATGCAGCAATAGGTCGATGTAGTACTGAACTGTCAAGTTCACAGAGAATGTATGCCCCTCCATAGTTTCATTCAATAACAATAAGAGGGCTGAAATATCATGGTTTCATCTTGCGATTGAGGGATTTCTCAATCTGCATGTTTTGAAGTAGCACTAAATCTCCTTTCGCAAAGTTGTAGTTGCACATCATATGTTTGTGAACAAATTTGAAGTGTCTTGCAGCTTCGATTTGGGATGCGTAGACCTTTGAATATAACAGTTCGAAATCATTAGATCGTTTTTGTAATGCTATGGCTCGTTGAGCTATGAGATCGGTTGTCAATAAGATGGAATCAGGTGGCAGTTGTAAGTATGTTGCCTCAGAGATGTTGAGGGGTATTAGAGGATGTGCTCCTGTAACTGCAAAATAAGGAGAACAACCCATGCATTTATGAACTGTGACTTGTTCTGCCCAAAATACTGAGTGTGCCCTGCTGACCATTTTGCTTGATCTCCATCAACAGCTTTGAATAAGGATTGTTGAACGTCGAAGTGGGCTCATTCCATGAGTCCATTGGTGTGCAAATTATAACTGCTAATTTGAATATGGTTAATGTGATATTGTTTCGCAAGATACTCCATAGCTGTGATAAATAAATGCAGTGCCATTGTTAGTTATGATTTCATATAGTGAATCCCATCGACAAATAATATCTTTGAAGATCCAGTCACCCAGGGACATGGCATTTTCGTGTCGAAGTTTCCGCCATTCTGGATAGGTCGTTGGTAAGCATCAACCTTGTACGATGTATTTAAATCTGTTCAAAGGTGGCATTTGCATCATATCAATATAGACCTTGCCAAAAAGGGGTGCTGGGGTGGCAACTGTGGGTGGAATTAGACCATTTCACATTTGTCTAATTTGACATATGTGGCAGGTTTGAATATACCATGCAATATCAGCTTTCATGTTCGGCCACCAAAATCGAAGGGTGATAATTGATTTCATAGCAAAAACCATTTTGTGTCTGATATCATCATGAGCTGCACAAATAATTTCAAGATGATGTTCTGGAGTCGCAACAATTTTGTAAGCTCCATGGGACTCTTTTCTCCATAGTTTGCCCAAGTCTAAAAAGCATTTGGTGCAATATTGAATAAAGGTAGCATATTCTGCATCTGATAGATCAGGGGGTCACACCAGGTTATGTAACCATTTTTGAATGCAAAGTAATCTTTCATCGTTCACTTTCACATTATTCATTCATAGGACATCATCGTAGGTAAGCTTGTCCCCCTTACTGATATCTGGAGGGAGAGGATCAAACTTTGATGTGAAGTAAAGGGTCAAGTTGTAATAGGATTGATTTGATGTACAAAACTGTGAAGACAGTCAATCCAGTCTCTGAAATCATCTTCATTGTCGAGCTGAGCATCTTCGTCTTGTGGGGGGCATCTGGAAAGTCCATCAGGCCCATGGCGCATCCCTGCGACATGGACTAATGTAAAGTGAAAGGTTAGGATGGATACTATCCATCGATTGACACTGGTGCTAGGTGTGATATCAGGATTCAAAAGCATGCCTTTGATATATCGTGCATCGACTTTGATGATAAGCCTTGGAACTCCTATTAGGTACAATCATAGTGCTCCAAGAGCACAATATGGACTGTAAAGCTCGAGTTTTGGCTGCAAAAATCGGGATTCACAGTTGTTAAGTGTAATCAGTCTGACTCGACTATAATATCATTTTCGAAAGTTTTTGGAATCGCATTGAGCAAGAAAGAAACCAATAGCGATGTTCAAAGTGTCAACTGATAGGATAACTGGGGCTGGAGATGAGTAATCAATAGCTCGAATCGCTGGGGAATTGATTAGAGCTTCTTTTAAGTCTTCTTGGGCTGCCATTTGTTCTGCTCTGAATTTGAAAGGAATATCTTTTTGAGTGAGTTGGATGAGTGCTGCAGCTCGTTGAGCAAATTTTTGAATAAAGATATGACAAACTCCAATGGTTCCTAGGAACACTTTGACTTTGGTGAGGCTTTGACATGGTCCCCACTTGCTAACAGCTGTGATTCAAATAGGATCAGCCATATGACCTTCGATATTGCATCGATGGCCTAAAACAATTATTTCAGGGATGCAAAGATAGAGTTTTGGACCTGAAAATGTTCCTCGTGCAATACTTCATGCGCTGAACTATCCAATTTAAATTTTCGAAGTGTTTCCAGATGAAGCATCCAATAGCTGGGTTGTTGGGAATTGTTTCATAGGATTCACCAATTGTTCGATTATTGATTTCTGGCCCTTAACTGGTGTATTGTCGATGTAAGGAATGGTGATATGAGAAATTTCTGGCTGTAGAATAAATGTTATGTTGTTGTGTAAGATAGGAACCAAATTCATCCAACCCATGGGTAGGGTAACAATGTAAAGTGCTCCAAACACTGTCTGAAACATTGTCAGATTGCGAGATGACTCTGCTACTTTCCTTTCATTGAATGCTACATAAAGATCCAACATTCCTCCACATGATCATCCACTGAATTGTTCTGCTAGATGTTTGGGTATCAGTATGATGCCTGAGTGCTGGATCGTTACTTGATTAAGCAGTTCGAGACTGTGGATTATTCGAAGCAAGTTTGCATCCTTTTTCATGACACAAAACCATTGTGATCAGTACAAAGAGTTCAATGGTTCATATACTCCTGCTTCTATCTTCTTTTTTAGCATTTTGCATATTTGTTCATACAAACCTGGAGGTATAGGAATGTTTCACTCAACCCATGGAGTATGAGGAACAATGGGAAATTCTATAGGAGGAAAAAAGTCAGAGTGAAAACTTTCTCGCTCTTGTTCTGTCCATGCAAAAGCTGTTTCATGATTTCAAATAAAATCATGCATAAGCTTCCATTCCTCTGGCCATAGAAAATCGCCAGGATGATTCTTCTCGATGATAGCTTTACGTTCGAGTGAATATGGGGAGGTGGGGATGAATGATGGTGGATGAGGATTTCATTTCGGCATGTTTTCAAGAGGGTCGCCGATGATTGTTTGAATAATGCGAAATTAATCAGGTAGTTTGGTGATAACTGGGCAAATTTTCTGTGCTACAGGCTTGTATTTCTTTTTCGATGCTGCGAAAGTTGGATGTAAGGAGTCGATAATAGGAGTAGAGGGCATAGATGTTGCCATTGAGGTCAATAAATATGTTTCATATTGATGACTGGCTGTTAAATATAAATTTGCAAGATTGAAGAATAAGAAATGGTTTTCAAGGAGTTTGAGGACTCCATATTGGGAATATTTGCAGTGCATTCAATAGTGATAGATAAATTAGAGGGATTGAATGAGATAACAAGAGCGCACTGGTCAATGTCTGAAATTTCGTCCTCTAGTTGCAAAAATCCTTTCAACACTGATTAGAACAGGGTATCATGGGGATTGTGCACAACTATGTCAAATTAGGATCATATATCATGATTGTCTGAGCTTTGTTTCTGTAGTTTTTAATGGTGCTTTCTGTGAGCACATCGAATGGTCGACCAAGTAGAATATCGTAGGCTGGGTCACGAATTATGTGGATTTGCATGAATAGTGTGATACTCCCCACTTTGCAAGGCACATTTTGTGCTAAACCCAAACTTTTGTCAATACCTCCATTAGCCAATTGAAGTGGGATGTGGATCGAAGGATCATAAGTGAGGCCGAGTTCATGGCAAATTTCTTCAGAAATTGCGATAATTGAAAAACTGGGGTCTACGACACTTTTGACCAGATTCCTTCGCAGTGATGAAGGGTTCTGGAATATCACCAGGTCGAAGACTGTTAATATAAGTTTTGAAGGGATCATCGATTATGAAAATTTCATTGTTAAGCAAATTCGTGGTGTTATTTCCTTCGGACTGCTGAATTTGATGTGGAGTGACCTGTTCCTTCCATTTTATACAAACTTCAGGTGATAGAGACAACAATTCCTCGGGGGTTAGTGTGATAATCAGTGTCTTCATCGAACGAACAAAAACATCTTCCATTATTTTATCCTTTTGAATCGGGGCTTGGGTATGGTGCAAAGGACCATCTTTGGCTTTACCTTTTGCAGTTGATCTGAAGTTTCATTTGTGTGGTGGTAAGTACAAATTTTCTTTAGCTGCAGCGTAAGGATGAATGATGGGCTGTGAAGTTGTTTCCAAAGTCGAAGATGGTGCCGAAGTTGAGGTTGGTACGTTCATTGCCATAGATGAGATGGATGATGTGTGTACTTGTGGAGTCAATTGTTCGACTGCCACAGTGTTTGGGGAAATCAAAGGTCGAGAAACAGGGACTGTTGGTATGCTCGAATTAGTTTTAGCAAAGGCCCTACCACTTCACAAAGCATATATCTCTTGTTCGAGCTTTGCAATCCAATCTTCGGGTGTCGTGGATTGTTCAGAAACTTGGTAGATGCCTCTAGGTGGTGTCAAAGTAGCCATTGGAGTTGCGATGTTGTACATTAGTGATGATGCAGTTGTAGTCAAAGGATTTCATCAAGTCCATTCATCAATTCTGTCTTTGATAAAGTGACCAGGGATGTTTTGAAAGGTGAACCATCCATTTGGAAGGACAATTTTTCCTTCATTGTTCTTTTTACACTTTTCTTCATTGATATAGGACTGGCAAACCAAGCAGTCACTAGTGAAATGACTGGTGAGTTCACAAAAAACACAAACTAAATTTTCGAGCTGGTCCGAATGAAATCCACTGTTAGGTTGAGGAGGATTAGTGGGTTTCAAACCTCCTAGAGCCATGATGACTGTAGTTGTGAATTTTTTGAGGTTTGCCAATAAGTCTTCAGATTTGATTTGTGTCAAAGATGTCGAAGTCGATGCCAAAGTTCCTGAAGACTGTAACAATGTTGAATCTGAGCTAATCAACCCTGCTAAAATAAATTTTGCTGCTCACATGAAGAGCTCCTATCCCTTTCGCCCGATCTCAGGCAGCGCCATAGAGAACAAGTCACCCCAAAGTGCATTGCAGCTACCGGCGCAAAAGTGGTAGCTACCAACCTTGCGAGCATTATGCCATTTGCGCACTGCGATGCGCATGTGCCTTTGGCAGAAAAGAAAGCACTTAATGTGACACCTCCAGTTAGCGCAGCGATTGCAGCACCACTTCCTATTGTTTTGCAGGATCCATTTGAACAGTACCTCACCCATCTCCAGCCAGGCGAAATTGAAAACCCCAATGTTTTGAAGGTTGCTAAAGAGTCGCATGTGCTTCACTCCATTGATTTATTGATCAACAACCAAAGAGTACTTTGTGGCTATCTTAGATCCAAGTTCGCAAATTATCGCAATGTCAGAAGCGGTCTGCCATCGTCTTGGGCATCAGTACGACCCGCGCATTTGTTTATACATGCAATCGGCTAATGGAGAGGTAGATGAGTCGCTTGGGCTTGTGCGCAATGTTTCCGCACACATTGGAGATATCATTGTCTATGTGCAAGTTCACGTTATCCATTCACCTGCTTATGATATTCTGTTAGGGCGCCCCTTCAAATACTGGTATTTCCCCAAGCTGGAGCACAGTTGCTAACAGCTCGAAATAGAGAGTGCGAAGGTGGTTAATGTTGAAGCAGAGGGCGAGCTGATGGAGGTCTAAAATACGGTCTGATAAACAGAAACCCCTCACAGTGGGCTCCAGAAATGATGTGTTCAGTTGGTACTCAGTGCAGAGTCTCAACGGAAGGGGTGAACACTTAACCTACAACTGCAGGCATGCTCAGGGTGAGGGGGGAGTTCGCTTAGAGGGCCTCAGATTGTCCTTCAGGGTGCAAAGACTATGGGGAGGCTGATATGGTGGTTTTCAATGTGTGCACTAGTTGTGTACGCTAAAGGGGAGATATGCGCAGTGGCAGGAAAGTGTGCAATGCAAAGGGGCAAAAATGTGCAGTGCAGAAAAATGCACAATGGGAGCGCAAAAGTGCGCAACGATGAGGGTGATGAAGAGGGGGGGTGTAGTGAGCCAAAGACTGCACTGGTATGTGCTGGAAATGTGATGCAAAGGTTGGGGGCGCAAACAGGACAAAAGCGCAAGGGGCGGAAAAAGGCACAAACAGTGCACAAAACGCAGCTATGCAAATAGGTGCACACATGGTGCGCAAACATGGCTATATGAAGGGCGCACTACGATAGTGCACAGACAAGGATGAAGGATGCAATGCAAGGGACGAAATGCAACAATACGACGAGGGGATGCAAATGATATGCAAACGCAGCTATATGAAGGGTGCACTACAAAGGCGCATGGACTGGACGCTGGTGCACAGACTATGTGCGATGCTGACTGAGCTATGAACTATGAGGGGAGGAAAGATCCTCTGGATTCTCTATATGTCTGCCTGCTATGTACAAATGGCTTATGTGATAAAAACGGTAAAATAAAGTGTAAAAATAGAAAGCACCATGCACTACCCACAAGCGCATCCATTTGCCCATCTAAACCCGACCGCGCTATGCCGCTGCCTCAGCCAATAAGATTTGTGCACCTATAGCTCAATACCCAACTGTCCTGGTGTGATGTGCTATTTTTGGTGTGCTCTAGGTCTCGTGCGCTCTTCCCAATTAATCCACTTCAGTGTTATGTGTCACGTGCTGCACCTTAGTAATAATGGTGTGATTGACCTGTGCCAGTTACCAGATAAGGCGATGCCGATTGGAAATCCAGAAGAACTATAAGGAGATGCTGTGAAAGGCCAAATACTGCCAAAGCACCAGGATTACGTGAAGGCGCCCAAGTGCGCACTGTCCAATGCCAAATAGGTGCAAAGCGCCCCAATTATGTGAGAATGTGCAGTTTGCTCGTGTTGGAATCGTGGTGCGCCCCGAATAAATGCACCAGTAAGATGGGAGCTGTGATGTGCAGCACACCGGCGCAGTGGATTGTTGTGTGGGTGATATGGATTGTGCAATGAGTGCGCAGCAGGGAATGTGAGTGCAGGTAAAGCATAAAAGGAGTGTGCAAAGGCGCATCGAGTGCGCAATAAATGTAGAAGGCAGATAAGGAGCATGGGGGGGGCGCACGGAGGCGGCTTGAAGCGCAACGAGGTGCATTTAGGGCGCACAATGATTGGCGGCTATGGGGAACCAAAAGCGCAGTAGAAATGCAAAAGGCGCACAAAGGTGCACCTAAATGGTCAAAGGCGCGCAAAAGTGCACGGAAGCGCACAAAGGCGCATGAAAGTGCACGAAGGCATGCAAAAGCACGCTGCGCAAAGTGTGTGGAAGCCATCTAGGAGGTGCACACAATTGCAAAAAATGCTGTAGTATGCGCACAGGGCGATAGGGAGCCGTATCAGCGTGGTCGCCACAACAGCTCACCGTGAGCAGTATGTTACTGTCTTCAGCTTTTCTGTGATGTCTCACGCAGGCATTCTACTACAATGATGGGGCTCTTCGTGTGCTATTCGTTGATCCTGTGGTCGATGTAAAAAATCTGGTGTGGATTGTTTTTGTCTTACATGTTGTTATTCGAGGTCGGTCTAATTATGCCTACTGCTTGACTCTGCTGAAGATTTCTCTACAAGGACCGAGTTGAATACTATATGATCAAAACAGTCAATCTGAATAATAATCCTGTGGCTAGTTCATGAGTTATGAAGTAAGCTTCTCCTCAACTAACTTGAGAATCATAAACAATCTCTCAGACCAGAGTGAATACGATCCATATATATTGGTCCATACAATGCAGCAGACATTACTTCAACATTTTAACCGCAGTGACAACCGAAGAGGGCTGCAAGCTTACTCGGTTCGATGCAACCCGGGAAAATGGAAAACCTTGCACTCTCTGGCATACAAATACTCGGCAACAAGAGCTCTCTCCAAAAACAAGGTAACCTCATGGCTACCTCTCGAATTAGATATTATTATAGAAGGCTACGGTGCGTGTTTTGGTCTAGAGTGTTTTCCAATTACGTTGACCTTGACCCTCTAGCTGATGGTCGCATTTGACAACCCTCTCTGATTGAAATGTGTGTTAAGTCGGAACCATCTTCCCGAACAAAAATCTCTACGCAGGCCCTCCAAGGTTATATAATGGGTTTGCATGTGGTTTATCATCCACTGACAAAGGACAAAATCATTGTTGGAGGAGCTGATGATGGATCAATCACATTTTGGACAGTTGAGTGCATGTTTTTTTTCCTTCTTCACTTCCTTACGAGATCAATTATTGTATCAGTCATTTCAAGTTATGTGCCATGTGGACTGTATTCCTCACCCCACTTACAAGTGTCCTACAAATTGACGAGAAACGAAGATGTCCACTGAGTGGATGTGTGCTTTGTATGTCCGCTGATGGCACCATTGCCATCATCGCTATTGATGGATTCCAGTTGTAAGCTGTTCTTGTGCATGTTATGCTCTGCTCTCTGACATCTTGTAGTCTGTACCTTGTACCTGGAGCTGCTGCACCATTGTGCAGAATTTGCCTTGGGGGCAATAACCTGCTGTTGGGTTATTCAAACCGTCGTGCTCGGCTTTGGGATGTGCAAACAAAGGAATTGTGGTGGTCAATGAGCCTTGATAAGGTCAATGAGTTGCTAGATCAAGGAGGGTGGATAGACCTGTGAGCAACCTTTTTCATCTATTCTAATTGTAATAATGTTATAGGTCTCTGAGTGCGAACACATCTGTACCAAATACAGCTCTGAAACTAGTGCCTGTTACATTTACCAGCATGGACGTTGGTAAGCCATCTGGCTTTTATGTGTTACCAATCGGCTCAAGCTGGATTGTCCAGCGTCAACACTGCTTTTGGACTTGCAACGCTTCACTTCCGAATCAATTAGAGTTGCAAAAAAAATCAGCACCAATCGGGATCAAACGAGATCTATTCTTCTGACTCTAGAGTGACTTCGCTCAGTCTTGTCGACACTCTTAACTCCTGGCATGAATGATGACATTGATGGGATCTGCATCGACAGACTGGCGATCCAGCTCTCACCAAAACCCATCGGCTTTGCCAGGTATGCTACATCTTCAAGCAAGAATCTTTGCTCATATCCATATATTAGTTGTGGTTCTGTAGTGTTATACAACACCAGCCACTCCGCAGATCACTGGTGCATCTCGAGCGATGTGTCAGCTGCTCATGCCCTGTCAATAATAGTTCTTCTTAGAGCACTTAGCCTCTTCGAAGGTGGGTATGTTGACCAGCTTAGAGTTTTATGATTGATCCATTCCCATAGAATACATGGAAGGTGCAAACACAGTCATGACATTTTATGTGACTTCGCTCGCATCGTCCGTCGGGCCATATTATCAACCTCCAAGCCTGGTATTCCTTGGTAATTGATGGTTTGATGGCTCCAGTAAGTGGTTTGTGTATATAGTAGATGCATGATGTTCAAAGCACTTTAAAGACGAGATCCATCAAGGGGCTAGATTCCTCTTCGATTATGCAGCCGCGCACTTATCTGACGAAGGAACTAGTGCAATCACCGATGAATGACAACATTATTGTGAGGATACTGTCTCTTAGGTTGTGTCTACTCACAAAGTGTCCATCAGTGCCTTGTCTTCAGCCTTCTGCTGATCGAGAAGCAATGAATTCCACTCTCACCCTCTTCCTCTGCGGATACCTCGCTTCCACAAAATATAGTTTACTATCAACAAGGTTTGAACCTATGGCAATGTCTATTTATACAACACCCTGAACGTTGCGTAGTGCTCTGACAGATATCTCTAAATCGATCGCACTTTATCTACATGATGAGCAGTCACTTCACAGGGTTCTGGCTGTCGATCTTTGTTCAAGAGGCTTTCATATTTGGCAGCATTATGTCGACGCCATGGAAATCCTACGAGCTCTCTTCTCATTAGCTACAACACCTCACAAAGAAGCCATCAGCGTACAAAATGTGGGGGCACAGGCGCAGCTTGCCATTCTCCAGATTTCAGCAAACAACACGGCATTGTTCATGACGACGCTAGGGCTTGATATCCTTACCCCGCCTAGCCTTGAGTACCGACAGTCTGTTATGCAGATAGTCGCCTTATTCGCAAAGTGCGCCGAGAAATTTCATTTGACATTTTGATGTAATAACTGAAGCGCTTTGCAGCGCCCACTTGTTCTAGGATCCCAATGCCACCACACACCGCGACGCGGTCCTAGATACAGCTACCGAGATCATCGGCTACGTTGTGAAGACGTACTTTTCCTCCTCTCTATTTCCACTCCCTCTCCTGATGTACCGAATTTCCAGATTCCCGACAGTGGACTTCCATATGGCAACGCAACGCCTGGCGGTCGGGTCGAGCGACGGCGCAATAGTCATGTATGACCTGAAGACTGCGATCCAGTTGTACGTACTTGAACAGCATGTCAAGTCAGTCACGACGTGCAGTTTTTTGCCAGACAGCAGGCGGTTGCTGTCGCTATCGCTAGAGGAGAGCGTGGTGTTAGTTTGGAAGGTAGGATCTAGCTTCACGAGCTTGTTCAACCCTGGTGGACCGCCGAGGCAGGGGCATAGTGGATCACAACCGTTCAAGACGATTCGTTTTAATGTCGGGGATGAAGGTGAGCTGGAGGTCTTTTTTTGTTGGTCTGTCTTGTTCATGAAGCGTGCGTAGCGAATATGAGCGTTGCTGAAACGCTTGAGTTCGTGAAGGTTGAGTGGGTTGCTGATCGAAGCGTGAAAGTCAAGAACTAAGAAAGTGTTCCAACATTTAGTACGTGAGTCAGGGGTATGTTCTTTGTTTCGTTAACGTAGTAGTTGTCTTGAAATAATACATGGTGTGGGTTCCATCAAAAATACACATACAGACATACATATCACAAACCCCTGGACGCAACGCACACCAGTGCGGCTGCAATGGAATCGCCCTGACTCCCCGTTGTACCATCCTGTAGCGTAGATCATGCAGCCTCGGCAGTGCGGAGCCCACATTCCTGGCAGTGCCATCGGGAAGCGTCGCCCTGGTCCAGAATATCGTGAGTAAAAGCAAATCCTGTCAATTCTAGAGTAATGTAACCTCCGTGGTGCTGGCAGCACACGGCCACACGATAGGATCGAGGTTTTCTGGCACGGATTGTTCGGTCCATAGGAGTTGTTGTCCTGAACTTCGGAGGAGAAACATCATTGGGTGTTCGAGACATCTGGGATATCTGAACCTACCGCCAAGAACGAGGGAGGTTTGATCTTGAGTCAGGTTCATCAGGGGAATGGGTAAGACAGACCCAGGAACAGAGGTGACTATTACTTCTGCACGTACCGTCTCGCAGAGGATATTCAAAACATTAGACCAGTAATGCATTCGCATACTGGGGAATTTCAGAGGCCCTCTGGAGTCTGATGCGGAAAACGTTTTCATCACGTGACGTCGGAATGTTCGAGCACAGCCATCTCTGTGGCCGTCGTCTTTAATTCAACACAACGAGGGAATATGTCCGACGAGATCAACCTGTGGTGCTGGGTCCAGGGCGATGAACTCAAGCGAGTATTTCCAGTTAGCATCAAACACAGTGCCACCATTGGCCATTTGAAGGAAGCTATTCGAGCGAAGAAGCCATCATTTGAACGCATTGCTGCTGACTCCCTGAAACTTTTCAAGGTGAGTGAATGGTATCGATAAGCGTTGGCGCACGCAGATATTAACTTAGTTCCAACTCCCCCTGGAAGGTCTCCGCGAAGATTATGCTCAGAGTATCAAGCTTGAGGATGATCAGCAGTTGAAGTGGTGGATGGATATCTCAGAAGTATGGAAGGAACAACCTCCTAAAAAGACTCTCAGTGTTATCTTACCGCGTCCGGCTGGTAGTGAGTGCTAATGTCCCATGATGTCGACTCTTACCATTCTGACTCGTTTATGACCCTATTAGCAACCATCACACCATCCTCATCGCAGAATTCAAATCTCTCGCTGAACTCGACCTCGACGCCAGCCTGGCTGGTTGAAATTCATAGTAAGCTATGGGGAAAGCGTGACTTATTTGGCGACATTTTCCGTACTGCACACCTGACCAAAGCCGACTTCATCGAACTTCAACGTCAGCTTCAGAAACTGAATCCCGAACGCAACTCTGAATCTTATGTGGCGAAGGATGTTCTTGCTACGAAATCTGCATTTTTACGTTCCAGGAGCACAGCTCTTTCGAGCCCAGACCTTGGTATGGGCCTAGTCCCCCGACTAGTTTTCGATGCCTCCCATCCCCCATCTTCTTATGTCGTGGAGGATGGCGCCGATGATACTGATGACGCCGACGACGCCGATGCTGCAGCTGACGACGCCATGGACATTGATCCCGACCCCAGTTCAAGCGGCTGCTCGCATGTCACCACTGACGCGGTTTACCTTTCAAACGGGATCTTTCCTTGTACCATTCGGTATATGGACCTGACTGTCCTCGAGTTGAACAATGAGATTCGTGTGCCACTCTTAACGCTCTTACGAAACGAATGGGGTAGTATGATAGACATCTTTAATGACAGGAAAAAGGGCATCCGAGGAGGCGCCGTCTTTACAGGTCAGCCGGGTATCGGTGAGCACCATTATCGCCATTTAACCCACACTTCCAACCAACGAACTAGGAAAAACAAGCCTGTTGTATTCCATCCTTATCCTTTGCTTCATTCGCGCCCAGCCAGTCGTGTTTCAAGATACGGGGGGAGAGGTCTTCATCATTAACGATGCCGTTCGCCACCAGCAAACGGGCATTCCAGTGGTACCAGGAGATGATGTTCTTACACTTGTCGATGCCGACGGTAAATTTTGTGAACCTAATGGATGCCTCTTCAAATCTTCCAATCTTCGAATATTGCTAACTTCGTCGCCGAGGAGTCGAAAGGACCGAAAGTGGCTTACTCAATTCGTTGGGCAAACGGGGGCAGTGTATGTCATGGAGCTGTGGTCACGAGAAGAAATTCTTGTTGCATCGTTCGTGTATTCCGCTTGAGTAACTCTTCTGCTTACACAATTTATAGATTGTTCCTGGCACCCATCGACATCACTCTCGAGCGATTTCACCAAACTTCTCATATTTGTGGGTATACACCTCGTCAATGTTTCGAGGCGGCCGTATCTCCTGTTACGCTTAACCATGCCAAAGCCTCGATCAATCAAGCGATCACACAGACCCAGAACTTGTCTGATGTCGTAACCGGGGTGACCTGTGGTGGCACAATCCATCGTGCATTCCAAATACGCCCTTCCGCTGATCGGCTTTGGTACACCTGCCTCATAGAGCCGGTTTCGGCCTGGGCTTTCTCGAAGATGGTGGCTGAGCTGGGCCGACGACGCATGGATGGTGCATACGAGTTCTATTTGGCCATTCAAGGGTCCCTCACTAGTTTTGCACTCAGGGGGATGATGTTTGAAAATAAAGTTCACCTGTTCTTCCGTACCATCACAAATTACCGGACCTTTACTATTCAGTCCCTCGATGACCACTCCAATACTCTTGACATCCAGTTCCCTTCCAACACAGAACACCTCACTTTTGGAGCTGATCAACATTTCTCAGGCCAGTTGGCATTGTCTGTCGGCAGTAATAAATCATGCTACCTCAAGCCACTGTCTCGTGTCTTCCCATCCTTTGATTCTTTCCTGTACCAACCTGACATCTCCCAATCTGGCTTCTCGCCTCTTATTGCTTTGCAGGTGACTATTGCCACCACACACGACATAAGCATAATGGGTCTGGAAAAGGTTCAAAAGTCACTCAAACTGAAAATCTCTGACCTGAAAAATCTTCAACCAACAAATGCTAGAAAGATGATTATTCTTTTTGTTGTCCCAGACACTATGGGGGCGGCTTTTGTAATGCAGAAGATCACGGGTGCAAAGAAAATGGGACATTGGGACAAGAAGACTGCTCAGTATGTTCTTATGTTATCAGAAAAAGAGGTGTTCAAAGCAACATAGTCATGCCATTAGAGCCCTTTTCATATGTATACAGAAGAGTTGGGAAAAAAAAAACTTGTGGCTGTGTGTCCAGAAGTGGTTTTTTGTCTGTGGAGAACATTATTCCATCCTTCATGTCCTCACCCTTGATGGACACATATGATGTTGTGCCAGGATCTGTGACCTCTGAGCACTTTGCACAATTCCTGCGTGAACTGGTTGTTAGGGCTGCACACTGTGCCGTACACCAACAGTTGTATGGTGCCATATTATGGCCATGGCACCCATACTGTTGGTGATCTGTGTGCTCTGCTGATTGTATGGTAGACGGTACAGTTTATGCTGTTTGATGCCATAGTTATATGGCCATGTACAGCCATATATGGCATGCCTTATGATTTCAATATCAGCCTTAGCTCCATGTGATACTTGTCAGTCAGCTTCAATTTGATAGATTGTTGATCATCAATATTGACAGCGACAAAACACTTCAACTGCAGCCAACACTTGCTAACCACTGACCCCATTGTGGACTTTGAACTTTGCTGCCTCTTGCTTAACACACCTACACTGTATATGGCACCTGCACAACTGTGGGCTTGTATTGGACAGTTTGGACCTTGACTCAGTACACACATACATGCCATGTGAATCATTCGCCACTTGCTGACTGTTGAATCTCCTAGGTGATAGTGTATTATATGTTGCTAGCCATCTGTAACAGTGTGAACAACATCAAATTCATGTTGTCAAGCACTGTTTCAAATATCATGGAGCCTCTACCTTTTTTTTTCACTTGTGACATGGCTGCCATGCCTGATTGAACACAGCATTGAAATTGGGGTATGCATATAAGATACTCTAGGTTAGAGACTTGAGTCCAAGTCCCTCACACCTCACAACTTCTTAAACTCATAATCCAATGCTCGCATGCACATAATCTAGTATCCAAAATGTCATCGCCAGCTAATGTCATTGTCTTAGAATTTGCTGTGGCTGTTGAGTGGGTTTTTTTGGGAGGTTGTGACACAATCTTGTTGCGATGGGCAAGTCTTCAGCCAGAAACAATCAAAGTACTAATGCTAGTCAAAAAAAAGCTTCATCTTATGCATGCTCAGTCCACAGCTGCACTGCGTCATTGACTACAGTACTGCAGAACATTATATTCAATTTTGTACATAATAATATTTCTGTCAGCCATAATATGGCTATTGATAGGTCCACTGCACACTCTAAGCTCTGGAATGGCTCCCAATCATATCAACACATTATGACAGATGCTCCAAACCGCTACAAACACCACTAAATTGACTTTGAACCATTTTTGAGCAACTTCGCACAATTTCACACTACTTCAAATGACTTCGAATGATTTCGCGACACGTCGAATGACTTAGTACTACTTTGAACGACATCAGCTGCCATATAGCTGTTTTAAAACACTTTTGATGCACACTGCACATCCAGAACAAGCCTTTTTGTCACATATCGAGCACCACCAGTGATGATGCTCGACCTGGAAACCTAACAAAAACCTGTTAAAAGGCTTATGTAGTATAACTCAGGCTAGAGGAAGGGTGCGAGTTGGTCCTAAATATCACCTCTAATTCCAGAACATCATTTTTAGTGATGCAAAACAGTAACAATGTAACAAATAGTGTTTAAAAGCGTACGAAGATGTTCGAAGTAGTTCGAAATATGTTTGAAGATGTCCGAAGTAGTCCAAAATAGATTCGAATGGGTTCGAAGTAGTTTGGGTAAGTTCAATGAGGTTCGAAGGTGTAAGCTGGGTGTTTAGTGATGGTAGGCGATGAGAAATTGAGAATGAATACGAAAGTTCGAGGAAGTTCGCAATATTTCGCAGGACTTCAGAGATACGACATGAGGTAAGACTCAAGAGAACTGCTCTTAAATCTGACCATAGTGGAGGGGGTAACTGGTTCTCTGTTGTTCTAAGTAACTAGTACAAGTCTATATACATTTTGAAGAGGTAAGTACCAAAAAGGAAATATGACAGGTGTAGAACACGAGGCAGTATCCACAGCAATAAAGGTATGGTAAAACATAAAAACAAATGAGGAACAATAATAATTGAAATGTTCGGTGTCGCCATATAGTAAGAGTACTTCTCTTGTTGTTTCAATAGATCGTTGAAACCCCAAAACTGCCATTATCATACTCTAATTCTTTTATCATCTCTCCTTGCATCCGGTAGTGTTCGATAAGTGATGCGTGGCTTATGCCGGATGTTTTGTGTGTGTCGAAAGGGCTTTAGAATATTCCTATGGTGGCCGATGTCCTTCTAAATAGTGCGAAGTTGTTCAAAAGCATTCAAAGTGTCATGAAATAGTTCAAAGTCATTCGGAGTCATCCAAAATAGTGCGAAATAGTTCGAAAGGTGTTCAATGTCAATTTTGTGATGTTCGTAGTGCGTGTCATAATGTATAGATACAATTAGACTCTTTTCCAGACCTTATAGCATGCAGTGAACCTATCACTGGACATGAAGAGAGATGACAAGAGATCCAGAATGTGATAAGTATGGTTTTATGTTTCAATGATATATTAAAGCAATAGGACAAGAACTCTTACTATACTGGGACAATGTACATTTCAATTATTATTGTTTCTCATTTGTTTTACATTTTACAAAGTCCTTTATTGTTGCGTTGCCCCTTGTTCTCCATATGTTATATTTCCTTTTTGGTACTATCTCTTCAAAATGTATATAGACTTGCACTAGCTACTTAGAAAAAGGGAGAATAAGTTACCCTCTCCACTACCATCAGATTTAAGAGCAGTTCTCTAGAGTCTTAGCTCACATTGTATCTCTAAAGTTCTGCAAAATATTGTGAACTTCTTTGAACTTTCATATTCACTCTCAACTTGTCGCCTATCACCTATCGCCACTCGAAAACCACTTCTTATTAGCTATATTCATTTCTCGACATATCTTGCCACCAGTCAGACATCTTCAAACCTCCTCGAACTCACTTTGAACAACTTTGAGCTGATTCAAACATACTTCAAACTATTTCGCACGTCTTTGAACCTATTTCGAACTCTTTCAAACATCTTTGTATGCCTTTAAAGACTATTCACAACATCCCTTACCATTTTGCATCACTAAACACAATGTTTTGGTATCAGCAGTGATATTTAATACCAACTCACACCCTTCCTCTAGCCTGTGTTATACTTCTTAAGCCTTTAACAGATTTTTGTTAGGTTTCCAGGTCGAGTATCATCATTTTGGAGCCCACAGCGAGGGGTTTCTAAATCATTTCATCGCCTAATCCATCTCGAATCTCCCAGCTTAAGCCAACCCAAGCTTGAAACCTTAGAATCAAAACTCGCCACGCCTTCAAATCTCTTGAACAATTGGGAGATATTCTAATTCCTGTCTCTGATGCAGAATCTACACATTGTCATTTGATTGCTTCACCTATTTCCTCATCTCCAACCTCGTCTTCCTCTTCTTCCTCATCGTCTACTACTTCATTCATTCTTCCAGCCACTTTGACATATCTACCATCTTTTGCTCAAGTTCTAACTCCTCAAATTGTTACATCCATGGCCATACAAACAACAATGCCAGCTCGTGGACATTCCACAGCACCTAAATTTGAGCCTACTCAACCTCGAGAGCTTCATTGATACTTTAATGAGCTCAAAATACTCTTTATCGACTGTAATGTTACGGATCCAGAGCTTATGAAGAAGCACGCCTGCTGATATGTTGATATTGACACATCCGAACTCTGGGAATCAATTTCAGAATATGAAACTGGCACTTCGTTTCAAGAATTTCACATCGCAATTCACAGATTATACCCTGGTTCTCAAGACAATCAAAAATGGTCGATTTTGGACATGGACAAGCTCATTGGTGAACAACTTCATATAGGTATCTTTAATGCGAGTGACTTAGGATTATACTACAGGTCATTCTACAACATTACAAAATTCCTACTCTCTAAAGGTCAAATTTCAGAAGCAGAACAGAGTAGAGCATTCATTCGAGGTTTTTAGCTGGGCTTATGGTCATGAATTGCACAACAACTTGAACTAAAATTTCCTGACCACTATCCAGATGATGCCTACCCACTCGACAACATTCATGCAGCAGCAAAATTTGTTTTAGCAGGGTTGATTAGCTTGGATTCGACATTGTTACAGTCTTCAGGAACTTTGGCATCGACCTCAACATCTTTGACACAAATCAAATCTGAAGACTTATTGGCAAACCTCAAAAAATTCACAACTACAGTCATCATGGCTCTAGGAGGTTCGAAACCCACTAATCCTCCTCAACCTAACAGTGGATTTCATTTGGACCAGCTCGAAAATTTAGTTTGTGTTTTTTGTGGACTCGCCAGTCATTTCACTAGTGACTGCTTGGTTTGCCAGTCCTATATCAATGAAGAAAAGTGTAAAAAGAACAATGAAGGAAAAATTGTCCTTTCAAATGGATGGTTCACCTTTCAAAACATCCCTGGTCACTTTATCAAAGACAGAATTGATGAATGGACTTGATGAAATCCTTTGACTACAACTGCATCATCACTAATGTACAGCATCACAACTCCAATGGCTACTTTGACACCACCTAGAGGCATCTACCAAGTTTCTGAACAATCCATGACACCCAAAGATTGCATTGCAAAGCTTGAACAAGAGATATATGCTTTGTGAAGTGGTAGGGCCTTTGCTAAAACTAATTCGAGCATACCAACAGTCCCTGTTTCTCGACCTTTGATTTCCCCAAACACTGTGGCAGTCGAACAATCGACTCCACAAGTACACACATCATCCATCTCATCTATGGCAATGAACTTACCAACCTCAACTTCGGCACCATCTTCGACTTTGGAAACAACTTCACAGCCCATCATTCATCCTTACGCTGCAGCAAAAGAAAATTCGTACTTACCACCACACAAATGAAACTTCAGATCAACTGCAAAAGGTAAAGCCAAAGATGGTCCTTTGCACCATACCCAAGCCCCAATTCAAAAGGATAAAATAATGGAAGATGTTTTTGTTCGTTCGATGAAGACACTGATTATCACACTAACCCCTGAGGAATTGTTGTCTCTATCACCTGAAGTTTGTATAAAATGGAAGAAACAGGTCACTCCACATCAAATTCAGCAGTCCGAAGGAAATAACACCACGAATTTGCTTAACAATGAAATTTTCATAATCGATGATCCCTTCGAAACTTATATTAACAGTCTTCAACCTGGTGATATTCCAGAACCCTTCATCACTGTGAAGGAATCTGGTCGAAAGTGTCGTAGACCCCAGTTCTTCAATTATTGCAATTTCTGAAGAAATTTGCCACGAACTTGGCCTCACTTATGATCCTTCGATACACATCCCACTTCAATCGGCTAATGGAGGTATTGACAAAAGTTTGGGTTTAGCACAAAATGTGCCTTGCAAAGTGGGGAGTATCACACTATTCATGCAAATCCACATAATTCATGACCCAGCCTACAATATTCTACTTGGTCGACCATTCAATGTGCTCACAGAAAGCACCATTAAAAACTACAGAAACAAAGCTCAGACAATCATGATATATGATCCTAATTTGACATAGTTGTGCACAATCCCCATGATACCCTGTTCTAATCAGTGTTGAAAGGATTTTTGCAACTAGAGGACGAAATTTCAGACATTGACCAGTGCGCTCTTGTTATCTCATTCAATCCCTCTAATTTATCTATCACTATTGAATGCACTGCAAATATTCCCAATATGGAGTCCTCAAACTCCTTGAAAACCATTTCTTATTCTTCAATTCTTGCAAATTTATATTTAACAGCCAGTCATCAATATGAAACATATTTATTGACCTCAATGGCAACATCTATGCCCTCTACTCCTATTATCGACTCCTTACATCTAACTTTCGCAGCATCGAAAAAGAAATACAAGCCTGTAGCACAGAAAATTTGCCCAGTTATCACCAAACTACCTGACCAATTTCGCATTATTCAAACAATCATCGGCGACCCTCTTGAAAACATGCTGAAATTAAATCCTCATCCACCATCATTCATCCCCACCTCCCCATATTCACTCGAACGTAAAGCTATCATCGACAAGAATCATCCTGGCAATTTTCTATGGCCAGAGGAATGGAAGCTTATGCATGATTTTATTTGAAATCATGAAACAGCTTTTGCATGGACAGAACAAGAGCGAGAAAGTTTTCACTCTGACTTTTTTCCTCCTATAGAATTTCCCATTGTTCCTCATACTCCATGGGTTGAGCGAAACATTCCTATACCTCCAGGTTCGTATGAACAAATATGCAAAATGCTAAAAAAGGAGATAGAAGCAGGAGTATATGAACCATTGAACTCTTTGTACCGATCACAATGGTTATGTGTCATGAAAAAGGATGCGAACTTGCTTTGAATAATCCACAGTCTCAAACTGCTTAATCAACTAATGATCCAGCACTCAGGCATCATACTGATACCCAAACATCTAGCAGAACAATTCAGTGGATGATCATGTGGAGGAATGTTGGATCTTTATGTAGCATTCAATGAAAGGAAAGTAGCAGAGTCATCTCACAATCTGACAATGTTTCAGACAGTGTTTGGAGCACTTTACATGGTTACCCTACCCATGGGTTGGATGAATTTGGTTCCTATCTTACACAACAACATAACATTTATTCTACAGCCAGAAATTTCTCATATCACCATTCCTTACATCGACGATACACTGGTTAAGGGCCCAAAATCGATAATCGAACAATTGGTGAATCCTATGAAACAATTCCCAACAACCCAGCTATTGGATGCTTTGTCTGGAAACACTTTGAAAATTTAAATTGGATAGTTTAGCACATGAAGTATTGCAGAGGAACATTTTCAGGTCCAAAACTCTATCTTTGCATCCCTGAAATAATTGTTTTAGGCCATCGATGCAATATCGAAGGTCATATGGCCGATCCTATTTGAATCACAGCTGTTAGCAAGTGGGGACCATGTCAAAGCCTCACCAAAGTCAAAGTGTTCCTAGGAACCATTGGAGTTTGTCATATCTTTATTCAAAAATTTGCTCAACGAGCTGCAGCACTCATCCAACTCACTCAAAAAGATGTTCCTTTCAAATTCAGAGCAGAACAAATGGCAGCCCAAGAAGACTTAAAAGAAGCTCTAATCAATTCCCCAGCGATTCGAGCTATTGATTACTCATCTCCAGCCCCAGTTATCCTATCGGTTGACACTTTGAACATCGCTATTGGTTTCTTTCTTGCTCAATGCGATTCCAAAAACCCTCGAAAATGATATTATAGTCGAGTCAGACTGATTACACTTAACAACTGTGAATCCCGATTTTCGCAGCCAAAACTCGAGCTTTACAGTCTATATTGTGCTCTTGGAGCACTATGATTGTACCTAATAGGAGTTCCAAGGCTTATCATCGAAGTCGATGCACGATATATCAAAGGCATGCTTTTGAATCCTGATATCACACCTAGCACTAGTGTCAATCGATGGATAGTATCCATCCTAACCTTTCACTTTACATTAGTCCATGTCGCAGGGATGCGCCATGGGCCTGATGGACTTTCCAGATGCCCCCCACAAGACGAAGATGCTCAGCTCGACAATGAAGATGATTTCAGAGACTGGATTGACTGTCTTCACAGTTTTGTACATCAAATCAATCCTATTACAACTTGACCCTTTACTTCACATCAAAGTTTGATCCTCTCCCTCTCTTCAGATATCAGTAATGGGGACAAGCTTACCTACGATGATGTCCTATGAATGAATAACGTGAAAGTGAATGATGAAAGATTACTTTGCATTCAAAAATGGTTACATAACCTGGTGTGACCCCCTGATCTATCAGATGCAGAATATGCTACCTTTATTCGATATTGCACCAAATGCTTTTTAGACTTGGGCAAACTATGGAGAAAAGACTCCCATGGAGCTCACAAAATTGTTGCGACTCCAGAACATCATCTTGAAATTATTTGTGCAGCTCATGATGATATCAGACACAAAATGGTTTTTGCTATGAAATCAATTATCACCCTTCGATTTTGGTGGCCGAACATGAAAGCTGATATTGCATGGTATATTCAAACCTGCCACATATGTCAAATTAGACAAATGTGAAATGGTCTAATTCCACCCACAGTTGCCACCCCAGCACCCCTTTTTGGCAAGGTCTATATTGATATGATGCAAATGCCACCTTTGAACAGATTTAAATACATCGTACAAGGTTGATGCTCACCAATGACCTATCCAGAATGGCGGAAACTTCGACACGAAAATGCCATGTCCCTGGGTGACTGGATCTTCTGCCTCTACTGCCTCAACCTCCTCTTCCTCATCCTCTTTGCTCTCCACCTCGACCACCTCTCGCTTCACCACCCTTACCATGGGCAGCTCATCTTCGTCCTCATTTTCATTGTCCTCACCTCCCTCTGCCCTCTCGATTGCCTTTGATTCAGCCTCAAACTCTGCATTCTGCCTCTTCAAGTCCTCTTTCGAAATCATCTTCACAGGAAATGCAGCAAGAGCCACATTTTGAGTGTCCGCCAATGCCCTCCTCTGACCCTCAAATTCTGCCCTCTTCGCCTGCTCGCTCCTCTCTAACCCATCTTTCTTCCTCCTCCCTCCTCCTGCATTCTATCTCCTCAGCCAAATCCATGAATAACAGCTCCCCACCCCACAAAATCCATTCATGTCAAGCCATGGGCTTGAAAAGCTCGAAAACTTCATCAATGACCTTTGAATGGCCATGTTGTACTCCTCACCTAGATCTTTGGCAAGCACATTGTATTCCACCTACACAAAATGTTTTAGCATCTTTGACTATGAATTGATCAGTGAGAGACATACCATTTTTGCACAAAAACCCTTCCCCCACAATTTGAAATCCAATTCCTTGGCGATGCTGCACTCAGGCATCAATTTTGCATATTCGAGTATTTCAGTGTTGAGTTCAATGACAAGAGACATTATAGAAGTTCGAGTTGATGGATGTAGGAGGTGACATGGAAGAACAAGACGTATTCTGAACTTCACTAACTTTTTCATCACGATCCTGCATTTCACACATGACTTTGATTGGCTGACTGGAACAGTCAGGATTTCAGTAAGGAGGAGGATGATAGGTCCACTGTGCACTCTAAGGTCTGGAATGGCTCCCAATTGTATCAACTCATTATGACAGATGCTCCAAACCACTATGAATGCTACCAAATTGACTTTGAACCATTTTCAAGCAACTTCACATGATTTTGCACTACTTCGAACAACATGGGCCACTGTATAGCTGTTTTAAAACACTTTTGATGCACACTGCACATCCAGAACAAGCCTTTTTGTTGCATATTGAGCACCACTGGACATGAAGAGAGATGACAAGAGATCCAGAATGTGATAAGTATGGTTTTATGTTTCAATGATATATTAAAGCAATAGGACAAGAACTCTTACTATACTGGGACAATGTACATTTCAATTATTATTGTTTCTCATTTCTTTTACATTTTACAAAGTCCTTTATTGTTGTGTATATTGCCCCTTGTTCTTTATATGTTATATTTCCTTTTTGGCACTATCTCTTCAAAATGTATATATACTTGCACTAGCTACTTAGAAAAAGGGAGAATAAGTTACCCTCTCCATTACCATCAGATTTAAGAGCAGTTCTCTAGAGTCTTAGCTCACATCATATCTCTAAAGTTCTGCAAAATATTGTGAACTTCTTCGAACTTTCATATTCACTCTCAACTTGTCACCTATCACCTATCGCCACTCGAAAACCACTTCTTATTAGCTATATTCATTTCTCGACATATCTTGCCACCAGTTGAACATCTTCAAACCTTCTGGAACTCACTTTGAACAACTTTGAGCTGATTCAAACATACTTCAAACTATTTCACATGTCTTCGAACCTATTTCAAACTCTTTCAAACATCTTTGTATGCCTTTAAAGACTATTCACAACATCCCTTACCATTTTGCATCACTAAACACACAGCATTTACTGCCACAACAACCTCCCAAATCGCCCCAGCTTCATTTGGGGAACCATCCACATTGTAGACAGGTATGGGGTCCAGATAGCAAGCAGGTATTGAGTTGTTTTTGTTGAACCACGTGCAAATCAATGAAAAGGCCCATGGCACCCAAGTCCAGGAGAGCAGAGACACCAAGTACTTGCCCTGTATCTGTGGTCTGCAGCTCAATCTTCAATTCTAGGGATCATTGGGAGGGGGTGCTTGGTTAAAGGTGTGGGGGGCATGGGTGGTGGTAGGAGAGTGGATAGCCCATTGTTAATCATTGTAGATGGTACTGGCATCCATTGTAATACATTGTTAATCATTGTAAATAGTACTGGCATCTATTGTAATACATTGTTAATCATTGTAAATGGTACTGGGTCTCATTGTTAAGCATTGTAAATGGTACTGGGACTTATTGATGATGCTTGTAAATAATATTTGAACTATTGTAAACCATTGCTAATAAATAAATAGCATTTCACTCTATTTTAAGTCATAGCAGAAAACATTGCCAAAAAATATGAATATAATTCTAGTTTATTGGATACTACAAAGTAGAATTAATGTGCATGTGTAGTTTGAGATCTGATAAATGTTAGTTTGATCTAAAAAAAAGAACACCACATACTTTTTTGTGGCAGGCAATTGCCCATTTTCAGTGTCATCAATCCCTTGCTTTTTTCCCTGGTCCTCTTTGGCATCCAAGGCAATATTTAGCTGGACCAAAGTCCAAATAACATCCACCACTGCTGTTTTAAGGCGAGGCAAATCAGAATCATCATTGGAAGTATTACCTTGCATCCACCATGCCAAAGCAAGAATAACAACAAGAAAGCCATTCACTCCACCACATAACAGCTGTGACCATGAAGGGTCAGAAGGTATAAGTTGTGAGGATTCATCATCCCGCCAGCCTGGCTGGATAGCCTTTCACCATGAAAACCAGTGATTGCCAAAATCTTTGATATTCTTCAACTGTGGCATTTGATCAGCTTGTAACTGCTGGCCATTCTTCAGCCATAATCCAATCTCACCAGGTTGATTCTTGGTAGGCAAATGCTAGACATTGCTACTATTAGATTGTAAATCCGTAATTAGCTAGCACTTACAGTTTTTGGTGGGTTTTCAGTCTCAAACACAACCCAGTTTTCCATTAGATTGATGCAAAACCCTTCATCCAAAATCTTCTTCAAAAAAGCAATGACAGCACTGTCTGCTTTGTTGGCTGTAGGAAGTTGGGGTACAATGATATCACCACTAGAAGGTGTGGAAGCAGAGGATGGTATCACCAATGCTGCATTTAGAATGGTTTCGGTTGCCTTCATAACAGTTAATTGGGTTGAATCCACAACATTAGAAGTTGGTGGAAACTCTGGCGACAGTGCCCTTGTCATGTTTCCAGCATTAGAAGCAGCTCTTCATTTTCATTAGCCTTATAGTCAAAGAAAATAAATATTGCTTACTTCATTTTCTTCTTTTTTGATGATTTGTTAATCAAATTAAAAATCCCTTTACCCAGTTCCAGTTCATGTAATAATTGAAGATTTCTTGCAATATTACTTGCTCATTCATTCCCATAATCAGAAAGTTTCACAGTAGATGAAGAAAAGGTAGTATCGACATCAGCAGATGCAGAAGGGGTAGTATCAACATTAGCAGGTGCAGGAGTGGCTTCATGTGAGAAACCTTCCAATGCTCTGGAATCACAAGTCTTCTTATCTATTGCAAACAATCAGCTCTGAATACTGGATGCTTTTAAGACTGTCACCATAAGCAGCTTCAAGAAACCTATCAAAGTGTGATAGAAAATCATCATTATATGAGCTTCCCGGAAACTAGGCCAATTATTGACCCTTTAATGTAGCTCCTTCATCTGAGCTATCAATTTGAAGGTTATATTCATGAGAAATGATGGGTTAAGTCACTTTCTTCTTGAGGCATCAGTCCTTCCACAATGATTGTACAAGCCCAACCTGTTTGCCAGGCAATATTCTTGGCAGCATCTTCAATTGTATGAGGGAGTATGTCAATATGGGTATTGCAAATTAGAATATAATTCAAGTCATGATGGCCCAGATTTGCAACACTTACTTTTGTAGTATGCAATTGGGATTATTGCCTTCACTATCCATGGACTTATACTCCTGCCAAAACTCTTCTACATTTTCCTTGGTGGTTTCATTGGCTGAATTGTACCATTCCTGCATCTTCTGGTTATGAAATGTAAAGTGATCATGATGTGTAAACTCCTTAGTCGGATTGGCTTCTTCATGTGCTTCCCACTCAGTGTTGAACTTTGGTTTAAGCTCTTCGCCATATAACTTTGCAAATGCTTGCCAGTAATGTAATAGTCATGAAGTGCTCTTGAGATTTAAAATCTTTTGAGTGCCAGAACCTGAACTTGAACCATGAATCTTATTATAAATTCAATTGTGAATTCACTGCCCAATATTATTATATGCTAAACAAAAGTTTATAAGTGTTGGACAACTTACCTTTTCGCTTGACTTGAGCTTGAGAAGTTTTGCATGCTCCTCATTTCCTTTCACAAACTCTATCTCTTTAGCAGATGGAGCATTGGCAGGCCATTTGTCATGGAAGTCTTTGTAAACTTTAGCAAGAAAGATGGGAACTGTTTTACTCTCCTGTGCTTTGTGAAACCCTGGCAAGCAGGTTGGAATGCCAGGCATGCTGCTCAGGAGTCATCCAAGCTGCTTTTGACATATTAGTGCAAATCGCAAAAATTTTTGGAGATGTGCAATGTGACAAACAAGGCAAACCCACATGATCATGCTTTGCAGCCAAGCCAAGCCAAGTGGCCTTACTGCAGTGGTGGTTTCAGAATTAAAATACATTGTAAATAGATTAATCATTGGTACAGTATTACATTAACAGTACCTACCTAATTGCATATAGGTATGGAAGATCCCATCTCCCATCATGTAACAGCTCCTGTGTCTGGGAAGGCCCACAATTGCAGGCTTCTTCGAGCACAGGAGCTGAAGATGATGATGACATTGGAACTACATTAACGGTACCTACCTAATTGGATATAGGTATGAAAGATCCCATCTCCCATTGTGTAACAGCTTCTGTGTCTGGGAAGGCCCACAATTTCAGGCTTCTTTGAGCACAGGAGCTGAAGATGATGATGATATTGCATCGTTGTCATTGGGGCTGGGATAGGGATCCACCCCATGAGCAGATGCTTGAGGGAGCAGGTGTATTTGTTGGTGGCAATAGTTAAATTAGTATCTAAAAAGTTTGTTGGTAAAATGAAAATAAAATGAGAAGGGAAGAAAGAACCATATCTGTGGCCCAGGAGATGTTGACAACACCTCTTGGGCCTTTGTTTCATGCAGTTCTGGTCCCCCCCCTCTTCATAATGGGTGCCCCCCTCTCTTTGTTATAGTTGTCCCCCCCTTTCTGCACTGTAATTGTCCCTCCCTTTCTGTACTGTAGTTGTCCCTCCCCTCTTCATTGTCCAGTTCCTCCCAGCATTGTCCCCCCTCCCCTCTGCCCACTCTGCAAGCAGGGGCTTGCAGCAGTGGTGGTGGCAGCACTACCCCCCCCAGTTGTTGGCATCATCAATCCACCCGTGATCCACCCCATGAACAGTTGCTCATGTGGTTGGAGCTGGGTGGTGTGCCTCATTGCTGGCCCTCCCCCCATTTTGTCATGCCACTCGCTGGACTTGCCTGGCCAGTAACAATTCACCTGACACATGCTACAGCTACAGCTACCACTGGGCAAGCAAAACCTGGATATTCAGAGGAATTGCTTGGACCATGTGCAGTGGTGCTGCAGCCTTCACAGGCCAAGGTGGTCATGGTGGCTGCAGTACCTTTCTCGGTGTTAGTATAATGGAAATACCTAAGATACAATAAAAATTATGCTACTTGCAAGGAAAAAAACTTACCTGGGACCCAAATGGTGCTGGGCATCATTTGGGCCCTTTTGTTACATGTGGTGTTAGTACAATGTAAATACTTAAAATACTATGTTAGTTGTAAGGAGAATAATGGGATGAGAAGGAAAAACTTACCTGGGGCCCAAATGATGTCCAGGGTCATTTGGACCTTTTGTTGGTTGCCATGGTGGTGGAGCGCCGTTGTTGTACCTTGACATTGGTCTGACATCTTCAAACTTCCTCAAACTCACTTCAAACCTCTTCAAACTTCTTTGAACCTTATTCACAACTACTTCACACACCTTTGAATCTATTTGGAGCTACTTTGCACATCTTTCTATGCTCCTAAAGATTATTCATAACACATCTCACCATTTTGGACCTCTCACTACAACTTTTGGGTATCAGCGGTGATATTTAGTACCAATTCGCACCCTTCCTCTAGCCTGTGTCATACTTTTTAAGCCTTTTAACAGGTTTTTGTTAGGTTTCCAGGTCAAGTATTATCACTGAATTTGTCCAACCCATAGGTAGGGTAATGATACGAAGTGCTCCAAACGGTGTCTGAAATGTTGTTAGATTGCAAAATGATTCTGCTACTTTTCTTTCATCAAATCCCACATAAAGATTTAACATTCCTCCACATGATTGTCCACTAAATTGTTCTGCTAACGGTTCAGGTATCGGTATAACACCTGAGTCCTGGATTGTTACTTGATTGAGTGGTTCGAGACTGTGGATGATTTGAAGTGATTTCACATCTTTCTTCGTGATGCAAAACCATTGTGATCGATATGAAGAGTTCGATGGCTCATATACTCCTGCTTCTATCTTCTTTTTCAGCATTTTGCAGATCTGTTCATACAAACCTGGAGGTATAGGAATGTTTTGTTTGACCCAAGGAGTATGAGGAATGACTGGGAATTTTATAGGAGGGACAAAGTCAGGGAGAAAACTTCCTTGGTCTTGTTCTGTTCATGCAAAAGCTGTTTTGTGATTTTGAATAAAATCATGCATGAGCTTCCATTCCTCTAGCCATAGAAAATTGCCAGGATAATTTTTGTTGATAATAGCTTTGCATTTGAGTGAATATTGGGGAGAAGGGATGAATGATGGTGGATGAGGATTCAGTTTTGGCATATTTTTGAGGGGGTCACCAGTGATTGTTCGAATAATGCAAAATCGGTTGGGAAGTGCAGTAACAACTGGGCAAACTTTTTGTGCAACAGGTCTGTATTTTTTTTTCAATGCTGCAAAAGTCGGATGTAAGAAGTCGATGATAGGCATAGAGGGCATAGATGTCACCATCAAGGTCAATAAATATGTTTCATACTGATGACTGGCCATTAAATATAAGTTGGCAAGAATTGAAAAATAAGAAAGAGTTTTCAAGGAATTCGTGGAGCCACATATCAGGAATATTCACAGTGTGTTCAATAGTGATAGATGTATTAGAAAGATTGAAAGAGATAATGAGAGTGCACTGGTCTGTGTCCAAAATTTCATTCTCTAGTTGTGAAAATCCTCTCTGACTACCTTTCGATGCTGATTAGAATGGGGAATCATGAGGATGGCATACGAACGCATTGAATTAGGGTTATATATCATGATTGTCTGAGCTTCATTTCTGTAATTTTTAATACTGCTTTCAGTGAGCACATCAAATGGATGACTGAGTAGAATATCATAGGTGGGGTCACAAATTATGACCTGCATGAATAGCATGATGCTCTCAACTTTGTAAGGCACATTTTGTGCTAGACCTAACCTTTTGTCAATGCCTCCATTAGCTGATTGAAGTGGGATATGAATCAAAGGATCATAGGTAAGGCTGAGTTTATGACAAATTTCTTTGGACATTGCGATAGTTGAGGAACCAGGATCAATGATGCTTTAAATGGGATTTTTTCCATTGACATTCATAATAATTGACCTAATCAAGTGAGATTCCTTTGCAGCGATAAATGGTTCTGGAATATCACCAGGTCAAAGACTGTTACTGTGAGTTTCAAAACGATTGTCAGCTACAAAAATATCATTGTTAAGGAGATTCATAGCATTATTTCCTTGGGGCTGCTGGATGTGATGTGGAGGAACCTGTTCCTCCAATTTTATATGAACTTGTGGTGTAATTCTTTGGGGGTTAACATAATAATCAAGGTCTTCATCGAGCAAGCAAAAATGTCTTCCATTATTTTATCCTTTTGTATCGGGGCTTGGGGATGATACAAAGAACCATCTTTGGCTTTACCTTTCACAGTCAACCTAAAGTTTTGCTTGTGAGGTGGCAAATACAAATGTTTTTTTGTAGCAGCATATGGGTGAGTGTTGGGTTGCAAAGTTGTTTCAGAAGTCAAAGATGGTGCTGAAGTTGAGGTAGGTAGATTAGTTGCAGTGGATGAGATAGATGGTGTTGTTACTTGTGGAATCGATGGTTCGACTGGTGCAGAGTTTTGAGGGATTGAAGGCTGAGATGTTGGAACTGTTGGGGTGTGTTCAAATTAGTTCTGGCAAAGGGTCTACTACTTTGCAAAGCATATAGCTCTTGTTTGAGGTTTGCGATACAATCTTCAGCTGCTGTGGATAGTTTGGAAATTTGGTAAATGCCTCTGGATAGTGTCAAAGTACTCATCAAAGGTGTGATGGTGTACATTAGCGATGGTGTAGTGGTAGATGGAGGGTTTCATCAAGTCCATTCATCAATTATGTCCTTGATAAAATGACCAGGGATGTTTTGAGGAGTGAATCGTCCATTTGGAAAAACAATTTTTCCTTCAGTGTTCTTTTTACACTTTCCTTCATTGATATAAGACTGGAGAACCAAGCAGTTGCTAATGAAATGACCAGTAAGTCCACAGAAGATACAAATTAAATTTTTGAGCTGGTCCAAATGAAATCCACTGTTGGGTTGATGTTAGGAAACAGTCTCCTAACATGCCTATTACATAATACTATTTTTATTTTATTTTATTCCACCAAAATATGCTACAAAATGCCTATATACACATTATTTGTCAGCGTGGGAATTTTCGATTTACACGCATCAATATGTACGTGCATGTACATGCATGTGCACGTGCATCCGTAATAATATATGTAACATAGTATATAATCCTAAAATAAATACTAGGAGACCTCAGTTGAGTTCTCTTAGGTATTCCATCCACAATTGTGGTGCGAAAAGCCTATTTCAGCCAACTGTTCTATTTTTAACCCCTCACATCAAAACCATCAAACCCCCCATCACGTGCGTGTGCACCGCCGCCTTCTTGTAGGAGAACCCACACGGTCCAGCTAGCAGATTAGTGGGTGTCACCCTAACAGAAGAACTCAACTACCCTATCAGTGCACCTTCTCTTACACGCACATATGTCATTTGTCTCAGCGTGCCACATCTGCTTACTCATTATTTCGGCAAGACCTGGAATTAATTGTATATATGTATTTACCTTGCTTTCATAAGCCAATGCCAGGCCTCGCCTTACATTGCGACCACCAGTGATCAAAAGGCAGCGCTCGTCATTAGGACAGCTGCAACCGGACAACCGATCGGATCTGGTTTAGCTAAGATTTACATTACTCAATTTGGATGACTATTTTAGGTAGTTACTAGCCAAATTCAGTAATAGCCCCAAGATCAGGCACTGTTGGAAGGGTTATCGATCCGAGGTGCCCAATAGCCGAAATCACGTGTTTTGCCATGTTTGGTACCCAAAATAGCTGGGTCACGTGACTCGAAATTTTGCGAAAAAATTCTACAGCCGAATCTTGACACAGCCAAAGAAGTGACTCATTACAGATTACGTCATCATGTCAGAACAAGCAACTTCGAATCATGGACACAATCCTATTCCCATGCCCATTCTTGAAGCCAAAATTGATGCTCTAACAGCACAAATGTCCCAATTAGTGTCAGTATTAGCAGCATCCCAGCCCAAACAAGCACAAACAAATGCAGAGACAGTAGAAGATAAAGATGATGAGATGGAGGAGATGGTAGAGTGGATGTCTCAGGAGGGTGAGCATGCAGAGGAGAGGTCTGAGAGTGGAAAAATGTGTTTACCTAAATACACGCCCCCGCAAATATTTGATGGTACCATGGAGAACACAAAATCCTTCATCAGCTCTATAGTATTGTATATTCATGGGAGAAAGCCCGAATTTCATACGACCGAGTCTAGAATTATGTTTGCTCTCTCATACATCCAGGGAGGGAAAGCACAGTTCTGGAGAAGCAAAGCTATTAATCAAATTGCCACAGGATATAAACTGTTTGCGACCTTCAGGGAATTTTTGGAGAGATTGGAGGCACAGTTTGGAGACCCTAACCCAAAGGCAACAGCTAATGCAAAATTAAAAACCATGCGCCAAGGTTCTCTGACTGCAGACGAATTTATTTTGCAGTTCAAAGCAGAAGCATCACAAACCGATATGGGAGAAGCAGTGTTGGTAGAATATTTGAAGGCAGGATTAAATCCCTCTTTATTCAAGTCTATCTATCAACTACCTTCTATGCCAGAGAGGTTGGACGAGTGGTGTAATTGGGCAATGCGTCTTGATTGGCAATATCGACAGGAACAGGCAGAATCGAAATTGATGTATGGGAATTCCAGATTTGGAAAGTCATCAGGAGGAAAGTCCGAGAAAGGAAGGACTCCTCAGGTACAAACTCCGAGGGCACAGCCACCAGCCATGGTAGTGACACCTATCATTAAGGAGTCAGTAGCATCGACAGATGCAATGGATGTTGATCAAGTAGGGAGATGAGCTCCAGTTAAATGTTTTAATTGTGGGCAATTAGAGCATATGGCTTGAAATTGTAGGCAGAAAAGGAAGATTAGGGAAGCTACAATCGAGGAATAAAGTTGGAGGAAGATAAGCAGAAGAATTTTGTGGAAGAGTCCCAGTAAAGGTTTCCCCATTGGTGACCCAGAATCAATATAATGTATTAGTATCCGAGGAAACCCAGAGTGAACCTGAAAGAGAAATTGAAGAGTACGACCATCATCATTTATCCAACAAAGAAAAATGCCCAGCCTTATTTCCAGAGACCCCTAAATTCTTTATTCACTCAGCGTGGATAGAACCCGAAATCAGCTTGACAGTAGGATTGAAGACAGTGGACACGCATGCAGCAATTAATGTGGAGGCATTGCTTGACAGTGGTGCTACCAGGTTATTTATTAATCGATCCCTAATTACTGGAAACAGTATTCGCATGCGTAAACTGCCACAATCTATAATGGTGTACAATATAGATGGTATGATCAATTGTGGAGGAACTATTAAAGAGGAAGTGACGATGATATTGAAGTATCAGGATCATCAGGAACGAGCCATATTTGAGGTGTGCAAGCTTGGGAAAACCAATCTGATAATTGGATGTCCATGGTTACGAAAGCATAATCCAGAAATTGATTAAAAAACTGGGAAGGTACACATGACTCGTTGTCCTAAAAAATGTAATGTGTATGGGAGAAAAGTAAAAAAGGAGAAGAAGGAAAAGAAAGAGAAAGAACATTCGAGGAAGTATTCTGTTACGATGGAGGAAGTGGAGGATGAAGATATGCCAAATGGGGAAGTTCCAATTATGACTACTAAGGAAGAACAGAAGCAGACTTTTAGGGAAATTTGTGGAGGACAGTCATGGGATAAAAATGTGGAGAAAGTGGAGAAACCAGTGGAGGAGTGGGTGCCAAAAGCCTACCATAAATATTTGTCAGTTTTTTAGAAGAAGGAATTGGAGCGGATGCCAGTGCGAAAGCCATGGGATCATGCTATTGAGGTGAAGCTGGGATTTGTGCCAAAGAAGTCAAAAGTCTATCCATTATCTCCAAAAGAACAAGAAGAAGTGGATGCATTCCTTAATGAACAGTTGCCCAAGGGATACATACGACCTTCAAAATCACCGCAGTCATCACCAGTATTCTTTGTACCAAAAAAGGATCAGAGGAAGAGGATGTGTACAGATTATAGGTATTTGAATGAGTGGACAGTGAAGAATATGTACCCTTTGCCATTGATCTCAGAGATAATTGACAAGGTGGGAAAGGCCAACGTCTTTACAAAATTGGATTTATGCTGGGGGTACAACAATGTATGAATAAAGAAAGGAGATGAGTGGAAGGCAGCATTTGCCATGCATCGAGGATCCTTCGAGCTGCTAGTCATGTTTTTTGGGATGACCAATAGTCCCCCAACTTTCCAAAATATGATGAACGATATTTTCTAGGATGTGATGGACAAAGGCATGGTGATAATATTTATTGATGACATTTTCATATTCACAGAGGATGAAGAAAATTATAAGGCGATAGTGCAGGAGGTGTTGAAGAGATTGGCAGAGAATGATTTATTTGTCAAACTGGAGAAGTGTGTATTTGTAGCAAGTGAGATTGAGTTCTTGGGATTAAAGATTGGTCCTGATGGAATCAAGATGGATCCTATCAAGGTACAGGCATTTTTGGTTGGCCCATGCCTACCCATATCAAGGAAGTTCAGGCTTTCTTGGGACTCGCCAATTTTTATTGTCGCTTTGTTCATAATTTTTCTAAAATTGCTGCACCATTACACAACCTTACGTGAAAGGGAGTAGTGTGGAGATGGGGAGAACAACAGCAGACAGCATTTGAGGAGTTGAAGAGGAAGTTTGTGGAAGAACCAATATTGGTCCCAGTAGATTTCATGCATCCCTTATGAGTGGAATCAGATGCATCAGACTTTGCTACTGGAGTGGTATTATCAATGCTATGTGAAGATGACAAATGTGCATATTTGTCTCGAGGATTGAATGATGTGGAGAGGAATTATAATGTGCATGATAAAGAGATGTTGGGAATAATATGAGCATTGGAGGCATGGAGACATTATTTGGAGGGATGTATGCATCAGATCGAAATCTGGACAGACCATCAAAATCTGCAGTACTTCATGTCTGCTAAAAAGCTTAACCATCGACAAGCACATTGGGCATTATTCCTATCATGCTTTAATTTTCACTTGGTCCATAAAGTGGGAAGCTTAATGAGGAAAGCAGATGCATTATCCAGATGTACAGATCATAAAAGGGGAGTGGAGGAGGACAATAAAAATATTACCCTACTCAAACCTGAATACTTTTGTATTTGTGCTATGCATCCAGGGCATTTATTGGTAAATAGCTCAGAGACGGAAATGTTGTCTAGAATTAGGCAATGTTCAGAGATGGATGATGAAGTGGTGGAAGCTGTGAAAGCTTTGAGGGGAGAGAAGAAAGGTAATATTAAAGGAGATGAATGGGTTGAAGAACAAGGGTTAGTGTTGTTCAGAGGAAAGGTGTATGTACCGAAGGATCAAGATTTACAAAGGGAGATTGTATGGTTACATCATAACAAGCCAGCTGCTGGACATCCAGGAAGGAGAAAGACATTGGAGTTGGTGATGAGAAATTATTGGTGGCTCAGAATTTCAAATTATGTGTTGGGGTATGTGGATGGGTATGACATGTGTATGAGGGGGAAGAAATTTCCAGAACAGCCTGCTGGGAAATTAATGCCGAACCCTATACCTACAGTGCCATGGCAAGACATACATATCTGTGGACTTTATCACAGGACTACCTGAAGCTCAAGGATATGATGCAATATTTGTAGTATGCGACCACTTCACAAAGGAAGTCCATATAATTCCTACTACTGCAGAAACCTCATCATTGGGCTTGGCGCACCTCTATCTAAATCAGGTATGGTGGTCACATGGATTACCTGATATGGTTATCTCCGATCGTGGATCACAATGTGCTTCTGCATTTATGCGAGAGTTAAATAACATATTGGGGATTCAAACCAAATTATCTACAGCATATCACCCACAAACCAATGGGCAGACAGAGAGAATGAATCAGGAGTTGGAGCAGTACCTATGCATGTTTGTCAATCACCGACAAACCGACTGGCCTGAATGGTTGGCAATTGCAGAATTTTCCCACAATAATAAATTCCATTCAGCTACTCACATGTCACCCTTCTTTGCTAATTATGGGTATCATCCCAGAATGGGAGTAGAACCTTGAAGGGAAGTCAAGGTACAATCAGTGGAGGACTTTGTGTCAAAAATATGAAAGGTGCAGGAGGAAGCAGAGGCGGCATTGATGAAAGCATGAGATGACATGATGCAACATGCAGATCGTACTTGAGCTATGGCTCTAGAGTACAAAGTTGGTGACTTGGTATGGCTAAGTACCAAGGATCTGAATATTCCACGACCTTCAAAAAAGCTTATGGAGAAGCAAGTTGGCCCATATCCGATTTCTAAAATAATTTCACCCAATGTGGTAGTGTTAAAATTACCTCAGTCATTCAAGATTGATCCTGAAATTAACATTTTCTGTTTACACCCTTACCCCACCCACTATTCCTGGTCAACAAACTACTCCACAGCCTCCAATAATGGTAGAAGGTGCTCCAGAATATATTGTGGAAGAAGTTTTGGACTCATGTCTTCGACGAAATAAATTGGAGTTCTTAATCAAGTGGAAGAACTACACCGATGAAAATAATTCATGGGAACCTGAGGAGAATTGTAAGCAAGCATGTAATGCAATCACCCAATTCTTTAAACATAATCCAAATGCTCCATGTCGCTGATGATACTCAACCCGGAAACCCAAACAAAACCTACTAATGGCTTCGGATGGTATAACACAGGCCAGAGGAAGGGTGTGAGGTGGTACTAAATATCACCGCTGAGACCAAAATGTAATGTTTAGTAACGTGAAATGGTAAGGGCTGTGGTGAATATTCTGTATAGGCATATGAAGTTGTTCGAAGGAGTTCAAAAGAAGTTCGAAGGCGTGCGAAGTGGTTCGAATAAGTTTGAAGATGTGCGAAATAGTTCGAATAAGTTCGAAGAGGTTCGAAGTATATCAAACAGTGAGTTTAATGAATGTGAGGTGTTTGTCAAATGGAGACAGGCGACGGGCGATAAAACGGAGAGCAAATACAATAGTTTTAAGGAAGTTCGCGATATTTCGCAGAGCTTTAGAGATACGACACGAGCTAAGACTCAAGAGAACGACTCTTAAGTCAGACGATAACTGTGAGGGTAACTTGTGCTGTTCCCCGTTGTTCTATTTCTCCTTTTCTAAGTATCTAACACAAGTCTATATACAAAATGAAGAGATAGTACTAAAAAGGAAATAAGAACAATTGTAAAACATGAGGGAATGTACACAGCAATAAAGGTATTGTAAAACACAAAACAAATGAAAAATGATAATAAGTAAAATGTACATTGTCCCAGTATGGTAATAGATCTTGTTCTATTGCTTTAATATATTAATGAAACACAAAAACGCACTTATCACATTCTAACTCTCTTGTAATCCCTCCTTGTGTCCGGTAGTGCTCGATATGCGACTAAATAGCTTGTTCCGGATGTGCAGTGTGTATCAAAATTGTTTGTGGACAACTATATGGCGGCCAAAGTCATTCGAAGTGCTGCGAAGTTGTTCGAAGTGTTGCGAAATAGTTTGAAGGCGTTCGGAGTGTCTCGAAGTCGTCCAAAATAGTGTGAAATAATGCAAAAATGGTTCAAAGTTAATTTCGTGGCATTATAGTACTTCGGAGTGCATGTCATGATGTGTTGATATGAGTGGGAGTCTTCTCCAGACCTTAAAGTGCATAGTGGACCTATCATCGCATTGCTAGAATGGTGTATGAGGGGATGAATTTCTGGCCTTACCAGAATTTCACAGAGGGGACAGATGCAATATTTTCTCGCCTGGAAGTCGAGGCCTAAAAGGGGGGTAATGTTGGGAAACAGTCTCCTAACATGCCTATTACATAATACTATTTTTATTCTATTTTATTTTATTTTATTTCACCAAAATATGCTACAAAATGCCTATATACACATTATTTGTCAGCGTGGGAATTTTCTATTTACACGCATCAATATGTATGCGCATGTGCACGTGCATCCATAATAACATACTACAATATATGTAACATACTATATAATCCTAAAATAAATACTAGGAGACCTCAGTTGAGTTCTCTTAGGTATTCCATCCACAATTGTGGTGCGAAAAGCCTATTTCAGCCAACTGTTCTATTTTTAACCCCTCACATCAAAACCATCAAACCCCCCATCACATGTGCGTGCACTGCTGCCTTGCATGGTCCAGCTAGCAGATTAGTGGGTGTTGCCCTAACAGTTGAGGGGTATTAGTGGGTTTGGAGCCTGCTAGAGCTGTGAACGAGTGTAGTTGCAGATTTTTCGAAGATTGCTAATAAGTCTTCTGATTTAATCTGTGTCAAAGATGTTGAGGTTGATAGTAATGCTAAAGTGCCTGAATATTGTGAACCATCTAATGATGTCCAGTCTGAACTAATTGATCCTGCTAAAACAAACTTTGCTGCTGTGTGAATATCATCAAGTGGATAGGCGTCATCTGAATAGTGGTCAGAAAATTAAAGTTTGAGTTGTTGTGCAATTTGTAACCATAAGCCTGGCTGGAAACCTCAAATGAATGCTCTGCTCTGTTCTGCTTTCAAAATTTGGCATTTAGAGAGTCGAAACTTTGTGATGTTGTAGAATGATCGGTAGTACAACCCTAAATTGCTTGCATTAAAGATCCCCATACAAAGATGTTCACCAATGAGCTTGTCCATGTTTAAAATTAAACATTTTTAATCATCTTCGGAAGCAGGGTATAGTCTGTGAATTGTGATGCAAAAATCCTGAAACGAAGTGCTGGTTTCATAATCTGAAATTGATTCCCAGAGTTCGGAGGTGTCAATGTCAACATAGCAGCAGGTGTGCTTCTTCATGACCTCTGAATCCATAATGTTGCAGTCTATAAAAAGTATTTCAAGCTCATTAAAATATTGACAAAGCTCTTGAGGTTGGGTAGGGTCAAATTTTAGAGCTGTGGAATGACCATGAGCTGGCATAGTTGCTTGTGTAGTCATAGATGTGACAATCTTTGGGGCAAGAGTTAAAACTTAAGTGAAGGATGGTAGATCTGTTGAAGTCATTGGAAGAATAAATGAAGGAGTAGAGGATGAGGATGAAGAAGAGGATAATGTTGAAGACAAGGATATAGGCAAAGGAAACAGTTGTCGATGTGTAGATTCTGCTTCAGAAACCAGAATTATAAAATCTCCTGATTGTTGGAGAGATTCAAAGGTGTGGCAAGTCTCAATTCTAAGATTTCGAGCTTGAATTGGCCTAAGCTGGGAGATTCAAGACAGATTAAGCCATGAAATGGTTTAGAAATTCCTTGCAGTGGGCTCCAAAATGATAATATTCGATCTGGAAACCAAACAAGAACCTGCTAAAAGGCCTAAGAAGTGTAACACAGGCTAGAGGAAGAGTGCAAGTTGGTACTAAATATTACTGCTGTCACCCAAAGGTTGTAGTTAGAGGTGTGAAATGGTGAGATGTGTTGCAAATAGTTTTTAGGAGCATACAAAGATGTTTGAAGAGGTTTGAAAATGTTTGAAGTAGGTTCAAAGAGGTTCGAGGAGGTTTCAGGAGTTTCAAAGAAGTTCAAAGAGTTTGGGAAAAATAGGAATGGCTTTGAGGAATGTCGAGAAAGGAATATAGCGAATTGAAAGAGTTTTTGAGAGACAATAGGCAATATGCAATAAGTCGAGGGGCTAGTATGAAATTCAAAGAAGTTCACAATAAGTTGCAAAACTTAGAAATACAATGTGAGGTTAGGACTCAAGAGGATGGCTTTTAAATTAGATGATAATGGGAGAGGGTGACTTCTTCTCTGTTGTTCTAAGTAACTAGTACAAGTCTACATACATTTTGAAGAGATAGTACTAAAATCATGTTACCAACAAAGCAACCAGCAAAGCCATGCCCTGGACTTAGTGATGTCAATGATCCCAAAATCAAAATCTACCTCTAACACAGTGGAGTGCAGGGAGGTGGATCAAAGACAGTTACAGTAATAACAAAGGCATTATTTGGAATAAACACTACCTATGGAGAGCCAGGTAGCAAGCACAAAACTCAGGTTGACATGGCTCAGATTTATAATTCGCAATGGTGCAATGATCATGCAGCTGGACGCATCTATTCTACTGCCTTCCAGAAATCGGTCTTGTCCTCCCTTGCTTGCCCCAGTTGTCTTGCACTACTGAAACTCAAAGCATTCCAGAATGCACTTTCCATGCCATTGCCCGATGATAAGAACTACAGATACAAAAATTATGCATATCAAGGGAAAAGTCATATCGATCTCTATGCCAAGTGTGCTGGATTATGTGGGATTATTGAAGCTGACATAAGTCCTTCCACTCTCAAATTCAAGTACAAGTTTTTATCTCATGACAATCAATGTTCAGAACCCAAAATCACCATACATTTGATATGTAGAAGGGATTATGTCTGGAAAATACAAGGGTGACCAATTTTTTGGGTCATTACTCCAGGCAATGGTCATGAAGGCTAATAAGGCAGATCATGGGCAGGGGTTTCAATACTCACCTGATCCACTCAAATTCTCCCATATCATTGGAACACATAGTCCATGGGCCTATTGATTTATCAAGGACTATCTTCCACTGCCTGCACCACAGACTATTGAGTATGAATAATCAGAGCTTGGTTGTTGCTTCTCTGACCATTGTGGAGATGTCAATCAGCCCATTGTGCTTGCCCTCCTATTGGGATCCATGAACATGCATTTGATCTTGTTCATGATAACTTAATTTTACTCAAGTACAATGGCACAGTAGGATTCAATTGTGATGATACAAAGTTAATGGCAGCATTCCACCCATATGATGATCAAGAACATGATGCCCACTTCATTCTTGGGAACACTGGGGAGCTGTATCAACTTAGTGACCCAGATATATTTCAAGAGGTTCTTGATAGTGGGACACTGGAGAAAGCAATGAAGGTGCATCATTCATGTGCTGTTGCCCATTGGCTATCACAGACTTCTCTTTTCAGCTTCATTTATAATGGCTGCAAGTGCCTGTCCCCAAAGTTCCAACCATGGTTGTTGCAGTGCTAAAAATTGCTAATGACCTGAGTGCAGACACAGTGATCAATTACCTATGGTAAGTAATTCAAGGTTTGTTGGAATGCAACATCAACATTCAGTCATATGCATGTGACAGAACAGCTTTGAGTGTTCTGTGCAAAAAAAACTACTTGAGGCAAAGGCCACAAGCGTAATCACCCACAAGATTCCCCATCCTGGCATCAATCACCACCCAATCACAATATCAATTTTCTTTTTTGATGACCATCCTATTGCCAATATCCAGGATCCAAAACATGGACTCAAGACTTACTGCAACAATATATTTTTAGGTGCCCAGATCATCACATTTCCCCACCATGTTGTCATGTACTCGCAAGTGCATGCAATAGCCTTTGAGGGTGGGCCTTTTATACCACTGTAATGTAGAAAAGCTTGAGAGACAAGATGAAAATGCTGCCACTTGCCTTTTCTCAGAGGTGACACTCAAATGGCTTAATAATAATCACTCAAAATAACTGGGCCTTGTTGTTTACCTATTTGTTTTTGAGGAACTGATTGATGCATACCAAAACCATCATATATCTATTATTGCACAAGTATAGATGGTCTTCCAGAAATTCTTCTTCATGGAACTATGGGAAAGCTTTCTGGATATGGCAGGGTATGCAAAATATTGGCACTTCCTGTCGCATGAGGCTTGTGATATCACCCAAATCCTAATTTGTGGACTGCTAAAACTTGTCTTCATCTACCATGATCATGTACCACCAGGCACATGAGCTCTGCTTTTTTGGCTCCTCACAAGTGAGCCCTGCAAACATGTTTATGGCCTTGCTCAGAAGATCGTGGTCAATTTCAACTGGCTTAACTCCTTTTACATATTTCCAAAGCTGTATGTCCTCCTGCATGAGTCTGTGTTCTCTGACAAGTTTTCCAGTTGGAAAGCACTTGCTAGTGGCTACAATCACACATACACTAATAATTGAGAGATTGATTTTGTTGCCCTTTCAATATTTTTGAGCAATGAAGAGAATCAATCTGCCTGACAAGCATATGGTGAAGCAAAAGATTTGTTTGCTTTGCTTGGTGTCTCTGCTTCCCCGCTTCAAACAGCCATGGCTCCATGTCTTCCCAGTCAGTATTCAGAGTTGGTTTATTGACCCATCAAATCCTGGCCACATTGAGAGGTTTGATGATCCTGCCAATTTGGACACTGATGATAAAAATGATGAAGATGCACTCCTATTTGAAGAAAGTGATGATGAAGAACCTAGCATTCAAGAAGTTCTGGATTACCTTCAAAATGTTGCACAATCTACTTGAGGTGAAGATGAGGAGATTATAAATTATACCTATGCAATGGTCGCTATCAGTGTTGATGAGCATATTACGATGTATGTTTTTCATCTTGACTCCTTGCTGTGACACATAACAGTAACATGCCACATTATTGCAGAAATTCTCTTTCAGAACCAGATGGGGATGCTATTGCAAAAGATCTTGCTCATGATGCAGCCATGATTGTGGAATTTCTTGCTGCTTGTCTTCCCCCTCCAAATGTTGATGAAACAACTGCAATATCTGATTCTCACATGTCTGATACAGCATTTTTGGATATGGATGAACTTGTCAAGATATGTTTTGCATGTCAGACTAAGCAAGCACTTACAGGAGTGTGCACTAATGTTAAAGCTGGCATCATGGCTAGGTTGCTGGCAATGAGACTTTGAAAAGAAGGAAATTTTACCCCCCCATGTGCCATGTGCACATTGAATTCAATCTTCTTGGAATAGGCCTCCATTGCCTGGTGGGTAACTGGAATTATAACCATTTAATCAGGGATCAACACATTAAAAATGAATAAAAAACACTATTACATTACATCAACCTCATCAGCAAGAAGAGCCAACCTAGCATAAGGCTACCTGACTACCAAATTTTGGCATACTCAAAAACCCAGGTTTGAGTTTCAAAATGGGAATGCCACTTTATTTGTATATATTGATTGTATAAAGATCAACAACACATGATTGTTGATCTTCAGCATTTCACTCTTTTTCATATCAATATCAACCCTGCTGCTGCAGCCGACCTATCATCCATCATGAACATTACATGCAACCAAGTCCTCAGCCAGATAACATCATCCTGTTGGCCAATGCCACATCTTGGCTGATGCCATGTATTGACCGATGCCATGTCTTGACTGATGCCATGTCTTGACTAGTGCGATGTCTTGCTGGTGCCATGTCTTGACAGTGGCCATTTGAAAACTGGCAATATTTAATCATTAGATACAACACAGCAACGTTCAATGTAGATACAATAAGAATGTCATGGTCTTGGCATCACATCAGTGAGCATTGGCAGGGGGATCAACATCATTGTCATGGTCATGAGACAATGGTCTGATTGGAATCTTTAAGAATCTGCATTCGAATGATTCCAGATTAAACTCCATCCTTTCCTTCAAGGTTGCATATGTCTTCAAGGTGACATCCTGCTGTTCCAACTTTTCAACCTCAGCCATGTAGAGACAATGACTGGCATCCTTATACGATGTGCCAAGCTGGTTTTGCAGGGCTTTCACTTCAGCATGGCAGTTCAACAGCTCTCTGGCTGTCAATGTCTGCAACAGGATCAACTATAGTCACAGAAATGAGGACCATGACACCTACTGGGTCGGCTAGTAGCATGAGCTGGTTTTGGGCCAACAGATGGTATGGTTAATCAGTCATCTTTTCAGACTGAAAAATGATGATTAGTGAGATGATAGAGCATCGGAAGCAAATATGGCATTGGCCAGATACACAGCATTGGCCAAAGACATGGCATTGGCCAAAGGCATGGCATTGGCCACTGGCAATGACATTTGAACTGAAGAAAATCTTATCTTCCCATGTGCCATATGCACTTTGAATTCTACTTTCTTGCGATAGGCCTCTATTGCCTGGTTGGTAGCTGGAATCATGAAATGGAGCACAAGATAGTGCTGCCTATTGTTGCTTTGAATAGGGACATAGCCATCAGGAATATCTGCCTGGCTTTCTTCCTGATTGCTCATTGTAGAGGGATGGATGTAGGAAGAGAGATGATAACACTATCGTGGTCAATCAGTGATCAGAGATCTATCAATGAGAGATTATTTAGTTGGCAATATTTGACCCCCCATGGCCAATCTCACTGTTGCCAATCCCCCCATTGTTGATTCCCACATTGCCGATTCCACTGTTGCTGATTCCACCACTAATGCTTTTTTCCTTGCCCTTGCAAGATGGTGGATTGTAATCAAGATAATTGTGTTTACATTATAGGGTAGATATAATTGGCATTTGCTGATCTAAATGCATTGTCAGCCCTCAATTCTAATTCTTGCCAAAAAGCCTGCTGGCAATTAGCATAGGCTAGTCGGCCAGGAAGGGTATTCTCGGACTGCAAGGCTGACTGCCACCATTGGCTGTGATAGATAAAATCTCACACATTCCACTGCATTTCATATGTGACCAGTAAAAATTCCTCTTTCCATCTATTTCTCTGAGCCCATGATCAAAGCCAGTGTACTCTCCTGACTAATAAAACTGTTAGTGTAATGAATATGAATGGCCACAAAATACATTTACATTCCCAGAATTGAGTGTCGAGAAGAGTTGAAGATGTCGGACTGGTGTTGAGGTATGTCAAGGAATGAGTATAGCAAATGGGAAGTGTTTTTTGAGAGACGATGGGCAATATGCGATAAGTCGAAGAGTGAATACAAAAGTTCCAAGAAGTTTGTGATATTTCGCAGAACTTAGAGATATGACACGAAGCTAAGACTCAAGAGAATGGCTCTTAAATCTAATGATAAGGAGAAGGTAACTTCCTCTTTGCTGTTCTAAGTAACTAGTACAAGTGTATATACATTTTGAAGAGATAAGTACTAAAAAGAAAATATAACAAGTGTAGGATATGAGGAAGTATGCACAGCAATAAAGGTATTGTAAAACATAAAACAAATAAGAACTAATAATAAATGCAACGTACGGTGTCACCATATAGTAAGAGTACTCATCCTATTGTTTCAGTAGATCATTGAAACCCCAAACCACCATTATTGTATTCTAAATCTTTTGTCATCTCTCCTTGTATCCAGTAGTGTTCGATATGCAATGCAGGGCTCATGCCAAATGTTTTGTGTGTGTCGAAGGGGTTTTAGAGTAGTCCTATGGTGGCTGACATCATTCGAAGTGGTGTGAAGTTGTTTGAAGATGTTCAAAGTCTCGCGAAGTCATTTGAAACTGTTCAAAATTGTTCAAAGTAGTTCAAAAAGGGTTCAAAATTGATTTCGTGGTGTTCATAGTGGTTCAGAGTGTGTGTCATAATGTCTCGATATGATTGGGATCCTTCCCAGACCTTAGAGCACACAATGAACCTATCAATGTGGAGTCCATGTTAATCTGTACAGATCCATGTGGACTATCACACCCTGTTGCACAGCCAAAATGGTTGATTGTATGGCTTGCAAATCTGCACGGAGTCCATGTGGATCCATGCAGAGTCCATGTAATTCTGTATAGAACATATGGGGCAGTGTAAAGACCTCTGTCAAATCATGCTACCCTATGCCGAAGAATACTACACTTTGTTAGCATGAGAATTTTATTTTGCATGCATCAATATGTACATGCATGTACAAGTGCATTGGTAGCAACATTGTACAATATGTGTAACATAGTATATAAACTGTAAATATACACCTAGGGGACCCCAGTTGTGTTCTCTTAGGTATTCCATCCACACTTGTGGTGTGAAAAGCCTTTCTCTCAACCAACTCATCTATTAATAACCCCTCCCATCAAAACCATCAAAACCCCCATCATATGAGTGGATCTGGCCTCTTCTTGTACACAGAACCTGCACAGTTGAGCTAGCAGATAAGTGGGTGTCACACTAACAATGGGTGGTAGTGGGATTGTGGAATGCTGCAGTGAATGCCACATTTGTAAGCCAATTCTCATCACAGAGAGAGGCAGCTTTATACCATGCATTTATATTGTCATCTGCCAGGCATCCCTCCAACATCTGCACAATCTGGAAAAAAGGGAGAAGTAGGCAGATCAAGCTGCAGAATGATGTCACCCCAAGGGATAAGCATTCAGAAGTGGTTCCACTTCTAAGAATAGAACTGTCAACATGTACCCACATGTAGAAACCTGAAAAATAATCATAAAATAGAAATAAAATCATAGAAAGTCATAGTAAAGGCAGAATAGAGTGAAATAAAATATGAAAAAATGTGGGTTGAACACATAGGTAAGCTACAATGTGTCGAATGATATGGTCTATCGAACATATACAGTGTATTGAATGATACGGGTTCAGTGGACGCTGTTGAACACTCTAATCTATATATGTGTACCTATTATAGTAACAAATGAATACACTATTACAATGGTTGCTAGACCGAAGAGTAATACATTTGATACAGACATCAGTAGCCTATGAAATAGTTTCAGGCAGTGGCAATGGCAAAGAGGATGGCAGTGGCAGCGGCCTTACCAGGATCAGGATCAAGATCGGCATTACAGGTATGGCTGAATGACAATGGTTTCTAGACTGAAGAGTAATATGTTTAATGCAGACATCAGTAGCCTATGAAATAGTTTCAGGCAGCAGCAATAGCAATGGGGATAGCAGCACCAGTGGCCTTACCAGGATCAGGATCAAGATCAGCATTACACATCCCAGATTGGTGCCATCTGCATGATCTGCATGATGACTGGGAGCGGGACCAGCACTCACCATACTGACCAGGACCTCAACATGTATACTCACCTGAACATTTTTTAGGCAGACCTGTCACCCAGCCCCCCACCTCACCCAGATATGAAGATGGTGAGGAAATTCCATTGAGCATAGATACTCTCTAGAGATGTCGTCCTTTTGGGTGATGCTGGCTCGTGACCGATGCTGCCTACTCACCTGAACATTTTATCACACTGTTCTCGACAGGACTGCCCAGGACCTGAGCACAGATACTCTTCAGCACTTGATTCCTTCTGCAAATCTTACTATTGTCAATCTTTGTCTTCTACTGAGACACATATCATAGATTTACTGTGCAAAGTTTACTCTTTTTCTCCCAATGACCTGCATAGAGACAGCTTCTTGCTGAGCAAGGTGATCAGCTGTTCTGCAGGCACGTTGGGCCAATGTCTGTCCCTGATTCTTGATTTGAGATGATGGGGGGGTCATCTGTTGAAATGTATTCTTCACAGGGGTCTGGCAATCACCAAATAATCCTACTGCTGCCAATTGTCTGTCTGCCAATCCTACCATTGCTGATCCTGATGCCAATCCAACTGTTTATAGTTTTAATGCCTTCACCCTTGCCTTGCAATAGAATCCTCTGTCCAAGTTCACCCAGACAGGCAGCAAGGTTTAGGTTGGTTCAATCTTTCTTGAATTGATGTGGTGTTGCCTTCCAACAGTGATGGATCAAGTGGGCATGGGGCATCATTTACATTATTATTTAAAGGTGATATGGGTGTGATGGACTTCTCATAAATGTGTCGAGGAATGACATACTCTGGTTCACCATCACCCAGACCATTAATTGGCTGTGGTCGAGTCACACCAGCTGTGCAGAGTATGTCCATTGTCATTTGATTGACTTGCACATAGCTCAACTGAGCTGGATCTGTGGGTTGCAAGGAATCTGGGGGTTCAGAGATGGGTGCCAGTTCTGCTCTCAATCATCGGCAAGGTTTTTTTTGCTGTTGTTTCACTTTCACCCTTTTTCTGCTTCTTGATTGACCTTGGGGTTCCGCATCAGCATCAGCATCAGCATCATGAATGGCATTGGCATCGGGATGCAGGCCAGTGCCCATGATGGACTCAGCATTGGGTATTGCATCACCATTCCATTGTCCACTGCATTTGGAAATGCATTGGGAAGGTGGAGGGCTATTTAAATTATGAGGATAGTGTGCAGGAGACACACTCCCATTGCTCACTTTAATTCCTTTATACCTGAATGCTCTTTCAGGGCCCTGCACTGTTTGACACTGCAGAACATGGTTAAAGAAGTATTCTATGCTGCTCTTGTGCATGTTCTGTGGGTCTCTGAATTTAAATTTTCCTTGGAGATATTTAGGATTGATGAATAGAGAGGTTTGGTCAGCAATCACTTTGAATGGGATATGGTGACTACGTCCATTGTTGGCTAGTTCTGCATGGAGATAAGTAATGGTTTGTAGCATGAGAAGTTGTCATACTGTAATGCTCCCCAACATACAACATAACCCATTGCTCCAGCTCTTTTTTCTTGTATTGTGATCCTTTCCATGGTGTGGGCAGGATAGAAAACCCATCCTGAGTCATCAGAAGTCGGGTTTGTGGTGTGGTGGTGTTAGGTTGCATTGCCAACCTTGAGGCAATGTCTGATCCATGTTGATAGGTCCATTATGCGCTATAAGGTCTGGAGAAGGTTTTTTAATCATATTGACACACTACAACAGATGCTCCAAATCACTACAAAGGCCACTAAATCGACTTTGAATCATTTTTGAACTACTTCGCAAGATTTCGCACTACTTCGAACAACTTCAGACAATTTTGCAACACTTCGCATGACTTCGCAGCACTTCTAACAACATTGGCCACTGTATAGTTGTTTTAAAACACTTTTGATACATGCTGCACATTCGAAATGAACCTTTTCGTTGCATATAGAGCACTACTGGACACGAAGAGAGACAACAAGAGATTTAGGACACAATAATGGCAGTTTTGGGGTTTCAATGATCTATTGAAACAACAAGAGGAATACTCTTACTATATGGTGACACTGTACATTTCATTTATCATCATTTCTTATTCGCTTTTATGTTTCATAATACCTTTATTGCTGTGCATACTGCCTCATGTTCTCCACATGTTCTTATTTCCCTTTTAGTAATATTTCTTCAAATTGTATATAGACTGTATTAGCTACTTGGAACAAGAAAAGAGCAACAGGGGAACAGAGCATAAGTTACCCTCTCACTCATCATCTGATTTAAGAGCCGTTCTCTTGAGTCTATCTTCACGTCATATCTCTAAGTTCTGCAAAATATCGCGAACTTCCTCGAAACTATTGTATTCGCTTCTCATTTTATTACCTATCACCTATCACCATTCAACAAACACTTTACATTCATTATACTCACTCCTTGACATACCTCGACATTAATACAACATTTTTGAACCTCTCCGAACCTCTTTTGAACATATTCGAACTTATTTTAAACTACTTTGCACATCTTTGTATGCTCCTAAAGCCTATTCACAACATTCCTTATCCTTTTGCATCACCAAAAACAATGTTTGGATATCAGCAGTGATATTTAGTACCATCTCGCACCCTTCCTCTGACTCGTGTTATACCATCCAAAGCCATTTGTAGGTTTTGTTTGGGTTTTTGGGTTGAGTATAATCAACATAATGCCTTGACATAACTCATGAGGTTCTGCTTGAGCTCTGTGATATGATCATGATAGGTGTCCAGAAATGATTGTGCAGGGGTAGCCATCAAAGAGGCGACATTGTCATGACTGTAATTGGCATTGGCATTGCAATCAGCATCAGCATTGGCATCACAATTGGAGATTTCACTTATGCATCAACAACCATCAAACCATTAGGTGCAGTATGGACTGTAGATGTCACAGACAGCACTTTCATTTCTAACCAGTGTTGTCAGGCACCCTCCTCTACATACTTACACAGGTTTTTCTCTGCTAGTCTGTGAGATGTCAGTCACCATCAGCATTGGCAGTGGCAATGGCATTAAATTACCCTCACTTTGTCTGCTCGGGATAGCCTTCCTGCATCATTTTATCCTGCTCGATCTCAAGGATTACCTTTTCCTCTGCAGTCATGTTGCTAAAAACACTCTTGATGGCTCACAGTCACATCTGGAACCATCCAGGTGTGCTTGTGGTGGCATTCTCAATACCTAGCAGGTTTCTGATCTCTTTCAAAACTCAATCCTGGTATAAGGCCCAAATGGCTGCTGATCGCTTCACTTTGAAGTTGTTTGATTTGCATGAGTAGCCCTTCATAATTCACCAGTTGTTCGAAAGCCAGGTTGTTAGTTCCTGGTGATGTAATCAAAAATAGAACCTTCACATGCTTCAAGTTGATGGTTCACCTTGGCATGTAGGCAACTCTCCTCCTCATCCAATGGGGCCCTCTCAATTGACACCCAGTAATTGAAAATGGCAGGGAGAATGTCACACTTGAGTATTTGCAACTGGCCAGCTTTGGATTCCTGTGATCGGAATGCATCTCTATAAGGCTCAATAATCCTCTGCTCTTCGACCATATATCTCCCCTTGCGATACTGTCTCACACTCAGGTTCTCTGATGGCTCAGGCAGCATTGGAGAAGGATTGATGTAGAGGAAAGAATGATTTTTGTCATCATCAGGCATAACATATTATCAGCACGAGGATAACACAAGGATCACATAAGGCCAATAGTACAAATAAATAGTCCATCACCGCAATCGATTTCCCCCACTCATCATGAGCCTGACAAGAGCTCCATACAAGAGAAAGAGAAGATCAAAGAAAAATGCACCCCTGCATGAGGACCATGATGATGCAGTCGATACTGTTACACATGTAGAAGTTGAGGTCAACACGAGACATAGACCAAAAACAAAGCATATCAAGATTCCCTTGCCTCTGGTTACAGAAGAACATGGTGAATAGAGCTCAGCTGGTATCCATGACAATCCAGGTCTTGCTCCAGAATGGGATATGCAAGAACCTCAGGTGGACGATAAGCCAGTTCAGCCATGGATCAGCATGGTCAGTTTCTGACATAAATTGACTTATTGAGGCTCATATAAAACTGATAGAGACAGAAGGACTATGTATTGCAGTTTGTGAGATGAGTGGATGAATTGCTGCAAGCATCCCTGGCTCAGCAGGAATGGTCCATCAACAAACAAGTTTACAACCACTGTCAACTGAATAAATGGGAAATTTGGAGATGTGTTGATTGTTCACTAGGAAGCACACTTTGCTGGACATGTATGCGCATACCACACAGGCAGAACTTCTTCTATCACATTTAATGCTGGACTGGCACATACTTCCACTGTGCTGAGCTATATAAAATAAAAATAGTATTAGGTAATAGGCATGTTAGGAGACTGTTTCCTAACATTACCCCCCTTTTAGGCCTCGACTTCCAGGTGAGAAAATATTGTATCTGTCCCCTCTGTGAAATTTTGGTAAGGCCAGAACTTCATCCCTTCATACACCATTCTAGCAATGTGACATAGTGCATTTGGATTATGTTTAAAGAATTGGGCAATTGCCTTGCGCACTCACTTACAATTCTCTTCTGGCTCCCATGAATTATTTTCGTTGGTGTAGTTCTTCCACTTGATTAAGAACTCCAATTTGTTTCGTCAAAGACGTGAGTCCAAAACTTCTTCCACAATATATTCTGGAGCACCTTCTACCATTATTGGAAGCTGTGGAGTAGTTTGTTGACCAGGAATAGTGGGTGGGCGGTAAGGGCATAAACGGGAAATGTTAATCTCAGGATCAATCTTGAATGACTGAAGTAATTTTAACACTACTGCATTGGGTGAAATTATTTTAGAAATCGGATATGGGCCAACTTGCTTCTCCATAAGCTTTCTTGAAGGTCATGGAATATTCAGATCCTTGGTACTTAGCCATACCAAGTCACCAACTTTATACTCTGGAGCAACAGCTCGAGTATGATCCACATGTCGCATCATATCATCACGTGCTTTCATCAACGCTGCCTCTGCTTCCTCCTGCACCTTTCGCATTTTTGACACAAAGTCCTCCACTGATTGTACATTGACTTCCCTTTGTGGTTCTACTCCCATTCTGGGATGATAACCATAATTAGCAAAGAAGGGTGACATGCGAGTAGCCGAATGTAATCTATTATTGTGGGAAAATTCGGCAATTGCCAACCATTCGGGCCAGTCAGTTTGTCGGTGATTGACAAACATGCATAGGTACTGCTCCAACTCTTGATTCATTCTTTCTGTCTGCCCATCAGTTTGTGGGTGATATGCCATAGACAATTTGGTTTGAATCCCCAATATGTTATTTAACTCTCGCATAAATGCAGAAGCAAATTGTGATCCATGATCGGAGATAACCATATCAGGTAATCCATGTAACTGCCATACCTGATTTAGATAGAGGTGTGCCAAGCCCAATGATGAGGTTTCTGCAGTAGTAGGAATAATATGGACTTCCTTTGTGAAGCGGTCGCATACTACAAATATTGCATCATATCCTTGAGCTTCAGGTAGTCCTGTGATAAAGTCCACAGATATATCTTGCCATGGCACTTTAGGTATAGGGTTCGGCATTAATTTCCCTGCAGGCTTTTCTGGAAATTTCTTTCCCCTCATGCATGTGTCACACCCATCCACACACCCCAACACATACTTTGAAATTCCGGGCCACCAATAATTTCTCATCACCAACTCCAATGTTTTCCACCTTCCTGGATGTCCAGCAGCTGGTGTGTTATGATGTAACCATACGATCTCCCTTTGTAAATCTTGATCCTTTGGTACATAGACCTTTCCTCTGAATAACACTAACCCTTGTTCTTCAACCATTCATCTCCTTTAATATTACTTTTCTTCTCTCCCCTCAAAGCTTTCACAGCTTCCACTACTTCATCATCCATCTCTGAACATTGCCTGATTTTAGACAACATTTCCATCTCTGAGCTATCCACCAATAAATGCCCTTGATGCATAGCACAAATACAAAAGTATTCAGGTTTGAGTAGGGTAGTATTTTTATTGTCCTCCTCCACTGGCTTCTCCACTTTCTCCACATTTTTATCCCATAACTGTCCTCCACAAATTTCCCTAAAGGTCTGCTTCTGTTGTTCTTTACTGGTCATGATTGGAACTTCCCTGTTTGGCATATCCTCATCTTCCACTTCCTCCATCGTAACAGAATACTTCCTCAGATGTTCTTTCTCTTTCTTTTCCTTCTTCTCCTTTTTTACTTCTCTCCCATACACATTACATTCCTTAGGACAACGAGTCATGTGTACCTTCCCACTTTTCCAATCAATTTCTGGATTATGTTTTCGTAACCACGGACATCCAATTATTAGATTGGTTTTCCCAAGGTCACACACTTCAAATATGGCTTGCTCCTGATGATCCTGATACTTCAATATCATCGTCACTTCCTCTTTAATAGTTCCTCCACAATTGATCATACCATCTATATTGTACACCATTATAGATTGTGGCAGTTTACGCATGCGAATACTGTTTCCAGTAATTAGGGATCGATTAATAAATAACCTGGTAGCACCACTGTCAAGCAATGCCTCCACATTAATTGCTGCATGCGTGTCCACTGTCTTCAATCCTACTGTCAAGCTGATTTCGGGTTCTATCCACGCTGAGTGAATAAAGAATTTAGGGGTCTCTGGAAATAAGGCTGGGCATTTTTCTTTGTTGGATAAATGATGATGGTCGTACTCTTCAATTTCTCTTTCAGGTTCACTCTGGGTTTCCTCGGATACTAATACATTATATTGATTCTGGGTCACCAATGGGGAAACCTTTACTGGGACTCTTCCACAAAATTCTTCTGCTTATCTTCCTCCAACTTTATTCCTCGATTGTAGCTTCCCTAATCTTCCTTTTCTGCCTACAATTTCAAGCCATATGCTCTAATTGCCCACAATTAAAACATTTAACTGGAGCTCATCTCCCTACTTGATCAACATCCATTGCATCTGTCGATGCTACTGACTCCTTAATGATAGGTGTCACTACCATGGCTGGTGGCTGTGCCCTCGGAGTTTGTACCTGAGGAGTCCTTCCTTTCTCGGACTTTCCTCCTGATGACTTTCCAAATCTGGAATTCCCATACATCAATTTCGATTCTGCCTGTTCCTGTCGATATTGCCAATCAAGACGCATTGCCCAATTACACCACTCGTCCAACCTCTCTGGCATAGAAGGTAGTTGATAGATAGACTTGAATAAAGAGGGATTTAATCCTGCCTTCAAATATTCTACCAACACTGCTTCTCCCATATCGGTTTGTGATGCTTCGCCTTTGAACTGCAAAATAAATTCGTCTGCAGTCAGAGAACCTTGGCGCATGGTTTTTAATTTTGCATTAGCTGTTGCCTTTGGGTTAGGGTCTCCAAACTGTGCCTCCAATCTCTCCAAAAATTCCCTGAAGGTCGCAAACAGTTTATATCCTGCGGCAATTTGATTAATAGCTTTGTTTCTCCAGAACTGTGCTTTCCCTCCCTGGATGTATGAGAGAGCAAACATAATTCTAGACTCGGTCGTATGAAATTCGGGCTTTCTCCCATGAATATACAATACTATAGAGCTGATGAAGGATTTTGTGTTCTCCATGGTACCATCAAATATTTGCGGGGGCGCGTATTTAGGTAAACACATTTTTCCACTCTCAGACCTCTCCTCTGCATGCTCACCCTCCTGAGACATCCACTCTACCATCTCCTCCATCTCATCATCTTTATCTTCTACTGTCTCTGCATTTGTTTGTGCTTGTTTGGGCTGGGATGCTGCTAATACTGACACTAATTGGGACATTTGTGCTGTTAGAGCATCAATTTTGGCTTCAAGAATGGGCGTGGGAACAGGATTGTGTCCAGGATTCGAAGCTGCTTGTTCTGTCATAATTATGTAATCTGTGATGAGTCACTTCTTCGGCTGTGTAGAGATTCGGCTGTAGAATTTTTTCGCAAAATTTCGAATCACGTGATCCGGTTATTTCGGGTACCAAGCACGGCAAATCACGTAATTTCGGCTATTTGTCAACAATTGGGCACTTCGGATCAATAACCTTTCCAACAGTGCCTGATCTCGGGGCTATTACTGAATTTGGCTAGTAACTACCTAAAATAGTCATCCAAATTGAGTAATGTAAATCTTAGCTAAACCAGATCCGATCGGTTGTCTGGTTGCAGCTGTCCTAATGACGAGCGCTGCCTTTCGATCACTGGCGCTCGCAATGTAAGGCGAGGCCTGGCGTCGGCTTACAAAACCAAAGGTAAATACATATATACAATTTATTCCGACTCTTGCCGAAATGATGCGTAAGGGATGTGGCGCGCTGAGACAAATGACGTATGCACGTGAGTAAGAGAAGGCGCACTGATAGGGGAGTTGTGTTCTTCTGTTAGGGCGACACCCACTAATCTGCTAGCTGGACCGTGCGGGTTCTCCTAAGAAGGCGGCAGGGGGCGCGCGCGTGATGGGGGGATTTGATGGATTTGATGCGAAGGTTAAAAATAGAACAGTTGGCTGAAATAGACCTTTCGCACCACTATTGTGGATGGAATACCTAAGAGAACACAACTAAGGTCTCCTAGTATTTATTTTAGGGTTATATACTATGTTACACATATTGTAGTATGTTATTACGGACGCGCGCACACATGCGCGTACATATTGATGCGTGTAAATAAAGAATTCCCACGCTGACAAATAATGTGTATATAGGCGTTTTGTAGCGTATTTTGGTGAAATAAAATGAAATAAAATGAAATAAAATGAAATAAAATGAAATAAAATGAAATAAAATGAAATAAAATGAAATAAAATAAAATAAAATAAAATAAAAATAGTATTAGGTAATAGGCATGTTAGGAGACTGTTTCCTAACAATTCTAGACCATTTTTGGCTCTGTAATCTGGAATTGAAGACATTGGCCTATCAGTTTTACCAGCTGATTTGGTGCATAACATTGCCCATGAGGCCTGCCGAAGTGGTCAACCTCTACCATGAGCTTCAGTGCATGTTCCACTTATGGCGTTGGATGAAAAGATTGAAGTGGGCAGGGTATGGACACAATCAAAAAGATCCATTAAATCCTGAACCAGGATCACTTGCCAATTACTGTCTAGCCTGTCCTCAAGCAGGCATAAATATACCAGAACATTGGAAGGATGATGTGAACCAGTGGGTGACTATATACCTTGATTGTACAAGTTGCATACAAAATGATACTATGGCTCTCAGATTTGTATTTAAACACATATTTGTGGCCGATGGCAATTTTAAAGCTGACCATGTCCAGCAGAAAAACTCCAATGATGATGTATGGCTATGGGATGGAGCTGGGATAGCCCCAAATCAGGCTGAATACAAGAAATTCCTCCAAGCTGCCATAGAATGATTCATGGTAGGTACACTTCACTTTGCGGTGGCTGATGCCATAACTGCTGCTGGTGCCATTCCCAATACTGGTTCCAATTGGGATACACAGGTTTTTAAAAGGCTCCATGTGAAAATAAATTTCAAGCCATTGCAAATGCTTTTTTGGCATCAAAGGCATGTGATAGGACTGGAGTAGTGGCCATTGCATGTGCATGGCATGGCTGTTATGCACCCAATGCACTGGTGGACTTGTTCTGTAAAGAACAGCAAAAGAATGTCGACTTTGCTTTCCTCCAAGCCCTGAAAACCACTAGGGTTGATTATCAATAGGGAGTGATGCTCATTTACAACATTGTCTGCCAATACATCATCCACATTCAGGAGCATATTGGTGCACATCTGTTGGCCAGCTTGAGCATTGACCAAGCCATTAAATTTTTGCATGTTCATGGCCACAAGGATAAATGCTTTTTTCACTATGCTCCATCTTTCATTCCAGGGTCTGGCATTATAGCAGGGGAAATACTCAACTCTTTGTGGTCATCACTAAATTCCATTTTTCCAACAGTCAGAACAGTGACATTGCCACATCGGGCTGAAATGCTTGATGATCATGCTACAGATTTAACTTACAAGAAAATGCTCAGCATGACAGTCACACTGTGCACAAAATCTCAAGAAGCCCTTGAGATATCCACACAGCTCGGCAAGCACCATGCAGAACTGACAGCAGCTTTCAGTCAACAGGCAGTCGAACGATGGGAGGTTGAAGTCACCACAGCAGAAATGCTAAGGCTAACAGATGTAAGGGTAATGGATATGTATGCCACTCAAGAATTGCAACTGGCATCGGGAATGGGAATGGGACTGGGACCAGGATCAGCATTGGGAATGGCCACAGCATCGACACTCATTCAATCAGCGGTTGAGCAGTGGATTGATTTTGCTATTGTTTTTGAACAAATGCAGTGGGTCATACTTCCTACCAAGATTGATGTATCACAATCCCTCATTGATCTGCACCAGGATTCAATTACGAGCCAAAGTCCATCAACTTGGTAAAGCACCTCATGCTTCTGACATGCAAGCCATTGAACAGGAAAGAGCAGCTCTCACATCTCATATGGCAACCTTAACACATTTACAAAATGCTGCCAACATTGCCAAGCATGACATTGTTCCCTCCTGAATCACCCATGACAATGATCCTGAATTTGAGAACTTTGATGACATAGAACCCTTTAATAAAGAGACTTCAGCTTCATCTCTTCTGGCTGACACAAACACTATTCCAGTTGAGGAGCAACAAGTATACCTCCCACATGATGGAGAATTTGCTAATGTGAAGATTAACCTCAGGAAGAACCAGGCAAGTCGACTGCTGCATCAGTTGTAGGAGCTCATTGCCAACAAATCATTTCAATATTACACATCATTTGAGCAGTGCCAAGAAAGGGAGTTTGCACCTGAGCACAAGCCATTGTCCAGGATATGGTTAACAAAATTGCCTTGCATGCCCAAATGTATAACCATTGCTGAAGCCGACTGGTGGCACTAAATTGTGATGCTGAGACATCAAGTATGTTTCAGTGGTTAACGAAGGATGACCTCAATGCTAGCACAGCTATTCTGAAGCCAAATGCACCAAACTCCACTAATCTTCACCTGTCCTGAATTTGGCATAATGCCCACAATCAAACTGGTGTCATTACCAAACAGCACAGCACAGCAATGCCAATGCCAATGCCACTCAATTCTGGGAATGTAAATGTATTTTGTGGCCATTCATATTCATTACACTAACAGTTTTATTAGTCAGGAGAGTACACTGGCTTTGATCATGGGCTCAGAGAAATAGATGGAAAGAGGAATTTTTACTGGTCACATATGAAATGCAGTGGAATGTGTGAGATTTTATCTATCACAGCCAATGGTGGCAGTCAGCCTTGCAGTCCGAGAATACCCTTCCTGGCCGACTAGCCTATGCTAATTGCCAGCAGGCTTTTTGGCAAGAATTAGAATTGAGGGCTGACAATGCATTTAGATCAGCAAATGCCAATTATATCTACCCTATAATGTAAACACAATTATCTTGATTACAATCCACCATCTTGCAAGGGCAAGGAAAAAAGCATTAGTGGTGGAATCAGCAACAGTGGAATCGGCAATGTGGGAATCAACAATGGGGGGATTGGCAACAGTGAGATTGGCCATGGGGGGTCAAATATTGCCAACTAAATAATCTCTCATTGATAGATCTCTGATCACTGATTGACCACGATAGTGTTATCATCTCTCTTCCTACATCCATCCCTCTACAATGAGCAATCAGGAAGAAAGCCAGGCAGATATTCCTGATGGCTATGTCCCTATTCAAAGCAACAATAGGCAGCACTATCTTGTGCTCCATTTCATGATTCCAGCTACCAACCAGGCAATAGAGGCCTATCGCAAGAAAGTAGAATTCAAAGTGCATATGGCACATGGGAAGATAAGATTTTCTTCAGTTCAAATGTCATTGCCAGTGGCCAATGCCATGCCTTTGGCCAATGCCATGTCTTTGGCCAATGCTGTGTATCTGGCCAATGCCATATTTGCTTCCGATGCTCTATCATCTCACTAATCATCATTTTTCAGTCTGAAAAGATGACTGATTAACCATACCATCTGTTGGCCCAAAACCAGCTCATGCTACTAGCCGACCCAGTAGGTGTCATGGTCCTCATTTCTGTGACTATAGTTGATCCTGTTGCAGACATTGACAGCCAGAGAGCTGTTGAACTGCCATGCTGAAGTGAAAGCCCTGCAAAACCAGCTTGGCACATCGTATAAGGATGCCAGTCATTGTCTCTACATGGCTGAGGTTGAAAAGTTGGAACAGCAGGATGTCACCTTGAAGACATATGCAACCTTGAAGGAAAGGATGGAGTTTAATCTGGAATCATTCGAATGCAGATTCTTAAAGATTCCAATCAGACCATTGTCTCATGACCATGACAATGATGTTGATCCCCCTGCCAATGCTCACTGATGTGATGCCAAGACCATGACATTCTTATTGTATCTACATTGAACGTTGCTGTGTTGTATCTAATGATTAAATATTGCCAGTTTTCAAATGGCCACTGTCAAGACATGGCACCAGCAAGACATCGCACTAGTCAAGACATGGCATCAGTCAAGACATGGCATCGGTCAATACATGGCATCAGCCAAGATGTGGCATTGGCCAACAGGATGATGTTATCTGGCTGAGGACTTGGTTGCATGTAATGTTCATGATGGATGATAGGTCGGCTGCAGCAGCAGGGTTGATATTGATATGAAAAAGAGTGAAATGCTGAAGATCAACAATCATGTGTTGTTGATCTTTATACAATCAATATATACAAATAAAGTGGCATTCCCATTTTGAAACTCAAACCTGGGTTTTTGAGTATGCCAAAATTTGGTAGTCAGGTAGCCTTATGCTAGGTTGGCTCTTCTTGCTGATGAGGTTGATGTAATGTAATAGTGTTTTTTATTCATTTTTAATGTGTTGATCCCTGATTAAATGGTTATAATTCCAGTTACCCACCAGGCAATGGAGGCCTATTCCAAGAAGATTGAATTCAATGTGCACATGGCACATGGGGGGGTAAAATTTCCTTCTTTTCAAAGTCTCATTGCCAGCAACCTAGCCATGATGCCAGCTTTAACATTAGTGCACACTCCTGTAAGTGCTTGCTTAGTCTGACATGCAAAACATATCTTGACAAGTTCATCCATATCCAAAAATGCTGTATCAGACATGTGAGAATCAGATATTGCAGTTGTTTCATCAACATTTGGAGGGGGAAGACAAGCAGCAAGAAATTCCACAATCATGGCTGCATCATGAGCAAGATCTTTTGCAATAGCATCCCCATCTGGTTCTGAAAGAGAATTTCTGCAATAATGTGGCATGTTACTGTTATGTGTCACAGCAAGGAGTCAAGATGAAAAACATACATCGTAATATGCTCATCAACACTGATAGCGACCATTGCATAGGTATAATTTATAATCTCCTCATCTTCACCTCAAGTAGATTGTGCAACATTTTGAAGGTAATCCAGAACTTCTTGAATGCTAGGTTCTTCATCATCACTTTCTTCAAATAGGAGTGCATCTTCATCATTTTTATCATCAGTGTCCAAATTGGCAGGATCATCAAACCTCTCAATGTGGCCAGGATTTGATGGGTCAATAAACCAACTCTGAATACTGACTGGGAAGACATGGAGCCATGGCTGTTTGAAGCGGGGAAGCAGAGACACCAAGCAAAGCAAACAAATCTTTTGCTTCACCATATGCTTGTCAGGCAGATTGATTCTCTTCATTGCTCAAAAATATTGAAAGGGCAACAAAATCAATCTCTCAATTATTAGTGTATGTGTGATTGTAGCCACTAGCAAGTGCTTTCCAACTGGAAAACTTGTCAGAGAACACAGACTCATGCAGGAGGACATACAGCTTTGGAAATATGTAAAAGGAGTTAAGCCAGTTGAAATTGACCACGATCTTCTGAGCAAGGCCATAAACATGTTTGCAGGGCTCACTTGTGAGGAGCCAAAAAAGCAGAGCTCATGTGCCTGGTGGTACATGATCATGGTAGATGAAGACAAGTTTTAGCAGTCCACAAATTAGGATTTGGGTGATATCACAAGCCTCATGCGACAGGAAGTGCCAATATTTTGCATACCCTGCCATATCCAGAAAGCTTTCCCATAGTTCCATGAAGAAGAATTTCTGGAAGACCATCTATACTTGTGCAATAATAGATATATGATGGTTTTGGTATGCATCAATCAGTTCCTCAAAAACAAATAGGTAAACAACAAGGCCCAGTTATTTTGAGTGATTATTATTAAGCCATTTGAGTGTCACCTCTGAGAAAAGGCAAGTGGCAGCATTTTCATCTTGTCTCTCAAGCTTTTCTACATTACAGTGGTATAAAAGGCCCACCCTCAAAGGCTATTGCATGCACTTGCGAGTACATGACAACATGGTGGGGAAATGTGATGATCTGGGCACCTAAAAATATATTGTTGCAGTAAGTCTTGAGTCCATGTTTTGGATCCTGGATATTGGCAATAGGATGGTCATCAAAAAAGAAAATTGATATTGTGATTGGGTGGTGATTGATGCCAGGATGGGGAATCTTGTGGGTGATTACGCTTGTGGCCTTTGCCTCAAGTAGTTTTTTTTGCACAGAACACTCAAAGCTGTTCTGTCACATGCATATGACTGAATGTTGATGTTGCATTCCAACAAACCTTGAATTACTTACCATAGGTAATTGATCACTGTGTCTGCACTCAGGTCATTAGCAATTTTTAGCACTGCAACAACCATGGTTGGAACTTTGGGGACAGGCACTTGCAGCCATTATAAATGAAGCTGAAAAGAGAAGTCTGTGATAGCCAATGGGCAACAGCACATGAATGATGCACCTTCATTGCTTTCTCCAGTGTCCCACTATCAAGAACCTCTTGAAATATATCTGGGTCACTAAGTTGATACAGCTCCCCAGTGTTCCCAAGAATGAAGTGGGCATCATGTTCTTGATCATCATATGGGTGGAATGCTGCCATTAACTTTGTATCATCACAATTGAATCCTACTGTGCCATTGTACTTGAGTAAAATTAAGTTATCATGAACAAGATCAAATGCATGTTCATGGATCCCAATAGGAGGGCAAGCACAATGGGCTGATTGACATCTCCACAATGGTCAGAGAAGCAACAACCAAGCTCTGATTATTCATACTCAATAGTCTGTGGTGCAGGCAGTGGAAGATAGTCCTTGATAAATCAATAGGCCCATGGACTATGTGTTCCAATGATATGGGAGAATTTGAGTGGATCAGGTGAGTATTGAAACCCCTGCCCATGATCTGCCTTATTAGCCTTCATGACCATTGCCTGGAGTAATGACCCAAAAAATTGGTCACCCTTGTATTTTCCAGACATAATCCCTTCTACATATCAAATGTATGGTGATTTTGGGTTCTGAACATTGATTGTCATGAGATAAAAACTTGTACTTGAATTTGAGAGTGGAAGGACTTATGTCAGCTTCAATAATCCCACATAATCCAGCACACTTGGCATAGAGATCGATATGACTTTTCCCTTGATATGCATAATTTTTGTATCTGTAGTTCTTATCATCGGGCAATGGCATGGAAAGTGCATTCTGGAATGCTTTGAGTTTCAGTAGTGCAAGACAACTGGGGCAAGCAAGGGAGGACAAGACCGATTTCTGGAAGGCAGTAGAATAGATGCGTCCAGCTGCATGATCATTGCACCATTGCGAATTATAAATCTGAGCCATGTCAACCTGAGTTTTGTGCTTGCTACCTGGCTCTCCATAGGTAGTGTTTATTCCAAATAATGCCTTTGTTATTACTGTAACTGTCTTTGATCCACCTCCCTGCACTCCACTGTGTTAGAGGTAGATTTTGATTTTGTGATCATTGACATCACTAAGTCCAGGGCATGGCTTTGCTGGTTGCTTTGTTGGTAACATGATTTTAGTACTATCTCTTCAAAATGTATGTAGACTTGTACTAGTTACTTAGAACAACAGAGAAGAAGTCACCCTCTCCCATTATCATCTAATTTAAAAGCCATCCTCTTGAGTCCTAACCTCACATTGTATTTCTAAGTTTTGCAACTTATTGTGAACTTCTTTGAATTTCATACTAGCCCCTCGACTTATTGCATATTGCCTATTGTCTCTCAAAAACTCTTTCAATTCGCTATATTCCTTTCTCGACATTCCTCAAAGCCATTCCTATTTTTCCCAAACTCTTTGAACTTCTTTGAAACTCCTGAAACCTCCTCGAACCTCTTTGAACCTACTTCAAACATTTTCAAACCTCTTCAAACATCTTTGTATGCTCCTAAAAACTATTTGCAACACATCTCACCATTTCACACCTCTAACTACAACCTTTGGGTGACAGCAGTAATATTTAGTACCAACTTGCACTCTTCCTCTAGCCTGTGTTACACTTCTTAGGCCTTTTAGCAGGTTCTTGTTTGGTTTCCAGATCGAATATTATCATTTTGGAGCCCACTGCAAGGAATTTCTAAACCATTTCATGGCTTAATCTGTCTTGAATCTCCCAGCTTAGGCCAATTCAAGCTCGAAATCTTAGAATTGAGACTTGCCACACCTTTGAATCTCTCCAACAATCAGGAGATTTTATAATTCTGGTTTCTGAAGCAGAATCTACACATCGACAACTGTTTCCTTTGCCTATATCCTTGTCTTCAACATTATCCTCTTCTTCATCCTCATCCTCTACTCCTTCATTTATTCTTCCAATGACTTCAACAGATCTACCATCCTTCACTTAAGTTTTAACTCTTGCCCCAAAGATTGTCACATCTATGACTACACAAGCAACTATGCCAGCTCATGGTCATTCCACAGCTCTAAAATTTGACCCTACCCAACCTCAAGAGCTTTGTCAATATTTTAATGAGCTTGAAATACTTTTTATAGACTGCAACATTATGGATTCAGAGGTCATGAAGAAGCACACCTGCTGCTATGTTGACATTGACACCTCCGAACTCTGGGAATCAATTTCAGATTATGAAACCAGCACTTCGTTTCAGGATTTTTGCATCACAATTCACAGACTATACCCTGCTTCCGAAGATGATTAAAAATGTTTAATTTTAAACATGGACAAGCTCATTGGTGAACATCTTTGTATGGGGATCTTTAACGCAAGCAATTTAGGGTTGTACTACCGATCATTCTACAACATCACAAAGTTTCGACTCTCTAAATGCCAAATTTTGAAAGCAGAACAGAGCAGAGCATTCATTTGAGGTTTCCAGCCAGGCTTATGGTTACAAATTGCACAACAACTCAAACTTTAATTTTCTGACCACTATTCAGATGACGCCTATCCACTTGATGATATTCACACAGCAGCAAAGTTTGTTTTAGCAGGATCAATTAGTTCAGACTGGACATCATTAGATGGTTCACAATATTCAGGCACTTTAGCATTACTATCAACCTCAACATCTTTGACACAGATTAAATCAGAAGACTTATTAGCAATCTTCGAAAAATCTGCAACTACACTCGTTCACAGCTCTAGCAGGCTCCAAACCCACTAATACCCCTCAACTGTTAGGGCAACACCCACTAATCTGCTAGCTGGACCATGCAAGGCAGCAGTGCACGCACATGTGATGGGGGGTTTGATGGTTTTGATGTGAGGGGTTAAAAATAGAACAGTTGGCTGAAATAGGCTTTTCGCACCACAATTGTGGATGGAATACCTAAGAGAACTCAACTGAGGTCTCCTAGTATTTATTTTAGGATTATATAGTATGTTACATATATTGTAGTATGTTATTATGGATGCACGTGCACATGCGCATACATATTGATGCGTGTAAATAGAAAATTCCCACGCTGACAAATAATGTGTATATAGGCATTTTGTAGCATATTTTGGTGAAATAAAATAAAATAAAATAGAATAAAAATAGTATTATGTAATAGGCATGTTAGGAGACTGTTTCCCAACATTACCCCCCTTTTAGGCCTCGACTTCCAGGCGAGAAAATATTGCATCTGTCCCCTCTGTGAAATTCTGGTAAGGCCAGAAATTCATCCCCTCATACACCATTCTAGCAATGCGATGATAGGTCCACTATGCACTTTAAGGTCTGGAGAAGACTCCCACTCATATCAACACATCATGACATGCACTCCGAAGTACTATAATGCCACGAAATTAACTTTGAACCATTTTTGCATTATTTCACACTATTTTGGACGACTTCGAGACACTCCGAACGCCTTCAAACTATTTCGCAACACTTCGAACAACTTCGCAGCACTTCGAATGACTTTGGCCGCCATATAGTTGTCCACAAACAATTTTGATACACACTGCACATCCGGAACAAGCTATTTAGTCGCATATCGAGCACTACCGGACACAAGGAGGGATTACAAGAGAGTTAGAATGTGATAAGTGCGTTTTTGTGTTTCATTAATATATTAAAGCAATAGAACAAGATCTATTACCATACTGGGACAATGTACATTTTACTTATTATCATTTTTCATTTGTTTTGTGTTTTACAATACCTTTATTGCTGTGTACATTCCCTCATGTTTTACAATTGTTCTTATTTCCTTTTTAGTACTATCTCTTCATTTTGTATATAGACTTGTGTTAGATACTTAGAAAAGGAGAAATAGAACAACGGGGAACAGCACAAGTTACCCTCACAGTTATCGTCTGACTTAAGAGTCGTTCTCTTGAGTCTTAGCTCGTGTCGTATCTCTAAAGCTCTGCGAAATATCGCGAACTTCCTTAAAACTATTGTATTTGCTCTCCGTTTTATCGCCCGTCGCCTGTCTCCATTTGACAAACACCTCACATTCATTAAACTCACTGTTTGATATACTTCGAACCTCTTCGAACTTATTCGAACTATTTCGCACATCTTCAAACTTATTCGAACCACTTCGCACGCCTTCGAACTTCTTTTGAACTCCTTCGAACAACTTCATATGCCTATACAGAATATTCACCACAGCCCTTACCATTTCACGTTACTAAACATTACATTTTGGTCTCAGCGGTGATATTTAGTACCACCTCACACCCTTCCTCTGGCCTGTGTTATACCATCCGAAGCCATTAGTAGGTTTTGTTTGGGTTTCTGGGTTGAGTATCATCAGTGACATGGAGCATTTGGATTATGTTTAAAGAATTGGGTGATTGCATTACATGCTTGCTTACAATTCTCCTCAGGTTCCCATGAATTATTTTCATCGGTGTAGTTCTTCCACTTGATTAAGAACTCCAATTTATTTCGTCGAAGACATGAGTCCAAAACTTCTTCCACAATATATTCTGGAGCACCTTCTACCATTATTGGAGGCTGTGGAGTAGTTTGTTGACCAGGAATAGTGGGTGGGGTAAGGGTGTAAACGGAAAATGTTAATTTCAGGATCAATCTTGAATGACTGAGGTAATTTTAACACTACCACATTGGGTGAAATTATTTTAGAAATCGGATATGGGCCAACTTGCTTCTCCATAAGCTTTTTTGAAGGTCGTGGAATATTCAGATCCTTGGTACTTAGCCATACCAAGTCACCAACTTTGTACTCTAGAGCCATAGCTCAAGTACGATCTGCATGTTGCATCATGTCATCTCATGCTTTCATCAATGCCGCCTCTGCTTCCTCCTGCACCTTTCATATTTTTGACACAAAGTCCTCCACTGATTGTACCTTGACTTCCCTTCAAGGTTCTACTCCCATTCTGGGATGATACCCATAATTAGCAAAGAAGGGTGACATGTGAGTAGCTGAATGGAATTTATTATTGTGGGAAAATTCTGCAATTGCCAACCATTCAGGCCAGTCGGTTTGTCGGTGATTGACAAACATGCATAGGTACTGCTCCAACTCCTGATTCATTCTCTCTGTCTGCCCATTGGTTTGTGGGTGATATGCTGTAGATAATTTGGTTTGAATCCCCAATATGTTATTTAACTCTCGCATAAATGCAGAAGCACATTGTGATCCACGATCGGAGATAACCATATCAGGTAATCCATGTGACCACCATACCTGATTTAGATAGAGGTGCGCCAAGCCCAATGATGAGGTTTCTGCAGTAGTAGGAATTATATGGACTTCCTTTGTGAAGTGGTCGCATACTACAAATATTGCATCATATCCTTGAGCTTCAGGTAGTCCTGTGATAAAGTCCACAGATATGTATGTCTTGCCATGGCACTGTAGGTATAGGGTTCGGCATTAATTTCCCAGCAGGCTGTTCTGGAAATTTCTTCCCCCTCATACACATGTCATACCCATCCACATACCCCAACACATAATTTGAAATTCTGAGCCACCAATAATTTCTCATCACCAACTCCAATGTCTTTCTCCTTCCTGGATGTCCAGCAGCTGGCTTGTTATGATGTAACCATACAATCTCCCTTTGTAAATCTTGATCCTTCGGTACATACACCTTTCCTCTGAACAACACTAACCCTTGTTCTTCAACCCATTCATCTCCTTTAATATTACCTTTCTTCTCTCCCCTCAAAGCTTTCACAGCTTCCACCACTTCATCATCCATCTCTGAACATTGCCTAATTCTAGACAACATTTCCGTCTCTGAGCTATTTACCAATAAATGCCCTGGATGCATAGCACAAATACAAAAGTATTCAGGTTTGAGTAGGGTAATATTTTTATTGTCCTCCTCCACTCCCCTTTTATGATCTGTACATCTGGATAATGCATCTGCTTTCCTCATTAAGCTTCCCACTTTATGGACCAAGTGAAAATTAAAGCATGATAGGAATAATGCCCAATGTGCTTGTCGATGGTTAAGCTTTTTAGCAGACATGAAGTACTGCAGATTTTGATGGTCTGTCCAGATTTCGATCTGATGCATACATCCCTCCAAATAATGTCTCCATGCCTCCAATGCTCATATTATTCCCAACATCTCTTTATCATGCACATTATAATTCCTCTCCACATCATTCAATCCTCGAGACAAATATGCACATTTGTCATCTTCACATAGCATTGATAATACCACTCCAGTAGCAAAGTCTGATGCATCTGATTCCACTCATAAGGGATGCATGAAATCTACTGGGACCAATATTGGTTCTTCCACAAACTTCCTCTTCAACTCCTCAAATGCTGTCTGCTGTTGTTCTCCCCATCTCCACACTACTCCCTTTCACGTAAGGTTGTGTAATGGTGCAGCAATTTTAGAAAAATTATGAACAAAGCGACAATAAAAATTGGCGAGTCCCAAGAAAGCCTGAACTTCCTTGATATGGGTAGGCATGGGCCAACCAAAAATGCCTGTACCTTGATAGGATCCATCTTGATTCCATCAGGACCAATCTTTAATCCCAAGAACTCAATCTCACTTGCTACAAATACACACTTCTCCAGTTTGACAAATAAATCATTCTCTGCCAATCTCTTCAACACCTCCTGCACTATCGCCTTATAATTTTCTTCATCCTCTGTGAATATGAAAATGTCATCAATAAATATTATCACCATGCCTTTGTCCATCACATCCTAGAAAATATCGTTCATCATATTTTGGAAAGTTGGGGGACTATTGGTCATCCCAAAAAACATGACTAGCAGCTCGAAGGATCCTCGATGCATGGCAAATGCTGCCTTCCACTCATCTCCTTTCTTTATTCATACATTGTTGTACCCCCAGCATAAATCCAATTTTGTAAAGACGTTGGCCTTTCCCACCTTGTCAATTATCTCTGAGATCAATGGCAAAGGGTACATATTCTTCACTGTCCACTCATTCAAATACCTATAATCTGTACACATCCTCTTCCTCTGATCCTTTTTTGGTACAAAGAATACTGGTGATGACTGCGGTGATTTTGAAGGTCGTATGTATCCCTTGGGCAACTGTTCATTAAGGAATGCATCCACTTCTTCTTGTTCTTTTGGAGATAATGGATAGACTTTTGACTTCTTTGGCACAAATCCCAGCTTCACCTCAATAGCATGATCCCATGGCTTTCGCACTGGCATCCGCTCCAATTCCTTCTTCTAAAAAACTGACAAATATTTATGGTAGGCTTTTGGCACCCACTCCTCCACTGGTTTCTCCACTTTCTCCACATTTTTATCCCATGACTGTCCTCCACAAATTTCCCTAAAAGTCTGCTTCTGTTCTTCCTTAGTAGTCATAATTGGAACTTCCCCATTTGGCATATCTTCATCCTCCACTTCCTCCATCGTAACAGAATACTTCCTCGAATGTTCTTTCTCTTTCTTTTCCTTCTTCTCCTTTTTTACTTTTCTCCCATACACATTACATTCTTTAGGACAACGAGTCATGTGTACCTTCCCAGTTTTCCAATCAATTTCTGGATTATGCTTTCGTAACCATGGACATCCAATTATCAGATTGGTTTTCCCAAGCTTGCACACCTCAAATATGGCTCGTTCCTGATGATCCTGATACTTCAATATCATCGTCACTTCCTCTTTAATAGTTCCTCCACAATTGATCATACCATCTATATTGTACACCATTATAGATTGTGGCAGTTTACGCATGCGAATACTGTTTCCAGTAATTAGGGATCGATTAATAAATAACCTGGTAGCACCACTGTCAAGCAATGCCTCCACATTAATTGCTGCATGCGTGTCCACTGTCTTCAATCCTACTGTCAAGCTGATTTCGGGTTCTATCCACGCTGAGTGAATAAAGAATTTAGGGGTCTCTGGAAATAAGGCTGGGCATTTTTCTTTGTTGGATAAATGATGATGGTCGTACTCTTCAATTTCTCTTTCAGGTTCACTCTGGGTTTCCTCGGATACTAATACATTATATTGATTCTGGGTCACCAATGGGGAAACCTTTACTGGGACTCTTCCACAAAATTCTTCTGCTTATCTTCCTCCAACTTTATTCCTCGATTGTAGCTTCCCTAATCTTCCTTTTCTGCCTACAATTTCAAGCCATATGCTCTAATTGCCCACAATTAAAACATTTAACTGGAGCTCATCTCCCTACTTGATCAACATCCATTGCATCTGTCGATGCTACTGACTCCTTAATGATAGGTGTCACTACCATGGCTGGTGGCTGTGCCCTCGGAGTTTGTACCTGAGGAGTCCTTTCTTTCTCGGACTTTCCTCCTGATGACTTTCCAAATCTGGAATTCCCATACATCAATTTCGATTCTGCCTGTTCCTGTCGATATTGCCAATCAAGACGCATTGCCCAATTACACCACTCGTCCAACCTCTCTGGCATAGAAGGTAGTTGATAGATAGACTTGAATAAAGAGGGATTTAATCCTGCCTTCAAATATTCTACCAACACTGCTTCTCCCATATCGGTTTGTGATGCTTCTGCTTTGAACTGCAAAATAAATTCGTCTGCAGTCAGAGAACCTTGGCGCATGGTTTTTAATTTTGCATTAGCTGTTGCCTTTGGGTTAGGGTCTCCAAACTGTGCCTCCAATCTCTCCAAAAATTCCCTGAAGGTCGCAAACAGTTTATATCCTGCGGCAATTTGATTAATAGCTTTGTTTCTCCAGAACTGTGCTTTCCCTCCCTGGATGTATGAGAGAGCAAACATAATTCTAGACTCGGTCGTATGAAATTCGGGCTTTCTCCCATGAATATACAATACTATAGAGCTGATGAAGGATTTTGTGTTCTCCATGGTACCATCAAATATTTGCGGGGGCGCGTATTTAGGTAAACACATTTTTCCACTCTCAGACCTCTCCTCTGCATGCTCACCCTCCTGAGACATCCACTCTACCATCTCCTCCATCTCATCATCTTTATCTTCTACTGTCTCTGCATTTGTTTGTGCTTGTTTGGGCTGGGATGCTGCTAATACTGACACTAATTGGGACATTTGTGCTGTTAGAGCATCAATTTTGGCTTCAAGAATGGGCGTGGGAACAGGATTGTGTCCAGGATTCGAAGCTGCTTGTTCTGTCATAATTATGTAATCTGTGATGAGTCACTTCTTCGGCTGTGTAGAGATTCGGCTGTAGAATTTTTTCGCAAAATTTCGAGTCACGTGACCCAGCTATTTTGGGTACCAAACATGGCAAAACATGTGATTTCGGCTATTGGGCACTTCGGTGCACACGCACGTGATGGGGGGTTTGATGGTTTTGATGTGAGGGGTTAAAAATAGAACAGTTGGCTGAAATAGGCTTTTCGCACCACAATTGTGGATGGAATACCTAAGAGAACTCAACTGAGGTCTCCTAGTATTTATTTTAGGATTATATACTATATTACATATATTATTACAGACGCACGTGCACATGCATGTACATGCACGTACATATTGATGCGTGTAAATCGAAAATTCCCACGCTGACAAATAATGTGTATATAGGCATTTTGTAGCATATTTTGGTGGAATAAAATAAAATAAAAATAGTATTATGTAATAGGCATGTTAGGAGACTGTTTCCTAACATCAACCCAACAGTGGATTTCATTTGGACCAGCTCAAAAATTTAATTTGTATCTTCTGTGGACTTACTGGTCATTTCATTAGCAACTGCTTGGTTCTCCAGTCTTATATCAATGAAGGAAAGTGTAAAAAGAACACTGAAGGAAAAATTGTTTTTCCAAATGGACGATTCACTCCTCAAAACATCCCTGGTCATTTTATCAAGGACATAATTGATGAATGGACTTGATGAAACCCTCCATCTACCACTACACCATCGCTAATGTACACCATCACACCTTTGATGAGTACTTTGACACTATCCAGAGGCATTTACCAAATTTCCAAACTATCCACAGCAGCTGAAGATTGTATCGCAAACCTCAAACAAGAGCTATATGCTTTGCAAAGTAGTAGACCCTTTGCCAGAACTAATTTGAACACACCCCAACAGTTCCAACATCTCAGCCTTCAATCCCTCAAAACTCTGCACCAGTCGAACCATCGATTCCACAAGTAACAACACCATCTATCTCATCCACTGCAACTAATCTACCTACCTCAACTTCAGCACCATCTTTGACTTCTGAAACAACTTTGCAACCCAACACTCACCCATATGCTGCTACAAAAAAACATTTGTATTTGCCACCTCACAAGCAAAACTTTAGGTTGACTGTGAAAGGTAAAGCCAAAGATGGTTCTTTGTATCATCCCCAAGCCCCGATACAAAAGGATAAAATAATGGAAGACATTTTTGCTTGCTCGATGAAGACCTTGATTATTATGTTAACCCCCAAAGAATTACACCACAAGTTCATATAAAATTGGAGGAACAGGTTCCTCCACATCACATCCAGCAGCCCCAAGGAAATAATGCTATGAATCTCCTTAACGATGATATTTTTGTAGCTGACAATCATTTTGAAACTCACAGTAACAGTCTTTGACCTGGTGATATTCCAGAACCATTTATCGCTGCAAAGGAATCTCACTTGATTAGGTCAATTATGATGAATGTCAATGGAAAAAATCCCATTTAAAGCATCATTGATCCTGGTTCCTCAATTATCGCAATGTCCCCATTCTAATCAGCATCGAAAGGTAGTCAGAGAGGATTTTCACAACTAGAGAATGAAATTTTGGACACAGACCAGTGCGCTCTCATTATCTCTTTCGATCTTTCTAATACATCTATCACCATTGAACACACTGTGAATATTCCTGATATGTGGCTCCACGAATTCCTTGAAAACTCTTTCTTATTTTTCAATTCTTGCCAACTTATATTTAATGGCCAGTCATCAGTATGAAACATATTTATTGACCTTGATAGTGACATCTATTCCCTCTATGCCTATCATCGACTTCTTACATCCGACTTTTGCAGCATTGAAAAAAAAATACAGACCTGTTGCACAAAAAGTTTGCCCAGTTGTTACTGCACTACCCAACCGATTTTGCATTATTCAAACAATCACTGGTGACCCCCTCAAAAATATGCCAAAACTGAATCCTCATCCACCATCATTCATCCCTTCTCCCCAATATTCACTCAAATGCAAAGCTATTATCAACAAACATTATCCTGGCAATTTTCTATGGCTAGAGGAATGGAAGCTCATGCATGATTTTATTCAAAATCACAAAACAGCTTTTGCATGAACAGAACAAGACCAAGGAAGTTTTCTCCCTGACTTTGTCCCTCCTATAAAATTCCCAGTCATTCCTCATACTCCTTGGGTCAAACAAAACATTCCTATACCTCCAGGTTTGTATGAACAGATCTGCAAAATGCTGAAAAAGAAGATAGAAGCAGGAGTATATGAGCCATCGAACTCTTCATATCGATCACAATGGTTTTGCATCACGAAGAAAGATGTGAAATTGCTTCAAATCATCCACAGTCTCGAACCACTCAATCAAGTAACAATCCAGGACTCAGGTGTTATACCGATACCTGAACCTTTAGCAGAACAATTTAGTGGACAATCATGTGGAGGAATGTTAAATCTTTATGTGGGATTTGATGAAAGAAAAGTAGCAGAATCATCTTGCAATCTAACAACATTTCAGACACCGTTTGGAGCACTTTGTATCATTACCCTACCTATGGGTTGGACAAGTTCAGTGATAATACTTGACCTGGAAACCTAACAAAAACCTGTTAAAAGGCTTAAGAAGTATGACACAGGCTAGAGGAAGGGTGCGAATTGGTACTAAATATCACCGCTGATACCCAAAAGTTGTAGTGAGAGGTGCGAAATGGTGAGATGTGTTATGAATAATCTTTAGGAGCATAGAAAGATGTGCAAAGTAGCTCCAAATAGATTCAAAGGTGTGTGAAGTAGTTGTGAATAAGGTTCAAAGAAGTTTGAAGAGGTTTGAAGTGAGTTTGAGGAAGTTTGAAGATGTCAGACCAATGTCGAGGTACAACAACGGCGCTCCACCACCATGGCAACCAACAAACGGTCCAAATGACCCTGGACATCATTTGGGCCCCAGGTAAGTTTTTTCTTCTCATCCCATTATTCTCCTTACAACTAACATAGTATTTTAAGTATTTACATTGTACTAACACCACATGTAACAAAAGGGCCCAAATGATGCCCAGCACCATTTGGGTCCCAGGTAAGTTTTTTTCCTTGCAAGTAGCATAATTTTTATTGTATCTTAGGTATTTCCATTATACTAACACCGAGAAAGGTACTGCAGCCACCATGACCACCTTGGCCTGTGAAGGCTGCAGCACCACTGCACATGGTCCAAGCAATTCCTCTGAATATCCAGGTTTTGCTTGCCCAGTGGTAGCTGTAGCTGTAGCATGTGTCAGGTGAATTGTTACTGGCCAGGCAAGTCCAGCGAGTGGCATGACAAAATGGGGGGAGGGCCAGCAATGAGGCACACCACCCAGCTCCAACCACATGAGCAACTGTTCATGGGGTGGATCACGGGTGGATTGATGATGCCAACAACTGGGGGGGGTAGTGCTGCCACCACCACTGCTGCAAGCCCCTGCTTGCAGAGTGGGCAGAGGGGAGGGGGGACAATGCTGGGAGGAACTGGACAATGAAGAGGGGAGGGACAACTACAGTACAGAAAGGGAGGGACAATTACAGTGCAGAAAGGGGGGGACAACTATAACAAAGAGAGGGGGGCACCCATTATAAAGAGGGGGGACCAGAACTGCATGAAACAAAGGCCCAAGAGGTGTTGTCAACATCTCCTGGGCCACAGATATGGTTCTTTCTTCCCTTCTCATTTTATTTTCATTTTACCAACAAACTTTTTAGATACTAATTTAACTATTGCCACCAACAAATACACCTGCTCCCTCAAGCATCTGCTCGTGGGGTGGATCCCTATCCCAGCCCCAATGACAACGATGCAATATCATCATCATCTTCAGCTCCTGTGCTCAAAGAAGCCTGAAATTGTGGGCCTTCCCAGACACAGAAGCTGTTACACAATGGGAGATGGGATCTTTCATACCTATATCCAATTAGGTAGGTACCGTTAATGTAGTTCCAATGTCATCATCATCTTCAGCTCCTGTGCTCAAAGAAGCCTGCAATTGTGGGCCTTCCCAGACACAGGAGCTGTTACATGATGGGAGATGGGATCTTCCATACCTATATGCAATTAGGTAGGTACTGTTAATGTAATACTGTACCAATGATTAATCTATTTACAACGTATTTTAATTCTGAAACCACCACTGCAGTAAGGCCACTTGGCTTGGCTTGGCTGCAAAGCATGATCACATGGGTTTGCCTTGTTTGTCACATTGCACATCTCCAAAAATTTTTGCGATTTGCACTAATATGTCAAAAGCAGCTTGGATGACTCCTGAGCAGCATGCCTGGCATTCCAACCTGCTTGCCAGGGTTTCACAAAGCACAGGAGAGTAAAACAGTTCCCATCTTTCTTGCTAAAGTTTACAAAGACTTCCATGACAAATGGCCTGCCAATGCTCCATCTGCTAAAGAGATAGAGTTTGTGAAAGGAAATGAGGAGCATGCAAAACTTCTCAAGCTCAAGTCAAGCGAAAAGGTAAGTTGTCCAACACTTATAAACTTTTGTTTAGCATATAATAATATTGGGCAGTGAATTCACAATTGAATTTATAATAAGATTCATGGTTCAAGTTCAGGTTCTGGCACTCAAAAGATTTTAAATCTCAAGAGCACTTTATGACTATTACATTACTGGCAAGCATTTGCAAAGTTATATGGAGAAGAGCTTAAACCAAAGTTCAACACTGAGTGGGAAGCACATGAAAAAGCCAATCCAACTAAGGAGTTTACACATCATGATCACTTTACATTTCATAACCAGAAGCTGCAGGAATGGTACAATTCAGCCAATGAAACCACCAAGGAAAATGTAGAAGAGTTTTGGCAGGAGTATAAGTCCATGGATAGTGAAAGCGATAATCCCAATTGCATACTACAAAAGTAAGTGTTGCAAATCTGGGCCATCATGACTTGAATTATATTCTAATTTGCAATAGCCATATTGACATACTCCCTCATACAATTGAAGATGCTGCCAAGAATATTGCCTGGCAAACAGGTTGGGCTTGTACAATCATTGTGGAAGGACTGATGCCTCAAGAAGAAAGTGACTTAACCCATCATTTCTCATGAATATAACCTTCAAATTGATAGCTCAGATGAAGGAGCTACATTAAAGGGTCAATAATTGGCCTAGTTTCCAGGAAGCTCATATAATGATGATTTTCTATCACACTTTGATAGGTTTCTTGAAGCTGCTTATGGTGACAGTCTTAAAAGCATCCAGTATTCAGAGCTGATTGTTTGCAATAGATAAGAAGACTTGTGATTCCAGAGCATTGGAAGGTTTCTCACATGAAGCCACTCCTGCACCTGCTAATGTCGATACTACCCCTTCTGCATCTGCTGATGTCAACACTACCCCTTCTGCACCTGCTGATGTCGATACTACCTCTTCTTCATCTACTGTGAAACTTTCTGATTATGGGAATGAATGAGCGAGTAATATTGCAAGAAATCTTCAATTATTACATGAACTGGAACTGGGTAAAGGGATTTTTAATTTGATTAACAAATCATCAAAAAAGAAGAAAATGAAGTAAGCAATATTTATTTTCTTTGACTATAAGGCTAATGAAAATGAAGAGCTGCTTCTAATGCTGGAAACATGACAAGGGCACTGTCGCCAGAGTTTCCACCAACTTCTAATGTTGTGGATTCAACCCAATTAACTGTTATGAAGGCAACCGAAACCATTCTAAATGCAGCATTGGTGATACCATCCTCTGCTTCCACACCTTCTAGTGGTGATATCATTGTACCCCAACTTCCTACAGCCAACAAAGCAGACAGTGCTGTCATTGCTTTTTTGAAGAAGATTTTGGATGAAGGGTTTTGCATCAATCTAATGGAAAACTGGGTTGTGTTTGAGACTGAAAACCCACCAAAAACTGTAAGTGCTAGCTAATTATGGATTTACAATCTAATAGTAGCAATGTCTAGCATTTGCCTACCAAGAATCAACCTGGTGAGATTGGATTATGGCTGAAGAATGGCCAGCAGTTACAAGCTGATCAAATGCCACAGTTGAAGCATATCAAAGATTTTGGCAATCACTGGTTTTCATGGTGAAAGGCTATCCAGCCAGGCTGGCGGGATGATGAATCCTCACAACTTATACCTTCTGACCCTTCATGGTCACAGCTGTTATGTGGTGGAGTGAATGGCTTTCTTGTTGTTATTCTTGCTTTGGCATGGTGGATGCAAGGTAATACTTCCAATGATAATTCTGATTTGCCTCGCCTTAAAACAGCAGTGGTGGATGTTATTTGGACTTTGGTCCAGCTAAATATTGCCTTGGATGCCAAAGAGGACCAGGGAAAAAAGCAAGGGATTGATGACACTGAAAATGGGCAATTGCCTGCCACAAAAAAGTATGTGGTGTTCTTTTTTTTAGATCAAACTAACATTTATCAGATCTCAAACTACACATGCACATTAATTCTACTTTGTAGTATCCAATAAACTAGAATTATATTCATATTTTTTGGCAATGTTTTCTGCTATGACTTAAAATAGAGTGAAATGCTATTTATTTATTAGCAATGGTTTACAATAGTTCAAATATTATTTACAAGCATTAACAATAAGTCCCAGTACCATTTACAATGCTTAACAATGAGACCCAGTACCATTTACAATGATTAACAATGTATTACAATAGATGCCAGTACTATTTACAATGATTAACAATGTATTACAATGGATGCCAGTACCATCTACAATGATTAACAATGGGCTATCCACTCTCCTACCACCACCCATGCCCCCCACACCTTTAACCAAGCACCCCCTCCCAATGATCCCTAGAATTGAAGATTGAGCTGCAGACCACAGATACGGGGCAAGTACTTGGTGTCTCTGCTCTCCTGGACTCAGGTGCCATGGGCCTTTTCATTGATTTGCACCTGGTTCAACAAAAACAACTCAATACCTGCTTGCTATCTGGACCCCATACCTGTCTACAATGTGGATGGTTCCCCAAATGAAGCTGGGGCGATTCGGGAGGTTGTCATGGCAGTAAATGCTGCATTTGTGAGTTGGTTCTTGTCACAGAGGGAAGCAGCCTCATACCAAGCATTTATGTTGTTGTCTGCTGGGCATCTTTCCAACATCTCTGCAATCTGGTCTTAAATTTTCTGATTAAGACCTCAACAAAACTTCACCACCACGGGCAACCCACTCCCATACCTCACCATGTCTACCAGGTCTCAAAACTCATTGATGTAGTCATCCACTGATCGATGTGCTTGATAGTAGGAAGTGGATTTGAGGTGCATTACAGCTTGTTGGCATTCATTGAGGGGGCAGAAGTATCATATGAACTCATCACAAAAGTCCCCCAGGTGGAGAATGGATGGGAGCCATGCTCCTTGGTTTGGCATAATATACGGTCAATGTAGAGATAAGCGCACTCATATTTCATGTACGTGAGGGCCCAATAGATTTTAGCAGCATCATCCATGAATTGGTTTGGGCATAGACTGATGCATAACTTGCAGGATTTGAGGAAAGCATGTCCATGGGAACACACACCATTGAATTCTGCAGGGGGAGCAGGTTTAATGTGCACGTCTTCGCTTTGGTGCACATTGGGCAATGCATGCACGCTCAGTGCACTAGGGGTTGAAATGGGTGGTGTGGGTTCGACTGGAGAGTTCTAATGAAGGTTTCAGTAGTAGATGTAAGTGTATCAATTTGTGCATGAATTCCAGCAATGTTGCCTTCAAGCACATCAATGCACTTCAGAGTGTCCATGGCGCTAGGTGGCAGGTCAGGTGAAAAGCAGTGCACACTGAACACAGGAGTGTCTGGGATGGTGTGTAGGGAGTTTGTGGAGCTCTGGGAGTCATCTTCTACTCTGTACCTGCCTATCTTGGCAGAGTGTCTGAGATTTCGAGCCTTAAGAGAGAGTTTTCTACTGTAAGGGCAACCTTAAAGCCTCACTTAATAGTGAGTTAACAGAGGGGAATCCAAAGTTAACATTATACTACATAATACAAACACTTCAGGCATACCTAACAGAGGGGAATCCAAAGAGAAAACTCTAAGGACCCATCTATCGATGCCCAGGATATGTGATAGAGCCAAAAATCAAATAGTAAGCTAAAAATATTAAAAAGGCAAAAATGGGTGAATCAAGCTGTGGAATGACATCATCTTGATTGGTAAATGTACAGAATAAGTCCTGCCTCCAATAATAGAACTGTCAACATGTACCAACATGGAAAAAGCCGAAATATAATCATAAAATAGGAATAAAATCATAGAAAATCATAGAAAAGGCAGAATAGAGTGAAATAGAATAAAAATAAAATATGGGATGAACACAGAACATTGCCCAGATGCCTGGGGTGCCTCCACTTCCCCTTACAATTTTTTTTGTAGTAGACCAGTCACGGTCATAATTCTCTCACAAGGTGATGAAAAAACCTGACCTGACCAGAATGCCATTATACTATGTATCCTGAAGCTCCAAAGAAACCCCATGCTTTCTCTGCCATAATATTCTGACATGCATTATCTATCATGGAAAGAGAAATGTCCTGCCAGTGGTGGCAAAGGAAGGCCTTGATTGATGAGAATGGTTGCTCAGTTGTATTGAGATCAGGAGAGTAGGGTGGGAGAAAGATAGGCTTGCACTCTGGGGGAGATGTCAATAGAAATTGAGTACAAATTGCAAATTACTTATGTGCATTGTCTTCTACAAATGCTCATACTTCCTCAGAATGGTGGATGCTACAATTGTCAAGAATGAGAACACTGTGAGGACCAAAATATGGGTTATTTAGAGGAATCTGAAATAAAGATATGCTAAATAACTTTTTAGAGTGGGATGAGCAGTCCTAACTCACAACCAGTAGGGCTGCACACCATCTGTATTATGGCCATGGCCATACAATGCATGGTATGTTGATGGATACAGTTGACTGTATACCATCCATACATATATTTAATTTTCAGAACCTCTGATGGTATGGTATGGGTACTGATACGGTGATGATACTCGACCTGGAAACCTAACAAAAACCTGTTAAAGGCTTAAGAAGTATAACACAGGCTAGAGGAAGAATGCGAGTTGGTATTAAACATCACTGCTGATACCAAAACATTGTGTTTAGTGATGCAAAATGGTAAGGGATGTTGTGAATAGTCTTTAAAGGCATACAAAGATGTTTGAAAGAGTTTGAAATAGGTTCGAAGACATGTGAAATAGTTTGAAGTATGTTTGAATCAGCTCAAAGTTGTTCAAAGTGAGTTCGAGGAGGTTTGAAGATGTTCAACTGGTGGCAAGATATGTCGAGAAATGAATATAGCTAATAAGAAGTGGTTTTCGAGTGGCGATAGATGATAGGCGACAAGTTGAGAGTGAATATGAAAGTTCAAAGAAGTTCACAATATTTTGCAGAACTTTAGAGATATGATGTGAGCTAAGACTCTAGAGAACTGCTCTTAAATCTGATGGTAATGGAGAGGGTAACTTATTCTCCCTTTTTCTAAGTAGCTAGTGCAAGTATATATACATTTTGAAGAGATAGTGCCAAAAAGGAAATATAACATATAAAGAACAAGGGGCAATATACACAACAATAAAGGACTTTGTAAAATGTAAAACAAATGAGAAACAATAATAATTGAAATGTACATTGTCCCAGTATAGTAAGAGTTCTTGTCCTATTGCTTTAATATATCATTGAAACATAAAACCATACTTATCACATTCTGGATCTCTTGTCATCTCTCTTCATGTCCAGTGGTGCTCAATATGCAACAAAAAGGCTTGTTCTGGATGTGCAGTGTGCATCAAAAGTGTTTTAAAACAGCTATACAGTGGCCCATGTTGTTCGAAGTAGTGCAAAATCATGTGAAGTTGCTCAAAAATGGTTCAAAGTCAATTTAGTAGCATTCATAGTGGTTCGGAGCATCTGTCATAATGAGTTGATACAATTGGGAGCCATTCCAGACCTTAGAGTGCACAGTGGACCTATCATCCTCCTCCTTACTGAAATCCTGACTGTCCCGGTCAGCCGATCAAAGTCATGTGTGAAATGCAGGATCGTGATGAAAAAGTTAGTGAAGTTCAAAATACTTCTTGTTCTTCCATGTCACCTCCTACATCCATCAACTCGAACTTCTATAATGTCTCTTTTCATTGAACTCAACACTGAAATACTCGAATATGCAAAATTGATGCCTGAGTGCAGCATCGCCAAGGAATTGGATTTCGAATTGTGGGGGAAGGGTTTTTGTGCAAAAATGGTATGTCTCTCACTGATCAATTCATAGTCAAAGATGCTAAAACATTTTGTGTAGGTGGAATACAATGTGCTTGCCAAAGATCTAGGTGAGGAGTACAACATGGCCATTCAAAAGGTCATTGATGAAGTTTTCGAGCTTTTCAAGCCCATGGCTTGACATGAATGGATTTTGTGGGGTGGGGAGCTGTTATTCATGGATTTGGCTGAGGAGATAGAATGCAGGAGGAGGGAGGAGGAAGAAAAATGGGTTAGAGAGGAGCGAGCAGGCGAAGAGGGCAGAATTTGAGGGTCAGAGGAGGGCATTGGCAGACACTCAAAATGTGGCTCTTGCTGCATTTCATGTGAAGATGATTTCGAAAGAGGACTTGAAGAGGCAGAATGCAGAGTTTGAGGCTGAATCAAAGGCAATCGAGAGGGCAGAGGGAGGTGAGGACAATGAAAATGAGGATGAAGATGAGCTGCCCATGGTAAGGGTGGTGAAGCGAGAGGTGGTCGAGGTGGAGAGCAAAGAGGATGAGGAAGAGGAGGTTGAGGCAGTAGAGGCAGTGAAGTAGGCACAAGCCAAAATGAGCGAGTTGCTCAATTTTGAAGGTCTGGTAAGTGTTTTCTCTTATGTTCGAAGATTTTTTGTGCTGCTAATCACTTTTGTAGTGTGATCGGTGTGCTGGATTTAAGTCCCAGCCACGATGTGTCATCGACAAGAGAGCAGCAAAATGCAGGAAGTGCATCCAGGAGGTGCAGGGGTGTTACTGGGCAGGTCTTTTGAGGAAGGGGCTTCACAAAGGCAAAGCAAAGAAATTTGCGGGTGTGAAACAAGATTTGCACCCCAGACAAGGTCCAAAAAATATTTGAAATTGTTTCAAAGAGCTTACTAACTGGTTTTCAAACTTTGTAGTATGTCAAATTCATGTCATTGGCCCTTTTGAGGACATCGAACAATAGTGGGGCCTTCGAAGCCATTGAAAGAAAAGAAGAAGTTGTCAAAGGGGAAGGGAAAGGCAAAGACGATAGAGTCATGGGGGTTTGGGGGAAATGAGGATGACTGGGTAGTGCGCCGTGGTGTGATTGCCATGAAATTGGCGCAGAAAAAGGTAGAGATGGAGATGTTGGGGAGGGAGATAAAGGTGTTAGAGGAGATGTTGGAGGAGTAGGACTTTTTGTTTCTGTTTCTTTATTTTGTCTATTTCAATTTCAAATTATTTTTTTTGTTAAATGTCTTTCAAAGTAAGGTGAAGAAGAAATGAATATATAACAAACGAAAAAATAACTTTTACGGAAAGGCTCAGTAGTTCATCATAGCCGAAAAACCCTTTGGAGTTTGCATGACCACACTATGATGCAATATTGTGACTTGTATCATACACTAGAAGCAATCAAAATCTTTTGCAAGTAATTGCAAAAAAATAATTATCCATTTCGAAGTCCTGAAAATCTTCAAAAGTATCTTTGTCGAAGTTCAAAGTTGTTCGAAGTTGTTTGAGGTGCTCGGAGTTGATATCAAGGAAGTTCGGTGGAAGGGAAATTGATTTTCGAGCGAGATATGGTAGCAAACAAAATGCAGCAATAGGTCAATGTAGTACTGAACCGTCGAGTTCACAGAGAATGTATGCCCCTCCATAGTTTCATTCAATAACAATAAGAGGGCTGAAATATCATGGTTTCATCTTGCGATTGAGGGATTTCTCAATCTGCATGTTTTGAAGTAGCACTAAATCTCCTTTTGCAAAGTTGTAGTTGCACATCATATGTTTGTGAACAAATTTGAAGTGTTTTGCAGCTTCGATTTGGGATGCGTAGACCTTTGAATATAACAGTTCAAAATCATTAGATGGTTTTTGTAATGCTATGGCTCATTGAGCTATGAGATCGGTTGTCAATAAGATGGAATCAGGTGGCAGTTGTAAGTATGTTGCCTCGGAGATGTTGAGGGGTATTAGAGGATGTGCTCCTGTAACTGCAAAATAAGGAGAACAACCCATGCATTTATGAACTGTGACTTGTTCTGCCCAAAATACTGAGTGTGCCCTGCTGACCATTTTGCTTGATCTCCATCAACAGCTTTGAATAAGGATTGTTGAACGTCGAAGTGGGCTCATTCCACGAGTCCATTGGTGTGCAAATTATAACTGCTAATTTGAATATGGTTAATGTGATATTGTTTCGCAAGATACTCCATAGCTGTGATAAATAAATGCAGTGCCATTGTTAGTTATGATTTCATATAGTGAATCCCATTGACAAATAATATCTTTAAAGATCCAGTCACCCAGGGACATGGCATTTTCGTGTCGAAGTTTCCGCCATTCTGGATAGGTCGTTGGTGAGCATCAACCTTGTATGATGTATTTAAATCTGTTCAAAGGTGGCATTTGCATCATATCAATATAGACCTTGCCAAAAAGGGGTGCTGGGGTGGCAACTGTGGGTGGAATTAGACCATTTCACATTTGTCGAATTTGACATATGTGGCAGGTTTGAATATACCATGCAATATCAGCTTTCATGTTCGGCCACCAAAATCGAAGGGTAATAATTGATTTCATAGCAAAAACCATTTTGTGTCTGATATCATCATGAGCTGCACAAATAATTTTAAGATGATGTTCTGGAGTCGCAACAATTTTGTGAGCTCCATGGGAGTCTTTTCTCCATAGTTTGCCCAAGTCTAAAAAGCAAAGTGTTTCCAGATGAAGCATCCAATAGCTGGGTTGTTGGGAATTGTTTCATAGGATTCACCAATTGTTCAATTATCGATTTTGGGCCCTTAACCAGTGTATCATCGATGTAAGGAATGGTGATATGAGAAATTTCTGGCTGTAGAATAAATGTTATGTTGTTGTGTAAGATAGGAACCAAATTCATCCAACCCATGGGTAGGGTAACCATGTAAAGTGCTCCAAACACTGTCTGAAACATTGTCAGATTGCGAGATGACTCTGCTACTTTCCTTTCATCGAATGCTACATAAAGATCCAACATTCCTCCACATGATCATCCACTGAATTGTTCTGCTAGATGTTTGGGTATCAGTATGATGCCTGAGTGCTGGATCGTTACTTGATTAAGCAGTTCGAGACTGTGGATTATTCGAAGCAAGTTCGCATCCTTTTTCATGATACAAAACCATTGTGATCAGTACAAAGAGTTCAATGGTTCATATACTCCTGCTTCTATCTTCTTTTTTAGCATTTTGCATATTTGTTCATACAAACCTGGAGGTATAGGAATGTTTCGCTCAACCCATGGAGTATGAGGAACAATGGGAAATTCTATAGGAGGAAAAAAGTCAGAGTGAAAACTTTCTCACTCTTGTTCTGTCCATGCAAAAGCTGTTTCATGATTTCAAATAAAATCATGCATAAGCTTCCATTCCTCTGGCCATAGAAAATCGCCAGGATGATTCTTGTCGATGATAGCTTTACGTTCGAGTGAATATGGGGAGGTGGGGATGAATGATGGTGGATGAGGATTTAATTTGGGCATGTTTTCAAGAGGGTCGCCGATGATTGTTTGAATAATGCGAAATTGGTCAGGTAGTTTGGTGATAACTGGGCAAATTTTCTGTGCTACAGGCTTGTATTTCTTTTTCAATGCTGCGAAAGTTGGATGTAAGGAGTCGATAATAGGAGTAGAGGGCGTAGATGTTGCCATTGAGGTCAATAAATATGTTTCATATTGATGACTGGCTGTTAAATATAAATTTGCAAGACTTAGAAATGGTTTTCAAGGAGTTTGAGGACTCCATATTGGGAATATTTGCAGTGCATTCAATAGTGATAGATAAATTAGAGGGATTGAATGAGATAACAAGAGCGCACTGGTCAATGTCTGAAATTTTGTCCTCTAGTTGCAAAAATCCTTTCAACACTGATTAGAAGAGGGTATCATGGGGATTGTGCACAACTATGTCAAATTAGGATCATATATCGTGATTGTCTGAGCTTCATTTCTGTAGTTTTTAACGGTGCTTTCTGTGAGCACATCGAATGGTCGACCAAGTAGAATATTGTAGGCTGGGTCATGAATTATGTGGATTTGCATGAATAGTGTGATACTCCCCACTTTGCAAGGCACATTTTGTGCTAAACCCAAACTTTTGTCAATACCTCCATTAGCTGATTGAAGTGGGATATGTATCAAAGGATCATAAGTGAGGCCAAGTTCGTGGCAAATTTCTTCAGAAATTGCAATAATAGAAGAACTGGGGTCTATGACACTTTTGACCAGATTCCTTCACAGTGATGAAGGGTTCTGGAATATCACCAGGTTGAAGACTGTTAATATAAGTTTCGAAGGGATCATCGATTATGAAAATTTCATTGTTAAGCAAATTCGTGGTGTTATTTCCTTTGGACTGCTGAATTTGATGTGGAGTGACCTGTTCCTTCCATTTTATACAAACTTCAGGTGATAGAGACAACAATTCCTCAGGGGTTAGTGTGATAATCAGCGTCTTCATCGAACGAACAAAAACATCTTCCATTATTTTATCCTTTTGAATTGGGGCTTGGGTATGGTGCAAAGGACCATCTTTGGCTTTACCTTTTGCAGTTGATCTGAAGTTTAATTTGTGTGGTGGTAAGTACGAATTTTTTTTTGCTGCAGCGTAAGGATGAATGATGGGCTGTGAAGTTGTTTCCAAAGTCGAAGATGGTGCCGAAGTTGAGGTTGGTAAGTTCGTTGCCATAGATGAGATGGATGATGTGTGTACTTGTGGAGTCAATTGTTCGACTGCCACAGTGTTTGGGAAAATCAAAGGTCGAGAAACAGGGACTGTTGGTATGCTCGAATTAGTTTTAGCAAAGGCCCTACCACTTCACAAAGCATATATCTCTTGTTCGAGCTTTGCAATGCAATCTTTGGGTGTCATGGATTGTTCAGAAACTTGGTAGATGCCTCTAGGTGGTGTCAAAGTAGCCATTGGAGTTGCGATGTTGTACATTAGTGATGATGCAGTTGTAGTCAAAGGATTTCATCAAGTCCATTCATCAATTCTGTCTTTGATAAAGTGACCAGGGATGTTTTGAAAGGTGAACCATCCATTTGGAAGGACAACTTTTTCTTCGTTGTTCTTTTTACACTTTTCTTCATTGATATAGGACTGGCAAACCAAGCAGTCACTAGTGAAATGACTGGTGAGTCCACAAAAAACACAAACTAAATTTTCGAGCTGGTCCGAATGAAATCCACTGTTAGGTTGAGGAGGATTAATGGGTTTCGAACCTCCTAGAGCCATGACAACTGTAGTTGTGAATTTTTCGAGGTTTGCCAATAAGTCTTCAGATTTGATTTGTGTCAAAGATGTTGAGGTCGATGCCAAAGTTCCTGAAGACTGTAACAATGTCGAATCCAAGCTAATCAACCCTGCTAAAACAAATTTTGCTGCTGCATGAATGTTGTCGAGTGGGTAGGCATCATCTGGATAGTGGTCAGGAAATTTTAGTTCAAGTTGTTGTGCAATTCATGACCATAAGCCCAGCTAAAAACCTCGAATGAATGCTCTACTCTGTTCTGCTTCTGAAATTTGACCTTTAGAGAGTAGGAATTTTGTAATGTTGTAGAATGACCTGTAGTATAATCCTAAGTCACTCGCATTAAAGATACCTATATGAAGTTGTTCACCAATGAGCTTGTCCATGTCCAAAATCGACCATTTTTGATTGTCTTGAGAACCAGGGTATAATCTGTGAATTGCGATGTGAAATTCTTGAAACAAAGTGCCAGTTTCATATTCTGAAATTGATTCCCAGAGTTCGGACGTGTCAATATCGACATATCGGCAGGCATGCTTCTTCATAAGCTCTGGATCCATAACATTACAGTCGATAAAGAGTATTTTGAGCTCATTAAAGTATCAATGAAGCTCTCGAGGTTGAGTAGGCTCAAATTTAGGTGCTGTGGAATGTCCACGAGCTGGCATTGTTGTTTGTATGGCCATGGATGTAACAATTTGAGGAGTTAGAACTTGAGCAAAAGATGGTAGATATGTCAAAGTGGCTGGAAGAATGAATGAAGTAGTAGACGATGAGGAAGAAGAGGAAGACAAGGTTGGAGATGAGGAAATAGGTGAAGGAATCAAATGACAATGTGTAGATTCTGCATCAGAGACAGGAATTAGAATATCTCCCGGTTGTTCAAGAGATTTGAAGGCGTGGCGAGTTTTGATTCTAAGGTTTCAAGCTTGGGTTGGCTTAAGCTGGGAGATTTGAGATGGATTAGGCGATGAAATGATTTAGAAACCCCTTGCTGTGGGCTCCAAAATGATGATACTCGACCTGGAAACCTAACAAAAACCTGTTAAAGGCTTAAGAAGTATAACACAGGCTAGAGGAAGGGTGTGAGTTGGTATTAAATATCACTGCTGATACCAAAACATTGTGTTTAGTGATGCAAAATGGTAAGGGATGTTGTGAATAGTCTTTAAAGGCATACAAAGATGTTTGAAAGAGTTCGAAATAGGTTCAAAGATGTGCGAAATAGTTTGAAGTATGTTTGAATCAGCTCAAAGTTGTTCGAAGTGAGTTCGAGGAGGTTTGAAGATGTCCGACTGGTGGCAAGATATGTCGAGAAACGAATATAGCTAATAAGAAGTGGTTTTCGAGTGGCGATAGGTGATAGGCGACAAGTTGAGAGTGAATATGAAAGTTCAAAGAAGTTCACAATATTTTGCAGAACTTTAGAGATACAATGTGAGCTAAGACTCTAGAGAACTGCTCTTAAATCTGATGGTAGTGGAGAGGGTAACTTATTCTCCCTTTTTCTAAGTAGCTAGTGCAAGTCTATATACATTTTTTTTTTTTTTTTTTTTTTTTTTTTTTGAAGAGATAGTACCAAAAAGGAAATATAACATATGGAGAACAAGGGGCAACGCAACAATAAAGGACTTTGTAAAATGTAAAACAAATGAGAAACAATAATAATTGAAATGTACATTGTCCCAGTATAGTAAGAGTTCTTGTCCTATTGCTTTAATATATCATTGAAACATAAAACCATACTTATCACATTCTGGATCTCTTGTCATACATGTCCGGTGATAGGTTCACTGCATGCTATAAGGTCTGGAAAAGAGTCTAATTGTATCTATACATTATGACACGCACTACGAACATCACAAAATTGACATTGAACATCTTTCGAACTATTTCGCACTATTTTGGATGACTCCGAATGACTTCGAACTATTTCATGACACTTTGAATGCTTTTGAACAACTTCGCACTACTTAGAAGGACATCGGCCGCCATAGGAATATTCTAAAGCCCTTTCGACACACACAAAACATCCAGCATAAGCCACGCATTGCTTATCGAACACTACCAGATGCAAGGAGAGATGATAAAAGAATTAGAGTACGATAATGGCAGTTTTGGGGTTTCAACAATCTATTGAAACAACAAGAGAAGTACTCTTACTATATGGCGACACCGAACATTTCAATTATTATTGTTCCTCATTTCTTTTTATGTTTTACCATACCTTTATTGCTGTGCATACTGCCTCGTGTTCTACACCTGTCATATTTCCTTTTTGGTACTTACCTCTTCAAAATGTATATAGACTTGTACTAGTTACTTAGAACAACGGAGAACCAGTTACCCCCTCCACTATGGTCAGATTTAAGAGCAGTTCTCTTGAGTCTTACCTCATGTCGTATCTCTGAAGTCCTGCGAAATATTGCAAACTTCCTCGAACTTTCGTATTCATTCTCAATTTCTCATCGCCTACCGTCACTAAAAACCCAGCTTACACCTTCGAACCTCATCGAACTTACCCGAACTACTTCGAACCCATTCAAATCTATTTCGAACTACTTCAGATGTCTTCGAACATATTTTGAACTACTTCGAACATCTTCGTATGCTTTTAAACACTATTTGTCACATTGTTACCATTTTTCATCACTAAAAACGACGTTCTGGAATTAGAGGTGATATTTAGGACCAACTCGCACCCTTCCTCTAGCCTGAGTTATACTACATAAGCCTTTTAACAGGTTTTTGTTAGGTTTCCAGGTCAAGCATCATCACTGGTGGTGCTCGATATGCGACAAAAAGGCTTGTTCTGGATGTGCAGTGTGCATCGAAAGTGTTTTAAAACAGCTATATGGTGGCTGATGTCGTTCAAAGTAGTACTAAGTCATTCAAAGTGTCGCGAAATCATTCGAAGTCATTTGAAGTAGTGTGAAATTGTGCGAAGTTGCTCAAAAATGGTTCAAAGTCAATTTAGTGGTGTTCATAGCGGTTTGGAGCATCTGTCATAATGTGTTGATATGATTGGGAGCCATTCCAGACCTTAGAGTGTGCAGTGGACCTATCAATAGCCATATTATGGCTGACAGAAATATTATTATATACAAAATTGAATATACAGTGACTAACACAACTGAGTCAATGTTTTGGACTTTTTGATTCATTATTAAATAGCTTCCCATAAACAACAAAACCAAACAATGTATTGGTGTACTGAATAACATACATGATCAGGGCTACCAAACAAACAAAGAATTATGTAATTTTAATTATCCCTCATGGAGATATGATCATTTTAATTCAGGGACTCATTGACTCAGTTTTGTGAGGGGTAGTCAGAAATATTAGAATCTGATGCTCCACCAACTGTATAATGTCAAAAACTTGACAGATGGTTTCTAAGGTGATGTGACCCTTGATGGGACCTTAAATTATAGTATTTAATTAGGACTAGCATTCTTCATACTTCAATATTCTCCAATGCTTCCCATCTCCTCTGCTCAGAAGGAAAACATTCTTTCTCTGGCCTCCAATCATTATTCTACCCACAATATTGCCTCTAAACTCAACCTCAGCCAGTCTAGTGTATCCAGAACACTCAGGGCTCTCCATCCAAACCTGGATTCCCCCTCTGGTGGTTGTCCTTCTAAGCTCTCATCTACCTCTCAGAGAGCCATCCTTATCCAAACCACCACTGGCAAGGCTGCAAATGCTGTTCAGGCCACCCATTACATCAACAGCATCATCCCCACTCCAGTCTCCTCAGAAACAGTCAGAAGAGTTCTCAGAAAAAACTCATTAAAGGCTGTGGTGAAGAAGAAAAAGCCTTTGCTTAGTATAAGGCATAGGAAAGCAAGATTGGCTTTTGCTCAGAAGTATAGAGAGTGGACTGTGGAGGACTGAAGAAGGGTTATTTGGTCAGATGAGACTAAAATTAACAGGTTTGAGTCAGATGGGAGAGAGTGGGTTTGGAAACAGAAGGGAGAGGGGCTGATTGAGAGAGAGAGGTGCAGGGAACTGTCAAATTTGGGGGAGGAAACATTATGGTATGGGGGTGTATGGGATGGAATGGAGTGGGGCATCTTGCAGAGGTTGAGGGGAGGATGAATGCTGACCAGTATGTGTCCATTTTGAAGGACCATATGCTGCCTAGCTTGGAGGAGAGTGGAATTTCTGGAGAAGAGGTGATTTTTCAACAAGACAATGACTCCAAGCATACCTCAAAAAAGGCCAAGAAATGGATGGAGAACAACAATATTACTCTTCTGGATTGGCCTGCCCAATCTCCAGACCTCAGCCCTATTGAACATCAATGGGTTCACCTCAAGAACCAGTTAGACAAGTATCCAACAGTGCCAAAAGAAATTTGGGAGTTATGGGAAAGAGTAGTGGAAGAGTGGAATAATATTCCATCAGAGGTGTGTCAGAATTTGATTGAAAGCATGCCTAGAAGGTTGGGAGCAGTTATTAAGGCCAAGGGAGGTCATACAAAATACTAGAATTACAATTTATCATAATATTGATACCACCTCACAAAACTGAGTCAATGAGTCCCTGAATTAAAATGATCATATCTCCATGAGGGATAATTAAAATTACATAATTCTTTGTTTGTTTGGTAGCCCTGATCATGTATGTTATTCAGTACACCAATACCTTGCTTGGTTTTGTTGTTTATGGGAAGTTATTCAACAATAAATTAAAAAGTGCAAAACATTGACTCAGTTTTGTGAGTCACTGTAATGTTCTGCAGTACTGTAGTCAATGACGCAGTGCAGCTGTGGACTGAGCATGCATAAGATGAAGCTTTTTTTTGACTAGCATTAGTACTTTGATTGTTTCTGGCTGAAGACTTGCCCATCGCAACAAGATTGTGTCACAACCTCCCAAAAAAACCCACTCAACAGCCACAGCAAATTCTAAGACAATGACATTAGCTGGCGATGACATTTTGGATACTAGATTATGTGCATGCGAGCATTGGGTTATGAGTTTAAGAAGTTGTGAGGTGGACTCAAGTCTCTAACCTAGAGTATCTTATATGCATACCCCAATTTCAATGCTGTGTTCAATCAGGCATGGCAGCCATGTCACAAGTGAAAAAAAAAGGTAGAGGCTCCATGATATTTGAAACAGTACTTGACAACATGAATTTGATGTTGTTCACACTGTTACAGATGGCTAGCAACATATAATACACTATCACCTAGGAGATTCAACAGTCAGCAAGTGGCGAATGATTCAAATGGCATGTATGTGTATACTGAATCAAGGTCCAAACTGTCCAATACAAGCCCACAGTTGTGCAGGTGCCATATACAGTGTAGGTGTGTTAAGCAAGAGGCAGCAAAGTTCAAAGTCCACAATGGGGTCAGTGGTTAGCAAGTGTTGGCTGCAGTTGAAGTGTTTTGTCGCTGTCAATATTGATGATCAACAACCTATCAAATTGAAGCTGACTGACAAGTATCACATGGAGCTAAGGCTGATATTGAAATCATAAGGCATGCCATATATGGCTGTACATGGCCATATAGCTATGGCATCAAACAGCATAAACTGTACCGTCTACCGTACAATCAGCAGAGCACACAGATCACCAACAGTATGGGTGCCATGGCCATAATATGGCACCATACAACTGTTGGTGTATGGCACAGTGTGCAGCCCTAACAACCAGTTCACGCAGGAATTGTGCAAAGTGCTCAGAGGTCACAGATCCTGGCACAACATCATATGTGTCCATCAAGGGTGAGGACATGAAGGATGGAATAATGTTCTCCACAGACAAAAAACCACTTCTGGACACACAGCCACAAGTTTTTTTTTTCTTAACTCTTCTGTATACATATGAAAAGGGCTCTAATGGCATGACTATGTTGCTTTGAACACCTCTTTTTCTGATAACATAAGAACATACTGAGCAGTCTTCTTGTCCCAATGTCCCATTTTCTTTGCACCCGTGATCTTCTGCATTACAAAAGCCGCCCCCATAGTGTCTGGGACAACAAAAAGAATAATCATCTTTCTAGCATTTGTTGGTCGAAGATTTTTCAGGTCAGAGATTTTCAGTTTGAGTGACTTTCGAACCTTTTCCAGATCCATTATGCTTATGTCGTGTGTGGCAGCAATAGTCACCTGCAAAGCAATAAGAGGCGAGAAGCCAGATTGGGAGATGTCAGGTTGGTACAGGAAAGAATCAAAGGATGGGAAGACACGAGACAGTGGCTTGAGGTAGCATGATTTATTACTGCCGACAGACAATGCCAACTGGCCTGAGAAATGTTGATCGGCTCCAAAAGTGAGGTGTTCTGTGTTGGAAGGGAACTGGATGTCAAGAGTATTGGAGTGGTCATCGAGGGACTGAATAGTAAAGGTCCGGTAATTTGTGATGGTACGGAAGAACAGGTGAACTTTATTTTCAAACATCATTCCCCTGAGTGCAGAACTAGTGAGGGACCCTTGAATGGCCAAATAGAACTCGTATGCACCATCCATGCGTCGTCGGCCCAGCTCAGCCACCATCTTCGAGAAAGCCCAGGCCGAAACCGGCTCTATGAGGCAGGTGTACCAAAGCCGATCAGCGGAAGGGCGTATTTGGAATGCACGATGGATTGTGCCACCACGGGTCACCCCGGTTACGACATCAGACAAGTTCTGGGTCTGTGTGATCGCTTGATTGATCGAGGCTTTGGCATGGTTGAGCGTAACAGGAGATATGGCCGCCTCGAAACATTGACGAGGTGTATACCCACAAATATGAGAAGTTTGGTGAAATCGCTCGAGAGTGATGTCGATGGGTGCCAGGAACAATCTATAAATTGTGTAAGCAGGAGAGTTACTCAAGCGGAATACACGAACGATGCAACAAGAATTTCTTCTCGTGACCACAGCTCCATGACATACACTGCCCCCGTTTGCCCAACGAATTGAGTAAGCCACTTTCGGTCCTTTCGACTCCTCGGCGACGAAGTTAGCAATATTCGAAGATTGCAAGAATCGAAGAGATCTGGATTAGGTTCACAAAATTTACCGTCGGCATCGACAAGTGTAAGAACATCATCTCCAGGTACCACTGGAATGCCCGTTTGCTGGTGGCGCACGGCACCGTTAATGATGAAGACTTTTCCCTTCGTATCTTGAAAAACGACTGGCTGGGCGCGAATGAAGCAAAGGATAAGGATGGAATACAACAGGCTTGTTTTTCCTAGTTCGTTGGTTGGAAGTGTGGGTTAAATGGCGATAATGGTGCTCACCGATACCCGGCTGACCTGTAAAGACGGCGCCTCCTCGGATGCCCTTTTTCCTGTCATTAAAGATGTCTATCATACTACCCCATTCGTTTCGTAAGAGCGTTAAGAGTGGCACACGAATCTCATTCTCCAACTCGAGGACAGTCAGGTCCATATACCGAATGGTACAAGGAAAGATCCCGTTTGAAAGGTAAACCGCGTCAGTGGTGACATGCGAGCAGCCGCTTGAACTGGGGTCGGGATCAATGTCCATGGCGTCGTCAGCTGCAGCATCGGCGTCGTCGGCGTCATCAGTATCATCGGCGCCATCCTCCACGACATAAGAAGATGGGGGATGGGAGGCATCGAAAACTAGTCGGGGGACTAGGCCCATACCAAGGTCTGGGCTCGAAAGAGCTGTGCTCCTGGAACGTAAAAATGCAGATTTCGTAGCAAGAACATCCTTCGCCACATAAGATTCAGAGTTGCGTTCGGGATTCAGTTTCTGAAGCTGACGTTGAAGTTCGATGAAGTCGGCTTTGGTCAGGTTTGCAGTACGGAAAATGTCGCCAAATAAGTCACGCTTTCCCCATAGCTTACTATGAATTTCAACCAGCCAGGCTGGCGTCGAGGTCGAGTTCAGCGAGAGATTTGAATTCTGCGATGAGGATGGTGTGATGGTTGCTAATAGGGTCATAAACGAGTCAGAATGGTAAGAGTCGACATCATGGGACATTAGCACTCACTACCAGCCGGACGCGGTAAGATAACACTGAGAGTCTTTTTAGGAGGTTGTTCCTTCCATACTTCTGAGATATCCATCCACCCCTTCAACTGCTGATCATCCTCAAGCTTGATACTCTGAGCATAATCTTCGCGGAGACTTTCCAGGGGAAGTTGGAACTATCAGGAGTTAATATCTGCGTGCGCCAACGCTTATCGAGACCATTCACTCACCTTGAAAAGTTTCAGGGAGTCAGCAGCAATGCGTTCAAATGATGGCTTCTTCGCTCGAATAGCTTCCTTCAAATGGCCAATGGTGGCACTGTGTTTGATGCTAACTGGAAATACTCGCTTGAGTTCATCGCCCTGGACCCAGCACCACAGGTTGATCTCGTCGGACATATTCCCTCGTTGTGTTGAATTAAAGACGACGGCCACAGAGATGGCTGTGCTCGAACATTCCGACGTCACGTGATGAAAACGTTTCCCAATCAAGTCATTCGCATCAGACTCCAGAGGGCCTCTGAAATTCCCCAGTATGCGAATGCATTACTGGTCTAATGTTTTGAATATCCTCTGCGAGACGGTACGTGCAGAAGTAATAGTCACCTCTGTTCCTGGGTCTGTCTTACCCATTCCCCTGATGAACCTGACTCAAGATCAAACCTCCCTCGTTCTTGGCGGTAGGTTCAGATATCCCAGATGTCTCGAACACCCAATGATGTTTCTCCTCCGAAGTTCAGGACAACAACTCCTATGGACCGAACAATCCGTGCCAGAAAACCTCGATCCTATCGTGTGGCCGTGTGCTGCCAGCACCACGGAGGTTACATTACTCTAGAATTGACAGGATTTGCTTTTACTCACGATATTCTGGACCAGGGCGACGCTTCCCGATGGCACTGCCAGGAATGTGGGCTCCGCACTGCCGAGGCTGCATGATCTACGCTACAGGATGGTACAACGGGGAGTCAGGGCGATTCCATTGCAGCCGCACTGGTGTGCGTTGCGTCCAGGGGTTTGTGATATGTATGTCTGTATGTGTATTTTTGATGGAACCCACACCATGTATTATTTCAAGACAACTACTACGTTAACGAAACAAAGAACATACCCCTGACTCACGTACTAAATGTTGGAACACTTTCTTAATTCTTGACTTTCACGCTTCGATCAGCAACCCACTCAACCTTCACGAACTCAAGCGTTTCAGCAACGCTCATATTCGCTACGCACGCTTCATGAACAAGACAGACCAACAAAAAAAGACCTCCAGCTCACCTTCATCCCCAACATTAAAACGAATCGTCTTGAACGGTTGTGATCCACTATGCCCCTGCCTCGGCGGTCCACCAGGGTTGAACAAGCTCGTGAAGCTAGATCCTACCTTCCAAACTAACACCACGCTCTCCTCTAGCGATAGCGACAGCAACCGCCTGCTGTCTGGCAAAAAACTGCACGTCGTGACTGACTTGACATGCTGTTCAAGTACGTACAACTGGATCGCAGTCTTCAGGTCATACATGACTATTGCGCCGTCGCTCGACCCGACCGCCAGGCGTTGCGTTGCCATATGGAAGTCCACTGTTGGGAATCTGGAAATTCGGTACATCAGGAGAGGGAGTGGAAATAGAGAGGAGGAAAAGTACGTCTTCACAACGTAGCCGATGATCTCGGTAGCTGTATCTAGGACCGCGTCGCGGTGTGTGGTGGCATTGGGATCCTAGAACAAGTGGGCGCTGCAAAGCGCTTCAGTTATTACATCAAAATGTCAAATGAAATTTCTCGGCGCACTTTGCGAATAAGGCGACTATCTGCATAACAGACTGTCGGTACTCAAGGCTAGGCGGGGTAAGGATATCAAGCCCTAGCGTCGTCATGAACAATGCCGTGTTGTTTGCTGAAATCTGGAGAATGGCAAGCTGCGCCTGTGCCCCCACATTTTGTACGCTGATGGCTTCTTTGTGAGGTGTTGTAGCTAATGAGAAGAGAGCTCGTAGGATTTCCATGGCGTCGACATAATGCTGCCAAATGTGAAAGCCTCTTGAACAAAGATCGACAGCCAGAACCCTGTGAAGTGACTGCTCATCATGTAGATAAAGTGCGATCGATTTAGAGATATCTGTCAGAGCACTACGCAACGTTCAGGGTGTTGTATAAATAGACATTGCCATAGGTTCAAACCTTGTTGATAGTAAACTATATTTTGTGGAAGCGAGGTATCCGCAGAGGAAGAGGGTGAGAGTGGAATTCATTGCTTCTCGATCAGCAGAAGGCTGAAGACAAGGCACTGATGGACACTTTGTGAGTAGACACAACCTAAGAGACAGTATCCTCACAATAATGTTGTCATTCATCGGTGATTGCACTAGTTCCTTCGTCAGATAAGTGCGCGGCTGCATAATCGAAGAGGAATCTAGCCCCTTGATGGATCTCGTCTTTAAAGTGCTTTGAACATCATGCATCTACTATATACACAAACCACTTACTGGAGCCATCAAACCATCAATTACCAAGGAATACCAGGCTTGGAGGTTGATAATATGGCCCGACGGACGATGCGAGCGAAGTCACATAAAATGTCATGACTGTGTTTGCACCTTCCATGTATTCTATGGGAATGGATCAATCATAAAACTCTAAGCTGGTCAACATACCCACCTTCGAAGAGGCTAAGTGCTCTAAGAAGAACTATTATTGACAGGGCATGAGCAGCTGACACATCGCTCGAGATGCACCAGTGATCTGCGGAGTGGCTGGTGTTGTATAACACTACAGAACCACAACTAATATATGGATATGAGCAAAGATTCTTGCTTGAAGATGTAGCATACCTGGCAAAGCCGATGGGTTTTGGTGAGAGCTGGATCGCCAGTCTGTCGATGCAGATCCCATCAATGTCATCATTCATGCCAGGAGTTAAGAGTGTCGACAAGACTGAGCGAAGTCACTCTAGAGTCAGAAGAATAGATCTCGTTTGATCCCGATTGGTGCTGATTTTTTTTGCAACTCTAATTGATTCGGAAGTGAAGCGTTGCAAGTCCAAAAGCAGTGTTGACGCTGGACAATCCAGCTTGAGCCGATTGGTAACACATAAAAGCCAGATGGCTTACCAACGTCCATGCTGGTAAATGTAACAGGCACTAGTTTCAGAGCTGTATTTGGTACAGATGTGTTCGCACTCAGAGACCTATAACATTATTACAATTAGAATAGATGAAAAAGGTTGCTCACAGGTCTATCCACCCTCCTTGATCTAGCAACTCATTGACCTTATCAAGGCTCATTGACCACCACAATTCCTTTGTTTGCACATCCCAAAGCCGAGCACGACGGTTTGAATAACCCAACAGCAGGTTATTGCCCCCAAGGCAAATTCTGCACAATGGTGCAGCAGCTCCAGGTACAAGGTACAGACTACAAGATGTCAGAGAGCAGAGCATAACATGCACAAGAACAGCTTACAACTGGAATCCATCAATAGCGATGATGGCAATGGTGCCATCAGCGGACATACAAAGCACACATCCACTCAGTGGACATCTTCGTTTCTCGTCAATTTGTAGGACACTTGTAAGTGGGGTGAGGAATACAGTCCACATGGCACATAACTTGAAATGACTGATACAATAATTGATCTCGTAAGGAAGTGAAGAAGGAAAAAAAACACGCACTCAACTGTCCAAAATGTGATTGATCCATCATCAGCTCCTCCAACAATGATTTTGTCCTTTGTCAGTGGATGATAAACCACATGCAAACCCATTATATAACCTTGGAGGGCCTGCGTAGAGATTTTTGTTCGGGAAGATGGTTCCGACTTAACACACATTTCAATCAGAGAGGGTTGTCAAATGCGACCATCAGCTAGAGGGTCAAGGTCAACGTAATTGGAAAACACTCTAGACCAAAACACGCACCGTAGCCTTCTATAATAATATCTAATTCGAGAGGTAGCCATGAGGTTACCTTGTTTTTGGAGAGAGCTCTTGTTGCCGAGTATTTGTATGCCAGAGAGTGCAAGGTTTTCCATTTTCCCGGGTTGCATCGAACCGAGTAAGCTTGCAGCCCTCTTCGGTTGTCACTGCGGTTAAAATGTTGAAGTAATGTCTGCTGCATTGTATGGACCAATATATATGGATCGTATTCACTCTGGTCTGAGAGATTGTTTATGATTCTCAAGTTAGTTGAGGAGAAGCTTACTTCATAACTCATGAACTAGCCACAGGATTATTATTCAGATTGACTGTTTTGATCATATAGTATTCAACTCGGTCCTTGTAGAGAAATCTTCAGCAGAGTCAAGCAGTAGGCATAATTAGACCGACCTCGAATAACAACATGTAAGACAAAAACAATCCACACCAGATTTTTTACATCGACCACAGGATCAACGAATAGCACACGAAGAGCCCCATCATTGTAGTAGAATGCCTGCGTGAGACGTCACAGAAAAGCTGAAGACAGTAACATACTGCTCACGGTGAGCTGTTGTGGCGACCACGCTGATACGGCTCCCTATCGCCCTGCGCACATACTACGGCATTTTTTGCAATTGTGCGCACCTCCTAGATGGCTTCCACACACTTTGCGCAGCGTGCTTTTGCATGCCTTCATGCACTTTCATGCGCCTTTGCGCGCTTCCGTGCACTTTTGCGCGCCTTTGACCATTTAGGTGCAGCTTTGTGCGCCTTTTGCATTTCTACTGCGCTTTTGGTTCCCCATAGCCGCCAATCATTGTGCACCCTAAATGCACCTCGTTGCGCTTCAAGCTGCCTCCGTGCGCCCCCCCCATGCTCCTTATCTGCCTTCTACATTTATTGCACACTCGATGCGCCTTTGCACACTCCTTTTATGCTTTACCTGCACTCACATTCCCTGCTGCACACTCATTGCACAATCCATATCACCCACACAACAATCCACCGCGCCAGTGTGCTGCACATCACAGCTCCCATCTTACTGGTGCATTTATTCGGGGTGCACTGCGATTCCAACACGAGCGAACTGCGCATTCTCACATAATTGGGGTGCTTTGCACCTATTTGGCATTGGACAGTGCGCACTTGGGTGCCTTCACGTAATCCTGGTGCTTTGGCAGTATTTGGCCTTTCACAGCATCTCCTTATAGTTCTTCCGCATTTCCAATCAGCATTGCCTTATCTGGTAACTGGCACAGGTCAATCACACCATTATTACTAAGGTGCAGCACGTGACACATAACACCAAAGTGGATTAATTGGGAAGAGCGCACGAGACCTAGAGCACACCAAAAATAGTGCATCACACCAGGACAGTTGGGTATTGAGCTATAGGTGCACAAATCTTATTGGCTGAGGCAGCGGCATAGCGCGGTCAGGTTTAGATGGGCGAATGGATGCGCTTGTGGGTAGCGCATGGCAGTTTCTATTTTTACACTTTATTTTACCGTTTTTATCACATAAGCCATTTGTACATAGCAGGCGGACATATAGAGAATCCAGAGGATCTTTCCTCCCCTCATAGTTCATAGCTCAGTCAGCGTCGCACATAGTCTGTGCACCAGCGTCCAGTCCATGCGCCTTTGTAGTGCGCCCTTCATATAGCTGCATTTGCATATCATTTGCATCCCCTCATTGTATTGTTGCGTTTCGTCCCTTGCATTGCATCCTTCGTCCTTGTCTGTGCACTATCGTAGTGCACCCTTCGTATAGCCATGTTTGCGCAACATGTGCACACCTATTTGCATAGCTGCGTTTTGCACACTGTTTGCGCCTTTTTCCGCCCCTTGCGCTTTTGTCCTGTTTGCGCCCCCAACCTTTGCGTCACATTTCCAGCACATACCAGTGCAGTCTTTGGCTCACTACACCCCCCATCTTCATCACCCTCATCATTGCGCACTTTTGCGCTCCCATTGTGCATTTTTCTGCACTGCACATTTTTGCCCCTTTGCATTGCACACTTTCCTGCCACTGCGCATATCTCCCCTTTAGCGTACACAACTAGTGCACACATTGAAAACCACCATATCAGCCTCCCCATAGTCTTTGCACCCTGAAGGACAATCTGAGGCCCTCTAAGTGAACTCCCCCCTCACCCTGAGCACGCCTGCAGTTGTAGGTTAAGTGTTCACCCCTTCCGTTGAGACTCTGCACCCAGTACCAACTGAACACATCATTTCTAGAGCCCACTGTGAGGGGTTTCTGTTTATCAGACCGTATTTTAGACCTCCATCGGCTCGCCCTCCACTTCAACATTAACCACCTTCGCACTCTCTATTCCGAGCTGTTAGCAACTGTGCTCCAGCTTGGGGAAATACCAGTATTCGAATGACTCTTCCTAAACAACACGCATCACTCGTCTGTGCTGTCTTTACCCCCACCTTCACCTGAATCATCCCTACCTACCTTAACTCCATCTGCATCACTGCATTCTTCTCCCCCCTTGCAATTCGCTGCACTTTTACCAGATCTTAACTCTACACACCTTATTCCACCTACTATGGCTACCATGCATATGCCATCTGCATCTAACCAAAACGCGCCACGTTTTGACCCCGCAAAACTGCGTGAACTCCAGAAGTACTTTGAGGAGCTTCCGCAACTCCTCCACGATTGTAACATCACCAATGAGACCGATAAGAAGTTCCACACTGTGCACTATCTGGACAGCGACACTGCAGACACTTGGAAACTGCTACCAGAGTATAGCGCGATGCACAACTATGGCACATTCAAAGGCGCTGTCCTAAAGCTTTATCCTGGCTCTAGGGATGGCAGTAAATGGAGTATTAGCAACCTGGACAAGCTTATTGGTGAGACCACAGGCATTGGCCTTGTAACTGCAGAAGAAATTGCGTGCTATTACCATGCATTTTTCAACATTAGCAAATACTTAGTTGTGCAAGGCATATTGGCATGCTACGACCAAAGCCACATGTTTGTTAGGGTGTTTCAACCAGACCAGCTTGAGCGCATTTTGAGCTGCCTTGCAATTGTGGTACTGAATCAGCCTGCAAATGTGCCATACTCACTAGACGCAATATGCGATGCGATCAACTTTATCTTTGAGGGCCCAGCACGCTATTTCCAGCCACTTACTGGGCTCACAGCGCAAAACCCCGATATGTATGCACCCTACTCAGCACCCAGTGCACCCATTTCCCAGTGCACCCATTTCCCAGCCACAACCTAGCACGCCCACAGTCAAAGCAGAAGACATTTCAGTCTTATTCGAACGCATGACACAGACAATAGTTACCATGTTAAGCGCATCGTGCAGAGATGGCAGAAATGGTGCACCTCGCTCGAACAATGACAAGTGCAATGGTTGCAGTCAGACAGGGCATTATATCCCTGAGTGCACCTAAATTGAGCGCCTTATTAGTGAAGGAAAGTGTAGGCAAAATGCAGAAGGGCGCATCATACTCCCAGGTGGCGCATTCATGCCACGTTCTATTCCAGGCAACTTCTTGGGTGAGCACATTGAGGAATGGCATAAGCGCAACCCAGGGCAGATAGCCACTGGTCGACTTTCATCTAATACCAATTTGCAGCTCATCTACAATATAGTGCCTCATCCAGCTCCAGCAGCACCTTTACAGTCGACATATGTTGCCACTTCAGCGCCTGCAGCAGAATATATGCAAAGCACACCAAATGCGCAACTAACGAAGGAAGAGCGCATCGAGGTGCTCGAGCGGGAGTTGATGGCCCTTTGGAAGAGGCAGGTCTTTGACGGCGTCAAAATTCTGCAGCGTGCACCATGCAATACCTCCAGTCAAGAGAGCATGCATTCTACAACCACAGACATTGCGCCCACTGACAACATCGAGTCCCCAGCCTTGCAACCTGCTGTGAGTGCAACTGAAGCACCTGACGAGACGCCCATACATCCCTATTCCAACATTCCTGAAGTGCGTTTTGCGCCCACAGCAGCAGATAAATCAGATGCACCAGTTAACACTTCCAAAGGCAAAGAGCCATCATACCGCACTGTCGTTCCCATCCAGAACCCACAGATTGTCGATGATGTGTATGCGTGCGCCATGAAGGCACCCTCCATTATGGTTTCACATGAAGAGCTCCTATCCCTTTCGCCCGATCTCAGGCAGCGCCATAGAGAACAAGTCACCCCAAAGCACATTGCAGCTACTGGCACAAAAGTGGTAGCTACCAACCTTGCGAGCATTATGCCATTTGCACACTGTGATGCACATGTGCCTTTGGCAGAAAATAAAGTGCTTAATGTGACACCTCCAGTTAGCACAGCAATTGCAGCGCCACTTCCTATTGTTTTGCAGGATCCATTTGAACAGTACCTCACCCATCTCCAGCCAGGCGAAATTGAAAACCCCAATGTTTTGAAGGTTGCTAAAGAGTCGCATGTGCTTTGCTCCATTGATTTATTGATCAACAACCAAAGAGTACTTTGAGGCTATCTTAGATCCAAGTTCGCAAATTATCGCAATGTCAGAAGCGGTCTGCCATCATCTTGGGCATCAGTACGACCTGCGCATTTGTTTATACATGCAATTGGCCAATGGAGAGGTAGATGAGTCGCTTGGGCTTGCACGCAATGTTTCCGCGCACATTGGAGATATCATTGTCTATGTGCAAGTTCACGTTATCCATTCACCTGCTTACGATATTCTGTTAGGGTGCCCCTTCGATGTGTTAACGTGCTCCATCGTGCGCAACTTTGCGGACGAAGCGCAAACGATTACGATCTGTGATCCGAACACAGGCGCCATCTCCACCATTCCAACAAAGCCTAGGGGGAAGCCGTGCCACTTCTTACCAGCTCCAGCAACACCGCACTTTGCTATTCAGCATAACCTACAAAGAAATTTTCGCCAGGCTTCGAGGAATTGATCTCAGACCAAGGAGAAGCCGCCACTATCATAACATTCAACTCTGATACCCAATTTTGTGATGTTTCTGCGTTTGCGCTTATTCCATTCTCTGCTTCCGTTCCTTTGACCTCTATTATCTCTCAACTCTACCTATCCCAGTGTACCAACAGTCATGTGCAGGCACTCTTAAATTCGATTGACCCTGTAGTGCTTATTCCAGCCGCATTTCCGAAAAGTGCGCACACGCATGCAACTTTTATCGATTTAGCAGCACGCACACTGCAAAAGGGCATAGTAACCAAGAAGAAGTATAAACCGGTTGCTAGAAAAGTCAAGCCAGTTATTGCGCCCATCCCAAATGAATTCCGCATTGAGCGCAACATTATAGGTGATCCGCTAGCAGCACTTCCTGTGCTTTTACCAAACCCACCACTGTTTACCCTGACTGGGCACTATACTGAAGAGCGCATGCAAGTGTTCCAAAAGTGCCACACTGATTTCTTACTACAGAGGAGATGAAGGTTTTACACCACTTGATGTCTTCGCAGAATGAAGCCTTTGCATGGAGCGATGAGGAGTGTGGCAGCTTCAAGACCGCATTCTTTCCCTCAGGGGCCCTAGGTAAGTTTTTTCTTACCATCTCGTTTTTTTCCCTTACAACTAACATAGTATTTTAGGTATTTATTTACATTGTACTAACACTGAGAGAGGTACAGCACCCCCCATGACAATGACAACAATAAGCAACACATCAGCCACCCTAGACATGTAACTAATTAGTAAGCTTGATGGTCAGGTGTGTTGCTGACAACTTGCCCCTGTAAACTTGCCCCTGTAAACTTGCCCCTGTAAATACCACATCTAATCACCAAACCTATCTGCCTATCCACAATGTCTAAGAATTGGAAAGCAAGAGCTGAGCAATCTGCAATCTTTACCACTGTAAAAAAAGATTCTAATCTTCTCGATTTGCTGGAAATTGCGACATCTCCTGCTAGAAAAGCAATCTTTATCTCCCACCTCCAGGAATCCCTGCCTGGTGCTTTTGATTGGTTTAATGGCAAGGAACCTGCAAAGCAGTTTGACATCTTCACTGCCTGGTTTGGCAACCATAACCAGTCACATAATCTCTTCCATCACATCAGTGGTGCATTATACCAGTGGCAGCAATACTTCCTGCAGAACTGATTCAGCAAGAGGCAGTTCAGTACCTTGATCAGTTTGGATTGGACAGATGATGAAAATTTGGCATTTTTGGGCAAGATTTGAGTTGTATATGTTTCCAAGCTCAAAACCCCTTACCCATCCAAATACCACTGGATGGTGGAATCTTTGGCAATTGAGCAGATGGAAGAAGTACATTGAAAGCAGCCCGATCCCAGACACAGGCACTATCCTTTATTTTTTGTTGATCCTAAGAAACTTTAGAAGGATTTTGGAGAGCAGGATACTATTATTGTCTATGATAAGGGAGCACAGGAGCTGGTGATGGTTATTATTTGGAATTTTGTTGGCCATCCAGCACTTCTTCATTGCATGGAAAATCTCATCAAAGATAATGTAAAGTATTGCAAGAGCATGCAGGTAAGCATTTTATTCTAATATTCATTATCTTGATTCAAATTCTTGTTAGCTTGCTAATCCAGGCAGCATTGTTCAGACTGGAGTTTCTCCTGGAGCACAAAGCAAGCCTACAATTGGTTGGGTCAGAAATATCAAGTCAAAGGAGCTGTCCAATGAATTTGTTGATCATGTCAATAGGAGGACTGCCCATGCTTTCTCTCTTCTGTCTAGAGAGGCTTCAACAACACAAGCTCTATCTCCATCATGACAAGGGCAAATTTGAGAAGACTAAATAGTTGGGCTTGATCATTTCATATGGACAGGTAGAGATGGATACTGTCAAGGTCACTAGCATTATGGCTTGGCCCACACCTGTGAACAAGAAAAAGATGCAATTTTTTTTGGGCTTCATCAACTTCTATTGGTGTTTCATCAAAGACTTCTCACATCATACATGACCATCATTCAATCTTACTGGCAAGAATGCATGGAGATTGGGCAATGTAGGGGCAACCTTAAAGCCTCCCTTAATAGTGAGCTAACAGAGGGGATGTGAGGGGAAAGGGGTATCATACCCACAGTAGCATTTCATGCATCCCTGATGCTTGTGCAAAAAGGAACGTTCATTGTCTGTGAGATGTGTGGGTTTCGTGCAGAGGTTGGCAGTATTATTCGTAGTTCCCTGGGGCTTCACAGCAGTTGCTACATTGATTGTGCAGCTGTTGCTACCCAGAGCTTGACATTTTGGTGTGCATCGAAAATCCTTGCTTGCCTCAAGGTAATGTTTTGTATCATGCATGTGTTCCTCTGCAAGTTTCCAGACTTCAGCAGTCAACATAGTCACATGATGCATAAAATGTGTTGGGTGAATACAGTCAACTCTGTCATAACCCATCATTGTGACAACCCATACTCTGCAGTAACCCATAGGTTTTCGGGGTCCACCAGGTCGGTTCCCAGGGAAATTGACGAAAAACCCATACCTCGCTGATACCCCATAACCCATACCCTTTCAGGGGTCATAACCCATAAGTGGACATTTTTGGCGGGCAGTCGGGAGGTTTGGGGCGGATCATCGTACCTAGTAACAGCCCCAAAATGATGATTATGGTTCCTGAGTCGGACCGAAAATAGTAAAGCTTCCAATTTGAGTCATGAACGGACAGAGAAAACATATTCTATGGTGGAATTTGGAAAGTTTACACTGTTACAATGTCTAAGAAACCTCTCGAAGTGCTCAAGAGCGGCCTGCTTATGCTTCAAAGCCAATTTCAAGAGAGAAAGAATGATCTCCTCACCCGCCTCGCCCGAAAAGAGAAGCTGTCTCCCGAAGATGAAGAATGGCTTGACCAGGATGCCAACCTTGTCGACGAAGAAGCTCTCATTGAGGTGCTTGACAAAGCATCCGATTACGAGCATAAACTCGTGACGCTGGACACGAACAAACAGTTTCTCGTTAAGAAGTTGATGGAATATGGGGCAGAAAAGGGGGATGTCAACAGAATTCCAGGGAAGAAGAGGGCTCGTACGTGATTTTCTGATGGCACTCTGGAAAAGGAATTGACGCGCTCATTGGCAGGGCCTAATGAGCGGTAGAAACATGAGAAGGGGCCAGATGGGAAGATGAAGAAGAAAGACCCTGTCTTCGAGAAGAAGGAGAATGCCACTCTTGCGCAAAGGATTGAAATTCTGAACTGGTATCATAAGAATGGCAAAAACCAGAGCAAGACTGCGAAGCATTTTGACAAGATCTATCCAAACTTGCTTCTCAAACAGCCCCTTATCTCGGAATGGGTGAAGGGCGAGGTGAAGTGGAGGCAGCAGTGGGCCGAGGCACAGGCGAGTGGAAAATCGGGAACTATGAAGCGAGCGAAGCAGACAGAGCACCCAGCAGTAACAGAGATGTTCGAGTTATGGGTAGCGAAGGCTATGCAGGAAGGGGTGCACCTCAGCGGTGAAATCATCCGACAGAAGTGGACGCACTTTGCGAACTTTGAGGGGATCCCGGACGACGAAAGGCTGGAGCTGAGCGAAGGGTGGTTGACGGCATTCAAGAAGCGATGTGGCTTGACGCAATTCAAGGCTCACGGCGAAGCTGGGTCAGCTGACCCTGCTAAGGTCGCAAGTGAGTGCATGCGAGTCTGTAAACTCATCCAAGAGTCTGGGTATGCCCTGAAGAATATTTTTAATATGGATGAAACTGGCCTTTTCTATGCGTAAGATTTGCAATGTTAAATTCGACTGTGCTGATGCTGATATTGACTCGGTAGGATGCCACCAGACTGCGGCCTGATGGATAAGCAAACTTCTGGAGTCAAAGGAAGCAAGAAACGAATCACGTATGCATTCACCGCAAACGCAGATGGCAGCGAAAAACTCCCTGCATTCATCATCGGGAAGGCGGCTCGACCTCGCGCATTCAAGAAGAAGACAGGAGCGCAACTGGGTTTTTATTATCGAAACAATGCCAAGGCCTGGATGACTGCGGTGTTGTATCAGGAATGGATCACTTCCTGGGATGAAACACTATGTAAGAAGGGCCGCTTCATTATACTTTTTCAGGACAATTTCAGCGCCCATATCCCCCCCAACGATCTCACCAATATCCGTGTTGAAAACTTTGCTGCCAACCTAACATCTCACGTTCAGCCGCTCGACGCTGGCATCATTCGCAACTTCAAAGCACATTATCGCAAGACATTTATTGCGCACGCCATTGACAGATACGACAACAGTATCACCCCAGCGCTTATCTACGAAATTGATCAGCTTGAAGCGATGCGGATGGCCGATGTGGCCTGGCGTGAGGTTGATACCTCAACGATTCGTAATTGTTGGATCCACGCGGGAATAATCCCTGAAGCTACACCGTCTGCCGAACCCCTCGCACCCTCGGTTCCCATTGCAGCTCTTCTCAATGCTGAGCAAGATATTACTGAATCCTTGGGTGTATTGGAGAAAAGGGGAGTATTGTCGCGTCGAAACTGCTTGAGCATCGAGGAGTTGCTCAACCCAGAACAAGAAAACGAGATCATCGACGTCGACATCACAGACGAAGAGATAGCCACGGCAGTCTGCGCAAAACGCAAGGGTTTGCAGAACCTAGAGATAAATGGTGGTGACGATGGCAATGACGACTCAGACATTGAAGTTATCGACTCGAAACCAAGCCGTCAAGAGGCTCTTGCAGCATCATTGACTCTTCAAAAGTACACTGCTGATATCGATGAACCATTTGCGCGCCAACTCGAGGTAATTCTGTCGAATTTTGGATGGCAGACACGCCTCGAGGAGACTCAATCCTTACGGCCTTCCCATATCACCGATTATTTCAGTTTGAATCACTCTGTAACGGCTTAGATAGATTACACAATGCATAACAACGCCGCTTGATGGGTTTTACATGAGAAATTCCAGCCCGAAACCGACCTCTGCCAGAATTCATACTCTGTAATAACCCATAGGTCCCCGGGGTCCACCAGGGGGTATGGGTTATGACGGAGTTGACTGTACTTAGCTTCCACTTGCCAGGGTCCTCAAATGAGCTGCTTTTTCTCTCCAATGGTTACTAGACTGAAGAGTAATACATTTAATACAGACATCAGTAGCCTATAAAATAGTTTCAGGCTGTGGCAACAGCAATGGGGATGGCAGCGGCAGCAGCCTTACCAGGATCAGCATCAAGATCAGCATTACAGGTATCACCCATTGCAAATTAATCTCATTTATGTAGTGGTTTATGTGTAGTCTGCATGGAGTCTGCATGCAAATTGGTGTATGATAAATTTGGTAAAAGCCATGTTTATGCAATAATTCATTTATTGCAGTGTGCAGGCCTGCAAAATTGGGTTGGCATGCTGGTCAGCAACCCAATAGGGCTGCAGCAGCATTGGCATTAGGCAGCGGCATCAACATTAGGCCACCATGTGATCAACATCGCCCAGGCATGGTTCGGTGGAGGACTCTATGTATATATATGTATGTACTATAGCAACAAATGAATGCACTATTCAATTCTTGCTGTACCACACTAGACATATTAAGAATGTGGTGTACAGATTGGTGACCTATGAGACAGCATCAGACAATGCATCGGCATCGGCATATGTGTCAGGGCTGGGGCCAGGGTCAGCAATTGCTGTAAACATTGGCCTTAAAGGTATATATTATTGGTCTACCAATTAAAGCACCATATATCTATAGGAAGAAAGCTATCACTCATTTTCACTAGTGTCCATCATATCATCAGAGCCAGGCAACCAAGTGTCATCAACATAACTGAAGTCTGCATGACTAAAGATCGGGAGTGTGATGTGAGATGGAGTGGGGTTCTCTATCTGTGAGGTGCTGGGGGACCCAGTTTGGAAACCATTGTCATCAGAAACTGCATTGGGGCCAGTTGAATCAGCCTCTGAATGGGTCTCTGATGATGAGAAAAAAACATCAGCCACATCAGATGCGGTGGGGAAAGCAGTTGAAAGGGAAGGTGCAGGGGGAGATGAAGAGGGAAAATGAGAATCTTCAAGGTAAAAGGCAGCAGCATCAAAGCCAGTTGGAGAACTGGTGTGGGAAGATGGTGATGATGAATGATGAACCTGCCAAGCCATGGCTGCCTGAAATGTGGTATGCTGATCAGCATCTTCTGATGCATCATCCTCCCCTTCCCATAACATAGCAGCATAAGAGGCCGTGAGCTGGGCGAGGGCGATGTGTGCATCAGCATAAAGATTATCAGCTGGATCATTGGCATCGGGAGTGGGGATGGCATCAAGAGTGGGGGTGGCAGCGGGGACAGCAGTGGAATTGGGAACAGCAGCAGAATGTGACAAATTATAAAATCCAGCATTTGAAAAATAAATACCAGCATCGATACCAGTTACAGCGGGTGGTGAACTATAGGCACCAGAAATGGAGGTTGGGAGACTGGCTGTGATTGACCACTCCTTATTCTTATTGTATGCACCATCGGCCAGAGACTGAGCATACCCAGAATGATATTTGGTCTTTGGTGATGGGTTAGATGCCAAAACATCACTCTCTGTGATGTCAACACCCCAGGTCCACTTGTGGGAGAAGGGGGAAAGAGCCTTCAGGTGCTTGAGTTCTGCCTGTGCATGTGCAGATACCAGTTCCGATTGTCTTCTTGTTGCCAATTGCCTTGACCATCTCCCAGTGTGTTCCTGGGTGGATGCTGTTGCTGCTGCCATTGTTAACTTCCATGGTTCAGACTGAAGCTCCTTGAGCAGGGCTAGCTCATGAAGCCGGTGAAACCCTGCTGCTTTCCGGACATTTGCATTTATGGCAGCCTCTGCTAACGATTCACAGTCATCTACCAAGTCATGGATCCCACATGCTTCATTGAACATATACCCAATGAGAGCCCACAGGTCGATGCAAGATTGGCAGTTGGCTCAGCCATCAGCAGCATTGTCTGCTGGTTGGCTATCATTGGGTAGTGAGCCAGTGAGCAGAGGGGAAGGGATATACTGGAGATAGCTATCAAGGCATTTATCCATGGTGTCACTGGCAAAAATCTGCCCTGGTGCTGGTTCACTATTGCATCTCCACCAATCACATACATAGGAATCCACCAGACAGCTAGGATCATCAGTGGCAGCACCATCATCCAACATGGCCAAGAGAGATGGATGGAATCCAAGGGGTAGGTGGTCCAAATCGACATTGGCAAGACTGTCAGCCAAGGACTGAAGAAGGATTGGCACCTCCATCATAAGGCCAATGGAGGTGCTGATGCTGATGCACGACATGACATACATCTGTCATATGTCAGTGATGTATGTATACTTACTTCCTTTAGGAAAGATACATACAAGCTCAGCATAGAGAAGAATCAGGACTCTGTACCAAATGATCTCTTGTGTCTGGATTTGGACTTGCTGTTTTGGGCCCGATTGCAAAGCAAAAGGATTGAAGATTGAGAGAGTTTTGTTTGACATAGTGTTACTGGTCATGGTTGGTGATCAAGATAATCGTGTTTAGATGAATCATGTTTACATAATACAGGCCCTTTTCAGTCACAAAGGGGAGATATAATTGGCATTTGCTGATCTAAATGCATTTCATATGTGACCAGTAGACATTCCTCTTTCCATCGATTTCTCTGAGCCTGTGAATGAAGCCAATGTAGTCACCTGACTATGAAAAATGTTAGTACATACAAAATATATTTACATTCCCAGAATTGGCCAGCATCAAAATTGGCAGCAGCAATGGGAGTGGCAACAGCCATGGCAATGGCAATACTAATCTTGGCACTGGCAACTTTAGGATCAGCAACTTTAGGATTGGCAATGGCAACACCAATATTCAGCAATGGCAACAGTGGGATCAGCAATGGCAACACCAGAATTGGTAGCAGCTGGTGCCTACCATATCCCCTCTGCACCAGATGTATTTCAACAGATGATTCCACCATCATCTCAAAATACATCAACCTCAGCATGGGCATGACCTATCCGAAGGACAGCTGATGACCTTGCACAGCAGGAAGCCATTTCAACCTAGGCTGTTGGGAGGAGGCAGTGAATTAAAAAAGTAAAATTTACAAAGTAGATTTACAACTAAATTGCTATGTAATGTGCAAAAAAAATTTAACACCACTTTTATGTATATGCCGGATAACATCTACTCTTTTCTGCCTCACTTCATCTTCCCTCTGTCCTCAGGTGTGGCTGCTCTCTTTTTTGGGTTAGGCTCAGGAATGGTACTTCTGGAAGGTAGTCCAGATGGACCAGGGGTCAGCCCACATGGGGATTGGCACAGATGTCCAGGGGGAGGGGACAGCCAGGGTGAGGTGATGACATCAACTACCAATGATGGGGTGGCAGGCTCAGGCTCACAGAGTGACATTGGGGGGAAGAGGAGAGGGAGTCATGGGGCCATAGGTGTTGTGGGCTGTACAATTTTGTGAGAATTCTGTGGCGTGGTGGGAATAATTTGGATGGGGGGGGCACTTGCCAAGGATTGTTCCCTGGCAACCTCTTCAGGTATGGCCAGGCCCTCTTCACCATCCAACTCAGCCATCTCTTCATCTTTCTCCATGGCAGCGGGAATGGGACCAGCATCGGGAGTGGAAGTTGGAGCAGGCATGGGCCCAGCTGCAGGAGCAGGAGTAGGAGTGGGAGCAGGCATGGGAGCAGGCATGGGAGCAGGAGTGGGAGGGGGAGTGGGAGAAGTGGGACTCAGAGCAGGAATAGGAGCAGGACTCGGAGTGGGACCTGGACCTGGAGCAGGAGCAGGAGCAGCATTGACTTCCTTGGCATCGATTCTTCCTTCCCAATACACCTCTGCCCTCCTGCTTAAAGTCCTCTCGAGGTGACCCACCTGCCCAGCCATGTAACCATTGTATAACATGATGGGCTGTGTGCCAGCCTGCAACCCATGGTATCCTTCCATGTTGTTCACTCTGTTTTGAAGCAAGTGAAACATGTTCCAGAGTTCTTGTACATGGAGTCAGGACTCTTGCACTGACTCTTCATTCCACCGTGCATGCTGGTACATGGCTTCTTTCAGTTGGTATTGACATCCAGTGAGGGGGGCAGAGTTGACGGGGGAGGGATTGGCCATCAGGGGAGGGGGGGCAGTTGGCTCAGGCTCAGGATCAGCCATGTTGATATCCTGTTCCACAGCTATAGGTATACATGTTAGTTAGTGGTTTTATGTGTCATGATATGGAAGAACTCACTTTTGGATTTTCCTTTTTCTCTTGCAGTGAACTGCCTAGATGATTCCTCTCCACTGTCTTCACTGGAACATCATGCCTTCTTTGCTTTTTGTCTTGCCAATCTTTTTGCTTTCTTCATTTTTGGTACTCGATCCACATCCTCTGGACTGCACCAAACTTTCCCTTTCCCACAGAAGTAGCATGCAGTTTTGCCATTCACCTGATCCCAACACTGATGCCTAAGCTTGACACATTATGCACAGGGCATCATTTGCAAACTCCCTCGCTGGGGTGGTGCTCATCCCTCCATTGCTTTGTTGTGCCACTTCTGCTCCATCCTGGGATTGGCACTGGCATTGCTCTCCATCTCCTCATTCAAATCCTCATCTGATCCCTTGCTACTCTCCACCTGTCACAACCTGTGTGTCACTGTGATGACTGGCAGTATTGGACGCTTGGCAGGGGCAGGAATTCTTGATTCTGATGCTTCTGGTTGGGCCCACATCTTGGCCCATGCCGCTGCCACTTCTCTCCTTGTTGGCATTGGCATTGCCACTGCCACTCCTGGTGCTTTTGCCTTTGCTGCTCCCATTCCTCATTTCTGGGCTGCTGCTGTCCCTTCTTTCTTGGCCACTGCCATTGATGCCTTCTTGGCCATGGCCATTCCTGTTCCCACTGCCATGGCCATTCTGGCAGGTGATGCTGTTCCTGCTGCCAGTTGCTGCAATGCGAGTGGGATCAGCCATATGACCTTTGATGTTGCATCGATGCCCTAAAACAATTATTTCAGGGACACAAAGATAGAGTTTAGGACCAGAGAGGGTTCCTCCATAATACCTCATGCGTTGAACTAGTCGATTTAAGTTTTTAAAGTGCTCCCAGATGAAATGTCAAATGGCTGGATTATCAGGAATCATTTTGTAGAATCTGCCAATTGTTTGATATTCTGATTTTGGGCCCTTAACTGGTGTGTCATCGATGTAAGGAATAGTGATATGAGGTATTTCAGGCTGTAGGATGAGATGTTGTCATGTAAGATTGGAACTGATGATAGGTCCATTGCACACTCTAAGGTCTGGAATGGCTTCCAATCATATCGACACATTATGATAAATGCTCTGAACTGCTACAAACACCACGAAATTGACTTTGAACCATTTTCGAACAATTTCCAACAATTTCCAACAATTTAGCAACACTTCGAATCCTTTCGAATGACTTCGCACCACTTTGAATGACATTGGCTGCCATATAGCTGTTCCAAAACCCTTTCGATACATGCTGCACAACTGGAATGAGCCATTTCATCACAAATTGAGTACTACCAGACACGAGAAGAGATGACAAGAGACTTAGGACATGATAATAGCACTTAGGACACGATAATAGCACTTAGAGGCTTCAATGATATATTGAAGCAAAGAGATAAGTACTTTTACAATATGGGGACACTGTACATTTCAATCATTTATCATTTATCATTTGTTTTATGATTTACAAAGTCCTCATTGCTGCACATATTGCCTTGTGTACTACACATGTTAGATTTCCTTTTTAGTACTATCTCTTCAAAATGTATATATACTTGTACCAGTTACTTAAAAAAACAGAGAAGAAGTTACCCTCTCCCTCATCATCTGATTTAAGAGCTGTTCTCTTGAGTCTTATTCATGCATCATATCTCTAAGTTCTGTGAAATTTTGCAAACTTCTTCAAACTATCGTATTCACTCCTCGTTTTATTGCACATTGCCCATCGCCTCTCAACAAACACTTCTATTTGTTATATTCACTCCTTGACATACCTCGGCATTGGTCTGACATCTTCAAACTTCCTCAAACTCACTTCAAACCTCTTCAAACTTCTTTGAACCTTATTCACAACTACTTCACACATCTTTGAATCTATTTGGAGCTACTTTGCACATCTTTCTATGCTCCTAAAGATTATTCATAACACATCTCACCATTTCGCACCTCTCACTACAACTTTTGGGTATCAGCGGTGATATTTAGTACCAATTCGCACCCTTCCTCTAGCCTGTGTCATACTTCTTAAGCCTTTTAACAGGTTTTTGTTAGGTTTCCAGGTCAAGTATTATCACCAAATTTGTCCAACCCATAGGTAGGGTAATGATACGAAGTGCTCCAAACAGTGTCTGAAATATTGTTAGATTGCAAGATGATTCTGCTACTTTTCTTTCATCAAATCCCACATAAAGATTTAACATTCCTCCACATGATTGTCCACTAAATTGTTCTGCTAAAGGTTCAGGTATCGGTATAACACCTGAGTCCTGGATTGTTACTTGATTGAGTGGTTCGAGACTGTGGATGATTTGAAGCAATTTCACATCTTTCTTCGTGATGCAAAACCATTGTGATCGATATGAAGAGTTCGATGGCTCATATACTCCTGCTTCTATCTTCTTTTTCAGCATTTTGCAGATCTGTTCATACAAACCTGGAGGTATAGGAATGTTTTGTTTGACCCAAGGAGTATGAGGAATGACTGGGAATTTTATAGGAGGGACAAAGTCAGGGAGAAAACTTCCTTGGTCTTGTTCTGTTCATGCAAAAGCTGTTTTGTGATTTTGAATAAAATCATGCATGAGCTTCCATTCCTCTGGCCATAGAAAATTGCCAGGATAATTTTTGTTGATAATAGCTTTGCATTTGAGTGAATATCGGGGAGAAGGGATGAATGATGGTGGATGAGGATTCAGTTTTGGCATATTTTTGAGGGGGTCACCAGTGATTGTTTGAATAATGCAAAATTGGTTGGGTAGTGCAGTAACAACTGGGCAAACTTTTTGTGCAACAGGTCTGTATTTTTTTTTCAATGCTGCAAAAGTCGGATGTAAGAAGTCGATGATAGGCATAGAGGGAATAGATGTCACTATCAAGGTCAATAAATATGTTTCATACTGATGACTGGCCATTAAATATAAGTTGGCAAGAATTGAAAAATAAGAAAGAGTTTTCAAGGAATTCGTGGAGCCACATATCAGGAATATTCACAGTGTGTTCAATAGTGATAGATGTATTAGAAAGATCGAAAGAGATAATGAGAGCGCACTGGTCTGTGTCCAAAATTTCATTCTCTAGTTGTGAAAATCCTCTCTGACTACCTTTCGATGCTGATTAGAATGGGGACATTGCGATAATTGAGGAACCAGGATCAATGATGCTTTAAATGGGATTTTTTCCATTGACATTCATAATAATTGACCTAATCAAGTGAGATTCCTTTGCAGCGATAAATGGTTCTGGAATATCACCAGGTCAAAGACTGTTACTGTGAGTTTCAAAACGATTGTCAGCTACAAAAATATCATTGTTAAGGAGATTCATAGCATTATTTCCTTGGGGCTGCTGGATGTGATGTGGAGGAACCTGTTCCTCCAATTTTATATGAACTTGTGGTGTAATTCTTTGGGGGTTAACATAATAATCAAGGTCTTCATCGAGCAAGCAAAAATGTCTTCCATTATTTTATCCTTTTGTATCGGGGCTTGGGGATGATACAAAGAACCATCTTTGGCTTTACCTTTCACAGTCAACCTAAAGTTTTGCTTGTGAGGTGGCAAATACAAATGTTTTTTTGTAGCAGCATATGGGTGAGTGTTGGGTTGCAAAGTTGTTTCAGAAGTCAAAGATGGTGCTGAAGTTGAGGTAGGTAGATTAGTTGCAGTGGATGAGATAGATGGTGTTGTTACTTGTGGAATCGATGGTTCGACTGGTGCAGAGTTTTGAGGGATTGAAGGCTGAGATGTTGGAACTGTTGGGGTGTGTTCAAATTAGTTCTGGCAAAGGGTCTACTACTTTGCAAAGCATATAGCTCTTGTTTGAGGTTTGCGATACAATCTTCAGCTGCTGTGGATAGTTTGGAAATTTGGTAAATGCCTCTGGATAGTGTCAAAGTACTCATCAAAGGTGTGATGGTGTACATTAGCGATGGTGTAGTGGTAGATGGAGGGTTTCATCAAGTCCATTCATCAATTATGTCCTTGATAAAATGACCAGGGATGTTTTGAGGAGTGAATCGTCCATTTGGAAAAACAATTTTTCCTTCAGTGTTCTTTTTACACTTTCCTTCATTGATATAAGACTGGAGAACCAAGCAGTTGCTAATGAAATGACCAGTAAGTCCACAGAAGATACAAATTAAATTTTTGAGCTGGTTTAAAATGAAATCCACTGCTGGGTTGATGTTAGGAAACAGTCTCCTAACATGCCTATTACATAATACTATTTTTATTTTATTTTATTTCACCAAAATATGCTACAAAATGCCTATATACACATTATTTGTCAGGGTGGGAATTTTCGATTTACACACATCAATATGTATGCGCATGTACGCGCATGTGCGCGTGCGTCCATAATAACATACTACAATATATGTAACATAGTATATAATCCTAAAATAAATACTAGGAGACCTCAGTTGAGTTCTCTTAGGTATTCCATCCACAATTGTGGTGCTAAAAGCCTATTTCAGCCAACTGTTCTATTTTTAACCCCTCGCATCAAAACCATCAAACCCCCCATCACGCGCGTGTGCACTGCCGCCTTCTTGTAGGAGAACCCGCACGGTCCAGCTAGCAGATTAGTGGGTGTCGCCCTAACAGAAGAACTCAACTACCCTATCAGTGCACCTTCTTTTACATGCGCATATGTCATTTGTCTCAGCGTGCCACATCTGCTTACTCATTATTTCGGCAAGAGCTGGAATTAATTGTATATATGTATTTACCTTGCTTTCATAAGCCGATGCCAGGCCTCGCCTTACATTGCGACTGCCAGTGATCAAAAGGCAGCGCTCATCATTAGGACAGCTGCAACCAGACAACCAATCAGATCTGGTTTAGCTAAGATTTACATTACTCAATTTGGATGACTATTTTAGGTAGTTACTAGCCAAATTCAGTAATATCCCCAAGATCAGGCACTGTTGGAAGGGTTATTGATCCAAAGTGCCCAATAGCCGAAATCACGTGTTTTGCCATGTTTGGTACCCAAAATAGCTGGGTCACGTGACTCGAAATTTTGCGAAAAAAATTCTACAGCCGAATCTTGACACAGCCGAAGAAGTGACTCATTACAGATTACATCATCATGTCAGAACAAGCAACTTCGAATCCTGGACACAATCCTGTTCCCATGCCCATTCTTGAAGCCAAAATTGATGCTCTAACAGCACAAATGTCCCAATTAGTGTCAGTATTAGCAGCATCCCAGCCCAAACAAGCACAAACAAATGCAGAGACAGTAGAAGATAAAGATGATGAGATGGAGGAGATGGTAGAGTGGATGTCTCAGGAGGGTGAGCATGCAGAGGAGAGGTCTGAGAGTAGAAAAATGTGTTTACCTAAATATGCGCCCCCGCAAATATTTGATGGTACCATGGAGAACACAAAATCCTTCATCAGCTCTATAGTATTGTATATTCATGGGAGAAAGCCTGAATTTCATATGACCAAGTCTAGAATTATGTTTGCTCTCTCATACATCCAGGGAGGGAAAGCACAGTTCTGGAGAAACGAAGCCATTAATCAAATTGCCACGGGATATAAACTGTTTGCAAGCTTTAGGGAATGTTTGGAGAGATTGGAGGCACAGTTTGGAGACCCTAACCCAAAGGTGACAGCGAATGCAAAATTAAAAACTATGCACTAAGGTTCTCTGACTGCAGATGAATTTATTTTGCAGTTCAAAGCAGAAGCATCACAGACCAATATGGGAGAAGCAGCATTGGTAGAATATTTGAAGGCAGGATTAAATCCCTCTTTATTCAAGTCTATCTATCGACTACCTTCTATGCTGGAGAGGTTGGACGAGTGGTATAATTGGGCAATGCGTCTTGATTGGCAGTATCGACAGGAACAGGCAGAATCGAAATTGATGTATGGGAATTCCAGATTTGGAAAGTCATCAGGAGGAAAGTCCGAGAAAGGAAGGACACCTCAGGTACAAACTCCGAGGGCACAGCCACTGGCCATGGTAGTGACACCTATTGTTAAGGAGTCAGCAGCATCGACAGATGCAATGGATGTTGATTGAGTAGGGAGACGAGCTCCAGTTAAATGTTTTAACTATGGGCAATTAGAGCATATGGCTTGAAATTGTAGGCAGAAAAGGAAGATTAGGGAAGCTACAATTGAGGAATAAAGTTGGAGGAAGATAAGCAGAAGAATTTTGTGGAAGAATCCCAGTAAAGGTTTCCCCATTGGTGACCCAGAATCAATATAATGTATTAGTATCTGAGGAAACCCAGAGTGAACCTGAAAGAGAAATTGAAGAGTACGACCATCATCATTTATCCAAAAAAGAAAAATGCCCAGCCTTATTTCTAGAGACCCCTAAATTCTTTATTCGCTCAGCGCGGATAGAACCCGAAATCAGCTTGACAGTAGGATTGAAGACAGTGGACACGCATGCAGCAATTAATGTGGAGGCATTGCTTGACAGTGGTGCTACCAGGTTATTTATGAATCAATCCCTAATTACTGGAAACGGTATTCGCATGCATAAACTGCCACAATCTATAATGGTGTACAATATTGATGGTATGATCAATTGTGGAGGAACTATTAAAGAGGAAGTGACAATGATATTGAAGTATCAGGATCATCAGGAACGAGCCATATTTGAGGTGTGCGAGCTTGGGAAAACCAATCTGATAATTGGATGTCTGTGGTTACAAAAACATAATCCAGAAATTGATTGGAAAACTGGGAAGGTACACATGACTCGTTGTCCTAAAGAATGTAATGTGTATGGGAGAAAAGTAAAAAAGGAGAAGAAGGAAAAGAAAGAGAAAGAACATTCGAGGAAGTATTCTGTTATGATGGAGGAAGTGGAGGATGAAGATATGCCAAATGGGGAAGTTCCAATTATGACTACCAAGGAAGAACAGAAGCAGAGAAGCAGACTTTTAGGGAAATTTGTGGAGGACAGTCATGGGATAAAAATGTGGAGAAAGTGGAGAAACCAGTGGAGGAGTGGGTGCCAAAAGCCTACCATAAATATTTGTCGGTTTTTCAGAAGAAGGAATCGGAGCGGATGCCAGTGCAAAAGCCATGGGATCATGCTATTGAGATGAAGCTGGCATTTGTGCCAAAGAAGTCAAAAGTCTATCCATTATCTCCAAAAGAACAAGAAGAAGTGGATGCATTCCTTAATGAACAGTTGCCCAAGGGATACATACGACCTTCGAAATCACCGCAGTCATCACCAGTATTCTTTGTACCAAAAAAGGATTAGAGGAAGAGGATGTGTACAGATTATAGGTATTTGAATGAGTGGACAGTGAAGAATGTGTACCCTTTGCCATTGATCTCAGAGATAATTGACAAGGTGGGAAAGGCCAACGTCTTTACAAAATTGGATTTATGCTGGGGGTACAACAATGTATGAATAAAGAAAGGAGATGAGTGGAAGGCAGCATTTGCCATGCATCGAGGATCCTTCGAGCTGCTAGTCATGTTTTTTGGGATGACCAATAGTCCCCCAACTTTCCAAAATATGATGAATGATATTTTCAAGGATGTGATGGACAAAGGCATGGTGATAATATTTATTGACGACATTTTCATATTCACAGAGGATGAAAAAAATCATGAGGTGATAGTGCAGGAGGTGTTGAAGAGATTGGCAGAGAATGATTTATTTGTCAAACTGGAGAAGTGTGTATTTGGAGCAAGTGAGATCGAGTTCTTGGGATTAAAGATTGGTCCTGATGGAATCAAGATGGATCCTATCAAGGTACAGGCAATTTTTGATTGGCCCATGCCTACCCATATCAAGGAAGTTCAGGCTTTCTTGGGACTCGCCAATTTTTATCGTCGCTTTGTTCATAATTTTTCTAAAATTGCTGCACCATTACACAACCTTACGCAAAAGGGAGTAGTGTGGAGATGGGGAGAACAACAGCAGACAGCATTTGAGGAGTTGAAGAGGAAGTTTGTGGAAGAACCAATATTGGTCCCAGTAGATTTCATGCATCCCTTACGAGTGGAATCAGATGCATCAGACTTTGCTACTGGAGTGGTATTATCAATGCTATGTGAAGATGACAAATGTGCATATTTGTCTCGAGGATTGAATGATGTGGAGAGGAATTATGATGTGCATGATAAAGAGATGTTGGGAATAATATGAGCATTGGAGGCATGGAGACATTATTTGGAGGGATGTATGCATCAGATCGAAATCTGGACAGACCATCAAAATCTGCAGTACTTCATGTCTGCTAAAAAGCTTAACCGTTGACAAGCACATTGGGCATTATTCCTATCGCGCTTTAATTTTCACTTGGTCCATAAAGCGGGAAGCTTAATGAGGAAAGCAGATGCATTATCCAGATGTACAGATCAAAAAGGGGAGTGGAGGAGGACAATAAAAATATTACCCTACTCAAACCTGAATACTTTTGTATTTGTGCTATGCATCGAGGGCATTTATTGGTAAATAGCTCAGAGACGGAAATGTTGTCTAGAATTAGGCAATGTTCACAGATGGATGATGAAGTGGTGGAAGCTGTGAAAGCTTTGAGGGGAGAGAAGAAAGGTAATATTAAAGGAGATGAATGGGTTGAAGAACAAGGGTTAGTGTTGTTCAGAGGAAAGGTGTATGTACCGAAGGATCAAGATTTACAAAGGGAGATTGTATGGTTACATCATAACAAGCCAGCTGCTGGACATCCAGGAAGGAGGAAGACGTTGGAGTTGGTGATGAGAAATTATTGGTGGCTCGGAATTTCAAATTATGTGTTGGGGTATGTGGATGGGTATGACATGTGTATGAGGGGGAAGAAATTTCCAGAACAGCCTGCTGGGAAATTAATGCTGAACCCTATACCTACAGTGCCATGGCAAGACATATCTGTGGACTTTATCACAGGACTACCTGAAGCTCAAGGATATGATGCAATATTTGTAGTATGCGACCGCTTCACAAAGGAAGTCCATATAATTCCTACTACTGCAGAAATCTCATCATTGGGCTTGGCGCACCTCTATCTAAATCAGGTATGGTGGTTACATGGATTACCTGATATGGTTATTTCCGATCACGGATCACAATTTGCTTCTGCATTTATGCAAGAGTTAAATAACATATTGGGGATTTAAACCAAATTATCTACAGCATATCACCCACAAACCGATGGGCAGACAGAGAGAATGAATCAGGAGTTGGAGCAGTACCTATGCATGTTTGTCAATCACCAACAAACCGACTGGCCTGAATGGTTGGCAATTGCAGAATTTTCCCACAATAATAAATTCCACTCAGCTACTCACATGTCACCCTTCTTTGCTAATTATGGGTATCATCCCAGAATGGGAGTAGAACCTTGAAGGGAAGTCAATGTACAATCAGTGGAGGACTTTGTGTTATGGTCAAATAACTCCTAGATTAAAATGTAATCGAAGCTCGTGAGCAACGATGTTCAGAGAGTTCTCAGGATTCACCGGGGCTTGTAAGCGACGGTTGAGCAAGCTTAGATCACGACTCGGTAGGAGTTGTAGAGAAGACTAGGTCAAGCTAGTTGACCAGTCGTATATTCATAGCATTAAATAGTACAAGCGGGATCGAGAACAATAAGGATGGTAAAGACAATAAAGACAATAGAAACAATAGGCGTCCGCAGTACACTACAATAGCGTGAGAAGGTAAAAGGTGCAGAGTGAAGACCGCGTTGCCGAGACAAAAGAGTAAAGGACAATAACGTGGGACGTACGTGATATAAGACAATAAGAAAATGAATTCCCCCCATCTGCGCAGTTCTCTCGTAACATTAGCTTCCCCTCAACGTTTCAAGTCCCATTCAAAACTAAGGCCTGATCGTCCGCATTGGGTCGAAAGATGCCTCGTCGCTGGTCGTCGTGGTGAATGTAGAGAAGGAGGTGGGAGTCGGGGTACCGTGGCCATAAACCCGAGTCGGCAGCTCGATGTCTCCCCCTCCAGTGAAACGAACCGAGGTCCTCGTGAAGATGGAGGTGAGTCGAGGGAGTTGTGGAGCGGTGACGATTTTGAATAAAATAAGCATATAACACACGAATATAATGAGAATTGATGCGCTGAATATGGCGCCGAGAGTGATGATGACATATAAGTTGTAGAGCATGGTGGCTAACTCTAAGTCGTGCGGTGACGTGGTGGAACGTCACGCGAGGCGTTATTCGGGCAGAGAAGCGCCAAGTGTTCCGGTCGCCACCGTCGGCAGTGAGGGCACTGGTATTGAGGGCAGTGCGACGAAAAGTGCCCCACCTGAGCGCAGGTGAAGCAGATTGAGTTTCTCATCCACGGTGGTGCGGGCGTGGGCTCGGGGGTGGTGGTTTGGGCGGGGTAAGGCGTGGGTGCTCGTCTCGGCGGAGACTGTGGGTCGTAGGGTGGAAGAGGAGGATGTGGGGACACAGACATCAGCGTTTCTTCTTCTTCTTCGTCATTGAGTGGTTCTATAATAAAGATCCGTTGAGGCGTGGGGACCCATTCTCCGGGTCTGTATCGGAGCGCTTGCTCATCTAGACTTCTCATTAGTGGGAGCAAATCGAGGTAATATGCTTCCTCGGTCAATCGTCGAAATACCCGTTGGAGTCGGGAGATAGCCCTGTAGGTCTCGAAGAGGTTCTGGGTAGTGCTATGGAGGAGGGCTCGGTCTTGGGTCACGGATAATAATCTTTCTTCGTTTCTGATGCCGTCCGTATCTCGGACGAAACTGAGGATAAGCTCGAAAGTCCTGACAGGGTCAGGGTCGGGAGTGACGTTCATAAAGAAATGAAGAGGGCGACTCATATTTGTGAGAGGTTGTGGGTGGTTCTGTATTCTCCCAATAATTCAGCCGCGTTCTTTAAGTGAATCGGTGGTTCCCAGGTATTCTCCGCTGAGCCGTACCCTTTCCACTTCACTAAGAACCGCATTCTCTTACCCATTCCCTTATGCGCCAAGATAGCCTCCACCTCGTGTTCAAGCTCTCCTTCGATCAGATCGGGTGTTGGAGGAAGCGGGTTCGGTCCGTGGGTGTCATTCTCCTTGAAACGTGAGAGTAAAGAAGCATGAAATACAGGGTGGATCCTCCACTGAGGGGGAAGCTTTAGTTCATAGACATGAGATGAAATCACCCGTGTGATGGGGAAGGGTCCCTCTCGTCTAGGGGCGAGCTTCCTGGTTGGGTACCCTAGCTTCAAATTCCTCGAGTCAAGCCAGACCTTTTCTCCTACGGTGAATGGGCGGAATCCTCGTCCATTTCGCCCGATCATTACTTGTCGAGAGAGTTCATGGGCCGCTAGGGCCTCCCGCCGTACATTTCCTAGTTCGGCTATCCACTGTTCGGTAGCCGGTACATTAGTCTTTAGATAGGTTGTGGGAATGGCTTTAGGATGTGCTCCCATCATTACATAAAACGGGGTGTTTTTGATGGCCGAGTGGTGTTTCTGATTATGTGTGAACTCGGCGGTGGTGAGGTGGCTCTTCCATTGCGAAGGTTTGTTAGCACAGAAGATTCGGAGGTAGATTTCGAGTTCCTGATTCACCCTTTCAGTCTCCCCATCGGTTTGTGGGTGGTAGGCTGTGCTCATTGCTAGCCTTATTCCCAAGAGTCTTCCCAGTTCTTGAAAGGCCTTAGAGGCAAAGCGAGGATCTCGGTCGGATATGATCTTGTCCGGGAGGCCGAATCTCTTAAATACGTTATGTAAATAGAGGTCGGCCGCCCCTAGCGCGTCAATGCTCTTGTTGCAGGGGATGAAAATCACCCCCTTAGTAAGACCATGGTCTACCACGACCATGATTGTGTCAGATCCGTCACTTATCGGGAGATCGGTAATGAAATCCATTGTTACTAGAGCGAACGGTCGTGTGGCATCAGATTTGATTGGAGATAGTCCGGGTGTTGTCGGGTGAGTGTTCACCTTCATCTGTTGGCAGGTTGTGCAGCCGTCAACGTAGTTCCGGATGAAGATGGTCATCCCTGGCCACCAGTAATCCCTTCGCACCAGTTCAAGAGTTTGGAATCGGCCGGGGTGTCCAGTAAGTAAATTGTCATGGTACTTTTCCACGATCTTCCTTCTTAGTTCTTTGTCGTCAGGGACATAGCATCGGTCTTTGAAGAAGACCGTCCCATCATCTTCCATCCTCCAGTCTTCTACCACCGACTTGATCGGTGGCGTTCCTCCTTCTTTGATTGCTCTTACTATTTCTTTTAGTAAGTCATCTTTCATCATGCTTCTAGTTAGCACCTCCTTTAGTTCAGTGTCGATCGTCCATGCGAAGATCTCATCCTTGAGCAGGGTGATATCGTCGTTATCGTTGTCGATATCGGGGATGTGATCTCCCCTCCGTGATAAGGCATCAGACTGGACTATCATTTTCCCGGGGACATGTACTAATTTTAGGTTGAATTGCGACAGGAAGAGGCTCCACCTGGCCTGTCGTCGATTCAGTTTTCGTGCTGTCCTGAAATACATTAAGTTTTTATGATCTGACAAAATTGTAGTCGCGTGTTTTGATCCCTGGAGATAGTGTCTCCAGGTCTCGAGTGCCCGTATAATTCCCAATAATTCCCGATCGTAGATTTCGTAGTTTCGTTCAGTTGCCGTAAGGGAATGGGAGATATACCCACAAGGGTGCCAATCTCCGTTAGAGTCGGTTTGTTTCAGTACAGCGCCCGTCACGTATTTCGAAGCGTCGCTTTCGACCACGAATGGTTTGTCTGTGTCGGGCATCAGCAATACTGGTGCCTCGGAGAACTTCTTTTTCAATAAGTCGAACGCCCTTTGGCATTCGTCAGTCCAGCCGAACGGCTGGTCTTTTCTTGTTAAGTCATTTAACGGCTTTGTGATCACGGCGAAATTGCCGATGAATCTTCTGTAGAAGTTCCCGAAGCCCAGGAATGATCTAACTCCCTTTACGTTGGTCGGGGCTGGCCAGTCCCTTATTCCACTTAGTTTGGTGGGGTCCATAGCTAATTGGTTCGGTCGCAGGATCAAGCCAAGGAACTCGACTTCCTGCACGTCGAACTTAGACTTTTCCGGTTTCAGGTACAGATCGTTTTCCTTAAGCTGTGCCAGGACTCTCTTCGTTCTCTCCTCGTGTTCTTTTTTGTCTTTGGAGAAGATGAGAATGTCATCCATATATATTACCAGCCAGCCCTCGTTCAGCATGTCTCTGAAGATGTCATTCATCATGGCCTGGAAGGTTGCCGGGGAGTTGCAGAGACCGAAAAACATAACCTTGGGCTCGAACAGCCCCTTGTTAGTTTTGAACGCTGCTTTCCATTCATCTCCTTTTTTGATCCTGACGTTGTGATAACCCCATCTGATGTCCAACTTGGTGAACCACTTTGCCCCTTTTAGTTTATCCAGCAGATCGCCGATTAATGGCAGCGGGTAAGAGTTCTTGATGGTCCCCTCGTTCAGATACCGATAGTCTTGGCACGGCCTGAGGGCATCTGAGTCCTTTTTTGCCACGAAGAAAAATGGCGATGCCATCAGAGATTTAGATGGGGTGATGTACCCTTTTCTCAGGTTATCGTCGATGAATTCGTCTAGCTTCTTTTGTTCCGCCGGGGTGATCAGGTAGACCTTGCAGTCTTTGGGGATGAAGTCCAGCTTGAGTTCGATCGCATGATCCCACGGCCTTGATTCGGGAAACCTCTCTGACGCTGCTTTTTCGAACACGCCTCGATACTCTTTATACTTGTTGGGGAGCAGATCGTCAAGTGATAGTTTCTCCTTGTCATCTTCCTTTTCGTGAGCGAGCCTCTGCGAGACGGAGGTCTTGGCTCGAATATGGGTGGTGTGAGAGAAGACGAATCTGCCTGTCGATCGAGATTGAGTGATGCGCGCAATGTGGCTGAGTTTCTGATAATTCGGGGGAATGTAGTCGTATTCGATGGTAAGGGGGGATTCTTTGGCCCTGAATACCCCAATCATCGGTTCCCCCCGGATGTAAGCGAACAAGGCATCCGTTCCATCGTTGTTTCCGTTAAGCGATAAGCCGATGTTAGATTCGTCCAGTGTGGAGATCGGTGGATCGATCTCGGAGCGGGTGTCCGTAGCCGTGTCATTTGCTGTGTGTGATCTGTTTCCGTCCGGTTTGTCCGCGGTGCAAAGCCCTCTTGCGAGATGAACTGCCCCGAGTCTACTCTTCACGTACTCGGCGGCAGCGAGGTGGGTTTCTCCGAAGATCTCCCCAGCACTCCTTATAGGTAGCCTCCTGAGAGTCGGACTCAACGTTACTCTCAGTTCTAACGGCCCCTTGTCATCTATAGTAAGGCTTTGCTTACCGATTGTAGTCCGCGTTCGCTTGATCATAGTCCGGATTTTCTTCATGAGGGACCTTTCAGTCTGCCTGTCCGTGAGGGTCCCTTTCTCCCAATCGATGATAGGGTTGCGTCTCTGGAGCCACGTGTAGCCCAAGATCATCATCTCCTTTCCTAGCCCTGTGATCAGCATCACGATCTCTTCTTCCTTTCCCCCGATCTCGGTGTTAATTCGGACGTAGTGTGAGATCGTCCCATTTTTATTTAAGGTTCCGTCGACGTTTTTGGCGAGGATTCTCTGGGCGAGTGGGAGTTTCTTTAGCCCGAGTTTTTGGACGACTCGGTGGTCTATGAAGGTTTCGCCCGCTCCTGAGTCGATCAGGGCGGGGATTTCGGCTTTTCCGTTGTTTAACAAGCAGTGAACGGGAATACGCATAGACTGATTGCTTACATCAGCTACGAGTACACTTGAGACAATAATTCTGGCGGGCTCTGCTGCCGATGCAGGCCGCCGCTTTAAAAACCCTCCTCAACCATTAGGTCTAACACCTCCTCCTTCTGCTTCTCTTCTAGCTCGTTGATGAGCGCTCTGATTTTTGTATAATGTTCTCGAGACGTTTTCTTTGTCTCGATCTTCTTCTCTTCTTTCGCGGGTGGCTCTTTCCCACCCTTGTGGTCGCTGGCCCTATGTCCTGTTTTATGACAAATGAAGCACTTCCCTTCCTTCATGTGCTTTACCCTCTCTGCGTAAGAGAGGCGCGTAGCGTCGATGTCCATGGCGTTGGGGTCCCTTGAAGAGCTGTTTGCTCCTCCTCCCCCTACCTTGCTATAGGTTCTTTCCTTTATTGCCCTGGCCCTTCTCAGGTGCCCTTCTGCTCTCGCCGCATGGGTATACCACCCTTCGATCGTATCGGGCGGGTTCTCCATGCTAAAGACTTTGTCGAGGACTTTGTTGTTAAGGCCGTCGACGAAGTATTCGATAAGTGCGGCATCTTCCTTGATTTTTGTTCGGTACGCAAGTGTCTTGAATTGTGCGATGTACTCGTCAACACCCCTTCCTCCCTGAGAGAGTGCCCGCAATTGGGTGCGCGCATTCCCTGCGTCGTCAATGGGAGAGAATGCTCCACGTACTTTGGCGATAAACTCTTGGAATGTGTCCCAAGGTTTAGATTCAATATATCTTTCTTCTAAATATGCCTGTTTCCAGGGCCCTGCCGTTCCCCCGTTCATGTATGACAGCATAAACAGGATCTTGTGCCTGTCGTCTGGGAACGCCGCTGCGTTCGCGTCCACATAAGCTCCACACTCGAGGAGGAAGAGCATCGTCTTAGCTCTGTCCCCGGAGTAGTCGGTTGGAGCCCTCATTTTAATCTCGGCGGGGCAAGCGATGGGAGCGATGGGTGCGGTTGGAGCAGTGGGTGTCGATGGTGCTGCCATGATTCGTTTGGTCGGAAGAGGTCGGATAGTTCTTGTAAGAATTTCGTCGAATGATGTGTGCTGCCTAGACTGTAGTTTAGTCGGCAGAGTGAAGAATCAGCTTGACCTTTTGTTATGGTCAAATAACTCCTAGATCAAAATGTAATCGAAGCTCATGAGCAACGATGTTCAGAGAGTTCTCAGGATTCACCGGGGCTCGTAAGCGACGGTTGAGCAAGCTTAGATCACGACTCGGTAGGAGTTGTAGAGAAGACTAGGTCAAGCTAGTTGACCAGTCGTATATTCGTAGCATTAAATAGTACAAGCGGGATCGAGAACAATAAGGATGGTAAAGACAATAAAGACAATAGAAACAATAGGCGTCTGCAGTACACTACAATAGCGTGAGAAGGTAAAAGGTGCAGAGTGAAGACCGCGTTGCCGAGACAAAAGAGTAAAGGACAATAACGTGGGACGTACGTGATATAAGACAATAAGAAAATGAATTCCCCCCATCTGTGCAGTTCTCTCGTAACACTTTGTGTCAAAAATATGAAAGGTGCAGGAGGAAGCAGAGGCGGCATTGATGAAAGCACAAGATGACATGATGCGACATGTGGATCGTACTCGAGCTATGGCTCTAGGGTACAAAGTTGGTGACTTGGTATGGCTAAGTACCAAGGATCTGAATATTCCACGACCTTCAAAAAAGCTTATGGAGAAGCAAGTTGGCCCATATCCGATTTCTAAAATAATTTCACCCAATGCGGTAGTGTTAAAATTACCTCAGTCATTCAAGATTGATCCTGAAATTAACATTTCCCATTTACACCCTTACCCCACCCACTATTCCTGGTCAACAAACTACTCCACAGCCTCCAATAATGGTAGAAGGTGCTCCAGAATATATTGTGGAAGAAGTTTTGGACTCATGTCTTCGATGAAATAAATTGGAGTTCTTAATCAAGTGGAAGAACTACACCGATGAAAATAATTCATGGGAACCTGAGGAGAATTGTAAGGGAGCACGTAATGCAATCACCCAATTCTTTAAACATAATCCAAATGCTCCACATTGCATTGCTAGAATGGTGTATGAGGGGATGAATTTCTGGCCTTACCAGAATTTCACAGAGGGGACAGATGCAATATTTTCTCACCTGGAAGTCGAGGCCTAAAAGGGGGGTAATGTTGGGAAACAGTCTCCTAACACGCCTATTACATAATACTATTTTTATTTTATTTTATTTTATTTTATTTCACCAAAATATGCTACAAAACACCTATATACACATTATTTGTCAGTGTGGGAATTTTCTATTTACATGCATCAATATGTATGCGCATGTGCGCATGCATCCGTAATAACATACTACAATATATGTAACATAGTATATAATCCTAAAATAAATACTAGGAGACCTCAGTTGAGTTCTCTTAGGTATTCCATCCACAATTGTGGTGCGAAAAGCCATTTCAGCCAACTGTTCTATTTTTAACCCCTCACATCAAAACCATCAAACCCCCCATCACATGTGCATGCACTGCTGGCTTCTTGTAAGAGAACCTGCATGGTCCAGCTAGCAGATTAGTGGGTGTCGCCCTAACAGTTAAGGGGTATTAGTGGGTTTGGAGCCTGCTAGAGCTGTGAACAAGTGTAGTTGCAGATTTTTCGAAGATTGCTAATAAGTCTTCTGATTTAATCTGTGTCAAAGATGTTGAGGTTGATAGTAATGCTAAAGTGCCTGAATATTGTGAACCATCTAATGATGTCCAGTCTGAACTAATTGATCCTGCTAAAACAAACTTTGCTGCTGTGTGAATATCATCAAGTGGATAGGCGTCATCTGAATAGTGGTCAGGAAATTAAAGTTTGAGTTGTTGTGCAATTTGTAACCATAAGCCTGGCTGGAAACCTCAAATGAATGCTCTGCTCTGTTCTGCTTTCAAAATTTGGCCTTTAGAGAGTCGAAACTCTGTGATGTTGTAGAATGATCGGTAGTACAACTCTAAATTGCTTGCGTTAAAGATCCCCATACAAAGATGTTCACCAATGAGCTTGTCCATATTTAAAATTAAACATTTTTAATTATCTTTGGAAGCAGGGTATAGTCTGTGAATTGTGATGCAAAAATCCTGAAATGAAGTGCTGGTTTCATAATCTGAAATTGATTCCCAGAGTTCGGAGGTGTCAATGTCAACATAGCAGCAGGTGTGCTTCTTCATGACCTCTGAATCCATAATGTTGCAGTCTATAAAAAGTATTTCAAGCTCATTAAAATATTGACAAAGCTCTTGAGGTTGGGTAGGGTCAAATTTTAGAGCTGTGGAATGACCATGAGCTGGCATAGTTGCTTGTGTAGTCATAGATGTGACAATCTTTGGGGCAAGAGTTAAAACTTAAGTGAAGGATGGTAGATCTGTTGAAGTCATTGGAAGAATAAATGAAGGAGTAGAGGATGAGGATGAAGAAGAGGATAATGTTGAAGACAAGGATATAGGCAAAGGGAACAGTTGTCGATGTGTAGATTCTGCTTCAGAAACCAGAATTATAATATCTCCTGATTGTTGGAGAGATTCAAAGGTGTGGCAAGTCTCAATTTTAAGATTTCGAGCTTGAATTGGCCTAAGCTGGGAGATTCAAGACAGATTAAGCCATGAAATGGTTTAGAAACCCCTTGCAGTGGGCTCCAAAATGATAATATTCGATCTGGAAACCAAACAAGAACCTGCTAAAAGGCCTAAGAAGTGTAACACAGGCTAGAGGAAGAGTGCAAGTTGGTACTAAATATTACTGCTGTCACCCAAAGGTTGTAGTTAGAGGTGTGAAATGGTGAGATGTGTTGCAAATAGTTTTTAGGAGCATACGAAGATGTTTGAAGAGGTTTGAAGAGGTTTGAAAATGTTTGAAGTAGGTTCAAAGAGGTTCGAGGAGGTTTCAGGAGTTTCAAAGAAGTTCAAAGAGTTTGGGAAGAATAGGAATGGCTTTGAGGAATGTCGAGAAAGGAATATAGCGAATTGAAAGAGTTTTTGAGAGACAATAGGCAATATGCAATAAGTCGAGAGGCTAGTATGAAATTCAAAGAAGTTCACAATAAGTTGCAAAACTTAGAAATACAATGTGAGGTTAGGACTCAAGAGGATGGCTTTTAAATTAGATGATAATGGGAGAGGGTGACTTCTTCTCTGTTGTTCTAAGTAACTAGTACAAGTCTACATACATTTTGAAGAGATAGTACTAAAAAGGAAATACAACATGTGGAAAACATGAGGCAATATGCACACCAATAAAGAACTTTGTAAATTATAAAACAAATGAGAAATAATAGTAAACAAAACATACAGTGTCGCAGTATAGTAAAAGTACTCATCCTATTGTTTCAATATATTATTGGAATGCCAAAATGCTGCTATCGCATCCTAAGAGTCTTTTGTCATGTCTCCTCATGTCCAGTAGTGCTCAATATGCAACTCAGTAGCTCATGCCAGATGTGCTGTGTATATCGAAAGGGTGTTTGGATAGCCATATGGCAGCCAACATTGTTCAAAGTGGTGCGAAGTTATTCAAAGTTATTCAAAGTGTCATGAAGTCATTCAAAGTCGTTTGAAATCATTCAAAGTCATTCAAAGTCAATTTTGTGGGGTTTATAGGGGTTGGGATCATGAGTTGTAATGTGTCCATATGTTTAAAAATCTTCCCAGACCCTAGAGCACACAGTGGACCTATCAGCAGCAAGTCATTTACCATGAAGTGTGCCTACAATACTGCAAACTTCAAAACTCATTTGAAGAACTGTAAGGGCCCCTTGACAAGTTCAAAACTTCTTAGTGGTGGCATGAAGATGCTGACCAGCATGTCTCAACAAAAGCATCAAAGCTCCACTACTGTAAATAGCATTGGATTGGCGTCCTGCAAGATCATGTTACCAACAAAGCAACCAGCAAAGCCATGCCCTGGACTTAGTGATGTCAATGATCCCAAAATCAAAATCTACCTCTAACACAGTGGAGTGCAGGGAGGTGGATCAAAGACAGTTACAGTAATAACAAAGGCATTATTTGGAATAAACACTACCTATGGAGAGCCAGGTAGCAAGCACAAAACTCAGGTTGACATGGCTCAGATTTATAATTTGCAATGGTGCAATGATCATGCAGCTGGACGCATCTATTCTACTGCCTTCCAGAAATCGGTCTTGTCCTCCCTTGCTTGCCCCAGTTGTCTTGCACTACTAAAACTCAAAGCATTCCAGAATGCACTTTCCATGCCATTGCCCGATGATAAGAACTACAGGTACAAAAATTATGCATATCAAGGGAAAAGTCATATCGATCTCTATGCCAAGTGTGCTGGATTATGTGGGATTATTGAAGCTGACATAAGTCCTTCCACTCTCAAATTCAAGTACAAGTTTTTATCTCATGACAATCAATGTTCAGGACCCAAAATCACCATACATTTGATATGTAGAAGGGATTATGTCTGGAAAATACAAGGGTGACCAATTTTTTGGGTCATTACTCCAGGCAATGGTCATGAAGGCTAATAAGGCAGATCATGGGCAGGGGTTTCAATACTCACCTGATCCACTCAAATTCTCCCATATCATTGGAACACATAGTCCATGGGCCTATTGATTTATCAAGGACTATCTTCTACTGCCTGCACCACAGACTATTGAGTATGAATAATCAGAGCTTGGTTGTTGCTTCTCTGACCATTGTGGAGATGTCAATCAGCCCATTGTGCTTGCCCTCCTATTGGGATCCATGAACATGCATTTGATCTTGTTCATGATAACTTAATTTTACTCAAGTACAATGGCACAGTAGGACTCAATTGTGATGATACAAAGTTAATGGCAGCATTCCACCCATATGATGATCAAGAACATGATGCCCACTTCATTCTTGGGAACACTGGGGAGCTGTATCAACTTAGTGACCCAGATATATTTCAAGAGGTTCTTGATAGTGGGACACTGGAGAAAGCAATGAAGGTGCATCATTCATGTGCTGTTGCCCATTGGCTATCACAGACTTCTCTTTTCAGCTTCATTTATAATGGCTGCAAGTGCCTGTCCCCAAAGTTCCAACCATGGTTGTTGCAGTGCTAAAAATTGCTAATGACCTGAGTGCAGACACAGTGATCAATTACCTATGGTAAGTAATTCAAGGTTTGTTGGAATGCAACATCAACATTCAGTCATATGCATGTGACAGAACGGCTTTGAGTGTTCTGTGCAAAAAAAACTACTTGAGGCAAAGGCCACAAGCGTAATCACCCACAAGATTCCCCATCCTGGCATCAATCACCACCCAATCACAATATCAATTTTCTTTTTTGATGACCATCCTATTGCCAATATCCAGGATCCAAAACATGGACTCAAGACTTACTGCAACAATATATTTTTAGGTGCCCAGATCATCACATTTCCCCACCACGTTGTCATGTACTTGCAAGTGCATGCAATAGCCTTTGAGGGTGGGCCTTTTATACCACTGTAATGTAGAAAAGCTTGAGAGACAAGATGAAAATGCTGCCACTTGCCTTTTCTCAGAGGTGACACTCAAATGGCTTAATAATAATCACTCAAAATAACTGGGCCTTGTTGTTTACCTATTTGTTTTTGAGGAACTGATTGATGCATACCAAAACCATCATATATCTATTATTGCACAAGTATAGATGGTCTTCCAGAAATTCTTCTTCATGGAACTATGGGAAAGCTTTCTGGATATGGCAGGGTATGCAAAATATTGGCACTTCCTGTCGCATGAGGCTTGTGATATCACCCAAATCCTAATTTGTGGACTGCTAAAACTTGTCTTCATCTACCATGATCATGTACCACCAGGCACATGAGCTCTGCTTTTTTGGCTCCTCACAAGTGAGCCCTGCAAACATGTTTATGGCCTTGCTCAGAAGATCATGGTCAATTTCAACTGGCTTAACTCCTTTTACATATTTCCAAAGCTGTATGTTCTCCTGCATGAGTCTGTGTTCTCTGACAAGTTTTCCAGTGGGAAAGCACTTGCTAGTGGCTACAATCACACATACACTAATAATTGAGAGATTGATTTTGTTGCCCTTTCAATATTTTTGAGCAATGAAAAGAATCAATCTGCCTGACAAGCATATGGTGAAGCAAAAGATTTGTTTGCTTTGCTTGGTGTCTCTGCTTCCCCGCTTCAAACAGCCATGGCTCCATGTCTTCCCAGTCAGTATTCAGAGTTGGTTTATTGACCCATCAAATCCTGGCCACATTGAGAGGTTTGATGATCCTGCCAATTTGGACACTGATGATAAAAATGATGAAGATGCACTCCTATTTAAAGAAAGTGATGATGAAGAACCTAGCATTCAAGAAGTTCTGGATTACCTTCAAAATGTTGCACAATCTACTTGAGGTGAAGATGAGGAGATTATAAATTATACCTATGCAATGGTCGCTATCAGTGTTGATGAGCATATTACGATGTATGTTTTTCATCTTGACTCCTTGCTGTGACACATAACAGTAACATGCCACATTATTGCAGAAATTCTCTTTCAGAACCAGATGGGGATGCTATTGCAAAAGATCTTGCTCATGATGCAGCCATGATTGTGGAATTTCTTGCTGCTTGTCTTCCCCCTCCAAATGTTGATGAAACAACTGCAATATCTGATTCCCACATGTCTGATACAGCATTTTTGGATATGGATGAACTTGTCAAGATATGTTTTGCATGTCAGACTAAGCAAGCACTTACAGGAGTGTGCACTAATGTTAAAGCTGGCATCATGGCTAGGTTGCTGGCAATGAGACTTTGAAAAGAAGGAAATTTTACCCCCCCATGTGCCATGTGCACATTGAATTCAATCTTCTTGGAATAGGCCTCCATTGCCTGGTGGGTAACTGGAATCATAACCATTTAATCAGGGATCAACACATTAAAAATGAATAAAAAACACTATTACATTCCAGCAGATCGCCGATCAATGGTAGCGGGTATGAGTTTTTGATGGTTCCCTCATTTAGATACCGATAGTCTTGGCATGGCCTGAGGGCGTCGGAGTCCTTCTTTGCTACAAAGAAAAATGGCGACGCCATAGGAGATTTGGATGGGGTGATGTATCCTTTTCTCAGGTTATCGTCGATGAATTTGTCCAATTTCTTCTCTTCTGCCAGGGTGATGGGGTAGACTTTGCAGTCCTTCGGGATGAAGTCCAGTTTGAGTTCGATCGCGTGATCCCACGGCCTCGATTCGGGAAACCTTTCCGATGCTGCCTTTTCGAACACGCTTCGATATTCCTTATACTTATCGGGGAGCAGATCATCGAGTGACTGTTTCTCTTTGCCATCCTCCTTCCCGTGAGCGAGCCTCTGCGAGATGGAGGTCTTGGCTCGGATGTGGGTGGTATGAGAGAAGACGAATCTGCCGGTCGATCGGGATCGAGTGATGCGCGCGATGTGCCTGAGCTTTTGGTAATTCGGGGGGATGTAGTCGTGTTCGATTGTGAGGGGGGATTCCTCAGTCCTGAATATCCCGATCATTGGTTCCCTTCGGATGTAGGCGAATAGAGCATCCGTTCCGTCATTATTCCCGTTAAGCGATAAGCCGATGTTGGATTCGTCCGGTGTAGAGATCGGTGGATCAATCTCGGGGAGGGTGTCTGTTACCGTGTCTGATCCACTCTCCTCGAGTTCGTCCGTGGCGCAGAGTCCTCTTGCGAGATGAACCGCCCCAAGCCTACTCTTCACGTGCTCAGCGACGGCGAGGTGGGTTTTCCCGAAGGTCTCCCCAGCACTCCTTTTAGGTAGCCTCTCGAGAGTCGGGCTCAACGTTACTCTCGATACAAGCGGCCCCTTGTCATCTATAGTAAGACTCTGCTTACCAATTGTGGTCCGAGCTTGCTCGATCATCGTCCAGATCTTTCCCATGATGGCCCTCTCGGTCCGTCTGTCCGTGAGGGTCCCCCTCTGCCAGTCGATGGCGGGGTTTCATTGTTGGAGCCAGGTGTATCCCAAGATCATCATCTCGTTTCCCAGCCCCGTTATTAGCATTCTGATTTTCTCCTCCTTTCCTCCGATCTCGGTGTCAATAATGACGTAGTGCGAGATTGTTCCGTTTTTGTTTAGCGTTCTGTCGACGTTTTTGGCGAGGATCTTCCTGGAGAGTGGGTTCTTTTGTAGGCCGAGCTTTTGGACTACTCGGTGGTCGATGAAGGTTTCTCCCGCCCCCGAGTCGACTAGGGCGGGTATTTCGGCTTTCTTGTCGTCTAACAAGCAATAAACTGGGATGTGCATGGATTGTTTGCTCACATCTGCTACCAGTACACTCGAGACAATTATCCTGGTGGGCTCTGCTGCCGATGCAGGCCGCCGCTTCAAAAACCCTCCTCTACCATTAAGTCCAATACCTCCTCCTTCTGCTTCTCCTCCAACTCGTTGATGAGTGCTCTGATCTTCGTGTAGTGTTCTCGAGACGTTTTCTTCGTTTCGGTCTTCTTCTCTTCTTTGGCGGGTGGCTCTTTCCCGCCCTTGTGGTCGCTGGCTCTGTGCCCTGTTTTATGACAAATGAAACATTTTCCCTCCTTCATGTGCTTTACCCTCTCTGCGTAAGAGAGGCGTGTCGCGTCGATGTCCATGGCGTTGGGGTCCTTTGAAGAGCTGCTTGCTCCTCCTCCCCCTACCTTGCTATATGTTCTCTCTTTTATCTCCTTTGCTCTCCTCAGATGTCCTTCGGCCCTCGCCGCATGGGTATACCACCCTTCGATTGTGTCGGGTGGGTTTTCCATTCCGAAGACCTTGTCGAGGACCTTGTTGTTGAGCCCGTCGACGAAGTATTCAATCAGAGTGGCATCTTCTTTAATTTTGGTGCAGTAAGCAAGGGTCTTGAATTGGGCGATATACTCATCTACTCCCTTTCCCCCTTGTGACAGCGCTCTCAGCTGCGTTCGCGCGTTCCCCGCGTCATCGATCGGCGAGAATGCCAAGCGTACCTTTGCGATAAACTCCTGGAACGAGTCCCAGGGTTTCGATTCTATATATCTCTCTTCCAAATAAGCCTGTTTCCACAGCCCTGCCATCCCTCCATTCATATATGAAAGCATAAACAGGATCTTGTGTCGATCATCGGGAAATGCAGCTGCGTTAGCATCAACATAGGCTCCGCACTCGAGTAGAAAGAGCATTGTTTTAGTTCTATCTCCCGAGTAGTCAGTGGGCGCTCTCATCTTGATCTCGGCTGGGCGAGTGGGAAGAGTGGCGGGTGCAGTAGGAGCGGTGGGAGTCGACGGAGCTGCCATTATGCGTTTGGTGGGGAGCGGTCAGATTATTCTCATAAGAATGATGTCGTCGTGTGAGTAGGCTGCCTAGACTGTGTTTAGTCAGCAGAGAAAGATCAGCTTGACCTTTTGTTAAAGTCAATACTCCTAGATGAAAGATAAGTCGAGACTCGTAAGTGACGACATCGAGATAAAGGTTCAGTTCGCCGAAGCTCGTAAGCGACGGTTGAGCAGAGACTCAGATCGCACCAGGTTAGGAGTGTTAGAAATGACTAGGTCAAGCTGATTGACCAGTCGTACATTCATCGTATAAATACTACAGGCGTAGATCATAGATACGAATCATGTTATTGGAACAATAGAGAAGATAATAATGGAAAGACAATAAGGACAATAAGAACGATAGGCGTCCGCAGTATGAGTCAGTAAAAGCGTATTGTTAAGGGCGCATGTCGACGAGACAAAAGGGAACGAACAATAGCGTGAGAGAACCTGAACGGCAGGACAATAGTAACAAAAGAAAATTGAACTCCCACACCTTCTCGTAACAGCTGCTGCAGCCGACCTATCATCCATCATGAACGTTACATGCAACCAAGTCCTCAGCCAGATAACATCATCCTGTTGGCCAATGCCACATCTTGGCTGATGCCATGTATTGACCAATGCCATGTCTTGACTGATGCCATGTCTTGACTGATGCCATGTCTTGACTAGTGCGATGTCTTGCTGGTGCCATGTCTTGACAGTGGCCATTTGAAAACTGGCAATATTTAATCATTAGATACAACACAGCAATGTTCAATGTAGATACAATAAGAATGTCATGGTCTTGGCATCACATCAGTGAGCATTGGCAGGGGGATCAACATCATTGTCATGGTCATGAGACAATGGTCTGATTGGAATCTTTAAGAATCTGCATTCGAATGATTCCAGATTAAACTCCATCCTTTCCTTCAAGGTTGCATATGTCTTCAAGGTGACATTTTGCTGTTCCAACTTTTCAACCTCAGCCATGTAGAGACAATGACTGGCATCCTTATACGATGTGCCAAGCTGGTTTTGCAGGGCTTTCACTTCAGCATGGCAGTTCAACAGCTCTCTGGCTGTCAATGTCTGCAACAGGATCAACTATAGTCACAGAAATGAGGACCATGACACCTACTGGGTCGGCTGGTAGCATGAGCTGGTTTTGGGCCAACAGATGGTATGGTTAATCAGTCATCTTTTCAGACTGAAAAATGATGATTAGTGAGATGATAGAGCATCGGAAGCAAATATGGCATTGGCCAGATACACAGCATTGGCCAAAGACATGGCATTGGCCAAAGGCATGGCATTGGCCACTGGCAATGACATTTGAACTGAAGAAAATCTTATCTTCCCATGTGCCATATGCACTTTGAATTCTACTTTCTTGCAATAGGCCTCTATTGCCTAGTTGGTAGCTGGAATCATGAAATGGAGCACAAGATAGTGCTGCCCATTGTTGCTTTGAATAGGGACATAGCCATCAGGAATATCTGCCTGGCTTTCTTCCTGATTGCTCATTGTAGAGGGATGGATGTAGGAAGAGAGATGATAACACTATCGTGGTCAATCAGTGATCAGAGATCTATCAATGAGAGATTATTTAGTTGGCAATATTTGACCCCCCATGGCCAATCTCACTGTTGCCAATCCCCCCATTGTTGATTCCCACATTGCCAATTTCACTGTTGCTGATTCCACCACTAATGCTTTTTTCCTTGCCCTTGCAAGATGGTGGATTGTAATCAAGATAATTGTGTTTACATTATAGAGTAGATATAATTGGCATTTGCTGATCTAAATGCATTGTCAGCCCTCAATTCTAATTCTTGCCAAAAAGCCTGCTGGCAATTAGCATAGGCTAGTCAGCCAGGAAGGGTATTCTTGGACTGCAAGGCTAACTGCCACCATTGGCTGTGATAGATAAAATCTCACACATTCCACTGCATTTCATATGTGACCAGTAAAAATTCCTCTTTCCATCTATTTCTCTGAGCCCATGATCAAAGCCAGTGTACTCTCCTGACTAATAAAACTGTTAGTGTAATGAATATGAATGGCCACAAAATACATTTACATTCCCAGAATTGAGTGGCATCGGCATTGGCATTGCTGTGCTGTGCTGTTTGGTAATGACACCAGTTTGATTGTGGGCATTATGCCAAATTCAGGACAGGTGAAGATTAGTGGAGTTTGGTGCATTTGGCTTCAGAATAGCTGTGCTAGCATTGAGGTCATCCTTCGTTAACCACTGAAACATACTTGATGTCTCAGCATCACAATTTAGTGCCACCAGTCGGCTTCAGCAATGGTTATACATTTGGGCATGCAAGGCAATTTTGTTAACCATATCCTGGACAATGGCTTGTGCTCAGGTGCAAACTCCCTTTCTTGGCACTGCTCAAATGATGTGTAATATTGAAATGATTTGTTGGCAATGAGCTCCCACAACTGATGCAGCAGTCGACTTGCCTGGTTCTTCCTGAGGTTAATCTTCACATTAGCAAATTCTCCATCATGTGGGAGGTATACTTGTTGCTCCTCAACTGGAATAGTGTTTGTGTCAGCCAGAAGAGATGAAGCTGAAGTCTCTTCATTAAAGGGTTCTATGTCATCAAAGTTCTCAAATTCAGGATCATTGTCATGGGTGATTCAGGAGGGAACAATGTCATGCTTGGCAATGTTGGCAGCATTTTGTAAATGTGTTAAGGTTGCCATATGAGATGTGAGAGCTGCTCTTTCCTGTTCAATGGCTTGCATGTCAGAAGCATGAGGTGCTTTACCAAGTTGATGGACTTTGGCTCGTAATTGAATCCTGGTGCAGATCAATGAGGGATTGTGATACATCAATCTTGGTAGGAAGTATGACCCACCGCATTTGTTCAAAAACAATAGCAAAATCAATCCACTGCTCAACCGCTGATTGAATGAGTGTCGATGCTGTGGCCATTCCCAATGCCGATCCTGGTCCCAGTCCCATTCCCATTCCCGATGCCAGTTGTGATTCCTGAGTGGCATACATATCCATTACCCTTACATCTGTTAGCCTTAGCATTTCTGCTGTGGTGACTTCAACCTCCCATCGTTCGACTGCCTGTTGACTGAAAGCTGCTGTCAGTTCTGCATGGTGCTTGCCGAGCTGTGTGGATATCTCAAGGGCTTCTTGAGATTTTGTGCACAGTGTGACTGTCATGCTGAGCATTTTCTTGTAAGTTAAATCTGTAGCATGATCATCAAGCATTTCAGCCCGATGTGGCAATGTCACTGTTCTGACTGTTAAAAAAATGGAATTTAGCGATGACCACAAAGAGTTGAGTATTTCCCCTGCTACAATGCCAGACCCTGGAATGAAAGATGGAGCATAGTGAAAAAAGCATTTATCCTTGTGGCCATGAACATGCAAAAATTTAATGGCTTGGTTAATGCTCAAGCTGGCCAACAGATGTGCACCAATATGCTCCTGAATGTGGATGATGTATTGGCAGACAATGTTGTAAATGAGCATCACTCCCTATTGATAATCAACCCTAGTGGTTTTCAGGGCTTGGAGGAAAGCAAAGTCGACATTCTTTTGCTGTTCTTTACAGAACAAGTCCACCAGTGCATTGGGTGCATAACAGCCATGCCATGCACATGCAATGGCCACTACTCCAGTCCTATCACATGCTTTTGATGCCAAAAAAGCATTTGCAATGGCTTAAAATTTATTTTCACATGGAGCCTTTTAAAAACCTGTGTATCCCAATTGGAACCAGCATTGGGAATGGCACCAGCAGCAGTTATGGCATCAGCCACCACAAAGTGAAGTGTACCTACCATGAATCATTCTATGGCAGCTTGGAGGAATTTCTTGTATTCAGCCTGATTTGGGGCTATCCCAGCTCCATCCCATAGTCATACATCATCATTGGAGTTTTTCTGCTGGACATGGTCAGCTTTAAAATTGCCATCGGCCACAAATATGTGTTTAAATACAAATCTGAGAGCCATAGTATCATTTTGTATGCAACTTGTACAATCAAGGTATATAGTCACCCACTGGTTCACATCATCCTTCCAATGTTCTGGTATATTTATGCCTGCTTGAGGACAGGCTAGACAGTAATTGGCAAGTGATCCTGGTTCAGGATTTAATGGATCTTTTTGATTGTGTCCATACCCTGCCCACTTCAATCTTTTCATCCAATGCCATAAGTGGAACATGCACTGAAGCTCATGGTAGAGGTTGACCACTTCGGCAGGCCTCATGGGCAATGTTATGCACCAAATCAGCTGGTAAAACTGATAGGCCAATGTCTTCAATTCCAGATTACAGAGCCAAAAATGGTCTAGAATTGTTAGGAAACAGTCTCCTAACATGCCTATTACCTAATACTATTTTTATTTTATTTTATTTTATTTTATTTCATTTTATTTCATTTTATTTCACCAAAATACGCTACAAAACGCCTATATACACATTATTTGTCAGCGTGGGAATTCTTTATTTACACGCATCAATATGTACGCGCATGTGTGCGCGCGTCCGTAATAACATACTACAATATGTGTAACATAGTATATAACCCTAAAATAAATACTAGGAGACCTTAGTTGTGTTCTCTTAGGTATTCCATCCACAATAGTGGTGCGAAAGGTCTATTTCAGCCAACTGTTCTATTTTTAACCTTCGCATCAAATCCATCAAATCCCCCCATCACGCGCGCGCCCCCCGCCGCCTTCTTAGGAGAACCCACACGGTCCAGCTAGCAGATTAGTGGGTGTCGCCCTAACAGAAGAACACAACTCCCCTATCAGTGCGCCTTCTCTTACTCACATGCATACGTCATTTGTCTCAGCGCGCCACATCCGCTTATGCATCATTTCGGCAAGAGCCGGAATAAATTGTATATATGTATTTACCTTTGGTTTTGTAAGCCGACGCCAGGCCTCGCCTTACATTGCGACCGCCAGTATTCGAAAGGCAGCGCTCGTCATTAGGACAGCTGCAACCAGACAACCGATCGGATCTGGTTTAGCTAAGATTTACATTACTCAATTTGGATGACTATTTTAGGTAGTTACTAGCCAAATTCAGTAATAGCCCCGAGATCAGGCACCGTTGGAAAGGTTATTGATCCGAAGTGCCCAATTGTTGACAAATAGCCGAAATTACGTGATTTGCCGTGTTTGGTACCCGAAATAACCGGATCACGTGATTCGAAATTTTGCGAAAAAATTCTACAGCCGAATCTCTACACAGCCGAAGAAGTGACTCATCACAGATTACATAATTATGACAGAACAAGCAGCTTCGAATCCTGGACACAATCCTGTTCCCATGCCCATTCTTGAAGCCAAAACTGATGCTCTAACAGCACAAATGTCCCAATTAGTGTCAGTATTAGCAGCATCTCAGCCCAAACAAGCACAAACAAATGCAGAGACAGTAGAAGATAAAGATGATGAGATGGAGGAGATGGTAGAGTGGATGTCTCAGGAGGGTGAGCATGCAGAGGAGAGGTCTGAGAGTGTTAAAGTCAATACTCCTAGATCAAAGATAAGTCGAGACTCGTGAGTGACGATGTCGAGATAGAAGTTCAGTTCGCCGAAGCTCGTAAGCGACGGTTGAGCAAAGACTCAGATCGCACCAGGTTAGGAGTGTTAGAAATGACTAGGTCAAGCTGATTGACTAGTCGTACATTCATCGTATAAGTACTACAGGTGTAGATCGTAGATACGAGTCATGTAAACAGAACAATAGAGAAAGTAAGAATAGAAAGACAATAAGAACAATAGGTGTCCGCGGTACACTACAATAGCGTGAGAGGGTAAGAGTGTAGAGTAAAGACGCACGTCGTTGAGACAAAAGAGAATGAACAATAGCGTGAGAGAGGTCGAACGGCAGAACAATAGTAACAAAAGAAAATTGAACTCCCACACCTCTTACACCTTCTCGTAACATTAGCTCCTCTCCATGGTTTCGAGTTCCATCCGAAACTAAGGTCTCATTGTCCGCATTGGGTTGAAGGATGGCTCGTCGCTGGTCATCGCGGAGAAAGTAGAGAACGTCGTAGGGGTGGGCGTGTCGTGCATGTAAACTCGAGTGGGGAGTTCGACGTCTTCTTCTCTGGTGAACCGCACAGAGGTGCCGGTGATGAAGGTGACGAGTCGAGGGGGGTGCGGGGTGGAGATGATTTTGAAAAGAATTAGCATATAGTAGACTGTCATAATAAAGATGCACGCGCCAAAAATGGCGCCGAGGATGATAGCGACATAGAAGTTATAAGTCATCGTGGTCGGGTTCTAAGTGGTGCGATGACGTGGCAGTACATTTCGTGTTGGGTTGTTTGGACAGAAGAGCACAGAGTGCTCTGGTCTCCATCGTCGGCAGTGGGGGCATTGGTATTCAGGACAGTGAGACGAGAAATGACCTACTCGAGCGCAGGTGAAGCATACCGAGTTTCGCATCCAGGCTGGTGCAGGTGCATGCTCGGTGGTAGTTTCGGTAGGATAGGGGGTGGGTGCTCATCTGGGTGGAGATTGTGGGATATTCGGTGGGAGAGGTGGGTGCGGGGACGTGGTTATCGGTGTCTCTTCCTCTTCTTCGTCGCTCAGCGGTTCGACAATAAAGACTCATTGAGGTGTCGGGACCCGTTCTCCAGGTTCGTAGCGAAGCGCCTGTTTGTCCAGGCTCCTCATGAGCGGGAGTATATCGAGGTAGTAGGCTTCTTCCGTTAATCGTTGGAACACGCGCTGCAGGCGTGAGATGGCTCTATATGTTTCAAAAAGGTTTTGCGCGGTGCTGTGAAGCAGCGCGTGGTCTTGGGTTACCGATAACAATCTTTCTTCGTTTCTGATGCCATCCGTATCTCGGACGAAGCTGAGGATTAGTTTGAAGGTCCTGACGGGGTCAGGATCAGGTGTGACATTCATAAAGAAGTGTAGAGGGTGGCTCATAATTGTGAGAGGTTGTGGGTGGTCTTGTACTCTTCCAAAAGTTTAGCAGTGTTTTTCAAGTGAATCGCTGGTTCCCAGGTGTTTTCCGCTGTGCTGTATCCCTTCCACTTTACCAGGAATCGGATTCTCTTGCCTGCCCCCCTATGTGCTAAAATAGCCTCAACCTCGTGTTCTAGTTCCCCTTCGATCAGATCTGGTGGTGGAGCAAGGAAGTTTGGTCCGTGGGTCTCGTTTTCTCTGAAGCGTGAGAGAAGAGATGCGTGGAATACTGGGTGAATCTTCCATTGGGAGGGGAGCTCCAATTCATAGGCGTGAGGTGAGATTACCCACGTGATAAGGAAGGGTCCTTCGCGTTTGGGGGCGAGTTTTCTAGTTGGATACCCTAATTTTAGGTTTTTGGAGTCGAGCCAGACCCTTTCTCCTATTGTGAATGGACGGAATCCTCGTCCATTTCGTCCGATCATCACCTGTCGGGAGAGTTCATGAGCTGCTAGGGCCTCCCGCCGTATGTTTCCCAATTCAGCTATCCGCTGTTCAGTAGCCGGCACGTTCGTTTTCAGGTAAGTCATGGGGATAGCCCTAGGATGTGCTCCCATCATTATGTAGAACGGAGTGTTTTTGATGGCTGAATGATGCTTTTGGTTGTGCGTGTAGTGAGGTGGTTCTTCCATAGCGAAGGTTTGTTCGCACAGAAGATCCGGAGGTAGATCTCTAGTTCTTGATTTACCCTTTCGGTTTCCCCATCAGTCTGAGGGTGGTAGGCCATGCTCATCACTAATCTTATCCCCAAAAGTCTCCCCAGTTCCTGGAAAGCATTCGATGCGAAGCGTGGGTCTCGGTCAGAGATAATCTTATCTGGGAGGCCGAATCTCCTGAACACGTTGTGGAGATAGAGGTCGGCTGCTCCCAATGCGTCTACGCTTTTGTTACAGGGGATGAAAATTACCCCCTTAGTAAGTCCATGGTCTACCACGACCATGATTGTGTCACATCCATCACTTATCGGGAGATCAGTAATGAAGTCCATCATTACTAGCGCGAATGGTCGAGTGGCAGTTGATTTGATCGGGGATAGTCCCGGTGTTGTCGGGTGGGTGTTTACTTTCATTTGCTGGCAGGTCGCGCAGCCGTCGACATAATTCCGAATGAATATGGTCATCCCTGGCCACCAGTAGTCTCTCCGCACCAGTTCCAGAGTCTGAAATCGTCTGGGGTGCCCTGTAAGTATGTTATCATGGTATTTTTCCACGATCTTTCTTCGTAATTCCCTGTCATCCGGGACATAGCATCGGTCTTTGAAAAAGACCATCCCATCATCTTCCATCTTCCAATCTTCTACCGCCGACTTGATCGGTGGTGTTCCTCCTTCTTTGATTGCTCTTACTATCTCCTTAAGCAAGTCGTCTCTCATCATGCTTTCAGTTAGTACTTCCTTTAGCTCGGTATCGATGGTCCGTGTGAAGATCTCGTCCTTCAGCAGGGTGATATCGTCGTTATCATTATCGATATCTGGAATGTGATCTCCCCTTCGTGATAAGGCGTCTGACTGGATCATCATTTTCCCCGGGACGTGTACCAATTTTAGGTTGAATTGTGACAGGAAGAGGCTCCACCTAGCCTGTCGCTGATTCAATTTCCGTGCTGTCCTGAAATACATTAAATTTTTATGATCAGATAAGATCGTTGTCGCGTGTTCCGATCCCTGGAGATAGTGTCTCCAGGTTTTGAGTGCCCGTATTATTCCCAATAGCTCCCGATCATAGATCTTGTAGTTTCGCTCGGTGGCAGTCAGGGAGTGGGAGATATACCCGCAAGGGTGCCAATCTCCATTGGAGTTGGTTTGTTTTAGTACGGCGCCTGTTGCATATTTCGAGGCGTCGCTTTCGATCACGAATGGTTTCTCTGCGTCGGGCATTAGTAATACCGGTGCCTCAGAGAACTTCTTTTTTAGTAAGTCGAACCCCCTTTGGCATTCGTCAGTCCAGTTGAACGGCTGGTCCTTTCTCGTCAAGTCGTTCAGTGGTTTAGTGATCACAGCGAAATTGCCGATGAATCTTCTGTAGAAGTTCCTGAAGCCCAGGAATGATCTAACTCCTTTTACGTTGGTCGGGGCTGGCCAATCCCTTATTCCACTTAGCTTAGTGGGGTCCATAGCCAATTGGTTTGGTCGCAGGATCAAGCCAAGGAATTCGACCTCCTGTACATCAAACTTAGACTTTTCCAGTTTTAGGTACAGGTCATTTTCCCTAAGCCTTGCCAAGACTCTTTTCGTTCTCTCCTCGTGTTCTTTCTTGTCTTTGGAGAAGATGAGAATGTCGTCCATGTATATTACCAGCCAGCCCTCGTTTAGCATGTCCCTGAAGATATCGTTCATCATAGCCTGGAAAGTCGCTGGGGAGTTGCAGAGGCCGAAAAACATGACCTTGGGCTCGAACAGCCCCTTGTTGGTCTTAAATGCCGCCTTCCATTCATCTCCCTTTTTGATCCTGACATTATGATACCCCCATCTGATGTCCAATTTGGTGAACCATCTCGCCCCTTTCAGCTTATCCAGCAGATCGCCGATCAATGGCAGCGGGTATGAGTTTTTGATGGTTCCCTCGTTTAGATACCGATAGTCTTGGCACGGCATGAGGGCGTCGGAGTCCTTCTTTGCTACAAAGAAAAATGGCGACGCCATAGGAGATTTGGATGGGGTGATGTATCCTTTTCTCAGGTTATCATCGATGAATTCGTCCAATTTCTTCTGTTCTGCTGGGGTGATGGGGTAGACCTTGCAGTCCTTCGGGATGAAGTCTGGTTTGAGTTCGATCGCGTGATCCCACGGTCTCGATTCGGGAAACCTTTCCGATGCTGCCTTTTCGAACACGCTTCAATATTCCTTATACTCATCGGGGAGCAGGTCATCGAGTGACTGTTTCTCTTTGCCATCCTCCTTCTCGTGAGCGAGCCTCTGCGAGACGGAGGTTTTGGCTCGGATGTGGGTGGTATGGGAGAAGACAAATCTGCCGGTTGATCGAGATCGAGTGATGCGCACGATGTGCCTGAGGCGCTTACTGCGCATACATGTGGTATACACATTCCCAAGTCATGTGACATCCTTATTATTATGTATATAAGGAGAACCTGTACCGTAGTAGGAATACAGTGTTCTTACCTCTACTAAACCCTAGCCCTAAGACTAACTAAACCCCAGGTAGGTTACAAGGAACATGTCGTCTCTTCCTCTGTGCAGCGTATGTAGTCTGCTCCAACAGGTTATGGGCCCTGCTGGGCACGTTGCGAACGCGCCTTAACTGGCTGCGAACGATGTTGACTTCATTGTCTCCAAATTGTAACCTTGCGCTCTTTGTGAGCTGCATTGCACTCTCTGCGAGCTGCATTTAAAAACCTAGGTTGACTAGGGTTAACCACTCTGAAGGAGTGTTTTTGCCTGAGAATATGGAACGTGTTTTCTTGAATAGAAGAACTGATTGAGCACTTTTACCAGCTGCCACTACAACATCATGTCTTCAACTCTTGAAAAACTCGTACAAACTTTCGACGGCTCTAACTACATTCAATGGGCCGACTCAATGAAGGTGTGGCTCAGGTCTCAGGGCCTCTGGCAAATAACTAGCAGGATGGAACTAAAACCACCCATGGCGCCTCCTTTGACGGCGACAAACGCTGCACTGGTAGCGGCAGCTAATGCCAAGCTCCAGACCTGGAACAATAAGAATGACCAGGCAATTGGTAGCCTAGTGCTCTGCCTGGCCCCCTCTATTCGGCAGCGTGCCAACACCAAGGACACTGCTGAGGAGGTATGGGATCTCATCCGCACCGACTATGGTGTGGACGGCCCCTCTCAAGTCTTTTCAGACTTTAGGTCCGCTATAACGATCAAGATTCTGGCTGCGAATCCCGCGCCGGAGATCGCCAGAATGGCCGACAAGTTTGAGCGCCTCACGGCTGCCAATGTCGCCATCCCTGAACTAGTGCAGGCCATGATCTTACTTGCTGCGATGCCGCGCGAGTTCGATTCATTGTCCTCAATGGTCCTTAACACGACCGCCACTAGAGCCTTGACGTTTAAACATGTCAAGGACTCCATTGTCGCTGAAGCCTCACGCCGCACGGCAGTTGGGAAGCCCGCTGGCCAGCCTCAGGCCACCAAGCTTTCTGCTGTCAAGCGCAAAGGGGGAAACCCCAAATGGCAATCTCAGGGCAACAATGGAGAATTGTCCCGAAAACGTGGACGACGTGGGGACAGAAAGACTAAGGAGGAGAAGCCAAAAGAGAAACATACCCACCTCGCCTCACAAGCCTCTACCACCATAAATGGTAATGGCACCATCATACCACCGATGCCGCTCATACAGCACATCGAGCACACTCCCACAAGGGATCCTCGCCGCCGACCGCCTGCACAGGCATATACGGGCGTGACCTCCTCTCGCTCGGTTTACGCCGAGTACCAGCAAGCTCGAGACACCCTCGAGCACATGCAACTTCCGCGCAGTGCGAAAAATCTGCGACCGCTGGAAGAGCACCTTACGGTGCGAGAAGGTAAGAGAAGGAGGATAGAGCCAGAAACCGAGGCTATGATCGAGGAGGTAGAAGACGATACCATCTCCCTCGGATCAGAACCGCCGGCAACTGACGAGGAAGTGTGGAAGATCGTCGACGAGATGCTCATCGATGAACCCCTTGACACAGGGGCGTATGATGATAGGTCAGTCCTTTTCCCTGCCACAAGCACAAGGATTAAAATTCCTATGAATACAGTGAACTTTTCATGTGAAATTTTACCGCTATTAAATGTATCATGGAATTATGTACATCTTAATATATGTGTTATGTGTGCAAGTGGAAAATGTAAGAGAGGTGCTGACTGGATCATGGATTCAGGTGCATCAAAACACTTCACTGGTGAAATTAAAGATTTTGCTTCTTACGAGCCTTTACCGAGAAAGGACTCTACCCTGGTTCAAACAGCCACGGGTACTACTCATATAGTAGGGAAAGGAGCAGTCTTCATTAGACACCAGGTAGTATGTCATGGGAAGTCAGAGACGCGTGAAACGCGATTATACCCCGTCTACTACATACCCGACTGTAATGCTCGATTACTGTCAATGGGCGTCTTCTTACAAGACGGAAGTGATGTGCATGGTTCCTCCGCACACATTTCATTTTTTAAGCAAGGAAACCCAATTATGGATTGTGTCCCTCTTATGAAACGTGACACTATTTATTGGGCTCGGACTCATATATTGAGCACCAGGGGAATCAATGTCGCGACAATATATGTCGCAGACTACTCGACTTGGCATAAGCGACTTGGACACCCATCCAAAGAGGCGCTAGGGAAGATGCCTAATAGCACCATAAAATTCCCAAGGAATTTAATTATTCCTAAAGACAAAATTATATGTCCAGGGTGCACTGAAGGGAAAATGACCTCAAAATCGTTTCCCGAATCAGATTCACGTGCAGAAAAACCCTTTGAATTAATACATTCCGATCTGAAGGAACTCCCAGTACTATCGTACCATAAACATAAATACTTTATTGTATTTCTGGATGACAAAACGTCACATATCTGGGTCCAATGCCTTAGAAAGAAATCTGATGCTGCTGCGGCCATCAGACAATTTCGGGCAGTGGCTTTGACACAGTATGGCGCTACAATCAAGTGCTGGCGTGTTGATCCAGGGGGGGAGTTCAAGGATCGTGAGCTACAAAATGTGCTCAAGGACTTTGGCATCAAAATAGAGATGTCTGCACCACACATGCACCAACAGAATGGACGCGCAGAGTGTGCCATAAGGACAATAATGGAAAAGTCGCAAACCCTGCGATTTACTGCATGTCTACCACAATCATGGTGGGAATTTTGCATTGAACATGCAACACACCTATACAACCGAACCCCGATAAGGCGCCTGAAATGGCTGACACCGGTTGAGGACCTGACAAAGGTCCGCCCAGATCTAAACGATCTGAAGGTTTTTGGTTGTAGTGCTTACGTCTACCTACCCAAGGAGAAGCGTCCAAACACATTGGCTCCTTGATCGGAGTTGATGACGTACCTTGGATTAGAAGATGGCATTAAAGCATACCGTTTCATGCGACCTAGTGGTGCAATATTCATTGGTGCTACGGCACTATTTGATGAAACGTTGTTCCCATGCTGTCCCGGAGCTAAGACTCCTGCCAATACAGACCTTGGTGATTTTCCACCTCCAGAACCAGAAGATGATGACCACTCATCTGGAACGGATGGCGATGATTCTATACCGCCACAAGATCTGCCCCTTCCTCCATCATCAGAAAATGATGATGATGATGTACCAAGTGAGCAAAAGGCACATGATGATGTGACAAATGCTCCTCCTCCGCCGCCTCCAGTAACCACTGAGGACTTTCGTCCAAGACGTGATGATCAACAGGAATGGCAGCAATTGCCCCGTCGATCAGGCAGGCAGAGGAACATCCCAAACCGTCCTGGCAATACCTATGGAGAGAAGCGACTCCCCTCTGACATAGAGAGAGACATTGCACGTGATCGATATTGGAAGAGATCTGTGGGTCAAGATTCGGATCATAACCGAACACGACCACAAACTCAACAGAAAGAACCGGTTGCTGGACCGAGTTCGGCACCCCACGAGAGTGTGCCCGATTCCAATGATCAAGAACATGATCACCCAATGGGGGAACCGGATGAAGCAGGTTATATTAAAAAGATAACCAAGGAAGGAGGAGATAAGCTTATTCACTGGCTGTTGTCAAAAGCAGTCAAACCATCGAGCGAAATAAGCCAAGTTCCAAACCAATTTCACGATATTGCGCGCCTACCACGGCAGCAGCAACGTGAGTGGAAACAAGCTTGTCATGAAGAATTAGAGGCTCTTCGTAAGCGACAAGTCTATGACATCGTCGATCTTCCACATGATCGAAAAACGATCAAAAATAGATGGGTTTTCTCCGTAAAATCGGATGGAAGAAAACGAGCTAGACTCGTGGCCAAAGGCTTTTCACAAGTCGAAGGCGTTGACTTTGATGAGATTTTCTCACCGGTAGTCCGCTACAAGACCGTACGCCTCATGTTTGCACTTGCATCTCTGGAAGGCATGTATATGACCGGCCTAGATGTAAAAACTGCATTTTTGTATGGCAAACTAGATGAGGAGATCTATATGGATCAACCCGAGGGTTTCAGACTCGAGGGAAAAGAGCGCAAAGTGTTGCGCTTATGCCGAGCATTGTATGGCCTTAAACAAGCCTCACTTGCATGGTGGAAAGAGCTAGAGGCATTTATGCGCACCATTGGGTTCGTGCACGCCAGCTCCGATGCCGGCATTTTCATACACAAGGATCCTAAAACAGGCAGCATTGTTATTGCACTCGTCTATGTTGATGATGGCTTGTTCATGGGGAAGAACAAGAAACTTGTGGATGAAAAGAAAAATGCTTGTCTAAAGCATTGGGAGTGCCGTAGTACTGAAAAAGTCATGGAATTCTTAGGCATGCGCGTCACCCGGACCGCTGCAAAAATCAAACTCGATCAAACAGAATATCTCGCCAAAGTGCTTGAGGTTCGAGATGACAAATGCCAAAATTGCCCCCACTCCGCTCCCGACTGGCTACAAACCGTCGGAAAACACAGCGACGCCAAGCACGGCGCTTAGATCGAAATATCAATCTGTGATCGGATCTTTATTGTATCTGATGCTCGGAACGCAACCTGATATCGCTTACGTGGTAATCAAGATGTCGCAATTCTCTGCTAATCCTAGCCAAGAACATCTAGACAAAGCAATGTACATAATGTGCTATCTGGTGGAAACCCAGAAGTACAGTATAGTCTATGATGGAGAGAAATCCGAGGGGCTACAGGCCTTCACAGATTCTGATTGGGCAGCTGACACAGTCAAGCGCCGATCTACAACGGGTTACTTTGCTACTCTAGCGAGTGGCATTGTGTGCTGGCAGTCCCATTTACAAAAAACTGTAGCACTGTCATCCACAGAAGCCGAATATATGGCTCTCTCTGACACTTGTCGGCAGATAGTGTGGATAGAGTCCTTATTCCAGGAACTCGGATATATCTTGAATCGTGTACCAATCTGCGCTGATAATCAAGGATCCATCTTCATTGGATCAAATCCAGTCCAGGAAAGGAGGACTAAACATATAGACATTCGCTACCACTACACGCGTGAATGCATTGAAAAAGACAAAGTCACGGTCGTTTTCATTCCTGGAAGTGATAATCCGGCTGACATGTTCACCAAGAACCTTGGCGCCGTCCTTTTCAGGAAATTTAGAGACTCTCTCGGAATTACTTTCGAGATTCAAACTTAGCTGCTTAGAGCGCTGTACAGTTTGAGGGGGGGTGTTGAAATTAATTCCCTTGATGCATGCTGTATACATGAGGCGATACATGCAGCATACACATGTTACTGCGCTTACTGCGCATACATGTGGTATACACATTCCCGAGTCATGTGACATCCTTATTATTATGTATATAAGGAGAACCTGTACCATAGTAGGAATACAGTGTTCTTACCTCTACTAAACCCTAGCCCTAAGACTAACTAAACCCCAGGTAGGTTACAAGGAACATGTCGTCTCTTCCTCTGTGCAGCATATGTAGTCTGCTCCAACAGACCAGAGCACATTTATGCAGACAGTCAAGGAGTGAATCATATCATCAATGAGACATGGACAGCAGATTGGTGGTGGAATACCCAGGTGAGTGTAAAATTATATATCATCTTGACAGCGTGGCATATGCAGAGTTTGATTACAGAGAAAGTTACCAATGGGCATGACAGTTGCTCTTATCATTCTTGCTTCGGATAAGACTCAGCTGACCTAATTTCAAGGTGGCAAAATGGCATGGCCAGTTTATCTTACCCTTGGGAACCTCTCAAAAAAGAAACACTGTGAGGTTCATGTGAAGCGTTAGCTCTAAGTCATTGCCTGCATAATAAGTTGTACACACAACACTACTAGGTGTCTGTGAATGTTGCTGTACTCATTGGTTATCTTCCAGTTTTGAAACTGCAGTGCTTCAATGAAGACTCACGCTCAGTGGCTGGATATTGACTGTTCTACCAATGCATGACTGAAATGCTAAAGCCACTCATTGATGCAGAAAAGAATGGTGTCGAGATGGTGTGCACAGATTCATTTATTCATTGTAACCAACTTTCCTGAACAATGTTTGGTTGCATGCTACAAAGAAAGTTATTGTCCACATTGTAAGGTCAGTTCCGATAATCGAGGTGATTTAGCAGATTTTGGTTGGTGGGATGTTGATGAAACCATGTCAGTGTTGGAACAAGACAGAGGAAAGGAACAAAGTCCCCACAAGCATTTGAAGACCTTGGTTTACACACAATATATGAACTATTCTGGAGATATCTTCCCCATACCAACATCTTTACCTGCTTCACACCTGATCTATTGCACCAACTTCATAAGGGTGTATTCAAGGACCACCTTGTCAAATGGTGTACCAGCATCATTGGGGCCAACGAGATCAATAAATGTTTCAAAGCTGTGAGTGATTATCCGGGATTGCGCCACTTCGAGAAGGGGATATCATCTGTATCGCAATGGACGGGACAGAGCACAAGGAGATGCAAAAGGTGTTTGTTGGTGTGATAGCAGGGGCAGTCAATGATGAGGTGCTTACTGTTATATGCACCGTTATTGACCTCATCTATTATGCACAATTCCAGTCTCACATGATGAAAACACTCGTGGGTCTCCCAGAAGTCACTTGAAATATTTCATGTGCATAAGGATATCTTCATTCAGCTAGGAGTATGTGAACATTTTGACATACCCAAGCTACACTGCTGAGCATCCAGCACTACCTTGATGCCATTCTCGCTCTTGGACCCACAGACGGATTCAACTCAGAAAACCCTGAGAGCCTCCACATTGATCTTGCAAAGGAGGCATATCATGCAAGTAACATGTGTGACTACATGGAGCAAATGGCAGTCTGGCTTCAGTGTCAAGAAGCGGTTTCTTTGTGCATATCATACCTCTTATGGCACTATCCAGCATTTAGCATCACTGGCACAGATGACTCTGTTGACATGGACGAAGATGGCGAATTCGCTACAGCCGCTGGCATTTCCACTGCTGAGTCTCCTCTACCCATTACTGGGCATGTTGCAAAGCGGCCTGCTTTTGCAAATCGGCTGATACCAGAACTTGAAGCTCTATATGGTGCCATCGGCTTTCTACCTGCGTTCTCTGAGTTCATCTGGTATCACGCTCCATGCACCTTCACGCCCTCAAAATATGATCGATTCGATGTTTACAATCAAATTTCCATCATCTTACCTTTCAACCACCACATCAGTCTCACCCAACGGTTGAAGACCAGAATCTGAACAACTCCAGCTCGAGATGCCTGTGGATGCTGCCCTGCTGTTCCCGCACACTTTGACACAGCTCTTATCATTGAAGACCCTAAAAATTATATCCCATCATCATCATTCCAAGGCAAGTTGTGAATTGAGATTCTGGCTGGTTCTCACCTGACTCCTTGTCAACTTCTATGAACAGGGCTCCGTGTTGCACAAGTTCGTGTGCTTTTCAATCTCCCACCTCACTTTGGTCAACTTTCTCAGCCTCTCACATATGTGGAGTGGTTCACACCTCTAGGCAACCCTGACCTGATTACTGGCATGCATCTGATGAAACGTTCCACGCGTGCACATTGTCGAAACGCTGAAATCATCTTTGTCAATCGCATAGTTCGAGGTTGTCATTTAATGGGGAAAGCTGGTAGAAAGATAGATTGCAGCTGGACTACAGATAATGTTTTGGAGAAAGCAACATCGTTTTGGGTCGACCCTTATCATCATGTGGATACATTTGTTGTTACACAACCAATACATTTATCAGGGTAACATCTCAGGCCGTTCACTGGTAAGTAAATGTTCACTGGCATGTGTACTTATACATAGTAGTGGTTGTAGAATGTAAAGCCTACTACGACTACAGAGAATATAAAGTTTACTAGCACAACTATTATGCGCTAGGAGGCACCTGCTTCTGGATGCATGGGATTGTTTACTCACGCGACCTCTTCGTGAGCTGGCAACCTTTGACAACCATTCGGACAACCCTATTGCAACTGCTTTCTACGCTCATCAAACTCCTATCCTTATCTACCGCTGTAGCCAATGCCTTATTACACGACATGAAAGGGTTCAGAACAGTTCCAGAGACTAATATTTCCCCGTGCACCCACCGCAAACATGTTCTCAAAGCTACGAGACTAACGTGGTTTGGGAGCATGTGTACGCGCAGGAGCACGTCTCATTATGTAATGTAGGGTTCGTTTTTGCATCAAATCCAATAATCTGATCAAAACTCTTCAGTAACGTATGCTACATTTCAATGGCACGTGCAACATACACCCGAAGGGGATGATGCACTCTCGACGATGATTGAGTTTATCAGCCGACACTCCCTTGACCTGTCGCGGGTATTTATGGTAGCTTCGGTCACTTCCCTGTGCGGCATGTCTTGAATCATGCGCTGAACCGCAGTTTCACCCTGGGGCTGCACCATACGTCAACTTCAACAAACCCCTAATGATGAACAACAGAAATTGGGATATATCAGCTTGCATTATGATATTCTGTTCTTCTCAAGTCTGCATTATCTCAATACTGAACTTCTGCCATCTTTTGCAACCTTTGATCTTAACACATTTCGAAGTTCTGCGCCTCTCGTCTATTGGGCTTCACTACACATATCCTTCTACTTCCTATCCCCTTCTTAATCCGTCTGTTCTCGTTCCTCCTCACAATGTCACGCTCCTCGTTCTCCATATCGGTCAAGGCGTTTTTCAAGAATGAAAAGGCACTTGATGTCATTCATTCATTCTTTACGGCACATGCTGATAAATTGCTTGTTGTAACAGAAATTCAAGCCTTCGTTGTGTATGCCGTTCGTTTCGTTGACACCCCCTGCCAATCTCGTAGTTGCTTCGACACCTGCGCAACAGGAACCAGTGAGTAATGCACCTCACACCTGCGTTGCGTGATCTCATTGGTACCTCCAGAAAATGGATGATATCTCTGTCTTTTCCTCTGTATTGCACGACTACCTGGACCCTCACGTTCCCGTCGTCTGGAGATTTGTTCGTTACAGTCTTCATGATCAGGCATATCGCTCTTCTTTCCTTCATTATACGCACTCCCTCTAACAGTTTCATTATATGTAGACCAAGGAATCTGCTGCACTTCGTACCCTCGTCGGTTCTACGTTTGGACAGATTGACATAACTTCTAATCGCCCTGCACCTGAACCCGATCAGCAAGGCAACGAGTTTGTGAACTCCTCTACCTCGACCCTTGTTACCCCTTCCCGCGTCCTCCGACTCTTCGATCTTCATATCCTGCACACGCTGGGACAAGGCACTTTCGGCTGTGTCTACTCAGTTAGAGACAAGGTCACGAATGCAACGTTGGCATTAAAGGTTATGAAGAAGACTAGGCTCTCGAAGGCGGGCTCTGAGCTTGCCGTTTCAGAGCAGAGAATTCTTAGGAAGATGCAGGGGTCCCCTTGGTTTTTGTCTCTAGAGGCGAGCTTCCACGATACTGAGAATTTTTACTTGTTGATGGTACATATTTCGTCATTTATTCTAGCATCTTTTCATAAAATTTACAACTTCTCTACCCTGTCGAGCTCGACAAGGAAATATTGCGCTGCGGCCGGTTAAGCCCTGACCGTGCGCGATTTTATATGTGTGAATTAGTTCGTTGTCTTTTCTTCTTATATCTCGAACTGTGCTGACACACCATCAGTTAGTAGCGGTCACCGCCCTGCACGAGCTCGGAATCGTCCATCGGGACATCAAGCCAGCTAACCTCCTGATCGATCGCGAAGGCCACATCGTCATAGCCGACTTTGGAGTGGCAAAGGATTTCGAGCTAGCGCCTATGCTTCCCGAGCGGTTGGCCCTACCTTCCTGATGAGGTGTACAGCGAGGGTCTTCAACCACGAGACCCTACTCTCCTGCATTTCGTATCCCAGACACGGTGCGTATCACTTCAGGAAATGGCGCCTGAAGTCCATCGTGGAGAGTGGTATTCGTTTGGGGTGGATTTATGGTCGGCAGCAGTTACTCTCTACTGGATGCTGACGGGGCAAGTCAGTTTTTCTTCGTTGCATTCTTAGGGCTTCAATTCCTAGTTGACACCTTATTTCCAGTCTCCCTGGTATTCTGAACAGGATGAAGAATTAACACGGATGGTGTGTAAAGACCCCTTGGTTTTTGATCCCTTTGACAACGTCGAGGAAGTGGCACAGGATTATTTGAGATGGGTACGCTTTGTAATACATATCGTACGTCGTTGACGCAGTTCTCAGATGCTTGAGAAGAGACCGAAAGACCGGTTGAGCGCTCATCCTACGATGTTCCACCATAAGTACTTTGACGGCATGTAGGTTTTCCTCGGGTCTTCTTCCACACCTCGGTGTGCTGATACTTATATTAGTAACTGGGACCATGTGAAGAACAGGACCTACAACCCGCCCTGGGTCCCTGATGAGCTGTGCCAGCATTCCACCCTCGGGCCGGCTGATCACATTGTTCCTGGCATTCGCTATGCCTCCTCTACCGACCCCGATCCCGGATTTTCATATACCTCAGAGAAGCTTGTTGCTGCTACGAAGCTGGATGATACTCCGATCTTTACCATCGCCAAGGAGAACATGGAAGCCAGCTCCCTTTCTCAGCCAGCACCCACATTGCTCATGGCAGGACTTGTTCAGCCAGCCACAACAATTTGGTTCGCTGGGTACTTCTAATTGTGCCTTGTCGCCCTGTTCTATCGTCCGACCTGCCAATCCTAGTCCTCCTCCTACACCTGTGGCCCGGACGGCTGTTGGACCTGGTATATCGGTGGAATCCGCCAAGAGCAGTGTTCAGCACGTCTTCACCGGGTTCCAGAAGCGTAAATTGGTTTCGAACTCGTCTCCTTCCCAATCGCCATCTGCTAGCTCGATTACTCTAGCCCGACTGCCCGATACAAGCTTTTCTGCCGCGAAGTTATCCATTATTGAAAATGCCAGCAATAAGAGTGCGGGGTCTGATGCACAGTCTGATTTAAGCCCCTCGTACATAATGCGAGGGTCAAGTACTGCTAAAAAAAAGCAAAGCACTCGTGCCAATACAAGTTGTGTCTGATGGTTCACTGCACCGAAAACTTGTACTCACATGCTGCCCATGTATAGTAAGGTGATTCATCGGTGCGAAAATAATAGTCGCTAAGCTTGGTGTGAGCCTCAACAAGCCCAGTCCTCAGTTGAGATGGAGCCGAGTCTGGGAGTTCCCGCAATATAGAGGACACATGGTCTTGAAGACCTCGGAAGATAGCATGAAAAGTCGATAGCATTGGTTCCTTCGTTTTGGACATCTCAGTTGTAGCAGATTGAAATGCTTTCAGCCACCCAGCCACCTGAGATATCGCTTCCCAATCATTTGGATCAAGCTCAAGGGCTCGAAGATCATGATTATGCCCAACAAAGTCATCAATCTCTTTAGCAAAGTCTAAGGCTCGACCTGAAGATGATGAGGAGAGTATTAATATACATCAGAATAACTTAAAACAGTGACATACGCATCATTTGATGGGTTGAGGACCATTGCGTCCTCACATCCAGAGTTAATATTAAGGATTGTTGGCGGGTAGGGCCATTCCGACCACGCAGTGATGCCTCAAGCTGGTTGAACCAAGCTTGTTTGCACTGTGGGCTGGATCTAATGGCACGGATGATCTTGCATAGCTGAAAAAGACACTAACTGATCATGTGAACACAAACAACTTGCTAATGAAAGACCTTGTCAACAGCGGGCAAGATCTTGCCTGATGCATCTAAAGTGAGGGTTACATCATTCAGTTGGTCTCCATCATCCTGGACAGCAGCGTCATCGTGTACACGACTGAGAGGAGCAGTAGTTGAATCCTGATAATTACCATTCTGCATGGTCACTTTCTGGGCTTCACTCTTAGAAATGGCACCAATTGCTTCTAACAGCTGAGGCATATTGAGTTGAGAATGTGGGAAATGACATTAACTTACTTTTACTGCTGTGAGGTGGATCATATGTGGCATGCATCGCAGCTGAGCCCATGTAGCATTAAGCTTAATCCCCTCCGATGCTGCCCGTTCTTCAATACTATCAACCATCATATCATTATTAGAAGCATTTTCAAGCATAAATGCGAAGACCTGATGGTATAATCAGTATTTTACAAGTTATAACAGAAACCTGAAATTGCCGTACTCGTTTTTCAAGCCCATATCGCTTAAGTGTTTCCCATACAGCCTCTGCCATATTTTTGCCTGAATGCTCTCCAATGAGCTCTCTAAAATCAATGAGCAGTTCTTCTGCAAGTGAACAAAATAAATAAATAGCTTGAAAAGAATTCACGAGCATTACCAAGGTGGCCGTGCTTGTCCACATAATGCGCCACAATCACGAGAAATGCATAGTTGTTACTAGACGTCCAAGCATCAAGTGAGAAGCTAATTTTCCCTGGGACCTCATTCTAGGATAATCAAAAAATAAAGATTATATCATCTAGCACATGTTATGCTCACAGCAAACATCTCTTTGGTCGCCTCGACACTGTCGTCCCCCATCTTCATTATTCTATGCCTGATAGCATCTTGGTGGGGAGTTTTGAGATTGGGAACCAGATGGTGAGCATATGTCAGCATGTCTGTCACTGACGAGACCGATAAGAAGTTTCACACAGTGCACTATTTGGACAGCGACACTGCAGACACTTGGAAACTGCTACCGTAGTATAGCACGATGCACAACTATGGTGCATTCAAAGATGCTGTCCTAAAGCTTTATCCTGGCTCTAGGGATGGCAGTAAATGGAGTATTAGTGACCTGGACAAGCTTATTGGTGAGACTGCATGCATTGGCCTTGTAACTGCAGAAGAAATTGCACGCTATTACCGTGCATTTTTCAACATTAGTGAATACTTAGTTGTGCAAGGCATATTGGCATGCTATGACCAAAGCCACATGTTCATTAGGGTGTTTCGACCAGACCAGCTCAAGCGCATTTTGAGCCGCCTTGCAATTGCGGTACCGAATCAGCCTGCAAATGTGCCATACTCACTAGATGCAATATGTGATGTGATCGACTTTATCTTTGAGGGCCCAGCGCACTATTTCCAGCCACTTACTGGGCTCACAGCGCAAAACCCCGATATGTATGTGCCCTACTCAGCACCCAGCGCACCCATTTCCCAGCCACAACCTAGCACGCCCGCAGTCAAAGCAGAAGACATTTCAGTCTTATTCGAGTGCATGACACAGACGATAGTTACTGCATTGAGCGCATCATGCAGAGATGGCAGAAATGGCGTGCCTCACTCAAACAACGACAAGTGCAATGGTTGCAGTCAAACAGGGCACTATATCCCTGAGTGCGCTTCAATTGAGCACCTTATTAGCAAAGGAAAGTGTAGGCAAAATGCAGAAGGGTGCATCGTACTCCCAGGTGGTGCATTCGTGCCGTGTTCTATTCCAGGCAACTTCTTGGGCGAGCGCATCAAGGAATGGCATAAGCGCAACCCAGGGCAGATTGCCACTGGTCAACTTTCATCTAATACCAATTCGCAGCTCATCTACAATATAGCGCCTCGTCCAGCTCCAGCAGCACCTTTACAGTCAATGTATGTTGCCGCTTCAGTGCCTGCAGCAGATTATATGCAAAGCGCACCAAATGTGCAACTAACAAAGGAAGAGCACATTGATGTGCTTGAGCGGGAGTTGATGGCGCTTCGGAAGAGGCAAGTCTTCGACAGCGTTGAAATTCTGCAGTGCACACCGTGCAATACATCCAATCAAGAGAGCACACATTCTACAACCACAGACATTGCACCCGCTGACAGTATCAAGTCCCCAGCTTTGCAACCCGCTGTGAGCGCAACCAAGGCGCTTGATGCGATGCCCATACATCCCCATTCCAACATTCCTGAAGTGCATTTTGTGCCCGCAGCAGCAGATAAATTAGACGCACCAGTTAACACTTCCAAAGGCAAAGAGCCATCATACTGCACTGTCGTTCCCATTCAGAACCTGCAGATTGTCGATGATGTGTATGCGCGCGCCATGAAGGCGCCCTCCGTTATGGTTTCACATAAAGAGCTCCTATCCCTTTCACCCGATCTCAGGCAGTGCCATAGAGAACAAGTCACCCCAAAGCGCATTGCAGCTACCAGTGCAGAAGTGGTAGCTATCAACCTTGCAAGCGTTATGCCATTTGCACACTGCGATGTGCATGCGCCTTTGGCGGAAAATAAAGCGCTTAATGCGACACCTCCAGTTAGCGCAGCAATTGCAGCGCTGCTTCCTATTGTTTTGCAGGATCCATTTGAACAGTACCTCACCCATCTCCAGCCAGGCGAAGTTGAAAACCCAGATGTTTTGAAGGTTGCAAAAGAGTCGCATGCGCTTCGTTCCATTGATTTATTGATCGACAACCAAGAGTACTTTGAAGCTATCTTAGATCCAGGTTTGCAAATTATCGCAATGTCAGAAGCAGTCTGCCATCATCTTGGGCTTCAGTACGACCCATGCATTCGTTTATACATGCAATCAGCCAATGGAGAGGTAGATGAGTTGCTTGGGTTTGCACGCAATGTTTCCGCATGCATTGGAGATATCATTGTCTATGTGCAAGTTCATGTTATCCGTTCACCTGCTTACGATATTCTGTTAGAGCACCCCTTTGATGTGTTAACATGCTCTGTCGTGCGCAACTTTGCAGACAAAGCGCAAACAATTACGATCTGCGATCCAAACATGGGCACCATCTCCACCATTCCAACAAAGCCTAGGGGAAAGCTGTGCCATTTCTTACCAGCTCCAGCAACACCGCACTTTGCTATTCAGCATAACCCGCAAAGAAATTTTTGCCAGGCTTCGAGGAATTGATCTCAGACCAAGGAGAAGCTGCCACTATCATAACATTTGACTCTGATACCCATGTTTCCATGTTTGTGCTTATTCCATTCTCTGCTTCTGTTCCTTCGACCTCTATTATCTCTCAACTCTACCTATCCCAGTGTACCAACAGTCATGCGCAGGCGCTCTTAAATTCGATTGACCCTGTGGCGCTTATTCCAGCCGCATTTCTGAAAAGTGCACACGCGCGCACAACTTTTATTGATTTGGCGGTGCGCACACTGCAAAAGGGCATAGTAACCAAGAAGAAGTATAAACTGGTTGCTAGAAAAGGCAAGCCAGTTATTGTGCCCATCCCAAACGAATTCCACATCGAGTGCAACATTATAGGCGATCCACTAGCAGCACTTCCTGTGCTTTTACCAAACCTGCCACCATTTACCCCGACCAGGCACTATACTGAAGAGCGCATGCAAGTGCTCCAGGAGCACTACACCGATTTCCTATTACCAGAGGAGATGAAGGTTTTACACCACTTGATGTCTTTGCAAAATGAAGCCTTTGCATGGAGCGATGAGGAGCGCGGCAACTTCAAGACCACGTTCTTTCCCCCAGTAGAAATCCCAGTTATTTCGCACACCCCTTGGATAGAGTGCAACATCCCCATTCCACCAGGCATATACGACGAAGTTTGCGCTATTATTCGGAAGAAAATAGACTCAGGCATTTATGAGCGCTCAAATTTGGTGTATAGATCACGCTGGTTCTGCACACTCAAGAAAGATGGAAAAGCGCTGTGCATCGTACATAGCCTCGAGCTGCTTAATCACATTACCATTGAACACTCCGGCGTCACCCCTACACCTGAGCACCTTGCAGAGCAGTTTGCGGGGCGCGCATGCAGCGCTGTCCTTGATCTATATGTGGGATACGATGAGCACTTAATCAAAGAATCATCGCGTGACCTTATGACATTCCAGATGCCATATGGCGCAATGTGCCTCGTTACATTGCCAATGGGTTGGACAAACTCAGTACCAATCTTCCATGATGATGTGTGCTATATCCTGCATCCAGAGATTCCGGATTACACTGTTCCCTATATCGATGATGTCCCAGTCAAGGGGCCTTCAAAGCGCCACATTTTACCAGATGGCTCATGCGAAGTGCTCACTGCGAACCCTAGCATAAGGCGCTTTGTGTGGGAGCACCTCCAGAACGTGAACCGCATTGTGCAGTGCATGAAATATAGTGGCAGCACTTTCTCTGGGACAAAATCCACACTGTGCACTGAGAACTTCATCATTCTTGGCCATTATTGCACACCAGAAGGTAGAAAACCCGAATGCAACAAGGTAGATGTTATCTGCAATTGGGGCGCATGCCACACGCTGTCAGAAGTGCATGCATTCTTGGGAACAGTCGGTTTAATGTGCATTTATATCCACAATTATGCGCACCACGTTAACGCACTCACAAGGCTTACGCGCAAGGACGCTCCATTTGAATGGGGCCCAGAGCAGATAGTGGCGCAAAATGACATCAAGCAAGCAGTACTAGAGTGTCCTGCACTACAACTGATTAATTATTCCTCAGAACTCCCTGTTATCCTTGCGGTCGACACTTCCCAGATAGCGGTCGGCTTTTACCTTTGCCAGCAAAAGAGCACAGATGCAAAAATGCACATTTACAACTGGTTCGGCTCGATTATGCTCAACGACAGAAAAGCATGCTTTTCACAACCGAAGCTAGAGATCTATGGGCTTTACCACGTGCTGCGCAATTTGCGCCTTTATATTATAGGTGTGCGCAACTTAATTGTGGAGACTGATGCACGCTATATCAAGGGCATGCTACAAAACCCCGATATCCTACCATCCGCCCGCTAGCATTAACCAGTGGATTGTATCAATCCTTACATTCCACTTTACACTCATGCATGTTAGGGGAGTGGTGCATGGTCCAGATGGGCTTTCACATCGGCCAAAGCAGCCAGAGGACTTAGAAGGAGAAGAGGATGAAGAGTTTGAGGATTGGATTGATGCGCTACATGGCTTTATGCATGCGATACGTCCCATTTCACAGTCCTTTGAAGCGCAAGCACTCATGCTAATGCAGCCAGAGCCAAGCACAAACGTGCAAAATGCATGCAATAGTGCGCTTATTTACGACGATGACTATAGCCAAGTTCCAAGGAGCACAACAGCAGATGCAGAGGATGAGAAGTTAGATTTGGTGTGGATTTGGATGGATACCCTATTGCGCCCTAGCGACTTCACAGATTCCAAGTACAGCGTGCTCGTGCACTACGTGGGCGCGTTTTTCAAAGACAAGACATGCCTATGGAAGCGCAATGTGCATGGTGCTCACCAGCTTGTTATTTGGCAGTCTAGACGCTTACCGATATTGCGCGCTATCCACGACAACATTGGACACAAGTGCTTTTACATGACGTGCTCCATGTTGCTCGAGCGCTTTTGGTGGCTGCACGTTATGGATGACATTGTTTGGTTCGTGTGCACTTGTCATATTTGCCAGATCCAGCAAACACAGAAGGTTCTAATACTGCCAGTCATCGCAATGCCTGCGCCTCTCTTCAGTAAAGTTTATATTGATACGATGCACTTACCAGTATCAGCAGGGCAGCGCTATATCGTCCAAGGGCATTGCTCGCTTGCGACTTGGCCAGAATTCTGTGGGCTCCCTAAAGAAAATGCGAGCGCACTTGGCGATTGGATGTTTCAAAACCTCATCTGCAGATGGGGCATGTTGTGCAAGATAGTTACTGATAATGGCAGGCCATTCATCAAAGCACTAGCCTATCTCAGTAAGCGCTACCATATCAATCACATCCACATATCTGGCTATAACTCATGTGCTAATGGAATTGTTGAGCACACACACTTCGATGTGCATCAAGCACTTATCAAAGCCACAGATGGAGTAGAATCAAAGTGGTTCGGTGCACTGTACTCAGTCTTTTGGGCAGAATGCATCACAGTTCGGAAGTGCCTTGGCATCTCACCATACTTTATTGTGACAGGGGTGCAGCCTCTAATCCCTCTCGATATCATTGAAGCGACATACCTTAACCCACCCCCAGATTCTATATTCTCCACCACAGACTTGATCGTGCGGTGCACGCACGCATTGCAAAAGCATCCAGAAGACTTAGCATGCATCCATTCCTGCATCTATGCAGAGAGGCACAAAGTGGCGCTCCATGTCGAGAAAGCACACTCAAAAACCATCTGCAGTTTCGACTTCCAGCGTGGCGACTTAGTCCTTATGTGCAACACAGCAATCAAGAAGAGCCTTAACCGCAAAATGTGCGTGCATTATCTCGGTCCTCTAGTTATAGTGTCGCGCAATCGCGGTGGTGCATATATCATTTGTGAACTCAATGAGACAGTATTCGACAGGCCAGTAGCCGCGTTCCACCTACTGCCATACCACGCATGCAAGTCCATTGCGCTTCCTGACATAGTGCTCGATATCACTACAATGCGGTTAAGGGAGATGGAAGAGTCCATAGTAGTGGACACAGAAGACGAAGAAGCAGTTGATGAAGAAGAAGCGCAAGGAGATAGCACTGAGGATGAAGAAAGTGCCAATGAGGTGCACAACTAGCACTCTGCGTGCACCACTATGAATACTTCACCTTTTTATATGTACACTTTGCTTTCTTTCATTTTTTTACATTACCTTTTTCCTATTCGCGAAGTCGCATCTGGACATGTTCCGTGATTGTGCAACCCATGGGTTTTACCAGCCATGATGATCTACTGAGCCTTTCCCATTTTTTAAACTTTGTCATATGGCGTGCACTTCATTTTATCTCTTACTCATTTATTGTTGGACATGGTCAATATCTCAGTTGGGAGGAGGAAAGTGATGGTTGGACGATTTTTCCACACCCCTTTGTGTTTGCGCATTTTTGCGCTGGTGCGTGTTTTTTTGTGTGCTTGACATTTCTTGCTCGAACATTGCTTATATTATCTCTTTTCCCTCACATATATTATTTGGACTTACAAATTTCGTTTTATGGGACCATGGAAGCATGCACACAGGTTGGCGCAAAGTGCGCACATTTGCATGTGCATGCGCACTTCACCGCTTCGGAGCGCATCATGCGTATCACAGGCACAACAAAGAGATTGATTGATACACTATCTAAAACTTATACAGGCGAGCAGCTATTCAAGGGACCCCAGGAACTCCAAGCACTCCGAGGCTGCATCCAGTTCTGCCTTAGCATCCACCTCCACTTGCTCCATGCTGTGCAACCAGCTCTTAGCGACCTCTAACTTGACGAGCAACCTTTGGACGTCTTCTTTAAGGTGATCATGCATGGCACCCAAGACTGCGACCACCGAGTGGCATTGCGCTAAGTCGAGCACCTCAACATCCTGGCCTTGGTAGACTGCGTCCCCTGAGGTGTTTCCCGATCTGGTTTGGCGCGAGGATTGTGTGTGCGCACTTGCCTGGCGAATGGTAAGGCGGCGTGGCCTTGGGGGCACTTGCAACGGGGAAGGGGGCGCGTTTTCGACTTTGCGGCACTTCAATGTGCACTCTTTCGAGGGGCTGATGAGCCCTGCATCGCTCTCATTGCCCTTGTCAGTTTGCGATGCGCCTTTGAAATAGTTAGCGCAGCATGGAAGGAGGATGAGAAAAAGACACACCAGAGCACCCAGTAGCCGCTTTCCTGCCTCTAGAAGTCACACACAGCTGTGCGAGGGTGCGCTTCATCCATTCACACTTTCTCTTACCCTTTGCGCATGGGGCGCACCATTTTCCATTGACAGAGGTGCACCTAGCTGGTTGGCCCATGCGGTGGCAGTTATCACACTAGCATAGAAAAGGGGAACGGTTTAGTGAGTTTGAAGCATATCCAAAGAAACTTACTGGTCTGCTATTAGTGTTGGAGGTGGCGCCAATGCCACTCAGTGGTGGCACTTCAACATATGTGCATTGCCGCGTTGTGCACACTGGGTGCACACTTGCACCTTCATCCACACTGGCGCTCTCATCACTCTGCTCGCTCTCCCCTTCACTCATCACCCCACTCTCCCAAGACTCCCCAGTTCCTTTGCCTACAACCTCAGCATCGGTAGCTCCAGAAAGCGTGTGCAGAGAGCGCACCAGCGCGACGTGCACCTTTTCGTCCACCTGCACCTTGGCAGTATCTATATCGCTCGCCTCATCAATTGCTCTGAACTCACCTTCCAGATGCAATTCAGTGGTCAAGAGTGTGCGGCATGCCTTGCACGCTTCCAGCTGCCCCACCAGCTCGTGCGCCCTATGCTCAAATTCCTCAGACCTCTCTTTCTCCTCAATCATCTTATGCATATTGGGCTTCAGCTCCTCGCCCCAAGCAAGCCACTCCTCCACCATAATCCCACTGAATGTGCTACATGCCTTCGCAAGGAGCGCGTCGAGTTCTGCATTGTCTTTGACAGTGTCTGCACGGCTTTTATACATGTTCTACATGCCCCGACCCTTAGCAACCTGCACCAGTTATAGAAATACAAAAAGCGCACCAGTTTACTACAAAACCCTTCACCCCAAGCTTGCATTGTTATCTGCTCGCTCCCAGCAGCAGGGAGGGTCTCATTGAGGGCCAGGATTATTTGTCTGAGGGCTAAGGTAAATGCTGAAGCCATCGGATCGGGTAGAGATGGGTTGTGGAAAGAGTTATAGAGGATAGATGGTGGTCAGAGATAGATAAGGAGAGGATGGCTGCTTATGTGAGCAAAGAAAATTTTGTGCTGACCAATCACATGCTGCCTGAGGACAGTCAGTACTTCAGTTGGGAGGAGATGATATGGCTCCCTATCACCCTGCCTGCACACTACGGCATTTTTTGCAATTGTGCGCACCTCCTAGATGCCTTCTGCACACTTTGCGTGCCTTCATGCGCTTCCATGCACCTTTGACCATTTAGGTGTGCCTTTGTGCACCTTTTGCATTTCTACTGCACTTCAAGCCACCTCCGCACACCCCCCCCACAGTCCTTATCTGCCTTCCACATTTATTGCGCACTCTTTTTATGCTTTACCTGCAACTCACATTTCCTGCTGCACACTCATTGCACAATCCCTATCACACACACAACAGTCCACTGCACCGGTGCGCTGCACATCACAGCTCCCATCTTACTGGCACATTTATTCGAGGTGCACCGCGATTCCAACATGAGCGAACTGTGCATTCTCACATAATCGGGGCGCTTTGCACCTATTTGGCATTGGACTGTGCGCACTTGGGCGCCTTCACGTAATCCTGGTGCTTTGGCAGTATTTGGCCTTTCACAGCATCTCCTTATAGTTCTTCCGCATTTCCAATCAGCATCACCTTATCCGGTAACTGGCACAGGTTAATCACGCCATTATTACTAAGGCGCAGCGTGCAACACATAACACCGAAGCGGATTAATTGGGAAGAGCAAACGAGACCTAGAGTGCACCAAAAATAGTGCATCGCACCAGGACAGTTGGGTATTGAGCTATAGGTGCACAAATCTTATTGGTTGAGGCAGTGGCATAGTGCAGTCAGGTTTAGATGGGCCAATGGATGCACTTGTGGGTAGCGCATGGCAGTTTCTATTTTTACACTTTATTTTACCATTTTTATCACATAAGCCATTTGTACATAGTAGGCGGACAGATAGTGAATCCAGAGGATCTTTCCCCCCCTCATAGTTCATAGCTCAGTCAGCATCGCACATAGTCTGTGCACCAGCATCCAGTCCATGTGCCTTTGTAGTGTGCCCTTCGTATAGCTGCATTTGCATATCGTTTGCATCCCCTCATCGTATAGTTGCGTTTCATCCCTTGTGTTGCATCCTTCATCCTTGTCTGTGGACTATCGTAGTGTGCCCTTCATATAGCTGCATTTGTGCACTGTTTGTGCACCTATTTGCATAGCCGCGTTTTGTGCACTGTTTGCACCTTTTTCCGCCCCTTGCACTTTCATCTTGTTTGTGCCCCCAACCTTTGCATCACATCTCCAGCACATACCAGTGCAGTCTTTGTCTCACTACACCCCCCATCTTCATCACCCTCATCGTTGTGCACTTTTGTGCTCCCATTGCGCATTTTTTCCACACTGCACATTTTTTGCCCCTTTGCATTGCACACTTTCCCGCCACTGTGCATATCTCCCCTTTAGCATACACAACTAGTGTGCACATTGAAAACTGCCATATCAGCCTCCCCATAGTCCTTGCACCCTGAAGGACAATCCGAGGCCCTCTAAGCGAACTCCCCCCTCACCCCGAGCACGCCTGCAGTTGTAGGTTAAGTGTTCACCCCTTCCATTGAGACTCTGCACCGAGTACCAACTGAACACATCACCGTTGGAAGGGATCCATTATAATGCCTTGGTCGACAGGCGCCGGTGGGGGAAATTGAGACCAGAAGGAATCACTGTCAAAAAGGACGCATTATAACACAGAGAATGGACAAGGAGTAGAGAATGGCAGGGGTAACCCTGGGGTATTCTGAGGCTACCCTTACCCCACCCTCCAAAACCCCTTACCCCTTGAAAGGGTGAGGGTTTTGAGGTATATGGGTAAGGGTATGGAGGGGTATGGAGGGTACACAATACCCCCAGGGTAGTGCACCAGGGTATTGTCACAAGATGACTCAAATCACTTTTACTATGAATTGTTTCAAAAAAAAGAACTTCTGGCTACTTTCTTAAGTTGGTGATGTAAGAGTGCTGTGTAGTAACTGTTATAAACCAGACTGGCATTAGGAAATGGCCAATCCTAAGAACAGAAATCCAATAGCAGCAACACTGGCATGTGCAGCTACAAGCCACAGACAGACAGTGGACAGAAGTTGACAGAGATGGGGGGACATGGCAGGGAACAGATATTAGAATTGTTGATCATCAACAAGGGCATGTTGGAATCATAGCAGTAACACATTCTCAGTTGGCAGTGGTGAGGCACAGTTTGTAAACCATATAACATCAAAACATTAATCTAAGGTAAATGGAATGTATATTCTCTAAATTTAGCATAACCTCTGCATAAGTCTTAATGCAAATTATCTTCATTATATGCCCCCCATCCAGAAATTCTACCTACCCTCAGAACCCTGTCAAGGGTAAGGGTTGGCTAAGGGTATAAAATTCTGTACCCTCACCCCTACCCTCACCTACCCTTAACAAATACCCCCAGGGGTTTGCATACCCCTGCCATTCACTAACCTCCTCAAAAGGCTGATCACAAGCAACAACCCATTCTGCTATGAGTTGTTCAAATTTGTCTTGATCCCATGGTCCCTGCACTTAAATTAATCAAAGCATGAAGATACTAGAGGAATAAATGTACCACTGCATCCTCAGCCTGCTTCTTAAATGCAAGGTGAAGGTTGTGATGTCGACACCCCAGGTCCACTTGTAGGAGCTGGGGGGAAGGGACTTCAGGTGCTCAAGTTCTGCATTCACTTAGAGGGCCTCGGATTGTCCTTCAAGATGCAAAGACTATGAAGAGGCTGGTATGATGGTTTGCAATGTGCGCACTAAGTTGTGTACACAAAAAGGAAGGTATGCACAATGGCAAAAAGGTGTGCAATGCAAAGGGGCAAAAATGCACAGTGCAGAAAAATGTGCAATGATGAGGGAGGTAAAAGCGGGAGGTTTGGTGGAACAAGGACAGCACTGGAGTGTGCTGAAAGGTGGATGCATGGACTAGGGACACAAGCAGGATGTGAGCGCTGATTATACTCAACCCGGAAACCCAAACAAAACCTACTTAATGGCTTCAGATGGTATAAAACGAGTCAGAGGAAGGGTGCGAGGTGGTACTAAATATCACCGCTGAGACCAAAACATTGTGTTTAGTGATGCGAAAGGATGAATCGAGTTGCAAATAGTCTGTAAGGGCATACAAAGGTGTTCGAAAGAGTCCAAAATAGGTTCGAATATGTGCAAAATAGTCTGAAGTAGGTTCAAAGTGGTTCGAAGAGGTTCGAGGTTTATTGAGGAGCAAGTATAACAAATGTGAAGCATTTTTCGAATGGCAATAGGCAATGTGTGATAACATGAGAAGTGAATATGATAGTTTCGAGGAAGTTTGCAATATTTCACAGAACTTAGAGATACGACCCAAAGATATGACTCAAGAGAATGACTCTTAAATCTGATGATAAGCGAGAGGGTAACTTGTGCTGTTCCCTGTTTCCTTTTTCTTCTCTTTCTAACTAACTAATACAAGTCTATATACAAAATGAAGAGATAGTACTAAAAAGGAAATAAGAACATGTGTAAAACATGAGGCAAATATATCAAACAATGAGGACTTGTAGATCATGAAACAAATGAGAAATAATAAATGATGAAACATATAGTGTTCCTATATAGTAAAAGTACTTCAATATATCAATGAAACACAAAAATGCACTTATCGCATTCTAACTCTCTTGTACTCTCTCCTCGTGTCTGGTAGTGCTTGATATGTGACGGAATAACTTGTTCCGGATGTGCAGCATGTATCGAAAGTGTTTCAAGATGGCTATACCATGGCCGATATCGTTCTAAATGCTGCGAAGTCATTCGAAGTGTCACGAAATAGTTCAAAAGCATTTGAAATAGTTCGAAGTCATCTGAAATAGTGTGAGATAGTGCGAAAATGATTCAACGTCGATTTCATGGTGTTCATAGCGATTCGGAGTGCATGTCATAATGTCTCGATATGAGTGGGAATGTTCTCCAGACCTTAAAGTGTGTAGTGGACCTATCAGCACACTTGTAGGTCTTGAAAGAGGCAGGTATGGCTCAATGCGAGCTGCAGCAGGACATGATCAGTTGAAAAGGTACACTGTCCCATCCCTTGATCCAATCACCATTCCCCCAATTGGCCTTCCTTCAACACCAGCTGTTAGCGATGATGGGTCATCCAGAACTCTCCAAGATTTCATGACCCATTTTGACTGCGATAGTAACTATTCTCCAAAAAGCTAAGAGGGTAGGGGCTGGAACTGGTCTGGAGTTTACAGAACATGAGAGGGACCAACAGTGAGGAAGAAGGGATGCTCATTCTAGCCAACTACACGTCGGACACAAATGGCATTGTGGGGATCACCTGATGAGATTCACGCTGAACATTAATCAGTAGTGTTGTTGGCACAGTCGCCACCTCGCCTCGCCAGTGGTGTTTGGGGAAGTAGGCAAGGCTAATTAGCTGATGGTAAATTAGCATCAATTTCATCAAAAATGCCAGGTCAATTAGGGTTATGTCAGTAATTCAAATAAGTAGTGATTATTAGGCTCCAATAATAGTAGCAGTCAAAGTAGGGCGATTATTAGTGGTGTCAAAGTTCAGTTCAGAACTTTGGTTCGAACTGGACTTTTGCATAACTGAACCATAGGTCCAGTTCAAAGTTTGGGAAGAGGTGTTGAACTGAACCCAAAGTCTGGTTCTGGGTTCGGCTGGAGGGAAATATTTAAGAACCACCTTGAACACAGTTCGAACCACCAGAACTTGGCAAGACAAATTACACAGCCACCTGATCCGAGATCCCAATGGGGGTCAGGAGTTCAAGTTTGTCAACAACTTGAACATTCCCATGTTCACCAATATAGTAAATGGACATCGCGTAGGTGATTTCACTCCATTTTTTCTTTCAGCATTTGGAAGTCCAGTTCCCATGTCCCCCGATGCCCAATGCACAATGCAGGGCCATGTACTATTGTGTTGCATTCACATAAATTATTTCACTGCATGATCGTCCTCCATTCTGTAATTTTTTTTTTTCAAACACGGCAAAAACATGGCACATTGAAGGTAAGAGGGTAGCCCTCTATAATTTGTTTTCTGTAGACAGGTAATTGATTGCAATGGGGACCTTATTTGGGCCACTGCACTTACTGCAGACAGCTTAATTGCATCACCATTTCTCCTTCTATCGTGTTCTTATGAATTACTACTTATGAACCATGGTATGTAACCTGGATTGTTGACTATAAGAAGTGTGCAAATCAAACATCTCGAACCTGTCTCCTCATACCCAACTTCATCAGACATGATGCCTCCTCAGCCACCACCTGACCTTGGTTGTGCCATTCATCCTGATGGCTCTCTCAAAGACGCTTCGGAAATTGAATGGCACTTTGACAAGGACGATGAAACACCTTTAACTGCAGCTGAAAAGTTGTTCAAATCTGGTCCTGCTGCTTCCACATCTTCTCAGTCCCTCCACCCCTTTTTATTGGGTTGTGCGCAAGCACCAGCTATTTTTGTCACAGGCTCTCATCACTCCAGTCATGCCACCTGCCCATCTAATCGTGTTGTTGACCCTGATAATGCAATGAATTCAGTGCCTTCATCTACAAGAAGCAAGGTTGTAACTGGAAAGTGAAAGGCCTCAATTCAGACATCTTCTCATCACATTGTTCAAAAGATTGTCCATTTCTCCGGAGGCTCAGATGACAACAACTCTGATAGTGAGGACCACTCACCCTCTCAGCCTACATGTGGCAAGTCAACCAACATCGAAGCAACCAACATCGAAGCAAGTGAGGATGCAGCAAGTGAACAGGAATATGCATTGCTAAAGGCTATGGCAGATGCTAATCACGAAGTGAGTGGAACTTCAACTTCAAAAATCATCCACTCTACTCACATATCCTTGAGGCAATCCACACAAAATCCAAGAGTGATGCCACTGCTGATGTTCGAACAATCTTCCACTGGGATAAAGAGCACAAGAATCCCGATACAGGGAAGGTACAGGATGGACATTGGTGCAAGGTTTGCCTGTAAGCAACTAGTAAATAGTCTGGGTTTTGATACAAGAAAATAATGTCTGACCATTAGAGATGACCCCACAGTTGAACAGAAGGATTGCTTCTTTACAGGGAGTATGTCGAGTTTACGAACCCACATTGCTCAGTGAGTCATTTTTGATTTATAAAATGTTATAACTTATCAGATTAATGCAGAAAAAAAGGACATGTAAAGCTTTACCTTAAATGATGTGAGGCTGTGGGTATCGAACCACACTCAAGAGCAATGCTGGGGCTCATTTCCAGATCCAGTGATGGGTACTTGTATTCTTAATGTTACGAGTCCACAACTAACTGGTAATCTCATATTACTACTCCTAGGTTGCTTCAGAGCAGTTTGGATTCAATTGTCAGTCATGAGCCAAAACAGCCACCATTTACTACTCGAGGACTTCTCGACTACATTGTTGAGCTTATTGTGTGTGAAGATGAGGTATGTCTTCTCATGCCCATGATTTTGTTGTCGGCTGAAGAACTCTGGAGGCATTTTGACTGATTGAACAGGAAAGCTTCCATTGGCTCATCAAATACTGTCGACCCAGTCTTGCAGAGAAGGACATCCAGCATCGCAACACCCTTCACACAGAAATATTACACTGTGCTCACCTCGCAGAAAATACTGTCTGGGAAAAATTAAAGGTTAATTTTCAGCTCTTTACATTATTGTATACTCACAAATACACCCTTCAGCACCTCCTGTGCAAAGTTTCTTTCACCTTCAATGATTGGACATCACAACCTGGCAATCCCTACTTATCGATCACTGGCCATTACATTGATGCACCTGTTGATCGGACCAATGATTGGGAGCTTAATATGGAGCAATTAGCATTTGAAACAATTGAAAAATAATACACTGGCAAAAATATTGCATCAATTCTTACACGCACAGTCAACCACTATGAGCTGAATGGCAAGGTGAAACAATCTTCATTAATTACCTCATCCAAGCTGAACTAACTTCCAGGGATCACCACAGGTCAGTTGGATTACCGCTGATGGTGCTGCAGTCAATGGTACCACCATTCATGAGTTTGAAGCCAAAATTGACATTGCTGATGATGGTTGGACAGCTCAGGAACATGACATACTGTATGTACACCTGTTTACTTCTGGAGGCCAGTTCATCTGAATGTTATCAGATGCATGGAACACTCCCTCCACATTGCATTGAAGCACTTTGTTGAGGCTGTGGCACCTGCCTCACTGACATTCATCTGCAAGAAGGTCAAAGTGGCATTGGTGAAGGCTCGCAACAATGGCAAACTCAATCTTGATGAATTTGATGAAGCTCTTTCCTCAATCAATCTTGAGAATGTAGGGGATCAAAATGACAGCGATGGTGATGATGATGATGATGATGATAGCAATTTTACACCAGGAGACTCACTTGGAAAGGTGCTCGCACTTGTCAAGCAGGTACAATATTTGTTATGTATTATAATGCCCACTAATCCTGTGTCTAGATTCGGATGTCCCCCCAGGCGAGAACATTTTATAAATCATCGTGCATTCAAGTTGGGGTCAAACCCCTTGAGCTTCTTCTCTGGATCCACACCCGATGGGCATCACTTTATAAATTTCCATGCACATACATCAACCAATTCATCCAGTGACTCTGATTCTTATTCCTCATACAACTGTCTACCCCTCACACCTCACTTGATGTCTGCCCATACCCCTGCAGAATTCCTTCATGCTGAACCAAAATGCATCCCATTGCTCACCCCTAGTGAAGTTTCACTGTTGGTGATGCAGCAATGGGAGATGGCCTGCAAGGATTCTTTCTCAGTGAATAGCAAATTGGAGACAGCTGACCATGTGGCAGCCATATTACCTTGTCTTAAAGACATGCATACTAGGGACTGGGTAGATACCCATCATGCTGACCTCACCGCACTTATGTTTATGGAGTTCATAAAGTCCTTGCATAGGGAATTCTTGCCCGAAGGCTGGGACAATGAGCTCTATGCCTGCATTTGCAATGCCCACCTCTGTCCCTCTGATTCCTTTGCAAAATGGGTGAGTGATATCTGCCACACAAACATAATTCTATGTGGTGCTGAATACCATTTCTCAGATGACTTCCTCCATTTCCAACTTGACAGCCTCCTTGACGTCGACCTCTGTACCCACTGCAAGAATTGGGAAATTGTGAAGACTCCAGAAGCACATCTGGCTATGTGGACTGCTGAAGTCCGGAAACTTGCAGAGGAACACATGCATGATACAAAACATTACCTTGAGGCAAGCAAGGATTTTCGACACACACCAAAATGTCAAGCTCTGGGTAGCAACAGCTGCACAATCAATGTAACAACTGCTGTGAAGCCCCAGGGAACTACAAATAATACTGCCAACCTCTGCACAAAACCCACACATCTCACAGACAACGAACGTTCCTTTTTGCACAAGCATCAGGGATGCATGAAATGCTGCTGTGGGTATGATACCCCTTTCCCCACATCCCCTCTGTTAGCTCACTATTAAGGGAGGCTTTAAGGTTGCCCCTACATTGCCCAATCTCCATGCATTCTTGCCAGTAAGATTGAATGATGGTCATGTATGATGTGAGAAGTCTTTGATGAAACACCAATAGAAGTTGATGAAGCCCAAAAAAAATTGCATCTTTTTCTTGTTCACAGGTGTGGGCCAAGCCATAATGCTAGTGACCTTGACAGCATCCATCTCTACCTGTCCATATGAAATGATCAAGCCCAACTATTTAGTCTTCTCAAATTTGCCCTTGTCATGATGGAGATAGAGCTTGTGTTGTTGAAGCCTCTCTAGACAGAAGAGAGAAAGCATGGGCAGTCCTCCTATTGACATGATCAACAAATTCATTGGACAGCTCCTTTGACTTGATATTTTTGACCCAACCAATTGTAGGCTTGCTTTGTGCTCCAGGAGAAACTCCAATCTGAACAATGCTGCCTGGATTAGCAAGCTAACAAAAATTTGAATCAAGATAATGAATATTAGAATAAAATGCTTACCTGCATGCTCTTGCAATACTTTACATTATCTTTGATGAGATTTTCCATGCAATGAAGAAGTGCTGGATGGCCAACAAAATTCCAAATAATAACCATCACCAGCTCCTGTGCTCCCTTATCATAGACAATAATAGTATCCTGCTCTCCAAAATCCTTCTAAAGTTTCTTAGGATCAACAAAAAATAAAGGATAGTGCCTGTGTCTGGGATCGGGCTGCTTTCAATGTACTTCTTCCATCTGCTCAATTGCCAAAGATTCCACCATCCAGTGGTATTTGGATGGGTAAGGGGTTTTGAGCTTGGAAACATATACAACTCAAATCTTGCCCAAAAATGCCAAATTTTCATCATCTGTCCAATCCAAACTGATCAAGGTACTGAACTGCCCCTTGCTGAATCAGTTCTGCAGGAAGTATTGCTGCCACTGGTATAATGCACCACTGATGTGATGGAAGAGATTATGTGACTGGTTATGGTTGCCAAACCAGGCAGTGAAGATGTCAAACTGCTTTGCAGGTTCCTTGCCATTAAACCAATCAAAAGCACCAGGCAGGGATTCCTGGAGGTGGGAGATAAAGATTGCTTTTCTAGCAGGAGATGTTGCAATTTCCAGCAAATCGAGAAGATTAGAATCTTTTTTTACAGTGGTAAAGATTGCAGATTGCTCAGCTCTTGCTTTCCAATTCTTGGACATTGTGGATAGGCAGATAGGTTTGGTGATTAGATGTGGTATTTACAGGGGCAAGTTTACAGGGGCAAGTTGTCAGCAACACACCTGACCATCAAGCTTACTAATTAGTTACATATCTAGGGTGGCTGATGTGTTGCTAATTGTTGTCATTGTCATGGGGGGTGCTGTACCTCTCTCAGTGTTAGTACAATGTAAATAAATACCTAAAATACTATGTTAGTTGTAAGGGAAAAAAATGAGATGGTAAGAAAAAACTTACCTAGGGCCCAATGACATCAGGCGTCATTTGGGGCCTTTTGTCATTTGTTGCATTCCACGGTAGTAAAGCATTGTACTAATACTGAGAAAGGTACTGCAGCCCCCATGGCAATGACAATGGCAACAACACTTTACTACCATGGAATGCAACAAACAACAAAAGGGTCATTTGGGGCCTATGTAATTTTTTTCTTACCATCCCATTTTTTTCCCTTACAACTCACATAGTATTTTAGGTATTTACATTGTACTTACACTGAGAAAGGTACCACAGCCCCCATGACAATGACAACAACAACAATAACAATGACAACAATGATGGCCACAACAACAACAACAACAACAACAATGACAATGATGACAACAATGGCGCTCCACCACCATGGCAACCAACAAAAGGTCCAAATGACCCTGGACATCATTTGGGCTCCAGGTAAGTTTTTTCTTCTCATCCCGTTATTCTCCTTACAACTAACATAGTATTTTAAGTATTTACATTGTACTAACACCACATGTAACAAAAGGGCCCAAATGATGCCCAGCACCATTTGGGTCCCAGGTAAGTTTTTTTCCTTGCAAGTAGCATAATTTTTATTGTATCTTAGGTATTTCCATTATACTAACACCGAGAAAGGTACTGCAGCCACCATGACCACCTTGGCCTGTGAAGGCTGCAGCACCACTGCATATGGTCCAAGCAATTCCTCTGGATATCCAGGTTTTGCTTGCCCAGTGGTAGCTGTAGCTGTAGGATGTGTCAGGTGCATTGTTACTGGCCAGGCAAGTCCAGCGAGTGGCATGACAAAATGGGGGGAGGGCCAGCAATGAGGCACCACCACCCAGCTCCAGCCGCATGAACAACTGTTCATGGGGTAGATCACGGGTGGATTGATAATGCCAACAACTGGGGGGGTAATGCTGCCACCACCACTGCTGTAAGCCCCTGCTTGCAGAGTGGGCAGAGGGGAGGGGGGACAATGCTGGGAGGAACTGGACAATGAAGAGGGGAGGGACAACTACAGTACAGAAAGGGAGTGACAATTACAGTGCAGAAAGGGGGAGACAACTATAACAAAGAGAGGGGGGCACCCATTATGAAGGGGGGGGGGACCAGAACTGCATGAAACAAAGGCCCAAGAGGTGTTGTCAACATCTCCTGGGCCACAGATATGGTTCTTTCTTCTCTTTTCATTTTATTTTTATTTTACCAACAAACTTTTTAGGTACTAATTTAACTATTGCCACCGACAAATACACCTGCTCCCTCAAGCATCTGCTCGTGGGGTGGATCCCTATCCCAGCCCCAATGACTATGATGCAATATCATCATCATCTTCAGCTCCTGTGCTCAAAGAAGCCTGAAATTGTGGGCCTTCCCAGACACAGGAGCTGTTACACAATGGGAGATGGGATCTTTCATACCTATATGCAATTAGGTAGGTACTGTTAATGTGGTTGCAATGTCATCATCATCTTCAGCTCCTGTGCTCGAAGAAGCCTGCAATTGTGGGCCTTCCCAGACACAGAAGCTGTTACATGATGGGAGATGGGATCTTCCATACCTATATGCAATTAGGTAGGTACTGTTAATGTAATACTGTACCAATGATTAATCTATTTACAATGTATTTTAATTCTGAAACCACCACTGCAGTAAGGCCACTTGGCTTGGCTTGGCTGCAAAGCATGATCACGTGGGTTTGCCTTGTTTGTCACATTGCACATCTCCAAATTTTTTGCGATTTGCACTAATATGTCAAAAGCAGCTTGGATGACTCCTGAGCAGCATGCCTGGCATTCCAACCTGCTTGCAGGGTTTCACAAAGCACAGGAGAGTAAAACAGTTCCCACCTTTCTTGCTAAAGTTTACAAAGACTTCCATGACAAATGGCCTGCCAATGCTCCATCTGCTAAAGAGATAGAGTTTGTGAAAGGAAATGAGGAGCATGCAAAACTCCTCAAGCTCAAGTCAAGCGAAAAGGTAAGTTGTCCAACACTTATATACTTTTGTTTAGCATATAATAATATTGGGCAGTGAATTCACAATTGAATTTATAATAAGAGTCATGGTTCAAGTTCAGGTTCTGGCACTTGAAAGATTTTAAATCTCAAGAGCACTTCATGACTATTACATTACTGGCAAGCATTTGCAAAGTTATATGGAGAAGACTTAAACCAAAGTTCAACACTGAGTGGGAAGCACATGAAGAAGCCAATCCAACTGAGAGTTTACACATCATGATCACTCTATATTTCATAACCAGAAGATGCAGGAATGGTACAATTCAGCTGATGAAACCACCAAGGAAAATGTAGAAGAGTTTTGGCAGGAGTATAAGTCCATGGATAGTGAAGGCAATAATCCCAATTGCATACTACAAAAGTAAGTGTTGCAAATCTGGGCCATCATGACTTGAATTATATTCTAATTTGCAATAGCCATATTGACATTCTCCCTCATACAATTAAAGATGCTGCCAAGAATATTGCCTGGCAAACAGGTTGGGCTTGTACAATCATTGTGGAAGGACTGATGTCTCAAGAAGGAAGTGACTTAACCCATCATTTCTCATGAATATAACCTTCAAATTGATAGCTCAAATGAAGGAGCTACATTAAAGGGTCAACAATTGTCCTAGTTTCTGGGAAGCTCATATAATGATGATTTTCTATCACACTTTGATAGGTTTCTTGAAGCTGCTTATGGTGACAGTCTTAAAAGCATCCAGTATTCAGAGCTGGTTGTTTGCAATAGATAAGAAGACTTGTGATTCCAGAGCATTGGAAGGTTTCTCACATGAAGCCACTCCTGCACCTGCTAATGTCGATACTACCCCTTCTGCATCTGCTGATGTCAACACTACCCCTTCTGCACCTGCTGATGTCAATACTACCTCTTCTTCATCTACTGTGAAGCTTTCTGATTATGGGAATGAATGAGCAAGTAATATTGCAAGAAATCTTCAATTATTACATGAACTGGAACTGGGTAAAGGGATTTTTAATTTGATTAACAAATCATCAAAAAAGAAGAAAATGAAGTAAGCAATATTTATTTTCTTTGACTATAAGGCTAATGAAAATGAAGAGCTGCTTCTAATGCTGGAAACATGACAAGGGCACTGTCGCCAGAGTTTCCACCAACTTCTAATGTTGTGGATTCAACCCAATTAACTGTTATGAAGGCAACCAAAACCATTCTAAATGCAGCATCAGTGATACCATCCTCTGCTTCCACACCTTCTAGTGGCGATATCATTGTACCCCAACTTCCTACAGCCAACAAAGCAGACAGTGCTGTCATTGCTTTTTTGAAGAAGATTTTGGATAAAGGGTTTGCATCAATCTAATGGAAAACTGGGTTGTGTTTGAGACTGAAAACCCACCAAAAACTGTAAGTGCTAGCTAATTATGGATTTACAATCTAATAGTAGCAATGTCTAGCATTTGCCTACCAAGAATCGACCTGGTGAGATTGGAGTATGGCTGAAGAATGGCCAGCAGTTACAAGCTGATCAAATGCCACAGTTGAAGAATATCAAAGATTTTGGCAATCACTGGTTTTCATGGTGAAAGGCTATCCAGCCAGGCTGGTGGGATGATGAATCCTCACAACTTATACCTTCTGACCCTTCATGGTCACAGCTGTTATGTGGTGGAGTGAATGGCTTTCTTGTTGTTATTCTTGCTTTGGCATGGTGGATGCAAGGTAATACTTCCAATGATGATTCTGATTTGCCTCGCCTTAAAACAGCAGTGGTGGATGTTATTTGGACTTTGGTCCAGCTAAATATTGCCTTGGATGCCAAAGAGGACCAGGGAAAAAAGCAAGGGATTGATGACACTGAAAATGGGCAATTGCCTGCCACAAAAAAGTATGTGGTGTTCTTTTTTTTAGATCAAACTAACATTTATCAGATCTCAAACTACACATGCACATTAATTCTACTTTGTAGTATCCAATAAACTAGAATTATATTCATATTTTTTGGCAATGTTTTCTGCTATGACTTAAAATAGAGTGAAATGCTATTTATTTATTAGCAATGGTTTACAATAGTTCAAATATTATTTACAAGCATTAACAATAAGTCCCAGTACCATTTACAATGCTTAACAATGAGACCCAGTACCATTTACAATGATTAACAATGTATTACAATAGATGCCAGTACTATTTACAATGATTAACAATGTATTACAATGGATGCCAGTACCATTAACAATGATTAACAATGGTCCCCAGGACCATTTACAATGATTAAGAAGTATGCCAGTACTATTTACAACGATTAACAATGTATTACAATGGATGCCAGTACCATCTACAATGATTAACAATGGGCTATCCACTCTCCTACCACCACCCATGCCCCCCACACCTTTAACCAAGCACCCCCTCCCAATGATCCCTAGAATTGAAGATTGAGCTGCAGACCACAGATACAGGGCAAGTACTTGGTGTCTCTGCTCTCCTGGACTTGGGTGCCATGGGCCTTTTCATTGATTTGCACCTGGTTCAACAAAAACAACTCAATACCTGCTTGCTATCTGGACCCCATACCTGTCTACAATGTGGATGGTTCCCCAAATGAAGCTGGGGTGATTCGTGAGGTTGTTGTGGCAGTAAATGCTGCATTTGTGAATTGGTTCTTGTCACAGAGGGAAGCGGCCTCGTACCAAGCATTTATGTTATTGTCTGCTGGGCATCTTTCCAACATCTCTGCAATCTGGTCTTAAATTTTCTGATTAAGACCTCAACAAAACTTCACCACCATGGGCAACCCACTCCCATACCTTGCCATGTCTACCAGGTCTCAAAACTCATTGATGTAGTCATCCACTGATCGATGTGCTTGATAGTAGAAAGTGGATTTGAGGTGCATTACAGCTTGTTGGCATTCATTGAGGGGGCAGAAGTGTCATATGAACTCATCACAAAAGTCCCCCAGGTGGAGAATGGAAGGGAGCCATGCTCCTTGGTTTGGCATAATATACGGTCAATGTAGAGATAAGCACACTCATATTTCATGTACGTGAGGGCCCAATAAATTTTAGCAGCATCATCCATGAATTGGTTTGGGCATAGACTGATGCATAACTTGCAGGATTTGAGGAAAGCATGTCCATGGGAACACACCCCATTGAATTCTGCAGGGGGAGCAGGTTTAATGTGCACGTCTTCGCTTTGGCACACATTGGGCAATGCATGCACGCTCAGTGCACTAGGGGTTGAAATGGGTGGGGTGGGTTCGACTGGAGATTTCTAATGAAGGTTTCAGTAGTAGATGTAAGTGTATCAATTTGTGCATGAATTCCAGCAACGTTGCCTTCAAGCACATCAATGCACTTCAGAGTGTCCATGGCGCTAGGTGGCAGGTCAGGTGAAAAGCAGTGCACACTGAACACAGGAGTGTCTGGGATGGTGTGTAGGGAGTTTGTGGAGCTCTGGGAGTCATCTTCTACTCTGTACCTGCCTATCTTGGCAGAGTGTCCGAGATTTCGAGCCTTAAGAGAGAGTTTTCTACTGTAAGGGCAACTTTAAAGCCTCACTTAATAGTGAGTTAACAGAGGGGAATCCAAAGTTAACATTATACTACATAATACAAACACTTCAGGCATACCTAACAGAGGGGAATCCAATGAGAAAACTCTAAGGACCCATCTATCGATGCCCAGGATGTGTGATAGAGCCAAAAATCAAATAGTAAGCTAAAAATATCAAAAAGGCAAAAATGGGTGAATCAAGCTGTGGAATGACATCACCTTGATGGGTAAATGTACAGAATGGGTCCTGCCTCTAATAATAGAACTGTCAACATGTACCAACATGGAAAAAGCCGAAATATAATCATAAAATAGGAATAAAATCATAGAAAATCATAGAAAAGGCAGAATAGAGTGAAATAGAATAAAAATGAAATATGGGATGAACACAGAACATTGCCCAGATGCCTGGGATGCCTCCCCTTCCCCTTACAATTTTTTTTTGTAGTAGACCAGTCACGGTCATAATTCTCTCACAAGGTGATGGAAAAACCTGACCCGACCAGAATGCCATTATACTATGTATCCTGAAGCTCCAAAGAAACCCCATGCTTTCTCTGCCATAATATTCTGACATGCATTATCTATCATGGAAAGAGAAATGTCCTGCCAGTGGTGGCGAAGGAAGGCCTTGATTGATGAGAATGGTTGCTCAATTGGATTGAGATCAGGAGAGTAGGGTGGGAGGAAGATAGGCTTGCACTCTGGGGGAGATGCCAATAGAAATTGAGTACAAATTGCAAATTACTTATGTGCATTGTCTTCTACAAATGCTCATACTTCCTCAGAATGGTGGATGCTACAATTGTCAAGAATGAGAACACTGTGAGGACCAAAATATGGGTTATTTAGAGGAATCTGAAATAAAGATATGCTAAATAATTTTTTAGAGTGGGATGAGCAGTCCTAACGCACAACTAGTAGGGCTGCACACCATCTGTATTATGGCCATGGCCATACAATGCATGGTATGTTGACGGATACAGTTGACTGTATACCATCCATACATATATTTAATTTTCAGAACCTCTGATGGTATGGTATGGGTACTGATACGGTGATGATACTCGACCTGGAAACCTAACAAAAACCTGTTAAAGGCTTAAGAAGTATAACACAGGCTAGAGGAAGGGTGCGAGTTGGTATTAAATATCACTGCTGATACCAAAACATTGTGTTTAGTGATGCAAAATGGTAAGGGATGTTGTGAATAGTCTTTAAAGGCATACAAAGATGTTTGAAAGGGTTCGAAATAGGTTCAAAGACATGCGAAATAGTTTGAAGTATGTTTGAATTGGCTCAAAGTTGTTTGAAGTGAGTTTGAGGAGGTTTGAAGATGTCCAACTGGTGGCAAGATATGTCGAGAAACAAATATAGCTAATAAGAAGTGGTTTTCGAGTGGTGATAGGTGATAGGCAACAAGTTGAGAGTGAATATGAAAGTTCGAAGAAGTTCACAATATTTTGCAGAACTTTAGAGATATGACATGCGCTAAGACTCTAGAGAACTGCTCTTAAATCTGATGGTAATAAAGAGGGTAACTTATTCTCCCTTTTTCTAAGTAGCTAGTGCAAGTATATATACATTTTGAAGAGATAGTGCCAAAAAGGAAATATAACATATAATGAACAAGGGGCAATATACACAACAATAAAGGACTTTGTAAAATGTAAAACAAATGAGAAACAATAATAATTGAAATGTACATTGTTTCAGTATAATAAGAGTTCTTGTCCTATTGCTTTAATATATCATTGAAATATAAAACCATACTTATCACATTCTGGATCTCTTGTCATCTCTCTTCATGTCCGGTGGTGCTCAATATGCAACAAAAAGGCTTGTTCCAGATGTGCAGTGTGCATCGAAAGTGTTTTAAAACAGCTATACAGTGGCCCATGTTGTTCGAAGTAGTGCAAAATCATGTGAAGTTGCTCAAAAATGGTTCAAAGTTGATTTAGTAGCATTCATAGTGGTTCAGAGCATCTGTCATAATGTGTTGATACAATTGGGAGCCATTCCAGACCTTAGAGTGCACAGTGGACCTACAGTAACTCACAAAACTGAGTCAATGTTTTGGACTTTTTGATTCATTATTGAATAGCTTCCCATAAACAACAAAACCAAACAAGGTATTGGTGTACCGAATAACATACATGATCAGGGCTACCAAACAAACAAAGAATTATGTAATTTTAATCATCCCTCATGGAGATATGATTATTTTAATTCAGGGACTCATTGACTCAGTTTTGTGAGGGGTAGTCAGAAATATTAAAATCTGATGCTCCACCAACTGTATAATGTCAAAAACTTGACAGATGGTTTCTAAGGTGATGTGACCCTTGATGTGACCTTAAATTATAGTATTTAATTAGGACTAGCATTCTTCATACTTCAATATTCTCCAATGCATCCCATCTCCTCTGCTCAGAAGGAAAACATTCTTTCCCTGGCCTCCAATCATTATTCTACCCACAATATTGCCTCTAAACTCAACCTCAGCCAGTCTAGTGTATCCAGAACACTCAGGGCTCTCCATCCAAACCTGGATTCCCCCTCTGGTGGTCGTCCTTCTAAGCTCTCATCTACCTCTCAGAGAGCCATCCTTACCTAAATCACCACTGGCAAGGCTGCAAATGCTGTTCAGGCCACCCATTACATCAACAGCATCATCCCCACTCTAGTCTCCTCAGAAACAGTCAGAAGAGTTCTCAGAAAAAACTCATTCAAGGCTGTGGTGAAGAAGAAAAAGCCTTTGCTTAGTATAAGGCATAGGAAAGCAAGATTGGCTTTTGCTCAGAAGTATAGAGAGTGGACTGTGGAGGACTGGAGAAGGGTTATTTGGTCAGATGAGACTAAAATTAACAGGTTTGGGTCAGATGGGAGAGAGTGGGTTTGGAAACAGAAGGAAGAGGGGCTGATTGAGAGAGAGGTGCAGGGAACTGTCAAATTTGGGGGAGGAAACATTATGGTATGGGGGTGTATGGGATGGAATGGAGTGGGGCATCTTGCAGAGGTTGAGGGGAGGATGAATGCTGACCAGTATGTGTCCATTTTAAAGGACCATATGCTGCCTAGCTTGGAGGAGAGTGGAATTTCTGGAGAAGAGGTGATTTTTCAACAAGACAATGACCCCAAGCATACCTCAAAAAAAGCCAAGAAATGGATGGAGAACAACAATATTACTCTTCTGGATTGGCCTGCCAAATCTCCAGACCTCAGCCCTATTGAACATCAATGGGTTCATTTCAAGAACCAGTTAGACAAGTATCCAACAGCATCAAAAGGAATTTGGGAGTTATGGGAAAGAGTAGTGGAAGAGTGGAATAATATTCCATCAGAGGTGTGTCAGAATTTGATTGAAAGCATGCCTAGAAGGTTGGGAGCAGTTATTAAGGCCAAGGGAGGTCATACAAAATACTAGAATTACAATGTATCATAATATTGATACCACCTCACAAAACTGAGTCAATGAGTCCCTGAATTAAAATGATCATATCTCCATGAGGGATGATTAAAATTACATAATTCTTTGTTTGTTTGGTAGCCCTGATCATGTATGTTATTCGGTACACCAATACCTTGTTTGGTTTTGTTGTTTATGGGAAGTTATTTAACAATAAATTAAAAAGTGCACAACATTGACTCAGTTTTGTGAGTCACTGTATCATCCTCCCCCTTACTGAAATCCTGACTGTCCCAGTCAGCCGATCGAAGTCATGTGTAAAATGCATGATCGTGTTGAAAAAGTTAGCGAAGTTCAAAATACTTCTTGTTCTTCCATGTCACCTCCTACATCCATCAACTCAAACTTCTATAATGTCTCTCGTCATCGAACTCAACACTGAAATACTCGAATATGCAAAATTGATGCCTGAGTGCAGCATTGCCAAGGAATTGGATTCCGAATTGAGGGGAAGGGTTTTTGTGCAAAAATGGTATGTCTCTCGCTGATCGATTCGTAGTTAAAGATGCTAAAACATTTTGTGTAGGTGGAATACAATGTGCTTGCCAAAGATCTAGGTGAGGAGTACAACATGGCCATTCAAAAGGTCGTTGATGAAGTTTTCGAGCTTTTCAAGCCCATGGCTTGACGTGAATGGATTTTGTGGGGTGGGGAGCTGTTATTCATGGATTTGGCTGAGAAGATAGAATGCAGGAGGAGGGAGGAGGAAGAAAAATGGGTTAGAGAGGAGCAAGCAGGCGAAGAGGGCGGAATTTGAGGGTCAGAGGAGGGCATTGGCAGACACTCAAAATGTGGCTCTTGCTGAATTTCATGTGAAGATGATTTCGAAAGAGGACTTGAAGAGGCAGAATGCAGAGTTTGAGGCTGAATCAAAGGTGATCGAGAGGGCAGAGGGAGGTGAGAATGATGAAAATGAGGATGAAGATGAGCTGCCCATGGTAAGGGTGGTGAAGCGAGAGGTGGTCGAGGTGGAGAGAAAAGAGGATGAGGAAGAGGAGGTTGAGGCAGTAGAGGTGGCGAAGTAGGCACAAGCCAAAATGAGCGAGTTGCTCAATTTTGAAGGTCTGGTAAGTGTTTTCTCTTATGTTCGAAGATTTTTTGTGCTGCTAATCACTTTTGTAGTGTGATCGGTGTGCTGGGTTTAAGTCCCAGCCATGATGTGTCATTGACAAGGGAGCAGCAAAATGCAGGAAGTGCACCCAGGAGGTGGAGGGGTGTTACTGGGTGGGTCTTTTGAGGAAGGGGCTTCACAAAGGCAAAGCAAAGAAATTTGTGGGTGTGAAACAAGATTTGCACCCCAGACAAGGTCCAAAAAATATTTGAAATTGTTTCAAAGAGCTTACTAACTGGTTTTCAAACTTTGTAGTATGTCAAATTCATGTCATTGGCCCTTTTGAGGACATCGAACAATAGTGGGGCCTTCGAAGCCATTGAAAGAAAAGAAGAAGTTGTCAAAGGGGAAGGGAAAGGCAAAGGCAATAGAGTCACAGGGGTTTGGGGGAAATGAGGATGACTGGGTAGTGCACCGTGGTGTGATTGCCATGAAATTGGCACAGAAAAAGGTAGAGATGGAGATGTTGGGGAGGGAGATAAAGGTGTTAGAGGAGATGTTGGAGGAGTAGGACTTTTTGTTTCTGTTTCTTTGTTTTGTCTATTTCAATTTCAAATTATTTTTTTTGTTAAATGTCTTTCAAAGTAAGGTGAAGAAGAAATGAATATATAACAAATGAAAAAATGACTTTTAGGGAAAGGCTCAGTAGTTCATCTTAGCCGAAAAACCCTTTGGAGTTTGCATGACCACACTATGATGCAATATCGTGACTTGCATCGTACACTAGAAGCAATCGAAATCTTTTGTAAGTAATTGCAAAAAATATAATTATCCATTTTTGAAGTCCTGAAAATCTTCAAAAGTATCTTTGTCATATACCAACTGGAGGAAGACATGTATTAGCATGCATGGTGGAATGAAGAGTCAGTGCAAGAGTCTTGACTCCACATATGAGAACTCTGGGACGCATTCCACTTGCTTCAAAACAGGGTGAATGACATTGAAAGATACCTTGGATTGCAGGCTAGTGCACAGCCCATTATGTTATACAATGGTTATATGGCGGGGCAGGTGGATTGCCTCAAGAGGACTCCAAGCAGGAGGGCAGAGGTGGATTGGGAAGGATAGATGGATGCCGAGGAAGTCAATGCCACTCCAGGTTCCACTCTGAGTCCCACTCCCATTCCCGCTCCTCCTCCCACTTCTCCCATTTTCATTCCCACTCCTGCTCCCATGCCCACTCCCACTGCTGGTTCCATGCCTGCTCCCACTTCTGCTCCCATTCCTGCTGCCAAGAACAAAGATGAAGAGATGGCTGAGCCAGATGGTCAAGAGGGCCTGGCCATACCTGAAGAGGTTGCCATGGAAGGATCCTTAACTGGCACCCCCCCATCCAAATTATTCCCACCATGCCACAGGATTCTCACAAAATTGTACAGCTGACAACACCTATGGCCCCACCACTCCCTCTCCTCTTCCCTTCAATGTCACTCCCTGAGCCTGAGCCTGCCACCCCAGCATTGGTAGTCAATGTCATCACCTCACTCCAGCTGTCCCCTCCCCCTGCACAGCTGCACCAATCCCCATGTGGGCTGACCCCTGGTCCATCTGGACTACCTTCCAGAAGTACCACCCCTGAGCCTAACCCAAGGCAAAGAGCAGCCACACCTGAAGACAGAGGGGAAACGAAGTGAGGCAGAAAACAATAGATGTTATCCAGCATGTACATAAAAGTGGTATTAATCTTTTTTTGCACATTACATAGAAATTTATTTGTAAATCTACTCTGTAAATTTCACTTTTTTAATTCACTGCCTCCTCCCAACAGCCTAGGTTAAAATGGCTTCCTGCTGTGCAAGGTTGGTTGTCAGCTGTCCTTCAGATAAGTTGTGCCCATGCTGAGGCCGATGGATTTTGAGATGATGGTGGAGTCATCTGTTGAAATACATCTGGTGCAGAGGGGATATGGTAGGCACCAGCTGCTACCAATTCTGGTGTTGCCATTGCCAATCCCACTGTTGCCATTGCTGAATATTGGTGTTGCCATTGCCAATCCTAGAGTTGCCTTTGCTGATATTGGTATTGCTGCTGCCATTGCTGATGCCGCTGCCAATCTAGATGCTAGCCGATTCTGGGAATGTAAATATATTTTGTAATGTGCTAACATTTTTCATAGTCAGGCGACTACATTGGCTTTATTCATGGGCTCAGATAAATCGATGGAAAGAGGAATTTCTACTGGTCACATATGAAATGCATTTGGTCAGCAAATGCTGATTATATGTCCCCTTTGTGACTGAAAAGGGCCTGTATTATGTAAACATGATTCATCTAAACACGATTATCTTGATCACCAACCATGACCAGTAACACTATGTCAAACAAAACTCTCTCAATCTTCAACCCTTTTTCTTTGCAATCAGGCCTGAAATGGCAACTCCAAATCCAGAGACAAGAGATCATTTGGTATGCAGAGTCCCGATTCTGTTGAGTTTTGTTGGAGTTAGATGGTGCAAACTTTGTAAAACAATATTGGATGCAAAAAGTTCTCTATGCTGAGTATGTATGTATCTTCCCTAAAGGAAGTAAGTATACATCACTGACATATGACAGATGTATGTCATGTCATGCATCAGCATCGGCACCTCCATCAGCCTTATGATGGAGGTGCTGATCCTTCTTTGGTCCTTGGCTGACAGTCTCACCAATTTCAATTTGGACCACCTACCCCTTGGATTCCATCCATCTCTCTTGGCCGCATTGGATGATGGTGTTGCCACTGACAGTCCTAGCCATCTGGTGGATTCCTATGTATGTGATTGGTGGAGATGCAATAGTGAACCGGCACCAGTGCAAATTTTTGCCAGTGACACCATGAATAAATGCCTTGATAGCTATCACCAGTATATCGCAAGGAGGCAAACAACAATTATTTTACTGATGCATGTGAGTTTTTGAGAACCCTCAGTAAAATCTGATTGCTCTAACAGTCTCACAGATCTTTGCATAGAATGGCTAAAATGTCATGCTAGAGCAGCCAGGTGGAAGGAAGAAATATGGCTTCTTCAAAAAGAAATGCGCTGAGCCATCCATTTCTGTGCCTGGAAGGGAAATTGGTGGGACCAACAAGCTCATTACCAGACTTTGATATCGTCTCATTTCGCCAAATGTCTTGCCACATATGCAACCAAAAATGCTGCTACAAAACATCGATGCCTCTTGTCTTGGTTGAATTCCTGGGTGGCCATATGACAGCAAGCAGTGTTATTTTGGAGAGGCATCTAAAAGACCAAGAGGATGCAGTGGATGTTGCTATGCTCGAGGTTGAGATCGAGGGAGAAGATGATGGTGATAATTCGACATTCAGCTTCGAGGAGCAGTAATTCTTCTTTATGACTCATAAATGGAGAGTTTGCAACATTGGTGGCCACGAGTCCAAATGTTGAGGGCATTGATGAGACACGAATCTATAGACATGACCATGTGAGACTATCAACAAGACCATGTAATTAAACAGTTTGTGTTGTAATTTGGGATGACCTAACAATAGTAATGAAAGCTGTGAATGATCGATTTGGACTTCTGAGTTGAGGTGGGTTGTTATAACACAGATGTAGAGGGGCAAATAAGAATTGTGATAGCAAGGTGGCAAGGAATGGGAATTCATTCAAGTTATAATACTTGTTATGATTGAAAGGGCTATATTATAGTGCAGACTCAAAAGGGCAGGTGTTATAGTTCTGAAGGGGTTGTTGTCAAAAAGGTCACATTATTGTCTAGGGTGAGGAGGCAAGGAATTGCCATCAAAATGAGAGCAGCATTATAACCTATTGAAACCATTGTCAAAATGGGATATAACACTTGAGGTGGGTGTGCAAGAGGAGTGGGATGCATTATAATGGAGCAAGTGGGTGATAGGGATGGAACAGCATTATAACTTTAAAGGGATTGTTGTTGAAAAGATCATGTTATAATGTCTAGGCAAGGAATCGCTGCCAAAATGATGTCGAAAGGGTGCATTATAATGTCTAGGGCGAGTGAGGGATCATTGCCAAAAATGATCACATAGGTAAGCTACAATATATTGAATGATATGGGTTCAGTGAATGCTGTCGAACACTCTAATATATATATGTGTACCTACTATAGTAACAAATTAATACACTATTACAATGGTTGCTAGACTGAAGAGTAATATGTTTAATGCAGACATCAGTAACCTATGGAATAGTTTCAGGCAGCAGCAATGGCCTTACCAGCATTGGGATCAAGATCGGCATTACAGGTATGGCCGATTGAAAATTAATCTCATTTATGTAGTAATTGATGTGTAGTCTGCATGGGTTCTGCATGCAAATTGGGATAAATTCAGTAAGAGCCATGTTATGCAATAATTCATTTATTGCAGTGTGAAGGCCTGCAAAATTTGGTCAGCATGCTGGTCAGCAACCCAATAGGGCTGCAGCAGCATCAGCATTAGGCACCTGGGATTGCACTATTTCATCAATACAACAGGTAGGTTGTTGTACAGACATCTTAACCAATGAATTGATTGGTCAACACCGGCATAGGCATTGGTCAACAGCATTGGCATCGGTGGCATTTGGCATCAGAATAGGCATTGGCCTTGAACAGGGCATTAGCACAAAAAGTGCATCAGCATCGGCAAACATCAAGGCTGGGATCAGCATTCAGCATTCCAGCATTGGCAAATGTGTACTGGCAATATTTAATCATTAGATACAGCACACAAAGCAATGTTCAATGTAGATACAACAAGAATGTCATGGCCTTGGCATTAAACCAGTGAGAATTGGCAGGGGGATCGGCATCATTGTCATGCTCATGGGACAACAGTCTGATTGGAATCTCTGAGAACCTGCATTTGAATAATTCCAGATTAAAATCCATCCTTTCCTTCAAGGTTGCATATGTCTTCAAGGTGACATCCTGCTGTTCCAGCTTTTCGACCTTGGCCATGTAGAGACAATGACTGGCATCCTTATACAATGTGCCAAGCTGGTTTTGCAGGGCTTTCACTTCAGCATGGCAGTTCAGCAGCTCTCTGTCTGTCAATGTCTGCAACAGAATCAACTATAGTCACACAAATGAGGACCATGACACTTACTGGGTCAGCTGGTAGCATGAGCTGGTTTCAGGCCAACAAATAGTATGGTTGATCGGTCATGTTTTTAGACTGCAAAATAATGATTAGTGAGATGATAGAGCATTGGAAGGAAATATGGCATTAGCCAGAGACATGGCATCAGCCACTGGCAATGACATTTGAACTGAAGGAAATCTTACCCCCCCATGTGCCATATGCACTTTAAATTCTACTTTCTTTTGATAGTCCTCCATCGCCTGGTGGGTAGCTGGAATCATAAAATGGGGCACAAGATAGTGCTGCCCATTGTCACTTCGGATAGGGACATAGCCATCAGGAATATCTGCCTGGCTTTCTTCCTGATTGCTCATTGTAGAGGGATGGATGTAGCAAGAGAGATGATAACACTATCATGTTTAATCAGTGATCAGAGATCTATTGATGAGGGATTATTTATTTGGCAATATTTGGCCCCCATTGCTAATCTCACTGTTGCCAATCCCCCCATTGCTGATCCCCCCATTGTCGATTCCCATGTTGCTGATTCCACTGTTGCTGATCCCTCTTTTGCTGATCCCACCATCAATGCTTTCTTCCTTGCCCTTGTAAGATGGTGGATTGTGATCAAGATAAATGTGTTTATGTAATACAGAATGTTTTGGTCATATAGGGGAGATATAATCAGCATTTGCTGATCTAAATGCATTGTTGGCCCTCAATGCTAATTCTTGCCAGAAAGCCTGCTGGCGATTAGCATAGGCTAGTGGGCCAGGAAGGGTATTCTTGGACTGCAAGGCTGACTGCCACCGATAGATGAAATATTGCACAGTATACTGCATTTCCTATGTGACCAGTAGAAATTCCTCCCTCCATCTATTTCTCTGAGCCCATGATCAAAGCCAGTATACTCTCCTGACTAATAAAACTGTTAGTGTAATGAATATGGATGGCCACAAAATACATTTACCCAGAATCGAGTGGCATCGGCATTGGCATCAGCAATGGTTATACATTCGGGCATGCAAGGCAATTTTGTCAACCACATCCTGGACAATGGCTCATGCTCAGGTGAAAACTCCATTTCTTGGCACCACTCAGATGATGTGTAAATATTGAAATGATTTGTCAGCAATGAGCTCCTGCAACTGATGCAGCAGTTGACTTTCCTGGTTCTTCCTAAGGTTAATCTCCACATCAGCAAGTTCTCCATCATGTGGGAGGTATACTTGTTGCTCTTCAACTGGAATAGTGCTTGTGTCGGCCAGCAGAGATGAAGCAGGAGTCTCTTCATCAAAAGGTTCTATGTCATCAAAGTTCTCAAATTCGGCTTCATTGTCATGGGTGATTTGGGAGGAAACAATGTCATGCTCGGCAATGTTGGCAGCATTTTGTAAATGTGTTAAGGTTACCATATGAGATGTGAGAGCTTCTCTTTCCAATTCAACAGCTTGCATGTCAGAAGTGTGAGGTGCTTTACCAAGTCGACAGACTTTGTCTCATAATTGAATCCTGGTGCAGATCAATGAGGGATTGTGATACATCAATCTTGGTAGGAAGTATGACCCACTGCATTTGTTCAAAAACAATAGTGAAATCAATTTACTGCTCAACCGCCAACATAATGAGTATCAATGCTGTGACCATTCCCAATACCAGTTGCGATCCCTGAGTGGCATACATATCCATTACCCTGACATCTGTTAGCCTTAGCATTTCTGCTGAAGTGACTTTATCCTCCCATTGTTCAACTGCCTGTTGACTCAAAGCTGCTGTCAGTTCTGCATGGTGCTTGCCAAGCTGTGTGGATATCTCAAAAGCTTCTTGAGATTTTGAACACAGTGTGACTGTCATGCTAAGCATTTCCTTGTGATTTGAATCTGTAGCATGATCATCAAGCATTTCAGCCCGATGTGGCAATGTTGCTGTTCTGGCTGTTGGGGAAATGGAATTTAGTGATGACCACAAAGAGTTGAGTATTTCCCCTGCTACAATGCCAGACCCTGGAATGAAAGATGGAGCATAGTGAAAAAAGCATTTATCCTTGTGGCCATGAACATGCAAAAATCCAATGGCTTGGTCAATGCTCAAGCTGGCCAGCAGATGTGCACCAATATGCTCCTGAATGTGGATGATGTATTGGCAGACAATGTCATAAATGAGCATCACTCCCTGTTGATGGTCAACCCTGGTGGTTTTCAGGGCTTGGAGGAAAGCAAAGTCGACATTCTTTTGCTGTTCTCCCTGAACAAGTCTACCAGTGCATTGGGTGCATAACAGTTATGCTGTGCACATGCAATGGCCGGTACTCCAGTCCTATCACATGCCTTCGATGCCAAAAAAGCATTTGCAATGGCTCAAAATTTATTTTCACATGGAGCCTTCTAAAAACTCATGTATCCCAATCAGAACCAGCATTGGGAGCGGCACTAGCAGCGGTTATGGCATTGGCCACTGCAAAGTGAAGTGTACTTACTGTGAATCATTCTATGGCAGTTTGGAGGAATTGCTCATATTCAGCCTGATTTTGGGCCATCCCAGCTCCATCCAATAGCCATACATCAGCATTGGAGTTTTTCTGCTGGACATCGTCAGCTTTGAAATTGCCATTGGCCACAAATATGCATTTAAAAACAAATCTGAGAGCTATAGTATCATTTCAGATGCAACTTGTACAATCAAGGTATTTAGTCACCCACCGGTGATTATACTCAACCCAGAAACCCAAACAAAACCTACTAAATGGCTTCGGATGGTATAACATGAGTCAGAGGAAGGGTGCAAGGTGGTACTAAATATCACTGCTGAGACCAATACGTAATGTTTAGTGATGCAAAAGGACGAATCATGTTGTGAATAGGTTGTAAGAGTGTACGAAGTGGTTCAAAATAGTTTGAAATAGGTTTGAAAATGTGCGAAATAATTCGAAGTCAATTCAAAGACGTGCAAAATAGTTCAAAGAGGTTCGAGGTATATTGAAAAATGAGTTTAATGAATGTGAAGTGTCTGTCGAATGGTGATAGGTGATGGGCGATAAAACGTGAGGTGAATACGATAGTTTTGAAGAAGTTTACGATATTTCGCAGAACTTAGAGATACAACGCGAGCTAAGACTCAAGAGAACGGCTCTTAAGTCAGATGTTAAGTGTGAGGGTAACTTGTGCTGTTCCCCATTACTATTCTTCCTCTTCTAAGTAGCTAATACAAGTCTATATACAAAATGAAGAGATAGTACTAAAAAGGAAATAAGAACAATTGTAAAACATGAGGCAATGTACACAGCAATAAAGGTATTGTAAAACACAAAACAAATGAAAAATGATAATAAGTAAAATGTACATTGCCCCAGTATGGTAATAGTTCTTGTTCTATTGCTTTAATATATCAATGAAACACAAAAATGCACTTATCTCATTCTAACTCTCTTGTAGTCTCTCCTCGTGTCCGGTAGTGCTCGATATGCAAAGAATTGGCTTGTTCCGAATGTGCTGGGTGTATCGAAAGTGTTTCAAGACATCTATATGATGGCCAAAGTAGTTCAAAATGCTGTGAAGTCATTTCAAAGTGTCGCAAAATAGTTCGAAGTCGTTCGAAATAGTTTGAAGTCATCCGAAATAGTGCGAAATAGTGCGAAAATGATTCGACGTTGATTTCGTGGTGTTCATAGAGATTCGGAGTGCATGTCATAATGTCTTGATATGAGTGGGAATGTTCTCCAGACCTTATAGCGCGTAGTGGACCTATCAGTGGAATGGGTTCGAGAGGAAGAGGAGCAGGTGAAGCAGGTGAATATTGAGAGGCAGAGGACTGCACTGGCTGAGGCATGAAACATGGCTTTTGCTGCGTTTCGGGTGAAAACTTTATCAAAGGAGGACCTACAACGGAAAAACGCAGAGCTCGCAGCTGAGGCAAAGTCTATCGAGAGGGTGGAGGCTGGCAAAGGTGACAAAGATGAGGAAGAGGATGAGGGCAAAGAGGAGCTACCCGTGGTGCAGGTGGCGAAGCAAAAAACAGTAGAGTTCGACAAGGAGGAAGATGCAGAGGAGGGGGTCGAGGGGATAGGGTTGGCAAAGTGGGCCAGGGTCGAAACAAGCGGGCTACTCGATTTCAAGGGTCCAGTGATAGGTACACTATGCACTATAAGCTCTGGAGAAGCTTTCCACTCATATCGACACATTACGACATGCACTTTGAATCACTATGAATGCCACGAAATCAATGTTGAATCATTTTTGCATTATTTCACACTACTTCGGACGACTTTGAACAACTTCAAACACTTTTGAACTATTTTGCAACACTTCGAACAACTTCGCAGCACTTCAAATGACATCGGCTGCCATATAGCTGTCTTGAAGCACTTTTGATACACGATGCTCAATCAGAGTGAGCAATTTAGTCGCATATCGAGCACTACCGGACATGAGGAGAGATTACAAGAGTGTTAGAATGCAATAAGTGCATTTTTGTGTTTCATTGAAGTACTTTTACTATATGGGAACACTATATGTTTTATCATTTATTATTTCTCATTTGTTTCATGATATACAAGTCCTCATTGTTTGATATATTTGCCTCATGTTTTACACATGTTCTTATTTCCTTTTTAGTACTATTCCTTCAGATTGTATATAGACTTGTATTAGTTAGTTAGAACATAAGATATTGATGGGGAACAGCACAAGTTACCCTCTCGTTTATTGTCAGATTCAAGAGTCGATCTCTTGAGTCATATCTTCACATCGTATCTCTAAGTTATGCGAAATATTGCAAACTTCTTCGAAACTATTGTATTCGCTCTCCATTTTATCACCCATCACCTATCACCATTTGACAAGCATTTCACATTCGTTAAATTCACTCTTCGATATACCTCGAACCTTTTTGAACTTATTCAAATTTATTCGGACTACTTTGCATGACTTTGAACCTCTTCGAACCTTTTTCAAACCTATGTCGCACATCTTCGAACCTCTTTTGAATTATTTCGAATGACCTCGTATGCTCTTACAGATTATTCGAACCATCACTTATTATTTCGTGTCACTAAACACATCGTTTTGGTCTCAGCAGTGATATTTAGTACCAACTCACACCCTTCCTCTGACTCGTGTTATACCATCCAAAGCCATTTAGTAGGTTCCATTTGGATTTCCAGGTTGAGTATTATCACCGGTGAGTCTTTTACCTAGGTTCAAAGGTTTTTCGAGGTTCTAATATTTTTGTAGTGCGATCGATGCACTGGGTTCAAATCCCAGCCGCGCTGCATTATCAAAGAAGGTGCAGCAAAATGTTTGAAATGTACCAAGGAGGCACAGGGGTGCTACTGGGATAGGATGTCGAGGCGAGGGCTTCGCAAGGGCGAAGCGAAAAAATTTGGGGGCGCAAAATGAGATTCACGCACAAAACCAGGTACAAAAGTTATTCAAAATCGCTTCAAAGTGATTGCTAACTAGTTTTCAAATTTTGTAGTTCGTTGAATTCGTGTCATGGGCCCTGTAGAAGTTGCCGAGCCAGTAGCGGGGCCTTCAAAGGTAGTGAAGGAGAAAAGAAGGTCATCGAAAGGCAAAGTGAGGGAGGCACGAGTTATCAAAGGGGTCGAAGGAGAATGGGTGGTGCGGCGTCAGATTATTGCTGGAAAGCTGGCGCAGAAAAAGGTCGAGATGGAGGTGTTGGGAAGGGAGATAGAGGTATTGGAGGGAATGCTAGAGGGCTAGAAAGGCTTTTATTTTTGTTGTATATCTGTTTTAATTTCAACTTTAATGTCTTTGGAAAGTAAAGTAAAGAAAGAAAAAAAAAATGAATATAAGTAACGAATGAAAAATGACTTTTTAGGGAAAGGCTCAGTAGTTCATCATAGCTGAAAAATCCTTTGGAGTTTGCACGACCATGCTATGATGCGATATCGTGACTTGTATCGTACACTAGAGGCAATCAAAATCTTTGTAAGTAATTGCAAAAAAGAAAAGGAAGAATAGTTATTTGTTTTCATCGTCCTGAAAATCTTCGAAGGTATCTTCGTCAAAATTCGAGGTTGTTCGAAGTGCTTCGAGGTGCTCAGAGTCGATATCGAGGAAATTCGGTGGAAGGGAAATTGATTTTCGAGTGAGGTATGGTAGTAGATGAAATGCGGCAATAGGTCTGACCCATCGAGTTCACAGAAAATATAAGCCCCTCCATAGTTTTATTCGATAACAATGAGAGGGCCGACATATCATGGTTTCATTTTGCGATTGAGGGACTTCTCGATTTGCATGTTTCAAAATAGTACTAAATCTCCTTTCGAAAAGTTGTAGTCGCACATTGTATGTTTGTGAGCAAGTTCGAAGTGTTTCGCAGCTTCAATTTGAGACATGTAGACCTTTGAATATAGCAGTTCGAGGTCGTTAGATCATTTTTGTAATGCTATAGCTCATCGAGCTATGAGATTGGTTGTCGATAAGATTGAATTGGGTGGCAGTTGTAAGTATGTTGCCTCGGAGATGTCAAGGGGTATGAGAGGATGTGCTCCTGTGACTGTGAAGTAAGGAGAACAACCCATGCGTTTATGAGCCATGACTCATTCTGCCCAAAATACTGAATGCACCCCTGCTGACCATTTCGCTTGTTCTCCATCGACAGCTTTGAATAAGGATTGTTGAACATCGAAGTGGGCTCATTCGACGAGTCCATTGGCGCACAAATTATAACCACTAATTCAAATGTGGTTAATGTGATATCATTTCACAAGATACTCCATAGCTGTGATAAATGCAGTGCCATTGTCGGTTACAATTTCATATAGCAAACCCCATCAACAAATAATATCTTCGAAGATCCAATCGCCAAGCGACATAACATTTTCGCGTCGAAGTTTTCGCCATTCTGGATAGGTCGTTAGTGAGCATCGACCTTGTACGATGTATTTAAATCTGTTCAGAGGTGGCATTTGCATTGTATCAATATAGATTTTGCCGAAAAGGGGTGCTGGAGTGGCGACTGAGGGCAGAATTAGAACATTTTGTATTTGTCGAATTTGGTGGCAGGTTTGAATATACCATGCAATGTAGGCTTTCATGTTCGGCCACCAAAATCGAAGGGCGATAACTGATTTTGTAGCAAATACCATTTTGTGTCCAATGTCATCGTGAGCTGTGCGAATGATTTGGAGATGACGTTCTGGAGTTGCAACAATTTTGTGAGCTCCATGGGAGTCTTTCCTCCATAGTTTGCCCGAGTCTAAAAAGAATTTGGTACAATATTGAATAAAGGTAGCATACTCTGTGTCTGATAGATCAGGGGGTCGCACCAGGTCATGTAATCATTTTCAAATGTGAAGGAACTTTTTGTCATTTATTTTCGCATTCCTTGTTCATGGAACATTATTATAGGTGAGATCCTCCCCCTTACTAAAATTCGAAGAGAGGGAGAAGGTCAAAATTCGATGCAAAGTAAATGGTTGGGTTGTGATAGGATTTATTTGATGTATGAAACTGTGAAGGCGGTCGATCCAGTCTTCAAAATTATCTTCGTTGTCAAGCTGAACATCTTCGTCTTGTGGGGGGCATCTCAAAAGTCCATCAGGGCCATGGTGTGTCCCTGCGACGTGGACTAATGTAAAGTGAAAGGTTAGGATGGATATGATCCATTGATTGACGCTAGTGCTAGATGCAATATCAGGATTTGAAAGCATGCCTTTAATATATCGTGCGTCGACTTTGACGATAAGTCTTTGAACTCCTATTAGATACAATTGTAGTGCTCCGAGAGCGCAATATAGACTGTAAAGCTCGAGTTTTGGTTGTGAAAATCGGGATTCATGGTCGTTAAGTGTAATCAATCTGAATCAACTATAATATTGTTTTCGAAGGTTTTAGGGATCGCATTGGGCGAGAAAGAAACCAATAGTGATGTTTGAAGTGTCAACTGATAGGATAACCGGGGCTGAAGATAAGTAATTGATAGCTCAAATTGCTGGGGAATTGATTAGAGCTATTTTCAAATCTTCTTGGGCTGCTATTTGTTTCACCCTGAATTCAAAAGGAACATCTTTTCAAGTGAGTTGGATCAGTGCTGCAGCTCATTGAGCAAAATTTCAGATAAAGATACGACAAACTCCAATGGTTCCTAGGAACACTTTGACTTTGGTGAGGCTTTGACAAGGTCCCCACTTGCTAACAGCTGTGATTCGAGTAGGGTTGGCTATACGACCTTCAATATTGCATTGATGCCCTAAAACAATTATTTCGGGGATGCAAAGATTGAGCTTTGGACCTGAAAATGTTCCTCTGCAATACTTCATGCGCTGGACTATCCGATTTAAATTTTCGAAGTGCTCCCAGACAAAGTGTCAAATAGTGGGATTGTTGGGAATCATTTCATAAGATCCACCAATTGTTCGATATTCCAATTTCGGACCCTTAAACGGTGTGTCGTCGATGTAAGGAATAGTGATATGAGGAATCTTGGGTTGTAAATAAATGTCACATCATCATGTAAGATAGGGACAGAATTTGTCCAACCCATGGGTAGGGTAATGATGCGAAGTGCTTCAAATGGTGTCTGAAACGTTGTCAGATCGCGAGATGATTCTGCGACTTTCCTTTCATCGAATGCCACATAAAGATCCAACATTTTTCTGCATGATCGTCCTCCGAATTGTTCTGCTAAATGTTTGGGTATTGGTACGACCCCTGAGTGCTGGATCATTACTTGATTAAGCAGTTTGAGACTGTGGATGATTTGAAACAATTTTGCATCCTTTTTCATGACAGAAAACCATTGTGATCGGTACAAAGAGTTCAATGGTTTGTATACTCCTGCTTCTATCTTCTTTTTTAGCATTTTGCATATTTGTTCATACAAACCTGGAGGTATAGGAATGTTTTGCTCAACCCATGGAGTATGAGGAACAATGGGAAATTCTATAGGAGGAAAAAAGTCAGAGTGAAAGCTTCCCCGCTCTTGTTCTGTCCACGCAAAAGCTATTTCCTGATTTTGAATAAAATCGTGCATAAGATTCCATTCCTCTGGCCATAGAAAATCACCAGAATGATTCTTGTTGATGATAGCTTTATGTTCGAGTGAATATCGCAAAGTGGGGATAAACGATGGTGGATGAGGATTTAATTTTGGCATGTTTTCGAGAGGGTCGCCAGTAATTGTTCGAATAATGCGAAATCAGTTGGGTAGCTTCGTAATAACTGGGTGAATTTTTTGTGCAACAGGTTTGTATTTCTTTTTTAATGCCGCAAAAGTTGGATATGAGGAGTCGATAATAGGCATAGAAGGCATAGACATCACCATTGAGGTCGATAAATATGTTTCGTATTGATGACTAGCTGTTAAATATAAATTCACAAGGATCGAAGAATAAGAAATGGATTTCAAGAAGTTCGAGGACTCCATATTGGGGATGTTTGCAGTGCATTCAATAGTGATAGATAAATTAGAGGGATTGAATAAGATAACGAAGGCACACTGGTCAATGTCCAAAGTTTCATCCTCTAGTTCAAACAAGGCTTATACCTCTCACAGCAACAATAATCATATCAGATCCATATGATGGACCGAATCACCATGTGGCAGAATCATCTGTATCAGGAGGCGGTGGGAGTGATAGGTGGAGTGAGGTGTGGATGTTGAAGATGACTCACCACAGCCATCCCTGGAGTCAGACTTGGCTGACATTTACTTTGAATCTTCAAATGGGATTCTCATTTGCATGGATTTATTGCCGATAGTGCTTGAGAATGACGATGCTACTTCCCAATCATCTAGGTTGACTATTGGATGTCTTTCTGGAGAGGCTACTCATCGAAATCAGTCAAGAAAATATGAGATTTGATGAAAAACTGCTCACAACTTTTATCACTGAGTCCAGATTCAACTGTTTCTGGGGGTGAGGCCTTGAGGTCTCAAACCACCTTTTTTTTTGCCCAGACTGCCTTTTCCTGTCTTCCAGTGCTTCTTGAAGGGGGGGTTCACGATTCATAGTTTGGAGGTCCCTCTTGCAGGCACTAAATTCGGTGCCACTTAGCCCACCACCAGCACCATTGCATGTCCAAGATTTACTACCACCTCGACCTTTACCAGATCCAATCCACCACCATGACCAGGTCCACTGCTGCTGCTTGGTCCACCTCCTCCATGAAGTTGGGGCTCCAGAGTTTCTAGACTGAGGATGTAATAGATGGCCCATGCCACACGAATCTCCTCGCCCTCCAAAGTGTGCATTGTAATCTGGGCCATCAGCACTGTAAGGATGGCTTCAGTTGGTAATGTCAGCCACCAGTAACACTGTGGGCTGAATTCAGGATGTTCTGGTGACAATAGGATCACCCCAAGTGACTCTGGGATGGGGTTGAGTGCGACCATCCCTAGGACATCAAATATCTGGGCCACATTTTCACCCCCCCCCCCGGTAATGTCCCATCGGGAGCAAGTGCAAAGTGATTATCTTGGAGAATGGAGAGTGCAGGCAAGTGCTGAGTGTAGATGCGACATCCAACCAGGCCTCCTGGTTTTAAAATGACTATGGTGAAAGCCCAAGAAATGGCAAAACAGATGTCGAATCGGGCAAGGGAACAGTATGCCCTGAGAAGTGCGAACACCTGGCATCAAAGCTTAAGCCCATAAAGAAGTTCCATATACTGTAGACCAACATGTACCTCAGGACAGGCAAAAAGGGAGACAGGGCAATGAGGAAGTAACCTTGGTGGCAGGTTGGACACTCTGCTAATATGCCTTGAACACTGAATGATGACGATGTCAAGGAGGAAGCTGCTTGACACCGACGAGGGCGAAAACACTACCGGTGATGGATGATCAAGTGCTTCTATACTATGCCGATATGGACTGGGAACGTGATGAAGGCAAAGCTGTCCATGAGGACGTGGTCAAGAGCAAAATGATGAGCTTTCAAATAATAAACCATCATTCGTATACGTACTGTCCTTTGATTACTGGTCTGTAATCTTCTGTTCAAACGTTCAAGGCTTGGGCTAACAGTTTCGGACACCAAGCGAGATACCCAGCCTGCTTGAAGAAGCTTATATATAGGGACCCCTAGCCCTTGGACTGTTGGCTTCAATCTGGGACTCTGAGTATGCTGTTCGTGCCATGCTATGAGACCGCGATGGTATAGTATGTACCGAGAGTCACACAGTTGTGAAAATCCTTTCGACGGTGATTAGAATGGGGAATTGTGGGGATTGCGCATGATCATGTTGAATTAGGATCATATATCATGATTGTCTGGGCTTCATTCCTGTAGTTTTTGATGGTGCTTTCAGTGAGCCCATCGAATGGTCGACCGAGTAAGATATCGTAGGCTGGGTCACGAATTATGTGAATTTGCATGAATAGCATGATACTCCCCACTTTGCAAGGCACATTTCATGCTAAACCCAAACTTTCATCAATGCCTCCATTAGCCAATTGGAGTGGGATGTGGATTGAAGGATCGTAAGCAAGGCCAAGTTCATGGCAAACTTCTTCGGACATTGCAATAATCGAAGAGCCGGGGTCTATGACACTTTCAACTGGATTCCTTCCATTGACATTCATAATAATCGACCTAATCAAATGGGATTCCTTTACTGCGATGAAGGGTTCTGGAATATTTCCAGGTCAAAGACTGTTAATATAAGTTTTGAACAGATCATCAATCACAAAAATCTGATCGTTAAGCAGATTCGTGGCATTATTCCCTTCGGACTGCTGAATTCAACGTGGAGTGACCTGTTCCTTCCATTTTGTACGAACTTTGGGTGATAGAGACAACAATTCCTCAGGCATTAGTGTGATAATGGGCGTTTTCATTGAACAAGCAAAAACATCTTCCTAGATTTTATCCTTTTGGATTGGCGCTTGGGTATGGTGCGAAGGACCATCTTTGGCTTTACCTTTTGCAATTGATCCAAAGTTTCATTCGTGTGGTGGTAGGTGCGAATTTTCTTTTGCAGTGGCATAAGGATGAATAACTGGCTGCGAAGTTGTTTCCAAAGTTGAAGATGATGCCAAAGTCAAGGTTGGTAGGTTTGTTGCTGTAGAGGAGATGGATGACATTGGTACATGTAGAGTCAATTGTTCAACTGCTGCAGTGTTCAGGGAAACCGAAGGTTGAGAGACAGGGACTGTTGGTATGCTCAAATTAGCTTTAGCAAAGGTCCTACCACTTTGCAAAGCATATATCTCTTGTTCGAGTTTTGCAATGCGATCTTTAGGTGTCGCAGATTGTTTGGAAACCTGGTAGATGCCTCTAGGCAGTATCGAAGTAGCTGTTGAGGATGTGATGTTGTACATGAGTGATGACGCAGTTGTAGTTGAAGGATTTTGTCGAGTCCATTTGTCAATTCTGTCTTTGATAAAGCGACCAGGAATGTTTCGAGGGGTGAACCATCTGTTTGAAAGAACGATTTTTCCTTCGTTGTTCTTTTTACACTTTCCTTCATTAATGTAGGACTGGCAAACCAAGCAGTCGCTAATGAAATGACCAGTGAGTCCACAAAAGACACAAGCTAAATTTTGGAGCTGGTCTGAGTGAAATCCACTGTTAATTTGAGGAGGATTAGTGGGTTTTGACCCTGCTAGAGCCTTGATGAGTGTGGTTGCGAACTTTTGAGGATCACCGATAAGTCTTCTGATTTGATTTGTGTCGAAGATGTCGAAGTCGATGCCAAGGTTTCTGAAGACTGTAACGATGCCGAATTCGAGCTAATTGACCCTGCTAAAACAAATTTCACTGCTGCGTGAATGTCATCGAGTGGGTAGGCGTCATCCAGATAATGGTTGGGAAATTTTAGTTTGAGTCATCATGCAATTCGTGACCATAAACTGGGCTGAAAACCTTGAACAAATGCTCTACTTTGTTCTGCCTCTGAAATTCGGCCTTTAGAGAGTAGGAACTTCGTACTGTTGTAGAACAACCTGTAATATAATCCTAAATTGCCTGCATTAAAGATACCCATCCAAAGTTGTTCCCCAACAAGTTTGTCCATGTCCAAAATTGACCATTTTCGATCATCTTCGGAACCAGAATATAGTCTGTGAATTGCGAGGTAAAAATCCTGAAACGAAGTGCCAGTTTCATATTCTGGAATCAATTCCCAGAGTTTGGACGTATCGATATCGACATATTGACAGGCGTGCTTCTTCATAAGCTCTGGATCCGTAACATTACAGTCAATAAAGAATATTTCGAGCTCATTAAAATATTGACGTAGCTCTTGAGGTTGAGTAGGGTCGAATTTTGGTGCTGTGGAATGTCCATGAGCTGGCATTGTTGCTTGGGTGGCCATAGATGTACTGATTTGAGGAGTTAGAACCTGAGCAAAAGATGGTAGATATGTTGAAGTGGCTGGAATAATAAATGATGTAGTAGATGATGAGGAAGAAGAGGAAGACGAGGTTGTAGATGAGGAAATAGGTGAAGGAAACAGACGACGATGTGTAGATTCAGCATCAGAGACAGGAATTAGAATATCCCCCAATTGTTTGAGAGATTCAAAGGCCTGGCAAGTCTCGATTCTAAGGTTTCGAGCTTGTGTTGGCCTAAGCTGAGAGATTCGAGGTGGATTAGGCAATGAAATGATTTAGAAACCCCCCATGGTGGGCTCCAAAATGATGATACTCAACCCAGAAACCCAAACAAAACCTACTAAATGGCTTCGGATGGTATAACACGAGTCAGAGGAAGGGTGCGAGGTGGTACTAAATATCACTGCTGAGACCAAAATGTTGTGTTTAGTAATGCGAAATAATAAGGGCTGTGGTGAATAGTCTGTATAGGCATATGAAGGTGTTCGAAAGAGTCCGAAAGAGGTTCGAATATGTCCGAAGAGGTTCGAAAAAGGTTCGAAAAGGTTCGAAGTCGTGCGAAGTAGTCCGAATAAGCTCGAATAAGTTCAGAAAGGTTCGAGGTAAATCGAAGAGCCAGTTTAATGAATGTAAAGTTTTTGTCGAATGGTGATAGGTGATGGGTGATAAAATGGAGAGTGAATACAATAGTTTCGAAGAAGTTTGCAATATTTCGCATAACTTAGAGATACGATGTGAAGATATGACTCAAGAGATCGACTATTGAATCTGACAATAAACGAGAGGGTAACTTGTGCTGTTCCCCATCAATATCTTATGTTCTAACTAACTAATACAAGTCTATATACAATCTGAAGGAATAGTACTAAAAAGGAAATAATAACAATTGTAGAACATGAGGCAATGTGCACAGCAAATAAAGGTATTGTAAAACATGAAACAAAATGAAAGATGATAATAGGTGAAATGTACATTGTCCCAATATAGTAAGAGTTCTTGTTCTATTGCTTTGATATATCAATAAAACACGAAAATGCACTTATCGCATTCTAACTCTGTTGTAGTCTCTCCTTGTGTCCAGTAGTGCTTGATATGCAACTAAATAGCTCACTCTGGTTGAGCATCATGTATTGAAAGTGTTTTAAGACAACTATACGGCAGCCGAAGTCGTTCAAAATACTGCAAAGTCATTCGAAGTGTTTCGAAGTCATCCAAAATAGTGCGAAATAGTACAAAATAGATTCGAAGTCGATTTCATGGCCTTCGTAATGATTTGGAGTGTGTGTCATAATGTGTCGATACAAGTGGGATCCATTTCCAGACCTTATAATGCATAGTGGACCTATCACCAGTTCACGTCATTTTCTGGTATATTTATGCCTGCTTGAGGACAGGCTGGACAGTAATTGGCAAGTAATCCTGGTTCAGGATTCAATGGATCTTTTTGATTGTGTCCATACCCTGCCCACTTCAATCTTTTCATCCAATGCCATAAGCAGGACATGCACCAAAGCTCATGGTAGAGGTTGACCACTTTGGCAGGCCTCATTGGCAATGTTATGCACTGAATCAGCCGGTAAAACTAATAGGCCAATGTCTTCAATTCCAGATTACAGAGCCGAAAATACTCTAGAACCTGCACGGTGAAAAGAGTGCATATTTTGGTGAAGCTGGTTGGGAGCAAGTTACTGGTTATTAGGTCCAAGGAAATTTGGGGTTCTCCCTGACACTGGCAGGTAACCATTGCTAAATAATGTATTCCATTTGTATGCACCACATGGATATAGCTGTTGTTCAAGGCATCAGCAGTCAGCAGTGCAGTGGTCAGCTTGGAATCAGCAGTTGCTAGTATGGTTGTTGCCTGTGCATCGGTCCTCATGCATCATTCAGACAAATATGGTTGAAACCCATGGATGTCTTCATCAGCATCTTTAACTTCATGTTCGTCATCACCATCAAAAAAGTCTTGTAAGCTGTCATTGATATCATTATTGCCCTTTTCTTGATGCCAAAGGGCATCAAGGTGATCAAAAAAGGCTGTATTGGCCCCAGTCTCATTGTCTGCTGTACTCTCTGTCATTCCTGATGCCAACTCATGATGTTGAGCCATTGCCATTGCCATTGCCAAGTAATAATTGGCTGACTCTGCCTTGGCTTTATTCTTCATCTCTTCAAATGTCTCCAGATATTTCATTTGAACATTAAGAGCATTGCAAATCGGCTGATCTGTCTGGCACTGGACCAAAAAGTATGTGCCAACCTCCCATAGCTCAGCACAGCAGAAGTGCATGCCAGTCCAGCATTCAATGTGATGGAAGGGATTCTGCCTGTGTGTTATGCACATACATGGCCAGTAAAGTGTGCTTCCTAGTGAACAATGAACACATCTCTAAATTGCCCATTTATTCAGTTGACAGTGGTTGCAAACTTGTTTGTTGATGGACCATGCCTGCTGAGCCAGGGGTGCTTGCAGCAATTCATCCACTCATCCCACAAACTGCAATACATGGTCCGTCTGTCTCTATCAGTTGTATATGAGCCTCAATAAGTCAATCCATTGATGATACTCAACCTGGAAACCCAAACAAAACCTACTAAATGGCTTTGGATGGTATAACACAAGTCAGAGGAAGGGTGCGAGTTGGTACTAAATATCACCGCTGATACCCAAAAGTTGTAGTGAGTGACATAATATGCTGAAGTGTGTTGCGAATAATCTTTAGAAGCATATGAAGATGTTTGAAAGAGTTCAAAATAGGCTCGAAGATGTGTGAAATAGTTCAAAAGATGTTCAAAAGTGTGTGAAATAGTTTGAAGTAGTTTTGAGGAATGTCGAAGTGTTTCGAAGTGGTTTGAGGTATATCGAGGAGCAAGTGTAATGAATGTGAAGTGTTTTTCGAATGGCAATAGGCAATAGGTGAAGAGTCGAGAGACTAATATGAAATTTTGAAGAAGTTCACAATATTTCACAGAACTTAGAGATACAACGCGAAGATAAGACTCAAGAGAATGGCTCTTAAATCAGATGATGAGTGACAGGGTAACTTGTGCTCTGTTCCCCATTGCTTTTTGCTTCTAAGTAACTAACACAAGTCTATATACAAATTGAAGAGATAGTACTAAAAATGAAATAAGAACATGTGTAAAACATGAGGCAATATATCAAACAATGAGGACTTTGTAGATCATGAAACAAATGAAAAATGATAAATAATTGAAATGTGTAGTGTTCCCATACAGTAAAAGTACTTATCTTTACCTCAATATATCAATGAAACATAAAACTGCACTTATCACATTCTAAGTCTCTTGTAGTCTCTCCTCATGTCTGGTAGTGCTCGATATGCAGCAAGTTGGCTTGTTCTGAATGTGCAGCATGTATCAAAAGTGTTTTGAGACAGTTATATGGCAGCCAATATTGTTCGAAATGCTGCGAAGTCATTCAAAGTGTTGCGAAATAGTTTGAAAGCATTTGAAATGCCTCGAAGTCATCCGAAATAGTGCAAAATAGTTCGAAAATGTTCAAAAAAAAATTTGTAGGGTTCGTAGCAGTTTGGAGTGCGTCATAATGTGTCGATACAAATGGAAATCTTCTCCAGACCTTAGCGCATGCAGTGGACCTATCACTGTGTCAGAAACTGACCATGCCAATCCATTGCTGAACTGGCTCATCAGCCACCTGAAGTTCTTGCATATCCCATTCTGGAGCAAGACCTGGATTGTCGTGGTTACCAGCTAAACTTGATTCACCATGTTCTTCTGTAACTCGAGGCAAGGGAACCTTGATATGTATTTGTTTTTGGTCCATGTCTCATGTTGATCTCAACTTCTACATGTGTAACAGTATCGACTGCATCATCATGGTCCACATGCAGGAAGGCATTTTTCTTTGATCTTCTCTTTCTCTTGTCAGGAGCTCTTGTCAGGCTCATGATGATTGGCAGGAATTGATTGCAGTAATGGACTATTTATTGTACTATTGGCCTCATGTGATCCTCATGTTATTCTTGTGCTGATAATATGTTATGCCTGATGATGACAAGAATCATTCTCTCCTCAATCCCCCTCCAATGCTGCCTGAGCCATCAGAGAACCTGGGTGTGAGACAGTATTGCAAGGGGAGATATACAGTCGAAGAGCAGAGGATCATCGAGCCTTATAAAGATGCATTCTGATCACAGGAATCAAAAGCTGGCCAGTTGCAAATACTCAAGTGTGATATTCTCCCTGCCATATTCAATTACTGGGTGTCAATCGAGAAGGCTCCAATGGATGAGGAGAGTCACCTATGTGCCAAGGTGAACCATCAACTTGAAGCATGTAAAGGTTCTATTTTTGATCACATCACCAGGAACTAACAACCTGGCTTTCAAACAATTGGCAAATGATGAAGGGCTACTTATGCAAATCAAACAACTTCAAAGTCAAGCTATCAGAAGCCATTTGGGCCTTATACCAGGATCAAGTGTTGAAAGAGATCAGAAACCTGCTAGGTATTGAGAATGTCACCACAAGCACACCTGGATGGTTTAAGATGTGACTGCCAGCCATCAAGAGTGGTTTTAGCAACATGACTGCAGAGGAAAAGGTAATCCTTGAGATTGAGCAGGATAAAATGATGCAGGAAGGTTATCCTGAGCAGACAAAGTGAAGGTAATTTAATGCTGTTGCTGCTGCCAACGCTGATGGTGACTGACATCTCACAGACTAGCAGAGAAAAACCTGTGTAAGCGTGTAGAGGAGAGTGCCCGACAACACTGGTTAGAAATGGGAGTGCTGTCTGTGACATTTACAGCCCATACTGCACCTAATGGTTTGATGATTGTTGACACATGAGTGGAATCTTTAATTGTAATGCTGATGCTGATGCCAATTGCAATGCCAATGCCGATTACAATCATGACAATGTTGCCTCTTTAATGGCTACTCCTGCACGATCATTTCTGGATGCCTATCATGATCATATCACAGAGCTCAAGTGGAACCTTGTGAGTTATATCAAGGCTTTACATGCATCAGATGTTGCCTCAAGATTGGCAATGCAACCTAACACCACCACACCACAAACCTGACTTCTGATAACTCAGGATGGGTTCCCCATTCTGTTCACACCATGGAAAGGATCACAATACAAGAAAAAAGAGCTGGAGCAATGGTTTATGTTGTATGTTGGGCAGCATTACAGTATGACAACTTCTCATGCTACAAACCGTTACTTGTCTCCATGCAGAACTAGCCAACAATGGTTGTAGTCACCATATCCCATTCAAAGCAATTGCTGACCGAACCTCTTTATTCATCAATCCTGAATATCTCCCAGGAAGGTTCAAATTCAGAGACCCATGGAACATGCCCAAGATCATCATAGAAGATTTTTTTGACCACGTTCTGCAGCGTCAAACAGTGCAGGGCCCTGAAAGAGCATTCAGGTTCAAAGGAATCAAAGTGAGCAATGGGAGTGTGTCTCCTGCATACTATCCTAATAATTTAACCCTCTACCTTCCCAATGCATTTCCAAATGCAGTGGACAATGGAATGGTGATGCAATACTTAATGCTGAGTCCATCACTGGCACCGGCTGCATGCCTATGCCAATGCCAAGCCCCAAGGTCAATCAAGAGGCAGACAAAGGGCGAAAGCAAAACAAAAGTGAAAACAACCACGCTGATGATTGAGAGCAGACCAGGCACCCATCTCTGAACCCCCCGATTCCTTGCAAATTATGGACCCAGCTCAGTTGAGCTATGTGCAAGTCAATCAAATGACAATGGACATACTCTGCACAGCTGGTGTGACTCAACCACAGCCAATTAATGGTCTGGGTGATGGTGAACCAGAGTATGTCATTTCTCGACACATTTACAAGAAGTCCATTACATCCATATCACCTTTAAATGACAATGTAAATGATGCCCCATGCCTACTTGATCCATCACTGTTGGAAGGCAACACCACTTCAACTCAAGAAAGATTGCAACATCCTAAACCTCTCCAACTGTCCAGGTGACCTTGGACAGAGGATTCTATTGCAAGGGCAAGGGAAAAGGCATCGAAACTGTCAATAGTTGGATTGGCATCAGGATCAGCAATGGTAGGATCAGCAGTGGTACGATTGGCAGACAGACAATCAGCAGTAGTAGGATTGGCACATGGACATTCAGCAGCAGTAGGATCGGCACACTGACAATCAGCAGTGGTAGGATTACCACACATGCAATTGGCAACAGTGCAATCAGCAGACATAGAATCAGCAGCAGTAGGATTATTTGGTAATTGCCAGACCCCTGTGAAGAATACATTTGAACAGATGACCCCCCCATCATCTCAAATCAAGAATCAGAAACAGACATTGGCCCAATGTGCCTGCAGAACAGCTGATTACCTTGCTCAGCAGGAATCTGTCTCTATGCAGGTTGTTGGGAGAAGAAGAGTAAACTTTGCACAGTAAATTTACTATATGTGTCTCAGTAGAAGATAAAGAACAACAATAGTAAGATTTGCAGAAGGAATTAAAGTGAGTGATAGAAGTGTATCTCCTGTGCACTATCCTAATGATTTGAATAACCCTTCACCTGCCCAATGCATTGCCAAACAATGCATTTCCAAACAGACTTCCAACTGGTCTGGCCAAAGGAATGCCAATATTGTGCCTAATGCTGTACCCATTACTGGAACCATTTGGAATCTTGGCCCATATTTTTGAATGACCAGTGAGGTGGGGGGTTGGAAGGCAGGTCTGTCTGAAAAACATTCAGGTGAGTATACCTGCTAAGGTCTTGGTCAATATGGTGAGTGCCACTCCTGCTCCTCACATGGATCATGTGGATGGCGCCGATCTGGGCTGTGGTAGGAAGGGTGTTCATGAGGTTCTGGTACATGGCACCTTGGCTGAGCCGGCATTGGTCATGATGTGGCATTGGTCAAGCAGACAGGTCTGCCTAAAAAACATTTGGGTGAGTATACCTGCTGAGGTCCTGGTCAGTATGGTGAGTGCCACTCCTGCTCATCACATGGATCACATGGATGGCGCCAATCTGGTCTGTGGTAGGAAGGGCATTTGTGAGGTTCCAGTACATGGCATCTTGGCCGAGCCAGCATCAACCCAAGGATGCCATCAGGGCTAGGTTGCTGGCAATGAGACTTTGAAAAGAAGGAAATTTTACCCCCCATATGCCATGTGCACATTGAATTCAACCTTCTTGGAATAGGCCTCCATTGCCTAGTGGGTAACTGAAATCATAACTGTTTAATCAGGGATCAATCACACATTAAAAATGAATAAAAAACACTATTACATCACATCAACCTCCTCAACAAGAAGAGCCAAGCCAGCTTAAGGCTACCCAGCTACTAAATTTTGGCATACTCAAAAAGCTGGGTTTGAGTTTTAAAATGGGAACACTACTTTGTTTGTATATATTGATTGTATAGGGATCAACAACACATGATTGTTGATCTTTAGCATTTCACTCTTTTTTATATCAATATTGACCCCGCTGCTGCAGCTGACCTATCATCCATCATGAATGTTACACATGACCAAGTCCTCAGCCAGATCAGTGAGATTGAACAGGCCATCCACAATAGACTTTGAAATGGAAGTATCACCACCATAATGAAGGAAAGAAATCAATGCTTGTGAGTGGATCAGCATGACATCAGACCAACTATGCATGCTACTTATGTGGGAAGGGGAAAGTTTGGTGTAATCCAGAGGACATGGATTGAGTGCCAAGAATGAAGAAAGCAAAAGGATTGGTGAGCCTTAACATTTCTATTGTGCTGCATGGTTCAGAATCAAGAGTGCAAAGAAATGCTGTAGATGGTAGCAGCATGAATTTCTTTGACCCTAGACATTGCAAATTTTTGGGAACCAATCAAAATTTTTAGCTAACCATGTGCTCAAAAACTTGTAAGGTGAAATATGACACTGCCAAGATGTTTGAAAATTCTGGAACACTACTGTGTTTGCCATTCTTTCCTCCAGTTTTCAAGTAGATGGTGAGAACTAGCAAACAGGCAGTGAGAATAGTGATAGCCCAGTGCATATTATTTGGTGCACCTTTTTCTAGCATGACACACCAATTTGACACTATTAACCCATAGCCCAAGCCAGAATTTCATGCATTATCAGCAATACATACTGGTGCCAAGTCCATCACATGTGCATTATGCAGCTCAATAAAGTGATTTTTTTTTTGGAGGCATTCTTTCTTTGCAATAGTAACTGTAGAAGTGAGAGAGCTGGGGGATAACTGTCAAGACCCATTCCACCCAACTGGATTCCCAATAACACCCGACCCTTTTCTGACTCTTTTCTGACCTTCTCTGCTGGCATCTGGCTGCAGCACTTTTTAGTCATCAGACAAGTTGTCATGTGCTTTAGTAACCATTTGCTTACTCACTTTATTCTTAATACAGTCTTACCAATTCTGCTCATGGACACTTACCAAGACCCATTAGTAAACTTCCATTTTTTCTGTTATTCTTCCAGCCTTCATTATTTTAAGCACCCATAGCTTAGCCTTAGTCTTCAGTTTGCAAATTACATGTATATGTGTATCTTCATCTACATGTTGTAATTTGCTTGTGTCTATTCATCTCCACTTTAATATCAATCCTTAATCATCTTCAACTTAATCTCAACTTGAACTCTTAATCCTTCAACTCTTCTTGACTTCAAATCACTCTAAAACCTCTGCTTAATCTAACCTCATCCTCCGTCCAGAAACCCTCTGAATATCCAAACACCTCTACCTGAAATTGAACAACTGATGAGGAGAAGGGCACAACTTCTTACAAGTTGAAGCCAAGTCCTCTCTGGCCCCTTTTTACCTGCCCTGCTACAGCTTGGTGGATTCTGCCTGGAAACCTCTGAAACCCTCCTACCACCAACAACTGGGTCCAACTGGAAGTCCAGTGTTTTCCTGACCAAGTCCCAACCTTGGTGGTAGTGCTTTTGAACTTTGACAATAACATAACTTGAAGGATGAACTGTGACATACCATCTTTGCCTGTGTATTGGCAGCTTGAACAGCATTTGCTGCATTACCTGTCAACACAGTGCTCCCTGTGAAATCACCAATTTTACTGTTCTGCCATTGGACAGCTCGTCCAAGACCAGATCCCACACCACATACCTCTAGGCCTTTGATTATTTGGTTTAACTGCATTTGTATGTGCTGCTTAGGGGATTGCTTCTGTTTTCCTGATGACAATGTCATGTTAATGGCTTTAACATTAGTGCACACTCCTGTAAGTGCTTGCTTAGTCTGATGTGCAAAACATATCTTTACAAGTTCATCCATATCCAAAAATGCTGTATCAGACATGTGAGAATCAGATATTGCAGTTGTTTCATCAACATTTGGAGGGGGAAGACAAGCAGCAAGAGATTCTGCAATCATGGCTACATCATGAGCAAGATCTTTCACAATAGCATCCCCATCTGGTTCCAGAAGAGAGTTTCTGCAATAATATGGCATGTTACTGTTATGCATCACAGCAAGGAGTCAAGATAAAAAACATACATTGCAATATGCTCATCAACACTGATAGTGACCACTGCATAGGTGTAATTCATAATCTCCTCATCTTCACCTTGAGTAGATTCTGCAACATTTTGAAGGTGATCCAGAACTTCTTGAATGCTAGGTTCTTCATCATCAATGACTTCAAATAAGAGTGCATCTTCATCATCTTTATCATCAGTGTCCAAATTGGCAGTATCATTGAACCTCTTGATGTGGCCAGGATTTGATGGGTTAATAAACCAACTCTGAATACTGACTGCAAAGACGTGGAGCCATGGCTGTTTGAAGCTGGGAAGCAGAGACACCAAGCAAAGCAAACAAATTCTCTGCTTCACCATATGCTTGTCAGGCAGCTTGATTAATCTCTTCATTGCTCAAAAATGTTGAAAGGGCAAAAAAATCAATCTCTCAATTATCAGTGTATGTGTGATTGTAGCCACTAGCATGTGCTTTCCCATTGGAAAACTTGTCAGAGAGCACAGCCTCATGCAGGAGGACATACAGCTTTGGAAACATGTAAAAGAAGTTAAGCCAGTTGAAATCGACCACGATCTTCCAAGCAAGGCCATAAACATGTTTGCAGGGCTCACTTGTGAGGAGCCAGAAAGGCAGAGCTCATGTGCCTGGTGGTACATGATCACAGTAGATGAAGACAAGTTTTAGCAGTCTATAGATTAGGATTTGAGTGATATCACAAGCCTCATGCAGCAGGAAGTGCCGATATTTTGCATACCCTGCCTTATCCAGAAAGCTTTTCCATAGTTCCATGAAGAATGCCTGCAAGACCATTTACACTTGTGCAATGATAGATATATAATGGTTTCGGTATACATCAATCAGTTCCCCAAAAACAAATAGGTAAACAACAAGGCCCAGGTATTTTGAGTGATTATTATTAAGCCATTCAAATGTTGCCCCTGAGAAAGGCAAGTGGCAGCATTTTCATCTTGTCTGTCAAGCTTTTCTACATCACAGTGGTATAAAGGCCCATCCTCAAAGGCTATTGCATGCACTTGCAAGTACATGGCCACATGGTGGGGAAATGTGATGACTCAGGCACCTGAAAATATATTGTTGTGGTAAGTCTTGAGTCCATGTTTTGGATCCTGGATATTGGCAATAGGATGATCACCAAAACAAAACAAAAAAAATTGATATTGTTATTGGGAGGTGATCGATGCCAGGATGGGGGATCTTGTGGGTGATTATGCTTGTCGCCTTTGCCTCAAGTAGTTTTTTGCACAGAATGCTCAAAAGCTGTTCTGTCACATACATATGACTGAACATTGATGTTGCATTCCAACAAACCTAGAATTACTTACCATAGGTAATCGATCACTGTGTCTGTACTCAGGTCATTAGCAATTCCCAGTGCTGCAACAACCATGGTTGGAACTTTGGGGACAGGCACTTGCAGCCACCATAAATGAAGTTAAAAAGAGAAGTCTGTGATAGTCAATGGGCAACAGCACATGAATGATGCACCTTAATTGCTTTCTCCAGAGTCCCAATATCAAGAACCTCTTGAAATATATCTGGGTCACTAAGTCAATACAGCTCCCCAGTGTTCCCAAAAATGAAGTGGGCATCATGTTCTTGATCATAATATGGGTGGAATGCTGCCATTAAATTTGTATCATTACAACTGAGTCCTACTGTGCCATCATACTTGAGTGGAATTAAGGTATCATGAACAAGATAAAATGCATGTTCATGGATCCCAATAGGAGGGCAAGCATAACGGGCTTGTTGACATCTCCACAATGGTCAGAGAAGCAACAACCAAGCTCTGATTATTCATACTCAATAGCTTGTAGTGCAGGCAGTGGAAGATAGTCTCTGATAGACCAATAGGCCCATGGACTATGTGTTGTGATGATATGGGAGAATTTGAGCGGATCAGGTGAGTATTGAAACCCCTGCCCATGATCTGTCTTATTAGCCTTCATGACCATTGCCTGGAGCAATGACCCAAAAACTTGGTCACCCTTGTATTTTCCAGACATAATCCCTTCTACATATCAAATGTATGGTGATTTGGGGTCCTGAACATTGATTGTCATGAGATAAAAACTTATACTTGAATTTGAGAGTGGAAGGACTTATGTTTGCTTCAATAATCCCACATATTTTAGCACACTTGGCATAGAGGTCAATATGACTTTTCCCTTGATATGCACGATTGTTGTACCTGTAGTTCTGATCATCAGGCAATGGCATGAAAAGTGCATTCTGGAATGCTTTGAGTTTCAGTAGTGCAAGACAACTGGGGCAAGCAAGGGAGGACAAGACCGATTTCTGGCAGGCAGTAGAATGGATGTGTTTAGCTGCGCAATCATTGCACCATTGCAAATCATGAATCCGAGCCATGTCAACCTGAGTTTTGTGCTTGCTAATCAGCTCTCCATAGGTAGTGTTTATTCCAAATAATGCCTGTGTTATTACTGTAACTGACTTTGATCCACCTCCCTGTGCTCTGCTTCCACAGAAGTACCAGTTGCAAAGAGCGGCTTCATTCCAATCGATCTGGAAGGCTAGTTCCCAAAAGTCCACATTATACTTGACTATACAGCCTTTTTTCCTCATAGTGAGCTTGGAAAGAGCCTTCTCAGTGTCCCCCAAAGAATTGTGAGGACCAAAATTGCTCTCTATCTCCCCAAGAAATAGCTCAAAGTTCCACATCCAGTGGGCGGAATCCATCAGGTCTTGAGGATGGGTTCAAACCAGCTGAGCACTGATCCCTTTAGATAAGAAATGATGAATAAGATTTTTCTTTCATTGGAAGCAAAGACATGAGGGCAATCTTGGACATGGAGGTTGCATGCAACTAGAAAGTCCCGAAGTTTCCAGGGGTTGGAACCATCAAATGTGTTGGGTTCCCTGACTTTGATCTTCTCAGGCTTTGGGGCTTGGTTCTGGCAGAGAGTGCAGAGACTATCTGAAAGGTCAAACAGGGCATCAACAAATCTGTTGTCTGGATCTGGGTTTTCACCTAAAGGAGGTTGATCTCCAGGGTCATCAGAATCAGGGTCATCCCTGGGGCCATCAGGACTACTAGGGTCATTGGGTCCACCAGAAAGTTCATTTTCTTCACCTGTAGCTTCCTTATTCGTAAGGTTAGGCTGCCTGTCATCCCCCACATAGTCGAGTGGAGTAGGAATCTGAGGGGGTTCCAAAGGCAAGTGCATAGACATGACATTGGTGCTAACGGATGGTGCACTAGAGCCGACTCATCAAAATATGTTTTATGGTCAGACTGAGGCACCAAAAGTAGAAGTGGGTCTAGGAGCTGGGAGTACTGATTGTCAGACAGCTGATAAGCCTGAAAGAGTGCCTGTGCGATGGGAGTTTTTTGTTGTCTGCTGAGATTGTGACTCTGTGTGGGACATAGAGTAAGGTTCAGAATGGTATGGGTTGATGAGAGAAGTGTGAGTTTGCAAATACTGTCAAGATTCAAGACTGCTACTACCAAGGTTGGGACTTGGTCAGGAATACACTGGACTTCCAGTCAGACCTGGTGATGATACTCAACCCTGAAACCCAAACAAAACCTACTAAATGGCTTTAAATGGTATAACATGAGTCAGAGGAAGGGTGCGAGTTGGTACTACATATCACTGCTATTACCAAAAATGTTCAAAATAGATTCGAAAAGGTTCGAAGAAGTTCAAGGTAGTTTCGAAGGGAGTTGAGGGTGTTGGACCGGTGTTGAGGAGCGAATACAGCAAATAAGAAGTGTTTTTTGAGAGGCTATGGGCGATGTGCAATAAATCAAGGAGCGAATACGATAGTTGGAAGAAGTTTGCAATATTTTGCAGAACTTAGAGATACCACACAAGGCTAAGACTCAAGAGAATGGCTCTTAAATCAAACGATGAGTGCAAGGGTAACTTCTTCTCTGTTCTTCTAAGTAACTAGTACAAGTCTATATACATTTTGAAGAGATAGTACTAAAAAGGAAATCTAACATGTGTAGTACATAAGGCAATATGTGCAACAATGAGGACTTTGTAAATCATAAAGCAAATGAGAAATGATAAATAAATGAAACATACAGTGTCCCCATATAGTAAAAGTACTTATCTCTTTGCTTTAATATATCATTGAAACATAAAAACTGCACTTATCGTGTTCTAAGTCTTTTTGTCATCTCTCCTCGTGTCTGGTAGTGCTTGTTATGCAACAAAATGGTTTATTCCAGATGTGCAGTGCAAGTCAAAATGGTTTTGAAACAGCTATATGGTGGCCAATGTTGTTCGAAGTAGTATGAAGTCATTCAAAGTGTCACAAAATTGTTCGAAGTCATTCGAAGTAGTGCAAAATTGTGCGAAGTTGCTCAAAAATGGTTCAAAGTCAATTTAGTGGCATTTGTAGCAGTTCAGAGCATCTGTCATAATGTGTTGATATATTGGGAGCCATTCCATACCTTAGAGCATGCAATGGACCTATCACCAGTCAGAAGTGGTCGGAGGTGTTCAGAGGTTCCAGGCAGAATCCACCAGGCTGTAGCATGCCAGGTAAAAGGGGCCAGAGAAAACTTGGCTTCAACTTATAAGAAGTTGCACCCTTCTCCTTGTCAGTTGTCTAATTTTAGGCAGAAGGAGTGCAGATGTCCAGCAGGTTTCCCAAGGAGGATGAAGGTAGAATGAAGCAGAGGTTATGAAGTGATTGAAGTTGAGAGGAGTCAAAAGATTAAAGGTTTAGTTCAGGAGTAAGTCGAGGATGATTAAAGAGTTGATATTAGGCAAAGGATGTTACAAAGGCAAGATACAATGCAATAGACAATATAATGCACAAGTACTTTGCAAACTGGAGACTAAGGCTAAGCTATGGGCACTTAAATAATGAAGGCCAGAAGAATAATGGATAATGCAGAAGTTTACTAACAGGTCTTGGTAAGTGTCCATGACCAGAATTGGTAAGACTGTATCAATATCCATAATAAAGCGAGATCGGTCACGTGAAGGTGGCGTGGGTAAATGGATGACAAACTCCGCAGGGGTGGGAATGGCATCACGCCGTGAGACTCTGCAGAGGTGTGGGAATGTGAGAATGGTGAGAAATGATGACAAATATCAAAATCTGACATTGTGGGAATCTAATCCAATTTTCGGCTAACCTGGGTGTTTCCATCATTTCAAAAATTTGCCGAAGATTTTTTGATTAGCCGAAAAAAAATTTTAGGCTATTTTTAACTGTTCCCATGATAAGAAAAAATTTCGGCCAAGTTTTGGGGCCGATCACAAATTCAATATAACTGTTCCCATCAGAACAGATATTTTGCTGATGACAAATATAATTAAGTGTTCCTATGATGACAAATCTAATAACTTTGTGTAGGAACCAAATTTTCGGCTACTTTTTGGTCTGATTACAAATAAGGTTACCATGATCACAAATCTAATAACTGAGTGTAGTAAACCAAATTTTCGGCTGATGTTTGACCTGCTGACAAATATAATAAGGTGTTCCTATCATGACAAAGCTAATAACCGAGTGTAGGATCAATTTTTTCGGCTAATTTTCGGCTTGCTGGGTGTAGGAACCCAATTTTCAGCTGATTTTTGGCCACTTCTAGCTTTTCTGCTCTCTTTCTGGCTCTGGGCTCTTTTCCAGTGGGGTTGTTTTTGCATTCTTGGGGTATCTGTAGACCAAGGTGAAGCTCTGTGAAGTCCTACCTCCCTGGCTTCTCTTTTTTCAACAAAAAGAGTGTCTGCCAGTTGTTTTTTGGACCTCTCTCAGAGCACAGTGTGCAGGGAGATTGGGCTGGCGGGTTTGCAGTTGCCTCCCCTTCCATTTTTGGAAGTCGCTCCACTATCAACTGCCACTGTTTGCACCGATTTCACAGCCTCCTACAAGAATCTCACCTCCTCTGCTGCTGTAAGAGAGCTCTCCGATTCCCATGGACCCGACTCCGCCCAATACTCCTCGACGTGTTCGGATGGCCGCACAGCAAACTGAACGGGACCAATGGACCTTGGATAGCCCTACTCGCCACCGGACTCCACACCACGCTCGCACAATGAACATCGCCCAGCCTTTGCTGCCTGTGCCACCTCCCCATGGTGGTTTGCTGAATGGGAATGACGCCGATCCTTTTCTTGCCCCTCCACCTCCACCTCCTCAATACAACCATCTTCCTCCTCATTTGGCACAACAGCTGGCAGCACTTCCTCCCCTTCCACAGGTGGTGAGAGGCAGAGGCAGAGGAAGAGGAAGAGGGAGGGGAAGAGGCTCAATTCATGCTGCTCCACCTCTGCCTGTGGTTGCTCCTTTACACAATGCAGCTTTCCCATATCATTTTAATGCCCCTCCTGCCCCTCCTGTTTTTGACCCTCCTGTTTCAGCACCTCCTATTCTTGCACCTCCCATTCCTGTTGCTCCTGCACCTGCTATTCCTGTTGCACCTCCACCTCCCATTCCTGCTACTCATGCAATCGCCCAGGCTGGGCTGCGAGTTCCATCTTTGGGTCCTCCTCCTGTTTTTGACCCTCCAGCTCCTGTTCCTTTGGTTCCTGCACCTCCTATTCCTGTCGCTCCTCCAATGGCCTGGCCTGGACATCAAGTTCCTGTAGCTGTATGTTGGATTACATATTCTTCTATGTGACACAGGTTAATTAACAACATAATACTGATGCAGCCTTTTCTGCCTCCTGTTTTTGACCCTCCGGCTCCTGTTCCTCCTGTTCCTGCACCTCCTGTTCCTGAGCAAGTTCCACTTTTTTTTCCTGCTGTACGTTGGAGTTTTCCTTCAGGTGACTAGATGTATGAACTAATGACATATCATTATAGCCTCCTCCTCCTCCTGTTTTTGCCCCTCCTGTTCCTGTTCCTCCTGTGCCTGCACCTCCTGTTCCTGTGGCCAATGCCTCTCCACCGGTTGCTCCTGCAATGAGCAGGGCTGATCTTGCTGCCCAGCATGCTGCACTTCCACCTTTTGAAGCTGTATGTTGCATTATATTTTACATGATGTGAAATGGTCTGACAGTATGATGATGTAGCCTCCTCCACCTCCACCTGTGCCTCCTCCTGTTTTTGAACCTCCTGCTGCCGTTCTCCCCATTCCTGCTGCTGTTATCCCTGTTGCCAATATTCCTCCACATGTATGGTTATATCTTATTTTGGTATTGTTTTATTTGGTGACTGACCTCATTCTCCAAGATCGCTCAGCTTATCGATCCTGCACCACCACCACCACCTCTGCCTGTTTTGCCTCCTGCCCGCCAGCCATTTAATTTAGATTGGCCTGTTCATCATCTGGGAAATATGGATGTGGAGTGCCCTGATTGCCATGCTTTGCACTGGATGGCTGAACGTCTTATGAAATCCTCAAATATCCATCCTCGATTCGGCATGTGCTGCCTGAGTGGAAAGATCGCTTTGCCACCTCTTCACCCAGTCCCACCTGAGCTTATGCAATTGCTCACTGCTCAAGATGATATTGGAAAATCATTTCGTGATCACATCCGCACTTACAATAATGCACTCGCCATGACTTCTATCGGTCGCAAGATTGATGAGTCGGTCAATGAGGGTGAAGAGGCAGTGAATGATGGCGTTGGTCCCTATGTCTACAAACTCCATGGCGAGCTGTCCCACAAAATTGGATCTCTTCTTCCACCAGAGGGTGAACCTCCTGTTTATGCTCAGCTATATATTTACGATCCAGCTGATGCTGTCAACTTTCGCATGGCCAACGCCTGGAATACTCACCTCCATCACCACACTTTGCTCACTCTCCAGGACATGCTCCACCGTCACCATCCAGCAGTTCAGATGTACAAGCAGGCTCATGAGCTCACCAGGAACTTGCCTCCACACCAGCAGTGCAAGATAGCTTTGCGTTTTGATCAATCCTGTGACCGTCGCCGCTACAATCTGCCCGATGCTACCAACAATGAGATTGCTGTCATTCTTCCAGGTGATGGCGATCAGCCAGAGAGCACACGTGACATCATTCTCTACCGCAGGCATGGCCCTCCCCTTCAGCGCATCAGTGACATCCATCCCCTCTATCCTGCCCTTCACTATGTTTTGCTGTTTCCTACTGGCCAGCTCCAATGGCACCCTCAAATCGAGTATGCAGCTGTCGATGCCAACAACCGAGTTGGTGCCAGAGTTCACAAACATGTCTCCAAATCCGAATTCTACTGCTATCGCCTCCACCTTCGACCGCCTGCTGTCGAGCCCCAGCATATCTTTCTGACTGGAAAGCTCTTTCAGGAGTTTGTGTGTGATGGATGGGCCACTGCTGAGCAGGATCGGTTGCGCTGGATTTTGATGAATCAGGACACCATTTGAGGCGAAGTCTATGTTGGCCTGGCAGATGCTGTGGCTGCAAACATCGATGTGGACACAGAGTCTCTGGGTCAAAGAATCATTCTTCCTTCGTCCTTTGCAGGAAGCACACGTCACATGCAGCAGCTTCTTCAGGATGCATTCGCCATCAATCGTCACTGCAATGGAGGCGATCTCTTTCTCACCATTACTGCCAACCCTGCCTGGCCAGAAATACGGGATGCTCTTTGTCCAGGGCAGACTGCAGCAGATCGCCCTGATTTGGTCGTTCGTGCATTCTATGCAAAGCAGAAGGAGATGATCAAGGATATCGAGGCTGGCATATTTGGAAAGGCTGTGGCTTATCTTTTCACCATCGAGTTTCAGAAGCGTGGCCTTCCTCACATGCACTGCATTATCTTTCTCGATGAGCAATCCAAGCTTCGCACCCCCGAGCAGATAGACAGCCTTCTGTCTTCAGAGTTTCCTGACGATGATCCTGAGCTCCTCGACCTCATCAAAAAGTTCATGGTCCATAAACCCTGTGGTGCAGAGAACCCTGCAGCTCCTTGCATGGTGAATGGACAGTGCTCCAAAGGTTTCCCCAAGCCATTCAGGGATCAGACCACCATCTCTGAGGATGCCTATGCCTCTACCAAGCGTCGGGACACTGGACACACATATCACGTTCGGGGAAAGCAGGTCGACAATCATTGGGTGGTCACTTACTCTGCCTATCTCATCTGGAAGTACCGTTGCCACATCAATATCGAGTCCATTAGCTCCATCAAGGCCATCAAGTACATCTACAAATATGTCTACAAAGGCCACGATCGCATCACCATGGAGTTTGGAACTTGCAACGATGAAGTCAGGCAGTACCTCGACGCTCGCTACATATCTGCATGCGAAAGCATCTGGCGCCTCTTCCACTTCACCATGCATGGTGCTTCTCCCAACGTCGTCCGTCTTCAGGTCCACCTTCCTGGCCAGCAGTATGTCACTTGGAATCAGAACGGTCCACAGTCTATCCAGGAAATCGTCCAGCATGCTGCACAGCATGACACCACCCTCACTGCCTTCTTCAAGGCCAATCAGGAGTATCCAGAGCTTGCACAGGTCGTTCTTTACCAGGACTTTCCTTCCAAATTTGTGTGGGATCAAAGGGCTCACAAGTGGAAGCCCAGGCAGAGGGGATTCGCCATTGGAAGAATGTTCTATGCTCCACCCAGTGCCGGTGAACGCTTTTACCTCAGGCTGCTTCTCACTGCTGTGAAAGGGGCTACATCATACGAAGACCTTCGCACTTTTCAGGGCATCGTCGCTCCCTCATTCAGAGAAGCCTGCCTCGCCCGTGGCCTTTTGGAGGATAACCAAGAGTGGCAGCAGTGTCTGGAGGAAGCAAAGTCCATGGCAACCGGTCATCAGCTTCGCAATCTTTTTGTCACCATCCTTCGTGACTGTGCTCCCTCTGATCCTGTCTACCTCTGGAATACATATTGGCCTCACATTTGCGATGACTTGAGATATCAGCTCCAGCACACCAACATTCGTATCAACCCCACCGATGACGATGTCCATGATTATGGCCTTTATCTTATCAATCAGCTTCTCATGGTCTCTGGGAAATCTCTCGAGAAGGATTGGCCATACATGCCTCAGATCACTCAGAATTGGGATGCCAACATTCAGAACCGGTTGATTGCAGAGCAGCGCAGATACAATGTTGTGGAGCAGGCCGAGTTGGCTGCACACAATCTGGACACTTTCAATCATGATCAGAGGGCTGTCTTTGATGAGATCATGCATGCAGTCAACAACAAGACTGGCCAGACCTTTTTCCTCCATGGTCCAGGTGGCACTGGCAAAACCTATGTTTACAACACCCTCTGCCATCAGCTTCGCTCTCAAGGCAAGATCGTCCTCTGTGCTGCATCGTCTGGAATAGCTGCTCTTTTGCTCAAAGGCGGTCGTACTTCCCATTCCTGCTTTCAGATCCCAATCATCATAAACGAGTCATCCACCTGCACCATTTCCAGAGGTTCAACACGGGCACAGCTCCTGCAGCAGACCGACTTGATCATTTGGGACGAGGCACTCATGCAGCATCGTCATCTCGATGAAGCTGTCAACCGCACTCTGAAAGACATTCTCCAATGTGACAAACCCTTTGGGGGTGTGCCTGTGGTCTTTGGGGGCGACTTTCATCAGATCCTGCCTGTGATTGAGAAGGGTTCTCGACCTCAAATCGTTGGTGCTTCTTTGCAACGCTCTGTTCTCTGGCAACACATCAAAATCCTTCATCTCAAAATCAACATGCATTTGAACACAGACGATCTTCAGGAGCGCAACTTTGCAAAGTGGCAGTTGGAGGTTGGAAAGGGTGGTCATACAGATGAAGGTGGCACTATCAATCTTCCTGATCATCTCAAATGGCCTCAGAACACCATCGCTTCTCTCATCCACACCATCTATCCTGGCATCTATGATCAGGCTCAGCATTCAGATCAATACTTTTCAGAGCGGGTCATCCTGGCGAGCAAGAACGATGATGTCGACGATTTGAACCATCACATTCTTCACAATTTTCCTGGGCAGGAGCACGTCTTTCACAGTGCTGACTCGATTGCAAATGATGAGAATGCCGAACTTCTATATCCCCAAGAATATCTTAACTCCATCAACTGCTCAGGTCTACCTTTGGTGCATTTGGCACTCAAGGTCGGCGTCCCTGTCATGATACTTCGCAATCTCAACATTGCTGGAGGGGTCTGCAATGGAAGTCGGGGGATATTGACTCGGATCAGGAATAGGGTTTTGGAGATTCGGTTGATCACTGGAGATAACGCAGGAGAGACTGTTTTCATTCCACGGATGCGACTTCGGCCTATTGAAGGTCAACTCCCCTTTACACTCTCTCGACTGCAGTTTGCTGTTCGTCTTTGCTTTTCAATGTCAATCAGCAAGTCACAAGGGCAGTCAGTGAAGCATGTGGGTTTGGATTTCAAAAGTCCTGTCTTTACACATGGGCAGTTCTATGTGGCAATATCCAGGGTCAAGTCTGTCCACAATATCAAGGCAATATGGCCAAGCTCAGAGGATAGTGCAAAGACAAAAAATATTGTATATGATGAAGTGTTATTAGATTAAAATATATATTGTACATATGTAACTACTACTCATAGAAAATCAATGAACACAGTGAACAATGTGTGCCACTACTCATAGAAAATCAATGAACACAGTGAACAACGTGTGCTGGAGGCACATTTAAAAACCTTGTCCATAATAAAGCGAGATCAGTCACGTGAATGTGGCATGGGAATGATGACAAACTCCGAAGGGGTGGGAATGGCATCATGCCGTGAGACTCTAGAGAGAGGTGAGAAATGATGACAAATATAACAAGGTGTGGGAAGTAAATTCTCGGCTAATAACTGGGTGACAAAAATTGGCCGAAAAAAAATTTCGGCTATTTTTTGGCCCGATCACATTTGTAATAACAGTTCCGATCATAACAAAAAAATTTCGGCTAGATTTTGGGCCCGATCACAAATGCAATAACTGTTCCCATCAGAACAAATATTTTCCTGATGACAAATCTAATAACTTATGATGACAAATAAGGTTACCATGATGACAAATCTAATAACTGAGTGTAGTAACCAAATTTTCGGCTAATGTTTGACCTGCTGACAAATATAATAAGGTGTACCTATCATGACAAATCTAATAACTGAGTGTAGGATCAATTTTTTCGGCTAATTTTCGGCTTACTGGGTGTAGGAACCCAATTTTCAGCTGATTTTTGGCCACTTCTAGCTTTTCTGCTCTCTTTCTGGCTCTGGGCTCTTTTCCAGTGGGGTTGTTTTTGCATTCTTGGGGTATCTGTAGACCAAGGTGAAGCTCTGTGAAGTCCTACCTCCCTGGCTTCTCTTTTTTCAACAAAAAGAGTGTCTGCCAGTTGTTTTTTGGACCTCTCTCAGGGCACAGTGTGCAGGGAGATTGGGCTGGCGGGTTTGCAGTTGCCTCCCCTTCCATTTTTGGAAGTTGCTCCACTATCAACTGCCACTGTTTGCACTGATTTCACAGCCTCCTACAAGAATCTCATCTCCTCTGCTGCTGTAAGAGAGCTCCCCGATTCCCATGGACCCAACTCCGCGCAACACTCCTCAATGGATCCGGACGGCCGCGCAGCAAACTGAACGGGACCAACGGACCTTGGATAGCCCTACTTGCCACCGGACTCCACACCATGCTTGCACAATAAACATTGCCCAGCCTTTGCTGCCAGTGCCACCTCCCCATGGTGGTTTGCTGAATGGGAATGACACTGATCCTTTTCTCACCCCTCCACCTCCACCTCCTCAATACAACCACCTTCCTCCTCATTTGGCACAACAGCTGACAGCACTTCCTCCCCTTCCACAGGTGGTGAGAGGCAGAGGAAGAGGAAGAGGAAGAGGGAGGGGAAGAGGCTCAATTCATGCAGCTTCACCTCTGCCTGTGGTCGCTCCTTTACACAATGCAGCTCTCCCATATTTTTTTCCTGCCCCTCCTGCCCCTCCTGTTTTTGACCCTCCTGTTCCTGCACCTCCAATTCCTGCACCTCCCATTCCTATGGCTTCCGCACCTGCTATTCCTGTTGCACCTCCACCTCCCATTCCTGCTACTCATGCAATCGCCCAGGCTGGGCTGCGAGTTCCATCTTTGGGTCCTCCTCCTGTTTTTGACCCTCCAGCTCCTGTTCCTTTGGTTCCTGCACCTCCCATTCCTGTCGCTCCTCCGATGGCCTGGCCTGGACATCAAGTTCCACCAGTTATTCCTGCTGTAGCTGTATGTTGGATTACATACATATTCTTCTATGTGACACAGGTTAATTAACAACATAATACTGATGCAGCCTTTTCTGCCTCCTGTTTTTGACCCTCTGGCTCCTGTTCATCCTGTTCCTGCACCTCCCATTCCTGTGGCCAATATACCTCTACCAATGGCTCCTCCACCAATGGTTCCTGCAATGGCTTGGGCTGCACTTGCTGTGCAGCATGCAGCACTTCCACCTCTGGCTGCTGTATGTTGAATTAAATTCTACATCATGTGCAATGGTCTGACTGAATAATGATGTAGCCACCTCTACCTCTCCCTCTACCTCCCCCACCTCTGGCTGTTCCTGCTGTTCCTGCTGTTCCTGCTCCTGCTGTTCCTGTAGCCAATGTACCTCCACATGTAAGCATGCTGATAATGTTTTCATCAATTTGGTGACTGACTTGATTATCCAAGATTGATCCTGTACCACCACCATCACCACCTCTGCCTGTTTTGCCTCCTGCCCGCCAGCCATTTAATTTAGATTGGCCTGTTCATCATCTGGGAAATATGGATGTGGAGTGCCCTGATTGCCATGCTTTGCACTGGATGGCTGAACGTCTTATGAAATCCTCAAATATTCATCCTCGATTCGGCATGTGCTGCCTGAGTGGAAAGATCGCTTTGCCACCTCTTCACCCAGTCCCACCTGAGCTTATCCAATTGCTCACTGCTCAGGACGACATTGGAAAATCATTTTGTGATCACATCTGCACTTACAATAATGCACTTGCCATGACTTCTATCGGTCGCAAGATTGATGAGTCGGTCAATGAGGGCGAAGAGGCTGTGAATGATGGCGTCGGTCCCTATGTCTACAAACTCCATGGCGAGCTGTCCCACAAGATCGGATCTCTGCTTCCACCAGAGGGTGAACCTCCTGTTTATGCTCAGCTATATATTTACGATCCAGCTGACGCTGTCAACTTTCGCATGGCCAATGCCTGGAACACTCACCTCCATCACCACACTTTGCTCACTCTTCAGGACATGCTCCACCGTCACCATCCAGCAGTTCAGATGTACAAGCAGGCTCATGAGCTCACCAGGAACTTGCCTCCACACCAGCAGTGCAAGATAGCTTTGCATTTTGATCAATCCTGTGACCGTCGCCGCTACAATCTGCCCGATGCTACCAACAATGAGATTGCTGTCATTCTTCCAGGTGATGGCGATCAGCCAGAGAGCACACGCGACATCATTCTCTACCACAGGCATGGGCCTCCCCTTCAGCGCATCAGTGATGTCCATCCCCTCTATCCGGCCCTTCACTATGTTTTGCTGTTTCCTACTGGCCAGCTCCAATGGCACCCTCAAATCGAGTATGCAGCTGTCGATGCCAACAACCAAGGTGGTGCCAGAGTTCACAAACATGTCTCCAAATCCGAATTCTATTGCTATCGCCTCAACCTTCGACCACCTGCTGTCGAGCCCCAGCATATCTTTCTGACTAGAAAGCTCTTTCAGGAGTTTGTGTGCGATGGATGGGCTACTCCTGAGCAGGATTGGTTGCGCTGGATTTTGATGAATCAGGACACCATTTGAGGCGAAGTCTATGTTGGCCTGGCAGATGCTGTGGCTGCAAACATCGATGTGGACACAGAGTCTCTGGGTCAAAGAATCATTCTTCCTTCGTCCTTTGCAGGAAGCACACGTCACATGCAGCAGCTTCTTCAGGATGCATTCGCCATCAATCGTCACTGCAATGGAGGTGATCTCTTTCTCACCATCACTGCCAACCCTGCCTGGCCAGAAATACGGGATGCTCTTTGTCCAGGGCAGACTGCAGCAGATCACCCAGATTTGGTTGTTCATGCATTCTATGCAAAGCAGAAGGAGATGATCAAGGATATCGAGACTGGCATATTTGGAAAGGCTGTGGCTTATCTATTCACCATCGAGTTTCAGAAGCGTGGCCTTCCTCACATGCACTGCATTATTTTTCTCGATGAGCAATCCAAGCTTCACACCCCCGAGCAGATAGACAGCCTTCTGTCTTCAGAGTTTCCTGACAATGATCCTGAGCTCCTCGACCTCATCAAAAAGTTCATGGTCCATAGACCCTGTGGTGCAGAGAACCCTGCAGCTCCTTGCATGGTGAATGGACAGTGCTCCAAAGGTTTCCCCAAGCCATTCAGGGATCAGACGACCATCTCTGAGGATGTCTATGCCTCTACCAAGCATCAGGACACTGGACACACATATCACGTTCGGGGAAAGCAGGTCAACAATCGTTGGGTGGTCACTTACTCTGCCTATCTCATCTGGAAGTACCGTTGCCACATCAATATCGAGTCCATCAGCTCTATCAAGGCCATAAAATACATCTACAAATATGTCTACAAAGGCCATGATCGCATCACCATGGAGTTTGGAACTTGCAACGATGAAGTCAGGCAGTACCTCGACGCTCGCTACATATCTGCATGCGAAAGCATCTGGCACCTCTTCCACTTCACCATGCATGGTGCTTCTCCCAACGTCGTCCATCTTCAGGTCCACCTTCCTGGCCAGCAGTATGTCACTTGGAATCAGAATGGTCCACAGTCTATCCAGGAAATCGTCCAGCATGCTGCACAGCGTGACACCACCCTCACTGCCTTCTTCAAGGCCAATCAGGAGTATCCAGAGCTTGCACAGGTCGTTTTTTACCAGGACTTTCCTTCCAAATTTGTGTGGGATCAAAGGGCTCACAAGTGGAAGCCCAGGCAGAGGGGATTTGCCATTGGAAGGATGTTCTATGCTCCACCCAGTGCCGGTGAATGCTTTTACCTCAGGCTGCTTCTCACTGCTGTGAAAGGGGCTACATCATACGAAGACCTTCGCACTTTTCAGGGCATCATCACTCCCTCATTCAGAGAGGCCTGCCTTGCCCGTGGCCTTTTGGAGGATAACCAAGAGTGGCAGCAGTGTCTGGAGGAAGCAAAGTCCATGGCAACCGGTCGTCAGCTTCGCAATCTTTTTGTCACCATCCTTCGTGACTGTGCTCCCTCTGATCCTGTCCACCTCTGGAATACATATTGGCCTCACATTTGCGATGACTTGAGATATGAACTCCAGCACACCAACATTCATATCAACCCCACCAATGACGATGTCCATGATTATGGCCTTTATCTTATCAATCAGCTTCTCATGGTCTCTGGGAAATCTCTCAAGAAGGATTGGCCATACATGCCTCAGATCACTCAGAATTGGGATGCCAACATTCAAAACCAGTTGATTGCAGAGCAGCGCAGATATGATGTTGTAGAGCAGGCCGAGTTGGCTGCACACAATCTGGACACTTTCAATCACGATCAGAGGGCTGTCTTTGATGAGATCATGCATGCAGTCAACAACAAGACTGGCCAGACATTTTTCCTCCATGGTCCAGGTGGCACTGGCAAAACCTATGTTTACAACACCCTCTGCCATCAGCTTCGCTCTCAAGGCAAGATCATCCTCTGTGCTGCATCATCTGGAATAGCTGCTCTTTTGCTCAAAGGCGGTCGTACTTCCCATTCCTGCTTTCAGATCCCAATCATCATAAATGAGTCATCCACCTGCACAATTTCCAGAGGTTCAACACGGGCACAGCTCCTGCAGCAGACTGACTTGATCATTTGGGACGAGGCACTCATGCAGCATCGTCATCTCGATGAAGCTGTCAACCGCACTCTGAAAGACATTCTCCAATGTGACAAACCCTTTGGGGGTGTGCCTGTGGTCTTTGGGGGCGACTTTCATCAGATCCTGCCTGTGATTGAGAAGGGTTCTCGACCTCAAATCGTTGGTGCTTCTTTGCAACGCTCTGTTCTCTGGCAACACATCAAAATCCTTCATCTCAAAATCAACATGCGTTTGAATACAGACGATCTTCAGGAGCGCAACTTTGCAAAGTGGCAGTTGGAGGTTGGAAAGGGTGGTCATACAGATGAAGGTGGCACTATCAATCTTCCTGAACATCTCAAATGGCCTCAGAACACCATCGCTTCTCTCATCCACACCATCTATCCTGGCATCTATGATCAGGCTCAGCATTCAGATCAATACTTTTCAGAGCGGGTCATCCTGGTGAGCAAGAATGATGATGTCGATGATTTGAACCATCACATTCTTCACAATTTTCCTGGGCAGGAGCACGTCTTTCACAGTGCTGACTCGATTGCAAATGATGAGAATGCCGAACTTCTATATCCCCAAGAATATCTTAACTCCATCAACTGCTCAGGTCTACCTTTGGCGCATTTGGCACTCAAGGTCGGTGTCCCGGTGATGATACTTTGCAATCTCAATATCGCTGGTGGGGTCTGCAATGGAAGTCGGGGGATATTGACTCGGATCAGGAATAGGGTTTTGGAGATTCAGTTGATCACTGGAGATAATGCAGGAGAGACTGTTTTCATTCCATGGATGCGACTTTGGCCCATTGAAGGTCAACTCCCCTTCACACTCTCTCGACTGCAGTTTGCTGTTCATCTTTGCTTTTCAATGTCAATCAGCAAGTCACAAGGGCAGTCAGTGAAGCATGTGGGTTTGGATTTCAGGAGTCCTGTCTTTACACATGGGCAGTTCTATGTGGCAATATCCAGGGTCAAGTCTGTTCACAATATCAAGGCAATATGGCCAAGCTCAGAGGATAGTGCAAAGACAAAAAATATTGTATATGATGAAGTGTTATTAGATTCAAATATATATTGTACATATGTAACTACTACTCATAGAAAATCAATGAACACAGTGAACAACGTGTGCCGGAGGCACATTTAAAAACCTTGTCAATAATAAAAGGAGGATGGTCAGGTGACTAGGGTGTGGGAAGTGATGAGGCCGTGGGAGATGAAGAGGCTGTGGGAGGTGAAGAGGCCATGGGAGTTGCTCTGAGTGGGTGGGAGAGTGATGACCAACTCCGAGGGTCATGAGACATGATGACAAATATAACTCAAAGGTGGGAATTTGTTCTCGGCTAATTTTTCGCCACCTCAAACTTTTTTTTTTGGGTCTGGGCTCATTTTCTATGTAGAATAATGTCAGGATGGCATATAAGAAGCTGTATTGCAGTGTTTTCTGAATAAAATTTGACTGAGGGGCAACTGTCATCCTTTTACTATGCTCTAAAAGCTGACTAAGCAAACCTCGCAGGCTGAACAAAATGCAAAATCCTGATCATGACTTCAGCACATGACCCAAACAAAATGATTCAGACACATCACTGTATTAGTCAGTAACAAGTTGGATCAATAAAGTGGTATTACAATTGTATAAGTGAGGTCATTACAAAGTCAGGTCAGTATTAAATGAACTCATTTGTGAAGTAAAGTTAACAAAATTGAGTTTGTTACAAAGTAAAATCAGTAAAATATAAGAGTTACAATTGAGTTCATTATGAAGTAAAGTCAACAAAAATTAGTATCAATACAAAGTCTAGAAATAAGTCCAAGGAAATAAAAATTACTTGAATACAATAATTTTAAAAATTGAGTTTGTTACAAAGTAAAGTAAGTAAAATAACAGTTACAAATGAGTTCATTATGAAGTAAAGTCAATGGAAATTAGTTTAGACATGAGTCCAAGGAAATAAAATAACAAGTTTAAAAATGAGTCAGTGAAAGATAAGTTTAATATATGGGTCAATAGAAACAAAAAAGGGGGGGTTCGAAACAAAGTTAGGTTAACAATACAAGTTGAAAGTTGACCTCATTACCTTTGTACCAAGTCAAGTCAGTAAAATATGTAGATCTTCGAAATAAGGCATCAATAAAATAAAATTACAGTCATCATTATGAAGTCAAGTCAATAAAAATTCATTCAATATGAAGTCATTATGCAGATTACTAACAAGTAATGAATTCAGTTCGTTACAATGGATCAAGTTCATTATAATGTAAAGTCAATAAATATTACTTTAATACAAAGTCATAAAAATTGAGTTTAATGACAAAGTGAAGTGAGAGATTTTTTACAACATTCAAAAGAGAGGAGAGGGAGGAGAGCAGGGGTGAGGGGGTGAGGGGGTGAAGTAGTGAGGGGGAGAGGTAGTGAGGGGGAGAGGGAGAGAGGGGAGGGAGTGGGTGAAGGGGGGAATGGGAGGTGGGAGTGGGTGAGGGGGTGATGGAGGGGGGGGGGAGTGAGTAGGGGAGGGGGGAGAGGGGGGAGAGGGAGGGGAGTAGGGGTGAGGGGTGAGGGGGTGAAGGGAGGAGGGGGTGAAGGAGTGAGGGAAAAGGAGGGGGGAGGAGATGAGGAGGGGGGAAGAGATGAGGAGGGGGAGAGTGAGTGAGGGGGGGAGAGTGAGTGAGGAGGGAAGGGAGTGAGTGAGGGGGTGATGGGGGTGAAGTATTGAGGGGGTGAGGATATGAGAGTGGGAGAACATGAGAGGGGGGGGGTGAGAGGGGGAGTGAGGAAGAAGGGGGAGAAAGAGGAGAGAGGGGAGAGGGGGAGATTGGAGGGAGGAGGGAGGAGGTGGAGGGTGCATGAGGGGGTGAGGGGGGAGGGAAGGGGGGGAGAGGGGAGGAGAAGGATGGATGGAGAAGGGGAGAGGGAAGGGGGAGGTAGGGATGGGATGGGGATGGAGGTGAGGTAGGTGGAGATGGGAATGGGGGAGAGGAACAGGGAGAGGGAGAGGTGGGGGAGGGGGAAGAGGGAGATGGAGATGGGGATGGGAGAGGTGGGGATAGGGGAGATGAGGATGGGGAAGGGGGAGAAGAGGAAGGTGATGGGGATGGGGGAGATGTGGAAGGGGATAAACACCATGATACACCCACGTTGACTTGGGGCCAACAGTCCCAAGTCAACTGGAGAGTTGTGTACTATATAAAAGTCAACTATAGAGCTGTGTGACCATGACCCCCCAAGTCCAAAGGCAACTAAGGAGTTGAGTAACTGTAGTGGAATTAAGCATTGTATTATGTATATGCAAGCTGGCCCATGAAAATGAACCACCACTCACACATTCACAGACTGAGTCAAGAAATGCAATGAAGTGAACAATGTGCACTGAGGTCAAAAAATGCAATGAGATGTTGATAAAATTAATGAACACAGTGAACAACATAAGCCATACTTCACTCATGAGTGGTTCTATGTGGCAATATCATGAGTAAGGTCTGTGCACAACATCAAGGCTATATGGCCAAGTGACAGTGCAAGTGCAAAAACCAAAATAATGAAGTACTATTAGACTAACATAGAATTGAAGTACTATGTATATAGAAATGAAGTATATACTTATTAAACATGTTAACACATGCCAGAGGCACATTCCCAACCTTGTCAATAATAAAAGGAGGATGGTCAGGTGACTAGGGCATGGGAGGTGACTAGGGCATGGGAAGTGATGAGGCCATGGGAGGTGAAGAGGCCGTGGGAGTTGCTCTGAGTGGGTGGGAGAGTGATGACCAACTCTGAGGGTTGTGAGACATGATGACAAATATAAGTGAAAGGTGGGAACAAAATTCTCAGCTAATGATAACAAAAATTTTCGGCTAATTTGGGGCTGGATCACAAATATCATAACTAATGACATCAATTTCGGCTACAATAATATAATGCAGGAACAACATGTTTGGCTACATTGTGGGGTCAAAATTCTCAGCAATTTTTTTTTTTTTTGGCCTGATGACAAATATGATTTAATTACTGGGTGTTGCCATGATGACAAATTTAATAACTTTGTGTAAGAACAAAATTTTTGGCTAATTTCTTTTTTGAGCCTGATGACAAATCTAATCACTGTGTGTTGCCATGATGACAAATATAATAACTGATTGACTTCATTATAAAGTAAAGTCAATAAAAATTAGTTTGATATGAAGTCATGAAAATTGAGTTCACTATAAAGTGAAGTTAGAGCTTTTTTAAAAAGCTCAAAAGAGAGGAGTTGGGGAAGGAGGGATGGGGAGGAGGGGAGTGGGAGTGGAGAGAGAGAGAGAGGAGAAGGAGGAGAGGAGAAGAGAGGGATTGAGTGGAAGTGTTGGAGCAGACTACATACACTGCACAGAGGAAGAGACGACACATTCCTTATAACCTACCTGGGGTTTAGTTAGTCTTAGAGCTAGGGTTTAGCAGAGGTAAGAACACTGTATATCTACTATAGTACAGGTTCTCCTTATATACATAATAGTAAGGATGTCACATGACTCGGGAATGTATTTACCACATGTATGCACAGTAAGCGCAGTAACATGTGTGTGCTGCATGCATGGCCTCATGTATGCAGCATGTATCAGGATTTAATTTCAACACCCCCCCTCAAACTGTACAGCACTCTAAGCAGCTAAGTTTGAATCTCGAAAGTAATTCTGAGAGAGTCTCTAAATTTCTTGAATAAGATGGCGCTAAGATTCTTTGTGAACATGTCAGCCAGATTATCATTTCCAGGAATGAAAACGACTGTGACTTTGTCATTTTCTATGCATTCGCGGGTATAGTGGTAGCGAATGTCTATATGTTTGGTCCTTCTTTCCTGAACTGGATTTGATCTGATAAAGATGGATCCCTGATTATCAGCGCAGATTGGTATGTGCTTCAGTACATATCCAAGTTCCTGGAATAAGGACTCTATCCACACTATCTGTCGACAAGTGTCGGAGAGAGCCATATATTCAGCTTCTGTGGATGACAGTGCTACAGTTTTTTGTAAATGGGACTGCCAGCACACAATGCCACTCGCTAGAGTAGCAAAGTAACCCGTTGTAGATCGGTGTTTGACAGTGTCAGCTGCCCAATCAGAATCTGTGAAGGCCTGTAGCCCCTCAAACTTCTCACCATCATAGACAATGTTATATTTCTGGGTTCCCACCAGATAGTGCATGATGTACATTGCTTTGTCTAGATGTTCTTGGCTAGGATTAGCTGAGAATTGCGACATCTTGATTACCGCATAAGCGATATCAGGTCGCGTTCCAAGCATCAGATACAATAAAGATCCAATCACAGACTGATATTTTGATCTAAGCATCGCGTTGGGCGTTGCTGTGTTTTCCGATAGTCTGTAACCAGTCAGGAGTGGAGTGGGGGTCACTTTGGCATTTGTCATCTCGAATCTCTCAAGCACTTTGGCAAGATATTCAGTTTGATCGAGTTTGACTTTGCTTGCAGTCTGGGTGATGTGCATGCCTAAGAATTCCATGACTTTTTCAGTACTACGGCACTCCCAATGCTTTAGACAAGCATTTTTCTTTTCATCCACAAGTTTCTTGTTCTTCCCCATGAACAAGCCATCATCAACATAGATGAGTGCAATAACAATGCTGCCTGTCTTAGGATCCTTGTGTATGAAAATGCTGGCATCGGAGCTGGCGCGCACAAATCCAATGGTGCACATAAATGCCTCTAGCTCTTTCCACCATGCAAGTGAGGCTTGTTTAAGGCCATACAATGCTCGGCGTAAGCACAATACTTTGCACTCTTTTTCCTCGAGTCTGAAACCCTCAGGTTGATCCATACAGATCTCCTCATCTAGTTTGCCATATAAAAATGCAGTGTTTACATCTAGGCCGGTCATATACATGCCCTCTAGAGATGCAAGTGCAAACATGAGGCGTACAGTCTCGTAGTGGACTACCGGTGAGAAAATCTCATCAAAGTCAACACCTTCGACTTGTGAAAAGCCTTTGGCCATGAGTCTGGCTCGTTTTCTTCCATCCGATTTTATGGAGAAAACCCATCTATTTTTGATCGTTTTTCGATCATGTGGAAGATCGATGATGTCATAGACTTGTCGCTTATGAAGAGCCTCTAATTCTTCATGACAAGCTTGTTTCCACTCACATTGCTGCTGCCATGGTAGGTGCACAATATCGCAAAATTGGTTTGGAACTTGGCTTATTTCACTCGATGGTTTGACTGCTTTTGACAACAGCCAGCGAATAAGCTTATCTCCTCCTTCCTTGGTTATCTTTTTAATATAACCTGCTTCGTCCAGTTCCCCCATTGGGTGATCATGTTCTTGATCATTGGAATTGGGCACACTCTCGTGGGGTGCTGAACTCGGTCCAGCAACTGGTTCTTTCTGTTGAGATTGTGGTCGTGTTCGGTTATGATCCAAATCTTGACCTACAGATCTCTTCCAATATCGATCACGTGCAATGTCTCTCTCTATGTCAGAGGGGAGTCGCTTCTCTCCATAGGTATTGCCAGGACGGTTTGGGATGTTCCTCTGCCTGCCTGATTGACGGGGCAATTGCTGCCATTCCTGTTGATCATCACATCTTGGATGAAAGTCCTCAGTGGTTACTGGAGCCAGCAGAGGAGGAGCATCTGTCACATCATCATGCACCTTTTGCTCACTTGGTACATCATCATCATCATTTTCTGATGATGGAGGAAGGGGCAGATCTTGTGGCAGTATAGAATCATCGCCATCCGTTCCAGATGAGTGGTCATCATCATCTGGTTCTGGAGGTGGAAAATCACCAAGGTCCATATTGGCAGGAGTTTTAGCTTCGGGACGCATGGGAACAATGTTTCATCAAATAGTGCCATGGCACCAATGAGTATTGTGCCACTAGGTCACATGAAACGGTATGCTTTAATGCCATCTTCTAATCCAAGGTATGTCATCAACTCTGATAGAGGAGCCAATGTGTTTGGACGCTTCTCCTTGGGTAGGTAGACATAAGCACCACAACCAAAAACCTTCAGATTGTTTAGATCTGGGTGAACCTTTGTCAGGTCCTCAACTGGTGTCAGCCATTTCAGGTGCCTTATTGGGGTTCAGTTGTATAGGTGTGTTGCATGTTCAATGCAACATTCCCACCATGATTGTGGTAGACATGCAGTAAATCGCAGGGTTTGCGACTTTTCCATTATTGTCCTTATGGCACACTCTGCGCGCCCATTCTGTTGGTGAACGTGGGGTGCAGACATCTCTATTTTGATGCCAAAGTCCTTGAGCACATTTTGTAGCTCATGATCTTTGAACTCCCCCCCTGGATCAACATGCCAGCGCTTGATTGTAGCGCCATACTGTGTCGAAGCCACTGCCCGAAATTGTCTGATGGCCGCAGCAGCATCAGATTTCTTTTTAAGGCATTGGACCCAGATATGTGATGTTTTGTCATTCAGAAATACAATAAAGTATTTATGTTTATGGTACGATAGTACTGGGAGTTCCTTCAGATTGGAATGTATTAATTCAAAGGGTCTTTCTGCATGTGAATCTGATTCGGGAAAAGATTTTGAGGTCATTTTCCCTTCAGCGCACTCTGGACATATAATTTTGTCTTTAGGAATAATTAAATTCCTCGGGAATTTTATGGTGCTATTAGGCATCTTCCCTAGTGCCTCTTTGGATGGGTGTCCAAGTCGCTTATGCCAAGTCGAGTAGTCTGCGACGTACATTGTCTTGACATTGATTCCCTTGGTGCTCAATATATGAGTCCGAGCCCAATAAATAGCATCACATTTCATAAGAGGGACACAATCCATAATTGGGTTTCCTTGCTTGAAAAATGAAATGTGTGTGGAGGAACCACACACATCACTTCCGTCTTGCAAAAAGATGCCCATTGACAGTAATCGAGCATTACAGTTGGGTATGTAGTAGACGGGGTATAATCGTGTTTCACGCGTCTCTGACTTCCCGTGAGATACTACCTGATGTCTAATGAAGACTGCTCCTTTCCTTACTATATGAGTAGTACCCATGGCTGTTTGAACCAGGGTAGAGTCCTTTCTCAGTAAAGGTTCGTAAGAAGCAAAATCTTTCATTTCACCAGTGAAGTGTTTTGATGTGCCTGAATCCATGATCCAGTCGGCACCTTTCTTACAATTTCCATTTGCACACATAACACATATATTATGATGTAAATTGTTCCATGATACATTTAGTAGCGGTAAAATTTCACATGAAAAGTTTGCTGTGATCAGTGGAATGTTAATTCTTGTGCTTGTGGCAGGGAAAAGGACTGACCTTTCATCCTATGTACCTGTTTCAAGTGGTTCATCGATGAGCATTTCGTCGACAGCTTTCCATACTTCTTCATCAGAAACCGCAGGTTCCGATCCAAGGGAGACGCTATCATCTTCTACCTCTATGATCCTTGGTTCTGGTTCAATCCTCTTTCCTTCTCGCACTGTTAGGTGCTCTTCCAGCGGTCACAGATTTTTCATGCTGCATGGGAGATTCATTTGCTCAAGGGTGTCTCGAGCCTGCTGATATTCGGTATAGACCGAATGAGAGGTAGAGGCTGCGCCCGTGTATGCCTGTGCAGGCGGTCGGCAGTGAGGAGCCCTTGTGGGAGTATGTTCATGCTTCTCGATGCGCTGGATGAGCGGCATCGGCGGTATGATGGTGCCATTACCATTTATAGTAGTAAAGACTTGTGAGGCGAGGTGGGAATGTTTCTCTTTAGGTTTTTCCTCTTTAGTCTTTTTGTCCCCACGTCGTCCACATTTTCGGGACGAATCTCCATTGTTGCCTTGAGATTGCCATTTGGGGTTTCCCCCTTTGCGCTTGACAGCAGAAAGCTTGGTGGCCTGAGATGGGCCAATGGGCTTTCCAACTGCTGTGCACCATGAGGCTTCAGCGACAATGGAGTCCTTGACATGTTTAAATGTCAAGGCTCTAGTAGCGGTCATGTTAAGGACCATGGCAGATAGAGAATCATACTCATGTGGCATCGTGGTGAGTAGGATCATTGCCTGTACTAATTCAGGGATGGCGACGTTGGCAGCCATAAGGCACTCAAATTTGTCAGCCATCTTGGCAATCTCTGGCATGGGATTCACAGCTGGAATTTTGATTGCGATTGCAGACCTAAAGTCCGCAAAGACTTGGGAGGGGCCATCGACACCATAATCGGTGCGGATGAGATCCCACACCTCCTCAGCAGTGTCCTTGGTGTTGGCACGCTGCCGAATAGAGGGGGCCAGGTGGAGCACTAGACTACCAATAGCCTGGTCATTCTTATTGCTCCAGGTCTGGAGCTTGGCATTAGCTTCTGCTACTAGTGCAGCATTTGTCGCCGTCAAAGGAGACGCCAGGGGTGGTTTTAGTTCCATCCTGCTAGTTATTTGCCAGAGGCCCTGAGACCTGAGCCACGCCTTCATTGAGTCGGCCCATTGAATGTAGTTAGAGCCATCGAAAGTTTGTACGAGTTTTTCAAGAGTTGAAGACATGATGTTATAGTGGCATCTGGTAAAAGCGCTCAATCAGTCCTCTATTCAAGAAAACATGTTCCATAATCTTAGGCAAAAACACTCCTTCAGAGTGGTTAACCCTAGTCAACCTGGGTTTTTAAATGCAGCTCGCAGGGAGTGCAATGCAGCTCACGAAGAGCACAAGGTTACAATTTGGAGACAATGAAGTCAACGTCGTTCACAGCCAGTTAAGGCGTGTTCGCGACATGCCCAGCAGGGCCCATAACCTGTTGGAGCAGACTACATACGCTGCACAGAGGAAGAGACAACACATTCCTTATAACCTACCTGGGGTTTAGTTAGTCTTAGAGCTAGGGTTTAGCAGAGGTAAGAACACTGTATATCTACTATAGTACAGGTTCTCCTTATATACATAATAGTAAGGATGTCACATGACTCGGGAATGTGTTTACCACATGTATGCGCAGTAAGCGCAGTAACATGTGTGTGCTGCATGCATGGCCTCATGTATGCAGCATGTATCAGGATTTAATTTCAACAGGAAGGAGGAGAGTGTGGAGGAGAGAGAGGTGAGGGAGGAGGGAGGAGCAGAAGGAGAGTAGGGGTGAGGTGAAGTAGTGAGGGGTTGAGGGGGTGAGGGGTGAGAAGGTGAGGGGGGGGGAAGGGATGAGAGGTAGGAGAGTAGGAGAGGGGGGGTGAAAATAAGAGGTTGGGAGAGGGGGGTGAGAGGTGGGGTGAGGGAGAAGGGGGTAAGAGCGAGGAGAGGGGGAGAATGGAGGGAGGAGGGGGAGGGTGCATGGTGAGGGGGTAGGGGAGGCAGGGAGAGGAGAGGAGGAGGATGGAGAGAGGGGAGGAGAGGGGGATGGGGGAGGAGAGGAAGGGGATGGAGAAGATGGGGATGGAGATGGGGGAGAGGGAGATGGGGTAAATGGGGAAGGGGATGGGGTAGATGGGGATGGGGTAGATGGGGATGGGAGAGGGGGGGAAGAGGGAGATGTGGACAGGGATGGGAGAGGCAGGGATAGGGGAGATGGGGATAGGGGAGATGGGGATAGGGAAGATGGAGATGGAGATGGAGATGGGGGATGGGGATGGGGGTGGGGATGGGGGAGATGGGGAAGGTGATAAACACCACAATCCCCCCCACATTGACTTGGGGCCAATGGTCGCAAGTCAACTGAAGAGTTGTGTACTGTTTGGGATGGAGGGATGGGAGAGGGATTGAGTGGGATAAGGAGAGTGTCAGGGAGAGTGAGAAGAGAGAGGAGAGGGAGGACAGTAGGGGTGATGGGGTGAGGGGTGAAGTAGTGAGGGGGTGAGGAGGAGGGGGAGGGACGAGAGGGAGGAGAGTAGTATTGAGGGGGTGAAGTAGTGAAGGGGTGATGGGGTGATGGGGTGGTGTGGTGTTGGGGGGAGTGAGTAGAGGGGGTGATAGGGGGGGGGAGAGGAGAAGAGGAAGAGGAGAGTGAGTGATGGGGGGAAGGTGAGGGTGAGGGGGTGATGGGGAGGCTGAGGTGAGGTGAGGGGGAAGGGAGATGGGGTAAGGTGAGGTGAGTGGGTGAAGGATTGAATGGATGAAGGAATGAAGGGGTGAATTGGGAATGAGGAGTTCTATGTGGCAATATCATGAGTGCAGACCATTAAGGCAATGAAAGTGCAAAAAAAAAAAAATATCATTTGTAATAAAGTACTCTTAAAGTAATATATATGCATGTTAATGCATGCCGGAGGCACATTCCCAATTTTGTCAATAATAAAGTGAGCATGGTCACGTGAAGGGGTCATGGGAATGATGACAAACTCCAAAGGGGTGGGAGAAAGATGACCAACTCTGAAGGGGCTGGGAGAAACTGAGAGGTGTGAGAAATGATGACAAATATAAGTCAAAGGTGGGAACTTTTTTCTCAGCTAATTTTTCGCCACCTCGAACTTTTTTTCTTGGATCTGGGCTCATTTTCTATGTAGAATAATGTCTGGATGACATGTAAGCAGCTGTATTGCAGTGTTTTCTGAATAAAATTTGACTGAGAGGCAACTGTCATCCTTTTACTATGCTGTGAAAGCTGACTAAGCGACCCTCGCGGGCTGAACAAAATGCAAAAACCTGATCATGACCTCGGCACATGACCCAAATAAAATGATTTAGACACATCTCTGTATTAGTCAGTAACAAGTTGGATCAATAAAGTGTTATTACAATTGTATAAGTGAGGTCATTACAAAGTCAGGTCAGTATTGAATAAGTTTGAATTGAAAATTGAGTTCATGACAAAGTCAAATCAGTAAAATATAAGAGTTACAATTGAGTTCATTATGAAGTAAAGTCAATGGATAAGTCCAAGGAAATAAAAATTACTTGAATACAGTAAGTTTAAAAATTGAGTTCATTACAAAGTAAAGTCAGCAAAATAACAGTTACAAATGAACTCATTATGAAGTAAAGTCGACAAAAATTAGTCTAGAAATGAGTCAAGTTTAAAAATGAGTCAGTAAAAAATAAGTCAGTAAAATGATCTTCGAAATAAGGCATTTGATATAAAATAAAATTACAGTTACCATTATGAAGTCAAGTCAATAACAATTACTTCAATACAAAGTCATTATGCAGACTTACTAACAAGTTATAAATTACAGTGACTCACAAAACTGAGTCAATGTTTTGCACTTTTTAATTTATTGTTGAATAACTTCTCATTAACAACAAAACCAAACAAGGTATTGGTGTACCGAATAACATACATGATCAGGGCTACCAAACAAACAAAGAATTATGTAATTTTAATCATCCCTCATGGAGATATGAGCATTTTAATTTAGGGACTCATTGACTCAGTTTTGTAAGGTGGTATCAATATTATGATAAATTGTAATTCTAGTATTTTGTATGACCTCCCTTGGCCTTAATAACTGCTCCCAACCTTCTAGGCATGCTTTCAATCAAATTCTGACACACCTCTGATGGAATATTATTCCACTCTTCCACTACTCTTTCCCATAACTCCCAAATTCCTTTTGGTGCTATTTGATACTTGTTTAACTGGTTCTTGAGGTGAACCCATTGATGTTCAATAGAGCTGAGGTCTGGAGATTGGGCAGGCCAATCCAGAAGAGTAATATTGTTGCTCTCCATCCATTTCTTGGCCTTTTTTGAAGTATGCTTAAGGTCATTGTCTTGTTGAAGAATCATTTCTTCTCTAAAAATTCCACTCTCCTCCAAGCTAGGCAGCATATGGTCCTTCAAAATGGACACATACTGGTCAGCATTCATCCTCCCCTCAACCTCTGCAAGATGCCCCACTCCATTCCATCCCATACACCCCCATACCATAATGTTTCCTCCCCCAAATTTGACAGTTCCCTGCACCTCTCTCTCAATCAGCCCCTCTCCCTTCTGTTTCCAAACCCACTCTCTCCCATCTGACCCAAACCTGTTAATTTTAGTCTCATCTGACCAAATAACCCTTCTCCAGTCCTCCACAGTCCACTCTCCATACTTCTGAGCAAAAGCCAATCTTGCTTTCCTATGCCTTATACTAACCAAAGGCTTTTTCTTCTTCACCACAGCCTTGAATGAGTTTTTTCTAAGAACTCTTCTGACTGTTTCTAAGGAGACTGGAGTGGGGATGATGCTGTTGATGTAATGGGTGGCCTGAACAGCATTTGCAGCCTTGCCAGTGGTGATTTGGGTAAGGATGGCTCTCTGAGAGGTAGATGAGAGCTTAGAAGGACGACCACCAGAGGGGGAATCCAGGTTTGGATGGAGAGCCCTAAGTGTTCTGGATACACTAGACTGGCTGAGGTTGTGTTTGAGGCAATATTGTGGGTAGAATAATGATTGGAGGCCAGGGAAAGAATGTTTTCCTTCTGAGCAGAGGAGATGGGATGCATTGGAGAATATTGAAGTATGAAGAATGCTAGTCCTAATTAAATACTATAATTTAAGGTCCCATCAAGGGTCACATCACCTTAGAAACCATCTGTCAAGTTTTTGACATTATACAGTTGGTGGAGCATCAGATTCTAATATTTCTGACTACCCCTCACAAAACTGAGTCAATGAGTCCCTGAATTAAAATGATCATATCTCCATGAGGGATGATTAAAATTACATAATTCTTTGTTTGTTTGGTAGCCCTGATCATGTATGTTATTCGGTACACCAATACCTTGTTTGGTTTTGTTGTTTATGGGAAGCTATTCAACAATGAGTCAAGAAGTGCAAAACATTGACTCAGTTTTGTGAGTCACTGTAAGTTCGTTATAATGTAACGTCAATAAATATTACTTTAATACTTACTGACAAAGTAAAGTTGGAGATTTTTTACAAAATTTAAAGAGAGGAGAGGGAGGAGGGCAGGGGTGAGGGGGTGAAGTAGTGAGGGAGTGAGGGGGTGAAGTAGTGAGGGGGTGAGGGAGTAGGGGAGGGGGGAGAGGGGAGGAGGAGGATGGATAGAGAGGGGGGAGGAGGGGATGAAGTAGTGAGGGGGTGATGGGGGGGGAGTTGTGAGTGAAGGAGAGGGGGAGGAGGGGGGGAGGAGGGGGTGAAGTAGTGAGGGGGTGAAGGAGGGGGGGAGGAGGGGAGAGTGTGTGATGGAGGGAGGGAGGGGGTGAGGAGGGGATAAAGTAGTGAGGGGGTGATGTGGGGGGAGTGAGTGAAGAAGAGGGGGTGATGGGGGGGGAGTGAGTGAGGGGGTGATGGGGGGGGAGTGAGTGAGGGGGTGATGGGGGGGGGTGAGTGAAGGAGAGGGGGAGGATGTGAGTGAGGGGGTTATGTGGGGGGAAGAGTTGCATACTATCTAAAAGTCAACTGAAGAGTTGAGTAACTGTCATGGGATTAGAGGAGAGTTGGTGAGGGGGGGACCAGGGAGGACCAGGGGGGAAGTGAGTGAGGGGGTGATGGAGTGAGTAGGATGGTGGGGGGACTATCTTTTCTTTGGCTGTGATTTTGACTGTATGCTATCATGTATTAAGGAAGCTCAGAAAAAGGTGCAAAAACAAAAAAATTGTATATGATGAAGTGTTATTTGTTGAAATTAAATTCCCATACATGCTGCATACATGAGGCAAACCATGCAGCACACACATGTTACTGCGCTTACTGCGCATACATGTGGTAAACACATTCCTGAGTCATGTGACATCCTTACTATTATGTATATGAGAACCTGTACCGTAGTAGATATACAGTGTTCTTACCTCTACTAAACCCTAGCTCTAAGACTAACTAAACCCCAGGTAGGTTATAAGGAACATGTCATCTCTTCCTCTGTGCAGCGTATGTAGTCTGCTCCAACATTATTAGATTAAAATAAAAATTAATCAACACAGTGAACCACGTGTGCCAAAGGCACATTTAAAACCTTGTCAATAATAAAAGGAGGATGGTCAGGTGACTTGAGTGTGGGAGTTTTTCTGAGGGAGTGGGAGAGTGATGACCAACTCCGAGGGTCATGAGACATGATGACAAATATAAGTGAAAGGTGAGAACAAAATTCTCAGCTAATAAAAAAATTTTCAGCTAATTTGGGGCTGGATCACAAACATAATAACTAATAATAGGGTGTTTTTTCGGCTACAGTGGGGGATCAATTTCGGCTACAATAATATAATGTAGGAACAACATTTTTGGCTACAGTGTGGGACAGAATTTTCTGCTAATTTTTTTTTTGGGGCCTGCTGACAAATATAATAATTAGCAACACCATTTTTGGCTAATTATTTTTTTGGGCCTGATGACAAATATAATTACTGGGTGTTGCCATGATAACAAATACAATTAGCAACAACATTTTTGGCTACAGTGTGGGATCCAAATTTTCGGCTAATTTTTTTTTTTTGGCCTGATGACAAATATAATTACTGGGTATTGCTATGATGACAAATATAATTAGCAACAACATTTTCGGCTACAGTGTGGGGTCAATATTTTCAGCTAATTTTTTTTTTGGCCTGATGACAAATATAATAAGGTGTTCCCATGATGACAAATCTAATAACTGGCTGTAGGAACAACGTTTTCGGCTGATTTTGCCTGATGACAAATATTATAAGGTGATCCCATGATAACAAAGATCATAACTGGGTGTAGGAACCATATTTTCGGCTGATTTTTGGCCTGATGACAAATATCATAACTGGGTGTAGGAACCAAATCTTCAGCTGATTTTTGGCCACTTCTAGCTTTTCTGCTCTCTTTCTGGCTCTGGGCTCTTTTCCAGTGGGGTTGTTTTTGCATTCTTGGGGTATCTGTAGACCAAGGTGAAGCTCTGTAAAGTTCTACCTCCCTGGATTCTCTTTTTTCAACAAAAGGAGTGTCTGCCAGTTGTTTTTTGGACCTCTCTCAGGGCACAGTGTGCAGGGAGATTGGGCTGGCGGGTTTGCAGTTGCCTCCCCTTCCATTTTTGGAAGTCGCTCCACTATCAACTGCCACTGTTTGCACCAATTTCACAGCCTCCTGCAAGAATCTCACATCCTCTGCTGCTGTAAGAGAGCTCCCTGGTTCCCATGGATCTAACTCCGCCCAACACTCCTTGATGTGTCCAAATGGCTGCACATCAAACTGAACAGGACCAATGGACCTTGGATAGCCCTACTCGCCACTGGACTCCACACCATGCTCGCACAATGCAAATTGCCCAGCCACTGCTGCCATTGCTGCCAGCCCATAATATTGGCTTGCTGAATGCTGATCCTTTTGTTGCTGCCCCTCCACCACCTCCTCAATACAATCACCTTCCTCCTCATTTGGCACAGCAGCTGGCTGCACTTCCTCCCCTTCCACAGATTCCAGGAGGCAGGGGCAGAGAGAGGGGAAGAGGGAGGGGAAGAGGCTCAAGTCATGCAGCTCCACCTCTGCCTGTTGTTGCTCCTTTACACAATGCAGCTCTCCCATATTTTTTTCATGCCCCTCCTGCACCTCCTGTTTTTGACCCTCCTGTTCCTGCACCTCCAATTCCTGCACCTCCCATTCCTGTTGCTCCTCCTGTATGTTGAATTGTTTTGTCAGGTGATGGATCATGACTAACAGCATATTGATGTAGCCTCTTCCTCCTACTCCAGTGCCTCCAATGATTGTCCCTCCTGCTGTCCCTCGACCCATTGCTCCTAGATTGACCTTGGCTGAACTGGCTGCCTGGCATGCTGCACTTTCACCTCTTTTTCTGGCTGTAGCTGTAAGTTGGATTATTCTTACAGGTGACAGACATTCAACTGACAATAAATTTTGTAGCCTCCTCCTCCTGTATTTTATGCTCCTGTTCCTGTTCCTCCTGTCACTGGACCTGCCATTCCTGTCGCTGGACCTGTTCTTCCTGTTGCTGCTCCTGCTTTTCCTGTTGCTGCTCCTGCTTTTTCTGTTGCTGGTCCTGTTCCTCCTGTTGCTGGTCCTGCTCCTGTTCCTTCTGTTGCTGTGCCTGCAATGGCATGGGCTGAGCTTGCTGCCCAGCATGCTGCACTTCCACCTTTTCAAGCTGTATGTTGCATTATATTTTACATGATGTGAAATGGTCTGACAGTATGATGATGTAGCCTCCTCCACCTCCACCTCTGCCTCCTCCTGTTTTTGAACTTCCTGCTGCTGTTATCCCTGTTGCCAATATTTCTCCACATGTATGCTTATATCTTATTTCAGTATTGTTTTATTTGGTGACTGACCTCATTCTCCAAGGTTGCTCAGCTTATCAATCCTGCACCACCACCACCACCTCTGCCTATTTTGCCTCCTGCCTGCCAGCCATCTAATTTAGATTGGCCTGTTCATGATCTGGGAAATATGGATGTGGAGTGCCCTGATTGCCATGCTTTGCATTGGATGGCTGAATGTCTTATAAAATCCTCCAATATTCATCCTCGATTCGGCATGTGCTGCTTGAGTGGAAAGATCGCTTTACCACCTCTTCACCCAGTCCCACCTGAGCTTATCCAATTGCTCACTACTCAGGATGACATTGGAAAATCATTTTGTGATCACATCTGCACTTACAATAATGCACTCGCCATGACTTCTATCGGTCGCAAGATTGACGAGTCAGTCAATAAGAGTGAAGAGGCAGTGAATGATAGTGTTGGTCCCTATGTCTACAAACTTCATGGCGAGCTGTCCCACAAGATCAGATCTCTTCTTCCACCAGAGGGAGAACCTCCTGTTTATGCTCAGCTATATATTTATGATCCAGCCAATGCAGTCAACTTTCACATGGCCAATGCCTGAAACACTCACCTCTATCACCACACTTTGCTCACTCTTTAAGACATGCTCCACCATCACCATCCAGCAGTTCAGATGTACAAGCAGATTCATGAGCTCACCAGGAACTTGCCTCCACACCAGCAGTGCAAGATAGCTTTGCATTTTGATCAATCCTGTGACTGTCGCCGCTACAATCTCCCCAATGCTACCAACAATGAGATTGCTGTCATTCTTCCAGGTGATGGCAATCAGCCAGAGAGCACACACAACATTGTTCTCTACTGCAGGCATGGCCCTCCCCTTCAGCGCATCAGTGATGTTTATCCCCTCTATCCTGCCCTTCACTATGTTTTACTGTTTCCTACTGGCCAGCTCCAATGGCACCCTCAAATCAAGTATGCTGCTGTCAATGCCAATAACTGAGGTGGTGCCAGAGTTCACAAACATGTCTCTAAATCTGAATTCTACTGCTATCACCTCCACCTTCGACCACCTGATGTTGAGCCCCAGCATATCTTTCTAACTGGAAAGCTCTTTCAGGAGTTTGTGTGCGATGGATGGGCCACTGCTGATTAGGATCAGTTGCACTGGATTTTGATGAATCAGGACACCATTCGTGGCAAAGTCTATGTTGGCCTGGCAGATGCTGTGGCTGCAAATATCGATGTGGATACAGAGTCTCTGGGTCAAAGAATCATTCTTCCTTCATCCTTTGCAGGAAGCACACGTCACATGCAGCAGCTTCTTCAGGATGCATTCACCATCAATCATCACTGCAATGGTGGCAATCTCTTTCTCACCATCACTGCCAACCCTGCCTGGTGTTAGGAAACAGTCTCCTAACATGCCTATTACATAATACTATTTTTATTTTATTTTATTTCATTTTATTTCACCAAAAAATGCTACAAAATGTGTATATATGCATTATTTGTCAGTGGGGAAATTCTTTATTTACACACATCAATATGTACGTGCATGTCCACGCATGTGCATGCATGTGTGTGTGCATCCATAATAACATACTACAATATGTGTAACATAGTATATAACTCTAAAATAAATACTAGGAGACCTCAGTTGAGTTCTCTTAGGTATTTCATCCACACTAGTGGTGCAAAAGGCCTAATTCAGCCAACTGTTCTATTTTTAACCTCTTGCATCAAATCCATCAAACCCCCCATCATGCGCGTGCCCCCCGCCGCCTTCTTGTAGGAGAACCCACACAGTCCAGCTAGCAGATTAGTGGGTGTCGCCCTAACACCTGGCCAGAAATATGGGATGCTCTTCGTCTGGGGCAGACTGCAGCAGATCACCCAGATTTGGTTGTTCATGCATTCTATGCAAAGCAGAAGGAGATGATCAAGGATATTGAGGCTGGCATATTTGGAAAGGCTGTGGCTTATCTATTTACCATCGAGTTTCAGAAGCATGGCCTTCCTCACATGCACTGCATTATCTTTCTCAATGAGCAATCCAAGCTTCACACCCCCAAGCAGATAGACAGCCTTCTGTCTTCAGAGTTTCCTGACAATGATCCTGAGCTCCTCAACCTCATCAAGAAGTTCATGGTCTACAAACCCTGTGGTGCAGAGAACCCTGCAGCTCCTTGCATGGTGAATGGAAAGTGCTCCAAAGGTTTCCCCAAGCCATTCAGGGATCAGACGACCATCTCTGAGGATGCCTATGCCTCTACCAAGCATCAGGACACTGGACAGACATATTATGTTTGGGGAAAGCAGGTTGACAATTGTTGGGTGATCACTTACTCAGCCTATCTCATCTGGAAGTACCGTTGTTACATCAATATCGAGTCCATCAGCTCTATCAAGGCCATCAAGTACATCTACAAATATGTCTACAAAGGCCATGATCACATCACCATGGAGTTTGGAACTTGCAACAATGAAGTCAGAAAGTACCTCGACGCTCACTACATATCTGCATGTAAAAGCATCTGGTGCCTCTTCCACTTCACCACACATGGTGCATCTCCCAATGTTGTCCATCTTCAGGTCCACCTTCCTGGCTAGCAGTATGTCACTTGGAATCAGAACGGTTCACAGTCTATCCAGGAAATTATCTAGCATGCTGCACAGCATGACACCACCCTCACTGCCTTCTTCAAGGCCAATCAGGAGTATCCAGAGCTTGCACAGATCATTCTTTACCAGGACTTTCCCTCCAAATTTGTGTGGGATCAAAGGGCTCACAAATGGAAGCCACGGCAGAGGGGATTTGCCATTGGAAGGATGTTCTATGCTCCACCCAGTGCTGGTAAATGCTTTTTACCTCAGGCTGCTTCTCACTGCTGTGAAAGGTGCTATATCATATTAAGACCTTTGCACTTTTCAAGGCATCATCACTCCCTCATTCAGAGAGGCCTGCCTCACCCATGGCATTTTGGAGGATGACCAGGAGTGGCAGCAGTGTCTGGAGGAAGCAAAGTCCATGGCAACTGGTCATCAGCTTCACAATCTTTTTGTCACCATCCTTCATGACTGTGCTCCCTCTGATCCTTTCCACCTCTGGAATACATATTGGCCTCACATTTGCGATGACTTGAGATATCAGCTCCAGCACACCAACATTCATATCAACCCTATTGATGACAATGTCCATGATTATGGCCTTTATCTTATCAATCAGCTTCTCATGGTCTCTGGGAAATCTCTCAAGAAGGATTGGCCATACATGCCTCAGATCACTCAGAATTGGGATGCCAACATCCAAAACTGGTTGATTGCAGAGCAGCACAGATACAATGTTGTGGAGCAGGCCGAGTTGGCTGCACACAATCTGGACACTTTCAATCAGGATCAGAGGGCTGTATTTGATGAGATCATGCATGCAGTCAACAACAAGACTGGCCAGACATTTTTCCTCCATGGTCCAGATGGCACTAGCAAAACCTATGTTTACAACACCTTCTGCCATTAGCTTCGCTCGCAAGGCAAGATCATCCTCTGTGCTGCATCATCTGGAATAGCTGCTCTTTTGCTCAAAGGCGGTCGTACTTTCCATTCCTGCTTTCAGATCCCAATCATCATAAATGAGTCATCCACCTGCACCATTTCCAGAGGTTCAACATGGGCACAGCTGCTGCAGCAGACTGACTTGATTACTTGGGATGAGGCACTTATGCAGCATCGTCATCTCCATGAAGCTATCAACCGCACTCTGAAAGACATTCTCCAATGTGACAAACCCTTTGGTGGTGTGCCTGTGGTCTTTGGGGGGGACTTTCACCAGATCCTGCCTGTGATTGAGAAGGGTTCTCGACCTCAAATCGTTGGTGCTTCTTTGCAACACTCTGTTCTCTGGAAACACATCAAAATCCTTCATCTCAAAATCAACATGCATTTGAACACAGACAATCTTCAGGAGTGCAACTTTGCGAAGTGGCAGTTGGAGGTTGGAAAGGGTGGTCATACAGATGAAGGTGGCACTATCAATCTTCCTGATCATCTCAAATGGCCTCAGAACACCATCACTTCCCTCATTGACACCATCTATCCTGGCATCTATGATCACACTCAGCATTCAGATCAATACTTTTCAGAGTGGGTCATCCTGGCGAGCAAGAACGATGATGTTGACAATTTGAACCATCACATTCTTCACAATTTTCCTGGACAGGAGCACATTTTTTACAGTGCTGACTCTATTGCAAATGATGAGAATGGTGAACTTCTATATTCCCAAGAATATCTTAACTCCATCAACTGCTCAGGTCTACCTTTGGCACATTTGGCACTGAAGGCTGGTGTCCCAGTGATGATACTTTGCAATCTCAATATCGCTGGTGGGGTCTGCAATGGAAGTCGGGGGATATTGACTCAGATCAGAAATAGGGTTTTGGAGATTCAGTTGATCACTGGAGATAATGCAGGAGAGACTGTTTTTATTCCATGGATATGACTTTGGTTCATTGAAGGTCAACTCCCCTTCACACTCTCTCGACTGCAGTTTGCTGTTTGGCTTTGCTTTTCAATGTTGATCAGCAAATCACAAGGGCAGTCAGTGAAGCATGTGGGTTTGGATTTTGGGAGTCCTGTCTTTACACATGGGCAGTTCTATGTGGCAATATCATTAGATTAAAATATATATTGTACATACAGTGAGGAACAAAACCTTTCAAATGATTTTTGAAGTTGAACTATTTCTTAAATAACTCAAGAACAACTCAACCAAACAGGTCCAAATTGGGGATAGTGGTAGAGTATCATGTGACTAATAAGCTGCAATTTGTCTTATTACATAATATTCATTTGTTCCCATGTTATTAATATTTTACTGGAACAAGTTCATTTGAAAGGTTTTGTCCCTCTGGTATTATAAAATATTATTCTAATATTCTAGTACTTGGTGTTGAAATTAAATTCTGATGCATGATGCATATATGAGGCAAACCATGCAGCACACACATGTTACTGCACATACATGTGGTAAACACATTCCTGAGTCATGTGACATCCTTACTATTATGTATATAAGGAGAACCTGTACTGTAGTAGATATACAGTGTTCTTACCTCTACTAAACCCTAGCTCTAAGACTAACTAAACCCCAGGTAGGTTATAAGGAATGTGTCATCTCTTCCTCTTTGCAGCATATGTAGTCTGCTCCAACAGGTTATGGGCCCTGCTGGGCACGTTGCGAACGTGCCTTAACTGGCTGCGAACGACGTTGACTTCATTGTCTCCAAATTGTAACCTTGCACTCTTCGTGAGCTGCATTGTGCTCCCTGCGAGCTGCATTTAAAAACCCAGGTTGACTAGGGTTAACCACTTTGAAGGAGTGTTTTTGCCTAAGATTATGGAACATGTTTTCTTGAATAGAGGACTGATTGAGCGCTTTTACCAGCTGCCACTATAACATCATGTCTTCAACTCTTGAAAAGCTTGTACAAACTTTCGACGGCTCTAACTACATTCAATGGGCTGACTCAATGAAGGCATGGCTCAGGTCTCAGGGCTTCTGGCAAATAACTAGCGGGATGGAACTAAAACCACCCTGGCGCCTCCTTTGATGGCAACAAATGCTGCACTAGTAGCAGAAGCTAATGCCAAGCTCCAGACCTGGAACAATAAGAATGACCAGGCTATTAGTAGCCTAGTGCTCTGCCTGGCCCCCTCTATTCAGCAGTGTGCCAACACCAAGGACACTGCTGAGGAGGTGTGGAATCTCATCTGCACCGATTATGGTGTCAATGGCCCCTCCCAAGTCTTTGCAGACTTTAGGTCTGCAATCACAGTCAAAATTCTGGCAGCAAATCCCATGCCAGAGATTGCCAAGATGGCTGACAAATTTGAGTGCCTTATGGCTGCCAACGTCGCCATCCCTGAATTAGTACAGGCAATGATCCTACTCACCACGATGCCGCATGAGTATGATTCTCTATCTGCCATGGTCCTTAACGTGACTGCTACTAGAGCCTTGACATTTAAACATGTCAAGGACTCCATTGTTGCTGAGGCCTCACAGCGCACAGCAGTTGGAAAGCCCATTGGCCCACCTCAGGCCACCAAGCTTTCCGCTGTCAAGCGCAAAGGGGGAAACCCCAAATGGCAATCTCAGGGCAACAATGGAGATTCGTCCTGAAAGTGTGGACGATGTGGGGACACAAAGACTAAAGAGGAAAAGCCTAAAGAAAAACATACCCACCTCACCTCAAATGCCTTTACTACTATAAATGGTAATGATACCATCATACTGCCAATGCCGCTCATCCAGCGCATCGAGAAGTGTGAACATACTCCCACAAGGGATCCTCGCCGCTGACTGCCTGTACAGGCATACACAGGCATGGCCTCTACCTCTCATTTGGTCTACACCAAATATCAGCAGGCTCGAGACACCCTCGAGCAAATGAATCTCCCGCGCAGTGCAAAAAATTTGCAACCACTAGAAGAGCACCTAATGGTGCGAGAAGGTAAGAGGAGGAGGATTGAACCAGAATTGAGGATTGTAGAGGTAGAAGATGATAGTGTCTCCCTTGGATCGGAGCCTGCAGTTTGTGATGAGGAAGTATGGAAAACCATCAATGAAATGCTCATCGATGAACCACTTGAAACAGGTACATATGATGAAAGGTCAGTCCTTTTCCCTGCCACAAGCACAAGAATTAACATTCCGATGACCACAGCAAACTTTTCATGTAAAATTTTACCACTATTAAATGTATCATGGAACAATTTACATCTTAATATATGTGTTATGTGTGCAAATGGAAATTGTAAGAAAGGTGCTGACTGGATCATGGATTCAGGCACATCAAAACACTTCACTGGTGAAATGAAAGATTTTGCCTCTTATGAGCCTTTACCGAGAAAGGACTCTACCCTGGTTCAAACAGCCATGGGTACTACTCATATAGTAGGGAAAGGAGTCTTCATTAGACATCAGGTAGTATGTCACAGGAAGTCAGAGACGCATGAAACACGATTATACCCCGTCTACTACATACCTGACTGTAATGCTCGATTACTATCAATGGGCATCTTCTTGCAAGATGGAAGTGACGTGCATGGTTCCTCCACACACATTTCATTTTTCAAGCAAGGAAACCCAATTATGGATTGCCTCCCTCTTATGAAACATGACACTATTTATTGGGCTTGGACTCATATATTGAGCACCAAGGGAATCAATGTTGTGACAATGTATGTCACAGACTACTTGACTTGGCATACACGACTTGGACACTCATCCAAAGAGGCACTAGGGAAAATGCCTAATAGCACCATAAAATTCTTAAGGAATTTAATTATTCCTAAAGACAAGATTATATGTCCAGGGTGTGCTAAAGGGAAAATGACCTCAAAATCTTTTCCTGAATCAAATTCACATGCAGAGAAACCCTTTGAATTAATACATTCTTATCTAAAGAAACTCCCAGCACTATCGTACCACAAATATAAATACTTTATTGTATTTCTGGATGACAAGATGTCACATATCTGGGTCCAATGCCTTAAAAAGAAATCTGATGCTGCTGCGGCCATCAGACAATTTTGGGCAGTGGCTTTGACACAGTATGGCACTACAATCAAGTGCTGGCATGTTGATCCAGGTGGGGAGTTCAAAGATCGTGAGCTGCAAAATTTGCTCAAGGACTTTGGCATCAAAATAGAGATGTCTGCACCCCACATTCACCAACAGAACAGGTGCACAGAGCATGCTATAAGGACAATAATGGAAAAGTCACAAACCCTGCAATTTACCGCATGTCTACCACAATCATGATGGGAATTTTGCATTGAACATGCAACACACCTCTACAACCAAACCCCGATAAGGCGCCTTAAATGGCTGACACCGGTTGAGGACCTGACAAAGGTCCGCCCAGATCTAAACAATCTGAAGGTTTTTGGTTGTGGTGCTTACATCTACCTACCCAAGGAGAAGCGTCCAAACACATTGGCTCCTCGATCGGAGTTGATGACATACCTTGGATTAGAAGATGGCATTAAAGCATACCATTTCATGTGACCTAGTGGCGCAATACTCATTGGTGCCATGGCACTATTTGATGAAACGTTGTTCCCATGCGTCCCGAAGCTGAAACTCCTGCCAATATGGACCTTGGTGATTTTCCACCTCCAGAACCAGAAGATGATGACCACTCATCTGAAATGGATGGCGATGGTTCTATACTGCCACAAGATCCGCCCCTTCCTCCATCATCAGAAAATGATGATGATGATGTACCAAGTGAGCAAAAGGTGCATGACGATGTGGCAGATGCTCCTCCTCCACCGCCTCCAGTAACCACTGAGGATTTTCGTCCAAGATGTGATGATCAACAGGAATGGCAGCAATTGCCCTGTCAATCAGGCAGGCAGAGGAACATCCCAAACCGTCCTGGCAATACCTATGGAGAGAAGTGACTCCCCTCTGACATAGAGAGAGACATTGCACGTGATCGATATTGGAAGAGATCTGTAGGTCAAGATTTGGATCATAACCAAACACGACCACAATCTCAACAGAAAGAACCAGTTGCTGGACCGAGTTCAGCACCCCACGAGAGTGTGCCCAATTCCAATGATCAAGAACATAATCACCCAATAGGGGAACTGGACAAAGCAGGTTATATTAAAAAGATACCCAAGGAAGGAGGAGATAAGCTTATTCGCTGGCTGTTGTCAAAAGCAGTCAAACCATTGAGCAAAATAAGCCAAGTTCCAAACCAATTTTGCGATATTGTGCACCTACCACGGCAGCAGCAACATGAGTGGAAACAAGCTTGTCATGAAGAATTAGAGGCTCTTCATAAGAGACAAGTCTATGACATCGTCGATCTTCCCCATGATCGAAAAATGATCAAAAATAGATGGGTTTTCTCCATAAAATCGGATGGAAGAAAACGAGCCAGACTCGTGGCCAAAGGCTTTTCACAAGTCGAAGGTGTTGACTTTGATGAGATTTTTTCACCGGTAGTCCACTACGAGACCGTACGCCTCATGTTTGCACTTGCATCTCTAGAGGGCATGTATATGACCAGCCTAGATGTAAAAACCACATTTTTGTACAGCAAACTACATGAGGAGATCTATATGGATCAATCCGAGGGTTTCAGACTCGAGGGAAAAGAGCGCAAAGTAATGCGCTTATGCCGAGCATTGTATGGCCTTAAACGAGCCTCACTTGTGTGGTGGAAAGAGCTAGAGGCATTTATGCACACCATTGGGTTTGTGCACGCCAGCTCCAATGCCGGCATTTTCATACACAAGGCTCCTAAGACAGGCAGCATTGTTATTGCACTCATCTATGTTGATGATGGCTTGTTCATGGGGAAGAACAAGAAACTTGTGGATGAAAAGAAAAATGCTTGTCTAAAGCATTGGGAGTGCCGTAGTACTGAAAAAGTCATGGAATTCTTAGGCATGCACATCACCCAGACTGCAAGCAAAGTCAAACTCGATCAAACTGATTATCTTGCCAAAGTGCTTGAGAGATTCGAGATGACAAATGCCAAAGCGACCCCCACTCCACTCCCGACTGGTTACAGACCATTGGAAAACACAGCAATGCCCAACATGGTGCTTAGATCAAAAATCAGTCTGTGATCAGATCTTTATTGTATCTGATGCTTGGAATGCGACCTGATATCACTTATGTGGTAATCAAGATGTCGCAATTAATTCTCGGCTAATCCTAGCAAAGAACATCTAGACAAAGCAATGTACATCATGCGCTATCTGGTGGGAACCCAGAAATATAACATTGTCTATGATGGCGAGAAGTCCGAGGGGCTACAGGCCTTCACAGATTCTGATTGGGCAGCTGACACTGTCAAACACCGATCTACAATGGGTCACTTTGCTACTCTAGCGAGTGGCATTGTGTGCTGGCAGTCCCATTTACAAAAAACTGTAGCACTGTCATCCACAGAAGCTGAATATATGGCTCTCTCTGACACTTGTCGACAGATAGTGTGGATAGAGTCCTTATTCCAGGAACTTGGATATATACTGAAGCGCATACCAATCTGCACTGACAATCAGGGATCCATCTTTATCGGATCAAATCCAGTTCAGGAAAGAAGGACAAAACATATAGACATTCACTACCACTATACCCGTGAATGCATAGAAAATGACAAAGTCATGGTCGTTTTCATTCCTGGAAGTGATAATCCGGCTGACATGTTCACAAAGAATCTTAGCGCCATCTTATTCAAGAAATTTAGAGACTCTCTTGGAATTACTTTCAAGATTCAAACTTAGCTGCTTAGAGCGCTGTACAGTTTGAGGGGGGGTGTTGAAATTAAATTCTGATGCATGCTGCATATATGAGGCAATGCATGCAGCACACACATGTTATTGTGCTTACTGCACATACATGTGGTAAACACATTCCTGAGTCATGTGACATCCTTACTATTATGTATATAAGGAGAACTTGTACTGTAGTAGATATACAGTGTTCTTACCTCTGCTAAACCCTAGTTCTAAGACTAACTAAACCCCAGGTAGGTTATAAGGAATGTGTCGTCTCTTCCTCTGTGCAGCGTATGTAGTCTGCTCCAACACTTGGTATACCCCCCCATTGGCTGTAACACAGCCTGAACCCTTCTAGGCATACTCTCTATCACATTCTGACAGACAGATGCTGGAATATCATTCCACTCCTTCTGTACTCTCTCCCACAACTCTGCACTTCCAGATGCTGAAGTATCATACTCTCCAAGTCTAACCTTGAGGTGATGCCAAAGGTGTTCAATGGGGTTAAGGTCTGCTGATTGAAGGGGCCACTGCATAACCTCTAATTTACTGTCTTGAAGCCATTTTTGGGCCTTTTTGCTCTTGTATTTGGAGTCATTGTCCTGCTGAAAAAGAATATTTGTTGGATTTTTCTGGTAATACCTGATTGATTCTTGAAGTTCATCATCCAGAATGCTGACAAAAAGGTCAGCATCCATTCTCCCATTAATGCATATCCAGGCCCTTCCCAGAACATACAGCCCCAGATCATCAGAGAACCCCTCCAAACTTGACTGTCCTCTGCACCAGACTATCATTCAACCGCTCTCCTAACTTTTTCCACACCCATTTCTTCCCATCTGACCCCAAACAATTGATTTTGGTCTCATCTGACCATATAACCCTCTTCCAGTCCTCCACTGTCCAGTCTTTGTGTGCTTCTGCAAAGTCCATCCTAAGCCTCCTATGCTTCTTAGAGAGAAAAGGTCGTTTTCGCTTAGTTACAGCTTCATTCCAGTGCCTCTGAGTGCTTATCATACTGTCTTCACAGTAAATGATGTGTTGGTCATGTCTTGTAAGGTTTTGGTGACCTCAGTGGCATTTTCAGCCTTCTGAGAAGTGATGAGGTGAATGGCATAGTGGGTGTCGGCAGGTGAAAGCTTCCATGGACAGCCACCAACAGATTTGGAAGGTGTTGAACAATGTTTGGAGCAAATATTGGATACAGAACCAACACTTATACTAGTGATGGAGGAGATAGCAGGACAAGACTGCCCTTTGTCAAGCAGTTCAAGAACATGAGTGTGTTGAGCAGAAGTAAGTGATTGCATGAGTATATGTGGGGGGATTTGGTGTGGGAAATGACAGAAAGTTGGACACAGAGTATATATACATATTCTCACCAAGTCACATGATTTTATTTGCTTTAATTAAACAAAGTCATGTGCCTGACATACCAGAGGGACAAAATCATTCAAATAAACTTGTGCCAGTAAAATATTAATAACATGGGAACAAATTAAGATTATGTAATAAAACAGATTGCAACTTATTAGTCACATGATACTCTACCACTATCCCAAATTTGGACCTGTTTGGTTGAGTTGTTCTTGAGTTATTCAAGAAATAGTTCAACTTCAAAAATCATTTAAAAGGTTTTGTCCCACACTGTATGTAACTACTACTCATAGAAAATCAATGAACACAGTGAACAATGTGTGCCACTACTCATAGAAAATTAATGAACACAGTGAACAACATGTGCCAGAGGCACATTTAAAAACCTTGTCAATAGTAAAGCGAGATCAGTCACATGACTAGGGCATGGGTAAATGGATGACAAACTCTGCAGGGGTGGGAATGGCATCACGCTGTGAGAAGGTGTGAGAAAGTGAGAGTGAGAACAGATGACTAATATTAAAATCTGAAGTCATGGGAATTTTTTTCTCAGCTATTTTTTGCCACTCCTCTGCAAATGTTCATGAGTCATGTGACTGCTGTCTCACTCTCCAATGTTCATCAGTCACGTGACAGCCAGCCATCTTGCATCTACCTCTCCAAACATTTACCAGTCATGTGACTGGCTACCTTTCCAAACATTCACCAGTCATGTGACATTTGTGACAAATATAAGTCAAAGGTGGGAACTAAATTCTCGGCTAATTTTTCGCCACCTCAAACTTTTTTTTTTTTTGGGTCTGGGCTCATTTTCTATGTACAATAATGTCTGGATGGCATGTAAGCAACTATTCTCAAATAAAGCATTTGGTTCTTGTTGACTGATGATTATAGCTGTATTTGAGTAATTGATAACTAAAATTTGACAAAGTGATCCTTTTACTATACTGTGAAAGCTGACTAAGCAAACCTCATGGGCTGAACAAAATGAAAAAACCTGCTCATGACCTTGGCACATGACCCAAACAAAATGATTTAGATACATCACTGTATTAGTCAGTAACAAGTTGGATCAATAAAGTGTTATTACAATTGTATAAGTGAGGGCATTACAATGTCAGGTCAGTGAATGAACTCATTTGTGAAGTAAAGTCAACAAAATTGAGTTTGTTACAAAGTAAAATCTGTAAAAAATAATGGTTACAATTGAGTTCATTATGAAGTAAAGTCAATGAAAATTAGTATCAATACGAAGTCTGGAAATGAGTCCAAGGAAATAAAAATTACTAGAATACAATAAGTTTGAAAATTGAGTTCATTACAAAGTAAAGTTGGTAAAATAACAGTTACAAATAAGTTCATTATGAAGTAAAGTCTACGAAAATTAGTCTAGAAATGAGTCAAGTTTAAAAATAAGTCAGTAAAATATATATATCTTCGAAGTTACCATTATGAAGTCAAGTCAATAAAAATTAGTTCGATGCAAAGTCATTATGCAAACTTACTAACAGGTTATAAATTGAGTTCGTTATAATGTAAAGTCAATAAATATTACTGTAATATTGACAAAGTGAAGTTAGAGATTTTTTACAAAATTTAAGAGAGGAGAGGGAGGAGAGCAGGGGTGAGGGGGTGAGGGGGTGAAGTAGTGAGGGGGTGAGGGGGTAAAGGAGGGGGGAGAGGGGAGGAGGGGGATGGATGGAGAGGGGGGAGGGGGTGAAGTAGTGAGGGGGTGAGGGGGAGAGGGGGGGAAGGGAGTAAAGGGGGGAATGGGAAATGAGAGGGAAAGTGGAGAGTGGGTGAGGATAAGAAAGTGGGAGAAGGTGAGAGGGGGGGGGGTGAGAGGGGAGGTGAGGAAGAAGGGGGAGAGAGAGGAGAGAGAGGAGAGGAGGAGAATGGAGGGAGGAGGGGGAGGATGCATGAGGGGGTGAGTGGATAGGGGAGGGGGAGAGAGAGGAGGAGGAGGATGGAGGGTGAGAGGGGGAAGGGGGATGAAAGGAAGGGGATGGGGGAGATAGGGATGAGGGAGGTGGGGAAGGGGAAGGAAGAGATGGGGATGGGGGAGAGGGAAGGGGGAGGGAGAGATGAGGAAGAGAGAGAGATGGGGAAGGGGGAAGGGGGAGAAGAGGATGAGGATGGGGTAGGTGGAGAAGGGGATGGGGATGGGGATGGGGTAGGTGGGGAAGGGGAAGGGTAACAGGCAGAGGGAGAGGGAGAGGGGAGAGGGGGAGAGGGGGAAGAGGGGGATGGGAATGGGGATGGGGATGGGAGAGGTGAGAATAGGAGAGAGCAGAGGAAGGTGATGGGGGTGATGGGGAAGGGGATATACACTACAATGCACCCACGTTGACTTGGGGCCAACAGTCTCAAGTCAACTGAAGAGTTGTGTAATGATGAACCCCCAAATGTTGACTTTGGGCTGAATATCCAACATCTTCCTCCTCATTTCACACCGCAGCTGGCTGCACTTCCTCCTCTTCTACAGCTAGGTAGAGGTAGATGCAGATACAGATGCAGAGGTTTTCCAATGCAATACATCATAATTAAAATGCAGTGAGGTGGTCATTAGAAAATAAACCACCACTCACACATTCACAGACTGAGTCAAAAAATGCAATGAGATGTTGATAATGAACACAGTAAACCATGTGTGCTGAAGGCACATTTAAAAACCTTGTTAGGAATAAAGTGAGTAAGCAAATGATTACTAAAGCATATGATGACTTGTATGATGACTAAAAGATGCTGGATGCCGATGGACAAGGTCAGAAAAGAATCAGAAAAGAATTGGGAATTATCGGGAACCCAATCAAATGAAATGGGTCTTGATACTGCCTCTAAGAATAGTACTGTCAACATGTACCAACATGGAAAAAATTGAAATATAATAATAAAATAGGAATAAATCATAGAAAATCATAGAAAAGGCAGAATAGAGTGAAATAAAATATAAAAAAATATGGGATGAACACAGAAAATTGCCCAGACACCTGGGGTGCCTTCCTTTCCCCTTACAGCAAGCCCATCTTAAAATGGGAAAATGGGAGGCTTATATACCCCCAGGTGCACTGACCATTTGGTCTTGTGTCCACAGTGCATCATTATTGATTGTTGATGCATTATTTACCTACATTTGTACTTACTTTGTATCATTCAACAGCCCCTCATCCACCTTCTCACCCACTCCTTCAACCCCCACTGCCCTGCTCCCATGCCCCTCGACATGCCAAACACAGCCATGGCCAACAGACAGAAAATGGGCCCCAGGTAGGTTTTTCTTCTTCTTTTTCTTCTTTTTACTAACTACTTCAATTTCACTTTTAGGTTATCATCATCTTGTAACAATGGACCCAACTCCGCTACCCCACCATATGCCACTGCTGCAAGCCCTTGCTTGCAGGGTGGATGGGAGAGTGATGACCAACCAGGGATGACAGGAATGACAGGGGACAGCCAATGACAACAACAATGATGATGATGATAGGGGCAGGACAACAACAATGATGACAACAATGGGGCAGAATGATGACAATGACCATGGGGGGAGGGCAACAATGACAGAGGGATGACACTACTGACCCTTACCCCCCATAACTACAGCACCTTCAACCACCGCTGTGAGCTACTGCTTGCAGGGTAGAAACAGGGAGCAATGGGAATAGAAATGATGAAAGAAAGAGTGGGCACTTTTTTAGATGCAATGCAAACTATGTGCTTCTGAAATGACTAATGATAATAATTGATCTTTCTTACATTTACGAGTCTTCTTTTGCCTATGGCAGTTGTCTGACACCACCTCCAACAATCGCTTTTCAGTGCTCGATAGCTGCCAAAGTGGCTGATATAGCATCAAGGAAATGTTGGGATGCTTTTTCTGCATGTGGTAAAGAAGGGTGTATCGCCATACAGTGGGCTCAGCTATGGGGCATATTGGGCAGCAGAGTGGGACATTGGAGGATGGGCTTGATTGTGTTGATGAGCTGGCAACCACATAAGAAAAATTGACTTTGTTGGCACATGTAAACTTTCCAAAATCTACCTGTTTACTATTACCAGCACCTTTCCCCCATTTAAGGTAAAATCTGCATAGGGGAGCTAGCTGGAGGCACAGACCACAAGGCTCCTCACTCCACTTAATCCTCATGTCAAAGAGGATGTGGGCTGCCATGTGCTCGAGAATTCTTGGTGCCTGTTTCAGAAGTGTAACAGCAGGACTACAATATTTACACTCATTTGCAAAGGCAATATGGCATGTCGCATGATCATTTTCACAAAGAAAACATGCCTTTCCTTGAACATGATGTGACAACATCAGTGAAAGATTCACATCTAGGAGGTCCAGCAAACATTACCTGTGGCTTCACAATATGGAAATCTATCAGATTTTTTGATTACTGGTAAAAGATTTTCTTGTTCTGATTCAAGTCATTCATAGATGGTTGCTTCAAGAGCCACTAAAACACTGCTTTCAAACAGGTAGAAGGGGTTTCCAAGATCACAGGTGCAAAGACTTGGGTTAGTAGGCTGGACAAGCCAGCCAGCAACTCGATATGAGGATCCATGCTTACAAGACCATCACCAGTCATGTTTGAGCTCTGGGTCATCTTCAACTTTGGCAGGAATAATGTAAAGCATTTGATATAAAATAAAAATAGAAGGTTTGAGCAGGTATTCAACTGCAATATGATCGGTATGTTGGTTATAAATCATGATATTATCCACTTCACTGATGCACAGGAATACATGCTCATCACAATGGACTAGAGATGCGATGGGAGAGCCCATCTGAGCTTGGTTATCCCCAGATGTGGGATCGTGTTCGAGAATGCCAGAGTAGATCTTAGGGGACTTGACTGCATAGCATTGGATATTAGCAACACATTTCAAATGATCTGTAGAACCTGTCTTCTTGTAATTGGCAAATGCTTGATTTAAGGATCAGGCTTTGTAGATGGGCTTTCCATCAAATTCAAAAAAAAGGCTATGCTTAGAAAGTGGTTGTTCTTCTGTGACAGCATCCTCGAGGTCTGAAGCCAGCAGTGGTCCATCAGTTGATGACAGATCAGAATTAAGACCCTCAATAGTATTGTCATTGTCATCCAGATCATGAGGGCCCTTGACTAGGTCTTTGCCAAGCAGAGAAAAGATGTCAAAGAGTTAATCGGCGATGTTTTGCAAGACATTAACAAGAAATGGAAAGTTTTCCTCAACATGCAGTTGGCCCAGCTTCCAACATTTTTGGAGCATGACCTGAGAAAACTTCACATTGCTATGCCATGATGCAGGGTTAATGTGATCGATGTGATCATGAATCTCAAACCCATCTTTTAATAAATCTGGTAACTTCAGCCATCTCGGTGCTCTATCCCAGTAGGGATGCTTCATGAGAATTGTCAAGACTTCTGTAGTTCCTTTAAGGCACAATCCTAGCTGCAGAAGATCAAGACTGGTGTCATTTCCAACCATGGTATGAAGAATGCCATAGAGCACTTCCAAACAGTCCATTCCAAGTAGGATTATCCAGAAATTCTACTCTGTATTATCCACTTTGGTCTTTGCAACACAGAAGTATACATTCTTGATCATGATCATGATGTCAACATAGAGTTGGGTAGGCATCAACTTAGTTGTTGTGCTATTCTCAGCAAACAGTGCAAGGAGAAAGTAGGCAGCTTCACTGAGAGGAATAAGCTGTTCATAAACAGAAAGTTCAACACAGATATGTGGGATGAGGACATATCAAAACAGCTCCCCAAGAATCTTGAAAGATTTTCTTGCCTGCTTAAAGCCCAGTAAAGCATCAGGAGGTGGACCAGGGAGTGACCACACCCCCCTAAAGCAGATCATAGGCAAGTTTCACATCCTGTCAGTCATTAGGATTCAGCAGGTAATCAATCTGAGTTGAAGTTAAGTTGTTTGAAACAAAATGGGAGTGAACAACAGCTGGCTTGATGTGAACTCCATGGACATGAAGACCTTTGTCTCGGAGTAGTAGATTTTGAAGCCATTTGAAGACATGTTTGTAGTCTTTATCAGGTGTCCAACTTCCAAGTTCATGAGAGAAAGAATGTGCAGCATATCATAGATGGGAGAGGCAGGATCGAGCCAGTGTTTGAATGTAAAATGTATCAGCGCTTCACCACACCAAGATTCACCATCTGATGTAATGCTAATAGTTTGGAGTTTGGTCTTGCAGGCAGCTAGATATCCAGTGTTGATCAAAGCTGCATGTTGAACTCCTGTCTCACATTTGCAAGAGCCTGAGATAAGAATCAGATGAGCACTATATAAGTGTGTTTCCCCACTTACATAGAACACCAAGTGCACTGACAGTTGCCTAGTTGAGCCATGAGAAATTGCATACTCTGACTGTCATCATCAGCACCAACCTCAACTGCAAGATGTACCTCACCCTTGTCAATACTTTCTATCAGCAGATCAACTTCTATCTCTGAGTTATACTCTAGGCTTGTTCTTTGTCCATGTTCACAACAAGGACCCAAGATTGTGTTCCTAGCATCATCATAGTGCAGCCTTTCCTCAGTCTTGAGTTTGTCAAGCATGAAGATCTGATGGACAACTTGCTGATTTTCAAGCAGATCAGCTATACTTTTAAAGTTGCTGATAACATTAGCTTTGATTTCTAGTCCTTTGAGGTCCAGTCACAATGACTGAACAAGGACCAGGGACCAGACCAAACTGTAACCAGTCCAACAGAACCTTTGGTCCTGGTTACAGTCCATATGGAGCAAGATCGGTTCACGGTTCCACAGTTAGCTACAATTAGGGAGACTGATCAGGACTGGTTGGAACCAGTCTAGGACCAGTTCTCGGCTGCATTCTCTAGGATCCGTATCTATCAACACTATGTATTGTGGCAGATGAGGTTAAATCATTTGTGATCAAGAGGTTGACATTTTATATGTTGAGACAAACAATGACACACATGATATGTTGGATATCAGTTGGAAGTTGAACTCACTTCTTACCTTAAAATGGCCAAGCTAAAAGGATCTGCAAAGCAATGTGGCAAATTACTGGCCAACAAGCAACCAGCACCAAAGGCCAGAAAAAACCCTCATGGTAACAGTACCAAGGGTCCAGCCAAAAAGGGAAGCAACAGTCGAAAGCAGGCAGCATCTGATGGAAGCGATGATAGCAATGAGGAATCTGAAGAACCCCATGCCAAGTCATGTAAGAAGGCAAGGAAACAAGGGGTCGATGATGAAGAGATTGAGGCTGAGGAAGTTGATGAAAGTGATGATGAAGGAGAAGAACCCATTTAGAAGGTGAACGATGGTGATGAGGATAGCAATGAGGTGTGTCATCAATGACAGGGCAAGAGTTAAAAATGGAAACTGATATTGATGAGATAGGAAGCAAGCGACCTTGAGGAGCAACATCGCGGGGAGATTCCAGATACCGTTACATTGAAAAGAGATACAACAAAAGACCTCTTGACAATATTTTCACCACGTGTAGCTATCAAGTTCAAGAAAAACAATAAAACAGAAATGGAAAGGGGAAGATGGTGCATGCCATGCAGAGCAGCCCTCAAGGAAAAGGGACAAAGGAAGGCTTTTTTCACCAGAGGAAATTCAACCTGTCAAGCACATATACATCAACATTACATGCTCTATAAGGAGCATTGCAAAGAGGTGAACATACCAGAGAATCATTATGCAATCCCTCGACCACTATGGAAGAAAACGCAGGAAGAGAAAGCTGAGGGAAAGAAGCAAACAACCCTTGATGGGGTACTCGAGAAGAACATGCCCAAGGAGTTCACTCATGATGCAATCTTATGAGCAATATCACAGTTCATCGCATGTGGTGACCAGGTAATGCTCTCGAAGATTTTGGTATTCATATCATTGATGTTGCAATGATTAGGCCCTTGCAATCGCAGACAATGCTTTGTTCCGGAACTGCCTTGTTGCCATGAGGCCAAGGACAATACGTTGTGACTTGCCAAGTGTGCATGAGGTAGGCAAGTATATCCACAATGAGTTTGTTGAATGGCTGCAAACACTAAAAGATAAAATTCTGGTAAGTTGAACTGCTGGATAGTGCATACCTTCTACTCACCAGAGACATAGGCTGCACCTGGCAAAATCTCGTTGACTGTGGATGGCTGGACAGCAGACAATACAAAGGCATTGTTTTTGGGCATGACGGCCCCCTGGATCGAAGTGAAGGATCAGAAGTGGTTGTTGGGCTCAGAAGTGATCAGATTCCAACCAGTTTCAGGAGATCACAGCGGTTGGAATCTAGGGTGGTACTTTGTTGGTTTGTGTGACCGCATTGGGATCTGTAACAAAGATGGTTCGAAGGTACATAATCTGATCTGTAGTGATAAGATAAACACCTGATGGCAGGCACCAACCTCAAAGCTTTACAGTGTGATTCTTGACAATACCTCAAACAACAACACCACCTGCAACACCATTGAAACGTTCCATAATCACCGACTTTATGATCCTTGGAAGGCATCCAAGAACCAGCTCCCGTAAGTTGTTGATCTCTATTGCACAATCATGTACTAACTCCCAGGCCACTCAGGTGCTTTGGACATGTTGTTAACATTGCCAATGTTGCCGTGATGGGCCATATCACCAAGATTGCCATGATTGAAAATGCAATGGCCATATGGGAATATGATCCATCCCCGCCTGGCAACCATGTACTTGGCAGATCACTGGATGTAATTGCATCGATCCACACCATTGCCATCAAGGTGTGTATACTACTGGCTTTCCATCTTCACTTTCCTCATTCCCTCTCCAGATTCAAGCATCAGGACAGTGAACTGAATATTTCGAGAATCTTCAGATCAAATCTAAGATTCAAGAAGCCCTCAAGATTCCTCTCCACAGCAATGTTCGATGGGGGTCAGCTCACTCCATGCTTGATCGTGCATTTAAGCTGTGTCAGGTAAGTTCGATGGGCCTTGTTTCCATAATGCTGATGTCGATGTGTTACCTCTAGCCTATCAATCTCTTCCTCCAGTCAGGTGACACTCTGTATGGCCCAATTACCACCATCTGTCATAATGGCCGGATCGAAAAGAAGATCCTGTGGTCTGCGTTCACCCTCACAGATCGAGCCTGGGAATGGGTAAAGGATGCAAGAGATATCTTGAAGGATTCAAACAATATTCAGCAATACCTCGTCGGAATGGCTACCTACGCTGTGGCGTGCACTGCCTGCCCTCGAGGAGTTGCAGACTGCCTGGGAAGCGAGGAGTGACTCTGAATGTTTTGCTCTATATAAGGATGCTATAAATGATGGGTTAGGAAAGCTCCAGAAGTATTACTCATGCATCAACAGCAAGCCATCATTCATCCTTGCACTCATTCTCCATCCCTATTACAAACTCGACTACATCAAGTTAACATGGGGCAGCGCAGAGGAGCAGGCGAAGGAGCATGCAGCGGGGAATGTAAACGCAAAAAATTGGCAAGATGATGCTCAGAATATCGTAGAAACAGCAATGGAGGAGTATTGCAAGAAATGCCCAAGAGCTGAGCCTGTCGAGCAACTCTCACCAAGCAGTGGAAGTACAACACCTTCCAAGTTTATCTCTTCTGAATATGATCAATATCGCCAAACCCTTGTGATGATCGATGATGATGAAGGATGGGCCACAGAATTGAGGCAATACTTGAAGGAGAGGCCAGTGAATGTTATGAAAGATACGGACATCGTGCAGTGGTGGCAGGTATGTTCATTTCTGATACCTCAATCCAGCATTCTTCTAATCTAGCTACAGCACCACGCCCAACTGTATCCCACCCTCGTGTCCATAGCCCTTGATGTCCTCCCCTGCCAGGCATCTTCAGTCCCCTGTGAGTGTCTCTTCTCAGCAAGTAAGCAGGCAGCGGATGATTGTTGGGCTTCTCTCAGGGCAAAGTGTTTCAAAGAGCTGCAAGTCATGAAGTTTGCTTGGCACAGGAACATCATGGATCTTACTGCATGGAACTCGTCGCAAATTGAGGAGGTGGACATAGATGAGTACTGTGAGATGCTCGTGGCTGATGAAGCAGGTACAGACTCTGAAGACCCCCAAGTTGAACTGGTTTTTGAAGACTGGAATTAAAAAGTATAGTAGAATGGCATCCATAGAGTAGATTCTATACAAAATTCTGGTCTAAACTGGTGGTCACAACTGGTTCATTACCAGTCCGGTTAAGGACTGGTATTGACTGGTCTGTGAACCGCGGTCCAACCTGTGCTAACTGGTCTCACTGGTTTTGGTCTAGTCCTGTATGTATGCTGCAAATCTGGGAACCAGTTATGGTCACGGTCCTTTGACAGTGAGGTCAAAAGACTGGACTGGACCAGACCTCAAAGGACTATTGATTTCTGGTGTTGTTGGGAAGTGTGGAGATATTGACAGTTGAGGGATGATAGTGCAACAATGGAGGGTCCTGAAAGAAGGGAGATGAAGAGACCAGTGAGCAATTCCTGCCACTCGAGCACCACCAAGTTCCCATAACAGAAGTCCCTGCAGCTCATCTTCCTCTGTATAGTTCTATGGATGGTATACCTGCTGTGCCATGCAATTGTACAGATCAAGGAGATTTTGAATGTCACCTTTCCTTGTGAGGTTCACTCTGACCAATCAATTTACACATTCCACCTTACCACTGCCAACCACCATTACTCATCACTTCATGTCACCCAATGCTATGGCTTTTCCAGCAAGTTTCTGGGCATCATTTAGTTGCTTCAGGTGCAATGCTTTGACTTTCCCAGTCTTTCTTCTGACAAGGGTTATGAGACCTCCAATGCTGTGCATGCTTTCATGAGTTCCTGTTTCAATTTTTTGAAGGACTCCTTGCAGGTTCTCATTCTCAGTGAGCATCTCACATTGCATACAATGCTTAGAATTGTATCACACCTTCATCATACATGTTTTAGCATGCAACATCATGACTCTACTGGTTACTGAGTAGTCCCAAGGGTCTCCAAGCTCATCATGAATACTGTATGGATATGATGAGTGTGGGCTTTTGCCTGGAGGGAGATTGACCTGAATTCCATGACAGGATGGTACTTTTACTTTATTTGACTGGAGTGATGGAAATGCTATGTCTTCAAGAGCATCAATGTCTATTAAAGGTGGATGTGCTTGTACACTGCAAGGTATATCCTATAAGGGAAAAGGAAGGTGCCCTAGGTGTCTGGGCAATTTTCTGCATTCGTCCCATATTTTTTTATATTTTATTTCACTCTATTCTGCCTTTTCTATGATTTCTTATGATTTATTCCTATTTTTATTATTATATTTCAGTTTTTTCCATGTTGGTACATGTTGACAGTTCTATTCTTAGAAGGGGGACCCCTTCTGGATGTTTACTCATCAAGGTGATGTCATCCCACAGCTTGATCTGCCTATTTCCACCTTTTTGCTATTTATAGCTTACTATTTGATTTTCAGCTCTATCACATATACTGGGCATCAACAGATGGGTCCTTAGAGTTTTCTCTTTGGATTCCCCTCTGTTAGGTGCATCTAAAGTGTCTGTATTATGTAGTATAATGTTAACTTTGGATTCCCCTTTGTTAGCCCACTTCTAAGTGAGGCTTTGAGGTTGCCCTTACATATCCACACAGTTGTTGTTGGAGGTACTACTACTGCTCAATGGAGGGATTTGGAGTGGGGACCTGGAATACATCAAGTATACAAACAATTATTGCTTGAAGATGGTTTACTCACATGTTGTCAATAGCACACATCAAATGCTCTAGCTTTTCCTCAAATAAATAGCCCATGACATGATGGTGAATAACAAGATATTCCAGCAAGTGGCAGAGCCCTATAAAGGCCCTTCTCACCCACTCATACCAAGTGTTGAAGCTCATTGGGGGGCTTTTGGAGGAGGGAATTTAGTGGTCCATCAAATGTTTCCCATGCATCATCATTCATGCCAACACATCCCTCGGGGCTCCCTGAAACAGATGCGAGGGGGTGATTTTCGTTGGCTTCACTAACATCTTGGGGGAGACCTTTGATGCATGCTTGAAATTTGCATAGAAGTGCAATCCCTACAGGGCAAGCAGAGGATATGGTTGAGGTGGATGCAATTATATGTCTAGACATGGAGCTTGGGCTCATTGAGGCCACAGGTAAGGGTGCTGGGTATGCGGGCATGGGAGCAGTGATGGTGGGCAGTGTGGTGGGTGCTCTGGCTTGGGGCCACTTGGCTGCATTCTGCCTGGTTTTTTCAGTGCCTTCTTGTGCCTTCTTCTTTTTGGTGTCGGTCTTGCATTGTGTAGGGCTGTGGTGTCACAGGATAAAGTTCTGCACTCCACCATTTCCAGTCCTAATCTGCATTTTGCGATGTGGGCAAAGAAAGCAACCCTCTGCATCAACAGTATATTCCTTCAATTTATTAGGTCATTGAAACAATGTTGATCATTATGTTACTTACTGCCTTGTCCATTTGGATCAACCAAAGAAAGCTCTTGTAATGATTTTACACTCTCCACCTTGTCAGCACCTTGTAAGGGCAACCTTAAAGCCTCACTTAATAGTGAGCTAACAGAGGGGAATCCAAAGTTAATATTATACTACATAATCCAGACACTCTAGGTGCACCTAACAGAGGGAAATTCAAAGAGAAAACTCTAAGGACCCATCTGTTGATGCCCAGTATATGTGATAGAGCTGAAAATCAAATAGTAAGCTATAAATAGCAAAAAGGTGGAAATAGGCAGATCAAGCTGTGGGATGACATCACCTTGATGAGTAAACATCCAGAAGGGGTCCCCCTTATAAGAATAGAACTGTCAACGTGTACCAACATGGAAAAAACCGAAATATAATAATAAAATAGGCATAAATCATAGAAAATCATAGAAAAGGCAGAATAGAATGAAATAAAATATATATAAAAATGGGATGAATGCAGAAAATTGCCCAGACACCTGGGACACCTTCCTTTCCCTTACACACCTGGTTTTCCAATGGGTGACAATTGTGGTCCTTTTTCACACTGGTGACCCTGGATGAGCAGTCAGGCACAAATTTATGTGACTTTCTGTTAGGAAACAGTCTCCTGATATGCCTATTACATAGTAATATTTTATTTTATTTTTATTTTATTTTATTTTATTTTATTTTACTACACCAAAATATGCTACCAAATGCCTACAAACACTTTATTTGTCAGCATGGGAATTTTCTATTTGCATGCATCAATATGTACATGCATGTGTGTGCACATCGGTAGCAATATATTACAATACATGTAACATAGTATATAAATGTTAAATATATACCTGGGAACCTCAGTTGAGTTCTCTTAGGTATTCCATCCACATTTGGGGTGCGAAAAGCCTATTTCAGCCAACTAGTCTATTTTTAGCCCCTCACATCAAATCCATCAAAACCCCCCATCATGCACACATGCCCCGCTGCCTTCTTGTAGGAGAGCCTGCACGGTCCAGCTAGCAGAACAGTGGGTGTCACCCTAACAGAAGAACTCAACTACCCCATCAGTGCACCTTCTCTTACACACACATACATCATTGTCTCAGCGCACCACAAGTGCTTACTCATCATTTTGGCAAGAGCTGGAATTAATTGTATATCTGTATTTACCTTGCTTTCATAAGCCGACACCAGGCCTTGCCTTATATTGCGACCGCCAGTGATCGAGAGGCAGCGCTCATCATTAGGACAGCTGCAACCAGACAACCCATCAGATCTGGTTTAGCCAAGATTCACCTTACTCTATTTGGATGACTATTTTAGGTAGTTTCTAGCTGAATTCAATAATAACCCCAAGATCAGGCACTGTTGGAAGGGTGATTGATCTGAAGTGCCTAAGTGTTGACAAATAGCCGAAATCATGTGTTTTTCTGTGTTCGGTACCCAAATTGCTGGATCACGTGACTCGAAATTTTGTGAAAAAAAAATCTGAAGCAAAATCTTGACTTAGCCAAAGAAGTGACTTATCACAGCTTATATCATCATGTCAGAACAATCAACTTCGAATCCTGGTCACAATCCTGTTCCCACACCAGCACTAGAAGCCAAAATTGATGTGCTTACAGCACAAATGTCCCAGTTAGTGTCAGTATTGGCAGCATCACAGCCCAAACAAGCAGAAATAAAACCAGAGACAGTGGAAGATAGTGAATAGTGCGGGTAACCCCCAGGTAGAAAAACGAGACCCGTACCCGTACCCGCTGAATACCGTACCCGTGCTGAAGGGTACAGGTAACCGCGTTCGCGGGTACGGTTTCCGCAGGGTAGCGTGGGTGCGGATTACCCGCGGGTTTGGCATGGCGGGTACACCTCAACGTCGCTGTAGAGCCCACCGAACTGACGAACAGTGCACACACCGATGTCGCTGCCCCACAGCGTCATTGCCCAATCAAAAACTCAAGTCCTCACCGAGAAACGCCGGCACAACAGTGCACGACGCCCCATGAGCGAGGAGCTGAGCCAAGGGTTGAGACATTGTCATTGGTGCTGCCGACGAACACAGGGCGACATTCGCCATGGAGAGGTGCTGTGGGCGTCAAGGCGTTGATACTAGCCATGCCGTCAAACCTGTCCACGAGCGGCAGAGCTGCCCTCGTTGTTATGGTCACTCTAGAGGCTGTACATAGCGCCGACGCTCATCGAATGCAACGCTTGGCGGCTTCGGCTGTAGTTGTCATCGAGCGGGTGAGGAGCTGGGACTGGCCCAAGTGCCCGTTGAGGTTGAAGGGGATGCCACTGAATCACGTTCGTGGTGTTCACCGTTAGTGTAGGGCGGCAGGCTGCACGTTGGGCCTGTCCTCCTTGTTGGTCATAGCGCCCATGGAACTGAGAAACGGCGCATAACGATGCATCCAGCAACCACTCGTCATTCCACGGCCGTGGCAGCGAGTGGTGGGGTCGTTGAGAGACGTGGCGCATTGAGAACGTATCCAGCATTCACAAACGCCGTAAAGAAAACCTAAACGATAGTGGAGAGTGTCAGTAACAGAAAGCGATGTGTGAGTACGCGCTGTTTCGTCCAAACGCCTCTCCGTTGTCATCCCTTTGCCTCCGTTTCCCCCACCCCTCGCACTAGTGGTTGTTCCCCCCTTGTTGTGCACACCATCGAGCCTTGACGAAAGTGGGAGAGGGCTGTGGCATGTCGAACAATGCCAGGTAGCTAAGGCTCAGCGACCGGTGACGTGGCATCGTTGGACGTCGTCTGAACTTGTTTGAGATAAGCTAGTAATGTAAATAGTTATTTAGAAGCAAGGAATGAAAAAAAAAAGACTTACGGCGTCCGGTTATGGGGGAACGAGGCAGAACTGCAACACAAGCGATGGTGGGGATCGCTCGTTAGCTGTTTTGGGCGCTCGGTGACACGGCATTCTGTCGTGATTCATGAGGGTAGCTATAGTTAGGTGGAAGGCCAAGGAATGAGGAAAAAAAGACTTACATCGTTCGTTTACAGGGGCGAACGCTGGCGATGGTGGGGATCGCGATCGTGATGAGGGTTTGGGGCAAGTCTTAGCGCTTACCTGATCGTCTGAGTCGTCACTGACAAATCATCGCCGGTGGAACCTCGATTGGGGTAGCTTCCAGAGAGGGGGGAGGAATTAAAAGCATCAAATAAAGTAGTTAATTATGCACAGACTATCTATGTGTGTATGTATCTATAAGTCCGTGAAATCCATAGCATCCCACCCTTCACCGACATCGCCATCCTCCTCCTCTCCTTCAACCTCTGGGTGAGATACCCCGACCTTGACATCGCCGTTGCGAACGAAACCCATCCGACTCCATGTTCCGAGGCAAAGCAAAGCCCGGGTTGACTGCACAGAGAGCCTATTGCGAACATGAGAGAGGAGAATGCGTCCCTTGCTGAACACACATTCAACGTAGATGGAGGTGGCTGCAAGGAATAAATTAGATCAAGAGGAATAGAAGGTAAATAGCGATGTACCGGGAATGGAAAGATAATCAATCGCCATGCGGGATAGGCATGGGTATGTGATTTGCTGTTCAATCCACCATGTGAGGACATCGCAGTCCTCGACGAGCTCTGGGTCACTGCCGAGGTAGCGCTCGAGTTCATCCCGGGGGTCTTTACGAGTGCGACAGCTCAGATGAAGGTTGTCGAACTGGTTTGATGAACTCTGAGTCGACGGAGGGGTAGGTGTAGTCTAATTCAATGATCCCTCAGTAAGATGTAAGGATACATGTTGTTAAAATGAACATACCACAGTCGTGCCACTGCTGTAGTCCTGCTCAAAGATGTCCCGAACAATTTGACGAGCATCAGTGATCCAATCTGTCTCCCACTTCAGGTTATGGAAGTACTCGAGTTTGTGTCCGGGGTGGAGAACTTGAATGTCGAATTAGATCTGGGATGGAAGACGAAAGCTTTAAAAGACTCACTCATAGCAACGCGATACAGATCCGAGTGGTCTGTTTTACTATAATAACGATTTAGAGTCTTCTTACCCATCGTGAGTGCCGCTCGCATAGAGATAGAGTAGGATTGGTTGAGTGCTTCGGTTGCAAGCTCTTGGTCAATTTGATCCATTACCAGGATTACCGAGGCGAGAAGTGGTGTGCCATCCCATGAAAAGAACAAAGTAGCATCTTTAAAAATCTAGTAATAATGTTGTGAGCGAGAACACGAGAGAAATGGTTCCCAGAGACGAATCTTAATACCTTGGCAAAGCTGTTCTACCATGTTCCAATCCGATGGGCCTAGCTTGTAGGGGCGAAGCTTCATTTCGCGGTCGCTGGTGATCTCGACAAGGGCCGTTCGGTATTCGAGAGTGAAGGTGAGCATGTCATACGTTGAGTTCCACTGAGTAGCGACATCCCGGGGCATCATCTGAGACTTGAGGCCGAATTCCTCGAGAATCTCGTACCATTGTGGCAGTGCTATCGTCATCGAGTTCTTGATGGCATAGGCGACCTTGCGAAGCTGTAAACACAGTTTCACGTGAGTCCAATGTTCATTGATTTCTCAGTCTGGCAGACATACCTTGAGCAATGCGAGACGCACAGGCTGCACGTCGGCATCCAGCGCCTCAATATCCTCTTCCGACATCTCACACCGCTCATCAACCCACCCCTCAGCGTCGTCATCGCTCTCCTCGTCCCCTTCTGCTGTGCTAGACCCTCGTTTCGTTTCGTCCTCTTCCTCCTCAAGTCCCTCAGCTAGTGCTCTCAACTCTGCGAGCGCCTCGTCCACAATGTCTTTCTTCATGTTTTTCGGTACATCAAACTGCCTGATAATGCTTTTAGCAATGAGGTTGATGACGTGTGTAAAGCATCGGATCCGCGCTGCCTCCCCAGGGAGTTTTCTGATTAAACTGCAGAGTTCCGCGACCATAGCGTCGTTTGATGTTGCACTATCGCAGCTGATACTCAACAGCTAGATTGTGGACCTTGGTGAGCATATTTTATTGTGTTTCATGAATAATAGCTTACCTTGTCGTCAATTCCAAAGTCCTTCAGGATGTCTGCAAACGCTACTGCAAGATTGACGCCGCTATGGCTCTTGGCAACCTCCACAATGTCAAGAAGCATCATGACCATCTTACCGTCAACGTTGAAGTGCACAGCAACTGCCACATAGGCCTTGTGATTTGGAGACGTCCAGGCATCAGTCGAGAAGCTCAACTCCCCGTCATGTTCCTGGTATGTCATTTTTAGCTTATAGTCTTTGAATATTTCATTAACATACCTGAAGTAGCTTGGCAATCCGAGCTCGGCATCGAACGAAAACCCTTTTTACATCCTTCGAGACTGTATGTTCCGAAGGTATGTAATAACCCGGTCTTCCAGTTTTCATAAGTGACTGAAAACCTCGATCCTTCACTATAGAGAATGGACGCATGCTTTCCAAAACCCAACGAACAATCTCTGCCCTACGCGATGGTCAATTCTCAAGAAATCAGTGTCGAGAGTTTAGGACATACTGTGACTCGGTTGAGGTGTGGGGTGTATGTGAGTAGCTAACCTTTCCTTTCCCCTCACGCTCAAATGCGGCCGTTATTGACCCATCCTTTAGAGGTTTTCGAGCAATAATAGAACGTGTAGTATTGGCTGTACCACCAGCTCAATCTGTGGTTTCAACAACTGTCGAGCCCCAGCAGCTCTTGGCGTGCGTATGCATGTTGCTCGTCGACTTCTTGTCCTTGGTGCCGAGGTTTCGTCGGACGTCCCGAGTCTTCCCTCTACAGTGCTCGGCATTACATTTGAAGATGTGGATCCGGTTCCCATTCTTCACCTCAAGTGTCGCGTCGGGCTTGAAGAAGGTGTAGATAGGTGCAGTCCACTTCTTCTTGAGTCGTTCTATCATTTGTTAATAAGGTTTTCTTGGCAGTATATCACTTGTGACTTACCGAGCTCCACCTCTGCCGTCTCTCCTGCCTCCTCAGATGGCTCTACCTCCACCACCTCATCATCCTCCTCGTCGTCGTCGTCACTGCCGTCTGCCGCTTCAAGAACATGGCCGGGTGCCTTGGGATGTCCACCACGACGTGTGGAATGTTCGTCTTCATCCTCAATCACTTCCATGGATGACGAGTGCGAGCGCGACGGTGTTCTCGAAGTGGTGGGCTTCCTGATGGGTGGTTGTGTGGCTTTCCCCTTCGTGGCCTTTGCTGATGGCTTTCTGGTAGTTGTTGAAGCCTTCGTCATCGTCGCTGTTGCAGCCTTCGCCCTCTTCTGAGGTCCATCATCGCCATTGGAGGTTTTGCGTTTGGTGGTGCTCATGGTTGAGATGATGAAAGAAGGGGATGAAGTTGCACTCAAGCTACTTCACGGTGTCAAATTTTGTAGTCTCACTGGATCTGTTCCACTCATCGTGCCACATTATCTTCTTCGGCTCGCGTCATGTTTTATTTTCGTGTTTGTATGGCCAGCAGACTGTTCTTTGCACCGGAGTTGAATTTTGCTCCCTTCACATCATTTGAAACGTATTTTCTTTCCATCACTATGTTGTATCATGCCATACGAGATCTAGTGCTTGCTCGACAGCTTACTGTACACTGTTCTGTGTTTGTTCTGTGTAGATTATCTATGTTCTTATGCAATGAGAAGTATGAATAGTGTTAATCTGCTTTTCGGTGATAACAAAAGCCAAGATTGTCCCATGGACCCTTAGATCCTGAGGACCCTTATTCGGACCCTTATTACCCTTCATACCCTTGGCAAGGGTAGGGGTTTTCAGAGGGTAGAAAATCTGTACCCCTACCCTCACCCTACCCTTACCCTCGATAAAACCCTGGGGTATTTCATACCCTTGCTATTCACTAGTGGAAGATAAAGATGATGAGATGGAAGAGATGGTGGAGTGGATGTCTCAGGAGGATGTGCATGCAGAGGAGAGATCTGAGAGTGGAAAAATGTGTTTACCTAAATATGCACCCCCACAAATATTTGATGGTACCATGGAGAATACAAAATCCTTCATTAGCTCTATAGTGTTGGGTATTCATGGGAGAAAGCCCGAGTTTCATATGACCAAGTCTAGGATTATGTTTGCTCTCTCATACATCCAGGGAGGAAAAGCACAGTTCTGGAGAAATGAAGCCATTAATCAAATTGCTGTGGGATATAAACCGTTTGCAACCTTCAGAAAATTTTTGGAGAGATTGGAGGCACAGTTTGGAGACCCTAATTCAAAGGCGACAGCGAATGCTAAATTAAAAACCATGTGCCAAGGTTCTCTGACAGCAGATGAATTTATTTTGCAGCTCAAGGCAGAAGCGTCACAGATGGATATGAGCGAAGCTGCATTGGTAGAATTTTTGAAGGCAGGATTAAATCCCTCTTTATTCAAGTCTATCTATCGACTACCTTCTATGCCGGAGAGGTTGGATGAGTGGTATAATTGGGCAATGCATCTTGATTGGCAATATCAATAGGAACAGGCAGAGTCGAAATTGATGTATGGGAATGCCAGATTTGGAAAGTCATCAGGAGGAAAGTATGAGAAAGAAAGGATGCCTCAGGTACAAACTCCGAGGGCACAGTCACCAGCCATGGCAGTGACACCTATTGTTAAGGAGTCAGCAGCATTGGCAGATGCAATGAATGTTGATCAAGCAGGGAGACAAGCCCCACTTAAATATTTTAACTGTGGGCAATTAGAGCATATTGCTAGGAATTGTAGGCAGAAAAGGAAGATTAGAGAAGTGACTATCGAGGAAGTGAAGTTGGAGGAAGATAAGCAGAAGAATTTTGTGGAAGAGTCCAATTGAAGGTTTCCCCATGGGTGACTCAGAATCAATATAATGTATTAGTATCCAAGGAAACCCAGGGTGAACCCAAAAGAGAAATTGAGGAGTATGACCATCATCACTTATGCAACCAAGAAAAATGCCCAGCCTTATTTCTGAAAACCCCTAAATTCTTTATTTGCTCTGTGCAGATAGAACCCAAAATCAGTTTGACAGTAGGATTGAAGACAGTGGACACACATGGAGCAATTAATGTGGAGGCATTGCTTGACAGTGGTGCTACCAGATTATTCATTAATCAATCCTTAATTACCAGAAACAGTATTCGCACATGTAAACTGCCACAACCTATAATGGTGTACAATATTGATGGTACGATCAATCATGGAGGAACTATTAAGAGGGTGACAATAATACTGAAGTATCAGGATCATCAGGAACAAGCCTTATTTGAGGTGTGTGACCTTGGGAAAACCAATCTAATAATTGGATGTCCATGGTTACAAAAACATAACCCAGAAATTGATTGGAAAACTGGGAGGGTACACATGACTCATTGTCCCAAAGAATATAATGTGTATGGGAGGAAAGTAAAAAAGGAGAAGAAGGAAAAGAAAGAGAAAGAACATTTGAGGAAGTATTCTGTTACGATGGAGGAAGTGGAAGATGAGGATATGCCAAATGGGGAAGTTCCAATCATGACCAGTAAGAAAGAACAGAAGCAAACCTCTAGGGAAATTCATGGAGGACAGTCATGGGATAAAATGCTGTAAAAGTAGAGAAGCCAGTGGAGCAGTGGGTGCCGAAAGCCTATCATAAATATTTGTCAGTTTTTCAGAAGAAGGAATCAGAGCAGATGCCAGTGTGAAAGCCATGGGATCATGCAATTGAGATGAAGCTGGAATTTGTGCCAAAGAAGTCAAAAGTCTATCCATTATCTCTGAAGGAACAAGAAGAAGTGGATGCATTCTTTAATGAACAATTGTGCAAGGGATACATACAACCTTCAAAATCACCACAGACATGACCAGTATTCTTTGTACCAAAGAAGGATCAGAGGAAGAGGATGTGTACAGATTATAGGTATTTGAATGAGTAGACAGTGAAGAATGTGTACCCTTTGCTGTTGATCTCAGAGATAATTGACAAGGTGGGAAAGGCCAAGGTCTTTACAAAATTGGATTTACACTGGGGGTACAACAATGTACAAATAAAAAAAGGAGATGAGTGGAAGGCTGCATTTGCCATGCATCGAGGATCCTTTGAGCCACTTGTTATGTTTTTTGGGATGACCAATAGTCCCCCAACTTTTCAAAATATAATGAACAACATTTTCAAGGACGTAATAGACAAAGGCATGGTAATAATATTCATTGACGACATTTTGATATTTATGGAGGATAAAGAAAATCATGAGGCAATAGTGCAGGAGGTGTTGAGAAGATTGGCAGAGAATGATTTATTTGTTAAACTCGAGAAGTGTGTGTTTGGGGCAAGCGAGATCGAGTTCTTGGAATTAAAGATTGGTCCTGATGGAATCAAGATGGATCCTATCAAGGTACAGGCAATTGTCAATTGGTTCATGCCTACCTGTATCAAGGAAGTTCAGGCTTTCTTAAGACTCACCAATTTTTATTGTCGCTTTGTTCATAATTTTTCCAAAATTGCCGCACCCTTACACAACCTTACACAAAAGGGAGTAGTGTGGAGATGGGGAGAACAACAGCAGACAGCATTTGAGGAGTTGAAGAGAAAGTTTGTGGAAGAGCCAATATTAGCCCCAGTAGATTTCATGCGTCCTTTATGAGTGGAATCAGATGCATCCAACTTTTCTACTGGAGTGGTATTATAAATGTTATGTGAAGATGACAAATGGTATCCTTGTGCATATCTGTCTCAAGGGTTGAATGATGTGGAGAGGAATTATGATGTGCATGATAAAGAGATGTTGGGAATAATACGAGCATTGGAAGCATGGAGACATTATTTGGGGGGATGTACACATCAGATCAAAATCTGAACAGATCATCAAAATCTGCAGTACTTCATGTCTGCTAAAAAGCTTAACCAACAGCAAGTGCATTGATGATACTCGACCTGGAAACCTAACAAAACCTGTTAAAAGGCTTAAGAAGTATAACTCAGGCTAGAGGAAGGGTGTGAGTTGGTACTAAATATCACTGCTAATACCAAAATGTTGTGTTTAGTAATGTGAAATGGTAAAGAATGTGGCAAATAGTCTTTAAAGGTATACAAAGATGTTTAAAATAGTTTAAAATAGGTTTGAGGAGATGCAAAGTAGTTCAAAAGATGTTCAAAGGTGTGCAAAATAATTCGAAGAAGTTTTGAGGAATGTCAAAGTAATTCGAAGTGGTTTGAGGTTTATCTAGAAGGGAGTATAGCGAATGTAAAGTGTTTTTTGAATGGCGATAGGTGATAGGCGACAAGTAGAAAGCAAATACGAAAGTTCGAAGAAGGTTCATGATATTTTGCAAAACTTAGAGATACGACGCAAAGATAAGACTCAAGAGAACAGTTCTTAAGTCAGACAATGAGGAGAGGGTAACTTATTCTGTGTTGCCCATTGCTTTTAGATAGTATAAAAAAGGAGATAATAACAAGTGTAGAACATGAGGCAGTATGCACACCAATAAAGGTATTGTAAAACATAAAACAAATGAGAAACGATAATAAATGAAACATACGGTGTCACCATATAGTAAGAGTACTCCTCTTGTTGTTTCAATAGATCGTTGAAACATAAAAATGCACTTATAGCATTCTAAGTCTCTTGTAGTCTCTCCTCGTGTCTGGCAGTGCTCAATATGCGACGGAATAACTCATTCCAGTTGTGCAGCATGTATCAAAAGAGTTTTAGAATATCCCTATGGTGGCCGATGTCATTCTAAGTAGTGCAAAATCATTTGAAATCATTTGAAGTGTCACAAAATCATTCAAAGCTATTTGAAATCGTGCGAAGTTGTGCGAAATAGTTTGAGAATGTTCAAAAAGTGTTCGAAGTCAATTTCACAGCGTTCATAGTGGTTCGAAGCATTTGTAGTAACATCTCAATACGATTAGATCCTTTTCCAGACCTTATAGTATGCAGTGGACCTGTCAGTGTTGGGCATTATTCCTATCATGTTTTAATTTTCACTTAGTCCACAAAGTGGGAAGCTTGATGGGGAAAGCAGATGCATTATCCAGATGTACAGATCATAAAAGGGGGGTGGAGGAGGACAATAAAAATATTACCCTACTCAAACCTGAATACTTTCATATTTGCACTATGTGTCAAGGGCATCTATTGGTGGATAGCTCAGAGATGGAAATGTTGTCTAAAATTAGGCAATGTTCAGAGATGGATGATGAAGTAGTGGAAGCTGTGAAAGTTTTGAGAGGAGAGAAGAAAGGTAATATTAAAGGAGATGAATGGTTTGAAGAGCAAGGGTTAGTGTTGTTCAGAGGAAAGGTATATGTACCAAAGGATCAAGATTTACGAAGGGTGATCATATGGTTACATCCATCCAGGAAGGTGGAAGATGTTGGAGTTGGTGATGAGAAATTATTGGTGGCCTGGAATTTCAAAGTATGTGTTGGGGTATGTGGATGGGTGTGATACGTGCATGAGGGGGAAGAAATTTCCAGAAAAGCCTGCAGGGAAATTAATGCTGAATCCTATACCTAAAGTGCCATGGCGAGATATATCTGTGGACTTTATCACAGGATTACCTGAAGCTCAAGGATACGATGCAATATTTGTAGTATGCGACCACTTCACAAAGGAAGTCCATATTATTCCTACTACTGCAGAAACCTCATCATTGGGCTTGGTGTGCCTCTATCTAAATCAGGTATGGCAGTTACAAGGATTACCTGATATGGTTATCTCCAATTGTGGTGATAGGTCCACTATGTGCTTTAAGGTCTGGAGACCATTCCCACTCGCATCGAGACATTACAACACACACTCTGAATCGCTATGAATGCCACAAAATCAACTTTGAACCATTTTCGCATGATTTCGCACTATTTCAGACAACTTCGAATGCTTTCAAACTATTTTGCAATACTTCAAACGACTTCACAGCATTTAGAACAGCTTTGGCCACCATATAGCTGTCTTGAAACACTTTAGATACACCATGCTCAACTGGAGTGAGCTATTCCATCGCATATCGAGCACTACCGGACACGAGGAGAGAGTACAAGAGAGTTAGAATGCGATAAGTGCATTTTTGTGTTTCATTGAAGGACTTTTACTATATGGGAACACTATATGTTTCATCATTTATTATTTCTCATTTGTTTCATGATATACAAGTCCTCATTGTTTGATATATTTGCCTCATGTTTTATACATGTTCTTATTTCCTTTTTAGTACTATCTCTTCATTTTGTATATAGACTTGTATTAGTTAGTTAGAACAAATAATATAACAATGGGGAACAGCACAAGTTACCCTCTCGCTATCATCAGATTTAAGAGTTGTTCTCTTGAGTCTTAGTTTGCATCGTATCTCTAAGTTCTGCGAAATATCGCGAACTTCCTCAAAACTATTGTATTAGCTCTATGTTTTATTGCCCATCACCTATCGCCATTTGACAAGCACTTCACATTCGTTAAACTCGCTCTTCGATAGACCTCGAACCTTTTCAAACTTATTCAAACTTATTTGGACTACTTTGCACGACTTCGAACCTCTTTTGAACTCTTTTGAAGGACCTCGTATGCTCTTAAAAATTATTCGAACCATCACTTATTATTTCGTGTTGCTAAACACATCATTTTGGTCTCAGCGGTGATATTTAGTACCAACTCGCACCCTTCCTCTGACTCATGTTATACCATCTGAACCCATTTAGTAGGTTTTGTTTGGGTTTCCAGGTTGAGTATCATCAGCGGATCACAATTTGCTTCTGCATTTATGTGAGAGTTAAATAACATATTGGGGATTCAAACCAAGTTATCTATGGCATATCACCCACAAACCGATGGGCAGACAGAGAGAATAAATCAGGAGTTGGAGCAGTACCTATGCATGTTTGTCAATCACTGACAAACTGACTGGCCTGAATGGTTGGCAATTGCAGAATTTTCTCACAATAACAAATTCCATTTGGCTACTCGCATGTCACCCTTCTTTGCTTATTATGGGTATCATCCCAGAATGGGAATAGAACCTTAAAGGGAAGTCAAGGTACAGTCAGTGGAGGACTTTGTATCCAAAATGTGAAAGGTGCAGGAGGAAGCAGAGGCAGCATTGATGAAAGCACATGATGATATGATGCGACACGCAGATCGTACTCAAGCTGTTGCTCCAGAGTACAAAGTTGGTGACTTGGTATAGCTAAGTACCAAGGATCTAAATATTCTATGACCTTCAAAAAAACTTATGGAGAAGCAAATTGGCCCATATCCAATTTCTAAAATAATTTCACCCAATGTGGTAGTGTTAAAATTACCTCAATCATTCAAGATTGATCCTGAAATTAATATTTCCTGTTTATGCCCTTACTGCCCACCCACTATTCCTGGTCAACAAACTACTCTGCAACCTCCAATAATGGTAGAAGGTGCTCCAGAATATATTGTGGAAGAGGTTTTGGACTCACATCTTCGACAAAATAAATTGGAGTTCTTAATCAAGTGGAAGAACTACACCGACGAAAATAACTCATGGGAACCTGAAGAGAATTGTAAATGAGCACGTAATGCAATTGCCCAATTCTTTAAATGTAATCCAAATGCTCTGCATCGCATTACTAGAATGGTGTATGAGGGGATGAATTTCTGGCCTTACCAGAATTTCACAGAGGGGACAGATACAATATTTTCTCGCCTGGAAGTCGAGGCATAAAAGGGGGGTAATGTTAGAAAACAGTCTCCTGACATGCCTCTTACATAATAATATTTTATTTTTATTTCATTTTATCTTATTTTATTTTATTACACCAAAATATGCTACCAAATGCCTACAAATGCTTTATTTGTCAGCATGGGAATTTTCTATTTGCACGCATCAATATGTATGTGCATGTACACGCATGTCGGTAACAACATATTACAATACATGTAACATAGTATATAAATGTTAAATATATACCTGGGGACCTCAGTTGAGTTCTCTTAGGTATTCCATCCACATTTGTGGTGCGAAAAGCCTATTTCAGCCAACTAGTCTATTTTTAGCCCCTCACATCAAATCCATCAAAACCCCCCATCATGCGCATGCGCCCCGTCACCTTCTCGTAGGAGAGCCCACATGGTCCAGCTAGCAGAACAGTGGGTGTTGCCCTAACACTTTCCAATTTTTTTAATGGCCTGGCAAGGGAAACTAACTAACTGTCCCAATATGGTAAATTCAAAGTCTGAAACCCCCTTGATGTGAAGCTACATTGCATATGGTGCACAACACCTAGTCACCACCTCTTTTGGACAGTGGCCAAATTGGCTGAAGAATCTTTATTTTTTGAGAACTGCCTAATTTACCCCTAGAATGTGTTCCAATTGTTTCATTTATAGCTTATTTAGGACTTAAAAGTGCTCTGGTTATGCCATACACAGTGGAACAGACATTTTGTAAAGATAGGATTCTGCCAAATATGGTAGTTCAGGGTCCAAATCTGTCCATATATAGTAATATGGCCAAATTCTGTGTGACAAAAAAGAAAAACTCTGTCAGTTTTGGGTATTTTGACAAATGCTCTGGTAGATTTAATCCTCTCCTGAAATGGAGCATTTTTACCAGAGGAATAATAAAAATAAGTTTTTTTTGTTCACCTGTTTCCATTGTACAAAGTGGTGGTGACTAAGTGTTGTGCACCATAGACAATGACTCAGATCTGAGATCAAGTCATGATGAGTTGTGCCTTCAGACTTTAGTGAATGACAAACCCCCTCCGAGCTGGTCATCACCGTTAAAATGCTAAAGGGAAGACCAAGCACTGCAACTATGTATGTACACCCAGGCTAAACCCTAAAACAACAACACAAAAACCAAGAAGAAAATGTTCCCTTGTAGAACCATCAAATACATATGACTGTTGAGCATAGTGCAGTGATGCCAGACATATTGCAGTTGGCTTATTGGAAACTGATCCTAAGTTCCTTAGTATGCAATGTAGCAAGCGAATATCACAGTTACAGATTTATATTCCAAATTATCGAGGAAACATCCTTTTGTACCAGAGTTTTCTTGGCCTTCAGGGCACACTATCATCTTCTTCCAATACCTGCTCGAACAAGAACTCGCTCCTCATAGTATACTTCAGGCCTTCCGTAATCTGTTCTCCGCTATGAAAGAGCTTCCTCTGTTGAAAGATCAACACCCTCCCCGTCTTTGCCTCTATGTCCATGAACCGGTCCATATTTTCACTCCAAATACGAGTCGTACCGCCCTTGAGACCTTCGTCGTTCAAATAGATCTGAAGCGTTACTCGGGATTTCCTGCCATCCGGAAGTCTGGAGTTGGCCGTCATAATGGGGTTTGAAGAAGCCCCCTGGTCCATATTTGAAAAAACTCAAACGCTCGTTAACGCTACGAATATGCCATCTCAGTCAACTCGCACAAAGTGCGGATTAATTTAATGTTTCGCCCTCACCCAATCATCTTCCACACGCCAGTCATGCCGCCTGGTCGCTCAACTATACTTTCCCACTTTTGTCCAGGTTTAATCTCCACAAGCTCCTGTACAAAGGGCAACAGGCGCTGATAGATCTGATTCGCCGTATCGTGATCGAACCGCAAAATCCGCCCACTGTTTCTGTAGGTCTCGTCGAGTAACCATCCCAAGGTGGGTTGTGATCGCAGCTTGCTCCCATACAACATCTGATTCAGCAAGGTCAATCAGATATTTGCATTCGGGTGGCGTGAAAACGTTGTCGAGAACTTTAACATAAAAGCCGAAATAATCGGTTGCTAGGGGTGTGGTGGAGAAGTCGAGGACATCCGTATTAGGAACCGCAAGTCGATGGTGGTGCTCCATGAGATGTTGTTGGCTAGGCCGCCGTCCTTGACTGATACTGTATGCGGTGCTGGCATGATAGGTTTAAGTACACATGGACTGCTGTGCCTGTCCTTCCCGGGAATCATTAGATATCGTGACGTTCTGATGGCCCTAACTTAGGATTGCGGGAAAAATTCATATTTTTTTTTATCGATCTATATAATTATTTACCAATTTTTTTTTTACCGGTGAAGGAGGAGGGAGGGAAGGTGTCGGTGGCAAGATGTTGATCTCGCAGTTTTATCGTGGTAGCTTCAGATACACAAGTGAGTAGAAAGGAAGTTGCTTACCTTTTGTTGCATATAGGCCACGTCGACGGATCATGGGCTCAATTGTAAATTGGTGTGGTGACAATGAGAATGTCAGTTGGGTTTGGGAAACGAGATGTGAACTATAATTTTTGTGCCCTGCGGGGCCTTCTACTAAGATTTGGCTGGGGAAAAGAGACACATTTTGAGGGGTAAATCGAAAAACTCGTGCGATCCGGAAAACAGTTTTCGTCGCACGCGGCAATACAGTCCAAACATGCAGGAAGTGTATTTGAAGCCCGTGGAGGTAGGTAGGGCCATTGCCAGTTCCCACTGTCTCTCTCTCTCTCTCATTCTCATTTCCTCCATCCCGAAATGCCACCAAAACCCAAAACCCAAAACCCACACCATTCCACACTGCACAGCTCCTCGACAGCGGCAATTAGCTACAGTTGCATGAAAACACGTCACACCACGATTTTTTTTCTCTCCCATTTTTTTGCGCATGGCGACGGCGGCAAGGGGGGGGGGGGGGGGGAGCGTTCTGCCGAGTCTCGTCACTGGCGGCGGCGGGGGGTAGTCTCTGGGTTGTACATACATACATATACCCATCATGCCGCTATCCGTTCCTGTCGACACGCGTCAGTGCTTCTCAATATACTGGGGTTTACAATCTACGCCTACAGCATTCTCCACCTCACCTGCTTGACCACCCACGGAGGTTCGACTATTATCATTATTATTATCAAATTGTGGAAATTATCGCAAGGTGAGCCACATCGTTCACCTTTTAATGTTAAAGGCGTTTTTTTTGGTTTGATAAACGACAGGATTCGAGAATGGAACCTGTGTGATGATGATGACTGGTGCGCCCGGTGCAGCAACATGTCAGTCATATCGTTCCTCATGCAAAGGGACATGCCATCTCTTGAATTATCTCCAAGTCCTCATTGCAGACCAAGTACATGGCCAATTCATAAGTCATAGGCATGAAGCAGTCGACTGCACATTTCCATTTCAGAGCCTCTAAGTGTTCGCTTTTTTTGCAGATCAGTTATTATTATTTAACCCCAATGACTTGTGCTGGACATGATCTTGGCATTATTTATTCATCAAGCAAACGCATTCAAGGCCGAGGAGAAAATCAGAGTAGTCTCTATAGACACCATTAATTCCCAGTCCAACATTCTTTGTTCACAAAACCTTGCATAGCGCGATCAAGACTTACCTGGACTTATGGAACCACCAGGCATCTGGAGTCGAGCTGAAGGTATGTATGTTTCGCTTGTTCGTCTTTCAAGGACAAGGACAACAACGAAAGCATAGGTCGTTGAATCAGGCTGATGCAATGGAATGAGAGACACCCAAGTACACATCCATTCATAATGACTGCTCTCCCCCCAACCCCCATTAATGAGCCTGCAAAAACTAGTCCGATTCGCTCAATGAATCTCAGGAGGAAAAGATCGTCTGCTCCCATTATTCCGTACATAGATAACGAAAAAAAAAAAAACAATTCAATCAAACCCCCTTTCATTATTTTTCTAGTCTGCAACGCAAACTCGACGGAGCATGTGAACGTGTTTGTCTCCTATATCAGGTCTCCAAACGCAGCCATCTCCGGTCCGCCAGATTCCTATTCAGAACACACATCAGCACCCTGTACATCTCGACACATGTAGGGAAAGAAAAATGACATACTCTCATACCAATCTCCCAATCTACAACGCAAAAAAAAAAAAAAAAAAAAAGCATAAGCTGTAAGCAAAAAAAAACGAAAAGAACATTGAAAAAACGCACAACTATAAATAATAGTAACAGCCATCAAAATCCCGGTCCCGCTCCCAATCGCACCAAGCAAATCCGCCGTAACGGACAACAACCCAAGCATCGCGCCTCCAAATGCCGCAGCGGTCGGTATAACGCGTTTAAGCTCCTTATACAATGAGGCCTCACGATGACCAGCCATAACCTATATATATATATAATCGTCAACATCAGCTCCATGGATCATAGATGTGGCAAGAACGAGAGACAACACCATCTGTTGGTCCTTGAGCTGTTTAGCGACTTCCCTAGGGCCGGAGCCTGAGACTTCGATCCAGGTCTTGGAGAATAAGGCGCAGGCGGAGAGCATGAAGGTGATATAGACGGCGGTGTGGATGGGGTCGAGGACTGCCTCGCTCATTGTTCGCGGTGGAGAGATGTAATAGGCGAGTCCGGATTTGGCGACGAGTTGTGGGGAATCGTCGGTAGGCTGCGTAGTGCGGTGATTAGCACAAGACATATAACGGAAAGGAAAAAAAAAAAAAAAAAAAAAAACGAACCTCCCAAACACCAAGCAACTTTACGAAAAAGTTGGACGGGAAGCGACCAGCGAGCATCTGCGAGATGATGAAGACATTCGAGGTGAGCGCACTCTCCAGCATGATAGGCATGTTGGAAGTGTAAAACAATTTAACGGGGTACGATCCCCTCTGACCACGGAACCTGTTACTCTTCACGGGGATTTCAATCCTAAAGCCCTGTAAATAGATAACAATGGCGAAGACGACAATGGTCGCGATAAGATTCATAATATTCGGTAAACGGTCTCTCCAGAAGGCTTCCCTGAGGGCACGGCCTTTATCGTTCCATGTGAAAAGCAGATGGAACAACGCCACCAGCGCGCCTTCGAACTCTGGCCCACGACCGGTGTTGAGAGTGGTTGGGGAGAACGCTTTCCATACGATGGACTCGCAGATGTTGGTGGCGATGAAGAGATTGATACCGGATCCGAGGCCATATCCCTTTTGGAGGAGCTCGTCGAGGAGGATGACAATGAGAGCTGCGACGATGAGTTGGATGATGAGAAGGAGACAGACACCTGCGCCGATGTCACGGGGTTGTCCATAGAGTCCTGTGAGAACGTATACGGTTGCTTGGCCGAGGGAGATGATGAGGGCGAACACTGTGAAAGGTAGTGAGTTGAAGATGAACGAACAGGTGTATTTTAGATTGAAAGTCACGTTTTTGGGCACCGCTGAAAAGCGCACGATCCTCTTTCAAGGCAAAGTCGACTTCAATAAGGTTGGCGCCGGCGAGGAGTTGCATGATCATTCCAGAAGTGACGATGGGAGTGATACCGAGTTCCATAAGAGTGCCACGGTTGGAGGCGAGGATGACACGCATCCAGTAGAGAGGGTCGGAGGAGTCTGACGACATGATGCCGTACAACGGAACCTGGGAGCAAACGAGGAAAATAAGGAGAGTCACCGCGGTCCATAATATTTTTTGGTTGAAGGGGACCTGTGGAGGGTGATCATCAGGTCAGAGTTGAGAAAGGGAGGAAAGGGACTGGGATGCCACTTTACGGTCCGGGGATGAGACTTCGGGGAGAATGGGAAGAAATGGCCGGACAAGATTGAGAAACCTGACTGGAACGAAGGCCGGGTTAGGTCAGCGAAACCAGTTGGCAAACCACTTACAACCGCTCATGTTGGTCGGAGAGAGCACACACGACGACGTGTCACTCAAGGTCACTCCATGTCATCCAAGGTCACCCTACTAATTCTGTCCGTGCCTCTCTTTCATTTGTAGGCAAGATGGCCGAGCGGTCCAAGGCGTGTGACTCAAGCGAAAGCTTGCCCTAGATTTGGGTTTCTCATCTTCGTTTGAAGGCGTGGGTTCGAATCCCACTCTTGTCAGCTTTTTGGATTACAAACTAAAACAGCTGCTGCTAAGTATACAAAGTTCCATGTAGCAGTCACAACGTGTATATATGACCAACACTCTTCTTCAATAATTTAAATCGACTTGATCATGTGCAAACGTATATGCAACCCAAGGTTATCGCGACGACTAAACGTCTTCCCGCACCCTTCATATGGGCACGGATGAGCTGAAAAAAAAAAAAACAGAACAAGTTAGCCCAGAGTAATCCAACATGGAACAACAGAGATCTACGTTTCTCATAAGTGTGAATACTCCGCACATGCCTCTTCAAATGCTCCCTTCGCACAAAACACTTTCCGCACCCCGGAATCTTGCACACGAACGAACGCCCCAAGTTCTCACTCGCGCCACCTCCCACTCGTCCACTGCGCACCCTACCAGATTTCACCACACTGTCTCCCGCCTTATCGTCCTCCCTCTCACTCTCGTCTTCATCACCGCTCACCTTCCGCACATTGACAGAGGGGGCCTTCCGACCTCTGCTCTTCTTCGTCAGGTGAGGCACAGGCACAGGGAACGGAGTCGCTCCCTTCTTCCTTCCTCCAGACGGCGACAGAGACGAATTAAACGGTAAATGCACCCACTCCCCATCCCCATCCCAATCCCCATCCCCATCTCCATCTCCATCCCTCTCAACCTCCTCTCCAATCCCAATCCCCAACGAAGAACCACCACAATGTGAAAATCTTGCAGCCGCATACGCCAACGCATCCGCCGCACTAATCCTCCTCATCTTGCCTTTACCTTTCTTCGACACCACCCTCCCCTTCAACCTCCTCGTCCCCTGCCTGGTCATCGACCCCAAATTAAGGTGCTCTTCCTGGTCTGGCGATGCGGATGCTGACCACGCAGAGACGTCTTCCTCCCCATTCACGTCATCACCGCTATGAGCGAAAGTGCAGTCCTTTTCCACTCTCCTATTCCTAGTCGTCCGCTCCCAAGCACGCTTCGGAATAGAATCATCACTCTCGCCTTGATCAGATGTTGTGCCCATAGAGGCGGAAGAAGCAGACGAACAGGTGTCTGAGGATCTGCGACGCTTAAAGCTAGGCGTGCTGGTGACGACAGCTGAAACCTGTGAATAGGATAGAACAGTGGACCTCAGGCTGCTGTATGTTCTGTCACATTCTACAATGTTCCCTCGAGAACCATGTGTGTCTATATCCACGGCTTGTCCTTGGCCATGGCACGATAAACTCATGCTGGAACTATCTTGCTCAAGGGTATCTGGGATGTACGGCCTAGTGAGCCCCGACATACCGATATCCTGCGGCTGTTGTTGTTCCATTTCTTCAGTGCTGGGGAGTTGCGGAGAGGGAGAAGCCGACTGGGGAGCGGGGATGTCACAGGGAGGGACAAGGAAGAAACCTGAGGAGGTGGCGTATTCTGGAGATGGGTGGTGAGAGGAGAGAGTGGACAACGGTGCGGCGAGATGTGAAGTTTGAGAAAGCGAAAGCGGGCCTGAGGTCCCGATGTAGTTTGAATCAACGGGAATAGAGTCATATTGGCGTTCATGTACATCTGATGGTCCGGTGGCATCTAGGGATCGGAAAGCAGGAAGATCTTGGACGCAGGTGGTGTATGAAGTGGGTATATAATGCCAATGAGTCTCCGGAGTGCTATCGAGCCCTCGCTCTCCATCTTGTGGCAGACTGCCCGAGAAGTAAGGATACGTACGCGAAGAGGGATGATTACTGGAAACCGAGCGAGGGAGGGTGGAGTAGGATTGGTCAGACAATGAAAGACCAAGATCGTTGCGGCTATTGTCGATGGATGGATGGTCACCTAAAGAGTATTGTTCAGCTGCCTGTTCAGACCAGGACAGATCAAGCGGAAATTGTGCATGGAAGAATGCAACATTCTGTCCCGGTTTGTATAGGGTATCAACCGCACGCCACGGAGACGGGTTGACTCCTGCTGACCATAACGAGCTGCTTTGGTTATAATACATTGGAAAGGGGAAGTTGAGGTCTTCGCCTGGAGGGGCGTGAAGCCCGTCATCAGTATCCATAACCGTAATATCCATGGCATGTAAGGAGGGTATCATGCCTACGGAAGATATAGATATAAAGACTAGAACAAAATCGAGATGTTGGGGAGGGCTATTTGTATGGATGAGATAAGGTCAGGACTCACAAATCATGTCCAAAACTGTCAACTCTATGGTAAAAACCCAAACGCCAGAGGCGGTTCCTAGCTCTATCGGTTCTGCAGATGGGCGCGGTTCTGCCGCAAAATTAGATTGTCTTGGAGTGTGTTTGCCAGAACCGGATTATTGCCGCCTCGTTTGACCTTACCGTACTGCACATGGTATAAACTAATACATTGTTCCATAAAACGTATTGTTGGCGACCTCCTTCCCATGCGCGTTCCTACCACTCACTGTTGCAATTCGCATTTAAAACATATAATATAAGACACACTGACAGTCACTTACTGAGCATAATACCACCGATGTCGCTAACAATGGGAATTCCAACCTTGTTTGCTACTCACCGAATTGCTGTACGACCCCTAAACCCAAAAGTTCCATAAAATGGGACGCGCTCAAGCAAGCTAAAGGAAACTGGTGAATATGGGTTAGCTTGTCAGCGGACAAACGTTTGATTTGCTTCCGTCCCTTGCCACCCGCAAAAATATCAGAATGTGATCAATGGAACACGCGGAAGGGTGTCGGCATAAGGACATCGTGGGTTTCATCTTTGGGGAGCCCCGCCCATTACAGTCAGAGTTCTGGGGAACGAAAAACGAGGTGTTGATAGCCCCAGAGCAGCGCGGCTAGCTAGTAATCAGGGACATCTAGGAAATCTGGAGATTTCGGGGTTCAACATGAAGGTCACACCAAGGAAGTTTACCTTTTTAGACAAAGTAAAAACTTTACGATTTTAGGATCAGGACTGAAATCGATTAATTTCAGGACAGACTTGCTACCTGAAATGGCAAGTTTCAGACTTTCAGGGATAATTTCAGGCAACTTACTAAAAGTGTAAATGTAGGCACAAGTTTTTTTTTCCAGCAACCCTGAAATGTTGTTGTAACATGCCGATGTGAGTGGCGTTGTTTGCGGACGATAGGCTACTAAGTCGGAAACGAACAAAAAAAAAAAAAGATCCCTGAATCACCGCCATGTTGGGGATAGAGGTGCGACAAAGTGCTCAAACTAATATGTATTATGCTCTGCTCGTGCCTTTGTGGCGCGCCAGATCGTCAAAGATGGGATCAAGCATCGAATGAGATGTGTGCTCCTTGGGTCATGGGAACAGTGTTTGGCAACAGCTTTTGAGCCTTCTTATAAGATAAGATCATCTGGCCTTCATGAAGGCAGTGGTATGATATGTAGAGGACATGATAGTAAGCGTACATAAGAGTTGAATGTTGATAACTCACAATGACAAGTCTTGTATCCGACCATCTATAGACAAGAACTAGATTGAGGTAATGATATAGGTCACTAAGGTGCGGGAAAAGCCCAAACCTCGCCGAGAGCCTGAGGAGAGTAAGATAAGATAGTATTGTAGCCAGATCAGGAATGGCAGTAGTTGGCGGTAGCGCAACACGTGAGTTTCGGAGAACGCCGATGCGAGGGAGCTCATCGAGCGCTCATATTCATGCCACCACCATGACCACTACTTCATCTACACCCCACTTCACCCACCACCACAGCCACACGAGAAGGCTGCAGACGAGTTGCATCGCTCACAAAACCGGCCCAAACGACTCGAATAAACATCATTTGGGCCGCTGGGCGTTCGTTTCTTTTCAAATAAGGTGACCCTGGGGCATGGCGGTGAGGTACTTCAGGATGCAGTGGGGAAGTTTGCCAATGATCTCGAATAGTGGACTTGTTTAGAAAAGGCGTGGTAACGAGTTGTAATCATTTAATGACGAAAGCAGATATAGTACATATTGACCTCTCCCCCCCCCCCCACACACCAGGGTTTGCCCGTCTAAAGTTGAGTGCGAGCTGCGAGCTGCGAGCACTCGCCAGCCAGGACCAAGCCGTGTCGTCCTTGATGCGTGTGATGAAAAAGTCTTCAAAGCTCTCATGGAATTTCCTATTGAATTTAGTTAGTCTGTGGGATTAGAGTAGGTGAACTTTCAATCCAATCACGTTACCCATCCCGCGATATTGGGGCAAGCGCAGCAAGTAGGAACTGCATAAGCGTACTCGTTGTTCGTTCCGTTGGCAGGGTGCCGCCTGTGGCAGCCTTCGGCCGTTGGTCTTGACAGCCTTCAATCCTGATGATGGCCCAGATTTCAGAATTAAAGTAAGACATGCTACTCGGCTCTATAGGTGAGAGATCATCGATCAGGCAATAATTTTCAAAAGGTCGCGCTGCACCTGACTAAATTGTTCAAATGCGATCTTCGGTAAAAAAAACTTGAGGAGTCTCTCTGTCCGTCCTTTGCGGTCATTTATGTATCTGGTGTGAGCAACCCAGAAAGCAAAAGTTGGAGCTCCCGTGGATCAATGATCACCCTTACGATAGATTCACCAGTGTAGAGTTCTAGTATACACCTTGAAGCTCGATGTTCAGTCATCATGCATCAAGCTTCAAGGTCTAGCCAGATCGGGTTTGCGGCTGACGAATGGGTCTGATGCTTAAAAAAAAAAGATTCAGCAAACGTAAATGAAGATTGTCAAACTGCATGGTCATGGAGAACGGAATAAGATCTATTACCATCATAGCCTATCCCCCACGTAGCTTTTTGAAGAATTACATCTCGGAAGAGATCAGGCATTGTCGATCGTCCGACAGCATGGCGACATAAATCGAGGTCGCGATCGTGGCGTCTCCAATTGTCAAGATTTTCCACAAGTGAGCAGAAGAACATCGAAAGCTTGTTGAGTTACGGTGGGTGGAAAAACCTGTATAAGAGGGTAGAAGAACTTGCCCCAGATGGCGTTTCCTTGACCGATCTACCCTCTCGCGGCCTCTACGGTTGGACATCATGAATTCAATCATCGGGGTGACTTTCCGCACGACTAAAAACAAAAATACTTAGGGATCAAATCGATCAAACCTCTTGATAGGTCCAGTACGTAGATAATAACACATCTCGAGCAAACAATTCAAAAAATAATTTCATACAACGTGATCTCTCTAGTACTAGTATGGATGATCTCGCGCTCATAGCCTTACAGCACAACTGGCAAGAAGCCGAAGAAGAAATGGAATTGCAAGAAGATTTCGAAAACACTCAGGTCATTGCAACAGCAGGCAAACAGCAGAATTGCTTTTCGTTGGAGTGGAGGAAGCTAGGCTCTCCCATACATGCAATCACACAATCCAAGCCGGCTCTATCTTCGGTGTGCCGAACTCTCACAAAAACAACTCCTTGGACAGTAACTTGATAGTCGGGTCAAGTTCATCACAACGATGAGATTCGATGTATCTACCTTCGAATACATTATTTCGTCGGGGTAATGGTACATGACGCCTGTTCCGCGTGGGGACATCCTAGATGATACGTTGAAGAATGGCATAACATCCATCTATCATGATCCATGACAATATGACTCGGACGAAGTTGCCTCAAATCTAAGTTCCGAACAGGGTCTGTGCATGAGATGAAGCATGAGATGTCAAAGCTTGGTAAAAGCACGCAACAGAATGAATGTGATAGAGATTCATCGAAGGAGTAGTTGTTAAATCAGAGGCAGGTTCGCGACATCGCAATCAAATCACAATCTTGGATTTGCTTGGCAACTACCCAAAACAGTTCGTGGAATCTATTCAGGGCGTCCTAAACAGATTAAGGTTTATTCCAACTGTTTAAGCGAGATTCGCGTCCGATTGAACCCTTATGAGACTCGGCAACATCAAGCGAAATTTATTCTATTCATGGCGTAACCCGAATGTACCCATGACCTGGATATATATAAGGAGTTATTAACTATCATCTTCAAGGTTCCTTAGTCTACTCTGCAGCTTGTCCTACGATGTTTATCTCCCTATATATCTACTTGGCGTGACCTTGTTCTCCTCTTACTGGACTAGACTGGACTTCATCGTGCTTGATGTTGCTTCAAAGGGTAATTCGTTGACACGGAATATAGGGGCAGTGTGAATCGTGGATGGGTTTCGGTAGGACCCCGGATTATCGCTACAGAGGCTTGATGCCGAAAAATCAAAAATTTCGAGTTTTCTGTCCGGACACTTTTGGTCGATTCCTGTCCGGATTTCACCTAGCCTTCGTTGCCTTTTTCGGCTCCACACCTTCCTAAAAAAGAAACATTCGGCTGATGGACTGGCAAGGTTGGCAATTTTCGCTCGAATGCATAGAAAACAGAATTGCATCTTTTGACATCAATTTAATGACTTTAAGGCTTTCTGGAGGGATTGGGGTAATTTCCATAACAAAACTTTTGTCTAACCCTTCACATCTTTCCCAGATTACTTACTTTTTATTTGTAACCCGAAATCACTTTGAAAACATGGTGAAATCGCTTTGTGCTTTCGAGCTTGGCACACTCAGCAACCCTGGCAGGCTTTGAAAATTAACCTATTTGTGCCAAGAGGGATCACTCGATAGAGTATAGAACACTTCGTTAAGTTAATAAACTATTTACAATGAATATTTATACTAGCATGGGACACTGCCCTGTAATTAAATCTAAAACAACAAGGCGATGCTACTAATGACTGTGGCTATACACCATGGTGATTTGGTGTTGGCATCGGTGTCGACTGAAGCGCATACCACCACCCGATTTCAACACAGCCTGTTTCACTCAATGAAAGGAAGGGTTTGCGTGTGATGGCATGGTAATGTTTGATCATCTTCTTGCCTCTGATAGGGTCACCTTTATCAAAGCTGAACACAACTTTGTAGATATCACTCTCTTTGATGAATCCAAGTAGCTTGTTCAAAAGGTGGTGGAAGCTTGCTTTTGTCCATCTGTGTACTGATTAGTAAACAGAACATAAACAACTGCTTGAGCATGTATGGGACAAATATCTCCCTTTCTGGTTTGTCCTTTGCATTCACCTTCTTATTCTCCTTGTCACCCTTCTCCAAGTCTGCCAGTTTAGCTGCAGTGGCTTCAGCTTTCTTCATGAGTTTCTAGACTAACTTGGCTAGGATCAGCTTAGCCTTATGGACTTGTTTAGTGGTTGGAAAGAAGCCTCTGACCTAGGTAGCCTCAGGAACAAAGGCTATGATGAAAAGCTAGTTGTAAAGAATCTGGTTGGCAGGTAAGCTTCTCAAATAATCCATCATAACAGTGTCTGAAACTATATATTGCAGTATTAAGAAGTCCTACACAAATTATTGTAACAAGATGTCAGCTACAGGGATAGGACTAATTGAGGCTGATGGAGAGGATGAGATGAGGAAGGGGTCAGATATGTTCAACATATGGGGTACATTGTATATTTCCATCTGCTGAGGGCTTGTCAATAACATTATCCCCCCAGACAAAACCAAGAAGGCCTTTCTGTGGTACAAGTGCATGCACTGCCTGATGGGCTACAGTCCTGTTGTGAATAAGTCTGCTCTTGCTCACAGTGGCACCCCACTCAACACTGACATCCTTGATCGTGACTCAGGCCCTGCAGTATGTGCTCTTGTATATGTCCTCTAACCTTTGCCTTACTCCAATTCTTCTAGGATACTCCTGGGCAGCAGTCCCCACCCTGGCAAATTGAAGAGGAGGATGAAGAGCTCCTGGATGGTTCCTCACCTCACACCTCTCAAGCCTCTAACCCTACCATCAATGCTGAATATTCCCCTGCTGCCAGAAACTCTGACACAGAAGATGATGCTTCAGACTTTGACATCCCCATCCTCCCTACTCCTGAGGTTTGTAGTGGCAAGCATAAATCGATGGTGGACTCTATCTCTGAGATCGCCACTGCTGAATGGGGCAACCACCTCAAGATTGCAAGCATTCAAGCTAAGGCCAAGACCCACTGCTCTATTGGGAAGGAATGCATCAAATGTCAAATGAATATGGAGATGGAGCAGACCCACTTGGAGCACCATCAACAAGAGGCCAATGCTTAGCATGCACATGAGGCCACCATGTTTGACTATCAGATTGCTCTCGAGCATATGAAGACAGGAGGACACATGAGTAATATTGATCCTAATTTCCATTAGTTGCAGTTTCATTTTGTCTTGTTACATGTTCATGTAATTTGAGATATTCTACTGCTACTGGGCATCTAAATATGCAAGTAGTTCCTTCTTCAACTCCTCTCATTTAATTTTTCCCTCTAGTAACTCTATCTTGTTCCTCTCTTCTGCATTCATTTCATCTTCTAGTGCTGCTAGCTCTTGTTCAGCCCTCCATTCTGCATATTCTCCCCTGTCCTTCTTTGCCATCTTCTGCCCATTCTTATAAAATGTGTTTCTGTTGACAAATTACATGTCTTTGTGATCTAAGGCAAATACATGAAGATGCAAGCAGTGACCCACAGCACAGCATACTGAAAGCCCTTTTCATGATTGATGTGGGTATGAAGGCCTTACAAGGAGGACCAGCATACTTTTAGAAAGCCCAGACAGTGCTCAGATCAAATGCATATTTTCAAAACATAACAGTTATGTGTTATATTCTCCTCAGTCTCATTCTCTGGGCTTGTTGCAATATCAGCATTCATAAATTGTTGCAGATGGCGGTGTCTCACTTTTTATATGGTGCCTGACACCAGTCCTTCAGTGGGTATGCTGAGTCACCCCACACCCATTCACCATCTGATTATGCTCTTGAGGTACACAAGTTGCTGACCATGCAGTTGAATCATGCTGTGAACCTAGAAGCCCTACACCATAATCTATAATCTGCAAGTCTGGAGTTAATATGATCTGAGGCACAGTTCTTGCACATGAATAGAAATAGGTTGATGCACAAAAAGGGACTAACTTGTATGTTCAGAGAGTAATTTGATCTTCAATTAAAGAATGTGTTTCCAAAGAATCCAGAATGCATAAAGAGTGGCACCAGTGTACCATCTACTATGAGCCACCAATCTCTCCAAGCAGGGCAAGATGCATCCTGTACCCATGCCTTGGCAGCCTCCTTTGCTTGGGGACTTGACCAACAAAGTGCAGACTTGTGAAACCTCTCTGAACATGTTGCCTTGAGTACACAGTTTGTCACAAGTGGTACTGTACCAAAACCCAAACCTGCCCATAATGCTACTTTAAATATGCTAGCTGCATTTTTGTAGTGGCCAAATCAGAAGAGTGCAATAGTGAGCTGCTCATCTATGGGCATCTGTGGGTTGTTGGAGTTATTGTGGAAGACAGGATCATCTCTAAGTACAGTTGACAAGGTCATCAATGCATCCAGGGTCAATTCAGAGGTAGAAGCAGAAGATCTCAGGTTGGTTGAATTTATAATCATGAAGTAGGAGGTAAAGTTGTCTGCTATCTTTGTTTATTTCCTCTCATGATCAGACTTAGTTGGCATGCAGTTGTCATGTCAGAGAGCCAGATAACAAGTAGGCATTGTGAGAGACCACATGCAGCCAAATTCAAACTTTAAAGAGTGCTCAACGTGTTGCACTGGGAAAGCAGTATTTGTTTAAGCTGCTCAAAGTTGAGAAAGCACTTTTGCCAGTTTCAAAGTTTTATTTTTTATGTACATCTTAAATCTGAAATCACTTTCAAAATCACCTCCAGAAAGCGGTGCTTTTGTCTACTGTGAACGACACTTATGGTGTAGTGTATGATATGGGTTTGCTGAATGGAAGTGAATGACTGCTTGATTTGGAAGGTATTGTAGTGTATGCCTTGGTCTGAAAAAATGGTGCAAAAGTGCCTTCTCACTCTTCAATGACATGGCTGATCTTATTGAGGGTACCTATGTGACTGGGGCCAGGGTCTTTCATCCCAGTTGTGACTTTACTCCTGGGACTGGTGGATCTGACAAAGATACAGATGACAAGGACATGATCAATCCACTTCTTTGACAATTTGGTGAGCAATCACTCCTTCTGGTATGTGGGCTTGGTATTGACTGATATTTTGCTTTCAAGACTAATATTCTGTATCAAGGCCACTCAAGCATCTGTGAATGCTTCTCTAGCATCTGCTGTGACCACAGTTCCATCCACACAGCTTTCTGATGGCACTTCTCACAAATGCAATGCAGCTGATTCTGATGAGCCAATCACTGCCAAATGCCACCAAGGTCACAGCTGCAAGCAATCAAGTGGTGAAGCTATCACTGGCATGGCCTCTTCTATTGCTGAGCTTGTCAGTGCATTTGCCAATGATGCTATTGTTCTGTTGCCACAATGCAAATGAGCAGTGATCCATGCAATTGAAGATGATGGTGATCTTTCTAAGAATAAACAGATTGAGATTTATAAGATCATCTGTCATGACACCACATTCACTGACACCCTTCTTGCCATCAGACAGAAGGGATCTCGCACTCACTTCATCAAAAGGAAGCTCTACAGTGAAGCTACTTGATATCCTCTCACTTTATCCACTTACATCCATTTAATCTGGTATTCTCCACACTGTTCATATATTGTTTCACATGCTACCTACTGGTTACCCTCACTCTCTTTATAATACTGCCTTTTTTTTATTGCTCATTCAAATAATTTCTCCCATTCTGCTCGCACCCTTTGATAATCCTCCCATATTGCCTTCACAATCTCATCTTGTGCCATACTTGCACAATCATTTTCAGTCTGTGAGAACCTATTGACTTGTTATCTACGTCATTATCATGATTGGAGCTTCTTACAATTGGTGACAATCTATGACTAGCTTTGTCACTTCATTAGTGACAAAATCCTAACCACATCAGGCCTGGCCTAACTCTGGCAAATCAGCACTAACTGGGGCACCGAAAAGGGCATAAGGGGGAAATACTATCAAGTTTTGATTTTTGCCCACCTGGAACCTGACCTTTTTCTGATGTTTTCCATGGTCACTCCTGACCACCATGCACCAAAGTCATGAGACAAGTCTTCACAAGTCTTAGTAATCATTTGCTTACTTATCTTATTCCTAATACAGTTCTTACCAATATAGTCATGGACACTTGCCAAGATCTGTTAGCAAACTTCCATTATTGACTATTATTTAAGCACCCTCTATAGATAAAGGGGGAGGGCATGAGTGATGTCCTTGGGATGAATCTGTAGGGGCTGGGAGGAGTTTGACAATGTGGAAGACAGAATGGAGTCTGGTCATGGATGGTGGAAGGCATAGGTGATAGGCATGTGACCCAGCACATTTGACAATGGGGAAGGGTTCAAGGAAGTGATGAGTGAGTTCTTGGATGGTTGAGTAGTGGAGATGTTACTGGAGTCAAAATAAACATGATCACCAATCTTGTATGTGACTGTGGATGAGTGGCATTGGTTGTAGAACCATGCCATGTCATCCTTCACATTAGCCAGAGCTGCCTTTGCCTTCCCTGAGGTGTCTTTTATCCACTTTGTGGACTCATTCACCATCACAAGCATGATAGTGCTTGATGGGGTTTAAAGGTTTAAAGCCCATGCATGGGTATTGCCCTGTGTGTCTAGGAGGAAGAGAGTTTGTTGGGTGGAGAAATGGATGTGATTGTTGTACCCAAACTTGGCCATCGAAAGGAGATCCTCCCAATTATCCTGGTGCTCATTGATGAAGATGTGAATGTACTGCTCCAGTTCTTGGTTGACATGTCTCAGTCTGTGGGTGGTAAGTGGTCAAGGCTAGAAGCTTGATTCCTAGCAGACAGTACAGCTTGCAGGTGAACTCCAAAATAAACTGAGGCCCTCAATCACAAAGGAATGCACCTGGTAATCCATGAAGCTTCCACACATGACACAGGTAGAGTCAAGCAGGTCCAAGTGCAGTGACAGTCATGTGAGTAGGGATGAAGTGAGCTCACTTTCCAGCAGAGTTGACTGTGCACATTACTGCATCAAACCCATTGGACTTGGGCAGCTCCACCACAAAGTCCACACTGATGATCTCCCAATGGTTCTTTGGAATGGGAAGGGTGTTGGAGCAGACTATATATGCTGCACAGTGGAAGAGACAACACATTCCTTACAACCTACCTGGGGTTTAGTTAGACTTATAGCTAGGGTTAGCAGAGGTAAGAACACACTGTATTCCTACTATGGTACAGGTTCTCCTTATGTACATAATAATAAGGATGTCACATGACTCAGGAATGTGTTTACCACATGTATGCACAGTAAGCGCAGTAACATGTGTATGCTGCATGTATTGCTTCATGTATGCAGCATTGTATCTTGGGGTTTAATTTCAACACCCCCCCCCTCAAACTGTACAGCGCTCTAAGCAGCTAAGTTTGAATCTCAAAAGTAATTCTGAGAGATTCTCTAAATTTCCTGAATAGGACAGCGCCAAGGTTCTTTGTGAACATGTCAGCCAGATTATCATTTCTAGGAATGAAAATGACTGTGACTTTGTCATTTTCTATGCATTCGCGGGTATAGTGGTAGCAAATGTCTATATGTTTGGTCCTTCTTTTCTGAACTGGATTTAATCCAAAAAAGATGGATTCCTGATTATCAGCACAGATTGGTATGCACTTCAGTATATATCCAAGTTCCTGGAATAAGGACTCTATCCACACTATCTGCCAACAAGTGTCGGAGAGAGCCATGTATTTGGCTTCTGTGGATGACAGTGCTACATTTTTTCATAAATAGGACTGCCAGCACACAATGCCACTTGCTAGAGTAGCAAAGTAACCCATTGTAGATTGGTGTTTGACAGTGTCAGCTGCGCAATCAGAATCTGTGAAGGCCTGTAGCCCTTCAGATTTCTCTCCATTGTAGACTATGTTATATTTCTGGGTTCCCACCAGATAGCGCACAATGTACATCACTTTGTCTAGATGTTCTTGGCTAGGATTAGCCAAGAATTGTGACATCCTGATTACCATGTAAGTGATATCAGGTCGCATTCCAAGCATCAGATATAATAAAGATCCGATCACAGACTGATATTTTGATCCAAGTGCCACATTTGGTGTTGCTGTGTTTTTGGATGGTTTGTAACCAGTTAGAAGGGAGTGGGGGTAGCTTTGGTATTTGTCATCTTGAACCTCTTGAGCACTTTGGCAAGATATTTAGTTTGATTGAGTTTGACTTTGCTTGCAGTCTGGGTGACGTGCATGCCTAAGAATTCCATGACTTTTTCAGTACTATGGCACTCCCAATGCTTCAGACAAGCATTCTGCTTTTCATCCACAAGTTTCTTGTTCTTCCCCATAAACAAGCCATCAACATAGATGAGCACAATAACAATGCTGCCTGTCTTAGAATCCTTGTGTATGAAAATGCTGGCATTGGAGCTGGCACACACAAACCCAATGATGAACATAAATGCCTCTAGCTCTTTCCACCATGCTAGTGAGGCCTGTTTAAGGCCATACAATGCTTGGCGTAAGCGCATTACTTTGCACTCTTTTACCTTGAGTCTAAAACCCTGGGGTTGATCCATATAGATCTCCTCTTCTAGTTTGCCATATAAAAATGCAGTTTTTACATCTAGACCAGTCATATACATGCCTTCTAGAGATGCAAGTGCAAACATGAGGTGTATGGTCTCGTAGCAGACTACTGGTGAGAAAATCTCATCAAAGTCAACATCTTCGACTTGTGAAAAGCCTTTGGCCATGAGTCTGGCTCATTTTCTTCCATCCAATTTCATGGAGAAAACCCATCTATATGTGATCATTTTTTGATCATGTGGAAGATCGATGATGTCATAGACCTGTCGCTTGTGAAGAGCCTCTAATTCTTCATGACAAGCTTGTTTCCACTCATGTTGCTGCTGCCGTGGTAGGCATGCAATATCATGAAATTGGTTTGGAACTTGGCTTATTTTGCTTGATAGTTTGACTGCTTTTGACAACAGCCAGTGAATAAGCTTATCTCCACCTTCTTTGGTTATCTTTTGAATATAACCTGCTTTGTCTGGGTCCCCCATTGGGTGATCATGTTCTTGATTATTGGAATCAGGCACACTCTCATGGGGTGCTGAACTTGGTCCAGCAACCAGTTCTTGCTGTTGAGATTGTGGTCATGTTTTATTATGATCTGAATCTTGACCCACAGATCTCTTCCAATATCGATCACATGCAATGTCTCTCTCTATGTCAGAGGGGAGTCACTTTTCTCCATAGGTATTGCCAGGATGGTTTGGGATGTTCCTCTGCCTGCCTGATTGATGGGGCAATTGCTGCCATTCCTGTTGATCATCACATCTTGGATGAAAGTCCTCAGTGGTTACTGGAGGTGGTGGGGGAGGAGCATCAGTCGCATCGTCATGTGCCTTTTGCTCACTTGGTACATCATCATCATCATCATTTTCTGATGATGGAGGAAGGAGTGGATTTTATGGCAGTATAGAATCATCGCCGTTCCAGATGAGTGGTCATTATTTTCTGGTTCTGGAGGTGGAAAATCACCAAGGTCTGTCTTGGTAGGAGTTTTAGCTTTGAGACAGCATGGGAACAACATTTCATCAAATAGTGCTGTAGCACCAATGAATATTGTGCCACTAAGTCACATTGTTAGCCTGGCAGATGTTGTGGCTGCAAACATCGATGTGGACACAGAGTCTCTGGGTCAAAGAATCATTCTTCCTTTATCCTTTGCAGGAAGCACACGTCACATGCAGCAGCTTCTTCAGGATGCACTCGCCATCAATCATCACTGCAATGGAGGCGATCTCTTTCTCACCATCACTGCCAACCTTGCCTGGCCAGAAATACAGGATGCTCTTCATCCAGGGCAGACTGCAGCAGATCGCCCAGATTTGGTCATTTGTGCATTCTATGCAAAGCAGAAGGAGATGATCAAGGATATTGAGGCTGGCATATTTGGAAAGGCTGTGGCTTATCTATTCACCATCAAGTTTCAGAAGCGTGGCCTTCCTCACATGCACTGCATTATCTTTCTCGATGAGCAATCCAAGCTTCGCACCCCTGAGCAGATAGACAGCCTTCTGTCTTCAGAGTTTCCTGACGATGACCCTGAGCTCCTCGACCTCATCAAGAAGTTCATGGTCCACAAACCCTGTGGTGCAGAGAACCCTGCAGCTCCTTGCATGGTGAATGGACAGTGCTCCAAAGGTTTCCCCAAGCCATTCAGGGATCAGACCACCATCTCTGAGGATGCCTATGTCTCTACCAAGCGTCGGGACACTGGACACACATATCACATTCGGGGAAAGCAGGTTGACAATCATTGGGTGGTCACTTACTCTGCTTATCTCATCTGGAAGTATCGTTGCCACATCAATATCGAGTCCATCAGCTCTATCAAGGCCATCAAGTACATCTACAAATATGTCTACAAAGGCCACGATCGCATCACCATGGAGTTTGGAACTTGCAACGATGAAGTCAGGCAGTACCTCGACGCTCGCTACATATCTGCATGTGAAAGCATCTGGCGCCTCTTCCACTTCACCATGCATGGTGCTTCTCCCAACGTCGTCCATCTTCAGGTCCACCTTCCTGGCCAGCAGTATGTCACTTGGAATCAGAATGGTCCACAGTCTATCCAGCATGCTGCACAGCTTGACACCACCCTCACTGCCTTCTTCAAGGCCAATCAGGAGTATCCAGAGCTTGCACAGGTCATTCTTTACCAGGACTTTCCTTCCAAATTTGTGTGGGATCAAAGGGCTCACAAGTGGAAGCCCAGGCAGAGGGGATTCGCCATTGGAAGGATGTTCTATGCTCCACCCAGTGCCGGTGAACGCTTTTACCTCAGGCTGCTTCTCACTGCTGTGAAAGGAGCCACATCATACGAAGACCTTTGCACATATCAGGGCATCGTCGCTCCCTCATTCAGAGAGGCCTGCCTCGCCCATGGCCTTTTGGAGGATGACCAAGAGTGGCAGCAGTGTCTGGAGGAAGCAAAGTCCATGGCAACCGGTCATCAGCTTCACAATCTTTTTGTCACCATCCTTCGTGACTGTGCTCCCTCTGATCCTGTCCACCTCTGGAATACATATTGGCCTCACATTTGCGATGACTTGAGATATCAGCTCCAGCACACCAACATTTGTATCAACCCCACCGATGACAATGTCCATGATTATGGCCTTTATCTTATCAATCAGCTTCTCATGGTCTCTGGGAAATATCTTGAGAAGGATTGGCCATACATGCCTCAGATCACTCAGAATTGGGATGCCAACATTCAGAACTGGTTGATCGCAGAGCAGCGCAGATACAATGTTGTGGAGCAGGCCGAGTTGGCTGCACACAATCTGGACACTTTCAATCATGATCAGAGGGCTGTTTTTGATGAGATCATGCATGCAGTCAACAACAAGACTGGCCAGACATTTTTCCTCCATGGTCCAGGTGGCACTGGCAAAACCTATGTTTACAACACCCTCTGCCATCAGCTTCACTCTCAAGGCAAGATTGTCCTCTGTGCTGCATCGTCTGGAATAGCTGCTCTTTTGCTCAAAGGCGGTTGTACTTCCCATTCCTGCTTTCAGATCCCAATCATCATAAACGAGTAATCTACCTGCACCATTTCCAGAGGTTCAACATGGGCACAGCTCCTGCAGCAGACCAACTTGATCATTTGGGACGAGGCACTCATGCATCATGGTCATCTCCATGAAGCTGTCAACCGCACTCTGAAAGACATTCTCCAATGTGACAAACCCTTTTGGGGTGTGCCTGTGGTCTTTGGGGGTGACTTTCATCAGATCCTGCCTGTCATTGAGAAGGGTTCTCGACCTCAAATCATTGTTGCTTCTTTGCAATGCTCTGTTCTCTGGCAACACATCAAAATCCTTCATCTCAAAATTAACATGCGTTTGAACACAGACGATCTTCAGGAGCACAACTTTGCAAAGTGGCAGTTGGAGGTTGGAAAGGGTGGTCATACAGATGAAGGTGGCACTATCAATCTTCCTGATCATCTCAAATGTCCTCAGAACACCATCGCTTCTCTCATCGACACCATCTATCCTGGCATCTATAATCAGGCTCAGCATTCAGATCAATACTTTTTAGAGTGGGTCATCCTGGCGAGCAAGAATGATGATGCCGACGATTTGAACCATCACATTCTTCACAATTTTCCTGGGCAGGAGCACGTCTTTCACAGTGCTGACTCGATTGCAAATGATGAGAATGCTGAACTTCTATATCCCCAAGAATATCTTAACTCCATCAACTGCTCAGGTCTACCTTTGGCACATTTGGCACTCAAGGTCAGTGTCCCTGTCATGATACTTCACAATCTCAATATTGCTGGAGGGGTCTGCAATGGAAGTCAGGGGATATTGACTCGGATCAGGAATAGGGTTTTGGAGATTTGGTTGATCACTGGAGATAATGCAGGAGAGACTGCTTTCATTCCACGGATGTGACTTCGGCCCATTGAAGGTCAACTCCCCTTCACACACTCTCGACTGCAGTTTGCTGTTCATCTTTGCTTTTCAATGTCGATCAACAAGTCACAAGGGCAGTCTGTGAAGCATGTGGGTTTGGATTTCAGGAGTCCTGTCTTTACACATGGGCAGTTCTATGTGGCAATATCCAGGGTCAAGTCTGTCCACAATATCAAGGCAATATGGCCAAGCTCAGAGGAAAGTGCAAAGACAAAAAATATTGTATATGATGAAGTGTTATTAGATTAAAATATATATTGTACATATGTAACTACTACTCATAGAAAATCAATGAACACAGTGAACAACGTGTGCCGGAGGCACATTTAAAACCTTGTTCATAATAAAGCGAGATCGGTCACATGAATGTGGCATGGGTAAATGGATGACAAACTCCGCAACCCCTTCTACCTGTTTGAAAGCAGTGTTTTAGTGGTTTTGGAGCAACCATCTATGAATGACTTGAATCAGGACGATAGATTTCCATATTGTGAAGCCACAGGTAATGTTTGCTGGACCTCCTGGATGTGAATCTTCCACTGATGTTGTCACATCATGTTCAAGGAAAGGCATGTTTTCTTTGTGAAAATGATCATGTGACATGCCCTATTGCCTTTGCAAATGAGTGTACACATTGTAGTCCTGCTGTTACACTTCTGAAACAGGCACCAAGAATTTTCAAGCACATGGCAGCCCACATCCTCTTTAACATGAGGATTAAGTGGAGTGAGGAGCCTTGTGGTCTGTGCCTCCAGCCAGCTCCCGTCTGCAGATTCTACCTTAAATGGGGGAAAGGTGCTGGTAATAGTGAACAGGTAGATTTTGGAAAGTTTACATGTGCCAACAAAGTCAATTTTTTTTATGCAGTTGCCAGCTCATCAACACAATCAAGCCCATCCTCCAATGTCCCACTCTGCTGCCCAATATGCCCCATAGCTGAGCCCACTGTATGGCAATACAACCTTCTTTACCACATGCAGACAAAATATCCCAACATTTTCTTGATGCTATATAAGCCACTTTGGCAGCTATCGAGCACTGAAAAGTGATTGTTGGAGGTGGTGTGGGACAACTGCCACAAGCAAAAGAAGACTTGTAAATGTAAGAAAGATCAATCATTTATCATTAGTCATTTCAGAAGCACATAGTTTGCATTGCACCTAAAAAAGTGCCCACTCCCTCTCCCATCATTTCTATTCCCATTGCTCCCTGTTTCCACCCTGCGAGCAGTAGCTTGCAGCAGTGGTTGAAGATGCTGTGGTTATGGGGGGTGAGGGTCAGCAGTGTCATCCCTCTGTCATTGTTGCCCTCCCCCCATGGTCATTGTCATCATTCTGCCCCATTGTTGTCATCATTGTTATTGTCCTGCCCCCATCATCATCATCATTGTTGTTGTTATTGGCTATCCCCTGTCATCCATCTCTGGTTGGTCATCACCCTCCCATCCACCCTGCAAGCAAGGGCTTGTAGCAGTGGCCTAGGGTGGGGTAGTGGAGTTGGGTCCATTGTTACAAGATGATGATAACCTAAAAGTGAAATTGAAGTAGTTAGTAAAAAGAAGCAAAAGAAGAAGAAAAACCTACCTGGGGCCCATTTTCTGTCTGTTGGCCATGGCTGTGTTTGGCATGTTGAGGGGCATGGGAGCAGGGCAGTGGGGGTTGCAGGAGTGGGTGAGAAGGTGGATGAGGGGGCTGTTGAATGATACAAAGTAAGTACAAATGTAGGTAAATAATGCATCAACAATCAATAATGATGCACTGTGGACACAAGACCAAATGGTCAGTGCACCTGGGGGTATATAAGCCTCCCATTTTCCTGTTTTAAGATGGGCTTACTATAAGGGGAAAGGAAGGCACCCCAGGTGTCTGGGCAATTTTCTGTGTTCGTCCCATATTTTTTTATATTTTATTTCACCCTATTCTGCCTTTTCTATGATTTTCTATGGTTTATTCCTATTTTATTATTATATTTCAGTTTTTTCCATGTTGGTACATGTTGACAGTTCTATTCTTAGAGGAAGTGTCAAGACCCATTTCATCTGATCAGATTCCCGATAATTCCCAATTCTTTTCTGATTCTTTTCTGACCTTGTCCATCAGCATCCTGGCCGCAGCATCTTTTAGTCATCATGTGCTTTAGTAATCATTTGCTTACTCACTTTATTCCTAATACAGTCTTACCAATTCTGGTCATGGACACTTACCAAGACCTGTTAGTAAACTTCTGCATTATCCATTATTCTTCTGGCCTTCATTATTTAAGCACCCATAGCTTAGCCTTAGTCTCCAGTTTGCAAATTACTTGTGCATTACATTGTCTATTGCATTGCATCTTGGCTTTGTAACATCTTTTGCCTAATATCAACTCTTTAATTATCCTCGACTTACGTCTGAACTAAACCTTTAATCTTTTGATTCCTCTCAACTTCAATCACTTCATAACCCCTGTGTCATTCTACCTTCATCCTCCATTGGGAAACCTGCTGGACATCTGCACTCCTTCTGCCTAAAATTAGACAACTGACAAGGAGAAGGGTGCAACTTCTCATAAGTTGAAGCCATGTCCTTTCTGGCCCTTTTTATCTGTCATGCTATAGCCTGGTGGATTATGCCTGGAACCCCTGAACACCTCTGACCACCTCTGACTGGTGATAGGTCCATTGCATGCTCTAAGGTCTGGAATGGCTCCCAATCATATCAACACATTATGACAGATGCTCTGAACTGCTACAAACACCACTAAATCGACTTTGAACCATTTTTGAGCAACTTCGCATGATTTTGCACTACTTTGAACAACTTTGAATGATTTTGCGACACTTTGAATGACTTCATACTACTTTGAATAACATTGGCCACCATAGCTGTTTTAAAACCATTTCAACTTGCACTGCACATCCAGAATAAACCATTTCATTGCATATCAAGCACTACTGGACACAAGGAGAGATGACAAGAGACTTAGAATGCGATAAGTGCAGTTTTTATGTTTCAATGATATATTAAAGCAAAGAGGTAAGTACTTTTACTATACGGGGACACTGTACATTTTATTTATTTATCATTTATCATTTGCTTTATGATTTACAAAGTCCTCATTGTTGCACATATTGCCTCATGTACTACACATGTTAGATTTCCTTGTTAGTACTATCTCTTCAAAATGTATATAGACTTGTACTAGTTACTTAGAAGAACAGAGAAGAAGTTACCCTCTCCCTCATCATTTGATTTAAGAGCTGTTCTCTTGAGTCTTAGTTTCACATCGTATCTCTAAGTTCTGTGAAATATTGCAAACTCCTTCGAATTATCGTATTTCCTCCTCGATTTATTGCACATTGCCCATAGCCTCTCAAAAAACACTTCTCATTTGCTGTATTCGCTCCTCAACACCAGTCCAACACCCTCGACTCCCTTCGAAACTACCTTGAACCTCTTCGAACCTTTTCGAACATTCTTCAAACTTTTTCCAACATTCTTCGAACCTATTTTGAACATTTTTGGTAACAGTGGTGATATTTAGTACCAACTCGCACCCTTCCTCTAACTCGTGTTATACCATCCAAAGCCATTTAGTAGGTTTTGTTTGGGTTTCAGGGTTGAGTATCATCACCGGGTCTGACTAGAAGTCCAGTGTATTCCTGACCAAGTTCCAACCTTGGTAGTAGTGATCTTGAATTTTGACAGTATTTGCAAACTCACATTTCTCTCATCAACCCATACCATTCTGAACCTTATTCTATGTCCCACACAGAATCACAATCTCAGTGGACAACAAAAAACTCCTGTCGCACAGGCACTCTTTCAGGCTTATCAGCTGTCTGACAATCAGTACTCCCAGCTTCTAGACCCACTTCTACTTTTGGTGCCTCAGTCTGACCATAAAACATATTTTGATGAGTCAGCTCTAGCGCACCATCCATCAGCACCAATGTCATGTCTATGCACTTGCCTTTGGAACCCCCTCAGATTCCTACTCCACTCAACTATGTGGGGGATGACAGGCAGCCCAACCTTACCAATAAGAAAGCTACAGGTGAAGAGGATGGACTTCCTGGTGAACCCAATGACCCTAGTGGTCCTGATGGCCCCAGGGATGACCCTGATTCTGATGACCCTGGAGATCAACCTTCTTTAGGTGAAAACCCAGATCCAGACAACAGATTTGTCAATGCCCTGTTTGACCTTTTGGATAGTCTCTGCACTCTCTGAAAACCAAGCCCCAAAGCCTGAGAAGATCAAAGTCAGGGAACCTGACACATTAAATGGTTCCAACCCCTGGAAACTTCAGGACTTCCTAGTTGCATGCAATCTCCATGTCCAAGATCACCCTCATGTCTTTGCTTCCAATGAAAGAAAAATCTTATTCATCATCTCTTATCTAAAGGGATCTGTGCTCAGCTGGTTCAAACCCATCCTCAAGACCTGATGAATTTTGCCCACTGGATGTGGAACTTTGAGCTATTCCTTGGTGAGATAGAGAGCAATTGTAGAGAGCAATTTTGGCCCTCACAATCCTTTGGGGGACACCAAGGAGGCTCTCTCCAAGCTCACTATGAGGAAAAAAGGCTGTATAGTCAAGTATAATGTGGACTTTTGGGAACTAGCCTTCTGGGTCAATTGGAATGAAGCCGCTCTTTGCAACTGGTACTTCTGTGGAAGCAGAGCGCAGGGAGGTGGATCAAAGTCAGTTATAGTAATAACACAGGCATTATTTGGAATAAACATTACCTATGGAGAGCTGATTAGCAAGCACAAAACTCAGGTTGAGATGGCTCGGATTCATGATTTGCAATGGTGCAATGATTGCGCAGCTGGACACATCTATTCTACTGCCTGCCAGAAATTGGTCTTGTCCTCCCTTGCTTGCCCCAGTTGTCTTGCACTACTGAAACTCAAAGCATTCCAGAATGCAGTTTTCATGCCATTGTCTGATGATCAGAACTACAGGTACAACAATCGTGCATATCAAGGGAAAAGTCATATTGACCTCTATGCCAAGTGTGCTAAATTATGTGGGATTATTGAAGCAAACATAAGTCCTTCCACTCTCAAATTCAATTATAAGTTTTTATCTCATGACAATCAATGTTCAGGACTCCAAATCACCATACATTTGATATGTAGAAGGGATTATGTCTGGAAAATACAAGGGTGACCAATTTTTTGGGTCATTGCTTCAGGCAATGGTCATGAAGGCTAATAAGGCAGATCATGGGCAAGGGTTTCAATACTCACCTGATCCACTAAACTTCTCCCATATCATCACAACACATAGTCCATGGGCCTATTGGTCTATCAGAGACTATCTTCCACTGCCTGCACCACAAGCTATTGAGTATGAATAATCAGAGCTTGGTTGTTGCTTCTCTGACCATTGTGGAGATGTCAACAAGCCTGTTATGCTCGCCCTCCTATCAGGATCCATGAACATGCATTTGATCTTGCTCATGATAACTTAATTCCACTCAAGTATGATGGCACAGTAGGACTCAGTTGTAATGATACAAAGTTAATGGCAGCATTCCACCCATATTACGATCAAGAACATGTGCCCACTTCATTCTTGGGAACACTGGGGAGCTGTATTAACTTAGTGACCCAGATATATTTCAAGAGGTTCTTGATAGTGGGACACTGGAGAAAGCAATTAAGGTGCATCATTGACTATCACAGACTTCTCTTTTCAGCTTTGTTTATGGTGGCTGCAAGTGCCTGTCCCCAAAGTTCCAACCATGGTTGTTGCAGCACTGGGAATTGCTAATGACCTGAGTGCAGACACAATGATCAATTACCTATGGTAAGTAATTCTAGGTTTGTTGGAATGCAACAGCAATGTTCAGTCATATGCATGTGACAGAACAGCTTTTGAGCATTCTGTGCAAAAAACTACTTGAGGCAAAGGTGACAAGCATAATTACCTACAAGATCCCCCATTCTGGGATCGATCACCTCCCAATCACAATATCAATTTTCTTTTTTGGTGACCATCCTATTGCCAATATCCAGGATCAAAAACATGGACTCAAGACTTACTGCAACAATATATTTTTAGGTGCCTGAGTCATCACATTTCCCCACCATGTTGCCATGTACTTGCAAGTGCATGCAATAGTCTTTGAGGGTGGGGCTTTATACCACTGTGATGTAGAAAAGCTTGACAGACAAGATGAAAATGCTGCCACTCACCTTTTCTCAGGGGCAACATTTGAATGCCTTAATAATAATCACTCAAAATACCTGGGCCTTGTTGTTTAATTATTTGTTTTTGGGGAACTGATTGATGTATACCAAAACCATCATATATCTATCATTGCACAAGTGTAAATGGTCTTGCGGGCATTCTTCATGGAACTATGGGAAAGCTTTCTGGATAAGGCAGGGTATGCAAAATATTGGCACTTCCTGTTGCATGAGGCTTGTGATATCACCCAAATCCTAATCTATAGACTGCTAAAACTTGTCTTCATCTACTCTGATCATGTACCACCAGGCACATGAGCTCTGCTTTTCTGGCTCCTCACAAGTGAGCCCTGCAAACATGTTTATGGCCTTGCTTGGAAGATCGTGGTTGATTTCAACTGGCTTAACTTATTTTACATGTTTTAAAAGTTGTATTTCCTCCAGCATGAGGCTGTGTTCTCTGACAAGTTTTCCAATGGGAAAGCACATGCTAGTGGCTACAATCACACATACACTGATAATTGAGAGATTGATTTTGTTGCCCTTTCAACATTTTCGAGCAATAAAGAGATTAATCAAGCTGCCTGACAAGCATATGGTAAAGCAGAGAATTTGTTTGCTTTGCTTGGTGTCTCTGCTTACCAGCTTCAAACAGCCATGGCTCCACATCTTTTCAGTCAGTATTCAGAGTTGGTTTATTGACCCATCAAATCTTGGCCACATTGGGAGGTTCAATGATCCTGCCGATTTGGACACTGATGATAAAGATGATAAAGATGCACTCTTATTTGAAGAAAGTGATGATGAAGGACCTAGCATTCAAGAAGTTCTGGATGACCTTTAAAATGTTGCAGAATCTACTCAAGGTGAAGATGAGGAGATTATGAATTATACCTATGCAATGGTTGCTATCAGTGTTGATAAGCATATTGCAATGCATGTTTGTTATCTTCACTCCTTGCTGTGACACATAACAGTAACATGCCACATTATTGCAGAAACTCTCTTCTGGAACCAGATGTGAATGCTATTGTGAAAGATCTTGCTCACAATGCAGCCATGATTGCAGAATCTCTTGCTGCTTGTCTTCCCCCTCCAAATGTTGATTAAACAACTGCAATATCTGATTCTCACATGTCTGATACAGCATTTTTGGATATGGATGAACTTGTAAAGATATGTTTTGCACATCAGACTAAGCAAGCATTCACAAAAGTGTGCACTAATATTAAAGCTGTTAACATGACATTGTCATCAGGAAAACAAAAGCAATCCCCTAAGCAGCATATACAAATGCAGTTAAACCAAATAATCAAAGGCCTAGAGGTATGTGGTGTGGGCTCTGGTCTTGGATGAGCTGTCCAATGGCAGAACAGTAAAATTGGTAATTCCACAGGGAGTGCTGTGTTGACAGGTAATGCAGCAAATGCTGTTCAAGCTGCCAATACACAGGCAAAGATGGTATGTCACAGTTCATCCTTCAAGTTGTGGTATTGTCAAAGTTCAAAAGCACTACCACCAAGGTCGGGACTTGGTCAGGAAAACACCGGACTTCTGGTTGGACCCAGTTGTTGATGGTAGGAGGGTTTCAGAGGTTTCCAGGCAGAATCCACCAAGCTGTAGCAGGACAGGTGAAAGGAGGCCAGAGAGGACTTGGCTTCAACTTGTAAGAAGTTGTGCCCTTCTCCTTGTCAGTTGTTCAACTTCAGGTGGAGGTGTTTGGATATTCAGAGGGTTTCTGGATGGAGGGTGAGGTTAGATTAAGCAGAAGTTTTAGAGTGATTTGAAGTTAAGAAGAGTTGAAGAATTAAGAGTTTAAGTTGAGATTAAGTTGAGGATGATTAAGGATTGATATTAAAGTGGAGATAAATAGACACAAGCAAATTACAACATGTAGATGAAGATACACATATATATGTAATTTGCATACTGAAGACTAAGGCTAAGCTATGGGTGCTTAAAATAATAAAGGCCAGAAGAATAACAGAAAAGGTGGAAGTTTACTAATGGGTCTTGGTTCCATGACCAGAATTGATAAGACTGTATTCAGAATAAAGTGAGTAAGCAAATGATTACTAAAGCACATAACAACTTGTCTGATGACTAAAAAGTGCTGCAGCCAGGATGCCAGCAGAGAAGGTCAGAAAAGAGTCAGAAAAGAGTTGGATGTTATCAGGAATCCAGTTGGGTGGAATGGGTCTTGACAGTTATCCCCCAGCTTTCTCACTTCTACAGTTACTATTGCGAAGAAAGAATGCCTTCAAAAAAAAATCGCTTTATTGAGCTGCATAATATGCATGTGATGGACTTGGCACCAGTATGTATTGCTGATAATGCATAAAATTCTGGCTTGGGCTATGGGTTCATAGTGTTGAATGGGTGTATCATGCTAGGAAAAGGTGCACCAAATAATATGCACTGGGCTATCACTATTCTCACTGCCTGTTTGCTAGTTCTTGCCATCTACTTGAAAACTGGAGGAAAGAATGGCAAACACAGCAGTGTTACAGAATTTTCAAACATCTCAACAGTGCCATATTTTACCTTACAAGTTTTTGAGCACATGGTTAGCCAAAAATTTCGATTGGTTCCCAAAAATTTGCAATGTCTAGGATCAAAGAAATTCACGCTGCTACCATCTACAGCATTTCTTTGCACTCTCGATTCTGAACCATGCTGCGCAATAGAAATGTTAAGGCAACACCAATTGCAACCACTACTTCAACCGAAGTTATACTGAGTGGACTGCTAGGTGGGCTCTCACAAGAAGTCATCATTTGATAGAAAGTTTGTCTTGCAGTCTCAAGCATTCACACTTGTTGTGGTGGAATCTTAAAAGAACTCGACTAAAGTCTCTTGGTGTAATATTGCATCTTATATACTACTACTACTATACATGCTGCATCCATGAGGTTTGGCCATGCTTACCCCATGTGTTGAATCAGTATGTCTCCCTTGTTATGCTGCATCCATGCTGTTGCACTGTGCCTGCCCCTAACCATGCTGTATGTAATCTACTAAGACAGTCTAATAAGATGATCTGATATGATTAGATAAGATAATGTAAAATGTTGATTTGCTCTCATAACAAGAAACAGGGCTTAGGCTTGGTACCACGGACTATAGTTGGTTCAACATCCTAACAACATCTCAACAATCCTGGCCATTCTGCCGGTGCTGAAGTTGAGATGCAAAAACACTGTAGATTCAGCCAAAGAGGAAGAGGACAATGTATCCTAGCTAGAAAATGTACCTGTCTGGAGCAAAGAATTGAGGAAAATTAGTATTTTTGGTGATTTTTTTGTATGCCTGATCCCATGTGCAGATAAAAATGTGACCCATCATATGCCTGAGGCAAAATCTGGATAAAAATGCAGTAAAATGGCCTAAAAAGATTTTTATCTGCACAGAAATTTTTGGATCATGCATTTTGGTGGGTTATCAGGGGTGCTGTCTGTATATGCACTGGGAAAGAAAATAATGGCGGTGTTGGGTTTTGATGGAATTGACTATTATCATAATCATGGGTTAGGCACCAGATCACCCACTATTTTAATACTGGGTTTGTGGGAAGATCAGGTACCAGGTCTGCCAAACACCTTATCAGCTCAGCCTCCATGTCCAAGATACAAGACCAGCAGTTTGGTTTTCAGGGCAGATGTCTTCAATTTTGGCAGGGGAGCCAAGCAAATACTGGGGACCCAAATAGGCCTTAAAAGCTACTCTGAGCTGGGTCATCACCAATGGCCTGGCTTGGGTTCTGGCTTTGGGCTGGGGCACCATCAAGCATTCCAGCAACATTTTGGAGAATTTTTTAGTGAAGGGGATGTCAGCCATATACCTTTGAAGAAATTGCATGTGTCAAGCAAAAACAACATTTAAGGTTGGGATCACAATATGTCTCTACTCTTTCATGGTAATTGTGCCAATTTCTCTTCCCTTGACCCACTGATTCATTGTTAGCGCACACAGATTTGATTCTTGCTGTGTTACTCATCTGTACTGATGCATCGAGGTTGATTGTCTTATCTATGAACCAGTTCTGAAAACTGAGCCAAGTCTTTTGGGTTGCTCTGGCAACAGTCAACATAGTACTTTTGTAATGTACCCTACATGATCCAGGAGAGCACATTACAATGTACCATTATGATTCCAAGGAGCTTGTAGGTCCATGCAAGTTATAATTGTCTCTCTCCCTCTCTTGTCACTCCCATAATAACGTGCTTCAGCTGTATCTGTCTGCTCCTCCTCTATGTTATAATCCCAGTACCAGCCAGTTTGTCATCACCCTCTTAGTGCTGTAATGTGTGTGGTTCCATTGTCCTCACCCTCCATTATCATGTACTGCAATATTCCCTGGCCAGCATTGTAATTTCCCTTGCCTGCTCACCCTAGGTTATATTCCCTCAACTGCTGACCCAACATTATAACCCAACATTTCTGGCAACAATTCCTGTTCACTTTCCCTAGGCATCATAACCTACCCTTTTCGACAACAATTCTTTGCTCACTCTAGACATTATAACATGTCCTTTTGACAATGATCCATACATTATAACCCATTATTTCACATAGGTAAGCTACAATGTGTCCAATGATATGGTCTATTGAACATATACAGTGTATTGAATGATACAGGTTCAGTGGATGCTGTCGAATGCTCTAATATATATATGTGTACCTACTATAGTAACAAATGAATACACTATTACAATGGTTGCTAGACTGAAGAGTAATATGTTTAATACAGACATCAGTAACCTATGGAATAGTTTCAGGCAGCAGCAGTGGCCTTACCAGCATTGGGATCAAGATCAGCATTACAGGTATGGCCGATTGGAAATTAATCTCATTTATGTAGTAATTGATGTGAAGTCTGCATGGATTCTGCATGCAAATTGGTGTATGATAAATTTAGTAAAAGCCATGTTCATGCAATAATTTATTTATTTCAGTGTGCAGGCCTGCAAAATTGGGTTGGCATGCCAGTCAGCAACCCAATAGGGCTGCAGTAGCATTGGCATTGAGCAGTGGCAGCAGCATTGGTGTTAGGCCACTATGTCATCAATGTCACACAGGCATGGTTCAGTGGATGACTCTATGTCTCTATATGTATGTACTATAGCAACAAATGAATGCACTATTCAATTCTTACTGTACCACACTAGACATATTAAGAATGTGGTGTACAGATTGGTAACCTACAAGACAGCATCAGATACATGCATCAGCATTGGTATATGTATTGGGGCCAGGGCCAGGGTCAGCAATTGGTATGAACATTGGCCTTAAAGGTATATATTATTGGTCTACCAATTAAAGCACCATATATCTATAGGAAGAAAACTATTACTCATGGTCACTAGTGTCCATCATATCATCAGAGCCAGGCAACCAAGTGTCATCAACATAACTGAAGTCCACATGACTATATATCAGGAGTGTGATGCAAGAAGGAGTGGGGTTCTCTATCTGTGAGGTGCTAAGGGACCAGTTCAGAAATGATCATAATCAGAATCGGCATTGGGGCCAGTTGAATTGGCCTCTGAATGGGTCTCTGACAATGAGAGGAAAACATCAGCCACATCAGATGCAGTGGGAAAAGCAGTTGAAAGGAGAGGTGCAGGGGGAGATGAAGAGGGTGAATTAGAAGCTTCAAGGTAAAAGGCGGTGGCATCAAAGCCCATTGGAGAACTGGTGTGGAAAGATGCTGATGATGAATGATGAACCTGCCAAGCCATGGCTGCCTGAAATGTGGTAGGCTGATCAGCATCTTTGGGGAAAAGCCTTCAGGCGCTTGAGTTCAGCCTGTGCATGTGCAGATACCAGTTCTGATTGTCTTCTCATTGCCAATTACCTTGACCACCTCCCAGCGTGTTCACAGGTGGATGCCGCCGCTGCTGCTATTGTTAACTTATGTGGTTTAAACTGAAGCTCTTTGAGCAGGGCTAGCTCATAAAGCCATTGAAACCCTGCTGCTTTCCAGACATTTGCATTCATCGCAGCCTCTGCTAATTATTCACAGCCATCTACCAAGTCACACATCCCATGTGCTTCATCAAACATATCCCCAATGAGAGCCCACAGGTCAATGCAAGAGCGGCAGTTGGCTTGGCCATCAGCAGCATTGTCTGCTGGTTGGCTATCTTTGGGTGGCAAGCCAGTGAGCAGAGGGGAAGGGATATACTGGTGATAGCTATTGAGGCATTTATTCATGGTGTCACTGGGAAAAATTTGCCCCGGTGCCAGTTCACTATTGCATCTCCACCAATCACACACATAGGAATCCACCAGATGGCTAGGACCATCAGTGGCAACACCATCATCCAATGCAGCCAAGAGAGATGGATGGAATCTGAGGGGTAGGTGGTCCAAATTGACATTGGTGAGACTGTCAGCCAAGGACTAAAGAAGGATCAACACCTCCATCATAAGGCTGATGGAGGTGCCAATGCCGATGCATGACATGACACACATCTGTCATACTTGTCAGTGATGTATATTTACTTTCTTTAGGAAAGATACATACAAACTCAGCATAGAGAACTTTCTGCATCCAACATTGTTTTACAAAGTTTGCACCATCTAACTCCAACAAAACTCGACGAAATTGGGACTCTGCATACCAAATGATCTCTTGTGTCTGGATTTGGAGTTGCCATTTTGGGCCTGATTGCAAAGAAAAAGGGTTGAAGATTAAGAGAGTTTTGTTTGACATAGTGTTACTGGTCATAGTTGGTGATTAAGATAATCATGTTTAGATGAATCATGTTTACATAATACAGGCCCTTTTCAGTCACAAAGAGGACATATAATCAGCATTTGCTGACCAAATGCATTTCATATGTGACCAGTAGAAATTCCTCTTTCCATCAATTTCCCTGAGCCCATGAATGAAGCCAATGTAGTCGCCTGACTATAAAAAATGTTAGTACATTACAAAATATATTTACATTCCCAGAATCGGCCAGCATCTAGATTGGCAGTGGCAATACCAATATCAGCCAAGGCAACTCTAGGATCAGCAATGGCAACACCAATATTCGGCAATGGCAACAGTGGGATTGGCAATGGCAACACCAGGATCAGTAGCAGCTGGTGCCTACCATATTCCCTCTGCACCAGATGTATTTCAACAGATAACTCCACCATCATCTCAAAATCCATCAGCCTCGGCATGGGCACAACTTATCCAAAGGACAGCTGATGACCTTGCACAGCAGAAAGCCCTTTCAACCAAGGCTGTTGGGAGGAGGCAGTAAATCAAAAAAGTGAAAATTACAGAGTAGATTTACAAATAAATTGGTATGTAATGTGCAAAAAAAGATTAATACTACTTTTATGTACATGCTGGATAACATCTATTCTTTTCTGCCTCACTTTGTCTCCCCTCTGTCCTCAGGTGTGGCTGCTCTCTGCCTTGGGTTAGGCTCAGGGGTGGTACTTCTGGAAGGTAGTCCAGATGGACCATGGGTCAGCCCATGTGGGGATTGGTGCAGCTGTGCAGGGGGAGGGGACAGCTGGGGTGAGGTGATGACATTGACTACCAATGCTGGGGCAGCAGGCTCAGGCTCAGTAAGTGATGTTGGGGGAAAGAGGAGAGGGAGTGGTGGGGGCCCATAGGTGTTGTGGGCTGTACAATTTTGTGAGAATCCTGTGGCATGGCAGAAATAATTTGGATCGGGGGGTGCCAGCCAAGGATCCTTCCATGGCAACCTCTTCAGGTATGGCCAAGCCTTTTTTACCATTCAGCTCAGCCATCTCTTCATCTTTGTCCATGGCAGCAGGAATGGGAGTGGAAGTGGGAGCAGGCATGGAACCAGCAGCGGGAGCAGGCATGGGAGCAGGAGTGGGAGTGAAAGTGGGAGACATGGGAGGAGGAGCAGGAATTGGAGTGGGACTCAGAGTGGAACCTGGAGTCGCATCGACTTCCTCAGCATCCATTCATCCTTCCCAATCCACCTCTGCCCTCCTGCTTGGAGTCCTCTTGAGGCAATCCACCTGCCCAGCCATGTAACCATTGTATAACATAATTGGCTGTGCACCAGCCTGCAACCCAAGGTATCCTTCAATGTTGTTCACCCTGTTTTGAAGCAAGTGGAACACATCCCATAGTTCTCATATGTGGAGTCAAGACTCTTGCACTGACTCTTCATTCCACCATGCATGCTAATACATGTCTTCCTCCAGTTGGTATAGATGTCCAGTGAGGGCATAGTTAATGGGGAAGGGGTTGGCCATGAGGGCAGGGGGGGCAGTCAGCTCGGGCTCAGGATCAGCCATATTGATATCCTCTTCCACAGCTATAGGTATACGTGTTAGTTAGTGGTTTTATGTGTCATGATATGAAAGAACTCACCTTTGGATTTTTCTTTTTCTCTTGCAGTGAATGGCCTAGACAATTCCTCTCCACTGTCTTCACTGAAAAATTGTGCCTTCTTTGCTTTTCATTTCACCAATCCTTTTGCTTTCTTCATTCTTGGCACTCAATCCATGTCCTCTGGATTGCACCAAACTTTCCCTTTCCCACAGAAGTAGCATGCAGTTTTGCCATTCACCTGCTCCCAACACTGATGCCTAAGCCTGACACATTATGCACATGGCATTGTTCACAAACTCCCTTGCTGGGGTGCTCCTCATGCCTCCCTTGCTGCATTGTGCCGCTTCCACTCCATCCTGGGATTGGCACTAGCATCGCTCTCCATCTCCTCATCCAAATCCTCATCTGATCCCTTGCTACTCTCCACCTCTCACAACCTGCATGTCATTGTAATGACTGGCAGGATTGGATACTGGGCTGGGGCAGGAATTCTGGATCCTGATGCTTCTGGTTGGGATGGCATCTTGGCCTGTGCTGCTGCCACTTCTCTCCTTGTTGGCATTGGCATCGCTGCTGCCATTCCTCATGCCTTTGCCACTGCATTCCTCATTTGTTGGCCACTGCCATCCCTGCTTTCTTGGCCACTGCCATTCCTGTTCCCACTACCATTGTTGTTCCAGCTGCCATGGCCATTCCAGTAGGTGATGCTGTTCCTGCTGCCACTGCTGCTCCAGTAGCCATTGCTGGTCCAGCTCCCATTGCCGCTGCCATTGTCAAGTTGGTTGGTCCAGCTAATGTGGATGCAGCCCCTGTGATGCCCTTTTTCTCATCAAATGTTTTCATTACCCTCTGTTAACCTTCAATAAACCTTTGGTCCCCTGTCCTGTCTGACTTTGACCATGCTACCACAAATCCCCACAAAAAGGCATTACAAACATAACTTAGATTGCTCTGATCTCTATGTATATATTAGAATAAATTAACTTAACCTCTTCCTCAAATATATTTTCTATTTTGTTAAAATTGTCAGTAGATAAAAAAAGAAAAGATTTCATCATTTCTATTAAAATCAGTAAGATAAAAAAAGAAAAGATTTCATCATTTCTATTAAAATCAGTAAGATAAAAAAAGAAAAGATTTCATCATTTCTATTAAAATCAGTAAGATAAAAAAAGAAAAGATTTCATCATTTCTATTAAAATCAGTAAGATAAAAAAAGAAAAGATTTCATCATTTCTATTAAAATCAGTAAAATAAAAACAAATCTTACCCACAAAAAGGCATTGACCCAGAAGACGGCCTGCACATCTTCTGTGAGAACCTCTCTTTGCCACCCAAATAACCTTTTCTACAATTCATAAGTGCATAGTTGGTCTGATATCATGCTGATCCAGTCACAAGCATTGATTTTCTTTCCTTCATCATGGTGATGATACTTCCATCCCAAAGTCCATTGTGGATGGCCTGTTCAATCTCGCTGATCTGGCTGAGGACTTGGTCATGTGTAACATTCATGATGGATGATAGGTTGGCTGCAGCAGCGGGGTCGATATTGATATAAAAAAGAGTGAAATGCTGAAGATCAACAATCATGTGTTGTTGATCCCTATACAATCAATATATACAAACAAAGTGGTGTTCCCATTTTGAAACTCAAACCCAGCTTTTTGAGTATGCCAAAATTTAGTAGCCAGGTAGCCTTAAGCTAGCTTGGCTCTTCTTGTTGAGGAGGTTGATGTAATGTAATAGTATTTTTTATTCATTTTTAATGTGTGATTGATCCCTAATTAAACAGTTATAATTTCAGTTACCCACCAGGCAATGGAGGCCTATTCCAAGAAGGTTGAATTCAATGTGCATATGGCACATGGGAGGGTAAAATTTTCTTCTTTTCAAAGTCTTATTGCCAGCAACCTAGCCCTGATGGCATCCTTGGGCCGATGCCAGCTCTGCCAAGATGCCATGTACTGGAACCTCACGAATGCCCTTCCTACTGCAGCCCAGATTAGCGCCATCCACATGATCCATGTGATGAGCAGGAGTGACACTCACCATATCAACCAGGACCTCAGCAGGTATACTCACCCAAATGTTTTTCAGGCAGACCTGTCTGCTTGACCAATGCCAGCACAGCCAAGGTGCCATGTACCAGAACCTCACAAACATTCTTCCTACCACAGCCCAGGTTGGTGCCATCCACATGATCCATGTGATGAGCAGGAGTGGCACTCACCATATTGACCAGCAGGTATACTCACCCAAATGCTTTTCAGACAGACCTGCCTTCCAGCCCCCCACCTCACCGGTCATTCAAAAATATGGGCCAAGATTTCAAATGGTTCCAGTAATGGGTACAGCATTGGGCACAATATTGGCATTCCTTTGGCCAGACCAGTTGGAAGTCCATTTGGAAATGCATTGGTTGGCAATGCATTGGGCAGGTGAAGGGTTATTCAAATCATTAGGATAGTGCACAGGAGACACTATCGCTCGCTTTGATTCCTTCTGCAAATTTTACTATTGTTGTTCTTTGTCTTCTACTGAGACACATATAGTAAATTTACTGTGCAAAGTTTACTCTTCTTCTCCCAACAACCTGCATAGAGACAGATTCTTGCTGAGCAAGGTGGTCAGCTGTTCTGCAGGCACATTGGGCCAATGTCTGTCCCTGATTCTTGATTTGAGATGATGGGGGAGTCATCTGTTCAAATGCATTCTTCATGGGGGTCTGGCAATTACCAAATTATTCTCCAACTGCCGATTCTATGTCTGCCGATTGCACTGTTGCTGATTGTATGTGTGGTAATCCTACCACTGCTGATTGTCAGTGTGCCAATCCTACCACTGCTGATTGTCAGTGTGCCAATCCTACCACTGCCAAATGTCCATGTGCCAATGATAAGTCCACTGCGTGCTATAAGGTCTGGAGAAGGATCTAATCATATATACACATTACAAGATGCACTCCGAACCACTATGAACGCCACTAAATCAACTTTGAATCACTTTCGAGCAATTTTGCACAATTTCACACTGCTTTGAACAGCTTCGCACAATTTTGCACAATTTCACAACACTTCCAATGACTTCATACTACTTCAAACAATGTTGGCTGCCGTATAGCTGTTTTAAAACCATTTCGACTTGCACTGCTCAACCGGAGTGAGCCATTTCATCACATATCACGTGCCACCAGACACAAGGAGAGACTACAACAGACTTAGAATGCAATAAGTGCACTTTTATATTTCAATGATATATTAAGGCAATAGAACAAGAACTCTTACTATACTGGGACAATGTATGTTTCACTTATTATCATTTCTCATTTGTTTTATGTTTTACAATACCTTTATTTGCTGTGCATACTGCCTCGTGTTTTCCACATGTTCTTGTTTCCTTTTTAGTAATATCTCTCCAAATTGTATATAGACCTGTATTAGTTACTTAGAACAGAAGACAAGCAATGGGGAACAGAGACAAAGTTACCCTCTCCCTCATCATCTGATTTAAGAGCCATTCTCTTGAGTCTTAGCTCGCATCATATCTATAAGTTCTGCGAAATATTGCAAACTTCTTCAAACTCTCGTATTCGCTCCTCGACTCATCACCTATCGTCTATCGCTGTCCGAAAACCACTTCCCACTCGTTATATTTGCTCCTCAACATACTTCAACATTAATACGACATTTTCAAACTTCTTCAAATATTCTTTGAACTATTTTGCACGTCATTGAACCTATTTCAAACTCTTTTGGACAACTTCATATGCTTTCACAGACTATTCACACCATCTCTTACTGTTTCATGTCCATAAACACAACCTTTGGATATTAGCAGTGATATTGAGTACCACCTCACACCCTTCCTCTAGCCTGTGTTATATGTACTACTTAGGCCTTTTAACAAGTTTTTGGTAGGTTTCCAGGTTGAGTATTATCACTGATCCTACCACTGCTGATAATCTGTCTGCCAATCCTACCACTGCTGATTCTACCATTGCTGATCCTGATGCCAATCCAACTGTTGACAGTTTCAATACCTTCGCCCTTGCCCTTGCGATAGAATCCTCTGTTGGAGGTCACCTGGACAGTTGGAAAGGTTTAAAATATTGCAATCTTTCTTGAGTTGAAGTGGTGTTGCCTTCCAACCGTGATGGATCAAGTGGGCATGGGGCATCATTTACATTGTAATTTAAAGGTGATATGGATGTAATGGACTTCTTGTAAATGTGTTGAGGAATAACATACTCTGGTTCACCATCACCTGGACCATTAATTGGCTGTGGTTGAGTCACACCAGCTGTGCAGAGTATGTACATTGTTGTTTGATTGACTTGAACATAGCTCAATTGAACTGGGTCCATGATTGCAAGGAATCCAGGGGTTCAGAGATGGGTGCCTGCTCTGCTCTTGATTGTCAGTACAGTCATTTTTGCTTTTGTTTTGCTTTCACCCTTTGTCTGCCTCTTGATTGACCTTGAAGCTTGGCATTGGCATCGGGAATGGCATTGGCATTGGCATGCAGGCTGGTGCCAGTGATGGACTCAACATTGGGTATTGCATCACCATTCCATTGTCCACTGCATTTGGAAATGTGTCGGGAAGGTGGAGGGTTAAATCATTAGAATAGTGTGCAGGAGACACTCCCATCACTCACTTTGATTCCTTTGAACCTGAATGCTCTTTCAGGGCCCTGCACTGTTTGACACTGCAGAACATGGTCAAAAAGTTTTCTATGATGCTCTTGTGCATGTTCCATGTGTCTCTGAATTTTAATCTTCCTGGGAGATATTCAAGATTGATGAATAAAGAGGTTCAGTCAGCAATTGCTTTGAAGTAATGGTTTGTAGCATGAGAAGTTGTCATACTGTAATGCTGCCCAACATACAACATAAACCATTGCTCCAGCTCTTTTTTCTCATATTGTGATCATTTCCATGGTGTCAACAGGATGGGGAACACATCCTGAGTCATCAAAAGTTGGGTTTGTGGTGTGGTGGTGTTAGGTTGCATTGCCAACCTTGAGGCAATGTCTGATGCATGTAAAGCCTTGACATAACTCACAAGGTTCTGCTTGAGCTCTGTGATATGATCATGATAGGCATCCAGAAATGATCATGCAGGGGTGGCCATTAAAGAGGTGACATTTTCATGACTGTAATGGGCATTGGCATTGGCATCACAATTAAAGATTTGACTCACATGTCAATAACCATCAAACCATTAGGGGCAGTATGGGCTGTAAATGCCACAGACAGCACTCCAATTTCTAACCAGTGTTGTTGGGTACTCTCCTCCACATGCTTACACAGGTTTTTCTCTGCTAGTCTGTGAAATGTCAGTCACTATCAGCATCAGCAGCAGCAATGGCATTGATGTACCTTTGCTTTGTCTGCTCAGGATAACCTTCCTGCATCATTTTATCCTGCTCAGTCTCAAGGATTACCTTTTCCTCTGCTGTCATGTTGTTTAGAACACTCTTGATGGCTGGCAGTTACATCTGGAACCATCCAGGTGTACTTGTGGTGGCATTCTCAATACCTAGCAGGTTTCCAATCTCTTTTAAAACTCAATCCTGGTATAAGGCCCAAATGGCTTCTGATTGCTTGACTTTGAAGTTGTTTGATTTGCATAAGTAGCCCTTCATCATTTGCCAATTGTTTGAAAGCCAGGTTGTTAGTTCCTGGTGATGTGATCAAAAATAGAACCTTCACATGCTTCAAGTTGATGGTTCACCTTGGCATGTAGGTGACTCTGCTCCTCATCCATTGGGGCCTTCTCGATTGACACCCAGTAATTGAATATGGCAGGGAGAATATCACACTTGAGTATTTGCAACTGGCCAGCTATTGATTCCTGTAATCAGAATGAATCTTTATAAGGCTCAATGATCCTCCACTCTTTGACTGTATATCTCCCCTTGCAATACTGTCTCACACCCAGGTTCTCTGATGGCTCAGGCAGCATTGGAGGGGGATTGAGGAAAGGATGATTCTTGTCATCATCAGGCATAACATATTATCAGCACAAGGATAACATGAGGATCACATGAGGCCAATAGTACAATAAATAGTCCATTACTGCAATCAATTCCTGCCAATCATCATGAGCCTGACAAGAGCTCCTGACAAGAGAAAGAGAAGATCAAAGAAAAATGCCTTCCTGCATGCAGACCATAATGATGCAGTCGATACTGTTACACATGTAGAAGTTGAAGTCAACATGAGACATGGACCAAAAACAAATGCATATCAAGGTTCCCTTGCCTCTAGTTACAGAAGAATATGGTGAATCGAGTTTAGCTGGTAACCATGACAATCCAGGTCTTGCTCCAGAATGGAATATGCAAGAATCTCAGGTGGCTGATGACCCAGTTCAGCCATGGATCAGCATGGTCAGTTTCTGACATGGATTGACTTATTGAGGCTCATATACAACTGATAGAGACAGAAGGACCATGTATTGCATTTTGTAGGATTAGTGGATGAATTGCTGCAAGCATCCCTGGCTCAGCAGGCATGGTCCATTGACAACCAAGTTTGCAACCACTGTCAACTGAATAAATGGGCAATTTGGAGATGTGTTGATTGTTCACTAGGAAGCACACTTTGCTGGACATGTATGTGCATAACACACAGGCAGAATCCATTCCATCACGTTGAATGCTGGACTGGCATGCACTTCCACTGTGCTGAGCTATGGGAGGTTGGCACATACCTTTTGGTCCAGCACCAGACAGATCAGCCAATTTGCAATGCTCTTAATGTTCAAATGAAATATCTGGAGACATTTGAAGAGATGAAGGATAAAGCCAAGGCAGAGTCAGCCAATTATTACTTGGCAATGGCTCAACATCATGAGTTGGCATCAGGAATAACAGAGAGTACAGTAGATGATGAGACTGGGGCCAATGCAGCCTTTTTTGATCACCTTGATGCCCTTTGGAATCAAGAAAAGGGCAATAATGATGTCAATGACAGCTTACAAGACTTTTTTTATGGCTATGATGAACATGAATTTAAACATGCTGATGAAGACATCCATGGGTTTCAACCATGTTTGCCTGAATGATGCATGAGGACCGATGCCCAGGCAACAACCATACTAGCAACTGCCGATCCTGAGCTGACCACTGCACTGCTGACCGCTGATGCCTTGAACAACAGCTATATCCATGTGGTGCATATGATGATAAGTCCACTGCACAATCTAAGGTCTGGAGAAAGTTTTCAATCATATTAACATACTACAACAGACCCTCTGAACCGCTACAAACACTATGAAATTGACTTCAAATTTTTTTCGACTTATTTCGCAGTACTTTGAACTACTTTGAACTACTTTGAACTACTTTGAACTACTTCGAAATATTTTGTGACACTTCGAATGACTTTGTGCTACTTCGAACAACATCGGCCGCCATATAGCTGTCTTGAAACACTTTCAATATATGCTGCACATTTGGAACAAGCCAATTCACTGCATATTGAGCACTACCAGACACGAGGAGAGATTACAAGAGATTTAGGATGCAATAAGTGCAGTTTTATGTTTCATTGATATATTGAAGCAAAAGATAAGTACTTTTACCATATGGGGGCATGTATCTTTCAATTATTTATTATTTCTCATTTACTTTATGATCTACAAAGTCCTCATTGTTTGATATTCACCTCATGTTTTACACAGGTTTTAGTTCCCTTTTTAGTACTATCTCTTCAAAAATGTATATAAACTTGTACTAGTTACTTAGAAAAGCAGAGAATCAGTTACCCTCTCCACTACAGCAGTTCTCTTGAGTCTTACCTCGCATTGTATCTCTGAAGTTCTGCAAAATATTGCGAACTTCCTCAAGCTTTCGTATTCATTCTCAACTAATTATCACCTATCGCCACTCAAAACCCACCTCTTAATTGCTATATTCATTTGTCAAACATATCTCGACACCAGTCAAACACCTTCAAACCTCCTCAAACTCACCTGAACAACTTCGAACCCATTTGAACCTATTTTAAACTACTTCGCATGTCTTCGAACCAACTTCAAACTTTTTCGAACATCTTTGTATGCTTTTAAAGACTATTCATCACATCCTTTACCATTTTGCATAACTAAAAACAATGTTCTGGTATTAGCAGTAATATTTAGTACTGACTCGCATCCTTCCTCTAGCCTGAGTTATACTTCATAAGCCTTTTAACAGGTCTTTGCTAGGTTTCCAGGTCGAGTATCATTATTTTGGAGCCCACCACGAGGGGTTTCTAAATCATTTCATCATCTAATCCACCTCGAATCTCCTGGCTTAGGCCAACACAAGCTCAAAATCTTAGAATCGAGACTCGCCACACCTTCAAATCCCTTGAAGAATTGGGGGATATTCTAATTCCTGTCTCTGATGCCAAATCTACACATTGTCGTCTCTTTCCTTCACCTATTTCCTTGTCTCCAACCTCATCATCCTCTTCTTCCTCATCATCTACTACATCATTCATTATTCCAGCCACTTCAGCATATCTACCATCCTTCACTCAGGTTCTAACTCCTTGAATCGGTACATCTATGGCCACCCAAGCAACAATGCTAGCTTGTGGACATTCCACAGCACCTAAATTTGACCCTACTCAACCTCGAGAGCTACGTCGATACTTTAACGAGCTCGAAATACTCTTCATCAACTGTAATGTTATGGATCCTGAACTTATGAAGAAGCACACCTGTCGATATGCCAATATTGATACGTCCAAACTCTGGGAATCAATTCCTGAATATGAAACTGGCACTTCATTTCAAGATTTTGGCATCGCAATCCACAGACTATATCCTGGTTCCGATGACAATTGAAAATGGTCAATTTTGGACATGGACAAACTTGTTGGTGAACAACTTTGGATGGGTATCTTTAATGCGAGTAACTTAGGACTATATTACAGGTCATTCTACAACATTATGAAGTTCCTACTCTCTAAAGGCCGAATTTTGGAGGCAGAACAAAGTAGAGCATTCATTTGAGGTTTTCAGCCAGGTTTATGGTTACATATTGCACAACGACTCGAACTAAAATTTCCTGACCACTATCTGGATGATGCCTACCCACTCAATGACATTCACATGGCAGCGAAATTTGTTTTAAAAGGATCAATTAGTTCGAATTTGGCATTGTTACAGTCTTCAGAAACCTCAGCATCGACTTTGACATCTTTGACACAGATCAAATTGGAAGACTTATCAGCGATTCTCAAAAAATTCACAACCACACTCATCATGGCTCTAGCAGGTTTGAAACCCACTAATCCTCCTCAAACTAAGGGTGGATTTTGCTCAGACCAGCTCGAAAATTTAGCTTGTGTCTTTTGTAGACTCACTGGTCATTTCATTAGCGACTGCTTGGTTTGCCAGTCCTGTATCAATGAAGGAAAGTGTAAAAAGAACAGCAAAGGAAAAATTGTTTTTCCAAATGGACGGTGATGACACTCAACCCAGAAACCCAAACAAAACCTACTAAATGGCTTCGGATGGTATAACACAAGTCAGAGGAAGGATGTGAGTTGGTACTAAATATCACCACTGAGACCAAAACATAATGTTTAGTAATGCGAAATGGTAAGGGCTGTGGCGAATAGTCTGTATAGGTGTACGAAGGTGTTCAAAAGAGTTCGAAAGAGGTTCGAATATGTGCAAAGGGGTTCGAAAAAGATTTAAAAAGGTTCGAAGTTGCGAAGTAGTCCAAATAAGTTTGAATAAGTTTGAAGAGGTTCGATGTGTACCGAAGAGCAATTTTAACAAATGTGAGGTGTTTGTCGAATGGCGATAGGTGATGGGCGATAAAACGAAGAGCAAATATGATAGTTTTGAATAAGTTGGGAAGGTGAGGGAGGCACAAGTTATCAAAGGGGTCAAAGGAGAATGGGTGGTGTGGCATCAGATTATCGCTGGAAAACTGGTGCAGAAGAAGGTGGAGATGGAGGTGCTGGGTAGGGACATAGAAATGTTGGAGGAGATGCTAGAGGAGTAGAGGGGTTTTTTTTTTTGATGTATATCTTTTTGAATTTGAATTTCGGATCTTCTGAGTCTCGAAGAGTAGTGATAAAAAAAGTGAAAAGAATAAGAAAATAAGGGAAGACATAGTTATTTGTTTTCAAAGTTGCAAAAGTCTTTGAAAGGATCTTTGTTGAGGTTCGAGGGTATTCGAGGCTTTTTGAGACGTTCGAAGTCGATTTCGAAGAGATTCGATGAAGTGCAAATGGTCATAGGGTATTTTTGAGAGAGTTCGGAGTCGAGATCGAGGAGAGCGAAGGAATACGTGGGCGCATAAAGGCGAAAGCTGTCGAAGCTATTGCGAAGAGTGGGGAGCATAGTAAAACATGATTGATAAATAGAATGAGGTCAAAATGCAAAAAGAGAAAGAAAATAGGCAAATTTGATTGATGTCAATAATACTAGCCATGATTGTAATATTTGAGTCGAAGGACTGGGCGAATCGAAATCACACGAGAGGTCGAGGGGTCGAAAACGAGGTCGAGGCGATATTTGTTGGTGATAGATGTAATAAAGTGTTTGGCAATGAGAGGGAGGTGAATGTCGAGGCGATGATTGGAGATATATGATGCGAATAAAGTTTCGGGTGCTATACTGGATTTCAAAGGTGAATTTGAATGCGAATCTAGTGTCGAGGGCAAAGGCGATATCGAAATAGGTGTTGAATCGAAAGAGGGCGCAGATAATGAGATCGAGGACGAAAATACTGGGAGTGGTGAGTGGCAAGTCGAGGTTGAAATAAGCAATGGAGGGGGTGAATGCAATGAGGATATTGGAGGCAAGATCGAGTTCAAAAATAATGAAGGTGCGACTATCGAAGTGGATGGGAGTGGAGCTACCGAAGGCGAAGATGATGGAATTGGAATGGACATGGGCGATGAAGCCGGTACAATGCAATAAAGACCAGGAGGTGTGACATGACAATTTCAAAGTGCGACATTCTCTTGTTCGAGTGCAAGCTGTTCTTAGAGGGCTAGTTCCTGTTCGAGTGCCGCGATACAGGCTTCGAAGTCATTCAAATCATTTGAGCTATAAGGTATACTGTCCGATGCTAAACTCGATGTAGTCGAAGGTGTGATATCGGCGATGAATGAGGTCAAGATGGATACTTTGGGTGCTGATTTGCTTGAATTTGAAGCTGCGATAACCAATGCAAAGTTTAATGCAAAATTTTCGAGGATGTGCGAAACATCTTTGAAATTGATCGATGTGCTAGACTGTAATATATTCGAGGTCGAAATCGATTGCTGGGAAATGGAGTACAAATTCAAGGATGCTATAGCAAACTTCGCAGCGTCGTAGATGTTGTTCAGCGTATATGGGTCATCAGGATAGTGATCAGGGAACTTTACTTCGAAACGATCCATTGATAGGTTTACTACATGCTTTAAGGTCTGGAGAACATTCCCACTAGCATCGAGACATTATAACACACACTCCGAATCACTATGAATGCCACAAAATCGACTTTGAACCATTTTCACATGATTTTGCACTATTTCGGACAACTTCGAACTACTTCCAACTATTTCGTGACATTTCACAACACTTCAAATGACTTTGCAGCACTTCAAACAACTTTGGCCACTGTATAGTTGTCTTAAAACACTTTCGATACACGATGCTCAACTAGAGTGAACTATTTAGTTGCATATCGAGCACTACTGGACATGAGGAGAGATTACAAGAGACTTAGGATACAATAAATGTGGATTTTTGTTTCATTGATATATCAAAGCAATAGAACAAGAACTCTTACTATACTTGGACAATGTACATTTCACTTATTATCATCTTTTCGAAGTCATCCGAAATAGTGTGAAATAGTGCGAAATAGATTCGACATCAATTTCATGGCATTTGTAGTGATTCAGAATGTCTGTCGTAATATCTCGATATGAGTGGAACTGTTCTCCAGACCTTAAAGTGTGTAGTGGACCTACCAACAGTTCACCCCTCGAAACATTCCTGGTTGCTTTATCAAAGACAGAATCGATGAATGAACTCAACAAAATCCTTCGACTACAACTGCGTCATCACTCATGTACAACATCGCATCCCCAACAGCTACTTTGACACCACCTAGAGGCATCTACCAGGTTTCCGAACAATCCACAACACCTGAAGATCACATCGCAAAGCTCAAACAAGAGATATATGCTTTGTGAAGTGGTAGGGCCTTTGCTAAGACTAATTCGAGCATACCAGCAGTCCCTGTCTCCCCAAACACTGTGGCAGTCGAACAATCGACTCCACAAGTACCCATGTCATCCATCTCATCTATGGCAACAAACCTACCAACCTCGCCTTCAGCATCATCTATGACTTCGGAAACAACTTTGCAGCCGGTTATTCATCCTTATGCTACTGCAAAAAAAAATTCGTACCTACCACCACACGAATGAAACTTCGGATCAACTGTGAAAGATAAAGCCAAAGATGGTCCTTTTCACTATACCCAAGTGCCAATTCAAAAGGATAAAATCATGGAAGATGTTTTCACTTGTTCAATGAAGATGCCAATTATTACACTGATGCCTGAGGAATTGTTGTCTCTATCACCCGAAGTTCATACAAAATGGAAGGAACAGGTCACTCCACATCGAATTCAGCAGTTTGAAAGAAATAACGCCATGAATCTGCTTAACAATGAGATTTTCATAATTGATGATCCATTCAAAACTTATATTAACAGTCTTCGACCTGGCGATATTCCAGAACCCTTCATTGCTGGGAAGGAATCCCATTCGATTAGGTCAATTATTATGAATGTCAACAGAAGGAATCTAGTTGAAAGCGTCATAGACCCTGGCTTTTCGATTATTGCAATGTCCAAAGAAATTTGCCACGAACTTGGCCTGGCTTATGATCCTTCAATCCACATCCCACTCCAATCGGCTAATGGAGGCATTGATAAAAGTTTGGGTTTAGCACGAAATGTGCCTTGCAAAGTGGGGAGTATCACGCTATTCATGCAAATTCACATAATTTGCAACCCAGCCTACGATATCTTACTTGGTCAACCATTCAATGTGCTCACTGAAAGCACTGTTAAAAACTACAGGAATGAAGCTCAGACAATCATGATATATGATCCTAATTCAACACTATCATGCGTAATCCCCACAATTCCCCATTCTAATCACTGTCGAAAAAAATTTTGCAACTAGAGGATGAAATTTCGGACATTGACCAGTGCACTTTCGTTATCTTATTCGATCCCTCTAATTTATCTATCACTATCAAATGCACTGCAAATTTTCCTGATATGGAGTCCTCAAACTCCTCAAAATCCATTTCTTATTCTTCGATCCTTGTGAATTTATATTTAACAGCCAGTCATCAATACGAAACATATTTATTGACTTCAATGGCAATGTCTACACCTTCTATGCCCATTATCAACTCCTCATATCCGATTTTTGTGGCATCAAAAAAGAAATACAAACCCATCACACAAAAAATTTGCCCAGTTATTACTGAGCTACCCGACTGATTTCGCATTATTCGAACAATTACTGGCGACCCTCTCGAAAACATGCCAAAATTAAATTTTTATCCACTGTTGTTTATTCCCACTTCATGATATACACTCGAATGTAAAGCTCTTATCGACAAGAATCATCCTGGTGATTTTCTATGGCCAGAGGAATGAAAACTTATGCACGATTTTATTTGAAATCAGGAAACAGATTTTGCATGGACAGAACAAGAGAGAGGAAGCTTTTGCTCTGACTTTTTTCCTCCTATAGAGTTCCCTGTCGTTCCTCACACTCCATGGGTTGAGCAAAACATTCCTATACCTCCAGGTTTGTATGAACAGATATGCGAGATGCTGAAAAAGAAGATAGAAGCGGGAGTATACGAACCATCGAACTCTTCGTACTGATCACGATGGTTTTGCATTGCGAAAAAGGATGCGAAATCACTTTGAATTGTCCACAGTCTTGAACTGCTTAACCAAGTAACGATCCAGCACTCAGGCATCATACCAATATCTGAACATTTAGCAGAACAATTTGGGGGATGATCATGCAGAGGGATGTTGGATCTTTATGTAGCATTCGACGAAAGGAAAGTCAGAGAATCATCTCACAATCTGACAACATTTCAGACACCGTTCAGAGCACTTCGCATCATTACCCTACCCATGGGTTGGACAAATTCTGTCCCTATCTTACACAACAACATGACATTTATTTTACGGCCCAAAATTCCTCATATCACCATCCCTTACATTGACAACACACTGGTTAAGGGTCTGAAATCAGAATATAGAATGATTGGTGGATCCTACAAAACAACAATCCAGCTATTTGACACTTTGTCTGGGAGCACTTCAAAAATTTAAATCAGATAGTCCAGCACATGAAGTATTGTGGAAGAACATTTTCAGGTCCAAAACTCTATCTTTGCATCCCCGAAGTAATTGTTTTAGGGCATCAATGCAATATCAAAGGTTGTATGGCCAACCCTACTCGAATCGCAGCTGTTAGCAAGTGGGGACCATGTCAAAGCCTCACCAAAGTCAAAGCGTTCCTAGGAGCCATTGGAATTTGTCGTATCTTTATCCGAAATTTTGCTCAACGAGCTGCAGCACTGATCCAGCTCACTTGAAAAGATGTTCCTTTCAAATTCAGAGCAGAACAAATAGCAGCCCAAGAAGATTTGAAAGCAGCTCTAATCAATTCCCCAGCGATTCGAGCTATCGATTACTCATCTCCAGCCCTGGTTATTCTATCAGTCGACACTTCGAACATCACTATTGGTTTCTTTCTCACTCAATGCGATCCCGAAAACCCTCGAAAACAATATTATAGTCGATTCAGATTGATTATGCTTAACCATCACGAATCCTGATTTTCACAGCCAAAACTAGAACTTTACAGTCTATATCGCGCTCTCAGAGCACTACGATTATACCTAATAGGAGTTCGAAGGCTTATCGTCGAAGTCGATGCACAATATATTAAAGGCATGCTTTTGAATCCTGATATCGCACCTAGCGCTGGCATCAATCAATAGATCATATCCATCCTAACCTTTCACTTTACATTAGTCCATGTTGCAGGGACACACCATGGTCCTGACAGACTTTCGAGATGCCCCCCACAAGATGACGATGTTCAGCTCGACAACAAATATAATTTTGGAGACTGGATCGACCACCTTCACAGTTTCATACATCAAATAAATCCTATTACAACCCGACCATTTACTTCGCATTGAATTTCAACCCTCTCCCTCTTTTTGAATTTCAGTAAGGGGGAGGACCTCACCTATAATGATGTCCCACGATCAAATAATGCAAAAACAAATGATGAGAGACACAGAATATGCTACCTTTATTCGATATTGCACTGAATTCTTTTTAGACTTGGGCAAACTATGGAGAAAAGACTCCCAAGGACCTCACAAAATCATCACTCCTCCAGAACATCATCTCGAAATCATTCATGCAGCTCACGATGACATCGGACACAAAATGGTTTTCGCTACTAAATCAGTTATCGCCCTTCAATTTTGGTGGCTGAACATGAAAGCCAACATCACATGGTATATTTGAACCTGCCATCTATGCCAAATTTGACAGATGCAAAATGTTCTAATTCTGCCCACAGTTGCCACTCCAGCACCCCTTTTTGGCAAAGTCTATATCAACACGATGCAAATGCCACCTTCGAATGGATTTAAATACATCGTACAAGGTCGATGCTTACTAATGACCTATCCAGAATGGCAAAAACTTTGACATGAAAATGCCACGTCTCTGGGCGATTGGATCTTCAAAGACATTATTTGTCGATGGGGCTCGCTATACGAAATCATAACTGACAATAGCGCTGCATTTATTGCAGCTATGGAGTATCTTTTGAAATGATATCACATTAACCATATTTGAATTAGCAGTTACAATTCGCATGCCAATGGACTCATCGAACAAGCCCACTTCGATGTTTGACAATCCTTATTCAAAGCTGTCAATGGAGATCAAGTGAAATGGTCAGCAGTAGCACACTCAGTATTTTGGGCAGAACGAGTCACAGTTCATAAACACATGGGTTGTTCTCCTTACTTCACAGTTACAGGAGCACATCCTCTAATACCCCTCGACATCTCCAAGGCAACATACTTACAACCACCATCCGATTCAATCTTATCGACAACCGATCTCATAGCTTGATGAGCCATAGCATTACAAAAATGATCAAATGACCTTGAAGTGTTATATTCAAAGGTCTATGCATCTTGAATCAAAGCTGCAAAACACTTCAAACTTGCTCACAAACATACGATGTGCCACTACAACTTTGCGAAAGGAGATTTAGTGCTACTTCAAAACATGCAAATCAAGAAGTTCCTCAATCACAAGATGAAGCCATGATATGTCAGCCCTCTTATCGTTATCGAACAAAACTACGGAGGGGCTTATATTCTCTGCGAACTCGATGGGTCAGTACTACATAGATCTATTGCTGCATTTCGTCTGCTACCATACCTCGCTTGAAAATCAATTTCCCTACCATCAAATTTCCTCGATATCAACTCCGAGTGCCTCAAACAACTTCAAACAAGTACAAACTTTGACAAAGATACCTTCGAAGATTTTCAGGACATCAAAAATGAATAACTATCCTCCCTTTTCTTTTTTGCAATTACTTACAAAGATTTCAATTGCCTCTAGTGTATGATACAAGTTGCAATATTGCATCATAGCGTGGTCATGCAAACTCCAAAGGGTTTTTTGGCTATGATGAACTACTGAGCCTTTTCCTAAAAAGTCATTTTTTTTTGTTCATTATATCTTTATTTCTTCTTCACCTTACTTTCCAAAGACATTTAAAGATAATTTGAAATAGAGCAACAGAAACAAAAAGTTCTACTCTTCCAACATCTCCTCCAATGCCTCTACCTCCCTCCCCAATACCTCCATCTCAACTTTTTTCTGTGCCAATTTCGCAGCAATCAAGCTACGGTGCACAACACATGGATTATCAATCCCTTTGATCCCTTCGCCAACTTGTGCCTCCCTCTCCTTGCCCTTTGACAATCACTTTTTCTGTTTTGATTTGGGCATCGATGGGTTGGATGGCCCCATGACTTGCTCACCATCTTCGAAGGGGCTCACGACCAGAATTCGACGCACTACGAAGTTCGAAAACCAGTTAGTAAGCTCATCAAAACAATCTCAAATATTTTTCATACCTTGTCTAGGGTGCTAATCTCATTTTGCACTTACAAACTTCTTTGCTTCGCCTTTTAGAAGGCCTCACCTTGACAACCCTGCCCAGTAACAGCCTTGCACCTCCTGGGTGCACTTAGAACACTTTGCGGTGCCCCACCTAACAACACACCATGGCTGGGACTTGAACCCAGCACACTGATCGCACTATGAAAGTATTTAGCAGCATGAAAAATTTTTGAACATAAAAGAAAACACTTACTGGACCTTTGAAATCGAGCAACTTGCTCATTTCGACTGGTGCCCACTTCACAGCTTCTACCCCCATGACCTCCTCCTCCTCATCATCTTCGCTCTTGACCTCGACCACCTCTCACTTCGCCACCCTCAGCACGGGCAGCTCATCTTTGTCCTCATTTTTGTCGTCCTGGCCTCCCTCCGCCCTTTTGATTGCCTTTAATTCAGCCTCGAACTTTGCACTCTGCCTTTTCAAGTCCTCCTTCAAAATCGTCTTTGCACGAGATGCAGCAAGAGCCACGTTTCGAGTGTCCGCCAATGCCCTCCTCTGACCCTCAATTCCCATCCTCTTCACCTCCTCCTGCTCCTCTCTAACCCACTTTTTTTCCTCCTCCCTTCTCTAGTGTTCTATTTCCTCAGCCAAACGCATGAATAACAGTAACCCACCCCATGAAATCCATTCGCATTAAGCCATGGGCTTAAAAACCTCGAAAACTTCATCAACAACCTTTCAGATGGCTGCATCGCGCTCCTCACCTAGATCTTCAGTGAGTTCATCATATTCTGCCTACATGAAATGTTTTAGCATCTTTAACTGTGAATCGATCAGCGACAGACATACCATTTTCGCACAAAAACCCTTCCCCCACAGTTCGAAATCCGAGTCCTCAGCGATGCCACACTCAGGCATTGATTTTGTGTATTCGAGGATTTTAGCATTGCGTTCGATGAGGAGAGACATTATAGAAGTAAGAGTTGATAAATGTAGGAGGTGACATGGAAGAATGAGCAATATATTGAACCTTGCTAATTTCCTCACCCTGATCACGCATTTTGCATGTGACTTTGATCAGCTAACTGAAACAGTTAGAATTTTAGTAAGGGGGAGGATGATAGGTCCACTGGATGCTCTAAGGTCTGGAGAAAGTTTTCAATCATATTAACATACTATGACAGACCCTCCAAACCGCTACAAACACTACAAAATTGACTTCAAATTCTTTTCAACTTATTTCACACTACTTTGAACTACTTTGAACTACTTTGAATGACTTCGAAATATTTTGCAACACTTCAAATGACTTTGTGCTACTTCGAACGACATCAGCTGCTGTATAGCTGTCTTGAAACACTTTCAATATACGCTGCACATTTGGAACAAGCTGATTCGCCGCATATTGAGCACTACCAGACATCAGGAGAGATTACAAGAGATTTAGGATGTGATAAGTGTGGTTTTATGTTTCATTGATATATTGAAGCAAAAGATAAGTACTTTTACCATATGGGGGCATGTATCTTTCAATTATTTATCATTTATCATTTATTTTATGATCTACAAAGTCCTCATTGTTTGATATATTGCCTCATGTTTTACACAGGTTTTAATTCCCTTTTTAGTACTATCTGTTCAAAAATGTATATAAACTTCTTAGAAAAACAGAGAATAAGTTACCCTCTCCACTATAGTCGGATTTAAGAGCAGTTCTCTTGAGTCTTACCTCGCGTCGTATCTCTGAAGTTCTGTGAAATATTGTGAACTTCCTTGAACTTTCATATTCATTCTCAACTCGTCATCGCCTATCGCCACTCAAAACCCACCTCTTAATTGCTATATTCGTTTGTTGAACATATCTCAACACCAGTCAAACACCTTCAAACCTCCTCGAACTCACCCAAACAACTTCGAACCCATTTGAACCTATTTCAAACTACTTCGCACATCTTTGAACCAATTTCGAACTTTTTCGAACATATTCATATGCTTTTAAAGACTATTCATCACATCCTTTACCATTTTGCATAACTAAAAACAACATTCTGGTATTAGTGGTGATATTTAGTACTGACTCGCATCTTTCCTCTAGCCTGAGTTATACTTCATGAGCCTTTTAACAGGTTTTTGCTAGGTTTCCAGGTTGGGTATCATCAACGAATGGAATACATACCTTAGCAATGGTTACCTGCCAGTGTCAGGGAGAACACCAAATTTCCATGGACGTAGTAACCAGTAACTTGCTCCCAACCAGCTTCACCAAAATATGCACTCATTTCACCATGCAGATTCTAGACCATTTCTGGCTCTGTAATCTGGAATTGAAGACATTGGCCTATCAGTTTTACCAGCTGATTCAGCACATAACATTGTTGATGAGGCCTGCCAAGGTGGTCAACCTCTACCATGAGCTTTGGTGCATGTCCTGCTTATGGCATTGGATAAAAAGATTGAAGTAGGCAGGGTATGGACACAATCAAAAAGATCCATTGAATTCTGAACCAGGATCACTTGCCAATTATTGTCCAGCTGTTAGGAAACAGTCTCCTAACATGCCTATTACATAATACTATTTTTATTTTATTTTATTTTATTTTATTTCACCAAAATATGCTACCAAATGCCTATACATGCATTATTTGTCAGCATGGAAATTTTCTATTTACGCGCAGCAATATGTACGCGCATGTGCATGTATGTCCATAGCAACATAGTACACCATATGTAACATAGTATATAACCCTAAAATAAATACTCAGTTGAGTTCTCTTAGGTATTCCATCCACAATAGTGGTGCAAAAAGACTATTTTGGCCAACTATTCTATTTTTAACCCCATGCATCAAAACCATCAAACCCCCCATCACGTGTGCATGCCTCACTGCCTTCTTGTAGGAGGGCCCGCATGGTCCAGCTAGCAGATTACTGGGTGTCGCCCTAATACCAGCCTGTCCTCAAGCAGGCATAAATATACCAGAAAATTGGAAGGATGATGTGAACCAGTGGGTGGCTAAATACCTTGATTGTACAAGTTGCATCTGAAATAATACTCTCAGATTTGTTTTTAAATGCATATTCATGGCCAACAGCAATTTCAAAGCTGACTATGTCCAGCAGAAAAACTTTAATGCTGATGTATGGCTATGGGATGGAGCTAGGACGGCCCAAAATTAGGCTGAATAGAAGCAATACCTCCAAACTGCCATAGAATGATTCACAGTAAGTACACTTCACTTCACAGTGGCCAATGCCATAACTGCTGCTGGTGCCACTCCCGATGCTGGTTCTGACTGGGATACACAGGTTTTTAGAAGGCTCCATGTGAAAATAAATTCCAAGCCATTGTAAACACTTTTTTGGCATCAAAGGCATGTGATAGGACTAGAGTGGCAGCCATTGCATGTGCACAGCATGGCTGATATGCACCCAATGCACTGGTAAACCTGTTTCAGAGAGAACAGCAAAAATGACTTTGTCTTTCTCCAAGCCCTTAAAACTACCAGGGTTGACCATCAACAGGGAGTCATGCTCATTTACAACATTGTCTGCCAATACATCATCCACATTCAGGAGCATATTGGTGCACATTTGCCAGCCAGCTTGAGTATTGACCAGGCCATTGGGCTTTTGCATGTTTATAGCCACAAGGATGAATGCTTTTTTTGCTATGCTCTATCAGGCTGAAATGCTTGATGATCATGCTACAGATTCAAATCACCAGAAAATGCTCAGCATGACAGTCACACTGTGCTCAAAATCTCAAGAAGTTCTTGAGATATCTACAAAGCTCAGCAAGCATTATGCAGAACTGACAGCAGCTTTCAGTCAACAGGCAGTCAAATGATGGGAGGATGAAGTCACCACAGCAGAAATGCTAAGGCTAACAGATGTCAGGGTAATGGATATGAATGCCACTCAGGGATCACAACTGGCATCAGGAATGGGAATAGGACCAGGACCAGGAACAGCATTGGGAGCAGCATCAGGAACAGAAACAGCATTGATACTCATTCAATTGGCAGTTGAGCAGTGGATTGATTTTGCTATTGTTTTTGAACAAATGCAGTGGGTCATACTTCCTACCAAGATTGATGTATCACAATCCCTCATTGATCTGCACCAGGATTCAATTATGAGACAAAGTCTTTCACTTGGTAAGGCACCTCATGCTTCTGACATGCAAGCTGTTGAATGGGAAAGAGAAGCTCTCACATCTCATATGGTAACCTTAACACATTTACAAAATGCTGCCAACATTGCCAAGCATGACATTGTTCCCTCCCAAATCACCCATGACAATGAAGCCAAATTTGAGAACTTTGATGACATAGAACCTTTGGATGAAGAGACTCCTGCTTCATCTCTTCTGGCCGACACAAGCATTATTCCAGTTGAGCAACAAGTATACATCCCACATGATGGAGAACTTGCTAATGTGGAGATTAACCTCAGGAAGAATCAGGCAAGTCAACTGCTGCATCAGTTGCAGGAGCTTATTGCTGACAAATCATTTCAATATTCACACATCATCCAAGCAGCGCTGAGAAAGGGAGTTCACACCTGAGCACAAGCCGTTGTCCAGGATGTGGTTAACAAAATTGCCTTGCATGCCCAAATGTATAACCATTGCTGATGCCAATGCCACTCGATTCTATGAATGTAAATGTAATTTGTGGCCATCCGTATTCATTACACTAACAGTTTTATCAGTCAGGAGAGTACACTGGCTTCGATCATGGGCTCAGAGAAACAGATGGAGGGAGGAATTTCTACTGGTCACATATGAAATGCAGTAAACTGTGCAATATTTCATCTATCACAGCCAATGGTGGCAGTCAGCCTCATGGTCTGAGAATACCCTTCCTGGCCCACTAATGGCTATGTAGTGTAATGGTAATATATGTCTGTAGGCTCTGAGCTAGTCGTGAGGCTATGGGTTCAAATATTGCTGGTGGCACTATTTTGCTATGTTCAAATAATCTGCTCAGATGAATGTGGACTGTCCTTGCTCATCCGACCTGGTTGATCACAGACATGGACGGACAAAATCCGCAGAATCCAAGTAAAATATGTGGAGTCCATGTTAGACTGCACAGATCTGTATGGACTATCACACCTTGTTGCACAGCTAAAATGGGTGATTTTACGGATTGCAAATCTGCACGGAGTCCATATAATTCCATGTGGATCTGTGCGGAACATATGGGGCAGTGTAAAGACCTCGATGGCAGAGTGGAAGAAGAAGGCATCATTTGCAGTTTCATCTAAAGATCTTGATCAGTATGTCAGAGATACCATGCCATGATAAAATATAGACTAACCTTCAGATGGCCAGGGCTTGGACAACTGCTGAACAGGTGCTCCCATCTTTTGCTGACACGATGTATGAGTGGTTAAATGCAAATATTGTCATACTGGCCATTATGCCACTTGGAGCATCAAACAGCAAAACCATAATAAAATCATGAGTAATATCTTTTCAATAAACATTTGACTCACCTTACTCTAGAGTTCAGTCCGACATGTCGAAAAAGATGACCAAGAAGCTCTTGCCTCAGTTTGATCCTGAAGGGTGGGGAAAGTTACAGGACATGATGCTGGAATATGGAAAGGCATATTTCTGTGAGTCAGTTTGAGTGGTCATGCACAAAATAGCTCACCTAATATTCCTCAATCACACCAGCACCAGAAGAATGTTCTTGTTGTGTTGTTAAGGGCTTAGACATGTTGGATTCTGCAGGAAAATAAGATGAAGGGGTCAGCAACAAGTGTAGTTTGGGCAGGACCAACAACAATTCATCCTCAGGGAAGGCCAGTGAATTTGTTGACAAGCCTGATGATGTGGCCAATGTCCAACACCCGATTGGAGATAGCAAGGGTAAGTCTTGTATTTGATTCAAGGAGCTATTGTGCTGACTAAGCATGCACATGTTCCAGTTCCACAGTCTATCGCTGATGCTCCAATAAATGAACAGACAACCTGTCTCCAAGAATATAGCTGCAATGCCATCCGTGGAGAGTCAGACCACCCCCCCCAATTATATGCATTCAACCCTCCTTCAACTCTTTTGATAGACTCATCTTTTGGCATCCTATACAACAATCAAGGTTTAGCCAACTGGAGCAATATTAATTGGGATACTTCTCAAGTGGTTATTGGGTGGCAGGCACAAGGAAATGTGCAAAGTGATTCCTGGTTCGATGGCATCCTCAACTCTCTCCTGAATGTTGGTCTGCAAAATGCTAATCCAACATTGGGGGCCCCACAGCCAGCATCCACCATCGCCCAAGCAACTTTCCAAGTGCCACCAGTGCCAATGTCAGTGCAAGGCATGCCAACAATGGAGATAAATGGTTTCTTATCAGTAGCGCCACCACTGACAGTGGTCCAGAGCCCACCCATGGTCAATCCTTTCTTGTTTCTACTGTTGCTAAATACTGATGCCTTAGAACTTCACTCACAGGATGTGTATTCACCCTTGCTCTTGCCACCAGGTGTCGTTCCCATCGACAGCATTAACACCCCTCCCTCTGCTCCTCTTATGGGGACCATTGTTCCACAGGCTATGCCTCTACTTGCATTCACCCCTACCCAACTGCCTGTCATTCCCATTGGTGGCATTAACCCCCCTCCCTCTGCTTCTCTTATGGGGACCATCATTCCACAGGCTATGCCACTGCTCACATCCACCCCCACCCAACTGCCTGTCGTTCCTGTCAGCAGCATTAACCCCCCCCCCCTCCACTCCTCTTTCAGGGACCATCGTTCCACAGGTTCCACTTCTGCTTGCATCTATCCTTGCCCAGGAATGTCCTCAGCCACCCAACAAAACTACCCCATTACCTGCCAACCTATTGCTTGGTTTGCTGGATGGAAAGGATAATAAAGCTATCTGAGATGGGGGGAAAGGTGGTGGAAAATCGCAGGCAGGTAATTCTGGGAATACAAGAGGAGGCGCAAGGAAGAGAAAAGTGGATGATGCTTTGGTAGGCATGAAAGACAGTGCCACATCAAAGTCGAGGAGGAAGCATAACAGCAAGACTGCAGGAGAGGCAGCTATGATGGCTACTGCAGAAGGGAGCAAGGCTGATACACTGGCAAGGGAGGCAAAAGCCATGCAGGATGCAGCAATCAAGGCCGCAAAGGCTGCTAAGGAAGGAAGGGAAGCAGCGAAGCCAGAGCAGGCGATGAGGTCAGGTTGTACATCCACCTTACCTGATCATCTCAAGCAGGCAGGGTATGCACCATCGAAGCAGGGTTCACAAGCAAAGAAAAGTGCATAAGTCAGGCTTTTCCCTGGCCTTCCAAGTTTTCTTCCTGATTCCCATTAAAATACACCTTCAATTGTCTTGTCTGTCTTACATAATTGTATCTACATTTGAAATGTGGAACTAAATTTGTCTAATCATAAGGTATAACATAGATCAGTAAAGATGGTGTGCATGGCGAAAATGAATAGGTGCTCGGGAAGGATGTATCACAACGTAGTGGGTGAGGGGAATTGGGCCCCATTGCAAGAAGAGGTCCAGTGCACAGTGGAAATGGGGCAAAACACCATGTTGGCTGTGCATGTGGGTGAGATGGTGGGTGAGACAAAACCAGCTGCAATTGCAATCAAAAGGGTTGCGATTAGTGATGATGACATAATGGGAAGTGCTGAGAAGAGTTTCGAAGTCATAACACATCCGAAGGTCACGTGTTATAATGCAGCAGGTGAGCAGGGAGTAAAAATCAAACACATTATAATGGGAGGTCAAGGGGCTAAATTGCCATGGGGAGTGTTACATCATGATGTTATGACTGAAAGTATTTCGGTGAGTTTCAAAGTTATAACGCATAGGAATCACTACCTAAAGGAGGCATTATAACGCCTGGGTACTAGTAGGGGAAACTGAACGACGTTATAATCGGAAGGAATCATCGTTGGAATGGACGCATCATAACGCCTGGATTGATGGGGTACTGGTAGGGGAAATTGAATGATGAAGGAATCACCATTGGAAGGGATGCATTGTAACGCCTGGGTCGACGGGCGCCGGTGGGGGAAATTGAGACCGGAAGGAATCACTATCGAAAAGGACGCGTTATAACACAGAGAATGGACAAGGAGAAAGGCTGAAACACGTTATAACGGGAAATATGGCGTGGGTTGGAATTGCTATCGGAGCATGAGGGATGCATTATAATGCTGGGTGGGGAAAATCGAAGTACGTGAAAACGGGAGGGTGAGGATAACAAGATCATGCACATTATAATGCTGGGAGGGGCAGCAGAAGCATGCACGTTATAATGCTTAGACGGCGATGACATGGGTTATAACATAGGGGTAGAGTCGGCAAGTATAACTGAGGTGCATTACAACAGCAACAGTCAGAGAGGGAGAGGGACCGTTATAACATGTGCAGGCCTACAAGTTCCTTGACATCATAGTGGTTCATTGTTACGTGGCCTCATGGATTATGTGGGGTATGTTACAAAAGTACCACATGGATACCTGGCTCTTGATGGGCGTCAGAAATCTCTTTGATTGGATTATATATCACATTACGGCCTGTGTACTTAGTATATGACTCTGCAACCTGAATCTTCATTTTGTGTCTGGCCCCGGCCCTCGGATTACTGCTTCATTTCAGTTTTAAGAGTGAGGTCTCCTGTCCATTCATAGAACAACTTGATAAACTATACAGATAATATATTGCTGACTATCCAAATTTGACACTGAGCAGACAAGAAGATAACTTGGTATGGGGATCCATACTTTCTACCTAAACTTGAAGTCTACTCCCGAGCTCTCACCCCTCACACTTCCTCACCCCACCTAATCCTGACCATATCCATTGTCGCTTGGAGCACTCGGAGAATTGGAACCTCCAATAGAAGGAACTTCGATTCCGCCGAACAGCGGCGCGCCAAGTGTGACTCCATTGGCAACAAAGAGGACTGCGAAGAGCAAAGCGATGGCCTGCATGATGGTACCACAAGTTTTCGAGAGTGGGTGAGCTATCATCATATCATTAGTTTAATGCAGCAGGCCTGATATGAACCCTTCAACTCGACCTGATAAAATACGCTAAATACGCAGTACGGACTCGATGGCTAAGAACATGAAACAGGCAGCAGATCAGGGAAAGATGCAGAAACGAAAAAAAACAGAGGCATACAACAGAATTAGGATGCTGGAACAATTCCAGAGAGGCAAGGTTGCAGACATGTTTTTATAGGGGACTGACCTACAAAACTGATCTGTCGGGGTATGCGACTTACCAGGGAATGGTGTCAAGGGATGTATCGGGGTACGCGACGTACCGGGGAATGGTGTCAAGGGATCTATCGGGGTACGTGATGCACCGAGGAATGGTGTCAAAGAATAGGACCTTCGACCCCCCAAAATGCCTAATCCCAAAATTTCTGTGCAGATACAAAAAAATTAAGGCTGTTTCCCTGGGTTTTTATCCTCTTTTATCTGCACTTGGGATCAGGCATATGGAAAGATTATTGAAATTTTTGTCCCAGGTAGTTAATTTGCTACACAGCCTTGTGCTAGTCATCATAGCCTTCCTCCAAGGACTTTCTCCATTGAGCGTGAGCATCAACAACCTGGTATATCTCATTCCAGTACTGCACACTTCAGAGTGGTAGGCGTGAGTTTCTGTATGATGGATCCTCAACAGATAAAGCACCATCAAGAAGGGCTTGTCCAAACTCCTTCCTCATTGCCTGTACAAAACTCTGTGGTGGCAGAGCCCTTGTGGCAAGTTGTTGGTGTTGGTATTTCACTACGGCTGGTACAACGGACGTTAGTCCCTTTGGTGATAACTGATGGGACTACAAAGTATGTACATAGAACTTATATACTACTATATTAGCTTATGCCACAGATGACACAGCAAGCACAGCGATGTGCAGCACTGCCCCCCCAAATAGTGGATGTGCTGACCACACAGGATTTCCAACAGTTGGATGTCATCGTTTGGAGGAATGGTAAAAAAGCATGTTGTGGCTGAGAGATGGACCAACCCATAATGTTCTGGTAATAATTTGCAAGCAAGAAAGTCTTTGACAGTTATTTTGTTGTCTGGGAAAGCATAGCTGTAAGAATCTTTTGGTATGGACAATTTCTCCTCACAATAACCCTCCAAGTCTGGAAATTCGAAAGAGTTTGAAGGAAATTTCTTCTCTTTGCCAATCCATCGCTTCTTATCAAATAGCAGTGGGGTCGAGTGAACTTCTATCACATACTTGTCATCCATTTTAGGGGTTTGGTGTATGCATGAGAAAGATGCAAACAGGCAACACCCACCTGTGCCAAGATGAATTAATATTGCTATTGACCCACCATTGCATAGGACCCTGAATAATACCCTTGTAGGCTATTCCAAAAATTCCAAGATCTCAGAGGATTTGTCCAGACTCAATTTCGTGATTTTGTCTGGTCTGGAAGTAGCATTTTGGACTTTCTGGAAGTTTTGTCTGGAATGTGGAAATGGCCCCTCCAGATTTGTCCAGATTGTGGGAAACAGCCTTTTCAGAGGCCCAAAACTGCAGGCATGTACTCTAAACACATAGTATTGCTTCCAGACAATAGAGGATGGCAAATTAGCCTATGATAAAGAGTAAAAATTTATTCTTTATCTTCCAATTCATTGTCAACTACCCCATTCCTTTTTTCCCCCTTTTTGACAGTTTCATGGCATCCTTGAGTTTGGTTGCACCATTGTCAAGATTTTTGAACTGATTACTGTTAGGAAACAGCCCCACCTAATAAAATTTTATTTTATTTTATCATGTTGAATTATGAGCATGTCAGTAACAACACTGTACAATATATGTAACATAGTATATAAACCTTAAATATACACCTAGGGGACCCCAGTTGTGTTTTCTTAGGTATTCCATCCACACTTGTGGTGCAAAAAGCCTTTCTCAACCAACTTGTCTATTAATAACCCCACACATCAAAACCATTAAACCCACCATCATGTGCACATATCCTGCCCCCTTCTTGTAGAAAAAAGCTACATGGTCTAGCTAGCAGATAGTGGGTGTCACTGTCAGAGTTCAAGATCGCTACTACCAAGGTTGGGACTTGGTCAGGAAAAGCACTGGACTTCCAGTCAGACCCGGTCATCGGTGGTCAGAGGGTTCAGAGGTTCCAGGCAGAATCCACCAGGCTGTAGCAGGCCAGGTGAAAGGAGCCAGAGTGGACTTGGCTTCAACTTTCTTTACTGGCTTCTCCACTTTCACAGCATTTTTATCCCATGACTGTCCTCCACGAGTTTCCCTAAAAGTTTGCTTCTGTTCTTCCTTATTGGTCATGATTGGAACTTCCCTATTAGGCATATCCTCATCTTCCACTTCCTCCATCATAACAGAATACTTCCTTGGACACTCTTTCTCTTTCCTTTCCTTCTTCTCCTTTTTTACTTTTCTTTCATATACATTACATTCTTTGGGCCAACGAGTCATGTGTACCTTCCCAGCTTTCCAATCAATTTCTGGGTTATGTTTTCATAACCACAAACATCCAATTATTAGATTGGTTTTTCCAAGGTCACACACCTCAAATATGGCTCATTCCTGATGATCCTGATACTGTAGTATCATTGTCACCTCCTCCTTAATGATTTCTCTATGATTAATCATACCACCAATATTGTACACCATTATAGGTTGCAGTAGTTTATGCATGCTAATACCATTTCTGGTAATTTAGGATTGATTAATAAATAATCTGGTAGCACCACTGTCAAGTGATGCCTCCACATTAATTGCTGCATGCATGTCCACTGTCTTCAATCCTACTGTCAAGCTGATTTCAGGTTCTATTCATGCAGAGTGAATAAAGAATTTAGGGATTTTCAAAAATAAGGCTGGGCAGGAAGCTGCTGAACTGCCATGCTAAAGTGAAAGCCCTGCAAAACCAGCTTGGCACATCATATAAGGATGCCAGTCATCGTCTCTACATGGCCAAGGTCAAAAAGCTGGAACAGCAGGATGTCACATTGAAGACATATGCAACCTTGAAGGAAAGGATGGAGTTTAATCTGGAATCATTCAAATGCAGGTTCTCAGAAATTCCAATCAGACTGTCATCCCATGAGCATGACAATGATGCCAATTCCCCTGCCGATTCTCACAGATTTGATGCCAAGGCCATGACATTATTATTGTATCTACATTGAACATTGCTTTGTGTGCTGTATCTAATGATTAAATATTGCTGGTACCCGTTTGCCAATGCTGGAATGCTGAATGCTGACCCCAGCCCTGATGTTTGCCGATGCTGATGCACTTTTTATGTTAATGCCCTGTTCGAGACCGATGCCTATTCTGATGCCCAATGCCATTAATGCCGATGCTGTTGACCAATGCCAATGTGTGTGTTGACCAATCAATTCATTGGTTAAGATGTCTGTACAACAACCTACCTGTTGTATTGATGAAATAGTGCAATCCCAGGTGCCTGATGCCAATGCTGCTGCCACTGCAGCTATATTGGGTTGCTGACCCAATTTTGCAGGCCTTCACACTGCAATAAATGAATTATTGCATAAACATGGCTTTTACTGAATTTATCATACACCAATTTGCATGCAGAATCCATGCAGACTACACATCAATTACTACATAAATGAGATTAATTTTAAATTGGCCATACCTGTAATGCTGATCTTGATCCCAATGCTGGTAAGGCTGCTGCCACTGCCTGAAACTATTCCATAGGTTACTGATGTCTGCATTAAAAATATTACTCTTCAGTCTAGCAACCATTGTAATAGTGTATTCATTTGTTACTATAGTAGGTACACATATATATATTAGAGTGTTTGACAGTATATGTTTGATAGACCATATCATTCAATATATTGTAGCTTACCTATGTGATCACTTTTGGCAATGATCCCTCACTCGCCCTAGACATTATAATGCACCCTTTCAACATCATTTTGGCAGCGATTCCTTGCCTAGACATTATAACATGACCTTTTCAACAACAATCCCTTTAAAGTTATAATGCTGTTCCATCCCTATCACCCACTTGCTCCATTATAATGCATCCCACTCCTCTTGCACACCCACCTCAAGTGTTATATCCCATTTTGACAATGGTTTCAATAGGTTATAATGCTGCTCTCATTTTGATAATTCCTTGCCTCCTCACCCTAGACAATAATGTGACCTTTTTGACAACAACCCCTTCAGAACTATAACACCTGCCCTTTTGAGTCTGCACTATAATGTAGCCCTTTCAATCATAACAAGTATTATAACTTAAATGAATTCCCATTCCTTGCCACCTTGCTATCACAATTCTGATTTGCCCCTCTACATCTGCATTATAACAACCCATTTCGACTCAGAAGTCCAAATCGATCACTCACAGCTTTCATTACTATCGTTAGGTCATCCCAAATTACAACACAAACTGTTCAATTACATGGTCTTGTTGATAGTCACACATGGTTGTGTCTATAGGTTCATGTCTCATCAATGCACTCAACATTTGGACTTGTGGCCACGAATGTTGCAAACTCTCCATTTATGAGTCATAAAGAAGAATTACTGCTCCTTGAAGCTGAACGTCGAATCATCACCATCATCTTCTTCCTCAATCTCAACCTCGACCATAGCAACATCCACTGCATCCTCTTGGTCTTTTAGATGCCTCTCCAAAACTAACACTGCTTGCTGTCATATGGCCACCCAGGAATTCAACCAAGACAAGAGGCATCGATGTTTTGTAGCAGCATTTTTGGTTGCATATGTGGCAAGACATTTGGCGAAATGAGACGATATCAAAGTCTGGTGATGAGGTTGTTGGTCCCACCAATTTCCCTTCCAGGCACAGAAATGGATGGCTCAGCGAATTTCTTTTTCAAGAAGCCATATTTCTTCCTTCCACCTGGCTGCTCTAGCATGACATTTTAGCCATTCTATGCAAAGATCTGTGAGACTGTTAGAGCAATCAGATTTTACTGAGGGTTCTCAAAAACTCACATGCATCAGTAAAATAATTGTTGTTTGCCTCCTTGCTGGTTGTGGTGTACCAAATCCATGACAGGGTCCTGTGGTTCTCACCCACTGCCAATTCCAGGTTGAACAACATTTCTGGTAGATTCAAGTTTTCAGTTTGTCCTCCATGAGCTCTGGAGTCAAGCTGGCCATGACATGTGTTCTCTGATTTTCCTGTTGTTCCTCATTGGTAAGGGCCTTCTCACTCAACCTCCAAATATCATTGGGGTGGAGTTCCTGCAAGGTTTTCTCCCATATCCCGGGTCCTTGTAGTGTAAGTATCGCATTTCTGGCCATAGTATACTTTCCACAAGCAGACTTGATTTTTGATTCAGTGTGTTCTTGAAGGGTTCGAAATCGTATATAGTGGCATTGGCTGGAGACATTCCAGACTTTGTACTGACTAGCATAAGTGCATTTCATGAGCTGGCATCAGAGCTTATTCAAAGCCTCAGAGGCTTGAGTAAAGCGAAGATGGCCCTTGATTTCATGGACACCAGCAACACAAACCAGAGAGCACCTATGTGGCAGAAGGGATGATGGAAGGTAAAGTGGGATGACCTCGGGCATCAACGACAACACTTCTTCCAGTGGTGGTGACAGCTCTGCAATGTATTTGTTGAGTCCTGGCATATATCTCTTCCGAACAACACTGAATTTCATAATCCTTTTCAGCAAATTTGTTTGCTGTCATTGAATCAAAGTCTGTTGGCCCGAAGTTTTAGCTGAGTCCTTGAGATTTACAAGAAGAGCCTGCCTGTGGTAAATCAGTCCATGTAAAGTTGGCAACATTGGTCACAATACAATGCACTGAGTTTCTTCAAGTTCCAGCCCCTCAACAACAAAAGCACTGGGGCTACCATCATCTAGGCTCAGCATTGCCTCACCCTTATCCACCTGCTCATGCTCTTCCTGCAACAGCTGGTGCTTCACCTCAGCAAACATGACCTTTATTTTTGGAATGTGATTTGCATGTGACATCCCAGTAACAAAACAGCTTACTTTGTTCTGGGAGGTCATAAGAACATGGCAATGCGTGGTTGAGCTCCCATTTCCAGACTTGTATTTTCCATCCAGCAATGCATGCTGCATGTTCTGCTTTCAGACTTTCTGTAAAAGCTGAAAGTGCTCAGTGATGAATAATGGCTTGTGGCAAAGCATGCGACATCTTTCAGAGGAGAAGTAGAAGCTTATTTTATCAGCTGGATCAATCTACATGATTTCAAGATTACTCATGCAGTGCAGTCATCTTTTGCCAGTTGGCATGGTTACAAAAATCATCAAGAGTGTCCCACCATCCACCAGGCCCCATCATAGAGAAAAATTTGGCTATACCATTAAGCACAGACCAGTTTCATTCGACTCCTTCGCCATCTGTTCACCCTACCCCCAGAGCAAAGTTGAATGAGAATGAAGCCTGGGATTTTCCAGTATGGCTGGAAAGATGAAATGAGGAATGAGGAATTTTACCACAGTTGATGGAGCTAAATGGAGCCACTCAGGCATGGTGGGAGCATTCATCTGAGAAAAGAAATTAGTGGCCTACTGGCAAGCTATGTCATACAAAGAAAAGATCAATGCTAGCATCATTCCCATGGTGCTAACGAGGAATATATAATCCATATTTGCATATCTGAAGAGTCACAGCCATTAGAGAAGAGAATATATTGGGCAGGGCAATGGAATTGCATACCATTCCCCTTTCTGAAGGTTTCCCATGCCATTTGGCCAGTATATCTCCTGATGAGCACAGCTTACTGAGACTATACCAGTGGACTGCAAGCCTTTTAATTGTTTATTATTGGCCCCTGACAACGCCTGAAAGCCTGCACAATGTGAAATCTTAGGAAGTTATTATTAGTATTAAAATGACAGGAAGAACATTATTGTAAATGCACCTCATCTCAATCAGCAAATTGTGAAACATAAGGCTCATTCTTGATGAATGTTCTCCATCCAGGTCCTAGAGGAGTGTCAAAGTTCAAGATCGCTATTACCAATGTCAGAACTTGGTCAGGAATACACCAGACTTCCAGTTGGACCTGGTCATTGGTGGTCAGAGGTATTAAGTGGTTCTGGGCAGAATCCACTGGGCTGTAGCATGCCAGGTAAAAGGGGTCAGAGAGGACTTTGCTTCAACTTATAAGAAGTTGTGCCCTTCTCCTCTTCAGTTGTCCAATTTCAGGCAGATAGAGTGTGGATATCTGGTGGGTTTCTGGACAGAGGGCAAAGATAGAATGAAGCAGAGATTCTGGGGTGAAATGAAGTTGAGGGGAGTCCAGAGATTAAAGGTTTAGTTCAGGAATAAGTCAAGGGCAAGTGAAGGGTTGATATTAGGCAGAGGATAGGTAATATAAGGAAGTTACAAGTAATTTGCAAACTCGAGACTAAAGCTAAGCTATGGGCACTTAAATATCGAAGGCCAGAAGAATAACAGATAGTATGGAAGTTTACTAATGGTGATAGGTCCATTGTGCACTCCAGGGTTTGGAAAGGGTTCCAAACGTATTGACACATTATGACTTACAATCCCAACCTTTATGAACCCTACAAATTCAACTTTGAACCAATTTCAAACTATTTTGAATGACTTTGAATGACTTTGCGACACTTTGAACATCTTCAAATAACTTCACACCACTTTGAATGACATTGGCCACCATATATCCATCTCAAAACCCTGTCGATACACATGGCATATCCAGTACAAGCTACTGCACTGCATATTGAGCACCACTGGACATGAGGAGACACGACAAAAGACTTTAGGATGCAATAATGGTGGTTTTGTGTTTTAATGATATATTGAAGCAATAAGATAAGCACTTTTACTATACTGGGACAATGTACATTTCAATTTCTCATTTGTTTTATGTTTTACAAAAGATCCTTTATTGCTGTGCATACTGCCTCATGTTCTACACATGTTATATTTCCTTCTTAGTACTATCTCTTCAAAATGTATATAAACTTGTACTAGCTACTTAGAACAACAGAGAAAAAGTTACCCTCTCCACTATCGTCTGATTTAAGAGCCACCCTCTTGAGTCCAAGCTTCACATTGTATTTCTAAGTTCTGCAAATTATTGCAAACTTCTTTGAACTTTTGTACTAGCCTCTCGACTTATCACCTATTACCTATCATCACTTGAAAACACTTCCAATTTGTCATATTCCTTCCCTCAATATTCCTCAAAGCCATCCCTATTCTTTCCATACTCTTTGAACATCCTCAAAACTCCTTGAAACTACTTTGAACTTCTTTGAACCCCTTCAGACATCTTTTGAACCTCTTTTGAACCTCTTCATATGCTCCTAAAGACTATTTGTAACATGTCTCACCATTCAACACCTCTAACTATGATCTTTAGGTAACAGTGGTGATATTTAGTACCAACTCGCACTGTTTCTCTAGCCTGTGTTATACTTCTTAGGCCTTTTAACAGGTTTTTGTTAGGTTTCTGGGTCGAGTATTATTAATGGGTCTTGGTAAGTGTCCATGACCAGAATTGGTAAGACTGTATTAGGAATAAAGTGAGTAAGCAAATGATTACTAAAGCATGTGACAACTTGTCTGATGACTAAAAGGTGCTGCAGCCAGGATGCTGATGGACAAGGTTGGAAAAGAATTTGAAAAGAATTGGGAGTTATTGGAGATCTGAGCTGGTGAAATGGGTCTTGACAAGGAGGATCTTTCTGATTATCTGTATGCAATTCCTTTTGTTTGAAATTTGCATTCTCCACTAAGAATAGTGCATATATCCATCTAAAATTGCCAATCACAAAAAATATCAACTAATCACACAAATTCAAGATGGACCAATCTTCAGGTAAGGCATTTTCCCAACCTTCCAGGAGATTGATATTGGGATGTGGGCATGCACAGCAAGGAATTGAGAGGCCACCTCAGCATGTTCCATCTATCCCACTTGGATCATGACTGTGGCCAGCACATTTTGTCATTTTGATATGACACCATTGGTGAACCATCAGCATCCATTGAGCAAGGTGATCCTTGGTAATCATCAACATCTCAGTTATGCAAACTGCAAGTAAATTGGTCATGCTTACTGGCACATACAATAATCCATCGCCATGGATCATTTGTTCTAAGCCTCAATAGAAATCTGTTGGAGCAATCTGGCCTTGGAGATTCATGGTGTACAATAACTGAAGAACAACCATGGATGCTGCCAATTGTGGCTCCAAAGGTGTTGATGACAACCAACCAGCCTTTAAAAGCTGTCCATAACTGTCAAAGTGCCATTGCAACCACAGAAGTTGACATTGAGCACATGGATGCCATTGATGTGAAGAACAACAAAATCCTTGTGACCTGGAGTTTGGAAGGGACATGAGATTTCACACTCATGAACTAGTTGAACACACAGCCCCAAATGTTGGAACAAAGGTTTTTGAAGGAATCCATTCCTCCACTCCTATGTTATTAGTCATTAGTTAAGTTCATGAGTGTATCACTGTAGTAGCATCAGAGTACCTCAAGGAGATGCAATGGTTCATTGCAATGGTGATTGATGATGCAGGCCTTGCAATACTGAGCAAGCCAAAAACAATCCTGGCAGCAGAAAGTCAGATCGGACTGCTGACATCCAGAGCTTGTATAGCATTTGTTGTGTCGTCCTCAGCCATTGAGTATGAGGAAAGCATCTAGGTATTTGTCCCAATACTGCTTCCAGGTGAGTAATGGTGCATCCTTGAGTTGTAGATCAGATGAGGCTAATTTTGATGCAGTGATGAGATTTACATACTGAATTTTGATATTGCTTAGCCTTGGTGCATACCAAGATGTCAGCAGGGTTGGAAATTTTAGCAGGAGTGGCATCCAAATCATCCAAAATAGTTGACTGGCTGTTGTCAATTAGCTCTTGCTCCAGCTTGTTATGCTTTACCACAAGAGGACTACCAGATGCCAATGCAGTGAAGACCTTGCATACATGCTTGGAGGTATTGCTCAAAGTAACGAACTTGAGCTTGGATGGCTTAGAGGGCTGAGGGCTGGCCTGATGTGTTAGCAATCATGACTTTGCTTTTACCATGCTTGTGGGGCTGATAACAGAGAGGACAACCTAATGTATATATTTGCTCGCATGGGGATTCATATAGACTGGTAACTAAGTCAATTTGCATCGTGGGCCTCAATTAGTTCATTGGGATCAATCATTTTCTCACACAGCATCACCTCAAGGTGTTGCTGGATACAGTGCACCCATTTCACCTCCACATCAATAGTACTGAGTTCAACTCCAACCCCAGCCTCCTGGAGAATGGCAGCACTATACTGTTCAAGATCCTGCTAAATCACAGTAAGTCTGGAAATGGCATTTTCAAGGACTTTCTGGGGTTGTCTCTTCCCAGCCACAAGCCATGATGTGGATTGCTTATAGATGCTTTTAAGGTAAGTGGATTGACTTTCACTGACAACCTGATCCAAGTCCTCCACCCATCGAATTGAACGATTAATCCATTTTTTTAGATGGGACTGATTGGGAACTTTGCATAAACCAAACTATCCACAATAAAATCAACACAATGAACTGGTTATATTTATCTGGTGCTTTGCATTTTTTGGGGGTATCAGCAGCCAGAAGTGCTGGCTTGAGGCTAAAATATGAGGTACGATAGTATAATAGAAGCAATCTATGTAGAAAGAGTACACTTACATGGTATTCTGTTGCTGAAGTGCTAGCCTGTTCCATCACCATGAATACAGTATTGCCTCTTTATTCCTATGCAAATCAGCCCAATACAGATAGCTTTTGAACCTTTGAATACTTTTCATAGTGCTGCTTGCTTTTCAGTTGATTAGCAGCTTTTTCTTCTTCTGGTGTCTTGTAACAGTGGGGGAAAGGCATGAGATAATGTGTATTGATGCAAACTTAAGTACAAATCTTTGCTTGATCATTGCATACCTGGTCTGACTGTTTTGTTAAGTCCATTACTCCCTGTCTAAGGTCCAACTTTTTTTCTCAGTTCTTTGTCAAGGCCACATCTGCATACCTAAAATATTCCTGTATGTTCCAACAAATGAGCATTAACCCTAGTTGAGTCTGAATGTCATCTTTTTGCTTGCAGTTGTCATCCATATTTGTCAGTCAATTTCATTGTGGACAACTACAAGGTAGAACATATGTAAAAACTAGATATTGTTTAATAATGAAGTCATGTACTAGATGATGGATAATGTTTCTGCATGAGCTTGTTCCCTTGAGCATGAACTTATAAGCATTCAATGCACAATGCAATAGACTCACTCTCATATCAGCTATTGAGGATGCCTGGCAATCAGCCCCTTCCAGACAACTTACTTCAGACCATACTCATATGCTGCTCTATGCCACTCATCACCATCACCCACTGACAAAACAGGTGGGGTCTCTGTAGTTGCAGGAGAAGTGGCTGTGGCAATGCATGTGGGACATTGCCCAGGGGAACTGCATCACCATTGGTGAGCACCTGCCTCCAGGCTGCAATGGCAGTCACTAACACTGGGAATCTTCAGACATGGACTCCTTTGACATCACAGACATTATCTATGACATCCACTACCTGAGAATAGATGCCTGGAACTACACCTCGAATGACCACATAATGGACTAGGCTATTATACTGGGTTATGGAAAAGTTCACGAGCAGTTCTTCAAGGTCCTATCAGGCACTTCAATATATCAGATATATCAAGTTAATGTGCAGCACAAAAACAAGAAACCCTGTCAAATAATGGTTCTAGAACCTGAGCCTGAATTTGAATTGAGAAGTATGCAGGTGTGGTCTGACACGAACAATAGACACAGTTGATAATCAAGCAAATTCATGTACTCACATGGGTCATATTCCTGCATTCTCCATTACCAATTCCTTTGCAACATGGCATGAATTTCCAAGGCCAAGGAAGGAGATGGCCCCAGGCCACAGGGCTGACAGAACACATTCAGTGGCATAAAACTGGAGTTTCTTAAGTCATATAAAAATTGCTTCATTGATTCTACAGACTGCAGAGCATTCTACATGTTGGTAGCCAAAGAATTCATCCAGCAGTTTGGATATAACCTGGCTATTGAGAACAATCCAGAGCCAGATGATGACAACAATGAGCATACCCCAGATGATATTAATCCCTCGCTACCTGTGGATGAGCAGAACCTAGAGTCTGACCAGCAGAACCAGCTCTATTGTGAGCTTCGTGAAGTAGGGATGGATGTGCTGTGAAAACTTACTATTTCTTGCTTTAGAAGCTTGGCTGCTGGTATTGGTACTGCTACACTGCTAGGAGCACCAACCAATCCTATATCAACAATATTATCAGTCACATCACGTTGACAAGCCTGTCCCACCCTAGAAAGAAAACTGTCATTGGCATATATGGTGATCTCTATAAGATAAAGCTCAAATCAACATTTGACTCACTCTGGGAATCCATAGAGGATTCTATGAAGCCTCAAGAGCAACTTTAAATGTGGAACAAGCATGTGGGAGACTCCTGGGAGAAGGAAACCTCAGAGGTTTGGGATGCCATCATGAACCAGACAGATGAAGAAAATGAGAATGCGATGGCAGCAGTAATTTACACTGCCCCATATGTTCCATACAACTCTGCACAAACGAGCTTTTTATGTTACCATTCTTCTATTTGCAAAGTTGTATCTGGGAATCTTCCATGATTGCACAACCCATGGGTTTTACTGGCCATGATGATTTTAGCACAAATCTGTGTTAATCCACATGAACTATGTGGAATCCATGTCAATTCACATGGACTATGCAGAATCAGTGATAGTCCACACAAACTATGCAGAATCAATGTGATCAAGGTAATAGCTTATGAGTTCCAAGCTTTCCAAACTGTATGAAAGTCATGAAGTGCCTACAAAATAAGATCATGTAGAGCAAGAATTGAACTTGAGACCTCATGCTAACATTGCACAACAAACAAGTATGCTTAACCAGTTGAGCCACAGGAGAATTATCTGTTATTAATATAAAGTTTATTTATGACACTCAAAACTCAAACTCAAAACTCAATTATGTAAATGAGGTGCATTGTTATATATTTAAAATCAAATAAATTTCATTAATAATTATATTTAAAACCTTGCATTTGGTGCAAGAGTCAACAAAAAAAACATAAAAGTAGAAAAACCCTTGCCCTGCAAAATGTGGGGAGGGGCAATGGAATATTTACATAACACTTCTAAACCCCTCGTGTTGGACACAAGGAGAGGGCAACAATTATAAATAAGAAAGGAAAAAAAGAAAATCCCCCCACCCACATAAAACGTAGGCGAGGGGGTAATAATATAAGTAGAAAACAACAAACAACCCCATCTCCACCCCACAAGCAGTTGCTTGCAGTGGTGGGAGGGGATGCTGGTCATCCTGGGTGTTGTTTCCTGGCCTCACCATTGTTGTCATCCTTGTCATCATTGTCCATCATGGTTGACAGCCATGCTTTGCATTCTGGGGCTTCTGGGGCTGGTAGGTGGTGGCGTCATCATTCTCGTCAACTGCACACACTCACAATCCACCCTACGAGCAGAGGCTCACAGGCATGGGGTGTGTGTGTTGTCTGTTTCAGGGGTCTTCTAGTTCAGAGGGATTACACCCACAATCCACTCCCTGAGCAGTGGCTCGTGGGGCTGGAGGTGGGTGGTGTGTCATTGGCTGCTGCTGCTGCTAATGTCATCATCGTCGTCATCATTTCACCTGTGATACACCCCATGAGCAGTTGCTCATGGGGCTGGGGGCAGGTTGTGGGGCGCACCTTACATGTTTTCATCGTGACAGGTTGTCCCCAGTAGTATACAACCTAGAAAGTAGTCGAATAAAGATATGACAAACTCCAATAGTTCCTATGAACACTTTAACTTCAGTAAGGCTTTGACAAGGTCCCCATTTGCTAAAAGCTGTGATGCAAATAGGATTGGCCATACAACCTTTGATGTTGCATCGATGCTCTAAAACAATTATTTTGGGGATGCAAAGGTAGAGTTTAGGGTAAGAAAATGTTCCTCCACAATACTTCATGTGTTAAACTATGCAATTCAAATTTTTAAAATGCTCCCAGACAAAGCATCAAATGGCCGGATTATCAGTGATTGTTTTGTAAGATCTGCCAATCATTCAATATCCTGATTTTGGGCCCTTAACCAATGTGTCATTGATGTAAGGATAGTGATATGAGGGACTTTGGGCTGTAGGATGATTGTAACATCATAATGTAAGATTGGCACTGAGTTAATCCAACCCATTGGTAGGGTAATGATATGAAGTGCTCCAAATGGTGTCTGAAATGTTATTAGATCATGAGATGATTCTGCTACTTTCCTTTCATCAAATGTGACATAGAGATCTAACATTCCTCCACAAGATTGTCCACCAAATTGTTCTGCTAGATGTTCAGGTATTGGTACCACACCTGAGTGCTGTATCATTACTTGATTGAGTGGTTCAAGACTGTGGATGATTCAAAGTGGTTCTTCATCTTTCTTTGCAATGCAAAACCATCACGATTGATATTATGAGTTTGACAACTCATATACTACTGCTTCTATCTTCTTTTTCAGTATTTCGCAGATCTGTTCATACAAGCCAGGAGGTATAGAAATATTATGTTCGTCCCAAGGAGTATGATGAATGACAGGTAATTTTATAGGAGGGAAGAAGTCAGGGCAAAAACTTCCTTGTTGATAATGCTCGACCTGGAAACCTAACAAAAACCTGTGAAAGGTCTAAGAAGTATAACACAGGCTGGAGGAAGGGTGCGAGTTGGTACTAAATATCACTGCTGATATCCAAAAGTTGTAGTGAGAGCCATGAAATGATGAGGCATGTTGTGAATAGTCATTATAGGTATATGAAGAAGTTCAAAAGAGTTTGAAATAGGTTCGAAGATGTGTAAAATAGTTCAAAGTAGTTTTGAGGAAGGTTGAAGATGTCGGACTGGTGTGGATGTATATTGAGGAGCAAATATAGCAAATGAGAAGTGTTTTTTGAGAAATGATGGGCTATGTGCGATAAGTCAAGGAGCAAATAGGAAAGTTCAAAGAAGTTTGCGATATTTCACAGAACTTAGAGATATGAGGCAAGACTTGGACTTAAGAGAACAGCTCTTAAATCAAATGATAAGGGAGAAAATCCCTTCTTCTCTGTTCCCTTGTCTTTTTATTCCAAGTAACTAGAACAAGTACAATTTGAAGAGATAGTACTCAAAAGGAAACAATAACATGTGGAAAACATGAAGCAGTATGCACAGCAAATAAAGGTATTGTAAAACATAAAACAAATGATAAATGATAATAAATAAAACATACATTGTCCCAGTATAGTAAAAGTACTTGTTCTATCGCTTCAATATGTCATTGAAACCCAAAACTGCCATTGATAATACTCAACCTGGAAACCTAACAAAAACCTGTTAAAAGGCTTAGAAAGTATAACACAGGCTAGAGGAAGGGTCCAAGTTGGTACTAAATATCACTGCTGATACCAAATGGTTGTAGTGAGAGATGCACATAGGTAAGCTACAATGTATCAGATGATACGGTCTATCAAACATATACAGTGTATCGAATAATATGGGTTTGGTGGACACTGTCAAATGCTCTAATCTATATATGTGTACCTACTATAGTAACAAATGAATACACTGTTACAATGGTTGCTAGACTGAAGAGTAATACATTTAATACAGACATCAGTAGCCTATGAAATAGTTTCAGGCTGTGGCAATGGCAATGGGGATGGCAGTGGCAGTGGCCTTACCAGGATTGGAATCAAGATCAGCATTACAGGTATGGCCAATTGGAAATTAATCTCATTTATGTAGTAATTTATGTGTAGTCTGCATGGATTCTGCATGCAAATTGGTGTATGATAAATTCAGTAAAAGCCATGTTTATGCAGTAATTCATTTATTGCAGTGTGCAGGCCTGCAAAATTGGGTTGGCATGCTGGTCAGCAACCCAATAGGGCTGCAGCAGCATTGGCATTAGGAGCGGCATTAACATTAGGCCACTATGTGATCAACATCGCCCAGGCATGGTTCAGTGGAGGACTCTATATATATATATGTATGTACTATAGCAATGAATGAATGCACTATTCAATTCTTGCTGTACCACACTAGACATATTAAAAATGTGGTGTACAGATTGGTGACCTATGAGACAGCATCAGACATATGCATCGGCATCAGCATATATATCAGGGCCAGGGCCAGGGTCAGCAATTGGTATAAACATCGACCTTAAAGGTATATATTCTTGGTCTACCAATTAAAGCACCATATATCTATAGGAAGAAAGATATCACTCATTGTCACTAGTGTCCATCATATCATCAGAGCCAGGCAACCAAGTGTCATCAACAAAGCTGAAGTCCACATGACTAAAGATTGGAAGTGTGATGTGAGATGGAGCGGGGTTCTCTATCTCTGAGGTGCTGGGGGACCCAGTTCGAAAACCATCGTTATCAGAATCTGCATAGGGGCCGGTTGACTCAGCCTCTGAATGGGTCTCTGACGATGAGAGCAAAACATCAGCCGCATCAGATGCAGTGGGGAAAGCAGCTGAAATTAGAATCTTCAAGGTAAAAGGCAGCGGCATCAAAGCCAGTTGGAGAACTGGTGTGGGAAGATGGTGATAATGAATGATGAACCTGCCAAGCCATGGCTGCCTAAAATGCAGTAGGCTGATCAGCATCTTCTAATGCATCATCCTCTCCTTCCCATAACATAGCAGCATAAGAGGCCATGGGCTGGGCGAGGGCAGTGTGTGCATCAGCATAAAGATTATCAGATAGATAATCAGCAGTGGGAGTGGGGACAGCATCAAGAGTGGGAGCAGCATTGGGAATGGCAGCGGCATTGGGAACAGCAGCAGAATATGACAAATTATAAAATCCAGCATCTAAAAAATAAATACCAGCATCAATACCGGTTACAGTGGGTGGTGAACTGTAGGCACCAGAAATGCAGGTTGGGAGACTGGCTGTGATCGACCACTCCTTATTCTTATCGTATGCACCATCAGCCAGAGACTGAGCATACCCAGAATGATATTTGGTCTTTGGTGATGGGTTAGATGCCAAAACATCACTCTCTGTGATATCAACACCCCAGGTCCACTTGTGGGAGGAGGGGGGAAGGGCCTTCAGGCACTCAAGTCTGCCTGTGCATGTGCAGATACCAGTTCTGATTGTCTTCATGTTGCCGATTGCCTTGACCATCTCCCAGTGTGTTCCTGGGTGGATGCCACTGCTGCTGCCATTGTTAACTTCCATGGTTCGGACTGAAGCTCCTTGAGCAGGGCTAGCTCATGAAGCTGTTGAAACCCTGCTGCTTTCCGGACATTTGCATTCATGGCAGCCTCTGCTGATGATTCACAGCCATCTACCAAGTCACAGATCCTGCATGCTTCATTGAACATATACCCAATGAGAGCCCACAGGTCAATGCAAGATCAGCAGTCAGCTCGGCCATTGGCAGCATTGTCTGCTGGTTGGCTATCATTGGGTAGTGAGCCAGTGAGCAGAGGGTAAGAGATATACTGGCGATAGCTATCGAGGCATTTATCCATGGTGTCACTGGTAAAAATCTGCCCCAGTGCCAGTTCACTATTGCATCTCCACCAATCACATACATAGGAATCCACCAGATGGCTAGGACCATCAGTGGCAACACCATCATCCAACATGTCCAAGAGAGATGGATGGAATCCAAGGGGTAGGTGGTCCAAATTGACATTAGCAAGACTGTTGGCCAAGGACCGAAGAAGGATCAGCACCTCCATCATAAGGCCAATGGAGGTGCCGATGCCGATGCATGACATGACATACATCTGTCATATGTCAGTGATGTATACTTACTTCCTTTGGGAAAGATACATACAAGCTCGGCATAAAGAACTTTCTGCATCCAATGTTGTTTTAAAAAGTTTGCGTCGTCTAACTCCAACAAAACTCTATGGAATCAGGACTCTGTGTACCAAATGATCTATTGTGTCTGGATTTGGACTTGCCATTTCGGGCCCGGTTGCAAAGCAAAAGGGTTGAAGATTGAGAGAGTTTTGTTTGACATAGTGTTACTGGTCATGGTTGGTGATCAAGATAATCATGTTTAGATGAATCATGTTTACATAATACAGGCCCTTTTCAGTCACAAAGGGGAGATATAATTGGCATTTGCAGATCTAAATGCATTTCATATGTGACCAGTAGACATTCTGTTGGAGCAGACTACATATGCTGCACAGAGGAAGAGATGACACGTTCCTTATAACCTACCTGGGGTTTAGTTAGTCTTAGAGCTAGGGTTTAGCAGAGGTAAGAACACTGTATATCTTCTATAGTACAGGTTCTCCTTATATACATAATAGTAAGGATGTCACATGACTCAGAAATGTGTTTACCACATGTATGCACAGTAAGCACAGTAACATGTGTGTGCTGCATGCATTGCCTCATGTATGCAGCATGCATCAGGATTTAATTTCAACACCCCCCCTCAAACTGTACAGCGCTCTAAGCAGCTAAGTTTGAATCTCGAAAGTAATTCCGAGAGAGTCTCTAAATTTCCTGAATAAGACAGCGCCAAGGTTCTTTGTGAACATGTCAGCTGGATTATCACTTCCAGGAATGAAAACGACCGTGACTTTGTCATTTTCTATGCATTCGCGGGTATAGTGGTAGCGAATGTCTATATGTTTGGTCCTTCTTTCCTGAACTGGATTTGATCCGATAAAGATGGATCCCTGATTATCAGCACAGATTGGTATGCACTTCAGTACATATCCAAGTTCCTGGAATAAGGACTCTATCCACACTATCTGTCGACAAGTGTCAGAGAGAGCCATATACTCAGCTTCTGTGGATGACAGTGCTACAGTTTTTTGTAAACGGGACTGCCAGCACACAATGCCACTTGCTAGAGTAGCAAAGTAACCCATTGTAGATCGGCGTTTGAGAGTGTCAGCTGCCCAATCAGAATCTGTGAAGGCCTGTAGCCCCTTGGACTTCTCACCATCGTAGACAATGTTATATTTCTGGGTTCCCACCAGATAGCGCATGATGTACATCGCTTTGTCTAGATGTTCTTGGCTAGGATTAGCGGAGAATTGCGACATCTTGATTACCGCATAAGCGATATCAGGTCACGTTCCGAGCATCAGATACAATAAAGATCCGATCACAGACTGATATTTTGATCTAAGCATCGCGTTGGGTGTTGCTGTGTTTTCCGATGGTCTGTAACCAGTCGGGAGTGGAGTGGGGGTCGCTTTGGCATTTGTCATCTCGAATCTCTCAAGCACTTTGGCGAGATATTCAGTTTGATCGAGTTTGACTTTGCTTGCAGTCTGGGTGATGTGCATGCCTAAGAATTCTGTGACTTTTTCAGTACTACGGCACTCCCAATGCTTTAGACTAGCATTTTTCTTTTCATCCACAAGTTTCTTGTTCTTCCCCATGAACAAGCCATCATCAACATAGACAAGTGCAATAACAATGCTGCCTGTCTTAGGATCTTTGTGTATGAAAATGCCGGCATCGGAGCTGGCACACACGAACCCAATGGTGCGCATAAATGCCTCTAGCTCTTTCCACCATGCAAGTGAGGCTTGTTTAAGGCCATACAATGCTCAGCGTAAGCGCAATACTTTGCGCTCTTTTCCCTCGAGTCTGAAACCCTTGGGTTGATCCATATAGATCTCCTCATCTAGTTTGCCATATAAAAATGCGGTTTTTACATCTAGGCCGGTCATATACAGTGACTCACAAAACTGAGTCAATGTTTTGCACTTTTTAATTTATTGTTGAATAACTTCCCATAAACAACAAAACCAAACAAGGTATTGGTGTACCGAATAACATACATGATCAGGGCTACCAAACAAACAAAGAATTATGTAATTTTAATCATCCCTCATGGAGATATGATTATTTTAATTCAGGGACTCATTGACTCAGTTTTGTGAGGTGGTATCAATATTATGATAAATTGTAATTCTAGTATTTTGTATGACCTCCCTTGGCCTTAATAACTGCTCCCAACCTTCTAGGCATGCTTTTAATCAAATTCTGACACACCTCTGATGGAATATTATTCCACTCTTCTACTACTCTTTCCCATAACTCCCAAATTCCTTTTGGTGCTGTTGGATACTTTGTCTAACTGGTTCTTGAGGTGAACCCAATGATGTTCAATAGGACTGAGGTCTGGAGATTGGGCAGGACAATCCAGAAGAGTAATATTGTTGTTCTCCATCCATTTCTTGGCCTTTTTTGAGGTATGCTTGGGGTCATTGTCTTGTTGAAAAATCACCTCTTCTCCAGAAATTCCACTCTCCTCCAAGCTAGGCAGCATATGGTCCTTCAAAATGGACTCATACTGGTCAGCATTTATCCTCCCCTCAACCTCTGCAAGATACCCAACTCCATTCCATCCCATACACCCCCATACCATAATGTTTCCTCCCCCAAATTTGACAGTTCCCTGCACCTCTCTCTCAATCAGCCCCTCTCCCTTCTGTTTCCAGACCCACTCTCTCCCATCTGACCCAAACCTGTTGATTTTAGTCTCATCTGACCAAATAACCCTCCTCCAGTCTTCCACAATCCACTCTCTATACTTCTGAGCAAAAGCCAATCTTGCTTTCCTATGCCTTATACTAAGCAAGGGCCTTTTCTTCTTCACCACAGCCTTGAATGAGTTTTTTCTGAGAACTCTTCTGACTGTTTCTGAGGAGACTGGAGTGGGGATGATGCTGTTGATGTAATGGTTGGCCTGAACAGCATTTGCAGCCTTGCCAGTGGTGATTTGGATAAGGATGGCTCTCCGAGAGGTAGATGAGAGCTTAGAAGGATGACCACCAGAGGGGGAATCCAGGTTTGGATGGAGAGCCCTGAGTGTTCTGGATACACTAGACTGGCTGAGGTTGAGTTTAGAGGCAATATTGTGGGTAGAATAATGATTGGAGGCCAGGGAAAGAATGTTTTCCTTCTGAGCAGAGGAGATGGGATGCATTGGAGAATATTGAAGTATGAAGAATGCTAGTCCTAATTAAATACTATAATTTAAGGTCACATCAAGAATCACATCACCTTAGAAACCATCTGTCAAGTTTTTGACATTATACAGTTGGTGGAGCATCAGATTCTAATATTTCTGACTACCCCTCACAAAACTGAGTCAATGAGTCCCTGAATTAAAATGATCATATCTCCATGAGGAATAATTAAAATTACATAATTCTTTGTTTGTTTGGTAGCCCTGATCATGTATGTTATTCGGTACACCAATACGTTGTTTGGTTTTGTTGTTTATGGGAAGCTATTCAACAATGAATCAAAAAGTCCAAAACATTGACTCAGTTTTGTGAGTCACTGTACATGCCCTCTAGAGATGCAAGTGCAAACATGAGGCGTACGGTTTCGTAGCAGACTACCAGTGAGAAAATCTCATCAAAGTCAATGCCTTCGACTTCTGAAAAGCCTTTGGCCACGAGTCTGGCTCGTTTTCTTCCATCCGATTTTACGGAGAAAACCCATCTATTTTTGATCATTTTTCGATCATGTGGAAGATCAACGATGTCATAGACTTGTCGCTTATGAAGAGCCTCTAATTCTTCATGACAAGCTTGTTTCCACTCACGTTGCTGCTGCCGTGGTAGGCACGCAATATCGCGAAATTGGTTTGGAACTTGAGTTATTTTGCTCGATGGTTTGACTGCTTTTGACAACAGCCAGTGAATAAGCTTATCTCCTCCTTCCTTGGTTATCTTTTTAATATAACCTGCTTTGTCCGGTTCCCCCATTGGGTGATCATGTTCTTGATCATTGGAATCGGGCACACTCTCGTGGGGTGCCAAACTCAGTCCAGCAACTGGTTCTTTCTGTTGAGATTGTGGTCGTGTTCGGTTATGATCCAAATCTTGACCTACAGATCTCTTCCAATATCGATCACGTGCAATGTCTCTTTCTATGTCAGAGGGGAGTCACTTCTCTCCATAGGTATTGCCAGGACGGTTTGGGATGTTCCTCTGCCTGCCTGATCGATGGGGCAATTGCTGCCATTCCTGTTGATCATCACGTCTTGGACGAAAGTCTTCAGTGGTTACTGGAGGTGGCAGAGGAGGAGCATCTGTCACATCGTCATGCGCCTTTTGCCCACTTGGTACATCATCATCATCATTTTCTGATGATGGAGGAAGGGGCGGATCTTGTGGCGGTATAGATTCATCACCATCTGTTCCAGATGAGTGGTCATCATCTTCTGGTTCTGGAGGTGGAAAATCACCAAGGTCCATATTGGCAGGAGTTTTAGCTCCAGGACAGCATGGGAACAATGTTTCATCAAATAGTGCCATAGCACCAATGAATATTGCGCCACTAGGTCACATGAAACGGTATGCTTTAATGCCATCTTCTAATCCAAGGTATGTCATCAACTCCGATCGAGGAGCCAATGTGTTTGGACGCTTCTCCTTGGGTAGGTAGACATAAGCACCACAACCGAAAACCTTCAGATTGTTTAGATCTGGGCATACCTTTGTCAGGTCCTCAACCGGTGTCAGCCATTTCAGGCACCTTATCGGGGTTTGGTTGTATAGGTGTATTGCATGTTCAATGCAAAATTCCCACCATGATTGTGGTATACATGCGGTAAATCGCAGGGTTTGCAACTTTTCCATTATTGTCCTAATCGCACGCTCTGCGCGCCCATTCTGTTGGTGAACGTGGGGTGCAGACATCTCTATTTTGATGCCAAAGTCCTTGAGCACTTTTTGTAGCTCACGATCTTTGAACTCCCCCCCTGGATCAACATGCCAGCGCTTGATTGTAGCGCCATACTGTGTCGAAGCCACTGCCCAAAATTGTCTGATGGCTGCAGCATCATCAGATTTCTTTTTAAGGCATTGGACCCAGATATGTGATGTTATGTCATCCAGAAATACAATAAAGTATTTATGTTTATGGTACGATAGTACTGGGAGTTCCTTCAGATCTGAATGTATTAATTCAAAGGGTTTTTCTGCACGTGAATCTGATTTGGGAAAAGATTTTGAGGTCATTTTCCCTTCAGCGCACCCTGGACATATAATTTTGTCTTTAGGAATAATTAAATTCCTTGGGAATTTTATGGTGCTATTAAGCATCTTCCCTAGCGCTTCTTTGGATGGGTGTCCAAGGTGCTTATGCCAAGTCGAGTAGTCTGCGACGTACATTGTCGTGACATTAATTCCCTTGGTGCTCAATATATGAGTCCGAGCCCAATAGATAGTGTCACGTTTCATAAGAGGGATGCAATCCATAATTGGGTTTCCTTGCTTGAAAAATGAAATGTGTGCAAAGGAACCACGCACATCACTTCCGTCTTGCAAGAAGATGCCCATTGACAGTAATCGAGCATTACAGTCGGGTATGCAGTAGACAGGGTATAATCGCATTTCACGCGTCTCTGACTTCCCATGACATACTACCTGATGTCTAATGAAGATTGCTCCTTTCCCTACTATATGAGTAGTATCCATGGCTGTTTGAACCAGGGTAGAGTCCTTTCTCGGTAAAGGTTCGTAAGAAGCAAAATCTTTCATTTCACCAGTAAAGTGTTTTGATGCACCTGAATCCATGATCCAGTCGGCACCTTTCTTACAATCTCCATTTGCACACATAAGACATATATTAAGATGTAAATTGTTCCATGATACATTTAGTAGTGGTAAAATTTCACATGAAAAGTTCGCTGTGATCAGTGGAATGTTAATTCTTGTGCTTGTGGCAGGGAAAAGGACTGACCTTTCATCATATGTACCTGTTTAAAGTGGTTCATCAACGAGCATTTCGTCGACAGCTTTCCATACTTCCTCATCAGAAACTGCAGGTTCCGATCCAAGGGAGACACTATCGTCTTCTACCTCTACGATCCTTGGTTCTGGTTCAATCCTCCTCCTCTTACCTTCTCGCACTGTTAAGTGCTCTTCCAGCGGTCGCAGATTTTTTGCACTGCGCGGGAGATTCATTTGCTCGAGGGTGTCTCAAGCCTGCTGATATTTGGTGTAGACCGAATGAGAGGTAGAGGCCACGCCCGTGTATGCCTGTGCAGGCAGTCAGTGGCGAGGATCCCTTGGGGGGGTATGTTCACACTTCTCGATGCGCTGGATGAGTGGCATTGGCGGTATGATGGTGCCATTACCATTTATAGTAGTAAAGGCTTTTGAGGCGAGGTGGGTATGTTTCTCTTTAGGCTTTTCCTCTTTAGTCTTTTTGTCCCCACGTCGTCCACACTTTCAGGATGAATCTCCATTGTTGCCCTGAGATTGCCATTTGGGGTTTCCCCCTTTGCGCTTGACAGCAGAAAGCTTGGTGGCCTGAGGTGGGCCGATGGGCTTTCCAACTGCTGTGCGCCGTGAGGCCTCAGCGACAATGGAGTCCTTGACATGTTTAAATGTCAAGGCTCTTGTAGTGGTCGTGCTAAGGACCGTGGTGGATAGAGAATCGTACTCATGTGGCATCGCAGCAAGTAGAATCATTGCCTGTACTAATTTGGGGATGGCGACATTGGCAGCCGTAAGGCGCTCGAATTTATCAGCCATTTTGGCAATCTCTGGCGCAGGATTCACAGCCGGAATTTTGATTGCGATTGCAGACATAAAGTCTGCAAAGACTTGGGAGGGGCCATCGACACCATAATCGGTGTGGATGAGATTTCACACCTCCTCAGCAGTGTCCTTGGTGTTGGCATGCTGCCGAATAGAGGGGGCCAGGTGGAGCACTAGGCTACCAATAGCCTGGTCATTCTTATTGTTCCAGGTCTGGAGCTTGGCATTAGCTTCTGCTAGTAGTGCAGCATTTGTTGCTGTCAAAGGAGGCGCCAGGGGTGGTTTTAGTTCCATCCTGCTAGTTATTTGCCAGAGGCCCTGAGACCTGAGCCACGCCTTCATTGAGTCGGCCCACTGAATGTAGTTAGAGCCGTTGATAGGTCCACTACGCGCTTTAAGGTCTGGAGAAGACTCCCACTCATATCAACACATCACGACATGTACTCCGAAGTACTAATAACGCCACGAAATTAACTTCGAACCATTTTCACATTATTTCGCACTATTTCGGACGACTTCGAGACACTTTGAATGCTTTCGAACTATTTCGCAACACTTCGAACAACTTCGCAGCACTTCGAACGACTTCGGCCGCCGTATAGTTGTCCTCAAACAATTTCGATACATGCTGCACATCCGGAACAAGTTATTTCGTCGCATATCGAGCACTACTGGACATGAGGAGAGAGTACAAGAGAGTTAGAATGCGATAAGTGCATTTTTGTGTCCAATTGATATATTAAAGCAATAGAACAAGATCTTTTACTATACTGGGACAATGTATGTTTTACTTATTATCATTTTTCATTTGTTTTGTGTTTTACAATACCTTTATTGCTGTGTACATTGCCTCATGTTTTACAATTGTTCTTATTTCCTTTTTAGTACTATCTCTTCATTTTGTATATAGACTTGTGTTAGATACTCAGAATGAAAAACAGAACAACGGGGAACAGCACAAGTTACCCTGACAGTTATCGTCTGACTTAAGAGTCGTTCTCTTGAGTCTTAGCTCGCGTCGTATCTCTAAAGTTCTGCAAAATATTGCAAACTTCCTCGAAACTATTGTATTCGCTCTCTGTTTATCGCCCATCGCCTGTCTCCATTCGACAAACACCTCACATTCATTAAACTCGCTGTTTGATATACTTCGAACCTCTTCGAACTTATTCGAACTATTTCGCGCATCTTCGAACTTATTCGAACCACTTCGCACGCCTTTGAACTTCTTTCGAACTCTTTCGAACAACTTTGTACGCCTATACAGAATATTCGCCACAGCCCTTACCATTTCACGTTACTAAACATTACATTTTGGTCTCAGCGGTGATATTTAGTACCACCTCGCACCCTTCCTCTGGCCTGTGTTATACCATCCGAAGCCATTAGTAGGTTTTGTTTGGGTTTCCGGGTTGAGTATCATCACCGTCGAAAGTTTGTACAAGTTTTTCAAGAGTTGAAGACATGATGTTATAGTGGCAGCTGGTAAAAGCATTCAATCAGTCCTCTATTCAAGAAAACAAGTTCCATAATCTCAGGCAAAAATACTCCTTCAGAGTGGTTAACCCTAGTCAACCTGGGTTTTTAAATGCAGCTCGCAGGGAGCGCAATGCAACTCACGAAGAGGGCAAGGTTACAATTTGGAGACAATGAAGTCAACGTCGTTCGCAGCCAGTTAAGGCGCATTCGCGACGTGCCCAGCAGGGCCCATAACCTGTTGGAGCAGACTACATATGCTGCACAGAGGAAGAGACAACACGTTCCTTATAACCTACCTGGGGTTTAGTTAGTCTTAGAGCTAGGGTTTAGCAGAGGTAAGAACACTGTATATCTACTACGGTACAGGTTCTCCTTATATACATAATAGTAAGGATGTCACATGACTCAGGAATGTGTTTACCACATGTATGCGCAGTAAGCGCAGTAACATGTGTGTGCTGCATGCATTGCCTCATGTATGCAGCATGTATCAGAATTTAATTTCAACAAATGCTTCGAACTTGCTCATGAACATATGATGCATGACTACAACTTTGTGAAAGGAGATTTAGTGCTACTTTGAAAGATGCAAATCGAGAAGTCCCTCAATCGCAAGATGAAACCCCGATATGTTGGCCCTCTTATCATTATCGAACGAAATTATGGGGGAGCTTATATTCTCTGCGAACTCAACAGGTCAGTACTATATAGACCTATTGCCACATTTCGTCTGTTACCATACCTCACTCAAAAATCAATTTCCCTACCACCAAAATTCCTTGATATCGACCCTGAGCACCTCGAACAACTTCGAACAAGTTTGAACTACGATGAAGATACCTTCGAAGATTTTCAGGACGTTGAAAATGAATAATTATCCTCCCTTTTCTTTTTCACAATTACTTACAAAGATTTCAATTGCCTCTAGTGTATGATACAAGTTGCGATATCGCATCATAGTGTGGTCCTGCAAACTCCAAAGGGTTTTTTGGCTATGATGAACTACTGAGCCTTTCCCTAAAAGTCATTTTTTTTTTGTTATATCTTCATTTCTTCTTCACCTTACTTTCCAAAAGACATTTAAAGATGATTTGAAATAGAGCAACAGGAACAAAAAGTTCTACTCTTCCAACATCTCCGCCAATGCCTCTACCTCCATCCCCAATACCTCCATCTCAAATTTTTTCTGTGCCATTTTCACAGTGATCAAGCTATGGTGCACAACCCACGCATTATCAACCTCTTCATCCCCTTTGACAACTTGTACCTCCCTTGCCTTGCCCTTCGACAATCACCTTTTCTGTTTCAATTTGGGCATCGATGGCTTGGACGGCCCCGTGACTTGCTTGCCATCTTTAAAAGGGCCAACGACATGAATTCGATGCACTACAAAGTTTGAAAACCAGTTAGTAAGCCTTTCGAAATACTCTCAAATATTTTTTGTACCTTGTCTGGGGTGTGAATCTTGTTTCGCACTGACAAACTTCTTTGCTTCGCCTTTTCAAAGGCCTCACCTCGACAACCCCACCCAGTAACAGCCTTGCGCCTCCTGGGTGCATGTCAAACATTTTGTGGTGCCATTCCTAACAACACACCATGGCTGGGACTTGAACCCAGCACACTGATTGCACTATGAAAGTGATTAGCTGCACGAAAAATCTTCGAACATAAGAGAAAACACTTACTGGACCTTTGAAATCAAGCAACTTGCTTGTTTTGACTTGCGCCTGCTTTGCAGCCTCTACCCCCACAACCTCCTCTGCCTCACCCTCTTCACTCTCGACCTCGACCACCTTTCGCTTCACCATCCTCACCATGGGCAGCTCGTCTTCCTCCTCATTTTCGTTGTCCCCACTTCCCTCCACCCTTTCGATCACCTTTAATTCAGCCTCGAACCTCACACTCTGCCTTTTCAAATCCTCCTTCAAAATCATCTGCGCACGAAATGCAGCAAGAGCTGCATTTCGAGCGTCTGCCAAGGCCCTCCTCCGACCCTCGATTTCCACCCTCTTCACCCCCTCCTGTTCCTCTCTAGCCCATTTTTCTTCCTCCTCCCTTCTTCTGCATTCTATCTCCTCAGCTAAATCTATGAACAATAGCTCTCCACCCCACGAAATTTATTTGCGTTGCAGCATCAGTTTATACAACTCAAATACTTCGTCCATGATCTTTTGAATGGCCACATCGTGTTCTTCACCAAGATCTTTGGCGAGTTCATCATATTCTGCCTACACAAAATGTTTTAGCATCTTTAACTATGACTGGATCAGTGACAGACATACCATTTTTGCACAAAAACCCTTCCCCCACAGTTCGAAATCCGAGTCCTTGGTGACGCCACGCTCAGGCATCGATTTTGCATATTTGAGAACTTCGGCATTGAGTTCGATGAGGAGAGACATTACAGAAGTAAGAGTTGATGAATGTAGGAGGTGACATGGAAGAATGAGCAATATATTGAACCTCACTAATTTCCTCACCCTGATCACACATTTTGCACATGACTTCGAATGGCTAACTGGGACAGTTAGGAATTCAGTAAGGGGGAGGATGATAGGTCCACTAGACACTATAAGCTCTGGAGAAGCTTTCCACTCATATCAACACATTATGACATGCACTCCGAAATCACTATGAATGCCACAAAATTGACGTCAAATCACTTTTGCACTATTTCGGACAACTTCGAACTATTTTGAATGCTTTCAAATTATTTTGCAACACTTCGAGCGACTTCGCAGTATTTCGAACGACTTCGGCTGCTGTATAGCTGTCGTGAAACACTTTCGATACACAATGCACAACCAGAACAGGTTATTCTATTGCATATCAAGCACTACTGGACACGAGGAGAGACTACAAAAGAATTAGGATGCGATAATAGTGTTTTTTATGTTTCGATGATATATTGCAGCAAAAGATAAGTACTTTTACCATATGGGGACACATATGTTTCAATTATTTATCATTTCTCATTTATTTTTGATCTAAAAAGTCCTCATTGTATGATATATTGCCTCATGTTTTACACATGTTTTACTTTCCTTTTCAGTACTATCTCTTCAAAACTGTATATAAACTTGTACTAGTTACTTGGAAAAACAGAGAACCAGTTACCCTCTCCACTATAGTCAGATTTAAGAATTGTTCTCTTGAGTCTTACCTCACATCGTATCTCTGAAGTTCTGTGAAATATTGCAAACTTCCTCGAACTTTCGTATTCGTTCCCAACTTGTCATTGCCTATCGTCACAAAAAAACCAGCTCGGAACTGCTATATTCATTTGTCAAAACATATATCAATGCCAGTCAAACACCTTCAAACTCCCTGGAACTCACCCAAACAACCTCAAACTCATTCGAATCTATTTCAAACTACTTCGCACGTCTTCAGACCAATTTCAAACATCTTCGAACATCTTCATATGCTTTAAAAAGGCTATTCATCACGTCCTTACTATTTTGCATTACTAAAACAATGTTTTGGTATTAGCGATGATATTTAGTACCATCTCGCACCCTTCCTCTGACTCGTGTTATACCATCCAAAGCCATTTAGTAGGTTTTGTTTGGGTTTCCTGGTTGAGTATCATCAACGAGCTCCAGTTAAATGTTTTAATTGAGGACAATTAGGGCATATGGCTGGAAATTGTAGGCAGAAAAGGAAGATTAGGGAAGTGACAATCAAGGAAGTAAAGTTGGAGGAAGATAAGCAGAAGAATTTTGTGGAAGAGTCCCAGTAAAGGTTTCCCCATTGGTGACCCAGAATCAATATAATGTATTAGTATCCAAGGAAACCCAGAGTGAAACCCGAAAGAGAAATTGAAGAATATGACCATCATCATTTATCCAACAAAGAAGAATGCCCAGCCTTATTTCCAAAGACCCCTAAATTTTTTATTCACTCAGCACAGATAGAACCCGAAATCAGCTTGACAGTAGGATTGAAGACAGTGGACATGCATGCAGCAATTAATGTGGAGGCATTGCTTGACAGTGGTGCTACTGGATTATTTATTAATTGATCTCTAATTACTGGAAACGGTATTTGCATGCGTAAACTGCCACAACCTATAATGGTGTACAATATTGACAGTACAATCAATCGTAGAGGGACTATTAAGGAGGAGGTGACGATGATATTGAAGTATCAGGATCATCAGGAATGAGCTGTATTTGAAGTGTGCGACCTTGGAAAAACCAATCTGATAATTGGATGTCCGTGGTTATGAAAACATAATCCGGAAATTGATTGGAAAACTGGGAAGGTACACATGACTCGTTGTCCTAAAGAATGTAATGTGTATGGGAGAAAAGTAAAAAAGGAGAAGAAGGAAAAGAAAGAGAAAGAACATCCGAGGAAGTATTCTGTTATGATGGAGGAAGTGGAGGATGAAGATATGCCAAACGGGGAAGTTCCAATTATGACAAGTAAGGAAGAACAGAAGCAAACCTTTAGGGAAGTTTGTAGAGGACATTCATGGGATAAAAATGTGGAGAAAGTGGAGAAGCCAGTGGAGGAGTGGGTGCCAAAGGCCTACCATAAATATTTGTCAGTTTTTCAGAAGAAGGAATTAGAGCGGATGCCAGTGCAAAAGCCATGAGATCATGCTATTGAAATGAAGCCAGGATTTTTGCTGAAGAACTCACAAGTCTATCCATTATCTCCGAAGGAACAAGAAGACGTGGATGCATTCCTTAATAAACAATTACGCAAGGGATACATATGACCTTCGAAATCACCACAGACATCACCAGTATTCTTTGTACCAAAAAAAGATCAGAAGAAGAGGATGTGTACAGACTATAGGTATTTGAATGAGTGGACAGTGAAGAATGTGTACCCTTTGCCATTGATCTCAGAGATAATTGACAAGGTGGGAAAGGCCAAGGTCTTTACAAAATTGGATTTATGCTGGGGGTACAACAATGTATGAATAAAGAAAGGAGATGAGTGGAAGGCAGCATTTGCTACACATCGAGGATTCTTCAGGCCGCTAGTCATGTTTTTTGGAATGACCAATAGTCCCCCAACTTTCCAAAATATGATGAACGACATTTTCAAGGATGTGATAGACAAAGGCGTGGTGATAATATTCATTGATGACATTTTGATATTCATGGAGAATGAAGAAAATCATGAGGCGATAGTGCAGGAGGTGTTGAAGAGGTTGGCAGAGAATGATTTATTCATTAAACTGGAGAAGTGTGTATTTGGAGCAAGCGAGATTGAGTTCTTGGGATTAAAGATTGGTTCTGATGGAATCAAGATGGATCCTATCAATGTACAGGCAATTGTTGATTGGCCTGTGCCTACCTGTATCAAGGAAGTTCAGGCTTTCTTGGGACTTGCCAATTTTTATCATCACTTTGTTCATAATTTTTCCAAAATTGCTGCACCATTACACAATCCTACGTGAAAGGGAGTAGTGTGGAGATGGGGAGAACAACAGCAGACAGCATTTGAGGAGTTGAAGAGGAAGTTTGTGGAAGAGCCAACATTGGTCCCAGTAGATTTCACACGTCCTTACAAGTGGAATCAGATGCATCAGACATTATTTGGAGGGATGTATGCATCAGATTGAGATCTGGACAGACCATCAAAATCTGCAGTACTTCATGTCTGCTAAAAAGCTTAACCGTCGACAAGCACGTTGGGCATTATTCCTATCATGCTTTAATTTTCACTTGGTTCACAAAGTGGGAAGCTTGATGAGGAAAGCAGATGCATTATCCAGACATACAGATCATACAAGGGGAGTGGAGGAGGACAATAAAAATATTACCCTACTCAAACCTGAATACTTTCATATTTGTGCTATGCGTCAAGGGCATCCATTGGTGGATAGCTCAGAGACAGAAATGTTGTCTAAAATTAGGCAATGTTCAGAGATGGATGATGAAGTGGTGGAAGCTGTGAAAGCTTTGAGGGGAGAGAAGAAAGGTAATATTAAAGGAAACGAATGGGTTGAAGAACAAGGGTTAGTGTTATTCAGAGGAAAGGTGTATATACCGAAGGATCAAGATTTACAAAGGGAGATTGTATGGTTACATCATAACATGCCAGCTGCTGGACATCCAGGAAGGTGGAAGACATTGGAGTTGGTGATGAGAAATTTTTGGTGGCCCGGAATTTCAAAGTATGTGTTGGGGTATGTGGATGGATGTGAGACGTGCATGAGGGGGAAGAAATTTCCAGAAAAGCCTGCTGGGAAATTAATGCCGAACCCTATACCTAAAGTGCCATGGTGAGACATATTTGTGGACTTTATCACAGGATTACCTGAAGCTCAAGGATACGATGCAATATTTGTAGTATGCGACCGCTTCACAAAGGAAGTCCATATCATTACTACTACTGCAGAAACCTCATCGTTGGGCTTGGCACGCCTCTATCTAAATCAGGTATGGCGGTTACATGGATTACCTGATATGGTTATCTCCAATCGTGGATCACAATTTACTTCTGCGTTTATGTGAGAGTTAAATAACATATTGGGGATTCAAACCAAATTATCTATGGCATATCACCCACAGACCGATGGGCAGACAGAGAGAATGAATCAGGAGTTGGAGCAGTACCTACACATGTTTGTCAATCACTGACAAACTGACTGGCCTGAATGGTTAGCAATTGCAGAACTTTCCCACAATAATAATTTCCATTCGGCTACTCATATGTCACCCTTCTTTGCTAATTATAGGTATCATCCCAGAATGGGAGTAGAACCACGAAGGGAAGTCAAGATACAATCAGTGGAGGACTTTGTATCAAAAATGCAAAAGTTGCAGGAGGAAGCAGAGGCAGCATTGAGGAAGGCACAAGATGATATGATGTGACACGTGGATCGTACTCGAGCTGTTGCTCCAGAGTACAAAGTTGGTGACTTGGTATGGCTAAGTACCAAGGATCTAAATATTCCATGACCTTTAAAAAAGCTTATGGAGAAGCAAGTTGGCCGATCTCTGATTTCTAAAATAATTTCACCCAATGCAGTAGTGCTAAAATTACCTCAATCATTCAAGATTGATCCTGAAATTAACATTTCCCATTTACTCCCCTACCGCCCACCCACTATTCCCAGTCAACTACTCCACAGCCTCCAATAATGGTAGAAGGTGCTCCAGAATATATTGTGGAAGAAGTTTTGGACTCACATCTTCGACGAAATAAATTGGAGTTCTTAATCAAGTGGAAGAACTACACCGACAAAAATAATTCATGGGAGCCAGAAGAGAATTGTAAGTGAGTGCATAAAGCAATCACCCAATTCTTAAAATGTAATCCAGATGCTCCGCATCGCATTGCTAGAATGGTGTATGAGGGGATGAATTTCTGGCCTTACCGGAATTTCACAGAGGGGACAGAGACAATATTTTCTCACCTGGAAGTGGAGGCATAAAAGGGGGGTAATGTTAGGAAACAGTCTCCTAACATGCCTATTACATAATACTATTTTTACTTTATTTTATTTTATTTTATTTTATTTTATTTCATTTCACCAAAACACGCTACAAAATGCCTATACATGCATTATTTGTCAGCGTGGGAATTTTCTATTTACACCCATCAATATGTACGCACATGTGCGCGCACGTCTGTAACAACATACTACAATATATGTAACCTAGTATATCATACTAAAATAAAACTAGGAAACCTTAGTTGAGTTCTCTTAGGTATTCCATCCACACTTGTGGTGCAAAAAGCCTAATTCAGCCAACTGTTCTATTTTTAACCTCTTGCATCAAATCCATCAAACCCCCCCATCACGTGCGCGTGCCCCGCCACCTTCTTGCAGGAGAACCCACACAGTCCAGCTAGCAGATTAGTGGGTGGAGCCCTAACATTGGAACTCTTGCACTGACTTTTCATTCCACTGTGCATGCTGGTACATGGTTTCTTCCAGTTGGTATAGACATCCAGTGAGGGGGGCAGAGTCAATGAGGGAGGGGTTGGCCATCAGGGGAGGGGGGGACAGTCAGCTTGGGGTCAGGATCAGCCATGTTGATATCCTGTTCCACAGCTATAGGTATACATGTTAGTTAGTGGTTTTATGTGTCATGATATGGAAGAACTCACCTTTGGATTTTCCTTTTTCTCTTGCAGTGAACCATCTAGATGATTCCTCTCCACTGTCTTCACTGGAAAATTGTGCCTTCTTTGCTTTTTGTCTTGCCAATCCTTTTGCTTTCTTCATTTTTGGCACTTGATCCACATCCTCTGAACCGCACTGAACTTTTCCTTTTCCACAGAAGTAGCATGCAGTTTTGCCATTCACCTGATCCCAACACTGATGCCTAAGCTTGACACATTGTGCACAAAGCATCGTTCGCAAACTCCCTCACTGGGGTAGTGCTTATCCCTCCCTTGCTTTGTTGTGCCGCTTCTGCTCCATCCTGGGATTGGCACTGGCATCGCTCTCCATCTCCTCATCCAAATCCTCATCCGATCCCTTGCTACTCTCCACCTGTCACAACCTGCATCATGTCACTGTGATGACTGGCAGTATTGGACACTTGGCAGGGGCAGGAATTCTTGATCCTGATGCTTCTGGTTGAGCCTGCATCTTGGCCTGTGCTGCTGCCACTTCTCTTCTTGTTGGCATTGGCATTGCCGCTGCCACTCCTGGTGCCTTTGCCTTTGCTGTTCCCATTCCTCATTTCTGGGCTGCTGCCGTCTCTTCCTTCTTGGCTGCTGCCATTGATGCTTTCTTGGCCACAGCAATTCCTGTTCCCACTGCCACGGCTGTTCTGGCAGGTGATGCTGTTCCTGCTGCCAGTTGCTGCAATGCGAGTGGGATCAGCCATACGACCTTCGATGTTGCATCGATGCCCTAAAACAATTATTTTGGGGGCACAAAGGTAGAGTTTAGGATCAGAGAATGTTTTTCCATAGTACCTCATGCATTGAACTAGTCGATTTAAATTTTTAAAGTGCTCCCAGATGAAATGTCAAATAGCTGGATTATCGGGAATCATTTTGTAGAATCCACCAATCATTTGATATTCTGATTTCAGGCCCTTGACTGGTGTGTCATTGATGTGAGGAATAGTGATATGAGGTATTTCAGGCTGTAGGATGAGTGTGATATTGTCATGTAAGATTGGAACTGATGATAGGTCTATTGCATGCTCTAAGGTCTGGAATGGCTCCCGATCATATCGACACATTATGATAAATGCTCTGAACCACTACGAACACCATAAAATCGACTTTGAACCATTTTTGAACAGTTTCAAACAATTTCAAAACAATTTAGCAACACTTCAAATGATTTTGAATGACTTCGCACCACTTTGAATGACATTGGCCACCATATAGCTGTTCCACATCCCTTTCAATACATGCTGCACAACTGGAATGAGCCATTTGGTTGCAAATCGAGTACTACTGGACACGAGAAGAGATGACAAGAGACTTAGGACACATAATAGCACTTACAGGCTTCAATGATATATTGAAGCAAAGAGATAAGTACTTTTACTATATGGGGACACTGTATGTTTCAATCATTTATCATTTGTTTTATAATTTACAAAGTCCTCATTGCTGCACATATTGACTCATGTACTACACATGTTAGATTTCCTTTTTAGTACTATCTCTTCAAAATGTATATAGACTTGTACCAGTTACTTAGAAAAACAGAGAAGAAGTTACCCTCTCCCTCATTGTCTGATTTAAGAGCTGTTCTCTTGAGTCTTATCCATGCATCATATCTCTAAGTTCTGCAAAATATCGCAAACTTCTTCAAACTATCATATTCACTCCTCGTTTTATTGCACATCACCCATCGCCTCTCAACAAACACTTCTATTTGTTATATTTACTCTTTGACATACCTCGACATTAGTCCGACATCTTTGAACTTCCTCAAACTCACTTCAAACCTCTTCAAACTTCTTTGAACCTTATTTGAACTACTTCACACATCATTGAATCTATTTTGAGCTACTTCGCACATCTTTGTATGCTCCTAAAGATTATTTGTAACACATCTCACCATTTCACGCCTCTTACTACAACTTTTGCGTATCAGCAGTGATATTTAGTACCAATTCAAACCCTTCTTCTAGCCTGTGTTATACTTCTTAAGCCTTTTAACCCATAGGTAGGGTAATGATATGAAGTGCTCCAAATGGTGTCTGAAACATTGTTAGATTGCAAGATGATTCTGCTACTTTTCTTTCATCAAACCCCACATGAAGATTTAACATTCCTCCACATGATTGTCCATTGAATTGTTCTGCTAAATGTTCAGGTATCGGTATAACACCTGAGTGCTGGATCATTACTTGATTGAGTGGTTCGAGACTGTGGATGATTTGAAGCGATTTCTCATCTTTCTTCATGATGCAAAACCATCGTGATCGATATGAAGAGTTCAATGACTTGTATACTCCTGCTTCTATCTTCTTTTTCAGCATTTCGCAGATCTGTTCATACAAACCTGGAGGTATAGAAATGTTTTGTTTGACCCAAGGAGTATGAGGAATGACTGGAAATTTTATAGGAGGGACAAAGTCAGGGAGAAAACTTCCTTGCTCTTGTTCTGTCCACGCAAAAGCTGTTTTGTGATTTCGAATAATATCATGCATGAGCTTCCATTCCTCTGGCCATAAAAAATTGCCAGGATAATTTTTGTTGATAATAGGATGAGGATTCAGTTTTGGCATATTTTTGAGGGGGTCACCAGTGATTGTTCGAATAATGCAAAATCAGTTGGGTAGTGCAGTAACAACTGGGCAAACTTTTTGTGCAACAGGTCTGTATTTTATTTTCAATGCTGCAAAAGTCGGATGTAAGAAGTTGATGATAGGCATAGAGGGCATAGATGTCACCATCAAGGTCAATAAATATGTTTCGTACTGATGACTGGCCATTAAATATAAGTTGGCAAGAATTGAAGAATAAGAAAGAGTTCTCAAGGAATTCATGGAGCCACATATCAGGAATATTCACAGTGTGTTCAATAGTGATAGATGTATTAGAAAGATCAAAAGAGATAATGAGAGCGCACTGGTCTGTGTTTAAAATTTCATCCTCTAGTTGTGAAAATCCTCTCCGACTACCTTTCGATGCTGATTAGAATGGGGAATCATGAGGATGGCACATGATCACATTGAATTAGGGTTATATATCATGATCATCTGAGCTTCGTTTCTGTAATTTTTAACACTGCTTTCAGTGAGCACATCAAATGGATGACCAAGTAGAATATTGTAGGTGGGGTCACAAATTATGTGGACCTGCATGAATAGCATGATGTTCTCAACTTTGCAAGGCACATTTTGTGCTAGACCTAACCTTTTGTCAATGCCTCCATTAGCTGATTGAAGTGGGATATGAATCGAAGGATCATAGGTGAGGCTGAGTCTATGACAAATTTCTTCAGACATTGCAATAATTGAGGAATCAGGATCGATGATGCTTTCAATGGGATTTTTTCCATTGACATTCATAATAATTGACCTAATCAAGTGAGATTCCTTTGCAGCGATAAATGGTTCTGGAATATCACCAGGTCAAAGACTGTTACTGTGAGTTTCAAAATGATTGTCAGTTACAAAAATATCATCGTTAAGGAGATTCATATCATTATTTCCTTGGGGCTGCTGGATGTGATGTGGAGGAACCTGTTCCTCCAATTTTATATGAACTTGTGGCAATATAGACAGTAATTCTTTGGGGGTTAACATAATAATCAGGGTCTTCATCAAGCGAGCAAAAATGTCTTTCATTATTTTATCCTTTTGTATCGGGGCTTGGGTATGATACAAAGAACCATCTTTAACTTTACCTTTCACAGTTGACCTAAAGTTTTGTTTGTGAGGTGGCAAGTACAAATGTTTTTTTGTAGCAGCATATGGGTGAGTGTTGGGTTGCAAAGTTGTTTCAGAAGTCAAAGATGATGCTGAAGTTGAGGTAGGTAGATTAGTTGCAGTGGATGAGATAGATGGTGTTGTTACTTGTGGAATCGATGGTTCAACTGGTGCAGAGTTTTGAGGGATTGAAGGCTGAGATGTTGGAACTGTTGGTGTGTTCAAATTAGTTCTGGCAAAGGGTCTACCACTTTGCAAAGCATATATCTCTTGTTTGAGCTTTGTGATACAATCTTCAGCTGCTGTGAATAGTTCGGAAATTTGGTAAATGCCTCTGGATGGTGTCAAAGTACTCATCAAAGGTGTGATGGTGTACATTAGCGATGTTGTAGTGGTAGACAGAGGGTTTCGTCGAGTCCATTTATCAATTATGTCCTTGATAAAATGACCAGGGATGTTTCAAGGAGTGAATCATCCATTTGGAAAAACAATTTTTTCTTCAGTGTTCTTTTTACACTTTCCTTCATCGATATAAGACTGGCAAACCAAACAGTTGCTAATGAAATGACCAGTAAGTCCACAGAAGACACAAACTAAATTTTTGAGCTGGTCCAAATGAAATCCACTGTTGGGTTGAGGGGTATTAGTGGGTTTGGAACCTGCTAGAGCTGTGAACAAGTGTAGTTGCAGATTTTTCGAAGATTGCTGATAAGTCTTCTGATTTAATCTGTGTCAAAGATGTTGAGGTTGATAGTAATGCTAAAGTGCCTGAATATTGTGAACCATGTAATGATGTCCAGTCTGAAGTAATTGATCCTGCTAAAACAAACTTCGCTGTTGCATGAATATCATCAAGTGGATAGGCATCATCTGAATAGTGGTCAGAAAATTAAAGTTTGAGTCATTGCACAATTTGTAACCATAAGCCTGGCTGGAAACCTCAAATGAATGCTTTTCTCTGTTCTGCTTTCAAAATTCAGCGTTTAGAGAGTAGAAACTTTGTGATGTTGTAGAATGATCAGTAGTACAACCCTAAATTGCTTGTGTTAAAGATCCCCATACAAAGATGTTTGCCAATGAGCTTGTCCATGTTTAAAATTAAACATTTTTAAATATCTTCGGAAGCAGGGTGTTATGAGAAGTGGCAGACACAGGGAGTTCAGTTTCTTTCGGCACGGCACGTCATTCATCTTATTGTTCCTATTGTCTTTGCTCAAGTACATCTCAACTATTGTTCTCCATTCTTATTGTCCTGTGACCACACACCTCTAATCACCCACCTTCATATTCCCATGCTATGGTAGTAGTCTGTGGACATGCCCATATGTTCTCACACTATTGTTCTAATATTCTTATTGTTCTTGATACATGACTCGTTCTATGCACGTACCTACAATCTTGTGCTTGTAATATTTAAACTGCAATGCAACGACCAGTCAAGCTCAGCTTGACCTGGTCATTCCTATGTTCTTAACGAACTATGATAAGTCATCCTCAACTGTCGCTTATGAGCTTCAGTGATCTACGAACTAAGAACTGTTGATCTTAACAAAATGTCAAGCTGCTTCTGATTCTGCCAACTAACCTCAGTCTAGGCAGCACACACACCACGAAACGTGATTCTTACAAGAACCCATCGACAACACCACATGAGAACTATGGCAGCACCCGCCACTCCAATTGTCCCTACACCACCCACAGCTCTCGCTCGACCTGCAGAAATCAAAATGAGAGCACCCACCAATTACACTGGGGATCACTCCAAGACCATGCTCTTTCTTTTAGAGTGTGGAGCTTATGTTGACGCCAATGCGACTGCCTTCTCTGATGACAGACACAAGATCTTGTTTATGCTGTCTTACATGAATGGAGGGATGGCAGGGCCATGGAAGCAGGCATATCTGGAGGAGAAATATGTAGAAGAAAAACCCTGGGACACATTCCGGGAGTTTGTAATGAAGGTCAGACTCACCTTCTCCCCCATTGATGATGCAGGGAATGCCTGAACGCAATTAAGGGCACTCACACAAGGAGGGAAGGGGGTAGATGAATATATCGCCCAGTTTAAAACGCTGGCATACCGCACCAAAATCAAAGAAGACGCCGCCCTGATTGAATACTTCATCGACGGACTCAACAACCAAGTCCTTGACAAGGTCTTCGGCATGGAAAACCCACCAGATACAATCAAGGAATGGTATACCCATGTGGCGAGGGCAGAAGGGCATCTAAGGAGGGCAAAGGCAATAAAAGATAGAACCTACAGCAAGGTGGGAGGAGGAGGGACAGGAAATTCCTCCAAAGACCCTAACGCCATGGACATCGACGCAATGCACCTCTCTTATGCAGAGAGGCTTGAACATATCAAAAAAGAAAAGTGTTTTATTTGTCACAAGGCAGGACACAGGGTGAGCGACCACAAAGGAGGAAAGGAGCTGCCTGTGAAAGAAGAGAAGAAGATAGAGATGAAGAAGATGCCACAAGACCACTACATGAAGATCTGCAACCTCATCAATGAGTTGGAGGAAAAAGAGAAGGAGGAGGTACTGGATCTCATGGTAGAAGAGGGTTTTTAAAGTGGCGGCCCGCATCAGCAGCGGAACCCACCAGAGTTATTGTCTTGACTGTAATGGTAGCACAAGTGAGCCATCAGTCTATGTGCATTCCTGTTTACTGTGTGATAGGAGACAAGAAAGCCGAACTCCCTGCCCTAATCGACTCTGGGGCAGGAAAAATATTCATTGATCACCGAGTCATCAAAAAACTCGGATTGAAGAAGATCCCACTCGTGATAAAAATCCTCGTGAAAAACATCGATGGAACCCTGAACAAGAATGGTACGATCTCCCATTACGTTCACATCATCACAGAGATCGGAGGGAAAGAAGAAAAAATGAGGATGCTGATAATGGGTTTGGGGAAGAACAGAATGATTTTGGGTTACTCCTGGCTCCAGAGGTGCAACCCGGTCATCGACTGGAAACTGGGGACTCTCACCGACAAGCCGACCGAGAGACTCCTCATGAAGAAAATCCGGGCTATGGTCAAACGAACATGCACTATCATCAGTAAGCAAAGTCCCACTCTAGATGACAAGGGGCCATCTGTATCGAGAGTAATGTTGAGCCTGACTCTCAAGAGGCTACCTATAAGGAATGCTGGGGAGACCTTCAGGGAAACCCACCTCGCCATCACTGAGCACATGAAGAGGAGGCTCAGGACGGTTCATCTTGCAAGAGGACTTTGCTCTGAGGACAAACCTGATTACAATGGACCACAATTGGCTAAGGACACACACCCTAAGATTGATCTGCAGGAACTGGTACTAGACACCACAGGCATCAACACACCACCCTACACTGAAGAAAACCAGGATGGCACGGACGCACTTTTCACTTATATCTGGAAGGAGCCAATGATCGGAGTATTCAGAACCAAAGAATTCCCCTTACGATCGAGTGTGACTACATCCTCCCAAACTACCAAAAACTCAGGCACATCTCATGCATTGCTCGATCTCGATTGACCAGCAGAATAGCTTACTCCAATACCATGTACATACGAGCAAAGACTTCTATCTCACAGAAACTTGCTCACAGGGATGAGGGCAAGGAAGAGAAACAGTCACTCGACGATCTACTCCCAGACAAATATAAGGAGTATCGGAGTGTATTCGAAAAAGCAGCATTGGAAAGGTTCCCTGAGTTGAGACCATGGGATCACACGATCAAATTAAAACCGGACTTCATCCTGAAAGACTGCAAAGTCTATCCCATCACCCCAGCCGAACAAAAGAAGCTAGACAAATTCATCAATGAGAACCTGAGAAAGGGGTACATCATCCCATCCAAGTCACCCATGGCATCCCTGTTCTTCTTCGTAGCAAAGAAGGATTCTGACATGCTACAACCCTGCCAGGACTACCAGTACTTAAATGAAGGGACCATCAAGAATTCTTACCCCCTACCACTAATCGGTGATCTGCTTGATAAGCTGAAAGGGGCAAAGTGGTTCACAAACCTGGACATCAGATGGGGATATCACAACATGAGGATTAGGAAGGGGGACAAATGGAAGGCTGCATTCAAGACCAACAAGGGGCTGTTTGAGCCTAAGGTCATGTTCTTTGGCCTCTGCAATTCTCCAGCCACTTTCCAGGCTATGATGAATGACACCTTCCGTGACATGCTAAACGAGGGGTGGCTAGTAATCTACATGGACGACATTTTGATCTTCTCGAAGGATAAAAAGGAGCACGAGGAAAGGATGAAGAGTGTCTTGGCAAGATTGAGGGAGAATAATCTTTTCCTAAAACCCGAAAAGTCCAAATTCAATGTACAAGAGGTCGAATTCCTCGGGTTGATCCTGAGGCCCAATCAACTGGCCATGGACCCGACTAAGCTTAGTGGAATCAGGGACTGGCCATCCCCAACAAATGTCAAAGGAGTCAGATTGTTCCTGGGCTTCGGGAACTTCTATCAAAGATTCATCAGCAACTTCGCCGCAATCATGAAACCACTGAGTGACCTAACAAAGAAGGATCAAGCCTTCAACTGGACAAGCGAATGCCAGAACGCATTCAAAACGTTAAAATGGAAATTCTCTGAGGCACTAGTTCTGCTGATGCTGGACACCGAAAAGCCATTCGTGGTAGAAAGCGATGCTTCAAAATACACAATGGGGGCTGTCCTAAAACAGACCAATATGAATGGAGACTGGCACCCCTGCAGCTACATTTCCCACTCCCTGACGGCTACTGAGTGGAACTATGAAATCTATGATTGGAAACTACTGGGGATAATATGGGCCCTGGAAACCTGGAGGCACTATCTCCAGGGATCCGAGCACCCAACCACCATCCTATCTGACCATAAAAACCTTATGTATTTCAGAATGGCACGAAAGCTGAACTGACGACAAGCCAGATGGAGCCTCTTCCTGTTGCAGTTCAATCTTCAACTAGTACACATGCCAGGAAAGATGATGATACAATCCAATGCACTATCGCGACGGGGGGATCACATACCAGAAATTGACGATGACAATGATGATGTCATGCTATTAAAGGATGAGATCTTCACATGAATGATTGATACAGAATTAAAAGACCTGCTGGCGGAAAGGATGATGGGTGATGACCTACTAAAAGAAATAGTAAGGGCCATCAAAGAAGGAGGAACACCACTGATTAAGTCAGCAGTACAAGACTGGAGGATGGAGGATGATGGGATGGTCTTTTTTAAAGACTGATGTTACGTCCCAGATGACAAGGATCTGTGGAGAAGAATCGTGGAGAAATACCACAATAATTTATGGGGCACCCCGGCCAGTTCCAGACACTAGAGTTGGTCTGGAGGGACTACTGGTGGCCCGGGATGACCATTTTTATCAAGAATTATGTTGATGGATGCGCTACCTGTCAACAAATGAAGGTCAACACGCATTCCACGACACCCCCATTACTGGTGATCAAATCTGAGGCGACATGACCGTTCGCACTGGTGACCATGGATTTTATCACTGACTTACCAATCAGTGACGGATCTGACACCATCATCGTCATGGTAGACCATGGCCTTACTAAGGGGGTAATTTTCATTCCTTGCAATAAGTCTATCGACGCACTGGGGGCAGCGGACCTTTACCTCCACAATGTGTTCAAGAGATTCGGCCTACCCAACAAGATCATATCAGATCACGACCCCTGATTTGCTTCTAACGTGTTCCAAGAGCTGGGGAGACTCCTGGGAATCAAACTGGCCATGAGTACAGCTTATCACCTGCAGACCAATAGAGAAACAGAACGAGTCAATCAGGAACTGGAGATCTACCTCCAGATCTTCTGCACAAACAAACCCTCACAATGGAAGGGACACCTTACCACCGCCAAGTTTACCCACAATCAGAAGCACCACTCAGTGATTAAAAATACTCCATTTTACATAATGATGGGAACCCACCCCAAGGCTATCCCCATGACTTATGAAAGAACAAACGTGCCACCTACCGAACAGAGGATAGCTGAGTTAGGAAAGGCATGGCGAGAGGCCCTAGTGGCACACAAACTGTCCCAACAAGTCATGATCGGGTGAACCGGCCAAAATTTCCACCCATTCATGAAAGGAGAAAAGGTCTAATTAGACTCCAAGAACTTGAAGCTGGGATACCAAACCAGGAATCTCGCCCTGAAACATGAAGGACCATTTCCTATCACCCGAGTAGTATCCTCCCATGCTTATGAATTAAAACTTCCTTCGCAATGGAAAATTCACCCAGTCTTCCATGCCTCACTTCTTTCACGTTTCAAGGAGAACGAAACACACAGACCAAACCTTCTTCCTCCACCTCCCAAGCTGATCGAGGGAGAATTGGAACACGAGGTCGAAGCAATTTTAGCTCACAAGAAAAGAGGCCGAGGAACCCTATTCTTGGTGAAGTGGGAGGGCTACACCATGGCCAAAAACACTTGGGAACCCAAATCGCATTTAAGAAACGCCCCAGAAATTCTAAGAGAATACAAAACCACCCATAACCTGCTTCTATTATGAGTCACCCTCTGCAGTTCATCATGAACATCACACCCAACCCCAACCCAGTACAAACTTTGGAATTGATCCTAAGTTTTGTTTGAGACATGGGATGACTCCCAAAACGAGGAGAGACTGCTTTTCATGACCCATGACAGAGCGTTGCTCAACGGGACCATTCATAATCTATTTGAAACCTATTGAGCAGGTATTCCAATGCCTTTCTCAAGAAGTGTATCATCTCAAATTATTTCCCCTCATGAGGGACTTGGATGAGCAGGCATTACAATACAGACCCAGAGAGTGGGTACCCACACCCCACCACGTATTCATTGTAGAAAGCTCGGATGATGAAGAAGACGAACTATTCACAACAGCGCCAGAACGGCCATCACCACCATCGCCACCGCTGCCATCGTCACCACCACGTGCACCGACACCTTATCCAAGGCCAGCCATGCCCAAATACCCTCCTACACCCCAATGGATGCAAAATTCCATGTGCTTCACCTGTGCTCAAATCGGGCACTTCTCATCTCACTGCCCACAGTATCAATGCCCCCACTGCCAACATTGGTGCCCTGAACACTCGGCACTTTTCTGTCCAAGTAACCCGTTGCATGACAATCCACCCTGTCACCACACAACATAAACCTACACCATCATGATCAAAAACCTCACCCTCATCATTGTCCTCAGCGCCATATTCGGCACTGCTATTCTTACTATGTTTCTATTTTATATTCTCATTACGATCAAAGTCATCACCACTGCCCCCCTCCCCCGCATCTTCACATTCATAACCGGCACCTCTGTACATTTTGCAGGGGCTCACACTACCGACATTGAACTACCCACAAGAGTCTATACCCACAATGCACCCATACTCACTGCAATCAGCACATTCACGGCGATGTCTAATGAAGAATGGGCTGCAACGTTCGACCCAATGCGGACGATTCGGGGCTAGTTTTGGATGGAGCTCGAAAGCTTAGAGAGGGGCTAATGTTACGAGAAGTGGCAGACACGGGGAGTTCATTTTCTTTCAGCACAGCACGTCATTCATCTTATTGTTCCTATTGTCTTTGCTCAAGTACGTCTCAACTATTGTTCTCCGTTCTTATTGTCCTGTGACCACACACCTCTAATCACCCACCTTCATATTCCCATGCTATTGTAGTAGTCTGTGGACACGCCCATATGTTCTCACACTATTGTTCTAACATTCTTATTGTTCTTGATACATGACTCATTCTACGCACATACCTATGATCTCATGCTTGTAATATTTAAACTGCAATGCAACGACCAGTCAAGCTCAGCTTGACCTGGTCATTCCTACGTTCTTAACGAACTATGATAAGTCATCCTCAACTGTCGCTTACGAGCTTCAGTGATCTACGAACTAAGAACTGTTGATCTTAACACAGGGTATAGTCTGTGAATTGTGATGCAAAAATCCTGAAATGAAGTGCTGGTTTTATAATCTGGAATTGATTCCCAGAGTTCAGAGGTGTCAATGTCAACATAGCAGCAGGTGTGCTTCTTCATGACCTCTGAATCCACAATGTTGCAGATAAAAAGTAATCCAAGTTCATTAAAATATTGACAAAGCTCTTGAGGTTGGGTAGGGTCAAGTTTCAGAGCTGTGGAATGACCATGAGCTGGCATAGTTGCTTGTGTAGCCATAGATGTGACGATTCTTGTGGCAGGAGTTAAAAGTTAAGTGAAGGATGGTAGATCTGTTGAAGTCATTGGAAGAATAAATGAAGGAGTAGAGGATGAGGGTGAAGAAGAGGATAATGTTGAAGACAAGGATATAGGCAAAGGGAACAGTTGTCGATGTGTAGATTCTGCTTCAGAAACCAGAATTAGAATATCTCCTGATTGTTCGTGAGATTCAAAGGTGTGGCGAGTCTTGATTCTAAGATTTTGAGCTTGAATTGGCCTAAGCTGGGAGATTCAAGACAGATTAAGCCATGAAATAGTTTGGAAACCCCTTGCAGTGGGCTCCAAAATGATAATATTCAATCTGGAAACCAAACAAGAACCTGCTAAAAGGCCTAAGAAGTGTAACACAGGCTAGAGGAAGAGTGCAAGTTGGTACTAAATATTACTGCTGTTACCCAAAGGTTGTACTTAGAGGTGTGAAATGGTGAGATGTGTTCCAAATAGTTTTTAGAAGCATATGAAGATGTTTGAAGAAATTTGAAAATGTTTGAAGTAGGTTCGAAGAGGTTCGAGGAGGTTCGAGGAGTTTTAAAGAAGTTCAAAGAGTTTGGGGAGAATAGGAATGGCTTTGAGGAATGTTGAGAAAGGAATATAGTGAATTGAAAGAGTTTTCGAGAGATGATAGGCAATATGCAATAAGTCAAGGAGCTAGTATGAAATTTGAAGAAGTTCACAATAAGTTGCAAAACTTAGAAATATGATGTGAGGCTAGGACTCAAGAGGATGGCTTTTAAATTAGATAATAATGGGAGAGGGTGACTTCTTCTCTGTTGTTCTAAGTAACTAGTACAAGTCTACATACATTTTGAAGAGATAGTACTAAAAAGGAAATCCAACATGTGGAAAACATGAGGCAATATGCACACCAATAAAAAACTTTGTAAATCATAAAACAAATAAGAAATAATAGTAAATAAAACATACAGTTTCTCTTGAGTCTTATCTTCACATCATATCTCTAAGTTCTGCAAAATATTGCAAACTTCTTCAAACTTTCATATTAGTCTCTCGACTCATTGCCCATCACCTATCGCCATTCGAAAAACACTTCACATTCACTAAACTCATTCTTTGATATACCTCGAACCTCGTCGAACTTATTCGAACTACTTACACACTTTCGAACTTATTCGAACTATTTCGCACATCTTCGAACCTATTTCAAACAATTTTGAACTTCTTTGTACACTCTTACAGATTATTCGCACCATCCCTCATCAATTTGCCTCACTAAAAACAACGTTTGGAAATCAGTGATGATATTTAGTACCACCTCGTACCCTTCCTCTGACTCGTAATATACCATCCAAAGCCATTTAGTAGGTTTTGTTTGGGTTTCCGGATTGAGTATCATCAACATTCAGTCATATGCATGTGACAGAACAGCTTTTGAGTATTCTGTGCAAAAAAACTACTTGAGGCAAAGGCCACAAGTGTAATCACCCACAAGATCCCCCATCTCAGCATCAATCACCTCCCAATCACAATATAAATTTTCTTTTTTGGTGACCATCCTATTGCCAATATCCAGGATCAAAAACATGGACTCAAGACTTACTGCAACAATATATTTTTAGGTGCCCAGATCATCACATTTCCCCACCACGTTGTCATGTACTCGCAAGTGCATGCAATAGCCTTTGAGGGTGGGCCTTTATACCACTGTGATGTAGAAAAGCTTGAGAGACAAGATGAAAATGCTGCCACTTGCCTTTTCTCAGGGGTGACACTCAAATGGCTTAATAATAATCGCTCAAAATACCTGGGCCTTGTTGTTTACCTATTTGTTTTTGGGGAACTGATTGATGCTCACCAAAACCATCATATATCTATTATTGCACAAGTGTGGATGGTCTTCTGGGCATTCTTCTTCATGGAACTATGGGAAAGCTTTCTGGATAAGGCAGTGTATGCAAAATATTGGCACTTCCTGTCGCATGAAACTCGTGATATCACCCAAATCCTAATTTATGGACTGCTAAAACTTGTCTTCATCTACTATAATCATGTACCACCAGGCACACGAGCTCTGCTTTTTTGGCTCCTCACAAGTGAGCCCTGCAAACATGTTGATGGCCTTGCTCAGAAGATCATGGTCGATTTCAACTGGCTTAACTCCTTTTACATGTTTCCAAAGCTGTATGTCCTCCTGCATGAGGCTGTGTTCTCTGACAAGTTTTCCAGTGGGAAAGCACTTGCTAGTGGCTACAATCACACATACACTAATAATTGAGAGATTGATTTTGTTGCCCTTTCAGTATTTTCAACCAATGAAGAGATTGATCAACTTGCCTGACAAGCATATGGTGAAGCAAAGGGTTTATTTGCTTTGCTTAGTGTCTCTGCTTCCCCACTTCAAACAGCGATGGCTCCATGTCTTCCCAGTCAGTATTCAGAGTTGGTTTACTGACTTGTCAAATTCTGGCCACATTGAGAGGTTTGATGATCCTGCCAATTTGGATGCTGATGATAAAGATGATGAAGATGCACTTCTATTTGAAGAAAGTGATGATGAAGAACCTAGCATTCAAGAAGTTCTGGATTACCTTCAAAATGTTGCATGATCTACTTGAGGTGAAGATGAGGAGATTATAAATTATACCTATGCAATGGTCGCTATTAGTGTTGATGAGCATATTGCGATGTATGTTTTTCATCTTGACTCCTTGCTGTGACACATAACAGTAACATGCAACATTATTGCAGAAACTCTCTTCCAGAACCAGATGGGAATGCTACTGCAAAAGATCTTGCTCACAATGCAGCCATGATTGCAGAATCTCTTGCTGCTTGTCTTTCCCCTCCAAATGTTGATGAAACAAATGCAATATCTGATTCTCACATGTCTTTTTTGGATATGGATAAACTTGTCAAGATATGTTTTGCACATCAGACTAAGCAAGCACTTACAGGAGTGTGCACTAATGTTAAAGCTGGCATCATGGCTAGGTTGCTGGCAATGAGACTTTGAAAAGAAGGAAATTTTACCCCCCCATGTGCCATGTGCACATTGAATTCGATCTTCTTGGAATAGGCCTCCATTGCCTGGTGGGTAACTGGAATCATAACCATTTAATCAGGGATCAACACATTAAAAATGAATAAAAAACACTATTACATCACATCAACCTCCTCAACAAGAACAGCCAACCTAGCATAAGGCTAACCTGACTATCAAATTTTGGTATACTCAAAAAGCTGGGTTTGAGTTTCAAAATGGGAATGCCACTTTGTTTGTATATATTGATTGTATAAAGATCAACAACACATGATTGTTGATCTTCAGCATTTCACTCTTTTTCATATCAATATCAACCCCGCTGCTGCAGCTAACCTATCATCCATCAAGAATGTTACATGTGACCAAGTCCTCAGCCAGATAACATCATCCTGTTGGCCAATGCTGCATCTTGGCTGATGCCATGTATTGACCAATGCCATGTCTTGACTGATGCCATGTCTTGACTGGTGCCATGTCTTGACTGGTGCCATGTCTTGCTGGTGCCATGTCTTGACAGTGGCCATTCAAAAACTGGCAATATTTAATCATTAGATACAACACAGCAATGTTCAATGTAGATACAATAAGAATGTCATGGCCTTGGCATCACATCAGTGAGAATTGGCAGGGGGATCAACATCATTGTCATGGTCATGAGATGATGGTCTGATTGGAATCTTTAAGAACCTGCATGCAAATGATTCCAGATTAAACTCCATCCTTTCCTTCAAGGTTGCATATGCCTCTAAGGTGACATCCTGCTGTTCCAACTTTTCAACCTCGCCATGTAGAGATGATGACTGGCATCCATATACAATGTGCCAAGCTGGTTTTGCAGGTCTTTCATTTCAGCATGGCAGTTCAACAGCTCCCTGGCTGTCAATGTCTGCAACAGGATCAACCATAGTCACACAAATGAGGACCATGACACCTACTGGGTTGGCTGGTAGCATGAGCTGGTTTCGGGCCAACAGATAGTATGGTTAATCAGTCATGTTTTCAGACTGAAAAATGATGATTAGTGAGATGATAGAGCATTGAAAGCAAATATGGCATCAGCCAGATACACAGCATCGTCCAAAGAAATGGCATCGTCCAAAGGCATGGCATTGGCCACTGGCAATGACATTTGAACTAAAGAAAATCTTATCTTCCCATGTGCCATATGCACTTTGAATTCTACTTCTTGTGATAGGCCTCCATTCCCTGGTTGGTAGCCAGAATCATAAAATGGAGCACAAGATAGTGCTGCCCATTGTTGCTTTGGATAGGGACATAGCCATCAGGAATATTTTCCTGGCTTTCTTCCTGATTGCTCATTGTAGAGGGATGGATGTAGGAAGAGAGATGATAACACTATCGTGGTTAATTAGTGATCAGAGATCTATTAATGAGGGATTATTTAGTTGGCAATATTTGGCCCCCATGGACAATCTCACTGTTGCCAATCCCCCCATTGTTGATTCCCACATCACCGATTCCACTGTTGCTGATTCCACCACTAATGCTTTTTTCCTTGCCCTTGCAAGATGGTGGATTGTAATTAAGATAATTGTGTTTACATTATAGGGGAGATATAATCGGCATTTGCTGATCTAAATGCATTGTCAGCCCTCAATGCTAATTCTTGCCAAAAAGCCTGCTGGTGATTAGCATAGGCTAGTGGGCCAGGAAGGGTATTCTTGGACAGCAAGGCTGACTGCCACCATTGGCTGTGATAGATAAAATATTGCACATTCCACTGCATTTCATATGTGACCAGTAAAAATTCCTCTTTCCATCTATTTCTCTGAGCCTGTGATCAAAGCCAGTGTACTCTCCTGACTAATAAAACTGTTAGTGAATGAATATGGATGGCCACAAAATACATTTACATTCCCAGAATCGAGTGGTATCGGCATCGGCATCGCTGTGCTGTGCTGTGCTGTTCAGTAATGACACCATTTGATTGTGGGCATTATGCCAAATCCAGGACAGGTGAAGATTAGTAGCTGTGCTAGCATTGAGGTCATTCTTTGTTAACCACTGAAACATACTTGATGTCTCAGCATCACAATTAGTGCCACCAGTCAGCTTCAGCAATGGTTATACATTTGGGCATGCAAGGCAATTTTGTTAACCACATCCTGGACAATGGCTTGTGCTCGGGTGCAAACTCCCTTTCTTGGCACTGCTCAAATGATGTGTAATATTGAAATTATTTGTTGGCAATGAGCTCCCACAACTGATGCAGCAGTTGACTTGCCTGGTTCTTCCTGAGGTTAATCTTCACATTAGCAAGTTCTCCATCATGTGGGAGGTATACTTGTTGCTCCTTAACTGGAATAGTGTTTGTGTCAGCCAGAAGAGATAAAGCTAAAGTCTCTTCATCAAAGGATTCTATGTCATCAAAGTTCTCAAATTCAGGATCATTGTCATAGGTGATTCAGGAGGGAACAATGTCATGCTTGGCAATGTTGGCAGCATTTTGTAAATGTGTTAAGGATGCCATATGAGATGTGAGAGCTTCTCTTTCCCATTCAATGGCTTGCATGTCAGAAGCATGAGGTGCTTTACCAAGTTGACGGACTTTGTCTCATAATTGAATCCTGGTGCAGATCAATGAGGGATTGTGATACATCAATCTTGATAGGAAGTATGACCCACTGCATTTGTTCAAAAACAATAGTGAAATCAATCCACTGCTCAACCGCTGATTGAATGAGTGTCGATAATGTGGCCATTCCCAATGCCAATTCTGGTCCCAGTCCCATTCCCATTCCCAATGCCAGTTGTGATCCCTGAGTGGCATACATATCCATTACCCTTACATCTGTTAGCCTTAGCATTTTTGCTGTGGTGACTTCATCCTCCCATCATTCAACTGCCTGTTGACTGAAAGCTGCTGTCAGTTCTGCATGGTGCTTGCTGAGCTGTGTGGATATCTCAAGGGCTTCTTGAGATTTTGAGCACAGTGTGACTGTCATGCTGAGAATTTTCTTGTAAGTTAAATCTGTAGCATAATCATCAAGCATTTCAGCCCGATGTGGCAATGTCACTGTTCTGACTGTTGGAAAAATGGAATTTAGCGATGACCACAAAGAGTCGAGTATTTCCCCTGCTACAATGCCAGACCCTGGAATGAAAGATGGAGCATAGTAAAAAAAGCATTTATCCTTGTGGCCATGAACATGCAAAAATCCAATGGACTGGTCAATGCTCAAGCTGGCCAGCAGATGTGCACCAATGCGCTTTTGAATGTGGATGATGTATTGGCAGACAATGTTGTAAATGAGCATCACTCCCTGTTGATAATCAACCCTGGTGATTTTCAGGGCTTGGAGGAAAGCAAAGTCAACATTCTTTTGCTGTTCTCCACAGAACAAGTCCACCAGTGCATTTGGTGCATAACAGCATGCCATGCACATGCAATGGCCACTACTCCAGTCCTATCACATGTATTCGATGCCAAAAAAGCATTTGCAATGGCTTGAAATTTATATTCACATGGAGCCTTTTAAAAACCTGTGTATCCCAATCAGAACCAGCATTGGGAATGGCACCAGTAGCAGTTATAGCATCAGCCACTGCAAAGTGAAGTGTACCTACCATGAATTGTTCTATGGCAGCTTAGAGGAATTGCTCATATTCAGCCTGATTTGGGGCTATCCCAACTCCATTCCATAGCCATACATCAGCATTGGAGTTTTTCTGCTGGACATGGTCAGCTTTAAAATTGCCATCGGCCACAAATATGTGTTTAAAAACAAATCTGAGAGCCATAGTATCATTTTGTATGCAACTTGTACAATCAAGGTATATAGTCACCCACTGGTTCACATCGTCCTTCCAATTTTTTGGTATATTTATATCTGCTTGAGGACTGGCTAGACAGTAATTGGCAAGTGATCCTGGTTCAGGATTTAATGGATCTTTTGATTGTGTCCATACCCTGCCCACTTCAATCTTTTCATCCAATGCCATAAGTGGGACATGCACCGAAGCTCATGGTAGAGGTTGATCACTTTGGCAGGCCTCATGGGCAATGTTATGCACCAAATCAGCTGGTAAAACTGATAGGCCAATGTCTTCAATTCCAGATTACAGAGCCAAAAATGGTCTAGAACCTGCATGGTAAAAAGAGTGTATATTTTGGTGAAGCTGGTCAGGAGCAAGTTACTGGTTACTAGGTCCAAGGGAATTTGGTGTTCTTCCTGACACTGGCAGGTAAGCATTGCTAAATGATGTATTCCATTTGTATGCACCACACGGAATAGCTGTTGTTCAAGGCATCAGGAGTTGGCAGTGCAATGGTCAGCTCAAGATCAGCAATTGCTAGTATGGTTGTTGCCTGGGCATTAGTCCTCATGTATCGTTGAGGCAAATATTGTTGAAACCCATGGATGTCTTCATCAGCATGTTCAACTTGATATTCGTCATCACCATCAAAAAAGTCTTGTAAGCTGTCATTGATATCATTATTGCCCTTTTCTTGATGCCAAAGGGCATCAAGGTGATCAAAAAAGGCTGTATTGGCCCCAGTCTCATTGTCTGCTGTACTCTCTGTCATTCCTGATGCCAACTCATGATGTTGAGCCATTGCCATTGCTGTTGCTGTTGCTGTTGCCATTGCTGTTGCTGTTGCTGTTGCCATTGCTGTTGCTGTTGCTGTTGCCATTGCTGTTGCTGTTGCCATTGCCACTGCCATTGCCAAGTAATAATTGGCTGATTCTGCCTCAGCTTTATCCTTCATCTCTTCAAATGTCTTCAGATATTTCATTTGAAAGTTAAGAACATTGCAAATCAGCTGATCAGTTTGGTGCTGGACCAAAAGGCACATGTCAACATCCCATAGCTCAGCACAGTGGAAGTACGTGCCAGTCCAGCATTCAATGCAATAGAAGGGGTTCTGCCTGTGTGTTATGTGCATACATGTCCACCAAAGTGTGCTTCCTAGTGAACAATCAACACATCTCCAAATTGCCTATTTATTCAGTTGACAGTGGTTGCAAACTTGTTTGTCAATGGACCATTCCTGCTGAGCCAGGGATGCTTGCAGCAATTCATCCACTCATCTCACAAACTGCAATACATGGTCCTTCTGTCTCTATCAGTTTCATATGAGCCTAATAAGTCAATCCATGTCAGAAACTGACCATGCTGATCCATGGCCGAACTGGCTCATTAATCACCTGAGGTTCTTGCATATCCCATTCTGGAGCAAGACCTGAATTGTCATGAATACCAGCTGAGCTCGATTCACCATGTTCTTCTGTAACCAGAGGCAAGGGAATCTTGATATGCTTTGTTTTTGGTCCATGTCTCACATTGACCTCAACTTCTACATGTGTAACAGTATCGACTGCATCATCATTGGTCCTCATGCAGAAGTGCATTGTTCTTTGATCTTCTCTTTCTCTTGTATGGAGCTCTTGTCATGCTCATGATGATTGGGGGAAATCAATTGCAGTGATGGACTATTTATTTGTACTATTGGCCTTATGTGATCCTTGTGTTATCCTCATGCCAATAATATGTTATGCCTGATGATGACAAGAATCATTCTTTCCTCCACATCAATCCCCCTCCAATGCTGCCTGAGCTATCAGAGAAGCTGGGTGTGAGACAGTATCGCAAGGGGAGATATATGGTAAAAGAGCAGAGGATTATTGAGCCTTATAGAGATGTATTCCGATCACAGGAATCCAAAGCTGGCTGGTTGCAAATACTCAAGTGTGACATTCTCCCTGCCATTTTCAATTACTGGGTGTCAATTGAGAGGGCCCCAATGGATGAGGAGGAGAGTTGCCTACGTGCCAAGATGAACCATCAACTTGAAGCATGTGAAGGTTCTATTTTTGATTACATCACCAGGAACTAACAACCTGGCTTTCGAGCAACTGGTGAATGATGAAGGACTACTCACACAAATCAAACAACTCCAAAGTGAAGTGATCAGAAGCCATTTCTTATACCAGGATCGAGTTTTGAAAGAGATCAGAAACCTGCTAGGTATTGATAATGCCACCATAAGCACATCTGGATGGTTCCAGATGCGACTGCCAGCCATCAAGAGTGTTTTTAGCAACATGACTGCAGAGGAAAAGGTAATCCTTGAGATCAAGCAGAATAAAATGATGCAGGAAGGCTATCCCAAGCAGACAAAGCAAAGATAATTTAATGCCGATGCCAATGGTGACTGACATCTCACAGACTAGCAGAGAAAAACCTGTGTAAGTGTGTAGAGGAGAGTACCTGACAACACTGGTTAGAAATGAAAGTGCTGTCTGTGACATCTACAGTCCATACTGCACCTAATGGTTTGATGGTTGTTGATGCATGAGTGACATTTTCAATTGTGATGCCTATGCTGATGCCAATTGTAATGCCAATGCCAATTACAGTCATAACAATGTCGCCTCTTTGATGGCTACCCCTGCACAATCATTTCTGGGCACCTATCATGATCATATCACAGAGCTTAAGTGGAACCTCGTGAGTTACGTCAAGGCATTACATGCATCAGACGTTGCCTCAAAATCGGCAATGCAACCTAACACCACCACACCACAAACCAGACTTCTGATGACTCAGGATGGGTTCCCCATCCTGCCCACACCATGGAAGGAATCACAATACAAGAAAAAAGAGCTGGAGCAATGGGTTATGTTGTATGTTGGGCAGCATTACAGTATGACAACTTCTTATGCTACAAACCATTACTTATCTCTATGCAGAACTAGCCAACAATGGTCATAGTCGCCATATCCCATTCAAAGTGATTGCTGACCAAACCTCTCTATTCATCAATCCTAAATATCTCCAAGGAAAATTCAAATTCAGAGACCCATAGAACATGCACAAGAGTGGCATAGAATACTTCTTTGACCATGTTCTGCAGTGTCAAACAATGCAGGGCCCTGAAAGAGCATTCAGGTATAAAGGAATTAAAGTGAGTGATGGGAGTGTGTCTCCTGCACACTATCCTAATAATTTAAATAGCCCTCCACCTTTCCAATGCATTTCCAAATGCAGTGGATGATGGAATGGTGATGCAATACCCGATGCTGAGTCCATCATGGGCACTGGCCTGCATCCTGATGCCAATGCCATTCACGATGCCAATGCCAATGCCGAACCCCAAGGTCAATCAAGAAGCAGAAAAAGGGAGAAAGTGAAAAAACAGCAAAAAAAACCTCGCTGATGATTGAGAGCAGAACAGGCACTCATTTCTGAACCCCCAGATTCCTTGCAACTCACAGATCCAGCTCAGTTGAGCTATGTGCAAGTCAATCAAATGACAATGGACATACTCTGCACAGCTGGTGTGACTCAACCACAGCCAATTAATGGTCTGGGTGATGGTGAGCCAGAGTATGTCATTCCTTGACACATTTATGAGAAGTCCATCACACCCATATCACCTTTAAATAATGATGTAAATGATGCCCCATGCCCACTTGATCCAGCACTGTTGGAAGGCAATGCCACATCAACTCAAGAAAGATTGAACCAACCTAAACCTTGCCGCCTGTCTAGGCGAACTTGGACAGAGGATTCTATTGCAAGGGCAAGGGCAAAGGCATTAAAACTATCAACCATCAGGATCAGCAATGGTAGGATTGGCAGACAGACAATCGGCAGCGGTAGGATCATTTGGTGATTGCCAGACCCCACCTGTGAAGAATACATTTCAACAGATGACCACCCCATCATCTCAAATCAAGAATCAGGGACAGACATCAGCCCGATGTGCCCGCAGAACAGCTGATCATCTTGCTCAGCAAGAAGCTGTCTTTATGCAGGTCGTTGGAAGAAGAAGAGTAAACTTTGCACAGTAAATTTATTATATGTGTCTCAGTAGAAGACAAAGATTGATGATAGTAAGATTTGCAGAAGGAATCAAGCGCTGGAGAGTATCTGTGCTCAGGTCCTGGGCAGTCCTGTCAAGAATGGTGTGATGGAACATGGAATTCTCTCACCATCTTCATATCTGGGTGAGGTGGGGGGCCAGGTGACAGGTCTGCCTAAAAAATGTTCAGGTGAGTAGGTGGCATCGGTCATGAGCCAGCATTGCCTAACAGGATGATGTCTCTGGAGAGTATCTATGCTCAATGGAATTTCCTCAGCCTCTTCATATCTGGGTGAGGTGGGGGGCCGGCTGAGAGGTCTGCTGAAAAATGTTCAGGTGAGTACACATGTTGAGGTCCTGGTTGGTATGGTGAGTGCTGCTCCCGCTCCCACTCATCATGCAGATCATGTGGATAGCACTGATCTGGGCTGTGTAATGCCGATCTTGATCCCGATCCTGGTAAGGCCACTGGTGCTGCCATCCCCATTGCTATTACCACTGCCTGAAACTATTTTATAGGCTACTTATGTCTGTATTAAACATATTACTCTTCAGTCTAGCAACCATTGTCATTCAGCCATACCTGTAATGCTGATCTTAATCCCGATCCTGGTAAGGCTGCTGCCACTGCCATCCCCATTGCTGTTGCCACTGCCTGAAACTATTTCATAGGCTACTGATGTCTGTATTAAATGTATTACTCCTCAGTCTAGCAACCATTGTAATAGTGTATTCATTCATTACTATAATAGGTACATATATATAGATTAGAGTGTTCAACAGCGTCCACTGAACCCATATCATTCAATACACTGTATATGTTCGATAGACCATATCATTCAACACACTGTAGCTTACCTATGTGTTCAACCCACATTTTTTCATATTTTATTTCAGTCTATTCTGCCTTTACTATAACTTTCTATATTTTTATTTTTATTTTATGATTATTTTTCAGGTTTCTCCAGTTGCCAGTTCTACTCTTAGAAGTGGGACCACTTCTGAATGCTTATCCCTTGGGGTGACATCATTCTGCAGCTTGATCTGCCTACTTCTCCCTTTTTTCCAGATTGTGCAGATGTTGGAGGGATGCCTGGCAGATGACAATATAAATGCATGGTATAAAGCTGCCTCTCTCTGTGATGAGAATCGGCTCACAAATGTGGCATTCCACAATCCCACTACCACCCATTGTTAGTGTGACACCCACTTATCTGCTAGCTCAACTGTGCAGGTTTTCTGTACAATAAGGCGGCAGATCCATGCATATGATGAGGGTTTTGATGGTTTTGATGGGAGGGGTTATTAATAGATGAGTTGGTTGAGAAAGGCTTTTCATACCACAAGTGTGGATGGAATACCAAAGAGAACACAACTGGGGTCCCCTAGGTGTATATTTACAGTTTATATACTATGTTACACATATTGTACAATGTTGCTACCAATGCACTTGTACATGCATGTACATATTGATGCATGCAAAATAAAATTCTCATGCTAACAAAGTGTAGTATTCTTCAGTGTAGGGTAGCATGATTTGACAGAGGTCTTTACACTGCCCCATATGTTCCACACGGAATTACATGGACTCTGCATGAATCCGCATGGACTCCATGCAGATTTGCAAGCCATACAATCAACCATTTTGGCTGTGCAACAGGGTGTGATAGTCCACATGGATCTGTACAGACTAACATGGACTCTGCATTGATAGGTTCATTGTGTGCTCTAAGGTCTGGGAAGGATCCCAATCATATCGAGACATTATGACACACACTCTGAACTGCTACAAACACCACGAAATCAATTTTGAATCCTTTTTGAACTACTTTGAACAATTTTGAACAGTTTCAAATGACTTTGCAAGACTTTGAACATCTTCAAACAACTTCGCACTACTTCAAATGACATCAGCCACCATAGGACTATTCTAAAACCCTTTCGACACACACAAAACATTTGGCATGAGCCCTGCATTGCATATCAAACACTACTGGATACAAGGAGAGACAACAAAAGATTTAAAATACAATAATGGCAGTTTTGGGTTTCAATGATCTACTGAAACAATAGGATGAGTACTCTTACTATATGGCGACACCGTACATTGCATTTATTATTATTTCTCATTTGTTTTATGTTTTACAATACCTTTATTGCTGTGCATACTTTTGTGTCCTACACATGTTATATTTTCTTTTTAGTACTTATCTCTTCAAAATGTATATACACTTGTACTAGTTACTTAGAACAGCAGAGAAGAAGTTACCTTCTCCTTATCGTTAAATTTAAGAGCCATTCTCTTGAGTCTTAGCTTTGTGTTGTATCTCTAAGTTCTGTGAAATATCACAAACTTCTTCGAACTTTTGTATTCGCTCTTCAACTTATCGCATATTGCCCATCGTCTCTCAAAAAACACTTCCCATTTGCTATACTCATTCCTTGACATACCTCGACACCAGTCTGACATCTTCAACTCTTCTTGAAACTACTTCAAACCTTTTTCAAATTATTTTGCTGATAGGTCCACTGCATGCTCTAAGGTCTGGAGAAAGTTTCCAATCATATTGACACACTACGACAGACCCTCCGAACCGCTATGAACACTATGAAATCGACTTTGAATTCTTTTCAACTTATTTTGCACTACTTTGAATGACTTTGAATGACTTTGAACAATTTTGTGACACTTAGGACAACTTCATACTACTTTGAATAACATTGACTGCTGCATAGCTGTTTCTAAAACCCTTTCGATACATGCTGCACAACCGGAACAAGTTATTCCATTGCATATCAAGCACTACTGGACACGAGGAAAGATTACAAGAGATTTAGGATGCGATAATAGTGTTTTTATGTTTCGATGATATATTGAAGCAAAAGATAAGTACTTTTACCATATGGGGACATGTATGTTTCAATTATTTATCATTTCTCATTTATTTTATAATCTACAAAGTCCTCATTGTTTGATAAATTGCCTTACATTTTACACATGTTTTATTTCCCTTTTTAGTACTATCTCTTCAAAAATGTATATAGACTTGTACTAGTTACTTAGAAAAACCAGAGAATAAGTTATGCTCTCCACTACCATCAGATTTAAGAGCAGTTCTCTTGAGTCTTAGCTTGCGTCGTGTCTCTGAAGTTCTGTGAAATATCGCAGACTTCCTTGAACTTTCGTATTCACTCTCAACTTGTCATCGCCTTTCACCACTCAAAAACCACTTCTTAATTGATATATTCATTTGTCAACATATTTCGACACCAGTCAATCACCTTCGAACCTCCTTGAACTCACCTGAACAACCTCGAACCCATTCGGACCTATTTTGAACTACTTCACATGTCTTGGAACCTATTTTGAACTTTTTCGAACATCTTTGTATGCTTTTAAAGACTATTCCTCACATCCTTTATCATTTTGCGTCACTAAAAACAACATTTTGGTATTAGCGGTGATATTTAGTACTGACTTGCACCCTTCCTCTAGCCTGAGTTATACTTCATAAGCCTTTTAACAGGTTTTTGCTAGGTTTCCAGGTTGAGTATTATCATCGCACACCTTCGAACCTATTTTAAACTCTTTCAAACTTCTTTGTATGCCTCACACCTCGTCATTTTACGTCTTTAACCACAATCTTTGGGTATCAGCAGTGATATTTAGTACCAACTCGCATCCTTCCTCTAGCCTGTGTTATACTTTCTAAGCCTTTTAACAATTTTTGTTAGGTTTCCAGGTCGAGCATTATCATTTTGGAGCCCACCACAAGGGGTTTCTAAATCATTTCATTATCTAATCCATCTCAAATCTCTGGGCTTAGGCCAACCAAAGCTCAAAACCTTAGAATTGTGAGTTGCCACACCTTTGAATCTCTCAAACAATTGGGAGATATTCTAATTCCCATCTCTGATGCAGAATCTACACATCGTCATCTGTTTCCCTCATCTATTTTCTTGTCTCCAACCTCCTCCTCCTCTTCTCCCTCATTGTCTGATTTAAGAGCAATTCTCTTGAGTCCTAGCCTCGCATCATATCTCTAAGTTCTGCAAAATATTGTGAACTTCTTTGAACTTCATATTCGCTCTTCGACTTATTGCACATCGCCCATCACCTCTCAAAAAACACTTCTCATTTGCTGTACTCGCCCCTTGATATACCTTGACACCATCCCAACATCTTCAAACTTTCTCAAAACTATTCGGACATCTTCAAACTCCCTTGAAACTACTTTGAACATCTTCGAACCCCTTTGGACATCTTTTGAACCTCCTTCAAACCTTTTTGTATGCTCCTAAAAGTTTATTTGCAACATGTTTCACCATTTTACACTTTTAACCACAACCTTTGGGTGACAGCGGTGACATTTAGTACCAACTCGCACCCTTCCTCTCACCTGTGTTATGCTTTTAGACCTTTTAGCAGGTTTTTGTAAGGTTTCCTGGTTGAGCATTATCAGCATATTTTACTCGGATTCTGCTGATTTTGTCTGTCTGCATGATGCCATGATCAGTCAGGTTGGATGAGCAAGGACAGTCCACATTCATCCGAACAGACTATTTGAGCTTAGCAAAATAATGCCACCAGTGATATTTGAACCTATAGCCTCATAACTGACTAAGAGACTACAGACATATATTACCATTCACTTGATGTGTGATGCCATTGATGCAGCTATATGCCACTGTTTGGCTTTGTATGACAAAGCACATGCATGCCAACCTTTGTCTGGCTTATTGTCAAGATCCAACTCACCCAATCAGATTCCCGTTTTTTTTTAAACTCTTTTCTGATTCCTTTCTGATCTTGTTCATTGGCATCCCGGCTGCAGCAACTTTTAGTCATCATACAAGTCATCACATGCCTTAGTAATCATTTGCTTACTCACTTTATTCCTAATACAGTCTTACCAATTCTGGTCATGGACACTTACCAAGACCCATTAGTAAACTTCTGCATTACCCATTATTCTTCTGGCCCTCGTTATTTAAGTGCCCATAGCTTAGCCTTCATCTCTAGTTTGCAAATTACTTGTGCTTATACTTGTACTTGCAATTATCCTTTTATCATCCTTGCCTAATAACATCCTCGTAATCATCCTTGACTCATTCCTGAACCAAACCTTCAATCTTTTGACTCCTCTCGATTTAATCTCTTCATAAACCTCTGCTGCAATCTACCTTTGCCCTCCATCTGTAAACCTGCTGGACATCTGCATGCTTCCCACCTGAAATTGGACAACTGATGAGGGGAAGGATGCAACTTCTTATGAGTCGAAGCCAAGTCCTCTCTGGCCCTTTTCACCTGGCATGCTACAGGCTGGTGGATTCTGCCCAGAACCCCTGAACACCTCCGACCATCAATGACTGGGTCTAACTAGGAGTCCAGTGTATTCCTGACCAAGTCCCAACCTTAATAGTAGTGATCTTAATTCTTGCCACTTATGTAGACAGGGTATATATAATTTCTAGGCTACATACTTGTCTAATACTACTGTTAGGGCAACACCCACTGTCCTGCTAGCTGGACCGTGCGGGCTCTCCTACAAGAAGGCAGCGGGGCACATGCATGTGATGGGGGGTTTAATGGATTTGATGTGAGGAGTTAAAAATAGAATAGTTGGCTGAAATAGGCTTTTCACACCACTATTGTGGATGGAATACCTAAGAGAACTCAACTGAGGTCTCCTAGTATTTATTTTATGACTATATACTATGTTACATATATTGTACTATGTTGTTATGGATGCGCATGCACATGCACGTACATATTGATGCATGTAAATAGAAAGTTCCCATGCTGACAAATAATGCATGTATAGGCATTTGGTAGCATATTTTGGTGAAATAAAATAAAATAAAATAAAAGAAAAATAGTATTATGTAATTGGCTTGTTAGGAGACTGTTTCCTAACATTATCCCCCTTTTATGCCTCCACTTCCAGGCAAGAAAATATTGTATCTGTCCCCTCTGTGAAATTCTGGTAAGGCTGGAAATTCATCCCCTCATACACCATTCTAGCAATGCGATGCAGAGCATTTGGATTATGTTTAAAGAATTGGGCAATTGCCTTATGCACTCTCTTACAATTCTCCTTGGATTCCCATAAATTATTTTTGTCGGTGTAGTTCTTCCACTTGATTAAGAACTCTAATTTATTTCATCAAAGACGTGAATCCAAAACCTCTTCCACAATATATTCTGGAGCACCTTCTACCATTATTGGAGGCTGTGGAGTAGTTTGTTGACTGAGAATAGTGGGTAGGTGGTAAGGGCATAAATGGGAAATGTTAATTTCAGGATCAATCTTGAATGACTGAGGTAATTTTAACACTACTGCATTGGGTGAAATTATTTTAGAAATTGGATATGGGCCAACTTGCTTCTCTGTAAGCTTTCTTGAAGGTCATGGAATATTTAGATCCTTGGTAATTAGCCATACCAAGTCACCAACTTTGTACTCTGGAGCAACAGCTCGAGTATGATCTGCATGTTGCATCATATCATCATGTGCTTTCATCAATGCTGCCTCTGCTTCCTCTTGCACCTTTCGCATTTTTGATACAAAGTCCTCCACTGATTGTACCTTGACTTCCCTTTGGGGTTCTACTGCCATTCTGGGATGATACCTATAATTAGTGATGAAGGGTGACATGCGAGTAGCCGAATGGAATTTATTATGTGAGAAAATTCTGCAATTGCTAACCATTCAGGCCAGTCAGTTTGTCGGTGATTGACAAACATGTGTAGGTACTGCTCCAACTCCCTGATTCATTCTCTCTGTCTGCCCATCGGTATGTGGGTGATATGCCATAGATAATTGGGTTTGAATCCCCAATATGTTATTTAACTCTCACATAAATGCAGAAGCAAATTGTGATCTACAATCAGAGATAACTGTATCAGGTAATCCATGTAACTGCCATACCTGATTTAGATAGAGGTGCACCAAGCCCAACGATGAGGTTTCTGCAGTAGTAGGAATGATATGGACTTCCTTTGTGAAGCGGTCGCATACTACAAATATTGCATCATATCCTTAAGCTTCAGGTAGTCCTGTGATAAAGTCCACAGATATATCTCACCATGGCACTTTAGGTATAGGGTTCGGCATTAATTTCCCAGCAGGTTTTTCTGGAAATTTCTTTTCCCTCATGCACATATCACACCCATCCACATACCCCAATACGTACTTTGAAATTCTGGGCCACCAATCCTTTCTCATCACCAACTCCAATGTCTTCCATCTTCCTGGATGTCCAGCAGCTGGTGTGTTATGATGTAACTGTATGATCTCCCTTCATAAATCTTGATCCTGTGGTACATACACCTTTCCTCTGAACAACACTAACCCTTGTTCTTCAACCCATTCATCTCCTTTAATATTACCTTTCTTCTCTCCCCTCAAAGCTTTCACAGCTTCTACCACTTCATCATCCATCTCTGAACATTGCCTAATTTTAGACAACATTTCTGTCTCTGAGCTATCCACCAATAAATGCCCTTGATGCATAGCACAAATACAAAAGTATTCAGGTTTGAGTAGGGTAATATTTTTATTGTCCTCCTCCACTTCCTCCATCGTAACAGAATACTTTCTCGGACGTTCTTTCTCTTTCTTTTCCTTCTTTTCCTTTTTTACTTTTCTCTCATACACATTACATTCTTTAGGACAATGAGTCATGTGTACCTTCCCAGTTTTCCAATCAATTTCTGGATTATGTTTTCGTAACCATGGACATCCAATTATCAGATTGGTTTTTCCAAGGTCGCACACCTCACATATGGCTTGTTCCTGATGATCCTGATACTTCAATATCATCGTCACTTCCTCCTTAATGGTTCCTCCATGATTGATTGTACCATCAATATTGTACACCATTATAGGTTGTGGCAGTTTACACATGTGAATACTGTTTCCAGTAATTAGGGATCGATTAATAAATAATCTGGTAGCACCACTGTCAAGCAATGCCTCCACATTAATTGCTGCATGCATGTCCACTGTCTTCAATCCTACTGTGAAGCTGATTTTGGGTTCCTATCCGCGCTGAGTGAATAAAAAATTTAGGGGTCTTTGGAAATAAGGCTGGGCATTTTTCTTTGTTGGATAAATGATGATGGTCATACTCTTCAATTTCTCTTGCGAAAATATTCTACAGCCGAATCTTGACACAACTGAAGAAGTGACTCATCACAGATTATGTCATCATGACAGAACAATCAACTTTGAATCCTGGACACAATCCTGTTCCCATGCCCATTCTAGAAGCCAAAATTGATGCTCTAACAGCACAAATGTCCCAATTAGTGTCAGTATTAGCAGCATCCCAGCCCAAACAAGCACAAACAAATGCAGAGACAGTAGAAGATAAAGATGATGAGATGGAGGAGATGGTGGAGTGGATGTCTCAGGAGGGTGAGCATGCAGAGGAGAGATCTGAGAGTGGAAAAATGTGTTTACCTAAATATGCGCCCCTGCAAATATTTGATGGTACCATGGAGAACACAAAATCCTTTATCAGCTCTATAGTGTTATATATTCATGGGAGAAAGCCTGAATTTCATATGACCAAGTCTAGAATTATGTTTGCTCTCTCATACATCCAGGGAGGGAAAGCACAGTTCTGGAGAAACAAAGCCATTAATCAAATTGCTGCAGGATATAAACCATTTGCAAGCTTCAGGAAATTTTTGGAGAGATTGGAGGCACAGTTTGGAGACCCTAATCCAAAGGCGCCAGCTAATGCAAAATTAAAACCATGCACCAAGGTTCTCTGACTGCAGATGAATTTATTTTGCAGTTTAAAGCAGAAGCGTCACAAACCGATATGGGAGAAGCAGCATTGGTAGAATATTTGAAGGCAGGATTAAATCCCTCATTATTCAAGTCTATCTATTGACTACCTTCTATGCTGGAGAGGTTGGATGAGTGGTATAATTGAGGCAATGCATCTTGATCGGCAGTATCGACAGGAACAGGCAGAATCAAAATTGATGTATGGGAATTGCAGATTTGGAAAGTCATCATGAGGAAAGTCCGAGAAAGGAAGGACACCTCAGGTACACACTCCGAGGGCACAGCCACCAGCCATGGCAGTGACACCTATTGTTAAGGGGTCAGCAGCATCGACAGATGCAATGGATGTTGATTGAGTAGGAACATGAGCCCCACTTAAATGTTTTAATTGTGGGCAATTAGGGCATATGGCTGGAAATTGTAGGCAGAAAAGGAAGATTAGGGAAGTCACAATCAAGAAAGTGAAGTTGGAGGAAGATGAGCAGAAGAATTTTGTGGAAGAGTCCCAGTGAAGGCTTCCCCATTGGTGACCCAGAATCAATATAATGGATTAGTATCCGAGGAAACCCAGAGTGAACCTGACAGAGAAATTGAGGAGTACGACCATCATCATTTATCCAACAAAGAAAAATGCCCAGCCTTATTTCCAAAGACCCCTAAATTTTTTATTCACTCAGCGCGGATAGGAACCCAAAATCAGCTTCACAGTAGGATTGAAGACAGTGGACATGCATGCAGCAATTAATGTGGAGGCATTGCTTGACAGTGGTGCTACCAGATTATTTATTAATCGATCCCTAATTACTGGAAACAGTATTCACATGTGTAAACTGCCACAACCTATAATGGTGTACAATATTGATGGTACAATCAATCATGGAGGAACCATTAAGGAGGAAGTGACGATGATATTGAAGTATCAGGATCATCAGGAACAAGCCATATGTGAGGTGTGTGACCTTGGAAAAACCAATCTGATAATTGGATGTCCATGGTTATGAAAACATAATCCGGAAATTGATTGGAAAACTGGGAAGGTACACATGACTCATTGTTCTAAAGAATGTAATGTGTATGGGAGAAAATTAAAAAAGAAGAAGAAAGAAAAGAAAGAGAAAGAACATCTGAGGAAGTATTCTGTTATGATGGAGGAAGTGGAGGATGAAGATATGCCAAACGGGGAAGTTCCAATTATGACAAGTAAGGAAGAACAGAAGCAAACCTTTAGGGAAGTTTGTGGAGGACATTCATGGGATAAAAATGTGGAGAAAGTGGATAAGCCAGTGGAGGAGTGGGTGCCAAAAGCCTACCATAAATATTTGTCAGTTTTTCAGAAGAAGGAATCAGAGCAGATGCCAGTTTGAAAGCCATGGGATAATCCTATTTAGATGAAGCTGGGATTTGTGCCGAAGAAGTCAAAAGTTTATCCATTATCTCCAATGGAACAGGAAGAAGTGGATGCATTCCTTAATGAACAATTGTGCAAGGGATACATATGTACATTGAAGACCACATTTGCCACGCGTTGAGGATCCTTTGACCCACTTGTCATGTTTTTTGGGATGACCAAAAGTACCCCAACTTTCCAAAATATGATAAACAACATTTTCAAGGATGTAATAGACAAAGGCATGGTAATAATATTCATTGATGACATTCTGGTATTTATGGAGGATGAAGAAAACCATGAGGCGATAGTGCAGGCAGATTGGCAGAGAATGATTTATTCATTAAACTGGAGAAGTGTGTGTGTGCCATGCATCGAGGATCCTTCAAGCCAGTAGTCATGTTTTTTGGGATGACCAATAGTCCCCCAACTTTCCAAAAGATGATGAATGACATTTTCAAGGATGTGATAGACAAAGGTGTGGTGATAATATTAATTGACGACATTTTGATATTCATGGAGAATAAAGAAAATCATGAGGCAATAGTGCAGGAAGTGTTGAAGAGGTTGGCAGAGAATGATTTATTTGTTAAACTGGAGAAGTGTGTATTTGGAGCAAGCGAGATCGAGTTCTTGTGATTAAAGATTGGTCCTGATGGAATCAAGATGGATCCTATCAAGGTACAGGCAATTGTTGATTGGCCCATGCCTACCCATATCAAGGAAGTTCAGGCTTTCTTGGGACTCGCCAATTTTTATCATCGCTTTGTTCATAATTTTTCCAAAATTGCCACACCATTACACAACCTTATGCGAAAGGGAGTAGTGTGGAGATGGGGAGAACAACAGCAGACAACATTTGAAGAGTTGAAGAGGAAGTTTGTGGAAGAACCAATATTGGTCCCAGTAGATTTCACGCATCCCTTACGAGTGGAATCAGATGCATCAGGCTTTGCTACTGGAGCAGTATTATCAATGCTATGTGAAGATGACAAATGGCATCCTTGTGCATATTTGTCTCGAGGGTTGAATGATGTAGAGAGAAATTATGATCTGCATGATAAAGAGATGTTGGGAATAATATGAGCATTGGAGGCATGGAGACATTATTTGGAGGGATGTATGGATCAGATCAAAATCTGGACAGACCATCAAAATCTGCAATACTTCATGTCCACTAAAAAGCTTAACCATCGACAAGCATGTTGGGCATTATTCCTATCGCGCTTTAATTTTCACTTGGTCCACAAAGTGGGAAGCTTGATGAGGAAAGCAGATGCATTATCCAGATGTACAGATCATAAAAGGGGGGTGGAGCAGGACAATAAAAATATTACCCTACTCAAACCTGTATACTTTTGTACTTGTGCTATGCATCAAGGACATTTATTGGTGGATAGCTCAGAGACAGAAATGTTGTCTAAAATCAGGCAATGTTCAGAAATGGATGATGAAGTAGTGGAAGCTGTGAAAGCTTTGATGGTAGACAAGAAAGGTAATATTAAAGGAGATGAATGGGTTGAAGAACAAGGGTTAGTGTTGTTCAGAGGAGAGGTGTATGTACCAAAGGATAAGATTTATGAAGGCAAATCATACAGTTACATCATAACATGCCAGCTGCTGGACATCCAGGAAGATGGAAGACATTGGAATTGGTGATGTGAAATTATTGGTGGCCCGGAATTTCAAAGTATGTGTTAGGGTATGTGGATGGGTGTGATACGTGCATGATGGGGAAGAAATTTCCAGAAAAGCCTGCTGGCAAATTAATGCTGAAGCCTATACCTAAAGCGCCATGGTGAGATATATCTGTGGACTTTATCACAGGATTACCTGAAGCTCAAGGATATGATGCAATATTTGTAGTATGCAATCACTTCACAAAGGAAGTCCATATCATTCCTACTACTGCAGAAACCTCATCATTGAGCTTGGCACGCCTCTATCTAAATCAGGTATGGCGGTTACATGGATTACCTGATATGGTTATCTCTGATCGTGGATCACAATTTGCTTCTGCATTTATGTGAGAGTTAAATAACATATTGGGGATTCAAACCAAATTATCTACAGCATATCACCCACAAACCGATGGGCAAACAGAGAGAATGAATCAGGAGTTGGAGCAGTACCTACACATGTTTGTCAATCACTGACAAACTGACTGGCCTGAATGGTTAGCAATTGCAGAATTTTCTCACATAATAAATTCCATTCGGCTACTCACATGTCACCCTTCATCACTAATTATGGGTATCATCCCAGAATGGGAGTAGAACCTCAAAGGGAAGTCAAGGTACAATCAGTGGAGGACTTTGTATCAAAAATGCGAAAGGTGCAGGAGGAAGCAGAGGCAGCATTGATAAAAGCACATGATGATATGATGCAACATGCAGATCACACTCAAGCTGTTGCTCCAGAGTACAAAGTTGGTGACTTGGTATGGCTAATTACCCAGGATCTAAATATTCCATGACCTTCAAGAAAGCTTACAGAGAAGCAAGTTGGCCCATATCCAATTTCTAAAATAATTTCACCCAATGCGGTAGTGTTAAAATTACCTCAGTCATTCAAGATTGATCCTGAAATTAACATTTCCCATTTATGCCCTTACCACCTACCCACTATTCCCAGTCAACAAACTACTCCACAGCCTCCAATAATGGTAGAAGGTGCTCCAGAATATATTGTAGAAGAGGTTTTGGACTCACGTCCTTGATGAAATAAATTAGAGTTCTTAATCAAGTGGAAGAACTACAACAACAAAAATAATTCATGGGAATCCAAGGAGAATTGTAAGAGAGTGTGTAAGGCAATTGCCCAATTCTTTAAACATAATCCAAATGCTCCGTGTCGCATTGCTAGAATGGTGTATGAGGGGATGAATTTCCAGCCTTACCAGAATTTCACAGAGGGGACAGATGCAGTATTTTCTCACCTGGAAGTCGAGGCCTAAAAGGGGGGTAATGTTAGGAAACAGTCTCCTAACATGCCTATTATTTTTCTTTTATTTTATTTTATTTCACCAAAATACACTCCAAAATGCCTATACATGCATTATTTGTCAGCATGGGAATTTTCTATTTACACGCATCAATATGTATGCGCATGCATGCGCGCATCCATAATAACATACTACAATATATGTAACATAGTATATGATCCTAAAATAAATACTAAGAGAACTCAGTTGAGTTCTCTTAAATATTCCATCCACATTAGTGGTGCAAAAAGCCAAATTCAGCCAACTATTCTATTTTTAACCTCTCGCATCAAATCCGTCAAACCCCCCATCACGCGTGCATGCCCCACTGCCTTCTTGTAGGAGAACCCACATGGTACAGCTAGCAGATTAGTGGGTGTTGCCCTAACAATATGGATCTATGTGGAACATATGGGGGAGGGTAAACTACTGATTTGACATAATAAAATGAAATAAAAATTTATTATGTAATGGGGCTGCTTCCTAACATCACCACCCTTTTATCCCTCGACTTCCAGGTGAGAAAATATTGTATCTGGCCCCTCTGTGAAATTTTGGTAAGACCGGAAATTCATCCCCTCATACACAATTCTTGCAATGCAACATGGAGCATTTGGATTAAGTTTAAAGAATTGGGCAATTGCATTATGTGCTTGCTTACAATTCTCCTTGGGTTCCCATGAGTTATTTTGGTCAGTGTAGTTCTTCCACTTTATTAAGAACTCCAATTTATTTTGTCGAAGACATGAGTCTAAGATTTCTTTAACTACATATTCTGGAGCACCTTCTATTATCATTGGAGGTTGCAGAGTAGTTTGTTGACCAGGAATAGTGGGTGGGCTGTAAGGGCATAGGCAGGAAACATTAATTTTAAGATCAATCTTGACTGATCGAGGTAATTTTAGCACTACTGCATTGGGCAAAATTACTTTGGAAATCACATATCAGCCAACTTGTTTCTCTGTCAATTTTCTTGAAGCTTGTGGAATATTTAGATCATTGGTACTTAGCCATACCAAGTCACCAAATTTGTACTCTGGAGCACTGGCTCGAGTACGATCCATGTGTTGCATCATATCATCACATGCTTTCATTAATGCTGTCTCTGCTTCTTTCTGTAACTTTTGCATCTTAGATACAAAGTCTTCTACCAACTGTGCCTTGATTCCCTTTAAGATTCTATTTTTATATGGGGATGATACCCATAATTAGCAAAGAAGGGTGACATGCAGTAGCTGAATGGAATTTATTATTGTGGGAAAATTCAGCAATTGCCAGCCATTCAGGCCAGTCAGTTCATCAGTAGTTGACACACATGTGTAGGTACTGCTCCAACTCCTGGTTCATTCACTCTGTCTGCTCATCAGTTTGTGGGTGATATGCCATAGCTAATTTGGTTTGAATTGCTAATATATTGTTTAATTCTCACATAAACATGGAAGCAAATTGGGCTCCACAATCAGAGATAATGGTATCAGGTAATCCATGTAACTGCCATACTTGATTTAGATAGAGGTGTGCCAAGCCTAATGATAAGGTTTCTGTAGTAGTACTAGGAATAATATGGACCTCCTTTGTAAAGTGGTCACATACTACAAATATTGCATCATATCTCTGAGCTTCTGGTAATCCAGTGATAACATTCACAGATATATCTCGCCATGGCACTTTAGGTATAGGGTTCAGCATTAATTTCCCTGCAGGTTTTTCTGGAAATTTGTTTTTTTCTCATGCATGTATCACAACCATCTACATACCCCAACACATATTTTGGTCATCCCAAAAAACATGACAAGCAGCTCGAAGGATCCTCGATGCATGGCAAATGCAGCTTTCTACTCATCTCCTTTCTTTATTCATACATTGTTGTACGCCCATCATAAATCCAATTTTGTAAAGACCTTGGATTTTTCCACCTCGTCAATTATTTCTGAGGTCAATGGCAAATGGTACGCATTCTTCACTGTCCACTCATTCAGATACCTATAATCTGTACACATCCTCTTCCTCTGATCTTTTTTTGGTACAAAGAATATTGGTGATGTCTGCAGAGATTTCAAATGTCATATGTATCCCTTGCGCAATTGTTCATTTGGGAATGCATCTACTTCTTTTTGCTCCATTGGAGATAATGGGTAGACTTTTGACTTCTTCAACATAAATCCTGGCTTCATCTCAATGGCATGATCCCATGTCTCTTTCATACTGGTATTCGCTCAGACTCTTTCTTCTAAAACACCAACAAGTGTTCATGGTATGCTTTTGGTACCCACTCCTCTACTGGTTTCTCCACTTTTGCAGTATTTTTGTCCTATGACTGTCCTCCACAAATTTCCCTAAAGGTTTGTTTCCATTCTTCTTGGTCAATCATGATTGGAACTTCCCCATTTGGCATTTCTTTATCCTCCACTTCCCCCATTGTAACAGAATACACTTCCTTGGACATTCTTTCTCTTTTCTTTTCCTCTTTTCCTTCTTTATCTTTTTCACCTTCCTCCCATACACATTACATTCTTTAGGACAATGAGTCATGTGTACTTTCCCAGTTTCCCAATCAATTTCCAGACCATGTTTATGTAAGCACAGCCATCCAATTATGAGATTGGTCTTTCCAAGATTGCACACTTCAAATACAGCTCGTTCCTGGTGATCTTGATACTTCAGTAGCATAGTCACTTCCTCCTTGATAGTTCCTCCATGATTTATCATTCCATCAATATTATACACTATTATAGGTTAAAACAGTTTGCACATGCTAATAACATTTCTGGTAATTAAGGACTGCTTAATGAATGATCCTGTAGCACTGCTATCAAGTAATGCCTCCACATTAATGGCTGCATGCATGTCCACTGTCTTCAATCCTACAGTCAAGATGATTTCAGGTTCTATTCGCACAGAGCGAATAAAGAATTTAGGGGTTCTTGGAAATAATGCTTGGGAATTTTCCTTATCATGTGATTGACAATGGTTGTACTCCTCCAATGCTTGGTCATCTTTTTTGCCACATGATTTACAACAATTGTACTCATCCTCTTTGTCATGTGACTGACAACAGTTGTACTCCTCAATTTTTTCTTTAGTTTACTCTGGGTTTCCTCAGATGCTAATACATTATAGTGATTCTGGGATGCCAATGGGGAAACATTCACTGGGACTCTCCCACAAAATTCTTCTGCTTGTCTTCCTCCAACTTCACTTCCGCAATTGTAGCTTCCCTAATCTTCCTTGTCTGCCTACAATTTTTAGCAACCCTAGCTGATCACAGTTAAAACATTTAAGTGGGATCTTTCTGCTTGATCAATGTCCATTGCATCTGCTGATGCTGCTGACTCTATAACTTTAGGTGTCACTGCCATGGCCACTGGCTGTGCCCTCAGAGTTTGTACCTGAGTGCCCTTCCTTTCTAGGACTTTCCTCCTGATGACTTTCCAAATTTGACATTTCCATACATCAACTTTGACTCCACCTGTTCCCTTCAACTTCCAAGACTACTGATGACTCAATGACATCACAGTTAAAAATCATCATCTGCTACCCCTCATATCCAAACTCATGAGCCAACTCCATGGGGCTTGCTATTTCACCAAGCTTGATGTCCACTGGGGTTATAAAAATGTATTAATAAAGGAAGGTGAGTAAAAGGCAGCATTTCATATGGATCATAATTTTTTTAAGCCACTTGTCATGTTCTTTGGTTTCACTAACAGCCCTGCAACCTTTCAGACCATGATGAATAATATCTTCCATGACCTCATACTGGAAGGTGTTGTCTGTGTCTACCTTGATGACACCCTTATTTTCACTCAAGACCTCAATGAGCATTGTTGACTCACATGTCTGGTACTGGAGTGACTTTGATGCAACAAACTCTACCTCCATCACAACAAGTACAAGTTTGAGAAGATGCAGATCAAATACTTGGGCTTAATTATCTTAGATGGACAGATGGAGATGGACCCTGTCAAGGTTGCTGGTGTTACTACATGGCCCATGCCTATGAACAAGAATGAGGTGCAGTCTTTTCTGGGCTTCATCAATTTCTATCGGCATCTCACATCATGCATACCCACTATTTTATGTCACTGGAAGGATGCATGGAGGTGTGGCAATGTGCAGCAGGAGGCATTTGAGGAGCTCAAACAGATGGGCACTTCCATTCCAATCCTTACCTTTGCTGATGACCCATGTCCCTTCCATGTAGAAGCCAATAGTTCTGACTTTGTGATGTGTGCTGTGTTGTCCCAACAATCTCCAGAGGATCAGAAGTGGCATCCTATCACATTCTACTTGAAGAGCCTCAGTGCTGTGGAATGCAATTGTGAGATCCATAACAAAGAGATGCTGGCAATAATGCAGGCATTGGAGGAGTGGCAGCATTTTTTGCAGAGTGCTCAACACAAGGTTGAAATCTGGATGGACCACAAGAACCTCAAGTACTTCATGACTACCAAGAAACTTAATTACCATCAAGCCTGTACCTCTCCAGGTTTGATTTCTCCCTGCATCATCACCTGGGTCACCACATGAGGAAGACTGATGTCCTCTCTCATCATCTGGATCATGGGGATGGAAGTGATGACAATCAAGGTATTGTGCTGCTGCAACCAGACCTGTTTGCAGTCCATGCATTGGAGGGTGTTACCTTGGAGGGTGAGGAGCACAGTATCATATGTGACATTGGATGCATAGGGTTTTGCATGCATAACCCATGGGTACATTTTGGCTTACCCGTACCCATCCCCATGCTTACCCATACCTGCAACCCACGGGTCAGAAGCTGCGGGTTAAAACGAGTATGGGTTTCATAAGTGGGTTCAGTGACAAAACATCTATTATAAGCCTATTACAATATAATTTGGTCCCATCCATCATAGAGCTCTGGTTCCTCATCCCCCTTGACATCGTCAAGGACTGTGATAGCTAAAATATCAGTATCTCTGACTAGACCTAGTCAGCTCCATGAGCCTAAGCATAGAAGTGCATGAGTAGACTGTGCAGAAAGATGGTTATGGACATGGGATAGCAGGAGGTGGCCACAGCTAAATATATGTTCAACATCGACAGATGTGGCTGACAGGAAGGTTTTGAGGTGAAAACCAAATGTTAGAAGACGATAACACACCAGGGATAGTCAAATAATCCAGTGCCATATGGGAGAGAGAGGGATACATCCTGTGGTGCTCATGCCACCACATCAGGATGTCCTCTACCATTTCAGAATCTGTACTAAGGTACCTGTCAAGGTTGTCCTACAATTCCTTTTGCATTGGGGCACTGAGCGACAGCATGCTGTCGAACATGTTTGCCAGCTTGGATGGGGCCTAGAGACATCAGTTGCATGAGAATGCCTTGGAAAAAGAAGGCTCACACCTTGACTGATGTTGCAGGGGCTGGTGTTTCTTCCTCTCAAGCATCTGGCTGTTTGTAAGATTGCTCAAATACATTACATACCAATGCCTTTGCTGTATTGACCCATTCTTGCTCCCAGCCAGCCATTGTAAAGTATGAGAGCTTGTGGCAGGGATGGAGGACTAAACATATTGGGATGAGAAGGTTTGTCAAGTAAAACATAAGATTGCATATTCATAGTGATTCAGTACACCTCCAATGAGTCTGTAAGTGAGTAGTACCAGTTCAGTGTTTTCTTTCTGAGTTCGAGAGACACTTTGATGGAGGGAGAGAGGGACTGATTGTGGGCATGTGCAGTGAGTCTGTCGTTGATGAAATCCATAGCAGGAATGATGGTAGCGAGGTTGGGGGTGGAACACGAGAAGAACAAAGTCACATCTTTCAAAACCTGTGCAGATGACAATTCCAGAATGATGAGTCAGCAATCCATGGATTGCTTACATCACACACCTTGACCATGTCACACAACTGCACTGCAATTATCCACTCCCGTTCGCTCAGCTCAAAGCTTTGAAGGTTATTGTTTTGGTCCGCTGTCAAGAGGTCAATCACCTTATGGTACTCAAGCGCAAATCTCAACATGTCATAAGTTGAATTCCAGCATGTTGTAACATCACGAGGGATGATCTGGTTTATCATCTTGACTTCCTTGAGCATCTCTCACCATGCCGGCAAGATGAGCATCAAGGAGTTAATGACCTTAAATGTGATTTCCGAAGCTGCCAGTCCATGTAAGTAATATTTCTTTGTGTTGTTTATATCTTACCTTGACGAGAACCAATTTGACAGGCCGGATATCTTCTTTGACTCGTTTGCACTCAGCAGGTGACAGCAACATTATCTTGTCAACCCATTCATCGATATCATCATCACTCTCATGCTCAATCTCCAAATCCATGCTACCACCAATCTGATGTTGCATCATGGCTTCCACAGCTTCCTGCTCTTCGAGCTCAACATCACCTGTTAGCAGTTCTTGCTCAGCCTTATCGAGATGTTCGTCTTCTCACTTTTTTTGTATGTCAAACTGTTTTATTATTGATTTCGCAACGAGATTGACTATGTGTAGGAAGCATCAGGTGTGGCCGACCTCAGAGAACTTTGGAAGGGTTTTGGTGAGCTCAGTGATCATGACATTGTTACATGATGCATGATCGCAGGTGATGCTGAGTATCTATTCTTTGGTGAGCCTTGTTCATACAGAAAACTGTTATGCTGACCTTGTCTGTGATTCCAAATTTCTCCAGAATTTTCACAAATGCTGTCACCAAATTAAGACCCAAATTAGACTGTGCCACTTCAACAACATCCAAAACAAGACATAATGGTACACCGTTGATAGATCCATTGCATGCTATAAGGTCTGGAGAAGGATCTAATCATATCTACACATTATGACATGCACTGCGAATCACTATGAATGCCACGAAATCGACTTCGAATCCTTTTCGAACTATTTCACACTATTTTGGATGACTTCGAATGACTTCGAATGATTTCGTGACACTTTGAACACTTTCGAATGATCTTGTACTACTTCAAATGATATTGGCCACTGTATAGCTGTTTCAAAACCATTTCGACTTGCACTGCTTAACCAGAGTGAGCCATTTCATTGCATATCAAGTGCTACCAGACACAAGGAGAGACCATGAGAGACTTAGGACATGATAATAGCATTTAGATGTTTCAATAATATATTGAAGCAATAGAACAAGAGCTTTTACTATGCTGGGACAATGTACATTTCACTTATTATCATTTCTCATTTGTTTTATGTTTTACAATACCTTTATTTGCTATGCATACTGCCTCATGTTTTCCACATGTTCATATTTCCTTTTTAGTACTTATCTCTTCAAAATGTATATAGACTTGTATTAGTTACTTCAAACAAAAAGAAAAGCAATGGGGAACAGAGACAAAGTCACCCTCTCCATTACTGTTTGATTTAAAAGCCATTCTCTTGCATCTTATCTTCGCATCATATCTCTAAGTTCTGCGAAATATTGCAAACTTCTTCAAACTATCATATTCACCTTCGACTTATTGCATATTACCTATTGCCACTCAAAAAACACTTTCCACTCGCTACACTCATTTCTCAATATACCTCATACCACTTTCGAACCTTATTCAAACTACTTTGCACAACTTTGAACCTCTTTAAACCTTTTTCAAATTCTTTCACACATCTTTGAACCTATTTCGACCTCTTTCAAACTATTTCATATGCTTTCACAGACTATTCGTGCCATTTCTTATCATTTCACATCACTAAAAACAATGTTTGGATATCAGCGGTGATATTTAGTACCACCTCACACCCTTCCTCTAGCTTGTGTTATACTTCCTAAGCCTTTTAACAGGTTTTTGGTAGGTTTCCAGGTCGAGTATTATTACCATCCTTCTCGAGGTGGATAGTAAGGGCCACAAATGCTTTATTGTTAGGGGAAGTCCATGTGTCAGTTGCAAAATTCAAATCGCCTTCATAATCCTTGAGATCGGTGAGTCCTTATCTGGGCTGAGTCTTTGCTTACCCATAACATGTTAGCAATCCTCTGGTGTGTGCATGCAAAAACCATCTGAACATCCTCATCCTGGGTCACTGTCGACACTGATGGTAGGTAATACCCTGGCCATCCCGTTTTCATCAAGAATTTAAAGCCACAGTCGTTTACAATGTTGTAGGGCTGGGCACTCTCAGAAACCCAGTGGACGATTTTGGCTCTATAGCAAGTGGGTTAGGATGAGGTATTATTCAATATGCAGAATAAACTTTGTCTCCATTTTGGTATGCTGCCAGTATGAGTAAGTGTCATTTCCCTTTCCAACCCTTTTGAAAACCACTGTGATGGACCCATTTTTGTGCTCCAGATTTACAAGAGACTGCGCTTCAGAGGCATTCTTTGTTTGGTCTGCAGCATTAATTATCTCAGTACCCCAGCACAGCTTGGCATGCTTTTGCAAGTTGCTTGTTGATTTGGCATCTTTTGTATCCAGATAGCATCATATTTTCTTTTGACAGCCTTTTGCAGCACAGGTTAATTCATGGAACTTTCACCCATTGTCATAGTCAACATTCGGAATTGGGTGGAAAACACCATAGACTGGTGCATTCCAATCCTTCATCAGACGATCTGAAAGGTATTCATGAGCACTTGCTCTTACAAAAATTGTATACATGTATAGTTGCACACCAAGCTCAGCATCTTCATTCTCCTCTGTGTCTGTTTGCAAATCATCACTGAGAACAACAGTTGGCTTGCTAATAACTGATTCGGCTATGATCTCTGTTGTTTCAGTTGACAACAAGGATATGGTATCCCCAGTAGGCCCCTTTCACTTTTTTTTAGGCAATACCACCTTCACGAGTTTTGATGCTTTCCATTTTATGGCTTTTGTAAATTTTGTCAAAATTTTGGTAGATCCATCAGATTTGTGGGAAGAAGGCATGAGTGTTGGTTCCTTGTTACCGTTTTTTTCATGCTTGACCTGTTATGCTCAAAATTCCACCAACTGTACAGTTTATCAGGTTTGCAGAGTTGGGGTACCTAAGATTTTGATGCTGGGCGATCTGCTGTAGTAGGCAGGTTTGTGTGGGTACACAGGTCACTGGCTGGTGACCCATACCTGTACCCATCACTACCCTTACCTGTGCAAAAGCCTATGGATGCATCATGCAAACCATAGTGGTTTACATGAGGATGCTGTGGCCCTAGCAGTGAAGGAGCTGAGGAAGGGATCTACTCTTTTGCTTCATGTTGCAGAGTGGACAGAAAAGGATGACCTATTATACTTCCATGATTGTATTTATGTCCCTAACGACCCCCAGCTTCGATACTAACGTATATTCCAGCACCATGACTCACTGATTGCTAGCCACCCTGGGTGCTAGAAGACATTGGAACTTGTATCACAGAATTATTGGTGGCCCCAGATGTCTTGACTCATTGGTCAGTGCTGTTGCATCTGTGACCTCTGCTTATGCACCAAAACTCCACAATGCAAACCCATGGGTGAGTTATACCCTCTCCCAGTCCCAGAGAATCATTGGGCCATTGTCAGTGTGGACTTTGTGGTGGAACTACCTGAATCCAATGGGTCTGACATGGTAATGTGTACAGTTGACTCTGTATCAGGAAAAAAGGTGACAGTAATATAGAGCTATGTAGCCTATGTAGTAATTATAGCCTGGTAGTCTTTCCCAGAAAAAATAGTTTACTGTAGCTGCATGCCAATGATCTATAGTACTATCAAACACTACATTGGGCACTGCAAGAGATACATAGCCAACATAGGCTCATATCTGTATAGAAAGTATAGCAATACATAGCATGATGGTCACACATAGACATACTCAGAAACAGTAGCTAATCCTATAGCGACTGCATGCTAGTAATATTTTGGGCGAGGGAAACAAAACACATAATGCTGATTGGCATATTTTATCATACTAGCTACTAATTAATCTAAATTCCTAATTAGTAATTAATCTAAATTTCTAATTAGTAATTAATCTAAGTCCCCTCTCTCCCCATCCATTTCAGTGTTGTCATCCTCCTCATACTCCTTCATAGCTGCCTCAAACGCACCATAGGGTATTTAGGAAGGTCCAGTCTTGAGACAGGAATTGCTCCAGCATGGAACCTATGTGATACAGGCTTAGTAAGTATAGCACAAAATAGCACCAAGCAGCAAACATACCTGCCATGATTATGAATCTTAACTAGGATCTTATTGAGTAGATCATGCTTCTTGGTATACTTATCAAAGTTGTCAAGTTCTTTAATCCAACCGAGATAGATATTTCAGTATTTCTTCCCATAGAAGTCAATGCTGACATGCATCCCTGATACCCATTCATCTATGCAATTCTTGATCTAACAGTATGTCAGTATTTTATTAGCAGAGATGTACATGACTCGAAAGACTTACAACAGTGAGGACCAGTGCTAATGCTTGCAATGGAATGGCTCAAAATAGTTGTGAAACATACACCTTCTTCTTGCTTATTCTAAAACCACATCACATTCACAATCTTCTGGATGACCCTGGGTCAGTAGATACCAGCATGTTTGTCCTCCTCCCAGTCAATAAGCTAAGAGCAGCAACATGAGTAGGATATCAAAGTGACTAGTGGATCATACCTTGTTAGTGAAGTGACCATCATGTTGGGCCATCACACGATTTAATTTGAGTGCCAACTCATAGTTCCCACTGTCAAAGCCAAAAAAAGTCTATTAAGGGCTGAGCCTTAGTCTTGAGCTAGCCATGGAGCTGTACCCCACAGACAGTGATCTGTAGTTAATCGTGTTACCAGTCATTAATAGTAAAGAGATAAGATTCTCACCAGCTTAACAATACAATGGGAAAGGTGCAGAGAACACTTCAGCTGTTCCCCTACTTTGTGCCATACATCACATGCCATTGACAGGTCCTGTGAAACATCAGGGAATCCTTGCAAAGCACTGATCTTAACATGAAAGAGGGTGCATGTGCTACAATGTACTCCTTGGTAACATCATCATAGTCATGAGCACATGGGCATCCACCAGTAGACGTCAACCTTGGGACCTGGACATCTTGCAAAGAATCAATAGAAGAGGCATGACATTTCTGAGGAGTTGCAACATCAGCTGATGGTTCCCGATCTGTTGAGGCACCACATGGAGAGCTATGAACAACCCTTGATTACCTCTTGGATTGTCAATGGAGGAGTCATGGTAGTGAGCTGGGGACTTGCTGGAACCACCCGCATGATCATTGATCAGGTCCAACTGCCAAACTGGGGATTGTCCACGAGTCTAACAATTTTCACATGAATTTAATGTAAAAATGCTGATGTATGGCAACCTACCAGAGATTCCACATCTAGGTTAACATAATCCTGTAAATATTCTCCCTAGTTTATGCAAAAATGTTGATTATATGACAATAATATAGTAAAGCGATGCTTGCCCTAGAACTGTGAATGTGTTCATTAAGGTCTGTGACTTCAGGTAAGGGCACACAATTATCATGACGGATGAGGGCATTCTCCTTGATGGTGTTGGTCTTAGCTTGTATGGTGCATAGCATGAACTGTGAAGTAGTAAAAAAATGCAATTATGATGGATGTAGTGACTGACATTGCTTTAATGGCTATATCCATCACTAATGGGATCACCATCACCATCATCTGTCATGTTGATGATACTCAACCTGGAAACCCAAACAAAACCTACTAAATGGCTTCGGATGGTATAACATGAGTCATAGGAAGGGTGCGAGTTGGTACTAAATATTCCTGCTGATTTCCAAACATCATTTTTAGTGAGGTGAATTGATGAGGGATTGTGTGAATAGTCTGTAAGAGTGTACAAAGAAGTTCAAAATAGTTCAAAATAGGTTCGAAGATGTGCGAAATAGTTCAAATAAGTTCGAAGATGCACAAAGTAGTTCAAATAAGTTTGAAGAGGTTTGAGGTATATCGAGGAATGAGTTTAGAGAATGTGATGTGTTTTTTGAATGGCGATAGATGATGTGCAATAAAATGAGGAGTGAATACAATAGTGTCAAAGAAGTTTGCGATATTTTGCAGAACTTAGAGATATGATGTGAAGATAAGACCCAAGAGAATGGCTTTTAAGTCAGACGATAAGTGAGAGGGTAACTTGTGCTCTGTTTCCCATTGGTTTTCTTTTTTTATTCTAAGTAACTAATACAAGTCTATATACAAATTGAAGAGATAGTACTCAAAAGGAAATAAGAACATGTGTAAAACACGAGGCAATATATCAAACAATGAGGACTTGTAGATCATGAAACAAATGAAAAATGATAAATAATGAAATGTTTAGTGTTCCCATATAGTAAAAGTACTTATCTTTTGCTTCAATATATCAATGAAACATAAAACCACACTTATCATATTCTAAGTCTCTTGTAGTCTCTCCTCATGTCTGGTAGTGCTCGATATGCGATGAAATGGCTTGTTCCAGATGTGCAGTGTGTATCAAAACTATTTTAAGACAGCTATACAGCAGCCGATATTGTTCAAAGTGCTGTGAAGTCATGCGAAGTGTCGTGAAATCATGTGAAATAGTTCAAAAATGATTCAAAGTCAATTTCATGGCGTTTGTAGTGGTTCGGAGTGCATGTTGTAATGTGTCGATTCAAGTGAGAATTCTTCTCCAGACTTTAAAGCGTGCAGTGGACCTATCAATGTCATCTTCAATCTCAGGTTCTTCTTGCTTGCGATGTGCTCTTGCAGCTTGCTTAGCTTTGAGGTTATCAGCAGCTTCCTGTTGTTGTTCACCTGTAAGATTGACTTGGAGATCAATGATGTAGCAGACATGTAAAAAATTGTTATGCATGAGTTTCATTGATCTTTGCTGTTGGGCGCTGGCTGCAGGTACCTGTGTCTTGGGCATGGGCTGAATTTTTGTGAGTTAGGGTATTGATGTTCTCATTTCATGAATGAATATGTGAGCTATAAAAACATGTTGAGCAGGGAAAACTCATGGTGCTGCATCACAATAGCAGACTTTCCATTAGAAAGTGTTTTATTAGGCATTGGGCCAGATGTGATGCCAAGATGTCTGTTCAGTGGCTTCAATGTGGAGGGAGGGAATGTCCATTTTATACCTGAAATATAGCAAGTGAGTGAGAAAAATCAACAAGGAACTCAGAATCAATGAACTGCATTGCAACCAGAACATGACTGTGTTTGAAACAAGACTCAGGGGTGTCAGATAACATAGAACTGCTTTTGACTCATAGTCTATCAGAACAAAATTATATTGAGGGATGGTTGACTCAGATCTGTGGAGTATTAGTCAATGGCATAGACAAACATGTAAAAAAATAATTTTATTGTACAGTGTAGTTCACAGCAAGAATTGACCACCATGACTGTATTTGACGTGCTCGTTCCACTGTGCCATGTTCCATCTACCCATCGGCAAATATTGCAAGAAATCAAGGCCAACGCAGGAGGCAGTCTGATGACATATCAGCCATTCACTGGTCTGTCTTGCCGGTTGGAAAAAAGACCTCGTCAGTTGTTTAAATGAACATAGTGCCATAGATTCACCAGATTCACAACTGGATAATGATATCAAGATGCAGGATTGTGGTGATAACATAGCATTCTCCCTTCAAAGTCCCCAGCCTCTAGAGTCACAAGAAATGCAGCCACTGAGATGAGTTGAGATTGAGGAGGTTGAGGATGTGGATAATCAATGCAGCAAAGCCCATTTTACAGAGACTTATCCAGGAGCAGTTTGTGAGACCTTGGGGAATGGTGAAACACAATTTGAACGATGCCATCAAGAACAAGAAAATTGAGGAGAGTGCTTGGGCACCATTCGAGGATCAGGTGGAGTGGGACTTGGCATGCTGGTTGACAAAGAATGCCAGCCAAAAGTCAATTGATGAGTACCTGAAGCTCCTGATTGTTAGTTCTAATAATTTGGTATTTCGCATTCAAACTAAATTATACCTAAAGATACAGCAGTGTGCCTAGCTCTCTTTCCACGATACATATTTTTTTTTGAAAAAGATTGATGAGCTTCCCAGTGGTCCAGAGTGGACTTGGAATGTTGTTGATGTTACATGGGATCGTGAAGTGAAGCTCTATATGGTGCCATTGATTTTCTACCTGCATTCTCTGAGTTCATCTGGTATCACACTCCATGCACCTTCATGCCCTCAAAATATGATCGATTCAATGTTTACAATCAAATTTCCATCATCTTACCTTTCAACCACCACATCAGTCTCACCCAACAGTTGAAGACCAGAATCTGAACAACTCCAGCTCGAGATGCCTGTGGATGCTGCCCTGCTGTTCCCACACACTTTGATACAGCTCTTATCATTGAAGACCCTAAAAATTATATCCCATCATCATCATTCCAAGGCAAGTTGTGAATTGAAATTCCAGCTGGTTCTCACCTAACTCCTTGTCAATTTCTATGAACAGAGCTCTGTGTTGCACAAGTTCTTGTGCTTTCCAATCTCCCACCTCACTTTGGTCAACTTTCTCAGCCTCTCGCATATGTGGAGTGGTTCTGTTAGGAAACAGTCTCCTAACATGCCTATTACATAATAATATTTTTATTTTATTTTATTTTATTTTATTTTATTACACCAAAATACACTACCAAATGCTCATAAATGCTTTATTTGTCAGCATGGGAATTTTCTATTTACACGCATCAATATGTACGCATGCATCGGTAGCATTTTTGAAATTATATTCAAATAAAAAAATTTGTAATTTCTATATTATCTTTAATTAAAAATTTTACAAATAATGATCATTAATAACATTATTAATAAATACAATATTATAAAGTGAAGTAATAAATTATAATTTATATATTCAAAACAAAAAGCAATAAAATAACATATTACAATACATGTAACATAGTATATAACGTTAAAATAAATACCGGGGGACCTCAGTTGAGTTCTCTTAGATATTACATCCACATTTGTGGACGAAAAGCCTATTTGAGCCAACTCATCTAAAAATAACCTCTTGCATCAAATCCATCAAATCCCCCATCATGCGCGTGTGCCCCACCACCTTCTTGTAGGAGAGCCCACACAGTCCAGCTAGCAGGACAGTGGGTGTCGCCCTTACAGAACAACTCAACTTTCCCATCAGTGCACCTTCTCTTACATGCGCATACATCATTCTCTCAGTGTGCCACAACTGCTTACTCATCATTTTGGCAAGAGCCGGAATTAATTGTAATATGTATTTACCTTGCTTTCATAAGCCGATGCCAGGCCTCGCCTTACATTGCGACGGCCAGTGATCGAGAGGCAGTACTCATCATTAGGACAGCTGCAATCAGACAACCGATCAGATCTGGTTTAGCCGAGATTTACATTACTCAATTTGGATGACTATTTTAGGTAGTTACTAGCTGAATTCAGTAATAACCTTGAGATCAGGCACTGTTGGAAGGGTTATTGATCCGAAGTGCTCAAGTGTTGACAAATAGCCGAAATCACGTGTTTTGCCGTGTTTTGTACCCAAATAGCTGGGTCACGTGACTCGAAATTTTGCGAAAAAAATTCTGAAGCCAAATCTTGACTCAGCTGAAGAAGTGACTCATCACAGCTTATGTCATTATGTCAGAACAATCAACTTTGAATCCTGGTCACAATCCTGTTCCCACACCAGCTCTAGAAACCAAAATTGATGCACTTACAGCACAAATGTCTCAATTAGTGTCAGTATTAGCAGCATTCCAGCCTAGACAAGCAGAAAGAAAAGCAGAGACAGTAGAAGATAAAGATCATGAGATGGAGGAGATGGTGGAGTGGATGTCTCAGGAGGATGTGCATGCAGAGGAGAGATCTGAGAGTGGAAAAATGTGTTTACCTAAATATGCGCCCCCGCAAATATTTGATGGTACCATGGAGAACACAAAATCCTTTGTCAGCTCTATAGTGTTGTATATTCATGGGAGAAAGCCCGAATTTTGTACGACCGAGTCTAGGATTATGTTTGCTCTCTCATACATCCAGGGAGGGAAAGCACAGTTCTGGAGAAATGAAGCCATTGATCAAATTGCTGTGGGATATAAACCATTTGCAACCTTCAGGGAATTTTTGGAGAGATTGGAGGCACAGTTTGGAGACCCTAATCCAAAGGCGCCAGCTAATGCAAAATTAAAACCATGCACCAAGGTTCTCTGACAGCAGATGAATTTATTTTGCAGTTTAAGGCAGAAGTGTCACAGATAGATATGGGAGAAGCTGCATTGGTAGAATTTTTGAAGGCAGGATTAAATCCCTGTTTATTCAAGTCTATTTATCGACTACCTTCTATTCCAGAGAGGTTGGATGAGTAGTATAATTGGGCAATGCGTCTTGATCGGCAATATTGGCAGGAACAGGCGGAGTCGAATTGATGGACAGGAATGCCAGATTTGGAAAGTCATCAGGAGGAAAGTCCGAGAAAGGAAGGATGCCTCAGGAACAAACTCCGATGGCACAGCCACTGGCCATGGGAGTGACACCTATTGTTAGGAGTCAGCAGCATCGGCAGATGCAATGGATGTTAATCAAGCAGGGAGATGAGCCCTACTTAAATGTTTTAACTGGGGGCAATTAGGGCATATTGCTAAGAATTGTAGGCAGAAAAGAAAGATTAGGGAAGTGACAATCGAGAAAGTGAAGTTGGAGGAAGATAAGCAGAAGAATTTTGTGGAAGAGTCCCAGTGAAGATTTCCCCATTGGTGACCCAGAATCATTATAATGTATTAGTGTTAGGGTGACACCCACTAATCTGCTAGCTGGACCATGCGGGTTCTCCTACAAGAAGGCGGCGGGGGGCGTGCACGTGATGGGGGGATTTGATGGATTTGATGCGAGTGTTAAAAATAGAACAGTTGGCTGAATTAGGCCTTTCGCACCACTAATGTGGATGGAATACCTAAGAGAACTCAACTGAGGCCTCCTAGTATTTATTTTAAGGTTATATACTATGTTACACATATTGGAGTATGTTATTACAGATGCACGCAGACATGCGCGTACATGCACATACATATTGATGCGTGTAAATAAAGAATTCCCATGCTGACAAATAATGTGTATATAGGCGTTTTGTAGTGTATTTTGATGAAATAAAATAAAATAAAATAAAAATAGTATTAGGTAATAGGCATGTTAGGAGACTGTTTCCTACCAATTAGTATCCAAGGAAACCCAGAGTGAACTCAAAAGAGAAATTGAGGAGTACGATCATCATCACTTGTGTGACAAATAAAAATGCCCAGCCTTATTTTTGAAAACCCCTAAATTCTTTATTCACTCTGCGCAGATAGAACCCAAAATCAGCTTGACAGTAGGATTGAAGACAGTGGACACACATGCAGCAATTAATGTGGAGGCATTGCTTGACAGTGGTGCTACCATGATTATTCATTAATTGATCCTTAATTACCAGAAACAGTATTTGCACACATAAACTGCCACAATCTATAATGGTGTACAATATTGACTGTACGATCAATCGTGGAGGAACTATTAAGGAGGAGGTGACAATGATACTGAAGTATCAGGATCATCAGGAATGAGCTGTGTTTGAAGTGTGCAACCTTGGGAAAACTGATCTAATAATTGGATGTCCATGGTTATGAAAGCATAATACAGAAATTTATTAGAAAACTGGGAAGGTACACATGACTCATTGTCCTAAAAAAATGTAATGTGTATGGGAGGAAAGTAAAGAAGGAGAAGAAAGAAAAGAAAGAGAAAGAACATCTGAGGAAGTATTCTGTTACAATGGAGGAAGTGGAAGATGAGGACATGCCAAATGGGGAAGCTTTAATTATGACCAATAAGGAAGAACAGAAGCAAACCTTTAGGGAAATTCATGGGGGACAGTCATGGGATAAAAATGTGGAGAAAGTGGAGAAGCCAGTGGAGGAGTGGGTGCCAAAAGCCTACCATAAATATTTGTCAGTCTTTCAGAAGAAGGAATCAGAGCAGATGGCAGTAAGAAAGCCATGGGATCATGCAATTGAGATGAAGCCAGAATTTGTGCCAAAGAAGTCAAAAGTCTACCCATTATCTCCAATGGAACAGGAAGAAGTGGATGCATTCCTTAATGAACAATTGTGCAAGGGATACATACATTGAAGACCACATTTGCCACATGTTGAGGATCCTTTGACCCAGTTGTCATGTTTTTTGGGATGACCAAAAGTCCCCCAACTTTCCAAAATATGATAAACAACATTTTCAAGGACATAATAGACAAAGGCATGGTAGTAATATTCATTGACAACATTCTGGTATTTATGGAGGATAAAAAAAAACATGAAGCAATAGTGCAGGAAGATTGGCAGAGAATGATTTATTCATTAAACTGGAGAAGTGTGTGTTTGGGGCAAGCGAGATCGAGTTCTTGGGATTAATGATTGGTCCTGATGGAATCAAGATGGATTGTATCAAGGTAGAGGCAATTGTTGATTGGCCCATGCCTACCCATATCAAGTAAGTTCAGGCTTTCTTGGGACTCACAAATTTTTATTGTCGCTTTGTTCATAATTTTTCCAAAATTGCCACACCATTACACAACCTTAAGCGAAAGGGAGTAGTGTGAAGATGGGGAGAACAGCAGCAGACAGCATTTGAAGAGTTGAAGAGGAAGTTTGTGGAGGAGCCAATATTAGCCCCAGCAGATTTCACATGTCCCTTATGAGTGGAATCAGATGCATCTGACTTTGCTACTGGAGTGGTATTATCAATGTTATGGGAAGATGACAAATGGCATCCTTGTGCATATTTGTCTTGAGGGTTGAATAATGTGTAGAGAAATTATGATGTGCATGATAAAGAGATGTTGGGAATAATATGAGCATTGGAAGCATGGAGACATTATTTGGAGGGATGTACACATCAGATCAAAATCTGGACAGACCATCAAAATCTGCAATACTTCATGTCCACTAAAAAACCTTAACCGTCGACAAGCATGTTGGGCATTATTTCTATCGTGCTTTAATTTTCACTTGGTCCACAAAGTGGGAAGCTTGATGAGGAAAGCAGATGCATTATCCAGATGTACAGATCATAAAAGGGGGGTGGAGCAGGACAATAAAAATATTACCCTACTCAAACCTGAATACTTTTGTATTTCTGCTATGCATCAAGGGCATTTATTGGTGGATAGCTCAGAGACAGAAATGTTGTCTAAAATCAGGCAATGTTCAGAGATGGATGATGAAGTAGTGGAAGCTGTGAAAGCTTTGAGGGGAGAGAAGAAAGGTAATATTAAAGGAGATGAATGGGTTGAAGAACAAGGGTTAGTGTTGTTCAGAGGAGAGGTGTATGTACCAAAGGATAAGATTTATGAAGGGAAATCATACAGTTACATCATAACATGCCAGCTGCTGGACATCCAGGAAGATGGAAGACATTGGAATTGGTGATGTGAAATTATTGGTGGCCCGGAATTTCAAAGTATGTGTTGGGGTATGTGGATGGGTGTGACACGTGCATGAGGGGAAAGAAATTTCCAGAAAATCCTGCAGGGAAATTAATGCTAAACCCTATACCTACATAAAGCACCATGGCGAGATATACCTGTGGACTTTATCACCGGATTACCTGAAGCTCAAGGATATGATGCAATATTTGTAGTATATGACTGCTTCACAAAGGAAGTCCATATTATTCCTACTACTGCAGAAACCTCATCGTTGGGCTTGGTGCACCTCTATCTAAATCAGGTATGGCAGTTACATGGATTACCTGATATAGTTATCTCTGATTGTGGATCACAATTTGCTTCTGCATTTATGCAAGAGCTAAATAACATATTGGGGATTCAAACCAAGTTATCTATGACATATCACCCACAAACCGATGGGCAAACAGAGAGAATGAATCAGGAGTTGGAGCAGTACCTATGCATGTTTGTCAATCACCAACAAACCAACTGGCCCAAATGGTTAGCAATTGCGTAATTTTCTCACAATAATAAATTCCATTCGGCTACTTGTATGTCACCCTTCTTCGCTAACTATGGGTATTATCCCAGAATCGGAGTAGAACCTCAAAGGGAAGTCAAGGTACAGTCAGTGGAGGACTTTGTATCAAAAATGCGAAAGGTGCAGGAGGAAGCAGAGGCACCATTGATGAAAGCATGTGATGATATGATGCAACACGCAGATTGTACTCGAGCTGTTGCTCCAGAGTACAAAGTTGGTGACTTGGTATGGCTAAGTACCAAGGATCTAAATATTCCATGACCTTCGAAAAAGCTTACGGAGAAGCAAGTTGGCCCATATCCGATTTCTAGAATAATTTCACCCAATGTGGTAGTATTAAAATTACCTCAGTCATTCAAGATTGATCCTAAAATTAACATTTCCCATTTATGCCCTTACTGTCCACCCACTATTCCCAGTCAACAAACTACTCCACAGCCTCCAATAATGGTAGAAGGTGCTCCAGAGTATGTTGTGGAAGAGGTTTTGGACTCACATCTTCGATGAAATAAATTAGAGTTCTTAATTAAGTGGAAGAACTACACCAACAAAAATAACTCATGGGAACCCAAAGAGAATTGTAAGCGAGCATGCAAGGCAATTGCCCAATTCTTTAAACATAATCCAAATGCTCCGCATCACATTGCTAGAATGGTGTATGAGGGGATGAATTTCTGGCCTTACCAAAATTTCACAGAGGGGACAGATTTTTTCACCTGGAAGTCGAGGCATAAAAGGGGGGTAATGTTAGGAAACAGTCTGCTAACATGCCTATTACATAACAATATTTTTATTTTATTTTATTTTATTTTATTTTATTTTATTACACCAAAATATGCTACCAAATGCTCATAAACACTTTATTTGTCAGTGTGGGAATTTTCTATTTACACACATCAATATGTACATGCCTGTACATGCACGTTGGTAGCAACATATTACAATACATGTAACATAGTATATAACCTTAAAATAAATACTGGGGGACCTCAGTTGAGTTCTCTTAGGTATTCCATCCACATTTGTGGTGTGAAAAGCCTATTTCAGCCAACTCATCTAAAAATAACCTCTTGCATCAAATCCATCAAACCCCCCATCACACGTGTGCGCCCCGCTGCCTTCTTGTAGGAGAGCCTGCATGGTCCAGCTAACAGAACAGTGGGTGTCGCCCTAACAGGTTCACACCTCTAGGCAACCCTGACCTGATTACTGGCATGCATCTGATGAAACACTCCATGCATGCACATTGTCGAAACGCCGAAATCATCTTTGTCAATCGCATAGTTCGAGGTTGTCATTTAATGGGGAATGCTGGTAGAAAGACAGATTGCAGCTGGACTACAGATAATGTTTTGGAGAAAGCAACATCATTTTGGGTCTACCCTTATCATCATGTGGGATACATTTGTTGTTACACAACCAATAAATTTATCAGGGTAACATCTCAGGCCGTTCACTGGTAAGTAAATGTTCACCGGCATGTGTACTTATACATAGTAGTGGTTGTAGAATGCAAAGCCTACTATGACTACAGAGAATATAAAGTTTACTAGCACAACTATTATGTGTTAGGAGGCACCCAGTGAATTCTACAGTGCCTGGATCAGCTACAAATGAATATAGATTGCCCTGTTGCAGATATATATGTGCGATATGCTATGTTCGGCTATCAACCTTTAGCAGGGAGCTATGACCCTGACCATTTTTCCTGAAAGCAGAAGGGATCAACAGAAGCCCATGTGGCAGCTGATGAAGAATTTGCCTTTTGTGGAGAGTGCAGGGATGACACTGCACTAGCAGTCTCAATGGACTCTTGGTTGGCAGACTCAGCATGTACCTCACACATAGCATGGGATCGAAATATCTTCACTAACTACATTCCAAACCCTGGAGACCAAATCTTGGGTTTCGGTAAATCTCCTGGGCTCAGACGAGGTTCGATACGGCTGGAATGCACCGTGGACAGGAGAACCTCAATGCATACCCTAAAGGATGTGGTACATGTGCCTGATGTGCCTTTCAATCTTATCTGGATCTCACGTGCGCTAGAAGCTGGGATCAAAGTTCTATTTGTAACACCGGGGGTACAGTTCCAGGCACCAAACAAGACAATTATCATGGAAGGTCAGGTCAAGAACTGGTTATTTGACATGGATGTCAAAGGTGTTGTCAAACAAGACCAAGCATACCCTGCCAGGAATGGCAAAACATGGGATGAATGGCATAGAATCTTCGGGCATCTGAACATGGGGTCAGTAAAAATGCTCAAGAAAAAGGAAATGGTCTTGGGAATGGAAGTGGACAGAACTGTGCAGCCAGCTGCTCAATGCCAAGCATGCATCGTCGCCAAACAGCATGTCCAGCCTTTTCCCAAGGAAAGCCAAACTGAGATCAAGGAGATTGGAGATCTGACAGTAAGTGATCTGTGGGGGCCGGCACATACTGAAGCTCCAGGGGGAGATTGGTATTTCATCACATTTACTGATGGCAAGGAATGACACATGATAACATATTTCTTAAAGCAGAAATCCGAAGCGCTTACAAAACTTAAGCAGTACAAAAATTTTGTTGAAACTCAAACTGGTCAGAAGCTCAAGAAACTTCACATTGATGGTGCAGGGGAATTTTTACTTGACAGTGGGATATGACAGGAAGTTACAGCCCCGCACTTGCCATCTCAAAATGGAATTGCTGAATGTCTAAACTGAACCCTGGTGGAATACGCATGTGCAATGTTATATCAGCACGGACTACCTCACTCCCTATGGAAGGAGGCAATCGCTTATGCAACCTATCTTAAAAACAGATCCCCGACATGAGCGATCAAAGATTGTAAGGTACCTGATGAAGTCTTCTGGGGAGAGAAGCCAGACATATCAGGCCTGCAGGAGTTCAGCAGGCCTTGTTGGGTTTTACAGCAGGATGGGAAAAACTCAAAACTTGATCCAAAATCACAGCAATTTATTTTTGTGGGAATAGCTGACGGCACTAAGGGATACAGGTACTACAATTCCCAGATGCACCAAATCCTCACCTCTAGGAATGTGGTGTTCATGATAGAAGAGAATGATTCCAACATTCTAGAGATGACTCACCCTGTGCTGCTTGAGGGGGAGTGTGAAACCACTGCCAAGCAGCCTACGGGTGACAGTGGGAATGGCACCACATCAGATACAGATCACTCACCAGAAAAGGAAATACACTGATCATCACCATCACAGATAACCAGTTCCTTGGGAACAATCAAGCCGCATCCTTGCGAAACCACTTGTCAACTACCAGTTACTTAATGATCCGAATGCACACAGACCAAGGGAATGGAAGCATCATGTGCCAACTACAGAAGAGTCTGGCTACATCACAATCAATCATGCAATGATCGGAGCAACATCCGAGGATGACCCAGTCTCAGTGAAAGAAGCAAAAGGCAAATCAGATTGGCTGAAATGGAAGGAGGTGATGAATGACGAAATAATGCAGTTAACCAAACAAGGTACTTACAAATTGGTTGACTTACCCCCTGATCACCAGGCAATTGCAAGCAAGTGGGTATATTGCATCAAATGCAATCACACTGGGAAAATTATGAAGCACAAGGCTAGGCTTGTAGCAAAAGGATGTTCCCAAATTCCAGGAATAGATTTTGTGGAAACCTTCATGTTGGTCATGTGGCTAAAAACATTCTGGTTATTAATAGCACTCATGATGAATTTAGGACTCGTGATTCACATGGTCAATGTGGTGGGTATGTACCTTAATGGAGTTTTGGAGGAGGTTATTTTCATGTTGCAACCACCAGAATACGATGATAGTAGTGGGCGCATGTGGCAACTCTTAAAACCTCTCTACCGCTTGAAACAGGTGAGATGGGCCTGGAACGACGAACTCAACCAAACATTTCTCAAAATAAACTTCACGCAGCTTTTCTCAGATCAATGCATCTATATCAGGCACACTGATCATGATCTTCTGATCACATCAGTCCATATTGATGACATGACAATTCTAGGATCGGACGTTGATGCCATCATGGAAATGAAAGCTGAAATTAAGAAGTACTTCACAATCATGGATTTGGGAGAGACAAAGCAGATCGTGGGACTGGAATTACAGAGGGACTTGAAAAGGGCCACTCTCAAAATTATGCAAGTCCAATATATCAAGAGGGTCCTGGAGAAGTTTGGAATGTCAGATTCACACCCCGTTGTTAGGGCGACACCCACTAATCTGCTAGCTGGACTGTGCAGGTTCTCCTACAAGAAGGTGGCGGGGGGCGCGCGTGTGATGGGGGGGTTTGATGGTTTTGATGCGAGGGGTTAAAAATAGAACAGTTGGTTGAATTAGGGCTTTTGCACCACTAATGTGGATGGAATACCTAAGAGAACTCAACTGAGGTCTCCTAGTATTTATTTTAGGGTTATATACTATGTTACACATATTGTAGTATGTTATTATGGACGCATGCACACATGCGCATACATACGCATACATATTGATGTGTGTAAATAAAGAATTCCCACACTGACAAATAATGTGTATATAGGCATTTTGTAGCATATTTTGGTGAAATAAAATCAAATAAAATGAAATCAAATAAAATAAAAATAGGATTAGGTAATAGGCATGTTAGGAGACTGTTTCCTAACATTACCCCCCCTTTATGCCTCGACTTCCAGGCGAGAAAATATTGTATCTGTCCCCTTTGTGAAATTCTGGTAAGGCTGGAAATTCATCCCCTCATATACCATTCTAGCAATGTGATGCGGAGCATTTGGATTACATTTAAAGAATTGGGCGATTGCCTTGCATGCTCGCTTACAATTCTCTTCTGGCTCCCACAAATTATTTTTGTCAGTGTAATTCTTCCACTTGATTAAGAACTTCAATTTATTTCGTCGAGGATGAGAGTCCAAAACCTCTTCCACAATATATTCTGGAGCACCTTCTACCATTATTGGAGGCTGTGGAGTAGTTTGTTGACTGGGAATAGTGGGTGGGTGGTAAGGGCGTAAATGGGAAATGTTAATTTCAGGATCAATCTTGAATGACTGAGGTAATTTTAATACTACCGCATTGGGTGAAATTATTTTAGAAATTGGATATGGGCCTACTTGCTTCTCCATAAGCTTTCTTGAAGGTCGTGGAATATTCAGATCCTTGGTACTTAGCCATACCAAGTCACCAACTTTATACACTGGAGCAACAGCCCGAGTATGATCTGCGTGTCGCATCATATCATCACATGCTTTCATCAATGCTGCCTCTGCTTCCTCCTGCACCTTTTGCATTTTGTCACAAAATCCTCCACTGATTGTACCTTGACTTCCCTTCAAGGTTCTACTCTGATTCTGGGATGATAACCATAATTAGCAAAGAAGGGTGACATGCGAGTAGCCGAATGGAATTTATTATTGTGAGAAAATTCTGCAATTGCCAACCATTTGGGCCAGTCAGTTTGTCGGTGATTGACAAACATGCATAGGTACTGCTCCAACTCCTGATTCATTCTCTCTGTCTGCCCATCGGTTTGTGGGTGATATGCCATAGACAATTTGGTTTGAATCCCCAATATGTTATTTAACTCTTGCATAAATGCAGAAGCAAATTGTGATCCATGATTGGAGATAACCATGTAACCACCATACCTGATTTAAATAGAGGCACGCCAAGCCCAATGATGAGGTTTCTGCAGTAGTAGAAATGATATGGACTTCCTTCGTGAAGTGGTCGCATACTACAAATATTGCATTGTATCCTTGAGCTTCAGGTAATCCTGTGATAAAGTCCACAGATATGTCTCACCATGGCGCTTTAGGTATAGGGTTCGGCATTAATTTCCCAGCAGGTTTTTCTGGAAATTTCTTTCTCCTCATGCACATGTCACACCCATCCACATACCTCAACACATACTTTGAAATTCCAGGCCAACAATAATTTCTCATTACCAACTCCAATGTCTTCCACCTTCCTGGATGTCCAGCAGCTGGCATGTTATGATGTAACTGTACTATCTCCCTTGGTAAATCTTGATCCTTCGGTACATAGACATTTCCTCTGAACAACACTAACCCTTGTTCTTCAACCCATTCATCTCCTTTAATATTACCTTTCTTCTCTCCCCTCAAAGCTTTCACAGCTTCCACTACTTCATCATCCATCTCTGAATATTGCCTGATTTTAGACAACATTTCGGTCTCTGAGCTATCCACCAATAAATGTCCTTGACGCATAGCGCAAATACAAAAGTATTCAGGTTTGAGTAGGGTAGTATTTTTATTGTCCTCCTCCACTCCCCTTTTATGATCTGTATGTCTGGATAATGCATCTGCTTTCCTCATCAAGCATCCTGCTTTGTGGACCAAGTGAAAATTAAAGCGCGATAGGAATAATGCCCAACGTACTTGTCGATGGTTAAGCTTTTCAGCAGACATGAAGTATTGCAGATTTTGATGGTCTGTCCAGATCTCGATCTGATGCATACATCCCTCCAAATAATGTCTCCATGCCTCCAATGCTCATATTATTCCCAACATCTCTTTATCATGCACATCATAATTCCTCTCCACATCATTCAATCTTTTAGACAAATATGCACAAGGATGCCATTTGTCATCTTCACATAGCATTGATAATACTGCTCCAGTAGCAAAGTCTGATGCATCTGATTCCACTCATAAGGGACATGTGAAATCTGCTGGGGCTAATATTGGCTCCTCCACAAACTTCCTCTTCAACTCTTCAAATGCTGTCTGCTGCTGTTCTCCCCATCTTCACACTACTCCCTTTCGCTTAAGGTTGTGTAATGGTGTGGCAATTTTGGAAAAATTATGAACAAAGCGATGATAAAAATTGGCGAGTCCCAAGAAAGCCTGAACTTCCTTGATATGGGTAGGCACAGGCCAATCAACAATTGCCTGTACCTTGATAGGATCCATCTTGATTTCATCAGGACCAATCTTTAATCACAAGAACTCGATCTCGCTTGCTCCAAATACACACTTCTCCAGTTTAATGAATAAATCATTCTCTGCCGACCTCTTCAACACCTCCTGCACTATTGCCTCATGATTTTCTTCATTCTCCATGAATATCAAAATGTCGTCAATGAATATTATCACCACACCTTTGTCTATCACATCCTTGAAAATGTCGTTCATCATGTTTTGGAAAGTTGGGGGACTATTGGTCATCCCAAAAAAAATGACTAGTGGCTCGAATGATCCTCAACGCGTGGCAAATGCTGCTTTCCACTCATCTCCTTTCTTTATTCATACATTGTTGTACTCCCAGCATCAATCCAATTTCGTAAAGACCTTGGCCTTTCCCACCTTGACAATTATCTCTGAAATCAATGGCAAAGGGTACACATTCTTCACTGTCCACGCATTCAAATACCTGTAATCTGTACACATCCTCTTCCTGTGATCTTTTTTTGGTACAAAGAATACTGGTGATGTCTGTGGTGATTTCAAAGGTCATATGTATCCCTTGTGCAACTGTTCATTAAGGAATGCATCTACTTCTTCTTGTTCCTTAGGAGATAATGGATAGACTTTTGACTTCTTCGGCACAAATCCCGGCTTCATCTCAATAGCATGATCCCATGGCTTTCGCACTGGCATTCACTCTGATTCCTTCTTCTGAAACACTGACAAATATTTATTGTAGGCTTTTGGCACCCACTCCTCTACTGGCTTCTCCACTTTCTCCACATTTTTATCCCATGACTGTCCTCCACGAATTTCTCTAAAGGTCTGCTTCTGTTCTTCTTTACTTGAAATAATTGGAACTTCCCCGTTGGGCATATCCTCATCCTCCACTTCCTCCATTGTAACAGAATACTTCCTCGGACATTCTTTCTCTTTCTTTTCCTTCTTCTCCTTTTTTACGTTTCTCCCATACACATTACATTCTTTAGGACAACGAGTCACGTGTACCTTCCCAGTTTTCCAATCAATTTGTGGATTATGTTTTCGTAACCATGGACATCCAATTATCAGATTGGTTTTCCCAAGGTCGCAAACCTCAAATACGGCTCACTCCTGATGATCCTGATACTTCAATATCATCGTCACCTCCTCCTTAATAGTTCCTCCATGATTGATCGTACCATCAATATTGTACACCATTATAGGTTGTGGCAGTTTATGCATGTGAATACCGTTTCCAGTAATTAGGGATCAATTAATAAATAATCCGGTAGCACCACTGTCAAGCAATGCCTCCACATTAATTGCTGCATGTGTGTCCACTGTCTTCAATCCTACTGTCAAGCTGATTTTGGGTTCTATCTGCGCTGAGCAAATAAAGAATTTAGGGGTCTTTGGAAATAAGGCTGGGCATTTTTCTTTGTCGGATAAATGATGATGGTTGTACTATTCAATTTCTCTTTTGGGTTCACTCTCAGTTTCCTCAGATACTAATACATTATATTGATTCTGGGTCACCAATGGGGAAACCTTCACTGGGACTCTTCCACAAAATTCTTCTGCTTATCTTCCTCCAACTTCACTTCCTCAATTGTGACTTCCCTAATCTTCCTTTTCTGCCTACAATTTCAAGCCATATGCTCTAATTGCCCACAGTTAAAACATTTAACTGGAGCTCGTCTCCCTACTCAATCAACATCCATTGCATCCATTAATGCTACTGACTCCTTCACAATAGGTGTCACTGCCATAGCTGGTGGCTGTGCCCTCGGAGCTTGTACCGGAGGTGTCCTTCCTTTCTTGGACTTTCCTCCTGATGACTTTCCAAATCTGGAATTCCCATACATCAATTTCGATTCTGCCTGTTCCTGTCGATATTGCCAATGAAGATGCATTGCCCAATTATACCACTCGTCCAACCTCTCCGGCATAGAAGGTAGTCGATAGATAGACTTGAATAATGAGGGATTTAATCCTGCCTTCAAATATTCTACCAATGCTGCTTCTCCCATATCGGTCTGTGACGCTTCTGCTTTAAACTGCAAAATAAATTCATCTGCAGTCAGAGAACCTTGGTGCATGGTTTTAATTTTGCATTAGCTGGCGCCTTTGGATTAGGGTCTCCAAACTGTGCCTCCAATCTCTCCAAAAATTTCCTGAATCTTGCAAATGGTTTATATCCTGCAGCAATTTGATTAATGGCTTTGTTTCTCCAGAACTGTGCTTTCCCTCCCTGGATGTATGAGAGAGCAAACATAATTCTAGACTCGGTCATATGAAATTCAGGCTTTCTCCCATGAATATATAACACTATAGAGCTGATAAAGGATTTTGTGTTCTCCATGGTACCATCAAATATTTGCAGGGGCGCATATTTAGGTAAACACATTTTTCCACTCTCAGATCTCTCCTCTGCATGCTCACCCTCCTGAGACATCCACTCCACCATCTCCTCCATCTCATCATCTTTATCTTCTACTGTTTCTGCATTTGTTTGTACTTGTTTGGGCTGGGATGCTGCTAATACTGACACTAGTTGGGACATTTGTGCTGTTAGAGCATCAATTTTGGCTTCTAGAATGGGCATGGGAACAGGATTGTGTCCAGGATTCGAAGCTGCTTGTTCTGTCATAATTATGTAATCTGTGATGAGTCACTTCTTCGGCTGTGTAGAGATTCGGCTGGAGAATTTTTTCGCAAAATTTAGAGTCACGTGACCCAGCTATTCGGGTACAAAACACGGCAAAACACGTGATTTCGGCTATTTGTCAACACTTGAGCACTTCGGATCAATAACCCTTCCAACAGTGCCTGATCTCGGGGCTATTACTGAAGTTGGCTAGTAACTACCTAAAATAGTCGTCCAAATAGAGTAATGTAAATCTTAGCTAAACCAGATCCGATCAGTTGTCTGGTTGCAGCTGTCCTAATGACGAGCGCTGCCTCTCGATCACTGGCAGTCGCAATGTAAGGTGAGGCCTGGCGTCGGCTTATGAAAGCAAAGGTAAATATGTATATACAATTAATTCCGGCTCTTGCCGAAAAGATGCATAAGCGGATGTGGCACACTGAGACAAATGACATATGTGCGTGAGTAAGAGAAGGCACACTGATAGGATAGTCGAGTTCTTCTGTTAGGGCGACACCCACTAATCTGCTAGCTGGACCATGCGGGTTCTCCTACAAGAAGGTGGTGGGGGGCGTGCACGTGATGGGGGGGTTTGATGGTTTTGATGCGAGGGGTTAAAAATAGAACAGTTGGCTAAATTAGGCCTTTCGCACCACTAATGTGGATGGAATACCTAAGAGAACTCAACTGAGGTCTCCTAGTATTTATTTTAGGGTTATATACTATGTTACACATATTGTAGTATGTTATTATGGATGCATGCACACATGTGCACACATGCGCATACATATTGATGTGTGTAAATAAAGAATTCCCATGCTGACAAATAATGTGTATATAGGTGTTTTGTAGCATATTTTGGTAAAATAAAATCAAATAAAATCAAATAAAAATAGTATTAGGTAATAGGCATGTGTTTCCTAACACCCATCAGCACACCACTGGACCCTAACATCAAATTGATCAAAACCCCTGATGACGAACATCATGATATCCCGGAGTATCGGAGCGCAATCGGATCACTCATGTACATGGCGATAGGAATGCGACCTGATATCTCATTTGCAGTCCAAACACTTAGTCAGTTCATGAGCAACCCTGGACCCACCCATTGGACTGCTGTCAAGTGCATTTTCCAGTATCTCAACAGCACTCACGAATTTGGGATCATTTACTGACAAGGGGCAGAAGTCAAACTTCTTGCTTATTCAGATGCCGATTGGGGATCAAACATAAATGATTGAAAATCTATCTCCAGATACATCTTCCAGATGACTGGCAGTCCAATTTCTTGGCAATCAAAGAAGCAGCCAATGATCGCATTATCATCTATGGAAGCCGAGTACATGGCAGAAAGTCTAGCAATGCGCCAAGTGATCTGGCTAAGGACCCTTACTGCTGAACTTGGCATCCCCTACTCTGACCCACCGTTCTCAAGGTGGACAACTAAGGCATGATCACTTACTCTCACAATGCCATCAATCATGGCTGCACCAAACACATCGACATCCAACACCATTTCGTACATGAGACACACATCTCTAATGAGATATGCATTCAGTACTGCGCAACAGATGACAATTTAGCTGACTTGCTCACCAAAGCATTACCAAAGCTGAAACACAATGACCTCATTAATTGCTTGGGGATGGCGTAGGTGTCAAGGGGGAGTGTTGAAGTTGGGGCGGTGGCATGCGCTTTGGGCGACACTGATGCTAACACTGAACAGCCATTGTGTACAGCCACAATCATTAGTAACACCGCCTATTCATTTTAGATCTAATTACAGGGCGGTGTCCCATGCTCATATAAATATTCATTGTAAATAGTCTATTATCAAAACAAAGTGTGCTATACTCTATCGAGTCCTCGTATATTCAATACTTGGAGCAGCTTGACTCTATTTGCACCATGTGTTCAAGCTCCATGGATTACCAGGCACATTCCTCTGCAATTGAGGGCCTCAGTTCATTGCAGAGTTCACCCGAGAGCTGTACTGCTTGCTGGGGATGAAACTCATGGGGTGATTAGTAATTACACACTTCTGCCTCATTCAGCCCAGTTAATGCCGATATTAATGAACTCAACAAGGATAATATGCTGCAGAACACCTTCAATCTCTTTTTCTGAGGTTTGATCTTAGATGCTGAAAACCACTTGAAAAGGGCAACTTTGACTTTAATTTTTGAAATCGGCTTTGAACGATGTCACCACCTACCCTATTTGAGTATTTCTTGTGCCAAAATAGGCTTGTGGTGTGACAAAAAGTTGATTTTCCATGATTCACATAAATCTCATGTTGACAAACACATGCAAATACCTGTGACCCATCTACTACATATGTTATGACCGTTTTGTGGGAGTGATGGCGAAGTAAATAAGGGAGTTTTTCGGCTGAGATCGGTGATTGATCGGTGATGATTGATGGGACGAGCCGGACGATGCGTATAACATATGCTACGTTCGTTTTGTGGGAATGATGGGAGTGATGGTTGATGGGATTATCTAAAATTTGTCAGCGCTGTGCAACATTAGTCAGAAATGATGGCATTAGTCAGAGCTGACTAAAATTTGTCAGCTCTGACTAATATAGCTGGGCTTCAAAATGTGGTCGTAGCATATGTAGAGGTGAGCTGCAGCTGAGTTTGAAGTGGAGTTTGAAACTTCGCAAGTGAGCTGAGTGTGGAGAGGAGTGTGAGGGGAGTGTGAGGGGTGGGGAGGGTGTGAAGGGGTGTGAGGGGGTGGGCAAGAGGGGGATGGAGGAGAGGTATGAGGGGTGGGGAGGGGGTATGAGAAGGTGTAGAGGGGGGAGGGGGACATGGGAAAGTGAGAGGAGGATGGGGAAGGGGGAGGTGGAGGTGGAGAAGGAGGAGATGGAGATGGGGAAGGGGGAGATGGAGATGGGGGAGATGGGGATAGAGATGGAGGAGATGGGGTAGATGAGGAAGGGGGAGGGGGAGATGAGGAAGAGAGAGGTGGGGATGAGGGTGGGGATGGGTATGGGTATGGGTATGGGTATGGGAAAGAGAAAGGGAAAGGGAGAGATGGGGATGGGGAAGGGGCCATTGGGGAAGGGGATAAACACCACAACCCCCCCCCACGTTGACTTGGGGCCAAGGGTCCCAAGTGAACTGAAGAGTTGTGTACTACTGTATCTAAAAGTCAAGGAAAGAGTTGTGTCACCACAAACCCCCAAACGTTGACTTTGGGCCGAAGGTCCAAAGGCAACTGAAGAGTTGAGTAACTGTAGTGGGATTAAGCATTGTGTTACATATACGTGAGCTGGCCCATGTTGGTGTCAGGCTGAGCGAGCAAAGCGAGCGAATGCCATGACAAAGGCATGGGTCATAAGCTCGTCTACTACATATGTTATGACCATTTTGTGGGAGTGATGGCGAGCTAAATAAGGGAGTTTTTCAGCTGAGAACGGTGATTGATCAGTGATGATTGATGGGACGACGTGTATAACATATGCTATGTTCATTTTGTGGGAATGATGGGAGTGATGGTTGATGGGATTATGTAAAATTTGTCAGGCTTGGTCAGAGCTGTGCAAAATTTGTCAGAAATGATGGTATTAGTCAGAGCTGACTAAAATTTGTCAGCTCTGACAAATACAACTGGGTTTGAAATGCGGTCATCCCATATGTAATAGTACCAGTCAGTAACAAGTCAATACAAATTTGTAGTGAGGTCAATAACAAGTCAGTACAAATTTGTGATTTGTAACGAAGTGAGTAACATGACAATACAAATTTGTAATGAGGTCAGTAACATGTCAATACAAATTTGTAGTGAGGTCAGTAACAAGTCAATACAAATTTATGATTTGTAACAAAGTCAGTAACATGACAATACACATTTGTAATCAGGTCAGTAACAGGTCAATACAAATTTGTAACGAGGTCAGAAAAAAGTCTTGAGTCAGTAACAGGTCAATACAAATTTAATGAAGTAATAACATGTCAATAGAAATGTGTAATGAGGTCAGTAACAAGTCAAATACCAAAAAGGGAGATTTGCGTGCATAAAATTTTGGTCACGATATAGTGGACACCTACTTTCACGCCTCTTCCAGAATGCACACAACATGACCAAACAGCTGACAATTCCTTACATGTGGAGAGAGAGTGCATGACAATCAGTTGAGTACCTCTCTTCACACAACATTTGGGGCTATAATAGTGATACTATTGCAATTGCTATCTATTATCAAATAGCAAAATTGTGATTGTCATTACATAAGAGTTGGAATTGGCTATTGAAGCTTGAAAACAGTTGAATTACAGTGAGTGTTGTGACAACTGGCTGTTAAAGGAAGTTGTTGCTGACCTTACTTCAGCTGTGCTGGATTGTTGGCTATTGAACCAAATTATTATTGGGCTTTACCATTACTAAACATGTGAGTGGTGTTGGCATATGTTGCAATAATAATGGCTGATTAGAGTGTTTGCAGGAATCAAAGTAGACCTTCTACACCAGAAGTGGAAAGGGCTAGAATTAGAGATGCAGATCATCTGGAAAGGTTGCAGATGACCAATCCTGATGAGAGGAGAAGCAGAGTCAGAGTGACTGCCCCTGCTGAAGGAATTGTTCCACTGAACTATGGAGCTGCATTGGCAGCTCAGATACCACAGGTGCAAATGCCTGCTGATTGGGATGCACCAAGGCAGTTTGAATTGCCAGTTGTACCTCCTGCTCCTGTATTACATAGGAGAGGGGCCCCTGTGATGCCATCTGGACCTGTTTTGGCAAACCATGGAGTAGGGGCAAATATAGCTTCTACTATACCACAGGTTCAACTGCCAGCAGGGTGGAATGCACCTTTGGCCAATCCTATTCCTGTGGTTCCACCTGCACCTCAGTTACAAACAAGAAGGGGGAGAGGGAGAGGAAGAGGGAGGGGACTGGGACCATTGCATAATATTTTAGGTGGTCATGCATATCCTGCACTCAATAATCTGCATAGGGGACATATTGCATTGAGGGAAAGAACTGCAGATTATGATGCATGTGTTCAGGAGCTGCAACAAGCTGAGGCAGCTAGGCAGTATCAGCATCAGCAGGAGCTATTACAGAAAGTGGCTGAGGAAAGGAGAAGTGCTGAGACTATTGCTGCTAGGGAGAGGATATCACAGCAAGTGGCTGAAATGAGTAGGCAACATAATCTGCAATTGCAGCAGGTGAATGAACAGAGGCAAGCTGCTGAAGTGGAAGCAGCTAGGTGGCACAATTGGCAATTGCAGCAGTTGGCTGAACAAGAGCAGCAAAGGCAAGCTGCTGAAGCTGAAGAGCTGGCACAAAGACAAGCTGCTGAAGCTGAAGCAGCTAGACACCATACTTGGCAATTGCAGCAGCTGGCTGAACAGGAAAGGAACAGGCAGATTGCTGAAGATGAAGCAGCCAATCAACAATTGCAGCAGCTGGCTGAACAGGAGTTGGAGAGGCAGGCAGCTGCCCAGCAAACTGCTTTAGCTGCTGAGCCACGATATTATGATCCACCCAGACATATTAATATAGAGGCTGCATTGCAAGAACGTAACAGGCGCGATCAGGAATGGGCTCTCAGGATGCATCAGATGTGGAGAAACGAACAGCTTGCAGATGAGCAGGCACAGATGGATGAGGCTGAGGAGCTCCAACGTCTATCCATTGCAGACAGGAACTTGCATCAACGAATGATGAGGTTGGATCAATTGGCTAACAATATGTCTGGTGATCGGATTGATCAATATCGAGCTCAAGTGGATGCACAGGCAGAACAAATTCAGATGGATAGGGAAATGGCTGCATTGTTGGCTGCTGAGTATGAAGAACAGAGGAATAATGAGATTGCTTTGAGGAGGGAAATGGAAAATGAGGAATCTGATGATGATGATGGGAGCCAGTCTTCTTTGGAATTTCCACCTTCTCCCCTGCCATCAGATTATTATGATGGATTTGGAAGGGTGACTGCTTTACAATTTCCACCATCTCCTATGCCATCAGATTATTATGATGAGTTTGGAAGGGTATCTCCTCTACAATTTCCATCTTCTCTTCCGCAATCTTCATCACCACTGCTGCCTGACCCAATATTCCATGTTCCATCATTGCCACCTTCTCCCACCCAATCTCCTTCACCATTGCTGCCTGCTTCATTCCTGAATCCCCCAATGTTGCCACCTTTGCCTCCACCTATGCCTGTCCCTCTACCTCCACATCAACCTGCAAGGCCATTACCACTTGGTCGTGCACCTTATCAGGAGCCAATTCCCAGACATTCACTTGGACCCATGAATGTGGAGTGTCCACACTGCCATGCCTTGCATTTTGACTGTGAAAAGTTGGCCAGGTCTACCAGAGCTGTACCAAAGTTTGGAAGTTGCTGTTTGCAGGGACAAATTCGTCTGCCATCTTTCCGACCTGCTCCTGCCACATTGCGAGATCTGTTGTGTGGCAAAAGTCCTCTTTCCAAAGAATTTAAAACAAACATCAGACAATACAATGCTGCATTTGCATTCACTTCCTTGGGTGTCAAAGTGGACCATTCTGTCACAGGTACATCAGGTGTATACAGCTTTCGTATTCATGGCGATCTTCATCATCTTTCTGGAGCACTTCTCCCACCTCCTGGACGGCCTGCAGCCTATGCACAGCTCTATATTCATGATCCTATCGCACAGCTCAATATTCGTGAGCGGCGAAACAATAATCTCAACTCAGTTATCATGACAGACCTGCAGGCCATGCTGAATAACACCCATCCTTATGTGCCTTTATTCAAGCAGGCATTCCAGATCATGAGGGAAAAGCCTCCAGAAGAGCAGGACAATGTCTCCATATGGCTGCAATCAGATAGAACCCAGGATTTACGTTGCTATAATCTTCCTACAGGCAATGATGAAGTGGCAGCTATTATTCCAGGTGATGGCTCCAAGGAACGGTCTAATCACAGAGATATTGTTCTCAGGCTGAGAGGGGGAGGGCTTAGGCATATCAGCCAGTTGCATCCATCCTATTCAACTCTGCACTATGTCTTGCTCTTTCCTCGTGGTGAAGATGGATGGCACCCAGATATACCTGCACACCAAGGTGCATATGGAGCCAGAAGAGTTCCCAATGTCAGTCAGAGATGCTACCATGCTTATCAGTTGCACCCAAGGCCAGGAGAGCAGCCACCATTGTTTTGAAGTGGAAATCTTTTGCAGCAGTATGTTGTAGATGCTTGGGCATCTATCGAACAGAATATGTTGAACTGGGTCCGACATCACCAGAAGGAGCTTAGGGCCGATGTGTATGCTGGATTGAGAGATGCTGCCATGGGTGACCAGGATGAAAATATTAATCTAGAGGATCATGGGAGTCGCATCATTCTTCCATCAACCCATATAGGCAGTGAAAGGCAAATGAATCAGCTTTTCCAGGATTCCATGGCCATTTGTCACTTTTTTGGCAAGCCAGATCTCTTTCTCACCATGACTGCCAATCCACAGTGGCCAGAAATCCAGGAAGCTCTGTTGCGGGAGGAATCACCCAATCCATGTTTTAGCACCCATGGAAAAAAGCAGGAAGCTTATGACAGGCCAGACATTGTTGCACGTGTCTTTGAACAGAAAAAGAATGCATTGATCAAGGATGTCAAGGATGGTGTTTTGGGCAAAGTGGTGGCACACATCCATACCATCGAGTTTCAAAAGAGAGGCCTTCCACATATGCACCTCCTCATATTTCTTGATCCAGCCAACAAAGTCCGTGATGCCCATGATGTTGATTCTATTGTGTCTGCTCAGATTCCTGACCCTGTCACACAGCCAATGCTCTATCACACTATAACTACCTGCATGCTTCATGGTCCTTGCGGTCATGACAAACCCAAGGCTTCATGCATGGTTGACAATAGGTGCAGCAAGAGGTATCCCAAGGAGTTCAGAGAACAAACTTCCTTTACTGCAAACAATTATCCTGATTATGCCAGACCCAACAATGGTAGAACAGTGAGGAAGTGTAATTATGTCTATGATAACAGACATGTTGTCCTGCACAATCCTTATTTGGCTGCAAAGTAAGGAGCACTTATTTCAGAACATGCTTATCAGTTAACAACTTGTTTCATTTGTCAGATACAACTGTCACATCAATGTCGAGATCTGTTCTTCAGTAGAGGCTGTCAAGTACATTCACAAGTACATATACAAAGGCCATGACAGAACCATGATTGAGATTCTCGACCAAGACAGAGATGAGGTCAAGGAGTATCTGGATGCACGTTACATTGGATCTGTGGAAAGCTGCTGGCACATGAATGAATTTGGAATGCATGCAGAGTCTCCTTATGTTTATCGTCTGCCTGTCCATCTGGAGGACCAACAAACAGTCTACTTCAATGCAGACGACAATATTGATGAGGTTTTGGAGAGGCCTGCTGCCAAGACCACACGTCTCACTGCTTGGTTTGAAGCCAACAGAAGATATGAAGCAGCACGTACTGTCACCTACCAGAACTTTCCTCAAGCATGGGTCTACAATCCAACCAAGAAGCAGTGGAACCCAAGAAGGCATGGTGAGGCTGCCATTGGCAGAATGTACTTTGCTTCTCCTGCTCAGGGGGAAAGATTCTACCTCAGGCTCCTTCTTACTGTTGTCACAGGGGCAACATCATTCCAGCACTTGCGCACTGTCAATGGTGTCATCCATAATACATTCAAGCGGGCCTGTGTTGCATTGGGTCTTTTGCAGGATGACCAGGAATGGATCCAGTGTCTTACAGAGGCATCACAGATGCAGCTCGGTTCCTCTCTCAGATTGCTCTTTGCCACCATTCTTCTTCATTGCAATCCAACATCACCTGACATCCTCTGGAACCAGTTCAAACATCACATTTGTGATGACCTCAGAGTCAAGCTTCTTTCCATCTATCCAGATACAGACTTTACAGATGATCAGGTGTACATGTATGGCTTGCATCTCATCAATCAGATCCTTATCAGATCAGGCAAACAACTTTCTGATTATCCAGAGATGCCCACCATTGAAGGAAATTGGCACATTGATGTTCCTGCCAATAGACTTTTGCAGGAACAGAGGGATTACAATGTTGAAGAGTTGGCCATCACTGTCGCTCACAATCTCCAGCTTTTCAATCACAGGCAGAGACAGGTTTTTAATGTTGCAATGGATTCTGTCAACAATAACAAGGGAAAGCTCATGTTCTTGCATAGTGCTGGAGGTTGTGGAAAGACCTTTGTCTGCAACACCATCGCAGCTGCTGTTCGTGCTCAAGGGAAAATCGCTCTCTGTGTGGCATCATCTGGAATCGCTGCATTGCTTCTAGAAGGGGGTCGCACAGCACATTCCATGTTCAAAATCCCAATCGAAATCGATGACACCTCTACTTGCAGAATACTTCGAGGTTCAGATTTGCACCAGGTCCTTGATCAAACTTCTATCATCATCTGGGATGAAGTTCCTATGCAGCACAAATATGCCACAGATGCAGTAGACCGCACCTTGCATGATCTCAAGAAGAAGAATGTTCCATTTGGTGGAATCACCGTTTTGTTTGGAGGTGACTTTAGACAGACCCTACCTGTCATTCCTAGGGGCACTAGAGAACAGATCATAATATGCGACTCGACAGAACTCCAGAGAATACTGCACATGCTGCCTGGCTCTTGCACATCAGTGCAGGCACAACAGTGGATGCTGCAGATACTATACAGATTTCACAGAACATGCTCTGCCATGGAAATACCATGGATCACCTTATCAACTCCACATATCCAGGCATAGAGCAGGGGAACAAGCCAGATCAGTACTATTTGGATAGGACCATTCTCTCCTGCACAAATGACAATGTCGATGTCATCAACTCTCTTCTTCTTGCCAGATTTCCTGGACCAGAGCATGTCTTCAACAGTGCTGATACAGTTTCATTTAGAGAGCAGGAGTTAAACAACTACCAGCCATATCCTGCAGAGTATCTAAACTCTATCAAAGCAAGTGGCCTTCCTCTCTCCAGGCTGGCACTTAAGATAGGCTGTCCTCTCATGCTTCTATGCAATCTGGATGTCACCATGGGTCTTTGCAATGGAACTCGACTTATCCTTCTTGAAGCCAGACCACATGTATTGAAGTGTAGGATCATCAGTGGAGATGCACAGTTTGCAGGAAATATTGTTTTCATTCCTCGGATCACATTGGAGCCTTCAGCAGAGACCTTGCCATTACCACTTCATCGACATCAATTTCCAGTTTGCTTGGCATTTGCCATGACTATCAACAAGTCACAAGGCCAATCTGTATCCCATGTTGGCTTGGACTTGCAGACACCAGTGTTCTCACATGGGCAGCTATATATGGCACTATCAAGGTGTACATCTGGAGAAAGGATCAAGGTGCTGTTGAATGAAAACAATCCAAATAACAGAACTGCCAATGTGGTATACAAGGAAGTGTTGAATGGAGTTGTTTAGAAAAGGTGAGTAACATGAGAGATTATTTACAGGAATTGGAAACTAATATAGATATCAACATAGACTTGGATTTACATGTAGATTTAGATTTAGAATTAGATTTAGAATTAGATTTGGATTGTACTGGGATTGAATCAAATGGTTGAAAAATTTATTGTGAGAAAACTTTAGGGCAGGTTAGTAAACCTTTGTGTGTATTCAATAACAAGTCAATAAAAGTTTGTAATAATGTCAATAACAGATCAATACAAGTTTCTAATCATGTCAATAACAAGTCAATAACAAGTGAATACAAATTTGTAATAAAGTCAATAACAAGTCAATAAAAGTTTGTAATGATATTAGCAACAAGTTTGTAGTAAAGTCAATATAACAAGTCAATACAACTTTGTAATAATGTCAATAACACCTTAATACAAGTCAATACCAAGTCAATCAAGAAGATCAAAAGAATCTCTCTTTAAAGACGAGGAAGAAATAAAAGCAGGGCGAGTTCGGTTCAAAATGGACATGGTTTTGTATAAAAAGAGTGTCTGGAGTAGCTGAAAGCAAAGGCTCTTTGAAGACGAGGAAGAAATAAAAGCAGGGCGAGTTCGGTTCAAAATGGACATGGTTTTGTATAAAAAGAGTGTCTGGAGCAGCTGAAAGCAAAGGCTCTTTGAAGACAAGGAAGAAATAAAAGCAGGGCGAGTTCAGTTCAAAATGGACATGGTTTTGTATAAAAAGAGTGTCTGGAGTAGCTGAAAGCAAAGGCTCTTTGAAGACGAGGAAGGAATAAAAGCAGGGCGAGTTCGGTTCAAGATGGACATGGTTTTGTATAAAAAGAGTGTCTGGAGCAGCTCAAAGCAAAGGAGTGTAATTCATTACATATGCTATGACCATTTCGGTCATTGAGTAACTGTAGTGGGATTAAGCATTGTGTTACATATAGGCGAGCTGGCCCATGCCGGTGTCAGGCTGAGCAATCAAAGCGAGCGAACGCCATGACAAAGGCATGGGTCATAAGCTCGTCTATTACATATGTTACAGACGTTTTGTGGGAGTGATGGTGGACTAAATGGGGGAATTTTTCGGCTAAGAACGGTGATGATTGATGGGACAACGTGCATAACATATGCTACGGTCATTTTGTGGGAATGATGGGAGTTATGGTTGATGGGATTATCTAAAATTTGTCAGAGCTGTGCAAAATTTGTCAGAAATGATGGCATTAGTCAGAGCTGACTAAAATTTGTCAGCTCTGACTAATATAGCTGGGCTTCAAAATGTGGTCGTAGCATATGTAGAGGTGAGCTGCAGCTGAGTTTGAAGTGGAGTTTGAAACTTCGCAAGTGAGCTGAGTGTGGAGGAGAGTGTGAGGGGGTGGGCAGGAGGGGGATGGAGATGGGGGAGATGGGGGAGATGAGGAAGGGGGAGGGGGAGATGAGGAAGGGGGAGAGTGGGAAGAGGGAGATGGGGATGGGGATAGGGGAGGTGGAGATATGGGATATGGAGATGGAGAGAGAGATAGAGATTGGAATAGGGATAAACACCACAACCCCCCCACGTTGACTTGGGGCCAAGGGTCCCAAGTGAACTGAAGAGTTGTGTACTATCTATCTAAAAGTCAAGTAAACAGTCTATCTAAAAGTCAAGTAAACAGTTGTGTGACCATGAACCCCCAAACATTGACTTTGGGCCGAAGGTCCAAAGGCAACTGAAGAGTTCAGTAACTATAGTGGGATTAAGCATTGTGTTACATATATGCAAGCTGGCCCATGCCGGTGTCAGGCTGAGCGAGCACAGCAAGCGAACGCCATGACAAAGGCATGGGTCATAAGCTCGTCTATTACATATGCTATAACGATTTTTGTGGGAGTGATGGCGTGATGGGATCAGGGCTAAAAATAGGTGATGCACTGCATAACATAGGCTACAGTCATTTTGTGGGAATGATGGGACTGATGGTTGATGTGATTATCTAAAATTTGTCAGGCTTGGTTAGAAATGATGGCATTAGTCAGAGCTGACTAAAAATTAGTCATATAGCTGGGTTTCAAAATGTGGTCATTGCATAGAGGTGAGCTGGGTGGAGCATGGCTGAGTTTGATGTGGATTTTGAAACTTCGCAAGTGAGCTGAGTCTGAAGGGGTGTGTGAGGGGGTGTGAGGGGGTGGGCAGGAGAGGAATGGAGAAGAAATGTGAGGGAGTGTCAGGGGTGTAAGGGGGTGTGAGGGGGTGTGAGGGGGTGGGGATGGAGAAGAGGTATGAGGGGTGGGGAGGGTGTATGAGGGGGTGTAGAGGAGGGAGGGGGACATGGGAGAGTGAGAGGGGGATGGGGAGGGGGAAGGGGGATGGGGAGGGGGAAGGGGGAGGTGGGGATAGAAATGAGGAAGGGGGAGATGGGTATGGGAATGGGAGATGGGGAAGGGAGAGAGGGTGAGGGGAAGAGGGGGAAGGGGGAGATGGGAATGGGGATGGGGATGGGGATGGGGATGGGGATGGAGAAGGAGAAGGAGAAGGGGAGAAGGGGATGGGGATAAACACCACAACCCCCCCATGTTGACTCAATGTGTATTATTTATACAGATACCAGATTAGGGCTCGCTCCATCCAAAAAGTCAACTAAACAGTTGTATGACCATAAACCCCCAAACATTGACTTTGGGCCAAAGGTCCAAAGGCAACTGAAGAGTTGAGTAATGTATTGGGATTAAGCATTGTGTTACATATACACGAGCTGGCCCATGCCAGTGTCAGGCTGAGCGAGCAAAGCGAGCAAATGCCATGACAAAGGCATGGGTCATAAGCTCGTTGGTCAGTGCTTCCACGACTCCTTCACGTGACCATTATTCATTATTCCATTTTTTTGTTATGTAAGCAAGCAGCACTCGTCGGCATTTGCCGCAACCGTAAGCCATTTTTCTCCTACTCCATAATACCTCATTCTTGATAACTCGGAACCAAGCGACTTATGTGCCCTCAGCTAGAACTCATGGTGCTTCTGGATGCATGGGATTGTTTACTTACGCGACCTCTTCGTGAGCTGGCAACCTTTGACAACCATTCGGACAACCCTATTGCAACTGCTTTCTACGCTCATCAAACTCCTATCCTTATCTACCGCTGTAGCCAATGCCTTATTACACGACATGAAAGGGTTCAGAACAGTTCCAGAGACTAATATTCCTTGTGTATTCACCGCAATATACATGTTCTCAAAGCTACGAGACTAACGTGGTTTGGGAGCATGTGTACGCGCAGGAGCACGTCTCATTATGTAATGTAGGGTTCGTTTTTGCATCAAATCCAATAATCTGATCAAAACTCTTCAGTAACGTATGCTACATTTCAATGGCACGTGCAACATACACCCGAAGGGGATGATGCACTCTCGACGATGATTGAGTTTATCAGCCGACACTCCCTTGACCTGTCGCGGGTATTTATGGTAGCTTCGGTCACTTCCCTGTGCGGCATGTCTTGAATCATGCGCTGAACCGCAGTTTCACCCTGGGGCTGCACCATACGTCAACTTCAACAAACCCCTAATGATGAACAACAGAAATTGGGATATATCAGCTTGCATTATGATATTCTGTTCTTCTCAAGTCTGCCTTATCTCAATACTGAACTTCTGCCATCTTTTGCAACCTTTGATCTTGACACATTTCGAAGTTCTGAGCCTCTCGTCTATTGGGCTTCATTACACATATCCTTCTACTTCCTATCCCCTTCTTAATCCGTCTGTTCTCGTTCCTCCTCACAATGTCACGCTCCTCGTTCTCCATATCGGTCAAGGCGTTTTTCAAGAATGAAAAGGCACTTGATGTCATTCATCCATTCTTTACGGCACATGCTGATAAATTGCTTGTTGTAACAGAAATTCAAGCCTTCGTTGTGTATGCCGTTCCTTTCGTTGACACCCCCTGCCAATCTCGTAGTTGCTTCGACACCTGCGCAACAGGAACCAGTGAGTGATGCACCTGACACCTGTGTTGCGTGATGTCATTGGTACCTCCAGAAAATGGATGATATCTCTGTCTTTTCCTCTGTATTGCACGACTACCTGGACCCTCACGTTCCCGTCGTCTGGAGATTTGTTCGGTACAGTGTTCATGATCAGGCATATTGCTCTTCTTTCCTTCATTATACCCACTCCCTCTAACAATTTCATTATATGTAGACCAAGGAATCTGCTGCACTTCGTACCCTCGTCGGTTCTACGTTTGGACAGACTGACATAACTTCTAATCGCCCTGCACCTGAACCCGATCAGCAAGGCAACGAGTTTGCGAACTCCTCTACCTTGACCCTTGTTACGCCTTCCCGCGTCCTCCGACTCTTCGATCTTCATATCCTGCACACGCTGGGACAAGGCACTTTCGGCTGTGTCTACTCGGTTAGAGACAAGGTCACGAATGCAACGTTGGCATTAAAGGTTATGAAGAAGACTAGGCTCTCGAAGGCGGGCTCTGAGCTTGCCGTTTCAGAGCAGAGAATTCTTAGGAAGATGCAGGGGTCTCCTTGGTTTTTGTCTCTAGAGGCGAGCTTCCACGATACTGAGAATTTTTACTTGTTGATGGTGCATATTTCGTCATTTATTCTAGCATCTTTTCATAAAATTTACAGCCTCTCTACCCTGTCGAGCTCGACAAGGAAATATTGCGCTGCGGCCGGTTAAGCCCTGACCGTGCGCGATTTTATATGTGTGAATTAGTTCGTTATCTTTTCTTCTTATTATATCTCGACCTGTGCTGATAACACCATCAGTTAGTAGCGGTCACCGCCCTGCACGAGCTCGGAATCGTCCATCGGGACATCAAACCAGCTAACCTCCTGATCGATCGCGAAGGCCACATCGTCATAGCCGACTTTGGAGTGGCAAAGGATTTCGAGCTAGCGCCTATGCTTCCCGAGCGGTTGGCCCAGCCATATTGGCCCTACCTTCCTGATGAGGTGTACAGCGAGGGTCTTCAACCACGAGACCCTACTCTCCTGCATTTCGTATCCCAGACACGGTGCGGATCACTTCAGGAAATGGCGCCTGAAGTCCATCGTGGAGAGTGGTATTCGTTCGGGGTGGATTTATGGTCGGCAGCAGTTACTCTCTACTGGATGCTGACGGGGCAAGTCAGTTTTTCTTCGTTGCATTCTTAGGGCTTCAATTCCTAGTTGACACCTTATTTCCAGTCTCCCTGGTATTCTGAACAGGATGAAGAATTAACACGGATGGTGTGTGAAGACCCCCTGGTTTTTGATCCCTTTGACACCGTCGAGGAAGTGGCACAGGATTTTTTGAGATGGGTACGCTTTGTAATAAATATCGTACGTCGTTGACGCAGTCCTCAGATGCTTGAGAAGAGACCGAAAGACCGGTTGAGCGCTCATCCTACGATGTTCCACCACAAGTACTTTGACGGCATGTAGGTTTTTCCTCGGGTCTTCTTCGACACCTCAGTATGCTGATACTTATGTTAGTAACTGGGACCATGTGAAGAACAGGAGCTACAACCCGCCCTGGGTCCCTGATGAGCTGTGCCAGCATTCCACCCTCGGGCCGGCTGATCACATTGTTCCTGGCATTCCCTATGCCTCCTCCACCGACCCCGATCCCGGATTTTCATATACCTCAGAGAAGCTTGTTGCTGCTACGAAGCTGGATGATACCCCGATCTTTACCATCGCCAAGGAGAACATGGAAGCCAGCGCCCTTTCTCAGCCAGCACCCACATTGCTCATGGCTCAGGACTTGTTCAGCCAGCCACAACAATTTGGTTCGCTGGGTACTTCTAATTGCGCCTTGTCGCCCTGTTCTATCGTCCGACCTGCCAATCCTAGTCCTCCTCCTACACCTGTGGCCCGGACGGCTGTTGAACCTGGTATATCGGTGGAATCCGCCAAGAGCAGTGTTCAGCACGTCTTTACCGGGTTCCAGAAGCGTAAATTGGTTTCGAACTCGTCTCCTTCCCAATCGCCATCTGCTAGCTCGATTACTCTAGCCCGACTGCCCGATACAAGCTTTTCTGCCGCGAAATTATCCATTATTGAAAATGCCAGCAACGAGCTTGCTTCATCCCAGACAAATCGCATACAGCGCTCCATCAGCGAATCAGAAAATACCAGATTGGCTCTCTCCCCCAATTCTTCATCCTTGTTCCGCCAACCATGCCAACCATCCGTTGTTTCGATCGCACCACCAGCATATTCTCCTCCAATCCCCGTCTCATCCCCCTTTTCCTCTCCGAAAGAGCAGTCTAAGATACCATCCACCCCTGCATGCAAGCCCCAGCCACGGATGGGCGTTTTCCAGCGGGTGAAGCGTGGTTTCTTCGAATCCGGTATCTACGAAGTTATCTCCCGGAGAGTCAACAACAAGCGAGCTTCCAGGAGAACGAGCGATGAAAGCCCTCACGCTTTCAGCATGTTGGTGTCATTCAGCAATAAGATACGCAAGGGTCCAAAGAGATAGAGGACTTCGGAATTCTCAGTAATAACTTTTGATAGTTCAGTTTCCAACGCTTTCAGGTTCCACGTTATTATTGCCGGTCTGCGACTTGGGTCCTCACAGAAGACAATTATTAAATGTAATGCTATGGCTAGGAATAACCGGACTATAAATTTAGCTTATAAAATTATGTGCTATCTGGAGGGTACGGAAGCTTGTAACACTAACATATGTAAATAATGTAGTATTCACTTGACCAAACCATTCGACACACCGACACGTACTCATGGCTAACCTGGGAACCAGATTAGTGCCAGCCACTAAGTAACAAAGTTGATTTTCAGCTGATTTTGTCAGGGTTTCGCATTGCTTCACCTCCCAGCGCAGGGATACCAGCTGCCACATTATGTGATAGGATACGCAGTAAGTGTCTAGGGTAGCCGATACTTTTCTTATATGCATTCGCCCCTCTCTTCATCCCACATTCACCCATCGGCCAACGATAAAGACGTTTGGGGATCTCCAACTAACTCATATTGGGGATTACCATCGTAAAGGTGAGGTCTTTTCTTTAAGAGGGGTCAAACAGGTAGGTGCCTGATATCACGAGTGATCCGACAGCCTACGAACTATAATGGGCCGAGAAATGTGACACCCCTAAAGCTAGCACCTGAAGACTTTCCAGTGATCATAATGGAGCTGCCAGCTATAACAATTTTCTCATACACGATAATGTAAAGGGATACCATCCGAGCTGGAGACAACACCTTTGATGATGTTTTTTCAGGGATATCTCGTATAGCCCATCATCAAGAACCAATTTTTGCTGGAAATAGCTCCCAACAACTATCCGTCAGTTTCGCTTTTAGTGTGCTCAAGAGCAGCACCTGATACTGACGCCCAGCGTGACACGACCTAACACGATTCGCACGAATGTATGCCACTTATTGCTCTAGTCCTTAATCCTCCGGTAAATTTCCTTGGGAATCTCATTTGCCAATTAGGGGTCGGGTGTCGACACTCGTGTGAAGTCACACTCCCTCTAAGTCGCAGTGTCCGGGATCTTGTCTCCGTCGAGCGTATTGGTGCCCCATTTATCGACTCAGAACAGATCGCCCCACTGATTTACGCGCAGTTCCCCATGCCGCTCAAAAAATATAAACGGCGCGCGATTGACGTGCCGCTCCGAAACTGGAAGGCGAAGATGACAAGTGGTGTCCAGCATCCGTGTTTTGAAATATTCTGTATGAAAAAGTGATCCCAAATTAATTCAAAAGAGTACCCCAAGAAGTCGGCAACAATCGGGATTTCGACGAGATGTGCGGATCCTTTTTTTTTTTTGTTCCTCCTGCACTTCTTATTCTGCTCAAAGCCCGATCATTTCATAGCGATCGAGTCGGTGCTACCTCCGAGTTTAGGATGTGTACTGGTATTGTATTTTTTTGCTGGGGACGACTTGCATGTTAAGCAGCCAAAGAAAGCGCGCTTTTGATTTCACCTTGAACTCCAACTTTTCGCTCCTACGCCAAGTCTTTGCTTCTCTCTCTCCTTCTATGGTTGACTTTCCTCTTTCGATCAGCACTCATTGAATACGAATTTGCCATTACTGTTACCACCACAATGCAGGCTGAAAATTCTAGTTCAGTCAACCTTTATCCCAATGTTTTTTTCCCTCAACACAACTCGAATGCTGCACTTCAAATGCATCTGCGGTACGGTCTCCCTGACCCAGCAGACCAGTACAATCCCTCGCAGAACCGCAACACCACCCCTTTCATCTCGAGGCATAGCCCTACACAAGACGTCTATGACCTTAACTACACCCGTACTAACGGTCTGCAGGCTCATGATCTGTACCAAGCCCCTCCACAGCAACAATCATATTTTGGTCATCAAAACCAATCCCACTCGGATCTCCTTTTCTATCCCCTTCCACAACGTCATTACCTCCAAAGATCGCGTCCACGAATCCACGGCTGGTCTCCTCCTTCTCCTTTCCAACTAGAGACTATTCCAATGCACCAGTCCACACCTAGCAATGTACCTATACCCACGCAATATCCACAAAACTACTTTAGCTCCTCATCCTTCTCGTCTGCTTCAATTCCACATGTGCCGCAGCACCCACATATCCAAAATGATACAGGCAGGATCGGCAACCAAGTCCCTCAGAAGACTTCATCAAATTCACCTCACATCCAGATGGGTATACTCTATCGCTCTCCAAAACAGTTGCGCTTGCGCACAGCCCACGCATGCGAGAAGTGTCGCCTGCGAAAGTCCAAGGTTTGTTTCCTTTGTTCAAGTCCCTAAAGTTGCTGACGTGCTTTCATTTCGTTCAACAGTGCAGTGGCGAACGTCCCTGTACACGCTGCAAACAACGCAGCCTCGTATGCGAGTATTCAAAAGAAGGAAGGGTACGCGGGCCCAACAAGCCCAAAGTCAAAGCCCTGGACCCACCGTCGGCTGGCTCTTCGAAGGTAGAATCTCCCATTGCTTCAATCAGGTCCAGAATAGCCCTTTTCTCACCTTCCCGCTTCTGCCTCCCCATCCGCTTCTACCCCATTCATGTCACACGTCGATGAATTCCCTGCAACATACTCACTTCACCGTTTTTGCAGATCCAGATTCAGAACAGGATACAAACAAGCCAGAATGAGAGCCAGGGTCTGAACGAAACACAGACTGAAGACACCGGAAACAAACAGGACAACATCTCACAGAGGACCGTGTATCCTCGTTCTCCCAACCTCGTCGAGTCCGTAAGCAACCACTCCAGGCTTGAGACCGCCGCTGCGGAGGCACTCCGTGGACTCGCGTCGAATATTCCGCAGTCGGCGCCTAAGAATTTGCAAGGAACAGGGGAAAAGATGATGTATGATCAACAGAAAGAATCTCGGCGGATGCATTCTGCGATGGGAGAGCAGAGGAGAGATGATAATGAAGGACCTACATCGCGTTTGATCAGTTCGAAGTACGTTTACCTTTCTATCGTCTCCGAATTGTTGGCAAACCCTCCTTGAGTCCCCCTTCAGCAAAAACCCTCGATCTGACCAGTCGCCCTTCCATCACATCTCAATCCTCCTCATCAATGCCTACGCATACGCGTGTACTGTCTATGAACTATCTTTCCACTGCTGCTGCATCTACCTCTGCCGTTCGAACTAATTCTGAGCGTGAGATTGGATCACCGCCTTGTACACCTAGTTCTGCTGCATTGTTGCATGCGGCGAATTCCAGTGAGTGCGACCTGTTACAGGAATCTGTTGAGAATGGGAATAGGGCGCCAGTGCCCCACGGGATGACAGCTCCGCTTGATCTTGATACAGCTGGGATGGGAAGATGGCCAAGGGGAGTCATGGGCGGCGGTATAGAAAATAGGTGTTACATGGGTGCCCTTCTGCGGATGTAGCGCATGATGTAGCGCATGATGAAGGAGGGGAAATATAGACCTTCGACTTGTCGGTCTCGTTTCTTAACTGTGGATCATTTGCACCTTTCTCTGTTAGATCGACTTCGCGCTGCATGCATATCGGTGACGTGCCATCTGAGAATTTTGTGAGGGGGGGAAGCAGTAGCTATAGCTGTTCAATAGGCGGTAGCCGTATTGGGCGACACCGACGCCGACGTAAGTATTCACAATACAGACTTCTAATCACCGAATTAGAACACCGATCAACGCATCAATTGATTGTATAAATATCCATTGTAGATAGTTTGCGGATAACAAGTCCATTATAAACTATCTAGTGCTCTTTGCTCAACAGGTTATGGGCTTTGAGCTTAACTGAAGGTTCCCGTACAATCATTAACCTGAACGACTTCGCAAAATGACTGACATTTCAAACATGCACAAAGAAACATCTACCGGATCAAACAAACCTTTGACAAGAGCCGAGAATTACGCTGTATGGAAGATCAAAATGATGGACATTAGGAATATTCAGCGATGATGTGGCAAAAGTGGCATGGGAAAAGAAAGATAGGATGGTGCTATCTACAATCTTATTAAGGCCAACAAAATGTCACAAGTTTGATGACAGCATGGGATGCACTGGGGTCATTGTTGGAAATGCAAGGTGTGTTTGTGATTGCAATGAAAGTTATTCCAGTCTCAATGTGAAGAATTGACACCCATTGAGGAACATGTACAGAGATTGTGTGTGTTGAAATTAGACCCCGAGAAGCATGCTGCATACATGAGGCAACATGCAGCATACACATGTTACTGCGCTTACTGTGCATACATGTGGTAAACACATTCCCAAGTCATGTGACATCCTTATTATTAATGTATATAAAGGAGAACCTGTACCGTAGTAGGCATATAGTGTTCTTACCTCTGCTAAACCCTAGCTCTAAGACTTACTAAACCCCAGGTAGGTTATAAGGAACATGTTGTCTCTTCCTCTGTGCAGCATATATATTCTGCTCCAACAGGTTATGGGCCCTGCTGGGCACATCACAAACGCACCTTAACTGGCTGCAAATGATGTTGACTTCATTGTCTCCAAATTATAATCTTGCACTCTTCATGAGCTGCATTGCACTCCCTGCAAGCTGCATTTAAAAACCTAGGTTGACTAGGGTTAACCACTCTGAAGGAGTGTTTTTGTTTGAGATTATGGAACATGTTTTCTTGGATAGAAGACTGATTGAGCACTTTTACCAGCTGCCACCACAGAATCATGTCTTTAACCCTTGAAAAACTCGTACAAACTTTCGACGGCTGCAATTACATTCAATGGGCTGACTCCATGAAGGCATGGCTCAGGTCTCAGGGCCTCTGGCAAATAACTAGCAGGATGGAACTAAAACCGCATCCAGTGCCTCCTTTAATGGCAATGAATGCTGCACTTGTAGCAGATGCTACTGCCAAGCTCCAGACCTGGAGCAACAAAAATGACCAGGCTATTGGTAGCCTAGTGCTCTGCCTGGCCCCCTCCATTCGGCAGCATGCCAACACCAAGGACACTGCTGAGGAGGTGTGGGATCTCATTCGCACTGATTATGGTGTTGATGGCCCCTCCCAAGTCTTTGCAGACTTTATGTCTGCAATAGCAATCAAAGTTCCAGCTGCGAATCCCATGCCAGAGATTGCTAAGATGGTTGACAAATTTGAGCGCCTTACAGCTGCCAACATCACCATCCCCAAACTAGTTCAGGCGATAATTTTACTCGCTGCAATGCCACGCGAGTATGATTCTCTGTCCACCACAGTTCTTAACATGACTGCTACTAGAGCCCTGATGTTTAAACATGTCAAGAACTCTATTGTCACTGAAGCCTCACACTGCACAGCAGTTGGGAAGCCCACTGGCCCGCTCCAGGCCACCAAGCTTTCTGCTGTCAAATGCTGATGATACTCAACCTGGAAACCTAGCAAAAACCTGTTAAAAGGCTTATGAAGTATAACTCAGGCTAGAGGAAGGGTGCGAGTCAGTACTAAATATCACTGCTAATACCAGAACGTTGTTTTTAGTGATGCAAAATGGTAAAGGATGTGATGAATAGTCTTTAAAAGCGTACAAAGATGTTCAAAAAAGTTCAAAATAGGTTTGAAGACGTGTGAAGTAGTTCGAATTAGGTTTGAATGGGTTCGAAGTTGTTCAGGTGAGTTTGAGGAGGTTCGAAAGTGTTCAACTGGTGTTGAGATATGTTTGACAAATGAATATAGCAATTAAGAAGTGGTTTGTGAGTGGCGATAGGTGATGATGAGTTGAGAACAAATACGAAAGTTCGAGGAAGTTCGTGATATTTTGCAGAACTTCAGAGATACGACGCGAGGTAAGACTCAAGAGAACTGCTCTTAAATCTGACTATAGTGGAGAGGGTAACTTATTCTCTGTTTTTCTCAGTAACTAGTACAAGTTTATATACATTTTTGAAGAGATAGTACTAAAAAGGGAATTAAAACCTGTGTAAAACATGAGGCAATATATCAAACAATGAGGACTTTGTAGATCATAAAATAAATGAGAAATGAGAAATAATTGAAACATACATGCCCCCATATGGTAAAAGTACTTATCTTTTGCTTCAATATATCAATGAAACATAAAACTGCACTTATCGCATTCTAAATCTCTTGTAATCTCTCCTCGTGTCTGGTAGTGCTTGATATGTGATGGAATAACTTGTTCCAGTTGTGCAGCATGTATCGAAAGGGTCTTAAAAACAGCTATGTGGCAGCCAATATTATTCAAAGTAGTATGAAGTTGTTCGAAGTGTCGCAAAATCATTCAAAGTCATTCAAAGTCGTTCAAAGTAGTGTGAAATAAATCAAAAAGAATTCGAAGTCAATTTCATAATGTTCATAGCAGTTCGGAGGGTCTGTCATAGTGTGTCAATATGATTGGAAACTTTCTCCAGACCTTAGAGTGTGCAGTGGACCTATCAATGCAAAGGGGGAAACATCAAATGGCAACCTCAGGGTAACAGTGGAGATTCATCCCGAAAATGTGGATGACATGGGGACAGAAAGACTAAAGAGGAAAAGCCAAAGGAGAAACATACCCACCTCGCCTCCAATGCCTTTACTACCATAAATGGTAGTGGCACCATCATACCACTGATGCCACTCATTCAGTGCATCGAGAAGCGCGAACATACTACCACAAGGGATCCTCGCTGCCGACCACCTGCACAGGCATATATGGGCACGGCCTCTACCTCTCATTCAGTCTACACTGAATATCAGCAAGCTCGAGACACCCTTGAGCAAATGAATCTCCTGCGCAGTGCAAAAAATCTGCGACCGCTGGAAGAGCACCTAATGGTGTGAGAAGGGTAAGAGGAAGAGGATTGAACCAGAACTGAGGATTGTGGAGGTAGAAGATGATAGCGTCTCCCTCAGATCGGAACCTGCAGTTTCTGATGAGGAAGTATGGAAAGCCATCGACAAAATGCTCATTGATGAACTGCTTGAAGTAGGAGCATATGATGAAAGGTAAGTTCTTTTCTCTGCCACAAGCACAAAGATTAAATATTCCAATGATCACAGCGAACTTTTCATGTGAAATTTTACCACCACTAAATGTATCATTGAACTATTTACATCTTAATGAATGTGTTATGTGTGCAAATGGAAGTTGTAAGAAAGGTGCTGACTGGATCATGGATTCAGGCGCAACAAAACACTTCACTGGTGAAATGAAAGATTTCGCTTCTTACGAGCCTTCACTGAGAAAGGACTCTACTCTGGTTCAAATGGCCATGGGTACTACTCATATAGTAGGAAAAGGAGCAGTCTTCATTAGACATCAGGTAGTATGTCATGGGAGGTCAAAAACACATGAAATGCAATTATACCCCGTCTACTACATACCTGACTGTAATGCTTGATTACTGTCAATGGGCATCTTCTTACAAGATGGAAGTGATGTGCATGGTTCCTCCACACACATTTCATTTTTCAAGCAAGGAAACCCAATTATGGATTGCATCCCTCTTATGAAATGTGACATGATTTATTGGGCTCAGACTCATATATTGAGCACCAAAAGAATCAATGTCGCAATGATGTACATCGCAGACTACTTGACTTGGCATAGGTGACTTGGACACCCATCCAAAGAGGCACTAGAGAAAATGCTTAACAGCACCATAAAATTTTCAAGGAATTTAATTATTCCTAAAGACAAAATTATATGTCCAGGGTGCGCTGAAGGGAAAACGACCTCGAAAACTTTTCCCAAATCAAATTCATGTGCAGAAAAACCCTTTGAATTAATACATTCAGATCTGAAGGAACTCCCAGTACTATCATACCATAAACATAAATACTTTATTGTATTTCTAGATGACAAGGTGTCACATATCTGGGTCCAATGCATCAGAAAGAAATCTGATGCTGCTGCAGCCATCAGACAATTTCGGGTGGTAGCTTTGACCCAGTATGGTGCTACAATCAAGCGGTGGTATGTTGATCCACGGGGGGAGTTCAAAGATTGTGAGCTACAAAATGTGCTCAAGGATTTTGGCATCAAAATAGAGATGTCCACACCCCATGTTCACCAACAGAATGGGCACACAGAGTGCGCCATAAGCACAATAATAGAAAAGTCACAAACCCTGCGATTTACTGCTTGTATACCACAATCATGGTGGGAATTTTGCATTGAACATGCAACACACCTATACAACTGAACCCCGATAAGGCACCTGAAATGGCTGACACTGGTTGAGGACCTGACAAAGGTCTGCCCAGATCTAAATGATCTGAAGGTTTTTGGTTGCAGTGCTTACATCTATCTACCCAAGGAGAAGCATCCAAACACATTAGCTCCTCGATTGGAGTTAATGACATACCTTGGATTAGAAGATGGCATTAAAGCATACTGTTTCATGCGACCTAGTGGTGCAATATTCATTGGTGCTACAGCACTATTGGATGAAACATTGTTCCCATGCTGTCCCAGAGCTAAAACTCCGGCCAAAACAGACCTTGGTGATTTTCCACCTCCAGAACCAGAAGATGATGACCACTCATATGGAATGAATGGTGATGATTCTATACTGCCACAAAATCCATCCCTTCCTCCATCATCAGAAAATGATGATGATGATGATATACCAAGCAAGCAAAAGGTGCATGATGATGTGACTGATGATCCTCCTCCACTGCCTCCAGTAATCACTGAGGACTTTTGTCCAAGACGTGATGATCAACAGGAATGGCAGCAATTGCCCCATCGATCAGGGAGGCAGAGGAACATCCCAAACCATCCTGGCAATACCTATGGAGAGAAGCGACTCCCCTCTGACATGGAAAGAGACATTGGATGTGATCGATATTGGAAGAGATCTGTGGGTCTCAGATCATAACCAAACATGACCACAATCTCAACAGAAAGAACCAGTTGCTGGACCGAGTTTGGCACCCCACCAGAGAGTGACCGATTCCAATGATCAAGAACATGATCACCCAATGGGGGAACCAGATGAAGCAGGTTATATTAAAAAGATAACCAAGGAAGGTAGAGATAAGCTTATTCACTGGCTGTTGTCAAAAGCAGTCAAACCATCAAGCGAAATAAGTTCCAAACCAATTTCGCGATATTGTGTGCCTACCATGGCAGCAGCAATGTGAGTGGAAACAAGCTTGTCATGAAGAATTAGAGGCTCTTCATAAGTGACAAGTCTATGACATTGTCGATCTTCCACATGATCAAAAAACGATCAAAAATAGATGGGTTTTGTCCATGAAATCGGATGGAAGAAAACGAGCCAGACTCATGGCCAAAGGCTTTTCACAAATCGAAGGTGTTGACTTTGATGAGATTTTCTCACCAGTAGTCCACTACGAGACTGTACACCTCACGTTTGCACTTGAATCTCTAGAAGGCATGTATATGACCAGACTAGATGTAAAAACCGCATTCTTATATGGAAAACTAGAAGAGGAGATCTATATGAATCAATCTGAGGGTTTCAGACTCAAGGGAAAAGAGCGCAAAGTAATGTGCTTACACCAAGCATTGTATGGCCTTAAACAGGCCTCACTAGCATGGTGGAAAGAGCTAGAGGCATTTATACACACCATTGGGTTTGGGCATGCCAGCTCTGATGCCAGCATTTTCATACACAAGGATCCTAAGACAGGCAGCATTGTTATTGTGCTGGTCTATGTTGATGATGGCTTGTTCATGGGGAAGAACAACAAACTTGTGGATGAAAAGAAGAATGCTTGTCTAAAGCATTGGGAGTGCCATAGTACTGAAAAAGTCACAGAATTCTTAGGCATGCGTGTCACCCAGACTGCAAGCAAAGTCAAACTCAATCAAACTGAATATCTTGCCAAAGTGCTAGAGAGGTTCGGGATGACAAATGCCAAAGTGGCCCCCACTCCACTCCTGACTGGTTACAAACCGTTGGAAAACACAGTGATACCAGATGCGGCACTTAGATCAAAATATCAGTCTGTGATCGGATCTTTATTGTATCTGATGCTTGGAATGCGACCTGATATTGCTTATGCAGTAATCAGGATGTCGCAGTTCTCAGCTAATACTAGCCAAGAACATCTAGACAAAGCAATGTACATCATGCACTATCTGGTGGGAACCCAGAAATATAACATAGGCTATGATGGAGAGAAATCTGAAGGGCTACAGGCCTTCACAGATTTTAATTGGGCAGCTGACACTGTCAAATGCTGATCTACAATGGGTTACTCTAGCAAGTGGCATTGTGTGCTGGCCGTCCCGTTTACAAAAAACTGTAGCACTGTCATCCACAGAAGCCGAATATATGGCTCTCTCCAACACTTGTCGACAGATAGTGTGGATAGAGTCTTTATTCCAGGAACTTGGATATATACTGAAGTGCATACCAATCTGCACTGATATTCAAGGATCCATCTTTATCAGATCAAATCCAGTTCAGGAAAGAAGGACAAAACATATAGACATTCGCTACCGCTATACCCGCGAATGCATAGAAAATGACAAAGTCATAGTCGTTTTCATTCCTGGAAGTGATAATCTGGCTGACATGTTCACAAAGAACCTTGGTGCCATCCTATTCAGAAAATTTAGAGACTCTCTCAGAAATACTTTCGAGATTCAAACTTAGCTGCTTAGAGCACTGTACAGTTTGAGGGGGGGTGTTGAAATTAGACCCCGAGAAGCATGCTGCATACATGAGGCAACATGCAGCATATACATGTTACTGTGCTTACTGCGCATACATGTGGTAAACACATTCCCAAGTCATGTGACATCCTTATTGCTATGTATATAAAGGAGAACCTGTACCATAGTAGGCATATAGTGTTCTTACCTCTGCTAAACCCTAGCTCTAAGACTTACTAAACCCCAGGTAGGTTATAAGGAACATGTTGTCTCTTCCTCTGTGCAGCATATATATTCTGCTCCAACAGTGTGGCTACCAGGAGGAGCTGCATAATTTGGGCCAGAAAATTGATGGGGAAGAGTTTTCCACTATTCACTCCCTGAAGCTTGGAGCAATTACATTGCATCTATTGACACCACTGCCTTAATGGATGCACTGAAGCTGATCATGTACATTCTTGGGCATGATTTATGACTTAATATGCATGACACCAATGATATGGCCTTAGTGGGAAAGCCTAGGAAAAGGAGCACATCAGCCAGCAATGTAAGAAGTCCAAATTGGGAAGGGGGAGTTCAGAAGGGAAGCAGAAGGGGACAATGAAAGCAAATGCAGTGGCTAATGAGCAATTCTATGGGGATTACAGGGAGGACATAGTGCTGGCTGTGTCACCAGTTTCTTGGTTGGCTGACTCAACATGCACATCTCACATTGCTCAAGACTGAAAATTTTTATTGACTACACCCACCCCTGGACATCAGATCTCTGGATTTGAAAAGGCACCTGAGGCTCAATATGGCTGGAATGCACTGTAAGAGAAAATCACTCTCAAGGACATGGCACATGCACCTGATGCACCATTTAATCTCATCTCAATTTCACACACACTTGAGGCTGGTGTAGCTGTCCTATTCATGTCACCAGGGGTCAGATTCCAATCACCCAACAGAAGAATCATTATGGATAACAGGCTGATTATTTGACATGGACATCAAAGGTATTGCCAAACATGACCAAGCATATTCTGCCAAACATGGGAGAATGTGGGATGAATGGCACAGAATTTTTTGGACATCTGAGCAAAGGATCAGTGAAAATGCTCAAGGAGAAGGAGATGGTTTACGGAATGGAGGTGGAGCAAACTGTGCAACCTGTTGGAGCAGAATATATATGCTGCACAGAGGACGAGACAACACATCCCTTATAACCTACCTGGGGTTTAGTAAGTCTTAGAGCTAGGGTTTAGCAGAGGTAAGAACACTATATGCCTACTATGGTACAGGTTCTCCTTTATATACATAGTAATAAGGATGTCACATGACTCATGAATGTGTTTACCACATGTATGCACAGTAAGTGCAGTAACATGTGTATGCTGCATGTTGCCTCATGTATGCAGCATGCTTCTTGGGGTCTAATTTCAACACAACCAGCTTTGCAATGCCAGGTGTGCATTACTCAGAGGGGGTGTCACATAATGAATTTCTGATATGGTGTTGGTTAGTCTCCCCCTCAAAGAGGTCCTTGAAATTTTTTTGCAGGTCAATTTTTTTATAAGGTTAGAGGTTGTTCCTTCAGTGTCTGACTTTGTAAACATGGATAGCTTAACCTAATATGATGCAATCATCTATAATGTGCTTAGCCTGTTAATATCAGAATTGGCTAACCATGGATGTGAACAATAGCATTACATGACTGAATTACAACACCATTATCAAGCTTGGGTCAGTTGGTATGGCCAACTTGACGTGCCACATGGGAAGCAAGAAATGCAAGGCTAATGAGAAAAAGCTAAGCAATACAAAGATGCTTGAAAAGCTCCAGAGTTCCATGTGCAACTTTTTTAGGCCACACACATCTCCTATTCCACCCAAAGTTGCTTTGCCATCACTCATGTAAGCATTTCAGCCCAGAAGTCATGCTACTTCAAGTATTGTACCAATTGCAAATTCTACCATCTTGAATGGCTCTCCAGAGATGCTGTCAAGACTCATTTCATCCAATCAGATTCCCAATAATCCCAACTCCTTTCCAACTCTTTTCTGATCTTCTCTGCCAGCATTCCAGCTGCAGCACTTTTTAGTCATCAGACAAGTCCTCACATGCCTTAGTAATCATTTGCTTACTCAAAAGCTTATTCCTAATACAGTTTTACCAATTATAGTCATGGACACTTACCAAGACCCATCAGTAAACTTCTACACTTTCTATTATTCTTCTGGCCTACATTATTTAAGTGCCCACAGTTTAGCTGTAAGGGGAAGGGCAGGTGTCTCAGGCATTTGGGCAATTTTCTGCGTTTGCCCCATATTTTTTTATATTTTATTTCACCCTATTCTGCATTTTCTATGATTTTCAATAATTTTATTCCTATTTTATGATTATTTTTTGTTTTTTCCCATATTGGTACATGTTGACAGTTCTATTCTTAGAGACAGGATGCCTTCGGGATGTTTACCCATCAAAGTGACATCATTCTGCAGCTTGATCCACCTGTTTTTACCTTTTTGCTATTTTTAGCCTACTATTTGATTTTTGGGTCTATCACATATACTGGGCATTGACAAATGGGTCCATATAGTTTTCTCTTCAGATTCCCCTCTGTTAGGTGTGCCTGAAGTGTCTGTATTATATAGTATAATATTAACATCAGATTCCCCTCTGTTAGCTCATTATTAAGTGAGGCTTTGAGGTTAACTCTTTCTCAAGGCTTGAAATCTTGGACATGCTGCCAAGATAGGCAGGTACAGAGTAGAAGATGACTCCCAGAGCTCCTCATACTCCCTACACCATCCCAGACACTCCCACCTTTAGTGCATGCTGTTTTTCACCCAACCTGCCACCTAGCACCATGGATGCCCCAGAGTGCATTGATGCACTTGAAGGCAATATTGCTGGAATTTGCATGCAAATTGATGCACATACCTCTACCATCAAAACCTTTGTTAGAACCTTCCAGTCGAACCCCACACCACCTATTTCAATCCCTAGCATGCCTAGCATGGATGTTGATAGGTCCACTATATGCTATAAGGTCTGGAGAAGGATCTAATTGTATCTATACATTATGACATGGTGATAGGTCCACTGTGCACTCTAAGGTCTGGAGAAAGTTTCTGATCATATTGACACACTATGACAGACCCTCCGAACTGCTACGAACACTATGAAATCGACTTTGAACTCCTTTCGATTCATTTCACACTACTTTGAACAACTTTGAATGACTTCGAACAATTTTGTGACATTTCGAATGACTTAGTACTACTTCAAATAACATCGGCCGCCGCATAGCTGTTCCTAACACCCTTTTGATATATGGTGCACAACCGGAACTGGAATGAGCCATTTTGTCACATATTGAGTGCCACCAGACACAAGGAGAGACGACAAGAGACCCAGAATGCGATAAGTACGGTTTTTATGTTTTATGGTATATTAAATCAATAGGACAAGAACTCTTATTAAACTGGGACAATATACGTTTCAATTATTGTCATTTCTCATTTGTTTTTACAATTTACAAAGTCCTTTATTGTTGCATATATTGCCCCTTGTTCTCCATATGTTATATTTCCTTTTTTGGCACTATCTCTTCAAAATGTATATAGATTTGTACTAGCTACTTGGAACAACAGAGAATCAGTTACCCTCTCCACTACAGTCAGATTTAAGAGCAGTTCTCTTGAGTCTTACCTCGCGTCATATCTCTGAGGTTCTGTGAAATATCGCAAACTTCCTTGAACTTTTGTATTTGTTCTCAACTCGTCATCACCTATTGCCACTCAAAACCCACTTCTTAATTGCTATATTCATTTGTCGAACATATCTTGACACCAGTCAAACACCTTTGAACCTCCTCAAACTCAACCAAACAACTTTGAATCCATTTGAATCTATTTCGAACTTTTTTCAACATCTTTGTACACTTTTAAAGACTATTCGTCACATCCTTTACCATTTCGCGTTGCTAAAAACAACATTCTGGTATTAGTGGTGATATTTAGTACCAACTCGCATTCTTCCTCTAGCCTGAGTTATACTTCATAAGCCTTTTAACAGGTTTTTGCTAGGTTTCCAGGTCGAGTATCATCAATGCACTCTGAATCACTACAAATGTTGTGAAATTGACTTTGAACACTTTTTGAACTATTTTGCACTATTTCGGACGACTTCGAATGACTTCGAACAATTTTGTGACACTTCAAATGACTTCGCAGCATTTTAAATGACATCGGCCACCATATAGTTGGTTTAAAACACTTTTGATGCATGCTGCACATCCAGGACAAACCATTTTGTCGCATATCAAGGGCCACTGGACACAAGGAGAGACTACAAGAGACTTAGAATGGGATAAATGCATTTTTATGTTTCAATGATATACTAAAGCAATAGAACAAGAACTCTTACTATATTGGGACAATGTACATTTCACTTATTATCATTTCTCATTTGTTTTATGAATTACAAAGTCCCCATTGTTGTATATATTGCCTCATGTTTTACACATGTTATTATTTTCTTTTTAGTACTATCGCTTCAATTTGTATATAGACTTGTATTAGTTACTTAGAATAAAAAAGAAAAGCAATGGGGAACAGAGCATAAGTTACCCTCTCACTTATTGTCTGACTTAAGAGTTGTTCTCTTGAGTTTTATCTTCAGGTCGTATCTCTAAGTTCTGCAAAATATTGTGAACTTCTTCGAACTTTTGTACTCACCTTCGACCTATCACACATCACCTATCGCCTCTTGACAAACACTCATTTGTTCATTCGCTTGTTATATTCGCCTTTTGACATACCTCGACATTAGTCCGACATCTATGAACTTCCTCAAACTCACTTCGAACCTCTTCGAACTTCTTTGAGCCTACTTCGAACGGTTTTGCACATCTTTGAACCTATTTCGAACCCATTCAAACAACTTTGTATGCTCTTACAGACTATTCGCACCATCCCTCATCAATTCGCCTCACTAAAAACAATGTTTGGAAATCAGCGGTGATATTTAGTACCAACTCGCACCCTTCCTCTGACTTGTGTTATACAATCCAAAGCCATTTAGTAGGTTTTGTTTGTGTTTCCAAGTTGAGTATCATCAACATGCCACCCAATGCATGCCCAAGCAAAGATGCATGCATCAAACTGCCGCCTCCTGCCAAATTCAATGGCACACAGTCCCATGGATGTGCCTTTCTTGATTCCTGCAAGATATATATTAGTTTGCATCCAATCAGTTTGTGGATGATGCTGCTAAAATTTATTGGGTGCTAACATATATGAAATTGGAGCGCGCCTATCTCTACATTGATCATATACTCCACAAGACCAAAGAGCATGGTTCTCTTCCCTTCTCATCCTGGGGGACTTTTGAGATGAATTTATATCACAGTTCTGCCCCCTCAATGAATGCCAATGAGCTGTGACATGCCTTGAATCTGCTGCCTACTACCAAGCATGTCAATCTGTGGACCATTACATCGATGAATTTTGAGATCTGGTAGATATGGCAAGGTATGGGAGCGGGTTGCCAGTGGTCATGAAGTTCCATTGAGGATTGAACCAGGAAATTCAGGACCAGATTGCACAGATGTTGGACTGGTGCCCAGCAGATGATGATATAAATGCATGGTATGAACCTGCCTCCCTCTGTGATGAGAACTGACTCACAAATGCAGCATTCACTGCTGCATTCCACACTCCTACCACCACCCACATCCTCCACACCTTCAATCAAGTACCTCCTCACCCCAATCCCATCCCTATGCGCCAGACTGTGGCACCAAACCCCAACACCCCAACTCCAATGGATGTCAATGCAGCCTGTAGCCAAACCCACAGATTGGATATCTGCTACCGCTGTGGAGAAACAGGACATATAGCTCGAAACTACCCCCACTGTCAAGACATCTGCAAACTCATGCCTGAGGAATAAGATGAACTTTTCCAAGATCTGTTGGCACTCACAGATGTTATAGAGTTGAGGGAGAAGAAAAATGAGGAAGTTAAAGCAGAAGAGGTGGAGGAACAGAATTTTTCTACCTGTGACGAGTGAACAGTACACCCTCATTGTCTGTCCATAACCACTTTGAAGTTATGTCTGTTGATTCACTAGAGGCTGAATCTTATTCTATGACTGTCCCTTCTCCAGACTTTTTTAAAGTCGCTACAGATGTACCTACCTCCTCTCCATCTCCTCCACCCCAACCCTGATGGAAATCTTGGGAGTGCAAGCTACCATGCAAGTACATTGTGGTGTCCACACCCTCCCTACATTCACTAGAATTGAAGATCGAGCTGCAGACTATGGATATGGGGCAAGTAATTATTGTCTCCACTCTCTTAGACTCAGGTGCTACAGGCCTTTTTATCAACTCTTACCTAGTCCAACAAAAATGACTTAACACCCATGCACTGTCTCGACCCATACCCATCTACAATGTGGACAGTTCCCCAAATGAAGCTGGGGGGGAGGTTGTAGACCTGGTCCTCCACTAGAAGGACCACACTGAATGGGCTCTCTTTGCTGTGACCCAACTGAGGAAACAGGAGGAGATCTTGGGCTACCCATGGCTTTGTGACCATAATCCTGAGGTCAACTAGGTAACAGGTGAAGTCATTATGAGTCATTGTCCTTTCCATTGTTATACTTCCTCTACTGAAGGCAGACAGGAATGCCAAGAGCAAAAGGTACTGTTGCAGCATATGCTGGTCCGATGCCCCTGCCTGATGTGGCCTTAGAAGACATTCCAGATCTTCCACCCAACTCTAATGATGATGAAGAGGAGGTGGAGCAGATCAAGGAAGGTGACCAAATTTTCTCCACTGCTATTAACCCTTTTCATGAGATGCATGCTACCTCGAACATCTCCCAATGCCCCGCAGAGGCTTTTCACAAGAACAGTGTGCCCAATCCTTCACTGACTCTGTGCTTCCTCATCTGCATGACTTTGAGGATGTCTTCTCCAAGGAATCCTTCGACTCACTTCCTAACTGTAAGCCATGTGATTATGCAATTGCGCTCACACCAGGTGCCATGCCTTCCTCCTAGGTCCACCCTCTCTCCTCTGAAGAACAATGACAATTTGACAAATTCATTGATGAGTACTTGGCTTCTGGTCATATCCATCCTTCTAAGTCACCCATGGCCTTGCCCTTCTTTTTTGTCAAAAAGAAGGATGGCTCCCTTGGGCCAGTCCAAGACTATCGATGACTTAATGACATCACAGTCAAGAATCATTATCTGCTGCCCCTCATATCTGAACTCGTCAACCATCTCCATGGGGGACATTATTTCACCAAACTCAATGTCCACTGAGGCTATAATAATGTGTGGATAAAGGAAGGGGATGAGTGGAAGGCAGCTTTTTGCATGAATAATGGTATTTTTGAACTGCTTGTGATGTTCTTTGGTCTCACTAACAGCTCTGCCACCTTTCAGACCATGATGAATGACATTTTCCATGATCTCATACTGGAGGGTGTGGTCTGTGTCTACTTCAATGACATCCTCATCTTCACCTGAGACCTCAATGAACATTGTCGAATCACATGCCTGGTACTAGAGCAACTTCGATGGCACAAACTCTATTTTCATCATGAACAAGTGCGAGTTTGAGAAGATGTGGATTGAATACCTGGGCTTGATTATTTTGGATGGGCAGGTTGAGATGGACCCAGTCAAGGTTGTGGTGTTACAATGTGGCCCACACCCATAAACCTGAAAGAAATGCAGTCTTTCCTAGGCTTCATCAATTTCTATCGGCACTTTATTAAGGAATTCTCACACCATGTGTGCCCACTATTTAATCTTACAGGCAAGGGAGCATGGAGCTGGGGTAATGCATAGCAGGAGACATTTGAGAAGCTCAACAAGATGGTCACTTCTACTTCCATCCTCACCTTTGCTGACAACTCCAGCCCCTTCTGTGTAGAAGCTGAAACTTTGGACTTTGTGATGGGTGCAGTGTTGTTCCAACAGTCTCCAGAGGATCAGAAGTGGCACCCCATCGCCTTCTACTCAAAGAGCCTCAGTGCTTTGGAATGGAATTATGAGATCCATGACAAGGAGATGTTGGCAATAGTGTGGACATTGGAGGAGTGGCAACATTTTCTGGAGGGCGCACAACACAAGGTTGAGATCTGGATGGAACACAAGAACCTTGAGTACTTCATGACCACCAAGAAACTTAATCACCATCAAGCCTGCTTGTCCCTCTACCTCTCCAGGTTTGACTTCTCCCTGCACCATCACCTGGGCTGCAGTATGGGGAAGACTGATGCCCTTTCTTGTCATCTGGACCACAGGGATGGAATCAATGACAATCAAGGTATTGTGTTGTTGCAACCTGATCTGTTTACAGTCCATGCATTAGAGGGTGTTACCTTGGAGGGTGAGGAGCACAGTATCCTATGTGACATTCATCATACAAACCATAGCAGTTTACATGAGGATGCTGTGGCTCTAGCAGTGAAGGAGCTGAGAAAGAGATCCACTCTTTCACTTCATGCAGCAGAATGGACAGAAAAGAACAACATCCTATAATTCTGTGACTGTATATATATCCCTAATGATCCCCAGCTTTGATGACAACTCATCTTTCAGCACCACGACTTGCTTATTGCTGGCCACCCTAGGCATTGGAAGATATTGGAGCTCATATCACTGAATTATTGGTGGCCCCAGATGTCTCAACTCATTGGTTAGTACTGTTGCACCTGTGATCCATGTAAGGCTCCAACCGTTCCATCTATATAACTATCTTATACGGTTTATACCATATATGTTTATGTTTATATATAGGGTGTGGTCTCCAAGGCTGTCTACACAGTAGGTATACAGTATATAGATGGCTAAACGGTTGTCATATTACGATTTACAAATGTAATAGCCTAAAGTTAATAGCTTAAATCTAAAACTATATACACTAAAGCTTACTCTTTTTTCCCTGAATTATGGTTTGAACATCTCCATAACTATGACCAACCAACCAAGCTGCGACAACCCTGACCCAAAAAACATCATACCTGATGACCAAAAGCGAAAGTGGAATGCCACCAATCGTGCTCAAGGTCTCGACTCTTATTTTAAAACTGTCGAAGCCACGACGAAGCCGCGCCAAGGTCAAGGTTAGTTGAAAAGTTCAGGGATTCAGCATAAATACTTACAGTCTTGCGTTGCAGAATGCCCTAGTCTTAAAATCAACATACCAAAAGATTCTTCCAAGCCTGACGGTGATGCTGTTGAGAATGGTGCACTGCTATCCGCAAGCAAGCTCCACACGCGCAGTCACTTTGTTGATTCCCCATCAGATACAGCACCCGTCCCCATCTCCAAGACCAAGGAAGTTGACAATGGTCCGAAGGACAAATCCTACCAGCCACCGAAACGTAGCAATGCACTGGACAACGAGGCACCAGAGTACATATATACCAGTGATGGGGAAGAGGTTACAAGCGAGACTGAGTTTGGCCATGAACTAGTAAGTGGGAAAAAAATACTCGAAAAGACGAGTGATATATTCTGACTTCTGATGCTGATCAGCAAGAAAAAAGGGAAGAGAAACGAAAGTGCAAGGCTCATAACCAACCAAAAGGACAGCCATCAAAAAAGAAATCTTCAGCATACAAGACAACACACAGAACCCAATAGGAAGAGCTTGATGATGATGCGCATGTTGATATAAATTCTGGTGATGAGTCAGATGGGAGAAGTGCATTGAGGGGAGTAGAAGTGAGGGAAGAGCTGAGGGCTGCACGCCGCGGTCCTGGAAACACAAGTATGCAACATTTTCATGATCCCATGGCTATTGTAGACAAGTCGGGGCAAAAGCATTGGGAATTCCAGTGTCGCTTCTGTGCTTGGTATGTCAAACACAGTATGATATGGGGTGAACAGTGATGCTTACAACCAGTCAAACAGCATGCGCAGCTTCCCAAGGACCATCGATGGTGCGGATATGACTTTTGATATGGAGCCGAAGCTGCCAAAGCTACAAAACCTTGCTGGGCATGTAACAGAATGTAAAGGATCTAAATATGACAAGAAAAAGGATGAACCGACCAGTGAAGAACAAATCAACATAAAGCGAAGCGCTGAGATGATGGAGGCGTACTTGAAGGAGGGCGAGCTGAATCCGGAAGTTGTTGCCACATATAGAGGTTTTCTATGTATCTTTTCAGCCTGGATCTTCGATGAAAGTCTCCCATGGACTGCTGGAGAGGCACCAACTCTTCAGATGTTATTCAAATATCTCAAAATCACATACCAGCTACCCTCCGATAATACAGTCCGCAACCAGCTAGCGCATATATTTGGGGAGCTTCATGGAAAAGTTGTTCATGAATTTGCAGTAAGTATTTTCCTTCAAAATGCTCAAGATTTCTCATTCTCCGAGTTTGTTCAGGCAGTTAAATCCAAGATCGCCTATGCAACTGATACATGGACTACACCACAGATGGTGTATACATTTGCATGCTCCATCGGCTGTTTTGTCAATGATGACTGGAAAATAATCGAGCGTGTGATCGATTTCAAGCCTCTTGAGGACAAAGAGCATGAAGGCTTGTATGGCGGCAAGGTGTTCATCGATGGTGCATGTAAGATCGGTAGTCTTGATAAGATAAGTCTCGCATGTGACTCGAACTGATTAGTTGCTTATCTTGGCCACACTGCATCAGCATTTCCACTGACAATGCGTCTGTCAACGATGTTATTATTTCAACTGTCGGTCGCATCCTTTTGGCTAAATATAGAATACCTCCATTGCCCAACCTACATATTCGCTGTTTGTGCCACGTAGTTAACCTTGTTGTTCAAGCCATACTTGCTGCACTCGGAGAAGCAGACAATCCTGACAAAGTCGATTACTTCACTCTCAACAAGGAACAGCCATTTCATCTTGACATTGATGCCAATCCTGATCAGATTGAGCTGGACTGTGAAGAATTCCCAGATGAGGAAGAGGATGGGATGACTCCTGAAGAGAACATCACACTAGAAGAAGAAGAGAAGTCGAAGGCTACCGAGAGCCTGCTATCAAAGGTACGTATCTCAGCTATGAGATTGTCATATTTCGGCATGCTAATGTTCATGTTAGCTACGCTACATCACAAATAAAATCGTCTCATCACCCCAGCGATGGAAGAAGTTTTGTAAATGCACAATCTCGATATATCACAAGAAAAACTCAGAGCACAAGGACAGGCGAGAGGCCTTGGCAGTGGTTCGAGATGTCCGTACACATTGGAACTATACATATACAATGATCCATCGAGCTGAGCTCCTACAAGAAGTCGGTTCCAACAATCTGCATTCATCCATATCTGATATTCTCTTGCAGGCTATCGACGACTGGGTTTTCAAGACCCCAGGTCTGTGGGCATTACTATTGAATGAGGATGAATGGAAAACTTTGGGAGAAATAGCGGATGTTCTAGAGGCATGGGTCTACAGCTTCATCATAACAAATCTCTCTCATCTGCAACTACCATGACAGCCGTTCACCAAGGTGACCCTACAAATGTCCCATAGTGAAGTCCCCATGATTCCGTTTGTATTACCCCTTTATCAGAAGATGGAAAAGCATCTCGAGGCCATCTCGATTTCCTGGAAATACTCGTTTAAGATACAGCATGCTGCAGGCGAGGGCCTTACGAAGCTTAGGAAGTACTCCACTCCTGCAAAAATGCACCACTCATATATCCTTGGGACTGGTAAGTCATACCATTTGCTCGATCTGAAGCACAGACTAGTACACCGCATTATATAGTTTTACATCCATGTTTGCGGAGTCATTGGTTTGCGGCCACGGCAGACCTGAACGACGCAGCTGCGCAAGAATGAGCCATCACAACTGCTGAGGTTATCTTTAAATATATTGCTGAGACTTACCTTGAAACACCAACATCACCCGCACCAAGCACTGTCTCCAGACCTGTTGCAAAGGCCATAGCGAAGACACCGTCATTTCTCGTTAGTGCTTGCTCTTTCCAGCGACCGATCACTGCAGCTACAACAACGCCAACCTTGAAGCGCACTCTGCAAGAAGCACTGGCTGATGAACTACCACGTTATTTCAATTTTGAAGGGATGCCAAGTGAGCGGCAAGGAGAGGAGAGAAGCAGTGATGAACCATCGGCTCAAGAGGTCTTGTTGAATCCACTCTTGTGTGGAAGGTGAGTACTTATTTATATACCTGTATCATGTTCTGATAATTTGTATTCAGATTCATGCCTCTGAATTTCCTACCATTGCTCAGATGGCTCGGGACTATCTTGCAATTCCTGCGACTAGTGTCTCTGTCAAATGAGTCTTCTCAAAGTCCCAACACATTTGTAGCAATCTATGGAGCTCTTTGAAGGAAAATACAATCACGATGGCGCTATTAACAAAGGTTTGGATACGGAGTGGGCTGTTTGAGATGATGCCACCAAAGATACTGCGACGGAAGCATGGTGACAATAGAATAAAATTGTACTAATATTTTAACTGTATATACCATTTATTAAACAGTATATAGATGGTTATACTGTTTAGACTACTGTTTACGTATACTTGCCCTTCAACGATGATAGGTCCACTACGCTCTTTAAAGCCTGGAGAAGCATTTCCACTCGTATGGAGACATTACGACAGACCTTCCGAACCACTACGAACATTACGAAATCGACTTCGAACTATTTTCGACTTATTTTGCACTATTTCGGACGACTTCGAACTATTTCGAATGCTTTCGAACCATTTCGCGACATTTCGAATGACTTTGCAATACTTCAAACAACTTCGGCGGCCGTATAGCTGTCCTCAAACACTTTCGATACATGATGCTTAACCGGAGTAAGCTATTTAGTCGCATATCGAGCACTACCGGACACGAGGAGGGATTACAAGAGAGTTAGAATGCGATAAGTGTGGTTTTTATGTTTCATGATATATTAAATCAATAGGACAAGAACTCTTACTATACTGGGACAAAGTACATTTCAATTATTGTCATTTCTCATTTGTTTTTACAATTTACAAAGTCCTTTATTGTTGCACATATTGCCCTTTATTGTATTCCCCTTTTTGGTACTATCTCTTAAAATGTATATAAACTTGTACTATATACATAGAATAAAGAAGAACGGGGAACAGCACAAGTTACCCTCTCGCTATCATCAGATTTAAAAATCATTCTCTTTAGTCTTATCTTCACGTCATATCTCTAAAGTTCTGCGAAATATCGCGAACTTCCTCGAAACTATCGTATTGGCTCTCCGTTTTATCGCCCATCGCCTACCGCTATTCAACAAACATTTCACATTCGTTAAACTCACCTTTCGATACACCTCGAACCCCTCCGAACTTATTCGAACTATTTCGCGCATCTTCGAACTTATTCGAACCACTTCGCATGCCTTCAAACCTTTTTCGAACTCTTTCGGACATATTTGTATGCCTATAAAGACTATTCGCACCATCCCTTATTATTTCGCGTTGCTAAAAACATCATTTTGGTCTCAGCGGTAATATTTAGTACCACCTCGCACCCTTCCTCTAGCCTGAGTTATACTACAAAAGGCTTTTAACAGGTTTTTTCTAGGTTTCCAGGTTGAGTATCATCAACGAGTAAACGTAAACTAAATGGTTGGAGCCTTAGATCTATGCTTATGCACCAGGACTCTACAATGCAAAGACTCCACAATGCAAGCCCATGGGTGAGTTACACCCACTCCCAGTCCCAGAGAATTGTTGGGATGTCATCAGTGAGGACTTCATGTGGAATGACTGGAGTCCAATTGGTTTGATGCAGTAATGTGCACAGTTGACTCTGCTGGGAAAGAGCTCATTTCATTCCCACTCATATGACTCTCACTGTGCTTGGAGTGGCTCGACTCTATCTAAACCATGTGTGGATGGAAGCTCCATGGATTGCCTAGTGCATTCCTCTGCAATTGAGGGCCACAGTTCATCACAAATTTCACCTGAGAGCTGTACCACCTGCTGGGGATCAATCTCCTCACCTCAACTGCCTACCACCCACAGACAGACAGACAGACAGAGCGAGTCAACCAGGAACTGGAGCAGTACATCTGTATCTTCATCAATGAGTGACAGGACAATTGGGAAGACCTCCTCTCCATGTCTGAGTTTGGATACAACAATCATGTCCACTCCTCCACCCAACAAACTCCCTTCCTCCTCAACACAGGATAACACCCATGCATGGGTTTCAAACCTCATTAAGCACCACTGCACTTGGAGATGGTGAATGAGTTCACAGAGTAGATGAGGGACACTCTGGAGGAAGCAAAGGCAGTGTTAGCTAAGGTGAAGGATGACATGGCACACTTCTACAACCAGTGCCATTCACCCATACTTATGTACAAGGTTGATGATTGTGTCTATCTCAACTCCAGTAACATTTCCACTATATGACCATCCAGAAAACTCAGCCCACCACTTTCTTGGACCCTTCCTCATCACCAAACACATTGGGTTGCATGCCTATCACCTATGGCTACCACAGTCAATGTCCAGATTACACCCTGTCTTCTACATTGTCAAACTTCTGCTAGACTCCATGGATTTATTTCCTGGACTCATGGCATGACCTCCTCCACTGCCTACAGTCATTGAAGGCAAATCTCAGTACAAGATCAAGTACATCCTAGACAGCCACTTGCATTGAGGCAAGCTCAGGTATCTGGTATACTGGAAGAGTTATGGGTAGGAAGAGAATTCTTGGGTTGCAGAGTCCAATGTGGATGCCCCACAGCTGATCAAAGAATTCTACCGGCGACATTCTTCTGCACCTCAATGCATCCAGGCATCTGACTTTTAACCAGATACAATTTTAAATGCATTGGGGTGATGCATTATAGAAGGGGGTGATATAAGGGGAAGGGGAGGTGTCCCAGGCATTTGGGCAATTTTCTGTGCTTGTCCCATATTTTGTCATGTTTTATTTCACCCTATTCTGTATTTTCTATAATTTTCTATAATTTTATTCCTATTTTATAATTATTTTTCAGTTTTTCCCATATTGGTACATGTTGATAGTTCTATTCTTAGAAGTGGGACCCCTTCTGGATGTTTACCCATCAAGGTGACATCATTCCACAGCTTGATCCAGCTGTTTCCACCTTTTTGCTATTTTTAGCCTACTATTTGATTTTTGGGTTTATCACATATACTGTGTTATAATCTCTTTGACTCTTTCTGTTTCATTTGTAAGTATTGGGAGGAGATCTTGAGCTTCTCCATTGAGAATGACTTTGGAGGCTTCAAAGATGAGAGTCTTGGAAGTGAGATCAGGTCAAGCTGACCTGTCTCATTTATTGAGTTCATCTTATATAGTACAATCGTAAAGAGATTCCATAAAGGTGTCGACAATAGAAAGTGAAGGGGATGGGAGCATTGACTAATGGTGAGACAAAAGGAACAATAGGTCAGTGGAAAGGTGAACACAATAGCACGAGAAGAAGGTAAGAGGAACGATGAGAAAAGCATAGTCATAGAGGATGATACAATAAGCAAATAGCATTGTGGTAAAGAAAAGTGGAACGTGCTGCCTGTTATATCTCAAGAATGTGTGCCCCTCCCCCAATGAACCATAACATACTGGGCATCAACAGATGGGTCCATAGAGTTTTCTTTTTAGATTCCCCTCTGTTATGTGTGCCTGAAGTGTCTGTATTATATAGTATAATATTAACATCAAATTCCCCTCTGTTAGCTCATTATTAAGTGAGGCTTTGAGATTGCCCTTACAAAAATGGTCTTGACATTCATGATGGCATCAACCACATAAAACCAGTGTCTTGGCATGGCGATGTAAGTGTCTCACATGTGAACCCCCAGACATGCTGGAAGCTTGGATGTCAGATGGTCAAGAGTGAAAATCTGTGGCTCAGCAGGGTTCTTAAGGAGATGGAAGCAGAAGATGATGAAGATGGTTTAAATGACATTCTACATCCTTTTGGGAAGGATATGAGTAAAGCCTGAGCATGCTGTGAATGCTTACGATGACACCACAGAAGATTTTGATGAAACCATAGTCTCCTGCTCAATGCCTCCACCTCAGCCAGATCTTGAGAATGCTGTTGCAGAAGAAGAGCCAGGCACAAAACATGATTTATCCTTTGACCTTGAGGGAAAGAAGGTCTAAAGGGCTCAATATCTTAATCAAATATTTAAGGATTTTAAAATGCCAGGCTCATGAGATCATCTCAAGCATGTTGTGAATGTTCCACATTATGCTGTTAAGTTGGACTTTTATCTGGATATTGTCAACAATGATACTTCTGCTGATGAACCAAATCTCAGGCTTGATTCTTCCATTAAAACCTTAGTGAAGTGTAAGAGATATTTCTTTGTATGCATTGGTGAAGTCAATGACATTGCATGGGACTTAAAACATGTTGAACATGTGGCACTGGAAGACCTATCCAATCCAACAATTCAAATTTCCTATCAGATCTTATTTTTGATCCCCTTACTGTCAATGATGATCCAGAAGAAAAGAATGCCTGGCACTGGTCTCAGAAATGTGGATCAAGTCATCATATTACTGGACAACTTGTGGAACCACTGGACTGAGCAATATGCACTTGTGATCCAGGTGAGCTATTTTATCTGTTTGAAAGTGATGTCTTGATGGCAGTGGGATTGAGTCTTCTGGAACATCTGACATCTGAATCTGCTAAAAGCCTTGCTAAAGTAAAAAGATCAAATGATTTTCTCTATCATGAGACATTCAGTGGTAAGACCTCATGTCAACTTTGTCATCATATTTTTTGTAGCACTGAAAATCACTGAATATTAATATTTACCAGGTAAGGCATGCTTTGTCTGTGAGGATGCAAGAAAACAGAAAGAAATAGTCAAGGGAAGCCAATGTCCAAATTGCTTGCCAGCAGTGGAGCTTTTGTCATTGGGTCCAGGGGTACTTGCACAGATGGCAGGCCATTTTCACTTTAATTCAAAAACCAATGCTGCATTAGAACCTTGTGGGTTGTGTCTATGTCCTTCACCTCACTGTACATTTCACCTAAGGAAGGGGAAGGGTGCAAACTTGGGAGTTCAAACAGACTATGAAAAATCCACATGTGACAACCTCTTGACCTTCTCCTATTCCATTGCAGCATCATCTATATCCTCAAGCCCCTGCTCTAATCTTCCAATTTTATGTCCTTGGTGCTCAAAGTCTGAACTAGCTGTTTGGCAATACAATATGCCACATCACAACAAATAAAAGCATAGGCATGTCTCACAAAGAGAAAATGAGAAAATGTGGAAAATTGGCAACTTGGAACAGCAATAACTCAAGAAGATCTGGGATAAATGCCACAAGATCAGGAGGACATGAAAAGGAAGAAGAACTCAATGCCATCACTAATCATTTCTGATGTGCATACCTCTCATTAAATAATTTACACACTATGGTAAAAATTTGACATTCTACATTCTTCCACAATTTACTTACAGTCTAATTACATAGTGAGATGGATCATGAGCAAGATATCAATGACAATGCAAGTGGTGATAAAAAGAACACTGAACATGAAGAAAGCAATCCTAATGTACAGCAAGCCCACACAAAGCAATGGCCTATCATAGATAGTAGTAATGAAAGTGACCCAGAGGTGGGCAATGGGAATGGCAGGGATAAGGATGTTGATGATGCTCAACCTGGAAACCAAGCAAAAACCTGTTAAAAGGCCTAAAAAGTATAACACAGGCTAGAGAAAGGGTGCGAGTTTGTACTAAATATCACCACTGATACCCAAAAGTTGTAGTGAAGTGATGTGAAATAATGAGGCGTGTTGTGAATAGTCTTTAGAGGCATACAAAGAAGTTCAAAAGAGTTCAAAATAGGTTCAAAAGTGTGCGAAATAGTTCAAAGGAGTTTAAAGAGATTTCAAGTACATGGTTTTAAGGAAGGTCAGAGATGTTCGAAATGGTTCGAGGTATATCGAGGAATGAGTATAGCAAATGAGAAGTGTTTTTTAAATGATGATAAGTGATATGCAATAGGTCAAAGGCAAATATAAAAGTTCGAGGAAGTTCACGATATTTTGCAGAACTTAGAGATATGATGTGAGGCTAAGACTCAAGAGAATGGCTCTTAAATTGAATGATAATGGAGAGGGTAACTTCTTCTCTGTTTCCTTCTAAGTAACTAGTACAAGTCTATATACATTTTGAAGAGATAGTACTAAAAAGGAAATCTAACATGTGTAGTACATGAGACAATATGTGCAATAATGAGGACTTTGTAAATCATAAAACAAATGAGAAATAATAAATAATTCAAATGTACAGTGTCCCATATAGTAAGAGTACTTATCTTTTTGCTTCAATATATCAATGAAACATAAAACTGCATTTATTGCATTCTAGATCTTTTGTCATCTCTCCTCATGTCTGGTGGCACTCAATATGCAATGAAATGACTCATTCCAGTTGTGCAGCATGTATTGAAAGGGTTTTGAAAGAGCTATATGGCAGCCAATGTTGTTCAAAGTGGTGCTAAGTCATTTGAAAGCATTCGAAGTGTCGTTTCATCACTTGAAATTGTTTGAAGTCATCTGAAATAGTTTGAAAAGGGTTCGAAATTAAGTTCGTGGCATTTGTAGCAATTCGGAGTATGTGTCATAATGTGTAGATATGATTAGAACCATTCCCAGACCTTAGAGCATGCAATGGACCTATCAACATCCCAACATCTAGTGAGCACTTTGGGTTTTGCTCCTAATTTTCTGGGGCAGAAACAGATGACTAAGTTGAGCTGTGATAGGTACTTGGACCATCTGGCTTGTCAGCGGGTGAGGACCTTAGTGGTGCTAAAGTACTCCAAATTCTTGTGATCAGTGACCATGTCGATCAGGTTTCTGGAGCCTTCCACATATTGTTACCAATATTTGAAGGCTTCAAAGATGGCCAGAAGTTCTTTGTCATGGGTGTCATAGTTTAGCTCCACTGATAGGTCCACTTCGCTCCTCCAGCACTGGAACCACATATACATCATTCCTCATACTCTTATTTGACCTCTACAACTCTCTGGACCTTCATGAACACCTGTGAAACCTTGCAAAATGTACTTCAAACCTATTTTGAGATGTTTTGAACAACTTTGACAATTTCACATTATTTCGTGTACACTTGGCCATCATAAGATAAGCACCTGGAACAAAGCTTGACAGATGGAGTTATGGTTTTGGATGCAACAAGGTATTTTGACATTTCCATGATTTATTAGAACAATAAAACAGGTACCACTTGATATGTTACCATCTTATATTTTATCCTTCATCCATTTCTTACTTACACAAAGTCAAAAGGACTTTTGTTTTACCCTTTATCTCTGCCTCATGTAGGCCTCATGTTGTATTTCCTTTTTAGTACTACCCCTTTGAAAACTTATTTAAACTTGTACTACTTACCATTTAAAACAAACAATCCATCACCTATTGTCTCATATCATCAGATTTGAAGTATAACTTTGTATATAAACCTCTCATCCATATACTAAAAGTCCTGTGAAACTTTGTGAACTTGTTTGAACTTCATATTTTCCTTGAAACAACTTTGCGCTATCTCAAAATCATTCATAGCCCCTTCAAAAACCTTTATACACTCCTAAAACCATTTTCAACCTTTCTCACTACTTCATACCTCTCTCTACAATCCTTGGGTAACAGCAGTGATCTTTAGTACCCACTCACATCCTTGCTCTAGCCAGTGTAACACTTCTTAGACCTCTTTTAGCAGGTTTTAGTTTGGTTTTCAGGTCAAGTATTATCACTGTGGAATTGAAGGAGTGGGAGTGGAAAGCAACATGGTGAATGTCACCATCGGGAGTGTGGGTGGAAAGGATTGCTGCTAGCACATAGTCAGAGGTGTCCATTTAAAGGACCATGCAGGAATCCAGTACCCACTGAGAGAGGATCGGAGCATGAGTGAATTCTTTCTTAAGCCTGTCAAAACCTTCTTGGCATTTCTTGTTGAAGTCTCAGGGGAAGTTCTTCTGCATCAAGTGGGTAATAGGAATGATGATGTTGGAGTATCCATGAATGAACCTGCAGTAAAAGTTGCAGAATCTGAGGAAAGACTGGATATCCTTGACTTTCCAGGGTACTGGCCAGTCCAGGATGGTCTTTACTTTGTCTTTGGACATCCAGAGTCCATCTAGTGATAGGAAGAGATATTCAACTGTATCTTTGTGGAACTCACATTTCTGTGGAAAGGCATAGAGTCCATGTTTCCAGAGTCTCCAGAGGACTTCTTTAATGTGAGCCTTGTGTTTTGACATGTTGTCAGAGAAAATGAGGATATTGTCAAGGTAGATGATGATGCAGACATCAAGCATGTCACTGGAGATGTTGTTCATGAAGCACTGGAAAGCTGTGGTGCATTAGTAAGTCTGAAAGGAACCACCAGCCACTTGAAGGACCCATAGCAGGTCTAGAATGTAGTTTTTCATTCATCACCATCAGTAATGTGCACTAAGTGGTAAGCATGTCAAAGGTCAATTTTAGTGAAGATGCAGGATTTTCATGGGGCATCAAGGAGGTCAGGGATTAGTAGAAGTGGATAGTGATCCTTCTTTGAGATGTGGTCGAAACCCCAGTAGTTGATGCATAACTGGAGCATACCATCCTTCTTCTTGACAAAGAGTATAGGAGTCCCATGAGGTAATTCAGAGGGTTGGATGAAGCTGGAATGAACATTCTCTTCAATGAACACTCACAGGGCTTCAAGTTTGGATAGGGAGAGGGAGTACATATGGCCCAGAGGCAGGGGTGCATTATCTTCTGTCTCTATTTTTAGGTCATAAGAGCAGTATGGAAGAAGGGTGTCCACCTTCTGTTTGTTGAAGATGTTGACAGGTCCACTGTGCACTTTAAGGTCTGGAGAATTCTTGCAATCATATCGAGACATTACGACAGATGCTCTGAATTGCTACAAACACCACGAAATCGACTTTGAATCCTTTTTGAACTTTTTCACACTACTTCACAACACTTTGAATGACTTCGAACTATTTTGAACTATTTCACAACATTTTGAACACTTCTAAACAACTTTGCAGCACTTTGAACAAAGTCAGCTGCCACATAACTGTTTCAAAACCCTTTCTATACACACTGCAAAACTGCAATAAGCTATTTTGAGCACTACTGAACACAAGGAGAGACAACGAGAGATTTAGGATGTGATAATAGCACTTAGAGGTTTCAATGATATATTGAAGCAAAAGATAAGTACTTTTACTATACAGTGATACTGTACATTTCAATTCTTTATTATTTCTCATTTGTTTTATAATGTACAAAGTCCTCATTGTTGTATATATTGCCTCATGTTTTCCACATGTTATTATTTCCTTTTTAGTACTATCTCTTCAAATTGTATGTATACTTGTACTAGTTACTTAGATAGAGAAGAAAAAGAGGAACAGAGATGAAGTTACACTCTCCATTTTTGTTTGATTTAAAAGCCATTCTCTTGAGTCTTATCTTTGCATTGTATCTCGAAGTTCTGCAAAATATTGCAAACTTCTTCGAACTTTCATATTTGCTCCTCGACTTATTGCCTATCGCCTATCATCTTTCAAAAATACATGTAATTCACTATTCATCAATACACTCATTCACAAGTACATAGAGAAAGGGATACTCGCCTCAGCTCAGCCCACTTGAGGTAGTGGCAAAGTCTGAGGAGAGATATCCATGACTACAGGGTATAAGTGATATGGCTGAACAGTAATGCACAGCAGCTACAGTAATAAAGAGAGAGGTCATAGGAATGAAATGTCTTATAAATAACTAAATGAGTATACAAACATGATGCCATAGATTGCATGCTCCAATATAGTCTTGTGTTGAACTCTGCATTAAGTACCAACAAGAGACATCATTTTTGGAGCCCACCATGAGGGTTCACATATATTACAGACCTTCTTTAGACCTCCATCAGCACATCTGTTACCCCATCATTAACCCCCTTCACAACCTTCACACTGAGCTGCTAGCAACAGTACTCCACCTTGTAGAAGTACCAGCATTTGATTCACTCTTCATAACTAATACACATTACTCATCTGCACTGCCTTTACCACCAACATCACCTGAATCATCCCTACCCACCTTGACACCTTCTGCATCTCTAAATTCTTTATTTTGCATTGCTTCTACCAAGCCCTTCCTCCACACACAAAACCCTATCTGTTGAAATTAAACCCCAAGATGCATGCTGCATACATGAGGCAATACATGCAGCATACACATGTTACTGCGCTTACTGCACATACATGTGGTAAACACATTCCTGAGTCATGTGACATCCTTATTATTATGTATACAAGGTTGGGAATGTGCCTCCGGCACACGTTAACATGTTTAATAAGTATATACTTCATTTCTATATGCATAGTACTTCATTTCTATGTTAGTCTAATAGTACTTCATTATATACAATATTTTTGGTTTTTGCACTTCCACTGTCACTTGGCCATATAGCCTTGATGTTGTGCACAGACCTTATTCATGATATTGCCACATAGAACCACCCATGAGTGAAGTATGGCTTATGTTGTTCACTGTGTTCATTAATTTTATCAACATCTCATTGCATTTTTTGACTTCAGTGCACATTGTTCACTTCATTGCATTTCTTGACTTAGTCTGTGAATGTGTGAGTGGTGGTTCATTTTCATGGGCCAGCTCGCATATACATAATACAATGCTTAATTCCACTACAGTTACTCAACTCCTTAGTTGCCTTTGGACTTGGGGGGTCATGGTTACACAACTCTTTAGTTGACTTTTAGATAGTACACAACTCTTCAGTTGACTTGGGACCATTGGCCCCAAGTCAACGTGGGTGGATTGTAGTGTTTATCCCCTTCCACATCTCCCCCATCCCCATTTCCCCCATCCCCTTCCTCTTCTCCCCCATCCCCTTCCCCATCCCCATGTCCCCCATCCCCTTCCTCTTCTCCCTCTTCCCCATCCCCATCCCCCCTATCCCCACCTCTCCTATCCCCATCCCCTTCTCCACCTACCCCATCCCCATCCCCTTCTCCACTTACCTCACCCCCATCCCCTTCCCATCCCCACCTCCCCATTCCCATCCCCCATACCCATCTCCCCCATACCCATCTCCCCCATCCCCATCCCCATCTCCCCCATTCCCATCTCCCCCATCACCATCCTCTTCTCCCCCTTCCCCATCCCCATCTCCCCTATCCCAACCTCTCCTATCCCCATCCCCTTCTCCACTTACTTCACCCCCATCCCCTTCCCATCCCTACCTCCCCCTTCCCTCTCTCCCTCTCCATCCACCCTCCTTCTCCCCTCTCCCCCCCTCCCCTCCCCCCTCACCCCCTCATGCACCCTCTCCCTCCTCCCTCTCCCCTCTCCCCTCTCTCTCCCCCTTCTTCCTCACTCCCCCTCTCACCCCCCCCTCTCATGTTCTCCCACTCTCATATCCTCATCCTGTCAATACTTCACCCCCATCACCCCCTCACTCACTCTCTCCCCCCCTCACTCACTCTCCCCCTCCTCATCTCCTCCCCCCTCCTTCCCCCTCACCCCTTCACCCCCCTCCTCCCTTCACCCCCTCTCCCCTCTCCCCTACTCCCCTCCCTCTTCCCCCTCTCCCCCCTCTCCATCCAATCTCCTCCTCCCCTCTCCCTCCTCCCCTACTCACTCCCCCCTCCCTCTTCCCCCTCTCCCCCGTCTCCATCCAACCTCCTCCTCCCCTCTCCCTCCTCCCCTACTCACTCCCCCCCCTCCCCCATCACCCCCTCACCCACTCCCACCTCCCATTCCCCCCTTCACCCCCTCCCCCCCTCTCTCCCTCTCCCCCTCACTACTTTACCCCCTCACCCCCTCACCCCTGCTCTCCTCCCTCTCCTTTCTTTTGAATGTTGTAAAAAATCTCTAACTTCACTTTATCATTAAACTCAATTTTTACACTCTACATAGAAAAAGTGCCCAGACCCAAAAAAAAAAAAGATAGAGGTGGCAAAAATTAGCTGAGAATTTTGTTCCCACCTTTCACTTATATTTGTCATCATGTCTCATGACCCTCAAAGTTGGTCATCACTTTCCCATCCACTCAGAGCAACTCCCATGGCCTCATCACTTCCCACGGCCTAGTCACCTGACCATCCTCCTTTTATTATTGACAAGGTTTTTAAATGTGCCTTCGGCACACGTGGTTCACTGTGTTCATTATGAACACCTCACTGCATTTTATTCATGGATGCACAACTTTTTATTTGACTTTTAGCTGGTACGCAACTCTTCAGTTGACTTGGGACCGTTGGCCCCAAGTCAACGTGGGGGGGTTGTGGTGTTTATCCCCTTCCACGTCCCTATCCCCATTTCCACCTACCCCATCTCCATCTCCATCCCCATCTCCATCCCCTTCCCCATGCCCATGCCCAACTACCCCATGCCCATCCTCAACATGCCCACCTACCCATCCCCTCCCCCATCTCCCCCATCCCCCTCTCCCCCATCCCCTTTCTCTCCTCCCCTCTCCCCTCCTCCCCTCCTCCCTCACCCCCTCAGTACTTCACCCCCTCACCCCCTCACTACTTCACCCCCTCATCCCTGCTCTCCTCCCTCTCCTCTCTTTAAATTTTGTAAAAAATCTCTAACTTCACTTTGTCTCCCTTCTCCCACTCTCTTATCCTCACCCACTCTCCACTTTTCCTCTCATTTCCCATTCCCCCCTTCACTCCCTCCCCTCCTCTCTCCCTCTCTCCCTCACCCCCTCACTCCCTCCCCCCCTCACTACTTCACCCCCTCCCCCCTCTCCATCCATCCTCCTCCTCTCCTCTCCCCCCTCCCCTACTCCCTCACCCCCTCACTACTTCACCCCCTCACCCTCTCACTACTTCACCCCCTCACCCCTGCTCTCCTCCCTCTCCTCTCTTTAAATTTTGTAAAAAATCTCCAACTTCACTTTGTCAGTATTAAAGTAATATTTATTGACTTTACATTATAACGAACTCAAATTATAACTTGTTAGTAAGTCTGCATAATGACTTTGTATTGAACTAATTTTTATTGAGTTGACTTCATAATGGTAACTGTAATTTTATTTTATATCAAATGCCTTATTTCAAAGATCATTTTACAGACTTATTTTTTACTGACTCATTTTTAAACTTGACTCATTTCTAGACTAATTTTCGTAGACTTTACTTCATAATGAGCTCATTTGTAACTGTTATTTTGCTGACTTTACTTTGTAATGAACTCAATTTTTAAACTTACTGTATTCAAGTAATTTTTATTTCCTTTACTTCATAATGAACTCAATTGTAACTCTTATATTTTACTGATTTAACTTTGTCCTGAACTCAATTTTCAATTCAAACTTATTTCAATACTGACCTGACTTTGTAATGACCTCACTTATAGAATTGCAAATGACATTTTATTGATCCACTTGTTACTGACTAATACAATGATGTGTCTAAATCATCTTCTTTGGGTCATGTGCCGAGGTCATGATCAGGTTTTTGCATTTTGTTCAGCCTGTGAGGTTTACTTAGTCAGCTTTCACAGCATAGTAAATGGAATGATGGTTGCTCCTCAGTCAAATTTTATTCAGCAAACACTGCAATATAGCTCCTTATATGCCATGCAGACATTATTCTACATAGCCAATGAGCCCAGAGCCAAAAAAAAAGCTCGAGGTGGTGAAAAATTAGCCGAGAATTTCATTTCCCACCTATGACTTATATTTCTCATCATTTTCTCACAGTGGAGGGTTAGTCATGGATCTCCCACCCCTTCAGAGTTAGTCAGAATTCCCACGACCCCCTCACGTGACCATGCTCGCTTTATTATGGACAAGGTTTTTAAATGTGCCTCCGGCACACGTTGTTCACTGTGTTCATTGATTTTCTAGAGTAGTAGTTACATATGTACAATATATATTTTAATCTAATAACACTTCATCATATACAATATTTTTTGTCTTTGCACTATCCTCTGAGCTTGGCCATATTCCCTTGATATTGTGGACAGACTTGACCCTGGATATTGCCACATAGAACTGCCCATGTGTAAAGACAGGACTCCTGAAATCCAAACCCACATGCTTTACTGACTGCCCTTGTGACTTGTTGATTGACATTGAAAAGCAAAGACGAACAGCAAACTGCAGTCGAGAGAGTGTAAAGGGGAGTTGACCTTCAATGGGCCGAAGTTGCATCCATGGAATGAAAACAGTCTCTCCTGCATTATCTCCAGTGATCAACCGAATCTCCAAAACCCTATTTCTGATCCGAGTCAATATCCCCCGACTTCCATTGCAGACCCCTCCAGCAATGTTGAGATTGCGAAGTATCATGACAGGGACGCCAACCTTGAGTGCCAAATGTGCCAAAGGTAGACCTGAGCAGTTGATGGAGTTAAGATATTCTTGGGGATATAGAAGTTCGGCATTCTCATCATTTGCAATCGAGTCAGCACTGTGAAAGACGTGCTCCTGCCCAGAAAAATTGTGAAGAATGTGATGGTTCAAATCATCGACATCATCGTTCTTGCTCACCAGGATGACCCGCTCTGAAAAGTATTGATCTGAATGCTGAGCCTGATCATAGATGCCAGGATAGATGGTGTCGATGAGAGAAGTGATGGTGTTCTGAGGACATTTGAGATGATCAGGAAGATTGATAGTGCCACCTTCATCTGTATGACCACCCTTTCCAACCTCCAACTGCCACTTTGCAAAGTTGCGCTCCTGAAGATCGTCTGTGTTCAAACGCATGTTGATTTTGAGATGAAGGATTTTGATGTGTTGCCAGAGAACAGAGCGTTGCAAAGAAGCACCAACGATTTGAGGTCGAGAACCCTTCTCAATGACAGGCAGGATCTGATGAAAGTTGCCCCCAAAGACCACAGGCACACCCCCAAAGGGTTTGTCACATTGGAGAATGTCTTTCAGAGTGCGGTTGACAGCTTCATGGAGATGATGATGCTGCATGAGTGCCTCGTCCCAAATGATCAAGTCGGTCTGCTGCAGGAGCTGTGCCCGTGTTGAACCTCTGGAAATGGTGCAGGTGGATGACTCGTTTATGATGATTGGGATTTGAAAGCAGGAATGGGAAGTACGACCGCCTTTGAGCAAAAGAGCAGCTATTCCAGACGATGCAGCACAGAGGACGATCTTGCCTTGAGAGTGAAGCTGATGGCAGAGGGTGTTGTAAACATAGGTTTTGCCAGTGCCACCTGGACCATGGAGGAAAAATGTCTGGCCAGTCTTGTTGTTGACTGCATGCATGATCTCATCAAAGACAGCCCTCTGATCGTGATTGAAAGTGTCCAGATTGTGTGCAGCCAACTCGGCGTGCTCCACAACATCGTATCTGCGCTGCTCTGCGATCAACCGATTCTGAATGTTGGCATCCCAATTCTGAGTGATCTGAGGCATGTATGGCCAATCCTTCTCGAGAGATTTCCCAGAGACCATGAGAAGCTGATTGATAAGATAAAGGCCATAATCATGGACATCATCATCAGTGGGGTTGATATGAATGTTGGTGTGCTGGAGCTGATATCTCAAGTCATCGCAAATGTGAGGCCAATATGTATTCCAGAGGTGGACAGGATCAGAGGGAGCACAGTCATGAAGGATGGTGACAAAAAGATTGCGAAGCTGATGACCGGTTGCCATGGACTTTGCTTCCTCCAGACACTGCTGCCACTCTTGGTCATCCTCCAAAAGGCCACGTGTGAGGCAGGCCTCTCTGAATGAGGGAGCAACGATGCCCTGAAAAGTGCGAAGGTCTTCGTATGATGTAGCCCCTTTTACAGCAGTGAGAAGCAGCCTGAGGTAAAGCGTTCACTGGCACTGGGTGGAGCATAGAACATCCTTCCAATGGTAAATCCCCTCTGCCTGGGCTTCCACTTGTGAGCCCTTTGATCCCACACAAATTTGGAAGGAAAGTCCTGGTAAAGAACGACCTGTGCAAGCTCTGGATGCTCCTGATTGGCCTTGAAGAAGGCAGTGAGGGTGGTGTCATGCTGTGCAGCATGGTGGATGATTTCCTGGATAGACTGTGGACCATTCTGATTCCAAGTGACATACTGCTGGCCAGGAAGATGGACCTGAAGACGGATGATGTTGGGAGAAGCACCATGCATGGTGAAGTGGAAGAGGCGCCAGATGCTTTCGCATGCAGATATGTAGCGAGCATCGAGGTACTGCCTGACTTTATCGTTGCAAGTTCCAAACTCCATGGTGATGCGATCGTGGCCTTTGTAAACATATTTGTAGATGTACTTGATGGCCTTGATGGAGCTGATGGACTCGATATTGATGTGGCAATGGTACTTCCAGATGAGATAGGCAGAGTAAGTGACCACCCAACGATTGTCGACCTGCTTTCCCCGAACGTGATATGTGTGTCCAGTGTCCCGACACTTGGTAGAGGCATAGGCATCCTCAGAGATGGTGGTCTGATCCCTGAATGGCTTGGGGAAACCTTTGGAGCACTGTCCATTCACCATGCAAGGAGCTGCAGGGTTCTCTGCACCACAGGGTTTATGGACCATGAACTTTTTGATGAGGTCGAGGAGCTCAGGATCATCGTCAGGAAACTCTGAAGACAGAAGGCTGTCTATCTGCTCGGGGGTGCGAAGCTTGGATTGCTCATCAAGAAAGATAATGCAGTGCATGTGAGGAAGGCCACACTTCTGAAACTCGATGGTGAATAGATAAGCCACAGCCTTTCCAAATATGCCAGCCTCGATATCCTTGATCATCTCCTTCTGCTTTGCATAGAATGCACGAACGACCAAATCCAGGCGATCTGCTGCAGTCTGCCCTGGACGAAGAGCATCCCGTATTTCTGGCCAGGCAGGGTTGGCAGTGATGGTGAGAAAGAGATCCCCTCCATTGCAGTGATGATTGATGGCGAATGCATCCTGAAGAAGCTGCTGCATGTGACGTGTGCTTCCTGCAAAGGAAGAAGGAAGAATGATTCTTTGACCCAGAGACTCTGTGTCCACATCGATGTTTGCAGCCACAGCATCTGCCAGGCCAACATAGACTTCACCTCGAATGGTGTCCTGATTCATCAAAATCCAGCGCAACCGATCCTGCTCAGCAGTGGCCCATCCATCGCACACAAACTCCTGAAAGAGCTTTCCGGTCAGAAAGATATGCTGGGGCTCGACAGCAAGGGGTCGAAGGTGGAGGCGATAGCAATAGAATTCGGATTTGGAGACATGTTTGTGAACTCTGGCACCACCTCGGTTGTTGGCATCGACAGCTGCATACTCGATTTGAGGGTGCCATTGGAGCTGGCCAGTAGGAAACAGCAAAACATAGTGAAGGGCCGGATAGAGGGGATGGACGTCACTGATGCGCTGAAGGGGAGGCCCATGCCTGCAGTAGAGAACGATGTCGCGTGTGCTCTCTGGCTGATTGCCATCACCTGGAAGAATAACAGCAATCTCATTGTTGGTAGCATCGGGCAGATTGTAGTGGCGACGGTCACAGGATTGATCAAAATGCAAAGCTATCTTGCACTGCTGATGTGAAGGCAAGTTCCTGGTGAGCTCATGAGCCTGCTTGTACATCTGAACCGCTGGATGGTGATGGTGGAGCATGTCCTGAAGAGTGAGCAAAGTGTGGTGATGGAGGTGAGTGTTCCAGGCATTGGCCATGCGAAAGTTGACAGCGTCAGCTGGATCATAAATATATAGCTGAGCATAAACAGGAGGTTCACCCTCTGGTGGAAGCAGAGATCCGATCTTGTGGGACAGCTCGCCATGGAGTTTGTAGACATAGGGACCAATGTCATCATTCACTGCCTCTTCGCCCTCATTGACCGACTCATCAATCTTGCAACCGATAGAAGTCATGGCGAGTGCATTATTGTAAGTGCGGATGTGATCACGAAATGATTTTCCAATGTCGTCCTGAGCAGTGAGCAATTGTATAAGCTCAGGTGGGACTGGGTGAAGAGGTGGCAAAGCGATCTTTCCACTCAGACAGCACATGCCCAATCTGGGATTTATATTGGAGGATGTGGTAAGACGTTCAGCCATCCAGTGCAAAGCATGGCAATTGGGACACTGAACATCCATTCTTCTGAGATCATGAATAGGCCAAAGTGGGCTAAATGGGCGGCGTGCAGGAGGCAGCAGAACATGTGGAAGAGGGGCAGGATCAATCTTGGATGATCAAGTCAGTCACCACATTCATCAAAACAATAACAGCCTGCTTACATGTGGAGGTACATTGGCAACAGGAACAGCAGGAGCAGGAACAGCAGGAACAGCAGGAACAGGAACAGCAGGAACAGCAGGAACAGCCAGAGGTGGGAGAGGTAGAGGGGGAGGTAGAGGTGGCTACATCATTATTCAGTCAGACCATTGCACATCATGTAGAATATAATTCAACATACAGCAGCCAGAGGTGGAAGTGCTGCATGCTGCACAGCAAGCGCAGCCCAGGCCATTGCAGGAACCATTGGCGGAGGAGCCATTGGTAGAGGTATATTGGCCACAGGAATGGGAGGTGCAGGCACAGGAGGAACAGGAACAGGAGGGTCAAAAACAGGAGGAGGAGGAAGCTGTAATGATATGTTGTTAGTTCGTACATCTATTCACCTGAAGGAAAACTCCAACGTACAGCAGGAAAGAAAAGTGGAACTTGCTCAGGAACAGGAGGTGCAGGAACAGGAGGAACAGGAGCCGGAGGGTCAAAAACAGGAGGCAGAAAAGGCTGCATCAGTATTATGTTGTTAATTAACCTGTGTCACATAGAAGAATATGTAATCCAACATACAGCTACAGGAGGAATAACTGGTGGATCTTGATGCCCAGGCCAGGCCATTGGAGGAGCGACAGGAATGGGAGGTGCAGGAACCAAAGGAACAGGAGCTGGAGGGTCAAAAACAGGAGGAGGACCAAAAGGTGGAACTCGCAGCCCAGCCTGGGCGATTGCATGAGTAGTAGGAATGGGAGGTGCAGGTGCAACAGGAATAGCAGGTGCAGGAGCAACAGGAATGGGAGGTGCAAGAATAGGAGGTGCAGAAACAGGAGGGTCAAAAACAGGAGGTGCAGGTGCAGCATAAAAAAAAGGTGGGAATGCAGCGTTGTGTAGGGGAGCAACAGGCTGAGGTGGACCCTCAACAGGAACAGCATGAATTAAGCCTCGTCCCCTCCCTCTTCCTCTTCCTCTTCCTCTTCCTCTGCCTCTCACAACCTGTGGAAGAGGAGGAAGTGCTGCCAGCTGTTGTGCCAAATGAGGAGGAAGATGATTGTATTGAGGAGGTAGAGGTGGAGGGGTGAGAAAAGGATCGGCGTCATTCCCATTCAGCAAACCACCATGGAGAGGTGGCACAGGCAGCAAAGGCTGGGCGATGTTCATTGTGCGAGCGTGGTGTGGAGTCCGGTGGCGAGTAGGGCTATCCAAAGTCCGTTGGTCCCGTTCAGTTTGCTGCGCAGCTGTCCAGACCCGTCGAGGAGTGTTGGGCGGAGTTGGGTCCATGGGAATCAGGGAGCTCTCTTACAGCAGCAGAGGAGGTGAGATTCTTGTAGGAGGCTGTGAAATCGGTGCAAACAGTGGCAGTTGATAGTGGAGCGACTTCCAAAAATGGAAGGGGAGGCAACTGCAAGCCCGCCAGCCCAATCTCCCTGCACACTGTGCCCTGAGAGAGGTCCAAAAAACAACTGGCAGACACTCTTTTTGTTGAAAAAAGAGAAGCCAGGGAGGTAGGACTTCACAGAGCTTCACCTTGGTCTACAGATACCCCAAGAATGCAAAAACAGCCCCACTGGAAAAGAGCCCAGAGCCAGAAAGAGAGCAGAAAAGCTAGAAGTGGCCAAAAATCAGCTGAAAATTGGGTTCCTACACCCAGTAAGCCGAAAATTAGCCGAAAAAATTGATCCTATACTCAGTCATTAGATTTGTCATGATAGGTACACCTTATTATATTTGTCAGCAGGTCAAACATTAGCCGAAAATTTGGTTACTACACTCAGTTATTAGGTTTGTCATCATGGTAACCTTATTTGTCATCAGGCCACAAAGTAGCCGAAAATTTGGTGGTTCCTACACTAAGTTATTAGATTTGTCATCATAGGAACACTTAATTATATTTGTCATCAGGAAAATATTTGTTCTGATGGGAACAGTTATATTGAATTTGTGATCGGGCCCAAAACTTAGCCGAAATTTTTTCTTATCATGGGAACAGTTAAAAATAGCCGAAATTTTTTTTCGGCTAATTTTTGAAATGATGGAAACACCCAGGTTAGCCGAAAATTGGATTAGATTCCCACAATGTCAGATTTTGATATTTGTCATACTTTCTCACCATTCTCACATTCCCACACCTCTGCAGAGTTCTCACAGCGTGATCTCATTCCCACCCCTTCGGAGTTTGTCAGCATTCCCACGACCCCTTCACATGACCATGCTTGCTTTATTATGGACAAGGTTTTTAAATGTGCCTTCGGCACACGTGGTTCACTGTGTTCATTATGAACACCTCACTGCATTTTATTCATGGATGCACAGCATTTTATTTGACTTTTAGATGGTACACAACTCTTCAGTTGACTTGGGACCGTTGGCCCCAAGTCAACGTGGGGGGGTTGTGGTGTTTATCCCCTTCCCCATCCCCATCCCCATCTCCACCTACCCCATCTCCATCTCCATCTCCTTCCCCTTCCCCTTCCCCATGCCCATGCCCACCTACTCCATCCCTGTCCCCATCCCCTTCCCCTTCCCCATACCCATGCCCACCTACTCCATTCCCATTCCCATGCCCATCTACCCCATCCCCATCACATGTCCACCTACCCCATCCCCTCCCCCATCCCATGCCTACCTACCCCATCCCCTCCCCCATCTCCCCCATCCCCTCCTCCATCTCCCCCATTCCCTTCCTCTCCCCCCCTCTCCCCCCCTCCCCTCCCCCCTCCCCTCTCCCCTCACCCCCTTATGCACCCTCCCCTCTCACCCCCTTATGCACCCTCCATTCTCCCCCCCTCCTCTCTCTCATCTCTCTCCCCCTTCTTCCTCACCCCCTCCTCTCACCCCCCCCCCTCTCACCTTCTCCCACTCTCTTATCCTCACCTACTCTCCACTTTCTCACTCCCTCTCCTCCTTTCTCCCTCTCTCCCTCACCCCCTCACTCCCTCCCCCCCTCACTACTTCACCCCCTCCCCCCTCTCCATCCATCCTCCTCCTCCCCTCTCCCCCCTCCCCTACTCCCTCACCCCCTCACTACTTCACCCCCTCACCCTCTCACTACTTCACCCCCTCACCCTCTCACTACTTCACCCCCTCACCCCTGCTCTCCTCCCTCTCCTCTCTTTAAATTCTGTAAAAAATCTCCAACTTCACTTTGTCAGTATTAAAGTAATATTTATTGACTTTACTAATGATTATAACGAACTCAATTTATAACTTGTTAGTAAGTATGCATAATGATTTTGTATTGAACTAATTGTTATTGACTTGACTTCATAATGGTAACTGTAATTTTATTTTATATCAAATGCCTTATTTCGAAGATCATTTTACAGACTTATTTTTTACTGACTCATTTTCAAACTTGACTCATTTCTAGACTAATTTTCATAGACTTTACTTCATAATGAGCTCATTTGTAACTGTTATTTTGCTGACTTTACTTTGTAACGAACTCAATTTTTAAACATACTGTATTCAAGTAATTTTTATTTCCTTTACTTCATAATGAACTCAATTGTAACTCTGAACTCAATTTTCAATTCAAACTTATTTCAATACTGACCTGACTTTGTAATGACCTCATTTATAAATTGTAACCATATTTTATTGAGCCAACCAACTTGCTACTGACTAATACAGTGATGTGTCTAAATCATTTTATTTGGGTCATGTGCCAAGGTCATGATCAGGTTTTTGCATTTTGTTCAGCCCGCAAGGTTCGCTTAGTCAGCTTTCACAGCATAGTAAAAGGATGACAGTTGCTCCTCAGTCAAATTTTATTTAGCAAACACTGCAATATAGCACCTTACATGCCATGCAGACATTATTCTACATAGCCAATGAGCCCAGAGCCAAAAAAAAAAGTTCGAGGTGGCGAAAAATTAGCCAGAAAAAAAGTTCCCACCTTTGAGTTATATTTGTCATACTTTCTCACCATTTTCACTTTCCCACACCTCTGCAGAGTCTCACGGCGTGATGCCATTCCCACCCCTGCGGAGTTTGTCATCCATTTACCCACGCCACCTTCACGTGACCGATCTCGCTTTATTATGGACAAGGTTTTTAAATGTGCCTCCGGCACACGTTGTTCACTGTGTTCATTGATTTTCTATGAGTAGTAGTTACATATGTACAATATATATTTTAATCTAATAACACTTCATCATATACAATATTTTTTGTCTTTGCACTATCCTCTGAGCTTGGCCATATTGCCTTGATATTGTGGACAGACTTGACCCTGGATATTGCCACATAGAACTGCCCATGTGTAAAGACAGGACTCCTGAAATCCAAACCCACATGCTTCACTGACTGCCCTTGTGACTTGTTGATCGACATTGAAAAGCAAAGACGAACAGCAAACTGCAGTCGAGAGAGTGTAAAGGGGAGTTGACCTTCAATAGGCCGAAGTCGCATCCGTGGAATGAAAACAGTCTCTCCTGCGTTATCTCCAGTGATCAACCGAATCTCCAAAACCCTATTCCTGATCCGAGTCAATATCCCCCGACTTCCATTGCAGACCCCTCCAGCAATGTTGAGATTGCGAAGTATCATGACAGGGACGCCGACCTTGAGTGCCAAATGTGCCAAAGGTAGACCTGAGCAGTTGATGGAGTTAAGATATTCTTGGGGATATAGAAGTTCGGCATTCTCATCATTTGCAATCGAGTCAGCACTGTGAAAGACGTGCTCCTGCCCAGGAAAATTGTGAAGAATGTGATGGTTCAAATTGTCGACATCATCGTTCTTGCTCGCCAGGATGACCCGCTCTGAAAAGTATTGATCTGAATGCTGAGCCTGATCATAGATGCCAGGATAGATGGTGTGGATGAGAGAAGCAATGGTGTTCTGAGGACATTTGAGATGATCAGGAAGATTGATAGTGCCACCTTCATCTGTATGACCACCCTTTCCAACCTCCAACTGCCACTTTGCAAAGTTGCGCTCCTGAAGATCGTCTGTGTTCAAACGCATGTTGATTTTGAGATGAAGGATTTTGATGTGTTGCCAGAGAACAGAGCGTTGCAAAGAAGCACCAACGATTTGAGGTCGAGAACCCTTCTCAATGACAGGCAGGATCTGATGAAAGTCGCCCCCAAAGACCACAGGCACACCCCCAAAGGGTTTGTCACATTGGAGAATGTCTTTCAGAGTGCGGTTGACAGCTTCATGGAGATGACGATGCTGCATGAGTGCCTCGTCCCAAATGATCAAGTCGGTCTGCTGCAGGAGCTGTGCCCGTGTTGAACCTCTGGAAATGGTGCAGGTGGATGACTCGTTTATGATGATTGGGATCTGAAAGCAGGAATGGGAAGTACGACCGCCTTTGAGCAAAAGAGCAGCTATTCCAGACGATGCAGCACAGAGGACGATCTTGCCTTGAGAGCGAAGCTGATGGCAGAGGGTGTTGTAAACATAGGTTTTGCCAGTGCCACCTGGACCATGGAGGAAAAAGGTCTGGCCAGTCTTGTTGTTGACTGCATGGATGATCTCATCAAAGACAGCCCTCTGATCGTGATTGAAAGTGTCCAGATTGTGTGCAGCCAACTCGGCCTGCTCCACAACATCGTATCTGCGCTGCTCTGCGATCAACCGGTTCTGAATGTTGGCATCCCAATTCTGAGTGATCTGAGGCATGTATGGCCAATCCTTCTTGAGAGATTTCCCAGAGACCATGAGAAGCTGATTGATAAGATAAAGGCCATAATCATGGACATCGTCATCGGTGGGGTTGATACGAATGTTGGTGTGCTGGAGCTGATATCTCAAGTCATCGCAAATGTGAGGCCAATATGTATTCCAGAGGTGGACAGGATCAGAGGGAGCACAGTCACGAAGGATGGTGACAAAAAGATTGCGAAGCTGACGACCGGTTGCCATGGACTTTGCTTCCTCCAGACACTGCTGCCACTCTTGGTCATCCTCCAAAAGGCCACGGGCAAGGCAGGCCTCTCTGAATGAGGGAGCGACGATGCCCTGAAAAGTGCGAAGGTCTTCATATGATGTAGCCCCTTTCACAGCAGTGAGAAGCAGCCTGAGGTAAAAGCGTTCACCGGCACTGGGTGGAGCATAGAACATTCTTCCAATGGCGAATCCCCTCTGCCTGGGCTTCCACTTGTGAGCCCTTTGATCCCACACAAATTTGGAAGGAAAGTCCTGGTAAAGAACGACCTGTGCAAGCTCTGGATACTCCTGATTGGCCTTGAAGAAGGCAGTGAGGGTGGTGTCACGCTGTGCAGCATGCTGGACGATTTCCTGGATAGACTGTGGACCGTTCTGATTCCAAGTGACATACTGCTGGCCAGGAAGGTGGACCTGAAGACGGACGACGTTGGGAGAAGCACCATGCATGGTGAAGTGGAAGAGGCGCCAGATGCTTTCGCATGCAGATATGTAGCGAGCGTCGAGGTACTGTCTGACTTCATCGTTGCAAGTTCCAAACTCCATGGTGATGCGATCGTGGCCTTTGTAGACATATTTGTAGATGTACTTGATGGCCTTGATGGAGCTGATGGACTCGATATTGATGTGGCAACGGTACTTCCAGATGAGATAGGCAGAGTAAGTGACCACCCAACGATTGTCGACCTGCTTTCCCCGAACGTGATATGTGTGTCCAGTGTCCCGACGCTTGGTAGAGGCATAGGCATCCTCAGAGATGGTGGTCTGATCCCTGAATGGCTTGGGGAAACCTTTGGAGCACTGTCCATTCACCATGCAAGGAGCTGCAGGGTTCTCTGCACCACAGGGTTTATGGACCATGAACTTTTTGATGAGGTCGAGGAGCTCAGGATCATCGTCAGGAAACTCTGAAGACAGAAGGCTGTCTATCTGCTCGGGGGTGCGAAGCTTGGATTGCTCATCGAGAAAGATAATGCAGTGCATGTGAGGAAGGCCACGCTTCTGAAACTCGATGGTGAAAAGATAAGCCACAGCCTTTCCAAATATGCCAGCCTCGATATCCTTGATCATCTCCTTCTGCTTTGCATAGAATGCACGAACGACCAAATCCGGGCGATCTGCTGCAGTCTGCCCTGGACGAAGAGCATCCCGTATTTCTGGCCAGGCAGGGTTGGCAGTGATGGTGAGAAAGAGATCGCCTCCATTGCAGTGACGATTGATGGCGAATGCATCCTGAAGAAGCTGCTGCATGTGACGTGTGCTTCCTGCAAAGGACGAAGGAAGAATGATTCTTTGACCCAGAGACTCTGTGTCCACATCGATGTTTGCAGCCACAGCATCTGCCAGGCCAACATAGACTTCGCCCCGAATGGTGTCCTGATTCATCAAAATCCAGCGCAATCGATCCTGCTCAGCAGTGGCCCATCCATCACACACAAACTCCTGAAAGAGCTTTCCAGTCAGAAAGATATGCTGGGGCTCAACAGCAGGCGGTCGAAGGTGGAGGCGATAGCAGTAGAATTCGGATTTGGAGACATGTTTGTGAACTCTGGCACCACCTCGGTTGTTGGCATCGACAGCTGCATACTCGATTTGAGGGTGCCATTGGAGCTGGCCAGTAGGAAACAGCAAAACATAGTGAAGGGCTGGATAGAGAGGATGGACGTCACTGATGCGCTGAAGGGGAGGGCCATGCCTGCGGTAGAGAACGATGTCGCGTGTGCTCTCTGGCTGATCGCCATCACCTGGAAGAATGACAGCAATCTCATTGTTGGTAGCATCGGGCAGATTGTAGCGGCGACGGTCACAGGATTGATCAAAGCGCAAAGCTATCTTGCACTGCTGGTGTGGAGGCAAGTTCCTGGTGAGCTCATGAGCCTGCTTGTACATCTGAACTGCTGGATGGTGACGGTGGAGCATGTCCTGAAGAGTGAGCAAAGTGTGGTGATGGAGGTGAGTGTTCCAGGCATTGGCCATGCGAAAGTTGACAGCGTCAGCTGGATCGTAAATATATAGCTGAGCATAAACAGGAGGTTCACCCTCTGGTGGAAGAAGAGATCCAATTTTGTGGGACAGCTCGCCATGGAGTTTGTAGACATAGGGACCGACGCCATCATTCACTGCCTCTTCCCCCTCATTGACCGACTCGTCAATCTTGCGACCGATAGAAGTCATGGCGAGTGCATTATTGTAAGTGCGGATGTGATCACGAAATGATTTTCCAATGTCGTCCTGAGCAGTGAGCAATTGTATAAGCTCAGGTGGGACTGGGTGAAGAGGTGGCAAAGCGATCTTTCCACTCAGACAGCACATGCCGAATCTGGGATTTATATTGGAGGAGGTGGTAAGACGTTCGGCCATCCAGTGCAAAGCATGGCAATTGGGACACTGAACATCCATTCTTCCGAGATCATGAATAGGCCAAAGTGGGCTAAATGGGCGGCGTGCAGGAGGCAGCAGAACATGTAGAAGAGGGGCGGGATCAATCTTGGATGATCAAGTCAGTCACCACATTCATCAAAACAATAACAGCCTGCTTACATGTGGAGGTACATTGGCAACAGGAACAGCAGGAGCAGGAACAGCAGGAACAGCAGGAAAAGCAGGAACAGCCACAGGTGGGGGAGGTAGAGGTGGCTACATCATTATTCAGTCAGACCATTGCACATCATGTAAAATATAATTCGACATACAGCAGCCAGAGGTGGAAGTGCTGCATTCCAGGCAGCAAGCTCAGCCCACGCCATTGCAGGAGCAGCAACAGGAGGAATAGAAGCAGCAACAGGAGGAATAGGAGCAGCAACAGGAGGAACAGGAGCAGCAACAGGAGGAACAGGAGCAGCAACAGGAGAAACAGGAGCAGCAACAGGAAGAACAGGAGGAGCAACAGGAAGAACAGGTCCAGCAACAGGAATGGCAGGTCCAGCAATAGGAGGAACAGGAACAGGAGGGTAAAAAACAGGAGGAGGAGGCTATACAATTTATTGTCAGTTGAATGTCTGGCACCTGCAAGAATAATTCAACTTACAGCTACAGCCGGAAAAAGAGGTGGAAGTGCAGCATGCCAGGCAGCGAGTTCAGCCAAGGTCAATCTAGGAGCAATGGGTTGAGGGACAGCAGGAGGGACAATCATCGGAGGCACTGGAGTAGGAGGAAGAGGCTACATCAATATGCTGTTAGTCACAATCTATCACCTGACAGAACAATTCAACATACAGGAGGAGCCACAGGAATGGGAGGTGCAGGAATTGGAGGTGCAGGAACAGGAGGATCAAAAACAGGAGGTGCAGGAGGGGCATGTAAAAAATATGGGAGAGCTGGATTGTGTAAAGGAGCAACGACAGGCTGTGGTGGAGCTGCATGACTTGAGCCTCTTCCCCTCCCTCTTCCCCTCCCTCTGCCCCTGCCTCTTGGAATCTGTGGAAGAGGAGGAAGTGCCGCCAACTGCTGTGCCAAATGAGGAGGAAGGTGATTGTATTGAGGAGGTGGTGGAGGAGCAGCAATAAAAGGATCGGCATTCAGCAAGGCAATATTATGGGCAGGCGGCAATGGCAGCAGTGGCTGGGCAATGTGCATAGTGCGAGCATGGTGTGGAGTCCGGTGGCGAGTAGGGCTATCCAAGGTCCGTTGGTCTCGTTCAGTTTGCTGTGCGGCCGTTCGGACACGTCGAGGAGTGTTGGGCGGAGTAGGGTCCATGGGAATCGGGGAGCTCTCTTACAGCAGTGGAGGATGTGACAATCTTGCAGGAGGCTGTGAAATCGGTGCAAACAGTGGCAGTTGATAGTGGAGCGACTTCCAAAAATGGAAGGGGAGGCAACTGCAAACCCGCCAGCCCAATCTCCCTGCACACTGTGCCCTGAGAGAGGTCCAAAAAACAACTGGCAGACACTCCTTTTGTTGAAAAAAGAGAAGCCAGGGAGGTAGGACTTCACAGAGCTTCACCTTGGTCTACAGATACCCCAAGAATGCAAAAACAACCCCACTGGAAAAGAGCCCAGAGCCAGAAAGAGAGCAGAAAAGCTAGAAGTGGCCAAAACTCAGCCAAAAATTGGGTTTCTACACCCAGCAAGCCAAAAATTAGCCGAAAAACCCAGTTATGATCTTTGTCATCGATGACAAATGGGAAAATTAGTTTGTCATCATGGGAACACCTTAAAAAAACAATTAGCTGAAAATTTTGATCCCACACTGTTGTTGCTAATTAAATTTGTCATCATGGCAAGACCCACTAATTATATTTGTCATCAGGCCCAAAAAAAAAACAATAGCCGAAAATTTTGATCCAACACTGTAGCCGAAATTGTTGTTGCTAATTAAATTTGTCATCATGACAACATCCAGTAATTATCTTTGTCATCAGGCCAAAAAAAAAAAAAACAATAGCCGAAAATTTTGATTCAACACTGTAGCCGAAAATGTTGTTGCTAATTAAATTAGTCATCATGGCAACACCCCCCTAATTATATTTGTCATCAGGCCCAAAAACACATGCCTACATTATATTATAGTAGCCGAAAAAGCACCCTGTTATTAGTTATTATGTTTGTGATCCAGCCCCAATTTAGCCGTAGTAGCCGAAAAAGCACCCTGTTATTAGTTATTATGTTTGTGATCCAGCCCCAATTTAGCCGAAATTTTTTTTTCGGCTAATCAAAAACTTTTCGGCTAAATTTTTTGAAATGATGGAAACACCCAGTTATTGTCATTTCCCACCTATGACTTATATTTGTCATCATTTTCTCACAGTGGAGGGTTAGTCATGGATCTCCCACCCCTTCAGAGTTAGTCAGAATTCCCACGACCCCTTCACGTGACCATGCTCGCTTTATTATGGATAAGGAGAACCTGTACTGTAGTAGGAATATAGTATTCTTATCTCTGCTAACCCTAGCTGTAAATTTCACTAAACTCCACGTAGATTGTAAGGAATGCATTGTTTCTTCCCCTGTGCAGCATATATAGTCTGCTCCAACACTATCAACTATGGCTACCATGCATATGCCATCTGCATCTGTTAGAAAATATCCCCATTACCTAATAAAGTTTTATTTTATTTTATTATGTCAAATTATGCTACCCTATGCTGATAAACACTACACTTTGTTAGCATGAGGGTTTTATTTTGCATGCATCAATATGTACATGCATGTATGAGTGCATCAGTGACAACATTGTACAATACATGCAACATAGTATATAAACCTTAAATATACACCTAGGGGACTTCAGTTGTCTTAGGTATTCCATCCATGCTTGTGGTGCAAAATGCCTTTCTCAATCAACTCATCTATTAATAACCCCCCACATCAAAACTGCCAATCTCCCCATCATGCACATGGATCCCACCCCCTTCTTGTAGAGAGAACCCACACAGTCTTAGCTAGCAGATAGTGAGTATCGCCCTAACAGAAGAACACAATTTCCCAATCAGTGTGCTTTCTCTTACTTGTGCATACATTATTATTTCACCATGCCACATCTGATTACTCTTCCTTTCAGCATGAGCCATACTTGTATATATGTAATCTACCTTTTCTTTTGTAAGCTTATGCCAGGCCCCACCTTACAGTGAGGGACAAAACCTTTCAAATGATTTTTGAAGTTGAACTATTTCTTAAATAACTCAAGAATAACTCAACCAAACAAGTCCAAATTTGGGATAGTGGTAGAGTATCATGTGACTAATAAGTTGCAATTTGTTTATTACATAATCTTAATTTGTTCCCATGTTATTAATATTCTACTGGCACAAGTTTATTTGAAAGATTTTGTCCCTTTGGTATGTCATGCACATGACTTTGTTTAATCAAAGCAAATATGTACAAATAGAATTATGTCACTTGGTGAAAATATGTATATATACTCTGTGTCCAACTTTCTGTCATTTCCCACACCAAATCCCCCCACATACACTCATGCAATCACTTACTCCTGCTTAACACACTCGTGTTCTTGAACTGCTTGACAAAGGGCAGTCTTGTCCTGCTATCTCCTCCATCAATAATATAAGTATTGGTTCTGTATCCAATATTCACTCCAAACATCGTTCAACATTTTCCAAATCTGTTGGTGGCCATCCACGGAAGCTTTCACCTGCCGACACCCACTATGCCATTCACCTCATCACTTCTCAGAAGGCTGAAAATGCCACTGAGGTCACCAAAACCTTACAAGACATGACCAACACATCATTGACTGTGAAGACAGTATGAAGAGCACTCAGAGGCACTGGAATGAAGGCTGTAACCAAGCGAAAACGACCTTTTCTCTCCAAGAAGCATAGAAGGCTTAGGATGGACTTTGCAGAAGCACACAAAGACTGGATAGTGGAGGACTGGAAGAGAGTTATATGGTCAGATAAGACCAAAATTAATTGTTTGGGGGTCAGATGGGAAGAAATGGGTGTGGAAAAAGCCAGGAGAAGGGTTGAGTGATAGACTGGCAGGGGACAGTCAAGTTTGGAGGGGATTCTCTGATGATCTGGGGCTGTATGTTCTGGGAAGGGCCTGTATATGCAACAAAGATTTATGGAAGAATGGATGCTGACCTTTTTGTCAGCATTCTGGATAATGAACTTCAAGAATCAATCAGATATTACCAGAAAAACCCAACAGATGTTCTTTTTCAGCAGGACAATGACCCCAAACACAAGAGCAAAAAGGCACAAAAATGGCTTCAAGACAGTGGATTAGAGGTTATGTAGTGTCCCCCTCAATCAGCAGACCTTAACCCCATTGAACACCTTTGGCATCACCTCAAGGTTAGACTTGGAGAGTATGATACTCTAGCATCTGGAATTGCAGAGTTGTGGAAGAGAGTACAGAAGGAGTGGAATGATATTTTAGCATCTGTCTGTCAGAATCTGATAGAGAGTATGCCTAGAAAGGCTCAGGCTGTGTTACAGAAAGGGAGGCTATACCAAGTACTAGAATATTAGAATAATATATTATAATACCAAAGGGACAAAACCTTTCAAATGGACTTGTGCCAGTAAAATATTAATAACATGGGAACAAATTAAGATTATGTAATAAAACAAATTGCAACTTATTAGTCACATGATACTCTACCATTATCCCAAATTTGAACTTGTTTGGTTGAGTTGTTCTTGAGTTATTCAAGAAATGGTTTAACTTCAAAAATCATTTGAAAGGTTTTGTCCCTCACTGTAAATTGTGACCACAAGTGATCGAGAGGCAGCACTCATCATTAGGACAGTTGCAACCAGACAACTGATCAGATCTGGTTTAGTTATTCAGATGACTATTTTAGTTACAAGCCAAATTTAGTACTATTCCAAAGATCAGGCACTGTCAGAAGGGATATTGATCTGAAGTGCTTGATAAACTGAACAGTTGATGAGTTACCAAATCACAGGTTTTGCTGAGTTGGGTACCCCAGTTAGGTTCTAAAGAACAAGTTTTGAATCTGCCAAAGAAGTGACTCTTCACACCTCAAATCACTATGTCTCAATCTTCAACTTCTAACCCCAGTCTTAATCCTGTTCCCATGCCAGCACTAAAAACAAAAATTGATGCACTTACAGTGCAAATTTCACAATTAGTGTCAGTATTGGCAGCATTGCAGCCCAGGCAAGCAGAAGTAAAATCAGAGACATAGAAGATGAAGATGATGAGATGGAGAAGATGGTGGAGTGGATGTCCCAGAATAATGTGCGGGCAGCAGAGAAATCCAAAAATAGAAAAGCACACTTACCTAAGTAATTGCCCCCACAAATCTTTGATGGTATCATGGAGAATACAAAATCATTTATCAGCTCTGTAGTATTGTACATGCATGGGAGGAAGTCAGAGTTTCATACAACTGAGTCTATGATCATGTTTGCTCTCTCATAGATATATTCAGGGGGAGAAAGCACAGTTCAGGAGAAATGAGGCTATTAATTAAATTGCTACAAGATATATACCATTTGCAACTTTCAAGAAATTTCTGGAGAGACTAGAGGCACAGTTTAGAGACTCTAATCCAAAGGTGACAGCTAACACTAAATTAAAAACCATGCACCAAGGTTCTCTAATGGCAGATAAATTTATTTTGCAGTTCAAAGCAGAAGCTTTGCAGATGGATATGGAAGAAGCAGTGTTGGTAGAATTTTTTAAAGCAGGATTAAATCCTTCTCTATGCAAGTCCATCTACTGACTACCTTATATGCCAGACATGTTGGATGTGTGGTACAATTGGTCAATGCACCTTGATCAGCAATATTGGCAGGAACAGCTGGAGTCGAAGTTGATGTACAGAAATGCTAAATTTGAAAAGCCATCAGGAGGAAAGTCTGAGAAAGGAAGGGTGCCTCAGGTACAAGCTCTGAGGGCACAGCCACTGGCCATGGCAGTGACACCTATAGTTATGGAGTCAGCAGCACCAGTAGATGCAATGGAGGTTGGTCAAGCAGGAAGATGAGCCCCACTTAAATGTTTTAACTGTGGGCAGTTAGGGCATATTGCTAGGAATTATAGACAGAAAAAAAAGATTAGGGAAGCTACAATTGAGGAGATGAACCTGGAGGAAGACAAGCAGAAGAATTTTGTAGAAGAGTCAGTCCTAGTGAAGGTTTCTCCGTTGGTGACCCAGAATCATTATAATGTATTAGTATCTGAAGAAACTCAGAGTAAACCAGAAAAGGAAATTGAGGAGGAGTACAACTATTTTCAATCACATGATAAAGAAATTTTTAGGCATTATTTCTGAAAACCCCTAAATTCTTTATTTGTTCTGCATAAATAGAACCCAAAATTACCTTGACTGTAGAATTGAAGACAGTGGACATGCATGCAGCAATTGATGTGGAGGTGTTGCTTGATAGTGGTGCTACAGAATTATTCATTAATTGATCCTTGATTACTGGAAACAGTATTAGCATGCGCAAACTGCTGCAACCTATAATGGTGTATAATATTGATGGAACAATTAATCATAGAGGAACTATCAAGGAGGAGATGACTATGATACTAAGGTATCAGGATCATCAGGAATGAGCTGTATTGTAAGTGTGCGATCTTGGAAAAACTAATCTAATAATTGGATGTCTGTGGCTACATAAGCATAATCCTGAAATTGATTGGAGAACTAGAAAAATACACATGACTCATTCTCCTAAGGAATGTAATGTGTATGGGAGAAAGATAAAGAAAGAGAAGAAGAAGAGAAAAGAGAAAGAACATCCAAGGAAGTATTCTGTTATGATAGAGGAAGTGGAGGATGAAGAAATGCCAAATGGGAAAGCATTAGAGCAACACCCACTATCTGCTAGCTGGACTGTGCAGGTTCTCTCTACAAGAAGGGGGTGGAATCCACGTGCATAATAGAGGAATTGATGGTTTTGATGAATAGAGTTATTATTAGATGAGTTGGTTGAGAAAGGCTTTTTGCACTATAAGTGTGGATGGAATACCTAAAAGAACACAATTGGGGTCTCCTAGGTATATATCTACAGTTTATATACCATGTTACACATACTGTACAATGTTGTTACCAATGTACTCATATATACATATACATATTGATGCATGCAAAATAAAATTCTCATGCTAACAAAGTATAGTGTTCTTCAGTGTAGGGTAGCATAATTTGACATAATAAAATAAAATAAAATAAAATATTATTATGTAATGGGGCTGTTTTTTAACAGGAAGTTCCAATCATGATCAACAAGGAAGAACAAAAGCAAACCTTTAGAGAAATTTATGGAGGACAGTTGTGGGATAAAAACACTGCGAAGGTAGAGAAGCCAGGAGGAGTGGGTACCAAAAGCATATCATGAATATTTGTCAGTTCTTCAAAAGAAAGAATCTGAGTGAATGCCAGTGCAAAAGCCATGGGATCACGCTATTGAGATGAAGCCAGGATGTGTGCTGAAGAAGTCAAAAGTCTATCCATTATCTCCAATAGAACAAGAAAAAATTGATGCACTTTTAAATAAACAATTCTACAAAGGATTGAGTAGACAGTGAAGAATGTGTACCCTTTGCTGTTGATCTCAGAAATAATTGACAAGATGGGAAAAGCCAAGGTCTTTACGAAACTGGATTTATGATGGGGGTACAATAACATATGAATAAAGAAAGGAAATAAGTGGAAAGTTGCATTTGCCACACATCGAGGATTTTTTGAGCTGGTTTCCATGTTTTTTGGGATGACCAATAGTCCTCTGACTTTCCAAAATATGATGAACAACATTCTCAAGGACGTAATAGACAAAGGCATGGTAATAATATTTATTGATGATATTCTGATATTCATGGAGGATGAAGAAAACCATAAAGAAATAGTACAAGAGGTGCTATGGCAATTGGCAGAGAATGATTTATTTGTGAAACTGGAGAAATGTGTGTTTGGGGCAAGCAAGATTGAGTTTCTAGGATTAATGATCAGTCCTGATGGAATCAAAATGAATCCTATCAAGGTACAGGCAATTATTTTTTATTTTTTATTTTTTATTTTTTCCATTTAGTTTCCGTTGTGGTGAACCATATGTAAGAGATTAAATATGCATTTGAGTGCAGTCCAATCCAATCCTTTCCCTGTGAGTCTTCTTCGTCAACTGCTTGGAGTGACTAGCTAGTAGCTCTCGAAGCACTGGTGGCACTGAATTAAGTGGTTTTGAGCTGATGAATAAAGTAGAAGTATCAGCGCTATGTCTTTCAACCCTGCCTCCTGCCTCCCCTCTCCTGCTGTTCTTTGTCAAGTGTTGGTAGGTCACCAAAGGTGCTGTGGAATCGCCTGGTTGCAGCAACATATCTGAATAGTACTGTAATGTGTTGGGCATTGTGAAGAATCTTGTGATGTCTATGTTTCTGCTGCCTATGCTATTGTGTAGAGCTTGTCTGGCTACTCAGTGTGCTGTGCAGTGCAGCATGAAGTGTTGTATCGTTTCTTCACCTTGCTGACATTCTGGGCAAATTGGTGAGTCTATTTTTCCGATACCGTGCAAATGCTTAGCTAGGGGTGTGTGGCCTGTCCTTAAGTGCAAGAGTATGCTTGCCAGTTTTTGTGGTAGGCCCAAGATCAGTTTGATGTACTTGTTTAAAGGTGCCATAGGATTAGTCTTCTTCATTCTATTATACCATAGTGATTTTTGCCAAATTTTCTGTGCATTATGCTTCAGCATTTCTCCAAAGGCCCACTTTGCTGTGGATCTGCTGTGTGGTAGCATTTTCTTGAGGAGCTTCAGTAGCAGTTGACTGTTGCTGCTTCTTTCCATTATTGCTTTCTTAGCCTGTTCATAAGCTCATTCATTCCCATCCACTCCCTTATGACCTGGTACCCATTGAACTGTGATGCATATATTGTGTTTTTTCTTCAGGATTTCGATGTCTTCATGAAACACATCAAAGATGTAGTGACCTGTGGTGGGTTTTGTCAGTTGCATAGCTAAGATGGAAGCGCGGTTGTCAATATATATGGTGGCTGACTGTGCCCCCCATTCATTGGAGATTAGCTTGGTGCCTAATAGTGCACCTACTCCCTCCCCTTCATACACTGTGTGCTGTTGTTGCATGCCCAGCTTGTACCACATATCTGTCTTTACCATTCCATTTCTGTATAAGATAGCCACTGCTCTTATCTTGCCTTCCATCCCTGAGCCATCCATGAAAACTTTGACATCTGGGTTGTCTCGGTTTATGTTTACAATTGCTTCATCCTCATTGTTTGCAATTTTGATTGCTGCCTTTGGTGTCCATCTCATGTCAAAGTGTATAGCCTTGATGGTTTCCATGTTCTGTGGCTGGATCTTGTATCTGTGCATGAGGTCATGTATCAGAGTTGGGTGGCACTTTACTAGTTATTTGCTGCATTCGTGACTGGTTTGTAGAGGGGGTGTGATGGGGGTAATGTTGTGAGTCTGGTGGCTGCTCATTGTCGGTACTTGTCAACCAGTAGGCTGAATGGTATGAGATTTTCCATGACTTCCACGATCTCAGTTGCAGTGGTTTTCATCATCCCTGTGATTATAAGTGCTGCTTGCCTCTGTACCAATGCTAGCTTGTGCACTGCGGTTTGCTTTGCCTATCCATTCTTCATTACTTTGCCTATGTTCTGTCGTGGTGTGAGAAAGATGTTAGCTGCATATAACATTTGGGGCACTGCGATGGAGAGGTATAGTTGCCGTATGTGTCTTGCATTTATTCCTTGGGATAATTGGGCTAGCCATCCAAATTGGATTAACCAATCCTGTCCCTTTGTGATCGCTGCCACACATTGTCCTTTCCAGTTTAATTTATTGTCTACTATGATGCCTAGGAATTTTACTGTTTCTTTTGAGGATATACATTGGTTTCCCAGTGTTAAGGCTCGTCTTGCTATTGGTATTCTGTTCCTGGGGTTCAATGGGTGTGGAATGAGTCTCTGTGTGATGTCCAGTAGTTGGAACTTCTCAATGCCAAACTTGCAGTTGTGGTCCTTGGCCCATTTGAATATTCCCCCAACTTGGTTCATAATGTTCTGTAACTTCTCATGTGTTTCAAAGAAGTCCTTGCCTATGATGATAACCACTGCATCATCCATGAATAGAAGTATCCATTCACCCATTCTAAGAATTGGGATTTCTAGCAGATCAGTGTTGTAGATCAGATAACATATTCCTAAAAAAAGGGTCTCCTTGGTCTAGCCCATTCAGTATGATGAATACTTCTGTTTGATAGTTGTTGAAGGAGAGTGTGGTGCACCGATCTCCCAGCCATCTTTTCATCCAGTCTGTATATTCTTCTGGTATCCAGCTTTCTCTCATGTTGTGGATGAGTCAGTTGACATATACGCTGGGCAAGGCACCTTTAACATCAAGAAATAATGTTGAGACTACTTGCCCTTTGTGCCATGCATCTTTTACCATCTTTGTCAGCATGTGTATTGAGTCGGTTGTTGTGCATCCTGGTCTTGCACCAAAGTGGTTTGCTGGGAGTATGTCATATTTCTTGCACATGGTGATGATATCTTCCATTTGACAGCTGTTGAGCAGTCTTGCCATCCTATCCAAGAGGACTATGGGATGCCATGCTGATGGAGATGTGTAGTCAGGTTTGGCTGGTTTTTTAAAATGAGTGTTTCAGTGAGCGCCCATTCTTGTGGGTAATACATTAGTGTGTTTGTAGCTCAAAAAAGTGGACCTAAGTGTGGGACTGGTTCTTCTCTGGCATGTATGAGCACTGAATTTGGTACTGTTCCACTTCTACTAGCTTTGTATGGTTTCATCCTCTTGATTGCATGGTGTATCTGTTCATCCAAGATGTTTGTGAACATCCTTCATGGTGGTGGGTACTGATAGTCTTGTGTGATTGGTGTCATTGTAGGATTTGGCAGCAGAAAGAAGGTTTTGTAGAACAGCTTGCCTTTACCTTCATTGTCTGCTTCTTCCCTTGTCACCCATTTTGTTGCTGTGTCTTTGATTTGGAGTGTCAGGATCCTTGCCATTCCTGCATCCATTGTGGGTGCCATCACCAGTCTGCTTGCATCCCATATGTTGGACCCATCCAGCCCCTCTAGCCAGTCTATCCAGTGTTCAGCCTTTGCTTTCCGTATCGCCTCTGAGTACCAATTATGCCACTGTCAATATTATTCGTGTACCGGATGTTGACTGTTTTGGCAGTGGTATTTTGACCATCCTCCGAGTTGCTGCATTTTTTTCTTTTCATCTGCAAGCTCTGGAGTCCACCATCTCTTCGAATATGGGCATGGTGATGGTGTCTTGTATCTTCTCGTTCAGATTTTTAAATTATTCATCAAAGTCTTGTATGCTGTCTATTTCTGTGGGCGGGGGAATGTTAGCGAGGTTAGCTCCTAATGTTTTTACTGGTTCTGGCAAATCAGCCTTCCTGAAATTATGCCTTGGTTTCCATGCTATCTTTGGTGCATATATGTTAATTTGTGTGATGATTGGGTAGTGATCTGTCTTCACTGGTCTTGCTGCATCTTCTGTATTGCACTTGATGATTGCATCGGTGAGGTTTTCCATGCAGAATATGTTGTCAACTCTGGTGTGGTTGCCTGTGCTGTGCGATCGCAAAGTCAGAATTTGTGGGGGTAGAACCATCTTCATGTTGTGGTGTCCCAGCATATTCAGTAGCGGTTGTGTCAGATCAAGGTTTTGAGGCATGAAGAGGTGTGCATTCTGGGCTTCATCCCATAGCAGATGGTGATGGTTGAAATCTCCTAACCATATGGTGTGTAGAGGGCCTGCTGTGTGTCATTGTCTCTCTTGATCTCGCATATATGCAGATACATGTGTTAGCACAATGTTATTGTTACAGTCATTGTAGACATTGATGATACGTAGTGTGCCAAACTGACCTTGGATCTCTATCACTGTGATGTCCAGATATTCAAAGTTGATTTGTTTCCATGCATCTGTGAGTAGGTTAGCATTAACGAGTATTACTGAGCTTGTTCTGTCTGGGTGTTCCTGATGCGTGTTGGGGTATACTGTTGTCCAGTTGCGATTGGCATGGGTTTTACCTTTAAAGTCAATGTAGGGTTCTTGTATTGTGCATATGTCATAATTATTTCTTTGTAGGCTTTCTAATAGATCCAGTTGGCTCTCTAGCGATTTGTTGACATTTTGCTGCAGCATTTGAAATGGTCACTGGGTTTGTTCTTGCTCTTGGTTTTCAGGCATATTCAAGGGGTGAGGGTTCTCTGCATAGTGGTATTGCTGGTGGTGGACCTAAACCTAGGCTCTCATCGCATTTGGTTGGTTGGTCACCCCATTGGTTGCTATGTTGCATTGGGTTGTTGTATGGTTGTTGTTGATCATTTGTCTGCATATTCCTGACGTAGTTGTCAAGCATTGTTTGCACTGACTTTGTAAACCATCCATTATCTGTTGGTCCCACGTTAGCACCTGTTTGGTGGTTTCTGTGCCTGCTTTGTGCCTGTTCATGTGGGGGAGGGGGCCTTCCATATCATCAGATGGTTTGCCATTCCTCCATGAAAGCTTGATCATATCCCTCTCCTCCATGGTGGGCATTCCAGCCTAGGTTTGGTTGCCATTGTTGTGTCTGTTTATTGCCTATAAATGGTTTGGGTTCATTCAGTAATCTCCATATGTTTGGTGCTGCTGTCGGAAAGAATTTATACTCATTCTCCAGGATTCACTCCTGTATTTTGTCTTTTGCTGCTTTGAAGGCTGGGCAATTTTTGTCTGCTGCCCCATGTCCTCTGGCTTCCAGATCTTTGCTGTTAGCACATCTGAATGAAGCTGTCTCTGTGACATTGCACTGTGTTGCTCACCACATTGTGCACGGGTGTCCATTGCTGCCTTGCAGTCAGGAACATAGTGGCTGAACTTCTGACATTTCTGACATCTCTGCAGTTCTGTGAGCATTTTCTGAACATTCAAGTGTTTGCCTTCAATGAACATGCCAGATTCAATTACCATATTAGCTCCCCATTGACTGTTAAAACTGAATACAACATGGGCCACCTTTTGTCTCCTTGCACGCAGATGTTGAGGTTTGATGTATTTTGAATATGTGATGTTGTCCATGCAGAATGCACTATCTTCCTCGATCTTTGCATGTGCGTAGCTGGAGCCTGCATCAAAGGTGGTCAGTACAAAATCTGCTATGATGTAGAAGAGTTTGTTCCATATGTTGGATGTGCTGCTGATGATACTCAATCCAGAAACCCAAACAAAACCTACTAAATAGCTTTGGATGGTATAACACGAGCCAGAGGAAGGGTGCGAGTTGGTACTAAATATCACTGCTGATTTCCAAACATTGTTTTTAGTGAGGTGAATTGATGAGGGATGGTGCGAATAGTCTGTAAGAGCATACAAAGAAGTTCGAAATAGTTTGAAATAGGTTCAAAGATGTGCAAAATAGTTCGAATAAGTTCCAAAATGTGCAAAGTAGTTCAAATAAGTTCAAAGAGGTTCGAGGTATATCGAGGAATGAGTTTAGCGAATGTGATGTGTTTTTTGAATGGAGATAGGTGATGGGAGATGAGTCGAGAGATTAATACAAAAGCTCAAAGAAGTTCATGATATTTTGCAGAACTTAGAGATATGATGTGAAGATAAGACCCAAGAGAACGACTCTTAAATCAGACGATGAGTGAGAGGGTAACTTATGCTCTGTTCCCCATTGGTTGGCTTTTCTTGCTAAGTAACTAATACAAGTCTATATACAAATTGAAGAGATAGTACTAAAAAGGAAATAAGAACATGTGTAAAACATGAGGCAATATATCAAACAATGAGGACTTTGTAGATCATGAAACAAATGAAAAATAATAAATAACTGAAATGTGTAGTGTTCCCATATAGTAAAAGTACTTATCTTTTGCTTTAATATATCAATGAAACATAAAAATGCACTTATCGCATTCTAAGTCTCTTGTAGTCTCTCCTCATGTCTGGTAGTGCTCAATATGTGACAAAATAGTTTGTTCCAGATGTGCAGCATGTATTGAAAGTATTTTAAAACAGCTATGCAGTGGCTGATGTCATTCAAAATGCTGTGAAGTCATTCGAAGTGTTACAAAATGTTGCAAAATAGTTCAAAATGGTTCGAAGTTGTCTAAAATAGTGCGAAATAGTGCGAAATAGTTCAAAGTCGATTTCATGGTGTTCATAGTGATTTGGAATGCATGTCATAATGTGTAGATACACTTTATCTACACATAGATTCTTCTCCAGACCTTATAGCATGTAGTGGACTTATCACCGCCATAGTTTGCCATGAACACTTTTTGCACCTCCAGTTGTTTCATCCAGTCTGCTGCATATTTGCTGTTTAGCTGATAAAGTATGTTACCGTTGCGCAGTTTCCTTGCTCCAATGAATGTTGTCCCCTCCAGTTTATCTGCAGCTTCCATACCCATGAGGTTCAGGGTTGTGTTCACCTTTGCTATGAGGTCTTTTTCTGACAGGATTTCTAAGGCATTGTTAGTGGTATTGGGGTCCTTTTGAATCAATATTTGCTTATCAGTGATTCACCTCTCGTTATGACTGACATGGCATGCACTGGGGGGCCCTGTTGCTGTGCTATCATTGCATATGTCAATTGGTGATTTTGGGTGGGAGGCACCAGTGTGGCCGTGTTTGCATTTTCGGTGGTTATCTCTGTCAGTTTGTGGGTTGCTTGTGCTAGCTGGTCAGCTGCCTCCTGGAAGCCCTTGTGGAGGTCTTCTATCTTTTCCTTGATGTCTTTTGCAGCCACTGTGACATGTTTACCACATCTCTCATAATTTTCACCTCGGCTGTGAACGTCTAGATGCATTCCTGAAGCTGGGACTTGATGGTTGCAGTGATTATATCGGCCATTTGGTGTGTGCTTGCATCTGCCAAAAGGAATGCAACTACTCTTATTCCATCCATCAGCATTTTTGGCATTCTGATCGCAGGGTTTCCGAACTGAAATAGAATGTGAGAAAGAGTTTGTAGATCAATGGGCTTACCATGTGTTGGATATTCTTTTGCTATGAGGAATTCCATTGCCTGTTCTTTTGATCTGATGTCGGTGTTTAGACTGTCAGCATTTTCTAGTTCTTTCTGCATCTTTTTCATTGTTGTCATGGCTGTTTTTTGTCTTGTTTGTGGTGCTGTATATGTAGGAGTTTGAGACATCTGAAGAGACCCAGGCAATTATTGAATGGCCTGTGCCCCCCATGTCAAGGAGGTTCAAGCCTTCTTGGGACTCACAAATTACTATGGTCACTGTCAAGATTCAAGATCACTACTACCAAGGTTGGGACTTGGTCAGGAATACATTGGACTTCCAGTTGGACCCAGCTGGTTATCAGTATTCATCAGTGTTCAGAGGTTCTGGGCAGAATCCACCAGGCTGTAGCATGCCAGGTAAAAAGGGGCCAGAGAGGACTTGGCTTCAACTTATAAGAAGTTGCGCCCTTCTCATCATTAGTTGTCCAATTTCAAGTGGGAGGCATGCAGGTGTCCAGTGGGTTTTTCTGGGTGGAGGGCAAAGGTAGGATGAAGCAGAGGTATGGGGAGAGATTAAGTCAAGAGGAGTTAATGAGGTTAAGGCTTGGTTCAGTAATGAGTCGAGGATGATTAAGGCATAGTCCCCAATATTGAAGTCAGGAGCGAGAATCTGGTGTTTGTCTGCTGGACCTTGATAATGCTGCTGTGCTTTGGAGAGCTGTTTCTGGAGGTCCTGGTGGAGTTTGTCAAGGTCCACCATGAAGTTATGAGCACGCTGAGAAGCTAGGTCATGTTCAGGGAAGATGGTGCTGTCCAGGTGGTAACCCTTATTGGCAAAGAAGGATGAAGCTCCAGTGGAAGCTGATGGAGCATTGTTGTAAGTGAACTCCTCTAATGGCAACAGCTGAGACCAGTTATCCTGCTGGTAATTGCAGAAGATTTGGAGGTATTGTTCGAGGGTTTGATTAAGGCATTCAGTTTGTCCATCACCTTCCAGGTGATAACCTGAAGTGAAGTGAATCTTCATGTCCAGGGCTTGACCAAGAGACCAGAAAAAATGGGAGATGAACTTGGATCGCCAGTCACAAGTGACATGTGACAGAACTCTGTGCTTGGAGAAGATGTGCATGATGAACAAGTTGGCAAGTTCTTGGGCTGTGATTTTGTTGACTGTGGGAATAAAGATGCCTTGCTTGGAAAGTTGGTCTATGATGACCAGGATGGCGGTGTGGCTATCGAAGTCCAGTAGCTGTTCAATGAAGTCCATCAAGATCGAGGCCCAAGGGTGTTCCAGAACTAGGAGTTGTTTCAGGAACCCATAGGGTTTGTGTCAGGGTGACTTGGAACATTTGCACTGTTGGAGCAGACTACATATGCTGCACAGAGGAAGAGACGACACATTCCTTATAACCTACCTGGGGTTTAGTTAGTCTTAGAGCTAGGGTTTAGCAGAGGTAAGAACACTGTATATCTACTACAGTACAGGTTCTCCTTATATACATAATAGTAAGGATGTCACATGACTCAGGAATGTGTTTACCACATGCACAGTAAGTGCAGTAACATGTGTGTGCTGCATGCATTGCCTCATGTATGCAGCATGCATCAGAATTTAATTTCAACACCCCCCCTCAAACTGTACAGTGCTCTTTAAGCAGCTAAGTTTGAATCTCGAAAGTAATTCCAAGAGAGTATCTAAATTTCCTGAATAAGACAGTGCCAAGGTTCTTTGTGAATATGTCAGCCTGACTATCATTTCCAGGAATGAAAATGACCATGACTTTGTCATTTTCTATGCATTCACGGGTATAGTGGTAGCGAATGTCTACATGTTTTGTCCTTCTTTCCTGGACTGAATTTCATCCAATAAAGATGGATCCCTGATTGTCAGCGCAGATTGGTATGCACTTCAGTATATATCTGAGTTCCTGGAATAAGGACTCTATCCACACTATCTGTCGACAAGTGTTGGAGAGAGCCATATATTCGGCTTCTGTGGATGACAGTGCTACAGTTTTTTGTAAATGGGACTGCCAGCACACAATGCCACTCACTAGAGTAGCAAAGTAACCCATTGTAGATCAGTGTTTGACAGTGTCAGCTGCCCAATCAGAATCTGTGAAGGTCTGTAGCCCTTCAGATTTCTCTCCATCATAGACTATGTTATATTTCTGGGTTCCCACCAGATAGTGCATGATGTACATTGCTTTGTCTAGATGTTCTTGGCTGGGATTAGCCGAGAATTGCGACATCTTGATTACCACATAAGCAATATCAGGCCGCGTTCCAAGCATCAGATACAATAAAGATCCAATCACAGACTGATATTTTAATCTAAGCACCACGTTGATAGGTCCACTACACGCTTTAAGGTCTGGAGAACAGTTTCACTCATATCGAGACATTACGACAGACATTCCGAATCACTACAAATGCCACAAAATCAACGTCGAATCTATTTCGCACTATTTCGAACAATTTCGTGACACTTCGAACAATTTCGAACAACTTCACGACACTTCGAGCGACTTCGCAGAATTTCGAACAACATCGGCCGCCGTATAGCTGTCTTAAAATACTTTTGATACACACTGCACATCCGGAACAAACTATTTCGTCGCATATCAAGCACTACCAGACACGAGGAGAGACGACAAGAGATTTAGGATGTGATAATAACATTTTTTATGTTTCGATGATATATTACAGTGAAAGATAAGTACTTTTACCATATGGGGACACGTATGTTTCAATTATTTATCATTTCTCATCTATTTTTGATCTACAAAGTCCTCATTGTATGATATATTGCCACATGTTTTACACATGTTTTACTTCCCTTTTCAGTACTATCTCTTCAAAAATGTGTATAAACTTGTACTAGTTACTTAGAACAACAGAGAACCAGTTACCCTCTCCACTATAATCGGATTTAAGAGCAGTTCTCTTGAGTCTTACCTCGCGTCATATCTCTGAACTTCTGTGAAATATCGCGAACTTCCTCGAACTTTTGTATTCATTCTCAACTCGTCATTGCCTATCGTCGCTAAAAAACGCACCTCGTAACTGCTATATTCATTTGTCAAAACATACATCGACGCCAGTCAAACACCTTTGAACCCCCTCGAACTTACCCGAACAACCTCGAACCCATTCGAACTTATTTCGAACTACTTCGCACCGAATCGCACGTCTTCGAATCAATTTTGAACATCTTCGAACATCTTCATACGCTTTAAAAAGGCTATTCGTCACATTCGTACCATTTTGCATCACTAAAACAACGTTTTGGTATTAGCGGTGATATTTAGTACCACCTCGCACCCTTCCTCTAGCCTGAGTTATACTACAAAAGGCTTTTAACAGGTTTTTGCTAGGTTTCCAGGTCAAGTATCATCATTTTGGAGCCCACCGCGAGGGGTTTCTAAATCATTTCATCGCCTAATCCACCTCGAATCTCTCGGCTTAGGCCAACACAAGCCCGATACCTTAGAATCGAGACTCGCCAGGCCTTCGAATCTCTCGAACAATCAGGGGATATCCTAATACCTGTCTCTGACACCGAATCCACACATCGTCGTGTGTTTCCTTCACCTATTTCCTCGTCTACAACTTCGTCTTCCTCTTCTTCCTCATCCTCTACTACATCATTCATTATTCCAGCTACTTCGACACATCTACCATCCTTCGCTCAGGTTCTAACTCCTCGAATTGGTACATCTATGGCCACCCAAGCAACAATGCCAGCTCAAGGACATTCCACAGCACCTAAATTCGAACCTACTCAACCTCGAGAGCTACATCGATACTTTAGCGAGCTCAAAATACTCTTCATTGACTGTAATGTTATGGATCCCGAACTTATGAAGAAACACGCCTGTCGATATGTTGATATCGATACGTCAGAACTCTGGGAATCAATTCCCGAATACAAAACCAGCACTTTGTTTCAAAATTTTCGCATCGCAATCCATAGGCTATATCCTGGTTCCGAAGACGATCGAAAATGGTCAATTTCGGACATGGACAAACTTGTTGGCGAACAACTTCGGATGGGTATCTATAACGCGAGCGATTTAGGATTATATTACAGGTCTTTCTACAACATTACGAAGTTCCTACTCTCTAAAGGCCGAATTTCGGAGGCAGAACAAAGTAGAGTGTTCGTTCGAGGTTTTCAACCGGGTTTATGGTCACGAATTGCACGACGACTCGAACTAAAATTTCCCGACCACTATCCGGATGATGCCTACCCACTTGACGACATTCATGCAGCAGCGAAATTTGTTTTAGCAGGGTCAATTAGCTCGAATTCGGCATTGTTACAATCTTCAGAAACCTCGGCATCGACTTTGACATCTTCTACACAGATTAAATTGGAAGACTTATCGGCGATCCTTGAAAAATTTGCAACCACACTCGTCACGGCTTTAGCAGGTTCGAAACCCACTAACCCTCCTCGAACTAACAGTGGATTTCGCTTGGACCAGCTCGAAAACTTAGCGTGTGTCTTTTGTGGACTCACAGGTCATTTTATTAGCGACTGCTTGGTTTGCCAAGCCTATATCAATGAAGGAAAGTGTAAAAAGAACAACGAAGGAAAAATCGTGCTTCCAAATGGATGGTTTACCCCTCCAAACATTCCTGGTCGCTTTATCAAAGACAGAATCGATGAATGGACTCGACAAAATCTGTCGAACACAACTGCATTGTCGCTCATGTACAACATCGCATCCTCAATGGCTACTTTGACACCACCTAGGGGCATCTACCAGGTTTCCGAACAATCTGCGACACCCGAAGATTGCATCGCAAAACTCGAATGAGAGATATACGCTTTGCAAAGTGGTAGGACCTTTGCTAAAGCTAATTTGGGCATACCAACAGTCCCCGTCTCTTGACCTTCAGTTTCCCCAAGCACTGTGGCAGTCGAACAATCGGCTCCACATGTACCAGCGTCATCCATCTCGTCCACGGCAACAAACCTACTGACCTCGACTTTGGCATCATCTTCAACTTCGGAAACAACTTCGCGGCCTGTTATTCATCCTTACACCGCTACAAAAGAAAATTTGTACCTACCACCACACGAACGAAACTTTGGATCAATTGCAAAAGGTAAAGGCAAACATGGTCCTTCGCACCATACCCAAGCGCCAATTCAAAAGGATAAAATCACGGAAGATGTTTTCGTTCGTTCTATGAAGATGCTGATTATCACACTAACGCCTGAGGAATTGTTGTCCTTATCACCCGAAGTTCATACGAAATGGAAGGAACAGGTCACTCCACGTCGAATTCAACAGTCTGAAGGAAATAATGCCATGAATCCGCTTAACGATGAGATTTTCGTAATTGATGATCCATTCGAAACTTATATTAACAGACTTTGACCTGGCGATATTCCAGAACCCTTTATTGCCCCACAATTCCACATTCTAATCACCGTCAAAAGGATTTTCGCAACTAGAGGACGAAATTTCGGACATTGACCAGTGCGCTTTTGTTATTTCATTCGATCCCTCTAAATTATCTATTGTCCTCGAACTCCTCGAAATCCGTTTCTTATTCTTCAATTCTTGCGAATTTATATTTAACAGCCAGTCAACAATATGAGATATATTTATCGACCTCGATGGCAACGTCTATGCCTTCTACGCCTATTATCGATTCCTCATATCCGATTTTCATGGCTTCGAAAAAGAAATACAAATCTGTCACACAAAAAATTCACCCAGTTATTACCGAGCTACCTGACCGATTTCACATTATTCGAACAATTACTGGCGACCCTCTCAAAAACATGCCAAAATTAAATCCTTATCCACCGTCCTTTATCCCCACTTCGTGATATACACTCGATCGTAAAGCTATTATCGACAAAAATCATCCCAGCGATTTCCTATGGCCAGAGGAACGAAAACTTATGCATGATTTTATTCGAAATCAGGAAACAGCTTTTGTGTGGACAGAACAAGAGCGAGGAAGCTTTCGCTCTGACTTTTTTCCTCCTATAGAGTTCCCTGTCGTTCCTCACACTCCATGGGTTGAGCAAAACATTCCTATACCTTCAGGTTTGTATGAACAGATATGTGAAATGCTGAAAAAGAAGATCGAAGCGGGAGTATACGAACCATTGAACTCTTCGTACCGATCATGATGGTTTTGCGTTGCGAAAAAGGACGCGAAATCGCTTTGAATTGTTCACAGTCTCGAACCGCTTAACCAAGTTATGATCCAGCACTCAGGCGTCATACTGATACCCGAACATTTAGCAGAACAATTTGGGGGACGATCATGCGGAGGAATGTTGGATCTCTATGTGGCATTCGACGAAAGGAAAGTCACAGAATCATCTCGCGATCTGACAACATTTCAGACACCGTTCGGAGCACTTCGCATCATTACCCTACCCATGGGTTGGACAAATTCTGTCCCTATCTTACATGATGATGTGACATTTATTCTACAGCCCGAAATTCCTCATATCACCATTTCTTACATCGACGACACACCGGTTAAGGGTCCGAAATCGGAATATAGAACAATCGGTGGATCCTACGAAACAATTTCCGAAAATTTAGCTATTCGACGCTTTGTCTGGGAGCATTTTGAAAATTTAAATCAGATAGTTCAGCGCATGAAGTATTGCAGAGGAACATTTTCAGGTCCGAAACTCTATCTTTGCATCCCTGAAATAATCATTTTAGGGCATCGATGCAATATCGAAGGTCATATGGCCGACCCTCAAATCGCAGCTGTTAGCAAGTGGGGACCATGTCGAAGCCTTACCGAAGTCAAAGTGTTCCTAGGAACCATTGGAGTTTGTCGTATCTTTATTCAAAATTTTGCTCAACAAGCTGCAGCACTGATCCAACTCACTTGAGAAGATGTACCTTTCAAATTCGGAGTGGAACAAATAGCAGCCCAAAGAGATTTGAAAGCAGCTCTAATCAATTCTCCAGCGATTCGAGCTATCGATTACTTATCGTCAGCCCCGGTAATCCTATCGGTCGACACTTCAAACATCGCTATTGGTTTCTTTCTCGCTCAGTGCGATCCCGAAAACCTCGAAAACGATATTATAGTCGATTCAGATCGATTACACTTAACGACCGCGAATCCCGATTTTCACAGCCAAAACTCAAACTTTATGGTCTATATCGCGCTCTCGGAGCACTACGATTGTACCTAATAGGAGTTCGAAGGCTTATCGTCGAAGTCGATGCACGATATATTAAAGGTATGCTCTCGAATCCTGATATCGCACCTAGCGCTAGCGTCAATCGATGGATCGTATCCATCCTAACCTTTCACTTTACATTAGTCCATGTCGCAGGAACATACCATGGTCCTGATGGACTTTTGAGATGACCCCCACAAGACGAGGATGTTCAGCTCAACAACGAGAATAATTTCGGAGACTGGATTGACCGCCTTCATGGTTTCGTACATCAAATAAATCCTATTACAACCCAACCATCTACTTCGCATCAAATTTTGACCTTCTCCCTCTCTTTGAATCTTAGTAAGGGGGAGGATCTCACCTATAACGATGTCCCACGATCGAATAATGCAAAAACGAACGATGAGAGGTTACTTCACATTCAAAAATGGTTACATGACTTGGTGCGACCCCCTGAACTATCAGATGCAGAATACACTACCTTTATTCAATATTGCACCGAATTCTTTTTAGACTTGGGCAAACTGTGGAGAAAAGACTCCCAAGGAGCTCACAAAATTGTCGCTCCTCCAGAACGTCGTCTCGAAATCATTCATGCAGCTCACGACGACATCGGACACAAAATGGTTTTCGCTACTAAATCAGTTATTGCCCTTCGATTCTGGTGGCCGAACTTGAAATTCGACATTGCATGGTATATTCAAACCTGCCACCTTTGCCAAATTCGACAAATGCGAAATGTTCTAATTCCGCCCACAGTCGCCACTCCAGCACCCCTTTTCGGCAAAGTCTATATCGACACAATGCAAATGCCACCTTCGAACAGATTTAAATACATTGTACAAGGTCGATGCTCACTAACGACCTATCCAGAATGGTGAAAACTTCGACGCGAAAATGCCACGTCTCTGGGCGATTGGATCTTCGAAGACATTATTTGTCGATGGGGCTCGCTATATGAAATCATAACTGACAATGGTGCTGCATTTATCACAGCCATGGAATATCTTGCGAAGCGATATCATATTAACCATATTCGAATTAGTGGTTATAATTCGTGTGCCAACGGACTCGTCGAACGAGCCCATTTCGATGTTTGACAATCATTATTTAAAGCTGTCGATGGAGAACAAGCGAAATGGTCAGCAGGGGCGCACTCAGTGTTTTGGGCAGAATGAGTCACGGTTTGTAAACGCATGGGTTGTTCTCCCTACTTCGCAGTTACAGGAGCACATCCTCTAATACCCCTTGACATCTCTGAAGCAACATACTTACAACCGCCACCCGATTCAATTTTATCGACAACCGATCTTATAGCTCGACGAAGCATAGCGCTACAAAAATGATCTAACGACCTCGAACTGTTATATTCAAAGGTCTACACGTCCCGAATCGAAACTGCGAAATGCTTCGAACTTGCTCACAAACATACTATGCGCGACTACAACTTTGCGAAAGGAGATTTAGTGCTACTTCGAAACATGCAAATCGAGAAGTCCCTTAATCGCAACATGAAACCCCGATATATTGGCCCTCTTATCGTTATCAAATGAAACTATGGAGGGGCTTATATTCTCTGCAAACTCGATGGGTCAGTACTACATAGACCTATTGCTGCATTTTGTTTGCTACCATACCTCGCTCGAAAATCAATTTCCCTACCACCAAATTTCCTCGATATCGACTCCGAGCGCCTCGAACAACTTCGAACAACTTCGAACTTCGACGAAGATACCTTCGAAGATTTTCAGGACTTCGAAAACAAATAATTATCCTTTCTTTCCTTTTTGCAATTACTTACAAAAAATTCAATTACTTTTAGTATATGATACAAGTCGCGATATCGCATCATAGCATGGTCATGCAAACTCCAATGGGTTTTTCGGCTATGATGAACTACTGAGCCTTTCCCTAAAAAATTCAATTTTTTGTCCATCATATCTTCATTTCTGCTTCATCTTACTTTTCAAACACATTTAACAAAAGACAATTTAAAATAGACAAAACAAAAAAACAGAAAACAAAAAGTCCTACTCCTCCAACATCTCCTCCAACACCTCGACTTCCCTCCCCAACACCTCCATCTCCACCTTCATCTCGACCAATTTTCTCGCCAGCACTCAACGATGAGTGCTGACCTCATCTGAATCCTCAGCCTCTTCGACGTCCTCGACCCTTCGAATGGCCCTCGCCTTCGCCTTCCCTTTCAACAACCTTTTTCTCTCCTTTGACGCCTTCGATGGCCCCGCTACCGGCTCGACATCGTTAAATGGGCCCACTATGCTACAAAATTTGAAAACAAGTTAGCAATTACTTTGAAACAACTCCAAACAATTTCCGTACCTTTTCTGGGGTGCGAATCTCATTTTGCACTTACGAACTTCTTTACTTCGCCTTTTCGAATGCCTCGCCTCGACAAACCGGCCCAGTAACAGCCTTGTGCCTCCTGGGTGCACTTCAAACACTTTACGGCACCCTCCCCAACAACACACCGTGGCTGGGACTTGAACCCAGCACACCGATCGCACTATGAAAGTGATTAGCTGCACAAAAAATTTTTGAACATAAGAGAAAACACTTACTGGACCTTCAAAATCAAGCAACTCGCTTGTTTTGACTTACACCCGCTTCGCAGCCTCTACCCCCGCAACCTCCTCTGCCTCATCCTCTTCGCTCTTGACCTCAACCACCTTTCACTTTGCCACCCTCACCACAGGCAGCTTGTCTTCCTCCTCATTTTCATTGTCCCCACTTCCCTCTGCCCTTTCAATCGCCTTTAATTCAGCCTCAAACCTCACACTCTGCCTTTTCAAATCCTCCTTCAAAATCGTCTTTGCACAAAATGCAGCAAGAGCCGCATTTCGAGCGTCCGCCAATGCCCTCCTCCGACCATCAATTGCTGCCCTCTTTGCCTCCTGCTGCTCCTCTCTCACCCGCTTTTCTTCCTCCTCCCTTCTTCTGCATTCTATCTCCTCAGCCAAATCTACGAACAATAGCTCTCCGCCCCACAAAATCCATTCCCATCGCGCCATCGGTTTATACAGCTTGAATACTTTGTCCACGACCTTTTGAACAGCCGCTTCACATTCTTCGCCAACATCTTTGGTGAGTTCATCGTATTCTGCCTACACAAAACATTTTAGCATCTTTAACTATGAATGGATCAGCGACAGATGTACCATTTTTGCACAAAAACCCTTCCCCCACAGTTTGAAATCTGAGTCCTCAGCGACGCCATGCTCGGGCATTGATTTTTTGTATTCGAGAACTTCGGCATTGAGTTTGATGAGGAGAGACATTATAGAAGTAAGAGTTGATGAATGTAGGAGGTGACGTGGAAGAATGAGCAATATATTGAACCTCGCTAATTTCATCACCCCAATCACACATTTCACACATGACTTCTAATGGCTAACTGGGACAGTTAGGAATTCAGTAAGGGGGAGTATGATAGGTCCACTATGTGCTATAAGCTCTGGAGAAGCTTTCCACTTGTATCGACACATTATGACATGCACTTTGAAATCACTACGAACACCACAAAATCGACATCGAATCTATTTCACACTATTTCAAACAATTTCGTGACACTTCGAACGATTTCGAACAACTTCACAACACTTCGAGCAACTTCGCAGAATTTCGAACAACATCGGCCGCCATATAGCTGTGTTAAAATACTTTTGATACATGCTGCACATCCGGAACAAACTATTCCGTCGCATATCAAGCACTACCGGACACGAGGAGAGACGACAAGAGATTTAGGATGCGATAATAGCATTTTTTATGTTTCGATGATATATTACAGTGAAAGATAAGTACTTTTACCATATGGGGACACGTATGTTTCAATTATTTATCATTTCTCATCTATTTTTGATCTACAAAGTCCTCATTGTATGATATATTGCCACATGTTTTACACATGTTTTACTTCCCTTTTCAGTACTATCTCTTCAAAAATGTGTATAAACTTGTACTAGTTACTTAGAACAACAGAGAACCAGTTACCCTCTCCACTATAATCGGATTTAAGAGCAGTTCTTTTGAGTCTTACCTCGCGTCATATCTCTGAACTTCTGTGAAATATCGCGAACTTCCTCGAACTTTCGTATTCATTCTCAACTCGTCATCGCCTATTGTCACTAAAAACCCAGCTCATAACTGCTATATTCATTTGTCAAAACATACATCGACGCCAGTCAAACACCTTTGAACCCCCTCGAACTTACCCGAACAACCTCAAACCCGTTTGAACTTATTTCGAACTACTTTGCATGTCTTCGAATCAATTTTGAACATCTTCGAACATCTTTGTATGCTTTAAAAAGGCTATTCGTCACATTCGTACCATTTTGCATCACTAAAACAACGTTTTGGTATTAGCGGTGATATTTAGTACCACCTCGCACCCTTCCTCTAGCCTGAGTTATACTACAAATGGCTTTTAACAGGTTTTTGCTAGCTTTCCAGGTCGAGTATCATCAGCATTGGGCATTGCTGTGTTTTCCGATGGTCTGTAACTAGTCAGGAGTGGAGTGGGGGTCGCTTTGGCATTTGTCATCTCGAATCTCTCAAGCACTTTGGTGAGATATTCAGTTTGATCGAGTTTGACTTTGCTTGCAGTCTGGGTGATGCGCATGCCTAAGCATTCCATGACTTTTTCAGTACTACGGCACTCCCAATGCTACAGACAAGCATTCTTCTTTTCATCCACAAGTTTCTTGTTCTTCCCCATGAACAAGCCATCATCAACATAGACGAGTGCAATAACAATGCTGCCTGTCTTAGGATCCTTTTGTATGAAAATGCCAGCATCGGAGCTGGTGCACACAAACCCAATGGTGTGCATGAATGCCTCTAGCTCTTTCCACCATGCAAGTGAGGCTTGTTTAAGGCCATACAAAGCTCAGCATAAGCGCATTACTTTGCGCTCTTTTCTCTCAAGTCTCAAACCCTCAGGTTGATCCATATAGATCTCCTCATCTAGTTCGCTGTATAAGAATGCAGTTTTTACATCTAGGCCAGTCATATACATGCCCTCTAGAGATGCAAGTGCAAACATGAGGCGTACGGTCTCGTAGCGGACTACTGGTGAGAAAATCTCATCAAAGTCAACACCTTTGACTTGTGAAAAGCCTTTGGCCACGAGTCTGGCTCGTTTTCTTCCATCCGATTTTATGGAGAAAACCCATCTATTTTTGATTGTTTTTTGATCATGTGGAAGATCGATGATGTCATAGACTTGACTCTTACAAAGAGCCTCTAATTCTTCATGACAAGCTTATTTCCACTCATGTTGCTGCTGCCGTGGTAGGCACTCAATATCACGAAATTGGTTTGGAACTTGGCTTATTTCACTCGATGGTTTGACTGCTTTTGACAACAGCCAGCGAATAAGCTCATCTCCTCCTTCCTTGGTTATCTTTTTAATATAACCTGCTTTGTCCAATTCCCCCATTGGGTGATCATGTTCTTGATCATTGGAATCGGGTACACTCTCGTGGGGTGCGGAACTCAGTCCAGCAACCAGTTCTTTCTGTTGAGATTGTGGTCGTGTTCAGTTATGATCCGAATCTTGACCCACAGATCTCTTCCAATATCGATCACACGCAATGTCTCTCTCTATGTCAGAGGAGAGTTGCTTCTCTCCATAGGTATTGCCAGGACGGTTTGGGATGTTCCTCTGCCTGCCCAATTGATGGGGCAATTGTTGCCATTCTTGTTGATCATCACGTCTTGGACAAAAGTCCTCAGTGGTTACTGGAGGTGGTGGAGGAGGAGCATCTGTCACATCGTCATGTGCCTTTTGCTCACTTGGTACATCATCATCATTATTTTCTGATGGAGGAAGGGGCGGATCTTGTGGCAGTATAGAATCATTGCCATCTGTTCCAGATGAGTGGTCATCATCTTCTGGTTCTGGAGGTGGAAAATCACCAAGGTCTGTATTGGCAGGAGTTTTAGCTCCAGGACAGCATGGAAACAACGTTTCATCAAATAGTGCCATAGCACCGATGAATATTGCACCACTAGGTCGCATGAAATGATATGCTTTAATGCCATCTTCTAATCCAAGGTATGTCATTAACTTTGATCAAGGAGCTAATGTGTTTGGACACTTCTCCTTGGGTAGATAGATGTAAGCACCACAACCAAAAACCTTCAGATTGTTTAGAACTGGGCAGACCTTTGTCAGGTCCTCAACTGGTGTCAGCCATTTCAGGTGCCTTATTGGGGTTCAGTTGTATAGGTGTGTTGCATGTTCAATTCAAAATTCCCACCATGATTGTGGTAGACAAGCGGTAAATCGCAGGGTTTGTAACTTTTCCATTATTGTGCTTATGGCACGCTCTGCATGCCCGTTCTGTTGGTGAACATGGGGTGCAGACATCTCTATTTTGATGCCAAAGTCCTCGAGCACATTTTGTAGCTCACGATCTTTGAACTTCCCCCCTGGATCAACATGCCAGTGCTTGGTTGTAGGGCCATACTGGGTCAAAGCCACTGCCCAAAATTTTCTGATGGCTGCAGCAGCGTCAGATTTCTTTCTAAGGCATTGGACCCAGATATGTGACATCTTGTCATCCAGAAATACAATACAGTATTTATATTTATAGTATGATAGTACTGGGAGTTCCTTCAGATCAGAATGTATTAATTCAAAGGGTCTTTCTGCATGTGAATCTGATTCAGGAAAAGATTTTGAGGTCATTTTCCCTTCAGCGCACCCTGGACATATAATTTTGTCTTTAGGAATAATTAAATTCCTTGGGAATTTTATGGTGCTATTAGGCATCTTCCCTAGCGCCTCTTTGTACGGCTGTTTAAGTCGCCTATGCCAAGTCGAGTAGTCTGCAACGTACATCGTCGCACCATTGATTCCCTTGGTGCTCAATATATGAGTCCGAGCCCAATAAATAGTGTCACATTTCATAAGAGGGACGCAATCCATAATTGGGTTTCCTTGCTTGAAAAATGAAATGTGTGCAGAGGAACCATGCACATCACTTCTGTCTTGCAAGAAGATGCCCATTGACAGTAATTGAGCATTACAGTCTGGTATGTAGTAGACAGGGTATAATTGCATTTCATGTGTCTCTGACTTCCCATGACATACTACCTGATGTCTAATAAAGACTGCTCCTTTTCCTACTATATGAGTAGTACCCATGGCTGTTTGAACCAGGGTAGAGTCCTTTCTTGGTAAAGGCTCATAAGAAGCAAAATCTTTCATTTCACCAGTGAAGTGTTTTGATGTGCCTGAATCCATGATCCAGTCGGCACCTTTCTTACAATTTCCATTTGCACATATAACACATATATTAAGATGTAAATTGTTCCATGATACATTTAGTAGTGGTAAAATTTCACATGAAAGGTTTGCTGTGATCATTGGAATATTAATCTTTGTGCTTGTGGCAGAGAAAAGGACTGACCTTTCATCATATGTTCCTGTTTCAAGCAGTTCATCGATGAGCATTTTGTCGACAGCTTTCCATACTTCCTCATCAGAAACTGCAGGCTCCAATCCAAGGGAGACACTATCATCTTCTACCTCTATGATCCTCGGTTCTGGTTCAATCCTCCTCCTCTTACCTTCTCGCACCGTTAGATGCTCTTCCAGTGGTTGCAGATTTTTCATGCTGCACAGGAGATTCATTTGCTTGAGGGTGTCTTGTGCCTGCTGATATGTGGTGTAGACTGAATGAGAGGTAGAGGCCACACCCGTGTATGCCTGTGCAGGTGGTTGGCAGCGAGGATCCCTTGTGGGAGTATGTTCACACTTCTCGATGCACTAGATGAGTGGCATCAGCGGTATGATGGTGCCATTACCATTTATAGTAGTAAAGGCATTTGAGGCGAGGTGGGTATGTTTCTCTTTAGGCTTTTCCTCTTTAATCTTTTTGTCCCCACGTTGTCCATGCTTTTGGGATGAATCTCCATTGTTGCCCTGAGATTGCCATTTGGGGTTTCCCCCTTTGCGCTTGACAGTGGAAAGCTTGGTGGCCTGAGGCGGGCTGATGGGCTTTCCAACTGCCATGCGCCATGAGGCCTCAGCGACAATGGAGTCCTTGACATGTTTAAACATCGAGGCTCTAGTAGCAGTCATGTTAAGGACCATGGTGGATAGAGAATCGTACTCATGCGGCATCGCAGTGAGTAGAATCATTGCCTGTACTAATTTGGGGATGGTGACATTGGCAGCCATAAGGCGCTCAAATTTATCATCCATCTTGGCAATCTCTGGCATGGGATTCACAGCCAGAATTTTGATTGCGATTGCAGACCTAAAGTCCACAAAGACTTGGGAGGGGCCTTTGACACCATAATCGGTGCGGATGAGATCCCACACCTCCTCAGCAGTGTCCTTGGTGTTGGCACGCTGCCGAATAGAGGGGGCCAGGCAGAGCACTAGGCTACCAATAGCCTGGTCATTCTTGTTGTTCCAGGTCTGGAGCTTGGCATTAGCATCCGCTACTAGTGCAGTGTTCATCACCATGAAAGGAGGGGCCAGAGGTGGTTTTAGTTCCATCCCGCTAGTTATTTGCCAGAGGCCCTGAGACCTGAGCCATGCCTTCATTGAGTCGGCCCATTGAATGTAGTTAGAGCCGTTGAAAGTTTGTATGAGTTTTTCAAGAGTTGAAGACATGATGTTTTAGTGGCAGCTGGTAAAAGTGCTCAATCAGTCCTCCATTCAAGAAAACATGTTCCATAATCTCAGGCAAAAACACTCCTTCAGAGTGGTTAACCCTAGTCAACCTGGGTTTTTAATTGCAGCTCGCAGGGAGCGCAATGCAGCTCATGAAGAGCACAAGGTTACAATTTGGAGACAATGAAGTCAACGTCATTTGCAGCCAGTTAAGGCACATTCGCGATGTGCCCAGCAGGGCACATAACCTGTTGGAGCAGACTACATATGCTGCACAGAGAAAGAGATGACACATTCCTTATAACCTACCTGGGGTTTAGTTAGTCTTAGAGCTAGGGTTTAGCAGAGGTAAGAACACTGTATATCTACTACAGTACAGGTTCTCCTTATATACATAATAGTAAGGATGTCACATGACTCAGAAATGTGTTTACCACATGTATGTGCAGTAAGTGCAGTAACATGTGTGTGCTGCATGCATTGCCTCATGTATGCAGCATGCATCAGAATTTAATTTCAACATGCACATAGTGCATGATTTGCAGAAGTCTTGAACAAAGGTCCATAGGTTGGGCCAAACATAATCACATTGGACAAGTTGTAGGGTCTTGTTTTGTCTGAAATGATCAGAAAGGATATGGTCATGTTTGTACTGCAGGACTTTGAGGCGGAGATCCACTACATCTGGGACATAAATCTGGTCAAAGTGGCAGAGGAGTCCGCTGTTGTCTACAGTCCAATCGGGAGCAGAGGGGGTTGGGAGATGGGCAGATGAGATGGGGTCGAGAATAAGGGAGGATTGGATGTCATTGTGGAGCTTCTCGACATCCATAAGTACTGCTTGTCAGATGACTGGGGTGGCGAAGTAAGTGGCTCAGAGTGAGGAGCTTTTCTTGGGTGAAAACAGGTCAGAAATTGTTCAGGTTTGCCGAGATGAAGTCACCATTTCCCCCTTTGCAGTAGACATCCCAACATCTAGTGAGTGCATTGGGTTTTGCCCCCAGTTTCCTGGGGCAGAAGCGGATGACTAAGTTGAACCATGAGAGGTACTCCGACCATCTGGCTTGTTGGTGGGTGAGGAGCTTGGTGGTGCTGAAGTACCCCAGGTTTTTGTGATCAGTGACCACATCGATTAGGTTTCCAGAGCCCTCCAGATAATTTTGCCAATGTTTGAATGCCTCGAAGATGGCGAGGAGTTCTTTGTCATGGGTGTCATAGTTAAGCTCAGCAGAATTGAAGGAGCAGGAGTGGAAAGCCACAGGGTAAATGTCGCCATCAGGGGTGTGGGCAGAAAGGATTGCCACCAGGGCATAGTTGGAGGTGTCTACATATTTCAAGGACTAGGTGGGAATATGGTACCCACTGAGAGAGGACTGGAGCATAAGTGAACTCTTCCTTAAGCCTCTCAAAGGCTTCTTGGCACTTTGTGTTGAAGTCCCAGAAAAAGTTCTTCCACATCAAGTGGGTAAGAGGGACGATGATGTTGGAGTATCCATGAATGAACCTGCAGTAAAAGTTGCAGAATCTGAGAAAAGACTGGATATCCTTGACTTTCTGGGGTACTGGCCAATCTAGGATGATGTTTACTTTGTCCTCAGACATCCGGTGTCTATCCGGTGACAAGATGAACCCGAGATATTCAACTGTATTTTTGTGGAACTCACATTTCTGCAGAGAGGCATAAAGTCCATGTTTCTGGAGTCTCTGGAGGACTTCCTTAACATGAGCCTTGTGTTTTGACATGTTGTCAGAAAAGATGAGGATATTGTCAAGATATATGATAATGCAGACATTGAGCATGTCACTGAAGATGTTATTCATGAGGCACTGGAAGGCTGCAGGCGCATTGATGAGGCTGAAGGGAACCACCAGCTACTCAAAGGACCCATAGCGGATCCAGAATGTCATCTTCCATTCATCACCATCGGCAATGCATACCAAGTGGTAAGCATGTTGGAGGTCAATCTTAATGAAGATGCAGGATTTGTGGGGCACATCAAGAAGGTCAGAAATTAGTGGGAGCAGGTAGTGGTCCTTCTTTGAGATGCGGTTGAGGCTTTGGTAGTCGACAGAAAGCCAGAGCATACCATCCTTCTTCCTGACAAAGAATATAGGAGTGCCATGAGATGACTTGGAGGGTTGGATAAAGCCAGAGTGAACGTTTTCTTTGATGAACACTCACAGGGCCTTGAGCTTGGATGGGGAGAGAGAGTACATATGACCTGGAGGTGGAGGCATGTTATCTTCCATCTCTATCTTTAGGTCATAAGGGCAGTGTGGAGGAAGGGTGTCCGCCTTCTGTTTGTTGAAGACATTGGAAAACTCATGATATTCTTCAGAGATATTCAAAAGGTCCACTGGATTTCTGGTGACAGCTGAAGATTTGGCTGTGAGGCCTTCTGGGAAAAAGATCATCTGAAAGGCAATAGCTTCAGGAAGTTTGCTAGCATGCATGTATGCAGCAGCATTGATGAATGAGATTGCAAAAGGTGCATGGGTATTCGCTGAAAGGTTTGGAGGTGACTCGGAAGTTGGAGGATCAAAAGATGTCAGGGGTGCCAGACCTCTATGATCTGTGGAGTGGAAAGTTATTTGGCCAGAAGACCAGTCAATCAAGGGATTGCACTGCTTCAGCCAGTTGTGACCAAGGACTGCAGAACAGGAAGAGTCAAGCGGGGTTACATAAAATGTCAGATTGAACGCTTCACCAGACAGAAAAGTGACTAGAAGTTTTGTGACATGTGTGATGATGGAATTGCAAGTTCCATCAAATAGTCGGAGTCCAATCAGCAAGATGGTTTCCATGCTAAAATGATTTTCCAGCATGAAAGTGGAGTCGAGAAAACAGTGGGAGGAGCCAGAGTCAATAAGGGTTTGGGTTGGTATGGAGTTGTTGGAACCAGATAGGAGGATGGTCAGGGAATCAGGGTTGGAAAGAGTGGATGCATTGAGGTGAACATAGGCAGCCAGCTGGGAAAGGTCAATGCAACCCTCAGCCCCATTGGCATTTTCCTGAGGGTTGCAGACTATTTTTTTGAGTCCATGGATTTTGGCATGGATTCAGAGACTGTGGATGTGCAGGCTTTCATGGCTTTGGACTTGCCACAATGGCAAGATAGGTGTCCTTCTTCACCACAATAGAGACAAAAACCTTCCTTCATCCAGCACTCCTGTTCTTCTCTGGTTAGTTTGCCATTCTTCTTCAACTTGTCAGAGATGGAGTCCTTCAGCTTGTTACTCTTGGATCCAGAGGAGGCACTGGTCAAGGGTTGATTACTGCAATTAGAGTTGGACGTGTTCTGGCGCTTGGACTGATTATTAGAGTTAGAGCTGGAATTGGAATTGGAATTGGGGGGAACCCTTGGAGTCCTTTTTCCTAGAGTTTGTGGGAGTTCCAGAGGTCTTGGTGTTGAGGCAGTTCCAGTTCTCTTCTTCCTGCATCCAGTAAATGTCATCAGTGTCTTGGGCCTTGAGCTGCAAGGCTGTGAGGGTGTCAGGCTTTCTGCCCCACAAAACCTCTATGCAGAGATGGAGCAGAAGTCCATGGAAGTACTGGTCACAAAGAGTGGCTTCATTCCAATCGACCCAGGAGGCTAGTTCCCAAAAGTCCATGCTATACTTGACTATACAGCCTCCTTTCTTTATAGTGAGCTCTGAAAGAGCCTTCCCAGCATCCCCCAAAGAGTCATGAGGGCCGAAATTGCTCTCTAGCTCCCCAAGGAATACCTCAAAATTCCACATCCAGTGGGCAGAATCCATCAGGTCATTGAGGCCTGGTTCAAACCAGCTGAGTGCTGATCCCTTTAGATAAGAGATGATGAACAAGATCCTCCTTTCATCAGAAGTAAAGATGTGAGGGCGATCTCAGAAATGGAGGTTGCAAGTGACTAGGAAGTTCTGAGGTTTCTGGGGGTTGGAACTGTCAAATGTGTTGGGTTCCCTGACTTGGATCTTCTCAGGCTTTGGTTCTGGCAGAGAGTACAGAGACTGTCCGAAAAGTCAAACAGGGTGTCGACAAATCTGCTGTCTGGATCTGGGTTCCCATCTAAAGGAGTTGGTCTCCAAATCATCAGGATTGGGGTCATCCCCAGGACCATCAGGACCACTAGGGTCATCAGATCCACCAGGAAGTCCATCCTCTACACCTGTAGCTTCCTTGTCCATATGGTTGGGTTGCCTGTCATCCCCCACATAGTTGTGTGGAGTTGGAATCCAAGGGGGTTCCAAAGGCAAGTGTGTAGACATGGCATTGGTGCTAGCGGATGGTGCGCCTGAACCGACTCATCAAAATATGTTTGATGGTTTGACTGAGGCACAAAAAGTAGAAGTGGGTCTAGGAACTGGGAGTACTGATTGTTGGATAGCTGATAAGCCTGGAAGAGTGCCTGCACAGCATGAGTTTCTTGTTATCCACTGAGAATGTGATTCTGTGGGGGACATAGAATAAGGTTCAGAATAGTGTAGGTTGATGAGAGAAGTGTGAGTTTGCAAATACTGTCAAGATTCAAGATCGCTACTACCAAGGTCGGGACTTCATTGGACTTCTGGTCAGACCTGCAGTGTTCATCAGTGTTCAGAGGTTCTGGGCGGAATTCACCAGGCTGTAGCATGCCAAGTGAAAAGGGGCCAGAGAGGACTTGGCTTTCAGGAATACATTGGACTTCTGGTCAGACCTGCAGTGTTCATCAGTATTCAGAGGTTCTGGGTGGAATTCACCAGGCTGTAGCATGCCAAGTGAAAAGGGGCCAGAGAGGACTTGGCTTTAACTTATAAGAAGTTGTGCCCTTTTCCTCATCAGTTGTCCAATTTCAAGCAGGAGGCATGCAGGTATTCAGCAGGTTTCCAGATGGAGGGCGAAGGTAGGATGAAGCAGAGGTATGGGAAGAGATTAAGTCAAGAGGAGTTAATGAGGTTAAGGCTTGGTTCAGGAATGAGTCGAGGATGATTAAGAGGATGTTATTAGGCAAGAATGTTACAAGGATAACTGCAAGTACAAGTACAAGTATAAGCACAAGTAATTTGCAAACTGGAGACTAAGGCTAAGCTATGGGCGCTTAAATAACTAGGGCCAGAAGAATAATGGATAATGCAGAAGTTTACTAATGGGTCTTGGTAAGTGTCTGTGACCATAATTGGTAAGACTGTATTAGGAATAAAGTGAGTAAGCAAAGGATGATTCTAAGGCATGTAAGGACTTGTCTGATGACTAAAAAGTGCTACCAGTGGAGACTATTGGAAAAAAGTGTCAAGACCCATTTCACCCATTTGGATTCCCAATAATTCCCAATTCTTTCTGACTCATTTCTGATCTTCTCCACTGGCATCCTGGCTGCAGCACTTCTTGGTCATCAGACAAGTTGTCATGTGCCTTAGTAATCATTTGCTTACTCACTTTATTCCCAGTACAGTCTTTCCAATTCTGGTCATAAACACTTACCAAGATCCATTAGTAAATTTCTGCCTTTCTGTTATTCTTCTGGCCTTCATTATTTAAGTGCCCATGGCTTACCCTTAGTCTGCAGTTTGTAAATTATTGCATGTATATTGCATGTATATTGCTTGTGTACCTTTGTCTATTCCTCTCTAGTCTAATATCAATCCCTAATCATCCTTGACTTCATCTTGACTTCAAATCACTCTAAAACTTCTGCTTAATATATCCTCCCTCTCTATCCGGAAACTCTCTGGATATTTGAACCCCTCTGCCTGAAATTGTACAACTGATGAGGAGAAGGGCACAACTTCTTATAAGTTAAAGCCAAGTCCTCTCTGACCTCTTTTTACCTGGCCCACCACAGCCCATTGGATTCTGCCTGGAAACCTCTGAACGCTTCTGACCACTGATGACTAGGTCCAACTAGAAGTCCAGTGTTTTCCTGACCGAGTTCTGACCTTGGTAGTAGTGATCTTGAACTTTGACAGTATTTGCAAACTCACACTTCTCTCATCAACCATCACACTATTCTGAATCTTATTCTATGTCCCACACAGAATCACAAACTTAGCAGACAACCAGAAACTCCCATCGTGCAGGCACAGTACCAGGCTTATCAGCTATCTGACAATCAGTCCTCCCAGCTCCTAGACCCACTTCTACTTTTGGTGTCTCAGCCCAGCCATTAAACATAATTTGATGAGTCAGCTCTGGTGCACAATCCATTAGCACCAATGTCATGTCTACACATCTGCCTTCAGAACCCCATCAGATTCTGGCTCCACTCGACTATGTAGGGGATGACAGGCAATGTAATCCTGCTGACAAGGAAGCTAGAGGTGAAGAGGACAGACTTCCTTGTGCCTAGTGGTCCTGATAGCCCTGAGGATGACCCCAATCCTGATGACCCTGGAGATCGGCCTCCTGTAGGTGGAAATTCAGATCCAGACAACAGATTTGTTGACACTTTGTTCGACCTTTTGGACAGTCTCTGCACTCTCCACCAGAACCAAGCTCCTAAGCCTGAGAAGGTCAAAGTTTGGGAACCAAACACATTTGATGGTTCCAACCCCTAGAAACTTCAGGACTTCCTAGTCACTTGCAACCTCCACTTCTGAGATCACCCTCATGTTTTCACTTCTGACAAAAGGAAGATGTTATTCATCATCTCCTACCTCAAGGGATCAGCACTCAGCTGGTTTGAACCTGACCTCAATGACCTGATGGATTCTGCCCATTTAATGTGGAATTATGAGGTATTCCTCAGGGAGATAGAGAGCAATTTTGGCCCTCATGACCCTTTGGGGGATGCTGAGAAAGCCCTCTCAGAGCTCACGATGAATAAAAGAGGCCATATAATCAAGTATAATGTGAACTTTTTGGAACTAGCCTTTTGGGTCAACTGGAATGAAGCCACTCTTCATGACTGGTACTTCTGCAGTCTTCCACTCCACATCCATATAGAAGTTTTGTGGGGTGGGAAGCCTGCCACTTTGGCAGCCTTGCAGCTTAAGGCCCAAGATGCTGACAATATCTACTGGATGCAGGAAGAAGAGAATTGCCTTGATGCCAAGACCTCCAGAAATTCTAGAAACTCCAGAAAGAAGGACTCCAAGGGTTCCCCAAATTCCAATCTCCTAATTCCAACTCTAGCTCTAGTAATCAGTCCAAGCCCCAGAACCCATCCAACTCTAATTGCAGTAACCAACCCTCGACCAGTGACTTCTCTGGATCCAAGAGTAACAAGCTGAAGGACTCCATCTCTGACAAGTTGGGGAAGAACAGTAAACTAACCAGAGAAGAACAGGAGTGCTGGATGAAGAAAGGTCTTTGCCCCTATTGCAGTGAAGAGAGACATCTAGCTGGCAATTGTGGCAAGTCCAAAGCTATGAAAGCCCATGCAGCTGCAGTCTCTGAATCCATGCCAAATTCCATGGACTCAAAAAAATAGTCTGCAACCCTCAGGAATATGCCAATGGGGCTGAGGGTTGTGTTGACCTTTTCCAGCTGGCTGCTTATGTTCATCTCAACACCTCTGCTCTTTCCGATCCTGAATTTCTTACCATCATCCTATCTGTTTCCAACAACTCCATACAAACCTGGACCCTCATTGACTCTGGCTCATCCCACTGTTTCCTTGACTCGTCCTTTGTGCTGAAAAATTACTTCAGCATAGAAACCATTCCACCAATTGGACTCCGACTATGTGACAGAACTTGCAACTCCACCATTATGCAAGTTGCAAAACTCCCAGTCAATTTTCTGTCTGGTGAAGTGTTTAATCTGATATCTTTTACAATCTGTTGATTGACTGGTCTTCTGGCTGAATAACTTTCCGCTCTGCAGATCATAGAGGTCCAGCACCCCTGACAACTTCTGATCCTCCAACTTTTGAGTCACCTCTGAACCTTCAGCGAAAATTAGCTCATGTCCTGAAATCTTGCTGCCACTTACATGTGCACTAGCAAACTTCCTGGAGCTATTGCTTTTCAGATGATCTTTTCCCTAGAAGACCTCACAGCCACATCTTTGGCTGTCACTGGAAATCCAGTGGATCTTTTGGATATCTCTGAAGAGTACCATGAGTTCACTGATGTTGATAATACTCAACCTGGAAACCTAACAAAAACCTGTTAAAAGGCTTAGGAAGTATAACACAGGCTTGAGGAAGGGTGCGAGTTGGTGCTAAATATCACTGCTGATACCCAAAAGTTGTAGTGAAATGATGTGAAATGACGATGTGTGTTGTGAATACTCTTTAAAGGCATACAAAGATGTTCAAAAAAGGTTCGAAATGGGTTTTAAGATGTTCAAAAGAGGTTCAAAGAAGTTTAAAGAGGTTCAAAGTAGTCCAAGGAGTTTCAAAAGAGTCGAATTGGTGTTGAAGTATATCGAAGAATGGATTGGACAGATAGATAAATCAATGAGCATAAATTTGAGACTTGCTTTCTGGAAATTCAAGGAAGGCCAGGGACCATAACCTGAAAGAGTAAGTATAGTCTGTAGAATACACTACTCAGCTCAGCCCACTCGAGGTAGTGGCAAAGTCTCATAGATTACCTGTAGAATACATGACTACAGGTAATAGAGTAAGTGCAATGTTCACAAGTACATAGAGAAAGGGATACTTGCCTCAGCTAGTGATCGACATGGGTACTGAAAACCTGCTGGGTTGTCAGGTATGGATTTGGCAGGTATGGGTCAGGGTCAGCCCAAAATAACCCGAACCAGACCCGTATCTATGCAGCATGAAACCCATACCCACAGGGGGTGGGCTTCCTTCAATTGGAAATTTACCATGGTGGCGCATCAGAACTATACAGTTTATATACATATAGAGTTTGGAAAAAAAAAATCAGTCTTGCCCCAACTCCCCACAATGGTGCGCGATGAAGTTGACCCCGCTCTGATCACTGATGAACGGTGCAAATAAAAGCTAAACTCCTACATTAGAAATGAAGACAATATATCTGCCGACAAAGCAGCAACCATTAAAAGATTACAACAAACTATCCATCCAACCACACCTGCACAATCTGGTTCTTTTAACAATAGGAAAGATATATGTGTTGTTGACTCACTCTATGACAGTCAGTTGTGTTCTGTATAAGGTAAGTGACAATAAACAATATGTTATGAGGGTCTGTTGATTGTAGTCTGGGCTGATTTATTTTATGCTGGTCCAGCTCCGAAAATTTGCATATGCTGTCAAAAATTCCAGTAATATCCTCTTATCCAAATGGCACAACATCATCAAGAAACTAGCTGCAAAATCTGTTGACAAAAAGAAGACACTCTCCCTCCGCATTATGCCATGTGATGTCATGATGCGCTGGAACTCAACCTATGACATGCTCAAGTTCACACATGCCTATTGTGAAGTCATAAACCAGCTCATGGACAATCGCTCCCTCAACGTTGGCAAGTATATGATTACAGACGCAGAGTGGGAATTGGTGCAGCAGCTTCGAGATGTGCTCAAGGTAAGTTGACAATGCTGAAACTTCAAATTTTCTGATGGACCACTTCATCGCAGACCTTCAAAACTGTCACATTGCAGTTTTCCATGGATACCCCATGCCTCGCCACCATTATTCCAGCCATGGACAAGATGTATGAAGAGCTTACCACCACATCCAAGAACATGGACTACTTGCCAGCCATTTGAGCTGTGTTGACAATTGGCAAGAACTTATTGAACAAATACTATTCACTTATGGACCACTCCGATGTTTACTGCATCGCTATGGGTTGGTTAATCACGATGTCATCCACGATACAAACTGAAATACTTTGAAAGACAGGGTTGGGATAAGAAGTGGATTGATACTGTGGAGAACATTGTTAGAGATGAATTCAAGGCTTTGTACATGGACTATGTCATTCACAAACCTGCAGTCTCGAAGCAGGCCTCAAAAAAGGTGAGATAAGCTCAGGTTTCCTTGTCTCTTCAAATAATATATCTCATGCTAGGCTGCAATGTCATCTGATAGTGGTCTCTCAGCAAATGAATCAATGGCCTCAAGCTCTGATGAAGATGAGTTTACAAATGAGCTGGGCCACTACCTCTTGACAGGGTGGATTAAAACTGTTATGGACCCTCTGCTGTGGTGGATCGAAAACCAAGCCACATATCCTCATTTACGGCGATGGCATGGGATTATTTGACAATTCCAGATATGTGTTGCACTGGTGCAAAGGAACAAAGCTTAGACACATGTTACGGCTTCATCTGTTGCAGTCGAGCATGTCTTCAGCAAGGGTCGCTTGCTAATCTCTCACATCCGTAATTGGCTTTCAGCCCAGTCAACACAGGCACTCCTTTGTCTTGGTGCATGGAGTAAGGCTGGGTTCATGGAGTTAGGTGATTTATCAGTAGCAGCTTAATTTCCAGATGCTAGGGAGGACAAGACATGGTCAGATGATGACTGGGGAGTAGTATAGCAACTTGTACAGACACTGTAGAAGAAATTCATCCCAACCCTGGACCCTCACCTGCCAGGTATGGGTATTATCTCTAACCCGCAGCTAACCTGTGCTTACCCATACCCCTGTAGGAGGGTATGGGTTTGGTCTGGGTATGGGTATGGGTACCTGCAAAAATACCCTGGGGTTACCCATGTCAATCACTAGCCTCAGCTCAGCCCACTCGAGGTAGTGGCAAAGTCTGAGGAGAGATATCCATGACTATGGGGTATAAGTGATACAGCTGAACAGTAATGCGCAGCGGCTACAGTAATAAAGAGAGAGGTCATAGGAATGAAATGTCCTATAAATAACTAAATGAGTATATGAACATGATACCATGGATTGCATGCTCCAACAGACTAGAACATAAGACCTACATTGTAGGAGTTGTGTAGGGTGCTAAGGTTTGATTAGAGAACCTTAGAATGTCCTTCAAGATGCAACAATAGCTATGTAACATGGAGTCGCAAAGACACATTGTGTGCACAGTATAAGTGACACCAAAATAAAGGTTTGCATAACAGTGTGAAAGTGCGCAATGTAAAGGGGTAGAAAAGTGGATTGCGATAAAAAGCGCGCAACGAAAGTGCAAAGTGCACAATGACGAGAGTACCGTTTACTCAACAGCTGTCACTTGAGCGAATGGTAGAACATTCGGCAAAAACGGAAACAGTTCCTTAGTTTTGTTCAGGGGGAATACAACGGTCTAGGTGCACAACTGTCTGTCATATCAGCGACTGAATATAGTACTTGAATGTCTGGTCAGAAAAGACTGGAGCAAACGCTAGAGTTCGCAGAGTCCTACGCCAAGAGACCCTCGACACGGCGAGTTATACTACAGTTGCACAAGCACGGTAAATTTTGATCCAGCTGTTTAGCAAAGAATGGACTGCGTTATCGGTTGCTGGTATTCCCGGCGTCCAAATCCTCTTTGCCGTCCACTGCCACATGTCTTTCTGAAGAAGCGATATCGTTATCCTCGTCAAGAGGGAAAAATCGGAATGCTCCTGGATAAACCAGCTCCATCCCAGTAGCACATATCTTCTGGAACCGGGTGCACAGAAAGTCGTGGAAGGAAAAACTTCGAAGAGACAACTCGGAGCAGGCGAATCGTGTCTTCATGCCCATTTTGCAGTAGCAACCTACATACTCAGAAGATGCACAAAGAGAGCTTCGGAATTTTCATAGGGGTTTCCTTGGCACTTGAAATCTAAGCCATCGTTGTCTTCTTTACCCGCCCAGTCGTTCTTCGTAACGATAGTCATCTCTTCGCACTCTTCTTCTGCCTCAGGGTCCTCAGGCACACAGCTTAGCCTCCTTGACCAACTAAATTGCTCCGGGGGACTGCTCCTACTGGACGACCAGTGACTACGTCGAACTTGAATTGATGGGACAACACGGTTTGGTTCTCTCAGAAGCCACAGGGGTGGCACTGTATCAAGAAACGGCGACTGAGGCGGTAAGGGGGGCAACGAAGGGGGCATCTTCAACGAGCTCACCCTAGGAGTCTGAGAGATATACGAGCTTCTCCTAGTTGGAGAGGAGGCGCAATGGGTAAGAGGTTCTGTTTTTGGTCTGGAGAGACAAGGTGAGCAGGTAGGAAGCAGGGGAGAGGTTATGAGCCTGAGTGGGGGAGGGGAGACACTACCAGAGCGACCTATGCACGGCAGAAGGAGGGGACGAAGGGTTGGGAGAGGCATTCTGGAGGTGGACATCGAGGTATACGTCAAGCGAGGAGTCAGAGGAGGAGATACGGGAGTGGTAGGCGGTGAGATGGAACCAGACTGATCCGAGCAAACACACGGGAGGAGGAGGGGACGAAGGATTGGATTTGTGGTTCTAGGAATGTTCATAAAACATCGTACATTTTCTGATTTCTGGAGGAATGAGTGTAGAGATTTTCCGGCCCTTTTGAATATATTATGTATTGACATTGTCATAATTGATCGGTCAGAAAGTAGGCTGGGACAAGGGAGGGGTCGATCGAGCTCCTTGGAGATGTAACGAAAGGCAGGGTATGGGTCGTCGGCATGTGTATAGACTCTTCCGGAGGTGATGGGTAGGTCGGATCTGGGGAGCTGCGGAATAGGATAGACGAAGGGCTTGGAGGGGGGAATAAGTCCTTTCTTTGCGACTACGTTCCAGTCCCTATCCCAAAGAATAGCAAGTCAGGGAAAGTTAGGCTTGAAGATAATCTCTGTTACTGACATGCCGGCGAAGAACGGATGATCCTTGAGGTCCTCTAGAGTGAGTCGGTGGGAGGGACGCCTCGAGAGCAGATGTTTCAGCAATGCGCGTGCCACGGGAGAGACATTGTCCACGGGTTGGAAGACAAGGTGCTCCTTCAGTACACAGGCCTTGATATCAACTCTTGAGGAAGTGTGGTTTCCAAAGGGCATCTGATGTAAAGTGGCCATAAGTCAAGGACTATGAAAAAGGTCGAAGATCACAACATACCCTTCCTGTGAGCATCCGGTACATCGTGACTCCCAGTCCCCAGTAATCCACATCAAACGAATAGTCAGTTCCTAGATGCTGCTCCGGTGACATAAAGTACGGAGTACCGCAACTTTCCTTTGCCATGTATACAGGTTCTAAAATTGGTTTGAGGAAAGATCCAGAATCACAAGATCCATCCACGTCAAAACTTATAAAATCAGGAATTGGTTCCTGCTTCTCTGTCCATCCCGTTGGCTCGTAAAATGCCTTCGCGGAGCCGAAATCGCACAAGCGGATATGACCGTCCGGGTCAATAAGGATGTTGCCTGGCTTGATGTCCCGGTGCATCACCTTCTTCTTATGCAAGGACTCCAGCGCTACAACCTGTAGAAGATAGGTAGGTCTGGAGTGGAACTGGAAACAAAATAGAACTTACCAGTTCCGCAGCGTAGAATCTCACTGCATCTTCCTCCAGCTTCTGTACTTTCAGGAGATCCACTGCGAGATCGCACCCCGGTATGTACTCCTAGATGAAAAGGTGTGACAACATTTCAATAACGACATACACTCGACGCACAGTAACAATGAAAAAGTTCTCATTATCATGCCAGCTGCCCATGATCGGCAGGATAAACTCGTTCTCAGAGTCACATATGAAGCGGTGCACTTGTTGTTCATTTACAACTCCTTCTAGCTGGGCGTCGGAACGATGCGCTTTGCTGATACTTTTAAGCGCAACAAGCCTGAGGGAAAGTTTATCCCGAGCAAGGTAGACGCGGCTTGTACCGCCGGTTCCGATAAGTTTCAAAATGTCGAAATCGGCAAAAGTTCGGCCAGGAGAGGGAAAATGGGAATTTTGAGAGGCCATAGATGGATCATAACTGGAATTTGAAGACTGAGAGAGTCGCGTATACTTATTGAGTGATCGGGACTACAAAAGAAGGATATCAGTCAGTGAAGACTTGGGCGTTACGAAGGAAGATTGTCAGCCTCAGAAGATGCTAAGGATAAGTTAGGTAATTCGACGACACACATAAGTAAACGCAGAAGCCAGATGTGAATAACTAACAACAGGTGTAAGTCTTAACGGGGTAACTTCATTGTTAGCAGGCTGCAAAGATCTCGGATGTCAGCCCGTTATGACCGTGACGTTGAGCACGAAAGACCTGGCGACGTACAATGGCGCCAGATGAACCAACAGCGTTAGTGGTAGACTTCAAGGCGTTAATATTATCGAACTACGTGTGACGAAGTCAGCCAGTGGATGACGCAAGATGAAGTTCAACGAGGAGTTTTGAAGACGTACTGTCCGTACGGAAGATTTAGACAGAAATGCACTGGCAGTTAAAGAAGAAATAGATGGGATATTGCGGGTATGGGGGGTGCTGGCATACGAGGTAAAATTATTCCGTAAATAAATCAACCTCGAGACATTAGGAATATTACCGAAAATTTACAACGCGACGGACAGGAAGGAGACCTTCAGCAAGAGCTAGAGTAGGGAAGTCGTCGATTTCAGGGTTGCGCTATGAATAGTGCGTAAGGATATTTTGCGGTAGGAACTACTACCTGACGGTAGAAAGAGGGTACTTTGCTCGTGTCGGATGGAGCGCTCGGAACACTGGATACGTTCGTACAAGGCTGGAAGAGCGAGCTGCTATTGAGGCGGGTGTGCTGAAAAATCGGATATTAATAGGAGCATGTCTGAAACCGAAAAATTGGATGTAGATACTGACTTCAGCAGGACTGACGAGGAATGTGGAAGACATGTTTTCTGAAAACATATTTGAGGGAGATCTGTGAGGATGAGTGCTAAGGCTGTAAATATATTCCACGAATTCTGGATGAGCATTATGTATCTCTCAGTGGGTGGAATAGGGTCTCGGTTATAGAAAAGGAGACGTCAGATGGGCCATCACACGCACGTCCATTGGTCTTTCATCAGCAAATCCTGGGTCATCTAGGTAGTGATATATAGCATGGATCCCTGAGCTATAGCGTTCATAGCACCCTAGCCCCGCGATGTCTAGCTTGTGCCATTTTCGAATTATGAAGTTTGCTGTTATACCCCGTGGGAAAGTCGAAGTGCGATCAAGTACGCACATACGAGCGGTAATCGATGCAGAGTTCGACGACCGATGGTTCCGTGCCAAACGCGTGAACTTTGGACGATTGTCTTCACTGCCCTGGAGAGTATCGATTCAGATCTGAGATGTGACGGCGATCCTTGCCCCCCTCCTATTCACTGGGCGCTCTACTGCGATTCTCCTCCTCCTATTTGTCGTTTGGTACCTCTCCGCTTGCCGGATCACATTTTTATCGGGTGTCTCTTCACTGACCGCTGTGATGGTGCTCCTATTGACGACTGGTGCCCTTCTCATGTCTTTCAGGCAATGGCAGCCACTTCTTGCTCCATATTCCCAGTTCACTTAGAGCCTCGAAATTCACTTGTTGTTTGCAACGACTTTGATCCTGTCAACTTTTCACCTTGGAACATCGGCACTTCTGACTGCATCTCGTCACCACGCTTAATGCTTCGTCTAGATGATCTAGTGGAAAATCATGCCTACGAAGAGTATATCCTTTCGTGTCCCTGTGTTCTTAGCCTTTCACCTATTCCCCAACAGTAGCCCTATAACACATGCTCTGTCACACGCGTGTCCTACACCACAGTCACCCCCAGTCCAACGCCACACTTCCAGAAATACCGCCGATCCAATTGAGTCCATTTTCGGCCCTCTAGTGTCTGCTCTCAATGGACCACTATCATTCAGTAAACCAATTCCCCTCCCGGTAAATTTACCTCGCAAGCAAGATGCTTCACAGATTGGCCATGAGGTTATATACCCTTCAAAAGATACCTGTTCCAAGTACCTAGTTTCACATTTTTCTACCTCTTGTTTGCTAATCAACATTATGAAGTCTGAAAATCTTCTTCCCCAGCATTCCAGAAGGTGGTACCAAGTCGCGCGTTGAGACTCAGGTTCGGGTAACTGTCCATCTCGCGGGGGCCTGTTCGTCTTCCGATACTAATAGCTACGATCGCATCGGCTCGTGGAAGTGGCTGAAGTTGCCGCCAAGAACAACAACCAAGCAACGAACACGTAAGGAAGGCAAGCTAGGTTCGTCATGTAGTAGCTTCTCTTCTTGATCTATATGCGACTCCCATTTCGAAAGATCCACCTCCTCAGGATATCCTTTACCTTTCAGCAACTGTTACATGCGCCTCACCGCCTCACAGTCCTGTCGCTAGTTGTTCAATCTGCAGAGCTCGTGAAGTCAGTATGCTTTTATTTATGCTTTATGGCCCTTTTCTGACTTGTATCCAGGCGAAACGGTTTATTAAAAAGCTTTCCGCTCGTCTCAGACCCATGTGTTCAGATACTGACTCTGGCGGCGATGAACAGTCGTCGAAAAAAGCATCAAAGAACATGGAGACCGAGGACACGAATAGCATAATCCAATTTCATTGCGCCGAGGTTCTCGATTTCTCCACGGGTTCGGTAGTACTCCCCCTTCGTATAAGTTGCTACTGTCGCCATCATCGCGAAAAAGTTGGGTTCACGTTACGCTTCACTATGATGGATCATACTGGCAGGATTGTAGGCAGTGGATCATCAAGGCCCATCATGATCACGGATGACCACAAACAACACCTGTCTTCCCAGACGACTCGACAATCCGAATTCGAGGATGGTTCTTTCAACGTAAATTCCGAGCAGTCTCAAGCAGGGGGTGTTTCGACCGAATCCATGCGCCAGCCTTCAAAGCGAAGAAAGGGTCTTAGAATAAATACTTCCACGAAGAAACGAGCGAAGCCAAACAATTCGCCCCGCAAGCTCGACTGTGTATCGAGGGAAGGTAGTATCGAGAGCATCCCATACAATACCCCAGTTTCCTCCTTGCCCATGATGTGGTCGCCAACACGGTCTGATGCTCTTCAACCTTTCTTGACCGATTCGGAGCTACCGCAACATCTGCCACACCTCCAATATTCGCCTCATGCGTCCCATCCATCGTCTTCCTCTGACAACCTTATAACTCCGCTGGATGGTAGTTTACAAACTAGTATCATCATGGCTGATGACCACCAACAGCATGAGATGGACCACAACTTGTCTCCCTTCTCATTGCCTATGATTGCGCCTATGCCTACCCACGCGGATCCCATGCCCTTTACGTTCTTCGATTTTCCTCGATCTTCGGAGAATGTGCCGACTCAGCTTCCCATCATTCACCGTCTCATCCCTGACAAGGGACCCATGCATGGTGGAATCGAAGTTACGGTTTTGGGTTCAAATTTCCATCCCTCTCTTCAATTGAATTGTGTCTTTGGTGATGTTACTGCCGTCTCAACCCGACGATGGAGCGACAATACTCTGGTGTGCGTGCTTCCGCCCAGAACCACTGCTGGTGTCGTCTCAGTCTGCTTCAATGGGTTTTCAATGGAGGACCAGACGAACGCATCCCCATGTTCGTTCACTTATGTGGATGAGTCTGTCAGTGCCTTGCAAGTATCTTCATTTTTTCGCCTTGACAGCACACGCTGAACTTTTCTTAAGGATGGAACTTGCTCTTCAAGTTGTCGGCTTGAAGATCACTGGGAAGGTCGAAAATGCAAGGAATGTCGCGTTGAGCATTCTCAGTAGCTCGGATGGCGCTAAATCACATGACGGCAGCGGCATCAATGGTAGTATGATACAGCTTGGTTCCACTGAAATTCGCCAGCTTCATTCTACCCACGATGATAAAAGCGGAGACGTTGAAAAACTGATCATCGACTTCTTGGAGTTTACCGACGTACCCTCGGACCGCCAAGCCTCGACCCCATCCTCAACAGGAAAACCCTTATCCTATCCGACGACAAGCGGACAAACACTGTTGCATATCGCGTCCTCCCTGGGCTTTTCTTCCTTGGTGAACTTCCTACTGAAGCGTGGTGTGAGTTCGTGAAGGCGTTAGAAGCAGGTAATATCAGTCTTCTGACATTGCCCGAAGGCCTCTTGCACCTGTCCGCACCCTGGTTATAACAACACACCTAAGACCGATTAAGAGGTCAGTCATCTTGGGATAGAAAATGCTATATTGGTATTGGGCTGGAGCTGCAAAACCTTATTTATCTTCGAACGGGCCTCATCTTTTAAGGACTTCTATTTTGCTTTTTGTCATCCTTGCACGCCTTGCGCTTTAGTACTTTGCGTGCACATCGGACCTCATCGTTCTGTTTCAGTTTAACTCCATTACTTGCTCTTGGATCGTGGTTCGTCTTTTCAAGGACTATCTCTCAAGTTATGCTTTTTTGGCATTCTCTCTTGTGTCTTTCAATTTCACGTATCGGACGTGAACTAACTACTTCCATATTTTTCACACCATTACTTATTCTTAGATTGTTATACAAGATCTTTACTCTTTACTCGTACTTTTCGTTGTGACTTTCTGTGCATACCGGACGTTAACTACTCGCATGATCTTTATATCATCATATTACGTTGAATACAAGTTGAATAGGAACAAAAGACACGGAGAGCGGTCACCGTCAACACTTGACATGTCGAGATGGTGCACAATGTGGTGCAGCGGTAGTGTACATAGGTTCACTTACTACTTACCTAGTTGCGGGTTAGCTTGCAAGTAACTAGGGTTAGGGGTAGAACACTCTCTGTATTGCTACTGAGGAATACAGCTTGTTTATATACTTCTACTTAGAGCTATGTGGTCACATGATCAAAGGGGATGCCTTGAGGTATCCATGAGGTATGGCTTTCATTTCTTTCAGCGATTTGTCACACTTTTGGCAGAGTCACATCCCATGACAAGTACATTTTTCTGGATGAACCTTTGCAAGAGCTGCCTGGGGCCTGTGATGAGCCTGCATCCCTTGTCTGTATTTTATGTAATAATTATAAGGTCAACTCCAGCCTGCTACCTCAGGGATAACAGAGCACAGTATGTGGAAGATTGGTAGGAACTGTCTTATTGAATACACACCAAGGTTTACTAACCTGCCCTAAGGTTTTCTCACAATAAATTTTTCAACCATTTGATTCAATGCAAGTACAATCCAAATCTAATTCTAATTCTAATTCTAATGCTAAATCTAAATCCAAGTCTATGTTGATATCTATATTAGTTTCCAATTCCTGTAAATAATCTCTCAAGTTGCTCACCTTTGCTAAACAACTCCATTCAACACTTCCTTGTATACCACATTGGCAGTTCTGTTATTTCCATTGTTTTCATTCAACAGCACCTTGATCCTTTCTCCAGATGTACACCTTGATAGTGCCACATATAGCTGCCCATGTGAGAACACTGGTGTCTGCAAGTCCAAGCCAACATCGGATACCAATTGGCCTTGTGACTTGTTGATAGTCATGGCAAATGCCAAGCGAACTGGAAATTGATGACGATGGAGTGGTAATGGCAAGCTCTCTGGTGAAGGCTCCAATGTGATCCAAGGAATAAAAACAATATTTTCTGCAAACTGTGCATCTCCACTGATGATCCTGCACTTCAATACACGTGGTCTGGCTTCAAGAAGGATAAGTTGAGTTTTATTGCAAAGACCCATAGTGACATCCAAATTGCATAGAAGCATGAGAGGACAGCCTATCTTAAGTGCCAGCCTGGAGAGAGGAAGGCCACTTGCTTTGATAGAGTTTAGATACTCTGCAGGATATGGCTGGTAGTTGTTTAACTCCTACTCTCTGAATGAGACTGTATCAGCACTGTTGAAGACATGCTCTGGTCCAGGAAATCTGCTAAGGAGAAGAGAGTTGATGACATCGACATTGTCATTTGTGCAGGAGAGAATGGTCCTATCCAAATAGTACTGATCTGGCTTGTTCCCCTGCTCTATGCCTGGATATGTGGAGTTGATAAGGTGATCCATGGTATTTCCATGGCAGAGCATGTTGTGTGGAATCTGTATAGTATCTGCAGCATCCACTGTTGTGCCTGCACCAATGTGCAAGAGCCAGGCAGCATGTGCAGTATTCTCTGGAGTTCTGTCGAGTTGCATATTCTTGGTCAAGTGATAGACAGTAATGCATTGCCAGAGAGTGCTCCTTTTGATGGATGAAGCTATTATCTGTTCTCTAGTGCCCTTAGGAATGACAGGTAGGGTCTGTCTAATGTCACCTCCAAACAAAATGGTGATTCCACCAAATGGAACATTCTTCTTCTTGAGATCACACAAAGTGTGGTCTACTGCATCTGTTGCATATTTGTGCTGCATAGGAACTTCATCCCAGATGATGATGGAAGTTTGATCAAGGACCTGGTGCAGATCTGAACCTCAAAGTATTCAGCAAGTAGAGGCCTCATCAATTTTGATTGGGATTCTGAACATGGAATATGCTGTGTGACCACCTTCTAGAAGCAATGCAGCAATTCTGGATGATGCCACACAGAGAGCAATTTTTCCTTGAGTATGAACAGCAGCTGCGATGGTGTTGCGGACAAAGGTCTTTCCACAACCTCCAGCACTATGCAAGAATATGAGTTTTCCCTTGTTATTGTTGACAGAATCCATGGCAGCATCAAAAACCTGTCTCTGCCTGTGATTGAAAAGCAGGAGATTGTGAGTGACAGTGATGGCCAACTCTTCAACATTGTAATCCCTCTGTTCCTGCAAAAGCCTATTGGCAGGAACATCAATGTGCCAGTTTCCTTCAATGGCAGGCATCTCTGGATAATCAGAAAGTTGTTTGCCTGATCTGATAAGAATCTGATTTGTAGAAGGTCTACTTTGATTCCTGCAAATACTCTCATAAGCCATTATTATTGCAACATATGCCAACACCACTCACATATTTAGTAATGGTAAAGCCCAATAATAATTTATGCACCTCAGTTACAAACAAGAAAAGGGAGAGGGAGAGGGAGGGGACTGGGACCATTGCATAATATTTCAGGTGGTCAAGCAGACCTTGCACAGAATAATTTGCATAGGGGACATATTGCATTGAGGGAAAGGACTGCAGATTATAAAGCACATATTCAGGAATTGCAACAAGAAACAGCTAAATGGTATCAGCATCAGCAGGAGCTATTACAGAAGATTGCTGAGAAAAGAAGGATTGCTGAGGCTACTGCTGCCAGAGAAAGGATATTACAGCAAGTGGCTGAAGTATGTAGGCAGCATAATCTGCAATTGCAGCAGGTGAATGAACAGAGGCAAGCTGCTGAAGTGGAAGCAGCTAGGTGGCACAATTGGCAATTGCAGCAGTTGGCTGAACAAGAGCAGCACAGGCAAGCTGCTGCAGTGGAGGAGTATGAACAAAGACAAGCTGCTGAAGCTGAAGAGTATGACCAAAGACAGGCTGCTAAAGCTGAAGCAGCTAGGCAGCATAATTTGCAATTGCAGCAGCTGGCTGAATAGGAAAGAAACAGGCAAGCTGCTGAAGCTGAGGAGTATGCACAAAGACAGGCTACTGAAGCTGAAGCAGCTAGGCAACACAATCAACAATTGCAGCAGCTGGCTGAAGAGGAGCTGGAGAGGCAGGCAGCTGCCCAGCAAGCTGCTTTAGCTGCTGAGCCATGATATCATGACACACCCAGACATATTAATATAGAGGCTGCATTGCAAGAATGTAACAGACGCGATCAGGAATGGGCTCTCAGGATGCATCAGATGTGGAGAAATGAACAGCGTGCAGATGAGCAGGCACAGATGGATGAGGCTGAGGAGCTCCAACATTTATCCATTGCAGACAGAAACTTGCATCAACGAATGATGAGGTTGGATCAATTGGCTAACAATATGTCTGGTGATCAGATTGATCAATATCGAGCTCAAGTGGATGCACAAGCAGAACAAATTCAGATGGATAGGGAAATGGCTGCATTGTTAGCTGCTGAGTATGAAAAACAGAGAAATAATGAGACTGCTTTGAGGAGGGAAATGGAGAATGAGGAATCTGACGATGATGATGGGAGCCAGTCTTCTTTGCAATTTCCACTTTCTCCCCTGCCATCAGATTATTATGATGGATTTGGAAGGGTGACTGCTTTACAATTTCCACCATCTCCTATGCCATCAGATTATTATGATGAGTTTGGAAGGGTGTCTTCTCTACAATTTCTATCTTCTCCTCCACAATCTTCATCACAACTGCTGCCTGACCCAATATTCCATGTTCCATCATTGCTGCCTTCTCCCATGCAATCTCCTTCACTGCTGCTGCCTGCTTCATTCTTGAATCCCCCAATGTTGCCACCTTTGCCTCCACCTATGCCTGTATCTCTACCTCCACATCGACCTGCAAGGCCATTACCACTCGGCTGTGCACCTTATCAGGAGCCAATTCCCAGACATTTACTTGGACCCATGAATGTGGAGTGTCCACACTGCCATGCCTTGCATTTTGACTGTGAAAAGCTGACCAAGTCTACCAGAGCTGTGCCAAAGTTTGGAAGTTGCTGCTTGCAGGGACAAATTCATCTGCCATCCTTCCGATCTGCTCCTGCCACATTGCGAGATCTGTTGTGTAAAAAAAGCCCTCTTTCTAAGGAATTTAAAACAAACATCTGACAGTATAATGCTGCATTTGCATTCACTTCTTTGGGTGTCAAGGTGGACCGTTCTGTCACAGGTACATCAGGTGTATACAGCTTTCGTATTCATGGTGATCTTCATCATCTTTCTGGAGCACTTTTGCCACCTCCTGGACAACCTGTAGCCTATGCACAGCTCTATATCCATGATTCTATTGCACAGCTTGATCTTCGTGAGCAATGGAATAATAACCTCAACTCAGTTGTCATGACAGAGCTGCAGGCCATGCTGAATAACACCCATCCCTATGTGCCTTTATTCAAGCAGGCATTTCAGATCATGAGGGAAAAGCCTCCAGAAGAGCAGGACAATGTCTCCATATGGCTGTGATCAGATAGAACCCATGATTTGCATTGGTATAATCTTTTTACAGCTAATGAAGTGGCAGCTATTATTCCAGGTGATGGCTCAGAGAAACAGTCTAATCACAGGGATATTGTTCTCAGGCTACGAGGGGGAGGGCTCAAGTGCATTAGCCAGTTGCATCCATCCTATTCAACTCTGCACTATGTCTTGCTCTTTCCTCATGGTGAAGATGGATGGCATCCAGATATACCTGCACACCAAGGTGCAGATAGAGCCAGAAGAGTTCCCAATGTCAGTCAGAGATGCTACCATGCTTATCGGTGGCATCCAAGGCCAGGAGAGCAGCCACCATTATTGTGGGGAGGAAATCTTTTGCAGCAGTATGTTGTAGATGCTTGGGCATCTATCGAACAGAATACGTTAAACTGGGTCCACCATCACCAGAAGGAGCTTAGGGCTGATGTGTATGCTGGATTGAGAGATGCTGCCATGGGTGACCGGGATGAAAATATCAATCTACAGGATCATGGGAGTCACATCATTCTTCCATCAACCCACATAGGTAGTGAAAGGCATATGAATTAGCTTTTCCAGGATTCCATGGCCATTTGTTGCTTTGTTGGCAAGCCAGATCTCTTTCTCACCATGACTGCCAATCCACAGTGGCCAGAAATCCAGGAAGCACTGTTGCAGGAAGAATCACCCAATCCACGTTTTACCACACAAAGGAAAAAGCAGCAAGCCTATGACAGGCCAGACACTGTTGCACATGTTTTTGAACAGAAAAAGAAAGTATTGCTCAAGGATATCAAGGATGGTGTTTTGGGTAAAGTGGTGGCACACATCCATACCATCGAGTTTCAAAAGAGAGGCCTTCCACATATGCACCTCCTCATATTTCTCGATTCAGCCAACAAAATCCGTGATGCCTATGATGTTGATTCCATTGTATCAGCACAGATTCCTGACCCTGTTACAGCCAATGCTCTATCACACTATAACTACCTGCATGCTTTATGGTCCTTGTAGTCATTACAAAAAACCCAAGGCTTCATGCATGGTCGACAATAGGTGCAGCAAGAGGTATCCCAAGGAGTTCAGAGAACAAACTTCCTTTACTGCAAACAATTATCCTGATTATGCCAGACCCAACAATGGTAGAACAGTGAGGAAGCATAACCATGTCTATGATAACAGACATGTGGTTCCACACAATCCTTATTTGGCTGCAAAGTAAGGAACATTTATCTGACATCATGTTTATTGGTTAACAATTTGGTTCATTTGTCAGATACAACTGTCACATCAATGTTGAGATCTGTTCTTCAGTCGAGGCTGTCAAGTACATCCACAAGTACATATGCAAAGGCCATGACAGAACCATGATTGAGATTCTCGACCAAGACAGAGATGAGGTCAAGGAGTATCTTGATGCACATTACATTGGATCTGTGGAAAGCTGCTGGCATATAAATAAATTTGGAATGCATTCAGAGTCTCCTCATGTTTATCGTCTGCCTGTCCATCTGGAGGACCAGCAAACTGTCTGCTTCAATGCAGATGACAATATCAATGAGGTTTTGGAAAGGCCTGCTGCCAAGACGACATGTCTCACTGCTTGGTTTGAAGCCAACAGAAGATATGAAGCAGCATGTACTGTCACCTACCAGAACTTTCCTCAAGCATGGGTATACAATAGAACCAAGAAGCAGTGGAGCCCAAGGAAGCAGCATGACCCTGCCATTGGCAGAATGTACTTTGCTTCTCCTGCTCAGGGGAAAAGGTTCTACCTCAGGCTGCTTCTTACTGTTGTCACAGGGGCAACATCATTCCAGCACTTGCGCACTGTCAATGGTGTCATCCATAATAAATTCAAGCAGGCCTGTGTTGCATTGGGTCTTTTGCAGGATGACCAGGAATGGGTCCAGTGTCTTACAGAGGCATCCCAGATGCAGCTCAGTTCCTCTCTCAGATTGCTCTTTGCCACCATTCTTCTTCATTGCAATCCAACATCTCCTGACATCCTGTGGAACCAGTTCAAGCATCACATTTGTGATGACCTCAGAGTCAAGCTTCTTTCCATCTATCCAGATACAGACTTTACAAATGATCAAGTCTACATGTATGGCTTCCATCTCATCAATCAGATTCTTATCAGATCAGCAAACAACTTTCTGATTATCCAGAGATGCCTGCCATTGAAGGAAACTGGCACATTGATGTTCCTGCCAATAGGCTTTTGCAGGAACAGAGGGATTACAATGTTGAAGAGTTGGCCATCACTGTCACTCACAATCTCCTGCTTTTCAATCACAGGCAGAGACAGGTTTTTGATGCTGCCATGGATTCTGTCAACAATAACAAGGGAAAACTCATATTCTTGCATAGTGCTGGAGGTTGTGGAAAGACCTTTGTCCGCAACACCATCGCAGCTGCTGTTCATACTCAAGGAAAAATTGCTCTCTGTGTGGCATCATCCAGAATTGCTGCATTGCTTCTAGAAGGTGGTCACACAGCATATTCCATGTTCAGAATCCCAATCAAAATTGATGAGGCCTCTACTTGCTGAATACTTTGAGGTTCAGATCTGCACCAGGTCCTTGATCAAACTTCCATCATCATCTGGGATGAAGTTCCTATGCAGCACAAATATGCAACAGATGCAGTAGACCACACTTTGTGTGATCTCAAGAAGAAGAATGTTCCATTTGGTGGAATCACCATTTTGTTTGGAGGTGACATTAGACAGACCCTACCTGTCATTCCTAGTGGCACTAGAGAACAGATCATAGCTTCATCCATCAAAAGGAGCACTCTCTGGCAATGCATTACTGTCTATCACTTGACCGAGAATATGTGACTCGACAGAACTCCAGAGAACACTGCACATGCTGCCTGGCTCTTGCACATTGGTGCAGGCACAACAGTAAATGCTGCAGACACTATACAGATTCCACACAACATGCTCTGCCATGGAAATACCATGGATCACCTTATCAATGTTGAAATTAAACTCCAATGCATGCTGCATACATGAGGCAATGCATGCAGCACACACATGTTACTGTGCTTACTGTGCATACATGTGGTAAATGCATTCCTGAGTCATGTGACATCCTTACTATTATGTATATAAGGAGAACCTGTACTGTAGTAGATATACAGTGTTCTTACCTCTGCTAACCCCTAGCTCTAAGACTTACTAAACTCCAGGTAGGTTATAAGGAACATGTTGTCTCTTCCTCTGTACAGCGTATGCAGTCTGCTCCAACAGGTTATGGGCCCTGCTGGGCACGTCATGAATGAACCTTAACTGGCTGTGAACGACGTTGACTTCATTGTCTCCAAATTATAATCTTGCGCTCTTTGTGAGCTGCATTGCGCTCCCTGCAAGCTGCACTTAAAAACCTAGGTTGACTAGGGTTAACCACTCTGAAGGAGTGTTTTTGCCTGAGATTATAAAACATGTTTTCTTGAATAGGAGACTGATTGAGTGCTTTTACCAGCTGCCACCACAAAATCATGTCTTCAACCCTTGAAAAACTTGTACACACTTTCAATGGCTCCAATTACATTCAATGGGCCAAGTCCATGAAGGCGTGGCTCAGGTCTCAAGGCCTCTGGCAAATAACTAGTGGGATGGAACTAAAACCACCTCTGGCACCTCCTTTGATGGTGAACAATGCTGCACTTGTAGCAGATGCTACTGCCAAGCTCCAGACCTGGAGCAACAAAAATGACCAGGCTATTGGTAGCCTAGTGCTCTGCCTGGCCCCCTCCATTCAGCAGCATGCCAGCACCAAGGACACTGCTGAGGAGGTGTGGTATCTCATTTGCACCAATTATGGTGTTGATGGTCTCTCCCAAGTCTTTGCGGACTTTAGATCTGCAATAGCAATCAAAATTCTGGCTGTGAATTCCATGCCAGAGATTGCTAAGATGGCTGACAAATTTGAGCACCTAATGGCTGCCAATATCGCCATCCCCAAACTAGTGCAGGCAATGATTCTACTCACTGCAATGCCACATGAGTATGATTCTCTGTCCACCAAGGTCCTTAACACAACCGCTACTAGAGCCTTGACATTTAAACATGTCAAGGACTCTATTGTCGCTGAAGCCTCATGGTGCACAGCAGTTGGGAAGCCCACTGGCCCACCTCAGGCCACCAAGCTTTCTGCTGTCAAACGCAAAGGGGGAAACCCCAAATGACAGCCTCAAAACAACAATGGAGATTCATCCTAAAAACATGGACAATGTGGGGACAGAAAGACTAAAGAGGAAAAGCCAAAGGAGAAACATACCCACCTTGCCTCCAATGCCTTTACCACCATAAATGGTAATGGCACCATCATACCACCGATGCCACTCATTCAGCGCATCAAGAAGCATGAACATACTCCCACAAGGGATCCTCGCTGCTGACTGCCTGCACAGGCATATATGGGTGCAGCCTCTACCTCTCATTCAGTCTACACTGAATATCAGCAAGCTTGAGACACCCTCGAGCAAATGAATCTCCCATGCAGTGCAAAAAATCTGCGACCACTGGAAGAGCACCTAATGGTGCGAGAAGGTAAAAGGAGGAGGATTGAACCAGAACTGAAGATCGTGGAGGTAGAAGACAATAGCATCTCCCTTGGATCGGAATCTGCAGTCTCTGATGAGGAAGTATGGAAAGCCGTCAATGTAATGCTCATCAATGAACTGCTTGAAACAGGAACATATGATGAAAGGTCAGTACTTTTCTCTGCCACAAGCACAAATATTAATATTCCAATGATCACAGCGAACTTTTCATGTGAAATTTTACTGCTACTAAATGTATCATGGAACAATTTACATCTTAATATATGTGTTATGTGTGCAAATGGAAATTGTAAGAAAGGTGCTGACTGGATCATGGATTCAGGCACATCAAAACACTTCACTGGTGAAATAAAAGATTTTGCTTCTTATGAGCTTTTACCGAGAAAGGACTCTACCCTGGTTCAAACAGCCATGGGTACTACTTATATAGTAGGGAAAGGAGCAGTTTTCATTAGACATCAGGTAGTATGTCACAGGAAGTCAGAGACACATGAAATGTGATTATACCCCGTCTACTACATACCCAACTGTAATGCTTGATTACTGTCAATGGGCATCTTCTTACAAGACGGAAGTGATGTGCATGGTTCCTCTGCACACATTTCATTTTTCAAGCAAGGAAACCCAATTATGGATAGCATCCCTCTTATGAAACATGACATGATTTATTAAGCTCAGACTCATATATTGAGCACCAAAAGAATCAATGTCACAATGATGTACGTTGCAGACTACTCGACTTGGCATAGGCGACTTGGACACTTGTCCAAAGAGGTGCTAGGGAAGATGCCTAATAGCACCATAAAATTCCTGACGAATTTAATTATTCCTAAAGACAAAATTATATGTCCAGGGTGTGCTGAAGGCAAAATGACCTCAAAATCTTTTCCTGAATCAGATTCACATGCAGAAAGACCCTTTGAATTAATACATTCTGATCTGAAGGAACTCCCAGTACTATCGTACTATAAATATAAATACTTTATTGTATTTCTGGATGACAAGACATCACATATCAGGGTCCAATGCCTTAAAAAGAAATCTGACACTGCTGTGGCCATCAGAAAATTTCGGGCAGTGGCTTTGACCCAGTATGGCACTACAACCAAGCACTGGCATGTTGATCCAGGGGGGGAGTTCAAAGATTATGAGTTACAAAATGTGCTCAAGGATTTTGGCATCAAAATAGAGATGTCTGCACCCCATGTTCACCAACAGAATGGGCACGCAGAGCATGCCATAAGCACAATAATGGAAAAGTCGCAAACTCTGCGATTTACCACTTGTCTACCACAATCATGGTGGGAATTTTGCATTGAACATGCAACACACCTATACAACTGATCCCTGATAAGGTGCCTGAAATGGCTGACACTAGTTGAGGACCTGACAAAGGTCTGCCCAGTTCTAAACAATTTGAAGGTTTTTGGTTGCGGTGCTTATGTCTATCTACCCAAGGAGAAATGTCCAACCACATTAGCTCCTTGATCGGAGTTAATGACATACCTTGGATTAGAACATGGCATTAAAGCATACCATTTCATGTGACATAGTGGCGCAATATTCATTGGTGCTACAGCAATATTTGATGAAACATTGTTCCTATGCTGTCCCAGAGCTAAAACTCCCGCCAAGACAGACCTTGGTAATTTCCCACCTCCAGAACCAGAAGATGATGACCACTCATCTGGAATGAATGGCGATGATTCTATACCACCACAAAATCTGCCCCTTCCTCCTTCATCAGAAAATAATGATGATGATGTACCAAGTGAGCAAAAGCTGCATGATAATGTGACTGATGCTCCTCCTCTGCTGCCTCCAGTAATCACTGAGGACTTTCGCCCAAGACGTGATGATCAACAGGAATGGCAGCAATTGCCCTGTCGATCAGGCAGGCAGAGGAACATCCCAAACCATCCCAGCAATACCTATGGAGAGAAGCGACTCCCCTCTGACATAGAGAGGGACATTGCACATGATCGATATTGGAAGAGATCTGTGGGTCAAGATTCAGATCATAACCAAACATGACCACAATCTCAACAGAAAGAACCGGTTGCTGGACTGAGTTCAGCACCCCATGAGAGTGTGCCCGATTCCAATGATCAAGAACATGATCACCCAATGGGGGAACCAGACGAAGCAGGTTCTATTAAAAAGATAACCAAGGAAGGTGGAGATAAGCTTATTCGCTGGCTGTTGTCAAAAGCAGTGAAACCATCAAGTAAAATAAGCCAAGTTCCAAACCAATTTCACAATATTGCATGCCTACCACAGCAGCAGCAATGTGAGTGGCAACAAGCTTGTCATGAAGAATTAGAGGCTCTTTGTAAGAGACAAGTCTATGACATCGTCGATCTTCCACATGATCAAAAAAAATCAAAAATAGATGGGTTTTCTTTGTGAAATCAGATGGAAGAAAATGAGCCAGACTCATGGCCAAAGGCTTTTCACAAGTCAAAGGTGTTGACTTTGATGAGATTTTCTCACCAGTAGTCCACTATGAGACCGTTGATGTTACTCGACCTGGAAACCTAGCAAAAACCTGTTAAAAGCCTTATGTAGTATAACTCAGGCTAGAGGAAGGGTGCAAGTCAGTACTAAATATCACTGCTAATACCAAAATGTTGTTTTAGTGATGCAAAATAGTAAGGATGTAATGAATAGCCTTTTTAAAGTGTGAAGATGTTTGAAGATGTTCGAAATTGGTCCAAAGACGTGCGAAGTAGTTCGAAATAGATTCAAATGGGTTCAAGTTGTTCAGGTGAGTTCGAGGGGGTTCGAAGGTGTTCGACTGGTGTCAATATATGTTTTGACAAATGAATATAGCAGTTATGAGCTGGGTTTTTAGTGATGATAGGCAATGACAAGTTGAGAATGAATATGAAAGTTCGAGGAAGTTCACAATATTTCACAGAACTTCAGAGATACGATGTGAGGTAAGACTCAAGAGAACTGCTCTTAAATCCGACTATAGTGGAGAGGGTAACTGGTTCCCTATTTTTCCAAGTAACTAGTACAAGTTTATATACAGTTTTAAAGAGATAGTACTGAAAAGGGAAGTAAAACATGTGTAAAACATGAGGCAATATATCATACAACGAGGACTTTGTAGATCAAAAATAAATGAGAAATGATAAATAATTGAAACATATGTGTCCCCATATGGTAAAAGTACTTATCTTTTGCTGCAATATATCATCGAAACATAAAAAATGCTATTATCACATCCTAATTTTTTGGTAGTCTCTCCTCGTATCTGGTAGTGCTTGATATGCGATGGAATAACCTGCTCTGGTTGTGCAGCATGTATCAAAAGTGTTTCATGACAGCTATATGGTGGCCAAAGTCGTTCAAAATACTGCGAAGTCACTCAAAGTGTCGCAAAATAATTTGAAAGCATTTGAAATAGTTCAAAGTCAACCAAAATAGTGCAAAATAGTGTGAAAATGATTCAACGTCAATTTTGTGGCATTTGTAGTGATTTTGGAGTGCATGTCATAATGTGTTGATACAAGTGGAAAGCTTCTCCAGAGCTTATAGCACATAGTGGACCTATCATCCTTCCCCTTACTGAATTCCTAACTGTCCCAGTTAGCCATTTGAAGTCACATGTGAAATGTGTGATTGGGGTGAGGAAATTAGCAAGGTTCAATATATTGCTCATTCTTCCACGTCACCTCCTACATTCATCAACTCTTACTTCATGTCTCTCCTCATCAAACTCAATGCCAAAGTTCTCGAATACACAAAATCGATGCCCGAGTGTGGCATCGCTGAGGACTCGGATTTCAAACTGTGGGGGAAGGGTTTTTGTGTGAAAATGGTACATCTGTCGCTGATCCATTCATAGTTAAAGATGCTAAAATGTTTCGTGTAGGCAGAATACGATGAACTCACCAAAGATCTTGGTGAAGAATGCAATGCAGCTGTTCAAAAGCTCATGGACAAAGTATTCAAGCTGTATAAACTGATGGTGTGATGCGAATGGATTCCATGGGGCAGAGAGCTATTGTTCATAGATTTAGCTGAGGAGGTAGAATGCAGAAGAAGGGAGGAGGAAGAAAAATGGGCTAGAGAGGAACAGGAGGAGGCAAAGAGGGCAGAAATCGAGGGTCGGAGGAGGGCCTTGGCAGATGCTCAAAATGTGGCTCTTGCTGCATTTTGTGCAAAGACGATTTTGAAGGAGGATTTGAAAAGGCAGAGTGTGAGGTTTGAGGCTGAATTAAAGGCGATCAAAAGGGTGGAGGGAAGTGGGGACAACAAAAATGAGGAGGAAGACAAGCTGCCTGTGGTGAGGGTGGCAAAGTGAAAGGTGGTTGAGGTCAAGAGCAAAGAGGGTGAGGCAGAGGAGGTTGCGGGGGTAGAGGCTGCAAAGCGGGTGCAAGTCAAAACAAGCGAGTTGCTTGATTTCAAAGGTCCAGTAAGTGTTTTCTCTTATGTTCGAAGATTTTTCATGCAGCTAATCACTTTCATAGTGCGATCAGTGTGCTGGGTTCAAGTCCCAGCTGCAGTGTGTTGTTAGGAAGGGTGCTGCAAAATGTTCGAAATGCACCCAGGAGGTGCAAGGCTGTTACTGGGTGGGGTTGTCCAGGTGAGGCCTTCGAAAAGGCAAAGCAAAGAAGTTTGTCAGTGCGAAACGAGATTCACACCCCAGACAAGGTATGAAAAATATTTGAGAGTATTTCAAAAGGCTTACTAACTGGTTTTCGAACTTTGTAGTGCATCGAATTCGTGTCATTGGCCCTTTTGAAGATGGCGAGCAAGTCACAGGGCCATCCAAGCCATCAATGCCCAAATCAAAACAGAAAAGGCAATCGTTGAAGGGCAAGGCGAGGGAGGTACAAGTTGTCGAAGGGGACAAAGGGGTTGATAATGCATGGGTTGTGCGCTGCAGCTTGATCACTGTGAAATTGGCACAGAAAAAATTCGAGATGGAGGTATTGGAGATAGAGGCATTGGAGGAGATCTTGGAAGAGTAGAACTTTTTGTTTCTGTTGCTCTATTTCAAATTATCTTTAAATGTCTTTTGGAAAGTAAGGTGAAGAAGAAATGAAGATATAACAAAAAAAATAACTTTTAGGGAGAGGCTTAGTAGTTCATCATAGCTGAAAAACCCTTTGGAGTTTGCATGACCATGCTATGATGTGATATCGTGACTTGTATCATATACTAGAGGCAATGAAAATCTTTGTAAGTAATTGCAAAAAAGAAAAGGGAGGATAATTATTCATTTTCGATGTCCTGAAAATCTTCGAAGGTATCTTCATCAAAGTTCAAACTTGTTCGAAGTTGTTCAAGGCACTTGGAGTTGATATCGAGGAATTTTGGTGGTAGGGAAATTGACTTTTGAGTGAAGTATGGTAGCAGACGAAATGCGGCAATAGGTCTATGTAGTACTGACCCATTGAGTTTGCAGAGAATATAAGCCCCCCCATAATTTCGTTGGATAACAATAAGAGGGCCAACATATTGGGGTTTCATCTTGCGATTGAGGGACTTCTCGATTTGCATGTTTTGAAGTAGCACTAAATCTCCTTTCGCAAAGTTGTAGTTGCACATCATATGTTTGTGAGCAAGTTTGAAGCACTTTGCAGCTTCAATTTGGGACACATAGACCTTCGAATATAACAGTTCGAGCTCATTAGATTGTTTTTGTAGCACTATGGCTCATTGAGCTATAAGATCAGTTTTCGATAAAATTGAATCGGGTGGTGGTTGTAAGTATGTTGCTTCAGAGATGTCGAGGGGTATTAGAGAGAACAACCCATGCTTTTACAAACCATGACTCATTCTGCCCAAAATACTGAGTGTGCCCCTGCTGACGATTTCGCTTGTTCTCTATTGACAGCTTTAAATAATGATTGTTGAACATCAAAATGGGCTCGTTCAATGAGTCTGTTGGCCCATAAATTATAACCGTTAATTCAAATATGGTTAATATGATATCACTTCGCAAGATATTCCATAGCTGTGATAAATGCAGCACCATTGTTGGTTATGATTTTGTTGGTGAGCCCCATCGACAAATAGTGTCTTCGAAGATCCAATCACCCAGAGGCATGACATTTTCACATCGAAGTTTTCCCCATTCTGGATAGGTCATTAGTGAGCATCGCCCTTGTATGATGTATTTAAATCCATTCAAAGGCAGCATTTGCATTGTGTTGATATAGACTTTGCCGAAAAGGGGTGCTGGAGTGGCGACTGTGGGCAGAATTAGAACATTTTGCATCTGTCAAATTTGGCATAGGTGGCAGGTTCGAATATACCATGCGATGTCAGATTTCATGTTTGGCCACCAAAATTGAAGGGCGATAACTGATTTAGTAGCAGAAACCATTTTGTGTCCGATGTCATCCTGAGCTGCGCGAATGATGTTGAGACAACGTTCTGGAGGAGCAACAATTTTGTGAGCTCCTTGGGAGTCTTTTCTCCATAGTTTTCCTGAGTCTAAAAAGAATTCAGTGCAATATCGAATAAAGGTAGTGTATTCTGGGTCTGATAGATCAGGGGGTCACACCAAGTCATGTAACCATTTTCGAATGCGAAGTAACCTCTCGTCATTCATTTTTGTGTTATTTGATCATGGGACATCATTATAGGTGAGATCCTCCCCCTTACTAAAATTCGAAGAGAGGGAGAAGGTCAAAATTCGATGTGAAGTAAATGGTTGGGTTGTAATAGGATTTATTTGATGTATGAAACCGTGAAGGCGGTCGATCCAGTCTCCAAAATTATCTTCATTGTCAAGCTGAACATCTCCGTCTTGTGGGGGGCATCTCGAAAGTCCGTCAGGACCATGGTGTGTCCCTGCAATGTGGACTAATGTAAAGTGAAAGGTTAGGATGGATACAATCCATTGATTGATGCTAGCGCTAGGTGCAATATCAGGATTCGAGAGCATGCCTTTGATATATCATGCATCAACTTTGACGATAAGCCTTCGAACTCTTATTAGGTACAATTGTAGTGCTCCAAGAGCACGATATAGACCGTAAAGTTCGAGTTTTGGCTGTGAAAATCGGGATTCGTGGTCATCAAGCATAATTGATCTGAATCAACTATAATATTGTTTTCGAGGGTTTTCGGGATCGCATTGAGCAGGAAAGAAACCAATAGCGATGTTCAAAGTGTCAACTGATAGGATTACCAGGGCTGAAGATGAGTAATCAATAGCTCAAATTGCTGGGGAATTGATTAGAGCTGCTTTCAAATCTTCTTGGGCTGCTATTTGTTCTGCTCCAAATTTGAAAGGTACATCTTCTCAAGTGAGTTGGATCAGTGCTGCAGCTCGTTGAGCAAAATTTCCGATAAAGATATGACAAACTCCAATGGTTCCTAGGAACGCTTTGACTTCGGTAAGGCTTCAACATGGTCCCCACTTGCTAACAGCTGCGATTCGAGTAGGGTCAGCCATACGACCTTCGATATTGCATTGATGCCCTAAAACAATTATTTTGGGGATGCAAAGATAGAGTTTCAGACCTGAAAATGTTCCTCTGCAATACTTCATGTGCTGGACTATCCGATTTAAATTTTCGAAATGCTCCCAGACAAAGCATCGAATAGCTGGATTCTCGGGAATTGTTTTGTAGGATCCACTGATTGTTCTATATTCCGATTTCGGATCTTTAACCAGTGTGTCGTCAATGTAAGGGATGGTGATATGAGGAATTTTGGGCTGTAGAATAAATGTCACATCGTCATGTAAGATAGGGACAGAATTTGTCCAACCCATGGGTAGGGTAATGATGCGAAGTGCTCCAAACAGTGTCTGAAACATTGTCAGATTGCGAGATGATTCTGCAATTTTCCTTTCATTGAATGCCACATAGAGATCCAACATTCCTCTGCATGATCATCCCCCAAATTGTTCTGCTAAATGTTCAGGTATTGGTACGATGCCTGAGTGCTGGATCATTACTTGGTTAAGCAGTTCGAGACTGGACAATTCGAAGCAATTTCGCATCCTTTTTCATGATGCAAAACCATCGTGATCAGTACGAAGAGTTCTATGGTTTGTATACTCCTGCTTCTATCTTCTTTTTCAGCATCTCGCATATCTGTTCATACAAACCTGGAGGTATAGGAATGTTTCACTCAACCCATGGAGTGTGAGGAATGACAGGGAACTCTATAGGAAAAAAAAAGTCAGAGTGAAAGCTTTCTTGCTCTTGTTCTGTCCACGCAAAAGCTGTTTCCTGATTTCAAATAAAATCGTGCATAAGTTTTCATTCCTCTGGCCATAGGAAATTGCCAGGATGATTCTTGTCAATAATAGCTTTATGTTCAAGTGTATATCACAAAGTGGGGATAAACGATGGTGGATGAGGATTTAATTTTGGCATGTTTTTGAGAGGGTCACCAGTAATTGTTTGAATAATGCGAAATCGGTCGGGTAGCTCGGTAATAACTGGGAGAATTTTTTGTGTGACAGGTTTGTATTTCTTTTTTGAAGCTGCAAAAATTGGATATGAGAAATTGATGATAGGCATAGAAGGCGTAGACATTGCCATCGAGGTCGATAAATATGTTTCGTATTGGTGACTGACTGTTAAATATAAATTTGCAAGGATCGAAGAATGAGAAATGGATTTCGAGGAGTTCGAGGACTCCATATCGGGAATATTCGCAGTGCATTCGATATTGATAGATAAGTTAGAGGGATCAAATGAGATAATAAAAGCACACTGGTCAATGTCCAAAATTTCATCCTCTAGTTGTGAAAATCCTTTCGACGGTGATTAAAACGGGGAATCGTGGGGATTGCACATGATCATGTCGAATTAGAATCATATATCGTAATTGTCTGAGCCTCTTTCCTGTAGTTTTTAACAGTGCTTTCAGTCAGCACATCAAATGGTCGACCAAGTAAGATATCATAGGCTAGGTCACGAATTATGTGAATTTTCATGAACAGCATAATACTCCCCACTTTGCAAGGCACATTTTGTGCTAAACCCAAACTTTCGTCAATGCCTCCATTAGCCGATTGGAGTGGAATGTGGATTGAAGGATTGTAAGCGAGGCCAAGTTCATGGCAAATTTCTTCGGACATTGCAATAATCGAAGAGCTGGGGTTTACGATACTTTCTACTGGATTTCTTTCATTGACATTCATAATAATTGACCTAATTGAATAGGATTCCTTTGCAGCGATGAAGGGTTCAGGAATATCGCCAGGTCGAAGACTGTTAATATAAGTTTTGAATGGATCATCAATTATGAAAATTTCATCATTGAGCAGATTCATGGCATTATTTCCTTCGGACTGCTGAATTTGACATGGAGTGACCTGTTCCTTCCATTTTGTACCAACTTTGGGTGATAGAGACAGCAATTCCTTGGGCTTTAGTGTAATAATTGGCGTCTTCATCAAACGAGTGAAAACATCTTCTGTGATTTTATCCTTTTGAATTGGTGCTTGGGTATGGTGCGAAGGACCATCTTTGCCTTTACCTTTCGCAGTTGATCCAAAGTTTCGTTCAAGTGGTGGTAGGTACAAATTTTCTTTTGTAGCAGTGTAAGGATGAATAACAGGCTGCAAAGTTGTTTCTGAAGTCGAAGATGATGCTGAAGTCGAGGTTGGTAGGTTTGTTGCTGTGGACGAGATGGATGATGCAGGTACTTGTGGAGTCAGTTGTTTGACTGCTGCAGTGTTTGAGGAGACTGAAGGTTGAGAGACAGGGACTGTTGGTATGCTCGAATTAGTTTTAGCAAAGGCCCTACCACTTCGTAAAGCATATATCTCTTGTTCGAGCTTTGTGATGTAATCTTCAGGTGTCGCAGATTGTTTGGAAACCTGGTAGATGCCCCTAGGTGGTGTCAAAGTAACCATTGAGGATGCGATGTTGTACATGAGCAATTATGCAGTTGTATTCGAAGGATTTCGTCGAGTCCATTCATTGATTCTGTCTTTGATAAAGTGACCAGGAATGTTTCAAGGGGTGAACTGTCCATTTGGAAGCACGATTTTTCCTTCGTTGTTCTTTTTACACTTTCCTTCATTGATATAGGCTTGGCAAACCAAGCAGTCACTAATGAAATGACCGGTGAGTCCACAAAAGACACAAGCTAAATTTTCGAGCTGGTCCAAGCAAAATCCACTGTTAGTTCGAGGAGGATTAGTGGGTTTTGAACCTGCTAAAGCTGTGATGAGTGTGGTTGTGAATTTTTCGAGGATCGCTGATAAGTCTTCCAATTTAATCTGTGTCAAAGATGTCAAAGTCAGTGCCGATGTTTCTGAAGACTGTAATGATGCTGAATTCGAGCTAATTGACCCTGCTAAAACAAATTTCGCTGCCACATGAATGTCATCAAGTGTGTAGGCATCATCCAAATAGTGGTCGGGAAATTTAAGTTCAAGTCATTGTGCAATTCATAACCATAAACCTGGTTGAAAACCTCGAACAAATGCTCTACTTTGTTCTGCCTCCAAAATTCGGCCTTTAGAGAGTAGGAACTTCATAATGTTGTAGAAAGACCTGTAATATAATCCTAAATCGCTCGTGTTATAGATACCCATCCGAAGTTGTTTGCCAACGAGTTTGTCCATGTCCAAAATCGACCATTTTTGATCATCTTCAGAACCAGGATATAGTCTGTGGATTGCAATGTGAAAATCATAAAATGAAGTGCTGGTTTTGTATTCAGAAATTGATTCCCAGAGTTTGGACGTATCGATATCGACATTTCGACAGGTGTGCTTCTTCATAAGTTCAGGATCCATAACATTACAGTTGATAAAGAGTATTTCGAGCTCATTAAAGTATCGACGTAACTCTCAAGGTTGAGTAGGGTCGAATTTAGCTGCTGTGGAATGTCCACGAGCTGGCATTGTTGTTTGGGTGGCCATAGATGTACCGATTCGAGGAGTTAGAACCTGAGTGAAGGATGGTAGATGTGTCGAAGTAGCTGGAATGATAAATGATGTAGTAGACGATGAGGAAGAAGAGGAAAACAAGGTTGGGGATGAGGAAATAGGTGAAGGAAACAGACCACGATGTGTGGATTCGGCATCAGAGACAGGTATTAGGATATCCCCTGATTGTTCGAGAGATTCGAAGGCCTGGCGAGTCTCGATTCTAAGGTTTCAAGCTTGTGTTGGCCTAAGCCAAGAGATTCGAGGTGGATTAGGCAATGAAATGATTTAGAAACCCCTCATAGTGGGCTCCAAAATGATGTTACTCAACCTGGAAACCTAGCAAAAAACTGTTAAAAGCCTTATGTAGTATAACTCAGGCTAGAGGAAGGGTGCGAGTCAGTACTAAATATCACCGCTAATACCAAAATGTTGTTTTAGTGATGTGAAATAGTAAGGATGTGACGAATAGCCTTTTTAAAGCATATGAAGATGTTTGAAGATGTTTGAAATTGGTCTGAAGATGTGTGCAGTAGTTCGAAATAGATTCAAATGGGTTCGAAGTTGTTCGGGTGAGTTCGAGGGGGTTCAAAGGTGTTTGACTGGTGTCAATATATGTTTTGACAAATGAATATAGCAGTTATGAGCTGGGTTTTTAGTGACAATAGGTGATGACGAGTTGAGAATGAATATGAAAGTTTGAGGAAGTTCACGATATTTCGCAGAACTTCAGAGATACGACGCGAGGTAAGACTCAAGAGAACTGCTCTTAAATCCGACTATAGTGGAGAGGGTAACTGGTTCCCTATTTTTCCAAGTAACTAGTACAAGTTTATATACAGTTTTGAAGAGATAGTACTGAAAAGGGAAGTAAAACATGTGTAAAACATGAGGCAATATATCATACAATGAGGACTTTGTAGATCAAAAATAAATGAGAAATGATAAATAATTGAAACATATGTGTCCCCATATGGTAAAAGTACTTATCTTTTGCTGCAATATATCATCGAAACATGAAAAACACTATTATTGCATCCTAATTCTTTTAGTCTCTCCTCATGTCTGGTAGTGCTTGATATGCGATGGAATAACCTGTTCCAGTTGTGCAGCATGTATCGAAAGTGTTTCATGACAGCTATACAGTGGCTGAAGTCATTCGAAATACTGTGAAGTCACTCGAAGTGTCGCAAAATAATTTGAAAGCATTTGAAATAGTTTGAAGTCAACCAAAATAGTGTGAAATAGTGCAAAAATGATTCAATGTCAATTTCATGGCGTTTGTAGTGATTTTGGAGTGCATGTCATAATGTGTCGATATGAGTGAAAAGCTTCTTCAGAGCTTATAGCATGTAGTGGATCTATCACCGTATGCCTCATGTCTGCACTTGCATCTCTAGAAGGCATGTATATGACTGGTCTGGATGTAAAAACTGCATTCTTATATGGCAAACTAGAAGAGGAGATCTATATGGATCAACCTGAGGGTTTCAGACTTGAGAGAAAAGAGTGCAAAGTAATGCGCTTACACTGAGCATTGTATGGCCTTAAACAGGCCTTACTAGCATGGCGGAAAGAGCTAGAGGCATTTATGTGCATCATTGGGTTTGTGCGCGCCAGCTCCGATGCTGGCATTTTCATACACAAAGATCCTAAGACAGGCAGCATTGTTATTGCACTGGTCTATGTTGATGATGGCTTGTTCCTGGGGAAGAACAAGAAACTTGTGGATGAAAAGAAGAATGCTTGTCTAAAGCATTGGGAGTGCCATAGTACTGAAAAAGTCACAGAATTCTTAGGCATGCATGTCACCCAGACTGCAAGCAAAGTCAAACTCGATCAAACTGAATATCTTGCCAAAGTGCTCAAGAGGTTTGAGATGACAAATGCCAAAGCGCTCAAGAGGTTTGAGATGACAAATGCCAAAGCTTCCCCACCCCACTCCCGACTAGTTACAAACCATCGGAAAACACAGCAACACCAAATGCAGTGCTTAGATCAAAATATCAATCTGTGATCAGATCTTTATTATATCTGATGCTCGGAACATGACCTGATATCGCTTATGTGGTAATCAAAATGTCACAATTCTCAGCTAATCCTAGCGAAGAACATCTAGACAAAGTGATGTACATCATGCGCTATCTGGTGGGAACCCAGAAATATAACATAGTCTACAATGGAGAGAAATCTGAAGGGCTACAGGCCTTTACAGATTCTGATTGGGCAGCTGACACTGTCAAATGCCGATGTACAATGGGTTACTTTGCTACTCTAGTGAGTGGCATTGTATGCTGGCAGTCCCATTTACAAAAAACTGTAGCACTGTCATCCACAGAAGCTGAATATATGGCTCTCTCTGACACTTGTCGACAGATAGTGTGGATAGAGTCCTTATTCCAGGAACCTGGATATGTACTGAAGTGTGTACCAATCTGCACTGATAATCAGACATCCATCTTTATCGGATCAAATCCAGTTTAGGAAAGAAGGACTAAACATATAGACATTCACTACTACTATACCTACGAATGCATAGAAAATGACAAAGTCACAGTCGTTTTCATTCCTGGAAGTGATAATCCGGCTGACATGTTCACAAAGAACCTTGGTGCCATTCTATTCAGGAAATTTAGAGACTCTCTCAGAATTACTTTCAAGATTCAAACTTAGCTGCTTAGAGCACTGTACAGTTTGAGGGGGGATGTTGAAATTAAACTCCGATGCATACTGCATACCTGAGGCAATGCATGCAGCACACACATGTTACTGCGCTTACTGCACATACATGTGGTAAACACATTCCTGAGTCATGTGACATCCTTACTATTATGTATATAAGGAGAACCTGTACCATAGTAGATATACAGTGTTCTTACCTCTGCTAAACCCTAGCTCTAAGACTTACTAAACCCCAGGTAGGTTATAAGGAACATGTTGTCTCTTCCTCTGTGCAGCATGTGTAGTCTGCTCCAACAATCAACTCTACATATCCAGGCATAGAGCAGGGGAACAAGCCAGATCAGTACTATTTGGATAGGACCATTCTCTCCTGCACAAATGACAATGTCGATGTTATCAACTCTCTTCTCCTTACCAGATTTCCTGGACCAGAGCATGTCTTCAACAGTGCTGATACAGTCTCATTCAGAGAGCAGGAGTTAAACAACTACCAGCCATATCCTGCAGAGTATCTAAACTCTATCAAAGCAAGTGGCCTTCCTCTCTCCAGGCTGGCACTTAAGATAGGCTGTCCTCTCATGCTTCTACGCAATCTGGATGTCACCATGGGTCTTTGCAATGGAACTCAACTTATCCTTCTTGAAGCCAGACCACGTGTATTGAAGTGCAGGATCATCAGTGGAGATGCACAGTTTGCAGGAAATATCATTTTCATTCCTCGGATCACATTGGAGCCTTCACCAGAGAGCTTGCCATTACCACTTCATCGTCATCAATTTCCAGTTCGCTTGGCATTTGCCATGACTATCAACAAGTCACAAGGCCAATTGGTATCCGATGTTGGCTTGGACTTGCAGACATCAGTGTTCTCACATGGGCAGCTATATGTGGCACTATCAAGGTGTACATCTGGAGAAAAGATCAAGGTGCTGTTGAATGAAAACAATGGAAATAACAGAACTGCCAATGTGGTATACAAGGAAGTGTTGAATGGAGTTGTTTAGCAAAGGTGAGTAACTTGAAAGATTATTTACAAGAATTGGAAACTAATATAGATATCAAGATAGACATGGATTTAGAATTAGAATTAGAATTAGAATTAGATTTGGATTGTACTTGGATTGAATCAAATGGTTGAAAAATTTACTGTGAGAAGACTTTAGGGCAGGTTAGTAAACCTTGGTGTGTATTCAATAACAAGCCAATAAAAGTTTGTAATAATGTCAATAACAGTTTGTAATGATGTCAATAACAAGTCAATATAAGTTTGTAATAATGTCAATAACACCTTAATACAAGTCAGTAACAAGTTAATATGGGTTTGTAATAAAGTCAATAACAAATCAATAACAGGTCAATACAAGTTTGTAATGATGTCAATAACAAGCCAATACATGTTTGTAATATTGTCAATAACACCTTAACACAAGTCAGTACATTCCTCGACACATTTACAAGAAGTCCATCACACCCATATCACCTTCAAATGATGATTTAAATGATGCCCATTCCCAATTGATCCATCACTGTTGGAAGGCAACACCACTTCCACTCAAGAAAGATTGCAATATCCTAAATATTGCTGACTGTCCAGGTGAACTCAGACAGATGATCCTATAGTGAAGGCATTAGGACTGTCAACAGTTGGATTGGCATCAGGATCAGCAATGGTAGTATCAGCCATGGTAGGATTGGCAGCAGTAGGATTGGCAGCAGTAGGATTGCCAGACATACAATGGGCAGCAGTAGGATTGCCAGACATACAATTGGCAGTTGTAGAATCAGCAGACATACAATTGACCACATTCTTAATATGTCTAGTGTGGTACAGCAAGAATTGAATAGTGCATTTATTTGTTACTATAGTACATACATATATATACATAGAATTGTCCACTGAACCATGCCTGTGCAACATTCATCACATAGTGCAGTCCCAGCTGCCTAATGCTGATACTACTGCCACTGCCTTATGCCAATGCCACTGCAGCCCTATTGGGTTGCTGACCAGTATGATAACCCAATTTTGCAGGCCTGCACACTGCAATAAATGAATTATTGCATAAACACGGCTTTTACTGAATTTATCATACACCAATTTGCATGCAGAATCCATGCAGACTACACATGAATTACTACATAAATGACATTAATTTCCAATCAGCCATACCTGTAATTCCAATCTTGATCCTGATCCTGGTGAGGCCGCTGCCACTGCTATTCCCATTGCCATTGCTGCTGCCTGAAACTATTTCATAGGCTACTGATGTCTGTATTAAATGTATTACTCTTTGGTGTAGCAACCATTGTAATAGTGTATTTATTTGTTACTATAGTAGGTACACATATATATATTAGAGCATTCGACACCATCCACCACACCCATATCATTCGATACATTGCAGCTTACCTATGTGATTTTGGGCAGTGCAATCACATGCAAGGGGGTGGCAGAATGGAACTCCCAAACTGTGGATAGGGGAGGGTCTGGCCGGAGGCCAAAAAAAAAAGATCTGGAGCTCAAATCAGGCTCTCCACTACCATTTGAGCAGATCTATTACTCTTTTTATGCTTCAGAAGTATCCAATGTAGTCTGAAGCTCCAAGTAGACAGTTAATACCTAATAGTTACTAGATAGAAGGATTTTTTTCCCAGCATTTATTCAACACATTGAATATGCCAAAGAAAAGGTACTTATTTATATAATTAAGCATTTGAACATATGGGCTAATGGGGAAAGTAGCAAATCCAACAAGTTCACTGAGGAGAGCACATTACAATGTCCAGAATGTACTGCAGACATTCATGTTAAGGACCAGTGGCAGAAAGAATTTTGACATTCATAAAGGATCAGCCGTCACCAGGAACAAGCAAAATTCCACCTCCTCATCTCATCAAATTGAGCATCCTGGGCATGATTCAAGTCTTCCTGACACATTCATTGCATCACATGTTTAGTTGGACTTGTTCATAGAAACTCACAGGGGTCATGTGCATAAGGCTCACATGTTCCAGCTGAATGCATGTATATGTGGCTCAGAAGTCTCTAAGGTGGAAATCAAGGAAGGTGACACTGTGATGCAGTGCAAAGTGCCAGGATGCAAGACACAATGGGTCAGTACATTATTTTGACAAGGTTTCTGTTTTACTTGCTAACTAGCTTTTATCCTCAGTACCATCATGCATGTATGTCATATGATTTCGCTCCAAGAAATTGGACATTGTTAAGGTTCAAGATTGCTACTACAAAATCAGGACTTGGTCAGGAATACCCTGGACTTCCAGTCAGACCCAGTCATCAGTGTTCGGAGGTGTTCAGGGGTTCCAGGCAGAATCCACCGGGCTGTAGCATGCCAGGTGAAAAGGGGCCAGAGAGGACTTGGCTTCAACTTATAAGAAGTTGCACCCTTCTCCTCATCAGTTGTCCAATTTCAGTTGGGAAGTGTGTGGATGTCTGATGGGTTTCTGGATGGAGGGCAAAGGTAGAATGAAGCAGAGGTTATGAAGTGATTAAGTCAAGAGGAGTCAAAAGATTAAAGGTTTGGTTTAGGAATGAGTCAAGGATGATTAAGGGTTGATATTAGGCAAGATACAAGCAATAGACAATGTAATGCACAGGTATGAGTACAATTACAAGTACAAGTAATTTGCAAACTGGAGACTAAGGCTAAGCTACAGGCACTTAAATAATGAGGGCCTGAAGAATAAGGGTGATGATACTTGACCTAAAAACCTAACAAAAACCTGTTAAAAGGCTTAGGAAGTATAACACAGGCTAGAGGAAGAGTGCGAGTTGGTACTAAATATCACTGCTGATACCCAAACATTGTGTTTAGTGATGTGAAATGGTAAGGGCTGAGGCGAATAGTCTTTAAAGGCATACGAAGAGGTTCAAAAGAGGTTGAAATAGGTTCGAATATGTGTGAAAGAGTTTGAAAAAGGTTCAAAGAGGTTCAAAGTTGTGCGAAGTAGTTTCGAGGAATGTCAAAGTGGTTTGAAGTGGTTTGAGGTGTATCAAGAAGCAAGTATAGTGAATGTAAAGTGTTTTTCAACTGGATAGGTGATGGGCAATGAGTTGAGAGACTAATACAAAGAAGTTCACAATATTTCACAGAACTTAGAGATATGATGTGAAGATAAGACTCAAGAGAACTGCTCTTAAATCTGACGATAGTGGAGAGGGCCACTTATGTTCTGTTCCCTGTTGCTTTTCTTATCATTCTAAGTAACTAATACAAGTCTATATACAAATTGAAGAGATAGTACTCAAAAGGAAATAATAACATGTGTAAAACATGAGGCAATATATCCAACAATGAGGACTTTGTAGATTACAAAACAAATGAGAAATGATAAATAATTAAAATGTACAGTGCTCCCATATAGTAAAAGTACTTATCTTTTGCTTCAATATATCATTGAAACATAAAAACACACTTATCACATCCTAAGTCTCTCATAGTCTCTCCTTGTGTCTGGTAGTGTTCGATATGTGATGCAGTGGCTCATGCCGTATGTTTTATGTGTGTCGAAACAGTTTTAGAATATCTCTATGGCTGCCGATGTCATTCTAAGTAGTGCAAAGTCATTTGAAAATGTTCGAAGTGTTCCAAAATCATTTGAAAAGTGTTCGAAGTCAATTTTGTGGCATTCATAGTAATTCAGAGTGTGTGTCATAATGTGTAAATATGATTCAATCCTTCTTCAGACCTTATGGCATGCAGTGAACCTATCAATGGGTAATGTGGTGATAGATCCACTATGCACTATAAGGTCTGGAGAAGAATCTAACTGTATTGAGACATTACAACACACACTCTAAATCACTACAAATGCCATGAAATCGACTTTGAACACTTTTTGAACATCTTTGAACTATTTCACACTATTTCTGATGACTTCGAACTATTTTGAACCATTTTGCAACATTTCATGACACTTTGAATGACTTTGCAGCATTTTGAATGACATCAGCCACCGTATAGCTGTTTTAAAACACTTTTGATACATGCTGCACATCTGGAACAAACCATTTTGTCGCATATCAAGCACTACTGGACATGAGGAGAGACTACAAGAGACTTAGAATATGATAAGTGCAGTTTTATATCTCATTGATATATTGAAGCAAAAGATAAGTACTTTAACTATATGGGAAAACTACACATTTCAATTATTTATCATATTTCATCTGTTTCATGATCTACAAAGTCCTCATTGTTTAATATATTGCCTCATGTTTTACACATGTTATTATTTCCTTTTTAGTACTATCTCTTCAATTTGTATATAGACTTGTATTAGTTACTTAGAATCAGAAGAAAACCAATGGGGAACAGAGCACAAGTTACCCTCTCACTCATCGTCTGGTTTAAGAGCTGTTCTCTTGAGTCTTAGCTTGCATCATATCTCTAAGTTCTGCGAAATGTTGTGAACTTCTTCAAAACTATCATATTCACTCCTCATTTTATTGCCCATCACCTATCACCATTCAAAAAACACTTCACATTCACTAAACTCATTTCTCAATATACCTTGAACCTCTTCGAACTTATCCAAACTACTTTGCACATCTTCGAACTTATTCAAACTATTTTGGACATCTTTGAACCTATTTCAAACTATTTTGAACATCTTCAAACACCTTTAAAGACTCTTCGCAACATCCCTTACCATTTCGCATCACTAAACACAACATTTGGATATCAGTGGTAATATTTAGTACCAACTCACACCCTTCCTCTAGCCTGTGTTATACTTCCTAAGCCTTTTAACAGGTTTTTGTTAGGTTTCCAGGTCGAGTATCAGTGGAAGTTTACTAACAGGTCTTGGTAAGTGTCCATGACTAGAATTGGTAAGACTGTATTAGGAATAAAGTGAGTAAGCAAATGGTTACTAAGGCATGTGATGACCTGTATGATGACTAAAAGATGCTGCAGCCAGAATGCTGATGGACAAGGTTGGAAAGGAATTGAAATGAGTTCGGGAATTATTGGGAATCCAATCAGGTGAATTGGGTCTTGACAGACATGCCCTAGTTGTAAAGGTAGTAGTACTACTGCAAAGCACAAATGTGCAGTATGAGCTACTGGTTGGCACCAGTATGGATATTCGAGCTGTAGTAGTGGTCAAATGTAGTGAATAGAAGATAATAGTCAAATAATAGTTCATTGAAAACATGTCCACATAACCAAAATTACTATATATGGAAGGAGGGGGGAGGGGGTCCCCTGGCTGGCTGAAAAAAAAAATCTGAGTGGATATCGGATTTTCCTGTTTTGCCACCCCCTTGATCACATGGGTGAAGAAAGGATTGCACATGATCCTCATGCTGGGAATCTGTACTTTCCAAATCATCCAAATTATATTACTTACAGCCCTTTGCATAATTCCATGAACATCAATATTTTTTATAACAAGCCACATGATGATGTGCCTGGCCAAACAAAGTGATGGGTTATCACACTGATCATCGATAAGTGCCACCACTCACCACCCACTTCTAATGGCCTTTCATTGCTCTCAGCCATTCAGCACAACAATGTACAATGCTATTGACTGCAATAAACTAAATGCCTTCTCTGAGACACAAGATCTGCCACCTTGCTCATGATAAACCCTCTAGTGTTCTAGTGCAGTTGTCTGGAGCATATGCTTCACCCACTAGCACCTGGTCTGTGTGGTATGTGACACCTATAAAGGACATCAAGAATTCACAGAGCCTCTCCACTCATCTATAGTCATTCCCTTTTCTCTTCTCGATTGTGACATGCCCAACCGCACTACACTGAATGACCCAACCAAGGGAGTGCCCTCCATGAACTTATTGTTTTACCAATGATGGCTCCCTACTTGGCACACCCTTACCATTTGCCTGGGACACCTGGATATCTTGCAGCTTGAGCTGCACTTCAGTCAGTGGCACAACCTGCTGAGCAAGGTTCATAACATAATGCCACCTCTCCATCCTGCCACTGACAATGTTTCACAGGTGGTCAAGAAGTGGATCCTGCAGGAGATACTTCATCCTCCACTCCACATGGAGAACTCTTTGCAGATCCCCCATCATGTATGTACTTTTTATTGGATCACATCTAGTTGCCGTGGTTGATACTTGATACTGACAGTGGACAATTTCACATTTTATATTCTTGTCACCATTGAATGGACCAAGGTTCAACCCAAAGGTCGATCTTTCTAAGCAAAGAAGTTCACCGAGTTGAAGAATATGCCTGATCAGGTCAAAGTACTTGGACTACCCTGTGCCGAGTTTGCTACTGCCACCCTTACTGCTCACAACTTGCAAAATATGTATCTTCTTGGGCCTGCAAGTAGGCCTGGCATGTGCATTTGGTGGATGGGTTCTGCATGAGTTTTGTTGTTTATTTGATCTCATGTCTTCCTTGCTCAGCATTCTTATAGTGGTGGGAAGACTCAAGCACTGATTATACAAGATGATCAAGACTGGAAGATGGTCTGGGATCAACTTCATGAGCTTATAAGTTATCCCAGAAGTAAGCTCAACACAATCTGTGTTGCATTTGACCTTGATACCATGTCAGGTTTCAAGAACCACAAACAGGTATGTCACAGTACCCAATTTTTTACAGAAGGCTTATTTAGTACAGGCATCATCCCACTCATACTTACATGATGCAGACCATCTCGAACTCACGTGTGGCACACATGTAAGTTGGAGCCACACTTCTGATTGTTTTTTCTAATGTGATAAACATAGGTTCCAAACATGGACATGTTCTCAGCAAATCAAGTTGCTTTGGGACATACCATGGAGGACATCAAGCAAGCACATACATGCAAAGAACATGGGACTTGCTTTATTACTGCCAATGCCAAGCATATCCAAATGAACTGCTTTTGTCTCAAAGCATGGGGCTGAGCTATAGTAAGTCATTCACCTTTTGTTGATGACACTTCAGTAACAACACATTACCAGATTGCAAATGTTTGCCTTGCAGCTGATCCACTGCTGGAGAAACTTCTTAATGTATGGGGGGCCAATAAGCCAACACCATCTGTATCTACTAAGGCTCACTGCCACTCAGGCCCAGGTGTGCATCCACCTGACAACACCTCCAATACATCCACAACCACGATGATGCTGCTTAGCACCATGGTCCTCCTCATGACAATGATGGCCCAGAATATAACCACATCCATGTCCAAGTCATCCCATCACTTGATGCCTCCTTTCAGCCCTATTCACTCTTCTTCTCCTCCTCCCCCCATTGAAGATGAGTTTTGAGGCATTTGGTTGTGCAAAGAAGATCTCATCAGATGTCCTGTCCATGGCCTGTGACCAGCTTCAGAATGCCCACTACACCCCTGATGTCATTCATGAGGCAACCATAAGTGTTCAGCATCTTCAGGAGCTGACTGGCCTTGCAGAAGGTGAGGTCTACAGCTTAAAGAAGTTTTCTCGAGAATGGTCTGGAGAGGTAGAAGCAAAGAGGGTTTGAAGATGCTATTAGCCATCAGATTGCTTATCTCTATCATTAACTGGATCCTCTTATTCTTTTTGTACATCACTTGGTGATTTAATATTTCAATTGCTATTGCACTTTCATAGTACCAGACATCCATTTGCTATCATTTACTCTACAAAATCAATTAATTAATGTTTTACAAATAGTTACAGTCTGCAAACCATCCTTGAGCATCATTGGCTGTTATCTCTGCAACAGCTAGTGTAACTAGGTAGGCAAGCTGATCTGGCCCTGTGAAATGGTGTTTATTATGTCACAGATTGCAGAAAATGCTTCTTTAATTAGGTTGAAGTCTGGGGAATATGGAGGGAGGTATACTAAGCATGCTCCTACAAGATACTTCAAATGACCATTGCAATGAATAGCCAAAGACCTTACCACATTGATTTTCAATAAGCTTGCGAATCTCTTCATCATGATGGATGGAACAATTATCCATGACAATGACACTCCTCTTTTCAGGGTATGGGTTTAATCGTGGAGCCTTATTTCATGTCAGTGAGTCAAGACCTTGAATGGGCTACTTTATCATTACAACTCACTACTTTCTCCTGAAGAAAAGAGGAAAACCTGTCTTTCGTGACTGAGCCCTCAAAGATATCCAGGGCTACTATGCCTTTGATGGTCAGGGCTAAAAGAATTGAGTGTTGCACCTCCTAAAGGAAGCTCATACAGCGAACACATGGTTGTCCTTTTGTTGACCAGCCATGCAATTATTGGCCTGTTTTCTCATCTACAGCACTTTTATCCAGGAAAATGAACAAATCCAAATCATGATACTGCACCATCATCACCTCTCATATCATGTGCAGCTCTTCATCAGGTTCTGCAGCTTCCTTTGTGATGGACTTGTGGGTGAGATTGAGTGAAGTAAGAGCTCGTGAAATGAAAGCAATGGAGATGCCAACTCTTTATACACTTGCAAGCTTTTCTTGTATCTCATCGAGAAATAATGAAGGATTGGCAGAAACAATGGTATCGAGGTAGACTAGATCAGCTTCAGAAAGGTATGGTGGGTGACCAGTATGCCGACTAAATGGATTGTTGACTTCGCTATATTCACGATAGTTTCTGAGGACTTTTGAGACAAGGCCAACAGAGCATTCTGCACTGATGGATATATCTTGTACTGTGAGTTGGTCTTCGTAATACCATTTCACAATTCTGTGTTTGAGGTTATCTGAGATTGCTGCAGGCATTGGTACCAGCATCACCGATTATCAGTGTGACAGGACCATCACTTTGTTTGGTCAGGCACATAATCATGTGGCTTGTTATAAAAAGTATCAATGTTCACAGAATTACAGTAACTCACAAAACTGAGTCAATGTTTTGCACTTTTTAATTTATTGTTGAATAACTTCTCATTAACAACAAATACAGACAAAGTATTGTTGTACCAAATAAAGTACATTATCAGGGGTATCAAACAAACAAAGAATTATGTAATTTCAATTACAGTGCATGAAGATATAATAATTTTAAATCAGGGACTCATTGATTCAGTTTTGTGAGGTGGTATCAATATTATGATAAATTGTAATTCTAGTATTTTGTATGACCTCCCTTGGCCTTAATAACTGCTCCCAACCTTCTAGGCATGCTTTCAATCAAATTCTGACACACCTCTGATGGAATATTATCCCACTCTTCCACTACTCTTTCCCATAACTCCCAAATTCCTTTTGGTGCTGTTGGATACTTGTCTAACTGGTTCTTGAGGTGAACCCATTGATGTTCAATAGGGCTGAGGTCTGGAGATTGGGCAGGGCAATCCAGAAGAGTAATATTGTTGTTCTCCATTCATTTCTTGGCCTTTTTTGAGGTATGCTTAAGGTCATTGTCTTGTTGAAAAATCACCTCTTCTCCAGAAATTCCACTCTCCTCCAAGCTAGGCAGCATATGGTCCTTCAAAATGGACACATACTGGTCAGCATTCATCCTCCCCTCAACCTCTGCAAGATGCTCCACTCCATTCCATCCCATACACCCCCATACTATAATGTTTCCTTTCCCAAATTTGACAGTTCCCTGCACCTCTCTCTCAATCAGCCCCTCTCCCTTCTGTTTCCAGACCCACTCTCTCCCATCTGACCCAAACCTGTTGATTTTAGTTCCATCTGACCAAATAACCCTCCTGAAGTCCTCCACAGTCCACTCTCTATACTTCTGAGCAAAAGCCAATCTTGCTTTCCTATGCCTTATACTAAGCAAGGGCTTTTTCTTCACCACAGCCTTAAATGAGTTTTTTCTGAGAACTCTTTTGACTGTTTCTGAGGAGACTGGAGTGGGGATGATGCTGTTGATGTAATGGGTGGCCTGAACAGCATTTGCAGCCTTGCCAGTGGTGATTTGGGTAAGGATGGCTCTCTGAGAGGTAGATGAGAGCTTAGAAGGATGACCACCAGAGGGGGAATCCAGGTTTGGATGGAGAGCCCTGAGTGTTCTGAATACACTAGACTGGCTGAGGTTGAGTTTAGAGGCAATATTGTGGGTAGAATAATGATTGGAGGCCAGGGAAGAATGTTTTCCTTCTGAGCAGAGGAGATGGGATGCATTAGAGAATATTGAAGTATGAAGAATGCTAGTCCTGATTAAATACTATAATTTAAGGTCCCATCAAGGGTCACATCACCTTAGAAACCATCTGTCAAGATTTTGACATTATACAGTTGGTGGAGCATCAGATTCTAATATTTCTGACTACCCCTCACAAAACTGAGTCAATGAGTCCTGAATTAAAATAATCATATCTCCATGAGGGATGATTAAAATTACATAATTCTTTGTTTTTTTGGTAGCCCTGATCATGTATGTTATTCGGTACACCAATACCTTGTTTGGTTTTGTTGTTTATGGGAAGCTATTCAACAATGAATCAAAAAGTCCAAAACATTGACTCAGTTTTGTGAGTTACTGTATGCAAAGGGCTGTAACTGCTGAGTAACCAAATCTGACTACCACCCCTAGGTTTTGCCAGTGGTGTGCGGGATATAGCCTTGTTCTATAGATAGAACTTGGAATTCGTCTTGCATTGCCTTTTTGGGATAACAAAAATGTCAACTTTACATGAACGTCGTTTGGCTTCCACACCGCCGTTTATGCTCCAACAAAGTATAGGATCGCCGCTTTGAATACTTCTCATCAACTTCTTCGGAGCAGAATTTTTAGTTGAATACTCATTCCTGAGATCTTGGCATTGAACTGGGCAGATTGAAAGGACGAAGCCATTTAAAAAACTTCCACTCTGAAGACTTTTATTAAAGAATGTATGCGGGCATTTTTTTGTCATACAAAGTATATGTGAATCATTGTGCATGCTTAGAAAAGTACATGTACCACTTTTCACTGCGAATGTCGGAGTTTAAATTAGGTGAGCATTAAGTCAGAGGGGTCACAGGCCTGGTTTGAGTCACAAGTTAGATCTCTACGGCTCTCCCTCAAGCATTAACATGCGTTACTATGAACAGAAGTATCCTGAGGTAGACGAGCTTGTCATGGTTCAAGTTCGCCAAATTGCAGAGATGGGGGCTTATGTCAAGTTGGTGGGATGATAGCATGTCTTTCGCTGATATTTTATTCATCTTTTCGCAGCTTGAATATGACAACACGGAAGGCATGATCCTCCTGTCGGAGCTCTCTCGGAGACGTATAAGGTCGGTGCAAAAGCTTATTAGAGTGGGAAGGAATGAGGTCGTCGTGGTATTGCGAGTAGACAAGGAGAAAGGTGTGCCGGAGATCGTCGCAGATCGCATGCTTGGTGATGATATTGCTGATGTTTACAGGTTACATTGATCTCTCAAAACGGCGTGTCTCGCCGGAGGATATCGTAAAGTGTGAAGAAAGATACATAAAGTCGAAAACAGTGGCGTCGATCCTCCGCCACGTCGCTTCGAGGTTACCATCACTTGATACGCAAGGTGCTTCGATCGATGTACCTGCAATGGAGCCGGCAGAGAGGGAGAGTAAAAAGGCCGCGAGACGGGCACGCCACGCTGGAGAGGAAGATATCCCCGAGCTTGATATTCCTATTGGTGGCCCGAATGAAGAGGAGAAGATGGAGATGTTATATGACTCAATTGCATGGCCATTGGGGAAGACCTATGGGCATCCTTACGATGCGTTCAAACTTGCTCTGACGTTCGTGTTTTCCTTATCGTTCTCCATAAAGTTTAACTTACCCATTGCCCTCCATCCCGCTAGAGAGCCTGACGTTGTTTTTGGATCACTCTCAAAACTAAGATCGACTGCTATCCAATCGTCACTAATGGCCACTATCGCGAGACGGCTGACGCCTCAGCCGATCAAGCTCCGCGCTGATATCGAGCTGACGTGTTATACACCGGCTGGTATCGACGCAATCAAAAGAGCGCTACGAGCTGGTGAGAAGGCTAGCAGCGAAACTGTACCGATCAAGGCCAAGCTTGTAGCCCCTCCGCTGTATGTGCTAAGCACAAATGCAACGGATAAGGCGCGTTCCTGTCTTTGTTCTGAATTGTCCAGGCTGATCACCAAGTTGGCATCATGATTCACAGTACGCTGCTGTTGAACGTTTGGAGCGAGCAATTGAGTCAATCCAAAGCACAATCGAAGACCAAGGTGGTAATCTTGTGGTCAAAATGAAGGTCAGTCAAGTGTATCAGCTACCTTTGAAGATACTATGACCAATGAGAATGCCTTACAGCCCAAAGCGATTTCGGAGACCGAAGAGCAAGACCTCGCACAACTCATGGCTAAGGCTGGCCAGGAGAATGCCGAAGTGTCTGGAGATGAGGATGAAGAAGAGTGACCAACTGCTTCGGTTTTCTCAAGTTTTCGGCCTTTGTCGACTGATTGCTTCTTCGATGAAGGACGATTTCCAGTGATACTACATTTTGCAATGTATAATTTCTCATGACGGTATATAGAATGAGTAAAGTATCAGTTTCGGGGTATGAATGAATACCCGACGCAACAATCTTTTTATATTGCCAACTTTGGGGTACAGTTCTATCTATTCACTTTCCTGTTTGCACATAAATAGATATAGAATAGAGATAAGCCAGCTACCATTTGTTTGTTTTTTTGAAATGAAAGGTGGTCTTTTCTGCTCATGTTGACATGGTAAGTAATACAACTATAGCCCTGTGACATACATACCTGTCTTGTCAACAAGCTGACTTTGATGCCTCTAAGGTGGCACTTCTTTTGATGCTCCTAAGACAAGGTGCAGACAGAGATGAAGAGATGGTGGAGATGGTGGAGTGGATTTCACAGCAGGATGTGCAAATGGCAGAGCAATCTGAAAATGCAAAATTGTACATACCTAATTATGCACCACTCCAAACTTTCAACAATTATAGAAAACATGTCATTTATCAGTTCCATAGTATTACATATTAAGCCAGAACTTTGCATAGCCAAATTCAAGATAATGTTTGTTGTTTTATCCATTCAGGGTCCAGGTGTTACAGTTGAAGCTCCTAAATCAAATATGAGTCGAGGCTCATAAGCGTCGATGTTCAGCGAAGGTTCAGATCACCGAAGCTTGTAAGCAATGGCTGAGAGAGACTTAGATTGATAGCTTGTTAGAAGCGTATGAAAGACTAGGTCAAGCTGAGTTGACCGGTCCTCTATTCACCATTTAAATAGTACAAGTAATGGATCGTAGATAAATGAGTCATGTCGAGAGAACAATAGGAACAATAAGAACGAAAGGACAATAGTAAAACGGCGTCCGCAGTACATTACAATAAGGTGGGATAGTGGAGGTGTATGATTAGAGGCGCACAGTCGCGAGACAATAAAGAAGGAGACAATAGCATGGGACGTACAAGGTAAGAACAATAAGAACAAAAAGAATTTAATTTCCCCATGCCTTCCATAACATTAGCTCCTTCCCAAAGTTTCGAGTCCCAACCGAAACTATATCCTAATCGTCCACATGGGGTCAAAGGACACCGCATCGTTGGTTGTCGTGGTGAACGTGCTGAAGGACATAGGAGTCAGGGTGTCGTGGGCATAGACCTGAGCTGGTAGCTCAATGTCGTTCCCCCCAGCAAAGCGCACTGAGGTGCCGGTAATTAATGTAGTAAGTTGTGGGAGATGTGGGGCGGAGATGATTTTAAATAAAATGAGCATGTAACAGAGTAGCATAATGAGAATAGCTGTGCCGAAGATGGCGCCAAGAACGACGGCGATGTGGAAATTGTAGATCATGACGGTTGGGTTTAGGTTGTGCGGTGACATGGCGGGTTGTCACGTGTCGGATTGCTAGGACAGAAGAGCGCAGAATGCTCTGGTCGCCACCGTCGACAATGTGGGCACTGGTACTCAGGGCAGTGCAATGAGAAGTGTCCTACCCGTGCGCAGGTGAAGCAGATCGAATTTCGCATCCATGGCGGTGCAGGGGTGTGCTCAGCGGCCATCTGTGTCGGATAGGGGGTGGGCGCTCGTGGTGGCGCTGGTGGACATGGGGAGGTGGTGGTGGGGGATGAGGTCATTGGCTCTTCGGGCACGATCTCAAATGTACCGCCCTCTTCATTACTGAGTGGTTCTATAATAAAAATCCATTGAGGGGTGGGGACCTGCTCTCCAGGTCTGTAATGGAGCGCCTGCTTGTCCAGGCTCCTCATGAGCGAGAGCATATCCAGATGGTAGGCCTCTTCTGTCAATCGTCAGAATACGCGTTGAAGGCGGGAGATGGCTCAGTAGGTTTCGAAGAGGTTTTGCGCCGTGCTGTGTAGGAGTGCACGATCTTTGGTTACGGAGAGCAGCCTCTCCTCGTTTCGGATGCTGTCCATATCTCGGACAAAGCTGAGAATAAGTTCGAAGGTTCTGATGGGGTCAGGATCGGGTGTGACATTCATGTAAAAGTGAAGAGGGCAGCTCATACTGGGGAGAGGTTGTGAGTGGATCTGTATTCACCCAATATTTCAGCAGCATTTTTTAAATGAGCTGCTGGCTCCCAGGTGTTTTCTGCCATGCTGTATCCCTTCCACCTTACCAGGAATCGAATTCTTCTGCCTATCCCTCTGTGAGCCAAAATAGCTTCAACCTCGTGTTCCAGTTCCCCCTCGATCAGATCGGGTGGTGGAGGAAGAAAGTTTGGTCCGTGAGTCTCGTTCTCCTTGAAACATGAGAGAAGCGAGGCATGGAATATGGGGTGTATTTTCCACTGAGAGGGGAGCCTCAACTCATAGGCATGGGATGAGATCACCCGTGTGATGGTAAATGGCCCCTCGCGCCTAGGGGCGAGCTTTCTGGTTGGGTATCCTAGCTTCAAGTTTTTAGAGTCGAGCCAGACCCTCTCCCCCACCGTGAATGGGTGGAACCCTCGTCCATTTTGCCTGATCATTACCTGTCGGGAGAGTTTGTGCACTGCCAGGGCTTCCCGCTGTGCTTTTCCTAGTTCAGCTATCCTTTGTTCGGTAGCCGGTACATTCGTTTTTTGATAAGCCGTGGGGATAGCCCTAGGGTGTGCTCCCATCATTACATAAAATGGGGTGTTCTTAATTGCCGAGTGATGCTTCTGATTGTGCATGAATTTGGTGGTGGTGAGATGACTCTTCCATTGTGATGGTTTGTTTGCACAAAAGATTCGGAGGTAGATCTCGAGCTCCTGATTTACCCTCTCCGTTTCCTCATCGGTTTGTGGGTGGTAGGCTGTGCTCATTGCTAGTCTTATTCCCAGGAGTCTCCCCAGTTCTTGGAATGCGTTCGAGGCGAAGCGTGGGTCACGATCAGATATAATTCTGTCTGGGAGGCAGAATCTCCTGAACACGTTGTGCAAATAGAGATTTGCTGCCCCCAATGTGTCGACGTTCTTGTTACAGGGGATAAAAATCACCCCCTTTGTAAGACCATGGTCTACCATGACCATGATGGTATCACATCCATCGCTTATCAGGAGATCTGTAATAAAGTCCATCGTGACTAGTGCAAATAGTTGAGTGGCATCAGATTTGATTGGTGATAATCCCAGTGTTGTCGGGTGTGTGTTCACCTTCATTTGTTGGCAGGTGGCGCAGCGGTCGACGTAATTCCAGATAAAGATAGTTATTCCTGGCCACCAATAGTCCCTCCGTACTAATTCCAGGGTTTGAAATCGGCCGGGGTGCCCTGTAAGTATGTTATCATGGTACTTTTCCATGATCTTTCTCCTTAGTTCCTTGTCATCTGGGATGTAGCATCGGTCTTTGAAAAAGACCGTCCCATCATCTTCCATTTTCCAGTCTTCTACTGCCGACTTGATCGGTGGCGTTCCTCCTTCCTTGATGGCCCTTACTATTTCTTTTAGTAAGTCATCTCGCATCATGCTTTCTGCCAGTACTTCCTTTAGTTTGGTGTCTATTGTCCGTGTGAAGATCTCATCCTTTAGTAATGTGATGTCGTCGTTGTCATTGTCGATATTGGGTATGTGATCTCCCCGCTGTGATAGGGCATCAGATTGGATCATCATCTTTCCCGGGACATGTACTAATTGCAGGTTAAATTGTGATAGGAAGAGGCTCCATCTAGCCTGATGCCAATTTAGTTTCCGTGCCACCCTGAAGTACATTAGATTCTTGTGATCCGATAGGATCATTGTTGGGTGTTCGGATCCCTGAAGATAGTGTCTCCAGGTTTCCAGTGCTCATATTATTCCCAGCAGTTCTCGATCGTAAATCTCATAGTTCCATTCAGTCGCTGTCAGGGAATGGGAGATATAGCTGCAGGGGTGCCAATCTCCGTTGGTGTCGGTTTGTTTTAAGATGGCGCCTGTCGCATACTTAGAGGCGTCGCTTTCCATTAGGAACAGTTTCCCTGCGTCAGGCATCAGCAGTACTGGCGCCTCAGAGAATTTCCTTTTTAATGAGTCAAATGCCCCTTGGCATTCGTCTGTCCAGCTGAAGGGCTGGTCCTTCCTTGTTAAGTCGTTGAGCGGTTTTGTAATCGTGGCAAAGTTGCCGATGAATCTCCTATAGAAGTTTCCGAAGCCTAGGAATGATCTAACCCCCTTTACATTAGTTGGGGGTGGCCAGTCCTTTATTCTGCTTAGCTTAGTCGGGTCCATGGCTAGCTGGTTTGGTCGTAGAATTAGTCTGAGGAATTCGACTTCCTGTACATCAAATCTAGATTTCTCAGGTTTTAGGTACAGGTCGTTCTCTCTAAGCCTCGCTAGGACCCTCTTCATCCTCTCCTCATGTTCCCCCTTGTCTTTAGAGAAGATCAGAATGTCATCCATGTAGATTACCAGCCACCCCTCATTCAGCATATCTCGGAAGATGTCATTCATCATCGCCTGGAAAGTTGCCGGGGAGTTACAGAGGCCGAAAAACATGACTTTGGGCTCGAATAGCTCCTTGTTGGTTTTGAAAGCCGCCTTCCACTCGTCTCCCTTCTTTATTCGGATGTTGTGGTATCCCCATCTGATGTCCAACTTAGTGAACCATTTTGTCCCTTTCAGCTTATCGAGTAGATCACTGATCAATGGAAGGGGGTAAAAATTTTTGATGGTTCCTTCATTTAGATAACGGTAGTCTTGGCAGGGTCAGAGTGCATCAGAGTCCTTTTTCACTACAAAGAAGAATGGTGACACCATGGGTGACTTGGATGGGGTAATGTATCCCTTTCTTAGGTTGTCATCAATAAATTCGTCCAATTTTTCCTGTTCTGCTGGGGTAATAGGGTAGACTTTACAGTCTTTTGGGATAAAGTCAGGTTTAAGTTCGATCGCATGATCCCATGGTCTGGATTCGGGGAATCTCTCTGATGCTGCTTTCTCAAATATGCTCCGATACTCCTTGTATTTATTGGGGAGCAGGTCGTCAAGTGATCATTTCTCCTTGACATCTTCTTTTTCGTGAGCAAGCCTCTGCGAGACGGAGGTTTTTGCTCGGATATGAGTCGTGTGGGAGAAGGTGAATCTGCCAGTTAATCGAGATCGAGTGATGCATGAGATGTGCCTGAGTGTCTGGTAATTTGGGGGAATATAGTCATGTTCGATCGTGAGGGGGGATTCCTTGGTTCTGAACACCCCGATCATTGGTTCCCCTCAGATGTAGGCAAACAGTGCATCTGTCCCATCGTTATTTCCTTCAGTGTCAAGCGATAAGCCGATATCGGAGTTGTCCAGTACAGAGATCCGTGGATTGATCTTGGGATGAGTGTCCATTACTGTGTCCATTGCCAGGTGTGATCCATCTTTATCGAGTTCATCCGTAGTGCAAAGTCCTTTTGCGAGATGAACTGTCCCGAGCCTACTCTTCACATGCTCAGCGGCGGCGAGGTGGGTTTCCCCGAAGGTCTCCCCAGCACTCCTTTTAGGTAGCCTCCCAAGAGTCGGACTCAACATTACTCTCGGTGCAAGCAGCCCCTTGTCATCTATAGTGAGACTTTGCTTACCGATCGTGGTTCATGTTTATTCGATCATGGTTCGGATCTTTCCCATAAGAGACCTCTCGGTCTGCCTGTCAGTGAGAGTCCCCTTTTCCCAATTAATGGTGGGGTTGCGCCTCCGGAGCCACGTGTACCCCAGGATCATCATTTCCTTCCCCAGCCCCATTATCAGCATCCTGATCTTTTCCTCCCTTCCCCCGATTTCGGTGTCAATATGGACATAGTGTGAGATCGTCCTGTTTTTGTTCAGGGTTCCGTCAACGTTTTTGGCGAGGATCCTTCTGGCGAGTGGGATTTTCTTTAGTCCGAGTTTCTCGATGACTCGGTGATCAATAAAGGTTTCGCCCGCTCCTGAGTCGATCAGGGCGGGGATTTCGGCTTTTTTGTTGTCTAGCAGACAGTGAACTGGGACGCACATAGATTGATTGCTTACATCTGCTACTAGTACACTTGAGACAATAACTCTGGCGGGCTCTGCTGCCGATGCAGGCCGCCGCTTTAAAAACCCTCTTCCACCATGAGATTGAGTACCTCTTCTTTCTGATTCTCTTCTAGCTCGTTGATAAGAGCTCGAATTTTCATGTAGTGGTTGCGGGAAGTCTTCTTCGTTTCGGTTTTCTTTTTCTCTTTTATGGGTGGCTCTTTCCCTCTCTTGTGGTCGCTCGCCCTATGGCCCATTCTGTGATAAATAAAGCATCTACCTTCTTTCATGTGTTTCACCCTCTCTGCATAGGAGAGGCATGTCGTGTCAATTTCCATGGCATTTGGATCCTTGGAGGAACTGCGCATTCCTCCTCCTCCTCCCTTGCTGTAGGTTCTCTCTTTAATCACCTTTGCCCTCCTCAGATGTCCCTCCACCCTTGCTGCATGAGTGTACCATCCTTCGATGGTGTCAGGCGGGTTTTCCATCCCAAATACCTTGTCCAGGACTCGATTGTTGAGTCCGTCCACAAAGTATTCGATCAAGGTGGTGTCTTCTTTGATCTTCATCCGGTAGGCGAGCGTCTTGAACTGTGTGATATATTCATCTACCCCTCTTCCTCCCTGCGAGAGTGCTCGGAGTTGGGTGCGCACATTCCCTGCATCGTCAATGGGTGAGAACACTGCATGTACTTTTGCAATAAATTCTTGGAACATGTCCCAAGGCTTAGACTCGATGTATCTCTCTTCCAGGTATGCCTGTTTCCATGGTCCTGCTGTCCCCCCATTCATGTAGGACAGCATAAACAAAATCTTGTGTTGGTCATCTGGGAATGCGGCTGCGTTCACGTCAATGTAAGCTCCACGTTCGAGGAGGAAGAGCATGGTCTTGGCTCTATCCCCTGAGTAGTCTGTTGGTGCCCTCATTTTGATTTCAGCGGGGCGAGCGGGGGCGGTGGGTGGTGTAGGAATGGTAGGAGTAGATGGAGCTGCCATGATTCATTTCGTGGGGAGTGGTCGGATAGTTCTCATAAGAATCTTGTCATATAATGAGTACTGCCTAGACTAGAGTTTAGTCGGCAGAGTATTGAGCAGCTTGACCTTTTGTTACAGTCGAAGCTCCTAAATCAAATATGAGTTGAGGCTCATAAGCATCGATGTTCAGCGAAGGTTCAGATCACCGAAGCTCGTAAGCAACGGCTGAGAGAGACTTAGATTGATAGCTTGTTAGAAGCATATGAAAGACTAGGTCAAGCTGAGTTGATCGGTCCTCTATTCACCATTTAAATAGTACAAGTAATGGATCGTAGATAAACGAGTCATGTCAAGAGAACAATAGGAACAATAAGAACAAAAGGACAATAGTAAAACGGCGTCCGCAGTACATTACAATAAGGTGGGATAGTGGAGGCGTATGATTAGAGGCGCGCGGTCGCGAGACAATAAAGAAGGAGACAATAGCATGGGACATACAAGGTAAGAACAATAAGAACAAAAAGAATTTGATTTCCCATGCCTTCCGTAACACCAGGGAGGAAAAGCACAATTTTGGAGAAATGAGGCTATTGATCAAATTGCCCAGAAGAACCAACCATTTGTAAGTTTCAAGGAGTGTTTGGAGAGATTGAAAGCTCAGTTTGAAGATCTGTCAAGACTTGTCTCACCCAATTGGATTTCTGATAATTCCTGACTCCTTTCTGACACTTTTCTGACCTTGTCCATCGGCATTCTGGCTGCAGCACTTTTTACAGTTGAATATCTCCAGTTCATCTTGTCACCAGATGGACTCCAAATTTCTGAAGGCAAAGTAAAGACCATCCTGGACTGGCTGGAACTTTGGAAAGTCAAGGATATACAGTCCTTCCTCGTATTCTGCAACTTTTACCACAGATTTATTCATGAATATTCTGACATCATTGTGCCTCTTACCTGCTTGATGTGGAAGAATTTCCCCTGGGACTCCAACAAGAAGTGCCAAGAAGCCTTTGACAGGCTTAAGGAAAAATTCACCCATGCTCCAGTCCTCTCTCAGTGGGTACTAGATTCCTGCCTGGTTCTTGAAACAGATGCCTCTGACTATGCCATGGCAGCAATCTACTCTGCCCACACTCCTGATAGCAACATTCAACCTGTTGCCTTCCACTCCTGCTCCTTCAATTCTGCTGAGCTAAACTATGACACCTATGACAAAGAACTTCTGGCCATCTTCAAGGCATTCAAGCATTGGCGACATTATTTGGAAGGCTCTGGAAACCTGATGGTGGTCATGGACACAAAAATCTGGAGTACTTCAGCACCACCAAGCTCCTCACCCACTGCCAAGCCAGATGGTCTGAGTACCTCTCACAGTTCAACCTAGTCATCCACTTCTGCCCTGGGAAACTAGATATTTTTAGAACTGTGATACAAACACTGATAGTTGTACTATGCCGATGTCCCCACACAAGCTGTATCCTCGTCATCAGATAATACTAGAGTCTCCCACTTCTTTTTGGCTGCCTCAAAGTCCACGGATTCCAGCTGAGTGGGGTGGGTAGTCAGTGCATCATCGACCTTTGCATGCTTCCTGTCATACCAGTCTACCAGATCAGCAGTGGGACCATACAGTTCAAGTGCAGGTGCATACCATGCTTTGGAAAGCATGTGCTTACAGAGATGTGGAACAATATTGACGTCCTTAGTTTTGTTGTGGAAATCTTCAAGGGTCTTGAGGTGCGCATTGAATCTTCCCTTGTAGATACTCGCTGTGAACTGCACATCAACGTGGTCACCAGTCACCCATTCATCAAGGCAACATTCAATCTACAAGGGCTGAGTAAACATATGAATCTCTAGGCAGGAAATATGACGTACCGCAGTCGCGATGATTGCGATCATGACCAAGGGGATTCCATCATTCAAGAACTCTGGGCAGAGTACACCCTCGTCATTCTTGTGCTTGAAATACATCTTCTTGAGGACAGCTTGGAAGATCGGGTGAAGAAACAGCCAAGTCCATGCCTCAGGATCCTTGTGTGGATGATGAGACTGGGGAAAGCAAATGAGAGAAAACAGACTGACCTTGTATATGAAGGCAAGCCAATCAAGCAGATGCTCTGTCTTGTCGTGATTGTCCTTCTTGTTGATGTCAGCACCAAGGCCATAATACATTTTGACAAGTGGTTTTGCAAAGGTTTTCACTTGCCCCCAAACTTGGGAAGCATGCACGGTGATCTACAATGCAAGTCACTCGTTATCAGTTGATACACTTCACAAGCTATTAAACCATACCAATTTGAGGATATCTTCATCAAATTCATCCACAAGTTCCGTGCCTCACAGGACCTTACCCAACAATCAGCAGCCCAGTCTCGCTCCTCAAGCTTGTTGGGGTAGGGTCTGTCTGTAGAAATTAGTGCCTGAAAAATAATTATTGCATCCTCTAAGACAGCCTTTGACACATCGTCAAAGTCACTAGCACAGGCACGGCCTTGAGAACCTTTGGGATCAACCTTGGCTCTTTTTGTGATGATGGTTGTTGCAGCGGATGGGGTGATGGGAACTGCCTTGCAAATGCTGAGTGATGACGGAGTGGTGGAAGCTGCTTTGCAAGTACTGAGAAGAACAATGTCTGAGCCATTGTCTGGGTCCATTTGGGTGTGGTGGCTTCCAGCAGGCCAAATGGTGATGGGTGCCAGAGGCTGAGCAAGCTGTGGGGCACTAGCGGCAGAGCGGGGGAAATGCTCGAGTTCACTGTGGGCCTCTGGGTAGTAATACTCCATAGGTCCATGGAACTGAATCCCCATCCATGCACCAGTCCCAAACTCATCTTCACTCTCTGTTGAATGGGACATGAGTTTCAGACAGTCCAAAGGAAGACTGAAAGACATACCTTCCACATCTGGGATAATAGGCAGGGATGAATAGTATGTCCCATCTGCATGTCCATAATGTGCATGGATATGTGGTGAGTATGATCCTGGGCGAGGGACCACTCTCTCTTGGTGTTGAGCTTGATTCCCATGAGAAGGCACCATCATCAATGGGGAAACCTTCTGAGACCCTGTTACACGTTGAACGAGGGGCCGAGTTGGCTTTCCATGTTGAGCTCCCTATGGAGTGCATCAGTGATACATGTGTGATTAGAAAAAAAACCTGCAGCACCATAGATATCTCTGGTGCATGATTCTCCTTTGCTGATGAAACTCGATGGATGAGCATGTGTCTGCCATGAGTGGTAGTCTTGATTGCTGGAGGCATCGTGATACTTGTGAACCAGACAGGAAAAAATGTGTTAAAAAAGATCAGCCATGATCATAGTCACTCACCGTTAACTCATCGGCAGATTTATCCCTGTACTCGTCTTCAGATTCAGCTGCAAGTGGATCCTCTGAGGAACATGTCATCACGACGTTATCAATGTCTTTATCTCAAACCAACCACACACCTTCATATTCCCTGTCAATCTCAGGAACGTTCACAGCCTGTCGGACAAACCCCAGGCTTCTTCATTTTTCTGATGCGCACGGAGTGCTGCTGTGTAAGCCTTTTTTTTGGTAGCAGCTTCCTTCTGAGCACTGTTGGTGACTGATGGGAGGAATGAATGGATGGGGTAGCTTTTAAGAAAGATTGACAAACCAAGTTCTTGCTGTTTTGATGAAAGAGCATGTTGATGGCCACGGGCTGTTACCAGTACTGATGCAGTACTGGTGGTTGTAGTGGCTTTTCGAGTACAAGGTGGGGCCATTGGGAAGGGGGGATTTTGTGAGAGAGGATTGCCATGGTGGTCATTAAGTACCGGGAACAGGTGGCGGTGCTGATTTTTCAATGTTGCGATTGTGCCATATACAATAATCAACAAGCCTGCAGATGGCGCCATTCAAGCAGTGCACGTCAGCAATGTGACATGTGTTCCTATAAAACATCAGCATGTTATGGGCATCGGAGCAGTCGGGAACTTTTCACTGGGAAATGAGACGCTGTCAATAAAACTCTCACAACAATGTCAACAAGCTGTGGATTCTGTGGCAAAGGTCCCTTTCCAAGCATCCCTGGGTTGATGCGACATATATGACAATCTGTTTCCTGTCATCAAGCTTCAAAGATGGAGTTTGGCAAATATAGCACCAACATATGGAATACTGATCATCCAATACACAAAACTGCAGTCGAAACTGCACCATTAGGGGTGACCCTAGATGTCAACCTTGCCCATGATCTTGACAATGCCACGATTGACTTCGCTCCACAGCCTATCGAGGCTGAGGAGGTACCAGCAATGGCTGACACTCAGCAAAGGCAAGCCACATGTGAGGAGGTCCCCGACAGGGATGACCCTATGTGGGTGTGAGCACCAGGGAGTGATGGGAATGGTTACTACTTCGAGCCCTATCCCGAAGAACGGAAAGCCAGTGCTGCATGGGGAAAAGACATTCCCAACTTCAAGAGAATCAAGGCGGGACTCACAGGCAGAAGTGAATGGGGACCTTTTGACAATCAGGATGAGTGGGAACTGGCAGAGTGGTTAATCAAGAATGTTGGCCAGAAACAAACCGACGCATACCTCAAATTGCCGATTGTGAGTGAGCTTTTTGGTGTCATAGATCTTCTGAACAAGCTATGTCCTCAGACCAAAAACCGAATGGGACCTTCATACAACAACAATAAGAAATTTCTGTGCAAAATCGATGCGTTACCAACCTTCAGACCGGACTGGACCTGTGACATAATCACTGCCAATGGCAATCGTACAATTGATGACAACGAACTTATGGCAGCTGAAGAGCTCGAGCTATGGCGCTGAAATCCAGTGGACTGCATCAAAGAGCTCCTGGGAAACCCAACATTGGCTCAAGAGTTGAGGTTTGCCCCAAAGCACGTGTATGAGGATGAAGAGGCAAACATCTGTGTGCTTGATGAGATGAATAGTGGAGATCGGTGGTGGGATACTCAGGTATGGGATCACATTACTCTCGCCTGTCAAAATATTCATCGTTAGGATCAGGGAAAATTGCCAATTGGGTCAACAATCGCATTGTTGATCCTGTCATCAGACAAGACCCAGCTATCTCAATTTCATGGTGATAAAAGTGCATGGCCCATGTATTTGACTCTTGGCAATATCAACAAAGTGACCCATCGAAAACCCAGAGCCCACGCTGATGATACTCAACCCGGAAACCCAAACAAAACCTACTAATGGCTTCGGATGGTATAACACAGGCCAGAGGAAGGGTGCGAGGTGGTACTAAATATCACCGCTGAGACCAAAATGTAATGTTTAGTAACGCGAAATGGTAAGGGCTGTGGATAAAAGTCTGTATAGGCATACGAAGTTGTTCGAAAGAGTTCGAAAGTAGTTTGAAGGCATGCGAAGCAGTTTGGATAAGTTCGAAGATGCACGAAATAGTTCGAATAAGTTCGAAGGTGTGCGAAGCGGTTCGAATAAGTTCGAAGATGCACAAAATAGTTCGAATAAGTTTGAAGAGGTTCGAAGTATATCGAACAGCGGGTTTAACGAATGTGAGGTGTTTGTCAAATGGAGACAGGCGATGGGCGATAAAACGGAGAGCGAATACAATAGTTTTGAGGAAGTTCGCGATATTTCGCAGAACTTTTAGAGATACGACGCGAGCTAAGACTCAAGAGAACGACTCTTAAGTCAGACGATAACTGTGAGGGTAACTTGTGCTGTTCCCCGTTGTTCTATGTTCCCCTGTTCTAAGTATCTAACACAAGTCTATATACAAAATGAAGAGATAGTACTAAAAGGGAAATAAGAACAATTGTAAAACATGAGGGAATGTACACAGCAATAAAGGTATTGTAAAACACAAAACAAATGAAAAATGATAATAAGTAAAATGTACATTGTCCCAGTATGGTAATAGATCTTGTTCTATTGCTTTAATATATCAATGAAACACAAAAACGCACTTATTGCATCCTAAGTCTCTTGTAATCCCTCCTTTTGTCCGGTAGTACTCGATATGCGGCGAGTTGGGTTGTTCCGAATGTGCAACGTGTATCGAAATTGTTTGAGGACAACTATACGGCAGCCGAAGTCATTCGAAGTGCTGCGAAGTTGTTCGAAGTGTTGTGAAATAGTTCGAAGTGTTGCGAAATAGTTCGAAAGCATTCGGAGTGTCTCGAAGTCGTCCAAAATAGTGCGAAATAATGCGAAAATGGTTCGAAGTTATTTTCGTGGCGTTATAGTACTTCGGAGTGCATGTCGTGATGTGTTGATATGAGTGGGAGGGAGTCTTCTCCAGACCTTAAAGCCTGTAGTGGACCTATCAATGCGACGGTCCTCGTTGGCTATCTGCCAGTTGCAAAGCTTGATAACATTATAGATGATGATCACTCAGTTGAGGGCTATCGGCTGTTCCACTACTGCATGCGAAAGCCTCTTGAGCCAATCATTGCAGCAGGGAATGATGGACTAGATGTTACCTGTGCTGATGGATTCATCCGGTGCATGTTTCCCATCCTTGCGGCGTATGTGGCAGACTTTCCAGAACAGTGTCTTGTAGCTTGCTGCAGGGAAAGCTGTTGTCCGAAATGCCGAGTTCGTCCAGAGGAGTGGGGAATGCATGTTGAGTCACTTCTACACGACCCAGGAAGGACGAAGGTGATGTTGGAGCACAGGAAAAGTGGGCAGCATTTTGCGGCATTCAATGACGAAGGGATCCGAGAGGTGTATGAACCATTTTGGGCCGAACTCCCACACACCGATATCTTTACATGCATCACCCCTGATATCCTCCATCAGCTTCACAAGGGTGTTTTCAAGGATCATCTTGTGAACTGGTGCATTGTGATTGCTGGTGCAGAAGAAATCGATGCACATTTTCACAACATGTCGGATTATCCTGGCCTTCGACATTTCAAAAAAGGTATCTCATTTGTGAGCCAATGGACTGGTTGTGAACATAAGGAGATGCAGTGCATCTTCATCAGTATTCTCACTGGTGCAGTCCAACCAGCAGTAATCCAAATGGCAGCTGCAGCTATTGACTTCATATACTATGCTCAACTTCACATTCATACATCGAAGACCCTTTCCAGCCTCGACAATGCACTGAAGACCTTTCATGACAACAAGGATATCTTTATTCGGGAAGGGATCCATGAGCACTTCAATATTCAAAAGCTTCACCAAATGATGCACTATGTTGCTGCTATTAAATCGCATAGATCAGCTGATGGATACAACTCAGAATCACTGGAATGGTTGCACATCAACTATGCCAAGGAGGCTTATCGCGCAAGCAACAAACGTGACTACATTGTGCAAATGACAGTCTGGCTTGGTCATCAAGAGGCCGTTGCATGGTTTATGGCATATCTTCACTGGGTATCTGGCGAGTCCCTCAATGACAACCCTGGACTCAATGAAATTCCTGACAGCGACCCCAACAAAGACCTGGAGGATGATCTCCACAATGATGCCACCATGAATGACCAGCCCCAATCTACTGCCGAGTCCATTCAACATCCAAGAAACTGGGTTTCCCACATACCACCATTACAATGATGACCAACGATTTCAAAGCAAGCAAGTTTCTCGAAGCGCTTACAACATTTATTCACAGAGTTCATCCTCCCCCTGAAACCCCCACCATTCTGAACACTGTTGACCACTTTGACCTGTACAGGAATGCTTCGATCCATCAGCCTGATCTATTGGCAACTGGCGAGCAAAACTTCAGCTACCGTGTTTGCGCCACACCTCCAACCACTGGTCGCAAGGCAGTAGCAGGACATTTTGATACAGTTCTAGTACGAGTGAGGATGAGCATGGGAATGAGCATACAACAGGCACTTATCTGGATGGTATGTATCATATTTGCCATTTTTTGTTGCCAACCTGACCATCTCATAGGACTTTGTGTCATACAAGTTCATATGATTTTCACCCTTCCTGACCACCTCAATACCTCTCAGCTACCAAAAAAACTTGTCTATATCGAGTGGTTCAGCACATTTTGGGCCCCTGACCCAATCTTGAGACTTTATTCCGTCTTGCGCTCCGTCCGACAGCACTCACCCATTGCCACCATCATCCCTCTCACAGATATTGTTGCGACATGTCACCTTACACCCAAATATGGGACTTGTTTTGGCTCAACTGGCACATGGACTCACGATACGGCACTCGAGGATTGTCCATCATTTACATTGAACAGGTACATTGATATTAGCAGCTGGTATGAACACAAATGTCATGTATTTAGTAGCTACATGTAATGATGGCCTCACCATAGCTACTGTGGGATACAAAGATGTGCAGCCATTTATTGTAGCCAATGAGGCCTATGATAACTGACAAAGCTTTGCTCATGACCTACAGGGGTCTACCAAACCAACATCAACTACATAAATAACACCCAGCTACAGCCAAATTCAGGTTTTCCTGTTGTCCACTCCTGATTGGACTGTAGACAACCACAGACTTCTCTGCCACTTCGACTGGATTTACATTAAGGATATAGCAGATCTCCACCTGAAGGTTCTGCAGTACAAGCATGACCATATCCTTTCTGGTCATCTCAAACAAAACAAGACCCTACAACTTGTCCAACGTGATTATGTCTGGCCCGATATACAGATCTTTGTACAAGACTTCTGCAAATGGTGTACTATGTGCAAACACTCCAAGTCACCACAACACAAACCCTACAGTTTCTTGAAGCAACTCCTGGTCCTGGAATGCCCTTGGGACTCAATCTCAATGGATTTTATCAAACAGCTTGGATTCCAATGGTCACACTGCCATCCTGGTCATTATAGACCAACTCTCCAAGCAAGGCATCTTTATTCCCACAGTCAATGAAATCACAGCCCAAGAACTCACCAACCTGTTCATGTTTGTGCCAGAGGTACTTGCAGTTAAGAATTGAATGCAGGTCATGCAGTAGCACACAACATCTGAGATCTTGCGGAAGGGTTTGACATAGTGATTCATGTATAATTTAGAGGAGAATGCTGAATCAATGCAATGCATTGAATGGCTTTGTGACATTCTTCTAGAAAGGCTCAGAAAGGCCTGCTATCATTACCTCATGTACGTCTTCTCCAAGCACAGACTTCCATCACGCATTGATAGGTCCACTATGCACTATAAGGTCTGGAGAAGGATCCTACTTGTATCGTGACATTATGACATGCACTCTGAATTACTATGAACAGCATGAAATTGACTTCGAACATTTTTGAATTATTTCACACTATTTCAGATGACTTTGAATGCTTTCGAACTATTTTGCAACACTTCGAATGACTTCGCAGCATTTCAAATGATATTGGCTGCCATATAGCTGTCTTGAAACACTTTCGATACATGCAGCACATCTGGAACAAACCATTTAGTCATGTATTGAGCACCACCAGACATGAGGAGAGACTATGAGAGACTTAGAATGTGATAAGTGCAGTTTTTATGTTTCATTGATATATTGAAGCACAAGATAAGTACTTTTACTATATGGGAACACTATACATTTCATCATTTATCATTTATCATTTGTTTTATGATTTACAAGTCCTCATTGTTTGATATATTGCCTCATGTTTTACACATGTTATTATTTCCTTTTTAGTACTATCTCTTCAATTTGTATATAGACTTGTGTTAATTACTTAGAATAAGGAAGAATAGCAATGGGGAACAGAGAACAAGTTACCCTCTTGCTTATCATCTGACTTTAAGAGCTGTTCTCTTGAGTCTTATCTTCATGTTGTATCTCTAAGTTCTGCAAAATATCACAAACTTCTTCAAAACTATTGTATTCGCTTCTCTTTTTATTGCCCATCACCTATTGCCATTCAAAAAACACTTCACATTCACTATACTCATTTCTCAATATACCTCAAACCACTTTGACATTCCTCAAAACTACTTTGCACAACTTCGAACCTCTTTGAACCTTTTTCGAACTCTTTCGCACATATTCGAACCCATTTGACCTCTTTCAAACCCCTTCAGATGCCTTTAGAGAGTATTCACAACACAATTCATCCTTTCACATTACTAAACACAATGTTTTGGTCTCAGTGGTGATATTTAGTACCAACATGCACCCTTCCTCTGACTCATGTTATACCATCCAAAGCCATTTATTAGGTTTTGTTTGGGTTTCCAGGTTGAGTATCATCAGCATTGATAATGCTCGACCTGGAAACCTAACAAAAACCTGCTAAAAGGTCTAAGAAGTGTAAAACAGGCTAGAGGAAGTGTGTGAGTTGGTACTAAATGTTACTGCTAATACCCAAAAGTTGTGGTTAGAGATGCAAAATTATGAGGCATGTTGCAAGTAGTCTTTAGAGGCATACAAAGAAGTTTGAAAGAGTTCCAGATAGGTTCAAAGATGTGCAAAATTGTTTGAAGGGATTCAAAGAGGTTTGAAGTAGTTTCAAAAAAGATCAAAGATGTTGGACTGGTGTTGAGGTATATTGAGGAGTGAATATAGCGAATGAGGAGTGTTTTTTGAGAGATGATGGGCAATGTGCGATGAGTCATGGAGCAAATACGAAAGTTCAAAGAAGTTCACAATATTTTACAGAACCTAGAGATATGACGTGAGACTAAAACTCAAGAGAATGGCTTTTAAATCAAATGATAAGGGAGAGGGTAACTTCTTGTCTGTTTTCTTGGCTGTCTTTCTAAGTAACTAGTACAAGTCTATATACAATTTGAAGAGGTAATACTAAAAAGGATACAATAACATGTGGAAAACATGAGGCAGTATGAACAGCAAATAAAGGTATTGTAAAACATAAAACAAATGAGAAGTAATAATAAATAAAATGTACATTGTCCCAGGATAGTAAAAGTACCTGTCCTATTGCTTCAATGTATTGTTGAAACACAAAGCCACATTTATTACATCCTAAAGTCTTTTGTCATCTCTCCTCATGTTCAGTAGTGCTCAATTTGTGACACCGTAGTTTGTATTGGATGTGCTATGTGTATCGAAAGGGTTTTGGGACAGCTATATGGTGGCTGATGTCGTTCGAAGTAGTGCAAAGTTGTTCAAAAGCATTTGAAGTGCTGCAAAATCATTCAAAGTTGTTTGAAGTCATCCAAAATAGTTCAAAATAGATTTGAAATTGAATTCATGGCATTTGTAGTGATTCAGAGCATGTGTCCTAATGTGTTGATATGATTAGAAACCTTCTCCAGAGCTTAGAGCATGCAGTGGACCTATCAACATCACTTGCAACTGGGGATCCAAGTTTATCTCCCACTTTTTCCAGTCTCTTGGACAAGCTTCGGACATGAAGATTCACTTCACTTCAGGTTATCACCCAGGAGGTGATGGACAAACTGAGCACCTTAATCAGACCCTCGAACAATACCTACAGATCTTCTGCAATTACCAACAGGACAACCAGTCTCAGCTGTTGCCCTCAGGGAAATTTGCTTACAACAATGCTCCATTGGCTTCCACTGGAGTTTCACCCTTCTTTTACCACCTGTCAAGATCTGACTCACCCAATCAGATTCCCAGTCTTCCCTGAACTCTTTTCTGATTCCTTTTTGACCTTGTCCATTGGCATCCTGGCCACAGCACCTCTTACTCATTAGACAAGTCATCATGTGCCTTGGTAATCATTTGCTTACTCACTTTATTCCTAATACAGTCTTACCAATTCTGGTCACAGACACTTACCAAGACCTGTTAGTAAACTGCATTACCCATTATTCTTCTGACCCTGGGCATGCATTGGGCAGCATGGGGTTTGACTGGAAGGCTCTAACAAAGTTTTTGATGGTAGAGGTACATAAGTGCATCAATTTGTGTGCGAATTCCAGCAATGTTGCCTTCAAGCACATTGATGCACTCCAGGGCATCCATGGTGCTAGGTGGTAGGTCAGATGAAAAGTGGCATGCACTAAAGGTAGGAGTGTCTGAGATGGTGTGGACCTGCCTATCTTGCCAGTGTGTCTGAGATTTTGAGCCTTGAGAGAGTGTTTTCTACTGTAAGGGCAACCTCAAAGCCTCACCAAGTAGTGAGCTAACAGAGGTGAATCTGAAGAGAAAACTCTACCAACCCATCTGTTGATGCCCAGTATATGTGATAGACCCAAAAATCAAATAAATAGTAGGCTAAAAATAGAAAAAAGGTGGAAGTGGGTTGATCAAGCTGTAGAATGATGTCACCTTGATGGGTAAACATCCAGAAGGGTTCCCACCTCTAAGAATAGCACTGTCAACAGGTACCAACAAGGGAAAAACTGAAAAATAACCATAAAATGGGAAATAAATCATAGGAAATCATAGGAAAGATAGAATAGAGTGAAATAAAATATGAAAAAATATGGGACAAAAACAGAAAACTGCACATGTGCCTGGAATGCCTCCCCTTCCCCTTACAGAAAAACTAAAAAAGGAAAGGTACTAACAATGGTCAGGAGTTTCAAAAAGATTTGCAAATGATGAATAACTTCACAAGAACTCAAGATTTCATAAATTGGCTTTGGATATAGGTTGACTAATTCTTAACAAAATTCTCTTGAGGCATCTCTGCAGAAGTATCCTCAACAATTTCATTAGCTGTTGCTGAATGTGTGCCTTCTTAGGAGGTAATATGTCTTGTCAAGATCACAATTATGCAGAGTGTGGTAGAGAATGATGTGGCCATGGCACTGATGATACTCAACCTGGAAACCCAAACAAAATGTATAGAATAGCTCTGAATGGTATAACATGAGTCAGAGGAAGGGTGCAAGGTGGTACTAAATATTACTGCTATTAACCAGGAGTATGCAAACGATTTTCAAAGAGGTTTGAAGTGGTACACAGTTCTGTGGAGCAGTGCAAAAAGTTCAAAGAAGTTCAAAGAGATTTAGAGTTGTTTGTGGCAGTCACAAACAATGTTGATAGGTGATATGGATCAATGATGACAATGTGCAATAATGATGAGATGTGATAGACAGGACGATAGTTTGACAGGCCAGTATAATATTTCAAAGAAGCTCACAATGATTCACAGAACTTAGAGCTAAGATGTGAAACTTGGACTCAAGAGGATGGCTCTTAAATTAAACAATAGAGATGTGAAGCTTGGGTTTGCAGAAACAAAGTCACTATTTCGCCTTTTGTAATAGACATCCCAATGTCTAGTGAGTGCATTGGGTTTTGCCCCCAATTTTCTGGGGTGGAAGCAGATGACTAGGTTGAACTGTGAAAGGTATCCAGACCACCTGGCTTGTGATGGGTAAGAAGCTTTTTTGTGCTGAAGTACTCCAGATTTTTGTGATTTGCAACTACAATGATGGGGTTTCTGGAGCCTTCCATATATATTGCCACCAATGCTTGAAGGCTTCAAAGATGGCCAGAAGTTCTTTGTTGTAGTGTTACATTGTCTTTCATTTCTATCTTCAAGTCATAGGGGTAGTGTGGAGGAAGAGTGTCCACCTTCTGTTTATTGAATACATCTGGGAATTTATGATACTCTTCAGAAATATTTAAAAGATCCACCAGGTTTCTGGTGACAACTGAGGATTTGGCTTAAGACCTTCTGGGGAGAATATCATCTGAAAAGCAACAGCCCCATGAAGTTTGCTCACATGCATGTAAGTGGCAGCATTGATGAAGGAGATTTTAGGAGGAAAGCAGGTTTCTTCTGGAAGGCTCAGAGGAGTGAGTTACTCAGTAGTGGGAAAGTCAGAGAACATTGGGGGGCAGGACCTCTATGAGGGTTGCCAATGTTCAGTTCAGTCTGGTTCTTGGTACTTTAGGCTGAACACTGAACAGAACTTTTATTATTTTTTTCTGGACTGAACTAAGAACTGAACAGAACTAGAAAGAACCAGTTCTCAATGGTTCAGTTCCATTTAGTTAGACAATGGAATGACAATACAATGAAACAACAAGATGATGAAATGACAAGATGATGGAACAACAAGATTATGGTGTCATCATATAGTAAGAGTACTCATCCTATTGTTTCAATATATTGTTGAAACCCAAAACCACCATTATCATATTCTAAATCTTTTGTCATCTCTCCTCGTGTCCAGTGGTGTTCGATATGCAATGCAGTGGCTCATGCTGGATGTTTTGTGTGTGTTAAAAGGGTTTTGGAATAGCCCTATGGTGGCCAATGTCGTTCAAAGTAGTGTAAAGTTGTTCAAAGGCATTCAAAGTGTCGCAAAGTCATTCAAAACTGTTTGAAATTGCTCAAAGTCATCCAAAACAGTTCAAATTGGCTCAAAATTGAGTTTGTGGCATTCGTAGGGGTTGGGAGCATGTGTCATAATGTGTCAATACATTTGGAGCCCATTCCAAACCCTATGGCATGCAATGGACCTATCAATGTCCTCAGAAGAAATAGCAGAGAGGGAAAGCATGTATATTTCTTCCCATTTTGCATTAGAGATTGTCTTGATCATCATAAGATAGCTTGCTGTGTGGCTCACCCAAGGTTTTTCATTAAATCCCACCTTACAACTCTTAGACCTCTGCTTAGTACTAGATTTGGCTAGCACTGGTGGATATCCAGATTCCCATAGCATCAAGGCATGCTCAACCTAACTTTGGTTATCTTCAGTATGAGCATTAGAAGAAGGCTGCTTACTGCAGTGGCACACAATGCAAGTGCACCAACTGTATGACCATGCGAAGTTTCCAGTTTCAAGGTTATTTTAAGATGGCTTGTGAACATTGTGAGCATGATGTCAGACCGGTATGCACTAGTAAAAGGCTGCCAAAATCTGGCATGGCTATCAATCACCAATCTAATCAGTTCATTCAACACATACCTCAGGATCTCAATACAGGAAATGGAGATCTTCAAGGAAATTGCAATGCATTCTTGAATCTCGCTGGGTGAGGATCAGTATGGGCTCATCGGTGAAAATGTCTGTAAGAAGCTTTAGCTCTAATTTGCCAGTTGTGCTATGCCAGTTTCTAATGGCAGAGCTGGCCTTGAGAACATGGTGAGAGATGGAAATGCAATGACAAAGATATGCAATATACCACCACATACACAGCTTTATCAATTGGGATGGCAGGAAAGGACATGGTCCACCACTTCTCAACAACACCATTGAAATCTGGATGAGTGCCAACTGCCCATGGATTGTCAAGACTTTCAGCCCAGTCTATAACAGCATCCATGATAGCAGATTGCCAAACTCTTAGATTGTTCTTGTAGTTTGTGAAAGGAAGGTCAGCATTCTTGTAATGAGCCTCAGGCTCCATGCAATAATTCCCTCATGAGGGTTCTGCCTTAATGGCATGGAGGATAATCCCCATCTATTCATCCACATCAAGATGGTAACAGACAAGTAAGTATGGACATGGAACCTTTGCTGTATCCTTCATGTCTTGCTTGACACCATGCAGTAATCCCACACTACCTCAAGCTTTGCAAGCATGTACAGTGGTGAGGGTGGCTGGGCTCTCATCCTGAGCAAATTTACCTTCAAGGTCAAGTTGTGCATCTTCATCATTAGGCTCAGGTAATGAGTCAGTCACACCTGGAGATGATAGTCACAGTCCAAGTCTTCTTGGGATTGATAATACTGATTTGAGCTTTCCAGTTTGGCTTGATTCCACCAATCTCTGCAGGCTTCACATGTTTCCCTTTGGGTCTGTATATGTCATATCAGTGATTATAAACTAAACAGCCACAAGGACTTCACTGATTATTTTGGATTTGAACCACCTCCTCAACATTTTGTCCTGGTGCTTTATGCTTCTTATTGTTACCTTGTGCTGATGTAGCCAGCATTGGATTCTTGCATTGACTATTGATAATGGCTCAAAGCACCTTCTTTTAGAAGTGAGTATGTTAAATGATACATTATCACCCAAATATTAAATCTAACCTCCTTTTTTTAGCTTTCACATTGCTTTTTCTCTGTTTTCTCACTTATGATTTCTAAAACTCAGCCCAGGCCTCATCTTGGTTGTCCTTGTCATTTTCCTCTTGATCCTCAGCTTTGTTGTTGGGAGCCTAGCCATTGCCCCCTCCATCATCACCAGATTCCTCCTCTATAAGCCCAGAGAAACCTTGCTCAGAGTCGCTATCAGCTACTGACATTAATAGGAACTTGACTACATCATCAGTTAACATCCTTCCATCACCCTGTTTTTCACCATCCATCTCATCATCTGACATGCAATGTGAGGTCGCATGTTGATCTTCAAGCTGTGGATCTTGTGTTGCCTTGATGTGCTCCTTGTACCTTGTCATCATGATCTTGTCAGGGCATGAGGCATTCTTGTGTGCAACAGCCTGCTCTTGCTGTATTTCATCCTTGCCAGCAATATGTTGGATATCTGCAGTATGACATTGAGCAGCTTCCTCTTTCTTGGCCTTGTCAACTGCTAGTTTAGCCTTTTTTCCTCCTCTTTCCTAGCATTGTCAGTTGCTATCTGTGCTGTGGTTTGACATACTATTTAGGCATCTTTGACAACTTGCCCCAGGTGGCTGTTGTAGGATTTGCACTTTGGTCTGTCTGACATTTTGGTCAAGTGTATGTCTGAGAGAGAGGTTGGGATGATAAGTCAGTCCAAAAAAAGTCATTCGAGTTTGACAATTTATGCCACCAACATATGGTGTTATGATTGTTCTGATTGTTTGCCAAAGTATTATTCCACAAATATCACTCGCAATTGGACTCCATGACTTTTCAGGCTCAATATCAACCCATACTTGCTTCCTTCTTCTCCCTAATGTTCCCCAAATCAACACAACAGAGTATTCCAGCATGTCTCCCATGTACACATCCAATGTGCCCTGTAACATTCCTTAGCCATTGTGGGGTCACAAATCATGTTCGAACTGTGCATAGGGACACTCATACTGTCCACTGCCCATCTCATACTCCGACTCCCACCTCTCCACCTCTCCACTCCCAAACTCCATGGATATTGATAAATCTGATATTCTACATGACACCCCTCCACATAGTCCACCATCCCCAACTCATGAGACATCCAAGGCTGGAAACAAGATATATCATCCATTTCTTAATGGTATGAGTTCAAATTTATTAGTTTTAATTATAATGGCAAATAATAACCAATGTTTGATCTCAGAGAAGCCATGCACTCATCCCAATCACATTCTTGGCTATCCACAAAAGTATGTTTATTGATTGCATCTGATTGTCTAAACCCTGGAATTTGTTCATTTTCAGGTGATCATAAATATGATGATGATCCTGCCATTCATACATTCAAGTGTCAACTTTATCATGCATCACTATCTGCTATTCTTCAAAGTATTAAACCAGCCATGACAACTCCTGTTGTTCAATCTTGTCCAGATAAACATTTTCATTAGGTGATATATGATCTTGGACCATTTATTGCTGACTATCCTGAACAGGTCATACTTACTGGTACCATTGATAATACTCAACCTGAAAACTCAAACAAAGCCTACTCAAAAGGTCTTGAATGGTATAACACAAGTTAAAGGAAGGGTGTGAGGTGGTACTAAATATCACCACTGTTACCCAAAAATGGGGGAACTAAGTTTGAGGAGTTCAAATGATATTGGATAAAGTTTGAGGGTGCACAAAGTATTGTAAAGCACTCCAAGGAAAGTTTGAGGACATTCAAGGGATTTGTAGAGAATGGAGATGGTTTTGAGGAATGCTGAGAAATGACTATAGAGAATTGGGAGAGTTTTGAGAGATGAGAGATGATAGATGATAGACAATAGCTTCAAGAGGCTAGTATGAAAGTTCAAAGAAGTTCATGATAATATGCTGATAGGTCCACTGTGCATGCTAAGGTCTGGAAAAGATTCCCACTCATATCGACACTTTATGACACATGTTCCAAACTGCTACAAATGCCACAAATTGATTTCAAATTATTTCACACTATTTTGCACTATTTTGGATGACTTCAAGACATTTTAAATGCTTTTGAACTATTTCGCGACACTTTGAACGACTTTGCTGCATTTCGAATGATATCGGCTGCTGTATAGCTGTCTTGAAACACTTTTGATACATGCTGCACATCTGGAACAAGTTATTCCATTGCATATCGAGCACTACCAGACACAAGGAGAGAGTACAAAAGACTTAGAATGCAATAAGTGTGTTTTTATGTTTCATTGATATATTGAAGCACAAGATAAGTACTTTTACTGTATGGGAACACTATACATTTTATCATTTATTATTTTTCATTTGTTTCATAATCTACAAGTCCTCATTGTTTGATATATTTGCCTCATGTTTTACACATGTTCTTATTTCCTTTTTAGTACTATTTCTTTATTTTGTATATAGACTTGTATTAGTTACTTAGAATGAACAACAGAGAACAACCTACAGGGAACAGAGCACAAGTTACCCTCTCACTTATTGTCTGACTTAAGAGCCATTCTCTTGAGTCTTAGCTCGCATCGTATCTCTAAGTTCTGCAAAATATCATGAACTTCTTCGAGACTATCATATTTGCTCCTCATTTTATCATCCATTGCCTATCGCCATTTGACAAACACTTTACATTAATTAAACTCACTTTTTGATATACCTTGAACCTCTTCAAACTTATTTGAACTTATTCGGACTACTTCACATGACTTCGAACCTCTTTGAACCTTTTTCAAACCTCTTTGCACATATTCGAACCTCTTTTGAACTCTATTTAACACCTTAGTATGCCTATAAAGACTATTTGCCATGGCCCTTACCATTTTGCATTACTAAACACAATGTTTTAGTCTCAGTGGTGATATTTAGTACCAACTCGCACCCTTCCTCTGACTCGTGTTATACCATCCGAAGCCATTTATTAGGTTTTGTTTGGGTTTCCAGGTTGAGTATTATCAATGCTAAACTCTGGGACTAAGATGAGAGGCTTGGACTCAAGAGAACTGCTCTTAAATCAGATGAGGAATGTGAGAGGTTGATTTCTTCTCTTTGTCTTCTAAGTAGCTAGTACAAGTCTATATACATTTTGAAGAGATGCTACTTAAAAGGAAATAAAACATGTGGACAACATGAAGCAATATATAAAACGATAAAAAAATTTTCAAATCATAAAATAAATGAGAGATAATGAGAAGAGAAATGTATAGAGTCAATATTATTAAAAGTACTTGTCCTATTGTTCCAATATATCATGAAAATGTCAAAGCACCACAATTGCATCCTGGAAGCCCTTTGTTGTATCCTCTCATGTCCAGTGGTGCTCGATATGTGATGCAAGGTGTGCTGCATGTATCTTAAGGGTGGTGCAATAGGCATATGGTGACCAAACTCATTCAAACTCATTCAAAGTGTTGCAAAGTCAAAAATAGTCTTAAATCATTTGATATAGTTGGAAATCATTTGATATAGTTAAATATCATTTGAAATATCATACGGGTTGGGAGCATGTGTCATGATGTGTTGATGCATTTGGAAGTCTTCCCAGACCTTAGAGTGCAAGGTGGACCTATCACCATCCAAGGTTGGTGCTTGAAGTAAGTTAAAATTTGCTGTCTGCTGGAATACTTTTCACTGAGATTTGTTTAGATGCACATCACTCCCAACAGATCTAGATGCCTCTGGTGGACCTTATACACATGCCCACACTGATGAGCTGTTGGCTACTTAGCCTTTAATTAGCTGATTTTAATGTTTAATTAGCCATTTACACAAGATTTTTTCATGCACTGATATCCACAAACTCATATCTTTGGATATCCTACATTAGCTTATCAAGGGAACTTTTAAGGATCATTTTGTTGCCTGGGTTGTTGAGTACTTGTACAGAACATATGGCAAGGCTAAAGCGAATAACATCTTGGAAGAGATTGACCAAAGGTACATAATCAACAACTCCAAATTTAGCCAGAACATCTAATGTGTGCCAAAGAATTGCAGCAACACTGGCCTTTCCACAACTATGACACTTCAAACAAGGTCAAAGATTCAAAGGCATTGATGAAGGTTTGTTCCTTGATGATACAACTACATTTCATTTCTGACCCTGTACCAGGTTTATCTGCCTGCTATCAGAGGTCTCATACCACCCCAAATTGTTAAGGCTATCAAGGCTCTGCTTGACTTCTGCTATCTTGTATGATGAAACAACTTTGATGAAAATACCATTCATATTATTGATGAAGCCCTTGGGCACTTCCATCAGCATTGCAAAGTTTTTTGCACCATGGGTGTCCAGCCCAATGGCTTTGCCCTTCCTCATCAACACTCTCTTGTCCATTACTATTTCAACATCAAGCTTTTTGGTGCTCCACATGGACTTTGCTTATCAATTACAGAATCTTGCCATATTATGGCAGTGAAAAAACCATGGCATTGATCCAGCAGGCATGAAGCACTTGATCAAATGCTTCTAACCAATCAACAGCTCAATAAGTTAGCTGCTTCACAAGCTGACTTCATTGAACATGGCATGCTTCTGCATGATTGATCAACTTTATGATAATGATGACCAGGAAGATGAGGAAGAGGACAGTCTTTCAGATGGGGAAAGAGTGATGGCACATGTTGTTGAAATTGGGCAGTGGTAGGCATATTAGGCGACACCGATGCCAACACCAAACAAATGGCTGTGGCACATAGTCATGGTTATTAGTAACATTGCCTTCTTGTTTTAAACTTAATTACAGGGCAGTGTCCCACACTAGTATAAATATTCATTGCAAATAGTTTATTAAATCTAACGAAGTGTTCTATACTCTATCAAGTCCTCTAGAGTTAACAGGTTATGGGCCCTGGCCTTAACTGAATTTTCTTGCTCACGCTATACTCAAACTAGCAATACCCAGATCAAATTTACATAATGGCTGACATTTCAAATGCTTCGATGCACACAAATGTTTACCAAATAGAACCCTTGACAGGTACTGAGAATTATGCTGTATAGAAGATTAAAATGATGGACATTTTGATGGGGCAAGATCTGTGGGAATATGTCAATGGATTGACTACCCAGCTGATGGAAGTGGCCTTGCTGATAGCATGGCCTAAAAAGGATCAGATGCACTGTCAATGATCCATTTATGGGTGGCTGACAAAATGTTGGTGTACACTGCAAACTCAACGAGCATGTTGGAAGCGTGGGGTATGTTGAAGTCATTATTGGAGACTCAGGGGGCATTAGAAATAGTCCAGGCACAACAAAAGTTATTCTGGTCTCAATGCATGGAAGGGATGCCCATTGATGAACATATTCAGATATTGCACAGCTATCAGGAAGAGCTGCACAATCTGAGACAGAATATCGCTGGAGAAGAATTTTGCTAACCTCACTTCCTGAAAATTGGAATAATTACATTGTATCCATTGACACTACCACTCTGAAGGATGCTCTAGCACTTATTGCTCGAATTATGGAACACGATCAATGGCTTAGCCTACATAACTCCAATGATACAGCCCTGGTGGGAAAACTGGGAAAAGAATCAATCCTAATATAACTTGGTATGGATGCGGAGAAAAGGGGCACATCAGCAAGCAGTGCGGGAACAAATCCAAATTGGGAATGAGGAGATTGGGAGGAAAGCAAAAGGGATTGACAGAGGCTCATGCAGCAGCAGATGAGGAATTTGCCTTCTGTGGGGATTGGAGGGATGACATTGTGATTGCAGTCTCAATGGACTCTTGGTTGGTGGACTCAGCTTGCACTTCACACATAGCATGGGATTGAAATATCTTTATTGACGATACTCCTACTCCTGGACATCAAATCTCCAGTTTTGGTAAATCTCCTGGACTTGGATGAGGTTCAATACAGCTGGAATGTACTGTGGATGGAAGAACCTCACCACTTACCCTAAAAGATGTGGTACACGCACCTGATGTGCCTTTTAACCTTATCTCAATTTCATGTGTGCTTGAGGCTAGAATCAAAGTTCTATTTGTGACACCAGGGGTGCAGTTCCAGGCACCAAACAAGACTATTATTATGGAAGGTCAGGTCAAGAACCAATTATTTGACATGGATGTCAAAGGTGTTGCCAAACAAGACCAAGCATACCCTGCCAAGAACAGCAGAATGTGGGATGAATGGCACAGGATTTTTGGGCATCTGAACATGGGGTCAGTAAAGATGCTCAAGGAGAAGGAGATGGTTTTGGGAATGGATGTGGATAGAACTGTACAGCCAGCTGCTCAATGCCACGCATGCATCATTTCCAAGCAGCATGGCCAGCCTTTTCCCAAGGAAAGCCAAACTGAGATCAAGGAGATCTGAGATCTGACAGTTAGTGATCTGTAGGGGCCAGCGCACACTGAAGCTCCAGGGGGAGATCAGTATTTTGTCACATTTACTGATGGCAAGGCACAATGCATGATGACATATTTCTTGAAGCAGAAATCTGAAGCACTTATGAACTTTAAGCAGTACAAAAATTTTGTCGAAACTCAAACCACTCAGAAGCTCAAGAAACTTTGCGTTAATGGTGCAGGAGAATTTCTTAGCATGGAATTCAAGAAATTTTTACTCGACAATGGGATCTGACTGGAAGTCACAGCCCCCCACTCACCATCCCAAAATGGAATTGCCAAACATCTAAACTGAACCCTGGTAGAGCATGCACGTGCAATGTTACATCAGCACAGACTACCTCACTCTCTTTGGAGGGAGGCAATCACTTATGCAACTTATCTTAAAAACAGATTACTGACTCAAGCCATCAAATATCGTAAGGTACCCGATGAAGTCTTCTGGGGGGAAGAAGCTAGACATATCAGGCCTGCAAGAATTTGGCAGGACTTGTTGGGTTTTACAGCAGAACAGGAAAAACTCAAAACTTGATCTGAAATCATGCCAATTTATTTTTGTGGGAATAGCTGTCAGTACTAAGAAATACAGGTACTACAATTCCCAGACCCACCAAATTCTTACCTCTAGGAATGTGGTGTTCATGTCAGAAGAGGATGATTCTAACATTGTGGAAGTCACTTGCCCTGCGCTGCTTGAGGGGGAGTGTGAAACCAGCACCAAGCAGACTTTGGGTGACAGTGGGAATGGCACTGCATCAGATTCCGATCACTCATTGAAAAAGGAAATACATCAATCATCACCATCTCACATACCAATTCCTTGGGAACAATCAAGTCGCATTCTTGTGAAACTACTCATCAACTACCGGTTACTCAATAACCTGAATGCATGTGGACTAAAGGAATGGAAGCATCATGTGCCAACTATAGAAGAATCTGGCTACATCATGATTGATTATGCAATGGTTGGGGCAACATCCAAGGATGACCCACTTTCAGTGAAAGAAGCAAAAGGGAGATCAGATTGGCCAAAATGGAAGGAGGCAATGAACACTGAAATAATGCAGTTAACCAAATGAGGCACTTACAAATTGGTTGACTTACCCCCTGATTGCCAGGCAATTACAAGCAAGTGGGTATATCACATCAAACATGATCACATCAGGAAAATCATGAAGCATACATAAGGCTAGGCTTGTAGCGAAAGGATGTTCCCAAATTCCAGGAGTAGATTTCATGGAAACCTTCATGCTGGTTATGCAGCTGGAAATGTTCTGGCTATTAATAGTGCTTGCGACAAATTTAGGACTCGTGATTCACATGGTCAATGTGGTGGGCATGTACCTTAATGGAGTTTTGGAGGAGGTTATTTTCATGTTGCAGCCACTGGAATATGATGACAGTAGTGGGCACATATAGCAACTCTTAAAACCTCTCTACAGATTGAAACAGGCAGGATGGGCCTGGAATGGCAAACTCAACCAAACCTTTCTCAAAATAAACTTTACATGGCTTTTCTTGGATCAATGCATCTATCTATATAAGGCACACCGATCATAATCTCCTAATCACATTGGTTCATATCAATGACATGACCATCCTAGGATTGGATATTGATGCCATCATGGAAATGAAAGCCAAATTGAGGAAGTACTTTACGATCATGGATTTGGGAGAGGCAAAGCAAATTGTGGGACTAGAATTAGAGAGGCACTTGAAAAGGGCCACTCTCAAAATTATGCAAGCCCAATATATCAAGAGGGTCCTGGAGAAGTTTGGAATGTCAGATTCACACCCTGTCAGCACACCATTGGACCCTAACATCAAATTGATCAAAACCCCTGATAATGAGCATCACAATATCCCAGAGTATTGGAGTGCAATTGCATCACTTATGTATACAACGATCAGAATGCGACCTGACATCTCATTTGCAGTCCAAACACTTAGTCAATTTATGAGCAACCCTGGACCCACCCATTGAACTGCCATCAAGCACATTTTCCAGTATCTTAATGGCACTGGCAAACTTGGGATCATTTACTGGCAAGGGGGAGAAGTCAAACCCCTCGCTTATTCAGATGCCAATTGGGGATCAAACATTAATGATCAAAAATCTATTTCTGGATGTGTCTTCCAGATGATTGGTGGTCCAATTTCTTGGCAATCAAAGAAGCAGCCAATGATCACATTATCATCTATGGAAGCTGAGTACATGGCAGAGAGTCTAGCAACACACCAAGCAATCTGGTTATGGACCTTTACTGCCAAACTCAGCATTCCCTACTCCAGGCCTACCAGCCTCAAGGTGGACAACCAAGGTGCGATCACTTATTCTCACAATGCCATCAATCACAACTGCATCAAACACATCGACATCCAACACCACTTCATACATGAGAAACTCATCTCCAATGAGATACGCATTCAGTACTGCACAACAGATGACAACTTAGCTGATTTGCTTATTAAAGCATTACCAAAGCCAAAACACAATGACCTTGTTAATTGCTTAGGGATGGCATAGGTGTTGAGGGGGAGTGTTGAAATTGGGTGGTGGTAGGCTCATTAGGTGACACCAACACCAACACCAAACAAATGGCTGTGGCGCATAGCCACAGTTATTAGTAACATTGCCTTCTTGTTTTAGACTTAACAAGGTTGGGAATGTGCCTCCGGCACGCGTTAACATGTTTAATAAGTAATATATACAATATTTTTGGTTTTTGCACTTCCACTGTCATGACTTCATTTCTATGTTAGTCTGATAGTACTTCATTATTTTGGTTTTTGCACTTTCACTGTCATGTGTTAACATGTTTAATAAGTATGGACTTCATTTCTATGTTACTCTAATAGTACTTCATTATATACAATATTTTTGGTTTTTGCACTTCCACTGTCACTTGGCCATATTGCCTTGATGTTGTGCACAGACCTTACTCGTGATATCGCTACATAGAACTGCCCATGAGTGAAGACAGGACTCCTGAAATCTAATCCCACATGCTGCACTGACTGTCCCTGAAATTTGTTGATCAACATTGAAAAGCATAGTCGAACAGGAAATTGGAGTCGAGACAGAGTGAAAGGGAGTTGTCCTTCGATTGGCTGCAGTCGCATCCATGGAATAAACACCTTCTCTCCAGCATGATCTCCAGTAATCAACCGAACCTCCAACACTCTGTTCCGAATCCGAGTCAAAATCCCTCGAGAACCATTGCAGACTCCTCCAGCAATATTGAGATTGCGAAGTATCATCACAGGGACGCCAACCTTGAGTGCCAAGTGTGCCAAAGGTAGACCGGAGCAGTTGATTGAGTTGAGGTATTCAGGTGGATACAGAAGTTCATTGTTTGCAATAGAGTCTGCACTGTGAAACACTTGCTCCTCTCCAGGGAACCTCTGAAGAATATAATGGTTCAAATCATCCACATTGTCATTTTTGCTTGCCAGGACAATCCACTCTGAGAAGTATTGATCGGGATGCTGAGCATGATTATAGATGCCAGGATAGATGGTGTCGATGAGGGAAGCCAGAGTGTTTTCAGGACACTTGAAATGGTTGGGAAGTTCAATGTTGCCACCCTCATCTGTATGATCACCCTTTCCAACCTCCAGCTGCCACTTTGCAAACTGTCGCTCTTCAAGATCATCCGTGTTCAATCGCATATTGATTTTGAGATGAAGAACTTTAATATGTTGCCAAAGAACAGAGCGCTGCAAGGAAGCACCAACAATCTGAGGCCATGAACCCCTCTCGATAACAGGCAGGATCTGGTGAAAGTCGCCCCCAAAAATAATAGGAATGCCACCAAAGGGTTGATCAGATTGGAGAATGTCTTTGAGAGTGCAGTTGACAGCTTCATGGAGATGACGATGCTGCATGAGTGCCTCATCCCAAATGATCAAGTCAGTCTCCTGCAACAGCTTTGCCCGAATTGAACCTCTGGAGATAGAGCAGGTGGATGACTCATTGATGATGAGAGGGATCTGGAGACATGAATGAGAAGTGGAGCCACCTTTGAGCAGGAGTGCAGCAATGCCGGATGATGCTATACAGAGGACGATTTTGCCCAGAGAACGAAGCTGATGGGCCAGAGTGTTGTATACAAAGGTTTTGCCTGTGCCACCAGGACCATGGAGGAAAAAGGTCTGGCCAGTCTTGTTGTTGACAGCATGCATGATCTCCTCAAAGACAGCTCTCTGGTCTGGATTGAAAGTGTCCAAGTTCTGTGCAGCCAACTCAGCCTGCTCCACAACATCATATCTGCACTGCTCTGCAATCAACCGGTTTTCGAGGTTGGCTTCCCAATTCTGAGTGATCTGAGGCATGTATGGCCAATCCTTGCTGAGAGATTTGCCAGAGGATAAGAGAAGCTGGTTGATCAAGTAGAGGCCATAATCCTGCACATCGTCATCAGTAGGATTGAGACGGATATTGTTGTGCTGGAGCTGATACTGCAGGTCATCGCAAATGTGGGGCCAGTATGTGTTCCAAAGCTGGACAGGATCAGAGGGTGCACAATCACGAAGAATAGTGACAAAGAGTTGCCGGAGCTGACGACCTGTTGCCATGGACTTTGCTTCCTCCAAACACTGCACCCACTCTTGGTCATCCTCCAAAAGGCCACGTGCCAGACATGCTTCTCTGAATGAGGGATAGACATTTCCCTGAAAAGTGCACAGATGTTCATATGATGTTGCACCCTTGACAGCTGTCAGAACAAGCCTGAGGTAGAAGTGTTCACCTGCAGTAGGCTGAGTGTAGTACATCCTCCCAATAGCAAACCCTCTCTGTCTGGGCTTCCACTTGTGGGCTTTCTGATCCCACACAAATTTGGAGGGAAAGTCCTGATAGAGAGGATCCTGTGCCAGCTCTGGATACTGCTGATTGGCTTTAAAATAGCCAGTGAGGGTGGTGTCATGCTGTGCAGCATGCTGGACGATTTCTTGGATAGACCGTGGACCGTTCTGATTCCAAGTGACATACTGCTGGCCAGGGAGGTGGATCTGAAGTCGGACAACATTGGGCGAAGCAGAGTGCATAGGTAAACGAAAGAGGCGCCAAATGCTCTCGCAGGCAGAAATATAGCGAGCGTCCAGATACTGTTTGACTTCATTGTTGCAAGTCCCAAACTGCATGGTGATGCAATCATGACCTTTGTACACATATTTGTAGATGTATTTGACAGCTTTGATGGAGGCAATGGACTCAATGTTGATGTGGCAGCGGTACTTCCAGAGGAGATAGGGTGAATAAGTGACGACCCAGCGATTGTCGACCTGCTTTCCCCGAAACTGATATGTCTTTCCAGTGTTCTGACGCCTGGTGGAGGCATAGGCATCCTCAGAGATGGTTGTCTGATCTCTGAATGGCTTGGGAAAATTTTTGGAGCACTGTCCATTCACCATGCAAGGAGCTGTAGGGTTCTCTGCACCACAGGGTTTATGGACCATGAACTTCTTGACCAACTCGAGCAGCTCAGGATTGTCGTCAGGAAACTCTGAGCACATGAGGCTGTCTATCTGCTCAGGAGTGCGAAGCTTGGACTCCCCATCAAGAAAGATAATGCAGTGCATGTGTGGCAGGCCACGCTTCTGAAACTCGATCACAAACACATAAGAGAGTGCCTTGCCAAAGATCCCAGCCTCGATGTCTTTGATCATCTCCTTCTGCTTTGCATGGAATGCATGAACGACCAAGTCAGGGCGATCGGCAGCAGTCTGCCCAGGCTTGAGCTCATCCTGAATCTCTGGCCAAGCAGGGTTTGCAGTCATGGTCAGAAAGAGATCACCACCCTTGAAGTAGCGATTGATAGCCAAGGCATCCTGAAGAAGCTGCTGCATATGACGTGTGCTTCCTGTGAATGAAGAAGGCAGGATGATTCTTTGACCAAGAGACTCTGTGTCTGCATCCACATTTGCAGCCACAGCATCAGCCAAGCCCATATAGACTTCACCACGAATAGTGTCCTGATTCATCATGATAAAGCGCAACCGATCCTGCTCTGAAGTTGCCCACTGGTCACAAACAAACTCCTGAAAGAGCTTTCCACTCAAGAATATATGCTGAGGCTCGATGGCAGGCGGTCGGGGGTGGAGACGATAGCAGTAGAAATCTGATTTGGACACATGCTTGCGAACCCTTGCACCGCCTTCATTAGCAGCTGCGAACTCGATTTGAGGATGCCATTGGAGCTGGCCAGTAGGAAAAAGGAGGACATAGTGAAGAGCAGGATAGAGGGGATGGACATCGGTGATGCGCTGAAGGGGAGGGCCATGCCTGCGGTAGAGAATGATATCACGTGTGCTCTGTGGCTGATCACCATCACCTGGAAGAATGACTGCAATCTCATTGTTGGTGGCATCAGGAAGATTGTAGCGGCGACAGTCACAGGATTGATCAAAGCGCAAAGCTATCTTGCACTGCTGGTGTGGAGGCAAGTTCCTGGTGAGCTCATGGGCCTGCTTGTACATCTGAACTGCAGGATGGAGATGGTGGAGCATGTCCTGGAGGGTGAGCAAAGTGTGGTGATCAAGGTGAGTGTTCCAGGCATTGGCCATGCGAAAGTTGGCTGCATCGGCTGGATCATAAATGTAAAGCTGAGCATACACTGGAGATTCACCCTCTTGTGGAAGAAGAGAGCCAATCCTGTGGGACAGCTCGCCATGCAGTTTGAAGACATAGGGGCCAACACCATCGTTCACAGCCTCTTCACCTTCATTAACAGACTCATCGATTTTGCGCCCAATGGAAGTCATGGCAAGAGCATTGTTGTATGTGTGGATATGATCATGAAACGACCTGCCAATGTGATCCTGAGCAGTGAGCAACTGGAGAAGCTCAGGTGGGACTGGGTGGAGAGGAGGCAAAATGATTTTTCCACTCAAGCAGCACATGCCAAATCTGGGATTTATATTGGAGGATGCAGTGAGACGCTCGGCCATCCAGTGCAATGCATGACAATTGGGACACTGAATATCCATTTTTCCCAGATAATGAACAGGCCAGTCAGGACTAAAAGGACGGCGTGCAGGAGGGAGGGGCCCAAGTGGAACAGGTGCAGGATCAATATGTTGAGCCACCTGGGGATAATCAAGTCAGTCACAAAATAAAGACATGGCCAAAAAGGACATAAGCATACATGTGGAGGAATATCAACAACAGGGATGACAGGTGCAGGAATGGAAGGAACAGGTGCAGGGGGATCAAAAAAAGGGATAGCAGGTGCAGGAACTGGAGGAACAGGTGCAGGGGGATCAAAAACAGGGATAGCAGGTGCAGGAACAGGAGGAACAGGTGCAGGGAGATCAAAAACAGGAGGAGCAGGAGCAGGATGCTACATCATCATTGTTGTCAGTTAATATACTCAAAAGAACATATATAAGCCTACATGGAGAGGGATATTGGCAAGAGGGACAATAGGAGCAGGAACAGCAGGAACAGCAGGAGGAGGATCAAAAACAGGAGGAGGAGGAGGAGGAGGAGGAGGAGGGGGAGGCTAGATCATGATATTGTCAGATAACATACATCATGTGAAAGATAAACCAACATACAGCAGAAAATAGAGGTGGAATTGCAGCATGCTGAAAACCATGTTCAGTCCAGGCCATTGCAGGAGCTGCCACAGGAATGGGAGGTGCAGGAATTGGAGGTGCAGGAACAGGAGGGTCAAAAACTGGAGGTGCAGGAGGGGCATTAAAATAATATGGGAAAGCTGCATTGTATAAAGGAGCGACAACAGGCTGAGGTGGAGCTGCATGACTTGAGCCTCTTCCCCTCCCTCTTCCCCTCCCTCTGCCCCTGCCTCTTGCAATCTGTGGAAGGGGAGGAAGTGCTGCCAGCTGCTGTGCCAAATGAGGAGGAAGGTGATTGTATTGAGGAGGTGGTGGAGGAGCAGCAATAAAAGGATCAGCATTCAGCAAGGCAATATTATGGGCTGGGGGCAATGGCAGCAGTGGCTGGGCAATGTGCATAGTGCGAGCATGGTGTGGAGTCCGGTGGCGAGTAGGGCTATCCAAGGTCTGTTGGTCCTGTTCAGTTTGCTGCACGGCCATTCGAACACGTCGAGGAGTGTTGGGCGGAGATGGGTCCATGGGAATCGGAGAGCTCTCTTACTGCAGCAGAGGAGGTGAGATTCTTGTAGGAGGCTGTGAAATCGGTGCAAACAGTGGCAGTTGATAGTGGAGCGACTTCCAAAAATGGAAGGGGAGGCAACTGCAAACCCGCCAGCCCAATCTCCCTGCACACTGTGCCCTGAGAGAGGTCCAAAAAACAACTGGCAGACACTCTTTTTGTTGAAAAAAAAGAAGCCAGGGAGGTAGGACTTCACAGAGCTTCACCTTGGTCTACAGATACCCCAAGAATGCAAAAACAACCCCACTGGAAAAGAGCCCAGAGCCAGAAAGAGAACAGAAAAGCTAGAAGTGGCCAAAACTCAGCCAAAAATTTGGTTCCTACACCCAGTAAGCCAAAAATTAGCCGAAAAAATTGTTCCTACACTCAGTGATTAGATTTGTCATGATAGGAACACCTTATTATATTTTATTTGTCAACAGGCCACCAAGTAGCCGAAAATTTGGTTACTACAGTCAGTTATAAGATTTGTCATCATATAAACACCATATTATATTTGTCATCAGGCCAACACTGTAGCCGAAAATGTTGTTGCTAATTATATTTGTCATCATAGCAACACCCAGTAATTATATTTGTCATCAGGTACAAAAAAAAAAATTAGCCGAAAATTTTGATCCCACACTGTAGCCGAAAATGTTGTTCCTACATAAAGTTATTATATTTGTCATCATAGCAACACCCAGTAATTATATGTCATCAGGCCCCCAAAAAAACAATTAGCTCGAAAATTCTGATCCCCCAATTATTATATTTGTCATCATAGCACCCAGTAATTATATTTGTCATCAGGTCCCAAAAAAAAAAAATTAGTTGAAAATTTTGATGTAGCCGAAAATGTTGTTCCTGCATTATTATATTATTGTAGCCGAAATTGATCCCACACTGTAGCCGAAAAAATACTGTTTCCACACATTATTACTTAGTATATTTGTGATCCGGCCCCAAATTAGCTGAAATTTTGTTCCCATCTTTCACTTATATTTGTCATCATGTCTCATGACCCTCAAAGTAGGTCATCACTTTCCCATCCACTCAGAGCAACTCCCACAGCCTCTTCACTTCCCACGGCCTAGTCACCTGACCATCCTCCTTTTATTATTGACAAGGTTGGGAATGTGCCTCTGGCACGCGTTAACATGTTTAATAAGTATATACTTCATTTCTATATACATAGTACTTCAATTCTATGTTAGTCTAATAGTACTTCATTATTTTGGTTTTTGCACTTCCACTGTCACTTGGCCATATAGCCTTGATGTTGTGCACAGACCTTACTCATGATATTGCTACACAGAACCACTCATGAGTGAAGTATGGCTTATGTTGTTCACTGTGTTCATTAATTTTATCAACATCTCATTGCATTTTTTGACCTCAGTGCACATTGTTCACTTCATTGCATTTCTTGACTCAGTCTGTGAATGTGTGAGTGGTGGTTCATTTTCATGGGCCAGCTTGCATATACATAATACAATGCTTAATTCCACTACAGTTACTCAACTCCTTAGTTGCCTTTGGACTTGGGGGGTCATGGTCACACAGCTCTTTAGTTGACTTTTAGATAGTACACAACTCTTCAGTTGACTTGGGATGATTGGCCCCAAGTCAACGTGGGTGGATTGTAGTGTTTATCCCCTTCCACATCTCTCCCATCCCCATTTCCTCCATCTCCTTCCTCTTCTCCCCCATCACCTTCCCCATCCCCATCTCCCCCGTCACCTTCCTCTTCTCCCTCTTCCCCATCCCTATCTCCCCTATCCCCACCTCTCCCATCCCCATCCCCTTCTCCACCTACCCCATCCCCATCCCCTTCTCCACTTACCTCACCCCCATCCCCTTCCCATCCCCACCTCCCCATTCCCATCCCCCATTCCCATCTCCCCTATACCCATCTCCCCCATAACCATCTCCCCCATTTCCATCCTCTTCTCCCCCTTCCCCATCCCCATCTCCACTATCCCAACCTCTCCCATTCCCATCCCCTTCTCCACTTACCTCACCCCCATCCCCTTCCCATCCCCACCTCCCCATTCCCATCCCCCATACCCATCTCCCCCATCCCCATCCCCTTCTCCCCCATCCCCCATCCCCATCTCCCCCATCCCCATCCACCTCTCCCTCTCCCTCTCCCTCTCCCTCTCTCTCTCCCTCTTCCCCTTCTCCACCTACTTCACCCCCATCCCCTTCCCATCCCTACCTCCCCCTTCCCTCTCTCCCTCTCCATCCACCCTCCTTCTCCCCTCTCCCCCCCTCCCCTCCCCCCTCACCTCCTCATGCACCCTCCCCCTCCTCCCTCTCCCCTCTCTCCTCTCTCTCCCCCTTCTTCCTCACTCCCCCTCTCACCCCCCCCTCTCATGTTCTCCCACTCTCATATCCTCATTCCCTCAATACTTCACCCCCATCACCCCCTCACTCACTCCCTCCCCCCCTCACTCACTCTCCCCCTCCTCATCTCCTCTCCCCTCCTTCCCCCTCACTGCTTCACCCCCTCCTCCCTTCACCCCCTCACCCCTCACCCCTACACCCCTCCCTCTCCCCCCTCTCCCCCCTGTCCATCCATCCTCCTCCTCCCCTCTCCCCCCTCCCCTACTCACTTCCCCCCTCCCCCATCACCCCCTCACCCACTCCCACCTCCCATTCCCCCCTTCACCCCCTCCCCCCCTCTCTCCCTCACTACTTCACCCCCTCACCCTCTCACCCCTGCTCTCCTCCCTCTCCTCTCTTTTGAATGTTGTAGAAAATCTCTCACTTCACTTTGTCATTAAACTCAATTTTTACACTCTACATAGAAAAAGTGCCCAGACCCAAAAAAAAAAAGATAGAGGTGGCGAAAATTAGCTGAGAATTTTGTTCCCACCATTCACTTATATTTGTCATCATTGTCTCATGACCCTCGGAGTTGGACATCACTCTCCCACCCACTCAGAGCAACTCCCACAGCCTCTTCACCTCCCACGGCCTCTTCAACTCCCACGGCCTCTTCACTTCCCACGGCCTAGTCACCTGACCATCCTCCTTTTATTATTGATTACAGGGCAATGTCCCATGCTAGTATAAAGATTCATTGTAAATAGTTTATTAAATCTAACGAAGTGTTCTATACTCTATCAAGTCCTCTAGAATTCAATACATGTTACTCTTGCTTGCACCTGATGTAAAAATTTTACACAGCCCACACAGTCCACACCAAATTAACTTGACCAACAGAATGCTAATATTCATGAGATCTACCTGGTCTTTCCCATGATGGCAATGAGCCAACCCTTCCTCTCCTTGTTCAACACTTTATATTTCATCAACTTGAAACTGATCAAGGTAATATTGAAGGTCCAGATGATGTTGACTTTTCAGTTCATGCATCTGTTTTCTATTCTGCTACTGCAACATTCTATGCACCCAGTGACCCTTCCAGCATCCATGGTATGCATCATAAAGTTCTTCAATCAACACCATTCTAGCAGCATTGTGCTGCCTGTCACGACTGTGCATATGTTGATGATGACAACAAAGATGGTTTTCATGGCATGAGTGTTGTTCGAGTTCACCTTTTGTGTACAATAATGTTACTTACCCTTGTGCACTTGTTGACTGGTTCAAAAAGATGGGGAGGTCCCCTGATGATGTAATGGGAATGTGGATTGTAGAACCTGAGCTTGACCAACATGGTGGTTGACTGTGCTCTGTGTTTCACTTGGACTCATTTGTACATGGCACACATCTCATTCTGGTGCATGGGTCAAGCTTCCTTCCTATTAACATTCTTCATGTTTGGTCTTTGGACACATTTAAAGCCTTCCATGTAAATAACTTCATTTTTGCTGCTGGTTGGAATAATAAATTGCTTTGTGATATGCTAGAAGTATACAAATCTAGTCTAAGTGAATCTACTAATAGTTATGGGAGCAGAGCGACAACAATGGAATCTGTGAGATAAAATCTACTGCATCTGCTAAACCAGTCTCCTCAGATTCCAGCCTCATTGACTGGGGGTGAGCTGAGACAATGACTATGGAAAACCTGAGTGAGAAGCAAGCCTAAGGTGCATTGTAGTCATGACAAAAACTCACCCATGGATGAATGTCAAGACTAGGGGCTTCTTGCCTGCTGTTCCTGAATTTGCATACTAAGGGGGAGCATCTCAATGTGGATTGCACCAAGATAGTCCAGACAATGCCAGTATTCCAGGAAAGCTTGCGAGCGCCATCGCCCAAATTTTTTCACCATGTTGGGAGGCACGGCTGATATGAGATAGAAGGTTGTCACACCAATGTGAAAGCAATGTCCTGTAGTTTGAGGGTATCCCTTATTGGTTGCTCGGAGTATTTGATTGATGTGCTGGATAAACTTCAATCTGGTGAGCATCAGCAGGTTGTTCTGCATATTGCAGTAAGCTGAAATTGGGTGGTTGATCCCCAGTTTGTTCTTGATAAAGTGTTTGTAGATCACAAGGATGGGATCCAGAGGGGCCTCCTGGTGAGGAATCCAAATGTTGTCACCACAGGCTTTCTGGGTTTTTGATTATGGTAAATAAAGATTACAAGTGCCATTCTTAGCTGTAGACTCTCAGATGTGTGCAAAGGTAGCATGGAAGTGAGGGTTAAATCTCTTGAGGTTCTGGGTGGGAGGTAGGATCTTGCCAATGCACAGTTGAGAGAAAAAGGACAAGCAGCAAATTGCATGAACACAGTTGTCCAGCCCAGAGGATCTGTCCAGCCCACTGTTGAGGTCGTCAAGCATCGCTATTGTCACTGGAGCCCTTTTGCTGTAGAAGGATGATGCTGGACTCATTTCCTCCACTCCTTTCAGAATCTGTCACAATTGTTCCCCCCCCTGCCACACTAGTCCTCGCTTCTGATGCTCCTTCTTAATAGTCAAGATCTTTGCACCAACAGTTCTCCTAGCTAATCGATCTGCATATGATGACACCCATGCTATGAGAAGATCCTCTCTAACTGGCAAAGCATTGCTGTCCTGGATTCCTAGTCCCCAACAGAAGGTGAGAAACCTCCATAGTCTGCTCGCATCCTTTGCCTGAGTCATCTTGTTCATGGCCACTCCTTGCACCTGGCTGATCTTCTCCAGCAGGTTGGTGGGTAGCATGAGATTCTGCTGTGGTAACTGTGCATGTGCTGTTGAGATGTGCCCAGAATATGGTTGAGGGCAAGTAGTGTTATGAGACAGCCTCCTACCATGGAGCTGGGCCAGCTGGAATAGGTTGTTGGTGTGTCTGTTGGAGTAGGTGGTGTACTGGGTCTGTCTAATGGGAGGCATCACAAGTGGTAGCTGCAGAAGAGTTGGGTGTGACCATTGTCAATTGTAGCCACATGTTCAAAACTGTTTCATCAAATTTCATGTATTTTTTATATGCATGAGTTGTGGTAGTCTACAGCATTATGCACAAATTCTCTCAAATTAAATGGTATCTTAGGTGGGAATGCATATAGTAAAGAGTTCACAGGAAAAACACCCCTTGAGGGCCCTTCCACAGGATTCTCCAGCGTGGCAATCCATGTCATTGAAATCCATATCTTGTGCTCCTGGATGAGCTTCACGATTTCTCGTAGGACTGTGTTTTGCTGAGTCCTGCCTTCAGTGCCCCCATGATGCCCTTGTTGTCTGAGTGTATGATTATGTGGCATCTTGCAAATTTTCCTGCTATCAGTGTCCTGACTGCCAGCTCCACTGCCACCATCTCAGCTGAACCAATCTTGCTGATGGGTCCAATACATGCTATAAGGTCTGGAGAAGGATCTAACTGTATCGAGACATTACAACACATGTTCCAAACCACTACAAATGCCACGAAATTGACTTCGAACTATTTCACACTATTTCGCACTATTTCAGATGGCTTCAAACTATTTCAAACCATTTCACGACACTTCGTGACACTTTGAACAACTTTGCAGCATTTTGAATGACATCAGCCACTATATAGCTGTCTTGAAACACTTTCGATACATGCTGCACATCCAGAACAAACCACTTAGTCACATATTGAGCACTACCAGACACGAGGAGAACTCTTACCATACTGAGACAATGTACATTTCATCATTTATCATTTTCCATTTGTTTCATGATCCACAAGTCCTCATTATTTGATATATTGCCTCATGTTTTAAACATGTTCTTATTTCCTTTTTAGTACTATCTCTTCAATTCGTATATAGACTTGTGTTAGTTACTTAGAATAAGGAAGAATAGCAATGGGGAACAGACCACAAGTTACCCTCTCACTCATCGTCAGATTTAAGAGCCATTCTCTTAAGTCTTATCATCATGTTGTATCTCTAAGTTCTGCGAAATATTGCAAACTTCTTTGAAACTATCATATTCACTCCTTGTTTTATCACACATCACCTATCGCCTCTTGCCAAACACTCCTTATTTGTTATATTCGCTTTTCGACATACCTCAAACCTCTTTGAACTGCTTTGAAGTATTTCACACATCCTTGAACATATTTGAACTCTTTCATATGCCTATAAAGACTATTTGCCACAGATCTTACCATTTTGCATCACTAAAAACAATGTTTGGAAATCAGTGGTGATATTTAGTACCAACTCGCACCCTTCCTCTAGCCTGTGTTATACTTTCTAAGCATTTTAACAGGTTTTTGTTAGGTTTCCAGGTTGAGTATCATCATTGTCTCGAAGTAAAGTTCCCTGATAACTATCCTGATGACCCATATATGCTGAATGACATCCACAACACCATGAAATTTGCTATAGCATCCTCGAACTTGTATTCTATTTCACAGCAATTGATTTTGACCTCAAATCTATTGCAGTCTAGCACATCAATTGATTCTGAAGACATTTTGCACATTCTTGAACATTTTACATCAAACCTCTCATTGGTTATCACAGCCTCGAATTTCGACCAAATCAGCACCCAAAAGTTCTGTCTCTACCTCATTCATCACCGATATCGCACCTTTGACTACATTGAACCCAGCATCTGATGGTATATCTCACAGCTCAAACAATTCAGATGACTTAGAAGCTGGTATTGCAGCACTCAAACAGGAACTAGCCCTCAAAAAACAGCTTGGCCTCGAACAAGAAAATGTTGCACTTCAAAATTGTCATGTCACGCCTCCTGGTCTCTATCACATTGTCCCAGCTTTATTGCACATGCCCATCCCAGTCTCATCATATTCACCTTTGGTAATTCCAGTTAAGTCCACTCCAATAGTCACACCTATGCCACCTTCAAACTTGATCTCACCTCTGATATCTTTGTCACATTTGCCCCTTCCATTGCCTATTTTGACCTCAACTTGCTGTTCACCACTCCCAATATTTTCTTCTTCAATCTCGTCAACTGCACCATCTTCTGTCTTACCATCTATTTCAACATCACATTCACCTTTGACACTAGATTCACATTCGAATTCACCTTCGAAGTCTAGTAAAGTGTTCAAAAGTCCATTCACAGTATATCTACAATCATCACCTCAAAACTCATCTACCCCTCATCGCCAACATTCTTATCACATCCATTGCCCACAAATATCTCTCTGATTTCATTTTTGACCCCTTGATTCTTTGTTCGATTTTGATTTGACCAGTCACTCGACCCAATTATTACGATCATGGTTAGGCCCATTGACATCAATCAAATTTGCCTATTTTCTTTTGCTTTTTCATATTTCAATCTTATTCTATTTGTCGAACATGTTTTACTATGCTCGATACTCTTCAAAATAGCTTTGACAGCTTTTGCCTTTATGTGCCCATGTATGCCTTCACTAACCTCGATCTCAACCTCAATATTCCTTGAAAATACCTTATGACTATTTTGCATTCACCAAATTCTTCTGTGATATCGACTTCAAACATCTCAAAAAGCCTCAAATGCCCTCGAACCTTGACGATCATACTTTCAAAGACTTTCTGGACTTCGAAAATGAATAACTATATCTTTCCCTTATTTTTTCTATTTTTTTCTTTCGCTTTGTTTATTGCTACCACTCGAAACTCAGAAGATTTGAATTTCAAATTTAAAAAGATATACATCAAAAAGAAAAACCTTTCTACTCCTCTAGCATCTGCTCCAACACTTCTATCTCTCTCCCAAATATTTCCATCTCCACCTTCATCTCAGCCAATTTTCTCACCAGCACTCGACAATGAGTGCTGACCTCATCTGAATCCCCAACCTCTTCATCCTCGACCCTCCAGACCTCCTTTACCTTTCCATTCCCCTTCAATGACTTTTTCTTTTTCTTTGACAATTTCAAAGGCCCCACTACCAGGTTGACATCTTCAAATGGGCCCACAACACAAATTCAACATACTATGAAATTTGAAAACAAGTTAGCAATTACCTCAAAACAACTTCGAACGATCTTCATACCTGGTCTTGTGCATGAATCTCATTTTGCCCTTCTGAAACCTTTTGCTTCGCCTTTGCGAAGCCCTCGCCTTGATACCCTGCCCCAATAACACCCTTGCACCTTCTGTGTGCACTTCGAACATTTTGCTGCACCTTCTTTGATGATGCAATGCAGCTGGGACTTAAACCCAGCACATCAATTGCAAATCAGAGGAAGAGGATGTGTTTTTTTTAATGAAAGTATTAGAACCTCGAAAAATCTTCGAACCTAGGTAAAAAACTCACCAGACCCTCGAAATTGAGCAGTGGGCCTGTTTCGAGATGTGCTTGCTTCACTGCCCCTACACCCTCGTCCTCGTCCTCCTCGTTGTTCCCCACCTTGACCACTTTTCACTTTCCCACCTGCACCACAGGCAGCTTTTCCTCGTCCTCATCCTCATCTTCATCTTCATCACCCACCTTGATCCTCTCAATTGCCTTCACCTCAGCCTCGAACCCTGCATTTTTGTGTTGCAAGTCCTCCTTCGAGATAGTCCTTGCACGAAATTCGGTGAGGGCTGCATTTCGAGCATCTGCCAATGCTCTCCATTGATCATCAAGTTTTGCCTTCTGCGCCACCTCCTTCTCCTCTCAAACCCATTTTGCATTCTCCTCCCTTTTCTCCTGCCTTTTCTCCTGTTTGACCTGTTCTGCTAGATCCACAAACAGCAGCCCCCCACCTCATGAGATCTACTCACATTGTGCCATTGGGCTAAAAAGCTTGAAAACCTTGTTAACAACTGCTTGTATGGCTGGGTTGCACTCCTTGCCTAAATCGTCAGTGAGTTCATTATATTCTGCCTATACAAAATGTTTCAGCATCTTTAACTATGAATCGATCAGTGAGAGACATACCATTTTCATGCAAAAACCTCGCCCCCAGACTTTGAAGTCAATATCTTCCATGACACTGTGCTCAGGCATCAACTTCACATAGTCGAGAATATCAGAGTTGAGTTCAAGCAAAAGAGACATTAGAGAAGCTAGTATTCAATGATGAAGAGATGGAAGAAGAAGAATGAGAAGTATTTCGAACCTCGCTAAGTTTTCAACATGATCATGCATTTTGCACATGACTTCAATTGGCTGACTGGGACAGTCAGGATTTCAGTAAGGGGGAGGATGATAGGTCTACTGTGCACTATAAGGTCTGGAGAAGGATTTAACCATATTGAGACATTATGACACACACTCTGAATCTACAAATGCCACAAAATCGACATTGAATCCTTTTCAAACTATTTCCAACTATTTTGGATGACTTTGAGACATTTCAAATGCTTTTGAACTATTTTTGTGACACTTTGAATGACTTCGCAGCATTTCAAATGACATCAGCCACTATAGGGATATTCTAAAACCCTTTCAACACACACAAAACATCTGGCATGAGCCAATCTGCCACATATCGAGCACTACCAGACATGAGGAAAGACTAGAAGAGACTTAGAATGCGATAAGTGCATCTTTATGTTTCAATGATATATTAAAGCAATAGAACAAGAACTCTTACTATACTGGGACAATGTACATTTCATTTATTTATTGTTTCTCATTTGTTTTATGTTTTACAATACCTTCATTGCTGTGCATACTGCCTCGTGTTCTACACTTGTTATTATTTCCTTTTTAGTACTATTCCTTCAAATTGTATATAGACTTGTATTAGTTACTTAGAAAAAAAAGGAAAGCAATGGGGAACACAGAAGAAGTTACCCTCTCACTTATCATCTAACTTAAGAGCTGTTCTCTTGGGTCTTATCTTTATGTCATATCTCTAAGTTCTGCAAAATATCATGAACTTCTTCGAACTTTCATATTAGTCTCTTGACTCATTGCCCATTGCCTATCTCCATTCAAAAAACACATCACATTCGCTAAACTCATTCCTCGATATACCTTGAACCTCTTCAAAATTATTCGAACTACTTCGCATTGAACTTATTTGAACTATTTCACATGTCTTCAAACCTATTTCGAACTATTTTGAACTTCTTTATACACTTCTAAAAGACTATTCGCCACATCCCTTACTATTTTGGGTCACTAAACACAATGTTTGGGTATCAGCAGTGATATTTAGTACCAACTCGCACCCTTCCTCTAGCCTGTGTTATACTTCCTAAGCCTTTTAACATATTTTTGTTAGGTTTCCAGGTCAAGTATCATCAACACATCCATGTAGAGATTCACTCCAGGTACTTGGCTTTCTTCTTCTCTGGAAGTTCCACCCTCTTTGCAGATAGATCCCACCAGAATCTAATGTACATGAATGCCATCGAGAAATCCACAAACTTTGCTGGTGCCCATGGCCATCCTAGTTCCTCCGCAATGCTCCATACAAGTGTTGAGGAGTATGTGAATTTATATGAACCATCAGAGAGGCAGTGGGAAAAGTAACACAGGAAAATGAAGTTGTCCACCCATTTGATGACTGCCTCAATGCCCTGGCTCAAGAGTATCTTGACCATGGCATCCACGACTCTGCCAAATATTGCTGGGGAAGGTGATGCACCGAAATTCAAAACATGGTCTTGGTGGATTAATCCCTTGATCATTATCACTAGGAAGGCATGCACAGATGGGTGAAGTGGGATGTTGTGAAATGTGGAGTCGACATCAAAAACTGCAGCTTGTGTTCCCTCAGGTGCATTGGCTACCAACAGGAAGCATTCTGAGAATGATCCCCAGGCACACTGGAACTTTTTTGAGTCTATGATTGTATTAATAGAAGTTTTCATAGGGTCAATAATATAATTCTGTGCTGTGTTGCAAGGCAAGGTGTCAAGATCAATGCAATACTTATTCTTAGGATATGGGTGGTTTACAATAATGTGGCGTTTGCTGCCACCTTGATCGATAACTGCAAGAGGGGCAGTGTGAAAGTGTCCAATCAATGAAAAAAGTTCATCTGGATTGTAACCATGTGATAGTCTACCAAGTGCAATTTCTTTGGCATATTTCTTAACCACAAATTCTTCGTCTTCTTGCAATGTGTAATGATTCTGAGGAATGGATGTGTAGGAGAGTGAAAAATTTTCTAAACCACAGAGAAAGCCTTGCCGGAGGCCCACCGGAATGTTGCTGAATTTGCCTAAAATGCCTGCATTCCATAAAGTGATTTCCCAAGCCTCAGCTTTGAGCTTGGTTATGATTGGGAATAGGGTGTCAGGCTGTGCATCTCGTGGATCCATGGGAGAGATCTCCACAGAAGGAACATGAGTGGCTGTACATGCAGATGGGACCTCATCAACAACCTGAGGAGCCAACGTTGAATGCAATACACACAACCTTATTTCTGAGGACTCTGTCAACCCACTTTCCTTGGTCATTGGTGACGAGTCGCTTTGCATTTCCTTGGTGATCTCTGTGTGAGAGCAGTTCCCCACAGAGGTAGCACCTGAACATTGTTTGTGCTTGGTAGGGTTGAAAGGAAGAAGGAAAACTTGGCAGTTGATATCCCCCACAATGTGGGTTGGATGTGCCCCAGCCCTGCACACTTGACCTCACACCCTTGAGAAGTGATTCCCACTGAAATTGTTTGATCTGAAGCTAGGAAATGAAGAAGGGCCCAGAGCCAGTTGTCATAACTGTTCCAGTACTGTTGGCAGCAGGTTCTTCATCTAGTACTTGTAGAACAGCTGTTCATCAAAAATCAGGCCGAATGAATCATCCCTCCTCCCGATCCATGATGTATAGGACTCGATGATGTAACCTCTATATGCTGGCCAGTCCTGCATGTAATCCGGCCTAGCTAGGATGATGCTGAAGAATTCCTGGAACATGTCCATGCAATCTATGGCTCAAGGTGCACATGGCTTGACATCCTTGCCCAAGATCAGGTGTTTCTGCATGCCATGGATGAAATTCTCGCAAATCTCCATGAAGTCATCTGTTGATAGATAGTGGTTCTTTGCTGCCATCATAGTCTTCTGCTTCAACCTAATTTTGCCCCTGTCATTCATTCTGATTTCAGTGTCAAAAGCATCAGTGGATCGTGTCACATTCGAGCAAGCCTTGTGTGTGCATAATGATAGTGGGATGTAGTTCTTGAAACCACTTTTTAGCTCCTTGATCACCATGACTGGTAGCTTGCTCGTAGTGTTCATCATCACTCTGGAAAAATACCTTGTGGTCAGGCATGATAACTGATCATTTGCTGCCACTATGTGGCCTATCGCTGTTGTAGCTGTTGCTGGGGTACCAATATTTGGCCTTAAGTGTGTCACTGCAATGTAGCCATGACCTTGCCTGTCCTGCTGTTGGTCCTGTGGTTGTTACCAAGGATATTGTGAGGTAGCTGCCATATTGGCAGGACTGGGTGAACGCCAACCATGGGGTCGCCCAGCTGGGACAGGGGCCCATGGAACTGATTATATGCATGTTAATAATGCGAGGGAACAGGTTCGAGATGTATTACGAACACTATGGGACTGGGAGTCTGCAAGCCCAGTCCAATCATGTGAGGTGCTGCATTCACGTATCCCTGACTATATGCCTGTCAATATGTATAGAGTATGATGTGGATGCAGTGACAAACATAAGCACACATCTGTGAAGCTGTCTGCCGGCTGGTAGCATCTACACGAACATGTACTTGCATGGCTGTCTGCGGGCCAGCAATATTTGCATGAGCATGTGCTTGTGAGGTTGTCTGCTGGCCAGATTGTATGCATGCCACTGCAGCAGCATGTGGGCTGTGCTCTTCTGATTGCTCTGTCCACATGTATTCTGAGAATAGCCTTCTGCTTACGCTTGAACCTCACATGCTCCATCTCTGTGAGCCTGGTGTATGGACCTCAAATGACATCCCTCCTACTATTGCTGGCACGTAGCCCAGTGCCATGAAACCTTCAGGGCTGGGGATCAAGTCCTCTGCCACTGCCCATGCCACATTCGCATTGCTCATACAATATCCATACAACTGCACGTTCATTGGTGAGGGTGTATGGGTGACAGTACTGTTGTTTCTCTGAGTCTGGAGTAAGGAATTTAATGAGATCGGAGTTGACATGTGCATTGTTGAATGCGCTGGTGGGATTCTCATTGGTGAAGCCAGGTCATGGTGAGCATCCAATGCTCCTTCCCATGGGATGGGTGCATCGCTCCAAGGTTCATCGAAATGCGTAGGGGAGAAATCCGCTGTGGATGCACAGTGTATGGGGTTGCATCCCTTGCATGGGGTACCTGGTGCCACACTCATCACCGAATGCTTCCAGCCTGCTGGAATGTCATTGCGAGCCTCAGGATTCACCTGGGGTATACCAATGTCCTGAAAGCCATCAGCGTTCCCAGCCAAAACTGTTGACCCACCAACATGTCCAGATGATTCTGCTGTTTCCTCAACTGCAGGTGGAAGCACCTGATATAAGTAGCCCACTGCACATCTTCTGCCAGGGGGTGCTTTAATAAGGGTCATGGTTGGCACAGTTGCTTGCGCAAGTCTTGCCAATGAGGCAACACGTGAAGACCATACCTCCATTTCCTCGATTGCCTGTGGAACCACAACCTGCTGGTCTGCTCCTTCCCTTGGGCATCTCTCTTCCTCTGCTCCAAAGGCATCCATAAGCGATCTGGACCCATGTCTACTGTCTGATCCTTCAGCTCCTGTCCTGGGACGTGTTGATCGCCTAACCCCCCTCATTCTCTGTCCTCTCGTGGTGCATGGCATGTGCATAAAGAGTGCATGATTTTAAATAAAATGAAAGACTGAAATGAAAGACTAGAAAAGAGTGAAACCGTTGATGCAGAGAGAACGAACGGAGAGGGGAACGAGATACTGCGTGCGTTGATGAAAGGAAGAGATAAGGAACGCGGAGTCACATGATCACGACGCGCATTCTATTCTACAGTGCAAAACATCGGTACACTACACTCGTTCCTCATTCGTCTACCTCCACTGATTATCATGCCAGCGAAATTATTTTTTGATGTCATTTGATGTTCAAGTCCACAATGTCAATTATTGAACAAAATATGTGAGTAGTTGTGCTAGATTATGGCAACATCCGAACATGTGGCAAGGTATATGAATTGTGGAAGGGTGTGGCAGGACTGGCATCACACCCACCATGCTGGCCATACCAGTCACACCTGCCCAGACAGATTGAGTTTTCCTGATGAGTTGTTATTTTCCTCAGTGATACAGGTTATCCTTCTACATAATCTTATATTTTGCCTCATGTATACCTCATGCTTTATTTCCTTTTTAGTACTATCTCCTCACATACATAGTAAGGACAAGAAAGATATAGTCCTCACATCTGTTTGATTCAAGAGTAGTCTCTTGAGTCCAAGCCTCGCATCTAAGCTCTAAGTGTTGCAAATTGTCGTGAACTTCCTCTAAACTGCGTGGTCCCGCTGCAAGTTATTTCTATACTTACCCCGGATCTGCGGCTGGGTGGGAGACTCTTACCGTGGTTGGCATTGGGTTGACTGCTGACTAAGATCTCGCCTCTGGCAAGGACCCAAATGAGCGCTGTGGATAATGCAGCTGTACGAAGCCTCCCTCTCTCAGTTTAAGCAATTTCTTACTGCTTTCATTTTGATTAGTCCTCAACCAAAAATAGGAGTGCACTCTCCAGGGCCATTACGATGTCCACGCAAATAGCAGGTCAAGCTGGTGTCACTGCGGACGAGCTGTGGAACAAACCTGCCTTGCAGACCGCTATTCAAGTTTTGCAACAGCTCTCCGACATCGGGAGAGTACTTCCTTTCGTTGCTCCCGCGTTTGTCCTCCTTTCCCTGATTATCCAAATAGAGAAACAGGCACGCGATGCAGACGCGAAATGTAACGATCTCGTGGATCGTATCACGTTTATGCTTGGACATCTTGCAGTACTTAGACGGGTGAAAGTGATGGACGTAACAAGACAGGTGGTCGATCGGATGATTCTAACCCTCCGCGACTCTGCTTCTCTCATCCAGGCGTATCGGAAGCAAAGTCCCATAGCGCGTCGACTGAACGTCAGTAATGGCGATAAGTTTGCCTCTTGCGTGCAGGCTGTCAATTTGTGCTCCAGTGATCTCATTATGAGCCTTCAAATCCACCAAAGCGGCCAGCTCGACATCCTCACTCGCTCTGTGCCCGTCGATCCCGAGGATAAGGCTGCGCAGAGCTTCATTGCTCACCATGGTGGTGTCGATGCTGTTAAGCAGGATGAGGCGCTTGTTGCGGAGTTTGCAGAGGAGCTACACCTGGACATGGAAGGCGACGTAATGGAGCAGGTCAACACAGATATTTCTGCCTTGATGCAAGAGAACCAGGTCCGTCTTGAGCGCATGCTCAAGACCAACATTGGTACCTATATCGTCGACGGAATCAAGGAATTAGTCGCTCAGATGTCAGATTCCGACAAGGAACAACGATTTGTGTGCGTACAATGCGATGCTCCGTTTCGCAACTCTACGAACGGACCTAAATCATGCAATTTCCACCGAGCAGAGTACTCGTCCTGGGATAAGTGCTACCCATGCTGCGGGGGTAAAGACAGTCGTCCCTGTCAATATCAATATCACCGCGCCGAGCACCATTGCGACTATCCTTATGGCCCATTCTTTAGTAGAGCACGTGACATCAACAATTATGTGGATACCGTCGACCAATGGGTTTCTCTCGAAGATAAAAACCTTGAAAACGACAATGCACAAAAAACTTTCGTAGGTCGTCTTCTTCGCTGGGTGACCCGAGGCAATTTTCTAGACCAGCCAACCATCATCATTGGCGTCGGAACCATTTGGTACACTGAAAAGTACTTTTTCGACATGTTCACGACCAAGGATCTCCAATCCATCTCCCAAATCGTCCGCATGACTGGCAACAGCATGATCTTCCGCACGACTCCTGAGGAATCCGAATATGCTATGGCCGAATGGGAGATGTCCTCGGAGGGCACCATATCTGGAGTCAGGCTTACTGCCAAGGCAGCCACCTCCAGTACGCCATTTATCAGAGTATGCCCGATTAACATCGCCACATGCACTAAATCAGGTGACATCCTTGCCATATCTGAAGGCGATCTACGTTCATACAAGTCTAAAACACCCTATATCCTCCCGGAGACTATTCGTGTTGGTCCAGAGTTGAGCGACAAGCCAGTACGTCCAACCCGAACGAATTTTAAAACACGCACTTCTCCCAACCTTCCCATTATTCTCATACCATCCGCCGAACCACCACTCAAAGCAAACCAACAGTTCGCTTCCTACGAGTCGGATAACTTTGAAGGCGTTGTTTCGGTGTTCAATAAATCCCCCACCACATCCACAAATCCCATCACTATTGCCTCTGTGTCTGCCTCCTTCCGTCTGGTAGGGGACGAGAACTATGTCCCAGTGAATTCATTTGAAGTTTTGGATGGCGCACAGCTCCCTATCACTATTGGTCCACGTCAATCTTGGGCTTTGAAATTTAGAGTCACAGTGCCACGCACTGAGCACGATGCCGCCCTACAAGTTCGTTGGTACAACCGTGCCTTTGTTGCACGCAATCGTCCACTTCGTGTGAAATTATTCATGCAGGATATAGAAGGCGAAGAGTGTTCCTTGGTCCTTGAGCACGTCTTTGATCATTTGTTCCCATTGGAGAAACAAAAGCAAACTGACCTCGCTTTCTTCTATTTCGACGATCCAGAATTGTGGTCGCGGCATAACATTCGTGTTGAGAAGGGTTCGAGGGATCAGATTGTATCCTTCAGTGGGAGTGCTGGTAGCAATGCCATCAGCGTAAACCGACTTCAGAAGATCGTGTACCATGCTGTCAAAACGGGCGAGACCGAGGTAGATCTAAAGATTGGAGGTGAGAAAGAGGATGGTGCTTGGGAGTGGGGGGCTTGGGCTTTGGTTGACCTTTCGTGTAAACGCGTTTACGCGTTCAAAGTCCTCCTCAAGCAAGGACATAGGGCCAGCAAACAGACGATGGCATGTCTTGGTTATGTCCGGTGTCCGGAATATGGAGATGTCATCGATGAACCTCGTGCCATCCAGTATGCCGTCGAGACGGTGAAGCTACCCGAACTTGAACCTTCGCCCGTTCAGGATGTGGTCCAAGATGATTCCGTCGATGATTTCGTACACGAGTCGCCGAAACTGCCTGATCCGGCTTCCACAGTAGAGTCCACGAAGACGGCAGCTTCGCCCCCCCATCAAATCGTCATTTCAGAAGACCTTTGTGCACGTCTAACCTCGATTGACTCAAATTTGACGCGCATCGCCACGGCTGTCGAGCGACTCGTTGACCACCTCATACGGAATGCCGATACCTCCTAGTCTGGCAGACCTGATCGGAATAGATAGCGAGCACGTACAATCCACATCCGAGTTGTTTTATAGATCTTAAAGTCAATTACTTATGTTTCTTACCTTGCATACCCACTTAACATTCTCGGAAGATATCCCTTTCGCTTCTGCTTATCAAATATAAATTTCAAACTTGCGTTGCTTTTCTTGCGCCCAACCTGCGCCCTAGACTCGTGACCACTCCCTCGTTAGCAATATGTCCTGACTGCCCACAGTTAATGTTGAAATCGGACGGTGGTACGCGCTTTAGGCGACACCGACGCCAACACCAAACAGCCGTGGTGTACAGCCACAGTCATTAGTAACACCGCCTGTTCATTTTAGATTTAATTACAGGGCGGTGTCCCACGCTAGTATAAATATTCATTGTAAATAGTTTATTAACTTAACGAAGTGTTCTATACTCTATCGAGTTCTCTAAAAATTCAACAGGTTATGGGCCCTGGCCTTAACTGAATTTTCTCGCTCACGCTATAATCAAACTAACATAACACTACCCAGATCAAACTTAAACAATGGCCGACGTTTCGAATGCTTCGATGCACACAAACGTTTACCAAATAGAACCCTTGACAGGTGCTGAGAATTACACCGTATGGAAGATCAAAATGATGGACATTTTGATGGGGCAAGATCTGTGGGAATATGTCGATGGATCGACTACCCAGCCATCGGAAGCAGCCTTGCTGACAGCGTGGCATAAGAAGGATTGGATGGCGCTGTCAATGATCCATTTACAGGTCGCTGACAAAATGTTGGTGTATGTTGCAAGTTCAATGAGCGCGTTGGAAGCATGGGGTACATTGAAGTCATTACTGGAGACTCAGGGGGCATTAGGAATAGTCCAGGCATGACGAAAGCTATTCCGGTCTCAATGCATGGAAGGAACACCCATTGATGAACACATTCAGACATTGCATGGCTATCAGGAAGAGCTGCACAATCTGGGGCAGAAGATTGATGGAGAAGAATTTTCCATCATTTTGCTAACCTCACTCCCTGAAAATTGGAATAATTACATTGCATCCATAGACACCACTGCTCTGAAGGATGTTCCAGCACTTATTGCTCGAATTCTGGAACACGATCGAAGGCTTAGCCTACATAACTCAAATGATACAGCCCTGGTGGGAAAGCCTGGGAAAAGAATCAATCCTAATATAACCTGCTACAGATGTGGAGAAAAGGGGCACATCAGCAAGCAGTGCACGAACAAATCCAAATCGGGAAAGGGGAGATCGGGAGGAAAGTAAAAGGGATTGACAGAGGCTCATGCAGCAGTGGATGAGGAATTTGCCTTCTGTGGGGATTGGGGGTATGACATTGTGCTTGCAGTCTCAATGGACTCTTGGTTGGTGGACTCAGCTTGCACTTCACACATAGCATGGGATCGAAATATCTTTATTGACAATACTTCTACCCCTGGACATCAAATCTCCAGTTTTGGTAAATCTCCTGGACTTGGATGAGGTTTGATACCGCTGGAATGTACCATGGACAGGAGAACCTTAATGCTTACCCTAAAAGATGTGGTACATGTGCCTGATGCACCTTTCAACTTTATCTCGATTTCATGTGTGCTTGAGGCTGGGATCAAAGTTCTATTTGTAACACTGGGGGTATGGTTCCAGGCACCAAACAAGACAATTATTATGGAAGGTTGGGTCAAGAACCAGTTATTTGACATGGATGTCAAAGGCATTGTCAAACAAGACCAAGTATACCCTGCCAGGAATGGCAGAACATGGGATGAATGGCATAGGATCTTTGGGCATCTGAACATGGGGTCAGTAAAGATGCTCAAGGAAAAGGAAATGGTTTTGGGAATGGAAGTGGATAGAACTGTGCAGCCAGCTGCTCAATGCCAAGCATGCATCGTTGCCATTGCCAAGCAGCATGTCCAGCCTTTTCCCAAGGAGAGCCAAAGTGAGATCAAGGAGATCAGAGATCTGACAGTAAGCGATCTGTGGGGGCCAGCATGCACTGAAGCTCCAGGGGGAGATCGGTATTTCATCACATTTACTGATGGCAAGGCACGATGCACTATGACATATTTCTTAAAGCAGAAATCCAAATTGCTTACGAAATTTGAGGAGTACAAAAATTTCGTCGAAACTCAAACCGGTCGGAAGCTCAAGAAATTTTGCATTGATGGTGCAGAAGAATTTCTTAGCAAGGAATTCAGGAAATTTTTACTTGACAATGGGATTGTTAGGAAACAGTCTCCTAATATGCCTATTACATAATACTATTTTTATTTTATTTTATTTCATTTTATTTCATTTTATTTCACCAAAATATGCTACAAAATGCCTATATACGCATTATTTGTCAGCATGGGAATTCTTTATTTACACGCATCAATATGTATGCGCATGTGTGCACGCATCTGTAATAACATACTACAATATGTGTAACATAGTATATAACCCTAAAATAAATGCTAGGAGACCTCAATTGAGTTCTCTTAGGTATTTCATCCACAATAGTGGTGCGAAAGGCCTATTTCAGCCAACTGTTCTATTTTCAACCTGTCACATCAAAACCATCAAACCACCCATCACACACACACACCCCGCTGCCTTCTTGTAGGAGAACCTGCACGGTCCAGCTAGCAGATTAGTGGGTGTTGCCCTAACAAAAGAACTCAACTACCCGATCAGTGCGCCTTCTCTTACTCATGCACATATGTCATTTGTCTCAGTGCACCACATCTGCTTACTCATCATTTCGGCAAGAGCCAGAATTAATTGTATATACATATTTACTTTGCTTTTATAAGCTGATGCCAGGCCTGGCCTTACATTGCAACCGCCAGTGATCGAGAGGCAGCGCTCATCATTAGGACAGCTGCAACCAGACAACCAATCAGATCTGGTTTAGCCCAGATTTACATTACTCTATTCAGATGACTATTTTAGATAGTTACTAGCTGAATTCAGTAATAACCCCAAGATCAGGCACTGTTGGAACTGTTATTGATCCAAAGTGCCCAAGTGTTGACAAATAGCCGAAATCACATGTTTTGCCATGTTTGGTATGTGAATAGCCAGGTCACATGACTCGAAATTTTGCGAAAAAATTCTGAAGCCGAATCTCTACACAGCCAAAGAAGTGACTCATCACAGATTACATAATCATGTCAAAACAAGCAGCTTCGAATCCTGGACACAATCCTGTTCCCACACCCATTCTGGAAGCCAAAATTGATGCTCTAACAGCACAAATGTCCCAATTAGTGTCAGTATTAGCAGCATCCCAGCCCAAACAAGTACAAACAAATGCAGAAACGGTGGAAGATAAAGATGATGAGATGGAGGAGATGGTGGAGTGGATGTCTCAGGAGGGTAAGCATGCAGAGGAGAGATCTGAGAGTGGAAAAATGCATTTACCTAAATATGCGCCCCACAAATATTTGATGGTACCATGGACAACACAAAATCCTTCATCAGCTCTATAGTATTGTATATTCATGGGAGAAAGCCCAAATTTCATATGACCAAGTCTAGAATTATGTTTGCTCTCTCATACATCCAGGGAGGAAAAGCACAGTTCTGGAGAAATGAAACCATTAATCAAATTGCCATGGGATATAAACTGTTTGCAACCTTCAGGAAATTTTTGGAGAGATTGGAGGCACAGTTTGGAGACCCTAACCCAAAGGTGACAGTGAATGCAAAATTAAAACCATGCACCAAGGTTCTCTGACAGCAGATGAATTTATTTTGCAGTTTAAAGCAGAAGCATCACAGACCGATATGGGAGAAGCTGCAGGATCAAATCCCTCTTTATTCAAGTCTATCTATTGACTACCTTCTATGCCAGAGAGGTTGGATGAGTGGTATAATTGGGCAATGCATCTTGATCAGAAATATCAACAGGAACAGGCAGAGTCAAAATTGATGTACGGGAATGCCAGATTTTGAAAGTCATCAGGAGGAAAGTCCGAGAAAGGAAAGACACCTCAGGTACAAGCTCTGAGGGCACAGCCACTGGCCATGGCAGTGACACCTATCGTTAAGGAGTCAGCAGCATCGATGGATGCAATGGATGTTGATTGAGTAGGGAGACGAGCTCCACTTAAATGTTTTAATTGTGGGCAGAAAAGGAAGATTAGGGAAGCAACAATCGAGGAAGTGAAGTTGGAAGAAGATAAGCAGAAGAATTTTGTGGAAGAGTCCCAGTGAAGGTTTCCCCATTGGTGACTCAGAATCAATATAATGTATTAGTATCTGAGGAAACCCAGAGTGAACCTGAAAGAGAAATTGAGGAGTATGACCATCATCTTTTATGCGATGAAGAAAAATGCCCAGCCTTATTTCCAAAAACCCCTAAATTCTTTATTTGCTCAGCATGGATAGAACCCAAAATCAGCTTGACAGTAGGATTGAAAACAGTGGACATGCATGCAGCAATTAATGTGGAGGCATTGCTTGACAGCAGTGCTACCAGATTATTCATTAATCAATCCCTAATTACTGGAAACAGTATTTGCATGCATAAACTGCCACAACCTATAATGGTGTACAATATTGACAGTATGGTCAATCGTGGAGGAACTATTAAGAAGGAAGTGACGATGATATTGAAGGATCAGGATCATCAGGAGCAAGCCATATTTGAAGTGTGCAACCTTGGAAAAACCAATCTGATAATTGGATGTCCGTGGTTACAAAAACATGATCTGGAAATTGATTGGAAAACTGGGAAGGTACACATGACTCATTGTCCTAAAGAATGTAATGTGTATGGGAGAAAAGTAAAAAAGGAGAAGAAGGAAAAGAAAGAAAAAGAACATCCAAGGAAGTATTCTGTTACGATGGAAGAAGTAGAGGATGAGGATATGCCAAATGGGGAAGTTCCAATTTTGACTAGTAAGGAAGAACAGAAGCAGACCTTTAGGAAAATTCGTGGAGGACAGTCATGGGATAAACATATGGAGAAAGTGGAGAAGCCAGTGGAGGAGTGAATGCCAAAAGCCTACCATAAATATTTGTCAGTTTTTCAAAAGAAGGAATCAGAGTGGATGCCAGTGTGAAAGCCATGGAATCATGCTATTGAGATGAAGCCAGGATTTGTGCCGAAGAAGTCAAAAGTCTACCTGTTATCTCTGAAGGAACAAGAAGGATGCATTCCTTAATGAACAGTTGTGCAAGGGATACATATGACCTTTGAAATCACCACAGACATCACCAGTATTCTTCATACCAAAAAAAGATCACAGGAAGAGGATGTGTACAAATTACAGGTATTTGAATGAGTGGACAGTGAAGAATGTGTACCCTTTGCCATTGATCTCAGAGATAATTGACAAAGTAGGAAAGGCCAAGGTCTTTACAACATTGGATTTATGCTGGGGGTACAACAATGTACAAATAAAGAAAGGAGATGAATGGAAAGCAGCATTTGCCACGTGTCGAGGATCCTTCGAGCCACTAGTCATGTTTTTTGGAATGACCAATAGTCCCCCAACTTTCCAAAATATGATGAACAACATTTTCAAGGATGTGATAGACAAAGGCATGGTGATAATATTCATTGATAATATTCTGATATTCATGGAGGATGAAGAAAATCATGAGGGGATGATAGTGCAGGAGGTGTTGAAAAGATTGGCAGAGAATGATTTATTTGTTAAACCGGAGAAGTGTGTATTTGAAGCAAGCAAGATCGAGTTCTTGGGATTAAAGATTGGTCCTGATGGAATCAAGATGGATCCTATCAAGGTACAGGCAATTGTTGATTGGCCTGTGCCTACCCGTATCAAGGAAGTTCAGGCTTTCTTGGGACTCACCAATTTTTATCGTCGCTTTGTGCATAATTTTTCCAAAATTGCCACACCATTACATAACCTTATGCAAAAGGGAGTAGTGTGGAGATGGGGAGAACAACAGCAGACAGCATTTGAGGAGTTAAAGAGGAAGTTTGTAGAAGAACCAATATTGGTCCCAGTAGATTTCACATGTCCCTTACAAGTGGAATCAGATGCATCAGACTTTGCTACTGGAGCAGTATTATCAATGCTATGTGAAGATGACAAATGGCATCCTTGTGCATATTTGTCTAAAGGGTTGAATGATGTGGAGAGGAATTATGATGTGCATGATAAAGAGATGTTGGGAATAATATGAGCATTGGAGGCATGGAGACATTATTTGGAGGGATGTACGCATCAGATTGAAATCTGGACAGACCATCAAAATCTGCAGTACTTCATGTCTGCTAAAAAGCTTAAACATCGACAAGCACATTGGGTATTATTCATATCGCACTTTAATTTTCACTTAGTCCACAAAGCAGGAAGCTTGATGAGAAAAGCAGATGCACTATCCAGATGTACAGATCATAAAAGGAGAGTGGAGGACGACAATAAAAATACTACCCTACTCAAACCTGAATACTTTCATATTTGTGCTATGCATCAAGGACATTTATTGGTGGATAGCTCAGAGATGGAAATGTAGTCTAAAATCAGGCAATATTCAGAGATGGATGATGAAGTGGTGGAAGCTGTGAAAGCTTTGAGGGGAGAGAAGAAAGGTAATATTAAAGGAGATGGATGGGTTGAAGAACAAGGGTTAGTGTTGTTCAGAGGAAAGGTCTATGTACCAAAGGATCAAGATTTACAAAGCGATATCGTACAGTTACATCATAACATGCCAGCTGCTGGACATCCAGGAACGTGGAAGATGTTGGAGTTGGTAATGAGAAATTATTGGTGGCCTGGAATTTCAAAGTATGTGTTGGGGTATGTGGATGGGTGTGACACGTGCATGAGGGGAAAGAAATTTTCAGAAAAGCCTGCAGGGAAATTAATGCTGAACCCTATACCTAAAGCACCATGGCGAGATATATCTGTGGACTTTATCACAGGATTACCTGAAGCTCAAGGATACGATGCAATATTTGTAGTATGTGACCACTTCACAAAGGAAGTCCATATTATTCTTACTACTGCAGAGACCTCATCGTTGGGCTTGGCACACCTCTATCTAAATCAGGTATGGTGGTTACATGGATTACCTGATATGGTTATCTCCGATCATGGATCACAATTTGCTTCTGTATTTATGCAAGAGTTAAATAACATATTGGGGATTCAAACCAAATTGTCTATGGCACATCACCCAAAAACCGATGGGCAGACAGAGAGAATGAATCAGGAGTTGGAGCAGTACCTACGCATGTTTGTCAATCACTGACAAACTGACTGGCCTGAATGGTTGGCAATTGCAGAATTTTCCCACAATAATAAATTCCATTCAGCTACTCGCATGTCACTCTTCTTTGCTAATTATAGGTATCATCCTAGAATGGGAGTGGAACTTTGAAGGGAAGTCAAGGTACAATCAGTGGAGGACTTTGTGTTAAAAATGCAAAAGGTGCAGGAGGAAGCAGAGGCAGCATTGATGAAAGCACATGATGATATGATGCGACATTTGGATCGTACTCGAGCTGTTGCTCCAGAGTATAAAGTTGGTGACTTGGTATGGCTAAGTACCAAGGATCTAAATATTCCATGACCTTCAAGAAAGCTTATAGAGAAGCAAGTTGGCCCATATCCAATTTCTAAAATAATTTCACCCAATGTGGTAGTGTTAAAATTACCTCAGTCATTCAAGATTGATCCTGAGATTAACATTTCCCATTTATGCCCTTACTGCCCACCCACTATTCCTGGTCAACAAACTACTCCACAGCCTCCAATAATGGTAGAAGGTGCTCCAGAATATATTGTGGAAGAGGTTTTGGACTCTCATCTTCGATGAAATAAATTGGAGTTCTTAATCAAGTGGAAGAACTACACTGACAAAAATAATTCATGGGAGCCAGAAGAGAATTGTAAGCAAGCACATAAAGCAATCGCCCAATTCTTTAAACGTAATCCAAATGCTCCATGTCACATTGCTAGGATGGTGTATGAAGGGATGAAGTTCTGGCCTTACCAGAATTTCACAGAGGGGACAGATACAATATTTTCTCATGTGGAAGTCGAAGCCTAAAAGGGGGGTAATGTTAGGAAACAGTCTCCTAACATGCCTATTACATAATACTATTTTTACCTCATTTTATCTTATTTTATTTGATTTTATTTCACCAAAATACACTACAAAATGCCTATATACACATTATTTGTCAGCATGGGAATTCTTTATTTACATGCATCAATATGTATGCGCATGTGTGCGCACGTCTGTAATAACATACTACAATATGTGTAACATAGTATATAACCCTAAAATAAATACTAGGTGACCTCAGTTGAGTTCTCTTAGGTATTCCATCCACAATAGTGGTGCGAAAGGCCTATTTCAGCCAACTGTTCTATTTTCAACCTGTCACATCAAAACCATCAAACCCCCCATCACGTGCACGCCCCCTGCCACCTTCTTGTAGGAGAACCCGCACAGTCCAGCTAGCAGATTAGTGGGTGTCACCCTAACAGGGATCCAACTGGAAGTTACAGCCCCACACTCACCATCCCAAAATGGAATTGCCAAATGTCTAAACAGAACCCTGGTAGAACATGCACATGCAATGTTACATCAGCACAGACTACCTCACTCCCTTTGGAGGGAGGCAATTGCTTATGCAACTTATCTTAAAAACAGATCCTCTACACAAGTGATCAAAGATCGTAAGATACCTGATGAAGTCTTCTGGGGAGAGAAGCCAGACATATTGGGCCTGCAGGAGTTCAGCAATTCTTGTTGGGTTTTACAGCAGGATGGGAAAAACTCAAAACTTGATCCAAAATCACGCAAATTTATTTTTGTGGGAATGGCTGATGGTACGAAGGGATACAGGTACTACAATTCCCAGACATGCCAAATCCTTACCTCTAGGAATGTAGTGTTCGTGATAGAAGAGGACAATTCCAACATTATAGAGGTAACTCACCTTGCACCACTTGAGGGGGAGCATGAAACCAATGCCAAGCAGCCTACGGGTGACAGTGGGAATGGCACCACATCAAATACAGATCACTCACTGGAAAAGGAAATACACTGATCATCGCCATCTTGCATACCGGTTCCTTGGGAACAATCAAGCTGCATCCTTGCAAAACCACTCATCAACTACTGGTCACTTAATGACCCGAATGCACACAGACCAAAGGAATGGAACCATCATGTGCCAACTATAGAAGAGTCTGGCTACATCACGATTGATTATGCAATGATTGTGGCAACATCTGAGGATGACCCATGCTCAGTGAAAGAAGCAAAAGGCAGATCAGATTGGCTGAAATGGAAGGAGGTGATGAACAATGAAATAATGCAGTTAACCAAATGAGGTACTTACAAATTGGTTGACTTACCCCCTGATCTCCAGGCAATTGCAAGCAAGTGGGTATATCACATCAAACGTGATTACACCGGGGAAATCTCAAAGCACAAGGCTAGGCTTGTAGCAAAAGGATGTTCCCAAATTTCAGGAATAGATTTCGTGGAAACCTTCACACCGGTTATGTGGCTAAAAATGTTCCAGCTATTAATAGCACTCACAATGAATTTAGGACTCATGATTCATGTGGTCGATGTGGTGGGTGCATACCTTAATGGAGTTTTGGAGGAGGTTTTTTCATGTTGCAACCACCAGAATATGATGACAGTAGCAGGTGCGTGTGGCAACTCTTAAAACCTCTCTATGGCTTGAAACAGGCAGGATGGGCCTGAAATGATGAGCTCAACGAAACATTTCTCAAAATGAACTTTATGCAGCTTTTCTCAGATCAATGTGTCTATATCAGGCACACCGATCATGATCTTCTAATCACATCAGTTCATATTGATGACATGACAATCCTAGGATTGGATGTTGATGCCATCACAGAAATGAAAGCCAAAATGAGGAAGTACTTTACAATCATGGATTTGGGAGAGGCAAAGCAGATTGTGGGACTGGAATTAGAGAGGGACTTGGAAAGGGCCACTTTCAAAATTATGCAAGCCCAATATATCAGGAGGGTTCTGGAGAAGTTTGGAATGTCTGATTCACACCCTGTCAGCACACCACTGGATCCTAACATCAAATTGATCAAAACCCCTGATAATGAGCATCATGATATCCCAGAGTATCGGAGCGCAATCGTATCACTCATGTATGCAGTGATAGGAATGTGACCCGACATCTCATTTGCAGTCCAAATGCTTAGTCAATTCATGAGCAACCCTGGACCCACCCATTGGACTGCTGTCAAGCATGTTTTCTGGTATCTCAATGGCACTCGCGAATTTGGGATCATTTACCGACAAGGGGGAGAAGTCGAACCCCTTGCTTATTCAGATGCCAATTGGGGATCAAACATAAATGATTGAAAATCTATTTTCAGATATATCTTCCAGATGACTGGCGGTCCAATTTCTTGGCAATCAAAGAAGCAGCCAATGATTGCATTATCATCTATGGAAGCTGAGTACATGGCAGAAAGTCTAGCAATGCACCAAGCAATCTGGTTAAGGACCCTTACTGCTGAGCTCGGCATTCCCTACTCTGGACCCACTGTTTTCAAGGTGGATAACCAAGGCACAATCACTTATTCTCACAATGCCATCAATCACAGCCACACCAAACACATCGACATCCAACACCATTTTGTATGCAAGAAACTCATCTCCAATGAGATATGCATTCAGTACTGCACAATGGACGACAACTTAGCCGATTTGCTTACCAAAGCATTACCAAAGCCAAAACACAACAACCTTGTTAATCGCTTAGGGATGGCGTAGGTGGCAAGGGGGAGTGTTGAAATCGGGCAGTGGTACGCGCTTTAGGTGACACCGATGCCAACACCAAACAGCCATGGTGTACAGCCACAGTCATTAGTAACACCACCTGTTCATTTTGAATTTAATTACAGGGCAGTGTCCCATGCTAGTATAAATATTCATTGTAAATAGTTTATTAACTTAATGAAGTGTTGTATACTCTATCGAGTTCTCTAAAAATTCAACAGTTAAAGCATTTAAGTGGGGCTCATCTCTCTGCTTGGTCAACCTCCATTGCATCTGCTGGTGCTGTTGACTCCATAACTAGAGACATGGCCAGTGGCTGTGCCTCAGAGTTTGTGCCTGAGGTGCCTTTCCTTTCTTGGACTTTCCTCCTGATGGCTTTCCAAATTTACTACTTCTGTACATCAACTTTGATTCCACTTGTTCCTGCCAATATTGCCAATGAAGGCACATTGCCCAATTATACCACATAGGTAAGCTACAGTGTATCAAATGATACAGGTTTGGTGGACGCTGTTGAACACTTCAATATATATATGTGTACCTCCTATAGTAACAAATGAATACACTATTACAATGGTTGCTAGACCGAAGAGTAATACATTTAATACAGACATCAGTAACCTATAAAATAGTTTCAGGCAGTGGCAATGGCAACAGGAATGGCAGTGGCAGTGGCTTCCATCAGGATTGGGATCAAGATTGGCATTACAGGTATGGCCAATTGGAAATTAATCTCATTTATGTAGTAATTCATGTGTAGTCAGCATGGATTCTGCATGCAAATTGGTGTATGATAAATTCAGTAAAAGCCATGTTTATGCAATAATTCATTTATTGCAGTGTGCAGGCCCACAAAATTGGGTCAGCATGCTGGTCAGCAACCCAATAGGGCTGCAGCAGCATCAGCATCAGGCTCCTGGGATTGCACTATTTCATCAATACAACATATAAGTTGTTGTACAGACATCTTAACCAATGAACTGATTGGCTAACACAGGCATCAGCATTGATCAATGGCATCAGCATCAGTGTTAGGGCGACACCCACTTATCTGCTAGCTGGACTGTGCAGGCTCTCCTACAAGAAGGGGGTGGGACATGTGTGCATGATGGGGGGTTTTGATGGATTTGATGTGACAGGTTATTAATAGATGAGCTGGCTGAAATAGGCTTTTCACACCACTATTGTGGATGGAATACATAAGAGAACTCAACTGAGGTCCCTCAGGTGTATATTTAAGGTTTATATACTATGTTACATATATTGTACTATGTTGTTATTGATGCATGTGAATATAAAATTCCTATGCTAACAAATGTAGCATTTGTGGACATTTGGTAGCATAATTTGACATAATAAAATAAAATATTATTATGTAATAGGACTGTTAGGAGACTGTTTCCTAACAATCGGCAGCATTGGGCATCAGAATAGGCATTGGCCTTGAACAGGGTATTAGCACAAAAGGTACATCAGCATTGGCAAACATCAGGGCTGAGGTCGGCATTGAGCATTCCAGCATTGGCAAACAAGACAGAAATGGGTACCAGCAATATTTAATCATTATATGCAGCACACAAAGCAATGTTTAATGTAGATACATTAAGAATGTCATGGCCTTGGCATCACATCAGTGCGAATCGGTGGGGGGATCATCCATGGCATCATTGTCATGCTCATTGGATGATGGTCTAATTGGAATCTCTGAGAACCTGTTAGGGCGATACCCACTGTTCTGCTAGCTGGACCATGCGGGCTCTCCTACAAGAAGGCAGTGGGGCATGCATGCATGATGGGGGGTTTGATGGGTTTGATGTGATGGGTTAAAAATAGATTAGTTGGCTGAAATAGGCATTTCACACCACAAATGTGAATGGAATACCTAAGAAAACTCAACTGAGGTCCCCCGGTATTTATTTTAAGGTTATATACTATGTTACATATATTGTACTATGTTGTTACGGATGCACACATACATGCACATACATATTGATGCATGTAAATACAAAATTCCCACACTGACAAATAAAGAATTTATAGGTGTTTGGTAGCATATTTTGGTAAAATAAAATAAAATAAAATAGAAATAAAATACTACTATGGAATAGGCATGTTAGGAGACTGTTTCCTAACAATACCCCCCTTTTATGCCTCGACTTCCAGGCAAGAAAATATCATATCTGTACCCTCTGTGAAATTCTGGTAAGGCTGGAAATTCATCCCCTCATACACCATTCTAGCAATGTGATGCAGAGCATTTGGATTATGTTTAAAGAATTGGGTGATTGCATTACGTGCTCCCTTATAATTCTCTTCAGCTTCCCATGAGTTATTTTCATCAGTGTAGTTCTTCCACTTGATTAAAAACTCCAATCTATTTCATTGAAGACATGAGTCCAAAACCTCTTCTACAACATATTCTGGAGCACCTTCTACCATTATTGGAGGCTGTGGAGTAGTTTGTTGACTAAGAATAGTTGGTGGCCAGTAAGGGCATAAGTGGGAAATGTTAATTTCAGGATCAATCTTGAATGATTGAGGTAATTTTAACACTACCGCATTGGATAAAATTATTTTAGAAATTGGATATGGGCCAACTTGCTTCTCCATGAGTTTTCTTGAAGGTTGTGGAATATTCAGATCCTTGGTACTTAGCCATACCAAGTCACCAACTTTGTACTCTGGAGCAACAGCTTGAGTACAATCCATGTGTCGCATCATGTCATCACGTGCTTTCATCAATGCCACCTCTGCTTCCTCCTGCACCTTTCACATTTTTGATACAAATTCCTCCACTGACTGTACCTCAACTTCCCTTTGAGGTTCTATTCCCATTCTGGGATGATACCCATAATTAGCAAAGAAGGGTGACATGCGAGTAGCTGAATAGGAATTATTATTGTGGGAAAATTCTGCAATTGCCAACCATTCAGGGCAGTCAGTTTGTCAGTGATTGACAAACATGTGTAGGTACTACTCCAACTCCTGATTCATTCTCTCTGTCTGCCCATCGGTTTGTGGGTGATATGCCGTAGATAACTTGGTTTGAATCCCCAATATGTTATTTAACTCTCGCATAAATGCAGAAGCAAATTGTGATCTGCAATCAGAGATAACCATATCAGGTAATCCATGTAACTGTCATACCTGATTTAGATAGAGGTGCACCAAGCCCAACGATGAGGTCTCTGCAGTAGTAGGAATAATATGGACTTCCTTTGTGAAGTGGTCGCATACTACAAATGTTGCATCATATCCTTGAGCTTCAGGTAATCCTGTGATAAAGTCCACAGATATATCTCGCCATGGTGCTTTAGGTATAGGGTTCAGCATTAATTTCCCTGCAGGCTTTTCTGAAAATTTCTTCCCCCTCATGCACATATCACACCCATCCACATACCCCAACACATACTTTGAAATTCTGGGCCACCAATAATTTCTCATCACCAACTCCAACATCTTCCACCTTCCTGGATATCCAGCAGCTGGTGTATTATGATGTAACCATATGATCTCCCTTTGTAAATCTTGATCCTTTGGTACATAGACCTTTCCTCTGAACAACACTAACCCTTGTTCTTCAACCCATTCATCTCCTTTAATATTACCTGTCTTCTCTCCCATCAAAGCTTTCACAGCTTCCACTACTTCATCATCCATCTCTGAACATTAGACAACATTTCTGTCTCTGAGCTATCCACCAATAAATGCCCTTGAAGTAGTCAGGTTTGAGTAGGGTAATATTTTTATTGTCCTCCTCCACTCCCCTTTTATGATCTGTACATCTGGATAATGCATCTGCTTTCCTCATCAAGCTTCCTGCTTTGTAGACTAAGTGAAAATTAAAATGCGATTAGAATAATGCCCAACGTGCTTGTCGACGGTTAAGCTTTTTAGCGGACATGAAGTACTGCAGATTTTGATAATCCATCCAGATTTCAATCTGATGCATACATCCCTCCAAATAATGTCTCCATGCTTCCAATGCTCATATTATTCCCAACATCTCTTTATCATGCACATCATAATTTCTCTCCACATCATTCAACCCTCGAGACAAATATGCACAAGGATGCCATTTGTCATTTTCACATAGCATTGATAATACTGCTCCAGTAGCAAAGTCTGATGCATCTGATTCCACTTGTAAGGGATGCATGAAATCTACTGGGGCTAATATTGGCTCTTCCACAAACTTCCTCTTCAACTCCTCAAATGCTGTCTGCTGTTGTTCTCTCCATCTTCACACTACTCTCTTTCACATAAGGTTGTGTAATGGTGTGGCAATTTTGGAAAAATTATGAACAAAGTGATGATAAAAATTGGCAAGTCCCAAGAAAGCCTGAACTTCCTTGATATGGGTAGGCACAGTGATGATACTCAACCTGGAAACCCAAACAAAACCTACTAAATGGCTCTAGATGGTATAACATGAGTCAGAGGAAGGGTGCGAGTTGGTCCTAAATATCACCACTGAGACCAAAGCATTGTGTTTAGTGATGCGAAATAATAAGGGATGGTGTGAATAGTCTGTAAGAGCATATGAAGAAGTTCAAAATAGTTCAAAATAGGTTCGAAGAAGTGCAAAATAGTTTGAATAAGTTCAAAGATGTTCAAGGCATATTGAGGAACAAGTTTAGCAAATGTGATGTGTTTTTCGAGTGGCAATAGGCGATGGGCAATAAAATGAGGAGCGAATATGATAGTTTCGAAGAAGTACGCAATATTTCGCAGAACTTAGAGATACGACATGAAGATATGACCCAAGAGAACAGCTCTTAAGTCAGACGATAAGTGAGAGGGTAACTTGTGCTCTGTTCCCCCATTGGTATTCTTTTTATTCTAAGTAACTAACACAAGTCTATATACAATTTGAAGAGATATTACTAAAAAGGAAACAAGAACATGTGGAAAACATGAGGCAATGTGCACAGCAATAAAGGTATTGTACAATATAAAACAAATGAAAAATGATAATAAGTGAAACATACATTGTCCCAATATAGTAAGAGTTCTTGTTCTATTACTTTAATATATCAATGAAACATAAAACTGCACTTATCATATTCTAAGTCTTTTGTAATCTCTTCTCATGTCTGGTAGTGCTTGATATGCTACAAATTGGCCTGTTCCAGATGTGTGGCATATATCGAAAGTGTTTCAAGACTATCATTCGAAATGCTGCAAAGTCGTTCAAAGTGTCATGAAATGTCGCAAAATAGTTCGAAATAGTTCGAAGTCATCTGAAATAGTGTGAAATAGTTCAAAATAGTTCGAAGTCATCCAAAATAGTGTGAAATAGTTTGAAATAGTTTGAAGTCATCCGAAATAGTGTGAAATAGTTTGAAATAGTTTGAAGTCATCCGAAATAGTGCAAAATAGTTCGAAAACATTCGAAGTTGATTTTGTGGCATTCGTAGTGATTCGGAGTGCATGTCATAATGTGTCGATACATGTGGGAATCTTCTCCAGGCCTTAGTGTGCGCAGTGGACCTATCAATAGGCCAATCAACAATTGCCTGTACCTTGATAGGATCCATCTTGATTCCATCAGGACCAATCTTTAATCCCAAGAACTCGATCTTGCTTGCTTCAAATACACACTTCTCCGGTTTAACAAATAAATCATTCTCTGCCAATCTTTTCAACACCTCCTGCACTATCATCCCCTCATGATTTTCTTCATCCTCCATGAATATCAGAATATTATCAATGAATATTATCACCATGCCTTTGTCTATCACATCCTTGAAAATGTTGTTCATCATATTTTGGAAAGTTGGGGGACTATTGGTCATTCCAAAAAACATGACTAGTGGCTCGAAGGATCCTCGACACGTGGCAAATGCTGCTTTCCATTCATCTCCTTTCTTTATTTGTACATTGTTGTACCCCCAGCATAAATCCAATGTTGTAAAGACCTTGGCCTTTCCTACTTTGTCAATTATCTCTGAGATCAATGGCAAAGGGTACACATTCTTCACTGTCCACTCATTCAAATACCTGTAATTTGTACACATCCTCTTCCTGTGATCTTTTTTTGGTATGAAGAATACTGGTGATGTCTGTGGTGATTTCAAAGGTCATATGTATCCCTTGCACAACTGTTCATTAAGGAATGCATCCTTCTTGTTCCTTCAGAGATAACAGGTAGACTTTTGACTTCTTCGGCACAAATCCTGGCTTCATCTCAATAGCATGATTCCATGGCTTTCACACTGGCATCCACTCTGATTCCTTCTTTTGAAAAACTGACAAATATTTATGGTAGGCTTTTGGCATTCACTCCTCCACTGGCTTCTCCACTTTCTCCATATGTTTATCCCATGACTGTCCTCCACGAATTTTCCTAAAGGTCTGCTTCTGTTCTTCCTTACTAGTCAAAATTGGAACTTCCCCATTTGGCATATCCTCATCCTCTACTTCTTCCATCGTAACAGAATACTTCCTTGGATGTTCTTTTTCTTTCTTTTCCTTCTTCTCCTTTTTTACTTTTCTCCCATACACATTACATTCTTTAGGACAATGAGTCATGTGTACCTTCCCAGTTTTCCAATCAATTTCCAGATCATGTTTTTGTAACCACGGACATCCAATTATCAGATTGGTTTTTCCAAGGTTGCACACTTCAAATATGGCTTGCTCCTGATGATCCTGATCCTTCAATATCATCGTCACTTCCTTCTTAATAGTTCCTCCACGATTGACCATACTGTCAATATTGTACACCATTATAGGTTGTGGCAGTTTATGCATGCAAATACTGTTTCCAGTAATTAGGGATTGATTAATGAATAATCTGGTAGCACTGCTGTCAAGCAATGCCTCCACATTAATTGCTGCATGCATGTCCACTGTTTTCAATCCTACTGTCAAGCTGATTTTGGGTTCTATCCATGCTGAGCAAATAAAGAATTTAGGGGTTTTTGGAAATAAGGCTGGGCATTTTTCTTCATCGCATAAAAGATGATGGTCATACTCCTCAATTTCTCTTTCAGGTTCACTCTGGGTTTCCTCAGATACTAATACATTATATTGATTCTGAGTCACCAATGGGGAAACCTTCACTGGGACTCTTCCACAAAATTCTTCTGCTTATCTTCTTCCAACTTCACTTCCTCGATTGTTGCTTCCCTAATCTTCCTTTTCTGCCCACAATTAAAACATTTAAGTGGAGCTCGTCTCCCTACTCAATCAACATCCATTGCATCCATCGATGCTGCTGACTCCTTAACGATAGGTGTCACTGCCATGGCCAGTGGCTGTGCCCTCAGAGCTTGTACCTGAGGTGTCTTTCCTTTCTCGGACTTTCCTCCTGATGACTTTCAAAATCTGGCATTCCCGTACATCAATTTTGACTCTGCCTGTTCCTGTTGATATTTCTGATCAAGATGCATTGCCCAATTATACCACTCATCCAACCTCTCTGGCATAGAAGGTAGTCAATAGATAGACTTGAATAAAGAGGGATTTAATCCTGCCTTCAAAAATTCTACCAATGCAGCTTCTCTCATATCGGTCTGTAATGCTTCTGCCTTGAACTGCAAAATAAATTCATCTGCTGTCAGAGAACCTTGGTGCATGGTTTTTAATTTAGCATTAGCTGTCACCTTTGGGTTAGGGTCTCCAAACTGTGCTGCCAATCTCTCCAAAAATTTCCTGAAGGTTGCAAACAGTTTATATCCCACAGCAATTTGATTAATGGCTTCGTTTCTCCAGAACTGTGCTTTTCCTCCCTGGATGTATGAGAGAGCAAACATAATCCTAGACTCAGTCATATGAAATTCGGGCTTTCTCCCATGAATATACAAGACTATAGAGCTGATGAAGGATTTTGTGTTCTCCATGGTACTGTCAAATATTTGCAGGGGCACATATTTAGGTAAACACATTTTTCCACTCTCAGATCTCTCCTCTGCATGCACATCCTCCTGAGACATCCACTCCACCATCTCCACCATCTCATCATCTTTATCTTCTACTGTTTCTGCTTTTGTTTCTGCTTGTTTGGGCTGTGATGCTGCTCATACTGACACTAATTGAGACATTTGTGCTGTAAGAGCATCAATTTTGGTTTCTAGAGTTGGCATGGGAACAGGATTGTGACCAGGATTCAAAGTTGATTGTTCTGTCATAATGAAGTATGTAAGCTGTGATGAGCCACTTCTTCGGCTGAGTCAAGATTCGGCTTCAGAATTTTTTTGCAAAATTTCGAGTCATGTGACCTGCTATTCACATACCAAACATGGCAAAACATGTGATTTCGGCTATTTGTCAACACTTGGGCACTTTGGATCAATAACAGTTCCAACAGTGCCTGATCTTGAAGTTATTACTGAATTCAGCTAGTAACTATCTAAAATAGTCATCTGAATAGAGTAATGTAAATCTGGGCTAAACCAGATCTGATCAGTTGTCTGGTTGCAGCTGTCCTAATGATGAGTGCTGCCTCTCGATCACTGGTGGTTGCAATGCAAGGCCAGGCCTGGCATCAGCTTATAAAAGCAAAGTAAATATGTGTATACAATTAATTCTGGCTCTTGCTGAAATGATGAAGTGGTTGTGGCACGCTGAGACAATGACATATGCGCATGTAAGAGAAGGTGCACTGATGGGGTAGTTGAGTTCTTCTGTTAGGGCAACACCCACTGTTCTGCTAGCTGGACCATGCGGGCTCTCCTACAAGTGTTGAAATTAAATCCTCATACATGCTGCATACATGAGGCCATGCATGCAGCACACACATGTTACTGCACTTACTGCGCATACATGTGGTAAACACATTCCCGAGTCATGTGACATCCTTACTATTATGTATATAAGGAGAACCTGTACTATAGTAGATATACAGTGTTCTTACCTCTGCTAAACCCTAGCTCTAAGACTAACTAAACCCCAGGTTAGGTTATAAGGCATGTGTCGTCTCTTCCTCTGTGCAGCATATGTAGTCTGCTCCAACAGGTTATGGGCTTTGCTGGGCACGTCGTGAACGTGCCTTGACTGGCTGCGAATGATGTTGACTTCATTGTCTCCAAATTGTAACCTTGTGCTCTTCGTGAGCTGCATTGCGCTCTCTGCGAGCTGCATTTAAAAACCCAGGTTGACTAGGGTTAACCACTCTGAAGGAGTGTTTTTGCCTGAGATTATGGAACGTGTTTTCTTGAATAAGAGGACTGATTGAGCGCTTTTACCAGCTGCCACTATAACATCATGTCTTCAACTCTTGTAAAACTCGTACAAACTTTCGACGGCTCTAACTACATTCAATGAGCTGACTCAATGAAGGCGTGGCTCAGGTCTCAGGGCGTCTGGCAAATAACTAGTGGGATGGAACTAAAACCACCCCTGGCACCTCCTTTGATGGTGACAAATGCTGCACTAGTAGCGGAAGCTAATGCCAAGCTCCAGACCTGGAACAATAAGAATGACCAGGCGATTGGTAGCCTAGTGCTCCGCCTGGCCCCCTCTATTTGGCAGCGTGCCAACACCAAGGACACTGCTGAGGAGGTATGGGATCTCATCCACACTGACTATGGTGTCGATGGCCCCTCCCAAGTCTTTGTGGACTTTAGGTCTGCAATCGCAATCAAAATTCCAGCTGCAAATCCTGCGCCAGAGATTGCCAAAATGGCTGATAAATTTGAGTGCCTTACGGCTGCCAATGTTGCCATCCCTGAATTAGTACAGGCAATGATTCTACTTGCTGCGATGCCGCGCGAGTATGATTCTCTATCTGCCATGGTCCTTAACACGACTGCTACTAGAGCCTTAACATTTAAACATGTCAAGGACTCCATTGTCGCTGAGGCCTCATGGTGCACAGCAGTGGGAAAGCCCATCGGCCCACCTCAGGCCACCAAGCTTTCCGCTGTCAAGCGCAAAGGGGGAAACCCCAAATGGCAATCTCAGGGCAACAATGGAGATTTGTCCTGAAAGCATGGACAACATGGGGACAAAAAGACTAAAGAGGAAAAGCCTAAAGAGAAACATACCCACCTCACCTCAAATGCCTTTACTACCATAAATGGTAATGGCACCATCATACTGCTGATGCCGCTCATCCAGCACATCGAAAAGCATGAACATACTCCCACAAGGGATCCTCGCTGCTGACCGCCTGCACAGGCATACATGGGTGTGGCCTCTACCTCTCATTCGGTCTATACTGAATATCAGCAGGCTCGAGACACCCTCGAGCAAATGAATCTCCCATGCAGCACAAAAAATCTGCGACCACTGGAAGAGCACCTAACGGTGCGAGAAGGTAAGAGGAGGAGGATTGAACTGGAACCAAGGATCGTAGAGGTAGAAGACAATAGTGTCTCCCTTGGATCGGAACCTGCAGTTTCTGATGAAGAAGTATGGAAAGCCATTGATGAAATGCTCGTCAATGAACCACTTGAAACAGGTACATATAATGAAAGGTCAGTCCTTTTCCCTGCCACAAGCACAAGAATTAACATTCCACTGATCACAGCAAACTTTTCATATGAAATTTTACTGCTACTAAATGTATCATGGAACAATTTACATCTTAATATATGTGTTACATGTGCAAATGGAAATTGTAAGAAAGTTGCCGACTGGATCATGGATTCAGGCACATCAAAACACTTCACTGGTGAAATTAAAGATTTTGCTTCTTACAAGCCTTTACTGAGAAAGGACTCTACCCTGGTTCAAACAGCCATGGGTACTACTCATATAGTAGGGAAAGGAGCAGTCTTCATTAGACATCAGGTAGTATGTCATGGGAAGTCAGAGACACATGAAATGTGATTATACCCTGTCTACTACATACCCAACTGTAATGCTCGATTACTGTCAATGGGCATCTTCTTGCAAGATGGAAGTGACGTGCGTGGTTCCTCTGCACACATTTCATTTTTCAAGCAAGGAAACCCAATTATGGATTGCGTCCCTCTTATGAAACATGACACTATTTATTGGGCTCGGACTCATATATTGAGCACCAAGGGAATCAATGTCGCGACAATGTATGTCGCAGACTACTCGACTTGGCATAAGCGACTTGGACACCCATCCAAAGAGGCGCTAGGGAAGATGCCTAATAGCACCATAAAATTCCCAAGGAATTTAATTATTCCTAAAGACAAAATTATATGTCCAGGGTGTGCTGAAGGGAAAATGACCTCAAAATCTTTTCCCGAATCAGATTCACGTGCAGAAAGACCCTTTGAATTAATACATTCCGATCTGAAGGAACTCCCAGTACTATCGTACCATAAACATAAATACTTTATTGTATTTCTGGATGACAAAACATCACATATCTGGGTCCAATGCCTTAAAAAGAAATCTGATGCTGCTGTGGCCATCAGACAATTTCGGGCAGTGGCTTTGACACAGTATGGCGCTACAATCAAGCGCTGGCATGTTGATCCAGGGGGGGAGTTCAAAGATCGTGAGCTACAAAATGTGCTCAAGGACTTTGGCATCAAAATAGAGATGTCTGCACCCCACGTTCACCAACAGAATGGGCACGCAGAGCATGCCATAAGGACAATAATGGAAAAGTCGCAAACTCTGCGATTTACCACATGTCTACCACAATCATGGTGGGAATTTTGCATTGAACATGCAACACACCTATACAACCGAACCCTGATAAGGTGCCTGAAATGGCTGACACCGGTTGAGGACCTGACAAAGGTCCGCCCAGATCTAAACGATCTGAAGGTTTTTGGTTGTGGTGCTTACGTCTACCTACCCAAGGAGAAGTGTCCAAACACATTGGCTCCTCGATCAGAGTTGATGACGTACCTTGGATTAGAAGATGGCATTAAAGCATACCGTTTCATGCGACCTAGTGGCGCAATATTCATTGGTGCTACGGCACTATTTGATGAAACATTGTTCCCATGCTGTCCCAGAGCTAAAACTCCTGCCAATACGGACCTTGGTGATTATCCACCTCCAGAACCAGAAGATGATGACCACTCATCTGGAATGGATGGTGATGATTCTATACCACCACAAGATCCGCCCCTTCCTCCATCATCAGAAAATGATGATGATGATGTACCAAGTGAGCAAAAGGCACATGACGATGTGACAAATGCTCCTCCTCTGCCGCCTCCAGTAACCACTGAGGACTTTCATTCAAGACATGATGATCAACAGGAATGGCAGCAATTGCCCCGTTGATCAGGCAGGCAGAGGAACATCCCAAACCGTCCTGGCAATACCTATGGAGAGAAGCGACTCCCCTCTGACATAGAGAGAGACATTGCACATGATCGATATTGGAAGAGATCTGTGGGTCAAGATTCGGATCATAACCGAACACGACCACAAACTCAACAGAAAGAACCGGTTGCTGGACTGAGTTCGGCACCCCACAAGAGTGTGCCCGATTCCAATGATCAAGAACATGATCACCCAATGGGGGAACCGGAGGAAGCAGGTTATATTAAAAAGATAACCAAGGAAGGAGGAGATAAGCTTATTCGCTGGCTGTTGTCAAAAGCAGTCAAACCATTGAGCGAAATAGGCTAAGTTCCAAACCAATTTCGCGATATTGCGCGCCTACCACGGCAGCAGCAACATGAGTGTAAACAAGCTTGTCATGAAGAATTAGAGGCTCTTCATAAGCGACAAGTCTATGACATCGTCAATCTTCCACATGATCGAAAAATGATCAAAAATAGATGAGTTTTCTCCATAAAATTGGATGGAAGAAAACGAGCCAGACTCGTGGCCAAAGGCTTTTCACAAGTCGAAGGCATTGACTTTGATGAGATTTTCTCACCAGTAGTCCGCTATGAGACTGTACGCCTCATGTTTGCACTTGCATCTCTAGAGGGCATGTATATGACTGGCCTAGATGTAAAAACCGCATTTTTATATGGCAAACTAGATGAGGAGATCTATATGGATCAACCCGAGGGTTTTAGACTCGAGGAAAAAGAGTGCAAAGTATTGCGCTTACGCTGAGCATTGTACAGCCTTAAACAAGCCTCACTTGCATGGTGGAAAGAGCTAGAGGCATTTATGCACACCATTGGGTTCGTGCGCACCAGCTCCGATGCCGGCATTTTCATACACAAGGATTTTAAGACAGGCAGCATTGTTATTGCACTCATCTATGTTGATGATGGCTTGTTCATGGGGAAGAACAAGAAACTTGTGGATGAAAAGAAAAATGCTTGTCTAAAGCATTGGGAGTGCTGTAGTACTGAAAAAGTCACAGAATTCTTAGGCATGCGCGTCACCCAGACTGCAAGCAAAGTCAAACTCGATCAAACTGAATATCTTGCCAAAATGCTTGAGAGATTCGAGATGACAAATGCCAAAGCGACCCCCACTCCACTCCCGACTGGTTAAAGACCATCAGAAAACACAGCAACGCCCAACGCGATGCTTAGATCAAAATATCAGTCTGTGATTGGATCTTTATTGTATCTGATGCTCGGAACACGACCTGATATCACTTATGTGATAATCAAGATGTTGCAATTCTTGGCTAATCCTAGCCAAGAACATCTAGACAAAGCAATGTATATCATGCACTATCTGGTGGGAACCCAGAAATATAACATTGTCTACGATGGTGAGAAGTCCGAGGGGCTACAGGCCTTCACAGATTCTGATTGGGCAGCTGACACTGTCAAACACCGATCTACAATGGGTTACTTTGCTACTCTAGCGAGTGGCATTGTGTGCTGGCAGTCCTGGTTACAAAAAACTGTAGCACTGTCATCCACAGAAGCCGAATATATGGCTCTCTCCAACACTTGTCGACAGATAGTGTGGATAGAGTCCTTATTCCAGGAACTTGGATATGTACTGAAGCGCATACCAATCTGCGCTGATAATCAGGGATCCATCTTTATCGGATCAAATCCAGTTCAGGAAAGAAGGACCAAACATATAGACATTTGCTACCACTATACCCATGAATGCATAGAAAATGACAAAGTCACGATCGTTTTCATTCCTGGAAATGATAATCCAGCTGACATGTTCACAAAGAACCTTGACGCTGTCTTATTCAGGAAATTTAGAGACTCTCTTGGAATTACTTTCAAGATTCAAACTTAGCTGCTTAGAGCACTATACAGTTTGAGGGGGGGTGTTGAAATTAAATCCTCATACATGCTGCATACATGAGGCCATGCATGCAGCACACACATGTTACTGCGCTTACTGCGCATACATGTGGTAAACACATTCCCAAGTCATGTGACATTTTTACTATTATGTATATAAGGAGAACCTGTACTATAGTAGATATACAGTGTTCTTACCTCTGCTAAACCCTAGCTCTAAGACTAACTAAACCCCAGGTAGGTTATAAGGAATGTGTCGTCTCTTCCTCTGTGCAGCGTATGTAGTCTGCTCCAACAACAAGAAGGTGGCGGGGCATGCACACATGATGGGGGGTTTGATGGGTTTGATGTGACGGGTTAAAAATAGATTAGTTGGCTGAAATAGGTGTTTCACACCACAAATGTGGATGGAATACCTAAGAGAACTCAACTGAGGTCCCCCGGTATGTATTTTTAGTTTATATACTATGTTACACATATTATAATATGTTGTTATGGACACATGCATACATGCACATACAGATTGATGCATGTAAATGCAAAATTCCCATGCTGATAAATAAAGCATTTATAGGCATTTGGTAGCATATTTTGGTGAAATAAAATAAAATAAAATAAAATAAAATATTATTACAGAATAGGCATGTTAGGAGACTGTTTCCTAACAGAACCTGTGTTCAAATGATTACAAATTAAAGTCCATCCTTTCCTTCAAGGTTGCATATGTCTTCAAGGTGACATCCTGCTGTTCCAGCTTTTCGACCTCGGCCATGTAGAGATGATGACTGGCATCCTTATACAATGTGCTGAGCTGGTTTTGCAGGGCTTTCACTTCAGCATGGTGGTTCAACAGCTCCCTGTCTGTCAATGTCTGCAACAGGATCAACTATAGTCACACAAATAAGGACCATGACACTGACTGGATTGGCCAGTAGCATAAGCTGGTTTTGGGCCAACAGATAGTATGGTTGATTGGTCATATTTTCAGACTGAAAAATGATGATTAGTGAGATGATAGAGCATCGGGAAGGAAATACAGCATCAGCCAGAGACATGGCATTGGCCAAAGGCATTGCATTGGACACTGTCAATGACACTGAACTGAAGGAAATCTTACCCCCCCCATGTGCCATATGCACTTTGAATTCTACTTTCTTTCAATAGGCCTCCATGGCCTGGTGGGTAGCCAGAATCATGAAACAGGGCACAAGATAGTGCTGCCATTGTCACTTCAGATAGGGACATAGCCATCAGGAATATCTGCCCAGCTTTCTTCCTAATTGCTCATTGTAGAGGGATGGATGTAGCAAGAGAGATGATAACACTATTGTGTTTAATCAGTGATCAGAGATCTATTGATGAGGGATTATTTATTTTGGCAATATTTGGCCCCATTGCCAACCCCACTGTTGCCAATCCCACTGTTGCCAACCCCACTGTTGCTGATCCCCCCATTGTCAATTCCCCTATTGCTGATTCCACTGTTGCCAATTCCACTGTTGCCAATCCCACAGCTAATGCTTTTGCCCCCTTGCCCTTGCAAGATGGTGGATTGTGATCAAGATAATTGTGTTTACATAATACAGGACATTTTGGTTATATAGGGGAGATATAATCAGGGTTTGCTGATCTAAATGCATTGTCAGCCCTCAATGCTAATTATTGCCAGAAAGCCTGCTGGTGAGTAGCATAGGCTAGTGGGCCAGGAAGGGTATTCTTGGACTGTGAGGCCGACTGCCACTGTTGGCTGTGATAGATGAAATATCGCACAGTCCACTGCATTTCATATGTGACCAGCAGAAATTCCTTCCTCCATCTATTTCTCTGAGCACATGATCAAAGCCAATGTACTCTCCTGACTAATAAAACTGTTAGTGTAATGAATATGGATGGCCACAAAATACATTTACATTCTCAGAATCGAGTGGCATCAGCATTGGCATTGGGTTTGGCATTGGCATTGCTGTGCCATTCAGTAATGACACCAGGTTGATTGTGGGCATTATGCCAAATCCAGGACAGGTGAAGATTAGTGGAGCCTGGTGCATTTGGCTTCAGAATAGCTGTGCTAGCATTGAGGTCATTCTTCATTAAATGCTAAAACATAGTTGATGTCTCAGCATCACAATTTAGTGCCACCAGTCGGCTTCGGCAATGGTTATACATTTGGGCATGCAAGGCAATTTTGTTAACCACATCCTGGACAATGGCTCATGCTCAGGTGCCAACTCCCTTTCTCAGCGCTGCTCAGATGATGTGTGAATATTCAAATGATTTGTCAGCAATGAGCTTTTGCAACTAATGCAGCAGTTGACTTTCCTGGTTATTCCTAAGGTTAATCTCCACATTGGCAAGTTCTCCATCATGTGGGAGGTATACTTGTTGCTCCTCAACTGGAATAGTGTTTGTGTTAGCCAGAAGAGATGAAGCAGGAGTCTCTTCATCAAAGGGTTCTATGTCATCAAAGTTCTCAAATTTGGCTTCATTGTCACAGGTGATTTGGGAGGGAACAATGTCATGCTTGGCAATGTTGGCAGCATTTCGTAAATGTGTTAAAGTTACCATATGAGATGTGAGAGCCTCTCTGTCCCATTTTATTTATTTAAAAACAATAGCGAAATCAATCCACTGCTCAACTGCCGATTGAATAAATGTTGATGCTGTTCCCATTCCCAATGTCACTCACAATGCCATTCCTGGTCCCAGTCCCGTTCCTGTTCCTGACACCAATTGCGATCCCTGAGTGGCATACATATCCATTACCCTGACATCTGTTGGCCTTAGCATTTCTGCTGTGGTGACTTCATCCTCCCATTGTTTGACTGCCTGTGGACTGAAAGCTGCCATCAGTTCTGCATGGTGCTTGCTGAGCTGTGTGGATATCTCAAGGGCTTCTTGAGATTTTGAGCACAGTGTGACTGTTATGCTGAGCATTTTCTTGCGATTTGAATCTGTAGCATGATTATCAAGCATTTCAACCCAATTTGGCAATGTTGCTGTTCTGACTGTTGGGGAAATGGAATTCAGTGATGACCACAAAGACTCGAGTATTTCTCCTGCTACAATTCCAGACTCTGGAATGAAAAATGGAGCATAGCAAAAAAAGCATTTATCCTTGTGACCATGAACATGCAAAAGCACAATGGCCTGGTCAATGCTCAAGCTGGCTGGCAAATGTGCACCAATACGCTCCTGAATGTGGATGATGTGTTGGCAGACAATGTCATAAATGAGCATCATTCCCTGTTGAGGGTCAACCCTGGTAGTTTTCAGAACTTGGAGGAAAGCAAAGTTGACATTCTTTTGCTCTTCTCCCAGAAACAAGTCTACCAGTGCATTGGGTGCATAACAGCCATGCCATGTGCATGCAATGGCTGCTACTCTAGTCCTATCACATGCCTTTGATGCCAAAAAAGTGTTTGCAATGGCTCAGAATTTATTTTCACATAAAGCATTCTAAAAACCTGTGTAGCAAATCAGAACCAGCATCAGGAGTGGCACGAGCAGCAGTTACAGCATTGGCCACCACGAAGTGAAGTGTACCTACCATGAACTGTTCTATGGCAGCTTGGAGGAATTGCTCATATTTAGCCTGATTTGAGGCCATCCCAGCTCCATCCCATAGCCATACATCAGCATTGGAGTTTTTCTGCTGGACAAGGTTAGCTTTGAAATTGCTGTCAGCCACAAATATGCATTTAAAAACAAATCTGAGAGCCATAGTATCATTTCAGATGCAACTTGTACAATCAAGGTATTTAGTCACCTACCGGTTCACATCATCCTTCCAATTTTCTGGTATATTTATGCCCTGCTTGAGGACAGGCTGGACAGTAACTGGCAAGTGATCCTGGTTCAGGATCCAATGGATCTTTTTGATTGTGTCCATACCCTGCCCGCTTCAATCTTTTCATCCAATGCCATAAGTGGGACATGTGCTGAAGCTCATGGTAGAGGTTGACCACTTTGGCAGGCCTCATCGGCAATGTTATGTGCTGAATCAGCTGGTAAAACTGATAGGCCAATGTCTTTAATTTCAGATTACAAAGCTGAAAATGGTCTAGAACCTGCACAGTGAAAAGAGTGTATATTTTGGTGAAGCTGGTTGGGAGCAAGTTACTGGTTACTAGGTCCAAGGAAATTTGGTGTTCTCCCTGACACTGGCAGGTAACCATTGCTAAGTGATGTATTTCATTTGTATGCACCACACAGATATAGCTGTTGTTCAAGGCATCGGCAGTTGGCAGTGCAGTGGTCAGCTTGGCATTGGCAGTTGCCAGTATGGTTGTTGCCTCAGCATCAGTCCTCATGCATCATTCAGGCAAATATGGTTAAAACCTATGGATGTCTTCATTAGCATGTTCAACTTCATGTTCATCATCGCCATCAAAGAAGTCTTGTAATCTGTCATTGATGACATTATTTCCCTGTTCTTGATGCCAAAGGGCATCAAGGCAATCAAAAAAGGCTGCATTGGCTTCAGTCTTGTCTGCTGTACTCTCTGTCATTCCCAATGCCAACTCATGATGTTTAGCGATTGCCATTGCTGAGTAATAATTGGCTGACTCTGCCTCAGCTTTATTCTTCATCTCTTCAAATGTCTCCAAATATTTTATTTGAAAGTTAAGAGCATTGCAAATCAGCTGATCTGTCTGATGCTGGACCAAAAGGTACATGCCAACCTCCCATAGCTCAGTGTGGCAGAAGTGCATGCCAGTCCAGCATTCAATGCAATGGAAGGAATTCTGCCTGTGTGTTATGTGCATACATGTCCAGCAAAGTGTGCTTCCCAGTGAACAATCAATACATCTCCAAATTGGAGCTCTTTACTCTAAGCCATGTATTCTGTGCAGAATCTGAGTTAGTCCACATGGAATCATAAACAAGCAAGTTATTAATGTTACTTGTGGAATACAAGGTTGGATTCCATGTGGAATTCTAGCCAGTCTGTGCAGAATCCATGCTCTTTGCTTGGAATAAGCAGATTCTGAGCATCCTAGTCTGAGCAAGTGATCATCAGCACAGACTCAGACTGTTCCTGGGTCCTCTGAGAGTCCATACAGACTCACATGGACTGTCCATGTTCTATTTTAGGCAGTAGCAAAATAGGATTTTGAGGAGACTCGAATCCCAGACTGACTAATAACAATAGGAAGGTAAGAACATTGGGTGCTTAACCACTACACCACATGGTCTTGTATTATGTGGGGATACTATTCCTACATGACACCTGGACACTTGACCGGGGTTATGGGTTAGTTCTATTATTAGACAGCCCATCAAACACAGCTGCATCATCATGTGCCAGCTCATCACTTACCACTACTACCACCACTATCAATGCTGCCTCTCTCCCTCCTCTCCACTCTACCACCACCACCACTGCATGGACACCCACCACACCCACTCCCATGTCCAATCTGCCATTACCACCACCCACAAACGAGCTGACTGGGCCCTACATAGGTTTTTTTTTGTTTGCTTTTTGTTTTTATAAAGTAACCAACTCATTTCTTTTCTTTTATAGGTTCTAATCTATTGACATGTGAGACAACCCAACATGCCCACCCCACCCCTGCGAGCCCCTGCTCATAGGGTGGATTGTGAGCTGTACAGTTGATGATGACACCAAGGGACGCATGTGAGGAGGGGTGGGCAATGATGCCTACCCCAGACTGCAACCCCCAACCCCTTCTCCCCCGCATCTTGTGTGGGGAGGGGACTTTATTATTTTTAATTTATCTCTGGCCCCCCCTCACACCGAATGTGAGGGGTATATATATATTGTAGTCCTGACGAATCCTCCCCTCACACTGAACATGAGGGGTTTAGTTTTTTATGTAGTTAGTAGCAATCCCCCCCCCCTCTTGCATCTTGCAAGAGAGTTTTTTTTTTGTTTATTATTATATCATATCCACTCCCTCATGTCCTACATGAGGATCTGGTTAATTAAAAATTTTTGATCTTAATTGTTTGAAAAATGCCTGTTTGAAGAATATGAAAAGTTGAGTCATAAATAAACTTTATATTGAATCTTAATAATTCTCCTGTGGCTCAAGTGGTTGAGCACACTTATTTGTATGTTATGTGCTTGCTCACTGTGAGGTCTCGAGTTCAATTCCTGCACTATGCAAATTTATTTTATGGGTACTCTATGAAATTCACCAAGTCTTAAGTCCTTAATTGGACTCTGCATGGAATTGCTTACAAATCCCCCTTCAGAGTACCCTATGTGTGGACTCCACACAGAATGAGTGGAGTCCACACATAGTCCACAAAGACACATGGGTGCATGTAAATGACAGGTGGAGCAGAAAGTATTTGGCTAGAAGACCAGTCAATCAATGGATTGTATTGCTTCAGCCAATTGTGAAAAATGTCAGATTGAATACTTTGCCAGATGGAAAAGTGACCAGGAGTTTCATGACTTGTGTGATGATGGAGTTGCAAGTTTTATTGAACAGTTGGAGTCTAATCAGCAAAATGGTTTCCATGCTGACATAATTTTCCAGCATGAAAGTGGAGTCAAGGAAACAGTGGGATGAGCCAGAGTTGATAAGAATTTGGGTGGGTATGGAGTTGTCAGAAATGGATAGGAGGATGGTCAGGGAATCAGGGTCAGAGAGAGCAGACACATTGAGATGGACATAGGCAGCCAGCTGGGAAAGGTCAATGCAACCTTCAGCCCCATTAGCATTACTTGTACTTGTGCATTACATTGCCTATTGCTTGTATCTTGCTTTGTATTATCCTTGCATAATGTCAACCCTTTAATCATCCTTGACTCATTCCTGAACTAAACCTTTAATCTTCTGACTTTCTCAACTTCAATGACTTCATAACCTCTGCTTCATTCTACCTTCACCCTCCATCTGGAAACCCACTGGACATCCACATGCTTCCCACCTAAAATTGGACAACTGATGAGGAGAAGGGTGCAACTTTTTATAAGTTAAAGCCAAGTCCTCTCTGGCCCCCTGTTCACCTGGAATGCTAGATCCCAGTGGATTCTGCCTGGAACCTCTGAACACCTCTGACCACTGATAACTGGGTCTGACCAGAAGTCCAGTGTATTTTTGACCTTGTCCTGACATTGGTAGTAGCAATCTTAAATCCTGACAATATTTGCAAACTGGAGCTAAGGCTAAGCTATGGGCACTTAAATAATGAAGGCTGGAAGAATAATGGATAATGCAGAAGTTTACTAATGGGTCTTGGTAAGTGTCTGTGACCAGAATTGGTAAGACTGTACTAGGAATAGAGTGAGTGAGCAAATGATTACTAAAGCATGTGATGACTTGTCTGATGACTAAAAGATGCTGCAGCCAGGATGCCAATGGACAAGGTCAGAAAGGAATTGGAAAAGAGTCAGGGATTATCAGGAAATCCAATTGGGTGAACCAGGTCTTGACAGTTGCTTCAGGAATCTGTAGGGTTTGTATCAAGGTGACCTGGAACATTTGCACATAGTACAGGATTTGCAGAAATCTTGTATGAAGGTCCATATGTTGGGCCAAATGTAATCATGTTGGACAAGTTGAAGGGTCTTGTTCTGACCAAAGTGGCCAGAGAGGATATGATTGTGCTTGTACTGCAGGACTTTGAGGTGGAGATCTGCTACATCTGAGATGTAAATCCAGTTGAAATGGCAGAGAAATCTGCTATCATCTACAGTTCAATTGGGAGTAGAAGGGGTCAGGAGGTGTGTGAATGAGATGGGGTCGAGGATTAGGGAGGATCAGATGTCATTGTGGAGTTTCTCGATATCCATGAGCACTGCTTGTTGGATGACTGGGGTGGCAAGGTAAGTGGCTCAGAGTGATGAGGTGAGTTGTTCCTGGGTGAATTCAGGTTGGAAGTTGCTCAGGTTTGCTGATATGAAGTCACTATTTCCCCTTGGCAGTAGGCATCCCAACATCTAGTGAGCACATCAGGATTCACCCCCAATTTCATGGGGCAGAAGTGGATGACTAAGTTGAACTGTGAAAGGTACTTGTACCATCTGGCTTGGCAGTGGCTGAGGAGCTTAGTGGTTTGCATTTCTTGTTGAAGTCCCAGCAGAAGCTTTTCTGCATCAAATGGGTAAGAGAAATGACGATGTCAGAATATCCATGAATGAACATGCAGTAAAAGGTGCAGAATCTGAGGAAAGACTGGATATCTTTGACCTTCCAGGGTATGGGCCAGTTCAGGATAGTCTTTACTTTGTCTTTAAACATCCAGAGTTCATCCAGTAACAGGATGAACCCAAGATATTCAACTGTATCTTTGTGGAACTCACATTTCTATGGGGAGATGTAGAGTCCATGTTTCTGGAGTCTCCAGTGATAGGTCCATTGTGCACTCTAGGGTCTGGGAAAGTTTCCAAATGTTGATAGGTCCACTGTGCATGCTAAGGTCTGGAGAAGGATTTAACCATATTGAGACATTACAACACACACTCCGAATTACTACTAACACCACAAAATTGACGTCAAATCCTTTTCAAACTATTTCACACTATTTTGGATGACTTTGAGACATTTCGAACACTTTTTAACTATTTTGTGACACTTCAAATGACTTTGCAGCATTTCAAACAATATCGGCCACTGTATAGCTGTCTTGAAACACTTTTGACACATGCTGCACATCTGGAATGAGTTATTTCATTGCATATCGAGTGCTACTGGACACGAGGAGAGACTACAAGAGACTTAGAATATGATAAGTGCAGTTTTATGTTTCATTGATATATTAAAGCAATAGAACAAGAACTCTTACCATACTGGGACAATGTACATTTCACTTATCATCATTTTTCATTTGTTTTATGTTTCACAATACCTTTATTGCTGTGCATATTGCCTCATGTTTTACACATGTTATTATTTCCTTTCTGGTACTATCTCTTCAAATTGTATATAGACTTGTATTAGTTACTTGATATAAAAAAAGAATACCAATGGGGAGCACAAGTTACCCTTTCACTTATTGTCTGACTTAAGAGCCATTCTCTTGAGTCTTATCTTCAGGTCATATCTCTAAGTTTTGCAAAATATTGCAAACTTCTTGGAAACTATCGTATTCACTCCTCATTTTATCGCCCATCACCTATCACCTTTCGACAAACACTTCACATTTGCTAAACTTGTCCCTTGATATACCTCGAACCTCTTCAAATTTATTTGAACTATTTTGCACATCTTTGAACTTATTTGAACTATTTTGCATGTCTTCAAACCTATTTCAAACTATTTCAAACTTCTTCATATGCTCTTACAGACTATTCGCACCATCCCTTTTCAATTTGCCTCACTAAAAACAACATTTGGAAATCAGCGGTGATATTTAGTACCAACTCACACCCTTCCTCTGACTCATGTTATACCATCTGAAGCCATTTAGTAGGTTTTGTTTGGATTTCCAGGTTGAGTATCATCAACATATTGACACATTACAACTCATGATCCCAACCCCTACAAACCCCACAAAATTGACTTTGAACTATTTTGAATGACTTTGAATGACTTTGCAACATTTTGAATGACTTCAAATAACTTTGCAGCACTTTGAATGACATTGGCTGCCATGTGGCTATCCCAACACCCTTTCGATACACACAGCACATCCAGTACGAGCTACTGCATCACATATCTAGCACTACCAGACACAAGGAGGCACAACAAAAGACTTTTAGGACTCGATTGCAGCATTTTGGCATTTCAATGATATATTGAAACAATAGGATGAGTACTTTTACTATACTGCAACACTGTACATTTCATTTATTATTATTTCTCATTTGTTATATGATTTACAAAGTCCTTTATTGCTGTGCATATTGCCTCATGTTCACTACATGTTATGTTTCCTTTTTAGTGCTATCTCTTCAAAATGTATATAGACTTGTACTAGTTACTTAGAACAAGAGAGAAGACGTTGCCCTCTCCCATTATCATCTGATTTAAGAGCCATTCTCTTGAGTCCTAGCCCCGCATCATATTTCTAAGTTCTGCAAATTATTGTGAACTTCTTCAAACTCTCATACTAAGTCTCTCAACTTATTGCATATTGCCTATCATCACTTGAAACCTTCTCCTATTTGCTATATTCTTTCCCTGATATCCCTCGAAACCATTCTATTCTTTCCAAACCTCTTGAAGGTCCTCAAACCTTTTTGAACCATCTTTGAATTATCTTTGAACCATCTTTGAATTATCTTTGAACCATCTTTGAATTATCTTCGGACCTTCTTTGAATGATTTTAAACATCTTCATAGCCCTTTCAAACAACTTTGTATGCTCCTAAAACTATTTGCAGCACATCTCACTATCTTACACCTCTAACTACAACCTTTGGATAACAGCAGTAATATTTAGTACCAACTTGCACCCTTCCTCTAGCCTGTGTTACACTTCTTAGGCCTTTGAACAGGTGTTTGTTTGGTTTCCAGGTTGAGTATTATCACTGGAGGACTTCTTTAAGGTGTGTTTTAACATGTCATCAGAGAAAATGAGGATATTATCATGGTAGATAATGATGCAGATATTGAGCATGTCACTGAAGATGTCATTCATGAAGCACTAGAAAGCTGTGGGTGGATTAGTGAGTCCAAAGGGAACCACCAGCTACCCAAAGGACCCATAGTGGGTCTGGAATGTCATTTTCCATTCATCACCATCAGCGATGCACACTAGGTGGTAAGCATGTCAAAGGTTGATCTTTGTGAAGATGCAGAATTTCTGTGGGGCATCGAGGAGGTCAGAGATTAGTGGGAGTGGGTAGTGATCCTTCTTTGAGATACAGTTGAGGCTCTGGGTTGGTAGTCAGCACATAACTGGAGCATACCATCATTTTCCTTGACAAAGAGTATAGGGGTGCCATGAGGTGATTTAGAGGGTTGGATGAAGCTGGAAAGAACATTCTCTTCAATGAACACTCATAAGGCTTCGAGTTTGGATGGGAAGATGGAGTACATATGGCCTGGAGGTGGGGGCACATTATCTTCCATCTATATCTTTAGGTCATAAGGGTGATGTGGAGGAAGGGTATCTGCCTTTTGTTTGTTGAAGACATCAGCAAACTTGTGGTACTCTTCAGGGATATCTGAAAGATCCACTGGATTTCTGGTGACAGCCAAGAATTTGGCTGTGAGGCCTTCTAGGGAAAAGATGATCTGAAAAGCGATAGCTCCAGAATGTTTGCTAGCATGCATGTAAGCAGCAGCATTGATAAATGAGATTGCAGGAGGTAAGTGGGTTTCTGCTGGAAGGTTTGGAGGTGACTCAAAAGTCGGAGGGTTGGAAGACATCAGGAGTGCCAGACCTCTATGATCTGCAGAGCAGAAAGTCATTCAGCCAGAAAACCAGTCAATCAACAGATTGTATTGCTTCAGCCAGTTCTTACCAAGGACTGCAGAACAGGAAGAGTCAAGTGGGGTTACAAAAAATGTCAGATTAAACACTTCATTAGATGGAAAAGTGACCAGGAGCTTCACAACTTGCATAATGATGGAGTTGCAAGTTCCATCGAATAGTTGGAGACTGATTGGCAAAATGGTTTCTGTGCTGAAATAATTTTCCAGCATGAAGGAGGAGTCAAGGAAAAAATAGAATGAGCCAGAGTCCTTAAGGGTTTGGGTTTGTTGTAAGCAGCCAGCTGGGAAAGGTCAATGCAACCCTCATCCCCATTGGCATATTCCTGAGAGTTGTGGACTATTTTTTTGAGTCCACAGAATCTGGTGTGAATTCAGAGACTGGGGCTGCATGAGCTTTCATGGCTTTGGGCTTGCTGCAATTATCAGCTAAATGTCCCTCTTCATTACAATAGAGGCAAAGACATTCCTTCATCCAGTGCTTATGTTCTTCTCTGGTTAGTTTACCATTCTTCCCCAACTTGTCAGAGATGGAGTCCTTTGGCTTGTTACTCTTGGATCTAAAGGAGCCACCAGTCGAGGATTGATTAGTGTAATTAGAGTTGGATAGATTCTAAGGTTTGGACTGATTACTAGAGCTAGAGTTGGAATTAGGATTGGAGTTTGAAAAACCCTTGGAGTTCTTCTTTCTGGAGCTTTTGGAATTTTCAGAGGTCATGTCATCAAGGTGATTCTCTTCTTCCTGCATTCAGTATATCTTGGCAGCATTTTGGGCCTTAAGCTACAAGCCTGCCAGAGTGTCAGGTGTTCTCCCCCACAAAACTTCTATATGGGAGGCAGAGTGGAAGGACACGGAAGTACCAGTCATGCAGAGCAGCTTCATTCCAGTCGACCCAGGAGGCTAGTTCCTAGAAGTCCATGTTATATCTGGTTATGTTACGAGACGTTATACAGATGGGACTCTGACTCTTTTTTCTTATTGTTTCTATTGTCTTCAGTGAGCCCGCTCCCATGCTATTGTTTCTTTCTTTATTGTCTCGCGACCGTGCACCTTTGATCATATGTCTTCGCATTCCCACCTTATTGTAGTATACTGCGGACGTCTTTTTACTATTGTCTTCTCATTCTTATTGTTCCTATTGTTTTCTTAACATGACTCGTCTATCTATGATCCATTGCTTGTAGTATTTAAAACAGTGAATACAGGACCGGTCAGCTTAGCTTGACCTGGGCTTTCATACACTTCTAACGAGCTATTGATCTAAGTCTCTCTCAGCCGTTGCTTATGAGCTTCGGTGATCTGAACCTTCGCTGAACGTCAACGCTTACGAGCTTCGACTTATATTTGATTTAGAAGCTTTGACTATAACAAAAGGTCAAGCTGCTCATACTCTGCTGACTAAACTCTAGTCTAGGCAGTACTCATTATACGACAAGATTCTTACGAGAACTATCCGACCATTCCCCACAAAACGAATCATGGCAGCTCCATCTACTCCTACCATTCCTACACCACCCACCGCCCCTGCTCACCCCGCTGAAATCAAGATGAGGGCACCAACTGACTACTCAGGGGATAGAGCCAAGACCATGCTCTTCCTCCTCAAATGCAGAGCTTACGTCAACGCGAACGCAGCCGCGTTCCCAGACGACCAACACAAGATTTTGTTTATGCTATCCTACATTAATGGGGGGACAGCAGGGCCATGGAAACAGGCATATCTGGAAAAAAGATACATCAAATCCAAACCTTGGGATACATTCCAAGAGTTCATCGCAAAAGTACATGCAGCGTTCTCACCTATTGACGACGCAGGAAACGCGTGCACCCAACTCTGAGCACTTTCGCAGGGAGGAAGAGGGGTAGATGAATACATTGCGCAGTTTAAAACACTTGCCTACTGCACGAAGATCAAAGAAGATGCCACCCTCATCGAATACTTTGTCGACGGGCTCAATAACAAGGTGCTGGACAAAGTTTTCGGCATGGAAAACCCGCCCGATATGATCAAGGGGTGGTACACCCATGCAGCGAAAGCTGAGGGACACCTGAGGAGGGCAAAGGCGATTAAGGAAAGAACATACAGTAAGGTAGGGGGAGGAGGAGCAAGTGGCTCCTCGAAGGACCCCAATGCTATGGACATCGATGCAACACGCCTCTCTTATGCAGAGAGGGTTGAACACATGAAAAAAGGGAAGTGCTTTATCTGTCACAAAACAGGACATAGGGCAAGCAATCACAGAGGAGGGAAAGAGCCACCCACAAAAGAGGAAAAGAAAACCGAGATGAAGAAGACTTCCCGTGACCACCACATGAAAATTCGAGCTCTTATCAATGAGCTAGAAGAGAAACAGAAAGAAGAGGTACTCGACCTCATGGTGGAAGAGGGTTTTTGAAGTGGCAGCCTGCATCGGCAGCAGAGCCCGCCAGACTTATTGTCTCAAGTGTACTAGTAGCAGACGTAAGCAATCAATCTATGTGCGTCCCAGTTCACTGTCTGCTAGAAGACAAAAAAGCTGAAATCCCCGCCCTGATCGACTCAGGAGCGGGCGAAACCTTTATCAATCACCGAGTCGTTGAGAAACTCGGACTGAAGAAAATCCCACTCGCCAGAAGGATCCTTGCCAAAAATGTCGACGGAACCCTGAACAAAAACTGGATGATCTCACACTATGTCCAAATTGACACTGAAATCAGGGGAAGGGAGGAAAAGATCAGGATGCTGATGACGGGGTTGGGGAAGGAAATGATGATCCTGGGGTACACGTGGCTCCGGAGGCGCAACCCCGCCATCGATTGGGAAAGGGGGACTCTCACTGACAGGCAGATCGAGAGGTCTCTTATGGGAAAGATCCGAACCATGATTGAATGAACGCGAACCATGATCGGTAAGCAAAGTCTCACTATAGATGACAAGGGGCCACTTGCACTGAGAGTAACGTTGAGTCCGACTCTCGGGAGGCTACCTAAAAGGAGTGCTGGGGAGACCTTCGGGGAAACCCACCTCGCTGCTGCTGAGCACATGAAGAGTAGGCTCGGGATGGTTCATCTCGCAAGAAGACTTTGCACCATGGACGAACTTGATAAAGATGGATCACACCTGGCAATGGACACGGCAACAGACGCCCATCCCGAGATCAATCCACGGATCTCTGTACTGGACAACTCTGATATCGGCTTATCACTTGGCACTGAGGGGAATAATGATGGGACAGATGCACTGTTTGCCTACATCCGAGGGGAACCAATGATCGGGGTGTTCAAAACCGAGGAATCCCCCCTTACGATCGAACATGACTATATTCCCCCGAATTACCAGAAACTCAGGCACATCTCGTGCATCATCCGATCTTGATTAACTGGCAGATTCACCTACTCCCACATGACTCATGTCTGAGCAAAAACCTCAGTCTCGCAGAGGCTTGCTCACGAGAAGGAAGATGTCAAGGAAAAATGATCACTCGACAACTTGCTCCCTGATAAATACAAGGAGTATCAGAATGTATTTGAGAAAGCGGCATCGGAGAGGTTTCCCGAATCGAGACTGTGGGACCACGCAATCGAGCTTAAACCCGACTTCATCCCGAAAGACTGCAAAGTCTACCCCATTACCCCAGCGGAACAGAAAAAATTGGACAAATTTATTGATGATAACCTAAGGAAAGGATACATCACCCCATCCAAGTTGCCCATGGCGTCACCATTCTTCTTTGTAGCAAAGAAGGACTCCGACGCACTCCGACCCTGCCAAGACTACCGATATTTGAATGAAGGAACCATCAAGAACTCCTACCCCCTTCCATTGATCGGTGATCTACTCAATAAGCTGAAAGGGGCAAAATGGTTCACTAAGTTGGACATCAGATGGGGATACCGCAACGTCCGAATAAAGAAGGGAGACGAGTGAAAGGTGGCTTTCAAAACCAACAAGGGGCTGTTCGAGCCCAAAGTCATGTTTTTCGGCCTCTGTAACTCCCCAGCAACTTTCCAGGCAATGATGAACGACATCTTCCAAGATATGCTGAACGAGGGGTGGCTGGTAATCTACATGGACGATATTCTTATCTTCTCTAAAGACAAGGGGGAACATGAAGAGAGAACGAGAAGGGTCCTAGCAAGGCTTAGGGAGAATGACCTGTACCTGAAACCCGAGAAATCTAAATTCGATGTACAGGAGATCGAGTTCCCCGGACTAATTCTGCAACCAAACCAGCTAGCCATGGACCCGACTAAGCTAGGCAGAATAAAGGACTGGCCACCCCCAACTAACGTAAAGGGGGTTAGATCATTCCTAGGCTTTGGGAACTTCTACAGGAGATTTATCGGCAACTTTGCTGCGATTACAAAACCACTCAATGACTTAACAAGGAAGGACCAGCCCTTCAGCTGGACAGACGAATGCCAAGGGGCATTTGACTCACTAAAAAGGAAATTCTCTGAGGCGCCAGTACTACTGATGCCTGATGCAGAGAAACCATTTGTAATCGAAAGCGATGCCTCCAAGTATGCGACAGGCACTGTCTTAAAACAAACCGACACCAATGGAGATTGGCACCCCTGTGGCTATATCTCCCATTCCTTGACAGCAACCGAACGAAACTATGAGATTTATGATCGGGAACTCCTGGGAATAATACGAGTGCTGGAAACCTGGAGACACTATCTCCAGGGATCCGAACATCCGATGACGATCCTATCAGATCATAAGAATCTAATGTACTTCAGGGTGGCACAAAAACTAAATCGTCAACAGGCTAGATGAAGCCTCTTCCTTTCACAATTTAACCTGCAATTGGTACATGTCCCAGGAAAAATGATGATCCAATCTGATGCCCTATCATGGCGGGGAGATCACATACCCGATGTCGACAATGACAACGATGACATCACACTACTAAAAGATGAGATCTTCACACAGACAATAGACACCGAACTAAAAGAAGTGCTGGCAGAAAGCATGATGCGAGATGACTTACTAAAAGAAATAGTAAGGGCCATCAAGGAAGGAGGAATGCCCCCGATCAAGTCGGCAGTAGAAGACTGGAGAATGGAAGATGATGGGATGGTCTTTTTCAAAGACTGATGCTATGTCCCAGACAACAAGGAACTGAGGAGAAAGATCATGGAAAAATACCACAATAACATACTTACAGGGCACCCCGGCTGATTTCAGACCCTAGAATTAGTACGAAGGGACTACTGGTGGCCAGGAATGACTATTTTCATCCGGAACTATGTCGACGGCTGCACCACTTGCCAACAAATGAAGGTGAACACACACCCAACAACACTGGGATTATCACCGATCAAATCTGAGGCCACTCGACCATTCGCACTAGTCACGATGGATTTCATCACAGATCTGCCAATAAGTGATGGATGCGATACCATCATGGTCATGGTAGACCATGGTCTTACAAAGGGGGTAATTTTTATCCCTTGCAACAAGACCATCAATGCATTAGGAGCAGCAGATCTCTAGCTGCACAACGTGTTCAAGAGATTCGGCCTCCCAGACAAGATTATATCGGACTGGGACCCACGCTTCGCCTCGAATGCGTTTCAAGAGCTGGGAAGGCTCCTGGGAATAAGACTGGCGATGAGCACGGCCTATCACCCACAAACCGATGGGGAAATGGAGAGGGTAAATCAGGAGCTTGAGATCTATCTCCGAGTCTTCTGTGCAAACAAACCATCGCAATGGAAGAGTCACCTCACCACCGCCGAATTCACACACAATCAGAAGCATCATTCGGCAATTAAGAACACCCCATTTTATGTAATGATGGGAGCACACCCTAGGGCTATCCCCATGACCTATCGAAAATGAATGTACCAGCTACCGAACAAAGGATAGCCGAACTAAGGAAACATACAGCAGGAAGCCCTGGCGGCACACGAACTCTCCTGACAGGTAATGATCGGACGAAATGGACGAGGGTTCCGCCCATTCTCAGTAGGGGAAAAGGTTTGGCTTGACTCAAAGAACCTGAAACTGGGATACCCGACCAGAAAACTCACCCCCAAACGCAAGGGACCGTTCACCATCACACAGGTGATCTCATCCCATGCTTATGAATTGAGGCTCCCCTCCCAATAAAAAATACACCCTGTATTCCATGCCTCACTTCTCTCGCGTTTCAAGGAGAATGACACCCATGGACCAAATCTTCTTCCTCCACCACCCAATCTGATCGAAGGAGAGTTAGGAGACAAGGTAGAAGCTATCCTGGCTCATAAGAGAATGGGCCGAGGGACCCGATTCCTGGTGAAGTGGAAAGGATACAGCACGGCAGAAAACACCTGGGAGCCAGCAGCTCATTTAAAAAATGCTGCTGAAATATTGGGCAAATACAGATCCACTCACAACCTCTCCCCAGTATGAGCTGCCCTCTTCACTTTTACATGAATGTCACACCCGATCCCGACCCCGTCAGAACCTTCGAACTTATTCTCAGCTTTGTCCGAGATACGGACGGCATCCAAAACAAGGAGAGGCTGCTCTCCATGACCGAAGACCGTGCACTCCTACACAGCACTGTGCAAAACCTCTTCGAAACTTACTGAGCCATGTCCCGCCTTCAGTGCATATTCCGACGATTGACAGAGGAGGCCTACCATCTGGATATGCTCTCGCTCATGAGGAGCCTGGACAAGCAGGCGCTCCATTACAGACCCAGAGAGTGGGTCCCCACCCCTCAATGGATTTTTATTATAGAACCACTGAGTGATGAAGAAGATGGAACATTTGAGATCATGCCCAAAGAGCCAACGGCTTCATCCCCAACCACCACTTCCCCATGTCTACCAGCGCCACCATGAGTGCCCACCCCCTATCCGACACAGATGGCCGCCGAGCACACCCCTGCACTGCCATGGATGCGAAATTCGATCTGCTTCACCTGCGCATGGGTAGGATACTTCTCATTGCACTGTCCTGAGTACCAGTGCCCACATTGTTGACGGTGGTGACCAGAGCATTCTGCACTCTTCTGTCCTAGCAATCCGACACGTGACAATCCGCCACGTCACCGCACAACCTGAACCTAACCATCATGATCTACAATTTCTACATCACTGTCGTTCTTGGCGCCATCTTCAGCACGGCCATTCTCATCATGCTACTCTGTTACGTCCTCATTTTATTTAAGATCATCTCTGCCCCACGTATACTACATCTCACTACGTTCATTACCGGCACCTCGGTGCGCTTTGCAGGAGAGAACGACATTGAGCTACCAACCCGAGTTTACACACATGACACCCCGACCCCTACTACCTTCAGCACATTCACCGCGACAACAGACGACGTGGCACCCTTTGACCCCATGCAGACAGTCAGAGCATAGTTTTGGTTGGGACTCGAAACTTTGGGAGGGAGCTAATGTTACGAGATGTTATACGGATGGGACTCTGACTCTTTTTTCTTATTGTTTCTATTGTCTTCAGTGAGCCTGCTCCCACGCTATTGTTTCTTTCTTTATCGTCTCGCGACCGCGCACCTTTGATCGTACATCTTCATATTCCCACCTTATTGTAGTATACTGCGGACGTCTTTTTACTATTGTCTTCTCATTCTTATTGTTCCTATTGTTTTCTTAACATGACTCATCTATCTATGATCCATTGCTTGTAGTATTTAAAACAGTGAATACAGGACTGGTCAGCTTAGCTTGACCTGGTCTTTCATATGCTTCTAATGAGCTATCAATCTAAGTCTCTCTCAGCCGTTGCTTACGAGCTTCGGTGATCTGAACCTTTGCTGAATGTTGACGCTTACGAGCTTCGACTTATATTTGATTTAGAAGCTTCGACTATAACAGGTTATATGGCCTCCTTTCTTCATTGTGAGCTCAGGAAGAGCTTTCTCAGCATCCCCCAAAGAGTCATGAGAGCTAAAATTGCTCTCTAGCTCCCTGAGGAATACCTCATAATTCCACATCCAGTGGGCAAAATCTGTCAGGTTATTGAGGTTGAATTCGAACCAGCTGAGCGCTGATCCCTTGAGGTAAGAGATTATGAATGAGATCTTCCTTTCATTGAAAGCAAAACCATGAGGGCAATCTCAGAAGTGGAGGTTGCAGGTGACTAAAAAGTCCTGGAGTTTCTGGGGGTTTGAACTGCTGAATGTGTCAGGTTCCCAAACTTTGATCTTCTTGAGCTTAGGAGCTTGGTTCTGGTGGAGAGTGTAGAGATTGTCCCAGAGGTCGAACAGAGCATCAACAAATCTGTTGTCTGAATCTGGGTTTGCACCTACAGAAGGCTGATCTCCAGGGTCATTGGGTCCACCAGGAAGTCTGTCCTCTTCACCTGTGGCTTCCTTGTCAGCAGGACTGGGTCACCTGGCATTCCCCATGTAGTTGAGTGGAGTCAGTGATAATACTCAACCCTGAAACCTACTAAATGGCTTCAGATGGTATAATATGAGTCAGAGGAAGGGTGCAAGTTGGTACTAAATATCACTGCTGATACCCAAAGGTTGTAGTGAGCAATGTGAAATGGTGGGGCATGTTGCAAATAGGCTTTAGAGGTGTACAAAAAAGTTTGAAAGAGTCCAAAATAGGTTTGAAGATGTGCAAAATAGTTCAAAGTAGGTTCGAAGATGTTTGAAAATGTTCAAAGTTGGTTTGAGAAAGTCGGAGATGTTTGAAGTGGCTCAAGGTATATCGAAAGATGAGTATAGCAAATTGGAAGTGTTTTTTGAGAGGTGATAGGTGATATGTGATAAGTCGAAGGTGAATATGAAAGTTCGAGGAAGTTTGCAATATTTTGCAGAACTTAGAGATATGATGCAAAGATATAACTCAAGAGAATGGCTTTTAAATTGAACAATAATGGAGAGGGCGACTTATTCTCTAATTTTCCAAGTAACTAGTACAAGTATATATACAATTTGAAGAGATAGTACTAAAAAGGAAATAAAACATGTGTAGTACATGAGACAATATATACAACAATGAGGACTTTGTAAATTATAAAACAAATGAGAAATGATAAATAAATGAAATGTATAGTGTCCCCATATAGTAAAAGTACTTATCTTTTTGCTTCAATATATTATTGAAACCTCTAAGCGCTATTATTGTGTTCTGGATCTCTTGTAGTCTCTCTTTGTGTCAGGTGGTGCTTGATATGCAACTAAAAGGCTCCTTCCGAATGTGCAGCATGTATTGAAAGGGTTTTAGAAACAGCTATGTGGTGGCCAATGTTGTTCGAACTAGTACGAAGTCATTCAAAGTGTCACAAAATCATTCAAAGTCATTCAAAGTAGTGCAAAATCATGCAAAGTTGTTCGAAAGGTTCAAAATAGTTCGAAAAGTGTTCGAAATTGATTTTGTGGCATTCATAGTGCTTCGGAGCATCTGTCGTAGTGTCTCAATATGGTTGGAAACCTTCTCCAGACCTTAGAGCATGCAGTGGACCTATCATCAGAATCTGAAGGGGTTCTGAAGGCAAGTGCATAGACATGACATTGGTGCTAATGGATGGTGCACTGGAGCTGACTCATCGAAATATGTTTGATGGTCAGACAAAGTGTCAAGACTTATCTCACCTGATTGGATTTCTGATAATTCCTGACTCCTTTCTGACACTTTTCTGACCTTGTCTATTGACATTCCAGTGAGAGCACCTTTTAGTCATCAGACAAGTTGTCACATGCCTTAGTAATTATTTGCTTACTCACTTTATTCCTAATACAGTCTTACCAATTCTGGTCATGGACACTTACCAAGACCTGTTAGTAAACTTCCACATTTTCTGTTATTCTTCCAGCTCTCAATATTTAAGTCCCTGTAGCTTAGCATTAGTGTCCAGTTTGCAAATTACTTGTAAATTACCTTGTCCCTTGCATTATATCTCACATTGTCAAACCCTCTGCTTAATATCAACCCTTCATTCATCCTTGACTTGTTCTTGACCTAATCTCTGAGCTCCTCTTAACTTCAATTCACCCCATAACCTCTGCTTTAATCTATCCTTGCCCTCCATCTGGAAACCCACCAGACATCTGCATGCAATCTGCCTGAAATTGGACAACTGACAAGGAGAAGGGTGCAACTTCTTATAAGTTGAAGCCAAGTCCTCTCTGGCCCCCTTTTCACCTGGAATGCTACAGCTCAGTGGATTCTGCCTGGAACCCCTGAACACCTCTGACCACTGATGACTGGGTCTGACCAGAAGTCCAGTGTATTCCTGACCAAGTCCTGATCTTAGTAGTAGTGATCATTGAACCTTGACACTGAGGCACCAAAGTAGAAGTGGGTCTAGGAGCTGGGAGTACTGATTGTTGGATAGCTGATATGCCTGGGGCTGTGGCTGCATGGCAGGAGTTTTTTGTTGTCCACTGAGTTTGTAATTCTGTCAGGACATAGAATAAGGTTCAGAATAGTATCATTATTGGCAAGAGAAGTGTGAGTTTGGAAATACTGTCAGGGTTCAAGATCACTACTACCAACTTCCCATCTTGGTAGGAGTGATCTTAAACTTTGACAGTTCAGACCTGGTCATTGGTGATTGGAGGGTTTCAGAGGTTTCTGGGCAAAATCCACCAGGCCATAGCAGGCCAAGTAAAAAGGGGCCAGAGAGGACTTGGCTTCAACTTGTAAGACATTGCACCCTTCCTCTCATCAGTTATTCAATTTTAGGTGGAGAGGTTCAGATATCTGGAGGCTTTCCAGATGGAGGGCGAGGATAGATTATAGAGTTGAATTCAAGTTGAGAAGAGTCAAGAGATTAAGGGATTAAGTCAAGGTTAAGTTGTGGACAATTAAGGATTGATATTAGACTGCAGATAAATAGACACAAGCAAATTACAATGTGTAGACAAAGATACACATACACATGTAATTTTCAAACTGAAGACTAAGGCTAGACTATGGGCACTTACATAACAAAGGCCAGAAGAATAATGGAAAATGCAGAAGCTTACTAATGGGTCTTGGTAAGTGTCCATGACCAGAATTGATAAGACTGTATTAGAAATAAAGTGAGCAAGCAAAATGATTACTAAGGCATGTGATGATTTGTCTGATGACTAAAAGGTGCTGCGGCCAGAATGCCAATGGACAAGGTCAGAAAAGCATCAGAAAGGAGTCAGGAATTATCAGAAATTTGATCGGGTGAGATGGGTCTTGACAGTATTTTTCCCTTAGGGCCAAGCCTACGAGGCACATGAGGGTTCTAAGGTCCACCTTAAAAGTCAACTTTGTGGTTGGAAAAATTCCAATTTCTTACCTCACTCTAACAACATGACCCCACCCTCACAAACTGCTGCACAACGGTTGGCCATCCCCAAGGCCTAGCAAGAGGAGCTAGTCCAGGAGGGACCAAGGCTTGAGGAGGAAGCACGACACAAGGAGGAGGAGTGATGGGCAGAGGCAGCACAGAAGGCTAAGGAGGAGGAGCAGAAGAAGGCAGTGGCCATGAAGCAGGCAGGCAAGAGGAAGGCAATGGTCGAGGAGGGAGAGGTGGGAGCAAGTGGGTTGCCTACTAAGAGGGTGAAGGGCAAGGGTCAAGCAGATGTGGAGTCCGAGGGGACCATCTGGATAGAGGCCACGCTGATAATACTCAACCTAAAAACCTAACAAAAACCTGTTAAAAGGCCTAAGAAGTATACCACAGGCTAGAGGAAGGGTGCGAGTTGGTACTAAATATCACTGCTGTTACCCAAAGGTCATGGTTAGAGGTGTGGAATGGTGAGATGTGTTATGAATAGTCTTTAGGAGCATACAAAGAGATTTGAAAGAGGTTTGAAAGATGTTTAAAGTAGTTTCAAGGAAGGTCAAAGATGTTCAAAGGGTTTGGGCAAGAATAGGAATAGCTTCAAAGGATATTGGAAAATTAATATGATGAATTTGGAGTGTTTTTGAGTGATGATAGGCAATATGCAATAATTGAGAGGCTGGTATGAGAGTTCAAAGAAGTTCATGATAATTTGCAAAACTTAGAAATATGAAACAAGACTTGGACTCAACAGGATGGCTCTTAAACTAGACAATAATAGAGAAGGTAGCTTCTTCTCTGTTGTTCTAAGTAACTAGTACAAGTCTATATACATTTTGAAGAGATAGTACTTAAAAAGGAAATATAACATGAGGAGAACATGAGGCAATCTACACAACAATACAGGACTTTGTAAATCATAAAACAAAGGAGAAATGATAGTAAATGAAATGTACAGTGTTGCCATATAATAATAGTACTCATCCTATTGTTTCAATATATCATTGAAACACAAAAGTGCCATTATCACATCCTAAGGTCTACTCTAGTGTTTTTTCATGTTTGGTAGTGCTCGATATGCAATGCAGTAGCTCATGCCAGTTGTGCTGTGTGTATCAAAAGAATTTTGGGATAGCCATATGGTGGCCAACATTGTTCGAAGTGTCACAAAGTCATTCAAAGTCATTCGAAAGTTCAAATTCAAATTTGTGGGGTTTATAGAGGTTGGGATCATGAATTGTAAAGTCTCAATATGTTTGGAGACCTTCCCAGACCCTAGAGCACACAATGGACCTATCAGCATGGCCCTGCAAAAGGTGAGTGATAGTGACTTTACTGTTGTTTACATTGCTGACAATCCCCCCCTAGGTGTTCCCATCAAAGATTAGTGTGCTTCCAGATGGGCACCCAGGGCCAGGCATGTGAGCCCTGCACCAGGGCGCAGCACTAGTGCAAAGAGGTGGTGTGGGAGGAGCAGGAGGCCCCAATGGAGAAGGCAGGGGCTGAGATGGTGGAGCTCCTGAGGGAGCTGGCATCTGCTATCAAGGGGTTGAAGTGGGAGGTAAGGGAGCTCCAGGGAGTGCAGGAAGATATCTGTGATCTATATGACCTGGAGTGGGCTTGGATGGGGGAAGCAGAGGAGTCCAAGGAGGATGAGGAAGAGAAGAGGAAGAGGAGAGTTGGAGTGAAGGAGAGGTGGAGGCAGAGCTATCAGGGCTAGCTGAGGAGGCAGTGGGAGTAGTCTGGGTGGAGTAGTTTGAATAAGGTTCAAAGTGAGTTTGAGGAAATTCAGAGATGTCAGACTAATGTCGAGGTATGTTGAGAAGCGAATACAACAAATAAGAAGTGTTTGTTGAGAGGCGATAGGCAATGTGCGATAAAACAAGGAGTGAATACAATAGTTCGAAGATATTCATGATATTTTGCAGAACTTAGAGATACGATGCGAGCTAAGACTCAAGAGAATGGCTCTTAAATCAGATGATGAGTGAGAGGATAACTTTGTCCATGTTCCCTGTGCTTTTTCTCTCATTTTAAGTAACTAATACAAGTCTATATACAATTTGAAGAAATATTACTAAAAAAAAACAATAACATGTGTAAAACATAAGGCAATATGCACAGCAAATAAAGGTATTGTAAAACATAAAACAAATGAGAAATGATAATAAGTGAAATGTACATTGTCCTAGTATAGTAAGAGTTCTTGTTCTATTGCTTCAATATATTATTGAAACATAAAACTGCACTTATCACATTGGTTGTCTCTCTTTGTGTCCAGTGGCACTTGATATGCAACTAAAAGGCTCATTCCAAATGTGCAGCATGTATCGGAATAGTTTCAAAACAGTTATGTGGCAGCTGACTTTGTTCTAAGTGCTGCAAAGTTGTTTGAAAGCATTCGAGATGTCGCAAAGTTGTTTGAAGTAGTGTGAAATAGTTCAAAAAGGTTCAAAAGGATTCAATGTCAATTTTGTGGCATTTGTAGAGGTTTGGAGCATCTGTCATAATGTGTCAATATGATTGGGAATCTTCTCCAGACCTTTAAGCATGCAATGGACCTATCAACATGGAACATGGGATGAACTGCCCAGAGATGGTTTGGAAGCCAGAGGGTAATCAAGTGGGTGCCCGGCAGGTGATAATTTGGAACAGACCATAGTATTTCTCCAAGAGTCTCTTGAAATGTTGAGTAGTGCATAAGTGTTCTCCTTTGACATAGGCATAGTCTCTGATATTGAAGTCAGGAGCGTGAATCTGGTGCTTGTCCACTGGGCCTTGATAACACTTCTGTGCTTTGGAGAGCTGTTTCCAGAGTTCCTGGTGGAGTTCGTCAAGATCCACCACAAAGTTATAAGTGTTCTGGGAAGCTAGTGTTCAGGTGGTAGCCCTTATTAGTGAAGAAGGGTGAAACTCTGGTGGGAGCTGACAGAGTGTTGTTGTAAGTGAATTCCCCTAAGGGCAACAGCTGAGACCAGTTGTCCTGTTGGTAATTGCAGAAGATCCATAGGTATTGTTTGAGGGTCTGATTAAGGCATTCAGTTTGTCCATCACCTTCTGGATGATAACCCGAAGTGAATTGAATATTCATGTCCAAAGCTTGACCAAGAGACTGGAAAAAGTGGGAGATAAACTTGGATCCCAGGTCGCAAGTGATGTGTGACAGAACTCCATGCATGGAGAAGAGATGCATGATGAACAGGTTGGCGAGCTCTTGGGCCACATAGGTAAGCTACAATGTGTTGAATGATACAGTCTATTAAACATGTACAGTGTATCAAATGATATGGGTTCAGTGGACACTATTGAATGCTCTAATATATATATATGTACCTACTATAGTGACAAATGAATACACCATTACAATGGTTGCTAGACCAAACAGTAATACATTCAATACAGACATCAGTAACCTATGAAATAGTTTCAGGCAGTGGCAATGGCAATGGGGATGACAGTGGCAGCAGACTTACCAGGATCGGATCAAAATCAGCATTACAGGTATGGCTGATTAGAAATTAATCTTATTTATGTAGTAATTCATGTGTAGTCAGCATGGAATCTGCATGCAAATTGGTGTATGATAAATTCAGTAAAAGCCATGTTTATGCAATAATTCATTTATTGCAGTGTGCAGGCCTGCACAATTGAGTCGGCATGCCGGTCAGCAACCCAATAGGGCTGCAGCGGCATTGGCATAAAGCAGCAGCAGCAGCATCAGCATCCAGCAGTGGCAGTGGCATTGGCATTAGGCCACTATGTGATCAACATCGCACAGGCATGGTTCGGTAGCCAACTCTATGTATATATGTATGTACTATAGTAACAAATGAATGCACTATTCAATTCTTGCTGTAGCATACTAGACATATTAAGAATGTGGTGTACAGATCAGTGATCTATGAGACAGCATCAGACACATGCATTGGCATTGGCATATGTATCGGGGCCTGGGCCAGGGTCAGCAATTAGTATGAACATCGGCCTTAAAGGTATATATTATTGGTTTACCAATTAAGGCACCATATATCTACAGGAAGAAAGCTATCACTCATTAGTGTCCATCATATCATAAGAGCCAGGCAACCAAGTGTCATCAACATAACTGAAATCTGCATGACTATAGATCAGGAGTGTGATGTGAGAAGGAGTGGGATTCTCTATCTGTGAGGTGTTGGGGGACCCAGTTCAGAAACAATCATTATCAGAATTGGCATCAGGGCCAGTTAAATCAGCCTCTGACTGGGTCTCTGATGATGAGAGGAAAACATCAGCCACATCAGATGTGGTGGGGAAAGCAGTTGAAAGGGGAGGTGCAGGGGGAGATGAAGAGGGAGAATTAGAATCTTCAAGGTAAAAGGCAGCATCATCAAAGCCAGTTGGAGAACCAGTATGGGAAGATGCTGATGATGAATGATAAACCTGCCAAGCCATGGCTGCCTGAAATGCAGTAGGCTGATTGGCCTCTTCTGATGCATCATTCTCCCCTTCCCATAACATAGCAGCATAAGAGGCAGTGGGCTGGGCAAGGACAGTGTGTGCATCAGCATCAAGATCATGAGCTTTATCATTGGCATCTGCATTGGGAGTGATAGCGGCATCGGGCTCAGCAGCAGAATGTGATGAATCATCAGATCCAGCATCTGAAAAATAAAAGCCAGCATCGATACCAGTTACAGAAGGTGGTGAACTGTAGGCATCAGAAACAGAGGTTGGGAGACTGGCTGTGATAAACCACTCTATATTCTTATTGTATGCACCATCAGCCAGAGACTGAGTATACCCAAAATGATATTTGCTCTTCAGTGTTGGGTTAGATGCCAAAACATCACTCTCTGTAATGTCAACACCCCAGGTCCACTTGTGGGAGGAGGGGAAAGAACCTTCAGGTGCTCGAGTTGAGCCTGTGCATGTGCAGATACCAGTTCTGACTGTCGTTTTGTGGCCGATTGCCTTGACCATCTCCCAGCGTGTTCATGGTTGGATGCCACTGGCAGTGCCATTGTTAACTTACATGGTTCGGACTAAAGCTCCTTGAGCAGGGCTAGCTTATGAAGCTGTTAAAACCCTGCTGCTTTCCAGACATTTACATTTATCACAGCCTCTGCTAACGATTCACAGCCATCTACTAAGTCATGTATCCTGTGTGCTTCATCGAACATATCCCCAATGAGAGCCCACAGGTTGATGCAAGATCAGCAGTCAGCTCAGCCATCGGCAGCATTGTCTGCTGGTTGGCTATTGTTGGGTGGCGAGCCAGTGATCACAGGGGAAGGAATATACTGGCAGTAGCTATCGAGGCATTTATCTATGGTGTCACTGGCAAAAATCTGACCCAGTGCCAGTTCACTATTGCATCTCCACCAATCACATACATAGGAATCCACCAGATGGATAGGACCATCAGTAGCAACACCATTATCTAATGTGGCCAAGAGAGATGGATGGAATCTGAGAAGTAGGTGGTCCAAATTGACATTAGCAAGACTGTCAGCCAAGGACTGAAGAAGGATCAGCACCTCCATCATAAAGCTGATGGAGGTGTCAATGCTGATGCACAACATGACATACATCTGTCATACTTGTCAGTGATGTATACTTACTTCCTTTAGGAAAGATCACAACATACAAGCTCAGCATAGAGAACTTTCTGCATTCAACATTGTTTTACAAATTTTGCCTTGTCTAACTCCAACAAAACTCAACGGAATGAGGATTCTGCATACCAAATGATCTCTTGTGTCCAGATTTGGAGTTGCCATTTTGGGCCCAATTGCAAGAAAAAGGGTTGAAGATTGAGATTGTTTTGTTTGACATAGTGTTACTGGTCATGGTTGGTGATCAAGATAATCATGTTTAGATAAATTATGTTTACATAATACAGGCCCTTTTTAGTCACAAAGGGGAGATCCTTTCCCAGCAATCTCTTCAGGTATGGCCAGGCCCTCTTCACCATCCAGCTCAGCCACCTCTTCATCTTTGTCCTTGGCAGTGGGAATGGGAGCAGCATCAGGAGTGGCATCAGGAGCAGAAGTGGGACCAGGAGTGGGAGTGGGAGTGGGACCAGAAGTGGGACCAGGAGTGGGACCAGGAGTGGGACCAGGAGTGGGACCAAGGAGCAGGAGCAGGAATGGGAGTGAAAGTGGGAGCAGCATCGATTTCCTTGGCATTCATCCTTCCTTCCCAATCCACCTCTGCCCTCCTGCTTGGAGTCCTCTTGAGGTGAACCACCTGCCCAGCCATGTAACCATTGTATAACATCATGGGCTGTGCACCAGCCTGCAACCCAAGGTATCCTTCAATGTCGTTCACCCTGTTTTGAAGCAAGTGAAATGTGTCCCAGACTTCTCATATGTGGAGTCAGGACTCTTGCACTGACTCTTAATTCCACCATGCATGCTGGTACATGTCTTCCTCCAGTTGGTATAGATGTCCAGTGAGGGTGGCATAGTCAATGGGAAAGGGGTTGGCCATCAGGGCAGGTGGAGTAGTCAGCTCGGGCTCAGGATCAGCCATGTCGATATCCTCTTCCACAGCTATGGGTATATGTGTTAGTTAGTGGTTTTATGTATCATGATATGGAAGAACTCACCTTTGGATTTTTCTCTTTGTCTTGTAGTGAACTGCCTAGACAATTCCTCTCCACTGTCTTCACTGGAATATCATGCCTTCTTTGCTTTTCATCTCGCCAATCCTTTTGCTTTCTTCATTCTTGGCACCTGATCCACATCCTCTGGATCACACTGAACTTTCCCTTTCTCACAGAAGTAGCATGCAGTTTTTCTGTTCACCTGCTCCCAACACTGACACCTAAGCCTGACACATTGTGCACATGGTGTCGTTCACAAACTCCCTCGCTGGGGCACTCCTCGTGCCTCCCTTGCTGCATTGTGCTGCTTCTGCTCCATCCTGGGATTGGCACCAGCATTGCTCTCCATCTCCTCATCCAAATCCTTGTCAAATCCCTTGCTACTCTCCACCTCTCACAACTTGCATGTCACTGTGATGACTGGCAGTATTGGACACTGGGCTGGGGCAGAAATTCTGGATCCTGATGCTTCTGGTTGGGCCCACATCTTGGCTGGTGGCACTGCCACTTCTATCCATGTTGGTGTTTGCATTGCTGCTGTTGCTCCTCATGCCTTGGCTGCTGCCGTTCCTTGTTTCTTGGTTGCTGCCATCCCTGGTTTCTTGGCTGCTGCCATCCCTGGTTTCTTGGCCGCTGCCATCCATACCTTCTTGGCTGCTGCTGTTCTCATTCCCCATGGCTGTTCTGGTAGGTGATTCTGTTCCTGCTGCTGCTGCCACTCTGATGGCCATTGCTGGTCCAGCTTTTATCACCGCTGCCATTGTAAATTCAGTTGGTCCCGCTGATGTGGATGCAGCACCTGTGATGCCCTTTTTCTCATGGAAGGTCTTCATTGCCCTCCATTGACCTTCAATAAACCTTTGGTCCCCTGTCCTGTCTGACTTTGACCATGCTACCACAAATACCCACAAAAAGGCATTGGCCCAGAAGACAGCCTGCACATCTTTTGTGAGAACCTCTCTTTGCCAGCCAAATAATGTTTTCTACAATTTGTAAGTGCATAGTTGGTCTGATAGCATGCTGATCCACTCACAAGCACTAATTTTTTTTCCTTCATCATGGTGGTGATACTTCTGTCCTGAAGTCCATTGTGGATGGCTTGTTCGATCTCTCTGATCTGGCCAAGCACTTGGTTGTGTGTAACATTCATGATGGATGATGAGTCAGCTGTGGCAGTGGGGTCAATATTGATATGAAAAAGAGTGAAATGCTAAAGATTAACAATCATGTGTTGTTGATCCCTATACAATCAATATATACAAACAAAGTGGTGTTCCCATTCTGAAACTCAAACCCCACTTTTTGAGTATGCCAAAATTTGGTAGCTGGGTAGCCTTACTGTGTTTTGCATGTGATCTTTGCCAAATAAAAAAACACAACACATTTTCAACCTTGAACTTCAGATTGCCATATCTCAACAACCACTGCACCAATTCACTTCAAACTCGAACACCAGGCCATTCAACACACTATCTAGGTGCTTGCAAGCTTACAGCTCACGACTTCGCGTTCTCAAGAAGTTAAATTTTCGGTGGGTTGAGGGGGGAGCATTGAGGATTGAAGAACTCTAGCACATGTAAGGCTCTTGGAAATGCTTCAAAAATTTTTCAGTATGTTCTTCAGTATGCCCTCTAGATTGCTCACATATTTTTAACCAAGACAGTCTTTGTTTTGGACCCCAACCCCTCATGTCAAAACCAAGCCCCATCTTCTTATTCCACCCATGTTGCATGGCCCACTGAATATTCAGAGAAGGATGGATCAGTAGGAATGGCACAGAGTTTGAGACAGAGAGCATCATCGGCAGGTTACTTGTACAAAACATTGTTTGTAAATACTGCCAGTAATCAAATCATTGAGAATAAACCTTTTTCAATCAACGTGACATCTTCCTCAGCATACTGAATCAATAAATTTGTCATACCAACACCAATGGAGAGCCACTCCGACAGCTTCTTGACAGTCATTCATAGCTAGTCAACTCTCCCTCATTTACTAGTGGGAAAGTAACCTTCATCCTTCAAGACATCTTCATCTTACACAGCATCAAACTTCTGTTTCTTCACCTTGAGGTCCAGCATCTTCACCTCCAGGCCTTTGAAGCAATGATAGGTCCACTGTGTGCTCTAAAGTCTGGAAAAAGTTTCCAATCATATTGACACACTATGACAGACCCTCCAAACCACTATGAACACTATGAAATCGACTTTAAATTCATTTCGAATTATTTTGCACTACTTTGAATGACTTTGAATGATTTTGCGACACTTTGAACAACTTTGTACTACTTCAAATAACATCATCTTCCAATATTTCTTCAAATTGTATATAGACTTGTATTAGTTACTTATAACAAGAGAAAAGCAATGGGGAATAGAGAATAAGTTACCCTCTCCACTACCATCAGATTTAAGAGCTGTTTTCTTGAGTCTTACCTCGCATCATATCTCTGAAGTTCTGTGAAATATCACAAACTTCCTCAAACTTTCATATTCGCTCTCAACTTGTCATCGCCTATCACCACTCAAAAACCACTTTTTAATTGCTATATTCATTTGCTGAACATATCTTGCCATGAGTCAAACATCTTCAAACCTCCTCAAACTCACTTTGAACAACTTTGAATGTCTTTGAACCTACTTTGAACTACTTTGCATGTCCTCGAATCCATTTTAAACTTTTTTGAACATCTTTGTATGCCTTTAAAGACTATTCACCACAGCCCTTACCATTTTGCATCACTAGACACAATGTTTTGGTATCAGCAGTGATATTTAGTACCAACCTGCACTCTTCCTCTAGCCTGAGTTATACTTCCTAAGCCTTTTAACAGGTTTTGTTAGGTTTCCAGGTTGAGTATTATCATTTCAGAGCCCACCACAAGAAGTTTCTAAATCATTTTATTGCCTAATCCATCTCAAATCTCCTGGCTTAGGCCAACCCAAGCTCAAAACCTTAGCATCAAAACCTTAGCATCAAAACTTGCCATGCCTTCAAATCTCTTGAACAATCAGGGGATATTCTAATTCCTGTCTCTGATGCAGAATCTACACATTGTTGTTTAATTCTTTCACCTATTTCTTCATCTCCAACCTCGTCTTCCTCTTTTTCCTCATCATCTACTACATCATTCATTATTTGAGCCACTTCAACATATCTACTTTCTTTTGCTCAGGTTCTAACTCCTTGAATCATTACATCTATGGCCACCCAAGCGACAATGCCAGCGCATGGACATTCCACATCACCAAAATTTGACCCTACTCAACCTTGAGAGCTATGTCGATACTTTAACAAGCTCGAAATACTCTTTATTGACTGTAATGTTATGGATCCAGAGCTTATGAAGAAGCATGCCTGCCAATATGTCGATATCGATACATCTGAACTCTGGGAATCAATTTCCAAATATGAAACTGGCACTTCGGTTCAAGATTTTCATGTCACAATTCACAGACTATATCCTGGTTCTGAAGATGATCAAAAATGGTCGATTTTGGACATGGACAAGCTCGTTGGTGAACAGCTTCATATAAGTATCTTTAATGCAAGCAACTTAGGATTATATTACAGGTTGTTCTACAACATTACAAAGTTTCTACTCTCTAAAGGCTGAATTTTGGAGGCAGAACAAAGTAGAGCATTCATTCAAGGTTTTCAGCTGGGTTTATGGTTATGAATTGCATGACAATCATAATACTCGACCTGGAAACCTAACAAAAACCTGTTAAAAGGCTTAGGAAGTATAACACAGGCTAGATGAAGGGTGCAAGTTGGTACTAAATATCGCCGCTAATACCCAAACATTGTGTTTAGTGATGCAAAATAATAAGAGATGTTGCGAATAGTCTTTATAGACATATGAAGGTGTTCAAAAGAGTTCAAAATAGGTTCGAAGATGTGCAAAATAGTTTGAAGTAAGCTCAAAGAAGCTCAAAGAGGTCTGAAGTGAGTTCGAAGAAGTTTGTAGATGTCAGACTAATGTTGAGGTATGTCAAAAAGTGAATATAACAAATAAGGAGTGTTTGTTGAAAGGCAATAGGTGATGTGCGATAAAACGAGGAGGGAATATGATAGTTTTGAAGAAGTTTATGATATTTCACAGAACTTAGAGATATGATGCAAAGATAAGACTCAAGAGAATGGCTCTTAAATCTAATGATAGTGAGAGGGTAACTTCTTCTCTGTTCCTCATTGCCTTTTCTTGTTGTTTTAAGTAACTAATACAAGTCTATATACAAATTGAAAAGATAGTACTAAAAAGGAAATAATAACATGTGTAAAACATGAGGCAATATATCCAACAATGAGAACTTTGTAGATCATGAAACAAATGAAAAATGATAAATAATTGAAACATGTAGTGTTCCCATGTAGTAAAAGTACTTATCTTTTGCTTCAATATATTATTGAAACATAAAAACACTATTATCACATCCTAAATCTCTTGTAGTCTCTCCTCATGTCCAGTAGTGCTCAATATGCGATGAAACAGTTTGTTCTGAATGTGCAGCATGTATTGAAAGTGTTTTAAAACAGCTATATGGCAGCCGATATTGTTTGAAGTAGTACAAAGTTGTTTGAAAGCATTCAAAGTGTCACAAAATTGTTCGAAGTCATTCGAAGTCATCCAAAATAGTGTGAAATAGTTTGAAAAGTGTTCAAAGTCGATTTTGTGGTGTTTGCAGTGATTCAGAGTGCATGTTATAATGTGTAGATACGATGAGATGCTTCTCCAGACCTTATAGCATGAATGGACCTATCAATGACTCAAACTAAAATTTTCTGACCATTATCCAGATGATGCCTACCCACTAGACAACATTCATGCAGCAGTGAAATTCATTTTAGCAGGGTTGATTAGCTCAGATTCAACATTGTTACAGTCTTCAGGAACTTCAGCATCAACTTCGACATCTTCAACACAAATCAAATCAGAAGACTTATTGGCAATCCTCAAAAAATTTGCAACTACACTCGTCATGGCTCTAGGAAGTTTGAAACCCACTAATCCTCCCCAACCTAACAGTGGATTTTGCTCGGATCAGCTCGGAAATTTAGTTTGTGTCTTTTGTGGACTCATTGGTCATTTCATCAGTAACTGCTTGGTTTGCCAGTCTTATATCAATGAAGGAAAGTGTAAAAAGAACAACAAAGGAGAAATCGTTCTTTTAAATGGACCCTTCACCCCTCGAAACATCCCTGGTCACTTTATCAAAGACAGAATCAATGAATGGACTTAACAAAATCCTTCGACTACAGCTGCACCATCACTCATGTACAACATCACATCTTTGATGGCTACTTTGACACCACCTAAAGGCATCTACCAAGTTTCCAGACAAACCACAACAGCTGAAGATTGCATTGCAAAGCTCAAACAGGAGATATATGCTTTGCAAAGTAATAGGGCCTTTGCTAAAACTAATTCAAGCATACCAACAGTCCCTGTTTCTCAACCTTTGATTTTCCCAAACACTGTGGCAGTCGAACAATTGACTCCACAAGTACCCATGTCATCCATCTTGTCTATGGCAACGAATCTACCAACCTCGACTTTGGCACCATCTTTGACTTTGGAAACAACTTTGCAGCCTGTCATTCATTCCTATGCTGCTGCAAAAGAAAATTTGTACTTACCACCACAACAAAACTTCAGATCAACTGTGAAAGGTAAAGCCAAAGATGGTCCTTTGCACCATACCCAAGCCCTGATTCAAAAGGATAAAATAATAGAAGATGTTTTTGCTCATTTGATGAAGACACCAATTATCACACTAACCCCTGAGGAATTGTTGTCTCTATTGCCCAAAGTTCATACAAAATGGAAGGAACAGGTCACTCCACATCGAATTTAGCAGTCCAAAGGAAATAATGCCACAAATTTGCTTAACGATGAGATTTTCATAATTGATAATCTTTTTGAAACTTATATTAACAGTCTTTGACCTGGTGATATTCCAGAACCCTTCATCGCTGCAAAAAAATCCCATTCGATTAGGTCAATCATCATGAATGTCAACAGAAGGAATCCAGTTGAAAGTGTTGTAGACCCTGGTTCTTTCATTATCGCAATGTCTGAAGAGATTTGCCATGATCTTTGCCTTGCTTACGATCCTTCGATACACATCCCACTTCAATCGGCTAATGGAGGCATTGACAAAAGTTTGGGTTTAGCACAAAATGTGCCTTGCAAAGTGGGGAGTATCACACTATTCATGCAAATCCACATAATTTGTGACCCAGCCTACAATATTCGACTTGGTTGACCATTCGATGTGCTCACTGAAAGCACTGTCAAAAACTGCAGAGATGAAGCTCAGACAATCATGATATACAATCCTAATTTGACATGATCATGCGCAATCCCCACGATACCCCATTCTAATCAGCGTCAAAAGGATTTTTGCAACTAGAGGACAAAATTTTGGACATTGACCAGTGTGCTCTCATTATCTCATTCGATCCCTCTAATTTATCTATCACTATCAAATGCACTGTGAATATTCCTGATATGGAGTCCTCAATCGAAAACTGTTTCTTATTCTTCGATTCTTGCAAATTTATATTTAACAGCCAGTCATCAATACAAAACATATTTATCAACATAGATGGCAACATCTACACCCTCTACACCTATTATCGACTCCTTACATCCGATTTTCGTGGCATCAAAAAAGAAATACAAGCCTGTCACACAGAAAATTCACCCAGTTATCACCAAACTACCTGACCGATTTCACATTATTCGAACAATCACTGGTGACCCTCTTAAAAACATGCCAAAACTAAATCCTCATCCACCATTGTTTATCCCCACTTCCCGATATTCACTCAAACATAAAGCTATCATCGACAAGAATTATCCTGGCAATTTTCTATGGCCAGAGGAACGGAAGCTTATGCACCATTTTATTCAAAATCACAAAACAGCTTTTGCATGGACAGAACAAGAGCAAAAAAGTTTTCGCTCTGACTGTTTTCCTCCTGTAGAATTTTCTGTTGTTCCTCACACTCCATGGGTTGAGTGAAACATTTCTATACCCCCAGGTTTGTTTGAACAGATATGCGAAATGCTGAAAAAGAAGATAGAAGGAGGAGTATATGAACCATCAAACTCTTCATATCAATAACGATGGTTCTGCATCATAAAGAAAGATGTGAAATCGCTTCGAATCATCCACAGTCTCAAACTGCTTAACCAAGTAACTATCCAGTGCTCAGGCATGATACCGATACCTGAACATTTAGCAGAACAATTCAGAGGATGATCATGGAGAGGAATGTTGGATCTTTATGTGGCATTCAACGAAAGGAAAGTTGCAGAATTATCTCACGATCTGACAATGTTTCAGACACCATTTGGAGCACTTCACATCGTTACCCTACCCATGGGTTGGACAAATTCAGTTGCTATCTTACATGACAATGTAACATTTATTCTACAGCCAAAAATTCCTCATATTACCATTCATTACATTGACAATACACTGGTTAAGGGCCTGAAATCAGAATATCAAACAATCGGTGGATCCTATGAAATGATTCCTGACAACCCAGCTATTTGACACTTCATCTGGGAACACTTCAAAAATTTAAATAGGATAGTTCAGTGCATGAAGTATTGCAGAGGAACATTTTCAGGTCCGAAACTCTATCTTTGCATCCCCGAAATAATTGTTTTAGAACATCGATGCAACATCAAAGGTCATATGGCTGATCCTACTCAAATCACAGCTGTTGGCAAATGGGGACCATGTCAAAGCCTCACTGAAGTCAAAGCATTCCTAGGAACCATTGGAGTTTGTTGTATCTTTATTCGAAATTTTGCTCAATGAGCTGCAGCACTAATCCAACTCACTCAAAAAGATATTCCTTTCAAATTTGGAGTGGAACAAATAGCAGCCCAAGAAGATTTGAAAAAGAAGCTGTAATTAACTTTCCAGTGATTCAAGCTATTGATTACTCATCTCCAGCCCCAGTTATCCTATCGGTCAACACTTTGAACATTGCTATTGGTTTCTTTCTCCCTCATTGTGATCTCAAAAACCCTCAAAAATGATATTATAGTCGATTTGGATCAATTATGCTTAACGACCACAAATCCTGATTTTTGCAGCCAAAACTCGAACTTTACGGTCTATATCATGCTCTCAGAGCACTACGATTTTACCTAATAGGAGTTCAAAGGCTTATCATCAAAGTTGACACACGATATATCAAAGGCATGCTTTTAAATCCTGACATCACACCTAGCACTAGCATTAATCGATGGATAGTATCCATCCTAACCATTCACTTTACATTAGTCCATGTCGCAGGGACACACCATGGTCCTGACGGACTTTTGAGATGCCCCTCACAAGATGAAGATGCTCAGCTGGACAATGAAGATGATTTCAGAGACTGGATCGACTGCCTTCACAGTTTCGTACATCAAATAAATCCTATTACAACCTGACCATTTACTTCGCATTGAATTTTGACCCTCTCCCTCTCTTCAGATTTCAGTGAGGGGGAGAACCTCACCTATAATGATATCCCACAAACAAATAATGTGAAAATAAATGATGAAAGATTACTTTGCATTTGAAAATGGTTACATGACCTGGTGTGACCCCCTGATCTATCAGATCCCAAATATGCTACCTTTATTGTACTGAATTCTTTTTAGACTTGGGCAGACAATGGAGAAAAGACTCCCATGGAGCTCACAAAATCATTGTGACTCCAGAACGTTGTCTTGAAATTATTCGCACAGCTCACAATGACATTGGACACAAAATGGTTTTCGCTATGAAATCAGTTATCCCCCTTCGATTTTGATGGCTGAACATGAAAGCCGACATTGCATGGTATATTTGAACCTGCCACTTATGCCAAATTTGATAACTGCAAAATATTTTAACTCCACCCACAGTTGCCACTCCAGCACCCCTTTTCGGCAAGGTCTATATTGATACGATGCAAATACCTCCTTCAAATAGATTTAAATACATCATATAAGGTCGATGCTCACTAATGACCTATCCAGAATGGCAGAAACTTCAATGCGAAAATGTTACATCTCTGGGTGATTGGATCTTCAAAGATATTATTTGTCGTTGGGGTTCGCTATACAAAATCATAACTGACAAAGGTGCTGCATTTATCACAGCTATGGAGTATCTTGCAAAACAATATCACATTAACCATATTTGAATTAGTGGTGATAATTCACATGCCAATGGACTCATCGAACAAGCCCACTTCGATGTTCACCAATCCTTATTCAAAGCTGTCAATGGAGATCAAGCGAAATGGTCAGCAGGGGTGCACTCAGTATTTTGGGCAGAATGAGTCATGGTTCATAAACGCATGGGTTGTTCTCCTTACTTTGCAGTTACAGGAGGACATCCTCTAATACCCCTTGACATCTCCAAGGCAACATACTTACAACTGCCACCTGATTCGATCTTATTGACAACCAATCTCATAGCTCAACAAGCCATAGCATTACAAAAACAATCTAATGACCTCAAAGTGTTATATTCGAAGGTCTATGGATCTTGAATTGAAGCTGTGAAACATTTCAAACTCCTTCACAAGCATACAATGTGCTGATGATACTTGACCTGGAAACCTAACAAAACCCTGTTAAAAGGCTTAAGAAGTATAATACAGGCGAAAGGAAGGGTGCGAGTTGGTACCAAATATCACCGCTGATACCCAAACATTGTGTTTAGTGATGCGAAATGGTAAGTGCTGAGGTGAATAGTCTTTAAAGGCATATGAAGAGGTTCAAAAGAGGTCAAAATAGGTTCGAATATGTGTGAAAGAGTTTGAAAAAGATTCGAAGAGGTTCAAAGTTGTGCAAAGTAGTTTTGAAGAATGTTGAAGAGGTTTGAAGTGAGTTTGAAGAAGTTCATAGATGTCAGACTAATGTCGAGGTATGTTGAAAAGTGAATATAACAAATAAGGAGTGTTTGGAGAGAGGCGATAGGCAATGTGCGATAAGACGAGGAGTGAATATGATAGTTTTGAAGAAGTTTGCAATATTTCACAGAACTTAGAGATATGACATGAGTTTAGACTCAAGAGAATGGCTCTTAAATCAGACGATGAGTGAGAGGGTAACTTGTGCTCTGTTCCCCATTGCTTTGCTTCTTGTCCTAAGCAAATAGTACAAGTCTATATACAAATTGAAGAGATAGTACTAAAAAGGAAATAATAACATGTGTAAAACATGAGGCAATATATCAAACAATGAGGACTTTGTAGATCATAAAACAAATGAAAAATGATAAATAATTGAAACATGTAGTGTTCCCATATAGTAAAAGTACTTATCTTTTGCTTCAATATATCATTGAAACATAAAAATGCACTTATCACATTCTAAGTCTCTTGTAGTCTCTCCTCGTGTCCAGTAGTGCTCGATATGCAATGAAATAGTTTGTTCCAGATGTGCAGCATGTATCAAAAGTGTTTTAAAATAGCTATATGGCAGCCAATGTTGTTTGAAATGCTGTGAAGTCATTTGAAGTGTCGCAAAATGTTGTGAAATAGTTTGAAATGGTTCAATGTCATCCGAAATAGTCTGAAATAGTTTGAAATAGTTTGAAAAGGGTTTCGTAGGGTTTGTAGCAGTTTGGAACATCTGTTGTAATGTGTCAATACAAGTGGGAATCTTCTCCAGACCTTAGCATGCACAGTGGACCTATCAGTGTGACTACAACTTTGTGAAAGGAGATTTAGTACTACTTTGAAACACACAAATCAAGAAATCCCTCAATTGCAAGATGAAACCATGATATTTCGGCCCTCTTATTGTTATTGAACAAAACTATGGAGGGGCTTACATTCTCTGCAAACTCAATGGTTCAGTACTACATTGACCTATTGCTGCATTTTGTTTGCTACCATATCTTGCTCGAAAATCAATTCCCCTTCCACCAAATTTCCTCAATATCAACTCTGAGTGCCTCGAACAACTTCGAACAACTTTGAACTTTGACGAAGATACTTTCGAAGATTTTCAGGACCTTGAAAATAAATAATTATCCTTCCTTTTCTTTTTTGCAATTACTTACAAAAGATTTTGATTGCTTCTAGTGTATGATAAAAGTTGCAATATTGCATCATAGCGTGGTCATGCAACCTCCAAAGGGTTTTTCAGCTATGATGAACTACTGAGCCTTTCCCTAAAAGTCATTTTTTATTCCTTATATCTTTATTTCTTCTTCACCTTACCTTCCAAAGACATTTAACAAAAAAATAATTTGAAATTGAAATAGACAAAACAAAGAAACAGAAACAAAAAGTCCTACTCCTCCAACATCTCCTCCAACACCTCTATCTCCCTCCCCAATATTTCCATCTCTACCTTTTTCTGCACCAATTTTGCAGCAATCAAACCATGGTGCACCACCCAGTCATCCTCATTTTCTCTGAACCCCCATGACTCCATCGTCTTTGCCTTTGCCTTCCCCTTCAATGACTTCTTCTTTTCTTTGGATGGCTTTGAAGGCCCCATGACTTGCTCACCATCTTTGAAAGTGCCAACAATGCGAATTTGACACACTACAAAGTTCAAAAACCAGTTAGTAAGCTCTTTGAAACAATTTCAAATATTTTTTATACTTTGTCTGGGGTGCGAATCCCATTTTGCACTTGCAAATTTCTTTGCTTCGCCTTTCAAAGGCCTCACCTCGACAACCCCACCCAGTAACAGCCTTGCACCTCCTGGGTGCACTTCAAACGCTTTGCAGTGCCCTCCCTAACAACACACCATGGCTGGGACTTGAACCCAGCAAACAGACTGCACTACGAAAGTAATTAGCAGCACAAAAAATCTTCAAACATAACAGAAAACACTTATTGGACCTTCAAAATCGAGCAACTTGCTCATTTTGACTTGTGCCTGCTTTTCAGCCTCTATCTCCTTGACCTCCTCTTCCTCATCCTCTTCACTCTTGACCTCAACCACCTTTTGCTTCACCACCCTCACCACAGGCAGCTCATCTTCATCCTCATTTTTGTCATCCTTGCCTCCCTCCACCCTCTTGATCGCCTTTAATTCAGCCTTGAACTTCGCATTCTGCCTTTTCAAGTCCACCTTCAGAATCATCTTTGCATGAAATGCAGCAAGAGTCATGTTTCGAGTGTCTGCCAATTCCCTCCTCCGACCCTCAATTTCTGCCCTCTTTGCCTCCTCCTGCTCCTCTCTAACCCACTTTTCTTCCTCCTCCCTTCTTTTGCATTCTATCTCCTTAGCCAAATCCATGAATAACAGCTCCCCACCCCAAAAAATCCATTCACATTGAGCCATGGGCTTGAAAACCTCGAAAACTTCATCAACAACCTTTTGGATGGCTGCATCACGCTCCTTGCCTAAATCTTCAGCGAGCTCATTGCATTCTGCCTACCCAAAACATTTTAGCATTTTGACCACAAACAGATCAGTGAGAGATGTACCATTTTCGCACAAAAACCCTTCCCCCACAGTTCAAAATCTGATTCCTCAGCAATGCTGTGCTCGGGCATCAATTTTGCATATTCGAGTATTTCGGTGTTGAGTTTGATGAGGAGAGATATTATAGAAACTAGAGCTGATGGATGTAAGAGGTGACGTGGAAAAACGAGCAGTATTTTGAACCTTGCTAATTTTCTCAACCCGATCATGCATTTTGCATGTGACTTTGATTGGCTGAATGGGACAGTCAGGATTTCAGTAAGGGAGAGGATGATAGATCCACTGCATGCTCTAAAGTCTGGAAAAAGTTTCCAATCGTATTGACACACTATGACAGACCCTCCGAACCACTATGAACGCTATAAAATTGACTTTGAATTCTTTTCAAATTACTTTGCACTACTTCGAACGACTTTGAATGATTTCACGACACTTTGAACGACTTCGTACTACTTCGAATAACATCAGCTGCCACATTGCTGTTCCTAAAACCCTTTTGATATATGCTGCACAACTGGAATAAGCCATTTTGTCGCATATTGAGCACCACCAGACACAAGGAGAGATGACAAGAGACCCAGAATGCAATAAGTGCAGTTTTTATGTTTCATGATATATTAAAGCAATAGGACAAGAACTCTTACTATACTGGGACAATGTATGTTTCAATTATTGTCATTTCTCATTTGTTTTACGATTTACAAAGTCCTTTATTGTTGCATATATTGCCCCTTGTTCTCCATATGGGATATTTCCTTTTTTGGTACTATCTCTTCAAAATGTATATAGACTTGTACTAGCTACTTAGAACAACAGAGAAGCAATGGGGAACAGAGAAGAAGTTACCCTTTCCACTACCATCAGATTTAAGAGCAGTTCTCTTGAGTCTTAGCTCCCATCATATCTCTAAAGTTCTGCAAAATATTGCGAACTTCTTCGAACCTTTGTATTCACTCTCAATTCATCGTCTATCACCTATCGCTACTCAAAAACCACTTCTTATTTGCTATATTCATTCTTGACATATCTCGCCACCAGTCGGACATCTTCGAACCTCCTCAAACTCACTTCAAACAACTTAAAATGTCTTCGAACCTACTTTGAACTACTTTGCATGTCCTTGAATTTATTTCGAACTTTTTTGAACATCTTTGTATGCCTTTAAAGACTATTTGCCACAGCCCTTACCATTTTGCATCACTAAACACAACATTTTGGTATCAGCGGTGATATTTAGTACCAACTCACACCCTTCCTCAAGCCTGAGTTATACTTCCTAAGCCTTTTAACAGGTTTTGTTAGGTTTCCAGGTCGAGTATCATCAGCAATTTGTGAGCTCACTATATTCTTTATGCAATACTCACCATATAGCACCAATGCTTTCTCATTGATGTTTGGAAGATCTGCCTCTGCAATCTTGTAACATTGGTATAAGAGGAATCAGATGATGGAAACAGTGTCAAAGAGCCACTGAAACTCCTTCAGCACACCTGCAGCAATCATGTTGGGCAATCCAAGGAGCAACAACTCAATATGTTCACCTTCAAAGGCCATAGGGTGGAAAATCCATCTTGCAAAGTTAATATGTTCATGTGTATCATTGCTCTCAAGGTCATCATTGGCAGGAACATAATGGAAGAGTGCCCAACATGCAATCCACCAGAGAGACTGGTGAGCATGAAGGGGATTAAACAGGACATTGTGATTAAGAAGTGCCTTTGGTTGTTCTTGGGACAACGAAAGATTTTTTGATGTGGTCTTCCACTTGTTCATGAGGGTCTCTAAGCCATCTTCAGGGGAAAAGAAGTATCTTCCACCTCTATTTCTATAGCCATGAATTGTCGTGTTCCCTAAGCTGTTGTGTTAGATCAAAGAAGAGAGGCATAAAGACATACTGTTTTGACATCATGGGACTGTACCAAAGAGAGTTCCTTGAGGAACTTGAAATCTGATAGTCATCCCACACCTTCATAGAGTAGAATATTCCCTGTGCTAACATCTCGATGAACATACTTCAATCAGTGGATAATTTCAAGAGCTTAGGTGAAAAGAGATGTCAGAAGTATAATTAAAGCAATATGAAATAACTAAGATCTTACTGATGGTTGCATCAGCAAGTTCTCTAGACAGATCCGACAGGTTGTCCAAGTCATGTAATGGTGTTCTGACTTTGTTGAATACAATTCAATCATGCCAGCATGGATGGAACTTGTGTGGTAAATTCAGAGCATTGGAAGCACTGGGGTAAGGAATATGGCTGACACTCTCATTATTGGTCCCAAATGATGCAAGATTCTGCTGGATGAAAGGAATGGATAGAATGGGACTGGGATTTGGAACAGAAAGGCCTTGCATAATAATCTGGGTGCTGTCTTCAGTGTTGCCACAATTGTATGCTTTCACAGACAAGAAGTAATCCACAGGATCCCTGGTCAGATCCATATCATGAAAGAGACCCTTATTCAATTCAGACTGTATTGTGACATGGAGATTTGATTGACCTTGGGGCTTGGCATCTGCATCAGGAATGGCATTGGCATCAGCATGCAGGCCAGTGCCAGTGATGGACTCAGCATCAGGTATTGCATCACCATTCCATCGTCCACTGCATTTAAATGTGTCGGGAAGGTGGAGGGTTATTTAAATTATTAGGATAGTGTGCAGGAGACACACTCCCATTGCTTGCTTTGACTCCTTTGAACCTGAATGCTCTTTCAGAGCCCTGCACTGTTTGATGCTGCAGAACATGGTCAAAGAAGTCTTTTATGATGCTCTTGTGCATGTTCCATGGGTCTCTGAATTTGAACCTTCCTGGGAGATATTCAGGATTGATGAATAAATAGGTTTGGTCAGTAATTGCTTTGAATGGGATATGGTGACTATGACCATTGTTGGCTAGTTCTGCAGTGGTTTGTAGCATGAGAAGTCATCATACTGTAATGATGCCCAACATACAACATAAACCATTGCTCCAGCTCTTTTTTCTTGTATGAAGATTCTTTCCATGGTGTGGGCAGGATGGAGAACCCATCCTGAGTCATCAGAAGTTGGGTTTGTGGTGTGGTGGTGTTAGGTTGCATTGCCAACCTTGAAGCAATGCCTGATGCACATAAAGCCTTGACATAACTCATGAGGTTCCACTTGAGCTCTGTGATATGATCATAATAGGTGTCCAAAATGATCATGCAGGGTAGCCATTAAAGAGGCAACATTTTCATGACTGTAATTGGCATTGGCATTGGCATCACAACTAAAGATTCAACTCATGCGTCAGCAACCATCAAACCATTAGGTGCAGTATGGGCTGTAAATGTCACAGACAGCACTCCCATTTCTAACCAGTGTTGTCAGGCACTCCTCCACATGCTTACACAGGTTTTTCTCTGCTAGTCTGTGAAATGTCAGTCACTATTGGCATCAGCAGCACCAATGGCATTAACTTACCTTCACATTGTCTGCTCAGGATAACCTTCCTGCATCATTTCATCCTGCTCAGTCTCAAGAATTACCTTTTCCTCTGCAGTCATGTTGTTAAAAGCACTTGATGGCTGGCAGTCACATCTGGAACCATCCAGGTGTACTTGTGGTGGCATTCTCAACACTCAGCAGGTTTCCAATCTCTTTCAAAACTCGATCCTGGTATAAGGCCCAAATGGCTTCTGATTGCTTAACTTTGAAGTTGTTTAATTTGCATGAATAGCCCTTCATCATTTGCCAGTTGTTCAAAAGCCAGTTTGTTAGTTCCTGGTGATGTAGTCAAAAATAGAACCTTCACATGCTTCAAGTTGAAGGTTCACCTTGGGACATAGGTGATTCTCCTCCTCATCCATTGGGGCCCTCTCAATTGACACCCAGTAATTGAATATGGCAGGGAGAATGTCCCACTTGAGTATTTGCAACTGGCCAGCTTTCGATTCCTATGATTGGAATGCATCTCTATAAGGCTCAATGATCCTCTGCTCTTTGACCATATATCTCCCCTTGCAATACTGTCTCACACCCAGGTTCTCTGATGGTAATAGGTCTATTGCATGCTCTAAGGTCTGAGAATGTTTCTAATTGTATTGACACATTACAACACATGCTCTGAATCACTACAAATGCCATGAATTTGGTTTCGAACTCATTTCATACCATTTCAAACACTTTTGGATGACTTCGAACAACTTTGAATGATTTCAAACAGTTTTGAATGACTTCACAACACTTTAAACACCTTCAAATCACTTCACACCACTTTGAATGATGTCAGCTGCCATATATATATCCTGAAACCCTTTCGATACACATGGCATATCTGATACAAACTATGGCATCGCAAATTGAGCACTACCAGACATGAGGAGAGACAACAAAAGCCTTAGTATAAGATAATAGCACTTAGAGGTTTTGATGATATATTGAAGTAAAAAGATAAGTACTTTTACTATACAAGGACACTGTACATTTCAATTTCTCATTTGTTTTATGATTTACAAAGTCCTCATTGTTGTATATATTGCCTCATGTACTACACATGTTTTATTGTCCTTTTTAGTACTATCTTTTCAAAATGTATATAGACTTGTACTAGTTACTTAAAAGCACAGAGAAGAAGTTACCCTCTCCCTTATCGTCTGATTTAAGAGCAATTCTCTTAAGTCTTAGCCTGGCATTGTATCTCTAAGTTCTGCGAAATATCGCAAACTTCTTTGAACTTTCATATTCACTCCTTGACTTATTGCACATCATCCATTGCCTTTCGAAAAACACTTCTCGTTTTCTATATTCACTCCTCAATATACCTCAATACCATCCCAACTCTTTCGAAGCTTCTCGAACTATTTTGGACATCTTCAAACTTCCTTGAAACAACTTTGAACATCTTTGAACCCCTTCGAACATCCTTTGAACCTTTTTCAAACCTTTTTGTATGCTCATAAAGTTCATTCATGACACATCTCACCATTTTATGCTACTAATCACAACCTTTGAGTGACAGCAGTGATATTTAGTACCAACTTGCACTCTTCCTCTGACTCGTGTTATACCATCCGAAGCCATTTAGTAGGTTTTGTTTGGGTTTCTGGGTTGATAGTTACCCATGGCTCAGGCAGCATTGGAGGGGGATTGATGTGGAGGAAAGAATGATTCTTGTCATCATCAGGCATAACATATTATCAGCATGAGGATAACATGAGGATCACATGAGGCCAATAAATAGTCCATCACTGCAATCAATTCCCCCCAATCATCATGAGCTTGACAAGAGCTCCTTACAAGAGAAAGAGAAGATCAAAAAAAAATGAACCCCTGAATGAGGACCATGATGATGCAGTCAATACTGTTACACATGTAGAAGTTGAGGTCAACATGAGACATGGACCAAAAACAAAGTGTATCAAGGCTCCCTTGCCTCTGGTTACAGAAGAACATGATGAATTGAGTTCAGCTGGTATCCATGACAATCCAGGTCTTGCTTCAAATTGGAATATGCAAGAACCTCAGGTGGCTGATGAGCCAGTTCAGCCACAGATTGGCATGGTCATTTTCTGACACAGATTAACTTATCGAGGCTCATATACAACTGATAGAGACAGAAGCACTATATATTGCAGTTTGTGGGATGAGTAAATGAATTGCTGCAAGCATCCCTGGCTCAGCAGGCATGGTCCATTGACAAACAAGTTTGCAACCACTGTCAACTGAATAAAGGGGCAATTTGGAGATGTGTTGATTGTTCACTAGGAAGCACACTTTGCTGGACATGTATGCACATAACACACAGGCAAAATTCCTTCCATTGCATTGAATGCTGGACTGGCATGCACTTCCACTGCACTGAGCTATGGAAGGTTGGCATGTACCTTTTAGCCTAGCACCAAAAGATCAGCCAATTTTTAATGCTCTTAACTTTCAAATAAAATATCTGGAGACAGTTAAGAGATGAAGGATAAAGCTGAGGCAGAGTCAGTCAATTATTACTCAGCAATGGCAATGGCTCAACATCATGAGTTGGCATCAGGAATGACAGAGAGTACAGCAGAAGATGAGACTGGGGCAGATGCAGCCTTTTGTGATCATCTTGATGCCCTTTGGCATCAAGCTTTTGATTCCATCAGGACTGATCATTAATCCCAGGAGCTCAATCTTGCTTGCTCCAAACACACGTTTCTCTGGTTTCACAAATAGATCATTTTTTTTTAATCATTGTAGCACCTCCTGTACTATTGCTTCATGGTTTTCTTCATTCTCCATAAATATCACAATCTCATCAATAAATATTATTACCACACCTTTGTCTATTATGTCCTTGAAAATGTTGTTCATCATATTTTGGAAAGTTGGGGGACTATTGGTCATTCCAAAAAAATGACAAGTGGCTTGAAGAATCCTGGATGCATGGTGAATGCGGCCTTCCATTTATCTCCTTTCCTTATTCATACATTGTTATACCCCCATCGTAAATCCAATTTTGTAAAGACCTTGACTGTTCCCACCTTGTCAATTCTTTCTGAGATCAATGGCAAAGGATATGCACTCCTCACTGTCATTCATTCAAATACCTATAATCTGTACACATCCTCTTCCTCTGATCTTTCTTTGGTACAAAGAATATTGGTGATGTCTGCAGTGATTTCGATAGTCATATGTATTCCTTGTGAAATTGTTCATTTAGGAATGCATCAACTTCTTCTTGCTCCATTAGACATAATGAATAGACTTCTGACTTCTTCAGCACAAATCCTGTCTTCATCTCAATACCATGATTTCATGGTTTTTGCATCAGAATTCACTCAGACGCATTCTTCTGAAAGACCAACAAATACTCATGATATGCTTGTGGTACCCACTCCTCCACTAGTTTCTCCGCCTTCACAGTGTTTTTGTCCCATGACTGTCCTCCACAAATTTCTCTAAAGGTTTGCTTCTGTCCTTCCTTGTTGATCATGATCAGAACTTCCCCATTTGGCATTTCTTCATCTTCTACTTCCTCCATCATAACAAAATACTTCCTTGGACATTCATTCTCTTTTCTTTTCTTCTTCTCCTTCTTTACCTTTTTCACCTTCCTCTCACAAACATTACATTCTTTAGGACAATGAGTTATGTATACTTTCCCAGTTCTCCAATCAAATTCTGGATTATGGTTATGTAACCATAAACATCCAATTATAAGATTGGTTTTCCCAAGATCACTGATAATGCTCAACCTGGAAACCTAACAAAAACCTATTAAAAGGTCTAAGAAGACCTTCGATGACTTCTGAACCAATTTTGAGCAATATTGCAGCTATATCAGCCTTAGAACAAGTCTGAAGGAACTGCAAAAATATTCAAAAAACATTGAACTTCAAAAAACATCTTCAGACACAGTATTTCCTATTCTAACAGTCTTCAGATGCATGCTGGACACATGGAGCACTATTCCAAGTATATTGAACACATTTTGACTGCATGTGCACACATACAATTGGTGCGAAGCAGTTTCTGATGTTTTATGCAATTTATAACAAGGACAGTCCATTTTGGTGTTTCAATGATATATTGAAACATTAGAACAAGTACCTTTGATATACTGTGACCCTGTACATTTCAATTATTTATCACTTCTCATTTATGTTATGATTTACAAAGTCCTCATTGTTGTATATATTGCCTCATGTTTTCCAGATGTTATTATTTCCTTTTTAGTACTTTCTCTTTAAATTGTATATAGACTTGTATTAGTTACTTAGAACAGGAGCAAAAATCACAAAGGGAACAGAGAAGAAGTTACCCTCTCCCTTATCATCTGATTTAAGAGCCATTCTCTTGAGTCTTAGCCTTGCATCATATCTCTAAACTCTGTGAAATATCACAAACTTCTTCAAACTATCATATTCACTCCTTGACTTATCACACATCACCCATCATCTCTCAAAAAACACTTTTCTTTGCTTTATTTGCTCCTCGACATCAATCTGACACCTTCGACTCCCTTCAAACTACTTCAAACCTCTTCAAACTTCTTCTAACTACTTCGTGCATCCTTCAAACCCTTTTCAAGATCTTTCATATGCTCATAAAGCTCATTCATGATGCCTCTCACCATTTTATGTTACTAATCACAACCTTTGGGTGACAGTGGTGATATTTAGTACCAACTCGCACCCTTCCTCTGACTTGTGTTATACCATCCAAAGCTATTTAATAGGTTTTGTTTGGATTTCAGGGTTGAGTATTATCAATGCAAAATGGTGAGACGTGTTACAAATAATTTTTAGGAGTGTACAAAAAGGTTTGAAAGATGTTTGAAAGATGTTTGAAGGGGTTCAAAGAAATTTGAAGTAGTTTCAAGGAAGTTCAAAGATGTTTGAAGGGGTTCAAGAAGTTTTGAAAGAGTCAAACTGGTGTTGAGGTATATCGAGGAGCAAATATGGTGAATGAGAAGTGTTTTTCAAAAGACAATGGGCGATGTGCAATAAGTTGAGGAGCAAATACAAAAGTTCAAAGAAGTTCATGATATTTCACAGAACTTAGAGATATGATGTGAGGCTAAGACTCAAGAGAACTGCTCTTAAATCAGACAATAGTAGAGAGGGTAACTTCTTCCCTATTCTTCTAAGTAACTAGTACAAGTCTATATACATTTTGAAGAGATGTTACTAAAAAGGGAAATATAACATGTGTAGTACATGAGCCACAATGAGGACTTTGTAAATCATAAAACAAATGAGAAATGATAATAATCGAAACATACAGTGTCCCCATATAGTAAAAGTACTTATTTTTTTGCTTCAATATATCATTGAAACTTCTAAGCACTATTATCGCATCCTAAGTCTTTTGTCATCTTTCCTCATTAAAAATACTCGACCTGGAAACCTAACAAAAACCTGTTAAAAGGCTTAAGAAGTATAACACAGGCTAGAGGAAGGGTGCAAGTTGGTACTAAATATCACCGCTGATACCCAAAAGTTGTGTTTAGTGATGCAAAACAGTAATAGATGTTGTGAATAGTCTGTGGCAGCATACAAAGTCATTCAAAAGAGTTTGAAATAGGTTTGAAGATGTGCAAAATAGTTCGAAGAAGTTTTGAAAAAGGTTGAAGGTGTCAGACTAGTATCGAGGTATATTGAGGAATGATTATAATAAATGGGAAGTGTTTTTTGAATGGCAATTGGCAATATGCAATGAGTCAAGGGACGAATACAAAAGTTTGAAGAAGTTTGCAATATTTCACAGAACTTAGAGATACGACACGAGCTAAGACTCAAGAAAATGGTTCTTAAATTAAATGATAAGGGAGAGGGTCACTTTTTTTCTATTCCCTCTTGCTTGTCTAGTACAAGTCTGTATACAATTCGAAGAGATAGTACTAAAAAAGAAGCAATAACATGTAGAAAACATGAGGCAGTATGCACAGCAAATAAAGGTATTGTAAAACATAAAACAAATAAGAAATAATAATAAATGACATGTACATTGTCCCAGTATAGTAAAGGTTCTTGTCCTATTGCTTCAATATATCATTAAAACATCAAACTGCACTTATCGCATTCTAGATCTTTTGTGGTCTCTCTTCATGTCCAGTGGCACTCGATATGCAATGAAATGGTTCATTCCTGTTGTGCAGTGTAAGTCAAAAGGGTTTTGAGACAGCTGTATGGTGGCCAATGTCATTTGAAGTGCTGCAAAGTTGTTCAAAAGCATTCGAAATGTCGTGAAATGGTTCAAAATGGTTTGCAGTCATTCAAAATCATGCAAAGTTGTTTGAAAAGGGTTCAAAGTTTTTTTCATGGCATTCATAGAAGTTTGGAGGGTGTGTCGTGATGTCTCAATATGATTGGAACACTTCCCAGACCTTAGAATGCACAGTGGACCTATCATCATGTCCAGTAGTGCTCAATTTTCGATGCCATAGTTTGTATGAGTGAGTTGTGCATGAAGCAACTCATGACATCAAATCCTTTGTCTTGGTACTCTCATATTGTGCTATGTGCAATCTCTACCATCAGGATTCCCAGTGATCTGTGCTGAAGGGGGTCCATGACCAGTGCCATGCCTTTTAATCCCTATTTTGCTAAGTGTTTGACCAAACCACTACCAAGGCCATTGCCACTGAGAGTCAGAGTGGGTCTTATGCTTTGACTTTTCCTATGGATGATGATGTCATTGAGATAACTGCAAATTTTATGAGTGATGCTCTTGTCACTCTTTTTGAAGACCTTGAGGACCTTTTACACTGTGCTGCAGCCCATTGTCTATTCTATAATGTCCATTTTAATCATATATTTTGTCACCTGCTTGTATTACACAATCAATTTTAAATAATGTCATTTGCTGCATTCAGTTATACAGCTATGAGCTTATGACCCATGCCTTTGTCATGGCATTCACTGTTGAATTTTTAGAGGATAGAACACTTCATTAAGTTAATAAACTATTTACAATGAATATTTATACTAGCATGAGACACCGCCCTGTAATTAAATCTAAAACAAACAGGTGGTGTTACTAATGACTGTGGCTGTATACCATGGCCATTTGGTGTTGATGTCGGTGTTGCCTAAAGTGCGTACCACTGCCTGATTTCAACACTCCCCCTCGACACCTATGCCATCCCTAAGTGATTAACAAGGTCATTGTGTTTCAGCTTTGGTACTGCTTTGGTAAGCAAATTGGCTAAGTTGTCATCCATTGCACAGTACTGAATGCATATCTCATTGGAGATGAGTTTCTCATGTATGAAATGGTGTTGGATGTCGATGTGTTTGGTGCAGCTGTGATTGATGGCATTGTGAGAATAAGCGATCATGCCTTGGTTATCCACCTTGAGGACGGTGGGTCCAGAGTAGGGAATGCTGAGCTCAGCAGTAAGGGTTTTTAACCAGATTTCTTGGCACATTTCTAGACTTTCTGCCATGTACTTGGCTTCCATAGATGATAACGCAATTGTTGGCTGCTTCTTTGATTGCCAAGAAATTGGACTGCCAGTCATCTGGAAGATATATCTGGAGATACATTTACGTTTGATCCCCAATCAGCATCTGAATAAGTGAGGGGTTCGACTTCTCCCCCTTGTCGGTAAATGATCCTAAGTTCATGAGTGCCATTGAGATACTGGAAAATGCACTTGACAGCAGTCCAATGGGTGGGTCTGGGGTTGCTCATGAATTGACTAAGTGTTTGGACTGCAAATGAGATATTGGGTCACGTTCCTATCACTGCGTACATGAGTGATCTGATTGTGCTCCAATACTCCAGGATATCATGATGCTCATTATCAGGGGTTTTGATCAATTTGATGTTAGGGTCCAGTGGTGTGCTGAGAGAGTGTGAATCTGACATTCCAAACTTCTCCAGGACCCTCTTGATATATTGGGCTTGCATAATTTTGAGAGTGGCCCTTTCCAAGTCCCTCTCTGATTCCAGTCCCACAATCTGCTTTGCCTCTCCCAAATCTGTGATTGTAAAGTACTTCCTCATTTTGGCTTTCATTTCTGTGATGGCATTAACATCCAATCCTAGGATTGTCATGTCATCAATATGAACTGATGTGATTAGAAGATCATGATCAGTGTGCCTGATATAGACACATTGATCTGAGAAAAGCTGCATAAAGTTCATTTTGAGAAATGTTTGGTTGAGCTCATCATTCCAGGCCCATCCTGCCTGTTTCAAGCCATAGAGAGGTTTTAAGAGTTGCCACATGCACCTGCTACTGTCATCATATTCTGGTGGTTGCAACATGAAAAAAACCTCCTCCAAAACTCCATTAAGGTATGCACCCACCACATCGACCACATGAATCATGAGTCCTAAATTCATTGTGAGTGCTATTAATAGCTGGAACATTTCCAGCCACATAACCTAGTCCTTGTCTGATAGCCTGATCCTCTTCTAGAATGGTAATAAGACTCCAGTTCAGGTCAATATCTTTCCAACTGACAATGTCTCAGATTTTGTCATGATAGTCATGGGAAGCGACTCACCCGACCTTATCAGCATCATCACCCACATCATCATCATTATTTCCCCCTCTAGCCTGTCCTTCATCACCACTGTCAGACAACTCTAATACTACCTTCTTTTTGTGGGTGGCTTTGCTCTTCACTGGCACCTTCATTTTCTTAGAGACTGGAATATCATCTTCAGAAGTGGCTTCTTTTGCAGCTTTGGCTTTGGTGGTAGGCTTTTGGGTGTGGAAGGGAGGTTTTTTCGAAGCAGGTTTAGCCTTGGGAGGTGGAGGCATTATTTCAGTGTACAAAATTATACTGATAGTAGACTAGGAAGCTGTAGTGAAAGTGGTATATGTTATTGGAAATGTAATATGATAGATTACAAAGATGGAATTTGAAATTCATGACCAGAGAAGAGGGGGAGAGAGCTGGGGAGAGTGAATCATCCATGAGTGAATCGCAATTCAAAAAAGTGGAGCAATTCTGGAGGCGATGATGATACTCAACCTGAAAACCCAAACAAAACCTACTAAATGGTTTCGGATGGTATAACACGAGTCAGAGGAAGGGTGTGAGGTGGTACTAAATATCACCACTGAGACCAAAACAATGTGTTTAGTGATGCAAAATAATAAGGGATGGTGCGAATAGTCTGTATAGGCATACGAAGGTGTTCAAAATAGTTCGAAATATGTTCAAAGTCATGCGAAGTAGTTCAAAATAGGTTTGAAGAGGTTTGAAGTTGTGTGAAGTAGTCCAAATAAGTTTGAATAAGTTCAAAAAGGTTCAAGGTATATCAAAGAGTGAGTTTAACAAATGTGGAGTGTTTGTCGAATGGTGGTAGGCAATGGGCGATAAAATGGAGAGCAAATATGATAGTTTCGAAGAAGTTCACAATATTTTGCAGAACTTAGAGATGTGACCTGAAGATAAGACTAAAGAGAACAATTCTTAAATCTGACGATGGCGAGAGGGTAACTTGTGCTGTTCCCTGTTGATCTGTTATTTTGTTCTAACTAACTAATACAAGTCTATATACAAAATGAAGAGATAGTACTAAAAAGGAAATAAGAACATGTGTAAAACATGAGGCAAATATATCATACAATGAGGACTTTGTAGATCAAAAATAAATGAGAAATGATAAATGATGAAACATACAGTGTTTCCATATAGTAAAAGTACTTCAATGAAACACAAAAATGCACTTATCGCATTCTAACTCTCTTGTACTCTGTCCTCATGTCCGGTAGTGCTTGATATGTGACGGAATAGCTTGTTCCAGATGTGCAGTATGTATCAAAAGTGTTTCGAGACAACTATACAGTGGCCGATATCGTTCGAAATGCAGTGAAGTCATTCAAAATGTCACGAAATGTTGCGAAATAGTTTAAAAAGGTTTGAAGTAGTGCGAAATTGTGCGAAATAGTTCGAAAATGATTCGAAGTTGATGTAGTGGCATTTGTAGTAGTTCGGAGCATGTGTCGTAATGTGTCAATACGAGTGGGAATACTTCTCCAGACTTTAAAGTGCATAGTGGACCTATCAGCGATCCAACGATTTAAAAAAATGGGCGATTCAAGCGATGTTTTGCATTGTTGAATCATCATCTGAATCTCCGCTGAATCCACCATCTGAATCATGTTGAATTTTGATGTTTGACTGCTACTGCTGGTTCTGTTGAAATTAAACTCTGATGCATGCTGCATACATGAGGCAATGCATGCTGCATACATGAGGCAATGCATGCAGCACACACATGTTACTGTGCTTACTGTGCATACATGTGGTAAACACATTCCTGAGGCATGTGACATCCTTACTATTATGTATATAAGGAGAACCTGTACCATAGTAGATATACAGTGTTCTTACCTCTGCTAAACCCTAGCTCTAAGACTAACTAAACCCCAGGTAGGTTATAAGGAATGTGTCATCTCTTCCTCTGTGCAGCATATGTAGTCTGCTCCAACAGGTTCTATTTCTAGAGCAAGGTCTATTTATAGTTTGTAAGATATGTAGACTGTAGTATAGGAGAATGAGAAATGTCCAACTCTGCACTCTACCTATATCCATAAGAACACTCATAATCCCATCTATTACATATGCTATGACGATTTTTGTGGGAGTGATGGCATGATGGGATCAGGGCTAAAAATAGGTGATGCACTGCATAACATAGGCTACAGTCGTTTTGTGGGAATGATGGGACTGATGGTTGATGTGATTATCTAAAATTTGTCAGGCTTGGTCAGAAATGATGGCATTAGTCAGAGCTGACTAAAAATTAGTCATATAGCTGGGTTTCAAAATGTGGTCATCGCATAGAGGTGAGCTGGGTGGAGCACAGCTGAGTTTGATGTGGAGTTTGAAACTTCGCAAGTGAGCTGAGTCTGAAGGGGTGTGTGAGGGGGTGTGAGGGGGTGGGCAGGAGAGGGATGGAGAAGAAATGTGAGGGAGCGTGAGGGGTGTAAGGGTGTGGGAGGGTGTGTGAGGGGGTGGGGATGGAGAAGAGGTATGAGGGTGGGAAGGGGGTATGAGGGGGTGTAGAGGAGGAAGGGGGATATGGGAGAGTGAGAGGGGGATGGGGAGGGGGAAGGGGGAGGTGGGGATAGCAATGAGGAAGGGGGAGATGGGTGTGGGAATGGGAGATGGGGAAGGGAGAGAGGGGGAGGAAAAGAGGGGGAAGGGGGAGATGGGGAAGGAGAAGGAGAAGGGGAGAAGGGGATGGGGATAAACACCACAACCCCCCCACATTGACTCAATGTGTATTATTTATACAGATACCAGATTAGGGCTCGCTCCATCCAAAAAGTCAACTAAACAGTTGTATGACCATAAACCCCCAAATGTTGACTTTGGGCTGAAGGTCCAAAGGCAACTGAAGAGTTGAGTAATGTATTGGGATTAAGCATAAGCTCGTGGTATTGAGACGATGACTGATCGGTACATGTGATGGGAAACACGTGATCTTTTTTTTTTTTTTTCGGCGCTGACGTATTTTGGTTTCAAGTATGCCAATACAGAACTTTCCTAAGTTAAGGACACATACAACTAGCATTTTAGTTGTAGGACCAACGGTCAAATATTTTCAAACTACTGTAGTGACACCAGCCTCTGGTTAACTACCGCAAGAAGGGCATCGTGCGTCAGAGGAATTGGATTAAATGGGTCCGCGGCGCGGTGTATAAGGCCCCGGAGATCTCTGAAAAGAGCAACAAGAGCGTCACTCATGAAATTTGCAGTTATCTCAATGACATCATCATCCGTAGGAAAAGTCAAAGCATAAGACCCACTCTGCCTCTCAGTGGCAATGGCCTTGGTAGTGGTTTGGCCGAACGATTGGCGAAATAGGGATCGAAAGGCATGGCACTGGTCACGGACCCCCTTCGGCGCAGATCGCTGGGAAGCCCGATGGTAGAGATTGCGCATAACACAATACGAGAGTACCCAGACAAAGGATTCGACGTCATGAGTTGCTTCGTGCACGACTCGCTCCGTAGTGTGCTTACCTCCCTGCAATAAAATATGCCGGGCCATGAATTGCGCCGTTCCCTAAGAAAATCTTTTAGTGTGGAAGAAAAGATTATTTATCAAGGTAATTTACAGTCATCCCCGCGCCCCGCTTAACGGTCACAGTTGATTCGAAAGTGGTGTGCGTGCGAGTCGTTGGCTGTGTTCTAGAAAGCACAAGCCCTCGGTCATCATATCTGTTCTGTGGGCCGATGGTGCTTGTGATGGTCACTCGAGGTTTTGAAAGGGTAGAGCTTGCAATGCGAGCAAACTCCAAATCGGTGATGAAACCTCGGAGTGGAGCATTCTGAGTTTTGGTTAGCAAGACGTTACCCGCACTGATATCGCGGTGGAGGATGCCTTGATCGCACAGGGCCTTGTGCGCTGAAAGTGGGTGAGAAATGATCACAATTGATTATTAACAAACACTCACCTTGGAGGGCATCACGGAAACCGGCTAGCAGATCAAAGTCTGACGTATACTCCCATAACGGGCGCCCGACAGTGCCTAGAATGAGACGGTGGAGAACAGGCGTCGGTGGCGTCGGTGGATTGATGTCGCCCTCAGGTAGGACATTACGGACTGGGTGGCTGCGCAGGTTCTGCACGGTAATGGGGTATCCAGCATACTTAACGTCACCACCACATTCAAACTTGGCTAGTCCTTCAGGGAACTGATCAATCGAACTGTAGATGTCTGACTCGGGTGTTCTGGCGCTGCTGCGCCATGCGGTTTTCATGATCATGACGTTCCCTCGCAGCAACGGCTCGGTAACGCCAACAACATACTCGCGAACACGCCAGACGTTGGTGCCACGGCCCAAAAATGAAAGGGATGTCCAAATCGGAGGCCCAATTGTGCACCATTGGCGGGGGTCACTACCACCAGATGACACCACGGCGTGTGGGTAACCTTCTATGCTCCCAGTGAGTTTCTGAGTCTCCGTATCAGTCAAAACTCGAACTGTGGGGTCGGAACCTATTTCCTCGATCGACAAGTTGCATGCTAGGCTGCGCACAACGCGAATGAAGGTCTCAGTGTCTTGGAACACGCCGTAGGCGGGGGAAAATGTGATTCCATTGCGATCAAAAATCCCGACGCAGAATTCTGTTCCAAAAATAAGGATTCCGACGCAAAAAAGCATGAAAGGCCGGGCGGACATGAACAGGCGCGCGTAGTCAGCAGATTGAGTCACGATCGCGGGAATGGTGCCTGTGATCGCAGGCTTGGGTCCTTGCTCTTTTAGAGGCTTTACCTCGCCAAAAGCATCCCGATCGCGCCATAACTTTGATCTAGACGCGTCTATTCCGTGCTGGGAAACCGTAATATCGGGACTGCAGCTGGGGAAGCCAAACGTATGAGGCTCGTCCGCTTTGAGCATACCATTTGTCTTTTGGAATCGACGAGGTGTGATACCATGGCCGAAGTTCGCTATGAAGTTGAAGATGCGCACCTGTAATGCATACGAGTCAGAACAATGGAAGACAGAGTCGCTAACAACAACACGTCCCAAAGGATCATACATCTTCTTCTCTTCTGCAGATCCATGATTACCACTCCTTTCCTCCTTGTTCAGGTCGCTTGCCGCGTCATTAATCTCCTCGATCTCCAATTCTTCGGGCGTCTTGTTTGAAGCTCGTTCTACCAGTGCCATCAAAAGACTGATATCCTCTGCGTTCGCAGCGTTGAAGGATGCTGCGCATGTTGCAACGAAATTCCTGTCAACTTGATCGATGCGCAGACGCCTGAACACAGCGGGGTCATCGTAGACGATCTTATCAATCAGATCGGCCTTGATCGCAGCACGACTGGTCCCGACGTGAGATTCGACAAGGTGGTTCAGCGTATTGGAGCGCAAGTAGCGAGGGCAGTCGGTGTACATGTGGCACGGCTAGAAGTGGAAGGAAAGAGAGCACTGTGCGTTTGGTGAACCAACAAACGCGTTGATTAGCAGATATAAGCGCAGAGATTGTGGAGTTTGCCTCGGATAGGAAAGCTTTTGAGACCGGCATGGTAGCATGGATGCCTGGCGAGACCCCAAATGTTTTTCGTGTATTCTGTATCTAAAGTCAATTTCCTACCTAACGAGCGTAACAATGGTTTCCCACCAACATCCTCCATCGTTGTACCGGCCCGAATATTTTCCAACTCTGACAGGTCAATACCAAGTAGCGCGCCGGCGAGCGGCGGCAAAGCCCGCTACTTGGTGGCGTGGAACATGCGTGACGTTGCTGGTAGCGATTGGGGGGTTATGGCTCTGATTCTGTTGCTTGGATGGCTTTTAATTTTGACGACGATTATGGGTCTTGGAATTGATATTCACGCCACTTTCGCAGGTTGTTTACGATATCGATTTTAGAAGGGGTGTTGTGTTTTCCGATGGGACGTCGCTGTTTGTTGGCGATAACATTTGGACGCCTCAGATCTTCAGTGTCGTCGGGGAAGCCAAAACGATGTGTTTGAATGAAATTGGGCCTTGCTTTATGTTGGGTCGAGCATCTATTTGTGGTGTAGTGATGGACCTTTTTTGGAGGCAACAGATTTCGGTGTTGGAGAAGGTGGAGTTTGAAGATTTGATTATTGATTATGGTCTTCGCATTGTGTGTCTCTTTTCTTGTTGTTGTTGTTAAAGTACTTATCTTAATTTAGAGGCACCCGCATATTGAGCGTTGGATCTGTCGATCGGATGGGCGAATATATGTGGTGCGTGTGTTTGCTTAGCGATGCTAGCAGGTTCTTACGCAGAATTAGGTGGTGAATAATCAATGCCTTCTCCTGCCCTCCACAAGCCAACAGGAAGACAAGTGGCAATCAAGAAGATTCTCCCTGATCACACATTGTTTTGCTTGCGAACGCTTCCGAGAATTAAAGCTTCTGAAGTTTTCAAAATATGACGTAGTACTTACTAGTTTACTAAATAATCAAATATTGGGGACCACACTCTGCATTGCGTCGATAAGTTTCCTTTTTTTTTTTTTTTGGCTAATTATTGTTTTTGTTTTCCATGTTACATAACAGATCAAAACCGTTGTTCTACGCGCTCACGCTCGCTACTTAGTACCAGGACCGACGGTGTCAGTGACAAGGAGAAAGATGGCAGGGACACGCGACGACGGCACAGATGTTTTTGGTGAGTCAGATGTTTTCTCAATCTGTATACTCTCAATCCTGACATCTTTTACATAGTATGTCAATGTATCTGACAATATATTCATTATCACAATCTCTCCGATGAAGCTTATCTCCCCGCTCCCTCGATCTCGCTCATACACCCTATCTGAGAATGGACATGATCATACTATGATTAATGTTTAACATTCCAGTCTCCTCAACGTAAGAGTCAACAGTTCGAGTGATCAAGACATTACAACGAGTAGGATCAGGTAACAGAGTAAAGAATAGTCTTTGGGTTATAAGCCTCCACCTCACACCAACACCGTACCCATGCCTCTCTTAGCATCTTATGACAACAAAACCTCCCCCCAGCCATACCCTTTGTGCTCCGGAGCTTATTTCTTCTGTCCGCCCTGGCGTGAGTTGCACCAACCGGGGCCGTTTTTGTAGTAGGCAGACCCGCGTTGGTGCTCGCCAGAACCAATAACGGGGCCGTCACCTGCTCCTACAGCGCAACAGTTGGGTGTGTGCCAAGGAGCGAACAAGTTGGGGTTGAGCGGACCAGTCAAATTGGTGAGTGGAATCTTGTCACCGGTGATATTACTGTTCTTGTACCCAATTTTCTTGGCGACTAGAGCGTAGACGTTGGCCAGGGTCCTGCAGGACAGGTCAACCAGTCATAAATGAGCGACCAGGAAGACAGAAAAGCCACTCAGTTGTTAGTATCTTCAAACCCGAGACTGTCAAGACCCCAGTTGGCCTGGACGGTGCTTAGGGCTGAGTAATGTGTGTAGTAGGTTGGGTTCTCAGTCCCGTGAAGGTGTTTGGGCACAGCTCTATCAAGCAACAATGACCAGATTCTGTTGTTTTGCTGGTATGTCGCGTTCTCGTCGAATGTCAAGAGAATGAGTGTCCCATCGTCGTTGAAGCTTGTATTGTTAAGGAGAGGCACCAACCAGTATTCGAGCGACTCGTCCATAAAGGCGGGGTCAGTGTCGTGTCCACTATTCCACATGTTAGGGGTAAAGAACGTCCATTGTGGTAGGGTCATTCTGTTTAATATCGGCTGCAAAATCGTTCAAGTTACGGATGCGCCTTGCGCGCTGAGGGTTTTTGGCAACCGAATCGTTGACACATGTGAGCGAGGATAGACAATGTAAAGGACTACTGCTGATGCACATATAGATTATATCTATCCTGGACATTATGAAGCCTCCGACTCTAGAGTCGTTTAGGGAAATCTACTGTGCAGTTTGCCTATCCGATGGCAGTCCATATCCTTACGGTTTTCTACAGTTATCCAGGAGTTGATGCAGACGGACCTCCACCATGTTATTCGAACGCAACATCTGACTGACGACCACTGCCAAGTAAAAATTGCCCATATTTGTCGAGGAATTCATGCTAATCCGTGACGTCCAGTATTTCGTTTATCAGACTCTGCGGGCATTAAAGTCTATACACAGTGCAACGTTGTTCACCGTGACGTGAAACCTGCGAAACTGTTGTTAAATGCCAACTGCGATCTCAAAGTTTGCGATTTTGGTCTTGCCAGAAGCGTGAAGATCAGTGTGTCAGGGAAGAAAGAAGTGGGGTTAATGACTGAGTATGTCGCGACCAGGTGGTATCGCGCACCTGAGATCATGCTCTCGTTCAAGATGTATACGAAGGTAACTCCTCATTTTAATGTGAATTTTCTCCCCATCTTGATTTTAAACTGTAAGGCAATTGATATCTGGGCCGTCGGCTGCATTCTCGCAGAACTCCTGACTGGACGGCCACTATTCCCAGGAAGAGATTACAGCCACCAGCTTGATCTCATCCTTGACGTGATTGGTCAGATTCATCAATGCTCTCCTTAGACCGCCTACTCACATAACTTCACAGGCACCCCTAGCCTCGCAACAAGATGTAGGAGCGATGCCCGCCGTGCGAGTGAGTAGATCTGTATTTAGCTTAAGGTTTTTATAATGTTGATATGTGGCAGCGTTATTTCATTTTTGCGTTGTCCGTTGATAAGGTGTACTTGTTGGGGGAGGGCCATCATGATACAGTGGAACAATGAATATAAGTATAGTGTTCAACATACAGGGTGTAGGCGGTAGGAAGACTAGTGAGATTGATGTACGATGGTAAAGTATGAAGGATTGAAAAGATAAAAGCATACCATGCAATGAAGAGAACAAGAATCGGAGGATCAAGTACAATGAGGAAGAAAGCTAGGGGCAGCAGGAGAAAAGGATTGACTACAGAGAGGATGTCGAAGCTATACTAAGTCGTTTTCTTTTTACCAGTGGCATGACTGGTTTGGTGGTCATCGGGTGAATGATATTCGGAATTACTGCTGGACCACTCTAGGTCCATAAGTGAATCCTCGTGTTGTTCTGTGGATGCGGTTTGGTTGGTAACATTAAATGAAGCAAATGCATCGTCAGTGGGAGTTTGTTCGTAGGTGTGAGCACGAGGTTGAGATGTAGTGGTGGAGGTTTGAGGTGGTACAGCAGGTTTAACACGGGCTTCGGGCGAGGAAGAAGATTCGGCAAGTACTCGAATTTGGAGGTAGACGAACTCAGGAAGTGTACCGATGTTTTTGCACTGACAACATGTGGATGCACGATCATGTGACATGTTTGTTTCTCTCTTCCATACGCACTGCAGAAATCTGTCGTCCTCTTCCCGCACTTAGCATATCTCGTTGCAAATTCTTTCTCGCAGCAACTCGCTCTTTTCGACAACGAACCAGTATACAACCAGTAGATCAACGGGACGGGGAAGAACGATGGATATTCAGGCACCACAGTCAGGAACAACGACGGCAAGCACCGACACCGACCAGGGCTCAGGTCCCCGTTCAGACCCCTACATCGCAGTAGCGGCAAACGATGGCTCAAGGGTAGTAGCACCAGAAGGGTCATCGCAGATGAGTGTTCGCCGTTCAGCACGCGTCACCTCCTCCAGGGCGAGATCAATACAACCAACTGCACCTGATCAAACTATCATCACAGCTCCTCCAGGTGTGAAATGAACAGTTGGTTATGCATACCAGGTCTTCCAGCCCATGGCCTAAGAAACTACCAGCAGGCCTGGTCAATCAGGCAAGTCTATAGGCCCACCCAGGAATGTGAGTGGCCTTCGGGACACTGCTACACCCCAGGCGGGCTTAACGGCCAGACTGATGACCTTGACAGGACATAAGCATTCAGCCTCTAGTGCTGCTCCAGGATTGGTGTGCCCAGGCCCTGGACCTCCCAAATTTGCATCTGCAGCAGATTTTTCACTGACACATTTTGATGAACCTATGAGCAATGCTCCCATCCCACCACCCAACCTGGCTATGCAGGATCATGAAAAGATCTCACCGATGACACCTGCCCACTTGTCTCCAATCCTTCATAACCCACTCCTCCAAAGAGATGGGTCTACCAATGTCCACACCCCTTTTCCCTCGAGCAGACCTTCACCTATCCTTTGCACATGTGATAGCAATATGGCTTGGGCAGCAGCGGAAGGATTACTCTCGATCCCAGAGGGCTTTTCTGTGGCAGGGTATGCCCCAGCGCAAGTTGTGGGTGGCATAACCTACAAGGTTGTGTCTCCACGTTCACAAAACCTGAGTGGCACTGCAACAATTCAAGGCAGGCAGCTCTTCATGGAATACACTAGCACAATGCACCCAGACCTGCAGGTCACCATGCACACAGACCCACAGGTCACCATGCACATAGACCTGCAGGTCACCATGCACGCAGTCAGAGTTGATGTTCATCTCTGACATCTAATTTTCATGCATACATTGACATGCATATAGCCAGGACTGCAGGCCAGCATATCTCGAGGCTCGGGCAGGGTCTCACAAGCGAGGGCAAGTCCACAGACTGCTGCGCTTAGCCACCAGCAGGGTGTGAGTCTATGCACTCTGACTCATCGCATGCATCATTATCAGTCCTGACACGCATATAGGCACCTTTGACACCTCATTCAGGACTCACAGCCCATCCCTGGCATGTACTGGGGGCACACACGGTCCCATCGGCATTGAATACATTTTTGCCTGCACCTTTGCCTGCATCTTTACCTGCACCTTTGTCTGCACCTTTGTCTACTGCATTACTGCCTGCGTCTTTACCTGCACCTTTGTCTGCACCTTTGTCCACTACATTACAGGCTTTGACACCTGAATTCATCCCAGCTATTGCCACTGCAGTGAGCAGCATTACTATGAACCTGGTACTCCCTGGGAACTCAAACACCCAGCCGGCCCCCAGGAAATATTTCTTGCATGCGATCACAAATGCTACAAGTGACTTACCACTATCCATCATCAAGGGGCTGAAGAGCGGTTTCGAGAATTACATCCCTCCGGCCCCACGCACACATCCCTCTGGCCCTATGCACACACAAGGCCTGCTTGAGTGTGACACATACCACTGAGGCAGTTGATACTGAGATTGGTTGGAATGACAAAGGGGAGATTAGGCTGAAACAGAAGACTATGATGGCAGCAAGAGATTACTACATGACTACCGATGATTTCACAGAGATACGCGAGAACTTTGTTCGTGGCCTATGTAAATACCTCGTTATGAGTGATGATTTGAAGGCTGGAGGGCTATGAGCAAAGGAGTGTGCAGACATGTTTGCAGAATTTTTCAGCATTATCGTGGCGTGGCCTGACTACACACTGGACTGGTCATTGTACTGAGGCTACATTATCGAATTGTACACTTCATGGGTCGGTCAAAGGGATGATTCTTACAGGCTGATTTTTGATGAGCAATTGTTTCACAAGTACAAAATGAGGAACCTCGTGCCCACAATCTTAGAGCAACTCAGATGACCAGCTGGCAGGAGCGGGGGTGCTGATTTGAGTAGCTGGGGCAGGGGACATGGTTTTCAAGGCAGTGGATCATTCGGCTCTAACCGAGGGGGATACCAAGCCCAACCCTTTCATTCCTCACAACCCTCAGGTACCTTCCGCTGTTATCTCTGCAGTGAAGCCCATTTGCACAGGGATCACCAAGGACCTGCAAAATGACTAGCATTTGAGCAAGGGAAATGGGTTGACAAGGTGCTCAGCAACAAGCAAGTCTGCATCAATTTCAATGTCAGCCCCTCTGGATGTAGATGAGGAGGCATATGTGCATTTAGCCACTCATGCTCCTTGTGTGGGGATCTCAACCATGGATCTGCGAGATGTACCACCTGACAAAATCTTTCTGATTGTGATGAAGTTGAAAGCAGATGCCTGGGAGCTTGCATTAGAGGATGCAGGCATTCTTGGTGAATTTAAAGACATCCCAGTGGGCCTCCAACAGGGCTTCTTTTGTGGTTTAGAAAATTTTTCGCTTGCATGCACTTTCATTTCCCCTAATCATTTCACATTGCAGGAGGACGAGGACTTTGTGGTCTCAAAATATGCTGAAGAAATAGTGCTTGGTAGATTATCACGTGGTTATGATCCAGACACACTTTTCTTACTCATTGGACATTTTTGTATGGCTCCCCTCACAGTTATCGATCAAGGTGGCAGTAAACATTGCATAATTGTAAATCATTCAATTCCAACCAGCAAACATTGTATCGACCTGGAGAGCGCCTCGCATGACTCGTCAGAGAAATATATCATTGATCCCACATACACATCTATCAATACAATTATCAATTCAAAGAAATTTCAGTGTGCTTGGGGTTCATTCTCAGAATGCTATTTATTAGTCGCAGATGCACCAGAAGGAACACAAGCAGCAGTTTTCGATGTTGATGCAGCATTTCATAACATTCCCATCCACCCATCAGCACACCAGTTTTTAGCTATCATGATCAAAGGTCTCATTCATCTAGATGGGGTATTAAATTTCAGTGCATCCCCTTCACTAGGAATATTTGGGAGGGTAGTGTTAGGGTGACACCCACTGTTCTGCTAGCTAGACTGTGCAGGCTCTCCTACAAGAAGGTGGCGGGGCATGTGCACATGATGGGGGGTTTGATGGATTTGATGCGAGAGGTTAAAAATAGAACAGTTGGCTGAATTAGGCCTTTCACACCACTATTGTGGATGGAATACCTAAGAGAACTCAACTGAGGTCTCCTAGTATTTATTTTTAGGATTATATACTATGTTACATATATTGTAGTATGTTATTATGGATGTGCACACACATGTGCATGCATGTGCATACATATTGATGCATGTAAATAGAAAATTCCCACACTGACAAATAATGTGTATATAGGCATTTTGTAGCGTATTTTGGTGAAATAAAATAAAATAAAATAAAATAAAAATAGTATTATGTAATAGGCATGTTAGGAGACTGTTTCCTAACAGGTAGCAGACACAATGGTCAAGATACTCCTAAGTCAGGGAATCAAGGCGATCATTATGTGGGTGGATGATTTCATTTTTATATGCTACCCTACCAGATGTCAGGCCCAAGGTGATTACACCTATGCATACAATGCAAATCTGGTGTGGAACATTGCAGAGGAGTTAGGGTGGCCCTGGGCACCCACAAAATTTGTCGACTTCTCATTGGAATTCACATACATAGGATTCTACTGGAGCCTACATGCCAAATCAGTGGAGCTGCCAGAGAAAAAGAAGACAATATTTGGAACAAATTTCATCATGGATAGTCAGCTCCCATCATATAGCAAAGGAAGCTGAGAGGGTCATTGGGATGCTAAACCACATGTGTTTGGTCATACCAGAAGGGCGTGTTGGAGCAGACTACATATGCTGCACAGAGGAAGAGACGACACGTTCCTTATAACCTACCTGGGATTTAGTTAGTCTTAGAGCTAGGGTTTAGCAGAGGTAAGAACACTGTATATCTACTATGGTACAGGTTCTCCTTATATACATAATAGTAAGGATGTCACATGCCTCAGGAATGTGTTTACCACATGTATGCACAGTAAGCGCAGTAACATGTGTGTGCTGCATGTATGGGAATTTAATTTCAACAGGGTGATCTCGCCTCATCTCCCTATACAAATTTTGAGGGGGGTTCAAGACCAACTATGCAAGAGAAATGAGCCACAAAGTATCTTCAGGGACAGCAGATGACATAGGATAGTGGAGAAACTGCCTATGTGATGGTCATCATCTTCTGGTTCTGGAGGTGGAAAATCACCAAGGTCTGTATTGGCAGGAGTTTTAGCTCCAGGACAGCATGGGAACAATGTTTCATCAAATAGTGCCATAGCACCAATAAATATTGTGCCACTAGGTCACATGAAACAGTATGCTTTAATGCCATCTTCTAATCCAAGGTATGTCATCAACTCCGATCGAGGAGCCAATGTGTTTGGATGCTTCTCCTTGGGTAGGTAGATGTAAGCACCACAACTGAAAACCTTCAGATTGTTTAGATCTGGGCAGACCTTTGTCAAGTCCTCAACCGGTGTCAGCCATTTCAGGCGCCTTATCGGGGTTCGGTTGTATAGGTGTATTGCATGTTCAATGCAAAATTTCCACCATGATTGTGGTAGACATGTGGTAAATCGCAGGGTTTGTGACTTTTCCATTATTGTCCTTATGGCACGCTCTGTGCGCCCATTCTGTTGGTGAACATGGGGTGCAGACATCTCTATTTTGATGCCAAAGTCCTTGAGCACATTTTGTAGCTCACGATCTTTGAACTCCCCTCCTGGATCAACACACCAGCACTTGATTGTAGCACCATACTGTGTCGAAGCCACTGCCCGAAATTGTCTGATGGCTGCAGCAGCATCAGATTTCTTTTTAAGGCATTGGATCCAGATATGTGACGTTTTGTCATCCAGAAATACAATAAAGTATTTATGTTTATGGTACAATAGTACTGGGAGTTTCTTCAGATCAGAATGTATTAATTCAAAGGGTCTTACTGTGCGTGAATCTGATTCAGGAAAAGATTTTGAGGTCATTTTCCCTTCAGCGCACCCTGGACATATAATTTTGTCTTTAGGAATAATTAAATTCCTTGGGAATTTTATGGTGCTATTAGGCATCTTCTCTAGCGCTTCTTTGGATGGGTGTCCAAGTCGCCTATGCCAAGTCGAGTAGTCTGCGATGTACATTGTTGCGACATTGATTCCCTTGGTGCTCAATATATGAGTCCGAGCCCAATAAATAGTGTCATGTTTCATAAGAGGGATGCAATCCATAATTGGGTTTCCTTGCTTGAAAAATGAAATGTGTGTGGAGGAACCACGCACATCACTTCCGTCTTGCAAGAAGATGCCCATCGACAGTAATCGAGCATTACAGTCAGGTATGTAGTAGACGGGGTATAATCATGTTTCATGCATTTCTGACTTCCCGTGACATACTACCTGATGTCTAATGAAGACTGCTCCTTTCCCTACTATATGAGTAGTACCCATGGCTGTTTGAACCAGGGTAGAGTCCTTTCTCGGTAAAAGTTCGTAAGAAGCAAAATCTTTCATTTCACCAGTAAAGTGTTTTGATGCACCTGAATCCATGATCCAGTTGGCACCTTTCTTACAATTTCCATTTGCACACATAACACATATATTAAGATGTAAATTGTTCCATGATACATTTAGTAGCAGTAAAATTTCACATGAAAAGTTCGCTGTGATCAGTGGAATGTTAATTCTTGTGCTTGTGGCAAGGAAAAGGACTGACCTTTCATCATATGTACCTGTTTCAAGCGGTTCATCAATGAGCATTTCATCGACGGCTTTCCATACTTCCTCATCAGAAACTGCAGGTTCCAATCCAAGGGAGACGCTATTGTCTTCTACCTCTATGATCCTTGGTTCTGGTTCAATCCTCCTCCTCTTACCTTCTCGCACTGTTAGGTGCTCTTCCAGTGGTCGCAGATTTTTTGCACTGCATGGGAGATTCATTTGCTCGAGGGTGTCTCAAGCCTGCTGATATTCGGTATAGACCTAATGAGAGGTAGAGGCCGTGCCCGTGTATGCCTGTGCAGGCAGTCGGCAGCGAGGATCCCTTGTAGGAGTATGTTCATGCTTCTCGATGCGCTGAATGAGTGGCATCGGCAGTATGATGGTGCCATTACCATTTATGGTAGGAAAGGCATTTGAGGTGAGGTGGGTATGTTTCTCTTTAGGCTTTTCCTCTTTAGTCTTTTTGTCCCCATGTCATCCATGCTTTCAGGACGAATCTCCATTGTTGCCCTGAGATTGCCATCTGGGGTTTCCCCCTTTGCACTTGACAGCAGAAAGCTTGGTGGCCTAAGGTGGGCTGATGGGCTTTCCAACTGCTGTGCGCCATGAGGCCTCAGTGACAATGGAGTCCTTGACATGTTTAAACATCAAGGCTCTAGTAGTGGTCATGTTAAGGACCGTGGCGGATAGAGAATCATACTCGCGCAGCATTGCAGCAAGTAGAATCATTGCCTGAACTAGTTCGGGAATGGTGACATTGGCAGCCATAAGGCACTCAAATTTGTCAGCCATCTTAGCAATCTCTGGCATGGGATTCACAGCTGGAATTTTGATTGCTATTGCAGACCTAAAGTCCACAAAGACTTGGGAGGGGCCATTGACACCATAATTGGTGCAGATGAGATCCCACACCTCCTCAGCAGTGTCCTTGGTGTTGGCACACTGCCAAATAGAGGGGGCCAGGCAGAGCACTAGGCTACCAATAGCCTGGTCATTCTTATTGTTCCAGGTCTGGAGCTTGGCATTAGCTTCTGCTACTAGTGCAGCATTTGTCGCTGTCAAAGGAGGCACCAGGGGTGGTTTTAGTTCCATCCCGCTAGTTATTTGCCAGAGGCCCTGAGACCTGAGCCACGCCTTCATTGAGTCAGCCCATTGAATGTAGTTAGAGCCATCGAAAGTTTGTATGAGTTTTTCAAGAGTTGAAGACATGATGTTATAGTGGCAGCTGGTAAAAGCGCTCAATCAGTCCTCTATTCAAGAAAACACATTCCATAATCTCAGGCAAAAGCACTCCTTCAGAGTGGTTAATCCTAGTCAACCTGGGTTTTTAAATGCAGCTTGCAGGGAGCACAAGGTTACAATTTGGAGACAATGAAGTCAACGTCGTTTGCAGCCAGTTAAGGCGCGTTTGTGATGTGCCCAGCAGGGCCCATAACCTGTTGGAGCAGACTACATACACTGCACAGAGGAAGAGACGACACGTTTCTTATAACCTACCTGGGGTTTAGTTAGTCTTAGAGCTAGGGTTTAGCAGAGGTAAGAACACTGTATATCTACTATGGTACAGGTTCTCCATATATACATAATAGTAAGGATGTCACATGCCTCAGGAATGTGTTTATCATATGTATGCACAGTAAGCGCAGTAACATGTGTGTGCTGCATGCATGGGAATTTAATTTCAACAGGGTGATCTCACCTCATCTCCCTATACAAATTTTGAGGGGGGTTCAAGACCAACTATGCAAGAGAAATGAGCCACAAAGTATCTTCAGGGACAGCAGATGACATAGGATAGTGGAGAAACTGCCTATGTGATGAATTCATCAGATTGAGGACCATCAGGCCCCAGATCCACATCCACTTGACACCAAATTATTCATAGATGCATTGACAGGTTGGGGCATTGGTTTGGTCCTCAATGGTAAATGGCTGGCATGGCAACTCAATGGCAGTTGGGATTCCAGAGGATGAGAAATTGGTTGGGTGGAGATGGTAGCAGTTGAGTTGGCAGTTCAGACACTCATCACAGCAAAATTCAAGGAATGCCACATAATAGTCCATTCAGATAACAGAGGGGTGGTAGATGCACTAAAGGCAGGAAGATCTTGTGGCACTTAGCAGAACATGGTGCTTCACAAGATTGTCAAACTTATTCAAGACCATGAGCTATGGGTTTCGACAACTTGGATACCCAGTGCAGATAATCCAGCAGACAATCCATCAAGGGGAAAATTTCCAGGGAAAGAATCTTTATACACATTCCCACTGAAGCTTCCTTTCCATTTAGTAGGCTTAGTGCACAAACCAGTATCGTACCATGACGTGAGACTACAATAATTTTGCATGCATTTGTCTGTCCACACTGTCACACTGCTACAACACTTCAGCTCTCATCGCTGACTACCAGCCAAATTGACTTTGCAATGCCACCTCTCAGACAACTAAAACACAATTACGTATCCAATCCACTCAAAAGCAACATCAAAATATCTCACCTAGCACAAATACATGGTGAAGAACTCTCCTACAACCACATCTGACAATGACCCTACACATCCTGCCTGACACTGCCACACAGAGAGTTCCCTTGTTTGAGTCTGGAGCTGCCACTGGCCTTGAGGGAGAAGATCAAAGATGTACAGGAGGCTGCAGTTAGTAGGTCAACCCAATTGAAAGATGTGAGTCAATTGCAGGAATTCTTGGCATTCTGTGAGGGCCTTGGGATCAAAAACCACGATGCATTTCCAGTGAGTGAGGACCTCCTGGTGGGCTGGACTTCTTCTTATGCAGGGCGATTGGCTGGAAGGATTGTAGGGGTGAAACTGCTGGCAATCAAGAAGGAACATGAGCGATGGGGCCTGACATGGCAGGGTGGAAACCTTCTATGGCGAGTCTTGAAAGGCATCGAGGAGCTTTGGCCAACATTGTCTTTTTGAACTAAGAGGGCGCCCATGACCATTAGCATGCTAGAGGACTTGGACAAAGGACTGAACAAGTCCTCAGGGCTTCATATATGCGTGCACACTGTCTGCCTGTTACTGTTTTTCTGTCAACTTCGGAGCAGTGAAATCCTACTACCCACCCAGCACCCCGACAAGTTCAATCTGAAGCAATATGCCACCTTTGCCCACATTGCTGAGTCCACTGCAGAAAACAAGGCCTGCAACCTTCACCTCCTGTGGTCGAAAACCCAGAAAGTGCGAGGCAACCATGTATGGATTCCCTGCCAAGAGGCCCCACTGGACCCGATCCATGCACTCCACAAACATTTTCTGAAGAACAAACTTGGTCTCAATGACTCTATTGCATTGTATCGTGATGACCAGGGAAAGCTATACACACTTACAAAATTGAAGTTTGTGCACAGGATCAATGCCATTCTCAAAGCAAAAGGCAAGGGATACCCTTGAATCACCAGGCACTGTTTTTGAATTGGCAAAACAACCTTCTATCTGATTTCAGGAGTTCCACCAGATATGGTGAAAAAGTTTGGACACTGGCATTATCAAGCATTTTTGGAGTACTGGTGCTGACTGGACTACCTCAGAGCACTTCACATTGACATGCTCCCTCTCAAGCCAAATGGACTGCGAAAGCGAATGAGCAACCCACCTAAGGCTTGACATGCATCCCCAGGTGAGTCTTCATTATGACTATGCCATGCCTTAGGCTTGTTCCTCATGTGGGTTCTTCATAGTCATATTCTTAGCTCACCCCTGGGTGACAAGGATGGAATCTGAGGATTCACGATCATTCCAAGAATTTCGACCCCAAATCCTCTTCTTCTGCCAGACTGAGTCACTTCCACTCCCAGATCAATTAGTATGTTCACTTAGACTAATTTGTATAACTCTTGACATTCCATAATCGACTAGCACACTATGCTATAAACCTAGCATTTCAGTGGCAAAAACCTTTCAGCATTAATTTTGAAGGTCTGGTAGGAAATGCTGAGTGAATGATATGAAGATAGGGAGTTACTACTTACTTTTCGAGTCTTGTTCTTGAATTGATCAAACATTTTGTAGATATGCAAGGTAACATTGCAGAGGATCATTGTTCCAGGTTGAAGCTCATCATAGTATTTGTAAGGAGGGATGAGGTGATTATGAATGTCTCTGACATTGTGTTGCATGACTTTGGCATGTTGATGCTGGAAGAGATTTCTGCTGTAGTCAGGTAAGATTCATGGGCTGTAGTAGGTGCCGAGATAAATCTCATTCTCTATTAGAATATAAGGATTGGTGTGGGGGTAATGATAATGAGGACAATATACCAGTGGAATACTGAACATCTTGAGAAGAAGTAGTTGGAACAGCTTGGCTCTCTCTCAAAGATCACATTGCTCTTTCAGTTTCTGGTTCATTTTCATCCTCATTGTCACTATCCACCTTTTTGATAGGACATTTGACTCCGATGGAAGATGAGATGGAAGCAGTAGGAGGTGGAATCTTGATTTAGGTTATTGAAGGGTAAAAGTAAATTAATGAATATGACTCATGCCATAAATAGGTCCAAAGTAGATAAGGATGATGTCATGCATGCTTTTGCCATCGCTTTGGTATGATTTTATCCATTCAGTGTAAAGAAATTTCTGGGAATAGAGTTTAAGTTAGGTATATGATAATGTCAAAAAGTATACCAATTTGTCATTGTAGTCTTTTACAATTACCATTGTTCCCTTTAGTTCAATAGCTTCATTGTTGAATAAAGTAATGATGTTTGCAGTGTTGTGACTGACTGGTCAAATCCAATATGACCTTACCTAGGTTAGTCGGTAATTATGGTCAGTCATTTCAATGTCAACATTTAGAGGGGTTAGTTGGGTCAGTCAGCTAACTCTGATGGGCCATCAAACCTAGATGTAAAAATGTACCAACAACATCATGAGCCACAATATTGGGCAAAATACACTATTTCCATCATATCCCCATGCCATAAGAGACTTAAGTCCTGGGTCTGGGAACATTACCATCAAGATGCCGACAAAGTCAACTCCACCTTCTTTGGTGTGAGATGTAAATATTGCACCAAGAACAAGCTCACTAAAATTAGAGTGGCCAAAAATGAAGCTGTTTCTGGGGGTCTGGTTGAAGCTGTATGGCCAACTAACATACTTCTTTCAGAAGATCAGCCCAAGTCTTCACCGAATTCAGATCAACAACTGATGAGGTCATCATGACAGCCAAAGTCAGAGTAACACAGCTCACTGGTAAAATATCAGTCCTGACAAATCATCTCATCAGCTGTGATTACTGCCCTGATAACATTTGAAAGGCAGCTCATGAAAGTAAGCAATCAGGGAAGGGCTTAGCAATAGAAGTGCAGGGTGATGATGTCATTACAGCGCCTTCAAATCAAGGAACAAATGGCACAGTGGAACACCCAGGTCAGGCAAATAAATGACAGAAAACATTTATGGTGGTAGCCACAAAGTCACCTGCCTTGTCTCTGGTGCAACAGGTAAAGTTTGAAAACCAAGTCTTATGGGCATGGATCTCTGCAGGATTTTCATTTAATTTAATAGGTGATCCTGAAGTTTGCAAACTCTTTGCCTTAGTGGCACCAGGGGCTAAGGCCCCTGATCAAACCAAACTATCCACCTTGATACTCTGCCATGAAGTGGCTAAGATTGAGGGCTAAGATTGAGGGTTCACAGGTCTCAGAGTCACAGAAAGGGAGCTATGTGATGCTTCAGTGTGATGGATGGAAGGACATATCAAAAAAACACTGTGTTGCATTCATGTTCACAATGAATTGCCAAGTATGTTGAAATTCTTATCTCCAGATTGGGAATAATTGTTTGTTGAATAGGCACACTTGATGAACATTTACAATCAATCTTCTTAGTGAAAGACAGGACAATTAATCTTTCAGCTTCTTGAAAAAGAGCTTGAACACTTGCAGGACCTTGATGTTCACCCAATCGGTGTTTGTGGAGATGCTGGGCCCAATGAAAGAAAGGGCCACTGTTTGATTGTTGAGAAATTCCCCTGGTTGCTTGCCACAGATTGTTGGAGTCATCAGGTACATTAGATCAAGGTGTGGTGGCATTGTGCAAGCTGATCAACTATGAAGATACCTTTGATACTTGCTGATTACAAGAAAGGAAACCCCAAGCTCACCCAAATCATGGATGAGAGCAGTGAAGTAGCAAAATGGTTTAACAACCATTCATTTGCACTTGGATAAAGAACAGGCTGATATGTATCAGAAGGTCCTAGCATTAATTATTCCTCTGATTATGCATTGGACAGCATACTACACTGCCCTATCACAGAATTTGCAGGTGTGGAAGGCAATTCAAATAACAGCTCTTAAACACCGAGAAGAGATACTTGATAGTCTTGGACGAGATAAAAAGGCTCAACAAAAAGCAGAAGTGGTCCTGGATCAGGTCATCGATGGGCAGTGGTGGAAAAAGATTACATGGTAAGTCAATTAAACTTCAGTTCAACGAGATAAGAATCCCAATCTCAAATTAGAATCAAAACTCACATTGAGCCCCTTGCAATCACTGTGAATATTGTACAAGCTGCAAATACTCATTGTGACCACATTGTTCTGGTTCTCGGTAATCTCCATCATGTTTACTCAAAACTTTTGGAATCAAAGCAAGAACAATCGCAGCTGTCCACCAAAGACCATTCAGTCATGAAAATTCTCCAAAGCATCAAAAAACATTGGTTAAAAGCAGACCAGGACTTATTCATTGCCTGTTTCTACCTCAATCCATGCATCAGCCCTTGATTACAGAATTAGAATAATCTACCAGCTGCCATTCTTATGGGCATCATCCACAGGCTCTACATGCATGTCTTCAAAGCTGAGCAGTGTCCAAGTGATCTAATTTCACAAGTACTGCACTATGATGGCTGTACTGGGCCATTTTTGGCTGAAAAGTGGCCTGTTAAGACCATGGCAGATGGCTTGAAGGAGGAGGTATGTTACGTTGATATTGTGACTGACTTGGAAGTAGCATGTTATTGACTTGTTTTTAAGGATGGTTCCATTGACCCTCTCCTCATTTGGAAGAGCTTAAATAATGATAACCCACTGGTGAAGCTAGCAATGCTCATTCTCACCTTCATCCCCAACTCAGCATCGATGGAAAGGCTATTCTCCAGCATGGGTGACATCAAAGCTAAAAAGCGAAACCGATTGGATGTTCAAAAACTCCGAGACTGTGCTTTAGTTAAGGGAGAACTATGATGACAGCATGGGTGCAACTCAAGCACACGTTTGGTAATCACCCAATCACCATGTGAGATACTGATAAATCTGGCAGCCGACTTGAAGATGAGGATATTCTCAAGGATGCTGAAGCTGAAGGTGACTGCAGTGAGAGCAGTGATGATGAGGATGAGGGCTGGCCTGGTGAACAGGCCCAGTTGATGTCTCATACTTCCTTTGCCGCTCTTGCCCAGCAGTTCGAGGATGACTTGGAACGAGATTCTGATTCTGAGTCAGACATGGACTCAGATCGAGATGTTAACACATCACAATGTGATGGTATCACATCAGCCCTGCCAAGTGTTAGCCATCCATGCATAAGTCGAAGCTTCCATTCAAGTCATCTCAAACACCAGTTTCTAACATCACACTTGTAGGTCCACCTTTATTTTGGACAAAAGAATCCAATTGTGATTGCTGACATGTTTAATTGGGCAGTCAAAGCTGGATAAGACTCATTTTGGATACAAGGAGTGAGGAATCTTAATGATGAGTTATCTTTCTATGAGATGCTCATTCAGCTGGGGTCCACTGATGCCACACATGCCAACTATGGCCCTGCAGGCAATGTTTCTGACCCTCTCAAAGTAGCCAATTAGCTTATTGAATGCAATACATAATTTATGTGACTTTTCTTAAATTTACCCTACTGACCCATGGTCAAATACAGTCAAATCAATTCTGTGCATGAGGGTAATTACCCTTCAGGGTAATGACCTGGTCAGTCATGACACTGGATGTTTGAACTTGGGTTGCTTGGTACAATGAGCACAAGAGAGAATTTCAGTTTGGAACTATCCATAATAAGCTATAATAAATAAGAGTTAACTTTAATGGTCACAGAAGGGTGAGTAAAGCTACATGCATTGGTGGGAGTAATGTAGTGATTTCCTTTGGAGTCAAGCTGGGTGCCAAAGTCAGAAGTGGCAATTTCACCAAACAGCATGAATTTGGTGGTATGATGCCTTGTTTTGTCAATGAATTTGAAGCTACCTTTGCAGTTATCAGCCATGAGAAAATAGCAGTAGATTCAAACTGTTTTCACTTTATTTTTAAATGTGCATGCAACAACAGAGTATGACACTGTAAGATATTGAATGCAATAAACATAAATGAGGGATGCTCTTGAAAGCAAGCATCAGAAAGATGCAATAGATGTTTTACATGCTGCTTCAAAGATACTCATTGCTTTCGATTGTGATCTTCAAAACCTCCAATGCCAAAAGGGAATAACATGGGATAGATCTTTGGGAAGAGGTTTGGATTGACAAATTTATGTCAGGTGTTGAATCATGAGGAATTTTAATATAGCTGCCCTTCTTCTGAATATGATTCAATGCAGCTGCATGTAATTCATTAGAGGATGCATGTCCATCAACATCTGAAATGACAACTTTTGAAAAGCGATGTCTGCATTAGAAGGAATAGAAGGCACTTATTGAGAAGTTAATACATCACCACCATCATTAGGCAACACATGCTCAATATGAAAAGGCAAGATATCATTTTCTTGCAAACTATTAAGTACTTCGTGATTGATATCAATATGAGAATACAGAGCATTGTGTGCTTTTAACCATATCAATGCTTGCCATACCTTATCACCATGAACCGTCAATGGTTTTTCTTTTTCAAGAAGCCACTGAGCAGTAGGTGGAGAAGAACCAACAAAAATAATATGAATGGGTGAAGTAGTTTCATCTATGGAAGGTGGAAGCATTGTTGCAATTTTTTGAGCTGATTGAGGATAAATGATGATGTTTCCATGAAATCCACATTGGTTCTGGAGGAAAGTAAGATTAGAATCTTGTTCTGATAATTGTACAATCCAATATTTAGCATGACAGAGAGCAATCATTGATTCTTCAATAGGTGTCAAATCTTGTAATTCTGGTGGTACAGGATATAAAAATAATTGATTAACCAATGCAAGTGGAGGCACTTTATGTTTATTTATTGCACTTAAACAAGAAGAGCACAAATTAAGAGCATAAGCTGAATTATTGTTTAAGACAGATCGCACTCCAGAAGGATCAACAAGAACATCTTTGAGAATGCCAGTATTATATGGCAGTGGAGGAGGCACAACATCTGGAGATAACCATGGAGGCATGTAAGCAGTCTCAAGTTCAACATGAGTATTTTCACTTCTTAAAGCCATGAAGCCAGGACATCGAATACAATCAAGATCTAAAGAAGTAGTTGGAATCCATTCACAATCTGAGGCTAAACATAATTCTGCACAATAGGCACAGGTGGATTGTGGAAGAACATCATGAGAAGTCTCCCTGTGAAAACATTGTGAAATTTTATCCTTTACTGCTTGAGATATTGGTTGAGGACACATATTCTGGATTTTTGATCATTTTGTAGTATTCTTATTAACTGCTCATGGAATACTTGAAGGGAATTGTTTACCCTTATGTAGCTTATCAATATAATTCTTCAAACACTGTCATAAATCATTTAAAGTACCTTGACATCTATGAGTGATCCCATACATTTCTAACAAGCATGCCAAAGGCCAGTGCCAAATTTTGTTCACAAAATTAGACAAGAAAAAAATTTGGAGATCATCATGATTGTTGCTGTTGTGCATAACATCTCCAGAATATTCAAGCTGCATTGTAGCACATGCTGGAGGAGTACAACAATGGAACTGTCCACACATTCCTTCTGAAATATGATGAACAATGGCATTTTTGATATCATCAAGAGTTCCCAATGGAGAAAGACTGTGAGCAGCAGCAAAAGACAGCATCTCGGGCTTTATCACATATTCAAAATCAGAAAGGCAAGTGTTAATAGAATGTGGAAAATTTTTTAAAAGAGCATCATGATGAACACGTATCAATTTCAACAACTCAATCTCAGTCAAAGAATCAGTAGACAAATAACCAATCCCTTTGCACATCAATCGAAGAAGGTGTATGGGAGCATCGACAACGATATCACACATAGCAGAAGATAAATCAACAAGTTGAACAGAACCAGACAGGAAACAATAGCCACGATTTGAATGAGATGCACAAAGTCCATTCAATATATGATGTATCAAAGCCAGCTGAGAAGAACGAGGATTATCAACCGAAAATTGAATCCCATGACCACCCAAGATATCTTTGAAGTCACAAGAAAACATATAAAGGGCTGAGGTTGGATCCAACAATAATTGCTTCACCAAGCACAAATTATAGTGTGCAGAAGAACAATTTTCAATGATCATAGTTTCATCATTATCAATATTATCATTCAAGACTGAAAGCATTTCATGAAGGAGGTATGATATTTATCAGCAACAATTTGAAGATTAAGTGAGTGGCACTCACCAGGAATATGGAATCCATTTACCTCATGATTCCACCCAGAAGGCAACATCAGTCCCTCAGATACCAAATATTCTCCATAGTAAGTATGCCAATCTGCTCCAAGAATCAGATTGGCCACTCAATTCTCCCCAACAATGAGTTCGAGGACACAAGTAAGCACATCTCGACCAATATCAGCATTGACACCAGTTGTTAATGAATCAGAATGAACATTGTGTAACAGTGCCCAAGCCTGAGCAATATGTGACTGAGGTGAATGGCTATCAAACACAACAGAAATGGCTTGACCAGCTATACATGCATGCACTCATGGTTGAACAAGAAAAATGAAAGCTGAAGAATCTGAAACAACTGTGGTGTGAGATCAATCGTGCAGTCCATTTACCAGCCCAGAAATATCACATGTTTCAATCCAGCACTCATTTTGCATTTGGTGCTACATCACTCTGAAACCCACTACTAAAGTAGCGGGAATATACCTTATTCAGTAGCACTCCTGGATTCAATCCATCTCTGTCTGCAGGTACAAATACTTGATAATCCAGCTTGTGAAACTTCACATCAATCTCCTCCATAGTGACCCCACAATCATAATCTTCCAAGTCAAGATCTTCGACTGCTTAAGTAGCTATTGCCTCAGGCAAAGTAAAGTTTTTGAGAAGAGCTGCCAGGTGCTCAGCATTGATACCAGGCTGTGTTTGTGTGTGCATATGTGCATGCTTCCATTGGGTAGATTTCCCCATTGGTAGTGCAGCTTCATTAAGTTGTTGTGTATAATGGCTTCCAAGCATTCCTAGGGTTTCAAGATGTGGAATGGTAAGCCAAGAGCGCTTCTTGCTCTGCACTGTCCCTAAATTGGATTTGACTCCAGCTGCATGTGGAACAATGCTGAAGATCTTGATTGCAAGTGTTTTCAGTGGGTGGCCAAAAGCTGTGACAAGGAGAGATTTCCACCAGTTCTTTGCATCCACTGTTCTGCCATGGAAAGGTACCATCTAAATTGAGTAAGTTTTAATTGGAGGACTTATCACTGCAGTCCAAAGGAAGAATAAGCAGGTCCAATGATTGCAAATGACAAAGCTCAACAACAGCTGAAAGTTGCTGGGAAAGGCCATGGCACATGAGGACTACAAGCAGTGGATTCTTGCAGTTGCGAGTGGCAGAGTAGACCATGTTGCCCCACTGGTTCAAGCTGGTTTAACACATCATGTGGGGATATGAACACTCATTCAGCAGTACGAGCGAGTCACAAACAGGTTATACAAGCCCAAGGGATACACCAAAGTAGACATCATGTGTTCAATTGTTGCACTCGAATGAAATGGAATCCATCCTCCCCCTCCCTGCCCAAGTATGTGACTAGCTTTTAGGACAACAGTCTCCAATCTAATGTGCTCTGACAGGTGCAAAACTAACCCCTAGCCAATGGTTGAATGCAATTTGAAATGCTTTTCACCAGCTAAGCATCTCCAAGCCTCCTCCTCCCCCTCCTTACCCAGAGCCAATAGAACCTACTCTGTCATTATCTGCCAGTGCAAAGCAAAGCAAATCAGCTATCTTCATATGCGAAAACTGTGGGGAAGTAAACTCAAGACTGCACCAAGACTACTACTACGTGGTCACATATGGTCTTAAAACTGGGGTTTTCCACAGGATGTAAGTGAGAACCAATGTCACCTGCAAACTTACTCACACTCATTGCAGTGAGAATGTCCACCCCCTGGTGAATGGGGTCCCTGGAAATTGCTACCACCGATATCCCTCTCTCAAAGCAGCGCAGTCCGCTTGGGCCAAAGCCTTGAGCAAGGGCAAATATGGTGTCATCAAGATGGCTTCAATTTTGCATGACCGATCATAGATTCAATGTGAAAGCTGCTGTGTCAATATTCCTTCGTCGTATGTTGTATTACCCTGTTTCATGCCCTTTTGATATTTGTTGTCACCTGCCATCTCGCCCTACATCATCCTTTACCCTATGCCCATGTATACCTTGTCATCTTGCCCTTCCATTCTGTTTGTCCCTACATCTTGTTTTTAGATCACCATCGTCACCACCGCTTTTTTGATTGTATCATACTTTTTGGCTAATGTAATACTCATGGACTCATGTAACCGTCATGTACCATAAATGTATAATTGTCAAGTGTAAAGATCGAGAGACACTACTTCTGAAATAAGAAAGCTCGATGAGTATATTTCTGCTCCAACTCTTCAGCGCCGTCCATTCCATTGCACCATAAATCTTGAAGACAGTCAATTAAGCGACGAATGGGCTGGGCAATCTTTTGGAGGTACTCAAGCTCCGGTCCATGTCTGGCAAGGTTGAGAATTATATCCTGAAATGACGTGACATCTGAATGAAGCATTTCAAATGTAGTGATATAAGCATTGAGTTCGTTTGTGGCTGCGTCAAAAGTTGCATTGTGGAGGACTTGGAGAAACTGGAAGTATGTATTGGTGAGGAAGGTAGCGGGTGGGTCATTGATGAGATAATGAAATTTGATGCAGAACTGTTCCAATGTATGTTTTACTTTGGTCAATTGAGGCTTTCTTGGTCTAGACTCCATTCAGGATGAGAGAAAGTTAAAATAAGAACAGGAAAGCCCACGGAGATACACAATCCTCGCTGCCCATGTTGTTGCATCACCTTTTGAGTGCCATTCGCCAAGCACTTATTTCTGTCTTGTGCCTGAACTGGTTCATCATATGTACAATTCTTATGGGAGTTATGAAGAAAACCAACTGGGAATAATACCATTGACTTTTGGCGCAATTTGCTGCCAACTTTTCTTCTCGAGTGTGGTACAATTTTTCGTGAGGCATCCAACTGGCACAAGTCATCATTGTGAATGAACCTACTCAACAGACAATTTTGGGTTCATTGTCTGACTTTTTCAATAAAGCTTGTCTTGCACCCAAACTGTTGGCAATGGAAAGCCATTATAGTGGCTGTTTTGCCGCTCCATTCTGGGGGCAATCGGGTGACCGACAGCTTCACAATAACCAATTTGTTTTTCAAACGAATCTTCTCTCTTAGATTTACTGATCACGCTCCGAGATGGATCTTGCCTGATGGATCTTGCCTGACTGGACCTAAAGGCAGGAAGCAACTATACAGTTCATCAGCCACTGGATCAGCCACTGTTGTCTCTCGCTCACACAACTCACTGAACACAGTCAGGGTCATTATTGGAACTATCGCACTGGTCACAAATGGCAAATGGGTCAGTCCCCATTGTCTACACCGATCTAATCTGTGCCTTACATTGTTCAGGAACAAATTTCACATCCAGGTCCGAATACATCCATCAGACTATGACCCCCATTGGGCTCCTCTATTTCATTTTGCCAGCCTTTTACTACCGGTATTCAAGGCTACAGTTGCATCCAATGACGGAGACATTTCGCATCTTATGATCAGGCAAGCCTTTATAAAATAGTCTAAAAGGTTTCCTGAGACTGATCCTGGGAAAATCGCCTGTGGACATCACATGAGTTGACCATTACTCAGTATATTCATCTGCTGTCTAACAGAGGACAACATCAGAACCTGTGGGATCTCTTGAAGATGCGCCTTATCGATGATATAGCTCGATGAAAACTGTCAGGTCTACCATTGGGATCAGATGACCCATCCACATATCGGAATATGCAAGCAATACACTGATCTTCTGTGGCAGGCATGGGATAAGTATATCCATACAACTCTGGATAATCAGAAAACCAAACTCTCCAACGATGTTACTGAAAGGGTCGAGAAGAAGGTTGAAGGGATCATTGCTGATGACGATGCTCGTGTCTTTCAGAGTTGGGCTGAATATTTTGAGTATATAAAAGATGCTGTGTTGGTGCTCAACAGACACTTGGACAGTCTTTAGCTTGTTATTTGTAAACGAAAAGTGAACCATGTGACTTGGTTGAATTGAACTTTTTTACCACATTTGGTGTGAATCGTGCTGTTGTTCTTTATGTTGTCAAGGTTCCAGAAAAACATCAAGCCTTGTAAGCAACGGACAGTCGAGTCCGTCAGCCACCCTGACCTTCATAATCCCAAAGAACCCACACCTTCCCGGCCCCAAACCTTCCTTCACACTGCATACACTCACTCCACTGGTTTAGCATCTGTCCATGTCGATCAAGTATTCATCCAGGCACCTGAACACAATCATTCTCTTGCCTGTACAACCATTAAACATGACTCCCATTCTGGCATGGAGATATTTGAGTTCACTCACCCAGAAGTTGAGGAGTCGCCAGCGATCATTGGGATGGAAGCAAATGTGAAACGGCCAAAATACCAGTCGGTGAGTTTCCCTCTCTTATTTTACAGTGAGATTTCTCATCATTCATTACAGGATAAGCCACTTGATGCCTGGACGAAACATATTGATGAGTTTGTCACTGAGTTTCTGAGACTCAAAGGGTGTAGTGGATTCACAATGCATTCCTGTGGGTCCTGTCAGACTGACCTTGATGTTTCCTTCAGATGCATTGAATGCGAGAATAGCCAGCTGTTATGCTGACATTGCATTGTTGCCCTCCATCAGCGGCACCCATTTCACCATCCCCAGGTAAGACATGGTCTTCTCGGTCTTTTCTTGTTTTGTTGATGTCGTTTTCTTAGTAGTGGAATGGGAAATTTTTTGAGTATAAGCCACTGGATGATATTGACCCCAGCTTTTCCATACAGCTTGGACATCCTGTAGGAGAGTCGTGCCCCATTCCTGAGACTGGTTTTGATGGGAAATTTGTCATGTTGGATGTTAGTGGCATTCACTCTGTTACCATCAAGTACTGTGCATGCCTGTTGAGGCAAGGCACCAGTCACATGGCCCAACTCTTATGCCATTGACTGTTTCTTGTGATGGTTTCTAATCCTGCAACAGTCGCCACATTTTGTGTTCTTCGACATTTTCAAATGTTGAGTTTTATGTTCAAGATATCGGCTATGGAGTACTACCAAACACTGGTCCATCTTACAAACAATACAGGCCTTCGCACAGTTCCAGTAAGTGAGGCCTCAGGCATCGGGTGCAAAAACTGATTATCTCTGTCAGGATCGGCAACGAGAGTTTCGCCGAATGATGTGTGAATCATGCCATGTCACACTTCTCAAGTGTTCAGGCTGTGGACACGATCCCAGAGGTGTCAAAGCAACCCAGCAAGGAGAATGTGCAGTTCTGTGCCCAGCCTGTCCACAACCTGGAGTTAACATTCCCAATGACTGGAGAGAGCAAACCCAGAAACGGTGTGAACGGCTCTTCATTATCTGTATTACAACTCTAATTTCCTATGTAGATGGCTGTATACTCTTTTTCTCGCAATGGATGCCTGCTTCAGAGTTCGCCATCTCAATGTCTAATCCGATTTGCATGATCCAGGCCTGAATCATGGCTATGCATACTTCATTGAGAACAAGGCCTTCCAAAAACATCTGAAGATGTACGATGGTATGCCGGAAGAACAACATTCTACGTGCAACAATTTTGATGCCATCAAGCTAGCAAATGTCCGAGGTGGATGAGGTATTGCTGCCAGTGGCATTGCGGCATGTGGATGTGCATGTCATGACATGCGAAGGCCAACATCGGTGGGAGATCTACAGAAAGGAGAGCGGTATGTTCATTCCAGTTCTATTTTAAATTACCAGGTTCATATTTGCTGATCTCGCAGATATATCAATATGGATTACATTTTTTTCAATAGCATGAATAACTGTGCACATGATGGCCTCGCATTGCTTCTCATTATCTTGGCATATGATATTGCTTGTCAATACATGGTCAATCTCTTCAAATGCATGTGACAATATCCGGAGAATCTTCAAATCCAACAAACAGAAGAAGAACTCGATGGCCTAGTGCCGAAATTCCATCTTCCAGGACATGTCAAGGACTGCCAGCTCAATTTTTCCTTCAACCTTACTCCACATGTTGGTCAGACAGATGGTGAAGCATCGGAATGGGGGTGGGCAGCAATTGATGCATTGGCATCTAGCACCAAGGAGATCGGTCCGGGTTCGCGGTGTGACACCCTTGATGATCAAAACTGGCAAAAGACAATCACAATAGGTCCATTGTAACCCCACCTCATTGCCGTTAGTGACTGACCAGACTTCCCAGTGCAATTCCTTTTTAATAAGTGGACACATGCAGTTGCTGAATGCCAAAGGCTGACAGAGGCCTTCGAAGATCTCTCAAATTCATGCCCCCCAGAGTCAATCGCATGCTGGGAGCAAATGGTGATGGGCTGGGAGCAAGACCATATGCAAATGAACCCATTTGCACCTACTGTACGACATGGGTGTATTACCTTCTCAAGAGCATCATATCGACATAGATTCTATTATACAGCATTAACAAGTATGGCTGTACATCATAAGCTAGCACAGGAAGACTCAACTTGCCAATCCAATGATGTTGAAGTCTTACACTCTGACGTGACACCCTCGCTATTGATCACTAGAGGTTTGGAGCTTGAAGAAGCCCAGTAAGTGATACATTCCTACCCAAGTAACCTGAACCTAACCACCAATAGGTGAAAACTCCGCTTTGATACAGATACTTTGTCCCAACATGCCACAGACCTCCAATCGTCGAAAATCTTGGAATGGGGCAATGCCTTATGACGAAGGATTTCGGCTTGGGCGGCTATCCAACACCTTTATATCCCATCCATTGCGGCTCTCCGGCTTAAAGATGAAGAGGCAGGTGGCGAGCTTTTGCTGCCGTTTGATATAAAGCTGTACCTGCCATCAGAGATGACAGATAAGGGATCTGTAAGCGAGTATCTGCAAGAATACAAGTGGTCGCTATGAGAGGTGCAAGCGCTTGACTCCCTTGCTTCATTGCGCCAACATGTTCTGTGCCACTCTCACCTGCTCTATGACAAAGCGGTTAATGTTTGTGGTCAACGGCAATCCCTACGGTCGTGGACAGCAATTCATGCCATTGACAATGCCATCGCCATGGATTGTACTCGGTATCGGAAAGCAAGGGGTGCACTCTAAGCACTTTCTACATTGCTGGTGAAACCAGCATCCTGGTCTACGATTTACAAACCGCTACAACAGAATGATGTTCGTGGCCTGGCAGTGGAAGAAAACAGAAGCACCCAAGGCACCCAGGTCATCTCGTGGATATGGAAGGTGCCAAGTTGGAAACGAAACGAATGTGAGGAGCTTGCTGATGGTCCATTTTTGGTAGATGACGTATTGTTGTATCTCAAATGTCCTCAGGTCTGCGGATCAAATGGTGCAAGGCCCATGCTCATGCACATCGATGGACAGAGGAGGTCGAATTGTTGGAGGAAGAAATGAGGCGCTGATGGTACTCAACCCGGAAACCCAAACAAAACCTACTAATGGCTTTGGATGGTATAACACAGGCCAGAGGAAGGGTGCGAGGTGGTACTAGATATCACCGCTGAGACCAAAGCATAATGTTTAGTGATGTGAAATGGTAAGGGCTGTGGATAATAGTCTGTATAGGCATACGAAGGTGTTCAAAAAAGGTTCGAAGAGGTTTGAAGATGTGCGAAATAGGTTCAAAAAAGGTTTGAAGAGGTTCGAAGTCATGCGAAGTAGTCCGAAGAAGTTCGAATAAGTTCGAAAAGGTTCGAGGTATATTGAAGAGCGAGTTTAACAAATGTAAAGTGTTTGTCGAATGGCGGTAGGTGATGGGCGATAAAACGGAGAGCGAATACAATAGTTTTGAGGAAGTTTGCGATATTTTGCAGAACTTTAGAGATATGACATGAAGATAAGACTAAAGAAAATGATTTTTAAATCTGATGATAGCGATAGGGTAACTGGTTCTCTTCCCCATTATTCTGTTGTTTTTGTCCCAGTATAGTAAGAGTTCTTGTCCTATTGATTTAATATATCATGAAACATAAAAACCACACTTATTGCATTCTAACTCTCTTGTAATCTCTCCTCGTGTCCGGTAGTGCTCTATATGTGGCGAGTTGGCTTGTTCCGAATGTGCAATGTGTATCGAAATTGTTTGAGGACAACTATATGGCAGCCAAAGTCATTCGAAGTACTGCAAAGTCATTTGAAATGTCGTGAAATGGTTCGAAAGCGTTCGAAATAGTTCGAAGTCATCCAAAATAGTGCGAAATAAGTCGAAAATAGTTCGAAGTCGATTTTGTAATGTTCGTAGTGGTTTGGAAGGTCTGTCATAGTGTGTCAATATGATTGGAAACTTTGCTCAGACCTTAGAGCATGCAGTGGACCTATCAGCGCATCGTGGCATTTTTCAAGTACTATGAGGGAAAGTGGCTATCGATAGCCCAAGAAGGACCTCCTCATGCAATGTTGAATGATGAAGGTTCCAACCATATGATGTTCGGCGAAAAGGATGAAGGTCAATGTGCCTACACATTCTGACAGGCTTCAATATGACAGGGCCTTTGGGAGCGTTGCGAGAAGTTGTGGGAAGCGGTACAGAACCCAGAGGTTGAGGATCGTGCCGACCGATGACGCTGTGCTTCCATCATTGAAAATCAATACAAGGATGCTATCAATCACGAGTAAGAGGTGGCTGCTGGAGAGCAGTGGGATTTGACAGAGGGATAGATTAGCATTAATACTGTGTAGTTCTATTGTGGACTCAGAATACAGCAACAATTAATCATTATTTTTCATGTATCAGCTCAATTTTACTGAATTTCCCAAAATGGCAATGCTGGATGAGGAAAGTGGCAGGATTGGGGGTCATGGTAAAGTTTTGATGGACAGGTGTGGCAACGAGCTTGATTCCTGAGCATGCTGACCAAAGGTGCTGAGATGAGTCAGCTGGTTGGGTTTCATGCATGGACTTTCAATACATGAGCCCACCTATGAGTTCAGTTGGGATTTAATAGGGTTTGTGCTACAAAGTTAGGTAGATCATTAATGGTCCCTACTGACTAGTAGTACATCTGATTCTGTATTCACATGGGCATTTGAGATTGTCAAGACAAAACTTTGTCAAGAAGTCGTAGCATTGACACAGCAGAAGAGTGGCTTACATTTCAATGCCTCTAAAACAACATCTGAATATCTAGAGGGTTCATTTATGCCAACAGTGGCCCGAAAGATCAAGGAGACTGCGCCATACTTGTGGACCCTTGTCAATGCACTGTTGGATGCAAATCCAGTGCGCCGACATGCAATGCCACCAAGTGAATCTCAGATCACAGAAGGAGAACTAGCAGCCCGGACAGAAGGTGATCCGGGTGAGATCGGAGGAGAAGATGAGGCTGACAACTCTGATGAAGATGAAGAAAACATGGGAGCCAACCCAAATGAAGTAAAAGCAAAGAAGTGTCATATCTGAGCAGCATCTTAAAATGGAGCACTACTCCTGATTGTATGTCATCTTTTGAACAATACATGCATGTTTATAACCTACACCATAAACAGAAAGCAGTTGTTTTGATCAGCATATTTGCGCAGAGTACAAAAGAGCAGTGTAACTATCTGCAAGGTGTCCTTGGCATATTCTACCACTCAACCTCCATTCCCAAAAAAGTAATCGAGACCCTTGCCCACACCGGCTTATCAATAAGCTTGACTTCAATTCATACTGCTGTAAAATCATTGTCGCAAGATGCTGCATGCAAGATTAAAGCAGCTGTGCATACCTTAACTATGGCATTGGCATACGACAATTTTGATATCAATTTTAAATCCTCCAAGCCCACCATGGAGTGCCCCTCTTCATTCGTCAGTGCAACATCTGCAATGGCAATTCCTCTATTTGCTGTGGGGAACTCCGAGGCTCTCCGATGCTCCCAACATTATTGGGAGAAAGATCCTAGAAATCCATCCCCATCAGTGCAGCCTATCAAGATTGATGCAGAGGATCTCAATAACTTTCATTTACATAGCTCATCCAGAAAGATTCCTGGTCAGAAACTCAGTCCACTACTGGCCAATTATGCTTGGCATATCCGTGACATCCTTGTTCGACGAGGAGAACACTTCAGTTTCCTGTCACAGCATCTGGCACAATCGACTTCCGTAAATCAAATTCTGCTTCACCAAACCATGCAAATACCTTGTCAGTCCATGAACATCAAAGAGTCAACCCCAGACGGAAATGTCGAAGTGCTTGAGTCTCTCCTATGCCAGGGTGGAATTGGGGAGCCAGAGGATAACAATTTCGATCTGGAGAAAGATGTCGACATGTCTGAGCACGTTCTACTTGTTCATGGAGATCTGTTGACAAAGGACCAGCTTGATACTCTTCAGGATTCCAGAAGTATCGAGGCAACACCAAAGCAGCATTTTCAATACATCATTTTCTTACCTGGCCTTTTCCATTTCAAAATGGCTTGTGCAGATGTGCTCTGGAGGACATGGGTGCAGTCAAAAGACTCGCAAATTGACAAGAACAGTCTGTTTCAACACGTAGGCATTCTCAGACCTGATGACACTGGAAAATTTGGAACGAACCCAGGTTTCTGTTGAATGCATGACATGATTCATCATAATATTTGGGCATCAATGTTGGATTGTTGGTGGCTGGAAGCAAAGGTTCAAGATTCCAATTGGGCTTCCCTCAAAGACTTTGCCAGGTCAAAACCAAGCTGGGATCTGATAGTGGAGATGTCAGAATCAATTGTTGAAAAGTATGTCGCAACAACACCAATCATCAGCAAGGCAAGAAATAAGACAAGGAAAGAACGGGACAAGATCTTCGAGAATCAAACTCTTCGCAATCACGATGAGCTTCTGTACCTTGAACTTAGTCATGCAACGAATGCTGGAGACATTGGAAGAGTAGAGGCAACCTTTCTATCATGGATCTATATGTTCAAAGCCACAGGAAAACACAAGTATGGCTCACAGATGCTTCAATTTATGATAAAGATGCGAGATGTGTATGATGTAGACCTACAGTGTGTGCATATTAGTGTTTATTGTGCAGCGACGTGATTTTCACTCACAGAAAAATCATACAGATGAATTGGCTGTGTAACCCAACCGGAAAACCTTATGCCTTTCGAGCCATTGATTGGTTAGTGGAAAGAAATAACTTGTACACCAAGGTAAGTTCATTATCAAAGATCACAAGGATTAAACTGGGCCAGAGTTGACACATCAGAAGGTTATATATGGTGGGACTGGGTCGAATCGAACTACTGAGCACATCATACAAGAATCGCCATTGATTGAGCTGTACCGTGACTGCCATGTCACTGTCGAAAATGGTTTTCATTTAAAACATCACACAATTCGGCACATGCATTCTGACATGACGAAAACACTGTGGAAATTATGCACAGAGATTATGCGGCATTCGGCTCATTCTTTCAAGGCTGGTCGATGCTCGAAGATGTGTGTCCCTGATCAGATAGCTGTCGCAATGGATACAATGCAAAAGAAAAAAGATACTACTGTCAATGAAGCTGAGGATGAGCAAGGAGAAGTTGATGGCATGGATTTGATGCATGATGACTGACCATCAAAACTTCTCTACTGAACTGTCAGATAAATCTACCAATTGCCTCCCATTTCCTCTCTCTCCTTTTGGCTTCCAATTTGGACACACTCTACTTGATGCTATAATAACATTTAGGGAAAGGGAAAATGAAATTATATGAAATATCATACCAATATGATCACTCACATCACAAGCCCTGCACTGACGGCTTTGCCTCCCACTGGAGGTACTTGCAGTAGTGCTGATAAGAGGATGTCTGGTTATCGAACCTGAAGGTGGGAGTAGTGCATTCTCATTGTTCTTCCTGATTAAAGCATCCTTCTTTGATTTCCACTGAGGACAATGCTTGTTGGAAGCTAATAGGGATTCTTGTCAAGGCAAAACGATACTAATTAGTGGATAACATACAAATATGGTTGTCTGCACCACAAGCTTTGCAACATCGGGACTTCTTTGAGCCAGGCTGGGGAATAATACCATCATTGACCTGTGGGAGAGTATTTAAGATGCCTTGAAGAGTTGGTCGTGAAGATGGTAGCAGTAAACATGGCAGTGCTAAATGTGGAGGTGACAGCAGCGGCGGTGGTGGTGGTGGTGGTGGTGGTGGTGCATAGATACTTGCTAATTCTATTATTGCAGGACTGTATCTTCCAGTGCCTCGCCAATCAGTTTGTTCAAGCAGTGATGGAATGTCTGATAGTTTCTTGTTGTGCGCAAGATCCACGATCCTGTTGAGGATGTCATCAGACATGATGTACTGCAGTCCAAAGAAATCATCGCCAGGGAATTCTGTTTCCATCTGTACAGTATGCCAATTGTTGATTCCTTTCTTCAATTTGAAGTCGTATGCCATCATCTGGTAGTCCTTGAACTTAAATTTTCATTTACTGCATGGCGGTTTAGGAGGTGGAGGTAGCAATGATAAGAAGGTAAATAGATTCGGCTTACAGCTGTCACAGCAGCCACCCTGTGACAGCTGCACAGCACAACACGTACAACATTGTTTGCACTCCCCAACTGCCAAATCCCTCAGAGATCACAAAAGTAAGTGGATAACATGTGCCTCTGACCTTTATTGTTACCAAAGTATTCATCACAGACTTTTCGCCGACAAATACCCCATGCTTTTGCATTGATGTACGTATTCATTACTTGAAACTCATATTTGTCTTCTGTCATTCCCACTGGTGATGGGATGAGCTGGGCAGCAACGACTGGAGTATTTTGCTGTACTTCTGTGGGAGCTGTTGCGCATGTACTGTCAGTGCCTCTGATGAGTTTGTTATTGACATCCATCTGATCAACATCACCACCATCATCACTACCGTCATCATCATCATCGTCGTCACCTTCGGAATCAGTCATGGCATTGTTCTGATTCACTATGAGTTGACTTGTTTTGGCTTTCTTTTGACTGCTCTTCCCCTGTGATTTTCTCCCTTGCTTCCATTTGCCAATCTTGCTTGTTGCTTTCTTCTTATGGTCGTCGAAGTACTTGGGTTCAACAAGGTAGATTGCAATTGCATTGATGCCTGATTTGCGTGTGCCACATCCCATCCACTGTGTTAGTGTACACAGTGATGGTTCATATTTCCATTGAATGACAATCTCAATATCAGGTATATCCAAACCCTATCAATTGTAGTAAGTCTTGAGACACTTGCATTGTATAAATTCTCGTACCATCCCTGCAGCATCTGTGCACATGATTCCCCAGATTTCACCTGTTTGTAGTTTTCGAATCGCATCCTCGTGGAACTCTGGGCTCATACCAGAGTGAAACCATACAATTTTTTCTTTTAAATGTGGCAGCAAGTTAACCCATTCCTTTTTAGCCATCTCCTCTGACTCGCATCACTTGTTGACAAACACCATGAACTTCTTTGGAGGCGCAACTCCATTAAGCTGCAAGACGTGTTTGAGATCAAGCATGCTCTTTGCATAATATTGCATTTTCTCAACCACAAAGCTGATATTGGGTCTGTCATTTGAGCGATGAATGATGGTAGTTTCATTGGGATGTAACATTAGCTTTGCCTTCATGTCATTGAGCACAAGCATTGGCATGGTGGCTGAAATGACATGGAATGGGATGTCAGATGGAATGAGCCACCGTAGCCAGCCAAGCTCGCTGTACTCTGGTCGGAAATCATTTCCCCATTGACTAATGCAGTGTGCTTCGTAAAATGTTATGTTGAAGAGTTTGGAAGTGAACTTTTTGAAATTCCAAAGGTTTCAAAACTGATCAGCTTTCATAATCTTCTCTGGACTGACAACAATGACATGATGCTTTCCAGCATCAATCTCCTGTGGACATAATTAAATTGTTATTCATCTGGAATAAGTCAAGAGAAAATGTAATGACACCTTGAAGAGTGCATCTGTTGCACTATCCCCTGTGATTTTCACAGCACTTATATCCAGTTTCTCAAGTTCAGTAACATTCTTATCACCTAAGATATTCAGGGCTGTTACAAAAATAATGATTCCATCATTATTGAAGAGCAGTGGTATCCAGAATGTCAAAGTCTTTCCAGACCCTGTAGGTGAGATAGTAACACAGTCCTTTTGTTCTAGCTGTGCTAGAGCAACACGGGCTTGGAAGATACATGGTAGGACTTTAAACTTCTTCTGGACCTCTGTGTGCAACTCAGCAAGTGAAGGGACAGTAAACTTTAGGCTGGACATTGGCGATGATGTCAGGGTTTCAAGATAGGCAAAGAAAATTCTCAAAATCAAAATGTGCCGAGGTGCTGACACAGCCACATTTACAAGTTTTGCCAGTCATTGAGGCGCGTTAATAGTGTGTTGAAGTTGTGGTCTTTGAAAATGTGAAAAAAAAAACTTTTACCACGCCTCACGAATGGCTTGGAGTCTGGCTAAACCCAAACTTTCATCGATGCCTCCATTAGCCGATTGGAGTGGGATGTGGATTGAAGGATCATAAGCGAGGCCAAGTTCATGGCAAATTTCTTCGGACATTGTGATAATTGAAGAAACGGGGTCTATGACACTTTTGACTGGATTCCCTCCATTAACATTCATGATAATTGACCTAATCGAATGGGATTCCTTTGCAGCGATGAAGGGTTCTGGAATATCGCCAGGTCGAAGACTGTTAATATAAGTTTTGAATGAATCATTGATTATGAAAATCTCATCATTAAGCAGATTCGTGGCATTATCTCCTTCGGACTGCTGAATTCGATGTGGAGTGACCTGTTCCTTCCATTTTGTATAAACTTTGAAAGATAGAGACAACAATTTCTCGGGGGTTAGTGTGATAATTGGCATCTTCAACATCTTCCATGATTTTATCCTTTTGAATCAGGGCTTGGGTATGGTGTGAAGGACCATCTTTGGCTTTACCTTTTGCAGTTGATCCAAAGTTTCATTCGTGTGGTGGTAAGTATGAATTTTCTTTTGCAGCAGCGTAAGGATGAAAGATGGGCTGTGAAGTTGTTTCTGAAGTCGAAGATGATGCCAAAGTCGAGGTCAGTAGGTTTGTTGCCATAGACGAGATGGATGACATGGGTACTTGTGGAGTCGATTGTTCGACTGCTGCAGTGTTTGGGGAAACCAAAGGTCAAGAGACAGGGACTGTTGGTATGCTCAAATTAGTCTTAGCAAAGGCCCTACCACTTTGCAAGGCATATATCTCTTGTTCGAGCTTTGCAATGCGATCTTTGGGTGTCGTGGATTGTTCTGAAACCTGGTAGATGCCTCTAGGTGGTGTCGAAGCTGCCATTGAGGATGTGATGTTGTACATTAGTAATGACACAGTTGTAGTCAAGGCATTTCATCGAGTCCATTCATCGATTCTGTCTTTGATAAAGTGACCAGGAATGTTTTGAGGGGTGAACCATCCATTTGGAAGGATGATTTTTCCTTCGTTGTTCTTTTTACACTTTCCTTCATTGATATAGGACTGGCAAACCAAGCAGTTGCTAATGAAATGACCAGTGAGTCCACAAAAGACACAAACTAAAATTTGGAGCTGGTCCGAGCAAAATCCACTGTTAGTTTGAGGAGGATTAGTGGGTTTCAAACCTGCTAGAGCCATGACGTGTGGTTGCAAATTTTTCGAGAATCGCCAATAAGTCTTCCAATTTGATCTGTGTTGAAGATGTCAAAGTCGATGCCGAGGGTTCTGAAGACTGTAATGATGTTGAATTTGAACTAATTGACCCTGCTAAAATGAATTTTGCTGCCACATGAATGTCCTCAAGTGAGTAGGCATCATCCGGATAGTGCTCGGAAAATTTTAGTTTGAGTTGTCATGCAATTTGTGACCATAAACCCAGCTGAAAACCTTGAACAAACGCTCTACTTTGTTCTGCCTCCGAAATTCGGCCTTTAGAGAGTAGGAACTTCGTAATGTTGTAGAACGACCTGTAATATAATCCTAAGTCGCTCACCTTAAAGATACCCATCTGAAGTTGTTCGCCAACGAGTTTGTCCATGTCCAAAATTGACCATTCGATCATCTTCAGAACCAGGATATAGTCTGTGGATTGCGAGGCAAAAATCTTGAAATGAAATATTGGTTTCATATTCGGGAATTGATTTCCAGAGTTCGGATGTATTGATATCGATATATCGACAGGTGTGCTTCTTCATCAGTTCTGGATCTGTAACATTACAGTCAATAAAGAGTATTTTGAGCTTGTTAAAGTATTGACATAGCTCTCAAGATTGAGTAGGGTCAAATTTAGGTGCTGTGGAATGTCCACGAGCTGGCATTGTTGATTGCGTGGCCATAGATGTATCTATTTGAGGAGTTAGAACCTGAGTGAAAGATGCTAGATATGTTGAAGTGGCTGGAATAATGAATGATGTAGTAGATGATGAGGAAGAAGAGGAAGACAAGGTTGGAGATGAGGAAATAGGTGAAGGAAACAGATGACAATGTGTAGATTTGGTATCAGAGACAGGAATGAGAATATCCCCCAATTGTTCGAGAGATTCGAAGGCATGGTGAGTCTTGATTCTAAGGTTTCAAGCTTGGGTTAGCCTAAGCCAGGAGATTTGAGGTGGATTAGGCAATGAAATGATTTAGAAACCCCTTGTGGTGGGCTCCAAATGATGATACTCAGCCCAAAAACCCAAACAAAACCTACTAAATGGCTTCAGATGGTATAACACGAGTCAGAGGAAGGGTGTGAGTTGGTACTAAATATCACTGCTAATTTCCAAACATTGTTTTTAGTGAATAGTCTGTAAGAGCATATGAAGAAGTTCGAAATAGTTCGAAACAGTTCAAATAAGTTCAAAGATGTGTGAAGTAGTTCAAATAAGTTCAAAGAGGTTCAAGGTATATTGAGGAATGAGTTTAGAGAATGTGATGTGTTTTTCGAATGGCAATAGGCGATGGGCGATGAAAAGAGGAGCGAATATGATAGTTTCAAAGAAGTTCACAATATTTCGCAGAACTTAGAGATATGACACAAAGATAAGACTCAAGAGAACAACTCTTAAATCAGACAATGAGTGAGAGGGTAACTTATGCTCTGTCCCCCATTGGTATTCTCTTTTTTTGTTCTAAGTAACTAATACAAGTATATATACAATTTGAAGAAATAGTACTAAAAAGGAAATAAGAACATGTGTAAAACATGAGGCAATATATCAAACAATAAGGACTTGTAGATATAAAACAAATGAAAAATGATAAATAACTGAAACGTATAGTGTTCCCATATAGTAAAAGTACTTATCTTTTGCTTTAATATATCAATGAAACATAAAAATGCACTTATTGCATCCTAAGTCTCTCATAGTCTCTCCTCGTGTCTGGTAGTGCTTGATATGCAACTAAATGGTTGGTTCTGGATGTGGAGCATATATCTAAAGTATTTTAAAAGAGCTATACAGTGGCCAATATCGTTCGAAATGCTGCAAAGTCATTCAAAGTGTCGCGAAATTGTTTGAAGTCATTTGAAGTTGTCCAAAATAGTGTGAAATAATTCGAGAAGTGTTTGAAGTCAATTTCGTGCTGTTTGTAGTGATTCGGATTGCATGTTGTGATGTATAGATATGATTAGATCCTTTTACAGACCTCATAGTGTGCAATGGATCTATCAGAAAATTGATGAGGGATGTGTGAATAGTCTGTAAGAGCATACAAAGTTGTTTGAATGAGTTCAAAATAGATTCGAAGATGTGCGAAATAGTTTGAAGTAGGCTCAAAGAAGTTTGAAAAGGTTTGAAGTGAGTTCAAGGAAGTTCATAGATGTTGGATTAATGTCGAGGTATGTCGAAAGGCAGATATAACAAATAAGGAGTGTTTGTCGAGAGGTGATAGGTGATGTGCAATAGGTCGAAGGCGAGTATGAAAGTTCAAAGGAGTTCGCAATATTTCACAGAACTTAGAGATATGACCTGAAGATAAAACTCAGGAGAACGACTCTTAAGTCAGATGATAAGTGAGTGGGTAGCTTCATCTCTGTTCCCTGTTGCTTGGCTTCTTATCATTCTAAGTAACTAATACAAGTCTACATACAAATTGAAGAGATAGTACTAAAAAGAAAATAATAACATGTGTAAAACATGAGGCAATAAATACAACAACAAGGATTTTGTAATTCATAAAACAAATGAGAAATGATAATAAGTGAAACATACATTGTCCCAGTATAGTAAGAGTTCTTGTTCTATTGCTTTAATATATCAATGAAATATAAAACCACACTTATCATATTCTAAATCTCTTGTAGTCTTTCCTTGTGTCCAGTGGCACTTGATATGCGATGAAATGGTTTGTCCTGGATGTGCAGCATGTATTGAAAGTGTTTTAAAACAACTATATGGCAGCCGATGTTGTTTGAAATGCTGCGAAGTCATTCGAAGGGTCATGAAATGTTGCAAAATAGTTCGAAATAGTTTGAAGTCATCTGAAATAGTGCAAAATAGTTCGAAAAGTGTTCAAAGTCAATTTTGTGGTATTTGTAGTAATTCAGAGTGCATGTCACAATTTGTAGATATGATTAGATCCTTCTCCAGACCTTATGGCGCATAGTGGACCTATCAGTGGACAGATAGAGAATCCAGAGGATCTTCCCCCCCCCCTCATAGTTCATAGTTCATTCAGCATTGCACATACTCTGTGCACCAGCGTCTAGTCCATGTGCCTTTATAGTGCACCCTTCATATAGCTGCATTTGCATATCGTTTGCATCCCCTCAGCATATTGCCACATTTTGTCCCTTCGTTGCATCCTTGTCTTCATTTGTGCACTCTTTATATAGCCACGTTTGTGCATTTGATTGTATAGCTGCATTTTGTGCACTGTTTGCACATTTTTCCACCAGTTGTGCTCACATCCAGCTTGCATCCCTAGCTTGTGTGTCATCCTTGCAGCACACTCCAGTGCTGTCCTTGTCCCACTACACCTCCCACTTTCGTCTCCCTTGTCATTGTGCATTTTTGCACTCCCATTGCATGTTTTTGCCCCTTCACATTGCACACTTCTTCGCCATTGTGCATACCTTCCTTTTTGTGTACACAGCTAGTGTGCACATTGAAAACCATTGTACCAGCCTCTCCATAGTCTCTGCACTGTTAAGGATGATCTGAGACCCCGAGCACATCTGCAGCTGTAGGTTTGGTGTTCACCCCTTCTGTTGAGACTCTGCGCCAAGTACCAACTGAACACATCAGTGTCTTTAAACACAACCTTGGGTCTCAGCAGTGATATTTAGTACCAACTTGCACCCTTTTTCTAGCCTGTGTTATACTTTCTAAGCCTTTTAACAGGTTTTTGTTAGGTTTCCAGGCTCCTGAAGAACAGCAGCACTACACTGTTCAAGATCCTGCTGAATCACAGTAAGTCTGTAAATGGCATTTTCAAGGACTTTTTGAGGTTGTGTCTGCCCAGCCACAAGCCATGATGTGAATTGCTCATAGATGCTTTCAAGGTAAGTGGATTGACTGACACTAACAACCTGATCCCAAGTCCTCCACCCATTGAATGGAATAATTGATCCATTCTTTAAGATGGGACTAACTGGGAACTTTGCATGAACCAAACCATCCACAATGAAATCAACACAATGCACTGGCCATATTTATCTGGTGCTTCACATTTTTTGGGGGTGTCAGCAGCCAGAAGCGCTGGCTTGAGGCTAAAACATGAGGTACAATAGTATAATAGAAGCAATCTATGTAGAAAGAGTACACTTACATTGTATTCTGTTACTGAAGTGCTAGCCTGTTCCATCACCATGAATACAGTATTGCCTCTTTATTCCTAGGCAAATCAGCCCAATACAGATAGCTTTTGAACTTTTAAATACTTTTCATAGTGCCGCTTGCTCTTCAGTTGATTTGCAGCTTTTTTTTCTTGTGGTGTCTTGTAACAGTGGGGAAAAGGTATGAGATGATGTGTATTGATGCAAACTTAAGTACAAATCTTTGCTCGATCATTGTATGCCTGGTCTGACCACTTCATTAAGTTCATTACTCCCTGTCTAAGGTCCAATGTTTTCTCTCAGTCCTTTGTCAAGGCCATATATACACATCTGCATACCTGAAATATTCCTGTATGTTCCAACAAATAAGCATTGATCCTAGTTGAGTCTGAACATCATCTTTTTGCTTGCATTTGTCATCCATATTTGTTAGTCAATTTCATTGCACACAACTACAAGGTAGAACATATGTAAAAACTAGATATTGTTTGATGATGAAGTAATGTACTAGATAATAGATAATGTTTCCACATGAGCTTGTTCCCTTGAGCATGAACTTATGAGCATTCAATGCACAACACAATAGACTCACTCTCATATCAGCTATCGGGGATGCCTGGCAATCAGCCCCTTCCAGACAACCCACTTCCACTTCAGACCATACTGATATGCTGCTCTATGCTGCTGCTCATCACCATTGCCCACCGATAAAACAGGTGGGGGCTCTGTAGTTGCAGGAGAAGTAGCTGTTGCAATGCATGTGGAACATTCCCCAGGGGGACTGCATCGCCATTGGTGAGCACCTGCCTCCAGGCTGCAATGGCAGCTACTAACACTAGGAATCTTCAGACATGGGCTCTCTTGACATCACAGACATTATCTATGACATCCACTACCTGAGAATAGATGCCTGGAACTATGCCTCGAATGACCACACAATAGACTATGCTATTGTACTGGTTTATTAAAATTTTTGTGAGCATTTTTCAAGGTCCTATCAGGTACTTTAATATATCAGATATACAGTGGCTCACAAAACTGTTCCAATGTTTAGTTGTTTTGGACAGATGGTTTTGGTGCAGAGTGATGACATAATCCCTGGTCTTGGCACTCCTGTCCAACACACTATATTATCTTGGCTTTCTAAAACATTTTAAGTCATGTGATTTGGATAAATACTCATGGAGTAATGAGCAAAACCAAGTTGTGACTCATTGGGACAGTTTTGTGAGCATCTATTATTTCCACTTTTGCAGCTGAAATAATGCTTTAAGTGACTGTGAGAACCATAAACAATGTCATGTGACACTATTTGTATTAGTTTGACATGTTGAAATTCAATTTGACCTCTTACCACCACCATGAAAGCCACTTCTACTGCCAACTGTGCTTCTGTCATCTCTTTGCTTGAACAGGGATATTCTGTCAGAGATATTGAGAGAAAGACTGGTCTGGAGAAGTCTACTGTGGGTAGAATCAAGAAACATATGGACACAAACAAAGAAAACAATTTTGGTGGACATCCTTCCAAGCTTTCTGCTCGTGACAAAACATTCATTATTCATCAAATTCAATCAGGGAAGCTGGACACCGCTGTTTAGGCTACTCATTTTATTAATTCTACTATTCCACACCCTGTCCCCCCACAAACAGTCAGATGGGCACTTCAGGAGAGTGGTTTCCACTCTGCCACAAAGAAGAAAGTACCCATGTTGAAGAAGACTCATTGTCAGAGGCAGCTGGAGTTTGCACAACGGCATGAAAACTGGACAGTAGCTGATTGGAAAAGGGTCTTGTAGACAGATAAAACCAAGATAAACAGGATTGGGTCAGATGGGAAGGTGTATATATGGAAACAAAGGGGGGAATCCATCTCAGATCGCACCACCTCACTAACAGTAAAGCATGGAGGGGGGAATAATCTTACGGTATGGGGGTGTATAGATTGGAATGGTGTGGGGATGCTTATAGAGGTTGAGGAAAAGATGGATGCTGTCCAGTATTGTCAGATTTTGGATGATGGGGTGGTGGAAAACTTTGAAAAGCTGGAGATGGAGGAGGGTGAGTGGTACTTTCAGCAGGACAATGACCCTAAACACACATCTCAGAAGGCCACACAATGGTTTGAAGACATTGAACACCTCTGGGAACATCTCAAACAACAACTTCGCAAGCATAAAACTCCACCCAAAGGAGCACATGAATTGTGAAACAGATTGGTTGATGAGTGGAATGGAATTCCACCAGAGGTATGTCAAGGCCTCATAGAAAGTATGCTTAGGTGCATACAGGCAGTTATCAAGGCAGGTGGGGGTCATACCATGTACTAGACATCAAAATAATAGATGCTCACAAAACTGTCCCAATGAGTCCCAACTTGGTTTGGCTTATTACTCCATGAGTTTTTATCCAAATAACATGACCCAAGGTGTTTTAGAAAGCTGGGACAATGTAGTTTATGGGACATGAGTGCCAAAACCCTAGATTATGTCATCACTCCACACCAAGTGCATCTGTCAAAAATGACCAAACATTGGAACAGTTTTGTGAGCCACTGTATCAAGTTAATGTGCAGCACAAAAAACAAAAAACCCTGTTGGATAATGGTTCTCAAACCTGAACCTGAATTTGAATTGAGAAGGTATGCAGGTGTGGTCTGACACCAACAATAGACACAGTTGATAATCAAGGAAATACGTATTCACACAGGTCATATTCCTGTATTCTCCATTACCCATTCCTTTGCAACATGGCATGGATTTCCAAGGCCAAGAATGGAGATGGCCTCAGGCCACAGGGCTTACAGAACACATTCAGCAGCATAGAACTGGAGTTTCTTGAGTTGTATAAAGATTGCTTCATTGATTCTACAGATTGTGGGGCATTCGACACATTGGTAGCCAAAGCATTCATCTAGTGGTTTGGATATAACCTAGCTATTGAGGACAACCCAGAGCCAGATGATGACAACAATGAGTATACCCCAGATGATATTAATCCCTCACTACCTGTGGATGAGCAGAACCTAGAGTCTGACCAGCGGAACCAGTTCTACTATGAGCTTCATGAAGTAGGGAACATATTGCATGAATGTGCTGTGGAAACTTACTATTTCTTGCTTTAGGAGCTTGGCTGCTGGTATCAGTACCGCTACACTGCTAGGAGCACCAACCAATCCTATATCAACAATATTATTAGTCACATCATGTCGATGAGCCTGTTCCACCCTAGAAAAAAAACTGTCATTGGCATGTATGGTGATTTCTATAAGATAAAGCTCAAATCAACATTTGACCCACTCTGAGAATCTATAAAAGACTCTATGAAGCCTCAAGAGCAACTTCAAATGTGGAACAAGCATGTGAGAGACTCCTGGGAGAAGGAAACCTCAGAGGTTCAGGATGCTGTTATGAACCAGACAGATGAAGAAAATGAGAATGCAATGGCAGAGTGGAAGAAGAAGGTGTCATTTGCAGGTTCACCTGAAGATCTTGATCAGAATGTATGTCAGAGATACCATGCCGCAATAAAATATAGACTAACCTTCAGATGGCCAGGGCTTGGACAACTTCTGAACAGGTGCTCCCATCTTTTGCTGATGTGATGTATGAGTGGTTGGATGCAAATATTGTCATACTGGCCATCATGCCACTTGGAGCATCAAACAGCAAAATCATAATAAAATCATGAGTAATATCCATGTTTCAGTAGACATTTGACTCAACCTTACTCCAGAGTTCAGTCCAACATATCGAAGGGATGACCAAGAAGCTCTTGCCTCAGTTCAATCCTAAAGGGTGGGGAACATTACAGGACATGATGCTGGAATATGGAAAGGCATATTTCTGTGAGTCAGTTGGACTTCTCATGCACAAAATAGCTCACCTAACATTCCTCAATCACACCAGTGCAAGAAGAATGTACTTGTCATGTTGTTAAGGGCTCAGACACATTGGATTCTACAGGAAAAGAAGATGAAGGGGTCAGCAACAAGTGTAGTTTGGGTGGGACCAACAATAATTCATCATCAGGGAAGGCCAGTAAATTTGTTGACAAGCCTAATGATGCAGCCAACATCCAACATCTGATTGGAGATAGTGAGGGTAAGTCTTGTCTTTGATTCAAGGAGTTATTGTTGTTACGAAAAGGCACGGGAATTCAATTTTTCTTTTGTTCCTATTGTTCTGCTGACCGTACTGTGGACGCCCCTCTTTCTATTGTCTTTTTGTCCTTATTGTCTCTATTGTTCTCTTAGCATGACTCGTATCTACAATCTACGCTTGTACTATTTAAACGATGAATGCAGGACTGGTCAACTCAGCTTGACCTAGTCTTTCCTACACTCCTAACAAGTACGATCTAAGTCTCTTGCTCAAACTGTTGCTCACGAGCTTCGGCGATCTGAACCTCTGTTGAATGTCGACACTTACGAGTGTCAACTTACATTTGATTTAGGAGTATTGACCATAACAATTGTGCTGACCAAGCTGTGATGCCATCTCTGGAGAGTCAGACCTCCCCTCCCAATTATATGCATTCAACCCTACTTCAACTCTTTTGATGGATTCATCTTTTGGCATCCAATACAACAATCAAGGCTTAGGCAACTGGAGCAACATTAATTGGGATACTTCTCAAGTGGTTAATGGGTGGCAGGTGCAAGGGAATGTGCCAAGTGATTCCTAGTTTGATGGCATCCTCAACTCTCTTCTGAATGTTGGTCTACAAAATGCTAATCCAACCAGGAGGCCCCACAGCGAGCATCCACCATTGCCCAAGCAACTTCCCAAGGGCCACCAGTCTCAATGTCAGTGCAAGGCATGCCAACAATGGAGATGAATGGTTTCTTATCAATAGCGCCACCACTGTCAGTGGTCCAGAGCCCAGCCATGGTCAATCCTTTCTTGTTCCTACCATTGTTAAATACTGATGCCTCAGAACTTCACTCACAGGATGTGTATTCACCCTTGCTCTTGCCACCAGGTGTCGTTCCCATCAGCAGCATTAACACCCCTCCCTCTGCTCCTCTTATGTGAGCCATTGTTTCACAGGCTATGCCTCCACTCACATCCACCCCTGCCCAACTGCCTGTCATTCCCATTGGTGGCATTAACTCCCCTCCCTCCATTAACCCCTCTTCCTCCACTCCTCTTTCAGGGACCATCTTTCCACAGGTTTTACCTCTGCTTGCATCTATCCTTGCCCAGGAACATCCTCAGCTGCCCAGCAAAACTACCCCATTACCTGCCAACCTATCACTTGGTTTGCTGGATGGAAAGGAGAATGAAGCTATTGGAGATGGGGGGAAAGATGGTGGAAAGTCACAGGCAGGTAATTCTGGGAATACAAGAGGAGGCACAAGGAAGAGAAAAGTGGATGATGCTTTGGTAGGCATGAAAGACAATGCCACATCAAAGTCAAGGAGGAAGCATAACAGCAAGACCACAGGAGAGACAGCTATGACAGCTACTGCAGAAGGGAGCAAGGCTGATATGCTAGCAAGGGAGGCAAAAGCCAATTGCAATTGAAAGGGCCATGGTTAGTGATGATGATGTAATGGGAAGTCCTGAGAAGAGTTTCAAAGTCATAACACATCTGAAGGTCATGCATTATAATGCAGCAGGTGAGCAGAGGGGGAGTAAAAATCAAACACATTATAATGGGAGGTCAAGGGGCTAAATTGCCATGGAGGGAGTGTTACATCATGATGTTATAACTGAAGGTATTTCAGTGAGTTTCAAAGTTATAATGCATAGGAATCACTACCTAAAGGAGGCATTATAATGCCTGGGTACTAGTAGGGGAAACTGAATGCAGGCATATATGTCATTTTTGTGCAAAATGTAGCTCTAATTAGAATAAAACCTCATGCAAAACACCCTATAATTTACTCTAATTAGATGCCACTTCACACATACCAAATTTTGCAAAACCACTCACATTGCCCTTCCATCCAAAAATGGAAGGAGCTAAGCTTTGCAGAAAACATTTCACTATGTCAGAATGGCTCCAATTTTATTTCTGAGCCTCGAGCCCTTCAATTTCATGTCTCAAATTGAAACATTCCCTATAGACAGGCCGAGCTAGTTGAGTGCCAAGCAAATTGATCAGCACATCAAAGTGATCCAATGGCAAGGGTATTTGTTGATTTTTCTCATGCGGGGCATAGGCATATTGGAATAGGTTAAACAGCACCCCCATCAACCCAGAGGGCTAGACAGGGGTGCCCAAATTCACATTGTATTCTTGAGGTATGCCTACAGGCTATAAGAAATTGCTGGGGGGAGGTACAAAGTTCTTCATAAGGTAGGTAGTTGTCCATTGCTCAGAAGGAAGAAAGTAAAAGAAAAGATGAGGTGTACGATGTGAGGAGCATGGATATGAATCTGGGAAGCTCACATTTGTCCCCATCTGTTGCTCACACATGAAGCATCACCTGTAACAATACTGGGAGCTTATGAATATAAATCTGCCAGGCCTCTGATGCCCAACGCCCAATTCCCTGAATGATGTGGGGGGCTACTCCATTCTCTGCCAAGGATGCCCCCCCACTCTCATTGACTGGCCTCCAACGTCCTTTCCAAAAAAGAGGTGCAGGTGCCACATGAAGAAAGATCTGGTCAATACTTCCCCATTTGATTTCAGCCATAGTGTGAATGAGAAAGGGAATCGCTGGTCATGAGAGCACAAGTATCTGGTGAATAGCACCATCGGATCACAAGGAAAAGGGTTTTGACACAGGATGATGATGTTTCCTTCAAAGAACTTGTCAGCCTTGTGGCCAGGCAAGAAAAACTGGAAAAAAGAGTCATTTATGATGACTGAATTATGCTTTGACAGCTTCCAGGGATCTCTTAGGTCCCTCTCTTCAGGACAAGTCAGTTCACCCAAATGTATCAGAGCAAAGAAGCCAATACAAAGTTGGGTGCAAAACAGAAGGTCATTATGAGTTGGGTTTTGGGAGTAGCTCATGCATACGCTGTTCAGGTCTTCGACCCAAAGGGCTCATTTTCAAGTCATCGGGGACCCCCTTAACCATTTGCAGCCTTTCAAAGTATGATGCATGAGTTGTGATGTTCTGGCTTCTCTAATGTGTGGGAAATATGGTTCCAATTGTTGGCAAATACCTGAATGGTACGTGTTGACAGAGTCGGGCTTGATGTGATGTGACATATAAACTGTGAAGATGCTGAGTGTGTCAGGTGTCAGTTCCATGGGCATGTTGTGCATGCATACAAAAGACAGGTAGGAGTTTAAAGCAGATCCATAATTTTTCCAGGTGCTCACATCAATCACCTGCCCTAGAGGGATTGCTTGCTCCCAAACTAGGTGTTCGCACATCCATGGCTCCCATGTTGGTTGCCAGGCATGCACATAGGACATAATAATTTTTTGACTGCCTCCAGAGTCATGTGGTGTGGGGGTTGAAATGACGAGAGCTGTAAATTGGGCACCAGCTTCAGTGCCTTCTCAAAGTTGCATCATGAAATTGCATCCACCACTTCATTTTCTGCACCTGGAATGTGCAGAACACATAACTCAAGTTTGTTACTGATGCATGTGTCCATGCAGAAACATAGTAGTGGGTTGAAAATGGGTTGGCACTTCAGAGAGTTGAAAATGTCCATGGTATTCATGCTGTCCATATATAGCACAACTTTTGAGTGATGCATTCCCCTCTCGTTCAGGTTGTCAATTGCACTGGTCACTGCAAGTGTTTCATAGAAAAAGATTGTTTCCCCAGTCAGAGGCACAGGAATGGCAAAGTAAAATCCCTGACAATGGTTAGGGTACCAGAAAGTGAGTCCCTGCAGGCAGGCATCACAGAATATTACTTCATCCACGTCATCTGCATTCCAGGTTACCATAGACAGTAACCTGACTCCCAGTGAGTTTTGGAGGAGTTGCATCACCCACTGTAAGTCTGAGCAAACTTTGTTGTTTACCCAGATTTTCCTTAGCGATTAGTCCTTCCTAGTGATTTCTGGGTACAAGTTGTTGAGAGCTGAACAGATCATTGGAAAGACATTGAAGCTCCAATTCATCCACCCTGCTAAACTCTGCCATCGATGCAAAGTCCAGGAAGCCCCCTTTTTCTTCACCATGCATGCTGTGAAAGCTTCAAGTTCTAGCAGAAGGTCCTTTAGTGCTGGTGCAGGGAGTGTGAGGGTCAGGCTGTTAGCATTAACTTTGATTCCAATGATTGTCAATCTTACCCTGGACAGTTGTTTGTATTGCTCATGTGGGATCCCTAATTTTTCCCATAGGGACAGAAGTTTGACTTGGTTCCTCTGCATGAATCTTTTGTAGTGATGATACCATAAGACATTCCCTTCCACGTCAATTCTGAATGAGTCATCCATGTATGTCCAGAGGTCTTCGATCATGCAGACTCTCTTGGTGATCTGAGTCACCAGCCCATCAAATGAAATGTAGATGCCAGCTGATCCTCGCCCACCAAAGCAATTGTTCCTGTTGAGGTCTTGCTCTCTGTCGATTGTGATTACTTGTTTGATCTGCCATAGTGGGTGCATAGGTAATAGTCTGTAGGCCTCCACAACATCTGATTTGTAGAGAACAAACATTTGATCAGGCTTGGCTTGATGACATGTGAGCAAACCCTCCCCCAAGTGCTGCATGTTGTCCAAGGAGAAGCCCTTGACACCATTGCACTTGATCATAGAATTTGGTGAGTAGGGTCCAGTACTTTGATTGATCACCATTCATAATTTCCCTGAGTGTGGTTTTGGGACTATGTGAATAGGCAAAGCATGCATGCCCAGCAGGAGATCCCAACCAAAAGGCCCAGAGAATCTGCCTTTTGAGCATTCATATTGAGCTTGATGGTATTAGTAGCATCATGTTGTCTAGTTCTTTTTTGGGAACTGTTGGTCAGGGCTTTGCAGTCTTGGTCCAGTCAGCAAGGCATGGAGGAGCAGATACATTACCAAAGTTTGCATCCTCCTCATTGCTCCACAAGTTGTACTGGAGGTACTTGGGCCACATTCCATAGGCAACATCAATTCGGCTGAGTGCAGCTACTTTGTCTGTGACCTGATTGCTTGCATTTGGGGCATGTGTGCTGGTATTTGCAGGAACTGGCTGAATGGCGGCAACCTTCTGTGGTATTAAACTGCCTGCATGCTTCAGTTGTGCAATCTTTGGGACGGTCTCCAACTGCAAGATTTGTTGTGGATCCACCCTGGATTCCGTCTGGAAGGAGGTAGGTGGAGTATAGATAGGTGGATTTCTCTTGGTCAGTGAGAAGGATTGATTGACCCCCTCCAACCATTGCTCTGACCACTTTGTCGAAAGCAATAAGTGTGTGGTGAGCCCCAAGCTGTTTGGCTGAGAATTCTGATGCCATGTAGTCTCCCCATTCTCAGAGTTCCTTGCTTCAGTGCAGAAAGGTGAAAATGACTGCTTTGGAGGCTGTGTGCCATAGTCCAATCCCCACTCATTTGGACCTTTCTAGCAGGATCTGCCTTTCCAAGAGAGATTTCTGTTCCACTGATGTGTCCCACATTCTCTTTAGGAGGGGCAATGTGGTGGAGGTTACTGAATACGATGTCGAGACTAATTGCTTCACCTTTGAAGACATGTTTCCATTTAGACTCTGGGAATCCTTGTGGAGTGGTGGATGGTCAACAGATTTCTCTCTCAGCAAAACTGAAGTCTCTTTGGAAAATGGCAAGGGTCTCTCACATTTTTCTTCGATTCTCATTGACCGCTCTGGCCTCTGCCATAATCTCTGCAGAGTACCATGGAAGTTGTGATTGAAAGATGCACTTCTTTTTGTTGGATTCCCAATCTCCCCCCCCCCAGACAATGTGTCACTGCCAGTGCTAGAGGTGGATGAGAGACTCTGGCATCTCTTGTTGTGAAGGAGCTTGTGGCAGATGTGTTGAAGGATCTCCTCTGCCTTTTCCTCTCGCAATCTTCTAGTACGTGCTTCAACTTCATGTCCCCCCAGACTGATGCTACCTCCTCTTTCACCTGACTGGTTTTGTCCATCACTTGCTTCCAAACCTCGCTGCTCCACGTTTTTGTGCTTTGAGGTGATGATGTTGACATACAGGGTGTACTCTCCGATTGTAGCTCATCTGTCAGGTTCCTTGAGTCCCGTGTCATGTAGTGTGGTAAGGATTTGGTATAAGGTTTCCATTCATGACAATTTTTCCTTCCTAAAAGCCTCGATGTGGTCATCCAACTTCAATACGACATCGGCTCAGAATGTGTCATCTTCAAATTCAAGGTCCCCCAACCCTGCTGGTCTACTGATGGCCGGAACTCTTCTTCGTTGCTCAAGTGTTCCAACAATGACAGTTTTTATTGACGGTACCTCCCCTATTCTCGTTATCAGGGGTCGTTTCAGTGCCGAGTGTTTGCATAGATGGGTGGTTCGAAGCGCTTTCTCTAATCAGATTTCCGATGGATGCAAAATTTCTGGTGGTTGTACCATTTCCAGTGGTAGTCTGGTCCCCCATTGGGGTGACGATTTGGCCAAGATAGGAGGCATGTCCATCACCAGTCATGAGTGAAACAATGTTTATAATGATAAAAGATCAAAAATACATGAGCAAGTATTGAGTGGTAAAGACACTGAGAGAGAGTGAGAGAGTCAGAGAGAATACTAACAAGCAAGGAACCCTTACCTAGGAGAGAGTCAGAGTCAGAGAGGATCTAAGACAAAGTTAGACTTTGCAGCTCGCACTATTGGGCCCCATTGCAAGAAGAGGTCCAGCGTACATGGAAATGGGGTAAAACACCATGTGGGCTGTGCGTGTGGGTGAGATGGTGGGTGAGACAAAACCAGCTGCAATTGCAATCGAAAGGGCCACGGTTAGTGATGATGATGTAATGGGAAGTGCTGAGAAGAGTTTTGAAGTCATAACACATCCGAAGGTCACGCGTTATAATGCAGCAGGTGAGCAGGGGGGGTGTAAAAATCAAACACATTATAATGGGAGGTCAAGGGGCTAAATTGCCATGGAGGGAGTGTTACATCATGATGTTATAACTGAAGGTATTTCGGTGAGTTTCAAAGTTATAACGCATAGGAATCACTACCTAAAGGAGGCATTATAACACCTGGGTACTAGTAGGGGAAACTGAACGACGTTATAATCGGAAGGAATCATTGTTGGAATGGACGCATTATAACGCCTGGATTGATGGGGTACCAGTAGGGGAAATTGAATCACGTTATAATTGGAAGGAATCACCGTTGGAAGGGATGCGTTATAACGCCTGGGTCGACGGGGCGCCGGTGGGGGAAATTGAGTGACGTTATAACCGGAAGGAATCACTGTCGAAAAGGACGCGTTATAACACAGAGAATGGACAAGGAGAAAGGCTGAAACACGTTATAACGGGAAACTATGGCGTGGGTTGGAATCGCTATCGGAGCATGAGGGATGCGTTATAATGCTGGGTGGGGAAAATCGAAGTACGTGAAAACGGGAGGGCGAGGATAACAAGATCACGCCAAGATCACGCACATTATAATGCTGGGAGGGGCAGCAGAAGCATGCACGTTATAATGCTAAGACGGCGATGACATGGGTTATAACATAAGGGTAGAGTCGGCAAGTATAACTGAGGTCCATTACAACAGCAACAGTCAGAGAGGGAGAGGGACCGTTATAACATGTGCGGGCCTACAAGTTCCTTGACATCATAGTGGTTCATTGTTACGTGGCCTCATGGATTTTGTGGGGTACGTTACAAAAGTACTACATGGATACCTGGCTCTGGATGGGCGTCAGAAATCTCTTTGGTTGGATTATATATCACATTACGGCCTGTGTACTTAGTATACGACTCTGCAACCTGGATCTTCATTTCGTGTCCGGCCCCGGCCCTCGGACTACTGCTTCATTTCGGTTCTAAGAGTGAGGTCTCCTGTCCATTCATACAACTTAATGGGACAACTTGATAAACTATACAGATAATGTATCGCTGACTATCCAAATTTGACACTGAGCGGAAAAGAAGATAACTTAGTATGGGGATCCATACTTTCTACCTTAACTTGAAGTCTACTCCCGAGCTCTCACCCCTCGCGCTTCCTGACCCCAATTAGGTTCATCTCCAACTTGATCAGGCGGTAAACTCGAACCTGCAGGAGGACCATAGTCTCTGTAGGTCAGCGGCGCGCCAAGTGCGACTCCATTGGCAACAAAGAGGACTGCGAAGAGCAAAGCGATGGCCTGCATGATAGTACCACAAGTTTTCGAGAGTGGGTGAGCTATCGTCATATCATTAGTTTAACGCAGTAGGCCTGATATGAACCCTTCAATTCGACCTGATGAAATACGCTAAATACGCAGTACGGACTTGATGGTTAGGACCTGAAACAGGCAGCAGATCAGGGAAAGATGCAGAAACGAAAAAAACGGAGGCGTACAACAGAATTAGGATGCTGGAACAATTCCAGAGAGGCAAGGTTGCAGACATGTTTTTATAGGGGACTGACCTACAAAACTGATCTGTCGGGGTACGCGACTTACCGGGGAATGGTGTCAAGGGATGTATCGGGGTACGCGACGTACCGGGGAATGGTGTCAAGGGATGTATCGGGGTACGCGACGTACCGGGGAATGGTGTCAAGGGATGTATCGGGGTACGCGACGCACCGAGGAATGGTGTCAAAGAATAGGACCCCCGACGCCCCAAAATGCCTGATCCCAAAATTTCTAGGCATCTGCACGGGTAACCCGCGGGTACTTGAGAGCTGACCCGCACCCGCACCCGCCCGCACCCCTACCCGCCGACCCGCGGGTTTTTTCGTACGGGTCACGCAGGTCTTTTTCTACGAGGACGGGCAGTGCCGCAGGCGCATACGCCGACGCGGCGGACAACGGGCGAAAGCCGTATAGCGTCCGCGTCTCGAAACTGTTGCTATCCATCGCAGGTGGTACACTGGATGGTGGACTAGGGGGTACAAGCGTACGATGTATACTACGAGGGCATCAGACCTAAGGTTAACAAAACTCTGCAGACTTATCTGAGGCAGTAAAATTGGTTTGGGCTGTTGCAACTTGTCGTGGTAGACGGAGGAGGTACGCAGGCTTGTGGTTGATCTAATTCAGAGGGTAGTCTGAGATTGTCAATTCCATGGCTAACGACACACTCACGTTTATCGATACAACAGCCGCCCCCCTCGTCTAGAGGAAGCAAAAACGCCGATTGATGACAACTTCGACTTGACAGCGGTCCAAGGATACTGGAAACGGCGGACGAGCGTAAACGAAGACAAAAGTCAGTGCCATCGCTGCCGACCGCACGACTTTCTGACTCCCTCGTCGTCACTCGTGGCACCCAGCGAGCAAAAATATAGCACGTCGTTGGATGCGCTATGGACGTGCTTTGATGTGGTGCAATACTGTAAGTAATGCCGGCGTGAATCTGAGGGGGTTGCTTGAATTGGGATCGTTTGGTTTCGGGGAACGGCGCGTCTAGCGACGTGCTTGGCATCCAGACGTCATCGAAACAGCCTAAAAGATGATGATAAGAATGTGGACAGACAATGCTTTATCCTCGTGAAATGAAGATGTTTACATACCTCTTACCCAAGCCATCGCTTTTGTTTCCTTCCTCTCTGTCATTAATCATGAGCCAGGAGTCTTGAGAAGCATGGCTATCGCACGAAACAGTGAATCCGAACCACATAAGCCAGAAACGGGACGTTTAGCAACGTGACATCGTCAGAGATGCCTAAAACGACAGTAAAAACGTTAATAGGCCGCGGACGACGCAAACTACATCGTTTCCACAGCAGGAAATGAAGGTTACACACCTTGATCGTTCGACCAACATGTTCCATTGCCCCCCACCCTTACCGAATGCCCCTCCACCTCCCCGGTCACCCCTCTCCGCCTGCGTTTCCCCCACCGATGGCGTCCCTCGAAAAACGTTGACGAAATCTTGAAGAGATGAAATCGAATCTTGAGGGAATAGCGGTATGCACGGCCGCATTATCCATCGGGAATTGGCCCAATTCGATCCAGTACTCGCAACTCCCGCCGCGTGCAGATTCCAGCACTTTCAACGCGACGGGTGTAGGCGGGTTGCGGGTCGGCCAATCATGACCCGTACCCGTACCCGCCAGTACCCTTACCCGTGACCCCTTGCGGGTGCCCCGACCCGTGCAGATCCCTAAAAATTTCTGTGCGGATAAAAAAAAATTCAAGCTGATTCCCTGGGTTTTTATCCTCTTTTATCTGCACTTGGGATCAGGAATATGGAAAAATTGCTAAAAATCGCAGGATTATTGAGATTTTTGTCCCAGGTAGTTAACTTTGCTACACAGCCTTGTGCTAGTCATCATAGACTTCCTCCAAGGACTTTCTCCATTGAGAATGAGCATCAACAACCTGGTATATATAATTCCAGTACTGCACTGGTAGGCATGAGTTTCTGTATGATGGATCCTCAACAGATAAAGCACCATCAAGAAGGGCTTGTCCAAACTCCTTCCTCATTGCCTGTACAAAACTCTGTGGTGGCAGAGCCCTTGTGGCAAGTTGTTGGATGCCATCGTTTGGAGGAATGGTCAAAAAGCATGTTGTGGCTCAGAGATGGACCAACCCATAATGTTCTGGTAATAATTTGCAAGCAAGAAAGTCTTTGACAGTTATTTTGTTGTCTGGGAAAGCATAGCTGTAAGAATCTTTTGGTATGGACAATTTCTCCTCACAATAACCTCCCAAGTCTGGAAAGACGAAAGAGTTTGAAGGAAATTTCTTCCCTTTGCCAATCCATCGCTTCTTATCAAATAGCAGTGGGGTCGAGTGAACTTCTATCACATACTTGTCATCCATTTTAGGGGTTTGGTGTATGCATGAGAAAGATGCAAACAGGCAACACCCACCTGTGCCAAGATGAATTAATATTGCTATTGACCCACCATTGTATAGGACCCTGGATAATACCCTTGGAGGCTATTCCAAAAATTCCAAGATTTCAGAGGATTTGTCCAGACTCAATTTTGTGACTTTGTCTGGTCTGGAAGTAGCATTTTGGACTTTCTGGAAGTTTTGTCTGGAATGTGGAAATGGCCCCTCCAGACCCCAAAATTTGTCCAGATTGTGGAAAACAGCCTTTTCAGAGGCCCAAAACTGCAGGCATGTACTCTAAACACATAGTATTGCTTCCAGACAATAGAGGACGGCAAATTAGCCTATGATAAAGAGTGAAAATTTATTCTTTATCTTCCAATTCGTTGTCAACTACCCCATTCCTTTTTCTCCCCTTTTTTGACAGTTTCATGGCATCCTTGAGTTTGGTTGCACCATTGTCAAGATTTTTGAACTGATTACTGTTAGGAAACAGCCCCACCTAATAAAATTTTATTTTATTTTATCATGTCGAATTATGAGCATGTCAGTAACAACACTGTACAATATATGTAACATAGTATATAAACCTTAAATATACACCTAGGGGACCCCAGTTGTGTTCTCTTAGGTATTCCATCCACACTTGTGGTGCAAAAGGCCTTTCTCAACCAACTTGTCTATTAATAACCACACACATCAAAACCATCAAACCCCCCACCATCATGTGCACATATCCTGCCCCCTTCTTGTAAAGAGAACCTGCATGGTGTAGCTAGCAGATAGTGGGTGTCACTGTCAGAGTTCAAGATCACTACTATCAAGGTTGGGACTTGGTCAGGAAAAACACTGGACTTCCAGTTGGACCCAGTCATCGGTGGTCAGAGGGTTCAGGGGTTCCAGGCAGAATTCATGCAGCTGTAGCAGGCCAGGTGAAAGGAGCCAGAGAGGACTTGGCTTCAACTTTTAAGAAGTTGCACCCTTCTCCTCATCAGTTGTCCAATTTCAGAGTGGAGGGAGTTTGGAATTCTGGAGGGTTTCCAGACAGAGGGTGAGGATAGATTAAGCAGAGTTTTAGGATTTATTCGAGGTCAAGATGAGTAATGAGGCTAAGTGATTAAGTCGACATTAAGTTGGGTATAAATAAAGATGGGTTAAGGAATATTGACTGGAGGTGATTAAACACAAGCAAATTACAATGCATAGACAAATATAATTTGCAAACTAAGGTACAAGGCTAAGCTACAGGGGCTTAAATAATGAAGGCTGGAAGAATAATGGAGAAGGTGGAAGTTTACTAATGGATCTTGGTAATGTTGGAAAAATAGAAGACTCATGATGTATAACGAATGAATATCAGTTGCATTGAGATACTCAAAAAACCATGTACAAGTGTTATATACTACTTTTGGGCTGTGCCCAACTATTTACCAATAAACAAGTGGCAATGTATTCCTGTGCACTTAGTGCACTTCACCTCATTGTCCTTATTTGGCAGTGCCATGTGTTGGCAGTGGAGTCATATTATTTGGCTCAGTAATTCCAAGAAGTGTCCATGATTATAATTGGTAAGACTGTATTAGGAATAAAGTGAGTAAGCAAATGATTACTAAGGCACATGATGACTTGTCTGATGACTAAGAAGTGCTGTGGCCAGAATGCCAATGGAGAAGGTCGGAAAAGAGTCAGAAAGGAGTCAGGAATTGTCAGGAATCCAATCAGGCAAAATGGGTCTTGACAGTATTTCCCCCTTAGTGCTGAGCCTATGAGGCATGTGATGGTTTAAGGATCTGACTTAAAAGGTGGGTCTGTGGGTGGAAAAATTTTAAGTTCCTAACCTCCAACTATCATCATGAACACATCCTCACAGACTACCACAGAGAGACTGGCCACCCTCAAGGCACAGCAGGAGGAGCTGATCCAGGAGGGGCTCCAACTTAAGGAGGAGGTGTGGCAGGAGGAGAAGGTGAGGTGAGTGGAGGCCATGTGGGAGGATGCTGCATGGAAGGAGGAAGAGGAGAGGAAGAAGGCAGCAGCAGCCAAGCAGGCAGGAAAGAGGAAGGTTGCAGAAGGGGAGGCAGAGGCAGAGGGGAGCAGGTCACCCATGAAGAGGGTGAAGGGCAAGGCACGGGTGGACACAGAATCTGAGGGGGTCATACAGGTGGATGCCATGCGGCCCTGTAAAAGGTGAGTAGTAATATTTCATCACTGTTGAGTACAATGCTGACGTTCCCCCTTAGATGTTCAAATCAAAAGTTGTCGTGTTTCTGGATGGGTGCCTGAGGCTGGGCATGCAAGTTATGTACCAGGGCAAAACACAGATGTGAGGAGGTAGTGTGGGAGGGGCAGGAGACCCCAAAAGGAAAGGTGGTGATGGGGGAGGAGATGGTGGAAATGATGAGGGAGTGAGTGGCAGTGGTGAAGGGGTTGAAGAAAGAGGTCTGGAACCTCAGGTGGGAGCAGGGGGGAGCATGGGAGGCACTCATTATATTAGGCAGCCAGGTGGAGTTGGCGGGGACCCGCGAGGAGATCAGAGATTTTTGTGACATTTTTGATTTGGAGTGGGCATGGGCAAGGGCAGTAGAGGAGTCAGATGAGTCAGATGAAAGCTGGAGTGAGTGAGAGGTGGAGGTGGAGCTAGCCAGGCTAGCTGAGGAAGCTGTGGGAGTTCCTTAAGTGGAGCTGGTAGAGGAGGATGACAGGGAGGTTTAGGGGCCTGGTCAGGGCCTGCCAAAAATATTTTGTTTAGTTATATTTTCTTTTTCTTTTGAAATCAAAAATGAATTGTACTGTCACTTGCAGAGTGAACTAGCTCTGAAGCAGTCTGGTTTTCTGATAATGGTGTGGAAGTCTGCAACCAATTCCTGAGCATGATTGAGCTCTGCAGCTGCAAGCCAAGAGTTTTCTTCATCAGTCCCCTGGTAACCCTCCCAATGAATGAAGTAAGTAACTTGCAATGGCAATGGTTATCAATCTTTGAGTTCAGGATTTCTGTGACAAGTTTGTTGTCAATAACAACCAGGGGAGGCAGGGGCTGAGAGTGGTTAGGAATTGTGTTAGGGGTGTCTTCTTCCAGCTGTGAGATGTGGAATACAGGGTGAACAGCCAGGAGATGGACCGGAAGCCAGAGGGTAACCAAGTGTGTGCCCAGGTGGGTGATGATTTTAAATGGACCATAGTATTTCTCTGAGAGTTTCTTGGAGGGTCAAGTAGTGAGTAAGTGTTCTCCTTTGACATCATAATCCCTGATATTGAAGTCAGGAGTGAAAATATGGTGCTTGTCTGCTGGACCTTGATATTGCTTCTGTGCTTTGGAGAGCTGCTTCCAAAGTTCCTGGTGAAGGTCATTGAGGTCCACCATAAAGTTATGAGCATGCTGGGAGACTAGCTTGCATTCAGGGAAAATGATAATGTTCAGATGGTAACTCTTGTTGGCAAAGAAGGGTAAAACTCCAGTGGAAGCTGACTGATCATTGTTGTAAGTGAATTCCCCTGGCAGTGGTACAATCAGCAGTCATACAATCAGCAGTGGTAGGATCATTTGGTGATTGCCAGACCCCACCTGTGAAGAATACATTTGAACAGATGACCCCCCCATCATCTCAAATCAAGAATCAGGGACAGACATTGGCCTGATGTGCCCAAAGAACAGCTGATCACCTTGCTCAGCAAGAAGCTGTCTCTATGCAGGGTGTTGGGAGAAGAAGAGTAAACTTTGTGCAGTAAATTTATTATATGTGCCTCAGCAGAAGACAAAGAATGACAATAGTAAGATTTGCAGAAGGAACCAAAGTGAGCAATGGGAGTGTGTCTCCTGCACACTATCCTAATGATTTGAATAACCCTTCACCTGCCCAATGCATTGCCAAACAATGCATTTCCAAATGAACTTCCAATTGGTCTGGCCAAAGGAATGCCAATATCATGCCCAATGCTGTATCAATTACTGAGACCATTTGGAATCTTGGCCCATATTTTTGAATAGCCACCATCAAGACACAGCACCAGCAAGACACAGTAATAATACTCAACCTGGAAACCTAACAAAAACCTGTTAAAAGGCTTAGGAAGTATAACACAGGCTAGAGGAAGGGTGCGAGTTGGTACTAAATATCACTGCTGATACCCAAGGGTTGTAGTGAGAGACATGGAATGACAAGGAGTGTTGCGAATAAACTTTAGAGGCACACGAAGAGGTTCAAAAGAGTTTGAAAGAGGTTTGAAGTGAGTTTGAGGAAGTTCGAAGATGTCAGACTAATGTTGAGGTATGTCGAGGAGTGAATATAACAAATAAGAAGTGTTTGTAGAGAGGTGATAGGTGCTGTGCGATAAAACGAGGAGTGAATACGATAGTTTGAAGAAGTTTGTGATATTTTGCAGAACTTAGAGATATGACGCGAGCTAAGACTCAAGAGAACTGCTTTTAAATCTGATGATAGTGGAGAGGGCAACTTATTCTCTTTTATTCTTAGTAGCTAGTACAAGTCTATATACATTTTGAAGAAATATTACTAAATAGGAAACAATAACATGTGGAAAACATGAGGCAATATGCACAGCAAATAAAGGTATTGTAAAACATAAAACAAATGAGAAATGATAATGAGTGAAACATACATTGTTCCAGTATAGTAAGAGTTCTTGTCCTATTGCTTTAATATATCATTGAAACATAAAAACTGCACTTATCGTGTTCTAAGTCTCTTGTTGTCTCTCCTTGTGTCCAGTGGTGCTCGATATGCAATGAAAAGGCTTGTTATGGATGTGCAGCATGTATTGAAAGGGTTTTGAAACAGTTATGTGGTGGCTGAACCAGGCTAATGAATGACAGGCAATGAGTGGCAGTACTCCACCCTCGCTACAAACATGAGATGGTGGGGCCATTTTGTTTTCTATTTCATTTTTCATTTTCATTTTTATTCTCTTATACCACAGCTGCGAGCAACTACTCACAGCATGTAAATGTAATTAGTTTTATTTAGTGTATAATAGAATTAAGTTATACTTGAAAAAATGGGACAAAAACTAGTCAAAACTGGTTTTTGGACCATAACCAAACTGATTAGGACCAGTCCCATCAGTTCAGTTATGGTCTATGTCACTTGGGGTTGCGGTCTGGACCAGTTAAGGTCCCAGTTAACCCACTTTGGGGTCAAAAAACTGGACCAAACCAGACCTTAAAACACTAGTTGGTAAACTTCCACATTTTCCATTATTCTTCTGATCTTCATTATTTAAGCGCCCATAGCTTGCCTTGTACCTCAGTTTGCAAATTATATTTGTCTACACATTGTAATTTGCTTGTGTCTAATCACCTCCAGTCAATAATTAGTCCTTAACTCATCCTTATTCAACCTCAACCTAATCTCAACTTAATCCCTTAATCTCATCACTCTCCTTGACTCCAAAGTCATTACCAATCCTCTTCTTAATCTACCCTTGCCCTCTGTCTGGAAACCCTCTGGAAATCTGAACTCCCTCCACCCTGAAATTGGACAACTGATGAGGAGAAGGGCACAACTTCTTACAAGTTAAAGCCAAGTCATCTCCAGCCCCTTTTCACCTGGCCTGCTACAGCCTGGTGGATTCTGCCTGGAACCCCTGAACCCTCTGACCACTGATGACCGGATCTGACTGGAAGTCTGGTGTTTTTCCTGCCCAAGTCCTGACCTTGGTAGCAGCAATCTAAATTCTGACAGTATTGGTAGTAGCAATCTTGAAGTCTGCCAGAGCTAAGAATAGCTATTTTTGATGTACAACATATGGGATGACCATTTTGTGGAAATGAAATGATGGCATTATGTAAAATTGGTCAGAGCTGTGCAAAATTAGTCAGAAATGATGGCATTAGTCAGAGCTAACTAAAAATTTGTCATATGTATAGCTGGGCTTCAAATGTTATTGTCCCATATGTAGTAAAAAGGCAGGTCTAATTACATAACATTTAGGTTGTGATATAGTGGACACCTACTTGAGGTACCACAACTTTAGTACTATTAGTAGTAATAGTGATTCAGTCCAGTCTTCCAAATCATTATTCCATGTCAAGTCATCATTTTTTAGACATTATTGTGTAGTTTATTGACTACATCCTCAAAATTGCAAGTTTATGAATTGTAGATACACATCAATGCACACTATTCTTTTTAAGGAGTAGTTGGGCTGCATGCAAAAGATTTTACCACTAGCAGTCCCTTGTTGGAAGGTTATTTTTCTCCCTACCCTTCCAAATCCTGCTATGGTTGGTCAACAGGTCAAAAAAACCTTCAAAAAGCAACAGAAAAGGACTTGATGTCCTATAAAATTAATTGGTTGGGTGAGTAGTGATCTTGTAGTGGTCAAAATGATATCCAGGGTCAGAATTGGACAGTGTTGTAGGAATGCCACCTGACATTGCAAAACATCCATTTTTGAGAGTCTCAATGTAAAGAATTGGATTGTTATTGATCAGTATGAGAGCTATTTGCATACAACCATTGGATGGTCAGCTGCTGTGGGAAGGTGTATCATAGGTTTTTAGCATACAATTTAATTCTTAATTTTTTTCTCTTTTAGCAGTGTGTCAACTTCTAAAGAGTCAGTGAATGGTGGTACAAATATTCCAGCCATGAAACCATCTATTGCTCAGGTGAGAATGCATGCTTGGTCTGGCATGTTCTGATGAGAATACTTACCATTTTCAGCATTTCACAACCAGTCACCTGAGGCTGCTGCTCTGGAGTTGCATAACAAACCAGAGGTTATTGTGATTTCAGATGATAGTGACTCTGAACCAAGTCACATTGGAAAGGTTAAGTCATGCAAAATCAGAAATCCAAGATGACAGCTGACCAGCAAAGCACCATGTTTCTGAATCAAACCCTGAGATCATTGAAATTCTTGATTCCAGTAGTGAAGATGAGCAGCTGACTATCCAAACTGAGCCTGAGTCCCATCATGTACATGCCTTCTAGGGCACTCAGGGCAAACATGAGGCGCACCGTCTCGTAGTGGACCACTGGAGAGAATATGTCATCGTAGTTGATGCCTTCAACTTGCGAGAAGCCTTTGGCCACGAGTCTGGCCCATTTTCGTCCATTGGATTTTATGGAGAAAACCCATCTATTTTTGATGGCCTTTCGGCCAGCAGGGAGATCTACGATGTCATAGACATGCCATTTATGGAGGGCCTCTAGTTCCTCCAGGCATGCACTTCTCCACTCTGATTGCGCAGGCTTGGGTAAGTGTGCAATGTTGTGATACTAGATTGGGACAGGATTTGGCACTGTAGATGGTGCAACTGCTTTGCTAAGCAGAAGGTGCATCAGATGTGTTCCACCTTCGGCGACATAATTATCCCTTCTAGGGCCTCAATATGATGGGGTACCCAGATTGGGTAACCACCATCCTCACTCCTCATTGGGATTCTGGTGCCAAATCCACAGCACCTCAGACTCCTGAGGTTGAGGGGGTGTTGCGTACTCTAATCCCAAATTATCCAGGGTCTGTGCAGGAGGAGTTCTACTTGCCACTGGTGGTTGAGAGGGCCCAGCTGGCACCTCTTCTTCAACCTGAGGGAGGGCTGGAGTGCGACTCCTGCCTTGTTCCACTGGTTCCCACCATTGGCGCTCCCATGCAATGTCTCGTTCAATTTGAACGGGGTCGTGATTTTCACCATAGACATTGCCTGGACAAGTTGGGACTTGTTGCTGCCTGTTTGATCGCCTTAGTGGAGGTATGGGGGCCTCTACTGCTGGCGGTGCTGGACTAGGCTGGGATGATGGACCCAGTGCACCTGCCAGTGCAAATGGATCAGCACCGTGAGGCGGATCACCAAAGGAGCCGAACAGTGGGTCTCTAGACATTTTAGGGGTTCCAGACCCTGATTGTGAAGGTGGTGGGGACGGAGCTCATGGAGGAGGATTCAGTGCCAGTAAAGCATAATGCCCATGGCCCAGATAGAAGCTGTCATCACTTCCTCCATTGCTATCATCCCCTGATCCCCCAGAGTGGTCATCATCTCTGGAAGGGGGTATATCTCTGAGATCAGTTTTTGCCTGGGTCTTGGCCCCAGGACAATGAGGGAACAGAGTCTCATTGAAGAGTGCCATAGCACCAACAAATATTGACCCTGATGGGCACATAAAGTGCCAACCCTTGATGCCATCTGCCAGGCCGATGTACATCATGAGCTCCGATCTTGCAGCTAACTTATTAGGATGCTTCTCTTTCAGCAGGTAAACGTAGGCACTGCATCCGAATACCTTCTTGTCACTCAGATCGGGCTTCTCGCCATCGAGATCTTCAATCGGAGTTCGCCATTTCAGGTGGTTTATTGGTGTTCAGTTGTAGAGATATGTAGCATGCTCTACACAAAATTCCCACCATGATTGTGGTAGGCAGGCAGTAAAGCACAATGTTTGTGCTTTCTCCATTAATGTCCTGATCACACATTCAGCACGACCATTTTGTTGGTGGATGTGGGGCGCCGACATCTCAATTTTAATTCCAGCCTCTTTGAGCTGGGTTATGAGTTCCCACTCACGGAATTCCCCCCCAGGATCGAAATGCCAACGCCTGATTTTTGCGTCATATTGCATTTTGGCCATCGCCTTGAACTGTCTGATTGACTCAGCAGCATCGGACTTTTTTCTCAGGCACTGACTCCACATATGTGAAGTTCGATCATCAACAAATACAATAAAATATTTGTACTTGTGATAACTGAGTGTTGGTAATTCCTTCAGATCGGAATGAATCAGCTCGAAGGCTCCTTCGGCCCGAGACTCAGATCCAGGGAATGACTTTGACATCATTTTTCCCTCGGCGCACCATGGACAAATGTGCCTGTCCCTTGGAATTTTTAGATCCTTGGGAAACTTATGGGTGTGTTTTGGCATCTGTCGCATGACAGCTTCGCTCAGGTGGCCAAGCCGCTTGTGCCAAATGTCATAGTCAGCAACATAGATAGTTGCAACTTCTAATCTCTTAGTGCTCTGAATGTGCGAATCACACACATAGATGGTTTCACCATGTATTATTGGTGTTGCATCGAGCTGGGGTTTTCCCTTTTTATCGGCAAAGGAAATTATTTTACTGTTTCCTTTTACAGTATATTCCTCAGCAACGAGGAACACTCCCATTGACATAAGCCAACTTGTCAAATCTGGGAGATAGAAAATGGGGGATAAGCGCATGATGCACAACTCTGTCTTCCCATTAACTTTTACCTGATGATGAATCAGGACAGCGCCTTTGCCTTTGATTGAAGTCATGCTGGTAGCAGTCTTGACCTGCCATTTCTCAGACATAGGCAAATCCTCATAGGAGGCAAAGTCTTTCATCTCACCATTGAAGTGCAATGATGCACCTGAATCCAACATCCAAGGGGCACCATGTTTGCATTCCTTTCCAGCATACATCACACACAGCCTGATTAGGGCCTTTGCATTACAAGCAACAATATAATTTATCAAACATTCTATAGGATGCTCTATATTACAGAAATGGCCCAAATAGTTCATCCCTGTCAAGCTATTGTTAGCAATGATGTGATGGTCAGGGAAAAGGACTGACATTTCATTATAAGCCCCTGTGAAGGGGGCTATTGGCTCATCTGCAAGCATGTTATCCATGCTTTCCCAGATCGATTGATCTGGGACCATCATTTCAGAGCTGAGAAAGACTTCATCGTCATCATCCTCAGGCTCAGGTTCTATTTCAGGAACCTCCTTGATCTGAGCTGATGGCTTGGAGGTTTCCACCTGGCAGCACTTACCTTCCCACTTACTCATCTGGTGTTCTTCGATGATTCAAAGATTCTTGGCCATTTTAGGCACTTTGATGTCTGTGAGCAGGTCCCGGGCTGCCTGGTAGTCTTCATACACAGAGGGGCCAGGGGAGAAGGTTCCGGTGACCTTTGACTCGGGCTGATTAGGCCACTTTCTTGGGTTAGTGGTGCAGAAATACATGGATTTCCCATGTAGCCATGACATTTGAACACTTTGGTCAAACATCAGTGGGAGGCGAGAGGGGCTGGCCTGCGCCAGTCCATTTGAAATGATGCCTTGACTGTTAATGGTCGTGGCAGCATGGGCGGAGCATACTGCATCCACATAAGGTGCACTAGGCACCATGAAGGGCTCCACCATACTGGTGGTGAGGTGGCTGTGAGATTCCTTTTTCTCACGCTTTCCCTGGCAGCCTTGCCAGACCTATGCTTCTTCTTCAAGTCGGAGCCCAAAGGCTCAGATGACTTCTCACTGGATTTCTCTGATCCCTTTCCTTTCCAGTTAGGGTTGCTGCCCTTTCTCTTGACAGCTGACAGCTTCTTCGCCGTTTCCCCAGAGCGTGCAAAGGCAGCTCGATGGGAGGCTTCTGCCATCACATGGTCCCTCACTACAGCATAGGAGAGACTGGTCATACCGGTTGTGGATAAGATGGTGGAAGATAAAGAATCATACTCCTTCGGCAATGCCGAAAGGAGTAATAAGGCCTGAACTATCTCAGGGATGTCGACACCATTGGCAGTTAGCTGCTGGTATCTCTCAGAGATCTGAGCCATTGTTGGCACAGGGTTTTGTGCTGGGACTCTGATTGAGATTGCAGATTTAAAGTCTGCAAATATCTGAGAAGGCCCTTCTTGGCCAAAATCAGCCTGCAGGGCTTGCCACAGGGCACTAGCAAGTCCTGTTGCAGATCCAGATCTGGATCTGATGGAAGGAGATAGGCGGAGCGAGATAGCTCCATATGCCTGATCATTCTCCTGATTCCACACCTCATGTGTGGCAACATCGGCTGCCGCTGGCACTGTTTCAGCACTGGAGGCAACTTGCCAAAGGCCTTGTGACATAAGCCACACCTTCATACTTTTGGCCCAGGCCTTGTAGCTGGAGCCATCAAATAAGGAGATGAATTTATCGAGCGAGAAGGACATTTTTAAGATTTGAGCTAATAAAAGCACCAAATCAGTCACTTGCTCTTAAATTAGAAATGCCAGATGCAAAACTTAGCACTCTGTCAGAGTACTTTTGTTTAGCACATGATGAGCGCCAAAAGGGCTCATCATCACTCCATGATGTCATGTCAGAGGGAGGCTAACCCCGTCACAAAAGCAATGAGGTGCTCAGCGCAGTGAAGCACATTGGTAGTAAGACCTGTGCACAATATGTGAGTTGGAGCCCTGAGGGGCTACAGTACAACTCCTTCCAACTAGAGCTCTGACGAGCTCATAGCTGTGCAACGTCGCTTCCAGGGCCCATAACCTGTTGAGCAGCATGCTATGCACAGTGTAGAGTGCTCACAGATCTTACTACTTACCTGTTCAGTTGGTTAGTGTGCTAAGTAACTAGGTAGAGGGTGTAGAACTCTCTGTATTGCTAGGTAGAGGTACAGCATACTTATATACCTAGAGAGCCTACATGGTCACATGAGGCTCTGGTCATGTGAGGCTCAGTGGGGTGAGGCTCAGTGGGGTGGAGAAAAGGGTGGTGTACCGCATGGTTTCTGTCCACATGTTGTTATGACATATTTGTATACATGTATTTATGTATATATGTATTTTAAGGGTTCTTACACCGAGGCACAGAATAGGTGCCATGTGTGCAGATTTCATTCAACAGTTGCTAAGTATGAAGAAGCTTGTTTTACCTTCATTCATCCTCGACATGGAAAACAACAGTATTGTAGTCAGTAACCCATGTTTTCATTCTTATCAATGATGAGATATTTGTGTTGACTCTCAAACAATTGGACAGAACATACTTATTTTCAGCATGTATGTTCAGTTCTCAGGAAGATGATACATCATGAGTGTCCTGCAGAAAAAATTGTCTACACTTTGAAAGATCCTAAGAATCCTAAAGTAGTTGTGATATTTCAAGGTTGACATTCTCATCCACCTTGACCTGATGAGAAGCCTACACAACAGGCAAAGCATGATCTCACTCATTGCTTAAATGCTTTTAGAATTTTGGGTGCAACAGCAGGAAGACTTGATGATGGTATGCACCTACTAAGATATATGTTGCTTTGTTCAGTTTGGTGTACAGCTCCAACTACTCTTGTGATTCTTAGGTCTACCCTGAGTGCAAAACATGATGCCTTCCAAAACAGAAAGTTTTTGCAGGAAATAATATGGGAGAAGAAGGATGAGAAGGTGCCAGCTGGATATACATAGCTGACAAGGTGTTAGAAAACAGTCTCCTAGCATTCCTATTACATAATAATATTTTATTTTACTTTATTTTATTATGTCAAATTATGCTACCAAATGCCTACAAATGCTACATTTGTCAGCATGGGAATTTTATATTTACACGCATCAATATGTATGTGCACATTGGTAACAATATATTACAATACATGTAACATAGTATATAAATGTTAAATATACACCTGGGGGACCTCAGTTGAGTTCTCTTAGGTATTCCATCCACATTTGTGGTGTGAAAAGCCTTTTTCAGTCAACTCATCTACTTTTAACCCCTTGCATCAAATCCATCAAAACCCCCTATCACATGCGCATGCCCCGTCGCCTTCTTGTAGGAGAGCTCACACGGGCCAGCTAGCAGCTTAGTGGGTGTCACCCTAACACAAGGTATGTGATACTGTTCCTCTCACTTCAGAATGTTGGCTGAAACAATATTGACAGAAATTGTGGACTGATATGAACAAGACCAGAAACTCCCTCAAGATGAGGAATAATTGTGGCATCTTCAAATGGAGGGGAATATCAAGCTTGTGATTACACTGAATCTGACACTTGCTGCATTGTTTCATTCTGCCCTTTATCTTGTTGGTGACTATACATTCAAGCAAGTTCATAGCGAAGTGAATGAGTGTGAGTTCATTTTTTGGAATCATGGTACCAATGAACATGAGTCACAGTTCAAGTTTTCTGTACCTTCAGATTGGTGCTGATAACCTGATACAGGTGTCACAGTGGCACAACTTTACTGCAATTCTGCCACACATGAAGCATTTGGATATGCTTTTGAAGCATTGTTTATATCCATTGAAAAAGCATCAGTCCACAAAGTCAAGTTTAAAATGTTTGATGCATCTGGCAACATGCTAGCTATTATTTTGGATGTGAAAGCTGCTCAAGAGCAGGGTCTAGGTGATGCCATTGTCCATCTTCAGATGAATAATTTAGCCAAGAGTGGAATTCACAAGAAGGATATTGGATATTGGCGCAGTATTTGGTAAAACACTGTGTGGTTCACTTTGATAGGTGATTGGCACTCAACCAATAGATTTGAAGGCATGGTTTACTGACAGACAATTGTTGCACAGATGCAGTGATGACCTTGTTGATGACATTCATGCCAAAAGAGTACAGTATCTCAACAAATTCTGTGCACTGACAACACCAAGTGACATTACTGCATGGCACAATGACATGTCACTCACAGCACTATTGACAGAAACATCAATGAAGTCAGAGAGGATATTGTGATGATGTCACAAACTCAAAAAGAACTGAAAATGAAACTCCAGGATTTGACAGAAAAGAAGGAGGCTGGTCATACACCAAGGCACAATCAAAGTAGGACACAGAAGTTGACAACATGATACCAACTATTCATTGCTCCAAGTCAGCCCTGTTGAGTTCTGAGGATTCGAAGGAACGATAATAACTATATTGATAAATTATCTACAATGAATATTTATACATACTCTGATGCGCTGATCGTTAGTCAAACTCGGTGATCGCAACATAGTTATTAATACATATTACTACCTAAACCGGCATCGGCATCGGTGTCGCATAATACAGCCGATGGTTACCGTTTTCTCAACAAGCCCCTACAGTGTGATGTGCAGAGCCAGGTAAGAATAGTGAATTTAGCCAATATCCATGAAATGACAGCCTTGGCCCTTTTCAGCTTTCAATTCTCTCGCAAATGACACAAATGCTGGGTGTGGAGGGGAGACTGACTCTGAGTTCCAGAGTAACAACAGAGAGTCAATTTCAAAGGTCAGATGGCCCCATTTCAGAGATTCATACTACTGGTTTTCACTGCAACATTCGAGTGACAGCTGGAGGGGATGCTAGCCTGAGTGTTCAGTCAGCCTTAACCATGCATAAACCTTGCACCTCTGCCTTTTTCGGTTCCCTCCAATTCTCCACCTTGATGAGCAATCCAATATTTGTCTACTCTTCAATCTGCTCTCGAAACCCACCACTAAGACACAGCTTATGCATGGGACTTGACAAGTTGAATGCGCTGGGCCATCTGGCTCATGGGCCAGGCACATCACTATTCAAAACTCTCGTGACACAGAACAAACAGTGGATGTATTAACAAAGGCATTCCCGAGGCCTAAATTTACATGACATAAGAGCAGAGTCAATCAATGAGGTAACTCAGTAGCTGTCCTTGCATGTGAGTTGGTTTTTCTCACAGGTTTTCCACCACATAGAGGTCTTGAATTTCCACCACATAGAGGTCTTGATGCATCTGAATGACATTCAATTTAACTCTTCAATTTATCATTCCTGCATACTCAAACCATGCTAGGCTTGAGGGGGAGTGTTGAACTTGGGACAGGCAATCCAAGTGGTCCGAATACTGGTTCTATTTCTAGAGCAAGGTCTATTTATAGTTTGTAAGATATGTAGACTGAATGAGAAACGTCCAACTCTGCACTCTACCTACATCCGTAAGAACACTCATAATCCCATGGTATTGAGACGATGACTGATCTGTACATGTGATGGGAAACACGTGATCTTTTTTCTTTTTTTTCAGCGCAGACGTATTTTGGTTTCAAGTATGCCAATACAGAACTTTCCTGAGTTAAGGACACATACAACTAGCATTTTAGTTGTAGGACCAACGGTCAAATATTTTCAAACTACTGTAGTGACACCAGCCTCTGGTTAACTACCGCAAGAAGGGCATCGTGCGTCAGAGGAATTGGATTAAATGGGTCCGCGGCGCGGTGTATAAGGCCCCGGAGATCTCTGAAAAGAGCAACAAGACCGTCACTCATGAAATTTGCGGTTATCTCAATGACATCATCATCCGTAGGAAAAGTCAAAGCATAAGACCCACTCTGCCTCTCAGTGGCAATGGCCTTGGTAGTGGTTTGGCCGAACGATTGGCGAAATAGGGATCGAAAGGCATGGCACTGGTCACGGACCCCCTTCGGCGCAGATCGCTGGGAAGCCCGATGGTAGAGATTGCGCATAACACAATACGAGAGTACCCAGACAAAGGATTCGACGTCATGAGTTGCTTCGTGCACGACTCGCTCCGTAGTGTGCTTACCTCCCTGCAATAAAATATGCCGGGCCATGAATTGCGCCGTTCCCTAAGAAAATCTTTTAGTGTGGAAGAAAAGATTATTTATCAAGGTAATTTACAGTCATCCCCGCGCCCCGCTTAACGGTCACAGTTGATTCGAAAGTGGTGTGCGTGCGAGTCGTTGGCTGTGTTCTAGAAAGCACAAGCCCTCGGTCATCATATCTGTTCTGTGGGCCGATGGTGCTTGTGATGGTCACTCGAGGTTTTGAAAGGGTAGAGCTTGCAATGCGAGCAAACTCCAAATCGGTGATGAAACCTCGGAGTGGAGCATTCTGAGTTTTGGTTAGCAAGACGTTACCCGCACTGATATCGCAGTGGAGGATGCCTTGATCGCACAGGGCCTTGTGCGCTGAAAGTGGGTGAGAAATGATCACAATTGATTATTAACAAACACTCACCTTGGAGGGCATCACGGAAACCGGCTAGCAGATCAAAGTCTGACGTATACTCCCATAACGGGCGCCCGACAGTGCCTAGAATGAGACGGTGGAGAACAGGCGTCGGTGGCGTCGGTGGATTGATGTCGCCCTCAGGTAGGACATTACGGACTGGGTGGCTGCGCAGGTTCTGCACGGTAATGGGGTATCCAGCATACTTAACGTCACCACCACATTCAAACTTGGCTAGTCCTTCAGGGAACTGATCAATCGAACTGTAGATGTCTGACTCGGGTGTTCTGGCGCTGCTGCGCCATGCGGTTTTCATGATCATGACGTTCCCTCGCAGCAACGGCTCGGTAACGCCAACAACATACTCGCGAACACGCCAGACGTTGGTGCCACGGCCCAAAAATGAAAGGGATGTCCAAATCGGAGGCCCAATTGTGCACCATTGGCGGGGGTCACTACCACCAGATGACACCACGGCGTGTGGGTAACCTTCTATGCTCCCAGTGAGTTTCTGAGTCTCCGTATCAGTCAAAACTCGAACTGTGGGGTCGGAACCTATTTCCTCGATCGACAAGTTGCATGCTAGGCTGCGCACAACGCGAATGAAGGTCTCAGTGTCTTGGAACACGTCGTAGGCGGGGGAAAATGTGATTCCATTGCGATCAAAAATCCCGACGCAGAATTCTGTTCCAAAAATAAGGATTCCGACGCAAAAAAGCATGAAAGGCCGGGCGGACATGAACAGGCGCGCGTAGTCAGCAGATTGAGTCACGATCGCGGGAATGGTGCCTGTGATCGCAGGCTTGGGTCCTTGCTTTTTTAGAGGCTTTACCTCGCCAAAAGCATCCCGATCGCGCCATAACTTTGATCTAGACGCGTCTATTCCGTGCTGGGAAACCGTAATATCGGGACTGCAGCTGGGGAAGCCAAACGTATGAGGCTCGTCCGCTTTGAGCATACCATTTGTCTTTTGGAATCGACGAGGTGTGATACCATGGCCGAAGTTCGCTATGAAGTTGAAGATGCGCACCTGTAATGCATACGAGTCAGAACAATGGAAGACAGAGTCGCTAACAACAACACGTCCCAAAGGATCATACATCTTCTTCTCTTCTGCAGATCCATGATTACCACTCCTTTCCTCCTTGTTCAGGTCGCTTGCCGCGTCATTAATCTCCTCGATCTCCAATTCTTCGGGCGCCTTCTTTGAAGCTCGTTCTACCAGTGCCATCAAAAGACTGATATCCTCTGCGTTTGCAGCGTTGAAGGATGCTGCGCATGTTGCAACGAAATTCCTGTCAACTTGATCGATGCGCAGACGCCTGAACACAGCGGGGTCATCGTAGACGATCTTATCAATCAGATCGGCCTGGATCGCATCACGACTGGTCCCGACGTGAGATTCGACAAGGTGGTTCAGCGTGTTGGAGCGCAAGTAGCGAGGGCAGTCGGTGTACATGTGGCACGGCTAGAAGTGGAAGGAAAGAGAGCACTGTGCGTTTGGTGAACCAACAAACGCGTTGATTAGCAGATATAAGCGCAGAGATTGTGGAGTTTGCCTCGGATAGGAAAGCTTTTGAGACCGGCATGGTAGCATGGATGCCTGGCGAGACCCCAAATGTTTTTCGTGTATTCTGTATCTAAAGTCAATTTCCTACACCTAACGAGCGTAACAATGGTTTCCCACCAACATCCTCCATCGTTGTACCGGCCCGAATATTTTCCAACTCTGACAGGTCAATACCAAGTAGCGCGCCGGCGAGCGGCGGCAAAGCCCGCTACTTGGTGGCGTGGAACATGCGTGACGTTGCTGGTAGCGATTGGGGGGTTATGGCTCTGATTCTGTTGCTTGGATGGCTTTTAATTTTGACGACGATTATGGGTCTTGGAATTGATATTCACGCCACTTTCGTAGGTTGTTTACGATATCAATTTTAGAAGGGGTCCTGTGTTTTCCGATGGGACGTCGCTGTTTGTTGGCGATAACATTTGGACGCCTCAGATCTTCAGTGTCGTCGGGGAAGCCAAAACGATGTGTTTGAATGAAATTGGGCCTTGCTTTATGTTGGGTCGAGCATCTATTTGTGGTGTAGTGATGGACCTTTTTTTGGAGGCAACAGATTTCGGTGTTGGAGAAGGTGGAGTTTGAAGATTTGATTATTGATTATGGTCTTCGCATTGTGTGTCTCTTTTCTTGTTGTTGTTGTTAAAGTACTTATCTTAATTTAGAGGCACCCGCATATTGAGCGTTGGATCTGTCGATCGGATGGGCGAATATATGTGGTGCGTGTGTTTGCTTAGCGATGCTAGCAGGTTCTTACGCAGAATTAGGTGGTGAATAATCAATGCCTTCTCCTGCCCTCCACAAGCCAACAGGAAGACAAGTGGCAATCAAGAAGTTCCCTGATCACACATTGTTTTGCTTGCGAACGCTTCCGAGAATTAAAGCTTCTGAAGTTTTCAAAATATGACGTAGTACTTACTAGTTTACTAAATAATCAAATATTGGGGACCACACTCTGCATTGCGTCGATAAGTTTCCTTTTTTTTTTTTTTTGGCTAATTATTGTTTTTGTTTTCCATGTTACATAACAGATCAAAACCGTTGTTCTACGCGCTCACGCTCGCTACTTAGTACCAGGACCGACGGTGTCAGTGACAAGGAGAAAGATGGCAGGGACACGCGACGACGGCACAGATGTTTTTGGTGAGTCAGATGTTTTCTCAATCTGTATACTCTCAATCCTGACATCTTTTACATAGTATGTCAATGTATCTGACAATATATTCATTATCACAATCTCTCCGATGAAGCTTATCTCCCCGCTCCCTCGATCTCGCTCATACACCCTATCTGAGAATGGACATGATCATACTATGATTAATGTTTAACATTCCAGTCTCCTCAACGTAAGAGTCAACAGTTCGAGTGATCAAGACATTACAACGAGTAGGATCAGGTAACAGAGTAAAGAATAGTCTTTGGGTTATAAGCCTCCACCTCACACCAACACCGTACCCATGCCTCTCTTAGCATCTTATGACAACAAAACCTCCCCCCAGCCATACCCTTTGTGCTCCGGAGCTTATTTCTTCTGTCCGCCCTGGCGTGAGTTGCACGAACCGGGGCCGTTTTTGTAGTAGGCAGACCCGCGTTGGTGCTCGCCAGAACCAATAACGGGGCCGTCACCTGCCCCTACAGCGCAACAGTTGGGTGTGTGCCAAGGAGCGAACAAGTTGGGGTTGAGCGGACCAGTCAAATTGGTGAGTGGAATCTTGTCACCGGTGATATTACTGTTCTTGTACCCAATTTTCTTGGCGACTAGAGCGTAGACGTTGGCCAGGGTCCTGCAGGACAGGTCAACCAGTCATAAATGAGCGACCAGGAAGACAGAAAAGCCACTCAGTTGTTAGTATCTTCAAACCCGAGACTGTCAAGACCCCAGTTGGCCTGGACGGTGCTTAGGGCTGAGTAATGTGTGTAGTAGGTTGGGTTCTCAGTCCCGTGAAGGTGTTTGGGCACAGCTCTATCAAGCAACAATGACCAGATTCTGTTGTTTTGCTGGTATGTCGCGTTCTCGTCGAATGTCAAGAGAATGAGTGTCCCATCGTCGTTGAAGCTTGTATTGTTAAGGAGAGGCACCAACCAGTATTCGAGCGACTCGTCCATAAAGGCGGGGTCAGTGTCGTGTCCACTATTCCACATGTTAGGGGTAAAGAACGTCCATTGTGGTAGGGTCATTCTGTTTAATATCGGCTGCAAAATCGTTCAAGTTACGGATGCGCCTTGCGCGCTGAGGGTTTTTGGCAACCGAATCGTTGACACATGTGAGCGAGGATAGACAATGTAAAGGACTACTGCTGATGCACATATAGATTATATCTATCCTGGACATTATGAAGCCTCCGACTCTAGAGTCGTTTAGGGAAATCTACTGTGCAGTTTGCCTATCCGATGGCAGTCCATATCCTTACGGTTTTCTACAGTTATCCAGGAGTTGATGCAGACGGACCTCCACCATGTTATTCGAACGCAACATCTGACTGACGACCACTGCCAAGTAAAAATTGCCCATATTTGTCGAGGAATTCATGCTAATCCGTGACGTCCAGTATTTCGTTTATCAGACTCTGCGGGCATTAAAGTCTATACACAGTGCAACGTTGTTCACCGTGACGTGAAACCTGCGAAACTGTTGTTAAATGCCAACTGCGATCTCAAAGTTTGCGATTTTGGTCTTGCCAGAAGCGTGAAGATCAGTGTGTCAGGGAAGAAAGAAGTGGGGTTAATGACTGAGTATGTCGCGACCAGGTGGTATCGCGCACCTGAGATCATGCTCTCGTTCAAGATGTATACGAAGGTAACTCCTCATTTTAATGTGAATTTTCTCCCCATCTTGATTTTAAACTGTAAGGCAATTGATATCTGGGCCGTCGGCTGCATTCTCGCAGAACTCCTGACTGGACGGCCACTATTCCCAGGAAGAGATTACAGCCACCAGCTTGATCTCATCCTTGACGTGATTGGTCAGATTCATCAATGCTCTCCTTAGACCGCCTACTCACATAACTTCACAGGCACCCCTAGCCTCGCAACAAGATGTAGGAGCGATGCCCGCCGTGCGAGTGAGTAGATCTGTATTTAGCTTAAGGTTTTTATAATGTTGATATGTGGCAGCGTTATTTCATTTTTGCGTTGTCCGTTGATAAGGTGTACTTGTTGGGGGAGGGCCATCATGATACAGTGGAACAATGAATATAAGTATAGTGTTCAACATACAGGGTGTAGGCGGTAGGAAGACTAGTGAGATTGATGTACGATGGTAAAGTATGAAGGATTGAAAAGATAAAAGCATACCATGCAATGAAGAGAACAAGAATCGGAGGATCAAGTACAATGAGGAAGAAAGCTAGGGGCAGCAGGAGAAAAGGATTGACTACAGAGAGGATGTCGAAGCTATACTAAGTCGTTTTCTTTTTACCAGTGGCATGACTGGTTTGGTGGTCATCGGGTGAATGATATTCGGAATTACTGCTGGACCACTCTAGGTCCATAAGTGAATCCTCGTGTTGTTCTGTGGATGCGGTTTGGTTGGTAACATTAAATGAAGCAAATGCATCGTCAGTGGGAGTTTGTTCGTAGGTGTGAGCACGAGGTTGAGATGTAGTGGTGGAGGTTTGAGGTGGTACAGCAGGTTTAACACGGGCTTCGGGCGAGGAAGAAGATTCGGCAAGTACTCGAATTTGGAGGTAGACGAACTCAGGAAGTGTACCGATGTTTTTGCACTGACAACATGTGGATGCACGATCATGTGACATGTTTGTTTCTCTCTTCCATACGCACTGCAGAAATCTGTCGTCCTCTTCCCGCACTTAGCATATCTCGTTGCAAATTCTTTCTCGCAGCAACTCGCTCTTTTCGACAACGAACCAGTATACAACCAGTAGATCAACGGGACGGGGAAGAACGATGGATATTCAGGCACCACAGTCAGGAACAACGACGGCAAGCACCGACACCGACCAGGGCTCAGGTCCCCGTTCAGACCCCTACATCGCAGTAGCGGCAAACGATGGCTCAAGGGTAGTAGCACCAGAAGGGTCATCGCAGATGAGTGTTCGCCGTTCAGCACGCGTCACCTCCTCCAGGGCGAGATCAATACAACCAACTGCACCTGATCAAACTATCATCACAGCTCCTCCAGGTGTGAAATGAACAGTTGGTTATGCATACCAGGTCTTCCAGCCCATGGCCTAAGAAACTACCAGCAGGCCTGGTCAATCAGGCAAGTCTATAGGCCCACCCAGGAATGTGAGTGGCCTTCGGGACACTGCTACACCCCAGGCGGGCTTAACGGCCAGACTGATGACCTTGACAGGACATAAGCATTCAGCCTCTAGTGCTGCTCCAGGATTGGTGTGCCCAGGCCCTGGACCTCCCAAATTTGCATCTGCAGCAGATTTTTCACTGACACATTTTGATGAACCTATGAGCAATGCTCCCATCCCACCACCCAACCTGGCTATGCAGGATCATGAAAAGATCTCACCGATGACACCTGCCCACTTGTCTCCAATCCTTCATAACCCACTCCTCCAAAGAGATGGGTCTACCAATGTCCACACCCCTTTTCCCTCGAGCAGACCTTCACCTATCCTTTGCACATGTGATAGCAATATGGCTTGGGCAGCAGTGGAAGGATTACTCTCGATCCCAGAGGGCTTTTCTGTGGCAGGGTATGCCCCAGCGCAAGTTGTGGGTGGCATAACCTACAAGGTTGTGTCTCCACGTTCACAAAACCTGAGTGGCACTGCAACAATTCAAGGCAGGCAGCTCTTCATGGAATACACTAGCACAATGCACCCAGACCTGCAGGTCACCATGCACACAGACCCACAGGTCACCATGCACATAGACCTGCAGGTCACCATGCACGCAGTCAGAGTTGATGTTCATCTCTGACATCTAATTTTCATGCATACATTGACATGCATATAGCCAGGACTGCAGGCCAGCATATCTCGAGGCTCGGGCAGGGTCTCACAAGCGAGGGCAAGTCCACAGACTGCTGCGCTTAGCCACCAGCAGGGTGTGAGTCTATGCACTCTGACTCATCGCATGCATCATTATCAGTCCTGACACGCATATAGGCACCTTTGACACCTCATTCAGGACTCACAGCCCATCCCTGGCATGTACTGGGGGCACACACGGTCCCATCGGCATTGAATACATTTTTGCCTGCACCTTTGCCTGCATCTTTACCTGCACCTTTGTCTGCACCTTTGTCTACTGCATTACTGCCTGCGTCTTTACCTGCACCTTTGTCTGCACCTTTGTCCACTACATTACAGGCTTTGACACCTGAATTCATCCCAGCTATTGCCACTGCAGTGAGCAGCATTACTATGAACCTGGTACTCCCTGGGAACTCAAACACCCAGCCGGCCCCCAGGAAATATTTCTTGCATGCGATCACAAATGCTACAAGTGACTTACCACTATCCATCATCAAGGGGCTGAAGAGCGGTTTCGAGAATTACATCCCTCCGGCCCCACGCACACATCCCTCTGGCCCTATGCACACACAAGGCCTGCTTGAGTGTGACACATACCACTGAGGCAGTTGATACTGAGATTGGTTGGAATGACAAAGGGGAGATTAGGCTGAAACAGAAGACTATGATGGCAGCAAGAGATTACTACATGACTACCGATGATTTCACAGAGATACGCGAGAACTTTGTTCGTGGCCTATGTAAATACCTCGTTATGAGTGATGATTTGAAGGCTGGAGGGCTATGAGCAAAGGAGTGTGCAGACATGTTTGCAGAATTTTTCAGCATTATCGTGGCGTGGCCTGACTACACACTGGACTGGTCATTGTACTGAGGCTACATTATCGAATTGTACACTTCATGGGTCGGTCAAAGGGATGATTCTTACAGGCTGATTTTTGATGAGCAATTGTTTCACAAGTACAAAATGAGGAACCTCGTGCCCACAATCTTAGAGCAACTCAGATGACCAGCTGGCAGGAGCGGGGGTGCTGATTTGAGTAGCTGGGGCAGGGGACATGGTTTTCAAGGCAGTGGATCATTCGGCTCTAACCGAGGGGGATACCAAGCCCAACCCTTTCATTCCTCACAACCCTCAGGTACCTTCCGCTGTTATCTCTGCAGTGAAGCCCATTTGCACAGGGATCACCAAGGACCTGCAAAATGACTAGCATTTGAGCAAGGGAAATGGGTTGACAAGGTGCTCAGCAACAAGCAAGTCTGCATCAATTTCAATGTCAGCCCCTCTGGATGTAGATGAGGAGGCATATGTGCATTTAGCCACTCATGCTCCTTGTGTGGGGATCTCAACCATGGATCTGCGAGATGTACCACCTGACAAAATCTTTCTGATTGTGATGAAGTTGAAAGCAGATGCCTGGGAGCTTGCATTAGAGGATGCAGGCATTCTTGGTGAATTTAAAGACATCCCAGTGGGCCTCCAACAGGGCTTCTTTTGTGGTTTAGAAAATTTTTCGCTTGCATGCACTTTCATTTCCCCTAATCATTTCACATTGCAGGAGGACGAGGACTTTGTGGTCTCAAAATATGCTGAAGAAATAGTGCTTGGTAGATTATCACGTGGTTATGATCCAGACACACTTTTCTTACTCATTGGACATTTTTGTATGGCTCCCCTCACAGTTATCGATCAAGGTGGCAGTAAACATTGCATAATTGTAAATCATTCAATTCCAACCAGCAAACATTGTATCGACCTGGAGAGCGCCTCGCATGACTCGTCAGAGAAATATATCATTGATCCCACATACACATCTATCAATACAATTATCAATTCAAAGAAATTTCAGTGTGCTTGGGGTTCATTCTCAGAATGCTATTTATTAGTCGCAGATGCACCAGAAGGAACACAAGCAGCAGTTTTCGATGTTGATGCAGCATTTCATAACATTCCCATCCACCCATCAGCACACCAGTTTTTAGCTATCATGATCAAAGGTCTCATTCATCTAGATGGGGTATTAAATTTCAGTGCATCCCCTTCACTAGGAATATTTGGGAGGGTAGTGTTAGGGTGACACCCACTGTTCTGCTAGCTAGACTGTGCAGGCTCTCCTACAAGAAGGTGGCGGGGCATGTGCACATGATGGGGGGTTTGATGGATTTGATGCGAGAGGTTAAAAATAGAACAGTTGGCTGAATTAGGCCTTTCACACCACTATTGTGGATGGAATACCTAAGAGAACTCAACTGAGGTCTCCTAGTATTTATTTTTAGGATTATATACTATGTTACATATATTGTAGTATGTTATTATGGATGTGCACACACATGTGCATGCATGTGCATACATATTGATGCATGTAAATAGAAAATTCCCACACTGACAAATAATGTGTATATAGGCATTTTGTAGCGTATTTTGGTGAAATAAAATAAAATAAAATAAAATAAAAATAGTATTATGTAATAGGCATGTTAGGAGACTGTTTCCTAACAGGTAGCAGACACAATGGTCAAGATACTCCTAAGTCAGGGAATCAAGGCGATCATTATGTGGGTGGATGATTTCATTTTTATATGCTACCCTACCAGATGTCAGGCCCAAGGTGATTACACCTATGCATACAATGCAAATCTGGTGTGGAACATTGCAGAGGAGTTAGGGTGGCCCTGGGCACCCACAAAATTTGTCGACTTCTCATTGGAATTCACATACATAGGATTCTACTGGAGCCTACATGCCAAATCAGTGGAGCTGCCAGAGAAAAAGAAGACAATATTTGGAACAAATTTCATCATGGATAGTCAGCTCCCATCATATAGCAAAGGAAGCTGAGAGGGTCATTGGGATGCTAAACCACATGTGTTTGGTCATACCAGAAGGGCGTGTTGGAGCAGACTACATATGCTGCACAGAGGAAGAGACGACACGTTCCTTATAACCTACCTGGGATTTAGTTAGTCTTAGAGCTAGGGTTTAGCAGAGGTAAGAACACTGTATATCTACTATGGTACAGGTTCTCCTTATATACATAATAGTAAGGATGTCACATGCCTCAGGAATGTGTTTACCACATGTATGCACAGTAAGCGCAGTAACATGTGTGTGCTGCATGTATGGGAATTTAATTTCAACAGGGTGATCTCGCCTCATCTCCCTATACAAATTTTGAGGGGGGTTCAAGACCAACTATGCAAGAGAAATGAGCCACAAAGTATCTTCAGGGACAGCAGATGACATAGGATAGTGGAGAAACTGCCTATGTGATGGTCATCATCTTCTGGTTCTGGAGGTGGAAAATCACCAAGGTCTGTATTGGCAGGAGTTTTAGCTCCAGGACAGCATGGGAACAATGTTTCATCAAATAGTGCCATAGCACCAATAAATATTGTGCCACTAGGTCACATGAAACAGTATGCTTTAATGCCATCTTCTAATCCAAGGTATGTCATCAACTCCGATCGAGGAGCCAATGTGTTTGGATGCTTCTCCTTGGGTAGGTAGATGTAAGCACCACAACTGAAAACCTTCAGATTGTTTAGATCTGGGCAGACCTTTGTCAAGTCCTCAACCGGTGTCAGCCATTTCAGGCGCCTTATCGGGGTTCGGTTGTATAGGTGTATTGCATGTTCAATGCAAAATTCCCACCATGATTGTGGTAGACATGTGGTAAATCGCAGGGTTTGTGACTTTTCCATTATTGTCCTTATGGCACGCTCTGTGCGCCCATTCTGTTGGTGAACATGGGGTGCAGACATCTCTATTTTGATGCCAAAGTCCTTGAGCACATTTTGTAGCTCACGATCTTTGAACTCCCCTCCTGGATCAACACACCAGCACTTGATTGTAGCACCATACTGTGTCGAAGCCACTGCCCGAAATTGTCTGATGGCTGCAGCAGCATCAGATTTCTTTTTAAGGCATTGGATCCAGATATGTGACGTTTTGTCATCCAGAAATACAATAAAGTATTTATGTTTATGGTACAATAGTACTGGGAGTTTCTTCAGATCAGAATGTATTAATTCAAAGGGTCTTACTGTGCGTGAATCTGATTCAGGAAAAGATTTTGAGGTCATTTTCCCTTCAGCGCACCCTGGACATATAATTTTGTCTTTAGGAATAATTAAATTCCTTGGGAATTTTATGGTGCTATTAGGCATCTTCTCTAGCGCTTCTTTGGATGGGTGTCCAAGTCGCCTATGCCAAGTCGAGTAGTCTGCGATGTACATTGTTGCGACATTGATTCCCTTGGTGCTCAATATATGAGTCCGAGCCCAATAAATAGTGTCATGTTTCATAAGAGGGATGCAATCCATAATTGGGTTTCCTTGCTTGAAAAATGAAATGTGTGTGGAGGAACCACGCACATCACTTCCGTCTTGCAAGAAGATGCCCATCGACAGTAATCGAGCATTACAGTCAGGTATGTAGTAGACGGGGTATAATCATGTTTCATGCATTTCTGACTTCCCATGACATACTACCTGATGTCTAATGAAGACTGCTCCTTTCCCTACTATATGAGTAGTACCCATGGCTGTTTGAACCAGGGTAGAGTCCTTTCTCGGTAAAAGTTCGTAAGAAGCAAAATCTTTCATTTCACCAGTAAAGTGTTTTGATGCACCTGAATCCATGATCCAGTTGGCACCTTTCTTACAATTTCCATTTGCACACATAACACATATATTAAGATGTAAATTGTTCCATGATACATTTAGTAGCAGTAAAATTTCACATGAAAAGTTCGCTGTGATCAGTGGAATGTTAATTCTTGTGCTTGTGGCAAGGAAAAGGACTGACCTTTCATCATATGTACCTGTTTCAAGCGGTTCATCAATGAGCATTTCATCGACGGCTTTCCATACTTCCTCATCAGAAACTGCAGGTTCCAATCCAAGGGAGACGCTATTGTCTTCTACCTCTATGATCCTTGGTTCTGGTTCAATCCTCCTCCTCTTACCTTCTCGCACTGTTAGGTGCTCTTCCAGTGGTCGCAGATTTTTTGCACTGCATGGGAGATTCATTTGCTCGAGGGTGTCTCAAGCCTGCTGATATTCAGTATAGACCTAATGAGAGGTAGAGGCCGTGCCCGTGTATGCCTGTGCAGGCAGTCGGCAGCGAGGATCCCTTGTAGGAGTATGTTCATGCTTCTCGATGCGCTGAATGAGTGGCATCGGCAGTATGATGGTGCCATTACCATTTATGGTAGGAAAGGCATTTGAGGTGAGGTGGGTATGTTTCTCTTTAGGCTTTTCCTCTTTAGTCTTTTTGTCCCCATGTCATCCATGCTTTCAGGACGAATCTCCATTGTTGCCCTGAGATTGCCATCTGGGGTTTCCCCCTTTGCGCTTGACAGCAGAAAGCTTGGTGGCCTAAGGTGGGCTGATGGGCTTTCCAACTGCTGTGCGCCATGAGGCCTCAGTGACAATGGAGTCCTTGACATGTTTAAACATCAAGGCTCTAGTAGTGGTCATGTTAAGGACCGTGGCGGATAGAGAATCATACTCGCGCAGCATTGCAGCAAGTAGAATCATTGCCTGAACTAGTTCGGGAATGGTGACATTGGCAGCCATAAGGCACTCAAATTTGTCAGCCATCTTAGCAATCTCTGGCATGGGATTCACAGCTGGAATTTTGATTGCTATTGCAGACCTAAAGTCCACAAAGACTTGGGAGGGGCCATTGACACCATAATTGGTGCAGATGAGATCCCACACCTCCTCAGCAGTGTCCTTGGTGTTGGCACACTGCCAAATAGAGGGGGCCAGGCAGAGCACTAGGCTACCAATAGCCTGGTCATTCTTATTGTTCCAGGTCTGGAGCTTGGCATTAGCTTCTGCTACTAGTGCAGCATTTGTCGCTGTCAAAGGAGGCACCAGGGGTGGTTTTAGTTCCATCCCGCTAGTTATTTGCCAGAGGCCCTGAGACCTGAGCCACGCCTTCATTGAGTCAGCCCATTGAATGTAGTTAGAGCCATCGAAAGTTTGTATGAGTTTTTCAAGAGTTGAAGACATGATGTTATAGTGGCAGCTGGTAAAAGCGCTCAATCAGTCCTCTATTCAAGAAAACACATTCCATAATCTCAGGCAAAAGCACTCCTTCAGAGTGGTTAATCCTAGTCAACCTGGGTTTTTAAATGCAGCTTGCAGGGAGCACAAGGTTACAATTTGGAGACAATGAAGTCAACGTCGTTTGCAGCCAGTTAAGGCGCGTTTGTGATGTGCCCAGCAGGGCCCATAACCTGTTGGAGCAGACTACATACACTGCACAGAGGAAGAGACGACACGTTTCTTATAACCTACCTGGGGTTTAGTTAGTCTTAGAGCTAGGGTTTAGCAGAGGTAAGAACACTGTATATCTACTATGGTACAGGTTCTCCATATATACATAATAGTAAGGATGTCACATGCCTCAGGAATGTGTTTATCATATGTATGCACAGTAAGCGCAGTAACATGTGTGTGCTGCATGCATGGGAATTTAATTTCAACAGGGTGATCTCACCTCATCTCCCTATACAAATTTTGAGGGGGGTTCAAGACCAACTATGCAAGAGAAATGAGCCACAAAGTATCTTCAGGGACAGCAGATGACATAGGATAGTGGAGAAACTGCCTATGTGATGAATTCATCAGATTGAGGACCATCAGGCCCCAGATCCACATCCACTTGACACCAAATTATTCATAGATGCATTGACAGGTTGGGGCATTGGTTTGGTCCTCAATGGTAAATGGCTGGCATGGCAACTCAATGGCAGTTGGGATTCCAGAGGATGAGAAATTGGTTGGGTGGAGATGGTAGCAGTTGAGTTGGCAGTTCAGACACTCATCACAGCAAAATTCAAGGAATGCCACATAATAGTCCATTCAGATAACAGAGGGGTGGTAGATGCACTAAAGGCAGGAAGATCTTGTGGCACTTAGCAGAACATGGTGCTTCACAAGATTGTCAAACTTATTCAAGACCATGAGCTATGGGTTTCGACAACTTGGATACCCAGTGCAGATAATCCAGCAGACAATCCATCAAGGGGAAAATTTCCAGGGAAAGAATCTTTATACACATTCCCACTGAAGCTTCCTTTCCATTTAGTAGGCTTAGTGCACAAACCAGTATCGTACCATGACGTGAGACTACAATAATTTTGCATGCATTTGTCTGTCCACACTGTCACACTGCTACAACACTTCAGCTCTCATCGCTGACTACCAGCCAAATTGACTTTGCAATGCCACCTCTCAGACAACTAAAACACAATTACGTATCCAATCCACTCAAAAGCAACATCAAAATATCTCACCTAGCACAAATACATGGTGAAGAACTCTCCTACAACCACATCTGACAATGACCCTACACATCCTGCCTGACACTGCCACACAGAGAGTTCCCTTGTTTGAGTCTGGAGCTGCCACTGGCCTTGAGGGAGAAGATCAAAGATGTACAGGAGGCTGCAGTTAGTAGGTCAACCCAATTGAAAGATGTGAGTCAATTGCAGGAATTCTTGGCATTCTGTGAGGGCCTTGGGATCAAAAACCACGATGCATTTCCAGTGAGTGAGGACCTCCTGGTGGGCTGGACTTCTTCTTATGCAGGGCGATTGGCTGGAAGGATTGTAGGGGTGAAACTGCTGGCAATCAAGAAGGAACATGAGCGATGGGGCCTGACATGGCAGGGTGGAAACCTTCTATGGCGAGTCTTGAAAGGCATCGAGGAGCTTTGGCCAACATTGTCTTTTTGAACTAAGAGGGCGCCCATGACCATTAGCATGCTAGAGGACTTGGACAAAGGACTGAACAAGTCCTCAGGGCTTCATATATGCGTGCACACTGTCTGCCTGTTACTGTTTTTCTGTCAACTTCGGAGCAGTGAAATCCTACTACCCACCCAGCACCCCGACAAGTTCAATCTGAAGCAATATGCCACCTTTGCCCACATTGCTGAGTCCACTGCAGAAAACAAGGCCTGCAACCTTCACCTCCTGTGGTCGAAAACCCAGAAAGTGCGAGGCAACCATGTATGGATTCCCTGCCAAGAGGCCCCACTGGACCCGATCCATGCACTCCACAAACATTTTCTGAAGAACAAACTTGGTCTCAATGACTCTATTGCATTGTATCGTGATGACCAGGGAAAGCTATACACACTTACAAAATTGAAGTTTGTGCACAGGATCAATGCCATTCTCAAAGCAAAAGGCAAGGGATACCCTTGAATCACCAGGCACTGTTTTTGAATTGGCAAAACAACCTTCTATCTGATTTCAGGAGTTCCACCAGATATGGTGAAAAAGTTTGGACACTGGCATTATCAAGCATTTTTGGAGTACTGGTGCTGACTGGACTACCTCAGAGCACTTCACATTGACATGCTCCCTCTCAAGCCAAATGGACTGCGAAAGCGAATGAGCAACCCACCTAAGGCTTGACATGCATCCCCAGGTGAGTCTTCATTATGACTATGCCATGCCTTAGGCTTGTTCCTCATGTGGGTTCTTCATAGTCATATTCTTAGCTCACCCCTGGGTGACAAGGATGGAATCTGAGGATTCACGATCATTCCAAGAATTTCGACCCCAAATCCTCTTCTTCTGCCAGACTGAGTCACTTCCACTCCCAGATCAATTAGTATGTTCACTTAGACTAATTTGTATAACTCTTGACATTCCATAATCGACTAGCACACTATGCTATAAACCTAGCATTTCAGTGGCAAAAACCTTTCAGCATTAATTTTGAAGGTCTGGTAGGAAATGCTGAGTGAATGATATGAAGATAGGGAGTTACTACTTACTTTTCGAGTCTTGTTCTTGAATTGATCAAACATTTTGTAGATATGCAAGGTAACATTGCAGAGGATCATTGTTCCAGGTTGAAGCTCATCATAGTATTTGTAAGGAGGGATGAGGTGATTATGAATGTCTCTGACATTGTGTTGCATGACTTTGGCATGTTGATGCTGGAAGAGATTTCTGCTGTAGTCAGGTAAGATTCATGGGCTGTAGTAGGTGCCAAGATAAATCTCATTCTCTATTAGAATATAAGGATTGGTGTGGGGGTAATGATAATGAGGACAATATACCAGTGGAATACTGAACATCTTGAGAAGAAGTAGTTGGAACAGCTTGGCTCTCTCTCAAAGATCACATTGCTCTTTCAGTTTCTGGTTCATTTTCATCCTCATTGTCACTATCCACCTTTTTGATAGGACATTTGACTCCGATGGAAGATGAGATGGAAGCAGTAGGAGGTGGAATCTTGATTTAGGTTATTGAAGGGTAAAAGTAAATTAATGAATATGACTCATGCCATAAATAGGTCCAAAGTAGATAAGGATGATGTCATGCATGCTTTTGCCATCGCTTTGGTATGATTTTATCCATTCAGTGTAAAGAAATTTCTGGGAATAGAGTTTAAGTTAGGTATATGATAATGTCAAAAAGTATACCAATTTGTCATTGTAGTCTTTTACAATTACCATTGTTCCCTTTAGTTCAATAGCTTCATTGTTGAATAAAGTAATGATGTTTGCAGTGTTGTGACTGACTGGTCAAATCCAATATGACCTTACCTAGGTTAGTCGGTAATTATGGTCAGTCATTTCAATGTCAACATTTAGAGGGGTTAGTTGGGTCAGTCAGCTAACTCTGATGGGCCATCAAACCTAGATGTAAAAATGTACCAACAACATCATGAGCCACAATATTGGGCAAAATACACTATTTCCATCATATCCCCATGCCATAAGAGACTTAAGTCCTGGGTCTGGGAACATTACCATCAAGATGCCGACAAAGTCAACTCCACCTTCTTTGGTGTGAGATGTAAATATTGCACCAAGAACAAGCTCACTAAAATTAGAGTGGCCAAAAATGAAGCTGTTTCTGGGGGTCTGGTTGAAGCTGTATGGCCAACTAACATACTTCTTTCAGAAGATCAGCCCAAGTCTTCACCGAATTCAGATCAACAACTGATGAGGTCATCATGACAGCCAAAGTCAGAGTAACACAGCTCACTGGTAAAATATCAGTCCTGACAAATCATCTCATCAGCTGTGATTACTGCCCTGATAACATTTGAAAGGCAGCTCATGAAAGTAAGCAATCAGGGAAGGGCTTAGCAATAGAAGTGCAGGGTGATGATGTCATTACAGCGCCTTCAAATCAAGGAACAAATGGCACAGTGGAACACCCAGGTCAGGCAAATAAATGACAGAAAACATTTATGGTGGTAGCCACAAAGTCACCTGCCTTGTCTCTGGTGCAACAGGTAAAGTTTGAAAACCAAGTCTTATGGGCATGGATCTCTGCAGGATTTTCATTTAATTTAATAGGTGATCCTGAAGTTTGCAAACTCTTTGCCTTAGTGGCACCAGGGGCTAAGGCCCCTGATCAAACCAAACTATCCACCTTGATACTCTGCCATGAAGTGGCTAAGATTGAGGGCTAAGATTGAGGGTTCACAGGTCTCAGAGTCACAGAAAGGGAGCTATGTGATGCTTCAGTGTGATGGATGGAAGGACATATCAAAAAAACACTGTGTTGCATTCATGTTCACAATGAATTGCCAAGTATGTTGAAATTCTTATCTCCAGATTGGGAATAATTGTTTGTTGAATAGGCACACTTGATGAACATTTACAATCAATCTTCTTAGTGAAAGACAGGACAATTAATCTTTCAGCTTCTTGAAAAAGAGCTTGAACACTTGCAGGACCTTGATGTTCACCCAATCGGTGTTTGTGGAGATGCTGGGCCCAATGAAAGAAAGGGCCACTGTTTGATTGTTGAGAAATTCCCCTGGTTGCTTGCCACAGATTGTTGGAGTCATCAGGTACATTAGATCAAGGTGTGGTGGCATTGTGCAAGCTGATCAACTATGAAGATACCTTTGATACTTGCTGATTACAAGAAAGGAAACCCCAAGCTCACCCAAATCATGGATGAGAGCAGTGAAGTAGCAAAATGGTTTAACAACCATTCATTTGCACTTGGATAAAGAACAGGCTGATATGTATCAGAAGGTCCTAGCATTAATTATTCCTCTGATTATGCATTGGACAGCATACTACACTGCCCTATCACAGAATTTGCAGGTGTGGAAGGCAATTCAAATAACAGCTCTTAAACACCGAGAAGAGATACTTGATAGTCTTGGACGAGATAAAAAGGCTCAACAAAAAGCAGAAGTGGTCCTGGATCAGGTCATCGATGGGCAGTGGTGGAAAAAGATTACATGGTAAGTCAATTAAACTTCAGTTCAACGAGATAAGAATCCCAATCTCAAATTAGAATCAAAACTCACATTGAGCCCCTTGCAATCACTGTGAATATTGTACAAGCTGCAAATACTCATTGTGACCACATTGTTCTGGTTCTCGGTAATCTCCATCATGTTTACTCAAAACTTTTGGAATCAAAGCAAGAACAATCGCAGCTGTCCACCAAAGACCATTCAGTCATGAAAATTCTCCAAAGCATCAAAAAACATTGGTTAAAAGCAGACCAGGACTTATTCATTGCCTGTTTCTACCTCAATCCATGCATCAGCCCTTGATTACAGAATTAGAATAATCTACCAGCTGCCATTCTTATGGGCATCATCCACAGGCTCTACATGCATGTCTTCAAAGCTGAGCAGTGTCCAAGTGATCTAATTTCACAAGTACTGCACTATGATGGCTGTACTGGGCCATTTTTGGCTGAAAAGTGGCCTGTTAAGACCATGGCAGATGGCTTGAAGGAGGAGGTATGTTACGTTGATATTGTGACTGACTTGGAAGTAGCATGTTATTGACTTGTTTTTAAGGATGGTTCCATTGACCCTCTCCTCATTTGGAAGAGCTTAAATAATGATAACCCACTGGTGAAGCTAGCAATGCTCATTCTCACCTTCATCCCCAACTCAGCATCGATGGAAAGGCTATTCTCCAGCATGGGTGACATCAAAGCTAAAAAGCGAAACCGATTGGATGTTCAAAAACTCCGAGACTGTGCTTTAGTTAAGGGAGAACTATGATGACAGCATGGGTGCAACTCAAGCACACGTTTGGTAATCACCCAATCACCATGTGAGATACTGATAAATCTGGCAGCCGACTTGAAGATGAGGATATTCTCAAGGATGCTGAAGCTGAAGGTGACTGCAGTGAGAGCAGTGATGATGAGGATGAGGGCTGGCCTGGTGAACAGGCCCAGTTGATGTCTCATACTTCCTTTGCCGCTCTTGCCCAGCAGTTCGAGGATGACTTGGAACGAGATTCTGATTCTGAGTCAGACATGGACTCAGATCGAGATGTTAACACATCACAATGTGATGGTATCACATCAGCCCTGCCAAGTGTTAGCCATCCATGCATAAGTCGAAGCTTCCATTCAAGTCATCTCAAACACCAGTTTCTAACATCACACTTGTAGGTCCACCTTTATTTTGGACAAAAGAATCCAATTGTGATTGCTGACATGTTTAATTGGGCAGTCAAAGCTGGATAAGACTCATTTTGGATACAAGGAGTGAGGAATCTTAATGATGAGTTATCTTTCTATGAGATGCTCATTCAGCTGGGGTCCACTGATGCCACACATGCCAACTATGGCCCTGCAGGCAATGTTTCTGACCCTCTCAAAGTAGCCAATTAGCTTATTGAATGCAATACATAATTTATGTGACTTTTCTTAAATTTACCCTACTGACCCATGGTCAAATACAGTCAAATCAATTCTGTGCATGAGGGTAATTACCCTTCAGGGTAATGACCTGGTCAGTCATGACACTGGATGTTTGAACTTGGGTTGCTTGGTACAATGAGCACAAGAGAGAATTTCAGTTTGGAACTATCCATAATAAGCTATAATAAATAAGAGTTAACTTTAATGGTCACAGAAGGGTGAGTAAAGCTACATGCATTGGTGGGAGTAATGTAGTGATTTCCTTTGGAGTCAAGCTGGGTGCCAAAGTCAGAAGTGGCAATTTCACCAAACAGCATGAATTTGGTGGTATGATGCCTTGTTTTGTCAATGAATTTGAAGCTACCTTTGCAGTTATCAGCCATGAGAAAATAGCAGTAGATTCAAACTGTTTTCACTTTATTTTTAAATGTGCATGCAACAACAGAGTATGACACTGTAAGATATTGAATGCAATAAACATAAATGAGGGATGCTCTTGAAAGCAAGCATCAGAAAGATGCAATAGATGTTTTACATGCTGCTTCAAAGATACTCATTGCTTTCGATTGTGATCTTCAAAACCTCCAATGCCAAAAGGGAATAACATGGGATAGATCTTTGGGAAGAGGTTTGGATTGACAAATTTATGTCAGGTGTTGAATCATGAGGAATTTTAATATAGCTGCCCTTCTTCTGAATATGATTCAATGCAGCTGCATGTAATTCATTAGAGGATGCATGTCCATCAACATCTGAAATGACAACTTTTGAAAAGCGATGTCTGCATTAGAAGGAATAGAAGGCACTTATTGAGAAGTTAATACATCACCACCATCATTAGGCAACACATGCTCAATATGAAAAGGCAAGATATCATTTTCTTGCAAACTATTAAGTACTTCGTGATTGATATCAATATGAGAATACAGAGCATTGTGTGCTTTTAACCATATCAATGCTTGCCATACCTTATCACCATGAACCGTCAATGGTTTTTCTTTTTCAAGAAGCCACTGAGCAGTAGGTGGAGAAGAACCAACAAAAATAATATGAATGGGTGAAGTAGTTTCATCTATGGAAGGTGGAAGCATTGTTGCAATTTTTTGAGCTGATTGAGGATAAATGATGATGTTTCCATGAAATCCACATTGGTTCTGGAGGAAAGTAAGATTAGAATCTTGTTCTGATAATTGTACAATCCAATATTTAGCATGACAGAGAGCAATCATTGATTCTTCAATAGGTGTCAAATCTTGTAATTCTGGTGGTACAGGATATAAAAATAATTGATTAACCAATGCAAGTGGAGGCACTTTATGTTTATTTATTGCACTTAAACAAGAAGAGCACAAATTAAGAGCATAAGCTGAATTATTGTTTAAGACAGATCGCACTCCAGAAGGATCAACAAGAACATCTTTGAGAATGCCAGTATTATATGGCAGTGGAGGAGGCACAACATCTGGAGATAACCATGGAGGCATGTAAGCAGTCTCAAGTTCAACATGAGTATTTTCACTTCTTAAAGCCATGAAGCCAGGACATCGAATACAATCAAGATCTAAAGAAGTAGTTGGAATCCATTCACAATCTGAGGCTAAACATAATTCTGCACAATAGGCACAGGTGGATTGTGGAAGAACATCATGAGAAGTCTCCCTGTGAAAACATTGTGAAATTTTATCCTTTACTGCTTGAGATATTGGTTGAGGACACATATTCTGGATTTTTGATCATTTTGTAGTATTCTTATTAACTGCTCATGGAATACTTGAAGGGAATTGTTTACCCTTATGTAGCTTATCAATATAATTCTTCAAACACTGTCATAAATCATTTAAAGTACCTTGACATCTATGAGTGATCCCATACATTTCTAACAAGCATGCCAAAGGCCAGTGCCAAATTTTGTTCACAAAATTAGACAAGAAAAAAATTTGGAGATCATCATGATTGTTGCTGTTGTGCATAACATCTCCAGAATATTCAAGCTGCATTGTAGCACATGCTGGAGGAGTACAACAATGGAACTGTCCACACATTCCTTCTGAAATATGATGAACAATGGCATTTTTGATATCATCAAGAGTTCCCAATGGAGAAAGACTGTGAGCAGCAGCAAAAGACAGCATCTCGGGCTTTATCACATATTCAAAATCAGAAAGGCAAGTGTTAATAGAATGTGGAAAATTTTTTAAAAGAGCATCATGATGAACACGTATCAATTTCAACAACTCAATCTCAGTCAAAGAATCAGTAGACAAATAACCAATCCCTTTGCACATCAATCGAAGAAGGTGTATGGGAGCATCGACAACGATATCACACATAGCAGAAGATAAATCAACAAGTTGAACAGAACCAGACAGGAAACAATAGCCACGATTTGAATGAGATGCACAAAGTCCATTCAATATATGATGTATCAAAGCCAGCTGAGAAGAACGAGGATTATCAACCGAAAATTGAATCCCATGACCACCCAAGATATCTTTGAAGTCACAAGAAAACATATAAAGGGCTGAGGTTGGATCCAACAATAATTGCTTCACCAAGCACAAATTATAGTGTGCAGAAGAACAATTTTCAATGATCATAGTTTCATCATTATCAATATTATCATTCAAGACTGAAAGCATTTCATGAAGGAGGTATGATATTTATCAGCAACAATTTGAAGATTAAGTGAGTGGCACTCACCAGGAATATGGAATCCATTTACCTCATGATTCCACCCAGAAGGCAACATCAGTCCCTCAGATACCAAATATTCTCCATAGTAAGTATGCCAATCTGCTCCAAGAATCAGATTGGCCACTCAATTCTCCCCAACAATGAGTTCGAGGACACAAGTAAGCACATCTCGACCAATATCAGCATTGACACCAGTTGTTAATGAATCAGAATGAACATTGTGTAACAGTGCCCAAGCCTGAGCAATATGTGACTGAGGTGAATGGCTATCAAACACAACAGAAATGGCTTGACCAGCTATACATGCATGCACTCATGGTTGAACAAGAAAAATGAAAGCTGAAGAATCTGAAACAACTGTGGTGTGAGATCAATCGTGCAGTCCATTTACCAGCCCAGAAATATCACATGTTTCAATCCAGCACTCATTTTGCATTTGGTGCTACATCACTCTGAAACCCACTACTAAAGTAGCGGGAATATACCTTATTCAGTAGCACTCCTGGATTCAATCCATCTCTGTCTGCAGGTACAAATACTTGATAATCCAGCTTGTGAAACTTCACATCAATCTCCTCCATAGTGACCCCACAATCATAATCTTCCAAGTCAAGATCTTCGACTGCTTAAGTAGCTATTGCCTCAGGCAAAGTAAAGTTTTTGAGAAGAGCTGCCAGGTGCTCAGCATTGATACCAGGCTGTGTTTGTGTGTGCATATGTGCATGCTTCCATTGGGTAGATTTCCCCATTGGTAGTGCAGCTTCATTAAGTTGTTGTGTATAATGGCTTCCAAGCATTCCTAGGGTTTCAAGATGTGGAATGGTAAGCCAAGAGCGCTTCTTGCTCTGCACTGTCCCTAAATTGGATTTGACTCCAGCTGCATGTGGAACAATGCTGAAGATCTTGATTGCAAGTGTTTTCAGTGGGTGGCCAAAAGCTGTGACAAGGAGAGATTTCCACCAGTTCTTTGCATCCACTGTTCTGCCATGGAAAGGTACCATCTAAATTGAGTAAGTTTTAATTGGAGGACTTATCACTGCAGTCCAAAGGAAGAATAAGCAGGTCCAATGATTGCAAATGACAAAGCTCAACAACAGCTGAAAGTTGCTGGGAAAGGCCATGGCACATGAGGACTACAAGCAGTGGATTCTTGCAGTTGCGAGTGGCAGAGTAGACCATGTTGCCCCACTGGTTCAAGCTGGTTTAACACATCATGTGGGGATATGAACACTCATTCAGCAGTACGAGCGAGTCACAAACAGGTTATACAAGCCCAAGGGATACACCAAAGTAGACATCATGTGTTCAATTGTTGCACTCGAATGAAATGGAATCCATCCTCCCCCTCCCTGCCCAAGTATGTGACTAGCTTTTAGGACAACAGTCTCCAATCTAATGTGCTCTGACAGGTGCAAAACTAACCCCTAGCCAATGGTTGAATGCAATTTGAAATGCTTTTCACCAGCTAAGCATCTCCAAGCCTCCTCCTCCCCCTCCTTACCCAGAGCCAATAGAACCTACTCTGTCATTATCTGCCAGTGCAAAGCAAAGCAAATCAGCTATCTTCATATGCGAAAACTGTGGGGAAGTAAACTCAAGACTGCACCAAGACTACTACTACGTGGTCACATATGGTCTTAAAACTGGGGTTTTCCACAGGATGTAAGTGAGAACCAATGTCACCTGCAAACTTACTCACACTCATTGCAGTGAGAATGTCCACCCCCTGGTGAATGGGGTCCCTGGAAATTGCTACCACCGATATCCCTCTCTCAAAGCAGCGCAGTCCGCTTGGGCCAAAGCCTTGAGCAAGGGCAAATATGGTGTCATCAAGATGGCTTCAATTTTGCATGACCGATCATAGATTCAATGTGAAAGCTGCTGTGTCAATATTCCTTCGTCGTATGTTGTATTACCCTGTTTCATGCCCTTTTGATATTTGTTGTCACCTGCCATCTCGCCCTACATCATCCTTTACCCTATGCCCATGTATACCTTGTCATCTTGCCCTTCCATTCTGTTTGTCCCTACATCTTGTTTTTAGATCACCATCGTCACCACCGCTTTTTTGATTGTATCATACTTTTTGGCTAATGTAATACTCATGGACTCATGTAACCGTCATGTACCATAAATGTATAATTGTCAAGTGTAAAGATCGAGAGACACTACTTCTGAAATAAGAAAGCTCGATGAGTATATTTCTGCTCCAACTCTTCAGCGCCGTCCATTCCATTGCACCATAAATCTTGAAGACAGTCAATTAAGCGACGAATGGGCTGGGCAATCTTTTGGAGGTACTCAAGCTCCGGTCCATGTCTGGCAAGGTTGAGAATTATATCCTGAAATGACGTGACATCTGAATGAAGCATTTCAAATGTAGTGATATAAGCATTGAGTTCGTTTGTGGCTGCGTCAAAAGTTGCATTGTGGAGGACTTGGAGAAACTGGAAGTATGTATTGGTGAGGAAGGTAGCGGGTGGGTCATTGATGAGATAATGAAATTTGATGCAGAACTGTTCCAATGTATGTTTTACTTTGGTCAATTGAGGCTTTCTTGGTCTAGACTCCATTCAGGATGAGAGAAAGTTAAAATAAGAACAGGAAAGCCCACGGAGATACACAATCCTCGCTGCCCATGTTGTTGCATCACCTTTTGAGTGCCATTCGCCAAGCACTTATTTCTGTCTTGTGCCTGAACTGGTTCATCATATGTACAATTCTTATGGGAGTTATGAAGAAAACCAACTGGGAATAATACCATTGACTTTTGGCGCAATTTGCTGCCAACTTTTCTTCTCGAGTGTGGTACAATTTTTCGTGAGGCATCCAACTGGCACAAGTCATCATTGTGAATGAACCTACTCAACAGACAATTTTGGGTTCATTGTCTGACTTTTTCAATAAAGCTTGTCTTGCACCCAAACTGTTGGCGATGGAAAGCCATTATAGTGGCTGTTTTGCCGCTCCATTCTGGGGGCAATCGGGTGACCGACAGCTTCACAATAACCAATTTGTTTTTCAAACGAATCTTCTCTCTTAGATTTACTGATCACGCTCCGAGATGGATCTTGCCTGATGGATCTTGCCTGACTGGACCTAAAGGCAGGAAGCAACTATACAGTTCATCAGCCACTGGATCAGCCACTGTTGTCTCTCGCTCACACAACTCACTGAACACAGTCAGGGTCATTATTGGAACTATCGCACTGGTCACAAATGGCAAATGGGTCAGTCCCCATTGTCTACACCGATCTAATCTGTGCCTTACATTGTTCAGGAACAAATTTCACATCCAGGTCCGAATACATCCATCAGACTATGACCCCCATTGGGCTCCTCTATTTCATTTTGCCAGCCTTTTACTACCGGTATTCAAGGCTACAGTTGCATCCAATGACGGAGACATTTCGCATCTTATGATCAGGCAAGCCTTTATAAAATAGTCTAAAAGGTTTCCTGAGACTGATCCTGGGAAAATCGCCTGTGGACATCACATGAGTTGACCATTACTCAGTATATTCATCTGCTGTCTAACAGAGGACAACATCAGAACCTGTGGGATCTCTTGAAGATGCGCCTTATCGATGATATAGCTCGATGAAAACTGTCAGGTCTACCATTGGGATCAGATGACCCATCCACATATCGGAATATGCAAGCAATACACTGATCTTCTGTGGCAGGCATGGGATAAGTATATCCATACAACTCTGGATAATCAGAAAACCAAACTCTCCAACGATGTTACTGAAAGGGTCGAGAAGAAGGTTGAAGGGATCATTGCTGATGACGATGCTCGTGTCTTTCAGAGTTGGGCTGAATATTTTGAGTATATAAAAGATGCTGTGTTGGTGCTCAACAGACACTTGGACAGTCTTTAGCTTGTTATTTGTAAACGAAAAGTGAACCATGTGACTTGGTTGAATTGAACTTTTTTACCACATTTGGTGTGAATCGTGCTGTTGTTCTTTATGTTGTCAAGGTTCCAGAAAAACATCAAGCCTTGTAAGCAACGGACAGTCGAGTCCGTCAGCCACCCTGACCTTCATAATCCCAAAGAACCCACACCTTCCCGGCCCCAAACCTTCCTTCACACTGCATACACTCACTCCACTGGTTTAGCATCTGTCCATGTCGATCAAGTATTCATCCAGGCACCTGAACACAATCATTCTCTTGCCTGTACAACCATTAAACATGACTCCCATTCTGGCATGGAGATATTTGAGTTCACTCACCCAGAAGTTGAGGAGTCGCCAGCGATCATTGGGATGGAAGCAAATGTGAAACGGCCAAAATACCAGTCGGTGAGTTTCCCTCTCTTATTTTACAGTGAGATTTCTCATCATTCATTACAGGATAAGCCACTTGATGCCTGGACGAAACATATTGATGAGTTTGTCACTGAGTTTCTGAGACTCAAAGGGTGTAGTGGATTCACAATGCATTCCTGTGGGTCCTGTCAGACTGACCTTGATGTTTCCTTCAGATGCATTGAATGCGAGAATAGCCAGCTGTTATGCTGACATTGCATTGTTGCCCTCCATCAGCGGCACCCATTTCACCATCCCCAGGTAAGACATGGTCTTCTCGGTCTTTTCTTGTTTTGTTGATGTCGTTTTCTTAGTAGTGGAATGGGAAATTTTTTGAGTATAAGCCACTGGATGATATTGACCCCAGCTTTTCCATACAGCTTGGACATCCTGTAGGAGAGTCGTGCCCCATTCCTGAGACTGGTTTTGATGGGAAATTTGTCATGTTGGATGTTAGTGGCATTCACTCTGTTACCATCAAGTACTGTGCATGCCTGTTGAGGCAAGGCACCAGTCACATGGCCCAACTCTTATGCCATTGACTGTTTCTTGTGATGGTTTCTAATCCTGCAACAGTCGCCACATTTTGTGTTCTTCGACATTTTCAAATGTTGAGTTTTATGTTCAAGATATCGGCTATGGAGTACTACCAAACACTGGTCCATCTTACAAACAATACAGGCCTTCGCACAGTTCCAGTAAGTGAGGCCTCAGGCATCGGGTGCAAAAACTGATTATCTCTGTCAGGATCGGCAACGAGAGTTTCGCCGAATGATGTGTGAATCATGCCATGTCACACTTCTCAAGTGTTCAGGCTGTGGACACGATCCCAGAGGTGTCAAAGCAACCCAGCAAGGAGAATGTGCAGTTCTGTGCCCAGCCTGTCCACAACCTGGAGTTAACATTCCCAATGACTGGAGAGAGCAAACCCAGAAACGGTGTGAACGGCTCTTCATTATCTGTATTACAACTCTAATTTCCTATGTAGATGGCTGTATACTCTTTTTCTCGCAATGGATGCCTGCTTCAGAGTTCGCCATCTCAATGTCTAATCCGATTTGCATGATCCAGGCCTGAATCATGGCTATGCATACTTCATTGAGAACAAGGCCTTCCAAAAACATCTGAAGATGTACGATGGTATGCCGGAAGAACAACATTCTACGTGCAACAATTTTGATGCCATCAAGCTAGCAAATGTCCGAGGTGGATGAGGTATTGCTGCCAGTGGCATTGCGGCATGTGGATGTGCATGTCATGACATGCGAAGGCCAACATCGGTGGGAGATCTACAGAAAGGAGAGCGGTATGTTCATTCCAGTTCTATTTTAAATTACCAGGTTCATATTTGCTGATCTCGCAGATATATCAATATGGATTACATTTTTTTCAATAGCATGAATAACTGTGCACATGATGGCCTCGCATTGCTTCTCATTATCTTGGCATATGATATTGCTTGTCAATACATGGTCAATCTCTTCAAATGCATGTGACAATATCCGGAGAATCTTCAAATCCAACAAACAGAAGAAGAACTCGATGGCCTAGTGCCGAAATTCCATCTTCCAGGACATGTCAAGGACTGCCAGCTCAATTTTTCCTTCAACCTTACTCCACATGTTGGTCAGACAGATGGTGAAGCATCGGAATGGGGGTGGGCAGCAATTGATGCATTGGCATCTAGCACCAAGGAGATCGGTCCGGGTTCGCGGTGTGACACCCTTGATGATCAAAACTGGCAAAAGACAATCACAATAGGTCCATTGTAACCCCACCTCATTGCCGTTAGTGACTGACCAGACTTCCCAGTGCAATTCCTTTTTAATAAGTGGACACATGCAGTTGCTGAATGCCAAAGGCTGACAGAGGCCTTCGAAGATCTCTCAAATTCATGCCCCCCAGAGTCAATCGCATGCTGGGAGCAAATGGTGATGGGCTGGGAGCAAGACCATATGCAAATGAACCCATTTGCACCTACTGTACGACATGGGTGTATTACCTTCTCAAGAGCATCATATCGACATAGATTCTATTATACAGCATTAACAAGTATGGCTGTACATCATAAGCTAGCACAGGAAGACTCAACTTGCCAATCCAATGATGTTGAAGTCTTACACTCTGACGTGACACCCTCGCTATTGATCACTAGAGGTTTGGAGCTTGAAGAAGCCCAGTAAGTGATACATTCCTACCCAAGTAACCTGAACCTAACCACCAATAGGTGAAAACTCCGCTTTGATACAGATACTTTGTCCCAACATGCCACAGACCTCCAATCGTCGAAAATCTTGGAATGGGGCAATGCCTTATGACGAAGGATTTCGGCTTGGGCGGCTATCCAACACCTTTATATCCCATCCATTGCGGCTCTCCGGCTTAAAGATGAAGAGGCAGGTGGCGAGCTTTTGCTGCCGTTTGATATAAAGCTGTACCTGCCATCAGAGATGACAGATAAGGGATCTGTAAGCGAGTATCTGCAAGAATACAAGTGGTCGCTATGAGAGGTGCAAGCGCTTGACTCCCTTGCTTCATTGCGCCAACATGTTCTGTGCCACTCTCACCTGCTCTATGACAAAGCGGTTAATGTTTGTGGTCAACGGCAATCCCTACGGTCGTGGACAGCAATTCATGCCATTGACAATGCCATCACCATGGATTGTACTCGGTATCGGAAAGCAAGGGGTGCACTCTAAGCACTTTCTACATTGCTGGTGAAACCAGCATCCTGGTCTACGATTTACAAACCGCTACAACAGAATGATGTTCGTGGCCTGGCAGTGGAAGAAAACAGAAGCACCCAAGGCACCCAGGTCATCTCGTGGATATGGAAGGTGCCAAGTTGGAAACGAAACGAATGTGAGGAGCTTGCTGATGGTCCATTTTTGGTAGATGACGTATTGTTGTATCTCAAATGTCCTCAGGTCTGCGGATCAAATGGTGCAAGGCCCATGCTCATGCACATCGATGGACAGAGGAGGTCGAATTGTTGGAGGAAGAAATGAGGCGCTGATGGTACTCAACCCGGAAACCCAAACAAAACCTACTAATGGCTTTGGATGGTATAACACAGGCCAGAGGAAGGGTGCGAGGTGGTACTAGATATCACCGCTGAGACCAAAGCATAATGTTTAGTGATGTGAAATGGTAAGGGCTGTGGATAATAGTCTGTATAGGCATACGAAGGTGTTCAAAAAAGGTTCGAAGAGGTTTGAAGATGTGCGAAATAGGTTCAAAAAAGGTTCGAAGAGGTTCGAAGTCATGCGAAGTAGTCCGAAGAAGTTCGAATAAGTTCGAAAAGGTTCGAGGTATATTGAAGAGCGAGTTTAACAAATGTAAAGTGTTTGTCGAATGGCGGTAGGTGATGGGCGATAAAACGGAGAGCGAATACAATAGTTTTGAGGAAGTTTGCGATATTTTGCAGAACTTTAGAGATATGACATGAAGATAAGACTAAAGAAAATGATTTTTAAATCTGATGATAGCGATAGGGTAACTGGTTCTCTTCCCCATTATTCTGTTGTTTTTGTCCCAGTATAGTAAGAGTTCTTGTCCTATTGATTTAATATATCATGAAACATAAAAACCACACTTATTGCATTCTAACTCTCTTGTAATCTCTCCTCGTGTCCGGTAGTGCTCTATATGTGGCGAGTTGGCTTGTTCCGAATGTGCAACGTGTATCGAAATTGTTTGAGGACAACTATATGGCAGCCAAAGTCATTCGAAGTACTGCAAAGTCATTTGAAATGTCGTGAAATGGTTCGAAAGCGTTCGAAATAGTTCGAAGTCATCCAAAATAGTGCGAAATAAGTCGAAAATAGTTCGAAGTCGATTTTGTAATGTTCGTAGTGGTTTGGAAGGTCTGTCATAGTGTGTCAATATGATTGGAAACTTTGCTCAGACCTTAGAGCATGCAGTGGACCTATCAGCGCATCGTGGCATTTTTCAAGTACTATGAGGGAAAGTGGCTATCGATAGCCCAAGAAGGACCTCCTCATGCAATGTTGAATGATGAAGGTTCCAACCATATGATGTTCGGCGAAAAGGATGAAGGTCAATGTGCCTACACATTCTGACAGGCTTCAATATGACAGGGCCTTTGGGAGCGTTGCGAGAAGTTGTGGGAAGCGGTACAGAACCCAGAGGTTGAGGATCGTGCCGACCGATGACGCTGTGCTTCCATCATTGAAAATCAATACAAGGATGCTATCAATCACGAGTAAGAGGTGGCTGCTGGAGAGCAGTGGGATTTGACAGAGGGATAGATTAGCATTAATACTGTGTAGTTCTATTGTGGACTCAGAATACAGCAACAATTAATCATTATTTTTCATGTATCAGCTCAATTTTACTGAATTTCCCAAAATGGCAATGCTGGATGAGGAAAGTGGCAGGATTGGGGGTCATGGTAAAGTTTTGATGGACAGGTGTGGCAACGAGCTTGATTCCTGAGCATGCTGACCAAAGGTGCTGAGATGAGTCAGCTGGTTGGGTTTCATGCATGGACTTTCAATACATGAGCCCACCTATGAGTTCAGTTGGGATTTAATAGGGTTTGTGCTACAAAGTTAGGTAGATCATTAATGGTCCCTACTGACTAGTAGTACATCTGATTCTGTATTCACATGGGCATTTGAGATTGTCAAGACAAAACTTTGTCAAGAAGTCGTAGCATTGACACAGCAGAAGAGTGGCTTACATTTCAATGCCTCTAAAACAACATCTGAATATCTAGAGGGTTCATTTATGCCAACAGTGGCCCGAAAGATCAAGGAGACTGCGCCATACTTGTGGACCCTTGTCAATGCACTGTTGGATGCAAATCCAGTGCGCCGACATGCAATGCCACCAAGTGAATCTCAGATCACAGAAGGAGAACTAGCAGCCCGGACAGAAGGTGATCCGGGTGAGATCGGAGGAGAAGATGAGGCTGACAACTCTGATGAAGATGAAGAAAACATGGGAGCCAACCCAAATGAAGTAAAAGCAAAGAAGTGTCATATCTGAGCAGCATCTTAAAATGGAGCACTACTCCTGATTGTATGTCATCTTTTGAACAATACATGCATGTTTATAACCTACACCATAAACAGAAAGCAGTTGTTTTGATCAGCATATTTGCGCAGAGTACAAAAGAGCAGTGTAACTATCTGCAAGGTGTCCTTGGCATATTCTACCACTCAACCTCCATTCCCAAAAAAGTAATCGAGACCCTTGCCCACACCGGCTTATCAATAAGCTTGACTTCAATTCATACTGCTGTAAAATCATTGTCGCAAGATGCTGCATGCAAGATTAAAGCAGCTGTGCATACCTTAACTATGGCATTGGCATACGACAATTTTGATATCAATTTTAAATCCTCCAAGCCCACCATGGAGTGCCCCTCTTCATTCGTCAGTGCAACATCTGCAATGGCAATTCCTCTATTTGCTGTGGGGAACTCCGAGGCTCTCCGATGCTCCCAACATTATTGGGAGAAAGATCCTAGAAATCCATCCCCATCAGTGCAGCCTATCAAGATTGATGCAGAGGATCTCAATAACTTTCATTTACATAGCTCATCCAGAAAGATTCCTGGTCAGAAACTCAGTCCGCTACTGGCCAATTATGCTTGGCATATCCGTGACATCCTTGTTCGACGAGGAGAACACTTCAGTTTCCTGTCACAGCATCTGGCACAATCGACTTCCGTAAATCAAATTCTGCTTCACCAAACCACGCAAATACCTTGTCAGTCCATGAACATCAAAGAGTCAACCCCAGACGGAAATGTCGAAGTGCTTGAGTCTCTCCTATGCCAGGGTGGAATTGGGGAGCCAGAGGATAACAATTTCGATCTGGAGAAAGATGTCGACATGTCTGAGCACGTTCTACTTGTTCATGGAGATCTGTTGACAAAGGACCAGCTTGATACTCTTCAGGATTCCAGAAGTATCGAGGCAACACCAAAGCAGCATTTTCAATACATCATTTTCTTACCTGGCCTTTTCCATTTCAAAATGGCTTGTGCAGATGTGCTCTGGAGGACATGGGTGCAGTCAAAAGACTCGCAAATTGACAAGAACAGTCTGTTTCAACACGTAGGCATTCTCAGACCTGATGACACTGGAAAATTTGGAACGAACCCAGGTTTCTGTTGAATGCATGACATGATTCATCATAATATTTGGGCATCAATGTTGGATTGTTGGTGGCTGGAAGCAAAGGTTCAAGATTCCAATTGGGCTTCCCTCAAAGACTTTGCCAGGTCAAAACCAAGCTGGGATCTGATAGTGGAGATGTCAGAATCAATTGTTGAAAAGTATGTCGCAACAACACCAATCATCAGCAAGGCAAGAAATAAGACAAGGAAAGAACGGGACAAGATCTTCGAGAATCAAACTCTTCGCAATCACGATGAGCTTCTGTACCTTGAACTTAGTCATGCAATGAATGCTGGAGACATTGGAAGAGTAGAGGCAACCTTTCTATCATGGATCTATATGTTCAAAGCCACAGGAAAACACAAGTATGGCTCACAGATGCTTCAATTTATGATAAAGATGCGAGATGTGTATGATGTAGACCTACAGTGTGTGCATATTAGTGTTTATTGTGCAGCGACGTGATTTTCACTCACAGAAAAATCATACAGATGAATTGGCTGTGTAACCCAACCGGAAAACCTTATGCCTTTCGAGCCATTGATTGGTTAGTGGAAAGAAATAACTTGTACACCAAGGTAAGTTCATTATCAAAGATCACAAGGATTAAACTGGGCCAGAGTTGACACATCAGAAGGTTATATATGGTGGGACTGGGTCGAATCGAACTACTGAGCACATCATACAAGAATCGCCATTGATTGAGCTGTACCGTGACTGCCATGTCACTGTCGAAAATGGTTTTCATTTAAAACATCACACAATTCGGCACATGCATTCTGACATGACGAAAACACTGTGGAAATTATGCACAGAGATTATGCGGCATTCGGCTCATTCTTTCAAGGCTGGTCGATGCTCGAAGATGTGTGTCCCTGATCAGATAGCTGTCGCAATGGATACAATGCAAAAGAAAAAAGATACTACTGTCAATGAAGCTGAGGATGAGCAAGGAGAAGTTGATGGCATGGATTTGATGCATGATGACTGACCATCAAAACTTCTCTACTGAACTGTCAGATAAATCTACCAATTGCCTCCCATTTCCTCTCTCTCCTTTTGGCTTCCAATTTGGACACACTCTACTTGATGCTATAATAACATTTAGGGAAAGGGAAAATGAAATTATATGAAATATCATACCAATATGATCACTCACATCACAAGCCCTGCACTGACGGCTTTGCCTCCCACTGGAGGTACTTGCAGTAGTGCTGATAAGAGGATGTCTGGTTATCGAACCTGAAGGTGGGAGTAGTGCATTCTCATTGTTCTTCCTGATTAAAGCATCCTTCTTTGATTTCCACTGAGGACAATGCTTGTTGGAAGCTAATAGGGATTCTTGTCAAGGCAAAACGATACTAATTAGTGGATAACATACAAATATGGTTGTCTGCACCACAAGCTTTGCAACATCGGGACTTCTTTGAGCCAGGCTGGGGAATAATACCATCATTGACCTGTGGGAGAGTATTTAAGATGCCTTGAAGAGTTGGTCGTGAAGATGGTAGCAGTAAACATGGCAGTGCTAAATGTGGAGGTGACAGCAGCGGCGGTGGTGGTGGTGGTGGTGGTGGTGGTGCATAGATACTTGCTAATTCTATTATTGCAGGACTGTATCTTCCAGTGCCTCGCCAATCAGTTTGTTCAAGCAGTGATGGAATGTCTGATAGTTTCTTGTTGTGCGCAAGATCCACGATCCTGTTGAGGATGTCATCAGACATGATGTACTGCAGTCCAAAGAAATCATCGCCAGGGAATTCTGTTTCCATCTGTACAGTATGCCAATTGTTGATTCCTTTCTTCAATTTGAAGTCGTATGCCATCATCTGGTAGTCCTTGAACTTAAATTTTCATTTACTGCATGGCGGTTTAGGAGGTGGAGGTAGCAATGATAAGAAGGTAAATAGATTCGGCTTACAGCTGTCACAGCAGCCACCCTGTGACAGCTGCACAGCACAACACGTACAACATTGTTTGCACTCCCCAACTGCCAAATCCCTCAGAGATCACAAAAGTAAGTGGATAACATGTGCCTCTGACCTTTATTGTTACCAAAGTATTCATCACAGACTTTTCGCCGACAAATACCCCATGCTTTTGCATTGATGTACGTATTCATTACTTGAAACTCATATTTGTCTTCTGTCATTCCCACTGGTGATGGGATGAGCTGGGCAGCAACGACTGGAGTATTTTGCTGTACTTCTGTGGGAGCTGTTGCGCATGTACTGTCAGTGCCTCTGATGAGTTTGTTATTGACATCCATCTGATCAACATCACCACCATCATCACTACCGTCATCATCATCATCGTCGTCACCTTCGGAATCAGTCATGGCATTGTTCTGATTCACTATGAGTTGACTTGTTTTGGCTTTCTTTTGACTGCTCTTCCCCTGTGATTTTCTCCCTTGCTTCCATTTGCCAATCTTGCTTGTTGCTTTCTTCTTATGGTCGTCGAAGTACTTGGGTTCAACAAGGTAGATTGCAATTGCATTGATGCCTGATTTGCGTGTGCCACATCCCATCCACTGTGTTAGTGTACACAGTGATGGTTCATATTTCCATTGAATGACAATCTCAATATCAGGTATATCCAAACCCTATCAATTGTAGTAAGTCTTGAGACACTTGCATTGTATAAATTCTCGTACCATCCCTGCAGCATCTGTGCACATGATTCCCCAGATTTCACCTGTTTGTAGTTTTCGAATCGCATCCTCGTGGAACTCTGGGCTCATACCAGAGTGAAACCATACAATTTTTTCTTTTAAATGTGGCAGCAAGTTAACCCATTCCTTTTTAGCCATCTCCTCTGACTCGCATCACTTGTTGACAAACACCATGAACTTCTTTGGAGGCGCAACTCCATTAAGCTGCAAGACGTGTTTGAGATCAAGCATGCTCTTTGCATAATATTGCATTTTCTCAACCACAAAGCTGATATTGGGTCTGTCATTTGAGCGATGAATGATGGTAGTTTCATTGGGATGTAACATTAGCTTTGCCTTCATGTCATTGAGCACAAGCATTGGCATGGTGGCTGAAATGACATGGAATGGGATGTCAGATGGAATGAGCCACCGTAGCCAGCCAAGCTCGCTGTACTCTGGTCGGAAATCATTTCCCCATTGACTAATGCAGTGTGCTTCGTAAAATGTTATGTTGAAGAGTTTGGAAGTGAACTTTTTGAAATTCCAAAGGTTTCAAAACTGATCAGCTTTCATAATCTTCTCTGGACTGACAACAATGACATGATGCTTTCCAGCATCAATCTCCTGTGGACATAATTAAATTGTTATTCATCTGGAATAAGTCAAGAGAAAATGTAATGACACCTTGAAGAGTGCATCTGTTGCACTATCCCCTGTGATTTTCACAGCACTTATATCCAGTTTCTCAAGTTCAGTAACATTCTTATCACCTAAGATATTCAGGGCTGTTACAAAAATAATGATTCCATCATTATTGAAGAGCAGTGGTATCCAGAATGTCAAAGTCTTTCCAGACCCTGTAGGTGAGATAGTAACACAGTCCTTTTGTTCTAGCTGTGCTAGAGCAACACGGGCTTGGAAGATACATGGTAGGACTTTAAACTTCTTCTGGACCTCTGTGTGCAACTCAGCAAGTGAAGGGACAGTAAACTTTAGGCTGGACATTGGCGATGATGTCAGGGTTTCAAGATAGGCAAAGAAAATTCTCAAAATCAAAATGTGCCGAGGTGCTGACACAGCCACATTTACAAGTTTTGCCAGTCATTGAGGCGCGTTAATAGTGTGTTGAAGTTGTGGTCTTTGAAAATGTGAAAAAAAAAACTTTTACCACGCCTCACGAATGGCTTGGAGTCTGGCTAAACCCAAACTTTCATCGATGCCTCCATTAGCCGATTGGAGTGGGATGTGGATTGAAGGATCATAAGCGAGGCCAAGTTCATGGCAAATTTCTTCGGACATTGTGATAATTGAAGAAACGGGGTCTATGACACTTTTGACTGGATTCCCTCCATTAACATTCATGATAATTGACCTAATCGAATGGGATTCCTTTGCAGCGATGAAGGGTTCTGGAATATCGCCAGGTCGAAGACTGTTAATATAAGTTTTGAATGAATCATTGATTATGAAAATCTCATCATTAAGCAGATTCGTGGCATTATCTCCTTCGGACTGCTGAATTCGATGTGGAGTGACCTGTTCCTTCCATTTTGTATAAACTTTGAAAGATAGAGACAACAATTTCTCGGGGGTTAGTGTGATAATTGGCATCTTCAACATCTTCCATGATTTTATCCTTTTGAATCAGGGCTTGGGTATGGTGTGAAGGACCATCTTTGGCTTTACCTTTTGCAGTTGATCCAAAGTTTCATTCGTGTGGTGGTAAGTATGAATTTTCTTTTGCAGCAGCGTAAGGATGAAAGATGGGCTGCGAAGTTGTTTCTGAAGTCGAAGATGATGCCAAAGTCGAGGTCAGTAGGTTTGTTGCCATAGACGAGATGGATGACATGGGTACTTGTGGAGTCGATTGTTCGACTGCTGCAGTGTTTGGGGAAACCAAAGGTCAAGAGACAGGGACTGTTGGTATGCTCAAATTAGTCTTAGCAAAGGCCCTACCACTTTGCAAGGCATATATCTCTTGTTCGAGCTTTGCAATGCGATCTTTGGGTGTCGTGGATTGTTCTGAAACCTGGTAGATGCCTCTAGGTGGTGTCGAAGCTGCCATTGAGGATGTGATGTTGTACATTAGTAATGACACAGTTGTAGTCAAGGCATTTCATCGAGTCCATTCATCGATTCTGTCTTTGATAAAGTGACCAGGAATGTTTTGAGGGGTGAACCATCCATTTGGAAGGATGATTTTTCCTTCGTTGTTCTTTTTACACTTTCCTTCATTGATATAGGACTGGCAAACCAAGCAGTTGCTAATGAAATGACCAGTGAGTCCACAAAAGACACAAACTAAAATTTGGAGCTGGTCCGAGCAAAATCCACTGTTAGTTTGAGGAGGATTAGTGGGTTTCAAACCTGCTAGAGCCATGACGTGTGGTTGCAAATTTTTCGAGAATCGCCAATAAGTCTTCCAATTTGATCTGTGTTGAAGATGTCAAAGTCGATGCCGAGGGTTCTGAAGACTGTAATGATGTTGAATTTGAACTAATTGACCCTGCTAAAATGAATTTTGCTGCCACATGAATGTCCTCAAGTGAGTAGGCATCATCCGGATAGTGCTCGGAAAATTTTAGTTTGAGTTGTCATGCAATTTGTGACCATAAACCCAGCTGAAAACCTTGAACAAACGCTCTACTTTGTTCTGCCTCCGAAATTCGGCCTTTAGAGAGTAGGAACTTCGTAATGTTGTAGAACGACCTGTAATATAATCCTAAGTCGCTCACCTTAAAGATACCCATCTGAAGTTGTTCGCCAACGAGTTTGTCCATGTCCAAAATTGACCATTCGATCATCTTCAGAACCAGGATATAGTCTGTGGATTGCGAGGCAAAAATCTTGAAATGAAATATTGGTTTCATATTCGGGAATTGATTTCCAGAGTTCGGATGTATTGATATCGATATATCGACAGGTGTGCTTCTTCATCAGTTCTGGATCTGTAACATTACAGTCAATAAAGAGTATTTTGAGCTTGTTAAAGTATTGACATAGCTCTCAAGATTGAGTAGGGTCAAATTTAGGTGCTGTGGAATGTCCACGAGCTGGCATTGTTGATTGCGTGGCCATAGATGTATCTATTTGAGGAGTTAGAACCTGAGTGAAAGATGCTAGATATGTTGAAGTGGCTGGAATAATGAATGATGTAGTAGATGATGAGGAAGAAGAGGAAGACAAGGTTGGAGATGAGGAAATAGGTGAAGGAAACAGATGACAATGTGTAGATTTGGTATCAGAGACAGGAATGAGAATATCCCCCAATTGTTCGAGAGATTCGAAGGCATGGTGAGTCTTGATTCTAAGGTTTCAAGCTTGGGTTAGCCTAAGCCAGGAGATTTGAGGTGGATTAGGCAATGAAATGATTTAGAAACCCCTTGTGGTGGGCTCCAAATGATGATACTCAGCCCAAAAACCCAAACAAAACCTACTAAATGGCTTCAGATGGTATAACACGAGTCAGAGGAAGGGTGTGAGTTGGTACTAAATATCACTGCTAATTTCCAAACATTGTTTTTAGTGAATAGTCTGTAAGAGCATATGAAGAAGTTCGAAATAGTTCGAAACAGTTCAAATAAGTTCAAAGATGTGTGAAGTAGTTCAAATAAGTTCAAAGAGGTTCAAGGTATATTGAGGAATGAGTTTAGAGAATGTGATGTGTTTTTCGAATGGCAATAGGCGATGGGCGATGAAAAGAGGAGCGAATATGATAGTTTCAAAGAAGTTCACAATATTTCGCAGAACTTAGAGATATGACACAAAGATAAGACTCAAGAGAACAACTCTTAAATCAGACAATGAGTGAGAGGGTAACTTATGCTCTGTCCCCCATTGGTATTCTCTTTTTTTGTTCTAAGTAACTAATACAAGTATATATACAATTTGAAGAAATAGTACTAAAAAGGAAATAAGAACATGTGTAAAACATGAGGCAATATATCAAACAATAAGGACTTGTAGATATAAAACAAATGAAAAATGATAAATAACTGAAACGTATAGTGTTCCCATATAGTAAAAGTACTTATCTTTTGCTTTAATATATCAATGAAACATAAAAATGCACTTATTGCATCCTAAGTCTCTCATAGTCTCTCCTCGTGTCTGGTAGTGCTTGATATGCAACTAAATGGTTGGTTCTGGATGTGGAGCATATATCTAAAGTATTTTAAAAGAGCTATACAGTGGCCAATATCGTTCGAAATGCTGCAAAGTCATTCAAAGTGTCGCGAAATTGTTTGAAGTCATTTGAAGTTGTCCAAAATAGTGTGAAATAATTCGAGAAGTGTTTGAAGTCAATTTCGTGCTGTTTGTAGTGATTCGGATTGCATGTTGTGATGTATAGATATGATTAGATCCTTTTACAGACCTCATAGTGTGCAATGGATCTATCAGAAAATTGATGAGGGATGTGTGAATAGTCTGTAAGAGCATACAAAGTTGTTTGAATGAGTTCAAAATAGATTCGAAGATGTGCGAAATAGTTTGAAGTAGGCTCAAAGAAGTTTGAAAAGGTTTGAAGTGAGTTCAAGGAAGTTCATAGATGTTGGATTAATGTCGAGGTATGTCGAAAGGCAGATATAACAAATAAGGAGTGTTTGTCGAGAGGTGATAGGTGATGTGCAATAGGTCGAAGGCGAGTATGAAAGTTCAAAGGAGTTCGCAATATTTCACAGAACTTAGAGATATGACCTGAAGATAAAACTCAGGAGAACGACTCTTAAGTCAGATGATAAGTGAGTGGGTAGCTTCATCTCTGTTCCCTGTTGCTTGGCTTCTTATCATTCTAAGTAACTAATACAAGTCTACATACAAATTGAAGAGATAGTACTAAAAAGAAAATAATAACATGTGTAAAACATGAGGCAATAAATACAACAACAAGGATTTTGTAATTCATAAAACAAATGAGAAATGATAATAAGTGAAACATACATTGTCCCAGTATAGTAAGAGTTCTTGTTCTATTGCTTTAATATATCAATGAAATATAAAACCACACTTATCATATTCTAAATCTCTTGTAGTCTTTCCTTGTGTCCAGTGGCACTTGATATGCGATGAAATGGTTTGTCCTGGATGTGCAGCATGTATTGAAAGTGTTTTAAAACAACTATATGGCAGCCGATGTTGTTTGAAATGCTGCGAAGTCATTCGAAGGGTCATGAAATGTTGCAAAATAGTTCGAAATAGTTTGAAGTCATCTGAAATAGTGCAAAATAGTTCGAAAAGTGTTCAAAGTCAATTTTGTGGTATTTGTAGTAATTCAGAGTGCATGTCACAATTTGTAGATATGATTAGATCCTTCTCCAGACCTTATGGCGCATAGTGGACCTATCAGTGGACAGATAGAGAATCCAGAGGATCTTCCCCCCCCCCTCATAGTTCATAGTTCATTCAGCATTGCACATACTCTGTGCACCAGCGTCTAGTCCATGTGCCTTTATAGTGCACCCTTCATATAGCTGCATTTGCATATCGTTTGCATCCCCTCAGCATATTGCCACATTTTGTCCCTTCGTTGCATCCTTGTCTTCATTTGTGCACTCTTTATATAGCCACGTTTGTGCATTTGATTGTATAGCTGCATTTTGTGCACTGTTTGCACATTTTTCCACCAGTTGTGCTCACATCCAGCTTGCATCCCTAGCTTGTGTGTCATCCTTGCAGCACACTCCAGTGCTGTCCTTGTCCCACTACACCTCCCACTTTCGTCTCCCTTGTCATTGTGCATTTTTGCACTCCCATTGCATGTTTTTGCCCCTTCACATTGCACACTTCTTCGCCATTGTGCATACCTTCCTTTTTGTGTACACAGCTAGTGTGCACATTGAAAACCATTGTACCAGCCTCTCCATAGTCTCTGCACTGTTAAGGATGATCTGAGACCCCGAGCACATCTGCAGCTGTAGGTTTGGTGTTCACCCCTTCTGTTGAGACTCTGCGCCAAGTACCAACTGAACACATCAGTGTCTTTAAACACAACCTTGGGTCTCAGCAGTGATATTTAGTACCAACTTGCACCCTTTTTCTAGCCTGTGTTATACTTTCTAAGCCTTTTAACAGGTTTTTGTTAGGTTTCCAGGCTCCTGAAGAACAGCAGCACTACACTGTTCAAGATCCTGCTGAATCACAGTAAGTCTGTAAATGGCATTTTCAAGGACTTTTTGAGGTTGTGTCTGCCCAGCCACAAGCCATGATGTGAATTGCTCATAGATGCTTTCAAGGTAAGTGGATTGACTGACACTAACAACCTGATCCCAAGTCCTCCACCCATTGAATGGAATAATTGATCCATTCTTTAAGATGGGACTAACTGGGAACTTTGCATGAACCAAACCATCCACAATGAAATCAACACAATGCACTGGCCATATTTATCTGGTGCTTCACATTTTTTGGGGGTGTCAGCAGCCAGAAGCGCTGGCTTGAGGCTAAAACATGAGGTACAATAGTATAATAGAAGCAATCTATGTAGAAAGAGTACACTTACATTGTATTCTGTTACTGAAGTGCTAGCCTGTTCCATCACCATGAATACAGTATTGCCTCTTTATTCCTAGGCAAATCAGCCCAATACAGATAGCTTTTGAACTTTTAAATACTTTTCATAGTGCCGCTTGCTCTTCAGTTGATTTGCAGCTTTTTTTTCTTGTGGTGTCTTGTAACAGTGGGGAAAAGGTATGAGATGATGTGTATTGATGCAAACTTAAGTACAAATCTTTGCTCGATCATTGTATGCCTGGTCTGACCACTTCATTAAGTTCATTACTCCCTGTCTAAGGTCCAATGTTTTCTCTCAGTCCTTTGTCAAGGCCATATATACACATCTGCATACCTGAAATATTCCTGTATGTTCCAACAAATAAGCATTGATCCTAGTTGAGTCTGAACATCATCTTTTTGCTTGCATTTGTCATCCATATTTGTTAGTCAATTTCATTGCACACAACTACAAGGTAGAACATATGTAAAAACTAGATATTGTTTGATGATGAAGTAATGTACTAGATAATAGATAATGTTTCCACATGAGCTTGTTCCCTTGAGCATGAACTTATGAGCATTCAATGCACAACACAATAGACTCACTCTCATATCAGCTATCGGGGATGCCTGGCAATCAGCCCCTTCCAGACAACCCACTTCCACTTCAGACCATACTGATATGCTGCTCTATGCTGCTGCTCATCACCATTGCCCACCGATAAAACAGGTGGGGGCTCTGTAGTTGCAGGAGAAGTAGCTGTTGCAATGCATGTGGAACATTCCCCAGGGGGACTGCATCGCCATTGGTGAGCACCTGCCTCCAGGCTGCAATGGCAGCTACTAACACTAGGAATCTTCAGACATGGGCTCTCTTGACATCACAGACATTATCTATGACATCCACTACCTGAGAATAGATGCCTGGAACTATGCCTCGAATGACCACACAATAGACTATGCTATTGTACTGGTTTATTAAAATTTTTGTGAGCATTTTTCAAGGTCCTATCAGGTACTTTAATATATCAGATATACAGTGGCTCACAAAACTGTTCCAATGTTTAGTTGTTTTGGACAGATGGTTTTGGTGCAGAGTGATGACATAATCCCTGGTCTTGGCACTCCTGTCCAACACACTATATTATCTTGGCTTTCTAAAACATTTTAAGTCATGTGATTTGGATAAATACTCATGGAGTAATGAGCAAAACCAAGTTGTGACTCATTGGGACAGTTTTGTGAGCATCTATTATTTCCACTTTTGCAGCTGAAATAATGCTTTAAGTGACTGTGAGAACCATAAACAATGTCATGTGACACTATTTGTATTAGTTTGACATGTTGAAATTCAATTTGACCTCTTACCACCACCATGAAAGCCACTTCTACTGCCAACTGTGCTTCTGTCATCTCTTTGCTTGAACAGGGATATTCTGTCAGAGATATTGAGAGAAGGACTGGTCTGGAGAAGTCTACTGTGGGTAGAATCAAGAAACATATGGACACAAACAAAGAAAACAATTTTGGTGGACATCCTTCCAAGCTTTCTGCTCGTGACAAAACATTCATTATTCATCAAATTCAATCAGGGAAGCTGGACACCGCTGTTTAGGCTACTCATTTTATTAATTCTACTATTCCACACCCTGTCCCCCCACAAACAGTCAGATGGGCACTTCAGGAGAGTGGTTTCCACTCTGCCACAAAGAAGAAAGTACCCATGTTGAAGAAGACTCATTGTCAGAGGCAGCTGGAGTTTGCACAACGGCATGAAAACTGGACAGTAGCTGATTGGAAAAGGGTCTTGTAGACAGATAAAACCAAGATAAACAGGATTGGGTCAGATGGGAAGGTGTATATATGGAAACAAAGGGGGGAATCCATCTCAGATCGCACCACCTCACTAACAGTAAAGCATGGAGGGGGGAATAATCTTACGGTATGGGGGTGTATAGATTGGAATGGTGTGGGGATGCTTATAGAGGTTGAGGAAAAGATGGATGCTGTCCAGTATTGTCAGATTTTGGATGATGGGGTGGTGGAAAACTTTGAAAAGCTGGAGATGGAGGAGGGTGAGTGGTACTTTCAGCAGGACAATGACCCTAAACACACATCTCAGAAGGCCACACAATGGTTTGAAGACATTGAACACCTCTGGGAACATCTCAAACAACAACTTCGCAAGCATAAAACTCCACCCAAAGGAGCACATGAATTGTGAAACAGATTGGTTGATGAGTGGAATGGAATTCCACCAGAGGTATGTCAAGGCCTCATAGAAAGTATGCTTAGGTGCATACAGGCAGTTATCAAGGCAGGTGGGGGTCATACCATGTACTAGACATCAAAATAATAGATGCTCACAAAACTGTCCCAATGAGTCCCAACTTGGTTTGGCTTATTACTCCATGAGTTTTTATCCAAATAACATGACCCAAGGTGTTTTAGAAAGCTGGGACAATGTAGTTTATGGGACATGAGTGCCAAAACCCTAGATTATGTCATCACTCCACACCAAGTGCATCTGTCAAAAATGACCAAACATTGGAACAGTTTTGTGAGCCACTGTATCAAGTTAATGTGCAGCACAAAAAACAAAAAACCCTGTTGGATAATGGTTCTCAAACCTGAACCTGAATTTGAATTGAGAAGGTATGCAGGTGTGGTCTGACACCAACAATAGACACAGTTGATAATCAAGGAAATACGTATTCACACAGGTCATATTCCTGTATTCTCCATTACCCATTCCTTTGCAACATGGCATGGATTTCCAAGGCCAAGAATGGAGATGGCCTCAGGCCACAGGGCTTACAGAACACATTCAGCAGCATAGAACTGGAGTTTCTTGAGTTGTATAAAGATTGCTTCATTGATTCTACAGATTGTGGGGCATTCGACACATTGGTAGCCAAAGCATTCATCTAGTGGTTTGGATATAACCTAGCTATTGAGGACAACCCAGAGCCAGATGATGACAACAATGAGTATACCCCAGATGATATTAATCCCTCACTACCTGTGGATGAGCAGAACCTAGAGTCTGACCAGCGGAACCAGTTCTACTATGAGCTTCATGAAGTAGGGAACATATTGCATGAATGTGCTGTGGAAACTTACTATTTCTTGCTTTAGGAGCTTGGCTGCTGGTATCAGTACCGCTACACTGCTAGGAGCACCAACCAATCCTATATCAACAATATTATTAGTCACATCATGTCGATGAGCCTGTTCCACCCTAGAAAAAAAACTGTCATTGGCATGTATGGTGATTTCTATAAGATAAAGCTCAAATCAACATTTGACCCACTCTGAGAATCTATAAAAGACTCTATGAAGCCTCAAGAGCAACTTCAAATGTGGAACAAGCATGTGAGAGACTCCTGGGAGAAGGAAACCTCAGAGGTTCAGGATGCTGTTATGAACCAGACAGATGAAGAAAATGAGAATGCAATGGCAGAGTGGAAGAAGAAGGTGTCATTTGCAGGTTCACCTGAAGATCTTGATCAGAATGTATGTCAGAGATACCATGCCGCAATAAAATATAGACTAACCTTCAGATGGCCAGGGCTTGGACAACTTCTGAACAGGTGCTCCCATCTTTTGCTGATGTGATGTATGAGTGGTTGGATGCAAATATTGTCATACTGGCCATCATGCCACTTGGAGCATCAAACAGCAAAATCATAATAAAATCATGAGTAATATCCATGTTTCAGTAGACATTTGACTCAACCTTACTCCAGAGTTCAGTCCAACATATCGAAGGGATGACCAAGAAGCTCTTGCCTCAGTTCAATCCTAAAGGGTGGGGAACATTACAGGACATGATGCTGGAATATGGAAAGGCATATTTCTGTGAGTCAGTTGGACTTCTCATGCACAAAATAGCTCACCTAACATTCCTCAATCACACCAGTGCAAGAAGAATGTACTTGTCATGTTGTTAAGGGCTCAGACACATTGGATTCTACAGGAAAAGAAGATGAAGGGGTCAGCAACAAGTGTAGTTTGGGTGGGACCAACAATAATTCATCATCAGGGAAGGCCAGTAAATTTGTTGACAAGCCTAATGATGCAGCCAACATCCAACATCTGATTGGAGATAGTGAGGGTAAGTCTTGTCTTTGATTCAAGGAGTTATTGTTGTTACGAAAAGGCACGGGAATTCAATTTTTCTTTTGTTCCTATTGTTCTGCTGACCGTACTGTGGACGCCCCTCTTTCTATTGTCTTTTTGTCCTTATTGTCTCTATTGTTCTCTTAGCATGACTCGTATCTACAATCTACGCTTGTACTATTTAAACGATGAATGCAGGACTGGTCAACTCAGCTTGACCTAGTCTTTCCTACACTCCTAACAAGTACGATCTAAGTCTCTTGCTCAAACTGTTGCTCACGAGCTTCGGCGATCTGAACCTCTGTTGAATGTCGACACTTACGAGTGTCAACTTACATTTGATTTAGGAGTATTGACCATAACAATTGTGCTGACCAAGCTGTGATGCCATCTCTGGAGAGTCAGACCTCCCCTCCCAATTATATGCATTCAACCCTACTTCAACTCTTTTGATGGATTCATCTTTTGGCATCCAATACAACAATCAAGGCTTAGGCAACTGGAGCAACATTAATTGGGATACTTCTCAAGTGGTTAATGGGTGGCAGGTGCAAGGGAATGTGCCAAGTGATTCCTAGTTTGATGGCATCCTCAACTCTCTTCTGAATGTTGGTCTACAAAATGCTAATCCAACCAGGAGGCCCCACAGCGAGCATCCACCATTGCCCAAGCAACTTCCCAAGGGCCACCAGTCTCAATGTCAGTGCAAGGCATGCCAACAATGGAGATGAATGGTTTCTTATCAATAGCGCCACCACTGTCAGTGGTCCAGAGCCCAGCCATGGTCAATCCTTTCTTGTTCCTACCATTGTTAAATACTGATGCCTCAGAACTTCACTCACAGGATGTGTATTCACCCTTGCTCTTGCCACCAGGTGTCGTTCCCATCAGCAGCATTAACACCCCTCCCTCTGCTCCTCTTATGTGAGCCATTGTTTCACAGGCTATGCCTCCACTCACATCCACCCCTGCCCAACTGCCTGTCATTCCCATTGGTGGCATTAACTCCCCTCCCTCCATTAACCCCTCTTCCTCCACTCCTCTTTCAGGGACCATCTTTCCACAGGTTTTACCTCTGCTTGCATCTATCCTTGCCCAGGAACATCCTCAGCTGCCCAGCAAAACTACCCCATTACCTGCCAACCTATCACTTGGTTTGCTGGATGGAAAGGAGAATGAAGCTATTGGAGATGGGGGGAAAGATGGTGGAAAGTCACAGGCAGGTAATTCTGGGAATACAAGAGGAGGCACAAGGAAGAGAAAAGTGGATGATGCTTTGGTAGGCATGAAAGACAATGCCACATCAAAGTCAAGGAGGAAGCATAACAGCAAGACCACAGGAGAGACAGCTATGACAGCTACTGCAGAAGGGAGCAAGGCTGATATGCTAGCAAGGGAGGCAAAAGCCAATTGCAATTGAAAGGGCCGTGGTTAGTGATGATGATGTAATGGGAAGTCCTGAGAAGAGTTTCAAAGTCATAACACATCTGAAGGTCATGCATTATAATGCAGCAGGTGAGCAGAGGGGGAGTAAAAATCAAACACATTATAATGGGAGGTCAAGGGGCTAAATTGCCATGGAGGGAGTGTTACATCATGATGTTATAACTGAAGGTATTTCAGTGAGTTTCAAAGTTATAATGCATAGGAATCACTACCTAAAGGAGGCATTATAATGCCTGGGTACTAGTAGGGGAAACTGAATGCAGGCATATATGTCATTTTTGTGCAAAATGTAGCTCTAATTAGAATAAAACCTCATGCAAAACACCCTATAATTTACTCTAATTAGATGCCACTTCACACATACCAAATTTTGCAAAACCACTCACATTGCCCTTCCATCCAAAAATGGAAGGAGCTAAGCTTTGCAGAAAACATTTCACTATGTCAGAATGGCTCCAATTTTATTTCTGAGCCTCGAGCCCTTCAATTTCATGTCTCAAATTGAAACATTTCCTATAGACAGGCCGAGCTAGTTGAGTGCCAAGCAAATTGATCAGCACATCAAAGTGATCCAATGGCAAGGGTATTTGTTGATTTTTCTCATGCGGGGCATAGGCATATTGGAATAGGTTAAACAGCACCCCCATCAACCCAGAGGGCTAGACAGGGGTGCCCAAATTCACATTGTATTCTTGAGGTATGCCTACAGGCTATAAGAAATTGCTGGGGGGAGGTACAAAGTTCTTCATAAGGTAGGTAGTTGTCCATTGCTCAGAAGGAAGAAAGTAAAAGAAAAGATGAGGTGTACGATGTGAGGAGCATGGATATGAATCTGGGAAGCTCACATTTGTCCCCATCTGTTGCTCACACATGAAGCATCACCTGTAACAATACTGGGAGCTTATGAATATAAATCTGCCAGGCCTCTGATGCCCAACGCCCAATTCCCTGAATGATGTGGGGGGCTACTCCATTCTCTGCCAAGGATGCCCCCCCACTCTCATTGACTGGCCTCCAACGTCCTTTCCAAAAAAGAGGTGCAGGTGCCACATGAAGAAAGATCTGGTCAATACTTCCCCATTTGATTTCAGCCATAGTGTGAATGAGAAAGGGAATCGCTGGTCATGAGAGCACAAGTATCTGGTGAATAGCACCATCGGATCACAAGGAAAAGGGTTTTGACACAGGATGATGATGTTTCCTTCAAAGAACTTGTCAGCCTTGTGGCCAGGCAAGAAAAACTGGAAAAAAGAGTCATTTATGATGACTGAATTATGCTTTGACAGCTTCCAGGGATCTCTTAGGTCCCTCTCTTCAGGACAAGTCAGTTCACCCAAATGTATCAGAGCAAAGAAGCCAATACAAAGTTGGGTGCAAAACAGAAGGTCATTATGAGTTGGGTTTTGGGAGTAGCTCATGCATACGCTGTTCAGGTCTTCGACCCAAAGGGCTCATTTTCAAGTCATCGGGGACCCCCTTAACCATTTGCAGCCTTTCAAAGTATGATGCATGAGTTGTGATGTTCTGGCTTCTCTAATGTGTGGGAAATATGGTTCCAATTGTTGGCAAATACCTGAATGGTACGTGTTGACAGAGTCGGGCTTGATGTGATGTGACATATAAACTGTGAAGATGCTGAGTGTGTCAGGTGTCAGTTCCATGGGCATGTTGTGCATGCATACAAAAGACAGGTAGGAGTTTAAAGCAGATCCATAATTTTTCCAGGTGCTCACATCAATCACCTGCCCTAGAGGGATTGCTTGCTCCCAAACTAGGTGTTCGCACATCCATGGCTCCCATGTTGGTTGCCAGGCATGCACATAGGACATAATAATTTTTTGACTGCCTCCAGAGTCATGTGGTGTGGGGGTTGAAATGACGAGAGCTGTAAATTGGGCACCAGCTTCAGTGCCTTCTCAAAGTTGCATCATGAAATTGCATCCACCACTTCATTTTCTGCACCTGGAATGTGCAGAACACATAACTCAAGTTTGTTACTGATGCATGTGTCCATGCAGAAACATAGTAGTGGGTTGAAAATGGGTTGGCACTTCAGAGAGTTGAAAATGTCCATGGTATTCATGCTGTCCATATATAGCACAACTTTTGAGTGATGCATTCCCCTCTCGTTCAGGTTGTCAATTGCACTGGTCACTGCAAGTGTTTCATAGAAAAAGATTGTTTCCCCAGTCAGAGGCACAGGAATGGCAAAGTAAAATCCCTGACAATGGTTAGGGTACCAGAAAGTGAGTCCCTGCAGGCAGGCATCACAGAATATTACTTCATCCACGTCATCTGCATTCCAGGTTACCATAGACAGTAACCTGACTCCCAGTGAGTTTTGGAGGAGTTGCATCACCCACTGTAAGTCTGAGCAAACTTTGTTGTTTACCCAGATTTTCCTTAGCGATTAGTCCTTCCTAGTGATTTCTGGGTACAAGTTGTTGAGAGCTGAACAGATCATTGGAAAGACATTGAAGCTCCAATTCATCCACCCTGCTAAACTCTGCCATCGATGCAAAGTCCAGGAAGCCCCCTTTTTCTTCACCATGCATGCTGTGAAAGCTTCAAGTTCTAGCAGAAGGTCCTTTAGTGCTGGTGCAGGGAGTGTGAGGGTCAGGCTGTTAGCATTAACTTTGATTCCAATGATTGTCAATCTTACCCTGGACAGTTGTTTGTATTGCTCATGTGGGATCCCTAATTTTTCCCATAGGGACAGAAGTTTGACTTGGTTCCTCTGCATGAATCTTTTGTAGTGATGATACCATAAGACATTCCCTTCCACGTCAATTCTGAATGAGTCATCCATGTATGTCCAGAGGTCTTCGATCATGCAGACTCTCTTGGTGATCTGAGTCACCAGCCCATCAAATGAAATGTAGATGCCAGCTGATCCTCGCCCACCAAAGCAATTGTTCCTGTTGAGGTCTTGCTCTCTGTCGATTGTGATTACTTGTTTGATCTGCCATAGTGGGTGCATAGGTAATAGTCTGTAGGCCTCCACAACATCTGATTTGTAGAGAACAAACATTTGATCAGGCTTGGCTTGATGACATGTGAGCAAACCCTCCCCCAAGTGCTGCATGTTGTCCAAGGAGAAGCCCTTGACACCATTGCACTTGATCATAGAATTTGGTGAGTAGGGTCCAGTACTTTGATTGATCACCATTCATAATTTCCCTGAGTGTGGTTTTGGGACTATGTGAATAGGCAAAGCATGCATGCCCAGCAGGAGATCCCAACCAAAAGGCCCAGAGAATCTGCCTTTTGAGCATTCATATTGAGCTTGATGGTATTAGTAGCATCATGTTGTCTAGTTCTTTTTTGGGAACTGTTGGTCAGGGCTTTGCAGTCTTGGTCCAGTCAGCAAGGCATGGAGGAGCAGATACATTACCAAAGTTTGCATCCTCCTCATTGCTCCACAAGTTGTACTGGAGGTACTTGGGCCACATTCCATAGGCAACATCAATTCGGCTGAGTGCAGCTACTTTGTCTGTGACCTGATTGCTTGCATTTGGGGCATGTGTGCTGGTATTTGCAGGAACTGGCTGAATGGCGGCAACCTTCTGTGGTATTAAACTGCCTGCATGCTTCAGTTGTGCAATCTTTGGGACGGTCTCCAACTGCAAGATTTGTTGTGGATCCACCCTGGATTCCGTCTGGAAGGAGGTAGGTGGAGTATAGATAGGTGGATTTCTCTTGGTCAGTGAGAAGGATTGATTGACCCCCTCCAACCATTGCTCTGACCACTTTGTCGAAAGCAATAAGTGTGTGGTGAGCCCCAAGCTGTTTGGCTGAGAATTCTGATGCCATGTAGTCTCCCCATTCTCAGAGTTCCTTGCTTCAGTGCAGAAAGGTGAAAATGACTGCTTTGGAGGCTGTGTGCCATAGTCCAATCCCCACTCATTTGGACCTTTCTAGCAGGATCTGCCTTTCCAAGAGAGATTTCTGTTCCACTGATGTGTCCCACATTCTCTTTAGGAGGGGCAATGTGGTGGAGGTTACTGAATACGATGTCGAGACTAATTGCTTCACCTTTGAAGACATGTTTCCATTTAGACTCTGGGAATCCTTGTGGAGTGGTGGATGGTCAACAGATTTCTCTCTCAGCAAAACTGAAGTCTCTTTGGAAAATGGCAAGGGTCTCTCACATTTTTCTTCGATTCTCATTGACCGCTCTGGCCTCTGCCATAATCTCTGCAGAGTACCATGGAAGTTGTGATTGAAAGATGCACTTCTTTTTGTTGGATTCCCAATCTCCCCCCCCCCAGACAATGTGTCACTGCCAGTGCTAGAGGTGGATGAGAGACTCTGGCATCTCTTGTTGTGAAGGAGCTTGTGGCAGATGTGTTGAAGGATCTCCTCTGCCTTTTCCTCTCGCAATCTTCTAGTACGTGCTTCAACTTCATGTCCCCCCAGACTGATGCTACCTCCTCTTTCACCTGACTGGTTTTGTCCATCACTTGCTTCCAAACCTCGCTGCTCCACGTTTTTGTGCTTTGAGGTGATGATGTTGACATACAGGGTGTACTCTCCGATTGTAGCTCATCTGTCAGGTTCCTTGAGTCCCGTGTCATGTAGTGTGGTAAGGATTTGGTATAAGGTTTCCATTCATGACAATTTTTCCTTCCTAAAAGCCTCGATGTGGTCATCCAACTTCAATACGACATCGGCTCAGAATGTGTCATCTTCAAATTCAAGGTCCCCCAACCCTGCTGGTCTACTGATGGCCGGAACTCTTCTTCGTTGCTCAAGTGTTCCAACAATGACAGTTTTTATTGACGGTACCTCCCCTATTCTCGTTATCAGGGGTCGTTTCAGTGCCGAGTGTTTGCATAGATGGGTGGTTCGAAGCGCTTTCTCTAATCAGATTTCCGATGGATGCAAAATTTCTGGTGGTTGTACCATTTCCAGTGGTAGTCTGGTCCCCCATTGGGGTGACGATTTGGCCAAGATAGGAGGCATGTCCATCACCAGTCATGAGTGAAACAATGTTTATAATGATAAAAGATCAAAAATACATGAGCAAGTATTGAGTGGTAAAGACACTGAGAGAGAGTGAGAGAGTCAGAGAGAATACTAACAAGCAAGGAACCCTTACCTAGGAGAGAGTCAGAGTCAGAGAGGATCTAAGACAAAGTTAGACTTTGCAGCTCGCACTATTGGGCCCCATTGCAAGAAGAGGTCCAGCGTACATGGAAATGGGGTAAAACACCATGTGGGCTGTGCGTGTGGGTGAGATGGTGGGTGAGACAAAACCAGCTGCAATTGCAATCGAAAGGGCCACGGTTAGTGATGATGATGTAATGGGAAGTGCTGAGAAGAGTTTTGAAGTCATAACACATCCGAAGGTCACGCGTTATAATGCAGCAGGTGAGCAGGGGGGGTGTAAAAATCAAACACATTATAATGGGAGGTCAAGGGGCTAAATTGCCATGGAGGGAGTGTTACATCATGATGTTATAACTGAAGGTATTTCGGTGAGTTTCAAAGTTATAACGCATAGGAATCACTACCTAAAGGAGGCATTATAACACCTGGGTACTAGTAGGGGAAACTGAACGACGTTATAATCGGAAGGAATCATTGTTGGAATGGACGCATTATAACGCCTGGATTGATGGGGTACCAGTAGGGGAAATTGAATCACGTTATAATTGGAAGGAATCACCGTTGGAAGGGATGCGTTATAACGCCTGGGTCGACGGGGCGCCGGTGGGGGAAATTGAGTGACGTTATAACCGGAAGGAATCACTGTCGAAAAGGACGCGTTATAACACAGAGAATGGACAAGGAGAAAGGCTGAAACACGTTATAACGGGAAACTATGGCGTGGGTTGGAATCGCTATCGGAGCATGAGGGATGCGTTATAATGCTGGGTGGGGAAAATCGAAGTACGTGAAAACGGGAGGGCGAGGATAACAAGATCACGCCAAGATCACGCACATTATAATGCTGGGAGGGGCAGCAGAAGCATGCACGTTATAATGCTAAGACGGCGATGACATGGGTTATAACATAAGGGTAGAGTCGGCAAGTATAACTGAGGTCCATTACAACAGCAACAGTCAGAGAGGGAGAGGGACCGTTATAACATGTGCGGGCCTACAAGTTCCTTGACATCATAGTGGTTCATTGTTACGTGGCCTCATGGATTTTGTGGGGTACGTTACAAAAGTACTACATGGATACCTGGCTCTGGATGGGCGTCAGAAATCTCTTTGGTTGGATTATATATCACATTACGGCCTGTGTACTTAGTATACGACTCTGCAACCTGGATCTTCATTTCGTGTCCGGCCCCGGCCCTCGGACTACTGCTTCATTTCGGTTCTAAGAGTGAGGTCTCCTGTCCATTCATACAACTTAATGGGACAACTTGATAAACTATACAGATAATGTATCGCTGACTATCCAAATTTGACACTGAGCGGAAAAGAAGATAACTTAGTATGGGGATCCATACTTTCTACCTTAACTTGAAGTCTACTCCCGAGCTCTCACCCCTCGCGCTTCCTGACCCCAATTAGGTTCATCTCCAACTTGATCAGGCGGTAAACTCGAACCTGCAGGAGGACCATAGTCTCTGTAGGTCAGCGGCGCGCCAAGTGCGACTCCATTGGCAACAAAGAGGACTGCGAAGAGCAAAGCGATGGCCTGCATGATAGTACCACAAGTTTTCGAGAGTGGGTGAGCTATCGTCATATCATTAGTTTAACGCAGTAGGCCTGATATGAACCCTTCAATTCGACCTGATGAAATACGCTAAATACGCAGTACGGACTTGATGGTTAGGACCTGAAACAGGCAGCAGATCAGGGAAAGATGCAGAAACGAAAAAAACGGAGGCGTACAACAGAATTAGGATGCTGGAACAATTCCAGAGAGGCAAGGTTGCAGACATGTTTTTATAGGGGACTGACCTACAAAACTGATCTGTCGGGGTACGCGACTTACCGGGGAATGGTGTCAAGGGATGTATCGGGGTACGCGACGTACCGGGGAATGGTGTCAAGGGATGTATCGGGGTACGCGACGTACCGGGGAATGGTGTCAAGGGATGTATCGGGGTACGCGACGCACCGAGGAATGGTGTCAAAGAATAGGACCCCCGACGCCCCAAAATGCCTGATCCCAAAATTTCTAGGCATCTGCACGGGTAACCCGCGGGTACTTGAGAGCTGACCCGCACCCGCACCCGCCCGCACCCCTACCCGCCGACCCGCGGGTTTTTTCGTACGGGTCACGCAGGTCTTTTTCTACGAGGACGGGCAGTGCCGCAGGCGCATACGCCGACGCGGCGGACAACGGGCGAAAGCCGTATAGCGTCCGCGTCTCGAAACTGTTGCTATCCATCGCAGGTGGTACACTGGATGGTGGACTAGGGGGTACAAGCGTACGATGTATACTACGAGGGCATCAGACCTAAGGTTAACAAAACTCTGCAGACTTATCTGAGGCAGTAAAATTGGTTTGGGCTGTTGCAACTTGTCGTGGTAGACGGAGGAGGTACGCAGGCTTGTGGTTGATCTAATTCAGAGGGTAGTCTGAGATTGTCAATTCCATGGCTAACGACACACTCACGTTTATCGATACAACAGCCGCCCCCCTCGTCTAGAGGAAGCAAAAACGCCGATTGATGACAACTTCGACTTGACAGCGGTCCAAGGATACTGGAAACGGCGGACGAGCGTAAACGAAGACAAAAGTCAGTGCCATCGCTGCCGACCGCACGACTTTCTGACTCCCTCGTCGTCACTCGTGGCACCCAGCGAGCAAAAATATAGCACGTCGTTGGATGCGCTATGGACGTGCTTTGATGTGGTGCAATACTGTAAGTAATGCCGGCGTGAATCTGAGGGGGTTGCTTGAATTGGGATCGTTTGGTTTCGGGGAACGGCGCGTCTAGCGACGTGCTTGGCATCCAGACGTCATCGAAACAGCCTAAAAGATGATGATAAGAATGTGGACAGACAATGCTTTATCCTCGTGAAATGAAGATGTTTACATACCTCTTACCCAAGCCATCGCTTTTGTTTCCTTCCTCTCTGTCATTAATCATGAGCCAGGAGTCTTGAGAAGCATGGCTATCGCACGAAACAGTGAATCCGAACCACATAAGCCAGAAACGGGACGTTTAGCAACGTGACATCGTCAGAGATGCCTAAAACGACAGTAAAAACGTTAATAGGCCGCGGACGACGCAAACTACATCGTTTCCACAGCAGGAAATGAAGGTTACACACCTTGATCGTTCGACCAACATGTTCCATTGCCCCCCACCCTTACCGAATGCCCCTCCACCTCCCCGGTCACCCCTCTCCGCCTGCGTTTCCCCCACCGATGGCGTCCCTCGAAAAACGTTGACGAAATCTTGAAGAGATGAAATCGAATCTTGAGGGAATAGCGGTATGCACGGCCGCATTATCCATCGGGAATTGGCCCAATTCGATCCAGTACTCGCAACTCCCGCCGCGTGCAGATTCCAGCACTTTCAACGCGACGGGTGTAGGCGGGTTGCGGGTCGGCCAATCATGACCCGTACCCGTACCCGCCAGTACCCTTACCCGTGACCCCTTGCGGGTGCCCCGACCCGTGCAGATCCCTAAAAATTTCTGTGCGGATAAAAAAAAATTCAAGCTGATTCCCTGGGTTTTTATCCTCTTTTATCTGCACTTGGGATCAGGAATATGGAAAAATTGCTAAAAATCGCAGGATTATTGAGATTTTTGTCCCAGGTAGTTAACTTTGCTACACAGCCTTGTGCTAGTCATCATAGACTTCCTCCAAGGACTTTCTCCATTGAGAATGAGCATCAACAACCTGGTATATATAATTCCAGTACTGCACTGGTAGGCATGAGTTTCTGTATGATGGATCCTCAACAGATAAAGCACCATCAAGAAGGGCTTGTCCAAACTCCTTCCTCATTGCCTGTACAAAACTCTGTGGTGGCAGAGCCCTTGTGGCAAGTTGTTGGATGCCATCGTTTGGAGGAATGGTCAAAAAGCATGTTGTGGCTCAGAGATGGACCAACCCATAATGTTCTGGTAATAATTTGCAAGCAAGAAAGTCTTTGACAGTTATTTTGTTGTCTGGGAAAGCATAGCTGTAAGAATCTTTTGGTATGGACAATTTCTCCTCACAATAACCTCCCAAGTCTGGAAAGACGAAAGAGTTTGAAGGAAATTTCTTCCCTTTGCCAATCCATCGCTTCTTATCAAATAGCAGTGGGGTCGAGTGAACTTCTATCACATACTTGTCATCCATTTTAGGGGTTTGGTGTATGCATGAGAAAGATGCAAACAGGCAACACCCACCTGTGCCAAGATGAATTAATATTGCTATTGACCCACCATTGTATAGGACCCTGGATAATACCCTTGGAGGCTATTCCAAAAATTCCAAGATTTCAGAGGATTTGTCCAGACTCAATTTTGTGACTTTGTCTGGTCTGGAAGTAGCATTTTGGACTTTCTGGAAGTTTTGTCTGGAATGTGGAAATGGCCCCTCCAGACCCCAAAATTTGTCCAGATTGTGGAAAACAGCCTTTTCAGAGGCCCAAAACTGCAGGCATGTACTCTAAACACATAGTATTGCTTCCAGACAATAGAGGACGGCAAATTAGCCTATGATAAAGAGTGAAAATTTATTCTTTATCTTCCAATTCGTTGTCAACTACCCCATTCCTTTTTCTCCCCTTTTTTGACAGTTTCATGGCATCCTTGAGTTTGGTTGCACCATTGTCAAGATTTTTGAACTGATTACTGTTAGGAAACAGCCCCACCTAATAAAATTTTATTTTATTTTATCATGTCGAATTATGAGCATGTCAGTAACAACACTGTACAATATATGTAACATAGTATATAAACCTTAAATATACACCTAGGGGACCCCAGTTGTGTTCTCTTAGGTATTCCATCCACACTTGTGGTGCAAAAGGCCTTTCTCAACCAACTTGTCTATTAATAACCACACACATCAAAACCATCAAACCCCCCACCATCATGTGCACATATCCTGCCCCCTTCTTGTAAAGAGAACCTGCATGGTGTAGCTAGCAGATAGTGGGTGTCACTGTCAGAGTTCAAGATCGCTACTATCAAGGTTGGGACTTGGTCAGGAAAAACACTGGACTTCCAGTTGGACCCAGTCATCGGTGGTCAGAGGGTTCAGGGGTTCCAGGCAGAATTCATGCAGCTGTAGCAGGCCAGGTGAAAGGAGCCAGAGAGGACTTGGCTTCAACTTTTAAGAAGTTGCACCCTTCTCCTCATCAGTTGTCCAATTTCAGAGTGGAGGGAGTTTGGAATTCTGGAGGGTTTCCAGACAGAGGGTGAGGATAGATTAAGCAGAGTTTTAGGATTTATTCGAGGTCAAGATGAGTAATGAGGCTAAGTGATTAAGTCGACATTAAGTTGGGTATAAATAAAGATGGGTTAAGGAATATTGACTGGAGGTGATTAAACACAAGCAAATTACAATGCATAGACAAATATAATTTGCAAACTAAGGTACAAGGCTAAGCTACAGGGGCTTAAATAATGAAGGCTGGAAGAATAATGGAGAAGGTGGAAGTTTACTAATGGATCTTGGTAATGTTGGAAAAATAGAAGACTCATGATGTATAACGAATGAATATCAGTTGCATTGAGATACTCAAAAAACCATGTACAAGTGTTATATACTACTTTTGGGCTGTGCCCAACTATTTACCAATAAACAAGTGGCAATGTATTCCTGTGCACTTAGTGCACTTCACCTCATTGTCCTTATTTGGCAGTGCCATGTGTTGGCAGTGGAGTCATATTATTTGGCTCAGTAATTCCAAGAAGTGTCCATGATTATAATTGGTAAGACTGTATTAGGAATAAAGTGAGTAAGCAAATGATTACTAAGGCACATGATGACTTGTCTGATGACTAAGAAGTGCTGTGGCCAGAATGCCAATGGAGAAGGTCGGAAAAGAGTCAGAAAGGAGTCAGGAATTGTCAGGAATCCAATCAGGCAAAATGGGTCTTGACAGTATTTCCCCCTTAGTGCTGAGCCTATGAGGCATGTGATGGTTTAAGGATCTGACTTAAAAGGTGGGTCTGTGGGTGGAAAAATTTTAAGTTCCTAACCTCCAACTATCATCATGAACACATCCTCACAGACTACCACAGAGAGACTGGCCACCCTCAAGGCACAGCAGGAGGAGCTGATCCAGGAGGGGCTCCAACTTAAGGAGGAGGTGTGGCAGGAGGAGAAGGTGAGGTGAGTGGAGGCCATGTGGGAGGATGCTGCATGGAAGGAGGAAGAGGAGAGGAAGAAGGCAGCAGCAGCCAAGCAGGCAGGAAAGAGGAAGGTTGCAGAAGGGGAGGCAGAGGCAGAGGGGAGCAGGTCACCCATGAAGAGGGTGAAGGGCAAGGCACGGGTGGACACAGAATCTGAGGGGGTCATACAGGTGGATGCCATGCGGCCCTGTAAAAGGTGAGTAGTAATATTTCATCACTGTTGAGTACAATGCTGACGTTCCCCCTTAGATGTTCAAATCAAAAGTTGTCGTGTTTCTGGATGGGTGCCTGAGGCTGGGCATGCAAGTTATGTACCAGGGCAAAACACAGATGTGAGGAGGTAGTGTGGGAGGGGCAGGAGACCCCAAAAGGAAAGGTGGTGATGGGGGAGGAGATGGTGGAAATGATGAGGGAGTGAGTGGCAGTGGTGAAGGGGTTGAAGAAAGAGGTCTGGAACCTCAGGTGGGAGCAGGGGGGAGCATGGGAGGCACTCATTATATTAGGCAGCCAGGTGGAGTTGGCGGGGACCCGCGAGGAGATCAGAGATTTTTGTGACATTTTTGATTTGGAGTGGGCATGGGCAAGGGCAGTAGAGGAGTCAGATGAGTCAGATGAAAGCTGGAGTGAGTGAGAGGTGGAGGTGGAGCTAGCCAGGCTAGCTGAGGAAGCTGTGGGAGTTCCTTAAGTGGAGCTGGTAGAGGAGGATGACAGGGAGGTTTAGGGGCCTGGTCAGGGCCTGCCAAAAATATTTTGTTTAGTTATATTTTCTTTTTCTTTTGAAATCAAAAATGAATTGTACTGTCACTTGCAGAGTGAACTAGCTCTGAAGCAGTCTGGTTTTCTGATAATGGTGTGGAAGTCTGCAACCAATTCCTGAGCATGATTGAGCTCTGCAGCTGCAAGCCAAGAGTTTTCTTCATCAGTCCCCTGGTAACCCTCCCAATGAATGAAGTAAGTAACTTGCAATGGCAATGGTTATCAATCTTTGAGTTCAGGATTTCTGTGACAAGTTTGTTGTCAATAACAACCAGGGGAGGCAGGGGCTGAGAGTGGTTAGGAATTGTGTTAGGGGTGTCTTCTTCCAGCTGTGAGATGTGGAATACAGGGTGAACAGCCAGGAGATGGACCGGAAGCCAGAGGGTAACCAAGTGTGTGCCCAGGTGGGTGATGATTTTAAATGGACCATAGTATTTCTCTGAGAGTTTCTTGGAGGGTCAAGTAGTGAGTAAGTGTTCTCCTTTGACATCATAATCCCTGATATTGAAGTCAGGAGTGAAAATATGGTGCTTGTCTGCTGGACCTTGATATTGCTTCTGTGCTTTGGAGAGCTGCTTCCAAAGTTCCTGGTGAAGGTCATTGAGGTCCACCATAAAGTTATGAGCATGCTGGGAGACTAGCTTGCATTCAGGGAAAATGATAATGTTCAGATGGTAACTCTTGTTGGCAAAGAAGGGTAAAACTCCAGTGGAAGCTGACTGATCATTGTTGTAAGTGAATTCCCCTGGCAGTGGTACAATCAGCAGTCATACAATCAGCAGTGGTAGGATCATTTGGTGATTGCCAGACCCCACCTGTGAAGAATACATTTGAACAGATGACCCCCCCATCATCTCAAATCAAGAATCAGGGACAGACATTGGCCTGATGTGCCCAAAGAACAGCTGATCACCTTGCTCAGCAAGAAGCTGTCTCTATGCAGGGTGTTGGGAGAAGAAGAGTAAACTTTGTGCAGTAAATTTATTATATGTGCCTCAGCAGAAGACAAAGAATGACAATAGTAAGATTTGCAGAAGGAACCAAAGTGAGCAATGGGAGTGTGTCTCCTGCACACTATCCTAATGATTTGAATAACCCTTCACCTGCCCAATGCATTGCCAAACAATGCATTTCCAAATGAACTTCCAATTGGTCTGGCCAAAGGAATGCCAATATCATGCCCAATGCTGTATCAATTACTGAGACCATTTGGAATCTTGGCCCATATTTTTGAATAGCCACCATCAAGACACAGCACCAGCAAGACACAGTAATAATACTCAACCTGGAAACCTAACAAAAACCTGTTAAAAGGCTTAGGAAGTATAACACAGGCTAGAGGAAGGGTGCGAGTTGGTACTAAATATCACTGCTGATACCCAAGGGTTGTAGTGAGAGACATGGAATGACAAGGAGTGTTGCGAATAAACTTTAGAGGCACACGAAGAGGTTCAAAAGAGTTTGAAAGAGGTTTGAAGTGAGTTTGAGGAAGTTCGAAGATGTCAGACTAATGTTGAGGTATGTCGAGGAGTGAATATAACAAATAAGAAGTGTTTGTAGAGAGGTGATAGGTGCTGTGCGATAAAACGAGGAGTGAATACGATAGTTTGAAGAAGTTTGTGATATTTTGCAGAACTTAGAGATATGACGCGAGCTAAGACTCAAGAGAACTGCTTTTAAATCTGATGATAGTGGAGAGGGCAACTTATTCTCTTTTATTCTTAGTAGCTAGTACAAGTATATATACATTTTGAAGAAATATTACTAAATAGGAAACAATAACATGTGGAAAACATGAGGCAATATGCACAGCAAATAAAGGTATTGTAAAACATAAAACAAATGAGAAATGATAATGAGTGAAACATACATTGTTCCAGTATAGTAAGAGTTCTTGTCCTATTGCTTTAATATATCATTGAAACATAAAAACTGCACTTATCGTGTTCTAAGTCTCTTGTTGTCTCTCCTTGTGTCCAGTGGTGCTCGATATGCAATGAAAAGGCTTGTTATGGATGTGCAGCATGTATTGAAAGGGTTTTGAAACAGTTATGTGGTGGCTGAACCAGGCTAATGAATGACAGGCAATGAGTGGCAGTACTCCACCCTCGCTACAAACATGAGATGGTGGGGCCATTTTGTTTTCTATTTCATTTTTCATTTTCATTTTTATTCTCTTATACCACAGCTGCGAGCAACTACTCACAGCATGTAAATGTAATTAGTTTTATTTAGTGTATAATAGAATTAAGTTATACTTGAAAAAATGGGACAAAAACTAGTCAAAACTGGTTTTTGGACCATAACCAAACTGATTAGGACCAGTCCCATCAGTTCAGTTATGGTCTATGTCACTTGGGGTTGCGGTCTGGACCAGTTAAGGTCCCAGTTAACCCACTTTGGGGTCAAAAAACTGGACCAAACCAGACCTTAAAACACTAGTTGGTAAACTTCCACATTTTCCATTATTCTTCTGATCTTCATTATTTAAGCGCCCATAGCTTGCCTTGTACCTCAGTTTGCAAATTATATTTGTCTACACATTGTAATTTGCTTGTGTCTAATCACCTCCAGTCAATAATTAGTCCTTAACTCATCCTTATTCAACCTCAACCTAATCTCAACTTAATCCCTTAATCTCATCACTCTCCTTGACTCCAAAGTCATTACCAATCCTCTTCTTAATCTACCCTTGCCCTCTGTCTGGAAACCCTCTGGAAATCTGAACTCCCTCCACCCTGAAATTGGACAACTGATGAGGAGAAGGGCACAACTTCTTACAAGTTAAAGCCAAGTCATCTCCAGCCCCTTTTCACCTGGCCTGCTACAGCCTGGTGGATTCTGCCTGGAACCCCTGAACCCTCTGACCACTGATGACCGGATCTGACTGGAAGTCTGGTGTTTTTCCTGCCCAAGTCCTGACCTTGGTAGCAGCAATCTAAATTCTGACAGTATTGGTAGTAGCAATCTTGAAGTCTGCCAGAGCTAAGAATAGCTATTTTTGATGTACAACATATGGGATGACCATTTTGTGGAAATGAAATGATGGCATTATGTAAAATTGGTCAGAGCTGTGCAAAATTAGTCAGAAATGATGGCATTAGTCAGAGCTAACTAAAAATTTGTCATATGTATAGCTGGGCTTCAAATGTTATTGTCCCATATGTAGTAAAAAGGCAGGTCTAATTACATAACATTTAGGTTGTGATATAGTGGACACCTACTTGAGGTACCACAACTTTAGTACTATTAGTAGTAATAGTGATTCAGTCCAGTCTTCCAAATCATTATTCCATGTCAAGTCATCATTTTTTAGACATTATTGTGTAGTTTATTGACTACATCCTCAAAATTGCAAGTTTATGAATTGTAGATACACATCAATGCACACTATTCTTTTTAAGGAGTAGTTGGGCTGCATGCAAAAGATTTTACCACTAGCAGTCCCTTGTTGGAAGGTTATTTTTCTCCCTACCCTTCCAAATCCTGCTATGGTTGGTCAACAGGTCAAAAAAACCTTCAAAAAGCAACAGAAAAGGACTTGATGTCCTATAAAATTAATTGGTTGGGTGAGTAGTGATCTTGTAGTGGTCAAAATGATATCCAGGGTCAGAATTGGACAGTGTTGTAGGAATGCCACCTGACATTGCAAAACATCCATTTTTGAGAGTCTCAATGTAAAGAATTGGATTGTTATTGATCAGTATGAGAGCTATTTGCATACAACCATTGGATGGTCAGCTGCTGTGGGAAGGTGTATCATAGGTTTTTAGCATACAATTTAATTCTTAATTTTTTTCTCTTTTAGCAGTGTGTCAACTTCTAAAGAGTCAGTGAATGGTGGTACAAATATTCCAGCCATGAAACCATCTATTGCTCAGGTGAGAATGCATGCTTGGTCTGGCATGTTCTGATGAGAATACTTACCATTTTCAGCATTTCACAACCAGTCACCTGAGGCTGCTGCTCTGGAGTTGCATAACAAACCAGAGGTTATTGTGATTTCAGATGATAGTGACTCTGAACCAAGTCACATTGGAAAGGTTAAGTCATGCAAAATCAGAAATCCAAGATGACAGCTGACCAGCAAAGCACCATGTTTCTGAATCAAACCCTGAGATCATTGAAATTCTTGATTCCAGTAGTGAAGATGAGCAGCTGACTATCCAAACTGAGCCTGAGTCCCATCATGTACATGCCTTCTAGGGCACTCAGGGCAAACATGAGGCGCACCGTCTCGTAGTGGACCACTGGAGAGAATATGTCATCGTAGTTGATGCCTTCAACTTGCGAGAAGCCTTTGGCCACGAGTCTGGCCCATTTTCGTCCATTGGATTTTATGGAGAAAACCCATCTATTTTTGATGGCCTTTCGGCCAGCAGGGAGATCTACGATGTCATAGACATGCCATTTATGGAGGGCCTCTAGTTCCTCCAGGCATGCACTTCTCCACTCTGATTGCGCAGGCTTGGGTAAGTGTGCAATGTTGTGATACTAGATTGGGACAGGATTTGGCACTGTAGATGGTGCAACTGCTTTGCTAAGCAGAAGGTGCATCAGATGTGTTCCACCTTCGGCGACATAATTATCCCTTCTAGGGCCTCAATATGATGGGGTACCCAGATTGGGTAACCACCATCCTCACTCCTCATTGGGATTCTGGTGCCAAATCCACAGCACCTCAGACTCCTGAGGTTGAGGGGGTGTTGCGTACTCTAATCCCAAATTATCCAGGGTCTGTGCAGGAGGAGTTCTACTTGCCACTGGTGGTTGAGAGGGCCCAGCTGGCACCTCTTCTTCAACCTGAGGGAGGGCTGGAGTGCGACTCCTGCCTTGTTCCACTGGTTCCCACCATTGGCGCTCCCATGCAATGTCTCGTTCAATTTGAACGGGGTCGTGATTTTCACCATAGACATTGCCTGGACAAGTTGGGACTTGTTGCTGCCTGTTTGATCGCCTTAGTGGAGGTATGGGGGCCTCTACTGCTGGCGGTGCTGGACTAGGCTGGGATGATGGACCCAGTGCACCTGCCAGTGCAAATGGATCAGCACCGTGAGGCGGATCACCAAAGGAGCCGAACAGTGGGTCTCTAGACATTTTAGGGGTTCCAGACCCTGATTGTGAAGGTGGTGGGGACGGAGCTCATGGAGGAGGATTCAGTGCCAGTAAAGCATAATGCCCATGGCCCAGATAGAAGCTGTCATCACTTCCTCCATTGCTATCATCCCCTGATCCCCCAGAGTGGTCATCATCTCTGGAAGGGGGTATATCTCTGAGATCAGTTTTTGCCTGGGTCTTGGCCCCAGGACAATGAGGGAACAGAGTCTCATTGAAGAGTGCCATAGCACCAACAAATATTGACCCTGATGGGCACATAAAGTGCCAACCCTTGATGCCATCTGCCAGGCCGATGTACATCATGAGCTCCGATCTTGCAGCTAACTTATTAGGATGCTTCTCTTTCAGCAGGTAAACGTAGGCACTGCATCCGAATACCTTCTTGTCACTCAGATCGGGCTTCTCGCCATCGAGATCTTCAATCGGAGTTCGCCATTTCAGGTGGTTTATTGGTGTTCAGTTGTAGAGATATGTAGCATGCTCTACACAAAATTCCCACCATGATTGTGGTAGGCAGGCAGTAAAGCACAATGTTTGTGCTTTCTCCATTAATGTCCTGATCACACATTCAGCACGACCATTTTGTTGGTGGATGTGGGGCGCCGACATCTCAATTTTAATTCCAGCCTCTTTGAGCTGGGTTATGAGTTCCCACTCACGGAATTCCCCCCCAGGATCGAAATGCCAACGCCTGATTTTTGCGTCATATTGCATTTTGGCCATCGCCTTGAACTGTCTGATTGACTCAGCAGCATCGGACTTTTTTCTCAGGCACTGACTCCACATATGTGAAGTTCGATCATCAACAAATACAATAAAATATTTGTACTTGTGATAACTGAGTGTTGGTAATTCCTTCAGATCGGAATGAATCAGCTCGAAGGCTCCTTCGGCCCGAGACTCAGATCCAGGGAATGACTTTGACATCATTTTTCCCTCGGCGCACCATGGACAAATGTGCCTGTCCCTTGGAATTTTTAGATCCTTGGGAAACTTATGGGTGTGTTTTGGCATCTGTCGCATGACAGCTTCGCTCAGGTGGCCAAGCCGCTTGTGCCAAATGTCATAGTCAGCAACATAGATAGTTGCAACTTCTAATCTCTTAGTGCTCTGAATGTGCGAATCACACACATAGATGGTTTCACCATGTATTATTGGTGTTGCATCGAGCTGGGGTTTTCCCTTTTTATCGGCAAAGGAAATTATTTTACTGTTTCCTTTTACAGTATATTCCTCAGCAACGAGGAACACTCCCATTGACATAAGCCAACTTGTCAAATCTGGGAGATAGAAAATGGGGGATAAGCGCATGATGCACAACTCTGTCTTCCCATTAACTTTTACCTGATGATGAATCAGGACAGCGCCTTTGCCTTTGATTGAAGTCATGCTGGTAGCAGTCTTGACCTGCCATTTCTCAGACATAGGCAAATCCTCATAGGAGGCAAAGTCTTTCATCTCACCATTGAAGTGCAATGATGCACCTGAATCCAACATCCAAGGGGCACCATGTTTGCATTCCTTTCCAGCATACATCACACACAGCCTGATTAGGGCCTTTGCATTACAAGCAACAATATAATTTATCAAACATTCTATAGGATGCTCTATATTACAGAAATGGCCCAAATAGTTCATCCCTGTCAAGCTATTGTTAGCAATGATGTGATGGTCAGGGAAAAGGACTGACATTTCATTATAAGCCCCTGTGAAGGGGGCTATTGGCTCATCTGCAAGCATGTTATCCATGCTTTCCCAGATCGATTGATCTGGGACCATCATTTCAGAGCTGAGAAAGACTTCATCGTCATCATCCTCAGGCTCAGGTTCTATTTCAGGAACCTCCTTGATCTGAGCTGATGGCTTGGAGGTTTCCACCTGGCAGCACTTACCTTCCCACTTACTCATCTGGTGTTCTTCGATGATTCAAAGATTCTTGGCCATTTTAGGCACTTTGATGTCTGTGAGCAGGTCCCGGGCTGCCTGGTAGTCTTCATACACAGAGGGGCCAGGGGAGAAGGTTCCGGTGACCTTTGACTCGGGCTGATTAGGCCACTTTCTTGGGTTAGTGGTGCAGAAATACATGGATTTCCCATGTAGCCATGACATTTGAACACTTTGGTCAAACATCAGTGGGAGGCGAGAGGGGCTGGCCTGCGCCAGTCCATTTGAAATGATGCCTTGACTGTTAATGGTCGTGGCAGCATGGGCGGAGCATACTGCATCCACATAAGGTGCACTAGGCACCATGAAGGGCTCCACCATACTGGTGGTGAGGTGGCTGTGAGATTCCTTTTTCTCACGCTTTCCCTGGCAGCCTTGCCAGACCTATGCTTCTTCTTCAAGTCGGAGCCCAAAGGCTCAGATGACTTCTCACTGGATTTCTCTGATCCCTTTCCTTTCCAGTTAGGGTTGCTGCCCTTTCTCTTGACAGCTGACAGCTTCTTCGCCGTTTCCCCAGAGCGTGCAAAGGCAGCTCGATGGGAGGCTTCTGCCATCACATGGTCCCTCACTACAGCATAGGAGAGACTGGTCATACCGGTTGTGGATAAGATGGTGGAAGATAAAGAATCATACTCCTTCGGCAATGCCGAAAGGAGTAATAAGGCCTGAACTATCTCAGGGATGTCGACACCATTGGCAGTTAGCTGCTGGTATCTCTCAGAGATCTGAGCCATTGTTGGCACAGGGTTTTGTGCTGGGACTCTGATTGAGATTGCAGATTTAAAGTCTGCAAATATCTGAGAAGGCCCTTCTTGGCCAAAATCAGCCTGCAGGGCTTGCCACAGGGCACTAGCAAGTCCTGTTGCAGATCCAGATCTGGATCTGATGGAAGGAGATAGGCGGAGCGAGATAGCTCCATATGCCTGATCATTCTCCTGATTCCACACCTCATGTGTGGCAACATCGGCTGCCGCTGGCACTGTTTCAGCACTGGAGGCAACTTGCCAAAGGCCTTGTGACATAAGCCACACCTTCATACTTTTGGCCCAGGCCTTGTAGCTGGAGCCATCAAATAAGGAGATGAATTTATCGAGCGAGAAGGACATTTTTAAGATTTGAGCTAATAAAAGCACCAAATCAGTCACTTGCTCTTAAATTAGAAATGCCAGATGCAAAACTTAGCACTCTGTCAGAGTACTTTTGTTTAGCACATGATGAGCACCAAAAGGGCTCATCATCACTCCATGATGTCATGTCAGAGGGAGGCTAACCCCGTCACAAAAGCAATGAGGTGCTCAGCGCAGTGAAGCACATTGGTAGTAAGACCTGTGCACAATATGTGAGTTGGAGCCCTGAGGGGCTACAGTACAACTCCTTCCAACTAGAGCTCTGACGAGCTCATAGCTGTGCAACGTCGCTTCCAGGGCCCATAACCTGTTGAGCAGCATGCTATGCACAGTGTAGAGTGCTCACAGATCTTACTACTTACCTGTTCAGTTGGTTAGTGTGCTAAGTAACTAGGTAGAGGGTGTAGAACTCTCTGTATTGCTAGGTAGAGGTACAGCATACTTATATACCTAGAGAGCCTACATGGTCACATGAGGCTCTGGTCATGTGAGGCTCAGTGGGGTGAGGCTCAGTGGGGTGGAGAAAAGGGTGGTGTACCGCATGGTTTCTGTCCACATGTTGTTATGACATATTTGTATACATGTATTTATGTATATATGTATTTTAAGGGTTCTTACACCGAGGCACAGAATAGGTGCCATGTGTGCAGATTTCATTCAACAGTTGCTAAGTATGAAGAAGCTTGTTTTACCTTCATTCATCCTCGACATGGAAAACAACAGTATTGTAGTCAGTAACCCATGTTTTCATTCTTATCAATGATGAGATATTTGTGTTGACTCTCAAACAATTGGACAGAACATACTTATTTTCAGCATGTATGTTCAGTTCTCAGGAAGATGATACATCATGAGTGTCCTGCAGAAAAAATTGTCTACACTTTGAAAGATCCTAAGAATCCTAAAGTAGTTGTGATATTTCAAGGTTGACATTCTCATCCACCTTGACCTGATGAGAAGCCTACACAACAGGCAAAGCATGATCTCACTCATTGCTTAAATGCTTTTAGAATTTTGGGTGCAACAGCAGGAAGACTTGATGATGGTATGCACCTACTAAGATATATGTTGCTTTGTTCAGTTTGGTGTACAGCTCCAACTACTCTTGTGATTCTTAGGTCTACCCTGAGTGCAAAACATGATGCCTTCCAAAACAGAAAGTTTTTGCAGGAAATAATATGGGAGAAGAAGGATGAGAAGGTGCCAGCTGGATATACATAGCTGACAAGGTGTTAGAAAACAGTCTCCTAGCATTCCTATTACATAATAATATTTTATTTTACTTTATTTTATTATGTCAAATTATGCTACCAAATGCCTACAAATGCTACATTTGTCAGCATGGGAATTTTATATTTACACGCATCAATATGTATGTGCACATTGGTAACAATATATTACAATACATGTAACATAGTATATAAATGTTAAATATACACCTGGGGGACCTCAGTTGAGTTCTCTTAGGTATTCCATCCACATTTGTGGTGTGAAAAGCCTTTTTCAGTCAACTCATCTACTTTTAACCCCTTGCATCAAATCCATCAAAACCCCCTATCACATGCGCATGCCCCGTCGCCTTCTTGTAGGAGAGCTCACACGGGCCAGCTAGCAGCTTAGTGGGTGTCACCCTAACACAAGGTATGTGATACTGTTCCTCTCACTTCAGAATGTTGGCTGAAACAATATTGACAGAAATTGTGGACTGATATGAACAAGACCAGAAACTCCCTCAAGATGAGGAATAATTGTGGCATCTTCAAATGGAGGGGAATATCAAGCTTGTGATTACACTGAATCTGACACTTGCTGCATTGTTTCATTCTGCCCTTTATCTTGTTGGTGACTATACATTCAAGCAAGTTCATAGCGAAGTGAATGAGTGTGAGTTCATTTTTTGGAATCATGGTACCAATGAACATGAGTCACAGTTCAAGTTTTCTGTACCTTCAGATTGGTGCTGATAACCTGATACAGGTGTCACAGTGGCACAACTTTACTGCAATTCTGCCACACATGAAGCATTTGGATATGCTTTTGAAGCATTGTTTATATCCATTGAAAAAGCATCAGTCCACAAAGTCAAGTTTAAAATGTTTGATGCATCTGGCAACATGCTAGCTATTATTTTGGATGTGAAAGCTGCTCAAGAGCAGGGTCTAGGTGATGCCATTGTCCATCTTCAGATGAATAATTTAGCCAAGAGTGGAATTCACAAGAAGGATATTGGATATTGGCGCAGTATTTGGTAAAACACTGTGTGGTTCACTTTGATAGGTGATTGGCACTCAACCAATAGATTTGAAGGCATGGTTTACTGACAGACAATTGTTGCACAGATGCAGTGATGACCTTGTTGATGACATTCATGCCAAAAGAGTACAGTATCTCAACAAATTCTGTGCACTGACAACACCAAGTGACATTACTGCATGGCACAATGACATGTCACTCACAGCACTATTGACAGAAACATCAATGAAGTCAGAGAGGATATTGTGATGATGTCACAAACTCAAAAAGAACTGAAAATGAAACTCCAGGATTTGACAGAAAAGAAGGAGGCTGGTCATACACCAAGGCACAATCAAAGTAGGACACAGAAGTTGACAACATGATACCAACTATTCATTGCTCCAAGTCAGCCCTGTTGAGTTCTGAGGATTCGAAGGAACGATAATAACTATATTGATAAATTATCTACAATGAATATTTATACATACTCTGATGCGCTGATCGTTAGTCAAACTCGGTGATCGCAACATAGTTATTAATACATATTACTACCTAAACCGGCATCGGCATCGGTGTCGCATAATACAGCCGATGGTTACCGTTTTCTCAACAAGCCCCTACAGTGTGATGTGCAGAGCCAGGTAAGAATAGTGAATTTAGCCAATATCCATGAAATGACAGCCTTGGCCCTTTTCAGCTTTCAATTCTCTCGCAAATGACACAAATGCTGGGTGTGGAGGGGAGACTGACTCTGAGTTCCAGAGTAACAACAGAGAGTCAATTTCAAAGGTCAGATGGCCCCATTTCAGAGATTCATACTACTGGTTTTCACTGCAACATTCGAGTGACAGCTGGAGGGGATGCTAGCCTGAGTGTTCAGTCAGCCTTAACCATGCATAAACCTTGCACCTCTGCCTTTTTCGGTTCCCTCCAATTCTCCACCTTGATGAGCAATCCAATATTTGTCTACTCTTCAATCTGCTCTCGAAACCCACCACTAAGACACAGCTTATGCATGGGACTTGACAAGTTGAATGCGCTGGGCCATCTGGCTCATGGGCCAGGCACATCACTATTCAAAACTCTCGTGACACAGAACAAACAGTGGATGTATTAACAAAGGCATTCCCGAGGCCTAAATTTACATGACATAAGAGCAGAGTCAATCAATGAGGTAACTCAGTAGCTGTCCTTGCATGTGAGTTGGTTTTTCTCACAGGTTTTCCACCACATAGAGGTCTTGAATTTCCACCACATAGAGGTCTTGATGCATCTGAATGACATTCAATTTAACTCTTCAATTTATCATTCCTGCATACTCAAACCATGCTAGGCTTGAGGGGGAGTGTTGAACTTGGGACAGGCAATCCAAGTGGTCCGAATACTGGTTCTATTTCTAGAGCAAGGTCTATTTATAGTTTGTAAGATATGTAGACTGAATGAGAAACGTCCAACTCTGCACTCTACCTACATCCGTAAGAACACTCATAATCCCATGGTATTGAGACGATGACTGATCTGTACATGTGATGGGAAACACGTGATCTTTTTTTTTTTTTTTCGGCGCTGACGTATTTTGGTTTCAAGTATGCCAATACAGAACTTTCCTAAGTTAAGGACACATACAACTAGCATTTTAGTTGTAGGACCAACGGTCAAATATTTTCAAACTACTGTAGTGACACCAGCCTCTGGTTAACTACCGCAAGAAGGGCATCGTGCGTCAGAGGAATTGGATTAAATGGGTCCGCGGCGCGGTGTATAAGGCCCCGGAGATCTCTGAAAAGAGCAACAAGAGCGTCACTCATGAAATTTGCAGTTATCTCAATGACATCATCATCCGTAGGAAAAGTCAAAGCATAAGACCCACTCTGCCTCTCAGTGGCAATGGCCTTGGTAGTGGTTTGGCCGAACGATTGGCGAAATAGGGATCGAAAGGCATGGCACTGGTCACGGACCCCCTTCGGCGCAGATCGCTGGGAAGCCCGATGGTAGAGATTGCGCATAACACAATACGAGAGTACCCAGACAAAGGATTCGACGTCATGAGTTGCTTCGTGCACGACTCGCTCCGTAGTGTGCTTACCTCCCTGCAATAAAATATGCCGGGCCATGAATTGCGCCGTTCCCTAAGAAAATCTTTTAGTGTGGAAGAAAAGATTATTTATCAAGGTAATTTACAGTCATCCCCGCGCCCCGCTTAACGGTCACAGTTGATTCGAAAGTGGTGTGCGTGCGAGTCGTTGGCTGTGTTCTAGAAAGCACAAGCCCTCGGTCATCATATCTGTTCTGTGGGCCGATGGTGCTTGTGATGGTCACTCGAGGTTTTGAAAGGGTAGAGCTTGCAATGCGAGCAAACTCCAAATCGGTGATGAAACCTCGGAGTGGAGCATTCTGAGTTTTGGTTAGCAAGACGTTACCCGCACTGATATCGCAGTGGAGGATGCCTTGATCGCACAGGGCCTTGTGCGCTGAAAGTGGGTGAGAAATGATCACAATTAATTATTAACAAACGCTCACCTTGGAGGGCATCACGGAAACCGGCTAGCAGATCAAAGTCTGACGTATACTCCCATAACGGGCGCCCGACAGTGCCTAGAATGAGACGGTGGAGAACAGGCGTCGGTGGCGTCGGTGGATTGATGTCGCCCTCAGGTAGGACATTACGGACTGGGTGGCTGCGCAGGTTCTGCACGGTAATGGGGTATCCAGCATACTTAACGTCACCACCACATTCAAACTTGGCTAGTCCTTCAGGGAACTGATCAATCGAACTGTAGATGTCTGACTCGGGTGTTCTGGCGCTGCTGCGCCATGCGGTTTTCATGATCATGACGTTCCCTCGCAGCAACGGCTCGGTAACGCCAACAACATACTCGCGAACACGCCAGACGTTGGTGCCACGGCCCAAAAATGAAAGGGATGTCCAAATCGGAGGCCCAATTGTGCACCATTGGCGGGGGTCACTACCACCAGATGACACCACGGCGTGTGGGTAACCTTCTATGCTCCCAGTGAGTTTCTGAGTCTCCGTATCAGTCAAAACTCGAACTGTGGGGTCGGAACCTATTTCCTCGATCGACAAGTTGCATGCTAGGCTGCGCACAACGCGAATGAAGGTCTCAGTGTCTTGGAACACGTCGTAGGCGGGGGAAAATGTGATTCCATTGCGATCAAAAATCCCGACGCAGAATTCTGTTCCAAAAATAAGGATTCCGACGCAAAAAAGCATGAAAGGCCGGGCGGACATGAACAGGCGCGCGTAGTCAGCAGATTGAGTCACGATCGCGGGAATGGTGCCTGTGATCGCAGGCTTGGGTCCTTGCTCTTTTAGAGGCTTTACCTCGCCAAAAGCATCCCGATCGCGCCATAACTTTGATCTAGACGCGTCTATTCCGTGCTGGGAAACCGTAATATCGGGACTGCAGCTGGGGAAGCCAAACGTATGAGGCTCGTCCGCTTTGAGCATACCATTTGTCTTTTGGAATCGACGAGGTGTGATACCATGGCCGAAGTTCGCTATGAAGTTGAAGATGCGCACCTGTAATGCATACGAGTCAGAACAATGGAAGACAGAGTCGCTAACAACAACACGTCCCAAAGGATCATACATCTTCTTCTCTTCTGCAGATCCATGATTACCACTCCTTTCCTCCTTGTTCAGGTCGCTTGCCGCGTCATTAATCTCCTCGATCTCCAATTCTTCGGGCGTCTTGTTTGAAGCTCGTTCTACCAGTGCCATCAAAAGACTGATATCCTCTGCGTTCGCAGCGTTGAAGGATGCTGCGCATGTTGCAACGAAATTCCTGTCAACTTGATCGATGCGCAGACGCCTGAACACAGCGGGGTCATCGTAGACGATCTTATCAATCAGATCGGCCTTGATCGCAGCACGACTGGTCCCGACGTGAGATTCGACAAGGTGGTTCAGCGTATTGGAGCGCAAGTAGCGAGGGCAGTCGGTGTACATGTGGCACGGCTAGAAGTGGAAGGAAAGAGAGCACTGTGCGTTTGGTGAACCAACAAACGCGTTGATTAGCAGATATAAGCGCAGAGATTGTGGAGTTTGCCTCGGATAGGAAAGCTTTTGAGACCGGCATGGTAGCATGGATGCCTGGCGAGACCCCAAATGTTTTTCGTGTATTCTGTATCTAAAGTCAATTTCCTACCTAACGAGCGTAACAATGGTTTCCCACCAACATCCTCCATCGTTGTACCGGCCCGAATATTTTCCAACTCTGACAGGTCAATACCAAGTAGCGCGCCGGCGAGCGGCGGCAAAGCCCGCTACTTGGTGGCGTGGAACATGCGTGACGTTGCTGGTAGCGATTGGGGGGTTATGGCTCTGATTCTGTTGCTTGGATGGCTTTTAATTTTGACGACGATTATGGGTCTTGGAATTGATATTCACGCCACTTTCGTAGGTTGTTTACGATATCAATTTTAGAAGGGGTCCTGTGTTTTCCGATGGGACGTCGCTGTTTGTTGGCGATAACATTTGGACGCCTCAGATCTTCAGTGTCGTCGGGGAAGCCAAAACGATGTGTTTGAATGAAATTGGGCCTTGCTTTATGTTGGGTCGAGCATCTATTTGTGGTGTAGTGATGGACCTTTTTTTGGAGGCAACAGATTTCGGTGTTGGAGAAGGTGGAGTTTGAAGATTTGATTATTGATTATGGTCTTCGCATTGTGTGTCTCTTTTCTTGTTGTTGTTGTTAAAGTACTTATCTTAATTTAGAGGCACCCGCATATTGAGCGTTGGATCTGTCGATCGGATGGGCGAATATATGTGGTGCGTGTGTTTGCTTAGCGATGCTAGCAGGTTCTTACGCAGAATTAGGTGGTGAATAATCAATGCCTTCTCCTGCCCTCCACAAGCCAACAGGAAGACAAGTGGCAATCAAGAAGTTCCCTGATCACACATTGTTTTGCTTGCGAACGCTTCCGAGAATTAAAGCTTCTGAAGTTTTCAAAATATGACGTAGTACTTACTAGTTTACTAAATAATCAAATATTGGGGACCACACTCTGCATTGCGTCGATAAGTTTCCTTTTTTTTTTTTTTTGGCTAATTATTGTTTTTGTTTTCCATGTTACATAACAGATCAAAACCGTTGTTCTACGCGCTCACGCTCGCTACTTAGTACCAGGACCGACGGTGTCAGTGACAAGGAGAAAGATGGCAGGGACACGCGACGACGGCACAGATGTTTTTGGTGAGTCAGATGTTTTCTCAATCTGTATACTCTCAATCCTGACATCTTTTACATAGTATGTCAATGTATCTGACAATATATTCATTATCACAATCTCTCCGATGAAGCTTATCTCCCCGCTCCCTCGATCTCGCTCATACACCCTATCTGAGAATGGACATGATCATACTATGATTAATGTTTAACATTCCAGTCTCCTCAACGTAAGAGTCAACAGTTCGAGTGATCAAGACATTACAACGAGTAGGATCAGGTAACAGAGTAAAGAATAGTCTTTGGGTTATAAGCCTCCACCTCACACCAACACCGTACCCATGCCTCTCTTAGCATCTTATGACAACAAAACCTCCCCCCAGCCATACCCTTTGTGCTCCGGAGCTTATTTCTTCTGTCCGCCCTGGCGTGAGTTGCACGAACCGGGGCCGTTTTTGTAGTAGGCAGACCCGCGTTGGTGCTCGCCAGAACCAATAACGGGGCCGTCACCTGCCCCTACAGCGCAACAGTTGGGTGTGTGCCAAGGAGCGAACAAGTTGGGGTTGAGCGGACCAGTCAAATTGGTGAGTGGAATCTTGTCACCGGTGATATTACTGTTCTTGTACCCAATTTTCTTGGCGACTAGAGCGTAGACGTTGGCCAGGGTCCTGCAGGACAGGTCAACCAGTCATAAATGAGCGACCAGGAAGACAGAAAAGCCACTCAGTTGTTAGTATCTTCAAACCCGAGACTGTCAAGACCCCAGTTGGCCTGGACGGTGCTTAGGGCTGAGTAATGTGTGTAGTAGGTTGGGTTCTCAGTCCCGTGAAGGTGTTTGGGCACAGCTCTATCAAGCAACAATGACCAGATTCTGTTGTTTTGCTGGTATGTCGCGTTCTCGTCGAATGTCAAGAGAATGAGTGTCCCATCGTCGTTGAAGCTTGTATTGTTAAGGAGAGGCACCAACCAGTATTCGAGCGACTCGTCCATAAAGGCGGGGTCAGTGTCGTGTCCACTATTCCACATGTTAGGGGTAAAGAACGTCCATTGTGGTAGGGTCATTCTGTTTAATATCGGCTGCAAAATCGTTCAAGTTACGGATGCGCCTTGCGCGCTGAGGGTTTTTGGCAACCGAATCGTTGACACATGTGAGCGAGGATAGACAATGTAAAGGACTACTGCTGATGCACATATAGATTATATCTATCCTGGACATTATGAAGCCTCCGACTCTAGAGTCGTTTAGGGAAATCTACTGTGCAGTTTGCCTATCCGATGGCAGTCCATATCCTTACGGTTTTCTACAGTTATCCAGGAGTTGATCCAGACGGACCTCCACCATGTTATTCGAACGCAACATCTGACTGACGACCACTGCCAAGTAAAAATTGCCCATATTTGTCGAGGAATTCATGCTAATCCGTGACGTCCAGTATTTCGTTTATCAGACTCTGCGGGCATTAAAGTCTATACACAGTGCAACGTTGTTCACCGTGACGTGAAACCTGCGAAACTGTTGTTAAATGCCAACTGCGATCTCAAAGTTTGCGATTTTGGTCTTGCCAGAAGCGTGAAGATCAGTGTGTCAGGGAAGAAAGAAGTGGGGTTAATGACTGAGTATGTCGCGACCAGGTGGTATCGCGCACCTGAGATCATGCTCTCGTTCAAGATGTATACGAAGGTAACTCCTCATTTTAATGTGAATTTTCTCCCCATCTTGATTTTAAACTGTAAGGCAATTGATATCTGGGCCGTCGGCTGCATTCTCGCAGAACTCCTGACTGGACGGCCACTATTCCCAGGAAGAGATTACAGCCACCAGCTTGATCTCATCCTTGACGTGATTGGTCAGATTCATCAATGCTCTCCTTAGACCGCCTACTCACATAACTTCACAGGCACCCCTAGCCTCGCAACAAGATGTAGGAGCGATGCCCGCCGTGCGAGTGAGTAGATCTGTATTTAGCTTAAGGTTTTTATAATGTTGATATGTGGCAGCGTTATTTCATTTTTGCGTTGTCCGTTGATAAGGTGTACTTGTTGGGGGAGGGCCATCATGATACAGTGGAACAATGAATATAAGTATAGTGTTCAACATACAGGGTGTAGGCGGTAGGAAGACTAGTGAGATTGATGTACGATGGTAAAGTATGAAGGATTGAAAAGATAAAAGCATACCATGCAATGAAGAGAACAAGAATCGGAGGATCAAGTACAATGAGGAAGAAAGCTAGGGGCAGCAGGAGAAAAGGATTGACTACAGAGAGGATGTCGAAGCTATACTAAGTCGTTTTCTTTTTACCAGTGGCATGACTGGTTTGGTGGTCATCGGGTGAATGATATTCGGAATTACTGCTGGACCACTCTAGGTCCATAAGTGAATCCTCGTGTTGTTCTGTGGATGCGGTTTGGTTGGTAACATTAAATGAAGCAAATGCATCGTCAGTGGGAGTTTGTTCGTAGGTGTGAGCACGAGGTTGAGATGTAGTGGTGGAGGTTTGAGGTGGTACAGCAGGTTTAACACGGGCTTCGGGCGAGGAAGAAGATTCGGCAAGTACTCGAATTTGGAGGTAGACGAACTCAGGAAGTGTACCGATGTTTTTGCACTGACAACATGTGGATGCACGATCATGTGACATGTTTGTTTCTCTCTTCCATACGCACTGCAGAAATCTGTCGTCCTCTTCCCGCACTTAGCATATCTCGTTGCAAATTCTTTCTCGCAGCAACTCGCTCTTTTCGACAACGAACCAGTATACAACCAGTAGATCAACGGGACGGGGAAGAACGATGGATATTCAGGCACCACAGTCAGGAACAACGACGGCAAGCACCGACACCGACCAGGGCTCAGGTCCCCGTTCAGACCCCTACATCGCAGTAGCGGCAAACGATGGCTCAAGGGTAGTAGCACCAGAAGGGTCATCGCAGATGAGTGTTCGCCGTTCAGCACGCGTCACCTCCTCCAGGGCGAGATCAATACAACCAACTGCACCTGATCAAACTATCATCACAGCTCCTCCAGGTGTGAAATGAACAGTTGGTTATGCATACCAGGTCTTCCAGCCCATGGCCTAAGAAACTACCAGCAGGCCTGGTCAATCAGGCAAGTCTATAGGCCCACCCAGGAATGTGAGTGGCCTTCGGGACACTGCTACACCCCAGGCGGGCTTAACGGCCAGACTGATGACCTTGACAGGACATAAGCATTCAGCCTCTAGTGCTGCTCCAGGATTGGTGTGCCCAGGCCCTGGACCTCCCAAATTTGCATCTGCAGCAGATTTTTCACTGACACATTTTGATGAACCTATGAGCAATGCTCCCATCCCACCACCCAACCTGGCTATGCAGGATCATGAAAAGATCTCACTGATGACACCTGCCCACTTGTCTCCAATCCTTCATAACCCACTCCTCCAAAGAGATGGGTCTACCAATGTCCACACCCCTTTTCCCTCGAGCAGACCTTCACCTATCCTTTGCACATGTGATAGCAATATGGCTTGGGCAGCAGCGGAAGGATTACTCTCGATCCCAGAGGGCTTTTCTGTGGCAGGGTATGCCCCAGCGCAAGTTGTGGGTGGCATAACCTACAAGGTTGTGTCTCCACGTTCACAAAACCTGAGTGGCACTGCAACAATTCAAGGCAGGCAGCTCTTCATGGAATACACTAGCACAATGCACCCAGACCTGCAGGTCACCATGCACACAGACCCACAGGTCACCATGCACATAGACCTGCAGGTCACCATGCACATAGACCTGCAGGTCACCATGCACGCAGTCAGAGTTGATGTTCATCTCTGACATCTAATTTTCATGCATACATTGACATGCATATAGCCAGGACTGCAGGCCAGCATATCTCGAGGCTCGGGCAGGGTCTCACAAGCGAGGGCAAGTCCACAGACTGCTGCGCTTAGCCACCAGCAGGGTGTGAGTCTATGCACTCCGACTCATCGCATGCATCATTATCAGTCCTGACACACATATAGGCACCTTTGACACCTCATTCAGGACTCACAGCCCATCCCTGGCATGTACTGGGGGCACACACGGTCCCATCGGCATTGAATACATTTTTGCCTGCACCTTTGCCTGCATCTTTACCTGCACCTTTGTCTGCACCTTTGTCTACTGCATTACTGCCTGCGTCTTTACCTGCACCTTTGTCTGCACCTTTGTCTGCACCTTTGTCCACTACATTACAGGCTTTGACACCTGAATTCATCCCGGCTATTGCCACTGCAGTGAGCAGCATTACTATGAACCTGGTACTCCCTGGGAACTCAAACACCCAGCCGGCCCCCAGGAAATATTTCTTGCATGCGATCACAAATGCCACAAGTGACTTACCACTATCCATCATCAAGGGGCTGAAGAGCGGTTTCGAGAATTACATCCCTCCGGCCCCACGCACACATCCCTCTGGCCCTATGCACACACAAGGCCTGCTTGAGTGTGACACATACCACTGAGGCAGTTGATACTGAGATTGGTTGGAATGACAAAGGGGAGATTAGGCTGAAACAGAAGACTATGATGGCAGCAAGAGATTACTACATGACTACCGATGATTTCACAGAGATACGCGAGAACTTTGTTCGTGGCCTATGTAAATACCTCGTTATGAGTGATGATTTGAAGGCTGGAGGGCTATGAGCAAAGGAGTGTGCAGACATGTTTGCAGAATTTTTCAGCATTATCGTGGCGTGGCCTGACTACACACTGGACTAGTCATTGTACTGAGGCTACATTATCGAATTGTACACTTCATGGGTTGGTCAAAGGGATGATTCTTACAGGCTGATTTTTGATGAGCAATTGTTTCACAAGTACAAAATGAGGAACCTCGTGCCCACAATCTTAGAGCAACTCAGATGACCAGCTGGCAGGAGCGGGGGTGCTGATTTGAGTAGCCGGGGCAGGGGACATGGTTTTCAAGGCAGTGGATCATTCGGCTCTAACCGAGGGGGATACCAAGCCCAACCCTTTCATTCCTCACAACCCTCAGGTACCTTCCGCTGTTATCTCTGCAGTGAAGCCCATTTGCACAGGGATCACCAAGGACCTGCAAAATGACTAGCATTTGAGCAAGGGAAATGGGTTGACAAGGTGCTCAGCAACAAGCAAGTCTGCATCAATTTCAATGTCAGCCCCTCTGGATGTAGATGAAGAGGCATATGTGCATTTAGCCACTCATGCTCCTTGTGTGGGGATCTCAACCATGGATCTGCGAGATGTACCACCTGACAAAATCTTTCTGATTGTGATGAAGTTGAAAGCAGATGCCTGGGAGCTTGCATTAGAGGATGCAGGCATTCTTGGTGAATTTAAAGACATCCCAGTGGGCCTCCAACAGGGCTTCTTTTGTGGTTTAGAAAATTTTTCGCTTGCATGCACTTTCATTTCCCCTAATCATTTCACATTGCAGGAGGACGAGGACTTTGTGGTCTCAAAATATGCTGAAGAAATAGTGCTTGGTAGATTATCACGTGGTTATGATCCAGACACACTTTTCTTACTCATTGGACATTTTTGTATGGCTCCCCTCACAGTTATCGATCAAGGTGGCAGTAAACATTGCATAATTGTAAATCATTCAATTCCAACCAGCAAACATTGTATCGACCTGGAGAGCACCTCGCATGACTCGTCAGAGAAATATATCATTGATCCCACATACACATCTATCAATACAATTATCAATTCAAAGAAATTTCAGTGTGCTTGGGGTTCATTCTCAGAATGCTATTTATTAGTCGCAGATGCACCAGAAGGAACACAAGCAGCAGTTTTCGATGTTGATGCAGCATTTCATAACATTCCCATCCACCCATCAGCACACCAGTTTTTAGCTATCATGATCAAAGGTCTCATTCATCTAGATGGGGTATTAAATTTCAGTGCATCCCTTTCACTAGGAATATTTGGGAGGGTAGTGTTAGGGTGACACCCACTGTTCTGCTAGCTAGACTGTGCAGGCTCTCCTACAAGAAGGCGGCGGGGCATGTGCACATGATGGGGGGTTTGATGGATTTGATGCGAGAGGTTAAAAATAGAACAGTTGGCTGAATTAGGCCTTTCACACCACTATTGTGGATGGAATACCTAAGAGAACTCAACTGAGGTCTCCTAGTATTTATTTTTAGGATTATATACTATGTTACATATATTGTAGTATGTTATTATGGATGTGCACACACATGTGCATGCATGTGCATACATATTGATGCATGTAAATAGAAAATTCCCACACTGACAAATAATGTGTATATAGGCATTTTGTAGCGTATTTTGGTGAAATAAAATAAAATAAAATAAAATAAAAATAGTATTATGTAATAGGCATGTTAGGAGACTGTTTCCTAACAGGTAGCAGACACAATGGTCAAGATACTCCTAAGTCAGGGAATCAAGGCGATCATTACGTGGGTGGATGATTTCATTTTTATATGCTACCCTACCAGATGTCAGGCCCAAGGTGATTACACCTATGCATACAATGCAAATCTGGTGTGGAACATTGCAGAGGAGTTAGGGTGGCCCTGGGCACCCACAAAATTTGTCGACTTCTCATTGGAATTCACATACATAGGATTCTACTGGAGCCTACATGCCAAATCAGTGGAGCTGCCAGAGAAAAAGAAGACAATATTTGGAACAAATTTCATCATGGATAGTCAGCTCCCATCATATAGCAAAGGAAGCTGAGAGGGTCATTGGGATGCTAAACCACATGTGTTTGGTCATACCAGAAGGGCGTGTTGGAGCAGACTACATATGCTGCACAGAGGAAGAGACGACACATTCCTTATAACCTACCTGGGATTTAGTTAGTCTTAGAGCTAGGGTTTAGCAGAGGTAAGAACACTGTATATCTACTATGGTACAGGTTCTCCTTATATACATAATAGTAAGGATGTCACATGCCTCAGGAATGTGTTTACCACATGTATGCACAGTAAGCGCAGTAACATGTGTGTGCTGCATGTATGGGAATTTAATTTCAACAGGGTGATCTCGCCTCATCTCCCTATACAAATTTTGAGGGGGGTTCAAGACCAACTATGCAAGAGAAATGAGCCACAAAGTATCTTCAGGGACAGCAGATGACATAGGATAGTGGAGAAACTGCCTATGTGATGGTCATCATCTTCTGGTTCTGGAGGTGGAAAATCACCAAGGTCTGTATTGGCAGGAGTTTTAGCTCCGGGACAGCATGGGAACAATGTTTCATCAAATAGTGCCATAGCACCAATAAATATTGTGCCACTAGGTCACATGAAACAGTATGCTTTAATGCCATCTTCTAATCCAAGGTATGTCATCAACTCCGATCGAGGAGCCAATGTGTTTGGATGCTTCTCCTTGGGTAGGTAGATGTAAGCACCACAACTGAAAACCTTCAGATTGTTTAGATCTGGGCAGACCTTTGTCAAGTCCTCAACTGGTGTCAGCCATTTCAGGCGCCTTATCGGGGTTCGGTTGTATAGGTGTATTGCATGTTCAATGCAAAATTCCCACCATGATTGTGGTAGACATGTGGTAAATCGCAGGGTTTGTGACTTTTCCATTATTGTCCTTATGGCACGCTCTGTGCGCCCATTCTGTTGGTGAACATGGGGTGCAGACATCTCTATTTTGATGCCAAAGTCCTTGAGCACATTTTGTAGCTCACGATCTTTGAACTCCCCTCCTGGATCAACACACCAGCACTTGATTGTAGCACCATACTGTGTCGAAGCCACTGCCCGAAATTGTCTGATGGCTGCAGCAGCATCAGATTTCTTTTTAAGGCATTGGATCCAGATATGTGACGTTTTGTCATCCAGAAATACAATAAAGTATTTATGTTTATGGTACAATAGTACTGGGAGTTTCTTCAGATCAGAATGTATTAATTCAAAGGGTCTTACTGTGCGTGAATCTGATTCGGGAAAAGATTTTGAGGTCATTTTCCCTTCAGCGCACCCTGGACATATAATTTTGTCTTTAGGAATAATTAAATTCCTTGGGAATTTTATGGTGCTATTAGGCATCTTCTCTAGCGCTTCTTTGGATGGGTGTCCAAGTCGCCTATGCCAAGTCGAGTAGTCTGCGATGTACATTGTTGCGACATTGATTCCCTTGGTGCTCAATATATGAGTCCGAGCCCAATAAATAGTGTCATGTTTCATAAGAGGGATGCAATCCATAATTGGGTTTCCTTGCTTGAAAAATGAAATGTGTGTGGAGGAACCATGCACATCACTTCCGTCTTGCAAGAAGATGCCCATCGACAGTAATCGAGCATTACAGTCGGGTATGTAGTAGACGGGGTATAATCATGTTTCATGTGTTTCTGACTTCCCGTGACATACTACCTGATGTCTAATGAAGACTGCTCCTTTCCCTACTATATGAGTAGTACCCATGGCTGTTTGAACCAGGGTAGAGTCCTTTCTCGGTAAAGGTTCGTAAGAAGCAAAATCTTTCATTTCACCAGTAAAGTGTTTTGATGCATCTGAATCCATGATCCAGTCGGCACCTTTCTTACAATTTCCATTTGCACACATAACACATATATTAAGATGTAAATTGTTCCATGATACATTTAGTAGCAGTAAAATTTCACATGAAAAGTTCGCTGTGATCAGTGGAATGTTAATTCTTGTGCTTGTGGCAAGGAAAAGGACTGACCTTTCATCATATGTACCTGTTTCAAGCGGTTCATCAATGAGCATTTCATCGACGGCTTTCCATACTTCCTCATCAGAAACTGCAGGTTCCAATCCAAGGGAGACGCTATCGTCTTCTACCTCTACGATCCTTGGTTCTGGTTCAATCCTCCTCCTCTTACCTTCTCGCACTGTTAGGTGCTCTTCCAGTGGTCGCAGATTTTTTGCACTGCATGGGAGATTCATTTGCTCGAGGGTGTCTCAAGCCTGCTGATATTCGGTATAGACCTAATGAGAGGTAGAGGCCGTGCCTGTGTATGCCTGTGCAGGCAGTCGGCAGCGAGGATCCCTTGTAGGAGTATGTTCATGCTTCTCGATGCGCTGAATGAGTGGCATCGGCAGTATGATGGTGCCATTACCATTTATGGTAGGAAAGGCATTTGAGGTGAGGTGGGTATGTTTCTCTTTAGGCTTTTCCTCTTTAGTCTTTTTGTCCCCATGTCGTCCATGCTTTCAGGACGAATCTCCATTGTTGCCCTGAGATTGCCATCTGGGGTTTCCCCCTTTGCGCTTGACAGCAGAAAGCTTGGTGGCCTAAGGTGGGCTGATGGGCTTTCCAACTGCTGTGCGCCATGAGGCCTCAGTGACAATGGAGTCCTTGACATGTTTAAACATCAAGGCTCTAGTAGTGGTCATGTTAAGGACCGTGGCGGATAGAGAATCATACTCGCGCAGCATTGCAGCAAGTAGAATCATTGCCTGAACTAGTTCGGGAATGGTGACATTGGCAGCCATAAGGCACTCAAATTTGTCAGCCATCTTAGCAATCTCTGGCATGGGATTCACAGCTGGAATTTTGATTGCTATTGCAGACCTAAAGTCCACAAAGACTTGGGAGGGGCCATTGACACCATAATTGGTGCAGATGAGATCCCACACCTCCTCAGCAGTGTCCTTGGTGTTGGCACACTGCCAAATAGAGGGGGCCAGGCAGAGCACTAGGCTACCAATAGCCTGGTCATTCTTATTGTTCCAGGTCTGGAGCTTGGCATTAGCTTCTGCTACTAGTGCAGCATTTGTCGCTGTCAAAGGAGGCGCCAGGGGTGGTTTTAGTTCCATCCCGCTAGTTATTTGCCAGAGGCCCTGAGACCTGAGCCACGCCTTCATTGAGTCAGCCCATTGAATGTAGTTAGAGCCATCGAAAGTTTGTATGAGTTTTTCAAGAGTTGAAGACATGATGTTATAGTGGCAGCTGGTAAAAGCACTCAATCAGTCCTCTATTCAAGAAAACACATTCCATAATCTCAGGCAAAAGCACTCCTTCAGAGTGGTTAATCCTAGTCAACCTGGGTTTTTAAATGCAGCTTGCAGGGAGCACAAGGTTACAATTTGGAGACAATGAAGTCAACGTCGTTTGCAGCCAGTTAAGGCGTGTTTGTGATGTGCCCAGCAGGGCCCATAACCTGTTGGAGCAGACTACATACACTGCACAGAGGAAGAGACGACACGTTTCTTATAACCTACCTGGGGTTTAGTTAGTCTTAGAGCTAGGGTTTAGCAGAGGTAAGAACACTGTATATCTACTATGGTACAGGTTCTCCATATATACATAATAGTAAGGATGTCACATGCCTCAGGAATGTGTTTATCATATGTATGCACAGTAAGCGCAGTAACATGTGTGTGCTGCATGCATGGGAATTTAATTTCAACAGGGTGATCTCACCTCATCTCCCTATACAAATTTTGAGGGGGGTTCAAGACCAACTATGCAAGAGAAATGAGCCACAAAGTATCTTCAGGGACAGCAGATGACATAGGATAGTGGAGAAACTGCCTATGTGATGAATTCATCAGATTGAGGACCATCAGGCCCCAGATCCACATCCACTTGACACCAAATTATTCATAGATGCATTGACAGGTTGGGGCATTGGTTTGGTCCTCAATGGTAAATGGCTGGCATGGCAACTCAATGGCAGTTGGGATTCCAGAGGATGAGAAATTGGTTGGGTGGAGATGGTAGCAGTTGAGTTGGCAGTTCAGACACTCATCACAGCAAAATTCAAGGAATGCCACATAATAGTCCATTCAGATAACAGAGGGGTGGTAGATGCACTAAAGGCAGGAAGATCTTGTGGCACTTAGCAGAACATGGTGCTTCACAAGATTGTCAAACTTATTCAAGACCATGAGCTATGGGTTTCGACAACTTGGATACCCAGTGCAGATAATCCAGCAGACAATCCATCAAGGGGAAAATTTCCAGGGAAAGAATCTTTATACACATTCCCACTGAAGCTTCCTTTCCATTTAGTAGGCTTAGTGCACAAACCAGTATCGTACCATGACGTGAGACTACAATAATTTTGCATGCATTTGTCTGTCCACACTGTCACACTGCTACAACACTTCAGCTCTCATCGCTGACTACCAGCCAAATTGACTTTGCAATGCCACCTCTCAGACAACTAAAACACAATTACGTATCCAATCCACTCAAAAGCAACATCAAAATATCTCACCTAGCACAAATACATGGTGAAGAACTCTCCTACAACCACATCTGACAATGACCCTACACATCCTGCCTGACACTGCCACACAGAGAGTTCCCTTGTTTGAGTCTGGAGCTGCCACTGGCCTTGAGGGAGAAGATCAAAGATGTACAGGAGGCTGCAGTTAGTAGGTCAACCCAATTGAAAGATGTGAGTCAATTGCAGGAATTCTTGGCATTCTGTGAGGGCCTTGGGATCAAAAACCACGATGCATTTCCAGTGAGTGAGGACCTCCTGGTGGGCTGGACTTCTTCTTATGCAGGGTGATTGGCTGGAAGGATTGTAGGGGTGAAACTGCTGGCAATCAAGAAGGAACATGAGCGATGGGGCCTGACATGGCAGGGTGGAAACCTTCTATGGCGAGTCTTGAAAGGCATCGAGGAGCTTTGGCCAACATTGTCTTTTTGAACTAAGAGGGCGCCCATGACCATTAGCATGCTAGAGGACTTGGACAAAGGACTGAACAAGTCCTCAGGGCTTCATATATGCGTGCACACTGTCTGCCTGTTACTGTTTTTCTGTCAACTTCGGAGCAGTGAAATCCTACTACCCACCCAGCACCCCGACAAGTTCAATCTGAAGCAATATGCCACCTTTGCCCACATTGCTGAGTCCACTGCAGAAAACAAGGCCTGCAACCTTCACCTCCTGTGGTCGAAAACCCAGAAAGTGCGAGGCAACCATGTATGGATTCCCTGCCAAGAGGCCCCACTGGACCCGATCCATGCACTCCACAAACATTTTCTGAAGAACAAACTTGGTCTCAATGACTCTATTGCATTGTATCGTGATGACCAGGGAAAGCTATACACACTTACAAAATTGAAGTTTGTGCACAGGATCAATGCCATTCTCAAAGCAAAAGGCAAGGGATACCCTTGAATCACCAGGCACTGTTTTTGAATTGGCAAAACAACCTTCTATCTGATTTCAGGAGTTCCACCAGATATGGTGAAAAAGTTTGGACACTGGCATTATCAAGCATTTTTGGAGTACTGGTGCTGCCTGGACTACCTCAGAGCACTTCACATTGACATGCTCCCTCTCAAGCCAAATGGACTGCGAAAGCGAATGAGCAACCCACCTAAGGCTTGACATGCATCCCCAGGTGAGTCTTCATTATGACTATGCCATGCCTTAGGCTTGTTCCTCATGTGGGTTCTTCATAGTCATATTCTTAGCTCACCCCTGGGTGACAAGGATGGAATCTGAGGATTCACGATCATTCCAAGAATTTCGACCCCAAATCCTCTTCTTCTGCCAGACTGAGTCACTTCCACTCCCAGATCAATTAGTATGTTCACTTAGACTAATTTGTATAACTCTTGACATTCCATAATCGACTAGCACACTATGCTATAAACCTAGCATTTCAGTGGCAAAAACCTTTCAGCATTAATTTTGAAGGTCTGGTAGGAAATGCTGAGTGAATGATATGAAGATAGGGAGTTACTACTTACTTTTCGAGTCTTGTTCTTGAATTGATCAAACATTTTGTAGATATGCAAGGTAACATTGCAGAGGATCATTGTTCCAGGTTGAAGCTCATCATAGTATTTGTAAGGAGGGATGAGGTGATTATGAATGTCTCTGACATTGTGTTGCATGACTTTGGCATGTTGATGCTGGAAGAGATTTCTGCTGTAGTCAGGTAAGATTCATGGGCTGTAGTAGGTGCCAAGATAAATCTCATTCTCTATTAGAATATAAGGATTGGTGTGGGGGTAATGATAATGAGGACAATATACCAGTGGAATACTGAACATCTTGAGAAGAAGTAGTTGGAACAGCTTGGCTCTCTCTCAAAGATCACATTGCTCTTTCAGTTTCTGGTTCATTTTCATCCTCATTGTCACTATCCACCTTTTTGATAGGACATTTGACTCCGATGGAAGATGAGATGGAAGCAGTAGGAGGTGGAATCTTGATTTAGGTTATTGAAGGGTAAAAGTAAATTAATGAATATGACTCATGCCATAAATAGGTCCAAAGTAGATAAGGATGATGTCATGCATGCTTTTGCCATCGCTTTGGTATGATTTTATCCATTCAGTGTAAAGAAATTTCTGGGAATAGAGTTTAAGTTAGGTATATGATAATGTCAAAAAGTATACCAATTTGTCATTGTAGTCTTTTACAATTACCATTGTTCCCTTTAGTTCAATAGCTTCATTGTTGAATAAAGTAATGATGTTTGCAGTGTTGTGACTGACTGGTCAAATCCAATATGACCTTACCTAGGTTAGTCGGTAATTATGGTCAGTCATTTCAATGTCAACATTTAGAGGGGTTAGTTGGGTCAGTCAGCTAACTCTGATGGGCCATCAAACCTAGATGTAAAAATGTACCAACAACATCATGAGCCACAATATTGGGCAAAATACACTATTTCCATCATATCCCCATGCCATAAGAGACTTAAGTCCTGGGTCTGGGAACATTACCATCAAGATGCCGACAAAGTCAACTCCACCTTCTTTGGTGTGAGATGTAAATATTGCACCAAGAACAAGCTCACTAAAATTAGAGTGGCCAAAAATGAAGCTGTTTCTGGGGGTCTGGTTAAAGCTGTATGGCCAACTAACATACTTCTTTCAGAAGATCAGCCCAAGTCTTCACCGAATTCAGATCAACAACTGATGAGGTCATCATGACAGCCAAAGTCAGAGTAACACAGCTCACTGGTAAAATATCAGTCCTGACAAATCATCTCATCAGCTGTGATTACTGCCCTGATAACATTTGAAAGGCAGCTCATGAAAGTAAGCAATCAGGGAAGGGCTTAGCAATAGAAGTGCAGGGTGATGATGTCATTACAGCGCCTTCAAATCAAGGAACAAATGGCACAGTGGAACACCCAGGTCAGGCAAATAAATGACAGAAAACATTTATGGTGGTAGCCACAAAGTCACCTGCCTTGTCTCTGGTGCAACAGGTAAAGTTTGAAAACCAAGTCTTATGGGCATGGATCTCTGCAGGATTTTCATTTAATTTAATAGGTGATCCTGAAGTTTGCAAACTCTTTGCCTTAGTGGCACCAGGGGCTAAGGCCCCTGATCAAACCAAACTATCCACCTCGATACTCTGCCATGAAGTGACTAAGATTGAGGGCTAAGATTGAGGGTTCACAGGTCTCAGAGTCACAGAAAGGGAGCTATGTGATGCTTCAGTGTGATGGATGGAAGGACATATCAAAAAAACACTGTGTTGCATTCATGTTCACAATGAATTGCCAAGTATGTTGAAATTCTTATCTCCAGATTGGGAATAATTGTTTGTTGAATAGGCACACTTGATGAACATTTACAATCAATCTTCTTAGTGAAAGACAGGACAATTAATCTTTCAGCTTCTTGAAAAAGAGCTTGAACACTTGCAGGACCTTGATGTTCACCCAATCGGTGTTTGTGGAGATGCTGGGCCCAATGAAAGAAAGGGCCACTGTTTGATTGTTGAGAAATTCCCCTGGTTGCTTGCCACAGATTGTTGGAGTCATCAGGTACATTAGATCAAGGTGTGGTGGCATTGTGCAAGCTGATCAACTATGAAGATACCTTTGATACTTGCTGATTACAAGAAAGGAAACCCCAAGCTCACCCAAATCATGGATGAGAGCAGTGAAGTAGCAAAATGGTTTAACAACCATTCATTTGCACTTGGATAAAGAACAGGCTGATATGTATCAGAAGGTCCTAGCATTAATTATTCCTCTGATTATGCATTGGACAGCATACTACACTGCCCTATCACAGAATTTGCAGGTGTGGAAGGCAATTCAAATAACAGCTCTTAAACACCGAGAAGAGATACTTGATAGTCTTGGACGAGATAAAAAGGCTCAACAAAAAGCAGAAGTGGTCCTGGATCAGGTCATCGATGGGCAGTGGTGGAAAAAGATTACATGGTAAGTCAATTAAACTTCAGTTCAACGAGATAAGAATCCCAATCTCAAATTAGAATCAAAACTCACATTGAGCCCCTTGCAATCACTGTGAATATTGTACAAGCTGCAAATACTCATTGTGACCACATTGTTCTGGTTCTCGGTAATCTCCATCATGTTTACTCAAAACTTTTGGAATCAAAGCAAGAACAATCGCAGCTGTCCACCAAAGACCATTCAGTCATGAAAATTCTCCAAAGCATCAAAAAACATTGGTTAAAAGCAGACCAGGACTTATTCATTGCCTGTTTCTACCTCAATCCATGCATCAGCCCTTGATTACAGAATTAGAATAATCTACCAGCTGCCATTCTTATGGGCATCATCCACAGGCTCTACATGCATGTCTTCAAAGCTGAGCAGTGTCCAAGTGATCTAATTTCACAAGTACTGCACTATGATGGCTGTACTGGGCCATTTTTGGCTGAAAAGTGGCCTGTTAAGACCATGGCAGATGGCTTGAAGGAGGAGGTATGTTACGTTGATATTGTGACTGACTTGGAAGTAGCATGTTATTGACTTGTTTTTAAGGATGGTTCCATTGACCCTCTCCTCATTTGGAAGAGCTTAAATAATGATAACCCACTGGTGAAGCTAGCAATGCTCATTCTCACCTTCATCCCCAACTCAGCATCGATGGAAAGGCTATTCTCCAGCATGGGTGACATCAAAACTAAAAAGCGAAACCGATTGGATGTTCAAAAACTCCGAGACTGTGCTTTAGTTAAGGGAGAACTATGATGACAGCATGGGTGCAACTCAAGCACACGTTTGGTAATCACCCAATCACCATGTGAGATACTGATAAATCTGGCAGCCGACTTGAAGATGAGGATATTCTCAAGGATGCTGAAGCTGAAGGTGACTGCAGTGAGAGCAGTGATGATGAGGATGAGGGCTGGCCTGGTGAACAGGCCCAGTCGATGTCTCATACTTCCTTTGCCGCTCTTGCCCAGCAGTTCGAGGATGACTTGGAACGAGATTCTGATTCTGAGTCAGACATGGACTCAGATCGAGATGTTAACACATCACAATGTGATGGTATCACATCAGCCCTGCCAAGTGTTAGCCATCCATGCATAAGTCGAAGCTTCCATTCAAGTCATCTCAAACACCAGTTTCTAACATCACACTTGTAGGTCCACCTTTATTTTGGACAAAAGAATCCAATTGTGATTGCTGACATGTTTAATTGGGCAGTCGAAGCTGGATAAGACTCATTTTGGATACAAGGAGTGAGGAATCTTAATGATGAGTTATCTTTCTATGAGATGCTCATTCAGCTGGGGTCCACTGATGCCACACATGCCAACTATGGCCCTGCAGGCAATGTTTCTGACCCTCTCAAAGTAGCCAATTAGCTTATTGAATGCAATACATAATTTATGTGACTTTTCTTAAATTTACCCTACTGACCCATGGTCAAATACAGTCAAATCAATTCTGTGCATGAGGGTAATTACCCTTCAGGGTAATGACCTGGTCAGTCATGACACTGGATGTTTGAACTTGGGTTGCTTGGTACAATGAGCACAAGAGAGAATTTCAGTTTGGAACTATCCATAATAAGCTATAATAAATAAGAGTTAACTTTAATGGTCACAGAAGGGTGAGTAAAGCTACATGCATTGGTGGGAGTAATGTAGTGATTTCCTTTGGAGTCAAGCTGGGTGCCAAAGTCAGAAGTGGCAATTTCACCAAACAGCATGAATTTGGTGGTATGATGCCTTGTTTTGTCAATGAATTTGAAGCTACCTTTGCAGTTATCGGCCATGAGAAAATAGCAGTAGATTCAAACTGTTTTCACTTTATTTTCAAATGTGCATGCAACAACAGAGTATGACACTGTAAGATATTGAATGCAATAAACATAAATAAGGGATGCTCTTGAAAGCAAGCATCAGAAAGATGCAATAGATGTTTTACATGCTGCTTCAAAGATACTCATTGCTTTCGATTGTGATCTTCAAAACCTCCAATGCCAAAAGGGAATAACATGGGATAGATCTTTGGGAAGAGGTTTGGATTGACAAATTTATGTCAGGTGTTGAATCATGAGGAATTTTAATATAGCTGCCCTTCTTCTTCTGAATATGATTCAATGCAGCTGCATGCAATTCATTAGAGGATGCATGTCCATCAACATCTGAAATGACAACTTTTTGAAAAGTGATGTCTGCATTAGAAGGAATAGAAGGCACTTATTGAGAAGTTAATACATCACCACCATCATTAGGCAACACATGCTCAATATGAAAAGGCAAGATATCATTTTCTTGCAAACTATTAAGTACTTCGTGATTGATATCAATATGAGAATACAGAGCATTGTGTGCTTTTAACCATATCAATGCTTGCCATACCTTATCACCATGAACTGTCAATGGTTTTTCTTTTTCATGAAGCCACTGAGCAGTAGTGGAGAAGAACCAACAAAAATAATATGAATGGGTGAAGTAGTTTCATCTATGGAAGGTGGAAGCATTGTTGCAATTTTTTGAGCTGATTGAGGATAAATGATAATGTTTCCATGAAATCCACATTGGTTCTGGAGGAAAGTAAGATTAGAATCTTGTTCTGATAATTGTACAATCCAACATTTAGCATGACAGAGAGCAATCATTGATTCTTCAATAGGTGTCAAATCTTGTAATTCTGGTGGTACAGGATATAAAAATAATCGATTAACCACTGCAAGTGGAGGCACTTTATGTTTATTTATTGCGCTTAAACAAGAAGAGCACAAATTAAGGATCATAAGCTAAATTATTGTTTAAGACAGATCGCACTCCAGAAGGATCAACAAGAACATCTTTGAGAATGCCAGTATCATATGGCAGTGGAGGAGGCACAACATCTGGAGATAACCATGGAGGCATGTAAGCAGTCTCAAGTTCAACATGAGTATTTTCACTTCTTAAAGCCATGAAGTCAGGACATCGAATACAATCAAGATCTAAAGAAGTAGTTGGAATCCATTCACAATCTGAGGCTAAACATAATTCTGCACAATAGGCACAGGTGGATTGTTGAAGAACATTATGAGAAGTCTCCCTGTGAAAACATTGTGAAATTTTATCCTTTACTGCTTGAGATATTGGTTGAGGCCACATATTCTGGATTTTTGATCATTTTGTAGTATTCTTATTAACTGCTCATGGAATACTTGAAGGGAATTGTTTACCCTTATGTCACTTATCAATATAATTCTTCAAACACTGTCATAAATCATTTAAAGTACCTTGACATCTATGAGTGATCCCATACATTTCTAACAAGCATGCCAAAGGCCAGTGCCAAATTTTGTTCACAAAATTAGACAAGAAAAAAATTTGGAGATCATCATGATTGTTGCTGTTGTGCATAACATCTCCAGAATATTCAAGCTGCATTGTAGCACATGCTGGAGGAGTACAACAATGGAACTGTCCACACATTCCTTCTGAAATATGATGAACAATGGCATTTTTGATATCATCAAGAGTTCCCAATGGAGAAAGACTGTGAGCAGCAGCAAAAGACAGCATCTCGGGCTTTATCACATATTCAAAATCAGAAAGGCAAGTGTTAATAGAATGTGGAAAATTTTTTAAAAGAGCATCATGATGAACACGTATCAATTTCAACAACTCAATCTCAGTCAAAGAATCAGTAGACAAATAACCAATCCCTTTGCACATCAATCGAAGAAGGTGTATGGGAGCATCGACAACGATATCACACATAGCAGAAGATAAATCAACAAGTTGAACAGAACCAGACAGGAAACAATAGCCACGATTTGAATGAGATGCACAAAGTCCATTCAATATATGATGTATCAAAGCCAGCTGAGAAGAACGAGGATTATCAACCGAAAATTGAATCCCATGACCACCCAAGATATCTTTGAAGTCACAAGAAAACATATAAAGGGCTGAGGTTGGATCCAACAATAATTGCTTCACCAAGCACAAATTATAGTGTGCAGAAGAACAATTTTCAATGATCATAGTTTCATCATTATCAATATTATCATTCAAGACTGAAAGCATTTCATGAAGGAGGTATGATATTTATCAGCAACAATTTGAAGATTAAGTGAGTGGCACTCACCAGGAATATGGAATCCATTTACCTCATGATTCCACCCAGAAGGCAACATCAGTCCCTCAGATACCAAATATTCTCCATAGTAAGTATGCCAATCTGCTCCAAGAATCAGATTGGCCACTCAATTCTCCCCAACAATGAGTTCGAGGACACAAGTAAGCACATCTCGACCAATATCAGCATTGACACCAGTTGTTAATGAATCAGAATGAACATTGTGTAACAGTGCCCAAGCCTGAGCAATATGTGACTGAGGTGAATGGCTATCAAACACAACAGAAATGGCTTGACCAGCTATACATGCATGCACTCATGGTTGAACAAGAAAAATGAAAGCTGAAGAATCTGAAACAACTGTGGTGTGAGATCAATCGTGCAGTCCATTTACCAGCCCAGAAATATCACATGTTTCAATCCAGCACTCATTTTGCATTTGGTGCTACATCACTCTGAAACCCACTACTAAAGTAGCGGGAATATACCTTATTCAGTAGCACTCCTGGATTCAATCCATCTCTGTCTGCAGGTACAAATACTTGATAATCCAGCTTGTGAAACTTCACATCAATCTCCTCCATAGTGACCCCACAATCATAATCTTCCAAGTCAAGATCTTCGACTGCTTAAGTAGCTATTGCCTCAGGCAAAGTAAAGTTTTTGAGAAGAGCTGCCAGGTGCTCAGCATTGATACCAGGCTGTGTTTGTGTGTGCATATGTGCATGCTTCCATTGGGTAGATTTCCCCATTGGTAGTGCAGCTTCATTAAGTTGTTGTGTATAATGGCTTCCAAGCATTCCTAGGGTTTCAAGATGTGGAATGGTAAGCCAAGAGCGCTTCTTGCTCTGCACTGTCCCTAAATTGGATTTGACTCCAGCTGCATGTGGAACAATGCTGAAGATCTTGATTGCAAGTGTTTTCAGTGGGTGGCCAAAAGCTGTGACAAGGAGAGATTTCCACCAGTTCTTTGCATCCACTGTTCTGCCATGGAAAGGTACCATCTAAATTGAGTAAGTTTTAATTGGAGGACTTATCACTGCAGTCCAAAGGAAGAATAAGCAGGTCCAATGATTGCAAATGACAAAGCTCAACAACAGCTGAAAGTTGCTGGGAAAGGCCATGGCACATGAGGACTACAAGCAGTGGATTCTTGCAGTTGCGAGTGGCAGAGTAGACCATGTTGCCCCACTGGTTCAAGCTGGTTTAACACATCATGTGGGGATATGAACACTCATTCAGCAGTACGAGCGAGTCACAAACAGGTTATACAAGCCCAAGGGATACACCAAAGTAGACATCATGTGTTCAATTGTTCCCTGACTCTCTTATGTAAGTAAGAGGAGGGTTTTGTTGAAGAGATATGACCATCACATCCTCTAACTGTGATACACAACTTTCTCATGATTACCTTTCCTTGGTATTTTCTATATACATGTTTGACTCTGTTGACTGGACTACCTTGCCATGTCATATTGTTGCCACACATTCTGAATTCTCGTGAAGTTTCTGCTGTAACTTGTATGCTCATTGTCTCTGGTTACACTGTATCATTGATGCACTTTGATTTGCAACTGTGCTCTTCCTCTTTGGTCTGCTTATAAGTGAACTACCACTTAAAAATAGTGAACTACCACTTGCAAAATGTGAACTACCATTAAAAACTATGAGTGAACTACCACTCCCATGTTTCGTTCCTCTTACCAAGCTTGTCTGCTGCTATCCATTTGTCCCTCCACAGCAGGTTGCTCTTTCTATTTATGCTCTTTATCATCCTGATCTTTATTTACAGTTCTTTGTTTGTGCTGACTCTGTATGTGATTAGCTTTCTGCAGTTTTTTCTGCTGCTTCTGGTGAAAATGTACCATTTTTGAGTTACTTCTCATGCAATGAGTTTATAGTATGCAATTTGGTTTACAGATTTCAAATCAGACTGTGTGGTCTAGACATTTCTGCTACCTTTTTTTATCCATGGAGTTTGTTAGAAACATTCCTTCCCTTAAGTTTTGCTCACAGTCATCCTGTCTGGTTCTATTACCAAAGGAATCATTATCTTACTTCTCTTATGCAACTGCCTAAAACTGAGCTTGTATCTTGCTTGAAGCATTTAGGCATTCTGGTAAGAGGATTAACCAAATCTGAGTTAAGCTCTAGAATTGTTCATGAATTTCTTACTTGCAGACAAAAATGCTTGATGATGTCTGCAAAAGAAAAACAGTTTGGAAATACTGTCACAACTACTTTATTAATGCCTGAAAATGTATACTACAGTCCTTCCAACATTTCTGTCACTCTGCCTGATTCAGAACTTGAACAGGAGTTGCTATCACTGATAAACAGTACTGATTTTATTCCTCTGCCACCTTCATCATCATTTTCAAAGTCTGCTTTGAAAGCCACTTTAAGCTGCATACATGTTTCATGATGACCATATTTTCAGCATTCCCATGCTAGCTATGCTGCTGCTATAGTCCAAAGCTTCAGACACAGGTACAAGAACTTATCACATTGCAATTTGTCCCTCAGTGTAAATTATATTATGTGCTTTAAGCCTTTTTTCAAACCTTCTGCTGAATTGTCTCTGAAGCATGCTGTGATATATTTGCTAAACTTGGAGGATGGTCCTGCCATTGTTTCTGCTTTGAACAAGCCACTCAACATGCATTAAAATGAGAATATGCAGCATAAATGAGAAAAATAGCTTGATGATCATATTGCATTGAATGTCAAGAACATTGAAGATATTATCAAGAACTGGCCAACCTTGCCTGATGATGAAGTGATTTATGACTGCTTGTGTTGATAGGTCCACTACACGCTATAAGGTCTGGAGAAGAATCTAACTGTATTGAGACATTACAACACATGTTCCGAACCACTATGAACCCTACGAAATCCTTTTCGAACTATTTCGAACTATTTCACACTATTTTAGATGACTTTGAACTATTTCAAACCATTTCACAACATTTTGTGACACTTCGAAAGACTTGACACCATTTCAAACAATATTGGCCACTGTATAGCTGTCTTGAAACACTTTCGATACATGCTGCACATTTGGAACAAACCATTTCATCGCATATTGAGCACTACTGGACACAAGGAGAGATTACAAGAGATTTAGGATGCTATAATAGCATTTTTATGTTTCAATGATATATTGAAGCAAAAGATAAGTACTTTTACCATATGGGGACATGTATGTTTCAATTATTTATCATTTCTCATTTATTTTATGATCTACAAAGTCCTCATTGTTTGATATATTTCCTCATGTTTTACATATGTTTTATTTCCCTTTTTAGTACTATCTCTTCAATTTGTATATAGACTTGTATTAGTTACTTAGAATGAAAAGCAAAAAGCAATGGGGAACACAGAAGAAGTTACCCTCTCACTTATTGTCTGACTTAAGAGCCGTTCTCTTGAGTTTTATCTTTGCATTATATCTCTAAGTTCACAAACTTCTTTGAACTATCATATTTGCTCCTTGTTTTATCACCTATTGCCTATTGCCATACAACAAACACTTCACATTTGCTATACTCACTTCTTGATATACCTCAAACCATTTCGAACCACTTCAACATTCCTCAAAACTTTTTCGAACTATTTTGCACACCTTTGAACATCTTTTGAACTCTTTCACACATCTTTGAATCTATTTCGAACTCTTTGAACATCTTTGGATGCTTCTAAAGATTATTCGCAACACACTTCGGCATATTATATCAGTCACTATGACTTTTGGGTATCAGTGGTGATATTTAGTACCAACTTGCACCCTTCCTCTGACTGGTGTTATACTATCCAAAGCCATTTAGTAGGTTTTGTTTGGGTTTCTGGGTTGAGTATCATCAGTGTACATATCATGAAGCTATTAATTTGTGTGAGTTTACTTTTCAAACTTGTGCTTGCTGTAGTAGATCAAACCATTCAATTATGGAACATATTTTACTGAAAAACTTTGATGATGTTTCTGATACTCTCAATTTGCATCTTTTACAATGCAAAAATCCTTTGCTCATACCTGTTAGGAAACAGTCTCCTGACATGCCTATTACATAATAATATTTTATTTTTATTTTATTTCATTTTATTTTATTTTATTTCATCAAAATATGCTACCAAATGCCTATAAATGCTTTATTTCTCAGTGTGGGAATTTTGTATTTACATGCATCAATATGTATGCACATGTATGTGTGCGTCAGTAGCAATATATGTAACATAGTATATAACTTTAAAATAAATACTAGGGAACCTCAGTTGAGTTCTCTTAGGTATTCCATCCACATTTGTGGTGCAAAATGCCTATTTCAGCCAACTAATCTATTTTTAACCTCTCACATCAAAACCATCAAACCCCCTATCATGTGCATGTGCCCCGCCACCTTCTTGTAGGAGAGGCCGCATGGTCCAGCTAGCAGAACAGTGGGTGTCGCCCTAACAGAAGAACTCAACTACCCCATCAGTGCACCTTCTCTTACATGTGCATATGTCATTGTCTCAGCGCACCACAACTGCTTACTCATCATTTTGGCAAGAGCCAGAATTAATTGTATATATGTATTTACCTTGCTTTCATAAGCCAATGCCAGGCCTTACCTTACATTGCGACTGCCAGTGATTGAGAGGCAGCACTCATCATTAGGACAGCTGCAACCAGACAACTGATCGGATCTGGTTTAGCCGAGATTTACATTACTCAATTTGGATGATTATTTTAGGTAGTTACTAGCCAAATTCAGTAATAACCCTGATCTCAGGCACTGTTGGAAGGGTTATTGATCCGAAGTGCCCAAGTGTTGCTAAATAGCCGAAATCACGTGTTTTGCCATGTTTGATACCCAAATATCCGGGTCACGTGACTCGAAATTTCGCGAAAAAATTCTGAAGCCGAAATCTTGACTCAGCCAAAGAAGTGACTCATCACAGCTTATGTCATTATGACAAAACAATCAACTTTGAATCCTGGTCACAATCCTGTTCCCATGCCAGCTCTAGAAGCCAAAATTGATGCCCTTACAGCACAAATGTCCCAATTAGTGTCAGTATTAGCAGCATCACAGCCCAAACAAGCAGAAATAAAAGCAGAGACAGTAGAAGATAAAGATGATGAGATGGAGGAGATGGTGGAGTGGATGTCTCAGAAGGATGTGCATGCAGAGGAGAGATCTGAGAGTGGAAAAATGCATTTACCTAAATATGCACCCCCGCAAATATTTGATGGTACCATGGAGAATACAAAATCCTTCATCAGCTCTATAGTATTGTATATTCATGGGAGAAAGCCCGAATTTCATATGACCAAGTCTAGGATTATGTTTGCTCTCTCATACAGTGACTCACAAAACTGAGTCAATGTTTTGGACTTTTTGATTCATTGTTGAATAGCTTCCCATAAACAACAAAACCAAACAAGGTATTGGTGTACCGAATAACATACATGATCAGGGCTACCAAAAAAACAAAGAATTATGTAATTTTAATCATCCCTCATGGAGATATGATTATTTTAATTCAGGACTCATTGACTCAGTTTTGTGAGGGGTAGTCAGAAATATTAGAATCTGATGCTCCACCAACTGTATAATGTCAAAATCTTGACAGATGGTTTCTAAGGTGATGTGACCCTTGATGTGACCTTAAATTATAGTATTTAATCAGGACTAGCATTCTTCATACTTCAATATTCTCCAATGCATCCCATCTCCTCTGCTCAGAAGGAAAACATTCTTCCCTGGCCTCCAATCATTGTTCTACCCACAATATTGCCTCTAAACTCAACCTCAGCCAGTCTAGTGTATTCAGAACACTCAGGGCTCTCCATCCAAACCTGGATTCCCCCTCTGGTGGTCATCCTTCTAAGCTCTCATCTACCTCTCAGAGAGCCATCCTTACCCAAATCACCACTGGCAAGGCTGCAAATGCTGTTCAGGCCACCCATTACATCAACAGCATCATCCCCACTCCAGTCTCCTCAGAAACAGTCAAAAGAGTTCTCAGAAAAAACTCATTTAAGGCTGTGGTGAAGAAGAAAAAGCCCTTGCTTAGTATAAGGCATAGGAAAGCAAGATTGGCTTTTGCTCAGAAGTATAGAGAGTGGACTGTGGAGGACTGGAGGAGGGTTATTTGGTCAGATGGGACTAAAATCAACAGGTTTGGGTCAGATGGGAGAGAGTGGGTCTGGAAACAGAAGGGAGAGGGGCTGATTGAGAGAGAGGTGCAGGGAACTGTCAAATTTGGGAAAGGAAACATTATGGTATGGGGGTGTATGGGATGGAATGGAGTGGGGCATCTTGCAGAGGTTGAGGGGAGGATGAATGCTGACCAGTATGTGTCCATTTTGAAGGACCATATGCTGCCTAGCTTGGAGGAGAGTGGAATTTCTGGAGAAGAGGTGATTTTTCAACAAGACAATGACCCCAAGCATACCTCAAAAAAGGCCAAGAAATGAATGGAGAACAACAATATTACTCTTCTGGATTGCCCTGCCCAATCTCCAGACCTCAGCCCTATTGAACATCAATGGGTTCACCTCAAGAACCAGTTAGACAAGTATCCAACAGCACCAAAAGGAATTTGGGAGTTATGGGAAAGAGTAGTGGAAGAGTGGGATAATATTCCATCAGAGGTGTGTCAGAATTTGATTGAAAGCATGCCTAGAAGGTTGGGAGCAGTTATTAAGGCCAAGGGAGGTCATACAAAATACTAGAATTACAATTTATCATAATATTGATACCACCTCACAAAACTGAGTCAATGAGTCCCTGATTTAAAATTATCATATCTTCATGCACTGTAATTAAAATTACATAATTCTTTGTTTGTTTGATAGCCCTGATAATGTACTTTATTTGGTACAACAATACTTTGTTTGTATTTGTTGTTAATGAGAAGTTATTCAACAATAAATTAAAAAGTGCAAAACATTGACTCAGTTTTGTGAGTTACTGTACATCCAGGGAGGAAAAGCACAGTTCTGGAGAAACGAAGCCAGTAATTAAATTGCCATGGGATATAAACCATTTGCAACCTTCAGAGAATTTTTGGAGAGACTGGAGGCACAATGATTGGGGCAACATCCGAGGATGACCCACTATCAGTGAAAGAAGCAAAAGGCAGATCAGATTGGCCAAAATGGAAGGAGGCAATGAACACCGAAATAATGCAGTTAACCAGATGAGGTACTTACAAATTGGTTGACTCTCCCCCTGATCACCAGTCAATTGCAAGTAAGTGGGTATATCACATCAAGTGCGATCACATTGGAAAAATCACGAAGCACAAGGCTAGGCTTGTAGCGAAAGGATGTTCCCAAATCCTGGGAATGGATTTCATGGAGACCTTCATGCTGGTTATGCAGCTGGAAATGTTCCAGCTATTAATAGTGCTCACAACAAATTAGGACTTGCAATTCACATGGTTGATGTGGTGGGCACATACCTTAATGGAGTTTTGGAGGAGGTTATTTTCATGTTGCAACCACCAGAATATAATGACAGTAGCAGGTGCATGTGGCAACTCTTAAAACCTCTCTATGGATTGAAACAGGTGGGATGGGCCTGGAACGATGAGCTCAACCAAACATTTCTCAAAATGAACTTTATGCGGCTTTTCTCAGATCAATGCATCTATATCAGGCACACCGATCATGATCTCCTAATCACATCAGTTCATATCGACAACATGACAATCCTAGGATCAGATATTGATGCCATCACAGAAATTAAAGCCAAATTGAGGAAGTACTTTACAATCATGGATTTTGGAGAGGCAATGCAAATTGTGGGACTAGAATTAGAGAGGGACTTGGAAAGGGCCACTCTCCAAATTATGCAAGCCCAATATATCAAGAGGGTCCTGGAGAAGTTTGGAATGTCAGATTCACACCCTGTCAGCACACCACTGGACCCTAACATCAAATTGATCAAAACCCCTGATAATGAGCATCATGATATTGGAGTGCAATCGGATCACTCATGTACGTGGCAATAGGAACATGACCTGACATCTCATTTGCAGTCCAAATACTTAGTCAATTTATGAGCAACCCTGGACCCACCCATTGGACTGCTGTCAACTGCATTTTTTGGTATCTCAATGGCACTCGCAAACTTGGGATCATTTACTGACAAGAAGGAGAAGTTGAACCCCTCGCTTATTCGGATGCTGATTGGGGATCAAACATAAATAATTGAAAATCTATCTCTGGATATATCTTCCAGATGACTAGCAGTCCAATTTCTTGGCAATCAAAGAAGCAGCCAACAATTGCATTATCATCTATGGAAGCTGAGTACATTGCAGAAAGTCTAGCAATGTGCCAAGCAATCTGGTTAAGGACCCTTACTGCCAAACTCAGCATTCCCTACTCTGGACACACCGTCCTCAAGGTGGATAACCAAGGCATGATTGCTTATTTTCACAACACCATCAATCATGGTTGCACCAAACACATCAACATCCAACACCATTTCATATGTGAGAAACTCATCTCCAATGAGATATGCATTCAGTACTGTGCAATGGACAACAACTTAGCTGATTTGCTTACCAAAGCATTACCAAAGCTGAAACACAATAACCTTGTTAATCACTTAGGGATGGCATAGGTGTCGAGGGGGGAGTGTTGAAATCGGGTGGTGGTGCGACCACTTTATCGCCTTGTTATTTAAGATTTAATTACAGGGCAGTGTCCCATGCTAGTATAAATATTCATTGTAAATAGTTTATTAACTTAACGAAGTGTCCTATACTCTATCGAGTCCTCTAAAAATTCAACACAAACAGTCATCTACTTGAGTCATGTATTAGAGATTCACAGTCATCCAAACATATAGGTAAGCTACAATGTATTGAATGATATGACCTATCGAATGCATACAATGTATCGAGTGATACAGGTTCAGTGGATGCTGTCGAACACTCTCATAGTATATATAGTACCTACTGTATAGTAACCAGTCAATGAACTATTACATTGCTTGCTGTACCATATAGTAGATGTAGCATTATAGTAAGTATATATGGAGGAATCAGCACCGATATCGGCTTAGGAATGGCATCAGGATCAGGATCGGGCACAAAACATTCAGTGTGCCTTGCTGACAGGAGCTGTAGAATGACCATTGACAATGAGATAATTATTATAAGTTCATGTATAGTATATACTGAAAAATTGGTACCGGCATCACTTAGGTACATTGGCATCAGGGATTGGGTGCAAAATGTTCAGTGTGCCCCGCTGACAGGCGCCGTCAGATAATTATTAGTTCATGTATAGTATATACTGAAGACTCGGCACTGGCATCACTTACGTACATCGGCATCAGGGATTGGGCATGACATGTTCAGTAGGCCACGACAACAGGAGCTATTCACAAGATAATTATTATAAGTTCATGAATAGTATATACAGAACAATCAGCACCAGCATTGGCTCGGGATCGGGATCAGGATTAGGCAAGTGCATCGGCATTATTATAAGTTCATGTATAGTATATACATAAAATAAATGTGCATCATTCATCATCTGTAGTGTCCATATCATCAGAGCTAGACAACCAAGTGTCATCAATATAACCAAAGTCCACATGACTATAGGTGGGCAGTGTGATGCGAGAAGGAGTGGGGTGCTCTATCTGGGAGGTGCTGGGGGACTCACCACTAAAATTATCTTCCGAGTCAGTATCACTGTCAGCATCGGCATCAGCACCAGATTTGGATTCGCCATGAGATCCAGTGGAATCTGTCTGTCTCTGACGATGAAAAGAAAACATCAGCTGCATCAGATCCAGTGGGAAAGGCCATTGAAATGGGATTGCCAACTGAAGATGCATCATGATCAGATTCACCACCAGAGCTAGCAGAATCTGTTCCTGATGATGAGGGGAAAACATCTGCCGCATCAGCTGCAGTGGCAAAAGCCATTGGAAGGGGATTTTCGGGTGGAGATGAAGGGGTAGAATCGGCAAGGTAAAAGTCAGCGACATCCAAGGCAGTTGGGGAACCACTATGGGCAGATGATGAATCAGTATCATATGCCATGGCTGCCTGAAAGACTGTTAGGAAACAGTCTCCTAACATGCCTATTACCTAATACTATTTTTATTTTATTTTATTTCATTTTATTTGATTTTATTTCACCAAAATACACTACAAAACACCTATATACACATTATTTGTTAGCATGGGAATTATTTATTTACACGCATCAATATGTACGCGCATGTGTGCGCGTGTCTGTAATAACATACTACAATATGTGTAACATAGTATATAACCTTAAAATAAATACTAGGAGGCCTCAGTTGTGTTCTCTTAGGTATTCCATCCACAATAGTGGTGCAAAAGGCCTATTTCAGCCAACTGTTCTATTTTTAACCCTTGCATCAAATCCATCAAATCCCCCCATCACGCACGTGCCCCCCGCCGCCTTCTTGTAGGAGAACCCACATGGTCCAGCTAGCAGATTAGTAAGTGTCGCCCTAACAGAAGAACTCAACTGCCCTATCAGTGCGCCTTCTCTTACTCACATGCATACATCATTTGTCTCAGTGCGCCACATCTGCTTACACATCATTTCGGCAAGAGCCGGAATTAATTGTATATATGTATTTACCTTTGCTTTCATAAGCTGATGCCAGGCCTCGCCTTACATTGCGACTGCCAGTGATCGAAAGGCAGCACTCATCATTAGGACAGCTGCAACCAGACAACCAATCGGATCTGGTTTAGCTAAGATTTACATTACTCAATTTGGACAACTATTTTAGGTAGTTACTAGCCAAATTCAGTAATAGCCCCGAGATCAGGCACTGTTGGAAGGGTTATTGATCCAAAGTGCCCAATAGCCGAAATCACATGTTTTGCCATGTTTGGTACCCGAAATAGCCGGATCACATGACTCGAAATTTTGCAAAAACATTCTCCAGCCAAATCTCTACACAGCTGAAGAAGTGACTCATCACAGATTACATAATTATGACAGAACAAGCAGCTTCGAATCCTGGACACAATCCTATTCCCACGCCCATTCTTGAAGCCAAAATTGATGCTCTAACAGCACAAATGTCCCAATTAGTGTCGGTATTAGCAGTATCCCAGCCCAAACAAGTACAAACAAATGCAGAAATAGTGGAAGATAAAGATGATGAGATGGAGGAGATGGTGGAGTGGATGTCTCAGGAGGGTGAGCATACAGAGGAGAGATTTGAGAGTGGAAAAATGCATTTACCTAAATACATGCCCCTGCAAATATTTGATGGTACCATGGAGAACACAAAATCCTTTATCAGCTCTATAGTGTTGTATATTCATGGGAGAAAGCCCAAATTTCGTACGACCGAGTCTAGAATTATGTTTGCTTTCTCATACATTTAGGGAGGGAAAGCACAGTTCTGGAGAAACGAAGCCATTAATCAAATTGCTGTGGGATATAAACCGTTTGCAAGCTCCAGGGAATTTTTGGAGAGGTTGGAGGCACAGTTTGGAGACCCTAAATCAAAGGCGACAGCTAATGCAAAATTAAAAACTATGCGCCAAGGTTCTCTGACTGCAGACAAATTTATTTTGCAGTTTAAAGCAGAAGCATCACAAACTGATATGGGAGAAGCAGCGTTGGTGGAATATCTGAAGGCAGAATTAAATTCCTCATTATTCAAGTCTATCTATCGACTACCTTCTATGTTGGAGAGGTTGGATGAGTGGTATCACTGGGCAATGCATCTTGATTGGCAATATCAACAGAAACAGGCAGAATCGAAATTGATGTATGGGAATTCCAGATTTGGAAAGTCATTGGGAGGAAAGTCTGAGAAAGGAAGGACACCTCAGGTACAAACTCCGAGGGCACAGTCACCAGCCATGGCAGTGACACCTATTGTTAAGGAGTCAGCAGCATCGACAGATGCAATGGATGTTGATCAAGTAGGGAGACAGCTCTAGTTAAATGTTTTAATTGTGGGCAATTAGGGCATATCGCTCGAAATTGTAGGCAGAAAAGGAAGATTAGGGAAGTGACAATTGAGGAAGTGAAGTTGGAGGAAGATAAGCAGAAGAATTTTGTGGAAGAGTCCCAGTGAAGGGTTCCCCATTGGTGACCCAGAATCAATATAATGTATTAGTATCCAAGGAAACTGAGAGTGAACCCGAAAGAGAAATTGAAGAGTACAACCATCATCATTTATCTGACAAAGAAAAATGCCCAGCCTTATTTCCAAAGACCCCTAAATTTTTTATTCGCTCAGCACAGATAGAACCCAAAATCAGCTTGACAGTAGGATTGAAGACAGTGGACATGCATGCAGCAATTAATGTGGAGGCATTGCTTGACAGTGGTGCTACCGGATTACTTATTAATCAATCCCTAATTACCAGAAATGGTATTTGCATGCATAAACTGCCAAAACCTATAATGGTGTACAATATTGACAGTATGATCAATCGTGGAGGAACTATTAAGGAGGAAGTGACAATGATATTGAAGTATCAGGATTATCAGGAGTGAGCCGTATTTGAAGTGTGCGACCTTGGGAAAACCAATCTGATAATTGGATGTCCATGGTTACGAAAACATAATCCGGAAATTGATTGGAAAACTGGGAAGGTACACATGACTCGTTGTCCTAAAGAATGTAATGTGTATGGGAGAAAAGTAAAAAAGGAGAAGAAGGAAAAGAAAGAGAAAGAACGTCCAAGGAAGTATTCTGTTACGATGGAGGAAGTGGAGGATGAGGATATGCCAAACGGGGAACTTCCAATTATGACAAGTAAAGAAGAACAGAAGCAGACCTTTAGGGAAATTCGTGGAGGACAGTCATGGGATAAAAATGTGGAGAAAGTGGAGAAGCTAGTGGAGGAGTGGGTGCCAAAAGCCTACCATAAATATTTGTCAGTTTTTCAGAAGAAGGAATCAGAGCGGATGCCAGTGTGAAAGCCATGGGATCATGCTATTGAAATAAAGCCAGGATTTGTGCTGAAGAAGTCAAAAGTCTATTTATTATCTCCGAAGGAACAAGAAGAAGTGGATGCATTCCTTAATGAACAGTTGCGCAAGGGATACATACGACCTTCAAAATCACTGCAGACATCACCAGTATTCTTTGTACCAAAAAAAGATCACAGGAAGAGGATGTGTACAGATTATAGGTATTTGAACGATTGGACAGTGAAGAATGCATACCCTTTGCTGTTAATCTCAGAGATAATTGACAAGGTGGGAAAGGCCAAGGTCTTTACAAAATTGGATTTATGCTGGGGGTACAACAATGTATGAATAAAGAAAGGAGATGAGTGGCAAGCAGCATTTGCCACGCATCGAGGATCCTTCGAGTTGCTAGTCATGTTTTTTGGGATGACCAATAGTCTCCCAACTTTCCAAAATATGATGAACGATATTTTCAAGGATGTGATAGACAAAGGCGTGGTGATAATATTTATTGATGACATTTTGATATTCGTGGAGGATGAAGAAAATCATGAGGCGATAGTGCAGGAGGTGTTGAAGAGGTTGGCAGAGAATGATTTATTTGTTAAACCGGAGAAGTGTGTATTTGGGATTAAAGATTGGTCCTGATGGAATCAAGATGGATCCTATGAAGGTACAGGCAATTGTTGATTGGCCCATGCCTACCCATATCAAGGAAGTTCAGGCTTTCTTGGGACTTGCCAATTTTTATCGTTGCTTTGTTCATAATTTTTCCAAAATTGCCACACCATTACACAACCTTACGCGAAAGGGAGTAGTGTGGAGATGGGGAGAACAACAGCAGACAGCATTTGAGGAGTTAAAGAGGAAGTTTGTGGAAGAGCCAATATTGGTTCCAGTAGATTTCACACGTCCCTTACAAGTGGAATCAGATGCATCAGACTTTGCTACTGGAGCAGTATTATCAATGCTATGTGAAGATGACAAATGGCATCCTTGTGCATATTTGGCTAAAGGGTTGAATGATGTGGAGAGGAATTATGATGTGCGTGATAAAGAGATGTTGGGAATAATACGAGCTTTGGAGGCATGGAGACATTATTTGGAGGGATGTATGCATCAGATCGAGATCTGGACAGACCATCATAATCTGCAGTATTTCATGTCTGCTAAAAAGCTTAACCGTCGACAAGCACATTATTCCTATTATGCTTTAATTTTCACTTGGTCCACAAAGTGGGAAGCTTGATGAGGAAAGCAGATGCATTATCCAGACGTACAGATCATAAAAGGGGAGTGGAGGAGGACAATAAAAATACTACCCTACTCAAACCTAAATACTTTCGTATTTGTGCTATGCGTCAAGGACATTTATTGGTGGATAGCTCAGAGACAGAAATGTTGTCTAAAATCAGGCAATGTTCAGAGATGGATGATGAAGTGGTGGAAGCTGTGAAAGCTTTGAGGGGAGAGAAGAAAAGTAATATTAAAGGAGATGAATGGGTTAAAGAACAAGGGTTAGTGTTGTTCAGAGGAAAGGTGTATGTACTGAAGGATCAAGATTTATGAAGGGAGATTGTATGGTTACATCATAACAACCCAGCTGCTGGACATCCAGGAAGATGGAAGACATTGGAGTTGGTGATGAAAAATTATTGGTGGCCCAGAATTTCAAAGTATGTGTTGGGGTATGTGGATGGGTGTGATACATGCATGAGGGGGAAGAAATTTCCAGAAAAGCCTGCAGGGAAATTAATGCCAAACCCTATACCTAAAGCACCATGGTGAGATATATCTGTGGACTTTATCACAGGATTACCTGAAGCTTAAGGATATGATGCAATATTTGTAGTATGCAGCCGCTTCACAAAAGAAGTCCATATTATTCCTACTACAGCAGAGACCTCATCATTGGGCTTAACACGCCTCTATCTAAATCAGGTATGGCAGTTACATGGATTACCTGATATGGTTATCTCCGATCATGGATCACAATTTGCTTCTGCATTTATGCGAGAGTTAAATAACATATTGGGGATTCAAATCAAATTGTCTATGGCATATCACCCACAAACCAATGGGCAGACAGAGAGAATGAATCAGGAGTTGGAGCAGTACCTACACATGTTTGTCAATCACTGACAAACTGACTGGCCTGAATGGTTGGCAATTGCAGAATTTTCCCACAATAATAAATTCCATTTGGCTACTCGCATATCACCCTTCTTCGCTGATTATGGTTATCATCCCAGAATGGGAGTAGAACCACGAAGGGAAGTCAAGGTACAATCAGTGGAGGACTTTGTGTCAAAAATGTGAAAGGTGCAGGAGGAAGCAGAGGCAGTGTTGATGAAAGCACATGATGATATGATGCAACACATGGATCGTACTCAAGCTGTTGCTCCAGAGTATAAAGTTGGTGACTTGGTATGGCTAAGTACCAAGGATCTGAATATTCCACGACCTTCAAGAAAGCTTATGGAGAAGCAAGTTGGCCCATATCCGATTTCTAAAATAATTTCACCCAATGCGGTAGTGTTAACATTACCTCAGTCATTCAAGATTGATCCTGAGATTAACATTTCCCATTTATGCCCTTACTGCCCAACCACTATTCCTGGTCAACAAACTACTCCACAGCCTCCAATAATGGTAGAAGGTGCTCCAGAATATATTGTGGAAGAGGTTTTGGACTCACATCTTTGATGAAACAAATTGGAGTTCTTAATCAAGTAGAAGAACTACACTGATGAAAATAATTCATGGGAGCCAGAAGAGAATTGTAAGTGAGCATGCAAGGCAATTGCCCAATTCTTTAAATGTAATCCAAATGCTCTGCGTCGCATTGCTAGAATGGTGTATGAGGGGATGAATTTCCAGCCTTACCAAAATTTTACAGAGGGAACAGATACAATATTTTCTCACCTGGAAGTCGAGGCCTAAAAGGGGGGTAATGTTAGGAAACAGTCTCCTAACATGCCTATTACATAATACTATTTTTATTTTATTTTATTTCATTTTATTTGATTTTATTTCACCAAAATACACTACAAAATGCCTATATACACATTATTTGTCAGCGTGGGAATTATTTATTTACACGCATCAATATGTACGTGCATGTACGCACATGTGTGCGCATGTCCGTAATAACATACTACAATATGTGTAACATAGTATATAACCTTAAAATAAATACTAGGAGGCCTCAGTTGTGTTCTCTTAGGTATTCCATCCACAATAGTGGTGCGAAAGGCCTATTTCAGCCAACTGTTCTATTTTTAACTCTCGCATCAAATCCATCAAATTCCCCCATCACACGTGCGCCCCCCGCCACCTTCTTGTAGGAGAACCCGCACAGTCCAGCTAGCAGATTAGTGGGTGTCGCCCTAACAAAGGCAGTGGGATCAGCATCATTTGCTGCATCATCCTCACCCTGCCATATCATGGGCACATTGGCATCAGTGGCAGCATCAGGATCGGCATTGGTGGGAACAGGATCAGCATTGGGAGCAGGAACAGGATCAGCGTTGGGAGCAGGAATGGGATCAGCATCAGCATCGGGCACAGAATTGGAATGTGCTGACTGGTTGGATCCAGTAGTTGAAAAATAGAGCCCAGCATCGATGCCAGTTACCATGGGTGGTCGACTGTAGGCAGCCAAGCCAGCTGTTGGGAGACTTGGTGTGACCGACCACTCCTTTTGGTTTCCACCATCAGGCAGAGCCCCTGCGTACCCAGAATGATGTAGCCTTCCCTTGCCCTTGGTTGCCTGGTTCATTGCCAAGACATCATTCTCTGTGATGTCAACACCCCAGGTCCACTTGTGGGAGGTGGGGGGAAGGGCCTTCAGGCACTCGAGTTCAGCCTGTGCACGTGCTTCCATGAGTTGCAATTGTCTTCTTACAGCTGATTGCTTTGAAGGTCCCCCAGTGTGTCGAGGGTTTTTTTTTAATGCCAGTACTGAAGACAAAGTCTGCAGTTCAGCCTGAAGCTCCTTTAGCAGGACAAGCTCATGAAGTGCATGAAACCCTGCCGCTTTCCTGATATTGGCAATGAGTGCAGCATCTGCTGACGATTCGCAGCCGTTTATGAAATTATGTGTACTGTGTGCTTCATTGAACATATCATCATTGAGAGCATGCAGGTCAATGCAAGATCAGCAATTGGCTTGGCAGTCAGCATTGGCTTGGGCATCAGGAGCATCAGATGTAGGGTGGCTATCAGTAGGAGTCGAGCTGACTAGGGAAGGGATATATTGCCAATAGTGATCAAGGCACTCATCCAGGGTATCAATGCCTAAAATCCTTGCTGGGTCTGATTCCATAACATGTCTCCACCAATCACATGCATATGAAGATACAAGGCAGCTCGGACTGTCCGTCGCCACACCATCATCCAACTCAGCCAAGAGAGATGTATGGAATCCAAGGTGTAGGTGATCTAAATTGACATTGGCCAAACTGTCAGCCAAGGACCGCAGGAGGATCGGCACATCGATCACCAGGCCAATGCTGGCAGTGGTACTGATTCATGACATGACATACATCTGTGATATTTCTTAGATATTACTTTTAAAAAGATCTAATCTAATCTTACAAGTTTGGCATACAGAGTTTTTTGCATCCATCATTGTTTGATGACATTTCCCTGCTCAATCTCCAACAAAACAGCCTGGAATCAGGACTCCGCATACCAAATAATTTCCTGTGTATGCATTTTGAAGTGGAACTTTTGGCCCCAATTGCAAAGAAAAAGGGTTGAAGATAGAGAGAGTTTTGTTTGTCATACTGATCATGGTTAATGATCAAGATAATTGAGTTTACATAATACAGAATAGGTCATAGAGGGGAGATATAATCAACATTTGTTGATCTAAATGCTTTGTCAGCCCTCAATGCCAATTTGTGCCATACAGCCTGCTGATGATTAGCATAGGCTAGGGGGCTGGGAAGGGTGTTCTTGGAGTGAAAGGCCAACTGCCACAGTTGGCTTTGATAAATTAAATACTGCATGGTCCACTGCATTTCATATGTGACCAGTAGAAATTCCTCCCTCCATCTATTCCTCTGAGCCCGTGATCGAAGCCAATGGATGCACCTGACTGTGAAAAATGTTAGTGAAATCGAAATGAATCACAACTAAAGACAACTACATTCCCAAACTCAGCCGGCATCGGCATTGGAATTGGCCCCAACCCCACTCTCCTCATCGGCAAAGACACCAGTCTGAATGTGGGCATTGTGCCAAATCCAGGATAGATGAAGAGTAGTGGAACCAGGTACATTCGGCTTCAAAATAGCAGTACTGGCATAAAGGTCATCCTTCGTTAACTGCTGAAACATACTCAATGTCTCAGCATCACAATTCAGTGCCAGCAATTGGCTTCAGCAATGGTTATACATTCTGGCATGCAAGGTAATTTTGTTTACCAACTCCCAGACAATGGCTCGTGACTGGGTGCGAACTCCCTTTCACGGCACTGCTTGCATGATGTGTGAATACTGAAATGATTTGTCGGCAATGAGCTCCCGCAGCTGATGCAGGAGTTGGCTTGCCTGGTTCTTGCAGAGGTTAATCTCTACATCAGCAAGATCACCATTACAGGGGAGGTATACTTGTTGGTCCTCAACTGGAATAGGGTGGGCCCAAGGATTTGAAGGACCCGATGCCACTGGAGTGTTGTCTTTAGCTGGGTCTAGTTCATCGGAGGAATCAAATTTGGCTTCATTGTCATGCCTGATTCGTGAGGGAGCAATCTCATGATCGGCAATGTTGGCAGAGTTTTGTAAATGTTTTAAGGTTACCATGTGGGATGCAAGAGCTTCTCTTTTTCATTCAACAGATTGTGTATCAGAAACGTGCAGTGATTTACCAAGTCGACAGACTTTGTCTCATAATTCAATCCTGTCACATGTCAATGATGGGATGTAATGGAGAGACAGTCCAACCTACTGCATCTGTTCAAAAATGATAGCAAAATCAATCCACTCTTCAACAGGGGATTGAACCAATGCCAATGCTGACCCTGATGCCGATGTCGGTGCCGATGATGCTGATGCCAATCCCTGAGTGGCATACATATCCATTACCTTTACATTTGTTAGCCTCAGGGATTCTGCAGACATCACTTCATCCTCCCATCTTTCGATTGCCTGTTGGCCAAATGCTTCGGTCAGTTCCGCATGGTACTGGCCAAGTCATGTGGAGACCTACAGGGCTTCTTGAAATTTTGAGCACAGTCTAACTGTCATGCCGTGCATTTTTTTGTGATTTGAATCTGTAGCATGATGATCAAGCATTTCTGCCCGATGTGCCAAGGTCACTGTTCTGACTGTCGGGGAAATGGAATTCAGTGATGACCACAGAGACTCGAGTATTTCTCCTGCTACAATGCCTGACCCAGGAATGAAGGATGGAGCATAGTGAAAAAAGCATTCATCTTTGTGGCCATGAACATGCAAAAGCCCAATGGCCTTGTCAATGGTCAAGCCGGCCGGCAGATGGGCACCAATACGGTCCCGAATGTGGATGATGTACTGGCAGACAATGTCATAAATGAGCATGACTCCCTGTTGAGGGTCAACCCTGGTGATCTTCAGCGCTTGAAGGAAAGCAAAGTTGACATTCTTTTGCTGTTCTCCATGGAACAAGTCTACCAATGCATTGGGTACATAGCAACCATGCCATGCACATGCAATGGCCACCAGTCCAGTCCTATCACACGCCTTTGATGCCAGAAAAGCATTCACAAGGGCTAGGAATTTGTTTTCGCAAGGAGCCTTTTGGAAAACTGGGTCATGATTAGACCGGCATTGGCATTGGCATTGGTCGTCGGCAGGGAACGGTATCTACCCTTAATAATTCTATGGTGGCTTGGAGGAACTGCTCATATTCAGCTTGATTTGGGGCCTTCCCACCTCTATTCCATAGTCATATATCATCATTGGCATTTTTTTGCTGAACATGATCGGCTTTGAAGTTGCCATCAGCCACGAATATGTGTTTAAAAACAAATCTGATTTTGGCACGATCATTTTAGATACCAGTGTAGTATTTAGTCACTCACTGGTTTACATCATCCTTCCAATCTTCCAATATATTTATGCCGACTTGAGGACAGGCCAGACAAAAATTGGCAAGTGATCCTGGTTCGGGATTCAAAGGATCTTTTTGATTGTGTCCATACCCTGCCCACTTCAATCTTTTCATTCAACACCATAAGCAGGACATGCGCTGAAGCTCGTGGTAGAGATTGACCACTTCAGCAGGCCTCATTGGCAATGTTACGTGCTGAATCAAGTGGTAAAACTGATAGGCTGATGCCTTTAATTCCAGATTACAAAGCCAAAAATGGTCTAGGACCTGCACAGTGAAAAGAGTCCATATTTTGGTAAAGCTGGTGGGTAATAAGTTACTGGTTACTAGGTCCAAGGGAATTTGGTGTTCCCCCTGATACTGGCAGGTAACCATTGCTAAGTGATGTATTCCATTTGTATGCACCACATGGATATAACTGTTGTTCAAGGCATCAGCTGTCGGTAGTGAGGGGCTCAGAATGGCATTGGCAGTTGGCAGTGCCATGGTCAGCTCAGCATTGGCAGGTTGATTAGGATTAGGCAAATATGGGTCAAATCCATAGATGTCTTCATCAGCATCTTCAACTTCATATTTGTCATTGCCATCAAAGAAGTCTTGTAAACTATCCTCGATGTCAATATTCTCCTGTCCTTGATGCCAGAGGGCATCAAGGTGATCCAAAAATGCTGAGTCAGCCCCAGTTTCATCTTCATCCCTGGGTGCCTCATTGGGGCCGATTCCATCTACTGACATTCCTGATGCCAAGTCAGGTGATGAGGGCCAATGCTGATTGTCAGCATGTCAATTGAAGGACTCTTGCTCTGCTTTGTCCTTCATGTCTTCGAATGTCCCCAGATATTTTAGTTGGAAGTTAAGAGCATTGCAAATCAGCTGATCTGTCTGGTGCTGGACTAAAATGTATGTGCCGACCTCCCATAGCTCAGTCCGGTGGAAGTGTGTGCCAGTCCAGCATTCAATGCGATGGAAGGGATTTTCCCTGTGGGTTATGTGCATGCATGTGCAGCAAAGCGTGCTCCCCAGTGAACAATCAACACATCTCCAAATTGCCCATTTATTGCATGGACAGTGGTTGCAAACTTGTTTGTCAGCCAACCATGCCTGCCGAGACAGGGATGCTTGCAGCAATTCATCCACTCATCCAACAAACTCCAAGACATAGTCTCACTGCCTCTATTATTTGCATATGAGCCTCAGTAAGTTAATCAGTCTCAGAAACTGACCATGCCAATCTGTGGCCGACTCAGCTGTTTGGCAACCTGAGGTTCTTGCATATCCCAACCTGCACCTGCAGCAAGATCGGGATTATGATGGATACCTGGATCCTGTTCTTTGATAGAGGCAGTCAAGGGGACCTTGATACGCTTTGTCTGTAATCTGTGTTTTGTGTTGACTTCAACTTCTACATGTGTAATAGTATTGACAGTATCATCGTTGTCCTCATGCAGGGCAGTATTCTTCTTTGATCTTCTCTTTCACTTGTAAAGAGGTCTTGTTAGGCTCATGATGACTCAAGGGGAATGAACGACATGTATGACTATTAATATTGTACTATCGATTTTTTGTGATCCTCATGTGATCCTCATGTGTCCTCATGCCGATGATATGTTTGATGATATGTCATGCCAATCTCTTCTTTCCTCCACATCAATCCCCTCCAATGCCGCCTGAGCCCTCACAGACCCTGCAGTTGAGACAGTACCAGAAGGGGAGCAGATATACAGTCAAGGAGTAGAAGATAATTGAGCCTTATAAAGTGGCATTCTGAATGCAGGACTCGAAAGCTGGCCGAGTGAGATACCCAGGAGTAACATTTTCTCTGCAATATTCAATTACTGGGTGTCAGTTGACAAGCCCCCAAAGGATGATGAGGAGAGTCATGCTCATGCCAAGGTAGACTCTCAAGCATGTCAAGGATGTAGTATTGATCACATTGCCAGGAACTAACAACCTGGCTTTCCAACAACTGGTGAATGACCAAAAGCTCCTCACGGAAATCCAACAACTTTTGAGTGAATTGGTTGGAAGCCATTTGGAGCTTATACCAGGACCAAGTGCTCCAACAGATTGCAAACCTGTTAAATGTTGAGGATGCCACCACAAGTACACCTGGATGGTTCCAGATGTGACTGCCAGCTATCAAGCATGTTTTCGACAACATGACTGCAGAGGAGAAAGCAGTCCTTGACACCAAGCACGAGAAAATGATGCAGGAAGGATATCCTGAGCAGATGAAGCAAAGGTAAGTGAATGCCGATGTGGAGGCCAATGCTGATGCCGATGCCAGAGATAACTAATATTTCACAGTCTCACAGAGAAAAATCTGCTTAAGCGTGTGGAGGAGAGTGCATGACAACACTGGCTAGAAATGGGTGTTCTGTTCATGACCTTCACAGCTTATACTGCACCTAATGGATTGATCATTGTCTATGTGTGAGTGTCTGAATCATTTACTGCCAATGACATGCTGATGCCGATGCTGATGCTGATGCTGACTCCAGTCATAAACATGTCGCCTCTCTGATGGGCACTCCTGGACAATCATTTCTCGATATGTACAATGCTCAGGTCTGGGACCTGAAGCAAAAGTTCATGATCTATCTGAAGAATTTACACACACTGGACCTGACTTCAAGGGAACCTAATGCCACAGTAACCCAACTACCGATGACTACAGACGGGTTCCTGCTCCTTCCCACACCATGGAAAGGATCAGAATACAAGAAAAAAGAGCTTGAAGAGTGGTTTGTCTTGTATGTTGGTCAGCATTACAGTATGATGACTTCCTATTCCACAAACCATTACTTATCTCCCTGCAGAACTAGCAAACAGTGGTCATCACTGCTGTATCCCATTCAAAGCAATTGTCGATTGTACCACTTCATTCATCAATCCAAAATATCTCCCAGCTAGGTTTAAATTCAGAGACCCACGGAACTTGCACAAGGGGGTCATAGAAGACGTCTTTGACCACGTTCACCAGTGACAAACAGCCCAGGGTCCTGAAAGAGCATTATGGTTTAAAGCCAAGCCTTCAAATCCAGTGATGGGATGTTGCCTACACACTATCCAGACAAATTAAACAACCCTTCTTCCTGATGCATTTCCAAATGCCATGGCCGAGAGCCGACTGCCAAACATGAGTCCAATGCTGCCCAATCAAGGAGCAGGAAAGTCGGGAAAGGCAAAAGCAAGGGAAAGCAAGCTCTCTGACGATCAACAGCAGCTCAGGCCCCCAACTCTGACCTGCCAGAATCCTTGCAAATTATGGATACAACTATGGCAGATCAGGCCCCCAACTCTGGTCCACCTGAGTCCTTGCAAATTATAGATACTGAGTCGAACTATATCCAAGTCAATCAAAGGACAATGGACATGCTCTGCACAGCTGGTGTCACTCGACCACAGGCAATTAATGGTCCTGGTGGTGGTGAACCAGAGTATCTTGTGCCTCGACTCATCTATGTGAGGTACATCACAACACCTGCAGCAGTTGCAAATGCCAATGGAAATGAATGCACAATTGATCCATCTCTGTTGGAAGAAATGGACACTGGGACCACTCCACCCTAAGAAAGCTCAGGACATCCAAAGCCTAGACGACTTGTGGGGGGAAAACAGACTGAGGACCCGCTTGCAAGGGCAAGGGCATTAGCAGCATTAGGATTGGCAACAGTAGGATCGGCAATGGGTGGGTCGGCAATGGCAACAGTAGGATTGGCAACAACAGTGGGATCAGCAACAGTAGGATCAGCAATGGGTGGGTCAGCAATGGCAACAGTAAAATCGGCAACAGTAGGAAGTGGTATGTGATATTCCAGATGGACCAGGTGACAGTAGCCATGGGGACTTGCGGAACTGCAGAGGACCAGGGGAGGAGTCAGGTGAGGTGATACTGTTGACTGCCGATGCCGCTGCTGATTCCAGTGAGCACGCCTCAGGCTCATCGAGTGCAGTCAGGGTGAACAGTGGAGGGAGTGGTGGGGCCATCGATGTTTGTTGCTGCACCATTTCTTGAGAGTCGTGTGGCATGGCAGGAATTATTTGGATGGGGGGAGCAGTGAGCAAAGACGTCTCTCCTACTTCCTCTGTGGCAGGTTGAAAAAGATTGGATGCGGCCAGTGCATGGTGGATATGGTCAGGCTCGAAGTGTTCAGGCTTGCCTGGCTGGACTTCCTGTTCCACCAGCTGGCCATCGGCACCACTCCCAACCTCCATTTCTCTGTCCATTCACAGATTGGCATTGGCAGCAATCTCCACAGCAGTAATCCCCTCCATTGGAACCCTAACCTCAATGTGATTGTAAACGGCACCAGCAGCAGCATTGGGAGTGGCAGTGGCAATGGGATTCACTTTGTCCTCCCTCATGTTGCCCATCTCTTCTTCCGTCCTGCTTCCAACCCTTTCGATGCAATTCATCTGCCAGAAAGACTGGCCATCATACAAGGCGATGGGCTGAGACTGCCACCCAAGATACCATTCAACATCATTCATCCTCCTCATAAGCTCATTGACTGTGTCCCACAGTCCCTGTACCTTGAGCAAGGTGTCCTGGATTGTTTCTTTGACCCACTGTGCCTGGTCATACATTTGTTGATTTATACCATGCTTGAAATCCTCCAAGCGATTGGCAAGGGTATTGTACTGATCGGCATAGTGGGCTTCGGCAGTGGGATTGGCAGCAGGAGTAAGAGCAGGAGTGAAAGTGGGAGTGGCAGCGGGAGCGACAGTGAAAGCAGGGTCAGGGTCGGCCATCTCAATATCACTATGTGTGGCTATAAATAAGTATATGAGTTAGTGGTTGTATTTGTCGCGATATGGAACACTTATCTTTGGATTTCCCCTTTTCTGCTGGAGTGAACCATCTAAGCGATTCTTCCTTTCGCCTGGAAGTGGGGACTTTCTTCCCTTTGCTTTTGGCTGATCCTTTTGCTTTCTTCTGTCTTGCCACTCAATCCATCTCTGTGTCGCAGCACACCTTGCTCTTTCCACAGTTATAGCATGCTGTTTTACCATTAACCTGCTCATAACAAACTTGCCCAAGCTGGACACATCGTTCACATGGCATTGGGCAGTGACCTCTGGGTCAGGGTTCTTTTTGTGCCTCTGCCTTCTGGGTGTTCTCACACTCCCACTTTTTTGGGGGCTTGGGATTGGCCTCACTCTCCATCTCATCTTTCCCCTCCTCATCAGACTCGAATGCATCTGAGTCACTCTGGACTACTGGCCCAGGACCTGTTACCATGATCGCGGGAATGATTGGTCCCAGATGGTGCATGTCGTGCTGGGGGCTTGGATCCCAAAGCTTCTGGTTTGGCATGCACCACCACTGGTCTGGGCAATAGTTCAACTGGTTTGATGACCATTTTTCATGCATTGGCTGGTTTGAGGGTCAGTGTCACTTTTGGTGCCAGCGCTGCATGTGGGGGTACCAGTGCCAATGCCACTCTCGATGCCAACACCGCTCCTGATGTCATTCCCACAGCCCCTCCTAATGTTGATGGTCCACCTGCTCCCGATGCCAGTGCCACTGCTGATCTTGCTACACCTGCTCCTGATGTTGATGGTCCAGCCACTCCCGATGCCAGTGCCACTGCCGATCTCATCTTACCCCGATCCCCCAATCTTACCCTGACTGCCATTGCCGCTACCCCATGTTCCTCATCCCATTTACTCATGGCTTTCCACTGACTTTCAATAAACCCCTGGTCCCCAGTCTTCTCCAAGTTTCCCCATGCCACAATGAATCCCTATAAAAACATGTTTTGAAGAAAGACAACTTGAATTTTGGCCGTTTTAATTTTCTTTCGCCAAGAGAACAATTGTTTCTAAAGTATGTGAGTGTCGTCCAAGTCATGAAATTATGCAGATCACTTATGAGGGTGGTTTTCTGATCCTTCATCATGGCCTTGATGTTCCCTATGTGAAGGCCTCTGCACTTCCATATCAATCTTGCTGAGGTGGCTGAGGACTCTTGCTGGTGTAACGCTCATGATGACTTGGGCTGGGATGGGAACAGGGCAGATGGATACAGGGACAGGGCAGATGGATGTTGATATGAAAAGATGAAAATCAACCAACACATGTTGATGTTGATGTAAGATCAAATGACAAACAAAGAACAATGGACAAACAAACACTGTCTTATCACTGATGAAACACCGATGTACAATATAAGATAAAGTTCTTATAAGATAAAGTTCTTATAAGATAAAGTTGTTACATCTATCTACAATGAGCAATGAGCAGGAAAGACAGGGGGATATTCCACAGGGGTATGTCATTATCTGCAGTGATGATGGGCAGCACTATCTAGTGCCCCCTTTTATGATTCTAGCCACCCATCAGGCGATAGAGGCCTATCGCAAGAAGGTCGACTTTAATATGCAAGATGCATATGGAGGGGTAAGTGTTCCTTCATTTCAAACTGCCCATGCCTCTGGCTGATGCCGATGCCGATATTGGCCAGTGCTGATACTTGACCCAATGGGCCCAATGCTGTCCTCTCTTGGTGCCGATGCCTTTATCATATCACTCATCATTAATTTGCAGTCTGGAAACATGACCAATGAACCAGCCTACACTGTGGCTCGAAATTAGCTCGAGCTACTTGCCGATCCAGTAAGTGTCATCGGCCTCATTTGTGTGGCTATATCAGTTTATGCCATTGCAGAAGCTGACAGATAGGGAGCTGTTGAGCTGCCATGCTGATGTTAAAGCCCTCCAAACCCAGCTTGGCATATTGTACAAGGACGCCAGTCATCGTCTTTACATGGCTGAGGTTGAGAAGCTTGAACAACAAGATATTACACTGAAGACATATGCAACCTTGAAGAAAAGGATGGAGTGTAATCTGAAATCATTCAAAAGCAGGTTCTCAAAAGTTCGTGCCAATGACAACAAGGCTGATTCCCCTGCTGATTCTCATTGATGTGGCTTTACTCAATGATAGGCCTACCTTACATCTATGTAACTAGGACAGTACAACATTGTTATTTAAGCTAAGAATGGACACTTATTTTTCACTTGTTTTCTGATGCCAATGCACTTGCCTAATCCCAATCCCAATCCCAAGCCAATGCCGGTGCTGATTGTTCTGTATATACTATTCATGAACTTATAATCATTATCTTGTGAATAGCTCCTGTCGTCATGGCCTACTGAACATGTCATGCCCAATCCCTGATGCCGATGTATGTAAGTGATGCCGGTGCCAAGTCTTCAGTATATACTATACATGAACTAATAATTATCTGTTGGCGGGGCACACTGAACATTTTGCACCCAATCCCTGATGCCAATGTACCTAAGTGATGCCAGTACCGATTTTTCAGTATATACTATACATGAACTTATAATAATTATCTCATTGTCAATAGTCATTCTACAGCTCCCATCAGCAAGGCACACTGAATGTTTTGTGCCTGATCCTGATCCCGATGCCATTCCTAAGCCGATATCAGTGCCAATTCCTCCATATATACTTACTATAATGCTACATCTACTATATGGTACAGCAAGCAATATAGTTCATTGACTGGTTACTATATAGTAGGTACTATATATACTATGAGAGTGTTCAACAGCATCCACCAAACCCATATCACTTGATACATTGTATGCATTCAATAGGTCATATCATTCAATACATTGTAGCTTACCTATGTGTTCCAAAAGGATTGTCAGTGTGCCAGTGATTGTGAAGCTGTGCGCATGCCGTCAAGAAAATCCAGCGGTAACAACATGCTACACCCCACAGCCAATGATCCCTGCACCCACACACACCCCCCCCCCCCCCCCCCCCCCCCCGAACAGTATAAAAACAATCTGAAGAGTAGTTTCCGCACCAAAGGGGAAGGCGACGAAGGAATTTGCGCAGGGTCAGGCTCACGAAGAGTTCCAGCTATAACTTGAGGGTTTATCTGATTTCATAAATTCAGGGTTATCTCCGCATTTTGCAAATGATTGTTAACACACCTCGTAATACTTAGGACATCAGCAACGTCACCGTGGAAGAGGCTGGAAGATGTTTGACGAACAGGATACAGCATCTCAGATTGCTTGGACGTAAAATAATCCTTCGCTTAGGGACATGATGATGAAGACCCCACCTAGCCGACATCCGCGATCCCAATCCCACTTTCTATTAGTTGCCAAACAATCTCAATGTATGCGCTCGTACAGTGGCAAAACTTTTAAACAATGAAAGAGAAGACTTGACGCACTTGGAAGGGCCAAGTATCGAACGAAGTGAAGGGTATCGTTGGTCTGCGTGGTACATTGACGGATTACATGATATGGCATCGACTCTCTCCGTACCGTTAGAGAGCTTCGTCTCTCCCCATGATATCAGTGGTGTTGACAAATATCCATGCAACATCGCACAGGTTGCTTCCTGACATTCTATATGAAGTATGGAAGCAAGATGATCCGCGACGATCATGACTTCCATCGAGTCATGGGGCGGCGCCAGATTGAGGGAAAACGAGAACCATGGTTCTACTCCGTTTGTCGTTAGCCTCGATTTCAATGGGGAAATAAAAGAGGTAAACCTTCAATCTCTCTGAACCCGAATTCGGGCAAGCATTGCTAGTACCTCTGGGTTCATTATTGGATCAGAAGGCTCAGGCTCGGGTGGATCTGACAGTTGGTTATGCTTTTGGAGCGCGATTCCCAGACGCCACGAAACTTCTTTGTGTATCTTCTGGTATACTGTCTCGACAAGCCGCTTGTCTAGGATAATCATGGGATAGGACCAAAAACGACACCACTTGCTCCACGATCCAGTACAGTAGAGCGAAGGGGCACGTGGGAGAGTCCTGAGAGCGTCAATGTAAATTAAACAGGCCGCACACGATACTTTAGATGTGCCCAAATATTCCAGTGGGGTGATACAGGACCAAGGAGTGGCCGATCTGGTTGTCAAGGAGTAGAAATATGCGGCCAGGACACTCTCGCAGTGAGGTTGTCGTTTGATGTCGGATCTCCTGCTGAACGCATCGTGAATCTCCTGCATAACCTTCAAAGGCACAGGACGCTTTCCTGGGTACTGTGAACTGACAAAATCTTCCCAGCTGACGGGAACCGTGAAGTATTCAGGATTGGTGTTGACAAATATGGTCTTGATTTCGAGCTTGTAGCCGAAGTACCGGCTGTTGCGTTGTCTAGACGCAAATTCCGTTAGAGTTCTGATGGAACGTGGAAGGACCACTAAACCACGGAGATGTTCTTCGAGGAGAAAACATTTTCTTCCCGCTGTGCAACTGCCGTTAGCAAATTCATTGGATCCCCGACAAACGGATTGTACATACAATCCGTTGGTTGGCTGACATAGTCACAAATAGACTTGTTGATAAGTAGATGTGCCACGAACACTCGTAACACCTCCATTATCACACCCATCTTCCTCGCATTCCACGATCTAGGAGGCTGGTCTTGCACGAAGATTTCGCTAAACATGATCATGACGTGAAGACAACCATCAAAGTACATGGACCACTTGGCAAAGTCTGCACGAGAAGACAATTCAGAATTGTCGCGCAATTGTTCGACTTGTTTACTGAACGACAGAAGCGCGTCAAAATGTTTGTAGAAAACGTGAATTTGTCTTTTCACAGAATATGTGAAAACAGCTTCCCGAAAATCGCTGCGTTGCTCTGCTATAGTTTGATGCTCTAGATCATCCCGCTTGTGCATATCGGATAGTCTCGTTAGACGCTTCCAGAGATCCTGTATATGATCTATGGCGTGACGAGGCACTGCGGTAGTGGCAGCCAATGTCAAACGGATATTCGAGGTAGTGTCATCCACTTGAATGCCACAAGCAAAAGCCTCTTTTTTGGCTTTCCTCACGGAAAGTACCGCAATTGCATCGAGAACGGGGTAGAAAGCCTCAGTCAGAGGCAAAGGATTTGCACGGATGTCGTCGACCTCGGACTTAGGGAGGGCTAATGAAGCCGCAATTGATACGAGACGCTCTATCTCGATAATCTTGTCCATCCTGACAATGATCGTGGCGATAACTTTTGAGAGGTGGGAAGATATGCTTTTCGGTATCGTATCATATACGTCCCGCGTTTCTGCAGGGCCGCGAGACTGTGGAATAAGTAGGCATAGCCTCCCGCAGGAACATACCATGTCATGGGGCTGTCATAGTTAAAAATACCGAACGGTTTCCACGAGTTAACCACACTTCCCTGATTAGAGTCTACGTTAGGATTGTCGTCATTTCCGGCCGAAGGCCGAGTACTAACAGAGAAAACGTGGAAAAAAAAACGACCTCGGTTGCCCGACGATCTGAAAAAAAAAATGGCATCCTCGAAGCGTATTCCAGTGATGTTATGGCATAATGAGTCGTAACAACGACAAAAATGAGGGCCATGGTAATCACAGCACACAGTTTCAGTTCATCGTACAAAACACAAGTAATGGGCGACTTATGCAGGACATCCGAAGGGCACACCCAAATATGAAACGCTAGCCTCAACGTCATGCATCGAGCAACAAGGATCAATGACGTCCTTGAGAGCATCAAAAAGAGTCCCATGAAATGTCCCCATATATTCCAAGTACTCCAGCAATGATGGTTTGAATTTTCGACCACGCAAAATGCGTCACCCTGACTGAAAAGATGACCGGAGATATTGCGTTCTTCGGTGTCAGGGAATAACACCACCGCGAGGTGTTCTATGTCGAGCCCATTGTCCTGAAGGGTCGACCTCGAGAATGGACTTCATAGTTAGAAGGGCATTCCAATTTTCTTCGCTCCAAGATATAACCGGATGGTAGCTGGAAAACCGATATCCTAATCGCTTCGCTTAACGCAAGGGATACTTCAGTTCTAATGAATGATACGTCCTCATCGAAGGGTTTCATCGGCCTCCAAATAGAATTAGAACATCCGAAGCTCCTTGGAGTATGCACACAATATTAGCGCAGAAAGCATACAGCGAAATACGGGCGATTAGAATCGGAAAATCGTCATCACTGCTCGTGAACGTGATGATGATCTCGGACGGAAGTCTGAATAAGACTCGTGAGCTTCCCTGAATGATCTGTTTACTTGAACCTGTCATTCAACACTATTATGGGGCTTCTTAAACGTCTAAAACACATACGTCAATAGGCTCCAGCTAAACGTCGAATTGCCGGCCCCGAGCTTAACGGTATGACATTCTCCATGCGGTTAAATGTTTATCCGCCTTGGGCTCTGCCGAGATCCTGGCTAAACATCTGGATGACCTCCCATGTCACAAGAATTGAAAAATCTGGTGAAAATGTCGAATTTTGTTGGCGTCCGAAGTATGAGACTAGCGGCATGGCTATTTTCAGTTTTGTTTTGCGCTGGTTACCGTGCACACTTTACTGATTCCCTGGATGAATGTGCACAAGCTTCGTCGTAATCGAGGCTTGATCAAAGCTGATCGTATGATGTGCGAGTGAGAGAGAGAGCCACTTCAGACGGTGGACCCGATCGGTCCACAGTCTAACTGCCCAGGTTCTAAGCGATCGGTCTCACAGAGCGGCCTCAACCAACGTTGCAGAGTGTCGGAACTCCGCAGAACGCCTAGAAGGATGTTCATGGTATGCCCACCCACGACCTTCAGCCTGTCAACGGCGGCCCTGTGGATCTGAACGGCGTACCCGTGACGGGTCACTGTGACAGTATTGTCCTTCAAGTTGCCTTCGAGAGTTAATACATGATCAATCATGGGGGAGAGTAATGCTGCTGCAACGTCAAGACTCTTGAGATTGTCCTCGTGGTAATTTAAGAGATGTTTTTGATCGACATGTACTTACAAATAGGCCTCTTGTCTTACATCTTACATACCGAGAAGTAGGAAAAGATTTTCCCACGGCTTTCATTCAGTAAGTAACATGACTGACCGTCCACCGACATACTAGATCAACTCACCAGTTAAATAATCGTTGGATTGGCTGACATATGACATAGTCCTCACAAACCACCACTGAGCGTCTAGCTGCCCTGAAGGTGCAACAAGAGGAGCTTGTCCGCAAGGGGCTCCGACTGGAGGAGGAGGCATGGTGGGAGGAGGAGGAGGAGCGACGAGTGGAGGCCACATGGGAGGAGGCTGCATGGAAGGCAGAGGAGGAGAGGAAGAGGGCGGTGTTGAAATCGGGCGGTGGTACGCGCTTTAGGCGACACCGACGCCAACACCAAACGGCCGTGGTGTACAGCCACAGTCATTAGTAACACGGCCTGTTTGTTTTAGATTTAATTACCGGGCGGTGTCCCATGCTAGTATAAATATTCATTGTAAATAGTTTATTAACTTAACGAAGTGTTCTATACTCTATTGAGTCCTTTAAAAATTCAACAGGTTATGGGCCCTGGCCTTAACTGAATTTTCTGTTGGAGCAGACTACATACGCTGCACAGAGGAAGAAATGACACGTTCCTTATAACCTACCTGGGGTTTAGTTAGTCTTAGAACTAGGGTTTAGCAGAGGTAAGAACACTGTATATCTACTATGGTACAGGTTCTCCTTATATACATAATAGTAAGAATGTCACATGACTCAGGAATGTGTTTACCACATGTATGCGCAGTAAGCGCAGTAACATGTGTGTGCTGCATGGTTTGCCTCACATATCCAGCATGTGTCGGAGATTTAATTTCAACACCCCCCCTCAAACTGTACAGCGCTCTAAGCAGCTAAGTTTGAATCTCGAAAGTAATTCCAAGAGAGTCTCTAAATTTCCTGAATAAGACAGCGCCAAGGTTCTTTGTGAACATGTCAGCTGGATTATCACTTCCAGAAATGAAAATGACCATGACTTTGTCATTTTCTATGCATTCGCAGGTGTAGTGGTAGTGAATGTCTATATGTTTGGTCCTTCTTTCCTGAACTGGATTTGATCCAATAAAGATGGATCCCTGATTATCAGTGCAGATTGGTACGCACTTCAGTACATATCAAAGTTCCTGGAATAAGGACTCTATCCACACTATCTGTCAACAAGTGTCAGAGAGAGCCATATATTCGGCTTCTGTAGATGACAGTGCTACAGTTTTTTGTAAACGGGACTGCCAGCACAGAATGCTACTCGCTAGAGTAGCAAAGTAACCCGTTGTAGATCAGCATTTGACAGTGTCAGCTGCCCAATCAGAATCTGTGAAGGCCTGTAGCCCCTTGGACTTCTCACCATCGTAGACAATGTTATATTTCTGGGTTCCCACCAGATAGTGCATGATGTACATTGCTTTGTCTAGATGTTCTTGGCTAGGATTAGCTGAGAATTGTGACATCTTGATTACTGCATAAGCGATATCAGGTCATGTTCTGAGCATCAGATACAATAAAGATCTGATCACAGACTGATATTTTGATCTAAGCATCGCATTAGGCATTGCTGTGTTTTCCGATGGTCTGTAACCAGTCGGGAGTGGAGTGGGGTCACTTTGGCATTTGTCATCTCGAATCTCTCAAGCACTTTGGCGAGATATTCAGTTTGATCGAATTTGACTTTGCTTGTAGTCTGGGTGATGCGCATGCCTAAGAATTCCGTGACTTTTTCAGTACTACAGCACTCCCAATGCTTTAGACAAGCATTTTTTTTTTCATCCACAAGTTTCTTGTTCTTCCCCATGAACAAGCCATCATCAATATAGATGAGTGCAATAACAATGCTGCCTGTCTTAGAATCCTTGTGTATGAAAATGCTGGCATTGGAGCTGGTGCGCACAAACCCAATGGTGCGCATAAATGCCTCTAGCTTTTTCCACCATGCAAGTGAGGCTTGTTTAAGGCCATACAATGCTCGGCATAAGCGCATTACTTTGCACTCTTTTCCCTCAAGTCTGAAATCCTCGGGTTGATCCATATAAATCTCCTCATCTAGTTTGCCATATAAAAATGCGGTTTTTACATCTAGGCCAGTCATATACATGCCCTCTAGAGATGCAAGTGCAAACATGAGGTGTACGGTCTCGTAGCGGACTACCGGTGAGAAAATCTCATCAAAGTCGATGCCTTCGACTTGTGAAAAGCCTTTGGCCACGAGTCTGGCTCGTTTTCTTCCATCTGATTTTACAGAGAAAACCCATCTATATTTGATCATTTTTCGATCATGTGGAAGATCGATGATGTCATAGACTTGTCACTTACGAAGAGCCTCTAATTCTTCATGACAAGCTTGTTTCCACTCACATTGCTGCTGCCATGGTAGGCGCACAATATCGCGAAATTGGTTTGGAACTTAACTTATTTCGCTTGATGGTTTGACTGCTTTTGACAACAGCCAGCGAATAAGCTTATCTCCTACTTCCTTGGTTATCTTTTTAATATAACCTGCTTCATCTGGTTCCCCCATTGGGTGATCATGTTCTTGATCATTGGAATTGGGCACACTCTCGTGGGGTGCCAAACTCGGTCCAGCAACTGGTTCTTTCTGTTGAGATTGTGGTCGTGTTCAGTTATAATCCGAATCTTGACCTACAGATCTCTTCCAATATCGATCATGTGCAATGTCTCTCTGTATGTCAGAGGGGAGTCGCTTCTCTCCATAGGTATTGCCAGGATGGTTTGGGATGTTCCTCTGCCTGCCTGATTGATGGGGCAATTGCTGCCATTCCTGTTGATCATCACGTCTTGGATGAAAGTCCTCAGTGGTTAGGTAGTGGACAGGAGGATGTTGAGAGTGAAGGGGTTTCACCTATTGGAGGAGCATCTGTCACATAGTCATGCACCTTTTGCTCACTTGGTACATCATCATCATCATTTTCTGATGATGGAGGAAGGGGCGGATCTTGTGGCAGTATAGAATCATCGCCATCTGTTCCAGATGAGTGGTCATCATCTTCTGGTTCTGGAGGTGGAAAATCACCAAGGTCCATATTGGCAGGAGTTTTAGCTCTGGGACAGCATGGGAACAATGTTTCATCAAATAGTGCCATAGCACCAATGAATATTGCACCACTAGGTCGCATGAAATGGTATGCTTTAATGCCATCTTCTAATCCAAGGTATGTCATCAACTCTGATCGAGGAGCCAATGTGTTTGGATGCTTCTCCTTGGGTAGGTAGACATAAGCACCACAACTGAAAACCTTCAGATTGTTTAGATCTGGGCAGACCTTTGTCAGGTCCTCAACCAGTGTCAGCCATTTCAGGCATCTTATCGGGGTTCGGTTGTATAGGTGTGTTGCATGTTCAATGCAAAATTCCCACCATGATTGTGGTAGACAAGCAGTAAATCACAGGGTTTGCAACTTTTCCATTATTGTCCTTATGGCATGCTCTGCGTGCCCATTCTGTTGGTGAACATGGGGTGTGGACATCTCTATTTTGATGCCAAAGTCCTTGAGCACATTTTGTAGCTCATGATCTTTGAACTCCCCTCCTGGATCAACATGCCAGTGCTTGATTGTAGCACCATACTGTGTTGAAGTCACTGCCTGAAATTGTCTGATGGCTGCAGCAGCATCAGATTTCTTTTTAAGGCATTGGACCCAGATATGTGATGTTTTATCATCCAGAAATACAATAAAGTATTTATGTTTATGGTACAATAGTACTGGGAGTTCCTTCAGATCGGAATGTATTAATTCAAAGGGTCTTTCTGCACATGAATCTGATTCGGGAAAAGATTTTGAGGTCATTTTCCCTTCAGCGCACCCTGGACATATAATTTTGTCTTTAGGAATAATTAAATTTTTCAGGAATTTTATGGTGCTATTAGGCATCTTCCCTAGCGCCTCTTTGGATGGGTGTCCAAGTCGCTTATGCCAAGTTGAGTAGTCTGCAACGTACATCATCACGACATTGATTCCCTTGGTGCTCAATATATGAGTCTGAGCCCAATAAATAGTGTCACATTTCATAAGAGGGACGCAATCCATAATTGGATTTCCTTGCTTAAAAAATGAAATGTGTGCAGAGGAACCACGCACATCACTCCTGTCTTGCAAGAAGACGCCCATTGACAGTAATTGAGCATTACAGTTGGGTATGTAGTAGACAGGGTATAATCGCATTTCACGTGTCTCTGACTTCCCATGACATGCTACCTGATGTCTAATGAAGACTGCTCCTTTCCCTACTATATGAGTAGTACCTGTGGCTGTTTGAACCAGGGTAGAGTCCTTTCTCAGTAAAGGTTCATAAGAAGCAAAATCTTTCATTTCACCAGTGAAGTGTTTTGATGCGCCTGAATCCATGATCCAGTCAGCACTTTTCTTACAATTTCCATTTGCACACATAACACATATATTAAGATGTAAATTGCTCCATGATACATTTAGTAGTGGTAAAATTTCACATGAAAAGTTTGCTGTGATCAGTGGAATGTTAATTTTTGTGCTTGTGGCAGGAAAAAGGACTGACCTTTCATTATATGTACCTGTTTCAAGCGGTTCATCGACAAGCATTTCATCGACAGTTTCCCATACTTCTTCATCAGAAACTGCAGGCTCTGATCCAAGGGAGATGCTATCGTCTTCTACCTCTATGATCCTTAGTTCTGGTTCAATCCTCCTCCTCTTCCCTTCTCGCACTGTTAGGTGCTCTTCCAGTGGTCGCAGATTTTTTGTGCTGCACGGGACATTCATTTGCTCGAGGGTGTCTTGAGCCTGCTGATATTCGGTGTAGACTTAATGAGAGGTAGAGGCTGCACCCATGTATGCCTGTGCAGGCAGTCGGTGGCGAGGATCCCTTGTGGGAGTATGTTCATGCTTCTTGATGCACTGGATGAGCGGCATCAGTGGTATGATGGTGCCATTACCATTTATAGTAGTAAAGGCATTTGAGGCAAGGTGGGTATGTTTCTCTTTAGGCTTTTCCTCTTTAGTCTTTTTGTCCCCATGTCATCCATGCTTTCAGGATGAATCTCCATTGTTGCCCTGAGATTGCCATTTGGGGTTTTCCCCTTTGTGCTTGACAGTGGAAAGCTTGGTGGCCTGAGGCAGGCCAATGGGCTTTCCAACTGCCATGCACCATGAGGCCTCAGCGACAATGGAGTCCTTGACATGTTTAAATGTCAAGGCTCTAGTAGCAGTCATGTTAAGGATTATGGCGGATAGAGAATCATACTTGCGTGGCATCGCAGCAAGTAGAATCATTGCCTGTACTAATTCGGGGATGGCGACATTGGCAGCCATAAGGCACTTGAATTTATCAGCCATTTTGGCAATCTCTGGTGCAGGATTCGCAGCTGGAATTTTGATTGCGATTGCAGACCTAAAGTCCGCAAAGACTTGGGAGGGGCCATCGACACCATAGTCAGTGTGGATGAGATCCCACACCTCCTCAGCAGTGTTCTTGGTGTTGGCACGCTGCCAAATAGAGGGGGCCAGGTGGAGCACTGGGCTACCAATAGCCTGGTCATTCTTATTGTTCCAGGTCTGGAGCTTGGCATTAGCTTCCGCTACTAGTGCAGCATTTGTTGCCATCAAAGGAGGTGCCAGGGGTGGTTTTAGTTCCATCCTGCTAGTTATTTGCCAGAGGCCCTGAGACCTGAGCCACACCTTCATTGAGTCGGCCCATTGAATGTAGTTAGAGCCATCGAAAGTTTGTACGAGTTTTTCAAGAGTTGAAGACATGATGTTATAGTGGCAGCTGGTAAAAGCGCTCAATCAGTCCTCTATTCAAGAAAACATGTTCCATAATCTCAGGCAAAAACACTCCTTCAGAGTGGTTAACCCTAGTCAACCTGGGTTTTTAAATGCAGCTTGCAGGGAGCACAATGCAGCTCACGAAGAGCGCAAGGTTACAATTTGGAGACAATGAAGTCAACATCATTTGCAGCCAGTTAAGGTGCATTCGCGACATGCCCAGCAGGGCCCATAACCTGTTGGAGCAGACTACATATGCTGCACAGAGGAAGAGACGACACATTCCTTATAACCTACCTGGGGTTTAGTTAGTCTTAGAGCTAGGGTTTAGCAGAGGTAAGAACACTGTATATCTACTATGGTACAGGTTCTCCTTATATACATAATAGTAAGGATGTCACATGACTCAGGAATGTGTTTACCACATGTATGCGCAGTAAGCACAGTAACATGTGTGTGCTGCATGGTTTGCCTCACATATGCAGGATGTGTTGGAGATTTAATTTCAACATTTTCTCGCTCACACTATAATCAAACTAACATAACACTACCCAGATCAAACTTAAAACAATGGCCAACATTTCGAATGCTTTGATGCACACAAATGTTTACTGAATAGAACCCTTGACAGGTGCTGAAAATCACGCTGTATGGAAGATCAAAATGATGGACATTTTGACGGAGCAAGATCTGTGGGAATATGTTGATGGATTGACTACCCAGCTGATGGAAGTGGCCTTGCTGACAGTGTGGCATAAAAAGGATTGGATGGTGCTGTCACTGATCCATTTATGGGTGGCTAACAAAATGTTGGTGTACATTGCAAGTTCAATGAGTGTGTTAGAAGCATGGGATATGTTGAAGTCATCACTGGAGACTCAGAGGGCATTAGGAATAGTCCAGGCATGACAAAAGCTATTCCGGTCTTAATGCATGGAAGGAACACCCATTGATAAACACATTCAGACATTGCATGGCTATCAGGAAGAGCTGCACAATCTGGGGCAGAAGATCGACGGAGCAGAATTTTTTATCATTTTGCTAATCTCACTCCCTGAAAATTGGAATAATTACATTGCATCCATAGAAACCAATGCTCTGAAGGATGCTCCGGCACTTATTGCTCAAATTCTGGAACATGATTGATGGCTTAGCCTATGTAACTCAGATGATACAGCCCTGGTGGGAAAGCCTGGGAAAAGAATCAATCCTAATATAACCTGCTATGGATGCAGAGAAAAGGGGCACATCAGCAAGCAGTGCAGGAACAAGTCCAAATAAGGAAAGGGGAGATCGGAAGGAAAGCAAAAGGGATTGCCAGAAGCCCATGCAGCAGCGGATGAGGAATTTGCCTTCTGTGGGGATTGTGGGGATGACACTGCGCTAGCAGTCTCAATGGACTCTTGGTTGGCAGACTCAGCATGCACCTCACACATAGCACAGGATCGAAATATCTTCATTGACTATATTCCCACCCCTGGACATCAAATGTTGGGTTTGGGTAAATCTTCTGGGCTCAGACGAGGTTCGATACGGCTGGAATGTACCATGGACAGAAGAACCTCAATGCTTACCCTAAAAGATGTGGTACATGTGCCTGATGTGCCTTTCAACCTTATCTTGATTTCACGCATGCTTGAGGCTGGAATCAAAGTTCTATTTGTAACACCAGGGGTACAGTTCCAGGCACCAAACAAGACAATTATTATGGAAGGTCGGGTCAAGAACTGGTCATTTGACATGGATGTCAAAGGTGTTGCCAAACAAGACCAAGCATACCCTGCCAGGAATGGCAAAACATGGGATGAATGGCATAGGACCTTCAGGCATCTGAACATGGGGTCAGTAAAGATGCTCAAGGAAAAGGAAATGGTTTTGGGAATGAAAGTGGATAGAACTATGCAGCCAGCTGCTCAATACCAAGTGTGCATCATTGCCAAGCAGCATGTGCAGCCTTTTCCCAAGGAAAGCCATATCGAGATCAAGGAGATCAGAGATCTAACAGTCAGCGATTTGTGGGGGCCAGCGCACACTGAAGCTCTAGGGGGAGATCAGTATTTCATTACATTTACTGATTGCAAGGCATGACACACTATGACATATTTCTTAAAGCAGAAATACAAAGCGCTTACAAAATCTAAGCAGTACAAAAATTTCATCGAAACTCAAACTGGTCGGAAGCTCAAGAAACTTCGCATTGATGGTGCAGGAGAATTTCTTAGCAAGGAATTCAAGAAATTTTTACTTGACAATGGGATCCGACTGGAAGTCACAGCCCCACACTCACCATCCCAAAATGGAATTGCCAAACAACTAAACTGAACCCTGGTAGAACACACATGCACAATGTTACATCAGCATGGACTACCTCACTGTTAGAGTCAAAGTTCCTAAATCAATCAAAGCTCATAAGTGATGAAGGTGATCAAAGAGATTTCAAAGAATCGCTGAAACTCATAAGTGAATGACCAGTCAAGTTCCAGCTTGACCTGGTCTTTTCTACATTCCTAATGAACTGAATAAGTCATCCTCATGGCTGTTGTATTGTTGTTTAAATACTAGAGGTACAGAATGAGTTGCATAGCACTAATAGAAAATGTCGGGACAATAATGTGGGAGTGTCTGCAACCTACTACAATAGTGTGAGAGGGAAAGGGTGATTAAAGATGTATCATTGCAAGACAAATAGGATTGTAAAACAATAGCGCCTCATGCGATGAAGACAATAAGAACAATAGTGAGTAGATGATCATAGAACAATAGCATGGGGGCATACTCAAGGAGAACAATAGAGACAATAGAAAGAAAATTGATCCTCCCCCCTTCTCGTGCCATGTTGTAACATCAGCTCTCTCTCAATGTTTCGAGTCCCATCCAAAACTAGGTCTGGACTGTTCTCATCATTAGATTCTTGATCATGGTGGTTCGGGTCTAAGTGGTGCAGTGATGAGGTGGATTGTCACGTGATGGGTTATTTGGGCAGAATAGAGCTGAATGCTCTGGGTGCCATTGTCAACAGTATGGGCACTGATATTCAGGGCAGTGTGAGGAGAAGTGCCTGATTCGGGCACATGTGAAACAGATGGAGTTTCGCATCCAAGGAGGTGCAGGCAGGTAATCAGGTGAGACTTGTCTCGGGTAGGGCATGGGCGCATGCAGTGGTGGAGGCAAAGACAATTGGCATGGTGGTAGGGGCGATGAGGGTGGTGATGTCGGTCACACTGGCACCGTCTCAAATTTGTCATCTTTTTCGTCGTTGGAGGGTTCTATAATGAAAATATGCTGTGGTGTAGGGACCCATTCCCCACGTCTATAGTTCAATGCCTGCTCATCCAAACTCCTCATGAGTGGGAGCAGGTCGAGGTGATAGGCCTCTTCAGTCAAGTGCTGGAATACCCATTCAAGGGCAGAAATGGCTCGGTATGTCTCAAAAAGGTTGCGCGTGGTTCTGTGGAGGAGTGCCCAGTCTTGGGTCATGGAGAGCAGCCTCTTTCCATTCCGAAAGTCATCTGTGTTGCAGACAAAGCTGAGGATCAGTTCGAACATTTTTACGGGGTTGGGGTCAGGCGTCACGTTCATGAAGAAGTGAAGGGGGCGGCTTATGATGATAGTAAGTTGTGGGTGGACTTGTATTCACCCAGAATTTCTGGAGTGTTTTTCAAGTGAGTCTCCAGTTCCCAGGTGTTTTCTGCCATGCCGTAGCCTTTCCATTTTACCAGGAATCGGGTTCTTCAGCCCATCCTTTTGTGGGCTAAAATAGCCTTGACCTCATGTTCGAGTTCTCCCTCGATCAGCTCAGGGGGTGGAGGAAGAAGGTTTGGGCCATGTGTTTTGTTCTCCTTGAAACGTGAAAGAAGAGAGGCATGGAAGACTAGGTGGATCCTCCATTGCGAAGGAAGTTTCAGTTTTTAAGCATGCGAGGAGATTACCCGGGTGATGGGGAACAGTCCCTCACATTTTGAGGCGAGTTTTCTGGTTGGGTATCCCAATTTCAGGTTCTTTGAGTCCAGCCATACCTTTTCTCCCACCACAAATGGGCAGAAGCCTCATCCATTGCATCCGATCATAACTTGTCAGGATAGTTCATGTGCCACCAAAGCCTCTCACTGTATGTTTCCTAATTCAGCTATCCTCTGTTTGGTAGCCGGTACATTCATTTTTTTGTATGTCGTGGGGATGGCTTTGGGATGCATTCCCATCATTACATAAAATGGGGTGTTTTTGATTGCCAAGTGGTGTTTCTGGTTGTGTGTGAACTTGGCAGTAGTGAGGTGTTCTTTCCATTGTGATGGCTTGTTTGCACAGAAGATTCAGAGGTAGATCTCTAGCTCTTGATTGACTTGCTCTGTTTCCACATCAGTTTGTGGGTGATAGGCTGAGCTCATAGCCAATTTTATTCCCAGGAGCCTTCCTAATTCCTGGAATGCATTAGAGGCGAATCATGGGTCGTGATCAGATATGATTTTATCAGGGAGGCCAAATCTCTTAAACACATTATGCAGATGGAGGTCCACCACTCCCATGTATTGATGGTCTTGTTGCAAGGAATGAAAATCACCCCCTTAGTAAGACCATGGTCTACCATGACCATGATGGTGTCACATCCGTTGTTTATCAGTAGGTCAGTGATGAAATCCATTGTCACCAGCGTGAATGGTTGTGTTGCTTCTGATTTGATTGGTGATAGTGGTGGTGTCATGGGGTGCATGTTTACCTTCATTTGCTGACATGTGGCACATCCATCGACATAGTTCCAGATAAAGATGGTCATCCCAGGCCACCAGTAGTCTCTTTGTACTAATTCCAGCATCTGGAATCAGCTGGGGTGACCCGTAAGTGGATTATCGTGGTATTTTTCCATGATCTTCCTCCACAGTTCCTTGTCGTCCGGGACATAGCATTGGTCTTTAAAAAAGACCGTCCCATGATTCTCCATTCTCCAGTCTTCTACTGCCGACTTGATTGGTGGCATTCCTCCTTCTTTGATGGCCCTTACTATTTCCTTTAGTAGGTCATCACGCATCATACTTTCTGCTAGTAGGTCTTTTAATTCAGTGTCGATCGTCCATGTGAAGATCTCATCCTTTACGAGTGTGATGTCATCATTGTCATCATCGATCTCCAGTATGTGATCTCCCCGCCACGATAGTGCATCGGATTGTATCATCATCTTTCCTGGCACATGTACTAGTTGAAGGTTGAACTGCGATGGGAAGAGGCTCCATCTAGCCTGTCATTAGTTCAGTTTTTGTGCCGTCCTGAAGTACATAAGATTCTTGTGATCTGATAGGATCATGGTTGGATGTTCGGATCCCTGGAGGTAGTGTCTCCAAGTTTCCAGGGCCTGTATTATCCCCAGCAGTTCCCGATCATAGATCTCATAGTTCTGTTCAGTGGCTGTCAAGGAGTGCGAAATGTAGCCACAGTAATGCCAGTCTCCATTTGTGTCAGTTTGCTTCAGCACACCCCCCGTTGTGTATTTCGAGGCATCGCTTTCTACTACAAATGGCTTCTCGGTGTTTGGCATTAGTAGAACCAGTGCCTCGGAAAATTTCTGTTTTAGTGTTTCGAATGCCTCTTGGCATTCACTTGTCCAGTTAAAGGCCTGGTTCTTCTTTGTTAGGTCATTCAGTGGTTTTGTGACCATGGCGAAGTTGCTGATGAATCTTCGATAGAAGTTCCCGAATCCCAGAAATGATCTAACTCCTTTGATGTTGGTTGGGGGTGGCCAGTCCCTGATTCCGTTAAGTTTAGTTGGGTCCATGGCCAATTGGTTCAGTCACAGGATCAGTCCAAGGAATTCGACCTCTTGCATGTCGAATTTAGACTTTTCCAGTTTCAGGTAGAGGTCATTTGCCTTCAACCTTGCTAGAACCCTCCTCATTCTCTCCTCGTGCTCATTTTTGTCCTTTGAGAAGATCAAGATATCGTCCATATAGATCACCAGCGATTCTGCTAGTCAGCCAAGATCGGGTGAGGTAAGAGATCCGTTGGAGTTTTTGGTAGTTCGGTGGGACGTAGTCACATTCAATGGTGAGAGGTGACTCCTCTGCCCTGAATATTCCTATCATGGGTTCTCCCCAAACATAAGCAAATAATGCATCCATTCCATCATGATCTTCCTCCATGTTGATGCCCACAGCATCTAGTACAGGGATCTGTAGATTGATCATGGGATGGGTGTCCATTGATGTGTCTGTTGCCAGGTGTGATCCATCGTGATCAGGTTTGTCTCCAGTGCAAAGTCCTGTTGTGAGATGAACCGTCCTGAGCCTACTCTTCACGTGCTCAGCGGCAGCGAGGTGGGTTTCCCCGAAGGTCTCCCCAGCACTCCTTATAGATAGCCTCCCAAGAGTCGGGCTCAATGTTACTCTCGGTACAAGCAGCCCCTTGTCATCTATAGTAGGACTTTGCTTACCAAATGCAGTGCATGTCCATTCAATCATGGTTTGGATCTTCTTCATGAGAAACTTCTCAGTCTGCCTATCAGTGAGGGTTCCCTTTTCCCAGTCGATGATGGGGTTACGTCTCTGGAGCCAGGAGTATCCCAGGATCATCCTTTCCTTTCCTAGCCCTGTTATCAGCATTCTGATCTTCTCCTCCTTCCCTCTGATCTCCATGTTGATGTGAATGTAGTGTGAGATTGTTCTGTTCTTGTTAAGGGTCCCATCGACATTTTTGGCAAGGATTTTTCTGACGAGTGGGATCTTTTTCAGTCGGAGTTTCTCAATGACTCGGTGGTCGATGAATGTTTCACCTGCTCCTGAGTCGATCAGGGCAGGGACTTCGGCTTTTTTTGTCTCCTAGCAGATAGTAAACCGGAATGCGCATGGATTGGTGGCTCACATTTGCTACTAGTACAGAGGAGATGATGACTCTGGCGGGCTCTGCTGCCAACGCAGGCTGCTGCTTTAAAAACCCTCTGCTACCATGAGGTCTAGTACCTCTTCTTTTTCCTTCTCTTCTAGCTCGTTGATGAGTGCACGGATTTTCGTGTAATGGTCACAGGGTGTTTTCTTTGTCTCAGTCTTCTTTTCTTCTTTCACTGGTGGTTCCTTTCCTCCCTTATGGTCATTCACCCTGTGCCCTGCTTTATGGCAAATAAAACACTTCCCCTTTTTAATATGTTCGAGCCTCTCTGCATAAGAGAGGCATGTCGCATCTATTTCCATGGCATTAGGATCTTTTGAGGAGCTTCCCGCTCCTCCTCCTCCTCCTGCCTTACTGTATGTCCTTTCTTTAATTGCTTTGGCCCTTCTCAGATGCCCTTCTGCCCTTGCCATATGGGTATACCACCCTTCGATCATGTCCTGTGGATTTTCCATCCCAAAGACCTTGTCGAGGACTCGATTGTTGAGTCCATCGATAAAATATTCTATGAGGGTGGCATCTTCTTTGATTTTTGTGTGGTAAGTGAGGGTTTTGAATTGTGCGATATACTCATCTACCCCCTTTGCTTCTTGTGAGAGTGCTCTGAGTTGTGTCCGCGCATTTCCCACATCGTCGATTGGTGAGAATGCTGCATGTACCTTTGCAATAAACTCCTGGAATGTGTCCCAGGGTTTTGACTCGATATACCTCTCCTCCAAATAAGCCTGCTTCCATGGCCCGGCTGTCCCTCCATTCATGTAGGAGAGCATGAACAGGATCTTGTGGCGATCGTCAGGGAATGCGGTTGAGTTGGTGTTGACGTATGCTCTGCACTCAAGAAGGAACAGCATGGTTTTTGATCTGTCTCCAGAGTAATCGGTTGGTGCTCTCATTTTGATTTCTGCAGATCGAGCAGGGGTCATGGGTGCAGTGGGAATGGTGGGGGTGGACAGTGCTGCCATAGCTTCTCTTCATTGGGTTGGATATAATTGGATGGTTCTCATAAGAATTCTGTCATTGTCAAATGGGTGCTGCCTAGACTAAGGTTAGTCGGCAGAGTGTTGGCCAGCTTGACCTTTTGTTAGAGTCAAAGTTCCTAAATCAATCAAAGCTCGTAAGCAATGAAGTCAATCAAAGAGATTTCAAAGAATCACTGAAGCTCATAAGCGACAGCCATGAGGATGACTTATTCATTTTGTTAGAAACATAGAAAAGACCAGGTCAAGCTGGAACTTGACTGGTCATTGTATTGTTGTTTAAATACTAGAGGTACAGAATGAGTCGCATAGCACTAATAGAAAATGTTGGGACAATAACGTGGGAGTGTCTGCAACCTACTACAATAGCATAAGAGGGAAAGGGTGATTAAAGATGTATTGTTGCAAGACAAATAGGATTGTAAAACAATAGTGCTTTGTGCGATGAAGACAATAAGAACAATAGTGAGTAGATGATCATAGATTAATAGCATCGGGGCATACTTGAGGAGAACAATAGAGACAATAGAAAGAAAATTGATCCTCCCCCCTTCTCGTGCCATCTTGTAACACTCACTCCCTTTGGAGGGAGGCAATCGCTTATGCAACTTATCTTAAAAACAGATTCTCAACATGAGCAATCAAAGATCGAAAGGTAGCTGATGAAGTCTTCTGGGGAGAGAAGCCAGACATATCAGGCCTGCAGGAGTTCAGCAGGCTTTGTTGGGTTTTACAGCAGGACAGGAGAAACTCAAAACTTGATCTGAAATCATGCCAATTTATTTTTGTGGGAATGGCTGATGGTACTAAGGGATACAGGTACTACAATTCCCAGACACACCAAATCCTTACCTTTAGGAATGTGGTGTTCATGATAGAAGAGGATGATTCTAACATTGTAGAGGTAACTCATCCTGCGCCACTTGAGGGGGAGCATAAAACCAACACCAAGCAGCCTACGGGTGACAGTGGGAATGGCACCACATCAGATACAGATCACTCACTGGAAAAGGAAATACACCAATATCACCATCCCACATATCAGTTCCTCGGGAATGATTAAGCCACATCCTTGTGAAACCACTTGTCAACTACCAGTTACTTAATAACCTGAATGCACATGGACCAAAGGAATGGAAGTATTATGTGCCAACTATAGAAGAATCTGGCTACATCATGATTGATTATGCAATGATCAGGGCGACATCTGAGGATGACCCACTATCAGTGAAAGAAGCAAAAGGCAGATCAGATTGGCCAAAATGGAAGGAGGCAATGAACACCGAAATAATGCAGTTAACCAAATGAGGTACTTACAAATTGGTTGACTCTCCCCCCGATCACCAGTCAATTGCAAGCAAGTGGGTATATCACAACAAATGTGATCACATTGGAGAAATCACGAAGCACAAGGCTAGGCTTGTAGCGAAAGGATGTTCCCAAATCCTGGGAATGGATTTCGTGGAAACCTTCATGCTGGTTATGCAGCTGGAAATGTTCCAGCTATTAATAGTGCTCACAACAAATTAGGACTTGCAATTCACGTGGTTGATGTGGTGGGCACATACCTTGATGGAGTTTTGGAGGAGGTTATTTTCATGTTGCAACCACCAGAATATAATGACAGTAGCAGGTGCATGTGGCAACTCTTAAAACCTCTCTATGGATTGAAACAGGTGGGATGGGCCTGGAACGATGAGCTCAACCAAACATTTCTCAAAATGAACTTTATGCGGCTTTTCTCAGATCAATGCATCTATATCAGGCACACCGATCATGATCTTCTAATCACATCAGTTCATATCGACGACATGACAATCCTAGGATCAGATATTGATGCCATCACAGAAATGAAAGCCAAATTGAGGAAGTACTTTACAATCATGGATTTTGGAGAGGCAAAGCAAATTGTGGGACTAGAATTAGAGAGGGACTTGGAAAGGGCCACTCTCCAAATTATGCAAGCCCAATATATCAAGAGCGTCCTGGAGAAGTTTGAAATGTCAGATTCACACCCTGTCAGCACACCACTGGACCCTAACATCAAATTGATCAAAACCCCTGAAGAGCATCATGATATCGGAGCACAATCGGATCACTCATGTACATGGCAATAGGAACATGACCTGACATCTCATTTGCAGTCCAAATACTTAGTCAATTCATGAGCAACCCTGGACCCACCCATTGGACTGCTGTCAACTGCATTTTCTGGTATCTCAATGGCACTCGCAAACTTGGGATCATTTACTGACAAGAAGGAGAAGTTGAACCCCTCGCTTATTCGGATGCTGATTGGGGATCAAACATAAATAATTGAAAATCTATCTCTGGATATATCTTCCAGATGACTAGCAGTCCAATTTCTTGGCAATCAAAGAAGCAGCCAACAATTGCATTATCATCTATGGAAGCCGAGTACATTGCAGAAAGTCTAGCAATGTGCCAAGCAATCTGGTTAAAAACCCTTACTGCCAAACTCAGCATTCCCTACTCTGGACACACCATCCTCAAGGTGGATAACCAAGGCATGATTGCTTATTTTCACAACACCATCAATCATGGTTGCACCAAACACATCGACATCCAACACCATTTCATACATGAGAAACTCATTTCCAATGAAATTGTTAGGAAACAGTCTCCTAACATGCCTATTACCTAATAATATTGTTATTTTATTTTATTTTATTTTATTTTACTTCACAAAAATATGCTATCAAATGCCTATAAATGCTTTATTTGTTAGCATGGGAATTTTGTATTTACACACATCAATATGTACATGCATGTACATGTGCATCGGTAGCAACATACTACAATACATATATGTAACATAGTATATAACCATAAAATAAATACTAGGAGACCTCAGTTGAGTTCTCTTAGGTATTCCATCCACAATAGTGGTGCAAAACACCTATTTCAGCCAACTAATGTATTTTTAACCCATCACATCAAATCCATCAAACTCCCCCATCACCTGCACATGCTCCGCTGCACAGTCCAACTAGCAGAACATTGGGTGTCACCCTAACAGAAGAACTCAACTACCCCATCAGTGCACCTTCTCTTACATGCACATATGTCATTTGTCTCAGTGTGCCACAACCGCTTACTCATTATTTCAGCAAGAGCCGGAATTAATTGTATATACATATTTACCTTGCTTTCGTAAGCTGACGCCAGGCCTCACCTTACATTGTGACCACCAGTGATCGAAAGGCAGCACTTGTCATTAGGACAGCTGCAACCAGACAACCGATTGGATCTGGTTTAGCTGAGATTTACATTACTCAATTTGGATGACTATTTTAGGTAATTACTAGCTAAATTCAGTAATAACCCAGAGATCAGGCACTGTTGGAAGGGTTATTGATCTGAAGTGCCCAAGTGTTGACAAATAGCCGAAATCATGTGTTTTGCCATGTTTGGTACCCGAATAGCTGGGTCACGTGACTCGAAATTTTGCAAAAGAATTCTGCAGCCAAATCTTGCCAAAGAAGTGACTCATCACAGATTACATCATCATGTCAGAACAAGCAACTTCGAATCCTGGTCACCATCCTGTTCCCATGCCAGCTCTAGAAGCCAAAATTGATGCTCTAACAGCACAAATGTCTCAATTAGTGTCAGTATTAGCAGCCTCACAGCCCAAACAAGCAGAAACAAAAGCAGAGACAGTAGAAGATAAAGATGATGAGATGTAGGAGATGGTGGAGCAGATGTTTCAGGAGGGTGAACATGCAGAGGAGAGGTCTGAGAGTGGAAAAATGTGTTTACCTAAATACATGCCCCTGCAAATATTTGATGGTACCATGGAGAACACAAAATCCTTCATCAGCTCTATAGTGTTGTATATGCATGGGAGAAAACCTGAATTTCATATGACTGAGTCTAGGATTATGTTTGCTATCTCATACATTCTGGGAGGGAAAGCACAGTTCTGGAGAAATGAAGCCATTAATCAAATTGCTGTGGGATATAAACTGTTTTCAACTTTCAGGGAATTTTTGGAGAGGTTGGAGGCACAGTTTGGACACCCTAACCCAAAGGCAACAGCGAATGCATAATTAAAAACTATGCGCCAAGGTTCTCTGACTGCAGATGAATTTATTTTGCAGTTCAAGGCAGAAGTGTCACAAACTGATATGGGAGAAGCAGCGTTGGTAGAATATTTGAAGGCAGGATTAAATCCCTCTTTATTCAAGTCTATCTATTGACTACCTTCTATGCCAGAGAGGTTGGATGAGTGGTATAATTGGGCAATGCATCTTGATCAGCAATATTGACAGGAACAGGTGGAATCAAAATTGATGTATGGGAATGCCAGATTTGGAAAGTCATCAGGAGGAAAGTCCAAGAAAGGAAGGACACATCAGGTACAAACTCCGAGGGCACAGCTACTGGCCATGGCAGTGACACCTATTGTTAAGGAGTCAGCAGCATTGATGGATGTGATGGATGTTGATCGAGTAGGGAGATGAGCCCCACTTAAATGTTTTAATTGTGGGCAATTAGGGCATATGGCTTGAAATTGTAGGCAGAAAATGAAGATTAGGGAAGCGACAATCGAGGAAGTAAAGTTGGAGGAAGAATTTTGTGGAAGAGTCCCAGTGAAGGTTTCCCCATTGGTGACCCAGAATGAATATAATGTATTAGTATCCGAGGAAACCCAGAGTAAACCTGAAAGAGAAATTGAAGAGTATGACCATCATCATTTATGCAACAAAGAAAAATGCCCAACCTTACATATTTCTGAAGACCCCTAAATTTTTTATTTGCTCAGTGTGGTGATAGGTCCACTATGCACTATAAGCTCTGGAGAAGCTTTCCACTCATATTGACACATTATGACATGCACCCAAAATTACTACGAATGCCACAAAATCGACGTTGAATCATTTTTGCACTATTTTGCACTATTTCGGATGACTTAAAACTATTTTGAACACTTTCGAATTATTTCATGACACTTCGAGTGACTTCGCAGTATTTCGAACAACTTCGACCACTGTATAGCTGTCATGAAACACTCTTGATACATGCTGCACAACCAGAACAGGTTATTCCATTGCATATCCAGCACTACCAGACATGAGGAGAGACTACAAAAGAATTAGGATGCGATAATAGCATCTTTTATGTTTTGATGATATATTGCAGCAAAAGATAAGTACTTTTACCATATGGGGACATGTATGTTTCAATTATTTATCATTTCTCATTTATTTTTGATCTACAAAGCCCTCACTGTATGATATATCACCTCATGTTTTTACACATGTTTTACTTCCCTTTTCAGTACTGTCTCTTCAAAAACTGTATATAAACTTGTACTAGTTACTTGGAAAAACAGAGAACTAGTTACCCTCTCCACTATAGTTGGATTGAAGAGCAGTTCTCTTGAGTCTTACCTCACGTCATATCTCTGAAATTCTGCAAAATATCACAAACTTCCTCGAACTTTCATATTCACTCTCAACTCATCATCACCTATTGTCACTAAAAACCCAGCTCTTAACTGCTATATTCATTTGTCAAAACATATCGACACCAGTCGAACATCTTCGAACCCCCTTGAACTCACCCAAACAACTTTGAACCCATTCAAATCTATTTCAAACTACTTCGCATATCTTCAGACCAATTTTGAACATCTTTGAACATCTTTGTACACTTTAAAAAGGCTATTCATCACATCCTTACCATTTTGCATTACTAAAACAACATTTTGGTATTAGTGGTGATATTTAGTACTGACTCGCACCCTTCCTCTAGCCTGAGTTATACTACATAAGGCTTTTAACAGGTTTTTGCTAGGTTTCCAGGCCAAGTATCATCATTTTGCAGCCCACCATAAGGGGTTTCTAAATCATTTTATTGCCTAATCCACCTCAAATCTCTCGGCTTAGGCCAACACAAGCTCAAAACCTTAGAATCAAGACTCGCCAGGCCTTTGAATCTCTCGAACAATTGGGGGATATCCTAATACCTGTCTCTGACACTGAATCCACACATTGTCATCTGTTTCCTTCACCTATTTCCTCATCTACAACTTCGTCTTCCTCTTCTTCCTCATCCTCTACTACATCATTCATTACTCCAGCTACTTTGACACATCTACCATCCTTCGCTCAGGTTTTAACTCCTTGAATCGGTACATCTATGGCCACCCAAGCAACAATGCCAGCTTGAGGACATTCCACAGCACCTAAATTCGACCCTACCCAACCTCGAGAGCTATGTCAATACTTTAACGAGCTCAAAATACTTTTCATCGACTGTAATGTTATGGATCCCAAACTTATGAAGAAGCATGCCTGTCAATATGTCGATATTGATACATCTGAACTTTGGGAATCAATTCCTGAATACGAAACTGGCACTTCATTTCATGATTTTTGCATCACAATCCACAGACTATATCCTGGTTCTGAAGACAATCGAAAATGGTCAATTTCAGACATGGACAAACTCGTTGGTGAACAACTTCGGATGGGTATCTATAATGTGAGCAATTTAGGATTATATTACAGGTCTTTCTACAACATTATGAAGTTCCTACTTTCTAAAGGCCGAATTTTGGAGGCAGAACAAAGTAGAGCATTCGTTCGAGGTTTTCAACCGGGTTTATGGTCACAAATTGCACGATGACTCGAACTTAAATTTCCTGACCACTATCTGGATGATGCCTACCCACTTGATGACATTCACATGGCAATGAAATTTGTTTTAGCAGGGTCAATTAGCTCGAATTCAGCATCATTATAGTCTTCAGAAACATCAGCACTGACTTCGACATCGTTGACACAGATCAAATCAGAAGATTTATTGGCGATCCTAGAAAAATTTGCAACCACACTCATCATGGCTTTAGCAGGTTCGAAATCCACTAATCTTCCTCGAACTAACAGTGGATTTTGCTCGGACCAGCTCGAAAATCTAGCTTGTGTCTTTTGTGGACTCACCAGTCATTTCATTAGCGACTGCTTGGTTTGCCAAGCCTATATCAATGAAGGAAAGTGTAAAAAGAACAATGAAGGAAAAATCGTGCTTCCAAATGGATGGTTCACCCCTCAAAACATTCCTGGTCACTTTATCAAAGACAGAATCGACAAATGGACTCGACGAAATCCTTCGAACACAACTGCATCGTTGCTCATGTACAACATCGCATCCTCAACGGCTACTTCGACAGCACCTAGGGGCATCTACCAGGTTTCCGAACAATCTGTGACACTCAAAGATCACATCACAAAACTCGAACAAGAGATATATTGCAAAGTGGCAGGACCTTTGCTAAAGCTAATTCGAGCATACCAACAGTCCCCGTCTCTCAACCTTCAGTTTCCCCAAACACTGTGGCAGTCAAACAATCGACTCCACATGTACCAGCATCAACCCATCTCATCCATGGCAAAAAACCTACCAACCTTGACTTCAGCATCATCTTCGACTTCGGAAACAACTTCACAGCCTGTTATTCATCCTTACACCGCTACAAAAGAAAATTCATACCTACCACCACACGAACGAAACTTTGGATCAACTGCGAAAGGTAAAGGCAAAGATGGTCCTTCGTACCATACCCAAGCACCAATTCAAAAGGATAAAATCACGGAAGATGTTTTCACTCATTCAATGAAGACACTGATTATCACACTAATGCCCGAGGAATTGCTGTCTGTATCAGCTGAAGTTCATACAAAATGGAAGGAACAGGTCACTCCACGTCGAATTCAGCAGTACGAAGGAAATAATGCCACGAATCTGCTCAACAATGAAATTTTTGTAATTGATGATCTATTCGAAACTTATATTAACAATCTTCGACCTGGTGATATTCCCAAACCCTTCATCGCAGTGAAGGAATTCCATTTGATTAGATTGATTATTATGAATGTAAATGGAAGGAATCCAGTCGAAAGTGTCATAGACCCCAGCTCTTCAATTATTGCAATGTCCGAAGAAGTTTGCCATGACCTTGGCCTTGCTTACGATCCTTCAATCCACATCCCACTCCAATCGGCTAATGGCAGCATTGATGAAAGTTTGGGTTTAGCATGAAATGTGCCTTGTGAAGTGGGGAGTATCATGCTGTTCATGCAAATTCACATAATTTGCAACCCAGCCTACGATATCTTACTTGGTCGACCATTCGATGTGCTGACCGAAAGCACCATTAAAAACTACAGGAACGAGGCTCAGACAATCATGATATACGATCATAATTTGACATGATCGTGCACAATCCCCACAATTCCCTGTTCTAATCACTGTCGAAAGGATTTTCACAACTAGAGGAAGAAATTTTGGACATTGACCAGTGCGCTTTTGTTATCTCATTTGATCCCTCTAATTTATCTATCAATATCGAATGCACTGTGAATATTCCAGATATGGAGTCCTCAAACTCCTCGAAATCCATTTCTTATTCTTCGATCCTTGCAAATTTATATTTAACAGCCAGTCACCAATATGAAACATATTTATTGACCTCGATGGCAATGTCTACGCCTTCTACGCCTATCATCGATTCCTCATATCTGATTTTCACGGCTTCGAAAAAGAAATACAAACCTATCGCACAAAAAATTCACCCAGTTATTACCGAGCTACCTGACCAATTTCACATTATTCGAACAATTACTGGTGACCCTCTCAAAAACATGCCAAAATTAAATCCTCATCCACCATTGTTTATCCCCACTTCACGATATACACTCGAATGTAAAGCTGTTATCGACAAAAATCATCCTGGTGATTTCCTATGGCCAGAAGAATGAAAACTTATGCACGATTTTATTTAAAATCAGGAAACAGCTTTTGCATGGACAGAACAAGAGCGAGGAAGCTTTCGCTCTGACTTTTTTCCTCCTATAGAGTTCCCTGTTGTTCCTCACACTCCATGGATTGAGCAAAACATTCCCATACCTCCAGGTTTGTACGAACAGATATGCGAGATGCTGAAAAAGAAGATAGAAGTGGGAGTATATGAACCATAGAACTCTTCGTACTGATCACGATGGTTTTGCATTGCAAAAAAGGACACGAACTCGCTTCGAATTGTCCACAGTCTCAAACTGCTTAACCAAGTAACGATCCAGCACTCAGGCATCATACCGATACCTGAACATTTAGCAGAACAATTCAGGGGACGATCATGCAGAGGAATGTTGGATCTCTATGTGGCATTCGACGAAAGGAAAGTCGCAGAATCATCTCGCGATCTGACAATGTTTCAGACACCATTCAGAGCACTTTGCATTGTTACCCTACCCATGGGTTGGACAAATTCTGTCCCTATCTTACACGATGACATGACATTTATTCTACAGCCTAAAATTCCTCATATCACCATCCCTTACATCGATGACACACTGGTTAAGGGTCCAAAATCAGAATATAGAATGATCGGTGGATCCTATGAAATGATTCCCAAGAATCCAGCTATTCAACGCTTTGTCTGGGAGCATTTCAAAAATTTAAATCAGATAGTCCAGCGCATGAAGTATTGTGGAGGAACATTTTCAGGTCGTATGGCCGACCCTACTTGAATCACAGCTGTTAGCAAGTGGGGACCATGTCGAAGCCTTACCAAAGTTAAAGCATTCCTAGGAACCATTGGAGTTTGTTGTATCTTTATTCGAAATTTTGCTCAATGAGCTGCAGCACTGATCCAACTCACTCGAAAAGACGTACCTTTCAAATTTGGAGCAGAACAAATAGCAGCCCAAGAATATTTGAAAGAAGCTCTAATTAATTCCCCAGCAATTCGAGCTATCGATTACTAATCTTCAGCTCTGGTAATCCTATCAGTCGACACTTCAAACATCGCTATTGTTTTCTTTCTCACTCAATGCGATCCTGAAAACCCTCAAAAATGATATTATAGTTGATTCGGATCGATTATGCTTAACAACCGTGAATCCCAATTTTTGCAGCCAAAACTCGAACTTTACAGTCTATATCGCGCTCTCGGAGCACTATGATTGTACCTAATAGGAGTTCAAAGCCTTATCATTGAAGTCGATGCATGATATATTAAAGGCAGGCTCTCTAATCCTGATATCGCACCTAGCGCTAGCATCAATCGATGGATCGTATCCATTCTAACTTTTCACTTTACATTAGTCCACATTGCAGGGACACACCATGGTTCTGATGGACTTTTGAGATGCCCCCCACAAGACAAAGATGTTCAGCTCGACAATGAAGATAATTTCGGAGACTGGATCGACCACCTTCACAGTTTTATACATCAAATAAATCCTATTACAACCCAACCATTTACTTCGCATCGAACTTTGACCTTCTCCCTCTCTTCAAATTTCAGTAAGGGGGAGGATCTCACCTATAACGATGTCCCACGATCGAATAATGCAAAAACGAATGACGAGAGGTTACTTCGTGTTCAAAAATGATTACATGACTTGGTGCAACCCCCTGATATATCAGATGCAGAATACACTACCTTTGTTTGATATTGCACTGAATTCTTCTTAGACTCGGGCAAACTATGGAGAAAAGACTCCCAAGGAGCTCACAAAATCATTGCTCCTCCAGAACATCATCTCAAAATCATTCGTGCAGCTCACGACGACATCAGACACAAAATGGTTTTCGCTACTAAATCAGTTATCGCCCTTCGATTTTGGTGGCCAAACATGAAATCTGACATCGCATGGTATATTTGAACCTGCTACCTATGCCAAATTCGACAAACGTGAAATGTTCTAATTCTGCCCACAGTTGCCACTCCAGCACCCCTCTTTGGCAAAGTCTATATCAACATGATGCAAATGCCACCTTCAAACAGATTCAAATACATCGCACAAGGTCGATGCTTACTAACAACCTATCCAGAATGGCAAAAACTTCAATGCAAAAAAGCCACGTCTCTGGGCGATTGAATCTTCGAAGACATTATTTGTTGATGGGGCTTGCTATACAAAATCATAACTGACAATGGCACTGTGTTTATCGCAGCTATGGAATATCTTGTGAAATGATATCATATTAACCATATTCGAATTAGTGGTTGTAATTTGCATGCCAATGGACTCATCAAATGAGCCCATTTCGATGATTGACAATCATTATTTAAAGCTGTCGATGGAGAACAAGCAAAATGGTCAGCAGGGGCACACTCAGTATTTTGGGCAGAATGAGTCACAGTTCATAAATGCATAGGTTGTTCTCCTTACTTCGCAGTTACAGAAGCACATCCTCTAATACCCCTCAACATCTCCAAAGCAACATACTTGCAACTGCCACCCGATTCAATTTTATCGACAACCAATCTTATAGCCCAACGAGCCATAGCACTACAAAAATGATCTAACAACCTCGAATTGTTATATTTGAAGGTCTACGCATCCCAAATCGAAGCTGCAAAATGCTTTGAACTTGCTCATGAACATATAATGCGCGACTACAACTTTGCGAAAGGAGATTTAGTGCTACTTCGAAACACACAAATTGAGAAGTCCCTCAATCACAAGATGAAACTCTGATATGTCGGCCCTCTTATCATTATCAAACAAAATTATGGGGGGGTTTATATTCTCTGCGAACTCGATGGGTCAGTACTACATAGACCTATTGCCACATTTTGACTGCTACCATACCTCGCTTGAAAATCAATTTTCCTACCTCCGAAATTCCTCGATATCGACTCCAAGTGCCTCAAACAATTTCGAACAAGTTCGAACTTCAATGAAGATACCTTCGAAGATTTTCAGGACGTCAAAAACAAATAAATTAATTGGAAAACTGGGAAGGTACACATGACTCATTGTCCTAAAGAATGTAATGTGTATGGGAGGAAAGTAAAAAAGGAGAAGAAGGAAAAGACAGAGAAAGAATGTCCGAGAAAGTATTTTGTTATGATGGAGGAAGTGGAGGATGAGGATATGCCAAATGGAGAAGTTCCAGTCATGACCAGTAAGGAAGAACAGAAGCAAATGTTTAAGGAAATTTGTGGAGGACAGTCATGGGATAAAAATGTGGAGAAAGTGGAGAAGCCAGTGGAGGAGTGGGTACCAAAAGCCTACCATAAATATTTGTCAGTTTTTCAGAAGAAGGAATCAGAGCGGATGCCAGTGTGAAAGCCATGGGATCATGCTATTGAGATGAAGCCAGGATTTGTGCCAAAGAAGTCAAAAGTCTACCCGTTATCTCTGAAGGAACAAGAAGAAGTGGATGCATTCTTTAATGAACAGTTGTGCAAGGGATACATATGACCTTCGAAATCACTGCAGACATCACCAGTATTCTTTGTACCAAAAACAGATCAGAGGAAGAGGATGTGTACAGATTATAGGTATTTGAATGAGTGGACAGTAAAGAATGTGTACCCTTTGCCATTGATCTCAGAGATAATTAACAAGGTGGGAAAGGTCAAGGTCTTTACAAAATTGGATTTATGCTGGGGGTACAACAATGTATGAATAAAGAAAGGAGATGAGTGGAAGGCTGCATTTGCCATGCGTCAAGGATCCTTCGAGCTGCTTGTCATGTTTTTTGGGATGACCAATAGTCCCCAAACTTTCCAAAATATGATAAACGACATTTTCAAGGATGTGATAGACAAAGGCATGGTAATAATATTCATTGACAATATTTTGATATTTATGGAGGATGAAGAAAATCATGAGGCAATAGTACAGAAGGTGTTGAAGAGATTGGCAGAGAATGATCTATTGGTTAAACTGGAGAAATGTGTGTTTGGAGCAAGCGAGTTCGAGTTCTTGGGATTAAAGATTGGTCCTGATGGAATCAAGATGGATCCTATCAAAGTACAGGCAATTGTTCATTGGCCCATGCCTACCCATATCAAAAAAGTTCAGGCTTTCTTGGCTCACCAATTTTTATGGTCGCTTTGTTCATAATTTTTCCAAAATTGCCACACCATTACACAACCTTATGTGAAAGGGAGTAGTGTGGAGATGTGGAGAACAACAGCAGACAGCATTTGAGGAGTTGAAGAGGAACTTTGTAGAAGAACCAATATTAGCCCCAGTAGATTTCATGCGTCCCTTATGAGTGGAATCAGATGCATCAGATTTTGCTACTGGAGCAGCATTATCAATGTTATGTGAAGATGACAAATGGCATCCTTGTGCATATTTGTCTCAAGGGTTGAATGATGTGGAGAGGAATTATGATGTGCATGATAAAGAGATGTTGGGAATAATATGAGCATTGGAGGCATGGAGACATTATGTGGAGGGATGTATGCATCAGATTGAGATCTGGACAGATCATCAGAATCTGCAGTACTTCATGTCCACGAAAAAGCTTAACCATCGACAAGCGCATTGGGCATTATTCCTATCACATTTTAATTTTCACTTAGTCCACAAAGTGGGAAGCTTGATGAGGAAAGCACATGCATTATCCAGATGTACAAATCATAAAAGGGGAGTAGAGGAGGACAATAAAAATATTACCCTACTCAAACCTGAATACTTTTATATTTGTGCTATGCATCAAGGGCATCTATTGGTGGATAGCTCAGAGATGGAAATGTTGTCTAAAATTATACAATGTTCAGAGATGGATGATGAAGTAGTGGAAGCTGTGAAAGCATCGAGGGGAGAGAAGAAAGGTCATATTAAAGCAGATGAATGGGTTGAAGAACAAGGGTTAGTGTTGTTCTAAGGAAAGGTGTATATACCGAAGGATCAAGATTTATGAAGGGAAATTGTACAGTTACATCATAATATGCCAGCTGCTAGACATCCAGGAAGATGGAAGACATTGGAGTTGGTGATGAGAAATTATTGGTGGCCTGGAATTTCAAAGTATGTGTTGGGGTATGTGGATGGGTGTGATACATGCATGAGGGGGAAGAAATTTCCAGAAAAGCCTGCAGGGAAATTAATGCTGAACCCTATACGTAAAGCACCATGGAAAAATATATCTGTGAACTTTATCACAGGATTACCTGAAGCTCAAGGATATGATGCAATATTTGTAGTATGCAACTGCTTCACAAAAGAAGTCCATATTATTCCTACTATGGCAGAGATCTCATCATTGGGCTTGGCATGCCTCTATATAAATCAGGTATGGCAGTTACATGGATTACCTGATATGGTTATCTCCAATCCTGGATCACAATTTGCTTTTGCATTTATGTGAGAGTTAAATAACATATTGGGGATTCAAACCAAATTATCTACGGCATATCACCCACAAACTGATGGGCAGACAGAGAGAATGAATCAGGAGTTGGAGCAGTACCTATGCATGTTTGTCAATTACTGACAAACTGACTGGCCTGAATGGTTGGCAATTGCAGAATTTTCCCACAATAATAAATTCCATTCAGCTACTCGCATATCACCCTTCTTTGCTAATTATGGGTGTCATCCCAGAATGGGAGTAGAACCTCGAAGGGAAGTCAAGGTACAGTCAGTGGAGGACTTTGTATCAAAAATGTGAAAGGTGCAGGAGGAAGCAGAGGCAGCATTGATGAAAGCACATGATGACATGATGCGACATGTGGATCGTACTTGAGCTGTTGCTCCAGAGTACAAAGTTGGTGACTTGGTATGGCTAAGTACCAAGGATCTAAATATTCCATGACCTTCAAAAAAGCTTATGGAGAAGCAAGTTGGCCCATATTCAATTTCTAAAATAATTTCACCCAATGTGGTAATGTTAAAATTACCTCAGTCATTCAAGATTGATTCTGAGCTTAACATTTCCCGTTTACGCCCTTACCACCCACCCACTATTCCAGGTCAACAAACTACTCCACAGCCTCCAATAATGGTAGAAGGTGCTCCAGAATATATTGTGGAAGAGGTTTTGGACTCTCGTCTTCAACAAAATAAATTGGAGTTCTTAATCAAGTAGAAGAATTACACCAATGAAAATAATTCATGGGAGCCAGAAGAAAATTGTAAGCAAGCATGCAAGGCAATTGCCCAATTCTTTAAATGTAATCCAAATGCTCTGCATTGCATTGCTAGGATGGTGTATGAAGAGATGAAGTTCAGGCCTTACCAGAATTTCACAGAGGGGACAGATACAATATTTTCTCACCTGGAAGTCGAGTTCTAAAAGGGGGGTAATGTTAGGAAACAGTCTCCTAACATGCCTATTACATAATACTATTTTTATTTTATTTTATTTCATTTTATTTCACCAAAATATGCTGCAAAATGCCTATATATGCATTATTTGTCAGTGTGGGAATTCTTTATTTACATGCATAATATGTACGCGCATGTATGCGCATTTGTGCGCACATCTGTAATAACATACTACAATATGTGTAACATAGTATATAACTCTAAAATAAATACTAGGAGACCTTAGTTGTGTTCTCTTAGGTATTCCATCCACATTAGTGGTGTGAAAGGCCTAATTCAGCCAACTGTTCTATTTTTAACCCCTTGCATCAAATCCATCAAATCCCCCCATCACGTGCACGTGCCCCACCACCTTCTTGTAGGAGAACCCACACGGTCCAGCTAGCAGATTAGTAGGTGTCACCCTAACACCTGCCCCCTCACATTTGAACACTAATCTATCAACAGATATGTTAGAGATCTCAACATCAGAATGTGGCATCAAAATTGACACATCTGCCTTACTCTCAATAATTTCTCTGGCCATCTTATCTGCTACAAACCTCAGAACATTCAGCTGGTTTATTTTGAGCCAAACATGACATCATTTATCCAACTGCTGGATGCCAGAATTATTCACTGCTTCAAAGCTCATTACCAGTGGGAGTTCTGCCTTTGCACTATTGAAAAGGATGACCTTGGAGAACATGACATTTATAAGATTAACTTGCTTGAAGGAATGCTTATGGCAAGGGAAGCATGGAAGCAGGTGGACAACACAACAATCCAGCACTGCTGGAACCATGCTAAGATTCAAGGGTGTGCATTGACTCATAATGATGGGGGTGATAAGTCACTTTTTTTGCAGAGAGGTTTTAAATGATGATAGGTCCACTTTGCACTTCAAGGTCTGGAGACTTCCAAATGTATTGACACATCATGACACATGCTCCCAACCCTTAAAAACCCTTACAAACCTCACAAAACCACTCCAAAATGATTTTGCAACACTTTGAATGAGTTTGAATGACTTTGCAGCACTTTGAATGATGTCGGCCACCATATGACTATTTCACCACCCTTCCGATAGATGCAGCACACCCAGCACAAATTAATGTGTCACATATCGAGCACCACTGGACACGAGGGGATACAACAAAGGACTTTTAGGATGTGATTATGGTGCTTTGGTGTTTCAATGATATATCGAAATAATAGGACAAGTACTTTTGATACATTGCGATTCTATACATTTCACTTATCATTATTTATTATTTATTTTATGATTTGCAAAGTTCTTTATTGCTGTGCATATTGCCTCATGTTCTTCACATGTTTTATTTCCTTTCAAGTACCATCCCTTCAAAATGTATATAGACTTGTACTAGTTACTTAGAAGAACAGAGAAAAAGTTCTCCTCTCCCATTAATTGTCTGATTTAAGAGCCATTCTCTTGAGTCCAAGCCTCACATCATAATTCTAAGTTTTGCGAATCATTGCAAACTTCTTTGAACTCTCATACTAGCCTCTCAAAACTATTGCCTATCATCTGTTGTCTCTTGAAAACCTCCCCAATTCTCTATATTCATTCCTTGATATCCCTTAAAACCATCCACCTTTCTTACAAACCCCTGTAACATCCTCGAACATCTTTTAACATTCTCAAACTCCTTTGAACATCCTCAAACCTCATTTGTAGCCCTTCGAAAATATATGTATGCTCTTAAAACCATTCACAACCTTTCTCACTACTTTGTACTCTCTCTACAATCCTTGGGTAACAGTGGTGATCTTTAGTAGCACCTCACACCCTTCCTTTAGCCTGTGTAACACTTCTTAGACCTTTGGCAGGTTTTAGTTTGGTTTCCAGATCAAGTATTATTATTTTGGAGCCCACCATGAGAAGTTTTTAAACCATTTCATCACCTAATCCATCTCAAATCTCCCAGCTTAGGCCAACTCAAGCTAGAAATCTTCGAATCGAGACTCACCACACCTTCAAATCTCTTGAACAAGCGGGAGATATTTTAATGCCAGTCTCTGAAGCAGAGTTTACTCATTGTCAACTATTTTCTTCACCTATATCTTTGTCTTTAACATTATCTTCTTCTTTGTCCTCATTGTCTACCTCTTCATTCATTCTTCCAATGACGTTGACACCTCTACTATTCTTCACCCAAGTCTTAACTCCCACCCCAAGTATCATCACATCCATGACTACACAAGTGACTATGCCAGCTCATGGTCATTCTACAGCTCTGAAATTCAATCCCACCCAGCCTCGAGAGCTTCGTTGATACTTTAATAAGCTCAAAATACTTTTTATAGACTGCAATATCACAAATTAGAAGTCATGAAGAAGCACACCTGCCAATATGTTGACATCAACATCTCAGAAGTTTGGGAATCAATTCCAGAATATGAAACCAGCACTTCATTTTAGGATTTTCACATCACAATTCACAGATTATACCCTGGTTCTGAAGACGACTGCAAATGGTCAATTTTGGACATGGACAAACTCATTGGTGAACAACTTTGCATGGTGATTTTTAATGCAAGCGATTTAGGCTTGTATTATCGATCATTCTACAACATCACAAAGTTTCTTCACACTAAAGGCTGAATTTCAGAAGCTGAACAAAGCACAGCATTCATTTGTGGTTTCCAGCCAGGCTTACAGTCATGAATTGTATGATGACTCAAACTTAAATTTCCTGACCAATATCCAGATGATGCCTATCCACTCAACGACATTCACACAACAGCAAAGTTCATTTTAGCAGGATCAATCAGTTTAGACTTGACATCATTACATGGTTCAAACTCTTCAGTGAATTTGGCATTACCATCAACTTCAACATCTTGGATACAGAGCAAATCAGAAGACTTATCAGCAATCCTTAAAAATTTGCAACTACACTTGTCACAGCTTTGACAGGTTCTAAACCTACCAATACCCATTGACCTAACAGTGGATTTCATTTGGACCAGCTCGAAAATTTAGTTTGTGTCTTCTGTGGACTTACTGGTCATTTTATTAGCGAGGGTTTGGTTTGCCAGTCATATATCAATGAAGGAAAGTGTAAAAAGAACATTGAAGGGAAAATCATTCTTCCAAATGGATGATTCACTCCCCGAAACATCCATGGTTGTTTCATCAAGGACAGAATTAACAAATTGACTCAATGAAACCCCCCCATCTACCACTACACCTTTGCTAATGTATAATATTGCACCTTCGACAAGTTGTTCAACACCATCCAGAGGTGTTTACCAAATTTCTGACCTATCCACAACAGCTGAAGATTGTATCGCAAAGCTCAAACAAGAGCTATATGCTTTGCAAAGTGATAGACCCTTTGCATTTGCTGGGGTGCTGGAGCTCTCACAGGATGACTCAGAAGAGGTTTGAAGAGGTCACTCGAAGATGGGGCAAAATTGTATAAGTGGAGACCAGAACTCAAAGGAAATTAGTCACAATGCCTGCCAACAGAAATTAGAGTAACATACAATACTTCCAGAATGTCATCAAATTCAAAACCTCAGTTTTGAATGGATGGGCAGGGTTAATGTGGGTGAACTGAGCAGTTATTTTGAGGCCACTTAAATTGTCCTGCAGAGGCAGAACATCCTTGATGATTGCATGACAACCCTTCATTGGATGCTTGACCTTGCAGACAACAACTTCCATTTTGATCCATGGTACACTCTGATGTGAATGGATGGGTTGGATGGGCAATGGCAGATCTGCTGATGTGCTGCTTGATGTAGACTGTTGCATTGCAAATGTGAGTGGCGGTGATGATACTCAACCTGGAAACCTAGCAAAAACCTGTTAAAAGCCTTATGTAGTATAACTCAGGCTAGAGGAAGGGTGTGAGTCAGTACTAAATATCACTGCTAATACAAAAATGTTGTTTTAGTGATGCGAAATGGTAAGGATGTGACAAATAGCCTTTTTAAAGCATACAAAGATGTTCGAAGATGTTCGAAATTGGTCTGAAGACATGCGAAGTAGTTTGAAATAGATTTGAATGGGTTCAAAGTTGTTTGGGTGAGTTCGAGGGGGTTCGAAGGTGTTCGACTGGTGTCGATATGTTTTGACAAATGAATATAGCAGTTACGAGCTGGTTTTTTAGTGACGATAGGCGATGACGAGTTGAGAACAAATATGAAAGTTTGAGGGAGTTTGCGATATTTTGCAGAACTTCAGAGATACAACATGAGGTAAGACTCAAGAGAACTGCTCTTAAATCCGACTATAGTGGAGAGGGTAACTAGTTCTCTGTTTTTCCAAGTAACTAGTACAAGTTTATATACAGTTTTGAAGAGATAGTACTGAAAAGGGAAGTAAAACATGTGTAAAACATGAGGCAATATATCATACAATGAGGACTTTGTAGATCAAAAATAAATGAGAAATGATAAATAATTGAAACATACATGTCCCCATATGGTAAAAGTACTTATCTTTTGCTGCAATATATCATCAAAACATAAAAGATGCTATTATTGCATCCTAATTCTTTTGTAGTCTCTCCTTGTATCCAGTAGTGCTTGATATGTGACAGAATAACCTGTTCTGGTTGTGCAGCATGTATCGAAAGTGTTTCATGACAGCTATACAGCGGCTGAAGTCGTTCAAAATACTGCAAAGTCACTCGAAGTGTCACAAAATAATTTGAAAGCATTTGAAATAGTTTGAAGTCATCCAAAATAGTGTGAAATAGTGCAAAAATGATTCAACGTCGATTTTGTGGCATTTGTAGTAATTTTGGGTGCATGTCATAATGTGTCAATATGAGTGGAAAGCTTCTCCAGAGCTTATAGTGCATAGTGGACCTATCACCACACTGAGCAAATAAAAAATTTAGGGGTCTTCAGAAATATGTAAGGTTGGGCATTTTTCTTTGTTGCATAAATGATGATGGTCATACTCTTCAATTTATCTTTCAGGTTCACTCTGGGTTTCCTCAGATACTAATACATTATATTCATTCTGGGTCACCAATGGGGAAACCTTCACTGGGACTCTTCCACAAAATTCTTCTGCTTATCTTCCTCCAAGGTAGGGAGAGTCTGAGTTCAGTAGCAAAATACTTAACCTTCACAGAGGGGAGAGCTTTGGTGAGTGTGTCAGTGACCATATCATCGGTAGGGCAATAAACATGCCAAATAGAACCTTGTTCAACAATCCAATGAATAAAATGATATTGGATATCGATGTGTTTAGTGTGTGCATGGTATTGGTGATCTTTCATGAGTGCAATTGCAGATTGATTATCCGAGTAAAGAGTTGTGGGGGATAGAGTGATGTCGAAAAGTTGTTGAATGAGAGATCAAAGCCATAATGTGTCTTTGGCAGCATGGGTGGCAGCAATATATTCACTTTTGGTCATCGATAACGAGACAATTTCCTGGCATTTGGCATTCCAAGAAACAGCTCCCCCATGAATAATAAATGCATACCCAGATATAGCATGTCTGTTCTCAGCCATACTCCCATCCACATCCGCATATCCTGCCAAATCAACTTTGGTCTGCCCATACGACAAACCAGAGATCTGCCGTGCCTTTCAAATAGCGAAAAACTTGCTTGACTGCTTCCCAGTGAGCAATTCCAGGCTTAGTGGAGAACCATGAGAGGGTTTGGACAGCAAACAAAATGTTGGGATAAGTTCTGAGTGAGGTGTACATCAAAGATCTGACAGCTTTGTGATACAGGATGTCACACATTTGAGCAAACTGTGCAGTAGTGGTGGGAGACTGTGAGGTTGAGAGCTTCACGTGAGTTTCCATGGGTGTGGAAATGGGTTTGAGGTCCTGACGATAGAGAATAGAGTCAATATATGAGCATTGGGAAAGGTAAATGGTGCATTTCTCATGATCGCATCTGATCTCAATCCATAGCAACCAGTGTAATTTTCTGAGATCAGTGATCTCGACATGCTTGGTGATCTCAGATTTAAAGTGATCGATCAAAAAGATCGACATTGCTGCAATTGTGCAGTCATCAACATGCACCAAGACCACCATCAAGTCACATCTGTCTCATTTGAAGAACATGGCCTGGTCAACATCACACCTCACGAATCCAAGCTTCAACATAATGTCGACAAGCTTCTGGTACCAATGCCTTCCAGACTGCTTGAGTCCATACAACATCTTACAGAGTCGGCAAACTTAACCAGTAGAGTTGGGAGCATGATACCCAGGGGGTTGAGACATATAGATTGTCTCATGTTCGGTGAGTTCTCCATTGAGATATGCCCCTTTGATATTGATCTGATGAAGCTCCATATTCTCTGCAGTGGCCATAGCAAGGAAAGTTCAAATCGACGCAAGTTTAGTAACGGGAGTGAAAGTGTCAAAATAGTCAACACCTGGAACTTGCAAGAAGCCCTGCACTACAAGATGGGCCTTATGATGGATAACAATACCGATGGCATCTTTCTTTGTGCGAAAAACCCACTTCAAGCCTACAATATTGGCTCCGTTTGGTGTTTTGGTGAGTTCCCAAGTTGCTGCCTCCTGTAAGAGTGCTAACTCCTCATGAATTGCTTTCTCCCATAACTGCTAGTCAGGACAACACTTCACTTCTGCCAAGGATCTCAGCTCCAAAGCCTTGAAATCACTCATTTCCACCACCATCGCATATTCATCCACAAAGTCAGCTACCATCATCCAGTCAGTAATTCCCTCCCCCTCAAGCACCTGTCTGGAAGCTTCTTCAACAGTGGGAGGTACTTGCACACCCGCAGCAATGACCAGATCAGATGGGCGAGCTGAAGTAGCTCCATGGCCCTCGAGAATATCATGGACACATTGGCTCAGCTTCCTCATGTGTCTAGCAGGAAGAGGCTGTTCGTTGGGGGGATTTTCATGATCAGAGGGACTAGGAGTTGGAGCATGCAAGGCGTTGAGAGAAGGGACAGCTGATGGTGCAGCAGGTTGAGTGGGAGTGGGGTTTTTTGATGTTGAAGGTGCATCAGTTTTTGTTTTGATGAATTCCCAATCCTCCCCCTCGAGACAACAAGCTGACGAGCATGATTTGTCATAGTAAACATTCTACTCTATTGTCACTGTCCACTTATCTGGCCAGTAGATACAAAAGCCCTTGCTTTGTTCATCAATTCCCAACCAATGGCTTTCTTTCATGCATCCACTCAACTTATTTCCACCCTCAATACGAACCCAGACTTTCTTGCCCCATTCCCTCACATGCCGCAAATTAGGCTTCTTTTTAAAAGCAGCCTCATATGGCATCATCCCATCAATGGCCTTGGTCAACATGCGATTCATCAACCAAATGACATGGTGAGCTGCCTCACCCCACAACATCTTCGGGAGTCCACTCGAGTGCAATAATACATGAATTCTCTCCACGATAGTGTGGTTACAGCACTCAGCAACACCATTATGCTGGGGTGTGTCATGAACAGTGAGTTTCTGTGGAGTACCCTTTGACTTTAGGTAGGTGATAAATTTCTTCCCCAGGTACTCACCACCATGATTGGAATGGAGAACTTTAATGTGTGCATCCAAATATGTATCACACCATGCCTCGTACTCCTTGTAGGAATCAAAAGCCTCATCCTTCTTATGTAGAAGGTTCAGGTAAGTTAAACGCCTCTTGTCATCTGTAAACGTGATGTAATAATGCTTGCCTGCCTTTGTAGCCACAGGTGCCAGTCCCCACAAATCACTGTGGATTTCCCCACCAAACTCTGTAGTGTGTTCCCCCTCCAGAGCCTTTGCAACAGGCTTTTGCATTGCCATCACATACACACAGGACTCACAGAAGAAGGGATCATCCATTGGCATGGTTTCCAATCTCATGCCTGTCATAAAGCCTTTGTCAATAAGCTTCCACGCTACCTCCAGGGAGATATGACCCATTCGACAATGGAATTGGTCTAAGGTGAGCACCTCAATTGCTGCATTTGCTACATCTGGCTCATGCACAACCTTATAAAGCCTGTTACCATTCTTTGGTACCATGCCCACACAGCTCCATCTGGCCCACTGATGGTGCACTTGCCACCAGTAAATGTTATCAAAAAACCATTGTCATCGAGATGGCCCATGGATACAAGTGTATACCCAACTTCCGGTAAATACAACACCTTGGTAAGTCTCAGCTGTGAGATATCGACACCATTTGGTATGTCAACTATCATCTTGCCTGTTCCTACTGCCTTAAAAAACTTCTTATTTGCAGCTCAGAATGACTTTGGGGGGATCTCAACAAAATTTTCAATTGTGTCTCGATATGGGGTGATGTGCCTGGTACACTCTGAGTCATAAACTTTGACATGAGGTACATGATCAATGACACTGCCAGCATTGACATTGACTGCAGTTTCATCCAGGTCAGAAGCCACTGAGTTCGAGTCAACATTGACTAGTGAGCTGCACTCGCTACTGTCAGCCTCAAATAACTCCTTGGTTTCCCAGCTACTGTCCTCATCACCATCACCAATTTCAGAAAACCAGTCACCCACACTATCCCCTTCAGGCTTGGGATCAGAGCCTTCAGAGTCAGAGTCAGAGACAGTGTGAAGCTCAGGAAGATTACCATCAAATTCCTCATCGCCTTCAACAAAAAAGGCTGCTTCGTCCTCCGACTCATCCTCAACAGCGGCATTGGCAGAGCCGCTCTTCTTAGGTGAGTCTTTTTTCATATCTTTTGCAGGTTTAGGACACTTGTCCTTAAAGTGACCTTTCTCCCCACAGTTCCAGCACATGCCTCGAGGTTTATGTTCCCACTTTCCCTTTACATTTGATAATGCATACATTGCTTTGTCTTTGTCATCAGACTTGGACAATAATTTTGCTGAGCGCCATGAATGCTGGGATACACTATGATCATATTCCTCAGAAATAAGGGAGATCAATTTGTCAGGATCAACAGTACCCATTGTGGCATGCAACCTCGCATTAGCAAGAAGACTCGAGGTGAATTTGGAGAGAAAATTAGGGAGGGAAGTAATGATTGTGGAGTGGTAGTCCTTGTCATCAATGGTGACGCTGTAAGTGGATAACTTCTCCTTCTCAACACATAGCTCATCCAAAAACTCACAAAAATTTCCTTTGTCAGGACACTTTGAATCCATAAAGCGAGTACACAACTCGGCTTGGGCGAACGCACACTTCTGAGTGTACTCCTGCTTGATAAGGTCCCATTGATCCTTCAGGGAATCCTTCACATGGATTTGGATCAAGGTGGAGTCAGGGATATGGTGAGTGAGAAGTGCTTTCTTGGAATGCTCATCTTTTGTCCACTGTTTCAGCGCATCTTCTTCTCTCGCAGCAGGTGGTGAGCTGACAACTGGCTTTGGTGAGGTACCATCAAAATGGCCCCAGAAACACTTTGCCTCAATCGCTTCTTGAAAACAGATAGAGAATGCAGTCCAGTTCAGGCCTGTGGGTAGCAGCTTAGGGACAGACGATGGAAGGATGTCAGTGGTAGTAAGCATAGTGGTAGACATTGCAACTGAAAGACACAAGATTTACAAGAGCAATCCAGGGCCCATAACCTGTGATGATAGGAACTCAGTTGCAAAACTAGGAATAAATATGCTCAGTGTTTGCGAGAAGTCAAACAACTGAGGGAAGATGTGTCGACGAGACTATACAAATACATAAGTAGAAAAAGAACTAAACTACAATTAGCAGAACAAAAGAAGAGGCTCTCGACGAGAGCAATAAGAAATAAGAAAGGTGAATGTACAGGTAATAGTACAAGCGTAACAATAAGTAAAAAATACCATGGTGCAGAATGATAGGGTTGCGAGAAGGGACGGCGGGAGAATTAGCGCCACGAAATAGCGCCGCTAGCGCGAGCGCGTGAGTTCCGGCTCAGATCTAACCTTGCTAATCCAACAAGAAAACAGGGAGGACACAAGTAGCAGGTGTGCAGGTGCTACAATCCCTTCCACAGGACATTTCAAACCTCATTTTTGGTAACAGGATATGATGCTACACATTTAAAATTGATCACCTGATGATTCCAGTATATGACTTAAATATTGGCATTGTTATACTTCTTCAGAGTACAATATCCTGGGAAAGATCTAAAATAATATGTTCACTTGATAATCATCTTCTGGGAACATTTATCTACAAGACATTCACCCAACAGTAAGCTAGAAAGTGATTGTAGAAGCAATGAAACAAGCAGCAATTCAGTTGATACTGCAGGATTATATTTGCTCACATTTATTCATCGGGGGCCAGCTTTGTTCAGTGCAAATATTATGTTAGAATAGTACAGTATCTGCCCTGCTACAATGTCTCTGTGTTTGTGAGATTGCCAATGGCTCTCCAGCATAAAATTATGTTACCCCAAAAACAAATTTTAAGAGCTCGAGAGCTGGACTAACTAACCATCCCTATGGCAATTTGACCATGTGACACCCCCTTGCCTATTTCTCCTGTTTTTGCTTGATGGGAGGATAAATTTAAAATCTGGAAACCTACTTTCTCATAAACAGGCTCCATTGGCTTTAGCCTGGGCAATTACCATGCACAAGAGCCATGTTCTCACATTGAAAGATGCTGTGATTGACCTTGTACCAAAGGACTTTTCATCTGGGCTATCACTTGTTGCAATTTCTCAGGTCAAAAATTGAAGGGTTTGGCATTTGGTGTCCCCTTTGGAATCCAACAACTACAGCCTGGTGAAGAAACAGTCAATGAGATGATAATACAAGACAAGAAAGCTTGGGATTCGCTCTACTCAGGGATGGAATGGATGTTAGTGAATACATATCTAATGAATAACTACAGTATGTACTGCTTTAACTCAGACAAGCATTGCGTGAAAGACTTGGGATAAGGCAAGCTCCCCATTATGTAGGTGAGGCACTCAAATACAAACATGGTTAGAAAGAGGGTTGGGGTGATGTCAGTGACTGGAATATGCTCCCACTGTGGCATCTGGAAACATGAAAGGAAAGGGCCGGCTCATGATGATGACCCTGGAGTTTGAATTTTGAGAAAAGTTATTGACGATATCAGCCTGAGGTTCTTGGTGGGGAATCGAGCAAAGTATGGCATTCAGGTAAGTGATACCCACGTTTTGGCCTGCTCTGGTGTGTGATCAGTGCCTGCTAGTTGTGGCCGCTCTGCCAGAAGATGTACTGCCAAAACTTCGAGATGGAGATTACGTAACAGCACGTGCACAGTGAAATCTTTTCTTGGCGAGGAACGGACAACTGCTCAGTTGCAGCTCAACTCGTTCTTCTTTCTCATTCAGCATTCCTCTATTGCTCTCCATATTTCTTATCTTCTATCGGCGTAGGTCTACTATTACTAAATGTTAACCAGGGACTCTTCTACTAACCCTGACGAAGGGGAAGACAAGGTGATGAGCAAGGAGCGGGACGGGGGTCGAGACAAGGACGCAGAAAAGGGAGAGCGGGGTGATAGAGGAGGTCCAAGGCAGAAATCCTCAACAAATTCTCCTTCGAAAAGTGGGTATTCTGCCGGGCTAATCATGGTCCACGAAACAGCTTTTTTTTCGCTGACAATCATACTTTGCAGCCAAGGACTTATCGCATGTTCCATGTAAATTCTACAAAGTTGGAGGTTGCACCGCGGGTGCTTCTTGTCCTTTTTCACATGCGCTCGTAGAACCCGGAGGTCAGAAAGAAACCTGCGCGTGGTTCGTCAAGGGAAACTGTAAATTCGGCCACAAATGTGCACTTGCACACATTCTTCCCGGACAATCCATGGCAATGGACAGGAAGAACAAGAAAGCTGCTCAAGTCGCTGCTGCTGGCCATTCAGACCGAAACGAACGATCCGAACGGGGTCGGGACGGGAAAGGGGGTCGTGGTGGAAGTAATGCAAAGCGTGATGGACATGATGCAAATGCTGTTGGATCTGGCACAGGAACTCCCAGTAATCGAAATCCTCTTCTCTCAGGCGGCTCGACAGCCCCTACTCGAGTCCCGGTTTCTCCCAATCCCGCAGGCCGTCCTCCCATGACAATGCCTCTCAAGGCCACCCTTTCTCCATCCGCCCCTGCACCTCCATTAGCATCATTTGGTCTCCCAGACGACTTGGATGACGCCGGCGTTCAGCTAGCAACAGCTCCAGCCCAAGGCAAACAGTCTTCCCAGGACAGCACTCCCTCCAATTCCGCGCCAAATCAGGAATCCAATCAGAAACCCAGATCCAACTCGTCCCCAGGACCCTTACCCTTGTCCGCACCTCGGCCCACTGCCATCTCCACGAAAGCACAGCCTGACTTCGGGCCTATCGGATCCCCGCCCACCAGCGGTTCGTATAAAGCAAACGGCACTACTGCTTTCTCCCCCGGTACGTCTCCACAGGATATCAACGGGATCGACGTCGTTGCAGGAACGCCACCCAACAACGTCAACAGAAAAGACAACCTCGACTTCTTGTCAACATCTCCATTCTCGGCACCGGGTAGGCAGTCCGTATGGGCCAGTGGGGCATCATATAACAGCGGCAGTGGCATCACTGCGAGTCTGGGTAGCGGAATGGCGATGATGGGCGGGCGGAAAGGGTGGGGTAGCAGCGGAGAGAGTGACAGCGTTCGTGCTGGCGGACTTGGCGGTATGATGCCTCAGCGGCGTGCGCCAGGAATTGGATATGACATAGGGATGGAGTACGACGAGTATGCAGCCAGTGGTCAAGGGAAAATGAGCAACTTGGGTTCCGCGAAGGGTTCAGGGCGATTCGGAAAGGATATTGCAGTTGAGGACGAAGATCTGGAGGATTTCCTGCCTAGCTCCTTGACCGATTTGCTTACACCCGAGGAACGTAGGAGGAGGATGTCGAGGACCAACTCTGGGCAGGGTCCTGGGGTCACTTTGGGAACGAACGGTGGTGGGTTTGGCGCAGGAGAGCTGGGAGGCACGGGTGGTACTGGAGCAGGATCTGGCTTGATAATAGGACATCGGTATTCTCGTTCCGTGCCCGCACCTACCCTCCTCGGCGACATTAGATCCATATGGGCAGACACGAATGTACCTCCACTACCATCACCCAGTCGTCGCGCTACGCCTTCCTCATCATTTGTTTCTCGCTTCGATCCTGGGGCTGGGGCAGGGACAGTCCACGTCGGAGATGAGATGAGTTCAAGTGTCGGCATCGGCAGCGCGGGGATGAACAGTCTCAGCCCAAGCAACGCCAGTGCCGCGTTTTTACCAGGCCTGCACCAACACTACCTATCTTCCAAAGCCAAGCAAACGCAACAGCAGCTCGGGCTCGGGCTCGGGCTAGGACGAGGCGTGGGCGTGCGTGGTACCAGTGGACCCCTGTTTACTACCGGGACAAACGATTCCGCCACCAACTACCTCCTAGGCAGTAACACCCTTTCCTCCACTAATACCTCACACAACCCGCACCTGCCTCAGCAGCACATGTATCGCGCTACACCCTCCCCCTTCGACCTCACTCAACAGCAGCACCACCACCATCTACACCTACAGCCTCCACACACCTCCCTCGCCATCCCCTCCCCAGGTAGCAGCGGCACCAATACCCCTTCCCTCAAGCCTGACGATCCACACCACGGCACACATCTTCTATCCCCAAGCGCGCGTGCGCTCCAGGCACACGCGCCCGGCCAGAGTCTACCACAAGGCTTAGCCGCGGGGTACTCCCGTATCCACGCCCTACCACCACCGCCGAGCCTAACATCTCCCGGATCCGCAAGTGTTTTCGGAGGCGGCACGTCTCCCGCCGACGCTCATGCTCCTAGCAGCGGTCCGTATGGTGGATGGAAGAGCGCAGGGTCGCCGCCACCTACCGGTGGGAGTGGGGCTACTGGCAACCCGTCTGGATTGGAATCGATGTTTTCGAGGTTGTCGTATTCCGCTGCCACTGCCGTGCGAGGACAGGGAAACCATGGTACCAATAATGGGATTAGCAATGGTACGGGAAGCGGGATCAATAACGGAAGCAATATTAGTCCGCCGGGGCTGCAAAGGAACGCGAGTGGCGGGAGGTACCAGCAGCACCCACTGAGCCCGTTGAGCGGGCCTGTGGTTACGCCCGACGACGATGACGAGTTGTTCAGTATGGACGGATAAAAAATGGGATAGTCCTTGCTGGCTATAACCTCTTTCCCTGAACAATTACTTTACGCCTGCCTCGGATGTCACTAGCTCCACCCCTCGGTCGACTGGTCTCTCCTTAGTTCTATTCTTTCGAGTTCCTCCCTGCACTCCACCGCTCTCTTGTTTTCTTTTGCGCATGTACATATATCTACATGGACACCAACGCGTTCCACTCCATCTCGATCAAGCAAACATACTGATTGGTTACACGTACAAAAAAAACAAGTAGTATACTCCTAACCGTACATGTTGTACGTTATACAAAGTACTGACACACTCGTGTCCTGTTTCTGTATTAGTTTTTTTGCTGGCCTTTTTGATTGTCACTGGTGTTTCTTTGTTTCTTTGTTATGAATGTCAAGTAAATTACTTGTACAAAAAAAACAGAGCGGAAGAAAGGCAACACTAAAGAAGACTGCAAGTGGCCATACGCAACTTTCGGAATCGTCAATTTCGAGAGTCCGGCGCCCAGAGTCCGAAGTAAAAGGCAAAAGAAAGCACCCTAATTGTCTTTCCTATCACTGTTTGTAGCAGGTTGTGATAACTAGACGGGCTCAACTTGGATATACTTATATGGGCTCTCGAGGGTAGTGTAGCGAGGACTGAGCCCTGAGTGGTGCAACAAGGCTGTCTGGATAGTCCTCACCTCTCCTGCTGTGTTCGTTTAACCTGGTCATGTAGGAGAGTGGATGTAACTGGTGCCGCGGATGATATATCTGTCCATGTTATGGTGCTCGATTCCACGCCGGCGATTTTTAGTGACCCAAATTTTGCACGCACAACATCTGACGGTTGCGTGATATTCCATTGCTTGAGCGTACTTGTCTTTGTCCTCCTTCTCTGCCATTACATGCTCATGATTCCTGCTTCCAACCTAGTCAGTAGGGGAAACTACGTCTAGGGTTCCTGCTTCGCATTCAGAGTATCCGAGTCCGAGTCGGACGCTGCCACATTCGAGTTCTGTATCTTCTCGCAGAGCATGGCCGAGGAGACGGACTTGATGTGGCACATCGACCTTGCCGAGAGGAGAGGTAATATTTTGAAATCGATTGTATGCTCACTCTAATGTGGCTCACTCCACAGAAATGCATGGTCATTTTTGCCTTGCCATGTACTGTCTAACTGCTTTGGGAAATGAATTCAGCAGCGCTGGCTAGCAAACAACTACACCATAAGTATCTAGTATTCTGGGACTACTCCCCGACTAGACTGTACCAAAGACACGTCTGACACGTAAAGGCATGCCGTCTGTGGGTTCTGTAGATATCCATCAGCAATGAAAGCGAATGCAAGGAAGGATACAGATAGCACACTCATCGTAATTGCAGCTGCTGGTTTGGCGACTTGTCCTTTGTACGCCGGTTCGAATGAGAAGTTAGCAATCAGCGCACTACATGCAGTCGTGTTAGTTCACACAGAAAAGGGGCAAAGGTAAAGTATGCGGAGGAACGACACCCACACAAGCACAGCTTTCATTTCGATAATTGCCATCGTCTTCCCGATGCATGCGTGTGGGCCGGCAAGGAAGGACAGTAATGAGAAGGTGGGATGGAGCTCTTCCGGTGGGGAAAGCCAGCGTTTCGGGTTGAATCTGCGCGCGTGGGATTTAAAACGTTAGGAATCAAAGTAGAGATAGAGAACGTACTCTTCGGCATCTTCTCCCCAGACATCTTTCCAGGTGTTGACCGCGCGGATCTGCGTTCGAACATGAAGTGGATTGCGTCAAATGCGGAAAGACTAAAACTAACAGGAATGAAGAATGTTGTTCCCTTTGGAACTAGTACCCCTTCAACATAGTCGGTCTTCGCCGCAATGCGGACAGTAATTGGGACGGGTGGCATCACTCGAAGACTTTCCATCCTATATATACATCAACCACAGTCAGACTCAGAGTAGGATAATACGAACACCACGCAATCAAGCCATGATAAACCCTTCAAACTCCGGTAGTCAGGGCTCGGATTCTCAGCAAACAGAGGCCCTACTTCAGCGCGAAGGCGGTTCTGGCTTTCTTGGTCGTTGGCTAGGAGCCAGAGGGTCTTTCAGAGCCTTCAAATCAGTACTAGCTTCATCATCGAGAAAGCAAGCCATCCTTACCCATGTGAGACCAGCCGCAGTAGTCTCGTGGCCAGCACCAAGGAATGTCAACTATAAAAGATCAACATCCCAATTAAAGCGTGATATGAAAGCGACCCACCACCTGAGCTATCATCGCCTCATCGCTCATCCCATAAACACTCTTGTCTTTATCCAGATCAGCCTTTCGTGCTCGTATAAGCAAACTCATGATGTCGCGCTTTGCATTCACATCAGACACTACCACGGCCGTGTCGTGCATCTTCTCGCGGAGGATAGCCATAGAGACGCGCTTTATACGATGCATCGAGTCAATGAGTTTGCCCAGTGGGACTAGATGTGCATTTCAGTCGGGAGTCGTGATTCATGGTATGACAGGGGCAGAGTACTGACTCAGGAACTTGATCTTTGAAAACCAATGCTTATGACTGTGGGCCCATTCTGACGTAATAAACTTGGGTCCGCCGGGGAGAAACATCCATACAATCATTTTTGCGAGGTTCTGGTCTTAAAAAAAAAAAGTACCGACGATACAATCACTCCTGTCTGTTATACAGAAAGGTTGTTTACGTACCTGACTGAAGGGCAACCAGCTGCTCGTAAGCCTCCGCAAGCTCGTTGTGCGGGTCGTGTAAAGAATCAGCGTTGTATCCGAAAGCAGTCTCGCAAATGATGTCCAGTGTTACTTTGCTCACTGGGAGCAAAATCAGGAATTAGAGAATAGGGCAAGTACCAACGTACTCCATTCATATATGAGAAATTGTTTGCCTTCGGAATTCGCCTCTTGTGTGATCTCGGCTTTCATTATTTCAAGAAGCCTGCATCCATCATACCATTTGAGAAATCAGAAGGGTATTTGGTTATACTAACCCATTGATTGATCTATAATACATTTCCGTTTCTTTCAAGGGGGGGTCAGGCTGCAGTAAATGACATTATAAAAAATAACATACGAGCCATGAGGTTTGGAATTGAAAACGCAGGGTTCATAGCTTTGCGCATCTGTTTGTGCTCTTCCCCAGTCACAGTCAACAGTCCGTAGCCCGCTACAATGCCCAATATATTTCTGAGGAATCTTGGCTACATTCAAAGCATTCAAAATGGATCGTGTTCTCCAAAAGTCGAAAGACCGTACCCTGGGATAGTCCAACCATCCCTCAACTAAGATATGGTTTAACGCCTCAGGCCGCATGAAGATTAACCGTTCTATCCCAAAAGGGCCGACCACCCGAACGACAGGGCCCCATTGCTTCACCCACTCGCGATGTGGGATGCAGCTCTCGCTCATAATCATGGTTTGTGTTTGTCCCAAAATGGGATGTCCTAACGGGGGCCCTGGAACTGACCGGAGCGGGGAGAAGATAAATGGTCGTAGAAAGAGTCGGTGGGCCAGAAAGTATGTCAGATATACTAGACATCGGATCGTGAGATAGACGTAAGACGAAGAAACTGCAACGCACCAGCAACCCCTATAAATACATGATATGACCTCAGCGGAAGTCCGAACTTGAATGAAGAAAGCACGTCGTAGAGAACAATCGGCATGGTGGTTCCTAGCAGAAAGACAATTGTGCGTGAACCGAAATAGCGCATGATTTTCCGGGCAGATAAGAACCGTTGCATCAAGTGTGCATCATGATCACGATCGTCACTGGTGGCACTTTTGGCTATACTTTTGATCATGAGACAATTACAATGTAAAAACATTGGACGCGGGGCTGTTAAAGTTGGGCGCAGCACTCTAGTTAGATTCAAGTAACAAGTACCTGTCTCAACTCAACTGGACTAGTGATGCCGCGGTCCGGGTCGGTCAGGTTCTTGCAGGATTTTTGAGAACCGAGACCCGAACCTTGGGTTCGGTCCAGGAAATTTGCTGAACCTTGAACCGAACCATAGGTTCAGGTTCAGTAGGTTCGGTTCAGGTTCAAGCAGGTAAGGAACTTGAACCGAACCTATAAATTTTCGAAAAATAGCTACAAAAATCATCTACTTAATCAAGAATATCCATGCGAAAGTGAGGAACTTGAGCTCACATTTTATACTTCATGACATGCTTCTTGCCGTCAATATTTGGATTTCGGAGAACACACGCTGGCCCGGGGAGAGCGCTGAGAATAAGCTAACTACCGTCTTCGGAAAACTGGAGAGAATGCTGATAGATTGGAAAAGAATTGAGTTCGGGCATACTGACTCTGTGTGAGGTACAAATTGGACGGCCGAAGAGGATGCAAGAGACGGTGTTGAAAGCACTAGTACTGCTTTCAGTGGCGGTGACAGATATGAAGCGCTATCGAGGATCAGACCGAGGCTCGCAGTCGTAACATTATAAATAAGCCGAGCTCGAACAGTGTGGAACGCTGCGGAAAGGAACATTGTACCGTACGTACAATATGTTGAAATCGGGCGGTGGTACGCGCTTTAGGCGACACCGACGCCAACACCAAACGGCCGTGGTGTATAGCCACAGTCATTAGTAACATCGTCTTCTTGTTTTAGATTTAACAAGGGTGGGAATGTGCCTCCGGCACACGTTAACATGTTTAATAAGTAATATATTCAATATTTTTGGTTTTTGCACTTCCACTGTCACAACTTCATTTCTATGTTAGTCTGACAGTACTTCATTATTTTGGTTTTTGCACTTCCACTGTCATGTGTTACATGTTTAATAAGTATGGACTTCATTTCTATATACATAGTACTTCATTTCTATGTTACTCTAATAGTACTTCATTATATACAATATTTTTGGTTTTTGCACTTCCACTGTCACTTGGCCATATTGCCTTGATGTTGTGCACAGACCTTACTCATGATATCGCTACATAGAACTGCCCATGAGTGAAGACAGGACTCCTGAAATCTAATCCCACATGCTGCACTGACTGTCCCTGGGATTTGTTGATCGACATTGAAAAGCACAGTCGAACAGGAAATTGGAGTCGAGACAGAGTGAAAGGGAGTTGTCCTTCGATTGGCTGCAGTCGCATCTGTGGAATAAACACCTTCTCTCCAGCATGATCTCCAGTAATCAACCGAACCTCCAACACTCTGTTCTGAATCCAAGTCAAAATCCCTCGAGAACCATTGCAGACCCCTCCAGAAATATTGAGATTGCGAAGTATCATCACAGGGATGCCAACCTTGAGTGCCAAGTGTGCCAAAGGTAGACCAGAGCAGTTGATTGAGTTGAGGTATTCAGGTGGATACAGAAGTTCATTGTTTGCAATAGAGTCTGCACTGTGAAACACTTGCTCCTCTCCAGGGAACCTCTGAAGAATGTAATGGTTCAAATCATCCACATCATCATTTTTGCTTGCCGGGACAATCCGCTCTGAGAAGTCGGGATGCTGAGCATGATTATAGATGCCAGGATAGATGGTGTCGATGAGGGAAGCCAGAGTGTTTTCAGGACACTTGAAATGGTTGGGAAGTTCGATGTTGCCACCCTCATCTGTATGATCACCCTTTCCAACCTCCAGCTGCCACTTTGCAAACTGTCGCTCTTCAAGATCATCCATGTTCAATCGCATGTTGATTTTGAGATGAAGAACTTTAATATGTTGCCAAAGAACAGAGCACTGCAAGGAAGCACCAACAATCTGAGGCCATGAACCCTTCTCAATAACAGGCAGGATCTGGTGAAAGTCACCCCCAAAAATAATAGGAATGCTACCAAAGGGTTGATCAGATTGGAGAATGTCTTTGAGAGTGCAGTTGACAGCTTCATGGAGATGACGATGCTGCATGAGTGCCTCATCCCAAATGATCAAGTCAGTCTCCTGCAACAGCTTTGCCCGAATTGAACCTCTGGAGATAGAGCAGGTGGATGACTCATTGATGATGAGAGGGATCTGGAGACATGAATGAGAAGTGGAGCCACCTTTGAGCAGGAGTGCAGCAATGCCGGATGATGCTATACAGAGGACAATTTTGCCCTGAGAATGAAGCTGATGGGCCAGAGTGTTGTATACAAAGGTTTTGCCTGTGCCACCGGGACCATGGAGGAAAAAGGTCTGGTTAGTCTTGTTGACAGCATGCATGATCTCCTCAAAGACAGCTCTCTGGTCTAGATTGAAAGTGTCCAAGTTGTGTGCACCCAACTCAGCCTGCTCCACAACATCATATCTACGCTGCTCTGCAATCAACCAGTTTTCGAGGTTGGCTTCCCAATTCTGAGTGATCTGAGGCATGTATGGCCAATCCTTGCTGAGAGATTTGCCAGAGGATAAGAGAAGCTGGTTGATCAAGTAGAGGCCGTAATCCTGCACATCGTCATCGGTAGGGTTGAGACGGATATTGTTGTGCTGGAGCTGATACTGCAGGTCATCACAAATGTGGGGCCAGTATGTGTTCCAAAGCTGGACAGGATTAGAGGGTGCACAATCACAAAGAATAGTGACAAAGAGTTGCTGGAGCTGATGACCTGTTGCCATGGACTTTGCTTCCTCCAAACACTGCACCCACTCTTGGTCATCCTCCAAAAGGCCATGTGCCAGACATGCTTCTCTGAATGAGGGATAGACATTTCCCTGAAAAGTGCACAGATGTTCATATGATGTTGCACCCTTGACAGCTGTCAGAAGAAGCCTGAGGTAGAAGCGTTCACCTGCAGTAGGCTGAGTATAGTACATCCTCCCAATAGTGAACCCTCTTTGTCTGGGCTTCCACTTGTGGGGAAAATTCTGCAATTGCCAACCATTCAGGCCAGTCAGTTTGTCAGTGATTGACAAACATGCATAGGTACTGCTCCAACTCCTGATTCATTCTCTCTGTCTGCCCATCGGTTTGTGGGTGATATGCAGTAGATAACTTGGTTTGAATCCCCAATATGTTATTTAACTCTCGCATAAATGCAGAAGCAAATTGTGATCCACAATCGGAGATAATCGTATCAGGTAATCCATGTAACCACCATACCTGATTTAGATAGAGGTGTGCCAAGCCCAATGATGAGGTTTCTGCAGTAGTAGGAATGATATGGACTTCCTTTGTGAAGCAGTCGCATACTACAAATATTGCATTGTATCCTTGAGCTTCAGGTAGTCCTGTGATAAAGTCCACAGATATATCTCACCATGGTGCTTTAGGTATATGGTTCAGCATTAATTTCCCAGCAGGCTTTTCTGGAAATTTCTTCCCTCTCATACATGTATCACACCCATCCAAATACCCTAACACATACTCTGAAATTCCGGGCCACCAATAATTTCTCATCACCAACTCCAATGTCTTCCACCTTCCTAGATGTCCAGCAGCTTGCATGTTATGATGTAACCATACGATCTCCCTTCGTAAATCTTGATCCTTCAGTACATAAACCTTTCCTCTGAACAACACTAACCCTTGTTCTTCAACCTATTCATCTCCTTCAATATTACCTTTCTTCTCTCCCCTCAAAGCTTTCACAGCTTCCACCACTTCATCATCCATCTCTGAACATTGCCTGATTTTAGACAACATTTCCATCTCTGAGCTATCCACCAATAAATGTCCTTGATGCATAGCACAAATACAAAAGTATTCAGGTTTGAGTAGGGTAATATTTTTATTGTCCTCCTCCACCCCCTTTTTATGGTCTGTACGTCTGGATAATGCATCTGCTTTCCTCATCAAGCTTCCTGCTTTGTGGACCAAGTGAAAATTAAAGCGCGATAGGAATAATGCCCAATGTGCTTGTCGATGGTTAAGCTTTTTAGCGGACATAAAGTATTGCAGATTTTGATGGTCTGTCCAGATTTCGATCTGATGTGTACATCCCTCCAAATAATGTCTCCATGCTTTCAATGCTTGTATTATTCCCAACATCTCTTCATTATGCACATCGTAATTTCTTGCCACATCATTCAACCCTCGAGACAAATATGCACAAGGATGCCATTTGTCATTGCTCCAGTAGCAAAGTCTGATGCATCTGATTCCACTCGTAAGGGATGTGTGAAATCTACTGGGACCAATATTGGCTCTTCCACAAACTTCCTCTTCAACTCCTCAAATGCTGTCTGCTGTTGTTCTCCGCATCTCCACACTACCCCCTTTCACATAAGGTTGTGTAATGGTGCAGCAATTTCGGAAAAATTATGAACAAAGCAATGATAAAAATTGGTGAGTTCCAAGAAAGCCTGAACTTCCTTGATATGGGTTGGCATGGGCCAATCAACAATTGCCTGTACATTGATAGGATCCATCTTGATTCCATCAGGACCAATCTTTAATCCCAAGAACTCAATTTCGCTTGCTCCAAATACACACCTCTCCAGTTTAACGAATAAATCATTCTCTGCCAATCTCCTCAACACCTCCTGCACTATCGCCTCATGATTTTCTTCATTCTCCGTGAATATCAAAATGTCATCAATGAATATTATCACCACACCTTTGTCCATCACATCCTTGAAAATGACGTTCATCATATTTTGGAAAGTTGGGGGACTATTGGTCATCCTAAAAAAACATGACTAGTGGCTCAAAGGATCCTCGATGTGTGGCAAATGCTGCCTTCCACTCATCTCCTTTCTTTATTCATACATTGTTGTACCCCCAGCATAAATCCAATTTTATAAAGACCTTGGCCTTTCCCACCTTGTCAATTATCTCTGAGATCAATGGCAAAGGGTACACATTCTTCACTGTCCACTCATTCAAATACCTATAATCTGTACACATCCTCTTCCTTTGATCTTTTTTTGGTACAAAGAATACTGGTGATGTCTGCGGTGATTTTGAAGGTCATATGTATCCCTTGCGCAACTGTTCATTAAGGAATGCATCCACTTCTTCTTGTTCCTTCAGAGATAACAGATAGACTTTTGACTTCTTCAGCACAAATCCTGGCTTCATCTCAATTGCATGATTGCATGGCTTTTGCACTGGCATCCGCTCCAATTCCTTCTTCTGAAAAACTGACAAATATTTATGGTAGGCTTTTGGCACCCACTCCTCCACTGACTTCTCCACTTTCTCCACATTTTTATCCCATGACTGTCCTCCACAAATTTCCCTAAAGGTCTGCTTCTGTTCTTCCTTACTGGTCATGATTGGAACTTCCCCATTTGGCATATCCTCATTCTCCACTTTTTCCATCATAACAGAACACTTCCTCGGATGTTCTTTCTCCTTCTTTTTCTTCTTCTCCTTTTTTACTTTCCTCCCATATACATTACATTCTTTAGGACAATGAGTCATGTGCACCTTCCCAGTTTTCCAATCAATTTCCGGGTTAGCACTTTTGTAACCACGGACATCCAATTATCAGATTGGTTTTGCCAAGGTCGCACACCTCAAATACAGCTCACTCCTGATGATCCTGATACTTCAATATCATCATCACCTCCTCCTTAATAGTTCCTCCATGATTGATCATACCATCAATATTGTACACCATTATAGGTTGTGGCAGTTTATGTGTGCAAATACTGTCTCCAGTAATCAAGGATTGATTAATAAATAATCCGGTAGCACCACTGTCAAGCAATGCCTCTACATTAATTGCTGCATGTGTGTTCACTGTCTTCAATCCTACTGTCAAGCTGATTTCAGGTTCTATCCACGCTGAGAGAATAAAAAATTTTGGGGTCTTTGGAAATAAGGCTGGGCATTTTTCTTTCTCGGATAAATGATGATGGTTGTACTCTTCAATTTCTCTTTCGGGTTCACTCTGGGTTTCCTCGGATACTAATACATTATATTCATTCTGGGTCACCAATGGGGAAACCTTCACTGGGACTCTTCCACAAAATTCTTCTGCTTATCTTCCTCCAACTTCACTTCCTCAATTGTTGCTTCTCTAATCTTCCTTTTCTGCCTACAATTTTGAGCCATATGTCCTAATTGCCCACAATTGAAACATTTAAGTGGAGCTCATCTCCCTACTCGATCAACATCCATTGCATCCATCGATACTGCTGACTCCTTAACAATAGGTGTCACTGCCATGGCCGGTGGCTGTGCCCTCGGAGTTTGTACCTGAGGTGTCCTTCCTTTCTTGGACTTTCCTCCTGATGACTTTCCAAATCTGCAATTCCCATACATCAATTTTGATTCTGCCTGTTCCTGTCGATATTGCCGATCAAGATGCATTGCCCAATTATACCACTCGTCCAACCTCTCTGGCATAGAAGGTATTCGATAGATAGACTTGAATAATGAGGGATTTAATCCTGCCTTCAAATATTCTACCAATGCTGCTTCTCCCATATTGGTCTGTGACACTTCTGCTTTGAACTGCAAAATAAATTCATCTGTAGTCAGATGACCTTGGTGCATGGTTTTTAATTTAGCATTCATGGTCGCCTTTGGGTTAGGGTCTCCAAACTGTGCCTCCAATCTCTCCAAAAATTCCCTGAAGGTTGCAAATGGTTTATATCCCATGGCAATTTGATTAATGGCTTCATTTCTCCAGAACTGTGCTTTCCCTGGATGTATGAGAGAGCAAACATAATCCTAGACTCGGTTGTATGAAATTTGGGCTTTCTCCCATGAATATACAATACTATAGAGCTGATGAAGGATTTTGTGTTCTCCATGGTACTGTCAAATATTTGCAGGGGTGCATATTTAGGTAAACACATTTTTCCACTCTCAGATCTGTCCTCTGCATGCACATCCTCCTAAGACATCTACTCTACCATCTCCTCCATCTCATCATCTTTATCTTCTACTGTTTCTGCATTTGTTTGTGCTTGTTTAGGCTGGGATGCTGCTAATACTGATACTAATTGGGACATTTGTGCTGTTAGAGCATCAATTTTGGCTTCAAGAATGGGCATGGGAACAGGACTGTGTCCAGGATTCAAAGTTGCTTGTTCTGTCATGATAACATAATCTGTGATGAGTCACTTCTTCGGCTGTGTAAAGATTCGGCTGTAGAATTTTTTCATAAAATTTCGAGTCACGTGACCTGGCTATTTCGGGTACCAAACACAGCAAAACACGTGATTTCGGCTATTGGGCACTTCAAATCAATAACCCTTCCAACAGTGCCTGATCTTGGGGCTATTACTGAATTTGGCTAGTAACTACCTAAAATAGTCATCCAAATTGAGTAATGTAAATCTCGGCTAAACCAGATCCAATCGGTTGTCTGGTTGCAGCTGTCCTAATGATGAGCGCTGCCTCTCAATCACTGGTGGTCACAATGTAAGGCGAGGCCTGGCATTGGCTTACAAAAGCAAGGTAAATATGTATATACAATTAATTCCAGCTCTTGCCGAAATGATGAGTAAGCAGATGTGGTGTGCTGAGACAAATGATGTATGCACATGTAAGAGAAGGCACACTGATAGGGGAGTTGTGTTCTTCTGTTAGGGCGACACCCACTAATCTGCTAGCTGGACCATGCGGGCGCTCTACAAGAAGGTGGTGGCATGCGCGCGCATGATGGGGGGATTTGATGGTTTTGATGTGACAGGTTAAAAATAGAACAGTTGGCTGAAATAGGCCTTTTGCACCACTATTGTGGATGGAATACCTAAGAGAACTCAACTGAGATCTCCTAGTATTTATTTTAGGGTTATATACTATGTTACACATATTGTAGTATGTTATTATGGACATGGGCACACATGTGCACACATGCGCATACATATTGATGCATGTAAATAGAGAATTTCCACGCTGACAAATAATGCATATATAGGCATTTTGTAGCATATTTTGGTGAAATAAAATGAAATAAAATAAAATAAAAATAGTATTATGTAATAGGCATGTTAGGAGACTGTTTCCTAACACTTGCATACAAAGATAGTGCAGAGTTCTTTTCAAATCTCCGGCATGCATTCAAGAGGAAGGATGTTTGTTTTAATGCAAGCTACACCCTACCAGTAGACCCATTAATCACAGACAAGGAACATGTACAAATGACAACGCATGAGATCTGGAAAGTCTCTGGGTACCATTTCCAGTGAGAGACAAACAGGAAACTACACATATGTATAGGCTGACCATGCAGGAAATGCTAGAGTGAAGGAAAACAAGCTTCTTGTGAGTGGGCATATGACATGATACTGATGTTTGCAGGATAGCACTTAAAAGCAGAAAGTGCACCCAAGTCTGAAAGAAGGTGCAAAACATTGCAACACGTTGGGAATGCATTGCTACAATTGCCACAGTTGTCTCAGGGTTTCATGTCATGAAGTTGATGACCCTAGTTTAAGGCAGATCACTATCTATCTTCAGTGTCACGAAGTGCACACACCATACTATGATGTTGCAATGCCATCTGAAGCTGCTATAATTATCTGACAGAACCTTGAGTGGACAACACTGAACGTGATGGTACCCAAAATCCAAGCCACATTTCCCACAGTCACAGCTACACAGATTCAGTGCCTGGACTATAATAAGCAAGATCCTGTGGAAAAGAGATGATCTACAGCTCCCCTCAGCAGAAATCTTTCTATGGGAGTACTTAGACGAAGTAAATGTGTTTGACTTGCCAAAAGTAGATGGGATGGAACAGTTGGCATGGGGGATGAAGAAAATATCAGATCAGCTTCAAGGAAAGGTTGTGGAGGTGGGGATTGATGCAACATGTGCATGAAGTATCTGAAACAAGGTTCTGTCAATGCTAATACAAATTATAGACCACACAAACTTGAAACACCTTGAACTTTATACCATTCTTGGAGAATATGATAATGCTGGTTTTCCATTGTCATACTGCCTACTTTTGACTGTGACAGCTACCAAAATTGGCAAGAGGACCAAGGCTCTCACCACTTGGGGAATAGTGCTTCGTGATAAGTACAGGGTCATACCACAATTTGTTTATGTTGACAAGGATATGGCCAAACTTGGGTCATGTCAAAAGACCTGGTCGCAAGCAAAGATTCAGCTGTGTTGGTGGCATCTGCGTAAGGCTGTCAGGACATGTCTTCAGCTAGCCAAACTTTCTACAATGCCATATAACATCGAGTGTGCATGAGGGGAGTTCAGGCTCATCAGCACAGGATTCCAACCTACTGGTAAAGTGGATGCAAAAGAGTGCGAGGGAGGCATACCTGGTAAATTAAATGTCTCAGTTGATCTGAAAGGCATGCCTATGACTCAAGAACCTAACTCACTTTTCATTCGATTACCCAATCCTTCACAATCATGGCCACCACTGGTAGACTCCATCAATACGATGGGAGGTGGAAGCAAAAATGTTTGTTGGAAAACAGTCTCCTGACATGCCTGTTACATAATAATATTTTATTTTTATTTTACTTTATTTTATTACATCAAAATACACTACCAAACACCTACAAACACTTTATTTGTCAGCATGGGAACTTTCTATTTACATGCATCAATATGTACATGCACATCGGTAGCAACATAGTACAATATATGTAACATAGTATATAACCTTAAAATATATACTGGAGGGCCTGTTAGGAAACAGTCTCCTAACATGCCTATTACATAATAATATTTTACTTTTACCCATTTTTTACTTATTTTTATTTTATTTCATCAAAATATGCTACCAAACACCTGTAAATGCTTTATTTGTCAGCATGGGAATTTTCTATTTACACACATCAATATGTATGTGCATGTATGCATGCATCGGTAGCAATATATTACAATACATGTAACATAGTATATAAATGTTAAATATATACCTGGAGACATCAGTTGAGTCCTCTTAGGCATTCCATCCACATTTGTGGTGCAAAATGCCTATTTCAGCCAACTGATCTATTTTTAACCCCTCACATCAAAACCATCAAACCCCCCATCACACACGCATGCCCTGCCACCTTCTTGTAGGAGAGCCCGCATGGTCCAGCTAGTAGAACAGTGGGTGTTGCCCTAACAGAACCTCAGTTGAGTTCTCTCAGGTATTCCATCCACATTTGTGGTGTGAAAAGCCTATTTAAGCCAACTCATCTAAAAATAACCCCTCACATCAAACCCATCAAAACCCCCATCATGCATGCATACCCTGCCACCTTCTTGTAGAAGAGCCCGCACAGTCCAGCTAGCAGAACAGTGGGTGTCACCCTAGCAGAAGAACTCAACTACCCCATCAGTGCACCTTCTCTTACATGTGCATATGTCATTGTCTCAGCATGCCACAACTGCTTACTCATCATTTTGGCAAGAGCCAGAATTAATTGTATGTATATACATATTTACTTTGCTTTCATAAGCTGATGCCAGGCCTCGCCTTACATTGCGACCACCAGTAATTGAGAGGCAGCACTTGTCATTAGGACAGCTGCAACCAGACAACCGATTGGATCTGGTTTAGCCGAGATTTACCTTGCACTATTCAGATGACTATTTTAGGTAGTTACTAGCTGAATTCAGTAATAACCCTGAGATCAGGCACTGTTGGAAGGGTTATTGATCCGAAGTGCCTAATTGTTGACAAATAGCCAAAATCACCTGTTTTGCCATGTTTGGTACCCGAATTGCTGGATCACATGACTCGAAATTTTATGAAAAAATTCTGAAGCTGAATCTTGACTCAGCCAAAGAATTGACTCATCACAGCTTACATCATTATGACAGAACAATCAACTTCGAATCCTGGTCACAATTCTGTTTCCATGCCAGCTCTAGAAGCCAAAATTGATGTGCTTACAGCACAAATGTCCCAGTTAGTGTCAGTATTGGCAGCATCACAGCCCAAACAAGCAGAAACAAAAGCAGAGACAGTGGAAGATAAAGATGATGAGATGGAGGAGATGGTGGAGTGGATGTCTCAGGATGATGTGCATGCAGAGGAGAGATCTGAGAGTGGAAAAATGTGTTTACCTAAATATGCACCCCCACAAATTTTTGATGGTACCATGGAGAATACAAAATCCTTCATCAGCTCTATAGTATTGTATATTCATGGGAGAAAGCCCGAATTTTGTATGACCGAGTTTAGGATTATGTTTGCCTCTCTCATACATCCAGGGAGGGAAAGCACAGTTCTGGAGAAATGAAGCTATTAATCAAATTGCTGCAGGATATAGACCATTTGCAACCTTCAGGGAAATTTTTGGAGAGATTGGAGGCACAGTTCAGAGACCCTAATCCAAAGGCATAGGATTGAAGACAGTGGACATGCATGCAGCAATTAATGTGGAGGCATTGCTTGACAGTGGTGCTACCTGATTATTCATTAATTGATTCTTAATTACTGGAAATGGTATTGGCATGCATAAACTGCTACAACCTATAATGGTGTACAATATTGACAGTATGGTCAATCGTGCTATTAAGGAGGAGGTGACAATGGTACTGAAGTATCAGGATCATCAGGAATGAGCTGTATTTGAGGTATGTGACCTTGGGAAAACCAATCTGATAATTGGATGTCCATGGTTATAAAAGCATAACCTGGAAATTGATTGGAAAACTGGGAAGGTACACATGACTCATTGTCCTAAAGAATGTAATGTATATGGAAGGAAAGTAAAAAAGGAGAAGAAGGAAAAGAAGGAGAAAGAACATTTGAGGAAGTATTCTGTTATGAAGGAAGTGGAGGATGAGGATATGCCAAATTGGGAAGTTCCAATCATGACCAGTAAGGAAGAACAGAAGCAGACCTTTAGGGAAATTCGTGGAGGACAGTCATGGGATAAAAATGCTGTAAAAGTGGAGAAGTCAGTGGAGGAGTGGGTGCCAAAAGCCTACCATAAATATTTGTCAGTTTTTCAGAAGAAGGAATTGGAGCAGATGCCAGTGCAAAAGCCATGGGATCATGCAATTGAGATAAAGCCAGGATTTGTGCCAAAGAAGTCAAAAGTCTACCCATTATCTCCAAAGGAACAAGAAGAAGTGGATGCATTCCTTAATGAACAATTGCACAAGGGATACATATGACCTTCAAAATCACCACAGACATCACCAGTATTCTTTGTACCAAAAAAAGATCAAAGGAAGAGGATGTGTACAGATTATAGGTATTTGAATGAGTGGACAGTGAAGAATGTGTACCCTTTGCCATTGATATCAGAGATAATCACAAGGTGGGAAAGGTTAAGGTCTTTACAAAATTGGATTTATGCTGGGGGTACAACAATGTATGAATAAAGAAAGAAGATGAGTGGAAGGCTGCATTTGCCATGCGTCGAGGATCCTTTGAGCCACTTGTCATGTTTTTTGGGATGACCAATAGTCCCCCAACTTTCCAAAATATGATGAACATCATTTTCAAGGATGTGATAGACAAAGGCATGGTAATAATATTCATTGATGATATTTTGATATTCATGGAGAATGAAGAAAATCATGAGGCGATAGTGCAGGAGATGTTGAGGAGATTGGCAGAGAATGATTTATTCATTAAACTGGAGAAGTATGTGTTTTGGGCAAGCGAGATCGAGTTCTTGGCATTAAAGATTGGTCCTGATGGATCCTATCAAGGTACAGGCAATTGTCGATTGGCCTGTGCCTACCTGTATCAAGGAAGTTCAGGCCTTCTTGGGACTCACAAATTTTTATCGTCACTTTGTTCATAATTATTCCAAAATTGCTGCACCATTACACAACCTTACATGAAATGGAGTAGTGTGGAGATGGGGAGAACAGCAGCAGACAGCATTTGAGGAGTTGAAGAGGAAGCTTGTGGAAGAGTGAATATTAGCCCCAGTAGATTTCATGCATCCCTTACGAGTGGAATCAGATGCATCAGACTTTGCTACTGGAGTGGTATTATCAATGTTATGTGAAGATGACAAATGGCATCCTTGTGCATATTTGTCTCGAGGGTTGAATGATGTGGAAAGAAATTATGATGTGCATGATAAAGAGATGTTGGGGATAATATGATGATGATACTCAACCCAGAAGCCCAAACAAAACCTACTAAATGGCTTCAGATGGTATAACACAAGTCAGAGGAAGGGTGCAAGTTGGTACTAAATATCACCGCTGAGACCAATATGATGTGTTTAGCAATGTGAAATAATAAGGGATGGTTTGAATAATCTGTAAGATCATATGAAGTTGTTCAAAACAGTTCGAAAGAGGTTCAAAGATGTGCAGAATACTTCGAAGTAGGCCTGAAGAAGTTCAAAGAGGTTCAAAGAAGTATGAAATAGGTTTGAAGTATATCAAAGGGTGAGTTTAATGAATGTGAAGTGTTTGTCAAATAGCAATAGGTGATGGGCAATAAAATGGAGAGCGAATACGATAGTTTCGAGGAAGTTCATGATATTTCGCAGAACTTAGAGATACGATGTGAACTAAGACTCAAGAGATTGACTTTCAAGTCAGATGATAAGTGTGAGGGTAACTTGTGCTGTTCCACATTGCTATGTTATTCTTGTTCTAACTAAGTAATACAAGTCTATATACAAAATGAAGAGATAGTACTAAAAAGGAAATAAGAACATGTGTAAAACATGAGGCAAATATATCAAACAATGAGGACTTGTATATCATGAAACAAATGAGAAATAATAAATGATGAAACATATAGTGTTTCCATATAGTAAAAGTACTTCAATGAAACACAAAAATGCACTTATTGCATTCTAACTCTCTTGTAATCTCTTCTTGTGTCCAGTAGTGCTCGATATGCAACTAAATAACTTGTTCCAGCTGTGCAGCATGTATCGAAAGTGCTTCAAGACAACTATACAGTGGCCACAGTAACATTGTGCAATATGTGTAACATAGTATATAAACTGTAAATATACACCTAGGGGACCCCAGTTACATTCTCTTAGGTATTCCATCTACACTTGTGGTGCAAAAAGCCTTTCTCAACCAACTCATCTATTAATAACCCCTCACATCAAAACCATCAATTCCCCCATCATGCATGCAGATCCTGCCCCCTTCTTGTGGAGAGAATCCACACAGTCCAGTTAGCAGATAGTGGGTGTCACCCTAACAGTGAGGAAGCACAGAATCAGTAAAGGATTTTGGTGTACTGTTCTTGTGGAAGGCCTCTCCTAGGCACTGAGAAAAATTTGAGGTGGCACATACCTCATGCAGAGGGTTAATAGCAGTATAGAAGATTGAATCACTGCATCAACACCTTTCACCCTTGATTATCCTGTCTGCCTTCAGCAAAGCAAGTATGAAAAACATGTATTGTACAATGTTGTCACTGACATGCTTGTACATCCACATACATATTGATGCATGCAAAATAGAATTCTCATGCTAACAAAGTGTAGTGTAATTTGACATAATAAAATCTGAAAGCCTGATAAATATTCATGGTAGGCTTTTGGTACCCACTCCTCCATTGGTTTCTCCACCTTCGCAGTATTTTTGTCCCACAACTGTCCTCCACACATTTCTCAAAGCTTTCCTTCTGTTCTTCCTTGTCAATCATGATCAGAACTTCCCCATTTGGCATTTCTTCATCATCCACTTCCTCCATCATAACAGAATACTTCCTCAGATGTTCTTTCTCTTTTCTTTTCTTCTTCTCCTTCTTTACTTTTTTCACCTTCCTCCCATACATATTACATTCTTTAGGACAATGAGTCATGTGTGCTTTCCCAGTTTTCCAATCAATTTCAAGATTATGCTTACATAACCATAGACATCCAATTATGAGATTGGTTTTCCCAAGATTGCCCACTTCAAATATGGCTCATTCCTGATGATCTTGATACTTTAGTATCATAGTCACCTCCTCCTTAATAGTTCCTCCATAATTAATTGTTCTATCAATATTATACACCATTATAGGTTGTGACAGTTTGCACATGCTAATACCATTTCCAGTAATTAAAGATTGATTAATGAATAATCTGGTTGCACCGCTATCGAGTAATGCCTCCACATCAATTGCTGCATGTGTGTCCACTGTCTTCAATCCTAAAGTCAAGGTGATTTTAGGTTCTATTTGTGCAGAGCAAATAAAGAATTTAGGGGTTTTCAGAAATAATGCTTGACAATTCTCTTTATCGCATAATTGACAATAATTGTACTTCTTCTCAATTTCCTTTTCTGGTTTACTCTGGGTTTCCTCAGATACTAATACATTATAATGATTCTGGGTCACCAATGGGGAAATCTTCACTAGGACTCTTCCACAGCTTGTCTTCCTCTGAGTTCACTTCCTCAATTGTAGCTTCCCTAATCTTCCTCCTCTGCCTATAATTCCTAGCAATATGCCCTGACTGCCCACATTTAAAACATTTAAGTGGGGCTTATCTTTCTGCTTGATCAACCTCCATTGCATTTTCTGGTGCTGCTGACTCCATAACTTTAGGTGTCACTGCCATGGCCAGTGGCTATGCCCTCAGAGTTTGTACCTGAGGCACCCTTCCTTTCTCAGACTTTCCTCCTGACAACTTTCCAAATTTGGCATTTTTATACATCAACTTCGACTCTGCCTGTTCCTGCCAATATTGCTAATCAAGGTGCATTGCCCAATTATACCACTCATCCAACCTCTCTGGCATAGAAGGTAGTCAGTAGATGGACTTGAATAGAGAGGGATTTAATGCTGCTTTCAAAAATTCTACCAATGCTGCTTCTCCCATATCCATCTGTGAAGCTTCTGCTTTGAACTGCAAAATAAATTCATCCACTGTTAGGGAACCTTGGTGCATGGTTTTCAATTTAGCATTAGCTGTTGCCTTTGGATTAGGGTCTCCTAGCTGTGCCTCCAGTCTCTCCAGAAATTCCTTGAAAGTTGCAAATGGTTTATATCCCATGGCAATTTGATTAATAGCCTCATTTCTCCAGAACTGTGCTTTTCCTCCCTGAATGTATGAGAGAGCAAACATAATTGTTGATTCAGTTGTATGAAATGCTGGCTTCCTCCCATGGATGTACAATACTATAGAGCTGATGAACAATTTTGCATTCTCCATGGTACCATTAAAGATTTGTGGGGGTGCATACTTAGGTAAGCACACTTTACCATTTTCAGATTTCTCTGCCACCTGCACATTCTTACTGGGACATCTACTCCATCATCTCCTCTATCTCATCATCTTATCTTCCATTGTCTCTGATTTTATTTCTGCTTGTCTGGCTGCAATGCTGCCAATACTGGCACTAGTTGTGACATTTGCACCATAAGCACATCAATTTTTGCTTCTAGCGCTGGCATGGGAACAGGGTTAGCACTGGGGTTAGAGATTGAAGGTTCAGACATAATGATTTCAAGCTGTGATGAGTCATTTCTTTGACAAATTCAAAAGTTGGTTTTTGGGACCTCTCCAGATGTCTACAAGTCATGTGATTTGGTAACTCAGGTACCAAACTCAGCAAAACCCATGACTCGGTAACTAGTCAACTGTTTGGCTTGTAAAGCACTTTGGATCAATATCCCTTCCAACAGTGCCTGATCTTGGGGATAGTACTGAATTCAGCTTGTAAGTACTTAAAATAGTCATCCGAATAGAGTAAGGTAAATCTCAACTAAACCAGATCTGAGCAGTTGTCTGGTTGCAGCTGTCCTAATGATGAGCACTGTCTCTCAATCACTGGTGGTCACAATGTATGGCGAGGCCTGGCATCGGCTTATGAAAGAAAAGGTAAATTACATACATACAATTACTTCTGGCTCATGCCGAAAGGATGAGTAATTGGATGTGGCACAGTGAAACAATGACATATGTGCAAGTAAGAGAAGGCACACTGATTGGAAAGTTGTGTTCTTCTGTTAGGGTGACACCCACTATCTGCTAGCTGGACTATGTGGGTTCTCTCCACAAGAAGGGGGCAGGATCTGCATGCATGATGGGGGAATTGATGGTTTTGATGTGAGGGGTTATTAATAGATGAGTTGGTTGAGAAAGGCTTTTTGCACCACAAGTGTAGATGGAATACCTAAGAGAATGTAACTGGGGTCCCCTAGGTGTATATTTACAGTTTATATACTATGTTACACATATTGTACAATGTTGCTACTGACATGCTCATACATGCACATACATATTGATGTGTGTGAAATAAAATTATCATGCTAACAAAGTGTAGCATTCTTTGGCATAGGGTAGCATAATTTGATGTAACAAAATAAAATAATATTTTATTATGTAATGGGGCTGTTTCCTAATGCTCACCTGCATGATTTTGAGAATGTCTTCTCCAAGGAATCCTTCAACTCACTTCCTAACCATAAGCTGTGGGATCAAGCAATTAAACTCATGCTGGGTGCAACACCCTCCTATTGCAAGGTCTATCCTTTCTCTCCTGAAAAACAATAACAACTCGACAAGTTCATTGATGAACACTTGGATTCTGGTCACATCTACCCTTCAAAGTTGCCCATGGCCTTCCTATTCTTCTTTGACAAAAGAAAGGATGGCTATCTCTGACCAGTTCTGAACTATTGAAAACTCAATGACATCACAGTCAAGAACCATTATCCACTACCTCTTATATCAGAACCCATCAATCAGCTTCATGGGGCATGCTACTTCACCAAGCTTGATGTCTGTTGGGGTTATAACAATGTGCAGATAAAGGAGGGAGATGAGTGGATGGCAGCATTTGCACCAATCATCAGTACTTTACAGTCCCCCACCTGTCCTAGTGGAGTCTGAGTGGAGTCCAATTGAACTACATTAAGTCATGTAGAGTTCAATCCCCCACTGGAGTCTGAGTGGAGTCTAAGTGGAATGCATTTCAACCAAATGATAAGTCAATTAGATACTGAGCTCAAAGGACTTCAGACTTGGTGAATTTCATAAAGTACCTACAAAATAAATTTGTATAGTGCAGGAATTGAACTCAAGACCTCACAATAAGCAATCACATGACAAACCAAACAAGAATACTCAACCACTTGAGCCACAGGAGACCTATTAAGTTTTAATATAAGGTTTATTTATGACTCAACTTTTCATATTCTTCAAGCAGGCATTTTTCAAACAATTCAGATCAAAAAATTTTCATTAACCAGATCCCTCATGTAGGACACGAGAGAGTGGGTATAATATAATAATAAACAAAAAACCCCCTCTCACATCTTGCGAGAGGGGCAGGATTACTACTATGTACATAAAAAACCAAACCCCTCACTGTCAGCACAAGGGGGGGATTCGTCAGTACTACAATATATATACCCCTTGCATTCAGTGTGAGGGAGGGACAAAGATAAATTAAAAATAATAAAGACCCCTCCCCATGCAAAATGCAGGGGAGGGGGGGTTGGAGGATGCAGTCCAGGGTGAGTGTCATCACCCACTCCTCCTCACATGTGTCTGCCACCATAGCAAGCCACACCCATCATCCACCCTATGAGCAGTTGCTCATAGGCATGGGGATGGGTGCCATGGGGGGGTGTTGGTAGGCATCATCATCGACTGTACATGCTCACAATCCATCCTATGAGCAGGGGCTCACAGGCATGGGGTGGGCATGTTCAGTTGTCTCACATCTGGCCATTGTTACCAATAGATTAGAACCTATAAAACAAAAGAAATGAGTTAGTTTATAAAAACAAAAAGCAAATGAAAAAGACTTATATAGGGCCCAAATGATGCAAACTGCATTGTTTGGGCCTGCATTCCATTCAGTCGGCTTGTTTGCAGATGGTGGCACTGTTACCAGTAGGTTATGACCTAGAAAACTAAAGAAACTGGTTAGTTAGTTTATAAAAACAAAGAGCAAATAAAAAAAGACTTATGTAGGGCCCAAACAACATGATCTGCATCATTTGGGCCTGCATTCCATCCAGTCAGCTCATTTGTGGGTGGTGGTGATGGTGGATTGGGCATGGGAGTGGTGGCAGTGGGTGTCCACACAGTGGTGGTGGTAGAGTGGAGAGGAGGGAGGGAGGTGGCATTGACAGTGGTGGTGGTGGTGGTGAGTGATGAGCTGGCACATTTGATGATGCGGCTATATGCTTTGTCATACAAAGCTACACCATGGTACCTAAAGCAAGTAGATGATGCCTTACACAAGGTACTGTTGTCTAATGATTATATTGTGTACTATGATTATATAAGTAAACCACAGGGAACTGGGTTCGATCCCTTTTATTACACACTGTTTCAGCAAAATCCAACTGGACTCCCAGTGGACTCCAACTGGACTTCAACTAGACTCCACTGGACCAGTCTGAGTGGAATCCAGTGTTTCAATGGATTCTGCTTGGAGTCCGGTCAGACTGGACTGGGACTGGACTGGCAACTTTGCAGGCAGTTGGCTGGTGACCAGTTCCAGTGGACTCTAGTTGGACTCCAGTCAGAGTCCACTGGGAAAGGTCAGGGTGTGTAAAGACCTCCCAATTGTGGTCCTTTTGAACCCCTTGTCATGTTTCTAACAGTCCTGCAACCTTTCGAATCATGATGAATATTATCTTCCATGGCCTCATACTAGAAAGCATTGTCTGTGTCTACCTCAACAACATTTTCATCTTCACTCAAGACCTCAAGGAGCATCACTGAATCACATGCCTAGTACTACAGAGGCTTCAATGACACAAGCTCTACCTCCATCATGACAAGTGTGAATTTGAGAAGACTTGGATCAAGCAATTGGGCTTGATTATTTTGGAGGGGCAGGTGGAGATGGACCCTGTTAAGGTTGCTGGTAATACAGTTTGGCCCATGCCCATGAACAAGAAGAGGATGCAGTCCTTTTTGGGCTTCATCAACTTCTATCAATGCTTTATCAAGAACTTCTCACATCATGCACACCACTGATTGATCTCACTGGCAAGGATACATAGTGATGAAGTAATCCACAACAGGAGACATTTGAAAAGCTCAAAGAGCACTCCCATCCTTACTTTTGCTGATGACTCACACCCCTTTCATGTAGAAGCTGATAATTCTGACTTTGTGATGGGTGCCATTGATAATACTCAACCTGGAAACCTAACAAAAACCTGTTAAAAAGCTTAGGAAGTATAACACAGGCTAGAGGAAGGGTGCGAGTTGGTACTAAATATCACTGCTGATACCCAAGGTTGTGTTTAGAGATGCAAAATGGTAAGAGATGGTGTGAATAGTCTGCGAGAGCATACAAAGTTGTCCAAAAGAGTTTGAAATAGGTTTGAAGATGTGTGAAATAGTTTGAAGAAGATTTAAAGAGGTTCAAAGGTGTTCAAGGAGGTCTGAAGATGTCAGATTAATATTGAAATATGTCAAGGAGCGAATATAATGAATGAGAAGTGTTTTTCGAATGGTGATAGGTGATAAGTGATGAGTTGAGAGACTAATATGAAGATTTGAAGAAGTTCATGATATTTTGCTGAACTTATAGATATGACATGAGGCTAAGACTCAAGAGAGTAACTCTTAAATCAAATGATAATGGAGAGGGTGACTTTTCTCTATTGTTCTAAGTAACTAGTACAAGTCTATATACATTTTGAAGAGACAAGTACTAAAAAGGAAATATAACAAGTGTAGAACACGAGGCAGTATGCACAGCAATAAAGGTATTGTAAAACATAAAACAAATGAGAAATGATAATAAATAAAATGTATGGTGTTGCCATATAGTAAGAGTACCCATCCTATTGTTTCAATAGATCGATGAAACCCAAAACTGCCATTATCATATTCTAATTCTTTTGTCATTTCTCCTTGTGTCCAGTAGTTATCCATTGAAATTATGTCATCCCATAATTTGATTAGCCTATCTCCACCTTTTTCAATTTTTAGCCTACTATTTGATTTTCAGGTCTTTCACATATACTGGGCATCGACAAATGGGTCCTTAGAGTTTTCTCTTTGCACTCTGTTAGGTGCACCTGAGGTGTCTGTATTATATAGTGTAATCTTAACTTTGAGCATGTAAGTTGTATAGACAACTCGGCTTATGAAGCGATGTCGTGCACGGCGGTCCATGATAATACTTCGCTAGTTACCGCTTATCGGAGCCTGAACCTTATTTTCGACAGTCAGGCACGTGAGGTCCCAGCTTGCAACATGCTATCGTTATCAATGTCGAACTCAAGTTGAAGGCTTAGCCACAATTCAGTTTTTTTTCCTGGAGCGGTTCACGTAACATCTTCGCAGAAGTGAGCCATCTTCTCTTACAGAATGAAATTCCAATGGATGCGATCAACACTATGCCCTGAACCACTCTGCAGAGGGTGACGACAATTTTTAAATCCCTCTCCGCTTCCTACTCCGGGCGAAATCGATAATATTTTCCGTGGCGAAAAGTGAATTGGCTGTTCGTTAATGAGGGCGAAGCTCTTGTACATTCGGAATGGGACAACGTTACTACCCCAAATACGTCCGAGTCCACCACCTATTCGGGAACTCATCGCTAGCCTGTCTGAACAACAGACGAACATCATATGCACCCTCGGAAAGGACGGTGTATTGGCGTTCCATTGTCTCACGACCTTCCGACGTTTATGTACTTCCCTGCAGCAAAATTGCAAGGCTCGATCCGAGATACGACTGGAGCGGGCGATTGTTTTACTGGTTACTTTGTTGCCGGCTTGATGGAATTCGGTGCTCATGCCAGAGTTGGGGAAGGGATACTAGAGGATGATATTGCCAGGATCTTGTGTGCAGATAATCAACACCTCTGGCATGGTTTTATAGCTGATAGTTCAGGCTGCAGGCATGTGCGTTGAGAAGGGAACAATTGATAGCATACCAACGAGAGCAGACGTGGACGCCCGAATGGCCACTATCTAAAACAGTATTACTGTTGCATGTCGTTTTCTCTTGATATCTGTCTTCTTGAGCTCAGGCTGATGCAAGTATGCCTGAGACCCCAAGCGACGCATGGGGCAAAAACAAGATTGCGTCGACCACTAGTGCTAACTATCTGCTATAAGTGAAATGGTCGCGATCCCAAGTAGGCCATTCTTCTACTCGTGCGGTGCTAGGACTATGCCAAATGGCCAGACGTCTCCAGCAACACTATTCGATGCAAGTATACCAAGAGAGGAAGATGTCGTAGCAAAATTAAGTAAACCGTAGTGTACCTTCGAAGTTAACCAGAATTAAATGTAGGGTACTATCAAGAGGGCTTCTGGAACGCCTTTTCACCAAATCTATCAATTGTGTCGAACAATTCCAATTAGAATACCAAGACAGGGGGTGTAAGGAACCCGACGTCAAAAAGAACATTGGAGCAAGGATCCAGGCAAGGCGCACATCAAGACATTCCCGAAAGAAGGAATGGTGCTTGGCGATTGTTCGGTCGCGTGACTTCTTGGTATATGAGTACTGGAGTAAAATCCGAGGGTTAGAAGAGGTTGTCAGATGCGGAAGTACATACATACCTTTTAACTCTTCCTTACCCAGGGGATCGCCATTGTCGAAGTCAAAAAACGATGGATCAATAGGTTCAGCTACAGGCTCATCGAGGGGGTCATGATACGGCTGGGAAAACAAATACATCGGTAAGAAATCGGGGGTGAACTTGATCTTCTGAACAAGACCACTTACTTGTAGGTATGGATGCTTCAAAGCCTCACCTACTTCAATACGTCGCTTCGGGCTGAATGTCAAACACTTTTCCATCAGATCGATTGCCTACGACGATAGAGGAATGGCGATCAGTTGTAAAAAAGAGAATATAAACATGTAAATAGTTGTAGAGGCTTACAAGTGGGTTTGCCTTGGGGAAAAGCTGAGCGAAGTTTTTCTTTTTGCGGAATGGTAGCGCCCGGATATATTCTTTGGATCGGTGTGAAGTAATGGCATAGAAGTCATCGATCGATGGTGTGCCAAGAACATCGAGAATGATTGATAGCTGATGATGATCTAAGTAAACGGAAAGCATAAGATTAAATTTGGAGAAGATGAACAAAAAAGGAGTGACTTACAGTCACGACCTGGGAACAGCGGTTTTCCACTGAGCATCTCTGCAAGGACGCAGCCAACACTCCACATATCGATCGCGCGTGTGTATTCTTTGAACGTGAGCATGACCTCTGGAGCGCGATACCATCTGTGCAAGCAAAAATGATATATTACTTGGTGATGAGATAAGGTTGTAACGCTTACCTCGTCGCCACATACTCCGTCATGAAAGTACTACTGTCGTTGGCCGCGTTTGGTGGTCGACGAGCGGAACGGGCAAGGCCAAAATCACAGATCTATCGTGCTCAAATTCAGACGACGCGTATGTTACTAGAGGAGACAGGCTTGCTTTGAGATCGCAATTGGCGTTAAGCAAAAGGTTGGATGGCTTTAGGTCGCGATGAAGAACATCTGCTGAGTGCAAGGCCTTGAGCGCTCGAAGAGTCTGTGCAGCAGATAAGCCGCTTGCTACTTGAACCAAGAGGTTGGACTGGCCTGATAGATGAAGTACTGACAATGATCGTCACTCAATTCCTGCGTGCGAATCACGCGATGCATATCCGTCTCCATAAGTTCCTGCACAAGATAAACCTCCGTAAAGTCATCAAGACTTGGAGGGCGTAGAATATCGAGAATTGAGATGATATTTTCATGATGAAAATGACGCAAAAGCTTAATCTCGCGAAGAGTCCTGAGACAAAACATGGAATGATCGAATGGAGTGATTCGTTTGATTGCAACTTTTCGTTGCGTCTGATTATGAATTGCAGAGCTTTAGAAGAGTTATGAATACATGATCGTCCGCAACTCAAAGTAACTGACCACACAGTACCATAAGCCCCTTCTCCGATGACATCCAAAGGCTTGTAGCTTGATCCAACGATAAAGTTTGTCATTTTCTCATCCATGATATAAGTAACTTGCAGGGCAAACTAGGGATAACCGATGAGTACAAGGAAGAGAAGGTTAAAAGAAAGTCACACTAACAGACAATAGTGAGTTTCGGCATTTACCGGACGCCACAAAACGCTCGACCCAAATGCGGTATAGTCCAGCAAGTTCCTCGACAGAAACAAGTCCTTTCTGGATTCCTATGCCACGATCTCTCAATCCCATCCTACAAGGATATGAGCCAAGTCCTTTGTTATCAGGTGAGAACATTGAGTCTCACAGGCCCTTTGGATATCATCATCTGTTCAGTCATCCAACTTGATGTGAACAATCAGAAAAGGCAGGGCTGCTGCATTCCTCCAGCAATAGAACCAAGACCATTAGCTCCCACATCATTGCTTATCGATGGTTCTTCGCAGGACAGAAAATCATAGTAGAACTCGTCCATGATCAGCAGGTCAATCAACTAACCCCATCAGGTTCACGAGTCTGACATCGTACCTTTTCGAACGATTCGGCAGGGAAAAACTCCATACGGCAGTGTCATGTCGGATTTCTGATCTCGTTCTTGCTTACGCACCATCGTCTACCCCGAACGGTCACCGGTCAGAAGGTAAAGTTGAGTCACCTGGTTGAGCATCTTCACCGCATTTTCGTAAGCAGGTCAAACCTGTGTAAGCTGTGCTGCCTCTTCCGTGTTTTTTTGGTGAAGGATTATTACTGTGAGTTGTTGGAAGCCGGACTTATATGCGGGTCAGCTTATGTAGGCACACATTTCATGCAGGACTTTGACCGTTGACGATCCTGGGGCCTTCGGGGCGTCAAGACTGCTGCTTCGCAGGCAGCGCTGGCTCTCATGATCAATTTCAAACTAAATACAAGTAATCGAAGGTCAGTGAGCGCAATAATAAACCACGTGGCATCCATCGCAAGTTTCTCGAAGAACCGGGGTAACCGTCATGCATTTCTTGGGGAAAGGTCTTCAGATATACATGAAAAGGTCACTCAGTGATGCATACACGCAGAAAATGCACTAATCCCAGAGGAATTTCGCATATCACCCCCTTGTCATGAACTCGTTCATAAAAAGCACGCCCTCTTGTACAACCGCACCCAAAAGCTCAATGGTAAAACGAAAGACTGACAACGACAAAGAAGATCAGCTAGCAAACGACAATTCTGCAAACTCTGTCAGTGAACCCAAAGCACCGAACATTGTCCGTCACATTGCCTCGGCATACGACATTAGGCAGCTCTTTCCTTGTTTACCCTGTCGTGTCTTCGTTTCACACGTCGTAACATCGACTACAGCCGCGGCCTGGCTCGGCTATCACCTATTCTCCTTGTTACTCCATGGCAGCTCATAGGGACCACTTGTGGGTGCATACCGAAATGTTGGAAGTAAAATTACCACCTTGGAATGGTCCATGAGTTCATGCAAGAGAGGTAGACAGTCAATATATTCAGTTGGAATGCAGTCACTTACCCAAGGTCCATAGTACTATATCTACTTGGTGCACTATATAAATTGGTAAGTAATCTAATGTATTGTGAGGTTTTCTTTCATTAAAAACAACCCAGATAGTAGGAGAGGTTGTAACAAGCAGTGTTGTTACTGACCTCCCAAAACTCAAATGACTAACCTGGGTTATAATGGGTCAGTGTGTCAGTCAATTCAAATATAGAAATTTGGTGAATCAGTAGGGTCAGTACTGGGTATGATGAGGACTCAGTTCAGCTGCAGTACCCAAAATTTTGATTATTAATATATGTAGAACCATATATCTTAATTTCTCATTCTATCTGCTTTGATCATGCATCCCCCATCTTGGCATTGGAATCACTTCTATAAGGGTGAACATGAGAATTGTTCCCACTTGAAGGCTTACTGAAAATATGACACTAGGGGATTGTGGAGTTTGAATTTACTATACTTATCAAAGACAAAAAGCCTCCTTTGTCACTTCATCAATTGATACATAAGTCATCACAAAGTGTGAGATTGGTTCCATATGGCAAAGCAACTGTCCATGTAGACTCCTGAACAAATGCTTGCCCGACCTGGTGATGTGTGACCTCATTGAAAGTTTGATGCTTTTTAAAGCTGTTATTCCAAGATTCTGCATATGCTGATGCTGATACATAGAAATTGTAAAATGCCCAGTCCACACATACACTCTGATCAATCTTGAGGTATCAGGCCGAATTTAGATAAACCCTGCTATATTGATGTGCCTTTCCCAATTTCAATTGCCCATTCATGGTCTGCTGAATATTTGGTCTTGCAGGTTAAGGATTAGCATTTCCCAGTCAGAACAAAAACATTATCATGTATTACTGAATTCATGATCAGTGTGACTTGAGGAATATCCCATATTTGGATGGTCTGGTGTAGTGCCCTTGAATTAGAATTTGCCATTTCACATCTAAATACAAATACAATTAAATTAATTATTATGATACTTGGCTGCAGTATGTATTTCAATTAAGTACTTACTAGAAGTGTGCAGACTCTCTAGGAGCCCAAGTACCTGCTATGCAGGACATTTGAGCCAAGTGATATGGTGCCAGTCCATGCAGAGTCTGAGCTAGTCCATGTGGAGTCCACTAAATTCCATGCAGACTGGGCCAGGATATGTATGTGGGAGATGCAGTAAAGACCTCCCACTTGATGCAAAATTCCATTCATGAGGTGGCAAATACAAAATTTTCTTTCATGGCAGTGTATGGATGTACTATAGATTGTGAAGTTGAGTTGGATTGAGAGTCAAAGCTAATGCTGAAGTCAAAATGGGTGGATAGGTTGCCATAGACAAAGTTGAGGGTGTTAGAATGCATGTGGTTGACTGGTGGTGGTGTTGTAGAAATCAATGGTTGAACAGTGGGGACTATAGGCATATTCAATGTGGCCTTCCCACATCCCCACCCCTTGCAATTTGAACAACACAGCTAGCTTGCCTTTCTTTTTTTTCCTACCTCCCTTGTGCCCCATCTTACTGTTTCTACTACCCAAACCCCGCTGACTGCTGCTTACTCTGATCCCCACCTCTCTCGACTCGAATGACACTGTGAGGTGTTTTGTTCAAGCTTGCCTTTTCTTTTTCCTTGCCCACCCTGTGTCACGTCTCCAGCCTTTTTGGCTACCAACCCCTGCTGGTTGCTGCCATCTCACATCCTAACCCTTTGCAACTCGAACAATGCTGTCAGGTGTTGGCATTCTTTTTACTCAATCCCCAACCTGTGGCATCCTGAGCCACTGCCATGCCTGCCATGTCAAAGCCACCCAGTCCCACTGCCACTGCCACTGCCATGCCTACATCATGCCCACGAGCCCTCAGAACAACCCCAGATGCTGTCTTGTCCCATCCACCCAGCTCGCCCCAGATGCCTGTTAGCCATGCTGAGCCACACCTCATCAGCACTGCATATAGTCACCAATGATGCTGTCCACTCTCCAAGGCCCTGCCCACCCCAGAAGCTCCTGGGGCAAGCCATTTTGTACCATAGGCATGTTAGGCCTCTCCTGTGTCACTGATGACACTGTCTGCACCAGCAAGCACACCCTGTTTATGCCATATATCCAGATCATGCACCATCTACCCTGGCTCATGTCCAAGCCCCCATTCCACACCTCAAACTGCCTCTGCCCATGGCAATAGCATCACCAATACCCCCTGCTGTGCCATCACAACAACTGTCCATGACCTGGAACACTTATCATAACACCCACCATTGTCAAGGCCAATACTGTCATTGTCAGCACCAGTCAATGCCTGTCCTTGTCAACACCCATCCCTGTCCATATCATCCATCCATGTAACCAGCCCTGTCACCAGCCCCATCCCTGTCCATGTCACCAGCACCTTCCACAGCACCTGCCCCATCCATGACACCTGCCCATCCACATCACCTGCCCTGTCACTATCCAGTCACTGGGGATCCTTCTTCCAACACCAGCATTGTCAGCAACTTATGACTCATTGTTCTTGTGAACACATAAAGTTATTTTTGATTATGATGACCACATAACCCCCCTCCCCCAGTCATTTTTTTGGAGTATGAGAGAGTGTAAGAGTGCCTCTTACATCATCACCATTATCACATGCCTAACTATTATCACATGTTATTCCAGTGGTATAGTCGACACTTTGAGTACTTGTAATGTATTCTAGATCCCCCCCTCAAAATATATTAAGTTTCTTATAGTTTCTTTGTCCTTGAGTATTGGAAGCTTTGGCTTCCTTCCAGTAGCAAAGAGACTGGTTGCAACCAATTGCAACCAGTCTTTGAATGCTTTTTAAATATTTTTAAAGTGAGGCAACTGGTAACCTGACCAACTTCCAAACTAGGCAACTACAACTGATGGTCTGATTGCCTTTGCTTGAATTGGATTCAGTTTCATTTTTTTTTTCCAATTTATGCAACTGGAATGTCAAACACTAGTGACATGTTGATTACAGCTAAAGAACATATTGCAAAATTAGAAGAGATATCCACTTTGTGAAGTGTGGTAAATTGTCCAGGTGTCATGTTTGAGGGAAAGGTGTCAAACATTAAAAACAGGGGTTGGGGGTGAGCAGGGTTGTTGGGACACATTTTGTGGGTGTTCTGGTGTGCCAGGTAGTGAGTCTCATCATTTTGAAGCTGCCGATCATGGTCCTGGGTGGGGCAAAGCCTGGCATCCCCCCATCGTCAGTGGACATGTTGACAATAATGTGGCAGTCATGCTGGGTCACTTGAGGTGTGTAACAGGGAGTAGCAGCATGGGCTTGGGGGAATTGAGGGGTCAAGGAAGTGTCCTGGCTTGTTGTTGGGGCTTGTTGGGCTGGCAGAGTGGTTCTATTGAATAGATGACATGCTTTGATGAGCACAGCTGCTCATTATTGTGTGACTCAGTTTGCTGGGTTGTAGAGCATCTCTGTATGCTGTTTACAGCCTGTTGATGGGTCTCCAGGGTGAAGGGTGTGGTCTGTGTGCTAGACATGACCCTAGATGTTGTTTCAGAAGTGGTTGCAGCAGGTAGCATTGACATTGGGAGTTCTGACATTGCACTGGCAATGGACATCTCTGTTGAAATTAAATCCTGATGCATGCTGCATACATGAGGCAATGCATGCAGCACACACATGTTACTGCGCTTACTGCGCATACATGTGGTAAACACATTTCTGAGTCATGTGACATCCTTACTATTATGTATATAAGGAGAACCTGTACTGTAGTAGATATACAGTGTTCTTACCTCTGCTAAACCCTAGCTCTAAGACTAACTAAACCCCAGGTAGGTTATAAGGAACGTGTCATCTCTTCCTCTGTGCAGTGTATGTAGTCTGCTCCAACAGGTTATGGGCCCTGCTGGGCACGTCGCGAACGCGCCTTAACTGGCTGCGAACGATGTTGACTTCATTGTCTCCAAATTGTAATCCTGCGCTCTTCGTGAGCTGCATTGCACTCCCTGCGAGCTGCATTTAAAAACCCAGGTTGACTAGGGTTAACCACTCTGAAGGAGTGTTTTTGCTTGAGATTATGGAACATGTTTTCTTGAATAGAGGACTGATTGAGCGCTTTTACCAGCTGCCACTATAACATCATGTCTTCAACTCTTGAAAAACTCATACAAACTTTCGACAGCTCTAACTACATTCAATGGGCTGACTCAATGAAGGCGTGGCTCAGGTCTCAGGGCCTCTGGCAAATAACTAGTGGGATGGAACTAAAACCACCCCTGGCGCCTCTTTTGATGACGACAAACACTGCACTAGTAGCAGAAGCTAATGCCAAGCTCCAGACCTGGAACAATAAGAATGACCAGGCTATTGGTAGCCTAGTGCTCTGCCTGGCCCCCTCTATTCAGCAGCGTGCCAACACCAAGGACACTGCTGAGGAGGTGTGGGATCTCATCCACACCGACTATGGTGTTGATGGCCCCTCTCAAGTCTTTGCGGACTTGAGGTCTGCAATCACAATCAAAATTCTGGCTGTGAATCCCGCACCAGAGATTGCCAAAATGGCTGATAAATTTGAGTGCCTTATGGCTGCCAATGTCGCCATCCCCGAATTAGTACAGGCAATGATTCTACTTGCTGCGATGCCATGCGAGTATGATTCTCTATCTGCCACGGTCCTTAACATGACCGCTACTAGAGCCTTGATGTTTAAACATGTCAAGGACTCCATTGTTGCTGAGGCCTCATGGCGCACAGCAGTTGGAAAGCCCATCAGCCCACCTCAGGCCACCAAGCTTTCTGCTGTCAAGCGCAAAGGGGGAAACCCCAAATGGCAATCTCAGGGCAACAATGGAGATTCATCCCGAAAGCGTGGACGACATGGGGACAAAAAGACTAAAGAGGAAAAACCTAAAGAGAAACATTCCCACCTCGCCTCACAAGCCTTTACTACTATAAATGGTAATGGCACCATCATACCGCCGATGCCGCTCATCCAGCACATCGAGAAGCGTGAACATACTCCCACAAGGGATCCTCACTGCTGACCGCCTGCACAGGCATACATGGGTGCAGCCTCTACCTCTCATTCGGTCTATACTGAATATCAGCAGGCTCGAGACACCCTCGAGCAAATGAATCTCCCACGCAGCATGAAAAATCTGCGACTGCTGGAAGAGCACCTAACAGTGTGAGAAGGTAAGAGGAGGAGGATTAAACCAGAACCAAGGATCATAGAGGTAGAAGACGATAGCATCTGCCTTGGATCGGAACCTGCGGTTTCTGATGAAGAAGTATGGAAAGCCATCGACGAAATGCTCGTCGATGAACTGCTTGAAACAGGTACATACATGATGAAAGGTCAGTTCTTTTCCCTGCCACCAGCACAAGAATTAACATTCCACTGATCACAGCGAACTTTTCATGTGAAATTTTACCGCTACTAAATGTATCATGGAACAATTTACATCTTAATATATGTGTTATGTGTGCAAATGGAAATTGTAAGAAAGGTGCCAACTGGATCATGGATTCAGGTGCATCAAAACACTTCACTGGTGAAATTAAAGATTTTGCTTCTTACGAGCCTTTACTGAGAAAGGACTCTACCCTGGTTCAAACAGCCACAGGTACTACTCATATAGTAGGGAAAGGAGCAGTCTTCATTAGACATCAGGTAGTATGTCACGGGAAGTCAGAGACGCGTGAAACGCGATTATACCCCATCTACTACATACCCGACTGTAATGCTCGATTACTGTCAATGGGCGTCTTCTTGCAAGACAGAAGTGATGTGCGTGGTTCCTCTGCACACATTTCATTTTTCAAGCAAGGAAACCCAATTATGGATTGCGTCCCTCTTATGAAATGTGACACTATTTATTGGGCTCGGACTCATATATTGAGCACCAAGGGAATCAATGTCATGACAATGTATGTCGCAGACTACTCAACTTGGCATAAGCGACTTGGACACCCATCCAAAGAGGCACTAGAGAAGATGCCTAATAGCACCATAAAATTCCTGAGGAATTTAATTATTCCTAAAGACAAAATTATATGTCCAGGGTGCACTGAAGGGAAAATGACCTCAAAATCTTTTCCCGAATCAGATTCACGTGCAGAAAGACCCTTTGAATTAATACATTCCGATCTGAAGGAACTCCCAGTACTATCGTACCATAAACATAAATACTTTATTGTATTTCTGGATGACAAGACGTCACATATCTGGGTCCAATGCCTTAAAAAGAAATCTGATGCTGCTGCGGCCATCAGACAATTTCGGGCAGTGGCTTTGACACAATATGGCGCTACAATCAAGTGCTGGCATGTTGATCCAGGGGGGGAGTTCAAAGATCGTGAGCTACAAAATGTGCTCAAGGACTTTGGCATCAAAATAGAGATGTCTGCACCCCACATTCACCAACAGAATGGGCGCGCAGAGCGTGCCATAAGGACAATAATGGAAAAGTCGCAAACCCTGCGATTTACCGCATGTCTACCACAATCATGGTGGGAATTTTGCATTGAACATGCAACACACCTATACAACTGAACCCCGATAAGGCGCCTGAAATGGCTGACACCGGTTGAGGACCTAACAAAGGTCTGCCCAGATCTAAACAATCTGAAGGTTTTCAGTTGTGGTGCTTATGTCTACCTACCCAAGGAGAAGCGTCCAAACACATTGGCTCCTCGATCGGAGTTGATGACATACCTTGAATTAGAAGATGGCATTAAAGCATACCATTTCATGTGACCTAGTGGCGTAATATTCATTGGTGCTATGGCACTATTTGATGAAACATTGTTCCCATGCTGTCCTGGAGCTAAAACTCCTGCCAATACAGACCTTGGTGATTTTTCACCTCCAGAACCAGAAGATGATGACCACTCATCTGGAACAGATGGCGATGATTCTATACTGCCACAAGATCTGCCCCTTCCTCCATCATCAGAAAATGATGATGATGATGTACCAAGTGAGCAAAAGGCGCATGACGATGTGACAGATGCTCCTCCTCCGCTGCCTCCAGTAACTACTGAGGACTTTCGTCCAAGACGTGATGATCAACAGGAATGGCAGCAATTGCCCCATCAATCAGGCAGGCAGAGGAACATCCCAAACCATCCTGGCAATACCTATGGAGAGAAGTGACTCCCCTCTGACATAGAGAGAGACATTGCACGTGATCGATATTGGAAGAGATCTGTGGGTCAAGATTCGGATCATAACTGAACACGACCACAATCTCAACAGAAAGAACCGGTTGCTGGACCAAGTTCGGCACCCCATGAGAGTGTGCCTGATTCCAATGATCAAGAACATGATCACCCAATGGGGAAACCAGACGAAGCAGGTTATATTAAAAAGATAACCAAGGAAGGAGGAGATAAGCTTATTCGCTGGCAGTTGTCAAAAGCAGTCAAACCATCAAGTGAAATAATCCAAGTTCCAAACCAATTTTGCGATATTGCGTGCCTACCACGGCAGCAGCAACGTGAGTGGAAACAAGCTTGTCATGAAGAATTAGAGGCTCTTCATAAGCGACAAGTCTATAACATCGTCGATCTTCCACATGATCGAAAAATGATCAAAAATAGATGGGTTTTCTCCGTAAAATCGGATGGAAGAAAACGAGCCAGACTCGTGGCCAAAGGCTTTTCACAAGTCGAAGGCATTGACTTTGATGAGATTTTCTCACCGGTAGTCCGCTACGAGACCGTACACCTCATGTTTGCACTTGCATCTCTAGAGGGCATGTATATGACTGGCCTAGATGTAAAAACCGCATTTTTATATGGCAAACTAATTGAGGAGATCTATATGAATCAACCCGAGGGTTTCAGACTCGAGGGAAAAGAGCGCAAAGTATTGCACTTACGCCGAGCATTGTATGGCCTTAAACAAGCCTCACTTGCATGGTGGAAAGAGCTAGAGGCATTTATGCGCACCATTGGGTTCGTGCACGCCAGCTCCGATGCTGGCATTTTCATACACAAGGATCCTAAGACAGGCAGCATTGTTATTGCACTCGTCTATGTTGATGATGGCTTGTTCATGGGGAAGAACAAGAAACTTGTGGATGAAAAGAAAAATGCTTGTCTAAAGCATTGGGAGTGCCATAGTACTGAAAAAGTCACAGAATTCTTAGGCATGCGCATCACCCAGACTGCAAGCAAAGTCAAACTCGATCAAACTGAATATCTCATCAAAGTGCTTGAGAGATTCGAGATGACAAATGCCAATGCGACCCCCACTCCACTCCCAACTGGTTACAGACCATCAGAAAACACAGCAATGCCCAATGCGATGCTTAGATCAAAATATCAGTCTGTGATCGGATCTTTATTGTATCTGATGCTTGGAATGCGACCTGATATCGCTTATGCAGTAATCAAGATGTCGCAATTCTCAGCTAATCCTAGCCAAGAACATCTAGACAAAGTGATGTACATCATGTGCTATCTGGTGGGAACCCAGAAATATAACATTGTCTACGATGGTGAGAAGTCCGAGGGGCTACAGGCCTTCACAAATTCTGATTGGGCAGCTGACACCCTCAAATGCCGATCTACAACGGGTTACTTTGCTACTCTAGCAAGTGGCATTGTGTGCTGGCAGTCCCGTTTACAAAAAACTGTAGCACTGTCATCCACAGAAGCCAAATATATGGCTCTCTCCGACACTTGTCGACAGATAGTGTGAATAGAGTCCTTATTCCAGGAACTTGGATATGTACTGAAGCGTGTACCAATCTGTGCTGATAATCAGGGATCCATCTTTATTGGATCAAATCCAGTTCAGGAAAGAAGGACCAAACATATAGACATTCACTACCACTATACGCACGAATGCATAGAAAATAACAAAAACCTTGGCACTGTCTTATTCAGGAAATTTAGAGACTCTCTCAGAATTACTTTCGAGATTCAAACTTAGCTGCTTAGAGTGCTGTACAGTTTGAGGGGGGGTGTTGAAATTAAATCCTGATGCATGCTGCATACATGAGGCAATGCATGCAGCACACACATGTTACTGCGCTTACTGTGCATACATGTGGTAAACACATTTCTGAGTCATGTGACATCCTTACTATTATGTATATAAGGAGAACCTGTACTGTAGTAGATATACAGTGTTCTTACCTCTGCTAAACCCTAGCTCTAAGACTAACTAAACCCCAGGTAGGTTATAAGGAACGTGTTGTCTCTTCCTCTGTGCAGCGTATGTAGTCTGCTCCAACAATCTCAGGATGTGAAGAAAGGGGTCAAGGGGTATGCAGGAGTGCTGTAAGTTGGCCTGTGAGTAAGTGCCATCATTTGCAGGATGCTGGTAGTAGTTTTGAAACTGGGGGTGAGGTGGTGGTAGTGCTTGTCAACTGTTGAAATTAAACTCTGATGCATGCTGCATACATGAGGCAATGCATGCAGCACACACATGGTACTGCACTTACTGTGCATACATGTGGTAAACACATTTCTGAGTCATGTGACATCCTTACTATTATGTATATAAGGAGAACCTGTACCATAGTAGATATACAGTGTTCTTACCTCTGCTAAACCCTAGCTCTAAGACTTACTAAACCCCAGGTAGGTTATAAGGAATGTGTTGTCTCTTCCTCTGTGCAGCATATATAATCTGCTCCAACATCAACGATGTTGGCATCTTTGATGAGATTGATGGTGCCATTGAGAGTAGTGATGGTACCAGTGACACTGGTGAATTGTAGTGGGGCGGGGTGTGGGATACGATGGGCTGGGAAAAAACAGGGTGATGGTGATGATACTCAACCTGGAAATCTAACAAAAACCTGTTAAAAGGCTTAAGAAGTATAACACAGGCTAGAGGAAGTACGAGTTGGTACTAAATATCACTGCTAATACCCAAAGATTTTGGTTAGAGACATGACATGATGAGGCATATTGCGAATAATCTTTAGAGGCATATGAAGAAGTTTGAAGAGTTTGAAATAGATTTGAAGACATGCGAAATAGTTTGAAAAAGGTTTGAAGGGGTTTGAAGAGGTTCAAAGTAGTTTTGAGGAAAGTCAAAGTGGTTTGAGGTATATGGAGGAACAAGTATAGTGAACATAAAGTGTTTTTCAAGAGGCAATAGGCAATATGCGATAAGTTGAAGGTGAATATGAAAGTTTGAGGAAGCTCATGATATTTTGCAGAACTTAGTGATACGATGTGAGCTAAGACTCAAGAGAACTGCTCTTAAATCTGATGATGGTAGAGAGGGTAACTTCATCTATGTTCCCTTTTCTTGTCTGTCATTCTAAGTAACTAATACAAGTCTATATACATTTTGAAGAGATAGTACTTAAAAAGGAAATAAAACATGTGTAGTACACGAGGCAATATATCCAACAATGAGGACTTTGTAAATCATAAAACAAATGAGAAATGATAAATAATTGAAATGTACAGTGACTCCATATAGTAAAAGTACTTATCTTTTGGCTTCAATATATCATTGAAGCCTTTAAGCACTATTATTGCATCCCAAGTCTCTTATCATCTCTCCTCATGTCCAGTAGTACTCAATTTGTGATGAAATGGCTCGTTCAGATTGTACAGCATGTATCGAAAGGGTTTTGGAATAGCTATATGGTGGCCAATGTCATTTGAAGTGGTGCAAAGTCATTCGAAAATGTTTGAAGTGTCGCTAAATTGTTCAAAATAGTTCAAAATCATTCAAAATCATGCAAAGTTGCTCAAAAAAGGTTTGAAGTCAATTTTGTGGTGTTTGTAGTGGTTCTGAGCATCTGTTGTAATGTCTCAATATGATTGAAAGTGTTCTTCAGACCTTAAAGTGCACAATGAACCTATCATCATCCCCTTTACTGAAATTCTGACTGTTCCAGTCAGCTGATCAAAGTCACATGCAAAATGCATGATCGTGTTAAAAAAGTTAGTGAGGTTCAAAATGCTTCTCATTCTTCATCCATCACCTTCTACATCCAACTCTAGCTTCTACAATGTCTCTTTTCACTGAGCTGAACTCCAAAATTGTCGAATACACAAAGTCAATGCCTGAGCATGGCATCGCTGAAGATATCGATTTTGAAGTGTGGGGGAAAAGTTTTTGTGCAAAAATGGTATGTCTGTCGCTGATCTGTTCATGGTCAAAATGCTAAAACATTTTATGCAGGTGGAATACAATGAGCTTGCTGAAGATCTAGGTGAGGAGCATGATGCAGCTGTACAAAAGGTCGTGGACAAGGTTTTCGAGGTTTTCAGCCTGATGGCCCAGCACAAATGGATTTCGTGGGGTGGAGAGCTGCTGTTCATGGATTTGGTGGAAGAGGTCAAAAGGGAGTGAAGAAAGACAGAAGAAAGGTGGGTTTGAGAGAAGGAGGAAGCAGTTCGATAGGCAAAGGCAGTAGTGAAGAAAGTGAAACTCAAGGGTCAAAGTACAGTGCTGGCTGAGGCTCAAAATGCAGCTCTTGCTGCATTTCGTGCAAAAATGTTATTGAAGGAGGATCTACAGCAGAAAAATGCAAAGCTCGCAGCAGAGGCGAGCACTATTGAGAGGGTGGAGGCTGGGGAGGCAGATGAAGATGAGGGTGAAGAACAGCTGCCTGTGGTGCAGGTGGCTAAGCAAAAACCAAAAGAGGTTGAAGAGGAGGATGATGGGGATGAAGAGGTTGATGGCAAAGGTGTGGCAAAGCAATTCAAAACAAGCAGCTTCCTCAATTTTGAGGGCCCAGTGAGTGTTTTCTCTTATGTTCAAAGATTTTTCATGCTGCTAATCACTTTCATAGTGGAATCAGTGTGCTGGGTTTAAGTCCCATCCATGGTGTGTTGTCAAGGAAGGCACCACCAAATATTCAAAGTGCACTCAAGAAGCACAATGTTGTTATTGGCACGGGGTATCGAGGAGGGGGCTTTGCAAGAGCGAGGTAAAGAAACTCGGGGGTGTGAAATGAGATTTGCACCCAAGACAAGGTACAGTTTTTGTTCAAAATTGTTTCGAGGTGATTGCTAACATTTGTTCAAATTTCATAGTACATTGAATTCGTATCATGGGCTTTTTTGAGGATGTTGAGCCAGTCGCAGGGCCTTCGAAATTGTCGAAGGAAAAGAAAAAGTTGTTGAAGGGAAGATGAAGGTGAAGGTGAGGGAGTCCCAGGGAGTTGAGGATGTCGAGGAAGAATGGGTGGTGCACTGTGGGATTATCGCTGCACAATTGGTGCAGAAAAAGGTAGAGATGGAGATGTTGGGGAGGGAAATAGAATTGTTGAAACAGATGTTGGAGGAGTAGAACCTTTGTAGAGCCTTTTACAATTTTAATTTTGTGCAAGCATCGAAGGTGGCGATAAGAAAAGTAAGAGCAAAAGGGAAAATAAGGGAAAGGCATGGTTCTCCATTTTCAAGGTCCAGAAAGTCTTCAAAAGTATCTTCATCAAGGGTCAAAGCTATTCAAAACTTTTTGAGACGTTTGGAGTCAATATCAAAAAGATTTGGAAAGGGAAAATAGTTGTAGGGTATTTTTGAGGCTGGTATTGAGGTAGAAATTGAAGTGAGGCATATGTGGGCTCATAAAAGCGAAAGCTGTCAAAGCTGTTTTGAGGAATGTTGAGCATAGCAATGTTTTTGATAAATAGAATAAAGTCAAAATGCGAAAAAGAGAAATGAAATATGTGAATTTGATCGATGTCGACAGTACTAGCCATGATTGTAATAATCAAGTAGAGTGACTGGTTGAATCAAAATTGAATGAGAAATCGAGGGGTTGAAAATGAGGTCGAGAAAATATTGTGGGCAATGGATGTAATAAAAAATTTGGTGATGAGGGGTAGACAAATCTTGAGGTGCTGACTGTAGATTTATGATGGGAATGGAATTTCGAGTGCTATAGTGGATTTTGAAGGTGAATGCGAATGCGAAACTAGTGTCGAGGGCAAAGGCAATATCAAAATAGATGGTAAGATGGAAGATGGTGCAGTCGACGAGATCGAAGAAGAAAATATTGGGAGTGGCGATTGGCAAGTCGAGGTCAAAGTGGATGATGATGGGGACAAATACGATGAGGATTTCAGAGGTGAGATAAAGTTTAAAGCTGACAAAGATGTGACTATCAGAGTCGACTTGGCTGGATTTACCAAAAGTGAAGATGTTAAAACTGGCATGGACGTGTGCGATGGAGCTGGGACTATGTGATGAAGACCAGAGGTGCAACATTATGATTTCAAAGTGTGACATTTTCTCATTTGAGGACAAGCTGTTTTTCAAGGGCTAGTTCCTGTTCGAGGGCCACAATATGAGCTTCTACATTATTTGAATTGTTCAAGCTGTGAGGTATATTGTCAGACACTTAGGTTGATGTAGTTGGAGGTCCTATGTTGGTGAGGAATGAGGTTGAAGCAGGAATTTAGGGTGCTGATCTGGTCAAATTCGAAGCAGCAAGAACTGATGCAAGGTTGAATGCGAACTGTTCAAAAATGTGCAAAATATCTTCGAAGTTGATCGATGTGCTAGATTGGGATAAATCTAAGGTCAAAATTGATTGCTGGGGAATGAAGTATGAATTTGAGGATGCTATGACAAATTTCGCAGCATCATAGATGTCATTCAGCATATATGGGTCATCGGGATAGTGTTCAGGGAACTTTACTTTGAGATAATCCACAATTCGAGTCCATAAGTCCATTTGAAAACCTCGAATGAAAGCTCAAATCTGTTCAGCTTCTGAAAGTCTGTGTTCCAAGTGAAAAAAGTTCATAACATTGTAGAATGACCTATAATAAACTCCTAAATCATTTTCATCAAAAATACCAATGCAAAGCTGTTCACCAATGAGTGTATCCATGTCTGAAATTCTGTATCTTTGTTCCTCTTCTATTTCAGGATAGAACTTGAATACTGTGATGTGAAATTCATTAAATGAGGTGCTGGGCTGGTACTCTGGAAATGATTTTCAGAGATCATAAGAATTGATGTCAATGTATCTGCAAGTGTGTCTCTTCTTTAGATCATGATCTATGATACTTCAAGTAGGAAATAGAAATTTGAGCTTGGCCAAGTATTTTCAGAGTTCTCTAGGTCGTCTCGAATTGAACTTCAGAGATGTCAAATGACTGGGAACTGGCATAAAGGATGTCAACATGTTTGAGGTAAATTTTTTCAACATGTTTGAGGTAAATTTTGGAGGTTGCGAGGTCAAAATTTTGGTGATGTCATGTTTCAAAGGCAAAGATGGTAGCCAGATCATAAATGCGAAGGGTGAAAGAGTGCGAAAGTAATATTATGGATGGTCAAGATACTGTATCAAGATCTCCTGATTGTTCAGGAGGGTTGGAGGCAAACAAGTTCAATGCAAAACTGAAATCATTGAGCCCCCTTCAGGTGAAATGAGTGGTAGAAAAGAGTGGAGATTCAATGATGAAATAATCTAGAAACCCCTTGCAGTTCCAAAATGATGATACTCAACCTGAAAACCTAACAAAAACCTGTTAAAAGGCTTGAGAAGTATAACACAGGCTAGAAGAAGGGTGCAAGTTGGTACTAAATATCACCGCTAATACCCAAAGATTGTGGTTAGAGACATGAAATGATGAGGCATATTGTGAATAATCTTTAGAGGCATACAAAAAAGTTTGAAAGAGTTTGAAATAGGTTTGAAGACATGCAAAATAGTTTGAAAAAGGTTTGAAGGGGTTCAAAGAGGTTCGAAGTAGTTTTGAGAAAAGTCAAAGTGGTTCGAGGTATAGCGAGGAACAAGTATAGCGAACATAAAGTGTTTTTTAAGAGGCAATAGGCAATATGCAATAAGTTGAAGGTGAATATGAAAGTTTGAGGAAGTTCACAATATTTTGCAGAACTTAGTGATATGATGTGAGCTAAGACTCAAGAGAACTGCTCTTAAATCTGATGATAGTAGAGAGGGTAACTTCATCTATGTTCCCTTTTCTTGTCTGTCATTCTAAGTAACTAATACAAGTCTATATGCATTTTATTTTGAAGAGATAGTACTTAAAAAGGAAATAAAACATGTGTAGTACATGAGGCAATATATCCAATAATGAGGACTTTGTAAATCATAAAACAAATGAGAAATGATAAATAATTGAAACATACAGTGACCCCATATAGTAAAAGTACTTATCTTTTGGCTTCAATATATCATTAAAGCCTCTAAGCACTATTATTGCATCCTAAGTCTCTTGTTGTCTCTCCTCATGTCTGGTAGTACTCAATTTGCAATGAAATGGCTTGTTCAGGTTGTGCAGTGTGTATTGAAACAGTTTTGGAACAGCTATATGGTGGCCAATGTTGTTTGAAGTGGTGCAAAGTCATTCAAAAGTATTCAAAGTGTCGCTAAATCATTCAAAATAATTTGAAGTTATTCGAAATCATGCAAAGTTGCTCGAAAATGGTTCGAAGTCGATTTCGTGGTGTTTGTAGCAATTCTAAGCATCTGTCATAATGTCTCGATATGATTGAAAGCATTCTCCAGACCTTAAAGTGTGCAATGGACCTATCAATGGGTGAGCTGTGGGGATTAGGGGGGGTGTCGGTGGCATAGCAGGTGACAGTGCTGTCGATGGATAGGTAGGCATTGCAGGAATGATTCAGATGGGTTGGCTGTTGTGGAAGATGTGGAGGCTGGTGAAATGGTGTGTTTGCAGTTGTACTGGAGTGAGCTGGGGCAGATGGGTGGTGGACATTGTAAGGGGAAAGGAAGGCACCCCAGGTGTCTGGGCAATTTTCTGCATTCATCCCATATTTTTTTATATTTTATTTCACTCTATTCTGCATTTTCTATGATTTTCTATGATTTATTCCTACCATGTTAGTACAAGTTGACAGTTCTACATATGACAACACACACACATACACATCCTAGAGACATACCTATGGCACCAACATACTACCACACACACACCACCATGGTCTATTACAGTTGCCTGCACTCACCTGCAGTCACCTGTGTTTATTTAACCAGCACATGACTAATATTCCCATCACCTGCCTGCAGTCACTTGGTCATCACATGATTATATTTACACCACCTGCTAAGACTCCAACCATACTATATATATACTGTATATATGTATATGTATATGTACAGGGCTTATCATAAAATGTTGGTGTACAGTAAATATACAGGATAGTTATATGGTTGGTCAAGTAGACAGTAGTATTATGATTGTGAACCAAAGTTTCAGGCTGTAATTTGACTTTAATCCAACAATCTGGATGTATTAATTATTGTATCCAAGCCTAGCAACCATAAATTTCTAAATTGATGTTGCTCAGATCAACACCACTGTCATTGTTGTCATCACCAGACTCGCCACATCCATTTTTCAATGCATGTCTGTTCAACATAGGTTCTTGTAGAACTGTCACTGGCCCTACCTAATTTTGAGGCATACTAGGCCACTGTTGCTTATGTTATTAACTGTCTGGAAGCCTATATGCTTACTGCATCCATCAATTACTCACTAGTTCATTCCTCCAATATATAATTAAAAAAAGATCTGTGCCACTAGAATGAATGTTATACCAATTATCAGCATCACCACAGGAATAGGGGAGAAATTATAAGTAACAGCCTCAACTGAATTCAAGCAGATGCACATCATTATGGCTTCACCAGATTCTTCATGTGCTTCACTTATCAAACTCAAACAAACCTGCTTCTTGCCTCAGTGCCACCCAACACAGTTCAGCTGGATACAGAGGCTAATATCATCCACCAGGTCTTTACAAGATGTCCAGTACTCCAAAATGATGCCAGTGGCAAGCAGCATTGGCAAATGTTCAACTGCTGCTTAGATATCCTTTTTGGTGAAAATGTGCACAATAGTGATGGCTGCCTGCAAGATATCATATGAGGTCCCTTTGGTACAGACATGGTTATACAATATATTAAAGAATCAATGACAACTGGAGAGCTTCTTGTGGATGCAGCAATGCCAAAGATTGAGTGACTTGTGAAAGAGCTACAGTTTCTCACATATTTGGCCATACTACTGCTCTGCTAATGTGTATACTGATATCCACAAGTTCTAGCCTATATGATGCACTTAAAAAAATAACTGAAAAGTGCAAACCAGCTGCTATGACCATGATTGATGGCTGAGGTGAAGATGACGATAATAACTACACTCCTCCCAAAAGAGCACATCCAGAGCCTCCTTCACCAAGGTCAGTTTTTGGCAGTGATGGGGAGGAAAACATAGAAGACACTGAACAGGGAGAAGCTTTGGTGAGTCACAAAATACATCTATCAAGTTTGCTACTAACTAATGATTGATCCCCAGAAGAAAAAGTGCATCAAAAAGAGCACAGAACTGACCCAGACTGAAGCACCTGTAAAATCCATGAACAATACATAATCTAGGAAGAAGAAAGCAAAAAAAGTGAACCAAGTACATCTTGAGACCATAAATTTTACTAGTTTACTAACTGACCACTTGGACCAGGGTAAACAGAGAAAGACTGCAGTTGATCCAATGGACATAGATTCAGGTAAAGAACCTGATGGGCAATCAGCTTGAGAGATGTCGAAGAGAAGGAACAATCTCAAGGTGCATGTCATAGTCCTGTGAATAGCAGTATGCAATACTTTCATGACCCCATACCTGTTTGTGATAACCATGGGGCTATGCACTGGGAATTTACTTGCTGTTCATGCAGTAGGTAAGTGTGTGGGTATTTGATGATGAACCTGTTCTCTCCAAGCTTAAAACCTTGCAAGTCATGTTTCCTAGTGCAAAAAGAAGGATTCCAGCCCACCAACTCAGGCTGAGCACCTTTCAGAAGGACTGAAATCTCAAGCAGAGTGCTGACATCATGGCATCATACTTGAGGGTCAGAGAGCAGAATCCTGCAATCGAACCAACCTAGAAAGGATTCCTGCATCTATTTTCAGCATAGATACTTGATGAAAGTCTCCCATGGACAACAGGAGAAGCACCACCTCTTATTCAAGTATCTCAAAATCAAATTTATCCTACCAAGCAACACTACCATCCATAATCAGCTGGCAAAGATATTTGCAGAACTCCATGCAAAAGTTGTCAGGACATTTATGGTAACTCATTGCACATGAAAATTGGTTGCTGTGTCTGAATGAGATATAATGATAGAATGTCAAGTCAAAAATAGCATATGTGACAGATACCAGGATGATGAAGCAGATGGTCTTCACATTTGCCTTCACAGTTGGCTTATTCATCAATGAGGATTGGGAGTTAATTGACCATGTTGTTGATCTTAAGCTGCTTGACGATAAGGAACATGAGGGTTTATATGCTGGTAAAGCCTTTGTTGATGGCATGAGGAAACATGGTAGGCTTCATAAGATGAGTCAATTCTTCAGATATATTTGGATTTATGTAACTGACCCATCACCACCTCTATTACTTCATAAGCTTATCTACCAACAATGCATCCATCAATGATGTTCTCATTCATACTGCTGCATGGTATCTGTTAGCACAGTATGGCATCCCATTCTCTCCCAACATGCACATATGATGTATCACTCATTTAGTCAACCAGGTTGTACAAGCTCTCCTGCATGAGTTAGATGAAGCCAACAATCCAGATAAAGAGGATTATTTCACTTCTACAAAGGATACTCCACTGCACTATGATGTGGAGAAGGATGAGGACCAGATTGACTTGGAAAAGGAGGAGTTTGATGAAGATATGATGGAAGAAGATGATGAGATGGTTCTTGATTACAAAGAAATGAGCTTAGCAGAGCAAAGTGCACTTAAATGAGTATGTTAACATTCTTATTTTACATTTAGTTACAGCTGCTTTTCATAACTACAAAAATTGTTTCATCACCACAGCATCATGTGAAGTCCCACAAAATTGCCTGCTCAAAATACAGTGACCAATGCTCTACAGCAAATCTTGCAAAACTCATGGTTGTGCAGGATGTCCAGACACACTGGAACCACACCCATGCCATAATTCAATGTGCTCATTTGTTGCAAGATGTCAGTAACCTATTCATCTAAGATATAAATTATTCTCACTATTTATGCAGCTAGGCTATTGATCAATGGACTTTTGAAACACCTGAGCTTTGTGGCTTTATGCTTAGATTGGGTGATTGGCAGCTTCTTGGGAAGATTGTGAATCTCCTCAAGGTAAGGAACAGGCAAAGGAACAGGATTTTTCCACCCACGATGAGTGAACAGTATGCCCTCATTGCCTGTCCATAACCACTTTGAAGTTCTGTCTGTTGATTCACTAGAGGATGAATTTTATTCTGTGACCATTCCTTCTCTAGACCCCTCTGAAGTGGCTAAAGATGTACCTACCCATTCCTTCCCACCCCTCCCTCTACCCAGATTGAAATCTTGGGAGTGTAAGCTATCATGCAAGTACATTGTGGCATCCACCCCCTCTCAGCAATTCCTAGAATTGAAGATCAAGCTGCAGACCATGGATATGGTGCAAGTACTCAGTATCTCCACTCTCTTGGACTTGGGTGCCATAGGCCTTTTTATTGATTTGCACCTGGTTCAACAAAAACAACTTAATACCCACTCACTATCTCGACCCATACCTGTCTACAATGTGGACAGTTCCCCAAATAAAGCTGGGGAGATTTAGGAGGTTGTCGACCTAGTCCTCCATTACAAGGATCATAGTGAACAGGCTCTCTTCACTGTGACCCAACTGTGGAGACAGGAGGCAATTTTGGGCTACCCATGGCTTTGTGACCACAATCCTGAGGTTGATTGGGTGACAGGTAAAGTCATGATAAGTTGTTATCCCTTTCATTGCTGTACTTGCTTTACTGAAGGCAGACAGGAATGTTGAAGGTGAAAGGTCCTCTTATAGCACACTTGAAAATATCATGCTGGTCCAATGCCTGTCGCCGATATGGACTTGGAAGATGTCTCAGATCTCATGCCTGACTTTGACAGTGATGAAGAGGAGGTGGAAGAGATCAAGGAAGGTGACCAAATTTTCTACACTGCTATTAACCCTTTGCATGAGGTGCATGCCACCTTGAATGTCTCCCAGTGACTTGCAGAGGCCTTCCACAGGAACAGTGCACCCAAATCTAGTATTTAAAGGTCCAGTTCAGTTCAGGTTTTTTGCCCCATTTGGATGAACTGCAACTGCAACTGGTTACCTATCATGGTAAGAACCAAAAAAACTGGACTGAACTGCATAAAACCAGTCCAAAATGGTTCAAATCAGTTTGAACTGATTAAAACTGGTCTTCTCATAGAATTTAGTATATAAAGCCAGTTGTAAACTATAGCATAGGGTGTAAAGTAGTCAACTATAAAGGTTTCATTGTGATAACAATTGTCTACATTTGAAAAGACACAGCTATAAGATGTCATGCAAGTTAGATTTTGTAGTAACATATTGTTTTGGCCATAACACATGCAATTCTGGACCATTTCTCTTAAAAATATGCTCAAAAAATGCGTATTTATGAGGAGAATAGAGTGGCAGTTTGAACCTACTCAAACCAGTTTTATTGGTTTAGCTCAGAATGGTTTTTCCATTCTGGGATGCCTGAACTGCAACTGATGGTCCAATTTTTTGCAGTTCAGTCTGGTTCAGTTGCAGTTTTTTTCTGGTTCAATGAATTAGACCTTCAACCACTACTCTTCCAGGCTTATCAGCTGTCTGACAATCAGTACTCCCAGCTCCTAGACCCACTTCCACCTTCAGTGCCTCAGTCCAACCATCAAACATATTTCCATGAGTCAGCTCCAGCATACCATCCATTAGCACCAATGTCATGTCTATGCACTTGCCTTCAGAACTCCCTCAGATTCTGACTCCACTCAACTATGCAGGGCATGACAGGCAACCCAACCCTACTGATAAGGAAGCTACAGGTGAAGAGGATGGACTTCCTGGTGGACCCGATGACCCTAGCAGTAATAGGTCCCCAGCACAGTTTAAGCACTGATACATCAGTTTTCACATTTTTAATCAACTTTGAACACTTTGTACAGCTCAGAATATATACTTTGAACACCTTCCATGACTTCTGAACCAATTTTGAGCAATATTGCAGCTATATCAGCCTTCAAACAAGTCTGAAGGAACTTCAAAAATCTTCAAAAACAAATCTTTGGACACAGTTTTTCCTATTTAAACAGTCTTCAGATGTATGCTGGACACATGGAGCACTATTTCGAGTATATCAAACACATTTTGACTGCATGTGCATGCATACAATTGGTGCGAAGCAGTTTCCAATGTTTTATGCAATTTATAACAAGGACAGTCCATTTTGGTGTTTCAATGATATATTGAAACATTAGAACAAGTACTTTTGATATAATGCGATCCTGTATGTTTCATTTATCATTATTTCTTATTTGTTTTATGATTTGTTCTTTATTGCTGTGCATATTGCCTCATGTTCTACACATGTTGTATTTCCTTTTTAGTACCATCCCTTCAAAATGTATATAGACTTGTACTAGTTACTAAAACAGGGAAACAATCATCTTCCTCCCAGATTGCAGTGATTTGAGAGTTCAGTTTACTCTTATTCAGTCTGAAGTCTTGCATCTACACTGAATTTCTTCGAAATTCTTTGAAAATTCTTGCATTATGCTATTTTCACTCTCATTTCCCTCGATTCCCCTTTGCTTTGCTTCTATTATTTGTCTAGTTCCCTCGGTCTTGCATCTGAACATATTTTTGCACTCCGAATTCATCAATCTAGCCATAAAATTTTCTGAAATTCTATGAAATGCATTCTTTTAGCTTCCAATTTCTTCGACAGGCAATCCTTTTATAACTATTTGATGGTCAGTCTGACAGGTGACATGTAGAGGGCCTCGCATCCTTCCTCTGACTCATGTTAAACCATCCAAAGCCATTTAGTAGGTTTTGTTTGGGTTTCAGGGTTGAGTATTATCAATGGTCCTGATAACCCTGGAGATCAGCCTCCTTTAGAGGGAAACCCAGATCCATACAACAGATTTGTCAATGCCCTGTTTGACCTTTTGGACAGTCTCTATACTCTCCACCAGAACCAAGCTCTGAAGGCTGAGAAGATCAAAGTTAGGGAACCTGACACTTTCAATGGTTCCAACACCCAATGACCGTAGGACTTCCTAGTCACATGCAACCTCCATTTCCAAGATTGCCCTCACGTCTTTGCTTCTGATGACAGGAAAATCTTATTCATCATCTCTTACCTAAAGGAATCAGCACTCAGCTGCTTCAAACCCAGCCTCAATGACCCAACAAATTCTGCCCACTGGATGTGGAGCTATGAGGCATTCCTCGGGGAGCTAGAGAGCAATTTTGGCCCTCACAACCCTTTGGGGGATGCTGAGAAGGCTCTTTCTGAGCTCACTATAAAGAAAGGAGGCCATATAGTCAAGTATAATGTGGACTTTTGAAAACTAGCCTCCTAGGTCAATTGGAATGAAGTCACTCTTCATGACTGGTACTTCCATGGACTTCCTCTCCATCTCCATATAGAGGTTTTGCAGGGAGGAAAGCCTGACACTCTGGCAGCCTTGTGGCTTAAGGCTCAAGATGCTGACAACATTTACTGGATGCAGGAAGAAGAGAATTGCCTCAACACCAAGACCTCCAGAACTTCTGGAAACTCTAGAAAGAAGGACTCCAAGGGTTTCCCAAACTCCAATTCCAATTCCAACTCTAGCTCTAATAATCAGTTGAAACCCCAGAACCCATCCAACTCTAATTGCAGTAATCAACCCTCGACTGATGGCTCCTCTGGATTCAAAAGTAACAAACCAAAGGACTCCATCTCTGACAAGTTGGGGAAGAACAGCAAACTGACCAGAGAAGAACATGAGTGCCAGATAAAGGAAGGTCTTTGCCTCTATTGTGGCAAAGAAGGACACCTAGCTGGTAATTGTGGCAAGTCCAAAGCTGTGAAAGCCTGTGCAGCCACAGTCTCTGAATCCACACTGGATTTCACGGACCCAAAAAAATAGTCTGCAACCCTTTCCTCATCAAGCTTCCTGCTTTGTGGACCAAGTGAAAATTAAAGCACGATAGGAATAATGCCCAATGTGCTTGTCGATGGTTAAGCTTTTTAGTGGACATAAAGTATTGCAGATTTTGATGGTCTGTCCAGATTTCGATCTGATGTGTACATCCCTCCAAATAATGTCTCCATGCTTTCAATGCTTGTATTATTCCCAACATCTCTTCATTATGCACATCGTAATTTCTTGCCACATCATTCAACCCTCAAGACAAATATGCACAAGGATGCCATTTGTCATTGCTCCAGTAGCAAAGTCTGATGCATCTGATTCCACTCGTAAGGGATGTGTGAAATCTACTGGGACCAATATTGGCTCTTCCACAAACTTCCTCTTCAACTCCTCAAATGCTGTCTGCTGTTGTTCTCCGCATCTCCACACTACCCCCTTTCACATAAGGTTGTGTAATGGTGCAGCAATTTCGGAAAAATTATGAACAAAGCAATGATAAAAATTGGTGAGTTCCAAGAAAGCCTAAACTTCCTTGATATGGGTTGGCATGGGCCAATCAACAATTGCCTGTACATTGATAGGATCCATCTTGATTCCATCAGGACCAATCTTTAATCCCAAGAACTCAATTTCGCTTGCTCCAAATACACACCTCTCCAGTTTAACGAATAAATCATTCTCTGCCAATCTCCTCAACACCTCCTGCACTATCGCCTCATGATTTTCTTCATTCTCCGTGAATATCAAAAGGTCATCAATGAATATTATTACCATGCCCTTGTCTATTACATCCTTGAAAATGTCGTTGATCATATTTTGGAATGTTGGGGGACTATTGGTCATCCCAAAAAACATGACTAGTAGCTCGAAGGATCCTTGACGCATGGCAAAGGCTGCCTTCCACTCATCTCCTTTCTTTATTCATACATTATTGTACCCCTAGCATAAATCCAATTTTATAAAGACCTTGGACTTTCCCACCTTGTCAATTATCTCTGAGATCAATGGCAAAGGGTACGCATTCTTCACTGTCCAATCGTTCAAATACCTATAATCTGTACACATCCTCTTCCTGTGATCTTTTTTTGGTACAAAGAATACTGGTGATGTCTGCAGTGATTTCGAAGGTTGTATGTATCCCTTGCACAACTATTCATTAAGGAATGCATCCACTTCTTCTTGTTCCTTCGGAGATAATGGATAGACTTTTGACTTCTTCAGCACAAATCCCAGCTTCATTTCAATAGCATGATCCCATGGCTTTCGCACTGGCATCCACTCCGATTCCTTCTTCTGAAAAACTGACAAATATTTATGGTAGGCTTTTGGCACCCACTCCTCCACTGGCTTCTCCACTTTCTCCACATTTTTATTCCATGACTGTCCTCCACGAATTTCCCTAAAGGTCTGCTTCTGTTCTTCTTTACTTGTCATAATTGGAACTTCCCCGTTTGGCATATCTTCATCCTCCACTTCCTCCATCATAACAGAATACTTCCTCGGATGTTCTTTCTCTTTCTTTTCCTTCTTCTTCTTTTTTACTTTTCTCCCATACACATTACATTCTTTAGGACAATGAGTCATGTGTACCTTCCCAGTTTTCCAATCAATTTCCGGATTATGTTTTCATAACCATGGACATTCAATTATCAGATTGGTTTTCCCAAGGTCACACACTTCAAATACAGCTCGCTCCTGATGATCCTGATACTTCAATATCATCATCACTTTCTCCTTAATAGTTCCTCCACAATTGATTGTACCATCAATATTGTACACCATTATAGGTTGTGGCAGTTTACGCATGCAAATACCGTTTCCGGTAATTAGGGATTGATTAATAAATAATCCAGTAGCACCACTATCAAGCAATGCCTCCACATTAATTGCTGCATGTGTGTCCACTGTCTTCAATCCTACTGTCAAGCTGATTTCAGGTTCTATCCACGCTGAGAGAATAAAAAATTTTGGGGTCTTCGGAAATAAGGCTGGGCATTTTTCTTTGTCGCATAAGTGATGATGGTCATACTCTTCAATTTATCTTTTGGGTTCACTCTGGGTTTCCTTGGATACTAATACATTATATTGATTCTGGGTCACCAATGGGGAAACCTTCACTGGGACTCTTCCACAAAATTCTGCTGTTTATCTTCCTCCAACTTTACTTCCTCGATTGTCACTTCCCTAATCTTCCTTTTCTGCCTACAATTCTGAGCCATATGCCCTAATTGCCCACAATTAAAACATTTAACTGGAACTCATCTCCCTACTTGATCAACATCCATCGCATCCATCGATGCTGCTGACTCCTTAACAATAGGTGTCACTGCCATGGCCGGTGGCTGTGCCCTCGGAGCTTGTACCTGAGGTGTCCTTCCTTTCTCGGACTTTCCTCCCAATGACTTTTCAAATCTGGAATTCCCATACATCAATTTTGATTCTGCCTGTTCCTGTCGATATTGCCGATCAAGATGCATTGCCCAATTATACCACTCGTCCAACCTCTCCAGCATAGAAGGTAGTCGATAGATAGACTTGAATAATGAGGGATTTAATCCTGCCTTCAAATATTCCACCAACGCTGCTTCTCCCATATCGGTTTGTGTTTGCTTCTGCTTTAAACTGCAAAATAAATTCATCTGCAGTCAGAGAACCTTGGCGCATAGTTTTTAATTTTGCATTAGCTGTCGCCTTTGGGTTAGGGTCTCCAAACTATGCCTCCAACCTCTCCAAAAATTCCCTGAAGCTTGCAAATGGTTTATATCCCATGGCAATTTGATTAATGGCTTCATTTCTCCAGAACTGTGCTTTCCCTCTCTGAATGTATGAGAGAGCAAACATAATTCTAGACTTGGTTGTACAAAATTCGGGCTTTCTCCCATGAATATACAATACTATAGAGCTGATAAAGAATTTTGTGTTCTCCATGGTACCATCAAATATTTGCAGGGGCGCGTATTTAGGTAAACACATTTTTCCACTCTCAGATCTCTCCTCTGCCTGCTCACCCTCCTGAGACATCCACTCCACCATCTCCTCCATCTCATCATCTTTATCTTCCACTGTTTCTGCATTTGTTTGTACTTGTTTGGGCTGGGATGCTGCTAATACTGACACTAATTGGGACATTTGTGCTGTTAGAGCATCAATTTTGGCTTCAAGAACAGGTGTGGGAACAGGATTGTGTCCAGGATTTGAAGCTGCTTGTTCTGTCATAATTATGTAATCTGTGATGAGTCACTTCTTCAGCTGGGTAGAGATTCGGCTGTAGATTTTTTTCGCAAAATTTCAAGTCATGTGATCTGGCTATTTCGGGTACCAAACACGGCAAAACACGTGATTTCGGCTATTGGGCACTTTGGATCAATAACCCTTCCAACAGTGCCCGATCTCAGGGCTATTACTGAATTTGGCTAGTAACTACCTAAAATAGTTGTCCAAATAGAGTAATGTAAATCTTAGCTAAACCAGATCTGATCGGTTGTCTGGTTGCAGCTGTCCTAATGATGAGCGCTGCCTTTTGATCACTGGCAGTCGCAATGTAAGGCGAGGCCTGGCATCGGCTTATGAAAGCAAAGGTAAATACGTATATACAATTAATCCCAGCTCTTGCCGAAATGATGCATAAGTGGATGTGGCGTGCTGAGACAAATGACATATGCACGTTGATGAGTTCAGTTGGTACTCAGTGCAGAGTCTCAACAGAAGGGGTGAACACTTAACCTACAACTGCAAGCGTGCTCAGGGTGAGGGGGGAGTTCGCTTAGAGGGCCTCGGATCGTCCTTCAGGGTGCGGAGACTATAGAGAGGCTGGTACAGCGATTTTCAATGTGCGCACTAGTAGTGTACGCAAAAGGGAAGATATGCGCAGTGGCGGAAAAGTGCGCAACACAAAGAGGCAAAAACGTGCAACGAGAGCGCAAAAGTGCGCAATGATGAGGATGATGAAGGTGGGAGGTGTAACAGGACAAAGACGACACTGGGATGTACTGTGAAGGTGGTGCACAGGTTGGGGGTGCAAACAGAGTGAAAGTGCAAGGAGCGGAAAAAGGCGCAAACGGTGCGCAAAATGCAGCTATGCAAATAAGTGCGCAAACGGTGTGCAAACGTGGCTATACGAAGGGTGCACTACGATAGTGCACAGACAAGGACGAAGGATGCAACGCAAGGGACGAAATGCAACAATACGATGAGGGGACACAAACGATAATGCAAATGCAGCTATACGAAGGGCACACTATGAAGGCGCATGGACTGGATGCTGGTGCACAGACTATGTGCAATGCTGACTGAGCTATGAACTATGAGGGGGGGGAAATATCCTCTGGATTCTCTATCTGTCCGCTACTATGTACAAATGGCTTATGTGATAAAATGGTGAAATAAAGTATAAAAATAGGAAGTGCCATGTGCTACCCACAAGCGTGTCCATTCGCCCATCTAAACCTGACTGCACTATGCCGCTGCCTCAGCCAATAAGATTTGCACACCTATAGCTCAATATCCAACTGTTCTGGTGCAATGTGCTATTATTGGTGCGCGCTAAGTCTCGTGCGGCCTTCCCAATTAATCCGCTTCGGTGTTATGTGTCACGTGCTGCGCCTTAGTAATAATGATGTGATCGACCTGTGCCGGTTACCAGACAAGGCGATGCCGATTGGAAATGTGGAAGAACAATAAGGAGATGCTGTGCGAGGCCAAATACCACCAAAGTGCCAGGGTTACACGAAAGCGCCCAAATGCACACAGTCCAATGCCAAATAGGCACAAAGCAGCCCAGTTATGTAAGAATGCGCAGTTCACTCATGTTGGAATCACGGTGCGCCTCAAGTAAATGCGCCAGTAAGATGGAAGCCGCGATGTGCAGCACATTTGAAGTGGTGAATTGTTGTGTGATGGTAAGAATAGTGCAGTGAGTGTGCAGCAAGGAACGTGAGTTGTGAGTAAAGCATAAAAGGAGCACATAAAGGCGCATCGAGCGTGCAATAATGGAAAACGGCAGGTAAGGAGTGTGGGGGGGGGGGGGGCGCACAGAGGCGGCTTGAAGCGCAACGAGGCGCAATTATGGCGCACAATGATTGGCGGCTATGGGGAACCAAAAGTGCAGTAGAAATGCAAAAGGCGCACAAAGGCGCACTAAGGCGCACAAAAGCGTGCTGCGCAAAGTGTGCAGAAGCCATCTAGAAGGTGCACACAATCGCAAAAAATGCCGTAGTATGCGCGCAGGGCAATAGGGAGCCATATCAATGTGAGTAAGAGAAGGCGCACTGATAGGGTAGTTGAGTTCTTCTGTTAAAGCGACACCCACTAATCTGCTAGCTGGACAATGTGGATTCTCCTACAAGAAGGCAGCGGGGGGCGTGCGCGTGATGGGGGGATTTGATGGATTTGATGCGAGGGTTAAAAATAGAACAGTTGGCTGAATTAGGCCTTTTGCATCACTAATGTGGATGGAATACCTAAGAGAACTCAACTGAGGCCTCCTAGTATTTATTTTAGGGTTATATACTATGTTACACATATTGTAGTATGTTATTACAGATGTGCGCACACATGCGCATACATATTGATGTGTGTAAATAAAGAATTCCCATGCTGACAAATAATGTGTATATAGGCATTTTGTAGTGTATTTTGGTGAAATAAAATAAAATAAAATAAAATAAAATAAAATAAAAATAATATTAGGTAATAGGCATGTTAGGAGACTGTTTCCTACCAAACCTCCTTGAACTGTCTTTGAACCATTGATAGGTTCAATACATGCTTTAAGGTCTGGAGAACATTCCTACTCATATCAAGACATTATGACACACACTCTGAATCACTATGAACACCATGAAATTGACGTTGAATCATTTTCGAACTATTTCGCACTATTTTGGATGACTTGGAGACATTTTGAATGCTTTCGAACTATTTCGCACTACTTTGAATGACTTCGCAGCATTTTGAATGACATTGGCCACCATATAGCTGTCTTAAAACACTTTCAATACATGCTGCACATCCAGAACAAGCCAATTTGGTGCATATCGAGCACTACTGGACATGAGGAGAGATTACAAGAGAGTTAGAATGTGATAAGTGCATTTTTATGTTTCATTGATATATTGAAGCAAAAGATAAGTACTTTTACTATATGGGAACACTATATGTTTCATTATTTATCATTTTTCATTTGTTTCATGATCTACAAGTCCTCATTGTTTGATATATTGCCTCATGTTTTACACATGTTCTTATTTCCTTTTTAGTACTATCTCTTCAAATTGTATAAAGACTTGTGTTAGTTACTTAGAAAAAAGAATACCAATGGGGAACAGAGCACAAGTTACCCTCTCACTTATTGTCTGACTTAAGAGCTGTTCTCTTGGGTCTTATCTTTGCATCATATCTATAAGTTCTGCAAAATATCGCGAACTTCTTCAAACCTTCATATTAGCCTCTCAACTTATTGCCTATCACCTATCGCCATTTGAAAAACACTTCACATTTCCTATACTTGCTTCCTTGATATACCTTGAACCTCTTCAAACTTATTCAAACTACTTCACACATCTTCGAACTTATTCGAACTATTTCGCACATCTTTGAACTGATTTTGAACTCATTTGCACAACTTCATATGCTCTTACAGACTATTTGCACCATCCCTTATTATTTTGCATCACTAAACACAATGTTTTGGTCTTAACAGTGATATTTAGTAGCAACTTGCACCCTTCCTCTGACTCGTGTTATACCATCTGAAGCCATTTAGTAGGTTTTGTTTGGGTTTCCAGGTTGAGTATCATCACCATCTTCAAACTATTTCAAACATCTTTATAGCTCTTTCAAACATCTTCATATGCTCATAAAACTATTTATAGCACATCTCACTATTTTACACCTCTAACTATGACCTTTGGGTAACAGCAGTGATATTTAGTACCAACTTGCACCCTTCCTCTAGCCTGTGTTACACTTCTTAGGCCTTTTAGCAGGATTTTGTTAGGTTTCCAGGTTGAGTATTATCACCAGCTGAATAACTTTCCATTCTGCAGATCATAGAGATCCAGCACCCCTGATGTCTTCCAACCCTCCAACTTCTGAGTCACTTCCAAACCTTCCAGTGGAGACCCACACACCTCCTGCAATCTCGTTCATCAATGCTGCCACATACATGCATGCTAGCAAACTTCCTGGGGCTATTGCCTTTCAGATGATCTTTTCTCCAGAAGATCTCACAGCCAAGTCCTCAGCTGTCACTGGAACTCCAGTGGACCTTTCGGATATCCCTGAAGAGTATGATGAGTTCACCAGCATCTTCAACAAGCAGAAGGCAGACACCCTTCCTCCACACTGCCCTTATGATCTAAAAATAGAGATGGAAGATAATGTGCCCCCACCTCTGGGCCATATGTACTCCCTCTCCCCATCTGAACTTGAAGCCCTGCGAGTGTTCATCAAAGAGAACATTCATTCTGGCTTCATCTGACCCTCTAAATCACCTCATGGCACTCCTATACTCTTTGTTGAGAAAAAGAATGGTATGCTCCAGTTATGTGTCAACTACTGGGGCCTCAACCACATCTCAAAGAAGGATCACTATCTGCTCCTGCTAATCTCTGACCTCCTTGATGTGCCCCATAAGTCCCACATATTCACAAAGATCGACCTCCAACATGCTTACCACTTGGTTTGCATTGCTGATGGTAATGAATGGAAAATGACATTCCAGACCTGCTACAGGTCCTTTGAGTGGCTGGTGGTTTTCTTTGGACTCACTAATGCACCCATGGATTTCCAGCACCTCATGAATGACATCTTCAGTGACATGCTCAATGTCTGCATCATCATCTATCTCAACAATATCCTCATTTTTTCTGACAATATGTCAAAACACAAGGCTCATGTTAAAGAAGTCCTCCAGAGACTCTGGAAACATGGATTTTATGCCTTTCCACAGAAATGTGAGTTCCACAAAGATACAGTTGAATATCTCAGGTTCATCTTGTCACCAGATGGACTCCAGATGTCCAAAGACAAAGTAAAGACCATCCTGGACTGGCTGGTACCCTGGAAAGTCAAGGATGTCCAGTCCTTCCTCAGATTCTGCAACTTTTACCACAGGTTCATTCATGGATATTCCATCATCGTGCCTCTTACCCACTTGATGCAGAAGAACTTCCCCTGGGACTTCAACAAGAAGTGCCAAGAAGCCTTTGACAGGCTCAAGGAAGAGTTTACCCATGCTCCAGTCCTCTCTCAGTGGGTACTGGATTCCTGCCTGGTCCTTGAAATGGATGCCTCCGACTATGCCCTGGTGGCAATCCTCTCTGCCCACACTCCTGATGGTGACATTCACCCTGTTGCCTTCCACTTCCACTCTTTCAATTCTGCTGAGCCAAACTATGACACCCATGACAAAGAACTTCTGGCCATCTTCGAAGCATTCAAACATTGGCATCATTATCTGGAAGGCTCTGGAAACTTGATTGATGTGGTCACTAATCACAAAAATCTGGAGTACTTCAGCACCACCAAGCTCCTCACCTGCCACCAAGCCAGATGGTCTGAGTACCTCTCACAGTTCAACTTAGTCATCCACTTCTGCCCCAGGAAACTAGGGGTGAAACCTGATGCACTCACTAGATGTTGGGATGTTTACCGCAAAGGGGGAAATGGCAACTTCATCTCAGCAAACCTGAGCAATTTCTGACTTATCTTCACCCCAAGAACAGCTCACCTCCTCAACTTGTCTGACATGATTACATTTGGCCCAACCCATGGACCTTCATACAAGACTTCTGCAAATCCTGTACTATGTGCAAATGCTCCAAGTCATCTCAACACAAACCCTACAGATTCCTGAAGCAACTGTCAAGACCCAGTTCACCCAATCAGATTTCCCAATAATCCCCAACTCTTTTCTGATTTCTTTCTGACCTTGTCCATTGACATCCTGGCCACAGCATCTTTTAGTCATCAGACAAGTCATCACATGCTTTAGTAATCATTTGCTTACTCACTTTATTCCTAATACAGTCTTACCAATTCTCATCATGGACACTTACCAAGACCCATTAGTAAACTTCTGCATCATCCATTATTCTTCTGGCCTTTATTATTTAAGTGCCCATAGCTTAGCCTTAGTCTCCAGTTTGCAAATACTGTCAGGATTCAAGATCACTACTACCAAGGTTGGGACTTGGTTAGGAATACACCAGACTTCTGGTCAGACCCAGTCGGAGGTGTTCAGGGGTTCTGGGCAGAATCCACCAGGCTGTAGCATGCCAGGTGAAAAGGGGGCCAGAGAGGACTTGGCTTCAACTTATAAGAAGTTGTGCCCTTCTCCTCATCAGTTGTCCAATTTTAGGTGGGAAGTGTGTAGATGTCCAGCGGGTTTCCAGATGGAGGGTGAAGGTAGAATAAAGCAGAGGTTATGAAGTGATTGAAGTTGAAAGGAGTCAGGAGATTAAAGGTTTAGTTCAGGAATGAGTCGAGGATGATTAAAGGGTTGATATTAGACAAGGATGATACAAGGCAAGATACAAGCAATAGGCAATGTAATGGACAAGTACAAGTAATTTGCAGGAATATGCCAATGGGGCTGAGGGTTGTGTTAACCTTTCCCAGCTGGCTCACTTTGAGCCACATACTTCGCCACCCCAGTCATCTGACAAGCAGTCCTTATGGACATGGAGAAGCTCCACAATGACATCCAATCCTCCCTTATCCCCAACCCCATCTCATCTGCTCATCTCCCAACCTCCTCCACTCCCGATTGGACTGTAGACGACAGTGGACGTCTCTGCCACTTTGACCGGATTTACATCCTGGGTGTAGTGGATCTCCACCTCAAGGTTCTGCAGTACAAGCACAACCATATTCTTTCTGGTCACTTCAGACAAAACAAGACCCTACAACTCGTCCAACATGATTATGTTTGGCCCAACCTATGAACCTTCGTACAAGACTTCTGCAAATCATGTACTACATGCAAACACTCCAAGTCACCATGACACAAACCCTACAGTTTCCTAAAGCAACTCCTGATCTCGATGGACTTTATCGAACAGCTACCAGATTCCAATGGCCACACTGCCATCCTGTTCATCATAGACCAACTCTCCAAGCAAGGCATCTTCATTCCCACAGTCAATAAAATTACAGCCCAAGAACTCGCCAACCTGTTCATCATGCATGTCTTCTCCAAGCATGGAGTTCCATCACATGTCACTTGCAACTGGGAATTCAAGTTTATCTCCCACTTTGACTTTGTCCAGTCTCTTGGTCAAGCTTTGGACATAAAGATTCTGGTCAAGCTTTGGACATAAAGATTCCCTTCACTTTGGGTTATCACCCAGAAGGTGACAGACAAACCAAACACCTTAATCAGACCCTCAAACAATACCTATAAATCTTCTGCAATTACCAACAGGACAACTGGTCTCATCTTTTGCCCTTGGGGTAATTCACTTACAACAATGCTCCATCGGCTTCCACTGGAGTTTCACCCTTCTTCACCAATAAGAGCTACCACCTTAATATCACTATTTTTCCTGAATGTGAGCTAGCCTCCCAGTGTGCTCATAACTTGGTGGTGGACCTCAATGAACTCCACCAGGGACTCCAGAAGCAGCTCTCCAAAGCACAGAAGCATTATCAAGGTCCAGGGGACAAGTGCTGGATTCCTGCTCCCAACTTCAATATCAGAGACTATGCCTATATCAAAAGGGAACACTTATGCACTACTTGTCCCTCCAAGAAACTCTCAGAGAAATACTATGGTCTGTTTGAAATCATTGCCCACCTGGGCACACACTCAGTTACCCTCTGGCTTCTGGACCATCTCTGGGCAGTTTACCCTGTGTTCCACATCTCACAGCTGGAAGAAGATACTCTGAACACAATCCCTAATCACACTCAGCCTCTGCCCCCTCCAGTTATTATTGACAATGAACTTGAATATGAAATTGCAGAAATCCTGGACTTAAAAATCAATAACTGCTATTGTTGCAAGTTACTATACTTCATCCATTGGAAAGGTTACCAGGGGACTGAGGAAGAAAACTCTTGGCTTCTTGCCACAGAGCTTGATCATGCTCAGGAGTTGGTTATGGATTTTCACACCCATTACCCAGACGAACCCAAACATCCCCTTCCATGGGCTCTACCCAGATGACTCCCTCTGCCTTCTCAGCTAGCCCTGCTAGCTCTGCCTCCACCTCTCCTTCACTCCACCTCTCCTCATCTTCTTCCTCTTTCTTGTCCTCCTCATCCTCCTCTGCTTTCCCTGCCCAAGCCCACTCCAGATTGTAGAGATCATGGAAATTTGTGACCTCCTCAGCGATACATTCCATCACCTCCCAAGCTCCCTCCTGCTCCCCCCTGAGCTCCCTCACCTCCTGCTTCAACCCCTTGATGGCAGATGCCAGCTCCCTCAGGAGCTCAGCCATCTCTGCCCCAGCCTTCTTCTTTGGGGTTTTCTGCCCCTCCAACACCACCTCCTCGCATGCCCAGCCCCAGGCACCAATCTGGAAACATGCTAATTTTTGATGAAAACATCTGGGGGGGGGATTGTTAGCAATATAGTCAACAGTGAAGTCAATATCACTTAGCTTTGGCAGGGCCATGCAGCCTCCACCCACATGACCCCCTCAGACTCCACATCTGCCTGCCCCTTGCCCTTCACCCTCTTAGCAGGCGACTTGCTCCCTTCTGCCTCTCCCTTCTCATCCACTGCCTTCCTCTTTGCAGCCCACTTTGCAGCTGCCACCTTCTTCTGCTCCTCCTCCTTGGTCTTCCGAGCTGCCTCTGCTCATTGCTCCTCCTCCACCCATTGCTCCTCCTCACATCATGCTTCCTCCTCAAGCCTTAGTCCCTGCCAGACTAGCTTCTTTTGCTAGGCCTTGAGGGTGGTTAACCATTCTGCAGCAGATTGTGAGGGCAGGGTCATGATGTTAGAGGGAGGTAGGAAATTGGAATTTATCTGACCACAGACCTGGCTTTTAAGTCGGACCTTCAAACCCTCATGTGCCTCATAGGCTTGGCCCTAAGGGGGAGATACTGTCAAGACCTGTTTTACCCAATCAGATTTCTGATAATCCCCGATTCCTTTCTGACACCTTTCTGACCTTGTCTATCAGCATTCCAGCTGCAGCACCTTTTAGTCATCAGACAAGTTGTCATGTGCCTTAGTAATAATTTGCTTACTCGCTTTATTCATAATACAGTCTTACCAATTCTGGTCATGGACACTTACCAAGACCCATTAGTAAACTTCTGTACTTTCCATTATTCTTCCAGCCTTCAATATTTAAGTGCCCATAGCTTAACCTTAGTCTCCAGTTCCAAATTACTTGTAAATTACATTGGCTCTGATTTATATCTCGCCTTGTCAATCCTCTGCTTAACATTAACCCTTAATTCATCCTTGACTTGTTCCTCAACCTAATCCATTAATCTCTCAGCTCCTCTTAACTGCATTTTATTCCATAACCTCTGATTTAATCTATTCTTGCCCTCTGTCTGGAAACCCACCAGACATCTGCATGCAATCTGCCTAAAATTGGACAACTGACAAGGAGAAGGGTGCAACTTCTTACAAGTTGAAGCCAAGTCCTCTCTGGCCTCTTTCACCTGGCATGCTACAGCCCAGTGGATTCTGCCCAGAACCCCTGAACACCTCCGATGACTGATGACTGGGTCCAACCAGAAGTCCAGTGTATTCCTGACCAAGTCCCAACCTTGGTAGTAGTGATCTTGAACTTTGACACCCATGCTGCACCTGTCAAGGCCGATCTATCATATGGTTGCTTCCAATAGTTTGGTGAAGCATATAAAATGGCAGCAATACCAATAGCATGGCCATAGTAGGCTACAGCTTCAAGAATTCACCAATGCAGGGTATTAGGACTGGTGTTTCATGGCATGTTGCGACAACTGATGTGCTGTGTAAACTAAGATACATTGACTCTACTAGATTTGCTATGATTACATCATCTATTTATGCTTACAAATCTTAACTTTGAGCTGCAACTCCAACCCAAGTTGAGTTTCCAAAAGGAGCTACTGAAAGCAATCCATCCAGCAAGTTGTGACACATCATGTGGAATCAACAGCCACATGTGATGAGAACTCTCTGATGGATGTTTTAGGTAATTGAGGACTGATATGTTGGAAGCATGCACCTATCTGTCAATGCTAACCCTGATGTGCCTTCCTGCCACACAACACCACCACCACCACTGCGATGCCCACCATCACTTCCATTCTATTTATAGATGGCAGGCTTAAAGAGATGTGTGAAGTGCAAAAAGAACCTCAGAGTTGAACAGTTTCTCCTGAAGATCAGCACCTCATTGTACACATCGACATATTTACCATCCACAGACAAGAAGAAAGCCCACAGAAACAGAAATAAAATTCTCAGACAGCAGAGTCAGAGGGATGATGATTGTGATTCTGATGGACCATCAGATGAAGAAGTGCCTACCAGCAAACCAAATTTACCTGTCTTGTCACTGAAGGATTTTTTGGCTTTTCTGGGCAGGCAGCAAGACACACTTAATGTCGAGGCAAATATAAATGTTAGGGAGTTATCAGAGTATGGAGATAGATGGAAGCATGCAGATGTGATTGTGAATTTGATGTGGGAGGTGATGAGTTACTGGTTTCTGTGCATATCCATGCTTCTATTATCCTCACACACTAATTCCAAGATTGCTTGGCATATAGCTATCACAGTAAATATGATCACAAGCAGTAACTTGGTTCTTCATCATGTTACACATACAGTGACTCACAAAACTGAGTCAATGTTTTGCACTTTTTAATTTATTGTTGAATAACTTCCCATAAACAACAAAACCAAACAAGGTATTGGTGTACCGAATAACATACATGATCAGGGCTACCAAACAAACAAAGAATTATGTAATTTTAATCATCCCTCATGGAGATATGATCATTTTAATTTAGGGACTCATTGACTCAGCTTTGTGAGGTGGTATCAATATTATGATAAATTGTAATTCTAGTATTTTGTATGACCTCCCTTGGCCTTAATAACTGCTCCCAACCTTCTAGGCATGCTTTTAATCAAATTCTGACACACCTCTGATGGAATATTATTCCACTCTTCTACTACTCTTTCCCATAACTCCCAAATTCCTTTTGGTGCTGTTGGATACTTGTCTAACTGGTTCTTGAGGTGAACCCAATGATGTTCAATAGGACTGAGGTCTGGAGATTGGGCAGGCCAATCCAGAAGAGTAATATTGTTGTTCTCCATCCATTTCTTGGCCTTTTTTGAGGTATGCTTGGGGTCATTGTCTTGTTGAAAAATCACCTCTTCTCCAGAAATTCCACTCTCCTCCAAGCTAGGCAGCATATGGTCCTTCAAAATGGACACATACTGGTCAGCATTCATCCTCCCCTCAACCTCTGCAAGATACCCAACTCCATTCCATCCCATACACCCCCATACCATAATGTTTCCTCCCCCAAATTTGACAGTTCCCTGCACCTCTCTCTCAATCAGCCCCTCTCCCTTCTGTTTCCAAACCCACTCTCTCCCATCTGACCCAAACCTGTTGATTTTAGTCTCATCTGACCAAATAACCCTCCTCCAGTCTTCTACAGTCCACTCTCTATACTTCTGAGCAAAAGCCAATCTTGCTTTCCTATGCCTTATACTAAGCAAGGGCCTTTTCTTCTTCACCACAGCCTTGAATGAGTTTTTTCTGAGAACTCTTCTGACTGTTTCTGAGGAGACTGGAGTGGGGATGATGCTGTTGATGTAATGGGTGGCCTGAACAGCATTTGCAGCCTTGCCAGTGGTGATTTGGGTAAGGATGGCTTTCTGAGAGGTAGATGAGAGCTTAGAAGGACAACCACCAGAGGGGGAATCCAGGTTTGGATAGAGAGCCCTGAGTGTTCTGGATACACTAGACTGGCTGAGGTTGAGTTTAGAGGCAATATTGTGGGTAGAATAATGATTGGAGGCCAGAGAAAGAATGTTTTCCTTCTGAGCAGAGGAGATGGGATGCATTGGAGAATATTGAAGTATGAAGAATGCTAGTCCTAATTAAATACTATAATTTAAGGTCCCATCAAGGGTCACATTACCTTAGAAACCATCTGTCAAGTTTTTGACATTATACAGTTGGTGGAGCATCAGATTCTAATATTTCTGACTACCCCTCACAAAACTGAGTCAATGAGTCCCTGAAGTAAAATGATCATATCTCCATGAGGGATGATTAAAATTACATAATTCTTTGTTTGTTTGGTAGCCCTGATCATGTATGTTATTCGGTACACCAATACCTTGTTTGGTTTTGTTGTTTATAAGAAGATATTCAACAATGAATCAAAAAGTCCAAAACATTGACTCAGTTTTGTGAGTCACTGTAGTAAAAGTACTTATCTTGTGCTTCAATATATCAATGAAACACAAAAACACACTTATCGCATTCTAACTCTCTTGTAATCTCTCCTCGTGTCTGGTAGTGCTCGATATGTGATGAATTGGCTTGTTCTAGATGTGCAGCGTGTGTCGAAAGTGTTTTGAAACAACTATACAGTGGCCGATATCATTTGAAATGCTGCAAAGTCATTTTGAAGTGTCATGAAATAGTTTGAAGTTGTTCGAAGTTGTCCAAAATAGTGCAAAATAGTGCGAAAATGGTTCAAAGTCAATTTTGTGGTGTTCGTTAGCAATTCGGAGTGTGTGTCATAATGTCTCAATACAAGTGGAAATGTTCCCCAGACCTTAAAGCACGTAGTGGACCTATCATCGTCACATAAAAAAGACCAGACAATGACAAGATCGAACTTAGGCCCATGCTGGTGACTGAGAAGGTATGCATTGCTCACAGAACATCATGGGTTACCAGGTGTGGACCTTGAGGGATTAGATGTCTCAAAATATGATTCAGATAAATCTTAACCAAATATTGACTTGAAAATAAACTTACCACTTCATAATGTATGTTATAACATAGATTAATCATGACTTATTATACCCTACAGCATGAACTTAGGAATTTAAGAAATACTGCATGCTCATGTCGCACTCTGTGTGCTCGCTAAGTACTCACTTTGGCCTTGTTGATGTCTTATGTAATGTGTCACAACCTGCTGGGTGAATAGCTTTCAGTGTGTGTTATACAACTCGGCTGCTTGATTTGCAGCTGGATGGGCATGGAAACACAAGATATTGATATCCCAAGGCTGATTTATCTTTATACCTCTTCCTCTGGGTGGTGGCTGTTCCTGAAAATGCATATTCAGAATATTTGTGTCGAGTGTGAGAGGCTTGTCATGAGGAGCATGAGTCTCTGGTGTTTGGACCTTGAATGTGGAGAAGCCTTGCAGAGAATCACTATACATAATGTAGAGCTGAGGGTATCAATGTATTGAGGTATAAAGGGTAATGAGGGTATGCTATTCAATGCATCGATGTGTCGCATTAAAAATATTTTTTGTTGAGATCATAAATCTGTGATCTCCTTCCTCTTTGAGAAGAGTTACTGAAAAAGGAAGGTTTCTGGATTGCTGATTCAGCTTCCATACACAAAATTGTAATTCTATTTTTAAACTCAGCTGTACTACATTACTACATCAATGCTTGCTCATGTACAAGGAAATGGTCACCAGTCTATGGTGTGTATGGTGGACTACTCTGCAGATTCAAGCCATGTTTGGACTTTCTCTCAGGTCCTGTCTGCCTTCATTGCACATGCTTTATGCTGACCCTTCCTCACATTGTGCCTCCATAATCCCAAGATCATGTGAGCAAAGTCAGGGGATTGAGGATGTGTGATGTCACTTGCTTGCTGACCAAATTTCATTTGCCTCTTAGCAGCCTGTGTATCACAATCACCAAGACCACAACCACAACCACTGCCACCACCATGATCACCATTGTTACATCCATTGTCATAGTATATATCCTTGGTGTGATACTGGGCAAGGACTATGAATGTAGGCACTCATCATGTTTTGAGGGCAGCACAACCATAAGCAATGTCAAACATCAGGGGCAGTGGCCACTTATCAGATTGCCTTGCATCTGAGTTGTGAGGTGCTAACATCTGGAGAGCAAGATCGTGGGTGTTAAAGTGCTGAAATGTGAGGGATTTGTCTGCAATTGATGGTTGTGTGATGAAACTGACTTGCGCAGCACTGGGTTGCATAACAAGGTCCACATCATTGATGGTCATCACAAAACTGAGGGTCTATGAACTAATCTTATTGCATGAAAGACAATTAGGTTTACAAACAGACCTGCAAAAAAGTGACTTCAGAGGCCCCAAATGCATTGTGGAACTGCAAGGCAAGCAGGATTCCACTATGTATATTGTTGATGTCATTCAAGGGTGGATCAAATGCTTCATGCCTGTGTTCAGTGAGATTGATCATGTACTTGGCCTGGAATGAGGACACTGTATGATTAAAGAGAATATTCAGAACACACCTGATGTCCTTTAGCATGAGGAATGATATGACATGCCAAACCTGGGTGTGTACCAGTCATCACACAGGTTCTGTCACGTGCAGTCACATCCTGCCTAAATCTGCCCCAGCTTGTGCTAATTGTGATGTGTCTGAGGTTCTCGCGTCCATCAAATCAGGGTGAAGCAAACACGCCTCTAGCATTAAAGGTGAACGACAGGTCCTGGCATGCTGAAGCATGACTCACCTTGTGCTATATAATAATAAACACCCTGTATATTATCACGCTCAACGTAGCTAACCTCTGTGCCATCAGGCAAGGCAGAAATGTGGCCTTCATTGCCATGGATCGTAAAACCAAGGTAACGCAACCAGGTCAGAGGATGTAGTGAGAAAAACGGTGACACGTGTCAACAGGAATAGATAGCGCGTGGTGATACGCGCCGTTGAATTTCATCCAGAGATCAACGTTTGCGGCCATGACAAGTTGGCGAGAGGACATAAGAGGTGCGGTCATGGTTATCAGGTTCAGTAAAGGAGCCGTCGTGGAATAGTCTCGCGCATATAGTCACCGGCAGCGTTGAGGACACACGTTGACGTTTCACGGATGTCTGCACAAGGATCAACACACTTCACAGCCACAATAGGAACGATGGACTCCGCGTTGTTCTTTATCGCATTCACGCATATACGAACAGCGCCATGAAAGGAGCCTAAGGTGAGTTGCTGCATCGACAACCTGGGTTGTTGATTAGTTCTATCCCTCCTTGACCTGCGCTTATCCGGAATTCCACTTATATGATGTCATCTGAGCATCTGTTCGTCAGTCATCGATTCATCTGTGGAATAAATTATCAGTGTCCCGATTCTTACTACAGATATGAGCATGTAAGCAAAGAACATCTGTGCTATGGTTACCTCCGCTATCGCTTGCTATAAAAACCTGCCATGCAAATCATCTCGCAAAACATTCAAGCCGGAGACAGCATAGTATAAGTAGATCGAGATCTATTATGCACAGTAACGTACTTGACGTATCGATTCATTTCCCACACTCTCCAGATAATGCAGCTCCTTGGCAACTCCTTGGCCAACCGTGACGCGTGACGGACACAGGCTGCGCACTCTAGCGCACTCTCCGCGGCGGCCTGATTCACCTGTTGTTATTGGTGACCAAAGTCTTGTGTGGTCTTTGTTCAATACATATCTTCTCATCGTAATTCAGACTAATATCAACTTCTTTGCATGATTAAATCTGTTTAGCTAGTGCCCACATTGAAGATGGACTTGATATGGACCAGTCGTTGCACCGTAGTCCGATCGATCGTTGCCTATTTTGAGTCGGAAGATACTTGTGTTGAAATGTCTCTAGATTTTTCTAAATCATTGTAGCTACACCACGTGGTAAAGAAAGGAAGATTCCCCAGAAAAGTTGGCAGTACGAGTTCGCGGACGCAAAGCTCAACAAAACGGTGCTTTTGTTCGGATAAAAGCTCGGAAACTTTTGCCAACCGCCGCCAAAGAACCCCAATCTTGTGGTCGTCGTTCTTTTGTTCAGTGTTCGATTATATAATATGAGACTAGGTGCTTTGTGATACAACATAGATTTATTTGTAACGAAACACTCGCAACGCGACCATGGTGCGGCATCTACCGGCCAGGGTCAAGGATTAGTTGTAAAGAAACGGAATGTAGCTAAAAATATGGCTGTCACAACATCTTGGCTGTCAGGACGACGCCCATTCAAGTTTGACTGGGAGATACATAATATTTCTTTTTGCCGCTGGAGAACAATGTGATCTAACGTTATTTGGTTTCTGGGCAGTATAAAGTGAGCTAGTAATGATACCGCAAACCATTTCTTCTTGGTCTCCCCTCCCAACTTGCCTCCGTTCTTTTTTTGCATAATGTCTCTGGCCAATGCCACCAGCACGCCCTCGGCAGACTCAATTATTGCAAGGGCTCAATGGACCGGGCATCCTATCCTGGCTTGGTATTGCGTAGCCGGTTTCATTCTCTTCCTTCCATTCTGCCGTGTTCTTGGTCTTCTCTGTCGCCACAAACGACGATCTCCACCTTTAGGCATTGCTTCCACTCGCTCTCGCGGGAAAATATCCTATCGGAGGTTACCAGACGCCATCATCCACACATTTCACGCTCTTGCTTTTCGCTGGACGATCACAATCGGAAAATCCTATACGCTCAACGTAACCCAGTGTTTCATAACTGCAGCATACATGACGACGCTCTTTACTTGGTCTTTCATTAATTGTATGCGGCTGATGCACTTTGTACTGATGCTCCTGCTAACTTATTGTAGCAACGTCCACAAAAGGCGTAAGATTGGATCCTAGATACTGGGCGAACACGTCGGGGAATATTGCTGCTTCTCAGCTTCCCCTCGTCGTTGCACTTGGGATGAAAAACAATATTATATCACGTTCGTGTGTTTCCATACATCGACTCCCTTTCTAATTTATGGAAAAGTTCTTACTGGAGTCAGCTTTGACAAGGTGTGCACATCTATTTGCAGGGAGGAATCTACTAATTTTGGCTCTTAGTTGAATTATTTCCACCGAATTACTGCTCGTACTCTTTGTCTGTTGATTTGGATACATGTGGCAGGCAGGGTGAGTATTCGGTCATTCCTATATGTCAAAGTAATTGACAATTGTAGGTTACATTCGGGTACGCATATCTCTCTTTGTGTTATTTCTCATGTTAGGCGCTTATCCCCATTGTTTTAGAGTGACCCGGGAATTGAGTCTCCCATTTATACAATTTGGCTTTCTTGCAATCATTGCACTCACCATGCTGTGTATACTGTCCATCCGCCCCGTTCGGCGGCGGTGTTACAAGATTTTTCTCTTTATCCATTTTCAGTTGGTCTTGTGAGAGGTCTCCAATCGTTGCTTGAATTGTAGAGGAGCTAATTTTGATTGGTAGACTCTTTCTTCTGGGGACCTACTTTCATGCCCAGCAGAAGTAAGTTTTCACTGATCATCGCAAATTTCCGACGAGCTTCTGACTTTCTTTGAGGTCGGTGGGCTACTACGTTTGGCCTTCCGTCCTCATGTGGAGCGTCGATCGTCTTCTTCGTGCCATGCGCATGCTTGTCTTCAATTTCGGTTATTTCAGGCTCAAGCGTGCCTCGATGCTAGATGCTCATGTAGAAGTTCTGTCGCCCGATTTCCTTCGCGTCACCTTGCAACGTCCAAGTCATGTTCATTGGGCTCCTGGACAATGCGCCTACCTCACCATCCCTGGCTTGTCATCACTTGATGCACATCCGTTTACTATTTCTAGCATTGATGTGCCGCGCGCTAACAAAAAGTCAACCCTGTCCTTGGAAAAACAAGCTTCCTACGGAGCTCTTAATGACTTGGACGAATCCAAGCAATTGACATTCCTCATACGAGTTCACAAGGGCTTCACCAAGCTTTTACGAAGTACTACTGATGACGGTGAAGCAATGAAGATTTTCTTTGACGGTCCGTACGGTGACCCTCCTCTCGTGAGCGGGTTCGAGACAGTAGTCTTGATTGCTGGTAAGTCTCTTTTTGAGTTAGCTGCAGAAGCATTCACGAAGTGTTATCAGGTGGAACTGGGGTGTCGTTTACACTACCTCTGCTCCTCGATCTCATCCAGCAAGTACACCGTTTAATTTTATATTATGTAAGGTATAATGTGTGATTTTCAGCTGTGAAAGCGGGAGTGAAGATCCATGTCGCAATATTACTTTTGTGTGGGCCATTCGAGACGCATGTGAGCGTTCCTCATTCATTGTCTTCACATGTATGTCATCCGATAAAAGGTCAAATCGGATGGATATCGGACGCACTTCGTTCAGTCATCCGCAACGTTCCGCGAAACGTTTGTCTCGAAATCCGTCTGTTCGTTACCAGTATCAAGTCATACGGTGACGCAGAATACAGATCTATGACTGAGGGCAGCAATGAGTCTGTCCTAAAAGTCCTCAATTCTTCATTTGTGCGCGTGCAACCAGGTAGACCCGATTTGCATGGCCTTGTGAAGGATAAGATCGCGCGCGCTGCGAGAGATGTATCTATTAATGGTATAGTGCCACCGGTTCAAAACTGTTGGAGTTCGTTAACACAAGCTTCAGTTTGTGGGGCCGATGCAATGGCGAACACCGTTCGATCAGCTGTACGTGATCCTCGACCGTTAGATATACTCAAGGGTGGTCCGAATGTTTCTCTGCATATCGAGTCCTTTGACCTGGTTGGTTTCAATTAACCTTCTCTACACGGATTGTTCATACTGATCATTGTTTAGTGATATCTGTCTCTGCGATTTTTGTCATTCCTTGAAGGAAATATACCTCTAGCATTAGTTGTCGCACCATTATATATCCCATTCAAAAGTCTGTTCCGTGTCGATGAGGTGACAGTCCATTCCAAGGCAGCAGACGGAAACTGCCGTAATGTTACAAACATCGTGAGAACCGAGCCTGCAGCGAAGCTGTACGTCAATAGAGCGGGAAAGGACTGGATGAAGGAGGGCGGGGGAAAATCCCGACATCATTCATATTAATAGTGATGTGCCCGGCTCGGCCCAAAGCTTGAGGCCGCGGCTCGATATCATTGACCTGACGTGAACACGACGGATGACACGAAAATCACCTGACTTCCCCACAATAAGAGCCTTATAGTAGGCATCATGCTCGTGACTCACTATTACAAGGCTTTAAAACCCAACACCAGCATTAATTCCTTCCCCAAATACTTAATTCCACTCCAAAGGTGAGCCCCAGTCAAAATCGGGTTGGAGTTGAGTGAGGGAAATTGAGAAAGGCCAATGATGGAGTTGCAATCAGTGACAATTGATGCCACACAAAAAAAATTGCTCTACCTCGATTTCTCATCTGAATTGGTTGACTTGGCTCCACTACCAGCAAGCCTGATCCAACATTTTCTCAATTCCCCTCAATTGCAACCACAAATTCAAATACCTACTTTTTCTATGCAGTAAGTTTCACTGATAGGTATATTACTAAAATGATATGTTGGGCTATGTCATAATAGAGGCCACTATGTATCTGGACCTTGAGATCCTCAGGGGGCAATGTACATATCAAAGAATGCCTGCAGTTCCCCATGTACAATGTTGGGACCAGTTCTCAGACCAAAGACTCCTGAGTAAATGATTAATTAAGCCATAATGTGACTTGTACAGACCTTGCAGTAGTTATCATTCCAGGTCACATCTTAGTAGATTTCTTGGTGGCAGTTGACATAGCAGGGGCCTGTAAGGGTGTTAAGAGCTGAGATAACTGAAGGGCAAGAATGGAACTTGAGGCAGGAGACACTGGACTTCTAGTCAGACATGGTCATCAGTGGTCAGAGGGTTCAGAGATTCCAGGGGAGTTCTGAGACAGAATTCACCAGGCTGGAGAATGGGGCCAGAGAGGACTTGGCTTCAACTTGTAAGAAGTTGCACCCTTCTCCTCATCAGGTGTCCTACATATTTCAGGACAAAGGTTAGCAGTGGAAGTTCAGATTTCTGGATGATATCCAGGGTGAGAGCAGGATTAATCAGAGGTTCAGGATGGAATAAGGATTAAGTTATTGGAATTACTGTAGGTTGGGAAACATAAAGAGATTTAGAGAATAAGTTGATTAGATTTGTGGTTGTTACTTTGTTGAGACTCAGTTAGTGTCAAGACCTGATACTTCCAATCAGATTGCCAATAATTCCCAACCTTCTCTGACTCTTTTCCAACAATCTCTGCTGGCATTTTGGCCACAGCATTTTTTAGTCATTGGTGAACTTCTGCATCTCCTGTAGGCTGTTATTCTTCTGGCCTTCATTATTTAAGTGCCCATAGTTTAGCCTTGTACCTCAGTTTGGAAATTATCTGTCATTGTCAAGTCTTAACAAGTCTTTGAAAAAGCCTTATCCAAGCCCTGTCCTAATCTTGACATAACCAATCAACTCTATCATCTTAAATCTCTGACTCCTTCACACTTCCTTCCAAATCTTACTCCTCGAAACTAATCACAAACCTCTGCTTATTCCTACCTTTGCCCTCCTCTGGATACTCTCTGAAAATCTGAACTTCCTCCACCCCGAAATAGGACAACTGACAAAGAGAAGGGCAGAACTTATAAGTTAAAGCCAAGTCCTCTCTGGCCCCTATCACCTGGTGTTCTGCAGCCCAGTAGATTCTGCCTCAGAACTCCTAAATCCTCTGACCACATTTGACAGGCTCTGACAGAATTTACAAGCTCACACTTCTCTCATCAATTATCACACTCTTCTGAACCCTACCATTATGTCCTGCACAGAATCACAGACTCAGTGGACAACAAGAAACTCCCACCATGCAGGCATAATACCAGGCTTATCAGCTATCCAACAATGTGTACTCCCAGCTCCTAGACCCACTTCTACTTTTGGCGCATCAATCCAACCTGTTAGGAAACAGCCCCATTACCTAATTAAATTTTATTTTATTTTACTATATCAAATTACACTACCCTACACTGAAGGACACTACACTTTGTTAGCATGAGAATTTTATTTTGCATGCATCAATATGTATGTGTATGTACGATAATAGGTCCCCAGTGCAGTTTGAGCACCGATATATTAGTCTTTGCACTTTCAATTGACTTCGAATGCTTCATACAGCTCAGAATATATACTTGGAACCTTGTTGATGAGTTCGGAACCAGTTTCGAGCAATATTGTAGCGATATTGGGCCACGAATGAAATCCAAAGAAACTTCAAATATCTTCAAAAAACCTCAAACCTTGAAAAACATCTTCAGACACAGTATTTCCTATTTGAATGATCTTTGGATGCATGCTGGCTGCATGAGACACTATCTCGAGTATATTGAACACATTTTGACCGCATGTGCATGCATACAATCAGTTTGAAGCAGTTTCCAATGTTTTATGCAATTTATAACAAAGACAGATATACTTCTATTGTCTTTTGCCTAGAGTTTTCCACATGTTTGCTTCATGTTCTCTAGCATTTTTAGATAGTTTCTTTATTTTATATAAAAAGATGTACTAGATACAAAGAAAAACAAGAACATCATTGTCTTCCTCCCAGATCGCAGTGATTTGAAAGCTCAGTTTAGTCTTATTCAGTCTGAAGTCTACTGCTTTACACTAAATTTCTTTGAAAATCTTTGAAAATCCTCACATTACACTATTTTTGCTCTTGTTTCCCTTGATTCACCTTTGCTTTGCTTCTATTACTTGTCTAGTCCCTCGATCTTGCATCCAAACTTATTTGCGCACTCCAAATTCATTGATCTAGCCACAAAATTCTTTTAAATTCCATGAAACACATTCTTTTAGCTTCAAATTGCTTCAACAGGCAGTCCTTTTATAACTATTTGATGGTTGGGCTGACAGGTGACATATAGAGGGCCTTGCATCCTTCCTCTGACTCATTGATAGGTCCATTGCATGCTCTAAGGTCTGGGAAGGATTCCAATTGTATTGAAACATCATGACACCTGCTCCCAATCCTTACAAACACCACAAATTTGGTTTTGAACTCATTTCATACGATTTTGAATGACTTTGAATGACTTTGCAACACTTTGAACACCTTCAAATCACTTCGCACCACTTTGAACAATGTTGCCTCAGCTAGCCCCACTAGCTCTGCCTCCACCTCTCCTTCACTCCAACTCTCCTCTTCCTCATCCTCATCCTCCTCATCCTCCTCTGCTTCCCCCACCCGAGCCCACTCTGGATCATATAGATTGCATATCTTCCTGCACTACCCAGAGCTTCCTCACCTCTTGCTTCAACCCCTTGATGGTGGATGCAAAGCTCCACCATCTTGGCCCCCACCTTCTCTGTTGGGGCCTCCTGCCCCTCCCTCTCCACCTCTTTGCACTTGTGCTTTGCCCTGGTGTGGGGCTCACATGCCCAGCCCCGGGTGCCCATCCAGAAGCATGCTAATTTATGATGGGAACACCTGGGGGGGGGGGGTTGTCAGCAATGTAAACAACAGTAAAGTCACTATCACTCACCTTTTGCAGGGCCACGCAGCCTCCACCTGCATGACCCCCTCAGACTCCATGTCTGCCTATCCCTTGCCCTTCACTCTCTTAGTGGGTGACCCACTAGCTCCCACCTCTCCCTCCTCAACCACCGCCTTCCTCTTGCCCGCCCACTTCATGGCTGCCACCTTCTTCCGCTCCTCTTCCTCAGCCTTCTGTGCTGCCTCCACCTGTTGCTCCTCCTCATGTCATGCTTCCTCCTCGAGCCTTAGTCCCTCCTGGACTAGCTCCTCTTGCTGGGCCTTGAGGGTGGCCAACTGTTGTGCAGCAGTTTGTGAGGGTGGGGTCATGTTGTTAGAGTGAGGCAGGAAATTGGAATTTTTACAATTACAGACCCAGCTTTTAAGTCTGACCTTCAAACCCTTATGTGCCTTGTAGGCTTGGCCCTAAAAGGAAAATACTGTCAAGACCCATTTCACCTAATCAAATTTCCAATAATTCCCAATTCCTTTTCGACACATTTCCAACCTTGCCCATCAGCATTCTGGCTGCAGCACCTTTTAGTTATCAGACAAGTTGTCATGTGCCTTAGTAATGATTTGCCTACTCACTTTATTCCTAATACAGTCTTACCAATTCTGGTCATGGACACTTACCAAGACCCATTAGTAAACTTCCATACTTTCCATTATTCTTCTAGCCTTTGTTATTTAAGCACCCATAGCTTAGCCTTAGTCTCCAGTTTGCAAATTACTTGTAAATTACCTTGCCCTTTGCATTATATCTCACCTTGTCAATCCTCTGCTTAATATCAACCCTTCATTCGCCCTTGACTTATTCTTGACCTAAACCCTTAATCTCTCAGCTTCATTCCACCGCATAACCTCTGCTTTATTCTATCCTCGCCCTCCATCTGGAAACCCACCAGACATCAACATGCTATCTGCCTGAAATTGGAGAACTGATGAGGAGAAGGGTGCAACTTTTTATAAGTTGAATCTAAGTCCTCTCTGGCCCCTTTCACCTGGCATGCTACAGCCTGGTGGATTCTGCCCGGAACCCCTGAACACCTCTGACCACCAATGACCAGGTCCAACCAGAAGTCCGGTGTATCCCTGACCAAGTTCTGACCTTGGTAGTAGCGATCTTAAACTTTGACAGATTGTTGGGAATCTGATTGGGTAAAATGGGCCTTGACACTCTGCACTCTCACACTTGCAAGTCTATCATACATAGGAAGGGAGAGTAATATGTGCTTAAAATGCAATGAGGCAGTTTTGGCCTTTACATGACTTATTGGAACAGTAGGACATTTGCTTTTAATGTTTATATCTTTGGATGCTTCCTTTTGTTTCAGTTTTTATTTTATTAGCTACATCTTCATATTTTGTTAAGCCTCTTCAAATTTTGTTTGTACTCCATTTCTGTATTCCTGGTTGATAGCAGTGATATTCAGTACCATCTTACACCCTTCCTCAGACTTGTGTTATACTATTTGAAACCACTAGTAGGTTTTGTTTGGGTTTTCTAGTTGAGTATCATAAACAACCACCCCCTCCCTCCCTTATCTTTTCCAGGCAACAACACCCACAATGGCTCCTCCCTCATGTCAATGCAGATGGGGTGATTTCTGGTTCTATTCTAGGCAACAACAGCACAAATGGTGCCTCCCCCACTCCAAATGCAAGTGGGTGATTTCTGGTTTGATTCTAGGCAATATGGCCACCACCACCTCCTCCCTCATTGCAAACATGAGCGGAGGGGTTTTGTAAGGGGACTAGGAGGTGTCCTAAGGGTCTTGGCAATTTTCTGCATTTGTCCCATTCTTTTTTTACATTTTATTTCAGTCTACTCTGCATTTTCTATGAATTTCTATTAATTTATCCCTGTTTTATGATTATTTTTCCATTTCCCCACATTTGTACATGTTGACAGTTTCATTTTTAAAGGTGAGGCCCCTTTTGAATACTTATCCATTGAGGTGATGTCATTCCATAGCTTTGATCAGCCTATCTCTGCCTTTTTTCATTTTTAGCCTACTGTTTGATTTTCAGGTCTTTCACATATTCTGGATATTGACAGATGGGTCCATGGAATTTTCTCTTTGGATTCCCCTCTGTTATGTGTGTTGAGAATCACACTGTGCAATGACTGACAGATGTGCTGCATACAGTATTGTTAGTGCACCCCTTTGACATGCTTAAACAAATGTCTCATACCTTTATTCCTTTGTTTCCTTTGTTTCCTTTGTTTTCTTATTCTTTATCTGACAGGACTCATATATATATAGTAGATAGTTGCTTGACCATTATAGTGACATATACAAGGACTAAGTGTATTCTCATCTATTCTAGGAATCGATTCTCCACAGGTTATAGGCCATTTTCATTATTGAATCAATAGTAGAGACTTCCTAACCACTTGACATTTTTCATGATCATCACCAGAAAGAGGGTCCAGTTTGCCAGGTCCAACTGCTTCAACAGGCTCTTTCCATGCAATGCTCAAAAGAAATCCCATACCTGGAAACCACTGACAAGATTTGCACACTGATTGAGCATGAATTTGCCATGGGGGACATAAAGGCTGATCTCCTCTGTTGCATCATGCTTCTTAACTCCATTAGTGAACATTTCCCTTATTCACACTCCATTATTTCCTGTGACATTACCACCTTGACTGAGTCTACACCCTATATCACCAAGATGTTTATCATTTCCTGGAAAATGAACAATTCCTATTTAAGAATGACCAGCATGGCGAATTCTGATCAATCATTACCCTCACTGCCCATGTCAAACTAGCAAAATTGTCTAATAAATGGAGAAGAGGTATGAGGGGTGGAGAGGGGGTATGAGGGGGTATAGAGAGGGGAGGGGGACATAAGAAAGTGAGAGGGTGATAGAAAGGGGGAAGGGGGAGGTGGGGATAGCAATGAGGAAGGGGGGGAGGGGAAGGGGGAAGAGGAAGGGGGGGAGGGGAAGGGGGAAGAGGAAGGGGGGGAGGGGAAGGGAGAAGAGGGGAAGGGGGAAGGGGGAAGGAAGAGATGGAGATGGGGAGGGGGAGGGGGAGGGGGAGGAAGGGGGAGATGGAGATGGAGATGGAGATGGGGTAGGTGGGCATGTTGGGGATGGGCATGGGGAAGGGGATATATTCATGGGAGAAAGCCCAAATTTCATAGGACCGAGTCTAGGATTATGTTTGCTCTCTCATACATCCAGGGAGGAAAAGCACAGTTCTGGAGAAACAAAGCTATTAATCAAATTGCCGTGGGATATAAACCATTTGCAACCTTCAGGGAATTTTTGGAGAGACTGGAGGCACAGTTTGGTTCTGCCTGTTCCTGTCGATATTGCCGATCAAGACGCATTGCCCAATTATACCACTCGTCCAACCTCTCCGGCATAGAAGGTAGTCGATAGATAGACTTGAATAACGAGGGATTTAATCCTGCCTTCAAATATTCCACCAACCCTGCTTCTCCCATATCGGTCTGTGATGCTTCTGCTTTAAACTGCAAAATAAATTCATCTGCAGTCAGAGAACCTTGGCACATGGTTTTTAATTTTGCATTAGCTGTCACCTTTGGGTTAGGATCTCCAAACTGTGCCTCCAACCTCTCCAAACATTCCCTGAAGGTTGCAAACAGTTTATATCCCACGGCAATTTGATTAATGGCTTCGTTTCTCCAGAACTGTGCTTTCCCTCCCTGGATGTATGAGAGAGCAAACATAATTCTAGACTCGGTTGTACGAAATTCGGGCTTTCTCCCATGAATATACAAGACTATAGAGCTGATGAAGGATTTTGTGTTCTCCATGGTACCTTCAATATATCAATGAAACATAAAACTGCACTTATCACATCCTAAATCTCTTGTAATCTCTCCTCATGTCCAGTGGTGCTTGATATGTGATGGAATAACTCATTCCAGTTGTGCAGCATGTATCAAAAGGGTTTTAGAAACAGATATGTGGTGGCCAATGTTATTCAAAGTACTATGAAGTCATTCGCAGTGTTGCAAAATTGTTCGAAGTCATTCGAAGTCATTCGAAGTAGTGTGAAATAAGTCGAAAAGAATTCAAAGTCAATTTTGTAGTGTTCATAGCAGTTCAGAGGGTCTGTCGTAGTGTGTTAATATGATTGGAAACTTTCTCCAGACCTTTAGAGTGCACAGTGGACCTATCACCGTTCCCACAGCCATTTTTGTTCCCGCTGCCACAGCTGTTAGAGTAGGTGATGCTGTTCCTGCTGCCTTGGCTGCTCCAGTGGCCATTGCTGTTCCAGCTCCCATTGCCACTGCCATTGTCAATTTGGTGATGATGCTCAATCCAGAAACCCAAACAAAACCTATTAAATGGCTTTGGATGGTATAACACGAGTCAGAGGAAAAATGTGAGGCTTTCTAGATGTCACCTGTCAGACCGACTGTCAAATAGTTATAAAGGTACTGCCTGTCAAAGGAATTCAAAGCTAGAAGAATGTGTTTCGTGGAATTTCGGAGAATTTTGTGGCTAGATCGATGAATTCGGAGTGCAAAAATATGTTCAGATGCAAGATCAAGGGACTAGACAAATAATAGAAGCAAAGCAAAGGTGAATCGAGGGAAACGATAGTAAAAATAGTGTAATGCAAGGATTTTTGAAGAATTTCAAAGAAATTTAGTGTAAACACAAGACTTCAGACTGAATAAGAGTAAACTGAACTCAAATCACTGTGATCAGAAAGGAAGACAATTGCTTTTTTTTTTCTCTGTAACTAGTACAAGTCTATATACATTTTGAAGGGATGGTACTTAAAAAGGAAATACAACATGTGTAGAACATGAGGCAATGTGCACAGGGATAAAGAACAAATTATAAAACAAATAAGAAATAATGATAAATGGAATGTACAGAGTCACAGTATATCAAAAGTACTTGTCCTATTGTTTCAATATTTCTTGAAACACCAAACTGGACTGTCCTTGTTATAAATTGCATAAAACATTGGAAACTGCTTCAAACTAATTGTATGCATGCACATGCAGTCAAAATGTGTTCGATATACTCGAAATAGTGTTCCATGTGTCCAGCATGCATCCAAAGATCATTTGAATAGGAAATACTGTGTCCGAAGATGTTGTTTGATGTTCAAGGTTTTTTGAAGTTTCTTCGGCCTTGTTCGAAGGCCGATATTGCTGCAATATTGCTCTAAATTGGTTCGGAAGTCATTGAAGATGTTCCAAGTGTATATTCTGAGCTGTATGATGTGTTTGAAGTTGATTGAAAGTGCAAAAACTGATATATTGGTGGTCAAACTATTCTGGGGACCTATCATCAGTTGGTCCAGCTGATGTGGATGCAGCACCTGTGATGCCCTTTTTCTCATCGAAGGTCTTCATTGCACTCCATTGACCTTTAATAAATCTCTGGTCCCATGTCCTGTCTGACTTTGACCATGCTACCACAAATCCCCACAAAAAGGCATCAGCCTGGAAGATGGCCTGCAGATCTTCTGTGAAAACCTCTCTTTGCCATCCAAATAACATTTTCTACAATTTGTAAGTGCATAGTTGGTCTGATAGGATGCCGATCCACTCACAAGTGCTGATTTTCTTTCATTCATCACGGCAGTGATACTTCTGTCCCAAAGTCCATTGTGGATGGCTTGTTCAATCTCACTGATCTGGCCAAGCACTTGGTCACATGTAATGTTCATGATGGATGATGAGTTGGTTGTGGCAGTGGGGTCAATATTGATATGAAAAAGAGTGAAATGCTGAAGATCAACAATCACGTGTTGTTGATCCCTATACAATCAATATATACAAACAAAGTGGTGTTTTCATTTTGAAACTCAAACCCTGCATTTTAAGTATGCCAAAATTTGGTAGCTGGGTAGCCTTAAGCTAGCTTGGCTCTTTTTGTTGAGGAGGTTGATGTGATGTGATAGTGTTTTTTATTCATTTCTAATGTGTGATTGATCCCTGATTAAATGGTTATGATTCCAGCTACCCACCAGGCAATGGCCTATTCCAAGAAGGTTGAATTCAATGTGCACATGGCACATGGGAGAATAAAATTTCCTTCTTTTCAAAGTCTCATTGCCAGCAACCTAGCCCCGATGCCATCCTTGAACTGATGCCATGTACCAGAACCTCATGAACACCCTTCCTACTGCAGCCCAGATCAGCGCCATGTGCATGATCTGCATGATGAGCAGGAGCAGGACTCACCATATCGACCAGGACCTCAGCATGTATACTCACCCAAACATTTTTCAGGCAGACCTGTCTCCTGGCCCCCCACCTCACCTGGATATGAAGATGCTGATAGAACTCCTTGGCTTCCATTACACCATTCTCGACAGGACTGCCCAGGACCTGAGCATAGATACTCTCCTGAGCATGTTTCAGACAGACCTGCCTTCCAGCCCCCCACCTCACCAGTCATTCAAAAATATGGGCCAAGATTCCAAACAATCCCAGTAATGGATACAGCATTGGGCACAATATTGGCATTCCTTTGGCCAGACCATTTGGAAGTCTGTTTGGAAATCCATTGTTTGGCAATGCATTGGGCAGGTGAAGGGTTATTCAAATCATTAGGATAGTGCACAGGAGACACACTCCTATCGCTTGCTTTGATTCCTTCTGCAAATCTTACTATTGTTGTTCTTTGTCTTCTACTGAGACACATATAGTAAATTTACTGTGCAAAGTTTGCTCTTCTTCTCCCAACAACCTGCATAGAGACAGCTTCTTGCTGAGCAAGGTGATCAGCTGTTCTGCAGGCACATCGGGCTGATGTCCATCCCTGATTCTTGATTTGAGATGATGGGGGTGTCATCTGTTCAACTGCATTCTTTACAGGGGTCTGGCAATCACCAAATGATCCTACCACTGCCGATTCTATGTCTGCTAATTGCACTGTTGCTGATTGTATGTGTGGTGATCCTACCATTGCCGATTGTCTGTGTGCCGATCCTACTGCTGCTGATTGTCTGTCTGCCAATCCTATGACTGCTGATTGTATGTGTGGTGATCCTACCACTGCTGATTGTCTGTCTGCCAATCCTACCACTGCTGATCCTACCATTGCTGATCCTGATGCCAATCCAACTGTTGACAGTTTTGATGCATTCATTCTTGCCCTTGCAATAGAATCCTCTGTCTGAGTTCACCCCGACAGTTGCTGAGGTTTAGGTCATTGAAATCTTTCTTGAGTTGATGTGGTGTTGCCTTCCAACAGTGATAAATCAAGTGGGCATCAGGCATCATTTACATCATCATTTTAAGGTGATATGGATGTAATGGACTTCTTGTAAATGTGTCGAGGAATGACATACTCTGGTTCACCATCACCCAGACCATTAATTGGCTGTGGTCGAGTCACACCAGCTGTGCAGAGTATGTCCATTGTCATTTGATTGACTTGCACATAGCTCAACTGAGCTGGATCTGTGAGTTGCAAGGAATCAGGGGGTTTAGAGATGGGTTCCTGGTCTGCTCTCAATTGTCAGCATGGTTGTTTTCACTTTCATTTCACTTTCACCCTTTGTCTGCCTCTTGATTGACCTTGGGGCTCGGCATTGGGTATTGCATCAGCATTCCATCATCCACTGTGTTTGGAAATTTATCAGGAAGGTGGAGGGTTATTTAAATTATTAGGATAGTGTGCAGGAGACACACTCCCATCACTTGCTTTGATTCCTTTGAACCTGAATGCTCTTTCAGGGCCCTGCATGGTTTCATGCTGCAGAACATGGTCAAAGAAGTCTTCTATGATGCTCTTGTGCATGTTCCATGGGTCATCGCATATCAACCACTACCAGTCACGAAGAGAGACTACAAGAGATTTAGAATATGATAAGTGCAGTTTTAGGTTTCATCGATCCATTGAAACAACAAGAGGAGTACTCTTACTATATTGTGACACTGTACATTTCATTTATCATCATTTCTCATTTGTTTTTTATGTTTTACAATGCCTTTATTGCTGTGCATACTGCCTCATGTTCTACACTTGTTATATTTCCTTTTTAGTACTTATCTCTTCAATTTGTATATAGACTTGTATTAGTTACTTGGAATGATAGAAAAGCAATGGGGAACAGAGAATAAGTTACCCTCTCCACTATCGTCAGATTTAAGAGCCATTCTCTTGAGTCTTATCTTTGCATCGTATGTCTAAGTTCTGTGAAATATCGCAAACTTCTTCAAACTTTCATATTAGTCTCACGACTCATCGCCTATCACCTATCGCCATTCGAAAAACACTTTACATTTGCTATACTCGCTTCTTGATATACCTCAAAACTTCTTCAAACTATTTCGCACACCTTCAAACATCTTTCGAACTATTTTGAACACCTTTGAACATCTTTTGAGCTATTTCAAACTTCTTTGTATGCCTCTAAAGACTATTTGCAACATCCCTTATTATTTCGCATCACTAAACACAATGTTTGGGTATCAGCAGTGATATTTAGTACCAACTCGCACCCTTCCTTTGACTCATGTTATACCATCCGAAGCCATTTAGTAGGTTTTGCTTGGGTTTCTGGGTTGAGTATTATCACTGGATGGTGAAGAGGGCCTGGCCATACCTGAAGAGGTTGCCAGGGAATGATCCTTGGCTGGCGCCCCCCCCCCCCCCCCAATCCAAATTATTCCTGCCATGCCACAGGATTCTCACTAAATTGTACAGCCCAAAACACCTATGGCCCCATGACTCCCTCTCCTCTTCCCTTCAACATTGCTCAGTGAGCCTGAGCCTACTGCCCCATCATTGGTAGTCGATGTCATCACCTTACTCTGGCTGTCCCCTCCCCCTGCACAACTGTGCTGATCCCCATGCAGGCTGACCCCTGGTCCATCTGGACTACCTTCCAGAAGTACCACCCCTGAGCCTAACTCAAGGAAGAGAGCAGCCACACCTGAGGACAGAGGGGAGATAAAGTGAGGCAGAAAGGAGTAAATGTTATCTGGCATATACATAAAAGTGGTGTTAATTTCTTTTTGCACATTGCATAGCAATTTAGTTGTAAATCTACTTTGTAAATTTCACTTTTTTGATTCACTGCCTCCTCCCAACAGCCTAGGTCAAAATAGCTTCCTGCTGTGCAAGGTCTTTCGCTGTCCTTTGGATATGTCATGCCCATGCTGAGGCCAATAGATTTTGAGAAGATGGTGGAATTATCTGTTGAAATACATCTGGTGCAGAGGGGATATGGTAGGCACCAGCTGCTACCAATTCTGGTGTTGCCATTGCCAAACCCCTGTTGCCATTGCTGAATATTGGTGTTGCCATTGCCAATCCTAGAGTTGCCATTGCCAATCCTAGAGTTGCCATTGCCAATCCTAGAGTTGCCATTGCCAATCCTAGAGTTGCCATTGCCAATCCTAGAGTTGCCATTGCCAATCCTAGAGTTGCCATTGCCAATCCTAGAGTTGCCATTGCCAATCCTAGAGTTGCCATTGCCAATCCTAGAGTTGCCATTGCCAAGATTAATATTGCCATTGCCACTGCCGATTTCGATGCTGGCCGATTATGGGAATGTAAATATATTTTGTATGTACTAACATTTTTCATAGTCAGGCAACTACATTGGCTTCATTCATGGGCTCAGAGAAATTGATGGAAAGAGGAATAGTTGGTGGTGATGTCGATTGATGTTCAGATGGTTCAGTGTCTAGGGGGGACATCATGTGGTGGTGCTTGTGGACATAACATTGCTGAGTGTTTGGGTTGCCAAATATGGCAGTGGGGACATTGGTACTGTGGGCAGTGCAATGAAAAATGTCCAACTCATGCACAAGTGAAGCATATAGAGTTTTGCATCCACCTTGGAGGTGGAGAGTCAGCAGGTGGAGGAGCTCTTGCTGGCATGGGTATGTGTGGAGGGGAGTCTGGTGCTGTATCATAGTGGTTGTCTTTAGTGTCAGTGTCACTGTCAGCGAGGAAGATGGGGTATGGGGTCCTTGTGCATGGTGCAGGGATAATAGGGCGAGCCTGGGTGTTCAGATTGTCAATAAGTGGGAGCACATCTAGGTGGTATGCTTCTTGGGTGAGGCATTGGAATGTTCTTTCCAATGCAAAAATGGCTCTGTAGGTGTCAAATAATTTTTGTACTGTGTCATAGAGTAATGCTAGGTCTCAAGTCCATTTGAGAGACCATTCTTCATTGTCATATTCATATCTGTCTCTGATAAAATCCAAGGTAATGTCAAAGGTTTGTTTGGGAGTGGGATTGGGTATGCTGTTTGCAACAAAGTGGAGAGGGCAGCTCATATTGTTGAGGGGAAGTTGTTGGTTGACTTGTATTACACTAGTGCCTCCTAAGCATTCTTTAAATGTGTTTCAGGCTCCCAGGTATTTTCTGATGTGCCATATCCCTTCCACTTCACAAGGTACTGTGTTCCTCAGCCTCTTCTCCTATGTGCTATTATTGCCTCAACCTCGTGTTCCAATTCTCCCTCAATCAGTTTGGGGGGTGGAGGCAGATGGTTCAGTTGCTGGTACATTTGTCTTTTCATAGGTCATGGGGATGGCTTTCAGGTGGACTCTCATCATCATGAAGAAGGGCGAGTTCTTGATTGTGCAGTGATGTTTCTGGTTATGTGTGAATTCGGCAGTAGTGAGGTGGCTTTTCCACTGTGAGGGGTTGTTTGTGCAGAACATTTGAAGGTAAATTTCCAGTTCTTGGTTTACCCACTCAGTTTCTCTGTCAGTCTGTAGGTGGTAAGCCATGCTCATCACCAATTTGATGCCCAGCAGTCTCCCCAGTTCCCGGAAGATGTTAGATGCAAATCTGGGATCATGATCTGATATGATTTTGTCCAGTAAGCTGAATCTCTTGAACACATTGTGCAGATAGAGGTCAGCTGCCTCCAGTGCATCGACTGTTTTGTTACAAGGAATGAAAATTACCCCCCTTCATAAGTCCATGGTCTACCATAACCATGATGGTGTCTGATCTGGCGCTATTCAGGAGGTTGGTGATGAAATCCATTGTCACCAACACAAATGGTCATGTTGCCTCAGATTTGATCAGCAGTAGAGGAGAAATCATGGGATGAGTATTTACCTTCATTTGCTGGCACATTGCACACCCATCAACATACAGTGACTCACAAAACTGAGTCAATGTTTTGCACTTTTTAATTTATTGTTAAATAACTTCCCATAAACAACAAAACCAAACAAGGTATTGGTATACCGAATAACATACATGATCAGGGCTACCAAACAAACAAAGAATTATGTAATTTTAATCATCCCTCATGGAGATATGATCATTTTAATTCAGGGACTCATTGACTCAGTTTTGTGAGGTGGTATCAATATTATGATAAATTGTAATTCTGGTATTTTGTATGACCTCCCTTGGCCTTAATAACTGCTCCCAACCTTCTAGGCATGCTTTCAATTAAATTCTGACACACCTCTGATGGAATATTATTCCACTCTTCCACTACTCTTTCCCATAACTCCCAAATTCCTTTTGGCGCTGTTGGATACTTGTCTAACTGGTTCTTGAGGTGAACCCATTGATGTTCAATAGGGCTGAGGTCTGGAGATTGGGCAGGCCAATCCAGAAGAGTAATATTGTTGTTCTCCATCCATTTCTTGGCCTTTTTTGAGGTATGCTTGGGGTCATTGTCTTGTTGAAAAATCACCTCTTCTCCAGAAATTCTACTCTCCTCCAAGCTAGGCAGCATATGGTCCTTCAAAATGGACACATACTGGTCAGCATTCATCCTCCCCTCAACCTCTGCAAGATGCCCCACTCCATTCCATCCCATACACCCCCATACCATAATGTCTCCTCCCCCAAATTTGACAGTTTCCTGCACCTCTCTCTCAATCAGCCCCTCTCCCTTCTGTTTCCAAACCCACTCTCTCCCATCTGACCCAAACCTGTTAATTTTAGTCTCATCTGACCAAATAACCCTTCTCCAATCCTCCACAGTCCACTCTCTATACTTCTGAGCAAAAGCCAATCTTGCTTTCCTATGCCTTATACTAAGCAAAGGCTTTTTCTTCTTCACCACAGCCTTGAATGAGTTTTTTCTGAGAACTCTTCTGACTGTTTCTGAGGAGACTGGAGTGGGGATGATGCTGTTGATGTAATGGGTGGCCTGAACAGCATTTGCAGCCTTGCCAGTGGTGATTTGGGTAAGGATGGCTCTCTGAGAGGTAGATGAGAGCTTAGAAGGATGACCACCAGAGGGAAAATCCAGGTTTGGATGGAGGGCCCTGAGTGTTCTGGATACATTAGACTGGCTGAGGTTGAGTTTAGAGGCAATATTGTGGGTAGAATAATGATTGGAGGCCAGGGAAAGAATGTTTTCCTTCTGAGCAGAGGAGATGGGATGCATTGGAGAATATTGAAGTATGAAGAATGCTAGTCCTAATTAAATACTATAATTTAAGGTCCCATCAAGGGTCACATCACCTTAGAAACCATCTGTCAAGTTTTTGACATTATACAGTTGGTGGAGCATCAGATTCTAATATTTCTGACTACCCCTCACAAAACTGAGTCAATGAGTCCATGAATTAAAATGATCATATCTCTATGAGGGATGATTAAAATTACATAATTCTTTGTTTGTTTGGTAGCCCTGATCATGTATATTATTCGGTACACCAATACCTTGTTTGGTTTTGTTGTTTATGGGAAGCTATTCAACAATGAATCAAAAAGTCCAAAACATTGACTCAGTTTTGTGAGTCACTGTAGTTTCTGATAAAAATAGTCATGCCCAGCCACCAGTAATCTCTCTGTACTAGTTTGAGTGTCTGGAATCGGACAGGGTGTCCAGTGAGAATGTTGTCATGGCATTTCTCCATTATCTTCTTCCATAGCTCCTTGTTGTCTGGCACATAGCACTATTTTTTGAAGAAAACTGTCCCGTCATCATCCATCCTCCAGTCTTCTATGACCAACTTGATCAGAGGTGTCCCTTTCTCCTTGATTGCCCTCGCTATCTCCTTCAGCAAGTCATCACCCATCAGTTTCTCAGCTAATAGATCCTTTAGATCAGTGTCGATCATTCATACAAACATCTCATCTTTGAGCATGGTGATGTCATCATTATTGTTGTCATTTTCTGGTATGTGGTCTTCTCGTCAAGACAGCACATCTGACTGTATCATTTGTCTTCCAGGTATGTGTATGAGCTGTAGGTTGAACTGTGAAAGAAAGAGGCTCCACCTTGCCTGTCATCAGTTTAGCTTCCATGCTGTTCTGAAGTACATGAGATTTTTGTGATCGGAAAGGATAGTCGTTGGGTGCTTCAATCCCTGTAGATAGTGTCTCCAGGTTTCTAATGCTCATCTTATCCCCAGTAGTTCTTGATCGTAGATGTTGTAGTTCTGTTTTGTAGGGGTTAGAGAGTGGGAAATATAGCCACACAAATGCCAATCTCCATTAGTGTCAGTCTGTTTGAGAACTGCACCAGTGGCATACTTCGATGCATCACTTTCTACCACAAATGGTTTTTCTGCATCTTGGCATCAGCAATACTGGTGCTTCTGAAAATTTTTGCTTCCGTGTTTTGAATGCCTCTTGGCATTCACTTGTCCAGTTGAAAGGCTGGTCCTTTTTTGTTAGGTCATTCAGGGGCTTGGTGATTGTGGCAAAATTGCTGATGAATCTTCTATAAAAGTTGCCGAAGCTGAGGAATGATTGGACTCCTTTGACATTGGTCAGGGATGGCCAGTCCTTTATTCTGCTAAGCTTAGTCAGGTCCATTGCCAGTTGATTTAATCATAGGATTAACCTAAAAAACTCTACCTCTTGCACATCAAACTTTGACTTCTTGGGCTTCAGGAATAGATTGTTTTTTTATAGCCTTGCTAGAACCTGCTTCGACCTCTCTTGTGCTCTTTTCGATCTTTTGAGAAGATTAAAATGTCATCCATATACATAGATTACTAGCCATCCTTTATTCAGCATATCTCAGAAGATGTCATTCATCATTGCCTGGAAAGTGGCTGGGGAATTGCATAGGTTGAAAAACATCACTTTTGGTTTGAAAAGTCCCCTGTTCATTTTAAATGTTGCTTTCCATTCATATCCCTTTTTGATTCAGACATTATGATATCCCCATCAGATGTCCAGCTTGGTGAACCATTTGGCTTCTTTCAGCTTATCTAGGAGATCTCCGACAAGCGGTAGCAGGTAGGAATTCTTGATTGTCCCATCATTCAGGTCCCAATAGTCCTGGCAGGGTCAGAGCGTGTCTGTGTCCTTCTTAGTAATGAAGAAGAATGGGGATGCTATCAGGGATTTTAATGGAGTGATGTACCCTTTCCATAGATTCTCCTCAATAAATTTGTCCAGTTTTTCCTGTTCAGCCAGCATGATCGGGTAGATCTTGCAATCCCTCAGGATGAAGTCAGGTTTCAGGTCAATTGCATGGTCACAGGGTCTGGATTTGGGGAATCTTTCCGAGGCTGATTTCTCAAATATGTCACAGTACTCCTTGTACTTCTCAAGGAGCAGATTATCTATTCCCCTGTTCTGGTTCATTCTTGTGAGCTAATCTTTGGGAGATCGAAGTCTTAGCTCAGATGTGTGTGGTGTGGGAAAAACCAATCTGCCAGTCGATTGGGATCTGGTGAGTCTGGATATGTGCCAGAGTTTCTGATATTTTGGAGGGGTGAAGCCATGCTCCATAGTCAATGGTGCTTCCTTGTCCCTGAACACCCCAATGACTGATTCTTCTTCCAAATAAGCAAGTAGAACATCCATGTCTTCTCCTTGACCTCCTCAGTGCAGGGTAGTTCATTGATCCCCATGGCATCTAGTACTGGTGTCTGCAGGTCATCATCAAGGGTGGTGATCAGTGGTTCGCTGGTTAGTGGGGTCTCGCTGCCATGGATCTGTCGTGTTTGTTTGATCATAGTTTGAATCTTTCTGAGCAGGAGTTTCTCCATCAATCTGATGAAGAGCATCCCATTTTCCCAGTCAATGACAGGGTTCCTTTTTCATAACCAGAAAACCCTTAGTATGACTCTTTCCTTCCCCAGACCGGTTATCAAGAGTCTGATCTTCTCCACTTCTCCTCCTATTTCCATGTTTATGTCGATGAAGTGTGTTATAGTTCCATTTTTGTTAAGAGTTCCATCGATGTTTTTTGTGAGTATCTTTCTGGGGACCAGTCATTTTTCTAGTCTGACTTTTTTGACCACCCGATGGTCAATTAAAGTTTCTTTTGCCCCAGAGTCAGCCAGAGCAGGTAGTTCAACTTTTCTGTCTTTTAGCACATAGCGAACTGAGATGTGCATAGATTGATTACTCATATCCACTACAAGTACACTAGAGACAATTATTCTGGTGGGTACTGTCATTGACACAGTCTGCCATTTCAAAAACCCTCCTCCACCATCAAATCCAGTACCTTCTCTTTTTCTTCCTCTCCTAACTTGTTGATAAGAGCCAGGATTCTTTGATACTGGTCATGGGGTGTCTTCTTGATTTCAGGTTTCTTCATTTCTTCATTCGTAAATTGTTCCTTGCCTCCCTTGTGGTCACTGGCCCTGTGCCCTACCTTGTGACAAACGAAACACTTTCTTTTCTTAATGTGTTTGAGCTTCTCAGAATATGAGAGGTGAGTAGCATTGATGTCCATCACATTAGGGTCTTTTGAAAAGCTTCCTCCTCCTCTGCTATAGGTCCTTTCCTTAATCACCTTTGCCCTCTTTAGGTGTCCCTCTGCACTTGCTGCATGTGTGTACCACCCTTCCATCATATCTGGGGGGTTTTCCATGCTGAACACCTTGTCAAGTATCTTGTTGTTCAGCCTGTTGACAAAATATTCAATCAGGGCATTGTCTTCTCTAATTTTCATTCTGAATGCCAAGGTTTTAAACTGGGTGATGTATTCGTTGACTCCCCTCCCTCCTTGTAAGAGGTTTCTTAGCTACATTTGTGTGTTCCCTGCATTGTTGATCAGCAAAAAAGTGTTTCAGAATTTTCTGACAAATTCTTGGAATGTTTCCCAAGGTTCTTCTCCCATATATCTTTCCTCCAAGTATGTCTGCTTCCATGGCCCTGCTGTTCCTCCATTCATATATGAGAGCATAAACAGAATTTTGTGTCAGTCATCCTCAAAGGAGCACGAGTTGGCATCAACATATGCACTGCACTCCAAAATGAAGAGCATTGTTTTTAAGCTGTCGCCTGCAAAATCAGTGAGAGCTCATATTTTTATCTCGGAGGGTCTGTTGGGTTGGGGTAGCATGATGGGTGGCACAGGGGCAGTTGAAGGAGTGGTGTTGGTAGGGGGCATGTCCATTATGGCAAATTAACTAAGTAGTCTGTTGAGTGAGCTAGTGAAGATAACAGTCCAGGGCTTTGGACATCTGAGCTGGTCCAAATGTAAGGACGAGCAGGTGTCATTGTTTTCTTCAGTTTCTCTGATTTTTGTAAGAACCAGTGCTTTGTATGAGGTTACTGCCTAGACTAGATTAGTCAGCAGAGTCAATAGAGCAGCTTGACCTTATGTTAAGCCAAAGCTTTCCCTCATCTGATCAAGACTTGTCGAGTGAAGATTGCGGTCGCTCATAAGCGGCTGCTCTGAGGATGACTTAGAATTGTATAGAAAGTGTTAGAATGGCTGGGTCAAGCTGAGCTTGACTAGTGTTACATTAACCAGTTAAATAGTACAGACACAATGGTACTACCATATTCGTGAGCATAGTGGAAGACAATAAGGAGGGAAAGGATATGGATGCACCACATGGTGATGATACTCAACCTGGAAACTCAAACAAAACCTATTAAATGGCTTTGGATGGTATAACACGAGTCAGAGGAAGGGTGCGAGGTGGTACTAAATATCACCGCTGAGACCAAAATGATGTGTTTAGTGACACGAAATAATAAGGGATGGTCCGAATAATCTGTAAGAGCATACGAGGTCATTCGAAAGAGTTCGAAAGAGATTCAAAGATGTGCGAAATAGGTTCAAAAAAGGTTCGAAGAGGTTCGAAGTCATGCTAAGTAGTTCAAATAAGTTTGAAGAGTGAATTTAGTGAATGTGATGTGTTTGTCAAATAATGATAAGCGATGGGCAATAAAACGTGGGGTGAATACAATAGTTTTGAAGAAGTTCGCGATATTTTGCAGAACTTAGGGATACGATGCGAGCTAAGACTCAAGAGAATGACTCTTAAATCTGACGATAGTGAGAGGGTAACTTGTGCTGTTCCCCATTGTTCTTTTTTCTAACTATCTAATTACAAGTCTATATACAATCTGAAGGAATAGTACTAAAAAGGAAATAATAACAATTGTAGAACATGAGGCAATGTGCACAGCAAATAAAGGTATTGTAAAACATGAAACAAAATGAAAGATGATAATAAGTAAAACATACATTGTCCTAATACAGTAAGAGCTCTTGTTCTATTGCTTTAATATATCAATGAAACAAAAATCTGCACTTATCATATCCTAAGTCTCTTGTAATCCCTCCTTGTGTCTAGTAGTGCTCGATATGTGACTAAATAGCTTACTCCGGTTAAGCATTGTGTATCGAAAGTGTTTGAGGACAGCTATACAGCCACCGAAGTTGTTCTAAGTACTGCAAAGTCGTTCAAAATGTCGCAAAATGGTTCGAAGTATTTCGAAGTCATCTGAAATAATGCGAAAATGATTCGAAGTTGATTTTGTGGTGTTCGTAGCGATTAGAAGTGCATGTTGTAATGTTTCGATACAAGTGGGATCCTTTTCCAGACCTTAAAGCGTGCAGTGGACCTATCAGTGTGATGGGGAGTTTTGATGGATTTGATGTGAGGGGTTAAAAATAGATGAGTTGGCCAAAAAAGGCCTTTCACATCACTATTGTGGATGGAATACCTAAGAAAACTCAACTTAGGTCCCCCAGGTATATATTTAAGATTTATATACTATGTTACATATATTGTACTGTGTTGCTGCCGACGCATGCATACATGCATGTACATATTGATGCATGTAAATATAAAATTCCCACACTGACAAATGTAGCATTTGTAGGCATTTGGTGGTGTAATTCGACATAATAAAATAAAATAAAATAAAAAGTTTTGTTTGTGAGGTGGCAAGTATGAATTTTGTTTTGTAGCAGTGTATGGGTGAATGATGGGTTGCAAAGTTGTTTCAGAAGTCGAAGATGGTGCCAAAGTCAAAGTGAGTAGATTAGTTGCCATGGACGAAATAGATGGCACTGGTACTTGTGGAGTAGATGGTTCAATTGGTGCAGAGCTTTGAGGGATCGAAGGCCGAGATGCAGGAACTGTTGGTGTATTCAAATTAGTTCTGGCAAAGGGTCTACCACTTTGCCAAGCATATAGCTCTTGTTCGAGCTTTGTAATATGATCTTCAGCTGCTGTGAATAATTCAGAAACTTGGTAAACACTTCTGGATGGTGTCAAAGTACTTGTCAAAGGTGTGATGTTATACATTAGTGATGGTGTAGTGATAGACGGAGGGTTTTGTCAAGTTCATTTGTCAATTCTGTCCTTGATAAAATGACTGGGAATGTTTTGAGGAGTGAATTGTCCATTTGGAAAACCAATTTTTTCTTCAGTGTTCTTCTTACACTTTCCTTCAGTGATATATGACTGGAAAACCAAGCAGTTGCCAACAAAATGACTGGTAAGTCCATAGAAGACACAAACTAAATTTTCGATCTGGTCTGAATAAAATCCACTGTTTGGTTGAGGAGTATTAGTAGATTTAGAACCTGTTAAAGTGGTGACAAGTGTAGTTGCAAATTCTTTCGAGGATTGCTGATAAATCTTCCAATTTAATCTGTGTCAAAGATGTCGAAGTTGATGGTAATGCCAAAGTTGCTGAAGAGTGTGAACTGTGTAATGATGTCAAGTCTGAACTGATTGATCCTGCTAAAACAAACTTTGCTGCAGCATGAATATTGTTGAGAGGATAGGCATTATCTGGATAATGGTCAGGAAATCTAAGTTCAAGTCATCATGCAATTCATGACCATAAGCCTGGCTGAAAACCACGAATCAATGCTCTGCTTCATTCAGCTTCCAAAATTTGGTCTTTAGAGAGAAGAAACTTTGTGATGTTGTAGAACAATCGATAGTACAACCCTAAATCACTTGCATTAAAAATTCCCATGCAAAGTTGTTTGTCAACGAGTTTGTCCATGTCCAAAATCGACCATTTGTGATCATCTTTGGAGCCAGGGTATAGTCTGTGAATTACAATGCAAAAATCCTGAAATGAAGTGCCAGTTTTGTATTCTGGAATTGATTTCCAAAGTTCAGAGGTGTCAATGTCGATGTATTGGCAGGCATGCTTCTTCATGACTTCTGAATCCATGATATTGCAGTCTATAAAGAGTATTTTGAGCTCGTTAAAATATCGACGAAGCTCTCAAAGCTAGGTGGGGTCAAATTTTGGACCTGTGGAATGACCATGAGCTGGCATAGTCGCTTGTGTAGTCATGCATGTGATGACTCTTGGTGTAGGAGTTAAAACTTGGGTGAAGGATAGTAGAGGTGTCAAAGTCATTGGAAGAATGAATAAAGAAGTAGATGATGAGGGCGAAGAAGAGGATAATGTTGAAGATGAGGATATAGGTGAAGGAAACAGTCGATAATGAGTAGACTCTGCTTCAAAAACTGGAATTAGAATATCTCCTAATTGTTCGAGAGATTTGAAGGTGTGGTGAGTCTCGATTCTAAGATTTTGAGTTTGAGTTGGCCTAAGCTGGGAGATTTGAGATGGATTAGGCGATGAAATGGTTTGGAAATCCCTTGCAGTGGGCTCCAAAATGATAGTACTCAACCTGGAAACCAAACTAAAAGCTGCTAAAAGGTCTAAGAAGTGTTACACAGGCTAGAGGAAGGGTCCGAGGTGGTACTAAAGATTACCACTGTTACCCAAGGATTGAAGAATTGTAGTGAGAGGTATGAAGCAGTGAGAAATGTTTCAAATAATTTTAAGAGCATATAAAGGTTTTCGAAGGGCTCTAAAGAGGTTCAAAAACATTCAAGAACATTCGAGGAGGTTGGAGGGGTTTGGGAAGAAAGGGAATGGTTTCAAGGGATATTGAGAAATGAATATAGTGAATTAAAAGAGTTTTCGAGAGACAATAGGCAATAGACAATTGGTTGAGAGACTTGTACAAGAATTTGAAAAAGTTTGCAATAATTCACAGAACTTAGAAATATGATGTGAGGCTTGAACTCAAGAGGATGGCTCTTAAATCAGACAATAAATGGAAGAGGTCAACTTCTTCTTTGTTCTTCTAAGTAACTAGTACAAGTCTATATACATTTTGAAGGGATGGTACTCAAAAAGGAAATACAACATGTGGAGAACATGAGGCAATATACACAACAATAAAGAACTTTGAAAATCATAAAACAAATGAGAAATGATGATAAATGAAATGTACAGAGTCGCAGTATAGCGAAAATACTGGTCCTAATGTTTCAATATATCATTGAAACACCAAAATTCCACAATCACATCCTAGGAGTCTTTTGTCGTTCTCCTCATGTCCAGTAGTGCTCGATATGGATGCACTAATTTATGCTGGGTGTGCTGTGTGTGTTGGAAGGGTGGTGAAATAGCCATATGGTGGCCAACATCATTTGAAGTGTTGCGAAGTTATTTGAACTCATTCAAAGCATTGTGAAGTCATTCAAAGTAGTTCAAAATCGATTTCATGAGGTTCATGGGGGTTATAATTGTGAGTTGTAATGTGTCAATATGTTTGGAAATCTCCCCAGACCTTAGAGTGCAAAGTGGACCTATCAATGCAATAGAGAAGATGCCGTGGAACTGATTACAATATGCAATATTTGTTCCAGGACTTTTTCACATCAAGATGGCATGTGCTGATAGTGTATGAAGGGCATTTCTCAAGCCATTGTCTGTCCATTTGGATCCCACATCCCTTATGCAAGATGTTGCAAAACTTCGATCAAATAAGACTGGTACCATTGGCTCAAATCCTGGATTTTCTCACATGCATCAAGTGATTGAACATTCATGGATCTGTCATTGTCTGGATTGCTTGACAATTGAAGTGAACTGACAGAAGAACATGACATTGAAGCAATTTGCTGCATCTGAACCCACCCTTGAAGAGCTTAAGTTAATCATGAATTATTTTGCACTAAACTACATCTCAAATATGGCTGGTCCATGAGCGAAGAAAACCAGCTGATCTCCATGATCAGCAACTCAAAAATGGACTGCTCTTGAATTGCTGCTGTCTTCTGTATGAGGAGCAAACATACACAATGAACACTGGTGACATTGGAAGGGTCAAGACTTGCTTGGTGTCTTGGATCATTATTTTCAAGGCCATAAGGAAGCACAAATATGTGTTTCATATCACATGCTTTCTCTCCAAGGTTCACTTCCTATATCCAGCTGGTTTGAAGAGGGCAGTCAGATATCATATACTTGTTAACCCAAGTGGCAAAGAATGCAAGTATTGGGTGGTTGATTGGTGTGTTGAACTGGACAATCTATTGACCAAGATACTACATGTTCATAACTTCATCTTCTTTATCCTGACATATTCTCCCAGACTGAGCATGGTAGGCAATTTTCATAAAGGAATCACCACTAGTGCAGACATATCGCAGTATTTGGGCTGCCATCAACATCAACTTTCATTTGACATTGCTCACAGTGTTCCATTCAGATCCACATATGAACACGTTCAAGATACTACATAATCATTTCATTGTCAATAAGCCACATAAATTTATTAAAGGTCAAAGAACTAAGTATGAGGTGGAGAATTTAATGGATAATGGTGTTGATCTAATGACTGCAGATGGTGTGGTCAATTTGGGTGACAACAAAGGTAACAGTTCAGAATTGCAAGCTTAGCCAGAGAATGTGGTTTCACTACTGTAGGGAGAGGTTATGATGGTGGCACATTCAGTGGTGTGTTCTCATTCATGCTAGGACCTGTTGAAGAATGAAACTTTTTATTGCATACTAAGGGAGATGTATTCAGTACTGATAGTAATAATTCATAAATTAAAGATGGACCATAATGTCCTTGAGCACTGCAGAGCCCACAGGTGGTTGGGGCATGAGGCTTGGATGCAGGCACAACTGTATTTGTGGATGTCGGTGTGAGGTTTGTGGACATTGATGTGGAAAGAGGTAGTGTGAGATTCATTGTGAGCAAGAGAAGGGCAGGCAGTGGTCACAGCTGCTCTATCAATGAGAGGATCTTGAATCCCCACTTGTCAACCCTCTCCCATCTTGTCTCCGTCTGTAAATCATCCAATGATTGGAGAAAACGTGAGCACACTCAACAATGCAGTCTAGTACTTTGGTTGGCATTGCAAGCACACTGCCAACATCTTGGAGTGAGGCTCATTGATAGATTAATCCAGTTTTTGCCTCCCGCTAGGCTTCGAGTGCCTCCCTTAAAGTAAAGTCTTCATCTGTCATTGGCAGATCTTTAGGAATGTGAGATCAAGCTGGAACATGAGAACATTTGGAGGCAGGGACAAAGAATTGATGGAAGAAGTTGGGATTGTGGATATTGCAACAGAGGGAAGCAGTCAACGGTCTGCACCTGCTGCAGCCTAGAGGTTGAGATGGGTCACAGTCAAGATGTGAGGATGCTCACAACAACGGTGTTCTTGAGATAGGCAATAATCAGAACTCAATGACAAGTCAGCTTGTGGTAATCTGCATTGACGATGTCATCCATCATGGGATGTACTTCAGCTTTGGTGTGTTTCTTCTTTTTTACTTAAGCTTGAGCTTCTAAATATCTGGATTGCAGGGTCTTGACTTCGACTTCATTATTGGATGACTCATTGTGATCAGAATCAGAGACATCTCCTTATGGATCTTCTGCAACTGTAAGAACTAATCTAGTGCTCATCTTCTGGCATTTACTGGTGTGTGGAATCTCGTGGTTTTTATGGTTTTCACCTCATTTCTCTTTCTTTTTTGTCCTTATATCAAAGAAGTGTTTCTTGGCAAGAAGAACACTGGTCATTTCCAAGTCAATTCTATGATCATAACCTGCTCAACTGAACCATTTCCATAGGGTGGTGGCATCACAAGTCAGCCTCCCTTGCACAACCAGTCGAACATTCTTTATGTCCATACCCTGTCATCGCGGTGAGGCCCTGAACATATTCACAAATGCCCAACTCACCATTCCAAAAGAATCTGTTGCGCAAAGCCCCCAAGTATTGCCCTTCATGAACCTGTCAAGTTCCTCCATTTTGGAGGTGTTTGACATCTCAGAATAAAACCAATTGATTTTATTCTGAAGATATATTGGTAACAGGGACTTTAAATAGTTTGATGCCTTCACTGATTCACTTATACTGTCAAACAAAACCAAGAACTTCAGAGGAGTTCCATTCCCCTTCCAGCTCTGTATAACAAAGTCTAGATCTGTGAAAATGAAAAGTGGACTGCATATTGGGTGGACAAGTATACTGATGTTGGGCCAATCACAGGATGTACAAAACACAACAAGCTCAGACTTCTGAAAGTGAAGGATCTCCTTCACATCCTGGAAGATCTTTGGCAGAAAGGTTGCATCTGCGACCAGAACAGAAATTCTCTGTTGAAGCAGGAGGTGGAGCCGGCCTACTGCTCTGTAATTGGTATGGAAATCTTCCCAGGTGCTTATGCACTGCCCTTCATTAGATATGATACTGATAATCATATGAGCAAAGTGGGGTGACATCAGGAACTTTTGCCATGGCCCACCCTCCTTCATGAACTGCTTCAGGCTCATGATGATGGCTTGGTAATATAACATTTCTATGGCCTATCCAAAAGCTAAGTTGATTGTTTACTCACTTGAAAGTTCTCAGCAGTTGCAGAATCCCCTGAAATCATAACTGCTCTGATCCCCACATGCTCCAATAATGACACATTCTGTAACCTGAGGAGGTTGAGTGGTGTTACAACAAGCTGAACACTGCCAGGTGGTCAGAAAAGTATAGGTATCCAAAATACAAGTGTTTTGCCTGTCCCTGTTCCTGGGATTGACATGACATCATTCTTCCATTGAAGGATTGACTGGACTATCTTCAACTGCTATAGACACAGATGGACACTAAAGACTTCTTCTGTTCATTTTTGGATTTGTTCAAAGGAGAGAATGTCATTTATAAAAGATGCAACATGTCAAGCATAGGATGTATAACTAATATGATAGGATTGGTGCAGTGTAGCTGGCCATCAATCAGATAGGTATTTAATCTTGTGTAACCAAATGCAGCAAATGATTTTATTCAAAATTGATCATGTGTTTATGCAAAATATACAACTAAAATGGACATTGACCAGTCACTCATAATGGTGGCAATGTCTATTGACAAATGTTTGGTGTCAGTCCCTCTGGAAGAGTTACAAAAAAGAAAACTTTGGACAATCAAACTGTGGGAAAGCTGAGAATGAAAACTACAGTGAGGTCATGAACTGGGCAGGAGGCTGGGAGAACATGATATTTGGAGTTCCAAGAAAACTCTCCATTTTTTCCTAACAAATGTGACATGTTGTAACTAGTGATGCTATGGCTCAGTGATAGGTCCATTACACACTATAAGGTCTGGAGAAGGATCTAATTGTATCTACACATTACAACATGCACTCAGAATCACTACGAACACCATGAAATCGACTTCGAACACTTTTTGAGCTATTTTGCACTATTTTGGATGACTTTGAACTCTTCCAAAAATATTAGAACCTATTTCAACCTCTTTCAAATGACTTCTCACTACTTCAAATAACATCGGCTGCCATACAGTGAGGGACAAAACCTTTCAAATGATTTTTGAAGTTGAACTATTTCTTGAATAACTCAAGAACAACTCAACCAAACAAGTCCAAAGTTGGGATAGTGGTAAAGTATCATGTGACTAATAAGTTGCAATTTGTTTTATTATGTAATTTTAATTTATTCCCATGTTATTAATATTTTACTGGCACAAGTTCATTTGAAAGGTTTTGTCCCTGTGGTATGTCAGGCACACAACTTTGTTTAATGAAAGCAAATAAGTACAAATAAAATTATGTGACTTGGTGAAAATATGTACATATACTCTGTGTCCAACTTTCTGTCATTTCCCACACCAAATCCCCCCACATACACTCATGCGATCACTTACTTCTGCTCAACACACTTGTGTTCTTGAACTGCTTGACAAAGGGCAGTCTTGTCCTGCTATCTCCTCCATCACTGGTATAAGTGTTGGTTCTGTATCCAATATTCGCTCCAGACATCATTCAACACTTTCCAAATCTGTTGGTGGCCATCCATGGAAGCTTTCACCTGCTGACACCTACTATGCCATTCACCTCATCACTTCTCAGAAGGCTGAAAATGCCACTGAGGTCACCAAAACCTTACAAGACATGACCAACACATCATTTACTGTGAAGACAGTATGAAGAGCACTCAGAGGCACTGGAATGAAGACTGTAACCAAGCAAAAATGACCTTTTTCCTCCAAGAAGCATAGGAGGCTTAGGATGGACTTTGCAGAAGCACACAAAGACTGGACAGTGGAGGACTGGAAGAGGGTTATATGGTCAGATAAAACCACATTTGGGTTCAGATGGGAACAAATGAGTGTGGAAAAAGCTAGGAGAGGGGTTGAGTGATAGGTTAGTGCAGGGGACAGTCAAGTTTGGAGGGGGTTCTCTGATGATCTGGGGCTGTATGTTCTGGGAAGGGCCTGGATATGCAACCAAGATTAATGGGAGAATGGATGCTGACCTTTTTGTCAGCATTCTGGATGATGAACTTCAAGAATCAATCAGGTATTACCAGAAAAACCCAACAGATGTTCTTTTTCAGCAGGACAATGACCCCAAACACAAGAGCAAAAAGGCCCCAAAATGGCTTCAAGACAGTGGATTAGAGGTTATGCAGTGGCCTCCTCAATCAGCAGACCTTAACCCCATTGAACACCTTTGGCATCACCTCAAGGTTAGACTTGGAGAGTATGATACTCCAGCATCTGGAATTGCAGAGTTGTGGGAGAGAGTACAGAAGGAGTGGAATGATATTCCAGCATCTGTCTGTCAGAATCTAATAGAGAGTATGCCTAGAAGGGTTTAGGCTGTGTTACAGGCAAAGGGGGGCTATACCAAGTACTAGAATATTAGAATAATATTTTATAATACCAGAAGGACAAAACCTTTCAAATGGACTTGTGCCAGTAAAATATTGATAACATGGAAATAAGTTAAAATTATGTAATAAAACAAATTGCAACTTATTAGTCACATGATACTCTACCACTATCCCAAATTTGGACTTGTTTGGTTGAGTCGTTCTTGAGTTATTCAAGAAATAGTTTAACTTCAAAAATCATTTGAAAGGTTTTGTCCCTCACTGTATACCTATTCTAAAACCCTTTCGATACACACTGCTCAACCAGAGTGAGCCATTTCATTGCACATCCAGTGCCACTGCACACAAGGAGAGACTACAAGAGATTTGGGATGCGATAATAGTGTTTTTATGTTTCAATGATATATTGAAGCAAAAGATAAGTACTTTTCCTATATGGGAACACTACACATTTCAATTATTTATCATTTTCATTTGTTTCATGATTTACAAAGTCCTCATTGTTGGATATACTGCCTCATGTTTTACACATGTTATTATTTCCTTTTTAGGACTATCTCTTCAATTTGTATATAAACTTGTATTAGTTACTTAGAATGACAAGCAAAGCAATGGGAAACAGAGAAGAAGTTACCCTCTCCACTACCGTCAGATTTAAAAGCCGTTCTCTTGAGTCTTAGCTCATGTCATATCTCTAAAGTTCTGCAAAATATTGCAAACTTCTTCGAACTTTCATATTTGCTCTCAACTTGTCACCTATCATCTATTGCCACTCAAAAACCACTTCTTACTTGCTAGATTCATTCTCAACATATCTCGCCACCAGTCAGACATCTTTGAACCCCTTCGAACTCACTTCAAACAACTTTGAACCCATTTGAATCCACTTTGAACTACTTCACACATATTTGAACCTATTTCAAACTCTTTTGAACATCTTCGTACACCTTTAAAAAAATATTTGCCACATTCCTTACCATTTTGTGTCACTAAACGCAATGTTTTGGTATTAGCAGTGATATTTAGTACCAACTCACACCCTTCCTCTAGCCTGAATTATACTTTCTAAGCCTTTTAACAGGGTTTTGTTAGGTTTTCAGGTCGAGTATCATCATCGGCTCAGGCATTTAAGCTAGTCAAAGCAGTGCTGAGTTGCCCTGAGCAGCTCTGAGCTGGCCAAGCCACTCGAGATTGCCCAAAGCTGTGGGCTGGCTGCCATACTGGATTCCATGCATTACTATATGCTAATTAGGCTGTGCAAACTATTATTGTACAAGAAATATGTTGCATTATCGAGTTTTACATGAATCCATACTTTTGATGATAGTGTTTGGCCATGTTCTTTCCCTTGTACCTTTTTTTTTCCCAGTTTATACTCCGATTGTGGTGTACCATATGTACAGAGTTATATGCTAGTATTTTTTTTCTATTCATGGCGCACCCCCAGGCATCCCCAATGTGTTTATGACCCAGAACGAACAACTACATATATGTAATGTATAATCATCATCTGGGGCTTCCTTCACTTGACTGGTAGCTTTTCCACCTGGGTTATTCTCATTCCCACCTACTTGACATGACCCTTGTTCTCCTCTTACTGAGACTGGTCAACAAATCAGATAGTCAACATGCATTATTTTTGCTTCAAAGGGTATTATGTTGACATGGAGTGGGGTGACAGTGTGACCAGATGGTAGTTTCAGGGTAAGGGATCTGACTCAGCATGGGCAGGAATTTCACCTCCCCTGCTTTTGTCTAACCTGTCTCATGGACTGGGCAGAATACCAAGCATTGGGGAACCAGCGGTAGAACATTTATATCCTTTCTTCATCTATTCCCACATAGCTGTTTCATCTGGTCCCAACATCATCATTTTTGCATGACTCCCAATGACGATCAGTTACAATATGCTATTTTAACATACCCCTAACCCTTGCTTGCTGCTTCATCATGTTGGTTGCCAGATGTCGATAGTGATAGAAGCTGATGGTGTCAACACTGTAGTCCGTCAGGTGGGGGGCAGGGATTCGAACCCATGACTGCTTGGTTTTATCCAAGACAGATGCAATGGTACCAGTACACCACCACACCCCCTCTCCTTGTACCTATTACTAAAAATGCTTGCGAGATGGCTCCAAGGAGTAGGGTGCAGTAATATGCCTTAAAAATAGTATTAGGTGGATCTACAGAATGTATTCTACTGTTTTTAAATGGTTTCAGGTCACCTACCTCTTCTCCAATATAGAACTGAGGGAATAGTTCAGGTGGCTCTGAGCAGCTCTGAGCTGTGAGCTGATTTAGTGGTGCAGCTCACCCAAAATGGCAGCATGGCTTAACAGCTCATGGCTCCGAGCTGCACCATTGGCAACCCTAGTTGTTCCCAGCTGATCCCAGTTTGAATGCCCAGTTAACTAAATTTTGATCCAAATTTGATGACCCATTAGTGTGCTGGTGTGGTGATCCTGTGCATGTGCAAGTGAGCAGCCCTCTCAAAAGCAAGAAGCCCTGAGCTGTCGATATTGATGAAGCACATGTTACAGCAATGTTGGTGCAAAGTTCACGTGGTCAGTCACTAAGCCAACACTGATGGAACAGAATTGTCTCATATAATAACATATCCAGGATTTGAACACCCTCTCTTGGAAAGAAAATAGTTATTCGAGGATGGATAGTTGTCTAGATTGCTATTTGCTCTTCCAGACCAAATAGCTGAATAACAGAAGGGTACCAAAGTTGATAGTATACTTGTCCAAGTTGTTGCCAACCAAAAGCCACACAAAATTGAGTCTCGTACTCGACGTTGTCGGAGGTTCCCGCAGTCAGAGAATAAAAAAGTTTTGCAGAACCTTCCTACAACATCTGGTGCACTTTGCCCTGTGATGCTACCATTGAGTCACACTCATTATGGTGACATCCACATGTGATCTTATTGCCCAACTTGAAACCATCATGATGGACAATTCTTGGATGAACATCTTCAAGGACAATGATGCTCATGCTGCAGAGGACTCAGAAGGGGATTCTGATGACTCGGTGATGATACTCAACCTGGAAACCCAAACAAAACCTACTAAATGGCTTCGGATGGTATAACATGAGTCAGAGGAATGTGCGAGTTGGTACTAAATATCACCGCTGATACCCAAAAGTTGTAGTGAGTGATGTAATATGATGAAGTATGTTGCAGATAATCTTTAGAAGCATACAAAGATGTTCAAAAGAGTTCAAAATAGGTTCAAAGATGTGCAAAAGAGTTTGAAAGATGTTTGAAGGTGTGCAAAATAGTTTGAAGAAGTTTCGAGGAATGTTGAAGTGGTTTGAAGTGGCTCGAGGTATATTGAGAAGCGAGTATAGTGAATGTGAAGTGTTTTTCAAATGGCGATAGGCAATAGGTGATAAGTTGAGAGAGTAATACAAAGGTTTGAAGAAGTTTGCAATATTTCACAGAACTTATAGATATGATGCAAGCTGAGACTCAAGAGAACTGCTCTTAAATCTGACAATAGTGGAGAGAGTAACTTATTCTCTGTTCCCTGTTGCTTCTCTTTTATTCTAAGTAAGTAATACAGGTCTATATACAAATTGAAGAGATAGTACTAAAAAGGAGATAATAACATGTGTAGTACACGAGGCAATATATATGACAATGAGGACTTTGTAAATTATGAAACAAATGAGAAATGATAAATAATTAAAATGTACAGTGTTTCCATATAGTAAAAGTACTTATCTTGCTTCAATATATCATTGAAACATCTGAACACTATTATCACATCCTAAATCTCTTTGTCATCTCTCCTCGTGTCCAATAGTGCTTGATATGCGATGGAAAGGTTTATTCCAGAAGTGCAGCATGTATCGAAAGGGTGTTAGAATAGGTATATGGCAGCCAATGTTGTTTGAAGTGCTGCAAAGTCATTCGAAAGCATTCAAAATGTCACAAAATGGTTTGAAATGGTTTGAAGTCATCCAAAATAGTGCAAAATAGTTCGAAAAGGATTCGAAGTCGATTTCGTGGCATTCGTACTGGTTCAGAGCATCTGTCATAGTGTGTCAATACAATTGAAACCTTTTCCAGACCTTAGAGCATGCAGTGGACCTATCATCAGACTATCACCCAGATGAGGAAGATGACATAGAGGAGGAAGAGGTTGACATAGGACCTGGTATCCAGCATTCGCACACCCAGCACCTTTGGGATTATATCGATGGACCTTTGGTTGATAAGATTCGGGATGTTTTTGCTGTAATGGATGGACTTGGAATAAATTTGACAATATTCTTAGATGCAATTAGCTGGGGAGATGTGAACTGTGTAGCTGATGCCAAGATATGGAGTGAACGCTCTGGACTGATGAGCAGTAAAGAGCTGCCAGGCATCCTACGCTGTTGGTGGAAGCCACCTTGAACTATGGGGGAAAAGCGCCCACTAGGAGCCTCAGCAGCATTGGAGCAGCTCACATTGGAGTGCTTTAATGGCATTGCTGCTGCAGAGATGATGCGTGTGGCATCAGTTTTTCACTCACCACCAGGGGTTGACATTGAGGAAGACAATTTAATGCAGTTCAGTTTCCGTGAGGTTGTCCCATCTGTAGTCACATCAAGCTGCCACTCATGGGGAGAGAACCTCGACTTGCATGCAGAGAAGAGCCTGGACATCTCAGCATGCATTTGTGCACAGTTATACTTGTATTTCTTCTTGGAATGCTCATGGGCACACTGTAGTATGGAATAGGAGAGTGCCCAGCATGCTTCATGCCATTTTTGATCAGCAGGTCTTGCCATGAGGCCGGGGGGATATGAATCAGGCAATAGCCACAGCTTTGTTGATGTGTTTGTTGACACATTTTGGAGTATGTGATCATGTTGATGTGATGAGTGTGACTCAATGGTAGTGTCACAGGGCAAACTGCACCGGACATTGTACAGAGGTTTCTGCTGCAAAAGTTTTATTCTCTGACGTGTTCTCTGATCAGAAACCTCCAACAACATCGGGTACGAGACTACACAAAATTACAAGTACTGTAACCAATTGTATGGTAGCAACTGTAACGTGTAACATGGGGGGAAAAAGCGGCCTAATTACCAGTGCATAACACATAACAACAGCTGAGTTGCTAACTTTTTTTGATATTTTAAATACAGTCGACTTTTCAACTTTCTCATACTGCATAGCCTTGGGACCAGCTCAACCTTATGCAACATGAGATATATGCATCACTGAAATATGTCACATTGTGTGATATTTGTGACCCCCTACAAAGTGTAACATAGATTCAGCCATCGTCAAAAAGATGGCTACTCTATGTAGTTTACTGTAAAATAACTATCTAATGATGATTGAGTATGGTTAAGAAGATCATCACACTGTAGCTGAGCTCTGTACCTGCACAAATGACAAGGTCATTCAAGAGAAGTGTTGATGTCCCCATACCTAATGCATGTTTTCTCCAACAATGCACATAGTTCCATAACCTCTCGACAAGGAAGAAAATTATTATTGTCATCATCTTCATCATCATCTTCATCATCAAGCTCTATTATCTCACCCCATGCAACAGCCATCTCATGCCAGACCTCAGCCACAATTTCTGCATCACCTCCCTCGAATCTATATGGCAAATCACCAACTTCACATTCTTCAATTGGGTTGACAAGGTCCTCAAGGGTCAGTGGGGGTCTTATGATTTGTTTGTGCTTCACTAGTTCTTCAACCAAATTCATCAAGTCTTTTTCTGCTTCGACGATTCGAGCAGAAATTGATATTGGGATCCAAAGATCATACTTGGTCTAGCCACAGAGGTAATCTCATTGTTAATCATGGCAATTGAGTCATTGAGGAAAGCCATGCTAGCACTTCTTGTGCTTGTACTATGTCGCCCTCAGCATTCATGACCACGTCAAGAACTGGCTGCCAATCCCATGCATTGTATTGATCACCGAGGTGTGCTTTCAACTGTCCCTCGGCAGCAGGTAAGGTCATACTGCTTGTTGCAAAATTTCATAGTATTTCCCATGCACCACGATCTGAGCACAGAGAAAATGTCTCATATATATCATCTTGTAAGAGTTCCCTGTAGAATAAATGAATAAATGTACCATGAAGTAATCAATTTCAAATATGGCACGAATGGACGAACCCTTGAAATTTGCATGGTCGCAGCATATTTTAATGGTCAATGCCTCGACCTGTCTCCATGCCATATGCACCATCAGCATTCGTTCCATCAAATTAATTTTATAGATATCGTGTTCCCCTGCATCATCCCTCTCGATCACACAAAGGCAGAATTCTCGGTGGTAGTGAGCCTTGAAACACCTAATAATCCCTGCATCGAGTGGTTGGACAAACAAGGTCATATTGGGTTTAAAGTACATGAGGCGAATGTTCTGCAGCTGATATTGAATGCCATGGCCCAAGAAATTGTCAAGTGTGAGACAGATATGCCGGCTCTGGTTGCGCATTTTTATGTTGAAATCTTTGATATATCTGAAGACAGATCAGCCACCTCCAGATATTGGTAGGAAATAATTTTCTTACTCTTCAAACAACTCAGAGGTCATCCAAGCCTTCTTATTGTTGCGATAATAAAAACCACACTCAGTAGGGCTCTGCTTTTTGAAGCAGCGCAGCTTTTTGCCTTACCAATGTACATTGGCAGTAGGCACTCACTTCCATCTGTGTTACATGTGAAGAGCATTGTAATCCTAAATTTTTCTTTCTTCTTTCCAGCCATTTGTGTTGAAGCAAGCCCTTGATCTGGCGGTGCACTGTGACAGTCATCAGTTATCAATGATTGAACCTGCACATGTCAAGCCACTCACAATGGAAACAGCTTGCTTTTATCAGCATTAAACTGATCCCACTCTGCATATGTTGCTAAGATCATCCCTATTTGTTTGCACTCTTATTCCATGGCCTCAATATCAACTTATCCTGCCTCCCCATGTTGATGTCTCTCCTTGTAGCCATATGCCTTACAAAATGGGGCAATCCAACCATCTCCACTGAGGCGCTCCACTTCAGGGACATCAAACTGCTCTTCAAACTTGAGTCGCTTGACTTTCAACATCGGACCATTAACAGTCTCTTCCTTCTCCTCCATATGCTTCACCCACAGAATGAGGGCCCTCTCAACATCTGGTCTTGTGACAACACATGGACACTTTGAAGAAAGTGCATTGGGATGTGATGTGACACGCTTCTCGAGTTCCTCCTGTGACTTTAGCTTTTGGGACAGAGTGCACTGGTTGAATATCAATGCATCATCAGACTTGGAAGCAAAGTGCTTGACAATGCTGCCTTGGGTCATTTCAGGGTGCTGGTCAATAAATGCAAAGACAGTCATCCAGTCATGCAGAGTTAAGTTCTCATGCCTCTTTTCTTTGATGATTTTTGCAGAAGTTTTTGGTGCATCCTTTATGATGGGAAGCTTGGGTTTTTGTTAGTAGGATTTGGGCTTTTCATGAGGTTTCCGAGTAGGCTCAGGGGGCATTTTGTCAAATGCATAAATTTTCGAGGAGTTACTTATGAGGCGAGACATGGCATTGAAAAAAATTAACATTTTTTCATGCTATACTCTCTTTGGAAGTACACACATTCTTATATATTGAGTTCTGGGCATGCCTGAATCACCGAATGGGTGGTTGTCCACGATTGCCATCAGAGATGCAGTGTTTGATACTGCATATCACTGCCACTGGACCTATGCATTATGTGTTATGCATTATGCACCTCATATCCCTGCGTCCCATGGTGGTTCTGATGCAAATGCTATGCAGTAAGAGAATTATGCATGATTATGTCATGCATTATGAGAAAGTTGACTGTAGTGGTTTTTTGGGTGTAGAAATGGAAAGTTGAGATTTCAAAAATTATGAATTATAAGTACATGTTTTCACTACTAGCGATAGAGGCTGTGGGAGGAGTGATTGGTATTGAAATTAAACTCTGATGCATGCTGCATACATGAGGCAATGCATGCAGCACACACATGTTACTGTGCATACATGTGGTAAACACATTCCTGAGTCATGTGACATCCTTACTATTATGTATATAAGGAGAACCTGTACCATAGTAGATATACAGTGTTCTTACCTCTGCTAAACCCTAGCTGTAAGACTTACTAAAACCCAGGTAGGTTATAAGGAACGTGTTGTCTCTTCCTCTGTGCAGCATATGTAGTCTGCTCCAACAGGTTATGGACCCTGCTGGGCACGTCGCAAACATGCCTTAACTGGCTGTGAATGACATTGACTTTATTGTCTCCAAATTATAATCTTGCACTCTTCGTGAGCTGCGCTTAAAAAACCTAGGTTGACTAGGGTTAACCACTCTGAAGGAGTGTTTTTGCCTGAGATTATGGAATGTGTTTTCTTGAATAGAAGACTGATTGAGCACTTTTACCAGCTGCCACCACAAAATCATGTCTTCAACCCTTGAAAAACTCGTACAAACTTTCGATGGCTTTAATTACATTCAATGGGCCGACTCCATGAAGGCGTGGCTCAGGCCAAGGCCTCTGGCAAATAACTAGTGGGATGGAACTAAACCACCTCTGGCGCCTCCTTTGACAGCGATGAATGCTGCACACGTAGCAGATGCTACTGCCAAGCTCCAGACCTGGAGCAACAAAAATGACCAGGCTATTGGTAGCCTAGTGCTCCACCTGGCCCCCTCCATTCGGCAGCGTGCCAACAACAAGGACACTGCTGAGGAGGTGTGGGATCTCATTTGCACCGATTATGGTGTTGATGGCCCCTCCCAAGTCTTTTCAGACTTTAGATCTGCAATAGCAATCAAAATTTCAGCTGTGAATCCCATGCCAGAGATTGCTAAGATGGCTGACAAATTTGAGCACCTTATGGCTGCCAATGTCACCATCCCTGAACTAGTCCAGACAATGATTCTACTTGCTGCGATGCCACGTGAGTACAATTCTCTGTCTGCCATGGTCCTTAACATGACTGCTACTAGAGACTTGACATTTAAACATGTCAAGGACTCCATTGTCACTGAAGCCTCATGGTGCACAGCAGTTGGGAAGCCCACTGGCCTGCCTCAGGCCACCAAGTTCTCTGCTGTCAAACACAAAGGGGGAAATCCCAAATGGCAGCCTCAAAACAACAATAGAGATTCGTCCCGAAAATGTGTACAACATGGGGACAGAAAGACTAAAGAGGAAAAGCCAAAGGAAAAACATACACACCTCGTCTCCAATGCCTTTACTACCATAAATGGTAATGGCACCATCATACTGCTGATGCCACTCATTCAGCACATTGAGAAGCACAAACATACTCCCACAAGGGATCCTCACTGCCGACTGCCTGCACAGGCATATACAGGTGTGGCCTCTACCTCTCATTCAGTCTACACCAAATATCAGCAAGCTCGAGACACCCTCGAGCAAATGAATCTCCCATGCAGCACAAAAAATCTGCAACCGCTGGAAAAGCACCTAATGGTGCGAGAAGGTAAAAGGAGGAGGATCGAACCAGAACCAAGGATCGTGGAGGTAGAAGATGATAGTGTCTCCCTCATATTGGAACCTGCGGTTTCTGATGAGGAAGTATGGAAAGCCATCGATGAAATGCTCGTTGATGAACTGCTTGAAACAGGAGCATATGATGAAAGGTCAGTCCTTTTCTCTGCCACAAGCACAAAGATTAATATTCCAATGATCACAGCGAACTTTTCATGTGAAATTTTACCACTACTAAATGTATCATGGAACAATTTACATCTTAATATATGTGTTATGTGTGCAAATGGAAATTGTAAGAAAGGTGCTGACTGGATCATGGATTCAGGTGCATCAAAACACTTCACTGGTGAAATAAAAGATTTTGCTTCTTATGAGCCATTACTGAGAAAGGACTCTACCCTGGTTCAAACAGCCACAGGTACTACTCATTAGTAGGGAAAGGAGCAGTCTTCATTAGACATCAGATAGCATGTCACAGGAAGTCAGAGACATGTGAAATGCAATTATACCCTGTCTACTACATACCCGACTGTAATGCCCAATTACTGTCAATGGATGTCTTCTTACAAAATGGAAGTGACATGCATGGTTCCTCCGCACACATTTCATTTTTCAAACAAGGAAACCCAATTATGGATTGCATCCCTCTTATGAAACGTGACACGATTTATTGGGCTTGGACTCATATATTGAGCACCAAAAGAATCAATGTTGCAACGATGTACGTCGCAGACTACTTGACTTGGCATAGGCGACTTGGACACCCATCCAAAGAAGCGCTAAGGAAAATGCCTAATAGCACCATAAAATTCCGAAGGAATTTAATTATTCCTAAAGACAAAATTATATGTCCAGGGTGCGCTGAAGGGAAAATGACCTCAAAATCTTTTTCCAAATCAGATTCATGCACAGAAAAACCCTTTGAATTAATACATTCTGATCTAAAGGAACTCCCAGTACTATCGTACTACAAACATAAATACTTTATTGTATTTCTGGATGACAAGACATCACATATCTGGGTCCAATGCCTTAGAAAGAAGTCTGACACTGCTGCAGCAATTAGACAATTTCAGGCAATGGCTTTAACCCAGTATGGTGCTACAATCAAGTGCTGGCATGTCGATCCAGGGGGGGAGTTCAAAGCTCATGAGCTACAAAATGTGCTCAAGGATTTTGGCATCAAAATAGAGATGTCTGCACTCCACATTCACCAACAGAATGGGCGCACAGAGCGCGCCATAAGAACAATAATGGAAAAGTCACAAACCTGGCAATTTACCACTTGTCTACCACAATCATGATGGAAATTTTGCATTGAACATGCAACACACCTATACAATCGAACCCCGATAAGGCGCCTGAAATGGCTGACACCAGTTGAGGACCTGACAAAGGTCTGCCCAGATCTAAACAATCTGAAGGTTTTTGGTTGTGGTGCTTACATCTATCTACCCAAGGAGAAACGTCCAACCACATTAGTCCTTTGATTAGAGTTAATGACATACCTTGGATTAGAAGATGGCATTAAAGCATACCATTTCATGTGACCTAGTGGCACAATATTCATTGGTGCTACAGCACTATTTGATGAAACGTTGTTCCCATGCTGTCCCAGAGCTAAAACTCCTGCCAAGACAGACCTTGGTGATTTTCCACCTCCAGAACCAGAAGATGATGACCACTCATCTGGAACGGATGGTGATGATTCTATACCGCCACAAAATCTGCCCCTTCCTCCATCATCAGAAAATAATGATGATGATGATGTACCAAGCGAGCAAAAGGCACATGTCGCTGTGACTTATGCTCCTCCTCTGCTGCCTCCAGTAATCACTGAGAACTTTCATCCAAGACATGATGATCAACAGGAATGGCAGCAATTGCCCTGTTGATCAGGCAGGCAGAGGAACATCCCAAACCATCCCGGCAATACCTATGGAGAGAAGCGACTCACCTCTGACATAGAGAGAGACATTGCACATGATCGATATTGGAAGAGATCTGTGGGTCAAGATTCAGATCATAACCGAACATGACCACAATCTCAACAGAAAGAACCAGTTGCTGGACCGAGTTCAGCACTCCACAAGAGTGTGCCTGATTCCAATGATCAAGAACATGATCACCCAATGGGGGAACTGGATGAAGCAGGTTATATTAAAAAGATAACCAAGGAAGGAGGAGATAAGCTTATTTGCTGGCTGTTGTCAAAAGCAGTCAAACCATCAAGTGAAATAAGCCAAGGTCCAAACCAATTTTGCGATATTGCACACCTACCACAGCAGCAGCAACGTGAGTGGAAACAAGCTTGTCATGAAGAATTAGAGGCTCTTCATAAGTGACAAGTCTATGACGTTGTTGATCTTCCACATGATCGAAAAATGATCAAAAATAGATGGGTTTTCTCTGTGAAATCGGATGGAAGAAAATGAGCCAGACTCATGGCCAAAGGCTTTTCACATGTTGAAGGTGTTGACTTTGATGAGATTTTCTCACCAGTAGTCCGCTACGAGACTGTACACCTCATGTTTGCACTTGCATCTCTAGAAGGCATGTATATGACTGGTCTAGATGTAAAAACTGCATTCTTATATGGCAAACTAGAAGAGGAGATCTATATGGATCAACCTGAGGGTTTCAGACTTGAAGGAAAAGAGTGCAAAGTAATGCCCTTATGCTGAGCATTGCATGGCCTTAAACAGGCCTCACTAGCATGGTGGAAAGAGCTAGAGGCATTTATGCGCACCATTGGGTTTGTCTGCACCAGCTCCGATGCTGGCATTTTCATACACAAAGATCCTAAGACAGGCAGCATTGTTATTGCACTGGTCTATGTTGATGATGGCTTGTTCATGGGGAAGAACAAGAAACTTGTGGATGAAAAGAAGAATGCTTGTCTAAAGCATTGGGAGTGCTGTAGTACTGAAAAAGTCACGGAATTCTTAGGCATGCACATAACCCAGACTGCGAGCAAAGTCAAACTCGATCAAACTGAATATCTCGCCAAAGTGCTCAAGAGGTTCGAGATGACAAATGCCAAAGCTTCCCCCACCCCACTCCCGACTGGTTACAAACCATCGGAAAACACTGCAATATTAAATGCAGCGCTTAGATCAAAATATCAGTCTGTGATCGGATCTTTATTATATCTAATGCTCGGAAAGACAAAGCGATGTACATCATGCGCTATCTGGTGGGAACCCAGAAATATAACATAGTCTATGATGGAGAGAAATCTGAAGGGCTACAGGCCTTCACAGATTCTGATTGGGCAGCTGACACTGTCAAACGCTGATCTACAATGGGTTACTTTGCTACTCTAGCGAGTGGCATTGTGTGCTGGCAGTCCCATTTACAAAAAACTGCAGCACTGTCATCCACAGAAGCTGAATATATGGCTCTCTCCGACACTTGTCAACAGATAGTGTGGATAGAGTCCTTATTCCAGGAACTTGGATATGTACTGAAGCACATACCAATCTGCACTGATAATCATGGATCCATCTTTATCGGATCAAATCCAGTTCAGGAAAGAAGGACCAAACACATAGACATTTGCTACCACTATACCCATGAATGCATAGAAAATGACAAAGTCACAGTCATTTTCATTCCTGGAAGTGATAATCCAGCTGACATGTTCACAAAGAACCTTGGCGCCATCCTATTCAGGAAATTTAGAGACTCTCTTGGAATTACTTTTGAGATTCAAACTTAGCTGCTTAGAGCGCTGTACAGCTTGAGGGGGGGTGTTGAAATTAAAATCTGATGCATGCTGCATACATGAGGCAATGCATGCAGCACACACATGGTACTGCGCTTACTGTGCATACATGTGGTAAACACATTCCTGAGTCATGTGACATCCTTACTATTATGTATATAAGGAGAACCTGTACCATAGTAGATATACAGTGTTCTTACCTCTGCTAAACCCTAGCTGTAAGACTTACTAAAACCCAGGTAGGTTATAAGGAACATGTTGTCTCTTCCTCTGTGCAGCGTATGTAGTCTGCTCCAACAATTGGTTGCCACTGGATGGTAATGGCACTGCTCATTTTTCTGTCTTTTGTGGGATCTGTGCCCCAGGAGCCTAGATCAGCCTTTCTACCAAAGCCAAGCACACCATGTCCCGACTGTCCGGGTCCTCACGAAGGACTTTTTTGATGAACAGTACAATTGCCTCTAGTCTATCCCCTCGTTCACAAAGTTTGATCTCCCCATTTTTCCTCTTGAAAGTTTTAAACACAATCTCGAGATTGCGGGAAAAGGCACCATACAGCCCTCGGTCCTCAACATCGGAAGGGTCGAGCCAAAAGTTATAACGAGACTCAGGCGGCTTTAGTGGGAGTGTATCATGGAGGTATTTTAGAAGTTTTGCAAGGTGTCGACATGAGCATTCATTTCAGCGGGAATGCCAATGCCAGCATATTTTGGTTTGGGCATGGCAGACATAGTAGACAAAAAGTAACTACTAGTTTTCCTCCAAAAAATTTCATTCCATTTCATTGTTAATCCGCCACTCAAAATGTAACGCGACACTCGGGAGTTGCCTAATTTTCCACCGTAACGCGTAACGATAGGGTTGCTAACTTTTCACCCTAACCGCAGCGTAACGCACCGGGGCCGGTTGCTACCATACAATCGGTTACAGTTACATGGCGAAACGCACCGTAACGCGTAACGATAGGCTCGGTTGCTAACTTTTCACCCTAAACCCAGCGTAACGCACCGGGGCCGGTTGCTACCATACAATCGGTTACAGTACATGATTATAGCTCATCGAAATGGCCGTTGCGCCACTCAAATTCCGGGTTCATGTGCGATTGTCATGCCAACTTCCCAAGATAAATTCAAGCTCGCTCTGTCCCGTTCTGCAGCTGGTCTCACATCTCTTCCCTTATTTCTACCTGCCTAACCATTGTAACCAATATAACCAAACTCCAAAACTACATCTCACTAACCGCTAGCCATACACATGGTTCATATTTTGACTCTTCTCATAATGACGTGGTTCACTGCCAGTTCCGTAGCATTGCCCGCACCCTCTTCCTTGCTAATTAGGACCAATGAGTAATCTACATTCTTCCTCTGCTTGTTCCATGTTTTAAATACTGGTTTCCAGGCAACAGGGACCTGCAAATGACAACTCGCATTCCGTATATGTACTCCCAGACCCCTTAACCGTGTGTCCTGAGGACAAAGTTGACGAACCATTGCTTGAAAAAGTCCTAGAGAAGATCGAGGAAATGCTTAGGAAAGCCCAGTATTTGAATTTCATACCAGGCAATGTAGCGCGGTATGTAGCACTTTCACCGTCTTCCATCCTGTAATACTGATTCTGCTTCCCTGTAAAGCTTTCAACCATCAGAGTTATATGATGCACTCGAAAGGCCAGTGCTTCGGGGTACTATTTTCACAGTGCAGGACGGCTGGAAGAAGTTGTCATCAGAGGACATAAAAAAGTATGAAGAGTGGTCACAAATATACAACGCGTGGAAGAGCGTACGGTTGTCACATGAGGAAGTCCACCCCACCGAGGAGTACAAGGTATCGATGGCAGACTTTATAGAGAAGTTGACTGTCGCAGGGTATTTGAATGCAGATGGTTCAGGGATAACCGGATTCGGGAGAGCAAGGTATGTAACACTTTCACTTTCTTTTATTCTATTGTAATCACTGCGAATCCATGTAAAGATTTACGGCCACTCACCTATGGGTTGCAAATGAACACCCGGACTGGAGGGTGGAATGTGGCCTTGAAACGAAATTCAGATCAAAAGATAGAGAGAGCCAACAGCGTTACATCGACTTGGCCCGTCAGGTCAAGCTATGGATAAAATCATGGGACTGAAAGAGTGGTAAATGAACTTGTATTGTCAAAGATATCTATGGTGCAATTCACTGAGTCACCACCTAATTTGTGCAAACAAAAATCATGCCAGAAAAAAAGCCAATTTACTCTTCCTCTGGTAAAAATGCTCAAGATGGATATCTGGGCCGGAGGAAATTTCAAACAACTCAAAACTGAAGGAGATATCTTTTTTTCTGCCTTTTCAGATTGGCCTATTACTATAACAGGACATAATTATTACCATAATGGACAACTACCATATGCAGAATTACTTGAAATTTTCCACTGAAATGTTGCAGCAGTGATCTGGCAGTGGTTTATGGGCAAAGACAACGACTTTTGACAGTTTACAGCTAGAAATTTGCCAAAAGAAGGGTTAAGGTTTGAAAATTTTTGCCCAGATCAATTTGGCCCCTGCACAAATTAGGTGGTGATTAAGTGAACTACACCACACCATATGCAAATATTTATATGTACTTTTGATGTGTTGATTGGTAATCTACATCAGAAAAACCACACCCTGTCTGGCAGCACTGGCAGCATATGGCATGTATGGAGCCAATGTTGCCACATCCTGCCATGCCACTGCCATAAACTTTCATTTCTGCCACAGCTATCACAATACAAAGACTTTACCACACACTGTCATTTTTTCTGTGATACTGTAAGTTTAAATTACAATTTCATTTGCATGATAGTGAATGTACTTGTTAACATGATAAGCTTCAAAGGCATCCAGAGATCAAGGATGATGAAAGTTAATAGGAAGATAGTGAGATCCATAAACCAGAATAAGATGGGCACCATGCACAAAGAAATCTAAGTGTCGGACTGAGCTGTTAGGGTGACACCCACTACCTGCTAGCTCAACTGTGAGGGTTCTCTCTACAAGAAGGGGTGGGATCCACACACGTGATGGGGGTCTTGATGGTTTTGATGGATAGGGTTATTAATAGATGAGTTGGTTGGGAAAGGCTTTTCACACCACAAGTGTGGATGGAATACCTAAGAGAACACAACTGGGGTCCCCTAGGTGTATACTTACAGTTTATATACTATGTTACACATATTGTACAATTTTATTACCAATGTGCTTGTACATGCACATACATATTGATGCATGCAAAATAAAATTCTCATGCTAACAAAGTGTAGTGTTCTTCAGCATAGGGTAGCATAATTTGACATAATAAAATAAAATAAAATTTAATTAGGTAATGGGGCTGTTTTCTAACATTACCCCCCTTTTATGCCTTGACTTCCAGGCAAGAAAATATTGTATCTGTTTCCTCTGTGAAATTTTGGTAAGGCCAAAAATCCATCCCCTCATATACCATTCTAGCAATGCAACACAGAGCATTTGGATCAAGTTTAAAGAATTGGGCGATTGCATTACTGCGCTCACTTACAATTCTCTTTGGGTTCCCATGAGTTATTTTAGTGTAGTTCTTCCACTTTATTGAACTCCAATTTATTTCGTCAAAAATGTGAGTCTAGAATTTCTTCAACTACATATTCTGGAGCACCTTCTACCATTATTGGAGGTTGCAGAGTAGTTTGTTGACCAGGAATAGTGGGTGGGTGGTAAGGGCATAGGTGGGAAATGTTAATTTCAGAATCAATCTTGAATGATTGCAGTAATCTTGGCACTACCACATTGGGTGAAATTACTTTGGAAATCACATATGGGCCAACTTGTTTCTCCATCAATTTTCGTGAAAATCATGGAATATTTAGATCTTGGTACATAGCCATACCAAGTCACTGATTTTATACTCTGGAGCAATGACTCGAGTATGATCCACATGTCACATCATATCATCATGTGCTTTCATCAATGCTGCCTCTGCTTCTTCCTGTACCTTTTGCATCTTAGATAAAAGGTCTGCTACTGACTGTACCTTGATCTTCCATTGGGGTTTTATTCTCATATGGGGATTGTACCCATAATTAGCAAAGAAGGGTTACATGCAAGTAGCTGAATGGGTTTTATTATTGTAGGAAAATTCTGCAATTGCCAACCATTTGGGCCAGTCAGTGATAGGTCCCCAGCACAGTTTGAGCACTGATATATCAGTTTTCGCACTTTCAATCAACTTCAAATGCTTTGTACAGCTCAGAATATACACTTGGAACACCTTTGATGACTTCCAAACCAATGTTGAGCAATATCGCAGCTATATCAGCCTTCAAACAGGTCCACAAAAACTTCAAAAAACTTCAAAAATCTTCGAAAAATCTCGAACCTCGAACAACATCTTTGGACACAGTATTTCCTATTCAAACAATCTTCGGATGCATGCTGGACAGATGGAACACTATCTTGAGTATATCAAACACATTTCGACCACATGTGCATGCATACAATCAGTGCGAAGCAGTTTCCAATGTTTTATGCAATTTATAACAAGGACAGTGCAGTTTTATGTTTCAATGATATATTGAAGCAATAGGACAAGTACCGTTACTATACTGGGACAATGTACATTTTATTTATTATCATTTCTCATTTGTTTTATGTTTTACAATACCTTCATTTGCTGTGCATACTGCCTCATGTTTTCCACATGTTATTGTTTCCTTTTTAGTACTATCTCTTTAAATTGTATATAGACTTGTATTACTTACTTAGAAGGATAGCAAAGGGAACAGAGAAGAAGTTACCCTCTCCATTATTGTTTGATTTAAGAGCCATTCTCTTGAGTCTTAGCCTCGCGTCATACCTCTAAGTTCTGCAAAATATTGTGAACTTCCTTAAACTTTCACATTCGCCTTCGATGTATCGCATACTGCCTATCGCCTTTTGAAAAACACTTCCCATTCGCTATACTCATTCCTTGATATACCTCGAACCACTTCGAACATCTCTGACTTTCCTCAAAACTACTTCAAACCTCTTCGAACCCCTTCAAACCTTCTTTAAACTATTTCATGTGTCTTTGAACCTATTTTGAAATCTTTTGAACTTCTTTGTATGCCTCTAAAGACTACTCGCAATGTGCCTTGTCATTTCATGTCACTCACTACAACTTTTGGGTATCAGCAGTGATATTTAGTACCAACTCACACCCTTCCTCTAGCCTGTGTTATACTTCTTAGGCCTTTTGACAGGTTTTTGTTAGGTTTCCAGGTCGAGTATTATCATCAGTTTGTCAGTAGTTGACAAACATATGTAGGTACTGCTCCAACTTCTGATTTATTCTCTCTGTCTGCCCATCAGTTTGTGGGCGATATGCTATAGATAATTTGGTTTGAATTCCCAATATATTGTTTAACTCTCGCATAAATGCAGAAGCAAATTGGGGTCCACAATTGGAGATAACAGTATCAGGTAATCCATGTAACTGCCATACCTGATTTAGATAGAGGCGTGTCAAGCCTGATGATGAGGTTTCTGCAGTAGTAGGAATAATACGGACCTCCTTTGTGAAGTGGTCACATACTAAGAATATTGCATTGTATCCCTGGGCTTTGGGTAATCCTGTGATAAAGTCCACAGATATATCTCGCCATGGTACTTTAGGTATAAGATTCGGCATTAATTTCCCTGCTGTTTTTTTCTGGAAAATTCTTTCCCCTCATGCATGTATCACATTCATCCACATACCCCAATACATATTTTGAAATTCTGGGCCACCAATAATTTCTCATTACTAACTCCAACATCTTCCACCTTCCTGTGTGTACAGCAGTTGGTGTATTATGATGTAACCAGACGATCTCCCTTTGTAAATCTTGATCCTTCAGTACATACACTTTTCCTCAGAATAACACCAACCCTTGCTCCTCTACCCATTCATCTCCTTTAATATTACCTAGGCACTGCTTCTCCCATATCCATCTGCGAAGCTTCTGCTCTGAACTGCAAAATAAATTTATCTGCTGTTAGAGAACCTTGGTGCATGGTTTTTAATTTAGTGTCAGCTGTTGTCTTTAAATTAGGGTCATGAGTCATGGTTGATCACCTGCTGACAATGCAGCACAAATGATTGCAAGCTAGAGCATCCATCTGCACTGGCAGATGGCAGGGCTTCATTACTTTCTTCTTCCTCTAGGTGCCTCTTCCTAGGGTTGAGTTTGACAGCAATAGTAGTGCCAAATCAGGAGTGTTGTGAGGTGGCTTTTCTGGTGAGATTGCAGTGATTACGATCCTCTGCAGCAAGGAGACAGTGTAGTGTTTCTGTTGGTTTCTGTTTTGACATTGGAATGGATAAGCCCTCAGATGGCAGATGTACCATTTTTGTAAATATGACTTACCTTTGCTTGGTCTATAGTCAATGAAGTGGGCTCGATGCCCTTAAACAGAAGGTAGAAGATTTCAAGAACAAGGATATTCCATCCATTCAGAAGCAAATCATTCTCTGAATTCACAGCAATCATAAGCAGCAGCTGCAGGGTATGTGTCTCCTCCAGTGCCCACACAAGCTTTACCTGCAATCCCAACAATTCTGCTTGGTCTGCACTAAGATGAGAATTTGGGGGCAAATCCTTGATAAATGCTAGATTCCTGATCAAGTGTAGGACTATGTTCACAATCTGTCTGTCCCTGTCTTGCCTTTCCTTCCTCAACTTTATGAGTGGTGGTAATATGATATCAAACAATGCCTGAACAATACCCGGCTTGAGCAGCACCACCTTAAAATGCAAGTGGCTATGCAAAAGTTGTGTATAATCTGTCTCCTTATCCAAGTCATCATTCAGTTCCTTCAGTTCTTCAGCCATATCAATCGGCCATGTCATCACAGTCATGAGATCAGTGCACACAATACCATTTTTGTTCTCTAGCTGCCTCTTTCCTGCAGTTAGAAGGAGGATGGGCATGAGGTCATTGGAGAGAACTCTTGTTTCCCAGAATATATGCGCAACGGTGTATTCATCATCTGTATCATCCTTTCTTCAAAGTTTCTTGAGGTCCCTCAGGCATCCAGATGTTTCATCTCTCATATGGTACACACCTGCTTCATATCCCCCAAGTGCATTGATGACATGGGTGATGATGGGCTCAAGGATAACATGCCTATCAATATAGGTCTCTACATCAGTTTCACTAGAGGATATTTTGACTACATCACTGTCAGTCATTGCTAACAGATTTTGAAGCTTAAGCTTGAAGTGTATGGTGACAGTTCAGACAGTATGTGACACTGATCACACTTGTGATCGGTCACAATTTTAAAATTCTGAAAGCCATTAGACTATTCTAAGTAGACTGGCTTGAATTATGTGTTCAATGCCAAAATGAACATTACCACTGAAATCTCACACTCCATTGGGAGACAAGCTAATGCAGTTCCAGAGGCATTCCACTTATCCCTAGATTTTATTCTCTATGATATGTACATTTTAGAGATTATGTGTTGAGTTGATCTCACTCACATGCTCACATACACATAGGTATATACAGTATATGGATACTCTGCACATATAGTACATCTGCTCCATCATCGACACCTCTAAAGTGGCCCCAATGTAATGCATTCAAGTCAGAGCTTATCTGTGATCTGGATTTATCTGTGTTTATTTGTGCCCTGGACAGTAGTATTATGTAGGATTAACAATGTCTACATGACAAAGACTCACAAGCAATGGAATCGATGATCAATAAATATTTAAACCTACATCATATGAAGTTGCTGGGAGATGTCGATGGAGGCAGAATCATGTTTAGCATGTGTTTCCCTTATATTTATCTGTCTCCCTCAAGTCTTGCTAAACCTTTCTAAGTGTGTTGCTCTCTACATTGGGAAAAACCTCATTTACAAATAGACATCCATTAGCAAAAACTTGTTTTACTTTACCAACAATTTGTCATATAAATTTTGCTTCTGGTGATTACTGGAACTCCCTACATTAGTAAGTTTTAAACTTGTCTTTTGCAGAGTAATGTCTAAAGCTGAGTTCTTTAATGAAAATTGTTTGGGAATTTGCATTTTCAAAGCCAATAGTAGCAGTCAGAGTAGACAATCCAACAGTGATTCAGGATGGTGATTCAGCAGCTATTCAGGTCCAATTCCTCCAAGTGAATTGCATCAGCAATTCCTGGGCCATCTGCAATAGCCTGCAGCAGTACTACATAGACACCATAGTGGTCCATAGTACTGTCAAGACCCAATTCACCCAATTGGATTTCCTGATAATTCCTGACTCTTTTCTGATTCCTTTCTGACCTTGTCCATCGGCATCCCAGCTGCAGCATCTTTTAGTCATCAGACAAGTCATAATGTGCTTTAGTAATCATTTTCTTACTCATTTTCTTCCTAATACAATCTTACCAATTCTGGTCATGGACACTTACCAAGACCTGTTAGTAAACTTCTGCATTATCCATTATTCTTACAGCCTTCGTTATTTAAGCACCCATAGCTTAGCCTTAGTCTCCAGTTTGCAAATTACTTGTACTTGTGCATTATGTTGCCTATTGCTTGTATCTTGCCTTGTATCATCCTCTGCTCAATATCAACCCTTTAATCATCCTCAACTCATTCCTGAACTAAATCTTTAATCTCTTGACTTCTCTCAACTTCAATCACTTCATAACCTCTGCTTCATTCTACTTTTGCCCTCCATATGGAAACCCACCAGACATCAACATGCTTCCTGCCTGAAATTGGACAACTGATGAGGAGAAGGGCACAACTTCTTATAAGTTGAAGCCAAGTCCTCTCTGGCCCCCTTTCACCTGGCATGCTACAGCCTGGTGGAATCTGCCCAGAACCCCTGAACACCTCTGACCACTGACAACTGGGTCTGACTGGAAGTACAGTGTATTCCTGACCAAGTCCTGACCTTGGTAGTAGCGATCTTGAATCTTGACAAGTACCCATAGTACCCATAGTGACCTTCCCCTCTGTATAGTACAGCAGTAGTGCTATGGAGTTGGTTTGTAGCCTCCTGTAGTCTCCTGTAGTCTTTTGTAGTCTCCTGTAGCCTGCTATAGTATCTGGTAGTCTCCAGTAGTCTAGTACAACCCACCAGTCAGTACCAGCCAGTATATCAGATCTATCTATTCATTGCTTAGATTTATAGCACATAATAGGGTGGTGAAAACATTATATTCAGTCCATAAAATAGACAATAGTTGGGTATAGGGGAGAAGGAGGAACAAGGGAAAAGAGGGGGATAAAGAGGGGGAGGGAGGAGCGTTAGGAAACAGCCCCATTACATGTTGAAATTTTATTTTATTTTATTACATCAAATTATGCTACCCTATGCTGAAGAATGCTACACTTTGTTAGCATGAGAATTTTATTTTGCATGCATCAATATGTACATGCATGTATGAGCACGTCGGTAGCAACATATTATATAAACTTTAAATGTACACCTAGAGAACAGTAGTTGAGTTCTCTTAGGTATTCCATCCACACTTGTAGTGTGAAAAGCCTTTCTCAACCAACTCATCTATTTATAACCCCTCCCATCAAAACCATCAAAACCCCCATCATGCACATGGATCCTGCCCCCTTCTTGTAGGAGAACCTGCACAGTTGAGTTAGCAGATAGTGGGTGTCACCCTACCAGAGAGCAGAGTTCAGTCATCAGCAAACTATCATAGTAATACATATCTATCTAATCAAGGTAGACCTGAAAGCCATGATTTCCCATGCTTGCTAGCTTTTTCGAGCTTGACCTAATACAGGTGTTAGTACAATAATATCAAAAAAAAATTTGACTTACTGTCCTCCATGAGCAATTGTGCGAAGGAGTTTCATGCTCCTGAGTTTCCCAAATTAGTGCCATAAATTCTTTGTCAACCTACTGGGATTGCTGTCCCTTGAATTGGAGCATAACTTTTAAACCCATTTGCATTTCATGAAGGCAGTGTACAAGCTATGACAATGTAAAACTTTATGGGTAATATATTCAGAACAACTTACACAGGTAAGAGCAAATGTGAGACAACCCTCTGGAAGATGATCAGGAAACCTGTCTGGGAAGCAAGATGTGAGGGAGTCAGGTTTTTTACTGTAATAGAAATGTTTGCTGACAGCGGGATGGCAGAAATTATTGGTGTGGCCCTAGGGTAACCATGAGCATACCAAATAATCATGTCAAGAAGGGTTTACATCAGCATCAAGTTGCAAATCCTCATGAAATGAGGCCCCTTAGAGAAGCTTTCTAAAGTTTTTGATGATGATTTCATCATACTGATCAGAGTTGTGACAGAAGTCCAAGGTGGGAAAAATCTCTTTTTTGTAGTAAATATCAATCACTACTTGGGCAATCATCTTCATGTGACCTCAAGTTGCACCCTCCTTAAATACCTAAAGATTAGATTAGTAGATTAATATCACAAAAATAAGACATTATCTTGACTTACTAGCACAGCCATCCCATCTTTGTTTTTCTTGTAGATCCCTACAACAGGGTCAGCTAAGATGGGAAACAGAGAACAACCACTGATGATGATCAAGCTCCACATTCTGGTTCTTTTCAATATAAGCTGTAAAAGCTTCAAGAACCAATTCAATGCATTGCTTCAGGATTTTCTAATTGCACTCTGTTAGGGCGACACTCACTATCTGCTAGCTAGACCATGTGGGTTCTCTCTACAAGAAGGGGGCAGGATTCATGCACATGGTGGGAGAATTGATGGGTTTGATGCATGGGTTATTTCTAGATGAGTTGGCTGAAAAAGGCCTTTTGCACCACTATTGTGGATGGAATACCTAAGAGAACTCAACTACTGTTCTCTAGGTGTATATTTAAAGTTTATATACTATGTTACTATGTTGTTACTGATGTGCATGTACATGTGCATACATATTGAGGTGTGTGAATATAAAATTCTCACGCTAACAAATGTAGCATTCTTGGGCATTTGGTAGTGTAATTTAATATAATAAAATGAAATAAAATAAAATAAAATATTATTAGAGAATGGGACTGTTTTCTAACATCACCCCCCTTTTATGCCTCGACTTCCAGGTGAGAAAATATTGTATCTGTCCCCTCTGTGAAGTTTGGGTAAGGTTAGAAATTCATCCCCTCATACACCATTATAGCAATGCAATGCGGAGCATTTGGATTAAGTTCAAAGAATTGGATGATTGCATTACATGCTCACTTACAATTCTCTTTGGGTTCCCATGACTTATTTTCATCGGTGTAGTTCTTCCACTTGATTGAGAACTCCAATTTATCTTGTCAAAGATGTGAGTCTGAAACCTCTTCCACTACATATTCTGGAGCACCTTCTACCATTATTGGAGGTTGCAGAGTAGTTTGTTGACCAGGAATAGTGGGCAGGCAGTAAGGGTGTAAGTGGGAAACATTAACCTCAGGATCAATCTTGAATGATTGAGGTAATTTTAGAACTACCATATTAAGTGAAATTATTTTAGAAATCACATATGGCCAACTTGCTTCTCCATAGGTTTTCTTTAAGGTCGTGGAATATTTAGATTCTTGGTACTTAACCATACCAAGTCACCAACTTTGTACTCTGGAGCAATGGCTTGAGTATGATCCATGTGTCACATCATATCATCACATGCTTTTATCAATGCTGCCTCTGCTTCCTCCTGTACCTTTCGCATCTTAGATACAAAGTCTTCTACTGACTGTACCTTGATTTCCCTTTGAGGTTCTATTCCCATTCAGGGATGATTCCCATAATTAGCACAGAAGGGTGACATGTGAGTAGCTGAATGGAATTTATTATTGTGAGAAGATTTGGCAATTGCCAACCATTCAGGCCAGTCAGTTTGTCAGTAGTTGACAAACATGCATAGGTACTGCTCTAACTCCTGATTCATTCTCTCTGTCTGTCCATCAATTTGTGGGTGATATGCCATAGATAACCTGGTTTGAATTCCCAATATGTTGTTTAACTCTTGCATGCATGCAGAAGCAAATTGTGATCCACAATCTGAGATAACCATATCAGGCAATCCATGTAACCACCATATCTGATTTAGATAGAGGCACACTGATAATACTCAACCCTGAAACCCAAACAAAACCTACTAAATGGCTTTGGATGGTATAACAGGAGTCAGAGGAAGGGTGCAAGTTGGTACCAAATATCACTGCTGATATCCAAACATTGTTTTTAGTGATCCAAATTGATAGGGGATGTTGCAAATAGTCTGTGGGAGCATACAAATTTGTTCAAAAGAGTTCGAAATAAGTTCGAAGATGTGCAAAGTAGTTTGAAGAGGGTTTGAAGAGGTTTGAAGTAGTTTCGAAGAGGGTCGAAGGTGTCAGACTAATGTCAAAAAGCAAATATAGGAAATAAGAAGTGTTTGTTGAGAGGCGATAGGCAATGTGCAATAATTCAAGGAGTAAATACGATAGTTCGAAGAAGTTCATGATATTTTGCAGAACTTAGAGATATGACTCAAGCTAAGACTCAAGAGAATGGCTCTTAAATCAGATGATGAGTGACAGGGTAGCTTCTTCTGTGTTCCCTGTTGCTCTTCTTGGGAAAGTCATCAGGAGGAAAGTCCAAGAGAGGAAGGACACCTCAGGTACAAGCTCTGAGGGCACAGCCACTGGCCATGGCAGTGACACCTATCATTAAGGAGTCAGCAGCATCAATGGATGCAATGGATGTTGATCAAGCAGGGAGACGAGCCCCACTTAAATGTTTTAACTGTGGGCAATTAGAGCATATTGCTAGGAATTGTAGGCAGAAAAGGAAGATTAGAGAAGCAACAATCGAGGAAGTGAAGTTGGAGGAAGATAAGCAGAAGAATCTTGTGGAAGAGTCCCAGTGAAGGTTTCCCCATTGGTGACCCAGAATCAATATAATGTATTAGTATCTGAGGAAACCCAGAGTGAACTTGAAAGAAATTGAGGAGTACAATCATCATAACTTATGTGACAAAGAGAAATGCCCAGCCTTATTTCTGAAAACCCCTAAATTCTTTATTTACTCAGTGTGGATAGAACCTGAAATCAGCTTGACAGTAGGATTGAAGACAGTGGACACACATGCAGCAATTGATGTGGAGGCATTGCTCAACAGCAGTGCTACTGGATTATTCTTTTATTGATCCTTAATTACCAGAAATGGTAATAGATCTATTGCACACTCTCAGGTCTGGAATGGCTTTCAATTGTATCGACACACTATGACAGATGCTCTGAACCACTATGAATGCCACGAAATTGATTTTGAACACTTTTCGAATAACTTCACATGATTTCAAACAACTTCAAATGACTTTGAACCATTTCATGACAGTTCGAATGCTTTCAAAGAACTTCACATTACTTCTAATGATGTCGGCTGCCATATACCTATTCTAAAACTTTTTTGATACATGCTGCACAACTGGTGATGATACTCAACCCGGAAACCCAAACAAAACCTACTAATGGCTTCGGATGGTATAACACAGGCCAGAGGAAGGGTGCGAGGTGGTACTAAATATCACCGCTGAGACCAAAACGTAATGTTTAGTAATGCGAAATGGTAAGGGCTGTGGATAAAGGTCTGTATAGGCGTAGGAAGTTGTTCGAAAGAGTTCGAAAGTAGTTCGAAGGCATGCGAAGCGGTTCGAATAAGTTCGAAGATGCGTGAAATAGTTCGAATAAGTTCGAAGTGGTTCGAAGTATATCGAACAGCGGGTTTAACGAATGTGAGGTGTTTGTCAAATAGAGACAGGTGATGGGCGATAAAACGGAGAGCGAATCCAATAGTTTCGAGGAAGTTCGCGATATTTCGCAGAACTTTTAGAGATACGACGCGAGCTAAGACCCAAGAGAACAACTCTTAAGTCTGACGATAATTGTGAGGGTGACTTGTGCTGTTCCCCGTTGTTCTATTTTTTCTGTTCTAAGTATCTAACACAAGTCTATATACAAAATGAAGAGATAGTACTAAAAAGGAAATAAGAACAATTGTAAAACATGAGGGAATGTACACAGCAATAAAGGTATTGTAAAACACAAAACAAATGAAAAATGATAATAAGTAAAATGTACATTGTCCCAGTATGGTAATAGATCTTGTTCTATTGCTTTAATATATCAATGAAACACAAAAACGCACTTATCGCATTCTAACTCTCTTGTAATCCCTCCTCGTGTCCGGTAGTGCTTGATATGCGACTAAATAGCTTGTTCCGGATGTGCAGTGTATATCAAAATTGTTTGTGGACAACTATATGGCAGCCGAAGTCATTCGAAGTATTGCGAAGTTGTTCGAAATGTTGCGAAATAGTTCGAAAGCGTTGGAAGTGTCTCGAAGTCATCCGAAATAGTGCGAAATAATGCGAAAATAGTTCGGAGTCGATTTCGTAATGTTCGGAGTGCGTGTCGTAATGTTTCGATACGAGTGGGAATGTTCTCCAGACCTTATAGCGCATAGTGGACCTATCACCGGAATGAGTTATTCTGTCACATATCAAGCACTACCAAACATGAGGAGAGATGACAAAGGATTTAGGACACAATGATAGCACTTAGAGGCTTCAATGATATATTGAAGCAAAAGATAAGTACTTTTACTATATGGGGACACTGTACATTTCAATTATTTATTATTTCTCATTTGTTTTTTTGATTTATGAAGTCCTCATTGCTGCACATATTGCCTCATGTACTACACATGTTAGATTTCCTTTTTAGTACTATCTCTTCAAAAATGTACATAGACTTGTACTAGTTACTTAGAAAAACAGAGAAGAGTTACTCTCTCCACTATCATCAGACTTAAGAGCAGTTCTCTTAAGTCTTAGCTCGTGTCATATCTCTAAAAAGTTCTGTGAAATATTGTGAACTCCTCGAACTTTTTGAACATTCATATTCGCTCTCAACTCATCACCTATCACCTATCACCACTCGCAAACCACTTCTTATTTGCTATATTTGTTCTTGACATATCTTTCCACCAGTCAAACATCTTCAAACCTCCTCGAACTCATTTCGAACAACTTCGAACCCATTCAAACCTACTTCGAACTACTTTGCACATCTTCGAACCTATTTCAAACCTCATTCAAACAACTTTGTATGCTTTCAAAGACTGTTTGCCACATCCCTTCCCATTTTGCATCACTAAACACAATGTTTTGGTATTAGCGTGATATTTAGTACCAACTCGCACCCTTCCTCTAGCCTGAGTTATACTTCATAAGTCTTTTAACAGATTTTTGCTAGGTTTCCAGGTTGAGTATCATTAATGGTATTAGTATGTGTAAACTGCCACTGAAAGGTCCACTGCACACCATAAGGTCTGGAGAAGAATCTAATCATATCTATACATTATGACATGCCCTCTGAATTGCTATGAACACCATGAAATTGACTTCTAACACTTTTTGAACTATTTCGCATTATTTTGGATGACTTTAAATGACTTCGAACAATTTCATAACACTTCAAACGACTTTGCAGCATTTTGAATGACATTGGCCACTGTATAGTTGTTTAAAAACACTTTTGATACATGCTGCACATCTGGGACAAACCATTTCATTGCATATCAAGCGCCACCAGACATGAGGAGAGACTACAAGAGACTTAGAATATGATAAGTGCAGTTTTATGTTTCATTGATATATTGAAGCAAAAGATAAGTACTTTTACTATATGGGAACACTACACATTTCAATTATTTATCATTTTTCATTTGTTTCATGATCTACAAAGTCCTCATTGTTTGATATATTGCCTCATGTTTTACACATGTTATTATTTCCTTTTTAGTACTATCTCTTCAATTTGTATATAGACTTGTATTAGTTACTTAAAATAAAAAGAAAGCCAATGGGGAACACAGAAGATGTTACCCTCACACCGATCGTCTGACTTAAGAGCTGTTCTCTTGGGTCTTATCTTCACATCATATCACTAAGTCCTGTGAAATATTGTGAACTTCTTCAAACTTTTGTATTGGTCTCTTCACTCATCATCCATCGCCTATCTCCATTTGAAAAACACATCACATTTGCTAAAACTTGTTCCTCGATATACCTCGAACCTCTTCAAACTTATTCGAACTACTTCACACATCTTCAAACTTATTCGAACTCTTTCACACATATTTGAACCCATTTCGAAGTATTTTGAACACCTTTGTATGCCTATAAAGACTATTTGCCACAGCCCTTACCATTTTGCATTACTAAACACAATGTTTTGGTCTCAGTGGTGATATTTAGTACCAACTTGCACCCTTCCTCTAGCCTGTGTTATACTTCCTAAGCCTTTTAACAGGTTTTTGTTAGGTTTCCAGGTCGAGTATCATCACTGCAACCTATAATAATATACAATATTGACAGCATGATTAATCATGGAGGAACTATTAAGGAGGAGGTGACAATGATACTAAAGTATCAGGATCATCAGGAACGAGCTGTAATTGAGGTGTGTGACCTTGAAAAAACCAATCTAATAATTGGATGTCTGTGGTTACAAAAACATAACCCAGAAATTGAATGGAAAACTTGGAAGGTACACATGACTCATTGGCTTAAAGAATGTAATGTATATGGGAGAAAAGTAAAAAAGGAGAAAAGGAAAGGAAAGAGAAAGAGTGTTCAAGGAAGTATTCTGTTACGATGGAGGAAGTGGAAGATGAGGACATGCCAAATGGGGAACTTCCAATTATGGCCAACAAGGAAGAACAGAAGCAAACATTTAGGGAAATTCATGGAGGACAGTCATGGAATGAATCTGCTGTGAAAGTGGAGAAGCCAATGGAGGAGTGGGTACTGAAAGCATATCATAAATATTTGTCAATCTTTCAGAAGAAGGAATCTGAGCAGATGCCAGTGTGAAAGCCATGGGATCATGCAATTGAGATGAAGCCAGGATTTGTGCTGAAGAAGTCGAAAGTCTATCCATTATCTCTGAAGGAACAAGAAGAAGTGGATGCATTCCTTAATGAACAGTTATGCAAGGGATACATACAACCTTCAAAATCACCACAGACATCACCAATATTGTTTGGACCAAAGAAAGATCAGAGGAAGAGGATGTGTACAGATTATAGGTATCTGAATGAGTGGACAGTGAAGAATGCATACCTTTTGCCATTGATCTCAGAGATAATTGACAAGGTGGGAAAGGCCAAGGTATTTACAAAATTGGATTTATTCTGGGGGTACAATAATGTACAAATGAAGAAAGGAGATGAGTGGAACGCTGCATTTGCCACGTATTGAGGATCCTTTGAGCCACTAGTCATGTTTTTTGGGATGACCAATAGTCCTCTGAATTTCCAAAATATGATGAATGATTTATTTGTTAAATTGGAGAAATGTGTGTTTGGGGCAAGCGAGATTGAATTATTGGGATTAATGATTGGTCCTGATGGAATCAAGATGGATCCTATCAAGGTACAGGCAATTGTTGATTGGCCCATGGCCACCCATATCAAGAAGGTTCAGGCTTTCTTGGGACTCACAGATTATTATCGTTGCTTTGTCTATAATTTTTCCAAAATTGCTGCACCCTTACACAACCTTACGTGAAAAGGAGTAGTGTGGAGATGGGGAGAACAACAGCAGACAGCATTTGAAGAGTTGAAGAGGAAGTTTGTGGAAGAACTACACTGATGAAAATAACTCATGGGAACCTGAAGAGAATTGTAAGTGAGTGGGTAATGCAATCACCCAATTCTTTCAACTTAATCCAAATGCTCCACATCACATTGCTAGAAAGGTGTATGAGGGGATGAATTTCCAGCCGTACCAAAATTTCACTGAGGGGACAGATACAGTATTTTCTTGCCTGGATGTTGAGGCATAAAAGGGGGGTAATGTTAGGAAACAGTCCTATTACATAATAATATTTTACTTTATTTTTATTTTATTTTATTACATCAAATTGCACTACCAAATGCCCAAAAATGCTACATTAGTTAGCATGGGAATTTTATATTCACATGCATCAATATGTATGCACATGTATGCACATGTATGCCAGTTGATGATACTCGACCTGGAAACCTAGCAAAAACCTGTTAAAAGGCTTATGAAGTATAACTCAGGCTAGAGGAAGGGTGTGAGTCAGTACTAAATATCACTGCTAATACCAAAACATTGTATTTAATGACATGAAGAGATGAATCATGTTGTGAATCCTCTTTAAAGGCATATGAAGAGGTTTGAAAGAGGTTGAAATGGGTTCGAATATGTGCAAAAGAGTTCAAAAAAGGTTAGAAGAGGTTGGAAGTTGTGAGAAGTAGTTTTGAGGAATGTCAAAGTGGTTTGAAGAGGTTTGAAGAAGTTCGTAGATGTCAGACTAATGTCGAGGTATGTCAAAAAGCAAATATAAAAAATAAGGAGTGTTTGGCGAGAGGTAAGAGGCGATAAGCAATAAAACGAGGAGCAAATATGATAGTTTCGAAGAAGTTTGTGATATTTTGCAGAACTTAGAGATATGACCTGAGCTAAGATCCAAGAGAACATCTCTTAAATCACATGATGAGTGAGAGTGTAACTTCTTCTGTGTTCCCCATTGCTCTTCTTGTCATTCTAAGTAACTAATACAAGTCTATATACAAATTGAAGAGATAGTACTAAAAAGGAAATAATAACATGTGTAAAACATGAGGCAATATATCAAACAATGAGGACTTTGTAGATCATGAAACAAATGAAAAATGATAAATAACTGAAATGTATAGTGTTCCCATATAGTAAAAGTACTTATCTTTTGTTTCAATATATCAATGAAACATAAAACTGCACTTATCACATCCTAAATCTCTTGTAATCTCTTCTTGTGTCCAGTAGTACTTGATATGCGGCGAGTAGGCTCACTCCAAATGTGCAGCATGTATCAAAAGTGTTTTAAAACAACTATATGGCAGCCGATATTGTTCGAAATGCTGTGAAGTCATTCGAAGTGTCATGAAATGTTGCAAAATGGTTCGAAATGGTTTGAAGTCATCTGAAATAATGTGAAATAGTTTGAAAACATTCACAGTCAATTTCGTGGCATTTGTAGTGATTCGGAGTGTGTGTCATAGTGTCTCGATATGGTTAAATCCTTCTCCAGACCTTAGCATGCACAGTGGACCCATCATCGATAAGATTGGAAACTTTCTCCAGACCTTAGAGTGCACAGTGGACCTATCACTGTGTCGGTAATGACATAGTACAATATGTGTAATATAGTATATAACCCTTAAATATACACCTGGGGGACCCCAGTTGAGTTCTCTTAGGTATTCCATCCACAATAGTGGTGCAAAAAGCCTACTTCAGCCAACTCATCTATTTATAACCCCTTGCATCAAATCCATCAAAACCCCCATCATGTGTGTGCATTCCACCCCCTTCTTGTAGGAGAACCTGGACAGTCCAGCTGGCAGATTAGTGGGTGTCACCCTAACAGTAGACCATGCAGGTTCTCTCTACAAGAAGGGGGCTGGATTTCCACACATGATGGGGGAATTGATGCATTTGATGCATGGGTTATTTTTAGATGAGTTGGTTGAAAAAGGCCTTTTGCACCACTATTGTGGATGGAATACCTAAGAGAACTCAACTACTGTTTTCTAGAGGTATATTTAAGGTTTATATACCATGCTACATGTATTGTACTATGTTGTTACCGATGCACATGTACATCTGTGTACATATTGGTGTGTGTGAATATAAAATTTTCATGCTAACAAACAAAGTGTTCTTGGGTGTTTGGTAGCATAATTTAACATAATAAAATGAAATAAAATAAAATAAAATAAGATAAAATAAAATATTATTAGGCAATGGGACTGTTTCCTAACACACTCAGGGAAGGGCTCGTTGACATGGATGGCAAGTCTCTCATATGATTTAGCAAGATTAAGAACAATAGCAGTGTGGTTGTCATAAAAACCAAGCTGAGATGAAGTACACCCCTTCTGAGACTTTGAGTTGCAAAGTGCATGAACACTTGCAGATTTGAAATCACTTTCACTGTTAGAATTTTCTTTGGATCCACTTGCCTCAGAACTGGGATTTGGAACCTGCCTAGTGTCTTTACATTGGGGAGTTTTGTTGTGGTGGGAACTATCAGCATGGTGAGTGCCAACAACATAACACCCATCAGTGTGATGGGTGTTGGCCTGGCAGAGGTCACCAGCATGGTGAGCATCATCAGCACATTGAGGCCCATTGGCATGGCATGGGTCATCAGCATAGTGAGGCCTATTGGCACAATGAGAGTTGTCAGCATGGTGAGGTGCATTGCCACTATGGTGAGATGCTACTTTGCTTTTGTGAGATGTGGGAGAGGTGGTGGAAGGAAGTTCCCCAGCTGAGAAGTACCTGGAAATTTGGTGGCTTTGAGCTTTTATTTTTCAGATGGTGTAGATAGAGCAAGCTAATTACAATACAGGCAAAGCAGATGATTCACATGTAATGTTACAAATAGAATGACATTTCAACTCTGGGGTCTATATTCTCATTTCTTTGTGAATTTTGCATGCAGTTTGGTTTCTTAGGTGCTCCAGCAGCCCCTTCTTTATCTCTTCCATTGTTGTTGGTGGCATCATGCAAGCTGTGTCAGTTTTGGTGCAGTTGCTCATCATGCATGGTTTAAGAAGCTTCATTGTCTGTCTCATGGAGGTTTATTCATGTCAATACAATTCTTGGTCTCATGGTATGAACCTGAGCTCATAACAATTTGCTTTGTATGTTGATATAACTGTTTGCATTCAGGAGGCTCTTTATATTCATGTTCACATGCAACATCTCCTAGGTTGAGTAAGTGAATATTGCAACATCAACAGCAATATGATCAAACTGAAAGAGGTCCCATAATGCAGTTGCTGGGTCTCAACCATAGGTTCTGCAATATAATGTCAACATGTAAATGTAACCAAACCTGTACACTAACCATGGCCATATGTGTCAAGTTCTGTGCCAGGTTCTTCTTGATTTGGGTTGTCATCATCTTCAAAGTCACCTAGATTATCTGCTTCAGAATTGGATATCACTTCATGATCTCGGTGAGAATTCAAAGTGCCAGGGTTGAAACCAAAAGTGGAGCCAGGTTGGGCCTCAACTAAGGAGGGTTTGGGGATGCCAAGGGTTAGAGGGCTATCATCTTGAACTGGTAATGAATGTTTGACCTTATAAGAATGATTATCAATGCATGCATCGGTGAATTTTTTTAGGTACTTACCCCACACAGTTGTTTAACTGGTGGTGCCATGTTGTTGACAGGTACCTCAGGGGGAATTGGTGTGATACATTTAATACAGACATCAGTAGCCTATGAAATAGTTTCAGGCTGTGGCAATGGTAATGGGGATGGCAGCGGCAGCAGCCTTACCAGGATTGGGATCAAGATCGGCATTACAGGTATGGCTGATTGACAATTAATCTCATTTATATAGTAATTTATGTGTAGTCTGCATGGATTCTGCATGCAAATTGGTGTATGATAAATTTGGTAAAAGCCATGTTTATGCAATAATTCATTTATTGCAGTGTGCAGGCCTGAAAAATTGGGTTGGCATGCAGGTCAGCAACCCAATAGGGCTGCTGCAGCATTGGCATTAGGCAGCAGCATCAGCAGCAGCATCGGCATTAGGCCACTATGTGATCAACATCACCCAGGCATGGTTCGGTGGATGACTCTATGTATATATATGTATGTACTATAGCAACAAATGAATGCACTATTCAATTCTTGCTGTACCACACTAGACATATTAAGAATGTGGTGTACAAATCAGTGATGTATGAGACAGCATCAGACATATGCATCAGCATCGGTATATGTATCGGGGCCGGGGCCGGGGTTGGCAATTGGTATAAACCATGGCCTTAAAGGTATATATTATTAGTCTACCAATTAAAGCACCATATATCTATAGGAAGAAAGCTATCATTCATTGTCACTAGTGTCCATCATATCATCAGAGCCAGACAACCAAGTATCATCAACATAACTGAAGTCCACATGACTATAGATCGGGAGTGTGATGTGAGATGGAGTGGGGTTCTCTATCTGTGAGGTGCTGGGGGACCTGGTTCGGAAACCATCATCATCAGAATCGGCATCGGGGCCAGTTGAATCAGCCTCTGAATGGGTCTCTGATGATGAGAGGAAAACATCAGCTGCATCAGATGCAGTGGGGAAAGCAGTTGAAAGGGGAGGTGCAGGGGAAGATGAAGAGGGAGAATTAGAAGCATCAAGGTAAAAGGCAGCAGCACCAAAGCCAATTGGAAAACGGGTGTGGGAAGATGCTGATGATAAATGATGAACCTGCCAAATCATGGCTGCCTAAAATGCAGTAGGCTGATCGGCATCTTCTGATGCATCATCCTCCCCTTCCCATAACATAGCAGCATAAAAGGCAGTGGGCTGGGCGAGGGCAGTGTGTGCATCAGCATAAAGATCATCAGCTGGAATATTAGCATTGGCAGTGGGGACGGCATCAGGAGTGGGGGTGGCATCGGGCACAGCAGCGGCATCAAGAACAGCAGCAGAATGTGACAAATTATAGGATCCAGCATCTGAAAATATGGAATCTTTAATTGTGATGCCAATGCCAATGCCAATTACAGTCATGAAAATGTTACCTCTTTAATGGCTACCCCTGCACGATCATTTCTGGAAACCTATCATGATCATATCACAGAGCTCAAGTGGAACCTCATGAGTTATGTCAAGGCTTTACATGCATCAGACGTTGCCTCAAGGTCTGCAATGCAACCTAACACCACACCACAAACCTGACTTCTGATGACTCAGGATGTGTTCCCCATCCTGCCCACACCATGGAAAGGATCACAATACAAGAAAAAAGAGCTGGAGCAATGGTTTATGTTGTATGTTGGGGCAGCATTACAGTATGATGACTTCTCATGCTACAAACTGTTACTTATCTCCATGCAGAACTAGCCAACAATGGTCATAGTCACCATATCCCATTCAAAGCAATTGCTGACTGAACCTCATTATTCATCAATGCTGAATATCTTCCAGGAAGGTTCAAATTCAGAGACCCATGGAACATGCACAAGAGCATCATAGAAGACTTCTTTGACCACGTTCTGCAGCATCAAACCATGCAGGGCCCTGAAAGAGCATTCAGGTTCAAAGGAATCAAAGCAAGTGATGGAAGTGTGTCTCCTGCACACTATCCTAATAATTTAAATAACCCTCCACCTTCCTGATAAATTTCCAAACACAGTGGATGATGGAATGCTGATGCAATACCCAATGCCGAGCCCCAAGGTCAATCAAGAGGCAGACAAAGGGTGAAAGTGAAATGAAAGTGAAAACAACCAAGCTGACAATTGAGAGCAGACCAGGAACCCATCTCTAAACCCCCTGATTCCTTGCAACTCACAGATCCAGCTCAGTTGAGCTATGTGCAAGTCAATCAAATGACAATGGACATACTCTGCACAGCTGGTGTGACTCGACCACAGCCAATTAATGGTCTGGGTGATGGTGAACCAGAGTATGTCATTCCTCGACACATTTACAAGAAGTCCATTACATCCATATCACCTTAAAATGATGATGTAAATGATGCCTGATGCCCACTTGATTTATCACTGTTGGAAGGCAACACCACATCAACTCAAGAAAGATTTCAATGACCTAAACCTCAGCAACTGTCGGGGTGAACTCAGACAGAAGATTCTATTGCAAGGGCAAGAATGAATGCATCAAAACTGTCAACAGTTGGATTGGCATCAGGATCAGCAATGGTAGGATCAGCAGTGGTAGGATTGGCAGACAGACAATCAGCAGTGGTAGGATCACCACACATACAATCAGCAGTCATAGGATTGGCAGACAGACAATCAGCAGCAGTAGGATCGGCACACAGACAATCGGCAATGGTAGGATCACCACACATACAATCAGCAACAGTGCAATTAGCAGACATAGAATCGGCAGTGGTAGGATCATTTGGTGATTGCCAGACCCCTGTAAAGAATGCAGTTGAACAGATGACACCCCCATCATCTCAAATCAAGAATCAGGGATGGACATCAGCCCGATGTGCCTGCAGAACAGCTGATCACCTTGCTCAGCAAGAAGCTGTCTCTATGCAGGTTGTTGGGAGAAGAAGAGCAAACTTTGCACAGTAAATTTACTATATGTGTCTCAGTAGAAGACAAAGAACAACAATAGTAAGATTTGCAGAAGGAATCAAAGCAAGCGATAGGAGTGTGTCTCCTGTGCACTATCCTAATGATTTGAATAACCCTTCACCTGCCCAATGCATTGCCAAACAATGGATTTCCAAACAGACTTCCAAATGGTCTGGCCAAAGGAATGCCAATATTGTGCCCAATGCTGTATCCATTACTGGGATTGTTTGGAATCTTGGCCCATATTTTTGAATGACTGGTGAGGTGGGGGGCTGGAAGGCAGGTCTGTCTGAAACATGCTCAGGAGAGTATCTATGCTCAGGTCCTGGGCAGTCCTGTCGAGAATGGTGTAATGGAAGCCGAGGAGTTCTATCAGCATCTTCATATCCAGGTGAGGTGGGGGGCCAGGAGACAGGTCTGCCTGAAAAATGTTTGGGTGAGTATACATGCTGAGGTCCTGGTCGATATGGTGAGTCCTGCTCCTGCTCATCATGCAGATCATGCACATGGCGCTGATCTGGGCTGCAGTAGGAAGGGTGTTCATGAGGTTCTGGTACATGGCATCGGTTCAAGGATGGCATTGGGGCTAGGTTGCTGGCAATGAGACTTTGAAAAGAAGGAAATTTTATTCTCCCATGTGCCATGTGCACATTGAATTCAACCTTCTTGGAATAGGCCATTGCCTGGTGGGTAGCTGGAATCATAACCATTTAATCAGGGATCAATCACACATTAGAAATGAATAAAAAACACTATCACATCACATCAACCTCCTCAACAAAAAGAGCCAAGCTAGCTTAAGGCTACCCAGCTACCAAATTTTGGCATACTTAAAATGCAGGGTTTGAGTTTCAAAATGAAAACACCACTTTGTTTGTATATATTGATTGTATAGGGATCAACAACACGTGATTGTTGATCTTCAGCATTTCACTCTTTTTCATATCAATATTGACCCCACTGCCACAACCAACTCATCATCCATCATGAACATTACATGTGACCAAGTGCTTGGCCAGATCAGTGAGATTGAACAAGCCATCCACAATGGACTTTGGGACAGAAGTATCACTGCCGTGATGAATGAAAGAAAATCAGCACTTGTGAGTGGATCGGCATCCTATCAGACCAACTATGCACTTACAAATTGTAGAAAATGTTATTTGGATGGCAAAGAGAGGTTTTCACAGAAGATCTGCAGGCCATCTTCCAGGCTGATGCCTTTTTGTGGGGATTTGTGGTAGCATGGTCAAAGTCAGACAGGACATGGGACCAGAGATTTATTAAAGGTCAATGGAGTGCAATGAAGACCTTCGATGAGAAAAAGGGCATCACAGGTGCTGCATCCACATCAGCTGGACCAACTGATGATAGGTCCCCAGAATAGTTTGACCACCAATATATCAGTTTTTGCACTTTCAATCAACTTCAAACACATCATACAGCTCAGAATATACACTTGGAACATCTTCAATGACTTCCGAACCAATTTAGAGCAATATTGCAGCAATATCGGCCTTCGAACAAGGCCGAAGAAACTTCAAAAAACCTTGAACATCAAACAACATCTTCGGACACAGTATTTCCTATTCAAATGATCTTTGGATGCATGCTGGACACATGGAACACTATTTCGAGTATATCGAACACATTTTGACTGCATGTGCATGCATACAATCAGTTTGAAGCAGTTTCCAATGTTTTATGCAATTTATAACAAGGACAGTCCAGTTTGGTGTTTCAAGAAATATTGAAACAATAGGACAAGTACTTTTGATATACTGTGACTCTGTACATTCCATTTATCATTATTTCTTATTTGTTTTATAATTTGTTCTTTATCCCTGTGCACATTGCCTCATGTTCTACACATGTTGTATTTTCTTTTTAAGTACCATCCCTTCAAAATGTATATAGACTTGTACTAGTTACAGAGAAAAAAAAAAGCAATTGTCTTCCTTTCTGATCATAGTGATTTGAGTTCAGTTTACTCTTATTCAGTCTGAAGTCTTGTGTTTACACTAAATTTCTTTGAAATTCTTCAAAAATCCTTGCATTACACTATTTTTGCTATCGTTTCCCTCGATTCACCTTTGCTTTGCTTCTATTATTTGTCTAGTCCCTTGATCTTGCATCTGAACATATTTTTGCACTCCAAATTCATCGATCTAGCCACAAAATTCTCCGAAATTCCACAAAACACATTCTTTTAGCTTTGAATTCCTTTGACAGGCAGTACCTTTATAACTATTTGACAGTCGGTCTGACAGGTGACATCTAGAAAGCCTCACATTTTTCCTCTGACTCGTGTTATACCATCCAAAGCCATTTAATAGGTTTTGTTTGGGTTTCTGAATTGAGCATCATCACCAAATTGACAATGGCAGTGGCAATGGGAGCTGGAACAGCAATGGCCACTGGAGCAGCCAAGGCAGCAGGAACAGCATCACCTACTCTAACAACTGCAGCAGTGGGAACAAAAATGGCTGTGGGAACGGTGATAGGTCCACTGTGCACTCTAAAGGTCTGGAGAAAGTTTCCAATCGTATTAACACACTACGACAGACCCTCTGAACTGCTATGAACACTACAAAATTGACTTTGAATTCTTTTCGACTTATTTCACACTACTTCGAATGACTTCAAATGACTTCGAACAATTTTGCAACACTGCGAATGACTTCATACTACTTTGAATAACATTGGCCACCACATATCTGTTTCTAAAACCCTTTTGATACATGCTGCACAACTGGAATGAGTTATTCCATCACATATCAAGCACCACTGGACATGAGGAGAGATTACAAGAGATTTAGGATGTGATAAGTGCAGTTTTATGTTTCATTGATATATTGAAGCAAAATATAAGTACTTTTACCATATGGGGACATGTATGTTTCAATTATTTATCATTTCTCACTTATTTTATGATCTACAAAGTCTTCATTGTTTGATATATTGCCTCATGTTTTACACAGGTTTTAATTCCCTTTTTAGTACTATCTCTTCAAAAATGTATATAAGCTTGTACTAGTTACTTAGAAAAATGGAGAATAAGTTACCCTCTCCACTACCGTCAGATTTAAGAGCAGTTCTCTTGAGTCTTAGCTCGTATCATATCTCTGAAGTTCTGCAAAATATAGCGAACTTCCTCGAACTTTCATATTCACTCTCAACTCATCATTGCCTATCACCACTCAAAAACCACTTCTTAATTGCTATATCCATTTGTCGACATATCTCGACACCAGTCGAACACCTTCGAACCTCCTTGAACTCAGCCAAACAACTTCGAACCCATTCAAACCTATTTCGAACTACTTCACACAACTTTGAACCTATTTTGAACTTTTTCAAACATCTTCATATGCTTTTAAAGACTATTCGTCACATCCCTTACCATTTTGCATCACTAAAAACAATGTTCTGGTATTAGCAGTGATATTTAGTACCGACTTGCACCCTTCCTCTAGCCTGAGTTATACTTCATAAGCCTTTTAACAAGTTTTGCTAGGTTTCCAGGTCGAGTATCATCATTTTGGAGCCCACCGCGAGGGGTTTCTAAATCATTTCATTACCTAATCCATCTCAAATCTCCCGGCTTAGGCCAACCCAAGCTTGAAACCTTAGAATCGAGACTCGCCATGCCTTTGAATCTCTCAAACAATCAGGGGATATTCTAATTCCTGTCTCTGATGCTGAATCTACACATCACCATCTGTTTTCTTCACCTATTTCCTTATCTCCAACCTCGTCTTCCTCCTCTTCCTCATCGTCTACTACATCATTCATTATTCCAGTCACTTCGACATATCTACCATCTTTCGCTCAGGTTATAACTCCTCAAATCAGTACATCTATGGCCACCCAAGCAACAATGCCAGCTCGTGGACATTCCACAGCACCTAAATTCGATCCTACTCAACCTCGAGAGCTATGTTGATACTTTAACCAGCTCGAAATACTCTTTATTGACTGTAATGTTACGAATCCAAAACTTATGAAGAAGCACGCCTGTCGATATGTCGATATTGATACATCCGAACTCTGGGAATCAATTCCCAAATATGAAACCAGCACTTCATTTCAAGATTTTCACATCACAATCCACAGACTATATCCTGGTTCCGAAGATGATTGAAAATGATCAATTTCAGACATGGACAAACTCGTTGGCGAACAACTTCAGATGGGTATCTTTAACGCGAATGACTTAGGATTATATTACAGGTCGTTCTACAACATTATGAAGTTCCTACTCTCTAAAGGCCAAATTTCAGAGGCAGAACAAAGTAGAGCATTTGTTCAAGGTTTTCAGCCAGGTTTATGGTCATGAATTGCACGATGACTCAAACTAAAATTTCCTGACCACTATCCGGATGATGCCTACCCACTCGATGACATTCATGCAGCAGCAAAATTTGTTTTAGCAGGGTCAATTAGTTCGAATTCAACATTGTTACAGTCTTCAGAAACCTTAGCATTGACTTTGACATCTTTGACACAAATCAAATCAGAAGACTTATTGGCGATTCTCAAAAAATTCACAACCACACTCATCACAGCTCTAGCAAGTTTGAAACCCACTAATCCTCCTCAAACTAATGGTGGATTTTGCTCAGACCAGCTCGAAAATTTAGTTTGTGTCTTTTGTGGACTCACCAGTCATTTCCTTAGCGACTGCTTGGTTTGCCAGTCCTATATCAATGAAGGAAAGTGTAAAAAGAACAACGAAGGAAAAATTGTCCTTTCAAATGGACAGTTCATCCCTAAAAACATTCCTGGTCACTTTATCAAAGACAGAATCGATGAATGGACTCGATGAAATCCTTCGACTACAACTGCATCATCACTCATGTACAACATTGCATCCTCAATGGCTACTTCGACACCACCTAGAGGCATCTACCAGGTTTCCAAGCAATCCGTGACACCTGAAGATCGCATCGCAAAGCTCAAACAAAAGATATACACTTTGTGAAGTGGTAGGGCCTTTGCTAAAACTAATTCAAGCGTACCAACAGTCCCTGTCTCTCGACCTTTGGTCTCCCCAAACACTGTGACAGTCGAACAATCAACTCCACAAGTACCTGCATCATCCATCTCATCTATGGCAACAAACCTACCAACCTCGACTTAGACATCATCTTCGACTTCAGAAACAACTTCACTGAAGTTGTTCAAAATTGTTCGAAATTGTTCAAAGTCATTTGAAATAGTTTGAAATAGGTTTGAAACAGATTTTGTGGGGTTCACAGGGGTTGGGAGCATGTGTCATGATGTGTCAATATGTTTGGAAACCTTTTCCCAAGCCTAGAGCATGCAATAAACCTATCAGCAGCACTGGCACTGGGCAAGATGCAGGTCCAACCAAAAGCATCAGGATCCAGAACTCTTTGTCCAAGTCTAAAAAGAATTCGGTGCTGCCCCAGCCCAGCGTCCAATACTGCCAGCCATCACAGTGACATGCAGGTTGCAAGAGGTGGAGAGTAGCAAGGGATCAGATGAGAATTTGGATGAGGACATGGAGAGTGATGCTGGTGCCAATCCCAGGATGAAGCAGAAGTGGCACAATGCAGCAAGGGAGGCACAAGGAGCACCTTAGTGAGGGAGTTTGTGAACAACATCATGTGCATGATGTGTTAGGCTTAGGCATCAGTGTTGGGAGCAGGTCAACAGAGAAACTGCATGCTACTTCTGTGGGAAAGGGAAAGTTTGGTGCAATCTAGAGGATGTGGATCAAGTGCCAAGAATAAAGAAAGCAAAAGAATTGGCAAGACAAAAAGCAAAGAAGGCACAATTTTCCAGTAAAGACAGTGGAGAGGAATCATCTAGGTGGTTCACTGCAAGACAAAAAGGAAAATCCAAAGGTGAGTTCTTTGATATCATGACACATAAAACCACTAACTAACATGTAGACCCATAGCTGTGGAAGAGGATATCAACATGGCTGATGCCAAGCCTGAGCTGACTGCCCCCCATGCCCTGATGGCCAACCCCTCCACCGTCGACTATGCCACCCTCACTGGATGTCTATACCAATGAGAGGAAGACATGTACCAGCATGCACAGTGACATAAAGAATTAGTGCAAGAGTCCTGACTCCACATACAAGAACTCTGGGATGCATTTCACTTGCTTCAAAACACCATGAACAATATTGAAGGATACCTTGGGTTGCAGGCCAGTGCACATCCGATGATGTTATACAATGGTTACATGGCTGGGCAGGTGGTTCACCTCAAGAGGACTCCAAGCAGGAGGAAAGAGGTGGATTGGGAAGGAAGGATGGATGCTGAGGAAGTCGATGCTGCTCCCGCTCCTGCTCTGGGTCCCACTCCCACTCTTGTTCCTGTTCCTGCTCATGCTAATGCTCCCGCTGCTGGTCCCATGCCTGCTCCCACTCCTGCTCCCACTCCTTCTCCCACTCCCACTCCCACTCCTGTTCCCACTCCTGCTCCCACTTCCACTCCTGTTCCTACTCCCATTCCTGCTGCTAAGGATAAAGATGAAGAGATGGCTGAGCTGGATGGTGAAGAGGGCCTGGCCATACCTGAAGAGGTTGCGAGGGAAGGATCCTTGGCTGGCACCCCCCCCATCCAAATTAATTCCACCATGCCACAGGATTCTCAAAAAATCATACAGCCCACAACACCAATGGCCCCACCATTCCCCCTCCTCTTCCCCCCAACATTGCTGACTGGGCCTGAGCCTGCCACCCCGGCATTGGTAGTTGATGTAATCACCTCACCCCAGCCATCCCCTCCCCCTGCACAGCTGTGCTGATCCCCATGCAGGCTGACGCCTGGTTTATCTGGACTACCTTCTAAAGGTACCACCCCTGAGCCTAACCCAAGGAAGAGAGCAGCCACACCTGAGGACAGAAGGGAGACGAAGCGAGGCAGAAAAGAATAGATGTTATCTGGCATGTACATAAAAGTGGTATTAATTTTTTTTCACATTATATAGCAATTTTTTTGTAAATCTATTCTCCAAATTTCACTTTTTTAATTCTCTGTCTCCTCCCAACAGCCTAGGTTGAAATGGTTTCCTGCTATGCAAGGTCATCAGCTGTCCTTCGGATAGGTCATGCCTGTGCTGAGGCCGATGGATTTTGAAATGATGGTGGAGTCATCTGTTGAAATACATCTGGTGCAGAGGGGATATGGTAGGCACCAGCTGCTACTGCTCCTGCTGTTGCCATTGCTGATCCTACTGTTGCCATTGCTGAATATTGGTGTTGCCATTGCCGATCCTACAGTTGCCATTGCCAATATTGGTACTGCCATTGCCATTGCCAATATTGGAATTGCCATTGCCATTGCCACTGCCACTGCTGATCTCAATGTTGGACAATTCTGGGAATGTAGATATATTTTGTATGTACTAACATTTTTTATAGTCAGGCAACTACATTGGCTTTATTCACAGGCTCAGAGAAATCAATGGAAAGAGGAATTTCTACTAGTCACATATGAAATGCATTTAGATCAGCAAATGCCAATTATATCTTTAAGGGTCTGTATTATGTAAACATGATTCATCTAAACATGATTATCTTGATCACCAACCATGACCAGTAACACTATGTCAAACAAAACTCTCTCAATCTTCAACCCTTTTTCTTTGCCATTGGGCCCGAAATGGCAACTCCAAATCTGGACACAAGAGATCATTTGGTATGCAGAGTCCTGATTCCATCGAGTTTTGTTGGAGTTAGATGAGGCAAACTTTGTAAAACAATGTTGGATGCAGAAAATTCTGTATGCTGAGCTTGTATGTTGCAATCTTTCCTAAAGGAAGTAAGTATACATCACTGACAAGTATGACAGATGTATGTCATGTTGTGCATTGGCATCGGCACCTGCATCGGCCTTATGATGGAGGTGCCAATCCTTCTTCGGTCCTTAACCAATAGTCTCACCAATGTCAATTTGGACCACCTACCCCTTAGATTCCATCCATCTCTCTTAACCTCATTGGATGATGGTGTTGCCAGTGATGGTCCTAGCCATCTGGTGGATTCCTATGTATGTGATTGGTGGAGATGCAATAGTGAACTGGCACCAGTGCAAATTTTTGCCAGTGACACCATGGATAAATGCCTTAATAGCTATTGGCAGTATATTCCTTCCCCTGTGATCACTGGCTCACCACCCAATGATAGCCAACCAGCAGACAATGCTGCCAATGGCCGAGCTGACTGCCAATCTTGCATCAATCTGCAGGCTCTCATTGGGGATATGTTTAATGAAGCATGCAGGATCTGTGACTTGGAAGATGGCTGTGAATCATCAGCAGAGGCTGCGATGAATGCAATTGTCCAGACAGCAGAGTTTCAATGGCTTCATGAGCTAGCCCTGCTCAAAGAGCTTCAGTCTGAACCACGTAAGTTAACAATGGCACTGCCTGTGGCAGTGGCATCCAACCATGAACACACTGGGAGACCATCAAGGCAATTGGCCACAAAAAGACAATCTGAACTGGTATCTGCACATGCACAGGCTGAACTCAAGCACCTGAAGACTTTTTCCCCCTCTTCCCACCCATGGACCTGGGGTGTTAACATCACAGAAAGTGATGTTTTGGCATCTAGCCCAACACCAAAGACCAAATATTATTCTGGGTATGCTCAGTCTCTGGCTGATGGTGCATACAATAAGAATAAGGAGTGGTCAATCACAGCCAGTCTTCCAACCTCTGTTTCTGGTGCCTACAGTTCACCACCCACTGTAACTGGTATCGATGCTGGCTTTTATTTTTCAGATGCTGGATCCGATAATTCATCACATTCCACTGCTGAGCCCAATGCCACTGCCACTCCTGATGCCAATGATGAAGCTGATGATCTTTATGCTGATGCACACACTGCCCTCGCCCAGCCCACTGCCTCTTATGCTGCTATGTTATAGGAAGGGGAGGATGATGCATCAGAAGACACCGATCAGCTTACCACATTTCAGGCAGCCATGGCTTGGCAGATTTATCATTCATCATAAGCATCTTCCCATACTGGTTCTCCAACTGGCTTTGATGCTGCTGCCTTTTACCTTGAAGATTCTAATTTTCCCTCTTCATCTCCCCCTGCACCTCCCCTTTCAACTGCTTTCCCCACCGCATCTGATGCAGCTAATGTTTTCCTCTCATCGTCAGAAACCCATTCAGAGGCTGACTCAACCAGCCCCGATGCCAATTCTGATGATGATCATTTCCCAACTGGGTCCCCCAGCACCTCACATATAGAGAACCCCACTTCTTTTTGCATCACACTTCTGATCTATAGTCTTGAGGACTTTAGTTATGTTGATGACACTTGGTTGCCTGGCTCTGATGATATGATGGACACTAGTGACAATGAGTGATAGCATTCTTCCTGTAGACATATGGTGCTTTAATTGGTAAACCAATAATATATACCTTTAAGGCCAATGTTCATACCAATTGCTGATCCCAGCCCCAGCCCTGATACATATGCTGATGCCGATGCATGTGTCTGATGCTGTCTCATAGATCACTGATCTGTACACCATATTCTTAATATGTCTAGTGTGGTAGAGCAAGAATTGAATAGTGCATCTATTTGTTACTATAGTACATACATATATCTACATAGAGTTGTCCACTGAACCATGCCTGTGTGACATTGATCACATAGTGGCCTAATGCTGATGCCGATGCTGCTGCAGCCCTATTGGGTTGGTGACCAGCATGATGACCCAATTTTGCAGGCCTGCACATGGAAATAAGTGAATTATTGCATAAACATGGCTTTTACTGTTATCATACACCAATTTGCATGCAGAATCCATGCAGACTACACATGAATTACTACATAAATGAGATTAATTTTCAATCAGCCATACCTGTAATGCTGATCTTGATCCTGATCCTGGTGAGGTTGCTGCTGGGGCCATCCCCATTGGTGTTGCCACAGCCTGAAACTATTTCATAGGTTACTGATGTCTGTATTAAATGTATTACTCTTTGGTCTAGCAACCATTGTGATAGTGTATTCATTTGTTACTATAGTAGTAGGTACACATATATATATTAGAGCATTCGACAGTGTCCACCGAACCCATATCATTTGATACACTGTATATGTTTGATAAACCATATCATTCAACACATTGTAGCTTACCTATGTGATTCCTTGACCATCCTCCTATCCATTTCTGACAACTCCATACCAATTTGAACCCTTATCAACTCTGGCTCATCCCACTGTTTCCTCAACTCTGCTGATAGGTCCATTCCATGCTTTAAGGCCTGGAGAACACTTTCAATCATATCAAGACATCACGACACATGCTCTGAACCTCTACAAATGCCATAAAATTGACTTTGAATCCTTTTCGAACATTTGCAAACTATTTCACACTACTTCAAATGACTTCACAACATTTTGAACCCTTTCAAACAACTTCGCAGCACTTTGAACAAAGTCGGCTGCCACATAACTGTTTCAAAACCCTTTCGAAACATGCTGCACATTTGGAATGAGCCTTTTCATTGCATATTGAGCGCCACTGGACATGAGGAGAGACGACAAAAGATCTAGAATGCAATAAGTGCAGTTTTTATGCTTAAATGATACATTAAAGCAATAGGACAAGAACTCTTACTATACTGGGACAATGTACATTTCACTTATTATCATTTTTCATTTGTTTTATGTTTTACAATACCTTTATTTACTGTGCATACTGCCTCATGTTTTCCACATGTTATTGTTTCCTTTTTAGTACTTATCTTTTCAAAATGTATATAGACTTGTATTAGTTACTTATAACAACAGAGAGAAGAAGTACTCTCTTCCTTATCATTTGATTTAAGAGCTGTTCTCTTGAGTCTTAGCCTCGCCTCGTATCTCTAAGTTCTGTGAAATATTGCAAACTTCTTCAAACTATTGCATTTGCTGCTTGATTTATCACCCATCACCCATCACCCATCGCCTCTTGAAAAACACTTCTTATTTGCTGTATTTGCTCCTCGACACCAGTCCAATACCTTTGACTCCCTTTGAAACTACTTCAAACCTCTTCGAACTACTTTGTGCATCTTCGAACTTGTTTTGAACTCTTTCAAACAACTTTGTATGCTCCCACAAACTATTTGCAACATCCCTTATCATTTTGCATCACTAAACACAATGTTTGGGTATCAGCGGTAATATTTAGTACCAACTTGCACCCTTCCTCTAGCCTGTGTTATACTTCCTAAGCCTTTTAACAGGTTTTTGTTAGGTTTCCAGGTCAACTATGATCATTGCTTTCATGCTGGAAAATCATTTCAGCATGGAAACTATTTTGCCAATTGGACTCTGACTGTTTGATGGAACTTGCAAATCTGTCATCATGCAAGTCACGAAGCTCCTGGTCACTTTTCCATCTGGTGAAGTGTTCAATCTGACATTTTATGTAACCCCGCTCAACTCTTCCTGTTCTGCAGTCCTTGGTCACAATGGGCTGAAGCGATACAATCCATTGATTGACTGGTTTTCCAGCTGAATAACTTTCTGTTCCACAGATCATAGAGGTCTGGCCCCCCTGACATCTTCTGACCCTCTGACTTCCAATTTTAAGCATGCTAGCAAACTTCCTGGAGCTATTGCCTTTCAGATGATCTTTTCCTCAGAAGGCCTCTCAGCCAAATCCTCGGCTGTCACTGGAAATCCAGTGGACCTTTCAGATATCCCTGGAGAATATCATGAGTTTGCTGATGTCTTCAATAAAGAGAATGCAGACAACCTTCCTCCACACCACCCTTATGACCTAAAAATAGAGACAGAAGATAATGCACCCCCACCTCCAGGCCATATGTACTCCCTCTCCCCATCTGAACTCAAAGCCCTGTGAGTGTTCATTGAAGATAACATTAGTTCTAGCTTTATCTGACCCTCCAAATCACCTCATGGCACTCCTATACTCCTTGTGAAGAAGAAGGATGGTATGCTCCAGTTATGTGTCGACTACTGGGGCCTCAACTGCATCGCAAAGAAGGATTGCTACCCACTCCCACTGATCTTTGACCTCCTTGATGTGCCCCATAAATTTCGCATCTTCACAAAGATCGACCTCCAACATGCTTACCACTTGGTTTGCTTAGCCAATGGTGATGAATGGAAGATGACATTCTGGACCCACTACAACTCCTTCGAGTGGCTGGTGGTTCCCTTTGGCCTCACCAATGCACCCGTGGCCTTCCAGCACCTCATGAATGACATCTTCAGTGACATGCTTGATGTCTGCATCATCATCTATCTTGATGATATCCTCATTTTTTCTGATGACATGTCAAAACACAAGGTTCACATTAAAGAAGTTCTCCAGAGACTTCAGAGACATGGACTTTATGCTTCTCCACAGAAATGTGAGTTCCACAAAAATACAGTTGAATATCTCAGGTTCATCTTGTCACAGGATGGACTCCGGATATCCAAAGACAAAGTAAAGACCATCCTGGACTGGCCAGTACCCCAGAAAGTCAAGGATATCCAGTCTTTCCTTAGATTCTGCAACTTTTATCACAGGTTCATTCATGGATACTCCAACATCATTGTTTCTCTTACCTGCTTGACATGGCAGAACTTCCCCTGGGACTTCAACACGAAGTGCCAAGAAGCCTTTGACAGGCTTAAAGAAGAATTCACCCATGCTCCAGTCCTCTCTCAGTGGGTACTGGATTCATGCCTGGTCCTTGAAACAGATGCCTCTGACTATGCCCTGGCGGCAATCCTCTCTGCCCACACTCCTGATGGCAACATTCACCCTGTTGCCTTCCACTCCCACTCCTTCAATTCCACTGAGCTAAACTGTGACACCCATGACAAAGAACTTTTGGCCATCTTCGAAGCATTCAAACATTAATGACATTATCTGGAAAACTCCAGAAACCTGATCAATGTGGTCACTGATCACAAAAATCTGGAGTCCTTCAGCACCACCAAGCTCCTCACCTGCCACCAAACCAGATGGTCCAAGTACCTCTCACAGTTCAACTTAGTCATCTGCCTCTGCCCCAGGAAACTAGGGGCAAAAACTGATGCGCTCACTAGACGTTAAGATGTCTACTGCAAAGGGGGAAATGGCAACTTCATCTCAGCAAACCCAAGCAATTTCCAAGCCATCTTCACCCAAAACAGCTCACCTCCTCATTTTGAGCCACATACTTTGCCACCCCAGTCATCTGACAAGCAATCCTTATGGATGTCAAGAAGCTCCACAATGACATCTGATCTTCTCCTACCCTCAACCCCATCTCACCCACTCATCTCCTGACCCCCTCCACTCCTGATTGGACTGTAGATGATAGTGGATTTCTCCACCACTTCAACTGGATTTATGTCCTGGATGTAGTGGATCTCCACCTCAAGGTTCTGCAGTACAAGCATGACCATATCCTTTCTGGTCATTTCGGACAAAACAAGACCCTCCAACTTGTCCGACGTGACTACATCTGGCCCAACCTATGGACCTTCATACAAGACTTCCGCAAATTGTGTACTATGTGCAAATGCTCCAAGTCACCACCACACAAACCCTACAGTTTTCTGAAGCAACTCCCAGTCCCAGAATGTCCTTGGGACTCAATCTCAATGGACTTCATCGAGCAGCTATTGGATTTTGACAGCCACACCACCATTTTGGTTATTGTAGACCAGCTCTCCAAGTAGGGCATCTTTATTTCCACAGTCAATAAAATCACAGCCCAAGAACTCACCAACCTGTTCATTATGCACATCTTCTCCAAGCACAGAGTTCTGTCACATGTCACTTGTGAATGGGGATCTGAGTTTATCTCCCACTTTTTCTAGTCTCTTGGCCAAGCTTTGGATATGAAGATTCACTTCACTTTGGGTTATCACCTGGAAGGTGATAAACAAACCAAATGACTTAATCAGACCCTCAAACAGTATTTATGGATCTTCTGCAATTACCAACAGGACAACTGGTCTCAGCTGTTGCCCTTAGGGGAATTCGCTTACAATAATGCTCTGTCAACTTCCACCAGAGTATCACCCTTCTTTGCCAATAAGGGCTACCACCTGAACATCACTATTTTTCCTGAATGTGAGCTAGCCTCCCAGTGTGCTCATAACTTGGTGGTGGACCTCAATGAACTCCACCAGGGACTCCAGAAGCAGCTCTCCAAAGCACAGAAGCATTATCAAGGTCCAGGGGACAAGTGCTGGATTCCTGCTCCCAACTTCAATATCAGAGACTATGCCTATGTCGAAGGAGAACACTTATGCACTACTTGTCCCTCCAAGAAACTCTCAGAGAAATACTATGGTCTGTTTGAAATCATTGCCCACCTGGGCACACACTCGGTTACCCTCTGGCTGCTGGACCATCTCTGGGCAGTTTACCCTGTGTTCCACATCTCACAGCTGGAAGAAGATACTCTGAACACCATCCCTAATCGCAGTCAGCCTCTGCCCCCTCCAGTTATTATTGACAATGAACTTGAATATGTAATTGCAGAAATCCTGGACTTAAAAATCAATAACTGCCATTGTTGCAAGTTACTATACTTCATCCATTAGAAAGGTTACCAGGGGACTGAGGAAGAAAACTCTTGGCTTCTTGCCACAGAGCTTGATCATGCTCAGGAGTTGGTTATGGATTTTCACACCCATTACCCAGACAAACCCAAACATCCCCTTCCATGGGCTCTACCTGGATGACTCCCTCTGCCTCCTCAGCTAGCCCTGCTAACTCTGCCTCCACCTCTCCTTCACTCCACCTCTCCTCATCTTCTTCCTCTTCCTTGTCCTCCTCATCCTCCTCTGCTTTCCCTGCCCAAGCCCACTCCAGATCGTAGAGATCATGGAAATCTGCGACCTCCTCAGTGACACATTCCATCACCTCCCAAGCTCCCTCCTGCTCCCCCCTGAGCTCCCTCACCTCCTGCCTCAACCCCTTGATGGCAGATGCCAGCTCCCTCAGGAGCTCAGCCATCTCAGCCCCAGCCTTCTCCTTTGAAGCTTTCTGCCCCTCCCACACCACCTCCTCACATGCCCAGCCCCAGGCACCAATCTGGAAACATGCTAATTTTTGATGAGAACATCTGGGGGGGGGATTGTCAGCAATATAGTCAACAGTGAAGTCAATATCACTTAGCTTTTGCAGGGCCATGCAGCCTCCACCCACATGACCCCCTCAGACTCCGCATCTGCCTGCCCCTTGCCCTTCACCCTCTTAGCAGGCAACTTGCTCCCTTCTGCCTCTCCCTCCTCATCCACTGCCTTCCTCTTTGCAGCCCACTTTGCAGCTGCCACCTTCTTCTGCTCCTCCTCCTTGGTCTTCCGAGCTGCCTCTGCTCATTGCTCCTCCTCCACCCATTGCTCCTCCTCACATCATGCTTCCTCCTCGAGCCTTAGTCCCTGCCAGACTAGCTTCTTTTGCTGGGCCTTGAGGGTGGCCAACCGTTCTGCAGCAGATTGTGAGGGCAAGGTCATGATGTTAGAGGGAGGTAGGAAATTGGAATTTATCTGACCACAGACCTGGCTTTTAAGTCGGACCTTCAAACCCTCATGTGCCTCGTAGGCTTGGCCCTAAGGGGGAGATACTGTCAAGACCTGTTTTACCCAATCAGATTTCTGATAATCCCCGATTTCTTTCTGACACCTTTCTGACCTTGTCTATCAGCATTCCAGCTGCAGCACCTTTTAGTCATCAGACAAGTTGTAATGTGCCTTAGTAATCATTTGCTTACTCACTTTATTCATAATACAGTCTTACCAATTCTGGTCATGGACACTTACCAAGACCCATTAGTAAACTTCCATACTTTCCATTATTCTTCTAGCCTTTGTTATTTAAGCACCCATAGCTTAGCCTTAGTCTCCAGTTTGCAAATTACTTGTAAATTACCTTGCCCTTTGCATTATATCTCACCTTGTCAATCCTCTGCTTAATATCAACCCTTCATTCGCCCTTGACTTATTCTTGACCTAAACCCTTAATCTCTCAGCTTCATTCCACCACATAACCTCTGCTTTATTCTATCCTCGCCCTCCATCTGGAAACCCACCAGACATCAACATGCTATCTGCCTGAAATTGGAGAACTGATGAGGAGAAGGGTGCAACTTTTTATAAGTTGAATCTAAGTCCTCTCTGGCCCCTTTCACCTGGCATGCTACAGCCTGGTGGATTCTGCCCGGAACCCCTGAACACCTCTGACCACCAATGACCAGGTCCAACCAGAAGTCTGGTGTATCCCTGACCAAGTTCTGACCTTGGTAGTAGCGATCTTAAACTTTGACAGATTGTTGGGAATCTGATTGGGTAAAATGGGCCTTGACACTCTGCACTCTCACACTTGCAAGTCTATCATACATAGGAAGGGAGAGTAATATGTGCTTAAAATGCAATGAGGCAGTTTTGGCCTTTACATGACTTATTGGAACAGTAGGACATTTGCTTTTAATGTTTATATCTTTGGATGCTTCCTTTTGTTTCAGTTTTTATTTTATTAGCTACATCTTCATATTTTGTTAAGCCTCTTCAAATTTTGTTTGTACTCCATTTCTGTATTCCTGGTTGATAGCAGTGATATTCAGTACCATCTTACACCCTTCCTCAGACTTGTGTTATACTATTTGAAACCACTAGTAGGTTTTGTTTGGGTTTTCTAGTTGAGTATCATAAACAACCACCCCCTCCCTCCCTTATCTTTTCCAGGCAACAACACCCACAATGGCTCCTCCCTCATGTCAATGCAGATGGGGTGATTTCTGGTTCTATTCTAGGCAACAACAGCACAAATGGTGCCTCCCCCACTCCAAATGCAAGTGGGTGATTTCTGGTTTGATTCTAGGCAATATGGCCACCACCACCTCCTCCCTCATTGCAAACATGAGCGGAGGGGTTTTGTAAGGGGACTAGGAGGTGTCCTAAGGGTCTTGGCAATTTTCTGCATTTGTCCCATTCTTTTTTTACATTTTATTTCAGTCTACTCTGCATTTTCTATGAATTTCTATTAATTTATCCCTGTTTTATGATTATTTTTCCATTTCCCCACATTTGTACATGTTGACAGTTTCATTTTTAAAGGTGAGGCCCCTTTTGAATACTTATCCATTGAGGTGATGTCATTCCATAGCTTTGATCAGCCTATCTCTGCCTTTTTTCATTTTTAGCCTACTGTTTGATTTTCAGGTCTTTCACATATTCTGGATATTGACAGATGGGTCCGTGGAATTTTCTCTTTGGATTCCCCTCTGTTATGTGTGTTGAGAATCACACTGTGCAATGACTGACAGATGTGCTGCATACAGTATTGTTAGTGCACCCCTTTGACATGCTTAAACAAATGTCTCATACCTTTATTCCTTTGTTTCCTTTGTTTCCTTTGTTTCCTTATTCTTTATCTGACAGGACTCATATATATATAGTAGATAGTTGCTTGACCATTATAGTGACATATACAAGGACTAAGTGTATTCTCATCTATTCTAGGAATCGATTCTCCACAGGTTATAGGCCATTTTCATTATTGAATCAATAGTAGAGACTTCCTAACCACTTGACATTTTTCATGATCATCACCAGAAAGAGGGTCCAGTTTGCCAGGTCCAACTGCTTCAACAGGCTCTTTCCATGCAATGCTCAAAAGAAATCCCATACCTGGAAACCACTGACAAGATTTGCACACTGATTGAGCATGAATTTGCCATGGGGGACATAAAGGCTGATCTCCTCTGTTGCATCATGCTTCTTAACTCCATTAGTGAACATTTCCCTTATTCACACTCCATTATTTCCTGTGACATTACCACCTTGACTGAGTCTACACCCTATATCACCAAGATGTTTATCATTTCCTGGAAAATGAACAATTCCTATTTAAGAATGACCAGCATGGCGAATTCTGATCAATCATTGCCCTCACTGCCCATGTCAAACTAGCAAAATTGTCTAATAAATGGAGAAGAGGTATGAGGGGTGGAGAGGGGGTATGAGGGGGTATAGAGAGGGGAGGGGGACATAAGAAAGTGAGAGGGTGATAGAAAGGGGGAAGGGGGAGGTGGGGATAGCAATGAGGAAGGGGGGGAGGGGAAGGGGGAAGAGGAAGGGGGGGAGGGGAAGGGGGAAGAGGAAGGGGGGGAGGGGGAGGTGGAAGAGGAAGGGAGAAGAGGGGAAGGGGGAAGGGGGAAGGAAGAGATGGAGATGGGGAGGGGGAGGGGGAGGGGGAGGAAGGGGGAGATGGAGATGGAGATGGAGATGGGGTAGGTGGGCATGTTGGGGATGGGCATGGGGAAGGGGATATATTCATGGGAGAAAGCCCAAATTTCATATGACCGAGTCTAGGATTATGTTTGCTCTCTCATACATCCAGGGAGGAAAAGCACAGTTCTGGAGAAACAAAGCTATTAATCAAATTGCCATGGGATATAAACCATTTGCAACCTTCAGAAAATTTTTGGAGAGACTGGAGGCACAGTTTGGAGACCCTAATTTAAAGGCGACAGCTAATGCAAAATTAAAAACCATGTGCCAAGGTTCCCTGACAGCAGATGAATTTATTTTGCAGTTCAAGGCGGAAGCATCACAGATGGATATGGGAGAAGCTGCATTGGTAGAATTTTTGAAGGCAGGATTAAATCCCTCTTTATTCAAGTCTATCTATCGACCACCTTCTATGCCAGAGAGGTTGGATGAGTGGTATAATTGGGCAATGCATCTTGATCGGCAATATTAACAGGAACAGATGGAATCGAAATTGATGTATGGGAATGCCAGATCTGGAAAGTCATCAGGAGGAAAGTCCAAGAAAGGAAGGACACCTCAGGTACAAACTCCGAGGGCACAGCCACTGGCCATGGCAGTGACACCTATTGTTAAGGAGTCAGCAGCATCGACGGATGCAATAAATGTTGATCAAGTAGGGAGATGAGCCCCACTTAAATGTTTTAATTGTGGGAAATTAGGGCATATGGCTCAGAATTGTAGGCAGAAAAGGAAGATTAGGGAAGTGACAATCGAGGAAGTGAAGTTGGAGGAAGATAAACAGCAGAATTTTGTGGAAGAGTCCCAGTGAAGGTTTCCCCATTGGTGACCCAGAATCAATATAATGTATTAGTATCTGAGGAAACCCAGAGTGAACCCAAAAGATAAATTGAAGAGTATGACCATCATCACTTATGCAACAAAGAAAAATGCCCAGCCTTATTTCCGAAGACCCCTAAATTCTTCATTCACTCAGCGTGGATAGAACCCGAAATCAGCTTGACAGTAGGATTGAAGACAGTGGACACACATGCAGCAATTAATGTGGAGGCATTACTTGATAGTGGTGCTACCAGATTATTCATTAATCGATCCTTAATTACTGGAAATGGTATTCACACACATAAACTGCCACAACCTATAATGGTGTACAATATTGACGATATGATCAATCATGGAGGAAATATTAAGGAGGAGGTGACGATGATACTGAAGTATCAGGATCATTAGGAATGAGCTGTATTGGAAGTGTGTGACCTTGGGAAAATCAATCTGATAATTGGATGTCCATGGTTACAAAAGCATAATCCAGAAATTGATTGGAAAACTGGGAAGGTACACATGACTCATTGTCCTAAAGAATGTAATGTGTATGGGAGGAAAGAAAAAAAGGAGAAGAAGGAAAAGAAGGAGAAAGAATGTCTGAGGAAGTATTCTGTTACGATGGAGAAAGTGGAAGATGAGAATATGCCAAATGGGGAAGTTCCAGTCATGACCAGTAAGGAAGAACAGAAGCAAACCTTTAGAGAGATTCGTGGAGGACAGTCATGGGATAAAAATGCTGTGAAAGTGGAGAAGCCAGTGGAGGAGTGGGTGCCAAAAGCCTACCATAAATATTTGTCAGTTTTTCAGAAGAAGGAATCGGAGTGGATGCTAGTGCAAAAGCCATGGGATCATGCTATTGAGATGAAGCCAGGATTTGTGCTCAAGAAGTCAAAAGTCTACCCATTATCTCTGAAGGAACAAGAAGAAGTGGATGCATTCCTTAATGAACAATTGTGCAAGGGATACATACACCCTTCGAAATTACCGCAGACATCACCAGTATTCTTTGTACCAAAAAAAGATCAGAGGAAGAGGATGTGTACAGATTATATGTAGGTATCTGAATGAGTGGACAGTAAAGAATGCATACCCTTTGCTGTTGATCTCAGAGATAATTGACAAGGTGGGAAAGGCCAAGGTCTTTACAAAATTGGATTTATGCTGGGGGTACAACAATGTATGAATAAAGAAAGGAGATGAGTGGAAGGCAGCCTTTGCCATGCGTCAAGGATCCTTCGAGCTACTAGTCATGTTTTTTGGGATGACCAATAGTCCCCCAACATTCCAAAATATGATCAACGACATTTTCAAGGATGTAATAGACAAGGGCATGGTAATAATATTTATTGATGACCTTTTGATATTCATGGAGGATGAAGAAAACCATGAGGCAATAGTGCAGGAGGTGTTGAAAAGATTGGCAGAGAATGATTTATTCATTACACTGGAGAAGTGTGTGTTTGGGGCAAGTGAGATTGAGTTCTTGGAATTAAAGATTGGTCCTGATGGAATTAAGATGGATACTATCAAGGTACAGGCAATTGTTGATTGGCCTGTGCCTACCCATATCAAGGAAGTTCAGACTTTCTTGGGACTCGCAAATTTTTATCATCGCTTTGTTCATAATTTTTCCAAAATTGCTGCACTATTACACAACCTTACACAAAAGGGAGTAGTGTGGAGATGGGGAGAACAGCAGCAGACAGCATTTGAGGAGTTGAAGAGGAAGTTTGTGGAAGAGCCAATATTAGCTCCAGTAGATTTCACATGTCCCTTATGAGTGGAATCAGATGCATCAGACTTTGCTACTGGAGCGGTATTATCAATGTTATGTGAAGATGACAAATGGCATCCTTGTGCATATTTGTCTTGAGGGTTGAATGATGTGGAGAGAAGTTATGATGTGCATGATAAAGAGATGTTGGGAATAATATGAACATTGGAAGCATGGAGACATTATTTGGAGGGATGTATGCATCGGATTGAAATGTGGACAGACCATCAAAATCTGCAGTACTTCATGTCCGCGAAAAAGTTGAACCATCGACAAGCCCATTGGGCATTATTCCTATCACATTTTAATTTTCACTTAGTCCACAAAGTGGGAAGCTTGATGAGGAAAGCAGATGCATTATCCAGATGTACAGATCGTAAAAGGGGAGTGGAGGAGGACAATAAAAATATTACCCTACTCAAACCTAAATACTTTTATATTTGTGCTATGCATCAAGGGCATCTATTGATGGATAGCTCAGAGACAGAAATGTTGTCTAAAATTAGGCAATGTTCAGAGATGGATGATGAAATAGTGGAAGCTGTGAAAGCTTTGAGGGGAGAAAAAAAAGGTAATATTAAAGGAGATGAATGGGTGGAAGAACAAGGGTTAGTGTTGTTCAGAGGAAAGGTCTATGTACCAAAGGATCAAGATTTACAAAGGGAGATCATATGGTTACATCATAATATGCCAGCTGCTGGACATCCAGGAAGGTGGAAAACATTGGAGTTGGTGATGAGGAATTATTGGTGGCCCAGCATTTCAAAGTATGTGTTGGGATATGTGGATGGGTGTGATACATGCATGAGGGGGAAGAAATTTTTAGAAAAGCCTGCAGGGAAATTAATGCCAAATCCTATACCTAAAGTGCCCTGGCAAGATATATCTGTGCATTTCATCACAGGATTACCTGAAGCTCAAGGATACAATGCAATATTTGTAGTATGCGACTGCTTCACAAAGGAAGTCCATATCATTCCTACTACTGCAGAAACCTCATCGTTGGGCTTGGTGCACCTCTATCTAAATCAGGTATGGTGGTTACATGGATTACCTGATATGATTATCTCCGATCGTGGATCACAATTTGCTTCTGCATTTATGTGAGAGTTAAATAACATATTGGAGATTCAAACCAAGTTATCTACAGCATATCACCCACAAACCGATAGGCAGACAGAGAGAATGAATCAGGAGTTGGAGCAGTACCTATGCATGTTTGTCAATCACCAACAAACTGACTGGCCTGAATGGTTGGCAATTGCAGAATTTTCCCACAATAATAAATTCCATTTAGCTACTCACATGTCACCCTTCTTTGCTAATTATGGGTATCATCCCAGAATGGGAGTAGAACCTCCAAGGGAAGTCAAGGTACAGTCAGTGGAGGACTTTGCATCAAAAATGTGAAAGATGCAGGAGGAAGCAGAGGCAGCATTGATGAAAGCACATGATGACATGATGTGACATGTGGATCATACTCAAGCTGTTGCTTCGGAGTACAAATTTGGTGACTTGGTATGGCTAAGTACCAAGGATCTGAATATTCCACGACCTTCAAGAAAGCTTACGGAGAAGCAAGTTGGCCCATATCCAATTTCTAAAATGATTTCATTCAATGCGGTAGTGTTAAAATTATCTCAATCATTCAAGATTGATCCTGAAATTAATATTTCCCATTTATGCCCTTACCACCCACCTACTATTCCTGGTCAACAAACTACTCCACAGCCTCCAATAATGGTAGAAGGTGCTCCAGAATATATTGTGGAAGAGGTTTTGGACTCACGTCTTTGACAAAATAAATTGGAGTTCTTAATCAAGTGGAAGAACTACACTGATGAAAACAACTCATGGGAACCTGAAGAGAATTGTAAGTGAGCACATAATGCAATTGCCCAATTCTTTAAATGGAATCCAAATGCTCTGCATCGCATTGCTAGAATGGTGTATGAGGGGATGAATTTCCAGCCTTACCAGAATTTCACAGAGGGGACAGATATGATATTTTCTTGCCTGGAAGTCGAGGCATAAAAGGGGGGTAATGTTAGGAAACAGTCTCCTGACATGCCTATTACATAATAATATTTTAATTTAATTTTATTTCATCAAAATATGCTACCAAATGCCTATAAACACTTTATTTGTCAGCATGGGAATTTTCTATTTACATGCATCAATATGTATGCGCCTGTATGCATGTGTCGGTAGCAACATGGCACAATATATGTAACATAGTATGTAACATGGTATGTAACCTTAAAATAAATACCGGGGGACCTCAGTTGAGTTCTCTTAGGTATTCCATCCACATTTGTGATGCAAAATGCCTATTTCAGCCAACTGATCTATTTTTAACCCATCACCTCAAATCCATCAAATCCCTCCATCACATGCATGCGCCCTGCTGCCTTCTTGTAGGAGAGCCCACATGGTCCAGCTAGCAGAACAGTGGGTGTTGCCCTAACAGTAATCCATGTAACTGCCATACGTGATTTAGATAGAGGCATGCCAAGCCTAATGATGAGGTTTCTGCAGTAGTAGGAATAATATGGACCTCCTTTGTGAAGCAGTCACATACTATGAATATTGCATTGTATCCCTGAGCTTCGGGTAATCCTGTGATAAAGTCCACTGATATACCTTACCATGGTGCTTTAGGTATAGGGTTTGGCATTAATTTCCCTGCAGGTTTTTCTGGAGATTTCTTTCCCCTCATGCACATATCACATCCATCCACATACCCCAACACATACTTTAAAATTCTGGTCCACCAATAATTTCTCATTACTAACTCCAATGTCTTCCACCTTCCGGGATGTCCAGCAGTTGGCATATTATGATGTAACCAAATGATCTCCCTTTATAAATCTTGATTCTTCAGTACATACACCTTTCCTTGGAATAACATTAACTCTTGCTCCTCAACCCATTCATCTCCTTTAATATTACCTTTCTTTTCTCCTTTCAGAGCTTTCATAGCTTCCACTACTTCATAATTCATCTCTGAACATTGTCTAATTTTAGACAACATTTCCATTTCTGAGCTATCTATTCATAGATGCCCTTGATGCATAGCACAGATGCAAAAGTATTTGGGTTTGAGTAGGGTAACATTTTTATTGTCCTCCTCCACCCCCCTTTTGTGATCTGGATGTCTAGATAATGCATCTGCTTTCCTCATCAAGCTTCCCACTTTATAGACTAAGTGAAAATTAAAACATGACAGGAATAATGCTGAACATGCTTGCTGATGGTTAAGCTTTTTAGTGGACATGAAGTATTGCAGATTTTGATGATCTGTCTAGATTTCAATCTGATGCATACATCCCTCCAAATAATGTCTCCATGCTTCCAATGTTCATATTATTCCCAACATCTCTTTGTTATGCAACATCATAATTTCATTCCACATCATTCAACTCTTAGGACAAATATGCACAAGGATACCTTTTGTCATCTTTGCACAGCATTGATAATACTGCTCCAATAGCAAAGTTGGATGCATCTGATTCCACTCATAAGGGATGTGTGAAATCTACTGGGGCTAATATTGGTTCCTCCACAAACTTCCTCTTCAACTCCTCAAATGCTGTCTGCTGCTGTTCCCCCCATCGCCACACTACTCCTTTTTGCATAAGGTTGTGTAAGGGTGCAGCAATTTTGGAAAAATTATGTACAAAGTGACAATAATACTTTGTGAGTCCTAATAAGGCTTCAACCTCCTTGATACAGATGTGCACAGGCCAATCAATAATTGCCTGTACCTTGATAGAATCCATTTTGATTCCATCAGGGCCAATCATTAATCCCAAGAACTCCATCTTGCTTGCCCCAAACACACATTTCTCCAGTTTTACAAATAGATCATTCTCTGCCAATCTTTGTAGCACCTTTTGTACTATCACTTCATGGTTTTCTTCATCCTCCATGAATATCAGAATATCATCAATAAATATTATTACCATGCCTTTGTCTATTACATCCTTGAAAATGTTAGTCATCATATTTTGCAAAGTTGGGGGACTATTGGTCATCTCAAAAACATGACAAGCGGCTCAAAATATCCTCAACACATGGAAAATGTGGCTTTCCACTCATCTCCTTTCTCTATTCATACATTATTGTACCCCCATCGTAAATCTAATTTTGTAAAGACCTTGGCTTTTCCCACCTTGTCAATTATTTCTGAGATCAATGGCAAAGGGTACGCATTCTTCACTGTCCACTCATTCAGATACCTATGATCTGTATACATCCTCTTCCTCTGGTCTTTCTTTGGTATGAAGAATATTGGTGACATCTGCAGTGATTTTGAAGGTCATATGTATCCCTTGCACAATTGTTCATTTAAGAATCCATCAACTTCTTCTTGCTCCATTGGAGATAACAGGTAGACTTTTGACTTCTTCAGCACAAACCCTGGCTTTATCTCAATCACATGATCCCATGGCATTTGCACCAGCATTTGCTCAGACTATTTCTTCTAAAAGACTGACAAATATTCATGATATGCTTTTGGTACCCACTCCTCCACTGGTTTCTCTACCTTCACAGTGCTTTTTTTCCATGACTGTCTTCCACAAATTTCTCTAAAGGGTTGTTTCTGATCTTCCATGTCGATGATGATTGGAACTTTCCCATTTGGCATTTCTTCATCCTCAACTTCCTCCATCATAACAGAATACTTCCTTGGATGTTCTTTCTCTTTTCTTTTCTTCTTCTCCTTCTTTATCTTTTTCACCCTCCTCCCATATACATTACATTCTTTAGGACAATGAGTCATGTGTACTTTTCCAGTTTTCCAATCAATTTCCAGATTACAGTGGCTCAAAAAACTGTCCCAATATTTTGCTATTTTAAAGAGGTTGGCTCACAATACAATACCATCATTCTATTATATCCTGTAGAAATATATATATATAATAGTGTATCATCATAGCTTTCAGAATATGCAAGAAACATGTGATTCTAATCAGAATTGATGAAATAATATATAGAACAAAATAATCAATCATTGAAACAGTTTTGTGACTCTTAATTTTCTAACTAATTGATACTTGGTATGGCCTCATTTTGCCTTGATAATTGCTTGTATCCTCCTGGGCATGCTTCTGGTGAAATTTTGTTCTACTCCTCAACTACTCTATCCCACAACTCATGCACTCCAGTTGGTGGTCTTAAGTGTTGCTGCATGCATGCTTGAGGTTGACCCATGGGTGTTCTATAAGGTTAATGTCAGGGGATTGTGCAGGCCAGACAAGCACTTGAATGTCATTGTCTTCAAACAATTTTGTAGCCTTGTTGGAGGTGTGCTTGGAGTCATTGTCCTACTGAAAGATCCTCTCCCTTTCTACCATCTCCAACTTTTCAAAGCTTTCTACCACCCCATCCTCCAAAATATCACAGTATTGCTATACATACATATCCCCTAAACCTCTGTGAGCTTCCCTACTCCATTCCACCCCATACAACCCCATACCATAAGGTCATTCCCTCCTCCATGTTTGATAGGAGGTGTGGTGGTTCTGTCTAAAAGTGGTTCCCCGCTTTTTTTCCAAGTGTTTATAAACCTTCCCATCTGACCCAATCTGTTAATTTTAGTCACATCTGACCATAGGACCCTTTTCCAATCCTCCAAAGTCCAATTTTTATGGTATCTGGCAAACTTGAGATGAGCTATTTGGTGGGCTTTTTTAAGAAGGGGACATTTCTTCTTGGTAATGGCTTGAAAATCATTCTCCTTTACTGCATTTCTGACAGTCTGAGGAGTGATAGGACTGGGAATGATGTTATTGATAAAATTGGTGGCCTGGACAACATTGTCAAGCTTTCCAGTAGTGATTTGTTGAATGATGGATTGCTTTTCACAAGAAGAGAGCTTGGAAGGACAACCTCCCATGTTGTTTTCCTTGTTCCAATCTGTCTCCCCTTTGATTCTGCCACTTGTTGACTTCCCAACATTGGTTTTTGACTGGATCTGACACAAGGAATATCCCTCCTGGAGAAGAGAGATGATAGTAAAGTGTTGGGCAGAGGATAAGGGCTTCATGTGGTGGTTGAAAGGCAAGAAGATGGTTGAACCAATTTCAACATGTCAAACTATGATAAAGAAAGTCACCTGACATTATCTATTGTCATTACAAGTAATCCCACCAAGATTCAGATGGCTACAGCATGGTTATGGATAAAAAAATTAAGAGTCAAAAAACTGTCCCAATGATTGACTATTTTGTTCTATTTATTATTTCATCAGTTTTGATTAGAATCACATGATTCTTGCATATTCTGAAAGCTATGATGATACACTATTATATATATATATACAGAATATAATAGCATGATGATGTTGTGTTGTGAGCCAACCTCTTTAAAATAGCAAAACATTGGGACAGTTTTTTGAGCCACTGTATGTTTACATAACCACAGACATCCAATCATGAGATTGGTTTTCCCAAGATCACACACCTCGAATATGGCTCATTCCTGATGTTCCTGATACCTTAGTATCATAGTCACTTCCTCTTTAATAGTTCCTCTACAATCAATCGTTCTATCAATATTGTACACCATTATAGGTTGAGACAGTTTGTGCATGCTAATACCATTTCTGGTAATTAAGGATCAATTAATGAATAATCCTGTAGCACTATTATTGAGTAATGCTTCCACATCAATTGCTGCATGTGTGTCCACTGTCTTCAATCCTACAGTCAAGGTGATTTCAGGTTCTATTCACACAGAGCAAATAAAGAATTTAGGGGTTTTGAGAAATAATGCTTGACAATTCTCTTTATCATGTAACTGACAACAGTTGTACTCCTCCTTGATTTCCTTTTCTGGTTCACTCTAGGTTTCCTCAGATACTAATACATTATAATAATTCTGGGTCACCAATGGGGAAACCTTCACTGGGACTCTTCCACAAAATTCTTCTGCTTGTCTTCCTCTGGCTTCATTTCCTCGATTGTAGCTTCTCTAATATTCCTCTTCTGCCTACAATTCCTAGCAATATGCACCAGCTGCCCACAGTTAAAATATTTAAATGGGGCTCATATCCCTCCTTGATCAACATCCATTGCATCTGCTGATGCCGCTGACTCCATAACTATAGGTGTCACTACCATGGCCAGGCTGTGCTCTCAGAGTTTGCACCTGAGGTGCCCTTCCTTTCTCAGATTTTCCACCTGATGACTTTCCAAATTTGGCATTTCCATACATCAACTTCAACTTCCCCTGTTCCTGCCGATATTGCTGATCAAGGCACATTGCCCAATTGTACCACTTGTCCAACCTCTCTGGCATAGAAGTGTTGAATTAAATCTGCACACGTGGCACCTATTCTGTGCCTCGGTGTAAGAACCCTTAAAACACATATATACGTAAATACATGTATACAAATATGTCATAATGACATGTGGACAGGAACCCTGCGGTACACTGCCCTTTTCTCCACCCCACTGAGCCTCACGTGACCTGAGCCTCATGTGACCATGTAGGCTCTCTAGGTATATAAGTACGCTGTACCTCTACCTAGCAATACAGAGAGTTCTACACCCTCTACCTAGTTACTTAGCACACTAACCAACTCAACAGGTAAGTAGTAAGATCTGTGAGCACTCTACACTGTGCATAGCATGCTGCTCAACAGGTTATGGGAAGTAACGTTGCACAGCTATGAGCTCCTCGGAGCTCTAGTTGGAAGGAGTTGTACTGTAGCCCCTTGGGGCTCCAACTCACACGTTGTGCACAGGTCTTACTACTGACATGCTTCACCATGCTGAGCACCTCATTGCTTTTGCGATGGGGTTAGCCTCCCTCTGACATGATGTCATGGAGCGATGATGCGCCCTTTGGTGCTCATCATGTGCTAAACAAAAGTACTCTGACAGAGTGCTAAGTTTTGCATCTGGCATTTCTAATTTAAGAGCAAGTGACTGATTTGGTGCTTTTATTAGCTCAAATCTTAAAAATGTCCTCCTCACTCGATAAACTCGTCTCCTTGTTTGACGGCTCTGGCTACAAGGCCTGGGCTGAAAGTATGAAGGTGTGGCTTATGTCACAAGGCCTTTGGCAAGTTGCCTCTGGTGCTGAAACAGTGCCAGCAGCAGCCGATGTTGCTGCATGTAAGGTGTGGAATCGGGAGAATGATCAGGCATATGGAGCTATCTTGCTCTGCCTATCTCCTCCCATCAGATCCAGATCCAGATCTGCAACAGGACTTGCTAGTGCCCTGTGGCAAGCCCTGCAGGCCGATTTTGGCCAAGAAGGGCCTTCTCAGATATTTGCAGACTTTAAATCTGCAATCTCGATCAGAGTCCCGGTGCAAAACCCTGTGCTGACAATGGCTCAGATCTCTGAGAGATACCAGTGGCTAACTGCCAATGGTGTCAACATCCCTGAGATAGTTCAGGCCTTATTACTCCTTTCGGCATTGCTGAAAAAGTACGATTCTTTATCTTCCACCATCTTATCCACAACCGGTATGACCGGTCTCTCCTATGCTGTAGTGAGGGACCATGTGACGGCAGAAGCCTCCCATCGAGCTGCCTTTGCGCGCTCCAGGGAAATGGTGAAGAAGCTGTCAGCTGTCAAGAGAAAGGGCAGCAACCCTAAGTGGAAAGGGAAGGGACTGGAGAAATCCAGTGAGAAGTCGTCCGAGCCTTTGGGCTCCGACTTGAAGAAAAAGCATAGGTCTGGCAAGGCTGCCAGGAAAAAGCATGAGAAAAAGGAATCTCACAGCCACCTTGCCTCCACCAGTATGGTGGAGCCCTTCATGGTGCCTAGTGCACCTTATGCAGATGCAGTACGCTCCGCACATGCTGCCACAACCATTAACAGTCAAGGCGTCGTTTTGAATGGACTGGTGCAGGCCAGCCCCTCTCGCCTCCCACTGACATTTGACCAAAGTGTTCAAATGTCACGGCTACACAGGAAATCCATGTATTGCCGCACCACTGACCCAAGAAAGCGGCCTAATCAGCCTCAGTCAAAGGTCACCAGAACCTTCTCCCCCGGCCCCTCTGTGTACGAAGACTACCAGATGGCCCGGGACCTGCTCACAGACATCGAAGTGCCTAAAATGGCCAAGAATCTTCGAATCATCGAAGAAGACCAGATGAGTAAGCAGGAAGGTAAGCACTGCCAGGTGGAAACCCCTGAGCCATTGGCTCAGATCGAGGAGGTTCCTGAAATAGAATTTGAGCCTGAGGATGATGACGATGAAGTCTCTCTCAGCTCCAAAATGACGGTCCCAGATCAATCAATCTGGGAAAGCGTGGATAACATGCTCGCAGATGAGCCAATAGCCCCCTTCACGGGGGCTTATGATGAAATGTCAGTCCTTTTCCCTGACCATTGCATCATTGCTAACAATAGCTTGACAGGGATGAACTATTTGGGCCATTCCCATAATATAGAGCATCCTATAGTATCTTTAATAAATTATATTGTCGCTTGTGATGCAAAGGCCCTAATCAGGCCATGTGTGATGTGTGCCGGAAAGGAATGCAAACATGGTGCCTCTTGGATCTTGGATTCAGGTGCATCATTGCACTTCACTGGTGAGATGAAAGACTTCGCCTCCTATGAGGATTTGCCTATGTCTGAGAAATGGCAGGTCAAGACCGCTACCAGCATGACTTCAATCAAAAGCAAAGGTGCTGTCCTGATTCATCATCAGGTAAAAGTTAATGGTAATACAGAGTCGCACATCATGCACTTATCCCCCGTTTTCTATCTCCCAGATTTGACAAGTCAGCTTATGTCAATAGGAGTGTTCCTCGTTGCTGAGGAATATACTGTAAAAGGAAACAGTAAAATAATTTCCTTTGCTGACAAAAAGGGAAAACCCCAGCTTGATGCGATGGCAATAATACATGGCAAAACTATCTATGTGTGTGATTCGCACATTCAGAGCACTAAGAGATTAGAAGTCGCGACTATCTACATTGCTGACTATGACATTTGGCACAAGCAGCTTGGCCACCTGAGCAAAGCTGTCATGCAACAGATGCCAAAACACACCCATAAGCTTCCCAAGGATCTAAAAATTCCAAGGGACAGGCACATTTGTCCAGGGTGTGCCAAGGGAAAAATGATGTCAAAGTCATTCCCTGGATCTGAGTCTTGGGCCGAAGGAGCCTTCAAGCTGATCCATTCCGATCTGAAGGAATTACCAACACTCAGTTATCACAAGTACAAATATTTTATTGTATTTGTTGATGATCGAACTTCACATATGTGGAGTCAGTGCCTGAGAAAAAAGTCCGATGCTGCTGAGTCAATCAGACAGTTCGAGGCGATGGCCAAAACACAATATGATGCAAAAATCAAGCATTGGCATTTCAATCCTGGGGGGAAATTCCATGATCGGGAACTCATAACCCAGCTCAAAGAGGCTGGGATTAAAATTGAGATGTCGGCGCCCCATGTCCACCAACAAAATGGTCGCACTGAACATGCAATCAGGATGTTAATGGAGAAAGCACAAACATTGTGCTTTACTGCCTGCCTACCACAATCATGGTGGGAATTTTGTGTAGAGCATGCTATGTATCTCTACAACTGAACACCAATAAACCACCTGAAATGGCGAACTCCAATCGAAGATCTGAGTGACAAGAAGGTATTCAGATGCGGTGCCTACATTTACCTGCCGAAAGAGAAGCATCCTAATAAGTTAGCTGCAAGATCGGAGCTCATGACATACATCGGCCTGGCAGATGGCATCAAGGGTTGGTGCTTTATGCACCCATCAGGGTCAATATTTGTCAGTGCTACGGCACTCTTAGATGAGACTCTGTTCCCTCATTGTCCTGGGGCCAAGACCCCAGCAAAAACTGATCTCGGGGATATACCCCCTTCCAGAGATGATGACCACTCTGGGGGATTAGGGGATGATAGCAATGGAGGAAGTGATGACAGCTTCCATCTGGGCCATGGGCATTATGCTCCACCAGTGCTGAATCCTCCTCCATAAGCTCCATCCCCACCACCTTCACAATCAGGGTCTGGAATCCCTAAAATGTCTAGAGACCCACTGTTTGGCTCCTTTGGCAATCTGCCTCAGGGTGCTGATCCGTTTGCACTGGCAGGTGCACTGGGTCCATTGTCCCAGCCTAGTCCAGCACCACCAGCAGTAGAGGCCCCCATACCTCCACTAAGGTGATCAAACAGGCAGCGACGAGTCCCAACTCGTCTGGGCAATGTCTATGGTAAAAATCGCGACCCCGTTCAAATCGAACAAGACATTGCGTGAGAGCGCCAATGGTGGGAACCAGCAGGACAAGGCAGGAGTCGCCCTCCAGCCCTCCCTCAGGTCAAAGAAGAGGTGCCAGCTGGGCCCTCTCAACCACCAGTGGCAAGTAGAACTCCTCCCACACAGACCCTGGATAATTTGGGATTAGAGTATGCAACACCCCCTCAACCTCAGGAGTCTGAGGTGCCATGGATTTGGCACCAGAATCCCAATGAGGAGCGAGGACGGTGGTTACCCAATCCAGGTACCCCATCATATTGGGGCCCTAGAAGGGATAATTATGTCGCTGAAGGTGGAATGGATCTGATGTGCCTTCTGCTTAGCAAAGCAGTTGCACCATCTACAGTGTCAGATCCTGTCCCGATCCAGTATCGCGACATTGCGTGCTTATCCAAGCCTGCACAATCAGAGTAGAGAAGTGCATGCCTGGAGGAACTAGAGGCCCTCCATAAATGGCATGTCTATGACATTGTAGATCTCCCTGCTGGCCGAAAGGCCATCAAAAATAGATGGGTTTTCTCCATAAAATCCGACAGACAAAAATGGGCCAGACTCATGGCCAAAGGCTTCTCGCAAGTTGAAGGCATCGACTATGATGAGATATTCTCTCCAGTGGTCCACTACGAGATGGTGCACCTCATGTTTGCCCTGAGTGCCCTAGAAGGCATGTACATGATGGGACTTGACATAAAAGCTGCATTCCTGTACAGCAAACTAGATGAGAAAATTTACATGCATCAACCTGAGGGATTTGTCATCCCAGGTAAAGAGTGCAAAGTCATGCACTTACACCGAGCGTTGTACAGCCTTAAACAGCTGCTCTAGCATGGTGGAGAGAGCTAGAGGTGTTCATGCGATCCATTGAATTTGAACACGCCAGCTCAGACGCCAACATTTTCATCTACAAAAATGGTAAAGACATTGTCATCACAATAATCTATGTCAATGATGGCGTGTTCTTGGGGAAGAACAAACACCTTGTAGAGAAAAAGAAAAATGTGTGTCTCAAGCATTGGGAGTGTCGGGACACTGGTCATGTTACTGAATTCCTTGGTATGTGCATAACACAAGGCGCATCAAGAATCACTCTGAACCAAACAACCTACCTAGCCACTGTGCTAGCTCAGTTTGGAATGACGAATGCCAAGGCATCCCCCACTCCACTTCCCATGGGATACATCCCTACAGAAAATCCTGATGAGCCTAACCCAGCTCTCAGAACTGAGTTTCAATCAGTGATTGGGTCTTTATTGTACCTGATGCTCAGAACTTGCCCCAATATCGCCTTTGCAGTGATAAAGATGTCACAATTCTTGGCTAATTTGAGTAAAGAACATCTCAATAAGGCATGTTACATAATGCACTACCTAGTCGGTACTCAATCATATGAGCTTATCTATGATGGCCACGGCAAACAGGGCCTCCAAGCCTTTACTGATTCAGACTGGGCATCCGACATCGTGAAATGCAAGTCTACAATGGGTTACTTTGCCACCTTAGCAGGAGGTATCGTGTGCTGGCAGTCCCATATGCAAAAAACTGTAGCACTTAGTTCCACAGAAGCCGAATACATGGCTCTCTCTGACACTTGTCGGCAGATAGTGTGGATCACATCCTTATTTTCCGAATTGGGATATCCCTTGAGTAAGGTGCCTATCTGCACCGATAATCAGGGGTCGATCTTCATCAGATCTAACCCTGTTCAGGAAAGAAGGACTAAACATATCGACATTCACTATCATTATACACGCGAATGTATCGAAGATGGCAAGGTCACAGTCATCTTCATCTTGGGAACTGAAAACCCAGCAGATATGTTTACTAAAAATCTCGGGAGGCAGCTCTTCAAGAAATTTAGAAGCTCCCTCGGAATTAAATTTGAGGTTCAAACTTAGTACCTATACATGGCACCTTGGATCATAAAGCCCCTCCAGGTCGATGTCGGTACAGTTTGTGGGGGGGTGTTGAATTAAATCTGCACATGTGGCACCTATTCTGTGCCTTGGTGTAAGAACCCTTAAAACACATATATATGTAAATACATGTATACAAATATGTCATAATGACATGTGGACAGGAACCATGCAGTACACCGCCCTTTTCTCCATCCCACTGAGCCTCACATGACCTGAGCCTCATGTGACCATGTAGGCTCTCTAGGTATATAAGTATGCTGTACCTCTACCTAGCGATACAGAGAGTTCTATGCCCTCTACCTAGTTACTTAGCACACTAACCAACTCACCAGGTAAGTAGTAAGATCTGTGAGCACTCTACACTGTGCATAGCGCACTGCTCAACACAAAGGTAGTTAGTAGATAGACTTGAATAGAGAGGGATTTAATTCTGCTTTCAAAAATTCTACCAACACTGCTTCTCCCATATCCATCTGCAAAGCTTCTGCCTTGAACTGCAAGATAAATCCATTTCCACACCTCCTCTTCCATCTACTTCAAAAATGTTCCAGTATCGGGAAAGTATACCAATTCCTATGTTCAGATAATAAAATATCATCGAAAAAATTTATCCAACAACCCTTGACAGGCAGCTGGCCAGAGTCCAGTCAGTAAATGTGCATGTGATGGTTCAGACCCATCACGTGCACATTTTGCCTCAACAACCTAGACAGTACTAATAGGGTTTTACCCCTGCCATTCATGTATTCCATCCAATGTATAAATAAATTTGACAACAATGCACTGGAAGCGTTGCTGATGCTGACAACATCGCGTAGTTATATGAGACTTGCAGAAAATGATTGCACAATCAGTTGATGACTGTCAGACAGAGCTGTTCTAACTTAATTTTTACTTTAGCTCACACTACAATCATGGAACAAATAATCAAAAAATCTTTAAATAAAGGAAAATACTCCTACAATTCCCTCGGGACTTACTGCACTCTATATCATTTAAAAGGTATGTCCCTCATAGTATGATGGAACAAATTTCAGTGTACTGAATCTAGATATAGGATACAAAACAAATCTAGCATGAGTAAGGCATTTTGAATCTAGCTCCTGCCCAATGGAGAGAAGTATCCAGTGATTGATATAACAGAACTGTTCTCCCTATCTAATGAGAAAAAATACAATATTCAGGATCACAGTCTTTTATATTGGGTATGGGTTTAAACAATAAGGAAAGATGATAGGTTATTCATTTGCTGACTAGGTAATGTGCAATGCCCTATCATTCTATAATCTGGATGGAGTGGCACTGAATCATCGAGTATTGCGAGACAATGCTGATGACACAGAGTGGGTGATGAACACTGATTGTCAGGTAAGTCCAGCAGTGATGAATATATAATAAATAGATGTACTAATGTTATACCCTTGCAGGTGTGTGATGACCCAGGAGATGTATTTTTCATGCTTGCATGTCCCTGTTGAGGAAAGTTGTACTGCCATGTAAGATGTATATCTTTTCAATTACACTCAAACAGTGTTGCATAGTCAAAATGGCTCAAGCAGAGCCCAACTGTTATTTGCATTGTGCATTGTAATTTAATTCACACTGCAATATGCCTAATTGGTGATGCAGGTCCATTCTGCCGACTGGTAACCATCTTCATCCATACAGATTGAATTCCAACTGTGGATAACAGAATTTGAAAGGCTGCACTTGCACGACTAAAGAAATGCCACAAAAATGAAAAATGGCAGGCAAAGAAGAATGCCAAGACTGCAGTTCATGCAAGACATGTTAACAACCAGTAGTACTTAAAGTCATTGGCCAATGTTTGATAAAAACTTGAGATACAAGTTTAACATGGGTGAAATAGTGCTAATCAAAACCAAAAGGTTAGCCACATAATTGTATGGTGACAGTTCTGAACTGTCACATGCATATGTCCATGATACTTCTGTGTTTCTAACATACCTTTTCACATCATCAAGGACAACCTATTATCCTAATATGCCTGGTTCTTGGGGGTCACAATGCCTGGCATGGTCTGATTTTACAGACTCATCCTTCTCTGACTCAGGAAATCCTGGAAGCTGGTCAGACTTCACAGATTCTGATCCAGTAATGCAAATTGATGACCTTGATGCTCAACCACCTCCTGTATTAGCTCAGGAACACACAGGTGGCTTTTGGATTCCATGCCCTTCATGGTCTGCATCAAATTGGAGCCCATGTCCAACCTGGTCTGCATCAAAAAATGGTTCTAATCATCAAGAGAACTGGGAGGCTGCAAGCTTGCAAAGCTCTCCCAGCTCTCAGCCTAGTAACAAATGTGATGAAGACTACAACCCAGGTACCACATTCAGCCCACTTCTTCCTGCTCCAAAGCCACAATCAGAAAGCAATGCTTCACATCATATAACACAGCCAACCCCAGCTATTGGTATGTCACCTTGCATATTGCTCATGTGCTAGCTTATAATTCACTTAATACATCTTGCCAATTCAGTTCTTTGGATAAATGCTTATCATAATCTAGAAGCTCTGGCACCTGGATGCCTTGTAACACTGGCAGTGCTAGATTTCTTTTTGAGCTTGGAATCCCATCAAAGTCAACATCATTCTGATAACTCAGCTAACTGCTTTTATTATCTCCATACTGAGACAGTACAAGAACTCACTGGAGAGCCTGATCATGATAATACCCTAGTGCAACAGTGCCTTGGCTTTGACTCACAGCCTATTAATGATGCTCCAGTCATATTTTTGGTCAGCTTCACACAGAACACATATTTTCTGGCCTTGTTTGACTTTTCAGAGGGAAAGTCTTTGATCTTAGGTCATTATGGACCTGAAAGATTGATTTGATTTCTGTTCATGCAGAGTGGGAGTCCTGGAATGGTCCCACACTTTGGAAGAGAATTGGCAGGGAATTTAATTGGCTCACATCTGAGATGGGAGAGGCTCAACCCATGGTGGTTGTATATGAAGCAAATTGGATTCCGGTATATCTTAGCATCAAGTTCCCCTGAAAATCTGGCTAACTTTGTCTTTCAGCAGGATTCTCACTCAGGCCCTGGAATTGCAGCCTTTGCTAAGTTGCTACAAGATGGGAATTGGAGTTGGGACAAGGTTTTGTTCCATAGCCCAGAGCCAAATCTTGCCTGTGATCATGCAGCAAGAGAGCAAATGTTTCACAACATTCTCCATGCCATGCAGGTGTGCTTCACTCTGTGGAAAAGAATGTCCAGAGGGAACAAGGACTGGATACAGCTACAGGAAACATTGATTAATGAAATGCACATCCCGCCTGCTCAATTTCAATAGGTCAGGAATCTCAGCCTGATCTTGCTGAATCAAAGCTCAAGATGCAAGAAATGCCAGCTCAACACTGGTTCTGATAATTTTCCCATGGATGATACAAAGGGTCCTTATCTGAAAGGCAGAACTATACAGCCACAATTGAAAATCTGAACACTTTACCTCCCACCTCCCCTTCCCATGGCAGAAATAGATCAAGCTTCTCCTTCACATGAATGATACACAAAAATACCTACAACAATTGAGCAATCACCATCATGCCCCATGAACTTCAAGACTTATGGATTTCAGAAGCTATTTTCAAAGGATTAGCTTCAGCCCTGGATCACTACCCCAGAATCATAGAATATCTTCCTCACAGTATGGAACAACTTCATTGGAAAATAGGAGATCATGCTCGACATCCCACAATTGCACTTACTCTAGAGTCTCTGGCATGTCTTTTTGCTGCTATTCATTGCACAGTATCCCAGAATGAGGACCTCCTTTCTCACTTTGGATCCTTTTTCTTTGTTCTTGATGCAAGAGGCATAAAGCTGCTGTTAAAACAATATAGACCAGGAAAAACTGCCTTTCAGACCCTTCAGAGAATTGTTCCAGGTTTGGATTGGAACTACATGCTGGATAGAACAAATGGGGAGCTATATCTTGATCTAGGGGTTTCCTTTTACCCAACAAACATCACAGAGTCAATGGTTGGTCTCTGGTGACTTGAAGGCCTATGATCATCCTATGCTCTTATGGGAAAATACAAATAGCAAAGAATATCACTATAACACCACGTGGGACTATGGAGGTGTCAAGGCTGAAACTTCACATCATGTTATGCATCACACCCATATTGTAAAGTGCATTTCATATAATCTACACTTTGAGTGTGTCCATTAGCTGGGGCAACAGACATATATCACATCCTTGGACAATGCAATTCAATGCAATCAAAAGTATCTTGATGGCTGCACATGTTGGATGAAGGCTCTTGAAGAAGGCACAAAACAGCGATGCTGTACAGAGCTGCAAGACATCCACTGTTATAGTCAAAGCTCCTAAATCAAATGTAAGCCGAAGCTCGTAAGCGACAACGTTCAGCGAGGTCTAGATCACCGAAGCTCGTAGGCAACAGTTTGAGAGAGACTTAAGTTGAAGCTCGTTAGAAGCGTTTAGAAAGACTAGGTCAAGCTGAGCTTAACCAGTCCTGTATTCATCATTTAAATAGTACAGTTGTAGATCGTAGATGACGAGTTGTACTATGAGAACAATAAAGACAATAAAGGTGAAAAGAACAATAATGTGAGATGCATATGATGTAGAACAATAAGAACAAGATAATAGAAAAAGGCGTCCGCGGTGTACACTACAATAAGGTGGGATAATGGAGTTGTAAGATTAAAGGTTCGTGGTCACGAGACAATAAAGTAAAGAACAATAACGTGAGACGCACGCAGTGTAGAACTATAAGGACAAAAGAATTTGATTTTCCCCATGCCTCTTCGTAACATTAGCCCCTCCTCAATGTTTTGAGTTCCAACCGAAACTAAGTCCTAATCGTCCGCATCGGGTCAAAAGAAGCCGCGTCGCTGGTCGTCGCGGTGAACGTGCTGAAAGATGTAGGAGCTGGGGTGTCGTGAGCATAGACCCGGGTCAGTAACTCAATGTCATCTCCTCCAGCGAAGCGCACCGAGGTACCGGTGATGAATGTAGAGAGTTGTGGGAGGCGAGGGGCGGACACGATTTTAAATAAAATGAGTACGTAGCAGAGCATCATAAGAAAAATGGATGCACCAAAGACAGCGCCGAGGGCGATGATGACATAGATGTTGTGGATCATAGTGGTTTGCTTCTAAGTTGTGCGATGATGTGGCGGAACATCACATGTCGGATTGCTCGGACAGAAGAGCACAGAGTGCTCGGGTCGCCACCGTCAACAGTGGGGGCATTGGTATTCGGGGCAGTGTGAAGGAAAATGCCCAACTCGTGCACAGGTGAAACAGACCGAGTTATGCATCCACGAAGGTGTGGGCGCGTGTTCGGCGGCAGGTTGAGTGGGATATGGGGTGGGTGCTCGACGTGGTGAGGGTTGCGAGGTTCATGGGGGGAGTGGTGGGTGTGGTGGAGGTCGTGTCTCATTGGGCGCTTCGTCTTCTTTGTCACTCAGCAGCTCTACAATAAAAATTCGTTGAGGAGTGGGGACCCGCTCTCCGGGTCCATAACGCAGGGCCTGCTCATTCAGACTTCTCATGAGCGGAAGTATCTCTAAATAGTATGCCTCCTCCGTTAGTCGTTGGAACACACGTTCCAGACTGGAGATGGCCCGGTAGGTCTCGAAGAGATTCTGGACGGTTCCGTGTTGCAGCGCGCGGTCTTGGGTCACAGAGAGTAACCTCTCCTCATTTCGAATGCCGTCCATGTCTCGGATGAAGCTCAGAATCAGTTCGAACGTCCTGACAGGGTCAGGGTCGGGTGTGGCGGTCATGAAAAGGTGGAGAGGATGGCTCATATTGGAGAGAGGTTGTGCGTGGATCTGTATTCATTTAGTATTTCAGGAGTGTTTTTTAAATGAGCTAGTGGCTCCCAAGTGTTTTCTGCCATGCTGTATCCCTTCCACTTTACCAGGAATCGAATTCTTCTGCCTATCCCCTTGTGGGCCAAAATAGCTTCAACCTCGTGTTCCAGTTCCCCTTCGATCAGATCGGGTGGTGGAGGAAGAAAGTTTGGTCCGTGAGTTTCGTTCTCCTTGAAACGTGAGAGAAGCGAGGCATGGAATATGGGGTGAATTCTCCACTGAGAGGGGAGCCTCAACTCATAGGCATGGGACGAGATCACTCGTGTGATGGGGAATGGCCCCTCGTGTCTAGGGGCAAGTTTTCTGGTTGAGTATCCTAGCTTCAAGTTTTTGGAGTCGAGCCAGACCTTCTCCCCCACCATGAATGGACGGAATCCTTGTCTGTTTCGCCCGATCATTACTTGTCGGGAGAGTTTGTGCGCCGCCAGGGCTTTCCGCCGTATGTTTCCCAGTTCGGCTATCCTTTGTTCGGTAGCCGGCACGTTCGTTTTCTGATAAGTCGTGGGGATAGCTCTAGGGTGTGCTCCCATCATTACATAAAATGGGGTGTTTTTAATAGCCGAGTGATGCTTCTGGTTGTGTGTGAATTCGGCAGTGGTGAGGTGGCTCTTCCATTGCGATGGTTTGTTCACACAAAAGATCTGGAGGTAGATCTCGAGTTCCTGATTTACCCTCTCTGTTTCCCCATCGGTCTGTGGGTGGTAAGCTGTGCTCATTGCTAGCCTTATTCCCAGGAGTCTCCCCAGTTCTTGGAACGCATTTGAGGCGAAGCGCGGGTCTCAGTCGGATATAATCTTATCTGGGAGGCCGAATCTCTTAAATACATTGTGCAAATAGAGATCGGCTGCCCCCAATGCATCGACGCTTTTGTTACAGGGAATGAAAATTACCCCCTTAGTAAGACCATGGTCTACCACGACCATGATGGTGTCACATCCGTCGCTTATCGGGAGATCTGTGATAAAGTCCATAGTCACAAGTGCAAATGGTCGAGTGGCATTAGATCTGATCGGTGATAATCCCGGTGTTGTCGGGTGTGTATTCACCTTCATCTGTTGGCAGGTGGCGCAGCCGTCGACATAATTCCGGATGAAAATGGTCATTCCTGGCCACCAGTAGTCCCTCCGTACTAATTCTAGGGTTTGGAATTGGCCGGGGTGCCCCGTAAGTATGTTGTTGTGGTATTTTTCCATGATTTTTCTCCTTAGTTCTTTGTCATCTGGGATGTAGCATCGGTCTTTGAAAAAGACCGTCCCATCATCTTCCATTTTCCAGTCTTCTACCGCCGACTTGATCGGTGGCGTTCCTCCTTCTTTGATGGCCCTTACTATCTCTTTTAGTAAGTCATCTCGCATCATGCTCTCTGCCAGTACTTCCTTTAGTTCAGTGTCAATTGTCCATGTGAAGATCTCGTCCTTCAGTAAGGTGATGTCATCGTTATCATTGTCGATATCGGGTATGTGATCTCCCTGCTGTGATAAGGCATCAGATTGGATCATCATCTTTCCCGGGACGTGTACCAATTGCAGGTTAAATTGCGATAGAAAGAGGCTCCACCTAGCCTGTCACCAATTTAATTTCCACGCTGTTCTGAAATACATCAGGTTCTTGTGATCCGATAGGATTGTTGTTGGATGTTCAGATCCCTGGAGATAGTGTTTCCAGGTTTCCAATGCTCGTATGATTCCTAGCAGTTCTTAATCATAGATCTCGTAGTTCCGCTCAGTTGCCATTAGGGAATGAGAGATATAGCTGCAGGGGTGCCAATCTCCGTTGGTGTCAGTTTGTTTTAAGACGGCGCCTGTCACGTACTTAGAGGCATCGCTTTCAATTATGAACAGTTTCCCTGCATCAGGCATCAGCAGTACTGGCGCCTCAGAGAATTTTCTTTTTAGTGAATCAAATGCCCCTTGGCATTCGTCTGTACAGTTGAAGGGCTGGTCTTTCTTTGTTAAGTCGTTGAGCAGTTTTGTAATCGCAGCAAAGTTGCTGATGAATCTCCTATAGAAGTTCCCAAAGCCTAGGAATGATCTAACCCCTTTTACATTAGTTGGGGGTGGCCAGTCCTTTATCCCGCTCAGCTTAGTGGGGTCCATAGCTAGCTGGTTCGGTCGCAGAATCAGTCCGAGGAACTCAACTTCCTGCACATCAAATCTAGACTTTTCAGGTTTTAGGTACAGGTCATTCTCCCTAAGCCTTGCCAGGACTCTTTTCATTCTCTCTTCGTGTTCTCCCTTATCTTTAGAGAAGATCAGAATATCGTCCATGTAGATCACTAGCCATCCCTCGTTCAGCATGTCTCGGAAGATGTCGTTCATCATCGCCTGGAAGGTTGCTGGGGAGTTGCAGAGGCCGAAAAACATGACCTTGGGCTCGAACAGCCCCTTATTGGTCTTAAATGCTGCCTTCCATTCGTCCCCCTTCTTCATTCTGACGTTATGGTATCCCCATCTGATGTCTAGTTTAGTGAACCATTTTGCCCCTTTCAGCTTGTCGAGCAGATCGCCGATTAGCGGAAGGGGGTAGGAATTTTTGATGGTACCTTCGTTCAGATAGCGGTAGTCTTGGCACGGCCTGAGCACGTCAGAGTCTTTTTTTGCTACGAAGAAAAATGGCGATGCCATAGGGGACTTGGATGGGGTGATGTACCCCTTCCTCAGGTTGTCATCGATGAATTCGTCTAATTTCTTCTGTTCCGCTGGGGTGATTGGGTAGACCTTGCAGTCCTTCAGGATGAAATCTGGCTTAAGCTCGATCATGTGGTCCCACGGTCTCGATTTGGGAAATCTCTCTGATGCTGCTTTTTCAAACACGCTCCGATACTCCTTGTATTTATCGGGGAGCAAGTCGTCGAGTGACCGTTTCTCCTTGACGTCCTTCTTTTCATGAGCAAGCCTCTGCAAGATGGAGGTTTTTGCTCGGATATGAGTTGTGTGGGAGAAGGTGAATCTGCCGGTTAATCGAGATCGAGTGATGCATGAGATGTGCCTGAGTCTCTGGTAATCTGGGGGAATATAGTCGTGTTCGATCGTGAGGGGAGATTCTTCGGTTCTGAACACCCCAATCATTGGCTCCCCTCGGATGTAGGCAAATAGTGCATCTGTCCCATCGTTATTCCCTTCAGTGTCAAGCAATAAGGCGATATCGGAGTTGTCTAGTACAGAGATCCTCAGATTGATCTCGGGATGAGTGTCCGTTACCGTGTCCATTGCCAGGTGTGATTTGTTTTTATCGAGTTTGTCCGTGGTGCAAAGTCCTTTTGCGAGATGAACTGTCCCGAGCCTACTCTTCACGTGCTCGGCGGCGGCGAGGTGGGTTTCCCTGAAGGTCTCCCCAACACTCTTTTTAGATAGCCTCCCGAGAGTCGGACTCAACGTTACTCTCAGTACGATCGGCCCCTTGTCATCTATAGTGAGACTTTGCTTACCAATAGTGGTCTGTGTCCATTCGATCATGGTCCAGATTTTCCCCATAAGGGACCTTTCGGTCTGTCTATCAGTGAGGGTTCCCTTTTCCCAGTCGATGATCGGGTTACGTTTTTGGAGCCATGAATACCCCAGGATCATTCTTTCTTTTCCTAGCCCCGTGATCAACATCCTGATCTTTTCTCCTCTTCCTCCGATCTCAGTGTTGACAAGAATGTAATGAGAGATTGTTCCATTCTTGTTGAGGGTCCCGTTGACATTTTTGGTGAGGATTCATCTGACGAGTGGGAGTTTTTCTAGTCCGAGCTTCTGAACTACTCGGTGGTCAATGAACGTTTCTCCCGCCCCCGAGTCGATCAGGGCGGGAACTTCAGCTTTCTTGTTTCCTAGCAGGTAGTGAACTGGGATACGCATGGATTGGTGGCTTACGTTCGCTACCATTACAGTTGAAACAATTAATCTGGCAGGTTCTGCTGCCGATGCAGGCTGCTGCTTTAAAAACCCTCCTCAACCATTAGGTCCAAGACTTCTTCCTTTTCCTTCTCTTCCAGCTCGTTGATGAGTGCGCGGATTTTAGCGAAGTGGTCTCGTGGCGTTTTCTTCGTCTCTTTCTTCTCTTCTTTAGTGGGTGGCTCTGTCCCTCCTTTGTGCTCGCTCGCCCTATGCCCCATTTTGTGACAAATAAAACACCTTCCTTCTTTCATATGTTTCACCCTCTCTGCATAGGAGAGGCGCGTCATGTCGATTTCCATGGCGTTCGGATCTTTGGAGGGGCTGCTTGCTCCTCCCCCTCCCCCAGCCTTACTGTAGGTTCTTTCCTTAATCGCTCTTGCTCTCCTCAGGACCTTGTCCAGCACCTTGTTGTTGAGCCTGTCGACAAAGTATTCGATGAGGGCGGCATCTTCTTTGATCTTTGTTCGGTAGGTGAGCGTCTTGAATTGTGCAATATATTCATCTACCCCTCTTCCCCCTTGTGAAAGCGCTCGGAGTTGGGTGCGCATGTTCCCTGCGTCGTCAATGGGCGAGAACGCTGCACGTACTTTAGCAATGAATTCTTGGAACGTGTCCCAAGGCTTTGATTCAATGTATCTTTCTTCTAAGTAGGCCTGTTTCCAAGGCCCTGCCATTCCCCCGTTCATGTATGACAACATAAACAGAATCTTGTGTTGGTCGTCTGGGAACGCGGCTGCGTTCGCATCAATGTAAGCTCCGCATTCGAGGAGGAAGAGCATGGTCTTGGCTCTATCCCCTGAGTAGTCAGTCGGCGCCCTCATTTTGATTTCGACGGGGCGAGCGGTGACAGCGGTGGGTGGAGTGGGAGCGATAGGAGTGGATGGTGCTGCCATGATTCGCTTGGTGGGGAGTGGTCGAATGGTTCTTGTAAGAATCTTGTGATGGTGTGTGGGCTGCCTAGACTAGAGTTTAGTCAGCAGAGTATAGAATAGCTTGACCTTTTGTTATAGTCAAAGCTCCTAAATCAAATGTAAGCCGAAGCTCGTAAGCGACGATGTTCAGTGAGGTCTAGATCACTGAAGCTCATAGGCAACGGTTTGAGAGAGACTTAAGTTGAAGCTCGTTAGAAGCGTTTAGAAAGACTAGGTCAAGCTGAGCTTAACCAGTCCTGTATTCATCATTTAAATAGTACAGTTGTAGATCGTAGATGATGAGTTGTACTACGAGAACAATAAAGACAATAAAGGTGAAAAGAACAATAACGTGAGATGCATATGATGTAGAACAATAAGAACAAGATAATAGCAAAAGGCATCCACGGTGTACGCTACAATAAGGTGGGATGATGGAGTTGTAAGATTAAAGGTTCGTGGTCGCGAGACAATAAAGTAAAGAACAATAACGTGAGATGCACGCAGTGTAGAACTATAAGGACAAAAGAATTTGATTTTCCCCATGCCTCTTCGTAACATCCACCACAAACTTGCTGTCACTCACCCATAAAATTATGGTACTCTCACAGCCATGATTCTCCATTTGATGCAAAACATTATGGTCACTCCATCCAACATTCCATCATATGTACAATCCTCAATGAATATGCTAAATCAGAGGGCAGTGATAGAAAGGTTTGGCATGTTTTTTATCAATGACCTTCATCCAGAGGATATGGAGTGCATAAATGTGAACCTGGGACAGAAGAATGGCAGTGAAATTGTGAGGGAGTGCAAATGGGCACTTGAAGCCATGCTCTCAACAAAAAAAATGAAGGATAGAGGGATCCAGATTATTGCTTCTCGTATATCAACAGAATATCCATGGAGTGAGACTATCTCATGGTCAATGTTGCAAAGGTTGTGCAAGCAACACCCAGCAGACTTTCTCTGCCAATTCATCTTTGAAAAGGTGGATATAAGGCAAGGCTCTCAGGAAATTTTAGAGATCACAGAGGATCTTTTCATTGCTTTCACCAAAGATACTTGGTTATCTTTCCAGGAATCATTTTTGTCTGCAGGGATTTGACCCAAACCAGCCGACCTGAAGGAGGCAATGGAGGTTTGGGCATGCCAGAAGATTCTAGCTCTCCTAGGTGGCATATCCACATTTTTGCCTTCAACATACCAGATTGAAGGAGCTCCAAAGAGGAAAAACTCGGATTCATCATTCCAAGAGCTTAGATCACTTTTATTCCCCAGCCCCACCAAACATTTCAAACCCAATACTATCTGGCTAGGGTATATGAAACCCAATGGTCATATCAGGAGATATTGGGATGTTCTTGAGGAGAAGAAAGATGTGCCAGATATTATTGATCCCATCCACAAGAGGCTTGATGAAATATTTGGTCAACTTCAGTGCCTGCCTCAGAGGGCAGACAATTCCAGCATATAGCATGCTACTTGTTACAAGTAGGATTACTAATCTGCTGACTGATGCTTTCTTAGTATATGATTACTCACCAATTCTAGTATGACTAATATTGCTTACTTCGCTTACTGATCTCTTACCAAGCACATTACCAATACTCTTGGCATTAGTCATTAGCAAGTAGTAATCTTAGTAATACTTTGTTATATAAGTAGCTGACTGTGTAGTAGTTATCCCTCAGTCAATTACACTCTTTGACATTGGTGCTTAACTAGCGACTTCTCAGTACACTCAGCTACTTTAGGGTCTTTGTCTCTAGCTCACTACTATTGCATTACCAATCGCTCTCAACACTACTGATGGGTTAGTCTGCTTTCTAACAAACCCCTTTTATTATAGGATTAAATCTGTCAGCTCTATGAAATGCCAAATCACAATAGGACCTCAGAGACCTCAAGTAAGCACTGCAGAACTCTGGAAGTGACTCAATCCAGGAATCTCCATCCCTCAAAAATGAAAAAGAAATTTGACAAAGACACATTCAAGTAAATTGAGAAACTACCATCAGCCCCCCCCCAAAGTGACAACAGATGGATAATCTATTACACCCTCAACTCAGTCCTGTACAGCATTCCTGTGTTACACCCAGCAGCTTTCAAAAGGGCACGTTTCAGAGTATTAAGGAGAGTGGTAGTGAGAATGAAGACAGCTCTCATTTATCTTCAAGTGAAGCAGATACTGATCAGATTGATATCCCTGATAGCTTCCTTTCTGACTCAAGTCTTGATTAGTTTGTTGACACATTTGAAAGACACTTTATTTATACTTGTTTTGATAAACAAAATGCATACATATATAAATCGTTCTTTGGATAGCAAAACAAAAGGGACTCCTGTTTGGCTTCATGGCTGCTCTACCAATAACTGCACAATGGAAGGCTGCCAAGGCATGTGAATCATTTTTACTCACTTACACAGGCAAAAATAAAAAATCCACAGGTATAGCATTCATTGTGACTATATCTTTGTATCCCTCACAGTGTGTTTCCAGAATGGCATTTCAAAAGGGGTTCATTTTGCCTAGTGAGCCATGATGGCCTTGATGGCTTACCACCCAAGGAATGCACATTTGATGGACATTGGAAGGCATGCATTGTAGAAATATGGAGCCCAAAGAGGAAAATCAATACCACCATTAATGCTGTAAGAAGTGAGAATGACTGGCAGGTACTAGCTCACCTCACACTATTTCAGGAATACTATTTATGAGTGAGATGGTTCTACTCTAAAGATGACAATGAGCAATGGTATTGAAGGTTTAGATAGGTAATATTGTTGTCCTCAAATCATGGCATTCCACTGATATATTGTTTCATATCAGGTATTTGGCAAATGGAGCTGAAAAAGAACTTTATGCCTCAAACCATGAATCTCTAATCAGCTCTGAAGGGATTGCTGGTGGGCTACTTTATTACTACAGGAAAATATTAACTGAGTTGATTCATAACATAGCTTATATGCATAATCATGAAATTATCATACTTGAGAATACACGTCTCGACCACCCTCCCATTGTCACATATTTCTCCTGGTAAGTATCATATATAGAACTGGTCTGGTTTACAACTGACATCACTTTAAAGATTTTTCTGGAACTACAAGGATCAGTGTCTTCAAGTATGTGGTTCCTGCAAATGTTGTAATGGAAGGGGTCATTTAGCCATTGCAAGCTAGAGATGTGCACTGCCCTGTGGAACCCTGATGCAGAGGGGCAGAGATTTTATTGGGAATGCAAAAGTTGGTTCCACACCACATGTCTCTCTACCGATTGCATCACCAAACAAGCAGAATATCTGCAAGTACAGTTTTCAGAGCATTTGGCTGTTCCACCATCTATCCTTCAGATTGCCTTCCAACCTACTGCAAGGGGAGGGAAGCTGCACTATATAGCAGGTAATATCCAGTTTGTTAACAAGGCAAGGCTGCTCTTGGACCACACAGTGCAGGAAAACATCTTGTCTAACCCAGACTCCTGGATGGCTGCAAACATTGTTGACAATGAGGAGGAGAAGAGTACTCTGTGGTGGGAATATATGGTGCATGAGTACAATATTGATGTAGGAAACTTGGATACTGAGCAGCTGGTAGTGACTGATCAGATTCTTTATGCATGTCCAAAATATGGGCCCCTTACTTTATTGTGATAATAGCAGAGGCTTTTATATTTTCTCAGTGACACCATTGACAGACTAAATGGATGGAGTGTGGGATCACACTTAGAGAAAACCTGAAAGTGGAAAAAAAAGTCTAAACAAGGATAAATTACCATGACCAAGAGAAAATTGACACTCAGTTTTATTCTGATTGAGAGACACATGACATGTCAGTATCATCTGAAGAAACTGCTCTTTCCCATAGTATTTTGACATCAAAACATCTTGTGGTAGTGCTTAGTATGAAAGAAATTCAATTTCTATCTCTTGTTAATCCCTCTGACTTTTATGGAAGGTGCAGAAGTTTCCCAGGCAGCTGGGATTTAGACCTTTCAAGGCATAGGGGGTCTTTTCAGCCCTAGATTGAAAAAGGGGAGTGTTCTTGAGCTGTTTCAAAAAGACACTTTTGAGGTAAGGTGGCCATTACCACTGTCATTAGTATGCTGACAGGTGGAAAGAACCCCAGGGAATCTGCTGTGCATGCCATTCAAATGGCATTGCTTGCAGAAGCTGCTGCACAAGTACAACCAACTGCATTTTACAAGCTCCTGGGAGCACTGCAGTCTCTTGGCTGTCTGGGATGGGTGTATACCCAAAACATTGATGATCTTGAAATCAAAGCTGGATTGACCACAGGGGGCAACAATCCAAATTGTGTGCAACTTCATGGTTCAGCCATGGAGGTCATTTGTACACAATGCAGTTTTACTGAGCATGTATACCACCACTTCTTATCCCTGAGAAGTGGGGGACTGCCCAGCTGTCCTCAATGTGAAACCTGAAGTGAGGAGAGGAGAATGCAAGGAAAACGGGTCTCTGGATGAGGTGGATTGCTTTGACCTGCAATTCTTCTATATGGGGAATCACATCCTAAAGGAGAAGATATTGCTGAAATACAGGCCCTTGATGAACAAAAAGCTGACAATTTATTGGTTGTAGGAACTTCCATGAAAACCTTTGGATCAGTTTCCATACAATGTAACCTTTACTGATTGACATGATATCAGCTCTCAGATCAACTTTGCTTTACCTATATAACTGGCAGGATCAAGAACTGTTTAAGAATTTACAATTGGGAAACTGCTGTGATGCCTGCCAATTGTGGGTGGACTATATATTCTGCCAAAGGCCATAAGTTGACAGAACTTTGCCCAATTGGGTTTAGTACCATCAAATAGGGTCATGTCAGAGTTTCATAAGGTCGATACAAATTCATTAGCTAGAATTACAATACTCCATTACCCACAATAATGGAAGCTGCCTACCTCGTTACAGGCTACAATAATTTAAGTCTCTCTCTTGTCAACTCACCAACTTCTGGACAGGATAAAGAATTTACATGGTGACTTCCTCAATTCTCTGCATGTTATAGACAAGAATAGCCATGCATATAGTGCAGTGCTAAGAGGGGAAATTTTACCAACCTCCACGAGTGTATTTCCACACATGGGCTCCTGATTTCTGTCTTGGTGTTTCCTCAACATCTACCAGTCATTGCAGAAGGAGCATCCAACAGATGTTAAACTTGTTTCTGGAAGAAACAGGTTTCCTTTTCCAAAGAAGATTAGTGTATGTTTTTTATTACATTTATCTGGCATTGTGACAACTGCTCTTAAACAGGAACTTTCTAACTGGATATCCATAATATCCAAGGCTCATTTGATGGTTCAGTTAGCTCAAACCACCAATAACAACACAGAGGTGACAGAAAGCACCCAAACCACCCTCACTGAAGATCAGAGAAAAGGCCAAGACCTGTACCTTTTCACTGAGAAAAATAATATAAGAAGTAACACATGTCACATATATAGTAATGTGGCATTAGCATGTCTGGGAACTTGTTGACTTCTTCAGGCATGCTATCAATTCCTTGATTATCTCCTAATTCTAACCGTTGTGATAGGGGAGATTGGATAATCCCCACAAGATAGAAAATGTCATCCAGGAGTTTGGAGAGGGACTCGGGAAACCTCTATCTTCCTTGGCATCTCTCTCACGGAAGTTTGAACTGTCGGTGGCCTACAGCCCACTTCTATTATTTAGCAAAAGAAAACTGTCCTCTATCCATGTTTCCTGAGCTGACCTTTGCAAGGTAGGTAGAAGCTATTCTTGGATAGTTAATGTGTTCATCAGCTCACTGATTTGGGATAGTTCTGGATTGAACAGGGCAAATTTTATCACCCCCAAATCTGGTCTTTAGAGAAAGAAATCTGGGAGTGGATTATCCAGTGTTCACAAAATGGCCTTGATGAAAAAGCCATCCTTGATATGCTGGAGAGGCTTACAACCAAGAATATTGATGAAGAGGCTAAAAATTGGTACATGGGAAAAGATGATAAGAAGGGAATGGAAGATGATTCCTTCACTTTCCTCCAGCAGAGGTCCTTGACCATTACCCAAGAACCTCCCATACCTGTGCCCACCCCTGCTTCCATCATGGCTGGTGCAAGTACTTCGTTAGATTGGACACAGGAAACTCCTGTTTGGCAAAACTTGGGAGTCCACCCATGTTTACTGACTAGGAAAACTTATGCACTACATACTCCTCCACTGACCCCAACCCATCCATGCCAGATCGACACTTCAATCTTGCCTTCACCCACTTACCCACTGCTTAATTTTGATCTACCAACCGTCACACCAGAAGTCACCAAAATGAATGTGGTTACCTTGACCACTCATGATGTAGCCTTACTAGGATAAAATCCCTTCCAAACATTGCCCACTCAGCATGTCACACCTCAGGAAAATGGAATTGCTCTGGAGGATAAGGATATGCTGACCTCCCATGACATATCCAATAATACTGGAGAGTTACTTGGATCAGATTCTATTCCACCCTTTACACAGTTCACACCAGTTATGACAAAACAGACTGTGGACAATGAGGAGCCCAATCTCAATAACACGGACTGCAACTGTGCCCCCCAGGATCAAGACACTGATCTGGAATTGAGGGATGAAGTAGCCAACCCTAATGACCAATCTAGAGCCATCAAATGGGCAGGCAATGCAGATCAACAAGCTCAGACATTTAACCCTGTATTCCAAATGAATAACTCCCAGCCTGGGAGACAAATCTGAAGGGGGTCTCGACATCCAAATTGTAGAAGAATAGCCAAATAAAAAATGATGGCGAAGCCTACACAGCCCTGTTATCTAGGTCGAAGAGTGATCAAAACCCCAAAACTGTCCCAATGATCAAGCCCCCAAAGCACAAAAATGAGGTCATTGACCTTACCTTAGAAGAGGTTAGTTGGAGCATTTTATTCACTCCAGTATTCTGCAAGATGAGAATTTATACCAGATTCCCTAGCCTCAATCATGTCTTTTCAAGGTTTCTCTCAAAAAGGTGTTGTGGTAATATAATTCTGCAAAGATAGACTCACTTACTTTGGATTGTTTTTATTCATTCAAGACTCATTCTTCTGCCACAACAATCCTCCATGGCCCAAATAGGGACAGTATGGAATACACTCCATTGTTCCATGTATGTGGAAGGACTATTTTTGACACTGTGGTGCTAATTATTTCTGGTCTCTTAAGACAAAAGCACAGCTAGAGACTCTGAAGTATCTTCACAACAGGGTTCAGAGGAGTTTTGTAAATGGAAAACCTCCCCACCTCCTTGGAAACAATACTTCATCACTCCACATCTTAACCCAAGATGTGTGGTCCAGGATGTCCAGTGCTGAGGTGCAAGCAAAACTGAAGGCCAGCCCCATTATCATAAAAAGTGGAAAAGCACCACTGGCTTCCTTCAATTGCGAGCTCTTTACTGATATGCTTGGACATGGAAACATGCACTTTGTTGTTGACATGGAAGGTGAGGTATTATACCAATTGAAAGACTTCATTTTTAACAGCTTCTGTCTCCAGATCAGTTCTTGAAAGGGGAAGAAAGGGTTATACCTGTGGAAATGAGGTCCTTTCTGAGTAGCCACATGGAAGGGGATAATGGGAAAAGTCTCCTTGCACATTCCTTTCCTATTGATAACTCACACCAGCTTGAGGCCACAGCATGTTCTAGTCGGATATCATGGCAGGCCACCAAAAGTCAAGAATTTTGCAAAGACATATACACCCATCAAGATTGGGCATTCTAATGTGGAGCTGCAACAGAGGCTGCAGTGATGAAGATTCCCATGGATCCAGATGACCTCTGCTTACACATAAGGTTGCTAGCTGGGATATTTTATGTTGTTCTTGAGGATAGCAGCCTACTCACAAAGAACCATCAAGATGTAGTCTTAGGAGGCAATGACATACAGTATGAGCCAAAGTCTTCCTCTGTAATTGCATCCCTTATTGACAATATCATCCTTTAGGCTATTCAGTCCAAGATTCACTTGTACACTGTTCAGCATCACCTCAGTATCCTGGAAGACAAATGTGTTCTACTGCAGAGGCAATATCCTTGATACTTGCTTGCCATGCCATATTTCTTGCTTTTTTGACTCATGGAGAGAATGAAAGGTGAGCCGATGCTTGGCAAACTTTTTGTTGCTATATCCACTATGTGTACCAGTCTATTGCTGTGTGCCAAGGAACTGATGGAGCTCAGTTCACCACAAATGAGAAGGACACATCCCTGCCCTTGACACCATCAATTGCATGACAGACCTTTTTGCCCTCACTCTCCACAACCCTGCTCCTGAATGTCATCGACTATTGACAGTATGTCAAATCATCTACCCCTCCTTCTGCACAAGAACAAGAAGAAATTAGGCTGGCACAGCAGGAGGCCTGGAAGCTTGTTGAGTTTTTTGGTGACAATATTGAACTTGTGAAGGATGGAACTACTGAACCTATCTCAGTGGAAAATGCCTTTCTTTCCTACCTGCACCTGCAAGGTTGTTGGCTACTATCCCAACTCAAAACATTGCCACACAATCAGCATGATGAGGTGTGCCATCATTTAGCAACTGCTAACTTCCTGCAGGAGAGTCATGTGTGGACACACTTCCAAGAAATAGAGGAGTGATGGAATCTGGGGACAGGAGAAGTGCCCAGTTCTTTCAAACCTTTGAACAAGGCACTTGGCATTGGATTCCCAGATGATGTTACCCAGGAAAATATGAAGTGCCAGGGCACTTCTGATTTTGAAAAACAGCTCTTAAAATAGTGAAGAAGAGCAGATGATAGCTGTTTTGAATAGCATGTTATACCTAATAGGTAATAGGGGTGCCCAATTCTAAAGTTCAGTTTGCTGATCAGTTTTTTTTGTCCAGGAAGTTATGTCAGAAAAATGCCCACCTTGACTTGAATTGAATATTTACTTATGCATTGTACAGGTTTATATTCTTGATTGGTATCAAATTGAAGAGCTTGACAAACAAATTCTATTTGTCTAAAAAAAATTGTACATGAAGGTCCCACTCATTTGACATTTGCATTAGGGAGTTTCATGAGTTCTCAGTCGGAGCTCCAAAAAACCTTGTACCTGAGGAGAATGAACCGATCCACAAACTGAAGTCTAGAATTGGGCACTCCTAATATGTATATAATTTGATTTGAGTACATTTTTTTGGCTACTTACAGATCAGAAGATCATTATGTAAACTATGAGTCATCATGATTTATGATAAATAGCAAAGCAGGGTTGTGTATCACCTAAACATGGACTTGTTAGAAGATGGTTGGTGGACAATCTCTATTGCTTCTTCTCTACCTGTTTCTCTTCCCCCATCATCCAGATGGGTTCTCAAACAGGAGGGCAGCTTGGTAACCTTTGTTGCTGGTGGGGATCATGCTGTGTATAGTGTGCATGAGGACTGCCTCCCTTTTTTAATGCTTCTTGACGTTGCCCAGCAAATGTATCTTTCAATGGCCAACTCCATGGACCCATCTCAGAGCAAAACTTTTTACAAAGAAGTTATGTTTCTCGATTCACTGAGGCAGGATTTTACAGTGGACCTTAGGCAGAGAAAGGCAGATACTCATCCCCTTGTGAAGTCCCTGCCAGAAAGTATGTGCCAATGGTTATGCAGATTGCTCTTAAGCATTCCTCATGATCCAGAAAATCGAAAGTGAAATGCTTCTGTCCTCCAAAAGGCATATAATGAGATCGATATCTTTGAACATGGTATGCCATTCAGTCTGTCCACCCTTTGCAACTTGTTCACAATGCAGTTTGAATTTCCAGACTTCTTAGATTGGTTACTCACTAATCAAGAACTCCTCCTCAGTTGTCTTTCCAAAATATCAGAGGGATTATGTGGACAGTCAATTTATCCTGTTGAAACCTTCAAATGGATGAGTGTACTCCATTCCCCATTTGTGAAAGCAGGACTCTGTACAGTGCAGTCATTGTCCCAGTTAGAAAGCATGATAAAAAGAGTAGAGTTGCAATCAACAAATGAGAGCCCTCAAAGTGCATTACATTAATGTTTACTGGTAACACTTGATGATAGATCTGCCTAGTTATGATAGATCCTGTGGATTCATATGATGCTGCCCCACCTGCACTAAACCCTGATACTGATTTCAATGCATGTAAGTGTTTTGGATGAAAATCATACACACCCTTTTTCTGGATGATAATTCTGTACCATCATGTTTAGCTGTTAGGGTGACACCACTATTCTGCTAGCTGGACCATGCAAGCTCTCCTACAAGAAGGCAGCGGGGGCCATGTGCATGATGGGGGGTATGACAGTTTTGATGCGACAGGTTAAAAATAGATTAGTTGGCTGGAATAGACATTTTGCACCATTAATGTGGATGGAATACCTAAGAGAACTCAACTGAGGTCCCCTAGTATTTATTTTAAGGTTATATACTATGTTAAATATATTGTACTATGTTGCTACCAACACATGCGTACATGCATGTACATATTGATGCATGTAAATACAAAATTTCCACACTGACAAATAAAGCATTTATAGGCATTTGCTAGCATATTTTGGTGAAATAAAATAAAATAAAATAAAATAAAAATAAAATAAAATATTATTATGTAATAGGCATGTCAGGAGACTGTTTCCTAACATTACCCCCCTTTTATGTGTCGACTTCCAGGTGAGAAAATATTGTATCTGTCCCCTCTGTGAAATTTTAATAAGGCCAGAAATTCATCCCCTCATACACCATTCTAGCAATGCGACACAGAGCATTTGAATTACTTTTAAAGATTTGAGCGATTGCATTACATGCTCACTTACAATTCTCTACAGGTTCCCATGAGTTATTTTCATCAGTTTAGTTCTTCCACTTGAATAAGAACTCCAATTTATTTCATCGAAGATGTGAGTCCAAAACCTCTTCTACTACATATTCTGGAGCACCTTCTATCATTATTGGAGGCTGTGGAGTAGTTTGTTGACCAGGAATAGTGGGTGGGTGGTAAGGTCATAAATGGGAAATGTTAATTTCAGGATCAATCTTGAATGATTGAGGTAATTTTAACACTACTGCATTGGGTGAAATTAGTTTAGAAATCAGATATGGGCTAACTTGCTTCTCTATAAACTTTTTTGAAGGTCATGGAATATTTAGATCCTTGGTACTTAGCCATACCAAGTCACCAACTTTGTACTCTGGAGCAACAGCTTAAGTGCGATCCATGTGTCACATCATGTCATCATGTGCTTTCATCAATACCACCTCTGCTTCCTCCCGCACCTTTCACATTGTTGATACAAAGTCCTCCACTGACTGTACCTTGACTTCCTTTTGAGGTTCTACTCCCATTCTGGAATGATACCCATAATTAGCAAAGAAGGGTGACATGCGAGTAGCTGAATGGGATTTATTATTATGGGACAATCTCAGGTTTTGTCATGTGCTATACAGCTTCAACCATTCGACATCTGCGCCCGCAAGGCGTGCAAGCAAGGAATCCTCCACGCCACTGGCAATATTTTAGACCACTGTGAGAGAAACGTCAAAGACTTCCTTGAAATAGAGCTCTCTGTCGTTGACCTTTTGAGATACAGGGATGAGCACATGGTGGTACAGAGCGGTTGAGCAATATACAAAATCCATATAATCAGTATCAAACCGTTTTTGCTTGGGAAAATTCTGCAATTGCCAACCATTCAGGCCAGTTGGGTTGTCAGTGATTGACAAACATGCATAGGTACTGCTCCAACTCCTGATTCATTCTCTCTGTCTGCCCATCTGTTTGTGGGTGATATGCCATAGATAATTTGGTTTGAATCCCCAATATGTTATTTAACTCTCACATAAATGCAGAAGCAAATTGTGATATGCAATCAGAGATAACCATATTAGGTAATCCATGTAACCACCATACCTGATTTAGATAGAGGTGTGCCAAGCCCAATGATGAGGTTTCTGCAATAGTAGGAATAATATGGACTTCTTTTGTGAAGTGGTCGCATACTACAAATATTGCATTGTATCCTTGAGCTTCAGGTAATCTTGTGATAAAGTCCACAGATATATCTCACCAGGGTGCTTTAGGTATAGGGTTCAGCATTAATTTCCCTGCAAACTTTTCTGGAAATTTTTTCCCCCTCATGCACGTATCACACCCATCCACATACCCCAACACATACTTTGAAATTCTGGGCCACCAATAATTTCTCATCACCAACTCCAATGTCTTCCACCTTCCTTGATGTCCAGAAGCTGGCGTATTATGATGTAACTGTATGACCTCCCTTCATAAATCTTGATCCTTTGGTACATATACCTTTCCTCTGAATAACACTAACCCTTGTTCTTCAACCTATTCATCTCCTTTAATATTACCTTTCTTCTCTCCCCTCAAAGCTTTCACAGCTTCCACTACTTCATCATCCATCTCTAAACAATGCCTAATTTTAGACAACATTTCCATCTCTGAGCTATCCACCAATAGATGCTCTTGATGCATAGCACAAATATGAAAGCATTCAGGTTTGAGTAGGGTAATATTTTTATTGTCCTCCTCCACTCCCCTTTTATAATCTGTACGTCTGGATAATGCATCTGCTTTCCTCATCAAGCTTCCCACTTTGTGGACTAAGTGAAAATTAAAACACGATAGGAATAATGCCCAATGCACTTGTCGACAGTTAAGCTTTTTAGTGGACATGAAGTACTGCAGATTTTGATGGTCTGTCCAGATTTCAATCTGATGCATACATCCCTCCAAATAATGTCTCCATGCTTCCAATGCTTGTATTATTCCCAACATCTCTTTATCATGCACATCATAATTTCTCTCCACATCATTCAACCTTTGAGACAAATATGCACAAGGATGCTATTTGTCATCTTCACATAACATTGATAATACTGCTCCAGTACCAAAGTCAGATGCATCTGATTCCACTCATAAGGGATGCATGAAATCTACTGGGGCTAATATTGGCTCTTTCATAAACTTCATCTTCAACTCCTCAAATGCTGTCTGCTGTTGTTCTCTCCATCTCCACACTACTCCCTTTCACGTAAGGTTGTGTAATGGTGTGCCAATTTTGGAAAAATTATGAACAAAGATAAAAAATAGGGAGTCCCAAGAAAGCCTGAACTTCCTTGATACGGGTAGGCATGGGCCGATCAACAATTGCCTGTACCTTGATAGGATCCATCTTGATTCCATCAGGACCAATCTTTAATCCCAAGAACTCAATCTTGCGTGCCCCAAACGCCCACTTCTCCAGTTTAATGAAGAAATCATTCTCTGCCAATCTTTTCAACACCTCCTGCACTATCGCCTCATGATTTTCTTCATTCTCCATGAATCTCAAAATGTCGTCAATGAATATTATCACCATGCCTTTGTCTATTATGTCCTTGAAAATGTCGTTCATTATATTTTGGAAGGTTGGGGAACTATTGGTCATCCCAAAAAACATGACTAGCAGCTTGAAGGATCCTCAACTCATGGCAAATGCAGCCTTCTACTCATCTCCTTTGTTTATTTGTACATTGTTGTACCCCCAGCATAAATCCATCTTTGTAAAGACCTTGGCCTTTCCCACCTTGTCAATTATCTCTGAGATCAATGGCAAAAGGTATGCATTCTTGACTGTCCACTCATTCAAATACCTATAATCTGTACACATCCTCTTTCTTGGATCCTTTTTTGGTACAAAGAATACTGGTGATGTCTGTGGTGATTTTGAAGGTTGTATGTATCCCTTGCACAATTGTTCATTAAGGAATGAATCCACTTCTTTTTGTTCCTTCAGAGATAACAGATAGACTTTTGACTTCTTTGGCACAAATCCCAGCTTCATCTCAATAGCATGATCCTATGGCTTTCGCACTGGCATCCACTCCGATTCCTTCCTCTGAAAAACTGACAAATATTTATGGTGGGCTTTTGGCACCCACTCCTCCACTGGTTTCTCCACTTTCACAGCATTTTTATCCCATGACTATCCTCCACGAATTTTCCTACTAAAAGTTTGCTTCTGTTCTTCTGTACTGGTCATGACTGGAACTTCCCCATTTGGCATATCCTCATCTTCCACTTCCTCCATCATAACAGAATACTTCCTCAAATGTTCTTTCTCTTTCTTTTCCTTCTTCTCCTGTTTTACATTCCTCCCATACACATTACATTCTTTAGGACAACGAGGTGTGTACCTTCCCAGTTTCTTAATAGTTCCTCCACGATTGATCATACCATCAATATTGTACACCATTATAGGTTGCGGTGGTTTACATGTGCGAATACCATTTCCAGTAATTAAAGATCGATTAATAAATAATCCGGTAGCACCACTGTCAAGCAATGCCTCCACATTAATTGCTGCATGCATGTCCACTGTCTTCAATCCTACTGTCAAGCTGATTTCGGGTTCTATCTGCACTGAGTGAATAAAGAATTTAGGGGTTTTCGGAAATAAGGCTAAACATTTTTCTTTGTCGCATAAATGATGATGGTCATACTCTTCAATTTCTCTTTCAGGTTCACTCTGGGTTTCCTTGGATACTAATACATTATATTGATTCTGGGTCACTAATGGGGCAACCTTCACTGGGACTCTTCCACAAAATTCTTCTGCTTATCTTCCCCCAACTTCACTTCCTCGAATGTCGCTTCCCTGATCTTCCTTTTCTGAGCCATATGCCCTAATTGCCCACAATTAAAACATTTAAGTGGAGCTCATCTCCCTACTTGATCAATGTCCATTGCATCCGTCAATGCTGCTGACTTTAATGATAGGTGGCACTGCCATGGCCAGTGGCTGTGCCCTCGGAGTTTGTACCTGAGGTGTCCTTCCTTTCTCAGACTTTCCTCCTGATGACTTTCCAAATCTGGCATTCCCATACATCAATTTCGACTCTGCCTGTTCCTGTCGATATTGCTGATCGAGGTGCATTGCCCAATTATACTACTCGTCCCACCTCTCCAGCATAGAAGATAGTTGATAGATAGACTTGAATAAAGAGGGATTTAATCCTGCCTTCAAAAATTCTACCAATGCAGCTTCTCCCCATATCTGTCTGTAATGCTTCTGCCTTGAACTGCAAAATAAATTTGTCTGCAGTCAGAGAACCTTGGTGCATGGTTTTTAATTTTGCATTAGCTGTCACCTTTGGATTAGGGTCTCCAAACTGTGCCTCCAATCTCTCCAAAACTTCCCTGAAGATTGCAAACTGGTTATATCCCATGGCAATTTGATTAATGGCTTTGTTTCTCCAGAACTGTGCTTTCCCTCCCTGGATGTATGAGAGAGCAAACATAATCCTAGACTTGGTCATATGAAATTCGGGCTTTCTCCCATGAATATACAGTACTATAGAGCTGATGAAGGATTTTGTGTTCTCCATGGCACCATCAAAAATTTGCAGGGGCATGTATTTAGATAAACATATTTTTCCACTCTCAGATCTCTCCTCTGCATGCTCACCCTCCTGAGACATCCACTCCACCATCTCCTCCATCTCATCATCTTTATCTTCTACTGTCTCTGCATTTATTTCTGCTTGTTTGGGCTGGGATGCTGCTAATACTGAGACTAGTTGGAACATTTGTGCTGTAAGGAAACAGGATTGTGACCAGGATTTGAAGTTGCTTGTTTTGACATAATGATGTAACCTGTAATGAGTCACTTCTTCGGCTGAGTCAAGATTCATCTTCGGAATTTTTTCGCAAAATTTCGAGTCACGTGATCTGGCAATTTGGGTACCAAACATGGCAAAACACATGATTTCGGCTATTTGTCAACAATTGGGCACTTCAAATCAATAACCCTTCCAACAGTGCCTGATCTTGGGCTTATTACTGAATTCAGCTAGTAACTACCTAAAATAGTCATCTGAATAGAGTAATGTAAATCTTGGCTAAACCAGATCCGATCAGTTGTCTGGTTGCAGCTGTCCTAGTGACGAGCGCTGCCTCTCAATCACTGGTGGTCACAATGTAAGGTGAGGCCTGGCTTCAGTGTATATACAATTAATTCCGGCTCTTGCCAAAATAATGAGTAAGCGGTTGTGGCGCACTGAGACAATGATGTATGCACATGTAAGAGAAGGCACACTGATGGGGCAGTTGAGTTCTTCTGTTAGGGCAACACCCACTGTTCTGCTAGCTGGACTGTGCAGGTTCTCCTACAAGAAGGTGGCAGGGTGCACATGTGCATGATGGGGGGTTTGATGGGTTTGATGTGATGGGTTAAAAATAGATTAGTTGGCTGAAATAGGCATTTCGCACCACAAATGTGGATGGAATACCTAAGAGAACTCAACTGAGGACCCCAGATATATATTTAACATTTATATACATACTATGTTACATGTATTGTAATATGTTGCTACTGACATGCACATACATGCATGTACATATTGATGTGTGTAAATACAAAATTCCCATGCTGACAAATAAAGCATTTGTAGGCATTTGGTAGGGTGTTTTGATGAAATAAAATAAAACAAAAGGAAATAAAATAAAAATAAAATATTATCATGTAATAGGCATGTTAGGAGACTGTTTCCTAACAGGATTGGGGAAGAGTGAAAAGGGGGTTTGAGCACATGAAGAAATGTGTGGAATGCAATCAGTGACAGGTCAATACAATTTGGTAATAAGGTCAGTAACAAGTCAATAACAATGGGTAATAAAGTCAGCAACAAGTGGATTACAAATTGTTGATATGACTTCATTAACAATTGGTATTGAAGTCGGTAACAGGTCAATACAGATTTGTAATGAAGTCAGTAACAAAGCAATTACAGGTTCTTACTGACTTTATTAACAAGTCAATACAAATTGGTAGTGAAGTCAGTAACAAGTCCATTAGAAATTGTTACTGACTTGGTTAACAGTTTGTAATGAAGTCAGTAACAGGTCAATACAAATGTGTAATGAAGTCTGTAACAAGTCAATAGACATTGGTAATAAGGTCAGTAACAAGTCAATAACCATTTGTAATGAAGTCTGTAACAGGTCAATACAGATTCATAATGAGGTCAGTAACCAGTCAATGCAAATTGGTAATGAAGTTATTAACAGATCAATACAGATTCATAATGAAGTCAGTAACAAAGTCCATCAGAAATTGTTACTGACTTGGTTAACAATTTGTAATGAAGTTGGTAACAGGTCAATACAAATATGTAATGAAGTCCACAACAAGTCAATAGACACTGGTAATAAGGTCAGTAACAAGTCAATACAAATTGGTATTGAAGTCTGTAACAGATCAATACACATTTATAATAAGGTCAGTAACAAGTCAATACAAATTGGTAATGAAGTCAGTAACAGGTCAATACAGATTCATAATGAAGTCAGTAACAAAGTCAATTACCAATTGTTAAACCTTTCTTGATTTAGTTTATGTAGCCATTCCTTGTTCGCTTGATGGGTATAGTTATTGCCTAATTTTTGTTTTTTCTACTCCCTTCAGGTACATGTTAAGTTCTCTGTTTTCTCTTCTTATTTTCCCTTGTTCTTTGGCTATTTCTTTAATCTCTTTTTTTGTTGTTTCCTATATTTCTCGGGGTGTTTTTCTTTGTTTTATTGTGGTGTGTTTTTTCATTTCTTTCTGCACATTTAATAGTTCTTTTTTGAGTATATTTCTGACATGGGGATGTTTTATTACTTTATTTAATCTTTTTATGCTGTGTCTGACATATGGCATGTTACTTCTGAGTATTTTGGTTTGTACAATGTTATGATCTGTTGGTAATCCTGTTTCTAATATCTCCCAATCAAGTGTTTCAGTTATATTGTCTTTTATTATGTATATTCTGTCGATTCTGCTTGTGCTTCCTGTTGTTTTCTAATAATAGGAGAATTTCCTTTTTTTGGGATTTTCTATTCTCCATCCATATAGTAGGTTCCACTTCTTCTTTATTTTTCTGAAGATTTTAACTAGTTCATTGTTATCTTCTTTCTTAGTGATTCTATCAATTGCATCTTCTACAAAGTTGAAGTCACCCATCAGTATGGGATTGTTCCAGTTTTGTATTTTGTTTATTTTTTCTTGCATTTCTGTCAAGAATTCTTTCTTTTGTTGTAGGCCATTTGGTGCATATAGGTTTAGGATGTCTAATTCTTGGTCTTCGCTCCATTTTATTTAAGTCTGGATAATCTGCCTGTTATTATAGCAGTATGTGTCCATTCTTTATTTGCAGTTAGGTCATTATTTAGAACAAACCCTACTCCTGCTGCATTTTGGTCATTTCCAATACTATTATTTATATAGGTTAACCTTGGGTTTGCATTCATTATTTCTTGTTCTTCTCCGGGTTTCATTTTTGTTTCTTGTATGGCTAGTATTGCTATTCTTTCTCTTCTTATCATTGTTGTTAAATTTTGATTTATGAAATTGGTTGTTTCGTCCTCTTATGTTTAGTGTGGCTATTTCTATAGTTTGTTTACAGCCTAGTTTCTTCTGTTTTTCATTTGCTTCAATTATTATGTTGGTTATTGATTTTGTATTCGTTTCTTCATTTCCTGCATTCATATTTATCTGGTGAACATTTGTGGTTAACCTTGTTTGGTTGTTGTTTTCGTTGTCTTTTTCTTGTGTGGTTCGTAAGTTTAATTCATAATCAAGGTGGTTCCAACCTATGGAAGAACTCCCCTGACGCTGACTCTCATTTTGTGTAGGCAAGGCCCAAGTCAGCGGGAGGCCATTACCTCCCAGGGATTTCATTCGAGGGTTTATACTGCTCTCCTCCAGGTGCAAGTTAGCAGGCTCCACCATTGCCCCTGTGTTACCATCTCATGTACCCAAACCACCCAAGGTGGCTTCTAAATTAATATTTTCTCTGTTCATCATTTAAGTTGTGTTGGTTGTGTTGGTCTTTCTATTTCTAACTTATGTTTCGGTCTATACTCTGAGTTGAAAGACCAATGATAATTTGGGAGCAAGTCCCTTCACTGGTAGTAGTACTTATGTAACATTTTAATTAAGGAAGCTTAGCTTCCTGCTTGGAGTCCCTGTAGGCCATTTCCAACACTAGCCCCACCTTTGTGCACCATGGGTATGCCTCGAAGATGTGGTGGTTTGAGTGGCACCCAAAGCAGTGTGGTGCCGCTCTGACCTCTAGCTGTGGAATATTGATTGCCCTGGGAGTGGTGAGTCCTTGAATACACTCTGGATGCCTCCATGCCTTTGCCTGCACCTTATCCGCATTCCTCACCACCACCAAGATTTCTCCCTTGTCGAGCCTGGGTCTTATGCCAGGCATGGTCAAGTTAATTTTGGTTCCAAGTAGTGCATTGTTGATTAGGTGGCTCTTTATTGTGGGGAGGTATTCAGTTCTAGCATTTAGGATGATGAATGCCCTGGTGAGATTGGGTGAACCCTGTAGTTCCCTGAAGACTATTAGCTGTCAGTGTCTATTGTTGTAAATGCTTTCCTGTTTTATTAGCCTTTTTTTTTGCTGCATAGTGGGCAGTCCAAAGAGGGTCCATGGATTTTTTTCTCCAAGGAGTCTCATTGTCAGCACCAGGAAGCGGTCCTTGTCACCTAGGATTTCCCTGATTGCTGCCTCCATTAGTTTCCTTTTGTTTATGCTAGGCCATTTACCAGCTGCTGCTATTAAGATGGGGTTGGGGCAACTTCGGATAAGTTCTTGAACTGTGCTGGCTCCACCCATTATTTCTCTAAATGGTTCATCGTGACTGTTGTAAAAGGCCTTGGGCCAGGGCAGCTCTCCTTCTGGTGCAGAGAGCAACCATTGCTTAGAGCGTTTATCCTGCTGCTCTGTGCTGTATTCAAAGATCACCTCCTCTTCCTGTTCTTCTGCTTCTGCTTCTTCTTGGAAGAACTGGTTGAAGTCTACTAGACTATTTGTGGGGAGGCAGGTTTTTTCTTTTTCCTTCTCTTTTTCCTTCCCCTTTTTGTGTTTCTTAGAACTAGTGGGTTCTTGGGTAGGGGGTGTGGTTGAACTGGTCACTGTGATCTGGGATTTGGTAGGGGATTTGGTTTCTACAGTGCATTTTCTTTTCTGGGATGATTTTGGGCTTGGCATATCTAGGTCAATGAGCAGGTCGTCTGATGTGTCAGTTGATGTATCAGTACTTGGAGATGATCATGGCTGTTTGGTTTGTAGTGAGTTAATCTATACAGTTGACTTTTTCTTACCATTCTACGGTTTTCTTTTGTTGGCATGAGCTTATCTTAACATGGCTCGCGCCTAGTGCTAATCTGTTCTTTATTCTAGTGATTAATTTACTAACATTTTTATCTATTTCTATGTGATTTGGGTTATTCCTTTGCCCATATTAGGTGGGAATAGCCCATTCTCTTTGAGTGGTCGTGGACCTCAGTATGGTTCTTGTTTTATAGTGTTATGTGTTGTCTCCTTGCCCATTGTCTAGATGGAGCATACACCTCTTATTAGGTTGTCTGTTTTGTTGCCTGTCCTATGTCAGGATTGGGGTCTCATTTATAGCTGTTTGGACTATTTTATTATTCTGAGATGTTATGGGTGGTCCTTAGATTCCCCAGTACAATCACGTACTCACTGTTTACTTTTGGTAGGATGATTTCCTACCTCCCTCACTTTTAGGTAGAGGTAGGCCTGGTGTAGTTTACTTGGCAGAGAGTGTTTATCTCGCCTTCCTCTCTTTAGGTAGAGGTAACCCTCTTGTTGTTTTGTGTTGGTTGTTTACTTTCGGTAAGGTGTTTCCTCGCCTGCCTCACTCTAGGTAGAGGTGACCCTAGTGTGGTTTACTTGTGTAGTTTACTGGTTGGTAAGCTTGTGGCTCTCCTTCCTCTCTTTAGGTAGAGGTGGCCCTGTGGTTTACTTGATGGTATCTGAGTGGTCCCTCACTATGAAGGTTCAGGTTCCATATTCCCTTCATTGATATGTCTATGGTTACAAAATTGTATTTGCTTGTTACTGACCTTATTACAAATGCATATTGACCTGTTACTGACTTTATTACCAGTCTGTATTGACTAGTACGCATGTGTACTGACTGGTTACAGACTTAATTACAAATTGTTACTGACCTGTTACTGAGCTTATTGCCAATTCATATTGACCCTGTTCCTGACATTATTACAGATTCTTACTGAGTTGCTACTTACCTTGCCTTATATTTGGATTGGCAGTGATGTGTTCAGTTGGTACTCAGTGCAGAGTCTCAACAGAAGGGGTGAACACTAAACCTACAACTGCAGGCATGCTCAGGGTGAGGGGATTTGCTTAGAGGGCCTCAGATTATCCTTTGGGGCATGGAGACTACGAAGAGGCTGGTATGGCAGTTTTAAATGTGCGCACTAGTTGTGTATGCTAATGGGAAGATATGTGCAATAGTGGAAAAGTGTGCAATGCAAAGGGGTAAAAATGTGCAGTGCAGAAAAAATGCGCAATGATGAGGGAGATGAAAGTGGGAGGTGTAGTGGCATGAGGACATCACTGGGATGTGCTGAAAGGGTGATGCACAGGTCAGGGGTGCAAATGGGATGAGAGCTCCATGGGTGGAAAAAGGTGCAAACAGTGCACAAAATGCAGCTATACAAAAAAAGGTGCAAATGGTGCACAAATGTGGCTATATGAAGGGTGCACTGCAAGAGTGCACAAATGAGGACAAAGGATGCAATGCAGGGACGAAACACAGCAATACGATGAGGGGATGCAAATGCAGCTATATGAAGGGCACACTACAAAGGTGCATGGACTGGATGCTGGTGCACAGACTATATGTGACACTGACTAAGCTATGAACTATGAGGGGGGGAAAGATCCTCTGGATTCTCTATCTGTCCGCCTACTATGTACAAATGGCTTATGTGATAAAAACAGTAAAATAAAGTGTAAAAATAGAAAGTGCCATGCGCTACCCACAAGTGCATCCATTCGCCCATCTAACCCGACCACACTATGCCACTGCCTCAGCCAATAAGATTTGCGCATGCTATAGCGCAATACCCAACTGTTCCAGTGTGATGCACTATTTTTGGTGCACTCTAGGTCCCATGCACTCTTCCCAATTAATCCACTTCGGTGTTATGCATCGCATGCTGTGCCTTAGTAATAATGATGTGATTGACCTGTGCCAGTTAACAGATAAGGCAATGCTGATTGGAAATGTGGAAGAACTATAAGGAGATGCTGTGTGAGGCCAAATAGCACCAAAGCACCAGGATTATGTGAAAGTGCCCAAGTGTGCATGGTCCAATGCCAAATAGGTGCAAAGAACCTTGATTATGTGAGAATGTGCAGTTCACTCGTGTTGGAATCATGGTGCGCCTCGCATAAATGTGCCAGTAAGCTGGAAGCCATGATGCGCAGTGCAATTGGTGCAGTGGATTGTCATGTGTGTGATAGGGATCATGCAATGAGTGCACAGCAGAGAATGTGAGTCACAGGTAAAGCATTAAAGGAGTGCATAAAGGCACATTGAGCGCACAATAACTGTGAAAGGCAGATAAGGAGTGTGGGGGGGCGCATGGAGGCAGTTTGAAGCATAACAGGGCGCATTTAGGGTGCACAACAGAAGGCAGCTATGGGGGATCCAAAGGTGCAGTAGAAATGTAAAAGGCGCACAAATGCACACAAATGTGCATGGAAGTGCACAAAGGCACACAAAGGCACACAAAAGTGCACAGAGGCACACTGGAGCGCACAAGAGTGCACTGGAGTGCATTGGAGTGCAGAAAGCAGACAAAGGCACACAGAAGTGCACTGGAGCACACAGGAGCAGACAAAGGTGCACTAAAGCAGACAAAAGTGCACGGAAGCACACTGGAGTGCACAGGAGCAGACAAAGGCACACAGAAGCACACAAAGGCACACAAAAGCAGACAAAAGCGCATAGAAGCACACAAAGGCACACAAAAGTGCACTGTGAAAAGTGAGTAGAAGATGTCCAAGCGGTGCACACAATCGCGAAAAATGCTGTAGTATGAGCACAGGGTGATAGGGAGCCATATCAGCGGTCTGTTTCATCTTGTTGTGCAAGTAAACCACGAGGTGCAAAAAGTACATTGTCCACTATATTGCAACCCAAAATTTTTGCACACCAAGTCCCCACCAAGTCAACCATGTAGGTTACATTTGTATTGACTTGGCACTGACCTTATTATCAATTTGTATTGATCTGTTACTGACTGTATTACCAATTTGTATCGACTTGTTACTGACTTCATTATGGATTTGTATTGACTTGTTACCGACTTCATTACCAATTGTTAATGAAGTCAGTAACAATTTGTGATTGACTTGTTACTGACTTCATTACCAATTTGTATTGACTTGCTACCTACCTTATTATGAATGCATACTGACCTTTTACTGAGTTCATTACCAATTCGTATTGACTTGTTACTGACCCGATTATGAATGTGTATTGATGTGTTATGGACTTCATTACCAGTTTGTATTGACTGGTTACTGACCTCGTTACAAATCTGTATTGACCTGTTACTGACTTCATTTACCAGTTGTTATTGCCTTGTTACTGACCTTATTACCAATTTGTATTGACCCTGTCCTGACATTATTACAAATTGCTACTGACTTGTTACTTACCTTCCCTTGTAGTAGGAAAGGTAGTCTGTTTGGTCATGTTAGGCAAGGAAACCATGAGGCATGAAAGTAGGTGTCCACTATATCGCACCCAGATTTTTTGCGCACCAAGTCCCCCCAAACTCAACCAGAACATAGCTAGTACTGTATATATGTATTGACAAGTTGAAAAATTGAAAAATTGTTACTGGCTTCATCACAAAATTGGATTTACCTTTTACAAACTCAATACCAATTGTATTGACTTGTTACTGACTTTATTACCAATGTCTATTGACTTGTTGAAGACTTCATTACAAATTGTTAACCAAGGAGGCTGCTTTGCTCTGTGATGAAAACTGACTCACAAATGTGGCATTTACTGCAGCCTTCTGCACTCCTACCACCACCCATGCACCCCACACCTGCAATTGAGCACTCCCTCATCCTAATCCCATCCCTATGTGCCAACCTGCCACATTGAGCTCCTACACCCCTGCTCCCATGAATGTCGATGCAGCCCATAGTCAAGCTCACAGGCTAGACCTCTGATATCGTTGTGGGGAAACCAGACACATGGCTCAAAATTGTCCCCACTGCCAAGACATCCATAAACCCACACCTCAGGGATGAGACAAGCTCCTCCAGGATCTGTTGGCACTGGGAGATGTTGAAGGCCTGGAGAAAGAGGAAGTTAAAGAGGAACAGGCAGAGGAACAGGATTTTTCTCCCCATGACAAGTGAACAGTATGCCCTCATTGCCTGTCCATAACCATTTTGAAGTTCTGTCTCAATGACAGAGGAGGAGTTGAAAGGGATTTTCTACATAATCATGTGTGTCATTATATGTTGAACCTAACCAGGAGCTAATTCACACTATGCAGGCTGCATTTGCCACATGTCGAGGATCCTTTGAGCCACTTGTCATGTTTTTTGGGATGACCAATAGTCCCCCAACCTTCTAAAATATGATGAACAACATTTTCAAGGACGTAATAGACAAAGGCATGGTAATAATATTCATTGATGACATTTTGATATTCATGGAGGATGAAGAAACCCATGAGGTGATAGTGGAGGAGGTATTGAGAAAATTTGCAGACAATGATTTATTCATTAAACCAGAGAAGTGTGTGTTTGGGGCAAGCGAGTTCAAGTTCTTGGGATTAATGATTGGTCCTGATGGAATCAAGATGGATCCTATCAAGGTACAGGCAATTGTTGATTGGCCTGTGCCCAACCATATCAAGGATGTTCAGGCTTTCTTGGGACTCACAAATTATTATCATCACTTTGTTCATAATTTTTCCAAAATTGCTGCACCCTTACACAACCTTATGTGAAAGGGAGTAGTGTGGAGATGGGGAGAACAACAGCAGACTGTATTTGAGGAGTTGAAGATGAAGTTTATGAAAGAGCCAATATTAGCCCCAGTAGATTTCATGCATCCCTTATGAGTGGAATCAGATGCATCTGACTTTGGTACTGGAGCAGTATTATCAATGTTATGTGAAGATGACAAATAGCATCCTTGTGCATATTTGTCTCAAAGGTTGAATGATGTGGAGAGAAATTATGATGTGCATGATAAAGAGATGTTGGGAATAATACAAGCATTGGAAGCATGGAGACATTATTTGGAGGGATGTATGCATCAGATTGAAATCTGGACAGACCATCAAAATCTGCAGTACTTCATGTCCACTAAAAAGCTTAACTGTCGACAAGTGCATTGGGCATTATTCCTATCGTGTTTTAATTTTCACTTAGTCCACAAAGTGGGAAGCTTGATGAGGAAAGCAGATGCATTATCCAGACGTACAGATTATAAAAGGGGAGTGGAGGAGGACAATAAAAATATTACCCTACTCAAACCTGAATGCTTTCATATTTGTGCTATGCATCAAGAGCATCTATTGGTGGATAGCTCAGAGATGGAAATGTTGTCTAAAATTAGGCATTGTTCAGAGATGGATGATGAAGTAGTGGAAGCTGTGAAAGCTTTGAGAGGAGAAAAGAAAGGTAATATTAAAGGAGATGAATAGGTTGAAGAACAAGGGTTAGTGTTGTTCAGAGGAAAGGTATATGTACTGAAGGATCAAGATTTACGAAGGGAGATTGTATGGTTACTTTATAATATGCCAGCTTTTGGACATCAAGGAAGGTGGAAGATGTTGGAGTTGGTGATGAGAAATTATTGGTGGCCCAGAATTTCAAAGTATGTGTTGGGGTATGTGGATGGGTGTGATATGTGCATGAGGGGAAAAAAATTTCCAGAAAAGCCTGCTGGGAAATTAATGCTGAACCCTATACCTACAGCACCCTGGTGAGATATATCTGTGGACTTTATCACAAGATTACCTGAAGCTGGAGGATACAATGCAATATTTGTAGTATGTGATCACTTCACAAAGGAAGTCCATATTATTCCTACCACTGCAGAAACCTCATCATTGGGCTTGGCATGCTGATAGGTCCATTGTGCATGCTAAGGTCTGGAAAAGATTCCCACTTGTATCGACACATTATGACATACTCTCCGAACTGCTACTAACACCGCAAAATCAACTTTGAATGTTTTCGAACTATTTCACACTATTTTAAACATTTTCAAACTATTTCACACTCTTTCAGATGACTTCAAACTATTTTGAACTATTTCATGACATTTTGCGACACTTCGAATGACTTCGCAGCATTTCGAATGATATCAGCTACCATATAGCTGTCTTGAAACACTTTCGATACATGCTGCACATCTGGGACAGGCCAATTCGCCACACATCGAGCACTACTGGACATGAGGAGAGACTACAAGAGACTTGGAATGCGATAAGTGCATTTTTATGTTTCATTGATATATTAAAGCAAAAGATAAGTACTTTTACTATGTGGAAACACTATATGTTTCATTATTTATCATTTTTAATTTGTTTCATGATCTACAAGTCCTCATTGTTTGATATATTGCCTCATGTTTTACACATGTTCTTATTTCCTTTTTAGTACTATCTCTTCAATTTGTATATAGACTTGTGTTAGTTACTTAGAATAAAAGAATACGAATGGGGAACAGAGCACAAGTTACCCTCTCACTCATTATCAGATTTAAGAGTCATTCTCTTGAGTCTTATCTTCACATCATATCTCTAAGTTCTGCGAAATATCATGAACGTCTTTGAAACTATTGTATTCACTCCTCGTTTTATCGCCCATTGCCTATCGCCATTTGAAAAACACTTCACATTTATTATACTTGCTCCTCAATATACCTCGAACCTCTTCAAACATATTCAAACTACTTTGCACATCTTTGAACTACTTCAAACTATTTTGCACACTTTCGAACTATTTTGCACACCTTCAAACATCTTTTGAACTATTTTGAACTTCTTTGGTATCAGCCATGATATTTAGTACCAACTTGCACCCTTCCTCTGACTCATGTTATACCATCCAAAGCCATTTAGTAGGTTTTGTTTGGGTTTCTGGGTTGAGTATCATCAACGCCTCTACCTAAATCAGGTATGGCAGTTACATGGATTACCTGATATGGTTATTTCCAATTGCAGATCCCAATTTGCTTCTGCATTTATGCAAGAGTTAAATAACATACTGGAGATTCAAACCAAGTTATCTATGGCATATCACCCACAAACAGATGGGCAGACAGAGAGAATAAATCAGGAGTTGGAGCAGTACCTATGCATGTTTGTCAATCACTGGCAAACTGAGTGGCCTGAATGGTTGGCAATTGCCAAATTTTCTCACAATAATAAATTCCATTCAGCTACTCGCATGGCACCCTTCTTTGCTAATTATGGGTATCATCCCAGAATGGGAGTAGAACCTCAAAAGGAAGTCAAGGTACAGTCAGTGGAGGACTTTGTATCAACAATGTGAAAGGTGCGGGAGGAAGCAGAGGTGGTATTGATAAAAGCATGTGATGATATGATGTGACACATGGATTGTACTTGAGCTGTTGCTCCAGAGTACAAAGTTGGTGACTTGGTATGGCTAAGTACCAAGGATCTGAATATTCCATGACCTTCAAAAAAGCTTACAGAAAAGCAGGTTGGCACATATCCGATTTCTAAACTAATTTCACCCAATGCAGTAGTGTTAAAATTACCTCAATCATTCAAGATTGATCCTGAAATTAACATTTTCCACTTATGCCCTTACTGCCCACCCACTATTCCTGGTCAACAAACTACTCCACAACCTCTAATAATGGTAGAAGGTGCTCCAGAGTATGTAGTGAAAGAGGTTTTATACTCACATCTTCGATGAAATAAATTGGAGTTCTTAATCAAGTGGAAGAATTACACTGATGAAAATAACTCATGGGAACCTGAAGAGAATTGTAAGTGAGCACATAATGCAATTGCCCAATTTTTTAAATGTAATCCAAATGCTCCATGTCGCATTGCTAGAATGGTATATGAGGGGATGAATTTCTGGCCTTACCAAATTTTCAAAGAGGGGACAGATACAATATTTTCTTGCCTGGAAGTCAAGGCATAAAAGGTGGGTAATGTTAAGAAACAGTCTCCCAGCATGCCTATTACACAATAATATTTTACTTTTACTTTATTTTATTTTATTTTATTTTATTTTATTTTATTTTATTACATCAAAATATGCTACCAAATGCCTACAAATGCTGTATTTGTCAGTGTGGGAATTTATATTTACACACATCAATATGTATGTGCATGTATGTGCATGTTGGTAGCAACATAGTACAATATATGTAACATAGTATATAAACCTTAAATATATGCCTGGGGGACCTCAGTTGAGTTCTCTTAGGTATTCCATCCACATTTGTAGTGTGAAAAGCCTATTTCATCTAACTCATCTAAAAATAACCCCTCGCATCAAATCCATCAAAACCCCCATCATGTGCATGCATCCCACTGCCATCTTGTAGGAGAGCCTGGATGGTCCAGCCAGCAGATTAGTGGGTGTCACCCTAACAATTTCCCCCTTAGGTCCAAGCCTATGAAGCATGTGAGGGTTCAAGGATCTGACTCATAAGCTGGGTCTGTGGTCAGAAAAGCCCCAATTTTCTGCCTTATACCAAACATGACTCCCCCTTCCCAATCCACTGCTGAATGGTTGGCTGCCCTCAAGGCCCAACAAGAGGAGCTAGTCTGGGAGGGACTATGGCTTGAGGAGGAAGTGCAACAGGAGGAGGAGGAACAATGGGTGGAGGAGGTGTGGCAGGCAGAGGCAGTGCAGAAGGCTGAAGAGTGAAAGAAGGTGGTGGCCACAAAGCGAGTAGCCAAGAGGAAGGCAGGAGACAGAGAAGAAGATGCAGAGGGGAGCAGGTCACCTGCCAAGAGGGCGAAGGGCAAGGGGCAGGTGAATGCAGAGTCTGAGGGGGTCATGCAGGTGGAGGCTGCATGGCCCTGCAAAAGGTAAGTGACCAGAACACTGATGCCAAGTACACTGCTGATGACCCTTCTATATGTTCTTGGCAGCACCTTGCATGCTTCCAGATGAATGCCCAGGGTCCGGCATGGGAGCCCTGCACCAGGGCCAAGCACAAGTGCAAGGAGGTGGTGTAGGAGAGGCAGGAGTCCCCAACAGATAAGGTGGGGGATGAGATGGCAGAGCTCCTGAGGGAGCTGACATTAGCCATCAAGGAGCTGAGGCAGTGATAGGTCCACTATGCACTTTAAGGTCTGGAGAACACTTCCAATCATATTGAGACATTATGACAGATGCTCCGAATTGCTACAAACACCATGAAATCAACTTTGAACCCTTTTCAAACTATTTTGAATGACTTCAAACAATTTCATGATACTTTGAATGCTTTTGAACTACTTCATACTACTTTGAATGACATCAGCCACCATATAGCTGTTTTGAAACCATTTCAACTTTCACTGTACATCTGGAATAAACCATTTTATCACATATCGAGCACCACTGGACATGAGGAGAGACGACAAGAGAGTTAGAATGCGATAAGTGCAGTTTTATGTTTCAATGATATATTGAAGCAATAGGACAAGAACTCTTACTATACTGGGACAATGTACATTTCATTTATTATTGTTTCTCATTTGTTTTATGTTTTACAATACCTTTATTTGCTGTGCATACTGCCTCATGTTTTCACATGTTACTGTTTCCTTTTTAGTAATATTTCTTCAAGTTGTATATAGATTTGTATAGTTACTTAGAATGACAGAAAGCGAAGGGGAACAGAGAAGAAGTTACCCTCTCCCATATTGTTTTATTTAAGAGCCGTTCTCTTGAGTCTTAGCCTTGCATCGTATCTCTAAGTTCTGCGAAATATCATGAACTTCTTTGAACTATCACTTTTGCTCCTCAATTTATCACACATCACCCATTGCCTCTCGAAAAACACTTTTTATCTGCTGTATTTGCTCCTCGACACCAGTCCAACACCTGCAACTCCCTTTGAACTTTTTTGAACTACTTTGTGCATCCTCGAACCTATTTCGAACTCATTCAAACAACTTTGTATGCTCCCACAAACTATTTGCAACATCTCTTACCATTTTGTGTCCCTAAACACAACCTTTGGATATCAGCGGTAATATTTAGTACCAACTCACACCCTTCCTCTAGCCTGTGTTATACTTCTTAAGCCTTTTAACACATTTTTGTTAGGTTTCCAGGTCGAGTATTATCAGTGGGAGATGCTGGAACTCCAGCTTGTGCACAAGGACATCCAGGATCTGTACGATCTGGATTGGGCTGAGGTGGGGGAAGGTGAGGAGGATGAGAAGGACAAGGACAAGAAAGAGGGAAGCTGGAGAGAAGGAGAGGTGGAGGCAGAGCTAGCAGGGCTAGCTGAGGAGGCAGCGGGAATCATCCATGTGGAGCCCATGGAGGGCAACAATGGGGAAGTGTAGAGGCCTGGTCAGAGAAATTTTGGTTAGTTATTTTTTCTTTTTAAATCAACAATTGTGTCTCATACTGCTGTCCAGTAATTAAGTTTGAAGTGGTCTGGGTTTGTCCAGGTAGCAGGTGTGGAAATCTGCAACCAACTCCTGAGCATGATCAAGCTCTGTGGCAGGAAGCCAAGACTTTTCTTCATTAGTCCCCTGGTATCCCTCCCAATGGACGAAGTAGAGTAACTTGCAATGGCAGTGGTTATTGATTTTTGAGTCCAGGATCTCCATGATTTCATATTCCAGTTCATTGTCAATAATGACTGGAGGGGGCAGAGGCTGAGTGCAATGAGGAATGGGGTTGGGGGTGTCTTCTTCCAGCTGTGAGATGTGGAAGACAGGGTGAACTGCCCAGAGATGGTCCAGAAGATGGAGGGTAACTGAGTGGGTGCCTGGGCAGGCAATGACTTCAAACAGGCCATAAAATCTCTCCAAAAGTTTCTTGGAAGGTCGAGTAGTGCATAGGTGTTCATCTTTGACATAGGTGTAGTCCCCAATATTGAAGTCAGGAGCGGGAGTCCAGCATTTGTCTGCTGGACCTTGATAATGCATCTGTGCTTTGGAGAGTTGTTTCCAGAGTTCCTGGTGGAATTCATCAAGGTCCACCACAAAGTTATGAGTGCCCTGATAAGCTAGCTTGCATTCGGGGAAGATGGTGATGTTTGGGTAGTAGCCCTTATTGGTGAAGAAGGGTGAAACTCTGGTGGAAGCCGATGGAGCATTGTTGTAAGTGGACCCCCTTAAGGACAACAGCTGAGACCAGTTGTCCTGCTGGTAATTGCAGAAAATTTGGAGGTATTGTGCAAGGGTTTGATTAAGGCATTCAGTTTGTCCATCGCCTTCTTGGTGATAACCCGAAGTTAAGTGAAGCTTCATGTCCAGGGCTTGACCAAGAGACCAGAAAAAGTGGGAGATGAACTTGGATCCCCAGTTGCAAGTGACGTGTGATGAAACTCTGTGCTTGGAGAAGATGTGCATGATGAACAAGTTGGCAAGTTCCTGGGCTGTGATTTCATTGACTGTGGGAATAAAGATGCCTTGCTTGAAGAGTCAGTCTAGAATGACCAGGATGGCAGTGTGGCCATCGCAGTCCGGTAGCTGTTCAATGAAGTCCATTGAGATCGAGTCCCAAGGACATTCCAGGACTGGGAGTTGTTTCAGGAACCCATAGGGTTTGTGTTGGGGTGACTTGGAGCATTTGCATGTAGTGCACGATTTCCAGAAGTCTTGAATGAAGGTCTGTAAGTTGGGCCAAACATAATCATGTCAGACAAGTTGTAGAGTTTTGTTTTGTATGAAATGACCAGAAAGGATATGGTCATGTTTGTACTGCAGGACTTTGAGGTAGAGATCTGCTACATCTGGGACATAAATCTGGTCGAAGTGGGCAGAGGAGTCCACTGTCATCTACAGTCCAATCAGGAGCGGAGTGTTAGGAAACAGTCTCCTAACATGCCTATTACCTAATACTATTTTTATTTTATTTTATTTTATTTTATTTCATTTTATTTCACCAAAATACACTACAAAATGCCTATATACACATTATTTATCTGCGTGGGAATTCTTTATTTACATGCATCAATATGTATGCGCATGTGTGCACGCATCCGTAATAACATACTACAATATGTGTAACATAGTATATAACCCTAAAATAAATACTAGGAGACCTCAGTTGAGTTCTCTTAGGTATTCCATCCACATTAGTGGTGCGAAAGGACTAATTCAGCCAACTGTTCCATTTTTAATCCCTCGCATCAAAACCATCAATCCCCCCATCACGCGCGCGCGCCCCGCCACCTTCTTGTAGGAGAACCCGCACAGTCCAGCTAGCAGATTAGTGGGTGTCGCCCTAACAGAAGAACTCAACTACCCTATCAGTGCGCCTTCTCTTACTCATGCGCATACATCATTTGTCTCAGTGCGCCACATCCGCTTACACATCATTTCGGCAAGAGCCGGAATTAATTGTATATACATATTTACCTTTGCTTTTGTAAGCCGACGCCAGGCCTCACCTTACATTGCGACTGCCAGTGATCGAAAGGCAGCGCTCATCATTAGGACAGCTGCAACCAGACGTCTGATTGGATCTGGTTTAGCTAAGATTTACATTACTCTATTTGGATGACTATTTTAGGTAGTTACTAGCCAAATTCAGTAATAGCCCCAAGATCAGGCACTGTTGGAAGGGTTATTGATCCGAAGTGCCCAATAGCCGAAATCACATGTTTTGTACCCGAAATAGCGAGGTCACGTGACTCGAAATTTTACGAAAGAATTCCACAGCCGAATCTCTACACAGCCAAAGAAGTGACTCATCACAGATTACATAATTATGTCAGAACAAGCAGCTTCGAATCCTGGACACAATCCTGTTCCCACACCCATTCTTGAAGCCAAAATTGATGCTCTAACAGCACAAATGTCTTAATTAGTGTCAGTATTAGCAGCATCCCAGCCCAAACAAGTACAAACAAATGCGGAAACATTAGAAGATAAAGATGATGAGATGGAGAAGATGGTGGAGTGGATGTCTCAGGAGGGTGAGCATGCAGAGGAGGGATCTGAGAGTGGAAAAATGTGTTTACCTAAATATGCACCCCCGCAAATATTTGATGGTACCATGGAGAACACAAAATGCTTCATCAGCTCTATAGTATTGTATATTCATGGGAGAAAGCCCGAATTTCATACGACCGAGTCTAGAATTATGTTGCTCTCTCATACATCCAGGGAGGGAAAGCACAGTTCTGGAGAAACAAAGCCATTAATCAAATTGCCACAGGATATAAACTGTTTGCAAGCTTCAGGGAATTTTTGGAGAGCTTGAAGGCACAGTTTGGAGACCCTAACCCAAAGGCGACAGCGAATGCAAAATTAAAAACTATGCGCCAAGGTTCTCTGACTGCAGATGAATTTATGTTGCAGTTTAAAGCAGAAGCATCACAGACCGATATGGGAGAAGCAGCGTTAGTAGAATATTTTGAAGGCAGGATTAAATCCCTCATTATTCAAGTCTATCTATCGACTACCTTCTATGCCGGAGAGGTTGGATGAGTGGTATAATTGGGCAATGCATCTTGATCGGCAATATCGACAGGAACAGGCAGAATCTAAATTGATGTATGGGAATGCCAGATTTGGGAAGTCATCAGGAGGAAAGTCCGAGAAAGGAAGGACACTTCAGGTACAAGCTCCGAGGGCACAGCCACTGGCCATGGCAGTGACACCTATTGTTAAGAAGTCAGCAGCATCGACGGATGCAATGGATGTTGATTGAGTAGGGAGATGAGCTCCACTTAAATGTTTTAATTGTGGGCAATTAGGGCATATGGCTCAGAAAAGGAAGATCAGGGAAGCGACAATCGAGGAAGTGAAGTTGGAGGAAGATAAGCAGAAGAATTTTGTGGAAGAGTCCCAGTGAAGTTTTCCCCATTGGTGACCCAGAATCAATATAATGTATTAGTATCTGAGGAAACTGAGAGTGAACCCGAAAGAGAAATTGAGGAGTATGACCATCATCATTTATCTGACAAAGAAAAATGCCCAGTCTTATTTCCGAAGACCCCTAAATTCTTTATTCACTCAGTGCAGATAGAACCCGAAATCAGCTTGATAGTAGGATTGAAGACAGTGGACATGCATGCAGCAATTAATGTGGAGGCATTGCTTGACAGTGGTGCTACTGGATTATTTATTAATCGATCTTTAATTACTGGAAATGGTATTCGCACATGTAAACCACCGCAACCTATAATGGTGTACAATATTGATGGTATGATCAATCGTGGAGGAACTATTAAGGAGGAAGTGACGATGATATTGAAGTATCAGGATCATCAGGAGCGAGCTGTATTTGAAGTGTGCGACCTTGGGGAAAACCAATCTGATAATTGGATGTCCGTGGTTATGAAAACATAATCTGGAAATTGATTGGAAAACTGGGAAGGTACACATGACTCATTGTCCTAAAGAATGTAATGTGTATGGGAGAAAAGTTAAAAAGGAGAAGAAAGAAAAGAAAGAGAAGGAACGTCCAAGGAAGTATTCTGTTACGATGGAGGAAGTGGAGGATGAAGATATGCCAAACGGGGAAGTTCCAATTATGACAAGTAAAGAAGAACAAAAGCAGATTTTTAGGGAAATTCGTGGAGGACAGTGATGGGATAAAAATGTGGAGAAAGTGGAGAAGCCAGTGGAGGAGTGGGTGCCAAAAGCCTACCATAAATATTTGTCAGTTTTTCAGAAGAAGAAATCAGAGCAGATGCCAGTGCAAAAGCCATGGGATCATGCTATTGAGATGAAGCTGGGATTTGTGCCAAAGAAGTCAAAAGTCTATCCGTTATCTCCGAAGGAACAAGAAGAAGTGGATGCATTCCTTAATGAACAGTTACGCAAGGGATACATACGACCTTCGAAATCACCGCAGACATCACCAGTATTCTTTGTACCAAAAAAAGATCACAGGAAGAGGATGTGTACAGATTATAGGTATTTGAATGATTGGACAGTGAAGAATGCGTACCCTTTGCCATTCATCTCAGAGATAATTGACAAAGTAGGAAAGGCCAAGGTCTTTACAAAATTGGATTTACGCTGGGGGTACAACAATGTATGAATAAAAAAAGGAGATGAGTGGAAAGCAGCATTTGCCACGCATCGAGGATCCTTTGAGCTGCTAGTCATGTTTTTTTGGGATGACCAATAGTCCCCCAACTTTCCAAAACATGATGAACGATATTTTCAAGGATGTGATGGACAAAGGCATGGTAATAATATTTATTGATGACATTTTGATATTCATGGAGAATGAAGAAAATCATGAGGCGATTGTGCAGGAGGTGTTGAAGAGGTTGGCAGAGAATGATTTATTCGTTAAACTGGAGAAGTGTGTATTTGGAGCAAGCGAGTTCAAGTTCTTGGGATTAAAGATTGGTCCTGATGGAATCAAGATGGATCCTATCAAGGTACAGGCAATTGTTGATTGGCCCATGCCTACCCATATCAAGGAAGTTCAAGCTTTCTTGGAACTCGCCAATTTTTATCATCACTTTGTTCCTAATTTTTCCAAAATTGCCGCACCATTACACAACCTTACATGAAAGGGAGTAGTGTGGAGATGGGGAGATGGGGAGAACAACAGCAGACAGCATTTGAGGAGTTGAAGAGGAAGTTTGTGGAAGAGCCAATATTGGTCCCAGTAGATTTCACACGTCCCTTACGAGTGGAATCAGATCCATCAGACTTTGCTACTGGAGCCATATTATCAATGCTATGTGAAGATGACAAATGGCATCCTTGTGCATATTTATCTAAAGGGTTGAATGATGTGGAGAGGAATTATGATGTGCATGATAAAGAGATGTTGGGAATTATACGAGCTTTGGAAGCATGGAGACATTATTTGGAGGGATGTATGCATCAGATTGAAATCTGGACAGACCATCAAAATCTGCAATATTTCATGTCCACTAAAAAGCTTAACCGTCGACAAGCACGTTGGGCATTATTCCTATCGCACTTTAATTTTCACTTGGTCCACAAAGTGGGAAGCTTGATGAGGAAAGCAGATGCATTATCCAGATGTACAGATTATAAAAGGGGAGTGGAGGAGGACAATAAAAATATTACCCTACTCAAACCTGAATACTTTCATATTTGTGCTATGCATCAAGGACATTTATTGGTGAATAGCTCAGAGACGGAAATGTTGTCTAAAATCAGGCAATGTTCAGAGATGGATGATGAAGTGGTGGAAGCTGTGAAAGCTTTGAGGGGGGAGAAGAAAGGTAATATTAAAGGAGATGAATGGGTTGAAGAACAAGGGTTAGTGTTCATCAGAGGAAAGGTGTATGTACCGAAGGATCAAGATTTACAAAGGGAGATTGTACAGTTACATCATAACATGCCAGCTGCTGGACATCCAGAAAGGTGGAAGACATTGTAGTTGGTGATGAGAAATTATTGGTGGCCCAGAATTTCAAAGTATGTGTTGGGGTATGTGGATGGGTGTGACAAGTGCATGAGGGGAAAGAAATTTCCAGAAAAGCCTGCTGGGAAATTAATGCCGAACCCTATACCTAAAGTGCCATGGCGAGATATATCTGTGGACTTTATCACAGGATTACCTGAAGCTGAAGGATACAATGCAATATTTGTAGTATGCGACCGCTTCACAAAGAAAGTCCATATTATTCCTACTACTGCAGAAACCTCATCATTGGGCTTGGCATGCCTCTATCTAAATCAGGTATGGTGGTTACATGGATTACCTGATATGGTTATCTCCGATCGTGGATCACAATTTGCTTCTGCATTTATGCGAGAGTTAAATAACATATTGGGTATTCAAACCAAATTATCTATGGCATATCACCCACAAACCGATGGGCAGACAGAGAAAATGAATCAGGAGTTGGAGCAGTACCTACGCACGTTTGTCAATCACCGACAAACTGACTGGCCTGAATGGTTGGCAATTGCAGAATTTTCCCACAATAATAAATTCCATTCAGCTACTCGCATGTCACCCTTCTTTGCTAATTATGGTTATCATCCCAGAATGGGAGTAGAACCTTGAAGGGAAGTCAAGGTACAATCAGTGGAGGACTTTGTGTCAAAAATGCAAAAGGTGCAGGAGGAAGCAGAGGCAGCGTTGATGAAAGCACGTGATGATATGATGCGACATGCGGATTGTACTCAAGCTGTTGCTCCAGAGTATAAAGTTGGTGACTTGGTATGGCTAAGTACCAAGGATCTGAATATTCCACGACCTTCAAGAAAGCTTATGGAGAAGCAAGCTGGCCCATATCCGATTTCTAAAATAATTTCACCCAATGCGGTAGTGTTAAAATTACCTCAGTCATTTAAGATTGATCCTGAAATTAACATTTCCCCTTTATGCCCTTACTGCCCACCCACTATTCCCGGTCAACAAACTACTCCACAGCCTCCAATAATGGTAGAAGGTACTCCAGAATATATTGTGGAAGAGGTTTTGGACTCTCGTCTTCGACGAAATAAATTGGAGTTCTTAATCAAGTGGAAGAACTACACTGATGAAAATAATTCATGGGAGCCAGAAGAGAATGGTAAGCGAGCATGTAAATCAATCGCCCAATTCTTTAAACGTAATCCAAATGCTCCACATCGCATTGCTAGAATGGTGTATGAGGGGATGAATTTCCGGCCTTACCAAAATTTCACAGAGGGGACAGATACAATATTTTCTCACCTGGAAGTCGAGGCATAAAAGGGGGGTAATGTTAGGAAACAGTTTCCTAACATGCCTATTACCTAATACTATTTTTATTTTATTTTATTTTATTTTATTTCATTTTATTTCACCAAAATACACTACAAAATGCCTATATACACATTATTTGTCAGCATGGGAATTCTTTATTTACACGCATCAATATGTATGTGCATATACGCACATGTGCGCACATGTTTGCATGCATCCATAATAACATACTACAATATGTGTAACATAGTATATAACCCTAAAATAAATACTAGGAGACCTCAGTTGAGTTCTCTTAGGTATTCCATCCACATTAGGGGTGCAAAAGGCCTAATTCAGCCAACTGTTCTATTTTTAACCCCTCACATCAAGACCATCAATCCCCCCATCATGCGCGCGCCCCCCACTGCCTTCTTGTAGGAGAACCCGCACAGTCCAGCTAGCAGATTAGTGGGTGTCGCCCTAACACGGAGGGGTTTGGGAGATGGGCAGATGAGATGGGGTCGAGGGTAAAGGAGGATCGGATGTTATTGTGGAGCTTTTTGATGTCCATAAGGACTGCTTGTCAGATGACTGAGGTCACCATTTCCCCCTTCGCAGTAGACATCCCAACATCTAGTGAGTGCATCGGGTTTTGCCCCCAGTTTCCCAGGGCAGAAGTGGATGACTAAGTTGAACTGTGAGAGGTACTCCAACCATCTAACTTGGCAGCAGGTGAGGAGCTTGGTGGTGCTGAAGTACTCCAGGTTTTTGTGATCAGTGACCACATCAATCAGGTTTCTGAAGCTCTCCAGATAATGTTGCCAATATTTGAGTGCCTTGAAGATGGCCAGGAGCTCTTTGTCATGGGTGTCGTAGTTTAGCTTGGTGGAATTGAAGGAGGGGGAGTGGAAAGCAATAGGTTGAATGTCACCATCAGGGGTGTAAGTGGAAAGGATTGCTACCAGGGCCTAGTCGGAGGTGTCCATTTCAAGGACTAGGCAGAAATCTGGTACCCACTGAGAGAAGACTGGAGCATAGGTGAATTCTTCCTTAAGCCTGTCAAAGGCTTCTTGGCACTTTATGTTGAAGTCCCAGGGAAAGTTCTTCTGTGTCAAGAGGGTAAGAGGGACGATAATGTCAGAGTAACCATGAATAAACCTGCAGTAAAAGGTGCAGAATCCAAGGAAAGACTGGATATCCTTGACTTTCTGGGGTACTGGCCAGTCCAGGATGGTCTTTACTTTGTCCTTGGACATCCAGAGTCCATTTAGTGACAAGATGAACCCAAGATATTCAACTGTACTTTTGTGGAACTCACTTTTCTGTAAAGAGGCATAAAGTCCATGTTTCTGGAGTCTCCAGAGGACTTCTTTAATGTGAGCCTTGTGTTTTGTCATGTTGTCAGAAGAAATGAGGATATCATGGAGATAGGTGATGATGCAGACATCAAGCATGTTGCTGAAGATGTCATTCATGAGGTGCTGGAAGGCCACGGGTGCATTGGTGAGGCTGAAGGGAACCACCAGCCACTCAAAGGACCCATAGCAGGTCTGGAATGTCATATCTTCCATTCATCACTATTGGTGATGCATGCCAAATGGTAAGCATGTCGGAGGTCGATCTTAGTGAAGATGTGGGATTTGTGGGGTGCATCAAGGAGGTCAGAAATTAGTGAGAGCGGGTAGTGGTCCTTTTTTAAGATGTGGTTGAGGTCCTGGTAGTCGACCAAAGCCAGAGCATACCATCCTTCTTCTTGACAAAGAGTATAGGAGCACCATGACTTGGAGCATCGGATTAAGCTGGAACAAATGTTCTCTTTGATGAACACTTGCAGGGCCTCAAGTTCAGATGGGAAGAGGGAGTACATACAACCCAGAGGTGGAGGCACATTATCTTCCATCTCTATCTTTAGGTCATAAAAGCGGTGTGGAGAAAGGGTGTTTGCCTTCTGTTTGTTGAGGATGTCAATGAACTTGTGATATTCTTCAGGGATATCTGAAAGATCCACCAGATTTCTGTTGACAGCTGAGGATTTGGCTGTGAGGCCTTCTGGGGAAAAGATCATCTAAAAGGCAATAGTCCTAGGAAGCTTGCTAGCATGCATGTATGCAGCAGCATTTATAAATGAGATTGCAGGAGATGTGCAGGTATCCACTGGAATGTTCAGAGGTCACTCGGAAGTCAGAGGGTCAGAAGACATCAGGGGTATCAGATCTCTATGATCCGTGGAGTGGAAAGTTATTTGGCTGGAAGACCAGTCAATCAACAGATTGTATTGCTTCAGCCAGTTGTGACCAAGGACTGCAGAGCAGGAAGAGTCAAGCAGGGTTAGATAAAATGTCAGATTGAACACTTCACCAGATGGAAAAGTGACTGGGAGCTTTGCGACTTGCATGATGACGGAGTTGCAAGTTCCACCAAAGAGTCGGAGTCCATTCAGTAAAATGGTTTCCATGCTGACATGATTTTCCAGCATGAAAGTGGAGTCGATAAAACAGTGGGAGGAGCCAGAGTCGATAAGGGTACAGATTGGTATGGAGTTGTCAGAAACAGTTAGGAGGATGGTCAGGGAAAGAGAAGACACATTGAGGTGATCATAGGCAGCCAGCTGGGAAGGTCAATGCAACCCTCAGCCCCATTGGCATTTTCCTGAGGGTTGCAGACTATTTTTTTGAGTCTGCAGAATCCAGCATGGATTTGGAGACTGCAGCTGCATGGCTTTCATGGCTTTGGACTTGCCACAATTGCCAGCCAGGTGTCCTTCTTCACCACAATAGAGGCAAATACCTTCCTTCATCCAGCGCTCCCATTCTTCTCCAGTTAGTTTGCTGTTCTTCCCCAACTTGTCAGAGATAAAGTCCTTCAGCTTGTTACTCTTGGGTCCAGAGGAGGCACCAGTCAAGGGTTGATTACTGCGATTAGAGTTGGATGGATTCTGGGGTTTAGACTAATTATTAGAGTTACAGCCAGAATTGGAATTGGAATTTGGGGAACCCTTGAAGTCCTTCTTCCTGTAATTTGGAGGAGTTCCAGAGGTCTTGGCATGGAGGCAATTCTTTTCTTCCTGCATCCAGTAAATGTTGTCAGCATCTTGGGCCTTGAGCTGCAAGGCTGTGAGGGTATCAGGCTTTCTGCCCTGCAAAACTTCTATGTAGAGACAGAGCAGAAGTCTGCAGAAGTACCAGTCATGAAGAGTGGCTTCATTCCAATCGACCTGGGAGGCTAGTTCCCAAAAGTCCACATTATACTTGACTATATAACCTCCTTTCTTTATAGTGAGCTCAGAAAGAGCCTTCTCAGCATCCCCCAGAGGGTCATGAGGGCCAACATTGCTCTCTAGCTCCCCGAGGAATACCTCAAAGTTCCACATCCAGTGGGCAGAATCTGTCGAATCATTGAGGCCAGGTTCAAACCAGCTGAGCACTGATCCCTTTAGATAAGAGATGATGAACAAGATCTTCCTTTCATCAGAAGCAAAGATGTGAGGGCAATCTCCGAAATGGAGATTGCAAGCAACTAGGAAGTCCCAAAGCTTCTGGGGGTTGGAACAGTCGAATGTGTCAAGTTCCCTGACTTTGATCTTCTTGGGCTTTGGGGCTTGGTTCTGGCAGAGAGTGCAGAGACTGTCTGAAAGGTTGAACAGGGCATCAACAAATCTGTTGTCCAGATCTGGGTTTCCACCTAAAGGAGGTTGATCTCCAGAGTCATCAGGATCAGGGTCATCCCTGGGGCCATCAGGTCCACTAGGGTCATCAGGTCCACTAGGGTCATCAGGTCCACTAGGGTCATCAGGTCCACTAGGGTCATCAGGTCCACTAGGGTCATCAGGTCCACTAGGGTCATCAGGTCCACTAGGGTCATCAGGTCCACTAGAAAGTCTGTCCTCTTTACCTGTAGCTTCCTTATCAGTAGGGTTCAGTTGCCTGTCATCCCCACATAGTTGAGTGGAGTCAAAATTTGAGGGGGTTCCAAAGGCAAGTGCATAGACATGACGTTGATGCTAACAGATGGTGCACCAGAGCTGACTCATCAGAACTGAGAAGGTGATTCTGTGTGGGATATATAATAAGGTTCAGAATGGTGTAGGTTGACAAGAGAAGTGTGAGTTTGCAAATACTGTTAAGATTCAAGATTGCTACTACCAAGGTTGGGACTTGGTCAGGAATATACTAGACTTTCAGTCAAATCTGGTCATCGGTGGTCAGAAGTGTTCGGGGGTTCCACGCAGAATCCACCAGGCTGTAGCGTGCCAGGTGAAAAGGGGCCAGAGAGGACTTGGCTTCAACTTATAAGAAGTTGTGCCCTTCTCCTCATCAGCTGTCCAATTTCAACTGGGAAGCATGCAGGTGTCTGGCAGGTTTCTGAATGGAGAGCAAACGTAGAATAAAGCAGAGGTTTATGGAGAGAATAAGTTGAGAGGAGTCAAAATATTTAAGGCTTGGTTCAGGAATGAGTTGAGGATGATTAAGAGGATGTTATTAGGCAAGGATGATACAAGGATAACTGCAAATACAAGTATAAGCACAAGTACAAGTACAAGTAATTTGCAAACTGGAAACTAAGGCTAAGCTATGGGCACTTAAATAACTAGGGCTGGAAGAATAATGGGTAATGCAGAAGTTTACTAATGGGTCTTGGTAAGTGTCCATGACCAGAATTGGTAAGATTGTATTAGGATTAAAGTGAGCAAGCAAATGATTACTAAGGAACGTGATGACTTGTCTGATGACTCAAAGGTGCTGCAGCCGGGATGCCGACAGACAAGTTCAGAAAGGAATCAGAAAAGTGTTCAGAGAAGATTGGGAATCTGATCAGGTGAGTCAGGTCTTGACAAATTTCAAGACTTGGTGGACATGGCGAGGTATGGGAGTGGGTTGCCCATGGTGGTGAAGTTTCATTGAGGTCTTAATTGGGAAATTCAAGACCAGATTGCACAGATGTTGGAAGGACACCTAGCAGACAATGATATAAATGCGTGGTATGAGGCTGCTTCGCTCTGCAACAAGAACTGACTCACAAATGTGGCATTTACTGTGGCCTTCCACACTCCTACCACCACCCATGCACCCCACACCTTCAATTGAGCACTCTCTCATCCTAATCCCATCTTTATGTGCCAACTCACCACATTGAGCTCCAACACCCCTGCTCCCATGGATGTCGATGCAGCCCATAGTTGAGCTTGCAGGCTAGACCTCTGCTATCATTGTGGGGAAACCAGACACATGGCTCAAAATTGTCCCCACTGCCAAGACATCCATAAACTCACATCTGAGGGATGAGACAAGCTTCTGCAGGACCTGTTGGCACTGGCAGATGTTGAAGGCCTGGAGAAAGAGGAAGTTAAAGAGGAAGAGACAGAGAAACAGGATTTTTCTGCCAGCAACAAGTGAACAGTATGCCCTCATTGCCTGTCCATAGCCACTTTGAAGTTCTGTCTGTTGATTCACTAGAGGATGAATTTTATTCCATGACTGTTCCTTCTCCAGACCCCTCTGAAGTGGCTAAAGATGTACCTACCCCTTCCTCCCCTTCCCCCCCTCTACCCAGACTGAAATCTTGGGTGCATAAGCTACCACGCAAGTATGTATATGACTTACAACCAAGCCATTCACCAACCCCACAACCCATCCTATTATGACAGGACTTAGCTATGGATCCCAATCCTAGGCCCAACCCTGGGCAAATAGGTCCAACCCTACTGTCAATCCTACAGATCCTCATAACCCTAACAATTTTTCATGTCTGCATAACTGTTAGATGGTTTGATGATGGTGGTTCAAATTAACCAGGTGTGTACTGATCCCATTAATTTTCATCACTTTCAATCCCAGTGAATATACCAAATCAGGATATTGAGCTATAAATAGCTGACCATACATTTGCTCTGCATGTAGTAATACAGTACAACTCCTTTCATAGCTTCATGGTGCTTGCTTTTCATACAATAGATACCCTGTTACAACTTCGCTGTTCAATAATGTTTGACCAGTGCATTTAATAACAACTGTGCTGTTCAATAACATTCGACCAGCACATTTAATAACAACTGCACTGTGCAATAACTGTTGCATTTAATAAGGTCATAAATAAGTGTACCATTCAATAATGTTTGACTAACACATTTTATATAACTGCACCATTCAATATCTAATCCCATCTTATATTTTATGTGCTGGTCGATACCACCCGAACAGCACACTGCAAGGCTGCTTGGACTCATACATGGTTGTGCTTAGCATACTCTGTCACTTATATGCAACATGACTTATTTTGGCCCACACAGGCTTCTTTCGGACAGTGCACTTTTCTGCTGGATTTCTTAGCCCATACCCTGCCCATACCCTCATCCATGCATTAAAGATAGTATAGAATACACCTCCCTAATGCTAACCCTAAATACAAATGGAATACATCACTTAGCAATGGTTACCTGCCAGTGTCAGAAGAAACACTGAATTTTCTTGGACCTAGTAACCAGTAACTTACTACCCACCAGCTTCACCAAAATATGGACTCTTTTCACTGTGCAGGTCCTAGACCATTTTCGGCTATGTAATCTGGAATTAAAGGCATCAGCCTATCAGTTTTACCAGTGGATTTGGTGCATAACATTGCCGATGAGGCCTGCCAAAGTGGTCAATCTCTACCATGAGCTTCAGCGCATGTCCTGCTTATGGCATTGGATGAAAAGATTGAAGTGGGCGGGGTATGGACACAATCAAAAATATTCTTTGAATCCCAAACCAGGATCACTTGCCAATTTTTGTCTGGCCTGTCCTCAAGTCGGCATAAATATATTGGAAGATTGGAAGGACGATGTAAACCAGTGAGTGACTAAATACTTACACCGGTATCTAAAACGATTGTGTTGAAATCAGATTTGTTTTTAAATGCATATTCGTGGCCGATGGCAACTTCAAAGCTGATCATGTTCAGCAGAAAAATGCTGATGATGATATGTGGCTATGGAATGGAGGTGGGATGGCTCCAAATCAAGCTGAATATGAGCAGTTCCTCCAAGCCACCATAGCATTATTAATGGTAGGTACTGTTCCCTGCCGATGACCAATGCCAATGCCAATGCCGGTCTGATCATGACCCAGTTTTCCAGAAGGCTCCTTGTGAAAACAAATTCCTAGCCCTTGTGAATGCTTTTCTGGCATCAAAGGCATGTAATAGGACTGGACTGGCAGCCATTGCATGTGCGTGGCATGGCTGCTATGTACCCAACGCATTGGTAGACTTGTTCCGTGGAAAACAGCAAAAGAATGTTGACTTTGCTTTCCTTCAAGTGCTGAAGATCACCAGGGTTGACCCTCAACAGGGAGTCATGCTCATTTACGACATTGTCTGCCAGTACATCATCCACATTCGGGACTGTATTGGTGCCCATTTGCCAGCTGGCCTGACCGTTGACAAGGCCATTGGGCTTTTGCATGTTCATGGCCACAAGGATGAATGCTTTTTTTGCTATGCTCCGTCCTTCATTCCTGGGTCAGGCATTGTAGCAGGAGAAATGTTATGAATGGGGGAATCAAATTTCTTTTCTATTGTTTCTATTGTCTTCTACTGTCTTCTCAAAGTATGCTCCCACCTTATTGTTCCTGTCGACACTTACCCACTATTGTTCTTACTATCCTCGTTTCTCTCGCTATTGTGGTAGTCCATGGATGCTGTCATGCTTTTGTTATATTATTGTTCTTATGCATTTGGATACAATTCTGTATTGGTATTTAGACCCAATGAAAGGACCAGTCAAGCTCAGCTTGACCTGGTCCATTCTACGTTCCTAATGAATTGTGAATAAGTCATCCTTGACGCTGTTGCTTACGAGCTTCAGTGACTCTCTGAACTATCTCTGATCGATATCGACACTTACGAGCATCGACTGATTTTAGGAACTTTGACTTTAACAAGAAATACTTGAGTCTCTGTGGTCATCACTGAATTCCATTTCCCCAACAGTCAGAACAGTGACCTTGGCACATTGGGCAGGAATGCTTGATGATCATGCTACAGATTCAAATCACAAAAAAATGCTCGGCATGACAGTTAGACTGTGCTCACAATCTCAAGAAGCCCTGGAGGTCTCTACATGACTTGGCCAGCATGTTGAATTAAATCTGCACGTGGCACCTATTCTGTGCCTCAGTGTAAACACATATATATGTAAATACATGTATACAAATATGTCATAACAACATGTGGACAGGAACCATGTGGTACACCACCCTTTTCTCCACCCCACTGAGCCTCACCTGACCTGAGCCTCATGTGACCATGTGGGCTCTCTAGGTATATAAGTACGCTATACCTCTACCTAGTAATACAGAGTTCTACGCCCTCTAACCTAAGTTACTTAGCATACTAACCAACTCAACAGGTAAGTAGTAAGATCTGTTAGCACTCTACACTGTGCATAGCGTGCTGCTCAACAGGTTATGGGCCCTGTGGGTGACATTGCACAGCTATGATCTCCTTGGAGCTCTAGTTGGAAGGAGTTGTACTGTAGCCCCTCGGGGGTCCAACTCACACGTTGTGCACAGGTCTTACTACCAATGTGCTTCACTGCGCTGAGCACCTTGTTGCTTTTGTGATGGGGTTAGCCTCCCTCTGACATGACATCATGGAGCAATGATGCGCCCTTTTGGTGCTCATCATGTGCTAAACAAAAGTACTCTGATGGTGATAGGTCCACTGCCCGCTCTAAGGTCTGAGCAAAGTTTCCAATTGTATTGACACACTATGACAGACCTTCCGAACCACTACAAACATTACGAAATTGACTTCGAACTATTTTCGACTTATTTCGCACTATTTCGGATGACTTCGAACTGTTTCGAACGCTTTCAAACCATTTCGCGACATTTCGAACGACTTTGCAATACTTCGAATGACTTCGGCGGCCATATAGCTGTCCTCAAACACTTTCGATACATGATGCTTAACCGGAGTAAGCTATTTAGTCGCATATCGAGCACTACCGGACACGAGGAGGGATTACAAGAGAGTTAGAATGCAATAAGTGCGGTTTTTATGTTTCATGATATATTAAATCAATAGGACAAGAACTCTTACTATACTGGGACAAAGTACATTTCAATTATTGTCATTTCTCATTTGTTTTTACAATTTACAAAGTCCTTTATTGTTGCACATATTGCCCTTTATTGTATTCCCCTTTTTGGTACTATCTCTTCAAAATGTATATAAACTTGTACTATTTACATAGAACAACAGAGAACCAGTTACCCTCTCCACTATAGTTGGACTTAAGAGCAATTCTCTTGAGTCTTACCTTGCGTCGTACCACTAAGTTCTGCGAAATATCGTGAACTTCCTTGAACTTTCCTTGTAATGGCTATATTCGTTTGTCAAAACATATATCGACGCCAGTCAAATACCTTCGAACCCCCTCAAACTCACGTAAACAACTTCGAACACATTCAAACTTATTTCGAACTACTTCGTACATCTTCGAACCAATTTCGAACATTTTCGAACACCTTTGTACGCTTTAAAAAGGCTATTCGTCATGTCTTAACCACTTCGCATCACTAAAACAACGTTTTGGTATTAGCGGTGATATTTAGTACCACCTCACATGCTTCCTCTAGCCTGAGTTATACTACAAAAGGCTTTCAACAGGTTTTTTCTAGGTTTCCAGGTCGAGTATCATCAACGGAGTGCTAAGTTTTGCATCTGGCATTTCTAATTTAAGAGCAAGTGACTGATTTGGTGCTTTTATTAGCTCAAATCTTAAAAATGTCCTCCTCGCTCGATAAACTCATCTCCTTGTTTGACAGCTCTGGCTACAAGGCCTGGGCCGAAAGTATGAAGGCATGGCTTATGTCACAAGGCCTTTGGCAAGTTCCCTCCAGTGCTGAAACAGTGCCAGTGGCAGCCGATGTTGCTGCATGTAAGGTGTGGAATCGGGAGAATGATCAGGCATATGGAGCTATCTCGCTCCACCTATCTCCTTCCATCAGATCCAGATCTGGATCTGCAACAGGACTTGCTAGTGCCCTGTGGCAAGCCCTGCAGGCCGATTTCGGCCAAGAAGGGCCTTCTCAGATGTTTGCAGACTTTAAATCTGCGATCTCGATCAGAGTCCCAGCGCAAAACCCTGTGCTGACAATGGCTCAGACCTCTGAGAGATACCAGCAGCTAACTGCCAATGGTGTTGAAATCCCTGAGATAGTTCAGGCCTTATTACTCCTTTTAGCATTGCCAAAGAAGTACGATTCTTTATCTTCCACCATCTTATCCACAACCGGTATGACCAGTCTCTCCTATGCTGTAGTGAGGGACCATGTCATGGCAGAAGCCTCCTGTTGAGCTGCCTTTGCGCGCTCCGGAGAAACGGCGAAGAAGCTGTCAGCTGTCAAGAGAAAGGGCAGCGACTCTAAGTGGAAAGGGAAGGGATCAGAGAAATCTGGTGAGAAGTTGTCTGAGCCTTTGGGCTCCGACTTGAAGAAGAAGCGTAGGTCTGGCAAGGCTGCCAGGGAAAAGCATGAGAAAAAGGAATCTCACAGCCACCTCGCCTCCACCAGTATGGTGGAGCCCTTCATGGTGCCTTGTGCACCTTATGTGGGTGCAGTATGCTCCACCCATGCTGCCACGATCATTAATGGTCAAGGTGTCGTTTCAAATGGACTAGCGCAGGCTATCCCCTCTCATCTCCCACTGATGTTTGACCAAAGTGTTCAAATGTCATGGCTACATGGGAAATCCATGTATTTCTACACCACTGACCCAAGAAAGTGGCCTAATCAGCCCGAGTCAAAGGTCACCGGAACCTTCTCCCCTGGCCCCTCTGTGTACAAAGACTACCAGGTGGCCTGGGACATGCTCACAGACATCGAAGTGCCTAAAACAGCCAAGAATTTCAAATCATCAAAAAAGATCAGATGAGTAAGCGGGAAGGTACATAAGTATCGCCGGGTGGAAACCCCTGAGCCATCAGCTCAGATCGAGGAGGTTCCTGAAATGGAACCTGAGCCTGAGGATGATGACAATGAAGTCTCCCTCAGCTCCAAAATGACAGTCCCAGATCAATCGATCTGGGAAAGCGTGGATAACATGCTCATAGATGAGCCAATAGCCCCTTTTATGGGGGCTTACGATGAAATGTCAGTCCTTTTCCCTGACCATCGCATCATTGCTAACAATAGCTTGACAGGGACGAACTATTTGGGCCATTCCCATAATATTGAGCGTTTTATAGAATTTTTAATAAATTATATTGTCGCTTGTGATGCAAAGGCCCTAATGAGGCCATGTGTGATGTGTGCCAGAAAGGAATGCAAACATGGTGCCCCTTGGATCTTGGATTCAGGCGCATCATTGCACTTCACTGGTGGGATGAAAGACTTCACCTCCTGTGAGGATTTGCCTATGTCTGAGAAATGGCAGGTCAAGACCGCTACCAGCGTGACTTCGATCAAAGGCAAAGGTGCTGTCCTGATTCATCATCAGGTAAAAGTTAATGGGAAGACAGAGTCGCGCATCACGTGCTTATCCCCCATTTTCTATCTTCTGGATTTGACAAGTTGGCTTATGTCAATGGGAGTGTTCCTCATTGCTGAGGAATATACTGTAAAAGAAAACAGTAAAATAATTTCCTTTGTTGACAAAAAGGGAAAACCCCAGCTCGATGTGACGCCAATAATACATGGCGAAACCATCTATGTGTGTGATTCACACATTCAGAGCACTAAGAGATTAGAAGTTGCAACTATCTACGTTGCTGACTATGACATTTGGCACAAGCAGCTTGGCCACCCAAGCGAAGCTGCCATTCCTAAGGATCTAAAAATTCCAAGGGATAGGCACATTTGTCCAGGGTGCGCCAAGGGAAAAATGACATCAAAGTCATTCCCTGGATCTGAGTCTTGGGCCGAACAGGCCTTCGAGCTGATCCATTCTGATCTGAAGGAATTACCAACACTCAGTTATCACAAGTACAAATATTTTATCGTATTTGTTGATGATCAAACTTCACACATATGGAGTCAGTGCCTGAGAAAAAAGTCCGATGCTACTGAGTCAATCAGACAGTTCGAGGTGATGGCCAAAATGCAATATGATGCAAAAATCAAGCATTGGCGTTTTGATCCTGGGGGGGAATTCCGTGATCGGGAACTCATAACCCAGCTCAAAGAGGCTGGGATTAAAATTGAGATGTCAGCGCCCCATGTCCACCAACAAAATGGTCACGCTGAACGTGCGATCAGGACACTAATGGAGAAAGCACAAACATTGCGCTTTACTGCCTGCCTACCACAATCATGGTGGGAATTTTGTGTAGAGCATGCTATGTATCTCTACAACCGAACACCAATAAACTGCCTAAAATGGCGAACTCTGATCAAAGATCTTGATGGCGAAAAGCCCGATCTGAGTGATGAGAAGGTATTTGGATGTGGTGCCTACGTTTACCTGCTGAAAGAGAAGCGTCCTAATAAGTTAGCTGCAAGATCAGAGCTCATGATGTACATTGGCCTGGCAGATGGCATCAAGGGTTGGCGCTTTATGCGCCCATCAGGGTCAATATTTGTTGGTGCTACAGCACTCTTTGATGAGATTCTGTTCCCTCATTGTCCCAGGGTCAAGACCCCAGAAAAAACTGATCTCAGGGATATACCCCCTTCTGGAGATGATGACCACTCTGGGGGATCAGGGGACGATAGCGATGGAGGAAGTGATGACAGCTTCTATCCGGGCCATGGGCATTATGCTCCACCAGCGCCGAATCCTCCTCTATGAGCTCTGGCCCCACCACCTTCACAATCAGGGTCTGGAACCCCTAAAATCTCTAGATACCTGCTATTCGGCTCCTTTGGCAATCTGCCTCAGGGTGCTGATCCGTTTGCGCTGGCAGGTGCACTGGGTCCATTGTCCCAGCCTAGTCCAGCACTGCCAGCAGTAGAGTCCCCCATACCTCTACTAAGGCAATCAAACAGGCAGCAATGAGTCCCAACTTGTCTGGGCAATGTCTATGGTGAAAATCGTGACCCTGTTCAAATTGAACAAGACATTGCGTGGGAGCGCCAATGGTGGGAACCAGTGGGACAAGGCAGGAGTCGCGATCCAGCCCTCCCTCAGGTTGAAGAAGAAGTGCCAGCTGGGCCCTCTCAACCACCAGTGGCAAGTAGAACTCCTCCTGCACAGACCCCAGATAATTTGGGATTAGAGTATGCGACACCCCCTCAACCTCAGGAGTCTGAGGTGCCATGGATTTGGCACCAGAATCCCAATGAGGAGCAAGGATGGTGGTTACCCAATTCGGGTACCCCGTCATATTGGTGCCCTAGAAGGGATAATTATGTCACCGAAGGTGGAACAGATCTGATGTGCCTTCTGCTTAGCAAAGCAGTTGCACCATCTACAGTGTCAGATCCTGTCCCAATCCAGTATCACGACATTGCGCGCTTACCCAAGCCTGCGCAATCAGAGTGGAGAAGTGCATGCCTGGAGGAACTAGAGGCCCTCTGTAAACAGCATGTCTATGACATCATAGATCTCCCTGCTGGCTGAAAGGCCATCAAAAATAGATGGGTTTTCTCCATAAAATCCGACAGACGAAAACGAGCCAGACTCGTGGCCAAAGGCCTCTCGCAAGTCGAAGGCATCAATTACGATGCGATATTCTCTCCAGTGGTCTGCTATGAGATGGTGCGCCTCATGTTTGCCTTGAGTGCCCTGGAAGGCATGTACATGACGGGACTTGACGTAAAAACTGCGTTCCTGTACAGCAAACTAGATGAGGAAATTTACATGCATCAACCCAAGGGATTTGTCATCCCAGGTAAAGAGCGCAAAGTCATGCACTTACGCCGAGCATTGTATGGCCTTAAACAGCCTGCCCTAGCATGGTGGAGAGAGCTAGAGTTGTTCATGTGATCCATTGGATTTGAACACGCCAGCTCAGATGCCCGCATTTTCATCTACAAAAATGGTAAAGACATTGTCATCACAATAATCTATGTCAATGATGGTGTGTTCTTGGGGAAGAACAAATGCCTTGTAGAGGAAAAGAAAAATGCATGTCTCAAGCATTGGGACTGTCGGGACACTGGTCATGTTACTGAATTCTTTGGTATGTGCATAACACAAGGCGCATCAAGAATCACTCTGAACCAAACAACCTACCTAGCCACTGTGCTAGCTCGGTTTGGAATGACGAATGCCAAGGCATCCCCCACTCCACTTCCCACAGGATACGTCCCTATGGAAAACCCTGATGAGCCTAATCCGGTTCTCAGAACTGAGTTTCAATCAGTGATTGGGTCTTTATTGTACCTGATGCTCAGAACTCGCCCCGATATTGCCTTCGCGATGATAAAGATGTCACAATTCTTGGCTAATCCGAGTAAAGAACATCTCGATAAGGCACATTACATAATGCACTACCTAGTCGGTACTCAATCATATGAGCTTATCTATGATGGCTGCAGCAAACAGGGCCTCCAAGCATTTACTGATTCGGACTGGGCATCCGACGTTGTGAAATGCAAGTCCACAATGGGTTACTTTGCCACCTTAGCAGGAGGCATCATGTGCTGGCAGTCCCATATGCAAAAAACTGTAGCACTTAGTTCCACAGAAGCCGAATACATGGCTCTCTCTGACACTTGCCAGCAGATAGTGTGGATCACATCCTTATTTTCCGAATTGGGATATCCCTTGAGTAAGGTGCCTATCTGTGCCGATGATCAGGGGTCGATCTTCATTGGATCTAACCCCGTTCAGGAAAGAAGGACTAAACATATCGATATTCGCTATCATTATACACGCAAATGTATTGAAGACGGCAAGGTCACAGTCATCTTCATCTCAGGAACTGAAAACCCGGCAGATATGTTTACTAAAAATCTTGGGAGGCAGCTCTTCGAGAAATTTAGAGGCTCCCTCAAAATTAAATTTGAGGTTCAAACTTAGTACCTATACATGGCACCTTGGATTGTAAAGCCCCTCCAGGTCGATGCCAGTACAGTTTGTGGGGGGGTGTTGAATTAAATCTGCACGTGGCACCTATTCTGTGCCTCAGTGTAAACACATATATATGTAAATACATGTATACAAATATGTCATAATGACATGTGGACAGGAACCATGTGGTACACCACCCTTTTCTCCACCCCACTGAGCCTCACCTGACCTGAGCCTCATGTGACCATGTGGGCTCTCTAGGTATATAAGTACGCTGTACCTCTACCTAGCAATACAGACAGTTCTACGCCCTCTAACCTAAGTTACTTACCACACTAACCAACTCAACAGGTAAGTAGTAAGATCTGTGAGCACTCTACACTGTGCATAGCACGCTGCTCAACACAGCACCATGCGGAACTGACCGAAGCATTTGGCCAACAGGCAATCGAAAGATGGGAGGATGAAGTGATGTCTGCAGAATCCCTGAGGCTAACAAATGTAAAGGTAATGGATATGTATGCCACTCAGGGATCGGCATCAACATCATTGGCACCGACATTGGCATTGGGGTCGGCATTGGCATTGGTTCAATCCCCTGTTGAAGAGTGGATTGATTTTGCTATCATTTTTTAACAGATGCAGTAAGTTGGACTGTCTCTCCATTACATCCCATCATTGACGTGTGACAGGATTGAATTACAAGAGGAAGTCCATCGACTTGGAAAATCACTGCACATTTCTGATACACAATCTGTTGAATGGGAAAGAGAAGCTCTCGCATCCCACATGGTAACTTTAAAACATTTACAAAACTCTGCCAACATTGCCAATCATGAGATTGCTTTCTCATGAATCAGGCATGGCAATGAAGCCAAATTTGATTCCTCTGATGAACTAGACCCAGCCGAAGATGACACTCCAGTGGCATTAGGTCCTTCAAATCCTCGGGCCCACCCTATTCCAGTTGAGAACCAACAAGTATACCTCCCCTGTAATGGTGATCTTGCTGATGTAGAGATTAACCTCCACAAGAACCAGGCAAGCCAACTCTGGCATCAGCTGCAGGAGCTCATTGCCAACAAATCATTTCAGTATTCACACATCATGCAAGCGGCACTGCGAAAGGGAGTTTGCACCCAGTCATGAGCCTTTGTCCGGGAGTTGGTGAACAAAATTACCTTGCATGCCAGAATGTATAACCATTGCCGAAGCCGATTGCTGGCACTGAATTGCGATGCTGAGACATTGAGTATGTGTCAGCATTTAATGAAGGATGACCTTCATGCCAGTACTGCTATTTTGAAGCCGAATGTACCTGGTTCCACTACTCTTCGTCTATCCTGGATTTGGCACAATGCCCACATTCACACTGGTGTCTTTGCTGATGAGGAGATTGGGGTCAGAGCCGATGCCAATGCTGGCTGAGTTTGGGAATGTAAATGTCTTTAGTTGCGATCCATTTCGATTTCACTAACATTTTTCATAGTCAGGCGCATCCATTGGCTTCGATCATGGGCTCAGAGGAATAGATGGAGGGAAAAATTTCTACTGGTCACATATGAAATGCAGTGGACCATGTGGTATTTCATTTATCAAAGCCAACTGTGGCAGTCAGCCTCCCACTCTGAGAACACCCTTCCCGGCCCCCTAGCCTATGCTAATCATCAGCAGGCTGTATGGCACGAATTGGCATTGAGGGCTGACAAAGCATTTAGATCAACAAATGTCAATTATATCTCCCCTCTATGACCTATCCTGTATTATGTAAACTTACTTATCTTGATCATTAATCACAATCAGTATGGCAAACAAAACTCTCTCGATCTTCAATCCTTTTTCTTTGCAATCAGGGCCAAAAGTTCCACTTCAAATGCATACACAGGAAATTATTTGGTATGCAGAGTCCCATTTCCAGGCTGTTTTATTGGAGATCGAGGAGGGAAATGTCATCAAACAACGATGGATGCAAAAAACTCTGTATGCCAAACTTGTAAGATTAGATTAGATCTTTTTAAAGTAATATCTAAAAAATATCACAGATGTATGTCATGTCGTGGATCGGTACCACTGCCAGCATCGGCCTGGTGATCAATGTGCCAATCCTCCTGCAGTCCCTGGCTGACAGTTTGGCTGATGTCAATCTAGATCACCTACCGCTTGGATTCCATACATCTCTCTTGGCTGCATTGGATGATGGTGTCGTGATGGACAGTCTGAGCTGCCTTGTATCTTTATATGCATGTGATTGGTGGAGACATGTTAGAAAACCAGACCCAGCAAGGATTTTAGGCATCGACACCCTGGATGAGTGCCTTGATTGCTATTGGCAATATAACTTTTCCCCAGTCAGCTGGACTCCTACTGATAGCCAGCCTACACCTGATGCTCCCGATGCCCGAGCCGATGCTGACTGCCAAGCCGATTGCTGATCTTGCATCGACCTGCATGCTCTCATTGATGATATGTTCAATAAAGCATGCAGTACACATAATTTCATAAATGACTGTGAATCATCAGCAGATGCTGCACTCAATGCCAATGTCAGGAAAGTGGCAGGGTTTTATGCACTTCATGAGCTCACCCTGCTCAAGGAGCTTCAGGCTGAACCGCAGACTTTGTCTTCAGTACTGGCATTACAAAAAAACTCTCGACATGCTGGGGGACCTTCAAAGCAATCAGCTGTAAGAAGACAATTGCAACTCATGGAAGCATGTGGACAGGCTGAACTCGAGCACCTGAAGGCCCTTCTCCCCACCTCCCACAAGTGGACCTGAGGTGTTGACATCACAGAGAATGATGTCTTGGCAATCAACCAGGTGACCAAGAGCAAGAGAAGGGCACATCATTCTGGGTATGCAGGGTCTCTGCCTGATGGTGGAAACCAAAAGGAGTGGTTGGTCACACCAAGTCTCCCAACAGCTGGCTCGGCTGCCTACAGTCGACCACCCACAGTAACTGGCATCGATACTGGGCTCTACTTTTCAACTACTAGATCTGACCATTCAGCACATTCCAATTCCATGCCCAATGCCGATGCCAATCCCATTCCTGCTCCCAATGCCGATCCTGTTCCCGCTCCCAATGCTGATCCTGTTCCCGCTCCTGATGCTGATTCTGTTCCCACTAATGCCGATCCTGATGCTGCCGCCGATGCCAATGTGCCCATGATATGGCAGGGCAAAGATGATGCAGCAAATGATGCTGATCCCACCGCCTTTCAGGCAGCCATGGCATATGATACTGATTCATCATCTGCCCATAGTGGTTCCCCAACTGGCTTGGACGTCGCTGACTTTTACCTTGCCGATTCTACCCATTCATCTCCACCCGAAATCCCCTTCCAACAGCTTTTGCCACTGCAGCTGATGTGGCAGATTTTTTCCTCTCATCATCGACTACCCCTTCATCTCCACCCCAAAATCCCCTTCCAATGGCTTTTGCCACCATAGCTGATGCAGCAGATGTTTTCCTCTCATCGTCGGGGACAGATTCTGCTAGCTCTGGTGGTGAATCCAATCATGATGTATCTTCACTTGGCAATCCCATTTCAACAGCCTTTCCCACTGCATCTGATGCGGCTGATGTTTCCTTTTCATCGTCAGAGACAGATTCCACTGGATCTCATGGCAAATCCAAATCTGGTGCCGATGCTGATGCCGACGGCGATACTGACTCAGAGGATAATTTTAGTGGCGAGTCCCCCAGCACCTCCCAGATAGAGCACCCCACTCCTTCTTGCATCACACTGCCCACCTATAGCCATGTGGACTTTGGTTATGTTGATGACACCTGGTTGTCTAGCTCTGATGATATGGACACTATGGATGATGAATGATGCACATTTATTTCATGTATATACTATACATGAACTTATAATAATAATGCCAATGCATTTGCCTAATCCCAATCCCAATCCCGAGCCAATGCCAGTGCCGATTGTTCTGTATATACTATTCATGAACTTATGATAATTAACTTGTGAATAGCTCCTGTTGTCATGGCCTACTGAACATGTCGTGCCTAATCCCTGATGCCAATGTACATAAGTGATGCTGGTGCCGAGTCTTTAGTATATACTATACATGAACTTATAATAATTATCTGACGGCGGGGCACACTGAACATTTTGTACCCAATCTCTGATGCCGATGTACCTAAGTGATGCTGGTACCAATTTTTCAGTATATACTATACATGAACTTATAATAATTATCTCATTGTCAATGGTCATCCTATGGCTCCTGTCAGCAAGGCACACTGAATGTTTTGTGCCTGATCCTGATCCCGATGCCATTCTTAAGCCAATATCAGTGCCGATTCCTCCATATATACTTACTATAATGCTATGTCTACAATATGGAATGGCAAGCAATGTAATAGTTCATTGACTGGTTACTATATAGTAGGTACTATATATACTATGAGAGTGTTCGACGGCATTCACTGAACCCATATCACTCGATATATTGTATGCATTCGATAGGTCATATTATTCGATACATTGTAGCTTACCTATGTGCTACATATGAGCTCAGAGGTGTAATATATCACTACAATGACCACTTTACAGCTTGTATCATCACATCTGATGGCATGGCATGGCATCATGATGGATTTGCCACAGGATGACAAACAGAATATGAAGGTGTTGAATTCTTAGAGGACTCGATAGAGTACAGCACACTTCATTAAGATAATAAACTATTTACAATGAATATTTATACTAGCATGGGACACTGCCCTGTAATTAAATCTAAAACAAATAGGCAGTATTACTAATAACTGTGGCTGTACACAATGGCCATTTGGTGTTAGCATCAGTGTTGCCCAAAGTGCGTGCCACCACCCCAATTTCAACACTCCCCCTCGACACCTACACTATCCCCAAGCGATTAATGAGGTCGTTGTGTTTTGGCTTTGGTAATGCTTTGGTAAGCAAGTCAGCTAAATTGTCATCTGTTGCACAGTACTGAATGCATATCTTGTTAGAGATGAGTTTCTCATGTATGAAATGGTGTTGGATGTCGATGTGTTTGGTGCAGCCATGATTGATGGCATTGTGAGAGTAAGCGATTGCACCTTGGTTGTCCACCTTGAGGATGGTGGGTCCAGAGTAGGGGATGCTGAGTTCGGCAGTAAGGGTCCTTAGCCAGATCGCTTGGCACATTGCTAGACTTTCTGCCATGTACTTGGCTTCCATAGATGATAATGCGATCATTGGCTGCTTCTTTGATTGCCAAGAAATTGGACCGCCAGTCATCTGGAAGATATATCTGGAGATAGATTTTCGATCATTTACATTTGATCCCCAATCGGCATCCAAATAAGTGAGGGGTTTGACTTCTCCCCATTGTCGGTAAATGATCCCAAGTTTGTGAGTGCTGTTGAGATACCAGAAAACACGCTTGACAGCAGTCCAATGGGTGGGTCTGGGGTTGCTCATGAATTGACTAAGCATTTGGACTGCAAATGAGATGTCAGATCACATTCCTCTCACCACGTACATGAGTGATCCAATTGTGCTCCAATACTCCAGGATATCATGATGTTCGTCATCAGGAGTTTTGATCAATTTTCTAGTGGTGTGCTGATGGGGTGTGAATCTGACATTCCAAACTTCTCCAGGATCCTCTTGATATATTGGGCTTGCATAATTTTGAGAATGGCCCTTTCCAAGTCCCTCTCTAATTCCAGTCCCACGATCTGCTTTGCCTCTCCCAAATCCGTGATTGTGAAGTACTTCCTCATTTCAGCTTTCAACGTCTGATCCTAGGATTGTCATGTCATCGATATGAACTGATGTGATCAGAAGATCATGATCAGTGTGCCTGATATAGACGCATTGATCTGAGAAAAGCTGCATGAAGTTCATTTTGAGAAATGTTTGGTTGAGTTCATCATTCCAGGCCCATCCTGCCTGTTTCAAGCTGTAGAGAGGTTTTAAGAGTTGCCACACATGCCCACTACTATCATCATATTCTGGTGGTTGCAACATGAAAATAACCTCCTCCAAATCTCCATTAAGGTATGCGCCCACCACATCGACCATGTGAATCGCGAGTCCTAAATTTGTCATGAGTGCTATTAATAGCCAGAACATTTCCAGCTGCATAACCAGCATGAAGGTTTCTACGAAATCTATTTCTGGAATTTGGGAACATCCTTTCACTACAAGCTTAGCTTTGTGCTTCATAATTTCCCTGGTGTGATCGCGTTTGATGCAATATACCCACTTGCTTGCAATTGCCTGGCGATCAAGGGGTAAGTCAACCAATTTGTAAGTGCCTCATTTGGTTAACTGCATTATTTCATCATTCATCACCTCCTTCCATTTTGGCCAATCTGATCTGCCTTTTGCATCTTTTACTGAGAGTGGGTCATCCTCGGATGTTGCTCTGATCATTGTGTAATCAATCATGATGTAGCCAGACTCTTCTATAGTTGGCACATGATGCTTCCATTTCCTTGGTCCATGTGCATTCGGATCATTAAGTAACCAGTAGTTGACTAGTGGTTTCGCAAGGATGTGGCTTGATCATTCCCAAGGAACTGGTATGCGAGATGGCGATGATCAGTGTATTTCCTTTTCTGGTGAGTGATCTGTATCTGATGCAGTGCCATTCCCATTGTCACCCGTAGGCTGCTTGGCACTGGTTTCGCGCTCCCCCTCAAGCGGCGCAGGGTGAGTTACCTCTACAATGTTGGAATTGTCCTCTTCTATCACAAACACCACATTCCTAGAGGTGAGGGTTTGGTGTGTCTGGGAATTGTAGTACCTGTATCCCTTAGTGCCATCAGCTATTCCCACAAAAATAAATTGGTGTGATTTCGGATCAAGTTTTGAGTTTTTCCCATCCTGCTGTAAAACCCAACAAGGCCTGCCGAACTCCTGCAGGCCCGATATATCCAGCTTCTCTCCCAAGAAGACTTCATCGGGTACCTTACAATCTTTGATCGCTTGTGTCGGGGATCTGTTTTTAAGATAGGTTGCACATAAGCAATCACCTCCCTCCAAAGGGAGTGAGGTAGTCCATGCTGATGTAACATTGCATGTGCATGTTCCACCAGGGTTCGGTTTAGACATTCGGCAATTCCATTTTGGGATGGCGAGTGCGGGGCTGTAACTTCCAGTCATATTCCACTGTCAAGTAAAAATTTCCTGAATTCCTTGCTAAGAAATTCCCCTGCGCCATCAACGCGAAGTTTCTTGAGCTTCCAACTGGTTTGAGTTTCGACAAAATTTTTGTACTGCTTAAATTTCATAAGCGCTTCAGATTTCTGCTTTAAGAAATATGTCATCGTGCGTTGTGCCTTGCCATCAGTAAATGTGATGAAATACCAATTTTCCCCTGGAGCTTCAGTGCGCGCTGGCCCCCACAGATCGCTTACTGTCAGATCTCCGATCTCCTTGATCTTGGTTTGGCTTTCCTTGGGAAAAGGCTGGACATACTGTTGGGTGATGATGCACACTTGGCATTGAGCAGCTGGCTGCACAGTTCTATCCACTTCCATTCCCAAGACCATTTCCTTTTCCTTGAGCATCTTTACTGACCCCATGTTCAGATGCCCGAAGATTCTATGCCATTCATCCCATGTTCTGCCATTCCTGGCAGGGTATGCTTGGTCTTGTTTGACAATACCTTTGACATCCATGTCAAATAACCAGTTCTCGACCTGACCTTCCATAATAATTGTCTTGTTTGGTGCCTGGAACTGTACCCCCAGTATTACAAATAGAACTTTGATCCCAGCTTCTAGCATGCATGAGATCAAGATAAGGTTGAAAGGCGCATCAGGCGCATGTACCACATCCTTTAGGGTAAGTGTTGAGGTTCTCCCATCCACGGTGCATTCCAGCCATATCAAACCTCGTCCGAGCCCAGGAGATTTACCAAAACCCAAGATTTGGTGTCCAGGGGTGGGGATGTAGTCAGTGAAGATATTTTGATCCCATGCTATGTGTGAGGTGCATGCTGAGTCTGCCAACCAAGGGTCCATTGAGACTGCTAGCGCAGTGTCATCTCCACAATCTCCACAAAAGGCAAATTCTTCATTGGCGCTGCATGGGCTTCTGTTGATCCCTTTTGCTTCCCCCCCGATCTCTCCTTTCCTGATTTGGACTTGTTCCTGCACTGCTTGCTGATGTGCCCCTTTTCTCCACATCCATAGCAGGTTATATTAGGATTGATTCTCTTCCCCAGCTTTCCCACCAGGGCTGTATCATCTGAGTTACATAGGCTAAGCCTTTGATCGTGTTCCAGAATTCGAGCAATAAGTGCCAGAGCATCCTTCAGAGTGGTGGTGTCTATGGAAGCAATGTAATTATTCCAATTTTCAGGGAGTGATGTTAGCAAAATGATGGAAAATTCTTCTCCATCAATCTTCTGCCCCAGATTGTGCAGCTCTTCCTGATAGCCGCACAATGTCCAAATGTGTTCATCAATGGGTGTTCCTTCTGTGCATTGAGACCAGAATAGTTTTCGCCATGCCTGGACCATTCCTAATGCCCCCTGAGTCTACAGTAATGACTTCAATGTACCCCATGCTTCCAACGCGCTCGTTGAACTTGCAACGTACACCAACATTTTGTCTGCCACCCATAAATGGATCATTGATAGCACCATTCGATTCTTCTTATGTGACGCTGTCAGCAAGGCTGCTTCCAATCGCTGGGTAGCCAATCCATCGACATATTCCCACAGATCTTGCCCCATCAAAATGTCCATCATTTTGATCTTCCATACAGCGTAATTCTTGGCACCTGTCAAGGGTTCTATTCAGTAAACATTTGTGTGCGTTGAATCATTCGAAACGTCGGCCATTATTTAAGTTTGATCCGGGTAGTGTTATGTTAGTTTGATTATAGCGTGAGTGAGAAAATTCAGTTAAGGCCAGGGCCCATAACCTGTTGAATTCTTAGAGGACTCGATAGAGTATAGCACACTTCGTTAAGATAATAAACTATTTACAATGAATATTTATACTAGTGTGGGACACCACCCTGTAATTAAATCTAAAACGAATAGGCGGTGTTACTAATAACTGTGGCTGTACACAACGGCCGTTCGGTGTTAGCGTCAGTGTCGCCCAAAGCGCATGCCACTGCCCCAATTTCAACAGAAGGACACTTTGATCATGTCTCTGGCATGTTGACAAACCATTCAAGAAGTGCAACATCAGCGTTGTATATCAGAGCTGTTGAGAACTCGGACCTGCTGTGCATCTAAGGCTCCAACTGTTCCATCTATATAACTATCTTATACGGTTTATACCATATATGTTTATGTTTATGTATAGGGTGTGGTCTCCAAGGCTGTCTACACAGTAGGTATACAGTATATAGATGGCTAAACGGTTGTCATATTACGATTTACAAATGTAATAGCCTAAAGTTAATAGCTTAAATCTAAAACTATATGCACTAAAGCTTACTCTTTTTTCCCTGAATTATGGTTTGAACATCTCCGTAACTATGACCAACCAACCAAGCTGCGACAACCCTGACCCCAAAAACATCATACCTGATGACCAAAAGCGAAAGCGGAATGCCACCGATCGTGCTCAAGGTCTCGACTCTTATTTTAAAACTGTCGAAGCCATGACGAAGCCGCACCAAGGTCAAGGTTAGTTGAAAAGTTCAGGGATTCTGTTACGAAGAGGCATGGGGAAAATCAAATTTTTTTGTCCTTATAGTTCTACACTGCATGCATCTCATGTTATTGTTCTTTACTTTATTGTCTCGCGACCATGAACCTTTAATCTTACAACTCCATCATCCCACCTTATTGTAGCATACACTGCGGACGCCTTTTGCTATTATCTTGTTCTTATTGTTCTACATCATATGCATCTCACGTTATTGTTCTTTTCACCTTTATTGTCTTTATTGTTCTCGTAGTACAACTCGTCATCTACAATCTACAACTGTACTATTTAAATGATGAATACGGGACTGGTTAAGCTCAGCTTGACCTAGTCTTTCTAAACGCTTCTAACGAGCTTCGACTTAAGTCTCTTTCAAACCGTTGCCTACGAGCTTCGGTGATCTAGACCTCGCTGAACATCGTCGCTTACAAGCTTCGGCTTACATTTGATTTAGGAGCTTTGACTATAACAAAAGGTCAAGCTATTCTATACTCTGCTGACTAAACCCTAGTCTAGGCAGCCCACACACCACGACAAGATTCTTACAAGAACCATTCGACCACTCCCCACCAAGCGAATCATGGCAGCACCATCCACTCCTATCGCTCCCACTCCACCCACCGCTGTCGCCGCTCGCCCCGCCGAAATCAAAATGAGGGCGCCGACCGACTACTCAGAGGATAGAGCCAAGACCATGCTCTTTCTCCTCGAATGCGGAGCTTACGTTGATGCAAACGCAGCCGCGTTCCCAGATGACCGACACAAGATTCTGTTTATGTTGTCATACATGAACGGGGGAATGGCAGGGCCTTGGAAACAGGCCTGCTTAGAAGAAAGATACATTGAATCAAAGCCTTGGGACACATTCCAAGAATTCATTGCTAAAGTACGTGCAGCGTTCTCGCCCATTGACGACGCAGGGAACGCGCGCACCCAACTCTGAGCGCTTTCACAAGGGGGAAGAGGGGTAGATGAATATATTGCACAATTCAAGACACTCGCCTACCGAACAAAGATCAAAGAAGACGCCACCCTCATCGAATACTTTATCGATGGGCTCAACAACAAGATGCTGGACAAGGTCTTCGGCATGGAAAACCCGCCCGATACGATCGAAGGATGGTACACCCATGCAGCGAGGGCCGAAGGACACCTGAGGAGGGCAAGAGCGATTAAGGAAAGAACCTACAGTAAGGCTGGGGGAGGGGGAGGAGCAAGCAACCCCTCCAAATATCCAAACGCCATGGAAATCGACACGACGCACCTCTCCTATGCAGAGAGGGTGAAACATATGAAAGAAGGAAGGTGTTTTATTTTTTACAAAACGGGGCATAGGGCGAGCGAGCACAAAGGAGGAAAAGAGCCACCCACTAAAGAAGAGAAGAAAGAGACGAAGAAAACGCCACGAGACCACTTCACTAAAATCCGCGTGCTCATCAACGAGCTGGAAGAGAAGGAAAAGGAAGAAGTCTTGGACCTAATGGTTGAAGAGGGTTTTTAAAGCGGCGGCCTGCATCGGCAGCAGAACCCGCCAGATTAATTGTTTCAACTGTAATGGTAGCGAATGTAAGCCACCAATCCATGCGTATCCCAGTTCACTACCTGCTAGGAAACAAGAAAGCCGAAGTTCCCACCCTGATCGACTCGGGGGCGGGAGAAACATTCATTGACCACCGAGTAGTTCAGAAGCTCAGACTAGAAAAACTCCCACTCGTCAGACGAATCCTCGCCAAAAACGTCGATGGGACCCTCAACAAGAACGGAACAATCTCTCATTATGTTCTTGTCAACACTGAGATTGGAGGAAGAGGAGAAAAGATCAGGATGTTGATCACGGGGCTAGAAAAAGAAAGAATGATCCTGGGGTATTCATGGCTCCAAAAACATAACCCGATCATTGACTGGGAGAAGGGAACCCTCACTGATAGACAGACCGAAAGGTCCCTTATGGGGAAAATCCGGACCATGATCGAATGGACACAGACCACTATTGGTAAGCAAAGTCTCACTATAGATGACAAGGGGCCGATCGTACCGAGAGTAACGTTGAGTCCGACTCTCGGGAGGCTACCTAAAAAGAGTGCTGGGGAGACCTTCGGGGAAACCCACCTCGCCGCCGCCGAGCACGTGAAGAGTAGGCTCGGGACGGTTCATCTCGCAAAAGGACTTTGCACCACGGACGAACTCGATAAAAACAAATCACACCTGGCAATGGACACGGTAACGGACACTCATCCCGAGATCAATCCAAGGATCTCTGTACTAGACAACTCCGATATCGCCTTATTGCTTGACACTGAAGGGAATAACGATGGGACAGATGCACTATTTGCCTACATCTGAGGGGAGCCAATGATCGGGGTGTTCAGAACTGAAGAATCTCCCCTCACGATCGAACACGACTATATTCCCCCAGATTACCAGAGACTCAGGCACATCTCATGCATCACTCGATCTCGATTAACCGGCAGATTCACCTTCTCCCACACAACTCATATCTGAGCAAAAACCTCCATCTCGCAGAGGCTTGCTCACGAAAAGAAGGACGTCAAGGAGAAATGGTCACTCGACGACTTGCTCCCTGATAAATACAAGGAGTATTGGAGCGTGTTTGAAAAAGCAGCATCGGAGAGATTTCCCAAATCGAGACCATGGGACCATGCAATCGAGCTTAAGCCAGATTTCATCCTGAAGGACTGCAAGGTCTACCCAATCACCCCAGCAGAACAGAAGAAATTAGATGAATTCATCGATGACAACCTGAGGAAGGGGTACATCACCCCATCCAAGTCCCCTATGGCATCGCCATTTTTCTTTGTAGCGAAAAAAGACTCTGATGCGCTCAGGCCGTGCCAAGACTACTGCTATCTGAATGAAGGTACCATCAAAAATTCCTACCCCCTTCCACTAATCGGCGATCTGCTCGATAAGCTGAAAGGGGCAAAATGGTTCACTAAACTAGACATCAGATGGGGATACCATAACATCAGAATTAAGAAGGGGGACGAATGGAAGGTGGCATTTAAGACCAATAAGGGGCTGTTCAAGCCCAAGGTCATGTTTTTTGGCCTCTGCAACTCCCCGGCAACCTTCCAGGCGATGATGAACGACATCTTCCGAGACATGCTGAATGAGGGATGGCTAGTGATCTACATGGACGATATTCTGATCTTCTCTAAAGATAAGGGAGAACACAAAGAGAGAACGAAAAGAGTCCTGGCAAGGCTTAGGGAGAACGACCTGTACCTAAAACCTGAAAAGTCTAGATTTGATGTGCAGGAAGTCGAGTTCCTCGGACTGATTCTGCGACCGAACCAGCTAGCTATGGACCCCACTAAGCTGAGCGGGATAAAGGACTGGCCACCCCCAACTAATGTAAAAGGGGTTAGATCATTCCTAGGCTTTGGGAACTTCTATAGGAGATTCATCGGCAACTTTGCCGCGATTACAAAACTGCTCAACGACTTAACAAAAAAAGACCAGCCCTTCAACTGGACGGACGAATGCCAAGGGGCATTTGATTCACTAAAAAGAAAATTCTCTGAGGCGCCAGTACTGCTGATGCCTGATGCAGGGAAACCGTTCATAATTGAAAGCGATGCCTCTAAGTACGCGACAGGCACCGTCTTAAAACAAACTGACACCAACGGAGATTGGCACCCCTGCGGCTATATCTCCCATTCCCTAATGGCAACCGAGCGGAACTACAAGATCTATGATCGAGAACTGCTAGGAATCATATGAGCATTGGAAACCTGGAGACACTATCTCCAGGGATCTGAACATCCAACAATGATCCTATCGGATCACAAGAACCTGATGTATTTCAGAACGGCGCGGAAATTAAATCAGTGACAGGCTAGGTGGAGCTTCTTTCTATCGCAATTTAACCTGCAATTGGTACACGTCCTGGGAAAGATGATGATCCAATCTGATGCCTTATCATGGCGGGGAGATCACATACCCGATATCGACAATGATAACGATGACATCACCTTACTGAAGGATGAGATCTTCACATGGACAATTGACACTGAACTAAAGGAAGTACTGGCAGAGAGCATGATGCGAGATGACTTACTAAAAGAGATAGTAAGGGCCATCAAAGAAGGAGGAACGCCACCGATCAAGTCGGCGGTAGAAGACTGGAAAATGGAAGATGATGGGATGGTCTTTTTCAAAGACCGATGCTACGTCCCAGACGACAAAGAACTAAGGAGAAAAATCATGGAAAAATACCACGACAACATACTTACGGGGCACCCCGGCCGATTCCAAACCCCAGAATTAGTATGGAGGGACTACTGGTGGCCAGGAATGACCATTTTCATCCGGAATTATGTCAACGGCTGCACCACCTGCCAACAGATGAAGGTGAATACACACCCGACAACACCGGGATTATCACCGATCAGATCTAATGCGACTCGACCATTCGCACTTGTGACTATGGACTTTATCACAGATCTCCCGATAAGCGACAGATGTGACACCATCATGGTCATGGTAGACCATGGTCTTACTAAGGGGGTAATTTTCATCCCCTGTAACAAAAGCGTCGACGCATTGGGGGCAGCCGATCTCTATTTGCACAACGTATTTAAGAGATTCGGCCTCCCAGATAAGATTATATCCGACCGAGACCCACGCTTCGCCTCAAATGTGTTCCAAGAACTGGGGAGACTCCTGGGAATAAGGCTAGCAATGAGCACAGCTTACCACCCACAGACCGATGGGGAAACAGAGAGGGTAAATCAGGAACTCGAGATCTACCTCCAGATCTTTTGTGCGAACAAACCATCGCAATAGAAGAGCCACCTCACCACCACCAAATTCACACACAATCAGAAGCATCACTCAGCTATTAAAAACACCCCGTTTTATGTAATGATGGGAGCACACCCTAGAGCTATCCCCACGACTTATCAGAAAACGAATGTGCTGGCTACCGAACAAAGGATAGCCAAACTGGGAAACATACAGCGGGAAGCCCTGGCGGCGCACGAACTCTCCCGACAAGTAATGATCAGGCGAAATGGACAAGGATTCCATCCATTCATGGTGGGGGAGAAGGTCTGGCTCGACTCCAAAAACTTGAAGCTAGGATACTCAACCAGAAAACTCGCCCCTAGACGCGAGGGGCCATTCCCCATCACATGAGTGATCTCGTCCCATGCCTATGAGTTGAGGCTCCCCTCTCAGTGGAGAATTCACCCCGTATTCCATGCCTCGCTTCTCTCATGTTTCAAGGAGAACGAAACTCACGAACCAAACTTTCTTCCTCCACCACCTGATCTGATCGAAGAGGAACTGGAACACGAGGTTGAAGCTATTTTGGCCCACAAGGGGATAGGCAGAAGAATTCGATTCCTGGTAAAGTGGAAGGGATACAGCATGGCAGAAAACACTTGGGAGCCACTAGCTCATTTAAAAAACGCTCCTGAAATACTAAACGAATACAGATCCACACACAACCTCTCTCCAATATGAGCCATCCTCTCCACCTTTTCATGACTGCCACACCCGACCCTAACCCTGTCAGGATGTTCGAACTGATTCTGAGCTTCGTCCGAGATACGGACAGCATTCGAAATGAGGAGAGGTTACTCTCCATGACCCAAGACTGCGCGCTGCAACACGGAACTGTCCGGAATCTCTTCGAGACCTACCGGGCCATCTCCAGTCTGAAACGCATGTTCCAACGACTAACGGAGGAGGCATACTATTTAGAGATACTCCCGCTCATGAGAAGTCTGGATGAGCAGGCCCTGCATTATGGACCCGGAGAGCAGGTCCCCACTCCTCAATGAATTTTTATTGTAGAGCCGCTGAGTGACGAAGAAGACGAAGCGCCCGAAGAGACATGACCTCCACCACACCCACCACTCCCCCCACGAACCTTGCAACCCTCACCATGTCGAGCACCCACCCCATATCCCACTCAACCTGCCGCCGAACATGCGCCCGCACCTTCGTGGATGCGTAACTCAGTCTGTTTCACCTGTGCACGAGTTGGGCATTTTTCTTCACACTGCCCCGAATACCAATGCCCCCACTGTCGACGGTGGCGACCCGAGCACTCTGTGCTCTTCTGTCCGAGCAATCCGACATGTGACGTTCCGCCACGTCATCGCACAACTTAGAAGCAAACCACTATGATCCACAACATCTATGTCGTCATCGCCCTCGGCGCCATCTTTGGCGCGTCCATTTTTCTTATGATGCTCTGCTACATACTCATTTTATTTAAAATCGTGTCCGCCCCTCACCTCCCACAACTCTCTATGTTCATCACCGGTACCTTGGTGCGCTTCGCTGGAGGAGATGACATTGAGTTACTGACCCGGGTCTACGCTCACGACACCCCGGCTCCTACATCTTTCAGCACGTTCACCGCGACGACCAGCAACGCGGCTTCTTTTGACCCGATGCGGATGATTAGGACTTAGTTTCGGTTGGAACTCGAAACATTGAGGAGGGGCTAATGTTACGAAGAGACGTGGGGAAAATCAAATTCTTTTGTCCTTATAGTTCTACACTGCGTGCGTCTCACGTTATTGTTCTTTACTTTATTGTCTCGTGACCACAAACCTTTAATCTTACAATTCCATCATCCCACCTTATTGTAGCATACACCGCGGACGCCTTTTGCTATTATCTTGTTCTTATTGTTCTACATCATATGCATCTCACGTTATTGTTCTTTTCACCTTTATTGTCTTTATTGTTCTCGTAGTACAACTCGTCATCTACGATCTACAACTGTACTATTTAAATGATGAATACAGGACTGGTTAAGCTCAGCTTGACCTAGTCTTTCTAAATGCTTCTAACGAGCTTCGACTTAAGTCTCTCTCAAACCGTTGCCTACGAGCTTCGGTGATCTAGACCTCGCTGAATGTCATCGCTTATGAGCTTCGGTTTACATTTGATTTAGAAGCTTTGACTATAACAGATTCAGCATAAATACTTACAGTCTTGCATTGCAGAACGCCCTAGTCTTAAAATCAACATACCGAAAGATTCTTCCAAGCCTGACGGTGACGCTGTTGAGAATGGTGCACTGCTATCCACAAGCAAGCTCCACACGCGCGGTCACTTTGTCGATTCCCCATCAGATATAGCACCCATCCCCATCTCCAAGACCAAGGAAGTTGACAACGGTCCGAAGGACAAATCCTACCAGCCACCGAAACGTAGCAATGCACTGGACAACGAGGCACCAGAGTACATATATACCAGTGATGGGGAAGAGGTTACAAGCAAGACTGAGTTTGGCCGTGAACTAGTAAGTGGGAAAAAAATACTCGAAAAGACAAGTGATATATTCTGACTTCTGATGCTGATCAGCGAGAAAAAAGGGAAGAGAAACAAAAGCGCAAGGCTCATAACCAACCAAAAGGACAGCCATCAAAAAAGAAATCTTCAGCATACAAGACAACACACAGAACCCAACGGGAAGAGCTTGACGATGATGCGCGTGTTGATATAAATTCTGGTGATGAGTCAGATGGGAGAAGTGCATTGAGGGGAGTAGAAGTGAGGGAAGAGCCGAGGGCTGCACGCCGCGGTCCTGGAAACACAAGTATGCAACATTTTCATGATCCCATGGCTATCGTAGACAAGTCGGGGCAAAAGCGTTGGGAATTCCAGTGTCACTTCTGCGCTTGGTATGTCAAACACAGTATGATATGGGGTCAACAGTGATGCTTACAACCAGTCAAACAGCATGTGCAGCTTCCCAAGGACCGTCGATGGTGCGGATATGACTTTTGATATGGAGCCGAAGCTGCCAAAGCTACAAAACCTTGCTGGGCATGTAACAGAATGTAAAGGATCTAAATATGACAAGAAAAAGGATGAACTGACCAGTGAAGAACAAATCAACATAAAGCGAAGCGCTGAGATGATGGAGGGGTACTTGAAGGAGGGCGAGCTGAATCCGGAAGTTGTTGCCACATATAGAGGTTTTCTATGTATCTTTTCAGCCTGGATCTTCGATGAAAGTCTCCCATGGACTGCTGGAGAGGCACCAACTCTTCAGATGTTATTCAAATATCTCAAAATCACATACCAACTACCCTCCGATACTACAGTCCGCAACCAGCTAGCGCATATATTTGGGGAGCTTCATGGAAAAGTTGTTCATGAATTTGCAGTAAGTATTTTCCTTCAAAATGCTCGAGATTTCTCATTCTCCGAGTTTGTTCAGGCAGTTAAATCCAAGATCGCCTACGCAACTGATACATGGACTACACCACAGATGGTGTATACATTCGCATGCTCCGTCGGCTGTTTTGTCAATGATGACTGGAAAATAATCGAGCATGTGATCGATTTCAAGCCTCTTGAGGACAAAGAGCATGAAGGCTTGTATGGCGGCAAGGCGTTCGTCGATGGTGCATGTAAGATCGGTAGTCTTGATAAGATAAGTCTCGCATGTGACTCGAACCGATTAGTTGCTTATCTTGGCCACACTGCATCAGCATTTCCACTGACAATGCGTCTGTCAACGTTGTTATTATTTCAACTGTCGGTCGCATCCTTTTGGCTAAATATGGAATACCTCCATCGCCCAACCTACATATTCGCTGTTTGTGCCACGTAGTCAACCTTGTTGTTCAAGCCATACTTGCCGCACTCGGAGAAGCAGACAATCCTGACAAAGTCGATTACTTCACTCTCAACAAGGAACAGCCATTTCATCTTGACATTGATGCCGATCCTGATCAGATTGAGCTGGACTGTGGAGAATTCCCAGATGAGGAAGAGGATGGGATGACTCCTGAAGAGAACATCACACTAGAAGAAGAAGAGAAGTTGAAGGCTACCGAGAGCCCGCTATCAAAGGTATGTATCTCAGCTATGAGATTGTCATATTTCGGCATGCTAATGTTCATGTTAGCTACGCTACATCACAAATAAAATCGTCTCATCACCCCAGCGACGGAAGAAGTTTCGTAAATGCGCAATCTCGATATATCACAAGAAAAACTCAGAGCACAAGGACAGGCGAGAGGCCTTGGCAGTGGTTCGAGATGTCCGTACACGTTGGAACTATACATATACAATGATCTGTCGAGCTGAGCTCCTACAAGAAGTCGGTTCCAACAATCTGCATTCATCCATATCTGATATTCTCTTGCAGGCTATCGACGACTGGGTTTTCAAGACCCCAGGTCTGCGGGCATTACTATTGAATGAGGATGAATGGAAAACTTTGGGAGAAATAGCGGACATTCTAGAGGCATGGGTCTACAGCTTCATCATAACAAATCTCTCTCATCTGCAACTACCATGACAGCCGTTCACCGAGGTGACCCTACAAATGTCCCATAGTGAAGTCCCCACGATTCCGTTTGTATTACCCCTTTATCAGAAGATGGAAAAGCACCTCGAGGCCGTCTCGATTTCCTGGAAATACTCATTTATACAGCATGCTGCAGGCAAGGGCCTTACGAAGCTTAGGAAGTACTCCACTCCTGCAAAAATGCACCACTCATATATCCTTGGGACTGGTAAGTCGTACCATTTGCTCGATCTGAAGCACAGACTAGTACACCACATTATATAGTTTTACATCCATGTTTGCGGAGTCATTGGTTTGCGGCCATGGCAGACCTGAACGACGCAGCTGCGCAAGAAGGAGCCATCACAACTGCTGAGGTTATCTTTAAATATATTGCTGAGACTTACCTTGAAACACCAACATCACCCACACCAACCACTGTCTCCAGACCTGTTGCAAAGGCCATAGCGAAGACACCGTCATTTCTCGTTAGTGCTTGCTCTTTCCAGCGACCGATCACTGCGGCTACAACAATGCCAACCTTGAAGCGCACTCTGCAAGAAGCACTGGCTGATGAACTAACACGTTATTTCAATTTTGAAGGGATGCCAAGTGAGCGGCAAGGAGAGGAGAGAAGCAGTGATGAACCATCGGCTCAAGAGGTCTTGTTGAATCCACTCTTGTGGTGGAAGGTGAGTACTTATTTATATGCCTGTATCATGTTCTGATAATTTGTATTCAGATTCATGCCTCTGAATTTCCTACCATTGCTCGGATGGCTTGGGACTATCTTGCAATTCCTGCGACTAGTGTCTCTGTCGAACGAGTCTTCTCAAAGTCCCGACACATTTGTAGCAATCTACGGAGCTCTTTGAAGGAAAATACAATCACGATGGCGCTATTAACGAAGGTTTGGATACGGAGTGGGCTGTTTGAGAATGCCGCCAAAGATACTGCGACGGAAGCATGGTGACAATAGAATAAAATTGTACTAATATTTTAACTGTATATACCGTTTATTAAACAGTATATAGATGGTTATACTGTTTAGACTACTGTTTACGTATACTTGCCCTTCAACGAGTAAACGTAAACTAAACGGTTGGAGCCTTACGTGCGTCTAGCAGCGGCCCACGCAAACCAGTGACGCGAACCCATACCTAGATCCCAGCAGTGAGCATGTTTTGGTGCGGTGCAAATCTCAGACTTATCTCTGATCCTCATAGTCATTTGCAAACGGACTACGACGTATCCATGCAGTTTTCCAATTCGATGGTGTCTGATAGGAATGTCAACCCAGACCCTAGAATCAACTTCTCATCACCTACGCACGGACGACGCTGGCACGATCGATATACTTTTACGTCTACGCCTAGGTCTCCGATAGAGATGTGTACGGTGTGCCGCCTGATTATTTTGAGAACTACACAGGCATTTACAATTTTATTTTCTAAACAGGTTTGTGGTGTACGTCCGCGCTATCAGAAAGGCTCTAAATCTTACCCTACTTGTGGGCTCACATGTAATGCGAAATTGGAACAGCGCATTGCCCAGGTTGAGATGTGCGATGTGAGCATTCTTGACCGAGTTTATTGACTGACGACTGCTATAGTTCATTTGGTCATAGGTCTGTCAGAAAAAGCCAAGTCATGCTGATTCCACTGGTATTTACCCACAATGTAGAAGAACATGCCGAGATAAAGCCAGATTTCGCAATAGTCTTACTTCTGGTAAGAAGAAGATTTCTGGTAAGAACCACGTTCAGCAACTTGTTAATTGCTGATTGAACGGATTCCCAGAACCGGAGATCCTTGACACCTCCTGTCTTATGTGTTGGAGGACTTCAAAGCAAGGCAACTCTGATTTCTGTGAAGCATGTTGCGCACTCGCCACGGAGCGGAACACTTCATTACTCCTCGAAGCGCCTCGGGGCCATGTCACATTTAAGGATGGTGAGCCATGAGATCTACGGTAACTGAACTTTAGTATCAAACTTTGATATTACAGTGGCAGAACACTTCAAGGAAACGTGGAAAGCTCTGGTGCCTTGTCCTGAAGTTAGGAGCATATTCAAGATTCAGCAAAGCCGTGCTTTTCTGGCTGGTTTTGAAACATATCAGTGTGTGCTTAGCATTCCCCTGCAAATGAGAAACATGCTCAATGTGGTTACAAGAATCGCCAAAAATGAGCAACTACGAAAATCGACGAGCGACACTGCCTCAAATCGTCGCTGGCATGGGATCACTCGCGAATGTAATCTCGGGGATTCTGGCATGCAAGATCTTTGTTTCTCGCCTAAATGTTTGCTCTGTTCCGTCATCCAAACGTCATTCCGGGACGCGAAGGCTCCTAGCTGGCATATACACATCTACTGCTTCGAGCAGGTATGTAGTCCTCACGCTTCAAGTTGTTATTGTATAAGTAAGCTAACCTTCTATCCGCAACAGGTCTCATCAGTATTCTAAAAATGCCAAGAATTCATAGCAGGTGATATTGATGGGGGTCGTCGTGGGGAAAGAAATTATGTTGATGCCAGATATTCCGCATCCCCCCCCTCGGACTTGGATTCGGTAAGCGGCGACTCATGTATCACCAACCTCGTGTCAATCTTTGCTCCTTTCAGGTCCGGGTCAGACGGTCTGAGATGGATGATGATGTGTTAATTGTTTACCAAAACCACGCCATCAGGTCGTTGTACCTGGTCGTCTATGGTTAGTTCTTAGGATCCTTTTTTGAATACTTTTTCTAGTTCAGTGGCCGAATCCCATGCGCGCATCTCAATTTCATGATCTCATTCCCATATATCTTCCCAGCATCGAATTAGGGGTTGGCTCAGGACGTGTCCGACGTGAATATCTACGGGCGCTATGCAAATACCAAGTTGGAACTGGGACCCCGGATGCAATTATCGTTCATTTCGTAACGATAATAGCTATGCGTGCGTGTCAGGGCCGGCAGTTGATATCTAGGCGCTTCATGTCACACAGGTTTGGACTTTTGACATATTTAAGGACCCTTGACTATCCAATATTGGATTTGACATGTGGGTACACGTGTTGAAGTAATATGCATCTTAATCGCGCACCGCGCCTGTTCTCGTGGTTCTTGCTCAACGCCCTTCACGACGATGCCGTATGCACCGCTCTGTATCGTGAGTATATCATTATCCCTATGCCCAATCACAATAATGATCAATACATTTTCCCTAAGGTTTGCAACAGTAAACCCCACTATGTGAAAGGAGGGAAGGAATACCCCACTTGCGGACTAACCTGCGCCGAAAAACTCAAGTCAACGTCAACGTCAATGTGTATCGTGAGCAATGGTATCATAGTTTTGGAGGCTCTGTTCAATAACAGTTTTTTCCTCAGGTCTGCCATCAGAAACCTTCTTATTGCAAAAATGGGAAGGAATACCCCACTTGCGGACTAACCTGCGCCAAAAAACTCAAGTCAACGTCAACGTCAATGTGTATCGTGAGCAATGGTATCATAGTTTTGGAGGCTCTGTTCAATAACAGTTTTTTCCTCAGGTCTGCCATCAGAAACCTTCTTATTGCAAAAATGGGAAGCAATATCAAACGTGCGGATTAACATGCGCTTCGTCCGCTGCGACATTGTGTGATGTGAGAATTAAGCTTTGATATATTACCTGAATCCCTAATTCGGTTATTCTCCTTGGATAGTATTGTTTTGCGAAGCCAAAACTCACGAACGATCCACACTGTGGAAAAGATTGCCGAGAGAAAGCGAAAGAAGCTTGTCTCATGTGCCGCCACCGTCCCAAGCTTGACAGATCTCACCTCTGCGGCAAGACATGCAAGGATTCGGTGATGCAGATGACTCCTTTACTCTTAGAGGTGCCTCCAGGACACACAACTTTCCAGATGGGTAAGTCATTGCATAGCTTGTCTCATCCTTCAATAGGATGACCGGACATAAAAGTGGAAACGAAGTTCAAGAAAGCATGGGACGCTCCTAATGGAACTGCATGTCCTTCAATCAGAAACGTTTACAAGGTTTTTGAAAGCCAATCCCTTCTGGATGTTTATGACGCATATCGGCATGTGTTTTTCTGCCAAATATATAGGTGAATGGTCAAAATCTCAGGTATTGTTGCAGGAATAAACATGGCAACGAATGTTTCCGATATCATGGAACTGGACGTCAATGTCAGGTTGGCGATCCAGGTCAAACAAGTTTATGCAAATCTAGTTCATGTGCTGTGTGCTCCATTCTCAAAACATCTTTCAAAGTAAGCCTTGCCAATCTTGGCGGAGCGTAAGTTCAAATTTAGTGAGGTAAAAGACGTTTGCTAACTGAGGTACCTTTCTAGCTTCGGACAGGGAATTTACACTTCATCGGCATCGAACAAGTATGTACCGCTACCAGAGTTCATTTACAATGCTGACGCTCTTTAAGCTCGGCCTCGTATTCGCCTAACGGAGTGATGTTCTTGACGAAAGTGGTCCTCAGGAAGGTCCGCACGGTGAACAACTTCAACGAAGTCATGTCATGTCCTCCCGGTTGTAACTCGGTGAGTGAGGTGGTTGGACTGAGAAGCCATTTGAAACCAGCTCCACATCCAGGTTGTGTTCGATAGATACAATGGTCGATTGAATGAGACAGTGGTTTACACTAACGACGCAATCAGACCTGTGTTTCTCATTGTCTTTGGCTGAAGAATGAACTTTGTATACCAGAATCTGTTGAGTCCCTGCTCAATATCAGCTATCGATATTATTGATACTCTGAAGGTGCGGCAGTCGAAGTCTCGAAATCATGATAAAATTGCACGCCGAGCATCTAGGAGCAGGAACAGCATGGATTGTACACCCAGAGAGGTCGTCGTATTCAAGCCACATAACTTACAAACCTTAGCCCTCTTTATCTACTCAGACCGTTAGACTGTAATTTCTACGACATCAAAAGGGCGACACTAGTGGCGCAGCCTGAGGTTGTGCCTGCCACCCCAGATCTGTCAGGATTGAAGACAGTGACGGCTTGCTGATCATGTGCATGTACTTCTCATTGTCTAAGCTATAGGTCGAATGTATACTATACTAGTATATGAGCGTTTACGTACTACGCACTCGGTCATCCACTGACAAGTCCGGATCCAAAGTAATGTAAGGTATGTTACTCAATTTGAACTTGACTAGTTTTTGAATATAATAAGATATTCGGGTCTTATTGCATCATCCTCATAGACGACAGTCTCATCCAAACGGCCTCCCGACCTTGATTTGTAGTACTCAACCTATATGGGCTCAATCGAGACCCTACAATGGAAAGGCTGTGATCTCACCGAATTGTAGCCGTAAGGAGGAGATTGTACTTCTTGGTGATCGCTGGCGACGTAGACCCTGCCCAAGACCACTTTTACCATAAACACCATGCCATCAGAAAAGTTGGCAGCTCTGAAATACTATATCAACATTACTCTTCCAGCATCCCTGACTAGCACATACTTGCTTGATGCCGAAGAAGAGTAGATCCCTGGACCAAATCTATTTGATAGGTTGGCATCTAGAAACCCGCAGAGTTGAAGTGGGGCTCACCCTAACCGACGTCCAGGAGACAAATTAGCCCCGGCAAGCTGAACTTGAAATGATTGCCTGATAATACAACATGCACGACAATCGTCGGACCAGCAAGGATACCGATTGCCCTCAGCTGACTCAACCCGACAACTTCGTGAAGTTCCATGGAAGCGAAAAGCTATATTGCCGTAAATATTCCTACCGTGGTCTTTGACGGCCGAACGCGAGGTAAATGATTATAGATCTTACCGATAATTTTCATACCTCATCTGAAAGGCTAAGCTTCCGATGATCTTGAAAACATGTTGGATTCGAGGACATTTCCTACCGTTTGGATCGTTCCAAGAAGACGTAAAGTTGTCGTTGACTGAGTATGGAAGCTTATGGACACCAAGCTACGGTGTTAATGGTGATAATAACTTACCCATCTTATATGTAACATGATCTTTTGGTATTGGCAGGAGTAAAGGTGGATTAACCATCACATTTCCCCTGCATACTTGCCCACAGAAGTCATCCTCGCCTTGCTTAGATTCTCTCAAGCACATGAGACACGCATCGTGCAACCTTGGTTTGGAAGGGTGGGTGACGCGTTGCTGGATACTGCCGGTGTGCAAAGGAAGAATCTGGTTCCGCCTTCTGTTTTTCAGGCGGTGTGTCACAGTGGACTTGGAGGTGCAAGTAGCCAAGAGTAATAAGATGCCGAAAACGACACCTGCACCCACAGTGCTACTAATAATCACTGTTGTGTAGTTCATAGGGTGAATGAGAGGGAGCACGGATATGTCGGACCTGCACCAGGGTTTTCAAAGCAGGATTCCGTGGATTTGCACAGCAAGACATCTTGGTTTGAAGTCAAGTTAGCACCATGACTGACATATGACATATCAACGCTAGCATTGTTTGGCACATACGAATATACATGTGACATAGCCTATTCTTATCTAGATTCTGATCGAAGTCGGGCTGTATACGAGTGTATGCGGTGCGCCATGTGTATCGGATCCGAAGATCCGTGATCGTTATATAAATAAGCATTGGCAGTCCATTGGTATATCTTTTGACGGTAGAACTACGTAATGTGCCGTGGCCTAAATGTGAGTTCTTCCGCCCCGTAGGTGAAAAACGAGAAGGCTTAATACACAGATTTCACCAGGAGGGACGAGGAACCAAACTTAAGTTCACGAAGGGCCCAATAACTTGGTTGAGCCAAAGACTTGAAAGAGGCATGAATAACTGTGTGTCGTTTGTGGAACGCCAGGGAATGCTCACCACTGGAGAATTGGAGCACTGCGCATCTGATGTCTTTGCTATGCACGACTCTTCACCACAAGCGCTCCGAGCCCTTCCAATTGGGTCTCCTGCAAGAAGGCACTTTTAAATTTGACGAAAGTATCCTTTACCAAGACCGCAAATATGACACGATCGAAACTTGCTCCGAATTGTGCCTTCGGTGTCAGTAACTCGGCCCATAGACGGGCCACGACCCCGATGTCGTTGCGAAAAACGCTGTCCCGAAGCTACCCAAAACGATATTCTTCACGCCTTCCTTCTCTAGAAGATATAGAATACGACCCATTCTTTCCCTCATCTCTTCCTTGATACTAGCTTCCGTGTCATGGTGATGATTATGGGCAAAGGCCCGAACCTTTCCAGCATCAACAGCAGCGCAGGTAAGCACGTCGACGGTTATGGGGTGTAGCCATCTTCCATAATCGTCTCGGAAAACTTCGATAGAAGCACACAAAAGTAGATAAGGGAGAAAGATACGGATGAAACTAATCAGCAACCCAGGCGCTGATGCAGCAACCCTTTCTTAATTGACAACCCGAGAATTGTTGAAGTTACGACGTGGCAACAACAAACAGATGAACACACGTGACTGACCGACATCGGCCTCTGGTGAACCTTAGAACCCCCATAATATCAGTCGACAACCCAATTAGGCCCTAACCCGGGGTTGCTGCCAGCACCTGGGTTGTTGATTAGTTTTATCCACCTGTCCCTATCGAAGTGTCAACGAGATAACGAAGGTCGCTTCTATCTGCTTATTCTCTCCACTGCTTCTCCAATGCATGGTCACCAGTTTTCTGGAACTGGTCAGAGGGCGCTTATCCAAAAATAAACATGAATACAGCACTCAAAACGTCCGCCTGCTTGATGGAACCGGATGTGCCTGTATTTAAGTCACGCCGCGGTCAACCACAACCTAACAAGTAGGGATTGGATACGACCATAGAAATTGGACTCGAAGGGCGAACGAATTCTGTAACTCATCAATAAATGATCGAAAAGACAGAATTGCACACCCTCAAGGTCTATATAGTCCAGCCACTTGGTAACTTGAACGGCTTGCCTTGGATGAGTTATCCATGACACAAATTCGGAGGAAATACGTTTGGCGCCTGCGCGGCATTGAAGCACTTAGCACGAAGTTTGCGCAAAGTGATTTGGATATGCGAGCGCAGAATTATGGGCAAACTCTGCATAGAATAGCCTATTAGGAACAAAAATCGAATGACTCCAAAAGGAAGTACGTACATACTAAGTAGCATCTTGTCGAGGTAATATTTTGTTTCAGATGGCCAGTATCTTGGTGGATCTCTCAGGCCAGACTGCGGAGTCGGAATCGGCAAGGTAAGTCAGTAATTCGTTGACCAGGAGTCACTCGTTTGCTGCCTAAACGATTAAGAGCGTGTCGATAAAGTTCATGAGGTTTACCAAGAATTAGTGCGACTGAACCCACCTCTACTCGTTTGTTCAAGTTCCCCAGGAGTGTTTGTGCAAGTGCGAATTTCCACGTTGAAGTGTTCAGTCGGATGTACATGCATACCACCAATTGGGTTTACCATTGAATTTTGGACCGAAACCCTCGAGCTGAGAACATCCTAGAGCCATGAATCAGAGTGATGGCAGAAGGAAGGGAATGGGGACTGGGTTTACTTCCTCCAAATTTTCTAACAAGGCTATACAACCCAATGTTGTCACCAATCTCGCTTTGCACACAATGTTCAGCTATGTAGATGTAAAGATATAATAATTGGCCGTAGAATTTCCAGGTGTAATTCATTCCATGCTTCCGACAACCTGCTTTTTGTTCTTGCTGTACTTCTGCTCGATGTCTTCTTGAACTCGTTCAATGGACTTGAAGTATTTGACAGTTTTGACCAGGAGTTCTAACTCACTTTAAGTGGGGAACACAAAAGGAGATACTAAGATACACACCAGCTGTGGCGTCTTCATCGATAACAATGAGAGACCATGGGTGCTGCTGTATCGCAGAACAAGTCCACTAGGACACGCATGGACAAATGAGTCTTTTAGAACTGGACAGAGCGGAAATCTTACGAGGTGGTTGATTCCCCCCTCTGTTCAGTAACAGCAAGATAAGCAACAGGCATGGCAAACAGAGTCTCAGTGAAACGTACCTATTGCTTTGCTAAGCGCCAAACTCTTCGACTGACCCGTAACAATCAACACGACTTCCCGACTGTCTAACACTGTGCCCACCCCGACAGTCAATGCCATCTTCGGCACCGCTGCGATGCTGTGATCGAAGAAACGAGCATTTGCAAGGATGGTGTCGTAAGCCACCGTCTTGATGCGTGTACGCGAAACAAGAGACGATCCTAGGGTACAGTCATTTGTAAAAAGGTGCGGAAAAAGTATGAATCACCAGACGTACCAGGTTCCTGACAAATCCGTTTGTCAATTCTCGTAAAAGGTATATGGGGGGACGCTTACATTGAAAGCGATGTGACCATCTGCACCGATTCCGGCAAAGAAGAGTTCAATCGCACCGTAATCCTTGATGCGCTCCTCGTATGCCTTGCATTCTGCAATAAGATCTTTTGCGTTACCATCTAAGATGTTTACTTGGCTTGGAGGAATGTCGACTGTGAGGGTAGAGCGCATATATTCAGTTGGACTCGTGACTAAACTAACAAGTCCACATACTATGCGAAAAGAGCTCTTGGAACATGAATGTGTGATATGATTGAGGGTGATCTTCAGGGATCCCAACGTACTCGTCCATGTTGAAAGTTATAACATGCTTGAAACTAATCAAATGGGTTAAGAAAAGGTGCTTTGTGGTCGCGAACGCGGGCGCATACTCACGTGCGTTTTCCGGCCTTCACCAGCTTGATGAGTGCTTTGTATGTCGGAATTGGACAGCTTCCAGTGGGTAAACCAAGTACGAACGGCTTTTCCGCAGTTGGCTCAAAATCGTTGATTCTGCGCAGAGTTAACCCCAAGCTTTCGAACGGCTCATCCATACCGTTTGCATATATAGTTGGCGATATAGTCACCCACCGCGGCTGGGTCGTCTCGGATGATCAAACCTTGAATGGAGAAGTCAGTTTGTGTAGTTTCTCAAAACATGACGTTCAAATGGCCTCTCAGTCCAACCACCTTACTCTCCGAGTTACAACCGGGAGGACATGACATGACTTCGTTGAAGTTGTTCACCGTGCGGACCTTCCCGAGGACCACTTTCGTCAAGAACATCACTCCGTTAGGCGAATACGAGGCCGATCTTAAAGAGCGTCAGCATTGTAAATGAACTCTGGTGGCGGTACATACTTGTTCGATGTCGATGAAGTGTAAATTCCCTGTCTGAAGCTAGAAAGGTACCTCAGTTAGCAAATGTCTTTTACCTCACTAAATTTGAACTTATGCTGATGATGCTTGACAAGGAAACCCAAAAAAAACCACCAAAATGGCTTCCTTTGGTATAACACAAGTCAGAGGAAGGATGTGAGTTGGTACCAAATATCAATGTAGTCAGCAAAAGCACGGCGAATGTGATGGGCAAAACAGGAAGTTGTATGAAGTAGCATGAGAGGCTACAAAACACTACAAAGCATTCGAGATAGGTTCTAGTGATGTGCAAGGCCCAGCTCAAAGCCCTGAAGCCCAGGCTGCTGAGCCCTAGAAGCCCAAGCCAAGCTGGGCCTTTGAAGTGGGCTTGTGGGGCTCAGGGCTCAGCTCAAGCTAGCCCAAGCTGCAGCTTCAGTTCAGGATATATGATAGATTTGTCTAGCCAGAAAATGATCACACAACTATAAATAATCACCCAGATCAATCTATGGTGGTCCTGTACAGTTCTTCAGCCACCATCAAAACCAACAAAGACAGAAGGTATCATCCAATAACAAGGATACTGTTGTGTGCCATCTCTCTATTACATCTGATGGCAACAAACATTTTTCTATCAGTGCCACTTCGCTCAAGGTGGGTGCTGATGGCATCAGGCAAGCTACTTGACACATCAAACTTGGCAGCCCCCATCCTTGTCATCCCATCAGGAGGCTATCAAGGCAAAGTGAGCTGAAAATGCTGCTAGGCAGCGCCATGCAATGACACCTTCAGGTTCTGTAGGATCTGGCTTAGATTGGACCCTGACTTCTCCATCGCCACCTGTAACAACAGATCTTACAGACATTCCAGAGTCAGATCCTAAGTCTGAATGTCAACCCCATGAGTATTTTAATATGCATAGCCTTTTTCAAATTCACATACATATGGCATGCCAGCAAGGAAAAGGTCCCAAGTTGTAGTTGAGTCAGATGATGAGGAATCTACAGCAAAGGAAGTAGCACCTGTAGCAATTGACACTAGTACTAGAGAGCCATCCAGTGAAGGTAACCAAGTACAATCTGTATTCTCCACATTCTGACACTTGATCTTTAGCAGTACATGCTAGGGAACCTGGGACACATTCACATTTTCCTGAAGCAACTGATTCAAACAGGTTTCTTATCAATGTCAATGTTCAAGATGTTCCTGAAATTCCCAAAGTTACTGTAAAAGATGGGAGTCATGATGTGGACCAGTTTTTCTTACCATCATATCGATCCAAGGACAAAAATCATTGTAACTCCCATATTTGCTTGTGCATATAATAGATCTTCATTATGAGGGTTATTTTCACTAACAATATTCAAACAGTAAAAGATCTCATAATAATCCTGTAGCATTAGTTGCTGATGTAACTACTTTAAGATGACATATGCAATCAAATCATAAGGCGCATTGGTTGAATTTTTTTTTGACTCTGTCATGCAAAAATCTGCCTGGCTTTTTTAGGCAGTATATCTCCAATGGGCAGAGAAGAACAATTTCACATCAATGTTACCAAAAGATGCTAAGAAATGCTGTAACGATGCTGCTGCTGATAAGCAGTCACACCTTGACCCACATCTCAGGGAAAAACCACAGAAGGAGAGAGTGATTAGGGATGCTGAAGTTCAGTTCAGTCCAGTTCTTTGAAGATTTCGCTAAACCTAGAACCGGTGATAGGTCCACTATGCACTGTAAGGTCTGGAGAGGGATCTAATCCCATCTATATATTATGACATGCACTCCAAATCACTATGAACACCATGAAATCGACTTCGAATCCTTTTCGAACTATTTTGCACTATTTCGGATGACTTCGAACTATTTTGAACCATTTTGAACCATTTTGCAAGATTTCACAACACTTTGAATGACTTTGCAGCATTTCAAATGACATCAGCCACTGTATAGCTGTCTTGAAACCCTTTAGATACATGCTGCACATCTGGAATGAACCTTTCCATTGCTTATCGAACACTACTGGACACAAGGAGAGATGATAAAAGAATTAGAATATGATAATGGCAGTTTTGGGGTTTCAATGATCTATTGAAACAACAAGAGGAGTGCTCTTACTATATGGTGACACTGAACATTTCAATTATCATCATTTCTCATTTGTTTTTATGTTTTACAATACCTTTATTGCTGTGCATACTGCCTCATGTTCTACACTTGTTATATTTCCTTTTTAGTACTTACCTCTTCAAAATGTATATAGACTTGTACTAGTTACTTAAAACAACAGAGAATAAGTTACCCTCTCCACTACCATCAGATTTATGAGCCATTCTCTTGAGTCTTAGCTAGCATCATATCTCTGAAGTTCTGTGAAATATTGCAAACTTCTTTGAACTTTTGTATTCGCTCTCAACTTGTCGCCTATCATCTATTGCCACTTGAAAACCACTTCATATCTGCTATATTTGTTTTTGACATAACTCGCTACCAGTCAGACATCTTCAAACCTCCTTGAACTTACTTTAAACAACTTCAAATATTCTCGAACCTACTTCGAACGTATTCGCATGCCTTCAAACCTATTTTGAACTTTTTTAAACATCTTCATATGCCCTCACAGACTATTTGCCACATCCCATACCATTTTGCATCACTAAACACAACATTTTGGTTTTAGCAGTGATATTTAGTACCAGCTTGCACCCTTCCTCTAGCCTGAGTTATACTTCCTAAGCCTTTTAACAGGCTTTGTTAGGTTTCCAGGTCAAGTACCATCATTTTTGGAGCCCACCACAAGAGGTTTCTAAATCATTTCATCGTCTAATCCATCTCAAATCTCCTAGCTTAGGCCAACTCAAGCTTGAAACCTTAGAATCAAAACTTGCCAGGCCTTCGAATCTCTCAAACAATCAGGGGATATTCTAATTCCTGTCTCTGATGCAGAATCTACACATCGTCGTTTGTTTCCTTCACCTATTTCCTGATCTCCAACCTCATCTTCCTCTTCTTCCTCATCATCTACTACATCATTCATTATTCCAGCCACTTTGACACATCTACCATCTTTTGCTCAGGTTCTAACTCCTCGAATCATTACAACAATGGCCACCTAAGTGACAATGCCAGCTTGTGAACATTCCACAGCACCAAAATTCGACCCTACCCAACCTCGAGAGCTATATTGATACTTTAACAAGCTCAAAATACTCTTTATCGACTGTAATGTTATGGATCCAGAGCTTATGAAGAAGCACACCTACCAATATGTCAATATTGATATATCCAAACTCTGGGAATCAATTCCCAAATACGAAACTGGCACTTTGTTTCAAGATTTTCACATCGCAATTCACAGACTATATCCTGGTTCCAAAGACAATCAAAAATAGTTGATTTCAGACATGGACAAGCTCGTTGGTGAACAGCTCCATATGGGTATCTTTAATGCAAGCAATTTACAATTATATTACAGGTCATTCTACAACATTACAAAGTTTCTACTATCTAAAGGCCAAATTTCGAAGGCACAACAAAGTAGAGCATTCATTTGAGGTTTTCAGCTGGGTTTATGGTCATGAATTGCATGACGACTTGAACTAAAATTTCCTGATTACTATCCAGATGATGCCTACCCACTCGACAACATTCATGCAGCAGCAAAATTTGTTTTAGCAGGGTCGATTAGTTTGAATTTGACATTGTTACAATCTTCAGAAACTTTGGCATCAACTTTGACATCTTCGACACAAATCAAATCAGAAGACTTATCAGCAATTCTTGAAAAATTCGCAACCACACTCATCATGGCTCTAGCAGGTTTGAAACCCACTAATTCTCCTTGACCTAACAGTGGATTTCATTCAGACCAGCTCAAAAATTTAGTTTGTATCTTTTGTGGACTCACCGGTCATTTCATTAGCGACTGCTTGGTTTGCCAGTCCTATATCAATGAAGGAAAGTAAAAAAAAAAAAAAAAAAAAAAATCGTCCTTTCAAATGAATGGTTCACCCCTTGAAACATCCCTGGTCAATTTATCAAAGACAGAATCAATGAATGGACTCAATGAAACCCTTTGACTACAACTGCATCATCACTAATGTACAACATCGTATCTTCAACGACTACTTTGACACCACCTAAAGGCATCTACCAGGTTTCCGAACAATCCACGACATCCAAAGACCACATCGCAAAGCTCGAATAAGAGATATACAATTTGCAAAGTGGTAGGGCCTTTGCTAAACTAATTTGAGCATACCAACGGTCCCTGTCTCTTGACCTTTGGTTTTCCCAAACACTGCAGCAGTCGAACAATCGACTCCACAGGTACCCACATCATCCATCTCATCTACGGCAACAAACCTACCAACCTCGACTTTGGCACCATCTTCGACTTTGGAAACAACATTGCAGCCTGTTATTCATCCCTACACTGCTGCAAAAAAAAATTCGTACCTACCACCACACGAACAAAACTTTGGATCCACTGCAAAAGGTAAAGGGAAAGATGGTCCTTCGCACCATAACCAAGCTCCAATTCAAAAAGATAAAATAATGGAAGATGTTTTCGCTCGTTCCACAAAGATGCCAATTATCACACTAACTCCTGAGAAATTGTTGTCTCTATCACCCAAAGTTTGTACAAAATGGAAGGAACAGGTCACTCCACATCGAATTCAGTAGTCTGAAGGAAATAGTGCCACAAATTTGCTTAACAATGAGATTTTCATAATCAATGATCCCTTCGAAACTTATATTAACAGTCTTCGACCTGGTAATATTCTGGAACCCTTCATTGCCACAAAGGCATCCCATTCGATTAGGTCAATCATCATGAATGTCAATGGAAGGAATCCAGTTGAAAGTGTCATAGACCCCAGTTCTTCGATTATCGCAATGTCTGAAGAAATTTGCCATGAACTTGGGCTTGCCTACGATCTGTTGATCCACATCCCACTTAAATCAGCTAATGGAGGCATTGACAAAAGTTTGGGTTTAGCAAAAAAAGTGCCTTGCAAAGTGGGGAGTATCACACTATTCATGCAAATCCACATAATTCGCGACCCAGCCTATGATATTCTACTTGGTTGACCATTCAATGTGCTCACCAAAAGCACTGTCAAAAACTACAGAAATGAAGCTCAGACAATCATGATATATGATCGTAATTTGACATGATCATGTGCAATCCCCATGATACCCCATTCTAATCAGCGTCGAAATGATTTTTACAACTAGAGGATGAAATTTTGGACATTGACCAGTGTGCACTCATTATCTCATTCAATCCCTCTAATTTCTCTATCACTATCGAATACACTGTGAATATGCCTGATATGGAGTCCTCGAACTCCTCGAAAACCATTTCTTATTCTTTGATTCTTGTGAATTTATATTTAAATAGCCAGTCATCAGTATGAAACATATTTATCGACCTTGATGGCGACATCTATGCCCTTCACGCCTATTATGGACTCCTTACATCTGACTTTTGCAGCATCGAAAAAGAAATACAAGCCTGTAGCACAAAAAGTTCACCCAGTTATTACCGAACTACCTGACCGATTTCACATTATTTGAACAATCACCGGTGACCCTTTCAAAAACATGCCAAAACTAAATCCTCATCCACCATTGTTTATCCCCACTTCCTGGTATTCACTCGAATGCAAAGCTATTATTGACAAGAATCATCCTGGCAATTTTCTATGGCCAGAGGAACAGAAGCTCATGCACGATTTTATTTGAAATCACAAAACAGCTTTTTCATGGACAGAATGAAAGCAAGAAAGTTTTTGCTCTGACTTCTTTCCTCCTATAGAATTTCCAGTCATTTCTCACACTCCATGGGTTGAGCAAAACATTGCTATACCTCCAGATTTGTACAAACAGATATGCAAAATGCTGAAAAAGAAGATAGAAGCAGGAGTATACAAACCATCGAACTCTTCGTACAGATAATGATGGTTTTGCATCATGAAAAAGAACGTGAGGTCACTTCTAATCATTCACAGTCTCAAACTTCTTAACCAAGTAACAATCCAGTACTCAGGCATTGTACCAATACCTGAACATTTAGCAGAACAATTCAGGGGATAATCATGCAGAGGAATGTTGGATCTTTGTGTGGCATTCGACGAAAGGAAAGTTGCAGAATCATCTCATGATCTGACAATGTTTCAGACACCATTTGGAGCACTTCACATCGTTACCCTACCCATGGGTTGGACAAATTCTGTCCCAATCTTACACAATGATGTGACATTTATTCTACAGCCAGAAATTCCTCATATCACTATTCCTTACATCGATGACACACTGCTTAAGGGTCCAAAATCAGAATATCAAACAATCGATAGATCATATGAAATGATTCCTGACAATCCAGCTATTCAATGCTTCATCTGAGAACACTTCGAAAATTTAAATTGGATAGTTTAGTGCATGAAGTATTGTGGAGGAACATTTTCAGGTCCAAAACTCTATCTTTGCATCCCCAAAATAATTGTTCTAGGCCATTGATGCAATATCGAAGGTTGTATGGCTGATCCTACTTGAATCACAGCTGTTTGCAAGTGGGGACCATGTCAAAGCCTCACCAAAGTCAAAGCATTCCTAGGAACCATTGGAGTTTGTCATATCTTTATTTGAAATTTTGCTCAATGAGCTGCAGCACTAATCCAACTCACTCAAAAAAATGTTCCTTTCAAATTCAGAGCGGAACAAATAGCAGCCCAAGAAGATTTGAAAGAAGCTCTAATCAACTCCCCAGTGATTTGAGCTATCGATTACCCATCTCCAGCCCTAGTTATCTTATCAGTCGACACTTAGAACATTGCTATTGGTTTCTTTCTCACTCAATGTGATCCCGAAAACCCTCAAAAGTGATATTATAGTCGATTTGGATCAATTACACTTAATGACTGTGAATCTTGATTTTTGTGGCCAAAACTCAAACTTTACAGTCTATATCGCGCTCTCAGAGCACTATTATTGTACCTAATAGGAGTTTGAAGGCTTATTGTTGAAGTTGATGCACAATATATCAAAGGCATGCTTTTAAATCCTGATATCGCACCTAGTGCTAGCATCAATTGATGGATAGTATCCATCCTAACCTTTCACTTTACATTAGTCCATGTCGCAGGGACACACCATGGTTCTGATGGACTTTCAAGATGCCCCCCACAAGATGAAGATGCTCAGCTCAACAACGAAGATGATTTCGGAGACTGGATTGACTGCCTTCATGGTTTCATACATCAAATAAACCCTATCACAACCCAACCATTTACTTCACACTGAATTTTGATCCTCTTCCTCTCTTCGGATTTCAGTAAGGGGGAGGACCTCACCTATAATGATGCCCCATGAACGAATAATGCAAAAATGAATGATGAAAGGTTACTTCGCATTCGAAAATGGTTACATGACTTGCTGTGACCCCCTGATCTATTGGATGCAGAATACGCTACCTTTGTTCAATATTGCACCGAATTCTTTTTAGACTCCAGCAAACTATAGAGAAAAGACTCCCATGGAGCTCACAAAATTGTGGCTACTCCAGAACACTGTCTCAAAATCATTTGTGCAGCTCACAATGACATTGGACACAAAATGGTTTTCACTATGAAATCAGTTATCACTCTTTGATTTTGGTGGCTGAACATGAAAGCCGACATTGCATGGTATATTTGAACCTGCCACCTATGCCAAATTTGACAAATGTGAAATGTTCTAATTCCACTGACAGTCACAACTCCAGCACCCCTTGTTGGCAAGGTCTATATTGATACGATGCAAATGCCACCTTTGAACAGATTTAAATACATTGTACAAGGTTGATGCTCACTAATGACCTATCCAGAATGGTGAAAACTTTAATGCAAAAATGCCACATTGCTGAGTGATTGGATCTTCGAAGATATTATTTGTTGATGGGGTTTGCTATATGAAATCATAACTGACAATGGCACTGCATTTATTGCAGCTATGGAGTATCTTGCAAAATGATATCACATTAACCATATTCGAATTAGCAGTTATAATTCGTGTGCCAATGGACTCGTTGAACAAGCCCACTTCGACATTTGACAATCCTTATTCAAAGCTGTCAATGGAGAACAAGTAAAATGGTCAGCAGGGGTGCACTCAGTATTTTGGGCAGAATGAGTCACAGTTCATAAATGCATGAGTTATTCTCCTTACTTCACAGTCACAGGAGCACATCCTATAATAGCCCTCGACATCTCCATGGCAACATACTTACAACCACCATCCGATTCGATTTTATCGACAACTAATCTTATAGCTCGACAAGCGATAGCACTACAAAAATGATTGAACAACCTTGAAGTGTTATATTTGAAGGTGTATGCATCTTGAATCAAAGCTGTGAAATGCTTCGAACTTGCTCACAAACATATGATGTGTGACTACAACTTCATGAAAGGAGATCTAGTACTACTTCAAAACACACAAATTGAGAAATCCCTCAATCACAAGATGAAATCATGATATGTTGGCCCTCTTATCACTATCGAACAAAACTATGGAGGGGCTTATATTCTCTGCGAATTTGATGGGTCAGTATTACATAGACCTATTGCTGCATTTCATCTGCTATCATATCTTGCTCGAAAATTGATTTCCCTTCCACCAAATTTTCTTGATATTGACTCCAACTGCCTCAAACAACTTTGAACAACTTCAAGCTTCAACAAAGATACTTTCAAAGATTTCTGGGACCTCAAAAACGAATAATTATTCTTCCTCTTCTTTTTCGAAATTACTTACAAAAGATTTCATTTGCTTTTAGTGTACAATATAAGTCATGATATTGCATCGTAGCATGGTCATACAAACTCCAAAGGGTTTTTCAGCTATGATGAACTACTGAGCTTTTCTTTAAAAGACATTTTTCATTCATTAATGATATTCATTTTTTCCTTTACTTTGCTTTCCAAAGACATTTAACAAAAAAGTTGAAATTAAAACAGAAGAACAGAAACAAGAAATTTCTACTCCTCTAATATATCCTCCAACACCTGGATCTCCCTACTCAATATCTCCACCTCCACCTTCTTCTGCACCAATTTTGCAGCAATCAAGCCATGGTGCACAGACCACGCATCCTCACATCCTTTGACCCATTTGACAACTTGTGCCTCCCTCGCTTTCCCCTTTGATGATTGCCTTTTGTGCTTTGATTTTGATGGCAACAGTTGGGAAGGCCCTGCGACTGGTTCGACATCTTCGAACGGGCCCACAACCCAAATTCAATGTACTGCACAATTTGAACAAACTTTAGCAATCACCTTGAAACAATTTTGAACAAAAGTCATACCTGATTTTGAGCACAAATTCTGCTTCGCGCTCCCAAACTTCTTTGCCTCACCTTTGCAAAGCCCTCATCTCGACATCCCATCCCAGTAGCACCCCTGTGCCTCCTAGGTGCATTTTGTGCATTTTGCAGTGCCAGCTTTGATGATACAATGCAGCTGGGACTTAAACCCAGCACACCAATTGCACTACAAAAGTGATTAGCAGCACAAAAAATCTTCAAACATCAGAGAAAACACTTACGGGTTGGGTTGCCCTCATCCTTGTCCACATCTTCGTCTTCCTCCCCAGCCTCTGCCCTCTCAATAGCGCTCACCTCCACTGTGAGCTCCGCATTTTTCTTCTGCAAGTCCTCCTTCGAAATAGTCTTCACACAAAATGCAGTGAGAGCCACATTTTGAGCATCCACCAATGCTCGCCTCCATCCCTCAATATTCGCCTTCTTTGTGGCCTCGTTCTCCTCTCTAAACCATTTTTCTTCCTCCTCCCATGTCTTGCAATTTATTTTTTCTGCTAAATCAATGAAAAGTAGCTCATCACCCCACGACACCCACTTCTGATGAGCCAAAGGTCAGTAAACCTCAAAAACCTTGTTAACTATAGTTTGCACTGCAGGGTCGTGCTCTTCACCTAAATTGTCGGTGAGTTTATCATATTCTGCCTACACAAGACGTTTTAGCATCTTTAACTATGAATCAATCAGTGAAGACATACCATTTTCACACAAAAACCTCGCCCCCAGACTTCAAAATTGATATCTTCTGTGATGCCGCGCTCGGGCATCGACTTCACATAGTCAAGAACTTCTGCATTCAGTTCAGCGAGAAGAGACATGATCAAAGCTAGTATTCGACGATGATAGGAAGGTGATGGATGAAGAAGAATGAGAAGTATTTCGAACCTCACTAAGTTTTCAACACAATCATGCATTCCACACATGACTTCAATCAGCTGACTGGGACAGTCAGGATTTCAGTAAAGGGGAGGATGATAGGTCCACTATGCACTATAAGGTCTGGAGAAGGATCTAATCATATCTATATAGTACAACACACACTCTGAATCACTACGAATGCCACGAAATTGACTTCGAATCCTTTTCGTACTATTTTGCAATATTTCAGATGACTTCAAACTATTTTGAACCATTTCACAACATTTCATGACTTTTCGAATGACTTTGCAGCATTTTGAACAACATCAGCCACCATATAGCTGTCTTAAAACCCTTTAGATACATGCTGCACATCCGGAATGAACCTTTCTATCACTTATTGAACACTACCAGACGTAAGGAGAGACGATAAAAGTAGAATATGATAATGGCAGTTTTGGGGTTTCAACGATCTATTGAAACAACAAGAGGAGTACTCTTACTATATAATGCCACCGAACATTTCAATTATCATCATTTCTCATTTGTTTTTATGTTTTACAATACCTTTATTGCTGTGCATACTGCCTCATGTTCTACACTTGTTATATTTCCTTTTTAGTACTTACCTCTTCAAAATGTATATAGACTTGTACTAGTTACTTAAAACAACAGAGAATAAGTTACCCTCTCCACTACCATCAGATTTATGAGCTGTTCTCTTGGATCTTAGCTAGCATCATATCTCTGAAGTTCTGTGAAATATTGTGGACTTCTTCGAACTTTTGTATTCACTCTCAACTTGTTGCCTATCGTCTATCGCCACTCGAAAACCACTTCATATCTGCTATATTTGTTTTTGACATAACTTGCCACCAGTTGGACATCTTTGAACCTCCTTGAACTTACTTCGAACGACTTCAAATATTCTCGAACCTACTTCGAACATATTCACATGCCTTCAAACCTATTTTGAACTTTTTTGAAGATCTTCATATGCCCTCACAGACTATTTGCCACATCCCATACCATTTTGCATCACTAAATACAACATTTTGGTTTTAGCAGTGATATTTAGTACCAGCTTGCACCCTTCCTCTAGCCTGAGTTATATTTCCTAAGCCTTTTAACAGGTTTTGTTAGGTTTCCAGGTCGAGTACTATCACCGGACTTTAGGTTCAGTCTGGGCAATCTGCTGAACTTGGAACTGGACCATTGGTTAGGTTCAGGATGGTCCGGTTCTAGTTCAGGAGGGGTTTGAACTTTGAACCAAATTTTTTTTATACCAAAATCTGCATAACACTGTTCAAAACTACATAGACTACAACTTACTTATACATTCCTCCAAACTGCAGCCATCAGAATCAGCCTCTGAACTGTCAAAGAAAGAGTCCAGGACAAAATCCAGTGCCCACTATCGCGACCATGCCTCTGACTAGATGATTGTACTCGATGGGTTTGTTGACAATTTGCAACAAGGTCTCATGCTTCCAAACTATTGTACACATGGCCTTGCCAAACAAATAAAAACTCTTCTGTATGCATACTCATAACAAAAGTTTGGTTCAAACCAGGTTCAAGATGGTTCTGAGATTTTGTGCCCTGCCCAAATCCAGAACTGGACTGTGGCATCTCTAAGAGTGATCCAATATGACAATTATTTCTTCCAAGATGCTGCTATCGAGTGGCTTGTATCTACTGATCAGGTATGTTGTGATGTTAAAATGGCCAGTCCTTGAATTCATACTAATTTGTGTTGTATATTCCAGCCAATCCAAGCTTTTGAACACCCCACATTCCAGAACATGATCCACCTAGCTGCCATGCAACAAATGGAGTTAAGATTCCTGATCACTGCCAAACTTGTGAAGCCATCATCAGTACATTTAAATGGCAATTGACAGTGCTACGTGACAGGTTGAATGTATGTGAAGTGCCTGCATTATCTCTGTTGTCATTCTGACCAGTACTTCAGAGCGAGAAAGTGAAGGGGAAGGTTAGCTTAACCTGTGATGCGTGGCAAGCTTCCAATGGTGATGGATACCTTGTGGTCACTGGTTCATGGATTGAAGAAGAAAATTACAAGTGGAAGCTTCATACTGCTCTGTTTGGCTTCACCCAGCTGAACAATGCACACAATGGGATGCAACTTGGTCAAGCATTGTTCAAGATCATATTCCGACTTCGCATAGCCCATAAAGTAAGTACTGTCATCATATTACATCCAAAGATCCCCTAATTTACATGAACTAGATTGGTTGGATCACCTGTGACAATGCTTCAAACAACAACACAATGTTACAGGAGTTTTTAAAACATATTTAGCATACAGTGGCAAGATCTTTGATGTAAAGGCACATCACATTTGGTAAGCAAGTTAATTCACTTATCCAGAGACATACTGACAATGTATCAGTTGTCTTGCACATATTATCAACCTGGTGATGCAAGCCTTGATATTGATGCACAGCAAATCAAAACATTTGATCCCACTGAACTGGAGGCCAATCTTCCAGCTGATTGTGGCTTCAATCAAGATGAGGTTGGACTAGTATGGGCCATATGTGTGAAGGTACAGCTATTTTTGCATCTCATTTCCAATTGACAAAGGCTTATGATCATGTTATTGTGATTAGGCATATTCTTCTGCAAAATGGAAGCAACTCTTTGCAGACCTCCAAAAGTGAGAGGGTGTAAAGGTTGTCTATCGACTTCTTCTCAATATGGCTGTATGCTAGTCATCTACATATGTACCTCATGAGCTGAGTAAAAATGCACAGTATGTAATTCTTGCTTAACTACAAATATGCCTAACTAGTAATAGATTGTCGATACCTTTGTTTATGAGATTGGAAGAGATGAGAAGGACCTTACCAAATAATTGAAAATTGATAGCTTGCAGCTCTCAGCGGGGAAATGGGAGTGCATCAGGTTATTTAACGACCTTCTTGCTGTGAGTCTCTTGCTTTCATCTAAACTCTAAATTCCTGACACGATCATTTTGAATACAGCATGCTGATAATGCACAGCAAGCATTCTCATCTGATCATGGAACCACCCTCCATCTCGCTTTGCCTGCTTTTGAAGCATTACACAAGGCATGAACTAAATGGGCTGCTTATTCTAAGTATTGTGATTTCATTCCTGCACTGGAAGCTGGCCTTGCAAAGATTGAAGAACACTATGATCGTACTGCAGATTCAGATGTGTATATATTTGCAATGTGTGAGATAACCTTTCTATTGCATTTTGTAAGGGTCTGACCATCATTTCAAGTACTTGATCTGTCAAACAAAACTGAACATATTCACAAATTTTGGGGTGATGAGAAGTTGAAAAGCATTCTCAAGAATGCCGAAGCAATGGTCAGTATTTTAGTTCCTTATTTTCCACATTACTGTATGCTGATGTAAATGGAATTATGTTACAGTACAAAGAACATTACATTGAGATTTACATGAACAACTCGACACCATCACAGCCACAATGAACTGGAAAGTCAGCAATATGCAAAGTTGGCATTCTGATTCATGAATTATCTAATGACAATGATGATGATGATGCCAATGATGACCCTGTTGAACCCAGTGATTCAATGGTCCATGGTGTGATGATTTCAACAGCTACTTATACTCAAAGGATCAGCTTGGAGATATGGCAATTGTTGAGTGGTGGGGAGTACATATTTCTTCCGCATTATTATATGATTAGGCTGATTGTGGTGTAGTGGAACAGTACTCGATATGAAGTCTGGGCATCCCTTGCATGCAATGTACTCCTGATCATGGGATCATCAGTTTCCAGTGAATGTGCTTTCTCATCCATGGGAATCACTATCAGCAAGCCCCATAACCATCTAAAACTGGACATTGTCAAGGATTTACAATTCCTCAAGTGTATCTATCACCGCAACCTCCTATTCCATGAAGAATCTAGTACTGAGCTCGAGGTGGAATTAGATGAGTATGAAGATGGTGTTCAGGGTGATGCAGAAAAGGTGGATTGGGATGAATTGATTTCTGATCTTGCTGATGATGGGGGCTTTGTGGATCATGATGATGACAATGTATATGTGCAAGATGTAGCATAGGGATATAGTGTAGAAATGAATGATTTTTCTCTTGTGAGCCCAGGCCTGAGCCTGAGCCAAGCTGAGCCTTGTGCAAAGGCTTGCACTACTGTAAGCCTGAGCCTGGTCAAGCCAAGCCCAACCCTGGGCTTTTGAGCTGAGCTGGGCTCTGCATATCACTAATAGGTTCAAGAGGATTCCCATGAGCATAAGGAGGTTCGGAGAGATAGGGGCAAGGTCAATAAATGATAAGATGAGATAATACGATGGACAATGACAGTAGATGATAGATGAGTGATAATAGACCACATAGGTAAGCTACAATGTGTCAAATGATATGGGTTTGGTGGATGCTGTCAAACACTCTAATATGTATATGTGTACCTACTATAGTAACAAATGAGTACACCATTACAATGGTTGCTAGACCTAAGAGTAATACATTTAATACAGACATCAGTAACCTATGAAATAGTTTCAGGCAGCAGCAATTTTAGTAAACTTCCACATTACCCATTGTTCTTCTGGCCCTCATTATTTAAGCACCGATAGCTTAGCTTTAGTCTCCAGTTTGCAAATACTTGTGCTTATACTTGTACTTGCAATTGTCCTTATATCATCCTTGCCTAATAACATTCTCTTAATCATTCTCAACTCAATCCTGAACCCAACAACCTTTAAATTTTTTGACTCCTCTCAACTTAATCACTTCATAACCTCTGCTTGTTAGGAAACAGTCCTATTACATAATGATATTTTATTTTATTATGTCAAATTATGCTACAAGAATGCTACATTTGTTAGTGTGGGAATTTTATATTTACATGCATCAATATGTATGTGCATGAATGCATGCATTGGTAACAATATAGTACAATATATGTAACATAGTATATAAACCTTAAATATACACCTAGGGAATGGCAGTTGAGTTCTCTTGGGTATTCCATGGTGTGAAAAGCATATTTCAGCCAACTCATCTATTAATAACACCTTGCATCAAAACCATCAAAACCCCCATCATGCACACATGTCCTGTCCCCTTTGTTAGGAAACAGTCTCCTAACATGCCTATTACATAATACTATTTTTATTTTATTTTATTTTATTTCACCAAAATACACTACAAAACACCTATACATGCATTATTTGTCAGCGTGGGAATTTTCTATTTACACGCATCAATATGTACGCGCATGTGTGTGCATGTGTGCATGTGTCTGTAACAACATACTACAATATACAGTGACTCACAAAACTGAGTCAATGTTTTGGACTTTTTGATTCATTGTTGAATAGCTTCCCATAAACAACAAAACCAAACAAGGTATTGGTGTACAGAATAACATACATGATCAGGGCTACCAAACAAACAAAGAATTATGTAATTTTAATCATCCCTCATGGAGATATGATTATTTTAATTCAGGGACTCATTGACTCAGTTTTGTGAGGGGTAGTCAGAAATATTAGAATCTGATGCTCCACCAACTCTATAATGTCAAAAACTTGACAGATGGTTTCTAAGGTGATGTGACCCTTGATGGGACCTTAAATTATAGTATTTAATTAGGACTAGCATTCTTCATACTTCAATATTCTCCAATGCATCCCATCTCCTCTGCTCAGAAGGAAAACATTCTTTCCCTGGCCTCCGATCATTATTCTACCCACAATATTGCCTCTAAACTCAACCTCAGCCAGTCTAGTGTATCCAGAACACTCAGGGCTCTCCATCCAAACCTGGATTCCCCCTCTGGTGGTCGTCCTTCTAAGCTCTCATCTACCTCTCAGAGAGCCATCCTTACCCAAATCACCACTGGCAAGGCTGCAAATGCTGTTCAGGCCACCCATTACATCAACAGCATCATCCCCACTCCAGTCTCCTCAGAAACAGTCAGAAGAGGTCTCAGAAAAAACTCATTCAAGGCTGTGGTGAAGAAGAAAAAGCCTTTGCTTAGTATAAGGCATAGGAAAGCAAGATTGGCTTTTGCTCAGAAGTATAGAGAGTGGACTGTGGAGGACTGGAGAAGGGTTATTTGGTCAGATGAGACTAAAATTAACAGGTTTGGGTCAGATGGGAGAGAGTGGGTTTGGAAACAGAAGGGAGAGGGGCTGATTGAGAGAGAGGTGCAGGGAACTGTCAAATTTGGGGGAGGAAACATTATGGTATGGGGGTGTATGGGATGGAATGGAGTGGGGCATCTTGCAAAGGTTGAGGGGAGGATGAATGCTAACCAGTATGTGTCCATTTTGAAGGACCATATGCTGCCTAGCTTGGAGGAGAGTGGAATTTCTGGAGAAGAGGTAATTTTTCAACAAGACAATGACCCCAAGCATACCTCAAAAAAGGCCAAGAAATGGATGGAGAACAACAATATTACTCTTCTGGATTGGCCTGCCCAATCTCCAGACCTCAGCCCTATTGAACATCAATGGGTTCACCTCAAGAACCAGTTAGACAAGTATCCAACAGCACCAAAAGGAATTTGGGAGTTATGGGAAAGAGTAGTGGAAGAGTGGAATAATATTCCATCAGAGGTGTGTCAGAATTTGATTGAAAGCATGCCTAGAAGGTTGGGAGCAGTTATTAAGGCCAAGGGAGGTCATACAAAATACTAGAATTACAATTTATCATAATATTGATACCACCTCACAAAACTGAGTCAATGAGTCCCTGAATTAAAATAATCATATCTCCATGAGGGATGATTAAAATTACATAATTCTTTGTTTGTTTGGTAGCCCTGATCATGTATGTTATTCGGTACACCAATACCTTGTTTGGTTTTGTTGTTTATGGGAAGCTATTCAACAATGAATCAAAAAGTCCAAAACATTGACTCAGTTTTGTGAGTCACTGTAGTGTACACCAAACTAATAATAATATGGGGCAGATGAATAGGCAGCACGCAACCTGAGTTGATTTCATGCTCTTAAGTACTACCTCATTTTGGTGCATGTAAATTTCTGGAGTGGCTGTACAAATTTTTGGATGAAACGTCAGTTTGGTGGTTGCAAATATGCTCTATTAGCACAGATATTTATAATGTTGACTCTCAAGGGGGTATCGGGGTTTGAATTTACCATATCAGGATGGTTAGTTAGTCCCCACCCTAAATTTTTTTGGAAGTCATGTGATAATTGTACCCAAGAGCCCTCTGTCAGAGGAAGCAGCCCCCTGATGCAAAAGAAAACAACACAACAAGGCGCAACAGATTGACTTTCAGTCTACATGCATGAACAAGGTACATTTTTCTTATGCAATGGCTAGCTCATCAACATCATCAAGTATATGCCAGTCTGTTGCCCTGTATGCTGATCAGTCGAACCATGTATATGGCAATACAATCTCGCACACCACATGTGAGCAAAATACCCAACGATCCCCTTAACCCCACATGAGCTGCTTTGGAAAATCATGAGCACTGAGCAGTGGTTCCTGAAGGAAGTGTGGGAGAACTTTCATAAGGAGAGGAAGACACACAAGTCTAAGAAAAATCAGTCAACATCAATTATATCAGAGATTCATAGCTCACAGCTCACCTTACAGTTAGTTTATTCAGTTCTACTTTGGTTCTAAGCACTAAGCACTAATGCATGATCAGGAATGTGTAAGGGCAACCTCAAGCCTCACCTAATAGTGAGCTAACAGAGGGGAATTCAAAGAGAAAACTCTATGGACTAGTGATGTTCTGGCCCAGCTTGGCCCAAAAGCCCTGGCTTTGGCTTTCTCAAAACCTGGGCTGGGCCAAAGCCCCCACTGACGGCTTGGCCCAAGCCCTGTCTTTTGGCAGAGAAAATGTGTATTTTGGCATGACATGATTGGTGTAGTTGTGACCTTCACTCTTCATCTGGATGATAGTATGCTTGTTCTGCATGGTACTAAGTGCAATGCATCACTTTTTGGCTGAAACATGGAGGAGGTAAATCAGAGTTTTATTTGAGATCTAAATAAAGAGAAACGTATGCAGTCTGGGCTGGTCATCAGTATCCTCATCTTTGCTTGGCTTGACAGAACCAGATGTGTCAATGTTATATTTGGGCAGTGATGTTGATGGTGGTGTGGAACCTGCAGCTACCACAGAAGGATCCTGGCCCAAGTTAGCGACAGACATGTTTTCTTGAGCCTGTCGCATGTGAAAAGCTTGGACTGCCTTGCATTGGAAAGAAAGTTTAGGCTGTGCAGTGTTATTGGCATTTGTGAGCTTTGAGGTTGGGGCAGTGTGGCATGACAGCCATGCTGGGACAGTTGCATCACTAGATTTATATCAGCCATAATACAACACAGCAAAAAATAACTTGTAAAACATACTGATGATGTTGGAGTTCTGCAATAAGTTGTTGCAGCTTGATCTCGACGGTATTCAATGGAAAATTATTCACCCAATCAATCTTAGAAAGATAAGTGCAAATGTTACCCAATCCCAACCTTCCTCTCCAAACATGTTGCAAGTGGCCAGCAGTATCTCAACAATCTTCCCTGAACATGGCATCAAAACATCTGTTGAATGTTTCGTGAGCTGTCTCACCTTCCTTTGTGTGCATCACAGTCCATATCTTGTCCTCCTTTGTGCTGAGTGGGATAGATTGGGGTAAGCCATTTGAGAGGGTGGCAATAACTTTGACAAGAGCCTTGATCTCTGAGATGGTAGACATCTTTGCAGGCTTGGCCATTGATTTGGGGGGGTTCTAGTGAAGCAGAAATTCAATTGAAAAAAAAAATTGACCTATATACATGCAGGAGCCACCACAAAGGGAGAGAGAGTAGACATTTGCACTCAAAGAAATCATTGGTATCTGAGTTGGTGTCAAACTGAATGTATCACAAAACACTTTTGAAGTGCAACAATCACAAGCTGATGAACTGATAAGCATGACTATGTGATCAAAGTCACATCATTTTGATGATCAAAAGTATGCACTACAATATGGTCCAAAGCCATGGCCTGAGCCAGTGGCTTTGGCTTTCAACTACTCTGAGCCAGGCCAAAGCCATTGCTGGGCCATCACCAATGGCCTGGCTTGGCCCATCCCAAACAGGCTTGGCTTGGCTTGGCTTCTGGCTTTGGGCTGGGCCAGGCACATCACTACTATGGACTCATCTGTTGATACCCAGTATATGTGATAGACCCGAAAATCAAATAGTTAGTGAATGGCAGAAGTATGCAAAAACCTGGGGGTATTTGTCAAGGCTAGGTGAGGATAGGGATGAGGGTACAAAATTTCATACCCTCAGCTGACCCCTACCCTTGGGAGGGGTCTGGGGGTAAGTAGAATTTCTGAATTGGGACATATAATAAAGATAATTTGCATTAAGACTTATGCAGAGGTTATGTTAAATTTAGATAATATACATTTCATTTATCTTAAATCAATGTTTTGATGTTATATGGTTTACAAACTGTGTCTCACCACTGCTAACTGAGAATGTTTTAGGAATTAAGCTGGGAGACTGATAGTGAGGAGTAATATTTCTCTTTGAGGTAATGGAGATTTAACACAGAGAGGAACATCTTGTATTCTCCTATACTATGGCTGTATGTATATGTGCTATAAATAGAACATGCATCAAACACGCATCCAAGAAGCCATTTTATTAGTAATATCCAGCCTCAGACCCATGGGCTTGGATTGCCTATCCCAACAGAATGTATTATGGCTATGATCCCAGCATGCTCTTGCTGACAATCAATAATTCTAATATCTGTTCCCTGCCACATCCCCCCATCTGTGTCAAATTCTGTCCACTGTCTGTCTGTGGCTTGTAGCTGCACATGCCAGTGTTGCTGCTATTGGATTTCTGTTCCTAAGATTGGCCATTTCCTAATGCCAGTCTGGTTTATAATAGTTACTACACAGCACTCTTACACCACCAACTTAAAGTGGCCAGAAGTCCTTTTTTTTTGAAACAATTCATAGTAAAAGTGATTTAAGTCATCTTATGACAATACCCTGGTGCACTATCCTGGGGGTATTGTGTACCCTCCATATCCTTCCATACCCTTACCCATACCCCTCAAAACCCTGACCCTTTCAAGAGGTAGGGGGTTTTGGAGGGTACAGGTAAGAGTAGCCTCAGAATATCCCAGGGTTACCCCTGCTATTCTCTAGAGATAGCTCTTGGGGGGAGCCCATTCATAGAAGGGAAAAGTGTATACCTTTACACCAAGCTCAAATTGGAAGCCTTTCTCTGTACATGATATTATGCAACTCAGTGTTTTATATATTGGCAGCAACAAAATTGCCAGACCTTCATGAGCACCAGGAGCAGCCATACAGAGCAAACCATGTTCTTTGAGTGACCTTTCGATATGCCTGGCAACTTCTTCAGGAAGAGTAGCTTTCACGATATTCTAGCACAATGACATGAGAGCTGGTACAACTCCATCATGCTCTGCTTTTGTCTCAGCACTAAGTTTCTTCATGTGACTTTTGGCAAGCCCACATGAGCATGCCATGGGCCAGCATTTCAGCCTAGCTGCACCATTGTGCCATCATGTGTTGGCTAGAATATATATTCCACTAAATATTTTAAACAAGGAATAAGGAGAAGGGCACATACATGAACATTGTGGCGCTCACTGCATGCCATTGGAAAAACACCTGATGCCCACTTGTATGCCTCCTGACTGCTCTGCAAGCTAAGTGACATGCCAGATAATAATCAGTTCAGGTTTGTAACCTATCATCTTATCTAGTGTGATGTAAGCTAGTGTATCACATACTGTAGACTAAGTGGATATGAACACATACCAGCTTCACCCAAAATTTTTGATAGTACAATTACTGACTCATCAGGCTTAATATCAAGGAAGCCAAAATCAGTATTGATAATAAAATCACCATCACAGCACTTCATATCAGCCATCAGTGTACCAAGCTTAATAGGTGATTATTTGCACTGCTGGGATGCTTCTTGATCTTGTACTGCCACCATCCTGCAAACTCCCATGGTTCCATAGACCAGAGAGGATGAGGGGAAGGATGAACAAGAGAATAGCATAGCACAGAACTACTCTAAGATCACCCTACTAAAACTCTAGTCACTATTTTGCAAACACCATCATCATCCCCACCAGTAACAATGAGGCAAAGAGGTGCTAGCTCAATGATCAAAAAAACACAGAAGGAGCTCAAGAATGCAGATGGCATAGACACAGTTGTGAGATCCAGAGAACAGGCAATAGCCTTCCTACAGGCTAAGGAATACTTGGTTCCAGGTAAGTCAGCCAATTTACAAACCTTAGCTTATTTTGCTACAATTTGTAAATGCAGTGGTTTGGGCACTGAAAGTGGTCATAGACAGTATCAGAGCAGTCATGTTCCTCATTGCAGATGCAGGTGCAAAACAAATGGCAGGAGAAATTACAGACATGGTAAAGGTCCTGCTGTAGGAGCACATGGAAAACCTCACCATGAACATGGAAATGGTGGTAAGGGAAGCCATCAAAGGAGTAACCCACACAACGAGGAAAATAGCAGGTCAAATGGATGAGCTCAAAGAGGAACTATGAGAAACAGCAGATTATCTGTCAGGATCCATGCAGGAGCTGCTCCAAATGACACAAGACTTAGTTGAGAAGACAGATGTGAAGATGGCCCTGACCCAGAACTCAATTGAATGCCAAGTCTACCCTGGAATGTATGCTGTAGCAGTTTAAATCCAGGTACCCACTGCACATGCTGTGGTGGTTTCCACAGGAGAAACAAGCGATAAGCAGATACTGATTCAAAACGATCTGAGCACTACTGACAATGCCCTAGACAACCTCACAGAAAGAGACCTCATCATAAAAGCCAACACAGCAATAGACCTCAAGGGGATAGAGGTGACCGATGCTCCCACTGGCATAGCATTTGTTGGAGTGAAAAAACTGCGAAACAGCAATGCACTATATGAATTTAACACTAGGGATGCAGTGATATGGTTTAACCAGCCCAGAGTCCACCAAGCCTTTCTGACAAAATATGGAGGTATGTCCAACATTAAAAATAAGCTCTTTTACATCGTAGCAGAGTTCATCCCCACCACATTCAATGTGGGAACAAAATCAGCACATGCACACATAGAGGAAGATAGCTCATTGGACATGGACACAATCTTGTATTTGAAATACATCAAGCTGCTGCATCTCTGCACTAGCAACCAAAGGGTAGCCCACATCATAATCAAGTTCAGTGACTGCAACAATGCAAACAAAGCGATTGAAAACAACCTCTTCATTGAAGGGAAGCATGTCAAGGTGCACAAACTGCTCTCTGAACCAAGAAGATGCTTGAAATGCCAGTGTTTTAGACACCACATACCAGACTGCAAAGAGAACACTGACACCTGTACACATTGCAAGGGTCAGCACTGCATGGAACAATGCGACATTACAGAAACAGTGAACTTCACCTGTGCCAACTGCATGGAAGATGAGGCTAAGGGACACGGAGCAGCCAACAGAAACTGCCCAACATTCACCAAGGAACAGGACAAGCTCAGGCAATGCATACCAGAGAACAAGTATAAGTTTTTCCCATCATGTGAACCCCACACCTGGAGCATGCTAAATCAGCCAGAGACCATGACAAACACTATGCAGCCTATCTGGCAACAAAAAAATGATGGCACATTACAGGAAAATTATGTACAGCCACAACAATTCGTGGACAACTGACAAATGGTAAGAAGATGTTGTGGGTATCAGATGGGCACAGCAGCACACACACAAAGGGGGAGAATGCTCCCCACCACCAACATGCACCCAGAAGCCATTGACACTGGCTGGCCAATACAGCCAGTGCAATCCATACTAGACAACTTCATTAGGCTGATACAGCCAGCTAGAGGAGATGGAAACGACCAACAGGAACACTGAAACCTATCATGGAGTGATCGAGACATGAATGAGCAAGGCCTAGGTCCGATACCAGAAGCATCACCACATCAACACACCCCACTATCTTATGTTGGACAACTATGAAAACAACAATCCACAATGGCTGTTCCAAATATGACAGCAAAATATAAATCCCTACTCAGCCAGCTAGACCTACTACACAGCCTGAAATGTAACAAATATTACATATGCCTCATTCAAGAACCATACATCAACTTCAAAGGTAAAACCTGCTGATGATACTCAACCTGGAAACCTAACAAAAACCTGTTAAAAGGCTTAGAAAGTATAACACAGGCTAGAGGAAGGGTGCATGTTGGTACAAAATATCACCGCTGATACCCAAACATTGTGTTTAGTGACACAAAATGATGAAGCGCATTGCAAATAGTCTTTAGAGGTGTATGAAGATGTTCAAAAGAGTTCGAAATAGGTTTGAAGACATGTGAAATAGTTCGAAGAAGTTTTGAGGAATGTTGAAGTAATTCGAAGAGGTTTGAGGTATATCGAAGAACAAGTTTAATGAATGTGATGTGTTTTTCAAATGGTGATAAGCGATGGGCAATAAAATGAGGAGCAAATATGATAGTTTTGAAGAAGTCCACAATATTTTGCAGAACTTAGAGATACAACGCAAGCTAAGACTCAAGAGAATGGCTCTTAAGTCAGACAATAAGTGAGATGGTAACTGTCCTCTATTCCCCATTGGTATTCTTTTTGTTCTAAGTAACTAATACAAGTATATATACAATTTGAAGAAATATTACTCAAAATAAAACAAGAACATATGGAAAACATGAGGCAATATGCACAGCAATAAAGGTATTGTAAAACATAAAACAAATGAAAAATGATAATAAGTGAAATGTACATTGTCCCAGTATGGTAAGAGTTCTTGTTCTATTGCTTTAATATATTAATGAAACATAAAACCGCACTTATCATATTCTAAGTCTCTTGTAGTCTCTCCTCATGTCCAGTAGTGCTTGATATGTGACTAAATGGTTTGTTCCAGATGTGCAGGGTGTATAGAAAGTGTTTCAAGACAGCTATACGGCAGCCAATGTTGTTTGAAATGCTGTGAAGTTGTTTGAAGTGTTGCAAAATAGTTTGAAGTCATCCAAAATAGTGCAAAATAGTTCAAAAAGGATTCGATGTTGATTTTGTGGCGTTCGTAGCGATTCAGAGTGCATTTCATAATGTATAGATATGATTGGATCCTTCTCCAGACCTTATAGCATGCAGTGGACCTATCACGGTGCTAACCAAAATTGGGCAGTGATATACCCAACCACACAGGAGAAGTACCCAGATCACATGAGATCAGTCATCTTAATCAACACTAATGTGCTATCAGATGCATGGAGACAGATCCACTTTGATTACCCGACATCACAGCACTAGAAATTCAAGGCCACTTCGGTATGTTATGAGTGATCAACATCTACAATTACTGCAACAACAACAGCTTGCTAATGCACCTGTCAACATACAGAGAAACAAAGGTGCATGTCTCACCCTCTAAACACCATGTGGATGGGAGATTTCAATCGACATCACCCAATATAGGACTGTTGAGGAGAGGAGAGAGCAATGACTGAGGAAAACAGGAGTTGATTGACTTGGGGGTTGAGTGAGAAGTGGGGGACTATTTATACTGTTTGGGAGTGTGCACAGACCATCTCCAAAACAGATAAATAGGGCGAGGTTTTTGCCTGTTCCCCATTCTTCCCCTCCCCACTATTCTACTACATGTCATACTACTTCTCTACTCTTTACTATTCTACTTTGTACCTATGCTATGGTCATCCTTGGGGTGACTATGGTAGTATGGTAGTCCATATATCCCTTGCATGGGGAAACTATGCTAGTAGGTAGATGTGTGACTGTGTGAATAAGGGAACACTATATAAGAAGGTAAGTGTGTAGGATTATGTTCTTAACAGGGACAAGCCCTGAAATGCTCACCTATTTACTCAGAACAACCTTGACCTGACTCAGCCGCTACTAAATTTGCTAGGGCATCACAACATGAAAATGGTGCTACCCTTCACCCCCACTCTCAGATCACACACCACTGGCAACCACACAAGAGTTGACAATGTCTTCTGCACAAAAGACCTTGTCAACACCATCATCAAATGTGATATGGACGATGCCAATCACCCAGTTAAAACAGACCATTACCCGATTGTTACACAACTCAACATTGCATCCAAGCAAGCATGGAAACCAAGATGCAACTTTAGGACAACAGACTGGCCAGAGTTTGTAGAAATGCTCAAGGAGAACCTCGCCAACATTCCACCCCCAGCCAAGATCGACAATGTCAAAGAATTTGACAATAGGCTCAAATCTCTAAATAAAGCTGTAAGAACACTGTCAAAAAACACATCAAGCTCACAAAGCTGAGCCCATATTCGAAAAGGTGTTGGACGACAGAACTAACAAACACAAAAAGGAAAACATGGCAGCTTGCAAGAAAAGCAAGGCAACACCACCATAATGAACACCACCCAATACACGTAGAGGGTAGATGACAGTGCAATCAATATACTGAACTGTTACACACAACCAAGATGGAACATTGGGTGGAATGGCTGGAAGAACTCGACGAGTCAAGCGTATGGCAGGCGAGTAAGATCATGACAACACCAGCCTCAGATGTGAACAAATCCAGAATCCCCACACTTGTGGTAAGAGATCCAGTAACAAAATGAGTCACTTGACAAGCCACACACAACAAAAGCAAAGGAAAGTGGTTTTATGAGGTATTCTTTCCCCCAACAGATCCATTAATAACACCAACCCCACAAAACTACTAATAACCCCCACCACGCTGGAGTTTCACCAACATAACAGAGGAGCAAATACATCAAGCCATTAGGAAGATGAAGCCCTACAAAGCCACTAGAAACAGAACGATACCGAACTCAGTATTCATACATGCCAGAGAAGATTTAGTCCCCTACCTTGTCCCACTTTTTAGAGCCACTAACACTCTCAAATACTACCCATAGGAATGGTCAATCATGGAGACACTTGTGATGAAGAAATCAGGCAAGCCAGATTACATGAACCCCTCAGCATGGGAGCCCATCATACTGTTGAGAGCGATTGGTAATGCAATAGTAGTGAGCTAGAGACAAAGACCCTAAAGTAGCTGAGTGTACTGAGGAGTCGCTAGTTAAGCACCAATGTCAAAGAGTGTAATTGACTGAGGGATAACTACTACACAGTCAGCTACTTATATAACAAAGTATTACTAAGATTACTACTTGCTAATGACTAATGCCAAGAGTATTGGTAATGTGCTTGGTAAGAGATCAGTAAGCGAAGTAAGCAATATTAGTCATACTAGAATTGGTGAGCAATCATATACTAAGAAAGCATCAGTCAGCAGATTAGTAATCCTACTTGTAACACAGCCCCGTAATCTAGGACTTATGCGGAAGTGGTATGGCGTCTATGCCGGCGCTTGTCTCTTGCAGACTGTGCAGCTCGATGTCGAAGCTCAGTGGAATCGGCAGAGAGTGCGGCGAAATTCATAGGAGTTTGGACGGCGTGAGCAGGTGTTGGGTAAGCAAAATGATGAAATGAGGGGGGTGATGCAGGTAAGGTGGACATAGCTGTATGTGCTCCTGCCTCTTTAGCCATCCTACTGTTCCTCGCTACTCGTTTCCTCATAGAACTCGGATCTTTGGTGCGGCACTCAGTGTGGGAATGACCGCGTGCATGGCATAACGAGCACCTAGCTGGATGCTTGGGTGCTTTAGAAGTGCTGCTGGTGGGTGCCATGGTTCCAGGTTGTGCTGTGACACTGCTAGGAGGCGGCTGTGCAGTTGGAGAACGAAGCTCTTCAACATACTCGTTGAGTGTGTCGATCTGGACTGTGATGACCATAAAGGATTTCTCCAATGTGGTGAGGAGAACGACGAAGACTGCTGATAACCATTCAGTGAAGGCGTCAAGTGAAGGACTGACACGTGGCCGTTCGGAGTAGGAGATCTTGACGTCGTCAAAAGCATCAGCGAGCTGATGTTCCATCGAAGAGGTAGACATGGTCGGCTGACGGGTGGAGTCAATTATGTTGAGAGCGATTGGTAATGCAATAGTAGTGAGCTAGAGACAAAGACCCTAAAGTAGCTGAGTGTACTGAGGAGTCGCTAGTTAAGCACCAATGTCAAAGAGTGTAATTGACTGAGGGATAACTACTACACAGTCAGCTACTTATATAACAAAGTATTACTAAGATTACTACTTGCTAATGACTAATGCCAAGAGTATTGGTAATGTGCTTGGTAAGAGATCAGTAAGCGAAGTAAGCAATATTAGTCATACTAGAATTGGTGAGTAATCATATACTAAGAAAGCATCAGTCAGCAGATTAGTAATCCTACTTGTAACACATACTCTCCGACAGCTTGGCCAGGCTGCTCAACAGCTGTCAGACTGATGACATCATCACCATGTGTGAACAACACAATGTCATTCCAGGCAACCACTTTGGCACAAGGCCAGGATGCACTACAACAGACTCAATACACCTGCTAATAAAAACAGTGAAAGATGCATGGCGAAATTGCATCCACCCTATTCCTCGACATCAAGGGAGCCTTCCCCAGTGTAGACATGAACCAGCTTATTCATAATATGAGAAAGAGAGGGATGCCAGAGGAGTACATGGCCTGGATGCGGCGATACCTGTGCAACAGGAAAACCATCCTGTCCTTTGATGACCACCAATCAGACTATTTCACAGTAACCAATGGCCTAGATCAGGGTGACCCCTTCTCTGGCATATGCTATCTGATATACAATGCTGACCTACTAAAAATACCAAATACCAAGGTGAACATGTGCTTCTCTTCGTGGATGATGTTATAGTAGTAGCAATAGGCAAAGACTTCACTGAAACACATGAAAAACTGCACAACATCATGAACAGAATGGGGGGGGATCTTTGAGTGAGCCAAAAGACACAACTGTGAGTTCAGCATCGAAAGTTCCAACTACTGGACATAACCAGAAAGATGGTCCCACACCTGCTTAACCCCAAAAAACATGTTGCAACCCCATGCCATGCCCTGATGCTAGGTGATCAATGCATCCCATCAGCAGAAACTGCCAAGTTCGTAGGAGTAATCGTTGACAATAAACAAAACTGGAAAGGACAGTGTGCGACCACCCTAGCAAAGGGGCAATCATGGTTGATCCAATTTGCACAGATCATGAGAGCATCAAGAGAAGCCACAGCAAGGTATGTTTGGAAACTTTACCTCTCAATTGCAGTACCACACATGCTCTACGCCACTGACATCTTCCTAACACTACAATGGAAAATGACTAAGAGGTCAAGAAATAGAAAGTCCAGCCAAGGGATTATCAACAAACTTGCATCAGTCCAGCACCAGGCAGCAATCATGATCACAGGCACAATGAGAACTGCAGCCATGGATGTTCTGGACATCATGGCAAATTTGCTTCCCTTTCACCTGCTGGTCGATAAGCACCACCATTGCGCAGCACTATGCTTAGCAACACTACCACCCACTCATCTGCTACACAAGCCAGTAGAAAATGCTGCCATGCAACTCATAAAACGGCACCCAACCCTGCTACGTGACCTCATGCACATATACAAAATCAAACCCCAACTTATCGAAACCATTGATGTGGTATGCCACAACACACAATGGAAGCCTGACACAAAGATATCGATCACAGTCACAGCCAACAATGCCATCCATGATGTATAGCATGACAACACAGATGTCAAGGTATACACTGACAGATCAGGGATGGGGGGTAAAATAGGAGCAGCAGCTGTCCTATACTGGGGCAGAAGGAAGAAAGCAACCATATGCTACAAGCTCAGCACACAGAATCAACATACAGTATACAAAGGAGAGGGCATAGGAATGATATTGGCCATCAATCTGATATCCAAGGAGTGGGTGATACGGTTGGCCACATTTTGTGTTGACAATCAAGCTACCATCAGAGCCATGCAACTGACAAAAGCACACCCAGGGCACTATCTAACCAACATATAAGACCTTAAAGCACTGAAGATGAAACACAATGGCATTCGAATGATGATTAGGTGGACTCCGGGCCACAAGGGAATAAAATGTAATGAGCAAGCTGATGAACAGGTGAAGAAAGCAATCACAGAGGGCAGCAGTAGCACCGACCAACTACCATGATCCCTCAGGAAACCTCTACCATGCAGCAAGTCCACAGTTAAACAAGCATAGTACAATGAGAAACTTAAATGACTAGCACAAAAATCATGGACAAAATCGCCAAGGTATGAACACATGAAAAACCTCGAACCCACTGTGCCATCGAAGAAGTACCTCACACTCATTGCACTACTCCCAAGAAAGGCTGCCAGTATATTATCTCAACTAGGGACAGGGCACATGCCACTAGCTAAGCACTTACATCGCATAGGAAAGACTAACTCACCAACATGTCCTGCATGCAACCAGAGTGAGGAATCCATCCAAAGATATTCTCTGAAGCATGGACTGATCACTCCAAAGAAAAACGCCTGGGGAAACACTCGAAAGGGTGGTGGAGCCAGGAATGTAAACAGAAACTGGCAGCCTATCGAGAGTCCAAGCTCAAGACAGACTGGCATGAGTACCGCCATGCCATGAGGGCGGCTAAATGCACCTTCTTTGAAGAATGCATAAGACAGGTCGCCTCAGTCAAGCAATGCCCCTGGGACCTCATGGCCTGGGTGCGGCAGAGGAATCTCCTCTCATTCGAGGCAATCTCCTTTAGGGGAGCTTCTTGCAATGAACTAGGGGATTTATGGGAGGCTCTGGACGGATCTTACAATGTGGCCTCAGACCGCCCCATGGATCTGTCTGTCCTCAACAACCTTGCCCCTTTCCCCCCCAGAGAATGGGTCCCATTCTCTCTCCTCGAAATGAGGGAAGCTTTGGCGGTGTGCACCTCCTCATCCGCCCCTGGTCCCGACCACGTCACGTGGTCATTCCTCAAAATGTGGCTCGCATCCCCAGAGGTGGGCGCACTGATCGTCCACATCGCTAACGCATGCCTCGACTCTGGTTACTGGCCAGACCACTTCAAGGAATCCCTGTCAGTTATCATCCCGAAGCCAGGGAAGCCCAACTATTCCACACCTAAGTCATTCAGACCCATTGTGCTCTTGAACACCCTAGGCAAGCTCCTCGAGAAAATGTTAGCCAGAAGGCTGCAATTTGATGGGGTTGCCCACGACATCTTCAACCCTAACCAGTTCAAAGGCATTGCCCAGCATTCCACTGAGGATGCTGGCATCTACCTTACCCACCTGGTGCATGCTGGGTGGGCTAAGGGACTCATTACGAGCATTGTTGCCTTCGACATCACCCAGTTCTTTCCCTCCTTGAACCATTCGGTTCTGCTGAAAATCGTCCAGCGCTTGGGGTTCCCACTGTGCATCGGCGAATTCTTCAAGTCATACCTGGTGGGTTGCAAGACCACCTACTCATGGGGCTCCTTCAGGTCAGGGCAGTACGCCGCTGACGTGGGGGTGGGGCAAGGTTCTGCCTTGTCCCCTGTTCTATCAGCACTGTATTTAGCTCCAGTTATGAAGCTGTTCAGGCAGCATGAGGTCAGCCAAATGGTCGACCTCATGTCTTACGTGGATGATGGGACCATCATCGCCTGCTCTTCCAGGGCCGAGGATAACCTCCTCCCCCTTACTCAGGCCTACGGCTGGATGTACCAGACGTTCCAATCCCTCGGTCTTGTCCTCGAGCATGACAAGTCTGAGGTTTTCCACTTCTCACAGGCAGCAAATTTTACCCCGCTGCCCATCGACTTGGGATTCGAGCCTTACACCGGCCCCTCCCCCCTATGCCCTAAGGTCTACTGGAGGTACTTGGGGTTTCAGTTTGACTGCAAGCTCTTGTTCAAAGAGCATGCGAGATTCTTCACCACCAGAGCCGTCACCACCATGACAGCGATGGGCATGCTGGGCAATTTAGGCAGGGGTCTCACCCCCCTCCAGAGACGCCTCCTCTACCGCACTTGCGTCATCCCAGTGATGACGTATGGTGCCAGATTATGGTTCTATCTGGGCAGTCGGACCAAAGCCATGGTCACTGCCATGTTCAGAGTGCAAGCGAGAGCTGCGTGCTGGATCATGGGCACGTTCAGCACCACCCCGTCCGGGGGGGTGACTACTGCGGTGGGGCTGCCTTCCATGCACCTCCTCCTCAAATGCCTGGTGGATAGAGGGTCACTCCGTATCCCTCTTCTCACCCCTACACACCCCCTTCATTCCATCCTAGGGGGGCCACTAAGTGGCAGGGCGCTAGTCCACGGACTGGTGCTTAGCAACTTAGGAGACCAAGCTGTGGCTATGATGGGGGGCCCCTCCCCCTCAATGGCTACAACCGCCATTGCTGCCTAGGCAGACGAATTCGAGCCTTTTGGTCCAGAATCGGCCTCTGGGAATAGGGTCCTGGACTTGTTTCAGGATCGCATCAGCCGGCACCGGGTGGGCTCTAAGGAGCCTGCCCAGATCCAGGCATATCTACGCAGGCTGGAGGAAGCCTGGGCCTCAGCTCAGGATGACCCAAACTGTATTGTCGTGGCCATGGACGCCTCGGTGCCCATGGACACCACTTTACAAGTGGCGGTAGGCATCCTCCTCTTTGAGGATAAGTGCTTGGCGCACAGGATTACATCAGCAGTGGGTAGGCACACGCCGCCTGAAGCTGAGTGCTTCACCATACAACTGGGCATGTCCGCTATGGTCAGCAGAGGGCACGGCCATCTAGTGGTATTTTCTGACTCCAGTCTGGCTATCGACACCCTACTGGACACCTCTCCATGCTCTGGGCAGATATTCTCCCTAGATGCCAGCAAGGCCCTCCATCCCTGGTTTCAGGGGCGGCCGACCGCACTCTCATGCTGTGGCACACCCCCTTGAGGTTCGAGTGGAAAATGCAGCATGCAGCCCATGTCCTAGCGACATCTTTATGGATTGGCAGAGGCTTCGCCCTCGGCACGTCCATTGACTGGCTCTCGCAAGACATCGACACAAGGGCTTCATGCACTTGGACAGAGGAGGTTAAGAACCCCTCATTCATAGGCTGCCAGTTCCTCCCCCTCAAAGGGAGTAATGGCAGGATAGCTGCCCTGTCCTCCCGCAAGGGGGGTCCATGGATTCAATGCATAGGATCGAATATCTCGACCTGCTTGTGGTTCACAAGACTGCTCATGGGACACACTCCTCTAGGGGAGTATCGCCTCCGCTTCCATATCAAGGGCCCTGTTGCCTGCGACTGCATTCTGGCTGAGCCTGTGCAATCGTGCTCGCACATCTTGCACATCTGCCCCAGGGTGGTACGCCCCAAACACCGGCAGGAACCTCGATCCGTTGAGGAGCTTGCCTCGCTCGTGATGAACAACCCCTTCTTAGGGTCCTTCACCACCCCACTCTCCGAGTGGGATCTGGGATAGGTGGGCTGTGCTGGGCATATGACCCCCATCTCCTGTTCGAGGGGCAGTCACCCCCCTTCTCTTTCACTGCATGGGAGCTGTGAAGCCTCTCTGCAGCTCTGCAGGCCTGCCTGATGCGGGGCAGCCTTTCTCCTGTCTGAAGGCGAGGGCAGCACCGCTGTCCTGGGTGCTGAGGTTATCGGTATGGGGGAAACCCTGAGTCCATTTAGTCTTATAAAGGGGGCCCCCTTGGGGGATGACTTTGGCACCTGGGATGGCTGTGGGGTCTGAGCTGCCGGGGGGAAGGGTGTAACCACTGAAGGAACCTCCAATTTTGGTTGGAGGGGCCCGGGGGAGCATGCAGAGGGGTGGATGGCACCTGTGGGCACCTGAGTCAGGGGGGCGTCCTCCTCTTCAGGGGTTTGGGGAGGCACCCGCACACTTTTCCTCTCCTTGTCAGGCTAGAGGTGCCCAGCTATGCCAGGTGCATGGTCCTCACTGCTCTACCGAGCTGCATCAGGGCGGCAATCTCCCTCTAATCTTGTGTACATACCCATAGAGTACTCTGTTTGTACCCTGCCGCAGACTGCAATTGCGCACCGCATAATAAATTGTTGACTAAAAAAAAAAAAAAAAAAAAAGGAATCCATCCAACACTACATTCTGCACTGCCCAGCCCACCACCAAGCAAGACAACAGCTATGTAACAACACAGAGAGAAGGGACATTGATATCAAGAGGCTGCTCTCAAGGCCTAAAACAATGCAGCCACTATTCCAGTTCATTGCCGTGACACAGCACTTCTCAGACACCTATGGAGACATCCCAGCACTGAGAGAGGAGAGAGAGGAGAGGAGAACATAGGGAATGGAGACCAGTAGAATCAGGAGTACCACAAGAGGACTGATCAGGAAGAGAGACGAAGAGGAACCACAGCACACTGTGACATGCAACTGCAGTGCACATCACGCACATAGGCACACATGTACACATGCACCCAGTACTTCTATCATGGCTACCACACCACATTTCCAGCACCAACGGTGCTTCGAGACCCACCCAGTAGGCCCTCCTAGCAAGATGATGCAGTACATAGAATTGACAGGACACACAGTAGTTCCAACCACAGTACATGTTTACTCTCCTACATATGGTATGCCACAATAGAGAATAAATGGGAAAAAAAAAAAAATTTTGTGCTGCTGCCATATTACATGAATATCAAGAGAGTTGTGTGAAGCACTGGGTGCAGCCTCCAAGTCTGGGTTAGAATCCAAGAGTTTCTCAATTGACAGAGGCTTTTCACAAAAGCCAAGAGAAGCTACCTGCAAGGATTGTAAATCAATGAGTGGAAATTAACTGGTAACCAAAGCAATGCAGTTTATGAGCAATCATTTTTCATGGTGTCCTGCCTGATTACCTGCAGCTTTGCAATCCTTCTTTCACTGCCTCAGCAGCCCATTAATAACAGTGTGGAGCTCTGTGAGATTGTGGTGTGTTGCTAAGTCCTTGCTAAATGACAGAAACTCATCAATCTGGATATGAAGCCAGTCACCAAAATAAACAGTTACCCCACTAAGCACAGGTGCCACATACATTATGTAGGCCTGAATTTATTACCATAGCTTCATTGACAAGCACTTCAATTGGTGCTTCTCCAGATGTTACATCACCAATCCATCAAAGTGTAGATGTTTTAGTAAGAAATTCGAGCACTACATATGGTTAGTTACAGCAGAAAAGAACAGACCTTGATTTTTGTGCTTTATTATGGTACGTAGCAGAAAATGTTATCGATAGGTGTAGATTGTGGTACAATAGTAGTGGCTGTGCCCCAACATCATTATAATGTTCAGGTCAGGTCTGAGGTACATGATGGACTATGTACTGTCTGCTTAGATTAACATAACTGTGAATGGTAAGTACTATATGATGCCAACTCATGAACCCAGGCCCATAACACCACTTGCACAATGAGGACATTCAAGCCATGAAGTCTCACCCCAACAAGATCTTTAGATGGCAGTGATGGATTGAGAACAAGTATAAGATCATGTTAAATGGGGGGGGGAACTTACCAAGATCTCAGGTCCTCATCTGAAACCCCCTACGGTAGGCTACTAAGATGCATGGCCTGAGGCCTGATATTATGGAGTTTAGTAGCAACTGACTTTCTCATTTTTTATCTGAATTCCTGATCGGCATTGATATGATGCTGTCATCCAACTGCTCAGCTGAGTATAATGTATTAGTATCTGAGGAAACCCAGAGTGAACCCGGAAGAGAAATTGAGGAGTACAACCATCATCACTTATGTGATAAAGAGAAATGCCCAGCCTTATTTCCAAAAACCCCTAAATTCTTTATTCACTCTGTGTGAATAGAACCCGAAGTCAGCTTGACAGTAGGATTGAAGACAATCATTTTGGGTCACCAATGGGAAAACCTTCACTGGGACTCTTCCACAAAATTCTTCTGCTTATCTTCCTCCAACTTCACTTCCTCAATTGTCACTTCCATAATCTTCCTTTTCTGCCTACAATTCCTAGCAATATGCCCTAATTGCCCACAGTTACAACATTTAAGTGGGGCTCATCTCCCTGCTTGATCAACATCCATTGCATCTGCCGATGCTGCTAACTCCTTAACAATAGGTGTCACTGCCATGGCTGGTGGCCATGCCCTTGGAGTTTGTACCTGAGGCATCCTTCCTTTCTTGGACTTTCCTCCTGACAACTTTCCAAATCTGGCATTTACATACATCAATTTTGACTCTGCCTGTTCCTGTCAGTATTGCTGATCAATGTGCATTGCCCAATTGTACCACTCGTCCAACCTCTCTGGCATAGAAAGTAGTCAATAGATAGACTTGAATAATGAGGGCTTTAATCCTGCTTCCAAAAATTCTACCAATGCAGCTTCTCTCATATCTGTCTGTGAAGCTTCTGCCTTGAACTGCAAAATAAATTTGTCTGCCATCAGAGAACCTTGGCGCATAGTTTTTAATTTTGCATTCGCTGTCGCCTTTGGGTTAGGGTCTCCAAACTGTGCCTCCAGTCTCTCCAGAAATTCCCTGAAGGTTGCAAATGGTTTATATCCCATGGCAATTTGATTAATAGCTTCATTTCTCCAGAACTGTGCTTTCCCCCCCTGAATGTATGAGAGAGCAAACATAATCCTAGACTCGGTTGTATGAAACTTGGGCTTCCTCCCATGGATGTACAATACTATAGAGCTGATGAAACACTTTGTATTCTCCATGGTACCATCAAATATTTGTGGGGGTGGGTATTTAGGTAAGCACATTTTTCCACTCTCAGATCTCTCCTCTGCATGCACATCATCCTGAGACATCCACTCCACCATCTCCACCATCTCATCATCTTTATCTTCTACTGTTTCTGGTTTTATTTCTGCCTGTTTGGGCTGTGATGCTGCCAATACTGACACTAATTGGGATATTTGTGCTGTAGCACATCAATTTTGGCTTCTAGCACTGGCATGGGAACAGGATTATGACTAGGATTAGAAGTTGATTGTTCTGACATAATGGTGTAAGCTGTGATAAGTCACTTCTTCGACTGAGTCAAGATTTGGCTTCAGAATTTCTCCACAAATTTTCGAGTCATGTGATCTGGTAACTTGGGTACCAAACTTAGTGAAACTTGTGATTCAGCTATTTGTCAACTGTTGGGTGCATGAGACACTTTGGATCAATATCCCTTCTGACAGTGCCTGATCTCGGGGATAATACTGAATTTGGCTTGTAACTATGTGACTAAAATAGTCATCCAAATAGAGTATAGTAAATCTCGACTAAACCAGATCTGATCAGTTGTCTGGTTGCAGCTGTTCTAATGATAAGTGCTGCCTCTTGATCACTGGCGGTCACAATGTAAGGTGAGGCCTGGCATCGGCTTATGAAAGCAAAGGTAAATACATATATACAAGTACTTCTGGCTTGTGCCAAAAGGATGAGTAAGCAGTTGTGGCACACTGAAATAATATGCATGTGTAAGAGAAGGCGCACTGATGGGGTAGTTGAGTTCTTCTGTTAGGGCAACACCTACTTATCTGCTAGCTGGACCATGTGGGCTCTCCTACAAGAAGGGGGTGGAATGCACGCGCATGATGGGGGGTTTTGATGGATTTGATGTCAGGGGTTATAAATGGATGAGTTGGCTGAAAAAGGTGTTTCACACCACTATTGTGGATGGAATCCCTAAGAGAACTCAACTGAGGTCCCCCAGGTGTATATTTAAGGTTTATATACTATCTATTACATATGCTATGACGGTTTTGTGGGAGTGATGGCATGATGGGATCAGGACTAAAAATAGATGATGAGCTGCATAACATATGCTACAGTCATTTTGTGGGAATGATGGGAGTGATGGTTGATGTGATTATCTAAAATTTGTCAGGCTTAGTCAGAAATGATGGCATTAGTCAGAGCTGACTAAAAATTAGTCATATAGCTGGGCTTCAAAATGTGGTCGTCGCATGTGTAGAGGTGAGCTGCAGCTGGGTTTGAAGTGGAGTTTGAAACTTCATAAGTGAGCTGAGTGTGGAGAGGAGTGTGAAGGAGTGTGAGGGGAGTGTGAGGGGTGGGGAGGGGGTGTGAGAGGGTGTGAGGGGGTGTGAAGGGGTGGGGATGGAGAAGAGGTATGAGTGGTGGAGAGGGGTATGAGGGGTGTAGAGGGGGGAGGGGGACATGGGAGAGTGAGAGGGGGATGGGGAGGGGGAAGAGGGAGATGGAGAAGGGGAAGGGGGAGATGGAGAAGGGGGAGATGGAGATAGAGATGGGGGAGGGGGAGATGAGGAAGGGGGAGGGGGAGATGAAGAAGAGAGAGGTAGGGATGGGGGTGGGGATGGGTATGGGTATGGGTATGGGGAAGGGGAAGGGAGAGATAGAGATGGAGATAGAGATAGAGATTGGAATGGGGATAAACACCACAGCCCCCCCATGTTGACTTGGGGACAATGGTCCCAAGTGAACTGAAGAATTGTGTACTACTGTATCTAAAAGTCAACAAAACAGTTGTGTCACCATGAACCCCCAAATGTTGACTTTGGGCTGAAGGTCCAAAGGCAACTGAAGAGTTGAGTAACTGTAGTGGGATTAAGCATTGTATTACATATACATGAGCTGGCCCATGCCAGTGTCAGGCTGAGTGAGCAAAGTGAGCGAATGCCATGACAAAGGCATGGGTCATAAGCTCGTCTTACACATATTGTATGTACTATGTTGTTACCAACGCACACATACATGCATGTTTTTTTTTTTTTTTTTTAAATCAGCAATTTATTATGTGGTGCGTGATCGCAGTCTGCGGCAGGGTACAAATAAAGTACACTACTGGTATATATGCAAGATTAGAGGGAGACTGCCACCCTGATGTAGCTTGGTGGAGCAGTGAGGACCACACTGATAGGTCCACTGCACACTTTAAAGTCTGGAGAAGTATTCCCACTCGTATTGACACATTACGACACATGCTCCAAACCACTACGAATGCCACTAAATTGACTTCGAACCATTTTCGCACGATTTTGCACTATTTTGAACAACTTCGCACGATTTCGCACTATTTCGAACAACTTCGCACTACTTCGAACCTTTTCGAACGCTTTCGAACCATTTCGCGACACTTCGAACGACTTTGCAGTACTTCGAACGATTTCGGCTGCCGTATAGTTGTCCTCAAACAATTTTGATACATGTTGCACATTTGGAACAACCCAACTCGCCGCATATCGAGTACTACCAGACAAAAGGAGGGATTACAAGAGACTTAGGATACGATAAGTGTGTTTTTGTGTTTCATTGATATATTAAAGCAATAGAACAAGATCTATTACCATACTGGGACAATGTACATTTTACTTATTATCATTTTTCATTTGTTTTGTGTTTTACAATACCTTTATTGCTGTGTACATTCCCTCATGTTTTTACAATTGTTCTTATTTCCTTTTTAGTACTATCTCTTCATTTTGTATATAGACTTGTGTTAGATACTTAGAATAAGGGGAAATAGAACAACAGGGAACAGCACAAGTTACCCTCACAGTTATCGTCTGACTTAAGAGTCGTTCTCTTGAGTCTTAGCTCACGTCGTATCTCTAAAGTTCTGCAAAATATCGCGAACTTCCTCAAAACTATTGTATTCACTCTCCGTTTTATCGCCCATCGCCTGTCTCCATTTGACAAACACCTCACATTTGTTAAACCCGCTGTTCGATATACTTCGAACCTCTTCGAACTTATTTGAACTATTTCGCGCATCTTCGAACTTATTCGAACCGCTTCGCATGCCTTCGAACTACTTTCAAACTCTTTCGAACAACTTCGTACGCCTATACAGACTTTTATCCACAGCCCTTACCATTTCGCATTACTAAACATTATGTTTTGGTCTCAGCGGTGATATTTAGTACTACCTCGCACCCTTCCTCTGGCCTGTGTTATACCATCCGAAGCCATTAGTAGGTTTTGTTTGGGTTTCCGGGTTGAGTACCATCATTTTGGAGCCCACCGCGAGGGGTTTCTAAATCATTTCATCGCCTAATCCACCTCGAATCTCTCAGCTTAGGCCAACCCAAGCTCGAAACCTTAGAATCGAGACTCGCCAGGCCTTCGAATCTCTCGAACAATCGGGGGATATTTTAATACCTGTCTCTGATGCCGAATCCACACATCGTCGTCTGTTCCCTTCACCTATTTCCTCGTCTATAACTTCATCTTCCTCTTCTTCTTCATCCTCTACTACATCATTCATTATTCCAGCTACTTCAACACATCTACCATCCTTCGCTCAGGTTCTAACTCCTCGAATTGGTACATCTATGGCCACCCAAGCAACAATGCCAGCTCAAGGACATTCCATAGCACCCAAATTCGACCCCACTCAACCTCGAGAGCTACGTCGATACTTTAACGAGCTCGAAATACTTTTCATCAACTGTAATGTTACGGATCCCGAACTTATAAAGAAGCATGCCTGTCGATATGTCGATATCGATACATCCAAACTCTGGGAATCAATTCCCGAATACGAAACCGGGACTTTGTTTCACGATTTTCACGTCGCAATCCACAGACTATATCCTGGTTCTGAAAATGATTGAAAATGGTCGATTTCAGACATGGACAAACTCGTTGGCGAACAACTTCGGATGGGTATCTATAACGTGAGCGATTTAGGATTATATTACAGGTCTTTCTACAACATTACGAAGTTCCTACTCTCTAAAGGCCAAATTTCAGAGGCAGAACAAAGTAGAGCGTTTGTTCAAGGTTTTCAACTGGGTTTATGGTCACGAATTGCACGACGACTCGAACTTAAATTTCCCGACCACTATCTGGATGATGCCTACCCACTTGATGATATTCATGCAGCAGCGAAATTTGTTTTAGCAGGGTCAATTAGCTCGAATTTGGAATCCTTACAGTCTTTAGAAACATCGGTATCGACTTTGACATCTTCGACACAGATTAAATCGGAAGACTTATCGGCGATCTTTGAAAAATTTGCAACCACACTCATCAAGGCTTTAGCAGGCTTGAAATCCACTAACCCTCCTCGAACTAACAGTGGATTTCGCTCAGACCAGCTCGAAAACTTAGCTTGTGTCTTTTGTGGACTCACAGGTCATTTCATTAGCGACTGCTTGGTTTGCCAAGCCTATATCAATGAAGGAAAGTGTAAAAAGAACAACGAAGGAAAAATCGTGCTTCCAAATAGATGGTTCACCCCTCGAAACATTCCTGTTCACTTTATCAAAGACAGAATCGACGAATGGACTCGACGAAATCCTTCGAACACGACTGCATCATCGCTCATGTACAACATCGCATCCTCAATGGCTACTTCGACACAGCCTAGGGGCATCTACCATGTTTCCGAACAATCTGCGACACCCGAAGATCGCATCGCAAAACTCGAACAAGAGATATACGCTTTGCAAAGTGGTAGGACTTTTGCTAAAATGAATTTGGGCATACCAACAGTCCCCATCTCTCGACCTTTGGTTTCGCCAAACACTGTGGCAGTCGAACAATCGGCTCCACATGTACCAGCGTCATCCATCTCATCTATGGCAACAAACCTACCAACCTCGACTTCGGCATCATCTTTGATTTTGGAAACAACTTCGCAGCCTGTTATTCATCCTTATGCCATGACAAAAGAAAATTCATACCTACCACCACACGAACAAAACTTTGGATCCACTGCGAAAGGTAAAGGGAAAGATGGTCCTTCGCACCATAACCAAGCTCCAATTCAAAAAGATAAAATCACGGAAGATGTTTTCGCTCGTTCGATGAAGACACCAATTATTACACTAACGCCCGAGGAATTGTTGGCTCTATCGCCCGAAGTTCGTACAAAATGGAAGGAACAGGTCACTCCACGTCGAATTCAGCAGTCCGAAGGGAATAATGCCACGAATCTGCTTAATGATGAGATTTTCGTGATTGATGACCCATTCAAAACTTATATCAACAGTCTTCGACCTGGCGATATTCCAGAACCTTTTATCGCAGCGAAGGAATCCCATTTAATTAGGTCGATTATTATGAATGTCAATGGAAGGAATCCAGTGGAAAGTGTGGTAGACCCCGGTTCTTCGATTATCGCAATGTCCGAAGAAGTTTGCCACAAACTTGGCCTTGCTTACGATCCTTCAATCCACATCCAACTCCAATCGGCTAATGGAGGCATTGACGAAAGTTTGGGTTTAGCATGAAATGTGCCTTGCGAAGTGGGGAGTATCACGCTGTTCATGCAAATTCACATAATTCGTGACCCAGCCTATGATATTTTACTTGGTCGACCATTCGATGTACTCACCGAAAGCACTGTCAAAAACTACAGGAACGAAGCCCAGACAATTACGATATATGATCCTAATTCGACACGATCGTGCGCTATCCCCACAATTCCCCATTCTAATCACCGTCGAAAGGATTTTCGCAACTAGGGGACAAAATTTCGGACATTGACCAGTGCACTTTCGTTATCTTATTTGATCCCTCTAATTTATCTATCAATATCGAACGCACTGCGAATATTCCCGATATAGAGTCCCTCCTCGAAATTCGTTTCTTATTCTTCGATCCTTGCGAATTTATATTTAACAGCCAGTCACCAATACAAAACATATTTATCGACCTTGAAGGCAACGTCTATGCCTTCTAAGCCTATTATCGACTCCTCATATCCAACTTTCGTGGCATCAAAAAAGAAATACAAACCTGTCGCACAAAAAATTCGCCCAGTTATTACCGAGCTACCCGACCAATTTCGCATTATTCAAACAATTACTGGCAACCCTCTCGAAAACATGCCAAAATTAAATCCTTATCCACTGTCGTTTATCCCCACCTCGCGATATACACTCGAACATAAAGCTATTATCGACAAGAATCATCCTGGTGATTTCCTATGGCCAGAGGAACGAAATCTTATGCACGATTTTATTCGAAATCAGGAAACAGCTTTTGCGTGGACAGAACAAGAGCGAGGAAGTTTTCGCTCAGACTTTTTTCCTCCTATAGAGTTCCCTGTCATTCCTCACACTCCATGGGTTGAGTGAAACATTCCCATACCTCCAGGTTTGTACGAACAGATATGCGAAATGCTGAAAAGGAAGATAGAGGCAGGAGTATACGAACCATCGAACTCTTCGTACCGATCACAATGGTTTTGCGTTGCGAAAAAGGATGCCAAATCACTTCAAATTGTCCACAGTCTCGAACCACTTAACCAAGTAACGATCCAGCACTCAGGAGTCGTACCAATACCCGAACATTTAGCAGAACAATTTGGGGGACGATCATGCGGAGGAATGTTGGGTCTTTATGTGGCATTCGACGAAAGGAAAGTCGCAGAATCATCTCGCGATCTGACAACGTTTCAGACACTGTTCAGAGCACTTCGCATTGTTACCCTACCCATGGGTTGGACAAATTCTGTCCCTATCTTACACGACGACGTGACATTTATTCTACAGCCCAAAATTCCTCATATCACCATTCCTTACATCGACGACACACCGGTTAAGGGTCCGAAATCAGAATATAGAATGATCGGTGGATCCTACGAAACGATTCTTGAGAATCCAGCTATTCGATGCTTTGTCTGGGAGCATTTCGAAAATTTAAATCGGATAGTCCAGTGCATGAAGTATTGCAGAGGAACATTTTCAGGTCCGAAGCTCTATCTTTGCGTCCTTGAAATAATTGTTTTAGGGCATCGATGCAATATCGAAGGTCGTATGGCCGACCCTACTTGAATCGCCGCTGTTAGCAAGTGGGGACCATGTCGAAGCCTTACCGAAGTTAAAGCATTCCTAGAAACCATTGGAGTTTGTCGTATATTTATCCGAAATTTTGCTCAACGAGCTGCAGCACTGATACAACTCACTCGAAAAGATGTTCCTTTCAAATTCGGAGTGGAACAAATAGCAGCCCAACAAGATTTGAAAGCAGCTCTAATCAATTCCCCAGCGATTCAAGCAATCGATTACTCATCTCCAGCCCTGGTTATTCTATCGGTCGACACTTCGAACATTGCTATTGGTTTCTTTCTCGCTCAGTGTGATCCCGAAAACCCTCGAAAACGATATTATAGTCAATTCGGATCGATTACACTTAACGACTGCGAATCCAGATTTTCGCAACCCAAACTCGAACTTTACGGTCTATATCGCACTCTCGGAGCACTACAATTGTACCTAATAGGAGTTCGAAGGCTTATCGTCGAAGTTGACGCACGATATATTAAAGGCATGCTTTCGAATCCTGATATCGCACCTAGCGCTAGCGTCAATCGATGGATAGTATCCATCCTAACCTTTCACTTTACATTAGTCCACGTCGCAGGGACACACCATGGTCCTGACGGACTTTCGAGACGACCCCCACAAGATGAAGATGTTCAGCTCGACAACGAAAATAATTTCGGAGACTGGATCGACCGCCTTCACGGTTTCGTACATCAAATAAATCCTATTACAACCCGACCATTTACTTCGCATCAAAATTCGACCTTCTCCCTCTCTTCGAATCTCAGTAAGGGGGAGAATCTTACCTATAATGATGTCCCACAATCAAATAACGCAAAAACGAACGACGAGAGGTTACTTCGCGTTTGAAAATGGTTACATGACTTGGTGTGACCCTCTGAACTATCAGACGCAGAATACACTACCTTTATTCGATATTGCACTGGATTCTTTTTAGACTCGGGCAAACTGTGGAGAAAAGACTCCCAAGGAGCTCACAAAATTGTCGCTCCTCCAGAACGTCGTCTTGAAATCATTCGCGCAGCTCACGACGACATAGGACACAAAATGGTTTTTGCTACTAAATCAGTTATTGCCCTTCGATTCTGGTGGCCGAACATGAAATTCGACATTGCATGGTATATTCGAACCTGCCACCTATGCCAAATTCGACAAACACAAAATGTTCTAATTCCGCCCACAGTCGCCACTCCAGCACCCCTTTTCGGCAAAGCCTATATCGACACAATGCAAATGCCACCTTCGAACGGATTTAAATACATTGTACAAGGTCGATGCTCACTAATGACCTATCCAGAATGGCGAAAACTTCGACGCGAAAATGCCACGTCTCTGGGCGATTGGATCTTCGAAGATATTATTTGTCGATGGGGCTCGCTATACGAAATCATAACTGACAATGGCGCTGTGTTTATTGCAGCCATGGAATATCTTGCGAAGCAATATCATATTAACCATATTCAAATTAGTGGTTATAATTCGCGCACCAACGGACTCGTTGAACGAGCCCATTTCGATGTTCGACAATCATTATTTAAAGCTGTCGATGGAGAACAAGCGAAATGGTCAGCAGGGGCACACTCAGTGTTTTGGGCAGAGCGAGTCACGGTCCGTAAACGCATGGGTTGTTCTCCCTACTTCGCAGTTACAGGAGCACATCCTCTAATACCCCTCGACATCTCCGAAGTAACATACTTACAACCGCCACCCGATTCAATTTTATCGACAACCGATCTTATAGCTCGACAAGTCATAGCGCTACAAAAACGATCTAATGACCTCGAACTGTTATATTCGAAGGTCTACACGTCCCGAATCAAAGCTGCGGAACACTTCGAACTTGCTCACGAACATACTATGCAGGACTACAACTTTGCGAAAGGAGATTTAGTGCTACTTCGAAACACGCAAATCAAGAAGTCCCTTAATCGCAAGATGAAACCCCGATATGTCGGCCCTCTTATCATTATCGAACGAAACTACGGAGGGGCTTATATTCTCTGCGAACTCGATGGGTCAGTACTACATAGACCTATTGCCGCATTTCGTTTGCTACCATATCTCGCTCGAAAATCAATTTCCCTACCACCAAATTTCCTCGATATCGACTCCGAGCGCCTCAAACAACTTCGAACAAGTTCGAACTTCGATGAAGATACCTTCGAAGATTTTCAGGACTTCGAAAATAAATAATTATCCTTTCTTTCCTTTTTGCAATTACTTACAAAAAATCCGATTACTTTTAGTGTATGATACAAGTCACGATATCGCATCATAGCGTGGTCGTGCAAACTCCAAAGGGTTTTTCGGCTATGATGAACTACTGAGCCTTTCCCTAAAAAGCCATATTCTTTGTTCGTTAAATTATAGTTATCTTTTTCTTTACTTTACTTTCCAAAGACATTTAACGAAAATTTGAAAAACAAACAGATATACAACAAAAGAAAAACCCCTCTACTCCTCCAACATCTCCTCCAATACCTCTATCTCCCTACCCAATACCTCCATCTCGACCCTCTTCTTCGCCAGTTTTCCAGCGATAATCCGTCGCCGTACCCCCCATTCTTCCTCGACATCCTCGACTCCCTGCGACTCCCTCGCCTTCCCCTTTGCCTTCCCCTTCGACGACCTCTTTTTCTCCTTCGATGCCTTCGAAGGCCCCGCTACCGGTTCGACATCCTCGACAGGGCCCACGAGACGGATTCGACGAACTACAAAATTCGAAAATTAGTTAGCAATCACTTCGAAGCGATTTCGAATAACTTTCGTATCTGGTTTTGTGTGCGAATCGTGTTTTGTGCCCCCGAACTTCTTCGCCTTGCCTTTGTGAAGCCCTCGCCTTGACACCCCGCCCCAATAACACCCCTGGGCCTCCTGGACGCACTTTGTACACTTTGCAGCGCCCTCCTTAACGATGCAGTGTGGCTGGGACTTGAACCCAGCGCATCTATCGCACTACGAAACTATTAGAACTTCGACAAATCTTCGAAAATAGGTAAAAAAAAAAAAAAAAAAGAAAAAAAAAAACTTACTGGGCCCTCGAAATCGAGCAGCCTGCTCGTGTCTAGTCATGGCCGCTTCGCCACTTCTACCCCCTCTACTTCCTGTCCATCCGCGTCCTCCTCGACCTCTACCACTTTTCGCTTTGCCACCCTTACTACAGGTAGCTCTTCCTCATCCTCGTCCTCGTCTTCGTCTTCATCACCCGCCTCGATCCTTTCAATCGCCTTCAGCTCAGCCTCGAACCCTGCATTTTTGTGTTGCAAGTCCTCCTTCGAGATAGTCCTCGCACGAAATTTGGCAAGGGCTCCATTTCGGGCGTCCGCCAATGCTCTCCATCGAGCATCGACTTTTGCCTTCTGCGCCGCCTTCTTTTCCTCTCGAACTTGTTTCGCATTTTCCTCCCTCTTCTCCTGTTCGACCTGTTTCGCTAAATCCACAAATAGAAGGCCCCCTCCCCATGAAATCCACTCACGTCGCGCCATCGGGCTGAAAATTTCGAAAACCTCATCCACAACCTTTTGTACGGTCGCATCGCATTCCTCGGCCAGGTCGTCTGCAAGCTCATCATATTCTGCCTATGAAACACAAAAATAGCACACTAAACACAAGTACAAACACGAAACTCACCATTTTTTTCACAAAAACCCCGCCCCCAGACTTCGAAATCAAGATCTTCTGCGATGCCGTGCTCAGGCATCGACTTCGCGTACTCGATGAGTTCGACGTTAAGCTCGGCCAAGAGAGACATTATGAAAGCTAGTATGCGATGATGAAGAGGTGATGGAGAGAAGAAGAACGAGAAGTATTTCGAACCTCGCTAAGTTTTCAACACGATCACGCATTCCGCACGTGACTTTGATCAGTTGACTAGGACAGTCAGGATTTCAGTAAGGGGGAGGATGATAGGTCCACTGCATGCTTTAAAGTCTGGAGAAGTATTCCCACTCGTATTGACACATTACGACACACGCTCCGAACCACTACGAATGCCACTAAATTGACTTCGAACTATTTTCGCACGATTTCGCACTATTTCGAACAACTTCGCACTACTTCGAACCTTTTCGAACGCTTTCGAACCATTTCGCGACACTTCGAACGACTTTGCAGTACTTCGAACGATTTCGGCTGCCGTATAGTTGTCCTCAAACAATTTTGATACACGTTGCACATTTGGAACAACCCAACTCGCCGCATATCGAGTACTACCAGACAAAAGGAGGGATTACAAGAGACTTAGGATACGATAAGTGTGTTTTTGTGTTTCATTGATATATTAAAGCAATAGAACAAGATCTATTACCATACTGGGACAATATATGTTTTACTTATTATCATTTTTCATTTGTTTTGTGTTTTACAATACCTTTATTGCTGTGTACATTCCCTCATGTTTTTACAATTGTTCTTATTTCCTTTTTAGTACTATCTCTTCATTTTGTATATAGACTTGTGTTAGATACTTAGAATAAGGGGAAATAGAACAACGGGGAACAGCACAAGTTACCCTCACAGTTATCGTCTGACTTAAGAGTCGTTCTCTTGAGTCTTAGCTCACGTCATATCTCTAAAGTTCTGCAAAATATCGCGAACTTCCTCGAAACTATTGTATTCGCTCTCCGTTTTATCGCCCATCGCCTGTCTCCATTTGACAAACACCTCACATTTGTTAAACCCGCTGTTCGATATACTTCGAACCTCTTCGAACTTATTCGAACTATTTCGCGCATCTTCGAACTTATTCGAACCGCTTCGCATGCCTTCGAACTACTTTCGAACTCTTTCGAACAACTTCGTACGCCTATACAGACTTTTATCCACAGCCCTTACCATTTCGCGTTACTAAACATTACGTTTTGGTCTCAGCGGTGATATTTAGTACCACCTCGCACCCTTCCTCTGGCCTGTGTTATACCATCCGAAGCCATTAGTAGGTTTTGTTTGGGTTTCCAGATTGAGTACCATCAACGTGCTCGGCGATGCCGAGTGCCTCTGGCCAGACGAGGAGAGGATAAGCACACGAGCACCTCCCCAAACCCCAGAGGAGGGGGATGCCCCCCCGACCCAAGCGCCCATCATGGCTATCCACCTGTTGTGAGCTCTCCTGGGTCCCCCCAACCGAAATTGGAGGTTCCGTCAGTGGTACCACAGGTCCCCCTGGCTGCTCGGAACCCGCCACCGGCCTGGAAGCCAAGGTTGTCCCCCGAAGAGGCCCCCTTTATAAGACTAAATAGACTCGAGGTTGCCCCCATACCGATGACCTTAGCCTCCCAGCCAGCTGCATGTCCCTCGCCCCCAGACAGGAGAGAAGCTTCCCATGTCCGGCAGACCTGCAAAGCTGCAGCAGACTTCACGGCACCGACGTAGCATGAGAGAAGGGGGGTGACTGCCCCTCAAACTGGAGATGGGGGTCATACGCTCAGCGCAGCCCATCTATCCTGGATCCCACTCAGAGGGTGGGGTGATGAAAGATCCCATGAGGGGGTTGTTTATCACGAGTGCAACCAGATCCCCAATGGATCGAGGTTCCTGGCGGTGTTTAGGGTGCTTTATCCTGGGGCAAACGCGCAATACGTGCGAATGTGTCTGAATGCATTCTGCTAACAGACAGTCACAGGCCAGCAGGCCTTTGACATGAAAGCATAGGCGGTACTCCCCTAAAGGAGCATGACCTGTTAGCAGTCTAGTAAACCGCACGCAGGACGAAATGTTCGAATCTGCCAGTCACAGCCATGGACCCCCCTTGCAGGAGGAAGGGGCGGCAATTTTGCCATTCGGGCCCTTAAGGGGGAGGAACTGGCGACCCATGAATGAGGGGTTTTTAGCCTCCTCGGCCCATGCCTGCTTGGCCCTTGCATCAGCATTCTGCAGGAGCCAGTCGATGGACATGCGGGGGGCATTGCCTCTGCCAACCCAAAGGACGTGAGCTAAGTGCTGGGCCTTCCACTCAAACCTCGAAGGAGTGTGCCACAGTGTAAGGGTGCGATCAGCCAGCCCTATAAACCAGGGCCACAGAGCTTTGCTAGCATCCAGGGAGAATATCTGCCCGGAGCGTGGGGAGGTGTCCAGCAGGGTGTCAATGGCCGGGCTGGAGTCAGAGAATACCACTAGTCTGTTGCACCCCCTGCTGACTGCAGTGGACACTCCCAGTTGTATGGCGAAGCGCTCAGCCTCAGGAAGGATGCGCCGCTCTGCTGCTGATGTGATTCTGTGCGCCAGGTGCCCATCCTCAAAGAGGAGGATGCTTACCACCACTTGTAGTGTGGTGTCCGTGGGGACTGAGGCATTCACACCTACAACAATGCAGTCTGGGTCATTCTGGGCCGAAGCCCAGGCCTCCTCCAGCCTGCGTAAGTAAGCCTGAATCTGAGTGGGCTCCTTGGAGCCCACCCGATGTCAGGTGATTTGGTCCTGGAACAAGTCCAGTACCCTGTTCCTGGGGGCCGACTCCGGACCAAAAGGTATGAACTCGTCCGCCTGGGCGCCTATGGCAGTCCTAGCCAGGGATGGGGAAAGGCCCCCCAGCCTGGCCAGGACACAGTCTCCTAAGTTGCTGAGTGCCAGTCCGTGAACCAGCGCCTGGCCCCCTAGGGGCCCCCCTAAGATGGAACGAAGAGGGTGAGTAGGCATGAGAAGAAGAACCCATAGCGCCCCTCTATCTACCAAATGCTTGAGGAGGAGATGCATAGGAAGCAGCCCCGCCGCAGTAGCCGCCCCCCCAGAGGAGGTGGTGCTGAACGCACCCATGATCCACTGTGCCGCTTTCGCTTGCACTTTGGACATGGCGGAGACCATGGCCTTTGTCCGGCTACTTGGAAAGAACCACAGACGAGCACTATACGTCATAACAGGTATGATGCACGTGCAGTACAGCAGGCGCCTCTGGAGGGGGGTGAGCCCCCTACCAGAGTTGCCCAGCATGCCCATAGCCACCACAGTAGTGACAGCCCAGGTGGTGAAGAACCTAGCATGCTCCTTGAACAGGAGTTTGCGGTCGAATCTGAATCCCAGGTAATGCCAGTGTGCCTTGGGATGCAACAAAGTGGGGCCCATGTATGGGTCAAACCCTAGGTCAATGGGCAGTGGAACAAACTTCACTGCTCATGAAAAGTGGAAAACCTCGGACTTATCGTGTTCCAGGACAAGACCAAGGGATTGAAACATCTGGAAGATCCAGCCGTATGCCTGTGAGAGGGGGAGGAGGTTATCCTCGGCCCTGAGGGCATGTGCGATGATGGTACCATCGTCCATGTAAGACATGAGGTCAATTCGAGAACTGACTTCGTGCTGCCAAAACAGTTTCATGGGCGCCAAGTAGAGTGCCGAAAGAACAGGGGACAGGGCTCTGCCCTGTCCCACTCCCACATCAGCAGTGTACTGCCCTGATCTGAAAGAGCTCCAAGCGTAGGTCATTTTACAGCCCACCAGATAGGATTTGAAGAACTCCCTGATGCGCGGTGAGAACCCCAATCATCGAACGATCTCCAACAGAACCGAATGGTTGAGGGAGGGGAAGAATTGAGCGATGTCAAAGGCGACGACGCTCATAATAAGACCCTTGGCCCACCCAGCTCGCACTAGGTGGGTCAGGTAAACACCAGCGTCCTCAGTGGAATGTTGGGCAACGCCTCTGAACTGGTTGGGATCAAATACGTCGTGGGCTACCCTGTCGAATTGCAGCCTTCTGGCTAGCATCTTCTCGAGAAGCTTGCCCAGCGTGTTCAGTAGCACGATGGGCCTGAATGATTTGGGCGTAGAGTAGTTGGGTTTCCCTGGTTTCAGAATAATTACCAACAGGGACTCCTTGAAGTGAGCTGGCCAGTGGCCAGCATCGAGGCACGCGTTAGCGAGGTGAACTACCAGTGCACCCACCTCCTGGGAGGCGAGCCACACTTTGAGGAATGACCAGGTGACGTGGTCTGGACCAGGTGCTGACGATGAAGCGCAGGCCGCTAGTGCCTCCCTCATTTCGAGGAGAGAGAATGGAGCCCACTCCCTAGTGGGGAGCGGGGTGAGGTCATCGAGGACTGACAGATCGACTGGGCAGTCCAAGGCCACATTGTATGATCCATCCAGTGCCTCCCATAAATCCCCAAGTTCGTTGCACGGAGCTCCTTGAAAGGAGATGGCTTCAAACGAGGGGAGGTTTCTCTGGTGCACCCAGGACATAAGGTCCCAAGGGCGCTGTTTGACTGAGGCTACCTGTCTTATTCGTTCCTCAAAGAAGGTGCGTTTGGCCGCCCTCGTGGCACAGTGATACTCGTGCCAGTCTGCCTTGAGCTTCAACTCACAGTAGGCTGCCAGCTTCTGTTTGCACTCCTGGGTCCACCACCCTTTCGAGTGTTTCCCCAGGTGCTTTTCCCTGGAGTGATCAGACCATGCATCAGAGAGGATCTCGGAGATCATCTGCATGATCCCGTCGATGCTTTCCTGTGAGTGCCCATCCCACCCCGTGAGTAAGGCTAGTTTAGACGAGACTTTGACCAGGTAAGCCTCTTCCTCGTCTGATCCTGGCTTGAGGGCCTAGTGGGTAGCAGGGACCATCGACTCTGGGCCGGGTAAAGTAATGGTTAGGGGGACATGGTCAGATGTCCCTCTTAACTCCGTCTCAACATTGTGCTGAAGTGCGGCCCCTAGGGGCACTGGTATGAGCATGAGATCGATGACGGTGTTCTCGAACCCCTGCTGTGGGGAGATGTGGGTGGGGGCTGCCTCTACAGGAGTAGATACAACCAACCCGGTGCGACCAGCTACAGCGAGCAGCATGTCTGCATAGGCATTGGTGTTGGGACCTTTGGGGTCCCAGCTCGAATGTCGCAAGTTAAAGTCCCCAGCCATGAAGTGCATGGGGGGGAGGCAAAAGACCTCCTCGTGGAGGAGATGGAGGGCTGTGTGGGTTGCTGTCCGAGTAGACATTGGCGAAGGAAAGGAGGCTCTCCCCTATTCCCAAGGAGAATAGGAGAATGTCTCTGTGGTCAAAGAGGTTCTTGCGGATGCCAGGTCTCAGGCTAGTAATACACGTATTGACATAGACCAGAACACGCGGAGGGGTGTTAACCCCTGAGTGGTGCACCATCACGCTCCAGTTGGGGCTGATGGGGCTGCCAATGACTTCTTCGCCTTCTGTGTTGTCAGAGGACGGGGTGTGTCTTATCACTCTCCAGGGAGGTTCTTGAATAAACAGCAGATCGTATTCTATGAGGTCTGCCAGTAGCAAGTCCATGTACCCATAATTCCAGTTTATATTTTGACTAAAGATGCGTAGCTGGGGGAATGACCTAAGCCTCTCCTTCATTTATGTTCAGCCACCGCTGCCTGTGGGAGGGTTAGAGTGAGGGGAGCGCGATCTGTGTCGTCGACTCACCTCATCATAGCGGGCTTTGATCCATTCATGGTCAAAGCGGTTCTGCCAGAACTTGCAGTGATGATCATCAGCTGCATGGTTCCTCCTGCAATTCATGCGGCGATGGATGTGGGTGCATGGCTGCCCCTCAGGGGTAGGCAGTATGGAGGGGTTGGCTTTGGGAGCACCACGACAGCAGCCCGCAAGAGTACAATGGTGCTCCTTGCGGTGTGGTTCAGTGCAGATGGGACATCTGGCCTGTTTGGCATGGCATTGGCCAGTGGGATTCCCCCACCTCCAGCACCACTGACAAAGGGGCATGCCTGGGTTCGCCCTGGCTTCCTGGATGCAGACAACGAACTGTCCAAATTGGATGGTGCGGCCCGTGAGCGCCCTGGCACACGTGCCACTGGCAGAGTCAGTGACGTTAAGGTAGATGGTGGCCGTGTCTAACATGCGTGAGTCACGTACCACTCGAGGAGGGGTTTGTAGCACCAGCAGGTCCTTCAGGCCTGCCTTAGCGATCTGTTGGACAATCACCTCGCTGGTGATGTCCCTGTCTTGAAAAGTGTATGGGACGTCTACCATCTTGAGGTACGACGTGGAGGTAGGGAGGGCAGCGTCAACTTTGTCCACAATAGAAAATGCGTTGCACAACGCCTCTCTGAAACAGAGCAGGTCTTTATCAGAGGCAACGCCTCCGGTGGCTGCTGTGAAACCTCCCTGTGAGGGGAGGAAAGAATGGACCTCCAGCGTGGAATGGTGAAGGCGGAGCCTCTTGTGTATGTCCTCGAGGACATCACCGGTGTTCATGTATGGGTCAGGAGGCTGTACATGGAGGAGGACCTGCTTTCGCGACGGTCCATGAACGGTGGCAGACAGCTTGTTAGGCCCTTTGCCCTTGGAGGGGCCAGTCTGTCTCTGAATGCGGACAAGCTGATTGGGAGATGCATCTGGGAGAGCTCTTGCCAACTGGACAATGCCTCTGACAGATGTGGAGGGGGTCTGTCCCACTGGGAACTGCGCCACCCTGGCAAACGACCCCTTGGGGGGGGGGCCATGTAGAATAGTTAATGGGAGGTGGGGGGGCCCCTGTTGGGGCTGCCACCTCCTCCTGATGGGGGGCGCAGCAGTGGTCTCTGCCTCGGCCCCCTGACCTTGGGTCCGCCATGTGCGCTGGGCCCAGAAGTAATAGTGATCCGTGAAAAACCACGTACCGCCGTCTCGCATGCCTCACGAAGGGGAGCACCCTCCATTCCCTTCAGCAACCCAGCCGTCGATGCTGCCTCAAGCAGCTCCTTCAGCCTCAGTGCCAGCCCTCCCTTAGCTTCAAAGGAAGCCGCTGCGATATCGCCATCTGCTTCCCTTTCGAGCAACCGATCTGTGATCTTGAGTAGGTCTTCGGACAGGAGCTTCAAGGTCAATGCATCGCCGTACCTCGCCTCTTCCTCTCTCTCATCGACCTCAATTTTGTCATCCATGTCAGACCACCTGGGGGTCTGAGGGACTGGGGTGGGGCTTGTCGACATGGGGGTTTGTCCTCTAGTCGCCCGAGCAGCAGCAGCTGCGACGGATGTGGATCCGGCGCCTCTGGGGGTTTCTTGACCATCTGGATAAGGGGATGGTGCTGGAGATGATCGCTGGGTCCTGGAAGGCCCAGCAGTGATAGTGCTAGAGACTATTCCAGTTCGCCTGGACGCAGGCAAGCTGTTGATCAGGTCGTCGCTGGGGGTGGTAGGATCAGCAGCCAAGCACGACAAAAGCGCACCCAGATCTGAGCCCGATCTCCCATCGGATCTTCTAGGGTTGGACATCGAGTAGATGGCTGGAGGATGCTCTGAAATCTAAGAGATCAGACCAGCGGATGAGTAGTTGTAGAATGAGTAAGATGTCAGCGGTATTGTTTACTTCTGTTTACCATGGTAGTAGCAAGTCAAGAAGCAATGCACATACATGCATGTACATATTGATGCATGTAAATATAAAATTCCCACACTGACAAATGTAGCATTTGTAGGTGTTTAGTAGCATAATTTGATGTAATAAAATAAAATATTATTATATAATAGGGATGTTAGGAGACTGTTTCCTAACAGGTTGGTGATCAAGATAATTGTGTTTAGATGAATCATGTGTACATAATACAGGCCCTTTTTAGTCACAGAGGGGAGAACTCTCTTCTGTTTTTCCAACTAACTTCTGTAGTTAGTTGTAGTCAGTCTATAGGTAGTCAGTAGGGACAAAAGACCATTCCCAGGTGGTCTCTACAGTGAACTGTTGGGTCTGTGCACTTCAGTGGGCCAGACTTTTATCCTACCTCAGAAATATCCAGGTAGTCAACCCTGTGATCTGGGAGGAGTTACAACTGCATTGTAGTTTAAGTTGTTGACTTGCATCTACTGGTGGCTGAAGAAGATTGGATCAAGACCTCTCTTTGGACTCCACTTGGATTTTACAGTCACTGGAACCCTGCCTCTTGTAGGATCTTGGTTGCATTCTAGTTGATTTCATCTTTGTTCAGCACCTGCTGTCCACACTCCACACACACACAGTCTCTTTTCACTCACTCACTTTAACAACCTTCTCTCCACATCAACCAACACTTACCATCATCATGACTATGAAACCTCCAACATTTGAAACTCTAGGGAGTAACAACTACAACCTCTGGAGTGGAAAAATGAAAGCTTGGTTGATGGCACATGGTCTTTGGGCAATTGTCTCTGGACAACAACAGTGCCCTACTGCTCATTCAACTGATGTGGAAAGGGCAAAGCAGGAAGCCTGGACTGAGAAAGCAACCAGTGCAGCTGGCTGGCTATACCTTATGGTATCAGAAAGCCAAGTTGTACATCTTGAAGGCATAGAGGATGATCCTGTTGCCATATGGAAAGCCCTAAAATCTGTGCACCATCAACAAAAACCAGGTGCCAGATTCAATGCTTATGATGACCTGTTCAGCATCAGAAAGACAGAGGAAGAGTCCTTACAGTCTCTTGTCAATAGGGTGGATGTTGCAATGAAGCACATCAAAAATCTTCGCCCTCAGGACTTTACTCTGGCTAAACTTGATGAGGAATTGCTCTGCATGACAATGATCAGAGCTCTTCCAGAGGACTACAATCACTTTGTGTCCTCACTAATGCTGAGCAAGGACAATCTTAATAAAGATAGCATTACTCAGGCTTTCCACACAGAAGAAATTCAAAGGACAAGGAGATCTGCACCTCATATTTCAGAGGTTGCAAATAAAGCTGCTGCTGCTGCTACCACTCCCACTTCCTCCAAATCTTCCAACTCTACCTGCAGCTCCAGCTGCCCAAATCACAATAACAACAACAACAACAACAAGCAGCAGCAGAAAAAGTATCCTCCTTGTTCATTCTGTGGCAAAAAGGGTCATCACTTCCTCAGATGCCCTCAATACTTAGCCAAATCAGCAGAGGCAAAGGCAGCCACAGTAGTAGAAGTCCAGGAATCAGCAGGAAAGGCAAGTATTTACTCTTTAGAAGAATTAGAAAACCCTCTCTTACTTAAGTCTAATTATGATTGGAATGCAGACTCTGGAGCCACTTCACACATGACACCTCATAGACACTGGCTTAGAAACTACAAACCCCTTCATATACCCATTAGATTAGCTGATCACACTGTCATTTATTCTGCTGGAATCGGTAGTATACTTTTTAAACCTTTTATTAATGGAGTAGAATCACAGTCTCTTATATTTAGTAGAGTATTACATGTTCCCCAACTCCAAAACAATCTCCTCTCAGTACTATACTTAACAAAGCATAAAGGATATAACATCAACATTGACTCTAAACATATATATTTTATACAGTCAAGTAGATTACTCTTTACTGCTACTATAAATAGCCAGAATGCTGCCTTCCTGGATGGATGTACTGCTCCTGCCTCCCTGCCACAACAATCTGCTAGCCTGGCCTCTACCCTTCCTTTGGACCTCAGCTTATGGCATAGAAGATTTGGGCATACTAATCATGACTATGTCAAACAACTTTATTTAAAAGACACGGTTACTGGCATGAAACTCTCTCACATGTCAAAAGTAGACCCAATCTGTGAACCTTGCCTAGCTGGGAAAATGCATGCAAACCCATTCCCCACATCTCAAACCAGAGCCTCCAAACCATTGGAACTGGTTCATATTGATCTTAAAGGTCCCATTCAAGTCAAATCAATTGCAGGATATTATTACTGGATTCAATTTGTTGATGATTGCACTAGATTCAAGTGTGGTCTTGGACTCAGAAAGAAATCAGATGCCTTTGCTGCATTTTTGCAATTCAAAGCTTATGCAGAGAATTTGCATAATGCTAAAATCAAAGTCATTAGAGAAGACAAAGGCTCTGAATTTATGTCCAATGAATTTAACCAGTACTGCATTGATAATGGGATTCAAAGACATCATACAGTCAGGAATAGGCCACAGCAAAATGGGGATGTTGAAAGAGCAAATAGAACTGTATCAGACCAAGTTACATCTATGCTAAATGAAGCCAATTTACCAGTTCAATTCTGGTTTCATGCATATGTGGCCTTGTTACATGTTCTAAATAGAACTCCTACTGCTCCACTCCCTGGTAAAACTCCCCATGAAGCTTGGCATAATAAAAAACCTGATGTATCCCATTTAAGGGTTTGGGGATGCTTAGCATATGTCCACATACAGAAGGATAAAAGAAAGTCATTTGGGCCTCACATGCACAAATGCATTTTTGTTGGCTATCCAGCTGGATACAAAGGATGGCAATTTTATGATCCAGTCACCAGGAAGTTTATTATCTCAGAAAGAGCAGAATTTAATGAGAGATACTTCCCTGGAGCTAAGCCAACATTAATTAATGCCATTCCTACTCCACCATCCCTAAATATTATTGATGGTAGTAATATGCCTGACTTGGGAGGGCACCAGCTCAATACAAATCAGTCAGCCACATCCAAAGTCTCAAGGACTGTAATCAAAATCCCTACACCATCATTCTCTTTTGAGCCAGTACAACCACCTCCCCCTGTTCCTGACAATGAACAGAATTTCCCAAGTCCACCTCCTGCTCTCACACCATTACCATCTGCACTAACTACACCAACCACAAATACTACTCCATTACCCTCTCCTGAACCACCTACACCTCCAATTGCAGTTAGAAGATCCAGGAGAACTGTTCAACCTCCTGGAGAATGGTGGAAAATTAGACATCCTACACCTGCTATTGAGTCTAGCTCTGAATCTGATTCAGAGTCTCAGCAACAATCTGGTGAAGATGAGGATGAAGCATTTGCTGGAGTAGCTGGAGATTTCTATGAGCCTAATACATATAAACAAGCCATGAAATCACCAGATGCAGAATTATGGCAACAAGCAGCAGAAGAGGAAATAAACTCTCTTAATGCCAATGGAACTTGGGATATTGTTCCTCTTCCCAAGGACAGAAAAGCAATTGGAAGTAGATGGGTCTTTAAAATCAAGAGGAATGCTGATGGCTCTATTGAAAGATATAAAGCTAGAGTTGTAGCCAAAGGCTTTTCTCAAAGACCTGGTCTTGACTACATTGAAGTCTTTGCACCCACATTCAGAATGGCCTCTATCAGAACCATTATTGCCTTGGCTGCAAAACATGATTACATCTTACACTCTATTGACATATCATCTGCATTCTTGAATGGAAATTTGGAGGAGGAAATTTACATGGAACAACCACCTGGGTTTGTTCAATTTGGTCCAGACTTTGTCTGCAAACTTAAAAAGTCCCTCTATGGTCTAAAGCAATCTGCTAGACAGTGGAATAAAAAGTTAAATGCTACCCTCTTCAACTTGGGATACAAAAGATTGGAATCTGACAGAAGCATCTATGTCTTTGCCAAAGATGGAGTCCTTGTTATTATCCCTGTCTTTATTGATGACATTACACTGGCATCTAACTCTCAGTCAAAAATTAACAATACAATTAAAGACTTGGAACTTCACTTTAAACTCAGAAATCTTGGTCCTACCTCTTGGCTACTTGGCATGAAAATCACCAGAGACATATCACAACACTCCATCTCCATATCCCAGCATCAGTACATCTTGGATAAATTACAGGAGTTTGGATTCTCTGACTGTAGTCCCATTACAACTCCTATGGATCCTGGTCTTGTGTTACAAAAGACTCAACTTTCAGACCAGGACAAGCAGTACATGTCCAAAGTACCATACCTCCAAGCTATTGGATCTCTCATATATTTGTCACAATGCACCCGCCCTGATATTACATATGCAGTTGGAACTCTTGCAAAATTCAACTCCAATCCAGCTCCAATTCACTGGAAAGCAGTCAAGCATCTATTTAGATACTTGCAAAGCACAAAGGACTATGAACTAGTCTACAAACCAGATGGAGAGCAAGAGTTGTTTATAACATATTCTGATTCCAACCATGGTGCATGTAAAGACACTGGGAGATCTACAGGAGGATATGTTGTCAAAATTGGCACTGGGGCAGTTAGCTGGTCATCTAAACTCCAATCTGTTGTTGCATTGTCCACAACTGAAGCTGAGTACATAGCAGCAGTTGAAGCAGGCAAAGAGTTGAAATGGATGAGAAGTCTTCTGGGAGAATTTGGTTACAAGTTTAACAGTCCTTCTACACTGTGCATTGATAATCAGTCTTCTATCAGTGTTGCCAAGAATCCTGAGCATCATGGGAGGATGAAACATGTTGACTTGAACTTCCACTGGCTAAGAGAAAATGTAGAGGCAGGACATATAGCACCAAAGCATGTTGGGACCAATGAAATGATCGCAGACTGTCTTACCAAAGCACTACCTAGAACAAAACATGACATTTGTAGAATAGGATTAGGCTTAGTTAAAAGTACAGATATGCAGGATTAGGGGGGTGTGTTAAGAACATAATCCTACACACTTACCTTCTTATATAGTGTTCCCTTATTCACACAGTCACACATCTACCTACTAGCATAGTTTCCCCATGCAAGGGATATATGGACTACCATACTACCATAGTCACCCCAAGGATGACCATAGCATAGGTACAAAGTAGAATAGTAAAGAGTAGAGAAGTAGTATGACATGTAGTAGAATAGTGGGGAGGGGAAGAATGGGGAACAGGCAAAAACCTCGCCCTATTTATCTGTTTTGGAGATGGTCTGTGCACACTCCCAAACAGTATAAATAGTCCCCCACTTCTCACTCAACCCTTAAGTCAATCAACTCCTGTTTTCCTCAGTCATTGCTCTCTCCCCTCCTCAACACCTGGCAGTGTCTGGGGCACTTTACCCTAGGGCAAATGCACAGGACATGTCCACACATTTGGATGCATTCTGCTAGTATACAGTCACAGGCAATAGTGCCTGGGACATAGAAGCATAGGTAACACTCCACTAAAGGAACATGTTTCATAAGCAGTCTAGTAAACTGCACACAAGTCGAGATGCTCGATCCTACCATCTAAAGCCACAGACCTCCCTTGTGGGAGGAGGGGACAGCAATTTTGCCATTCTTACCCTTAAGTGGTAGGAATTGGCGGCCCATGAACAAGGGGTTCTTAGCCTCCTCAGCCTATGCTCATTGGCCTTGGCATCTATCTCTGTCAATAGCCAATCAATAGATGTGCGGGAGGAGTTGCCCCTGCCCACCCATAGAGATATCGCAAGGATGTGGGCAAGATGTTGGGCCTTCTACTCAAATCTCGAGGGGTTGTGCCACATTGTGAGAGTGCGCTGCTCCGCTCCTGAGAGCCAGGGTCAGAGGGCTTTACTAGTGTCTAGAGAGAAGATCTGCCCTAACTGTGGGGAAGTGTCTAGTAGGATGTCAATGGCCAGACTAGAGTTGGAGAACACCACTAGACAGTCGTGCCCCCTGCCCAAGGCAGTGGACATTCCTATCTGAATGGTGAAGCATTCAGCCTCGGGGAGGGTGTGCCTCCCTGCTACTAATGTAATTTTGTGTGCTAGGCACCCATCTTCAAAGAGGAGGATGCCTACCGCCACTTGTAATGAGGTATCCATGGGCACGGATGCATCCATGGCCACAACAATGCAGTCAGGGTCTTCCTGAGCTGAAGCCCAAGCTTCCTCCAGTCTGCATAAATACCCCTGAATCTCCTTGGGCTCTCTCGAGCCTGCATGATTGCAGATGATGCGGTCCTGGAACAAGTCCAGGACCCAATTCCCAGAGGCTGATTCCAGACCAAAAGGCTCGAACTCATCTGCCTGGGTGCCCATGGCAGTCATAGCAAGCGATGGGGAATGGCCCCTCATGCTTGTCACTTCCTGGTCTCCTAGGTTGCTGAGCTCCAGTCCATAGACTAGTGTTTTGCCCCCCAGGGGCCCCCCTAGGACAGATTGAAGGGGGGGGGGTGGGCATGAGAAGGGGGATGTGTAGCACCCCCCTGTCCACTAAGCGTTTGAGAAGTAGGTGCATGGGAAGCAACCCCACCACAGTAGCTACCCCCCCTGTGGGGGTAGTGCTAAATGCGCCCATGATCCAGCATGCCGCTCTCACTTGCACCCTGGACATGGCTGTGACCATGGCCTTAGTCCTGCTGCCAGGGAAGTACCAAAGATGTGCACCATACATCATCACGGGAATGACGCAGGTGCAGTAGAGTAATCGTTGCTGGTCAGGGGTAAGTGTTAGGGTGACACCCACTAATCTGCTAGCTAGACCATGCGGATTCTCCTACAAGAAGGCGGCAGGGGGCACACGCATGATGGGGGATTTGATGAATTTGATGCGAGGGGTTAAAAATAGAACAGTCAGCTGAAATAGGCCTTTCACACCACTATTGTGGATGGAATACCTAACAGAACTCAACTGAGGTCTTCTAGTATTTATTTTAGTATTATATACTATGTTACATATATTGTAGTATGTTGTTATGGATGCACATGCACATGCATGTACATATTGATGTGTGTAAATAGAAAATTTCAATGCTGACAAATAATGTGTATATAGGCATTTAGTAGCATATTTTGGTGAAATAAAATAAAATAAAATAAAATAAAATAAAAATAGTATTATGTAATAGGCATGTTAGGAGACTGTTTCTTAACAGTCAGGCCCCTTACAGCATTGCCCAGCATACCCATGGCTTCACGGTAGTGACAGCTCTGGTGGTGAAGAACTGTGCATGTTCCTTGAATATGAGCTTGCAGTCGAAGCAAAACCCCAGATATCTCTAGTAAGTCTTGGGGTGAAGAGGGGTGGGGCCAGTGTATGGATCAAACCCCAGATTGATGGGCAGAGGAGTGAACCTTGGAGCCTGGGAAAGATGAAATACTTCAGACTTGTCATGCTTGAGGACAAGGCTGAGAGATTAGAATGCCTAGAACATCCAGCCGTATACCCGAGACAAAGAGAGGAGATTGTCTTCCACCCTGGGTGCATGTGCAATGAACATGCCATCATCCATGTAAGACATAAGATTGACCTGCTGGCCAACCTCGTGCTGCCTAAACAGTTTCATAACTGGCACCAGATAGAGCACCAACAAGACAAGGGATAGGGCAGAGCCCTGGGGCTCCTTCAGGTCAGGGCAGTAGACAGGGGATAGGGCAGAGCCCTGTCCCACCTCCACATCAGTGGCATACTGCCCTGACCTGAAGGAGCACCAGGAGTAGGTTGTTTTGCAGCCCACCAGATAGGACCTGAAAAAGCCTCCGATACATGGGAGGAATCCCAGGTGGTCGATGACCTCCAGCAGAACTGAGTAGTTCAGAGAGGGGAAGAATTGAGCGACGTCGAAGGCAACCACACTCGTGGTAAGGCCTTTGGCCCACCCTGCATGCACAAGGTGGGTCAGAAAGATGCCAGTGTTCTCAGTGGAACACTGAGCAACCCCTCCGAACTGATTAGGATCAAAGACATCATAGGTGATGATGTGTTCAGTTGGTACTCGGTTCAGAGTCTCAACAGAAGGGGTGAACATTTAACCTACAACTGCAGGCATGCTCGGAGTGAGGGGGGGGTTCGCTTAGAGGGCCTCGGATCGTCCTTCGGGGCGTGGAGACTATAGAGAGGCTGGTACGGTGGTTTTCAATGTGCACACTAGTAGTGTATGCAAAATGGAAGATATGCACAGGGGCGGGAAAGTGCATAATGCAAAGAGGCAAAAATGTGCAGTGTGGAAAAATGTGCAATGGGAGCGCAAAAGTGCGCAACGACGAGGATGATGAGGGCGGGAGGTGTAATGAGACAAAGACGACACTGGGATGTACTGTGAAGAGGTTGGGGGTGCAAACGGAGTGAAAGCGCAAGAGGTGGAAAAAGGCGCAAACGGTGTGCAAAATGCGGCTATGCAGAAAAAGGCGCAAACGGTGCACAAACGCAGCTATATGAAGGGTGCACTGCAAGAGTGCACAAACGAGGACGAAGGATGCAATGCAGGAACGAAATGCAACAATATGACGGGGGGACGCAAACAATATGCAAATGCGGCTATACGAGGGGCGCACTACAAAGGTGCACAGACTGGACGCTGGTGCACAGACTATGTGCGACGCTGAATGAGCTATGAACTATGAGGGGGGGAAAGATCCTCTGGATTCTCTATCTGTCTGCTACTATGTACAAATGGCTTATGTGATAAAACGGTGAAATAAAGTATAAAAATAGAAAGCGCCATGTGCTACCCACAAGTGCATCCATTCGCCTATCTAAACCTGACCGCACTATGCCGCTGCCTCAACCAATAAGATTTGCACACGCTATAACCCAATACCCAACTGTTCCAGTGCGATGTGCTATTTTTGGTGCGCTCTACAGCTCGTGCGCTCTTTCCAATTAATCCACTTTGGTGTTATGTGTTGCATGCTGCGCCTTAGTAATAATGATGTGATCGACCTGTGCCAGTTACCAGATAAGGCAATGCCAATTAGAAATGTGGAAGAACTATGAGGAGATGCTGTGTGAGGCCAAATACTGCCAAAGCGCTGGGATTATGTGAAAGCGCCCAAGTGCACACAGTCCAATGTCAAATAGGTGCAAAGCGCCCCAGTTATGCAAGAATGTGCAGTCCGCTCATGTTGGAATCGCAGTGTGCCTCAAGTAAATGTTGTTGGATTATGTAATCTGTCACATGATGTATGTGGCAGTGTCAGCTGTTGAGCTGATGCACTAGAGACCCTGGCTGATAAGCAGTGATAATACTGTGAACTTAGCTGGGTTGCAATCTGGGTGAGATTACCTCTAATACCAAACTATGTATTGAACCCAGTAAGACCTGATAGCTCAGTTGGTAGAGCATCTGGTATATGTTTCCAGTTGGTTCTGGGTTCAATCCCCAGTCTGGTCATCTTTCTGTCTTAACAAATGTGCCAATAAGATGGAAGCTGCGATGCGCAGCGCGTTTAAAGTGGTGAATTGTGTGATGGTAAGAATAGTGCAGTGAGTGCGCGGCAAAGAACGTGGGTTGTGAGTAAAGCATAAAAGGAGCGCATAAAGGCGCATCAAGCACGCAATAACTGAAAATGGCAGATAAGGAGTGGGGGGGGCACATGGAGGCAGTTTGAAGCGCAACAGGGCACATTTAGGGCGCACAACAGCAGGCAGCTAAGGGGGATTCAAAAGCGCAGTAGAAATGTAAAAGGCGCACAAAAGCACACCTAAGCAGTCAAAGGCACGTGAAAGCGCACGGAAGCATGCAAAGGCACACAAAAGCACATGAAGGCGTGCAAAAGCGCGCTGCGCAAAGTGTGCAGAAGCCATCTAGGAGGTGCACACAATTGCAAAAAATGTGGTAATATGCACGCAGGGCGATAGGGAGCCATATCATCTCCTCCCAACTGAAGTACTGACTGTCCTCAGGCAGCATGCGATTGGTCAGCACAAAATTTTCGTCGCTCACATAAGTGGCCATCCTCTCCTTATCTATCTCTGACCACCATCTATCCTCTATAACTCTTTCCACAACCCATCTCTACCCGATCCGATGGCTTCAGCATTTACCTTAGCCCTCAGACAAATGATCTTGGCCCTCTATGAGACCCTCCCTGCTGCTGGGAGTGAGCAGACGACAATGCAAGCTTGGGGTAAAGGGTTTTGTAGTAAACTGGTGCGCGTTTTATGTTTCTATAACCGGCGCAGGTTGCTAAAGGTCGGGGCATGTAGAACATGTATAAAAGCCATGCGGACACTGTTAAAGACAACGCAGAACTTGACGTGCTCCTCGCGAAGGCGTGCAGCGCCTTCAGTGGGATCATGGTGGAGGAGTGGCTGACTTGGGGTGAGGAGCTGATGCCTGATATGCATAAGATGATTCAGGAGAAAGAGCGGTCTGAAGAATTTGAGTGTAGGGCGCACGAGCTGGCAGGGTGGCTGGAAGCATGCACCGAGCGCACCGAAGCACGCAAGGCGTGCCGCACGCTCTTGACTGCTGAATTGCAGGCGCCCGAGGTTAACTTGGAGCGTCTGGAAGGTGAGTTTAGGGCAATTGACAATGCAAGGGATATAGATACCGCCAAAGCGCAGGAGGATGAGAAGGTGCGCTTTCTGCACGCGCTTTCTAGAGCAACCAATGCTGAGGTCGTAGGCGAAGGAACTGGGGAGTCTTGGGAGAGTGGGGTGATGAGTGAAGGGGAGAGTGAGCAGAGCGACGAGAGCGTTAGTGCAGACAAAGGTGCAAGTGCACGCCCAGTGCACGCAACGCGGCAATGCGCCTATGTCGAAGTACCACCACTGAGTGGTGTTGGCGCCACCTCTGACGCTAATAGCGGACCAGTAAGTTTCTTTGGATATGCTTCAAACTCACTAAACGGCTCCCCTCCTGCTCCAGTGTGATAACTGCCACCGCATGGGCCAGCCGGCTAGGTGTGTCTCTGTCAATGGAAAGCGGTGCGCTCTGTGCGCAAAGGGTAAGAGAAAGTGCGAATGGACAAAGCGCACCCTCGCACAGCTGTTGGTTTCCCCATAGCCGCCAATTATTGTGCACCCTAAATGCGCCTCATTGCGCTTCAAGCCGCCTCCGTGCGCCCCCCCCCACGCTCCTTATCTGCCTTCTACATTTATTGCGTGCTCGATGCGCCTTTGCGCACTCCTTTTACACTTTACCTGCAACTCACATTCCCTGCTGCGCACTCTTTACACAATCTCTATCACACACAACAATCCCCCACACCGGTGCACTGCGCATCGCAGCTCCCATCTTACTGATGCATTTACTTGAGGCGCACCATGATTCCGGCACGAGCGAACTGCGCATTCTTACATAACTGGGCCGCTTTGCACCTATTCGGCATTGGACTGTGCGCACTTGGGCGCTTTCATGTAATCCTGGTGTTGAGAGCGATTGGTAATGCAATAGTAGTGAGCTAGAGACAAAGACCCCAAAGTAGCTGAGTGTACTGAGGAGTTGCTAGTTAAGCACCAATGTCAAAGAGTGTAATTGACTGAGGGATAACTACTACACAGTCAGCTACTTATATAACAAAGTATTACTAAGATTACTACTTGCTAATGACTAATGCCAAGAGTATTGGTAATGTGCTTGAAAAGAGATCAGTAAGTGAAGTAAGCAATATTAGTCATACTAGAATTGGTGAGTAATCTGATTATATACTAAGAAAGCATCAGTCAGCAGATTAGTAATCCTACTTGTAACACAGCCCCGTAATCTAGGACTTATGCGGAAGTGGTATGGCGTCTATGCCGGCACTTGTCTCTTGCAGACTGTGCAGCTCGATGTCGAAGCTCAGTGGAATCGGCAGAGAGTGCGGCGAAATTCATAGGAGTTTGGACGGCGTGAGCAGGTGTTGGGTAAGCAAAATGATGAAATGAGGGGGGTGATGCAGGTAAGGTGGACATAGCTGTATGTGCTCGTGCCTCTTTAGCCATCCTACTGTTCCTCGCTACTTGTTTCCTCATAGAACTCGGATCTTTGGTGCGGCACTCAGTGTGGGAATGACCGTGTGCATGGCATAATGAGCACCTAGCTGGATGCTTGGGTGCTTTAGAAGTGCTGCTGGTGGGTGCCGTGGTTCCAGGTTGTGCTGTGACACTGCTAGGAGGCGGCTGTGCAGTTGGAGAATGAAGCTCTTCAACATACTCGTTGAGTGTGTTGATCTGGACTGCGATGACCATAAAGGATTTCTCCAATGTGGTGAGGAGAACGATGAAGACTGCTGATAACCATTCAGTGAAGGCATCAAGTGAAGGACTGACACGTGGCCGTTCGGAGTAGGAGATCTTGACGTCGTCAAAAGCGTCAGCGAGCTGATGTTCCATCGAAGAGGTAGACATGGTCGGCTGACGGGTGCAGTCAATTATGTTGAGAGCGATTGGTAATGCAATAGTAGTGAGCTAGAGACAAAGACCCCAAAGTAGCTGAGTGTACTGAGGAGTTGCTAGTTAAGCACCAATGTCAAAGAGTGTAATTGACTGAGGGATAACTACTACACAGTCAGCTACTTATATAACAAAGTATTACTAAGATTACTACTTGCTAATGACTAATGCCAAGAGTATTGGTAATGTGCTTGGTAAGAGATCAGTAAGTGAAGTAAGCAATATTAGTCATACTAGAATTGGTGAGTAATCATATACTAAGAAAGCATCAGTCAGCAGATTAGTAATCCTACTTGTAACACCTGGTGCTTTGGCAGTATTTGGCCTCACACAGCATCTCCTTATAGTTCTTCCACATTTCCAATCGGCATCGCCTTATCTGGTAACCAGCACAGGTCAATCACGCCATTATTACTAAGGCGCAGCATGCAACACATAACACCGAAGCAGATTAATTGGGAAGAGCACACGAGACTTAGCGCGCACCAATAATAGCGCATCACACTGGAACAGTTGGATATTGAGCTATAGGTGCGCAAATCTTATTGGCTGAGGCAGCGGCATAGTGTGGTCAGGTTTAGATGGGCGAATGGGTGCGCTTGTGGGTAGCGCATGGCGCTTTCTATTTTTATACTTTATTTCACCATTTTATGACATAAGCCATTTGTACATAGTAGTGGACAGATAGAGAATCCAGAGGATCTTTCCCCCCCTCATAGTTCATAGCTCAGTCAGCGTCACACATAGTCTGTGCACCAGCGTCCAGTCCGTGCGCCTTCGTAGTGCGCTCTTCGTATAGCCGTGTTTGCATTATCGTTTGCGTCCCCTCATCGTATTGTTGCGTTTCGTCCCTTGCGTTGCATCCTTCATCCTTGTCTGTGCACTATCGTAGTGCGCCCTTCATATAGCCACGTTTGCGCACCGTTTGCGCACCCTTTTGCATAGCCGCATTTTGCGCACCGTCTGCGCCTTTTTCTGCTCCTTGCGCTTTCACTCTGCTTGCACCCCCAAACTGTGCACTACCTTCACAGTACATTCCAGTGTCGACTTTGTCCTGTTACACCCCCCGCCTTCATCATCCTCATCGTTGCGCACTTTTGCGCTCTCATTGCGCGTTTTTCCGCACTGCACATCTTTGCCTCTTTGCGTTGCGCACTTTTCTGCCACTGTGCATATCTCCCCTTTCGCGTACACTTCTAGTGTGCACATTGAAAATCGCTGTACCAGCCTCTCTATAGTCTCCGCGCCTTGAAGGACGATCCGAGGCCCTCTAAGCGAACTCCCCCCTCACCCCGAGCACGCCTGCAGTTGTAGGTTAAGTGTTCACCCCTTCTGTTGAGACTCTGCACTGAGTACCAACTGAACACATCAGCGGCTGAAGGAGCTGCTTGAGGCAGTGTCTTCGGCAGGGCTGATGAAAGGCACGGAGGGAGCCCCCCTCTGTGAAGCATGTGAAACAGCGGTACGTGGATCTGCATGCACTGCTATTACTGCTGGGCCCAACCCGAGAGGTGGGCCCAAGGTCAAGGGGCCGAGGCAGAGACCACTGCCTCGTGCCCCCACCGGAGGTGGAGGCGGTCCTAGCAGGGGCCCCCCCCCTCCCATTAACTACTCCACTCGCCCCCCTCCCAAGGGGACGTTTGCCAGGGTTGCCAAGTTTTCAGGGGGACAAGCTCCCACCACGTCTGTTAGGGGCATCATCCAATTGGTGAGAGCTCTCCCAGATGCATCTCCAGACCAGCTTGTTCGTATCCAACGACAAACCAGTCTTTCTAAAGGTAAGGGACCCCAAAAGCCCTCTGCCACCATCCACGGACCATCCAGAAAACAGGTCCTCCTCCACGCACAGCCCTCCAACCCGTACGTGAACGCTGCCAATGTCCTCGATGATATCCGCAAACGCCTCCGCCTCCATCATTCCGCGCTGGAGGTGCACTCACTCCTCCCCTCCCAGGGAGGCTTCACAGCAGCCACTGGAGGCATTGCCTCCGAAAAGGATTTGCTCTGCTTCAGAGAGGCATTGCGCAACACATTTCCGATCGTGGACAAGATCGACGCTGCCCTCCCCATGTCCACATCGTACCTCAAGATGGTGGACGTCCCATACACCTTCCAAGACAAGGCCATCACTAGTGAGGTGATCGTCCTACAGATCACTAAGGCGGGCCTCAAGGACCTGCTGGTGCTCCAGACTTCCCCCCATGTGGTTCGTGACTCACGTATTGTTGAGAGCGATTGGTAATGCAATAGTAGTGAGCTAGAGACAAAGACCCTAAAGTAGCTGAGTGTACTGAGGAGTTGCTAGTTAAGCACCAATGTCAAAGAGTGTAATTGACTGAGGGATAACTACTACACAGTCAGCTACTTATATAACAAAGTATTACTAAGATTACTACTTGCTAATGACTAATGCCAAGAGTATTGGTAATGTGCTTGGGAAGAGATCAGTAAGTGAAGTAAGCAATATTAGTCATACTAGAATTGGTGAGTAATCATATACTAAGAAAGCATCAGTCAGCAGATTAGTAATCCTACTTGTAACACGTATGTCAGACACGGCCACCATTTATCTCAACGTCGCTGACTCTGCCAGCAGAGCTCGCGCCAGAGCGCTTACGGGCCGCACTGTCCAGTTTGGACAATTCGTAGTCTGCATTCGGGAAGCCAGGGCCAACCCTGGTATGCCTCTATGTCAACGATGTTGGAGGTGGGGTCATCCCACAGGCCAATGTCGCGCTAAACAGGCCAGATGTCCTATCTGTGCCGAACCACACTGCAAAGAGCACCACCATACTCTGGCGGGCTGCTGCCGCGGAGCTCCCAAAGCCAACCCCCCCATACCGCCTACCCCTGAGGGACAGCTGCGCAAACACATCCATCGCTACTTGAACTGCAGAAGGAACCACGCAGCTGACGATCGTCGCTGCAAATTCTGGCAGAATCGCTTTGACCACGAGTGGATCAAAGCACGCTACGACAAGGTGAGTGGACGATACAGATCGCGCTCCCCCCATATTAACCCTCCCGCAGGCAGCGGTGGCTGAACATAAATGAAGGACAGGCTTAGGTCGTTCCCTCAGTTATGTATATTTAGTCAGAACGTGAACCGAAATTATGGGTACATGGACTCCTTACTAGCAGATCTCCTAGAATACAATCCGTTATTCATTCAAGAACCTCCCTGAAGAGTAATAAGACATGCCCCGTCCTCAAGAAGTAATTGGCAGCCCCATCAGCCCCAACTGGAGCATGATGGTATGCCAATCAGGGGTTGACGCCCCCCTGCGCATCCTGGTATATATCAACATGCGTATCACCAGCCTGAGACCTGGCATCCGCAAGGATCTCGTCGATCACAGGAACATTCTTCTATTCTCTCTGGGAATAGGAGAGAGCCTCCTCTTCTTCGCCAACGTCTACTCTGATAGCGACCACACAGCTCTCCGTCTCCTCCACAATGAGATCTTTTGCCTTCCTCCCATGCACTTCATGGCTGGAGACTTGAACCTACGACACTCGAGCTGGGATCCCAGGGGCCCCAACACGAATGCCTATGCCGACATGCTACTTGCCATATGTTACAAGTAGGATTACTAATCTGCTGACTGATGCTTTCTTAGTATATGATTACTCACCAATTCTAGTATGACTAATATTGCTTACTTCGCTTACTGATCTCTTACCAAGCACATTACCAATACTCTTGGCATTAGTCATTAGCAAGTAGTAATCTTAGTAATACTTTGTTATATAAGTAGCTGACTGTGTAGTAGTTATCCCTCAGTCAATTACACTCTTTGACATTGGTGCTTAACTAGCAACTCCTCAGTACACTCAGCTACTTTAGGGTCTTTGTCTCTAGCTCACTACTATTGCATTACCAATCGCTCTCAACACCATAGCTGGCCATATTGGCTTGGTTGTATCCACCCCGGTGGAGGCAGCCCCCACTCATATCCCCCCACAGCAGGGGTTCAAGGGCACTGTCATCGATCTCATGCTAATCCCTGCGACCTTTGGGGCCGCACTTCAACACACTGTTGAAGCGGAGTTGAGAGGGACATCTGACCACGTTCCCTTGATCATCACACTACTTGGCCCAGAATCGCTGGGCCCTCAAGCCAGGATCGGACGAGGAAGAGGCCTACTTGGCTGAAGTTGCGTCTAAGTTAGTACTACTCACAGGGTGGGATGGACATTCAAAGGAGAGCATCGACGGGATCGTGCAGACGATCTCTGACATCCTCTCTGATGCATGGTCTGACCACGCCAAAGAAAAACGCTTGGGGAAACACTCGAAAGGGTGGTGAAACCAGGAGTGTAAGCATAAACTGGCAGTCTACCGAGAGTCCAAACTCAAGACAGACTGGCATGAGTACCACTGCACCATGAGGGCGGCCAAACACACCTTCTTCGAAGAACGCATAAGACAGGTAGCTTCAGTCAAACAGCGCCTCTGGGACCTCACATCGTGGGTGCGCCAATGAAACCTCCCTTCATTTGAGGCGATGTCCTTCAGGGGAGCTCCATGCAATGAACTTGGGGATTTATGGGAGGCATTGGATGGATCGTATAATGCGGCGTCAGACCGCCCAGTCGATCTCTCCATCCTCAATGACCTCACTCCCCTTCCAGTCAGGGAGTGGGTTCCCTTCTCCCTTCTTGAAATAAAGGAGGCCCTAACGGTGTGTGCTTCCACATCTGCCCCTGGCCCAGACCACGTCACATGGTCATTTCTCAAAGTGTGGCTCGCCTCTCCTGAGGTGGGGGCACTGATTGTAAGGCTTGCTAATGCATGCTTAAATGCAGGCCACTGGCCAGCTCATTTCAAGGAGTCCCTGTTGGTTATCATACCGAAGCCAGGGAAACCTAATTACTCGACACCCAAGTCATTCAGGCCTATAGTGCTACTGAACACTCTAGGCAAACTACTGGAGAAAATGCTAGCCAGGAGGCTGCAATTCAACGGTGTAGCTCACGACGTCTTCGATCCTAAGCAGTTCGGAGGCGTAGCCCAACGTTCCACTGAGGATGCTGGGGTCTACCTTACTCACCTAGTTCGGGCTGGGTGGGCCAAGGGTCTCATTACGAGCGTCGTCGCTTTCGACATCGCTCAGTTCTTCCCCTCCCTCAACCACGAGGTGTTGCTGGAGACTATTCGACGCTTGGGGTTCTCGCCACTTATTGGGGAGTTTTTCAATGTTGAGGAGAGGAGAGAGCAATGCCTGAGGAAAACAGGAGTTGATTGACTTGGGGGTTGAGTGAGAAGTGGGGGACTATTTATACTGTTTGGGAGTGTGCACAGACCATCTCCAAAACAGATAAATAGGGCGAGGTTTTTGCCTGTTCCCCATTCTTCCCCTCCCCACTATTCTACTACATGTCATGCTACTTCTCTACTCTTTACTATTCTACTTTGTACCTATGCTATGGTCATCCTTGGGGTGACTATGGTAGTATGGTAGTCCATATATCCCTTGCATGGGGAAACTATGCTAGTAGGTAGATGTGTGACTGTGTGAATAAGGGAACACTATATAAGAAGGTAAGTGTGTAGGATTATGTTCTTAACATTCAAGTCCTACCTGGTGGGTCGCAAAATGACCTACTCTTGGGGCTCCTTCAAGTCAGGGCAGTATGCCGCTGACGTGGGGGTGGGACAAGGCTCTGCCCTGTCTCCTGTCTTATCGGCGCTATACTTAGTGCTGGTCATGAAGCTGTTCAGGCTGCATGAGGTCAGCCTCCAAGTCGACCTTATGTCTTATGTGGACGATGGCACCATCATCGCCCACTCTCACAGGGCTGAGGATAACCTCCTCCCCCTTACCCAGGCATACGGCTGGATCTTCCAGACGTTTCAATCCCTTGGCCTTGTCCTGGAACTTGACAAGTCCGAAGTATTCCACTTCTCACGAGTGGCGAACGTCGCCCCGCCACCCATTGATCTGGGATTTGACCCATACACAGGTCCCACCCCCTTACGTCCCAAGACGCACTGGCTTTACCTGGGATTCAGGTTTGACCACAAGCTTCTCTTCAAGGAGCATGCGAGGTTCTTCACCACCCGGGCTGTCACTATCGTGGCGGCCATGGGTATGCTGGGCAACTCAGGAAGGGGGCTCACCCCCCTCCAGGGATGACTTCTCTACCGCACATGCATCATTCCGGTAATGACGTATGGCGCTCATTTATGGTTCTTCCCGGGAAGCTGGACCAAAGCCATGGTCAACGCTATGTCCAAAGTGCAAGCGAAAGTGGCATGGTGGATTATGGGCGCATTCAGCACTACCCCCTCCGGGGGCGTAGCTACTGCGGCGGGGTTGCTTCCTATGCACCTCCTCCTCAAACGCCTGGTAGACAGGGGAGCCTTACGCCTCCCCCTTCTTACCCCTACCCACCCTCTTCGCTCCATCCTAGGGGGGCCACTAGGAGGCCGAGCATTGGTTCACGGACTGGCGCTCAGCAACCTGGGAGATCAAGCTGTGGCCAGAATGGGGGGCTCATCCCCATCCCTGGCCACTACCGCCAAGAATGCCCAGGCAGACGAATTCGAATCTTTTGGTGCAGCGTTGGCCTCGGGGAATAGGGTCCTGGACTTGTTTCAGGATCGAATCACCCGACATTGGGTAGGCTCCAAGGAACCTGCCCAGATTCAGGCTTAGTTATGCAGGCTGGAGGAGGCCTGGGCTTCGGCTCAGGACGACCCAAACTGCATCGTCGTGGCCGTGGACACCTCAGTCCCCACGGATTCCACTTTACAAGTGGCGGTGGGCGTCCTCCTCTTTGAGGATGGGCGCTTGGCGCATCGAATCACATCAGATGCAGGGCAGCGCACCACTCCTGAGGCTGAACCCTTCGCCATACAGCTGGGCGTGTCCGCTGCAGCTAGCAGAGGGCGCGACAGACTAGTGGTGTTTTCCGACTCCAGTCCGGCCATCGACACCCTACTGGACACTTCTCCATGCTCTGGGCAGATATTCTCCCTGGATGCCAGCAAAGCTCTTCGACCCTGGTTTACAGGGTCTGCTGGGCGCACTTTTATGCTGTGGCACACCCCCTCGAGATTCGAGTGGAAAGCCCAACACCTTGCACACGTCCTAGCGATGTCTCTTCGGATTGGCAGGGGCAATGCCCCCCACACATCCATTGACTGGCTCCTGCAGAATATCGATGCAAGGGCCAATAAGGCGTGGGCTGAGGAGGCTAAGAACCCCTCGTTCATGGGCCGCCAGTTCCTCCCTCTTAAGGGTCTGAACGGCAAAGTCACTGCCCCTTCCTCCTGCAAAGGGGGCCCATGGCTACAACTAGCAGGGTCGAACATCTCCTCCTGCGTGCGGTTCACAAGATTGCTCACGGGACATGCTCCTCTAGGGGAGTATCGCCTACGCTTCCATGTCAAGGGCCCAGTCAGCTGTGATTGCCTACTAGTGGAATGCATCCAAATGTGTTCACACATACTACGCATCTGTCCCAGGGTGAGACGGCCCAAACACCGGCAGGAACCCTGATCCGTCGAGGAGCTTGTCGCGCTCGTGATGAACAACCCTCTACTGGGCTCCTTCATCACCCCACCTTCTGAGTGGGATCCAGGATAGGTGGGCTGTGCTGGGCGTTTGACCCCCATCTCCGGTTGAGGGGCAGTCACCCCCCTTCTCTCTCATTCATCGGAGCCATGAAGCACGCTGTGGCTTTGCAGGTCTGCGTGATGTGGAAAGCCTCTTCCCCTGTCTGGGGGAGAAGGGCATGCGGCTGGCTGGGAGACTGAGGTCATCGGTATGGGGGAAACCCTGAGTCCGTTTAGTCTTATAAAGGGGGCCTCTTCGGGGGACAACCTTGGCTCCCTGGTCGGGTGGGCATTCTGAGCTGCCAGGGGGACTTGCTGGACCACTGACAGAACCTTCAATTTTGGTTGAAGGGACCCAGGGGAGCTTGCAACATGTGGATAGCACCGGCGGGCGCTTGGGTCGTGGGGGCGTCCCCCTCCTCTGGGGTTTGGGGAGGCACCCACGCGCTTACCCTCTCCTCGTCTGGCCAGAGGCGCTCGGCTTTGCCGACCGCGTGGTCTTCACTGCTCCACCGAGCTGTATCAGGGTGCCAATCTCCCTCTAATCTTGTGTATATACCAGTAGTGTACGATGTTTGTATTCTACTGTGGACTGCGACCGCGCACCGCATAATAAATTGCTGATAAAAAAAAAAAAAAAAAGCTTCCCCGGGTCCTGCCAACCGAAATTGGAGGTTCCTTCAGTGTTCCACCAACACCCCCCGGCAGCTCAGAGCACGCAGCCTGCCTGGAAACTAAGGTTGTCCCCCGAAGAGGCCCCCTTTATAAGACTAAACGGACTCAGGGTTTCCTCCATACTGATGACCTCAGTCTCCCAGCCAGCCGCATGCCCTTCTCCCTCAGACAGGGGAAGAGGCTTTCCACGTCACGCAGACCTGCAAAGCCACAGCGTGCTTCATGGCTCTGATGAATGAGAGAGAAGGGGGGTGACTGCCCCTCAACCGGAGATGGGGGTCAAACGCCCAGCGCAGCCCACCTATCCTGGATCCCACTCAGAAGGTGGGGTGATGAAGGAGTCCAGTAGAGGGTTGTTCGTCATGAGCGCGAGACAAGTTCCTTGATAGATCGAGGTTCCTGGCGGTGTTTAGGACGTTTCACCCTAGGGCAAACATGCAAAACATGTGAGCGCATTTGGATGTGAGCGCGTTTGGATGCGCTCCGTTAGTAGACAGTCGCAGGCTACAGGGCCTTTGACGTGAAAACGTAGGCGATACTCCCCTAGAGGAGCGTGTCCCATGAGCAGTCTGGTGAACTGCGCGCAGGAGGAAATATTCGATCCTGCTAGTTGCAGCCATGGACCCCCTTGTGGGAGGAGGGGGCCACAGTCTTGCCATTCGGACCCTTGAGAGGGAGGAATTGGCAGCCCATGAATGAGGGGTTCTTAGCCTCCTCAGCCCATGCCTTGTTGGCCCTTGCATCGATATTCTGCAGGAGCCAGTCAATGGATGTGTGGGGGGCATTGCCCCTGCCAACCCAAAGAGATGTCGCTAGGATGTGTGCAAGGTGCTGGGCTTTCCACTCGAATCTCCAGGGGGTGTGCCAAATCGTAAGGGTGCGCTCAACAGACTCTGTAAACCAGGGTCGTAGAGCTTTGCTACCATCCAGGGAGAAGATCTGCCCAGAGCGCAGAGAAGTGTCCAGTAGGGTATCAATAGCCGGACTGGAGTCAGAGAATACCACTAGTCTGTCGCGCCCTCTGTGGACCGCAGCGGACATGCCCAGTTGTATGGCGAAACGTTCAGCCTCAGGGGGGGTGCGCCTCCCTGCTGCTGATGTGATTCGGTGCGCCAAGCGCCCATCCTCAAAAAGGAGGATGCCCACCGCCGCTTGTAAAGTGGAATCTGTGGGGACTGAGGCATCCACAGCCACAACGATGCAGTTTGGATCATCTTGAGCTGAAGCCCAAGCCTCCTTCAGCCTGCGTAAGTAAGCCTGAATCTGGGCAGGCTCTTTGGATCCTACCCAATGTCGGGAGATTCGGTCCTGAAACAAGTCCAGAACCCTGTTCCCTGGGGCCAACTCCGGACCAAAAGGTTCAAATTCATCCGCCTGGGCGTTCTGAGCAGTAGAGGCCATGGATGGGGATGGGCCCCCCATTCTAGCTGCAGCCTGATCTCCCAGGTTGCTAAGCGCCAGTCCGTGAACCAGCGCTTGGCCTCCTAGTGGCCCCCCTAGGACGGAATGAAGGGGGTGGGTGGGGGGTGAGAAGGGGGAGATGTAAGGCTCCTCTGTCTACCAGGCGCTTGAGAAGGAGATGCATAGGCAGCAGCCCCGCTGCAGTTGTTACACCCCCAGAGGAAGTGGTGCTGAAAGCGCCTGTGATCCACCGTGCCGCTTTCGCTTGCACTTTGGACATAGCGTTGACCATGGCCTTGGTCCGGCTACCCAGGAAGAACCACAACCGAGCACCATACGTCATTACAGGAACCACGCATGTGCAGTATAAGACGCGCCTCTGTAGGGGGGTAAGACCCCTTCCTGAGTTGCCTAACATGCCCATGGCCACCGCGGTAGTGATGGCTGAGGTAGTGAAGAACCTGGCATGCTCCTTGAACAGAAGCTTGTGGTCGAACCTAAATCCCAAGTAGCACCAATGCGTCTTGGGGCATAAGGGGGTGGGACCCATGTATGGGTCAAATCCCAGGTCAATGGGTGGCGGGACGAAGCTCACCGCTCGTGAAAAGTGAAATACTTTGGACTTGTCATGTTCCAGGACAAGGCCAAGGGATTGAAACATTTGGAAAATCCAGCCATATGCCTGAGTAAGGGGGAGGAGATTATCCTCAGCCCTGTGAGAGCAGGCGATGATGGTGCCGTCGTCCACATAAGACATAAGGTCAACTTGGAGGCCGACCTCGTGAAGCCTGAACAGCTTCATGACCGGCGCTAAGTATAGTGCCGATAGGACAGGAGACAAGGCAGAGCCCTGCCCCACCCCCACATCAGCAGCATATTGCCCTGACTTGAAGGAGCTCCACGAGTAGGTCATTTTGCGACCCACCAAGTAAGACTTGAAGAACTCCCCGATAAGCGGCGAGAACCCCAAACAATGGATGGTCTCCAGTGTTGAGAGCGATTGGTAATGCAATAGTAGTGAGCTAGAGACAAAGACCCTAAAGTAGCTGAGTGTACTGAGGAGTCGCTAGTTAAGCACCAATGTCAAAGAGTGTAATTGACTGAGGGATAACTACTACACAGTCAGCTACTTATATAACAAAGTATTACTAAGATTACTACTTGCTAATGACTAATGCCAAGAGTATTGGTAATGTGCTTGGTAAGAGATCAGTAAGCGAAGTAAGCAATATTAGTCATACTAGAATTGGTGAGTAATCATATACTAAGAAAGCATCAGTCAGCAGATTAGTAATCCTACTTGTAACATCCAGCAACACAGAGTGGTTGAGGGAGGGGAAGAACTGAGCGATGTCGAAAGCGATGATGCTCGTAACGTTCGCATGCTTCATGGAGGGGAGCTCCCTCCATTCCTTTTAACAGTTCTGCCGATGAAGCTGCCTCGAGCAACTCTTTCAGCCTGAGTCCCAGCCCTCCCTTAGCTCCAAAGGAGGCTGCTGCGATATCTCCATCAGCTGCCCTGTCGAGCAGCCGATCTGTGATTTTGAGAAGGTCGTCGGAGAGGAGCTTCAAGACGTTAGCATCGCCGTACCTTGTCTCATCCTCTCTCTCGTCAACCTCGATTCTATCGTCCATATCAGACTATCTAGGGGTCTAGGGGCTGGTAGTGTAGCTGTTACATTGCCAGTCCCAGGCGGATTGATCATCTGTCTAAACGGTTGGGGGTTCGATTCCCTCTCAAATGCAGTACTGATGATGTAAGCTGCAGCGGACATGGAATACCATGGTGGGAACGATCATGATTGACATGGATTCATCTGCTGACATCGTGTGACCTGTCATGATAGGCTGTGAAATCGCAACTGGGTGGGTCCTGCCTTGGTAAAGCAGGTTTGCAGCTGCATTAGTGGTGCCCGGTCAGTCGGATCCATGATCGGGGTCAATGGAGTCAGTGGGTGAGAACCACTATGTAAAAAGCTGCTGGAGATCCTGGGAGATCCGTGGCCCTAAGGTATCAGTACTAACCCGCAATTCACCCCGTGTAGCCAAATGGCGTTGTTAGTCGGGTCCGATAAGGATAAGGGATGGTAAGATCAGGCCTGTACAGGGGTGATAACAATCTGACACGTGGTGCTGAGGCAACTTTGAGAAATACTGAGTCGGCCAGATCCGTGACAGGACACCTGACACCTGCATGCATGACATACATGTAGTAGGCCATTAGTCACAGGTAGTAGGCATACGGCAGGACTTGGTCCGCTATGTCTGAAATAACTCCGACTCTGAGGTTCCTCGGGTTGATCAGTCGGCTGGCTTGTGGCAAGACAGTAAGCTGGGATATAGGGGGATCTGTGCCGCTTGGCATCAGTGAACCACATGCCTAGTAACGGGAAGGTATGTGGACCGCCAATCCGGACAACGTACTGAGCTGTAGCCAGATGGGGATAGCTCCTCTTCTGGGCTCGAGAGATCTAAATCTGCTGTTGGTCCGCTCTTGACTAATAATCAGGGGTTCGGGCTTAAGTTGATACCAAAGTGTTGGCACCTCTAGGAGCATGGCAATGTCCACACCTATGAGTACTGTGGGTGCACCTCCACACCTACCAATTTGGGAGTCCAGGTGGCCAATTGGTCAGCATCGTTGAGATGTCCAGGACTACACCATTGTAAAAAGGGGTTGGGTAACGGTGCCCCCCTGGGCCGGGACATGTCAGACATTGCCTAACTTGGTCCTCAGAATCGGGTAATGATGGCAAGCAGCACCAAGTTGGGAGGCCTCTGCATCAAAGCGGTGTCGGGGGCCGCCAGGACGCAGTAGTCAAAGGGGCTAGTAGTCGGGGTAATACTCCCTAGCAAACACTTCCAAAGTGTTGGATTGTGTAATCTGACACATTATTTGGTGATTATGTAATATGGAGGCTTTGCTCCTCAACAGACAAACTGGATGCAGTTAATCCCCCCCTGCTGTAATATTGACAGTGGTCAAGTGGTGGTTACATCAATAGTGTCTGGTTCATATCACATTGTTGTATTGAATCCAGTAAGACCTGATAGCTCAGTTGGTAGAGCATCTGGTATATGTCCAGTTGGTCCTGGGTTCAATCCCCAGTCTGGTCATCTTTCGGTCTTAACACGAAGTCGCCAATCGGGCATCCCGCAAGGGGCGCCCTAAACTTCGTTCATTCGAGGCCATCTCCTTCAGGGGAGCTCCATGCAATGAACTTGGGGACTTATGGGGGACATTGGATGGATCGTATAATGCGGCGTCGGACCGCCCAGTCGATCTCTCTGCCCTCAATGACCTCACTCCCCTTCCAGTCAGGGAGTGGATTCCCTTCTCCCTTCTTGAAATGAGGGAGGCCCTAACAGCGTGCGCTTCCACGTTCACCCCCAGCCCAGACCACGTCACATGGTCATTTCTCAAAGTGTGGCTCGCCTCTCCTGAGTTGGGGGCACTGATTGTAAGGCTTGCTAACGCATGCTTAAACGCGGGCCACTGGCCAGCTCATTTCAAGGAGTCCCTGTTGGTTATCATACTGAAGCCAGGGAAACCTAATTACTCGACGCCCAAGTTGTTCAGGCCTATAGTGCTACTGAACACTCTAGGCAAACTACTGGAGAAAATGCTAGCCAGGAGGCTGCAATTCGACAGGGTAGCTCATGATGTCTTCGATCCCAACCAGTTCGGAGGCATAACCCAACGTTCCACTGAGGATGCTGGTGTCTACCTTACTGACCTAGTTTGGGCTGGGTGGGCCAAGGGTCTCGTTACGAGCGTTGTCGCTTTCGACATCGCTCAGTTCTTCCCCTCCCTCAACCACGAGGTGTTTCTAGAGACTATTTGATGCTTGGGGTTCTCGCCACTTATTGGGGAGTTTTTCAAGTCCTACCTGGTGGGTCGCAAAATGACCTACTCTTGTGGCTCCTTCAACTCAGGGCAGTATGCCGCTGACATGGGGGTGAAACGAGGCTCTGCCCTGTCTCCTGTCTTATCGGCGCTATACTTAGTGCTGGTCATGAAGCTGTTCAGGCTTCACGAGGTCGGCCTCCAACTCGACCTTATGTCTTATGTGGACGATGGCACCATCATCGCCTGCTCTCACAGGGCTGAGGATAACCTCCTCCCCCTTACCCAGGCATACGGCTGGATCTTCCAGACGTTTCAATCCCTTGGCCTTGTCCTGGAACATGACAAGTCCAAAGTATTTCACTTTTCACGAGCGGTGAGCTTCGTCCCGCCACCCATTGACCTGGGATTTGACCCATACATGGGTCCCACCCCCTTACGCCCCAAGACGCATTGGTGCTACTTGGGATTTAGGTTCGACCACAAGCTTCTGTTCAAGGAGCATGCCAGGTTCTTCACTACCTCAGCCATCACTACCGCGGTGGCCATGGGCATGTTAGGCAACTCAGGAAGGGGGCTCACCCCCCTCCAGAGACGACTTCTCCACCACACATGCATCGTTCCGGTAATGACATATGGCACTCATTTACCCCTACCCACCCTCTTCGCTCCATCCTAGGGGGGCCACTAGGAGGCCGAGCATTGGTTCACAGACTAGCGCTCAGCAACCTGGGAGATCAAGCTGTGGCCAGAATGGGGGGCCCATCCCCATCCCTGGCCGCTACCACCAAGAACGCCCAGGCAGACAAATTCGAACCTTTTGGTGCGGAGTCGGCCCCGGGGAATAGGGTCCGGGACTTGTTTCAGGATCGAATCACCCGACATTGGGTAGGCTTCAAGGAACCTGCCCAGATTCAGGCTTAGTTATGCAGGCTGGACGAGGCCTGGGCTTCGGCTCAGGATGACCCAAACTGCATCATTGTGGCCATGGATGCCTCAGTCCCCACGGATTCCACTTTACAAGCGGTGGTGGGCGTCCTCCTCTTTGAGGATGGGCACTTGGCACATCGAATCACATCAGCAGCAAAGCGGCGCACCCCTCCTGAGGCTGAATGCTTCGCCATACAACTGGGTGTGTCTGCTGCGGCTAGCAGAGGGCATGACAGACTAGTGGTGTTTTCTGACTCCAGTCCGGCCATCGACACCCTACTGGACACTTCTCCATGCTCCGGGCAGATATTCTCCCTGGATGCCAGCAAAGCTCTTCGACCCTAGTTTACAGGGTCTGCTGGGTGCACTCTTATGCTGTGGCACACCCCCTTGAGATTCGAGTGGAAAGCCCAACACCTTGGACATGTCCTAGTGATGTCTCTTCGGATTGGCAGGGGCAATGCCCCTCGCACATCCATTGACTGGCTCCTGCAGAATATCGATGCAAGGGCCAATAAGGCATGGGCTGAGGAGGCTAAGAACCCCTCGTTCATGGGCCGCCAGTTCCTCCGGAGCTCTTAGGGGTCCGAATGGCAAAGTCGCTGCCCCTTCCTTTTGCAAGGGGGGCCCGTGGCTACAACTAGCAGGGTCGAACATCTCCTTCTGTGCACGGTTCACAAGACTGCTCACGGGACATGCTCCTCTAGGGGAGTATCGCCTACGCTTCCATGTCAAGGGCCCAGTCGCCTGTGATTGCCTACTAGCAGAACGCGTCCAAATGTGTTCACACATACTATGCATCTGTCCCAGGGTGAGACGGCCCAAACACTGGCAGGAACCCCGATCCGTCGAGGAGCTTGTCGCGCTCGTGATGAACAACCCTCTACTGGGCTCCTTTGTCACCCCACCCTCTGAGTGGGATCCAGGATAGGTGGGCTGTGCTGGGCATATGACCCCCATCTCCAGTCGAGGGGCAGTCACCCCCCTTCTCTCTCGCTCGGCTGGCGCCGTGAAGCACATTGTGGCTTTGCAGGTCTACCTGATGTGAGAAGGCTCTTCCCTTGTCTGGCGGCAAGGTCCGCACAACTGAGTGGGAGGCTAAAGTCATCGGTATGGGGGCAACCCCGAGTCCGTTTAGTCTTATAAAGGGGGCCTCTTCGGAGGACAACCTTGGCTCCCTGGTCGGGTGGGCATTCTGAGCTGCTGGGGGGACTTGCTGGACCACTGACGGAACCTTCAATTTTGGTTGAAGGGACCCGGGGGAGCTTGCAACATGTGGATAGTGCCGGTGGGCGCTTGGGTCGAGGGGGCGTCTCCCTCCTCTGGGATTTGGGGAGGCGCCCACACGCTTATCCTCTCCTCATCTGGCCAGAGGCGCTCGGCTTTGCCGAGCGCGTGGTCTTCACAGCTCCACTGATCTATATCAGGGTGGCAATCTCCCCCTAATCTTGCGTATATACCAGTAGCGTACGATGTTTGTACTCTACTGCAGACTGTGACCGCGCACCACATAATAAATTGCTGATTTAAAAAAAAAAAAAAAAAAAAAAACCACCTAGGGGTCTGAGGGACTGGGGTGGGGCTCGCCGACACAGGAGTTTGTCCTCTAGTCGCTCGAGTGGCAGCAGCTGTGACGGATGTAGAACTGGCACCTCTGGGGGTTTCTTGACCATCCGGGTAAGGGGATGGTGCTGGAGATGAACGCTGAGTCCTGGAGGGCCCTGCGGTGGGGTTGATACCCCGTCTAGACGAAGACAGGGAGTTGATTGGGTCATCGCCAGGGGTAATAGGGTCAGCGGCCAGGCGAGACAAAATTGCGCCCAGATCTGACCCTGATCTCCCATCGGATCTTCTGGGGTTGGACATCGACTAGATGGCCAGAGAGTGCTCTGAGATCGAAGAAATCAGACCAGCGGATGAGTAGCTGTAGAACGTATAAGATGTCAGCAGTGTGTTTACTTCTGTTTACCGTGGTGGTAGTAAGACAAGAAGCGATGGCTCAGTACATCATCGTGGCCGGTAAAACCCATGGGTTGCGCAATCACATAACGCATCCAGATGTGACTTCACGAATAGAAAAAGGTAACATAAAAAACAGAAAGAAAGCAAAGTGTACATATACAAAGGTGAAATATCCATAGCGGTGTGCGTGGAGTGCTAGTTGCATGCCTCATCGCCGCTTTCTTCATCCTCAGCGCTTATCTCCTTGCGCTTCTTCTTCGTCAACTGCTTCTTTGTCCTCTGTGTCCAGTACTATGGACTCTTCCATCTCTCTCAACCGCGTTGTGGTGATATCGAGCGCTATGTCAGGAAGCGCAATGGACTTGCGCATGTGGTACGGCATTAGGTGAAATGCGGCTATTGTATAGTGCCGCCAAAAGTGATCAAGCAAAGCGGATTGCGTCGCGTAAAAGCACTTGTGCGCAATGTTGTCATGACTGGTGTGCAATATCGGTAAGCATCTGGACTGCCAAATAACAAGCTGGTGAGTGCCGTGCACATTGCGCTTCCATAAGCACTCCTTGTGTTTGAAAAATGCACTCGCATAGCGCATGAGTGCGCTGTACTCAGAATCTGTGAAATCGCTAGGGCGCGTTAGGATATCCATCCAAATCCACACCAAATCTAACTTCTCATCCTCTGCACCTGCGGTTGCGCTCCTTGGAACTTGGCTATAGTCATCGTCATAAATAAGTGCACTATTGCGCACATTTTGTGCATTTGCGCTTGGCTCTGGCTGCGTTAGCACGAGTGCTTGTGCATCAAAGGACTGGGAAATGGGACGTATCGCATGCATAAAGCCATGTAGCGCATCAATCCAATGCTCAAACTCTTTATCGTCTTCTTCTAAGTCTTCTGGAGTAAACAGTGGTGGGTTTGGTAAAAGCACAGGAAGCGTGGCTAGCGGATCACCTATAATGTTGTGCTCGATGCGGAATTCGTTTGGGACGGGCGCGATAACTGGTTTGACCTTTCGAGCAACCAGTTTATACCTCTTCTTGGTTACTATGCCATTTTGCAGTGTGCGCACTGCTAAGACGCTAAAAGTTGCACGCACATGTGCGCTTTTTGGAAATGCGGCTGGAATAAGTGCCATAGGGTCGATAGGATTTAAGTGCGCCTGCGCATTACTGTTGGTACGTTGGGATAAGTAGAGCTGAGAAGTAAGAGAGGTCGGTGGAATGGAAGCGGAATATGGAATAAGCGCAAGCACGGAAACATCACAAGCTTGGGTATCAGAGTTGATTGTTATGATAGTGGATGCTTCTCCTTGGTCTGCAACAATAGGAACAGGCGCTTCAATTACTGCGGTAACCGGAGGTATTGCATTAAGCACTTTATCATGTGCAAAAGGCGCGCGTGCATCGCAGTGCGCAAATGGCATAATGCTCACAAGGTTGGTAGCTACCACTTCTGCACCGGTAGCTGCAATGCGCTTTGGGGTGACTTGTTCTCTATGGCGCTGCCTGAGATTGGGCAAAAGGGATAGGAGCTCTTCATGCAAAACCATAATGGAGGGCGCCTTCATGGCGCGCGCATACACATCATCGACAATCTGTGGGTTCTGGATGGGAACAACAGTGCAGTATGATGGCTCTTTGCCTTTGAGTTGAGTGTTGGATTGTGTAATCTGACACATTGTTTGGTGATTATGTAATATGGAGGCTTTGCTCCTTAACAGACAAACTGGATGCAGTTAATCCCCCCCTGCTGTAATATTGACAGTGGTCAAGTGGTGGTTACATCAATAGTGTCTGGTTCATATCACATTGTTGTATTGAACCTAGTAAGACCTGATAGCTCAGTTGGTAGAGCATCTGGTATATGTCCAGTTGGTCCTGGGTTCAATCCCCAGTCTGGTCATCTTTCTGTCTTAACAGGTTATGGGCCCTGAGCTCTAACTGTGCCATACACATCTTTGACCATCTACTCTGCTCTCTTGTCATCCTCCTCTCTACCTCTTTGTGTTGGGTAAAACTCTGTTTCATTCAACTCTCTTCTGTTTTTCCAACTAACTTCTGTAGTTAGTTGTAGTCAGTCTATAGGTAGTCAGTAGGGACAAAAGACCATTCCCAGGTGGTCTCTACAGTGAACTGTTGGGTCTGTGCACTTCAGTGGGCCAGACTTTTATCCTACCTCAGAAATATCCAGGTAGTCAACCCTGTGATCTGGGAGGAGTTACAACTGCATTGTAGTTTAAGTTGTTGACTTGCATCTACTGGTGGCTGAAGAAGATTGGATCAAGACCTCTCTTTGGACTCCACTTGGATTTTACAGTCACTGGAACCCTGCCTCTTGTAGGATCTTGGTTGCATTCTAGTTGATTTCATCTTTGTTCAGCACCTGCTGTCCACACTCCACACACACACAGTCTCTTTTCACTCACTCACTTTAACAACCTTCTCTCCACATCAACCAACACTTACCATCATCATGACTATGAAACCTCCAACATTTGAAACTCTAGGGAGTAACAACTACAACCTCTGGAGTGGAAAAATGAAAGCTTGGTTGATGGCACATGGTCTTTGGGCAATTGTCTCTGGACAACAACAGTGCCCTACTGCTCATTCAACTGATGTGGAAAGGGCAAAGCAGGAAGCCTGGACTGAGAAAGCAACCAGTGCAGCTGGCTGGCTATACCTTATGGTATCAGAAAGCCAAGTTGTACATCTTGAAGGCATAGAGGATGATCCTGTTGCCATATGGAAAGCCCTAAAATCTGTGCACCATCAACAAAAACCAGGTGCCAGATTCAATGCTTATGATGACCTGTTCAGCATCAGAAAGACAGAGGAAGAGTCCTTACAGTCTCTTGTCAATAGGGTGGATGTTGCAATGAAGCACATCAAAAATCTTCGCCCTCAGGACTTTACTCTGGCTAAACTTGATGAGGAATTGCTCTGCATGACAATGATCAGAGCTCTTCCAGAGGGCTACAATCACTTTGTGTCCTCACTGATGCTGAGCAAGGACAATCTTAATAAAGATAGCATTACTCAGGCTTTCCACACAGAAGAAATTCAAAGGACAAGGAGATCTGCACCTCATATTTCAGAGGTTGCAAATAAAGCTGCTGCTGCTGCTACCACTCCCACTTCCTCCAAATCTTCCAACTCTACCTGCAGCTCCAGCTGCCCAAATCACAATAACAACAACAACAACAACAAGCAGCAGCAGAAAAAGTATCCTCCTTGTTCATTCTGTGGCAAAAAGGGTCATCACTTCCTCAGATGCCCTCAATACTTGGCCAAATCAGCAGAGGCAAAGGCAGCCACAGCAGTAGAAGTCCAGGAATCAGCAGGAAAGGCAAGTATTTACGCTTTAGAAGAATTAGAAAACCCTCTCTTACTTAAGTCTAATTATGATTGGAATGCAGACTCTGGAGCCACTTCACACATGACACCTCATAGACACTGGCTTAGAAACTACAAACCCCTTCATATACCCATTAGATTAGCTGATCACACTGTCATTTATTCTGCTGGAATCGGTAGTATACTTTTTAAACCTTTTATTAATGGAGTAGAATCACAGTCTCTTATATTTAGTAGAGTATTACATGTTCCCCAACTCCAAAACAATCTCCTCTCAGTACTATACTTAACAAAGCATAAAGGATATAACATCAACATTGACTCTAAACATATATATTTTATACAGTCAAGTAGATTACTCTTTACTGCTACTATAAATAGCCAGAATGCTGCCTTCCTGGATGGATGTACTGCTCCTGCCTCCCTGCCACAACAATCTGCTAGCCTGGCCTCTACCCTTCCTTTGGACCTCAGCTTATGGCATAGAAGATTTGGGCATACTAATCATGACTATGTCAAACAACTTCATTTAAAAGACATGGTTACTGGCATGAAACTCTCTCACATGTCAAAAGTAGACCCAATCTGTGAACCTTGCCTAGCTGGGAAAATGCATGCAAACCCATTCCCCACATCTCAAACCAGAGCCTCCAAACCATTGGAACTGGTTCATATTGATCTTAAAGGTCCCATTCAAGTCAAATCAATTGCAGGATATTATTACTGGATTCAATTTGTTGATGATTGCACTAGATTCAAGTGTGGTCTTGGACTCAGAAAGAAATCAGATGCCTTTGCTGCATTTTTGCAATTCAAAGCTTATGCAGAGAATTTGCATAATGCTAAAATCAAAGTCATTAGAGAAGACAAAGGCTCTGAATTTATGTCCAATGAATTTAACCAGTACTGCATTGATAATGGGATTCAAAGACATCATACAGTCAGGAATAGGCCACAGCAAAATGGGGATGTTGAAAGAGCAAATAGAACTGTATCAGACCAAGTTACATCTATGCTAAATGAAGCCAATTTACCAGTTCAATTCTGATTTCATGCATATGTGGCCTTGTTACATGTTCTAAATAGAACTCCTACTGCTCCACGCCCTGGTGCGCTGAGTCAGCTGACTAAATTAGTCAGTATTTGATGGCTTAGTCATCTAGCTTACCTAAGCAGATTTGATGTATCAGATTATGGGGGCTGTGTTGGATTGTGTAATCTGACACATTGTTTGGTGATTATGTAATATGGAGGCTTTGCTCCTTAACAGACAAACTGGATGCAGTTAATCCCCCCCTGCTGTAATATTGACAGTGGTCAAGTGGTGGTTACATCAATAGTGTCTGGTTCATATCACATTGTTGGGTCATCTTTCTGTCTTAACATTGAGAGCGATTGGTAATGCAATAGTAGTGAGCTAGAGACAAAGACCCCAAAGTAGCTGAGTGTACTGAGGAGTTGCTAGTTAAGCACCAATGTCAAAGAGTGTAATTGACTGAGGGATAACTACTACACAGTCAGCTACTTATATAACAAAATATTACTAAGATTACTACTTGCTAATGACTAATGCCAAGAGTATTGGTAATGTGCTTGGTAAGAGATCAGTAAGCAAAGTAAGCAATATTAGTCATACTAGAATTGGTGAGTAATCACATACTAAGAAAGCATCAGTCAGCAGATTAGTAATCCTACTTGTAACAAGAGTCTCAACAGAAGGGGTTTTTTTTTTTTTTTTTCGACAATTTATTATGCAGTGCGCGATCACAGTCTGTGGCAGAGTACAAACTCGGTACGCTACTGGTATATACGCAAGATTAGAGGGAGATTGCCGCCCTGACGAAGCTCGGTGGAGCAGTGAAGACCACGCACTCAGCAGAGCCGAGCGCCTCTGGCCAGATGAGGAAAGGATGAGCGCGCGAGCGCCTCCCCAAACCCCAGAAGAGGGGGATGCCCCCCCGACCCAACCGCCTACCAGAGCCATCCTGTTGGATTGTGTAATCTGATACATTGTTTGGTGATTATGTAATATGGAGGCTTTGCTCCTTAACAGACAAACTGGATGCAGTTAATCCCCCCCTGCTGTAATATTGACAGTGGTCAAGTGGTGGTTACATCAATAGTGTCTGGTTCATATCACATTGTTGTATTGAATCCAGTAAGACCTGATAGCTCAGTTGGTAGAGCATCTGGTGTATGTCCAGTTGGTCCTGGGTTCAATCCCCAGTCTGGTCATCTTTCTGTCTCAACAAGATGGCCTCGAATGAAGGGAGGTTCCGTTGGCACACCCAAGATGTGAGGTCCCAGGGGCACTGTTTGACTGAAGCTACCTGTCTTATACGTTCTTTGAAAAAGGTGCGTTTGGCTGCCCTCATGGTGCGGCAGTATTCATGCCAGTCTGTCTTGAGTTTGGACACTCGGTAGACTGCCAGTTTATGCTTACACTCCTGGTTTCACCACCCTTTCGAGTGTTTCCCCAAGCGTTTTTCTTTGGCGTGGTTGGACCATGCATCAGAGAGGATCTCCGAGATTGTCTGCATGATCCCATCAATGCTCTCCTTTGTCTGTCCATTCCACCCCATGAGTAGTACTAACTTAGATGAGACTTCTGCCAAATAGGCCTCTTCCTCATCCGAGCCTGGCTTGAGGGCCCAGCGGGTAGCTGGGACCAGAGATTCTGGGCCAGGTATTGTGATGGTCAAGGGGATGTGGTCAGACGTCCCTCTCAACTCCGTTTCAACAGTGTGTTGAAGTGTGGCCCCAAGTGTTGAGAGCGATTGGTAATGCAATAGTAGTGAGCTAGAGACAAAGACCCTAAAGTAGCTGAGTGTACTGAGGAGTCGCTAGTTAAGCACCAATGTCAAAGAGTGTAATTGACTGAGGGATAACTACTACACAGTCAGCTACTTATATAACAAAGTATTACTAAGATTACTACTTGCTAATGACTAATGCCAAGAGTATTGGTAATGTGCTTGGTAAGAGATCAGTAAGCGAAGCAAGCAATATTAGTCGTACTAGAATTGGTGAGTAATCATATACTAAGAAAGCATCAGTCAGCAGATTAGTAATCCTACTTGTAACAGTGATCGAAGAGATCCTTGCGAATGCCAGGTCTCAAGCTGATGATGCGCATATTGACGTATACCATTACGCGCAGCGCGGTATCAACCCCCGATTGGCGCACCATCACACTCCAATTGGGGCTGATGGGGCTGCCAATAACTTCTTCGCCCTCTGTGTTCGCAGAGGATGGGGCATGTCTTATTACTCTCCAGGGAGGTTCTTGAATAAATAACAGATCGTATTCTAGGAGATCTGCTAGTAAAGAGTCCATGTACTGATAATTTCGGTTCATGTTCTGACTAAATATACATAAATGGGGGAATGACCTAAGCCTGTCCTTCATTTATGTTCGGCCACCGCTGCCTGCGGGAGGGTTAATATGGGGGGAGCACGATTTGTGTCGTCGACTCACCTCGTCATAGCGTGCTTTGATCCACTCGTGGTCAAAGCGATTCTGCCAAAATTTGCAGTGATGATCGTCAGCTGCGTGGTTCCTCCTGCAGTTCAAGCAGCGATGGATGTGGTTGCACGGCTGTCCCTCAGGGGTAGGCGGTACGGGGGGATTGGCTTTGGGAGCTCCACGGCAGCAGCCCGCCAGAGTACGGTGGTGCTCTTTGCGGTGTGGTTCGGCACAGATAGGAAATCTAGCCTGTTTGGCGTGACATTGGCCTGTGGGATGGCCCCACCTCCAACATCGTTGACATAGAGGCATACCAGGGTTGGCCCTGGCTTCCTGAATGCGGACTATGAACCATCCAAATTGGACAGTGCAACCCATAAGCACTCTGGCGCGAGCTCTGCTGGCCGAGTCAGCGACGTTGAGATAAACTGTGGCCGTGTCTGACATATGTGAGTCATGAACCACACGGGGAGGAGTCTGGAGCACCAGCAGGTCCTTGAGGCCCGCCTTAGTGATCTGTAGGATGATCACCTCACTAGTGATGGCCTTGTCTCTTTTTTTTTTTTTTTTTTTAAATCAACAATTTATTATGCAGTGCGCGATCACAGTCCATGGCAGAGTACAAACGAAGTACGCTACTGGTATATACGCACGATTAGAAGGAGACTGCCACCCTGGTAAAGCTCGGTGGAGCAGTGAAGACCACGTGAGCGCGCGAGCGCCTCCCCAAACCCCAGTGTTACAAGTAGGATTACTAATCTGCTGACTGATGCTTTCTTAGTATATGATTACTCACCAATTCTAGTATGACTAATATTGCTTACTTCGCTTACTGATCTCTTACCAAGCACATTACCAGTACTCTTGGCATTAGTCATTAGCAAGTAGTAATCTTAGTAATACTTTGTTATATAAGTAGCTGACTGTGTAGTAGTTATCCCTCAGTCAATTACACTCTTTGACATTGGTGCTTAACTAGCGACTCCTCAGTACACTCAGCTACTTTAGGGTCTTTGTCTCTAGCTCACTACTATTGCATTACCAATTGCTCTCAACACTCCCATGAAGCGAAAGAGAAGGGGGGTGACTGCCCCTCAGACAGGAGATGGGGGTCATATGCCCAGTGCAGCCCACCTATCCTGGATCCCACTCAGAGAGTAGAGTGGTGAAGGACTCTAAGAAGGGGCTGTTCATCACGAGCGAAGCAAGTTCCTCGATAGATTGAGGTTCCTGCCGGTGTTTGGGACGCTCCACCCGAGGGCAGATACACAGGACATGGGAGCACAGGCGATACTCCCCTAGAGGAGTGTGTCCCGTGAGCAGTCTTGTGAACCATGAGCAGGTCGAAATGTTCGATCCTATGCATTGAAGCCATGGACTCCCCGCAAGGGGGGAGGGGGCAGCAATTTTGCTGTTACTGCCTTTAAGAGGGAGGAACTGGCAGCCCACGCCGCCTCGAGCAGCTCCTTCAGCCTCAGTGCCAGCCCTCCCTTAGCTCCAAAGGAGGCCGCTGCGATATCGCCATCTGCTGCTCTGTCGAGTAGCCGATCTGTGATTTTGAGGAGGTCGTCAGAGAGGAGCTTCAAGGTGTTAGCATCGCCGTACCTTGTCTCATCCTCTCTCTCGTCGACTTCGATTCTGTCATCCATGTCAGACCATCTAGGGGTCTGAGGGACTGGGATGGGGCTCACCGACACAGGAGTTCCTCTGGTCGCTTGAGCGGCAACAGCTGCGATGGATGTGGAACCGGTGCCTCTGGGGGTTTCTTGACCATCCGGGTAAGGGGATGGTGCTGGAGATGATCGCTGGGTCCTGGAGGGCCCTGTGGAGGGGTTGGTACCCTGTCTAGATGAAGACAGGGAGTTGATTGGGTCATCGCCGGGGGTAACAGGGTCAGCGGCCAGGCAAGATAAAATCGTGCCCAGATCTGAACCCGATCTCCCATCAGATCTTCTGGGGTTGGACATCGACTAGATGGCCAGAGGGTGCTCTGAGATCGAGGAAATCAGACCAGCAGATGAGTAGCTGTAGAACGTATAAGATGTCGGCAGTGTATTTACTTCTGTTTACCATGGTGGTAGCAGGACAAGAAGCGATGAATGAATAACAGATCTGTTAAGACAGAAAGATGACCAGACTGGGGATTGAACCCAGGACCAACTGGACATATACCAGATGCTCTACCAACTGAGCTATCAGGTCTTACTGGATTCAATACAACAATGTGATATGAACCAGACACTATTGATTTAACCACCACTTGACCACTGTCAATATTACAGCAGGGGGGGATTAACTGCATCCAGTTTGTCTGTTAAGGAGCAAAGCCTCCATATTACATAATCACCAAACAATGTGTCAGATTACACAATCCAACACATCTGGCTTGCTTAGCATGACACTGGCCGGTGGGGTGACCCCATCTCCAACACCGTTGGCAGAGCAGCATGCTGGGGTTCGCCCTGGCCTCTCGAATACGAACGACAAACTGTCCAAATTGAACAGTATGCCCAGTGAGCGCCCTGGCACGAGTGCCGCTGGCAGAGTCAGCGACGTTAAGGTAGACAGTGGCCATGTCTGACATACATGAGTCACGGACCACTCAAGGGGGAGTCTGGAGCACTAGCAGGTCCTTAAGACCCGCCTTGGCGATTTGGGACAGGATCACCTCACTGGTGATGGCCTTGTCCTGGAAAGTATACGGAATGTCTACCATCTTGAGGTAAGACATGGAAGTGGGTAAAGCGGCGTCGATCTTGTCCGCTATGGGAAATGTGTTGCGCAGAGCCTCCCTGAAGCACAGCACATCCTTGTCGGAGGCAACACCTCCTGTGGCTGCAGTAAAGCTGCCCTGAGATGGGAGGAGTGAGTGCACCTCCAGTGTGGAATGGTTTTTTTTTTTTTTTTTTTAATCAACAATTTATCATGCGGTGCATGGTCACAGTCCACGGCAGAGTACAAATGAAGTACGCTACTGGTATATACACAAGATTAGAGGGAGACTGCTGCCCTGATGCAGCTCGGTGAAGCAGTGAGGACCATGCACCTAGCTCATCCAGGCGCCTCTGGCCTGACAAGGAGAGGAAAAGTGTGTGAGTGCCTCCCCAAACCCCAGAGGAGGGGGACACCCCCCCGATCCAAGTGCCCATCAGGGCTATCCACCTGTTGCGAGCTCTCCCGGGTCCCTCCAACCAAAATTGGAGGTTCCATCAGCAGTACCACTCATCCCCCTGGCTGCTCGGAGCGCGCCACTGACCTAGAAGCCTAGGTTGTCTCCCGAAGAGGCCCCCTTTATAAGACTAAATGGACTCGAGGTTCCCCCCATACCGATAACCTTAGCCTCCCAGTCAGATGCATGCCCCTCGCCCCCAGACAGGAGAGGAGTGTCCCGTGTCAGGCAGACATGCAAAGCCACAGCAGGTTTCACGGCACCGACGGGGCACAGGAGAAGGAGGGTGACCGCCCCTCGGACTGGAGATGGGGGTCATATGCTCAGCGCAGCCCACCTATCCTGGATCCCACTCAGAGGGTGGGGTGATGAAGGATCCCACGAGGGGGTTGTTCGTCACTAGCACAGCCAGCTCCTCAATGGATCGGGGTTTTTGGCGGTGTTTGGGGCACCTTACTTTACCCTAGGGCACATGCGCAGGTCGAGATGTTCGAGCCTGCCATTTGCAGCCACGGATCCCCCTTGCGGGAGGAGGGGACAGCGATCTTGCCATTTGAGCCCCTAAGGGGGAGGAACTGGCGGCCCATGAACGAGGGGTTTTTAGCCTCCTTGGCCCATGCCTGGTTGGCCCTTGCATCAATATTCTGCAGGAGCCAGTTAATGGATGTGCGGGGAGCATTGCCCCTGCCAACCCAAAGGGACATCGCTAGGACGTGAGCTAGGTGTTGGGCCTTCCACTCTAACCTCGAGGGGATGTGCCACAGCATGAGGGTGCGGTCAACAGACTCTGTAAACCAGGGCCGAAGAGCCTTGCTAGCGTCTAGGGAGAAGATCTGCCCAGAGCGGGGGGAGGTGTTCAGCAGGGTGTCGATGGCCGGGCTGGAGTCAGAGAATACCACTAGTCTGTTGCGCCCTCTGCTAACTGCAGCGGACACACCCAGTTGTATGGCGAAGCACTCAGCCTCAGGGGGAGTGCGCCACCCTGCTGCTGAAGTGATCCTGTACGCCAGGCACCCATCCTCAAAGAGGAGGATGCCCACCGCTGCTTGTAAGGTGGTATCCATGGGGACTGAGGCATCCACGGCTACAACAATGCAGTCTGGGTCTTTCTGGGCCGAAGCCCAGGCCTCCTCCAGCCGGCGCAAGTAAGCCTGAATCTAAGCAGGCTCCTTGGAGCCCACTCGATGATGGGTGATTCGGTCCTGGAACACGTCAAGTACCCTGTTCCCAGGGGCCGATTCCGGACCAAAAGGCTCGAATTCGTCCGCCTGGGCACCCATGGCTGTCTCAGCCAGTGATGGGGATGGGCCCCCCAACCCGGCCAGGACACGGTCTCCTAGGTTGCTGAGTGCCAGTCCATGAACCAGTGCCTGGCCCCCTAGGGGCCCCCCTAAGATGGAACAAAGGGGGTGAGTAGGCATGAGAAGAGGAACCCGCAGGGCCCCTCTGTCCACCAAGCATTTGTGGAGGAGGTGCATAGGAAGCAACCCCACCGCAGTAGCCACACCTCCAGAGGGGGAGGTGCTGAATGCGCCCATGATCCATCGTGCCGCTTTCACTTGTACTTTGGACATGGTGGAGACCATGGCCTTGTCCAGCTGCCTGGAAAGAACCACAACCGAGCCCCATATGTCATAACAGGTATGACGCATGTGCGGTAGAATAGGCACCTCTGGAGGGGGGTGAGCCCCCTGCCAGAGTTGCCCAGTATGCCCATAGCTGCCACGGTAGTAACAGCTTGGGTGGTGAAAAACCTAGCATGCTCCTTGAAGAGGAGTTTGCAGTCGAATCTGAATCCCAGATAGTGCCAATGTGCCTTGGGATGCAGAGGAGTGGGGCCCGTATATGGGTCGAACTCTAGATCGATGGGCGGTGGAACAAAGTTCGCCACTCATGAGAAGTGAAACACCTCAGACTTGTCATGTTCCAGGACAAGGCCGAGAGATTCAAACATCTGGAAAATCCAGCCGTATGCTTGTGAAAGGGGGAGGAGGTTGTCCTCAGCCCTGGGTGCCCATGCGATGATGGTGCCATCATCCACATAAGACATGAGGTCGATTCGGGAACCAACTTCGTGCTGTCGAAACAGTTTCATAACTGGTGCCAAGTACAGTGCCAAAAGAACAGGAGACAGGGCAGAGCCCTGTCCCACTCCCACATCAGCAGTGTACTGCCCTGATCTGAAAGAGCCCCAAGCATAGGTCATTTTACGGCCCACCAGATAGGATTTGAAGAACTCCCTGATGCGTGGTGAGAACCCAAATTGTCGAACGATCTCCAACAGAACCGAATGGTTGAGGGAGGAGAAGAATTGAGCGATGTCAAAGGCGACAATGCTCATAATAAGACCCTTGGCCCACCCAGCTTGCACTAGGTGGGTCAGGTAAACACCAGCGTCCTCAGTGGAACGTTGGGCGACACCTCCGAACTGGTTGGGATCGAATACGTCATGGGCTACCCCATCGAATTGCAGCCTTCTGGCTAGCATCTTTTCGAGAAGCTTGCCCAGTGTGTTCAGTAGCACAATAGGCCTGAATGATTTGGGCGTAGAGTAGTTGGGCTTCCCTGGTTTCGGAATGATTACTGACAGAGACTCCTTGAAGTAAGCTGGCCAGTGGCCAGCATCGAGGCACACATTGGCGATGTGGACAACCAGTGCGCCCATCTCCTGGGAGGTGAGCCACACTTTGAGGAATGACCAGGTGGCGTGGTCTGGACCAGGGGCGGATGATGAGGCGCATGCCGCTAATGCCTCCCTCATTTTGAGGAGAGAGAATGGAGCCCACTCCCTAGTGGAGAGTGGGGTGAGGGCGTCGAGGACTGACAAATCGACTGGGCAGTCTGAGGCCACATTGTATGATCTGTCCAGTGCCTCCCATAAGTCCCCAAGTTCATTGCACGGAGCTCCTTGAAAGGAGATGGCTTTGAACGAGGGGAGGTTTCTCTGGCGCACCCAGGACATGAGGTCCCAGGGGCACTGTTTGACTGAGGCTACCTGTCTTATGCATTCTTCAAAGAAGGTGCGTTTGGCCACCCTCATGGCGTGGCAGTATTCATGTCAGTCTGCCTTGAGTCTAGACTCACGGTAGGCTGCCAGCTTCCATTTGCAATCCTGGTTCCACCACCCTTTCAAGTGTTTCCCCAAGCGCTTTTCCCTGGAGTGATCGGACCATGCATCAGAGAGGATCTCGGAGATCGTCTGCACGATCCCGTCGATGCTCTCCTTTGAGTGTCCATTCCACTCCATAAGTAGAGATAGCTTAGACGAGACTTCGACCAGGTAGGCCACTTTCTTGTCTGATCCTGGCTTGATGGCCCAGCGGGTGGCAGGGACCATCGACTCAGGGCCGGGTAGGGTGATGGTTAAGGGGACGTGGTCAGACGTCCCTCTCAACTCTGTTTTAACATTGTGTTGAAGTGCCGCCCCTAGGGGCACAGGGATAAGCATGAGGTTGATGACTGTGTCATCGAACCCCTGCTATGGAGAGATGTGAGTGGGGGCTGCCTCTACGGGGGTAGATACAGCCAACCCAGTGCGACCAGCTATGGCAAGCAGCATGTCTGCATAGGCATTGGTGTCGGGATCTTTAGGGTCCCAGCTCGAATGTCGAAGGTTGAAGTCCCCAGCCATGAAGTGCATGGTGGGGAGGCGAAAGACCTCCTCGTGGAGGAGACGGAGGGCTGTGTGGTCGCTGTGCGAGTAGACGTTGGTGAAGAAGAGGAGGCTCTCTCCTACTCTCAAGGAGAATAGGAGAATGTCTCTGTGGTCAAAGAGGTCCTCGCGAATGCCAGGACGCAGGTTGGTGATGTGCATGTTGATGTAAACCAGAACATGCAGGGGGGCGTCGGCCCCTGAGTGGCGCACCATCATGCTCCAGTTGGGGCTGATGGGGCTGCCGATAACTTCTTTGCCTTCTGTGTTCTCAGAGGACAGGGTGTGTCTTATCACTCTCCAGGGAGGTTCCTGAATGAATAGCAGATCATATTCTACGAGATCCGCTAGTAAAGAGTCCATGTACCCATAATTCCGGTTCACGTTCTGACTAAATATGCATAGCTGGGGGAACGACCTAAGTCTCTCCTTCATTTATGTTCAGCCACTACTGCCTGCGGGAGGATTAGAGTGAGGGGAGCACGCTCTATGCCATCGACTCACCTCGTCATAGCGAGCTTTGATCCACTTGTGGTCAAAGCGATTCTGCCAAAATTTGCAGTGACGATCATCAGCTGCGTGGTTCCTCCTGCAATTCATGCAGCGATGGATGTGGGTGCACGGCTGTCCTTCAGGGGTTGGCTTTGGGAGTGCCACGACAGCAGCCCGCAAGGGTACGATGGTGCTCCTTCCAGTGTGGTTCAGCGCAGATGGGGCATCTGGCCTGTTTAGTGCGGCATTGGCCGGTGGGATGACCCCACCTCCAACACCTCTGGCAGAGGGGCATGCCTGGATTAGCCCTGGCTTCCCAGATGCGGACAATGAACTGTCCGAATTGGATGGTGCGGCCCATGAGCACCACTGGCGGAGTCAGCGACATTGAGGTAGACGGTGTCCATGTCTGACATGCATGAGTCACGGACCACTTGAGGAGGAGTTTGTAGCACCAGCAGGTCCTTGAGACCTGCTTTGGCGATCTGTTGGATGATCACCTCACTGGTGATGGCCCTGTCCTGAAAAGTGTATGGAACATCCACCATCTTGAGGTACGACATGGAAGTGGAGAGGGCAGCATCAACTTTGTCCACAATAGGGAACGCATTGTGCAACGCCTCTCTGAAGCATAGCAGGTCTTTATCGGAGGCAATGCCTCTGGTGGCTGCTGTGAAACCTCCCTGTGAGGGGAGGAGGGAGTGCACCTCCAACGTGGAATGGTGAAGGCGGCGCCTCTTGCATATGTCCTCGAGGACATCACTGGCATTCACGTACGGGTCTGAAGGCTGTACGTGGATGAGGACCTGTTTTTGCAAAGGTCCGTAAACAGTGGCAGAAGGCTTGTTAGGCCCTTTGCCCTTGGAGGGGCCAGTTTGTCTCTGAATACAGACAAGTTGGTCGGGAGCATCCATTCGCCCATCTAAACCTGACTGCACTATGCCGCTGCGTCAACCAATAAGATTTGCGCATGCTATAACCCAATACCCAACTGTTCCAGTGTAATGCACTATTTTTGGTGTGCTCTATGTCTCATGCGCTCTTCCACAGCGGTACGTGGATCTGCACGAACTGCTATTACTGCTGGGTCCAACGCGAGAGGCGGACCCAAGGTTAAGGGGCTGAGGCAGAGACCATTGCCTTGTCCCCCCACTGGAGGTGGCGGCGGTCCTAGTAGGGGCCCCCCCCCTCCCATTAATTACTCCACTCACCCCCCTCCCAAGGGGACGTTTGCCAGGGTTGCCCAGTTCCCAGGGGGACAGGCTTCCACCACGTCTGTTAGGGGCATCGTCCAACTGGTGAGAGCTCTCCCAGACGCATCTCCAGACCAGCTTGTTCGTATACAGCGACAGACCGGTCCTTCCAAAGGTAAGGGGGCCCCAAAAGCCCTCTGCCACCATCCATGGACCTTCCAGAAAACAGGTCCTCCTCCACATACAGCCCTCCGACCCGTACGTGAACACTGGCGATGTCCTCGACGATATTCGCAAATGACTCCACCTCCATCATTCTACGTTGGAGGTGCACTCACTCCTCCCTTCCCAGGGAGGCTTCACAGCAGCCACTGGGGGCGTTGCCTCCGAAAAGGATTTGCTCTGTTTCAGAGAGGCACTACGTAATGTGTTCCTGTTACAAGTAGGATTACTAATCTGCTGACTGATGCTTTCTTAGTATATGATTACTCACCAATTCTAGTATGACTAATATTGCTTACTTCGCTTACTGATCTCTTACCAAGCACATTACCAATACTCTTGGCATTAGTCATTAGCAAGTAGTAATCTTAGTAATACTTTGTTATATAAGTAGCTGACTGTGTAGTAGTTATCCCTCAGTCAATTACACTCTTTGACATTGGTGCTTAACTAGCAACTCCTCAGTACACTCAGCTACTTTAGGGTCTTTGTCTCTAGCTCACTACTATTGCATTACCAATCACTCTCAACAGTTCCCTATCGCGGACAAGATCGATGCTGCCCTCCCCACTTCCACGTTGTACCTCAAAATGGTAGACGTCCCATACACCTTTCAAGACAAGGCCATCACCAATGAGGTGATCGTCCTACAGATCGCTAAGGCAGGCCTCAAGGACCTGCTGGTGCTCCAGACTCCCCCCTGAGTGGTCTGTGACTCATGCATGTCAGACACGGCCACCGACTACCTCAATGTCGCTGACTCCACCAGTGGTGCTCATGGGCCACACCATCCAATTCGGACAGTTCGTTGTCCGCATCCGGGAAGCCAGGGCTAATCCAGGCATGCCCCTCTGCCAGAGGTGTTGGAGGTGGGGTCATCCCACAGGTCAATGTCGCGCTAAACAAGCCAGATGTCCTATCTGTGCCGAACCACATCGCAAAGAGCACCACCGTACTCATGCGGGCTGTTGCCATGGAGCTCCCAAAGCCAACTCCCCTGTACCACCTACCCCTGAGGGTCAGCCATGTGCACATATCCATCGCTGCATTAAATGCAGAAAGAACCACGCAGCTGATGATCGTCACTGCAAATTCTGCCAAAGTCGCTTTGACCATGAGTGGATCAAGGCACGCTATGACGAGGTGATTCGACGACATAGATCGCGCTCCCCATCCTAACCCTCCCACAGGCAGCGGTGGCCAAACGTAAATGAAGGACAGGCTCCGGTCATTCCCCCAGTTACGTATATTTAGTCAGAACATGAACCAAAATTATGGGTACATGGACTCATTACTAGCAGATCTCCTAGAATATGATCTGTTATTCATCCAAGAACCTCCCTGGAGAGTGATAAGACACTCCCCGTCCTCTGAGAACACAGAGGGCGAAGAAGTAATTGGCAGCCCCATCAGCCCCAACTGGAGCGTGATGGTATGCCAACCAGGGGTTGACGCCCCCCCGTGCGTCCTGGTATATGTCAACACGCATATCATCAGCTTGAGATCTGGCATCTGCAAGGATCTCTTCGATCACAGGGACATTCTCCTATTCTCTCTGGGAATAGGAGAGAGCCTCCTTTTCTTTGCCAATGTCTACTCTGACAGCAACCACACAGCTCTCCGTCTCCTCCACAACGAGATCTTTCGCCTTCCTGCCATGCATTCATGGCTGAAGACTTTAACCTACGACACTCGAGCTGGGATCCTAGGGGCCCCGACACGAATGCCTATGCCGACATGCTGCTTGCCATAGCTGGCCGTACTGGCTTGGTTGTATCCACCCTGGTGGAGGCAGCCCCCACTCATATCCCCCCACAGCAGGGGTTCGATGTTGAGAGCGATTGGTAATGCAATAGTAGTGAGCTAGAGACAAAGACCCCAAAGTAGCTGAGTGTACTGAGGAGTTGCTAGTTAAGCACCAACGTCAAAGAGTGTAATTGACTGAGGGATAACTACTACACAGTCAGCTACTTATATAACAAAGTATTACTAAGATTACTACTTGCTAATGACTAATGCCAAGAGTATTGGTAATGTGCTTGGTAAGAGATCAGTAAGCAAAGTAAGCAATATTAGTCATACTAGAATTGGTGAGTAATCACATACTAAGAAAGCATCAGTCAGCAGATTAGTAATCCTACTTGTAACATTCGAGGGCACTGTCATCGATCTCATGCTAATCCCTGCGACCCTTGGGGCCGCACTTCAACACACTGTTGAAACGGAGTTGAGAGGGACGTCTGACCACGTTCCCTTGACCATCACACTACCTGGCCCAGAATCGTGGGGCCCTCAAGCCAGGATCGGACGAGGAAGAGGCTTACTTGGCTGAAGTTGCGTCTAAGTTAGTACTACTCACAGGGTGGGATGGACATTCAAAGGAGAGCATCGACAGGACCGTGCAGACGATCTCTGAGATCCTCTCTGATGCATGGTCCAACCATGCCAAAGAAAAACGCTTGGGGAAACACTCGAAAGGGTGGTGGAACCAGGAGTGTAAGCATAAACTGGCAGTCTACCGAGAGTCCAAACTCAAGACAGACTGGCATGAGTACCACCGCACCATGAGGGCGGCCAAATGCACCTTCTTCGAAGAACGCATAAGACAGGTAGCTTCAGTTAAACAGCGCTTCTGGGACCTCACGTCTTGGGTGCGCCAATGAAACCTCCCTTCATTCGAGGCTATCTCCTTCAGGGGAGCTCCATGCAGCGAACTTGGGGATCTATAGGAGGCATTGGATGGATCAAATAATGCAGCATCGGACCGCCCAGTCGATCTCTCCATCCTCAACGACCTCACTCCCCTCCCCACCAGGGAGTGGACTCCCTTCTCCCTTCTAGAAATGAGGGAGGCCCTTACGGCGTGCACTTCCACGTCTGCCCCCAGCCCAGACCACATCACATGGTCATTTCTCAAAGTGTTACAAGTAGGATTACTAATCTGCTGACTGATGCTTTCTTAGTATCTGATTACTCACCAATTCTAGTATGACTAATATTGCTTACTCTGCTTACTGATCTCTTACCAAGCACATTACCAATACTCTTGGCATTAGTCATTAGCAAGTAGTAATCTTAGTAATACTTTGTTATATAAGTAGCTGACTGTGTAGTAGTTATCCCTCAGTCAATTACACTCTTTGACATTGGTGCTTAACTAGCAACTCCTCAGTACACTCAGCTACTTTGGGGTCTTTGTCTCTAGCTCACTACTATTGCATTACCAATCGCTCTCAACACAAAGTGTGGCTCGCCTCTCCTGAGGTGGGGGCACTGATTGTAAGGCTTGCTAATGCATGCTTAAATGTGGGCCACTGGCCAGCTCATTTCAAGGAGTCCCTGTTGATTATCATACCAAAGCCAGGGAAACCTAATTACTCGACGCCCAAGTCGTTCAGGCCTATAGTGCTACTGAACACTCTAGGCAAACTACTGGAGAAAATGCTCACCAGGAGGCTGCAGTTCGACGGTGTAGCTCACGACGTCTTCGATCCTAACCAGTTCGGAGGCGTAGCCCAGCGTTCCACTGAGGACATCGGGGTCTACCTTACCCACCTAGTTCGGGCTGGGTGGGCCAAGGGCCTAGTTACGAGTATTGTTGCCTTCGACATCGCTCAGTTCTTCCCCTCCCTTGACCACAAGGTGTTGCTGGAGACTATCCGACTCAAGTAATTTGCCTAGGGTGTTCAGAAGCACTATAGGCCTGAACGACTTGGGCATCGAGTAGTTCGGTTTCCCTGGCTTAGGTATGATAACCGACAAGGACTCCTTAAAGTGAGCTGGCCAGTGGCCAGCATTGAGGCATGCATTAGCAAGTCGTACAATCAGTGCGCCTACCTCTGGAGAGGCGAGCCACACCTTGAGAAATGACCAAGTAACATGGTCAGGGCCGGGGGCGGATGAGGAAGCGCATGCCGTAAGGGCCTCCCTCATTTCTAGAAGGGAGAAGGGAGTCCACTCCCTGGTGGGGAGGGGAGTGAGGTCATTGAGGATGGAGAGATCGACTGGGCGGTCCGATGCCGCATTATTTGATCCATCCAATGCCTCCCATAGATCCCCAAGTTTGTTGCACGGAGCTCCCCTGAAGGAGATAGCCTCGAATGAAGGGAGGTTTCGTTGGCGCACCCAAGACGTGAGGTCCCAGGGGCGCTGTTTGACTGAAGCTACCTGTCTTATGCATTCTTCGAAGAAGGTGCGTTTGGCCGCCCTCATGGCGTGACGATATTCATGCCAGTCTGTCTTGAGTTTGGACTCTCAGTAGACTGCCAGCTTGTGTTTGCACTCCTGGTTCCGCCACCCTTTCGAGTGCTTCCCCAGACATTTTTCTTTGGCGTGGTCGGACCATGCATCAGAGAGGATCTCTGAGATCGTCTGCACAATTAGGCCTCTTCCTCATCCAAGCCTGGCTTGAGGGCCCAGCGGGTAGCTGGGACCAGAGATTCTGGGCCAGGTAGTGTGATGGTCAAGGGGACGTGGTCAGACGTCCCTCTCAACTCCGTTTCAATGGTGTGTTGAAGTGCGGCCCCAAGAGTCACAGGAATTAGCATGAGATCGATGACAGTGCCCTCAAACCCCTGCTGTGGAGGAATGTGAGTGGGGGCTGCCTCCACCGGAGTGGAAACAACCAAGCCAGTATGACCAGCTATGGCTAGCAGCATGTCGGCATAGGCATTCATGTCGGGACCCCTGGGATCCCAGCTCGAGTGTCGTAGGTTAAAGTCACCCGCCATAAAGTGCATGGCAGGGAGGCAGAAGATCTCATCATGGAGGAGACGGAGAGCTGTGTGGTCGCTGTCAGAGTAGACGTTGGCGAAGAAGAGGAGACTTTCTCCAATTCCCAGCGAGAATAGAAGAATGTTCTTGTGGTCGAAGAGATCCTTGCGAATGCCGGGTCTCAGACTGACGATGCGCGTATTGACATAGACCAACATGCGCGGTGGGGCGTCAACCCCTGACTGGTGCACCATCACACTCCAATTGGGGTTGATGGGGCTGCCAATGACTTCTTCGCCCTCCTTGTTGGCAGAGGACGGGGCATGTCTTATTACTCTCCAGGGAGGTTCTTGAATAAATACCAGATCGTATTCTACTAGATCTGCTAGTAACGAGTCCATGTACCCATAATTGCGGTTCACATTCTGACTAAATATACGTAACTGAGGAAATGACCTAAGCCTGTCCTTCACTTACGTTCAGCCACCGCTGCCTGCGGGAGGGTTAATATGGGGGGAGCGCAATCTATGTCGTCGACTCACCTCGTCATAGCATGCTTTGATCCACTCATGGTCGAAGTGGTTCTGCCAGAATTTGCAGTGACGGTCGTCAGCTGCATGGTTCCTCCTGCAATTCAAGCAGTGATGGACGTGGTTGCACGGCTGTCCCTCAGGGGTAGGCAGTATGGGGGGGTTGGCTTTGGGTGCTCCTCGACAGCAACCGGCAAGAGTTCTGTGGTGCTCTTTACGGTGTGGTTCGGCGCAGATGGGGCATCTGGCCTGTTGAGCACGACACTGGCCTCTGGGATGACCCCACCTCCAGCATCGTTGACAGAGGGGCATGCTGGGTTTGGCCCTGGCTTCCCGAATACGGACAACGAACTGTCCAAACTGGACAGTACGGCCTGTAAGCGCCCTAGCGCGAGCTCCGCTGGCAGAGTCAGCGACGTTAAGATAAACAGTGGCCGTGTCTGACATACGTGGGTCACGAACCACTCGGGGGGGAGTCTGGAGCACAAGCAGGTCCTTGAGACCCGCCTTTTGTTTTTTTTTTTTTTTTTTTTTTGAATCAACAATGTATTATGCGGTGCGCGATCGCAGTCCATGGCAGAGTACAAATGAAGTACGCTACTGGTATATACGCAAGATTAGAGGGAGACTGACACCCTGATGAAGCTCAGTAGAGCAGTGAAGACCACGCGCTCGGCTCTGCCAAAAACCTCTGGCCAGACAGGGAGAGGATGAGCGCGCGAGCGGCTCCCCAAACCCCAGAAGAGGGGGATGCCCCCCCGACCCAAATGCCTGTCGGATCCATCCACCCGCCACGAGCTCCCCCGGGTCCCGCCAACCAAAATTAGAGGTTCCTTCAGTGTTCCACCAGCGCCCCCCGGCAGCTCAGAGCACACAGCCAGCCTGGAGGCCAAGGTTGTCCCCCGAAGAGGCCCCCTTTATAAGACTAAACAGACTCGAGGCTTCCCCCATACTGATGACCTTACTCTCCTAGCCAGCCGCATGCTCTTCACCCCCAGACAGGGGAGGAAGCTTTCTACGTCGGGATGCATCTTGGGACGTAGAGGGGTGGGACCCATGTAGGGGGTGAATCCCAGATCGATGGGCGGAGGGGTGAAGTTCAGCGCCCGTGAAAAGTGGAATACTTCAGACTTGTCATGTTCCAAGACAAGGCCAAGGGATTGAAACGTCTGGAATATCCAGCCATATGCCTGGGTAAGGGGGAGGAGATTGTCCTCAGCCCTGTGGGAGCGGGCGATGATGGTACCATCATCCACATAAGACATAAGGTCGACTTGGAGGCTGACTTCGTGTAGCCTAAACTGCTTCATAACCGGCGCTAAGTATAGTGCCAATAAGACAGGAGACAAGGCAGAACCCTGTCCCATCCCTACATCAGCAGCATACTGCCCTGATTTGAAGGAGCCCCACAAGTAGGTCGTTTTGCCACCCACCAGGTAAGACTTGAAGAATTCCCCAATAAGTGGAGAGAACCCCAGGCATCGGATAGTCTCCAGCAACTCAGCGTGGTTGAGGGAGGGAAAGAACTGAGCGATGTCGAATGTGACAATGCTCGTGATGAGGCCCTTGGCCCACCCAGCTCTAACTAGATGGGTGAGGTAGACCCCAGCGTCCTCAGTGGAATGTTGAGCTATGCCTCCGAACTGGTTAGGGTCGAAGAAGTCGTGAGCTACACCGTCGAACTGCAGCCTCCTGGCTAGCATTTTCTCAAGTAATTTGCCTAGAGTGTTCAGAAGCACTATAGGCCTGAACGACTTGGGCATCGAGTAGTCCGGTTTCCCTGGCTTAGGTATAATGACCGACAGGGACTCCTTAAAGTGGGCTGGCCAATGGCCAGCATTGAGACATGCGTTAGCGAGTCTTACAATCAGAGCGCCCACCTCTGAAGAGGCGAGCCACACCTTGAGAAATGACCAAGTGACATGGTCGGAACTGGGGGCGGACAAGGAGGCACACACCGTAAGAGCCTCCCTCATTTCAAGAAGGGAGAAGGGAATCCACTCCCTGGTAGGGAGAGGGGTGAGGTCATTGAGGACTGACAGATCGACCAGGTGGTCCGACGCCGCATTGTATGATCCATTCAATGCCTCCCATAGATCCCCAAGTTCGTTGCACGGAACTCCCCTAAAGGACATGGCTTCGAAAGAAGGGAGGTTTCGTTGGCGCACCTAGGACATGAGGTCCCAGGGGCGCTGTTTGACTGAAGCTACCTGTCTTATGCATTCTTCGAAGAAGGTGCGTTTGGCTGCCCTCATGGCGCGACGATATTCATGCCAGTCTGTCTTGAATGTGGACTCTCGGTAGACTGCCAGCTTGTGTTTGCACTCCTGGTTCCACCACCCTTTCGAGTGCTTCCCCAGACATTTTTCTTTGGCGTGGTCAGACCATGCATCAGAGAGGATCTCTGAGATCATCTGCACGATCCCGTCAATACTCTCCTTTGTCTGTCCGTTCCACCCTGTGAGTAGTAATAACTTAGACGAGACTTCCACCAAATAGGCCTCTTCCTCATCCGAGCCTGGCTTGAGGGCCCAGCGGGTAGCTGGTGTTACAAGTAGGATTACTAATCTGCTGACTGATGCTTTCTTAGTATATGATTACTCACCAATTCTAGTATGACTAATATTGCTTACTTCGCTTACTGATCTCTTACCAAGCACATTACCAATACTCTTGGCATTAGTCATTAGCAAGTAGTAATCTTAGTAATACTTTGTTATATAAGTAGCTGACTGTGTAGTAGTTATCCCTCAGTCAATTACACTCTTTGACATTGGTGCTTAACTAGCAACTCCTCAGTACACTCAGCTACTTTAGGGTCTTTGTCTCTAGCTCACTACTATTGCATTACCAATTGCTCTCAACATAATTGACTCCACCCATCAGCCGACCATGTCTACCTCTTTGATGGAACATCAGCTTGCTGACGCTTTTGACGACGTCAAGATCTCCTACTCCGAATGGCCACGTGTCAGTCCTTCACTTGACGCCTTCACTGAATGGTTATCAGCAGTCTTCGTCATTCTCCTCACCACATTGGAGAAATCCTTTATGGTCATCGCAGTCCAGATCGACACACTCAACGAGTATGTTGAAGAGCTTCGTTCTCCAACTGCACAGCTGCCTCCTAGCAGTGTCACAGCACAACCTGGAACCACAGCACCCACCAGCAGCACTTCTAAAGCACCCAAGCGTCCAGCTAGGTGCTCGTTATGCCATGCACGCAGTCATTCCCACACTGAGTGCCGCACCAAAGATCCGAGTTCTATGAGGAAACAAGTAGCGAGGAACAGTAGGATGGCTAAAGAGGCACGAGCACATACAGCTATGTCCACCTTACCTGCATCACCCCCCTCATTTCATCATTTTGCTTACCCAACACCTGCTCACGCCATCCAAACTCCTATGAATTTTGCCGCACTCTCTGCCGATTCCACTGAGCTTCGACGTCGAGCTGCACAGTCTGCAAGAGACAAGCGCCGGCATAGACGCCATACCACTTCCACATAAGTCCTAGATTACGGGGCTGTGTTACAAGTAGGATTACTAATCTGCTGACTGATGCTTTCTTAGTATATGATTACTCACCAATTCTAGTATGACTAATATTGCTTACTTCGCTTACTGATCTCTTACCAAGCACATTACCAATACTCTTGGCATTAGTCATTAGCAAGTAGTAATCTTAGTAATACTTTGTTATATAAGTAGCTGACTGTGTAGTAGTTATCCCTCAGTCAATTACACTCTTTGACATTGGTGCTTAACTAGCGACTCCTCAGTACACTCAGCTACTTTAGGGTCTTTGTCTCTAGCTCACTACTATTGCATTACCAATCGCTCTCAACAGCTGGGACCATAGATTCTGGGCCAGGTAGTGTGATGGTCAAGGGGACGTGGTCCGACGTCCCTCTCAACTCCATTTCAACAGTGTGTTGAAGTGCGGCTCCAAGAGTCGCTGGGATTAGCATAAGATCGATGACAGTGCCCTCGAACCCCTGCTGTGGAGGAATGTGAGTGGGGGCTGCCTCCACTGGAGTGGAAACAACCAAGCCAGTACGACCAGCTATGGCTAGTAGCATGTCAGCATAGGCATTCATGTCGGGACCCCTAGGATCCCAGCTCGAGTGTCGTAGGTTGAAGTCGCCCGCCATAAAGTGCATGGCAGGGAGGCGAAAGATCTTGTCATGGAGGAGACAGAGAGCTGTGTAGTCGCTGTCAGAGTAGACATTGGCGAAGACTTGAGACCCGCCTTGGCAATCTGCAGGACAATCACCTCGCTGGTGATGGCCTTGTCTTGGAAAGTGTAAGGCACGTCTACCATTTTGAGGTATGACGTAGACGTGGGGAGGGCAGCGTCGATCTTATCCGCTATAGGGATAGAGTTACGCAGTTCCTCTCTAAAGCAAAGCAGGTCCTTTTCGGAGGCAACGTCTCCTGTGGCTGCTGTGAAGCCTCCCTGAGAGGGGAGGAGTGAGTGGACCTCCAACGTTGAGTGGTGCAGGCGGAGTCATTTGCGAATGTACTCAAGGACGTCACCAGCGTTCACGTATGGGTCGAGGGGCTGCACGTGGAGGAGGACCTGTTTTCTGGATGGTCCATGGACAGTGGCAGAGGGCTTTTGGGGCCCCCTGCCTTTAGAAGGGCCAGTTTGTTGTTGGATGCGAACAAGCTGGTCTGGAGATGCATCTGGAAGAGCTCTCACCAATTGGATGATGCCCCTAACAGCCGTGGTGAGAGCCTGTCCCCCTTGGAACTGGGCAACCCTGGCAAACGTCCCCTTGGGAGGGGGGCGAGTGGAGTTGTTAATAGGAGGGGGGGCCCCTACTGGAGCCGCCTCCACCACTGGTGGGGGGACGAGGCAGTGGTCTCTGCCTCGGCCCCTTGACCTTGGGTCTGCCTCTCTGGTTGGACCCAGCAGTAATAGCAGTGCGTGCAGATCCATGTACCGCCGTTTCGCATGCTTCACGAAGGGGAGCACCCTCTGTGCCTTTCATCTGTCCTGCCGAAGACGCTGCCTCCAGCAGCTCCTTCAACCTCAGTGCCAGCCCTCCCTTAGCTCCGAAGGAAGTGGCTGCGATATCACCATCGGCTGCTCTGTCGAGTAGTTGATCCATTATTTTGAGCAGGTCATCGGACAGGAGCTTCAAGGCGTTAGCATCGCCGTACCTTGTCTCATCCTCTCTCTCGTTGACCTCGATTCTGTCGTCCATGTCAGACCATCTGGGTGTCTGAGGGACCGGGGTGGGGCTCGCAGACACAGGAGTTTGACCTCTGATTGCTCGAGTGGCAGCAGCTGTGATGGATGTGGATCCGGCACCTCTGGGGGTTTCTTGACCATCCAGATAAGGGGATGGTGCTGGAGATGAGCGTTGGGTCCTGGAGGGCCCAGCAGTAGCAGCAGCAGAGGCTGCTCCAGCTCGCCTGGATGCAGGCAAGCTGTTAATCGGGTCGTCGCCGGGGGTGATAGGCTCAGCAGCCAAGCACGACAGAATCGCGCCCAGATCTGAACCCGATCTCCCATTGGATCTTCTGGAGTTGGACATCGACTAGATGGCCAGAGGGTGCTCTGAGATCGAGGAAATCAGACCAGCGGATGAGTAGCTGTAGAACGAGTAAGATGTCAGTGGGTTTGTTTACTTCTGTTTACCATGGTGGTAGCAAGTTAAGATGAAGTTTGCTGAGGTAGGGGCACGGATTGTATGGCTCGCTAATGCATGCTTAAATGCAGGCCACTGGCCAGCTCATTTTAAGGAGTCCCTGTCGGCTATCATACCAAAGCCAGGGAAACCAAACTACTCGACGCCCAAGTCATTCAGGCCCATAGTGCTGCTGAACACTCTAGGCAAACTGCTGGAGAAAATGCTTGCCAGGAGGCTGCAGTTCGACGGTGTAGCTCACGACATCTTTGATCCTAACCAGTTCAGAGGCATAGCCCAACGTTCCACTGAGGATGCCGGGGTCTACCTCACCCACCTAGTTCGGGCTGGGTGGGCCAAGAGCCTAGTTATAAGCGTTGTTGCCTTCGACATCGCTCAGTTCTTCCCCTCCCTCAACCATGAGGTGTTGCTGGAGACTATTCGATGCTTGGGGTTCTCGCCACTTATCGGGGAATTCTTCAAGTCTTACTTAGTGGGTCACAAAACGACCTACTCATGGGGCTCCTTCAAATCAGGGCAATACGCTGCTGACATGGGGGTGGGACAAGGCTCTGCCCTGTCTCCTGTCCTATCGGCGCTATACTTAGCACTGGTCATGAAGCTGTTCAGGCTTCATGAGGTCGGCCTCCAAGTAAGGGGGCTGGTGGTGTAGCTATTACATCACCAGTCCCAGGCGGATTGATCATCTGTCTAAATAGTTGGGGGTTTGATTCCCTCTCAAATGCAGTACTGATGATGTAAGCTGCGGCAGACATGGAATACCATGGTGGGAACGATCATGATTGACGTGGATTCATCTGCTGACATCGTGTGACCTGTCATGATAGGCTGTGAAATCGCAACTGGGTGGGTCCTGCCTTGGTAAAGCAGGTTTGCAGCTGCATTAGTGGCGCCTGGTCAGTCGGATCCATGATTGGGGTCAATGGAGTCAGTGGGTGAGAACCACTATGTAAAAAGCCGCCAGAGATCCTGGGAGATCTGTGGCCCTAAGGTATCAGTACTAACCTGCAATTCACCCCGTGTAGCCAAACGGCGTTGTTAGTCGGGTCCGATAAGGATAAGGGATGGTAAGATCAGGCCTGTACAGGGGTGATAACAATCCGACACGTGGTGCTGAGGCAACGTTGAGAAATACTGAGTCGGCCAGATCCGTGACAGGACACCTGACACCTGCATGCATGACATACATGTAGTAGGCCATTAGTCACAGGTAGTAGGCATACGGCAGGACTTGGTCCGCTATGTCTGAAATAACTCCGACTCTGAGGTTCCTCCGGTTGATCAGTCGGCTGGCTTGTGGCAAGACAGTAAGCTGGGATATAGGGGGATCTGCGCCGCTTGGCATCAGTGAACCACATGCCTAGTAACGGGAAGGTACGTGGACCGCCAATCCGGACAACGTATTGAGCTGTAGCCAGATGGGGATAGCTCCTCTTCTGAGCTCAAGAGATCTAAATCTGCTGTCGGTCCGCTCTTGACTAATAATCAGGGGTTCAGGCTTAAGTTGATACTGGAGTGTTGGTGCCTCTAGGAGCGTGGCAATGTCCACACCTATGAGTACTGTGGGTGCGATTCCACACCTACCAATTTGGGAGTCCAGGTGGCCAATTGGTCAGCATCGTTGAGATGTCCAGGAATACACCGTTGTAAAAAGGGGTCGGGTAACAGTGCCCCCCTGGGCCGGGACGTGTCAGACATTGCCTAACTCGGTCCTCGGAATCGGGTAATGATGGCAAGCAGCACCAAGTTGGGAGGCCTCTGCATCAAAGCAGTATCGGAGGCTGCCAGGACGCAGTAGTCAAAGGGGCTAGTAGTCGGGGTAATACTCCCTAGCGAACACTCCTGAAGTCGCCAATCAGGCGTCCCGCAAGGGGCACCCTAAACTTCGCAAACGCCTGGTAGACAGGGGAGCCTTACACCTCCCCCTTCTTACCCCTACCCACCCTCTTCGCTCCATCCTAGGGGGGCCATTAGGAGGCCGAGCATTGGTTCACGGACTGGCGCTCAGCAACCTGGGAGATCAAGCTGTGGCCAGAATGGGGGGCCCATCCCCATTCCTGGCCGCTACCGCCAAGAACACCCAGGTGGACGAATTCAAACCTTTTGGTGCAGAGTCAGTGTTAAGACAGAAAGATGACCAGACTGGGGATTGAACCCAGGACCAACTGGACATATACCAGATGCTCTACCAACTGAGCTATCAGGTCTTACTGGGTTCAATACATAGTTTGGTATTAGAGGTAATCTCACCCAGATTGCAACCCAGCTAAGTTCACAGTATTATCACTGCTTATCAGCCAGGGTCTCTAGTGCATCAGCTCAACAGCTGACACTTCCACATACATCATGTGACAGATTACATAATCCAACAGTCGGCCCCGGGGAATAGGGTCCTGGACTTGTTTCAGGATCGAATCATCTGACATCGGGTAGGCTCCAAGGAACCTGCCCAGATTCAGGCTTAGTTACGCAGGCTGGAGGAGGCCTGGGCTTTGGCTCAGGATGACCCAAACTGCATCGTCGTGGCCATGGACGCCTCAGTCCCCACGGATTCCCCTTTACAAGCGGCGGTGGGCATCCTCCTCTTTGAGGATGGGCGCTTGGCGCATCGAATCACATCAGCAGCAGGGCGGTGCACCACTCCTGAGGCTGAATGCTTCGCCATACAACTGGGCGTGTCCGCTGCAGCTAGCAGAGGGCGCGACAGACTAGTGGTGTTTTCTGACTCCAGTCTGGCCATCGACACCCTACTGGACACTTCTCCACGCTCTGGGCAGATATTCTCCCTGGATGCCAGCAAAGCTCTTCGACCCTGGTTTACAGGGTCTGCTGGGTGCACTCTTATGCTGTGGCACACCCCCTCGAGATTTGAGTGGAAAGCCCAACACCTTGCACACGTCCTAGCGATGTCTCTTCGGATTGGCAGGGGCAATGCTCCCTGCACATCCATCGACTGGCTCCTGCAGAATATCGATGCAAGGGCCAATAAGGCGTGGGCTGAGGAGGCTAAGAACCCCTCGTTCATGGGCTGCCAGTTCCTCCCTCTTAAGGGTCCGAACGGCAAAGTCGCTGCCCCTTCCTCCCGCAAGGGGGGCCCATGGCTATGACTAGCAGGGTCGAACATCTCCTCCTGCGCGCGGTTCACAAGATTGCTCATGGGACATGCTCCTCTAGGGGAGTATAGCCTACACTTCCATGTCAAGGGCCCAGTCGCCTGTGATTGCCTACTAGTGGAACGCATCCAAATGCGTTCACACGTACTACGCGTCTGCCCCAGGGTGAGACGGCCCAAACACCGGCAGGAACCCCGATCCGTCAAGGAGCTTGTTGCGCTCGTGATGAACAACCCTCTACTGGGCTCCTTCGTCACTCCACCTTCTGAGTGGGATCCAGGATAGGTGGGCTGCGCTGGGCGTATGACCCCCATCTCCAGTCGAGGGGTGGTCACCCCCCTTCTCTCTCATTCGTCGGAGCCGTGAAGCATGCTGTGGCTTTGCAGGTCTGCCTGACGTGGAAAGCCTCTTCCCCTGTCTGGGGGAGAAGGGCATGCGGGTGGCTGGGAGACTGAGGTCATCGGTATGGGAGAAACCCTGAGTCCGTTTAGTCTTATAAAGTGGGCCTCTTCGGGGGACAACCTTGGCTCCCTGGTCGGGTGGGCATTCTGAGCTGCCGGGGGGACTTGCTGGACCACTGACGGAACCTTCAATTTCAGTTGAAGGGACCCGGAGGAGCTTGCAACATGTGGATAGCGCCAGTGGGCGCTTGGGTCGGGGGGGCGTCCCCTTCCTCTGGGGTTTGGGGAGGCGCCCACGTGCTTACCCTCTCCTCGTCTGGCCAGAGGCGCTCGGCTTTGCCGACCGCGTGGTCTTCACTGCTCCACCGAGCTGTATCAGGGCGGCAATCTTCCTCTAATCTTGCGTATATACCAGTAGCGTACGATGTTTGTACTCTAGCGCGGACTGCGACCACGCACCGCGTAATAAATTGCTGATTTAAAAAAAAAAAAAATGAACCTGGTTTACAGGGTCTGTTGAGCGTACCCTTACACTCTGGCACACCCCCTCGAGATTCAAGTGGAAGGCCCAGCACCTTGCACACGTCGTAGCGACGTCTCTTCGGGTTGGCAGAGGCAAGGCCCCCCGCACATCCATCGACTGGCTCCTGCAGAACATTGATGCAAGGGCCAACAAGGCATGGGCTGAGGAGGCCAAGAACCCCTCGTTTATGGGCCGCCAATTCCTCCCTCTCAAGGGTCCGAATGGCAAGATCGCTGCCCCCTCCTCCCGCAAGGGGGGTCCATGGCTGCAACTAGCAGGATCGAATATTTCCTCCTGTGCATGGTTCACCAGACTGCTAACGGAACACGCTCCTTTAGGGGAGTATCGCCTACGCTTTCATGTCAAAGGCCCTGTAGCCTGCGACTGTCTACTAGCTGAGCGCATTCAAACGTGCTCGCACATCTTGCGCATCTGCTCTAATACGGTTTCCGCTTTGATCACTGAATGCACTGATGCCTGGTTAGGATCTGCCTGAGATCCCTGAAACTGCCCACCATGTTTCATATGGACCATCGTCAAAGAAAGATCGATGGAGCACCTGTACATGTAGCTAAGTGATACAAATACAAATGGTATAAACAATAATACCGTGTATACGAGTATACGTGTATGTGTACACGTGCAAGGATATGATGAAGAGAACGTGTGTATGTCCGCGTACAACAACAGATGCACCCAAGAAAACAAGACAATAAAAAAGAAAACGGTTATGTATGCCAACGTCCCGTACCAATCCGTGTTTCAATGAAAAATCCAGAGACAAAATAAAAATGAAGATGATCAGGGCCCACACTCACCCCACACTGCCCTTCAGGGCTTACTGCTCATGATCAGGCCATGGCCTCTTCAATCCCCTCGACTCTGGCACATACCGCTGCTGCCGTTGAACCCATTCCTGAATTGATAACAATGGCTGGGATGTGGGTAGCCCCACCTGTGACAGCATGGGAGAAGCCTGATAATATTCCATCACCGACGCTCCTGTCATTCGCGAGGGCAACTGAGCTTCAAGACGTCCGTCCATGTGCACCTGTGACTGTGACTGCGATTGCCGTAACCTTTTCCCTTGATGCTCTCGGTCAAGGTCCTCGTACTCATGATGTTGGGAGTGATGGTTATGGCCGTACTCGTTGTGATTTTGGTGCTGCAGAACCAGAACCGGCGGGGGGGTCATAGTCTGAGCGGCAGGAGCCTGAAGCGGGGTCGTCGCGTACATGCCTTGACGCTGCTGCGGCTTTTGATGGTGACGATGAGGTTGGGGATACACGTAGCGACAGGGCGCTAGTGTCTCCTGTGGCTGATGTTGTGGCTGTTGCTCGTGGTATTGTGGTTGCGGGTGAACTCGATACTCCTGCTCGTATGGATCCTGCTGGTGCTGGACTCTCTGCTGGAATTCCCCAGGCGACGGTCCATCCAAATCCGAATATACATGATATTGAGCATGCCCACTGGACCCATCTCCTTCATCACTCTTGACAGTATCATCGGCATTATCACCGCGAACACCAGCTATGTCTACACCTGCTCCGCCCACAACGCCTTCCAATCGCTCAATCTCCTGCTCGAGCCTCACATTCGCAAACCTAAGCTTCTCCAGTTCATACTGCCAACTTGTCCCACGAGCTATCTCGAGCTCCTCGAATATATTCGCATCCAGAGGATGCACAAGACTGGAGGACAATGTGGCTCCCGACGAGCCTGATCTCGAGGTAGGTGATACCACAGAAGGGGAAACAGAAGAAATTGACAAGTCAACCAGCTTGACCTGCACGATAACCGGCGCCGGGGAGACGTAGAGCTTCTCCGTCGCATCCTTAGCTTTGGTGTTGGTTGATGGATAGAACACTACCGCAACGTCTGCCATACGTCCGTCCTTCCTCGCCATGGCGCACCTCACCTCCCTCACTTTGTCCTCCACACTACCGCGCTGCAGTACTCTTACCGCCTCCCCATCAGCATTCCCATCCACACCGACGACTAGCGCACCCACCCTCCTTCCAATGAGCTCTTCCGCTGTCCAGCCGAGCACATCTGCCACGCCGCTCCCCACTGTTAAGAACGATGTACTACCACTCCCGCTCGCCATTGCCCAAAACTCGCGCCTCACCAGCTTAGCAGTGCCTTCGATCTCGTTCCCGTTCTCTTTATTCGCCTTCCCAGTCTGTTGCCCAGTGATTTCATTCACGTATGCCGGCTTGCACAATCCTCTCTCCACGATGGCACTCCAGGACACATGCCCCATCTCCCTTGCACGGCCACTAAGTACGATAGCTTTGCGACCTTTCCCGGGCTCAACATGCAGCCTGCCTCTGCTCTCCACCCAAACGTACCGCCCCGCCTTCGTGCGCGCACGGTACAACATGTCCACTATCCGCGGACCAGCGGTGGTAGCTCCCGCAGTACTTCCAGAACCCTTTGTATCGTTGTTAGCAGAAACCACAGTGAGACTTTCGCCTGAGACTTTTTCCCCAGTGCCAGCGCTGACGGTTATGGCGCTGCCCTCCTTCAGCTCCCTCATGAGCGGAACAACATCCTCCGGGTGCGCTAAATCTGCCACACTCTTCCCCACAAGATCCTCGGGCTCCCATCCAAGCACCCGCCTGACACTCGGCGCAACATAGAGGAACGCGCCCTTGAGCGACACGACATGCACGAAATCGGAGCTATACTCGAGGAGGATCAACGAGAGAGGATTGTTCTCATGTGCTGCGCTGGCAGACGCAGGGAGTGGAGCGGGGACGGTGCTGGACGTCGATATGGGGAAGGAGGCAATAAATTTCGGATTGTTGAGGAATTTCTTAAGGGTTTTGGACATGGCGATTGGGGGTATCACGAGGCCCTTCTTGATGTTGGCTACTGCTGACACACTCGAGTCCGTGGGAAGAGCAATCTGTTGTTGGATGGGTGGGACGACGCCGGCACCTGCATTACTACCGTCTTTTAATTTTTGGAGGATGGCACTTGGCTGCTCATCGAGATCGACCTGGAAACCGATGTGGTAGACGATGTCGTTCTCGCCGCCCTGGCCTGCCTCGCCACCACCAATGGGGATTACAGTGATGAGATTGCAGAAAGCACTAGAGTCGCGTCTGTAGTTGACGATGCGGATTTGGCACTCCTTATCGGCCGCGAGCATCTTCTTCATGCTTTTTACACATTCACCATCAGTATAGATGCGTTCATCGCCACGACGAACGCCGACAGTTGGAGGCGCCTGGAGGAATCGGCAGTTACGACCGAGAACCTCGTTCTCGGGATATCCCGTGAGGCTACAGAAGGAAGGCGAGCAATAAACGATGGGGTGATCATGTCGGCGAACATCGACAACGACAAAGGAGCAAGTGAGATCCACAGGGCCTAGTGATATACGGGGGGAGGGACGTGTCGCAACGCGAGAGAGGATCGACAGTAGATCGAAGCCTGATGCAGAATAAACGGGAAAGCCAAGAGATGACGGAGCGGCAATTGCGTGAGGGAGATGTTGGAGGAAATGAAAGGGTTGGCCGACGCTAGAAGGGAAAGCGTGTTGCTCGAATGACGGCTTTGTGAAACTAGGTAGATGGTATCAAAAGTGATGATTAGGATACTTAAGGTCAGAGAGACATACGGTCCAGTAAAACCATGGTTTGTGAACCACGCGGAAGCTATAGTAGATGCGCTAGGGCTGAAGGGGAGGACCTCTGCACCACCACCTGGGGCAAGAATGGGAGCCCCAGCATAGATAAAAGGTGGAACCTGAAAGCCGATAGCAGGAGAGAAGAGAACAGAGCTGAGATTGGCACCAGTGGTATGATTGCCATTAGGATTATCATTAGAATTGACATTAGAACTGTGGCCCTGCAGATATCTATCAAACGGCATACCCAGCTGTGGAAGGGCGAAAGGTGGTTAGTAAAGGTCAGTTCTCAGTTTTGTATACCAAGTCGACGCGCGCAGACGATTAGACTTATTTCGTAAACGATCCGTCCACGTGAAGCCATCTATCTCCGTTCTTCGACGCTCAAATCGGATTTCACCTGCGAAACAAGTTCCACTTTCCCCGTATACATACCCGCTACAGACTCTGTTATCGTTTGAGATAACCGAGCGTCTTCCGGCAACACAAACTTCTTCCGTGTTTGCATCCGCTCCAGTCCTTTTTCTTCTGATTTTCTTGTATGATACCGCTCGATCAACTTAAAATTATCAGGCCGGCCGCTTTTGTTCAGGGTCGCTGCCAGGCTCCGCGATCTTCCCCCCACTCCGTGAACATGCAACCTCCGGAACTTAAAACGAAACAGACGAAAATTATCATTTATGTAAATCGGAACCACACACTCTCGTCCACCCTCAAGATCATCCAGATAACTTATCTGCGTTACAACCACGGGCTTCTGGGGCACTTTAAACTACTAGTCCCAACTACGTCACTGCAGTGCCTTTCGTGTAGAGGAGCTACACGTTCATGACCCACTAGAGTAAGTGGGGCTGCGTGTATCTCGATTTAATTAATCACGTATAGTTCCAGAGATGCATATGCAGAAATATGCCAATGAGGACAAAACCTTCATGTTACCTTATACCAGTTTACCGGCATGGTCCTCGTCCTCATCGATATCTACCGCAACAACGACCTCCGGTGCTCTTCTGAGCTTGTTTATTGACACTGATGGATTCACAACACAACCTCAACCTTCGCCCCACCCCTCCTCGACAACTTCTACTTTTCTCCTGCCTCCACATGTACGTGTATAGAACCCGCCCTGACGTCACGTAGGACTATTTACAGCACAGAAGCCATTTCTCCATCTTGTAAACTAATCTCGGAGAGCAACCTCAAGAACCGTCAAGAACCCGTCTCTGGAATCTCGAATTTCTTCTCCAAAGAACCAAGAACGCCATCGAGCCATTCTATATCCCATCGCCACACAAACACAATTATCCGCACTTACCACCTTTGCCCTCGGGGCTAACAAAATCAACTATTCGTCAACTAACGCCACCCATGCATGCACGCAACCTTCGGATCTTTACTCATGCACGGAATACGCAGTGGGCAATAGACAATGGGAAATACGTCATGAAAGGGCTGTGGCGCAATCTCTAGGGTTGACGTTGCGTAGCTAGTCCATGTGATGGATCTTGGGTAGTCATAAGTGAGTATGTGAAAATAGCAGAATGGAGGCAAGAGCCGATTTGTACGTTTGCTTAGCAAGACAGTAACCAGCAGTACCGGTCAAAGTGGAACCGAAAGACCGAGATGTGCCACGTTATGACTGTCAGATGTCAGTTACGTAAATGGCACATGTTCAAGTTGTGTGATCGACATAACCTTCATCCGCTGGCTGTTGGCTGTGTCATGATACTACTACACGGAGGTAATAACTCTTATATCTATAACATCTATAATCATAATCTATAACATGTGGGATGGTTGTTTCGTGCGAGTGACAAGTTAATACCAAGTCAATACAAGTTTGTAATAAAGTCAATACATCAATAATGAGTTGATACCAAGTCAATACAAGTTTGTGATAAAGTCAATAAATGTAAAGGGACTAGGAGGTGCCCCAAAGGTCTCATCAATTTTCTGCATTCATCATATTTTTTCCCATCTTATTTCACCCTATTCTGCATTTTCTATGATTTTATCTCTATTTTATGATTATTTTCCCATTTCCCTCATATTTGTACATGTTGACAGTTTCATTTTTAGAGGCGACGCCCCTTTCGGATGCCTACTGATATGACATCACTCCATCACTTCGATCAGCCTATCTCTGCCTCTTTCTATTTTTAGACTAATATTTGGGCAGTGACAGAAGGGTCCTTGGAGTTTTCTCTTTGGATTTCCCTCTGTTAGGTGCACCTGAGGTGTCTGTATACTATGTAGTGTAATATTACTGTAACCTTGGATTCCCCTTGGGCTTTGAGGCTACCCTTACAATAACAAGTTAATATGAGTTGGTAATAAAGTCAATGCATCAATAACAAGTTAATACCAAGTCAATACAAGGTTTTTAAATGTGCCTTCAGCACATGTTGTTCACTGTGTTCATAAATTTTCTGTGAGTGGTGGTTACATATGTACAATATATACATTAATCTAATAACACTTCATAATTTTTTTGTTTTGCACTTTCTTCTGAGCTTGGCCATATTGCCTTGATATTGTGGACTGACTTGACCTGTGATATTGCCACATAGAACTGCCCATGTGTAAACACTGGACTCCTAGAATCCAAACCCACATGCTTCACTGACTGTCCTTGTGATTTGTTGATCAACACTGAAAAGCAAAGCCAAACAGGAAACTGCAGTCAAGAGTATGCAAAGGGGAGTTGACCTTCAATGGGCCAAAGTCACATGCATGGAATGAAAACCTTCTGTCCTACATTATGTCCAGTGATCAACTGAATCTCTAAAACCCTATTCCTGATCTGAGCCAATATTCTCCCAACTTCCATTGCATACCCCTCCAGCAATATTGAGATTGCAAAGTATCATCACAGGGATGGCAACCTTCAGTGCCAAATTTGCCAAAGGTAGACCTGAGCAGTTGATGAGATTAAGATATTCTTGGGGATATAGAAGTTCACCATTGTCATTATTTGCCATAGAGTTGGCACTGTGAAAGACCTGCTCCTGTCTAGGGAATTTGTGAAGAATGTAATGGTTCAAGTCATCAACATCATCATTCTTCCTTGCCAAGATGACCTACTCTGAAAGTATTGATCTAAATGCTGAGCCTGATCATAGATGCCAGGATAGATGTCAATGAGGGAAGTGATGGTGTTCTGAGGACATTTGAGATGATCAGGAAGATTGATAGTGCCACCTTCATCTGTGATTCTGTATGACCACTCTTTCCAACCTCCAACTGCCACTTTGCAAAGTTGCACTCCTGAAGATCATCTGTGTTCAAATGCATGTTGATTTTGAGATGAAGGATCCTGATGTGTTGCCAGAGAACAGAGCATTGCAAAGAAGCACTAACAATTTGAGGTTGAGAACCCTTCTCAATGACAGGCAAGATCTAGTGAAAGTCCCCCCCAAAGACCACAGGCACACCACCAAAGTGTTTGTCACATTGGAGAATGTCTTTCAGAGTGTGATTGACAGCTTCATGGAGATGACAATGCTGCATGAGTGCCTCATCCCAAATAATCAAATCAGTCTGCTGCAGCAGCTGTGCCCATGTTGAACCTCTGGAAATTGTGCAGGTGGATGACTCTTTTACAATGATTGGGGTCTGAAAGCAGGAATGGGAAGTATATCCATCTTTGAGCAAAACAGCAGCTATTCCAGATGATACAACACAGAGGACAATCTTGCCTTGAGACTGAAGCTGATGGCATAAGGTGTTGTAAATGTAGGTTTTACCAGTGCCACCTGGACCATGGAGAAAAAATGTCTGGCTAATCTTGTTGTTGACTGCATGCATGATCTCATCAAAGACAGCCCTCTGGTCCTGATTGAAAGTGCCCAGATTGTATGCAGCCAACTGTGCCTGCTCCATAGCATCATACCTGCGCTGCTCAGCAATCAAATGGTTTTGGATGTTGGTATTCCAATTCTGAGTGATCTGAGGTGTGTATGGCTGATAGAGTGACACCCACTAATCTGCTAGCTGGACCGTGTGGGTTCTCCTACAAGAAGGGGGCAGGATGCATGCATGTGATGGGGGGTTTGATGGATTTGATGTGAGGGGTTATTAATAGATGAGTTGGCTGAACTAGGCTTTTCACACCACTATTATAGATGGAATACCCAAGAGAACTTAACTGGGGTCCCCTAGGTGTATATTTTAAGTTTATATACTATGTTACATATAATGTACTATGTTGTTACCAATGTGCACATATATGCACGTACATATTGATGCATGTGAATATAAAATTCCCATGCTAACAAATGTAGCATTCTTAGGTGTTTGGTAGCATAATTTGATGTAATAAAATAAAATAAAAACAAAATAAAATATTATTATGTAATAGGACTGTTTTCTAACATATAATTGCCAGATGTATTTTGCATTTATTCTGTGTGATGCTCATGCTAACCTTTCAAACTTCATGAAGTGGATCAGCTAGTCTTGGCCTCTGGCAAGGATAGTCATGCACTGTGCTTTCCAGTTCAGTTTGTTGTCCACTATGTATAATGCTGAGAAAGTGTGCTGTTTGATTTGATGCATTTGTTGCCCAGCACTAGAGCTTGTCATGGTATTATGTTTCTTTCTCTTGGGTTGATTGCATTTTGGATCCGTTTCTTTGTTGCATCAAGTAGCTGGAACTTTTCAATGCCAAATTTGCAATTGTGCATTTTGGCCTACTCAAAAATCCATCCTGTATGATTCATGATGTTTTGAAGTTTCTCATGGGTTTCATTGAAGTTCTTGCCACAGACTATGATCACAGCATCGTCAACAAACAGCAGGATTTATTCCCCTGCTTTGAGAACTGAAATTTTTAGTAGATCAGCATTGTAAATGAGGTATGAACCATCCAAGTATGGATCTTCTTGATCAAGCCCATTCAGCACTTCGAAGGCTTCTGTCTGGTAATCGTTGAAGGATATTGTTGTTCATCAATTCTCTAGCCATCTTTTCATCCATTCTGTGTATTCCATTGGGATTCCTCACTTTCTCATGTTGTGTATGAGCTTATTGATATCTACACTAGGAAAGGCACCTTTCACATCAAGGAATAGAACTGAAGTGACCTGACCTTTATGCCATGCATCTTCGATTGTTGTTGTTAGTAAGTGTATTGAATCTGTTGTAGTGCATCCTGGTATTGCTCCAAAATGGTTAGCAGGGAGGATGTCATATTTTTTGGATATCATGGTCATGTCTTCAGAAGTGCTTTACAACTGTTGAGAAGCTAGACCATGCCATCTGACGCTACAATTGGACACCATGCCAATGGAACTGTATAGTTAGGTTTTATGGGTTTCTTGAGGATTAGAGTTTCTGTGCATACCCATTCCTGTGGGTAGTACTTAAGTGTGTTAGTGACACAAAAGAGTGTGCTGAGAAATGGAATGAGTTCTTCTCTGGCATGTATCAAGACAAAGTTTGGTTCCAATCCCTTTTTGCTGGCCTTGTAGAGTTTCATCCTTTTGATTGCATGATGAACCTGCTCATCTGTGATGTTTCTGAAGTTCCACCATGGTGGTGGATATTGGTAGTCTTGTGGAATGGGGGCTAGGTCTGGGTTTGGAAGGGAAAAAAAGATCTCATAAAAAAGTTGGCCTTTGCTCCTATTGTCCACTGCTTCCCTGATTACATTCTTTGTTGTTGGGTCTTTGACTTGTAGTGTCAGGATTTCTGCTTTTCCTGCATCAATTGCTGGTGAGGTGACTAATCTGCTTGCCTGTCAGATACTCACTTTATCTAATCCCTCTAACCATTCTACCCAGTGTTCTGCTTTTGCTGTTCAAATCATTTCTGAGTAGTGGTACCATTGTTGTCTGTATTTCTCATGGATGGGGGTGTTGCAGGTTCTCCTGATGATACTTCAATTTTCCACCAAGCCACTGCATTGCTTTATTTTCATTGGCCAGCTCAGTCGTCCACCACCTTTTGGAATATGCTCAGTTTTGTTAGCTTGACATGCTTTTCTATTGCTTCTTGGATTGCATGGTTTAGGTGTGGTTCAGCACCATATCAAAGACTTGGGTGTTTTCAATTTCTGTGGACTTGTTAGCAAGATTTTCTTTTAGAGATTTGACAAACTCAGTCCAGTCCATTAGCCTAAAATTCCATTTGGGCTCCCAAGCTACTCTGGTTGCACTTATGTTGAGCTGTGTGATGATTGGGTAGTAGTCAGTTTTGACTGGGCATGCAGTATCATTTGTGTTGCATTTTATGATTGCACTCATGAGATTCTCCATGCAAAATACATTGTCTACCCTAGTGTGGTTACCTGTGCTGTGCACTCTCAGTGTTGGTATGAACAGCGGTAGTGCCATCTTCATGTTGTGATGCACTAGTACATTTAGTAAAGGCTGTGCCAGCTCCAGGTTTCACTCGTGAATAGGTGTACATTCCTAGGTTTGTCCCATATCAGATGGGTGTCAGTTGAAGTCCCCCATCCACATCATGTGTATGGGTCCATGTGTGTGTCTTGTCTGTCTCAGTCTTGCATGAATGCAGAAATGTGTGTCAGTGCATTGTTATTGTCACCATTGTTATATATATTGATAATTTGCAATGCACCAAAATTTCCCATGATTTCCATTGCTGTAAGGTCTGGGTGTTGGAAATATATTTGTTTCCATGTATCTGTCATGAGGTTAATGTTAACAAGAATGACTGACCTTGTTTTATCTGGGTATTCTTGGTGGGTATTTGAGTACCCATTGGTGGTTGGATCTCATTTTGCCTCTGTGGTTGATATAAGGCTCTTGTATGATACAGATATTGTTGAAATTAAACACCAATGCATGCAGCATACACATATTGCTGTGCTTACTGTGCATACATGTGGTAAACACATTCCTGAGTCATGTGACACCCTTATTATTATGTATATAAGGAGAACATGTACCATAGCAAGAATACAGTGTTCTTACCTCTGCTAAACCCTAGCTCTAAGACTTGCTAAACTCCAGGTAGGTTATAAGGAATGTTGATAGGTCCACTGCGCATGCTAAGGTCTGGAGAAGGATTCAACTCATATCTACACATTACGACATGCACTCCGAATCACTATGAACACCATGAAATCAACTTCGAACACTTTTCGATTTATTTCGCACTATTTCAGATGACTTCAAACTGCTTCGAACCATTTTGTGACATTTTGAATGACTTCAGCTGCTGTATAGCTGTCCTCAAACACTTTCGATGCACACTGCACATTCAGAACAAGCCAATTAGTCACATATTGAGCACTACCGGACACAAGGAGAGACGATAAAAGAATTAGGGTATGATAATGGTGGTTTTGGGGTTTCAACAATCTATTGAAACAACAAGAGAAGTACTCTTACTATATGGCAACACTGAACATTTCACTTATTATCATTTTTCATTTGTTCTATGTTTTACAATACCTTTATTTGCTGTGCACATTGCCTCATGTTCTACAATTGTTATTATTTCCTTTTTAGTACTATTCCTTCAGATTGTATATAGACTTGTATTAGTTAGATACTTAGAAAAAACATAACATAGAGCAAAGGGGGAACAGCACAAGTTACCCTCTCGCTCATCATCAGATTTAAGAGCCATTCTCTTGAGTCTTAGTTTGCATTGTATCTCTAAGTTCTGCAAAATATTGCGAACTACTTCAAAACTATTGTATTCGCCTCATGTTTTATCACCCATCACCTATTGCTTTTGACAAACACATCATGTTTGCTACAATCGTTTCCCGATATACATCAAACCTTTTCAAACTTATTTAAACTTATTTGGACTACTTTGCATGACTTTGAACCTCTTTCAAACTCTTTCAAACAACTTTGTATGCTCTTACAGATTATTCAAACCATCACTTATTATTTTGCATCACTAAACACATTATATTGGTCTCAGCGGTGATATTTAGTACCACCTCGCACCCTTCCTCTGACTTGTGTTATACCATCTGAAGCCATTTAGTAGGTTTTGTTTGGGTTTCCGGGTTGAGTATCATCAACATGTTGTCTCTTCCTCTGTGCAGCATATATAGTCTGCTCCAATAGGTTATGGGCCCTGCTGGGCACATTGTGAACATGCCTTAACTGGCTGCAAACGACATTGACTTCATTGTCTCCAAATTCTAATCTTGCGCTCTTTGTGAGCTGCACTTAAAAAACCTAGGTTGACTAGGGTTAACCACTCTGAAGGAGTGTTTTTGCCTGAGATTATGGAACATGTTTTCTTGGATAGAAGACTGATTGAGTGCTTTTACCAGCTGCCACTACAGAATCATGTCTTCAACCCTTGAAAAACTCATACAAATTTTTGATGGCTCCAATTACATTCAATGGGCCAACTCCATGAAGGCATGGCTCAGGTCTCAGGGCCTCTGGCAAATAACTAGCGGGATGGAACTAAAACCACCTCCGGCGCCTCCTTTGACAGCGACAAATGCTGCACTTGTAGCAGATGCTACTGCCAAGCTCCAGACCTGGAGCAACAAAAATGACCAGGCTATTGGTAGCCTAGTGCTCTGCCTGTCCCCCTCCATTCAGCAGCATGCCAACACCAAGGACACTGCTGAGGAGGTGTGGGATCTCATTCGCACTGATTATGGTATCGATGGCCCCTCCCAAGTCTTTGCAGACTTTAGGTCTGCAATAGCAATCAAAATTCTGGCTGTGAATCCCATGCCAGAGATTGCTAAGATGGCTGACAAATTTGAGCACCTTACAGCTGCCAATGTTGCCATCCCCAAACTAGTTCAGGCAATGATTCTACTTGCTGCGATGTTACACAAGTACAATTCTCTGTCTGCCACAGTCCTTAACACGACTGCTACTAGAGCCTTGACATTTAAACATGTCAAAGACTCCTTTGTCACTAAAGCCTCATGGCGCACAGCAGTTGGGAAGCCCACTGGCCCGCCTCAGGCCACCAAGCTTTCTGCTGTCAAATGCAAAGGGGGAAACCCCAAATGGCAACCTCAGGGCAACAGTAGAGATTCATCCTAAAAATGTGGATGATGTGGGGACAGAAAGACTAAAGAGGAAAAGCCAAAGGAGAAACATACCCACCTTGCCTCCAATGCCTTTACTACCATAAATGGTAATGGCACCATCATACTGCCAATGCTGCTCATTCAGTGCATTGAGAAGCGCGAACATACTCCCACAAGGGATCCTTGCCACTGACCACCTCAACAGGCATATATGGGCACAGCCTCTACCTCTCATTCAGTCTACACTGAATATCAGCAAGCTCGAGACACCCTCAAGCAAATGAATTTCCCATGCAGCGCAAAAAATCTGCAACTGCTGGAAGAGCACCTAATGGTGCGAGAAGGTAAGAGGAGGAGGATCAAACCAGAAATGAGGATCATGGAGGTAGAAGACAATAGTGTCTTCCTGAGATCGGAACCTGCAGTTTCTGATGAGGAAGTATGGAAAGCCATTGATGAAATGCTCGTTGATGAACCACTTGAAACAGGAGCATATGATGAAAGGTCTGTCCTTTTCTCTGCCACAAGCACAAAGATTAATATTCCAATGATCACAGCAAACTTTTCATGTGAAATTTTACCACTACTAAATGTATCATTGAACTATTTACATCTTAATGAATGTGTTATGTGTGCAAATGAAAATTGTAAGAAAGGTGCTGACTGGATCATGGATTCAGGCACATCAAAACACTTCACTAGTGAAATAAAAGATTTTGCTTCTTACGAGCCTTTACTGAGAAAGGACCCTACCCTGGTTCAAACAGCCATGGGTACTACTCATATAGTAGGGAAAGGAGTAGTCTTCATTAGACATCAGGTAGTATGTCACAGGAAGTCAGAGACACATGAAATGCAATTATACCCCATCTACTACATACCCAACTGTAAAGCTCGATTACTGTCAATGGGCATCTTCTTACAAAACAGAAGTGATGTGCATGGTTCCTCTGCACACATTTCATTTTTTGAGAAAGGAAACCCAATTATGAATTGTGTCCCTCTTAGGAGATGTGACATGATTTATTGGGCTCAGACTCATATATTGAGCACCAAGAGGATCAATGTCATGACCATGTATATCGCAGACTACTTGACTTGGCATAGGCGACTTGGTCACCCATCCAAAGAGGTGCTAAGGAAAATGCCTAATAGCACCATAAAATTCCCAGGGAATTTAATTATTCCTAAAGACAAAATTATATATCCAGGGTGTTGTTAGGAAACAGTCTCCTAACATGCCTATTACCTAATACTATTTTTATTTTATTTTATTTTATTTTATTTGATTTTATTTCACCAAAATACACTACAAAATGCCTATATACACATTATTTGTCAGCATGGGAATTCTTTATTTACACGCATCAATATGTATGCACATATATGTGCATGTGTGCGCATGTCCATAATAACATACTACAATATGTGGAACATAGTATATAACCCTAAAATAAATACTAGGAGACCTCAGTTGAGTTCTCTTAGGTATTCCATCCACAATAGTAGTGCGAAAGGCCTAATTCAGCCAACTGTTCTATTTTAACCTCTCGCATCAAATCCATCAAACCCCCCATCACGCGCGCGCCCCCCGCTGCCTTCTTGTAGAAGAACCCGCATGGTCCAGCTAGCAGATTAGTGGGTGTCACCCTAACAGAAGAACTCAACTACCCCATCAGTGCGCCTTCTCTTACTCACGTGCATACATCATTTGTCTCAGCACGCCACATCCACTTATGCATCATTTCGGCAAGAGCCGGAATTAATTATATATATGTATTTACCTTTGCTTTCATAAGCTGACGCCAGGCCTCGCCTTCTATTGCGACCGCCAGTGATCGAAAGGCAGCACTCATCATTAGGACAGCTGCAACCAGACAACCAATTGGATCTGGTTTAGCTAAGATTTACATTACTCTATTTGGATGACTATTTTAGGTAGTTACTAGCCAAATTCAGTAATAGCCCCAAGATCAGGCACTGTTGGAAGGGTTATTGATCCGAAGTGCCCAATAGCCGAAATCATGTGTTTTGCCATGTTTGGTACCTGAAATAGCTGGATCACGTGACTCGAAAATTTGCGAAAAAATTCTACAGCCGAATCTCTACACAGCTGAAGAAGTGACTCATCACAGATTACATAATTATGTCAGAACAATCAACTTCGAATCCTGGACACAATCCTGTTCCCACACCCGTTCTTGAAGCCAAAATTGATGCTCTAACAGCACAAATGTCCCAATTAGTATCAGTATTAGCAGCATCCCAGCCCAAACAAGTACAAACAAATGCAGAAACAGTAGAAGATAAAGATGATGAGATGGAGGAGATGGTGGAGTAGATGTCTCAGGAGGGTGAGCATGCAGAGGAGAGGTCTGAGAGTGGAAAAATGCATTTATCTAAATATGCGCCCCCACAAATATTTGATGGTACCATGGAGAACACAAAATCCTTCATCAGCTCTATAGTGTTGTATATTCATGGGAGAAAGCCTGAATTTCATACGACCGAGTCTAGAATTATGTTTGCTCTCTCATACATTCAGAAAGGGAAAGCACAGTTCTGGAGAAATGAAGCCATTAATCAAATTGCCATGGGATATAAACCATTTGCAACCTTCAGGGGATTTTTGGAGAGCTTGGAGGCACAGTTTGGAGACCCTAACCCAAAGGCAACAGCGAATGCAAAATTAAAAACTATGTGCCAAGGTTCTCTGACTGCAGATGAATTTATTTTGCAGTTTAAAGCAGAAGCATCACAGACCGATATGGGAGAAGCAGCATTGGTAGAATATTTGAAGGCAGGATTAAATCCCTCGTTATTCAAGTCTATCTATCGACTACCTTCTATGCCGGAGAGGTTGGACAAGTGGTATAATTGGGCAATGCATCTTGATCGGCAATATTGACAGAAACAGGCAGAATCGAAATTGATGTATGGGAATTCCAGATTTGGGAAGTCATCGGGAGGAAAGTCTGAGAAAGGAAGGACACCTCAGGTACAAGCTCCGAGGGCACAGCCACTGGCCATGGCAGTGACACCTATTGTTAAGGAGTCAGCAGCATCGATGGATGCAATGGATGTGGATTGAGTAGGGAGACGAGCTCCCATTAAATGTTTTAATTGTGGGCAATTAGGGCATATGGCTCGAAATTGTAGGCAGAAAAGGAAGATTAGGGAAGTGACAATCGAGGAAGTGGAGTTGGAGGAAGATAAGCTGAAGAATTTTGTGGAAGAGTCCCAGTGAAGGTTTCCCCATTGGTGACCCAGAATCAATATAATGTATTAGTATCTGAGGAAACCGAGAGTGAACCCAAAAGAGAAATTGAAGAGTATGACCATCATCATTTATCTGACAAAGAAAATGCCCAGCCTTATTTCCGAAGACCCCTAAATTTTTTATTTGCTCAGCGCGGATAGAACTCAAAATCAGCTTGACAGTAGGATTGAAGACAGTGGACACGCATGCAGCAATTAATGTGGAGGCATTGCTTGACAGTGGTGCTACCGGATTATTTATTAATCAATCCATAATTACTAGAAATGGTATTTGCATGCATAAACTGCCACAACCTATAATGGTGTACAATATTGACAGTACGATCAATCATGGAGGAACTATTAAGGAGGAAGTGACGATGATATTGAAGTATCAGAATCATCAGGAGCGAGCTGTATTTGAAGTGTGCGACCTTGGGAAAACCAATCTGATAATTGGATGTCTGTGGTTATGAAAACATAATCCAGAAATTGATTGGAAAACTGGAAAGGTACACATGACTCATTGTCCTAAAGAATGTAATGTGTATGGGAGAAAAGTTAAAAAGGAGAAGAAGGAAAAGAAAGAGAAGGAACGTCCGAGGAAGTATTCTGTTACAATGGAGGAAGTGGAGGATGAAGATATGCCAAACGGGGAAGTTCCAATCATGACCAGTAAAGAACAACAGAAGCAGACCTTTAGGGAAATTCATGGAGGACAGTCATGGGATAAAAATGTGGAGAAAGTGGAGAAGCCAGTGGAGGAGTGGGTGCCAAAAGCCTACCATAAATATTTGTCAGTTTTTCAGAAGAAGGAATCAGAGTGGATGCCAGTGCAAAAGCCATGGGATCATGTTATTGAGATGAAGCCAGGATTTGTGCCAAAGAAGTCAAAAGTCTATCCATTATCTCGGAAGGAACAAGAAGAAGTGGATGCATTCCTTAATGAACAGTTACGCAAGGGATACATATGACCTTTGAAATCACCGCAGACATCACCAGTATTCTTTGTATCAAAAAAAGATCACAGGAAGAGGATGTGTACAGATTATAGGTATTTGAACGATTGGACAGTGAAGAATGCATACCCTTTGCCGTTGATCTCAGAGATAATTGACAAAGTAGGAAAGGCCAAGGTCTTTACAAAATTGGATTTACGCTGGGGATACAACAATGTACAAATAAAGAAAGGAGATGAGTGGAAAGTAGCATTTGCCATGTGTCGAGGATCCTTCGAGCCGCTAGTCATGTTTTTTGGGATGACCAATAGTCCCCCAACTTTCCAAAATATGACAAATGACATTTTCAAGGATGTGATAGACAAAGGCATGGTAATAATATTTATTGATGATATTTTGATATTCACAGAGAATGAAGAAAATCATGAGGCAATAGTGCAGGAGGTGTTGAAGAGATTGGCAGAAAATGATTTATTTGTCAAACTGGAGAAGTGTGTATTTGGAGCAAGCGAGATCGAGTTCTTGGGATTAAAGATTGGTCCTGATGGAATCAAGATGGATCCTATTAAGGTACAGGCAATTGTTGATTGGCCCATGCCTACCTGTATCAAGGAAGTTCAGGCTTTCTTGGGACTTGCCAATTTTTATCATTGCTTTGTTCATAATTTTTCCAAAATTGCCACACCATTACACAACCTTATGTAAAAGGGAGTAGTGTGGAGATGGGGAGAACAACAGCAGACAGTATTTGAGGAGTTGAAGAGAAAGTTTGTGGAAGAGCCAATATTGGTCCCAGTAGATTTCACATGTCCCTTTCGAGTGGAATCAGATGCATCAGACTTTGCTACTGGAGCCATATTATCAATGCTATGTGAAGATGACAAATGGCATCCATGTGCATATTTGTCTAAAGGGTTGAATGATGTGGAGAGGAATTATGATGTGCATGATAAAGAGATGTTGGGAATTATACGAGCTTTGGAAGCATGGAGACATTATTTGGAGGGATGTATGCATCAGATCAAGATCTGGACAGACCATCAAAATCTGCAGTATTTCATGTCCACTAAAAAGCTTAACCATTGACAAGCACATTGGGCATTATTCCTATCGCGCTTTAATTTTCACTTGGTCCACAAAGTGGGAAGCTTGATGAGGAAAGCAGATGCATTATCCAGACGTACAGATCATAAAAGGGGAGTGGAGGTGGACAATAAAAATACTACCCTATCAAACCTGAATACTTTCATATTTGTGCTATGCATCAAGGACATTTATTGGTGAATAGCTCAGAGACAGAAATGTTGTCTAAAATCAGGCAATGTTCAGAGATGGATGATGAAGTGGTGGAAGCTGTGAAAGCTTTGAGGGGGGAGAAGAAAGGTAATATTAAAGGAGATGAATGGGTTGAAGAACAAGGGTTAGTGTTGTTCAGAGGAAAGGTGTATGTACTGAAGGATCAAGATTTACAAAGGGAGATTGTACAGTTACATCATAACATGCCAGACTGGCCCAAATGGTTGGCAATTGCAGAATTTTCCCACAATAATAAATTCCATTCAGCTACTCGCATGTTACCCTTCTTTGCTAATTATGGTTATCATCCCAGAATGGGAGTAGAACCTTGAAGGGAAGTCAAGGTACAATCAGTGGAGGACTTTGTGTCAAAAATGCGAAAGGTGCAGGAGGAAGCAGAGGCAGCGTTGATGAAAGCACATGATGATATGATGCGACACGTGGATCGTACTCGAGCTGTTGCTCCAGAGTATAAAGTTGGTGACTTGGTATGGCTAAGTACCAAGGATCTGAATATTCCACAACCTTCAAGAAAGCTTACGGAGAAGCAAGTTGGCCCATATCCGATTTCTAAAATAATTTCACCCAATGCAGTAGTGTTAAAATTACCTTAGTCATTCAAGATTGACCCTGAGATTAACATTTCCCATTTATGCCCTTACCGCCCACCCACTATTCCCAGTCAACAAACTACTCCACAGCCTCCAATAATGGTAGAAGGTACTCCAGAATATATTGTGGAAGAGGTTTTGGACTCTCGTCTTCAACAAAATAAATTGGAGTTCTTAATCAAGTGGAAGAACTACACCGACAAAAATAATTCATGGGAGCCAGAAGAGAATTGTAAGCAAGCACGTAAAGCAATCGCCCAATTCTTTAAATGTAATCCAAATGCTCTGCGTCACATTGCTAGAATGGTGTATGAGGAGATGAATTTCCGGCCTTACCAAAATTTCACAGAGGGGACAGATACAATATTTTCTCGCCTGGAAGTCGAGGCATAAAAGGGGTGTAATGTTAGGAAACAGTCTCCTAACATGCCTATTACCTAATACTATTTTTATTTTATTTTATTTTATTTTATTTCACCAAAATACACTACAAAATGCCTATATACACATTATTTGTCAGTGTGGGAATTCTTTATTTACACACATCAATATGTATGCACATATATGCGCATGTGTGTGTGTATCCATAATAACATACTACAATATGTGGAACATAGTATATAACCCTAAAATAAATACTAGGAGACCTCAGTTGAGTTCTCTTAGGTATTCCATCCACAATAGTGGTGCGAAAGGCCTAATTCAGCCAACTGTTCTATTTTTAACCTCTTGCATCAAATCCATCAAACCCCCCATCATGCGCATGCCCCCCGCCGCCTTCTTGTAGGAGAACCCGCATGGTCCAGCTAGCAGATTAGTGGGTGTCGCCCTAACAGGTGTGCTAAAGGGAAAATGACCTCAAAATCTTTTCCTGAATCAGATTCACATGCAGAGAACTTCTTTGAATTAATACATTCTGATCTAAAGGAACTCCCAGTACTATCGTACCACAAACATAAATACTTTATTGTATTTCGGAATGACAAGACATCACATATCTGGGTCCAGTGCCTTAGAAAGAAGTCTGACACTGCTGCAGCAATTAGATAATTTCATGCAATGGCTTTGATCCAGTATGGCACTACAATCAAGCACTGGTGTGTCAATCCAGAGGGGCAGTTCAAAGATCATGAGCTACAAAATGTGCTCAAGGATTTTGGCATCAAAATAGAGATGTCTGCACCCCATGTTCACCAACAGAATGGGTGCATAGAACGCACCATAAGGACAATAATAGAAAAGTCACAAACCCTGTGATTTACTGCTTGTCTACCACAATCATGGTGGGAATTTTGCATTGAACATGCAACACACCTGTACAACTGAACCCCAATAAGGCACCTGAAATGGCTGACACCTTTTGAGGACCTGATGAAGGTCCACCCAGATCTAAACAATCCGAAGGTCTTTGGTTGCAGTGCTTACATCTATCTACCCAAGGAAAAATGTCCAACCACATTAGCTCCTCGATTGGAGTTAATGGTGTACCTTGGATTAGAAGATGGCATTAAAGCATACCATTTCATGCGACTTAGTGGCACAATATTCATTAGTGCTACCCATAGCACTATTTGATGAAATATTGTTCTCATGCTGTCCCAGAGCTAAACCTCTTGCCAAGACAGACCTTGGTGATTTTCCACCTCCAGAACCAGAAGATGATGACCACTCATCTGGAACAGATGGTGATGATTTTATACCACCACAAAATCCACCCCTTCCTCCATCATCAGAAAATGATGATGATGATGATGTACCAAGCAAGCAAAAGGCGCATGATAATGTGACTGATGCTCCTCCTCCACTGCCTCCAGTAACCACTGAGGACTTTCATCCAAGACATGATGATCAACAGGAATGGCAGCAATTGCCCTGTTGATCAGGCAGGCAGAAAAACATCCCCAACCATTCTGGCAATACCTATGGAGAGAAGCAACTCCCCTCTGACATAGAGAGAGACATTGCATGTGATCGATATTGGAAGAGATCAGGTCAAGATTCAGATCATAACTGAACATGACCACAATCTCAACAGCAAGAACCAGTTGCTGGACTGAGTTTGGCACCCCACGAGAGTGTGCCCAATTCCAATGATCAAGAACATAATCACCCAATGGGAGAACCAGATGAAGCAGGTTATATTAAAAAGATAACCAAGGAAGGTTGAGATAAGCTTATTTGCTGGCTGTTGTCAAAAGCAGTCAAAGCTGCTGGACATCCAGGAAGGTGGAAGACATTGGAGTTGGTGATGAGAAATTATTGGTGGCCCAGAATTTCAAAATATGTGTTGGGGTATGTGGATGGGTGTGACACGTGCATGAGGGAAAAGAAATTTCCAGAAAAGCCTGCTGGGAAATTAATGCCGAACCCTATACCTAAAGCGCCATGGTGAGACATATCTGTGGACTTTATCACAGGATTACCTGAAGCTCAAGGATACAATGCAATATTTGTAGTATGCGACTGCTTCACAAAGGAAGTTCATATCATTCCTACTACTGCAGAAACCTCATCGTTGGGCTTGGCGCACCTCTATCTAAATCAGGTATGGCGGTTACATGGATTACCTGATATGGTTATCTCCGATCGTGGATCACAATTTGCTTCTGCATTTATGTGAGAGTTAAATAACATATTGGGGATTCAAACCAAATTATCTATGGCATATCACCCACAAACCAATGGGCAGACAGAGAGAATGAATCAGGAGTTGGAGCAGTACCTATGCATGTTTGTCAATCACCAACAAACTGCAAACCATCAAGCGAAATAAGCCAAGTTCCAAACCAATTTCGCGATATTGTGTGCCTACCATGGCAGCAGCAATGTGAGTAAAAACAAGCTTGTCATGAAGAATTAGAGGCTCTTCATAAGCAACAAGTCTATGACATCATCGATCTTCCACATGATCAAAAAACAATCAAAAATAGATGGGTTTTCTCTATGAAATTGGATGGAAGAAAATGAGCCAGACTCATGGCCAAAGGCTTTTCACAAGTCAAAGGTGTTGACTTTGATAAAATTTTCTCACCAGTAGTCTGCTATGAGACTGTATGCCTCATGTTTGCACTTGCATCTCTAGAAGGCATGTATATGACCGGTCTAGATGTAAAAACTGCATTTTTATACAGCAAACTAGAAGAGGAGATCTATATGGATCAACCTGAGGGTTTTAGACTCAAGGGAAAAGAGCGCAAAGTAATGCGCTTGCGCCGAGCATTGTATGGCTTTAAACAGGCCTCACTAGCATGGTGGAAAGAGCTAGAGGGCATTTATGCACACCATTGGGTTTGTGCACGCCAGCTCTGATGCCAGCATTTTCATACACAAGGATCCTAAGACAGGCAGCATTGTTATTGCACTGGTCTATATTGATGATGGCTTGTTCATGGGGAAGAACAAGAAACTTGTGGATGAAAAGAAGAATGCTTGTCTGAAGCATCGGGAGTGCCATAGTACTGAAAAGGTCATGGAATTCTTAGGCATGTGTGTCACCCAGACTGCAAGCAAAGTCAAACTCAATCAAACTGAATATCTTGCCAAAGTGCTCAAGAGGTTCGAGATGACAAATGCCAAAGCTTCCCCCACTCCGCTCCTGACTGGTTACAAACCATCAGAAAACACAGCGATGCCAAACACAGCACTTAGATCAAAATATCAGTCTGTGATTGGATCTTTACTATATCTGATGCTTGGAATGCAACCTGATATCGCTTATGCAGTAATCAGGATGTCGCAATTCTTGGCTAATCCTAGCCAAAAACATCTAGACAAAGTGATGTACATCATGCGCTATCTGGTGGGAACCCAGAAATATAACATAGTCTACGATAGAGAGAAATCTGAAGGGCTACAGGCCTTCACAGATTCTGATTGGGCAGCTGACAGTGTCAAACACCAATCTACAATGGGTTACTTTCCTACTCTAGTGAGTGGCATTGTGTGCTGGCAGTCCCATTTACAAAAAACTGTAGCACTGTCATCCACAGAAGCCAAATACATGGCTCTCTCTGACACTTGTTGGCAGATAGTGTGGATAGAGTCCCTCTTCCAGGAACTTGGATATATACTGCATACCAATCTGTGCTGATAATCAGGGATCCATCTTTATTAGATCAAATCCAGTTCAGGAAAGAAGGACCAAACATATAGACATTCACTACCACTATACCTGTGAATGCATAGAAAATGACAAAGTCACAGTCATTTTCATTCCTGGAAGTGATAATCTGGCTGACATGTTCACAAAGAACCTTGGCACCATCCTATTCAGGAAATTTAGAGACTCTCTTGGAATTACTTTCGAGATTCAAACTTAGCTGCTTAGAGTGCTGTACAGTTTGAGGGGGGGTGTTGAAATTAAACTCCAATGCATGCAGCATACACATGTTACTGCACTTACTGCACATACATGTGGTAAACACATTCTTGAGTCATGTGACACCCTTATTATTATGTATATAAGGAGAACCTGTATCGTAGTAGGAATACAGTGTTCTTACCTCTGCTAAACCCTAGCTCTAAGACTTACTAAACCCCAGGTAGGTTATAAGAAACATGTTGTCTCTTCCTCTGTGCAGTGTATATAGTCTGCTCCAACAGATATTGTAGTCATTGCATTTTAAACTTTGTAGTAGGTCCAGCTGGCTAATTAGTGATTTGTTGACATTTTGTTGTCATGCCTAAATGAGTCTTTGCACATCATTTTGATCCTGGTTCTCAGACATATGTAAGAGGCATGTGGTCATTCCTCTGCATCATTTCATTCAGTCTTGGTCCTGGTCCCTCTTCATTGGGGTCATGGTCTTCCCAGGGCATGTTATGATATGCTGCATTATTACCTGGTCTTCCTTGCCTTTGTTGGCCACTTGCTTGTAAGTTTTTTATGTATTCATCCAATGTTCTTTGAACTTGTCTTGTAGGCCATCTGTTGTCTGTTGTTCTATTATTAGCTCCTGAGGCATATGTTTCTGTGCATACCTTGCATTCAATCTTGGGGGTTGGGTCTGCCACATTGTCTTCGTATTGTCTGCCAATCTTCCATAAAGCTCTGTTGGTGCTGCCAGTTTGCTGACTCTGAGTGTTGGTTGTCATTATATTGCTGTGTTGGTCGAGCACTGTCATGGTGTGCTTCAGGTTGATTTAGTAGTTTCCATGTTAGAGGGGATGAAGTTGGAAAAAATTTATACTTGTTTTTAGGTATGTGCTCCTGTATCTTATGCTGTTGTGCTTTGAAGGTGGCACACTCTCTGTCTGCTGCTCCATGTCCCATGGCTTTGTTACCTATGCAATTAGGGCATTGATATGCTGCTGTGTCATTGACTATGCACTGTGATGTACAGTGCATCTCTCCACATCTTGCACATGTGTCTTTTATGACTGTGCAGTCCGACACATAGTGCCCATATTTTGGACATTTTAAGCACTTTTTTGGCTTGGTTAGCATTTTGCATATGTTAGTGTGCTTATCTTCTATGAAAATGCCTGTAGTAATGGCTGTGTTAGCATCCTCATGGTCCATAAACCCAAAGATGACATGGGCCACTCTTTGGTTGCCTGTGCAAAGGTGTGGTGGCTTGATATATATTGAGTATGCAATTGTGTCAATTTCTATAAAATTGTCTTGCTCTATTTCTGCATGCATGAAGCCAGCTGGATCCAGCATCAAACATGACTGGTATGAATTCAGCTATCACATAGTGCAACTTGTTGTGTATATTGGAGGTCCCTCCATATTTCCTCCTAAATGCCTTCTGTACTTCTGGTGCCCATATGTTAGGGTGACACTCAAGGGGGTGTCGGAACTGGATCCCGTGATCAGGGTAGGGGGGGAGGGGGGGTGCCAGCTGGCCAGTACGAAAAATTCTGACACCCCCCAAAACGCTGACGTCATGGTCCAAAAATGGCCATACAGCACCCAAATCTGAACTCGAAGCCAGGGAACGTGCTGGAGGATCTCGACGTCGTTGCCGTCGACATTGGCAGTTGGTAGTAGAGCATGTATTGGTTGAATTACATTGTCCTTCTACTTGAATTATTGCTCAGTCCACAACTTTTCTGCGCCAGGAATGCTGAAAAAGCAAGCCAAAACCAAGTAAGATTTTGATGTTGACGGCCAGAAAAGGTTAACCTAGTGCAATGAATAAGTGATACGGAGAAATTTAATGTTGAAAGCTGCCTGGAATGCCCAGAATGCAAGCAGATGGTATGCGTCGGGACTGGTGGACACAGGAACCTCGAGATCCACCAAGGTGCAAAAGGATGCCGTGCCGCACAATCAAAGGCAATCGGGTGGGAGAGGAAACCGAAAACCAACGGCGTCTTGGAAAACTACTTCAACCCCGCTGCGCCATTGAATCCGTCCAAGGTCTTCGCCCCACAACTTGTTGAATCTGCTGTGGATCCATCACCCGCCACCGATGACGGCTCATTCCTAGCACGCGAGAGCCCCTCAACGCAGCACCCTGTCAATAAAAGTTACGAAACTGTGAAGGCCTGTCAGCATGCAGTAGTTCTCCTTCAGAGCCTTGAGAAAGCTATAAACCGCATACCGAAGACGGTACCCCTCGCAACTCCAACACACTCCTTGAGCGCATTCGCCGTAGATCCCCGCACATGTGTTGCTGAGCCCGACGAGGATGATTGGATGGTTTTGAATTTGATCTTCAAATCTTCGTTTGGATGGGGAGGGACCGAAATGGAGACTGCCATCGCGGAAATGCTGAATCACGGAGAGTGGGGATTAGATGGATTCATCAAGTTCCTGAGGTTTTTTGTTTTCGAAAGAGGCCTTGAGGGGGCGTTGTTCGGCTTTGAATGACGAGGTCGGTACCAGAAGGTCAAGTCGGCTTACACGAAGAAAGGCAAATGTACTCCAGCTGAATCAGTGTACCTGCGGAGTGACGATAATGGATGATGAGATCGAAAGGGGGGAAAATGTTATGCAGTGTCAGGCAGAGGGATGCGAGACCGTCTGGGTTCGTTGTCATTATTTTCCTTGAACACTTCGTACTATACTGATGATTGATCTTGATAATGCTATTTCCCCCAGTTTCACTGCAATTGTATGTATTATGACTTCGCACCCCTGGACTGGTCGTGTGCGAGCTGCGCGGGTGGGGGAAAGCGCCACTGTGGTTGAATTAGTACATGACGGTTGCCATATATAGAAATTAATATCTTTCTTCTTGGAAAAACATACATACGTGTGCTCCACATACCAAATTAGGCAGGAGGGGGAGGGGGGGGGTCATCCGACGGTCGAAAAAAAAAATTCCGACCCATGGTCAGAAAGTCCGGTCCCGACACCCCCTTGGTGACACTGTTAGGAAACAGTCTTCTAACATCCCTATTACATAATAATATTTTATTTTTATTTTATTTCACTTTATTTTATTTTATTACATCAAATTATGCTACCAAATGCCTACAAACACTATATTTGTCAGCATGGGAATTTTATATTTACATGCATCAATATGTACACGCATGCATGTGCACATTGGTAACAACATATTACAATACATGTAATATAGTATATAAACATTAAATATTACCTGGGGACCTCGGTTGAGTTCTCTTAGGTATTCCATCCAAAATAGTGGTGCAAAAGGCCTTTTTCAGCCAACTCATCTATTTTTAACCCCTCACATCAAATCCATCAAAACCCCCCATCATGTGCACGCACCTCGCCACCTTCTTGTAGGAGAGCCCGCACAGTCCAGCTAGCAGCTTAGTGGGTGTTGCTCTAACAAAAGAACTCAACTACCCTATCAGTGTGCCTTCTCTTACACATGCATATGTCATTGCTTCAGTGTGCCACAACCACTTACTCATCCTTTTGGCACAAGCCAAAAGTCATTGTATATATGTATTTATCTTGCTTTCATAAGCCAATGCCAGGCCTCGCCTTACATTGCAACCGCTAGTGATCGAGAGGCAGCATTTATCATTAGGACAGCTGCAACCAGACAACCAATCAGATCTGGTTTAGTCGAGATTTACCTTACTCTATTTGGACAACTATTTTAGTTAAATTAGTTACTAGCCAAATTCAGTATTAACCCTGAGATCAGGCACTGTTGGAAGGGTTATTGATCTGAAGTGCCTAATTGTTGACAAATAGCCGAAATCACATGTTTTGCCATGTTTGGTACCCAAATTGCTGGATCATGTGACTCGGAAATTTGTGAAAAAATTCTGAAGCCTAATCTTCACTCAGCTGAAGAAGTGGCTCATCACAGCTTACATCATTATGACAGAACAATCAACTTTGAATCCTGGATACAATTCTGTTCCCATGCCAGCACTAGAAGCCAAAATTGATGTGCTTACAGCACAAATGTCCCAGTTAGTGTCACTATTGGCAGCATCACAGCCTAAACAAGCAGAAACAAAAGCAGAGACAGTAGAAGATAAAGATGATGAGATGGAGGAGATGGTAGAGTGGATGTCTCAGGATGATGTGCATGCAGAGGAGAGATCTGAGAGTAGAAAAATGTGTTTACCTAAATATGCACCCCCACAAATTTTTGATGGTACCATGGAGAATACAAAATCCTTCATTAGCTCTATAGTATTGCATATTCATGGGAGAAAGCCTGAGTTTCATATGATTGAGTCTAGGATTATGTTTGCTCTCTCATACATTCAGAAAGGGAAAGCACAGTTCTGGAGATATGAAGCCATTAATCAAATTGCCATGGGATATAAACCATTTGCAACCTTCAGGGAATTTTTGGAGAGACTGGAGGCACAGTTTGGAGACTCTAATCCAAAGGTGATGGCTAATGCAAAATTAAAAACCATGCGCCAAGGTTCTCTGACAGCAGACAAATTTATTTTGCAGTTCAAGGCAGAGGCATCACAGACAGATATGGGAGAAGCTGTGTTGGTAGAATTTTTGAATGCAGAATTAAATCCCTCTTTATTCAAGTCTATCTATTGACTACCTTCTATGCCAGAGAGGTTGGACAAGTGGTATAATTGGGCAATGCATCTTGATCAGCAATACTGACAGGAACAGGCAGAGTCGAAATTGATGTATGGAAATGCCAGATTTGGAAAGTCATCAGAAGGAAAGTCTGAGAAAGGAAGTATGTCTCAGGTACAAACTCCAAGGGCACAGCCACTGGCCATGGCAGTGACACCTATTGTTAAGGAGTCAGCAGCATCAGCAGATGCAATGGATGTTGATCAAGCAGGAAGATGAGCCCCATTTAAATGTTTTAATTGTGGGCAATTAGGGTGTATTGCTAGGAATTGTAGGCAGAAAAGGAAGATTAGGGAAGCTACAATAAAGGAAGTGAAGTTGGAGGAAGATAAGCAGAAGAGTTTTGTGGAAGAGTCCCAGTCAAGGTTTCCCCATTGGTGACCCAGAATCAATATAATGTATTAGTATCCAAGGACACCCAGAGTGAACCCAAAAGAGAAATTGAGGAGTACGACCATCATCACTTATGTAACAAAGAAAAATGCTTAGCCTTATTTCTGAAAAACCCTAAATTCTTTATTTGCTCTGCATGGATAGAACCTGAAATCAGCTTGACAGTAGGATTGAACACAGTGGACACACATGCAGCAATTAATGTGGAGGCATTGCTTGACAGCGGCGCTACTGGATTATTCATTAATTAATCCTTAATTACTGGAAATGGTATTAGCATGCATAAACTGCCACAACCTATAATGGTGTACAATATTGACAGTGTAATCAATCATGGAGGAACTATTAAGGAGGAGGTGATGATGATACTAAAGTATCAGGATCATCAGGAATGAGCTATATTTGAGGTGTGTGACCTTGGGAAAACCAATCTGATAATTGGGTGTCCATGGTTATGAAAACATAACCTGGAGATTGATTAAAAATTGGGAAGGTACACATGACTCGTTGTCCTAAAGAATGTAATGTGTATGGGAGGAAAGTAAAAAAGGAGAAGAAGGAAAAGAAAGTGAAAGAACATCTAAGGAAGTATTCTGTTACGATGGAGGAAGTAGAAGCTGAGGACATGCCAAATGGAGAAGTTCCAATCATGACCAGTAAGGAAGAACAGAAGCAGACCTTTAGGGAAATTCATGGAGGACAGTCATGGGATAAAAATGTGGAGAAAGTGGAGAAACCAGTGGAGGAGTGGGTACCAAAAGCCCCCCATAAATATTTGTTGGTCTTTCAGAAGAAGGAATCAGAGTGGATGCTAGTGCAAAAGCCATGGGATCATGCAATTGAGATGAAGCCAGAATTTATGCTGAAGAAGTCAAAAGTCTACCTGTTAGCTCCAATGGAACAAGAAGTGGATGCATTCCTTAATGAACAAGTGTGCAAGGGATACATATGACCTTCGAAATCACTGCAGACATCACCAATATTCATTGTATCAAAAAAAGATCACAGGAAGAGGATGTGTACAGATTATAGGTATCTGAATGACTGGACAGTGAAGAATGTATACTCTTTGCTGTTGATCTCAGAGATAATTGACAAGATGGGAAAGGCCAAGGTCTTTCCAAAGCTAGATTTACGCTGGGGGTACAATAATGTACAAATAAAGAAAGGAGATGAGTGGAAAGCTGCATTTGCCACACATTGAGGATTCTTTGAGCTGCTTGTCATGTCTTTTGGAATGACCAATAGTCCCCCAACTTTCCAAAATATGATGAACAACATTTTCAAGGATGTAATAGACAAGGGCATGGTAATAATATTCATTGATGACATTTTGGTATTCACGGAGGATGAAGAAAACCATGAGGTGATAGTGCAGGAGGTATTAAGAAGATTGGCAGAGAATGATTTATTTGTTAAACTGGAGAAATGTGTGTTTGGGGCAAGCGAGATCAAGTTCTTGGGATTAATGATTGGTCTTGATGGAATCAAGATGGATCCTCTCAAGGTACAGGCAATTGTTGATTGGCCCATGCCCACCCATATCAAGGAAGTTCAGGCTTTCTTGGGACTCACCAATTATTATCGTCGCTTTGTTCATAATTTTTCCAAAATTGCTGCACCCTTTCACAATTTTATGTGAAAAGGAGTAGTGTGGAGATGGGGAGAACAACAGCAGACAGCATTTGAGGAGTTGAAGAGGAAGTTTGTGGAAGAGCCAATATTAGCCCCAGTAGATTTCACATGTCCCTTACAAGTGGAATCAGATGCATCTGACTTTGCTACTGGAGTGGTATTATCAATGTTATGTGAAGATGACAAATGGCATCCTTGTGCATATTTGTCTTGAGGGTTGAATGATGTGGAGAGAAATTATGACGTGCATGATAAAGAGATGTTGGGAATAATATGAGCATTGGAGGCATGAGGACATTATTTGGAGGGATGTATGATACTTCATGTCCGCTAAAAATCTTAACCATTGGCAAGCACATTGGGAATTATTCCTATCGTATTTTAATTTTCACTTAGTCCACAAAGTGGGAAGCTTGATGAGGAAAGCAGATGCATTATCCAGACATACAGACCACAAAAGGGTGGTGGAGGAGGACAATAAAAATATTACCCTACTCATACTTTCACATTTCCGCTATGCATCAAGGGCATCTATTGTGGATAGCTCAGAGATGGAAATGTTGTCTAAAATTAGACAATGTTCAGAGATAAATGATGAAGTAGTGGAAGCTGTGACAGCTCTGAGGAGAGAGAAGAAAGGTAATATTAAAGGAGATGAGTGGGTTGAAGAACAAGAGTTAGTGTTGTTCAGAGGAAAGGTGTATGTACCAAAGGATCAAGATTTATGAAGGGAGATCATATGGTTACATCATAGTATGCCAGCTGCTGGACATCCAGGAAGGTGGAAGACATTGGAATTGGTGATGAGAAATCATTGGTGGCCCAGAATTGTATGTGTTGGGGTATGTAGATGGATGTGATATGTGCATGAGAAGGAAGAAATTTCCAAAAAAGCCTGCAGGGAAATTAATGCCAAACCCTATACCTAAAGCACCCTGGTGAGATATATCTGTGGACTTTATCACAGGATTACCTGAAGCTCAAGGATACGATGCAATAGTTGTAGTATGTGACCACTTCACAAAGGAAGTCCATATCATTCCCACTACTGCAGAAACCTCATCATTGGGCTTGGCACGCCTTTATCTACATCAGGTATAGTGGTTACATGGATTGCCTAATATAGTTATCTCTGATTGCGGATCACAATTTGCTTCTGCATTCATGCGAGAGTTAAACAACATATTGAGGATTCAAACCAAGTTATCTATGGGATATCACCCACAAACTGATGGGCAGACAGAGAGAATGAATCAGGTGTTGGAGCAGTACCTACACATGTTTGTCAACTACCGACAAACTGACTGGCCCGAATGGTTAGCAATTGCAGAATTTTCTCACCATAATAAATTCCATTTGGCTACTCACATGTCACCCTTCTTTGCTAATTATGGGTATCATCCCCAAATGGGAATAGAACCTCAAAGGAAAATCAAGGTACAGTCAGTAGAAGACTTTGTATCTAAGATGTGAAAGGTACAGGAGGAAGCAGAGGTGGCATTGATGAAAGCACGTGATGATATGATGTGACACACGGATCGTACTCGAGCTGTTGCTCCAGAGTACAAAGTTGGTGACTTGGTATGGCTAAGTACCAAGGATCTAAATATTCCACGACCTTCAAGAAAGCTTAGAGAAGCAAGTTGGCCCATATGCAATTTCTAAAATAATTTCACCCAATGCAGTAGTGCTAAAATTACCTCAATCATTCAAGATTGATCCTGAAATTAACATTTCCCATTTATGCCCTTACTGCCCACCCACTATTCCCAGTCAACAAACTACTCTGCAGCCTCCAATAATGGTAGAAGGTGCTCCAGAATATATTGTGGAAGAAGTTTTGGACTCACATCTTTGACGAAATAAATTGGAGTTCTTAATCAAGTGGAAGAACTATACCAACAAAAATAACTCATGGGAACCAGAAGAGAATTGTAAGTGAGCACGTAAAGCAATTGCCCAATTCTTTAAAAGTAATCCAAATGCTCTGCATCACATTGCTAGAATGGTGTATGAGGGGATGAATTTCTGGCCTTACCAGAATTTCACAGAGGGGACAGATGCAATATTTTCTCGCCTGGAAGTCAAGGCATAAAAGGGGGGTAATGTTAGGAAACAGTCTCCTAACATGCCTATTACATAATAATATTTTTATTTTATTTTATTTTATTTCACCAAAATATGCTACCAAATGCCTATACATGCATTATTTGTCAGCATGAAAATTTTCTATTTACACACATCAATATGTACATGCATGTATGTGCATGTCGGTAGCAATATACTACAATATATGTAACCTAGTATATAACCATAAAATAAATACTAGGAGACCTCAGTTGAGTTCTCTTAGGTATTCCATCCACAATTGTGGTGTAAAACACCTATTTCAGCCAACTAATCTATTTTTAACCTGTTGCATCAAAACCATCAAACCCCCCATCACATGCGTGCACCCCGCTGCCTTCTTGTAGGAGAGCCCACATGGTCCAGCTAGCAGAACAGTGGGTTTCGCCCTAAAGAGGGCCTGGCTCAGGCTTCAGAAACATCGAGCTGAGCTCTGAGCCTTACCAAGCCTGCCCCAAGGCTTAGCTCAGCTCAGGCTTCTAGGGCCCAGCATCTGGGGCTTGAGGGCTTTGGGCTGAGCCTTGCACATCACTAGTAACAGCATAGTACAATATCTGTAGCATAGTATATAAACCTAAAATATACACCTAGAGGACCCCAGTTGAGTTCTTTTAGGTATTTCATCCACAATTGTGGTGCAAAAAGCCTTTTTCAGCCAACTCATCTATTAATAACCTCTCACATCAAAACCATCAAACCCCCCATCATGCACACTGATGTGTTCAGTTGGTACTCAGTGCAGAGTCTCAACAGAAGGGGTGAACACTAAACCTACAGCTGCAGAAGTGCTTGGGGTAAGGGGGTTCACTTAGAAGGCCTTGGATTGTCCTTCAAGGTGCAGAGACTATAAAGAGGCTGGTATGATGGTTTTCGATGTGCACACTGGTTGTGTACACAAAAAGGAAGGTATGCACAATGGCAAAAAAGTGTGCAACATAAAGGGGCAAAAATGTGCAGTGCAGAAAAACATGCAACAAGAGTGCAAAAATGTGCAATGATGAGGGAGATGAAAGTGGGAGGTTTGGCAGAACAAGGATAGCACTGGAATGTGCTGAAAGGGTGATGCACAGGCTAAGGATGCAGGCAGGATGCGAGCACAACTGGCAGGAAAATGTGCAGATGGTGTACAAAACATGGCTATACAACGAGAAGTGCAAGCGGTGTGCAGACATGGCTATATGAAGGGTGCACTGTAAAAGTGCACAAATGAAAACTAAGAATGCAAACGAAGGGACGAAATGCAGCAATACGATGAGGGGTGCAAACAATATGCAAATGCAGCTATACGAAGGGCGCACTACTAGGCACATGCACTGGAAGATGGGGCACAGACTATGTGCAATGCTGAACAAACTATGAACTATGTAGGGGGAAAGATCCTCTGGATTCTCTATCTGTCCTCCTACTATGTACAAATGGCTTATGTGATAAAAACAGTAAAATAAAGTATAAAAATAGAAAGCACCATGCGCTACCCACAAGTTCATCCATTGGCACATCTAAACCTGACCGCACTATGCCACTGCCTTAGCCAATAAGATTTGTGCATGCTATAGTCCAATACCCAACTGTTCTGGCACAATGTTCTATTTTTGGTGCACTTTAGGTCCCATGCGCTCTTCCCAATTACTCCACTTTGGTGTTATGTGTTGCATGCTGCACCTTAGTAATTGTGATGTGATCGACCTGTGCTGGTTACCAGATAAGGCAATGCCAATTGGAAATGCAGAAGAACTATAAGGAGATGCTGTGCAAGGCCAAATAATGCCAAAGCACTGGGATTACATGAAAGTGCCCAAATGCACACAGTCCAATGCCAAATAGGCACAAAGTGAGTAGAAGGTGTCCAAGCGGTGTGCACAATCACGAAAAATGCTGTAGTACAAGCACAGGGAGCCATATCAGTGTGCGTCCTGCCCCCTTCTTGTAGGAGAACCCACAGCTAGCAGATTAGTGGGTGTCACCCTAACATGAGCCCAGCATCCAGTCTAGATTGTAACACTGAGCCAGGCACTGAAATCTCAGATAGCAATGAGCAGGATGGGTGAAAATACTACCAGCCATGTACTGACATTGAAAATATAATGCTGGTATCCTAAAACTGAATAAGACTGGTCATAATCCAACTGTGGCTGCAGTGTGCATCATAGAATGCAGAACATGGGTATAAAGCATGACAATTAAGGATGATTTATGATTGATTGCACATTTGGTGGATCTTGGTGCTGGCTCTGCATGCGTTGTAGCAATTATTCAACCAATGTCGTGGCTCAGGTATCTGGGGTCTTGCGCCAAATAAAGCGTACCTTAGTGACTGGATGTCACAAAATCACAGCTCTATGCCATAAGTGAGTACACCAAACTAGACCAAACTCCGGTTGAAAAATCCTCCGTTGATTTGCGCAAAGGATTCAAACTCCGATATGACAAATAGCGTTCAACAATCAAGACCACAATGCATAGTTCGCCTTTCACTGTAGCTGGGATGACTGCATCCCCAAGCGCGCACCACAACCACCAATTCCATGGCACAAATCTCAGCACATGGGGAAGTACAAGCACTAGTGGGCCACTCGCGTCATCCTTCAGCGACACGCTGTCGCAATCAAGAAGTCAGTACCAGTCAGGGTATATAATGGTAATGTCGCGTGTTTTCTTTTATACTAGAGATCCATGGTCTGATATTGACATTTCCTCAAGTCCTCCCAAAACAATGTATACGCTATTCTTTGTTACAAGGAGTACAACTAAAAACTTTTCTAGAACTCCCCGCCGGGAAATCAGCGAGGAGACGAGCTGCCCGTCGTGCCTACAAAAGCAAAGCTGAGCCACGTGCTCTCTAGAGGTTCCGCCTCCGATTTCGGTATGGATTCGATGTTTCAAAGCACAAGGTTTGTTTGGCATTCTTAGTGTATCGAAATATACTTACACTGCGGAAAGGAGGCGACGCCAAAAGTTCACAGACGAAGATGCTCCTCCAACAGCTTCCGTGAATGACATTCCACACCAGTTTCCGATGGACACCAACCCTTCGCAATTCCAGCCTCGGGTGCTTTTTTTTCCCCGTCGTATCTGCGCAACCATTGATTTATTTACCAAAGCCTTCCGCGTTTGATGGCTCGAACTTCCCTCCCCAGCCACAACAATCGCACCCTCACACCCCGTGGCAACAACATCCACAATCGCAACAACCCTTCTATGTGATCGTCTTCGGGTACCCGCCCGACAAATACAGCCTGACCGCTGCATACTTCTCTTCCTTTGATGGAGAGTCGACGGACCCAGACCCGAATCTCGAGGTCAGCAACTGCTTCAGGATTGGGTATAAAGATTCCGGGGACGCGCTACGTGCTGTGAGGAAGAATGGGGAGGTGCTTAGTGGCAGCTGGATGGTGGGCGTCAAGTGGGCTGTAATACAGTTTGTTCAGTTTTGCTGATATTCGTATACTAATCGCTTTTACTTGATGTAGGATCCCGCTCAAGCGGAAGTCATCCTCGGACAGCTACACGCTCGTAACGGGAGTGGCGCCTTTAGCCTCAGCACCTCGCACTCCTTCTCTGCCGACCTCTCGCAGTCGATGTCTGTCGATCCCCAGTCCAACCCCACTCTTCCTTCCTACCCCGCAGCCGGAACCCCAAGCTCAAACATGGGGACACCTACGTTTAGCACGCCCATCAAGCTCGCACCCTCCATCTCCGCTTTTAAGCGTTCCGGGTCCAAGACGTGGACACCCCAGCGCCAGGCGCAAGGTCAAACCCCAGCACAGAGAGGATGGGGCCCGAAGATGCCTGGAGTTAGTGCCAGCGTGAGTGCTCCTGTAGACGACGGCGGCTCACCTGCGACGACTGGAGGCGGTACGCCGAATAAAGGCGCGTTGGCCCAAGTTTCGGATCTGATATTCGGGTGGTAGGCCGAAGAAGGGTGGGCGGCGATGGGATTGCGGTGGAAGTTGGGGCAGGGTGTCTTTAAGTTGTTGTGGTTGTTGTCAAGAGGGTTGATGGTTCAGAGGCTGTACATGCCGTTAATGGAGTTTCCGTGGTCACACTTCGCAGAAAATTTGGGATCTGAAGAATCCGCCCGGTCCGTCTATATCTAGAATAGGTACATAACAAGTTGTTGGATGGATAATCTGCTGCCCACTGTATCCTCGATGAGCGAACTCGATTTTGAGGAGTATGGTTTCTTCCTTTTCTTTTATCCTATCTCTTCCCATACGATAACTCATCTGTATTTCCAATTCCTTACTGCTTACTTACTACTTGACAACGAGCTGGACTCTTTATTTAGGTACCCGACATACCCGAACTCTTACTTATATAAACGAGCAGTTTTGTAGATAGTAGGAGGGAGAATTTTGAGACTATTAAACTGTCTATCGAGTGACCTTAGAACTTCGTGTGCTAGAACCGTGACTCGTCACGCTTGTATCACATATTTTTGACAGTCAAACTTTTGGCAACCGGGTTGAAGACGGCAAGGGGGGTTGCCAAATAGAATTATCGGTCTACTCGCTCAAAACTTTACTACTACAAAACTTCTGCTCGCTTCGCATCTAGATCTCTTAGTCTGATCAACTGAGGCTCTCACTGCTAGGCGACACCTTTGCGACAACTTTTCTACAATCTATCTATATCCCCACTTCATCATTATGTCTGAAACTCGTTACCCACTTCGTAACCGTTTGGCCCGCGAATATGCGGCTGCGCCAACTCCAGGTGAGATACCATCTAGTCCCGCTGGTACCACTAACCTTGAGTCGGGGGTGGCCCCTTTGCCCCTCACTTTGACTTCTGGCTCAGTTGTGGAGGAGGCAGCTACAGTGCGTAACGGGCAGGATTTTCCTGCTGAACGAGTTGTTAGCCCTCGCTTGTATAGTGATGTGGTTGCGGCTAGACCATCCTCTGCTGCTAGTCAGCATGATGATACCCAGCTAGACGCGGGTATTTCGGAGATCCGTTCAGCTCCAACTACACCTTATCTTGAAGGTTTCTCGTCTCAGGTAGGCCATGCTTTCAATGACAATTCAATTTTATTTTCTTCCACTCGAGTAATAACTGAAAATTCTCCTGACGAGGAGACTAACATTAATGAACCTTGGACTTTAGTTGAGTCCAAACGTGCCTGAAGACGTCGTTCTTCTGATGCTGGGACTACTGAGTTTTCGAGAAGAAACAGTTTGACATCTGAACAAGAAATTGCGGTTAAAAATGCTGAACAAAATTTGACCACTGAAGAACGAGAAAGAATTGATCGTCGTTATGAGAAAGTGCACTTCGATGGCGATGGAGATGAATCTTCGAGAGGTGAGGGACCCTCGAAAGGAAAAGGTGTTGATCCTAATAATTGGGGAGCCTTGAGATTTGAATCATCCGAATTGGATGTGAATGCCCAAAGAGAGGCAATGAAAACTTGGAATATGGTCCGAGACCAGGACCGAAATAAGGAATCTAAGACTGGTAAAGGAAAGTCCCCTCACCAGAAAAGTTACTTTAAGGGCGATGGGATGACTAAGCGGCCATCAATCGGCGTGGGCTCCAAGTATAAAGCTCGAGTCGAGAGGGTTACGGATGAAGATGCACCGAAAGCGAGTGCCCCTGCTGCAGCTAGAGAGAATCCCTCCGAAACCAAGTTTACACCAATGTCAGATGCTTTGATGAATCGAGTAGCGAACGCCGTAAAGGGTCATCGACGACCAAATGTTCGCCAGGAATGACAAAGCTCAGATATACGACCTTTGTCTCAAATTGCCCCTGGAAGTTTTCTGGGTCGAGCAATGAGCCATAATGAACACTTACCTTCAGACCCATCTGATAGTTCATCCAGCTCTTCTGAGTCTCCAAATTCCTCAGACCCTGAAAGTGGAACTAGTGGAGGCGGAAGAGAACATCATCGGATGCGATCTCGATCAACTCGATCGAGGGAGGTCATCAAAACTGAAACAAAAAACATTGCTGAGGCCGCTTGCGCCATTGGACTATGATGGTGCGGCTGATGCCCGCAGTTACCACCGATTCGTAACCGAGGGAACTGACTATGTTGTTTCGGGTCGTGTTCACAAACGACGGAGAGTTTTTGTACTTTCATATTATTTGAAAGGAAAAGCTTACGATTTTTACACGCTATGAACGTTTATGATTGGAGTTTGAAACAGTTTTTTGAGGAGTTATTTAACTATTGTTTTCCTATCAACTACTGTATGAAGCAAAGAGAAAGGCTACGCAAATGTTGTTGAAGTTGGGGCGGTGGCACGCGCTTTGGGCGACACCGACGCTAACACCGAACGGCCGTTGTGTACAGCCACAGTTATTAGTAACACCGCCTATTCATTTTAGATTTAACAAGGTTGGGAATATGCCTCCGGCACGCGTTAACATGTTTAATAAGTAATATATACAATATTTTTGGTTTTTGCACTTCCACTGTCACGACTTCATTTCTATGTTAGTCTGATAGTACTTCATTATTTTGGTTTTTGCACTTTCACTGTCATGTGTTAACATGTTTAATAAGTATAGACTTCATTTCTATGTTACTCTAATAGTACTTCATTATACACAATATTTTTGGTTTTTGCACTTCCACTGTCACGATTTCATTTCTATGTTAGTCTGATAGTACTTCATTATTTTGGTTTTTGCACTTCCACTGTCATGTGTTAACATGTTTAATAAGTATGGACTTCATTTCTATATACATAGTACTTCATTATATACAATATTTTTGGTTTTTGCACTTCCACTGTCACTTGGCCATATTGCCTTGATGTTGTGCACAGACCTTACTCGTGATATCGCTACATAGAACCACTCATGAGTGAAGTATGGCTTATGTTGGTCACTGTATTCATTAATTTTATCAACATCTCATTGCATTTTTTGACTTCAGCGCACATTGTTCACTTCATTGCATTTCTTGACTCAGTCTGTGAATGTGTAAGTGGTGGTTCATTTTCATGGGCCAGCTTGCATATACATAATACAATGCTTAATTCCACTACAGTTACTCAACTCCTTAGTTGCCTTTGGACTTGGGGAGTCATGGTTACACAACTCTTTAGTTGACTTTTAAATAGTACACAACTCTTCAGTTGACTTGGGACCATTGGCCCCAAGTCAACGTGGGTGGATTGTAGTGTTTATCCCCTTCCACATCTCCCCCATCCCCATTTCCCCCATCCCCTTCCTCTTCTCCCCCATCACCTTCCCCATCCCCATCTCCCCCATCACCTTCCTCTTCTCCCTCTTCTCCATCCCTATCTCCCCTATCCCCACCTCTCCCATCCCCATCCCCTTCTCCACCTACCCCATCCCCATCCCCTTCTCCACTTACCTCACCCCTATCCCCTTCCCATCCCCACCTCCCCATTCCCATCCCCCATACCCATCTCCCCCATACCCATCTCCCCCATCCCCATCCCCATCTCCCCCATTCTCATCTCCCCCATCCCCATCCTCATCTCCCCCTTCCCCATCCCCATCTCCCCTATCCCAACCTCTCCCATCCCCATCCCCTTCTCCACTTACCTCACCCCCATCCCCTTCCCATCCCCACCTCCCCATTCCCATCCCCCATCCCCATCTCCCCCATCCCCATCTCCCCCATACCCATCTCCCCCATCCCCCATCCCCATCTCCCCTATCCCAACCTCTCCCTCTCCCTCTCCCTCTCCCTCTCCCTCTCCCTCTCCCTCTCCCTCTCCCTCTCCCTCTCCCTCTCCCTCTCCCTCTCCCTCTCTCTCTCCTTCTCCCTCTTCCTCTTCCTCTCCCTCTCCCTCTCCCTTATCCCCTTCTCCACCTACCCCATCCCCATCCCCTTCTCCACCTACTTCACCCCCATCCCCTTCCCATCCCTACCTCCCCCTTCCCTCTCTCCCTCTCCATCCACCCTCCTTCTCCCCTCTCCCCCCCTCCCCTCCCCCCTCACCTCCTCATGCACCTTCCCCCTCCTCCCTCTCCCCTCTCTCCTCTCTCTCCTCCTTCTTCCTCACTCCCCCTCTTACCCCCCCCTCTCATGTTCTCCCACTCTCATCTCCTCATCCCCTCAATACTTCACCCCCATTACCCCCTCACTCACTCCCTCCCCCCCTCACTCACTCTTCCCCTCCTCATCTCCTCCCCCCTCCTTCCCCCTCACCCCTTCACCCCCCTCCTCCCTTCACCCCCTCTCCTCCCTTCACCCCCTCTCTCCTCTCCCCTACTCCCCCCCCTCTCCCCCCCCTCCCCCCTTTCCATCCATCCTCCTCCTCCTCTCTCCCCCTTCCCCTACTCACTCCCCCCCCTCCCCCATCACCCCCTCACCCACTCCCACCTTCCATTCCCCCCTTCACCCCCTCCCCCCCCCTCTCCCTCACTACTTCACCCTCTCACCCCTGCTCTCCTCCCTCTCCTCTCTTTTGAATGTTGTAAAAAATCTCTAACTTCACTTTGTCATTAAACTCAATTTTTACACTCTACATAGAAAAAGTGCCCAGACCCAAAAAAAAAAAAGATAGAGGTGGCGAAAATTAGCTGAGAATTTTGTTCCCACCTTTCACTTATATTTGTCATCATTGTCTCACGACCCTCGGAGTTGGTCATCACTCTCCCACCCACTCAGAGCAACTCCCACGGCCTCTTCACCTCCCATGGCCCCTTCATCTCCCACGCCCTAGTCACTTCCCATGCCCTAGTCACCTGACCATCCTCCTTTTATTATTGACAAGGTTTTTAAATGTGCCTCCGGCACACATTGTTCACTGTGTTCATTGATTTTCTAGAGTAGTAGTTACATATGTACAATATATATTTTAATCTAATAACACTTCATCATATACAATATTTTTTGTCTTTGCACTATCCTCTGAGGTTGGCCATATTGCCTTGATATTGTGAACAGACTTGACCCTGGATATTGCCACATAGAACTGCCCATGTGTGAAGACAGGACTCCTGAAATCCAAACCCACATGCTTCACTGACTGCCCTTGTGACTTGTTGATTGACATTGAAAAGCAAAGACGAACAGCAAACTGCAGTCGAGAGAGTGTAAAAAGGAGTTGACCTTCAATGGGCCGAAGTCGCATCCGTGGAATGAAAACAGTCTCTCCTGCGTTATCTCCAGTGATCAACCGAATCTCCAAAACCCTATTTCTGATCCGAGTCAATATCCCCCGACTTCCATTGCAGACCCCTCCAGCAATGTTGAGATTGTAAAGTATCATGACAGGGACGCCAACCTTGAGTGCCAAATGTGCCAAAGGTAGACCTGAGCAGTTGATGGAGTTAAGATATTCTTGGGGATATAGAAGTTCGGCATTCTCATCATTTGCAATCGAGTCAGCACTGTGAAAGATGTGCTCCTGCCCAGGAAAATTGTGAAGAATGTGATGGTTCAAATCGTCGACATCATCGTTCTTGCTCGCCAGGATGACCCGCTCTGAAAAGTATTGATCTGAATGCTGAGCCTGATCATAGATGCCAGGATAGATGGTGTGGATGAGAGAAGCGATGGTGTTCTGAGGACATTTGAGATGATCAGGAAGATTGATAGTGCCACCTTCATCTGTATGACCACCCTTTCCAACCTCCAACTGCCACTTTGCAAAGTTGCGCTCCTGAAGATCGTCTGTGTTCAAACGCATGTTGATTTTGAGATGAAGAATTTTGATGTGTTGCCAGAGAACCGAGCATTGCAAAGAAGCACCAACGATTTGAGGTCGAGAACCCTTCTCAATGACAGGCAGGATCTGATGAAAGTCGCCCCCAAAGACCACAGGCACACCCCCAAAGGGTTTGTCACATTGGAGAATGTCTTTCAGAGTGCGGTTGACAGCTTCATGGAGATGACGATGCTGCATGAGTGCCTCGTCCCAAATGATCAAGTCGGTCTGCTGCAGGAGCTGTGCCCATGTTGAACCTCTGGAAATGGTGCAGGTGGATGACTCGTTTATGATGATTGGGATCTGAAAGCAGGAATGGGAAGTACGACCGCCTTTGAGCAAAAGAGCAGCTATTCCAGATGATGCAGCACAGAGGACGATCTTGCCTTGAGAGCGAAGCTGATGGCAGAGGGTGTTGTAAACATAGGTTTTGCCAGTGCCACCTGGACCATGGAGGAAAAATGTCTGGCCAGTCTTGTTGTTGACTGCATGCATGATCTCATCAAACACAGTCCTCTGATCGTGATTGAAAGTGTCCAGATTGTGTGCAGCCAACTCGGCCTGCTCCACAACATCGTATCTGCGCTGCTCTGCGATCAACCGGTTCTGAATGTTGGCATCCCAATTCTGAGTGATCTGAGGCATGTATGGCCAATCCTTCTCGAGAGATTTCCCAGAGACCATGAGAAGCTGATTGATAAGATAAAGGCCATAATCATGGACATCGTCATCGGTGGGGTTGATACGAATGTTGGTGTGCTGGAGCTGATATCTCAAGTCATCGCAAATGTGAGGCCAATATGTATTCCAGAGGAGGACAGAATCAGAGGGAGCACAGTCACGAAGGATGGTGACAAAAAGATTGCCAAGCTGACGACCGGTTGCCTTAGACTTTGCTTCCTCCAGACACTGCTGCCACTCTTGGTCATCCTCCAAAAGGCCATGGGCGAGGCAGGCCTCTCTGAATGAGGGAGCGATGATGCCCTGAAAAGTCCAAAGGTCTTCATATGATGTAGCCCCTTTCACAGCAGTGAGAAGCAGCCTGAGGTAAAAGCGTTCACCGGCACTGGGTGGAGCATAGAACATCCTTCCAATAGTGAATCCCCTCTGCCTGGGCTTCCACTTGTGAGCCCTTTGATCCCACACAAATTTGGAAGGAAAGTCCTGGTAAAGAACGACCTGTGCAAGCTCTGGATACTCCTGATTGGCCTTGAAGAAGGCAGTGAGGGTGGTGTCACACTGTGCAGCATGCTGGACGATTTCCTGGATAGATTGTGGACCGTTCTGATTCCAAGTGACATACTGCTGGCCAGGAAGGTGGACCTGAAGGCGGACGATGTTGGGAGAAGCACCATGCATGGTGAAGTGGAAGAGGCGCCAGATGCTTTCGCATGCAGATATGTAGCGAGTGTCAAGGTACTGCCTGACTTCATCGTTGCAAGTTCCAAACTCCATGGTGATGTGATCGTGGCCTTTGTAAACATATTTGTAGATGTACTTGATGGCCTTGATGGAGCTGATGGACTCGATATTGATGTGGCAATGGTACTTCCAGATGAGATAGGCAGAGTAAGTGACCACCCAATGATTGTCGACCTGCTTTCCCCGAACGTGATATGTGTGTCCAGTGTCCCGACGCTTGGTAGAGGCATAGGCATCCTCAGAGATGGTGGTCTGATCCCTGAATGGCTTGGGGAAACCTTTGGAGCACTGTCCATTCACCATGCAAGGAGCTGCAGGGTTCTCTGCACCACAGGGTTTATGGACCATGAACTTTTTGATGAGGTCGAGGAGCTCAGGATCATTGTCAGGAAACTCTGAAGACAGAAGGCTGTCTATCTGCTCGGGGGTGCGAAGCTTGGATTGCTCATCGAGAAAGATAATGCAGTGCATGTGAGGAAGGCCACGCTTCTGAAACTCGATGGTGAATAGATACGCCACAGCCTTTCCAAATATGCCAGCCTCGATATCCTTGATCATCTCCTTCTGCTTTGCATAGAATGCACGAACGACCAAATCTGGGCGATCTGCTGCAGTCTGCCCTGGACAAAGAGCATCCCATATTTCTGGCCAGGCAGGGTTGGCAGTGATGGTGAGAAAGAGATCCCCTCCATTGCAGTGATGATTGATGGCGAATGCATCCTGAAGAAGCTGCTGCATGTGACGTGTGCTTCCTGCAAAGGACGAAGGAAGAATGATTCTTTGATCCAGAGACTCTGTGTCCACATCGATGTTTGCAACCACAGCATCTGCCAGGCCAACATAGACTTTGCCATAAATGGTGTCCTGATTCATCAAAATCCAGTGCAACCGATCCTGCTCAACAGTGGCCCATCCATTGCACACAAACTCCTGAAAGAGCATTCTGGTCAGAAAGATATGCTAAGGCTCAACAGCAGATGGTCAAAGGTAGAGGCAATAGCAGTAGAATTTGGATTTGGAGACATGTTTGTGAACTCTGGAACCACCTTGGTTGTTGGCATCGACAGCTGCATACTCGATTTGAGGGTGCCATTGGAGCTGGCCAGTAGGAAACAGCAAAACATAGTGAAGGGCAGGATAGAGGGGATGGATGTCACTGATGCGCTGAAGGGGAGGGCCATGCCTGCGGTAGAGAATGATGTCGCGTGTGCTCTCTGGCTGATCACCATCACCTGGAAGAATGACAGCAATCTCATTGTTGGTAGCATCGGGCAGATTGTAGCGGCGACGGTCACAGGATTGATCAAAATGCAAAGCTATCTTGCACTGCTGGTGTGGAGGCAAGTTCCTGGTGAGCTCATGAGCCTGCTTGTACATCTGAACTGCTGGATGGTGACGGTGGAGCATGTCCTGAAGAGTGAGCAAAGTGTGGTGATAGAGGTGAGTGTTCCAGGCATTGGCCATGTGAAAGTTGACAGCATCAGCTGGATCGTAAATATATAGCTGAGCATAAACAGGAGGTTCACCCTCTGGTGGAAGCAGAGATCCGATCTTGTGGGACAGCTCGCCATGGAGTTTGTAGACATAGGGACCAACACCATCATTCACAGCCTCTTCGCCCTCATTGACCGACTCGTCAATCTTGTGACCGATAGAAGTCATGGCGAGTGCATTATTGTAAGTGCGGATGTGATCACGAAATGATTTTCCAATGTCATCCTGAGCAGTGAGCAATTGTATAAGCTCAGGTGGGACTGGGTGAAGAGGTGGCAAAGCGATCTTTCCACTCAGGCAGCACATGCCGAATCGAGGATGGATATTTGAGGATTTCATAAGACGTTCAGCCATCCAGTGCAAAGCATGGCAATCAGGGCACTCCACATCCATATTTCCCAGATGATGAACAGGCCAATCTAAATCAAATGGCTGGCGGGCAGGAGGCAAAACAAGCAGAGGTGGTGGTGGTGGTGCAGGATCGATAAGCTGAGCGATCTTGGAGAATGAGGTTAGTCACCAAATAAAACAATACCAAAATAAGATATAAGCATACATGTGGAGGAATATTGGCAACAGGGATAACAGCAGCAGGAATGGGGAGAACAGCAGCAGGAGGTTCAAAAACAGGAGGAGGCACAGGTGGAGGTGGAGGTGGCTACATTATCATACTGTCAGACCATTTCACATCATGTAAAATATAATGCAACATACAGCTTCAAAAGGTGGAAGTGCAGCATGCTGGGCAGCAAGATCAGCCCTGCCCATTGCAGGAGCAACTGGTGGAGAGGCATTGGCCACAGGAACAGGAGGTGCAGGCACAGGAGGAACAGGAACAGGAGGGGCAAAAACAGGAGGAGGAGGAGGCTATAATGATATGTTGTTAGTTCATACATCTAGTCACCTGAAAGAAAACTCCAACATACAGCAGGCAAAAAAAGTGGAACTTGCTGTGTATCCCAGGGCATGGCAGGTGCGACAGGAACAGGAGGTGCAGGAACAGGAGCAACAGGAGCCGGAGGGTCAAAAACAGGAGGCAGAAAAGGCTGCATCAGTATTATGTTGTTAATTAACCTGTGTCACATAGAAGAATATGTAATCCAACATACAGCTACAGGAGGAATAACTGGTGGAACTTGATGTCCAGGCCAGGCCATTGGAGGAGCGACAGGAATAGGAGGTGCAGGAACCAAAGAAACAGGAGCTGGAGGGTCAAAAACAGAAGGAGGACCCAAAGGTGGAACTCGCAGTCCAGCCTGGGCGATTGCATAAGTAGTAGGAACGGGAGGTGCAGGTGCAACAGGAATAGCAGGTGCAGGAGCAACAGGAATGGGAGGTGCAAGAATAGGAGGTGCTGAAACAGGAGGGTCAAAAACAGGAGGGGCAGGAGGGGCATTAAAATAATATGGGAAAGCTGCATTGTGTAAAGGAGCAACCACAGGCAGAGGTGGAGCTGCATGAATTGAGCCTCCTCCCCTCCCTCTTCCTCTTCCTCTGCCTCTGCCTCTCACCACCTGTGGAAGGGGAGGAAGTGCTGCCAGCTGTTGTGCCAAATGAGGAGGAAGATGGTTGTATTGAGGAGGTGGAGGTGGAGGGGCAAGAAAAGGATCGGCGTCATTCCCATTCAGCAAACCACCATGGGGAGGTGGCACAGGCAGCAAAGGCTGGGCGATGTTCATTGTGCGAGCATGGTGTGGAGTCCGGTGGCGAGTAGGGCTATCCAAGGTCCGTTGGTCCCGTTCAGTTTGCTGTGCAGCTGTCCAAACACGTCGAGGAGTATTGGGCGGAGTCGGGTCCATGGGAATCGGAGAGCTCTCTTACTGCAGCAGAGGAGGTGAGATTCTTGTAGGAGGCTGTGAAATCAGTGCAAACAGTGGCAGTTGATAGTGGAGTGACTTCCAAAAATGGAAGGGGAGGCAACTGCAAACCCGCCAGCCCAATCTCCCTGCACACTGTGCCCTGAGAGAGGTCCAAAAAACAACTGGCAGACACTCTTTTTGTTGAAAAAAGAGAAGCCAGGGAGGTAGGACTTCACAGAGCTTCACCTTGGTCTACAGATACCCCAAGAATGCAAAAACAACCCCACTGGAAAAGAGCCCAGAGCCAGAAAGAGAGCAGAAAAGCTAGAAGTGGCCAAAAATCAGCTGAAAATTGGGTTCCTACATCCAGTAAGCCAAAAATTAGCCGAAAAAATTGATCCTACACTCAGTCATTAGATTTGTCATGATAGGAACACCTTATTATATTTGTCAGCAGGTCAAACATCAGCCGAAAATTTGGTTACTACACTCAGTTATTAGATTTGTGATCATGGTAACCTTATTTGTCATCAGACCAAAAAGTAGCCGAAAATTTGGTTCCTACACAAAGTTATTAGATTTGTCATCATAGGAACACTTAATTATATTTGTCATCAGGAAAATATTGGTTCTGATGGGAACAGTTATATTGAATTTGTGATCGGGCCCAAAACTTGGCCAAAATTTTTTCTTATCATGGGAACAGTTAAAAATAGCCTAAAATTTTTTTTTCGGCTAATCAAAAAATCTTTGGCTAATTTTTGAAATGATGGAAACACCCAGGTTAGCCGAAAATTGGATTAGATTCCCACAATGTCAGATTTTGATATTTGTCATACTTTCTCACTATTTTCACTTTCCCACACCTCTGCAGAGTCTCACGGCGTGATGCCATTCCCACCCCTGCGGAGTTTGTCATCCATTTACCCATGCCACATTCACGTGACCGATCTCGCTTTATTATGGGTTACAGGGCAGTGTCCCACACTAGTATAAATATTCATTGTAAATAGTTTATTATCTTAATGAAGTGTTCTATACTCTATCGAGTCCTCTAAGAATTCAACAGGTTATGGGCCCTGGCCTTAACTGAATTTTCTTGCTCATGCTATAATCAAACTAACATAACACTACCTGGATCAAACTTAAATAATGGCCGATGTTTTGAATGCTTCGACGCACACAAACGTTTACCGAATAGAACCCTTGACAGGTGCTGAGAATTACACCATATGGAAGATCAAAATGATGGACATTTTGATGGGGCAAGATCTGTGGGAATACGTCGATGGATTGGCTACCCAGCCGTTGGAAGTGGCCTTGCTGACAGCATGGCATAAGAAGGATCAAATGGTGCTATCAATGATCCATTTATGGGTGGGGGACAAAATGTTGGTGTACGTTGCAAGTTCAATGAGCGCATTGGAAGCGTGGGGTACATTGAAGTCGTTACTGGAGACTCAGGGGGCATTAGGAATAGTCCAGGCATGGCAAAAACTATTCTGGTCTCAATGCATGGAAGGAACATCCATTGATGAACACATTTGGACATTGCGTGGCTATCAGGAAGAGCTGCACAATCTGGGGCAGAAGATCGACAGAGAAGAATTTTCCATCATTTTGCTAACATCACTCCCTGAAAATTGGAATAATTACATTGCTTCCATAGACACCACCACTCTGAAGGACACTCCGGCACTTATTGCTTGAATTCTGGAACATGATCAAAGGCTTAGCCTACATAACTCAAATGATACAGCCCTGGTGGGACAGCCTGGGAAGAGAATCAATCCTAATATAACCTGCTATGGATGCGGAGAAAAGGGGCACATCAGCAAGCAGTGCAGGAACAAGTCCAAATCGGGAAAGGGGAGATTGGGGGGGAAGCAAAAGGGATCAACAGAAGCCCATGCAGCAGCCGATGAAGAATTTGCCTTTTGTGGAGATTGTGGAGATGACACTGCGCTAGCAGTCTCAATGGACTCTTGGTTGGCAGACTCAGCATGCACCTCACACATATCATGGGATCAAAATATCTTCACTGACTACATTTCCACCCCTGGACACCAAATCTCAGGTTTCAGAAAATCTCCTGGGCTCAGATGAGGTTCGATATGGCTGGAATGCACCGTGGATGGGAGAACCTCAATGCTTACCCTAAAGGATGTGGTATCCACGTTTGATGTGCCTTTCAACCTTATCTTGATCTCACGTGCACTAGAAGCTGGGATCAAAGTTCTATTTGTAACACCAGGAGTACAGTTCCAGGCACCAAACAAGACAATTATTATGGAAGGTCGGGTCAAGAACCAGTTATTTGACATGGATGTCAAAGGTATTGTCAAACAAGACCAAGCATACCCTGCCAGGAATGGCAGAACATGGGATGAATGGCATAGGATCTTTGGGCATCTGAACATGGGGTCAGTAAAGATGCTCAAGGAAAAGGACATGGTCTTGGGAATGGAAGTAGATAGAACTGTGCAGCCAGCTGCTCAATGCCAAGCATGCATCGTCACCAAACAGCATGTCCAGCCTTTTCTCAAGGAAAGCCAAACCAAGATCAAGGAGCTCAGAGATCTGACAGTAAGTGATCTGACAGTAAGCGATCTGTGGGGGCCATCACACACTAAAGCTCCAGGGGGAGATTGGTATTTTGTCACATTTACTGATGGCAAGGCATGATGCATGATGACATATTTATTAAAACAGAAATCCGAAGCGCTTATGAAATTTAAGCAGTACAAAAATTTCATCGAAACTCAAACCGGTCAGAAGCTCAAGAAACTTCGCGATGATCGTGCAGGGGAATTTCTTAGCAAGAAATTCAGGAAATTTTTACTTGACAGTGGGATATGACTGGAAGTTACAGCCCTGCACTCGCCATCCCAAAATGGAATCGCCAAACGTCTAAACTGAACCCTGGTGGAACATGCATGTGCAATGTTACATCAGCACAGACTACCTCACTCCCTTTGGAGGGAGGTGATCACTTACACAACCTATCTTAAAAACAGATCCCCGACACGAGCGATCAAAGATCATAAGGTACCCAATGAAGTCTTCTGGGGAGAGAAGCCAGATATATCGGGCCTGCAGGAGTTCAGCAGGCCTTGTTGGGTTTTACAGCAGGATGGGAAAAACTCAAAACTTGATCCGAAATCACACCAATTTATTTTGGTGGGAATAGCTGATGGCACTAAGGGATACAGGTACTACAATTCCCAGACACACCAAATCCTCACCTCTAGGAATGTGGTGTTCGTGATAGAAGAAGACAATTTCAACATTGTAGAGGTAACTCACCCTGCGCCACTTGAGGGGGAGCGCAAAACCAATGCCAAGCAGCCTATGGGTGACAGTGGGAATGGCACCACATCAAATACAGATCACTCACTGGAAAAGGAAATACACTGATCATTGCCATCTTGCATACTGGTTCCTCGGGAACAATCAAGTTGCATCCTTGCAAAACCACTCATCAACTACCGGTTACTTAATGATCTGAATGCATGCGAACCAAGGGAATGGAAGCATCATATTCCAACTATAGAAGAGTCTGGCTACATCATGATCGATTATGCAATAATCAGAGCAATATTTGAGGATGACCCACTCTCAGTAAAAGAAGCAAGAGGCAGATCAGATTGGCTGAAATGGAAGGAGGCGATGAATGACGAAATAATGCAGTTAACCAAATGAGGTACTTACAAATTGGTTGACTTACCCCCTGATTGCCAGGCAATTGCAAGCAAGTGGGTATATCACATCAAACATGATCACACTGGGGAAATTACAAAGCACAAGGCTAGGTTTGTAGCGAAAGGATGTTCCCAAATTCCAGGAATAGATTTCATGGAAACCTTCATGCCAGTTATGCAGCTGGAAATGTTCTGGCTATTAATAGCACTTGCAACAAATTTAGAACTCGCAATTCACATGGTCGATGTGGTGGGCATGTACCTTAATGGAGTTTTGGAGGAGGTTATTTTCATGTTACAACCACTGGAATACGATGATGGTAGCAGGCACATGTGGCAACTCTTAAAACCTCTCTACAGCTTGAAACAGGCAGGACAGGCCTAGAACGATGAACTCAACCAAACATTTCTCAAAATGAACTTCACATGGCTTTTCTTAGATCAATGCATCTATATCAGGCACACTGATCATGATCTTCTGATCACATCAGTTCATATTGATGACATGACAATTCTAGGATCGGATGTTGATGCCATCATAGAAATGAAAGCCGAAATGAGGAAGTACTTCACAATCATGGTGATAGGTCCACTACGTGCTTTAAGGTCTGGAGAACATTCCCACTTGCATCGAGACATTACAACACACCCTCCAAATCACTACAAACGCCACGAAATCGACGTCAAATCATTTTTGCACTATTTCACACTATTTCAAACAACTTCGAATGCTTTCAAACTATTTCACGATACTTCGAACAATTTTGCAGACTTCGAATGATATCAGCTGCCATATAGTTGTCTTAAAACACTTTTGATACATGATGCTCAACTGGAGTGAGCTATTTAGTTGCATATTGAGCACTACCGGATGCAAGGAGAGACGATAAAAAAATTAGGGTATGATAATGGCAGTTTTGGGGTTTCAATGATCTATTGAAACAACAAGAGAAGAACTATTACCATACTGGGACAATGTATGTTTCACTTATTATCATTTTTCATTTGTTTTATGTTTTACAATACCTTTATTTGCTGTGCACATTGCCTCATGTACTACAATTGTTATTATTTCCTTTTTAGTACTATTCCTTCAGATTGTATATAGACTTGTATTAGTTAGTTAGAGAAAAAAAAAGCAATGTGGAACACAGCACAAGTTACCCTCTCACTCATCATCAGATTTAAGAGCCATTCTCTTGAGTCTTAGCTCGTGTCATATCTCTAAGTTCTGTGAAATATTGCAAACTTCTTCAAAACTATCATATTTGCTCCACATTTTATCTCCCATCGTCTATCGCCTTTCGACAAACACTTCACATTCACTAAACTCGTCCTTCAATATACTTTGAACTTCTTTGAACTTTTTCGAACTATTTTGCACATCTTCGAATCGACTTCAAACTCTTTTGCACATTTTCGAACCTATTTCAAACTCTTTCGAACACCTTTGTATGCCTATAAATACCATTCACCACAACCCTTATTATTTTGCATCACTAAACACAACATCTTGGTCTCAGCGGTGATATTTAGTACCAACTCGCACCCTTCCTCTGACTCATGTTATACCATCTGAAGCCATTTAGTAGGTTTTGTTTGGGTTTCCGGGTTGAGTATCATCAATGGATTTGGGAGAGGCAAAGCAGATCATGGGACTGGAATTAGAGAGGGACTTAAAAAGGGCCACTCTCAAAATTATGCAAGCCCAATATATCAAGAGGGTCCTGGAGAAGTTTGGGATGTCAGATTCACACCCTGTCAGCACACCACTAGACCCTAACATCAAATTGATCAAAACCCCTGATGACAAACATCACAATATCTCAGAGTATCAGAGCGCAATTGGATCACTCATGTACATGGCGATAGGAATGCGACCTGACATCTCATTTGCAGTCCAAATGCTTAGTCAATTCATGAGCAACCCCGGACCCACCCATTGGACTGCTGTCAAGTGCGTTTTCTGGTATCTCAATGGCACTCGTGAACTTGGGATCATTTACTGACAAGGGAAAGAAGTCGAACCCCTTGCTTATTCGGATGCCAATTGGGGATCAAACGTAAATGATCAAAAATCTATCTCCAGATATATCTTCCAGATGACTGGCAGTCCAATTTCTTGGCAATCAAAGAAGCAGCCAATGATCGCGTTATCATCTATGGAAGCCAAATACATGGCAGAAAGTCTAGCAATGCACCAAGTGATCTGGCTAAGGACCCTTACTGCTGAACTCGGCATCCCCTACTCTGGACCCACCATCCTCAAGGTGGACAACCAAGGTGCGATCGCTTACTCTCACAATGCCATCAATCATGGCCACACCAAACACATCGACATCCAACACCATTTCATATGTGAGAAACTCATCTCTAACAAGATACGCATTCAGTACTGTGCAATGGACGACAATTTAGCTGACTTGCTTACCAAAGCATTACCAAGGCCAAAACACAACGACCTCGTTAATCGCTTGGGGATGGTGTAGGTGTCGAGGCGGAGTGTTGAAGTTGGGGCGGTGGCATGTGCTTTGAGTGACACCAATGCTAACACCGAATGGCCATTGTGTACAGCCACAGTTATTAGTAACACTGCCTATTCATTTTAGATTTAATTACAGGGTGGTGTCCCATGCTAATATAAATATTCATTGTAAATAGTTTATTATCTTAACAAAGTGTTCTATCCTCTATCGAGTTCTCTAAGAATTCAACAAATGTTTCCAGAATTCAAAGACTGTATCGGAGTTCATCTATGAGCTGGAAGAGATAATCAACATGATTGGGCTAGTAGATGAACAGGAGAAAGTTGTATGCCTGTGGATGGCTTTCGACCTGTGATCCAGAAAGGACTCTGGCATGATAAATATAACCCTGAAGTATCCTCATGGGAAGAAATAAAGCATGCTGTACAGGTTATTGAATTGTCAGAGGAAGTATCTGATAGACATGAGCGTCGTGTTACATTTGACACCAATGGTAATGATTCTGTAACTAGTTTCCCCAGGAACAGATGGAATGAAAGAACTTCTTATGAGAATAATAGTAATGGGAATGGTAAACACTTACAGAACAATCATCAACATGAGGAATGCTGGAATACTTACCAAAATGATAACCATCATGAAAACTCACAAGGAAATAATCGTCGTCACAATAACACTAGTAACACTGGTAAGGCTAGATTAAACCAGGAGAACCAGAATAGCATGAACAATCAAGAAAGCCGCTTGAGGCCTCAATTAAGTGCTAAGGAATGAAACAAGTATCTTGCTACTGGAAAATGCTTCAACTGTGGAGGCACTGGACATGTTAGCCAAAACTGTCTGCGTGGAGGTTCCATGACTTCGAATAGACCCAATAGACCCCCTGGCATTGCTTTGCATAATGTTGAGGTTGATTTTGATGGGCTTAATGAGTATGATAATGTTAGTGGATTAGCTGAGATGACAGAAATTCCTGTCGCAAGCATTGGGATCAGCCCTGAGCAACAAGATGGATTTGAGGAATGTACTGCATTGTTGACAATGAGTGATCTGATTGCTTTGCATGCGATGGCTGTGTTGAAACAAATGTGGTCCTACCCTTTTGATGAGTCACCAGTCGAAGATAGTCGATTCTTGTTGTACCAATTTGAGGAAGATCGATACGTGATAATGGATCAGGAACATTGTGACGATGAATATATTAATGGTTAACTACTCATAAAAGAGGACTTCAATTTACCAGAGTGGTATGCGATGCAACATGCTCAGCGAAATCATAAGACTTTACATGCCAGTAATTGGTGGGCATCAGGTCCATTTATGGATGATATAATACAGTAGGGATTTATTCACATTATCTCTCAGGGGATAGTCTTGTATCCTCATTATCTGAATGAACCTGCTGAGAGGTGGGAGGTTGTAAATGCAGGATTTGGTTATACTATCATGGATAGAGCCATAAGAACAACAATTTCTGTACTGAATGAACTAATATTTGAACATTTGACTCACCTAATAACCTGGTTTGCAAATCAGTTATGGGAGGAGCATAAGGCTTGAGCTCAGCAGAAGTATCCTGGTGGTGTTAGTCCATACCCAGGAAATGATAAGCATCCACCTACTGGCGGTGGTTGGGAACAAGAAGGAGATTCCGAATCACTACAGGAAGGATTACTATTGAACAATGCTGTTGAGAATGATGAATGGGATAACATCACGAATGTTAAATCAGTGTCTTCTTTAAGCGATACACATAGCATCGATGACTTTAGTAATATAGACTCAACCTTTAGCTCAGGACATCATTCGCATGATAAATGTGAGGTTCAAATAAAAAGAGAAGGGGTACAACATACAGTGGATCTATGGCTAAATGACATGGAGATCACTGGTGACCAAGTAGCATGTTTGCCCATGCATAGAGTGCAAGTACCATGAGGAACTTATGCAGGCTTACAACAGAATGCAGTAACACTGAAAGACTTTACATGACTGGTTCTGAAACCAATAGTAATCCACATAGGTAAGCTACAATGTATCGAATAATATGACCTATCGAATGCATACAATGTATCGAGTGATACAGGTTCGGTGGACGCCATTGAACACTCTCATATTATATAGTACCTACTATATAGTAACCAGTCAATGAACTATTACATTGCTTGCTGTACCATATAGTAGACATAGCATTATAGTAAGTATATATGGAGGAATCGGCATTGATATCGGCTTAGGAATGGCATTGGGATCAGGATCAGGCACAAAACATTCAGTATGCCTTGCTGATGGGAGCCACAGAATGACCATTGACAATGAGATAATTATTATAAGTTCATGTATAGTATATACTGAAAAATTGGTACTGGCATCACTTAGGTACATCGGCATCGGGGATTGGGTACAAAATGTTCAGTGTGCCCCACTGACAGGTGCCATCAGATAATTATTATAAGTTCATGTATAGTATATACTGAAGACTTGGCACTGGCATCACTTACGTACACCGGCATCAGGGATTGGGCACGACATGTTTAGTAGGCCACGACAACAGGAGCTATTCACAAGATAATTATTATAAGTTCATGAATAGTATATACAGAACAATCGGCACCGGCATTGGCTCGGGATCGGGATCGGGATTAGGCAAGTGCATTGGCATTATTATAAGTTCATGTATAGTATATACATGAAATAAATGTGCATCATTCATCGTCCGTAGTGTCCATATCATCAGAGCTAGACAACCAAGTGTCATCAACATAACCAAAGTCCACATGACTATAGGTAGGCAGTGTGATGCGAGAAGGAATGGGGTGCTCTATCTGGGAGGTGCTGGGGGACTCACCATTGAAATTATCCTCCGAGTCAGTATCACCATCAGCACCAGAATCTGTCTCTGACAATGAAAAGGAAACATCAGCTGTATCAGATGCAGTAGGAAAGGCTGTTGAAATGGGATTACCAAGTGAAGATGCATCATGATCAGATTCACCACCAGAGCTAGCAGAATCTGTTCCCAATGATAAGAGGAAAACATCTGCTGCATTAGCTGCAGTGGCAAAAGCCATTGGAAGGGGATTTTGGGGTGGAGATGAAGGGGTAGTCGATGATGAGAGGAAAACATCCGCCACATCAGCTGCAGTAGCAAAAGCTGTTGGAAGGGGATTTTTGGGTGGAGATAAAGGGGTAGAATCGGCAAGGTAAAAGTCAGCAACATCCAAACTGGTTGGGGAACCACTATGGGCAGATGATGAATCAGTATCATATGCCATGGCTGCCTGAAAGGCAGTGGGATCAGCATCATTTGCTGCATCATCTTCACCCTGCCATATCATGGGCACATCGGCATCGGCAGCGGCATCAGGATCGGCATCGGTGGGAACAGGATCAGCATCAGGAGCAGGAACAGGATTGGCGTCAGGAGAAGAAATGGGATCGGCATTGGCATCGGGCACAGAATTGGAATGTGCTGACTGGTTGGATCCAGTAGTTGAAAAATAGAGTTCAGCATCGATGCCAGTTACCGTGGGTGGTCGACTGTACGCAGCCAAGCCAGCTGTTGGGAGACTTGGTGTGACTGACCACTCCTTTTGGTTTCCACCATCAGGCAGAGACCCTGCATACCTGGAATGATGTGCCCTTGCCTTGCCCTTGGTCGCCTGGTTGATTGCCAAGACATCATTCTCTGTGATGTCAACACCCCAGGTCCACTTGTGGGAGGTGGGGGCAAGGGCCTTCAGGCGCTTGAGTTCAGCCTGTGCATGTGCTTCCATGAGTTGCAATTGTCTTCTTACAGCTGATTGCTTTGAAGGTCCCCCGGCGTGTCGAGGGTTTTTTTTTAATGCCGGTACTGAAGACAAAGTTCGCAGTTCAGTGTGAAGCTCCTTGAGCAGGGCGAGCTCATGAAGCACATGAAACCCTGCCACTTTCCTGACATTGGCGTTGAGTGCAGCATCTGCTGATGATTCGCAGCCATTTATGAAATTATGTGTACTGTGTGCTTCATTGAACATATCATCAATGAGACCACACAGGTCGATGCAAGATCGGCAATTGGCTTGGCAGTCAGCATCGGCTCAGGCATTGGGAGTATTGGGTATAGGCTGGCTATCAGTAGGTGTTAGGATCAAGAGTTCCTAAAATCGGTTGAAGCTCATAAGCAACAACTTCAATAAAGACGTTCAGAGAATTGCTGGAGCTCATAAGCAACAGCTGAGGATGACTTATCAGAGTTCGTTAGGAGTGTAAGAATGACCAGGTCAAGCTGAGCTTGACTGGCCTCTGCATTGCAGTTTAAATAATACAAGTACAGGATCACAGATACATAAGCGTAACGAGAACAATAAGAGTACCGGAACAATAGCATGAGAGCATCCACAGAGTAGTACAATAGTGCAAGAGTGTGGAGGTGTGTGATTAGAGGTGTGTGGTCACAAAACAATAAGAACAATATAATAAGAACAATAGAGGTGTAAGCGAAGACAATAGGAACAATAGAGATGTGCCAAAAGAAAATTGATTCCCCCATTTCTTGTAACATCTCGTAACAGTAGGAGTCGAGCTGACTTGGGGATATATTGCCAATAGCGATCAAGGCACTCATCCAGGGTGTCAATGCCTAAAATCCTTGCTGGGTCTGGTTCCTAACATGTCTCCACCAATCACATGCATATGAAGATACAAGGTGGCTTGGACTGTCTGTTGTGACACCATCATCCAACATGGCCAAGAGAGATGTATGGAATCCAAGGGGTAGGTGATCTAAATTGATGTCAGCCAAACTGTCAACCAAGGACTGCAGGAGGATTGGCACATCGATCACCAGGCCGATGCTGGCAGCAGTACCGATCCATGACATGACATACATCTGTGATATTTTTTAGATATTTACTTTTAAAAAGATCTAATCTAATCTTACAAGTTCGGCATACAGAGTTTTTTGCATCCATTGTTGTTTAATGACATTTTCCTCCTTGATCTCCAACAAAACAGCCAGGAATTGGGACTCTGCATACCAAATAATTTCCTGTGTACACATTTGAAGTGGAACTTTCAGCCCCGATTGCAAAGAAAAAGGGTTGAAGATTGAGGGAGTTTTGTTTGCCATAGTGATCATGGTTAATGATCAAGATAATTGAGTTTACATAATACAGGATAGGTCATAGAGGGGAGATATAATTGACATTTGTTGATCTAAATGCTTTGTCAGCCCTCAATGCCAATTTATGCCATACAGCCTGCTGATGATTAGCATAGGCTAGGAGGCTGGGAAGGGTGTTCTTGGAGTGGGAGGCCGACTGCCACAGTTGGCTTTGATAAATGAAATACCGCACGGTCCACTGCATTTCATATGTGACCAGTAAAAAGTCCTTCCTCCATCTATTCCTCTGAGCCTGTGATCGAAGCCAATGGATGCGCCTGACTATGAAAAATGTTAGTGAAATTGAAACAAATCACAACTAAAGACATTTACATTCCCAAACTCGGCCGGCATTGGCATCAGCATTGGCCCCAACCCCACTCTCCTCATCGGCAAAGACACCAGTCTGAATGTGGGCATTGTGCCAAATCCAGGATAGACAAAGAGTAGTGGAACCAGGTACATTTGGCTTCAAAATAGCAGTACTGGCATGAAGGTCCTTCGTTAACTGCTGAAACATACTCAATGTCTCAGCATCACAATTCAGTGCCAGCAAATCGGCTTCGGCAATGGTTATACATTCTGGCATGCGAGGTAATTTTGTTCACCAACTCCTGGACAATGGCTCGTGACTGGGTGCAAACTCCCTTTCACGGTGCCACTCACATGATGTGTGAATACTGAAATGGTTTGTCAGCAATGAGCTCCCACAGCTGATGCAGGAGTCGGCTTGCCTGGTTCTTGCAGAGGTTAATCTCTACATCAGCGAGATCACCATTACAGGGGAGGTATACTTGTTGGTCCTCAACTGGAATAGGATGGGCCCAAGGATTTGAAGGACCTGATGCCACTGGAGTGTCATCTTCAGCTGGGTCTAGTTCATCGGAGGAATCAAATTCGGCTTCATTGTCATGCCTGATTCATGAGGGAGCAATCTCATGATCGGCAATGTTGGCAGAGTTTTGTAAATGTTTTAAGGTTACCATGTGGGATGCGAGAGCTTCTCTTTCCTGTTCAACAGATTGTGTATCAGAAACGTGCGGTGATTTACCAAGTCGACAGACTTTGTCTCGTAATTCAATCCTGTCACATGTCAATGATGGGATGTAATGGAGAGACAGTCCAACTTACTGCATCTGTTCAAAAATGATAGCAAAATCAATCCACTCTTCAACAAGGGATTGAACCAATGCCGATGCCAACCCTGATGCCGATGTCAGTGCTGATGATGCTGATGCCGATCCCTGAGTGGCATACATATCCATTACCTTTACATTTGTTAGCCTCAGGGATTCTGCAGGCATCACTTCATCCTCCCATCTTTCGATTGCCTGTTGGCCAAATGCTTCGGTCAGTTCCGCATGGTGCTGGCTGAGTTGTGTGGAGACCTGCAGGGCTTCTCGAGATTTTGAGCACAGTCTAACTGTCATGCCAAGCATTTTTTTGTGATTTGAATCTGTAGCATGATCATCAAGCATTTCTGCCCGATGTGCCAAGGTCGCTGTTCTGACTGTCGGGGAAATGGAATTCAGTGATGACCACAGAGACTTGAGTATTTCTCCTGCTACAATGCCTGACCTGGGAATGAAGGACGGAGCATAGTGAAAAAAGCATTCATCCTTGTGGCCATGAACATGCAAAAGCCCAATGGCCTTGTCAATGGTCAAGCCGGCCGGCAGATGGGCACCAATACGGTCCCGAATGTGGATGATGTACTGACTGGCAGACAATGTCGTAAATGAGCATGACTCCCTGTTGAGGGTCAACCCTGGTGATCTTCAGCGCTTGAAGGAAAGCAAAGTTGACATTCTTTTGCTGTTCTCCATGGAACAAGTCTACCAATGCATTGGGTACATTAGCAGCCATGCCATGCACATGCAATGGCCGCCAGTCCAGTCCTATCACATGCCTTCGATGCCAGAAAAGCATTCACAAGGGCTAGGAATTTGTTTTTACAAGGAGCCTTCTGGAAAACAGGGTCATGATCAGACCAGCATCAGCATTGGTCATCAGTCATTGGCAGGGAACGGTACCTACCATTAATAATTCTATGGTGGCTTGGAGGAACTGCTTGTATTCAGCTTGATTTGGGGCCATCCCACCTCCATTCCATAGCCATATATCATCATCGGCATTTTTCTGCCAAACATGATCAGCTTTGAAGTTGCCATCGGTTACAAATATGCATTTAAAAACAAATCTGATTTCAGTATGATCTTTTTAGATACCAGTGTAAGTATTTAGTCACTCACTGGTTTACATCGTCCTTCCAATCTTCTGATGTATTTATGCCAACTTGAGGACAGGCCGGACAAAAATTGGCAAGTGATCCTGGTTTGGAATTCAAAGGCTCTTTTTGATTGTGTCTATACCCTGCCCACTTCAATCTTTTCATCCAACGCCATAAGCAGGACATGTGCTGAAGCTCATGGGAGAGATTGACCACTTTGGCAGGCCTCATCAGCAATATTATGTGCCGAATCAACTAATAAAACTGATAGGCCGATGCCTTTAATTCCAGATTACAAAGCCAAAAATGGTCTAGGACCTGCACAGTGAAAAGATTCCATATTTTGGTGAAGCTGGTGGGTAGCAAGTTACTGGTTACTAGGTCCAAGGGAATTTGGTGTTCCCCCTGACACTGGCAGGTAACCATTACTAAGTGATGTATTCCATTTGTATGCACCACATGGATATAACTGTTGTTCAAGGCATCGGCTGTCAGTAGTGAGAGGCTTGGAATGGCATTGGCAGTTGGCAGTGCCATGGTCAGCTCAGCATCAGCAGGTTGATTAGGATTAGGCAAATATGGGTCAAATCCATAGATGTCTTCATTGGCATCTTCAACTTCATATTCATCATTGCCATCAAAGAAGTCTTGTAAACTATCCTCAATGTCAATATTCTCCCGTCCTTGATGCCAGAGGGCATCAAGGTGATCAAAAAATGCTGAGTCAGCCCCAGTTTCATCTTCATCCCTGGGTGCCTCATCGGGGCCGATTCCATCTACTGACATTCCCAATGCTGAGTCAGGTGATGAGGGCCAATGCCGATCATCGGCATGCCAATTGAAGGACTCTTGCTCTGCTTTGTCCTTCATGTCTTTGAATGTCTCCAGATATTTTAGTTGGAAGTTAAGAGCGTTGCAAATCGGCTGATCTGTCTGGTGCTGGACTAAAATGTATGTGCCGACCTCCCATAGCTCAGCCCAGTGGAAGTGTGTGCCGGTCCAGCATTCAATGCGATGGAAGGGATTTTCCCTGTGGGTTACGTGCATGCATGTGTGGCAAAGCGTGCTCCCCAGTGAACAATCAACACATATCAAAATTGCCCGTTTATTGCATGGACAATGGTTGCAAACTTGTTTGTCAGCCGACCATGCCTGCCGAGACAGGGATGCTTGCAGCAATTCATCCACTCAGCCAACAAACTCCAAGACATAGTCTTGCTGCCTCTATTATCTGCATATGAGCCTCGGTAAGTTAATCAGTGTCAGAAACTGACCATGCCGATCCATGGCCGACTCGGCTGTTTGGCAACCTGAGGTTCTTGCATATCCCAACCTGCACCTGCAGCAAGATCAGGATTATGATGGATACCTGGACCCTGTTCTTTGATAGAGGCAGTCAAGGGGACCTTGATATGCTTTGTCTTTGGTCTGTGTTTTGTGTTGACTTCAACTTCTACATGTGTAACAGTATCAACAGTATCATTGTCATCCTCATGCAGGGCGGCATTTTTCTTTGATCTTCTCTTTTGCTTGTAAAGAGGTCTTGTTAGGCTCATGATGATTCAAGGGGAATGAACAACATGTATGACTATTAATATTGTACTATCGACCTTGTGTGATCCTTGTGTGATCCTCATGTGATCCTCATGTGATCCTCATGCCAATGATATGTTTGATGGTATGTCATGCCAATCTCTTCTTTCCTCCACATCAATCCCCTCCAATGCCATCTGAGCCCTCACAGACCCTGCGGTTGAGACAGTATCAGAAGGGGAGCAGATATATGGTCGAGGAGCGGAAGATAATTGAGCCTTATAAAGTGGCATTCCGAATGCAGGACTCAAAAGCTGGCTGAGTGCAGATACTCAGGAGTAACATTCTCCCTACAATATTCAATTACTGGGTGTCAGTTGACAAGGCCCCAAAGGATGATGAGGAGAGTCATGCTTGTGCCAAGGTAGACTCTCAAGCATGTCAAGGATGTAGTATTGATCACATTGCCAGGAACTAACAACCTGGCTTTCCAACAACTGGTGAATGACCAAAAGCTCCTCACGGAAATCCAACAACTTCTGAGTGAAGCAGTCAGAAGCCATTTGGAGCTTATACCAGGACCAAGTGTTCCAACAGATTGCAACCTGTTAAATGTTGAGGATGCTACCACAAGTACACCTGGATGGTTCCAGATGCGACTGCCAGCTATCAAGCATGTTTTGGACAACATGACTGCAGAGGAGAAAGCAGTCCTTGATGCCGAGCAGGAGAAAATGATGCAGGAAGGATATCCTGAGCAGATGAAGCAAAGGTAAGTGAATGCCAATGCCAGAGATAACTAATATTTCACAGTCTTGCAGAGAAAAATCTTCTTAAGCATGTGGAGGAGAGTGCACGACAACACTGGCTAGAAATGGGTGTGCTGTCCATGACCTTCACAGCTTATACTGCATCTAATGGATTGATCGTTGTCCATGCATGAGTGTCCGAATCATTTACTGCCAACAACATGCCGATGCTGATGCTGATGCTGACTCCAGTCATGAACATGTCACCTCTCTGATGGGCACCCCTGGACAATCATTTCTCGATATGTACAATGCTCAGGTCTGGGATCTGAAGCAAAAGTTCATGATCTATCTGAAGAATTTATGCACACCAGACCTGACTTCAAGGGAACCTAACGCCACAGTAACCCAAGTACCGATGACTACAGACAGGTTTCCACTCCTTCCCACACCATGGAAAGGATCAGAATACAAGAAAAAAGAGCTTGAAGAGTGGTTTGTCTTGTATGTTGGGCAGCATTAAAGTATGATGACTTCCTATTCCACAAACCATTACTTATCTCCCTGCAGAACTAGCAAATGGTGGTCGTCACTGCCGTATCCCATTCAAAGCAATTGCTGATCATACCACTTCATTCATCAATCCAGAATATCTCCCAGCTAGGTTTAAATTCAGAGACCCATGGAACTTGCACAAGGGGGTCATAGAAGACTTCTTTGACCACGTTCACCAGCGACAAACAGCCCAGAGTCCTGAAAGAGCATTCCGGTTCAAAGCCATCAAAGCCAGTGATGGGATGTTGCCTACACACTATCCAGACGAATTGAACAACCCTTCTTCCCGACGCATTTCCAAATGCCATGGCTGAGAGCTGACTGCTGAACATGAGTCCAACACTGCCCAATCAAGGAGCAGGAAAGTTGGGAAAGGCAAAAGCAAGGGAAAGCAAGCTCTCCGATGATCAACAGCAGCTCAGGCCCCCAACTCTGACCCCCCAGAATCCTCGTAAATTATGGATACAACTATGGCAGATCAGGCCCCCAACTCTGGTCCACCTGAGTCCTTGCAAATTATAGATACTGAGTTGAACTATTTCCAAGTCAATCAAAGGACAATGGACATGCTCTGCATAGCTGGTGTCACTCGACCACAGGCAATTAATGGTCCTGGTGATGGTGAACCAGAGTATCTTGTGCCTTGACTCATCTATGTGAGGTACATCACAACACCCACAGCAGTTGCAAATGACAATGGAAATGAATGCACAATTGATCCATCTCTGTTGGAAGAAATGGACACCGGGACCACTCCACCCCAAGAAAGCTCAGGACCTCCAAAGCCTTGACGACTTGTGGGGGGAAAACAGACTGAGGACCTGCTTGCAAGGGCAAGGGCATTAGCAGCATTAGGATTACCAACAGTAGGATCAGCAACAGTAGAATCGGCAATGGGTGGGCTGGCAACAGCTACAGTAGGATTGGCAACAACAGTAGGATTGGCAACAACAGTAGGATTGGCAACAACAGTAGGATTGGCAACAACAGTAGGATTGGCAACAACAGTAGGATCAGCAACAGTAGGATTGGCAACAGTAGGATTGGCAACAGTAGGATTGGCAACAGTAGGATTGGCAACAGTAGGATTGGCAACAGTAGGATCGGCAATGGGTGGGTTGGCAATGGCAACAGTAGGATCGGCAACAACAGTAGGATCAGCAACAGTAGGATCAGCAACAGTAGGATTGGCAACACTAGGATTGGCAACACTAGGATCGGCAATGGGTGGGTCAGCAACGGGTAGATCAGCAACAGTGGGATCAGCAACAGTGGGATCAGCAACAGCAGTATTGGCAGTAGACACATTTCAACATATGACCCCGCCATCCTCTCAAAACACTCAATCAGACACCCGATGCATCCAAAGGACAGCTGATGACCTTGCACAGCAGGAAGCGATCTCAACCCAGACTGTTGGGAGAAGATGGAGGATTCAAAAAGTGAAATTTGTGTAGTAGATTTACCAATTTCTAAATACAGTTACAAAAGTTCAACTTTTATTTACATGTCAAGTAAAACAAAAAAAATGCCCCTCTATTCTTTTCTGCCCCGTTTGGCATCATCTCAGTCCTCAGAAGTTCCCAATCTCTTCTTCAGGTTTGGCTGAGGAGTGGTACTCCTAGAATGTAGTCCAGATGGCTGAGGTGTAAGGCCGTGAGGGGATCGGCACAACTGTGCAGGTGGAGGGGAGGTGCGGGGTGAGGGTGACAGGCCTCTTTCAGGTGGAGAAGTGGTACATGATAGTCCAGATGGACCAGGTGACAGTAGCCATGGGGACTTGCAGAACTGCGGAGGAGCAGGGGTGGAGTCAGGCGAGGCAATACTGCTGACTGCCAATGCCGCTGCTGATTCCAGTGAGTGTGCCTCAGGCTCATCGAGTGCAGTTGGGGTGAACAGTGGAGGGAGTGGTGGGGCCATCGATGTTTGTTGCTGCACCATTTCTTGAGAGTCCTGTGGCATGGCAGGAATTATTTGGATGGGGGGAGTGGTGGGCAAAGATGTCTCTCCAACTTCCTCCATGGCAGGTTGAGAAAGATTGGGTGCAGCCAGTGCATGGTGGATATGGTTGGGCTTGAAGTGTTCGGGCTTGCCTGGCTGGACTTCCTGTTCCACCAGCTCACCATCGGCACCACTCCCAACCTCCATTTCTCTGTCCGTTCTCAGATTGGCATTGGCAGCAATCTCCACAGCAGTAATCCCCTCCATTGGAACCCTAACCTCAATGTGATTGTAAATGGCACCAGTAGCAGCATCAGGAGCAGCAGCGGCAATGGGATTCACTTCGTCCTCCCTCATGTTGCCCATCTCTTCTTCTGTCCTGCTTCCAACCCTTTCGATGCGATTCACCTGCCGGAAAGACTGGCCATCGTACAAGGCAATGGGCTGAAACTGCCACCTGAGGTACCGTTCAACATCATTCATCCTCCTCATAAGCTCGTTGACCGTGTCCCACAGTCCCTGTACCTCGAGCAAGGTGTCCTGGATTGTTTCTTTGATACACTGTGCCTGGTCATACATTTGTTGATTTATACCATGCTCGAGGTCCTCCAAGCGATTGGCAAGGATATTGTACTGATCGGCATAGCAGGCTTTGGCAGTGGGATTGGCAGCAGGAGTGGGAGCAGAAGCAAAAGTGGGAGTGGCAGCAGGAGCGACAGTGAAAGCAGGGTCAGGGTCGGCCATCTCGATATCACTATGTGTGGCTATAAATAAGTATATGAGTTAGTGGTTGTATTTGTTGCGATATGGAACACTTACCTTTGGATTTCCCCTTTTCCACTTGAGTGAACCACCTGGGTGATTCTTCCTTTTGTCTGGAAGTAGGGACTTTCTTCCCTTTGCTTTTGGCAGATCCTTTTGCTTTCTTCAGTCTTGCCACTCGATCCAGAACTGTGTCGCAGCGCACCTTGCTCTTTCTGCAGTTGTAGCATGCTGTTTTACCATTAACCTGCTCGTAACAAACTCGCCCAAGCTGGACGCATCGTTCACATGGCATCAGGCGGTGACCTCCAGGCCAGGGTTCTCCTCATGCCTCTGCCTTCTGGGTGTTCTCACGCTTCTGCTTCTTTGGGGGCTCAGGATTGGCCTCGCTCTCCATCTCATCTTCCCCCTCCTCATTGTGCTTGAACACATCTGAGTCACTCTGGACTACTGGCCTGGGACCTGTTACTGTGATCACGGTGATGATACTCGACCTGGAAACCTAGAAAAAACCTGTTAAAAGCCTTTTGTAGTATAACTAAGGCTAGAGGAAGGGTGCGAGGTGGTACTAAATATCACCGCTAATACCAAAACGTTGTTTTAGTGATGTGAAATGGTAAAGACGTGACGAATAGCCTTTTGAAAGCGTATGAAGATGTTCAAAAATGTTCAAAATTGGTTCGAAGACGTGCAAAGTAGCTCGAAATAAGTTCGAATGTGTTCAAAGTTGTTCGGGTGAGTTTGAGGGGGTTCAAAGGTATTTGACTGGCATCGATATATGCTTTGACAAACAAATATAGCCGTTACGAGCTGGGTTTTTAGTGACGATAGGCGATGACAAGTTTGAGAACGAATACAAAAGTTCGAGGAAGTTCACGATATTTTGCAGAACTTAGTGATATGACGCGAGGTAAGACTCAAGAGAATTGCTCTTAAATCTGACTGTAGTGGAGAGGGTAACTGGTTCTCTGTTGTTCTATGTAAATAGTACAAGTTTATATACATTTTGAAGAGATAGTACAAAAAGGGGAATACAATAAAGGGCAATATGTGCAACAATAAAGGACTTTGTAAATTGTAAAAACAAATGAGAAATGACAATAATTGAAATGTACTTTGTCCCAGTATAGTAAGAGTTCTTGTCCTATTGATTTAATATATCATGAAACATAAAAACTGCACTTATCGCATTCTAACTCTCTTGTAATCTCTCCTCGTGTCCGGTAGTGCTCGATATGTGACTAAATAGCTTACTCCGGTTAAGCATCATGTATCGAAAGTGTTTGAGGACAGCTATATGGCCACCGAAGTTGTTCGAAGTATTGCGAAGTTGTTCAAAATGTCGCGAAATGGTTCGAAAGCGTTCGAAATAGTTCGAAGTTGTCCGAAATAGTGCGAAATAAGTCGAAAATAGTTTGAAGTCGATTTTGTAATATTCATAGTGGTTTGGAAGGTCTGTCGTAGTGTGTCAATACAATTGGAAACTTTGCTCAGACCCTAGGGCGCGCAGTGGACCTATCAACGGGGATGATTGGTCCCAGATGGTGTGGGTGTCATGCTGGGGGCTTGGATCCTGAAGCTTCTGGTTCGGCATGCACCACCACTGGTCTGGGCAATGGTTCAACTGCTTTGATGACCATTTTTCATGCATTGGCCAGTTTGAGGGTCAGTCTTACTTTTGGTGCCGGCACTGCATGTGGGGGTACTGGTGCTGATGCTGCTCCTGATGTCATTCCCACAGCCACTCCTGATGTTGATGGTCCACCTGCTCCCGATGCTGGTGCCACTGCCAATCTTGCTACACCTGCTCCCAATGTTGATGGTCCAGCCACTCCCGATGCCAGTGCCACTGCCAATCTCGTCTTACCCTGATTCCCCGATCTTACCCTGACTACCATTTCTGCTACCCCATGTTTCTCATCCCATTTACTCATGGCCTTTTACTGACTTTCGATAAACCCCTGATCCCCAGTCTTCTCCAAGTTTCCCCATGCCACAATGAATTCCCATAAAAACATGTTCTGAAGAAAGACGGCTTGAATGTTGGCCATTTTAATTTTCTTTTGCCAAGAGAACAATTGTTTCTAAAGTATGTTAGTGTCATCCAAGTCATGAAATTATGTGGATCACTTATGAGGGTGGCTTTCTGATCCTTCATCATGGCCTTGATGTTCCCTATGTGAAGGCCCTTCCACACTTCCATATCAATCTTGCTGAGATGGCCAAGGACTCTTGCTGGTGTAATGCTCATGATGACTCAGGCCAGGTACGGGGATGGGGCAGATGGATATGGGGACGGGGCAGATGGATGTTGATATGAAAAGATGAAAATCAACCAACAGGTGTTGATGTTGATGTAAGATCAAATGACAAACAAAGAATGATGGACAAACAAACACTGTCTTATCACTGATGAAACACCGATGTACGATATAAGATAAAGTTGTTATAAGATAAAGTTGTTACATCCATCTACAATGAGCAATCAGCAGGAAAGCCAAGGGGATATTCCACAGGGGTATGTCATTATCTGCAGTGATGATGGGCAGCACTATCTAGTGCCCCCTTTTATTATTCCAGCCACCCATCAGGCAATGGAGGCCTATCACAAGAAGGTCGACCTTAATGTGCAAGACGCATATGGAGGGGTAAGTGTTCCTTCATTTCAAACTGTTCATGCCTCTGGCCAATGCCAATGCCAATATTGGCTGGTGCTGATACTTGACCCGATGGGCCCGATGCCATCCTCTCTTGGTGCTGATGCCTTTATCGTATCACTCATCATTAATTTGCAGTCTGGAAACATGACCAATGAACCAGCCTACACTGTGGCTCAAAATCAGCTTGAGCTACCTGCCGATCCAGTAAGTGTCATTGGCCTCATTTGTGTGGCTATATCAGTTTATGCCATTGCAGAAGTTGACAGATAGGGAGCTGTTGAGCTCCCATGCTGATGTGAAGGCCCTCCAAACCCAGCTTGGCATATTGTACAAGGATGCCAGTCATCGTCTTTACATGGCCGAGGTTGAGAAGCTTAAACAACAAGATATTACACTGAAGACATATGCAACCTTGAAGGAAAGGATGGAGTGTAATCTGAAATCATTTGAAAGCAGGTTCTCGAAAGTTCGTGCCAATGACAACAAGGCTAATTCCCCTGCCAATTCTCATTGATGTGGCTTTAATCAATGATGGGCCTACCTTACATCTATGTAACTAGGACAGTACAACATTGTTATTTAAGCTAAGAATGGACACTTATTTTTTGCTTGTTTTCCAATGCTGATGCACTTGCCTAATCCCAAGCCAATGCCAGTGCCGATTGTTCTGTATATACTATTCATGAACTTATAATAATTATCTTGTGAATAGCTCCTGTTGTTGTGGCCTACTGAACATGTCGTGCCCAATCCCTGATGCCAATGTATGTAAGTGATGCCGGTGCCGAGTCTTCAGTATATACTATACATGAACTTATAATAATTATCTGTCAGCGGGGCACACTGAACATTTTGTACCCAATCCCCGATGCCGATGTACCTAAGTGATGCCAGTACCAATTTTTCAGTATATACTATACATGAACTTATAATAATTATCTCATTGTCAATGGTCATTCTACGGCTCCCATCAGCAAGGCATACTGAATGTTTTGTGCCCGATCCTGATCCCGATGCTGTTCCTAAGCCAATATTGGTGCCGATTCCTCCATATATACTTACTATAATGCTATGTCTACTATATGGTACAGCAAGCAATGTAATAGTTCATTGACTGGTTACTATATAGTAGATACTATATACTATGAGAGTGTTCGATGGCGTCCACCAAACCCATATCACTCGATACATTGTATGCATTTGATAGGTCATATTATGTAGCTTACCTATGTGAGTAATTGTCATGCAAATTAATGAGCATTTAGCACAAGCATTACTGGATTCTGGGTCACTGGGAGATTTTATGTCGACAGCACTAGCGGATCAGCTAAAAGTAACCAAGGTTGAGCTTGAGAAACCATTGTCACTATAATTGGCCATACAAGGATCCCACTCCAAAGTAGATTGGAGTACTACTGTAAATTTCAAATATCAGTTAATCAACGATGAATGACACTTTGATGTTGCGAACCTATCTAGCTATGACCAATCCCCAGTCTGGTCATCTTTCTGTCTTAACATTTCTCACCCTCTGTGTTCTCAGAGGATGGGGCACTTCTTATGACCCTCTAAGGAGGTTCCTGAATAAAAAGCAGATCATATTCTAAGAGGTCTGCTAGTAATGAGTCCATGTATTCATAGTTATGGTTTACATTCTAATTAAATATGCATAACTGGGGGAACAACCTCAGTCTGTCCTTTATTTATGGTTTGGTCACTGCTGCCTGTGGGAGGGTAAGAAGGGGGTGAGCAAGATCTATGTCTCTGACTCACCTCATCATAGTAGGCTTTGATCCATTCATGGTCAAAGCAGTTCTGCCAGAATTTGCAGTGACAATCGTCAGCTGCATGATTTCATCTGCAATTGATGCAGCGATGAACATAGGTGCACGGCTGCCCTTCTGGGGTAGGAGGCATGGGAGGGTTTGTCTTGGAGGCTCCCCTACAGCAACCCACAAGGGTGCAATAATGCTCCTTGCAGTGTGGTTCAGTGCAGATGGTGCATCTGGCCTGTTTAGCATAGCACTGGGCGGTAGGATGACCCCATCTCCAGTACCATTGATACAAAGGCATGCCACAGTTGGCCCTGGCTTCCCAAATATGAGCAATGAACTGTCTGAACTGGATGGTGCAACCTGTGAGCACTCTGGTGCATGCACTGCTAGCAGAGTCTGTGATATTGAAGTAAACGGTGGCCATGTCTGACATTTGTAAGTCACAGACCACCCATGGAGGAGTCTGGAGCACAAGGAGGTCCTTAAGACCCACCTTGGCCACCTGCTGTAGGACCACCTTGCTGGTGATGGCCTTGTCCTGATGTGTGTATGGAACATCAACCATCTTAAGATATGACGTGGAGGTAGGGAGGGCTGTGTTGACCTTGTTTGCTAGGGGGAAGGAATTATGGAGTGCCTATCTAAAGCAAAGCAGGTCCTTTTTGGAGGCAACGCCTCCAGTGGCTGCAGTATACCCCTCCCGAGATGGGAGGAGGGAGTGTACCTCCAGCATAGGATGGTGGAGGTGGAGTTGTTAGCGAATGTTGTCGAGGACATCACCAGAATTTATGTACAAGTCTGGGGGCTGTACATAAATAAGAACCTGCTTGGATGACTGCCCATGGACAGTGCATGAGGGCTTGTTGGGCCCTTTGCCTTTAGAAAGACCTACTTGCCGCTGAATGCAAACAAGTTGGTCTGGAGATGCTTCAGAAAGGGTCCTCGCCAATTGGAGGATGCCCCTCACAGAAGTAGATGGCGCTTGTCTCCCTTGGAACTGTGTGACCTTGGCAAATGACCCCTTGGGGAGGGATTGTGTGGAGTAGTTAATAAGCAGTGGAGGCCCTCTGCTGGAGGGTCCTTCACCTGTTGGGGGATGTGGCAATAGACATTGCCTTGGCTCCTTGACTCTAGACCCACTCCTTCTTTGAGTGGACTCAGATGATATGGCAGCTCGTGTGCTTCCACAAATTGCAATTTTGCAAGCTTCTTAGAGAGGAGCACCCTCCACCCCTTCAGCAATCCAGCTGTCGATGCTGCCTCCAGCAACTTCTTCAGCCTCAGTGCCAGCCCTCCCTTCACACCAAAGGAGGCAGCTGCAATATTGCCATCTGCCACCTTGTCCAGCAGCTAGTTGGTCAGTTTCATAAGGTCCTCAGACAGGAGCTGCAAGTGGGTGTTATTGCCATACCTTGCATTATCCTCCTGCTCATCTACCTCAATCTTGTCATCATCATCTGCCCATCTGGGTGTCTGAGGAACTGGAGTGGGGCTGGATGACATAGAGATTTGCCCTCTGATCGCTCGAGTGGCAGCAGCAATGATGGATGTAGATCTGGTGCCTCTGGGGGTTTCTTGACCATCCGGGTAGGAGGATGGTGCTGGAGATGAACGCTGTGTCCTTGAGGGCCCAGCAGAGATGCTTGCAGTCCATCTAGATGAAGACAGACTGTTGATTGGGTTGTCACCAGGGGTGGTAGGCTCAACAGCCAGGCAGGACAAAATCCTACCCAGATCTGAGCCTGATCTCCCATTGGATCTTCTAGGATTGGCCATCTAGTGGATGACCAGAGTATGCTGTGAGATTGAAAAAATCAGACCAGTGGATGAGTAGTTGTAGAACATTCAAGATGTCAGCAGTGTTGTTTACTTCTGTTTACCATGGTGTTAGCAAGTCAAGAAGCGATGAACGGCATCACCCTGTAATTGAGTGGGCACTAGAGAGCCCAAAGAGATCCAGGCTTATTTATGCAGATTGGAGCAGGCCTGGGCCTCAGCCCAGACTGACCCTGACTGCATCGTTGTGGCCATGGATGTGTCAGTGCCCATGGATACCTCACTACAAGCAGTGGCAGGTGTCCTTCTCTTTGAGGATGGGTACTTCATGCATAGGATTACATCAGTGGCAGGGAGATGCACTCCCCCCGAGGCGGAATACTTCGCCATACAGATAGGCGTGTCCGCTGCCATCAGCAGGGGATGCAACTGTCTGGTGGTGTTCTCTGACTCCAGTCCAGTGATAGACACCTTACTGGACACCTCTCCTTGTTCGGGCCAGATTTTCTCCCTGGACACTAGCAGAGCTCTCTACCCCTGATGTATGCTTCACTCGGCACCCATCCTGACATCTCGTTTGCAGTGCAAACTGTCTCAAGATTCTCGACAAAGGCTGGACCAGCACACTGGGATGCCGTCAAATGTATCTTTTGTTATTTGAAAGGTACGAACCACCTCTGGTTATCATATGGTCTATCGTGAGAGGTTTTGACAGGTTTTGCGGATGCTGATGGAAACATGGCTGAGGATCATCATGCTATTTCCGGATATGCATTTCTTCTTCATGGTGGCGCCATTTCGTGGAGTGCAAAAAGACAAGAAATTATATCCCTCTCTACCACCGAGAGCGAGTATGTTGCCACTACCCACACTGCCAAGGAGGCGCTATGGTTAAGATCTCTTATCACACAATTGTTCTCGATGGATCTTAACCCCACCACACTTTTCTCGGACAATCAGTCAGCAATAGCGCTCTTGCAGGATCATCAGTATCATGCTCGGACGAAACACATCAATATTCGCTTCCACTTTATCCGTTGGATCATTGAACAAGGATCTCTTCGTCTCATCTACTGCCCAACTGAAGACATGGTTGCCGATGCTCTTACGAAAGCTCTACGATCTGCAAAAGTCAAGCACTTTGGAGCACAGCTCGGACTCTTGCCAGCTTGAGGGGGAGTGTTGGAATTCCAAGCTGACATCGTCCCGAGCACAGACAGCCATCATTCCTTTGTATCAGTAAGCACTCAGACTATATTTCCAATTCCTATCTACCTTTTATATTGTACCCGATACATGGACTCGTAGTATGTAGAGTATGTTCCATTGACGAACACCTCAGTTGTTTGGCTCACGCTCTCGCGCGCAAACGCTGAGTTATTTACTGGCGCTTCGTTTAGCTATTCTTACAACAAGGAGATCGTTAAGAGTGGCCGCCATTGAGTCAGATAAAGAGGACGTGAGATCGTTCGGCAATTCGACAAGGAGTGCAACAGTGGGTTCGTTCATAGTAGCTGGAGGATAGATCACATTGGTAACCATCGAAGCCAGAGCTCGGAACGTATCCATCGTTGGTGGGACAGCCCTCAGACCCATGATGAATGCAGATCGTTAAGTCGAATCTAGACAGTCGGCTATTTCCGGTTATCTTGGGGTCCTGATATCGATAGCTCAGGCGCCTAGCGCTCACTGACATGGCAGCCTCCTTACAAATGCCATGCTGCCCCCGCGTGTCGGAGTACATAGGTCTGGTTACGCTCTCCTTACCCTCCCAAACCCAATGCCACCGATAGGGGACTACACGCAGTATAATCCACAAGCGTACTACACGCAATATTATCCGCAAGTGTACTATTATCCACAACCTGCACATTATTCGCAGCATCCACTAGATCGTCCGCGTCGTTCACGGAGCGTAGACGGGCGGTCCGCTTACGATTCTGACGACAGTGCTTCAGTGCGCAAATACAAAACCGAAAGCACTCCCGACACCGACACAGGCCAGGACATGTCAACCAGCAGAAGCTCTGTGTGGTGTGTATGTAGCTATAATTATTCAGGGTCATTCATTGATTTTCTTTCAGGTTTGCAAGACGAAACCTAGCTATTTGGACAATGGCAAGGAATACCCCACTTGTGGTTTAACCTGTGCTTCCAAACTTACTGACATGGGAAAGCTCGCAACACCCTCACTGTGTGTTGTAAGTTGGCATTATTGTCTACGTCATGCCTTATATTGATTTCTGCTGATGTTTCAGGTCTGCCACAAAAGACCTCAATACTCGACGGGAGGAAAGAGGTTCCCGACCTGCGGCTTAACTTGCGCCAATAGGCTCAGCAAGGGAGGTGGCTCTAATCCAGTATTGTATTTTTTGCAACTTTGAGTTGTCACTCACGTGTGTCTGTAGGTCCACCACCAAAGGGCTTACTTCTCGGAAGGAGAGAAAGAGAAGGCTACTGGACCAACAGATGTTTCCGAGCTGAAATCTGGTCGCAGTTCTCGTTTGACTAAACGATTAATATCACCTGTGTCTCTATTAGGTGATCGACGCACTCCCTGACACATTGCATATGACTCGGCTGCTGCCACGGAAAGGGACTCGGGCAGAGAGAATATGAAGGCTACACGTGGATTAACAGATGGTACCAGGTTGAATTCTGGTCGCAGTTCTGGTTTTACTATGCAATCGAACGCGCCCATGTCTTTTTCAGGTGATCGCCGCACTCTCCGACGCATTGCAGATGAAACTGTTGCTGTCATCGAGAAGGACTCATATATCTTCCAAGGCAAAACGTTTCCGCTTCATACGAAACAATCAAAACAGGAGACTAGATACTATGCTCCGGACAGCTTCCTTGCTAAGTGGTCGTCTGCAAGGTCTCCACCGAAGTCATCTCCATCCTTTATCACGAATATCTCTATATATGAAATATCCACTCTCGACGGTGCCCGCATGTTAGCTAGTGAACTTGGGAACAATCCTGGACACAATGGTAAGATTGCCATCCTCAGTTTTGCCTCTGCTACGAAGCCTGGAGGCGGGTTTCTAAATGGTGCTCAGGCACAAGAAGAGTCTATTGCTCGTTCCTCCACCTTATACCCAACTCTCCTAGAAAACTCCGCACAAAAATTCTACGATCTACATATACGTCATCCCGAAAACCACTACTATACGCATGCGATGATCTACTCTCCAAACGTCAAAGTTTTCCGGGACGATTATGGGGGATGGACGCTCCCGATTACTGTCGACGTGCTTACCTGTGCTGCCGTAAATGCGGGAAAGGTTCGGGCCTTTACCCATGGTGGTTCCCGTGCTGCTGAGGCTCGGATCGAGGCAGAGATGAAGGAAAGAATGGGTCGGATTCTATATCTTGTAGAGAAGAAGGGTGCAAAGAATATCGTTTTGGGTAGCTTTGGAACGGGCGTTTTTCGCAATGACATCGAGGTCGTGGCTCGTCTATGGGCCGAGTTACTAATGACACGATTCAGGTCAAGTTTCGATCGTGTCATATTTGCCATCTCAGGACATCACACCTTTGTCGCATTTGAAAATGCCTTCCTCGAAACGGAACGTGGGCATAGTACCGCCTCCCGTTACTAACCCACCATTTATCAGGCGATTAGTATCTCCGATTCCAACAGCGTTTAGGCAGGCCTAGTCATAATTCATATAACTAGCTACATACTGAGAATCTCTGTGTATTTGCTGTATACGTATTACATTTGTATATATGGTCATTGTGTACCGAATATGTGAACATGTAAGAATTTATCTTTCATGTGTGGTCCATTGTAGTGACACAGGAAGAGGAAACATGCCTTAGAAGAGTGCTTACTAGTGCGAACTTTGGGTGCCAGTGAATCTGATAACGACAGTTACGATACGCCAGTCCTTGACAATAGCTCTGATTCATGGATCCAGGTTATTATCAGCTAGGGGGATTTCAGCCCCAAATTCAATGGTAAATTCAATGATATACACATTTCTCGGAAACATCTGTTGGTCCAGTAGCCTTCTCTTTCTCTCCTTCCAAGAAGTAAGCCCTTTGGTGGTGGACCTGCAGACACACGTGAGTGACAACTCAAAGTTGCAAAAAATACAATACTGGATTAGAGCCACCTCCCTTGCTGAGCCTATTGGCGCAAGTTAAGCCGCAGGTCGGGAACCTCTTTCCTCCCGTCGAGTATTGAGGTCTTTTGTGGCAGACCTGAAACATCAGCAGAAATCAATATAAGGCATGACGTAGACAATAATGCCAACTTACAACACACAGTGAGGGTGTTGCGAGCTTTCCCATGTCAGTAAGTTTGGAAGCACAGGTTAAACCACAAGTGGGGTATTCCTTGCCATTGTCCAAATAGCTAGGTTTCGTCTTGCAAACCTGAAAGAAAATCAATGAATGACCCTGAATAATTATAGCTACATACACACCACACAGAGCTTCTGCTGGTTGACATGTTGTTAGGGTGACACCCACTAAGCTGCTAGCTGGACCATGTGGGCTCTCCTACAAGAAGGCGATGGGGCATGCGCGCATGATGGGGGGTTTTGATGGTTTTGATGTAAGGGGCTATTAATAGATGAGTTGGCTGAAATGGGCTTTTCGCACCACTATTGTGGATGGAATACCTAAGAGAACTCAACTGGGGTCCCCCAGGTGTATATTTAATATTTATATACTATGTTACAGCTATTGTACTATGTTGTTACCGACACATGTGTACATGCATGTACATATTTATGTGTGTAAATATAAAATTCCCACACTGACAAATGTAGCATTTGTAGGCATTTGTGTTAGGGTGACACCCATTGTTCTGCTAGCTGGACTGTGCAGGCTCTCCTACAAGAAGGCAGTGGGGCGCATGTGCATGATGGGGGGGTTGATGGTTGTGATGTGATGGGTTAAAAATAGATCAGTTGGCTGAAATAGGTGTTTTGCATCACTAATGTGGATAGAATGCTTAAAAGAACTCAACTGAGGTTCCCTGGTATATATTTTAAGTTTATATACTATGTTACAGATATTGTACAATGTTGCTACCGATGCACGCATACATGAGCATACATATTGATGCATGTAAATACAAAATTTCCATGCTGACAAATAAAGCATTTATAGGCATTTGGTAGCATATTTTGATAAAATAAAATAAAATAAAATAAAATAAAAATAGTATTATGTAATAGGCATGTTAGGAGACTGTTTCCTAACAAAAAGGAAGATTAGGGAAGCAACAATCAAGGAAGTGAAGTTGGAGGAACATCAGCAGAAGAATTTTGTGGAAGAGTCCTAGTGAAGATTTCCCCATTGGTGACCCAGAATCAATATAATGTATTAGTATCTGAGGAAACCCAAAGTGAACCCAAAAGATAAATTGAAGAGTATGACCATCATCACTTATGTGACAAAGAAAAATGCCCAGCCTTATTTCCGAACACCCCTAAATTCTTTATTCACTCAGCACAGATAGAACCCGAAATCAGCTTCACAGTAGGATTGAAGACAGTAGATACACATGCAGCAATTAATGTGGAGGCATTGCTTGATAGTGGTGCTACTGGATTATTCATTAATCAAGTCTCAATTACTAGAAATGGTATTTGCACACATAAACTGCCACATCCTATAATGGTGTACAATATTGATGGTATGATCAATTGTGGAGCAGCTATTAAGGAGGAGGTGACGATGATACTGGAGTATCAGGATCATCAGGAACAAGCCATATTTGAGGTGTGTGATCTTGGGAAAACCAATCTGATAATTTGATGTCCATGGTTATGTAAACATAATCCAGAAATTGATTGAGGTACATATGACTCATTGTCCTAAAGAATGTAATGTGTATGGGAGAAAAGTAAAAAAGGAGAAGAAGGAAAAGAAAGAGAAAGAACTTCCAAGGAAGTATTCTGTTACAATGGAGGAAGTGGAATATGAGGATATGCCAAACAGGGAAGTTCCAGTCATGAACAGTAAGAAAGAATAGAAGCAGACTTTTAGGGAAATTCATGGAGGACAGTCATGGAATAAAAATGTGGAGAAAGTGGAGAAACCAGTGGAGGAGTGGGTGCCAAAAGCCTACCATAAATATTTGTCAGTTTTTCAGAAGAAGGAATCAGAGTGGATGCCAGTGTGAAAGCCATGGGATCATGCAATTGAGATGAAGCTGGGATTTGTGCCGAAGAACTCAAAAATCTATCCATTATCTCTGAAGGAACAAGAAGAAGTGGATGCATTCCTTAATAAACAATTGTGCAAGGGATACATATGACCTTCGAAATCACTGCAGACATCACCAGTATTCTTTGTACTGAAAAAAGATCAGAGGAAGAGGATGTGTACAGATTATAGGTATTTGAATGAGTGGACAGTGAAGAATGCATACCCTTTGCTGTTGATCTCAGAGATAATTGACAAGGTGGGAAAGGCCAAGGTCTTCACAAAATTGGATTTATGCTGGGGGTACAACAATGTACGAATAAAGAAAGGAGATGAGTGGAAGGCAGCATTTGCCATGCATTGAGGATCCTTCGAGCTGCTAGTTATGTTTTTTGGGATGACCAATGGTCCCCCAACTTTCTAAAATATGATGAATGATATTTTTAAGGATGTGATAGACAAAGGCATGGTAATAATATTTATTGATGATATTTTGATATTCATGGAGAATGACGAAAATCATGAGGCAATAGTGCAGGAAGTGTTGAGAAGATTGGCAGAGAATGATTTATTTGTTAAACTGGAGAAGTGTGTATTTGGGGCAAGCAAGATCGAGTTCTTGGGATTAAAGATTGGTCCTGATGGAATCAAGATGGATCCTATCAAGGTACAGGCAATTGTTGATTGGCCCATGCCTATCCATATCAAGGAAGTTCAGGCTTTCTTGGGACTCACCAATTTTTATCGTCACTTTGTTCATAATGTTTCCAAAATTGCTGCACCATTACACAACCTTATGCAAAAGAGAGTAGTGTGGAGATGGGGAGAACAACAGCAGACAGCATTGGAGGAGTTGAAGAGGAAGTTTGTGGAAGAGCCACTATTAGCCTCAGTAGATCTCACATGTTCCTTACAAGTGGAATCATATGCATCAGACTTTGCTACTGGAGCAGTATTATCAATGTTATGTGAAGATAACAAATGGCATCCTTGTGCATATTTGTCTCAAGGGTTGAATGATGTGGAGAGAAATTATGATGTGGATGATAAAGAGATGTTGGGAATAATATGAGCATTGTAAGCATGGAGACATTATTTGGAGGGATGTACACATCAGATTGAAATCTGGACAGACCATCAAAATCTGCAGTACTTCATGTCCGCTAAAAAGCTTAACTGTTGACAAGTGCATTGGGTATTATTCCTATCACATTTTAATTTTCACTTAGTCCACAAAGCGGGAAGCTTGATGAGGAAAGCAGATGCATTATCCAGATGTACAGATCATAAAAGGGGAGTGGAGGACAATAAAAATATTACCCTACTCAAAGCTGAATACTTTCATATTTGTGCTATGCATCAAGGGCATCTATTGGTGGATAGATCAGAGACGGAAATGTTGTCTAAAATTAGGCAATGTTCAGAGATGGATGATGAAGTGGTGGAAGCTGTGAAAGCCTTGAGGGGAGAGAAGAAAGATAATATCAAAGGAGATGAATGGGTTGAAGAACAAGGGTTAGTGTTGTTCAGAGGAAAGGTATATGTACCAAAGGATCAAGATTTATGAAGGGAGATTGTACAGTTACATCATAATACACTGATAGGTCCACTGCATGCTCTAAGGTCTGAATAATGCTTTTAATCGTATCGAGACGTCACAACAGATGCTCCGAATCGCTATGAACACCACAAAATTGACTTCGAACACTTTTCGAATTATTTCACACTATTTGGGATGACTTTGAATTATTTTGAACTATTTCACAACATTTTGCGACACTTTGAATGACTTTGCAGCATTTTGAATGACATTGTCCACCATATAGTTGTTTGAAAACACTTTTGATACATGCTGCACATCTGGGACAAACCATTTCATCGCATATCAAGCACTACCGAACATGAGGAGAGACTACAAGAGACTTAGGACACGATAAGTGCAGTTTTATGTTTCATTGATATATTGAAACACAAGATAAGTTCTTTTACTATATGGGGACAATGTATGTTTCACTTATTATCATTTTTCATTTGTTTTATGTTCTACAATACCTTTATTGCTGTGCACATTGCCTCATGTTTTATACATGTTCTTATTTCCTTTTTAGTACTATCTCTTCATTTTTTCTATAGACTTGTGTTAGTTACTTACAAGAGAATATGAATGGGGAAACAGAGAACAAGTTACCCTCTCAGTCATTGTCAGATTTAAGAGTCGTTCTCTTGAGTCTTATCTTCATGTCGTATCTCTAAGTTCTGCAAAATATTGTGAACTTCTTCAAAACTGTTGTATTTGCTCCTCATTTTATTACCCATTGTCTATCACCATTCAAAAAACACATCACATTTGCTAAACTCATTCCTTGATATACCTTGAACCTCTTTGAACTTATTCGAACTACTTTGCACAACTTCGAACTTATTCAAACTGTTTTGTACATCTTCAAACCTATTTCAAACTCTTTCCAACACTTTTGTATGCCTATAAAGACTATTCACCACAGACCTTACCATTTTGCGTCACTAAAAACAAGATTTGGAAATCAGCAGTGATATTTAGTACCAACTCGCACCCTTCCTCTGACTCATGTTATACCATCTGAAGCCATTTAGTAGGTTTTGTTTGGGTTTCCAGGTTGAGTATCATCAACGCCAGCTGCTAGACATCCAGGAAGGTGGAAGATGTTGGAGTTGGTGATGAGAAGTTATTGGTGGCCCAGAATTTCAAAGTATGTGTTGGGGTATGTGGATGGGTGTGATATGGGCATGAGGGGAAAGAAATTTCCAGAAAAGCCTGCAGGGAAATGAATGCCGAACCCTATATCTAAAGCGTGATGGGGAGACATATCTGTGGACTTTATCACAGGATTACCTGAAGCTCAAGGATACGATGCAATATTTGTAGTATGCAACCTCTTCACAAAGGAAGTCCATATTATTCTTACTACAGCAGAAACCTCATTGTTGGGCTTGGTGCACCTCTATCTAAATCAGGTATGGTGGTTACATGGATTACCTGATACAGTTATCTCCCATTATGGATCACAATTTGCTTCTGTGTTTATGCAAGAGTTCAATAACATATTGGGGATTCAAACTAAGTTATCTACAGCATATCACCCACAAACTGATGGGCAGACAGAATGAATGAATCAGGAGTTGGAGCAGTACCTACACATGTTTGTCGATCATCAATAAACTGACTTCCCTGAATGGTTGGCAATTGCAGAATTTTCCCACAATAATAAATTCCATTTGGCTACTCGCATGTCACCCTTCTTTGCTAATTATGGGTATCATCCCAGAATGGGGGTAGAACCTCGAAGGGAAGTCAAGGTACAGTCAGTGGAGGACTTTGTGTCAAAAATGCAAAAGGTGCAGGAGGAAGCAGAGGCAGCATTGATGAAAGCATGTGATGATATGATGCAACATGCGGGACATACTTGAGCTGTTGCTCCAGAGTACAAAGTTGGTGACTTGGTATGGCTAAGTACCAAGGATCTGAATATTCCATGACCTTCAAGAAAGCTTACGGAGAAGCAAGTTGGCCCATATTCGATTTCTAAAATAATTTCACCCAATGCAGTAGCATTAAAATTACCTCAATCATTCAAGATTGATCCTGAAATTAACATTTCCTGTTTAAGCCCTTACTGCCCACCCACTATTCCTGGTCAACAGACTACTCCACAGCCTCCAATAATGGTAGAAGGTGCTCCAGAATATGTAGTGAAAGAGATTTTGGACTCATGTCTTCAATGAAATAAATTGGAGTTCTTAATCAAGTGGAAGAACTACACTGATAAAAATAACTCATGGGAACCCGAGGAGAATTGTAAGCAAGCACATAATGCAATCGCCCAATTCTTTAAACGTAATCCAAATGCTCCATGTTGTATTGCTAGAATGGTGTATGAGGGGATGAATTTCCGGCCTTACCAGAATTTCACAGAGAGGACAGATACAATATTTTCTCACCTGAAAGTTGAGGCATAAAAGGGGGGTAATGTTAGGAAACAGTCTCTAACATGCCTATTACATAACACTATTTTTATTTTATTTTATTTTATTTCACCACAATATGCTACCAAATGCCTATACATGCATTATTTGTCAGCATGGGAATTTTTTATTTACATGCATCAATATGTACATGCATGTACACGTGTGTCAGTAGCAACATACTACAATATATGTAACATAGTATATAACCATAAAATAAATACTAGGAGACCTCAGTTGAGTTCTCTTAGGTATTCCATCCACAATAATAGTGCAAAAAGCCTATTTCAGCCAACTATTCTATTTTTAACCCATCACATCAAAACCATCAAATCCCCAATCATGCGTGTGCACCCTGCTGCCTTCTTGTAGGAGAGCCCACACGGTCCAGCTAGCAGAACAGTGGATGTCGCCCTAACACTGGTGCTCCCATTGATGAATTCTGACAAGGTTCACCAAAGCCAGCACCTTTGGCATGTTTTCTTTGAGAGTGTCAAACATATAATTGCAATTGTCATGAAGATGCTTTTTGATGGTCCCCCAAATAAATTCAATGAAATTCAATTTACAATGAAATTTCAGGAAAAAAATGCAAAGATCACCTGCCATTTCAACCACTTCCTGGACAAGAGACTTCTGCTGCAAAAAGTCTTCTTGGAGCCTGAGTATTTTCTTGCTGCAGCAGTTGTCATCATCAGTGGAACATTTCTTGCACTTGCCATGGAGGTGTGCTTTGTAAAGATCTCACTCTTTCAAAACTTCTTTAATCCCCTTCAGCTGTCCTGTATATTCTGGGTGGTTAGAAGGAAACACCATTTTCTGAATGACTCTTGTGCCATCTCACATGAACCAAGTGTCATGCATCCTTGCTTGTTGTCCACCTGGGTTAACATTCATGTGCGAGATGACAAGAGCATCCTCTTTATATGCCAAGTGACCTTGTGAATTGTCAACCATGATAATTGCTTGATGTCCCGCACCATAAGCAGCTTCAAATGCTGGTATTATCTTTTTCTGCAGCTGTTTATGGGTGCTTCATCGAACATATCCCCCATGAGAGCTCGCAGGTCGATGCAAGATCGGCAGTTGGCTCAGCCATCAGCAGCATTGTCTGCTGGTTGGCTATCATTGGGTAGTGAGCCAGTGAGCAGAGGGGAAGGAATATACTGGCAATAGCTATCGAGGCATTTATTGATGGTGTCACTGGCAAAAATCTGCCCTGGTGCCAATTCACTATTGCATCTCCACAAATCACATACATAGGAATCCACCAGATGGCTAGGACCATCAGTGGCAACACCATCATCCAACATGGCCAAGAGAGATGGATGGAATCTGAGGGGTAGGTGGTCCAAATTGACATTGGCGAGATTGTCAGCCAAGAACTGAAGAAGGATCGGCATTTCCATCATAAGGCTGATGGAGGTGCCAATGCCAATGCATGACATGACATACATCTGTCATATGTAAGTGATGTATACTTACTTCCTTTAAAAAAGATACATACAAGCTCGGCATAGAGAACTTTCTGCATCCAACATTGTTTTAAAAAGTTTGCATCATCTAACACCAACAAAACTCGATGGAATTGGGACTCTGTGTACCAAATGATCTCTTGTGTCTGGATTTGGAGTTGCTGTTTCAGGCCCGATTGCAAAGAAAAATGGTTGAAGATTGAGAGAGTTTTGTTTGACATAGTGTTACTAGTCATGGTTGGTGCTCAAGATAATTGTGTTTGAATGAATCATGTTTACATAATACAGGCCCTTTTTAGTCACAAAGGGGAAATATAATTGGCATTTGCTGATCTAAATACATTTCATATGTGACCAGTAGAAATTCCTCTTTCCATCAATTTCTCTGAGCCCATGAATGATGCCAATGTAGTCGTCTGACTATGAAAAATGTTAGTACATACAAAATATATTTACATTCCCAGAATTGGCAGTGGCATCAGCATCAGCAACAGCAATATTAATATTGGCAATGGCAACTCTAGGATTGGCAATGGCAACACCAATATTCAGCAATGGCAACAGTGGGATCAGCAATGGCAACACCAGGATGGGTAGCAGCTGGTGCCTACCATATCCCCTCTGCACCAGATGTATTTCAACAGATGATTCCACCATCATCTCAAAATCCATCGGCCTTGGCATGAGCACAACCTATCCAAAGGACAGCTAATGACCTTGCACAGCAGAAAGCCATTTCTACCTAGGCTGTTGGGAAGAGGCAGTGAATTAAAAAAGTGAAATTTACAGAGTAGATTTACAACTAAATTGCTATGTAATGTGCAAAAAAAAATTAACACCACTTTTATGTATATGCCAGATAACATCTACTCTTTCTGCCTCACTTCGTCTCCCCTCTGTCCTCAGGTGTGGCTGCTCTCTTCCTTGGGTTAGGCTCAGGGGTGGTACTTCTGGAAGGTAGTCCAGATGGACCAGGGGTCAGCCCGCATGGGGATTGGCGCAGTTGTGCAGGAGGAGGGGACAGCTGGAGTGAGGTGATGACATCGACTACTGATGACGGGGTGGCAGGCTCAGGCTCACTGAGCGACGTTGGGGGGAAGAGGAGAAGAGGGAGTCATAGGGCCATAGGTGTTGTGGGCTGTACAATGTTGTGAGAATCCTGTGGTGTGGCGGAAATAATTTGGATCCGGGGGGTGCCAGCCAAGGATCGTTCCCCGGCAACCTCTTCAGGTATGGCCAGGCCCTCTTCACCATCTGGCTCAGCCATCTCTTCGTCTTTCTCCATGGCAGTGGGAATGGGAGCAGCATCAGGAGCAAAAGTTGGAGCAGGCATGGAACCAGCAGCAGAAGCAGGAGTGGGAGTGGGAGCGGGGATGGGAGTGGGGATGGGAGCAGGGATGGGAGGGGGAGTGGGAGAAGTGGGACTTGGAGCAGGAATGGGAGCGGCATTGACTTCCTCGGCATCCATCCTTCCTTCCCAATACACCTCTGCCCTCTGGGTTGGAGTCCTCTTGAGGCGAACCACCTGCCCAGCCATGTAACCATTGTATAACATCATGGGCTGTGCACCAGCCTGCAACCCAAGGTATCCTTCAATGTTGTTCACTCTGTTTTCAAGCAAGTGAAATGCATTCCAGAGTTCTTGTACATGGAGTCAGAACTCTTGCACTGACTCTTCATTCCACCGTGCACGCTGGTACATGTCTTCTTCCAGTTGGTATAGATGTCCAGTGAGGGGGGCATAGTCGATGGGGGAGGGGTTGGCCATCAGGGGAGGGGGGGGCAGTCAGCTCAGGCTCGGGATCAGCCATGTCGATATCCTGTTCCACAGCTATAGGTATACATGTTAGTTAGTGGTTTTATGTGTCATGATATAGAAAAACTCACTTTTGGATTTTCCTTTTTCTCTTGCAGTGAACTGCCTAGATGATTCCTCTCCACTGTCTTCACTGGAAAATTGTGCCTTCTTTGCTTTTTGTCTTGCCAATCCTTTTGCTTTCTTCATTTTTGGCACTCGATCCACATCCTCTGGACTGCACCAAACTTTCCCTTTCCCACAGAAGTAGCATGCACTTTGGCCATTCACCTGATCCCAACACTGATGCCTAAGCTTCACACATTATGCACAAAGCGTCATTCGCAAACTCCCTCACTGGGGTGGTGCTTATCCCTTCCTTGCTGCATTGTGCTGCTTCCACTTCATCCTGGGATTGGCACCGGCATTGCTCTCCATCTCCTCATCCACATCCTCATCTGATCCCTTGCTACTCTCCACCTGTCACAACCTGTGTGTCACTGTGATGACTGGCAGCATTGGATGCTGGGCAGGGGCAGGAATTCTTGATTCTGATGCTTCTGGTTGGGTCCACATCTTGGCCCATGCCGCTGCCACTTCTCTCCTTGTTGGCATTGCTGGTGGCACTGCCACTCCTGGTGTTGCTGCCAGTACTGCTCAGGATGCTTTTGCCATTGCTGCTCCCATTCCTCATTTCTTAACCACTGCCATCCCTTCTTTCTTGGCTGCTGCCATGGATGCCTTCTTGGCCATGGCCATTCCCGTTCCCACTGCCATGGCCATTCTGGCAGGTGATGCTGTTCCCGCTGCCGCTGCTGCTACGGGGGCCATTGCTGGTCCAGCTCCCACCACCGCTGCCATTGTCAAGTTGGTTGGTCCAGTTGCTGTGGATGCAGCACCTGTGATGCCCTTTTTCTTATTGAAGGTCTTTATTGCCCTCCATTGACCTTCAATAAACCTCTGGTCCTCTGTCCTGTCTGACTTTGACCATGCTACCACAAATCCCCACAAAAAGGCATTGGCCCAGAAGATGGCCTGCACATCTTCTGTGAGAACCTCTCTTTGCCAGCCAAATAACATTTTCTACAATTTATAAGTGCACAGTTGGTCTGATAGCATGCTGATCCACTCACAAGTGCCAATTTTCTTTCCATCATCACTGCGGCGATACTTCCATCCTGAAGTCCATTGTGGATGGCCTGTTCGATCTTGCTGATCTGGCTGAGGACTTGGTTGCATGTAACGTTCATGATGGATGATAGGTCAGCTGTGGCAGTGGGGTCGATATTGATATGAAAAACAGTGAAATGCTTAAGATCAACAATCATGTGTTGTTGATCCCTATACAATCAATATATACAAACAAAGCAGCATTCCCATTTTGAAACTCAAACTTGGCTTTTTGAGTATGCCAAAATTTGGTAGTCGGGTAGTCTTAAGCTGGGTTGGCTCTTCTTGTTGAGGAGATTGATGTGATGTAATAGTGTTTTTTATTCATTTTCAATGTGTGATTGATCCCTGATTAAACAGTTATGATTCCAGTTAGAGTGTAGCACAGGTGACACCATGGGTTTCACTGGCAACACCACACCTGTCACCTGTGACACCATACCTGTACAAACACCATACCTGCAGGTACAGGTTATAAGCACAGGTTTTGTATGGTGTTTAAAAACTACAGTGGCACTTGAATAAACTATGTGTAACTAAGACAAAGATGAGAAACAGCTATAGTAAAAAGTTATCTAACTCTCTTATACTGCTTCAACACTTAAATCCACATATAAATTATGATATAGTGTTCAATTCTTTCACCAATCACCTGTCAGACTTATCCATCATAAAGAATGCAAAGAAACTTGTAATTCACTGTATTTAATGTGGGCATAGTAATTTTTGGCACAAAAGGAACTTTAAGAATGAACACTTCAGATAACCATGCAAAATAACATCCACTTTACTTAATTAGATCATTGTATGTCATAAAATACTACAGCACCAGTCAGATACATGTCTTTCACAGAGTATAACAACAAATGGATTCTCATAAAAGTCAATAAAAATGCTGTCAACTCATAGCCAAAGAGCTTAGAAGAATTGAACATGATATGAGATGCATCACAACTCAAACCTGTCACAACCTGCAACACCATGAGTACAGGTGTGGTGTTGCTACAGGTACAGATATACCAACCCATACCTGTACCTGTGCTACCTGCAGGCAAAATACCACAGGTTAACCTGTACCTGTGCTATACCCTAATTCCAGTTACCCACCAGGCAATGGAGGCCTATCGAAAGAAAGTAGAATTCAAAGTGCATATGGCACATGGGGTGGTAAGATTTCCTTCAGTTCAAATGTCATTACCAGTGGCCAATGCCATACCTCTGGCTGATGCCATGTTGTTGGCTGATGCCATGTCTGTGGCCGATGCTGTGTCTTTGGCCGATGCCATGTCTTGACTGGTGCATTGTCTTGCTGCTGCCGTGTCTTGACTGTGGCCATTCAAAAACTGGCAATATTTCATCATTAGATACAGCACAGCAATATTCAATGTAGATACAATAAGAATGTCATGGCCTTGGCATAACATCAGTGAGAATCGGCAGGGGGATCGGCATCCTTGTCATGCGCATGGGACGATGGTCTGATTGGAATCTTGGAGAACCTGCATTTGAATGATTCCAGATTTAACTCCATCCTTTCCTTCAAGGTTGCATATGTTTTCAAGGTGACATCCTGCTGTTCCAGTCTTTCAACCTCGGCCATGTAGAGACGATGACTGGCATCCTTATATGATGTGCTGAGCTGGTTTTGCAGGGCTTTCACTTCAGCATGGCAGTTCAACAGCTCCCTGGGTGTCAATGTCTGTAACAAGATCAACTATAGTCACACAAATGAGGACCATGACACCTACTTGGTTGGCTGGTAGCATGAGCTGGTTTTGGGCCAACAGATAGTACAGTTGATCAGTCATGTTTTCAGACTGCAAAATGATGATTAGTGAGATGATATGGCATCGGAAGCAAATATGGCATTGGCCAGAGACATGGCATTGGCCAACAACACGGCATCAGCCAATGACATGGAATTGGCCAGAGGCATGGCATTGGCCACTGGCAATAACATTTGAACTGAAGGAAATCTTACTCCCCCGTGTGCCATATGCACTTTGAATTCTACTTTCTTTCGATAGGCCTCCATCACCTGGTGGGTAGCCAGAATCATAAAATGGGGCACAAGATAGTGCTGCCCATTGTCACTTCGGATTGGGACATAGCCATCAGGAATATCTGCCCAGCTTTCTTCCTGATTGCTCATTGTAGAGGGATGGATGTAGGAAGAGAGATGATAACACTATCATGTTTAATCAGTGATCAGAGATCTATAGATGAGGGATGATTTAGTTTGCCTTATTTGGCCCCCATTGCCAATCTCACTGTTGCTGATCCCCCCATTGCCGATTCCACTGTTGCCGATTCCACTGTTGCTTATTCCACTGTTGCTGATCCCACCGCTAATGCTTTTTCCCTTGCCCTTGCAAGATGGTGGATTGTGATCAAGATGATTGTGTTTACATAATACAGAATGTTTTGGTCATATAGGGGAGATATAAGCAGCATTTGCTGATCTAAATGCATTGTCAGCTCTCAATGCTAATTCTTGCCAGAAAGCCTGCTGGAGATTAGCATAGGCTAGTGGGCCAGGAAGGGTATTCTTGGACCACGAGGCTGACTGCCACTGTTGGCTGTGATAGATGAAATATCGCATAGTCCACTGCATTTCATATGTGACCAGTAGAAATTCCTCCCTCCATCTATTTCTCTGAGCCCATGATCAAAGCCAGTGTACTCTCCTGACTAATAAAACTGTTAGTGTAATGAATATGGATGGCCACAAAATACATTTACATTCCCAGAATCGAGTGGCATTGGCATTGCTGTGCTGTTCAGTAATGACACCAGGTCGATTATGGGCATTATGCCAAATCCAGGACAGGCAAAGATTAGTGGAGCCTGGTGCATTTGGCTTCAGAATAGCTGTGCTATCATTGAGGTCATCCTTCGTTAACTGCTGAAACATGCTTGATGTCTCAGCCTCACAATTTAGTGCCACCAGTCGGGTTCAGCAATGGTTATACATTTGGGCATGCAAGGCAATTTTGTTAACCACATCCTAGACAATGGCTTGTGCTCGGATGATGTGTGAATATTGAAATGATTTGTCGGCAACAAGCTCTTGCAACTGATGCAGCAGTTGACTTGCCTGGTTCTTCCTGAGGTTAATCTCCACATTAGCAAGTTCTCCATCACATGGGAGGTATACTTGTTGCTCCTCAACTGGAATAGTGTGTGTGTCAGCCAGAAGAGATGAAGCAGAAGTCTCTTCGTCAAAGGGTTCTATGTCATCAAAGTTCTCAAATTCAGGTTCATTGTCATGGGTGATTCTGGAGGGAACAATGTCATGCTCAGGAATGTTGGCAGCATTTTGTAAATGTGTTAAGGTTGCCATATGAGATGTGAGAACTTCTCTTTTCTGTTCAACAGCTTGCATGTCAGAAGCGTGAGGTGCTTTACCAAGTCGACGGACTTTGTCTCATAATTGAATACTGGTGCAGATCAATGAGGGATTGTGATACATCAATCTTGGTAGGAAGTATGACCCACTGCATTTGTTCAAAAACAATAGCGAAATCAATGCACTGCTCAACTGCCAATTGAATGAGTGTTGATGCTGTTGTTTTTTTTTTTTTTTTTTTTTTTTTTTTTTAATTCAACAATTTATAATGTGGTGCGTGGTCACAGTCCACAGCAGGGTACAAACAGAGTACACTATGGGTATGTACGCAAGATTAGAGGGATGTTGCTGCCCTGATGCAGCTCGGTAGAGCAGTGAGGACCACACGCCCAGCACAACCGGGTGCCTCCCCAAACTCCTGAAGAGGGGGACGCCCCCCCGACTCAGGCACCCACAGGTGCCATCCACCCCTCTGCAAGCTCCCCCGGGCCCCGCCAACCGAAATTGGAGGTTCCTTCTACAGTTACACCCTGCTCCCTGGCAGCTCAGCCAACATCCCCATCCCAGATGCCAAAGTCATCCCCCGAAGGGGCCCCCTTTATAAGACTAAACGGACTCAGGGTTTCCCCCATACTGATAACCTCAGCATCCAGGGCAGCAGCACTGCCCTTGCCCCCAGATAGGAGAAAGGCTGCCCCGCATCAGGCAGGCCTGCAGAGCCATGGAGAGGCTTCACAGCTCCCACGTGGCGAGAGAGAAGGGGGGTGACCACCTCTCGAACAGGAGATGGGGGTCATATGACCAGCGCAGCCCACCTATCCCGGTCCCACTCAGAGAGTGGGGTGGTGAAGGACCCTAAACAGGGGTTGTTCATCACAAGTGAGGCAAGCTCCTCGATGGATCGAGGTTCCTGCCAGTGTTTGGGGTGATCCACCCTGGGGCAGATGTGCAAGACATGCGAGCGTGATTGCACGGGCTCGGCCAGAACACAGTCATAGGCCACAGGGCCCTTGATGTGGAAATTGAGGCGATACTCCCCTAGAGGAGCGTGACCCGTGAGCAGTCTCATGAACCACGAGCAGGTCGATGCATTCGATCCGACACACTGAAGCCACGGACCTTCCTTGTGGGAGGACAGGGCGGCGATTTTGCCATTGCTCCCTTTAAGAGGGAGGAACTGGCGGCCAATAAATGAGGGGTTCTTGACCTCCTCAATCCACACTCGTGAGGCCCTTGCATCGATGTCCTGCAAAAGCCAATCGATGGATGTGCGGAGGGCGAAGCCTCTGCTGATCCATAGAGATGTCGATAAGACATGTGCAGCATGCTGTGCTTTCCACTCGAACCTTGAGGGGGTGTGCCACAGCGTGAGGGTGCGGTCAGCCACCCCCTGAAACCAGGGATGGAGGGCCTTGCTAGCATCCAGGGAGAATACCTGCCCTGAATGTGGAGAGGTGTCCAGTAGGGTGTCAATAGCCAGACTGGAGTCAGAAAATACCTCTAGATGGCCGCGCCCTCTGCTGACCACAGCGGACATGCCCAGTTGTATGGCGAAGCGCTCAGCTTCGGGCGTCATGTGCCTACCCACAGCTGATGTAATCCTGTGCGCCAAGCACCCATCCTTGAAGAGGAGAATGCCTACCGCCACTTGTAACTTGGTATCCATGGGCACAGAGGCATCCACGGCCACAACGATGCAGTTCGGGTCTTCCTGGGCCGAAGCCCAGGCTCCTTCCAGCCTGCGTAGGTAAGCCTGGATCTGAGCTGGCTCCTTGGACCCAACTCGATGGCGGCTGATGCAGTCCTGAAACAAGTCCAGGACCCTATTCCCAGGGGCCGACTCTGGGCCAAAAGGCTCAAACTCATCCGCCTGGGCGGCATTTGCGGTCATGGCCATTGAGGGGGAGGGGCCCCCCATTCCAGCCACAGCCTGGTCTCCTAAGTTGCTAAGCGCCAGCCTGTGGACTAGTGCCTTGCCGCTCAGTGGCCCCCCTAGGACAGAACGAAGGGGGTGTGTAGGGGTGAGAAGAGGGACATGGAGTGACCCTCTGTCTACTAAGCGTTTGAGGAGGAGGTGCATGGGAAGCAGCCCCGCTGCAGTGGTCACCCCCCTGGATGGGGTGGTGCTGAACACACCCATGATCCAGCGTGCAGCTTTCGCTTGCACCTTGGACATGGCATTGACCATGGCTTTAGTCCGACTGCCCGGGTAAAACCACAACCTAGCGCCGTACATCATCACAGGGACGACGCAGGTGCGGTATAGGAGGCGCCTCTGAAGGGGGGTGAGACCCCTGCCTGAGTTGTCCAGCATGCCCATCGCTGCCATGGTGGTGACTGCTCTGGTAGTAAAGAATCTCACATGCTCCTTAAATAGGAGCTTGCAGTCAAATTGAAACCCCAGGTACCTCCAGTGGACCTTAGGACATAGGGGAGAGGGTCCAGTGTATGGCTCGAATCCCAAGTCGATGGACAGCGGGGTAAAGCTTGCGGCCCGTGAAAAGTGGAAGATCTCTGACTTGTCATGTTCAAGGACAAGACTGAGGGATTGAAACGTCTAGTACATCCAGACATAGGCCTGAGTAAGGGGGAGGAGATTATCCTCCGCCATGGAGGAGCAGGCGATAATGGTACCATCATCGACATAAGACATGAGGTCAACCTTCTGGCCAACGTCGTGCAGCCTGAACAGCTTCATGACCGGCGCTAAATACAGCGCCGATAGGATGGGGGACAAGGCAGAGCCTTGCCCCACCCCAACGTCAGTGGCATATTGCCCTGATCTGAAGGAGCCCTAGGAGTAGGTCATTTTGCAACCCACTAGGTAAGACTTAAAGAACTCACCGATGCACAGCGGGAACCCCAAGCATCGGACAATTTCCAGCAAAACTGAATGGTTCAGGGAGGGGAAGAATTGAGCGATGTCAAAGGTGACAATGCTCGTGATGAGACCTTTGGCCCACCCAGCTCGTACCAGGTGGGTAAGGTAAACACCAGCATCCTCAGTGGAACGCTGGACGACACCTCCAAACTGATTTGGATCGAAGACGTCGTGAGCAACGCCATCAAATTGCAGCCTTCTGGCTGTGTTGATGCTGTGACCATTCCCATTCCTGATGCCAGTTGTGATCCCTGAGTGGCATACATATTTATTACCCTGACATCTGTTAGCCTTAGCATTTCTGCTGTGGTGACTTCATCCTTTCATCGTTCGACTGCCTGTTGACTGAAAGCTGCTGTCGGTTTTGCATGGTGCTTGCCGAGCTGTGTGGATATCTCAAGGGCTTCTTGAGATTTTGAACACAGTGTGACTGTCATGCTGAGCATTTTCTTGTGATTTGAATCTGTAGCATGATCATCAAGCATTTCAGCCCAATGTGGCAACGTTGCTGTTCTGACTGTTGGGGAAATGGAATTCAGTGATGACCACAAAGACTCAAGTATTTCCCCTGCTACAATGCCAGACCCTGGAATGAAAGATGGAGCATAGCCAAAAAAGCATTCATCCTTGTGGCCATGAACATGCAAAAGCCCAATGGCCTGGTCAATGCTCAAGCCAGCTGGCAGATGTGCACCAATATGCTTCTGAACGTGGATGATGTATTGGCAGACAATGTTGTAAATGAGCATCACTCCCTGTTTATGGTCAACCCTGGTGGTTTTCAGGGCTTGGAGGAAAGCAAAGTCAACATTCTTTTGCTGTTCTCCCCCTAAGTCTACCAGTGCATTGGGTGCATAACAGCCATGCCATGCGCATGCAATGGGTGCTACTCCAGTCCTATCACATGCCTTCGATGCCAAAAAAGCATTTGCAATGGCTCGGAATTTATTTTCACATGGAGCCTTCTAAAAACCCATGTATCCCAATCAGAATGAGCATTGGGAGCAGCACCAGCAGCAGTTATGGTGATATGTCCACTACATGCTTTAAGGTTTGGAGCACATTCCCACTCGTATTGAGACATTATGACACACACTCCGAATCACTACGAACGCCACAAAATTGACTTTGAACCATTTTTGCACGATTTTGCACTATTTTGGACTATTTCAAACTACTTCAAACTATTTCATGACATTTCGCAACACTTCAAATGACTTCACAGCACTTCAAATGACTTTGGCCACTGTATAGTTGTCTTAAAACACTTTCGATACACGATGCTCAACCGGAGTGAACTATTTAGTCGCATATCAAGCACTACCAGACACGAGGAGAGATTACAAGAGACTTAGGATATGATAAGTGCAGATTTTTGTTTCATTGATATATCAAAGCAATAGAACAAGAACTCTTACTATATTGGGAGAATGTAGGTTTTACTTATTATTATCTTTCATTTTGTTTCATGTTTTACAATACCTTTATTTGCTGTGCACATTGCCTCATGTTCTACAATGGTTATTATTTCCTTTTTAGTACTATTCCTTCAGATTGTATATAGACTTGTATTAGTTAGAGTAACAACATAACGAAGCAACAGGGGGAACAGCACAAGTTACCCTCATACTTATCATCTGACTTAAGAGCCATTCTCTTGAGTCTTAGTTCGCATCGTATCTCTAAGTTCTGCGAAATATCATGAACTTCATCAAAACTATCATATTCGCTCTCCGTTTTATTGCCCATCGCCTATCGCCATTTGACAAACACTTCACATTCATTAAACTTGCCCTTCGATATACTTCGAACCTATTTCATATGTCTTCGAACCTCTTCAAACTTCTTTGGGCCTACTTCGAACTATTTCACACAACTTCGAACCTCTTTTGAACTGTTTCGAACAACTTTGTATGCTCTTACAGATTATTCAAACCATCCCTTATTATTTCACATCGCTAAACACATCGTATTGGTCTCAGCAGTGATATTTAGTACCAACTCACACCCTTCCACTGACTCGTGTTATACCATCCAAAGCCATTTAGTAGGTTTTGTTTGGGTTTCTGGGTTGAGTATCATCAATGGCATCGGTCACCATGAAGTAAAGTGTACCTACCGTGAATTGTTTGATGGCAGCTTGCAGGAATTGCTCATATTCAGCCTGATTTGGGGCCATCCCAGCTCCATCCCATAGCCATACATTAGCATTGGAGTTTTTCTGCCAGACATGGTCAGCTTTGAAATTGCTGTCGGCCATGAATATGTGTTACAAACAAATCTGAGAGCCATAGTATCATTTCAGATGCAACTTGTACAATCAAGGTGTATAGTCACCCACCAGTTCACATCATCCTTCCAATTTTCTGGTATATTTATGCCTGCTTGAGGACAGGCTGGACAGTAATTGGCAAGTGATCCTGGTTCAGGATTCAACAAATCTTTTTGATTGTGTCCATATCCTGCCCACTTCAATCTTTTCATCCAATGCCATAAGCAGGACATGCGCCGAAGCTCATGGTAGAGGTTGACCACTTTGGCAGGCCTCATCAGCAATGTTATGTGCCAAATCAGCTGGTAAAACTGATAGGCCAATGTCTTTAATTCCAGATTACAGAGCCAAAAATGGTCTAGAACCTGCACAGTAAAAAGAGTGCATATTGTGGTGAAGCTGGTGGGGAGCAAGTTACTGGTTACTAGGTCTAAGGGAATTTGGTGTTCTCCTTGACACCGGCAGGTAACCATTGCTAAATGATGTATTCCATTTGTATGCACCACATGGATATAGCTGTTGTTTAAGGCATCGGCATTCGGCAGTGTGGTGGTCAGCTCAGGATCGGCAGTGGCTAGTATGGTTGTTGCATGGGCATTGGTCCTCATGCATCATTCAGGCAAATATGGTTGAAACGCATGGATGTCTTCATCAGCATGTTCAACTTCATGTTCATCATCACCATCAAAGAAGTCTTGTAAGCTGTCATTGACATCATTATTGCTCTTTTCTTGAAGCCAAAAGGCATCAAGGTGATCAAAAAATGCTGCATTGGCCCCAGTCTCATCGTCTGCTGTACTCTGTGTCATTCCCGATGCGAACTCATGATGTTGAGCCATTGCCATTGCCAGTGCTGTGGCCGTTGCCAAGTAATCATTGGCTGACTCTGCCTTGGTTTTATCTTTCATCTCTTCAAATGTCTCCAGATATTTCATTTGAAAGTTAACAGCATTGCAAATCGGCTGATCTGTTTGGTGCTGGACCAAAAGGTATGTGCCAACCTCCCATAGCTCAGTGTGGCAGAAGTGTGTGCCAGTCCAGCATTCAATGCAATGGAAGGGGTTCTGCCAGTGTGTTATGTGCATACATGTCTGGTGAACAATCAACACATCTCCAAATTGCCCATTTATTCAGTTGACAGTGGTTGCAAACTTGTTTGTTGATGGACCATGCCTGCCAAGCCAGGGATGCTTGCAGCAATTCATCCACTCATCCCACATACTGCAATACATAGTCCTTCTGTCTTTATCGGTTGTATATGAGCCTCAATAAGTCAATCCGTGTCAGAAACTGACCATGCCGATTCATGGCTGAACCGGCTCATCAGCCACCTGAGGTTCTTGCATATCCCATTCTGGAGCAAGACCTGGATTGTTGTGGATACCAGCTGAACTCGATTCACCATGTTCTTCCATAACCAGAGGCAAGGGAACCTTGATACACCTTGTTTTTGGTCCATGTCTCATGTTGACCTCAACTCCTACATGTGTAACAGTATTGACTGCATCATCATGGTCCTCATGCAGCAGTGCATTTTTCTTTGATCTTCTCTTTCTCTTGTAAGGAGCTCTTGTCAGGCTCATGATGATTCGGGGGAATTGATTGCAGTGATGGACTATTTATTGTACTATTGGCCTCATGTGATCCTCATGTTATCCTCATGCCAATAATATGTTGTGCCTGATGACAACAAGAATCATTCTTTCCTCCACATCAATCCCCCTCCAATGCTGCCTCAGCAATCACAGAACCTCGGTGGGGGACAGTATCACAAGGGGAGATATATGGTCGAAGAGTGCAGGATCATCGAGCCTTATAGAGATGCATTCCGATCACAGGAATCCAAAGCTGGCTGGTTGCAAATACTCAAGTGTGACATTTTCCCTGCCATATTCAATTACTGGGTGTCAATTGAGAGGGCCCCAATGGATGAGGAGGAGAGTCACCTATGTGCCAAGGTGAACCATCAACTTGAAGCATGTGAAGGTTATATTTTTGATCACATCACCAAGAACTAACAACCTGGCTTTTGAACAATGGGCGAATAATAAAGGGCTGCTCGTGCAAATCAAACAACTTCAAAGTCAAGCAATCAGAAGCCATCTGGGCCTTCTACCAGGATCGAGTGTTGAAAGAGATCAGAAACCTGCTAGGTATCAAGAATGCCACCACAAGCACACCTGGATGGTTCCAGATGCAACTGCCAGCCATCAAGAGTGTTTTTAACAACATGACTGCAGAGGAAAAGGTAATCCTTGAGATCAAGCAGGATAAAATGATGCAGGAAGGTTATTCCGAGCAGACAAAGCCAAGGTAATTTAATGCCATTGTCACTGCCACTCCCAATGCTGATGGTGACTGACATCTCACAGACTAGCAGAGAAAAACCTGTGTAAGCATGTAGAGGAGAGTGCCCAACAACACTGGTTAGAAATAGGAGTGCTGTCTGTGACATTTACAGCCCATACTGCACCTAATGGTTTGATGGTTGTTGACGCATGAGTAGAATCTTTAGTTGTGATGCCGATGCTGATGCCAATTACAGTCATGACAATGTCACCTCTTTAATGGCTACCCCTGCACGATCATTTCTGGACACCTATCATGATCATATCACAGAGCTCAAGCAGAACCTCATGAGTTATGTCAAGGTGTTATGTACATCAGACGTTGCCTCAAGGTCGGCAATGCAACCTAACACCACCACACCACAAACCCGGCTTCTGATGACTCAGGATGGGTTCCCCATCCTGCCCACACCATGAAAAGGATCACAATACAAGAAAAAAGAGCTGGAGCAATGGTTTATGTTGTATGTTGGGCAGCATTACAGTATGACAACTTCTCATGCTACAAACCATTACTTATCTCCATGCAGAACTAGCCAACAATGGTTGTAGTCGCCATATCCAACTCAAAGCAATTGCTGACCAAACCTCTTTATTCATCAATCCTGAATATCTCCCAGGAAGGTTCAAATTCAGAGACCCATGGATCATGCACAAGAGCATCATAGAAGACTTCTTTGACCATGTTCTGCAGCATCAAACAGCACAGGGCCCTGAAAGAGCATTCAGGTTCAAAGGAATCAAAGCAAGTGATGGGAGTGTATCTCCTGCACACTATCCTCATAATTTAAATAACCCTCCACCTTCCTGATGCATTTCCAAATGCAGTGGACGATGGAGTGGTGATGCAATACCCAATGCCGAGTACATCATGGGCGCCGGCCTGCATCCCAATGTCAATGCCATTCCTGATGCCGATGCTGATGCTGAGCCCCAAGGTCAATCAAGAAGCAGAAAAAGGGTGAAAGCGAAACAACAGCGAAAATTGAGAGCAGAACAGGCACCCATCTCTGAACCCCCCGATTTCTTGCAACTCATGGATCCAGCTCAGTTGAGCTATGTGCAAGTCAATCAAACAACAATGGACATACTCTGCACAGCCAATGTGACTCGACCACAGCCAATTAATGGTCCAAGTGATGGTGAACCAGAGTATGTCATTCCTCAACACATTTATGAGAAGTCCATCACACCCATATCACCTTTAAATGATGATGTAAATGATGCCCCATGCCCACTTGATCCATCACTGTTGGAAGGCAACACCACATCAACTCAAGAAAGATTGAACCAACCTAAACCTCGCTGCCTGTCTGGGTGAACTCGGACAGAGGATTCTATTGCAAGGGCAAGGGCGAAGGCATTAAAACTGTCAACAGTGGGATTGGCATCAGGATCAGCAATGGTAGGATCGGCAGACAGAGAACCGGCAGTAGTAGGATTGGCAGACAGAGAATCAGCAGCGGTAGGATCAGCAGACAGAGAATCAGCAGTGGTAGGATCATTTGGTGATTGCCAGACTCCACCTGTGAAGAATACATTGCAACAGATGACCCCCCCATCATCTCAAAGCAAGCATCAGGGACAGACATCAGCCTGACGTGCCCACAGAACAGCTAATCACCTTGCTCAGCAAGAAGCTGTCTCTATGCAGGTTGTTGGGAGAAGAAGAGCAAACTTTGCACAGTAAATTTACTATATGTGTCTCAGTAGAAGACAAAGATTGACAATAGTAAGATTTGCAGAAGGAATCAAGTGCTAGAGAGTATCTGTGCTCAGGTCCTGGGTGGTCCTGTCGAGAATGGTGTGATGGAATGTGAAATTCTCTCAGCATCTTCATATGTGGGTGAGGCGGTGTTAGAGTGACACCCACTAATCTGCTAGCTGGACTGTGTGGGCTCTCCTACAAGAAGGCAGCGGTGCACGCACGTGTGATGGGGGGCTTTGATGGATTTGATGCAAGGGGTTAAAAATAGAACAGTTGGCTGAATTAGGCTTTTCACCACTATTGTGGATGGAATACCTAAGAGAACTCAACTGAGGTCTCCTAGTATTTATTTTAGGATTATATACTATGTTACATATATTGTAGTATGTTATTATGAATGCGTGCACACATGTGCATACATATTGATGTGTGTAAATATAAAATTCCCATGCTGACAAATAATGTGTATGTAGGTGTTTTGTACCATATTTTGGTGAAATAAAATAAAATAAAATAAAATAAAAATAGTACTATGTAATAGGCATGTTAGAAGACTGTTTCCTAACATTACCCCCCTTTTATGCCTCGACTTCCAGGTGAGAAAATATTGCATCTGTCCCCTCTGTGAAATTCTGGTAAGGCCAGAAATTCATCCCCTCATACACCATTCTAGCAATGCGACGTGGAGCATTTGGATTATGTTTAAAGAATTGGGCGATTGCTTTACATGCTCACTTACAATTCTCTTCTGGCTCCCATAAGTTATTTTCATCAGTGTAGTTCTTCCACTTGATTAAGAACTCCAATTTATTTCATTGAAGATGAGAGTCCAAAACCTCTTCCACAATATATTCTGGAGCACCTTCTACCATTATTGAAGGCTGTGGAGTAGTTTGTTGACCAGGAATAGTGGGTGGGTGGTAAGGGCATAAACGGGAAATGTTTGTTAATTTCAGGATCCATCTTGAATGACTGAGGTAATTTTAACACTACCGCATTGGGTGAAATTATTTTAGAAATTGGATATGGGCCAACTTGCTTCTCCATAAGCTTTCTTGAAGGTCATGGAATATTTAGATCCTTGGTACTTAGCCATACCAAGTCACCAACTTTGTACTCTGGAGCAACAGCTCGAGTACAATCTGTGTGTTGCATCATATCATCACATGCTTTCATCAACGCTGCCTCTGCTTCCTCCTGCACCTTTCGAATTTTTGACACAAAGTCCTCCACTGATTGTACCTTGACTTCCATTCAAGGTTCTACTCCCATTCTGGGATGATAACCATAATTAGCGAAGAAGAGTGACATGCGAGTAGCTAAATGGAATTTATTATTGTGAGAAAATTTGGCAATTGCCAACCATTCAGGCCAGTCAGTTTGTTGATGATTGACAAACATGCATAGGTACTGCTCCAACTCCTGATTCATTCTCTCTGTCTGCCTATCAGTTTGTGGGTGATATGCCATAGATAATTTGGTTTGAATCCCCAATATGTTATTTAACTCTCGCATAAATGCAGAAGCAAATTGTGATCCATGATCGGAGATAACCATATCAGGTAATCCATGTAACTGCCATACCTGATTTAGATAGAGGCATGCCAAGCCCAACGATGAGGTTTCTGCAGTAGTAGGAATGATATGGACTTCCTTTGTGAAGCGGTTGCATACTACAAATATTGCATCGTATCCTTGAGGTTCAGGTAATCCTGTGATAAAATCCACAGATATGTGTCGCCATGGCGCTTTAGGTATAGGATTTGGCATTAATTTCCCAGCAGGCTTTTCTGGAAATTTCTTCCCCCTCATGCACATGTCACACCCATCCACATACCCCAACACATACTTTGAAATTCCGGGCCACCAATAATTTCTCATTACCAATTCCAAAGTCTTCCACCTTCCTGGATGTCCAGCAGCTGGCATGTTATGATGTAACCATACAATCTCCCTTCATAAATCTTAATCCTTCGGTACATACACCTTTTCTCTGAACAACACTCACCCTTGTTCGTCAACCCATTCATCTCCTTTAATATTACCTGTCTTCTCTCCCCTCAAAGCTTTCACAGCTTCCACCACTTCATCGTCCATCTCTGAACATTGCCTAATTTTAGACAACATTTCCATCTCTGAGCTATCCACCAATAAATGCCCTTGACGCATAGCGCAAATACAAAAGTATTCAGGTTTGAGTAGGGTAGTATTTTTATTGTCCTCCTCCACTGCCCTTTTATGATCTGTACATCTGGATAATGCATCTGCTTTCCTCATCAAGTTTCCCACTTTGTGAACCAGGTGAAAATTAAAGCGTGATAGGAATCCTGCCCAACATGCTTGTCAACAGTTAAGCTTTTTAGTGGACATGAAGTACTGCAGATTTTGATGGTCTGTCCAGATTTCGATCTGATGTGTACATCCCTCCAAATAATGTCTCCATGCTTCCAATGCTCATATTATTCCCAACATCTCTTTATCATGCACATCATAATTCTGCTTCACATCATTCAACCCTCGAGACAAATATGCACAAGGATGCCATTTGTCATCTTCACATAGCATTGATAATACTACTCCAGTAGCAAAGTCTGATGCATCTGATTCCACTCATAAGGGACGTGTGAAATCTACTGGGACCAATACTGGCTCTTCCACAAACTTCCTCTTCAACTCCTCAAATGCTGTCTGCTGTTGTTCTCCCCATCTCCACACTGCTCCCTTTTGCATAAGGTTGTGTAATGGTGCAGCAATTTTGGAAAAATTATGAACAAAGCAATGATAAAAATTGGTGAGTCCCAAGGAAGGCTGAACTTCCTTGATACGGGTAGGCATGGGCCAATCAACAATTACCTGTACCTTGATAGGATCCATCTTGATTCCATCAGGACCAATCTTTAATCCCAAGAACTCGATCTTGCTTGCTCCAAATACACACTTCTCTGGTTTAACAAATAAATCATTCTCTGCCAATCTCTTCAACACCTCCTGCACTATCGCCTCATGATTTTCTTCATTCTCCATGAATATAAAAATATCATCAATGAATATTATTACCACACCTTTGTCTATCACATCCTTGAAAATGTCGTTCATCATGTTTTGGAAAGTTGGGGGACTATTGGTCATCCCAAAAAACATGACTAGTGGCTCGAAGGATCCTCAATGTGTGGCAAATGCTGCTTTCCACTCATCTCCTTTCTTTATTCATACATTGTTGTACCCCCAGCATAAATCCAATTTTGTAAAGACCTTGGCCTTTCCCACTTTGTCAATTATCTCTGAGATCAATGGCAAAGGGTATGCGTTCTTCACTGTCCACTCATTCAAATACCTGTGATCTGTACACATCCTCTTCCTCTGATCTTTTTTTGGTACAAAGAATACTGGTGATGTCTGTGGTGATTTCAAAGGCCGTATGTATCCTTTGCACAACTGTTCATTAAGGAATGCATCCACTTCTTCTTGTTCCTTTGGAGATAATGGGTAGACTTTTGACTTCTTCAGCACAAATCCCGGCTTCATCTCAATAGCATGATCCCATGGCTTTAACACTGGCATCCGCTCCAATTCCTTCTTCTGAAAAACTGACAAATATTTATGGTAGGCCTTTGGCACCCACTCCTCCACTGGCTTCTCCACTTTCTCCACATTTTTATCCCATGACTGCCCTCCACGAATTTCCCTAAAGGTCTGCTTCTGTTCTTCCTTACTAGTCATAATTGGAACTTCCCCATTTGGCATATCCTCACCCTCCACTTCCTCCATCATAACAGAATACTTCCTCGGACATTCTTTCTCTTTCTCTTCCTTCTTCTCCTTTTTCACTTTTCTCCCATACACATTACATTCTTTAGGACAACGAGTCATGTGTACCTTCCCAGTTTTCCAATCAATTTCCGGGTTATGTTTACATAACCACAGGCATCCAATTATCAGATTGGTTTTCCCAAGGTCACACACCTCAAATATCGCTCGTTCCTGATGATCCTGATACTTCAATATCATCGTCACCTCCTCTTTAATAGTTCCTCCATGATTGATCGTACCATCAATATTGTACACCATTATAGGTTGTGGCAGTTTACGCATGCGAATACCATTTCCAGTAATTAGGGATTGATTAATAAATAATCCGGTAGCACCACTGTCAAGCAATGCCTCCACATTAATTGCTGCATGCGTGTCCACTGTCTTCAATCCTACTGTCAAGCTGATTTCAGGTTCTATGCACACTGAGCGAATAAAGAATTTAGGGGTCTTGGGAAATAAGGCTGAGCATTTTTCTTTGTCGGATAAATGATGATGGTCGTACTCTTCAATTTCTCTTTCGGGTTCACTCTGGGTTTCCTCAGATACTAATACATTATATTGATTCTGGGTCACCAATGTGAAAACCTTCACTGGGACTCTTCCACAAAATCCTTCTGCTTATCTTCCTCCAAATTTACTTCCTCGATTGTTGCTTCCCTAATCTTCCTTTTCTGCCTACAATTTCGACCCATATGCCCTAATTGCCCCCAATTAAAACATTTAACTGGAGCTCATCTCCCTACTCGATCAACATCCATTGCATCTGTCGATGCTGCTGACTCCTTAACAATAGGTGTCACTGCCATGGCTGTGGCTGTGCCCTCGGAGTTTGTACCTGAGGTGTCCTTCCTTTCTCAGACTTTCCTCCTGATGACTTTCCAAATCTGGAATTTCCATACATCAATTTCAATTCTGCCTGTTCCTGTCGATATTGCTGATCAAGATGCATTGCCCAATTATACCACTCATCCAACCTCTCTGGCATAGAAGGTAGTCAATAGATTGACTTGAATAATGAGGGATTTAATCCTGCCTTCCAATATTCTACCAATGCTGCTTCTCCCATATCAGTCCATGATGCTTCTGCTTTGAACTGCAAAATAAATTCATCTGCAGTCAGAGAACCTTGGCACATGGTTTTTAATTTTGCATTCGCTGTAGCCTTTGGGTTAGGGTCTCCAAACTGTGCCTCCAATCTCTCCAAAAATTCCCTGAAGGGTGCAAATGGTTTATATCCCGCAGCAATTTGATTAATGGCTTCATTTCTCCAGAACTGTGGTTTTCCTCCCTGGATGTATGAGAGAGCAAACATAATTCTAGACTCAGTTGTACGAAATTCGGGCTTTCTCCCATGAATATACAAGACTATAGAGAAGGATTTTGTGTTCTCCATGGTACCATCAAATATTTGCGGAGGTGCATATTTAGGTAAATGCATTTTTCCACTCTCAGATCTCTCCTCTGCATGCTCACCCTCCTGAGACATCCACTCCACCATCTCCTCCATCTCATCATCTGTATCTTCCACTGTCTCTGCATTCATTTGTGCTTGTTTGGGCTGGGAGGCTGCTAATACTGACACTAATTGGGACATTTGTGCTGTTAGAGCATCAATTTTGGCTTCAAGAATGGGCATGGGAACAGGATTGTGTCCAGGATTCGAAGCTGCTTGTTCTGTCATGATGACATAATCTGCAATGAGTCACTTCTTCGGCTGTGTAGAGATTTGGCTGTAGAATTTTTTTGCAAAATTTTGAGTCACATGACCTGGCTATTTTTGGTACCAAACATGGCAAAACATGTGATTTTGGCTATTGGGCACTTCGGATCAATAACCCTTCCAACAGTGCCTGATCTTGGGGCTATTACTGAATTTGGCTAGTAACTACCTAAAATAGTTGTCCAAATTGAGTAATGGAAATCTCGGCTAAACCAGATCCAATCGGTTGTCTGGTTGCAGCTGTCCTAATGATGAGCGCTGCCTTTCAATCACTGGCCATTGCAATGTAAGGCAAGGCCTGGCGTCAGCTTACAAAAGCAAGGTAAATACATATATACAATTAATTCCGGCTCTTGCTGAAATGATGCATAAGCGGATGTGGCATGCTGAGACAAATGACGTATGCGCGTGTAAGAGAAGGCGCACTGATAGGGTAGTTAAGTTCTTCTGTTAAGGCGACACCCACTAATCTGCTAGCTGGACTGTGCAGGTTCTCCTACAAGAAGGTGGCAGCATGTGCATGCATGATGGGGGGTTTGATGGATTTGATGCGAGGGGTTATTTTTACAATAGTTGGCTGAATTAGGCTTTTTGCACCACTATTGTGGATGGAATACCTAAGAGAACTCAACTGAGGTCTCCTAGTATTTATTTTAGGATTATATACTATGTTACATATATTGTAGTATGTTGTTACAGATGCGCACACACATGCGCATACATGCGTGTACATATTGATGCATGTAAATAGAAAATTCCCATGCTGACAAATAATGTGTATATAGGCATTTTGTAGCGTATTTTGGTGAAATAAAATCAAATAAAATAAAATAAAATAAAAATAGTATTATGTAATAGGCATGTTAGGAGACTGTTTCCTAACAGGTGGGGGGCCGGATGACAGGTCTGCCTGAAAAATGTTCAGGTGAGTAGGTGGCATCGGCCACGAGTTAGCATCGGCCAACAGGATGACATCTCTGGGGAGTATCTATGTTCAATGGACTTCCCTCAGCATCTTCATATGCGGTGAGGTGGTGGGCCGGGTGATAGGTCTGCCTAAAAATGTTCAGGTGAGTATACCTGCTGAGGTCCTGATTCAATATGGTGTCTCCCGCTCATCACGTGGATCACATGCATGGCATCAATCTGGGCTGTGTAATGCCAATCTTGATCCTGATCCTGGTAAGGCCACTGCCGCTGCCATCCCTGTTGCCATTGCTGCTGCCTGAAACTATTTCATAGGCTACTGATGTTTGTATTAAATGTATTACTTTTCAGTCTAGCAACCATCGTAATAGTGTATTCATTTGTTACTATAGTAGGTACCCGTATATAGATTAGAGTGTTCAACAGTGTCCACCAAACCCGTATCATTCGATGCACTGTATATGTTCAATAGACCATATCGTTCGATATATTGTACCTTACCTATGTGCTATGACATTATTTTTCACAAAATATTTATGGTCAAGGTCATGGTCATACTCAAAGTCATGGTGCCAAAGTCATGGTCATGGTCAAGGTCATGATACATGTTCATGTAATGTTTACAGTTGTTGTCTAAGTTTTTGCTAATGGCAACCATGGACTCATCAAATTGCTTGGATCTACCTCCCATTATTCACCCCACCCAATGCCTGGAGCCGCTACCTGAGAACCAAACTCTCAAACAATGGGGCTTATATCTGACTACACTACATCCAATTTGGATATTTTGTGCTTGGCACTACAGTATTATAAATTCTCGAGACAATTCAGAAAGTATGGCTACCTCATCCAACTTAAATTTCATTCATTTAGCTCTTCTTTATCTGCTCTTAATACCCAACTTCAACATTCATTTTCATCAAGTATACTCTATGCAATGGACCTTTCGCATCTGACTCCCGAGCAGATTTCTCAACTACGAGCATTACTTCTTCCAGAAACTCCTTCTCCTGCTTCCTCCAGCACTGATGTGACTTCTGCTCCATCTCCATTCTCCTCATCACTACCTCCTCCAACACAGGCTCCTGCAACAGTACCACAGCAGCAGTCTGTTCATTTTCTGGATTCAGGCTCATTAATGACTCAAACAGCTGCAGCAACTATATCCCACCCAATTACACAGTTATATCAGAGTGGTCAACATTCTGCATCTGGACATCCCTCTTCAGGTCACCCGAGTGCACCATCCTTGTTCCAGCCATTCCTTGGAATCAGTAGTCTTGGAATTGGTCTTGCTGCAGGACATGCCAACCAGGCCTGGTGATAGGTCCACTGCACATGCTAAGGTCTGGAGAAGCTTTTCACTTGTATTGACACATTATGACATGTACTCCAAATCACTACGAATGCCACCAAATCGACTTCGAACACTTTTTGATTTATTTCACACTATTTTGGATGACTTCAAACTACTTTGAACCATTTCACAACATTTCGCAACACTTCGAATGACTTCAGCTGCCATATACCTGTCTTAAAACACTTTTGATGCACACTGCACATTCGGAACAAACTATTCGTCGCATATCAAGCACTACTGGACATGAGGAGAAACTACAAGAGACTTAGAATGTGTGTTTTTATGTTTCAACGATCTATTAAAACAACAAGAGAAGTACTCTTACTATATGCCAACACCGAACAGTTGTCAAGGCTTGCACTGACAACAACATAAAACTTGAATTCAAAGTGCATCACATGAAATTAGTGCGTATATCTTCCTGTGTTTTCAGTCACTATGCTCAGATGTGCACAGATCACATCGCGAGCTGCCCAAGCTCGTGGCTTCCTCAAAACAATTGCTAGGCCCCTTGTTGAATCTCTATATGGACTTGAGAGCAAGATCAGCAAGCGCATCAACTGGGACATGTTTGAGGATCTCCTCCAATGCTTCAGTTTTGTATACAAGGTCTGAACCTGTTCTTTTACCCATTCGGAACTGTTCCTGTCTCATCAGTGATAACAAGGATCCTACAGAATGAACTGGGTTGTACCAACACCCCATTCTCCAGGCAGTAATAAACAAGGCATGGTTCCAAAACAAGACCGATGATGGGGCTACTCATCCTGAATATTCCAGTGGAGGGATCTTGATCATTTCTATCACCCTCATTTTAACAGTGGTGTGTAATCTCGAATATGTGGTCCAAACCCTGGATAACCTCTTGCCAGGTTGAGTGTTGTCTTGACGAGTAGGTGACTGGAGCACGTGAGGATGTGGCGTTCTCATCGGCAACCTTCAAAGCCAAATTTGACCGCCATCTAGCAAGGCTCCATTGATGATACTCAACCCGGAAACCCAAACAAAACCTACTAAATGGCTTTGGATGGTATAATACGAGTCAGAGGAAGGGTGCGAGGTGGTCCTAAATATCACTGCTGAGACCAAAACAATGTGTTTAGCGACACAAAATAATAAGTGATGGTTTGAATAATCTGTAAGAGCGTACAAGATCGTTCGAAAGAGTTTGAAAGAGGTTCGAAGATGTGCGAAATAGGTTCGAAAAAGGTTCGAAGAGGTTCGAAGTCGTGCGAAGTAGTCCGAAGAAGTTCGAATAAGTTCGAAGAGGTTTGAGGTATATCGAAGAGCAAGTTTAACAAATGTGAAGTGTTTGTCGAATGGCAGCAGGCAATGGGCGATAAAACGGAGAGCGAATACGATAGTTTCGAAACAGTTCATGATATTTCACAGAACTTAGAGATGTGATGCCAAGATAAGACTAAAGAGAACGATTCTTAAATCTGACGATAGCGAGAGGGTAACTTGTGCTGTTCCCCCATTGTTCTTCTGTTTTTTTTATTCTAACTAATACAAGTCTATATACAATCTGAAGGAATAGTACTAAAAAGGAAATAATAACAATTGTAGAACATGAGGCAATGTGCACAGCAAATAAAGGTATTCTAAAACATGAAACAAAATGAAAGATGATAATAAGTGAAATGTACATTGTCCAAGTATAGGAAAAGTTCTTGTTCTATTGCTTTAATATATCAATAAAACACAAAAATGCACTTATTGCATTCTAACTCTGTTGTAGTCTCTCCTCGTGTCCGGTAGTGCTCGATATGCAGCAAGTTGGCTTGTTATAAATGTGCAACGTGTATTGAAATTGTTTGAGGACAACTATATGGCAGCCAAAGTTGTTCGAAGTACTGCAAAGTCGTTCGAAGTACTGCAAAGTCATTTGAAGTACTGCAAAGTCATTTGAAGTACTGCAAAGTCATTCGAAGTGTCGCAAAATGGTTCGAAAGCGTTCAAAATAGTTCGAAGTCATCTGAAATAGTGCAAAATAAGTCAAAAATAGTTCAAAGTTGATTTCATAATGTTCGTAGTGGTTCGGAAGGTCTGTCATAGTGTGTCAATACGATTGGAAACTTTTCTCAGACCTTAGAGCACGCAGTGGACCTATCATCCTCCCCCTTACTGAAATCCTGACTGTCCCAGTCAGCCGATCGAAGTCACATGCAGAATGCGTGATCGTGTTGAAAACTTAGCGATGTTCAAAACACTTCTCATTCTTCTTCATCCATCCATCACCTCTATATCATCGCATACTCTAGCTTTCATAATGTCTCTCTTGGCCAAACTAAACATTGACATTATCGAATATTCGAAATCGATGCCTGAGCGCGGTGTCACAGAAGATGTTGACTTCAAAGTCTGGGGGCGGGGTTTTTATGTGAAAATGGTACGTCTCGTCTTCGTTCATTTGTGGTCAATGGTGCTAAAACGTTTTGTATAGGCAGAATATGACGAACTCGCCAAAGATCTTGGCAAAGAGTGCGACACGGCCATTCAAAAGGTCATGGATGAATTTTTCGAGTTGTATAAACTGATGGCATGGTGCGAATGGATTTCATGGGGTGGAGAACTATTATTCGTAGATTTATTGGAGGAGGTAGAGCACGAGAGGAGGGCGGAGGAAGAATGACAAATTCAGGAGGAGCAGGAGAAGGTTCAAAGAGCAAAGGATGTAGCGCAGAAGGCGAAACTCAAGGGTCGAAGGACTGCATTGGCAGAGGCACAAAATGCAGCTCTTGCTGCGTTTCACGGGAAAACGATTTTGAAGGAGGAGTTGTGACAACGAAATATCGAGTTTGAGGTGGAGGCGAGGGCAATCGAGAGGGTGGAGGCTGGCGAAGGTGATGAAGGCGAGGCAGAGGATGAAGATGAGGCCGAAGACGAGCTACCCATGGTGCGGGTGGCAAAGCAAAAGGCAGCGGAGGATGAAGAGGAGGCGGATGAACAGGAAGTCGAGGGGGTAGAAGTGGCAAAGCGGCCAGGACTAGACACGAGCGGACTGCTTGATTTCGAGGGTCCGGTAAGTTTTTTACCTATTTTCGAAGATTTGTCGAAGTTCTAATACTTTCATAGTGCGATAGATGCACTGGGTTCAAGTCCCAGCCATGCTGCATTGTTAAGGAGGGCGCCCCAAAGTGCATGAAGTGTGCCCAGGAGGCGCAGGGCTGTTATTGGGATGGGATGTTGAGACGAGGGCTTCGGAAAGGCGAGGCGAAGAGATTCAGGGGCGCAAAATTGTTTTCAAAAATTGTAGTACATCAAATTCGGGTCGTGGGCCCGTTCGAAAATGTTGAGCCAGTCGCAGGGGCGTTGAGGGCATTGAAAGAAAAGAAAACCTCGTTGAAAGGGAAGGCGAAGGTGAGGGAGGTTCGAACAGTGAAAGAGGTCGATGAAGGACGAAGTGGGGTGGGGCCAGTGTATGGCTTGAATCCTACATCAATGGGAGGAGGCATGAACCTTGGTGCCTGCGAGAAATGGAAAATCTCAGACTTGTCATGTTCGAAAACAAGCCCCAGTGATTGGAATGCCTGGAACATCAAGCCATATGCCCTGGATAGAGGGAAGAGGTTATCCTCTGCTCTGGGAGTATGCACAATGAACATGTCATCATCTATGTACAACATGAGATTGACCTGTTGGCCAACTTCATGCTGCCTAAACAGCTTCATGACAGGTGCTAAGTAGAGTGCTGACAGGACCAGGGAGAGGGCTGAGCCCTGTTTCACCCCCACATCAGCAACATACTGCCCTGATCTGAAGGAGCCCCAAGAGTAGGTTGTCTTGCAATCCACTAGGTAAGATCTGAAGAAATCTCCAATACATGGAGAAAATCCTAGGCAGTTGATGACCTCCAGCAGAACTGCATAGCTCGAGAAGGGGAAGAATTGAGCAATATCGAAAGTGACAACACTCATTGTGAACCCCTTAACCCACCCTGCATGAATGAGGTGAGTGAGGAAGACCCCAGGATCCTCAGTGGAACACTGGGCAACACCTCCAAACTGGTTAGGATCGAAGATGTTGTGGGCTACCCCATCAAATTGCAGCCTTCTGGCCAGCATTTTCTCAAGTAATTTGCCCAGAGTGTTCAACAGCACAATGGGCCTAAATGACTTTGGCGTAGAGTAATTGGGCTTCCCTGGTTTTGGTATGATGACTGACAGGGAAGGGGACTTCAATCTCAGACATTTGAGTTGGGACCCCAAAGGCCCTGATACAAATACCTATGCTGACATCCTGCTGTCAGTAGTGGGATGTGTTGGACTAGTCATCTCTATGCCTGTAGAGGCAGCTCCCACTCACATTTCTCCACAACAAGGGTTTGAGGACACTGTCATCGATCTCATGTTAGTACCAGCAGCCCTGAAGGCCAGAACTCACCACATGGTGAGAACAGAGCTGAGAGGGATGTCTGACCACGTCCCCTTGACCATCACTCTACCTGGCCCCACTTCTGAGGTCCCAGCCACATGCTGGACCATCAAGCCAGGATCTGACAAGGAGGAGGCTTATCTGGCTGACATCTCATTTAAACTTCTCCTCATTGTGGGGTGGGATGGACATATGGAGGGGGACATCGATGAGGTCGTTCAGGCAATCTCCAAAGTGTTCTCTGATGCATGGGCTGCCCACTCCAAGGAAAAGAGCCTCAGTAAACACTCGAAAGGGTGGTGGACCAAGGAATGCAGTGAGAAACTTGCTGTCTATAGGGAGACTCATTGTAAGATAGACTGGCATGATTATCGCCATACCATGAGGGCGGCCAAATGTACCTTCTTTGAGGAACAAATAAAACAAGTCGCATCTGTCAATAGGTGTCACACGCTTGGGATCTTACATCCTGGGTATGCCAATGGAACCTCCCTTCATTTGAAGCCATCTCCTTTAGGGGAGCCCCATGCAATGAACTTGGGGACTTATGCTAGGCATTAGATGGATCATATGATGCAGCTTCAGACCGCCCAGTGGACCTGACCTTCCTCGATGATCTCGACCTCCTCCCCATCAGAAAGTGGGTTCCTTTCTCTCTCCTCGAAATGAGGGAAGCACTATCGGTGTGTGCATCCTCGTCTGCGCCTGGCCCAGACCACGTTACTTGGTCTTTCCTCAAAGTGTGGCTTGCCTCTCCAGAGGTGGGAACACTTATTGTCTACATAGCTAATATGTGCTTTGATGCAGGCCACTGGCCTGCGCATTTTAAGGAGTCCCTGTCGGTCATCATACCGAAACCAGGAAAACCTAACTACTCTATGCCAAAGTCATTCAGGCCTATTGTGCTTTTGAACACCCTAGGCAAACTACTCGAGAAGATGCTGGCCAGGAGGCTGAAATTCAACAAGGTCTCCTATGACATTTTCGATTCTAACCAGTTCGGAGTTGTTGCACAGCATTCCACTGAGGATGTGGGCATATTCCTGACCCACCTTGTTTGGGTGGGGTGGGCCAAGGGACTTACTATGAGTGTTGTCGCCTTCGACATCGCTCAATTCTTCCCCTCCTTGAACCACTCAGTTCTCTTGGAGGTTGTTAACTGCCTGGGATTCCCTCCATGCATTGAAGATTTCTTCAGATCCTATCTAGTAGGTCTCAAGATGACTTACTCCTGGGGCTCCTTCAGATCAGGGCAGCAAGTCGACCTCATGTTGTATGTGGATGATGGCATGTTCATTGCATGCACTCCCAAGGTGGAGGACAACCTCCTCCCTCTATCTAGGGCATATGGCTGGATGTTCCAGGCATTTCAATCACTAGGGCTTGTCCTCGAGCACAATGAGTCTGAAGTTTTCCATTTCTCATGGGCACCGAGGGTCATGCCTCCTCCTATTGACTTGGGTTTTGAGCCATACACTGGCCTTACCTCTCTTTGTCCTAAGGTTCACTGGAGGTACCTAGAATTCTGTTTCGATCGCAAGCTCATGTTCAAGGAGCATGTACAGTTCTTCACTACTAGGGCCATCACAACTGTGAAGGCCATGGGCATGCTCAGCAACTCTGGGAGGGGATTGACCCCTGATCAGTGTCGTCTGCTATATCGCACCTGCATTGTCCCTGTGATGATGTATGGGGCACATTTATGGTACTTCCCTGGTAGCAGGATGAAGTCCATGGTTGCGACCATGTCCAGAGTGCAGGTGAGAGTGGCACACTGGATTATGGGTGCATTCAGCACCACCCCTACAGGTAGGGTGGCTACTGCAGCAGGGCTGCTTCCCATGCACCTCCTCCTCAAACGCCTGGCAGATAGAGGGGCACTACACATTCCACTGCTCACCTCTACACACCCTCTTTGTTCCATCTTGGAGGGGCCCCTGGGGGGCAAGGCACTGGTCCATGGACTGGCACTCAGCAACTGAGGAAATCAGGAAATCACGAGCATGGGGCACCCCTCCCCGTCCCTTGCCACCACCACTATGGGTGCCCAGGCAGACGAGTTCGAGCCTTTTGGCCCAGAATCGGCCTTTGGCAATTGTGTCCTGGACTTGTTTCAGGATTGTGTCATCTGCAATTGAGTGGGCACTATAGAGCCAAAAGCGATTCAGGCATACCTCCGCAGACTAGAAGAAGCTTGGGCCTTGGCCCAGGCTGACCCTGACTGCATTGTTGTAGCTGTGGATGCATCCATGCCCGCAGACACTACACTACAAGCAGTGGCAGGCGTCCTCCTTTTTGAGGATGGGCACCTGGTGCACAGCATTACATTAGCAGTGGGGAGACACACTTTCCCTGAGGCCAAATGTTTTGCCATCCAGATAGGTATGTCTGCTGCCATTAGCAGGAATGAAACTGTCTGGTGGTATTCTCTGACTCCAGTCCAGCTATAGACACCCTACTGGACACCTCCCCTCATTCTGGGCAGATTTTCTCCCTGGACATTAGCAGAGCTCTTCGCCCTTGGTTTGCAGAGGCTGGGGAGCACACACTTATGATGTGGAATACCCCCTCGAGGTTCGAGTGAAGAGGGCAACATCTTGCTCATGTTCTAGCAATGTCCTTGCAGGTGGGCAGGAGCAACCACCCCTGCATGTCCATTGACTAGCTCCTGATGGACATCGATGCCAGGTCCAACAAAGCATGGGCAGAGGAGGCTAAGAACCCTTCATTCATGGGCCACAAGTTCTTGGCCCTCAAGGGCAAAAATAGCAAATTTGCTGCCTCTTCCTCTCGCAAGGGGGGTCCATGGCTACAGATGGTGGGGTCAAGCATCTCAACCTGCGCATGGTTCATGAGACTGCTCATGGGACACACTCCTTTAGGGGAAGTATCACCTACGCTTTCACGTCCCAGGCGCCATTGGCTGCAACTGCATACTTGTGGAACACGTCCAAACATGGGATCACATCTTGCACATCTGCCCTAGGGTAAAGTGCCCTAAATGCACACAGCCTCCTTGATCCATCAAGGAGCTGGAAGCCCTCATGGCTAATAATCCCACATTGAAATCGTTTGCCACCCCACCTTCTGAGTGGGATCTAGGATAGGCAGGCTGTACAGAGCGTATGACCTCCATCTTCTGTTTGAAGGGTGGTTTTTTTTTTTTCAACAATTTATTATGCGGTGCATGCTCACAGGCCATGGCAGAGTACAAACCAAGTATGCTACAGGCATATATGCAAGATTAGAGGGAGACTGCCACCCTGATGCAGCTCTGTCGAGCAGTGAAGACCATGTGCCTAGGCTAAGCCATGGCATCTTTGGCCAGACAAGGAAAAGACAAGTGCCCGAGCACCTCCCCAAACTCCTGATGAGGGGACGCCCCCCTGACCCAGCCACTAGCTGGGGCCACCCACCTTACCATGAGCCCCCTTGGGCCACCTCAGCTAGTCACCAAGGGTGCCCCCAGCATCTTAAGCTGCCCCACCACCACACCCCCCAGGTTGCCCCCAACTAGTTCAGGCAGAGAGTGGTGCCCTTTATGAGCCTAAATGGACTCCCACTGGGCGACCCCAATGGATACTGATGACCCAAGCTCAACAAGAGCCTGGGTTGCCCACACCAATGCCCTCTCCAGTCTAGGCCTCCTTTATGAGGCTAAACAGACTCTAGGTATCACCCTCCTACCGATGACCCAGGAGACCACAGCAGGGTATGCAGTCCTTGCCACCAGAAAAGAACAGGGGCAGCCCATACTGTTACAAGTAGGATTACTAATCTGCTGACTGATGCTTTCTTAGTATATGATTACTCACCAATTCTAGTATGACTAATATTGCTTACTTCGCTTACTGATCTCTTACCAAGCACATTACCAATACTCTTGGCATTAGTCATTAGCAAGTAGTAATCTTAGTAATACTTTGTTATATAAGTAGCTGACTGTGTAGTAGTTATCCCTCAGTCAATTACACTCTTTGACATTGGTGCTTAACTAGCGACTCCTCAGTACACTCAGCTACTTTAGGGTCTTTGTCTCTAGCTCACTACTATTGCATTACCAATCGCTCTCAACACATACTGAGAGCTGACCTGCAGAGATGCAGTAAGGCTTTTGCAGCCCTTGCCAATGGAGAGAAGGGGGTGACTGCCCCTTGGACAGGAGATGGGCATCATATGCTCTGCACAGTCTGCCTATCCTGGATCCCACTCTGAGGGTGGGGTGGCAAACAATCCCAGTATTGGATTGTTAGTTACAAGCACTGCCAGCTCCTCGACTGATCGAGGAGGCTGTCTGTATTTGGGGCACTTTACCCTAGGGCAAACGTGCAAGACATGGTCCCACATTTGGATGGATTCCGTGAGTAGACAGTCACAGGCAATAGCACCTGGGATGTGAAAGCATAGGTGATACTCCCCTAGAGGAGTGTGTCCCATAAGTAGTCTTGTGAACTGCATGCAGGTCGATATGTTTGATCCCACTGTTTGGAGCCATGGCCCCCCCTTGTGGGAGGAGGGGGCAGCAGGTTTGCCATTCTTGCCCTTGAGGGCCATGAACTAGTGGCCCATGAATAAGGGGTTCTTAGCCTCCTCAGCCCATGCCTTGTTGGCCTTGGCATCAATATCTGCCAAGAGCCAGTCAATGGATGTGCATAGACAATTGCCCCTGCCCACCCATAAAGATGTTGCTAAAACATGGGCCAGATGTTGCCCTCTCCACTTGAATCTCAAGGGGGTGTGCCACATTGTGAGTGTGCACTCCCCAGCCCCTGAGAATTAAGAGTGAAGAGCTCTGCTAACATCCGGGGAGAAATCTGCTCAGAATAAGGGGAGGTGTCCAGTAGGGTATAGCTGGACTGGAATCAGAAAACACCACTAGATGGTTGCACCCCCTACCAATGGCAGCAGACATGCCTATCTGAATGGCAAAACATTTGGCCTCAGGGGGAGTGCATCTCCCTGCCACTGACATAATCCTGTGCACCAGGCGCCCATCCTCAAAAAGGAGAATGCCTGCCACTGTTTGTAGTGTAGTGTCTGTGGGCACGGATGCATCCACAGCTACAATAATGCAGTCAGGGTCAGCCTGGGCCTAGGCCCAAGCTTCCTCTAGTCCGTGGAGATACACCTGAATTTCTTTGGGCTCTCTAGCACCCACTCAATTACAGGAGATGCGGTCCTGGAACAAGTGCAGAACACGATTGCCAGAGGAAGACTCCAGACCAAAAGCCTCGAATTTGTCCACCTGGACATCCATAGCGGTAGTGGCAAGGGATGGGGAGGGGCCCCCCATGCTCATCAATTCCTTACCTCCTAGATTGCTGAGTGCCAATCCATAGACCAGCATCTTGCCCCCTAGGAAGGATTGAAGGGGGTGTGTGGGGGTGAGCAGTGGAATGTGTAGTGCCCCTCTGTCCACCAAGCATTTGAGGAGGTGGTGCATGGGAAGCAGCCCCACTACAGTAGCCACCCCTCCTGTGGGGGTGGTGCTGAACATGCCCATGATCCAGCATGCCACTCTCGCCTGCACTCTGGACATGGCTGTCACCATGGACTTCATCCTGCTACCAGGGAAGTACCATAAATGTGCCCCATACATCATCACAGGGACAACACAGGTGCGATATAAGAGGCAGCACTGGTTGGGGGTCAATCCCCTGCCAGAGTTGCCAAGCATGCCCATAGCCCTCGCAGTAGTAATTGTTATAGTCAAAGCCCTTAGTTCATAAATCGAGTTGAGGCTTGTAAGCAACAACCTTCAGTAAAGCGTTCTAGATCGTTGAAGCTCGTAAGCAACGACTTGAGGATGACTTAGGCTGTCAGATCATAAGAGCGTAGAAGTAACCAGGTCAAGCTGAGCTTGACTGGTCTTACATTTGCAGTTTAAATAATACAGCATAAGATTGTATCTACGTAAGTAGAACGAGGCATGCAACGAGAACAATAGGAACAATAGAAACGATATAAACAATAGTGTGTGATCGTCCGCAGATTGCTACAATAGCATGGAGTGTGATGATGCATAATTAGAGGTGTGCGGTTGCAGGACAATAGGAATGAAGAACAATAGCATGGGATGTACGCAGGTAAAGACAATAAGAACAATAAAGAAGAAAATTGATTTCCCGTCCTCCGCATCTCATAACATTAGCCCCTCTCCAACGTTTTGAGTCCCATCCAAAACTATGGTCACATCGTGTGCATCGGATCAAACGTCGGCGACTGCCCTTCTCCAGTTTTTGTGGTGAACGTGCTGAATGTGGTCATAGTGGGTGCTTCATGGGCATAGACAGTAGTGGGTAACTCGATGTCGTCCGCCCCCGCAAAGCGTACAGAGGTGCCAGTCAAGAATGTGATGCTACGAGGTAGGGGTGCAGCAGTGAGGATCTTGAATGAGATAAGAATGTAGAAAATGAGCATAATGAAAATGGTGGTGCCAAATATGGTGCTGAGTACGATGATAAGAGTAAAATTTTTGATCATGATGGATCGGATCTATGTAAGTGGTGCGGTGATGGGGTGGATTGTCACGCGATGGGTTACTCGGGCAAAATAGAGCCAAATGCTCTGGGTGCCATTGTCAGCAGTGCAGGCACTGGTATTCAGGGCAGTGCGAGGAGAAATGTCCGATTTGGGCACATGTGAAACAGACGAAATTTCGCATCCAGGGTGGTGCAGGTGGGTATTTGGGTGTGGGTCATCTGGGATGAGGTGAAGGCATGCGCAGTGGGGGGGGTGGTGATGATGGATATAGGGGTGGGGGCAAAGGGAGTGGCAATGTCGTCTCGGATTCTTTGTCTTCTCCATCGCTAAGAGGTTCTATAATGAATATACATTGAGGTGTGGGGACTCGCTCCCCAGGTCTGTAATTAAGTGCTTGTTCATCCAAGCTCCTCATGAGGGGGAGCACATCCAGGTGATAGGCTTCCTCTGTCAGGCGCTGAAACACCCATTCGAGGGATGAACTAGCTCGGTACATCTGAAATAAGTTGTGTACTGTTCCATTGAGCAGCGCTCAGTCTTGGGTCATGGAGAGCAATCTTTCTTCATTCCAGGAGTCATCTGTGTCACAGACGAAGCTCAAGATCAATTTGAAGGTCCTGATCGGGTCGGGGTTAGGCGTGGCATTCATGAAGAAGTGAAGTGGTTGGCTCATGATGGGAGTAGGTTGTGGGTAGACTTGTATTCACTCAGGATTCTTAGAGCATTTTTTAAGTGTGCCTCAGGTTCCCAAGTATTTTCTGCCATGCTGTAGCCCTTCCACTTCACTAGGAATCGGGTTCTTTGGCCCATCCTTTTGTGGGCTAAAATAGCCTCGACCTCATGTTCGAGTTCTCCTTCGATCAGCTTGGGGGGTGGCGGAAGAAGATTTGGCCCATGTGTCTTGTTCTCCTTGAAACGTGAAAGGAGAGAGGCATGGAAAATGGGGTGTATCCTCCACTGTGAAGGGAGCCCCAGTTTGTAGGCGTGGGAGGAAATCACCTGGGTGATAGGGAATGGTCCCTCTCGTTTAGGGGCAAGTTTTCTGGTCGGGTATCCTAGCTTCAAGTTTCTAGAATCTAGCCAAACCCTTTCCCCTACCGCGAATGGGCAGAAGCCTTGTCTGCCTCGTCCGATCATTACTTGTCAGGACAGTTCATGTGCCACTAGGGCTTCTCGCTGCACATTCCCTAATTCAGCTATCCTCTGCTTGGTAGCCGGTATGTTCATTTTTTTGTAAGTCATGGGAATAGCTTTGGGGTGGGTTCCCATCATCAAGTAGAATGGAGTATTTTTCATTGCTGAGTGGTGCTTCTGATTGTGTGTGAACTCGGCAGTGGTGAGGTGCCCCTTCCATTGTGATGGCTTGTTTGCACAGAAGATTCGGAGATAGATTTCCAGTTCTTGATTAACCCACTCAGTTTCCCCATCGGTCTGTGGATGATAGGCCGTACTCATGGCCAGTTTTATTCCCAGGAGTCTTCCCAATTCTTGGAATGCATTGGAGGTGAATCGTGGATCTCGATCCGATATGATCTTATTGAGGAGGCTGAATCTTCTAAACACATTATGCAAATAAAGGTCTGCTGCCCCTAGTGCATCCACAGTCTTATTGCAGGGAATGAAAATCACCCCCTTAGTAAGTCCATGGTCTACCATGACCATGATGGTGTCACATCCCTCATTGATCAGTAGGTTGGTGATGAAGTCCATCGTCACTAGTGCAAAGGGTCATGTCACTTCTGATTTGATCGGCAATAGTGGTGGTGCTGTGGGGTGCATATTTACCTTCATTTGTTGACATGTGGTGCATCCGTCCACGTAATTCCGGATAAAGATCGTCATTCCCAGCCACCAGTAGTCTCTCCATACCAGTTCCAGTGTCTGGAACTGACCAGGGTGTCCTGTAAGCATATTATCGTGGTATTTCTCCACAATTTTCCTCTGTAATTCTCTGTCATCTGGGACATAGCATCGGTCTTTGAAAAAGACCATTCCGTCATTCTCCATCCTCCAGTCTTCTACCACTGACTTGATCGGTGGCGTTCCTCCTTCTTTGATGGCCCTAACTATCTCTTTTAGTAGGTCATCGCACATCATGCCTTCTGCCAATAGCTTTTTCAATTCCATATCGATTGTTCATGTGAAAATCTCATCCTTCAATAACATGATGTCATCATTGTCGTCATCGATTTCCGGTATGTGATCTCCCCAACGCGATAAGGCATTGGACTGTATCATCATCTTTCCTGGCACATGTACCAGTTGAAGGTTAAACTGTGACAGAAAGAGGCTCCATCTAGCCTGTCATCAGTTCACTTTACATGCCGTCCTAAAATACATGAGCTTTTTGTGATCCGATAGGATCGTGGTTGGATGTTCGGAACCCTGGAGGTAGTGTCTCCAAGTTTCCAGGCCCTGTATTATCCCCAGCAGTTCCCGATCATAGATCTCATAGTTTCATTCAGTGGCTGTCAAGGAGTGTGAAATGTAACCACAGGGGTGCCAGTCCCTGTTTGAGTTGGTTTGTTTTAGCACAGCCCCCATTGCATATTTCGAGGCATCGCTTTCCACTATGAATGGCTTTTCAGCGTTTGGCATTAGTAGAACTGGTGCTTCGGAGAATTTCCGTTTCAGTGTTTCGAATGCCCCTTAGCATTCGCTCATCCAGTGGAAGGCCTGATCTTTCTTTGTCAGGTCATTTAGCGGCTTTGTGATCACGGCAAAGTTGCCGATGAATCTTCGGTAGAAATTCCTGAAGCCCAGGAATGATCTAACCCCCTTTACATTGGTCGAAGATGGCCAGTCCTTGATTCCACTAAGTTTTGTCGGGTCCATGGCCAACTGGTCTGGTCACAGGATTAGTCCAAGGAATTCGACCTCTTGTACATCGAATTTGGATTTTTCAGGCTTCAGGTAGAGGTCGTTTTCCCTTAGCCTCACTAGAACCCTCTTCGTTCTCTCCTCATGCTCCTTTTGGTCCCTTGAGAAGATCAAAATGTCGTCCATGTAGATTACCAGCCATCCCTCGTTTAACATGTCCCAGAAAATGCCTGGAAGGTGGCTGGGGAATTACAGAGTCCGAAGAACATGACTTTAGGTTTGAACAGACCCTTGTTGGTCTTGAACGTGGCCTTCCATTCATCTCCCTTCTTAATTCTGATGTCTAATTTTGTGAACCATTTTGCCCCTTTCAATTTGTCGAGAAGATCTCCAATCAATGGGAGGGGATAGGAGTTTTTGATGGTTCCTTCATTTAGGTATCGATAGTCTTGGCAGGGTCGCAGTGCATCGGAGTTCTTCTTTGCAATGAAGAAGAACAGAGATGCCATCGGTGATTTAGATGGGGTAATGTACCCCTTTTTCAGGTTTTCATCGATGAACTCATCCAGTTTCTTCTGTTAGGCCGGGGTGATGGGGTAGACTTTGCAGTCTTTCGGGATAAAGTCCGGTTTCAATTCAACCATGTGGTCCCATGGTCTGGACTCGGGGAATCTCTCTGACGCCGCTTTTTCAAACACGCTTTGGTACTCCTTGTACTTGTCTGGGAGTAGATCATCGAGTGACTGCTTTTCCTCTTTGCCCCCATTTTCATGGGCGAGTTTTTGCGAGATAGAAGTCTTTGCTCAGATGTACATATGTGGTGTTAGAGTAAGCTACCCTGCCAGTTGATCGGGATTGGGTGATGCATGCGATGTGCCTGAGTTTTTGGTAATTCGGGGGAATGTAGTCATGTTCAATCGTAAGGGGGGATTCCTCGGTTCTGAATATCCCAATCATTGGTTCCCCTCGGATGTAAGCAAATAGCGCATCAGTCCCATCATGATCTCCTTCCATGTCGATGCCTCCGGTGTCCAGTACAGGGATCTGTAGATTGATCTCGGGGTGGGTGTCCATTGCCAGTTTTGATCCGTTGCCAGTGGGTTCGTCCTCAGCGCAAAGTCCTCTTGCAAGATGAACCATCCTGAGCCTACTCTTCACATGCTCGGTGGCAGTGAGGTGGGTTTCCCTGAAGGTCTCCCCAGCACTCCTTATAGGTAGCCTCTCGAGAGTCGGGCTCAACGTTACTCTCGATACAGACGGCCCCTTGTCATCTAGAGTGGGACTTTGCTTACTGATGATGGTGCATGATCGTTCAACCATGGTCCAGATTTTCCTCATAAGAAGACCCTCGGTCGGTTTGTCGGTGAGGGTCCCCAGTTTCCAGTCGATGATTGGGTTGCACCTCTGAAGCCAGGAGTAGCCCAAGATGATCCTCTCCTTCCCTAGTCCTGTTATGAGCATCCTCATCTTCTCCTCTTTTCCTCTGATTTCTGTGTCGATGTAAACATAATGGGAGATCGTACCATTCTTGTTCAGGGTTCCATCAACATTTTTTGCAAGGATTTTCCTTGCAAGTGGGATTTTTTTCAATCCGAGTTTTTCGACGATTCGGTGATCGATGAATGTTTCTCCTGCCCCAGAGTCAATTAGGGCAGGTAATTCGGCTTTCGTGTCTCCTAATATGCAGTGAATGGGAATGCGCATGGATTGGTGGCTCACTTGCACTATCATTACAGTTGAGATGACTACTCTGGCGGGCTCTATTGCTGATGTGGGCCACCATTTTAAAAACCCTCTGCCACCATTAGATCCAATACTTCCTCCTTTTCTTTCTCCTCCAACTCGTTGATGAGGGCGTGGATCTTCGTGTAGTGGTCATGGGGCATTTTCTTCATCTCTACTTTTTTCTCTTCTTTTACAGGTGGTTCCTTCCCTCCCTTGTGATGGCTCGCCCTGTGTCCTGATCTGTGGCAATTGAAACACTTTCCCTTTTTGATATGTTCGAGTCTCTCTGCATAAGAGAGATGCGTCACGTCGATGTCCATGGCGTTCGGGTCCTTCGAGGAGCTTCCTGTTCCTCCTCCTCCTTTCGCCTTACTGTAGGTTCTTTCTTTTATCGCCTTTGCCCATCTTAGATGCCCCTCCGCTCTCGCTGCATGAGTATACCATCCTTTGATGGTGTTGGGTGGGTTCTCCATTCCAAATACCTTGTCTAGGACTCGATTGTTGAGTCCATCTACAAAGTATTCGATCAGTGCTGCATCTTCTTTAATATTCGTTTGGTAGGCCAGTGTTTTAAACTGGGCGATATATTTATCTACTCCTCTTGCCCCTTGTGAGAGCACCTGGAGTTGAGTGTGTGCATTCCCCATGTTGTCGATGGGCGAGAACGCTGCTCATACCTTCGAAATGAATTCCTGGAACGTATCCCAGGGCTTCGATTTGATGTATCTTTCTTCTAAATAGGCCTGTTTCCAGGGCCCAGCCTTCCCTCCGTTCATGTAGGAGAGCATGAAGAGAATCTTATGGCGGTTGTCAGGGAATGTGGTAGAGTTGGCGTCAACGTACGCTCCGCTCTCTAGGAGGAAGAGCATTGTCTTCGCTCGATCTCTGGAATAGTCGGTTGGTGCCCTCATCTTTATCTCTGTGGGATGAGCAGGGGTGGTGGGAGCGGTGGGAGCAATGGGAGTGGACAGTGCTGCCATGGTTCTTCTTGTCGGTCGTGGTCGGGTAATTCTCATAAGAATTTTGTTGTAGTGTATATGCTGCCTAGACCGAGGTTAGTCGGCAGAGTTCAGAACAGCTTGACCTTTTGTTATAGTCAAAGCCCTTAGTTCATAAATCGAGTTGAGGCTTGTAAGCAACAACCTTCAGTAAAGCATTCTAGATTGTTGAAGCTCATAAGCAATGACTTGAGGATGACTTAGGCTGTCAGATCAGGCCATCGCTTCTTGTCCTGCTACCACCATGGTAAACAGAAGTAAACACACCGCCAACATCTTGCTCGTTCTACAGCTCCTCATCTGCTGGTCTGATTTTCTAGATCTCAGAGCATCCTCTGGACATCCATTCGATGTCCAATCCTAGAAGATCCGATGGGAGATCGGGTTCCAATCTGGGGGGGCTTTTGTCCTGCCTGGCCTCTGAACCTGTTACCCCCGGCAATGACCCGATCAACAGTCTGCCTATGTCTAGGCGGGCTGCAAGCATTACCGCAGGGCCCTCGAGGACCCAGCGATCGTCTCCAGCACCATCCCCATACCTGGATGGTCAAGAAACCCCCAGAGGAGCCAGATCCACATCCGTCACCGCTGCAGCTGCTAGGGCGACTAGAGGACAAACCCCTATGTCTACCAGCCCCACTCCAGTCCCTCAGACCCCGAGGTGGTCTGACATGGACGACAAGATCGAGGTCGATGAGAGAGAAGATGAGACCAGGTTCGGCGATGCAACCACTCTGCGACTCCTCTCTGATGACATCCTCAAACTCACCGACCGCCTACTCGATAGGGCAGCTGATGGAGATATTGCAGCTGCCTCTTTGGAGCTAAGGGAGGGCTGGCACTGAGGCTGAAGGAGCTGCTCGAGGCAGCTACTACGGCTGGTCTAACGAAGGGGGTAGAAGGTGCCCCCCCCTATCAAGCTTGTGAAACAGTGGTCTGCTATCACATCTGGGCCTAGCACTAGAGGCAGGGCCAGAGTTAGTGGGCCGAGGCAGAGACCACTACCTCATCCCCCTACGGGTGGAGGGACCAGCCCCAGCAGAGGCCCCCCACCCCCTATTAATTACTCTACATGCCCTCCTCCCAGAGGGTCATTTGCTAGGGTTGCCCAGTTTTCCGGGGGACAGGCACCTGCATCTTCAGTGAGAGGCATCATCCAGCTGGTGAGGGCCCTCCCTGAAGCATTTCTGGACCAGCTTGTATGCATTCAGTGACAGACAGGTCCATCTAAAGGCAAGGGCCCTTCCAAGCCCTCTGCCACTGTCCATGGCCCATCCAGAAAACAGGTCTTACTCCATGTACAGCCCTCTGACCCATACGTGAATGCTGGCGATGTCCTTGACGACATACGCAAATGACTACGCCTCCACCATTCCACACTGGAGGTGCATTCACTCCTCCCTTCTCAGGGTGGTTTCACTGCAGCCACAGGGGGTGTTGCCTTTGACAAGGACCTGCTATGCTTCAGGGAGGCTCTGTGCAATGCGTATCCAATAGCGGATAAGATTGACACTGTGCTGCCCACTTCCACGTCCTACCTCAAGATGGTGGACGTTCCGTACACTTTCCAGGACAAGGCCATCTCCAGCAAGGTGATCTTGTCCCAAATCGCCAAGGCGGGCCTCAAGGACCTGCTAGTGCTCCAGACGCCTCCTCGAGTGGTTCATGACTCACGTATGTCAGACATGGCCACCGTCTATCTCAACATCGCTGACTCTGCCAGTGGCGCTTGCGCCAGGGCACTCACAGGGCATACTGTCCAATTTGGGCAGTTCGTCATTCGTATTCAGGAAGCCAGGGCTAACCCTGGCATGCCTGGAGATGGGGTGACCCCACCGGCCAGTGCCACGCCTAAACAGGCCAGATGTCCCATCTGTGCCAAACCACACTGCAAAGAGCACCACTGTACTCTGGCGGGTTGCTGAAGAGGAGCCCCCAAGGCTAATCCCCCCATGCCACCTACCCCTGAGGGGCAGCCATGTGCACATGTCCACCGATGTGTTAATTGCCAGCAGAACCATGCAGCTGATGACTGTCACTGCAAGTTTTGGCAGAATCGCTTTGATCATGAGTGGATCAAGGCCCGCTATGATGAGGTGAGTCGATGACACAGATCGCGCTCCCCTCACTCTAACCCTCCCACAGGCAGCGGTGGCTGAATGTAAATGATGGACAGACTCAGGTCGTTCCCCCAGTTATGGATATTTAGTCAGAATGTGAACAGAAATTATGGTTACATGGACTCCTTACTAGCAGACCTTCTAGAATATGATCTGCTATTTATTCAGGAACCTCCCTGGAGAGTAATAAGAAATGCCCCGTCCTCTGAGAACACAGAGGGTGAAGAAGTTATCGGCAGCCCCATCAGCCCCAATTGGAGCATGGTGGTGTGCCATTCAGAGGTTGATGCCCCCCCTCGCGTGCTGGTCTACATCAACATGTGCATTATCAACCTGAGGCCTGGCATCTGCAAGGACCTCTTTGATCACAGAGACATTCTTCTGTTCTCTCTGGAAATTGGAGAGAGCCTCTTACTCTTCACCAATGTCTACTCTGACAGCGACCACACTGCGCTTTGTGTCCTCCACGATGATGTCTTTCGTCTCCCCCCCCCTTCACTTTATGGCAGGGGACTTCAATATTTGCCACTCAAGCTGGGACTTCAAAGGCCCTGACACGAATGCATATGCCGACATACTACTTGCTGTAGCTGGACACACTGGCCTGGTGGTCTCTACTCCTGTGGAGGCTGCCCCCACTCACATTCCTCCTCAGCAGGGGCTCGAGGGCACTTTCATCAACCTCTTGCTTATTCCGGCGCCCCTTGGAGCCGCCACCCACCATTCCATGGAAACGGAGTTGAGGGGCACATCTGATCATGTCCCCTTGACCATCACTTTACCTGGCCCTGAGTCCATGGTCCCTGCTATGCGCTGGGCCATCAAGCCAGGATCAGACGATGAAGAGGCTTACCTATCCCAAGTGTCATCTAAACTCCTCCTCCTTACGGGGTGGGATGGACACATGAAGGAGAGCATCGAGGGGGTCATTAAGGCGATCTCAGAGGTATTCTCTGAAGCGTGGACTGACCACTCCAAAGAGAAGCGCCTGGGAAAACACTCAAAAGGGTGGTGGAACCAAGAGTGCAAGCATAAACTGGCAGCCTACCATGAGTCTAAGCTCAAGACAGACTGGCAGATGTACCGCTGTGCCATGAGGGCAGCCAAACGCACCTTCTTTGAGGAATGCATAAGACAGGTCGCATCAGTCAAACAGCGCCCCTGGGACCTTATGGCCTGAGTGCACCAGAGAAACCTCCCCTTCTTTGAGGCAATCTCCTTCAGGGGAGCTCTGTGCAATGAATTAGGGGATTTATGGGAGGCTCTGGACGGATCCTACAACGTGGCCTCTGACCGCCCCGTGGATCTGTCTGTCATCGATGACCTCGACCCTGCTCCTCCAAGGACATGAGTCCCTTTCTCTCTCCTCGAAATGAGGGAGGCTCTGGTAGTGTGCACCTCCTCATCCACCCCTGGTCCCGACCATGTCACATGGTCTTTTCTCAAAGTGTGGCTCACCTCACCCGAGGTGGGGGCACTTATCGTTCACATCGCTAATGCGTGCCTCGACTCTGGCCATTGGCCAGACCACTTTAAGGAATCCCTGTCGATCATCATCCCAAAGCCAGGGAATCATGCCCAAGTTGTTCAGACCAATTGTGCTTCTGAACACTCTTGGCAAACTGCTCGAAAAAATGCTAGCCAGAAGGCTGCAATTCGATGGGGTCACTCACGACGTCTTTGATCCGAATCAGTTAGGCAGCGTTCCACTGAGGACGCGGGTGTCTACCTCACCCACCTGGTGCGAGCTGGGTGGGCTAAGGGCCTCATTATGAGCATTGTCACTTTCAACATTGCCCAATTCTTCCCCTCCCTGAACCATTCAGTTCTGCTGGAGATTGTTCATCGCCTGGGATTCCCACCATGCATCGGTGAGTTCTTCAAGTCATACCTAGTGGGTTGCAAGACCACATACTCTTGGGGCTCCTTCAGGTCAGGGCAATATGCCACTGACGTAGGAGTGGGGCAAGGCTCTGCCTTGTTCCCCATCCTATCGGCGCTGTATTTAGCACCGGTCATGGAGCAGTTCAGGCTACACAAAGTCAGCCAGAAGGTCGACCTCATGTCATACATAGATGATGGCAATATCATCGCCCGCTCCCCCAGGGCAGAGGATAATCTCCTCCCCCTTACTCAGGCCTACGGCTGGATGTACCAAACGTTCCAATCCCTTGGTCTTGTCCTTGAGCATGACAAGTCAGAGGTTTTTCATTTCTCATGGGCTGTGAGCTTTACCCCGCTGCCCATCGACTTGGGATTCGAGCCATATACCAGACCCTCCCCCCTATGGCCCAATGTCCATTGGCGGTACTTAGGATTTCGATTTGACCGCAAGCTCCTATTTAAGGAGCACGCGAGGTTCTTCACTACTAGAGCTGTCACTACAGTGGCAGCGATGGGCATGCTAGGCAACTCGGGTAGGGGTCTTACCCCCCTCCAGAGATGCCTCCTATACCGCACCTGCATCGTCCCTGTGATGACGTATGGCACTAGGTTATGGTTCTACCCAGGCAGTCAAACTAAAGCCATGGTCAACACCATGTCCAAGGTGCAAGCGAAAGCTGCGTGTTGGATCATGGGCACATTCAGCACCATCCCGTCTGGGGGGGTGACCACTGCGGCGGGGCTGCTTCCTATGCACCTCCTCCTCAAACGCCTGGTAGACAGAGGGTCTCTCCATGTCCCTCTTCTCACCCCTATACACCCCCTTTGCTCCATCCTAGGGGGGCCACTGAGTGGCAAGGCGCTAGTCCACAGGCTGGCGCTTAGCAACTTAGGAGATCAGGCTGTGGCTGGGATTGGGGGCCCCTCCACTTCAATGGCCACAGCTGCACACACTGCCCAGGCTGACGAGTTTGAGCCTTTTGGCCCAGAGTCGGCCCCTGGGAACAGGGTCCTGGACTTGTTCCCAGTTTACATCAGCCATCATTGGGTTGGCTCTAAGAAACCTGCTCAGATTCAGGCATATCTACACAGATTAGAAGAAGCCTGGGCCTCGGCCCAGGAAGACCCGAACTGCATTGTTGTGGCTGTGGATGCCTCAGTGCCCACGGATACCTCTTTACAAGCGGTGGTAGGCATCCTCCTCTTTGAGGATGGGTGCCTGGTGCACAGGATTACATCAGCTGTGGGTAGGTGCATACCGCCCAAAGCTGAGCACTTCACCATACAACTGGGCATGTCCACTGCGGTCAGCAGAGAGTGCAGCCGTCTAGTGGTATTTTCTGACTCCAGTCTGGCTATCGACACCCTACTGGACACCTCTCCATGCTCAGGGCAGGTATTCTTCCTTGATGCTAGCAAGGCCCATTCTCCCACAAGGGAGGTCTGTGGCTTCAGTGTGTAGGGTCGAACATATCGACCTGCTTGCAGTTCATGAGACTGCTCATGGGACATGCTCCTCTAGGGGAGTATCACCTCCGTTTCCATGTCAAGGGCCCTGTGGCCTGTGACTGCATTCTGGCCGAGCCCGTGCAATCACGCTCGCACGTCTTGCGCATCTGCCCCAGGGTGGATTGCCCCAAACACTGGCAGGAACCTCGATCCGTCGAGGAGCTTGCCTCACTCGTGATGAACAGCCCTCATTTAGGGTCCTTCACCACCCCACTCTCTGAGTGGGATCTGGGATAGGCGGGCTGCGCTGGGCATATGATCCCCATCTCCTGTTTGAGGGGTGGTCACCCCCCTTCTCTCTCGCTGCATGGGAGCTGTGAAGCATCTCTGTGGCTTTGCAGGCCTGCCCGATGTGGGGCAGCTCTTCTCCTGTCTGGGGGTGAGGGCAGTGTTGTTGCCCTGGGTGCTGAGGTTATTGGTATGGGGGAAACCTTCAGTCCGTTTAGTCTTATAAAGGGGGCCCCCACGGGGGGACGACTTTGGCATCTGGGGAGGGGGCGTCCTCTGAGCTGCCGGGGGGAAGGGTGTAACTGCAGAAGGAACCTCAAATTTCGGTTGGAGGGGCCCAGGGGAGCATGCGGAAAGGTGGATGGCACCTGTGGGCGCCTGAGTCGGGGGGGCGTCCCCCTCCTCAGGGGTTTGGGAAGGCGCCCACACACCTTTCCTCTCCCTGTCAGGCCAGAGGCGCCTGGCTGAGCCGGGCACGTAGTCCTCACTGCTCTACCAAGCTGCATCAGGGCGGCAACCTCCCTCTAATCTTGCATAAATACCCGTAGCGTACTCTGTCTATACCCTGCCACGGACTGCAACCGTGCACCGCGTTATAAATTGCTGATTTAAAAAAAAAAAAAAAAATAGGCTGTCAGATCATAAGAGCGTAGAAGTGACCAGGTCAAGCTGAGCTTGACTGGTCTTACATTTGCAGTTTAAATAATACAGCATAAGATCGTATCTATGTAAGTAGAACGAGGCATGCAACAAGAACAATAGGAACAATAGAAATGATATGAACAATAGTGTGTGATCGTCCGCAGATTGCTACAATAGTGTGGAGTGTGATGATGCGTAATTAGAGGTGTGCGGTCACAGGACAATAGGAATGAAGAACAATAGCGTGGGATGTACGCAGGTAAAGACAATAAGAACAATAAAGAAAAAAATTGATTTCCTGTCCTCCGCATCTCGTAACAGTAATGGCACTGGTGGTGAAAAAGTGCACATGCTCCTTAAACATCAGCTTGTGGTCAAAGCAAGACCCCAGGTATCTCCAGTGTGCCTTGGGGTGGGGGGGGGGTGAGGCCAGTATACAGCTCAAAGCCCAGGCCAATGGGGGGAGGCATGAACCTCAATGCCCATGAGAAATAGAAAACACTTGTCATGCTTGAGGACAAGCCCTAGTGATTGGAATGCCTGAAACATCCAGCCATATGCCCTAGATAGAGGGAGGAGGTTATCCTCTGCCCTGGGAGCACATGCGATGAACGTGCCATCATCCATGTATGACATTAGGTCAACCTGCTGACTGACTTCATGCCATCTAAACAGTTTACAGACACTAAATAAAGCACTGACAAGACAGGGGAGAGGGCAGAGCCCTGTCCCACCCCCACATCAGCAGCAGACTGCTCTGACCTGAAGGAGCCCCAAGAGTAGGTTGTTTTTCAACCCACTAGGTAAGATCTGAAGAAGTCTGCAATGCATGGAGGGAATCTCAGACAGCTGATGACCTCCAGCAGAACTAAGTGGTTCAAGGAGGGGAAGAATTGAGCAATGTTAAAGGCGACAATGCTTATGGTAAGTTCCTTATCCCAGCCTGTGTGAATGAGGTGGGTGAGGAAGACCCCAGCATTCTCAGTGGAATGCTGGGCAACTCCTTTAAACTGGTTAGGATTGAAGACGTCGTGGACTACCCCGTCGAATTGCAGCCTTCTGGCCAGCATTTTCTTGAGTAATTTGCCTAGAGTGTTCAGAAGCACACTGGGCCCAAATGACTTTGGCATGGAGTGATTAGGTTTCCCTGGTTTTGGTATAATGACCAATAGGGACTCCTTGAAGTCAGCAGGCCAGTGGCCAGCATTACTGCATGTGTTAGCAATGCAAACTATAAGTGCTCCCACCTCTGGAGAAATGAGCCACACTTTGAGGAAAAACCATGTAATGTTGATACTCGACCTGAAAACCTAGCAAAAACCTGTTAAAAGGCTTATGCAGTATAACTCAGGCTAGAGGAAGGGTGCAAGTTGGTACTAAATATGAATGCTAATACCAAAATGTTGTTTTTAGTGATGCAAAATGGTAAGGGATGCGACAAATAGCCTTTAAAAGCATATGAAGATGTTCGAAAAAGTTCGAAATAGGTTCGAAGAGGTGCGAAGTAGTTCAAAATAGGTTCAAATAGGTTCAAAGTTGTTTGGGTGAGTTCGAGGAGGTTTGAAGGTGTTCGAATGGTGTCGAGATATGTTGACAAATGAATATAAGAAATAAGAAGTGGTTTTTGAGTGGTGATAGGTGATGATGAGTTGAGAGTGAATACAAAAGGTTGAGGAAGTTCACAATATTTCACAGAACTTCAGAGATACAATGTGAGCTAAGACTCAAGAGAACTGCTTTTAAATCGCTATATGGTGGCCGATATTGTTCAAAATGCTGCAAAGTCATTTGAAGTGTCACAAAATGGTTCAAAATAGTTCAAAGTCATCCAAAATAGCGCAAAATAGGTCAAAAAGGATTAGAAGTTGATTTTGTGGTGTTCATAGTGATTTGGAGTGTGTGTCGTAATGTCTCAATATGGTTATATTCTTCTCCAGACCTTATAGTGCATAGTGGACCTATCAACATGGTCTGGGCCAGGCATGGACAAGAATGCGCATGCCGATAGTGCCTCCCTCATTTTGAGGAGACCAAAAGAAACCCACTCCCTGACAGGAAGGGGGTCAAGATCGTCGAGGATGGTCAGGGATCAGATGCTGCATTGTAGGACCAATCCAATGCCTCCCATAAATCATCAAGTTTGTTGCAAGGAACTCCTCGAAAGGAGATAGCTTCGAATGAAGGAAGGTTCCTTTGGTGTATCCAGGATGTGAGATCCCATACATGCCTATTAACCGATGCGACTTGCTTAGTTCATTCCTCAAAAAAAGTGTGTTTGGCCACCCTCATGGTATGGCGATAATCATGCCAATATATCTTGAGATGAGACTCCCTATAGACAGCAAATTTCTTACTGCACTCCTCAGTCCACCACCCCTTGGAGTGTTTCCTGAGGTGCTTTTTTCTGGAGTGGGTGGCCCAGGCATCAGAGAACACCTTGGAGATCACCTGGACGACCTCATCAATGTCCCCCTCTGTATGACCATCCCATGCTGCGAGGGAAGATAATTTAAACAAGATGTCAGCCAGATAGGCCTCCTCCTCATCAGATTTTGGCTTGATGGTCCAGCACATGGCTGGAACCTCAGATAAAGGGCCAGGTAGCATAATGGTCAAGGGGACATGGTCTGATGTCCCTCTCAACTCCATTTTCACTGTGTGGTGGGTTTTGGCCTTTAGGACTACAGGTATTAACATGAGATCGATAACAGTGTCCTCGAACCCCTGCTGTGGAGAAATATGAGTGGGAGCTGCCTCTAGGTGTAGACATGACCAGTCCAGAACACCCTGCTACTGCCAGCAGGATGTCAGTGTAGGTGTTCATGTCGGGGCCCTTAGGGTCCTAACTCAAATGTCTGAGATTAAAGTCCCCTGCCATGAAATTCATGGTGGGGAGGTGAACGCTTCATTGTGAAGTAGACGTACTGTGGTATGGGTGCTGTCAGAGTAAACATTAGCAAAGAATAAGAGACTTTTACCTACTCCTAGAGAAAAGAGAAGAATGTCCCTGTGATCAAAGAGATCCTTGCATATGCTGGGCCTCAGATTGGCAATGCAGGTGTTGATGTAGACCAGCACCCACGGGGAAGAATTTATTCCTGAGTGGCACACCACCAGGCTCCAGTTGGGGCTCATGGGGCTGCCAATGACTTCTTTGCTTTCTGTGTTCTCAGAAGATGGGGCATTTCTTATGACTCTCCAAGGAGGTTCCTGAATAAACAGCAGATCATATGTATTCTAGAAGATTGGCTAGTAAAGAGTCCATGTATCCATAATTTTGGTTTACATTCTGACTAAACATGCATGACTGGGGGAATGACTTGAGTCTGTCCTTCATTTACATTTGGCCACTGTTGCCTGTAGGAAGGTTAGTGTGGAGCAAGCACGATCTGTGTCATCGACTCACCTTGTCATAGTGCGCTTTGATCCATTCATGGTCAAAGTGATTCTGCCAGAATTTGCAGTGACAGTCATCAGCTGCATGTTTCCATCTGCAATTAACACAGCAGTGGATGTGTGCACATGGCTGCCCTTCTGGGGTAGGAGGAATGGGGGGGTTCACCTTGGGGGCTCCCCTGCAACAGCCCACCAGAGTATGATGGTGCTCTTTGCAGTGTAGTTTGGCACAGATGGGGCATCTACCCTGCTTAGCATGGCACTGACTGGTGGGGTGACCCCATCGCCAGCATCGTTGGCATAAGGGCATGCCAGGGTTGGCCCTGGCTTCCCGAATACGACTGACAAACTGACCAAATTGGATGGTGCATCCTGTGAGCGCTCTGGCATGCATGCTGCTAGCAGAATCTGTGACGTTAAAATATACTGTGGCCATTGATAGGTCCATTGCATGCGCTAAAGTCTGGAGAAGATTCCCACTTATATTGACACATTGCAACACACACTCGGAATCACTACGAATGCCACAAATCAATTTTGAACATTTTCAAACCATTTTGCACTATTTTGGATGACTTTGAACTATTTCGAACTATTTCGCGACATTTTGCAACACTTCAAATGACTTCACAGCATTTCGAACAATATTGGCCACCGTATAGCTGTCTTGAAACACTTTCGATGCATGGCGCACATTCGGAACAAGCCAATTCGCCACATATCGAGCACTACTGGACACGAGGAGAGATTACAAAAAACTTAGAATGGGATAAGTGCATTTTTATGTTTCATTGATATATTAAAGCAATAGAACAAGAACTCTTACCATACTGGGACAATGTACATTTCACTTATTATCATTCTTTATTTGTTTTATGTTTTACAATACCTTTATTGCTGTACATATTGCCTCATGTTTTCCACATGTTCTTGTTTCCTTTTTAGTAATATTTTTTCAAATTGTATATATACTTGTATTAGTTACTTAGAACAAAAGAATACCAATGGGGAACAGAGCATAAGTTACCCTCTCACTTATCGTCTGATTTAAGAGTCAATCTCTTGAGTCTTATCTTCACATCATATCTCTAAGTTCTGTGAAATATCATGAACTTCCTTGAAACTATCATATTTGCTCCATGTTTCATCGCCCATCGCTTATCACCTTTTGACAAACACTTTACATTTCATTCCTGGATATACTTCGCACATCTTCGAACTTATTCAAACTATTGTGCACATCTTCAAACATATTTCGAACTCATCGAACAACTTTGTATGCTCTTACAGACTATTCACACCATCCCTTATTATTTTGTATCGCTAAACACATTGTTTTGGTCTCAGCAGTGATATTTAGTACTAACTCGCACCCTTCCTCTGACTTGTGTTATACCATCCGAAGCCATTTAGTAGGTTTTGATTGGGTTTCTGGGTTGAGTACCATCACTGTGTCTGACATGTGGGAGTCACAGACCACGCATGGAGGAGTTTGAAGCGCAAGGAGGTCCTTGAGGCCCACCTTGGTGATTTTGTTAAGGTCAAAGTTCCTAAAATCGGTTGAAGCTTGTAAGCGACAACTTTCAGAAAGATGTTCAAGAGATCACTGGAGCTCATAAGTAACAGCTGAGGAAGACTTAGCACAGTTCGTTAGGAATGTAGAAATGACCAGGTCAAGCTGAGCTTGACTGGTCGTCATATTGCAGCTTAAATAGTACAATTGCAGGTATGTAAATATAGCGAGGACAATAAGAATGCAAGTGAACACAATAAGAACAGTACCTAGACAATAACGTGAGAGCGTCCACAGATACTACAATAATGCATGAGTGTGGAGATGTGAGATTAGAGGCGTGTGGTCACAGAACAATAAGAGCAATACAACAAGAACAATAAGGGTCATGTCAAGAGAACAATAGGAGTGTGCCAAAATAAAATGATTTCCCCACTTCTTGTATCAACCCATAACATCAGCTCCACCTCAACATTTCGAGTCCCAACCGAAACTAGGCTCTAATCATCTGCATTGGGTACATCATTGTTCATTCCTCGTTGGTTGTCGTGGTGAACGTGCTGATCATTGTTGCGGTGGGCACATCGTGGGCATAGACTCTAGTGGGTAGTTCGATGTCATCTGTCTGGGTTCCTGTGAATCGTACTGAGGTGCCAGTGATAAGCATGGTGATGCGGGGTAGGGGTGTAGCAGTGAGGATCTTGAAAGAAATAAGAACATAGAGGATGAGCATAGTGGTAATCATGGTGCCGAATACAATGCCAAGGGCAATGACGAAGGCAAAATTTTTGATCATGATGGTCGGAGTCTAAGTGGTGCAGTGATGGGGTGGGTTGTCATGTGATGGGTTGCTTGGACAGAAGAGCACCGAATGTTCAGGGCGCCATCATTGGCAGTGGGGGCACTGGTATTCGGGGCAGTGGGAGGAAAAGTGGCCGATCCGGGCGCACATAAAGCAGATGGAATTTCGCATCCACGGGGGTGCAGGGGGGTAGTCTGGTGTTGGCTGTCTTGGGTAAGGCATCTGTTCACATTGTGGGGGAGAGGGCGGTGGTGTGGGCAATGGTGACGGAGATCGAGATGGTTGCTCAGGTGCTGTTGCGAACTGCTCATCTTTTTCATCATCCGAGGTCTCTATAATGAATACGTGCTGAGGTGTCGGGACCCACTCTCCAGGTCTATAATTCAGTGCCTGCTCATCTAAGTCTCTCATGAGAGGGAGCAAATCGAGGTGATAAGCCTCCTCGGTCAGGCATTGGAAGACTCGTTCGAGAGCAGAAATTGCTCAGTATGTCTTGAACAGATTGTGTACGGTCCCATTGAGTAGCGCTCGATCGTGGGTTATGGAGAGCAGCCTCTCCTCGTTCCGAGAGCAGTCTGTGTTGTGGACAAAGCTTAAGATTAGTTTGAAAGTACTCGTTGGGTCGGGGTCAGGTGTGACTTTCATAAAGAAGTGCAGAGGGCAGCTCATGATGGAGGTAGGTTATGGGTGGATTTGTATTTCCCCAAGACCTTTGGAGTGTTTTTTAAGTGTGATTCCGGCTCCCAAGTATTTTCCGCTGTGCCATAGCCTTTCCATTTCACCAGGAATGGGGTTCCTCAGCCCATCTTTTTGTGGGATAAAATTGCCTCAACCTCATGTTCTAGTTCCCCTTCAATCAGTTCGGGGGGGGGAGGAAGAAGGTTGGGTCTGTGTGTCTTGTTCTCCTTGAAACGTGAAAGGAGAGAAGCATGGAAAACAGGGTGGATCCTCCATTGTGAGGGAAGTTTCAATTCGTAGGCATGGGATGAGATCACCCAGGTGATAGGGAATGGCCCCTCACGTTTTGGGGCGAGTTTCCTGGTCAGATATCCCAACTTCAAGTTTTTGGAGTCCAGCCAAACCTTTTCTCCCACCACGAATGGGTGGAAGCCTCATCTGTTTCATCTGATCATAACCTGTCGGGACAGTTCATGCGCCACCAGGGCTTCCCATCGCATGTTCCCCAATTTGGCTATCCTTTGTTCGGTAGCTGGCATGTTAGTTTTTTCATATGCCATAGGGATGGCCTTGGGGTGTGTTCCCATCATTATGTAAAATGGAGTATTCTTGATCGCCGAGTGGTGCTTCTGGTTGTGTGTGAATTCGGCGGTGGTAAGGTGTTCTTTCCATTGTGATGGTTTGTCCGTGCAGAAGATCTGGAGGTAGATCTCCAGTTCTTGATTAACTCATCCCATTTCCCCATCAGTCTGTGGGGGATAGGCCGTGCTCATGGCCAGTTTGATCCCCAGTAGTCTTCCCAATTCTCAGAATGCATTGGAGGTGAAGCGTGGATCGCGATCAGATATAATCTTATTGGGAAGGCCAAATCTTTTAAACACGTCATGAAGGTAAAGGTCTGCCACTCCCAGTGCGTCGACAGTCTTGTTACAGGGAATGAAAATTACCCCCTTACTAAGACCATGGTCTACCATGACCATGATGGTGTCACATCTGTCGTTCACTGGTAGGTCCATTATGAAGTCCATTGTAACCAGTGCAAATGGTCGCGTCGCTTCAGATTTGATCGGCAGTAGTGGCGGTGTCATGGGGTGCATGTTTACCTTCATCTGTTGACATGTGGTGCATCCGTCAATATAGTTCCGGATAAAGATGGTCATCCCGGGCCACCAGTAGTCCCTTCGTACTAATTCCAGCGTCTGGAATCAGCCGGGGTGCCCCATAAGTAAATTGTCGTGGTATTTTTCCACAATCTTCCTCCATAGTTCCTTGTCGTCCGGGACATAGCATCGGTCTTTGAAAAAGACTGTCCCATCATTCTCCATTCTCCAGTCCTCTACCGCCGACTTGATTGGTGGCATTCCTCCTTCTTTGATGGCCCTTACTATCTCTTTTAGTAGGTCATTACACATCATGCTTTCCGCTAGTATGTCCTTCAATTCTGTATCGATCGTTCATGCAAAGATCTCATCCTTTAATAACGTGACATCATCATTGTCATTGTCGATCTCAGGTATGTGATCCCCTCATCGTGACAGTGCAGCGGACTGTATCATCATCTTTCCTGGTACATGCACTAGTTGGAGGTTGAACTGCGATAAGAAGAGGCTCCATCTGGCCTGTCATTGGTTCAGCTTTCGCACTGTTCTGAAGTACATGAGATTCTTGTGATCTGATAGGATCATAGTCGGGTGTTCAGATCCCTAAAGGTAGTGTCTCCAGGTCTCCAGGGCTCGTATTATACCCAGTAGTTCTCGATCATAAATCTTATAGTTTTGCTCGGTGGCCATCAGGGAGTGGGAGATGTAGCCGCAGGGGTGCCAGTCTCCATTTGTATCTGTTTGTTTTAGGACAGCCCCCATTGCATATTTCGAAGCGTTGCTCTCCACTACGAATGGTTTTTCAGTGTTAGGCATCAGCAGGACTGGTGCCTCAGAGAATTTCCATTTTAGTGTTTCGAATGCATTTTGGCATTCATCCATCCAATCGAAGGTCTGACCTTTCCTAGTTAGGTCATTGAGTGGTTTTGTTATCATGGCGAAATTGTTGAGGAGAGGAGAGAGCAATGACTGAGGAAAACAGGAGTTGATTGACTTGGGGGTTGAGTGAGAAGTGGGGGACTATTTATACTGTTTGGGAGTGTGCACAGACCATCTCCAAAACAGATAAATAGGGCGAGGTTTTTGCCTGTTCCCCATTCTTCCCCTCCCCACTATTCTACTACATGTCATGCTACTTCTCTACTCTTTACTATTCTACTTTGTACCTATGCTATGGTCATCCTTGGGGTGACTATGGTAGTATGGTAGTCCATATATCCCTTGCATGGGGAAACTATGCTAGTAGGTAGATGTGTGACTGTGTGAATAAGGGAACACTATATAAGAAGGTAAGTGTGTAGGATTATGTTCTTAACACACCCCCCTAATCCTGCATATCTGTACTTTTAACTAAGCCTAATCCTATTCTACAAATGTCATGTTTTGTTCTAGGTAGTGCTTTGGTAAGACAGTCTGCGATCATTTCATTGGTCCCAACATGCTTTGGTGCTATATGTCCTGCCTCTACATTTTCTCTTAGCCAGTGGAATTTCAAGTCAAGATGTTTCATCCTCCCATGATGCTCAGGATTCTTGGCAACACTGATAGAAGACTGATTATCAATGCACAGTGTAGAAGGGCTGTTAAACTTGTAACCAAATTCTCCCAGAAGACTTCTCATCCATTTCAACTCTTTGCCTGCTTCAACTGCTGCTATGTACTCAGCTTCAGTTGTAGACAATGCAACAACAGATTGGAGTTTAGATGACCAGCTAACTGCCCCAGTGCCAATTTTGACAACATATCCTCCTGTAGATCTCCCAGTGTCTTTACATGCACCATGGTTGGAATCAGAATATGTTATAAACAACTCTTGCTCTCCATCTGGTTTGTAGACTAGTTCATAGTCCTTTGTGCTTTGCAAGTATCTAAATAGATGCTTGACTGCTTTCCAGTGAATTGGAGCTGGATTGGAGTTGAATTTTGCAAGAGTTCCAACTGCATATGCAATATCAGGGCGGGTGCATTGTGACAAATATATGAGAGATCCAATAGCTTGGAGGTATGGTACTTTGGACATGTACTGCTTGTCCTGGTCTGAAAGTTGAGTCTTTTGTAACACAAGACCAGGATCCATAGGAGTTGTAATGGGACTACAGTCAGAGAATCCAAACTCCTGTAATTTATCCAAGATGTACTGATGCTGGGATATGGAGATGGAGTGTTGTGATATGTCTCTGGTGATTTTCATGCCAAGTAGCCAAGAGGTAGGACCAAGATTTCTGAGTTTAAAGTGAAGTTCCAAGTCTTTAATTGTATTGTTAATTTTTGACTGAGAGTTAGATGCCAGTGTAATGTCATCAATAAAGACAGGGATAATAACAAGGACTCCATCTTTGGCAAAGACATAGATGCTTCTGTCAGATTCCAATCTTTTGTATCCCAAGTTGAAGAGGGTAGCATTTAACTTTTTATTCCACTGTCTAGCAGATTGCTTTAGACCATAGAGGGACTTTTTAAGTTTGCAGACAAAGTCTGGACCAAATTGAACAAACCCAGGTGGTTGTTCCATGTAAATTTCCTCCTCCAAATTTCCATTCAAGAATGCAGATGATATGTCAATAGAGTGTAAGATGTAATCATGTTTTGCAGCCAAGGCAATAATGGTTCTGATAGAGGCCATTCTGAATGTGGGTGCAAAGACTTCAATGTAGTCAAGACCAGGTCTTTGAGAAAAGCCTTTGGCTACAACTCTAGCTTTATATCTTTCAATAGAGCCATCAGCATTCCTCTTGATTTTAAAGACCCATCTACTTCCAATTGCTTTTCTGTCCTTGGGAAGAGGAACAATATCCCAAGTTCCATTGGCATTAAGAGAGTTTATTTCCTCTTCTGCTGCTTGTTGCCATAATTCTGCATCTGGTGATTTCATGGCTTGTTTATATGTATTAGGCTCATAGAAATCTCCAGCTACTCCAGCAAATGCTTCATCCTCATCTTCACCAGATTGTTGCTGAGACTCTGAATCAGATTCAGAGCTAGACTCAATAGCAGGTGTAGGATGTCTAATTTTCCACCATTCTCCAGGAGGTTGAACAGTTCTCCTGGATCTTCTAACTGCAATTGGAGGTGTAGGTGGTTCAGGAGAGGGTAATGGAGTAGTATTTGTGGTTGGTGTAGTTAGTGCAGATGGTAATGGTGTGAGAGCAGGAGGTGGACTTGGGAAATTCTGTTCATTGTCAGGAACAGGGGGAGGTGGTTGTACTGGCTCAAAAGAGAATGATGGTGTAGGCATTTTGATTACAGTCCTTGAGACTTTGGATGTGGCTGACTGATTTGTATTGAGCTGGTGCCCTCCTAAGTCAGGCATATTACTACCATCAATAATATTTAGGGATGGTGGAGTAGGAATGGCATTAATTAATGTTGGCTTAGCTCCAGGGAAGTATCTCTCATCAAATTCTGCTCTTTCTGAGATAATAAACTTCCTGGTGACTGGATCATAAAATTGCCATCCTTTGTATCCAGCTGGATAGCCAACAAAAATGCATTTGTGCATGTGAGGCCCAAATGACTTTCTTTTATCCTTCTGTATGTGGACATATGCTAAGCATCCCCAAACCCTTAAATGGGATACATCAGGTTTTTTATTATGCCAAGCTTCATGGGGAGTTTTACCAGGGAGTGGAGCAGTAGGAGTTCTATTTAGAACATGTAACAAGGCCACATATGCATGAAACCAGAATTGAACTGGTAAATTGGCTTCATTTAGCATAGATGTAACTTGGTCTGATACAGTTCTATTTGCTCTTTCAACATCCCCATTTTGCTGTGGCCTATTCCTGACTGTATGATGTCTTTGAATCCCATTATCAATGCAGTACTGGTTAAATTCATTGGACATAAATTCAGAGCCTTTGTCTTCTCTAATGACTTTGATTTTAGCATTATGCAAATTCTCTGCATAAGCTTTGAATTGCAAAAATGCAGCAAAGGCATCTGATTTCTTTCTGAGTCCAAGACCACACTTGAATCTAGTGCAATCATCAACAAATTGAATCCAGTAATAATATCCTGCAATTGATTTGACTTGAATGGGACCTTTAAGATCAATATGAACCAGTTCCAATGGTTTGGAGGCTCTGGTTTGAGATGTGGGGAATGGGTTTGCATGCATTTTCCCAGCTAGGCAAGGTTCACAGATTGGGTCTACTTTTGACATGTGAGAGAGTTTCATGCCAGTAACCATGTCTTTTAAATGAAGTTGTTTGACATAGTCATGATTAGTATGCCCAAATCTTCTATGCCATAAGCTGAGGTCCAAAGGAAGGGTAGAGGCCAGGCTAGCAGATTGTTGTGGCAGGGAGGCAGGAGCAGTACATCCATCCAGGAAGGCAGCATTCTGGCTATTTATAGTAGCAGTAAAGAGTAATCTACTTGACTGTATAAAATATATATGTTTAGAGTCAATGTTGATGTTATATCCTTTATGCTTTGTTAAGTATAGTACTGAGAGGAGATTGTTTTGGAGTTGGGGAACATGTAATACTCTACTAAATATAAGAGACTGTGATTCTACTCCATTAATAAAAGGTTTAAAAAGTATACTACCGATTCCAGCAGAATAAATGACAGTGTGATCAGCTAATCTAATGGGTATATGAAGGGGTTTGTAGTTTCTAAGCCAGTGTCTATGAGGTGTCATGTGTGAAGTGGCTCCAGAGTCTGCATTCCAATCATAATTAGACTTAAGTAAGAGAGGGTTTTCTAATTCTTCTAAAGAGTAAATACTTGCCTTTCCTGCTGATTCCTGGACTTCTACTGCTGTGGCTGCCTTTGCCTCTGCTGATTTGGCCAAGTATTGAGGGCATCTGAGGAAGTGATGACCCTTTTTGCCACAGAATGAACAAGGAGGATACTTTTTCTGCTGCTGCTTGTTGTTGTTGTTGTTGTTATTGTGATTTGGGCAGCTGGAGCTGCAGGTAGAGTTGGAAGATTTGGAGGAAGTGGGAGTGGTAGCAGCAGCAGCAGCTTTATTTGCAACCTCTGAAATATGAGGTGCAGATCTCCTTGTCCTTTGAATTTCTTCTGTGTGGAAAGCCTGAGTAATGCTATCTTTATTAAGATTGTCCTTGCTCAGCATCAGTGAGGACACAAAGTGATTGTAGCCCTCTGGAAGAGCTCTGATCATTGTCATGCAGAGCAATTCCTCATCAAGTTTAGCCAGAGTAAAGTCCTGAGGGCGAAGATTTTTGATGTGCTTCATTGCAACATCCACCCTATTGACAAGAGACTGTAAGGACTCTTCCTCTGTCTTTCTGATGCTGAACAGGTCATCATAAGCATTGAATCTGGCACCTGGTTTTTGTTGATGGTGCACAGATTTTAGGGCTTTCCATATGGCAACAGGATCATCCTCTATGCCTTCAAGATGTACAACTTGGCTTTCTGATACCATAAGGTATAGCCAGCCAGCTGCACTGGTTGCTTTCTCAGTCCAGGCTTCCTGCTTTGCCCTTTCCACATCAGTTGAATGAGCAGTAGGGCACTGTTGTTGTCCAGAGACAATTGCCCAAAGACCATGTGCCATCAACCAAGCTTTCATTTTTCCACTCCAGAGGTTGTAGTTGTTACTCCCTAGAGTTTCAAATGTTGGAGGTTTCATAGTCATGATGATGGTAAGTGTTGGTTGATGTGGAGAGAAGGTTGTTAAAGTGAGTGAGTGAAAAGAGACTGTGTGTGTATGGAGTGTGGACAGCAGGTGCTGAACAAAGATGAAATCAACTAGAATGCAACCAAGATCCTACAAGAGGCAGGGTTCCAGTGACTGTAAAATCCAAGTGGAGTCCAAAGAGAGGTCTTGATCCAATCTTCTTCAGCCACCAGTAGATGCAAGTCAACAACTTAAACTACAATGCAGTTGTAACTCCTCCCAGATCACAGGGTTGACTACCTGGATATTTCTGAGGTAGGATAAAAGTCTGGCCCACTGAAGTGCACAGACCCAACAGTTCACTGTAGAGACCACCTGGGAATGGTCTTTTGTCCCTACTGACTACCTATAGACTGACTACAACTAACTACAGAAGTTAGTTGGAAAAACAGAAGAGAGTTGAATGAAACAGAGTTTTACCCAACACAAAGAGGTAGAGAGGAGGATGACAAGAGAGCAGAGTAGATGGTCAAAGATGTGTATGGCACAGTTAGAGCTCAGGGCCCATAACCTGTTGAGGAGAGGAGAGAGCAATGACTGAGGAAAACAGGAGTTGATTGACTTGGGGGTTGAGTGAGAAGTGGGGGACTATTTATACTGTTTGGGAGTGTGCACAGACCATCTCCAAAACAGATAAATAGGGCGAGGTTTTTGCCTGTTCCCCATTCTTCCCCTCCCCACTATTCTACTACATGTCATGCTACTTCTCTACTCTTTACTATTCTACTTTGTACCTATGCTATGGTCATCCTTGGGGTGACTATGGTAGTATGGTAGTCCATATATCCCTTGCATGGGGAAACTATGCTAGTAGGTAGATGTGTGACTGTGTGAATAAGGGAACACTATATAAGAAGGTAAGTGTGTAGGATTATGTTCTTAACAGAAATTGCCAATGAATCTTTGGTAGAAGTTTCCAAAACCTAGAAATGATCTAACTTCTTTGATGTTGGTCGGGGATGGCCAGTCCATAATCCTGCTCAGTTTAGTCGGGTCCATGGCTAGTTGATCAGGTCGCAGGATTAGCCCAAAAAATTCGACCTCTTGCACATCAAATTTAGATTTTTCGGGCTTTAGGTAGAGGTTGTTTTCCTTCAGTCAAGCCAGAACCCTCTTTGTCCTCTCTTCATGCTCCTTTCTATCCTTGGAGAAGATCAGGATATCATCCATATAGATTACTAGCCACCCCTCATTTAGCATGTCTCGGAAGGTGTCATTCATCATCGCTTGGAAGGTGGCTGGAGAATTACAATGCCCGAAAAACATGACTCTGGGTTCGAATAGGCCTTTGTTGGTCTTGAACGCAGCTTTCCATTTGTCCCCCTTCTTTATCCTGACGTTATGGTATCCCCATCTAATGTTTAGTTTTGTGAACCATCTCGCTCCCTTCAGTTTATCGAGCAGATCGCCGATCAATGGAAGGGGATAGGAATTTTTGATGGTTCCCTCATTCAGATATCGATAATCTTGGCAGGGCCACAGCGTGTCAGAGTCCTTTTTCACAACGAAGAAGAATGGGGATGCCATCGGCGACTTAGATGGGACGATATACCCCTTTCTCAGGTTTTCATCAATGAACTCATCTAGCTTCTTTTGTTCTGCTGGGGTGATGGGATAGACTTTACAGTCCTTCAGGATGAAGTCTGGTTTGAGTTCGATCGCATGGTCCCACGGTCTTGATTCAGGAAATCTTTCCGATGCCGCCTTTTCAAACATGCTTCGATACTCCTTGTATTTGTCAGAAAGTAGATCATTGAGTGACTGCATCTCCTCATTGCTCCCATTTTCATGAGCAAGCCTTTGCGAGACAGAGGTCTTTGCTTGGATATAAATCATGTTAGAGTAAGCTATTCTGCTGGTTAGCCGGGACCGAGTGAAATGAGAGATTTGCTGGAGTCTCTGGTAGTTTGGTGGGATGTAGTCATTTTCGATGGTGAGAGGTGACTCCTCAGCCTTGAATACTCCTATCATGGATTCCCCCCAGACATAAGCAAATAATGTGTCTGTCCCATCATGATCCTCCCCAGTACAGAGTGATATGTTGACACCCGCAGCATCTAGTACCGGTATCTGTAAGTCGATCTCAGGGTGGGTGTCCATTGCCAGGTGTGATCCATCGGGATCAGGTTCGTCTCCAGTGCAAGGTCCTGTTGTGAGATGAACCATCCTGAGCCTACTCTTCATGTGCTCAGTGGCAGCAAGGTGGGTTTCCCCGAAGGTCTCCCCAGCACTCCTTATAGGAAGCCTCCTGAGAGTCAGGCTCAATGTTACTCTCAGTGCAGATGGCCCCTTGTCATCTATAGTGGGACCTTGCTTACCAAATGTGGTGCATGCTCACTCGACCATGGTTCAGATCTTTGCCATAAGGAGTCTTTCAGTTGGCTTATCAGTAAAAGTCCCTTTCTCCCAATCAATGATGGGGTTCCACTTTTGGAGCCACGAGTACCCCAAGATCATTCTTTCCTTTCCCAGCGCCGTTATCAGCATTCTGATCTTCTCCTCCTTTCCTCCGATCTCCATGTTGATGTGGACATAATGTAAGATCGTCCTGTTTTTGTTTAGAGTTCCGTTGACATTTTTGGTGAGGATTTTTCTGACAAGCAGAATCTTCTTTAGTCCGAGTTTTTGACAACTCGGTGGTTGATAAATGTCTCACCCGGCCCTGAGTCGATCAGGGTGGGTATGTCGGCTTTCTTGTCTCCTAACAGATAGTGAACTGGAATATGCATAGATTGATGGCTCACGCTTGCTACTATTACAGTGGAGACAATGACTCTGGCAGGCTCTGCTGCCGATGCAGGCTGCTGCTTTTTTTTTATTTTTTATATATCAACAATTTATAATGCGGTGCTCAATCACAGGCCATGGCAGAGTACAAACAGAGTACACTACGGGTATATATGCAAGATTAGAGGGATATTGCTGCCCTGATGCAGCTCGGTAGAGCAGTGAGGACCATGTGTCCAGCAGAGCCGGGCACCTCTGGCCTGATGAGGAGAGAAAAAGTGCATGGGCGCCTCTCCAAACCCCCGATGAGGGGGATGCCCCCCCGACTCAGGCGCCCACAGGTGCCATCTACCCTGAGCAGTCTCGTGAACCATGAGCAGGTCGATATGTTCGACCCTACACACTAAAGCCATGGACCCCCTTATGGGAGGACGAGGCGGCGATCTTGCCATTGCTCCCTTTAAGGGGGAGGAACTGGTGGCCAATGAACGAGGGGTTGTTGACCTCCTCAGTCCATGCTCGTGAGGCCCTTGCATCGATGTCCTGAAAGAGCCAATCGATGGATGTGCGGAGACCAAAGCCTCTGCCGATCCATAGGGATGTTGCTAAGACATGTGCAGCATGCTGCGCTTTCCACTCGAACCTCGAAGGGGTGTGCCACAGTGTGAGGGTGCGGTCGACCACCCCTTGAATCCAGGGATGGAGGGTCTTGCTAGCATCAAGGGAGAATACCTGCCCTGAGCGTGGAGAGGTGTCCAGAAGGGTGTCGATAGCCAGACTGGAGTCAGAAAATACCACTAGATGGCCACACCCTCTGCTGACCGCAGTGGACATACCCAGTTGTATGGTGAAGCATTCAGCTTCGGGCGGCATGCACCTACCCACAGCTGATGTAATCCTGTGTGGCAAGCACCCATTCTCGAAGAGAAGGACACCTGCCGCCGCTTGTAAAGTGGTATCCACGGGTACAGAGGCATCCACGGCCACAATGATGCAGTTTGGGTCCTTCTGGGCCAAAGCCCAGGCTTCTTCTAGCCTGCATAGATAAGCCTGGACCTGAGCAGGCTCCTTGGAGCCAACTCAATGATGGCTGACATGGTCTTGGAACAAGTCCAGGACCCTATTCCCAGGGGCCAATTCTGGGCCAAAAGGCTCGAACTTGTCCGCCTGGGCGGCACTGGCGGTTGTAGCTATTGAAGGGGAAGGGCCCCCCATCCTGGCCACAGCCTGATCTCCTAAGTTGCTAAGCGCTAGCCTGTGGACTAGCACCCTGCCACTCAGTGGCCCCCCTAGGATGGAATGAAGGGGGTGTGTAGGGGTGAGAAGAGGGACACAGAGCGACCCTCTGTCTACCAGGCATTTGAGGAGGAGGTGCATAGGAAGCAACCCTGCCGCAGTGGTCACCCCCCCGGATGGGGTGGTGCTGAACGCACCCATGATCCAATGCACAGCTTTCGCCTGCACCTTGGACATGGCATTGACCATGGCTTTAGTCCGACTACCCGGGTAGAACCATAACCTGGCACCATACGTCATCAAAGGGATGACGCAGGTGCAGTATAGGAGATGCCTCTGGAGGGGGGTAAGACCCCTGCCCGAATTGCCCAGCATGCCCATTGCCGCCACAGTGGTGACGGCTCTGGTAGTGAAGAATCTCGTGTGCTCCTTAAAATGGAGCTTGTGGTCGAAATGAAACCCTAGGTACCTCCAGTGGACCTTAGGGCATAGAGGAGAGGGTCCGGTATATGGCTCGAATCCCAAGTCGATGGGCGGCGGGGTAAAGCTCGCGGCCCATGAAAAGTGAAAAACCTCTGACTTGTCATGCTTGAGGACAAGACCGAGGATTGAAATGTCTGGTACATCCAGCCGTAGGCCTGAGTAAGGGGGAGGAGATTATCCTCTGCCCTGGGGGAGTGGGCGATGATGGTGCCATCATCCACGTATAATATGAGGTCGACCCTCTGGCTGACTTCATATAGCCTGAACAGCTTCATGACTGGCACTAAATACAGCGCCAATAGGACGTGGGACAAGGCAGAGCCTTGCCCCACTCCCACGTCAGCAGCATATTGCCCTGACCTGAAGGAGCCCCAGGAGTAGGTCGTCTTGCAACCCACCAGGTAAGACTTGAAGAACTCACCGATGCACGGCGGGAACCCCAAGCGTCAAATGATCTCCAGCAGAACCGAATGGTTCAGGGAGGGAAAGAATTGGGCGATGTCAAAAGCGACAATGCTAGTAATGAGCCCCTTAGCCCACCCAGCCCGTACCAGGTGGGTGAGGTAGACACCAGCATCCTCAGTGGAACACTGAGCAACGCCTCCGAACTGATTCAGATCGAAGATGTCGTGAGTGACCCCATCGAATTGCAACCTCCTGGCTAGCATCTTCTCAAGGAGTTTGCCTAAGGTGTTCAAGAGCACAATGGGTCTGAATGACTTGGGTGTAGAGTAGTTGGGCTTCCCTGGCTTTGGGATGATGACCGACAGGGATTCCTTAAAGTGATCTGGCCAGTGGCTGGAGTCCAGGCATGCATTGGCGATGCGGATGATAAATGCCCCCACCTCAGGTGAGGCGAGCCACACTTTGAGAAAAGACCATGTGATGTGGTCAGGGCCAGGGGCAGACGAGGAGGTGCACGCTGTCAGAGCTTCCCTCATTTTGAGGAGAGAGAAAGGGACCCATGTCCTTGGGGGAGCAGGGTCAAGGTTGTTGAGGACAGACAGATCCACAGGGTGGTCAGAGGCCACATTGTAGGATCCATCCAGAGCCTCCCATAAGTCCCCTAGTTCATTGCAAGGAACTTTCCTAAAGGAGATTGTGTTGAGAGCGATTGGTAATGCAATAGTAATGAGCTAGAGACAAAGACCCCAAAGTAGCTGAGTGTACTGAGGAGTTGCTAGTTAAGCACCAATGTCAAAGAGTGTAATTGACTGAGGGATAACTACTACACAGTCAGCTACTTATATAACAAAGTATTACTAAGATTACTACTTGCTAATGACTAATGCCAAGAGTATTGGTAATGTGCTTGGTAAGAGATCAGTAAGCGAAGTAAGCAATATTAGTCATACTAGAATTGGTGAGTAATCATATACTAAGAAAGCATCAGTCAGCAGATTAGTAATCCTACTTGTAACACAGCCCTGTAATCTAGGACTTATGCGGAAGTGGTATGGCGTCTATGCCGGCGCTTGTCTCTTGCAGACTGTGCAGCTCGACGTCGAAGCTCAGTGGAATCGGCAGAGAGTGCAGCGAAATTCATAGGAGTTTGGACGGCGTGAGCAGGTGTTGGGTAAGCAAAATGATGAAATGAGGGGGGTGATGCAGGTAAGTTGGACATAGCTGTATGTGCTCGTGCCTCTTTAGCCATCCTACTGTTCCTCGCTACTCGTTTCCTCATAGAACTCGGATCTTTGGTGCGGCACTCAGTGTGGGAATGACCGCATGCATGGCATAACGAGCACCTAGCTGGACGCTTGGGTGCTTTAGAAGTGCTGCTGGTGGGTGCCGTAGTTCCAGGTTGTGCTGTGACACTGCTAGGAGGCGGCTGTGCAGTTGGAGAACGAAGCTCTTCAACATACTCGTTGAGTGTGTCGATCTGGACTGCGATGACCATAAAGGATTTCTCCAATGTGGTGAGGAGAACGACGAAGACTGCTGATAACCATTCAGTGAAGGCGTCAAGTGAAGGACTGACACGTGGCCGTTCGGAGTAGGAGATCTTGACGTCATCAAAAGCGTCAGCGAGCTGATGTTCCATCGAAGAGGTAGACATGGTCGGCTGACGGGTGGAGTCAATTATGTTGAGAGCGATTGGTAATGCAATAGTAATGAGCTAGAGACAAAGACCCCAAAGTAGCTGAGTGTACTGAGGAGTTGCTAGTTAAGCACCAATGTCAAAGAGTGTAATTGACTGAGGGATAACTACTACACAGTCAGCTACTTATATAACAAAGTATTACTAAGATTACTACTTGCTAATGACTAATGCCAAGAGTATTGGTAATGTGCTTGGTAAGAGATCAGTAAGCGAAGTAAGCAATATTAGTCATACTAGAATTGGTGAGTAATCATATACTAAGAAAGCATCAGTCAGCAGATTAGTAATCCTACTTGTAACAGATTGCCTCGAAGGAGGGGAGGTTTCTCTGGTGCACCCAGGCCATGAGGTCCCAGGGGTGCTGTTTGACTGATGCAACCTGTCTTATACGTTCTTCAAAGAAGGTGCATTTGGCCACTCTCATGGCACGGTGGTACTGCTGCCAGTCCGACTTGAGCTTAGACTCTCAGTAAACTGCCAGTTTGTGTTTGCACTCTTGGTTCTACCACCCTTTTGAGTGTTTCTCCAGATGCTTTTCTTTGGAGTGGTCAGCCCACGCCTCTGACAAGATATCCGAGATCGCTTGCATGACCTCTTCAATGCTCTCCTTGGTGTGACCGCTCCACCCCGTGAGGAGAAGGAGTTTGGATGATACCTGGGCCAGGTAGGCCTTCTCATCGTCCAATCCTGGCTTGATGGCCCAGGGGGTAGCAGGGACCATGGCTCAGGGCCAGGCAGTGTAATGGTCAAGGGGACATGGTCAGACATACCCCTCAACTCCATTTCCACCACATGGTGGGCGGCAGCCCCAACGGTGATGATACTCAATCCAGAAACCCAAACAAAACCTACTTAATGGCTTCGGATGGTATAACACAGGCCAGAGGAAGGGTGCGAGGTGGTACTAAATATCACCGCTGAGACCAAAACGATGTGTTTAGCGATGCAAAATAATAAGGGATAATGTGAATAGTCTTTATAGGCATACGAATATGTCCGAAAGAGTTCGAAAAAGGTTCGAAGGCGTGCAAAGTGGTTCGAATAAGTTCGAAGATGTGCGAAATAGTTCGAATAACTTCGGAGGGGTTCGAGGTGTATCGAAAGGCGAGTTTAACAAATGTGCAATGTTTGTTGAATAGCGGTAGGTGATGGGCGATAAAACGGAGAGCGAATACGATAGTTTTGAGGAAGTTCGTGATATTTCGCAGAACTTTAGAGATATGACATGAAGATAAGACTAAAGAGAACGATTTTTAAATCTGATGATAGCGAGAGGGTAACTTGTGCTGTTCCCCATTCTTCCTCTCTGGTTATTCTAACTAATACAAGTCTATATACAATCTGAAGAAATAGTACTAAAAAGGAAATAATAACAGGTGTAGAACACGAGGCAGTATGCACAGCAAATTAAGGTATTGTGAAACATAAAACAAAATGAAATATGATAATAAGTGAAACGTACATTGTCCCAATATAGTAAGAGTTCTTGTTCTATTGCTTTAATATATCAATAAAACACAAAAACGCACTTATCGTATCCTAAGTCTCTTGTAATCCCTCCTTTTGTCTGGTAGTACTCGATATGCAGCGAGTTGGGTTGTTCCGAATGTGCAACGTGTATCGAAATTGTTTGAGGACAACTATACGGCAGCTGAAGTCGTTCGAAGTACTGTGAAGTCGTTCGAAGTGTCGCGAAATGGTTCAAAAGCGTTCGAAAAGATTCGAAGTAGTGCAAAGTCATCCGAAATAGTGCGAAATCGTGCGAAAATGGTTCGAAGTTGATTTAGTGGCATTCATAGTGGTTCGGAGTGTGTGTCGTAATGTGTCAATATGAGTGGGAATACTTCTCCAGACTTTAAAGCACGCAGTGGACCTATCATCCTCCCCCTTACTGAAATCCTGACTGTCCCAGTCAGCCGATCGAAGTCACGTGTGGAATGCATGATCGTGTTGAAAACTTAGTGAGGTTCGAAATACTTCTCGTTCTTCTTCATCCATCCATCACCTCTATATCATCGCATACTAGCTTTCGTAATGTCTCTCCTGGCCGACCTCAACTCCGAAGTACTCGAATATGCAAAGTCGATGCCCAATCGAGGCATCACAGAAGATGTCGACTTTGAAGTGTGGGGAAAAGGATTCTGTGAGCGGATGGTGAGTTTTGTGGTTCGTACGAGTCTTAGTGCTTTATTTTTGTCTTTTGTAGGTGGAATATGACGAGCTTGCTGAAGATCTCAGCGAAGAGCGCGACGCAGCCATTCAAAAGGTCATTGACGAGGTTTTTGAACTTTACAAACCGATGGCTCGACGCGAGTGGATTTCGTGGGGCGGAGAATTATCCTCTTCATCGTCTGATCCTGGCTTGATGGCCCAGCGCATAGCAGGGACCATGGACTCAGGGCCAGGTAAAGTGATGGTCAAGGGGACATGATCAGATGTGCCCCTCAACTCCGTTTCCATGGAATGGTGGGTGGCAGCTCCAAGGGGCACCAGAATAAGCAAGAGGTTGATGAAAGTGCCCTCGAGCCCCTGCTGAGGAGGGATGTGAGTGGGGGCAGCCTCTACAGGGGTAGAGACCACCAGGCCAGTGCACCCAGCTACAGTGAGAAGCATATCGGCATAAGCATTCGTGTCAGGACCTTTAGGGTCCCAGCCTGAGTGGCAAATATTAAAGTCCCCTGCCATGAAATGAAGGGGGGGGGAGACGAAAGACTTCATCATGGAGGACACAAAGCGCCGTGTGATCGCTGTCAGAGTAGACATTGGCGAAGAGTAAGAGGCTCTCCCCAATTCCCAGAGAGAACAGGAGAATGTCTCTGTGATCAAAGAGGTCCTTGCAGATGCCAGGCCTCAGGTTGATAATGCACGTGTTGATGTAGACCAGCACGCGAGGGGGGGCATCAACCCCTGAATGGCACACCACCATGCTTCAATTGGGGCTGATGGGGCTGCCGATGACTTCTTCGCCCTCTGTGTTCTCAGAGGATGGGGCATTTCTTATCACTCTCCAGGGAGGTTCCTGAATGAATAGCAGATCATATTCTAAGAGGTCTGCTAGTAAGGAGTCCATGTAACCATAATTTCTGTTTACATTCTGACTGAATATGCCTAACTGCGGGAATGACCTGAGTCTGTCCTTCATTTACGTTCAGCCACCGCTACCTGCAGGAAGGTTAAAGTGAGGGGAGCGCGATCTATGTCGTTGACTCACCTCATCGTAGCGCGCTTTGATCCACTCATGATCGAAGCAGTTCTGCCAAAACTTGCAGTGGCGGTCATCCGCTGCATGGTTCCATCTGCAGTTGACGCAGCGGTGGATGTGTGCGCATGGTTGCCCCTCACGGGTAGGTGGCACGGGGGGGTTGGCCTTGGGGGCTCCTCTACAGCAACCCACCAGAGTACGGTGGTGCTCCTTGCAGTGTGGTTCAGCACAGATGGGGCATCTGGCTTGTTTGGTGCAGCACTGGCCAGTGGGGTGTGTTGGATTGTGTAATCTGACACATTGTTTGGTGATTATGTAATATGGAGGCTATGCTCCTTAACAGACAAACTGGATGCAGTTAATTCCCCCCTGCTGTAACATTGACAGTGGTCAAGTGGTGGTTACATCAATAGTATCTGGTTCATATCACATTGTTGTATTGAATCCAGCAAGACCTGATAGCTAAGTTGGTAGAGCATCTGGTATATGTCCAGTTGGTCCTGGGTTCAATCCCCAGTCTGGTCATCTCTTTCTGTCTTAACAGGGTGACCCCACCTCCAGCACCGTTGGCAGAGCGGCATGCCAGGGTTAGCCCTGGCCTCCTGAATGTGAACGATGAACCGTCCGAATTGAACGGTACATCCAGTGAGTGCCCTGGCATGAGCACCGCTGGCTGAATCAGCGACGTTAAGATAGATGGTGGCCGTGTCTGACATACGCGAGTCACAGACCACACGAGGTGTCTGGAGCACTAGCAGGTCCTTAAGACCCGCTTTGGTGATCTGGGACAGGATCACCTCACTGGTGATAGCCTTGTCCTGGAAGGTGTATAGAACATCTACCATCTTGGGTTTTTAAAGCAGCAGCCTGCCATCGTTTCTTGTCTTGCTACCACCATGGTAAACAGAAGTAAACAACACTGCCAACATCTTATACGTTCTACAGCTACTCATCTGTTGGTCTGATCTCTTAGATTTCAGAGCATCCTCCAGTCATCTACATGATGGCTAATCCTAGAAGATCCGATGGGAGATCGGGCTCAGATCTGGGTGGGATTTTGTCCCACCTGGCCTCTGAACCTGTTACCCCTGGCGACGATCTGATCAACAGTATGCCTTCATCTAGGCGGGCTGCAAGCATTACTGCAAGGCCCTTAAGGACCCAGCGTTCATCTCCAGCACCATCCCCGTACCCGGATGGTCAAGAAACCCAGAGGCCAGGCGGGACAAAATCCCACCCAGATCTGAGCCCGATCTCCCATCGGATCTTCTAGGATTAGCCATCACGTAGATGACTGGAGGATGCTCTGAAATCTAAGAGATCAGACCAGCAGATGAGTAGCTGTAGAACATATAAGATGTCGGCAGTGTTGTTTACTGCATCTCCTATACTGCACCTGCATCGTCCCTGTGATGACGTATGGTGCCAGGTTATGGTTCTACCTGGGTAGTCGGACTAAAGCCATGGTCAATGCCATGTCCAAGGTGCAGGCGAAAGCTGTGCATTGGATCATGGGTGTATTCAGCACCACCCCATCCGGGGGGGTGACCACTGTGGCAGGGTTGCTTCCGATGCACCTCCTCCTCAAATGCCTGGTAGACAGAGGGTCGCTCTGTGTCCCTCTTCTCACCCCTACACACCCCCTTCATTCCATCCTAGGGGGGGGGCCACTGAGTGGCAGGGTGCTAGTCCACAGGCTAGCGCTTAGCAACTTAGGAGATCAGGCTGTGGCTAGGATGGGGGTCCCTTCCCCTTCAATAGCTACAGCCACCAGTGCTGCCCAGGTGGACGAGTTCGAGCCTTTTGGCCCAGAATTGGCCCCTGGGAATAGGGTCCTGGACTTGTTCCAAGACCATGTCAGCCATCATTGAGTTGGCTCCAAGGAGCCTGCTCAGGTCCAGGCTTATCTATGCAGGCTAGAAGAAGCCTGGGCTTTGGCCCAGAAGGACCCAAACTGCATCATTGTGGCCGTGGATGCCTCTGTACCCGTGGATACCGCTTTACAAGCGGCGGCAGGTGTCCTTCTCTTCGAGAATGGGTGCTTGCCACACAGGATTACATCAGCTGTGGGTAGGTGCACGCCGCCCAAAGCTGAATGCTTCACCATACAACTGGGCATGTCTACTGCGGTCAGCAGAGGGTGCGGCCATCTAGTGGTATTTTCTGACTCCAGTCCAGCTATCGACACCCTTCTGGACACCTCTCCATGCTCAGGGCAGGTATTCTCCCTTGATGCTAGCAAGGCCCTCCATTCCTGGATTCAAGGGGTGGTCAACCGCACCCTCATGCTGTGGCACACCCCCTCAAGGTTCGAGTGGAAAGCGCAGCATGCTGCACATGTCTTAGCGACATCCCTATGGATCAGCAGAGGCTTTGGTCTCCACACATCCATCGATTGGCTCTTGCGGGACATCGATGCAAGGGCCTCACAAGCATGGACCGAGGAGGTCAAGAACCCCTCATTCATTGGCCACCAGTTCCTCCCCCTTAAAGGGAGCAATGGCAAGATCGCTGCCCCATCCTCCCATAAGGGGGGTCCGTGGCTTCAGTGTGTAGGGTCAAACATATTGACCTGCTCACGGTTTACGAGACTGCTCATGGGACACACTCCTCTAGGGGAGTATCACCTCCGTTTCCATGTCAAGGGCCCTGTGGCCTGCGATTGCATTCTGGCTGAGCCTGTGTAATCGCGCTCGCACATCATGCGCATCTGCCCCAGGGTGGATCACCCCAAACACCGGCAGGAACCTCAATCCGTCGAAGAGCTTGCCTCGCTCGTGATGAACAACCCCCATTTAGGGGCCTTCACCACCCCACTCTCTGAGTGGGATCCAGGATAGGTGGGCTGCACTGGGCGTATGACCCCCATCTCCTGTCCGAGGGGTGGTCACCCCCCTTCTCTTTCGCTACATGGGAGCTGTGAAGCCTCTCTGTGGCTCTGCAGGCCTGCCTGATGTGGGGCAGCCTTTCCCCTGTCTGGGGGCAAGGGCAGCACTGCTGTCCTGGATGCTGAGGTTATCAGTATGGGGGAAACCTCGAGTCCATTTAGTCTTATAAAGAGGGCCCCCTCGGGGGATGACCTTGGCACCTGGGAAGGGGACGTTGTCTGAGCTGCCGGGGGGCAGGGTGTAACTGCAGAAGGAACCTCCAATTTCGGTTGGAGGGGCCTGGGGAGCATGCGGAAGGGTGGATGGCACCTGTGGGCGCCTGAGTCGGGGGGGCATCCCCCTCATCGGGGGTTTGGGGAGGCACCTGTGCACTTTTCCTCTCCTCATCAGGCCAGAGGCACCTGGCTCTGCCAGACGCGTGGTCCTCGCTGCTCTACCGAGCTGCATCAGGGCAGCAATATCCCTCTAATCTTGCATATATACCCATAGTGTACTCTGTTTGTACTCTGCCGCAGACTGCGATCGAGCACCGCATTATAAATTGTTGATTTTAAAAAAAAAAAAAAAAAAGGACAATAAGAACACGAGTGAAGACAATAAGAACACGAGTGAAGACAATAAGAACAGTACCTAGACAATAACATGAGAGCATCCACAGATACTACAATAATGCATGAGTGTGGAGACATGAGATTAGAGGCGTGTGGTTACAGAACGATAAGAGCAATACAACAAGAACAATAAGGGTCATGTCAAGAGAACAATAGGAGCATGCCAAAATAAAATGATTTCCCCACTTCTTGTATCAACCCGTAACAGATTTGCTGTAGGACCACTTTGCAAGTGATGTCCCTGTCCTGATGCATGTATGGAATGTTGACCATCTTGAGGTACGACATGGAGGTGGGGAGAGCTGTGTCTACCTTGTCTGCTAACGAATAGGAGTTGTGAAGTGCTTCTCTAAAGTAGAGCAGATTCTTATCGAAGGCCACGCCCCCAGTAGCTGCAGTGAATCCCCCCTGAGATGGGAGGAGGGAGTGAACCTCCAACATGGAGTGGTAGAGGCAGAGCTGTTGGTGGATGTTATCAAGGACATCGCCAGAGTTGATGTATGAGTCTGGAGGCTGAATGTGAATAAGGACCTGCTTCCTAGAAGGCCCATGGACAGTGGCAGAGGGCTTACTAGGCCCCTTACCCTTGGATAGACCAACTTGTTTCTGAATGTGGACAAGTTGGTCTGGAGATGCTTCCAAAAGGGCCCTTGCCAGTTGGATGATGCCCCTCACAGAAGTGGAAGGTGCCTCCCCCACTTGGAACTGCACAACCTTGGCAAAAGACCCCTTGGAAGGGGGCCTTGTGGAGTAGTTAATGGGCAGTGGGGGTCCCCTGCTAGGGCCTCCTCCATCACCTGTCCAGGGTTGTGGCAGCGGGCGCTGCCTAGGCCCCTTGACTCTGGCTCCACCTCTCTCTTGAGTGGATCCAGATGCTATAGCGGCTCGTGCACTGCCATGAACTGCTGTTTCACAAGCTTCTCAAAGTGGAGCTCTCTCCACCCCCTTCAGCAGACCCGCTGTCAATTCTGCCTCTAGCAGCTCCTTCAGCCTCAATGCCAGCCCCCCCTTAGCTTCAAAGGAGGTGGCTGCGATATCTGCATCCCCTGCCCTGTCCAGCAGCCGATCAGTTACCTTTAGGAGATCCTCTGACAGGAGTCACAAGGTAATAGCATCGCTGTACCTCGCCTCATCCTCCTTTTCATCAACCTCGATTCTGTTGTCCATCTCTGACCACCTAGGTGTCTGAGGGACTGGAGTAGGGCTCGTCGACATGGGTGTTTGTCCTCTGGTCATGCGAGCAGCAGCAGCTGCAACAGATGTGGATCTGGTGCCTCTGGGGGTTTCTTGACCATCTGGATAGGGGGATGGTGCTGGAGATGAATGCTGGGTCCTCGCAGGCCCAGCAGTAGCTATCCCAATCCAATTAGATGAAGACAGGCTGTTGATTGGGTCACCACTGGGGGTAATAGACTCAGCGGCTAAGCATGACAAAGTCACACCCAGATCTGAGCCTGATCTCCCATCAGATCTTCTAGAATTGGCCATCTATTGGATGACTGGAGGATGCTCTGAAATCAGTGAGATCAGACCAATGGATGAGTAGCTGTAGAATGTATAAGATGTTGGCAATGTTGTTTACTTCTGTTTACCATGGTGGTAGCAAGTTAAGAAGCGATGACTGCATTCGAGGGGTGGTCACCCCCTTCTCTCCATCAGAAAGGGCTGCAAAAGCCTTGCCATGGCTCTGCAGGTTGGCCCATGGTGAGGGCTGCCCCTGTTCTTTTCTGGTGGCGAGGGCTGCATACCCTGCTGCGGTCTCCTTGGTCATTGGTAGGAGGGTGATACCTAGAGTCCATTTAGCCTCATAAAGGGGGCCTCAACTGGGAAGGGCATTGGTGTGGGCAACCTGGGCTCTTTTGAGCTTGGGTCATCAGTATCCACTGGGGTCGCCCAGTGGGAGTCCATTTAGGCTCATAAAGGGCACCGCTCTCCATCTGAACCAGTTGGGGGCAACCTGGGGGCCATGGCTGGGGGGTGGCTTAAGGCGCTAGGGGAGTTGGGGGCAGCTCTGGAGCCTGGGGCACCCTTGCAGATTGTCAAGGGGGCCCAGGGGAGCTCATGGGAAGGTGGGTGGCCCCAGCTAGTGGCTGGATCAGGGGGCATCCCCTCATCAGGGGTTTGGGGAGGCGCTTGAGCACTTGTCCTTTCCTTGTCCAGCCAAAGGCACCCTGGCTTCACCTGGATGCATGGCCTTCACTGCTTGACAGAGCTGTACAAGGGCAGCAGTCTCTCTCTAATCTTGCATATATACCCATAGCATACTTTGTTTGTACTCTGCCATGGACTGCGAGTGCGCACTGCATAATAAATTGGTGAAAAAAAAAAATTGGCATATGTATCGGGGCAGGAGCGGGCATGGGAGCAGGAGCAGGAGTGGGAGTGGGAGAAGTGGGAGGAGGAGTGGGACCTGGAGCAGGACCTGGAGCGGCATCAACTTCCCTGGCATCCATCCTTCCTTCCCAATCCACCTCTGCCCTCCTGCTTGGAGTCCTCTCGAGGTGGACCACCTACCTGGCCATGTAACCATTGTATAACATGATGGGCTGTGCACCAGCCTGCAACCCAAGGTATTCTTCAATGTCGTTCACTCTGTTTTGAAGCAAGTGAAACACGTTCCAGAGTTCTTGTACGTGGAGTCAGAGCTGTTGCACTTACTCTCCATTCCACTGTGCATGCTGGCACATGTCTTCTTCCAGCTGGTATAGACATCCAGTGAGGGGGGCCTATTTGATGGGGGAGGGGTTGGCCGTCAGGGGAGGGGGGACAGTCGGCTTGGGCTTGGGATCAGCCATGTCGATATCCTGTTCCACAGCTATAGGTATACATGTTAGTTAGTGGTTTTATGTGTCATGATATAAAAAAACTCACCTTTGGATTTTCCTTTTTCTCTTGCAGTGAACTGCCTAGATGATTCCTCTCCATTGTCTTCACTGGAATATTGTGCCTTCTTTGCTTTTTTTTTTTTTTTTTGTCACCAATTTATTACGCAGTGTTAGGGCGACACCCACTGTTCTGCTAGCTGGACCATGCGGGCTCTCCTACAAGAAGGTGGCAGGGTGCACATGCATGATGGGGGGATTGATGGTTTTGATGTGATGGGTTAAAAATAGATCAATTGGCTGAAACAGGCTTTTCGCACCACAAATGTGGATGGAATATCTAAGAGAACTTAACTGAGGTCTCCCGGTATTTATTTTAAGGTTATGTACTATGTTACTTATATTGTACTATGTTGCTACCAATGCATGCATACATGCACATACATATTGATGTGTGTAAATACAAAATTCTCATGCTGACAAATAAAGCATTTATAGGCATTTGGTAGCATATTTTGATGAAATAAAATCCATAATAAAGCGAGATCGGTCACGTGAAGGTGGCGTGGGAAAGATGACAAACTCAGAAGGAGTGGGAACAGCATCACGCCGTGAGACTCTAGAGAGAGGTGAGAAATGATGACAAATATAACAAGGTGTGGGAAGTAAATTCTCGGCTAATTTTTCACCACCTCGAACTTTTTTTTTTGGCTCTGGGCTCATTGGCTACGTAGAATAATGTCTGCATGGCATGTAAGGTGCTATATTGCAGTGTTTGCTAAATAAAATTTGACTGAGGAGCAACCGTCATTCCATTTACTATGCTGTGAAAGCTGACTAAGCAAACCTCGCGGGCTGAACAAAATGCAAAAACCTGATCATGACCTTGGCACATGACCCAAAGAAGATGATTAGACACATCTCTGTATTAGTCAGTAACAAGTGGATCAATAAAATGTCATTTGCAATTCTATAAGTGAGGTCATTACAAAGTTAGGTCTGTATTGAAATAAGTTTGAATTGAAAATTGAGTTCAGAGTTACAATTGAGTTCATTATGAAGTAAAAAAAATAAAAATTACTTGAATACAGTAAGTTTAAAAATTGAGTTCGTTACAAAGTAAAGTCAGTAAAATAACAGTTACAAATGAGCTCATTATGAAGTAAAGTCTATGAAAATTAGTCTAGAAATGAGTCAAGTTCGAAAATGAGTCAGTAAAAAATAAGTCTGTAAAATGATCTTCGAAATAAGGCATTTGATATAAAATAAAATTACAGTTACCATTATGAAGTCAAGTCAATAACAATTAGTTCAATACAAAGTCATCATGCAGACTTACTAACAAGTTATAATTTGAGTTCGTTATAATGTAAAGTCAATAAATATTACTTTAATACTGACAAAGTGAAGTTGGAGATTTTTTACAAAATTTAAAGAGAGGAGAGGGAGGAGAGCAGGGGTGAGGGGGTGAAGTAGTGAGAGGGTGAGGGGGTGAAGTAGTGAGAGGGTGAGGGGGTGAAGTAGTGAGGGGGTGAGGGAGTAGGGGAGGGGGGAGAGGGGAGGAGGAGGATGGATAGAGAGGGGGGAGGGGGTGAAGTAGTGAGGGGGGGAGGGAGTGAGGGGGTGAGGGAGAGAGGGAGAGAGGAGGGGAGGGAGTGAAGGGGGGAATGGGAAATGAGAGGAAAAGTGGAGAGTGGGTGAGGATAAGAGAGTGGGAGAAGGTGAGAGGGGGGGGTGAGAGGAGGGGGTGAGGAAGAAGGGGGAGAGAGATGAGAGAGAGGAGGGGTGTTACAAGTAGGATTACTAATCTGCTGACTGATGCTTGCTTAGTATGCGATTACTCACCAATTCTAGTATGACTAATATTGCTTACTTTGCTTACTGATCTCTTACCAAGCACATTACCAATACTCTTGGCATTAGTCATTAGCAAGTAGTAATCTTAGTAATACTTTGTTATATAAGTAGCTGACTGTGTAGTAGTTATCCCTCAGTCAATTACACTCTTTGACATTGGTGCTTAACTAGCAACTCCTCGGCACATTCAGCTACTTTGGAGTCTTTGTCTCTAGCTCACTACTATTGCATTACCAATCGCTCTCAACATAATTGACTCCACTCGTCAACCGACCATGTCTACCTCTTCTATGGAACATCAGCTCGCTGACGCTTTTGACGATGTCAAGACTGCCTACTCCAAACGGCCACGTGTCAGTTCTGCACTTGACGCCTTCACTGATTGGTTATCAGCAGTTTTCATCGCTCTCCTCGCCACTTTGGAGAAATCCTTTATGGTTATTGCAATCCAGATCGATACACTCAACGAGTACATTGAAGAGCTTCGTTCTCCAACTGCACAGCCGCCTCCTAGCAGTGTCACAGCACAACCCGGAACTACGGCATCCACCAGCAGCACTTCTAAAGCACCCAAGCGTCCAGCTAGGTGCTCGTTATGCCATGCACGCGGTCATTCTAACACTGAGTGCCGCACCAAAGATCCAAGTTCTATGAGGAAACGAGTAGCGAGGAACAGTAGGATGGCTAAAGAGGCACGTGCACATACAGCTATGTCCGCCTTACCTGCATCACCCCCCTCATTTCATCATTTTCCTTACCCAACACCTGCTCACGCCGTTCAAACTCCTATGAATTTCGCTGCACTCTCTGCCGATTCCACTGAGCTTCGACGTCGAGCTGCACAGTCTGCAAGAGACAAGTGCCGGCATAGACGCCATACCACTTCCGCATAAGTCCTAGATTACGGGGCTGTGTTACAAGTAGGATTACTAATCTGCTGACTGATGCTTGCTTAGTATGCGATTACTCACCAATTCTAGTATGACTAATATTGCTTACTTTGCTTACTGATCTCTTACCAAGCACATTACCAATACTCTTGGCATTAGTCATTAGCAAGTAGTAATCTTAGTAATACTTTGTTATATAAGTAGCTGACTGTGTAGTAGTTATCCCTCAGTCAATTACACTCTTTGACATTGGTGCTTAACTAGCAACTCCTCGGCACATTCAGCTACTTTGGAGTCTTTGTCTCTAGCTCACTACTATTGCATTACCAATCGCTCTCAACAAGGGGGGGAGAATGGAGGGTGCATAAGGGGGTGAGGGGGGAGGGTGCATAAGGGGGTGAGGGGAGAGGGGAGGGGGGAGGGGAGGGGGGGAGAGGGGGGGAGAGGAAAGGGATGTGGGAGAGGGGAGAGGAGGGAGGGGAGGGGGGGAAAGGGGAGGAGAGAAAGGGGATGGGGGAGAGGGGGATGAGGGAGATGGGGGAGGGGATGGGGGAGATGGAGGAGGGGATGGGGGAGATGGGGGAGAGGATGGGGTAGGTAGGCATGGGATGGGGGAGGGGATGGGGTAGGTGGACATGTGATGGGGATGGGGTAGATGGGCATGGGAACAGGAATGGAGTAGGTGGGCATGGGTATGGGGAAGGGGATGGGGATGGGGACAGGGATGGAGTAGGTGGGCATGGGCATGGGGAAGGGGAAGGGGAAGGAGATGGAGATGGAGATGGGGTAGGTGGGGATGGGGATGGGGATGGGGAAGGGGATAAACACCACAATCCCCCCACGTTGACTTGGGGCCAACGGTCCCAAGTCAACTGAAGAGTTGCGTACCATCTAAAAGTCAAATAAAAAGCTGTGCATCCATGAATAAAATGCAGTGAGGTGTTCATAATGAACACAGTGAACCACGTGTGCCGAAGGCACATTTAAAAACCTTGTCCATAATAAAGTGAGATCGGTCACATGAATGTGGCATGGGTAAATGGATGACAAACTCAGAAGGGGTGGGGAGTTCCATGACTAACCCTCTACTGTGAGAAAATGATGACAAATATAAGTCATAGGTGGGAAATGAACTTTTTGGCTAATTCCATCAGTTCAAAAATTAGCCAAAAAAAAAATTCGGCTATTTTTGGGCCAGATCAAAATTGTAATAATGGTTCCCATGATAACAAAAAATTTCGGCTAAGTTTTGGGCCCGATCACAAATGCAATATAACTGTTCCCATCAGAACAAATATTTTCCTGATGACAAATATAATAAGGGGTTCCTATCATGACAAATCTAATAACTGATCAATATTTTTGGCTAATTTTTGGCTTACTGGGTGTAGGAACCAAATTTTCGGCTGAGTTTTGGCCACTTCTAGCTTTTCTGCTCTCTTTCTGGCTCTGGGCTCTTTTCCAGTGGGGTTGTTTTTGCATTCTTGGGGTATCTGTAGACCAAGGTGAAGCTCTGTGAAGTCCTACCTCCCTGGCTTCTCTTTTTTCAACAAAAGGAGTGTCTGCCATTTGTTTTTTGGACCTCTCTCAGGGCACAGTGTGCAGGGAGATTGGGCTGGCGGGTTTGCAGTTGCCTCCCCTTCCATTTTTGGAAGTCACTCCACTATCAACTGCCACTGTTTGCACTGATTTCACAGCCTCCTGCAAGATTGTCACATCCTCCACTGCTGTAAGAGAGCTCCCTGATTCCCATGGACTCAACTCCACCCAACACTCCTCGACGTGTCTGGATGGCCATGCAGCAAACTGAACAGGACCAACGGACCTTGGATAACCCTACTCACCACTGGACTCCACACCATGCTCGCACTATGCACATTGCCCAGCCACTGCTGCCATTGCCGCCAGTCCATAATATTGGCTTGCTGAATGCCAATCCTTTTGTGGCTGCTCCTCCACCACCTCCTCAATACAATCACCTTCCTCCTCATTTGGCACAGCAGTTGGCAGCACTTCCTCCTCTTCCACAGATTCCAAGAGGCAGGGGCAGAGGGAGGGGAAGAGGAAGGGGAAGAGGCTCAAGTCATGCAGCTCCACCTCTGCCTGTGGTTGCTCCTTTACACAATCCAGCTCTCCCATATTTTTTACAGGCCCCTCCTGCACCTCCTGTTTTTGATCCTCCTGTTCCTGCACCTCCTATTCCTGCACCTCCCATTCCTGTGGCTCCTCCTGTATGTTGAATTGTTCTGTCAGGTGATGGATCGTGACTGACAGCATATTGATGTAGCCTCTTGCTCCTACTCCAGTGCCTCCAATGATTGTCCCTCCTGCTGTCCCTCAACCCATTGCTCCTAGATTGACCTTGGCTGAACTCGCTGCTTGGCATGCTGCACTTCCACCTCTTTTCCCAGCTGTAGCTGTAAGCTGGATTATTCTTGCAGGTGACAGACATTCAACTGACAATAAATTTTGTAGCCTCCTCCTCCTGTTTTTTACCCTCCTGTTCCTGTTGCTCCTGTTGCTGGACCTGCCATTCCTGTTGCTGGACCTGTTCTTCCTGTTGCTGCTCCTGTTCTTCCTGTTGCTGCTCCTGCTTTTCCTGTTGCTGCTCCTGCTTTTCCTGTTGCTGCTCCTGCTTTTCCTGTTCCTGCTCCTATTCCTCCTGTTCCTGCTCCTATTCCTCCTGTTCCTGCTCCTGCTCCTGTTCCTCCTGTTCCTGCTCCTGTTCCTCCTGTTCCTGTGCCTGCAATGGCATGGACTGAGCTTGCTGCCCAGCATGCTGCACTTCCACCTTTTGAAGCTGTATGTTGCATTATATTTTATATGATGTGAAATGGTCTGACAGTATGATGATGTAGCCTCCTCCACCTCCACCTCTGCCTCCACCTGTTTTTGATCCTCCTGCTGCTGTTCCCCCTGTTCCTGCTGCTATCATCCCTGTTGCCAATATCCCTCCACATGTATGCTCATATCTTATTTTGTAATTTTTTATTTGGTGGCTGACCTCATTCTCCAAGGTCGCTCAGCTTATCGATCCTGCACCACCACCACCACCACCACCACTACCACCACTACCACCTATTTTGCCTCCTGCCCACCAGCCATTTAATCCAGATTGGCCTGTTCATGATCTGGGAAATATGGATGTGGAGTGCCCTGATTGCCATGCTTTGCACTGGATGGCTGAACGTCTTATGAAATCCTCAAATTTCCATCCATGATTCGGCATGTGCTGCCTGAGTGGAAAGATCGCTTTGCCACCTCTTCACCCCATCTCACCTGAGCTTATCCAATTGCTCACTGCTCAGGACGACATTGGAAAATCATTTAGTGATCACATCCACTTACAATAATGCACTCGCCATGACTTCTATTGGTCGCAAGATTGACGAGTTGGTCAATGAGGGCAAAGAGGCTGTGAATGATGGCGTCAGTCCCTATGTCTACAAACTCCATGGCGAACTGTCCCACAAGATTGGATCTCTTCTTCCACCAGAGGGAGAACCTCCTGTTTATGCTCAGCTATATATTTACGATCCAGCTGATGCAGTCAACTTTCGCATGGCCAATGCCTGGAACACTCACCTCCATCACCACACTTTGCTCACTCTTCAGGACATGCTCCACCATCACCATCCAGCAGTTCAGATGTACAAGCAGGCTCATGAGCTCACCAGGAACTTGCCTCCACACCAGCAGTGCAAGATAGCTTTGCGTTTTGATCAATCCTGTAACCATCGCCGCTACAATCTGCCCGATGCTACCAACAATAAGATTGCTGTCATTCTTCCAGGTGATGGTGATCAGCCAGAGAGCACACGCGACATTGTTCTCTACCGCAGGCATGGCCCTCCCCTTCAGCACATCAGTGACGTCCATCCCCTCTATCCTGCCCTTCACTATGTTTTGCTGTTTCCTACTGGCCAGCTCCAATGGCATCCTTAAATTGAGTATGCTGCTGTCAATGCCAACAACCGAGGTGGTGCCAGAGTTCACAAACATGTCTCCAAATCTGAGTTCTACTGCTATCGCCTCCACCTTTGCTCACCTGCTGTGGAGCCCCAGCATATCTTTCTGACCGGAAAGCTCTTTCAAAAGTTTGTGTGTGATGGATGGGCCACTGCTGAGCAAGATCGCTTGCACTGGATTTTGATGAATCAGGACACCATTCGTGGCAAAGTCTATGTTGGCCTGGCAGATGCTGTGGCAGCAAACATCGATGTGGACACAGAGTCTCTGAGTCAAAGAATCATTCTTCCTTCATCCTTTGCAGAAAGCACACATCACATGCAGCAGCTTCTTCAGGATGCATTCGCCATCAATCATCACTGTTACAAGTAGGATTACTAATCTGCTGACTGATGCTTTCTTAGTATATGATTACTCACCAATTCTAGTATGACTAATATTGCTTACTTTGCTTACTGATCTCTTACCAAGCACATTACCAATACTCTTGGCATTAGTCATTAGCAAGTAGTAATCTTAGTAATACTTTGTTATATAAGTAGCTGACTGTGTAGTAGTTATCCCTCAGTCAATTACACTCTTTGACATTGGTGCTTAACTAGCAACTCCTCAGTACACTCAGCTACTTTGGGGTCTTTGTCTCTAGCTCACTACTATTGCATTACCAATCGCTCTCAACATAATTGACTCCACCCGTCAGCCGACCATGTCTACCTCTTCGATGGAACATCAGCTCGCTGACGCTTTTGACGACGTCAAGATCTCCTACTCCGAACGGCCACGTGTCAGTGCTTCACTTGACGCCTTCACTGAATGGTTATCAGCAGTCTTCGTCGTTCTCCTCACCACATTGGAGAAATCCTTTATGGTCATCGCAGTCCAGATCGACACACTCAACGAGTATGTTGAAGAGCTTCGTTCTCCAACTGCACAGCCGCCTCCTAGCAGTGTCACAGCACAACCTGGAACCACGGCACCCACCAGCAGCACTTCTAAAGCACCCAAGCGTCCAGCTAGGTGCTCGTTATGCCATGCACGCGGTCATTCCCACACTGAGTGCCGCACCAAAGATCCGAGTTCTATGAGGAAACGAGTAGCGAGGAACAGTAGGATGGCTAAAGAGGCACGAGCACATACAGCTATGTCCACCTTACCTGCATCACCCCCCTCATTTCATCATTTTGCTTACCCAACACCTGCTCACGCCGTCCAAACTCCTATGAATTTCGCCGCACTCTCTGCCGATTCCACTGAGCTTCGACGTCGAGCTGCACAGTCTGCAAGAGACAAGCGCCGGCATAGACGCCATACCACTTCCGCATAAGTCCTAGATTACGGGGCTGTGTTACAAGTAGGATTACTAATCTGCTGACTGATGCTTTCTTAGTATATGATTACTCACCAATTCTAGTATGACTAATATTGCTTACTTTGCTTACTGATCTCTTACCAAGCACATTACCAATACTCTTGGCATTAGTCATTAGCAAGTAGTAATCTTAGTAATACTTTGTTATATAAGTAGCTGACTGTGTAGTAGTTATCCCTCAGTCAATTACACTCTTTGACATTGGTGCTTAACTAGCAACTCCTCAGTACACTCAGCTACTTTGGGGTCTTTGTCTCTAGCTCACTACTATTGCATTACCAATCGCTCTCAACAATCACTGCAATGGAGGCAATCTCTTTCTCACCATCACTGCCAACCCTGCCTGGCCAGAAATATGGGATGCTCTTCATCTGGGGCAGACTGCAGCAGATCGCCTGGATTTGGTCAAGAAGTGCATTCTATGCAAAGCAGAAGGAGATGATAAAGGATATCGGGGCTGGCATATTCAGAGAGGCTGTAGCTTATCTATTCACCATCGAGTTTCAGAAGCGTGGCCTTCCTCACATGCACTGCATTATCTTTCTCGATGAGCAATCCAAGCTTTGCACCCCTGAGCAGATAGACAGCCTTCTGTCTTCAGAGTTTCCTGATGATGATCCTGAGCTCCTCGACCTCATCAAGAAGTTCATGGTCCATAAACCCTGTGGTGCAGAGAACCCTGCAGCTCCTTTCATGGTGAATAGACAGTGCTCCAAAGGTTTCCCCAAGCCATTCAGGAATCAGACGACCATCTCTGAGGATGCCTATGCCTCTACCAAGCATTGGGACACTGGACAGACATATCACGTTCAGGAAAAGCAGGTCGACAATCATTGGGTGGTCACTTACTCTGCCTATCTCATCTGGAAGTACCATTGCCACATCAATATTGAGTCCATCAGCTCTATCAAGGCCATCAAGTACATCCACAAATATGTCTACAAAGGCTACGATCGCATCACCATGGAGTTTGGAACTTGCAACGATGAAGTCAGGCAGTGCCTCGACGCTTGCTACATATCTGCATGCAAAAGCATCTGGTGCCTCTTCCACTTCACCATGCATAGTGCTTCTTCCAAGGTTGTCCATCTTCAGGTCCACCTTCCTGGCCAGCAATATGTCACTTGGAATCAAAATGGTCCACCGTCTATCCAGGAAATCGTCCAGCATGCTGCACAGCAGGACACCATCCTCACTGCCTTCTTCAAGGCCAATCAGGAGTATCCAGAGCTTGCACAAGTTGTTCTTTACCAGGACTTTCCCTCCAAATTTGTGTGGGATCAAAGGGCTCACAAGTGGAAGCCCAGGCAGAGGGGATTCGTCATTGGAAGGATGTTCTATGCTCCACCCAGTGCCGGTGAACGCTTTTACCTCAGGCTGCTTCTCACTGCTGTGAAAGGGGCTACATCATATGAAGACCTTCACACTTTTCAGGGCATCATCGCTCCCTCATTCAGAGAGGCCTGCCTTGCCCATGGCCTTTTGGAGGATGACCAAGAGTGGCAGCAGTGTCTGGAGGAAGCAAAGTCCATGGCAACCAGTCATCAGCTTCACAATCTTTTTGTGACCATCCTTCATGACTGTGCTCCCTCTGATCCTGTCCCCCTCTGGAATACATATTGGCCTCACATTTGCAATGACTTGAGATATCAGCTCCAGCACACCAACATTTGTATCAACCCCACCAATGACGATGTCTATGATTATGGCCTTTATCTTATCAATCAGCTTCTCATGGTCTCTGGGAAATCTCTTGAGAAGGATTGGCCATACATGACTCAGATCACTCAGAATTGGGATGCCAACATTCAAAACTGGTTGATCGCAGAGCAGCGCAGATACAATGTTGTAGAGCAGGCCAAGTTGGCTGCATACAATCTGGACACTTTCAATCAGGATCAGAGGGCTGTCTTTGATGAGATCATGCATGCAGTCAACAACAAGACTGACCAGACATTTTTCCTCCATGGTCCAGGTGGCACTGGCAAAACCTATGTTTACAACACCCTCTGCCATCAGCTTCGCTCTCAAGGCAAGATCATCCTCTGTGCTGCATCGTCTAAAATAGCTGCTCTTTTGCTCAAAGGCGGTCGTACTTCCCATTCCTGCTTTCAGATCCAAATCATCATAAATGATTCATCCACCTGCACCATTTCCAGAGGTTCAACACGGGCACAGCTCCTGCAGCAGACTGACTTGATCATTTGGGACGAGGCACTCATGCAGCATTGTCATCTGCATGAAGCTGTCAACCGCACTCTGAAAGACATTCTCCAATCTGACAAACCCTTTGGTGGTGTGCCTGTGATCTTTGGGGGTGACTTTCATCAGATCCTGCCTGTCATTGAGAAGGGTTCTCGACCTCAAATCATTGGTGCTTCTTTGCAATGCTCTGTTCTCTGGAAACACATCAAAATCCTTCATCTCAAAATCAACATGCGTTTGAACACAGATGATCTTCAGGAGCGCAACTTTGCAAAGTGGCAGTTGGAGGTTGGAAAGGGTGGTCATACAGATCAAGGTGGCACTATCAATCTTCCTGATCATCTCAAATGTCCTCAGAACACCATCGCTTCTCTCATCGACACCATCTATCCTGGCATCTATGATCAGGCTCAGCATTCAGATCAATACTTTTTGGAGTGGGTCATCCTGGCAAGCAAGAACAATGATGTCGACGATTTGAACCATCACATCCTTCACAATTTTCCTGGACAGGAGCACATCTTTCACAGTGCTGACTTGATTGCAAATGATGAGAATGCTGAACTTCTATATCCCCAAGAATATCTTAACTCCATCAACTGCTCAGGTCTACCTTTGGCACATTTGGCACTCAAGGTTGGCATCCCTGTGATGATACTTCACAATCTCAACATTGCTGGAGAGGTCTGCAATGGAAGTCGGGGGATATTGACTCGGATCAGGAATAGAGTTTTGGAGATTCTGTTGATCACTGGAGATAATGCAGGAGAGACTGTTTTCATTCCACAGATGCGACTTTGGCCCATTGAAGGTCAACTCCCCTTCACACACTCTCAACTGCAGTTTGCTGTTCGTCTTTGCTTTTCAATGTTGATCAACAAGTCACAAGGGCAGTCAGTGAAGCATGTGGGTTTGGATTTCAGAAGTCCTGTCTTCACACATGGGCAGTTCTATGTGGCAATATCCAGGGTCAAGTCAGTGCACAATATCAAGGCAATATGGCCAAGCTCAGAGAACAGTGCAAAGACAAAAAATATTGTATATGATGAAGTGTTATTAGATTAAAATATATATTGTACATATGTAACTACTACTCATAGAAAATCAATAAACACAGTGAACAACATGTGCCGGAGGCACATTTAAAAACCTTGTCCATAATAAAGTGAGCATGGTCACGTGAAGGGGTCATGGGAATGCTGACAAACTCCGAAGGGGTGGGAATGGCATCACGCCGTGAGACTCTGCAGAGGTGTGGGAATGTGAGAATGGTGAGAAAGTATGACAAATATAACTCAAAGGTGGGAACTTTTTTCTTGGCTAATTTTTCGCCACCTCGAACTTTTTTTTTTGGCTCTGGGCTCATTGGCTATGTAGAATAATGTCTGCATGGCATGTAAGGTGCTATATTGCAGTGTTTGCTAAATAAAATTTGACTGAGGAGCAACCGTCATTCCATTTACTATGCTGTGAAAGCTGACTAAGCGAACCTCGCGGGCTGAACAAAATGCAAAAACCTGATCATGACCTTGGCACATGACCCAAAGAAGATGATTTAGACACATCTCTGTATTAGTCAGTAACAAGTGGATCAATAAAATGTTATTTGCAATTCTATAAGTGAGGTCATTACAAAGTCAGGTCAGTATTGAAATAAGTTTGAATTGAAAATTGAGTTCAGGACAAAGTCAAATCAGTAAAATATAAGAGTTACAATTGAGTTCATTATGAAGTAAAGAAAATAAAAATTACTTGAATACAGTATGTTTAAAAATTGAGTTCGTTACAAAGTAAAGTCAGTAAAATAACAGTTACAAATGAGCTCATTATGAAGTAAAGTCTATGAAAATTAGTCTAGAAATGAGTCAAGTTTGAAAATGAGTCAGTAAAAAATAAGTCTGTAAAATGATCTTTGAAATAAGGCATTTGATATAAAATAAAATTACAGTTACCATTATGAAGTCAAGTCAATAACAATTAGTTCAATACAAAGTCATTATGCAGACTTACTAACAAGTTATACATTGAGTTCGTTATAATGTAAAGTCAATAAATATTACTTTAATACTTACTGACAAAGTGAAGTTAGAGATTTTTCACAAAATTTAAAGAGAGGAGAGGGAGGAGAGCAGGGGTGAGGGGGTGAAGTAGTGAGGGGGGTGAGGGAGTAAGGGAGGGAGGAGAAGAGAGGAGGAGGATGATGGAGAGGGGGGAGGGGGTGAAGTAGTGAGGGGGGGAGGGAGTGAGGGGGTGAGGGAGAGAGGGAGAGAGGAGGGGAGGGAGTGAGAAAGTGGAGAGTGGGTGAGGATAAGAGAGTGGGAGAAGGTGAGAGGGGGGGGTGAGAGGAGGGGGTGAGGAAGAAGGGGGAGAGAGATGAGAGAGAGGAGGGGGGGAGAATGGAGGGTGCATAAGGGGGTGAGGGGGGAGGGTGCATAAGGGGGTGAGGGAGAGGGGAGGGGGGAGAGGAGGGAGGGGAGAGGGGGAAAGGGGAGGAGAGAAAGGGGATGGGGGAGAGGGGGATGAGGGAGATGGGGGAGGGGATGGGGTAGGTAGGCATGTGATGGGGATGGGGTAGGTGGGCATGGGATGGGGATGGGGTAGGTGGGCATGGGATAGGGATGGGGTAGGTGGGCATGGGATGGGGATGGGGTAGGTGGGCACATTGGGGATGGGGATGGGGAAGGGGATAAACACCACAACCCCCCCATGTTGACTTGGGGCCAACGGTCCCAAGTCAACTGAAAAGTTGCATACCATCTAAAAGTGAAATAAAAAGTTGTGCATCCATGAATAAAATGCAGTGAGGTGTTCATTAGAAAATGAACCACCACTTACACATTCACAGACTGAGTCAAAAAATGCAATGAGATGTTGATAAAATTAATGAACACAGTGAACCACGTGTGCCGAAGGCACATTTAAAAACCTTGTCAATAATAAAGTGAGCATGGTCACATGGAGGGGTCGTGGGAATGCTGACAAACTCTGAAGGGGTGGGAGATCAATGACTAACCCTCTACTGTGAGAAAATGATGACAAATATAAGTCATAGGTGGGAAATCAAATTCTCGGCTAATTTTTCACCACCTCGAGCTTTTTTTTTTGCTCTGGGCTCATTGGCTATGTAGAATAATGTCTGCATGGCATGTAAGGAGCTATATTGCAGTGTTTGCTGAATAAAATTTGACTGAGGAGCAACCATCATTCCATTTACTATGCTGTGAAAGCTGACTAAGCAAACCTTGTGGGCTGAACAAAATGCAAAAACCTGATCATGACCTTGGCACATGACCCAAACAAACTGATTTAGATACATCGCTGTATTACTCAGTAACAAGTTGGATCAATAAAATATGGTTACAGTTTATAAATGAGGTTATTAAAAAGTCAGGTCAGTATTGAATGAACTTATTTGTGAAGTAAAGTCAACAAAATTGAGTTTGTTACAAAGTAAAATCAGTAAAATATAAGAGTTACAATTGATTTCATTATGAAGTAAAGTCAACAAAAATTAGTATCAATACAAAGTCTAGAAATAAGTCCAAGGAAATAAAAATTACTTGAATACAATAAGTTTAAAAATTGAGTTCGTTACAAAGTAAAGTCAGTAAAATAACAGTTACAAATGAGTTCATTATGAAGTAAAGTCAATGAAAATTAGTCTAGACATGAGTCCAAGGAAATAAAATAACAAGTTTAAAAATGAGTCAGTAAAAGATAAGTTTAATATATGGGTCAATAGGAAAAAAAAGGGGGGGTTCGAAACAAAGTTAGGTTAACAATACAAGTTGAGAGTTGACTTCATGACCTTTGTACCAAGTCAAGTCTGTAAAATATGTAGATCTTCGAAATAAGGCATCAATAAAATAAAATTACAGTCATCATTATGAAGTCAAGTCAATAAGAATTAGTTCAATAAATGGTCATTATGCAGATTACTAACAAGTTATGAATTGAGTTCATTACAATGGATCGAGTTCATTATAATATAAAGTCAATAAATCTTACTTTAATACAAAGTCATAAAAATTGAGTTTAATGACAAAGTGAAGTTGGAGATTTTTTACAACATTCAAAAGAGAGGAGAGGGAGGAGAGCAGGGGTGAGGGGGTGAAGTAGTGAGGGTGAGAGGGAGAGAGGGGGGGAGGGGGTGATGGGGGAGGGGGGGGAGTGAGTAGGGGAGGGGGGAGAGGGGAGGAGGAGGATGGATGGAGAGGGGGTGAAGAGAGGAGGGGGTGAAGGGGTGAGGGGGAAGGAGGGGGGAGGAGATGAGGAGGGGGAGAGTGAGTGAGGGGGGGAGGGAGTGAGTGAGGGGGTGATGGGGGTGAAGTAGTGAGGGGGTGAGGATATGAGAGTGGGAGAACATGAGAGGGGGGGGTGAGAGGGGAAGTGAGGAAGAAGGGGGAGAGAGAGGAGAGAGGGGAGAGGGGGAGATTGGAGGGAAGAGGGAGGAGGGAGGGGAGGGGGGGAGAGGGGAGGAGGAGGATGGATGGAGAGGGAGAGAGGGAAGGGGGAGGTAGGGATGGGAAGGGGATGGGGATGGGGTAGGTGGAGAAGGGGATGGGAATAGGGTAGGTGGAGAAGGGGAATGGGATGGGAGAGGTGGGAATGGCAGAGATGGGGCTGGGGAAGAGGGAGAAGAGGAAGGTGATGGGGGAGATGGGGATGGGGAAGGTGATGGGGGAGATGGGGATGGGGATGGGGGAGATGGGGATGGAGGAGATGTGGAAGTGGATAAACACTACAATCCACCCATGTTGACTTGGGGCCAATGGTCCAAAGTCAACTGAAGAGTTGTGTACTATCTAAAAGTCAACTAAAGAGTTGTGTGACCATGACTCCCCAAGTCCAAAGGCAACTAAGGAGTTGAGTAACTGTAGTGGAATTAAGCATTGTATTATGTGTATGCGAGCTGGCCCATGAAAATGAACCACTACTCACACATTCACAGACTGAGTCAAGAAATGCAATGAAGTGAACAATGTGCACTGAAGTAAAAAAATGCAATGGGATGTTGATAAAATTAATGAACACAGTGAACAACATGGGCCATACTTCACTCATGGATGGTTCTATGTGGCAATATCATGAGTAAGGTCTGTGCACAACATCAAGGCTATATGGCCAAGTGACAGTGGAAGTGCAAAAACCAAAAATATTATATATAATGAAGTACTATTAGACTAACATAGAAATGAAGTATATACTTATTAAACATGTTAACATGTGCCAGAGGCACATTCCCAACCTTGTAAAATAAAATAAAATAAAATAAAAATATTATTATGTAATAGGCATGTTACAAGACTGTTTCCTAACATTAACCCCCTTTTATGCCTCAACTTCCAGGTGAGAAAATATTGTATCTGTCCCCTCTGTGAAATTTTGGTAAGGCCAGAAATTCATCCCCTTATACACCATTTTAGCAATGCAATGCGCAGCATTTGGATTACGTTTAAAGAATTGAGCAATTGCATTATGCACTGGCTTACAATTCTCTTCAGATTCCCATGAGTTATTTTTGTCGGTGTAGTTCTTCCACTTGATTAAGAACTCTAATTTATTTCATTGAAGATGTGAGTCCAAAACCTCTTCCACAATATATTCTGGAGCACCTTCTACCATTATTGGAGGTTGCAGAGTAGTTTGTTGACCAGGAATAGTGGGTAGGCAGTAAGGGCATAAATGGGAAATATTAATTTCAGAATCAATCTTGAATGACTGAGGTAATTTTAACACTACTGCATTGGGTAAAATTATTTTAGAAATTGGATATGGATTAACTTGCTTCTCTGTAAGCTTTCTTGAAGGTCATGGAATATTCAGATCCTTGGTACTTAGCCATACCAAGTCACCAACTTTGTACTCTGGAGCAACAGCTTGAGTACGATCCATGTGTTGCATCATATCATCACATGCTTTCATCAATGCCACCTCTCCTTCTTCCTGCACCTTTCGCATTTTCCTTTTTGATACAAAGTCCTCCACTGACTGTACCTTGACTTCCCTTCAAGGTTCTACTCCCATTCTGGGATGATATCCATAATTAGCGAAGAGGGGTGACATACGAGTAGCTGAATGGAATTTATTATTGTGGGAACATTCTGCAATTGCCAACCACTCAAGCCAGTCAGTTTGTTGGTGATTGACAAACATGCATAGGTACTGCTCCAACTCCTGATTCATTCTCTCTGTCTGCCCATCAGTTTGTGGGTGATATGCTGTAGATAACTTGGTTTGAATCCCCAATATGTTATTTAACTCTCACATAAATGCAGAAGCAAATTGTGATCCGCAATTGGAGATAACCATATCAGGTAATCCATGTAACTGCCATACCAGATTTAGATAGAGGCATGCCAAGCCCAACGATGAGGTTTCTGCAGTAGTAGGAATGATATGGACTTCCTTTGTGAAGTGGTCACATACTACAAATATTGCATCATATCCTTGAGCTTCAGGTAATCCTGTGATAAAGTCCACAGATATATCTCGCCAGGGTGCTTTAGGTATAGGGTTTGGCATTAATTTTCCTGTACGCTTTTCTGGAAATTTCTTCCCCCTCATGCACGTGTCACACCCATCCATATACCCCAACACATACTTTGAAATTCTGGGCCACCAATAATTTCTCATCACCAACTCCAATGTCTTCCACCTTCCTGGATGTCCAGCAGCTGGCGTATTATGATGTAACTGTATAATCTCCCTTCATAAATCTTGATCCTTTGGTACATATACCTTTCCTCTAAACAACACTAACTCTTGTTCTTCAACCCATTCATCTCCTTTAATATTACCTTTCTTCTCTTCCCTCAAAGCTTTCACAGCTTCCACTACTTCATCATCCATCTCTGAACATTGTCTAATTTTAGACAACATTTCCATATCTGAGCTATCCACCAATAGATGCCCTTGCCACATAGTACAAATGCGAAAGTATCCAGGTTTGAGTAAAGTAATATTTTTATTGTCCTCCTCCACTCCCCTTTTATGATCTGTATGTCTGGATAATGCATCTGCTTTCCTCATCAAGCTTCCTGCTTTGTGGACTAAGTGAAAATTAAAATGTGATAGGAATAATGCCCAACATGCTTGTCAATGGTTAAGCTTTTTAGTGGACATGAAGTGTTGCAGATTTTGATGATCTGTCCAGATTTCGATCTGCTGCATACATCCCTTCAAATAATGTCTCCATGCTTCCAATGCTCATATTATTCCTAACATCTCTTTATCATGCACATCATAATTCCTCTCCACATCATTCAACCCTCGAGACAAATATGCACAAGAATGCCATTTGTCATCTTCACATAGCATTGATAATACTGCTCCAGTAGCAAAATTGGATGCATCTGATTCCACTCATAAGGGACACATGAAATCTACTGGGGCTAATATTGGCTCTTCCACAAACTTCCTCTTCAACTCCTCAAATGCTGTCTGCTGTTGTTCTCCCCATCTCCACACTACTCCCTTTCACATAAGATTGTGTAATGGTGTGGCAATTTTGGAAAAATTATGAACAAAGTGACAATAAAAATTGGTGAGTTCCAAGAAAGCCTGAACTTCCTTGATACAGGTAGGCACAGGCCAATCAACAATTGCCTGTACCTTGATAGGATCCATCTTGATATCATCAGGACCAATCATTAATCTCAAGAACTCGATCTTGCTTGCCCCAAACACACACTTCTCCAGTTTGACAAATAAATCATTCTCTGCCAATCTCTTCAACACCTCCTGCACTATTGCCTCATGATTTTCTTCATTCTCTATGAATATCAAAATATTGTCAATGAATATTATCACCACGCCCAGCATAAATCCAATTTTGTGAAAACCTTGGCCTTTTCCACCTTGTCAATGATCTCTGAGATTAATGGCAAAGGGTATGCATTCTTCACTGTCTACTCATTCAAATACCTATAATTTGTACACATCCTCTTCCTCTGATCTTTTTTTTAGTACAAAGAATACTGGTGATGTCTGCAGTGATTTTGAAGGTCATATGTATCCCTTGCGCAACTGTTCATTAAGGAATGCATCCACTTCTTCTTGTTCCTTTGGAGATAATGGATAGACTTTTGGCTTTTTCAGCACAAATCCTGGCTTCATCTCAATTGCATGATTCCATGGCTTTTGCACTGGCATCCACTCTGATTCCTTCTTCTGAAAAACTGACAAATATTTATGGTAGGCTTTTGGCACCCACTCCTCCACTGGCTTCTCTACTTTCATAGCATTTTTATCTCATGACTGTCCTCCATGAATTTGCCTAAAGGTCTGCTTCTGTTCTTCCTTACTGCTCATAACTGGAACTTCTCTGTTTGGCATGTCTTCATCCTCTACTTCCTCCATCGTAACAGAATACTTCCTCAAACATTCTTTCTCTTTCTTTTCCTTCTTCTCCTTTTTTACTTTCCTCCCATACACATTACATTCTTTAGGACAATGAGTGATGTGTACCTTCCCAGTTTTCCAATCAATTTCTGGATTATGCTTTCGTAACCACAGACATCCAATTATCAGATTGGTTTTCCCAAGGTCGCACACCTCAAATATGGCTCGTTCCTGATGATCCTGATACTTCAATATCATCATCACTTCCTTCTTAATAGTTCCTCCACGATTGATTGTACTGTCAATATTGTACACCATTATAGGTTGTGGCAGTTTATGCATGCAAATACCATTTCCAGTAATTAAGAATCGATTAATGAATAATCTGGTAGCACCACTGTCAATCAATGCCTCCACATTAATTGCTGCATGTGTGTCCACTGTCTTCAACCCTACTGTCGAGCTGATTTCAGGTTCTATCCACGCTGAGCAAATAAAGAATTTAGGGGTCTTCGGAAATAAGGCTGGGCATTTTTCTTTGTCAGATAAATGATGATGGTTGTAGTCTTCAATTTCTGTTTTGGGTTCGCTCTGGGTTTCCTCGGATACTAATACATTATATTGATTCTGGATCACCAATGGAGAAACCTTCACTGGGACTCTTCCACAAAATTCTTCTGCTTATCTTCCTCCAACTTTACTTCCTAGATTGTCACTTCTCTAATCTTCCTTTTCTGCCTACAATTTCGAGCCATATGCCCTAATTGCCCACAATTAAAACATTTAAGTGGAGCTCGTCTCCCTACTCAATCAACATCTATTGCATCCGTTGATGCTGCTGACTCCTTAACAATAGGTGTCACTGCCATGGCCAGTGGCTGTGCCCTTGGAGTTTGTACCTGAGGTTGCCTTCCTTTCTTGGACTTTCCTCCCAATGACTTTCCAAATCTGGCATTCCCATACATCAATTTCGATTCTGCCTGTTCCTATCGATATTGCTAATCAAGATGCATTGCCCAATTATACCACTCATCCAACCTCTCCGGCATAGAAGGTAGTCAATAGATTGACTTGAATAACGAGGGATTTAATCCTGCCTTCAAATATTCTACCAATGCAGCTTCTCCCATATCAGTCTGTGACGCTTCTGCTTTGAACTGCAAAATAAATTCGTCTGCAGTCAGAGAACCTTGGCGCATGGTTTCTAATTTAGCATTCGCCATTGCCTTTGGGTTAGGGTCTCCAAACTGTGCCTCCAATCTCTCCAAAAATTCCCTGAAGGTTGCAAACAGTTCATATCCTGTGGCAATTTGATTAATGGCTTTGTTTCTCCAGAACTGTGCTTTCCCTCCCTGGATGTATGAGAGAGCAAACATAATCCTAGATTCGGTCGTATGAAATTCGGGCTTTCTCACATGAATATACAACACTATAGAGCTGATGAAGGATTTTGTGTTCTCCATGGTACCGTCAAATATTTGCAGGGGCACGTATTTAGGTAAACACATTTTTCCACTCTCAGATCTCTCCTCTGCATCCTCACCCTCCTGAGACATCCACTCTACCATCTCCTCCATCTCATCACCTTTATCTTCCACTGTCTCTGATTTTATTTCTGCTTGTTTAGGCTGGGATGCTGCTAATACTGATACTAATTGGGACATTTGTGCTGTTAGAGCATCAATTTTGGCTTCTAGTATGGGTGTGGGAACAGGATTGTGACCAGAATTCAAAGTTGCTTGTTCTGTCATGATGATGTAATCTGTGATGAGTCACTTCTTTGGCTGAGTCAAGATTTGGCTGCAGAATTCTTTCACAAAATTTCGAGTCATGTGACCTGGCTATTTCGGATACCAAACATGGCAAAATGTGATTTTGGCTATTTGTCTACAATTGGGCACTTCGGATCAATAACCCTTCCAACAGTGCCTGATCTTGGGGTTGTTACTGAATTTGGCTAGTAACTACCTAAAATAGTCATCCAAATTGAGTAATGTAAATCTCAGCTAAACCAGATCCGATCAGTTGTCTGGTTGCAGCTGTCCTAATGACAAGTGCTGCCTTTCAATCACTGGCGGTTGCAATGTAAGGCCAGGCCTGGCATTGGCTTACAAAAGCAAGGTAAATACATATATACAATTAATTCTGGCTCTTGCTGAAATGATGAGTAAGCGGATGTGGCGCACTGAGACAAATGACATATGCGTGTGTAAGAGAAGGTGCACTAATAGAGTAGTTGAGTTCTTCTGTTAGGACGACACCCACTGTTCTGCTAGCTGGACCATGCAGGCTCTCCTACAAGAAGGCAGCGGGGCACATGCACATGATGGGGGGTTTGATGGATTTGATGTGACAGGTTAAAGATAGAATAGTTGGCTGAATTAGGCTTTTCACACCACTATTGTGGATGAAATACGTAAGAGAACTCAACTAAGGTCTCCTAGTATTTATTTTATGACTATATACTATGTTACATACAGTGACTCACAAAACTGAGTCAATGTTTTGCACTTTTTAATTTATTGTTGAATAGCTTCCCATAAACAACAAAACCAAACAAGGTATTGGTGTACCGAATAACATACATGATCAGGGCTACCAAACAAACAAAGAATTATGTAATTTTAATCATCCCTCATGGAGATATGATTATTTTAATTTAGGGACTCATTGACTCAGTTTTGTGAGGTGGTATCAATATTATGATAAATTGTAATTCTAGTATTTTGTATGACCTCCCTTGGCCTTAATAACTGCTCCCAACCTTCTAGGCATGCTTTCAATCAAATTCTGACACACCTCTGATGGAATATTATTCCACTCTTCCACTACTCTTTCCCATAACTCCCAAATTCCTTTTGATGCTGTTGGATACTTGTCTAACTGGTTCTTGAAATGAACCCATTGATGTTCAATAGGGCTGAGGTCTGGAGATTGGGCAGGCCAATCCAGAAGAGTAATATTGTTGTTCTCCATCCATTTCTTGGCCTTCTTTGAGGTATGCTTGGGGTCATTGTCTTGTTAAAAAATCACCTCTTCTCCAGAAATTCCACTCTCCTCCAAGCTAGGCAGCATATGGTCCTTCAAAATGGACACATACTGGTCAGCATTCATCCTCCCCTCAACCTCTGCAAGATGCCCCACTCCATTCCATCCCATACACCCCCATACCATAATGTTTCCTCCCACAAATTTGACAGTTCCCTGCACCTCTCTCTCAATCAGCCCCTCTCCCTTCTGTTTCCAAACCCACTCTCTCCCATCTGACCCAAACCTGTTAATTTTAGTCTCATCTGACCAAATAACCCTTCTCCAGTCCTCCACAGTCCACTCTCTATACTTCTGAGCAAAAGCCAATCTTGCTTTTCTATGCCTTATACTAAGCAAAGGCTTTTTCTTCTTCACCACAGCCTTGAATGAATTTTTTCTGAGAACTCTTCTGACTGTTTCTGAGGAGACTGGAGTGGGGATGATGCTGTTGATGTAATGGGTGGCCTGAACAGCATTTGCAGCCTTGCCAGTGGTGATTTGGGTAAGGATGGCTCTCTGAGAGGTAGATGAGAGCTTAGAAGGACAACCACCAGAGGGGGAATCCAGGTTTGGATGGAGAGCCCTGAGTGTTCTGGATACACTAGACTGGCTGAGGTTGAGTTTAGAGGCAATATTGTGGGTAGAATAATGATTGGAGGCCAGGGAAAGAATGTTTTCCTTCTGAGCAGAGGAGATGGGATGCATTGGAGAATATTGAAGTATGAAGAATGCTAATCCTAATTAAATACTATAATTTAAGGTCCCATCAAGGGTCACATCACCTTAGAAACCATCTGTCAAGTTTTTGACATTATACAGTTGGTGGAGCATCAGATTCTAATATTTCTGACTACCCCTCACAAAACTGAGTCAATGAGTCCCTGAATTAAAATAATCATATCTCCATGAGGGATGATTAAAATTACATAATTCTTTGTTTGTTTGGTAGCCCTGATCATGTATGTTATTCGGTACACCAATACCTTGTTTGGTTTTGTTGTTTATGGGAAGCTATTTAACAATGAATCAAAAAGTGCAAAACATTGACTCAGTTTTGTGAGTCACTGTATGTTGTACTATGTTGCTACGGATGCGCGCACACATGCGCATACATATTGATGCATGTAAATAGAAAATTTCCATGCTGACAAATAATGTGTGTATAAGCATTTGGTAGCATATTTTGGTGAAATAAAATAAAATAAAATGAGATAAAATAAAATAAAAATAGTATTATGTAATAGGCATGTTAGGAGACTGTTTCCTAACAATGACCCATCTTCAGTGGTGCTACAGCAAATATTCAGTTCATATAATACCCAGTAAAAGTTGAAACTTATACTGTAATCTGCTAGATATGACAGAGGATGTGAGAATAGTCACCCACATGGCCTGCCTCATTGATTGCATCTGACAGCTTATCAGCTAGCCCATGTTGCCCTCAAGATCAAAACTGGCAGCCCCAATCTCATGGGTAGCTTCCCCAATAGACTGCTTCTGTAAACCCATTCATTCGGTAAGAATGGGCAATAGGAGGATTTGGTGGGGACCATGGGTTACTGCCATCCCAGATCACAGCAGGAAGAGAACTTATCATCACAGTGGTCAGGGAGGGTTCCTGTGGAAGTGAATTTCACTGTGAAGCACAGTGGACAGCCAGAAAAGAGGAGGGCTTGGGTGGGATGACATGAGCACATTCATTCAAGTGGAGAAATGCCAGAGCTGACCCCTGGACTTGCAGTCCCCCTGTGAACAGCAGGAATACAAATTGTACAATGGATATTAACTGAGGACTATGATTGGCAGGCATTAGCTCTGGCTAGTATTGATGGTAAAGAGTCTTTACCTGGTGAGGTGAACCTTCTACAAACATCCAATCATCATCGGAGTCATTGCCAATGGTCCCCCCCAGATTCACACCATGACCCATCATCCTCACCAAACTCATTATCCTTCTGAAAGATATGGGCAATCTTGGCTGGCATGCATGAATGCTGGCAGCTGTCTTTGACACATTTGAGTGGATACCTGGATACAGCTGTATTGCATTGGAAAAGAGTTAGTATCATTATTTGTCAGTGTCATATCCCTGGTTATGGCACAGTGGGCTCACCAGTATGGATGATAAACTGATTACCATTATCAATGCACTTTTCATGTGCAAAACAGTTATGGTGGGCTGCAAGATCATTGATTGTGAGAGACTCATCTATAGCATAAGGCAGTAGCTGAACCTGCCCATCATGCCGAGGATTACCTTTATTTATAAGTGCAAGAAGGCAAAGAGGAGGGGCATGAGCAATGCAAGGAGTTGCTGCAAATTGGTACTGCAAGCCAGTCTCCTACCCAGCCACAGTTCCAGGGTAGGGAGAAAGTGGTACATGATGTTTAATCAGTAGACTCGGATGAAGTATTTTTAGATGAGCTGGCAATTTCCTTCAATTTCAAACTCCTAACTCTTATTTTCTCCAACCCCTGCACAGCGGCTGGCACATTACAACTGTAAACAACTCAAGCCACCAGTAGATGTACTTCTGCATTTGGACAATATATTTTTAATCTATTATCTACTATGCCAATCACTACATCAGCAGTGCTTGAAGCCATTCTTGATATCTTTGCAGTGCATAAGTCAGAATTGACTGTATCTGATTTAATTCTGACTCTACTGGAAGACTCTAAGCTGCAGACTCATCCATGTACTCTAGCACTGGTGAAAGAACATTCTCCTATTATCACAGCTTTGTCTCAACATTCTTGCTCTGCTGGCTCAGTTTTTGCTTGGGCAAATGGTATTGTGAAGAAGAAATACATAGAGTCAATGTATCAAAGAACTTACTGACAATGAAGAGTGGCATTTCAATGCAAGCCATGCATCTGCTCAAGCTCTCAATGACGTTCGCATTGAAGACATGTTGCAGTTTCAGCCGTTACGGAAATCGGCATTGATCCTGACTTTGGCCAAAGTATCGACATTTTGCTTGCCCCAGAATGTTCAGCAGAGTGACAACAATTTGGATGCCTTCAGGTTGGAAAAGAGCAATGGCATCCAGAATGTTGGAGTCTTGCCTGATCCTGTGGCTGCAATGGATGCTACATCTTTGTCATTTCTTCAAAATTTGGCTTGCACGACCCAGATTTGCCACAGACAAGGGCGGTGACTCAAAAGATGCTCCACATGATCACAGAATTTCGCTCAGATCAGATATGTCTAGAGTTGATGCATAGATTGGAAGTTGAAATTGGTGAATGCGACTTTGCAGAAGAGTTTTGTTTGTTAAGAGTTGTTGGGAGCGAATCTACTAATTGGAGAAATTTTGCGGTCACAGACGGCTATGGTTGGCGGGAACTCCACAGTTCATTTCAACTTTGCACATGTGATGTTTACGCTGACACAATCAATCACCGGAGGTTGCCAACATCTTGAGCAACGTGGATGGATGCATGTTCGTCCTTCCTTCGTTCCTTCAACTTCGAGATGGTAGCCCATGTTTTGTTGTTCTGCAAAAATTTCTGATTTTCATCTGCTTTCTTCTAGTGTCTGTCCCATTTACGTTTCATGGAACTGTGGCTTTGCAGAACACTGCCGGAATTCTGTTGTGGATTATTCCAACTCTTCCACAAGGCCTGTCCTTATTGTTGTGAAGTTGTCTAATTACATGTTGCAGTTTCACTGTTCTGGAAAGTGAAGTCATGTTTGATGCTTGCAAACGGACGAGGGCTCCTGTGGAAGTCACTGTGTGTCCTCACTGGTGAATCCAAGGCCTGGGGCTGACCTAGAAACAGATTCTCGAATCAAGCAATGTGTTTTGCTTTGCATGTTGCATTCAGAGGGGGGCAGGAATGCCTTAAAGGCAATGGAGGTTAGGCTATGCCGTCGACTCAAGATTTTGTCTCTGCGTCATTATGAGTCTTCATCTTTGCCATTCTGATGATGGTGATGGATGCGGCGGCATGTTCGTCAACAAGACCACACCAGGACTCTGTGCGAAGTGTACCAAGCTGGCAGCTCTGAACGACAGTCCCACTGAGCTAGAAAAATGGAAGGTGCGCGCACTTAATCAATATTCTTGTTCTCGTTCAATGACCCGGATCAATATTCCAGACATATCGGCAGTGCCAGAAGTGTGGTGTTGCCTGGAAGAACCTGTCGACATTGGTCTGCGGCGCTTGTGCACAAACAGTTACGGCTACCCCTACTGTCAGCAGTGAGTCAACTAGATCTGTAAATTGGCTGCCTCTGATGTGCTTCGCAAGCTGTCGAAAATCCAACTCTGGACCAAATACGTGCAATGGCAGTTGACTCCAGCCGCATTGCTCGGGTCCATGCGATGGACTTCCGCATAAATAAGCATACAGATGCGACGCTTGCCGCTGCAAAAGCAACCAGCATCTCGTGCCATGAAAACAAGATATTAATAACTGTTGAATGCCATATCAAGAGCTTGTCGAAACGTGATCAAAAGCAGACTGATCCAGACTTGGGGAAATGGGCAAAGCCGTGGAACAAGGATCGCTATTTATCTGGTATGTGTCCCAAACTCAAACGATTAATTCATCAAGTGATATGTTGCCCTACAGAAGTTCTCGATGATGCGCTTACCACCGTCAACTGTAGTTGGGAAAAAATGGAGGGGATGAGTCTTTTGCGGTATGTTCATTGTATGCGTAGACTGTGCATTGCTCATAACATACTCCTCAGTGATGAAGTTGAACTGCGATGGTCCGGAAATAAAATGTTTCATCCCGGTACTCGAAACGAGACAATTGGAGCGGTCTACAAAGAATATATGACTGGCGACATGGCACTTTTCTATGGCATGAAATCCCGAGATCCCAAGGCACATAAAAACCAACAAGAAATGGCTCTTGAGCTGTACATAGACAAAATTGTGGTATGTGTATTCATGGAGTCTGGCTCCTGGGTAATTAAGAATGACTGCGCTTAGTTTACAGAGCGGAAAGACCTATCACGCCAATCCGGAGCCAACTCGATCGCCGCCACTTCACGAAAGCGCAGTGGGACCATTACAACGATCACAAGGGATGTTGCTACAAAGCGTCAAGCTCGCCCCAGCGCTACGTATGATTCTGGTCACTCTGGGGCTAGATAGCTGACGAAAACATACATTAGGCATATTGTCTTCTTTTGTACCATTCTCTGGCGCTGCATATTCAAGAGTTGGCATGGAAAATACTTCGACGAAGATCTGTTTCATTAAGTGCCACACTGTCTGTGACAAAATCACGGGCGTAACATCCATAACCTGGGTGTCAGATCCTGATGCGCTGGAGGGAGTATTAGGGGACCAGGTTCTTGCGGCGGGCAAGACAAAGAAGGTTTACACAGTAAATATTCGATATTCTTTTGAATCCTGATTCTCGTTGACGAGATAATTCTAGCTCTCTACCGAAAACCAACTGTTTGTTGCAAAACAATTCTATAATATTGGAACAGGGACTGATGTCTCTATGGACGACAATGCGGCATTTTTAACCCAAGAACTGATTCGCCTCAAAACTGTTGGTTGGTTCTTATCTGAATTTAAACTCCTTTGCAATCGTAAGGGTGTGGATATGTCGACAGGTACCAGTTCTTATCTTCCAATCGCACATCCCTCTAAGCCTTCCATTCCTCAGATATCCTTGTCACAGATGGCTTCCTAATCCGCGAAATTGGCAATCCTTCTCCCGCATCGGGTCAGACATCTGGTGATGATGAATCCAACTCGGTTACTTGGCTTGTTGAACCTCGACGCACGACATCTGTGGAAAAATATAGTGGGACCTTGGCTCACCCCATGCACCGGGATAAGCTGGGCATTACCCTCATGGCATTTGCACATTATGTCTTCGAAGCAAGCCACAAGCAGCTAGTGCTTGCGGATATCCAAGGTATGCCCTTTATTGCAATGCCAACTCCATTCTACATCCACATCGCGTTTCACAAGGCTCGCCAATGACCGTAGATGGGCATGATACAATAATCTTGTTTGACTTGATGACTCATTCCGAGGAACAGTACGTTGGATTACCCTTTACAAACCTGACTACTAAATCTTTATACACGCAACAGAGATTCAGGAATTGGAGATCATGGAAGGGAGGGTATGGAGTCATTCAAAGACCAACATTCCTGCAACTACATCTGTGTTGCATTAGGGCTGAAAGCACTTACCGTCCACTCTAATCCCTCATCCCGTGGAGATAGCGACTCACTGTATGGCAGCAAAGCTTAAGTGTACATTATTACGCTTCTCCAATGTACAATTCCATTTCTTCTCCGATGTGGGTTTCGTGTTCCATTCCATCAGCTGGTATGACCCTCCTAGGATGCATGCAACCGCTTTCATTCAATGTGATGCCCCCCCGTCTTATCTATGCTCCATGTATTCTTTCTGCCTCGAGGCTACATGCATAAATTCACCATTAAAGGCCTTGCAATTGGACCATTTGAGAATCATGAGCTCGTTCGCCCACAACCAATCTGGCATCAATGGGTATGGCGTCAAAAACTGTATGTATTGCATTACATGTACAGGGTTCAATCTCTATCAACCTTGTCTCTAGATCCACCCAATGATAAACTACGTGAGGCACTTTATCAGTATGCTAAGGAACGGCTTAGCACGCAAGCCCGCCTGGATCGTCTGAAGAAGGAGTTTAACCTTAGTATAAAGTAAGTCTAATTCTTTCAACATACCGGCTCCGCAAATTAAATCTTTATCGTGGCAGGGATTCGAAACTGTATAGTTTGAACAATAAATTCAATGTTCCAAGAATTCGAAAACCTCTGCCTCTTGAGATTGCAACTCAGGCTATCTTGGAGGAAGTCGCTGCAGACACATCACAACTGAACGGCGTCGGTACAATTGGCGTGAATCTGAGCAACAAAGGAATGTCATTGCCTCGGTTTGTGACCAATTAATATGATACACATACCTGTCTGATTTTTACAATTATCCCAGCGATATGATTCGCAAGGTGTTAGCTCTTCACGCACCAGATGGACTGGCAAAGCGATTCCCCGGGGCAAAACAAATTCCACGCTCAACTCTGGCTGCTATAGGGCCCAACCATCAGCATCATGCCGATGGTCACGAGAAGCTCAGCGCGCAGGCGCTTATGATGGGCGGCGTCGGACTGCCTCTCTACGGGATCAAGGACCAATGGGGAGCTTTTGTTCTTCATCTCGTTGTTGTTCCAAACAATCGGCTAGCAATGTCAATTGGACATGTGCATCTGGATTGTGTTGAAAAGTTTGGCTGTAAGTTGGCGCTGCGAAAATTCCATTGTCTGAATTGTTTGCATTTACTGTAAATTGACCGAAAACAGTTATACCGATTACATTTATTGTTGACAAAGGTTCCGAGACGGGATATGTGTATGCTCAACAAACAGGCCTTCGGTATGTTGGTAATTAAATTAATAACGGACACAATCGTGGTTGACCTACTCATGGCAGCGCGGCGTACACCCCTGACGTTGACGTTGAGAAATATCCACCAGTTCTTCAGCTGAAAAGCGTACATAACACACCCATTGAGGGTCTCTGGCATTGGTTCCAAAAGACGACTGGCCAGAACATCAAAGACCTCATTCGAAGTGGGTATCTAGAGGGGATTTACAATCCAAATCATCTGATCCATCCGTAAGTTGCCACACTCCAAATCCTCATAAAGTATATTAATTCTGATGATCGATGTCAAAGTGATTTATTCAACTGGCTATGGCCGAAGATTCTCCAAATCCAACTTGACAAATTTGTGGAATATTGGAACAACCACAAAATCCGCTCGCAGCCGAAGAAAGCGAACATGTCTGGTCATACACCGCGTCACGCCTTCACAGTTCCTGAGACACTAGGCGCACCAGATAGCCGGATAGAAGTCGACCTTGAAGTCATCCATGCCCTGCGTGCTCAGATACCTGTCTCTCAAGAAGAGTCCATGCAATGGGTGAGCACAGAATTTGATCGAATTGCATCGAGAGCATATAGGGATCTGGGGGCACCAGAACTTCTACTCTCATCAGGCTGGAGTATTTTTACGGAGCTTGTGCCATTGGTCCAAGAAGCATTACATACAAATGTCTGATTTTGTTCCCATCTTGAATGTTCAACGATGTTCACATATCATATATCTTTCAAGTTCCTCCTGTTGCGCCCGTGGACATTATGTACTATTAGTCATGTGGGAAGTGTGACCAATCAATTGATGAACTCATATCGCAAAATGAACCGTGGAGTTCCCGCCAACCATAGACGGCATGTGGCTGAGTTGTTTACAGTTGTAAAGTGCCAGGCCGCTGTGCAGAAAATAAGAGTTAGGAGTTTGAAATTGAAGGAAGTTGCCGGCTCATCTAAAAATACTTCGTCCGCGTACCAACTGCGGCTAGGAGACTGCGAATTCACGTGCTTGCGTGCCAACCAACTCAGGACTCAAGCCTTACACTATTCACAACTACCATCGCGTAGTTGCCCGGTCTCTCAATCTATTTCCCTCTCAGCTTTAGTCGTGCCATGCATTGTTACAATATTATGATACATGTACGTACACCCGTATGCAGGAAAAGAAATAATAGCGAGGGTTGTAATAAGCAATAAGCAAAGATTGCAGGAGCTAAAGCAGTGGTTCGCGGCTACTCGAGAGCCGGTTCAAATGAATGTACACATCCGTCCCAAAGCCATCCATCGCAATCAGACGCAAATCACCCCCAAAGTACCGAGCGTACTGGTAAAACGAGTGAGCCCTGACGTCCGTACACACCATTAACCCAAAAGACACTCACCAATCTCGACAGCGGAAGCCCGTATCCAAATCCGGCCATAGGCGCCTTGAAATCGCTCTCCTGAAACCCCTCCTCAATGCCCTGATTCTCCATAGTCGTATACATATAAGTCCAAATAAGGGGAATAGCACTCCTACTAATCCCGCCACCCTCATCTGAGATCTTGATAGTGATATCCTCTTTTCCCTCGACGACCACGACTTTGATGGGTGGGTAATTCTCGTTATCCACGCCGAAGCGTTCTACGACGGCGCGGAGGGAGTTTTTGAGGAGCTCGAAGCAGATGTGCGAGAGGTGGCCGGGGACGTAGGCGAAGGTGAGGTTGTGTGGACAGATGAGCTGGACGGGTGGGCCTTTGAACATGGCGTAGTGCTCTTCGCAGACGAAACGCGCATTTTCGATGGCTTCTTGGACGATGTCGTGCACGTTCTGCATGTGCTGCTTTGTTAAGAGTGTTTCTTTTTAGTAGAAGAATAAAAGGGTCGTACGGCTTTGGTACAGATGATGCCGACGTAGTCGTCATGAGCTTGTTGTGTGTTCAATGCCACGTCTGATGGTAAGTAAATAGGGTTAGATGACGGAGAAGGGGCGAAGAATGGACTCACGTTGGCCGATGAGGAATCGGATGCCTATACGAGACATGTAAAACCGATCAAGCCAAGACTGGATATCGAGTCCAATATGTTGTGCATTGCGTAAACGTTTCCATTCGAGTACACCCTGAGCGACGGTGGTAACGGTAGGATCATGACGTGTCTTTATAGTCTCGAGCATCTTGGTGAACCGTTTGTTGAAATCTTGAACTTGGGGAGGCCAGGCGATGTTGTCTGTGTCTGCGTAGTATCTGGAGTACCCCATTAGAGAACGGTGGTTGGAAGGGGAAAGAAAGAGGGTAGTAAAGACCTTCTTTCCATTGGTACACGCAGTTTGAGCTTGTTGAACCCATTGCCATTGCCATTGCCATGAGAGGGGTCGTCAAAGTGTCTCAGAGCGGGATTGGGAGTGGATTCTGGTAGGGAATTCTCAGGGCGGGGAACGACGAGGGCTTGTCTGATGGCAGGAGGCAATACGATGGGTGGAAAAGAGATGAGTTCCTAATACGAGGGGATGGAGTGAATGTATAGGAGAGATATGAAACACGCACGTCGAAGGACTGAGCATACCAATTCCTGACTTTTCTGATAGACGGCATATCGCTGAGATTGTGAGGCAGCTTGTCAAGCTCGCGGACTCGGTGTGCAAGGCGTACGGGGAGTTCCTCTATAAACTCGGTAGATGAAAGAAGGACGAGAGTGGGACACGAACCTGCGAGAAACTGGCTTGCTTTGAGAAGGGTGCCTTGGCTGGGATTCTGGCCGAACAAGACCATCTGCTGCAATGAGACTATGGCAGAATGAAAAGGGGATGCGGTGGTGGAGAGCGGCAAGGCAACCCACCGCCTGTCTGAGGGAACGAAGCAAAGTGGTGGATCTTGTCCCAGAGCCCAGGCGTGATGCGAAACCCAGCGGACATGGGAAACAATGCTAGACTTAGGTAATCTCAGTCGACAATGCAAGGTCTACGGTCACATGCTCGGGTCACATGATCTACTCAATACCAGTGCACCTCTTCACGCTCCCTGCCTCTCATCGATGCCGGCTCCGTCCCCTCGTAATAGATGTCCGTCCACAGTTCTTTCCCCAGCGGCTCAGGCGAACCCTTGGCTTGCTCTACCGCCGCGTCGACCTCCACTTTCGCCTCTTTATCAATTTGCTGTGCACATTCCATTACTAAAGAAACACAAAACAACATCAAAGTGGGTGACGAACCTTCAGTTCCTGCTCCGACGCCAACCCCCATTCCTCGATATAGCGCTGCAGACCACGGATAGGGTCCTGCGTGCTCCTCATCCTCTGCACCTCCTCACGTGTGCGGTAGGTCGTACCTGGGTCAGACATTCTATCATACTTGCGCTAAACGGCAATATTCCACACCATCAGAAATGGAACTCACGAGTGACCACCGTAACGATAGGTAACAAACTCGAGAAGGAGAGGGCCTCGCTCATCTTCTACGGCCCACTTGCGTGCGAAGCGGATAGCTTGGGAGGCGGCGATGATGTCCATGCCGTTGACTTGAAGCCCGGGGATCTTGTCTCCACGTGTAAAGTACTCGGTGTTGGACGAACTTCGTTCTGCAGAGGTCCCCATCCCGTACTTGTTATTTTCGCAGATGAACACCGTAGGAAGATTCCATAGCTTGGCCTGTGCACGTGTTTAAGGAGTGGGTTCTTCCCAACACTCTCGGAAAGCAGATAACGAACCATGTTGAATGCTTCAAACACCTGTCCCTGGTTACTAGCACCATCTCCATACAATGCGAATGTCGCGTGCTTGTCACCCAAGTATTTCTGGGCAAATGATATTCCAGCACCAATGGGAACTTGAGCACCAACGATACCGTTGCCACCGAAAAAGGTTGGAGTAAAGATGTGCATGGACCCTCCCTTGCCATGAGACATGCCAGATTGACGACCGAGCAGTTCGCCAATGACACCGGCGATGGTACCCCCACGGAGGACAGCAAAGGGATGGCATCGATACGCGGTAATGACACGATCATCTTTTTCAATACCATGTTCCAAACCAACAGACACAGCTTCCTTTGGAAAAAAACTGAGAAACACAACGCAGGCTCAAAATGGGAAAACGTACCTGGCCAATAGCCAAATGACAGAAACCACGAATCAGTTTTGCCTTGTACAAAGCATCAGCAGCCATTTCCATTCTACGCATGGTCTGCATCTGCCTATACATTAGCAGCAACTGATCCTTTGTAACGGCAACATCGAGGTCTGGTGCTTCGCACTGATGAGAACGAAAAGACTCTTGGTGAAGTCTGACAGTAAACGGCGCAGAAGGGTCAGAAGGAGCTTGTTGCTGTAGCTTGGTTGTATCAGCAGAAGTCTGAATGGCGCGAATGTTTCGGTTTATCAGATTCCTTGCAAGCCGTGACGCCGCCATGGGAGAGAGAGAAGAACTGCTGGCAACTGCTGACTAATCGCCTCATGTTGTTGATTTCTAGTCGTCGTGTAAAGCGACGTTGAGAGAACTCATCGTTGCACACGACGACGACGACGACCCTTTCCCCTCTCCCATGGCTACCACTTCAAATATATCCAGCCCAGGTTTACAAGAGGCCACCAGAAACTCGACCACAGTGTGGCAAGCTGACCTCGAGGCTCTTTTTCATCACGCAAAAGACCGTTTTCCGGATGTCGTGTGGGAGCTTGGAAGTACAGAAGACAGCGAGGACGTCAAAAAGGACGTCGAGGAGGTCTGGGGACATAAAGGTAAGCTAATAGATGGCTGTGGATGACTGTGGATTCAAACTGGTTACAGCAATCGTCTATGCAAGAGCTCCTCCCAGTTTTCAAACGCGTTACTTTTCTTTCAGACCCAATGTCGCAACGCCCTACTCGTCCTCGCCGTTGGGAACGTTGCCAACCACTTCGGCTCTTTCCTTGGACATGGCTCCTTCTCTCTCGCGTACCCCTTCTCCTTCTCCGTTTCGTTCTTCTTCTTCTCCTGCTTCGTCAGGCGCACCTCCCATCCCTGGAACTCTTCTTCGTCTTAGCACTGCAATCAGCCCGGCGCTCTTCTCAAACGAACTCGAATATCTTTACACAGGTCAAGGCTTCGGTGAAGCCTTTGAATTCCTTTTCGATTCTCTCGAATCCACCAACAGTGAAGCAGAAGCTGCAGAACTACGTATCGACAAACTCCGTAAGGATCTCGTCTTCATGTGGCGTTCTCGTCTCTATTCAGATGTACGCATCTCCCTCACCGGCAACTTTTCTTCCAACAATCACGAGAACACAACCGCCATCTTTTCTTCTCACCGCTTCATCCTCGTCTCTCGTTCACCCTACTTTCACACCGCCCTCATCGCCTGGCCCTCCAAAAACCACCCTCAAAATTCCAACAACGAACCACTGACACTCACCCTCCCATCACCCCCCTTTACTCCCGCCTCCCTCCACTTTACTCTCGGCTTCATATACACAGGCACTCTCATCTTCTCTCACCGTTCCTACGACCTCATAACCGCCTTTCAAATCATGCGCGCAGCAATCTACCTTTCCCTCCCAACCCTCTACGACGAAGTCCAAGCCCGCATCGTTCAAGAAATGCTCCACGGCCTCTTCCACGCCTTTCTCGAGTTCCCAGAATACGAGCGCCTCACAGCAGGTTCTTGGGGCACAGGCGGGTGTAGATGTCGTCAGTGCGCAAGACGCGTACCACGCGTACTTGAATTTGCTATCGCAGATGACGTCAAGAACGGGTTATTGGAACGAGGTGCCAGACGTGCTCTGGTCGGGTTGTTCGGTGAAGGATGGTGTACGTCCGAGTTTGCTGCTTTGCCAGTCAGGGTTAGGGAAAGCCTTTTGAAAGGCGTGGGCAAACGGACGACGCCTGCGAACGCATTGGCTCTCCTGTTTGCGGCGGAACATGCGTTCGCTAAGCTGGCCTCGGTGATCGATGCCTGGTCTGCGGAAGTAAGGGAAATGATACTTACTGCCCGCAGGGGCGTCGACGACGTTATCTGCGGAAGGAGTGAGGCTTGTTTCACTAGTCGAGACTGGAGTGAGATCATGGAGAGGGATGGAGTAGCTTTTGAGGACGCGGATAGAGTCGAATGGATCATGGCCTCTGTTTCTCGGGGCGTCAATGAACGAAACGCCGCTTTGTTATACCAGGTATTGCCCAATATATAACATCATTTTTTTTTTCATTTTTATTTTATTTCGCAGACACTTGTCTCATCTATCCTTTTACGTCCACATCCTACAGAGACCAACTCACCGATGCTTTCTTCAACCTCCCACATCCGCGTGCAGGTGGAGCAAGCGCGCATGGACCTTTTACGGTGGCTAGGCAAGCGCTGGATAGGTGTTCGACAGGAAGGCGGGTTCGATGAACTCGAAGGGTGGGCAATCAAGGAGATCAGCGACAGCAAGTCGTTTCTTTTTTCTAACTCATACCAATCCTTAACCTTCCCGTGTTAGACATTGAAGTATCCCTCGAAGATCTGCTCAACCCCGCACCACCCTCCTACTCCAAGAACCACCATCGACCTTCAACATTACTTCGATCGGGGAGAGACACCGACAGCAACAACGACAGCATCAGCATGCACTCTTCCATGCGCGTCAGTGTCCTTTCTCGAAATTTACCCAACGCCCAAGGCACCGTTCCCCCAGGACCAAGAAGAGCCGGCAGCATACCAACCTCATCGGTAGCACCGTCCTCCACCTCTGCAACATTATCACGCTCCAACGGCGGTCCAGTGAAGAGTCCAAGCATGTCTTCGGCCGTATTTCCACGGAGGAAACTTGAAGAGAGGGAATCCCATATAAGCGAGAAGGACGAGGACGAGGGTGTAGACGTCCAGAGTCTACGACGTGATTCCAAGCTCACACCTCCTGCATCGTCGTTCATTGGACTACCAGAACATACCCCGCTAATACACCCATCCTCCACAGTCGAGCCCGAGGACGAAGATAAACTCGTCGAGGGTGACGATGGCAAGAGTCTGCTTGAAAATGGCGACGACCCTACCCCCGAATTCTCACAATCCTCAGTGGGCTCTCCCATCGGCTTAGACGTCGCTCGCAAAGACAAGAACAGTCCTCCTATCAAGAGGACCCTCGTTCGTAAAATCGTACCAGGGACACCCTCCATCACACCTTCCGTCCGATCTACCATCTCAAGAAACCAAGGACCAAACGCAAGCATATCCCCCCACCCCCGCCCCAAATCCTCCACTTCATCCATTCGATCTTCCTCCTCCTCTGTCCGCTCACACACATCCACCATCCGCAAGACCACCGTTCCATCTCCAAGCACACGAACCACCACCCCTCGCGCTTCCACCATATCCTCTTTATCTTCAGCCCGTCCTGCCTCAAACATCAGCACCACCACCACCACCGCCGCCAGCGAAACCTTTTACACAGCCAACTCTTCCGTCGGTGCCGGCACGGGCACAGGCACGGGGGGCACAAGGTCAAGAAGGACATCAACCAACTCTACCATTTCCAACGTCGGTAGTGCCCGAGCATCACTAGGCGGGTCCTCAGGGGGACGCGTAACGCCTACTCGCTCCGGAGGAGGAGGAGGAGGAACGGCCCTAGGCGGGCCAGCTGGCCCGGGCGTGCGACCGAGGAAGAGTTCCACAGGGTCGACAAAGAGTGGTATAGATAGACAGACGCCGACGAAGAGACCGCCTGTGCCTGCACTGGACGTGAAGAAGTCGAGTTGGGGGATACCGAGTAAGAAGCCTGCTTCTATTACGCCGAGTCTGCGGTCTACGACGCCGAGTCTACGGTCTACGACGCCTAGTCTACGGTCTACGACGCCGAGTCTACGGTCTACGGTGCCGACTGCTAAAAGGAAGAGTTCTGGTGTTGGGCTTGCTGGGAGGAGATCTGGGGTAGAGGATGAGAAAGTCCCTGGGAAGGATAGGGAACGGAAATCGCAGCAAGAACTCGACGCTCCGGAGTCACAGGTAGAAAGCGCGTCCGAATTGATAGAGGAGCTCGATAATACCGGCAGTAGTATCACTGTCAAAGGCAAGGGCAGAGCCACGGAGATTGTGGGTGATCACAGGAAGACGAGCAGTACGGGGAGTACCGCCACATTGAAAAAGAAAGGTTCCTCCGATACCATCACACCCAATATCAGCAGTGGAATAGGTAATACGAACAACGATCTCAGCGCGAACAAGACACCTACCAAAAAGAAATCAACACCCTCAACGACCGAAACCCACCTTGTCCCCAATCTATCCTTCGCTCCTCGCGGCGCCACACTCGAGATCGGTATTCCATGTATCATCTCATCCAAACGCAAGCGGTTCAAAGCCTACGCGCGATACATCGGAGAGGTCGAAGGCGAGCTAGGACCATGGGTGGGCGTGGAGGTGCCTGTGGGCGAGAGCTGGGGGAGTGGGGATCAGGATATGGACAATGAACGACAGTGGCATGATGGGACTTGGGGTGGGGTGCGGTATTTTGAGATTGGGAGTACTGCAGAGAGTGAATGGGAATATGGTGCTGGGGATGAGAGGGCTTCGAGGAGACGAAGGTTGGATTTGTCGAGTGGGAGTGGTATTGGTATCGGTATTGGTATTGGCCATGGGAGTGTGTTGGGGGAGAAAGGGTTGTTAAAGAGGGAAGGTGATCAGCTTAGTGTGGGGCAGGTGAAGAGGTTCAGGAGCGTCAGTCCTGCTGTTTCCGATGCGTCTGGGAGCGAGTCTAGAGGACTTTTTGTGAGACCGCAGCAGGTGCTTTATGTTGTTGATGCTGTTGGTTCTGACTTGTGATTTTGTTTGGGAATTTTTTACTCATTCATCATGGACCGCCTCCACATTCATTTTTTTTGCTTTCAGTCGGATTTTTTTCGTATTAATACACCTAGGTGTTCTCACACTCGTTTATGTGCTTGTTTCTTGTTTCGGGAATATCTGCCCTTATTATTATTAGAATAACAAATCAAAAGTTTAGAAATCTTCTGGTTGCTAAAATGTGTAACACGAGCACTATCATTCCAAACGTGCCATGTGTATCTGATCTCGAAACCTGGAACCACCAACTTTGACCCTTGGTGGGACGAGAAGATGCCAAACAAATGGGTTAAAGCGATCAAAACCTGGAGTGATTGTCCATAATGTTCAAATGGGAGTTTGTGAGAGGAATCCCAACTGTTCCGAAGTAATGCATCTACGAGAGCCAAAGCCGTACAATAAACTGCAAGTGCTAGTACCAATGGCAGGACGACTAGACGAGATGCACGAAGAGGGTAGCGCCAGTGGTGCAAAGATTACACTGCAGAAATCATGCCTGTTCGGATTTTGAGACACTTGAAGTCTTGTTTGCGTGCAATACCATCCACTGCTCGCTATGTATGCTCCACTAACTGCTCCACCTCGACACCATGTCCCGTACTGGAACTCCAACCCTTGCAGAGTCGATGATGGAGAGGCTTCGCATTTAACGACAGCTCCCGGTGGTAACATGCGTCAACTCCGACAACAAGTCGAAACGACCTGACAGATGATCTGCTCGACACAGCTGCAGGCGAACTGAGTAGTGAAGAAACCACAACTCAGTTATGGGACTCTTGTCTTTTCCCGCTCATCCGCTATGCAGTTAAAGAGGTGGACCAAAATCCCACTCGACCCGCCTGGTAGTGAGAAAGACCTTATACAGCCAAACTTGGGACGGATATGTCCCACCTCAGGCACTTCACCTGATCTTCACCGAGAAGACAAAAGTTGGACAGTTGTTGGACGGTATTTGACGCATTCGCCCCAGGAATTCTCACGCTAACCCAACACGTCGAGGCTTGAGACAGCTTTAGAGTTGAGAACTACTGAGGAGGGTGCACGATCCATTGTTATGAAGGTCAGCAGAAACTATCTCATTGCCAAATCTGAAGCGCTAACAAGCCATTATTGCTTCTAGATGGGTGTCTCCATGTTCAGGCGACCAACTGTTATGGTATTCTCTTTGGCGGCCACAGATTTATGTTGTTTTCATTGTTCTATGGTGTGGACATACTTGGGGAGGTAAGGGGTCTGGCATGTTATCATTGACTGCACCAATATTGTGACACCATTGATACCACTTATCATATATACCCCCTTCCCAACTGTGCCAGCTCACTGCCATTCCTCCCATCTTAACATCCAGGACTCAAAACCAGTAACACAGAGTAGAGTTGGAAATCTGTGTCATCAATCTCACCTGTACATATATCTGAGTTTCACTGAGGAGCTACTAATCTCATTTTTGTTTTCAAGAAAAAGGCCATCTTCCATATCCATACTCCCGGTGGTGCTGTATCGAGGTCCTTTCTGCTCTACCGTGAACCTGATGCCTCCGAATCTGTTGCCTCTCCCATGAGATCTATCGGTCCCTTGATGGCCCTTCACCCAGTTCCCGACAGCCCATGTTGGGACCACTGTGTCAAGGATATATGATCTGTTTACTCTGCTATTTTCTTCCACTCTCTCAAGAACACCTTGCAATGAGCAAATAAGGCAGGCTGTGGAAGATCCATTCACAACTAATGCATTGCTTGTTCCATTGGATCAAATTGAAATATTGCTCACTGAGTGTATTAGACATGGAGCCTTAGGACAAGTATTCATTAGCACAACAGACAATGAATAGTATGCCATCAAAATTGCACCTTGGAAGAATGGAAAACAGATGTTGCAGTGAGAGGCTGATATCTACCAGATTCTGTCAGACCTACAAGGATGATGCATACTGAAAATTTATAGATTATTTGGCTCAAAGCATTTCAAAGCATTGATTATAGCATGCATGGGTCACAGTCAAGGGGTACTCAGCACCAGAAAGAAAGAGGGTATCATCTAATAGATGTAAAAATGGTCAAGAATTTGAAAAATACAACCCCCATGTTGATCTGGTCAGTGGTTGGCGAGCTACAACCATTTTGATAAAAAAAATTCAAATAAAATTTCATTTTTTTCTGATATTTTTTTTCAGCACAATTGGCCATTCCAAGCAACTTTCAAAAATTTCAACCTCGTTGAGGACCCCCCCAATTTCCTTTTTAGGTAACCAGCCGACCAGTAGCAGGAAAATTTTTGGAGTTGGATCTTTCAATCCCCCAGCCATTTCTACATCCAAAAGGAGAATACCGTTTTTTTTCTGGTGCTGAGTACCCTTGGTCACAGTGTAGGGAACATATCTGACCTCAGTATGGATCACTGGTGTGCTGTTTTGTCCTCACAATTTTTTCTTGTTCAATAATTCCATCCATGGCCAATGATAGTCATCAGCTGCTAAGAACTTTGTCTCATTCACAAATGTGGAGTTCTGCATGGAGACCTTTGGGCTCCCAACATTGTCTGTCTTGCAGAATAAATCTGTTCATTTTATTGATTTCTCACATGGATATGAACATCAACAGGGAATGCAACATGCAGCTACATGCTTTGAGCTTCTCATGGCTCATCAATTCTTGTTGTTGAATCTTGAGCACCCCAATTGCAGACTGGACAGTAGCAGTAGTAGCATACAGTTTGTAGATTGGGATTGACAGAAGACTGTTGGCCAGGAAACCCTCTTGAGTGCTCTAAAATGGAGGAAATCATTGTCCAGTTATAAGCAAAGGATGAGTGACTGTGACCTGCTTGACTTGAAGACCAACATAAGACATATTAGTCTTGGACTCATAACTGGCACAATGTGAGAAAGCAAGAATACATGTAAGTTGTTAGGGCAATGCCCACTTGGTGGCTAGCTGGAACCATGCAGGTTCTCTCTACAAGAAGAAAGTGGAGTGTATGCACATGATGGGGGAATTGATGACTTTGATGTGAGGGGTCATTAATAGATGAGTTGGTTGAGAAAGGCCTTTCAGACTGTAAGCATGGGTGGAATACCTAAGAGAACACAACTGAGGTTCTCCCAGGTGTGTATTAGTTTTATATACTACTGTACATATATTGTGCTATATGGAAGGCTGCTGATTTAGGTGACCTACACTAAGGTGGAATGGTAAGACAGGATCAAGTTATCTTTGTTGTACAGAAGTGGGAATCTGTAAGTTACTACAGGTAAAGAAATAAAATATGTTACTATACCTTCTGTTAAGTGCTGTTCAGAGCTGAAAGCAAGAATGGAACTTGAGGCAGAAGAAACCAGACTTCCAGTCAGACCTGGTCATCAGTGGTCAAAGGGTTCAGGGATTCTGGGGGAGTTCCAAGACAGAATCCACCAGGCTGGAGAACACCAGGCAAAAGGGGCCAGAGAGGACTTGGCTTCAACTTGTAAGAAGTTGTGCTCTTCTCCTCATCAGTTGTCCTATTTCAAGACAGAGTTTAGCAGAAGAAGTTTGGATTTCTGGAGGGTATCTGGAGGGGGACTTGGTCAGGAAAACACCAGACTTCTGGTCTGGCCTGGTGGCCAGTGGTCAGAGGGTTTCAGAGGTTTCCAGGCAGAATCCACTGGGCTGTAGCAGGCCAGGTGTAAAGGGGCCAGAGAGGACTTGGCTTTGACTTGTAAGAAGTTGTGCCCTTCTCCTTGTCAGTTGTCTAATTTCAGGTGGAGGTGTTTCAGATATCTGGAGGGTTTCCAGATGGAGAGTGAGAATAGATTAAGCAGAGGATCAGAGTAGATTTAGAGTCAAGAAGAGTCAAAGAATTAAGTTGAGGATGATTAAGGATTGATATTAGACTGGAGGTGAATAAACAAACACAAGTGATTTACAATGTATAGAGGAATATACACATATATATAATTTGCAAACTCAACTCCAATGAGGGCCAGAAGAATAACGGAAAAGGTGGAAGTTTACTAGTGGATCTTGGTAAGTGTCCATGACCAAAATTGGTAAGACTGTATTAGGAATAAAGTGAGTAAGCAAATGATTACTAAGGCACATGACAACTTGTCCGATGACTAAAAAGTGCTGCTGCCAGAATGCTGACAGAGAAGGTCAGAAAAGAGTCGGTAAAGAGTTGGGAGTTATCAGGAATCTGATCAGATGAAACAGGTCTTGACACTTCCCCACAATGTTTCTATCCAGAGGTGGAGCAGAAGGCTGCAAAAGTACTGGTCATGAAGAGCAGCTTTGTTCCAGTCAACCCAGAATGTGAGTTCCCAAAAGGCAATGTTATACTTGACTATACAGCTCCCCTTCTTCATCATCAGTTCAGAAAGGGCCTTCTCTGCATTCCCCAAAGTATCATGAGGACCAAAGTTACTTTCCAGTTCCCCAAAAAATATTTCATAGTTCCACATCCAATGAGTGGAATCTGTTGGGTCATTAAGGCCAGGTCAAACCAGCTGAGTGCTTATCCCTTGAGGTAGAAATGATGAACAGGATCTTTTTTTTGACAGAGGCAATCATCTGAGGGCAATCACAGAAGTTGAGGTTGCACAAGACTAGGAAGTCCCAAAGTTTCTGGGGTTGGAACCATCAAATGTGTTAGATTTCCAAACTTTAATTTTCTTGGGTTTGAATGATTGATTCTAACAGAGAGTATGGAGACTGTCTGAGAGGTGGAAGAGAGCATTGAGGAATCTACTTTCTGGGTCACCATTTACATTTACAGGAGGTTGATGTCCAGGGTCATCAGCATCAAAGTCATCCCTGGGGCTGTCAGGGCCATTAGGATCTTTGGGTCCACTGGGAAGCCTGTCCTCTTCTCCTACAACTTCCTTGTCAGAGGGGTTAGGTTGGCTATCATCTTGCTATCATCCCCTACATACTTGAGTGGAGTAGGAAATCTGAGGGGTCTCCAAAGGCTGATTAGACATGACATTGGTACTGGCAGATGGTGCTTCAGAGCGGACTCATCAGAAGATGTTGGATAGTTGGGTTGATGCACTGAAAGTAGAAGTGCATCTAGGAGCTGGGAGTATGGATTGTTGGATTGCTGATAAACCTGGTGCTGTGCCTGCATGGTGGGAGTTCCTTGTTGTCTGCTCAGTCTGTGATTCTGTATGGGACATAATAATAGGGTTCAGAAGAATGTGATGATTGATAAGAGAAGTGTGAGTTTTGTAAATACTGTTAAGTGCTGTTCAGAGCTGAAAGCAAGAACAGAACTTAAGGCAGAATACACTGGACTTTCAGTCAGACCCAGTCATCAGTGGTTGAAGGGTTCAGGAATTCCATGGGAATTCGGAGACAGAATCCACCAAGCTGGAGAATGCCAGGTGAAAGGGGCCAGAGAGGACTTGGCTTCAAGTTGTAAGAAGTTGTGCCCTTCTCTTGGTCAGTTGTCCTATTCTCAAGACAGAGGTTAGCAGAGAAAGTTCAGATTTCTAGAGGGTATATGGAGGAGGGAGGAGGGCAAGGACAGAAATAAGCAGAGGTTCAGGATAGATTAAGAAGTAAGTTTGTTAGAACTAGGTTGGAAAGCATTGGAAGAGTTTAAGTTAATTAGAGCTGGTTGACTAGGAAGGATTAATTTTGTTGACTTGTTGAGACTATGTTGATTTACAAACTGAGCTACAAAACTAAACTATGGGTGCTTAAATATTGAAGGCCAGAAGAATAATGGAAAATATGAAAGTTTACTAACAGATCTTTGTAAGTGTCCATGACCATAATTGGTAAGACTGTATTAGGAATAGAATGAGTAAGTAAATGATTACTAATACATGTGAGAACTTGTCTGGTGACTAAGGAAAATGGTGGCTGGAATTACTGGCAGAAATGATTGGAAAATGTTAAGAAATGTCAGGAATCTGATCGGAAGAGTCAGGTCTTGACACCTTTATTGCACAGAAGTGGGAATGAAGGTGGAGTTAAAAAGAAGCTCAATCAAATATATGCATGAAAGATTGACAATAAAAGCCCACATCAAGCATTAGGGTGTAGCACAGGTGACACCATGGGTTTCACTGACAACACCACACTGGTCACCTGTGACACCATACCTGTACAAGCACCATACCTGCAGGTACAGGTTATAAGCACAGGTTTTGTGTGGTGTTTAAAAACTACAGTGGTACTTGAGTAAACTATGTTTAGCTAAGACAAAGATGAGAGACAGCTATACTAGAAAGTTACCTAACTCTTTTATACTGCTTCAACACTTGAATCCACATATAAATTATGATATAGTATTCAATTCCTTCACAAATTATCTGCCAACCTTTCTTATACATTATAAAGAATGCAAAAAAACTTGTAATTTGCTCTGTTTAATGTTGATAGAGTAATCTTTGGCACAAGAGAAGGAATGCTCCAGGTCACCCAAAATAACCATGCAAAATAACATCCACTTTACTTACTTAGATCATTGTATGTCATAAAATAGTACAGTACCAGTCAGATACATGTCTACACAGAGTATAGCAACAAATGAATTTTCATAAAAGTTGACAAGCTTATGACCCATGCCTTTGTCATGGTGTTCGCTCACTTTGCTCACTCAGCCTGACACTGGCATGGGCCAGCTCACATATATGTAACACAATGCTTAATCCCACTACAGTTACTCAACTCTTCAGTTGCCTTTGGACCTTCAGCCCAAAGTCAATGTTTGGGGGTTTATAGTCACACAAATATTTAATTGCCTTTTTGGATGGAGTGAGCCATGATCTGGTATCTGTATAAATAATACACACTGAGTCAGTTGACTTGGGACCATTGGCCCCAAGTCAAGGTGGGGGGGTTGTGGTGTTTATCCCCATCCCCATCCCCATCTCCCCCATTCCCATCTCACATCCCCATCTCTCTCTCACTCTCCCATGTCTCCCTCCCCCCTCTACACCCCCTCATACCTCCTCCCCACCCCTCATACATCTTCTCCATCCCACCCCCTCACACCCCCTCACCCCCTCACCCCCTCACACCCCTCATACACCCCTCACATCCTCTCACACACCCCTCCAGACTCAGCTCACTTGCGAAGTTTCAAGCTCCACATCAAACTCAGCTATGCTCCATGCAGCTCACCTCTATATATGCAATGACAATGTTTTAAACCCAGCTATATTAGTCAGAGCTGACCAATTCTTACCAAGCCTGATAAATTTTAGATAATCCCATCAATCCATCATTCCCACAAAATGACCATAGCATATGTTATGTGCATTGTCCCAATCAATCACTGATCTTAGCCAAAAAATTCCCCCCTTTAGCTGATGCCATCACGCCATCACTCCCACAAAACAACTGTAGCATATGTAATAGATAAAAATGCTGTCAACTCAAGGCCAAAGAGCTTAGAAGAATTTTGGAACCACAAAACATGATATAAAATGCATCACAACTCAAACCTGTCACAACCTGCAACATCATGAGTACAGGTGTGGTGTTGCCACAGGTACAGATATACAAACCATACTGTACCTGCACCTGTGCTACCTGCAGACAGAATATTACAGGTTAACCTATACCTGTGCTATACCCTATCAAGCATAGGGTGTGATTTACATAGGAAGGCTGCATCAAGCATAGTCACATAATACATGTATGTAGAAAATGTCATATCAATAATCAACACTGGTGACGCCACCAATATACATACATGTTGTCAGTGTGTGCACAGTTGTTAGGGTGACACCCACTAATCTGCTAGCTGGACCATGTGGGCTCTCCTACAAGAAGGTGGCGGGGTGCACGTGGGGTTTTGATGGATTTGATGCATTGGGTTAAAAATAGATGAGTTGGCTGAAAAAGGTGTTTTGCACTACAAATGTGGATGGAATACCTAAGAGAACTCAACTGAGGTTCTCTAGGCATATATTTAAGATTTATATACTATGTTACATATATTGTACTATGTTGCTACCGATGCACATGTACATGTGTGTACATATTGATGCATGTAAATATAAAATTCCCACACTGACAAATATAGCATTTGTAGGCATTTGGTAGCATATTTTGATGTAATAAAATAAAATAAAAATAAAATAAAAATAAAAATAAAATATTATTATGTAATAGGGGTGTTAGGAGACTGTTTCCTAACATTACCCCCTTTTTATGCCTCGACTTGTGAGAAAATATTGCATCTGTTCCCTCTGTGAAATTTTGGTAAGGCTGGAAATTCATCCCCTTATACACCATTCTAGCAATGTGATGTGGAGCATTTGGATTACATTTAAAGAATTGGGTGATTGCATTATGTGCTCGCTTACAATTCTCTTTGGGTTCTCATGAGTTGTTTTCATCGGTGTAGTTCTTCCACTTGATTAAGAACTCCAATTTATTTTGTCAAAGATGTGAGTCTAAAACCTCTTCCACTACATATTCTGGAGCATTGTGGAGTAGTTTGTTGACCAGGAATAGTGGGTGGGTGGTAAGGGCATAAGCAGGAAATGTCAATTTCAGAATCAATCTTGAATGATATTGAGGTAATTTTAACACTACTGCATTGGGCAAAATTATTTTAGAAATTGCATATGGGCCAACTTGCTTCTCTGTAAGCTTTCTTGAAGGTCGTGGAATATTCAGATCCTTGGTACTTAGCCATACCAAGTCACCAACTTTGTACTCTGGAGCAACAGCTCAAGTACGATCTGCGTGTCACATCATATCATCACATGCTTTCATCGATGCTGCCTCTGCTTCCTCCTGCACCTTTCACATTTTTGATACAAAGTCCTCCACTGACTGTACCTTTGCTTCCCTTCGAGGTCTACTCCCATTCTGGGATGATACCCATAATTAGCAAAGAAGGGTGACATGTGAATGGCTGAATGGAACTTATTATTATAGAAAAATTCTGCAATTGCCAACCATTCGGGCCAGTCACTTTGTCGGTGATTGACAAACATGCATAGGTACTTCTCCAACTCCTGATTCATTCTCTCTGTCTGCCCATCAGTTTGTGGGTGATATGCTGTAGATAACTTGGTTTGAATCCTCAATATATTATTTAACTCTCACATAAATGCAGAAGAAAATTGTGATCCATGATCAGAGATAACCATATTAGGTAATCCATGTAACTGCCATACCAGATTTGGATAGAGGCATGCCAAGCCCAACAATGAGGTTTCTGCAGTAGTAGGAATAATATGGACTTCCTTTGTGAAGTGGTTGCATACTACAAATATTGCATTGTATCCTTGAGCTTCAGGTAATTCTGTGATAAAGTCCACAGATATATCTTGCCAGGGCACTTTAGGTATAGGGTTCAGCATTAATTTCCCTGTAGGCATTTCTGAACATTTCTTCCCCCTCATGCACATATCATATCCATCCACATACCCCAACACATACTTTGAAATTCTGGGCCACCAATAATTTGTCATCACCAACTCCAATGTCTTCCACCTTCCTGGATGTCCAGCAGCTGGCATATTATGATGTAATCATACAATCTCCCTTCATAAATCTTGATCCTTCAGTACATACACCTTTCCTCTGAACAACACTAACCCTTGTTCTTCAACCCATTCATCTCCTTTAATATTACCTTTCTTCTCTCCCCTTAAAGCTTTCACAGCTTCCATCACTTTATCATCCATCTCTGAACATTGTTTAATTTTAGAGAACATTTCTGTCTCTGAGCTATCCACCAATAGATGCCCTTGATGCATAGCACAAATATGAAAGTATGAGTAGGGTAATATTTTTATTGTCCTCCTCCACTCCCCTTTTATGATCTGTATGTCTGGATAATGCATCTGCTTTCCTCATCAAGCTTCCCACTTTGTGGACTAAGTGAAAATTAAAATGTGATAGGAATAATGCCCAATGTGCTTGTCGATGGTTAAGCTTTTTAGTGGACATGAAGTACTGCAGATTTTGATGATCTGTCCAGATTTTGATCTGCTGCATACATCCCTCCAAATAATGTCTCCATGCTTCCAATGCTCATATTATTCCTAATATTTCTTTATCATGCACATCATAATTCCTCTCCACATCATTCAATCCTCGAGACAAATATGCATAAGGATGCCATTTGTCATCTTCACATAACATTGATAATACCGCTCCAGTAGCAAAGTCTGATGCATCTGATTCCACTCATAAGGGACACATAAAATCTACTGGGCCTAATATTGGCTCTTCCACAAACTTCCTCTTCAACTCCTCAAATGCTGTCTGCTGTTGTTCTCCCCATCTCCACACTACTCCCTTTCGCATAAGATTGTGTAATGGTGTGGCAATTTTGGAAAAATTATGAACAAAGCGACGATAAAAATTGGTGAGTCCCAAGAAAGCCTGAACTTCCTTGATATGGGTAGGCATGGGCCAATCAACAATTGCCTGTATCTTGATAGGATCCATCTTGATATCATCAGGACCAATCTTTAATCCCAAGAACTCAATCTTGCTTGCCCCAAACACACACTTCTCTGGTTTAACAAATAGGTCATTCTCTGCCAATCTTCTCAACACCTCCTGCACTATCGCCTCATGATTTTCTTCAACCTCTGTGAATATCAAAATGTCATTAATGAATATTATTACCATGCCTTTGTCTATCACGTCCTTGAAAATGTCATTCATCATATTTTGGAAAGTTGGGGGACTATTGGTCATCCCAAAAAACATGACAAGTGGCTCAAAGGATCCTTGATGCATGGCAAATGCAGCCTTCCACTCATCTCCTTTCTTTATTTATATATTATTGTACCCCCAGCATAAATCCAATTTTGTAAAGACCTTGGCCTTTCCCACCTTGTCAATTATCTCTGAGATCAATGGCAAAGGGTATGCATTCTTCACTGTCCACTCATTCAGATACCTATAATCTGTACACATCCTCTTTCTCTGATCTTTTTTCAGTACAAAGAATATTGGTGATGTCTGCAGTGATTTCGAAGGTTGTATGTATCCCTTGCACAATTGTTCATTAAGGAATGCATCCACTTCTTCTTGTTCCATCAGAGATAATGGGTAGACTTTTGACTTCTTTGGCACAAATTCCGGCTTCATCTCAATTGCATGGTCCCATGGCTTTCACACTGGCATCCGCTCCGATTCCTTTTTCTGAAAAACTGACAAATATTTATGGTAGGCTTTTAACACCCACTCCTCCACTGGTTTCTCCACTTTTACAGCATTTTTATCCCATGACTGTCCTCCATGAATTTCCCTAAAGGTTTGCTTCTGTTCCTCCTTACTGGTCATGATTGGAACTTCCCTGTTTGGCATGTCCTCATCTTCCACTTCCTCCATCATAACAGAATACTTCCTCGGACATTCTTTTCCTTCTTCTCCTTTTTTACTTTCCTCCCATACACATTACATTCTTTAGGACAATGAGTCATGTGTACCTTCCCAGTTTTCCAATCAATTTCTGGGTTATGCTTTTGTAACCATGGACATCCAATTTTTAGATTGGTTTTCCCAAGGTTGCACACCTCAAATATGGCTCATTCCTGATGATCCTGATACTTCAGTATCATCATCACCTCCTCCTTAATAGTTCCTCCACAATTGATCATACTGTCAATATTGTACACCATTATAGGTTGTGGCAGTTTATGCATTGATAGGTCCACTGCATGCACTAAGCTCTGGAGAAGATTTCCACTCATATTAACACATTATGACAGACATTCCGAACTGTTACAAACCCTACAAAATCCATTTCACATTATTTTGCACTATTTTGCACCATTTTGGATGACTTTGAACTATTTTGAACTATTTCATGACATTTCACGACATTTTGAGCAACTTCGCAGCATTTCAAATGACTTCGGCCATTGTATAGCTGTCTTGAAACCCTTTCTATGCATGCTGCACATCCAGAACAAGCCAATTTGCTCCATATCGAGCACTACTGGATACAAGAAGAGACTACAACAGAGTTAGAATGCGATAAGTGCATTTTTGTGTTTCATTGATATATTAAAGCAATAGAACAAGAACTATTACCATACTGGGACAATGTATGTTTCACTTATTATGATTTTTCATTTGTTTTATGTTTTACAATACCCTTATTGCTGTGCATATTGCCTCATGTTTTCCACATGTTCTTGTTTCCTTTTTAGTAATATCTCTTCAATTTGTATATAAACTTGTATTAGTTACTTAGAAGAAAGAGCAAGCAATGGGGAACAGCAGAAGTTGCCTTCTCACACATCATCTGACTTAAGAGCCATTCTCTTGAGTCTTAGTTCGCGTCATATCACTAAGTTCTGCAAAATATTGAACCTCCTCAAAACTATTGTATTCACTCCTCATTTTATTGCACATTGCCTATCGCCATTCGAAAACACAACACATTTGCTAAACTTGTTTCTCAATATATTACGAACCTCTTTGAACCTCTTTGAACCTCTTTGAACTTCTTCGAGCCTACTTCGAACTACTTCACACATTTTCAAACCTATTTCGAACACTTTCGAACACTTTTGTATGCCTATGCAGACTATTCGCACCATTCCTCATCAATTCGCCTCACTAACAACAATGTTTAGTCTCAGCGGTGATATTTAGTACCAACTCGCACCCTTCCTCTGACTCGTGTTATATCATCCGAAGCCATTTAGTAGGTTTTGTTTGGGTTTCTGGGTAGAGTATCATCAGCATGTGAATACCATTTCCAGTAATTAAGGATTGATTAATGAATAATCCAGTAGCATCACTGTCAAGCAATGCCTCCACATTAATTGCTGCATGTGTGTCCACTGTCTTCAATCCTACTGTCAAGCTGATTTTGGGTTCTATCCATGCTGAGTGAATAAAGAATTTAGGGGTCTTCGGAAATAAGGCTGGGCATTTTTCTTTGTCACATAAGTGATGATGGTCACACTCTTCAATCTCTCTTTTGGGTTCACTCTAGGTTTCCTCAGATACTAATACATTATATTGATTCTGGATCACCAATGGGGAAACCTTCACTGAGACTCTTCCACAAAATTCTTTTGCTTATCTTCCTCCAACTTCACTTCCTCGATTGTCACTTCCCTAATCTTCCTTTTCTGCCTACGATTCCTAGCCATATGCCCTAATTGCCCACAGTTAAAACATTTAAGTGGGGCTCATCTCCTTACTTGATCAACATCCATCACATCTGTTGATGCTGCTGACTCCTTAACAATAGGTGCCGCTGCCATGGCTGGTGGCTGTGCCCTCGGAGTTTGTACCTGAGGTGTTCTTCCTTTCTCGGACTTTCCTCCTGATGACTTTCCAAATCTGGCCTTCCTATACATCAATTTCAACTCTGCCTGTTCCTGTCAGTATTGCCGATCAAGACACATTGCCCAAATTATACCACTCATCCAACCTCTCAGGCATAGAAGGTAGTCGATAGATAGACTTGAATAATGAGGGATTTAATCCTGCCTTCAAAAATTCTACCAAATGCAGCTTCTCCCATATCTGTCTGTGATGCTTCTGCCTTGAACTGCAAAATAAATTTGTCTGCTATCAGAGAACCTTGGCACATGGTTTTTAATTTTGCATTAGCCATCACCTTTGGGTTAGGGTCTCCAAACTGTGCCTCCAGTCTCTTCAAAAACTCCCTGAAAGTTGCAAATGGTTTATATCCCACAGCAATTTGATTAATAGCTTCATTTCTCCAGAACTGTGCTTTCCCTTCCTAGATATATGAGAGAGCAAACATAATCCTAGACTAGGTTGTACAAAACTTGGGCTTTCTCCCATGAATATACAATACTATACAGCTGATGAAGGATTTCGTGTTCTCCATGGTACCATCAAAAATTTGCAGGGGCACATATTTAGGTAAACACATTTTTCCACACTCAGATCTCTCCTCTGCATGCACATCCTCCTGAGACATCCACTCCACCATCTCCTGCATCTCATCATCTTTATCTTCCACTGTCTCTGCTTTTGTTTCTACTTGTTTGGATTGTGATGCTGCCAATACTGATACTAATTGGGACATTTGTGCTATAAGCACATCAGTTTTGGCTTCTAGAGCTGGCATGGGAACAGGATTGTAACCAGGATTCGAAGTTGATTGTTCTGACATAATGACATAAGCTGTGATGAGTCACTTCTTTGGCTGAGTCAAGATTTCAGCTTCAGAATTTTTTTTGCAAAATTTTGAGTCACATGATCTGGCAATTTGGGTACCAAACACAGCAAAACATGTGATTTCAGCTATTTGTCAACACTTGGGCACTTCAGATCAATAACCCTTCCAACAGTGCCTGATCTCAGGGTTAATACTGAATTTGGCTAGGAACTACCTAAAATAGTCATCTGAATAGCATAAAGTAAATCTCGATTAAACCAGATCCAATTGGTTGTCTGGTTGCAGCTGTCCTAATGATGAGCACTGCCTCTCAATCACTGATGGTCACAATGTAAGGTGAGGCCTGGCATCAGCTTATAAAAGCAAGGTAAATATGTATATACAATTACTTTTTGGCTCTTGCTGAAAGGGTGAGTAAGCAGTTGTGGCATGCTGAAACAATGACATATGCATGTGTAAGAGAAGGTGCACTGATGGGGTAGTTGAGTTCTTCTGTTAGGGCAACACTCACTAATCTGCTAGCTGGACCATGTGGGCTCTCCTACAAGAAGGTGGCGGGGCATGCATGCGTGATGGGAGGTTTTGATGGATTTGATGTGATGGGTTAAAAATAGATGAGTTGGCTGAAAAAGGTGTTTCACACCACAAATGTGGATAAAATACCTAAGAGAACTCAACTGAGGTCCCCCAAGCATATATTTAAGATTGATATAATATGTTACATATATTGTACTATGTTGCTACTGATGTGCATGTACATGTGCATACATATTGATGTGTGTAAATATAAAATTCCCATGCTGACAAATATAGCATTTGTAGGCATTTGGTAGCATATTTTGATGTAATAAAATAAAATAAAATAAAATAAAAATAAAACATTATTATGTAATAGGGATGTTAGGAGACTGTTTCCTAACAATAGTGCTGGAGGCATTAACTTATGGATTAAGTCATATGCTGACTAAGCAACCACAGGCAGGTGGTGTGAATATAGTTATATGATGACTAAGTGACTGCAGGGAGGTGATGATAATATTAGTCATATGATAAGTGCAGGCAACTGTAGTAGACCATAGTGGTGGATGTGTGGCAGTGTGTTGGTGCCATGGGTATGTGTATGTGTATATGTGGCACACGGGTGGCATGTGAGTGTTGTCATAAGTCTGCGTGGTCAGGCTTATACTATGTTTCCATCAATGCATGCATAAAGGTGCATACATATTGATGCATCTGAAACAAAATCCTCATGCTTCATAGGTAGCATCATTGGTGTAATTCAACATAATTAAAATGAAATAAAATAAAAATGAAAATATATTAGGGAATGGGGCTATTTCCTAACATAAATCTAGATACTACAGTAAGTGCATTTGCAAGCAGCAGCATAAGTCTTGCTTATTGTTCACAGGCTGCCAAATGTGTGTCACACAGGTTTGAGAGACTAGGGTACCCTGCCTCCATGCAAAATGGAGGGGAGGAGATTGCATCAATGCTGTTATCTCCTCCTTGTTGTTGCTATTTCTCTGTCCCTGTTGTCATCATCATGACTGTGCTACTTCTCCCTGTCATCCCTGGCCTTCCTGCTCTCCATTTTCACCCCATAAATAGTTGCTCATGATGGCAGTTGGAGGTCCAGTGGTAATGGCCATCCTTGTCCTCATCTTTCCCTAGTCATCATGATCATCACACAATTGGGGATGCTGGGTCATTTCCTGTCATTTTGTTGTTGTCTCCCTTCTATTGTTGTTATTGTTGTTGTGTGCATGTTTCCTCTTTTGGCTGTGCTGCTCCCCATCTCCACCCTGCAAGCAGTTGCTCACAGTGGTGGTTGGCATTCATCATCCTATCCTTCCACTCTTGATCCACTCTGTGAAAAAAGACAAGCAGCAGCAGTGGAGTTGTTGTTTCTCTTTCTTGTTCTCTATTTCCACCCTGCAAGCAGTTGCTCAGGGTGGCAGTTGGGGGTGCTGTTATTAGTGCTGTTCTGGCCCAGCTTGGCTTGTGGCAGCATTAGCTTTCTCAACACACAGGCCAGGCCAAAGTTGTCAATCAGGGCCTGGCTCTGGCTTGGCCCAGCCTAGGCCATGGCTTTTGCATTTAAAACATTCAATTTTTGCCTACAGGTCTGTTGGGCATATAGGAAGCTAATTTGAGCAGTATATAGTTCTAATAAATAGTTTATCTCAACTGTGTGAACCTTTGACCAGTGATATATAACCTTACATAGAATAACTATGAAGCAGGGAGTCCAAGAAAAAATTCTTAAACTCATGTGAACATGTAGTAAATAGTGAAAAAGTGTAGCACATTGTATTGTGAGTGAGTGAGAGGAACAACATTCACAAAACTTGCATGTGCAAACATTGAGGAGTACAAAACAATACATGTTTTAAACTCATGTGAACACATAGTGAAATACATGACTAGTCTGACTCACAACATCCAATGGCCCCTTTGTTAACCTATCTGTGATTCCATGATGAATCTCTTTGCCATCATCTAGATGGCATCAAGCCATGCCATAGCACTAGAATATGCTGTGCTGTAAATAAACTCATCAGTAAATATTCAACAGGACCAGAGGCACAGCTAAGAATGATCGATCAAATAATGTACTTCTGAAAGTCAAACCAGAGTCTTGACCAGATGAGCAACTTGAACAATTAACAAACTTAATGGTAAATATGTAAAGTGCACATTAGTAGGGTTTAATATTGAGTCAGGTTGATACTTGCAATGATATGGTATGCAATGTGTGGAAGTTTCAAGTTGTCAGGATGTAAGGCACTCAGCAGCTGCTCCAGCTCAACAAAAGACATGTGACTTCCAACATGTTGGATGGAAAAAAATACAGAATACTGTACCATGGATGACATAGAGCTCCACATCTGCTTACAGTCAAAGTGTAAAAAAGTTCTCCCTCCTGAACACAAGTATGGATACAAGCAATGTGCACACTATCAGGAAACAAGCTGAAGTATATGAGCTCAAGCACAAAAGTGGAAATGAGAGGATGAGCCTGCTAGCCAACCACCATCTACCATGTGTCATATCATCCAAGATCATGGTTCCAGACATGAAGATCCTCTAATTGACTCATCTGGACCAGAATCTAATGATGGAGACCAAAGTGTTAGTTAATAATCTTGTAACAAAAACACAGTTTACTGACAATCACAACCAGACTCTCATTTCCTTTGAAAATGGCCAAAAGCTTCTCTCTGCACTAAGAAAAAAGTGTCAGAGCACCCCCACAGTGGATTTTAATGGAACCTTTACAACAGCAGAGGATCCACTAGTTACAGACAGGAAGAGGGTGCAAATGCTCATCATGAGGTGTAGAAGGTCACTGGATGGCATTTTTGGTATGTTATAAAAGTAGCTCATGAATACAGAGCCTAAATGCCAAATGACAGAGTACAAGACCACCAGAAGATGTTGACAGGGCACAAGACATGGCTGTGGTGTAGCCAGGGTGCAAAACAGAAGCAAAAGTCATGCCCAAGACAAAGAGAGAGTGCAAAACACTGTGATACCCTTGGAATGGAGTGGTTCAACTGTGAAAGAAGATTGGTTGTATCCTGCAAGGAGGGCTCATCAGCAGAGAAGTGCATTATTATTATACATCTACAATACTATGCCAAACACAAACCTTATTATGATGTGGCCTTGCCACCTGAGGCACTTGAAATCATCCAGGGGAATTTAGAGTGGTGCACACCCAACTCTCTTGCAGTGAAGATTCAAGCACTATATCCAAGTGTCACTGCTAATCAAGTACATGCAGCATGGACAATGATGAGTGTAACCTTATGGAAGCAAGACCCTGATCCAATGACATCTGCAAGGATGCTACTTGAGGAGTATTCTGATGATGTGGATATCTTTGAGGCAGCAGCTGAAGAAGAAGTTGAGCAACTATGTTGGGGTCAGAAGAGAATCCTGTCATCTCTAAAAGGAAAGATCATAGAGATTGGACTTGACACAACATGTATGTAATGAGACATTTCTGGATCAAAACAGAATAAACAATAAATGGCAGTCAATACCAACTCAAAACACCTTGAACTTTACTCAATGCTTAATATGATAATACAGGTTTTCCACTTGCATACTGCCTACAGTCAACACTTGATGCAAAACAGATTGGAAAATGAAAGCGTGGGCTGGAGGCCTGGGCAAAAAAGCTTCGAAACAGATATGGAGTCATACCAGTCTTTGTACACATTGAGCACCACTGGACATGAGGAGACACGTCAATGAGTTTTTAGGCTGTGATTGTAGTCCTGTGACATTTTGATGATATATTGGATCAACAGGACAGGTACACTTGATACATTGTGACTCCGTACATTTCTCTTCTTATCATCTCTCATTTACTTTATGATTTGGAAAGTTCTTTATTGTTTTATATCTTGCTTCATGTTGTCTACATGTTTTATTTTCTTTCAAGTACCATCTCTTCAAAACATATATAGCCTTATACTAGCTACTTAGAAAGACAGGAGAGATTGTCCTCTCACATCCATCATCTGATTTAAGAGCAATTCTCTTGAGTCCAAGCCTTTCATCTTAGTCCCAAAGTTGAGTGTATTACCACAAACTTCTTTGAACTTTCCATAGTAGTTTCTTGAAACTATCATCTATCATCTATCATCTATTGTCTATCCCCTCTCAAAGCCTTTCCACATCTCTATAGTCTATCCTCAGCATCCATCGAAACCATCCTCATCCTTTACAAGCCCTTTAAACATCCTTGAACTTCTTCAAAGCACTTTGCAGAGCTTCATATGCCCTCAAACTTCATCGAGTATTATTGGACCTCCTCGAACTTAGTTCCCCTATCCTTGGGTAACAGCAGTGATATTTAGTACCACCTTGCACCCTTCCTCTAACTTGCATTATACCATTTGAGACCTTTCTAGTGGGTTTTGTTTGAGTTTCCGGGTCAAGTAGCATCACCAGCCACTCAGAGACACAGACTCTGAAGACATTGAGGGCAGTACACTTGATGATCCAACAGAAGCACACATTACTTTCCCACCTTGACCCCATGCACTCACACTTTGCATTTTCACTCTAACCCAGCAGACAAGCACTAAGCATCAATCTATACAACAGCACATAAAAAGTAGTCCTTCAACACCTGGCACAACAGATAATACAAACAAAGAGAACATACCAATGATGAAGCCAGCATCATCAGGACCACATGAACTCACAGCACATGACACCCGCATCATGGTCAATACTGGGGGCTGCCTTCAAAAACTGTTCAATGCAAAATCATCGAGGATGATACAAGTGATAATGATGAACCGAGACAACACACCTTTTGTCAAAAAGAGTTCTGGGAGGATGTCATCAGCATAATCGAGCAACCCCTGTGTGCACATCCACTGATTCCAGGTTATGCCCCCCCTAATCCAGCTGGAATTCATGAATGGGCAGTTAAACAAATGTACAGCTTCTGTGTCACAAATGATCTTTGTGAGTTGTGGGCATATTTATGGGGCAATTGGTATCAGAGGGGTCGTTGGGAGCTATGGGCATGCTCCGCACATCCTGAAATACCTGTACTGAAAACAACCATGATTCTCAAGAGTCAGTGAGTGACAAGGAGTTTGGCTTCAAACTTACTGTCACTGACTCAAAATTTTACAGCTGGTGTCGCATTAAGGACTTCCTGCACCATTTTCCCCTGCCACAAAGCCACAAACTAATTTTCTTGTGTGGATTCTAGTCACAAAGCTTGTACCCACCTACTACTGAAAGCTTGATCTAATGTTGAACCATGTTGGACAATATCCAGAATTGCCATCATGGAGGAAACATTTCAAGTGTGCATGGAAGAAGGCTGTGAAGACACTAATAACCCTCCCTCTGAATGAGAAATATTGGCCAGACACTTTCGAGTGGGTATGCACATGCCCTCAGTTCCATAAACATTGTTTCCTGTTGTGTAAATATCTTGTTCAATCAGTCCATCCTGTCAATCCAAGGTTTTTTCTAGAGGTCAAAAGAGGATGTACCATTCCATTTTGGTCTCATTCCTCCCTCATTCCTCTCGATGGCACTCCTCAAACATCACCAGCAACCATGCCCTCTACTGCTCCCCTGCATGACAATAACAATGATGGCTGTGATAGTGGAAGCAAATCAGATGGCGATGACGATGGGCCTGTTGATATGGGAGAAGATGTCAGTAGCAAAGCTACATTTCAGGAGCACTTCACTCACCATATCAATTTGCTTCGAGAATTTTGCAATGTTCTGGAATTCCAAATTCAATTTGGTGACAATAGGATGTTGAATATCATTGAGAGAGAAGGAGCATCATTCTTCCGGCTGGCGGATAACTGTCTGGATCGCGAACGTCATCAACGTTCAGCGAGAACTCCAGTACCTACGACGTGGGAGCAATCAGCAAGCAAATGTTCTATCGAGCACGTCCATCACCACGTTCTGTTTGAAAGGCATGTGACCTATACAGTTCCAGGCTTCTTTTCCACACGGCCACAGTCCATTTGATGCGCAATGTACAAACTTGTATGTAGTGTCTATAAATGATATAACACAAAATATATACAGTACACTCGCAGGATTTGCTTATCAATAGAGCATATTTGCAACCACCAAATCACTGATTTTAACAAAAATTTGATGGCTGTTGAACGAAAATTTGGTTCGTCCAGATTTGGTCAAGTGTGACTATCTGTCACCCTCTGGCGATAGCGCCGTCCAAGCACCGTCATCATCATCGCTTGCATTGCTTTCTGCGTCGCGCGACGTGTATACGATGGACCTCTTTACAATGTTACTGGCGGCAGTACCATTACTCGCACAGCCTCCTCCCATGTTGAACACGACTCTATTGGCAGCTGCACTCAGGAATGACGGAGCTCACGACCAGGTTATAGCATGGATGCAAACTCAAGCCGACGAATCAGCCCCTCGTCCTCCTCGCCCCGTACAAGGTGGCCAACGGATTACTGAAGATTGGCTCAAGACACTGCCAGCTGAGGATTGCAGGTGGCACTTTCGGTGAGTTACATACTTCTACTCTTAGATTCTTCCGTGAATTGACATGCTAGGCGGTCAGCAAAACCCCCAGCTTTCGCAGCCTGTCCCCCAGCTCGGACTCTTTCGCCCCTTTCTGACCATGCCCCGCCTCGAAGAACTTGACATGTATGGCAGCTTGAGCAATCTCGAAGAGCTCATGGGCTGTGAACGGTGCAGTGCGTCGCGCCGCCGAGCCCGGTGGCTTGGATGTGGACTGCATGGCCGTGGAATCGTGTTCCGGACGCGTCGAATCAGCTCTGTGCACGTAGAATCAACAGAAAATATCACCTGTGGCTGCAATGTGTTATCTTTGGGAGCGAAAGGGCCGAGAGAGGCGATTTCAGAGGGGTGTGGTAGATCATCATCATCTGGGGTAGGGGGGAGCGAAATCTGAGGTAAAGACTGAGGTAAAGGAGTGGCTGAGGAGTTGGTCCCCGAGAAGTCAATTACGCCCTCGAACGGCTGCATTTTTACGATAAACTAGCGAGAGATGGAAGAGGGGGTCGCGGGTGGTCGCGGTTGAGCGAGAGAAGTCACGCTATCCAAATCTGGACTGTGACCTATCCAAAAACGGTCAACAGAAATTTCCACGCCTTTCAACGAAAATTTGAAAGCCGTTTTTCGGCCGTTGCAAATATGCTCTAATACCTGTGTCAACGCGTTGTTATCTGATCGTATGATCGATCACCTTCCGGTGCTTCAACTAACCGGATTCCTGTCAGGTGACCATGTTTAGTAGTAATTATTTTCCCACCACCGAAAAATTTCAACGTAAATACAATGAAACAATGACATTACCAAAAAGCCCGCGGCTTAACGGCCTGGCTTTGGCTTTTAACGGCCCGGCTTGGCTCGGCTCACGGCCTCAGGCCGGGCCAGGCACAGCACTAGCTGTTGTGGTGTCAGCTTGTCCCTGCCACTTGCCTTGCCCTTCATCATCCTGTTGTATCCTGCGAGGAGGGACTCACAGTGGTGTAGGGTGCTGTCAATAATCACATACGGACCGGCTAAATGGAGAATAGATGCCAACCAGTTTTGATTTTGCGCGGCTCAGATTGTATAAGATATGAGATCGAGTCCTCAATACTGAGATCTGAGAACTCGGAATAGCACGCGCATCAAACATGCCGACACTTCTGATGCGTCGTTCCAGTGTGATCACTGCCCTGTACAGCTTGAAATTTTGAAAACTTCTACAAATTTAACAACTCCGACGAATATATACAAAACTGTCTCAGCTCATACAAATTGCGAAAATATGAATATGTTTGGTTGCATCCAGCTTCTGCTTTCTAATTCCAGACGGTGTCCTTCAACAAGAGTTCCGTTCGCCCCTGAATGCCAAGTAGGTAATCACTATCGGCTCTCCCATTCGCTATGTAAGTAGAAACAACGTCAACCTCATGATCAAATGAAGGGGTTGAACTACTTACGAATGAACTGGATAGTATATCAGGAGAGATCAGATTGTATTGGCGGCGATGATCAATTGATCATAAAGGAGACACAACGTACGTAGCCAGTAAACGTAGTACCAGTGTGATCGTTCTCATAGAAAACGAGCCGGTCATTGCTATAGCTCACCCACGTGCCCTTGCTGAGGCTATCCAAGTCATTATAATGAAAGTGGCCTCGGATATCTGTATGATCGTTCAATGGTCAGGTCATTCATGTGCATCATGTTCAAGCACACTTACCTGAAAGACTAAACACTTTCAAGCCGGAATCCTCGGTGGTCATCGTAGCTACTTTATGAATAGCTTTGGAAACATCGAGGGTCACAGTAGCGCTGCCCCCATTCTTTCTAAGATGGGCTTCTACCCAGCTGTCGGCGGAGGAGGTCTGCCATCTACCGCTCTTTTCATACCCCTTCATGCCAGCGACCTCGACAGTATGGAACTTGTAGTAAATCAAGTCAAAAGCTTACGGTTGTAGATGCGACAACGCCCTTACATAGTCATCGCCAAGGAACTAGTAATGCCATGCAAAGGACCCTTGTCAAAAATGTATTCTTTGTGAAAAAAATCATCTCATACCTCACCGACAAGTTGGTTCGAGGAATTGTAAAACTTGACCCACGCGCAAAGCTGATTACCTTGTGGGTTTATAATGGTATCCGACACGTATCTATTGGCCATCTTGGCAACATCGAGGTTGTGGTAGTAGAAAAAACCGGCGGGATCTTAATGATATCAAAGTAACACAGAATTGATGAGCGTCAAGTCTTCGCGGGTCAATTAAAAACGCACCCGTTCCGATGTATGAGCCATCGGTGAACTCCAGCCCCTTATCTGGAAGCAGTACTCGTAAGCCCTTTACATTATTATGTAGAGCAGAGTGGAAGAACAGCGCCTCTGCGGAAGTCTGGTTTCCATATTGTTGCATGCGCTCCGCATATATACTGGTCATTGTGGGATGGATTGGGTTATGATGATTGAACGCTCAATTCTGTTCGACAATCCAGTTTATAAAGCGCTAGTCATGTAGACAGAACGGATTGGGTATCAACCTAAGTAAGTATTTGTGTCCCAAATCAAGAATATCAGGGCAACAGGATCTGGGACACGATCTTTGGATTCTATCCGCCTGTAGTTTTCTCCGGTCCGGTAGCTGACCTAATAATATATCAGATGAGATATAAGGCGCCTACCACGAGCTAAGTAATAGTTTCATTTTTCCGGGTGACAGGTGTGTGTTCTATTAAGGGGATAGAAGGGAACAGAACCCTCATCTGCACCCCAAATCTTTTTCTAACACCGGATTGGAGACTATCCTTGGCAGCTCTTCCCATTCAGTCCCTCTTTTCTCGATGGGACGAGTCAAGGAGTTGGTGGGACGAGGGAATCTCCAAGGAATTAGGTAATCAGGTGATCTGGGTCACGGTTGGTATAATATTAAGATTTTGCTTGGAGGGAGTTATTACACAATCATGATCATGAGATATCTCCGTGAGTTTTACTTTGTTAAGCTTAATCTTATACTTGCTTCCAACCAATTTTCATGTCGCTTGAAGAGGCCGAATAGGATTGCATCTTTTCATTCTTCTGTCATGATATTATTTTTCTTGGAGGTGGGTATTGCACATGTATCTGTGAATTTTTCATTTTCAAGTATAATCTTATACTTAATTCTAACCCATTTGCATGTTGTTAACAGACACTTAAAAATGAGAGACCATCTATAGCTGTAAATGTTCAATATTGGCAATGTGTATTTAGTAGTTTAGTTCACTAACTCCTACTACCAGTAGAGAATGGCAGGGGTAAGCCTGGGGTATTCTGAGGCTACATTTACCCCTACCCTCCAAACCCCTTACCCCTTGAAAGGGTCAGGGTTTTGAGTGGTATGGGTAAGTGTATGGAGGGGTATGGAGGGTACACAATACCCCCAGGGTAGTGCACCAGGGTATTGTCACAAGATGGCTCAAATCACTTTTGTGGACAGAATTTGACACAGATGGGGGGATGTGGCAGGGAACAGATATTAAAATTGTTGATTGTCAGCAAGGGCATGTTGGGATCATAGCAGGAACACATTCTCAGTTGGCAGTGGTGAGGCACAGTTTGTAAACCATATAACATCAAAACATTAATCTAAGGTAAATGGAATGTATATTATCTAAATTTAGCATAACCTCTGCATAAGTCTTAATGCAAATTATCTTTATTACATGCCCCCAATCCAGAAATTCTACCTACCCTCAGACCACTCCCAAGGTTGAGGGTTGGCTGAGGGTATAAAATTCTGTACCCTCATCCCTACCCTCACCTACCCTTGACAAATACCCCCAGGGTTTTGCATATCCCTGCCATTCACTAACTACCAGTACAAGCATGAAAGCCATGGCTTGGGCCTGAGCTGGGCAGACTGTGACCACTGGAATGTCTATTGACAGTGCCTGTCACTGTCTGGGTTCTGACTTTGACTGTCCTAGGCTCCACAACCACCACCCAACCAAGCCTTACTACTGGTATGCAACCTCACATTATTTTCTCATATCATCATATAACAATTTTTGGTTTAGGGTTGTCTGCACCATTCCAAGCATCGGATAACCACAGGTTGATGCATTGACATATAGGAGTGGCATGTTTCAGTCTTGGCACAAGTTTTGCAGATATATTGAAAAATAAACTAAAACCATTTTAGGTTGCAGTGTCATTGCCTGGCCTGGAGGACCTTACACATGGTGCTGGTTCTTGCATTCAGTTCCATTCATTATTATTTGTTTTTTTTGCTTGGCATTTGGCATGTGTGGTCACTTGGCTCAGAGCATCTGGATTAAGGGTGATGGTGAGGCTGCATGGATGGATAATACCATTATGTGGTGTCAGGATGGTGCATTGGAGGATGAAGTTATGGGCTATCAGCATTTTAGACCATCAGCTAACACAATTTGTGGGATGAGGTTGAGCCCATAATTGTCCATTATTGTGGTGTCATGGAAGTTTGTGCTTCACTCTTTTGGCATTCCTTTCCATCTCACCCTTAAACCTACAAACTCACCCATTGGCTGGTTGGAAATCTTGCACATCCCAGACCCAGCACTATGGCAGGTGGCATGTGTCTAAATGTGTGCATTCCCATCTTCTGCTACTTGCTGTGTGACACACTGACTTTGACAACAATTTTGCTATGTTTAAGTACAACTATATCATTTTGACACCTTGTAATGGACTAGGAGGCATCCCAAGGGTCTTGGAAATTTTCTGCATCTGTCCCACTTTGTTTTTACATTTTATTTCACTCTATTCTTCAATTTCTATGATTTTCTATGATTTTATCCCTATTTTATAATTATTTTCCCATTTCCCCATCTTTGTACATGTTGACAGTTTCATTTTTAAAGGCAGGGCCCCTTTTAGATACTTACCCATTGAGGTGACATCATTCCATAGCTTTGATCAGCCTATCTCCACCTTTTTTTATTTTTAGCCTACTATTTGATTTTCAGGTTTTTCACATATACTGGGCATCAACAGATGGGTCCTTAGAGTTTTCTCTTTGAATTCCCCTCTGTTAGGTGCACTCGAGGTGTCTGTATTATGTAGTATAATATTGACTTTGGATTCCCCTCTGTTAGCTCACTATTATATAAGTGAGGCTTTGAGATTGCCCTTACAGTAGAAAACTCTCACCCTAGGCCTGGAATTGAGGTGCTGATAGGTCCATTGTGCACTCTAGGGTCTGGGAAGGTTTCCAAATGTATCAACATATTATGACTTATGATCCCAACCTCTACAAACCCTATGAATTTGATTTCAAATGACTTTGAATGACTTCATGACATTTCAAATGCCTTAGAATAACGTTGCACCACTTCAAACGATGTCAGCTGCCATATGGCTATCCCAAAACCCTTTTGATACACACAGCACATCTGGCATAAGCCATTGTGTTGCATATCGAGCACTACCAGACATGAGGAGACATGACAAAGGACCTTAGGATGTGATAATAGCACTTTTGTATTTCAATTATATATTGAAGCAATAATATAAGTATGTTTACTATACTGGGACACTGTACATTTTAATTATTATCATTTCTCATTTGTTTTATGATTTACAAAGTCCTTTATTGCTGTGCATACTGCCTTGTGTTCTACACATGTTATATTTCCTTTTTAGTACCATCTCTTTAAAATGTATATAGACTTGTACTAGTTACTTAGAACAATAGAGAAAAAGTCACCCTCTCCATTATTGTCTGATTTAAGAGCCATCCTCTTGAGTCCAAGCCTCGCTTCATATTTCTAAGTTCTGCAAATTATCACGAACTTCATCAAACTTTCATGTTAGCTTCTTGACTTATCGCTATTGTCTTTCAAAAACACTCTCAATTTGCTATATTCATTTCCCGATATCCCTCGACACCAATCCAATTCCTTCAAACCTCAAACCTCTTCAAACCTTCTTTGAACTACTCTGAACATCTTGGAACATCTTTCAAACCTTTTTTGAGCTACTTTCAAACATCTTCATACACTCCTAAAGACTATTCACAACACTTCTCACCATTTCACACCTCTAACTATGACCTTTGGGTAATAGTGGTGATATTTAGTACCAACTCGCACTCTTCCTCTGGCCCGTGTTACACTATCTTAGGCCTTTTAACAGGTTTTTGTTTGGTTTCCAGGTTGAGTATTATCAGTGCACTGTGGATATAACATCTTCTACACATAGAGAACATTGCCCAGGATGCAATTGACACCCCCACCTTAAGTGTGCACTTATCTCTGCTTGACATGCCACCACATGCCATGGATGCCCAAAAATGCATTGAAGCACTCAAAAGCACTGTTATCAGATTGCGCATGCAAATTGAATTGCTTGAATCATGCATTGAAAGCTTTGCTAATACCCTACAGCTTAGTTCCCCATCTAATATTCCATTTATTTTAACCCCAACCACTTCCAGCATCAATGCACTATATAATACCACTGGCACCCAGATCAAACTGTCCCCCCCTGCTGACTTTAATGGTGCATGCTCTCATGGTGCAGGTGAGGAAGCACAGAATCAGTGAAGGATTTTAGTGTACTGTTCTTGTTGGAAGGCCTCAACTAGGTTCTGAGAAACATTTGAGATGGCATGTACCTCAACGTGGAGAGTTAATAGCAGTATAGAAGATTTGATCACCTTCTGCAATCTGTTCCACCTCATCATTATCATCATCAGAGTACAGCGCAAGATCTGGGACATTCTCTAAGTCCACATCAGACATAGGCATTGGTCCAGCACAACATTACCAAGTGTGCTGCATTATCACTTTTTGCCCTCGATATTCCTGTCTGCCTTCAGAGAAGCAAGAATGACAATGGGAGGAACATGAGTTCATACTGACTGCACCTATCACCCAGTCAACATCTGTATTGTGATCTTGAAGCCATGGATAGCCAAAAATTGCCTCCTGTTTCCCTAATTGGGCCACAGCAAACAGAGCACACTTACTATGATTCTTGTAATGGAGAACCAAGTCTGCACCCTCTTGAATTGCCCCAGCTTCATTTGGAGACCTGTCCACAGTATAAACAGATATTGGTGAAGACAGTAAATGAGTGTTGAGGCATTTTTGTTGGACAAGATGGATGCCAATAACAAGACCAGTTGCATTTGAATCCAGAAGAGCTGAGACACCAAGCACTTGCCCTGTATCTGTAGTTTGCAGCTTAACCTTCAACTGTAAAGAGCATTGGGAAGGAGTGGATGCCACAATATACTTGCATGGCAGTTTGTGCTCCCATGATTTAACTTTGATGAAGGGAGGAGAGGGATTAGGAAGAGCAGGTGTGGCTTTCATTGAGCTGAGGGATTCAGAGGGAGAAGTGGTTGTGGAGTGAGGTTATTCCTATGGTGGGTTAACCAGCAGGGCATTGAAGTGCTTCCTGGTGAATAGTGAGGGTGAATAGTTGGGGAAATTGGAGACATGTGTGGTAGCAGTGGTACAGAATGTAGTGTTAAAAGCCACATTCATGAGTTGGTTCTCATTGCAGAGAGAAGCAGCTTTATACCATGCATCAATATTGTCATCAGCAGGGTGCCCTTTCAACATCTGTGCAATCTGATCCTGAACCTCTTCATTCAGACCACAATGAAGTTTAGCCACCACTGGTAGCCCACTCCCATATCCACCAAGTCCCTAAACTTGTGGATGTAGTCATCCACAGACTGGTGTGCTTGGTAGTACAGGGATGACTCAAGGTGTGTTGCAGCTCATTGGCATTCATGAAGAGGGCAGAAGTATTATACAAACTCCTCTCAAAAGTCACCTCAAGAGGAGAAAGGGAAGGAACTGAGTTTCTGTGCTTGGTGCAAAATGGGGTTAACATAGAGGTAGGCACACTCAGAATTCATGTATGTGAAGACCCAATAAATTTTTGTGGTGTCATCGATGAATTGATTAGGATGAAGACAGATGTATAACTCATAGGAATTGAGGAATGAAATTATTTCGAGAATGTCTTTTCCAAGGAATCCTTTGACTCACTTCCTAACTGTAAGCCATGGGATTATGCAGTTGAACTCATGCCAGGTGCCACACCCTCCTCTTGCAAGGTCTATCCTCTCTCTTCTGAAGAACAATGACAACTCAACAAGTTCATTGATGAACACTTGACTTCTGGTCACATCCACTCTTTAAAGTTGCCCATGGCCTCCGTATTCTTCATGAAAAAAAAGGATGGCTCCCTTTGACCAGTTCAAGACTATCAAAGGCTCAACAACACCACAGTCAAGAACCATTTTCTGCTACCTCTTATATTGGAACTCATCAATCAGCTTTGTGGGGCATGCTACTTCACCAAGCTTGATGTGTTGGGGTTATAGCAATGTATGGATAAAGGAAGGAGATGAGTGGAAGGCAGCATTTTGCACCAATCATGGTCCTTTTGAACCCCTTGTCATGTTCTTTGGTCTCATGAACAGTCCTGCAACCTTTCAGACCATGATGAATGATATCTTCCATGACCTCATACTGGAAGGCATTGTCTGTGTCTACCTCAATGACATCCTCATCTTCACTTGAGACCTCAAGGAGCATCACTGAATCATGCACCTAGTACTAGAGAGGCTTCAACAATACAAGCTTTACCTCCCTCATGAGAAGTGGGAGTTTGAGAAGACTCAGATTGAGTACTTGGGCTTGATTATTTTGGAGGGGCAGGTGGAGATGGACCCTGTCAAGGTTGCTGGTGTTATGGCTTGGCCCATGCCATGAACAAGAAGGAGGTGCAGTTCTTTTTGGGCTTCATCAAAGACTTCTCACATCATGCATGACCACTGTTTGATCTCACTGGCAAGGATGCATGGAGATGGGGTAATGTTAGGAAACAGTCTCCTAATTTTGCCTATTACATAATAATATTTTATTTTATTACATCAAATTATGCTACCAAATGCCCACAAATGCTACATTTGTCAGCATGGGAATTTTATATTTACATGCATCAATATGTACATGCATGTACGCGTGCATCAGTAACAACATAGTACAATATATGTAACATAGTATATAAACTGTAAATATCCACCTAGGGGACCCCAGTTGAGTTCTCTTAGGTATTCCATCCACAATAGTGGTGCAAAAAGCCTATTTCAGCCAACTCATCTATTAATAACCCCTTGCATCAAATCCATCAAACCCCCCATCATGCGTGTGTGCCCTGCCCCCTTCTTGTAGGAGAACCTGCATGGTCCAGCTAGCAGATTAATGGGTGTCACCCTAACAGGTAATGCACAACAGGAGGCATTTGAGAAGCTTAAAGAGATGGTCACTTCCACTCCCATCCTTCCTTTTGCTGATGACTCACACCCCTTTCATGTAGAAGCTGATAGTTCTGACTTTGCGATGGGTGCTGTACTGTCTCAGCAGTCTTCAGAGGATCAAAAGCGGCATCTAGTTGCTTTCTACTCAAAGAGCCTCAATGCTGTGGAACAAAATTATAAAATTCATGACAAGGAGATGTTGGCAATAATATGGGCACTTCAGGAGTGGTAGCATTTTCTGTAGGGAGCAAAACACAAGGTTGAGATTTGGATGGACCACAAAAATCTCCAGTACTTCATCACAGCCAAGAAGTTGAACCACCACCAAGCTTCTTGGTCCCTGTATCTTTCTAGATTTGATTTCTCCACTCAACCCATCTAACCCTTCCATGCAGCTGTATCTTATGCAACCAAAAGATCCCTGGTGACTTTCTCAGTGATGAATGGACATCCTCTGCTCAATGGCAATAGCAACAAACATGGTTTTCAGCAGGAATCTGCCCCTCCATAACCAGATTAGTGATGTGCCTAGTCTGGCCCAAAGCCATAAGCTGGGACAAGCCAGGCCATTGGCGACAGCCCAGCTAGCTCGCATCGTATCTCTAAGTTCTGCAAAATAATGGCTGAGGCCATGGCTTTAGTCATACTAATTTTATCATTGAAATATGTGCAAATTACTACTTTTTGAATCTTGTGTGAACCCATTCTATTTTGTAATTTGAAGTACATCATACATTGACAAGCAACATGGTGTTGGTAAATAGCCATCAACAACATGTAAGTATGATGATCTTTGTAGGTGTGGCAGAACTTGGTGAGTTCTGCTTTGTTTCTTATCATCTTATACTTGATTCTAATATATTCACATGTAGTTTAAAGGGCCAAGTGAGATGAGAGGCCTACACTGTGCCATTCTTTCACATTTTGATAATTTCACTATGTAGTAGCTACAACCTGGGTATGGCAGAACTTGGTGAGTTCTGCTTCATTTCTTATCATCTTACACTCAATTCTACTCTATATATATGTTGATTCATGCCCTCATGAGATGAAAGGCTTAGGTTAAATTGTTCTATCACATTCCAAGGTTTTTTTTATTCCACATGGCCTTCTGGAGCTTGGGGGTTATATCTGCATCACCCATCATTTTTTCCATGTCTATTTGCATTATAGATATTGTGCTTTGTGTAGAAATTATGGTGGCAAATACTGCACCATGGTGTTTTTGGTTAGAACCTGTACTTGCAAATGCAGTGTACTTGTTAGAGTCAAAGCTCCTAAATCGTAATGTCAGTCGAGGCTCATGAGCATCGATGTTCAATAAGAGTTCCAAAGTTCGCCGAAGCTCATAAGCAACAGTTGAGAAAAACTTAGATTGTTAAGCTGTTAGAAGCATAGAAAAGACCAGGTCAAGCTGAGCTTGACTGGTCGTTGTATTGTGGCTTAAATAGTACATGTACAAGATAGTAAATGAAGTGAGTCATGTGTGGAGAACAATAAGAACAATAGAGAAATGAGAACAATAGAGAAACAAGAACAATAGTGAAGTATGAACAATAGTAAATAGGCACCGTCATGTAGGTATTGTGTCAGGGAACAATAGCTTGAGAATGCGCTCGTCAAGGACAATAGAGACAAAAGAAAAGAATTTGATTCCCATCTGTAACACTTCCCATAACATCAGCTCCCTCTTAACGTTTCGAGTCCCAACCGAAACTAAGTTCTGATCATCCACATGGGATTGAAGGATGCTGCATTGTCAGTCGTCGTGGTGAACGTGCTGAAAGTGGTCGCAGTGGGGGCATCGTGCGCATAAACCCTAGGTGGTAGCTCAATGTCATCCTTCCTTATGAACTGCACTGAAGTGCCCATGATGAACGCGGCGAGTCGGGGTAGAGGTGGAGTAATGAGGATTTTAAATAAGATGAGGATGTAGCAAACCAGCATAATAAGGATGGCTGTGCTGAAAATGGTGCTGAGAGCGATAGTGATGTTCAAGTTGGAGATCATAGCGGTTCAGGTTCAAGTCATGTGATGACGTGGCGGGTTGTCACACGATGGGTTGTTGGGACAGAAGAGCATGGAGTGCTCTGGTCGCCACCATCGACAATGCAGGCACTGGTATTCCAGGCAGTGCGATGAGAAATGGCCTACTCGTGCACAAGTGAAGCAAATGGAATTCCGCATCCATGGTGGTGCAGGCACGTGTTCGGCGGCAGTCTGTGTGGGATAGGGGGTGGGTGCTCGCAGTGGTGGTGGCAGTGATGGACGTGAGTGGGTGGCAGTTGGGGTTGGTGCCGTTGGTTGTTCAGGTGCGGTTTCGAATGCTCCATCTTCTTCATCACTTAATGGTTCTATAATAAAAATTTGTTGCGGGGTGGGGACCCGCTCTCCAGGTTTGTAATGTATCGCCTGCTCATCCAAGCTCCTCATGAGTGGGAGCAGGTCCAGATGGTAAACTTCTTCCGTTAAACACTGAAATACTTGTTCGAGGCTAGAGATAGCTTGATAGGTTTCGAAAAGGTTTCGTGCAGTTCTGTGCAGAAGTGCACGATCTTGGGTTATGGAGAGCAATCTCTCCTCGTTTCGGATGCTGTCAGTGTCTCAGACAAAGCTGAGAATGAGTTCGAATGTTCTTACGGGATCGGGATCAGGCGTGACGTTCATGTAGAAGTGGAGGGGGCAGCTCATGTTGGTGAGAGGTTATGGGTGGATTTGTATTCAGCCAGGATTTCTGCAGCATTTTTTAAGTGAGCCCCAGGCTCCCAGGTATTTTCTGCCGTGCTGTAGCCTTTCTATTTCACCAGGAATCGGGTCCTTCAGCCCATCCCCTTGTGAGCCAAAATAGCCTCAACCTTGTGCTCCAATTCTCCTTCGATCAGATTGGGTGGTGGAGGAAGAAGATTTGGCCGATGAGTCTCATTTTCCTTGAAATGCGAGAGAAGCGAGGCATGGAATATGGGGTGTATTTTCCACTGGGAAGGGAGTTTCAATTCATATGCATGGGAAGAGATTATTCGCGTGATAGGGAATGGCCCCTCGCATTTAAAGGTGAGCTTTCTGGTTGGGTTTCCCAACTTCAAGTTCCTAGAGTCGAGCCAAACCTTCTCTCCTACTGTGAATGGGCAGAATCTTCGTCCACTTCATCCGATCATTACTTGTTGGGATAGCTCATGTGCCGCCAAGGCTTCCCGCCATATATTTCCTAGTTCAGCTATCCTCTGTTCGGTGGCTGGTACGTTCGTTTTCTCATAAGTCGTGGGGATGGCCTTAGGATGTATTCCCATCATTATGTAAAACGGGGTGTTTTTAATTGCCAAGTGGTGCTTTTGGTTGTGTGTGAACTCAGTGGTAGTAAGGTGTCTTTTCCACTGTGATGGTTTGTTTGCACAGAAAATCTGGAGATAGATTTCAAGCTCCTGATTTACCCTTTCCGTTTCCCCATCGGTCTGAGGGTGATAGGCTGTGCTCATCACCAGTCTTATTCCCAGGAGCCTTCCCAGTTCCTGGAATGCATTTGAGGCAAAGCATGGGTCACGAATGTGCCCCTCCACATTTCGCCTACACTTTCCTTCGCTAATAAGGCATTCAATTGAAGTGCACTCAGGGATATAATGCCCTGTCTGACTGCAACCATTGCACTTGTCATTGTTTGAGCGAGGCACGCCATTTCCGCCATCTCTGCACGATGCGCTCAATGTGGTAACTATTGTCTGTGTCATGCGCTCAAATAGGACTGAGATGTCTTCTGCTTTAACTGCTGGTGCGCTAGCTTGTGGTTGGGAAATGGGTGCGCTGGGTGCTGAGTAGGGTGCATACATATCGGGGTTTTGCGCTGTGAGCCCAGTAAGTGGCTGGAAATAGAGCGCTGGGCCTTCAAAGATAAAGTCGATCACATCACGTATTGCATCTAATGAGTATGGCACATTTGCAGGCTGATTCGGTACTGCAATCGCAAGGCGGCTCAAAATGTGCTCTAGCTGGTCTGGTCGAAACACCCTAATGAACATGCAGCTTTGGTCATAGTGCACCAATATGCCTTGCGCAACCAAGTATTCGCTAATGTTGAAAAATGTGCGATAATAGCATGCGATCTCTTCTGCAGTTATGAGGCCAATGTGTGCAGTCTCACCAATAAGCTTGTCCAGGTTGCTAATACTCTATTTACTGCCATCCCTAGAGCCAGGATAAAGCTTTAGGACAGCGTCTTTGAATGTGCCATAGTTGTGCATTGTGCTATACTCCGGTAGCAGTTTCCAAGTGTCCACAGTGTCGCTGTCCAAATAGCGCACAGTGTGGAACTTCTTATCGGTCTCATCGGTGACATTACAATCGTGGAGGAGTTGCACAAGCTCCTCAAAATACTTCTGGAGTTCACGCGGTTTTGCAGGGTCGAAACACAGCACATTTTGGTTAGATGCGGATGGCATGTGCATGGTAGCCATGGTAGGTGGAATAAGGTGTGTAGAGTTAAGATCTGGTAAAAGCGCAGTGAAATTCAAAGGCGGGGAAAAATGCGGTGATGCAGACGGAGTTAGGGTAGGTAGGGATGATTCAGGTGAAGGTGGAGGTAAAGACAGCGTGGACAAGTGATGCGTGTTGTTTAGAAAGAGTGATTCAAATACTGGTATTTCCCCAAGCTGGAGCACAGTTGCTAACAGCTCGGAATGGAGAGTGCGAAGGTGGTTAATGTTGAAGTGGAGGGCGAGCCGATGGAGGTCTAAATAGGGTCTGATAAACAGAAACCCCTCGCGGTGGGCTCCAGAAATGATGTGTTCGGTTGGTACTCAGTTCAGAGTCTCAACAGAAGGGGTGAACACTTAACCTACAACTGCAGGTGTGCTCGGGGTGGGGGGGGAGTTCGCTTAGAGGGCCTCGGATTATCCTTTGGGGCGCAGAGACTATAGAGAGGCTGGTATGGTGGTTTTCAATGTGCGCACTAGTAGTGTATGCTAAAGGGAAGATATATGCAGTGGCAGGAAAGTGCACAATGCAAAGGGGCAAAAATGCACAATGCAGAAAAACACGCAATGGGAGCACAAAAGTGCACAATGATGAGGATGGTGAAGGCGGGAGGTGTAATGGGATGAAGACAGCACTGGGATGTGCTGAAAGGGAGGCACACAGGTTAGGGGTGCAAACAGAGTGAAAGCGCAAAGGGTGGAGAAAGGCAAAACAATGCACAAAACATGCTATGCAGAAAAAGGCGCAAATGGTGCACAAATGCAGCTATATGAAGGGCGCACTGTATGAGTGCTTGAATGAGGACGAAGGACGCAATGCAGGGATGAAACACAACAATACGATGAGGGGACGCAAATGATATGCAAATGCGGCTATATGAGGGGCGCACTACAAAGGTGCATGGACTGGACGCTGGTGCACAGACTATGTGCGATGCTGACTGGGCTATGAACTATGAGGGGGGGAAAGATCCTCTGGATCCTCTATCTGTCTGCTACTATGTACAAATGGCTTATGTGATAAAAGGGTGAAATAAAGTATAAAAATAGGAAGCACCATGCACTACCCACAAGCACACCCATTTGCCCATCTAAACCTGACCACACTATGCCGCTGCCTCAACCAATAAGATTTGCACATGCTATAACCCAATACCCAACTGTTCCGGTGTGATGTGCTATTTTTGGTGCACTCTATGTCTCATGTGCTCTTCCCAATTAATCCACTTTGGTGTTATGTGTTGCATGCTGTGCCTTAGTAATAATGATGTGATCGACCTGTGCCAGTTACCAGATAAGGCAATGCCGATTGGAAATGTGGAAGAACTATAAGGAGATGCTGTGCGAAGCCAAATACTGCCAAAGCACTGGGATTACATGAAAGCACCCAAGTGTGCACAGTCCAATGCGAAATAGGCACAAAGCGGCCCAGTTATGTAAGAATGCGCAGTTCGCTTATGTTGGAATCATGGTGTGCCTCAAGTAAATGTGCCAGTAAGATGGAAGCCATGATGCGCAATGCATTTGAAGTGGTGAATTGTTGTGTGATGGTAAGAATAGTGCAGTGAGTGTACAGCAAAGAATGTGAGTTGTGAGTAAAGCATAAAAGGAGCACATAAAGGCGCATCAAGCACACAATAATGGAAAATGGCAGATAAGGAGTGTGGGGGGGGGGGCACATGGAGGTTTGAAGTGCAACAGGGCGCATTTAGGGCGCATGACAGCAAGCAGCTATGGGGGAACCAAAAGCACAGTAGAAATGTAAAAGGTGCACAAAAGCGCACCTAAGTGGTCAAAGGCATGCAAAAGTGCATGGAAGTGTGCAAAGGCACACAAAAGCACATGAAGGTGTGCAAAAGCACACTGTGCAAAGTATGCGGAAGCCATCTAGGAGGTGCGCACAATCGCAAAAATGCCGTAGTATGTGTGCAGGGTGATAGGGAGCCATATCACTGGAAGATATCATTCATCATCGCCTGGAAAGTCACTGGGGAGTTACAGAGTCCGAAAAACATGACCCTGGGCTCGAACAGCCCCTTATTGGTCTTGAACGCTGCTTTCCACTTGTCTCCCTTCTTAATTCTGATGTTGTGATATCCCTATCTGATGTCCAATTTAGTGAACCATCTTGCCCCTTTTAGCTTGTCAAGTAGATCGCCGATCAATGGAAGGGGGTAAGAGTTCTTGATGGTCCCTTCATTCAGATACTGGTAGTCTTGGCAAAGTCAAAGTGTGTCAGAGTCTTTTTTTGCTACGAAGAAGAATGGTGACACCATGGGTGACTTGGATGGGGTAATGTATCCTTTTCTCAGGTTATCGTCGATAAATTCATCCAATTTCTTCTGTTCTGCTGGGGTAATGGGGTAGACTTTGCAGTCTTTCAGGATGAAGTCTGGTTTAAGCTCAATCGCATGGTCCCACGGTCTGGATTCGGGGAATCTCTCTGACGCTGCCTTTTCAAACACGCTCCTATACTCCTTGTATTTGTTAGGGAGTAAATTGTCGAGCAACTGCATCTCCTTGTCACCCTCTTACTCGTGGGCAAGCCTTTGCAAAACAGAAGTCTTTGCTTGGATGTACATGGTATTAGAGTAGGCTACCCTGCCAGTTGATCAAGATCGAGCGATGCATGTGATGTGCCTGAGTTTTTGGTAATTTGGGGGAATGTAGTCGTGTTCAATCATAAGGGGGGATTCCTCGGTTCTGAACACCCCGATCATTGGTTCTCCTCGAATGTAGGCAAATAACGCATCTGTTCCATCTTGATCCTCCCTCATGCAGGGCAGTAAGTTGATGCCCTCAGTGTCTAGTGCTGCTGTCTGCGGGTTGATTCCAGAATGGGTGTTCGTCGCCAAGTGTGGTACGTTGCCATCGGGTTCGTCCTCAGAGCAAAGTCCTCTTGCAAGATGAACTGTCCTGAGCCTACTCTTCACAATGCTTGGCAGCTGCGAGGTGGGTTTCTCTGAAGGTCTCCCAAGCACTCCTTTTAGGTAGCCTCTCGAGAGTCGGGCTCAACATTACTCTCGATACAGATGGCCCCTTGTCATCTAGAGTGGGACTTTGCTTACTGGTGATGGTGCACGACTGCTCGATTATAGTCTGGATTTTCCTCATAAGGAGACCCTTGGTTGGTTTGTCAGTCAGGGTCCCCAGTTTCCAGTCGATAATCGGGTTGCGTCTTTGAAGCCAGGAGTAACCCAGGATGATCCTCTCCTTTCCCAGCCCCATTATGAGCATCCTCATCTTCTCAATCCTTCCTCCGATTTCTGTGTCGATGTAAACATAATGGGAGATCGTTCCATTCTTGCTTAGGGTTCCATCAACATTTTTTGCGAGGATTTTTCTTGCAAGTGAAATTTTCTTTAATCTGAGTCTCTCAATGACTCAGTGATCGATGAATGTTTCTCCTGCCCCAGAGTTGATTAGGGCAGGTAGTTCAGCTTTTGTGTCTCCTAATATGCAGTAAATGGGAATGCGCACAGATTGATGGCTCACTTGCGCTATCATTACAGTCGAGAAGACTACTCTGGCAGGTTCCACTGCCGATGTGGGCCACCATTTTAAAAACCCTCCTCTACCATGAGATCCAGTACCTCCTCTTTCTCCTTCTCTTCCAACTCATTGATGAGGGCGCAGATCTTCGTATAATGGTCGCGAGGTGTCTTCTTTATCTCTTTCTTTTCTTCTTTCACAGGCGGTTCCTTCCCTCCTCTGTGGTCACTTGCCCTATGTCCTGTTTTATGACAAATAAAGCACTTTCCTTTCTTCATGTGTTCGAGCCTCTCTGCATAAGAGAGGCATGTCGTGTTGATGTCCATGGCATTCGGGTCCTTTGAGGAGCCTCCTGTTCCTCCTCCTCCTCCTGTCTTACTATAGGTTCTTTCTTTTATCGCCTTCGCCTGTCTCAGATATCCCTCTGCCCTCGCTGTGTGAGTATACCATCCTTTGATGGTGTCGGGTGGGTTCTCCATTCTGAATACCTTGTCCAAAACTCAATTGTTGAGTCCGTCTACGAAATATTCGATTAGCGCAGCATCTTCTTTAATCTTGGTTCAATAGGCCAGTGTTTTGAACTGGGCAATGTATTCGTCTACTCCTTTTGCTCCCTGTGAGAGTGCCCAGAGTTGGGTGCACGCATTTTCTGTGTCGTCAATCGGTGAGAATGCTGCACGTACTTTCGCGATGAATTCCTGGAACGTATCCCAGGGCTTCGATTCGATATATCTTTCCTCCAGGTAGGCCTGTTTCCAAGGCCCTGCTGTCCCTCCATTCATATAAGAAAGCATGAATAGGATTTTATAGCGATCGTCTGGGAATGCGGTCGCGTTCGTGTCGACATAGGCCCTGCACTCAAGGAGGAAGAGCATAGTCTTTGCTCTATCCCTGGAGTAGTCAGTTGGAGCCCTCATCTTGATTTCAGCAGGACGCGTGGTAAGGGTGGTAGGTGCAGTGGGGGTGGTGGGAGTGGATGGAGCTGCCATGTTTCTTCGTCGGGTAGGGTAAGGTCAGGTGGTTCTCATAAGAATCGTGTCGTAGTGTTATGTGCTGCCTAGACTGAGGTTAGTCGGCAGAGTTCAGATCAGCTTGACCTTTTGTTAGAGTCAAAGCTCCTAAATCGTAATGTCAGTTGAGGCTCATGAGCATCGACATTCAATAAGAGTTCCAAAGTTTACTGAAGCTCGTAAGCAACGGTTGAGAAAGACTTAGATCGTTAAGCTGTTAGAAGCATAGAAAAGACCAGGTCAAGCTGAGCTTGACTGGTCGTTGTATTGCGGCTTAAATAGTACACATACAAGATAGTAAATGAAGTGAGTCATGTGTGGAGAACAATAAGAACAATAGAGAAATGAGAACAATAGAGAAACGAGAACAATAGAGAAACGAGAACAATAGTGAAGTATGAACAATAGTAAATAGGTGCCGTCGTGTAGGTATTGTGTCAGGGAACAATAGCTTGAGAATGTGCTCGTCAAGGACAATAGAGACAAAAGAAAAGAATTTGATTCCCATCCGTAACACTTCCCGTAACAGTACTAGCAGGTGTGGGTGCAGTTAGCCCAGTTCAAATTCAAGTTTTGACATGCATCTTTCAAACAGTACTCACTGACATATGTTATTTAAAACTTAAAACATTGTTTATCTTATTCATTGTCGCACCCCTCTCCCCCCATCATTCAAATCATTATTCTGCCTTGAGATTGCTGCATATTATTGATGCAGGACTTCTTCAGAAGCTGCTAAACAATGTGCTCTGTCAGTTTCTGCTATGCTACACCTCCTTCACCACCCACCATGCCCTCTGCTGCTCCCACTACCTGATGTGATAATTTGATGAGAATATGTGCCAAAAGCCATGACTTGGGCTGAGCCAGGCCAGGGCCAAGCTGTGAGTGGCGGCTTTGGCTCAGCCCAGCTCTAGAGAAAGCCAAGGCTGGCTCAGGCCAAGCCAAAGCCACAGCTTTTGGGCCAAGCCAGGCCAGAACATTACTAAACCAAATTTACAATATCCACCCACTTTTACTGCAGAAACCTGTTGAGGGTATGGTCCATGCAGTGGCAAGTGGAGTATCTTGTAATATCAGACATTTCATGTTGTATATAAATTAAGGTTGAAATATAAATAATAATAATCCCCTTGTGCACCTACTTCCTCAGCATCAGAAGCTACCAAAGTTATCCCCGCATATTATTATTTGCACAATCATCGATTTACATCCTATACATCATATATCAACAGGTTATGGGCCCTAATTGCCTGTACTAGGCACATTACAGAAATTGCTCATCTGAGACATTTGCATTCACTCTACAAATCTACTTCCAATGTCAGCCCAGCAAGCTGATAATGAATATATTGAACCTCTCGAATACGAAGACCCAGCCGAACAAGAACCTTATCCTGATATCACTATGGATGAAGTTGCAGACCCTCCTGATACTCAGCCACAGCAGGCATTGAGTGTCCAACCATCCCAAGCTGTTCAAGTATCAACAGCCCAGTCTTTTACAATCACAAGAGTCCCTCACTCAGGCCACCCAATGTAAACTTACTGACGTTAATTTGGGTGGACTTTCCATGTGCAAAATTGGTCCATTGAAAGCAGATAACTGGATATTGTAGAAGACATGGATCCACTAATTCTTTTGGTTATTTGAGATTACCCATGACATCCATGGTACAGAAATAAAATCTGAAGATTCAATCACAGCATATAGATGGCTGGGGAAAGATGGCATTGCTCAGGCATTGATTACTAATAATATTAATAATAAACAAATGAATCATGTTGTTGAGGCTGATATCTTAGCAGAGATGTGGGAAAATCTACAAGCTATTCATGAGACTGTTGGATCAGTTGGTATTACTACAGCTAAATGTCGTCTCCTCACTACTTGAGCACAGCATGACAGAATATTATTGACCACATCAATAATCTCTGAGAACAGCAATAGGTGCTTATTAATATGGGTGAGCATATCTCGAATCAAGAATTCAAGTCTATTTTGATCATGTTGCTCCCTGACACCTGGGAATCATTTACTTCCTCATACCAAGGAAGTAACACTAAATGGCTTCGAGGTGTACAGCAAACTCAAGCTCAAATGTCATCCCAGGAACTGTTGTCTGTCTTAATACAGGAGTACTACTGTCATTGACAAGATGATCAATCTAACAATATATCTTACTCTGTACAGCAAGGGGGAATGACTAAAAAGAAGAGGAAAGCCAATTCCTCAATCAGTACCCCTAAGCCAAAATGCAAAATATGTGGGCATCAGAATCACCTGACCAAGGATTGTTGTTTCAAAGGGAAGCCTAAATGCGGCAAGTGTGGGAAGTTCAGTCATACAACTGACAAATGTTGGAGCAGGAAAAAGCCCAATAATAAAACAGGAATGTGTGAATGTTATGTGTGACTCCCAAGAAGACGAGCCTGTAGCATCTACATCATATGTAATTAAAGGTGACAATGATGATCTTTTTAAAATTTATTTGTGGATTATAGACTCAGCAACCACATCACATATCACACATGACAAGTTGGCATTCACTGACTATACTCCTATGCAACCTATTCTCATAAAAGGGTTAGGTAATGCTAAGGTTCCCACATATGGGTGAGGAGCTATCAAGCTCCAAACATCTATGGGACATGATGCCCACACCATAGTACTATATGTCCCTGACATGCAAGATAATCTTTTATCTATAGCATGTGTCAATCATGTCGGGGGACAGGTACATTTTGTAAATAGATGAGCTTTTCTATTAGATAAAAATAATCAGTTGATTGCCAAAGCTCAGGCTATTAATCGGTTATATGTATTAAATTTCTATAAAAAAGCTGATCCAAGCAAGCAGTCCAATATAACATGTGCATACAAAAATAGTTGGACTGAGTGGCATAAGAAATTTGGACATGTAGGAATTTCCAGACTAAAATGCCTCAAACAGGCAAGTTTAGTGGATGGATTTGATGTGGACATAGACTCACCTTTTATAGAATGTGAGCCATGTGTAGCCACCAAACAGGTACATGCATTATTTTCAGATCACGTTAAGCGGAGGAATACTGTACCTGGAGAACTTACTCACACCGATTTGTGGGGACCAACCAGAATTCAAGCGCTAAATGGAGCATACTATAATATGGTTCGTGTAAATGATAGTTCTCAGCATCTTACAACTGAACAAGCCAAAACAAAAGATAAAGCTAGTATATGGTTACAAAATTATTTCATGTATATTGAGTGGCAATACAATTACAAACCAAAAAGGGTGAGGTTCAATCAGGGATGAGAATTCCTAAACCAGAAGTTTATTAATTGGTGTGCTAAAAGAGGCATAAAATTTGAAACTACTGCACCATATTCCTCTTCTCAAAATGGCATGGCAGAAAGATATAATTGTACTCTTGTGGAATTAGCATGAGCTATGATAATTGCTCATAATGTCCCTAAATTTCTTTGGCCTGAAGCCATTAATCACGCCATGTACATAAGAGATAAATCACTTACTCATGCCCTAAAAGGGAAAACCCCACATGAAGGTTTTATGGGGCAAAAACCAAATGTATCTCATCTCCAAGAATTTGGTGCCCCTGTATGGGTGCTAAACAAGGTGCGCCGATCAAAGTTAGATTTAAAATCCCAAAAAATGATGTTTGTCAGATTTATTAATGAAATATGTGCTATTAAATATTATAATACACGTACTAGGCATATAGGTACCACATAAAATTCCAAATTCATGAATAATCCTCCTGATACTCAATTTGAGGGGGAGAAACAGGGTCAACCTATTGGAGAACAAATTGAATCAGTCGAGCCCCAGCATAATCAAGAGAGAAAATGTCCAGATGATGATATTTCTTCTATAGTGAGGAATTTGCAACCTCAAAAACAGGTCAATTATCAACTATTGGACAATCTGCTTCTAGCATATGATCCATCCCCCAGAATTAACAGCATTAGCTAATAGTGATCCAGAGGAAGAGGCAGTGATCTTCTCACCTAATGAGATAATAAGCACTGTTTTAGACCATGCCAATTTAGCATCAGAAGATCCACAGTCCTTAATAGAAGTGCAAAAATCATCCGAATGGCCAGAATGGAAAAAATTGATTTAAATTGAGTTAGACCAACTCAAGGATTGACAAGCTTGGAAACTTACTGATCCACTGAATGATCGCATTCCCATCAAAAATAAATGGGTATTCCTAAAGAAATATAACAGAAAAGGCACGCTAACAAAATATTAGGCTAGATTAGTAGCTAAAGGATATTCCCAAATTATATACTATGTTGCTACCAATGCATATGTACATGTGTGTACATATTGATGCATGTAAATATAAAATTCCCATGCTGACAAATATAGCATTTGTAGGCATTTGATAGCATATTTTAATGTAATAAAATAAAATAAAATAAAATAAAAATAAAATATTATTATGTAATAGGAATGCTAGGAGACTGTTTCCTAACATTACCCCCCTTTTATCCCTCGACTTCCAGGTGAGAAAATATTGTATCTGTCCCCTCTGTGAAATTTTAGCAATACACCATTCTAGCAATGTGATGTGGAGCATTTGGATTAAGTTTAAAGAATTGGGTGATTGCATTATGTGCTTGCTTACAATTCTCTTTGGATTCCCATGAGTTATTTTCATCGGTGTAGTTCTTCCACTTGATTAAGAACTCCAATTTATTTTGTTGAAGACGTGAGTCTAAAACCTCTTCCACTACATATTCTGGAGCACCTTCTACCATTATTGGAGGTTGTGGAGTAGTTTGTTGACCAGAAATAGTGGGTAGGTGGTAAGGGCATAAGTGGGAAATGTCAATTTCAGGATCAATCTTGAATGATTGAGGTAATTTTAACACTACTGCATTGGGCGAAATTATTTTAGAAATCGCATATGGGCCAACTTGCTTCTCCATAAGCTTTCTTGAAGGTCATGGAATATTCAGATCCTTGGTACCTAGCCATACCAAGTCACCAACTTTGTACTCTGGAGCAACAGCTCAAGTACGATCTGTGTGTCACATCATATCATCACATGCTTTCATCAATGCTGCCTCTGCTTCCTTCTGCACCTTTCACATTTTTGATACAAAGTCCTCCACTGACTGTACCTTTGCTTCCCTTCGAGGTCTACTCCCATTCTGGGATGATACCCATAATTAGCAAAGAAGGGTGACATGTGAATAGCTGAATGGAACTTATTATTGTGGAAAAATTCTGCAATTGCCAACCATTCAAGTCAGTCAGTTTGTGGGTGATTGACAAACATGTGTAGGTACTGCTCCAACTCCTTATTCATTCTCTCTGTCTGCCCATCAGTTTGTGGGTGATATGCCATAGATAACATGGTTTGAATCCCCAATACGTTATTTAACTCTCACATAAATGCAGAAGAAAATTGTGATCCATGATCAGAGATAACCATATCAGATAATCCATGTAACTGTCATACCTGATTTAGATGGAGGCACGCCAAGCCCAATGATGAGGTTTCTGCAGTAGTAGGAATAATATGGACTTCCTTTGTGAAGTGATCACATGCTACAAATATTGCATCATATCCTTGAGCTTCAGGTAGTCCTGTGATAAAGTCCACAGATATATCTCACCATGGCACTTTAGGTATAGGGCTCAGCATTAATTTCCCTGCAGGCTTTTCTAAAAATTTCTTCCTTCTCATCCATCCACATACCCCAAACATACTTTGAAATTCCAGGCCACCAATAATTTCTCATCACCAACTCCAATGTCTTCCACCTTCCTGGATGTCCAGCAGCTGGTGTATTATGATGTAACTGTATAATCTCCCTTCATAAATCTTGATCCTTTGGTACATATACCTTTCCTCTAAACAACACTAGCCCTTGTTCTTCAACCCATTTATCTCCTTTAATATTACCTTTCTTCTCTCCCCTCAAAGCTTTCATAGCTTCCACTACTTCATCATCCATCTCTGAACATTGTCTAGTTTTAGACAAATTTCCATCTCTGAGCTATCCACCAATAGATGCCCTTGCCACATAGCACAAATGCGAAAATATTCAGGTTTGAGTAGGGTAATATTTTTATTGTCCTCCTCCACCCCCCTTTTATGATCTGTATGTCTGGATAATGCATCTGCTTTCCTCATCAAGCTTCCTGCTTTGTGGACTAAGTGAAAATTAAAATGTGATAGGAATAATGCCCAATGCACTTGCTGACGGTTAAGCTTTTTAGCAGACATGAAGTATTGCAGATTTTGATGGTCCATCCAGATTTTGATCTGATGCATACATCCCTCCGAATAATGTCTCCATGCTTCCAATGCTCGTATTATTCCCAACATCTCTTTATCATGCACATTATAATTTCTCTCCACATCACTCAACCCTCAGGACAAATATGCACAAGGATGCCATTTGTCATCTTCACATAGCATTGATAATACTGCTCCAGTAGAAAAATTGGATGCATCTGATTCCACTCATAAGGGACACATGAAATCTACTGGGCCTAATATTGGCTCTTCCACAAACTTCCTCTTCAACTCCTCAAATGCTGTCTGCTGTTGTTCTCCCCATCTCCACACTACTCCCTTTCACATAAGATTGTGTAATGGTGTGGCAATTTTGGAAAAATTATGAACAAAGCAACCATAAAAATTGGTGAGTCTCAAGAAAGCCTGAACTTCCTTGATATGGGTAGGCATGGGCCAATCAACAATTGCCTGTACCTTGATAGGATCTGTCTTGATTCCATCAGGACCAATCTTTAATCCCAAGAACTCAATCTTGCTTGCTCCAAACACACACTTCTTCAGTTTAACGAATAAATCATTCTCTGCCAATCTTCTCAACACCTCTTGCACTATTGCCTCATGATTTTCTTCAACCTCTGTGAATATCAAAATGTCGTCAATGAATATTATTACCATGCCTTTGTCTATCACATCCTTGAAAATGTTGTTCATCATATTTTGAAAAGTTGGGGGACTATTGGTCATCCCAAAAAAACATGACAAGTGGCTTGAAGGATCCTCAACGCATGGCAAATGCAGCCTTCCACTCATCTCCTTTCTTTATTTATACATTGTGGTACCCCCAGCATAAATCCAATTTTGTAAAAACCTTGGCCTTTCCCAACTTGTCAATTATCTCTGAGATCAATGGCAAAGGGTATGCATTCTTCCCTGTCTATTCATTCAAATACCTATAATCTGTACACATCCTCTTTCTCTGATCTTTCTTCAGTACAAAGAATATTGGTGATGTCTGCAGTGATTTCAAAAAATTTATGTATGTATCCCTTGCACAATTGTTCATTAAGGAATGCATCCACTTCTTCTTGTTCCATTGGAGATAACAGGTAGACTTTTGACTTCTTCAGCACAAATCCTGGTTTCATCTCAATTGCATGATCACATGGCTTTCACACTGGCATCCACTCCGATTCCTTCTTCTAAAAAACTGACAAATATTTATGATATGCTTTTGGCACCCACTCCTCCACTGGCTTCTCCACTTTCACCCCATTTTTATCCCATGACTGTCCTCCATGAATTTCCCTAAAGGTTTGCTTCTGTTCTTCCTTACTGGTCATGATTGGAACTTCCCCATTTGGCATGTCCTCATCTTCCACTTTCTCCATCGTAACAGAATACTTCCTTGCATGTTCTTTCTCTTTTCTTTCCTTCTCTCCTTTTTTTACTTTCCTCCCATATATATTACATTCTTTAGGACAATGAGTCATGTGTATCTTCCCAGTTTTCCAATCAATTTCTGGATCATGTTTTTGTAACCACAGACATCCAATTATCAGATTGGTTTTCCAAAGGTCGCACACCTCAAATATGGCTTGTTCCTGATGATCCTGATACTTCAGTATCATCATCACCTCCTCCTTAATAGTTCCTCCATGATTGATTGTACCATCAATATTGTACACCATTATAGATTGTGGCAGTTTATGCATGCAAATACCATTTCCAGTAATTAAGAATTGATTAATGAATAATCCGGTGGCACCACTGTCAAGCAATGCCTCCACATTAATTGCTGCATGCATGTACACTGTCTTCAATCCTACTATCAAGCTGATTTCAGGTTCTATTCACACTGAGTGAATAAAGAATTTAGGGGTTTTTGGAAATAAGGCTGGGCATTTTTCTTTGTCACATAAATAATGATGGTTGTACTCCTCAATTTCTCTTTTGGATTCACTCTGGGTGTCCTCAGAAACTAATACATTATATTGATTCTGGGTCACCAATGGGGAAACCTTCACTGGTACTCTTCCACAAAATTCTTCTGCTTATCTTCCTCCAACTTCACTTCCTCAATTATCGCTTCCCTAATCTTCCTTTTCTGCCTACAATTCCTAGCAATATGCTCTAATTGCCTACAATTAAAAATTTAAGTGGGGCTCATCTCCCTGCTTGATCAACATCCATTGCATCTGCCAATGCTGCTGACTCCTTAACAATAGGTGTCACTGCCATGGCTGGTGGCTGTGCCCTCAGAGTTTGTACCTCAGGCATCCTTCCTTTCTCAGACTTTTTTCCTGATGACTTTCCAAATCTGGCATTTCCATACATCAATTTTGACTCTGCCTGTTCCTATCAATATTGCCGATCAAGATGCATTGCCCAATTACACCACTCATCCAACCTCTCCAGCATAGAAGGTAGTCAATAGATAGACTTGAATAATGAGATTTAATCTTGCCTTCAAAAATTCTACCAATGCAGCTTCTCCCATATCTGTCTGTGATGCTTCTGCCTTGAACTGCAAAATAAATCCATCTACTGTCAGAAAACCTTGGCGCATGGTTTTTAATGTAGCATTCTCTGTCGCCTTTGGATTAGGGTCTCCAAACTGTGCCTTCAGTCTCTCAAAAAATTCCCTGAAGGTTGCAAACAATTTATATTCCACAGCAATTTGATTAATAGCTTTATTTCTCCAGAACTGTGCTTTCCCTCCCTGAATGTATGAGAGAGCAAACATAATCTTAGACTCAGTCGTACGAAACTCAGGCTTCCTCCCATGGATGTACAGTACTATAGAACTGATGAAAAATTTCATATTCTCCATGGTACCATCAAAAATTTGCAGGGGTGCATATTTAGGTAATGTTACAAGTAGGATTACTAATCTGCTGATTGATGCTTTCTTAGTATGTGATTACTCACCAATTCTAGTATGACTAATATTGCTTACTTTGCTTACTGATCTCTTACCAAGCACATTACCAATACTCTTGGCATTAGTCATTAGCAAGTAGTAATCTTAGTAATACTTTGTTATATAAGTAGCTGACTGTGTAGTAGTTATCCCTCAGTCAATTACACTCTTTGACATTGGTGCTTAACTAGCGACTCCTCAGTACACTCAGCTACTTTGGGGTCTTTGTCTCTAGCTCACTACTATTGCATTACCAATTGCTCTCAACAGGTAAACACATTTTTCCACTCTCAGATCTCTCCTCTGCATGCACATCCTCCTGAGACATCCACTCCACCATCTCCACCATCTCATCATATTTATCTTCCACTGTCTCTGGTTTTATTTCTGCTTGTTTGGGCTGTGATGCTGCCAATACTGACACTAACTGGGACATTTGTGCTGTAAGCACATCAGTTTTGGCTTCTAGAGCTGGCATGGGAACAGGATTGTGACCAGAATTTAAAGCTGATTGTTCTGACATAATGATGTAAGCTGTGATGAGTCACTTCTTTGGCTGAGTCAAGATTTGGCTTCAGAAATTTTTTCGCAAAATTTCGAGTCATGTGATCTGGTAATTGGGTACCAACATGGCAAAACATGTGATTTTGGCTATTTGTCAACAATTGGGCACTTCAGATCAATAACCCTTTGAACAGTGCCTGATCTTGGGGTTATTACTGAATTTGGCTGGTAACTACCTAACATAGTCATCCAAATTGAGTAATGTAAATCTTGGCTAAACCAGATCCAATCGGTTGTCTGGTTGCAGCTGTTCTAATGACGAGCGCTGCCTCTCAATCACTGGTGGTCGCAATGTAAGGTGAGGCCTGGCATCGGCTTATGAAAGCAAGGTAAATACATAGATACAATTACTTCCAGCTCTTGCTGAAAGGATCAGTAAGCGGTTGTGGTGTGCTGAAACAATGACGTATGCATGTGTAAGAGAAGGCACACTGATGGGGTAGTTGAGTTCTTCTGTTAGAGCGACACCCACTAATCTGCTAGCTGGACCGTGTGGGCTCTCCTACAAGAAGGCGGTGGGGTGTGCACGCGTGATGGGGGGTTTTGATGGTTTTGATGTGAGGAGTTAAAAATAGATGAGTTGGCTGAAAAAGGCATTTTGCACCACTATTGTGGATGGAATACCTAACACAATGGGCAAGTTCCAAGGCAGTTGACTCACGGTTGACTCGTAGTTGACTCACAGTTGACTCGTAGTTGACTCACAGTTGACTCGTAGTTGACTCATGGTTGACTCATAGTTGACTCACGGTTGACTCATGGTTGACTGGAGTTTTCACCTTATTACATAATCCTACCAAATTGGGCACTTGGATTGATGCTTCCTTTTATGAACAAATATCTGTTCAAATCAATAGGTTCATGATAGTGACTATGATGACAGGCATCAGACTCTGGCAGGGGACAGTTAGAGGATGTACATCAGTTACAATAGCAACCAATGTTGATGTTTCTACTAAAATGGTCCAAAACAGCTGTCATTCTTTCCCCCTCTTTTCCTTCACTGAGGCTTCACCAAGTTCACCATGCCTCCAGTCATATGTAACTGCACAATTTGTAGCACAAAAACCATCTTCATCAATGGATTTCATGTTGTATATAAATTAAGATTGAAACATAGATAATAATAATCCCCTTGCATGCCTACTTCCTCAGCATCAGAAGCTATCAAAGTTATCCCTGCATATTATTATTTGCACAATCACTGATTTACATCATATACATCATATATCAACAAAACCCAATTGTGACCTTGACCCCTTCTGCAGGGCAGTTCTCTACATCTGCCAAACATCTGCTGCATCTGAAACAAGCTCAAGGTCAACACTATCTGCAACTCCTGGCTTCATTCTCATCCCAGCTGCATCTGCAGTGGTCAGACCCTCATTTTCTGAAGCTGCACCCTCTGCTTACTCCCTAGGATCACATCATCTGCTTGCTGCAATCTGGAGGGTTTATATGCCCCCATCAAGATGTGCACCCACTTCCTGCACTCCCAGCTATATTGGCCAACCTCAAACATAATCTACATCCTTTTCAAATCAATCACTTTCTTCCTCTCATATCCTCATCCCAATATTTCTATTTGCAAGACATTATTTTGTTTTGTGTATGTATGAAGGCTTTACTGGTAGATGTTATAAAAGAATAGGAGGAAGAAGAGAGATTTGTTATGCAACTGCTACAACACATGAGCATAGTGTACAAAGAGTGACTGGGTGTTGAGAGCCATAGCATTCAATTGGAGATAGTCTGTGGTGTGAGATAACATAGTTCATCATTGTTCATCATTGCACAGGGAATGTCACTGGGTTAGTTGATGCTCTGTAGTCTTCAGGTTAGCTTTGAGTGCAGCCACATGAATCATCCATGAGGTGTGAGGTTGGCATACATATGTGGCATCTCACACACTCTCATCACATGTGTTATGGTCAAATAACTCCTAGATCAAAAGATAATCAATGCTCGTGAGCGATCATCGTTCAAAGAGTTTTCAAGAGTCATCGAGGCTCGTAAGCGACGGTTGAGCTGAGACTTAGATCACAATCCGTTAGGAGTTGTAAAAGAGACTAGGTCAAGCTGGTTGACCAGTCGTATATTCGTCACATTAAATAGTACAAGCGGGATAGAGAACAATAAGACGGTAAAGACAATAAAGACAATAGCAACGATAGGCGTCCGCAGTATACACTACAATAGCGTGGGAAGGTATGTAGAGAACGTGTTGCCAAGACAATAGAGACAATAGTAAAGATAGGTGTCCGCAGCATACACTACAATAGCGTGGGAAGGTATGTAGAGAACGCGTTGCCGAGACAAAAGGGTAGAGGATAATAACGTGGGACGTACATGATACAGAACAATAGAGACAATAGGAAAATCGAGTTCCCCCTACGCAACTCTGTCGTAGCATTAGCTCCCCTTCAACATTTTGAGTCCCATCCGAAACTAGGGTCTCATCGTCCGCAATGGGTCGAAAGACGCCTCGTCGTTGGTCGTCACGGTGAATGTGGAGAAGGAGGTGGGAGTGGGAGCGTCATGACCGTAAACCCGGGTCGGCAGCTCAATGTCTCTTTCTCCAGCGAAACAAACCGAGGTCCCCATGAGGATAGAAGTGAGTCGAGGGAGTCGTGGGGCGGTAACGATTTTGAATAAAATAAGCATGTAACACACGAGTATAATGAGAATTGACGCGCCGAATACGGCGCCGATAGAGATGATGACATATACGTTGTAGAGCATGGTGGTTAGCTCTAAGTAGTTCGATGATGTGGTGGCACGTCACGTGTCGGGTTCTCGGGGCAGAAGAGTACTGAGTGTTCCGGTCGCCAGCGGTGGCAGTGAGGGCACTAATATTCCGGACAGTGAGAGGAAAAGTGTCCCACCCACGCGCAGGTGAAACAAATGGAGTTTCTCATCCAGGGTGGTGCCGGTGCCTCGGTGGGGGCTTGGGTCGGGAACGGGGTGGGCACTCGTCGAAGTGGGGGTTGAATAGGTCGCTGGGAGAGTGGCGGGTGTAGAGGTGGAGGTGTCTGTCCGGGTGCTTCGTCTTCTTCGTCGCTCGTCGGTTCTATAATAAAGATTCATTGTGGAGTTGGGACCTGCTCTCCAGGTCCGTAACGCAATGCCTGCTCATCCAAACCTCTCATGAGTTGAAGTATGTCTAGATAATATGCCTCCTCTGTCAACCGCTGAAACACCCGTTCCAGGGTGGAGATAGCCCGGTAGGTCTCGAAAAGATTCCGCACCATTCCGTATTGTAGAGGTCGGTCTTGAGTTATGGAGAGCAGTCTCTCCTCGTTTCGGATATCGTCAGTATCCCGGACGAAGCTCAGGATTAGTTCGAAGGTCCTGACTGGGTCAGGGTCGGGTGTGGCAGTCAGGAAGAGGTGAAGAGGGTGGCTCATGCTGGGGGGAGGTTGTGGGTTGATCTGTACTCGTCTAGTATTTCAGCGGCGTTTTTTAAGTGTGCTAGCGGTTCCCAAGTATTCTCTGCTGTATTGTCTCCCTTCCATTTCACCAGGAATCGGATTCTTTTCCCTGCCCCCCTGTGAGCCAAAATAGCTTCTACCTTGTGTTCGAGTTCTCCTTCGATCAGATCGGGTGGAGGAGGAAGGCGGTTTGGTCCGTGTGTTTCATTTTCCTTGAACCGTGAGAGGAGAGAAGCGTGAAATACCGGGTGGATTCTCCATTGAGGGGGGAGTTTCAGCTCGTAGGCGTGGGATGATATTACTCGTGTGATAAGGAAAGGTCCTTCGTGTTTAGGGGCGAGCTTCCTGGTCGGGTATCCTAGCTTCAAGTTCTTGGAGTCAAGCCAGACCTTTTCCCCTACTGCGAACGGACGGAATCCTCGTCCGTTTCGTCCGATCATTACTTGTCGGGAGAGCTCATGGGCCGCTAGGGCCTCCCGCCGTACATTTCCTAGTTTGGCTATCCGCTGTTTGGTAGCCGGTACGTTAGTTTTAAGATAGGTCGTGGGAATGGCTCTAGGATGTGTTCCCATCATTACGAAAAACGGGGTGTTCTTGATGGCCGAGTGGTGTTTCTGGTTATGTGTGAACTCGGCGGTGGTGAGATGACTCTTCCATTGGGAGGGTTTGTTGGCACAGAAGATTCGGAGGTAGATTTCGAGTTCCTGGTTTACCCTCTCAGTCTCCCCATCGGTTTGTGGGTGGTATGCTGTGCTCATTGCTAGCCTTATTCCCAGGAGTCTTCCCAGTTCCAGGAAAGCCTTAGAGGCAAAGCGAGGATCTTGGTCGGATATGATCTTATCTGGGAGACCGAATCTCTTAAATACGTTGTGTAAATAAAGGTCGGCTGCCCCTAGTGCGTCGATGCTCTTGTTGCAGGGAATGAAAATCACCCCCTTAGTAAGGCCATGGTCTACCACGACCATGATTGTGTCGGATCCGTCGCTCATCGGGAGATCAGTTATAAAATCCATCGTTACTAGAGCGAACGGTCGTGTGGCGTTAGATTTGATCGGCGATAGTCCGGGTGCCGTTGGGTGAGTGTTGACCTTCATTTGTTGGCAGGTTGCGCAGCCATCGACGTAGTTACGGATGAAGATGGTCATTCCTGGCCACCAGTAATCTCTCCGTACCAGTTCAAGAGTTTGGAATCGCCCGGGATGTCCTGTAAGTAAGTTATCATGGTATTTTTCCACGATCTTCCTTCGTAATTCCTTATCATTCAGGACGTAACATCGGTCTTTGAAGAAGACCGTCCCATCATTTTCCATCCTCCAATCTTCTACCGCCGACTTGATCGGTGGCATTCCTCCTTCTTTGATTGATCGTACTATCTCCTTAAGCAGATCATCCTTCATCATGCTTTCAGCGAGCACTTCCTTTAGCTCGGTATCAATGGTCCGTGCGAAGATCTCGTCCTTTAGCAGTGTGATATCGTCATTATCGTTATCGATATCGGGGATGTGATCTCCCCTCCGTGATAAGGCGTCGGACTGGACCATCATTTTCCCGGGGACATGTACCAATTTTAGGTTGAATTGCGACAGGAAGAGGCTCCACCTGGCCTGTCGCCGATTCAATTTTCGTGCCATTCTGAAATACATTAAGTTTTTATGATCAGATAGGATAGTAGTCGCGTGTTTTGATCCCTGGAGATAGTGTCTCCAGGTCTCGAGTGCCCGTATAATTCCTAATAATTCTCGATCGTATATTTCGTAGTTGCGTTCGGTTGCCATAAGGGAGTGGGAGATATAGCCGCAAGGGTGCCAGTCTCCGTTCGAGTCGGTTTGTTTTAATACGGCGCCCGTCGCGTATTTTGAGGCGTCGCTTTCAACTACAAATGGTTTTTCTGTATCGGGCATCAGCAGTACCGGTGCCTCGGAGAATTTCTTTTTTAATAGGTCGAACGCCATTTGGCATTCGTCGGTCCAGTGGAACGGCTGGTCTTTCCTTGTTAAGTCATTTAGCGGTTTGGTGATCGTGGCGAAATTGCCGATGAATCTTCTATAGAAGTTCCCGAAGCCTAGGAACGATCTTACTCCCTTTACGTTGGTCGGGGCTGGCCAGTCCCTTATTCCTCCCAGTTTGGTGGGGTCCATAGCCAATTGGTCCGGTCGCAGGATCAAGCCAAGGAATTCGACCTCCTGTACGTCGAATTTAGATTTTTCTGGTTTCAGGTACAGATCATTTTCCTTAAGCCGTGCCAGGACTCTCTTCGTTCTCTCCTCGTGTTCCTTTCTGTCCTTGGAGAAAATGAGAATGTCGTCCATGTATATTACTAGCCAGCCTTCGTTCAGTATGTCCCTGAAGATGTCGTTCATCATGGCCTGGAAAGTTGCCGGGGAGTTGCAGAGGCCGAAAAACATGACCTTGGGCTCGAACAGCCCCTTGTTGGTCTTGAATGCTGCCTTCCATTCATCTCCCTTTTTGATCCTGACGTTATGATATCCCCATCTAATGTCCAACTTGGTGAACCACCTTGCCCCTTTCAGCTTATCCAGTAGATCGCCAATCAATGGTAGCGGGTAAGAGTTTTTGATGGTCCCCTCGTTTAGATACCGATAGTCTTGGCATGGCCTGAGGGCGTCGGAGTCCTTTTTTGCTACAAAGAAAAATGGTGATGCCATAGGGGATTTAGATGGAGTGATGTATCCCTTCTTCAGGTTATCGTCGATAAATTCATCCAATTTCTCTTGCTCAGCTGGGGTGATGGGGTAGACCTTGCAGTCCCTCGGGATGAAGTCTGGTTTGAGTTCGATCGCGTGATCCCACGGTCTCGATTCGGGAAACCTTTCTGATGCTGCTTTTTCGAACATGCTTCGATATTCTTTGTACTTATCGGGGAGCAGATCGTCGAGTAACTGTTTCTCTTTGCCATCCTCTTTCTCGTGAACGAGCTTCTGTGAGACGGAAGTCTTGGCTCGGATGTGGGTGGTGTGAGAGAAGACGAATCTGCCTGTCGATCGTGATCGAGTGATGTGTGCAATGTGCCTGAGTTTTTGATAGTTCGGGGGAATGTAGTCGTGTTCGATGGTAAGGGGGGATTCTTCGGTCCTGAATATCCCAATCATCGGTTCCCCTCGGATGTAGGCAAATAAGGCATCCGTTCCGTCATTGTTTCCGTTAGTTGATAGGCCGTAGTTAGATTTGTTTGGTGTGGAGATCGGTGGATCGATCTCGGAACAGGTGTCCGTAGTCGTATTATTTTCCGTGTATGATCCGTTTTCGTCCAGTTCGTCTGCGGTGCAAAGCCCTCTTGCGAGATGAACCGCCCTGAGTCTACTCTTCATGTACTCGGCGGCGGCGAGGTGGGTTTCTCCAAAGATCTCCCCAGCACTCCTTATAGGTAGCCTCCCGAGAGTCGGGCTCAACGTTACTCTCGGTTCTAGCGGCCCCTTGTCATCTATAGTAAGGCTTTGCTTACCGATAGTGGTCCGCGTCCGTTCGATCATGGTTCGGATCTTCTTCATGAGGGATTTTCCGGTCCGTCAGTCCGTGAGGGTCCCCTTTTCCCAATCGATGTCAGGGTTGCGCTTCTGAAGCCACGTGTACCCTAAGATCATCATCTCTTTCCCCAACCCGGTTATCAGCATTCTGATCTTCTCCTCTTTCCCTCCGATCTCGGTGTCGATGGTGACGTAGTGGGAGATCGTTCCGTTTTTGTTCAAGGTCCCGTCAACGTTTTTGGCGAGGATTCTTCTGGCGAGAGGTAGTTTCCTCAGCCCGAGCTTTTGGACAACTCGGTGATCTATAAAAGTTTCGCCTGCCCCTGAGTCGATCAAGGCAGGAATTTCGGCTTTCTTATCGTCTAGCAAACAGTGAACCTGGACGCGCATGGATTGGTTACTTACATGCGCTACTAGTACACTCAAGATGACTACTCTGGCGGACTCTGTTGCCGAAGCAGGCCGCCGCTTTAAAAACCCTCCTCGACCATAAGGTCGAGCACTTCTTCTTTCTCCTTCTCTTCTAGCTCGTTGACGAGAGCTCGTATCTTCATGAAGTGGTCTCGAGGGGTCTTCTTCGTCTCGGTTTTCTTCTCATCTTTTGAGGGTGGCTCTTTCCCTCCTTTATGGTCGCTCGCTCTGTGTCCCGTTTTATGACAGACAAAGCATCTACCTTCTTTCATATGTTTTACCCTCTCAGCGTATGAGAGGCGTGTTGCGTCGATATCCATAGCGTTAGGGTCCCTTGAAGAGCTTCCTGCTCCTCCTCCCCCTACCTTGCTATATGTCCTTTCCTTTATCGCCCTTGCTCTTCTTAAATGTCCTTCAGCCCTCGCCGCGTGGGTGTACCACCCTTCGATTGTGTCAGGGGGGTTCTCCATTCCGAAGACCTTGTCGAGGACTTTATTGTTCAGCCCGTCGACGAAATATTCAATCAGAGCGGCATCTTCTTTAATTTTGGTTCGGTAAGCGAGGGTTTTAAACTGGGCGATATACTCATCGACTCCCTTTCCCCCTTGAGACAGTGCTCTCAACTGCGTCCGCGCATTTCCTGCGTCATCGATCGGTGAAAATGCAGAGCATACTTTTGCAATGAATTCCTGGAATGTGTCCCAGGGCTTCGATTCAATATACCTTTCCTCCAGATAGGCCTGCTTCCACGGCCCTGCTGTCCCTCCGTTCATATACGAGAGCATGAATAAGATTTTGTGTCGATCGTCAGGGAAGGCGGTTGCATTAGCATCGACATATGCCCCGCATTCGAGTAGAAAGAGCATAGTTTTGGTTCTATCCCCCGAGTAATCAGTGGGCGCTCTCATCTTGATCTCAGCTGTGCGAGCGGGGAGAGCGATAGGTGCGGTGGGAGCGGTGGGAGTAGATGGTGCTGCCATTGTTCGTCTGGTGGAGAGTGGTCGGATGTTTCTCGTAAGAATGTCGTTGGATAAAGTGTGCTGCCTAGACTGTAGTTTAGTCGGCAGAGTGAAGAAGCAGCTTGACCTTTTGTTATGGTCAAATAACTCCTAGATCAAAAGATAATCGATGCTCGTGAGCGATCATCGTTCAAAGAGTTTTCAAGAGTCACCGAGGCTCGTAAGCGACGGTTGAGCTGAGACTTAGATCGCAATCCGTTAGGAGTTGTAAAAGAGACTAGGTCAAGCTGGTTGACCAGTCGTATATTCGTCACATTAAATAGTACAAGCGGGATAGAGAACAATAAGACGGTAAAGACAATAAAGACAATAGCAACGATAGGCGTCCGCAGTATACACTACAATAGCATGGGAAGGTATGTAGAGAACGTGTTGCCAAGACAATAGAGACAATAGTAAAGATAGGCGTCCGCAGCATACACTACAATAGCATGGGAAGGTATGTAGAGAACGCGTTGCCGAGACAAAAGGGTAGAGGATAATAACGTGGGACGTACATGATACAGAACAATAGAGACAATAGGAAAATCGAGTTCCCCCTACGCAACTCTGTCGTAACAACATGCAGAGGAAGGGGATGTAGAGTCAAGGCACCTGAGACATAGGAGTGCAGGAAGAAATGAGACATGGAAGTTGGCAAAGACAGATGGGGAGTGCAGGTGAGTAGAGGCAGGGAGGATTCATGGGGGCATTAACAAACTACATAACTGCAGTGAAATTTTGTTAGCTTGTTTCATGGGTGATGAGGCATGCATCCAGACTAGGGAAATGCACAGGTTCTACCTGCAGGTTTCCCATGCTTTTATTTTCTAATTTATTCAACGAGTTTTGCATGAAAAAACATGAAAAAATGATTTTCTGGTAGCTATCCAATGGGTGCTTGTGATACAATGGACAAAGTAATATATTTTTTAACCTTGTCACATGAAAGATGTCACCCAAATACTGTTTTATGGATTGGATCACAAAGAGCCAAAAAAAATGCTTCCAGAAAATTGTTTTTTCATGATTTTTCACACAAAACTCATTGGATAAATTAGGAAATAAAGGTATGGGAAACCCATGGGTAAAACCTGTGCATTTCTCTAATCCAGACTCCATAACTGATATCTGAGGCAATCAATGTCTCCTGCAAAGGTATGTTCTGAATGGTGAGCAAAAGGCCAAGAATCAAGAAGATGAGAAGACATCTAAACAACCACAGAAGGTGATTCTTGGTGCACAATTATAAGAGATTGCTGGTTTGGTTACCTGAGAGGAGCACAAAAAGCAGATGATGAGACATGAGAGTCTGAAAAAAAGAGGGGGGTTGTGCAGGGTTATGAGAGGAGGCAGGTAAAATCCATGGGGCCATCAACAAACTGAACATATGCAATACCAATTATCATTCTGTCATTTTGATTTTATAGGAGAAGCATGATCATGGACAGAGATACTGGTTGTCAAATGCTTTGTGAATGACATATGTTACAAAAAGCATGATCTCAAACTAGTTGAGACTGTGAGGGGATTAACTAGTGTCAAGACAATGGCAGAGAGAGCTGATTAAAACCTGCAGTTAGTTGAGCATGGTGGTGGATGTGCCTGCAACATACTGTATGGTCTGAGGATGCATGGATACTGATTAACCAGTGAACATAAGTTCAATTCAACATTGAATGTATCTGCTTCATCTAAAGTGGAAAAATGTCACCTATGGACCATTCAGACACTATGAACATTACAAAATACAATGAATGCTAACTAGGAAATATGCAGGATATCTGAAAAATCCACTGGGTTTCCAATTCCAACCAAGGATTTAGCCATAAGACCTTCCAGGGAGAATATCATCCAAAAAGCAACAGCCCCAGGGAGTTTGCATGCATGCATGTAGGTGACAGCATTGATGAAAGAGATTTTGGGAGGTAATTGGGTTTCCACTGGAAGGTTTGGAGGAGTGGGTGACTCAGTCATAGGAGAGTCAGAGGACATTGGGGGGGCAGAGCCTTTATGGACTGCAGAGCATAAACAGAAGAGCAGTCAATCCACAGATTGTATTGCTTCAGCCAGTTATGACCAAGGACTGCAGAGCAAGAAGAGTTCAGCAGGATTACATAAAATATCAGATTGAACACTTCACCAGACAGAAAAGTGACTGGGAGGTTCATGACTTGGGTAATGGTGGAGTTACAAGTTTTATCAAATAGTCAGAGTCTGATTGGAGGAATGGTTTCAGTACTGAACTGATTGTCCAGCATGAAGGATGAGTCAAGAAAACAGTGGGAGGAGCCAGAGTCGATAAGGGTTCAGGTTTCTATGGAGTTTTGAGTTTTTGGAAATGGATAAAAGGACGGTAAGGGATTCAGGATTAGAAAGAGTGGATGCATTGAGTCAGATATATGCAGCCAGCTGGGAAAGGTCAATGCAACCCTCAGCCCATTGGCTTTTTCCTGAGGGTTGTAGACTATTTTTTGAGTCTGCAGAGTCTGACTTGGACTTGGTGGCTGCAGCAGCATGGGCTTTAGCTGCTCTGGACTTCCCACAGTTTCTGGCTATGTGTCCCTTCTCACCACAATAGAGGCAAACACCTTTTTTTATGCAGCAGTCACATTCTTCTCTGGGTAGTTTACTGTTCTTCCCCAACTTGGCAGAGATGGAGTCCTTCAGTTTATTACCCTTGGATCCAGAGGAACTGCCAGAGGAGGATTGATTAGTGTGGTTAAAGTTGGATAAGAACTTGGATTTGGACTGGTTATTAGAGTTGGAGTTGGAGTTGGAGTTGGAGTTGGAGTTGGAGTTGGAGTTGGAGTTGGAGTTGGAGTTGGAGTTGGAGTTGGAGTTGGAGTTGAAATTGGGAGAACCTTCAGAATCCTTCTTTCCAGAGTTTCTGAAGTTTCCAGGAGTCTTAGCTTTAAGACAGTTTTCTTCCTGCTGCATCTAGTAAATGTCATCAGCATCTTTACTAAAGCCTTGAGGCATAATGCTGCAAGTGTATCAGGTTTCCCTTCCCACAAGACTTCTATATGGAGGTGGAATGGAAGACCATGAAAGTACCAGTCATAAAGAGCTGCCTCAATCCAGTCAACCCAGGATGTGAGTTCCCAGAACTCAGCATTATACTTGACTATATGGCCCCACTTCTTTATTGTTCATTCAGCAAAGGCCTTCTGCATGTCCCCCAAAGAGTCATGAGAACCTTTGGCCGCGCGTGGGAACTCGACGCCGGCTCGGCTAACTGTGCCGATACTGGAATTTACTCCCACGCTACCCCATGTGGAATGGATATAGCCTCATTTCTCTATTTCTGTTTGTTATCTTATCCATGAGTTCCCGTAACGTCAGTAGATCTTGACCCTTTTTCTCTTTCACCGCAGGGACAGAGTTCCGGAAACCTGTGTTTGTTTGTAGAAGCCAAAGAATTGTGAATCATTGCATTAACCCTGTCCTGTCATGCCATCGACAAAACAGTCTAACCACTTCCTCACGTGAGTATGATCATGTACCCTCTTCCGGAAGGACAAAGTCCCGGAAACCTGTGTCTGACATCTGAAGTTTTGACAGGTCAACGAAGCCTGCATAATAGGTCCCGACTCTCCGGCAGGTCAATCCAGGTCAATCCACGATATACATCTGTACTATCGTTGGGTTGGTGTTTGAAAAAATTTAATAGCTCGCCTCGGAGTTGTGCGTTTGTTGTGCGTTCCCGCGAATTTGAGCCTCGGGAATTTTTGCGGGAGTTCTTCTACATCCATCTATGTAAAAAAAAAAGATATACAGTGGACAGCACCCTGCGTCGCGAGTTGCAAAAGGTGGGTGTTTGAAAAAAAATCAGTCAGTCATCACTCCCCGATCACTAAATAAATAACCGTAGATAGCAATTCGATCAGCAATATCCATCACGCACCTTTCAAACTCTCTGTCCAGCATGCTATAGTCCGTGCTTGACACCAGGAATTGTCAGAGAGCTTGTCTTCTCCATAAGGATCGTGCATATAAAAAAAGTGCTTGCTTATCAAGCACTGTACAGATAGTGCAGATGCCGTTTTCTCCCAATCAGTGGTATTTTCACTTATGGGTCCTCTAGTTTCACCAAAACTTCATGGATTTCCTTCAAATAAAATTTATAGGCATACTAACAGATACTGTGGGCATGTTCCAGAAAGTCTTGAGGTCCCGAACCTACGGGAACAAGGTTTAATATCGAAGTTTTCAAACACCTACCCACTTTCAAACCCAGAGGACCCCAAATCTAAACTAGTTTGGTCGCAGCCGACCTTCTCACATCCGCTCTGCGGAGATTGAGTAAGTACATAATGGATCGAAAGGGAATGAAACGCAAGTAAAAATGGCCGCAGGTTCGTCCTGCATCACTTAGGCATTTTCGTCGGCGAAGGCTGACAGTCATCTAGATCTAGAGCGTCTTCTCAATACTGTCCCCTTCTATCTTGCTTTTCGAGCTGAAGACGGCACAGATGCCCAGACGGATATCATCATATCTGAGAAATTAACCAAGAAGGGCGCCACCCCGCTCCACGACCTGAGGACGAATGGGAAACTGGGGGTTCTTTCTACTTTGCGTCTTGACCCTATCTTACCATACACTCCCTTCCTGTAATATATAGGTCGTCGAAATACCGTTTTTGTATTCCAGGTGATAGCAACACGATATCGGAAGACACCTCGCTAGGATCATACGTCGCATCGATTGAAAAAGTGTGTTTGTTCTGCATTTGACACGGAATGACGTTAATGTGGTTGCAGAACGTTACAGCAATTCGAAAGGCAGAAGCAGAAAAAACGGTTGCGATACTCACGCTGTCCTACAGACCAAACGCGGCGTTCAGACTTGAGACGGTGTCTTTGTCAACGTGAGGGTTAACTGTGTCGCCACCGCATCACTACCCAACACTGATGACCACGGAAAGGGAACCCACAGACATGTCCGAGCATGACTGGAATGTTGTTATGTTGAATAATTCCTTACTCCACGGCATGGTCTATGATCCCGAGAGTAAGACCCTGCATCCAGCCAGAGAACCTGGTAAGTCTAACTTGAAGCATGGGTACCTGAGTGACAGGCCAGATCTCTAAGGAAGCCGGGCTGACGGTTGTTTGACAGCATTTAAACTCAAAAGGACCCATCCCGATCGATATTGCTCACCAGCAGGTACTACTGGTAAATGGGATGGTAATACGGGCCAGGTAAGACCTCTACGATATGGTCAGATTTTTATTGCAGAAGGTTGGCTAACTTTCACTCGCATAAGTTCTTAGCCCCCGCCTTTGAGATAGCCGACGATTCCTCAGTTACGTTTACCTCAGTGAGGAATTCGCTCCAATTGTCAATGGTAAAGGACTCCTTTTCTTCTTGGAGCGTAGAAGCATCTGCGTGGGTGACACACCCTTTAGTTTCTACGTTTCTATCGTGACAAGGCTTTTGCAGTGAGGGAGGCTTTGGTGGATTTTCTGGCGGTGTGAAGGCCAGTGGCGGTCAATCATCCGAGGATCTCAAGAAGGCGGCCATGGAAAAAACGATGGACGTGGTCCATTCATCGTACAATGTACGTTTACTATGCATGGGTCTGGATGTATATTACGATTTTGACAGCCAGTTTTAATAGTTCCCGCGTGTGAAGGTCTTTCTCGACGGCGATGACCTCGAAGTGTCGGACGTTTGCAAAGAGTTCCTCCGCACCGAGGGCCGAGGATACGATGGTGCCCAGAGGTTTTATAGTAAATTTGGTGAGTTTTGTGTCTCTTGTTATCATGAAGCGCTTAGATTTATGTGTGAACAGGCACCATTTTTAGCTGTTCTGTCTTACTCGGAGCCCGCTTGCATAGCACCGTTGAATCGAGCTCATGCCTAGAGGTCGGGGAACAGACAACGAAAGAACAAAAAATAGCTGCGGTTTCTGCCTCGTTCTCGTCTCCATTTGCTTCTGGATCAGTCGGAGCTTCATACGCGAACGCGACTGAAGATGGACAAGGACATAAAAAAGAGGATAAATCCGGGCGTATGAACTGGGAGGCGCGAGGTGGGACGACATTCTTGGCGACCGAGTGAGTATGAAAAGGGTGTCTGACCGAATGCTCATATTTCCCTGTATGATAGTCCGGCTGCTTGGATCAACACCGTTGGCATGTACCAGAATTGGAGAGTGATAGAGGTAGGTTGGATCTTTAATGTTTGATGTTAACTTCAGAAAGAATAATTAACGGTGTGTACTGTACAGCGTCACAGCGTGAAAAATATCTTCAATGTAGGGCCCAGACTCCTGCTATTTGACGGCATCGATGGGATAGCGCCGTATATCACCCCAGCAGTCTACCTAATTGCCAATGATGGTCGACTGCTGAAGCGCTCTTCCGATGTTGGCATTAGCCTCATTGAACCTAATCTTGCTCAGGGCGGCAGCGCGAAGGTATCTGGTTGCCTCGTAGTTTTTGCAGCATTTTGATGGACAGGATTCAGTGGTTTATCATCAAGTCCGATAGGGAGGTAACTGTAACTGACCCGGACAAGGTAACAAATCTGAGCTATGACGGTACTAATGTTAGTGTAGTTGAATCACCCTTTTCGTGGAAGGTCTGGCAGGCGTCGCCGGGCTCTGACCTTTTCTTGTAATTATCCATTCTTGCCACTGTTGTAAGGATGTGCCGATCAATTATTTCTCTGGCAGCATATCTTGTCTCGACTCTGAGAAAAAGAATTGGATAGCCCTTGAGGTGGACACTAAAAAAGGCTCTAATAAGGTAAGCCAGAACATTTGTTACCCTAGGATTTAGATCTGATGCTTCGTGCAGGTTTTAATGAAAACCCTCGATAAGGATAGTGACAATCAAGTGTGGCGCCTTTTGCTAGTTTAATGTTGTAATTTTCGTTGGAAGCAAACTTGAAGTTACCTGAATGCTTGCGCCTTTGCTTGATGGGGAGAAAACCGAGAATACTGTGCATTTATATGGACACATCGTGCGAATCAGATGTTGTACTTGTATTAGGATGGACAATTGAAATGTACTTGAACGGTGGTGATATGCATCATCAATCGTCACTGGATGAGATGGGCCATTGGTGAGCACGGATAGTACCCAGTACGAATTCAAGTGTCGTCAATCAACACGACTGTCTAATTGTGGCACGAGGTGCTCGTTTAGCAGAATCAGACAATAAGTAGAGAATGCTAAGGCTGTTGCCGAGTGTCGTGACATCATTCGTGTTTCTCCAAACTTCCTCCTGGACCTGGAGTCTGAACATCTAACCCCTGTTTAGGGCTGTGCTTGGCCCGGCCTCAGGCCGTGAGCCGAGCCAAGCCGGGCCCAAATAGGCCGAGCCAAGCCAGGCCGTGACGACGCCGTCTTTTCAGTGAGTTGTATTCTCAAGTATACTACATGTAATTAGATTTGATACACATCAACAACATCATCGAACCTTAAACTTGCAGCTATACAGTAGGTGCCACGCAACACTGATGTAATCAACATACTTGTTATCTGACGACCAATGTTATGCCCACATCCTCGACCACCTCGATAACAGCAACAGATGACCTTTGTCGTCATTTGAACCATTTTGTATTCATCTTTATTAGTTCTTTCATCTCGATCTGAGGTAGCATTTCGGGCTGACCAAGTGTATGATCAGTCATCTGGTAGGGAACACATAAAGATCACAACGTGTGGGTCAGCATATGCAGTGAACATGGATGTGGGACATTGACAATGGCTGAAAAAAATACAGTGGGTGACTATGACAGGAACCATGGGGAAGATGAGCACAGCACCAGGGACAACAGGAATGACAGGGAGCATGATGGGGACAGGATGGTGACCAGACTTCACAAATCCACCACCACCAATGAACGATGATGATGCATGGAAAAAAATGGGCCCAAATGTTGGGCCTGGGTAATTTTGTTTTCTTTTGTGTTTTTATTATTATTACTAACTAATAGTTTTCTCTTTGTTTTTATGTTCTACCTATGCTACCCCAATCCCACCCAATGCAGTGTAGGATGTCCACCAGCCCCAACAGGCCCCAGCACTGTTGAAATTAAACTCCGATGCATGCTGCATACATGAGGCAATGCATGCAGCACACACATGTTACTGCGCTTACTGCGCACACATGTGGTAAACACATTCCTGAGTCATGTGACATCCTTACTATTATGTATATAAGGAGAACCTGTACCGTAGTAGATATCTAGTGTTCTTACCTCTGCTAAACCCTAGCTCTAAGACTAACTAAACCCCAGGTAGGTTATAAGGAACATGTTGTCTCTTCCTCTGTGCAGTGTATGTAGTCTGCTCCAACAGGTTATGGGCCCTGCTGGGCACATTGCGAATGCGCCTTAACTGGCTGCGAATGACGTTGACTTCATTGTCTCCAAATTGTAACCTTGCGCTCTTCGTAAGCTGCATTGTGCTCTTTGCTGCGAGCTGCATTTAAAAACCCAGGTTGACTAGGGTTAACCACTCTGAAGAAGTGTTTTTGCCTGAGATTATGGAACGTGTTTTCTTGAATAGAGGACTGATTGAGCGCTTTTACCAGCTGCCACTACAACATCATGTCTTCAACTCTTGAAAAACTCATACAAACTTTCGATGGCTCTAACTACATTCAATGGGCCGACTCAATGAAGGTGTGGCTCAGGTCTCAGGGCCTCTAGCAAATAACTAGCGGGATGGAACTAAAACTACCTCTGGCGCCTCCTTTGATGGCGACGAATGCTGCACTAGTAGCAGATGCTAATGCCAAGCTCTAGACCTGGAACAACAAGAATGACCAGGCTATTGGTAGCCTAGTGCTCCGCCTGGCCCCCTCTATTTGGCAGCGTGCCAACACCAAGGACACTGCTGAGGAGGTGTGGGATCTCATCTGCACCGATTATGGTGTCAATGGCCCCTCCCAAGTCTTTGCGGACTTTAGGTCTGCAATTGCAATCAAAATTCCAGCTGTGAATCCTATGCCAGAGATTGCCACAATGGCGGGTAAATTCAAGCACCTTATGGCTGCCAATGTCACCATCCCCAAATTAGTACAGGCAATGATTCTACTCACTGCAATGCCATGTGAGTACGATTCTCTATCTGCCATGGTGATAGATCCACTGCGCACTTTAAGGTCTGGAGAATGATCCCACTTGCATCGAGACATTATGACACACACTCTGAATCACTACGAACATTACAAAATCAACTCCGAACTATTTTTAACTTATTTTGCACTATTTCGGATGACTTCGAACTATTTCGAATGCTTTCGAACCATTTCGCAACACTTTGAACAACTTTGCAGTACTTCGAATGACTTTAACTGCTGTATAGTTGTCCTCAAACAATTTTGATACATGTTGCACATTTGGAACAAGCCAACTCACTGCATATCGAGCACTACCAGACACGAGGAGAGACTACAACAGAGTTAGAATGCGATAAGTGCATTTTTGTGTTTTATTGATATAGTAAAGCAATAGAACAAGAACTTTTACTATACTTAGACAATGTATGTTTCACTTATTATCATCTTTCATTTTGTTTCATGTTTTACAATACCTTTATTTGCTGTGCACATTGCCTCATGTTCTACAATTGTTATTATTTCCTTTTTAGTACTATTCCTTCAGATTGTATATAGACTTGTATTAGTTAGAATAAAAAGAAAAGAACAATGGGGAACAGCATAAGTTACCCTCTCGCTATTATCAGATTTAAAAATCATTCTCTTTAGTCTTATCTTCGTGTCCCATCTCTAAGTTCTGTGAAATATCGCGAACCTCTTCTAAACTATCGTATTTGCTCTCCATTTTATTGCCCATCGCCTATCGCCATTTGACAAACACTTCACATTCGTTAAACTTGCCCTTCGACACACCTCGAACCCCTTCAAACTTATTCAAACTTATTTGAACTACTTTTGCATGACTTTGGACTGATTTTGAACTATTTCGAACACCTTCGTACACCTATACAGACTATTCGCTACAGCCCTTACCATTTCGCATCACTAAACACAACATTCTGGTCTTAGCGGTGATATTTAGTACCACCTCGCACCCTTCCTCTGACTCGTGTTATACCATCCGAAGCCATTTAGTAGGTTTTGTTTGGGTTTCTGGGTTGAGTATTATCAATGGTCCTTAACATGACTGCTACTAGAGCCTTGACATTTAAACATGGCAAGGACTCCATTGTTGCTGAGGCCTCATGGTGCATGGCAGTTGGAAAGCCCATTGGCCCGCCTCAGGCCACCAAGCTTTCTGCTGTCAAGCACAAAGGGGGAAACTCCAAATGGCAATCTCAGGGCAACAATGGAGATTCGTCCTGAAAGCATGGACAATGTGGGGACAAAAAGACTAAAGAGGAAAAGCCTAAAGAGAAACATACCCACCTTGCCTCAAATGCCTTTACTACCATAAATGGTAATGGCACCATCATACCACCGATGCCGACTCATCCAGTGCATCGAGAAGCATGAACATACTCCCACAAAAGATCCTTGCTGCCGACCGCCTGCACAGGCATACACAGGTGTGGCCTCTACCTTTCATTCAGTCTACACCGAATATCAGCAGGCTCGAGACACCCTCAAGCAAATGAATCTCCTGTGCAGCACAAAAAATCTGTGACCGCTGGAAGAACACCTAATGGTGTAAGAAGGTAAGAGGAGGAGGATTGAACCAGAACCGAGGATCGTAGAGGTAGAAGATGATAGTGTCTCCCTTGGATCGGAGCCTGCAGTTTCTGATGAGGAAGTATGGAAAACTGTCGACGAAATGCTCATCGATGAACTGCTTGAAACAAGTACATATGATGAAAGGTCAGTCCTTTTCCCTGCCACAAGCACAAAAATTAATATTTCAATAATCACAGTGAACTTTTCATGTGAAATTTTACCGCTACTAAATGTATCATGGAACAATTCACATCTTAATATATGTGTTATGTATGCAAATGGAAATTGTAAGAAAGGTGCTGACTGGATCATGGATTCAGGCACATCAAAACACTTCACTGGTGAAAATTTTTTTTTTGCTTCTTATGAGCCTTTACCAAGAAAGGACTCTACCCTGGTTCAAACAGCCATGGGTACTACTCATGTAGTAGGGAAAGGAGCAGTCTTCATTAGACATCAGGTAGTATGTCACGGGAAGTCAGAGATGCGTGAAACATGATTATACCCTGTCTACTACATACCTGACTGTAATGCTTGATTACTGTCAATGGGCATCTTCTTGCAAGACAGAAGTGACGTGTGTGGTTCCTCCACACACATTTCATTTTTCAAGCAAGGAAACCCAATTATAGAGCATCTCTCTTATGAAATGTGACACTATTTATTGGGCTCGGACTCATATATTGAGCACCAAGGGAATCAATGTCGCGACGATGTACATCGCAGACTACTTGACTTGTCATAGGCCACTTGGACACCCATCCAAAGAGGCACTAGGGAAGATGCCTAATAGCACCATAAAATTCCCGAGGAATTTAATTATTCCTAAAGACAAAATTATATGTCCAGGGTGTGCTGAAGGGAAAATGACCTCAAAATCTTTTCCCAAATCAGATTCACGCACAGAAAGACCCTTTGAATTAATACATTTCGATCTGAAGGAACTCCCAGTACTATCGTGCCATAAACATAAATACGTTATTGTATTTCTGGATGACAAGACATCACATATCTGGGTCCAATGCCTTAAAAAGAAATCTGATGCTGCTGCGGCCATCAGACAATTTCAGGCAGTGGCTTTGATACAGTATGGTGCTACAATCAAGCACTGGCATGTTGATCCAGGAAGGGAGTTCAAAGATTGTGAGCTACAAAATGTGCTCAAAAACTTTGGCATCAAAATAGAAATATCTGCACCCCACATTCACCAACAGAATGGGTGCGCAGAGCATGCCATAAGGACAATAATGGAAAAGTCACAAACCCTGTGATTTACTGCATGTCTACCACAATCATGGTGGGAATTTTGCATTGAACATGCAACACACCTATACAACTGAACCCCGATAAGGTGCCTGAAATGGCTGACACTGGTTGAGGACTTGACAAAGGTCTGCCCAGATCTAAATGATCTGAAGGTTTTTGGTTGTGGTGCTTACATCTATCTACCCAAGGAGAAGTGTCCAAACACATTAGCTCCTCAATCGGAGTTAATGACGTACCTTGGATTAGAAGATGGCATTAAAGCATATCATTTCATGCAACCTAGTGGCACAATATTCATTGGTGCTATGGCACTATTTGATAAAACATTGTTCCCATGCTGTCCCAGAGCTAAAACTCCTGCCAATACAGACCTTGGTGATTTTCCACCTCCAGAACCAGAAGATGATGACCACTCATCTGGAATGGATGGCGATGATTCTATACCACCACAAGATCCACCCCTTCCTCCATCATCAGAAAATGATGATGATGATGTACCAAGTGAGCAAAAGGCACATGATGATGTGACAGATGCTCCTCCTCTGCCGCCTCCAGTACCCACTGAGGGCTTTCGTCCAAGACGTGATGATCAACAGGAATGGCAGCAATTGCCCCATCGATCAGGCAGGCAAAGGAACATCCCAAACTGTACTGGCAATACCTATGGAGAGAAGCAACTCCCCTCTGACATAGAGAGAGACATTGCATGTGATCGATATTGGAAGAGATCTGTAGGTCAAGATTCGGATCATAACCAAACACGACCACAATCTCAACAGAAAGAACCAGTTGCTGGACCGAGTTCAGCACCCCATGAGAGTGTGCCCAATTCCAATGATCAAGAACATGATCACCCAACGGGGGAACCGGACAAAGAAGGTTATATTAAAAAGATAACCAAGGAAGGAGGAGATAAACTTATTTGCTGGCTGTTGTCAAAAGCAGTCAAACCATCGAGCGAAATAAGCTAAGTTCCAAACCAATTTCATGATATTGCGTGCCTACCATGGCAGCAGCAACGTGAGTGGAAACAAGCTTGTCATGAAGAATTAGAGGCTCTTCATAAGCAACAAGTCTATGACATTGTCGATCTTCCACATGATCAAAAAACAATCAAAAATAGATGGGTTTTCTCTGTAAAATCGGATGGAAGAAAATGAGCCAGACTCATGGCCAAAGGCTTTTCACAAGTCGAAGGTGTTGACTTTTATGAGATTTTCTCACCAGTAGTCCGCTATGAGACCATACACCTCATGTTTGCCCTTGCATTTCTAGAGGGCATGTATATGACTGGCCTAGATGTAAAAACCGCATTTTTATATGGCAAACTAGATGAGGAGATCTATATGGATCAACCCGAGGGTTTCAGACTCGAGGGAAAAGAGCGCAAAGTAATGCTCTTACGCCGAGCATTGTATGGCCTTAAACAAGCCTCACTTGCATGGTGGAAAGAGCTAGAGGCATTTATGTGCACCATTGGATTTGTGCGTGCCAGCTCCGATGCCAGCATTTTCATACACAAGGATCCTAAGACAGGCAGCATTGTTATTGCACTCGTCTATGTTGATGATGGCTTGTTCATGGGGAAGAACAAGAAACTTGTGGATGAAAAGAAAAATTCTTGTCTAAAGCATTGGGAGTGCCGTAATACTGAAAAAGTCATGGAATTCTTAGGCATGCGCATCACCCAGACTGCAAGCAAAGACAAACTCGATCAAACTGAATATCTTGCCAAAGTGCTTGAGAGATTCGAGATGACAAATGCCAAAGCGACCCCCACTCCACTTCCGACTGGTTACAGACCATCGGAAAACACAGCAATGCCCAACGTGATGCTTAGATCAAAGTATCAGTCTGTGATCAAATCTTTATTGTATCTGATGCTCGGAACGCGACCTGACATTGCTTATGCGGTAATCAAGATGTCACAATTTTCGGCTAATCCTAGCCAAGAACATCTAGACAAAGTGATGTACATCATGCGCTATCTGGTGGGAACCCAGATATAACATTGTCTATGATGGTGAGAAGTCCGAGGGGCTACAGGCCTTCACAGATTCTGATTGGGCAGCTGACATTGTCAAACGCTGATCTACAATGGGTTACTTTTCTACTCTAGCCAGTGGCATTGTGTGCTGGCAGTCCCATTTACAAAAAACTGTAGCACTGTCATCCACAGAAGCTGAATATATGGCTCTCTCCGACACTTGTCGACAGATAATGTGGATAGAGTCCTTATTCCAGGAACTTGGATATGTACTGAAGCACATACCAATCTGCACTGATAATCAGGGATCCATCTTTATCAGATAAAATCCAGTTCAGGAAAGAAGGACCAAACATATAGACATTTGCTACCACTATACCTGCGAATGCATAGAAAATGACAAAGTCATGGTTGTTTTCATTCCTGGAAGTGATAATCCAGCTGACATGTTCACAAAAAACCTTGGTGCCATCCTATTCAGGAAATTTAGAGACTCTCTCAGAATTACTTTCGAGATTCAAACTTAGCTGCTTAGAGCACTGTACAGTTTGAGGGGGGGTATTGAAATTAAACTCTGATGCATGCTGCATACATGAGGCAATGCATGCAGCACACACATGTGGTAAACACATTCCTGAGTCATGTGACATCCTTACTATTATGTATATAAGGAGAACCTGTACCGTAGTACATATCTAGTGTTCTTACCTCTGCTAAACCCTAGCTCTAAGACTAACTAAACCCCAGGTAGATTATAAGGAACATGTCATCTCTTCCTCTGTGCAGCATATGTAGTCTGCTCCAACAAGCACTACATTCAACTACACCAGGAGGATGGCCCAGCACCCCCCACCATCACTGCAAGCAACTGCTCGCAGGGTGGATGGGGAGAGCTGGTGGTCTTACAATGATGATCAATACCAGCAGCAATGGTATCAACAGCTATGGCTATGTCAAAACCATCCCCCAATGCCAGCACAAAGAATGACAGCACCTGCATGCTAATGCCAATGCCAACATCGATGGGGTACCATGACCACACCACTACAGCACGCTGAACCAGTCCCACAAGCAACTTCTATGGCAATTTTACTTTATTCTACTGTCTCCTTTGTCAGTGTTATGTTCTATACAGTATGAGTACTACCAGCATGATATGTTTATGATATGTATATGTAGTCCTCAAATTGTCAATTGTTGGAGTACTGTATGCGAGAATTCAATTCTGCATACAAAGCCATGGTCTGGGCCAAGCCAAGCCAGAGCCAAGCCATGAGTGGCAGCTTTGGCCTGGCCTGAGGTTTGAGGAAGCCAAAGCCACCTCAGGCCAGGTCAAGCCAGGCCAGAACAGCACTACCCCTGTTCATTGCAATTCTAGAAATACAATGCATGTCTTTCATACCAAATTGTTACTCAACTCATACTTAGTAAGCCACATGGAGCAAGTTCTGGATTATTTATTCCACACTCCTTTAACTGTGGTTTAAGGTCCCCATCAACTGCCAGAAATTGTGTATACAAATATGTAAAAGTCATATATTAGGGCTGAATTACCATTGAAAATAGTGCTTACTGGTTTGGATCTGTGACATTCCAATTATCAGGTAGGCTTTGTCCAGGATGGGGGCAGGCAGATCATTCAATAGCCAGTTCACCATGTGAAGTCTAGTGATGCGATGGCTTGGCTTGGCTTTGAGCGGCTCAGGCTTTGTAGATCCTGAGCCTGAGCCATGGCCCATAATGATGTGCAAGTCTCAGCCCAAAGCCCTGAAGCCTAGGCTGCTGAGCCCTAGAAGCCTGACTAGTGCTGCCGCAGTTCAGTCTTGTCCAGTTCATCATGGTGGTTTGTAAACTTGGAACCAAACTTTGGACTAAATCATAGGTTCAGGTTTGTCAGAGTTCAAGATTGCTACTACCAAGGTTGGGACTTGGGCAGGAAACATACCGGACTTTCAGTCGGACCTGGTCATTGGTAGTCAGAGGGTTCAGGGTTTCAGGGCAGATGTACCTCATAGGCTCAGCACTAAGGGGGAAATACTGTCAAGACCTGTGTCACCTGATCAGATTCCCAATAACTTCTGACTCTCTTCTGACTCTTTTCTGACCTTCTCCACTGGCATCCTGGCTGCAGCACTTTTTAGTCATCAGACAAGTCATCATGTGCCTTAGTAATCATTTGCTTACTCACTTTATTCCTAATGCAGTCTTACCAATTATGATCACAGACACTTACCAAGACCCATTAGTAGACTTCCACCTTTTCCATTATTCTTCTGGCCTTCATTATTTAAGTGCCCTAGCTTAGCCTTGTACCTTAGTTTTGCAAATTATATTCATCTACAATGTTGTAATTTGCTTGTGTTTAATTACCTCCAGTCAATAACCAATCCTTAACTCATCCTTATTCAACCTCGACTTAATCCTGACTTGATCTCTTAATCTCATCCCTCTCCTTAACTTCAAAGTCATTACCAAACCTCTGCTTAATCTACCCTTGCCCTCCATCTGGCAACCCTCCAGAAATCTGAACTTCCTCCACTCCAAAATTGGACAACTGATGAGGAGAAGGGTGCAACCTCTTACAAGTTGAGGCCAAGTTATTTCTGCCCCCTTTCACTTGGCCTGCTATGGGCTGGTGGATGGTCTGGAAGCAGGAGGGTGACCGAGTGGGTACCCAGTTGGGCAATAACTTCAAATGGTCCCTAGTACTTCTCTGAAGGTTTCTTGGAGGGTTGAGTAGTCTGTAAGTGTTCTCCTTTGACATAGGCATAGTCCCCAATATTGAAGTCAGGAGCAGGAATCTGGTGCTTGTCTGCTGGACCCTGATAGTACTTCTGTGCTTTGGAGAGCTGCTTCTGGAATTCCTGGTGGAGGTCATTGAGGTCCACCACAAAGTTACAAGTGCAATGAGAGGTTAGCTTGCATTTAGAAAAAATGGTAATGTTTGAGTGGTAACCCTTATTGGCAAAGAAGGGTGAAACTCTGGTGGAAGCCGATGGAGCATTGTTGTAAGTAAATTCTGCTAAGGGCAACAGCTGGGACCAGCCATCCTGTTGGTAGTTGCAGAAGATCCATAAGTATTATTCAAGGGTTTGGTTAAGCTGTTTGGTTTGTCCATCACCTTCTGGGTGGTAAACTGAAGGGAAGTGAATCTTCATGTTAAATGCTTTTCTGAGAGACTGGAAAAGTGGGAGATGAACTCAGATCCCTGGTTGCAAGTGACATGTGATGGAACTCCATGCTTGGAAAAGATGTGTATGATGAACAGGTTGGTGAGTTCTTGGGCTGTGATTTTGTTGACTGTGGGAATGAAGATGCCTTGCTTGGAGAGTCAGTCTATGATGACTAGGATAGTAGTATGACCATCAGAATCTGGTAGTTGTTGGATAAAATCCATCACAATGAAGTCCCAAGGCCTTTCTGGAACTGGGAGTTGCTTTAGGAATCTGTAGGGTTTGTGTTGAGGTGACTTGAATTGTTTGCACATAGTACAGGATTTGCAGATGTCTTGTATGAAGGTCTGTAGGCTGGGCCAGACACAATCACATTGGACAAGTTGAAGAGTCTTGTTCTGACCAAAGTGGCCAGAGAGGATATGGTCATGTTTGTACTGCAGGACTTTGAGGCAGAGCTCCATGACATCCAGTGATAATGCTTGACCTGGAAACCTTCAAAAACCTGTTAAAAGGTCTGAAAAGTATAACACAGGCTAGAGGAAGGGTGCAAGTTGGTACTAAATGTCACTGCTGTCACTGAAAAGGTTTGAAGGAGGTTTGAAAGATGTTTGAAGGGGTCCAAAGATGTTTGAAGTAGTTTTGAGGAAGTTCAAAGATGTTCGAAATGGTTCAAAAAGCTTTGAAAGAGTCGGACTAGTGTCAAGGTATATTGAGGAGCGAATATAGCAAATGAGAAGTGCTTTTTGAGAGGCAATGGGCAATATGCGATAAGTCGAGGAGTGAATATGAAAGTTTGAAGAAGTTTGCAATATTTTGCAGAACTTAGAGATATGATGCAAGGCTAAGACTCAAGAGAACACCTCTTAAATTAAATGATAAGGAAGAGGATAACTTCTTCTCTGTTCTTTCAAGTAACTAGTACAAGTCTATATACATTTTGAAGAGATAGTACTAAAAAGGAAATATAACATGTGTAGTACATGAGGCAATATATATAACAATGAGGACTTTGTAAATCATAAAACAAATGAGAAATGATAATAATTGAAATGTACAGTGTCCCCATATAGTAAAGGTACTTATCTTTTTGCTTCAATATATCATTGAAACCTCTAAATGCTATTATCACATCCTAAGTCTTTTGTCGTCTCCCCTCGTGTCCAGTAGTGCTTGATTTGCAATGCCATAGTTCGTATTGGATGTGCCATGTGTATTGAAAGGGTTTTAGGATAGATATATGGTGGCCAACATCATTCAAAGTGGTGTAAAGTGATTTGAAGGTGTTCAACATGTCACAAAGTCATTTGAAGTTGTTTGAAGTCATTTGAAATTGTTCAAAAGTATTCAAAATGGTATGAAATAAGTTTGAAACCAAATTTGTGGTGTTTATAGAGGTTGGAATCATGAATCATAGTGTGTTGATATGTTTGGAATGTTTCTCCAGACCCTAGGGCATGCAATGGACCTATCACTGGGACATAAATCTGGTTGAAGTGGCAGAGGAGTCCACTGTTGTCTACAGTCCAGTTGGGAGTGGAAGGGGTCAGGAGGTGTGCAGATGAAATGAGGTCAAGGGTCAGGGAGGATCGGATATCATTGTGGAGTTTCTCGATGTCCATGATGACTGCTTGTCAGATGACTGGGGTGGTGAGGTAAGTAACTCATAGTCATGAGGTGAGTTGTTCTTGGGTGAATACAGGTTGGAAATTGCTCATCTGTGCCTAGACAAAGTCACTATTTTTCCCTTTGTGGTAGATGTCCCATGGTCTAGTGAGCACATCAGATTTCTCCCCTAATTTCCCAGGGTGAAAAGCATATGACTAGGTTGAATTGGGAGAGGTATTCAGACCATCTGGCTTGGCAGCAGATAAGAAGCTTTGTGGTGCTAAAGTACTCCAGATTCTTGTAGTCGGTGACCATGTCGATCAGGTTTCTGGAGCCTTTCAAATATTGCCACCAGTGTTTGAAGGCTTCAAAGATGGCCAGAAGTTCTTTGTCATGGATGTCATAATTTAGCTCCATGGAATTGAAGGAGTAGGAGTGAAACATGATAGGGTGAATGTCACCATTGGTGGTGTGGACAGAAAGAATTGCTGCTAGGGCACAGTCAGAAGTGTTCATTTTGAGGACTATGCAAGAATCTGGTACCCATTGGGTGAGAACCAGAGTGTGAGTGAATTTTTTTTTTGAGCCTATCAAAGGCCTCTTGGCACTTCTTGTTGAAGTCCCAGAGAACTTTCTTCTGCATCAAGCAGGTAAGAGGAACGACAATGTCAGAATATCCATAAATGAATCTGTGGTAAAAGTTGCAAAATCCAAGGAAAGACTGGGTATCCTTGACTTTCCAGAGTATGGGCCAGTCCAAAAGGGTCTTTACTTTGTATCCCATTATAGGATGAAACCTATATATTCAACTGTATCTTTGTAGAACTCACATTTCTGTGAAGAAGCATAGAGTCTGTGCTTCCAGAGTCTCCAGAGGACTTTCTTAATGTGAGCCTTGTGTTTTGACATGTCATTAGAGAATATGAGGATATTGTCAAGGTAGATGTTGATGCAGACATTGAGCATATCACTGAAGATGTTGTTCATTAAGCACTGGAAAACCAGGGGTGCATTAGTGAGTCTAAAAGGAACCACCAGCTACTCAAAGCACCCATAGCATATCCAGAATGTCATTTTCCATTTATCACCATCAGTGATGTGCACCAGGTGGTAAGCATGTCGAAGGTTGATCTTAGTGAAGATGTGGGATTTCCGTGGGACATCGAGGAGGTCAGGAATTAGTGGAAGCAGATAGCAATCCTTCTTTGAGATGCAGTTGAGGCCCCAGTAGTTGATGAATAACTGGAGCATGCTGTCCTTCTTCTTGACAAAGAGTATAGGAGTGCCATGGGGGAATTTAGAAGGTTGGATAAAGGAGCACAATACACTCCCCTACCTATTCCATTCCAGTCTAGTCAGACTCAGAACTTAGTTGGACTAAACTTGGACTAGCTAATCAGGAATTTGGGTTGCACTCCTGCAATTTTGTCTTAGTCCAGTTCTAGTACAGTCCTAGTCCAGTCCTAGTAAATTCCAAGTTGGAAAACTCAGAATATCAGAACTCCTTGGGAATTCCAATCAATTATAGGACATTGAGTTGGAATCTTAGAATCTAGGACTAATCAGACTGTTTCTGGAGTACTAGGAAAGTACAGTTTGGACCATTCTCCCTTATATTATATAATAATAATACAAAACACAGAAAGGATTCAAACTCCCAACCTTCTGAATAACTAACATGTGACAACTCAGACCACAAACCACTGAGCTAACTCAGCTTATTTAGTGTGCATTACAACATCAATATTAGCCATTCAAGTGCCCTCAAACAAACCCAATCATCAATCTATCAACATCGCCACAACCACTGCAACTAACAACCAACCACTGCAGCTACCACTCATAACAATGACAAGATGCCTTAACTCCACTCAATGGTGACTGCCACCCATAGTGGTGCCATGCGCAAGGCCCCAGACTCACAAGCCAAGCCTCAAAGCATGCAGAAGCATGCCACATCATTAGTCAACACCAAAGGCCAGCAGGCAAAAAAGAAGAAAAATAATGATATGTAACAATGCTGGACAGGAGGTGAAAATGCAGAAAGGCCAAAAAAAAGCACCCAGGTAAGTTTCTGCCCACCATTCATTTTCTTTCTCACTTGATATGAACCATTTTTGCCTTTCCTTACCCAGGTTGACCTCAGACATGCAAGCCAAGCTCAATGCAGTTGCAGCCCCTCTGAAAAAACTTACTAGGTGCATTTCTTCATTTTCTTTTTCACTAATTCATTAAATACACCTATTTTTTAGAACAGAACAGCTCCTGGAGGGCTGTGGCATCACCATTGCCCCTCCTGAACATGCTCTCAGCCACAGCAAGCATCATGCCACCTCGACCCACCTCCACTCCCAGTGGGTGCCAACAATGTCCAGACACTCCACCCCTTGCCAGCAACAGCAGCAACAGCAAGCATAAGACCCACAAGGTCACCTCAGGCTTGGATGAGACTGACAAAGGGAACAACACCAATGATGACACCAAGAACTGACATCATGGGAACAGCAAGGCCATGGCAGGCTCAGAAAAAAACAGCAGCAAAGGGGAGGGCTTGGAGCACCAGGGTGAGGGAGGTGCAGGCTTGGATGATAATGAACACAGCAACAAGGATGAGGAAGATGAGACCAGTGCCAACAATGCAGAGGATGACAAAGGACACCTCTAGGATGACAATGAAGATGCCAATGACATCCAGGATGATGACAAGCATGCTGACAACACCCAGGACAATAACAAACACAACAATGAGGCACCAGATGACAATGAACATGATGATAAATGCAATGATGAATATGATGACAAACACGACAAGAAATGCAATGACAAACATGACACCAAATGTGACAACAAATGCAATGACAAACATGATGATAAATGTGACAATGAACATGATGATGAGGCCCGGGATGACAATGAATGTGATCACAATGCCCAGGCAGCCTTGGGTGAAACTAGCAAGGACCTACACAGGGGTGACAATGGTCGCACAGGATCTGGGAAGGGTAATGATAGCAGAAAATGGTTGAATGCCACCAAGACCAATGACAAATGTAAGAGCTTGGCCAAAGCCAACAACATTGGCCAGAAAGGCTCTTCTGGTGAGCTTTTTTACATTCACCATTCAATGGATCTGAACAGAACTCAATAGATATTTGCATGCTCAGTCCACAAGCCAGTCCTGGGCCTGTTCCACTGAGCTCTTTCCAAGGTTGGTCAAGCCCAATTCAGAACCTGCAGGGTGCATCTTGCATCACTGGTGGGTTTGTTTGTGTGGGCTTAGAGAAACATTTTTAACTTTGCTGATGGAATCAATCTTTCCTTTGATGATAGGTCCACTGTGCACTCTAGGGTCTAGGAAGAGTTTCAAATGTATCGACATATCATGACACATGCTCCCAATTCTTACGAGCCTCATGAAACCAATTTTGAACTATTTCAAATAACTTCGAACAACTTTGTGACATTTTGAATGACTTTGAATAGCTTTGCACCACTTTGAATGACATAAGCCACCATATGGCTATTCCAACACCCTTTCAATACACACAGCACATTCGGTATGAGCTACTGCATCATATATCAAACACTACTGGATACGAGGAGACACAACAAAAGACTTTTAGGACTCGATTGTAGTGTTTTGGCATTTTAATGATATATTGAAACAATAGGATGAGTACTTCTACTATGCTGCAACACTGTACATTTCATTTATTATTATTTCTCATTTGTTTTATAATTTACAAAGTTCTTTATTGCTGTGCATATTGCCTCATGTTCACCACATGTTATATTTCCTTTTTAGTGGTATTTCTTCAAAATGTGTATAGACTTGTACTAGTTACTTAGAACAACAGAGAAGAAGTTCCCCTCTTTCATCATCATCTAATTTAAGAGCCATCCTCTTGAGTCCAAGTCTTGCATTGCATTTCTAAGTTCTGTGAATTATCGCAAACTTCTTCAAATTTTTGTACTAGTCCCTCAACTTATTGCATATCACCTATCGTCTCTCAAAAACTCTTTCAATTTGCTATATCCCTTTCTCAATATTCCTCAAAGCCATGTCTATTCTCCCCAAACTCTTCAAACTTCTTCAAAACTCCTCAAACCTCGTCAAACCTCTTTGAACCTACTTCAAACATCTTTCAAACCTCTTTTGAACATCTTTGTACACTCCTAAAAACTATTCACAACACATCTCACCATTTCACATCTCTAACTACAACCTTTGGATAGCAGCGGTGATATTTAGTACCAACTCACACCCTTTCTCTAGCCTGTGTTACACTTCTTAGGCCCTTTAACAGGTTTTTGTTTGGTTTTCAGGTTGAGTATTACTGACTCCCCCACAATCTTTTGGAAGGAAAAAGGTCTTCTATATACCATGAGTGGAGACATAGAGAATATGAAACTAAAGCTTTCCTTGAAACACAACATGTCACCTACTCTCAGTCCAATTTTTTCAACTTTCAAAAAATGCTACACCTGAATTTATGGTATGTTTTAATTTCTCTTCTGATCAGCTTTCTAATAATGATGATTATTAGATCTGAAAGCCATGGTCTGTGTCTACAAAGAAGATATGTGGGATCTCCAGGGAGAATTCAATGTTACTCTCAAGAACAATAAAGACATTGCATGAAAATTCAAGAATGATAGTTATATCTTATGTGTTTTAGTGGTAAGTGTGATTTGATTTAGATTTATATTACTAGTTCAACTGACAATATTTAGGAAATTGATCATGAATATACCTCTACTTGCACTCAAGATAAATGCACCTCTACTTTGGTATCTTCCTCTCCTGTTGCTGAATCCCATCCTACTACTGGTTCTTTCTTTCCTTACTCTAATCTGGCTACTCCTGGTGCTGAATCTTCCACAACTACTCCTTTCAAAGACCATCTTATGGCTCTTCTTGGAATTTCCAAACATTTGTCAAACCATGCTGACCAAAACCTGCATTTAGCTTATTAGAAATACAAGGCTTATGTACAAGCATGTCAAATCCACACCAAATGCATCTCCAAAGGCACTTGGCCTGGAAAGCAGCCCTCTACTACTGAGCTGATTGAAATTTTTCTTTCCAAATCCATGTGGTTTTCACATTACAAGCTGGTATTTTCAAAAGTCTTGACCTATCCTTTGATGATTACATGGTTGGAGAATGAAGAAGACAAGCTGTCTGACTTGGAGGTTTGGGGTGTTGAGAAGCTGAGTTATTCATTGACAGACTTGAAGAAATTTGTGGAGAATGGAACTTTAGCTGAGGAACTGGTAGGGAAGAAGAGCAAGGGGAAGAAGAAGGCAAAAGATGGATGTTTGGCTGAGGAGGGTGGGTTGACTGATCATTTTCTAATGCAGCATTGAATGGAATGTATAGCTTTCATGCTTTCACTGCTGCTTATACTGAATTTTGAAACAATACATTTTGGGAAACACAAGATGTACAATGTTGCAAGTTCTCCTGTTGTCATATTTGGCAGGCCTTTGTACAAGAATCCATCTGCACAATTGGTGCTGCATCTGATATACATCTGGAAATTTATGATGGACTTGCTATTGATGAAGTGACAAAAGAAGCATTTGAAATGTTGGGAGAAAATGGCAATATCAGAGCAGCAGATAGACATGTCTGTTCAGAATGTACACATGAGTACAAGAGAACTGCAGACAGGCTGACTGGAGATGATCCAGCTGCTCTGGTTAATAATGATGAGAGTTGAGTTGTACCTCCACTAGTTGGAGAAGATGCAGAATCAGCTGCAAGAGATGTACAAGTGGCTCGAAATAATGCTCACAATCAGGATATGGAGGTCGACTGTCCACCAGTAAAAATGGTAGTTTTGGATGGCATGTGTGCAGGTCCTCTTGTACATTTTTGTTCAAAATATTATTATTGATATTGATTTACTTGGCAATATCTACCATTGTGCATATGATAACTGTATAATGCTCATGGTGGAGTTTTCTGCCCTTTTCACAATGACTTATATGGTGTAAAATGCCATATTCATGATTGTGATAATTAGAAAGCTGTAGATACTGAGGCTTGTGCAGAGCATCAGGAACAGTGGCAGTGATAGGTCAACTGTGTACTATAGGGTCTGGAAAGAGTTCCAAATGTATCAACAGATCATAACACATGCTCCCAACCCTTATGAAGCTCATGAAACCAATTTTGAACCATTTTGAATGACTTTGATGGCTTTGCAACATTTTGAATGCCTTTGAATAACTTTGCAGCACTTTGAACAATATTCTCTGTGATATGGCTATCCCAACACTCTTTCAATACACACAGCACATCTGGCATGAGCCATTGCATCACATATCGAGCACTACTGGATACAAGGAGACACAACAAAAAGACTTTTAGAACTCGATTGCAGTGTTTGGCATTTCAATGATATATTGAAACAATAGGACAAGTACGCTTACTATACTGCGACACTGTACATTTCATTTATCATCATTTCTCATTTGTTTTATGATTTACAAAGTTCTTTATTACTGTGCATATTGCCTCATATTCTCCATATGTTATTTTTCCTTTTTAAGTACTATCTCTTCAAAATGTATATAGACTTGTACTAGTTAGTTGGAACAACAGAGAAAAAGTTGCCCTCTCCCATTATTGTCTGATTTAAGAGCTGTCCTCTTGAGTCCAAGTCTTGCATCATATTTCTAAGTTCTGTGAATTATTGCAAACTTCTTCAAACTCTCATACTAGCCCCTCAACTTATTGCAAATCACCTATTGACTCTTGAAAACTTTCTCAATTTGCTATACTCCTTTCTCTATATTTCTTGAAGCCATTCCTATTCTCCCCAAACTCTTCAAACCTCTTCAAACCTACTTCAAACATCTTCAAACCTCTTTCGAACATCTTTGTATGCTCCTAAAGACTATCTGCAACACATCTCACCATTTCACACCTCTAACTACAACCTTTGGGTAATAGCAGTAATATTTAGTACCAACTTGCACCCTTCCTCTGGCCTGTGTTACACTTCTTAGGCCTTTCAACAGGTTTTTGTTTAGTTTCCAGGTCAAGTATTATCAGCAGAAGCATTGGCAAGAGCATAGCTGCCAAGCAATAGCTGGTGTAAGAAGAATATTCCAACATCCTAGAGAACAGATGCCATGGCAAACAACTCTGGCAACAAATAATCAGCCTTATGACGAACCAGCTGAAGAAAGACAATGAGGCCATTATTTTTCTCTGAACTGATTCTACTGCATTGAAACAATTTGTGCACCCTGTAGAGTTGTAATTGCATGAGCTAAGTTTGCAAAAGCAGAATCTCCTACCAATATCTTGCATTTTTTGGAATCAGTCTATCCCACTGAAATCTCAAGACCTGATTATGTCTGTATTGATAAGGCTTGTGCAGCTCTTTGTTGATAGGTCCACTTTGCTCCTCAAGCACTGGAACCATGTATACATTATTCCTCATACTCTTATTCAACCTCTACAACTTTTCAAACCTTCATGAACACCTGCCAAACATTGCAAAATGAATTTGAACTTATTTCAAGATGTTTCAAACAACTTCAACAACTTTGCATCATTTCATGCACACTTGGCCATTGTAGGATAAGCACCTTGGACAAAGCTTGACAGGAAAAGTTATGGTTTTGGATGCAATGAGGTATTTCAACATCTCTGTGATTTATTAGAACAATAAAACCAGGTACTACTTGATATGTTATGGTCTTATATTTTATCCTTCATCCATTTCTTACTTATGCAAAGTCAAAAGAACTTTTGTTTTACCCTTTATCTCTGTTTCATGTAGGTCTCATGTTCTATTTCCTTTTTAGTACTACCCCCTTCAAAACTTATTTAAACTTGTACTACTTACCATTTGAACAAGAAATCCATTGTCTATCATCCCATATCATCAGATTTAAAGTCTAACTTCATATCTATGCTATAGCCTGTGTAACACTTCTTAGACCTCTTTTAGCAGGTTTTAGTTTGGTTTCCAGGTCGAGTATCATCATTTTTAGAGCCAACCATGAGAGGAGTGTTTGTATTGGTTGACAACTCCTCTCTCTCCCCATCCAAACTTGAAGCCTTGTGAGTGTTCATTGAAAAGAACATTTATTCTGGCTTTATCCAACCTTCTAAATCACCTCATGGCATACCTGTACCCTTTGGCAAGAAAAGGACAGTATGCTCCAGTTATGTGTCGACTCCTGGGGCCTCAACTGCATCTCAAAGCAGGATCACTATCTGCTTCCACTAATTTCTGACCTCCTCAATGCCCCATGGAAATTCCACATATTTACTAAAATTGACCTTTGACATGCTTACCATCTGGTGTGCATCACTGATGGTGATGAATGTAAAACAACATTCTGGACCTGCTATGGGTCCTTCAAGTGGCTGGTGGTTCCCTTTGGACTCACTAATGCACACGTGGCCTTCCAGCGCTTCATGAATGACATCTTCAGTGATATGCTTGATGTTTGCATCATCATATATCTTGATGATATCCTCATCTACTCTGACACCATGTCAAAACATGAGGCTCATGTTAAAGAAGTCCCCTGGAGACTCTGGAAGCATGGACTCTATGCTTCTCTTCTGCAGAAATGTGAGTTCCACAAAGATACAATTGAATATCTAGGTTTCATCCTATCACTGGATGGACTGTGGATGTCCAAAGACAAAGTAAAGACCATCCTGGATTGGCTGGTACCCTGGAAAGTCAAGGATATCCAGTCTTTCCTTGGATTTTGCAATTTCTAATGCAGGTTCATTCACTGATATTCTGACATTGTCATTCCTCTCACCTGCTTGATGCAGAAGAACTTTCCCTGGGACTTCAACAAGAAGTGCCAAGAGGCCTTTGATAGGCTCAAGGAAGAACTCACTCACACTCTGGTTCTCACCCAATGAGTACCATATTCCCACATAGTCCTCAAAATGAATGCTTCTGACTATGCCCTAGCTGCAATCCTTTCTGTCCACACCACAGATGGTGATGTCATCAACCCTATTGTGTTTCACTCCTGCTACTTCAATTCTGCAAATATAAACTATGACACCCATGGCAAAGAACTTCTGGCCATCTTTGAAGCCTTCAAACACTGGCAGCAGTATCTGGAAGGCTGCCAAGATTCAAGATAGCTACTACCAAGGTCAGAACTTGATCAGGGGTACACCAGACTTCCAGTTGGATCCAGTTGGAGGTGGTTGGAGGTGTTCAGGGATTCTGGGCAGAATCCACCAGGCTGTAGTGTGCCAGGTGAAAGGGGCCAGAGAGGACTTGGCTTCAACTTATAAGAAGTTGCACCCTTCTCCTTGTCAGTTGTCCAATTTCAGGTGGATTGCATGCAGATATCTGGCAGGTTTCTGGATGGAGGGCAAGGATAGATTAAAGCAGAGGTTATGGGATGACATTAAGTTAAGAGGAGCTGAGAGATTAATGGATTAGGTTAAGGAACAAGTCAAGGATGAATGGAGGGTTAATATTAAGCAGAGGATGGCAAGGCAAGATACAAGGTAAGGTACAATGTAATCTATGAGTAATTTGAAAACTGGAGACTAAGGCTAAGCTATGGGCACTTAAATATCAAAAGCTGGAAGAATAATAGAAAGTATGGAAGTTTACTAATGGGTCTTGGTAAGTGTCCATGACCAGAATTGATAAGACTGTATTAGGAGTAAAGTGAGTAAGCAAATGATTACTAAGGCATGTGACAACCTGTCTGATCACTCAAATGTGCTGTGGCCAGAATGCTGATGGACAAGATTGGAAAAGCGTCAGAAAGGAATTGGGTATTATCAAAAATCTGATTGGGTGAAACAGGTCTTGACAGTATTTCCCCCTTAGGGCCAAGCCTACAAAGCATGTGAGGGTTCGAAGATCTGACTTAAAAGCCAGGTCTGTGGTTGGAAAAATTCCAATTTCCTACCTCCCTCTAACAACATGGCCCTGCCCTCACAATCTGCTGCACAACGGTTGACTGCCCTGAAGGCCGAGCAAGAAAAGCTAGTCTAGGAGGATCTAAGGCTCGAGGAGGAAGCACAATGTGAGGAGGAGCAATGAGCAGAGAAGGAGTGATGGGCGGAGGCAGCATGGAAGGCCAAGGAGGAGGAGCAGAAGAAGGCAGTGGCCACAAAGCAGGCAGGCAAAAGGAATGCAGTAGACAAGGAGGGAGAGGCAGAAGGAAGTGGGTCACCTGCTAAGAGGGCAAAAGGCAAGGGGCAGGCAGACGTGCAGTCCGAGGGGGTCATGCAGGTGGAGGCCATGCAGCCCTGCAAGAGGTGTGTGATAGTGTCTTCACTGTTGAATACATTGCTGACAATTCCACCCCCCCTAGATGTTCTCATCAAAAATTAGCATGTTTCTGGATGAGTGCCTGAGAACAGGCATGCGAGCTCTGTACCAGGGTGAAGCACAAGTGTGAGGAGGTGGTGTGGGAGGAGCAGGAGGCCCCAAAGGAGAAAGCAGGGGCCAAGATGGTGGAGCTCCTAAGGGAGCTGGCATCCGCCATCAAGGGGTTGAAGTGGGAGGTGATGGAGCTCAGGGGAATGCAGGAGGTAATGAAATATGTCACTGAGGAGGTCACAAAGTTCTGCAATCTATACAATCCAGAGTGGGCTTAAGTGAGGGAAGCAGAGGAGGAAGAGGAGGAAGAGGAAGAAGAAGAAGACGAGGAGAGTTGGAGTAAAGGAGAGGTGGAGGCAGAGCTAGCAGGGCTAGCTGAGGAGGCAGCAGGAGTCATCCAGTGGCACCCATGGAAGGGGATGACAGGGAGGTCTAGGGGCCCAGTCAGGGCCCACCAAAAATCATTTTTTGTTTAGTTTTTTCTTATTTTTTTTTCTTTGACTCAAAAAATGCCTCATACTGCTGTTCACTGAGTATGTTAAGTTTGAAGTGGTCTGGGTTTGTCCAGGTAATGGGTGTGAAAATCTGTAACCAACTCCTGACCATGATCAAGCTCTGTGGTGGGAAGCCGAGAGTTTTCTTCATCAGTCCCCTGGTATTCTTTCCAATGGACGAAGTAGAGTAACTTGCAATGATGGCAGTTATCAATTTTTGAGTCCAGGATTTCCACAATTTCATATTTGTTGTGGATAATCACCAGAGGGGGTGGAGGCTGAGTGCGATTAGGGATGGTGTTTGAAGTGTCTTCTTCCAGCTGTGAGATGTGGAACACAGGATGAACTGCCTGGAGAAGGGCCAGAAGCCAGAGGGTAATTGAGTGGGTGCTCAGACAGGCAATGATTTTGAATGGACCATAGAATTTCTCTGAGAGTTTCTTGGAAGGTCAAGTAGTGCATACGTGTTCTCCTTTGATATTGGCATAGTCTCTAATATTGAAGTTGGGAGCGGGAATCTGGCACTTGTCCACTGGACCTTGATAATGCTTCTGTATTTCAGAGAGCTGCTTCTAAAGTTCCTGGTGGAGCTTGTTGAGGTCCACCACGAAGTTACAAGCATGCTGAGAGGCTAGCTTGCATTCTAGGAAGATGGTGATGTTTGGGTGGTAACCCTTATTGGCGAAGATGGATGAAACTCTGGTAGAAGCTAATAAAGCATTATTGTAAGTGAATTCCCCTAAGGGCAACAGCTGAGACCAGTTGTCCTGTTGGTAATTGCAGAAGATCCATACATATTGTTTGAGGGTCTGATTAAGGTGTTCAGTTTGTTTATCACCCTCCAGGTGATAACCTGAAGTGAAGTGAATCCTCATGTCCAAAGCTTGATCAAGAGACTGAAAAAAGTGGGAGCTAAACTTGGATCCCCAGTTGCAAGTGACATGTGATGGAACTCTGTGCTTGGAGAAGACGTGCATGATGAACAAGTTGGTGAGTTCTTGGGCTGTAATTTTGTTGACTGTGGGAATGAAGATGCCTTGTTTGGAGAGTTGGTCTATGATGACCTGGATAGTGGTGTGGCCATTGGAATCCAGTAGCTGTTCAATGAAGTCCATCGAGATCGAGTCCCAGGGCCATTCTGGGACCAGAAGTTGCTTCAGGAAACTGTAGAGTTTGTATCGTGGTGACTTGGAGCATTTGCACATAGTACACAATTTGCAGAAGTCTTGTACAAAGATCGGTGATAGGTCCACTACACGCTTTAAGGTCTGGAGAACAGTTTCACTCATATCGAGACATTACGACAGACATTCCGAATCACTATGAATGCCACAAAATTGACGTCGAATCTATTTCGAATGATTTCGAACACTTTCGCGACACTTCGAACGATTTCGAACAACTTCGCGACACTTCAAGCGACTTCACAGAATTTCGAACAACATCGGCCGCCGTATAGCTGTGTTAAAATACTTTTGATACATGCTGCACATCCGGAACAAGCTATTTAGTCGCATATCGAGCACTACCGGACACGAGGAGGGACTACAAGAGAGTTAGAATGCGATAAGTGCGTTTTTGTGTCTCATTGATATATTAAAGCAATAGAACAAGAACTCTTACTATATTGGGACAATGTACATTTCACTTATTATCATATTTCATTTTGTTTTATGTTTCACAATACCTTTATTTGCTGTGCATACTGCCTTGTGTTCTACACCTGTTATTATTTCCTTTTTAGTACTATCTCTTCATTTTGTATATAGACTTGTGTTAGATACTTAGAACAACAGAAAAAAAAAACATAGAACAACGGGGAACAGCACAAGTTACCCTCACAGTTATCGTCTGACTTAAGGGTCGTTCTCTTGAGTCTTAGCTCGCGTCGTATCTCTAAAAGTTCTGCGAAATATCGCGAACTTCCTCGAAACTATTGTATTCGCTCTCCATTTTATCGCCCATCACCTGTCCCCATTTGACAAACACCTCACATTTGTTAAACCCACTGTTCAATATACTTCGAACCTCTTCGAACTTATTCGAACTATTTTGTGCATCTTCGAACTTATTTGAACCGCTTCGCACGCCTTCGAACTACTTTTGAACTCTTTTGAACAACTTCGTACGCCTATACAGACTTTTATCCACAGCCCTTACCATTTCGCGTTACTAAACATTATGTTTTGGTCTCAGCGGTGATATTTAGTACCAGCTCGCACCCTTCCTCTGGCCTGTGTTATACCATCCAAAGCCATTAGTAGGTTTTGTTTGGGTTTCCGGGTTGAGTATAATCATCGGTAGGTTGGGCCAAAAGTAATCACGTTGGACAAGTTGTAGAGTCTTGTTTTGTCTGAAATGACCAAAAAGGATATGATTGTGTCTGTTGCAGAGCCTTGAGGTGGATATCTGCTATACTGGAACATAAATCTGTTTGAAGTGGTAGAGAAATCCACTCATCTACAGTCCAATTTGCAGTGGAGGGGGTCAGGAGATGAGCAGATGAGATGGGGTTGAGGGTAAGGCAGGATCGGATGTCATTGTGGAGCTTCTCAATGTCCTTAATAACTGCTTGTCAGATAACTGGGATGGCAAAGTATGTGGCTCAAAGTGAGGAGGTGAGCTGTTCTTGAGTGAAGATGGGTCAGAAATTGCTCAGGTTTGCTGAGATGAAGTTGCCATTTCCCCCTTTGCAGTAGACATTCCAATGTCTAGCGAGCACATTGGGTTTTACCCCTAGTTTCCCAGGGTGGAAGCGGATGACTAAGTTGAACTGTGAGAGGTACTCAGACCATCTGGCTTGGTGGTGGGTAAGAAGCTTGGTGGTGCTGAAGTACTCCAGATTTTTGTGGTCAGTGACCACATCGATTGGTTTTCTGGAGCCTTCCAGATAATGTCACCAATGTTTGAATGCTTCAAAGATGGCCAGAAGTTTTTTGTCATGGGTATCATAGTTTAGCTCAGCAGAATTGAAGGAGCAGGAGTGGAAGGCAACAGGGTGAATGTTGCCATCAGGAGTGTGGGTGGAGAGGATTGCCACCTGGGCATAGTCAGATGCATCCATTTCAAGGACCAGGTGGAAATCTGGTACCCACTGAGAGAGGACTGGAGCATGGGTAAATTCTTCCTTAAGCCTAAGCTTTCCTTGAGTCTGTCAAAGGCTTCTTGGCACTTCTTGTTGAAGTCCCATGGAAAAGTCTTCTGCATCAAGCAGGTAAGAGCAATTAGAGATGTTCTTACACATCAAGTATGTAAGAGGCATGACAATGTTGGAATATCCATGAATGAATCTGCAGTAAAAGTTGCAGAACCTGAGGAAGAACTGTATATCCTTGACTTTCTGCAGTACCAGCCAGTCCAGGATGGTCATTACTTTGTCTTTGGACATCTGGAGTCCATCCATTAACAAAATGAACCCGATATATTTGACTGTATCTTTGTGGAACTCACATTTCTGTGGAAAGGCATAAAGTCCATGTTTATGGAGTCTCTGGAGGACTTCTATAATGTGAGCCTTGTGTTTTGACATGTCATCAGAAAAAATGAGGATATTGTTGAGATAGATGATGACACAGACATTGAGCATGTTGCTGAAGATGTCATTCATGAGGTGCTAGAAAGCTGCAGGTGCATTAGTGAGTCTAAAGGGAACCACCAGCTACTCAAAGGACCCATAGTGGGTCCGGAATGTCATTTTTTATTCATCACCATCAGCAATGCGCACCAAATGGTAAGCATGTCAGAGGTCAATCTTTGTGAAGATGTGGGACTTGTGGGGTGCATCAAGGTCAGAGATTAGCAGGAGCAGATAGCAACTCTTCTTTGAGATGGGGTTGAGGCTCTGGTAGTCGACACATAACTGGAGCATACTGTCCTTCTTCTTGACAAAGAGTATAGGAGCACCATGAGGTGATTTGTAAAGTTGGATGAAGCCAGAACAAACATTCTCTTCAATAACACTCATAGGGCTTCAAGTTTGCAGGGGGAGAGGGAGTATATATGGCCTGGAGGTGGGGGTGTGTTATCTTCTGTCTCTATCTTTAGGTTGTAAGGGTGGTGTGGAGGAAGGATGTCTGCCTTCTGTTTATTCAAGACATTGGCAAACTCATAATATTCTGGGATATCTGAAAGGTCAACCAGATTTCCAGTGATAGCCAAGGATTTGGCTGTGAGGCCTTCTGGGGATAAAATCATCTGAAAGGCAATAGCCTCAGGAAGTTTGCTAGCATGCATGTATGCAGCAGCATTGATTGTTATGAGAAGGTGTGGGAGTTAAATTTTCTTTTGTTACTATTGTTCTACCATTCTGGTTCTCTCATGCTATTGTTCGATCCCTTTTGTCTCATCGACATGCGCCTTTAACGACATGCTTTTACTGACTCACATAGAATAATACACTGCGGACGCCTACCGTTCTTATTGTCCTTATTGTCTTTCCATTATTATCTTCTCTATTGTTCTAACAACATGATTCGTATCTACAATCTACGCCTGTAGTATTTAGACGATGAATGTACAACTGGTCACTCAGCTTGACCTAGTCATTTCTAACACTCCTAACTTGGTGCGATCTGAGTCTTGCTCAACCGATGCTTACGAGCCTCGGCGAACTGAACTTCTATCTCGACGTCGTCACTTACGAGTCTCGACTTATCTTTTGATCTAGGAGTATTGACTTTAACAAAAGGTCAAGCTGATTTTACTCTGCTGACTAAAAACACAGTCTAGGCAGCCCACTTACACGACGACATCATTCTTACGAGAATAATCCGACCGCTCCCCACCAAATGCATAATGGCAGCTCCGTCGACTCCCACCGCTCCTACCGCACCTGCCACTCTCCCCACTCGCCCAGCCGAGATCAAAATGAGAGCGCCCACTGACTACTCGGGAGATAGAACTAAAACGATGCTTTTCCTACTCGAGTGCGGAGCCTATGTTGACGCTAACACAGCCGCATTCCCCAATGATCGACACAAGATCCTGTTTATGCTTTCATATATGAACGGAGGGATGGCAGGGCCATGGAAACAAGCTTATTTGGAAAAGAGATATATAGAGTCGAAACCCTGGGACTCGTTCCAGGAGTTTATCGCAAAGGTGCACTCGGCATTCTCGCCGATCGATGACACAGGGAACGCGCGAACGCAGCTGAGAGCACTGTCACAAGGGGGAAAGGGAGTAGATGAGTATATCGCCCAATTCAAGACCCTTGCTTACCGCACCAAAATTAAAGAAGACGCCGCTCTGATTGAATACTTCATCGACGGGCTCAACAACAAAGTCCTCGACAAGGTCTTCGGAATGGAGAACCCACCCGACACAATCGAAGGGTGGTACACCCATGCAGTGAGGGCCGAAGGACATCTGAGGAGAGCAAGGGCGATAAAAGAGAGAACATATAGCAAGGTAGGGGGAGGAGGAGCAGGCAGCTCTTCAAGGGACCCCAACACCATGGACATCGACGCGACACACCTCTCTTATGCAGAGAGGGTAAAGCACATGAAGGAGGGAAAATGTTTCATTTGTCATAAAACAGGGCACAGAGCCAGCGACCACAAAGGTGGGAAAGAGCCACCCGCCAAAGAAGAGAAGAAGACCGAGACAAAGAAAATGTCTCGAGAACACTACACGGGGATCAGAGCACTCATCAATGAGTTGGAAGAAAAGCAGAAGGAGGAGGTACTGGACTTAATGGTAGAGGAGGGTTTTTGAAGCGGCGGCCTGCATCGGCAGCAGAGCCTGCCAGGATAGTTGTCTCAAGTGTACTGGTAGCAGATGTGAGCAAACAATCCATGCACATCCCAGTTTATTGCTTGTTAGACGACAAGAAAGCCGAAATACCCGCCCTAGTCGACTCGGGGGCGGGAGAAACCTTCATCGACCACCGAGTAGTCCAGAAGCTCGGCCTACAAAAGAACCCGCTCTCCAGGAAGATCCTCGCCAAAAACGTCGATGGAACACTAAACAAAAACGGAACAATCTCGCACTACGTCATTATTGACACCGAGATCGGAGGAAAGGAGGAGAAAATCAGAATGCTAATAACGGGGCTGGGAAATGAGATGATGATCTTGGGATACACCTGGCTCCAATGATGAAACCCCGCCATCGACTGGCAGAAGGGGACCCTCGTGGACAGACGGACCGAGAGGTCCATCATGGGAAAGATCTGGACGATGATCGAACGAACTCGGACCACAATTGGTAAGCAGAGTCTTACTATAGATGACAAGGGGCTGCTTGTATCGAGAGTAACATTGAGCCCGACTCTCGGGAGGCTATCTAAAAGGAGTGCTGGGGAGACCTTCGGGAAAACCCACCTCGCTGTCGCTGAGCACGTGAAGAGTAGGCTCGGGGTGGTTCATCTCGCAAGAGGACTCTGCGCCACGGACGAACTCGAAGAAAGCAGATCACACACGGCAATGGACATGGCAAGGGACACGGTAACGGACACCCTCCCCGAGATTGATCCACTGATCTCTACACCGCACGAATCCAACATCGGCTTATCGCTTAATGGGAATAATGATGGAACAGATGCTCTATTCGCCTACATCCGGGGGGAACCAATGATCGGGATATTCAGGACCGAGGAATCCCCCCTCACAATCGAACACGACTACATCCCCCCGAATTACCAAAAGCTCAGGCACATCGCGTGCATCACTCGATCCTGATCGACCAGCAGATTCGTCTTCTCTCATACCACCCACATCCGAGCCAAGACCTCCGTCTCGCAGAGGCTCGCTCACGAGAAGGAGGATGGCAAAGAGAAACAGTCACTCGACGACCTGCTCCCCGAAAAGTATAAGGAGTATCAAAGCATGTTCGAAAAGGCAGCATCGGAAAGGTTTCCCAAATCGAGACCGTGGGATCACGCGATCAAACTCAAACCGGACTTCATCCCGAAGGACTGCAAGGTCTACCCCATCACCCCAGCAGAACAGAAGAAATTGGACGAATTCATCGACGATAACCTGAGAAAAGGATACATCACCCCATCCAAATCTCCTATGGCGTCGCCATTTTTCTTTGTAGCAAAGAAGGACTCCGACACCCTCAGGCCGTGCCAAGACTATCAGTATCTAAACGAGGGAACCATCAAAAACTCATACCCGCTACCATTAATCGGCGATCTGCTGGATAAGCTGAAAGGGGCGAGATGGTTCACCAAATTGGACATCAGATGGGGGTATCATAACGTCAGGATCAAAAAGGGAGATGAATGGAAGGCAGCATTTAAGACCAACAAGGGGCTGTTCGAGCCCAAGGTCATGTTTTTCGGCCTCTGCAACTCCCCAGCGACTTTCCAGGCTATGATGAATGATATCTTCAGGGACATGCTAAACGAGGGCTGGCTGGTAATATACATGGACGACATTCTCATCTTCTCCAAAGACAAGAAAGAACACGAGGAGAGAACGAAAAGAGTCTTGGCAAGGCTTAGGGAAAACGATCTGTACCTGAAACTGGAAAAGTCTAAGTTTGATGTACAGGAGGTCGAATTCCTTGGCCTGATCCTGCGACCAAACCAATTGGCTATGGACCCCACTAAGCTAAGCAGAATAAGGGACTGGCCAGCCCCGACCAATGTAAAAGGAGTTAGATCGTTCCTGGGCTTCGGGAACTTCTACAGAAGATTCATCGGCAATTTCGCTGCGATCACTAAACCGCTAAACGACTTAACGAGAAAAAACCAACCGTTCAACTGGACTAACGAATGCCAAGGGGCGTTCGACTTACTAAAAAAGAGGTTCTCTGAGGCACCGGTATTGCTGATGCCCGATGCAGAGAAACCATTCGTGATTGAAAGCGACGCCTCGAAATACGCAACAGGCGCCGTACTAAAACAAACTGACTCCAACGGAGATTGGCACTCTTGTGGGTATATCTCCCACTCCCTGACAGCCACTGAGCGAAACTACGAGATCTATGATCGGGAGCTATTGGGAATAATACGGGCACTCGAGACCTGGAGACACTATCTCCAGGGATCAGAACACGCGACAACGATCTTATCTGATCATAAAAATTTAATGTATTTCAGGACAGCACGGAAATTGAATCAGCGACGGGCCAGGTGGAGCCTTTTCCTGTCACAATTCAACCTAAAATTGGTACACGTCCCAGGGAAAATGATGATCCAGTCAGATGCCTTATCGCAAAGGGGGGATCACATACCAGATATCGACAATGATAATGACGATATCACCCTATTGAGAGACGAGATCTTCGCACGATCAATCGATACCGAGCTAAAAGAAGTGCTAGCGAAAAGCATAATGAAAGATGACTTACTAAAGGAAATAGTAAGAGCAATCAAAGAAGGAGGAGCGCCACCGATCAAGTCGGCGGTAGAAGATTGGAAGATGGAAGATGATGGGACGGTCTTTTTCAAAGACCGATGCTACGTCCCGGATGACAGGGAATTACGAAGAAAGATCATGGAAAAATACCACGATAACATACTTACAGGGCACCCCGGACGATTTCAGACTTTGGAACTGGTGCGGAGAGACTACTGGTGGCCAGGGATGACCATATTCATTCGGAATTACGTCGATGGCTGCGCCACCTGCCAACAGATGAAAGTAAACACCCACCCAACAACACTGGGACTATCCCCGATCAAATCAACCGCTACTCGACCGTTCGCGCTAGTAACGATGGACTTCATCACTGATCTCCCAATAAGCGATGGATGTGACACAATCATGGTCGTGGTAGACCATGGACTTACTAAGGGGGTAATTTTCATTCCCTGTAACAAAAGCATAGACACATTGGGAGCAGCCAACCTCTACCTCCACAACGTGTTCAGGAGATTCGGTCTCCCAGATAAGATTATCTCCGACCGAGACCCACGCTTCGCGTCGAATGCTTTCCAGGAACTAGGGAGACTTTTGGGGATAAGATTAGCGATGAGCACGGCTTACCACCCTCAAACTGATGGGGAAACGGAGAGGGTGAATCAGGAGCTCGAAATCTATCTCCGGATCTTCTGCGCGAACAAACCTTCACAATGGAAGAACCACCTTACCACCGCCAAATTCACGCACAATCAAAAACACCATTCGGCTATCAAGAACACCCCATTTTACATGATGATGGGAGTACACCCCAGAGCTATCCCCACGACCTACCCGAAAACGAATGTGCCAGCTACCGAACAGCGGATAGCCGAACTAGGAAATGTATGGCGAGAAGCCCTAGCAGCTCATGAACTCTCCCGACAGGTGATGATCGGATGAAACGGACGAGGATTCCGTCCATTCACAGTGGGAGAAAGGGTCTGGCTCGACTCAAAAAACCTGAAGTTAGGGTACCCAACCAGAAAACTCTCCCCCAAACGTGAAGGGCCCTTCCTTATTATGCGGGTAATTTCACCCCACGCCTATGAACTGAGGCTTCCTTCCCAGTGGAAAATTCACCCTGTATTCCACGCCTCTCTTCTCTCACACTTCAAGGAAAACGAGACCCACGGACCAAACTTCCTTGCTCCGCCGCCGGATCTGATCGAAGGAGAACAAGAACACAAGGTTGAGGCTATTTTAGCACATAGGGGGGCAGGCAAGAGAATTCGATTCCTGGTGAAGTGGAAGGGATACAGCTCAGCGGAAAACACCTGGGAGCCAGCAATCCATTTAAAAAACGCTGCTGAACTGTTGGGAGAATACAAGACCACCCACAACCTCCCACAATCATGAGCCGCCCTCTGCACTTCTTTATGAACGTCACACCCGATCCTGACCTGGTCAGAACTTTTGAACTTATCCTTAGCTTCGTCCGAGACACGGACGGCATCAGAAATGAAGAGAGACTACTATCAGTAACCCAAGACCGTGCGCTGCTGCATAGCACCACACAGAACCTTTTCGAGACATACAGAGCTATCTCCTGCCTTCAGCGGGTATTCCGGTGACTGACTGAAGAAGCATATTATCTAGACCTGCTCCCACTGATGAGGAGCCTCGATGAACAGGCACTTCGATACAGACCCGGAGAACGGGTCCCCATGCCACAACAAATCTTCATCATAGAACCGCTCGACGACGAAGAGGACGAAGAAACACCAATGACGACGTCCCCACATCCTCCACTCCCATCCTATGTCTCACAGTCTCCGCCGAGATGAGCACCCACACCCTATCCTACCCAAACCACTGCCCCCGATTACGCGCCCACACCAGCGTGGATGAGAAACTCGGTTTGCTTCACCTGTGCACAGGTGGGGCACTTTTCGTCGCACTGCCCCGAATACCAGTGCCCACACTGTCGACGGTGGCGGCCGGAACACTCAGTGCTCTTCTGCCCAAGCAACCCCACATGTGACGTTCTGCCACGTCATCGCACGACCTAAAGCAAACCACCATGACCTATAACGTTTATACCGCCATTGCCCTCGGCACCGTTTTCAGCGCGTTCATTTTTATTATGCTGATCTATTATATGCTCATCTTATTCAAAATCGTCTCCACCCCACCACTCCCACAAATCTCCCCTTTCATCACAGGCACCTCTGTTCGCTTCGCCAGGGAAACAGACATCGAACTTCCCACTCGAGTATACGTGCACGACACCCCCACCCCTACGACGTTCTCTACGTTCTCCGCAATGACCAGTGACACGCCGTCTTTCGACCCAATGCGGACGATAAGGACTTAGTTTCAGATGGGACTCGAAACCATGAGGAGGAGCTAATGTTACGAGAAGGTGTGGGAGTTAAATTTTCTTTTGTTACTATTGTTCTACCGTTCTGGTTCTCTCATGCTATTGTTCGATCCCTTTTGTCTCATCGACATGCGCCTTTAACGACACGCTTTTACTGACTCACATAGCGTAATACACTGTGGACGCCTACCGTTCTTATTGTCCTTATTGTCTTTCCATTATTATCTTCTTTGTTCTAACAACATGATTCGTATCTACAATCTACACCTGTAGTATTTAGACGATGAATGTACAACTGGTCACTCAGCTTGACCTAGTCATTTCTAACACTCCTAACTTGGTGCGATCTGAGTCTTGCTCAACCGACGCTTACGAGCCTCGGCGAACTGAACTTCTATCTCGATGTCGTCACTTATGAGTCTCGACTTATCTTTTGATCTAGGAGTATTGACTTTAACATTGATGAAGGAGATTGCAGGAGGTGTGCAGGTCTCTACTGGAAGGTTCAAAGGTGACTCAGAAGTTGGGTGGTTAGAAGATGTCAGGGGTACTAGACCTCTATAATCTGTGGAATGGAAAGTTATTTGGCCAGAAGACCAGTCAATCAATGGATTGTTTTGCTTCAGCCAGTTGTGACCAAGGACTGCAGAACAGGAAGAGTTGAGCAGAGTTGCATAAAATGTCAGGTTGAACACTTCACCAAACAGAAAAGTGACCAAGAGCTTTGCGACTTGCATGATGATGGATTTGCAAGTTCCATCAAACAGTCAGAGTCTGATCAGCAAAAGATTTTCCAGCATGAAAGTGAAGTTGAGAAAACAGTGGGATGAGCCAGAGTTGATAAGGGTTCAGGTTGGTATGGAGTTGTCAGAAACAGATAGGAGGATGGCCAGGAAATCAGGGTTGGAAAGAGCGGATGCATTGAGATGAACATAGGCAGTCAGCTGGAAAAGGTCAATGCAACCCTCAGCCCCATTGGCATATTCCTGAGGGTTGCAGACTATTTTTTTGAGGCCATGGGATCTGGTGTGAATTCAGAGACTGCAGCTGTGCAAGCTTTCATCGCTTTTGACTTGCCACAATTACCAGCTAGGTGTCCCTCTTCACTGCAATAGAGGCAAAGACCCTCCTTCATCCAGCAGTCGCATTTTTCTCTGGTTAGTTTGCTATTCTTCACTTGTCAGAGATGAAGTCCTTTGGCTTGTTACTCTTGGATCCAGAGGAGCCACCAGATGAGGGTTGATTACTGCAATCAGAATTGGATGGGTTCTGGGGCTTGGACTGATTATTAGGGCTAGAGTTGGAATTGGAGTTGGAGTTTGGAGAACCCTTGGAGTCCTTCTTCCTGGAGTTTCTGGGAGTTCTGGAGGTCTTAGCATCGAGGCAATTCTCTTCTTTTTGCATCCAGTAAATATTGTCAGCATCTTGTGCCTTATGCCGCAAGGCTGCCAGGGTGTCAGGCTTTCTGCCCTGCAAAACTTCTATATGGAGACAGAGCAGAAGTTCACAGAAGTACCAGTCATGAAGAGCAGCTTCATTCCAATTGACCCAGGAGGCTAGTTCCCAAAAGTCCACATTATACTTGACTATAGGCCTCCTTTCTTTATAGTGAGCTCAGAAAGAGCTTTCTCAGTGTCTCCCAAAGGGTCATGAGGGCCAAAATTGCTCTCTAGCTCCCCAAGGAATACCTCATAGTTCCACATCCAGTGGGTGGAATCCATCAGGTCATTGAGGCTGGGTTCAAACCAGCTGAGCACTGATCCCTTTAGGTAAGAGATGATAAATGAGATTTTCCTTTCATCAGAAGCAAAGATGTGAGAGCAATCTCAGAAATGGAGGTTGCGCATGCAACTAGGAACTCTTGAAGTTTCCAGGGGTTGGAACCATCAAATGTGTCAGGTTCCCTAACTTTGATCTTCTCAGGCTTCAGGGCTTGGTGCTGATAGAGAGTACAGAGACTGTCTGAAAGATTGAACAGGGTGTCAACAAATCTGTTGTCCAAATCTGGGTTTCCACATAAAGGAGGTTGATCTCCAAAGTCATCAGGATCAGAGTCATCCCCAGGGCTGTTAGGACTGCTAGGGTTGTCAGATCCACCAGGAAGTCCATCCTCTTCACCTGTAGCTTTCTTATCAGTAGGGTTGGGTTGCCTGTCACCCCCTACATAGTCAAGTGGAATCAGAATCTGAGGGGGTTCTGAAGGCAAGTGCATAGACATGATATTGGTGCTAACAGATGGTGTGCCGGAGCCAACTCATCAAAATATATTTCATGGTTGGACGGAGGCATTGAAGGTAGAAGTGGGTCTAGGAGCTGGGAGCACTGATTGTCAAACAGCTGATAAGCCTGGAAGAGTGCCTGCACAGCAGGAGTTTCTTGTTGTCTGCTGAGATTGTGATTCTGTGTGGGACATAGATTAAGGTTCAGAATAGTGTGTGGGTTGAAGAGAGAAGTGTGACTTTGCAAATACTGTCAAGATTCAAGATCACTACTCCCAAGATCGGAACTTGGACAGGGGTACACTGGACTTCTGGTCGGACCTGGTCAGAGGTGGTCGGGGGTATTCAGGATTCTGGGCAGAATCCACCAGGCTGTAGCATGCCAGGTGAAAGGGGCAAGAGAGGACTTGGCTTCAACTTATAAGAAGTTGTGCCCTTCTTCTCATCAGTTGTCCAATTTCAGGCAGATTGCATGCGGATGTCTGGCAGGTTTCTGAATGGAGGGCGAGGATAGATTAAAGCAGAGGTTAGTGAAATAAAGTTAAGAGGAGCTGAGAGATTAATGGATTAGGTTAAGGAACAAGTCAAGGATGAATGGAGGGTTAATATTAAGCAGAGGATGGCAAGGCAAGGGACAATGTAATTTACAAGTAATTTGCAAACTGGAGACTAAGGCTAAGCTAGGGGCACTTAAATATCCAAGGCCAGAAGAATACTGAAAAGTATCGAAATTTACTAATGGGTCTTGGTAAGTGTCCATGACCAGAATTGGTAAGACTGTATTAGGAATAAAGTGAGTAAGCAAATGATTACTAAGGCATGTGACAACTTGTCTGATGACTAAACAGTGCTGCAGCTGGAATGCTGATGGACAAGATCAGAAAAGTGTCAGAAAGGAATTGGGGATTATCAAAAATCTGATCGGGTGAAACAGGTCTTGACAATGGCTCTGGAAACCTGATCGATGTGGTCACTGATTACAAGAATCTGGAGTACTTCAGCACCACAAAGCTCCTTATCCACTGCCAAGCCACATGGTCCAAATACCTGGGACATCTACCACAAAGGGGGAAATAGCAACTTCGTCTTGGCAAACCCACACAATTTCTGACCTGTATTCACCAAGAACAACTCACCTCATGACTCTGAGCCAATTATCTCACCACCCCAGTCATCCAACAAGCAGTCCTTATGGACATCAAGCCACTCCACAATGACAGCCAATCCTCCCTGACCCTCGACTCCATTTCATCTGCACACCTACTGACCCCTTCCACTCCCAATTGGACTGTAGAGGACAGCAGACTTCTATGCCACTTCAACAAGATTTATGTCCCCATGTCATGGATCTCCACCTCAAAGTCCTGCAGTACAAGCATGACCATATCCTCTCTGGCCACTTTTGTCACAACAAGAGCCTTCAACTTGTCCAACATGATTATGTCTGGCCTGACCTATGGACCTTTATACAAGACTTCTGCAAATGCTGTACTACATGCAAATGATCCAAGTTACCTCAACACAAACCCTATGGATTCCTGAAGCAACTCCTGGTCCCAGAACAGCCTGGGGACTCAATCTTGATGGACTTCATTGAACAACTACTGGATTCTGACAGTTATACTGCCATCCTAGTCATTGTAGACCAACTCTCCAAGGAAGGCATCTTTATTCCCACAGTAAACAAAATCACAGCCCAAGAACTCGACAATCTGTTCATTATACACATCTTTTCCAAGCACAGAGTTCCATCACATGTCACTTGCAACCAGGGATCTGAGTTCATTTTCCAGTATAGCCATCATTGATACCATTGCTGCTGGTATTCATCATCATTGTGGGACCACCAGCTCCCCCCATCCACCCTGTGAGCAGTTGCTTGCAGTGATGGTGGGGGGTGCTGGGCCATCCTCCTGGTGTAGTTGAATGTAATGCTGGGGCCTGTTGGGGCTGGTGGACATCCTACACTGCATTGGGTGGGATTGGGGTAGCATAGGTAGAACATAAAAACAAAGAGAAAACTATTAGTTAGTAATAATAATAAAAACACAAAAGAAAACAAAATTACCCAGGCCCAACATTTGGGCCCATTTTTTTCCATGCATCATCATCGTTCATTGGTGGTGGTGGATTTGTGAAGTCTGGTCACCATCCTGTCCCCATCATGCTCCCTGTCATTCCTGTTGTCCCTGGTGCTGTGCTCATCTTCCCCATGGTTCCTGTCATAGTCACCCACTGTATTTTTTTCAGCCATTGTCAATGTCCCACATCCATGTTCACTGCATATGCTGACCCACACGTTGTGATCTTTATGTGTTCCCTACCAGATGACTGATCATACACTTGGTCAGCCCGAAATGCTACCTCAGATCGAGATGAAAGAACTAATAAAGATGAATACAAAATGGTTCAAATGACGACAAAGGTCATCTGTTGCTGTTATCGAGGTGGTCGAGGATGTGGGCATAACATTGGTCGTCAGATAACAAGTATGTTGATTACATCAGTGTTGCGTGGCACCTACTGTATAGCTGCAAGTTTAAGGTTCGATGATGTTGTTGATGTGTATCAAATCTAATTACATGTAGTATACTTGAGAATACAACTCACTGAAAAGACGGCGTCGTCACGGCCTGGCTTGGCTCGGCCTATTTGGGCCCGGCTTGGCTCGGCTCACGGCCTGAGGCCGGGCCAAGCACAGCCCTAAACAGGGGTTAGATGTTCAGACTCCAGGTCCAGGAGGAAGTTTGGAGAAACACGAATGATGTCACGACACTCGGCAACAGCCTTAGCATTCTCTACTTATTGTCTGATTCTGCTAAACGAGCACCTCGTGCCACAATTAGACAGTCGTGTTGATTGACGACACTTGAATTCGTACTGGGTACTATCCGTGCTCACCAATGGCCCATCTCATCCAGTGACGATTGATGATGCATATCACCACCGTTCAAGTACATTTCAATTGTCCATCCTAATACAAGTACAACATCTGATTCGCACGATGTGTCCATATAAATGCACAGTATTCTCGGTTTTCTCCCCATCAAGCAAAGGCGCAAGCATTCAGGTAACTTCAAGTTTGCTTCCAACGAAAATTACAACATTAAACTAGCAAAAGGCGCAACACTTGATTGTCACTATCCTTATCGAGGGTTTTCATTAAAACCTGCACGAAGCATCAGATCTAAATCCTAGGGTAACAAATGTTCTGGCTTACCTTATTAGAGCCTTTTTTAGTGTCCACCTCAAGGGCTATCCAATTCTTTTTCTCAGAGTCGAGACAAGATATGCTGCCAGAGAAATAATTGATCGGCACATCCTTACAACAGTGGCAAGAATGGATAATTACAAGAAAAGGTCAGAGCCCGGCGACGCCTGCCAGACCTTCCACGAAAAGGGTGATTCAACTACACTAACATTAGTACCGTCATAGCTCAGATTTGTTACCTTGTCCGGGTCAGTTACAGTTACCTCCCTATCGGACTTGATGATAAACCACTGAATCCTGTCCATCAAAATGCTGCAAAAACTACGAGGCAACCAGATACCTTCGCGCTGCCGCCCTGAGCAAGATTAGGTTCAATGAGGCTAATGCCAACATCGGAAGAGCGCTTCAGCAGTCGACCATCATTGGCAATTAGGTAGACTGCTGGGGTGATATACGGCGCTATCCCATCGATGCCGTCAAATAGCAGGAGTCTGGGCCCTACATTGAAGATATTTTTCACGCTGTGACGCTGTACAGTACACACCGTTAATTATTCTTTCTGAAGTTAACATCAAACATTAAAGATCCAACCTACCTCTATCACTCTCCAATTCTGGTACATGCCAACGGTGTTGATCCAAGCAGCCGGACTATCATACAGGGAAATATGAGCATTCGGTCAGACACCCTTTTCATACTCACTCGGTCGCCAAGAATGTCGTCCCACCTCGCGCCTCCCAGTTCATACGCCCGGATTTATCCTCTTTTTTATGTCCTTGTCCATCTTCAGTCGCGTTCGCGTATGAAGCTCCGACTGATCCAGAAGCAAATGGAGACGAGAACGAGGCAGAAACCGCAGCTATTTTTTGTTCTTTCGTTGTCTGTTCCCCGACCTCTAGGCATGAGCTCGATTCAACGGTGCTATGCAAGCGGGCTCCGAGTAAGACAGAACAGCTAAAAATGGTGCCTGTTCACACATAAATCTAAGCGCTTCATGATAACAAGAGACACAAAACTCACCAAATTTACTATAAAACCTCTGGGCACCATCGTATCCTCGGCCCTCGGTGCGGAGGAACTCTTTGCAAACGTCCGACACTTCGAGGTCATCGCCGTCGAGAAAGACCTTCACACGCGGGAACTATTAAAACTGGCTGTCAAAATCGTAATATACATCCAGACCCATGCATAGTAAACGTACATTGTACGATGAATGGACCACGTCCATCGTTTTTTCCATGGCCGCCTTCTTGAGATCCTCGGATGATTGACCGCCACTGGCCTTCACACCGCCAGAAAATCCACCAAAGCCTCCCTCACTGCAAAAGCCTTGTCACGATAGAAACGTAGAAACTAAAGGGTGTGTCACCCACGCAGATGCTTCTACGCTCCAAGAAGAAAAGGAGTCCTTTACCATTGACAATTGGAGCGAATTCCTCACTGAGGTAAACGTAACTGAGGAATCGTCGGCTATCTCAAAGGCGGGGGCTAAGAACTTATGCGAGTGAAAGTTAGCCAACCTTCTGCAATAAAAATCTGACCATATCGTAGAGGTCTTACCTGGCCCGTATTACCATCCCATTTACCAGTAGTACCTGCTGGTGAGCAATATCGATCGGGATGGGTCCTTTTGAGTTTAAATGCTGTCAAACAACCGTCAGCCCGGCTTCCTTAGAGATCTGGCCTGTCACTCAGGTACCCATGCTTCAAGTTAGACTTACCAGGTTCTCTGGCTGGATGCAGGGTCTTACTCTCGGGATCATAGACCATGCCGTGGAGTAAGGAATTATTCAACATAACAACATTCCAGTCATGCTCGGACATGTCTGTGGGTTCCCTTTCCGTGGTCATCAGTGTTGGGTAGTGATGCGGTGGCGACACAGTTAACCCTCACGTTGACAAAGACACCGTCTCAAGTCTGAACGCCGCGTTTGGTCTGTAGGACAGCGTGAGTATCGCAACCGTTTTTTCTGCTTCTGCCTTTCGAATTGCTGTAACGTTCTGCAACCACATTAACGTCATTCCGTGTCAAATGCAGAACAAACACACTTTTTCAATCGATGCGACGTATGATCCTAGCGAGGTGTCTTCCGATATCGTGTTGCTATCACCTGGAATACAAAAACGGTATTTCGACGACCTATATATTACAGGAAGGGAGTGTATGGTAAGATAGGGTCAAGACGCAAAGTAGAAAGAACCCCCAGTTTCCCATTCGTCCTCAGGTCGTGGAGCGGGGTGGCGCCCTTCTTGGTTAATTTCTCAGATATGATGATATCCGTCTGGGCATCTGTGCCGTCTTCAGCTCGAAAAGCAAGATAGAAGGGGACAGTATTGAGAAGACGCTCTAGATCTAGATGACTGTCAGCCTTCGCCGACGAAAATGCCTAAGTGATGCAGGACGAACCTGCGGCCATTTTTACTTGCGTTTCATTCCCTTTCGATCCATTATGTACTTACTCAATCTCCGCAGAGCGGATGTGAGAAGGTCGGCTGCGACCAAACTAGTTTAGATTTGGGGTCCTCTGGGTTTGAAAGTGGGTAGGTGTTTGAAAACTTCGATATTAAACCTTGTTCCCGTAGGTTCGGGACCTCAAGACTTTCTGGAACATGCCCACAGTATCTGTTAGTATGCCTATAAATTTTATTTGAAGGAAATCCATGAAGTTTTGGTGAAACTAGAGGACCCATAAGTGAAAATACCACTGATTGGGAGAAAACGGCATCTGCACTATCTGTACAGTGCTTGATAAGCAAGCACTTTTTTTATATGCACGATCCTTATGGAGAAGACAAGCTCTCTGACAATTCCTGGTGTCAAGCACGGACTATAGCATGCTGGACAGAGAGTTTGAAAGGTGCGTGATGGATATTGCTGATCGAATTGCTATCTACGGTTATTTATTTAGTGATCGGGGAGTGATGACTGACTGATTTTTTTTCAAACACCCACCTTTTGCAACTCGCGACGCAGGGTGCTGTCCACTGTATATCTTTTTTTTTTACATAGATGGATGTAGAAGAACTCCCGCAAAAATTCCCGAGGCTCAAATTCGCGGGAACGCACAACAAACGCACAACTCCGAGGCGAGCTATTAAATTTTTTCAAACACCAACCCAACGATAGTACAGATGTATATCGTGGATTGACCTGGATTGACCTGCCGGAGAGTCGGGACCTATTATGCAGGCTTCGTTGACCTGTCAAAACTTCAGATGTCAGACACAGGTTTCCGGGACTTTGTCCTTCCGGAAGAGGGTACATGATCATACTCACGTGAGGAAGTGGTTAGACTGTTTTGTCGATGGCATGACAGGACAGGGTTAATGCAATGATTCACAATTCTTTGGCTTCTACAAACAAACACAGGTTTCCGGAACTCTGTCCCTGCGGTGAAAGAGAAAAAGGGTCAAGATCTACTGACGTTACGGGAACTCATGGATAAGATAACAAACAGAAATAGAGAAATGAGGCTATATCCATTCCACATGGGGTAGCGTGGGAGTAAATTCCAGTATCGGCACAGTTAGCCGAGCCGGCGTCGAGTTCCCACGCGCGGCCAAATGGCCTCGATAGACTAGTACCACTACAGTATTCCAGATCTGTCACCAGGGAAAATGTTTCAAATGCCAGTGTAGTGTCAGCTGTGATTGATTGCTGTGCTGAGGTCTTCTCAATATTTTGTCTTGAGGTATCCATGTAGTACTTTTGTAACATATCCCACAAAACATGTGGGCTGGGGTTGGCATTGAGGATTCCAGCATTGGCAAACAAGACAGAAATAGGTACCGGCAATATTTAATCATTAGATACAGCACACAAAGGAATGTTCAATGTAGATACAATAAGAATGTCATGGCCTTGGCATCACATCAGTGAGAATTGGCAGGGGAATCAGCCATGGCATCATTGTCATGCTCATGGGACGGCGGTCTGATTGGAATCTTGGAGAACCTGCATTTGAATGATTCCAGATTAAACTCCATCCTTGCCTTCAAGGTTGCATATGTCTTCAAGGTGACATCCTGCTGTTCCAGCTTCTTGACCTCGGCCATGTAGAGACAATGACTGGCATCCTTATACAATGTGCTGAGCTGGTTTTGCAGGGCTTTCACTTCAGCATGGCAGTTCAACAGCTCCCTGTCTGTCAATGTCTGCAACAGGATCAACTATAGTCACACAAATGAGGACTATGACACTTACTGGATTGGCTGGTAGCATGAGCTGGTTTTGGGCCAACAGATAGTATGGTTGATCAGTCATGTTTTCAGACTGCAAAATGATGATTAGTGAGATGATATGGCATTGGAAGCAAATATGGCATTGGCCAGAGACATGGCATCAGCCAACAACATGGCATCGGCCAGAGGCATGGCATTAGCCACTGGCAATGACATTTGAACTGAAGGAAATTTTACCCCCCCGTGTGCCATATGCACTTTGAATTCTACTTTCTTTCGATAGGCCTCCATCGCCTGGTGGGTAGCCAGAATCATAAAATGGGGCACAAGATAGTGCTGCCCATTGTCACTTCAGATAGGGACATAGCCATCAGAAATATCTGCCTGGCTGAGCTCTTTACTCTAAGCCATGTATTCATTGTTTGAAAAATGCCTGCTTGAAGAATATGACAAGTTGAGTCATAAATAAACTTGATATTGAATCTTAATAATTCCCCTGTGGCTCAAGTGGTTGAGCACACTTATTTGGTTTGTCATGTTATTGCTCACTGTGAGGTCTTCAGTTCAATTCCTGCACTATACAAACTTATTTTGTGAGTACTCTATGAAATTCACCAAGTCCAAAGTCCCTTACTCAGACTCCACATGGCATTGCTTACAAATTACCCTTTGGGGTACCCTATGTGCAGACTCAGCATGGAATCCAAGTAATTCCATGCAGAATGAGTGGACTCAGTACAGAATCTGAGTAATTCCATGTGGAATGAGTGGACTCCATGTGGAATCCAAGTAATTCCACATGGAATGAGCAGAGTCCACATGGAGTCCACAAGGGGTGAGTGTAAATTACAGGGCTGGGAGACAGGTCTGCCTGAAAAACGTTAGGGTGAGTATACATGCTGAGGTCCTGGTCGATATGGTGAGTCCCACTCCTGCTCATCATGTGTATCATGCAGATGGTGCCAATCTGGGCTGCAGTAGGAGGGGCATTCATGAGGTTCTGGTACACAGCATCTTGGCCAAGGCAGCATCGGCCCAAGGATGCCATCAGGGTTAGCTTGCTGGCAATGAGACTTTGAAAAGAAGGAAATTTTACCCCCCCATGTGCCATGTGCACATTGAATTCAACCTTCTTGGAATAGGCCTCCATTGCCTGGTGGGTAGCTGGAATCATAACCATTTAATCAGGGATCAATCACACATTAAAAATGAATAAAAAACATGATTACATCACATCAACCTCCTCAACAAGAGCCAAGCTAGCTTAAGGCTACTTGGCTACCAAATTTCAGCATACTCAAAAAGTGGGGTTTGAGTTTCAAAATGGGAATGCCACTTTGTTTGTATATATTGATCGTATAGGGATCAACAACATGTGATTGTTGATCTTCAGTGTTTCACTCTTTTTCATATCAATATTGACTCTGCTGCCACAGCCGACTCATCATCCATCATGAACATTACACATGACCAAGTGCTCAGCCAGATCAGAGAGATTGAACAAGCCATCCACAATGGACTTCAGGATGGAAGTATCACTGCCATGATGAAGGAAAGAAAATTGGCACTTGTGAGTGGATCAGCATGCTATCAGACCAACTATCCACTTACAAATTGTAGAAAATGTTATTTGGCTGGCAAAGAGAGGTTCTCACAGAAGATATGCAGGCCATCTTCTGGGCCGATGCCTTTTTGTGGGGATTTGTGGTAGCATGGTCAAAGTCAGACAGGACAGGGGACCAGAGGTTTATTGAAGGTCAATGGAGGGCAATAGAGACCTTCAATGAGAAAAAGGGCATCACAGGCACTGCATCCACATCAGCTGCACCAACCAAATTGACAACAGCAGTGGCGATGGGAGCTGGACCAGCAACGGCCACCAGAGTAGCAGCAGCAGTGGGAACAGCATCATCTACCAGAATGGCAGCAGCAGTGGGAACAAAAATGGCAGTGGGAATGGGAACAGCAGTGGCCAAGAAGGCATGAATGGCAGTGGCCAAGAAAGCAGGGACAGCAGCAGCCAAGAAATGAGGAACAGCAGCAGCAAAGGCATGAGGGTGGCAGTGGCAATGCCAACACCAACAAGGATAGAAGTGGCAGCAGCACCAGCCAAGATGTGGGCCCATCCAGAAGCATGGGATCCAGAATTCTGGCCCTAGCCCAGCATCCAATACTGCCAGTCATCACAGTGCCATGCAGGTTGTGAGAGGTGGAGAGTAGCAAGGGATTGGATGAGGATTTGGATGAGGAGATGGAGAAAGATGCCAGTGCCAATTTCAGGATGGAGTAGAAGCAGCACAATGCAGCAAGGGAGGCATGAGGAGCACCCCAGTGAGGGAGTTTGTGAACAACACCATGTGCATGATGTGTTAGCTTAGGTGTCAGTGTTGGGAGCAGGTGAATAGAAAAACTGCATGCTGCTTCTGTGGAAAAGGGAAAGTTTGGTGCGATCCAAAGGACGTGGATCAAGTGCCAAGAATGAAGAAAGCAAAAGGATTGGTGAGATGAAAAGCAAAGAAGGCACAATTTTTCAGTGAAGACAGTGCAGAAGAATCATCTAGGTGGTTCACTGGTGAGTTCTTCCATATCATGACACATAAAACCACTAACTAACATGTATACCCATAGCTGTGGAAGAGGATATTGACATGGCTGATCCTGAGCTTGAGCTGACTGCCCCCCTCGCCCTGATGGCCAACCCCTCCCCCGTTGACTATGCCATCCTCACTGGACATCTATACCAATTGGAGGAAGACATGAACCAGTATTCATGGTGGAATGAATAGTCAGTGCAAGAGTTCCAACTCCATGTACGAGAATTCTGGGATGCATTTCACTTGCCTCAAAACAGGGTGAATGACATTGAAGAATACCTTGGGTTGCAGGCTGGCACACAGCCCAGGATGTTATACAATGGTTACAGGGCTGGGCAGGTGGATCGCCTCAAGAGGACTTCAAGCAGGAGGGCAGAGGTGGATTGGGAAGGAAGGATGGATGCCAAGGAAGTTGATGCTGCTCCCACTCCCGCTCCTGCTCCTGCTCCTGCTCCTGCTCCTGCTCCTGCTCCTGCTCCTGCTCCTGCTTCTGCTTTTGCTCCTGCTCCTGCTCCTGCTCCTGCTCCTGCTCCTGCTCCTGCTTTTGCTCCTGCTCCTGCTCCTGCTCCTGCTCCTGCTCCTGCTCCTTCTCCCACTCCCACTCCTGCTCTTGTTCCTGTTCCTGCTCCCACTTCCACTCCTGATGCTGCTCCCATTCCCACTGCCAAGGACAAAGACAAAGAGATGGCTGAGCCGGATGGTAAAGAGGGCCTGGCCATACCTGAAGAGGTTGCTGGAGAAGGATCCTTGACTGGTGCCCCCCCCATCCATATTATTCCTGCCATGCCACAGGATTCTCAAAAAATTGTACAGCCCACAACACCGATGGCCCCACCACTCCCTCTCCTCTTCCCCCCAACATCGCTCACTGAGCCTGAGCCTGCCACTCTGGCATTGGTAGTCGATGTACTCACCTCACCTTGGCCATCCCCTCCCCCTGCACAGCTGTGCTGATCCCCATGTGGGCTGACCCTGGTCTGTCTGGACTACCAGCCAGAAGTACCACACCTGAGCCTAACCCAAGGAAGAGAGCAGCCACACCTGAGGACAGAGGGGAGACAAAGTGAGGCAGAAAAAATAGATGTTATCTGGCATGTACATAAAAGTGGTTTTAATTTTAATTTTTTCACATTACATAGCAATTTATTTGTAAATCTACTCTGCAAATTTCACTTTTTTAATTCACTGCCTCCTCCTGACAGCCTGGGTTGAAATGGCTTCCTGCTATGCAAAGTTGTCAGCTGTCCTTCGGATAGGTCATGCCCATGCCAAGGCCGATGTATTTTGAGATGATGGTGGAGTCATCTGTTGAAATACATCTGGTGCAGAGGGGATATGGTAGGCACCAGCTGCTACCAATTCTGGTGTTGCCATTGCCAATCCCACTGTTGCCATTGCTGAATATTGGTGTTGTCATTGCTGATCCTAGAGTTGCCATTGCTGATATTGGTATTGCCACTGCCATTGCCGATGCTGCTGCCAATCTTGATGCTGGCCAATTCTGGGAATGTAAATATATTTTGTATGTACTAACATTTTTCATAGTCAGGTGACTACATTGGCTTCATTCAGGGGCTCAGAGAAATCGATGGAAAGAGGAATTTCTACTGGTCACATATGAAATGCATCTAGATCAGCAAATTCTGATTACATCTCCCCTCTGTGACTAAAAAGGGCCTGTATTATGTAAACACAATTCATCTAAACACAATTATCTTAATCACCAATGATGACCAGTAATACTATGTCAAACAAAACTCTCTCAATCTTCAACCCTTTTTCTTTGCAATTGGGCCCAAAATGGCAACTCCAAATCTGGACACAAGAAATCATTTGGTATGCAAAGTCCTGATTCTGTCGAGTTTTGTTGGAGTTAGATGAGGCAAACTTTGTAAAACAACGTTGGATGCAAAAAGTTCTCTATGCTGAGCTTGTATGTTGTGATCTTTCCTAAAGGAAGTAAGTATACATAACTGACAAGTATGACAGATGTATGTCATGTCATGCATTGGCATTGGCACCTCCATCAGCCTTATGATGGAGGTGTCAATCCTTCTTCAGTCCTTGGCCAATAGTCTTGCCAATGTCAATTTGGACCACCTACCCCTCAGATTCCATCCATCTCTCTTGGCCACATTGGATGATGGTGTTGCCAGTGATGGTCCTAGCCATCTGGTGGATTCTTATGTATGTGATTGGTGGAGATGCAATAGTGAACTGGCACCAGGGCAGATGTTTGCCAGTAACACCATGGATAAATGGCTCGATAGCTATTGCCAGTATATCCCTTCCACTGTGATCACTGGCTCACCACCCAACAATAGCCATGCAGCAGACAATGCTGCTGATAGCCAAGCTGACTGCCAATCTTGCATCAACCTGTAGGCTCTCATTGGGGATATGTTTGATGAAGCACATTGGATCCATGACTTCGTAGATGGCTGTGAATTGTCAGCAGAGGCCGCAATGAATGTGAATGTCTGGAAAGCAACAGGGTTTCAATGGCTTCATGAGCTAGCCCTGCTCAAGGAGCTTCAGTCCGAACCATGGAAGTTAACAATGGCAGTGGCAGTGGCATCCACCCATGAACACACTGGGAGACAGTCAAGGCAATTGGTGACAAGAAGACAATCAGAACTGGTATCTGCACATGCACAGGCAGAACTCAAATGACTGCAGGCTCTTTTCCCCTCCTCCCACATGTGGACCAGGGTGTTGACATCACAGGGAGTGATGCTTTGGCATCTAACCCACCACTGAAGACCAAATATCATTCTGGGTATGCTCAGTCTCTAACCGATGGTGCATACAATAAGAATAAGGAGCAGTCGATCACAGCCAGTCTCCCAACCTCTATCTCTGGTGCCTACAGTTTACCACCTGCTGTAACTGGTATCGATGCTGGCTTTGATTTTTCAGATGCTGGATCCGATAATTCATCACATTCCACTGCTGAGCCCAATGCCACTGCTGCTCCCAATGCTGCCCCTGCTGCAGATGCCAATGATAAAGCTGATGATCTTTATGCTGATGCACACACTGCCCTTGCCCAGCCCACTGCCTCTTATGCTGCTATGTTATGGGAAGGGGAGGATGATGCATCAGAAGATGCTGATCAGCCTACCACATTTCAGGCAGCCATGGCTTGGCAGGTTCATCATTCATCATCAGCATCTTCCCACACCAGTTCTCCAACTGGCTTTGATGCTGCCATCTTTTACCTTAAAGATTCTAATTCTCCCTCTTCATCTCCCCCTGCACCTCCCCTTCAACTGCTTTCCCCACTGCCTCATAGGTCACCAATCTGTACACCACATTCTTAATATGTCTAGTTTGGTACAGCAAGAATTGAATAGTGCATTCATTTGTTGCTATAGTACATATATATACATCGAGTCCTCCACTGAACCATGCCTGGGCAACGTTGATCACATAGTTCCCTAATGCTGATGCTGCTGCCTAATGCCGATACCACTGCAGCCCTATTGGGTTGCTGACCAGCATGCCAACCCAATTTTGCAGGCCTGCACACTGCAATACATGAATTATTGCATAAACATGGCTTTTACCAAATTTATCACACACCAATTTGCATGCAGAATCCATGCAGACTACACATAAATTACTACCTAAATGAGATTAATTTCCAATCAGCCATATCTGTAATGCTGATCTTGATCCTGATCCTGGTAAGGCCGCTGCCGCTGCCATCCCCATTGCCATTGCTGCTGCCTGAAACTATTTCATAGGCTACTGATGTCTGTATTAAATGTATTACTCTTTGGTCTAGCAAACATTGTAACAGTGTATTCATTTGTTACTATAGTAGGTACACATATATATATTAGAGCATTTGACAGTGTCCACTGAACCTGTATCATTCGATACACTGTATATGTTTGATCGACCATATCATTTGACACATTGTAGCTTACCTATGTGTCCGATGACTGACAACTGGGTCTGACCAGAAGTCTGGTGTATTCCTGACCAAGTCCCAACCTTGGTAGTATCAATCTTGGACTTTGACAGTTGCCATCAAAGATTTGTGGGGGTGCATACTTAGATAAGTGCACTTTTCCTTTTTCAGATTGCTCTGCCACCTCTATATCATCCTGTGACATCCACTCCACCATCTCCTCCATCTCATTATCTCTATCTTCTATCATCTCTGGTTTTATTTCTGCTTTTCTGGGCTGCAATGCTGCCAACACTGATACTAATTGTGACATTTGCACCATAAGCACATCAATTTTTGCCTCTAGCACTGGCATGGGAACAGAATTAGGACTGGAATTAGAAGTTGAAGGTTCAGACATAACAGTTTGAGCTGTGATGAATCACTTCTTTGGCAGTCTCAAAACTTGTTCTTTGGGACCTCTCCAAACATTTATGTGTCATGTGATTTGGTAGCTTGGGTACCAAACTCAGCAAAACCCATGATTCAGTAACTTGTTAATTGTTCAGTTCGTCAAGCACTTTGGATCAATATCCCTTCTGACAGTGCCTGATCTCAGGGATAGTACTGAATTCAGCTTGTAACTAAAATAGTCATGTGAATAGAGTAAGGTAAATCATGACTAAATCAGATTCAATTGGCTGTCTGGTTGCAGCTGTTCTAATGATGATCACTGCCTTTGCTTTGCCACCAAGTGATCAAATGGTAGTAACAAACTTCTGTTGAGATATAAAGCTGTGCCATACTCAGCAAGCAGAGCATCTAAGATTTAACCAAACTGAAACACAGGCAGAAAATATATATCCATACATCGATCGGGTAATGATGTAATATAAGGTCTCACCTGCCATGCCCACATTCCATTGCATGAATGGTGTTCCTAAACTTCTAAGTCATACTGGTGCATAATAGCCATGTTCAAAGTTGAGCCATGACTTTCACAGTCATGGTTGGGGGTCATTACATAAGCAGAATTTTGAGAGTCCACATGTCACAACTGTTACAATAGATAATCATAGTTACCACTTTTGATAATCTCCTACCACTTGTACTTGGAGCAATGGCAACACCAGAGACTCAAGAACAGGCCATCCATGCCTATCTTCTCCTAATGCTGTCACAGAATATCTTGACACCATACAAAAACATTGAGGAGGCATGTCAACATTTCAATGTGGACTTAAACACTCTTCTTGCTCTACACACAACTCGCTACCTAAATGGCCGAGATCATGAGTTCCCAAGTCAGGACAGATGCATCTTGCATGGGAATATGCTTCTAATCCTGCTGATCATGGTTGGTTTTTTCTCACATGCTTTGTGTCTCTTTACATGTTTTCCAAACTATTCTTTCCCTCATCCAACATCATCCAGTCTTTACCAACCATTCAAATGTTCATCAGGCACCTGCAAAAGTGCAGCTTGCAGTTACACTACATCACATGGGATGGTATGGTAATTCTGCATCTATTCAAGATATTGCATGGACAGCAGGATGCTTGGAAGGCTCTATTGAAAACTATAGTTGATTGCAGGGACATTCTCCTTAGTTTTAGTCATTGATATGGCTTCCTATCGCCCTGTGCACATACTATGGCATTTTTTGCAATTGTGCGCACCTCCTAGATGGCTTCTGCTCACTTTGCACAGCACACTTTTGCATGCCTTTGTGTGCTTTCATGCACCTTCATGTGCTTCTGTGTGCTTCCATGTGCTTTTGCATGCCTTTGACTGCTTAGGTGCACTTTTGTGTACCTTTTACATTTCTACTGCGCCTTTGGATCCCCCATAGCTGCCTTCTGTCATGTGCTCTAAATGCACCCTGTTATGCTTCAAACCACCTCCATGCAACCCCCCCCCCCCATACTCCTTATCTGCCTTTTACAGTTATTGCATGCTCGATGCACTGATAGGTCCACTGTGCACTATAAGGTCTGGAGAAGGATTTAACCATATCGAGACATTATAACACACTCTCCAAATCACTATGAATGCCACAAAATTGATGTCTAATCCTTTTCGAATGATTTCGCACTATTTTGGACAACTTCAAATGACTTTGAATAATTTCGCAACACTTTGAACACTTTTGAACAACTTCGTACTACTTTGAACAATATTGGCCACCATATAGCTGTTTTAAAACACTTTTGATACATGCTGCACATTCGTAGTGAGCCAATTCGCTGCATATCGAACACTACTGGACATGAGGAAAGACTACAAGAGACTTAGAATGTGATAAGTGCATCTTTATATTTCAATGATATATTAAAGCAAAGATAAGTACTTTTACTATATGGGAACACCACACATTTCAATTATTTATCATTTTTCATTTGTTTCATGATCTACAGAGTCCTCATTGTTTGATATATTGCCTCATGTTTTACACATGTTATTATTTCCTTTTTAGTACTATCTCTTCAAATTGTATATAGACTTGTACTATTTACTTAGAAGGGGAGGCAGAGCAACAAGGAACAGAGAACAAGTTACCCTCTCACTCATTGTCTGATTTAAGAACCATTCTCTTGAGTTTTAGCTCACATCATATCTCTAAGTTCTGCAAAATATCACGAACTTCTTCGAAACTATCATATTTGCTCCTTGTTTTATCACACATCGCCTATCACCTCTTGCCAAACACTCCTTATTTGCTATATTCACTTTTTGACATACCTTGACATTAGTCTGATGATAGGTCCACTGCACACTATAAGGTCTGGAGAAGATTCCCACTCATATCAACACATTATGACACACACTCCGAATCACTATGAACATCACGAAATCAACTTCGAACTATGTCACACTATTTTGGACAACTTCAAACTATTTCAAACTATTTTGCGACATTTTGCAACATTTCGAAATGACTTCACAGCATTTCAAATGACATCGACCACCATATAGTTGTTTTAAAACACTTTTGATACACACTGCACATCTGGAACAAACCATTTAGTCACATATTGAGCACTACCAGACATGAGGAGAGACTATGAGAGACTTAGGATGTGATAAGTGCATTTTTATGTTTCATTGATATATTAAAGCAAAAGATAAGTACTTTTACTATATGGGAACACCATACATTTCATTATCTGTAATGCCGCAATTGCAGCACCTGTTCCTATATTTCTGCAGAATCCATTTGAACAATACCTCACCCATCTTCAGCCTGGCAAAATCGAGAATCCCAATGTTTTGAAGGTTGCAAAAGAGTTGCATGTGCTCTGCTCCATTGATTTATTGATCAACAACCAAGAATACTTCAAAGCTATCTTAGATCTGGGTTCACAAATTATTGCAATGTCAGAAGTGGTCTGCCATTGTCTTGGACTTCAGTACGACCCACGCATTCATTTATACATGCAATCAGCCAATAGAGAGGTAGATGAATCACTTGGGCTTGCATGCAATGTCTCCGCATGCATTGGAGATATCATTGTCTATGTGCAAGTGCACATTATCTGTTCGCCCACTTCCGATATTCTGTTAGGGTGCCCGTTTGATGTGTTAATGCATTCAATTGTGTGCAATTTTGTAGATGAAGTGCAAATGATTACTACATATTTGTGATCCAAACACAGGTGCCATCTCCACCATTCCAACAAAGCCTAGGGGAAAGCTGTGCCACTTCTTACCAGCTGCAGCAACACCACACTTCACTATTCAGAATAACCCACGAAGAAATTTTTGCCAGGCTTCGAGGAATTGATCGCAGACCAAGGAGAAGCCACCACTATCATGACATTCAACTCTGATACCCAATCTTGTGACATTTCTGCATTTGCACTTATTCCATTTTCCGCTTCCATTCCATTGACTTCTATTATCTCTCAACTCTCTCTATCCCAGTGTACCAATAGTCATGTGCAGGCACTCTTAAATTCGATTGACTCTGTGGTGCTTATTCCAGCCACATTTCTGAAAAGCACACATGCGTGCACAACTTTCATCAATTTAGTGGTGCATGCACTGCAAAAGTGTGTAGTAACCAAGAAGAAGTATAAACTGGTTGCTAGAAAGGTCAAACTAGTTATCGTGCCCATCCCAAACGAATTCTGCATCGAGCGCAACATTATAGGCGATCCACTGATAGGTCCACCGCGCACTCTAAGGTCTGGAGAAAGTTTCCAATTGTATTGACACACTATGACAGACCCTCTGAACTGCTATGAACACTATGAAATCGACTTTGAACTCCTTTCGATTCATTTTGCACTACTTCGAATGACCTCGAACTTACTTCGAATGACCTCGAACTTACTTCGAATGACCTCGAACTTACTTCGAATGACCTCGAACTTACTTCGAATGACCTCGAACTTACTTTGAATGACTTTGAACGCCTTTGAACAATTTCGCGACACTTCAAACAACTTAGTACTACTTCGAATAACATTGGCTGCCACATAGCTGTTCCTAGCACCCTTTTGATATACACTGCACAACTGGAACTGGAATAAGCCATTTTGTCGCATATTGAGTGCCACTGGACACAAGGAGAATGCAATAAGTGTGGTTTTTATGTTTTATGATATATTAAATTAATAGGACAAGAACTCTTATTAAACTGGGACAATGTATGTTTCAATTATTGTCATTTCTCATTTGTTTTTACAATTTACAAAGTCCTTTATTGTTGTGTATATTGCCCCTTGTTCTTTTTATGTTATATTTCCTTTTTTGGCACTATCTCTTCAAAATGTATATAGACTTGTACTAGCTACTTGGAACAACAGAGAATCAGTTACCCTCTCCATTACAGTCAGATTTAAGAGCAGTTCTCTTGAGCCTTACCTTGCATTGTATCTCTGAGGTTCTGCGAAATATCGCGAACTTCCTTGAACTTTTGTATTTATTCTCAACTCATCATTGCCTATCACCACTCAAAAACCCACTTTTTAATTGCTATATTCATTTGTCGAACATATCTCAACACCAGTTGGACACCTTCAAATCTCCTCAAACTCACCCGAACAACTTTGAACCCATTTGAATCTATTTCAAACTACTTCACACATCTTCGAACCAATTTCAAACTATTTCGAACATCTTCATATGCTTTTAAAAGACCATTTGTCACATCCTTTGCCATTTCGCATTACTAAAAACAATGTTCTGGTATTAGCAGTGATATTTAGTACTGACTCGCATTCTTCCTCTAGCCTGAGTTATACTTCATAAGCCTTTAACAGGTTTTTGTTAGGTTTCCAGGTCGAGTATCATCATTTTGGAGCCCACCACAAGGGGTTTCTAAATCATTTCATTGCCTAATCCACCTCGAATCTCTCGGCTTATGCTAACACAAGCTCGAAACCTTAGAATCGAGACTCGCTAGGCCTTCAAATCTCTTGAACAATCAGGGGATATTTTAATTCCTGTCTCTGACGCCGAATCTACACATCGTCATCTGTTTCCTTCACCTATTTCCTCGTCTACAACCTCATCTTCCTTTTCTTTCTCATCATCTACTACATCATTCATTATTCCAGCCACTTTGACATATCTACCGTCCTTTGCTCAAGTTCTAACTCCTCAAATCAGTACATCTATGGCCACCCAAGCAACAATGCCAGCTCGTGGACATTCCACAGCACCTAAATTCAACCCTACTCAACCTTGAGAGCTATGTCAATACTTTAATGAGCTCAAATACTCTTCATCGACTGTAATGTTACAGATCCCGAACTTATGAAGAAGCACGCCTGTTGATATGTCGATATTGATATGTCTGAACTCTGGGAATCAATTCCCGAATACAAAACTGGCACTTCATTTCATGATTTTCATGTTGCAATCCACAGACTATATCCTGGTTCCAAAGACAATCGAAAATGGTCAATTTCAGACATGGACAAACTCATTGGCGAACAACTTCGGATGGGTATCTTCAACGCAAGCAATTTAGGATTATATTACAGGTCATTCTACAACATTATGAAGTTCCTACTCTCTAAAGGCTGAATTTCAAAGGCAGAACAAAGTAGAGTGTTTATTTGAGGTTTTCAGCTGGGTTTATGGTCATGAATTGCATGACAACTCAAACTTAAATTTTCTGACCACTATCCGGATGATGCCTACCCACTTGACGACATTCATGCAGCAGCGAAATTTGTTTTAGCAGGGTCAATTAGCTCGAATTTGGCATCGTTACAGTCTTCAGACACTTTGGCATCAACTTCGACATCTTTGACACAGATTAAATTGGAAGACCTATCAGCGATTTCCAAAAAATTCACAACCACACTTGTCACAGCTCTAGCAGGTTTGAAACCCACTAATACTTCTCAAACTAACAGTGGATTTCGCACGGACCAGCTTGAAAATTTAGTTTGTGTCTTTTGTGGACTTACCAGTCATTTCATTAATGACTGCTTGGTTTGCCAGTCCTATATCAATGAAGGAAAGTGTAAAAAGAACAACAAAGGAAAAATTGTCCTTCCAAACAGATGGTTCACCCCTCAAAACATTCCTGGTTGCTTTATCAAAGATGGAATCAACGAATGGACTCGACAAAATCCTTTGACTACAACTGCGTCATCACTCATGTACAACATCGCATCCTCAATGGCTACTTTGACATCACCTAGAGGCATCTACCAGGTTTCCAAACAATCCATGACACCCAAAGATCGCATTGCAAAGCTCAAACAAGAAATATATGCTTTGCGAAGTGGTAGGGCCTTTGCTAAAACTAATTCAAGCATACCAACAGTCCTTGTCTCCCTAAACACTGCGGCAGTCAAACGATCAACTCCACAAGTACCTGTGTCATCCATCTCATCTATGGCAACAAACCTACCAACCTCAACTTCAGCATCATCTTCGACTTTGGAAACAACTTTGCAGCCGGTTATTCATCCTTATGCCACTGCAAAAGAAAATTTGTACCTACCACCACACGAATGAAACTTTGGATCAACTGTGAAAGGTAGAGCCAAAGATGGTCCTTCGCACCATACCCAAGCCCCAATTCAGAAGGATAAAATCACAGAAGATGTTTTCGCTCGTTCGATGAAAATGCCGATTATCACACTAACACCTGAGGAATTGTTGTCTCTATCGCCCGAAGTTCATACAAAATGGAAGGAACAGGTCACTCCATGTCAAATTTAGCAGTCTGAAGGAAATAATGCCATGAATCTGCTTAATGATGAGATTTTTGTGATTGATGATCCATTCGAAACTTATATTAACAGTCTTCGACCTGGTGATATTCCAGAACCCTTCATCACTGCGAAGAAATCCCATTCGATTAGGTCGATTATTATAAATGTCAATGGAAGAAATCCAGTCGAAAGTATCATAGACCCCAGCTCTTCGATTATTGCAATGTCCGAAGAAATTTGCCATGAACTTGGCCTCGCATACAATTCTTCAATCCACATCCCACTCCAATCGGCTAATGGAGGCATTGACAAAAGTTTGGGTTTAGCACGAAATGTGCCTTGAGAAGTGGGGAGTATCATGCTATTCATGCAAATTCACACAATTCATGCAAATTCACATAATTCGCGACCCAGCCTATGATATCTTATTTGGTCAACCATTCAATGTGCTCACCAAAAGCACTGTTAAAAACTACAGGAATGAAGCTCAGACAATCACGATATATGATCCTAATTTGACACGATCGTGCGCAATCCCCACGATTCCCCATTCTAATCACCATCGAAAGGATTTTCACAACTAGAGGACAAAATTTCGGACATTGACCAGTGCACTTTTATTATCTCATTTGATCCCTCTAATTTATCTATCACTATCGAATGTACTGTAAATATTTTCGATATGGAGTCCTCAAACTCCTCAAAATCCGTTTCTTATTCTTTGATCCTTGCAAATTTATATTTAACAGCTAGTCATCAATACAAAACATATTTATCGACCTCGATACCAGCGTCTACACCTTTTACGCCTATTATCGACTCCTCATATCCGAATTTTGTGGTGTCAAAAAAGAAATACAAACCTGTTGCACAAAAAATTTGCCCAGTTATTACTGAGCTACCCGACCAATTTTGCATTATTCGAACAATTACTGGCGACCCTCTCAAAAACATGCCAAAATTAATCCTCACCCACCATCATTCATCCCCACTTCACGATATTCACTCGAACGTAAAGCTATCATTGACAAGAATCATCCTGGCAGTTTTCTATGGCCAGAGGAACGAAATCTTATGCACAATTTTATTTGAAATCAGGAAACAGCTTTTGCATGGACAGAACAAGAGCGAGGAAGTTTTCGCTCTGACTTTTTTCCTCCTATAGAGTTTCCTGTCGTTCCTCACACTCCATGGGTAGAGCAAAACATTCCCATACCTCCAGGTTTGTACAAACAGATATGTGAAATGCTGAAAAAGAAGATAGAGGCAGGAGTATACAAACCATCAAACTCTTTGTACCGATCATGATGGTTTTGCATTGCAAAAAAGGATGCAAAATCACTTCAAATTATCCACAGTCTTGAACCACTTAACCAAGTAATGATCCAGCACTCAGGCATCGTACCGATACCCAAACATTTAGCAGAACAATTCAGGGGACGATCATGTGGAGGGATGTTGGATCTTTATGTGGCATTCAACGAAAGGAAAGTCACAGAATCATCTCGTGATCTGACAATGTTTCAGACACTGTTTGGAGCACTTCGCATTGTTACCCTACCCATGGGTTGGACAAATTCTGTCCCTATCTTACATGACGATGTGACATTTATTCAACAGCCTGAAATTCCTCATATCACCATCCCTTACATCGATGACACACCAGTTAAGGGTCTGAAATCGGAATATAGAATGATCGGTGGATCCTATGAAATGATTCCCAAGAAGGAACATTTTCAGGTCTGAAACTCTATCTTTGCATTCCTGAATTAGGGCATCGATGCAATATCAAAGGTCGTATGGCTGACCCTACTCAAATCGCAGCTGTTAGCAAGTGGGGACCATGTCGAAGCCACACTGAAGTCAAAGTGTTTCTAGGAACCATTGGAGTTTGTCGTATCTTTATCCAAAATTTCGCTCAATGAGCTGCAGCACTGATCCAACTCACTCGAAAAGATGTTCCTTTCAAATTTGGATCTACAGAACAAATAGCAGCCCAAGAAGAATTGAAAGCAGCTCTAATCAATTCCCCAGCAATTCGAGCTATTGATTACTCATCTTCAGCCCTGGTTATCCTATCAGTCAACACTTGGAACATCACTATTGGTTTCTTTCTCATCCAATGCGATCCCAAAAACTCTCAAAAATGATATTATAGTCGATTCGGATTAATTATGCTTAACAACCACAAATCCTGATTTTCACAGCCAAAACTCGAACTTTACAGTCTATATCGCACTCTCAGAGCACTATGATTGTACCTAATAGGAGTTCGAAGGCTTATAGTCAAAGTCGATGCACAATATATCAAAGGCATGCTTTCGAATCCTGATATTGCACCTAGCACTAGTGTCAATCAATGGATTGTATCCATCCTAACTTTTCACTTTACATTAGTCCACATCACAGGAACACACCATGGTCCTGATGGACTTTTGAGATGCCCCCCACAAGATGAAGATGTTCAGCTCGACAACAAAGATAATTTCGGAGACTGGATCGACTCCTTCATGGTTTCGTACATCAAATAAATCCTATTACAACCTGACCATTTACTTCACATCGAATTTTGACCCTCTCCCTCTCCTCGAATTTTAGTAAGGGGGAGGATCTCACCTATAATGATGTCCCACAAATGAAGAATGCAGAAATAAATGATGAAAGATTACTTTGCATTCAAAAATGGTTACATGACTTGGTGTGACCCCCTGATCCATCAGATGCAGAATACTCTACCTTTATTCGATATTGCACTGAATTTTTAGACTGGGGCAAACTATGGAGAAAAGACTCCCATGGAGCTCACAAAATCATTGCACATCCAGAACATCATCTCAAAATCATTCATGCAGCTCATGATGAAATTGGACACAAAATGGTTTTCGCTACTAAATCAGTTATCGCCCTTCGATTTTGGTGGCCAAACATCAAAGCTGACATCACATGGTATATTTGAACCTGCTACTTATGCCAAATTCGACAGATGCAAAATGTTCTAATTCCACCCACAGTCGCCACTCCAGCACCCCTTTTCAGCAAAGTCTATATTGACACGATGCAAATGCCACCTTCAAATGGATTTAAATACATTGTACAAGGTCGATGCTCACTAATGACCTATCCAGAATGGTGAAAACTTCGACTGGAAAATGCCACATCTCTGGGTGATTGGATCTTTGAAGACATTATTTGTCGATGGGGCTTGCTATACGAAATTATAATCGACAATGGCGCCATGTTTATCGCAGCTATGGAGTATCTTGCCAAACAATATCACATTAACCATATTCAAATTAGGGGTTATAATTTGCATGCCACTGGACTCGTCGAACGAGCCCACTTTGATGTTCAACAATCTCTATTCAAAGCTGTCAATGGAGATCAAGTGAAATGGTCAGCAGGGGCGCACTCAGTATTTTGGACAGAACAAGTCATGGTTCGTAAATGCATGGGTTGTTCTCCTTACTTTGCAGTTACAGGAGCACATCCTCTAATACCCCTGGACATCTCTGAGGCAACATGCTTACAACCGCCACCCAATTCAATCTTATCGACAACAGATCTCATAGCTCAACGAGCCATAGCATTACAAAAATGATCGAATGACCTTGAAGTGTTATATTCGAAGGTCTATGCATCTCAAAATTGAAGCTGCGAAATGCTTCGAACTTGCTCACAAACATATGATGCATGACTACAACTTTGCAAAAGGAGACTTAGTGCTACTTCAAAACATGCAAATCAAGAAGTCCCTCAATCGCAAGATGAAACCACGATATGTTAGCCCTCTTATCATTATCGAATGAAACTATGGAGGGGCTTATATTCTCTGCGAACTCAACAGGTCAGTACTACATAGACCTATTGCCGCATTTTGTCTGCTACCATACCTTGCTCAAAAATCAATTTCCCTTCCACTGAATTTCCTCGATATTGACTCCGAGTGCCTCGAAGCACTTCGAACAACCTCGAATTTTGATGAAGATACCTTCAAAGATTTTCAGGATGTTGAAAATGAATAACTATCCTTCCTTTTCTTTTTCGCAATTACTTACAAAGATTTCAATTGCCTCTAGTGTATGATACAAGTCATGATATTGCATCATAGCATGGTCATGCAAACTCCAAAGGGTTTTTCAGCTATGATGAACTACTGAGCCTTTCTCTAAAAATCATTTTTTTTTTCCTTTTTTTGTTGGTTATATCTTTATTTCTTCATTCACCTTACTTTCCAAAGACACTTAAAGATAATTTGAAATAGAGCAACAGAAACAAAAAGTCCTACTCTTCCAACATCTCCTCCAATGCCTCTACCTCCCTCCCCAATACCTCCATCTCAACTTTTTTTTGCGCCAATTTTGCAGCAATCAAGCTACAGCACACAACCCATGCATTACCAACCCCTTCGACTCCTTCGACAATTTGTACCTCTTTCGCCTTGCCCTTCGACGATTGCTTTTTCTGTTTCGATTTGGGTGTCAATGGGTTGGATGGCCCTGCAACTTGCTCGCCATCTTCGAAGGGGCCCACGACCCAAACTTCATGCACTAAAAAGTTCAAAAACCAGTTAGTAAGCTCTTCGAAACAATCTCAAATATTTTTCCTTCCTTGTCTGGGGTGCAAATCTCATTTCATGCTTACAAACTTCTTTGCTTTGCCTTTTTGAAGGCCTTGCCTTGACAACCCCACCCAGTAACAGTCTTGCACCTCCCGGGTGCACTTTGAATAATTTGTGGCACCCTCTCTAACAACACACTGCAGCTGGGACTTAAACCCAGCACACCAATCACACTATGAAAGTATTTAGCAGTGTGAAAAATTTTCGAACATAAAAGAAAGTACTTACTGGACCTTCAAAATTGAGCAACTCACTCATTTTGACTGGTGCCCACTTTGCAGCCTCTACCCCCATGACCTCCTCTTCCTCACCATCTTCGCTCTCGACCTTGACCACCTTTCACTTTGCCACCCTCACCACGGGCAGCTCATCTTTGTCCTCATTTTCATCATCCTTGCCTCCCTCTGCCCTTTCAATTGCCTTTAATTCCTGAAGCCTTAAACTTTGCACTCTGCCTTTTCAAGTCCTCCTTCGAAATTGTTTTCGAGCATCTGCCAATGCTCACCTCCGCCCCTCAATATTCGCCCACTTCACTTGCTCCTCCTCCTCTCAAACATGTTTTGCTTCTTCCTCCCTTTTTTCCCATGCAATCTCTTCCGCTAAATCTACAAATAACAGCTCTCCTCCCCATGAAAGCCATTCACCTCATGCCATCGGTTTATAAACCTCAAAAACCTCATTAACGACCTTTTGAATGGCCACGTCCTGTTCTTCGCCAAGATCTTCCACAAGTTCATCATACTCCACCTATGAAATGTGAATTTAGAACACATGGAACAAAATAAAGACGAAACATACCATTTTCGCACAAAAACCCTTCTCCCACAGCTCAAAATCCGAGTCCTCAGTGACACCATGCTCAGGCATTGATTTTGCATATTCGACTATTTCGGTGTTGAGCTCAATGAGGAGAGACATTATAGGAGCTGGAGTTGATGAATGTAGGAGGTGACATGGAAGAACAAACAGTATTTTGAACCTCGCTAATTTCCTCACCCAGATCGCGCATTTCATATGTGACTTCGATCAGCTAACTGGGACAGTTAGAATTTAAGTAAGGGGGAGGATGATAGGTCCACCATGCACTATAAGGTCTGGAGAAAGTTTCCAATCATATTGACACACTATGACAGACCCTCTGAACTGCTATGAACACTACGAAATTGACTTCGAACTCCTTTCAATTCATTTTGCACTACTTCAAACGACCTCGAACTTACTTTGAATGACTTTGAATGACTTTGAATGACTTTAAATGACTTTGAATGACTTCAAACAATTTCGCGACACTTCAAACAACTTAGTACTACTTTGAATAACATCAACCACCACATAGCTGTTCCTAACACCCTTTTGATATACACTGCACAACCAAAACCAGAATAAGCCATTTTGTCGCATATTGAGTGCCACTGGACACAAGGAGAGATGACAAGAGACCCAGATTGCGATAAGGGCAGTTTTTATGTTTTATGATATATTAAATTAATAGGACAAGAACTCTTATTAAACTGGGACAATGTACATTTCAATTATTGTCATTTCTTATTTGTTTTTACAATTTACAACGTCCTTTATTGTTGCGTATATTGCCCCTTGTTCTCCATATGTTATATTTCCTTTTTTAGCACTATCTCTTCAAAATATATATAGACTTGTACTAGCTACTTGGAACAACAGAAAATCAGTTACCCTCTCCACTACAGTCAGATTTAAGAGCAGTTCTCTTGAGTCTTACCTCACATTGTATCTCTGAGGTTCTGCGAAATATTGTGAACTTCCTCGAACTTTCGTATTCATTCTCAACTCGTCATTGCCTATCACCACTCAAAAACCCACTTCTTAATTGCTATAGAACATATCTCAACACCAGTCGGACACCTTTGAATCTCCTCGAACTCATCTGAACAACTTTGAACCCATTTGAATCTATTTCAAACTACTTTGCATGTCTTCAAACCAATTTTGAATTATTTCGAACATGTTCATATGCTTTTAAAAGACCATTCATCACATCCTTTGCCATTTCACATTACTAAAAACAATGTTCTGGTATTAGTGGTGATATTTAGTACTGACTTGCATTCTTTCTCTAGCCTGAGTTATACTTCATAAGCTCTCAACAGGTTTTTGCTAGGTTTCCAGGTCGAGTATCATCACTGCTAGCAGCACTTCCTGCACTTTTACCAAACCCGCCACTGTTTACCCTGACCAGGCACTATACTGAAGAGTGCATGCAAGCGCTCCAAAAGTGCCACACTGATTTCTTGCTACCAGAGGAGATGAAGGTTTTACACCATTTGATGTCTTTGCAGAATGAAGCCTTTGCATGGAGCGATGAGGAGTGTGGCAGCTTCAAGACCACGTTCTTTTGCCCAGTAGAAATCCTGGTTATTCTGCACATGCCTTGGATAGAGCACAACATCCCCATTCTGCCAGGCATATATGAAGAAGTTGGCGCTATTATCCCGAAGAAGATAGACTCAGGCATTTACGAGCGCTCAAACTTGGCATATAGATCACAGTGGTTCTGCATGCTCAAGAAAGATGGAAAAGTGCTGTGCATCATACATAGCCTCAAACTGCTTAATCACATTACCATTAAACACTCTGGCATCACCCCTACACCTGAGCACCTTGCAGAGCAGTTTGTGGGGCATGCATGTGGCACCATCCTCGATCTATATGTGGGATATGATGAGCACTTAATCAAGGAATTGTTGCATGACCTTGCAACATTCCAGATGCCTTATGGTGCAATGTGCCTCATTACATTGCCAATGGGTTGGACAAACTCAGTACCAATCTTCCACGATGATGTGTGCTATATTCTGCAGCCAGAGATACCAGACTACACTATTCCATATATCGATAATGTTCCAGTCAAGGGACCTTTGAAGTGCTACATTTCACTGGATGGCTCGTGCAAAGCGCTCACTGCAAACCCTGGCATTAGGCACTTTGTGTGGGAGCACTTCCAGAACATGAACCGCATTGTGCAGCAGCACTTTCTCTGGGACAAAATCCACATTGTGCACTGAGAACTTCATCATTCTTGGCCATTATTGTGCACCAGAAGGTAGAAAACCTGAACATGACAATGTAGACATTATCTGCAATTGGGGCACATGCCACACACTGTCAGAAGTGCATGCATTCTTGGGGACAGTTGGTTTAATGTGCATTTATATCCACAATTATGCACATTGTGTTAATGTGATCACAAAGCTTACATGCAAGGATGCTCAGTTTGAATGGGGCCCAGAGCAGATAGCAGTGCAAAACGATATCAAACAAGCAGTACTAGATTGCCCTGCACTAAAACCAATCAATTATTCCTCAGAATTCCCCATTATCCTTGTGGTCAACAGTTCCCAGATAGCGGTCAGCTTCTACCTTTGCCAGCAAAAATGCACAAATGCAAAAACATGCATTTACAATTGGTTCAGCTCAATTACGTTCAATGACAGAGAAGCACACTTTTTGCAACTGAAGGTAGAGATGTATGGGCTTTATCGTGCACTGCACAGTTTGCGCCTTTATATTATAGGTGTGCACAACTTAATTGTTGAGACTGACATGCACTATATCAAGGGCATGCTACAAAACCCCGATATCTGACCATCCACCAGCATTAACCAGTGGATAGTCTCAATCCTTACATTCCACTTTACACTTGTACATGTTAGGGGAGTGGTGCATGGTCCAGATGGGCTTTTGCATCGGCCGAAGCAGCCAGAAGACTTAGAAGGAGAAGAAGATGAAGAGTTTGAGAATTGGATTGATGTGCTACATGACTTTATGCATGCGATACATCCTGTTTCACAGTCCTTTGATGTGCAAGCACTCGTGCTAATGCAGCCAGAGCCAAGTGCAACTGCACAAAATGCATGCAATCCTGCACTTATTTATGATGATGACTATAGCCAAGTTCTGAGAAGCGCAGCAGCAGATGAAGAGGATGAGAAATTAGATTTGGTGTGGATTTGGATGGATACCCTAATGTGCCCTAGTGATTTCATGAATTCCGAGTACAGTGCGCTCATGCGCTACACTGATGGTACTCAACCTGGAAACCCAAACAAAACCTACTAAATGGCTTCAGATGGTATAACACAAGTCAGAGGAAGGGTGTGAGTTGGTACTAAATATCACCGCTGAGACCAAAACATTGTGTTTAGTGATGCAAAATAATAAGGGATAATGCGGATAGTCTGTAAGTACATACAAAGTTGTTCGAATGAGTTCGAAATTGGTTTGAAGATGTGCAAAATAGTTCAAATACGTTTGAAGATGTGCGAAGTAGTTCAAATGAGTTCAAAGAGGTTCGAGGTATATCAAGGAACAAGTTTAGCGAATGTGAAGTGTTTTTTGAATGGCGATAGGCGATGGGTGATGAGTTGAGAGACTAATATGAAAGTTTGAAGAAGTTCATGATATTTCACAGAACTTAGTGATATGATGCAATGATGATACTCAACCCAGAAACCCAAACAAAACCTACTAAATGGCTTCAGATGGTATAACACGAGTCAGAGGAAGGGTGCGAGTTGGTACTAAATATCACCGCTGAGACTGAAATGTTGTGTTTAGTAGTGCAAAATGGTAAGGGCTGTGGCGAATAGTCTTTAAAGCCATGCAAAGATGTTTGAAAGAGGTCGAAATAGGTTCAAATATGTGCAAAAGGGTTCAAAAAAGGTTTGAAGAGGTTCAAAGTTGTGTGAAGTAGTTTCGAGGAATGTCGAAGTGGTTTGAAGTAATTCGAGTTATATCGAAAAGTGAGTTTAGCAAATGTGAAGTGTTGTTCGAATGGCACAATCACTTATTCTCACAACACCATCAACCACAGCTGCACCAAACACATTGACATCCAACACCATTTCATATGTGAGAAACTCATCTCCAATGAGATACACATTCAGTACTGCACAATGGATGACAACTTAGCTGATTTGCTTACCAAAACATTACCAAAGCCAAAACACAATGACCTTGTTAATCACTTAGGGATGGCATAGGTGTCAAGGGGGAGTGTTGAAATCAGGCAGTGGTATGTGCATTAGGGGACACCAACACCAACACCAAACAGCTGTGGTGTATAGCCACAGTCATAAGTAACATTGCCTTGTTGTTTTAGACTTAATGACATAGTGTCCCACACTAGTATAAATATTCATTGTAAATAGTTTATTAAACTTAACAAAGTGTTCTATACTGATGGACGATAAAATGAGGAGCGAATACGATAGTTTCAGAGAAGTTCGCAATATTTCGCAGAACTTAGAGATATGATGCGAGCTAAGACTCAAGAGAATGACTTCTTAAATCTGACAATAGTGAGAGGGTAACTTGTGCTGTGTTCCCCATTCCTTGCTCTCTGTTCTAACTAACTAATACAAGTCTATATACAAAATAAAGAAGAGAGAGTACTAAAAAGGAAATGAGAACATGTGTAAAACATGAGGCAAATATATCAAACAATGAGGACTTGTAGATCATGAAACAAATGAAAAATGATAAATGATGAAATATTGATAGGTCCACTGTGCACTTTAAGGTCTGGAAAAGGATCCCACTTGTATCGAAACATTACAAGATGCACTCCTAATCACTACGAATGCCACAAAATTAACTTCGAATCATTTTCACATTATTTCACATTATTTCAGATGACTTCGAACTACTTCGAACCATTTCATGACATTTCGAATGACTTTGCTGTACTTTGAACAACTTCGGCAGCCATATAGCTGTGTTGAAACACTTTCGATACATGCTGCACATCCGGAACAAGCTATTCCATTGCATATCGAGCATTACTGGACACAAGGAGAGAGTACAAGAGAGTTAGAATGCAATAAGTGCATTTTTGTGTTTCTTTGATATATTGAAGCACAGGATAAGTACTTTTACTATATGGGAACACTGTATGTTTCATCATTTATCACTTCTCATTTATTTTTGATCTACAAAGTCCTCATTGTATGATATATTTGCCTCATGTTTTACACATGTTCTTATTTCCTTTTTAGTACTATCTCTTCATTTTGTATATAGACTTGTATTAGTTAGTTAGAACAGAATAATAGAACAATGGGAAACAGCACAAGTTACCCTCTCACTATCGTCAGATTTAAGAATCGTTCTCTTTAGTCTTATCTTGGCATCACATCTCTAAGTTCTGCAAAATATCACGAACTGTTTCAAAACTATCATATTGGCTCTCCGTTTTATCACCCATCGCCTACCGCCATTGGACAAACACTTCACATTCGTTAAACTTGCTCTTCGATATACCTCGAACCTCTTCGAACTTATTCGAACTTCTTCGGACTACTTCACACGACTTCGAACCTCTTCGAACCTATTTCGAACTACTTCGCATGACTTCGAACTACTTCGCATGACTTCGAACCGATTTTGAACTATTTCAAACACCTTCATATGCCTATACAGACTATTTGCCACAGCCCTTATTATTTTGCATCACTAAACATTACGCTCCGGTCTCAGTGGTGATATTTAGTACCACCTTGCACCCTTCCTCTGACTTGTGTTATACCATCTGAAGCCATTTATCAGGTTTTGTTTGGGTTTCTGGGTTGAGTATCATCAATGTATAGTGTTCCCATATAGTAAAAGTACTTATCTTGTGCTTCAATATATCAATGAAACATAAAAATGCACTTATCATATTCTAAGTCTTTTGTAATCTCTCCTCGTGTCCAGTAGTGCTCAATATGCAGCGAATTGGCTTGTTCCGAATGTGCTGCGTTTATCGAAAGTGTTTTGAAAGAGCTATATGGTGGCCAATATTGTTTGAAATGCTGCGAAGTCATTCAAAGTGTTGCAAAATAGTTTGAAAGCATTCAAAATGTCTTGAAGTCATCCGAAATAGTGCAAAATAGTGTGAAATAATTCAAAATCAATTTCGTGGTATTCGTAGCAGTTCAAAATGTGTGTCATAAAGTGTCGATATGAGTGGGGATTTTCTCCAGACCTTATAATGCATAGTGGACCTATCAGCAAAGATAAGACCCAAGAGACCAGCTCTTAAGTCAGACGATAAGTGATTGTTTTAAGTAACTAGTACAGGTCTACATACATTTTAAAGAGGTAAGTACTAAAAAGGAAATATAACAGGTGTAGAACACAAGGCAGTATGCACAGCAATAAAGGTATTGTAAAACATAAAAACAAATGAGAAATGATGATAATTGAAATGTTCAGTGTCGCCATATAGTAAGAGTACTTCTCTTGCTGTTTCAATAGATTGTTGAAACCCCAAAACCACCATTATCATACTCTAATTCTTTTATCGTCTCTCCTTGCATCTGGAAGTGTTTGATAAGGGATGCAGTGGCTCATGCTGAATGTTTTGTGTGTGTCAAAAGGGTTTTATAATATCCCTATGGCAGCCTATGTTGTTCAAAATGCTGCAAAGTTGTTTGAAGTGTCGCAAAATTGTTCGAAGTCATTCAAAGTCATTCAAAATAGTGCGAAATAGTTTGAAAAGTGTTTGAAGTTGATTTTGTGGCATTCATAGTGATTTGGAGTGCATGTTGTAATGTGTAGGTATGATTAGATTCTTCTCCAGACCTTATAGCACACAGTGGACCTATCAATGCGAGCACCTTTTTCAAAGACAAGATGTGCTTATGGAAGTGCAATGTGCATGGTGCTCACCAGCTTGTTATTTGGCAGTCTAGACGTGTACCAATATTGCACACCATTCATGACAACATTGGACACAAGCACTTTTATGTGATGTGCTGATGATACTCGATCTGGAAACTTAACAAAAACCTGTTAAAAGGCTTAAGACGTATAACACAGGCTAGAGGAAGGGTGCGAGTTGGTACTAAATGTCACTGCTGATACCCAAATGTTGTGTTTAGTGATGCAAAATGGTAAGGGCTGTGGCGAATAGTCTTTATAGGTGTATGAAGGTGTTTGAAAGAGTTTGAAATAGGTTTGAAGATGTGAAAAATAGTTCAAAGTAGGCTCAAAGAAGTTTGAAGAGGTTCTAAGTGAGTTTGAAGAAGTTTGTGGATGTTGGACTAATGTCAAGGTATGTCGAAAAGTGAATATAACAAATAAGGAGTGTTTGTTGAGAGGCGATAGGCAATATGCGATAAAATGAGGAGCAAATACAATAGTTTTGAGGAAGTTCATAATATTTCACAGAACTTAGAGATTTGATGCAAAGATAAGACTCAAGAAAATGACTCTTAAATCTGACGATAGTGAGAGGATAACTTATTCTGTGTTCCCCATCACTTTTCTTCTTATTCTAAGTAACTAATACAAGTCTATATACAAATTGAAGAAATAGTACTAAAAAGGAAATAATAACAAGTGTAGAACACAAGGCAATATGCACAGCAATAAAGGTATTGTAAAACATAAAACAAATGAAAAATGATACTAAGTGAAACATACATTGTCCCAGTATAGTAAGAGTTTTTGTTCTATTGCTTTAATATATCAATGAAACATAAAACCACAGTTATCATATTCTAAATCTCTTGTAGTCTTTCTTTGTGTGTGGTGGCAATTAATATGTGACAAAATGGTTTGTCCCGGATGTGCAGTGTGTATCAAAAGTGTTTTAAAACAACTATATGGCAGCTGATGTTGTTTGAAATGCTGTGAAGTCATTCAAAGTGTCACAAAATGTTGCAAAATAGTTCGAAATGGTTCGAAGTCATCTGAAATAGTGCAAAGTAGTTTGAAAATGTTTGAAAAGGGTTTGTAATTGATTTCATGGTGTTCATAGTGATTCAGAGTGCATGTCATAATGTGTAAATATGATTAAATTCTTCTCCAGACCTTATAGCGCATAGTGGACCTATCAGTGCTCCATGTTACTTGAGCACTTTTGGTGGCTGCACGTTATGGACGACATTGTTTGGTTCGTGTGCACTTGTCACATTTGCCAGATCCAGCAAATGCAGAAGGTTCTGATACTGCCAGTTGTTGCAATGCCTGCACCTCTCTTCAGTAAAGTTTATATTGATATGATGCACTTACCAGTATCAGCAGGGCGGTGCTATATCGTCCAAGGGCATTGCTCGCTTGCAACTTGGCCAGAATTTTGCAGACTTCTTAAAGAAAATGTGAGCATACTCGGTGATTGGATATTTCAAGACCTCACCTGCAGATGGGGTGCATTGTATGAGATAGTCACTGATAACGGCAAGCCATTCATGAAAGTGCTAGCCTATCTCAGTAAGCACTACCATATCAATCACATCCGCATATCTGGCTATAATTCATGCTCTAATGGAATTGTTGAGTGTGCACATTTCCATGTGCGCCAAGCACTTATCAAAGCCACAGATGGAGTAGAGTCAAAATGGTTCAGTTTGCTGTACTCAGTCTTTTGGGTGGAGTGTATCACAGTTTGGAAGTGCCTTGGCATTTTGCCATACTTCATTGTTACAGGTGCACAGCCTCTGATCCCTCTCAATATCATTGAAGTGACATACCTTAACCCACCACCAGATTCTATACTCTCCACTACAGACTTGATCACGCAGCAAGTGCACATTACAAAAGTGGCCAGAAGACTTAGCGCACATTCATTCCTGCATCTATGCAGAAAGGCACAAAGTGGGACTCTCTGTTTCGAGAAAGCGCACTCAAAAACCAAACCATCCACAATTTTGACTTCCAGCACAGTGATTTAATCCTTATGCACAACACAGTGATCAAAAGAGCCCTTAACCGCAAAATATGCATGTGTTATCTTGGTCCTCTAGTTATAGTTTCATGCAATCAAGGCAGTGCATATATTCTTTGCAAACTCAATGGAATGGTATTCGACAGGCCAGTAGCCGTGTTTTGCCTACTGCTGTACCATGTGCACAAGTCCATTGTGCTTCCCGACATAGTACTCGATATTACCACTTCTGACATAGTACTCGATATTACCACAATGCGGTTGAGAGAGATGGAAGAGTCCATAGTAGTGGACACAAAAGATGAAGAAGCAGTTGACAAAGAAGAAGCACAAGGAGATAGTGCTGAGGATGAAGAAAGTGCCAGTGAGGTGTGCAATTAGTGCTCCACGTGCACCACTATGGATATTTCCCCTTTTTATATGTATGCTTTGCTTTCTTTCATTTTTTTTTACATTACCTTTCTTCTATTTGCAAAGTTGCATCCGGGCACCTTCTGTGATGGTGCAACCCATGGGTTTTACCAGCCATGATAATCTACTGAGCCTTTCCCATTTTTTTAGACTTTGTCATATGGCATGCACTTCCTTTTATCTCTTACTCTTTTAACATTTGGACATGGTCAATATCTCAGTTGGGAGGAGGAAAGTGATGGTTGGATGATTTTTCTGCACTTCTTTGCATTTGTGCATTTTTGCACTGGTGCATGTTTTTTTTGCACTTGAGATTTCTTGTTTGAGCATTGCCTATCTTATCTCTTCTCCTTCACACATATTATCTGGGCTTACAATTTGCATTTTACAACACCATGGAAGCACGCACACTGCACCATGTCAGGGTGCATCACGCATTTATCACAGGCACAACAAACAAATTGATTTGCAGACTATCTATGGGTTTACACAAGTGAGTGACTATTCGATCCACTCCAGGAACTCCAAGCACTCTGCAGCTGCATCCAGCTTTGCCTTCGCATCTGCCTCCGCTTGTTCTGCACTGTGCAGCCAGCTCATGGTGACTTCCAACTCGACCAGTGACCTTTGTATGTCCTTTTTAAGGCGATCATGAGTGGCGCCCAAGACAGCGACCACTGAGTGGCACTGTACTAAGTCAAGTGCTTCAACGTCTTTGCCTTGATAGACTGTGTCTCCTGAGGTGTTCCCTGACCTGGTCTGGTGCGAGGATTGGGTGTGCACACTTGCTTGTCAAATGGTAAGGTGGCGCAGCCTTGGGCACACTTGCGACAGCGTGGGGGGCACATTCTCAACCTTGTGGTGCTTTGATGTGTGCTCTTTCAAGGAGCTGATGAGCCCCACATCGCTCTCATCACCCTTGTCAGTTTGTGACATGCCTTTGGCAGAACTGGTTAGAGAAGTGTGGGAGGAGGATGAGGAAAAGTACATACCAGGGCCTTCAGCAGCCACTTTCCTACCTCTAGAGGTGGTGTGCAGCTGTGTGAGAGTGCGCTTCATTCACTTGCACTTTTGCTTCCCCTTTGCACACAGAGTGCACCACTTTCCATTAACAGAGATGCACCTAGCCGGCTTGCCCATGCAGCAGTAGTTATCACACTAAAGTAGGAGGGAAGCTACTTAGTGAGTCTGAAGCATATTAAAAGAAACTTACTGGTCCACTATTAGCATTGGATGTAGCGCCAATGCCACTCAGTGGTGGTACTTCAACGTATGTGCATTGCCACATTGTGCACACTGGGCATGCATTTGTGCCTTCATCTGCACTGGTGCTCTCATCGCTTGGCTCACTCTCCCCCTTGCTTGTCACTCCACTCTCCCAAGATTCACCTGTTACTTTGCCCACTACCTTGACATCGGTTGCTGCGGAGAGCATGCGACATGCACCTTTTCATCTTCTTGTGCTTTGGCAGTATCTATGTCACTCGCTTCATCAATCACCCTGAACTCACCTCCCAACTGCTCCAAGTTGACCTTGGGCACCTGCAATTCAGCCATCAAAAGCGCATGGCATGCCTTGCATGCTTCAGTGCACTCCACATGTGCTTCAAGCCACCCCGCCAGTTCGTGCACCCTACACTCAAATTCTGTGGACTGCTCCTTCCCCTCAATCATCTTATGCATATCTGGCATCAGTTCCTCACCCCAAGTAAGCCACTCTTTGACCAAGATTCCACTGAATGCACTGCGCAGCTTTTCAAGGAGCGCATTGAGTTCTGCATCATCCTTGACAGTGTCCACTCAGCTTTTATACATGCTCTATACACCCTCATCCTTAGCCAACTATGCCAGTTATAGAAACACAAAAAGTGCACCAGGTTGCTGCAAAATCCTTTGCCCCAAGCCTGCATAGCTGCCTGCTCGCTTCCAGCAGCAGGGAGGGTCTCACTGAGCACCAAGATCATTTGCCTGAGAGCTAGGGTGAATGCCGAAGACATTGGATTGCTTAGATATGGGTTGTGGAAAGAGCTGTTGAGGATAGATGGTGGTCAGAGATAGATAAGGAAAGGATGGCCACTTATGTGAGCAAAGAAAATTTTGTGCTGACCAATTGTATGCTGCCTGAAGACAGTCAGTACTTCAGTTGGGAGGAGATGATACGACTCTCTATCACCCTGTGTGCATACTATGGCATTTTTTGTGATTGTGCACACCTCCTAGATGGCTTCTGCTCACTTTGCACACCTTCGTGTGCTTTTGCATGCCTTTGACCACTTAGGTGCACCTTTTACATTTCTACTGTGCCTTTGGATCCCCTATAGCTGCCTTCTGTTGTGCACTCTAAATGCGCCCTGTTACGCTTCAAACCACCTCCGTGTGCCCCTCCCCACGCTTCTTATCTGCCTTTCACAGTTATTGCATGCTCGATGCACCTTTATGCGCTCCTTTTACACTTTACCTGCAACTCACATTCTTTGCTGTGCACTCATTGCATTGTCCTTACCACACACACAACAATCCACCACACCAATTGCGCTGCACATCATGGCTTCCAGCTTACTGGCACATTTATTTGAGGCGCATTGCGATTTCAACATGAGCGAACTGTGCATTCTCACATAATCTAGGTGCTTTGTGCCTATTTGGCATCGGACTGTGTGCACTTGGGCACTTTCACATAATCCTGGCACTTTGGCACTATTTGGCCTCATATAGCATCTCCTTATAGTTCTTCCGCATTTCCAATTGGCATCGCTTTATCTGGCAACTGGCACAGGTTGATCACATCATTATTACTAAGGTGCAGCATGCGATGCATAACACCGAAGTGGATTAATTAGGAAGAGCACACGGGACCTAGAGCACACCAAAAATAGAGCATCACACTGGAAAGTTGGGTATTGGGCTATATCATGCCCAAATCTTATTGGCTAGGGCAGCAGCATGGTGCAGTCAGATTTAGATGGGTGAATGGATGCACTTGTGGATAGCACATGGTGCTTTCTATTTTTATACTTTATTTTACTGTTTTTTTATCCTCAAAGTTCTGCTTACATGATGACCCCCAACCGCGACCGCGAAAGTCGCGGCTCAACTTTGAACGTGGCTAATCGCGCTATATCGGGTACAGCCACCACATCTCCAACAACTTCCACTGCTGCAGCGCTTCGCAACGTCTGTATCGGCGAACTTCATGATGTCGGTCTAGCCGAAAAAATATTTCAGGAAAACGTTCTCTGGAATGTTCCCTTGAAGGAGGGAGCATTCACGAATCCGCACACCATGGGATGAGACCTGGATCAACCAGGCCTTCAGCGCTCAGCCAAAGTCTCAGCCGCTCTGAAATCTCCTCTCGTCAGATACACGATATATCAAGTTGAAACAAAGTGGTAGAACAGATCTATCGCTAACCATCTTCCTCTGCATCTTCTTCGCCATACGCCTCAACCGTAACCTTCGTAATATCTTTCTTGATCTGGTCAACGATTTTGTCTTTACCCAAAGGTTTTATAATGCGATCGCATGACTCCGTTACGCTGTTCCAGAAGAAGTACTGCAGTTGCGGCCACAACTTACGGTTGAATCCCGCAAACACATATCGGCTTCCACGCACTTCTTCCAGCACCACATCGATTGAGGTGAGGCCAGTCTTGAGTCCCAGTCCCTTCTCCACGTTTACTTTCAGATGGATTTTTTCTGTCCATTCAGGCTGAGGGTGAATGTAAGACTTTGTAGATGGCGTGTCTTTCGCTCGTATACCTTCCTAGGTTGTGACTGTTGCTGAAAGGTTAGTAAACGTTTCTCTAGGAATGGATAGTAGCCTCACCATGTTGTCAAAGGATAATCAGTGCTTATCTACCGGGGGAGGGGGTTCGAGCTGGTATCGATCGAGGTACAGACACCACGGGCGAAACCTACTTAAGTAGGGCAGTTGAAAAAGTTGGGTTGGATTTTTAATGATTGTGACTATCTTGTCACGTCGCCTAATTTTCACACCTGATCTTCCCTAGACGGAAAGTAGATAAGTAACTATATAGATAAGGGAATGTTATCAGTAGACTACATCTGAGATCTCCATCATGATGTCGGCCGTTGTCGTTGACGATGCTCAGCTACTATCCCTGGCGCTGGGTTTGAAAGTGGGTAGGTGTTTGAAAACTCGATATTGGGCCTTGTCCCCTTCGACTTGGGACCTCGGACTTCTCGGAATAGGTGCTCGCAACATATATCAGTATGGCCATCAAATTTGTTTGAAGGAAATCCGTCAAGTATTGGTGAAATTAAAGGAATAGTAAGCAAAAATTCCACTGATTGGGAGGAAATGGCGTCGGAAATATTTCTATGGACCACGATCTCAAATTTTTATATATAATCATGATCGTTATATAGAAGACAAGCTATATACAATTTTTTGTGGCTAGGGATTGGCTCTAGCCTGCTCGACAGAGAGTTTGAAATGAGCGTGACAATCCTGGTGAGCGGAGTTTGAAGTACGTGTCGCGTCCGTGATCTGCAGAACGCGTCGCATCCATAGTTGTTTGTTGATCATGTTCCTTGTGCTCGCCTGATGGCATGCCAAGTGAGGAGTTCCATGCCTTCAAAAGCTTCTCTGACTCCAAAAGGGAAGAGATCATCAAAGAAGGTCTTGAACTCCTCCGAAAGCAGGAGAAACCTAACCTCAGTGCTGTCAAACGGTTCCTCAATGTGAAGTATAAGACTAGTGTTTGTCTGGGTACTCTTCGTAACCGTGCTTCTGGTGAACATCAGAACAATAGGAATGCTCACGTGGACCAGCAGCTTCTTTCACCTGTGCAGGAAAATGTCCTCATTGAATGGATCATTCTTCTCGCTGACACTGGCCATTGTATCAGCAAACGAACAGTGCGAAAAAAGGCCGAATACCTTTGTGGTCAAAAACCTGGAGAAACCTGGGTCCATAGCTTCCTTTCACGTCATCCAGAGGTTGTTTTTGGCAAGCCCTCAGGCCTGGATCCCAAGCATGCCCAAGCATTCAATCGTCCAACAGTCGCACGCCATTTTGATCTCCTTGAGGCAATCATCAAGAAGTATGATATCCCCCCAGAGAATATCTATAATATGGATGAGAAGGGTGTCCAACGTGGAGGTGATCGCAAGGCCCAGGCACAGAAATACTTTGTTCCTCGTAGCAAGCGCCCAAAATACAAACTTCGTAGTGCCAATCTGGAGCTTGTCACAATTGTGGAATGTGTTGCAGCAGATGGAGGATATATTGCCCCCAGAATTATCTTTGAAGGCAAACAACAGTATGAACAAGCATGGTTCGAGGTTGATCCAAAGATATCGTATGTTTCAGGTTTCTCATTAAACCCAAGCTCACCATGACTTCGTCGTAGCATTGGCCTTTCTGACAATGGGTGGACAAGCGACTTCCACTGCTTTGAATGGTTCAAAGACAATTTTATCCCCCAAGCTGAGGCACGAAATGTATCTGGTAAACCTATTCTCCTTATCTATGATGGTCATGGATCCTTGGAGAATCATCAACTTACCATCGATGCACCCACTTGTCGCCCAGGACCATCAAATTGGCCAGGGTCAATACCACATTCCTACATTGCCCATATTCCACCCTATTACAATGTTAATACTTATCCTTCACACCCACAGTAATCCTTACCTATTCTTCTATTGTCCATAATTGCATAATCCTTGTTGAAATCTCGAATGTCGAACAGTTTAACTAGTAGCGCCATTGCACAGCTGAGTAAATGCCGAGTGGGAACTGAATTGGCTAGCCTGGGAATGTGACTGATGTGACCGAATTATTTTCAAACACCCACCTTTTGCAATTTGCGACACCGGCAAGGCTCTCTCTGTTATATATCTAATTATTTTTTTGAATGGGTAGATGTAATAGAAGCATATGTACCTCCTACAGAAAGCCAGAGGGTTGGATTGACCGGGAAGTACAAGTCCGAGATGATTTTTCAAAAATTTTCAAACACCTACCCAACGATAGTAATGCCATGTAGTCTACTGATAACATTCGCTTATCTGCGTTATTTACTTTCCATCTTGGGAAGATTAGGTGATGTGACAAGATAGTCACAATCATTAAAAATCCAACTGCCATATGCCATACCTAGTCTCCATCAACTTAAGAGTGGCATAGTGAAGGGGTTAGTTCCGTAGTTATTGGACACCAAACTGTACCAAACATTGCCTAAAGAGGATGCTTTGTCATTCATTTATGTCCGAAAGTCTGCTGAAAGAAAAATGTTTCATCCTGAGGCATGCGCCCCGAGCTGCACTCATGGCGATCTATGGAAGGGTGTGCGCGGATTCGCGGGATCATTGAGCAGCGCGTACCTCAATGAACCAATGGCCCCTGCTCATACCAGCTTGAATCTTGGGCTCACACACTGGACAAAATTTTTCTCGTACTTATTGCACCCACTGGCTCTGGCAAAACCACTGCTTTTTATGCTCTACTTCTGGTTATGGAACATCTCCTTGGGAACCCCATTGCTGGAATACCCCAACCCCCTTCCCATTGGATGCTATTGCATTAATTGTAACCCCACTCATAGAGCTTGGAAATAATCATGTAAATTTTTTATTATTTAAAATCAGGATATGGCAACCGATGGGACCCCCTCACTATGCCACTCTTATGTTGGGGCAGACCTTATATCAATCAGATTGACTTATCATCTGATATATTAGGTCAGCTACTGGAGACTATGCCATACCCACTTAGTCTCCATGCGAGACTAAGACTCAAGAGAATGGCTCTTAAATCAAACAATAAGGGGGGAATGACTTCTTCTCTCTTCCCTTCACTGTTTTTCTAGGTAACTAATACAAGTCTATATACAATTTAAAAAGATAGTACTTAAAAAGGAAATAAAACATGTGTAGTATATGAGGCAATATATATAATATAACAATGAGGACTTTGTAAATCATAAAACAAATGAGAAATAATAATAATTGAAATGTACATTGTCCCAGTATAGTAAAAATACTTATCTTATTGCTTTAATATATCATTGAAACACAAAACTGCACTTATTGCATTCTAAATCTTTTGTCATCTCTCCTTGTGTCCGGTAGTGCTCAATATGTGATGCAATGGTTCATTTCAGATATGCCGTGTAAGTAGAAATGGTTTCTAAACAGCTATATGACAGCCGACATCATTCAAAGTAGTGTGAAGTTGTTGATCCATTGCCAGTGGTGATACATTTCTACTAAATGTAAAACTTATGTTTGAAATCCAAAGAAAATATTTGAGGATCCCTCATCAAGTATCTCTATGCATGTAGGCCCATCCATCATATGGTCTACTGGAATATTGGAATGACCCGTGGGCCTATCCACTATACAGTCTACTTCAGTACTGACATGACTCATGGGCCCATCCATCATACAGTCTACTGGAATATTGAAATGACCCATAAGCCTATCCATTATACAGTCTACTGCAGTCTTGATATGACCCATGGGCCCATCCATGATAGATGCCATATAGCAGTACACATAGGTAAGCTACAATGTGTTGAATGATACAGTCTATTGAACATATACAGTGTATCGAATGATATGGGTTCAGTGGATGCTGTTGAATGCTCTAATCTATATATGTGTACCTACTATAGTAACAAATGAATACACTATTACAATGGTTGCTAGACCAAAGAGTAATACATTTAATACAGACATCAGTAGCCTATGAAATAGTTTCAGGCAGCAGCAACAGCAATGGGGATGGCAGAAGCAGTGGTCTTACCAGGATCAGGATCAAGATCAGCATTTCACAGCTCAGATCAGTGCTATGCACGTGATCCATGTGATGAGCAGGAGACACCATATCAAACCAGGACCTCAGCAGGTATACTCACCTGAATGTTTTTCAGGCAGACCTATCACCCAGCCTGCCACCTCACTGCATATGAAGATGCTGAGGAAAGTCCATTGAACATAGGTACTCTCCAGAGATGTTGTCCTGTTGGCCAACACCGGCTCATGACCTATGCTGGCTCATGGCCAATGCCACCTACTCACCTGAACATTTTTCAGGCAGACCTGTCACCCGGTGATGATACTCAATCCAGAAACCCAAACAAAACCTACTAAATGGCTTCAGGTGGTATAACACAAGTCAGAGGAAGGGTGCGAGTTGGTACTAAATATCACTGCTGATTTCCAAATGTTGTTTTTAGTGAGGTGAATTGATGAGGGATGGTGCGAATAGTCTGTAAAAGCATATGAAGATGTTCAAAAAAGTTTGAAATAGGTTCAAAGATGTGCAAAATAGTTCAAATAAGTTCGAAGATGCACGAAATAGTTCGAATAAGTTAGAAGAGGTTCTAGGTATATTGAGGGATTAGTTTAGCGAATGTGAAGTGTTTTTCAAATTGTGATAAGCAATGGGTGGTAAAAGGAGGAGCGAATATGATAGTTTCGAAGAAGTTCATGATATTTTACAGAACTTAGAGATATGACCCAAAGATAAGACTCAAAAGAATGGCTCTTATGTTAGATGATAAGTGAGAGGGTAACTCGTACTCTGTTCCCCATTGGTATTTTCTTTTTATTCTAAGTAACTAACACAAGTCTATATACAAATTGAAGAGATAGTACTAAAAAGGAAATAAGAGCATGTGTAAAATGTGAGGCAATATATCAAGCAATAAAGGTATTGTAAAACATAAAACAAATGAAAAATGATAATAAGTGAAACATACATTGTCCCAGTATGGTAAGAGTTCTTGTTCTATTGCTTTAATATATCAATAAAATATAAATCCATACTTATCATATTCTAAGTCTCTTGTAGTCTCTCCTCGTGTCCAGTAGTGCTCGATATGTGGCGAATTGGCTTGTTCTGAATGTGCAGCATGTATCAAAAGTGTTTCAAGACAGCTATACAGTGGCTGATGTTGTTCGAAATGCTGCAAAGTCGTTCAAAGTGTTGCAAAATGTTGCAAAATGGTTCAAAATAGTTCGAAGTTGTCCAAAATAGTGTGAAATAGTTCGAAAAGAATTCGAAGTCAATTTTGTGGCATTCATAGTGATTCAGAGTGCATGTCATAATGTCTTGATACAATTAGATCCTTCTCCAGACCTTATAGCACGCAGTGGACCTATCACCAGCCTGCCACCTCACCACATATGAAGATGCTGAGGGAAGTCCATTGAACATAGATACTCTCTAGAGACATCATCCTGTTGGCCAATGCTGCTCATGACCGATGCTGCTCGTGACCATGCCACTCGATTCTGGGAATGTAAATGTATTTTGTGGCCATCCATATTCATTACACTAACAGTTTTATTAGTCAGGAGAGTACACTGGCTTTGATCATGGGCTCAGAGAAATAGATGGAGGGAGGAATTTCTACTGGTTACATATAAAATGCAGTGGACTGTGCGATATTTTATCTATCACAGCCAATGGTGGCAGTCAGCCTCATGGTCTGAGAATACCCTTCCTTGCCCACTAGCCTATGCTAATCGCCAGCAGGCTTTCTGGCAAGAATTAGCATTGAGAGCTGACAATGCATTTAGATCAGCAAATGCTGATTATATCTCCCCTATATGACCAAAACATTCTGTATTATGTAAACACAATTATCTTGATCACAATCCACCATCTTGCAAGGGCAAGAGAAAAAGCATAGCAGTGGAATCAGCAACAGTGGAATCAGCAACAGTGGAATCAGCAATGGGGGGATCAGCAACAGTGAGATTGGCAATGGGGGCCAAATAAGGCCAACTAAATCATCCCTCATCTATAGATCTCTGATCACTGATTAAACATGACAGTGTTATCATCTCTCTTCCTACATCCACCCCTCTACAATCAGCAATCAGAAAGAAAGCTGGGCAGATATTCCTGATGGCTATGTCCCAATCCGAAGCGACAATGGGCAGCACTATCTTGTGCCCCATTTTATGATTCTGGCTACCCACCAGGTGATGGAGGCCTATCGAAAGAAAGTAGAATTTAAAGTACATATGGCACACGGGGGGTTAAGATTTCCTTCACTTCAAATGTCATTGCCAGTGGCTAATGCCATGCCTCTGGCCAAGGCCATGTCATTGGCTGATGCTGTGTTGTTGGCTGATGCTGTGTCTCTGGCCAATGCCATATTTGCTTCCGATGCCATATCATCTCACTAATCATCATTTTGCAGTCTGAAAACATGACTGATCAACTGTACTATCTGTTGGCCCAAAACCAGCTCATCCTACTGGCTGACCCAATAGTGTCATGGTCCTCATTTGTGTGACTATAGTTGATCTTGTTACAGACACTGACAGACAGGGAGCTGTTGAACTGCCATGCTGAAGTGAAAGCCCTGCAAAACCAGCTCAGCACATTGTATAAGGATGCCAGTCATTGTCTCTATAGATGTCACCTTGAAGACATGCAACCTTGAAGGAAAGGATGGAGTTAAATCTGGAATCATTCAAATGCAGGTTCTCTGAGATTCCAATCAGACTGTCGTCCCATGAGCATGACAAGAATGCCAATCCCCCTGCCTATTCTCACTGATGTTATGCCAAGGCCATGACATGACATTCTTATTGTATCTACATTGAACATTGCTGTGCTGTATTTAATTATGAAATATTGCTGGTTTTTGAATGGCCACAGTCAAGACATGGCAGCAGCAAGACAATGCACCAGTCAAGACACAGCATCGGCCAAAGACACAGCATTGGCCACTGGCAATGACATTTGAACTGAAGGAAATCTTACCCCCCGTGTGCCATATGCACTTTGAATTCAACCTTCTTGGAATAGGCCTCCATTGCCTGGTGGGTAACTGGAATCATAAGTGTTTAATCAGGAATTAATCACACATTGAAAATGAATAAAAAACACTATTACATCACATCAACCTCCTCAACAAGAAGAGCCAACCCAGCTTAAGGCTACCCAACTACCAAATTTTGGCATACTCAAAAAGCTGAGTTTGAGTTTCAAAATGGGAATGCCACTTTGTTTGTATATATTGATTGTATAGGGATCAACAACATGAGATTGTTGATCTTCAAAATTTCACTGTTTTTCATATCAATATCGACCCTGCTGCCACAGCTGACCTATCATCCATTATGAACATTACACGCGACCAAGTCTTCAGCCAGATCAGTGAGATTGAACAGGCCATCCACAATGGACTTCAGGATGGAAGTATTGCCATGGTGATGAAGGAAAGAAAATCGGCGCTTGTGAGTGGATTGGCATGCTATCAGACCAACTATGCACTTATAAATTGTAGAACACATTATTTGAATGGCAAAGAGAGGTCCTCACAGAAGATGTGCAGGCTGTGTTCTGGGCTGATGCCTTCTTGTAGGGATTTGTGGTAGCATGGTCAAAGTCAGACAGGACAGGGGACCAAAGGTTTATTGAAGGTCAATGGAGGGCAATGATGACCTTTGATGAGAAAAAGGGCATCACAGGCACTGCATCCACAGCAACTGGACCAACCAACTTGACAATGGCAGTGGTGGTGGGAACTGGACCAGCAATGGCCCCCATAGCAGCAGTGACAGTGGGAATAGCATCACCTTCCAGAATGGCCATGGCAGTGGGAATGGGAGTAACAGTGGCTAAGGAAGAAGGGATGGCAGCGGCCAAAAAATGAGGAATGGGAGTGGCAAAGGCAAAAGCATCCCAAGTGGTACTGACAGTGGCACCAGGAGCAGCAGCGGCAGTGGCACCAGGAACGGCAGTGGCAATTCCAACAAGGAGAGAAGCGGCAGTGGCACAGACCAAGATGTGGACCCAACCAGAAGCATCAGGATCAAAAATTCCTGCCCCAGCCCAGTGTCAAATACTGCCAGTCATCACAGTGACACACAGGTTGTGACAGGTGGAGAGTAGCAAGGGATCAGATGAGGATTTGGATGAGGAGATGGAGAGTGATGCCGGTGCCAATCCCAGGATAAAGCAGAAGTGGAACAATGCAGCAAGGAAGGGACGAGCACCACCCCAGTGAGGGAGTTTGTGAACAATGCCCTGTGCATGATGTGTCAAGCTTAGGCATCAGTGTTGGGATCAGGTGAGCGGTAAAAGTGCATGCTACTTCTGGGGGAAAGGAAAAGTTTGGTGTGGTCCAGAGGATGTGGATTGAGTGCCAAAAATGAAGAAAGCAAAAGAATTGGCAAGATGAAAAGCAAAGAAGGCACAATTTTCCAGTGAAGACAGTGGAGAGGAATCATCCAGGCGGTTCACTGCAAGAGAAAAAGGAAAATCCCAAGGTGAGTTCTTCTATATCATGACACTTACAACCACTAACTAACACATATACCTATAGCTGTGGAACAGGATATCAACATGGCTGATCCTGAGCCTGAGCTGACTGCCCCCCTCCCCTGATGGCCAACCCCTCCCTCATCGACTATGCCCCCCTCACTGGACATCTATACCAACTAAAAGAAGACATGTACCAGCATGCACAGTGGAATGAAGAGTTAGTGCAAGAGTCCCAACTCCACGTACGAGAACTCTGGAACATGTTTCACTTGCTTGAAAACAGAGTGAATAATATTGAAGAATAACTTGGGTTGCAGGCTGGCACACAGCCCATCATGTTATACAATGGTTACATGGCTGGGCAGGTGGTTCGCCTCGAGAGGACTCCAAGCAGGAGGGCAGAGGTGTATTGGGAAGGAAGGATGGATGCCGAGGAAGTCGATGCTGCTCCTGCTCCTGCTCCGAGTCCCCACATCCCCTCCCACTCCTGCTCCCATCCCCACTCCCATCCCCACTCCCACTCCCACTGCTGCACCTGCTGCTGGTTCCATGCCTGCTCCAACTTTTGCTCCCAATGCTGCTCCCATTCCTGCTGCCACAGAGAAAGACGAAGAGATGGCTGAGCTGGAAGGTGAAGAGAGCCTGGCCATACCTGAAGAGGTTGCCAGGGAATGATCCTTGGCTGGCACCCCCCTGATCCAAATTATTCCCACCATGCCACAGGATTCTCACAACATTGTACAGCCCACAACACCTATGGCCCTACGACTCCCTCTCCTCTTCCCCCCAACGTCGCTCAGTGAGCCTGAGCCTGCCACCCCATCATTGGTAGTCGATGTCATCATCTCACCCTGGCTGTCCCCTCCCCCTGCACAACTGCGCTGATCCCCATGCAGGCTGAACCCTGGTCCATCTGGACTACCTTCCAGAAGTACCACCCCTGAGCCTAACCCAAGGAAGAGAGCAGCCACACCTGAGGACAGAGGGGAGACAAAGCAAGGCAGAAAAGAGTAGATGTTATCCAGCATATACATAAAAGTGGTGTTAATTTTTTTTTTGCACATTACATAGCAATTTAGTTGTAAATCTACTCTGTAAATTTCACTTTTTTAATTCACTGCCTCCTCCCAACAGCCTAGGTAGAAATGGCTTTCTGCTGTGCAAGGTCGTCAGCTGTCCTTTGGATAGGTCATGCCCATGCTGAGGCTGATGGATTTTGAGATGATGGTGGAATCATCTGTTAAAATACATCTAGTGCAGAGGGGATATGGTAGGCACCAGCTGCTACCCATCCTGGTGTTGCCATTGCTGATCCCACTGTTGCCATTGCTGAATATTGGTGTTGCCATTGCCAATTCTAGAGTTGCCGTTGCCAATGCCAATGCCACTGCCAATTCTGGGAATGTAAATATATTTTGTATGTACTAACATTTTTCATAGTCAGATGACTACATTGGCATCATTCATGGGCTCAGAGAAATCGATGGAAAGAGGAATTTCTACTGGTCATATATGAAATGTATTTAGATCAGCAAATGCCAATTATATCTCCCCTTTGTGACTAAAAAGGGCCTGTATTATGTAAACATGATTCATTTAAACACAATTATCTTGATCACCAACGATGACCAGTAACACTATGTCAAACAAAACTCTCTCAATCTTCAACCCTTTTTCTTTGCAATTGAGCCTGAAATAGAAACTCCAAGTCCAGACACAAGAGATCATTTGGTACACAGAGTCCCAATTCCGTCGAGTTTTGTTGGTGTTAGATGATGCAAACTTTTTAAAACAATGTTGGATGCGGAAAGTTCTCTATGCCGAGCTTGTATGAATCTTTTTTAAAGGAAGTAAGTATACATCACTTACATATGACAGATGTATGTCATGTCATGCATCAGCATTGGCACCTCCATCACAAGGCCGATGGAAATGCCAATCCTTCTTCGGTTCTTGGCTGACAGTCTCGCCAATGTCAATTTGGACCACCTATCCCTCAGATTCCATCCATCTCTCTTGGCCGCGTTGGATGATGGTGTTGCTACTGACAGTCCTAGCCGTCTGGTGGATTCCTATGTATGTGATTGGTGGAGATGCAATAGTGAACGGGCACCAGGGCAGATTTTTGTCAGTGACACCATGAATAAATGCCTCGATAGATATCACCAGTATATCCCTTCCCCTCTGCTCACCAGCTCACTACCCAACAATAGCCAACCAGCAGACAATGCTGCTGATGGCTGAGCTGACTGCTGATCTTGCATCGACCTGCAGGCTCTCATTGGGGATATTTTTGATGAAGCACGCAGGATCCATGACTTGGTAGATGGCTGTGAATCATCAGCAGAGGCTGCCATGAATGCGAATGTCCAGAAAGCAGCAGGGTTTCAACAGCTTCATGAGCTAGCCCTTCTCAAGGAGCTTCAGTCCAAACTATGGAAGTTAACAATGGCAGTGGCAGTGGCATCCACCCATGAACACACTGGGAGATGGTCAAGGCAATCGGCGACAAGAAGACAATCGGAACTGGTATCTGCACATGAACAGGCAGAACTCGAGTGACCAGGTTCTTCCCCCCTCCTCCCACAAGTGGACCTGGGTGTTGACATCACAGAGAGATCTAACCCATTACCGAAGACCAAATATCATTCTGGGTATGCTCAGTCTCTGGCCAATGGTGCATACGATAGGAATAAGGAGTGGTCGATCACAGCCAGTCTCCCAACCTCCATTTCTGGTGCCTACAGTTCACCATCCACTGTTACTGGTATCAATGCTGGTATTTATTTCTCAGATGCTGGATCCTATAATTCGTCACATTCTGCTGCCATTCCCGATGCTGCTCCCACTCCTGATGCCATCCCTGCTCCTAATGCCAATGATCCAGCTGATGATCTTTATGCTGATGCACACACTGCCCTCACCCAGCCCACTGCCTCTTATGCTGCTATGTTATGGGAAGGGGAGGATGATGCATCAGAAGATGCTTATCAGCCTACCACATTTCAGGCAGCCATGGCTTGGCAGGTTCATCATTCATCATCAGCATCTTCCCACACCAGTTCTCCAACTGGCTTTTATGCCACTGCCTTTTACCTTGAAGATTCTAATTTTCCCTCTTCATCTCCCCCTGCACCTCCCCTTTCAACTGCTTTCCCCACTGCATCTGATGCAGCTGCTGTTTTCCTCTCATCATCAGAGATCCATTCAGAGGCTGATTCAACTGGCCCCAATGCTGATTCTGATGACGATGGTTTCTGAACTGGGTCCCCCAGCACCTCACAGATAGAGAACCCCACTCCATCTCACATCACACTCCCAATCTTTAGTCATGCAGACTTCAGTTATGTTGATGACACTTGGTTGCCTGGCTCTGATGATATGATGGACACTAGTGACAATGAGTGATAGCTTTCTTCCTATAGATATATGGTGCTTTAATTGGTAGACCAATAATATATACCTTTAAGGCCAATGTTCATACCAATTGCCAACCCCAGCCCCAGCCCTGATACATATGCTGATGCTGATGCATATGTCTGATGCTGTCTCATAGGTCACCGATCTGTACACCACATTCTTAATATGTCTAGTCTGGTACAGCAAGAATTGAACAGTGCATTCATTTGTTGCTATATTACATACATATATATACATAGAGTCCTCCACTTAACCATGCCTGGGTGACATTGATCACATAGTGGCCTAATGCCAATGCTGCTGCCTAATGCCGATGCTGCTGCTGCTGCCTAATGCCGATACCACTGCAGCCCTATTGGGTTGCTGACCAGCATGCCAACCCAATTTTGCAGGCCTGCACACTGCAATAAATGAATTATTGCATAAACATGGCTTTTACCAAATTTATCATACACCAATTTGCATGCAGAATCCATGCAGACTACACATAAATTACTACATAAATGAGATTAATTTCCAATCAGCCATACCTGTAATGCCGATCTTGATCCCGATCTGGGTAAGGCCATTGCTGCTGCCTGAAACTATTTCATAGGCTACTGATGTCTGTATTAAATGTATTACTCTTTGGTCTAGCAACCATTGTAATAGTGTATTCATTTGTTACTATAGTAAGTACACATATATAGATTAGAGCATTTGACAGCATCCACCGAACCTGTATCATTCGATACACTGTATATGTTTGATAGACTGTATCATTCGACACATTGTAGCTTACCTATGTCAGCAGTACTCATATCACTCATCAGCTCATCCTATTTATATGAACTTATGCCTACCAGATGAGCCCACTCATCTACTATGGTCTATTATGATCTATGGGCCCACATTAGCTGGACCATTGCAAACAGCTTAAAGCCACCATTAGTTGGTCCATTTGTAATGGGTGAAATACACTGAAGGTGCTGAGTCAACATTCTTTTGCTGTTCTCCCTGGAACAAGTCTACCAAACCATTTGAGATTAGCAAAATATTGTTATAAAGGGGACTCAAATGCATAGCTTCAGGAGCAAGTGGGAAAGTACAGACACACAATACTATTACACCATGGAGACATTATGTAGACATGGCAATTGATGCACTACATACCACTGGCTTTTGTATGACAAAGCACAACAACCTGCATCATCAACATGCACATAATTCACCACCACCACCATCATTGACACCACCACCTCTCTCTTACCTCCACCATCACCACTCTGTCAGCACCCACCAACCCCACTCCAATGCTGACTGTCACATTGGATAATGCTGTGAATGAACTGCATCAGGCCCAAACAATGATGGATGTCATTTGGGCCCTAGTTAATTTTTTTCCTTTCCTTTTTTGTTTTTTTAACTAACTAATATGTTCAATCTTGTTTTTCAGGTTCTAACTATATTATAACCATGATATGACACTTCTGCACCCACCTATGCCCACCTTTGGCCATGCAATAATGCCACACAACCAAAACTCAAAAATGGACAATGATGACAATGGATGATCCAGCACCCACCCCATGCCTGTGAGCAACTGCTTATGGGGTTGATGTGGGGGGAACAATGGCAATGAAGGTGAGGGGGTGATGGTGGGGAGGAGGAATAACAACAATAATCCAAGCAATGTTGAGGATATTGCTTATGTGGTAAGTAATTTTTTTCTTTTCTTATTTCATTTCATTGTTACTAACTAAGTTTTTTAGATACTAATATGACAGCTAGGACAAACACCAAGCACAAATGATGGTGATGAGAACCAAATAATGACAGATGATTACAAGATGAAAATGACAATGACATGGATGGGAATGAGGATGATGAAGCAGCAATAATGGCAGTGGATAACAATGGGATGACAAGGACAGGACAATGACAACAATGATTATGATGACAACAATGGGACAATGATGATGGGATGATGGGATGACAGGATGACAAACCCATAAAAATGGCAGCAGAAGCGATGCATAATGAGGGCACAGCAAGGATGGGACAGATGGAAGGCATGGGCAACAATGAGCACAGAAAATGGCCCAAGAGATGTTATTGATGTCTCTTGGGCAGCCATAGGTAAGTTTTGTTTTTCTTCATTTCATTTTATTGTGACTAACTAAGTTTTTAGGTACTAACTACATACTTGCAAGAATGACAGAAATAAGGAGGAGCATGGCAACAACAAAGACAGCAACAATAAAGGCCCAACAACCCAGAACAACAAGGACAGGATGACATGATCCAGGACCCATTGCTGCCACTGTGAGCAACTGCTTGCAGGGTGGAAGGGGGGGTGAGGCGGGAGACAACCCATGCAATGGTGACAGAACAATGATGAAGGGGATGACTGTGACAAGGAACAGGGATTGTGAAGGGCACAGCAGCCAGGGATGACAGGAATGGTAGTGTTTGAAGGTCCAGTCAGATGGATTGAAAAAATGACCACAACTCAACTGAACCCAACTGAACCCAACTGATTGCAACTGAACTGTCAGTTGTGGTTGCTCACTTGTGAGGTTGGTTGGGTTGCTGGTTGCCTTAGTTTCAAAAATATTTGAGAACTGTAATAAAACTGGTTGTGATTGGTTGCAACCAGTTTTTAATAGTATGTATGATATTCTATCTATATAGCTTTTGTTACACAAATTGTAAGAAAAAAGAGATAATGGAAGTACTAATTATTGATATTTATGCTATCAATATGTGAAGTGAGACAAACCCAGGGGAAAAGTTGTAGTTTGGTAGGTGCTTATACCACACAGACCATGTAGTCATGTTTGTGCATTCAAAAACAAAACTGGTACCCAGACAACTTCCCACAACCACAACCACAACCAACCAACTGCACTGCATTACCACCCACCATCTGGATGACCATCGACCATGCAAATGAGTGAGCACAAAGAAAGCAGCCCAAACAGTAATTTACCCTCCCCCATATGTTCTGCACAGATCTGTACAGACTACATGGACTCTGCACAAATTACATGGACTCTGCATGGACTAGCACAGAAGGACTATGCAGAATCCATGTCAGTCCACATGGACTATGCAGAATCCATGTCAATCCACACAGACTATGCAGAATCCATGTTATCAAGTTAATATCTTATGAGTTCCAAGCTTTTCAAACTGTATGAGAGTCATGAAGTGCTGTTAGGGTGACACCCACCTATCTGCTAGCTGGACTGTGTGGGTTCTCCTACAAGAAGGGGGCAGGGCACAGGCGCATGATTGAGGTTTTGATAGATTTGATGCAAGGGGTTATTAATAGATGAGTTGGCTGAAATAGGCTTTTTGCACCACTATTGTGGATGGAATACCTAGGAGAACTCAACTGGGATCCCCTAGGTGTATATTTTAGGTTTACATACTATGTTACATATATTGTACTATGTTGTTACTGATGCATGCATACATAAGTACATATTGATGCATGTGAATATAAAATTCACATGCTAACAAATGTAGCATTTTTGAGCATTTGGTAGCATAATGTGACATAATAAAATAAAATAAAAATAAAATATTATTATGTAATAGGACTGTTTTCTAACAAGTGCCTACAAAATAAGATTGTGTAGAGCAAGGATTGAACTTGAGATTTCATGCTACCATTGCACAACAAACAAGTATGCTTAACCAGTTGAGCCACAGGAGAATTATTTGTTATTAATATAAAGTTTATTTATGACACTCAAAACTCAAACTGAAACTAAATTATTTAAACTCTCTCAACAAGGTGCATTGTTATATATTCAAAATCAAATAAATTTCATTAACTACTATAATTATGTATATTTAAAAACTTGAATTCAGTGCAAGAGTCAAAAAAAGAATTCTGTCCTAATTGCTTTTGTTTGGTCTCCCACCAAAATTACAATTTCACTCACAAATCATCACATCCCAGCTGTTAGACCTTCCTCAAGCACCCTGCTCACCTTACAATTTGTATGACTTAGTATATCTACACAATATGTCAGTAGTATTAGACAAGTATGTAGCCTATAAATTATATATACCCTGTCTACATAAGCCAGACAAAGTTTGGCATGCATGTGTTTTGTCATACAAAGCCAAACAGTGGTATATAGTTGCATCAATGGCATTACATATCAATGGCTACATAGTGTAATGGTAATATATGTCTGTAGTCTCTTAGTTAGTCATGAGGCTATAGGTTCAAATATCACTGGTGGCATTATTTTGCTAAGCTCAAATGGTCTGTTTGGATGAATGTGGACTGTCCATGCTCATCTGACCTGGTTGATCATGGATGCAAATGGATGAAATCCACAGAATCCAAGTAAAATATGTGGAGTCCATGTTAGCCACCTGGACTATCACACTGTGTTGCCCAGTGAAACTGGTTGATTGTATGGATTGCAAATTTGCACAGAGTCTGTGTGGAACATATGGGGCAGTGTAAAGAACTTGGCCCAAATGATGCTACATATAGTATGTTTTCTTTATTGATGTAATAGCTTTACTAACTCTTTCCTTTTCAGTTTATTGTCATTTGATAATGACACCTACTACCACCAACAGACCCTATGCCACTGTTGCGAGCAGAGGCTCGCTAGGTGGCAGTGAGTTGTACTTCTAGCCATGGCTGATGCATCACAGCACTACCAACAGGACAATGCCAATGAATCACACTGCTATGCCAATGCCAGCTGACAATGAATATGATGCAGCACTTCCAGCACCACCCCACCTGCAAACTAGGCCCAAATGTTGTTGTTGGGGGCAACCAAACTAACTAGGACCAGTCCTAGTCAGTTCAGTCGCAGTCCTTCAATTTTGGGTATTAGTTATGCTTGGGAGTCAAAAAATGGACTGAACCAGACCTTCAAACACTAGGAATGGGACTGACATTCCCAGGACCATGCACCTACCATGACTCACCAAGGATGATGTGCCACAACAATGCATACAGGATGGCAGGCACCACAACAACACACCACCAGGCCACTCCTCCCCCACATGTTGCATGGAGAGGGATTTTTTTCCATTTTTTATTTGTAATGCCCTCCCCCTCACCCATGTAAAACATGGGTGAGGGGATTTTCTTCCTTTTTATAATCCCCTCATGTTCAATGTGGGGAGTTGTGTGGGGTGGTTTTTTTCTTTTTTCTTTTTCTTCTTTTGCTTTTATTATCCCTCCCCCACATTTCATGTGGGGAGATTTCTTTAAATTTATTTTGTTAACTCCCCCTGGTAGAGACAACACTATACCATACAGGATAGAGTGACCACACATTAAGCATGACAATCTTTACAAGCGGAGATTGAAACATGTGACTGATGTTCAAAAGCCTACTTTTTGGTATACCCTCAAACCAGCACCATGCATATATATACTGTTGAGAAAGCCGAAGACCAATACATTTCCGAGACATGTTTTCAAAATTTGTTCAAACACATGGAATTTACTCCCATGCTACCTACCTCATGTGGAATTGGATGCATGAGAACTCAGAATCTTTATTTCTGTTCATTATCTTATCCATGAGTTCCGTAGATCTTGATCCTTTTTCTCTGTCACCGAAGGGAAAGAGTTCTGGAAACCTGTGTCTGTTTGTAGAAGCCAAAGAATTGTGAATCATGCCATCGACAAAACAGTTTAGCCACTTCCTTAATCATGACCATCTTCTCTTCCACCAGAAGGACAAAGTCCTGGAAACCTGTGTCTGACATCTGAAGTTTTGACAGGTCAACGAAGCCTGCATAATAGGTCCCAACTCTCTGTCAATCAAACTATCTTTGGCAAATCTTTGGGTTGGTGTTTGAAAAATTCTGAAAACTTGTCTCGGAATTGTGAGTTCCCACAAATTTGGGCCTTGGGAATTTCTGTGTGAGTTCTTCCACATCCATCTATGTAAAGATATACAGTGGACAGCACCCAGCATCGCAAGTTGCAAAAGGTCAGTGTGTGAAAAAAATCAGTCACATCAGTCACTCCCCGATCACTATGAGCCATCAGTAAACAATAAACAAATAACAATTTGATCATCACGCTGATAGGTCCACTATGCTCTTTAAAGCCTAGAGAAGCATTTCCACTCGTATGGAGACATTATGACATGCACTCCGAAGTACTAAGAACGCCATGAAATCGACTTCGAACCATTTTCGCATGATTTTGCACTATTTTGGACAACTTTGAGCTACTTCGAATTATTTCGCGACATTTAGAACGACTTCGCAGTACTTCGAACGACTTCGGTGGCCATATAGTTGTCCTCAAACACTTTCGATACACGTTGTACATTCGGAATAAGCCAACTTGCTGCATATCGAGCACTATTGGACACGAGGAGAGAGTACAAGAGAGTTAGAATGCGATAAGTGCATTTTTGTGTTTCATTGAAGTACTTTTACTATATGGAAACACTGTATATTTCATCATTTATCATTTCTCATTTATTTTTGATCTACAAAGTCCTCATTGTATGATATATTTGCCTCATGTTTTACACATGTTCTTATTTCCTTTTTAGTACTATCTCTTCATTTTGTATATAGACTTGTATTAGTTAGTTAGAAGAGAGAATAGAACAACGGGAAACAGCACAAGTTACCCTCACAGTTATCATCTGATTTAAAAATTGTTCTCTTTAGTCTTATCTTCACATCATATCTCTAAAGTTCTGCGAAATATTGTGAACTTCCTCGAAACTATCATATTCACTCTCCATTTTATCGCCCATTGCCTACCGCCATTCGACAAACACTTTACATTCGTTAAACTCGCTCTTCGATATACCTCGAACCTTTTCGAACTTATTCGAACTTCTTCGGACTACTTTGCATGACTTCGAACCTCTTCGAACCTTTTTCGAACCTATTTCACACATCTTCGAACCTCTTTCGAACTATTTCGAACACCTTCGTATGCCTATACAGACTATTATCCACAGCCCTTACCATTTCACATCACTAAACATTACACTTTGGTCTCAGCGGTGATATTTAGTACCACCTCGCACCCTTTCTCTGGCCTGTGTTATACCGTCCGAAGCCATTAGTAGGTTTTGTTTGGATTTCCAGGTTGAGTATCATCAATGCTCCTTTCAAACTCTCTGTCCAGCAGACTACAGTCCATGCTTGGCCACAGGAATTTTCAAAGAGCTTGTCTTCTCCATAAGGATCATGCATATAAAAAAGTGCTTGTTGAAATTAAATTCCGATGCATGCTGTGCATACATAAGACAATGCATGCAGCACACACATGTTACTGCACTTACTGTGCATACATGTGATAAACACATTCCTGAGTCATGTGACATCCTTACTATTATGTATATAAGGAGAACCTGTACTGTAGTAGATATACAGTGTTCTTACCTCTGCTAAACCCTAGCTCTAAGACTAACTAAACCCCAGGTAGGTTATAAAGAATGTGTCATCTCTTCCTCTGTGCAGTGTATGTAGTCTGCTCCAACAGTGCTTGTCAAGCACTGTACAGATAGTCCAGATGCTGTTTTCTCCCAATCAGTGGTATTCTCACTTATGTGCCCTGCAGTTTCACCAAAACTTTATAAATTTCCTTCAAATAAAATTTGTGGGCATACTAACAGATACTATGGGCATTGTTCCCAAAAGTCTTGAGATTCTGAACCTATGGGAACAAGGTTTAATATTGAAGTTTTCAAACACTTATGCACAGCACCAGGAATGGTGCCCCAAATCTAAACTAATTAGCAATAGGTTTGGTCGCAGCCGACCTTCTCATATCTGCTCTGCGGAGATTGAGTACATAATGGAAAAGGGAATGAAAAAAAATGAAATGCCAGTAAAAATGGCCACAGGTTCGTTCTGCATCACTTAGGCATTTTCATCGGCGAACGCTGATGGTCATCTATATCTAGAGGATTTTTTCAATACTGTCCCCTTCTACCTCATTTTTTGAGCTGAAGATGGCACAGATGCCCAGATGCATATCATCATATCTGAGAAATTAACCAAGAAGGGTGCCACCCCGCTCCACGACCTGAGGACAAATGGGAACCTGGGGGTTCTTTCTACTTTGCATCTTGACCCTATCTTACCATACACTCCCTTCCTGTAATATATAGGTCATTGAAATACCATTTTGGTATTCCAGGTGATAGCAACACGATATCGGAAGACACCTTGCTGGGATCATAGTATACATTGCATCGATTGAAAAAGTGGGTTTGTTCTGCATTTGACACAGAATGACGTTACTTAATGTGGTTGCAGATCATTACAGCAATTCGAAAGGCAGAAGCAGAAAAAACAGTTGCGATACTCACACTGTCCTACAGACCAAATGCAGTGTTCAGACTTGAGACGGTGGCTTTGTCAACATCAGGCATATGTGTCATTTTCATGCAAAATGTACCTCTAATTAGAATAAAACCTCATGCAAAACACCCTATAATATTACTCTAATTAAAAGCCACTTCACACATACCAAATTTTGCAAAACCACACACATTGCCTTTCCATCCAAAAATGGAAGGAGCTAAGCTTTGCAAAAAACATTTCACTATGTCAGAATGGCTCCAATTTTATTTCTCAGCCTCGAGACCTTCAATTTTGTGCCTCAAATTGAAACATTCCCTATAGACAGGCCAAGCCAGCTGAGTGCCAAGTGAATTTATCAGCGTATCAAAGTGATCAAACTACTCGATGTCAAGCTGGCTAACCCAAACAGACTAACCAGACCCTAACTAAACCTTAACTGGACCCTAACCAAACCCTATGCTCCCCAGCAGCATGAGAACTCAGGTATTGCCTTCTTTCGGGGTATTGGGCATATATTATGACTTGTAGTTAGAAAAATATTTTGCAAAATTCAGTTTCTAGTCAGAGTAACATTGGGTCTTCTAATGTTGAAGGTAACTTGCATTGACCTTGTATTCTAGTAGAAGACAATTTTGCAAGATAGTGCCAGTGGCTGATGTCAATGTGGGGGTCAACTGTGTCATCCACCACATCACTATCCAATGCTGATGACCACAGAAAGGAACCTCCAAGCATGACTGGAATGTCATTATGTTGAATAATTCCTTACTCCACAGAATGGTCTATGATTCCAAGAGTAAGACCCTGCAGCTAGCCAGAGAACCTGGTAGGTCTAACTTGAAGCATGTGATAGGCCAGATCTCTAAGGAAGCCAGGCTGACAGTTGTTTGATAGCATTTAAACTCAAAAGGATTCATCCCGATCAATATTGCTCACCAGCAGGTACAACTCATAAATGGGATGGTAATATGGGCCAGGTAAGACCTCCATAATATGGTCAGATTTTTATTGCAGAATGTTGGATAACTTTGACTCGCATAATTTATTAGCCTCTGCCTTTGAGATAGCCGACGATTTCTCAGTTATGTTTACCTCAGTGAGGAATTTGCTCCAATTGTCAATGGTAAAGAACTCTTTTTCTTCTGGAGCATAGAGGCATCTATGTGGCCTGTAGTGATCTGTGAGGTCCAATATTTAGCCTACATAGTAGAGTATTTGCAAAGCTATGAGGGGTTTTGTGCTTGAGGTTGGGCCAAAGGTTGTTTTGCTCTATTTCAATGATTAGCCACTTATTTTCCTTGAAAATTGGTATTTTACATTACATATAGTATATCTACACTCTCCTCAAAAACATTAGCTGAATTACTCAACCTTTCCTTTTTGGTATACACCTCTTCCTCCTAGACTACAGTTTACCTAACAAACCCATCCCATCATATTTTTACAATGCCTTGATGGATCCTTTTGCAAATTTGTATTTTACAATATGTAGAGGTATATATACACCCTCCCTCAAGCATTAGGTGAATGACTTAATCATTCATTTTGGTATTGACCCCTTCCTCCTAGATTACCTAAGAAACCCATCCTACCATATTTTTGCAATGCCTTAATGGATCCTTTCACAAATTTTTATTTTACAATATATATAGTATATATACATCCTCCCTTAAGCATTAGGTGAATGACTCAACTGTTCCTTTTTGGTATGCACCCCTTCCTCCTAGTTTACCCAAAATGTTCATTTACTGTATTTCAATAATGCTTTGGCAGATCAGTCCACAAGTTTGTATTCTGGGCCAAATATAATATATCTACACCAACCCTGAGGCATTAGTTGAATGGGACTACAGTTCTTTTGTGGTATACACCCCTTCCTGAAAGTAGCCCCAAAAAGGCAATAAACCAAATCCCCCTTCACATTGGTGCAAAAAACTTTGTATAACACTTGTATTGCATTACTCTATGCTTAAACTGTCAATTACATACTATAGAACTTGAAAAATGGCAGGTAGTTATTATAGTGAATCAGACCTGTGGTGTCCTCAAAATAACCATGGTAAAAATTGTCACCATGACTGAGTAAATGCAATTCACCCAGCAGTTTGTGATGCAACATGTAAGCATCTGGCAACATGTGATGGGGAAATTTCTGTCGACTCACATTCATTTTTCCACCCACAGCCATGTCAATAATGCAACAATGCATCAACATCAACATCAACATCAACGACCATTACCGCCACAGGCTCAACAATGACAAACAGCAATGGGAGCGGCAACAACAACAACAACTGGGGCACGAGAGGCACTTGCTGTAAGGGCAACCTCAAAGCCTCACTTAATGATGAGCTAACAGAGGGGAATCCAAAGTTAACATTATACTACATAATACAAATGTTTCAGGAGCACCTAACAGAGGGGAATCCAAAGAGAAAACTCTAAGTGTTAGAGTTGAAGCTCTTAGTTCGTGAAACGAGTTGAGGCTCATAAGCATCAACCTTCAATTAAAGAGTTCAGGATCACCGAAGCTCATAAGCGATGGTTTGAGAATGACTTAGATTGCCAAGATTGTAACAGTGTAAAAGAGACCAGGTCATGCTGAGCTTGACTGGTCATTGTATTACTGCTTAAATACTACACAGAGTTGTGCACAGAAAAGTAAGGACAATAGAAAGAGACAATAGTGTGAGAGCATTTGTAGACTATCACAATAGTGAGAGAAACGAGGATAAGAAATACAATAGTAGGTAGGCGTTGTCATACATAGGTAAGACAATAACATGAGAGTGAGCTCGTAGAAGACAATAGAAACAATAGAAAAAGAATTTGATTCCCCCGCCGTTCATAACATTAGCTCCTCTTCAAGATTTCGAGTTCCATCCGAAATCAGCACCTCACTGTTCTCATGGGATCAAAAGTGACTACACCCTCGCCAGTTGTCGCCGTGAAAGTGCTGAACATCATTGCAGTTGGTGCGTCGTGGGCATAGACTCTCGTTGGTAGTTCGATCTTGTCCGCCCCCACAAATCATACAGAAGTGCTGGTGAAGATCGTCATCAATCGGGGTAGGGGTGGGGAGGTGAGGATTTTGAGCCAGATGAGAATGTAGAATGATAACATAAAGAAGATTGCTGTGCCAAAAATGCTGCTGAGGCCGATGACGACGTTTAAGTTAGAGATCATGGTGGTTATGGGTTAAGTCATGCAGTGACATGGTGGGTTGTCATGCAATGGGTTGCTTGGACAGAACAGTGCAGAATGTTCTGGTCACCAGCATCAGCAGTGTGGGCACTGGTACTCTGGGCAGTGCAATGAGAAATGACCGATTCTTGCGCAGGTGAAGCATACAGAATTTCGCATCCACGGTGGTGCGGGCAGGTATTCGGGGGTGGTCTGTCTGGGATAAGGAGTGGGTGCACACAGAGGTGGTGGCGGCGATGGCGTTGGTTGTTCCGGTGTGGTCTCGAACTCCTCGTCTTCTTCGTCATCCAGCGGTTCTATAATAAAAATGCGCTGAGGAGTGGGCACCTGTTCTCTGGGTCTGTAATTCAAGGCTTGTTCGTCTAGGCTCCTCATGAGCGGCAGCAGGTCGAGATGATAAGCTTCTTCAGTCAGGCATTGAAACACCCATTCGAGGGCAGAAATGGCACGGTATGTTTCGAATAGATTTCGTGTAGTCCCATGAAGAAGCGCCCGGTCTTGGGTTACGGACATCAGTCTCTCTTCATTCCGCAAGTGGTCAGCATCACGAATGAAGCTGAGGATCAGCTCAAAAGTTCTGGTGGGATCGGGGTCAGGAGTGACGTTCATGTAGAAGTGGAGAGGGCGGCTCATGTTGATAGTAGGTTGTGGGTAGCTTTGTATTCACCCAATATTTCTGCAGCGTTTTTTAAATGAGCCTCAGGCTCCCAGGTATTTTCCGCCATGTTGTAGCCCTTCCATTTCACCAGAAATTGGGTCCTTTGGCCCATCTTTTTGTGAGCCAAAATAGCCTCGACCTCATGCTCCAATTCTCCTTCGATCAGATCGGGAGGTGGAGGGAGAAGATTTGGTCCATGGGTTTCATTCTCCTTGAAACGTGAGAGAAGGGAAGCATGGAGGATGGGGTGTATTCTCCACTGCGAAGGGAGCCTCAACTCATAGGCATGAGAAGAGATTACTCGTGTGATAGGGAATGGCCCTTCGCGCTTAGGTGCGAGTTTTCTGGTCGGGTATCCCAACCTCAGGTTTCTGGAGTCGAGCCAAACCTTCTCTCCCACCATGAATGGGCGGAAGCCTCATCCATTGCATCTGATCATGACCTGTCAGGATAGCTCGTGCGCCGCCAAGGCTTCCCGCCATATATTTCCTAGTTCGGCTACCCTTTGCTCGGTAGCCGGCATGTTCATTTTCTCATAGGTCGTGGGGATGGCCTTAGGGTGTGTTCCCATCATTATGTAAAACGGAGTGTTTTTAATCGCTGAGTGGTGTTTTTGATTGTGTGTGAACTCGGTGGTGGTAAAGTGACTCTTCCACTGTGAAGGCTTGTTTGCACAGAAGATCTGGAGATAGATTTCGAGCTCCTGATTTACTCGTTCCATTTCCCCATCGGTCTGTGGGTGGTAGGCTGTGCTCATTGCTAGTCTTATTCCTAGGAGCCTTCCCAGTTCCTGGAATGCATTTGAGGAGAAGCGTGGGTTGCGATCAGATATGATCTTGTCTGGGAGGCCAAATCTCCTAAATACATTGTGCAGATAAAGGTCTGCCACTCCTAGCACATCGATGGTCTTGTTGCAAGGGATAAAAATCACCCCCTTAGTAAGACCATGGTCTACCATGACCATGATGGTATCACACCCATCGTTTATTGGCAGATCGGTGATAAAGTCCATTGTAATGAGTGCAAATGGTTATGTGGCATCTGATTTGATCAGCGATAGCAGCGGTGTTGTTGGGTGTGTGTTTACCTTCATCTGTTGACATGTGGTGCAACCGTCAACGTAGTTTTGGATAAAGATTGTCATTCCTGGCCACCAGTAATCTCTTTGTACCAGTTCCAGTGTCTGGAATCGGCTGGGGTGTCCTGTAAGTAAATTGTCATGGTATTTCTCCACAATTTTCCTCCTCAACTCCTTGTCGTCTGGGACATAGCATCGGTCTTTAAAAAAGACTGTCCCATCATTTTCCATCCTCCAGTCTTCTACCGCCGACTTGATCGGTGGCATTCCTCCTTCTTTGATGGCCCTTACTATCTCCCTTAGTAGGTCATCGTGCATCATGCTTTCTGCCAGTACGTCCTTCAATTTGGTGTCAATCGTTTGTGCGAAGATTTCATCCTTTAATAGTGTAATGTCATCATTGTCATCATCGATATCGGGTATGTGATCTCCTCATCTCGATAAGGCATCAGATTGCACCATCATTTTTCCTGGCATGTGCACTAATTGGAGGTTAAACCATGACAGGAAAAGACTCCATCTAGCCTGTTGTCAGTTCAGTTTACATGCCGTTCTAAAGTACATGAGATTGTTGTGATCTGATAGGATCGTTGTTGGGTGTTTGGATCCCTGGAGGTAATGTCTCCAGGTCTCCAGCACTCGTATTATTCCCAGGAGCTCTCGATCATAGATTTCATAATTCCATTCAGTCACCATTAGGGAATGGGAGATGTAGCCACAGGGGTGCCAATCTCCATTAGAGTCAGTTTGCTTCAGCACAGCCCCTGTCATGTATTTTGAGGCATCGCTCTCAATTATGAATGGCTTTTCCGCGTTAGGCATCAGCAGCACTGGTGCCTTGGAGAATTTCCTTTTTAGTGTGTCGAATGCCTGTTGGCATTCATTCATCCAATTGAAGGTCTGATCCTTCTTTGTCAAGTCATTAAGCAGCTTTGTAATTGCAGTGAAGTTGCCGATGAATCTCCGATAGATATTCCCAAAGCCCAGGAATGATCTAACCCCTTTGACGTTGGTTGGGGGTGGCCAGTCTTTAATCCCGCTTAATTTAGTTGGGTCCATGGCTAGCTGGTTTGGTCACAAAATCAGTCCGAGAAACTCGACTTCTTGTACATCAAATTTAGACTTCTCAGGTTTTAGGTAGAGGTTGTTCTCTCTAAGCCTTGCTAGGACCCTCCTTGTTCTCTCTTCGTGTTCCCCCTTGTCTTTAGAGAATATAAGAATGTCATCCATATAGATTACCAGCCACCCCTCGTTTAGCATGTCTCGGAAGATATCGTTCATTATTGCCTGGAAAGTCGCCGGGGAGTTACATAGGCCAAAAAACATGACCTTGGGCTCAAACAGCCCCTTATTGGTCTTGAACGCTGCTTTCCACTCGTCTCCCTTCTTAATCCTGACATTGTGATATCCCCATCTGATGTCTAATTTAGTGAACCATCTTGCCCCTTTCAGCTTGTCGAGTAGATCACCAATCAGTGGAAGGGGGTAGGAGTTCTTGATGGTCCCTTCATTCAGATACTGGTAGTCTTGGCAGGGTCGAAGTGCGACAGAGTCTTTTTTTGCTATGAAGAAGAATGGTGACACCATGGGTGACTTAAATGGGACAATGCATCCCTTTCTCAGGTTATCATCGATAAATTCGTCTAATTTCTTCTGTTCCACTGGGGTAATAGGATAGACCTTGCAGTCCTTTGGGATGAAATCCGGTTTGAGCTCGATTGCATGGTCCCATGGTCTAGACTCAGGGAATCTCTCCGATGCTGCTTTTTCAAACACACTCCGATATTCTTTGTATTCATCAGGGAGTAATTCATCGAGTGACTGCATTTCCTTGGCATCCCCCCTTTCATGGGCGAGCCTCTGTGAAACAGAGGTTTTTGCTCGAATATAGGTCATGTTCGAATAGGTAATTCTGCTGGTTAGCCGAGATCAGGTGAGATGTGAGATCTGTTGGAGCTTCTGGTAATTCAGTGGTAAATAGTCATTTTCGATGGTGAGGGGTGACTCCTCAGCCCTGAATATTCCTATCATTGGTTCTCCCTGAACATAAGCGAATAGTGCATCAGTTTTGCCATGATGTCTTTCTGAGTCAGGTGGTAAGCTGGTGTCTGAGTCATCCAGTACAGAGATTTGTGGGTTGATCCTGGGATGGATGTCCATTGCCATGTCCGTTGCCAGGTGTTATCCATCTTTATTGAGTTCCTCCATGGTGCAAAGTCCTTTTGCGAGATGAACCATTCCGAGCATACTCTTCATGTGCTCAGTGGTGGTGAGGTGGGTTTCCCCGAAGGTCTCCCCAGCACTCCTTTTAGGTAGCCTCCAGAGAGTCAGGCTCAACATTACTCTCAGTACAATCGGCCCCTTGTCATCTATAGTGAGACTTTGCTTACCAATTGTGGTTCATGTCCGCTCGATCATGGTTTGGATCTTTCCCATAAGGGACCTTTCAGTCTGCCTGTCGGTAAGAATCCCCCTTTCCCAATCAATGATGGGGTTGCGCTTCCAGAGCCATGTGTACTAGGATCATCCTCTCCTTCCCCAGCCCTGTTATCAGCATTCTAATCTCTTCTTCCTTCCCTCCAATCTCTGTGTTGATGTAAATGTAGGGTAAAATGGTTCCATTCTTGTTAAGGGTTCCATCGATGTTTTTAGTGAGGATTTTTTTGATGAGTGGGATCTTTCTTAGTCCGAGCTTCTCGACTACTCGGTGATCGATAAATGTTTCACCCACCCCTGAGTCAATCAGGGCAGGGATTTCGGCTTTCTTGTCTCCTAGCAAATAATAAACTGGAAGGCGCATTGATTGATGGCTTACTTGCGCTACCATTATGGTCGAGACAACTAATCTGGTGGGTTCCACTGCCAATGTGGGCCACCATTTTAAAAACCCTCTGCCACCATAAGATCCAGCACCTCCTCTTTTTCCTTCTCTTCCAATTCGTTGATAAGTGCACGAATTGTTTTCTTTGTTTTGGCCTTCCTTTCTTCTTTCATGTCTTTCGCAGGAGGTTCTTTTCCTCCCTTGTGATTGTTTGCTCTGTGCCCCGACTTGTGACAGATGAAGCACTTCCCTTTTTTAATGTGTTCGAGCCTCTCTGCGTAAGAGAGGCATGTTGCGTCTATGTCCATGGCATTAGGGTCTTTGGAAGAGCTGCTTGCTCCTCCTCCTCCTCCTCCCGCCTTACTGTAAGTTCTTTCCTTGATTGCTTTTGCTCGCCTCAAATGCCCTTCTGTCCTGGCCGTGTGGGTGTACCACCCTTCGATCGTGTCAGGTGGGTTCTCCATGCCAAAGACTTTGTCCAGCACTTTGTTGTTGAGCCCATCGACAAAGTATTCAATGAGCGCAGCATCTTCCTTGATCTTCGTGCGATAGGTGAGCATCTTGAACTGTGCAATATATTTGTCCACTCCCCTTCCTCCCTGTGAGAGCACCCGGAGTTGGGTGCGCATGTTCCCTGCATCATCAATTGGTGAGAATGCCGCATGTACTTTTGCAATGAATTCTTGGAATGTGTCCCAAGGTTTAGATTCAATGTATCTTTCTTCCAGGTATGCCTGCTTCCACGGCCCTGCTGTCCCTCCATTCATATAAGAAAGCATGAATAGGATTTTATGACGATCGTCCAGGAATGTGGCCATGTTTGCATCAATGTAGGCTCCGCATTCGAGGAGGAAGAGCATAGTCTTTGCTCTATCTCTGGAGTAGTCAGTCAGCACCCTCATTTTGATTTCAGCAGGATGAGTGGCAGGGGCGGTGGGTGTGGTGGGGACGGTAGGAGTGGATGGAGCTGCCATGTTTCTTCTTCGTCTGGTAGGGTAGGGTCAGGTTGTTCTCGTAAGAATTCTGGTGTAGAGTATGTGCTGCCTAGACTGAGATTAGTTGGCAGATTTCGAATCAGCTTGACCTTTTGTTAGAGTCGAAGCTCTTAGTTCGTGAAATGAGTTGAGGCTCGTAAGCGTCAACCTTCAACTAAAGAGTTCAGGATCGCTGAAGCTCATAAGCGATGGTTTGAGAATGACTTAGATTGCCAAGATTGTAACAGCATAAAAGAGACCAGGTCAAGCTGAGCTTGACTGGTCATTGTATTACTGCTTAAATACTACACAGAGTTGTGCACAGAAAAGTAAGGACAATAGAAAGAGACAATAGTGTGAGAGCATTTGTAGACTATCACAATAGTGAGAGAAATGAGGATAAGAAAGACAATAGTAGGTAGGTGCTGTCATATGTAGGTAAGACAATAACGTGAGAGTGAGCTTGTAGAAGACAATAGAAACAATAGAAAAAGAATTTGATTCCCCCGCCATTCGTAACACTAAGGACCTATCTGTCAATGCCAGTATATGTGATAGACCCGAAAATTAAATAATAGGCTAAAAATAGCAAAAGGGCAGAAATGGGTGGATCAAGCTGTGGAATTATGTCACCTTGATGGGTAAACATCCAGAAGAGGTACTGCCTTTAAGAATAGAACTGTCAACATGTATGTACCAACAAGGGAAAACCAAAAAAAAATTATAAAATAGGAATAAAATCATAGAAAATCATAGAAAAGGCAGAAATAGAATATGTATATAAAAAATATGGGATGAACGCAGAAAATTGTCCAGATGCCTGGAATGCCTTTCCTTCCCCTTACACTTGCATCTCAAACTCCAGGTATGCTTCTCTTTCTTTGCTATTATGCTAACTTACATACAGGGGCCCACAAGCCACAATACTAGCAACTGGCTGCAAGCACACATGTGGAGACTCAGGAGGGTTGCCTCCTGAACCTCTCAGATAAACTTTCATTTTTCAAGTTTTTTTACCCTAATAATAAGTATTTCCAAACAGACTACATGTATGGCAAGGAATGGAAACTGCGATGACACCAGGGGTTCATGAGGTACCTCAATGACAGGAATGACTGCCATCACCAAGTTGGGATCAAGATGGTGATGGCGACAAAAGTGGCCATGCAGAGGACCAATGAGGTGACCACATATATGTCACCTCTTGGTCCCACTTGTGTTTTTTTTTTTTTTTTCAATTTTAAGAATGCTAACAACATTTCTATGAGCAGGACTATAGTGTGACCTATGCCTAGAAGCACACCTACACCTACAAAGTGATGATGCTGGGCAGACAAAGACAATACCACAGCATGACCCCAATGACTCCATGCGAGCAAGGGGCAGTGATGAGACTAGCAAGAGCCCAAGCCTGACTCCCATGACAGCCTGGGTGGTAGAGTGTGGCATGCCTGGAGATGACACCACCTGCATGGCAGCAAAGGAGGTGGTTTGCCTTCAGCTACATACAGGCATGACTGACATATTCATGGACATAGTTATACTTTTCTATTTTGTTTAAATTATTTTTGTTTTCAATCGCTTCCTGTGATTTAAACTTAAAAGCTTATTAAAACACTGATTTACAACTGGTAAACAGAGCCTTCAAAGACTTCAGAAAAAAGTTGAGCTCTCTTTGAGTCAACCTTCCAATTGCTTCTTCTCCTCTGATCTCTTACTGCTATTCCACAGCACATTGAGCTGCATTTTGTGTAAGTGAATCCACAAGTTTATTGAATTATTGTACTTCTTTATCATATGTCTTATTGTATGTACAAAGTCTGACAATAATGAGCTGTTTGAAGCTTTAACTTGCAATTGTGTTGATAACTTGATTGTAGTGTGGGTGACAGAACTGGTTTTTGAAAAATTTGCTGGCAGGTTATTTTGAATGTAAAAATCGATGAATGATTAGGTATGGTACACTATGAGGCAGACCAAAAACCATCATATCAACATCCCAATCATCATTGTTGGCTGATCCCATCACTTCAACATCCTCGCTAGCAGGTTTGGGAACCTCTCCCATGTCAATCTTTGCCAGTTCTGCAAAATCATGAATCCCACCTTTGAGAATCTCTCCTCCATCAACATCCTGGTCTTTTAATGCTTCCTTTTCCTTGCTTAATTTATTCTTGAGCTCTTCAAATGCAGCATCAATGTCATCAAGGGCCAATCTCTCTGGTCCAGCAGTAGATCATGGTAGTCATCCAATTGCAGTGAGAAAGGTGGAGTCCATGTGAAACTTTTGTCCAGGTCATTCACAAGGTCATTGTCATTAGAAGACAGTAATTTAGAAAGAGGCTACATTTAATGGTGTAATATTTTATTCCAGATTATCCCTACTGAGCCTTGATCCTAATCCAGACAGGTTTTGGACATTTGATGCCAAATGGCTAGATCCTAGTTTGGTGGGTGTCTGGACAAAAATTGAGGACAGAAAGCCAGAAGCTAGGTCCAATCTGGACAAGATATGAAGGAATAGACAAAAGTTTTTTTGTTATGGAAATCACCCAGCCCCTCCAGAAAGCCTTAAAGTCTTTACATTGATGTCAAAATATGTGATTCTTATGCATTCAAGTAAAAATTTCCAACCTTGCCAGTCCATCAGCCAAAAGTTTCCTTTTTAGAAAGGTACAGAGCCAAAAAAGGCAAGGAAGGCTAGGTGAAATTTAGACAGAAATCAACCAAAAGCATCTGAACAGAAAACTCAAAATTTTGATTTTTTGGAATCAAGCCTCTGTAGAAATAATCCAGGGTCCTCATCCTGCCACTGCCTGGCATGGGCCTGGCAATGGCAGAACTTGGCAGCATGGCAGCATTCTTCAATGAACTTTGGCATTATTTGCAAATCATGTGGTTGCATCTCAAACTGCTGGGTGAATAGCATTCAGTACCATGGTTGCAGTGTTCAAACAGGTCCAGTTTTGACAGGTATGGGTGTGGTGTGTGAAAATTTTACCTGCAGTGTGACCCATGTTACACCCTATGTGAGGAGTGAATGATACATAGAGTTGTCCATCAAAAGTGCATCCATTAGAGAGTGTCCAGGGCCAATTAAAAAAATAAGATGTGATTGTCTGTAAATCATCCAGAAAGAAACCAGGTCCATTCAAAAAAGAAATTGGAAGAAGAAATTGAAGTAAACCAATATCTGGTGGGATGCTGTGCAGATCATGTGGTATCAGGCATGAGACTTATAGCATGCCCAGTGAGGCAGTCAATCTGTGGAAAGTTGGGCTTGTTCACATGTGAAGCATCGTCTGTAGGAGAACAGGGTGTTTGTGAATGTAAATCTGCCATGCTGCAGATGCCCATTGACCAATTCCTTGGATGATGTGTGGTGTAACACCATTTTCTGCTACTGATGTGGCACCACCGGCTCACATTGACTGTCCTGTGACATCATTATTGAACTACATGTGTAGCCTATGCATAAAAAAAGCTCTTGTCAGGATCTTTCCCTCAGCAGTGAGCCAAAGTGGTGATGATAATGGAAAATGGTGATTGCAAGAGGAGATGTACCATTGGAAGAGTCACATTGGATTGCATGGCAGTGGATTCTCATGGATAATCAGTGTTTCCCTCAAAGAACCTGTCAGCCTTGTGGCCAGGCAAGAAAAATTGGAAGGTGTTGTGCAAGTGCACCATGCTGCATCTTGCATCTCAAAATGCAATATTGTCAGAAAAAGTCAGCTCTCTAAGTCACATCAGGGCAAAGAAACCAACACAGAGTTGAGTGCAAAAGACGAGATCATTATACAGATCAGGATCATTGTTAAAGGCACAGACAGCATTGAGGTCCTCAATGGTTAGGGCTCATTTCCTGACTGTCAGTGTCCCCAGAAGTCATTTGCATCCTTCCAAAGTGCAGTGAACCAGTCATCCCCTTCTGGTTTCATATACATGAGAGAAGTAGAGTTCAACTTGTTGGCAGATGCCTGAAAGGTATGTGTCAACCAAAGTGGGTTTGATGTGATGACACATCCAGACAGTGTAGAGACTCAGTGTATCTGCAGTGGGCTCTACAGGAAGGTTGTGAAGGTGAACAAATGTGAGGTAAGAGTTCAGGGCTGAGCCATAGTCATTTCACATGCTAACATCTATTGCTTGTCCCAGTGCAATGGCTCATTCTTGAACGAGCTGCTCCCATGTCCATGGTTCCCATAATGGTTGCCTGGCATGGACATGTGAGGTGATTATTTTTTGGTTGCCCCCAGCATCGACAGGTGTGGGGTTTGAAAAGATTCAATGTGTAATCCAGGTACAAGTTGTTGTGCCCAATGGAACTCACACCATGACAAGGCATCTGCCACAGAATTCTGTTCTCCTGGGATGTGCAAGATGTGAACCTGAAATTCCCTTGTGATCATGACAACAATGCAGTGTCGCAGGAGGGAATTGAACTCGGGTTGACATCTGAGGGAGCTGAACGTGTTGATAGTGTTCATGCTGTCAGTGTAGATGATGATGTGTAAGTGATGTGGCATGGTCTTCTTCAGGTCATTGCAAGTGCTTTCTGATAGGTCCACCTTGCACTCTAAGGTCTGGGAAGACTTCTAAATGCATCAACACCTCATGACACATGCTTCCAACTCCTATGAACTCTATAAAACCACTCTGAAACTATTTCACACTATTTCAAATGATTTCAAAGGACTTTGCAACACTTTGAGTGAGTTTAAATGACTTTGGCTGCCATATGCCTATCACACCACCCTTCAGATACATAGCACACCTTGCATGAGCTAGTGCATCACATATCAAGCACCACCAGACACATTGTGAGATGCAACAAAGGGCTGTTAGAATGTGATTGTGGTACTTCGACAGTTCCATGATATATTGGAACAATGTCAAGATTCCATATTGCTACTACCAAGGTCGGAACTTGGTCAGGGATACACCAAACTTCCAGTCAGACCCAGTTGTCAGTGGTCGGAGGTGTTTAGGGGTTCCAGGAAGAATTCACCAGGCTGTAGCATGCCCAATGAAAGGGGCCAGAGAGAACTTGGCTTCAACTTATAAGAAGTTGGACCCTTCTCCTTGTCAGTTGTCCAATTTCAGGCAGATTGCATGCAGATATCTGGCATGTTTCCAGATGGAGGGCAAGGATAGATTAAAGCAGAGGTTATGGGGTGAAATGAAGTTAAGAGGAGCTGAGAGATTAATGGATTAGGTTGAGGAACAAGTCAAGGGTAAATGAAGGGTTAATATAAAGCAGAGGATTGACAAGGCAAGCTATAATGCAAGAGACAAGGTAATTTACAAGTAATTTGCAAACTGCAGACTAAGGCTAAGCTATGGATGCTTAAATATTGAAGGCCAGAAGAATAGCGGAAAGTATGGAAGTTTACTAATGGGTCTTGGTAAGTGTCCATGACCAGAATTGGTAAGATTGTATTAGGAATAAAGTGAGTAAGCAAATGATTACTAAGGCACATGACAACTTGTCTGATGACTAAAAGGTGCTGTGGCCAGAATGCCAATGGACATGGTCAGAAAAATATCAGAAAGGAATTGGGAATTATCAAAAATATGATCAGGTGAAATGGGTCTTGACAGTATTTCCCCCTCAGGGCCAAGCCTATGAGGCATGTGAGGGTTCAAAGGTCTGACTTAACAGCTGGGTCTGTGGTCAGAAAAATTCCAATTTCCTACCTCCCTTTAACAACATGACCCTGCCCTCACAATCTGCTGTGCAATGGTTGGCCACCCTCAAGGCCCAGCAATAGGCAAGAGGAGCTAGTCTGGGAGGGACTAAGGCTTGAGGAGGAAGCATGCCGCAAGAAGGAGGAGTGATAGGCAGAGGAGGAGTGATGGGCAGAGGCAGTGCAGAAGGCTGAGGAGGAGGAGCAGAAGAAGGTGGCAGCCACAAAGTGGGCAGGCAAGAGAAAGGTGGTGGACAGGGAGGGAGAGGCAGAAGTAAATGGGTCACCTGCTAAGAGGGTGAAGGGCAAGGGGCAGGCAGCAGAGACCAAGGGGGTCATGTGGGTGGAGCAAGAGGTGAGTGATGGTGTCTTTGCTGTTGTATATATTGCTGACAACTCCGCCCCCTCCCCCCTAGATGTTCTCATCAAAAATTAGCATGCTTCCAGATGGGCACCCAGGGCCAGGCATGCAAGCCCTGTACCAGGGTGAAGCACAAGTGTGAAGAGGTGGTGTGGGAGGGGCAGGAGGCCCTGACAGAGAAGGTGGGGACCAAGGTGGTGGAGCTCCTGAGGGAGCTGGCATCCACCATCAAAGGGCTGAAGCAGGAGGTTAGGGAGCTCAGAGTAGTGCAGGAAGACATCCGCAATCTATATGATCTGGAGTGGGCTTGTGGGGGGGAAGTGGAGGAGTACAAGGAGGACAAGGCAGAGGAAGAGGAAAGTTGAAGTAAAAGAGAGGTTGAGGCAGAGCTAGCAGGGCTAGCTGAGGAGGCAGTGGGAGTAGTCCAGGTGCAGCCCATGGAAGGGGACAATTGGGAGGTCTAGGGGCCCAGCTGGGGCCCACCAAAAATTATTTTTTGTTTATTTTTTCTTATCTTTTTCTTTGAATCAAAAATGCCTCATACTGCCATTCACAGAGTGAGTTAAGTTTGAAGTGGCCCAGGTTTGTCTGGGTAACAGGTGTGGAAATCTGTAATGAACTTCTGAGCATGATCAAGCTCTGTGGAAGGAAGCCAAGAGTTTTCTTCATCAGTCCCCTGGTATCCTTTCCAATGGATGAAGTAGAGTAACTTGCAATGATGGTGGTTATCAATCTTTGAGTCCAGGATTTCTGCGATTTTATATTCAAGTTCATCATCAATAATAACCAGAGGGCATGGGGCTGAGTGCGATTAGGGATGGTGTTCAGAGTGTCTTCTTCCAGCTGAGAGATGTGGAACACAGGATGAACTGCCCAGAGATGGTCTGGCAGCTGGAGGGTAACTGAGTGGGTGCCCAGGCAGGCGATGATTTTGAATGAACCATAGTATTTCTCTGAGAGTTTCTTGGAAGGTCAAGTAGTGTGTAAGTGTTCTCCTTTGACATAGGCATAATCTCTGATATTGAAGTTGGGGGTGGGAATCTGGCGATTGTCTGCTGGGCCTTGATAATGCTTCTGTGCTTTAGAGAGCTGTTTTCAGAGTTCCTGGTGGAGTTTGTTGAGATTTACCATAAAGTTATGAGCACACTGGGAAGCTAGCTCATGTTTGGGGAACATAGTAATGTTTGGGTGGTAGCCCTTATTGGCAAAGAAGGGTGAAACTCTGGTGGAAGCCAACAGAGCATTGTTGTAAGCGAATTCCCCTAAGGGCAACAGCTGAGACCAGTTGTCCTGTTGGTAATTGCAGAAGATCTGGAGGTATTGTTCAAGGGTTTGATTAAGGTGTTCAGTTTGTTCATCACCTTCCAGGTGATAACCCGAAGTGAAGTGAATCTAGAGACTGGAAAAAGTGGGAGATAAACTTGGATCCACAGTCGCAAGTGATGTGTGACAGAACTCCATGCTTGGAGAAGACATGCATGATGAACAGGTTGGCAAGTTCTTGGGCTGTGATCTCATTGACTGTGGGAATGAAGATGCCTTGCTTGGAGAGTCAGTCTATGATGACCAGGATAGTGGTGTGGCCATCAGAATCTGGTAGCTGTTTGATGAAGTCCATCAAGATTGAGGCCCAAGGATGTTCTGGGACTGGGAGTTGCTTCAGGAAACCATAGGGTTTGTCATTGTGACTTGGAGCATTTGCATGTAGTACAGGATTTGCAGAAGTCTTGTATGAATGTCTGTAGGTTGGGCCAAATGTAATCATGTCGGCCAAGTTGTAGGGTCTTGTTTTGTCCAAAATGACCAGAAAGGATATGGTTGTACTTGTACTGCAGAACCTTGAGGCAGAGATCTGCTACATCTGGGATGTAAATCCAGTTGAAGTGGCAGAAAGGTCCACTGTTATCTACAGTCCAATCAGGAGCAGAGGGGGTCAGGAGATGAGCAGATGAGATGGGGTCAAGAGTAAGAGAGGATCAGATGTCATTGTGGAGCTTCTCAGTGTCCATAAGGATTGCTTGTCAGATGACTGAGGTGGTGAAGTATGTGGCTCGAAGTGAGGAGGTGAGTTGTTCTTGGGTGAAGATGGGTAGGAAATTGCTCAGGTTTGCTGAGATGAAGTCACCATTTCCCCCTTTGCAGTAGACATCCCAACATCTAGTGAGTGCATTGGGTTTCACCCCTAATTTCCTGTGGTGGAAGTGAATGACTAAGTTGAACTGTGAGAGGTACTCAGACCATCTGGCTTGGCGGTGGGTGAGGAGCTTGGTGGTACTGAAGTACTCCAGATTTTTGTGATCAGTGACCACATTGATTGGGTTTCTGGAGCCTTCTAGATAATGTCACCAATGATTGAATGCTTCAAAGATGGCAAGAAGTTCTTTGTTATGGGTGTCATAGTTTAGCTCAGAAGAATTGAAGGAGCAGCAGTGGAAGGCAACAGTGTGAATATCGCCATCAGGAGTGTGGGCAGAAAGGATTGCTGCCAGGGCATAGTTGGAGGCATCCACTTCAAGGACCAGGTGGAAATCCAGTGATAATTCTCGACCTGGAAACCTAACAAAAACCTGTTAAATAGTCTAAGGAGTATAACACAGACTAGAGAAAAGGCGCGAGTTGGTACTAAATATCACCATTGTCAACCAAAGGTTGTGGTTAGAAGCATAAAATGGTGAGACATGTCATGAATGGACTTTAGAAGCATATGAAAAGGCTCAAAAAAGGTTTGAAAGATGTTTAAATGGGTTTGAAGTTGTTTGAAGTTGTTTTGAGGAAGGTCAAAGATGTCTGAAATAGTTCAAGAAGTTTCAAAAGAGTCGGGCTGGTCTCGAGGCATATTGAGGAGTGAATATAGCAAATGGGAAGTGTTCTTTGAGTGATGATGGACGATGTGTGATAAGTCAAGGAGGAAATACAAAAGTTTGAAGAAGTTCACAATATTTTGCAAAACTTAGAGATACAATTCAAGGCTAAGACTCAAGAGAATTGCTCTTAAATCAGATGATAAAGGAGAGGGTAACTTTCTTCTCTGTTCTTCTAAGTAACTAGTTCAAGTCTATATACATTTTGAAGAGATGGTACTAAAAAGGCAATATAACATGTGTAGTATACGAGGCAATATATACAACAATGAGGACTTTGTAAATCATAAAACTAATGAGAAATGATAATAATCGAAACATACAGTGTCCCCATATAGTAAAAGTACTTATCTTTTTGCTTCAATATATCATTGAAACCTCTAAGTGCTATTATCACATCCTAAGTCCTTTGTTGTCTCTCCTTGTGTCCAGTAGTGCTCGATTTGCGATGCTGTAGTCCGTATTGGATGTGTCATGTGTATCGAAAGGGTTTTAGAATAGATATATAGTGACCAACATCGTTCAAAGTGGTGCAAAGTCATTTGAAGGTGTTTGATGTGTCGCGAAGTCATTCGAAGTCATTCAAAATCATTCAAAAGTGTTCAAAATGGTATGAAATGAGTTTAAAACTGAATTCATGGTATTTGTAGAGGTTGGAAGCAGGTGTTGTGATGTCTTGATATGATTGGAACCCTTCCCAGACCTTAGAGTGTGCAATGGGCCTATCATCAGTACCCACTGAGAGAGGACTGGAGCATGGGTGAATTCTTCCTTAAGCCTGTCAAAGACTTCTTGGCACTTCTTGTTGAGGTCCCAGGGGAGGTTCTTCTGCATCAAGCCAGTAAGAGGCATGACAATGTCAGAATATCCATAAATGAACCTGTGGTAAAAGTTGCAGAATCTGAGGAAAGACTGTATATCCTTGACTTTCTGGGGTACCAGCCAGTCCAGGATGGTCTTTACTTTGTCTTTGGACATCTGGAGTCCATCTGGTGACAAGATGAACCTGAGATATTCAACTGTATCTTTGTGAAACTCACATTTCTGTGGAGAGACATAAAGTCTGTGTTTCCAGAGTCTCTGGAGGACTTCTTTAATGTGAGCCTTGTGTTTTGACATGTCATCAGAAAAAATGAGGATATTGTTGAGATAGATGATGATGCAGACATCGGGCATGTTGCTGAAGATGTTGTTCATGAGGTGCTGGAAAGCTGCAGGTGCATTGGTGAGTTCGAAGGGAACCACCAGCCACTTGAAGGACCCATAGTGGGTCCAGAATGTCATTTTCCATTTATCACCATTGGTGATGCAAACCAAATGGTAAGCATGTCAGAGGTCAATCTTTGTGAAGATGCAGGATGTACTGGGCATGCCAAGGAGGTCAAAGATTAGTGGGAGCAGATAACAATCCTTCTTTAAGATGTGGTTGAGGCCCTGGTAGTCTACACATAACCAGAGTGTACCATCCTTCTTCTTGACAAAGAGTATAGGAGTGCCATGAGGTGACTTGAAGGGTCGAATGAAGCTGGAACAAATGTTCTCTTCGATGAACACTTACAGGGCCTTGAGTTCAGATGGGGAGAGGGAGTACATATGGCCCAGAGGCAGGGGCATGTTATCATTTGTCTCTATCTTTAGGTCATATGGGCAGTGTGGAGGAAGGGTGTCCACCTTCTGTTTATTGAAGACCTCAATGAACTCATGATATTCTTCATGGATATCTGAAATGTCCACCAGATTTCCGATGACAGCCAACGATTTAGCTGTGAGGCCTTCTGGGGAAAAGATCATCTGAAAGGCAATAGCCTCAGGAGGTTTGCTAGTATGCATGTATGTGGCAGCATTGATGAATGAGATTGCAGGAGGTGCATGAGTTTCCACTGGAAGGTTCAGAGGTGACCCAGAAGCTGGGGGGTCAGAAGATGTCAGGGGTGCCAAACCTCTATGATCTGCAGAACAGAAAGTTATTCAGCTGGAAGACCAGTCAATCAATGGATTGTATTGCTTCAGCCAGTTGTGACCAAGGACTGCAGAACAGGAAGATTACATAAAATGTCAGATTGAACACTTCACCAGATGGAAAAGTGACTGGCAGCTTCACAACTTGCATGATGACAGAGTTGCAAGTTCCATCAAACAGTTGGAGTCTGATCAGCAAAATAGTTTCCATGCTGAAATGACTTTCCAGCATAAAAGTGGAGTCAAGGAAACAGTGGGATGAGCCCGAGTTGATAAGGGTTCAGGTTAGTACAGAGTTGTCAGAAACAGATAGGAGAATGGTCAGGGAATCAGGGTCAGAAAGAGTGGATGCATTGAGATGAACATAGGCAGCCAGCTGGGAAAGATCAATGCAACTCTCAGCCCCATTGGCATATTCCTGAGGGTTGCAGACCATTTTTTTGAGTCTGCAGAATCCAGTGTGGATTCAGAGACTGCAGATACACAGGCTTTCATAGCTTTGGACTTGCTGCAATTACCAGCTAGGTGTCCTTCTTCACTGCAATAAAGGCAAAGACCTTCCTTCATCCAGTGCTTGCATTCTTCTCCAGTTAATTTGCCATTCTTCCCCAACTTGTCAGAGATGGAGTCCTTCAGCTTGTTACTCTTGGAACTGGAGGAGCCACCGGTCAAGGGTTGATTACTGTGATTAGAGTTGGATGGGTTCTGGGGCTTGGACTGATTATTAGAGCTAGAGTTGGAATTGGAATTGGAGTTTGGGGAACCCTTGGAGTCCTTCTTTCTGGAGTTTCCAGAAGTTCTGGAGGTCTTGGCATCAAGGTTATTCTTTTCTTCCTGCATCCAGTAAATGTTGTCAGTGTCTTGGGCCTTAAGCTGCAAGGCTGCCAGAGTGTCAGGCTTTCCACCCTGCAAACCTTAATCTCATAATTGGATGTCCATGGTTACATAAACATAATCTGGAAATTGATTGGAAAACTGGGAAAGTACAGATGACTTGTTGTCCTAAAGAATGTCATTTGTATGGAAGGATGGTAAAAAAGATAAAGAAGGAAAAGAAGAAAAGAAAAGAGAAAGAATGTCCAAGGAAGTATTCTGTTACAATGGAGGAAGTGGAGGATGAAGAAATGCCAAATGGGGAAGTTCCAATTATAATTGACAAGGAAGAATAGAAGCGAACCTTTAGGGAAATTTGTGGAGGTCAGTCATGGAACAAAAATACTGTGAAGGTGGAGAAACCAGTGGAGGGATGGGTACCAAAAGCCTATCATGAATATTTGTTGGTCTTTCAGAAGAAAGAGTCTGAGTGAATGCTGGTGTGAAAGCCATAGGATCATGCCATTGAATTAAAGCCAGGATTTGTGCCAAAGAAGTCAAAAGTCTATCCATTATCTCCAATGGAGCAAGGAGAAGTGGATGCATTTTTAAATGAACAATTGTGCAAGGGATACATATGACCTTTGAAATCTCTGCAGACATCACCGATATTCTTCATACCAAAGAAAGATCAGAGGAGGAGAATGTGTACAGATTATAGGTATCTGAATGACTGGACAGTGAAGAATGCATACCCTTTGCCATTGATCTCAGAAATAATTGACAAGGTGGGAAAAGCCAAAGTCTTTACAAAATTGGATTTACAATGGGGCTACAATAACATACAAATAAGGAAAGGAGATGAGTGGAAAGCCACATTTGCCATGCATTGAGGAGACTTCAAGCCACTTGTCATGTTTTTCTGGATGACCCACAGTCCCTGACTTTTCAAAATATGATGAATGACATTTTCAAGGACATAATAGACAAAGGCATGGTAATAATACTCATTGACAATATTCTGATATTCATGGAGGATGAAGAAAACCATGAAGCGATAGTACAGGAGGTGCTATGACAATTGGCAGAAAATGATCTATTTGTGAAACTGGAGAAATGTGTGTTTGGGCCAAGCGAGATTGCGTTCTTGGGATTAATGATTGGTCCTGACAGAATCAAAATTGATCCTATCAAGGTACAGGCAATTTTCAATTGGCCTGCTTCCACCCATATCAAGGAGGTTCAAGCCTTCTTGGGACTCATAAATTATGATCCTCACTTTGTACATAATTTTTCCAAAATTGCCACACCCTTACACAACCTTACATGAAAAGGAATAGTGTGGAGATGGGGGGAACAACAGCAGATAGCATTTGAGGAATTGAAGAGGAAGTTTGTAGAGGAACCAATATTAGCCCCAGTAGATTTCATGCATCCCTTATGAGTGGAATCAGATGCATCTGACTTTGCTACTGGAGCAGTATTATCAATGCTATGTGAAGATGACAAATGGCATTCTTGTGCATATTTGTCCCAAGGATTGAATGATGTGGAAAGGAATTATGATGTGCATGATAAAGAGATGTTGGGAATAATATGAGCATTGGAAGCATGGAGACATTATTTGGAGGGATGTATGCATCAGATTGAAATGTGGACAGATCACCAAAATCTGCAGTACTTCATGTCCACTAAAAAGCTTAACCGTTGGCAAGCACATTGGGCATTATTTCTGTCAAACTTTAATTTTCACTTAGTCCACAAAGTGGAAAGCTTAACGAGGAAAGCAGATGCATTATCCAGATGTACAGATCACAAAAGGGGGTGGAGGAGGACAATAAAAATATTACCCTACTCAAACCTGAATACTTTTGCATTTGTGCTATGTGTCAAGGGCATCTATTAATAGATAGCTTGGAAATGGAAATGTTGTCTAAAATTAGACAATGTTTCAGAGATGGATGATGAAGTAGTGGAAGCCATGAAAGCTCTGAAGGGAGAGAAGAAAGGTAATATTAAAGGAGATGAATGGATTGAGGAGCAAGGATTGGTGTTATTCTGAGAAAAGGTGTATGTACCAAAGGATCAAGATTTGTGAAAAGAGATCATCTGATTATATCATAATATGGCAACTGCTGGACATCCAGAAAGGTGGAAGACATTGGAATTAGTAATGAGAAATTATTGGTGGCCCAGAATTTCAAATATGTGTTGGGGTATGTGGATGGATGTGATATGTGCATGAGGGGAAAGAAATTTCCAGAAAAACCTGCAGGGAAATTAATGCTGAACCCTATACCTAAAGTGCCATGGCAAGATATATCTGTGGACTTTATCACAGGATTACCTGAAGCTCAAGGATACGATGCAATATTTGTAGTATGTGACCGCTTCACAAAGGAAGTCCATATTATTCCTACTACTGCAGAAACCTCATCATTGGGCTTGGTGCACCTCTATCTAAATCAGGTATGGCAGTTACATGGATTGCCTGATACAGTTATCTCCAATCATGGATTACAATTTGCTTTTGCATTTATGTGAGAGTTAAATAACATATTGGAAATCTAAACTAGGTTATCTATGGCATATCACCCACAAACTGATGGGCAGACAGAGAGAATGAATCAGGAGTTGGAGCAGTACCTATGCATGTTTGTCAACTACTGACAAACTGACTGGTCCAAATGGTTGGCAATTGCCAAATTTTCTCACAATAATAAATTCCATTAGGCTACTCACATGTCACCCTTCTTTGCTAATTATGGGTATCATCCCTGTATGGGAATAGAACCCTGAAAGGAAATCAAGGTACAGTTAGTAGAAGACTTTGTATCTAAGATGCAAAAGGTACAGGAAGAAGCAGAGGTGGCATTGATGAAAGCATGTGATGATATGATGTGACACACAGATTGTACTCGAGCTGTTGCTCCAGACTACAAAGTTGGTGACTTGGTATGGCTAAGTACCAAGGATCTAAATATTCCATGACCTTAATTGACAGAGAAACAAGTTGGCCCATACATGATTTCTAAAGTAATTTTGCTTAATGCAGTAGTGTTAAAATTACCTCGATCATTCAACATTGATCCTGAGATTAATGTTTCCCACCTATGCCCTTACCACCCAACCACTATTCCCAGTCAACGAACTACTCCACAAACTCCAATAATGGTAGAAGGTGCTCCAGAATATGTGGTTGAAAAAATCCTAGACTTACATCTTCGATGAAATGAATTGGAGTTCTTAATAAAGTGGAAGAACTACACCAATAAAAATAACTCATGGGAACCCAAGGAGAATTGTAAGCAAGCATGTAATGCAATTGCCCAATTCTTTAAACTTAATCCAAATGCCCCATGTCACATTGCTAGAATGGTATATGAGGGGATGAATTTCCAGCCTTACTAAAATTTCACAGAGGGGACAGATACAATATTTTCTCACCTGGAAGTTGAGGCATAAAAGGGGGGTAATGTTAGAAAACAGCCCCATTACATAATAAATATTTTATTTTATTTTATTTTATTACATCAAATTATGCTACCCTATGCCAAAGAATGCTACACTTTGTTAGCATGAGAATTTTATTTCATGTTCATCAATATGTACATGCATGTACAAGCACATCAGTAGTAACATTGTACAATATGTGTAACATAGTATATAATATAAACTGTAAATATACACCTAGGGGACCCCAGTTGTGTTCACTTAGGTATTCCATCCACACTTGTGGTGCAAAAAGCCATTCTCAACCAACTCACCTATTAATAACCCCTCTCATCAAAAGCATCAAAACCCCCATCATGCACATGGATCCTGCCTCCTTCTTGTAGAGAGAACCTGCACAGTCAAGCTAGCAGATAAGTGGGTGTCACCCTAACAGCTGCTTGCATTGAGAATAGGCATGTCAGAATTGACAGGTTCCTGCTGGGCTTCTGCAACCATTTGCACTATTGAACATTCAGCAGATGTCAGCAGAGAATAATCTGAAATTGCCTGCCCTCCTCTGACTTGGGTCCTGACTGCCTTGTCAAAGGCAATAAGTTTGTGGTGCACTCCAGTTTGTCTGGCTGAGAACTCAGATGAGAGGTAGTCTCCCCATTGGCGTAACTCATTGTCTCAGTGTGGGAAAGCATATACAGTCCACTTTGATGGTCACATTCCAGGTGGCAGTCCAGTCACCACTTGTTTGGACTTTTCTCCTGGATCTGTGCTTCCAAGAGAAATTTCTGTTCTTTTGATGTGGCCAACATTCTCCTTAGGAGGGGCAACATGGTGGAGATTGCTAAGGACAACATTGAGGTTGTTGGCTTCTCCATGGAAGATGTGTCTCCATTCTGTGTCAGGAAATCCTTGTGTTGCCATAGTTGATCATTGTATGTCTCACTCAGCAAATGTGACATCCCATTGGAAGATCCTGAGGATCTCTCTAGTCTTCTTTTGGTTTTTGTTGACTTCATGGTTCTGGGCATTGGTCTCAACTGTGTACCTATTAGGGCAACACCCACTATCTGGTACCTAGACCATGCAGGTTCTCTCTACAAGGGGGCAGGATGCACATGTGTGATGGGGGAATTGATGGTTTTGATGTGAGGGGTTATTAATAGATGAGTTGGTTGAGAAAGGCATTTTGCACCACAAGTGTGGATGGAATACCTAAGTGAACACAACTGGGGTCCCCTAGGTGTATATTTACAGTTTATATACTATGTTACACATATTGTACAATGTTACTACCAATGTGCTTGTACATGCATGTACATATTGATGAGTGTGAAATAAAATTCTCATGCTAACAAAGTGTAGTGCCCTTCAGTATAATGTAGCATAATTTGACATAATAAAATAAAATAAAATTCTATTAGGTAATGGGACTGTTTCCTAACAGTACCATGCAAGTTGCAACTGATATAAGCATTTCTTCTCCTTCTCCCTTGCTGAGGCTGAATCATCATCCAATTCAGAAGAGTCTGTGAAACTGTGATGTCTATGCCTCTTTGTGAGCTGTTTATGGAGGCTGCACAAAAATCTCCCCACTTCATCATCTTCTGACTCATCATGTTGATCCTCTCTTCACTGATGTTTATCTCTGTCTGGACATCTTGTAGAAGCTGGCTCATTACTGATTCTAGCCAGCTGCCCTGCATGCTCACTGTAAGGGGAAAGGAAGGTGTCCTAAGTGTCTGGACAAATGTTCTGTATTTGTCCCACATTTTCTTATATTTTATTTTGCCCTATTCTGCCTTTACTATGATTTCCTATGGTTTTATTCCTATTTATGATTATTTTTCAGTTGTTCCATGTTGGTACATGTTGACAGTTCTATTCTTAGAGGTGGGACCCTTTCTGGACACTTACCCATCAAGGTGGCATCATTCCATAGCTTGATCTGCCCATTTCTGCCTATTTGCTATTTTTAGCCTATTATTTGATTTTGGGTCTATCACATATACTGGGCATCAACAGATGTGGCCCTTAGAGTTTTCTCTTTGGATTACCCTCTGTTATATAAGCCTGACCACACAGACTTACAACAAGACATGACACACTATTATATTACAGCTGCCTGCACTTGCCTGCAGTTGCTTAGTCATTATGTGGCCACCTGTGGTTGCTTAGTAATCATGTGACTTTACTCATTTATCCAAAATGCAACTAATATTCTCATCACCTGCCTGGGGTTGCTTAGTCATAATGTGACTAAATCCCATCACCTGCCTGTGGTCACTTAGTCAACACATGATTTATACTCATACACCACCAGCACTACACACACACTGACAACACATACAGTGATGACATCACTGGTGCTGATTACTGATATGGCATCTCCCTATTGTGCAACTATGCTTGATGCAGCCTTCCTAAATCAAACACTACACTTGATGCAGCCCTTTACTTACACAGTCAATCTTTCACACACATATTTAATTAATCTTCCTTTTAATTCTGCCTTCATTCCCAATTCTGTGCAATGAATGTATAGTAACATATTTTATTTATTTACCTGTAGTAGCTTACAGGTTCCCACTTCTGTGCAACGAAGGTACAGTAACATATTTTATTTCTTTACCTGTAGTAACTTACAGGTTCCCACTTCTGTGCAATGACGATAACTTGATCCTGTTTTTCCAGTCCACCTGTCTATCTTAGTGTAGGCTACCAAACATGGCAGCCTTCCATGTTAGCTCATTACTAAGTGAGGCTTGAGGTTGCCCTTACACTAACCACATTGTTCAGCATTTCACTGCTGTGCATAGATGAGGTCAATCTATGTGGCATAGTCATCAATAGTTGTTAGGCTAAAGCTCTAATGTTGTCATTCATGGAATATCTTATTATTGATGAAGATCGGAGTCACTTGTAAGCAACTTGTGAGGATGACTTAGATCATGAGTAAGAGTGTTTGAAAAGCTAGGTCAAGCTGATTGACCTAGCCATTATATTGTTGTATTTATACAAATGGAAACAATAATGGTTACCATACTCATAACTACAATAATGTGAGAGGAAGCTGGTTCAAGTACAATAGTGTGTGGAATAGATAGCTGAAGTGTATGTGTGCACGTACAATAAGGTGGGATAGAGAATGGCTAGATTAGTAAGGATGTGCCATAGAACAATAAGACTGGCTGGTGTCACGTGTATGAGTGTAACAATAACATGAGAGAAAAGAAATAAAAGTGTCTTTATTCATTGACATTTGTAACATCACCCCCCCACTATCTTCTTTCATCCATAAAAGATTTACAGTCTAATGGTTTGCATGGGATCGAATGGTAAGAAAACTCCTGAGTCTGCTGCTCTCATCATATTGGAAATGATGGAGACATTTGAGTGGTCGAAGTGTGTGGGTAACGGGGCCTCAATGTCATTGAGTTCTATTCCTGCAAAAAGCACTGGGCTGTCGGAGTGTGGAATTCATGGGGTCGCATTATTTGTGTGGTCTCAGACCATAGTTAGAATAAAGAGTCTGATCCAGTATAAGGACATGACAGTGAGACTGCTGCCAAAGATTGTGATGAGGATGATTAAAGCAGCATGGTAGGATGCCATTGGGTGGGGGCAGTTATGTGGTATGATGTCATGGGGGTAAGGATGGGTGTCGTGGTGGTGCCTGGGGACATAGTATTGGCATGTGTTTTGGTTGCCACTTGTGGCAGTGTGGACATGTGAATTTGGGGCAATGAGATGAGAAGTGCCCTATTCGAGTGCAGGTGAAGCAAATGGAATTCTGCATCCATGGGGGTGGAGGAGAGTCAGTGGGTGGAGGTGGTGTCAGGGGAGTAGGTGTTTTGGGCAGTGGCGAGCTTGGCACCATGTCATAACTGTCATCTTGTTCTTCATCAGACTCGACAAGGATGGTTGAAAAGGGTGTTCTGATGGCCCTTGGTGTTGGCGCTACCACTCTGGGGTTGGGTTCAGCTTCTTCATTTAGGGAGTGGATAAAGTCAAGGAGTTCTAGTGTTCGGGCCTCATTTGCCAACCTCCTGAAGATTCTCTCTTGGGCGGCGATGCTTCTGTAGGTGTCAAAAAGGTTTTCTGCAAGATCTCACAGCATGAGGAGGTAACATATTTTTGTCTGTAAGCATTGTTCATTGTTATTTCTGAGTTCATCTTCGATGAAGTTGAGGACAGTGGAGAACATTCATTCAGGATTGAAGTCTGGTCGAGCAAAGGCGATGAGGTGGAGCACGTTCATGTTTGGGGAATTTTCTTTTGGTGCTTATAGTCATTTAGTATCTCTTTGGTGTTCTTTAAATGTTCTTCTGGCTCCCACGTGTTTTCGAAGGTGGGATAGCCTCTCTATTTTATGAGAAATTGCTTCCCTCAGCCTCTGTTCCTATGTGCTATTATTGCCTCCACCTCGTGTTCCAGATCTCCTTCGATTAACTCAGGGGGTGGCAATAGGTTATTCAGGCCATGTGTACTGTTTTCTTTGTAGGGTGTGAGCAACGCAGCATGAAATACTGGGTGGATCCTCCATTGTGTGGGCAGTTTTAGCTTGTAGGCATGTGTGGAGATGGCCTGCATGATTATGAAGGGGCCCTCACATTTTGGGGCTAGTTTGCACATTGGGGTAACCTAGTTTAAGGTTTCTGAAGTCTAGCCAGACCTTCTCCCCCACCTTGAATGGAGAGAAGGATTTGCCTGTTCAGGCAATCATAGTCTGGTGGGATAATTCATGTGCAGCAAGCACTTCTCGCCTGGCATTGTTTAGGTTGGCGAGCCTCTGCTCGGTGGCAGGTAAGTTAGTTTTTTGGTAGGTGGTAGGGATCACTTTGGGGAAGGCCCCCATCAACAGGAAGAAAGGGGCAGATTTTACAGTAGAGTGATATTTCTGATTGTGAGTGAATTCCGCAGTAGTGAGATGGTTTTTCCATAGTGAGGGATTGTTTGCGCAAAAGATCCTGAGGTAGATTTCGAGTTCCTGGTTAACTCGCTCGATTTCTCCATTGGTTTGGGAGTGATAGGGTGTGCTCATGGCCAGTTTAATTTCTAGTAGCCTTCCGAGTTCTTGGAATGCGTTTGCTGCAAATCGTGGATCTCAATCAGATATGATCTTGTCTGGTAGTCCGAATCTCCTGAATACATTGTGTAAATAAAGATCTGCTGCTCCTAAGGCATCAATGGTCTTGTTGCAGAGGATGAAAATTGCCCTCTTAGTAAGGCCGTGGTTGACCATGACCATGATTGTATCCGAACCTGTGTTGGGTGGTAAGTCAGTGATGAAATCCATTGTTACCATTGCAAATGGTTGTGTGGGTTCAGATTTTATCGGCAGAAGGGGTGGTGTAGTTGGGTGCATGTTCACTTTCATTTGTTGGCAGGTTGCACAGCCATCAATGTAGTTTTTGATGAACATGGTCATCCCAGGCCACCAGTAGTCCCTCTGGACCAGCTTTAGTGTCTGGAAGCGCCCTGGGTGTCCAGTGAGCACGTTGTCATGGTATTTCTTTACAATTTTTCTTCTTAGATTGTCATTTTGCAGGACGTAGCACTAGTCTTTGAAGAACACCATCCCATCATTGTCCATTCTCCAGTCCTTGACCACTGATCTGATTGGGGGAGTCCCTCCTGTTTTGATCGATTGGACGATCTCCTTTAGTAGGTCATTCCCCATAAGTTCTTCTGCTAAAACCTCTTTTAGTTTGGTGTCAATTATTCATATAAACATCTTTTTTCCTAGCAGAATGATGTCCTCATTGTCATTGTCTGTCTCAGGTATGTGGTCTTCTCTCCTGGATAGTGCGTCGGACTGTATCATCTGTTTTCCTGGCACATGTACTAGTTGGAGGTTGAATTGTGACAGGAATAGACTCCATCTCACTTGTCATTGATTGAGTTTTCATGCTGTTCGGAAATAGATTAGGTTTTTGTGATCGGAAAGGATTGTGGTGGGGTGTTCTGATCCTTGGAGATAGTGTCTCCAGGTCTCCAATGCTCGTATTATTTCCAGGAGTTTCCGATCATAGATCTCATAGTTTCATTCAGTTGTGGAGAGTGAGTGAGAGATGTATCTGCAAGGGTGCCAGTCACCATTGCCATCTGCCTGCTTTAGTACCGCTCCGGTAGCCTATTTTGATGCATCACTTTCTACTATGAAGGGTTTATTTGTGTCAGGCATTAGTAATATGGGTGCTTCTACGAATCTGTGTTTGAGGGTGTTGAAGGCCTCCTGATATTTGTGTGTCCAGTTAAAGTTTTGGTTCTTTTTGGTGAGGTCATTTAATGGCTTGGTGATCACTGCAAAGTGTCTGATGAATCTGCGGTAAAAATTCCTGAAGCCTAGGAATGATCATACCCCTTTAACATTGATGGGCAGCGGCCAGTCACGTATCCCACTGAGCTTCATTGGGTCCATGGCGAGCTCGTTGGGTCACCAGTGATATGGCTCCCTATCGCCCTGCACGCATACTACAGCATTTTTTGCAATTGTGCGCACCTCCTAGATGGCTTCTGCACACTTTGTGCACCTTTTACATTTCTACTGTGCCTTTGGTTCCCCCATAGCTGCCTGCTGTTGTGCACCCTAAATGCGCCCTGTTATGCTTCAAACCACCTCTGTGCATCCCCCCCACACTCCTTATCTGCCTTTCACAGTTATTGTGCACTCGATGTGCCTTTGCGTGCTCCTTTTATGCTTTACCTGCAACTCACATCCTCTGCTGTGCACTCAATGCACAATCCCTATCACACACACAACAATCCACCACACCAGTTGCACTGCACATCACGGCTTCCAGCTTGCTTGCACATTTATTCGAGGTGCACCATGATTCCAACATGAGCGGGTGGCGCATTCTCACATAATCTGGGTGCTTTGTGCCTATTTGGCATTGGACTGTGCACACTTGGGCGCTTTCACATAATCTTGGCACTTTGGCACTATTTGGCCTCGCACAGCATCTCCTTATAGTTCTTCTGCATTTCCAATTGGCATTGCCTTATCTGGTAACTGGCACAGGTTGATCATGTCATTATTACTAAGGTGCAGCACGTGATACATAACACCAAAGCAGATTAATTGGGAAGAGCGCACGGGACCTAGAGTGCACCAAAAATAGTGCATCGCACCAGAACAGTTGGGTATTGGGCTATAGGTGCACAAATCTTATTGGCTGAGGCAGTGGCATAGTGCGGTCAGGTTTAGATGGGCGAATGGATGCACTTGTGGGTAGCGCATGGTGCATTCTATTTTTACACTTTATTTTACTGTTTTTATCACATAAGCCATTTGTACATAGTAAGCAGACAGATAGAGAATCCAGAGGATCTTTCCCCCCCTCATAGTTCATAGCTCAGTCAGCATCACACATAGTCTGTGCACCAGCGTTCAGTCCATGCGCCTTTGTAGTGTGCCTTTCGTATAGCCACATTTGCATAGTGTTTGCATCCACTCGTCGTATTGCTGTGTTTCATCCCTGCATTGCATCCTTCATCCTCATTTGTGCACTCTTGCAGTGCACCCTTCATATAGCTGCATTCGCACACCATTTGCACCTTTTTCTGCTTGTTGCGCTCTCATTCTGTTTGCACATTTAACCTGTGCACTTCACTCACAGCACATCCCAGTGCTGTCTTTGTCCCACTGCACCTCCTGCTTTCATCACCCCTGTCATTGCGCACTTTTGTGCTCCCATTGCGCATTTTTCCACACTGTGCGTTTTTGCCCCTTTGCATTGCACACTTTTCTGCTATTGCACATATCATCCCTTTAGCATACACAACTAGTGCACACATTGAAAACCACCGTACAAGCCTCTTCATAGTCTCCGCGCCCCAAAGGACGATCCGAGGCCCTCTAAGCAAAACCCCTCACCCCTCACTCGCCTGCAGTTGTAGGTTTAGCATTCACCCCTTCCGTTGAGACTCTGCACTGAGTACCAACTGAACACATCACCAGATTAGTCCTAAGAATTCAACCTGTTGTACATCGAATTTAGATTTTTCTGGTTTCAGGTAGAGGTTGTGTTCTGCTAGTCTTGCTAGGCCTCGTCTGGTTCTTTCCTCATGTTCTCTTCGATCTTTGGAGAAGATTAGGATGTCATTCATGTAGATGACCACCCATGCTTCGTTGAGCATGTCACAGAAGATGTCATTCATCATTGTCTGGAATGTAGCCGGGGAGTTACAGAGCCCAAAGAACATAACCTTGGGTTCAAATAAGCCCCTGTTGGTCTTAAATGCAGCCTTCCATTCATCTCCCTTCTTGATTCTGACATTGTGATAGCCCCATCTGATGTCCAGTTTCATGAACCATCTGGCTCCTTTTAGCTTATCGAGTAGGTCTCCAATCAGGGGAAGAGGGTAGGAATTTTTGATGGTTCCATCATTCAGGTATCGGTAATCTTGGCAGGGCCGCAATGTGTCAGAGTCCTTCTTTGCAACGAAGAAGAAGGGGGATGCCATGAGCGATTTAGATGGAATGATGTATCCTTTTCATAGGTTCTCATCAATGAATTTGTCTAGTTTCTTTTGCTCAGCGGGGGTGACAGGGTAGATTTTGCAATCTCTCAGGATGAAATCTGGCTTTAGCTCGATTGCATGGTCCCACAGCCTTGATTTGGGAAATCTTTCTGATGCTGCCTTCTCGAACACTTTTCAATACTCCTTGTATTTGTCTGGGAGCAATTCGTCCAGGGATTTTTTTTCTTCTCTGGTTTTGCCCTCATGGGTGAGTTTTTGCAAGATGGATGTCTTTACTCAAATATGCATGGTGTTGGAGCATGCAAGCCAGCCAGTTGATTTGGATTTCATGAACCGAGATATCCATTTGGGCTTTAGATAACTTGGTGGAAGGTAGTCATGTTCATTGGTGAGAGGGGCCTCACTGGTTTTGAACACCCCTATCATGGGTTCTCCCCTGATGTATGCAAAAAGCATGTCCGTGTCTTCCGGGCTCTCTTCGACACTGACGCCTGCAGTGTTTAGTACCGGCATCTGTGAGTTGTCATTGGGGTCCAGGTCCATTGTCAGATTCGATTCATGGTTGTCCTCAGTGCAGGGTTCTTTTGTGAGATGAACCATCCCAAGCCTACTCTTCACATGCTCAGTGGCAGCAAGGTGGGTTTCCCTGAAGGTCTCCCCAGTGCTCCTTTTAGGTAGTCTCCCGAGAGTCGGGCTCAATGTTACTCTCAGTACATACAACCCCTTGTCATCTATCATGGAACCCTGGTCACTGTTAGTGGTGTTTTGTTCTGTTCATTCGATCACGGTTCAGATTCTGCCAAGGAGGAGTTTGTTGGTGTTTTTAAGGGAGAGCATACCTTTCTCCCAGTCAATTTTTGGGTTTCTTTTCTGCAGCCATGGGAATCCCAGGATTATCCTCTCCTTTCCCAGCCCTGTCACCAAAAACCTAATCTTCTCTTCTTCTCCTGCTATTCTTATGTTGATGTCAGCATAGTGGGTGATCGTCCCATTTTTGTTGAGTGTTCCATCAACATTTTTCACTAGTATTTTTTGTGGAAGTAATCATTTCTTTATTCCGTGCTTCTCAACTACTCTGTGGTCAATGAAGGTGCCTTCCACCCCCAAGTCGATCAGGGCGGGTAGCTCGATGGTTTCATTTTCTGGTGTAAAGTGAATTGGGATGTGCATGGACTGACTACTCACATCCACTACAAGTACAGAAGAAATTGTTATTTGGGCAGGGTCTGCCATCGCTTCGGTCCACCTCTTTAAAAACCCTCCTCGACCATAAGATTGAGGACTGCCTCTTTGTCTTCTTCCTCAAGTTCGTTTACCAGCACTCAGATTTTTGCATAGTGGTTGCGCAGCAATTTCTTTGGTTTAGGTTTCTTTATTTGTTCTTTCTTGGGGAGGGGGTTCTTTCCCATCTTTGTGATCGGATGCTCGGCACCCTGTCTTGTGGCAGACAAAGCATTTTCCCTTCTTTATGTGTTCCAGTCTCTCTGCATAAGAGAGTCAAATGGCATCCATGTCCATCGCATTCAGATCTTTCTTTGCTGTTCCCCCTCCTCCTCCGTTCCTACTGTACATTCTTTCTTTTATCATCTTTGCCCTCTTCAAGTGACCCTCTGCTCATGCTGAGTGGGTGTACCATCCTTCAATGGTGTCAGGGGGGTTCTCCATTCCAAAGACTTTATCCAATATCTTGTTGTTAAGTCCTTCAACAAAGTACTCGATAAGAGCACTATCTTCTCTGATTTTTGTTTGGTAAGCGAGGGCTTTGAACAGTGCAATATACTCATCGACCCCCTTTCCCCCCTGCAAGAGATTTTGTAGCTGCGTTCTCACATTCCCTGCATTATTGATTGATGAGAAAGCATTCTTGACTTTCTCTGCAAAGTTTGCAAAGGTGTCCCAAGGCTTCTCGTGCCAGTACCTCTCTTCCAAGTATGCTTGTTTCCATCCTCCCGCTGTTCCCCTGTTCATGTAGAATAGCACGAAGAGGATCTTGTGTCGATCGTTCTCGAATGCCTTCTGGTTTGTGTCAATGTATGCGCCACATTCTAGAAGGAACAGCATGGTCTTGGTTCAGTCGCCATCGAAGTCGGAGGGTGGGTGTATCCTGACTGCAGTGGGTTTGTCAGATAGAAGAACGATAGGCTGTAAGATGGAGGTTTGGGGAGGAGGGGATGTTGGTGGCACATCCATGTTGGAGAAGTGGGAGAAGATGATCCCGTCGAGAGGGCTAAGAGTAAGAGGGGGTCTGGGGCTGCAGACATCTGTGTTTGTTCTGATATGGATTTGTTTGGATGTCATGACATCTGTTTGTGTCTCTGATCCTCATAAGAACCAGTTGGTAGTGAAGGTTGTTTTCTGCCTAAACTGGTTTAGTTAGCAGGGAGAAAAATCAGCTTGACCTTTGATCACGAGTAAGAGCATTCGAAAAGCTAGGTCAAGCTGATTGACCTAGCCATTATGTTGTTGTATTTATATAAATGGAAACAATAATGGTTACCATACTCGTAACTACAATAACATGAGAGGAAGCTGGTTCAAGTACAATAGTGTGTGGAATAGATAGCTGAAGTGTATGTGTGTGCATACAATAAGGTGGGATAGAGAATGGCTAGATTAGTAATGATGTGCCATAGAACAATAAGACTGGCTGGTGTTGCATGTATGAGCATAACAATAACATGAGAGAAAAGAAATAAAACTGTCCCCATTCATTGAAGTTTGTAACAATAGTGGCTTGTCTGACATCCTCCTCAACTTGTGCTTCTTGGGCAACTCACAAGATCTGGTAAAGGGCCTTGATTTTCACCCCTTTCCTCTCTCTGAAGTCTTGGATAAATTTGTCAATCCTTGTAACCAGGTCTCTTCTGAATTCATAATCATGTCCTCCTTGTGGTTGCTCGGATTTGGACTCTCTTCATAGCTGGGTCTGTCTGATAGGTGCAGTAGTAGAGTCTGTTTCAGTAGACATGTTCTCATTTTGCATTCCTGCAGGTTCTCCATCTCCCTCAGGGAGAGTGTGAGGCTGTGACTGTCCAAAGTAGAAGGCATGTACATAGGTCATATGAGGAATCATAGTTGATTTGAGAAGCTAGAGCAAAAACTATGTGAGTGTGGTAACAGTGAGATGACAAGAGGAAATTCAAGAAAAGGAGGTGTCTTACAGATAGAGATATCACTGTACTAATGAATAGAGGCAAGATAAATGAGACAGAGAAAAAGTTCTCCGAGAACCATTCATGACCATAAAGTGTTACAGTGGCACAGTGCTGTCAACTGTGTCCATAAAGCATTATGGAGGGCACACAGTGCCATTGTCTTGCATCACCTAAAACCATTGCCATTGGACTTGTGTAAATGCTCGAATAAGTGCAGATTGATTTCAATATCCACAACTCTCTCACTCGAAAACTTGCCATCTCACAGGCTGCTAGTGGCTGCTCATTTCAATTCATGGTCGAGACTGCTCTCAAAATTGTGCACCAATGAGGTGGAATGAATAGTTGCCTTCACTTCTAGTTGAGGACCTCAAGCGGTACTACCATTGTAAAGGGGTATTTGTAGGTGGACAGGCTGATGGGCTTGACTGGTGGGAAAGCCTCCACTAGACGCTATTGACCCAGCAGATTCTTCACAACACATCACTTTCAGAAAACACTGGCATGGGACTTGTGTTGTTTTCACAGCCAATGCCCCAATCAACAACCAATCACTCTCCCACAGTTGCTCAAAACACACCACAAATATTGTGCTATTTCACTCATTCTTGACTCTTTTCCTTCGCACTTTTGATAGATATAATTAATATATGTATAAATAGTGATAATAAAAAGCTATTTCCACCTTTGCACTGTACAACTATATCTAGACTTTAGCCAAGAATTCTCCTTGAGTTTGAGGTGAAGGAAGGGTCTCCTCTCTTCATGGTGGAACTATATGCATGAACATTACTATATGTTCATATATATGCCTATATACATGACTGGGGACGGCTACATCAGTAGGAAATAGAGAGAAGTGAGGGAGTGTGAGACAGGGTGTGAGACAGGGTACCATCCACTGGGCTTATGTACCCTCTACAGACAAAATGGTATATAGTGGTAGAGGTATCTATTTAGAAGTGGGGATTGATGTTATGAGAGCTGGAAACAAGGTGATCTTTGTTAATGCACCAGTATGGGGAGGGGGGAGAGGTGTTACTTTAGCACTCTCCTTATAATTTATAAGTTTTAAAATAAAATGGGTGAAAGAGGAGGGTGTGAGGCAGGGTCAGGAGGTCTATCAAGTCATCTGTCCCTCACTTCTCCCCATTTCCCCTGTTCCCTACTGATGTAGCCATCCCCAGTCATGTATATAGACATATATATGAACATATGGTAATGTACATGCATATAGTTCCACCATGAAGAGAGGAGACCATTCCTTCTCCTCAAACCCAAGGAGATGTGTAAAGGTGGAAATAGCTATTTATTATCACTATCTATACATATATGTATTAATTATATCTACCAAAAGTGCGAAGGAACAGGATAAAGAATGAGTGAAATAGTGTGCTCATCATCCAAGATGATGAGTACAACATTTGTGGTGTGCATTGAGCAACCATGGAAGACAGTGATCAGTTGTTGATTGGAACTTGTGTTGCTTTCACAGCCAACATCCCATGCTGGCATTTTCTGAACATCACGTGTTGTGAAGGTTAATAAAGCCACCGATTTCATCCAATCTCATCCTCTCAAATGACTTGCGATCACACTACTCTCAATTGTTCCTCATTCTGCAGACGTGGAGCGACTGTTCTCAGCACTTGGTGGCACTCAAACCCCAAAATGATGCAACCTACCTGTTGAGACATTTGAGACACTGGGAAAACTCTGCTCCAACTATTCTTATCACCTTTATTAGCATGATTGTATTGCTGGAAAATCCACCCGCCATCATCACAACCACATGCAGACCCATTCTACCAGAGGTATCAATGTTGAACTTGCAGAAGAGATCAAATCAACAATCTTCTATATTTCTTCTCTCACAGTTCCATCCAAAACTACCAATGACTACTTTGATGACCCCAAAGATTTTAGTCTTGATGAGCTCAAAAAAGAGTTTATTAAATTTGAAAAGCAGCTAAAGGAGCATCCATTACCTGATGCAGATGGTGTAGAAGTTCTCGATGGTGAAGTCTATAATTTTGATGAGCTAGATCATGTTGAAGTTCTGATGAGGGAAGATATCAAGGTGATCACTGTTGATGGGACTGTGACTCAGGCTACTGTTGAGCTTTGAGGACTCAAAGGAGATGGCCGAATAGTCGATCCATTGACATATTCCCACAGATCTTGTCCTGTCAAGATGTCCATCATTTTGATTTTCCATATGGCGTAATTCTTGGCCTCTGTCAAAGGTTCGATCCAGTAAACGTTTGTGTGTGTGTTTGATGCGTCGGTCATTGTGCAAGGTGGTAAAGAGTGTTAGGATGATTTTCGTGCGAGTAAATTCAGTTAAGCTCAGGGTCCATAACCCGTTGAGCTTTGAGGACTCGAAGGAGCGATAATAAACTATATCGATAAATTATCTACAATGAATATTTATACATACTTTGATGCGCTGATCATTAATCAAACTCGGTGATCGCAACAGAGTTATTCATACATATTACTACCTAATCCGGCATCAGCATCGGTGTCGCATAATACAGCCGATGGTTGCCGTTCTTTCAACAGCTACTTGAGATGTAGAAAAGTTAATGTCGACAAAAGTTATAGCTGCGTAGTTCTGCCAATAGTAGTACCTATGTGTGGAATGAAAATCAAGGCATGGGAGTTTGGCCAAATTCTGCCACCCTTGGCAATTGCCAAGCAATTGCCGGCAGAACCAACCGAAAACAGTTCTGCCACCTACACTAGCGCCGAAGAGTGTTCGTTCAGTCGGGAGCAAGCTGCACGTGGACAAACAAAAAGGTTTCTGCTCATGTACTACTTTCGCTCCCGTTTTGTAAATTATAAAAATAAGATTTCGACGGGTGACAAATTGACTACATCAAGCCCTCTTCAAATCTAGCTACTGTGAAGCCATTTCCCAGTCCCCCCATCAAACATGCACAGTTGGGGCATGGACGTATAATATTTGGGTTCACTTTCCCATCCGCATCCCTGTAAGGCGTTATCGTGGACGCGGAGGCGTTATACAGGGTTATGGTTGTCGCAGCAAACCCTTTGGCACTCCCCCGAATTTTGAAGGCTTCAGATCGATCCTTGGCAAGCCTATATGTATTGGTTTAATTGGTGAGTAGAGCTTACAGCTACTCGAAAAAAACGCTTACGAGGAAATAAATAATAATGGGTAAGATTCTGCGCAGTTCCCAAAATCTTGACCTGTGATACCCCGGGGCCCCAGCATCTGCGCTGGGATGGGCGTGCCATCCCTCCAAACGAGTATTCCCTCCTTTTTCAGCAGATCTTTTCTAAAATCTTTTGCGTCATCCTTGAGATTTCGTGGTGGCTTATCGAGGGTCGCGCCCAGTACGACGCGCGTGACCAGCCGATTATTGACCATCTGTTTGAACCACATCACCGACCACACTTCTGGTGCCTTGCTTGGTATCTCTTGTGGGGGCTGCCCCTTGCGTTGCATGGTAGTAGCGGGGATCAGCTTTGTGCAGAAAACGTGAGCAATCATCATTAGGGCGTAATAGTAGTTTTCTCTGGTCGCCTCAGCTGGCACGTTCCCGACCACAGAGAAGATCCAGCCGACAATGTCGTACAATGTTCGCAGCTTGAATTCATTGCCTTGATAGCCGACTATCAGACTACCTATTCTGATGGGTTTCGCAATGGGGTCCTCGATATAACCAGGATTTCGATCGGGATTTGTTTTGTGACTGACTGACTAAATGTCAGCTCAGCGTATTGGCCTGTACAGGATGTACTCGCCGCTCGTGTACGGTCTTGATCATCAAGACAGCACTCTCAATGTGTCCCCGAGCCTCCTCCTGAATTCCATACAGATTATCATTAGCCTTGGCACTGGCCGCAAAGCGCTGGAATAACGCTATAATCTGTGCCGAATGGTCAGTAATTTCTGAGCCTGATTGTACTGAGACTTACGTCAGATGCGTTCAAAGCCAAAGCCTGTTTCAAGGTAAGATTTCCGTTGAAGAAGAAAGAGTAGACAACCATTTAGATGGCGTTGCTTCCAGTGAATGACGCGATCCGAGAATCGAACAGTATCTGGACTGTCTCACTGGCAGGCAAGCATAAATATATACCACTGGCATGATCGGCGAATCGATTTGCAGCACATGCTCGTCCTCCCGAGTGCTGCTTCTCGTTTTGTCTTCGCTGTCCCCGGTCTCGTAACAGTCCCGGTCTCGTAACAGTCCCGGTCTTGTAACAGTCCCGGTCTCGTAACAGGAACAATCTTCAAGTTCGCACAAATGGACTTGCAACAAGCACACGGTCCGATAGTAGCCAAACCAGATGATTAGATTGCTTTATTGTCATGTGAAGCAGCTTTGCGCTCTCACACGCGAGTGGGTACTGTTGGGATCAGGCAATCCAAGCCTGGTCTGAGTACAAATCTCATTATGGGAACACGGTCTATTTGTAGGATAGGAACATAAGTAACGCCACCGTCAACTGCTTCTTCGATTGCCACGAGGTTGGGCCACCTGCCATCGGGAAGCAGTATCCGGAAATAGATTTTGACATTCGATCCCCAGTCGGCATCTGAATGACGATTGGTCTTATTCGATCCCATCACTGTCACCAAAGAACCTCGATGGGCAATTTATAAGCAAATCATGCCACACAAAAATGTGAATGCCTTTAGAATAAATGTTAATAAACAATGAAATACAAACCCCATTTTTCTGACCGCCTTCTCACCTCGAACCACAGCTATTACTGCTGAAGTGCTTGTTGCCTTCTGCCATGAAGAACATCTTTCTGTATCTTGGTGAAACACGAATGGATTCTACACATTCACGATGGATGATGGCCGAGTGTTCATTTGCAGTCTGCTGGTGCAAATTGCGATCTCTTGGGGTTTTTTTTCATTACGAACTTCTTTTCGTGGCCTCTCAACTGACATTTCTTTATGAGATGATAGTTATTACAAGTGCACAAAGTGTCCTCCGATAGCAGGTTGGTTGGCTGGATTTTGGTGGGTATGCTCTCACGATCCCGCCATGTATGTATTGGCAGTCGAATAGATGTAGGTTTTGTGCATATCCTGAGCCCTCTCCGGCTGGTGAGCTCCAGAATGTTTCGTCGACTTGGCCTTTCAGCCCTGCTTAACCCTGTGGTGACATGTGATGAAAATGCTGCAACTCCCATTCTGGATGATGTTCGGCCACAACTCAGAGTTCTTGCAAACTCCAGTAAGCCAGTCAAAGCTCCTCCCCCACGTCGTAGAATGGCTCACATTGGCAGTCCAATGCTTGAGCAATGGTTCCCTCGACACTCCCTTCTATGGCTGTTGTACCAGGCCTATCGTCTACTGACTCAATCCATGAATGCACACCAGGGCGTCCAGAGCGTGTGATGCCACGCATGTCACCTACTCCTTCTCTGTCCGCTCGAACCTCTCTCCAACATCATTCCCATTGAATTCAGTGCCTATCGTGCAAACTGACATCAAGTTGAACCGAAAAACGACTCTGTCAACCTTATATTGCTACGAGGATATTCAAGCCTACGTTCAGATGACCCTGTTGGCTATTTGTTTCGACACGATCCAAATAATTGGCTACACCCTGCCAGTGACTTTGCTTATTCCCTTGGTTCACCATCTGGCCACACAAAGAGAGGAAATGAAGTTATATGCCGCCTGCTGCACCATGTTGGAGATATAACAGACCTTGTCCCTTGTGTTGAAAGTCACTATACGTGTATGTAGAACTATTTACAGTATCTGAATATCATTTGAACCATTATGTTAGGTCAAGGATAAAAAATCTGCCCTCACAGCGATGTCAATTCCAGGAGCACTGAGCATACTCGTGCAACTTGGCAGATATTGCAGGAACAGCTCTGCTGTGATCGTGAATACATGAGTGGCGACCAGTTCTCCGACACGCGACAATTTTCAAAAGACATCTGCATTCATCACAGCCCTGCAGACTGTTGGCTGCAGTGCTCCCGAGCAAGAACAGACAGTGCTCATGCCAGCAGAACAGGAGTACAAACAGAAGATATCTCAAAATGAAACCAATGTTGGGATAGGCAATCCAAGCCTGTGGTCTGAGGCCAGATATTATTAATAGAGTGGCCTTTGATGCATGTTTTATTTATAGCACAGCTACATACAGCCATAGTATAGGAGAATGCGAGATGTTCCTCTCTGTACCAAACTCCCACTACCTCTCAGCTTATTATATCACCTCTGGTTCTATCTTCCTGCCCTAATTCTAACAGGTTATGGGCCCTGACCCTGACAATGATTTTATACAAGAAGACCTTTTCTCAGACTATGGTGACCAAGGGGGGCTAACCCCTAAAAACCCATCTAGGGTCTATCAAAGCAAGAAGAACCGAACCATGGATAATGATCCCAAACTCTCCATCGATTTAATTTGTACCAAAGAATATTCAAATGTAAACAAGTGGGCACTTCAGCAACCTTAGTTCACTATGCCCATCATCCGCCCATTGTCCGCCTGCCTACATGACTAACAAAACTCTCGAACAACCCCCGGTCCCGTCCATGCACCCACTGGAATTCTAATCCCAGCACTTTATGCAGTGGCTTCCCTCGCCCTTGCGCCCCGGGTTCAAGTTTTCCACCAGCAAACCGAACGGTACACACCAGCGCAGCCGAAGCAAAGAAATCCGTTATTGTTTCCAACTCATCTTTATCTGTCGGCAGCGGTTCCCTAGTAGAACCAACATCGTCCCCCCGCCCTCGCTTACGACGTGCACTGCGGGACCACGAATCACAGGAAGCGCGAACGAGGAACTGTGATGGTAGGTAACGCTGATCTGTGCCGCTATCATCCCACCGTACTATCGATGACGTCGCCTCCGCTTGTTCTCCTCGTTCCTCCACAACGGCGTCCTCAATGGACGACAACACCCTCCGCAGCGCTTCACTGAAAGAGTCATAGCTTCTCGACGTCTGAAGGGAATCTGGAATCGGAAAATGCACGGTGTTGCTCGGAGGTAGAAGACGCTGCAGCGCTGGGTTTGGGTGGTCAATGCGTGAAGTTGCCTGTTCCCGGCAACCAAAGCAAGAGCACGTCAGTTATGCTTTCAAGAGACAAGAGAGAAGGAAAAGAAGGAAGAGCGAAAGCATTGAACAATGAAGTGAGAAACATACATCAGGCATGCGAAACGCGCCAAATGACCACCCAACAGCCCACCGCCTGGTTTGTCCTTGTACGAATTCCGTGACAGCGTAATTCGTTATCTATAAAGAACACTTATTAGTCAATTGAACTCCACTATGAAGTGAACGATTAGAGTGATAGAAGGCGTCCGTCATTAGATGAAGCGGGATTTAATGAACGTCGGTGGCTCACTTCATACTCCCGAATAACGTCAACAATCTTCACCACCGACGACAGTTTTCCAAGCATCGAGGTATACCACCTCGACCTGAGCTCAAAGTTTGATCTCTGCCTTGGTCGTGTGATCTGGGTGCACCCTGTAGGCTGCGACTCCGAGTCTTGGTCTTTAGGTAGTGAAAGCACCGACGCAAGTGATTGCAAATCATCATTCTCTTTGTGTCTGCGTTTCCGAGGCTTGCAGTCATCCATCCCGTCCGTTTCCTCCTGCCTTGGAGGTAGGTCAGCAAACCCAGCACAGGTCAGCAAACCCAGCAGAGGTCAGCAACCCAGCTGCTTAGGTTTAAACTCGGCAACATACCTTTCTCGAACGCTCTCTCTCACCATCTGCCACACGAACCTAGCTTCTCCCCCTGGCGTGATCATCTCCACTGGCGCACCCGTACAGACCTAGATAGTTATAATGACCGCTTTTCAGGAATAGATGGAGATGGAAAACCGACCCCCAATGGCATCTCTTCTTTATCCCATCCACCCTTCGCTGCTTCCACCTCAGCCAGCGTGCTATAGAAGGGGGGATTACACATCGTAAATTCTACAGTAAGAACGCTACGAAGGTTCTATAAGATCGCCATAGATAAAAGGAAAGGGCGCTGACGTACTTGGGGTCGTCTTCTACAACTTCATTTCCACGCTCAGTGCCTAAATCTGCACCAGGGACCTTTTCAAAGAGATGGTCAAAACCGAACACCAACCCCGTCCCTTGTCCTTGCATTTCAACATCTCCATCAACTTTGACAACACGTATGTGATCTGCCAGCCCATTTGAGGTAACATGCTTCTCGGCGTATGTGAAAGAAGATGGGTCGAGTTCTAAGTAAAGACTGATGAAGAAAGAGCGAGAAGACAATATGGAAAGGAGGCTTACCTGTAGCCACAAACCTCCAAGAAGGTTCGAGAGTGCACGCGAGAAGGGGGTAGATCGCTGATGCGCCTGTTCCTCTGTGAAACCACTATTGTGAATATACACGGGCCTGGAAACCCTGGGAGAACAACACACATATCAACGCCATGAACGACAGTCTTTTCGTTACCAACCCTGCGAGGTATTCCGACTGTATGAGCCCGCACAACATCCTGGATCCAAAGCACATAGTTCAATCTGCTACAGTTATCAGCCTCGTTGTGTCGAGTGAGGGTAAAAAGTACACAAGCGCACCTATTAGGTACCTTGTATCAAGGTCAACAGGTGAATGTGAAGTGGAACGTTCGCTGCATACGGGTGGACATAGCCTGTCAGATGGAAGTTTGACGGTGAGATCAAAATCGCGATAGAGAAGAGCCTCTGTCAAGCATCTACGTCCACGTGCATTACTATCGGATTCAGCAATACCAATGTTCAAAAGAACATATACCGTTGAGCAGCTTCGTCTTGAAAGTTGATCGTATGGCCAATGAGACTATGAATATTTATTAACACGAGTATGAGAATGAAGAACCAAAAACAAACTGTTCTTTGAGAGCCGGGTATACATGTGCAAGAGCCTTAAAGTCTGGTGCTTGTTGATAGGGGTTTCGGCTGTGCATAAGATGCTCGCGAATCCGACGCCAGCAGGCTTTGAGTGCGGAGGTCACTAGATTTGTTGTTATCTTATCAAGAATCAATTAATCAAGTATTAATTAATCTATAATCTATATCTACATCTACATATCACTTTGCTTGCTCAGCCTGACTCTGGCATGGGCCACCTTGCATATATATTACACAATTCTTAATCCCACTATAGTCACTCAACTCTTCTGCCTTATGATGAGAATGTTCATTCCAGTTTTATCTGGCCCTCCAAATCTCTGCATGGCATTTTGTCAAGAAGAAGGATGGAAGCCTTTGACTTTGTGTCAACTACTAGTACCAAAGCCTCAACCATCTTACTAAGAAGGACTGCTACTCACTTCTGTTAATTTCCAACCTCCTTGACTCTCCATGGAAAGCCTGCTTATTCACCAAGATTGACCTCTGACATGCTTATCACTTAGTATGCATTACCGATGGTGATGAATGGAAAGCAACTTTCTAGACCTGTTATGGATCCTTCAAGGGTTGGTGGCTCCTTTGGTCTCACTAATGTGCTCACAGCTTTCCAGTGGTTCAACCATGAATGACATCTTCAGTGATTCTGCCTCATTGTCTACCTCAATGACATCCTGATCTACTCTGACAACATGTCCAAACATCACACTCATGTCAAGGAAGACTCCAGAAGAATGGACTTTATGCCTTACCTCAGAAATGTGAGTTCCGCAAAGACACCATTAGTGGTGTGAAAGTTTGGTTCCAAACCTTGGTTCAAACTGGACTTTTGCAGAACCAAACCTTGCATCCAGTTCAAGGTTTGTGTAGAGGTGCCAAACCGAACCCAAGGTCAGGTTCTGGGTTTGGCCAGCAGGAGGAATATAAGAACTGTTAAGGCAACACTGTTGGAGCAGACTACATATGCTGCACAGAGGAAGAGATGACACATTCCTTATAACCTACCTGGGGTTTAGTTAGTCTTAGAGCTAGGGTTTAGCAGAGGTAAGAACACTGTATATCTTCTATAGTACAGGTTCTCCTTATATACATAATAGTAAGGATGTCACATGACTCAGGAATGTGTTTACCACATGTATGCGCAGTAAGTGCAGTAACATGTGTGTGCTGCATGCAGTGCCTCATGTATGCAGCATGTATCAGAATTTAATTTCACCAAACACCAATTGCAACCACTACTTCAACCAAAGTTATGCTGGGTGGACTGCTAGGTGGGCTCTCACAAGAAGTCATCACTTTGATAGAAAGGTTGTCTTGCAGTCTCAAGCATTCACACTTGTTATGGTGGAATCCTAAGAGAACTCGATTAGAGTCTCTTGGTATAATATTGCATCTTATATACTACTATACATGCTACATCCGTAAGGTTTGACCATGCTTAGCCCATGTGTTGGATCAGTTGCCATGCTGCACCCATGCTGATGCGCAGTGCCTGTGTAAGGGCAACCTCAAGCCTCACTTAACAGTGAGCTAACAGAGGGGAATCCAAAGTTAACATTATACTACATAACACAAACACTTCAGGTGCACCTAACAGAGGGGAATCCAAACAGAAAATTCTAAGGACCCATCTGTCAATGCCCAGTATATGTGATAGAGCCGAAAATCAAATAGTAAGCTAAAAATAGCAAAAGGCAGAAATAGGAAGCTGCAGGATGACATCACCTTGATGGGTAAACATCCAGAAGGGGTCCTGCTTCTAAGAATAGAACTGTCAACATGTACCAACATGGAAAAAACCGAAATATAATAATAAAAATAGGAATAAATCATAGGAAATCATAGAAAAGGCAGAATAGGATGAAATAAAATATAAAAAATATGGGACAAATGCAGAAAATTTCCCAGATGCCTGGGATGCCTTCCTTTCCCCTTACAGCCTGCCCCTAACCATGCTGTATGTAATCTACTAAGATGATCTGATATGATTAGATAACATAACATAAAATGTTGATTTTGCAAAGCTCTCATAACAGTACCCCCTTCTTATGCTTGATTGTCCTGATCAAGATCTGGACTTGAGCCACAAGAGAGACTCTATTGCCAAACACCAACTACTCCACTTGTCACATGACATCCTCGATGCTCATTCCTCATCACCCCCAATGTTGCTCAACCATGTGTCACTTGCTGTCCTCAGAGCACTCTTTGTAAGTGTTTTTTTCATCGCCCTCATCTGCCTCTTTTGACAGACTGCACATACTTTATGTGATTCATCCTCACATTCATCGGCTCACTCACATTCATTGGCTCACACACCCAGCATGACCATCGTCTTCACAGACATCGAGCTCCAGTCAATCCATCGACCCTCCACCACCCATACACTCATATGTGGACACATCGACAATTTTTGGCATGCAAACAGACAAGTCAGGAGTGGTTGTGCCATTCGACCCAATGAGGACTATATGGTTATAATTGGGGTGTGTCTGAACTTGTAGTGAAGAGGGGCTTTTGTGCAGGAGACTAGTCAATGTTCAGCTTGCTGAGCATTCCTTCCTGTGTTGTGGTAAAGTTCTCGAAAGTTCAATCCATCCAATGTTTGAATTCATTGTGGTACTGAGGAGTGCAGACAGTGAATTTCTTGCACCTTATATGGTGTATTGCCAAGGTTTGGGAGTGGCTCCCAAGTGTTGTTCTCTTCTGTGTAATCTTTCCACTTGACTAGATACTCTAACCTCCCTTGCCTCATTCTTGAATCTAGGGTCAGCTGGATGTGCATGAACAGTGCACCAAGGTGCAAAAAGCATGCTGTTCTCTTTTGGTGACTGTAAGAGCAACCTCAAAGCCTTACTTAATAGTGAACTAACAGAACCTCCTAGTCCCTGCACACAAGCTGTCTCCTACACAAATCCTGCCCATTCTTACTTTGCTTGACTCTGGTCTTTCTGGAGCACAAATATCCCATCAAACTAATGCCACTATATGCTGTATTCACTCTGAGCATCATCCTGACCTCACCAAATCATGCAGTGGTCATCCCCAAAGGTTTACAACTGCCAATGTCGACTATGCATGTCAGATTATTTGGATGGGAAAGGTTGATAATACCACTGAAGCTGCATAATGCAATTCAAGATATCACTAATACCCCTTTCTCTTCCCAAACTCTTTGTTGACATCTCAAATCACATGGCATGAAACCTGTATTCAAAAAGAAATGCCCACTACTCAAACCTCATCATTTACAAGCATGATGGGAGTTTGCTCAGTGGCATGCAGAGTGGACACTTGAGGATTGGAAGAGAGTCTTATGGTCAGATGAGACTAAAATTAACCATTTGGGGTCAGATGGAAGGAAATATGTGTGGAAAGATAGTGTTAGAACAACTCCCACTATCTGCTAGCTAGACCATGCAGGTTCTCTCTACAAGAAGGGGGCAGGATGCGCATGTGTGATGGGGGTTTTGATGGTTTTGATGTGAGGGTATTAGGGCGACACCCACTGTTCTGCTAGCTAGACCGTGTGGGCTCTCCTACAAGAAGGTGGCAGGGCACACGTGCATGATGGGGGGTTTGATGGATTTGATGCAAGAGGTTATAAATAGATTAGTTGGTTGAATTAGGCTTTTTGCACCACTATTGTGGATGGAATACCTAAGAGAACTAAACTGAGGTCTCCTAGTATTTATTTTATGGTTATATACTAGGTTACATATATTGTAGTATGTTGCTACTGATGTGCGCGTACATGCACATACATATTGATGCGTGTAAATACAAAATTCCCACACTGACAAATAATGCATGTATAGGCATTTGGTAGCATATTTTGGTGAAATAAAATAAAATAAAATAAAATAAAAACAGTATTATGTAATAGGCATGTTAGGAGACTGTTTCCTAACAGAGGGGTTATTAATAGATGAGTTGGCTGAAAAAGGCTTTTCACACCACTATTGTGGATGGAATACCTAAGAGAACTACCATTCTCTAGGTGTATATTTAAAGATTGTTACAGGTATTGTATTATGTTGTTACCGATGCGCTGATAGGTTCACTGTGCACTCTAAGGTCTGGAAAAGGTTTCCAATCATATTGACACATTATGACAGATGCTCCAAACCACTATGAACACTACAAAATTGATTTTGAATTATTTTTGAACTATTTCAGACGACTTTGAATGACTTCAAACCATTTCAAACCATTTTGTGATATTTTGAACACTTTTGTGATATTTTGAACACTTTTGAACAACTTTGCACTACTTCGAACGATGTCAGCCACCATAGGGCTATTCTAAAACCCTTTCAACACACACAAAACATCCAGCATGAGCCACTGGGTCACATATTGAACACTACTGGACACAAGGAGAGACAATAAAAGAATTAGAATACGATAATGGCAGTTTTGGGATTTCAATGATCTATTGAAACAACAGGATGAGTACTCTTACTATATGGTGACACTGTACATTTCATTTATTATCATTTCTCATTTGTTTTATGTTTTTGCAATACCTTTATTGCTATGCATACTGCCTCATGTTCTACATTTGTTATATTTCCTTTTTAGTACTTACCTCTTCAAAATGTATATAGACTTGTACTAGTTACTTAGAACAACAGAGAAGAAGTTACCCTCTCCCTCATCATTTGATTTAAGAGCTGTTCTCTTGAGTCTTAGCCTTGCATTGTATCTCTAAGTTCTGTGAAATATTGTGAACTTTTTTGAACTATTGTATTCGCTCCTCGATTTATTGCACATCACCCATCGCCTCTCAAAAAACACTTTTTATTTGCTGTATTTGCTCCTTGGCACCAGTCCAACACCCTCGACACCCTTTGAAACTACTTCAAACTACTTTGTGCATCTTTGAACCTATTTTGAACTCTTTTGAACAACTTTGTATACTCCCACAAACTAATTGCAACATCTCTTACCATTTCGTGTCCCTAAACACAACCTTCAGATATCAGCGGTGATATTTAGTACCAACTTGCACCCTTCCTCTAGCCTGTGTTATACCTCTTAAGCCTTTTAACAGGTTTTTGTTAGGTTTCCAGGTTGAGTATTATCAGCATGCATACATGGACATACATATTGATGCACGTGAATATAAAATTTCCATGCTAACTAATGTAGCGTTCTTAGGCATTTGGTAGCATAATTTGATGTAATAAAATAAAATAAAAAATATTGTATCTGTCCCCTCTGTGAAATTTTGGTAGGGCTGGAAATTCATACCCTCATACACCATTCTAGCAATAGGATGCAGAGCATTTGGATTAAGTTTAAAGAATTGGGTGATTGCATTATGTGCTCACTTATACATAATTCTCTTTGGGTTCCCATGAGTTATTTTTGTTGGTGTAGTTCTTCCACTTGATTAGGAACTCCAATTTATTTCGCTGAAGACATGAGTCTAAAACCTCTTCCACTACATATTCTGAAGCACCTTCTACCATTATTGGAGGTTGCAGAGTAGTTTGTTGACCAGGAATAGTGGGTGGGTGGTAAGGACATAAGTGGGAAACATTAATTTTAGGATCAATCTTGAATGATTGAGGTAATTTTAGCACTACCGCATTGGGAAAATTTATTTTAGAAATCACATATGAGCCAACTTGCTTCTCCATAAGTTTTCTTAAAGGTCATGGAATATTTAAATCTTTGGTACTTAGCTATACCAAGTCACCAACTTTGTACTCTGGAGCAATGGCTCAAGTACAATCCATGTGTCGCATCATATCATCATGTGCTTTCATCAATGCCACCTCTGCTTCCTCCTGTACCTTTTGCATCTTAGATACAAAGTCTTCTACTGACTGTACTTTGATTTTCCTTCAAGGTTCTATTCACATTCAGGGATGATACCCATAATTAGCAAAGAAGGGCGACATTTGAGTAGCCAAATGGAAGTTATTATTGTGAGAAAATTTAGCAATTGCCAACCATTCAGGCCAGTCAGTTTGTCAGTAGTTGACAAACATGCATAGGTACTGCTCCAACTCCTGATTCATTCTCTCTGTCTGCCCATCAGTTTGTGGGTGATATGCCATAGATGACCTGGTTTGAATTCCCAATATGTTGTTTAACTCTCACATAAATGCAGAAGCAAATTGTGATCCACAATCGGAGATAACCATATCAGGCAATCCATGTAGCTGCCATACCTGATTTAGATAGAGGCATGCCAAGCCCAACAATGAGGTTTCTGCAGTAGTAGGAATAATATGGACTTTCTTTGTGAAGTGGTCACATACTACAAATATTGCATCATATCCTTGAGCTTCAAAAAAAAAAATGGTGATGAAGTCCACAGATATATTTTGCCAGGGCACTTGAGGTATAGGGTTCAGCATTAATTTCCCTGTGGGCTTTTCTGGAAACTTCTTCCCCCTCATGCACATATCACATCCATCCACATACCCCAACACATATTTTGAAATTCCAGGCCACCAATAATTTCTCATCACCAATTCCAACATCTTCCACCTTGCTGAATGTCCAGCAGCTGGTGTATTATGATGTAAATGCATGATCTCCCTTCATAAATCTTGATCTTTCAGTACATATACTTTTCCTCTGAACAACACTAACCCTTGTTCCTCAACCCATTCATCTCCTTTAATATTACCTTTCTTCTCCCCCTTCACAGCTTTCACAGCTTCCACTACTTTTATGATGTAAATGCATGATCTCCCTTCATAAATCTTGATCTTTTGGTACATATACTTTTCCTCTGAACAACACTAACCCTTGTTCCTCAACCCATTCATCTCCTTTAATATTACCTTTCTTCTCCCCCTTCACAGCTTTCACAGCTTCCACTACTTCATTGTCCATCTCTGAACATTGTCTAATGTTAGACAACATTTCCATTTCTGAGCTATCCACCAATAGATGCCCTGGATGCATAGCACAAATGTGAAAGTATTCAGGTTTGAGTAGGGTAATATTTTTATTGTCCTCCTCCCCCCCCCTTTTGTGATCAGTACATCTGGATAATGCATCTGCTTTTCTCATCAAGCTTCCCACTTGGTGAACTAAGTGAAAATTAAAATGTAATAGGAATAATGCCCAATGTGCTTGCTGGTGGTTAAGCTTTTTAGCAGACATGAAGTACTGCAGATTTCAATCTGATGCATACATCCCTCCAAATAATGTCTCCATGCTTCCAATGCTCATATTATTTCCAACATCACTTTGTCATGCACATCATAATTTCTTTCCACATCATTCAACCCTTGGGACAAATATGCACAAGGATGCCATTTGTCATCTTCACATAGAATTGATAATACTGCTCCATTAACAAAGTACAATGCATCTGATTCCGCTCGTAAGGGATGCATGAAATCTACTGGGACTAATATTGGTTCTTCCACAAACTTCTTCTTCAACTCTTGAAATGCTGTCTGCTGTTGTTCTCCCCATCTCATCTCCACACTACTCCTTTTCATGTAAGGTTGTGTAAGGGTGTGGCAATTTTGGAACAATTATCAACAAAGCAACAATAATAATTTGTGAGTCCCAAGAAGGCTTGAACCTCCTTGATACAGGTGGGCATGGGCCAATCAACAATTGCCTGTACCTTGATAGGATCCATCTTGATTCCATTAGAACCAATCATTAATCCCAAGAACTCAATTTCGCTTGCCCCAAACACACATTTCTCCAGTTTTACAAATAAATCATTCTCTGCCAATCTTTGTAGTACCTCCTGCACTATTGCTTCATGGTTTTCTTCATCTTCCATGAATACCAGAATGTCATCAATGAATATTATTATCATGCCTTTGTCTATTATGTCCTTGAAAATATCATTCATCATATTTTGGAAAGTGGGGGGACTACTGGTCATCCCAAAAAACATGACAAGCAGCTTGAAGAATCCTTGATGCATGGCAAATGCAGCCTTCCACTCATCTCCTTTCTTTATTCATACATTATTGTACCCCCAGCATAAATCCAATCTTGTAAAGACCTTGGCCTTTCCCACCTTGTCAATTATTTCTGAGATCAATGGCAAAAGGTACACATTCTTCACTGTCCACTCATTCAGATACCTATAATCTGTACACATCCTCTTCCTCTGATCTTTCTTTGGTACAAAGAATATTGGTGATGTCTGCAGTGATTTCAAAGGTCATATGTATCCCTTGCACAATTGTTAATTAAGGAATGTATCCACTTCTTCTTGTTCCATTGGAGATAACATTAGACTTTTGACTTCTTCGGCACAAATCCTGGCTTCATCTCGATTTCATGATCCCATGGCTTTCGCACTGGCATCTGCTCTGATTCCTTCTTCTAAAAAACTGACATATATTTATAGTAGGCTTTTGGCACCCACTCCTCCACTGGCTTCTCCACTTTCACAGTATTTTCATTTCATGACTGTCCTCCACAAATTTCCCTAAAGGTTTGCTTCTGTTCTTCCTTACTGGTCATGATTGGAACTTCCCCATTTCGCATATCCTCATCTTCCACTTCCTCCATCGTAACAGAATACTTCCTCGGACATTCTTTCTCTTTCTTTTCCTTCTTCTCCTTGTTTGCTTTTCTCCCATATACATTACATTCTTTAGGACAATGAGTCATGTGTACCTTCCCAGTTTTCCAATCAATTTCTGGATTATGCTTTTGTAACCATGGACATCCAATTATCAGATTGGTTTTCCCAAGGTCGCACACCTCAAATATGGCTTGTTCCTCATGATCCTGACACTTTAGTATCATTGTCACCTCCTTCTTAATAGTTCCTCCATGATTAATCATGCCATCAATATTGTATACCATTATAGGTTGTGGCAGTTTATGTGTGCTAATACCATTTCCAGTAATTAAGGATCAATTTATGAATAATCTGGTAGCACCACTGTCGAACAATGCCTCCACATCAATTGCTGCATGCATGTCCACTGCCTTCAATCCTACTGTCAAGGTGATTTCGGGTTCTATTCATGCAGAGTGAATAAAGAATTTAAGGGTTTTCAGAAATAAGGCTGGGCATTTTTCTTTATCACATAAGTGACAATGGTTGTACTCCTCAGTTTCTCTTTTGGGTTCACTCTGAGTTTCTCAGATACTAATACATTATAATGATTCTGGGCCACATCTCCCTGCTTGATCAACCTCCATTGCATCTGCTGATGCTGCTGACTCCTTAACAATAGGTGTCACTGCCATGGCTGGTGGCCCTCAGAGTTTGTACCTGAGGCATCACTCCTTAACAATGGGTGTCACTGCCATGGCTGGTGGCCCTCAGAGTTTGTACCTGAGGCATCCTTCCTTCCTCAGACTTTCCTCCTGATGACTTTCCAGATTTGGCATTTCCATACATCAATTTTGACTCCATCTGTTCCTGTCAGTATTGCTGATCAAGGCGCATTGCCCAATTGTACCACTTATCCAACCTCTCTGGCATAGAAGGTAGTCAATATATGGACTTGAATAAAGAGGGATTTAATCCTGCTTTCAAAAATTCTACCAATGCGGCTTCTCCCATATTTGTCTGTGAAGCTTCTGCCTTGAACTGCAAAATAAATTCATTTGTCATCAGAGAACTTTGGCGCATGGTTTTTAATTTAGTATTAGCCATTGCCTTTGGGTTAGGGTTTTCAAACTGTGCCTCTAGTCTCTCCAGAAATTCCCTGAAGGTTGCAAATGGTTTATATCCTGCAGCAATTTGATTAATAGCTTTGTTTCTCCAGAACTGTGCTTTCCCCCTTTGAATGTATGAGAGAGCAAACATAATCCTAGACTTGGTTGTACAAAACTTGGGCTTCCTCCCATGGATGTACAATACTACAGAGGTAATGAAGGACTTTGTATTCTCTATGGTACTGTCAAAGATTTATGGGGGGTGCATATTTAGGTGAGTGTGCTTTTCCACTTTCAGATCTCTCCCCTGCCTGCACATCATCCTGAGACATCCACTCCACCATCTTCTCCATCTCATCATCTTTATCTTCCACCATCTCTGGTTTTATTTCTGCTGGTTTGGGCTGTGATGCTGCCAATACTGACACTAATTGGGACATTTGTGCTGTAAGCACATCAATTTTGGCTTCTAGTGCTGGCATGGGAACAGGATTATGACTGGGATTAAAAGTTGATTGTTCTGACATAATGACATAAGCTGTGATGAGTCACTTCTTTGACTGAGTCAAGATTCAACTCTGGAATTTTTCCACAAATTTTGGAGTCACATGATCTGGTAACTGGTACCAAACTCGGAAAAACTCATGATTCAGCTATTTGTCAATTGTTGGGCACATGAGACACTTTGGATCAATATCCTTTCTGACAGTGCCTGATCTCAGGAATAATACTGAATTCGGCTTGTAACTATGTAACTAAAATAGTCGTCCAAATAGAGTATAGTAAATCTCAATTAAATGAGATCTGATCAGTTGTCTGGTTGCAGCTGTCCTACTGATGAGTGCTGCCTCTTGATCACTGGCAGTTGCAAGGCAAGGCAAGGCCTGGCATCAGCTTATAAAAGCAAAGGTAAATATGTATATACAAGTACTTCCAGCTCATGCTGAAAGGATGAGTAAGCAGTTGTGGCACAATGAAACAATGACATATGCACATGTTAGAGAAGGCACACTGATGGGGTAGTTGAGTTCTTCTGTTAGGGTGACACCCACTATCTGCTAGCTAGACTGTGTGGGTTCTCTCCACAAGAAGGGGGCAGGATGCATGTGTGTGATGAGAATTTTGATGGTTTTGATGTGCACACCCACATGTTAGGCTAAAGCTCTTATCGTTCATCAAGCAGGATGTCTAATCCAGATGAAGGTCATAGTCGCTCATAAGCAACTATGAGGATGATTTAGTTCACAAGTTAAGAGCATAGGAAAGCTAAGGTCAACCTGGTTGACCTAGCCATTGTATTATCCTATTTATAATACAGAGAACAATAGTAGCTACCATATTTGTAGCTACAATAATGCGAGAACAGAGCAAGCCTAAGTACAATAGTGTGAGATGAGGGAATAAGGTGCCATGCATAGCATACAATAGTGTGGGAGGAGAGATGACTAGGATTAGTAAGGGTGCATCGCAAGACAATAGAGAACTAGAGAATGTAAGTTGAGACAATAGGAGGTGAGTGGCAATGCATGCATAAGCAAGACAATAGTGTGGGAGAAAATAGAGTGTCCCCCCCAGGAATGTAAGACTGTAACATTACCCCCCTCCCAACTTCTTTCATTCATGAATGTTCACAACCACAGCAGGGGATTCTGGGATTTTTGTGCCGTTCAACCCCATGCGAACAATTAGACTCTAATCGACAGTGAGGGATGAGTCTTCAAGATGTGCAGGTGTTGGGATCTCAATTTTGTCTAGCTCTATGTCCACAACTAAGTGGACCAGACTGTTAGCATGTGGAGCAGAGGGGTGGATGTGTGTGCGACACCAGTTCACCATTTGAAAGAATATGATGCACCAATAGAGGAACATGGTGGCAAGAGCACCGCCAATGAGAATGCCCAGAATAATTATAGCAATGAGGTTGGGTGACATCAGTTTGGGTGGTTTATGTAGTGCAGTGTCATGGTTGGATCATTTGATCTCGTGGCAGTGCACGGGGGCACAGTATTGGCATGTGTTTAGGTCAGCATGTGTGGCAGTGGGGGCACTGTTAGGAAACAGTCTCCTAACATGCCTATTACCTAATACTATTTTTATTTTATTTTATTTTATTTCACCAAAATACACTACAAAATGCCTATATACACATTATTTGTCAGTGTGGGAATTCTTTATTTACACGCATCAATATGTATGCGCATGTGTGCGTGCATCCATAATAACATACTACAATACGTGTAACATAGTATACAACCTTAAAATAAATACTAGGACACCTCAGTTGAGTTCTCTTAGGTATTCCATCTACATTAGTGGTGCGAAAGGCCTATTACAGCCAACTGTTCTATTTTTAACCCTCGCATCAAATCCATCAAATTCCCCCATCACGCGCATGCCCCCCGCTGCTTTCTTGTAGGAGAACCCGCACGGTCCAGCTAGCAGATTAGTGGGTGTCGCCCTAACAGAAGAACTCAACTACCCTATTAGTGCGCCTTCTCTTACTCACGTGCATACGTCATTTGTCTCAGCGCACCACATCCGCTTACACATCATTTCGGCAAGAGCCGGAATTAATTGTATATATGTATCTACCTTTGCTTTTGTAAGCTGACGCCAGGCCTCGCCTTACATTGTGACCGCCAGTGATCGAGAGGCAGCGCTCGTCATTAGGACAGCTGCAACCAGACAACCGATCGGATCTGGTTTAGCCAACATTTACATTACTCAATTTGGACAACTATTTTAGGTAGTTACTAGCCAAATTCAGTAATAGCCCCGAGATCAGGCACTGTTGGAAGGGTTATTGATCCGAAGTGCCCAATAGCCGAAATCACGTGTTTTGCTGTGTTTGGTACCCAAAATAGCCGGATCACGTGACTCGAAATTTTGCGAAAAAATTCTACAGCCGAATCTCTACACAGCTGAAGAAGTGACTCATCACAGATTACATAATTATGACAGAACAAGCAGCTTCGAATCCTGGACACAATCCTGTTCCCACGCCCATTCTTGAAGCCAAAATTGATGCTCTAACAGCACAAATGTCCCAATTAGTGTTAGTATTAGCAGCATCCCTGCCCAAACAAGTACAAACAAATGCAGAAACAGTAGAAGATAAAGATGATGAGATGGAGGAGATGGTGGAGTGGATGTCTCAGGAGGGTGAGCATGCAGAGAAGAGATCTGAGAGTGGAAAAATGTGTTTACCTAAATACATGCCTCCACAAATATTTGATGGTACCATGGAGAACACAAAATCCTTTATCAGCTCTATAGTGTTGTATATTCATGGGAGAAAGCCCGAATTTCATACGACCGAGTCTAGAATTATGTTTGCTCTCTCATACATCCAGGGAGGGAAAGCACAGTTCTGGAGAAATGAAGCCATTAATCAAATTGCCGCAGGATATAAACTGTTTGCAAGCTTCAGGGAATTTTTGGAGAGGTTGAAGGCACAGTTTGGAGACCCTAACCCAAAGGTGACAGCTAATGCAAAATTAAAAACTATGCGCCAAGGTCCTCTGACTGCAGATGAATTTATTTTGCAGTTTAAAGCAGAAGCATCACAAACCGATATGGGAGAAGCAGTGTTGGTGGAATATTTGAAGGCAGGATTAAATCCCTCATTATTCAAGTCTATCTATCAACTACCTTCTATGCCAGAGAGGTTGGATGAGTAGTATAATTGGGCAATGCATCTTGATTGGCAGTATCGACAGGAACAGGCAGAATCGAAATTGATGTATGGGAATTCCAGATTTGGAAAGTCATTGGGAGAAAAGTCCGAGAAAGGAAGGACACCTCAGGTACAAACTCCGAGGGCACAGCCACTGGCCATGGCGGTGACACCTACAGTGACTCACAAAACTGAGTCAATGTTTTGGACTTTTTGATTCATTGTTGAATAGCTTCCCATAAACAACAAAACCAAACAAGGTATTGGTGTACCGAATAACATACATGATCAGGGCTACCAAACAAACAAAGAATTATGTAATTTTAATCATCCCTCATGGAGATATGATCATTTTAATTCAGGGACTCATTGATTCAGTTTTGTGAGGGGTAGTCAGAAATATTAGAATCTGATGCTCCACCAACTGTATAATGTCAAAAACTTGACAGATGGTTTCTAAGGTGATGTGACCCTTGATGGGACCTTAAATTATAGTATTTAATTAGGACTAGCATTCTTCATACTTCAATATTCTCCAATGCATCCCATCTCCTCTGCTCAGAAGGAAAACATTCTTTCCCTGGCCTCCAATCATTATTCTACCCACAATATTGCCTCTAAACTCAACCTCAGCCAGTCTAGTGTATCCAGAACACTCAGAGCTCTTTATCCAAACCTGGATTCCCCCTCTGGTGGTTGTCCTTCTAAGCTCTCATCTACCTCTCAGAGAGCCATCCTTACCCAAATCACCACTGGCAAGGCTGCAAATGCTGTTCAGGCCACCCATTACATCAACAGCATCATCCACACTCCAGTCTCCTCAGAAACAGTCAGAAGAGTTCTCAGAAAAAACTCATTCAAGGCTGTGGTGAAGAAGAAAAGGCCCTTGCTTAGTATAAGGCATAGGAAAGCAAGATTGGCTTTTGCTCAGAAGTATAGAGAGTGGACTGTGGAAGACTGGAGGAGGGTTATTTGGTCAGATGAGACTAAAATCAACAGGTTTGGGTCAGATGGGAGAGAGTGGGTCTGGAAACAGAAGGGAGAGGGGCTGATTGAGAGAGAGGTGCAGGGAACTGTCAAATTTGGAGGAGGAAACATTATGGTATGGGGGTGTATGGGATGGAATGGAGTTGGGTATCTTGCAGAGGTTGAGGGGAGGATAAATGCTGACCAGTATGTGTCCATTTTGAAGGACCATATGCTGCCTAGCTTGGAGGAGAGTGGTATTTTTGGAGAAGAGGTAATTTTTCAACAAGACAATGACCCCAAGCATACCTCAAAAAAGGCCAAGAAATGGATGGAGAACAACAATATTACTCTTCTGGATTGTCCTGCCCAATCTCCAGACCTCAGTCCTATTGAACATCATTGGGTTCACCTAAAGAACCAGTTAGACAAGTATCCAACAGCACCAAAAGGAATTTGGGAGTTATGGGAAAGAGTAGTAGAAGAGTGGAATAATATTCCATCAGAGGTGTGTTAAAAGCATGCCTAGAAGGTTTGGAGCAGTTATTAAGGCCAAGGGAGGTCATACAAAATACTAGAATTACAATTTATCATAATATTGATACCACCTCACAAAACTGAGTCAATAAGTCCCTGAATTAAAATAATCATATCTCCATGAGGAATGATTAAAATTACATAATTCTTTGTTTGTTTGGTAGCCCTGATCATGTATGTTATTCGGTACACCAATACCTTGTTTGGTTTTGTTGTCTATGGGAAGCTATTCAACAATGAATCAAAAAGTCCAAAACATTGACTCAGTTTTGTGAGTCACTGTATTGTTAAGGAGTCAGCAGCATCAATGGATGAGATGGATGTTGATCGAGTAGGGAGACGAGCTCCAGTTAAATGTTTTAACTGTGGGCAATTAGGGCATATGGCTCGAAATTGTAGGCAGAAAAGGAAGATTAGGGAAGCTACAATCGAGGAAGTGAAGTCGGAGGAAGATAAGCAGAAGAATTTTGTGGAAGAGTCCCAGTGAAGGTTTCCCCATTGGTGATCCAGAATCAATATAATGTATTAGTATCCGAGGAAACCAAGAGTGAACCCGAAAGAGAAATTGAAGAGTACGACCATCATCATTTATCCGACAAAGAAAAATGCCCAGCCTTATCTCCAAAGACCCCTAAATTTTTTATTTGCTCAGCGCGGATAGAACCCAAAATCAGCTTGACAGTAGGATTGAAGACAGTGGACACACATGCAGCAATTAATGTGGAGGCATTGCTTGACAGTGGTGCTACCAGATTATTTATTAATCGATCCCTAATTACTGGAAATGGTATTCACACATGTAAACTGCCACAACCTATAATGGTGTACAATATTGACAGTATGATCAATCATGGAGGAACTATTAAGGAGGAAGTGATAATGATATTGAAGTATCAGGATCATCAGGAGCGAGCCATATTTGAAGTGTGCGACCTTGGGAAAACCAATCTGATAATTGGATGTCCATGATTATGAAAACATAATCCATAAATTGATTAGAAAACTGGGAAGGTACACATGACTCGTTGTCCTAAAGAATGTAATGTGTATGGGAGAAAAGTAAAAAAGGAGAAGAAGGAAAAGAAAGAGAAAGAACATCTGAGGAAGTATTCTGTTATGATGGAGGAAGTGGAGGATGAAGATATGCCAAATGGGGAGGTTCCAATTATGACAAGTAAAGAAGAACAGAAGCAGACCTTTAGGGAAATTCATGGAGGACAGTCATGGGATAAAAATGTGGAGAAAGTGGAGAAGCCAGTGGAGGAGTGGGTGCCAAAAGCCTACCATAAATATTTGTCAGTTTTTCAAAAGAAGGAATCGGAGCAGATGCCAGTGTGAAAGCCATGGGATCATGCTATTGAAATGAAGCCAGGATTTGTGCCAAAGAAGTCAAAAGTCTATCCATTATCTCTGAAGGAACAAGAAGAAGTGAATGCATTCCTTAATGAACAGTTGCGCAAGGGATACATATGACCTTCGAAATCACCACAGACATCACCAGTATTCTTTGTACCAAAAAAGGATCACAGGAAGAGGATGTGTACAGATTATAGGTATTTGAATGATTGGACAGTGAAGAATGCGTACTTTTTGCCATTGATCTCAGAGATAATTGACAAGGTGGAAAAGGCCAAGGTCTTTACAAAATTGGATTTATGCTGGGGGTACAACAATGTATGAATAAAGAAAGGAGATGAGTGGAAAGCAGCATTTGCCACGCGTCGAGGATCCTTTGAGCTGCTAGTCATGTTTTTTGGGATGACCAATGGTCCCCCAACTTTCCACAATATGATGAATGATATTTTCAAGGATGTGATAGACAAAGCATGGTGATAATATTTATTGATGACATTTTGGTATTCATGGAGGATGAAGAAAATCATGAGGTGATAGTGCAGGAGGTGTTGAAGAGGTTGGCAGAGAATGATTTATTCATTAAATCGGAGAAGTGTGTATTTGGAGCAAGCAAGATCGAGTTCTTGGCATTAAAGATTGGTCCTGATGGAATCAAGATGGATCCTATCAAGGTACAGGCAATTGTTGATTGGCCCATGCCTACCCATATCAAGGAAGTTCAGGCTTTCTTGGGACTTGCCAATTTTTATCGTTGCTTTGTGCATAATTTTTCCAAAATTGCCGCACCATTACACAACCTTATGTGAAAGGGAGTAGTGTGGAGATGGGGAGAACAACAGCAGACAGCATTTGAGGAGTTAAAGAGGAAGTTTGTGGAAGAGCCAATATTGGTCCCAGTAGATTTCACATGTCCCTTACGAGTGGAATCAGATGCATCAGACTTTGCTACTGGAGCAGTATTATCAATGCTATGTGAAGATGACAAATGGCATCCTTGTGCATATTTGTCTAAAGGGTTGAATGATGTGGAGAGGAATTATGATGTGCATGATAAAGAGATGTTGGGAATAATATGAGCTTTGGAGGCATGGAGACATTATTTGGAGGGATGTATGCATCAGATCGAGATCTGGACAGACCATCAAAATCTGCAGTATTTCATGTCCGCTAAAAAGCTTAACCATCGACAAGCACGTTGGGCATTATTCCTATCGCGCTTTAATTTTCACTTGGTCCACAAAGCGGGAAGCTTGATGAGGAAAGCAGATGCATTATCCAGATGTACAGATCATAAAAGGGGAGTGGAGGAGGACAATAAAAATACTACCCTACTCAAACCTAAATACTTTTGTATTTGTGCTATGCATCAAGGACATTTATTGGTGGATAGCTCAGAGACGGAATGTTGTCTAAAATCAGGCAATGTTCAGAGATGGATGATGAAGTGGTGGAAGCTGTGAAAGCTCTGAGGGGAGAGAAGAAAAGTAATATTAAAGGAGATGAATGGGTTGAAGAACAAGGGTTAGTGTTATTCAGAGGAAAGGTCTATGTACCAAAAGATCAAGATTTACCAAGGGAGATTGTACAGTTACATCATAACACGCCAGCTGCTGGACATCCAGGAAGGTGGAAGACATTGGAGTTGGTGATGAGAAATTATTGGTGGCCTGGAATTTCAAAGTATGTGTTGGGGTATGTGGATGGGTGTGACACATGCATGAGGGGAAAGAAATGTCCAGAAAAGCCTGCTGGGAAATTAATGCCAAACCCTATACCTAAAGTGCCATGGCAAGATATATCTGTGGACTTTATCACAGGATTACCTGAAGCTCAAGGATACGATGCAATATTTGTAGTATGCAACTGCTTCACAAAGGAAGTCCATATCATTCCTACTACTGCAGAAACCTCATCGTTGGGCTTGGCGCACCTCTATCTAAATCAGGTATGGCAGTTACATGGATTACCTGATATGGTTATTTCTGATCGTGGATCACAATTTGCTTCTGCATTTATGCGAGAGTTAAATAACATATTGGGGATTCAAACCAAATTGTCTATGGCATATCACCCACAAACTGATGGGCAGACAGAGAGAATGAATCAGGAGTTGGAGCAGTACCTACGCATGTTTGTCAATCACCGACAAACTGACTGGCCCGAATGGTTGGCAATTGCAGAATTTTCCCACAATAATAAATTCCATTTGGCTACTCGCATGTCACCCTTCTTCACTAATTATGGTTATCATCCCAGAATGGGAGTAGAACCACAAAGGGAAGTCAAGGTACAATCAGTGGAGGACTTTGTGTCAAAAATGCGAAAGGTGCAGGAAGAAGCAGAGGCAGCATTGATGAAAGCACGTGATGATATGATGTGACATGCAGATCGTACTTGAGCTGATGCTCCAGAGTATAAAGTTGGTGACTTTGTATGGCTAAGTACCAAGGATCTGAATATTCCACGACCTTCATGAAAGCTTACGGAGAAGCAAGTTGGCCCATATCCAATTTCTAAAATAATTTCACCCAATGCGGTAGTGTTAAAATTACCTCAGTCATTCAAGATTGATCCTGAGATTAACATTTCCTGTTTATGCCCTTACCACCCACCCACTATTCCTGGTCAACAAACTACTCCACAGCCTCCAATAATGGTAGAAGGTGCTCCAGAATATATTGTGGAAGAGGTTTTGGACTCACGTCTTCGACGAAACAAATTGGAGTTCTTAATCAAGTGGAAGAACTACACTGATGAAAATAATTTGTGGGAGCCAGAAGAGAATTGTAAGCGAGCGCGCAAGGCAATTGCCCAATTCTTTAAATGTAATCCAAATGCTCCACGTCGCATTGCTAGAATGGTGTATGAGGGGATGAATTTCTGGCCTTACCAAAATTTCACAGAGGGGACAGATACGATATTTTCTCGCCTGGAAGTCGAGGCCTAAAAGGGGGGTAATGTTAGGAAACAGTCTTCTAACATGCCTATTACCTAATACTATTTTTATTTTATTTTATTTTATTTCATTTGATTTTATTTCACCAAAATACACTACAAAATGCCTATATACACATTATTTGTCAGTGTGGGAATTCTTTATTTACACGCATCAATATGTACGCGCATGTGTGCGTGCGTCCATAATAACATACTACAATACGTGTAATATAGTATATAACCTTAAAATAAATACTAGGAGTCCTTAGTTGAGTTCTCTTAGATATTCTATCCACATTAGTGGTGCGAAAGGCCTATTACAGCCAACTGTTCTATTTTTAACCCTCGCATCAAATCCATCAAATCCCCCCATCACGCGCGTGCCCCCTGCTGCCTTCTTGTAGGAGAACCCGCATGGTCCAGCTAGCAGATTAGTGGGTGTTGCCCTAACAGGCACATGTAATCAGGACAGTGAGAGGAAAAATGTCCCATTTGTGCGCAAGTAAAACAGATGGAGTTTTGCATCTACTGTGGTGGTGAAGAGTCAGTAGGAATGGTGGGTGTAATTGGCATGGGCATTCTTGGTGGGGGAGGTGAAGTTGGTGCAGTATCATAGTCATTCTCTTCTTTTTCGTCACTCTCAACAAGGATAGTGGGATACAGCATTGTTGGTCTTGGTGCCATTACAGTGGGGTGTGGTTCAGCTTCTCTGTTTAATGAATCAATGAAAGTGAGCATGTCTAGCATGCGGGCCTCATTGGCCAGTCTTCAAAAAATTCTTTCTTGTGTGATAATTGTTCTATAGGTGTCAAAAAGGTTTTCTGTGATGTCTCGCAGCATGGGGAGGCAGCATAGTTTTTTCAAGAGGCATTGTTCATTAGTGTTTCCACATTCATCCTCGATGAAATTTAATATGGTGGAGAACATTCATGTGGGGTCAGAGTCAGATCAGATGAGTGTGATGAGATGGAGGGCATTCATTTTTTAAGGAGGAGATCTTTTAGTTTCTTGTAGTCATCTAGTATTTCTTTGGCTTTTTTTAAATGTTCCTTAGGTTCCCACATGTTCTCAGAGGTGGGGTAGCCCTTCCATTTCATGAGAAACTGCCTTCCTCAGCCTCTTTTCCTATGGGCTATAATTTCTTCTACCTTGTGTTCTAGTTCCCCTTCGATCAGTTCAGGGGGTGGAAGCAGGTTATTTGGGCTGTGTGTATCATTCTCTTTGTATGGCATAAGTAGGGATGCATGGAACACCAGATGGATCATTTACTGTGGGGGTAACTTTAGTTTGTATGCATGTGTCGATATGGCTTGCATGATTAGAAAGGGGCCCTCATGCTTAGGGGCCAGTTTTCGCATGGGATATCCCAGCTTGAGATTCCTAGAATCCAACCAGACCCTTTCTCCCCCCTTAAATGGAGTGAAAGATTTGCCCATCCAGGCAATCATCATCTGGTGGGACAGTTCATGTGGCACAAGTGCTTCTCATCTGGCATTGCTCAGATTGGTGAGTCTCTGCTTGGTAGCAGGTAGATTAGTTTTTTCATACATTATAGGGATCACCCTAGGGTATGCTCCCATTATCAAGAAGAAGGGCATAGCTTTTACAGCTGAGTAATGCTTCTGATTGTATGTAAACTCCGCAGTAGTGAGACGGTTTTTCCATTGTGAGGGGTTGATTGCACAGAAGATCCTGAGGTAAACCTCTAGCTCCTGGTTAACTCATTCAGTTTCTCCATCGGTCTGAGGGTGGTAAGCCATGCTCATGGCCAGTTTGATTCCTAGCAGTCTTCCAAGCTCTTGGAAGGTGTTTGCTGTGAATCAGGGGTCTCTATCCAATATGATTTTGTCTGGCAGCCCAAATCTCCTGAATACATTGTGTAAATAAAGATCTGCTGCTCTCAAAGCATCAACAGTTTTGCTACAAGGGATGAAAATCACCCCCTTCATAAGTCCGTGGTCGAGCATAACCATAATTGTATCAGAGCTGGTGTTGGGTGGCAGGTCTGTGATGAAACCCATTGTTACTAGGGAAAAGGGTTGAGTTGCCTCAGATTTGATTGGCAGGAGGGGAGGCATTGTCAGGTGTGTGTTCACTTTCATCTGTTGGCATGCTGCACAGCTGTCGATGTAGTTTTTGATAAAGACCATTATTTCCAGCCACCAGTAGTCCCTTCAGATTAGTTCTAGCATCTGAAACCACCCTGGGTGTCTTGTAAGGACATTTTTATGGTATTTCTCAACTATCTTTCTCTGCAGGTCCTTGTTTTGTGGAACATAGCAGCAGTCTCTGAAGAAGACCATTCCATCATTGTCCATTCTCCAGTCCTCAACTGCTGATTTGATGGGGGGCATTCCTCCAGTCTTAATTGATTGGACCATTTCTTTTAAGAGATCATTCTCCATAAGACTCTCTGCCAAAACCTCCTTTAGTTCAGTATCGATCACTCACACAAACATTTCTTTTTCAAGCATGATGATATCATCATTATTGTTATCTGTCTCAGGTACACAATCATCTCGTCTGGACAGTGCATCAGATTGTACCATCTGCTTTCCTGGCACATGTACTAGCTGGAGATCGAATTGTGACAAAAACAAGCTCCATTGTGCCTGTCACTGGTTCAGTTTTTGGGCAGCCTGAAAAACATAAGGTTTTTGTGATCTGACAAGATCATTGTGGAATGCTCAGATCCTTGGAGGTAGTGCCTCCAAGTCTCTAGTGCCTGTATTATTCCCAGTAGCTCCCGATCATAAATCTTGTAGTTCCATTCAGTGGGAGAGAGGGAATGCAAGATATACCCATATGGATGCTAGTTGCCACTGTCATCTGCCTGCTTTAATACTGCTCCCATGGCATATTTAGATGCATCGCTTTCCACCACAAAAGATTTGTTTGTGTTGGGCATGAGTAGCACTGGTGCTTCTGTAAACTTTCGCTTTAGTGTGTCAAATGCTTCATGACACTCGTGTGTCCAGTTGAACTGTTGGTCCTTCCTGGTGAGGTCATTCACTGGCTTGGTGATTGCCATGAAGTTCCCAATGAATCTGTGGTAGAAGTTCCTGAAGCCCAGGAATAATTGCACCCCTTTGACATTTCCAGGAGGCAGCCAGTCATGTATCCTGCTAAGTTTTGTTGGGTCCATGGTGAGTTCATTGGGTTGAAGGATCAATCCAAGGAATTTGACCTCTTGTATGTCAAATCTGGATTTTTCTGGCTTTATGTGAAGATCATGTTCTGATAATCTTGCCCAGACCCATCTGGTTCTTTCCTCATGTTCCCTTCAGTCCTTTGAGCAGATCAAGATATTGTCCATATAAATGACCACCCATCCCTCATTGAGCATGTTTTGGAAGATGTCATTCATCATTGCCTGGATAGTAGCTGGGTAGTTGCAGAGGCTGAAGAACATAACCTTGGGCTTGAACAGCCCTTTGTTGGTTTTGAATGCAGCCTTCCACTTGTCTCCCTTCTTAATCCTGACATTGTGGTATCCCCATCTGATGTCCAACTTTGTGAACCATCTAGCCCCCTTCAGCTTATTGAGCAAGTCTCCAATCAGGGGAAGAGGATATGAGTTTTTAATAGTTCCATCATTTAAATACCGGTAGTCTTGGCAGGGTCATAGCATGTCAGTGTCCTTCTTTGCAACGAAGAAGAATGGGGATGCCATGGGTGATTTAGATGGGACAATGTATCCCTTCCACAGGTTCTCATCTATGAATTCATCCAGTTTCCTTTGTTCAGCCAGGTGATAGGATAGACCTTGCAGTCTTTTGGAATAAAGTCTGGTTCTAACTCAATCATGTGGTCCCATGGTTTAGACTCAGGGAATCTCTCTGATGCCACTTTCTCAAATACCTTCCAATACTCCTTATATTTGTCTGGGAGTAGATCATCCAGGGACTGCCTCTCTTCTCCAGTCTCATTTTCATAGGCAAGTTTTTGTGAGATGGATGTCTTTACTCGGGTATGCATGGGATATCTGTCTGAGTTTCTGATAGTTCAGCAGGACATAGTCATGTTCAGTAGTGAGGGGTACTCTGCTGGTTCTGAATACCCCAATCATGGGTTCCCCTCAAATGTACATGAATAAAGTCTCTGCATCTTCCTGACAGTGTCTAGTACCAGCATCTGCAGGTCATCATCAGGGTTGGTGTCCATTGCCAAAGGTGATCTGTTGCTTTCTTGTTCATCCTCGATGCAGAGCTCTCTTGCAAGATGAACCATCCTGAGCCTACTCTTCACATGCTCAGCAATGGCGAGGTGGGTTTCCTCGAAGGTCTTCCCAGCACTCCTTATAGAAAGTCTCCTGAGAGTCAGGCTCAACATTACTCTTAGTTCAATTGACCCCTTGTCATCTATAGTAAGGCTCTGCTCTCCATTAGTATTGCCTCATCGCGTCTGCTCAATCAACATTTGAATCTTGCCAAGGAGAAGTTTATTGGTGGGTTTGAGGGAAAGCATACCTGTCTCCCAATCAATCTTCGGATTTTCCTTCTGAAACCATGGGAATCCCAGAATCACTCTTTCTTTTCCTAGTCCAGTTACCAAGAACCTTGTCTTTCCCCTTTCTCCTGCTATCTTGATGTTGATGTCGACGTAGTGAGTAATCGCTCCATTTTCGTGAAGTGTTCCATCAACATTCCTTGCTAGTACCTTTTGCACAAGTGGTCATTTCTTTAGTTTGTGTTTTTCAACTACTCTGTGATCGATGAAAGTTTCTCCTGCCCCTGAGTCAATCAGGGCAGGTAGTTCAATAGTTTCATTCTCTGACAAATAGTGAACTAGGATGAGCATTGATTGGCTACTCACATCCACTATAAGTATAGAGGAAATCAATATTCTGGTGGGGTCCATCATTGACTCGGTCTGCCTCTTTGTCTTCTTCCCCCAGCTCATTCACCAGTGCTCAAATCTTCTTGTAGTGATCATGCAGTGTTTTCTTCAGCTCAGGTTTTTTCGTTTCTTCTTTTTTGGAAGGGGGTTTCTTCTCATCTTTATGTTTGGATGCTTGGTGCCCCGCCTTGTGGCAGATGAAGCACTTTCCCTTCTTTATGTGTTCCATCCTCTCTGCATAGGAGAGGCATGTAGCATCTACATCCATTGCATTGGGGTCCCTTTTCAATGTTCCTCCCCCTCCACTTCTGCTGTAGGTCCTCTCTTTTATCATCTTTGCCCTCTTCAAGTGTCCTTCTGCCCATGCCAAGTGGGTATACCACCCTTTGATCATGTCTGGGGGATTCTCCATCCCAAAGACCTTGTCCAGGATCTTATTATTAAGTCCTTCGATGAAGTTCTCAATGAGAGCACTGTCTTGTCTGATCTTGGTTTGGTAAGCAAGTGCTTTGAACTGGGTGATATACTCATCTACTCCCTTTTCCCCCTGACACAAGCTCTGCAACTGCATTCTTGCATTCCCCACATTGTCAATGGGTGAGAAAGCATTCTTGACCCTCTCTGCAAAGTCTGTGAACCTATCCCAAGGCACATCGTGCCAATATCTCTCTTCTAAATAAGGTTGCTTCCATCCCCCTGCTGTCCCCCCATTCATGTAAGACAGCACAAAAAGAATTTTGTGTTAGTCATTCTTGAATGCCTTTTGATTGATGTCGATGTATGTGCTGCATTCAAGGAGGAATAGCATTGTCTTCATTCAGTCACCATCAAAGTCAGTTGGAGGCTGTATTCTGACTGCTGCGGGTTTATCGGATGGGAGGACGATGGGTTGTAGTACTGAGGTCAGAGGGGCAGGTGAAATGGGTGGTGTGTCCATGTCAGAGAACTAGGTGGTTACTACACCATCAAGAGGGCTGAGCATGGGTAGAGGTCCAGGGCTGCAGACATTGCTGATACTCGATCTGGAAACCTAATAAAAACCTGTTAAAAGGCTTAGGAAGTATAACACAGGCTAGAGGAATGGTGCGAGTTGGTACTAAATATCACTGCTGATACCCAAATGTTGTGTTTAGTGATGCAAAAAGATGAATCGTGTTGCGAATACTCTTTAAAGGCATACAAAGAGGTTCGAAAGAGGTCGAAATAAATTTGAATATGTGCGAAAGAGTTCGAAAAAGGTTCAAAGAGGTTCGAAGTTGTGCGAAGTAGTTTCGAGGAATGTCAAAGTGGTTCAAAGTGGGTTCAAAGAAGTTCATAGGTGTCAGACTAATGTCAAGGTATGTCAAAAAGCAAATATAACAAATAAGGAGTGTTTGTCGAGAGGCGATAGGCAATGTGCGATGAAATGAGGAGTGAATATGATAGTTTTGAAGAAGTTTGCAATATTTCACCAAACTTAGAGATATGATGTGAGCTAAGACTCAAGAGAATGGCTCTTAAGTCAGACGATAAATGAGAGGGTAACTTATTCTCTGTTCCCTGTTGCTTTTTCTCTTGTTCTAAGTAACTAATACAAGTCTATATACAAATTGAAGAGATAGTACTAAAAAGGAGATAATAACATGTGGAAAACATGAGGCAATATGCACAGCAATAAAGGTATTGTAAAACATAAAACAAATGAAAAATAATAATAAGTGAAACATACATTGTCCCAGTATGGTAAGAGTTCTTGTTCTATTGCTTTAATATATCAATGAAACATAAAACTGCACTTATCATATTCTAAATCTCTTGTAGTCTCTCCTTGTGTCTGGTGGCACTTGATATGTGATGAAATGGTTTGTTCTGGATGTGCAGCATGTATCAAAAGTGTTTTAAAACAACTATACGGCGGCTGATGTCATTCAAAATGCTGCAAAGTCATTTGAAGTGTTGCAAAACTGTTTGAAGTCATTCAAAGTCATCTGAAATAGTGTGAAATAGTGCGAAATAGTTCGAAGTTGATTTCGTGGCATTCATAGTGATTCAGAGTGCATGTCATAATGTGTCGATACAGTTAAATCCTTCTCCAGACTTTAGTGTGCGCAGTGGACCTATCAACATCTGAGTCTGTTCTAATACGAGCTTATGACCCATGCCTTTGTCATGGTGTTTGCTCACTTTGCTTGCTCAGCCTGACACAGGCATGGGCCAGCTCGCATATATGTAACACAATGCTTAATCCCACTACAGCTACTCAAGTCTAACTTGGTTATCAAACTAACACATTATTACAAACTTGTATTCAAACTTGTATTGACTTGTTATATCGACTTTACTCCAAACTTGTTACTGACATCATTACAAACATTTATTGACTTGTTATTGACTTTATTACAAATTTGTATTGACTTGTTATTGACTTTATTACAAACCCATATTAACTTGTTACTGACTTGTATTAAGGTGTTATTGACGTTATTACAAACTTGTATTGACTTGTTAATGACATCATTACAAACTTGTATTGACCTGTTATTGACATTATTGCAAACTTTTATTGACTTGTTATTGAATACACACCAAGGTTTACTAACCTGCCCTAAAGTTTTCTCACAATAAATTTTTCAACCATTTGATTCAATCCCAGTACAATCCAAATCTAATTCTAATTCTAATTCTAATTCTAATTCTAATTCTAAATCCAAGTCTATGTTGATATCTATATTAGTTTCCAATTCCTGTAAATAATCTCTCAAGTTACTCACCTTTGCTAAACAACTCCATTCAACACTTCCTTGTATACCACATTGGCAGTTCTGTTATTTGGATTGTTTTCATTCAACAGCACCTTGATCCTTTCTCCAGATGTACACCTTGATAGTGCCACATATAGCTGTCCATGTGAGAACACTGGTGTCTGCAAGTCCAAGCCAACATGGGATACTGATTGGCCTTGTGACTTGTTGATAGTCATGGCAAATGCCAAGCGAACTGGAAATTGATGTCGACGAAGTGGTAATGGCAAGGTCTCTGCTGAAGGCTCCAATGTGATCTGAGGAATGAAAACAATATTTCCTGCAAACTGTGCATCTCCACTGATGATCCTGCACTTCAATACATGTGGTCTGGCTTCAAGGAGGATAAGTCGAGTTCCATTGCAAAGACCCATGGTGACATCCAGATTGCATAGAAGCATGAGAGGACAGCCTATCTTAAGTGCCAGCCTGGAAAGAGGAAGGCCACTTGCTTTGATAGAGTTTAGATACTCTGCAGGATATGGCTGGTAGTTGTTTAACTCCTGCTCTCTGAATGAAACTGTATCAGCACTGTTGAAGACATGCTCTGGTCCAGGAAATCTGGCAAGGAGAAGAGAGTTGATGACATTGACATTGTCATTTGTGCAGGAGAGAATGGTCCTATCCAAATAGTACTGATCTGGCTTGTTCCCCTGCTCTATGCCTGGATATATGGAGTTGATAAGGTGATCCATGGTATTTCCATGGCAGAGCATATTGTGTGGAATCTGTATAGTGTCTGCAGCATTGACTGTTGTGCCTGCACCGATGTGCAAGAGCCAGGCAGCATGTGCAGTGTTCTCTGGAGTTCTGTCAAGTCACATATTCTTGGTCAAGTGATAGACAGTAATGCGTTGCCAGAGCATGCTCCTTTTGATGGATGAAGCTATGATCTGTTCTCTAGTGCCCCTAGGAATAACAGGTAGGGTCTGTCTAAAGTCACCTCCAAACAAAACAGTGATTCCACCGAATGGAACATTCTTCTTCTTGAGATCACGCAAGGTGTGGTCTACTGCATCTGTGGCATATTTGTGCTGCATAGGAACTTCATCCCAGATGATGATAGAAGTTTGATCAAGGACCTGGTGCAAATCTAAACATAGAAGTATTCTGCAAGTAGAGGTGTCATTGATTTCAATTGGGATTTTGAACATGGAATGTGCTGTGCGACCCCCTTCTAGAAGCAATGCAGCGATTCCAGATGATGCCACACAGAGAGCAATTTTCCCTTGATCATGAACAGCAGCTGCGATGGTGTTGCAGACAAAAGTCTTTTTACAACCTCCAGCACTATGCAAGAACATGAGCTTTCCCTTGTTATTGTTGACAGAATCCATTGCAACATCAAAAACCTGTCTCTGCCTGTGATTGAAAAGCTGGAGATTGTGAGTGACAGTGATGGCCAACTCTTCAACATTGTAATCCCTCTGTTCCTGCAAAAGCCTATTGGCAGGAACATCAATGTGCCAATTTCCCTCAATGATGGGCATCTCTGGATAATCAGAAAGTTGTTTGCCTGATCTGATAAGGATCTGATTGATGAGATGCAAGCCATACATGTAGACTTGATCATCTGTAAAGTCTGTATTTGGATAGATGGAAAGAAGCTTGACTCTGAGGTCATCACAAATGTGATGTTTGAACTGGTTCCAGAGGATGTCAGGTGATGTTGGATTGCAATGAAGAAGAATGGTGGCAAAGAGCAATCTGAGAGAGGAACCGAGCTGCATCTGTGATGCCTCTGTAAGACACTGGACCCATTCCTGGTCATCCTGCAAAAGACCCAATGCAACACAGGCCCACTTGAATGTATTATGGATGACACCATTGACAGTGCGCAAGTGCTGGAATGATGTTGCCCCTGTGACAACAGTAAGAAGGAGCCTGAGGTAGAACCTTTCCCCCTGGGCAGGAGAAGCAAAGTACATTCTGCCAATGGCAGGCTCGCCACGCCTTCTTGGGTTCCACTGCTTCTTGGTTGGATTGTAGACCCATGCTTGAGGAAAGTTCTGGTAGGTGACAGTACATGCTGCTTCATATGTTCTGTTGGCTTCAAACCAAGCAGTGAGACGTGTGGTCTTGGCAGCAGGCCTCTCCAAAACCTCATCAATATTGTCTTCTGCATTGAAGTAGACTGTTTGTTGGTCCTCCAGATGGACAGGCAGACGATAAACATGAGGAGACTCTGCATGCATTCCAAATTCATTCATGTGCCAGCAGCTTTCCACAGATCCAATGTAACGTGCATCCAGATACTCCTTGACCTCATCTCTGTCTTGGTCGAGAATCTCAATCATAGTTCTGTCATGGCCTTTGTATATGTACTTGTGGATGTACTTGACAGCCTCTACTGAAGAACAGATCTCGACATTGATGTGACAGTTGTATCTGACAAATGAACCAAGTTGTTAACCAATAAATATAATGTCAGATAAATGTTCCTTACTTTGCAGCCAAATAAGGATTGTGCGGGACAACATGTCTGTTATCATAGACATAATTACGCTTCCTCACTGTTCTACCATTGTTGGGTCTGGCATAATCAGGATAATTGTTTGCAATAAAGGAAGTTTGGTCTCTGAACTGCTTGGGATACCTCTTGCTGCACCTATTGTCAACCATGCATGAAGCCTTGGGTTTGTCATGACCGCAAGGACCATGAAGCATGCAGGTAGTTATAGTGTGATAGAGCATTGGCTGTGTGACAGGGTCAGGAATCTGTGCTGACACAATGGAATCAACGTTATGTGCATCACGGATTTTGTCGGCTGGATCGAGAAATATAAGGAGGTGCATATGTGGAAGGCCTCTCTTTTGAAACTCGATGGTATGGATGTGTGCCACCACTTTACCCAACACACCATCCTTGACATCCTTGATCAATGCATTCTTTTTCTGTTCAAAGACACGTGCAACAATGTCTGGCCTGTCATAAGCTTCCTGCTTTTTTCCATGGGTGCTAAAACGTGGATTGGGTGATTTCTCCCACAACAGAGCTTCCTGGATTTCTGGCCACTGTGGATTGGCAGTCATGGTGAGAAAGAGATCTGGCTTGCCGAAAAAGTGACAAATGGCCATGGAATCCTGGAAAAGCTGATTCATTTGCCTTTCACTGCCTATATGGGTTGATGGAAGAATGATGCGACTCCCATGATCCTCTAGATTAATATTTTCATCCTGGTCACCCATGGCAGCATCTCTCAATCCAGCATACACATCGGCCCTAAGCTCCTTCTGGTGATGTCGGACCCAGTTTAACATATTCTGTTCAATAGATGCCCAAGCATCTACAACATACTGCTGCAAAAGATTTCCACCCCAAAACAATGGTGGCTGCTCTCCTGGCCTTGGGTGCAACCGATAAGCATGGTAGCATCTCTGACTGACATTGGGAACTCTTCTGGCTCCATATGCACCTTGGTGTGCAGGTATATCTGGGTGCCATCCATCTTCACCATGAGGAAAGAGCAAGACATAGTGCAGAGTTGAATAGGATGGATGCAACTGGCTGATATGCCTAAGCCCTCCCCCTCTCAGCCTGAGAACAATATCTCTGTGATTAGACCATTCCTCGGAGCCATCACCTGGAATAATAGCTGCCACTTCATCATTGGCTGTAGGAAGATTATAGCGACGTAAATCCTGGGTTCTATCTGATCGCAGCTGTATGGAGACATTGTCCTGCTCTTCTGGAGGCTTTTCCCTCATGATCTGGAATGCCTGCTTGAATAAAGGCACATAAGGATGGGTGTTATTCAGCATGGCCTGCAGATCTGTCATGATAACTGAATTGAGATTATTGTTTCGCTGCTCACGAATATTGAGCTGTGCGATAGGATCATGAATATAGAGCTGTGCATAGGCTGCAGGCCGTCCAGGAGGTGGGAGAAGTGCTCCAGAAAGATGATGAAGATCGCCATGAATACGAAAGCTGTATACACCTGATGTACCTGTAACAGAATGGTCCACCTTGACACCTAAAGAAGTGAATGCAAATGCAGCATTGTACTGTCGGATATTTGTTTTAAATTCCTTAGAAAGAGGACTTTTGCCACACAACAGATCTCGCAATGTGGCAGGAGCAGGTCAGAAAGATGGCAGACGAATTTGTCCCTGCAAGCAGCAACTTCCAAACTTTGGCACAGCTCTGGTAGACCTGGACAGTTTTTCACAATCAAAATGCAAGGCATGGCAGTGTGGACACTCCACATTCATGGGTCCAAGTGAATGTCTGGGAATTGGCTCCTGATAAGGTGCACGACCAAGTGGTAATGGCCTTGCAGGTTGATGTGGAGGTAGAGGGACAGGCATAGGTGGAGGCAAAGGTGGCAACATTGGGGGATTCAGAAATGAAGCAGGCAGCAATGGTGAAGGAGATTGGGTGGGAGAAGGTGGCAATGATGGAACATGGAATATTGGGTCAGGCAGCAGTGGTGATGAAGATTGTGGAGGAGAAGACGGAAATTGTAGAGGAGACACCCTTCCAAACTCATCATAATAATCTGATGGCATAGGAGATGGTAGAAATTGCAAAGTGGTCACCCTTCCAAATTCATCATAATAATCTGATGGCAGGGGAGAAGGTGGAAATTGCAAAGAAGACTGGCTCCCATCATCATCATCAGATTCCTCATTCTCCATTTCCCTCCTCAAAGCAATCTCATTATTCCTCTGTTCTTCATACTCAGCAGCCAACAATGCAGCCATTTCCCTATCCATCTGAATTTGTTCTGTCTGTCCATCCACTTGAGCTCGATATTGATCAATCCGATCTCCAGACATATTGTTAGCTAATTGATCCAACCTCATCATTCATTGATGCAAGTTCCTGTCTGCAATGGATAGACGTTGTAGCTCCTCAGCCTCATCCATCTGTGCCTGCTCATCTGCAAGCTGTTCATTTCTCCACATCTGATGCATCCTGAAAGCCCATTCCTGATCGTGCCTGTTACGTTCTTGCAATGCAGCCTCTATATTAATATGTCTGGGTGGATCATGATATCGTAAAGCAGCTTGCTGTGCAGCTGCCTGCCTGTCCCTTTCCTGTTCAGCCAGCTGCTGCAATTGTTGATTGTGATGCCTAGCTGCTTCAGCTTCAGCAGCTTGTCTTCGGGCATACTCCTCAGTTTCAGCAGCTTGCCTTTGCTGCTCTTGTTCAGCCAACTGCTGCAATTGCCAATTGTGCCACCTAGCTGCTTCCACTTCAGCAGCTTGCCTCTGTTCATTCACCTGCAGCAATTGCAGATTATGCTGCCTACTCATTTCAGCCACTTGCTGTGCTATCCTCTCTCTGGCAGCAACAGCCTCAGCAACTCTCCTTTCCTCAGCAATCTTCTGTAATAAATCCTGTTGATGCTGATACTGCCTAGCTGCTTCTTGTTGTAACTCCTGAACATGTGCATCATAATCTGCAGTTCTTTCCCTCAATGCAATATGTCCCCTATGCAGATTATTGAGTGCAGGATCTGCTTGACCACCTGAAATATTATGCAATGGTCCCAGTCCCCTCCCTCTCCCTCTCCCTCTCCCCCTTCTTGTTTGTAACTGAGGTGCAGGTGGAACTACAGGAATAGGATTGGCCAAAGGTGCATTCCACCCTGCTGGCAATTGAACCTGTGGTATAGTAGAAGCTATATTTGCCCCTATTCCATGGTTTGCCAAAACAGGTCCATATGGCATCACAGGAGCCCCTCTCCTATGTAATACAGGAGCAGGAAATACAACAGGCAATTCAAACTCCCTTGGAGCATCCCAATCAGCAGGCATCTGCACCTGTGGTATCTGAGCTGCCAATGCAGCTCCATAGTTCAGTGGAACAATTCCTTCAGCAGGGGCAGTCACTCTGACTCTGCTTCTCCTCTCATCAGGATTGGTCATCTGCAACCTTTCCAGATGGTCTGCATCTCTAATTCTAGCCCTTTCCACTTCTGGTGTAGAAGGTCTACTTTGATTCCTGCAAACACTCTAATCAGCCATTATTATTGCAACATATGCCAACACCACTCACATATTTAGTAATGGTAAAGCCCAATAATAATTTATTTCAATAGCCAACAATCCAGAACAGCTGAAGTAAGGTCAGCAACAACTTCCTTTAACAGCCAGTTGTCACAACACTCACTGTAATTCAACTGTTTTCAAGTTTCAATAGCCAATTCCAACTCTTATGTAATGACAATCCCAATTTTGCTATTTGATAATAGATAGCAATTGCAATAGTATCACTATTATAGCCCCAAATGTTGTGTGAAGAGAGGTACTCAACTGATTGTCGTGCACTCTCTCTCCACATATAAGGAATTGTCAGCTGTTTGGTCATGTTGTGCATGTTCCAGAAGAGGCGTGAAAGTAGGTGTCCACTATATCGCGACCGAAATTTTATGCACCCAAATCTTCCTTTTTGGTATTTGACTTGTTACTGACCTCATTACACATTTCTATTCACATGTTATTACTTCATTAAATTTGAATTGACCTGTTACTGACTTCAGACTTTTTACTGACCTCGTTACAAATTTGTATTGACCTGTTATTACAAATTTGTATTGTCATGTTACTGACTTCGTTACCAATCACAAATTTGTATTGACTTGTTACTGACCTCACTACAAATTTGTATTGACATGTTACTGACCTCATTACAAATTTGTATTGTCATGTTACTGACTTTGTTACAAAATCACAAATTTGTATTGACTTGTTACTGACCAGCATTGTTGGTGCTATACATATGACGACGTTTCAAACCCAGTTATCTGACTAATTTTTAGTCAGCTCTGACTAATGCCATCATTTCTGACAAATTTTGCACAGCTCTGACAAATTTTAGATAATCCCATCAACCATCACTCCCATCATTCCTACAAAATGATTGTAGCATATGTTATGCGCATCGTCCCATCAATCATCGCCGATCAATCACCGATCTCAGCCGAAAAACTCCCCCATTTAGCTCGCCATCACTCCCACAAAACGGTTGTAACATATGTAGTAGATGAATTTTTTTGGACATCGTAACATCGGTCAGTGTTCCTGATTCTCATCAGAACCAGTAGGTCATGAGGGTGAGTTCTGCCTAAACCTGTTTAGTTGGCAGTAATAAAAACCAGCTTAACCTTTTGTTAGGCTAAAGCTCTTATCATTCATCAAGCAGGATGTCTAATCCAGACAAAGATTGTAGTTGCTCATAAGCAACTATGAGGATGACTTAGTTCACAAGTTAAGAGCATAGGAAAGCTAAGGTCAAGCTAGTTGACCTAGCCATTGTATTATCCTATTTATAATACAGGGAACAATAGTAGCTACCATATTTGTAACTACAATAATGTGAGAATGGAGCAAGCCTAAGTACAATAGCGTGAGATGAGAGAATATAGGTGCCATGTGCAGCATACAATAGTGTGGGAGGAGAGATGACTAGGATTAGTAAGAGTGCATCGCAAGACAATAGAGAACTAGAGAATGTAAGCTGAGACAATAGGAGGTGAGTGGCAATGCATGCATAAGCAAGACAATAGAGTGGAAGAAAATAGAGTGTCCCCCCCAGGAAGATGTAAGACTGTAACAACATATACAGTGAGGGACAAAACCTTTCAAATAATTTTTGAAGTTGAACTATTTCTTGAATAACTCAAGAACAACTCAACCAAACAAGTCCAAATTTGGGATAGTGGTAAAGTATCATGTGACTAATAAGTTGCAATTTGTTTTATTACATAATTTTAATTTATTCCCATGTTATTAATATTTTACTGGCACAAGTTCATTTGAAAGGTTTTGTCCCTCTGGTATGTCAGGCACACGACTTTGTTTAATGAAAGCAAATAAGTACAAATAAAATTATGTGACTTGGTAAAAATATGTATATATACTCTGTGTCTAACTTTCTGTCATTTCCCACACCAAATCCCCCCACATACACTCATGTGATTACTTACTCCTGCTCAACACACTCGTGTTCTTGAACTGCTTGACAAAGGGCAGTCTTGTCCTGCTATCTCCTCCATCACTGGTATAAGTGTTGGTTCTGTATCCAATATCCGCTCCAAACATCATTCAACACTTTCCAAATCTGTTGGTGGTCATCCACGGAAGCTTTCATCTGCTGACACCCACTATGCCATTCACCTCATCACTTCTCAGAAGGCTGAAAATGCCACTGAGGTCACCAAAACCTTACAAGACATGACCAACACATCATTTACTGTGAAGACAGTATGAAGAGCACTCAGAGGCACTAGAATGAAGCCTGTAACCAAGTGAAAATGACCTTTTCTCTCAAAGAAGCATAGGAGGCTTAGGATGGACTTTGCAGAAGCACACAAAGACTGGACAGTGGAGGACTGGAAGAGGGTTATATGGTCAGGTGAGACCAAAATCAATCGTTTGGGGTCAGATGGGAAGAAATGGGTGTGGAAAAAGCCAGGAGAGGGGTTGAGTGATAGGCTGGTGCAGGGGACAGTCAAGTTTGGAGTGGGTTCTCTGATGATCTGGGGCTGTATGTTCTGGGAAGAGCCTGGATATGCAACCAAGATTGATGGGAGAATGGATGCTGACCTTTTTGTCAGCATTCTGGATGATGAACTTCAAGAATCAATCAGGTATTACCAGAAAAACCCAACAGATGTTCTTTTTTCAGCAGGACAATGACCCCAAACACAAGAGCAAAAAGGCCCCAAAAAGGCTTCAAGACAGTGGATTAGAGGTTATGCAGTGGCCCCCTCAATCAGCAGACCTTAACCCAATTGAACACCTTTGGCATCACCTCAAGGTTAGACTTGGAGAGTATGATACTCCAGCATCTGGAATTGCAGAGTTGTGGGAGAGAGTACAGAAGGAGTGGAATGATATTCCAGCATCTGTCTGTCAGAATCTGATGAAGAGTATGCCTAGAAGGGTTCTGCCAGTGTTACAGGCAAAGGGGGGCTATACCAGGTACTAGAATATTAATATTTTATAATACCAGAGGGACAAAACCTTTCAAATGAACTTGTGCCAGTAAAATATTAATAACATGGGAACAAATTAAGATTATGTAATAAAACAAATTGCAACTTATTAGTCACATGATACTCTACCACTATCCCAACTTTGGACTTGTTTGGTTGAGTTGTTCTTGAGTTATTCAAGAAATAGTTCAACTTCAAAAATTATTTGAAAGGTTTTGTCCCTCACTGTATTTTTAGCTTACTATTTGATTTTCGGCTCTATCACATATACTGGGCATTGACAGATGGGTCCTTAGAGTTTTCTCTTTGGATTCCCCTCTGTTTGTGCCTGAAGTGTCTGTATTATGTAGTATAATATTAACTTTGAATTCCCCTCTGTTAGCTCACTTTTAAGTGAGGCTTTGAGGTTGCCCTTACAGGTGGTGTGCATGGGATGGGATGGTATTGGATATGCCACTAGGATTGAAGGAAAGATAGATGCTGATTTTTTATGTCAGGTTGCCCTTACACAGTATTCCTCTGGTTAGTCAATATGATTACTGCTATCAGGAATGTATACTACTTTGGTCAACCAAAGCCTTAGCCACAATAAGTATATAGAAAAAAAAATACAATCTGGAGGTTTTAAACCCAAAGAGTTTCAATTTTTAAGAGTTCACACCATCACATTTACCACTAGACTACAGACACTTGATGTTCAAGTTAAGAACAGGCATTCAGATTAGACAAAAATTTGGTTTGGACCATAGATCAGGCTTGTACCTAAATTTTCAAGATTTGGTTCGGATAAAATGCATCGGCACACATGACGTGTACTTATTATTTTTTTATCTCGCTCAGGTAAGGAGGTCCTGCCTTGAACCTACAGGCCCCCAACTTGAAGGTAATGCGAACAGATAATCAATGATTCAAATCTGTCGCCTTAACCACTCGGATACAACACCATACCACATATTCCACATCAAAATTGTACGGGGAACAATGACAATAGCCACAGGCTCTAACATAAGCCTCCAGTAAAGAAACGCTATTCGCATCGCCAACCAGTCAATCTACGCCCCCTTTCCCCTACCCATCACCCAATGTTCAAGGTGACGTAGTGAATAAGGGGCGTGCAGGAAGGTAGTGAAGAGAAAGCAACCAAAAGCCCATTCGTCGGGATAACCTTATGCGAATGCACGTCAGCAACCGATATCATTGACATGATATACAACACTACAATCCACGTCAATCAAGCCTTGAGCTGACTGCGCAGGTTCTTCTCTAGAGGGCCTTTCGGCCGAATGAATTGTACGTAAGCTCCGTCCCTAACGAACGGCAGGGTCAGCATCTGCATAAACGACCACAGGAAGTAATCTACGCACTGCAACACCTTCTTTTCTTCCTTCAGCTTCAAATAGTCCTGCTTGTTGACGTTCGTGAAGCCCCACTTCTTCGAGACGATGATCTTCTGGCGACCGGGGAACTTGTACCGGGCCCTGCGGAGCGCCTCCATTACTACAGGGGCGTTAGCCTCCTTCGTACGGACAGACAGGATAATTTGGCCGATGTTCACGCGGGCGACGGTGCCGTACGGCTTGCCCCACGCACCACGCATGCCAGTTTGCAGCCTACATAACCTGTATCAAGCAACCTGCGTAGTAATACCTGAAAGTGACTAACCTATCGGCGCCAGCACATGACAACATCTTGTTGATACGGATGACATGGAAGGGATGAGCGCGGACTCTCAGGTGGAAAGAATCCTTGCCGGACGTCTTCGTGATGTATTTGTTGGCGCAGATACGTCCAGCTTCCAGGGCCTCACTTGACAACTGTTCGTATTCATCGGAAACAAGATGGGCGCAGAAGGGGAATTCATCGACATTGGCACGTTTGCGTCCTAAATCAAAAATACGGATCTATATATTCTCAGCAAATTAAGCGAAATTTGAAGGGTAAGAAAGAGAATTGACCTTTGGGTCAGGAACACCACGATTGTAGCGGGATTTAGGGTAAGGCTTGTTCTTGCAGTAGCGGTAGCAACGAGCTGGACGACGACCCATCTCGATTCTAAACCAAATCCGTGTATCAGCATCGAATCCTGCAATCCTGCAATCCATCCGTCATCCAAATCTCCTGGGCTGCATCCAACCTTTTCAGCGCATCCAACAGCTCCCAAACCGCTCTCCAAGGCAATAAACAGCAGGAGAACAAACTTACATTCGTTCTAGGGATAGATTCTGAAGCGAGCGTGAAAATAGCGAAGGCTTTTGTACCCCCGAGACCGATGACTAATCCCGCAGAGTTTGGCTGAGTAAGGTTGCCTGGCTCTGACTCCGGTTCGGCAACAGCCGCAGTTGGTCACGTCATAGCTGCTTCATAATTGCTCGGGCTCTACAACGGCCGCATCAAATCTCTTAATATAAGAGGATGAAATGCAGCTCATAATGTCAGCTTTACTGCCCTGCTATTTGTGTATTTCTTCGTCCTGTCGATGTAAAGAGAGACGGCAGACAAGAAATTCACGTTTTCTCGGCACACAGAACGTTCGTCGACGACGATTGCTATTATACTACTAGAAATACGCTAACTTGAATCTACGGGCTAAAAATGCATGTTCTATAAGCTAAAAATACAGTGGGATGAAGTGGTCTATGGTCATCAATGGTATGTAGTCGAATAAGAAGAGGCTTGATTATGTGAACGCACCCGCCCTCCAGTGATGTATTCAACTGTCCGTCGCAGTGAGCGTTTACTGAGAGGTTATGAGCACCGAGTTCATGAATCCATTCCAGAAGTACTGTCTCCCACACATGACTGAGAGCCTGTTGTGACTCATGTGCAATGTGGGGATCCTAGTTATGTCCTTTGTAGCGTCGGCGTGATGTATGATAGCTGATATCGAAGTCCCGAGTAACAGCAGCCAAAGAGACACGCTGAGCGGCAGGAGCAGAACTTTGAGATTGAAGAACGTCGCAGGCAAGCTGTAAGCGTTCGTTTTCTGTTGCCGCAATTTTTTGTCTTGCGCGACGTTCTACTCACTGGCATGCGCAACGGCGTCAATGTCAGACAACCTTCCAATCGTGTCAGAGTTACAACTGAGCGCTGAACTGTCACGTCCAACTGCAAACCACCATATCTATGCAGGAACAATTTCCGTCCCGGAAAAAATGAAATAAGTACCTTGATGCCACGGCTCAAGGCTTAGGGGAATCTCAATCTTAGAAAAAGAAAACTGATTGAGACTATCGTCTCTCGGCTCGGCTATGGCTCGGCTCAGGCATGTAAGCCGGTCAAATGAAGTTAGGGTTGCTTACTAACCAAATCGCACATTTTTTTTAAAATGCTATGCACTCATAGGTTTAGTGCCTCAGGCATACGGACATTATCTCGACACCATTGCCAAACACAGGCTGTGAGATTCCTTCAGCGTCCCCGCATAGAGCGTCATTGGAAGCAATTGGATAACTCGAGAACGTCCTGGTTCTTGAATTCCTGGATACGTAGAATACATTCGTCTCCGGGTATGCCCCACATCATTGGCAGGGTTCAAACAGTTGCGATAATCTTCCTTCTTCAGTTGTACGGCATGGTGGCATCGATCGACCGGAACCTGGGACTGGGTACGCAACCTGTCTTTTGTCGATGTATGACTGACGCTGCTCATTTAGCATTAAAGTTCAATTCAAGGATTCAAAGGGTGCGCCACTTAAGACGGTGGAGGCGAATGAGGGAGACGACATATTGTCGATTGCTCATGAGTATGACATTGACCTGGAGGGTACGTGGGTCGTGCTCTTCCATCTCTCTCTCGCTGACGATAAAACTACTCGCCTTATCTCCACTACGTTGCCGATGATAACACCATGATGTTTCTCTCCCTCGTTACTATGAACGATTGTTCCATATCAGGGGCATGCGAAGGTTCTGTGGCGTGCTCCACCTGCCATGTAATCCTCCCAGAAGAGTACTATGACAAGCTACCAGAACCGGAGGACGATGAGAACGACATGCTTGACATGGCGTTTGGGCTGACCGACACCAGTCGGCTGGGCTGCCAGGTAGTGCTGACGCGGGATTTGGATGGTATCACGGCGACGCTGCCTTCAGCTACACGGAACATGTTTGTGGACGGTGGGTAGTGTCTCTAATCCACACATTCATCAACTTCTGCTTATTTTTTTTTCCTGCGGTTTAGGGAAGAAAGCTACGCAATGATATTAATTGCCATGTACACAGATCTACTCTATATCCATATAGTTGCATTCACATCGCTACTGCAGCCTATATCAATGTCTTGCCGCCTGAATGCTTAAGCTTCCTCGTTTTCGGATCCGGTGTTAGTATATCATCTTATATCATCCACTTTCGTATATGATCGCCTCATGATGCTCCCCAATTCACAAGTTAGATTTCACTCATATTACTAATACTTAGGGGCCTTTTCTTTAACCGGTTAGGGTTAAGCTTCCTAATATGTAAATAGCCAAATTTATATAATATAACCAAAACCAAAAACCATTTGGACAAGCAGTCATGTATGGTGCCAACCACTTATGTACACACCGCTACTTTTGTGCAGCCACCAAATTGACCCAGAAAGTTTTTTTGTTTGTGAACCCCTTTTTGGCTGAAATAGGGAGTAATATTTTGTGGAGAAATAGCATTTTACAGTGCTTTGCATAAATCCGTGAAACCCCTGTAACACTCTGTCCTCTCATTTGGTACTTGGCCATATATAGTAACCATATATCGGAGGTGCTGCCAAATTGACCGTGACAAAAAAAATAATTCCCTCAGTTTTGCAAATTAGATCAATTGCTCTATACAATTGATAGATCTGATCAAAAGAAGCACTTTGTATAGAGGAATAAGAAAATCCGATTTTTTTACAGCTGGAATTTGATTGCACAAAAGTAGTGGTTGATTGGCACCATAATATAATTTAGCAAGTACATATGCATGAGGATCATGGGCAATACTTTTTTCCACTACATGATTGTGCTGCCTGAAATTCCTTTGTTCTTGATGTGTTTCATGTCATGCAAATGTCATGCACTGTACACATGTTCTGGCTTGACTGAATTGATTCTTGACCATTATCATCCCCAATGGCTGACTTGGATGCTCACAACCTCCTGCTCATTCTGAATCTGGCTTAGGGGAGGGCACCTCATCTGGAAACAAGCACAAGCACTGCACTGCAAACCCCAATTCTTAAAGCACACAAAGTTTTCACTAAGCTACCCAGGAAACCCAAGAAACCTAGTGACTGGCACATGAGAAAGGGAGAGGGTAGTACCACAACTTTTGTTACATACATTGTATTTGATGTATTTTAGGCAGCTCTTGAGCTTCATCTTCATGTCCTGGCCCCTGGTGAAAATTTTTGGTCAGATGCTAAGAAGAGTGAACTCTAACTTTCGCAACAACGATAGGCATTTATGTAAAGTCCCGATTGCTACTACTCCACCCTAGGCTCCTCCCATCTGCACCGCCGACGGCCTTGTACAAGAGGCTGATCACAAGAGTCTAGGTGCGATGATTGCGACTGTTCTTAGAACCAGAAGACAGATATCGGCAGCAGCAATACTCGGACCGTAATCTTTAAGTAAACTTGTCAATAACCTACTATCGTCCAAGGGCCATCCTCAAAATTTCAAAATTCTATCCGAAGCCAAAATCGAAGAAATAAATAAATATTGGCTATAAATTCCATTATCGATAACTCCTTGGACAATACGGGGGAATGGCGAGCAGCACCAAGTGCAAATCGCTGCTTGCCGTGCGGAAAGTAAATCGGATGCCTGGGAAGTTCACAATAACAATGAGTTTCGCCATGGACTCATTCGTACAAGGATTTCAATTTTGAGGCGTTACGCACTACCCTAGAAGACACGACTGCTAAGTTTCGTGGTTCTTGACCACATACTGGAGCACAAGGAACTGATATTACGACACAAGATGTTCCAGCTTGGAAGATCATTCAAGAAATTGTTGAACTACTTTCGAATCCTCGTAGCGCCCACATGCCAAGAATAACTCGGTGTCATTCGTTCTTTGAAGGCTGCCATGGTTGTAGAAGCTTGGAACGCCATATACCCAGTCCAACGGAGGTTTTAGTAGTCCACGTGGACCTAGGCCACGCTCAGTCGCGCTCACCATCGCGTACTTATGGCAAGCAGGACAGCCACACCCGATAGTATGTCCAAACTTGGCGACAGGAAGCATGGACCTATGATTGCAATCAGCACTATTCGGACCTTGTATCGCACAAGTATACTATGTATACCAATGTCACATTCACTCACCGGTCCCAGCAACGAGCCCATTACTAGAAAGTCTATAGGGGAAAGTAGTATTGGGAGGTCAACGATCGGGACCAACACTATATTCTCAGTTTGTCTCTGCAAAAAAAAAAAGCTGCCTACCGTTGAGGAGCGAGCGTATTAGCGACTCAGCCTTTTCTGAGAATTCGAAGGCGCTGGTTGACATAGTTTTGTAGAGAATATCCATATAGTTAAGTACAAAAGGGGTGTAGTGTTTGCGACAAACGTGGCTCAGACGCCTAAACAGAATACAACCGTGACTTGCATTGGCAATTCAGGCTATCCCCTCATCACCGACAACGTCCTGCAGGTCTCAACTTTCAACGTCCTTCTCTTATAAGCAACCCCGTTTTTCTCATTCTTATAGAACTATTATCCACTGTGGATACTCACTGGTGGCCTTGTAAGTCTTTGTTTTCCCACTTCATCGTCATCCTTATCATCTATCAGACAACTATTTCGCGTTAGATAACAACGAGATTGAAGGAGGTTAAGCACTTCGGATAGAAAGAGGGGACCACACAGGTTCGTTATCATTACGGCACCGAGCCTGGTGTTCGGAAACTGGCAAGTACCATGTGGGCTGTGGTGGCATTCCATATTCGTCGCTAATCTTTTCTTGCAGTTTGGATCATCAATCTTCCTTTTTCACTCGAAATGTATGCATTCGTCGTCATATTATCAACTAGAGCAAGGTTGCTGACTTTGAACACAAGTCTTTGCGTTTTCTTGACGACTTTCTCCGAACACATCTGCTAGGTCCAAGTTACGCGCCGCGTTGACAGACGTATGTCTTATCTTTTCATCGCTGCAGTATGGCTTGTTGCAATTATGACTGAATCATGATGTTCATCGTACAAGCTATGCTGGTGACATCCACATGCTAATTATTATCTTCAGTCTACCTAAAGAACCTGTCTTATACTCAACACTTCCGATTAATCAACTAGCCAGCATCTAATGTCAAATCGAAATTCACGACAACCTCCTTCTTCCACCGCACCACCCACCCAACAAGCTTCTAAGCTTCCCAGGTTTTTCCAGAAGCAAGCAAACCGCGACCGATCCAGATCCGCAGACCCTTCGGCCAAAAGCGTCACTAGCCTGGCCAGTGGTAGCTCTACGTCAACATCTCCTGAACTCCCTTCCACGCCACCCGTATCCAAGCAATCACGCAAATCTAGCAAATTTCTCTCTATACACCGCGATAGGGACGACAAGTCAAGACGATCTTTTGATGCTTCACTACCCCTTGCGGAGAATCAAATGGGCGCCATGAACAACGAGATGGAGGAGCCGCCAGTGATAATAGAGCCTCTCAACGTACCCCGCTCTCGCACTCGCTCTGATCGCTCTCTCAGCGTATCAGCATCAGAGCCTGCACAGCACCCGCACATCTCGCTCTACTCCTCCTCTTCCTCCACCTCTGGCATTAGCAATCTCCCAACAAGGCTCTCAGGATGGTTCTCACACACCTTCAGCACATCATCAACCGATCTCTCCCTTCCTACTCTGCTATCCCAAGCCGCATCCGTTTCATCCCCCAAAGGCAAGAACGCCCTCCTAACTGCCGCAAAACACGGCAAAGGGCATCTCGACAAGGCCATGCGCTACCTCCTTGACAGTGACTCCACGCCTGACAAGTGCTCAGACCCAATCTACTTGCTAGGTGTGCAACACCCAGGGTACGAGCCCTCATCGTTATCCGCACCAACGCTTATGGACACAAACTCACTTTCCTCCTCAACTAGCTCCCGGCGAAACTCAGGCTCCTTCCGCTCTTCTGTTTCCTCTATATCTCACCTCTCCACTTCCTCCACCGCCGAGCAGCTCTCCTTCTCACACTCGCAGTCCAGCGTTACCCCCACACCATCCTCAAAGCATGCTAACCCCGCCGCGCACTGGCCACCGGCGTTCTACGCTGACTTTACATCCCGGGTGTGGCTGACATATCGCTCGAACTTTATGCCCATACGGGACACGCGCTTGGCCGATTTAGCACAAGAGGCGAGGGAGGCGCCGAGCAGCCCCACTACGGTCAAATCAAAACCTTGGAATTGGGGCAGCGAGAAGGGGTGGACAAGTGACTCAGGGTGGGGATGCATGCTGCGAACAGGCCAAAGTTTGCTGGCTAATGCGTTAGTTCATCTTCATCTAGGACGAGGTAAGGTTTATTTCTGCTATGCTGATCATGACAGCTGACTTGAGGGTTCATATTTCAGAATGGAGAAGACCTCCATATCCTGTGCGCACTGCGGATTATGCAACCTACGTGCAGATCTTGACTTGGTTCTTTGACTCGCCGTCACCTGAGGCTCCGTTCAGTGTTCACAGGATGGCACTTGCAGGGAAGGAGCTGGGCAAAGACGTGGGGCAGTGGTTCGGACCTAGTACTGCGGCTGGTGCTATTAAGTACGTTTTGACCTTCTCATTTTGAAGTTGTTCAATGGGCTTATGCCACACTAGAACACTCATTGCCGGATATCCCGAAGCAGGCCTAGGTGTTTCCGTGGCCACGGATGGGGTTCTCTTCCAAACGGATGTGTTTGCAGCATCCAATGGAAGGGCAATCAGTCGTTCTCCGAGGCGGCAGGCGGGGGCTGCATGGGGTGACCGTCCCGTCCTGCTTTTGATCGGGGTGCGGCTGGGAATAGACGGCGTAAACCCAATCTATTACGAGACCATAAAGGTCCGTGCTTCCGTTCCCATCAACATTTTATTACGAAAATGATTGAATGGATTAAATCTAGCTGTTGTACACGTTCCCACAATCAGTGGGCATCGCAGGGGGGCGTCCTAGCTCATCATACTACTTTGTTGGCTCTCAAGCTGACAACCTTTTCTATCTTGACCCGCACCATGCCCGTGCTACGATCCCCCTGCGTCCAGCGCCACAAGAACTGACTTCCTACTCCCCAAACTGGGAAACGTCACCAGAATCAGATCAACCACGTCCGCAATATTCACCAACGCAGCATCAGCGTTCCCAAACCTCCCCATCCTCCGTGCGTACCGGCTCCTCCACATTCTCCTACCACGCCCCTCTCTCGCCGTCGCCTCTCCAAAAGGAATTCTCCACATCATCCAACACAAGCTCGTCGTCTAATAACCACCAGAGCTCCCGCTTGCCTCAGCCATCGCAGCAGTACCACCAGCCTCGATGGAACTCTTCCAGCCAGCCCAGCTCACCTACATCCGAGATGGACTATCGAGAGCTTTCCAGTTTTGGGCAACTTGATCCCTTGCAGGAGCATTACGTCAGTGCTTATCACGCTGCAGAGCTGAAGACATTCCACTGCGAGCGAGTGCGGAAGATGCCGCTTAGTGGGCTTGACCCCAGCATGCTCATCGGGTTTTTATGTAAAGATGAAGCGGATTGGCGTGACTTTGGGCGGAGGGTGGGAGAACTTCCACGTACGGTGTTCTCAATCCAGGACGAGCCCCCGACGTGGCCGTCTGATTCGGACGATAATATGGGTTTGGAATCCATATCAGAGCCTGACGATGTGGAGGTAGATGTCGAAGAGGTGGGAGGGGAGGTGGGGGATGAAGCTGGGGAGGGAGAGCAGTTTTTTGATACGAGATCCGGTTCGCCGTCGACGTCCAGTGTGGGAGCGAGCGGTTCCCTCCATGAGGCAGGAAGAAGCGAGCGAGGGAATAGCGAGGAGGTGGACACGGAGGAGGATCCGGTGGACCCTATCACTCCTGGTCCGAACTCCCGATTCTCGATTGGAGTACCGCTGGAGGGTAAGATGAAGCAGGGGGATGACATCAAAGGGGGAGGGGGAGTTCTGGATGACGATGACGAGCCTGCATTTGATGGAGGGGATATTGAGGACGACTGGGTAGACCCTTCCATTTCGTCACCTTCTGGTGCTCGGCCGTCGTCTATTTCTGTCAATGATCTTTCTCCACCTGCTGTCATGCATGCTGCTCTGTCCACGCCGATCAGAAGGAACGGAAGCGTAAAGAAGGGGAAGAAGGGGAAGAAACGTGGCGAGGTTCCTGTTCCTGTACCGCTGGTCAAGCTACCCTCTCGTTATCAACAGGAGCACCTGCCGTTCCCGGTGACCGGGGAAGATGATGCCCAGGATCCTAGCCAAGATATTTCCACCAAGAGCATGGAGAAGCGCATGCACACAGCTCGTGCCAGGGATGGAGGAAGGACACAGAGTGGAGGCGTCAAAGGCGTTATCACCGAGAATTGAAGAAGGCCGTGGTTGTGCTTTGCCCAGCCAGGTGCATATTGCGCCACGGTGGTTCTTGTGTTTGATCGTCCTCACTTTTATTCGATGCATTTAAGTTTATCACGTCGTACATTAAGTAGGTAGCTTGACTGTCATTTCTTTCTGACTGTTTTTGTGATCCATTTATTTCTCTCTCATATCTCTATCTTACGTATGGGGCAATTTGACACTGCGTCGTGCGACACATCTCCGAGATTATGGGTGCTATCAATTTTAAAGAGGGGGTATGATAGATACAACACTAGCATAATCTATCTCGTGCGTGCAGTGGCGAGACCAAGGCGAGACCGTGAATTCCAATCGATCGATTCCTCCTATTGCGATCTCAGAGCGACTGCCAATCCAATTCCAGACTCTATTTTACCAGCTTATCAAGCCACAACCTGTGGAACTAGAAAATACTTTCGTGCAACGCATTAGGTCGACGAGAAGCGATGATGTGGCGACTTTCGCACAAAGGACCACTGCTGAAAAAGTGTGACTGCTCTTTTTGCTACACTCTCGAAGACCATGTCCATACTTATCCTGGTGCAATCCTAGTACAAATAAGGTCAGTCTCAGTCTCTGTACAAGTGACTCTGTTCATGTTTAAATACTAGATGCCTCCACTGCAGTATCAATTGCAGCTAACATGCATTCTCACCAACCCCCACAACACTGAGCTTAACTGCTTTCGAGAGGTGGTTGGTCACTGAACTCATAATGCTCAGTGATGTGCAATCCAAGCATTCATGATGTATGCAAGCAAATTTTAGCAGCATTGCATACACAGAAAGAATCGAAAGTTGTAGTGTTTGAAAGTCCGGTCCGGTCCGGTTTTGTGGCATCCCAGTAAGGCAACTGCAACCGGACCAGTTCGGTAGATTACCAAATATGGAAAAAAATGGACGGGACTGATATGAACTGACCTTTTTCAGTCTTTTGCATTCTGGGACTGTGCCAGACTGGTTGTTGAGCTGGACCTTGGTTGCAACTGGTTGCCCTAACTCCAAGCTCCCTTCTGATCTAAAATTTAAGGAAATCGGTCAAGAACTGACTTAGTTATGATGAAAACAATCTGTCAATGTTTACATCACAATCAGATGTTCATGCAACTTTGTTTTGTAAGGTATTCCCTTACATAACGATATCATGTGACTGTTCTACTTATCGTACGATCGTGTTGTACATGTTTCTTTACTCTTTACTATATATTACGTTCCTGTTCTCGAGCCCAATCTCAGTGTTGAGAGTTAGCACTCTCTTCCATGTTTTTATCATAACTCAGTCAATTACCAACCTATTTCCCTAAAAATTGGAGCAGTTTTCAGTCACAAAATATGCCTATCGATGGAAACTGATGGTTTGGTATGCAACCAGTTGCAACTAGTTTTTTATTTGTTGCCCTTAAATCATGATCTTTGGGCAACTGCAACTGCAACTGATTGCAACTCAGGGCAACCGTACCGAAAGTCTGGTTGACTCTGGCCTATTTTTCAGTCCAGTTTGGTGCATTTGCTGGGCCATATGACCAGACCTTTAAATACTAATTGAAAGTGAAGCTTAAGGGCTTGACAGAGAGGAAGAAAGAAGTGGATCAGACACCAAGGCATAACTGATCCAGATCAAAATACGATGGATTAAAGATAAAGATACCACTCATCTGTGGCCTGGATACTGTTCACATTGGAACATGTGGTGCACATAAAAGAGTCAGAATGCTAGGAGAGAGCTGTAAGGGTGACCTCAAAGCCTCACTTAATAGTGAGTTAACAGAGGGGAATCCAAATACTACATAATACTGTACCATTTCATTCAATTTGGCAGGCCCTGTGACACATGATGCCACTGCCAAAATTATGGTTTCAGCAGCCTGCTAGGTCCACTGTGACATTAACATTTTTTTCGGCAGCTGCACAATTTTCATCCAACTAAGTTCAATAGAATATATGGAAACCTGCACCAATCTTCCAAGGCAGATGGAAGATGGAACAAACATGCAATCAATAATTGTAGAGCATGACAAAGCAGTTGTATCAAATTTGTATCTAAATAGTAAGTATATAGGGATAGCAGATTTGTACTGGACCACTGATTGCACTGCTAAATTTTCAAATCCCATCATCATCATCATCTCCATCATTCTTGACAAGAATGGCCAAGGATCCTCAGCTGCCACAAATCCCATGTAAATACAGAAAGAAATCCTCCCTGACAATGACTTATCTGTCCTCAACATCTTGAAATTTCACCTCCCTGCAGCAGCTCATTCTATCAACAGATCTTTCAACCACTCCCAAAAATTCCTTTCCCCCCTTACACCCACTGTCACAAACATTGAGCTATACTGACACCACCTCTTGCTATACTTGATGAGCTGGTTAAAGTGCCAGAACTATTGTTATCACAGTCAGTACTCTGTCTGCATGCAAGGATTTATAACAGAATGATTACCAATGTGGACCCTTTTATATTGGGTGCAAATCTTTCACCTGCAACCACTGAAAAATAGATGGCTAGATGCAGAAAAAAGTCTACAGAAACAGAATCATGGCATGCAGCATACTGATGACACAAAAGGATTGGTTAGCCAGGTCCAAAATGCATTGGCATGTATTTCATGGGCTGGCGACATCAAGGGGTTTTCAGCTTCAATATCAACTGTTCATCTTACAACATACCTGACCTGCAAGTGGGTCACAGATGAACATGAGAACCAGATGCTTTATTTGCTTTGGCAGGATGTTTCAATGGAGAGGAGAGAAGATGAAAATTAGTGTTTGCAACACATTCTTCATGAAGAGGATGACACTAACTACTATGCTACAGGTGCCAACTATGCCTGGCTCTGAGAAAAGGGACAAGAGTTGGTGACAGGGGTCTTGGACATGCTCATAACAACTGCCTACATTGGGTCCAACCATTGGGTGGCCATTGTTGTCGATTTCAAGTCTTCAAATATTTTGTATGGTGATTCAATGGGATGCACAATCAATGATGACATAGAGAAGGCTCTTACCTGGTGGATTCATCACCATACTGGAAAACATTTCACCAAAGGATACCTTTCAATGACACACCAGCAGGATGGTCATTCATGTGGAATCCTGGCTTGAACTGCACTGGCACACTTTGTCTTCCCTGTAATCTATTTATCAATGCTGGACTTCTCAAAGTGAAAGGTTAAGGATGTTTCTTGGAGTTTCAGATAAGGTGAGCAAGAATTATGACTCACAAATCTTTGTTATTAATGAAAAAAAGTCTTTCAATGCAATGGCAGAGGGGTATAAATTTACTGTTCAAGCTTCTGATGTGGAGTCATCCAACAGTGAGGTAGAGGTCTATAAAACTCCTTAAGTACTTGATACTGGGCTTGTGAGAACCATGGAAGAAAGCACATCAGAGAATGAAGAAGAGAGGGCTTTAAATTTTACACCTTTGTCACCTTCACTTTCCCATGCCATCACCCAACTTTCTTGTCCAGTTACTCCACCTATTCAGATAGCAAGCAGCTCAAATGGATGTTGACACCAGAAGGTTCACCACAGGACCATGAAAAGAAGAAGTTGAAGCTGAAAATGATTACATCTAGCATTTGGAATGTGTTCAAGCTGTCAAATGAAAAAAAGGACCTTGGTCAGGAGCCTAAATTTGGGTCACTCAAATTCTTGTTGAAGGGGACAGTGGAGGATAAAGAGGCTTACTTTGCAACAGAAAATGAGCAAGCAGAGAACATGCAGTCACTCAACTGTTAGGGTGACACCCACTATCTGCTAGCTAAGACCATGCAGGTTCTCTCTACAAGAAGGGGGTGGGATGCACAGGCATGATGGGGTAATTGATGGTTTTGATGTGAGGGGTTAATAATAGGTGAGTTGGTTGAGAAAGGCATTTTGCACCACAAGTGTAGGTGGAATACCTAAGAGAATACAACTGGGGTCCCCTAGGTGTATATTTAGGATTTATATATTACATATATTGTATAGTGTTGTTACCAATGTGCTCATACATGTGCATACATATTGATGCATGCAAAATAAAATTCTCATGCTATCAAAGTGTAGCATCTTTTGGCATAGTGTAGTCTAATTCAACATAATAAAATAAAATAAAATATTATTAGGTAATGGGGCTGTTTCCTAACATTACCCCCCTTTTATGCCTCGACTTCCAGGTGAGAAAATATTGTATCTGTCCCCTCTGTGAAATTCTGATAAGGCCAGAAGTTCATCCCCTCATATACCATTCTCGCAATGCAACATGGAGCATTTGGATTACATTTAAAGAATTGGGCAATGGCATTACATGCTCACTTACAATTCTCTTTGGGTTTTGACAAATTATTTTCATTGGTATAGTTCTTCCACTTTATTATGAACTCCAATTTATTTTGTCGAAGACATGAGTCTAGAATTTCTTCAGCTATGTACATATTCTGGAGCACCTTCTACCATTATGGGAGGTTGCGGAGTAGTTTTTTGACCAGGAACAGTGGGTGGGCAGTAAGGGCATAGATGGGAAATGTTAATCTCAGGATCAATTTTGAATGATCAAGGTAATTTTAACATTACCACATTAGGTGAAATTACTTTAGAGATTGCGTATGGGCCAACTTGTTTCTCCATAAGTTTCCTTGAAGATCATGGAATATTTAGATTCTTGGTACTTAGCCATACCAAGTCACCAACTTTGTATTCTGGAGCAATGGCTCGAGTATGATCTGCTTGTCACATCATATGATCATGTGCTTTCATCAATGCCACCTCCACTTTTTCCTGTACCTTTTGCATCTTAGATACAAAGTCTTCTACTGACTGTACCTTGATCTCCAACTGGGGTTCTATTCCCATGCAGTGATGATAGCCATAATTAGTGAAGAAGGGTAACATGTGAGTAGCAGAATGGAATTTGTTATTGTGGGAAAATTCAGCAATTGCCAACCATTCAGGCCAGTCAGTTTGTCAGTAGTTGACAAATATATGTAGTTACTGCTCCAACTCCTGATTCATTCTCTCTGTCTGCCCATCAGTTTGCAGGTAATATGCCATAAATAATCTAGTTTGAATCCCCAATATGTTGTTTAATTCTCACATAAATGTGGAAGCAAATTGTGGTCCATGATCAGAGATAACAGTATCAGGTAATTCATGTAACTGCCATACGTGATTTAGATAGAGGTGCACCAAGCCTAATAATGAGGTTTCTGGAGTAGTAGAAATAATATGGACCTCCTTTGTGAAATGGTTGCATGCTATGAATATTGCATCATATCCCTGAGCTTCAGGTAATCCAGTGATAAGGTCCACAGATATATCTCACCATGGTGCTTTAGGTATAGGGTTCAGCATTAATGTTTCTGCAGGTTTCTCTGGAAATTTCTTTTCCCTCATGCACATATCACATCCATGGACATATCCCAACACATACTGTATTTTGAAATTCTGGGCCACCAATAATTTCTCATCACTAACTCCAATGTCTTCCACCTTGCTGAATGTCTGGTAGTAGCATATTATGATGTAACTGGATGATCTCCCTTTGCAAATCCTGATCCTTTGGTACATACACCTAGTGTTGCCTTGACTGACTTGGGACATTTTTGTATTCTTAAAATAACTTGACACAATGCACTCAGTGTGCTTAGTGTTGAGAGAGGACCCATCGACTTTTTGGGCTCCCTATCTATTTGAATAGTTTCAGAATTCTATACAATTTATTGGAGCTGATAAGTCAACCAGCAAAAATGAGTCAAAGGTAATATCAACTCCAATAAATTGTATAGAATTCTGAGATTATTCAAATAGATAGGGAGCCCAAAAAGTCTATGGGTCCTCTCTCAACACTAAGCACACTGAGTGCATTGTGTCAAGTTATTTTAAAAATACAAAAATGCCACAAGTCAGTCAAGGCAATACTACATACACTTTTTCTCAGAATGACACCAACCCTTCCTCCTCAGCCCATTCATCTCCTTTAATATTACCTTTCTTTTCTTCCTTTAGAGCTTTCATAGCTTCCACTACTTCATCGTCCATTTCCAAACATTGTCTAATTTTAGACAACATTTCCATTTCCAAGCTATCTATTAATAGATGCCCTTGATGCATAGTGCAAATGCAAAAGTATTCAAGTTTGAGTAAGGTAACATTCTTATTGTCCTCCCCCACCCCCCTTTGGTGATCAATACATCTGGATAATGGCTTTCCTCATGAAGCTTCCTGCTTTATGGACTAAGTGAAAATTAAAATGCGATAGAAATAACACCCAATGTGCTTGCTGATGGTTAAGCTTTTTTGTGGACATGAAGTATTGCAGATTTAGATAATCCATCCAGATTTCAATCTGATGCATACATCCCTTTATATAATGTCTCCATGACTCCAACACTCATATTATTCCTAACATCTCTTTGTTGTGCACAATATAATTCCTTTCCATATCATTCAACCCTTGGAACACAAGGATGCTATTTGTCATCTTTGCACAGCATTGATAATACTGCTCCAGTAGTAAAGTTGGATGCATCTGATTCCACTCGTAAGGGATGCATGAAATCTACTGGGGCTGACATTGGTTTCTCCACAAACTTCCTCTTCAACTCCTCAAATGCTGTCTGCTGCTGTTCCCCCCACCTCCACACTACTCCCTTTCACATAAGGTTGTGTAAGGGTGCAGCAAGTTTGGAAAAATTATACACAAGGTGACGATAGTAATTTGCAAGTCCCAAGAAAGCTTGAATCTAGGGTGTAGCACAGGTGACACCATGGGTTTCACTGGCAACACCACACCTGTCACCTGTGACACCATACCTGTACAAACACCATACCTGCAGGTACAGGTTATAAGCACAGGTTGTGTATGGTGTTTAAAAACTACAGTGGCACTTGAATAAACTATGTGTACCTAAGACAAAGATGAGAAACAGCTATAGTAAAAAGTTATCTAACTCTCTTATACTGCTTCAACACTTAAATCCACATATAAATTATGATATAGTGTTCAATTCTTTCACCAATCACCTGTCAGACTTATCCATCATAAAGAATGCAAAGAAACTTGTAATTCACTGTATTTAATGTGGGCATAGTAATTTTTGGCACAAAAGGAACTTTAAGAATGAACACTCCAGATAACCATGCAAAATAACATCCACTTTACTTAATTAGATCATTGTATGTCATAAAATACTACAGCACCAGTCAGATACATGTCTTTCACAGAGTATAACAACAAATTGATTCTCATAAAAGTCAATAAAAATGCTGTCAACTCATAGCCAAAGAGGTTAGAAGAATTGAACATGATATGAGATGCATCACAACTCAAACCTGTCACAACCTGCAACACCATGAGTACAGGTGTGGTGTTGCTACAGGTACAGATATACCAACCCATACCTGTACCTGTGCTACCTGCAGGCAAAATACCACAGGTTAACCTGTACCTGTGCTATACCCTAATTTCAACAGCTTCATGAGCTAGCCCTGCTCAAGGAGCTTCAGTCCGAACCATGGAAGTTAACAATGGCAGGAGCAGTGGCATCCACCCATGAACACACTGGGAGACAGTCAAGGCAATTGGCAACAATAAGACAAGCGGAACTAATATCTGCACATGCACAGGCAGAACTTGAGTGCCTGAAGGCTCTTCCCCCCTCCTCCCACAAGTGGACTTGGGGTGTTGACCTCACAGAGAGTGATGTTTTGGCATGTAACCCATCACCAAAGACCAAATATCATTCTGGGTATGCTCAGTCTCTGGCTGATGGTACATACAATAAGCATAAGGAGTGGTCGATCACAGCCAGTCTCCCAACCTCCATTTCTGGTGCCTACAGTTTACCACCTGCTGTGACTGGTATCAATGCTGGTATTTATTTTTCAGATGCTGGATCCTATAATTTGTCACATTCTGCTGCCGTTCCCAATGCTGCTGCCATGCCTGATGCCACCCCCACTCCTGATGCCATCCCTGCTCCTGATGCCATCCCCACTCCTGATGCCATCCCCACTCCCGATGCTGATGATCCAGCTGATGATCTTTATGCTGATGCACACACTCCCTCGCCCAGCCCACTGCTGCTTATGCTGCTATGTTATGGGAAGGGGAGGATGATGCATCAGAAGATGCCGATCAGCCTACTGAATTTCAGGCAGCCATGGCTTGGCAGGTTCATCATTAATCATCAGCATCTTCCCACACCAGTTCTCCAACTGGCTTTGATGCCACTGCCTTTTACCTTGAAGATTCTAATTTTCCCTCTTCATCTCCCACTGCACCTCCCCTTTCAACTGCTTTCCCCACTGCATCTGATGCAGCTGATGTTTTCCTCTCATCATCAGAGACCCTTTCAGAGGCTGATTCAACTGTCCCCGATGCCGATTCTGATGATGATGGTTTCTGAACTGGGTCCCCCAGCACCTCACAGATAGAGAACCCTACTCCATCTCACATCACACTCCCCATCTTTAGTCATGTGGACTTCAGTTATGTTGATGACACTTGGTTGCCTGGCTCTGATGATATGATGGATACTAGTGACAATGAGTGATAGCTTTCTTCCTATAAATATATGGTGCTTTAATTGGTAGACCAATAATATATACCTTTAAGGCTGATGTTCATACCAATTGCCAATCCTGGCCCTGGGCCCAATACATATGCCGATGCTGATGCATATGTCTGATGCTGTCTCAACAACAAGAATTGAATAGTGCATTCATTTGTTGCTATAGTACATACATATATATACATAGAGTCCTCCACTGAACCATGCCTGGGCAATGTTGATCACATAGTGGCCTAATGCCAATGCTGCTGCTGCTGCCTAATGCCAATGCAAATGCCACTGCCTAATGCCGATACTGCTGCAGCCCTATTGGGTTTCTGACCAGCATGCCAACCCAATTTGTCAGGCCTGCATACTGCAATAAATGAATTATTGCATAAACATGGCTTTCACCAAATTTATCATACACCATTTTGCATGCAGAATCCATGCAGACTGCACATAAACTACTACATAAATGAGATTAATTTCCAATCGGCCATACCTGTAATGCCGATCTTGATCCTGATCCTAGTAAGGCTGTTGCCGCTGCCATCCCCATCCCCATTGCCACTGCCTGAAACTATTTCATAGGCTACTGATGTCTGTATTAAATGTATTGCTCTCCGGTCTAGCAACCATTGTAATAGTGTATTCATTTGTTACTATAGTAGGTACACATATATAGAATAGAGCATTCAACAGCATCCACTGAACCCATATCATTTGATACACTGTATATGTTTGATAGACTGTATCATTCGATACATTGTAGCTTACCTATGTGGTTGATCTCCAGGGTCATCAGAATCAGGGTCATCCCTAAGGCCATCAGGACCACTAGGGTTATCTGGTCCACCAGGAAGTCCATCCTCTTCACCTGTAGCTTCCTTGTCAGTAGGGTTGGGTTGCCTGCCATCCTCCATGTAGTCAAGTGGAGTCGGAATCTGAGGGGATTCCAAAGGCAAGGGCATAGACATGGTGTTGGTGCTAGTGGATGGTGCGCTGGAGCTAACTTGTTGAAATATGTTTGATGGTTGGACTGAGGTACCAAAAGTAGAAATGGGTCTAGGAGCTGGGAGTACTGATTGTCAGATAGCTAATAAGTCTGGAAGAGTGCCTGCATGGTGGGAGTTTCTTGCTGTCCACTAAGAACGTGATTCTGTGTTGGACATAGAATAAGATTTATAATGGTATAGGTTGACGAGAGAAGTGTGAGTTTGCAAATGCTGTCACAATTCAAGATCACTACTACCAAGGTCGGGACTTGGTCAGAAGTTCACCAGACTTCTGGTCAGACCCAGTCATCAGTGGTTGGAGGTGTTCAGGGGTTCCAGGCAGAATTCACTGGGCTGTAGCATGCCAGGTGAAAAGGGCCAGAGAGGACTTGGCTTCAACTTATAAGAAGTTGTGCTTTTTTCCTCATCAGTTGCCCAATTTCAGGTGGGAAGCATGTGGATGTCCAGCAAGTTTCCAGATGGAAGGCAAAGGTAGAATGCAGCAGAGGTTTATAAAGAGATTAAGTCAAGAGGAGTCAAAATATTGAAGGTTTGGTTCAGGAATGAGTCGAGGATGATTAAGAGGATGTTATTAGGCAAGGATGATACAAGGACAATTGCAAGTACAAGTATAAGCACAAGTAATTTGCAAACTAGAGACTAAGGATAAGCTATGGGCACTTAAATAATGAGGGCCGGAAGAATAACGGGTAATGCAGAAGTTTACTAACAGGTCTTGGTAAGTGTCCATGACCAGAATTGGTAAGACTGTATTAGGAATAAAGTGAGTAAGCAAATGATTACTAAGGCATGTGACAACTTGTCTGATAACTAAATGGTGCTGCAGCTGGAATGCTGATGGACAAGATCAGAAAAGTGTCAGAAATCTGGAGTACTTCAGCACCACAAAGCTCCTTATCCACTGCCAAGCCACATGGTCCAAATACCTGGGACATCTACCACAAAGAAGGAAATAGCAACTTCATCTTGGCAAACCCACACAATTTCTGACCTGTATTCACCAAAGAACAACTCACCTTATGACTCCGAGCCACTTATCTTGCCACCCCAGTCATCCAACAAGCAGTCCTTATGGACATCAAGCCACTCCACAATGACAGCCAATCCTCCCTGACCCTCGACCCCATTTTATCTGCACACATACTGACCTCTTCTACTCCCAATCAGACTGTAGAGGACAGCAGACTCCTATGCCACTTCAACAAGATTTATGTCCCCAATGTCATGGATCTCCACCTCAAAGTCCTGCAGTACAAGCATGACCATATCCTCTCTGGCCACTTTTGTCAGAACAAGAGCCTTCAACTTGTCCAACATGATTATGTTTGGCCCAACCTATAGACCTTCATATAAGACTTCTGAAAATGCTGTACTACATGCAAATGATCCAAGTTACCTTGACACAAACCCTATGAATTCCTGAAGCAACTCCTGGTCCCAGAACGGCCTTGGGACTCAATCTCGATGGACTTCATTGAACAACTACTGGATTCTGACAGTTATACTGCCATCCTAGTCATTGTAGACTGACTCTCCAAGGAAGGCATCTTTATTCCCACAGTAAACAAAATCACAGCCCAAGAACTTGCCAATTTGCTCATTATACACATCTTTTCCAAGCACAGAGTTCCATCACATGTCACTTGCAACTGGGGATCCGAGTTCATTTTCCAGTATAGCCATAGCCATTGATACCATGCTGCTGGTATTCATCATCATCGTGGGACTACCAGCTCCCCACATCCACCCTGCGAGCAGTTGCTTGCAGTGATGGTGGGGGGTTCTGGGCCATCCTCCTGGTGTAGTTGAATGTAGTGCTGGGGCCTGTTGGGGCTGGTGGACATCCTACACTGCATTGGGTGGGATTGGGGTAGCATAGGTAGAACATAAAAACAAAGAGAAAACTATTAGTTAGTAATAATAATAAAAACACAAAAGAAAACAAAATTACCCAGGCCCAACATTTGGGCCCATTTTTTTCCATCCATCATCATCATTCATTGGTGGTGGTGGATTTGTGAAGTCTGGTCCCCATCCTGTTCCCATCATGCTCCCTGTCATTCCTGTTGTCCCTGGTGCTGTGCTCGTCTTCCCCATGGTTCCTGTCATAGTCACCCATTGTATTTTTTTCAGCCATTGTCACTGTCCCACATCCATGTTTGCTGCATATGCTGACCCACACATTGCGATCTTTATGTGTTCTCTCTCAGATAACCAATCATACACTTGGTCAACCTGAAATGCTACCTCAGATCGAGATGAAAGAACTAATAAAGATGAATACAAAATGGTTTAAATGATGACAAAGGTTATCTGTTGCTGTTATCGAGGGGGTCGAGGATGTGGGCATAACATTGGTCATCAGATAACAAGTATGTTGATTACATCAGTGTTGCATGGCACCTACTGTATAGCTGCAAGTTTAAGGTTCGATGATGTTGTTGATGTGTATCAAATCTAATTGTACTTATAATTACATGTAGTATACTTGAGAATACAACTCACTGAAAAGATGGCATCGTCATGGCCTGGATTTCGGCCTATTTGGGCCTGGCTTGGCTTGGCTCACAGCCTGAGGCCGGGCCAAGCACAGCCCTAAAAAGGGGTTAGATGTCCAGACTCCAGGTCTAGGAGGAAGTTTGAAGAAACATGAATAATGTCATGACACTCAGCAAAAGCCTTAGCATTCTCTACTTATTGTCTGATTCTGCTAAATGAGCACCTCGTGCCACAATTAGACAGTCGTGTTGATTGACGACACTTGAATTCATACTGGGTACTATCCATGCTCACCAATGGCCCATCTCCTCCAGTGACGACTGATGATGCATATCACCACTGTTCAAGTACATTTCAATTGTCCATCCTAATACAAGTACAACATCTGATTCGCATGATGTGTCCATATAAATGCACAGTATTCTCAGTTTTCTCCCCATCAAGCAAAGGTGCAAGCACTCAGGTAACTTCAAGTTTGCTTCCAACAAAAATTACAACATTAAACTAGCAAAAGGTGCCACACTTGATTGTCACTATCCTTATCAAGGGTTTTCATTAAAACCTGCATGAAGCATCAGATCTAAATCCTAGGGTAACAAATGTTCTGGCTTACCTTATTAGAGCCTTTTCAGTGTCCACCTCAAGGGCTATCAAATTCTCTTGGACCTAGTAACCAGTAACTTGCTTCCAACCAGCTTCACCACAATATGCACTCTTTTCACTGTGTGGAATTAAAGACATCAGCCTATCAGTTTTACCAGCTGATTCAGCACATAACATTGCTGATGAGGCCTGCTGAAGTGGTCAACCTCTACCATGAGCTTCGGCGCATGTCCCGCTTATGGCATTGGATGAAAAGATTGAAGTGGGCAGGGTATGGACACAATCAAAAAGATTTGTTGAATCCTGAACCAGGATTACTTGCCAATTACTGTCCAGCCTGTCCTCAAGCAGGCATAAATATACCAGAAATTTGGAAGGACAATGTGAACCAGTGGGTGACTATAAACCTTGATTGTACAAGTTGCATCTAAAATGATACTATGGCTCTCAGATTTGTTTTTGAAATGCATATTCATGGCTGACAGCAATTTCAAAGCTGGCCATGTCTGGCAGAAAAACTCCAATGCTGATGTATGGCTATGGGATGGAGCTGGGATGGCCCCAAATCAGGCTGAATATGAGCAATTCCTCCAAGCTGCCATAGAACGATTCATGGTAGGTACACTTTACTTCACGGTGGCCAATGCCATAACTGCTGCCAGTGCCACTCCCGATGCTCGTTCTGATTGGGATACATGGGTTTTTAGAAGGCTCCATGTGAAAATAAATTTTGAGCCATTGCATATGCTTTTTTGGCATCAAAGGCATGTGATAGGACTGGAGTAGTGGCCATTGCATGTGCACAGCATGGCTGTTATGCACCCAATGCACTGGTAGACTTGTTTCGGAGAGAACAGCAAAAGAATGTCAACTTTGCTTTCCTCCAAGCCCTGAAAACCACCAGGGTTGACCATCAACAGGGAGTGATGCTCATTTATGACATTGTCTTCTAATACATCATCCACATTCAGGAGCATATTGGTGCACATGTGCCAGCTGGCTTGAGCATTGACCAGGCCATTGGGCTTTTGCATGTTCATGGCCACAAGGATGAATGCTTTTTTTGCTGTGCTCCATCTTTCATTCCAGGGTCTGGCATTGTAGCAGGGGAAATTCTTGAGTCTTTGTGGTCATTGCTGAATTCCATTTCCCCAACAGTCAGAACAGCAACATTGCCACATCAGGCTGAAATGCTTGATGATCATGCTACAGATTCAAATCACAAGAAAATGCTCAGCATGACAGTCACACTGTGTTCAAAATCTCAAGAAGCCCTTGAGATATCCACACAGCTCAGCAAGCACCATGCAGAACTGACAGCAGCTTTCGGTCAACAGGCAGTCAAACGATGGGAGGATGAAGTCACCACAGCAGAAATGCTAAGCTAACAGATGTCAGGATAATGGATATGTGTGCCACTCAGGGATTGCAACTGGCATTGGGAACGGGAATGGGACTGGGATCAGGACTGGCATTGGGAATGGTCACAGCATCAATACTCATTCAATTGGCAGTTGAGCAGTGGATTGATTTCACTATTGTTTTTGAACAAATGCAGTGGGTCATACTTCCTACCAAGATTGATGTATCCCAATCCCTCATTGATCTGCACCAAGATTCAATTATGAGACAAAGTCCATTGACTTGGTAAAGCACCTCACACTTTTGACACGCAAGCTGTTGAATGGGAAAGAGAAGTTTTCACATCTCATATGGCAACCTTAACACATTTACAAAATGCTGCCAACATTGCCGAGCATGACATTGTTCCCTCCTGGATCACCCATGACAATGAACCTGAATTTGAGAACTTTGATGACATAGAACCTTTTGATGAAGAGACTTCTGCTTCATCTCTTCTGGCTGACACACACACTATTCCAGTTGAGGAGCAACAAGTATACCTCCCATGTGATGGAGAACTTGCTAATGTGGAGACTAACCTCAGGAAGAACCAGGCAAGTCAACTGCTGCATCAGCTGCGAGAGCTCGTTGCCGACAAATCATTTCAATATTCACACATCATATGAGTGGTGCCAAGAAAGGGAGTTCACACCCAAGCATGAGCCATTGTCCAGGATGTGGTTAACAAAATTGCCTTGCATGCCCAAATGTATAACCATTGCCAAAGCTAACTGGTGACACTAAATTATGATGCTGAGACATTGAGTATGTTTCAGCAGTTAATGAAGAATGACCTCAATTCTAGCACAGCTATTCTGAAGCCAAATGCACCAGGCTCCACTAATCTTTGCCTGTCCTGGATTTGGCATAATGCCCATATTCGACCTGGTGTCATTACTGAACAGCACAGCAATGCCAATGCTGATGCCACTCAATTCTGGGAATGTAAATGTATTTTGTGGCCATCCATATTCTTTACACTAACAGTTTATTAGTCAGGAGAGTACACTGGCTTCGATCACAGGCTCAGAGAAATAGATGGAAGGAGGAATTTCTACTGGTCACATATGAAATGCAGTGGACTGTGCAATATTTATTTCATCTATTACAGCCAATGGTGGCAGTCAGCCTCACAGTCCGAGAATACCCTTCCTTGACCACTAGCCTATGCTAATCGCCAGCAGGCCTTCTGGCAAGAATTAGGATTGAGAGCTGACAATGCATTTAGATCAGCGAATGCCTATTATATCTCCCTTATATGACTAAAACATTCTGTATTATGTAAACACAATTATCTTGATCACAATCCACCATCTTGCAAGGGCAAGGGAAAAAGCATTAGTGGTGGGATCAGCAACAGTGGAATCAGCAACAATGGAATCTGCAATTGGGGGATTGGCAACAGTGAGATCAGCAACAGTGAGATTGGCAACAGTGAGATCAGCAACAGTGAGATTGGCAACAGTGAGATCAGCAACAGTGAGATCGGCAATGGGGACCAAATATTGCCAACTAAATAATCCCTCATTGATAGATCTCTGATCACTGATTAAACACGATAGTGTTATCATCTCTCTTGCTACATCCCTCTCTCTACAATGAGCAATCAGGAAGAAAGCCAGGCAGATATTTCTAATGGCTATGTCCCAATCTGAAGTGACAATTGGCAGCACTATCTTGTGGCCCATTTTATGATTCTGGCTACCCACCAGGCGATGGAGGCCCATCAAAGGAAAGTAGAATTCAAAGTGCATATGGCACATGGGAGGGGTAAGATTTCCTTCAGTTCAAATGTCATTGCCAGTGGCCAATGCTGTGCCTTTGGCTGATGCCATGCCTTTGGCTGATGCCATGCCTCTGGCTGATGCCATGTTGTTGGCCAATGCTGTGTATCTGGCTGATGTCATATCATCTCACTAATCATGATTTTGCAGTCTGAAAACATGACTGATCAACTGTACTATCTGTTGGCCCAAACCAGCTCATGCTACCAGCCAATCCAGTAGGTGTCATGGTCCTCATTTGTGTGACTATAGTTGATCCTGTTGCAGACATTGACAGCCAGGGAGCTGTTGAACTGCCATGCTGAAGTAAAAGCCCTGCAAAACCAGCTCGGCACATCGTATAAGGATGCCAGTCATTATCTCTTCATAGCTGAGGTTGAAAAGCTGGAACAGCAGGATGTCACCTTGAAGACATATTCAACCTTGAAGGAAAGGATGGAGTTTAATCCAGAATCATTCGAAGGCAGGTTCTCCAAGATTCCAATCAGACCATTGTCCCATGAGCATGACAATGATGCTGATCCCCCTGCTGATTCTCACTGATGTGATGCCAAGGCTATGAAATTCTTATTGTATCTACATTGAACATTGCTGTGCTGTATCTAATGATAAAATATTGCCAGTTTTTGAATGGCCACAGTCAAGACATGGCAGCAGCAAGACATTGCACCAGTCAAGACATGGCATCGGCCAAATACATGGCATCGGCCAAAAGCATGGCATCAGCCAACAGGACAATGTTGGCCCAATGATGTCATCAGGGCTAGGTTGCTGGCAATGAGACTTTGAAAAAAAAGGAAATTTTACCCCCCCATGTGCCATGTGCACATTGAATTCAACCTTCTTGGAATAGGCCTCCATTGCCTGGTGGGTAACTGGAATCATAACCATTTAATCAGGGATCAATCACACATTGAAAATGAATTAAAAACACTATTACATCACATCAACCTCCTCAACAAGAAGAGCCAACCCAGCTTAAGGCTATCTGACTACCAAATTTCAGCATACTCAAAAAGCCGAGTTTGAGTTTCAAAATGGGAACACCACTTTGTTTGTATATATTGATTGTATAGGGATCAACAACACATGATTGTTGATCTTCAGCATTTCACTATTTCATATCAATATTGACCCCACTGCGGCAGCCGATCTATCATCCATCATGAATGTTACATGTGACCAAGTCCTCACCCAGATCAGTGAGATTGAACAGGCCATCCACAATGGACTTTGGGATGGAAGTATCGCCATGGTGATGAAAGAAAGAAAATTGGTGCTTGTGAGTGGATTGGCATGCTATCAGACCAACTATGCACTTATAAATTGTAGAAAATATTATTTGGGTGGCAAAGAGAGGTCCTCACAGAAGATGTGCAGGCCATGTTCCAGGCTGATGCCTTCTTGTGGGGATTTGTGGTAGCATGGTCAAAGTCAGACAGGACAGAGGACCAAAGGTATATTGAAGGTCAATGGAGGGAAATGAAGACCTTTGATTAGAAAAATGGCATCACAGGCACTGCATGCACAGCAACTGGACCAACCAACTTGACAATGGCAGTGGCAATGGGAGCTGGACCAGCAATGGCCACCATAGCAGCAGCAGCAGTGGGAACAGAATCACCTGCTGGAATGGCTGTGGCAGTGGGAATGAAAATGGCCACAGCCAAGAAGGCATCGATGGCAGTGACCAAGAAACAAGAGACAGCAGTGGCCAAGAAACAAGGAATGGGAGTGGCAAAGGCAAAAGCACCAGGAGTGGCAGTGGCAACACCAACGCCAACAAGGAGAGAAACAGCAGCGGCATGGGCCAAGATGCGGGCCCAACTAGAAGCATGAGGATCAAGAATTCCTGCCCCTGCCCAGCATCCAATACTGCCAGTCATCACAGTGACACACAGGTTGCAACAGGTGGAGAGCAAGAAGGGATTGGATGAGGATTTGGATAAGGAGATGGAGAGCAATGCCAGTGCCAATCCCAGGATGGAGCAGAAGTGGCACAATGCAGCAAGGGAGTAACAAGCACCACCCCAGCGAGGGAGTTTGCAAATGGTGCCCTGTGCACAATGTGTCAAGCTTAGGCATCAGTGTTGGGATCAGGTGAATGGCAAAACTGCATGCTACTTCTGTGGGAAAGGAAAAGTTTGGTGCGGTCCAGAGGATGTGGATCGAGTGCCAAGAATAAAGAAAGCAAAAGGATTGGCATGACAAAAAGCAAAGAAGGCACAAGTTTCCAGTGAAGACAGTAGAGAGGAATTATCTAGGCAGTTCACTGCAAGAGAAAATGGAAAATCCAAAGGTGAGTTCTTCCATATCATGACACATAAAACCACTAAATAACATGTATACCTATAGCTGTGGAACAGGATATCGACATGGCTGATCCTGAGCCTGAGCTGACTGCCCCCCCTCCCCTGATCGCCAACCCCTCCCCCGTATACTCTGCCCCCCATACTGGACATCTATACCAACTGGAAGAAGACATGTACCAGCATGCACAGTGGAATGAAGAGTCAGTGCAAGAGTCCTGACTCCATGTACAAGAACTCTGGAATGTATTTCACTTGCTTCAAAACAGGGTGAATGACATTGAAGGATACCTTGGGTTTTAGGCTGGCACACAGTCCATCATGTTATACAATGGTTACATGGCTGGGCAGGTGGTTCACCTTGAGAGGACTCCAAGCAGGAGGGCAGAGGTGTATTGGAAAGGAAGGATGGATGCTGAGGAAGTCAATGCTGCTCCCACTCCAGGTCCCACTCCTCCCACTCCTCCCACTCTACCTCCTGCTCCTGCTCCCATGCCTACTCCCAGTCCCAGTCCTGCTCCTGCTGCTGGTTCCATGCCTGCTCCAACTTCCACTGATGCTGCTCCCATTCCCACTGCCAAAAAGAAAGACAAAGAGATGGCTGAGCTGGTGATAGGTCCACTGCGTGCTCTAGGGTCTGAAGAACATTCCCAATCATATTGAGACATGATGACAAATGCTCCAAACCACTACGAATGCCACAAAATAGATTTCAAACACTTTTTTGAACAACTTTGCATGATTTCAATTAGCTTTGAACAATTTTGTAACACTTCAAATGCTTTCGAACAACTTTGCACTACTTAGAACAACATTGGGCACCATAGGGATATTCCAAAACCCTCTCAACACACACAAAACATCTGGCATGAGCCACTGCATCGCATATCAACCACTACTAGTCACGAAGAGAGACTACAAGAGATTTAGAATATGATAAGTGCAGTTTTAGGTTTCATCGATCCATTGAAACAACAAGAGGAGTATTCTTACTATATTGTGACACCGTACATTTCATTTATCATCATTTCTCATTTGTTTTTTATGTTTTACAATACCTTTATTGCTGTGCATACTGCCTCGTGTTCTACACTTGTTTTATTTCCTTTTTAGTACTTATCTCTTCAATTTGTATATAGACTTGTATTAGTTACTTGGAATGATAGAAAAGCAATGGGGAACAGAGAATAAGTTACCCTCTCCACTATCGTCAGATTTAAGAGCCATTCTCTTGAGTCTTATCTTTGCATCGTATGTCTAAGTTCTGTGAAATATCGCAAACTTCTTCGAACTTTCATATTAGTCTCACGACTCATCGCCTATCACCTATCGCCATTCGAAAAACACTTTACATTTGCTATACTCGCTTCTTGATATACCTCAAAACTTCTTCAAACTATTTCGCACACCTTCAAACATCTTTCGAACTATTTTGAACACCTTTGAACATCTTTCGAGCTATTTCAAACTTCTTTGTATGCCTCTAAAGACTATTTGCAACATCCCTTATTATTTCGCATCACTAAACACAATGTTTGGGTATCAGCAGTGATATTTAGTACCAACTCGCACCCTTCCTTTGACTCATGTTATACCATCCGAAGCCATTTAGTAGGTTTTGCTTGGGTTTCTGGGTTGAGTATTATCACTGGATGGTGAAGAGGGCCTGGCCATACCTGAAGAGGTTGCCAGGGAATGATCCTTGGCTGGCGCCCCCCCCCCCCCCCCCCCCCATCCAAATTATTCCTGCCATGCCACAGGATTCTCACTAAATTGTACAGCCCAAAACACCTATGGCCCCATGACTCCCTCTCCTCTTCCCCCCAACATTGCTCAGTGAGCCTGAGCCTACTGCCCCATCATCGGTAGTCGATGTCATCACCTTACTCTGGCTGTCCCCTCCCCCTGCACAACTGTGCTGATCCCTATGCAGGCTGACCCCTGGTCCATCTGGACTACCTTCCAGAAGTACCACCCCTGAGCCTAACTCAAGGAAGAGAGCAGCCACACCTGAGGACAGAGGGGAGATAAAGTGAGGCAGAAAGGAGTAAATGTTATCTGGCATATACATAAAAGTGGTGTTAATTTCTTTTTGCACATTGCATAGCAATTTAGTTGTAAATCTACTTTGTAAATTTCACTTTTTTGATTCACTGCCTCCTCCCAACAGCCTAGGTCAAAATAGCTTCCTGCTGTGCAAGGTCTTTTGCTGTCCTTTGGATATGTCATGCCCATGCTGAGGCCAATGGATTTTGAGATGATGGTGGAATTATCTGTTGAAATACATCTGGTGCAGAGGGGATATGGTAGGCACCAGCTGCTACCAATTCTGGTGTTGCCATTGCCAAACCCCTGTTGCCATTGCTGAATATTGGTGTTGCCATTGCCAATCCTAGAGTTGCCATTGCCAAGATTAATATTGCCATTGCCACTGCCGATTTCGATGCTGGCCGATTATGGGAATGTAAATATATTTTGTATGTACTAACATTTTTCATAGTCAGGCAACTACATTGGCTTCATTCATGGGCTCAGAGAAATTGATGGAAAGAGGAATAGTTGGTGGTGATGTCGATTGATGTTCAGATGGTTCAGTGTCTAGGGGGGACATCATGTGGTGGTGCTTGCGGACATAACATTGCTGAGTGTTTGGGTTGCCAAATATGGCAGTGGGGACATTGGTACTGTGGGCAGTGTGATGAAAAATGTCCAACTCATGCACAAGTGAAGCATATAGAGTTTTGCATCCACCTTGGAGGTGGAGAGTCGGCGGGTGGAGGAGCTCTTGCTGGCATGGGTGTGTGTGGGGGGGAGTCTGGTGCTGTATCATAGTGGTTGTCTTTAGTGTCAGTGTCACTGTCAGCGAGGAAGATGGGGTATGGGGTCCTTGTGCATGGTGCAGGGATAATAGGGCGAGCCTGGGTGTTCAGATTGTCAATAAGTGGGAGCACATCTAGGTGGTATGCTTCTTGGGTGAGGCATTGGAATGTTCTTTCCAATGCAAAAATGGCTCTGTAGGTGTCAAATAATTTTTGTACTGTGTCATAGAGTAATGCTCGGTCTCAAGTCCATTTGAGAGACCATTCTTCATTGTCATATTCATATCTGTCTCTGATGAAATCCAAGGTAATGTCAAAGGTTTGTTTGGGAGTGGGATTGGGTATGCTGTTTGCAACAAAGTGGAGAGGGCAGCTCATATTGTTGAGGGGAAGTTGTTGGTTGACTTGTATTACACTAGTGCCTCCTAAGCATTCTTTAAATGTGTTTCAGGCTCCCAGGTATTTTCTGATGTGCCATATCCCTTCCACTTCACAAGGTACTGTGTTCCTCAGCCTCTTCTCCTGTGTGCTATTATTGCCTCAACCTCGTGTTCCAATTCTCCCTCAATCAGTTTGGGGGGGTGGAGGCAGATGGTTCAGTTGCTGGTACATTTGTCTTTTCATAGGTCATGGGGATGGCTTTCAGGTGGACTCTCATCATCATGAAGAAGGGCAAGTTCTTGATTGTGCAGTGATGTTTCTGGTTATGTGTGAATTCGGCAGTAGTGAGGTGGCTTTTCCACTGTGAGGGGTTGTTTGTGCAGAACATTTGAAGGTAAATTTCCAGTTCTTGGTTTACCCACTCAGTTTCTCTGTCAGTCTGTAGGTGGTAAGCCATGCTCATCACCAATTTGATGCCCAGCAGTCTCCCCAGTTCCCGGAAGATGTTAGATGCAAATCTGGGATCATGATCTGATATGATTTTGTCCAGTAAGCTGAATCTCTTGAACACATTGTGCAGATAGAGGTCAGCTGCCTCCAGTGCATCGACTGTTTTGTTACAAGGAATGAAAATTACCCCCCTTCATAAGTCCATGGTCTACCATAACCATGATGGTGTCTGATCTGGCGCTATTCAGGAGGTCGGTGATGAAATCCATTGTCACCAACACAAATGGTCATGTTGCCTCAGATTTGATCAGCAGTAGAGGAGAAATCATGGGATGAGTATTTACCTTCATTTGCTGGCACATTGCACACCCATCAACATAGTTTCTGATAAAAATAGTCATGCCCAGCCACCAGTAATCTCTCTGTACTAGTTTGAGTGTCTGGAATCGGCCAGGGTGTCCAGTGAGAATGTTGTCATGGCACTTCTCCATTATCTTCTTCCATAGCTCCTTGTTGTCTGGCACATAGCACTATTTTTTAAAGAAAACTGTCCCGTCATCATCCATCCTCCAGTCTTCTATGACCAACTTGATCAGAAATGTCCCTTTCTCCTTGATTGCCCTCACTATCTCCTTCAGCAAGTCATCACCCATCAGTTTCTCAGCTAATAGATCCTTTAGATCAGTGTCAATCATTCATACAAACATCTCATCTTTGAGCATGGTGATGTCATCATTATTGTTGTCATTTTCTGGTATGTGGTCTTCTCGTCAAGACAGCACATCTGACTGTATCATTTGTCTTCCAGGTATGTGTACAAGCTGTAGGTTGAACTGTGAAAGAAAGAGGCTCCACCTTGCCTGTCATCAGTTTAGCTTCCATGCTGTTCTGAAGTACATGAGATTTTTGTGATCGGAAAGGATAGTCATTGGGTGCTTCAATCCCTGTAGATAGTGTCTCCAGGTTTCTAATGCTCATCTTATCCCCAGTAGTTCTCGATCGTAGATGTTGTAGTTTTGTTTTGTAGGGGTTAGAGAGTGGGAAATATAGCCACACAAATGCCAATCTCCATTAGTGTCAGTCTGTTTGAGAACTGCACCAGTGGCATACTTCGATGCATCACTTTCTACCACAAATGGTTTTTCTGCATCTTGGCATCAGCAATACTGGTGCTTCTGAAAATTTTTGCTTCAGTGTTTTGAATGCCTCTTGGCATTCACTTGTCCAGTTGAAAGGCTGGTCCTTTTTTGTTAGGTCATTCAGGGGCTTGGTGATTGTGGCAAAATTGCTGATGAATCTTCTATAAAAGTTGCTGAAGCTGAGGAATGATTGGACTCCTTTGACATTGGTCAGGGATGGCCAGTCCTTTATTCTGCTAAGCTTAGTCAGGTCCATTGCCAGTTGATTTAATCATAGGATTAACCTAAAAAACTCTACCTCTTGCACATCAAACTTTGACTTCTTGGGCTTCAGGAATAGATTGTTTTTTTATAGCCTTGCTAGAACCTGCTTCGACCTCTCTTGTGCTCTTTTCGATCTTTTGAGAAGATTAAAATGTCATCCATATACATAGATTACTAGCCATCCTTCATTCAGCATATCTCAGAAGATGTCATTCATCATTGCCTGGAAAGTGGCTGGGGAATTGCATAGGTTGAAAAACATCACTTTTGGTTTGAAAAGTCCCCTGTTCATTTTAAATGTTGCTTTCCATTCATCTCCCTTTTTGATTCAGACATTATGATATCCCCATCAGATGTCCAGCTTGGTGAACCATTTGGCTTCTTTCAGCTTATCTAGGAGATCTCCGACAAGCGGTAGCAGGTAGGAATTCTTGATTGTCCCATCATTCAGGTCCCAATAGTCCTGGCAGGGTCAGAGCGTGTCTGTGTCCTTCTTAGTAATGAATAAGAATGGGGATGCCATCAGGGATTTTAATGGAGTGATGTACCCTTTCCATAGATTCTCCTCAATAAATTTGTCCAGTTTTTCCTGTTCAGCCAGCATGATCGGGTAGATCTTGCAATCCCTCAGGATGAAGTCAGGTTTCAGGTCAATTGCATGGTCACAGGGTCTGGATTTGGGGAATCTTTCCGAGGCTGATTTCTCAAATATGTCACAGTACTCCTTGTACTTCTCAAGGAGCAGATTATCTATTCCCCTGTTCTGGTTCATTCTTGTGAGCTAATCTTTGGGAGATCGAAGTCTTAGCTCAGATGTGTGTGGTGTGGGAAAAACCAATCTGCCAGTCAATTGGGATCTGGTGAGTCTGGATATGTGCCAGAGTTTCTGATATTTTGGAGGGGTGAAGCCATGCTCCATAGTCAATGGTGCTTCCTTGTCCCTGAACACCCCAATGACTGATTCTCCTTCCAAATAAGCAAGTAGAACATCCATGTCTTCTCCTTGACCTCCTCAGTGCAGGGTAGTTCATTGATCCCCATGGCATCTAGTACTGGTGTCTGCAGGTCATCATCAAGGGTGGTGATCAGTGGTTCACTGGTTAGTGGGGTCTCGCTGCCATGGATCTGTCGTGTTTGTTTGATCATAGTTTGAATCTTTCTGAGCAGGAGTTTCTCCATCAATCTGATGAAGAGCATCCCATTTTCCCAGTCAATGACAGGGTTCCTTTTTCATAACCAGAAAACCCTTAGTATGACTCTTTCCTTCCCCAGACCGGTTATCAAGAGTCTGATCTTCTCCACTTCTCCTCCTATTTCCATGTTTATGTTGATGAAGTGTGTTATAGTTCCATTTTTGTTAAGAGTTCCATCGATGTTTTTTGTGAGTATCTTTCTGGGGAGCAGTCATTTTTCTAGTCTGACTTTTTTGACCACCCGATGGTCAATTAAAGTTCCTTTTGCCCCAGAGTCAGCCAGAGCAGGTAGTTCAACTTTTCTGTCTCCTAGCACATAGCGAACTGAGATGTGCATAGATTGATTACTCACATCCACTACAAGTACACTAGAGACAATTATTCTGGTGGGTACTGTCATTGACACAGTCTGCCATTTCAAAAACCCTCCTCCACCATCAAATCCAGTACCTTCTCTTTTTCTTCCTCTCCTAACTTGTTGATAAGAGCCAGGATTCTTTGATAGTGGTCATGGGGTGTCTTCTTGATTTCAGGTTTCTTCATTTCTTCATTCGTAAATTGTTCCTTGCCTCCCTTGTGGTCACTGGCCCTGTGCCCTACCTTGTGACAAATGAAACACTTTCTTTTCTTAATGTGTTTGAGCTTCTCAGAATATGAGAGGTGAGTAGCATTGATGTCTATCACATTAGGGTCTTTTGAAAAGCTTCCTCCTCCTCTGCTATAGGTCCTTTCCTTAATCACCTTTGCCCTCTTTAGGTGTCCCTCTGCACTTGCTGCATGTGTGTACCACCCTTCCATCATATCTGGGGGGTTTTCCATGCTGAACACCTTGTCAAGTATCTTGTTGTTCAGCCTGTTGACAAAATATTCAATCAGGGCATTGTCTTCTCTAATTTTCATTCTGAATGCCAAGGTTTTAAACTGGGTGATGTATTCGTTGACTCCCCTCCCTCCTTGTAAGAGGTTTCTTAGCTACATTTGTGTGTTCCCTGCATTGTTGATCAGCAAAAAAGTGTTTCAGAATTTTCTGACAAATTCTTGAAATGTTTCCCAAGGTTCTTCTCCCATATATCTTTCCTCCAAGTATGTCTGCTTCCATGGCCCTGCTGTTCCTCCATTCATATATGAGAGCATAAACAGAATTTTGTGTCAGTCATCCTCAAAGGAGCACGAGTTGGCATCAACATATGCACTGCACTCCAAAATGAAGAGCATTGTTTTTAAGCTGTCGCCTGCAAAATCAGTGAGAGCTCATATTTTTATCTTGGAGGGTCTGTTGGGTTGGGGTAGCATGATGGGTGGCACAGGGGCAGTTGAAGGAGTGGTGTTGGTAGGGGGCATGTCCATTATGGCAAATTAACTAAGTAGTCTGTTGAGTGAGCTAGTGAAGATAACAGTCCAGGGCTTTGGACGTCTGAGCTGGTCCAAATGTAAGGACAAGCAGGTGTCATTGTTTTCTTCAGTTTCTCTGATTTTTGTAAGAACCAGTGCTTTGTATGAGGTTACTGCCTAGACTAGGTTAGTCAGCAGAGTCAATAGAGCAGCTTGACCTTATGTTAAGCCAAAGCTTTCCCTCGTCTGATCAAGACTTGTTGAGTGAAGATTGCGGTCGCTCATAAGCAGCTGCTCTGAGGATGACTTAGAATTGTATAGAAAGTGTTAGAATGGCTGGGTCAAGCTGAGCTTGACTAGTGTTACATTAACCAGTTAAATAGTACAGACACAATGGTACTACCATATTCGTGAGCATAGTGGAAGACAATAAGGAGGGAAAGGATATGGATGCGCCACACGGTGATGATACTCAACCCGGAAACCCAAACAAAACCTATTAAATGGCTTTGGATGGTATAACACGAGTCAGAGGAAGGGTGCGAGGTGGTACTAAATATCACCGCTGAGACCAAAATGATGTGTTTAGTGACACGAAATAATAAGGGATGGTCCGAATAATCTGTAAGAGCATACGAGGTCATTCGAAAGAGTTCGAAAGAGATTCAAAGATGTGCAAAATAGGTTCAAAAAAGGTTCGAAGAGGTTCGAAGTCGTGCTAAGTAGTTCAAATAAGTTTGAAGATTGAATTTAGTGAATGTGATGTGTTTGTCGAATAATGATAAGCGATGGGCAATAAAACATGGGGCAAATACAATAGTTTTGAAGAAGTTCGCGATATTTCGCAGAACTTAGGGATATGATGCGAGCTAAGACTCAAGAGAATGACTCTTAAATCTGACGATAGTGAGAGGGTAACTTGTGCTGTTCCCCATTGTTCTTTTTTCTAACTATCTAATTACAAGTCTAAATACAATCTGAAGGAATAGTACTAAAAAGGAAATAATAACAATTGTAGAACATGAGGCAATGTGCACAGCAATAAAGGTATTGTAAAACATAAAACAAATAAAAAATAATAATAAGTGACACGTTCGGTGTCGCCATATAATAAGAGTACTTCTCTTGTTGTTTCAATAGATTGTTGAAACATAAAAATGCACTTATCGCATCCTAAGTCTCTCGTAGTCTCTCCTCGTGTCTGGTAGTGCTCGATATGTGACGAATTGGTTTGTTCCAGATGTGCTGCATGTATCAAAAGTGTTTTAAGACAGCTATATGGTGGCCGATGTCATTCGAAATACTGTGAAGTCATTTCAAAGTGTTGCGAAATAGTTCGAAGTCATTCGAAGTTGTCCAAAATAATGCAAAATAGTGTGAAAATGGTTCGAAGTCAATTTGGTGGCATTCATAGTGATTCGGATTGCATGTCGTAATGTCTCGATACAAGTGAGAATCTTCTCCAGAGTTTATAGCGCGTAGTGGACCTATCATCATGTTATACCATCCGAAGCCATTTAGTAGGTTTTGCACTGATGATACTCAACCCAGAAACCCAAACAAAACCTACTAAATGGCTTCAGATGGTATAACACGAGTCAGAGGAAGGGTGCGAGGTGGTACTAAATATCACTGCTGAGACCAAAACAATGTGTTTAGCGACGGAAAATAATAAGGGATGGTGCGAATAGTCTTTATAGGCATACAAATATGTCTGAAAGAGTTCAAAAAAGGTTTGAAGGCATGTGAAGTGGTTCAAATAAGTTCGAAGATAAGCGAAATAGTTTGAATAAGTTCGAAGAGGTTCAATGTATATCGAGGAACAAGTTTAGGAAATGTGATGTGTTTGTCGAATAATGATAAATGATGGGCGATAAAACATGGGGCAAATACAATAGTTTCAAAGAAGTTCACGATATTTTGCAGAACTTAGAGATACGATGTGAACTAAGACTCAAGAGAATGGCTCTTAAGTCAGACGATAACTGTGAGGGTAACTTGTGCTGTTCCCCATTGCTATATTTCCCATTATTCTAACTAATACAAGTCTATATACAATCTGAAGGAATAGTACTAAAAAGGAAATAATAACAATTGTAGAACATGAGGCAATGTGCACAGCAAATAAAGGTATTGTAAAACATGAAACAAAATGAAAGATGATAATAAGTAAAACATACATTGTCCTAATACAGTAAGAGCTCTTGTTCTATTGCTTTAATATATCAACGAAACAAAAATCTGCACTTATCATATCCTAAGTCTCTTGTAATCCCTCCTTGTGTCTAGTAGTGCTCGATATGTGACTAAATAGCTTACTCCAGTTAAGCATCGTGTATCGAAAGTGTTTGAGGACAGCTATACAGCCACCGAAGTTGTTCTAAGTACTGCAAAGTCATTCAAAATGTCGCAAAATGGTTCGAAGTAGTTCGAAGTCATCTGAAATAATGTGAAGTAATGTGAAAATGATTCGAAGTTGATTTTGTGGCGTTCGTAGCGATTAGAAGTGCATGTTGTAATGTTTGGATACAAGTGGGATCCTTTTCCAGACCTTAAAGCGTGCAGTGGACCTATCAGTGTGATGGGGAGTTTTGATGGATTTGATGTGAGGGGTTAAAAATAGATGAGTTGGCCAAAAAAGGCCTTTCACATCACTATTGTGGATGGAATACCTAAGAAAACTCAACTTAGGTCCCCCAGGTGTATATTTAAGATTTATATACTATGTTACATATATTGTACTGTGTTGCTGCCGACGCATGCATACATGCATGTACATATTGATGCATGTAAATATAAAATTCCCACATGGACAAATGTAGCATTTGTAGGCATTTGGTAGTGTAATTCGACATAATAAAATAAAATAAAATAAAAAGTTTTGTTTGTGAGGTGGCAAGTATGAATTTTGTTTTGTAGCAGTGTATGGGTGAATGATGGGTTCAAAGTTGTTTCAGAAGTCGAAGATGGTGCCAAAGTCAAAGTGAGTAGATTAGTTGCCATGGACGAAATAGATGGCACTGGTACTTGTGGAGTAGATGGTTCAATTGGTGCAGAGCTTTGAGGGATCGAAGGCCGAGATGCAGGAACTGTTGGTGTATTCAAATTAGTTCTGGCAAAGGGTCTACCACTTTGCCAAGCATATATCTCTTGTTCGAGCTTTGTAATATGATCTTCAGCTGCTGTGAATAATTCAGAAACTTGGTAAACACTTCTGGATGGTGTCGAAGTACTTGTCAAAGGTGTGATGTTATACATTAGTGATGGTGTAGTGATAGACGGAGGGTTTTGTCAAGTTCATTTGTTAATTCTGTCCTTGATAAAATGACTGGGAATGTTTTGAGGAGTGAATTGTCCATTTGGAAAACCAATTTTTCCTTCAGTGTTCTTCTTGCACTTTCCTTCAGTGATATATGACTGGAAAACCAAGCAGTTGCCAACAAAATGACTGGTAAGTCCATAGAAGACACAAACTAAATTTTTGATCTGGTCTGAATAAAATCCACTGTTTGGTTGAGGAGTATTAGTAGATTTAGAACCTGTTAAAGTGGTGACAAGTGTAGTTGCAAATTCTTTCGAGGATTGCTGATAAATCTTCCAATTTAATCTGTGTCAAAGATGTCGAAGTTGATGGTAATGCCAAAGTTGCTGAAGAGTGTGAACTGTGTAATGATGTCGAGTCTGAACTGATTGATCCTGCTAAAACAAACTTTGCTGCAGCATGAATATTGTTGAGCGGATAGGCATTATCTGGATAATGGTCAGGAAATCTAAGTTCAGGTCATCATGCAATTCATGACCATAAGCCTGGCTGAAAACCACGAATCAATGCTCTGCTTCATTCAGCTTCCAAAATTTGGTCTTTAGAGAGAAGAAACTTTGTGATGTTGTAGAACAATCGATAGTACAACCCTAAATCACTTGCATTAAAAATTCCCATGCAAAGTTGTTTGCCAACGAGTTTGTCCATGTCCAAAATCGACCATTTGTGATCATCTTTGGAGCCAGGGTATAGTCTGTGAATTACAATGCAAAAATCCTGAAATGAAGTGCCAGTTTTGTATTCTGGAATTGATTCCCAAAGTTCAGAGGTGTCAATGTCGATGTATTGGCAGGCATGCTTCTTCATGACTTCTGAATCCATGATATTGCAGCCTATAAAGAGTATTTTGAGCTCGTTAAAATATCGACAAAGCTCTCAAAGCTAGGTGGGGTCAAATTTTGGACCTGTGGAATGACCATGAGCTGGCATAGTCACTTGTGTAGTCATGCATGTGATGACTCTTGGTGTAGGAGTTAAAACTTGGGTGAAGGATAGTAGAGGTGTCAAAGTCATTGGAAGAATGAATAAAGAAGTAGATGATGAGGGCGAAGAAGAGGATAATGTTGAAGATAAGGATATAGGTGAAGGAAACAGTCGATAATGAGTAGACTCTGCTTCAAAAACTGGAATTAGAATATCTCCTAATTGTTCGAGAGATTTGAAGGTGTGGTAAGTCTCGATTCTAAGATTTTGAGTTTGAGTTGGCCTAAGCTGGGAGATTTGAGATGGATTAGGTGATGAAATGGTTTGGAAATCCCTTGCAGTGGGCTCCAAAATGATAGTACTCAACCTGGAAACCAAACTAAAAGCTGCTAAAAGGTCTAAGAAGTGTTACACAGGCTAGAGGAAGGGTGCGAGGTGGTACTAAAGATTACCACTGTTACCCAAGGATTGAAGAATTGTAGTGAGAGGTATGAAGCAGTGAGAAATGTTTCAAATAATTTTAAGAGCATATAAAGGTTTTCGAAGGGCTCTAAAGAGGTTCGAAAACATTCAAGAACATTCGAGGAGGTTGGAGGGGTTTGGGAAGAAAGGGAATGGTTTCAAGGGATATTGAGAAATGAATATAGTGAATTAAAAGAGTTTTTGAGAGACAATAGGCAATAGACAATTGGTTGAGAGACTTGTACAAGAATTTGAAAAAGTTTGCAATAATTCACAGAACTTAGAAATATGATGTGAGGCTTGAACTCAAGAGGATGGCTCTTAAATCAGACAATAAATGGAAGAGGTCAACTTCTTCTTTGTTCTTCTAAGTAACTAGTACAAGTCTATATACATTTTGAAGGGATGGTACTCAAAAAGGAAATACAACATGTGGAGAACATGAGGCAATATACACAACAATAAAGAACTTTGAAAATCATAAAACAAATGAGAAATGATGATAAATGAAAATGTACAGAGTCGCAGTATAGCGAAAATACTGGTCCTAATGTTTCAATATATCATTTAAACACCAAAATCCCACAATCACATCCTAGGAGTCTTTTGTCGTTCTCCTCATGTCCGGTAGTGCTCGATATGGATGCACTAATTTATGCTGGGTGTGCTGTGTGTGTTGGAAGGGTGGTGAAATAGCCATATGGTGGCCAACATCATTTGAAGTGTTGCGAAGTTATTTGAACTCATTCAAAGCATTGTGAAGTCATTCAAAGTAGTTCAAAATCGATTTCATGAGGTTCATGGGGGTTATAATTGTGAGTTGTAATGTGTCAATATGTTTGGAAATCTCCCCAGACCTTAGAGTGCAAAGTGGACCTATCAATGCAATAGAGAAGATGCCGTGGAACTGATTACAATATGCAATATTTGTTCCAGGACTTTTTCACATCAAGATGGCATGTGCTGATAGTGTATGAAGGGCATTTCTCAAGCCATTGTCTGTCCATTTGGATCCCACATCCCTTATGCAAGATGTTGCAAAACTTCGATCAAATAAGACTGGTACCATTGGCTCAAATCCTGGATTTTCTCACATGCATCAAGTGATTGAACATTCATGGATCTGTCATTGTCTGGATTGCTTGACAATTGAAGTGAACTGACAGAAGAACATGACATTGAAGCAATTTGCTGCATCTGAACCCACCCTTGAAGAGCTTAAGTTAATCATGAATTATTTTGCACTAAACTACATCTCAAATACGGCTGGTCCATGAGCAAAGAAAACCAGCTGATCTCCATGATCAGCAACTCAAAAATGGACTGCTCTTGAATTGCTGCTGTCTTCTGTATGAGGAGCAAACATACACAATGAACACTGGTGACATTGGAAGGGTCAAGACTTGCTTGGTGTCTTGGATCATTATTTTCAAGGCCATAAGGAAGCACAAATATGTGTTTCATATCACATGCTTTCTCTCCAAGGTTCACTTCCTATATCCAGCTGGTTTGAAGAGGGCAGTCAGATATCATATGCTTGTTAACCCAAGTGGCAAAGAATGCAAGTATTGGGTGGTTGATTGGTGTGTTGAACTGGACAATCTATTGACCAAGGTACTACATGTTCATAACTTCATCTTCTTTTATCCTGACATATTCTCCCAGACTGAGCATGGTAGGCAATTTTCATAAAGGAATCACCACTAGTGCAGACATATCGCAGTATTTGGGCTGCCATCAACATCAACTTTCATTTGACATTGCTCACAGTGTTCCATTCAGATCCACATATGAACACGTTCAAGATACTACATAATCATTTCATTGTTAATAAGCCACATAAATTTATTAAAGGTCAAAGAACTAAGTATGAGGTGGAGAATTTAATGGATAATGGTGTTGATCTAATGACTGCAGATGGTGTGGTCAATTTGGGTGACAACAAAGGTAACAGTTCAGAATTGCAAGCTTAGCCAAAGAATGTGGTTTCACTAATGTAGGGAGAGGTTATGATGGTGGCACATTCAGTGGTGTGTTCTCATTCATGCTAGGACCTGTTGAAGAATGAAACTTTTTATTGCATACTAAGGGAGATGTATTCAGTACTGATAGTAATAATTCATAAATTAAAGATGGACCATTATGTCCTTGAGCACTGCAGAGCCCACAGGTGGTTGGGGCATGAGGCTTGGATGCAGGCACAACTGTATTTGTGGATGTCGGTGTGAGGTTTGTGGACATTGATGTGGAAAGAGGTAGTGTGAGATTCATTGTGAGCGAGAGAAGGTGTTAAAGTCAATACTCCTAGATCAAGATAAGTCGATGCTCGTAAGTATCGACGTAGAGAATGGAGTTCAGATCACCGAAGCTCGTAAGCAACGGTTGAGCAAGGACTTAGATCGCACCAGGTTAGGAGTGTAGAAATGACTAGGTCAAGCTGAATTGACCAGTCGTATATTCACCATATAAATACTACAGGTGCGGATCGAAGATACGAGTCGTGTTAATAGAACAATAGAGGTGATAAGAATGGAAAGACAATAAGAACGATAGGCATCCGCAGTACACTACAATAACATGAGAAGGTAAAAGCATAAAGTGAAGGCACGCATCGACGAGACAAAAGAGAATGGACAATAGCGTGGGACATACGTTATGCAGAACAATAGAGACAATAAGAAAATTGAATTCCCAGCCTCTCCGTAGCCTTCCCGTAACACTAGCTTCCCCCTAAGGTTTTGAGTTCCACCCGAAACTAAGGCCTCATCGTTTGCATCGGGTCGAAGGGCGGCATGTCGCTGGTCGTTGCAGAGAATGTGGAAAACGACGTAGGGGTAGGGGTATCGTGAGCGTAAACCCGAGTGTGCAAATCGATGTTTTCTTCTCTGGCGAAGCGTACAGAGGTGCCGGTGATGAAAGTGACGAGTTGTGGGAGGTGAGGGGTGGAGATAATTTTGAACAGAATTAACATATAGCAGAGTGTCATAATGAAAATACACGCGCCAAGAATGGTGCCGAGGATGATAGCGACATAGAAGTTGTAAGTCATCGTGGTTGGCTTTTAGGTTGTGCGATGACGTGGCGGAACGTCACGTGTTGGGTTGTTTGGGCAGAAGAGCACGGAGTGCTCTGGTCGCCATCATTGGCAATGGGGGCATTGGTATTCCGGACAGTGAGAAGAAAAATGACCTACTTGAGCACAGGTGAAACAGACCGAATTTCGCATCCAGGCTGGTGCGGGTGTATGCTCGGTGGTGGTTTTGGTAGGATAGGGGGTAGGCGCTCGTCTAGGTGGAGATTGTGGCACATATGGTGGAAGAGGTGGGTGTGGGGAAGCAGTCAGCGGTGTCTCTTCTTCTTCCTCGTCACTCAGCGGTTCTATGATAAAGATTTGTTGTGGTGTCAGGACCCGCTCTCCGGGTCCATAGTGGAGCGCCTGTTCATCCAGGCTCCTCATGAGTGGAAGTAGATCGAGGTAGTACGCCTCTTCAGTTAATCGTTGGAACACGCGCTGTAGGCATGAGATGGCTCTATATGTTTCAAAGAGGTTTTGCGTGGTGCTGTGCAGCAGCACGCGGTGTTGGGTTACTGATAACAGTCTTTCTTCATTTCTGATGCCGTCCATGTCTCGGACGAAGCTGAGGATAAGTTCAAAGGTCCTGACAGGGTCAGGGTCAGGTGTGACGTTCATAAAAAAGTGTAGAGGGCGGCTCATATCTGGGAGAGGTTGTGGGTGGTCCTGTACTCCCCCAACAGTTCGGCAGCGTTTTTTAAATGAATCGCTGGTTCCCAGGTGTTTTCCGCCATGCTGTATCCCTTCCACTTCACCAGGAATCGAATTCTCTTGCCTGCCCCCCTATGTGCTAAGATAGCCTCAACCTCGTGTTCTTGTTCTCCTTCGATCAGATCTGGTGGCGGAGCAAGGAAGTTTGGTCTGTGGGTCTCGTTTTCTTTGAAGCATGAGAGAAGAGAGGCATGGAACACTGGGTGAATTTTCCATTGGGAGGGGAGCCTCAATTCATAGGTGTGGGGTGATATTACCCGCGTGATAAGGAAGGGTCCCTCGCGTTTAGGGGCGAGCTTTCTAGTCGGGTACCCTAACTTCAAGTTTTTGGAGTCGAGCCAGACCTTTTCCCCCACTGTGAATGGACGGAATCCTTGTCCGTTTCGTCCGATCATCACCTGTCGGGAGAGTTCATGAGCTGCTAGGGCTTCCTGCTGTATGTTTCCCAATTCGGCTATCCGCTGTTCAGTGGCCGGCATGTTCGTTTTCAGGTAAGTCGTGGGGATAGCCCTAGGATGTGCTCCCATCATTACGTAAAACGGAGTATTTTTGATGGCCGAATGATGCTTTTGGTTGTGCGTGAATTTGGCGGTAGTGAGGTGGTTCTTCCATTGCGAAGGTTTGTTCACACAGAAGATCCGGAGGTAGATCTCTAGTTCTTGATTTACCCTCTCGGTTTCCCCATCAGTCTGAGGGTGGTAGGCCGTGCTCATCGCTAATCTTATCCCCAAAAGTCTCCCCAGTTCCTGGAAAGTGTTCGACGCAAAGCGTGGGTCTTGGTCAGAGATAATCTTATCTGGGAGGCCGAATCTCCTGAACACATTGTGGAGATAGAGGTCGGCTCCTCCTAATGCGTCTACGCTTTTGTTACAGGGGATGAAAATTACCCCCTTAGTAAGTCCATGGTCTACCACGACCATGATTGTGTCACATCCATCGCTTATCGGGAGGTCAGTGATGAAGTCCATCATCACTAGTGCGAATGGTCGAGTGGCAGTAGATTTGATCAGGGATAGTCCCGGTGTTGTTGGGTGGGTGTTTACTTTCATCTGCTGGCAGGTGGCACAGCCGTCAACGTAATTTCGAATGAATATAGTCATCCCTGGCCACCAGTAGTCTCTCCGCACCAGTTCTAGAGTCTGAAATTGCCCGGGGTGCCCTGTAAGTATGTTATTGTGGTATTTTTCCACGATTTTTCTTCTTAGTTCTTTATCGTCTGGGACGTAACATCGGTCTTTGAAGAAGACCATCCCATCATCTTCCATCTTCCAATCTTCTACCGCCGACTTGATCGGTGGTGTTCCTCCTTCTTTGATGGCTCTTACTATTTCCTTTAGTAAGTCATCTCTCATCATGCTCTCTGCTAGCACTTCTTTTAGCTCGGTATCGATCATCCGTGTGAAGATCTCGTCCTTCAATAGGGTGATATCATCATTATCATTGTCGATATCTGGTATGTGATCTCCTCTCCATGATAGGGCGTCAGATTGGATCATCATTTTCCCAGGAACGTGTACCAATTGTAAGTTGAATTGTGACAGGAAGAGGCTCCACCTAGCCTGTCGCCGATTCAATTTCCGCGCTGTCCTGAAGTACATCAAATTTTTATGATCTGATAAGATCGTCGTTGCGTGTTCAGATCCCTGGAGATAGTGTCTCCAGGTCTCGAGTGCCCATATTATTCCCAATAGCTCTCGATCATAGATTTCGTAGTTTCGTTCGGTCGCTGTCAGGGAGTGGGAGATATACCCGCAAGGGTGCCAGTCTCCGTTGGTATCGGTTTGCTTTAGGACGGCGCCTGTCACATACTTGGAGGTGTCGCTCTCGATAACAAATGGTTTTTCTGTGTCAGGCATTAGTAATACCGGTGCTTCCAAGAATTTCTTCTTTAGGCAGTTGAATGCCGTTTGGCATTCGTCTGTCCAGCTAAAGGGTTGGTCCTTCCTTGTTAAATCGTTGAGCGGTTTAGTAATTGTGGCGAAGTTCCCAATGAATCTCCTGTAAAAGTTCCCGAAGCCCAGGAACAATCTGACTCCTTTTACATTGGTCGGGGCTGGCCAGTCCCTTATCCCGCTTAGCTTAGTGGGGTCCATAGCTAATTGGTTAGGTCGCAGGATTAAACCAAGGAACTCGACTTCTTGTACATCAAATTTAGACTTTTCCGGTTTTAGGTACAGATCGTTCTCCCTAAGCCTCGCCAAGACTCTTTTCATTCTCTCTTCGTGTTCTTTCTTGTCTTTAGAGAAAATGAGAATGTCGTCCATGTATATTACCAGCCATCCCTCGTTCAGCATGTCCCTGAAGATATCATTCATCATAGCCTGGAAAGTCGCCGGGGAGTTGCAGAGGCCGAAGAACATGACCTTGGGCTCGAACAGCCCCTTGTTGGTCTTAAATGCCGCCTTCCATTCATCTCCCTTTTTGATCCTGACGTTGTGATACCCCCATCTGATGTCCAATTTGGTGAACCATCTCGCCCCTTTCAGCTTATCCAGCAGATCGCCGATCGATGGCAGCGGGTATGAGTTTTTGATGGTTCCCTCGTTTAGATACCGATAGTCTTGGCATGGCCTGAGGGCGTCGGAGTCCTTCTTTGCTACAAAGAAAAATGGCGATGCCATAGGAGATTTGGATGGGGTGATGTATCCTTTTCTCAGGTTATCGTCGATGAATTCGTCCAATTTCTTCTGTTCCACCGGGGTGATAGGGTAGACCTTGCAGTCTTTCGGGATGAAGTCCGGTTTGAGTTTGATCGCGTGATCCCACGGTCTCGATTCGGGAAACCTTTCCGATGCTGCCTTTTCGAACACGCTTCGATACTCCTTATACTTATTGGGGAGCAGGTCGTCGAGTGACTGTTTCTCTTTGCCATCCTCCTTCTCGTGAGCGAGCCTCTGCGAGACGGAGGTCTTGGTTCGGATGTGAGTGGTATGAGAGAAGACAAATCTGCCGGTCGATCGAGATCGAGTGATGCACGCGATGTGCCTGAGCTTCTGGTAATTTGGGGGGATGTAGTCATGTTCGATTGTGAGGGGGGATTCCTCGGTTCTGAATACCCCGATCATTGGTTCCCCCCGGATGTAAGCGAATAGAGCATCCATTCCGTTGTTATTTCCGTCAAGTGATAAGCCGAAGTTGGGTTTGTCTGGTGTAGAGATCGGTGGATCGATCTCAGAGTGGGTGTCCGTTGCTGTGTCCTTTGCCGTGTCCGTTGCCGGGTGTGATCCGCTCTCTTCGAGTTCGTCCATGGCGCAGAGTCCTCTTGTGAGATGAACCGCCCTGAGCCTACTCTTCACGTGCTCGGCGACGGCGAGGTGGGTTTTCCTGAAGGTCTCCCCAGCACTCCTTTTAGGTAGCCTCTCGAGAGTCGGGCTCAACGTTACTCTTGATACAAGCGGCCCCTTGTCATCTATAGTAAGACTCTGCTTACCGATCGTGGTCCGAGTCCGCTCGATCATTGTCCGGATTTTTCCCATGATTGACCTTTCGGTCTGTCTGTCCATGAGGGTCCCCCTCTGCCAATCGATGGCGGGGTTTCGTCGTTGGAGCCAGGTGTATCCCAAGATCATCATCTCGTTTCCCAGCCCCATTATCAGCATTCTGATCTTCTCCTCCTTTCCTCCGATCTCGGTGTCAATAATGACGTATTGCGAGATTGTTCTGTTCTTGTTTAGCATTCCGTCGACGTTTTTGGCGAGGATCTTCCTGCTGAGTGGGTTCTTTTGTAGGCTGAGCTTTTGGACTACTCGGTGGTCGATGAAGGTTTCTCCCGCCCCCGAGTCGACTAGGGCGGGTATTTCGGCTTTTTTGTCATCTAACAAGCAGTAAACTGGGACGTGCATGGATTGTTTGCTCACGTCAGCTACCAATACACTTGAGACGATTATTCTGGCGGGCTCTGCTGCCGATGCAGGCCGCCGCTTTAAAAACCCTCCTCCACCATCAAGTCCAATACCTCTTCCTTCTGCTTTTCCTCCAACTCGTTGATGAGTGCTCAGATTTTAGCGTAGTGTTCTCGAGATGTTTTCTTCGTCTTGGTCTTCTTTTCTTCTTTGGCAGGTGGCTCTTTCCCACCCTTGTGGTCGCTGGCTCTGTGCCCTGTTTTATGACAAATGAAACATCTTCCCTCTTTCATGTGCTTTACCCTCTCTGCGTAAGAGAGGCGTGTCGTGTCGATGTCCATGGCGTTGGGGTCCCTTGAAGAGCCGCTTGCTCCTCCTCCCCCTACCTTGCTATAAGTTCTCTCTTTTATCGCCTTTGCCCTCCTTAGATGCCCTTCGGCCCTCGCTGCATGGGTGTACCACCCCTCGATCGTATCGGGCGGGTTCTCCATGCCAAAGACCTTGTCGAGGACCCGGTTGTTGAGTCGTCGATGAAGTATTCTATCAGCGCGGCGTCTTCCTTAATTTTAGTGCGGTAGGCGAGGGTTTTGAATTGGGCAATGTACTCATCTACTCCCTTTGCCCCTTGTGACAGCGCTCTCAGCTGCGTTCGCGCGTTTCCCGTGTCGTCGATTGGCGAAAATGCCGAGCGTACCTTTGCGATGAACTCCTGGAACGTGTCCCAGGGTTTCGATTCAATATATCTCTCTTCCAAATAAGCCTGTTTCCATGGCCCTGCTGTCCCTCCGTTCATATATGAGAGCATAAACAGGATCTTGTGTCGATCATCGGGAAATGCGGCTGCGTTAGCGTCAACATAGGCTCTGCACTCGAGTAGGAAGAGCATAGTTCTAGTTCTATCTCCCGAGTAGTCAGTGGGCACTCTCATCTTGATCTCGGCTGTGCGAGTGGGGAGAGCGGCAGGTGCAGTGGGAGCGGTGGGAGTAGACGGGGCTGCCATTATGCGTTTGGTGGGGAGTGGTCGGATGATTCTCATAAGAATGATGTCGTCGTGTATGTGAGCTGCCTAGACTGTGTTTAGTCGGCAGAGTAAAGGAGCAGCTTGACCTTTTGTTAAAGTCAATACTCCTAGATCAAGATAAGTCGATGCTCGTAAGTATCGACGTAGAGAATGGAGTTCAGATCACTGAAGCTCGTAAGCAACGGTTGAGCAAGGACTTAGATCGCACCAGGTTAGGAGTGTAGAAATGACTAGGTCAAGCTGAATTGACCAGTCATATATTCACCATATAAATACTACAGGTGTGAATTGAAGATACGAGTCGTGTTAATAGAACAATAGAGGTGATAAGAATGGAAAGACAATAAGAACGATAGGCATCCGCGGTACACTACAATAACGTGAGAAGGTAAAAGCGTAAAGTGAAGGCACGCGTCGACGAGACAAAAGAGAATGGACAATAGCGTGGGACATACGTTATGCAGAACAATAGAGACAATAAGAAAATTGAATTCCCAGCCTCTCTGTAGCCTTCCCGTAACAGAAGGGCAGGCAGTGGTCACAGCTGCTCTATCAATGAGAGGATCTTGAATCCCCACTTGTCAACCCTCTCCCATCTTGTCTCCTTCTGTAAATCATCCAATGATTGGAGCTTGAAAACGTGAGCACACTCAACAATGCAGTCTAGGACTTTGGTTGGCATTGCAAGCACACTGCCAACATCTTGGAGTGAGGCTCATTGATAGATTAATCCAGTTTTTGCCTCCCGCTAGGCTTCGAGTGCCTCCCTTAAAGTAAAGTCTTCATCTGTCATTGGCAGATCTTTAGGAATGTGAGATCAAGCTGGAACATGAGAACATTTGGAGGCAGGGACAAAGAATTGATGGAAGAAGTTGGGATTGTGGATATTGCAACAGAGGGAAGCAGTCAACGGTCTGCACCTGCTGCAGCCTAGAGGTTGAGATGGGTCACAGTCAAGATGTGAGGATGCTCACGACAACGGTGTTCTTGAGATAGGCAATAATCAGAACTCAATGACAAGTCAGCTTGTGGTAATCTGCATTGACGATGTCATCCATCATGGGATGTACTTCAGCTTTGGTGTGTTTCTTCTTTTTTACTTAAGCTTGAGCTTCTAAATATCTGGATTGCAGGGTCTTGACTTCGACTTCATTATTGGATGACTCATTGTGATCAGAATCAGAGACATCTCCTTATGGATCTTCTGCAACTGTAAGAACTAATCTAGTGCTCATCTTCTGGCATTTACTGGTGTGTGGAATCTCGTGGTTTTTATGGTTTTCACCTCATTTCTCTTTCTTTTTTGTCCTTATATCAAAGAAGTGTTTCTTGGCAAGAAGAACACTGGTCATTTCCAAGTCAATTCTATGATCATAACCTGCTCAACTGAACCATTTCCATAGGGTGGTGGCATCACAAGTCAGCCTCCCTTGCACAACCAGTCGAACATTCTTTATGTCCATACCCTGTCATCGCGGTGAGGCCCTGAACATATTCACAAATGCCCAACTCACCATTCCAAAAGAATCTGTTGCGCAAAGCCCCCAAGTATTGCCCTTCATGAACCTGTCAAGTTCCTCCATTTTGGAGGTGTTTGACATCTCAGAATAAAACCAATTGATTTTATTCTGAAGATATATTGGTAACAGGGACTTTAAATAGTTTGATGCCTTCACTGATTCACTTATACTGTCAAACAAAACCAAGAACTTCAGAGGAGTTCCATTCCCCTTCCAGCTCTGTATAACAAAGTCTAGATCTGTGAAAATGAAAAGTGGACTGCATATTGGGTGGACAAGTATACTGATGTTGGGCCAATCACAGGATATACAAAACACAACAAGCTCAGACTTCTGAAAGTGAAGGATCTCCTTCACATCCTGGAAGATCTTTGGCAGAAAGGTTGCATCTGCGACCAGAACAGAAATTCTCTGTTGAAGCAGGAGGTGGAGCCGGCCTACTGCTCTGTAATTGGTATGGAAATCTTCCCAGGTGCTTATGCACTGCCCTTCATTAGATATGATACTGATAATCATATGAGCAAAGTGGGGTGACATCAGGAACTTTTGCCATGGCCCACCCTCCTTCATGAACTGCTTCAGGCTCATGATGATGGCTTGGTAATATAACATTTCTATGGCCTATCCAAAAGCTAAGTTGATTGTTTACTCACTTGAAAGTTCTCAGCAGTTGCAGAATCCCCTGAAATCATAACTGCTCTGATCCCCACATGCTCCAATAATGACACATTCTGTAACCTGAGGAGGTTGAGTGGTGTTACAACAAGCTGAACACTGCCAGGTGGTCAGAAAAGTATAGGTATCCAAAATACAAGTGTTTTGCCTGTCCCTGTTCCTGGGATTGACATGACATCATTCTTCCATTGAAGGATTGACTGGACTATCTTCAACTGCTATAGACACAGATGGACACTAAAGACTTCTTCTGTTCATTTTTGGATTTGTTCAAAGGAGAGAATGTCATTTATAAAAGATGCAACATGTCAAGCATAGGATGTATAACTAATATGATAGGATTGGTGCAGTGTAGCTGGCCATCAATCAGATAGGTATTTAATCTTGTGTAACCAAATGCAGCAAATGATTTTATTCAAAATTGATCATGTGTTTATGCAAAATATACAACTAAAATGGACATTGACCAGTCACTCATAATGGTGGCAATGTCTATTGACAAATGTTTGGTGTCAGTCCCTCTGGAAGAGTTACAAAAAAGAAAACTTTGGACAATCAAACTGTGGGAAAGCTGAGAATGAAAACTACAGTGAGGTCATGAACTGGGCAGGAGGCTGGGAGAACATGATATTTGGAGTTCCAAGAAAACTCTCCATTTTTTCCTAACAAATGTGACATGTTGTGACTAGTGATGCTATGGCTCAGTGATAGGTCCATTACACACTATAAGGTCTGGAGAAGGATCTAATTGTATCTACACATTACAACATGCACTCCGAATCACTACAAACACCATGAAATCGACTTCGAACACTTTTTGAACTATTTTGCACTATTTTGGATGACTTTGAACTCTTCCAAAAATATTAGAACCTATTTCAACCTCTTTCAAATGACTTCTCACTACTTCAAATAACATCGGCCGCCATACAGTGAGGAACAAAACCTTTCAAATAATTTTTGAAGTTGAACTATTTCTTGAATAACTCAAGAACAACTCAACCAAACAAGTCCAAAGTTGGGATAGTGGTAAAGTATCATGTGACTAATAAGTTGCAATTTGTTTCATTATGTAATTTTAATTTATTCCCATGTTATTAATATTTTACTGGCACAAGTTCATTTGAAAGATTTTGTCCCTCTGGTATGTCAGGCACACAACTTTGTTTAATGAAAGCAAATAAGAACAAATAAAATTATGTGACTTGGTGAAAATATGTACATATACTCTGTGTCCAACTTTCTGTCATTTCCCACACCAAATCCCCCCACATACACTCATGCGATCACTTACTTCTGCTCAACACACTTGTGTTCTTGAACTGCTTGACAAAGGGCAGTCTTGTCCTGCTATCTCCTCCATCACTGGTATAAGTGTTGGTTCTGTATCCAATATTCGCTCCAGACATCATTCAACACTTTCCAAATCTGTTGGTGGCCATCCATGGAAGCTTTCACCTGCTGACACCCACTATGCCATTCACCTCATCACTTCTCAGAAGGCTGAAAATGCCACTGAGGTCACCAAAACCTTACAAGACATGACCAACACATCATTTACTGTGAAGACAGTATGAAGAGCACTCAGAGGCACTGGAATGAAGACTGTAACCAAGCAAAAATGACCTTTTTCCTCCAAGAAGCATAGGAGGCTTAGGATGGACTTTGCAGAAGCACACAAAGACTGGACAGTGGAGGACTGGAAGAGGGTTATATGGTCAGATAAAACCACATTTGGGTTCAGATGGGAAGAAATGAGTGTGGAAAAAGCTAGGAGAGGGGTTGAGTGATAGGCTAGTGCAGGGGACAGTCAAGTTTGGAGGGGGTTCTCTGATGATCTGGGGCTGTATGTTCTGGGAAGGGCCTGGATATGCAACCAAGATTAATGGGAGAATGGATGCTGACCTTTTTGTCAGCATTCTGGATGATGAACTTCAAGAATCAATCAGGTATTACCAGAAAAACCCAACAGATGTTCTTTTTCAGCAGGACAATGACCCCAAACACAAGAGCAAAAAGGCCCCAAAATGGCTTCAAGACAGTGGATTAGAGGTTATGCAGTGGCCTCCTCAATCAGCAGACCTTAACCCCATTGAACACCTTTGGCATCACCTCAAGGTTAGACTTGGAGAGTATGATACTCCAGCATCTGGAATTGCAGAGTTGTGGGAGAGAGTACAGAAGGAGTGGAATGATATTCCAGCATCTGTCTGTCAGAATCTAATAGAGAGTATGCCTAGAAGGGTTTAGGCTGTGTTACAGGCAAAGGGGGGCTATACCAAGTACTAGAATATTAGAATAATATTTTATAATACCAGAAGGACAAAACCTTTCAAATGGACTTGTGCCAGTAAAATATTAATAACATGGAAATAAGTTAAAATTATGTAATAAAACAAATTGCAACTTATTAGTCACATGATACTCTACCACTATCCCAAATTTGGACTTGTTTGGTTGAGTCGTTCTTGAGTTATTCAAGAAATAGTTTAACTTCAAAAACCATTTGAAAGGTTTTGTCCCTCACTGTATACCTATCCTAAAACCCTTTCGATACACACTGCTCAACCAGAGTGAGCCATTTCATTGCACATCCAGTGCCACTGCACACAAGGAGAGACTACAAGAGATTTGGGATGCGATAATAGTGTTTTTATGTTTCAATGATATATTGAAGCAAAAGATAAGTACTTTTCCTATATGGGAACACTACACATTTCAATTATTTATCATTTTCATTTGTTTCATGATTTACAAAGTCCTCATTGTTGGATATACTGCCTCATGTTTTACACATGTTATTATTTCCTTTTTAGGACTATCTCTTCAATTTGTATATAAACTTGTATTAGTTACTTAGAATGACAAGCAAAGCAACGGGAAACAGAGAAGAAGTTACCCTCTCCACTACCGTCAGATTTAAAAGCCGTTCTCTTGAGTCTTAGCTCATGTCATATCTCTAAAGTTCTGCGAAATATTGCAAACTTCTTCGAACTTTCATATTTGCTCTCAACTTGTCGCCTATCATCTATTGCCACTCAAAAACCACTTCTTACTTGCTAGATTCATTCTCAACATATCTCGCCACCAGTCAGACATCTTTGAACCCCTTCGAACTCACTTCAAACAACTTTGAACCCATTTGAATCCACTTTGAACTACTTCACACATATTTGAACCTATTTCAAACTCTTTTGAACATCTTCGTACACCTTTAAAAAAATATTTGCCACATTCCTTACCATTTTGTGTCACTAAACGCAATGTTTTGGTATTAGCGGTGATATTTAGTACCAACTCACACCCTTCCTCTAGCCTGAATTATACTTTCTAAGCCTTTTAACAGGGTTTTGTTAGGTTTTCAGGTCGAGTATCATCATCGGCTCAGGCATTTAAGCTAGTCAAAGCAGTGCTGAGTTGCCCTGAGCAGCTCTGAGCTGGCCAAGCCACTCGAGATTGCCCAAAGCTGTGGGCTGGCTGCCATACTGGATTCCATGCATTACTATATGCTAATTAGGCTGTGCAAACTATTATTGTACAAGAAATATGTTGCATTATCGAGTTTTACATGAATCCATACTTTTGATGATAGTGTTTGGCCATGTTCTTTCCCTTGTACCTTTTTTTTTCCCAGTTTATACTCCGATTGTGGTGTACCATATGTACAGAGTTATATGCTAGTATTTTTTTTCTATTCATGGCGCACCCCCAGGCATCTCCAATGTGTCTATGACCCAGATAGAACAACTACATATATGTAATGTATAATCATCATCTGGGGCTTCCTTCACTTGACTGGTAGCTTTTCCACCTGGGTTATTCTCATTCCCACCTACTTGACATGACCCTTGTTCTCCTCTTACTGAGACTGGTCAACAAATCAGATAGTCAACATGCATTATTTTTGCTTCAAAGGGTATTATGTTGACATGGAGTGGGGTGACAGTGTGACCAGATGGTAGTTTCAGGGTAAGGGATCTGACTCAGCATGGGCAGGAATTTCACCTCCCCTGCTTTTGTCTAACCTGTCTCATGGACTGGGCAGAATACCAAGCATTGGGGAACCAGCGGTGGAGCATTTATATCCTTTCTTCATCTATTCCCACATAGCTGTTTCATCTGGTCCCAACATCATCATTTTTGCATGACTCCCAATGACGATCAGTTACAATATGCTATTTTAACATGCCCCTAACCCTTGCTTGCTGCTTCATCATGTTGGTTGCCAGATGTCGATAGTGATAAAAGCTGATGGTGTCAACACTGTAGTCCATCAGGTAGGGGGCAGGGATTCGAACCCATGACTGCTTGGTTTTATCCAAGACAGATGCAATGGTACCAGTACACCACCACACCCCCTCTCCTTGTACCTATTACTAAAAATACTTGCGAGATGGCTCCAGGGAGTAGGGTGCAGTAATATGCCTTAAAAATAGTATTAGGTGGATCTACAGAATGTATTCTACTGTTTTTAAATGGTTTCAGGTCACCTACCTCTTCTCCAATATAGAACTGAGGGAATAGTTCAGGTGGCTCTGAGCAGCTCTGAGCTGTGAGCTGATTTAGTGGTGCAGCTCACCCAAAATGGCAGCATGGCTTAACAGCTCATGGCTCCGAGCTGCACCATTGGCAACCCTAGTTGTTCCCAGCTGATCCCAGTTTGAATGCCCAGTTAACTAAATTTTGATGCAAATTTGATGACCCATTAGTGTGCTGGTGTGGTGATCCTGTGCATGTGCAAGTGAGCAGCCCTCTCAAAAGCAAGAAGCCCTGAGCTGTCGATATTGATGAAGCACATGTTACAGCAATGTTGGTGCAAAGTTCACGTGGTCAGTCACTAAGCCAACACTGATGGAACAGAATTGTCTCATATAATAACATATCCAGGATTTGAACACCCTCTCTTGGAAAGAAAATAGTTATTCGAGGATGGATAGTTGTCTAGATTGCTATTTGCTCTTCCAGACCAAATAGCTGAATAACAGAAGGGTACCAAAGTTGATAGTATACTTGTCCAAGTTGTTGCCAACCAAAAGCCACACAAAATTGAGTCTCGTACTCGATGTTGTCAGAGGTTCCCGCAGTCAGAGAATAAAAAAGTTTTGCAGAACCTTCCTACAACATCTGGTGCACTTTGCCCTGTGATGCTACCATCGAGTCACACTCATTATGGTGACATCCACATGTGATCTTATTGCCCAACTTGAAACCATCATGATGGACAATTCTTGGATGAACATCTTCAAGGACAATGATGCTCAAGCTGCAGAGGACTCAGAAGGGGATTCTGATGACTCGGTGATGATACTCAACCTGGAAACCCTACTAAATGGCTTCGGATGGTATAACATGAGTCAGAGGAATGTGCGAGTTGGTACTAAATATCACTGCTGATACCCAAAAGTTGTAGTGAGTGATGTAATATGATGAAGTGTGTTGCAGATAATCTTTAGAAGCATACAAAGATGTTCAAAAGAGTTCAAAATTGGTTCAAAGATGTGCAAAAGAGTTTGAAAGATGTTTGAAGGTGTGCAAAATAGTTCGAAGAAGTTTCGAGGAATGTTGAAGTGGTTTGAAGTGGCTCGAGGTATATTGAGAAGCGAGTATAGTGAATGTGAAGTGTTTTTCAAATGGCGATAGGCAATAGGTGATAAGTTGAGAGAGTAATACAAAGGTTTGAAGAAGTTTGCAATATTTCACAGAACTTATAGATATGATGCAAGCTGAGACTCAAGAGAACTGCTCTTAAATCTGACAATAGTGGAGAGAGTAACTTATTCTCTGTTCCCTGTTGCTTCTCTTTTATTCTAAGTAAGTAATACAGGTCTATATACAAATTGAAGAGATAGTACTAAAAAGGAGATAATAACATGTGTAGTACACGAGGCAATATATATGACAATGAGGACTTTGTAAATTATGAAACAAATGATAAATGATAAATAATTAAAATGTACAGTGTTTCCATATAGTAAAAGTACTTATCTTGCTTCAATATATCATTGAAACATCTGAACACTATTATCACATCCTAAATCTCTTTGTCATCTCTCCTCGTGTCCAATAGTGCTTGATATGCGATGGAAAGGTTTATTCCAGAAGTGCAGCATGTATCGAAAGGGTGTTAGAATAGGTATATGGCAGCCAATGTTGTTTGAAGTGCTGCAAAGTCATTCGAAAGCATTCAAAATGTCACAAAATGGTTTGAAATGGTTTGGAGTCATCCAAAATAGTGCAAAATAGTTCGAAAAGGATTCGAAGTCAATTTCGTGGCATTCGTACTGGTTCAGAGCATCTGTCATAGTGTGTCAATACAATTGAAACCTTTTCCAGACCTTAGAGCATGCAGTGGACCTATCATCAGACTATCACCCAGATGAGGAAGATGACATAGAGGAGGAAGAGGTTGACATAGGACCTGGTATCCAGCATTCGCACACCCAGCACCTTTGGGATTATATTGATGGACCTTTGGTTGATAAGATTCGGGATGTTTTTGCTGTAATGGATGGACTTGGAATAAATTTGACAATATTCTTAGATGCAATTAGCTGGGGAGATGTGAACTGTGTAGCTGATGCCAAGATATGGAGTGAACGCTCTGGACTGATGAGCAGTAAAGAGCTGCCAGGCATCCTACGCTGTTGGTGGAAGCCACCTTGAACTATGGGGGAAAAGCGCCCACTAGGAGCCTCAGCAGCATTGGAGCAGCTCACATTGGAGTGCTTTAATGACATTGCTGCTGCAGAGATAATGTGTGTGGCATCAGTTTTTCACTCACCACCAGGGGTTGACATTGAGGAAGACAATTTAATGCAGTTCAGTTTCCGTGAGGTTGTCCCATCTGTAGTCACATCAAGCTGCCACTCATGGGGAGAGAACCTTGACTTGCATGCAGAGAAGAGCCTGGACATCTCAGCATGCATTTGTGCAGAGTTATACTTGTATTTCTTCTTGGAATGCTCATGGGCACACTGTAGTATGGAATAGGAGAGTGCCCAGCACACTTCATGCCATTTTTGATCAGCAGGTCTTGCCATGAGGCCAGGGGGATATGAATCAGGCAATAGCCACAGCTTTGTTGATGTGTTTGTTGACACATTTTGGAGTATGTGATCATGTTGATGTGATGAGTGTGACTCAATGGTAGTGTCACAGGGCAAACTGCACCAGACATTGTACAGAGGTTTCTGCTGCAAAAGTTTCATTCTCTGATGTGATCTCTGATCGGAAACCTCCAACAACATCGGGTATGAGACTACACAAAATTACAAGTACTGTAACCAATTGTATGGTAGCAACTGTAACATGTAACATGGGGGGAAAAAGTGGCCTAATTACCAGTGCATAACGCATAACAACAGCTGAGTTGCTAACTTTTTTTGATATTTTAAATACAGTCGACTTTTCGACTTTCTCATACTGCATAGCCTTGGGACCAGCTCAACCTTATGCAACATGAGATATATGCATCACTGAAATATGTCACATTGTGTGATATTTGTGACCCCCTACAAAGTGTGACATAGATTCAGCCATCGTCAAAAAGATGGCTACTCTATGTAGTTTACTGTAAAATAACTATCTAATGATGATTGAGTACGGTTAAGAAGATCATCACACTGTAGCTGAGCTCTGTACCTGCACAAATGACAAGGTCATTCAAGAGAAGTGTTGATGTCCCCATACCTAATGCATGTTTTCTCCAACAATGCACATAGTTCCATAACCTCTCGACGAGGAAGAAAATTATTATTGTCATCATCTTCATCATCATCTTCATCATCAAGCTCTATTATCTCACCCCGTGCAACAGCCATCTCATGCCAGACCTCAGCCACAATTTCTGCATCACCTTCCTCGAATCTATATGGCAAATCACCAACTTCACATTCTTCAATTGGGTTGACAAGGTCCTCAAGGGTCGGTGGGGGTCTTATGATTCGTTTGTGCTTCACTAGTTCTTCAACCAAATTCATCAAGTCTTTTTCTGCTTCGACGATTTGAGCAGAAATTGATATGGGATCCAAAGATCATACTTGGTCTAGCCACGGAGGTAATCTCATTGTTAATCATGGCAATTGAGTCATTGAGGAAAGCCATGCTAGCACTTCTTGTGCTTGTACTATGTCGCCCTCAGCATTCATGACCATGTCAAGAACTGGCTGCCAATCCCATGCATTGTATCGATCACCGAGGTGTGCTTTCAACTGTCCCTCGGCAGCAGGTAAGGTCATACTGCTTGTTGCAAAATTTCATAGTATTTCCCATGCACCACGATCTGAGCACAGAGAAGATGTCTCATATATATCATCTTGTAAGAGTTCCCTGTAGAATAAATGAATAAATGTACCATGAAGTAATCAATTTCAAATATGGCACGAATGGATGAACCCTTGAAATTTGCATGGTCGCAGCATATTTTAATGGTCAATGCCTCGACCTGTCTCCATGCCATATGCACCATCAGCATTCCTTCCATCAAATTAATTTTATAGATATCGTGTTCCCCTGCATCATCCCTCTCGATCACACAAAGGCAGAATTCTCAGTGGTAGTGAGCCTTGAAACACCTAATAATCCCTGCATCGAGTGGTTGGACAAACAAGGTCATATTAGGTTCAAAGTACATGAGGCGAATGTTCTGCAGCTGATATTGAATGCCATGGCCCAAGAAATTGTCAAGTGTGAGACAGATATGCTGGCTCTGGTTGCGCATTTTTATGTTGAAATCTTTGATATATCTGAAGACAGATCAGCCACCTCCAGATATTGGTAGGAAATAATTTTCTTACTCTTCAAACAACTCAGAGGTCATCCAAGCCTTCTTATTGTTGCGATAATAAAAACCACACTCAGTAGGGCTCTGCTTTTTGAAGCAGCGCAGCTTTTTGCCTTACCAATGTACATTGGCAGTAGGCACTCACTTCCATCTGTGTTACACGTGAAGAGCATTGTAATCCTAAATTTTTCTTTCTTCTTTCCAGCCATTTGTGTTGAAGCAAGCCCTCGATCTGGCGGTGCACTGTGACAGTCATCAGTTATCAATGATTGAACCTGCACATGTCAAGCCACTCACAATGGAAACAGCTTGCTTTCATCAGCATTAAACTGATCCCACTCTGCATATGTTGCTAAGATCATCCCTATTTGTTTGCACTCTTATTCCATGGCCTCAATATCAACTGATCCTGCCTCCCCGTGTTGATGTCTCTCCTTGTAGCCATATGCCTTACAAAATGGGGCAATCCAACCATCTCCACTGAGGCGCTCCACTTCAGGGACATCAAACTGCTCTTCAAACTTGAGTCGCTTGACTTTCAACATCGGACCATTAACAGTCTCTCTCTTCTCCTCCATATGCTTCACCCACAGAATGAGGGCCCTCTCAACATCTGGTCTTGTGACAACACATGGACACTTCGAAGAAAGTGCATTGGGATGTGATGTGACATGCTTCTCGAGTTCCTCCTGTGACTTTAGCTTTTGGGACAGAGTGCACTGGTTGAATATCAATGCATCATCAGACTTGGAAGCAAAGTGCTTGACAATGCTGCCTTGGGTCATTTCAGGGTGCTGGTCAATAAATGCAAAGACAGTCATCCAGTCATGCAGAGTTAAGTTCTCATGCCTCTTTTCTTTGATGATTTTTGCAGAAGTTTTTGGTGCATCCTTTATGATGGGAAGCTTGGGTTTTTGTTAGTAGGATTTGGGCTTTTCATGAGGTTTCCGAGTAGGCTCAGGGGGCATTTTGTCAAATGCATAAATTTTCGAGGAGTTACTTATGAGGCGAGACATGGTGTTGAAAAAAATTGACATTTTTTCATGCTATACTCTCTTTGGAAGTACATACATTCTTATATATTGAGTTCTGGGCATGCCTGAATCACCGAATGGGTGGTTGTCCACGATTGCCATCAGAGATGCAGTGTTTGATACTGCATATCACTGCCACCGGACCTATGCATTATGTGTTATGCATTATGCACCTCATATCCCTGCGTCCCATGGTGGTTCTGATGCAAATGCTATGCAATAAGAGAATTATGCATGATTATGTCATGCATTATGAGAAAGTTGACTGTAGTGGTTTTTTGGGTGTAGAAATGGAAAGTTGAGATTTCAAAAATTATGAATTATAAGTACATGTTTTCACTACTAGCGATAGAGGCTGTGGGAGGAGTGATTGGTGTTGAAATTAAACTCTGATGCATGCTGCATACATGAGGCAATGCATGCAGCACACACATGGTACTGCGCTTACTGTGCATACATGTGGTAAACACATTCCTGAGTCATGTGACATCCTTACTATTATGTATATAAGGAGAACCTGTACCATAGTAGATATACAGTGTTCTTACCTCTGCTAAACCCTAGCTGTAAGACTTACTAAAACCCAGGTAGGTTATAAGGAACGTGTTGTCTCTTCCTCTGTGCAGCATATGTAGTCTGCTCCAACAGGTTATGGACCCTGCTGGGCACGTCGCAAACATGCCTTAACTGGCTGTGAATGACATTGACTTCATTGTCTCCAAATTATAATCTTGCACTCTTCATGAGCTGCGCTTAAAAAACCTAGGTTGACTAGGGTTAACCACTCTGAAGGAGTGTTTTTGCCTGAGATTATGGAATGTGTTTTCTTGAATAGAAGACTGATTGAGCACTTTTACCAGCTGCCACCACAAAATCATGTCTTCAACCCTTGAAAAACTCGTACAAACTTTCGATGGCTTTAATTACATTCAATGGGCTGACTCCATGAAGGCGTGGCTCAGTCCAAGGCCTCTGGCAAATAACTAGTGGGATGGAACTAAACCACCCCTGGCGCCTCCTTTGATGGCGATGAATGCTGCACACGTAGCAGATGCTACTGCCAAGCTCCAGACCTGGAGCAACAAAAATGACCAGGCTATTGGTAGCCTAGTGCTCCACCTGGCCCCCTCCATTCGGCAGCGTGCCAACAACAAGGACACTGCTGAGGAGGTGTGGGATCTCATTTGCACCGATTATGGTGTCGATGGCCCCTCCCAAGTCTTTTCAGACTTTAGGTCTGCAATAGCAATCAAAATTTCAGCTGTGAATCCCATGCCAGAGATTGCTAAGATGGCTGACAAATTTGAGCACCTTATGGCTGCCAACGTCACCATCCCTGAACTAGTCCAGACAATGATTCTACTTGCTGCGATGCCACGTGAGTACAATTCTCTGTCTGCCATGGTCCTTAACATGACCACTACTAGAGCCTTGACATTTAAACATGTCAAGGACTCCATTGTCACTGAAGCCTCATGGTGCACAGCAGTTTGGAAGCCCACTGGCCTGCCTCAGGCCACCAAGTTCTCTGCTGTCAAACACAAAGGGGGAAATCCCAAATGGCAGCCTCAAAACAACAATAGAGATTCGTCCCGAAAATGTGTACAACATGGGGACAGAAAGACTAAAGAGGAAAAGCCAAAGGAGAAACATACACACCTCGTCTCCAATGCCTTTACTACCATAAATGGTAATGGCACCATCATACCGCTGATGCCACTCATTCAGCACATCGAGAAGCACAAACATACTCCCACAAGGGATCCTCACCGCCGACTGCCTGCACAGGCATATACAGGTGCGGCCTCTACCTCTCATTCAGTCTACACCAAATATCAGCAAGCTCGAGACACCCTCGAGCAAATGAATCTCCCATGCAGCACAAAAAATCTGCAACCACTGGAAAAGCACCTAATGGTGCGAGAAGGTAAAAGGAGGAGGATCGAACCAGAACCAAGGATCGTGGAGGTAGAAGATGATAGTGTCTCCCTTGTATTGGAACCTGCGGTTTCTGATGAGGAAGTATGGAAAGCCATCGACGAAATGCTCGTTGATGAACTGCTTGAAACAGGAGCATATGATGAAAGGTCAGTCCTTTTCTCTGCCACAAGCACAAAGATTAATATTCCAATGATCACAGCGAACTTTTCATGTTAAATTTTACCACTACTAAATGTATCATGGAACAATTTACATCTTAATATATGTGTTATGTGTGCAAATGGAAATTGTAAGAAAGGTGCTGACTGGATCATGGATTCAGGTGCATCAAAACACTTCACTGGTGAAATAAAAGATTTTGCTTCTTATGAGCCATTACTGAGAAAGGACTCTACCCTGGTTCAAACAGCCACAGGTACTACTCATTAGTAGGGAAAGGAGCAGTCTTCATTAGACATCAGATAGTATGTCACGGAAAGTCAGAGACATGTGAAATGCAATTATACCCTGTCTACTACATACCCGACTGTAATGCCCAATTACTGTCAATGGACATCTTCTTACAAAACGGAAGTGACATGCGTGGTTCCTCCGCACACATTTCATTTTTCAAACAAGGAAACCCAATTATGGATTGCATCCCTCTTATGAAACGTGACACGATTTATTGGGCTTGGACTCATATATTGAGCACCAAAAGAATCAATGTTGCAACGATGTACATCGCAGACTACTTGACTTGGCATAGGCGACTTGGACACCCATCCAAAGAAGCACTAAGGAAAATGCCTAATAGCACCATAAAATTCCGAAGGAATTTAATTATTCCTAAAGACAAAATTATATGTCCAGGGTGTGCTGAAGGGAAAATGACCTCAAAATCTTTTTCCGAATCAGATTCATGCACAGAAAAACCCTTTGAATTAATACATTCTGATCTAAAGGAACTCCCAGTACTATCGTACTACAAACATAAATACTTTATTGTATTTCTGGATGACAAGACATCACATATCTGGGTCCAATGCCTTAGAAAGAAGTCTGACACTGCTGCAGCAATTAGACAATTTCAGGCAATGGCTTTAACCCAGTATGGTGCTACAATCAAGTGCTGGCATGTCGATCCAGGGGGGGAGTTCAAAGCTCATGAGCTACAAAATGTGCTCAAGGATTTTGGCATCAAAATAGAGATGTCTGCACTCCACATTCACCAACAGAATGGGCGCACAGAGCGCGCCATAAGAACAATAATGGAAAAGTCACAAACCTGGCAATTTACCACTTGTCTACCACAATCATGGTGGAAATTTTGCATTGAACATGCAACACACCTATACAATCGAACCCCGATAAGGCGCCTGAAATGGCTGACACCAGTTGAGGACCTGACAAAGGTCTGCCCAGATCTGAACAATCTGAAGGTTTTTGGTTGTGGTGCTTACATCTATCTACCCAAGGAGAAACGTCCAACCACATTAGTCCTTTGATTAGAGTTAATGACATACCTTGGATTAGAAGATGGCATTAAAGCATACCATTTCATGCGACCTAGTGGCACAATATTCATTGGTGCTACAGCACTATTTGATGAAATGTTGTTCCCATGCTGTCTCAGAGCTAAAACTCCTGCCAAGACAGACCTTGGTGATTTTCCACCTCCAGAACCAGAAGATGATGACCACTCATCTGGAATGGATGGTGATGATTCTATACCGCCACAAAATCTGCCCCTTCCTCCATCATCAGAAAATAATGATGATGATGATGTACCAAGCGAGCAAAAGGCACATGTCGCTGTGACTTATGCTCCTCCTCTGCTGCCTCCAGTAATCACTGAGGACTTTCATCCAAGACGTGATGATCAACAGGAATGGCAGCAATTGCCCTGTTGATCAGGCAGGCAGAGGAACATCCCAAACCATCCCGGCAATACCTATGGAGAGAAGCGACTCACCTCTGACATAGAGAGAGACATTGCACATGATCGATATTGGAAGAGATCTGTGGGTCAAGATTCAGATCATAACCGAACATGACCACAATCTCAACAGAAAGAACCAGTTGCTGGACCGAGTTCAGCACTCCACAAGAGTGTGCCTGATTCCAATGATCAAGAACATGATCACCCAATGGGGGAACTGGATGAAGCAGGTTATATTAAAAAGATAACCAAGGAAGGAGGAGATAAGCTTATTTGCTGGCTGTTGTCAAAAGCAGTCAAACCATCAAGCGAAATAAGCCAAGGTCCAAACCAATTTTGCGATATTGCACACCTACCACAGCAGCAGCAACATGAGTGGAAACAAGCTTGTCATGAAGAATTAGAGGCTCTTCATAAGTGACAAGTCTATGACGTTGTTGATCTTCCACATGATCGAAAAATGATCAAAAATAGATGGGTTTTCTCTGTGAAATCGGATGGAAGAAAATGAGCCAGACTCATGGCCAAAGGCTTTTCACATGTCGAAGGTGTTGACTTTGATGAGATTTTCTCACCAGTAGTCCGCTACGAGACTGTACACCTCATGTTTGCACTTGCATCTCTAGAAGGCATGTATATGACTGGTCTAGATGTAAAAACTGCATTCTTATATGGCAAACTAGAAGAGGAGATCTATATGGATCAACCTGAGGGTTTCAGACTCGAAGGAAAAGAGTGCAAAGTAATGTGCTTATGCCGAGCATTGCATGGCCTTAAACAGGCCTCACTAGCATGGTGGAAAGAGCTAGAGGCATTTATGCGCACCATTGGGTTTGTCTGCGCCAGCTCCGATGCTGGCATTTTCATACACAAAGATCCTAAGACAGGCAGCATTGTTATTGCACTGGTCTATGTTGATGATGGCTTGTTCATGGGGAAGAACAAGAAACTTGTGGATGAAAAGAAGAATGCTTGTCTAAAGCATTGGGAGTGCTGTAGTACTGAAAAAGTCACGGAATTCTTAGGCATGCACATAACCCAGACTGTGAGCAAAGTCAAACTCGATCAAACTGAATATCTCACCAAAGTGCTCAAGAGGTTCGAGATGACAAATGCCAAAGCTTCCCCCACCCCACTCCCGACTGGTTACAAACCATCGGAAAACACTGCAATATTAAATGCAGCGCTTAGATCAAAATATCAGTCTGTGATCGGATCTTTATTATATCTAATGCTCGGAAAGACAAAGCGATGTACATCATGCGCTATCTGGTGGGAACCCAGAAATATAACATAGTCTACGATGGAGAGAAATCTGAAGGGCTACAGGCCTTCACAGATTCTGATTGGGCAGCTGACACTGTCAAACGCTGATCTACAATGGGTTACTTTGCTACTCTAGTGAGTGGCATTGTGTGCTGGCAGTCCCATTTACAAAAAACTGCAGCACTGTCATCCACAGAAGCTGAATATATGGCTCTCTCCAACACTTGTCAACAGATAGTGTGGATAGAGTCCTTATTCCAGGAACTTGGATATGTACTGAAGCACATACCAATCTGCACTGATAATCATGGATCCATCTTTATCGGATCAAATCCAGTTCAGGAAAGAAGGACCAAACACATAGACATTTGCTACCACTATACCCATGAATGCATAGAAAATGACAAAGTCACAGTCATTTTCATTCCTGGAAGTGATAATCCAGCTGACATGTTCACAAAGAACCTTGGCACCATCCTATTCAGGAAATTTAGAGACTCTCTTGGAATTACTTTTGAGATTCAAACTTAGCTGCTTAGAGCGCTGTACAGCTTGAGGGGGGGTGTTGAAATTAAAATCTGATGCATGCTGCATACATGAGGCAATGCATGCAGCACACACATGGTACTGCGCTTACTGTGCATACATGTGGTAAACACATTCCTGAGTCATGTGACATCCTTACTATTATGTATATAAGGAGAACCTGTACCATAGTAGATATACAGTGTTCTTACCTCTGCTAAACCCTAGCTGTAAGACTTACTAAAACCCAGGTAGGTTATAAGGAACATGTTGTCTCTTCCTCTGTGCAGCGTATGTAGTCTGCTCCAACAATTGGTTGCCACTGGATGGTAATGGCACTGCTCATTTTTCTGTCTTTTGTGGGATCTGTGCCCCAGGAGCCTAGATCAGCCTTTCTACCAAAGCCAAGCACACCATGTCCCGACTGTCCGGGTCCTCACGAAGGACTTTTTTGATGAACGGTACAATTGCCTCTACTCTATCCCCTCGTTCACAAAGTTTGATCTCCCCATTTTTCCTCTTGAAAGTTTTAAACACAATCTCGAGATTGCGGGAAAAGGCACCATACAGCCCTCGGTCCTCAACATCGGAAGGGTCGAGCCAAAAGTTATAACGAGACTCAGGCGGCTTTAGTGGGAGTGTATCATGGAGGTATTTTAGAAGTTTTGCAAGGTGTCGACATGAGCATTCATTTCAGCGGGAATGCCAATGCCAGCATATTTTGGTTTGGGCATGGCAGACATAGTAGACAAAAAGTAACTACTAGTTTTCCTCCAAAAAATTTCATTCCATTTCATTGTTAATCCGCCACTCAAAATGTAACGCGACACTCGGGAGTTGCCTAATTTTCCACCGTAACGCGTAACGATAGGGTTGCTAACTTTTCACCCTAACCGCAGCGTAACGCACCGGGGCCGGTTGCTACCATACAATCGGTTACAGTTACATGGCGAAACGCACCGTAACGCGTAACGATAGGCTCGGTTGCTAACTTTTCACCCTAAACCCAGCGTAACGCACCGGGGCCGGTTGCTACCATACAATCGGTTACAGTACATGATTATAGCTCATCGAAATGGCCGTTGCGCCACTCAAATTCCGGGTTCATGTGCGATTGTCATGCCAACTTCCCAAGATAAATTCAAGCTCGCTCTGTCCCGTTCTGCAGCTGGTCTCACATCTCTTCCCTTATTTCTACCTGCCTAACCATTGTAACCAATATAACCAAACTCCAAAACTACATCTCACTAACCGCTAGCCATACACATGGTTCATATTTTGACTCTTCTCATAATGACGTGGTTCACTGCCAGTTCCGTAGCATTGCCCGCACCCTCTTCCTTGCTAATTAGGACCAATGAGTAATCTACATTCTTCCTCTGCTTGTTCCATGTTTTAAATACTGGTTTCCAGGCAACAGGGACCTGCAAATGACAACTCGCATTCCGTATATGTACTCCCAGACCCCTTAACCGTGTGTCCTGAGGACAAAGTTGACGAACCATTGCTTGAAAAAGTCCTAGAGAAGATCGAGGAAATGCTTAGGAAAGCCCAGTATTTGAATTTCATACCAGGCAATGTAGCGCGGTATGTAGCACTTTCACCGTCTTCCATCCTGTAATACTGATTCTGCTTCCCTGTAAAGCTTTCAACCATCAGAGTTATATGATGCACTCGAAAGGCCAGTGCTTCGGGGTACTATTTTCACAGTGCAGGACGGCTGGAAGAAGTTGTCATCAGAGGACATAAAAAAGTATGAAGAGTGGTCACAAATATACAACGCGTGGAAGAGCGTACGGTTGTCACATGAGGAAGTCCACCCCACCGAGGAGTACAAGGTATCGATGGCAGACTTTATAGAGAAGTTGACTGTCGCAGGGTATTTGAATGCAGATGGTTCAGGGATAACCGGATTCGGGAGAGCAAGGTATGTAGCACTTTCACTTTCTTTTATTCTATTGTAATCACTGCGAATCCATGTAAAGATTTACGGCCACTCACCTATGGGTTGCAAATGAACACCCAGACTGGAGGGTGGAATGTGGCCTTGAAACGAAATTCAGATCAAAAGATAGAGAGAGCCAACAGCATTACATCGACTTGGCCCGTCAGGTCAAGCTATGGATAAAATCATGGGACTGAAAGAGTAGCAAATGAACTTGTATTGTCAAAGATATTTATGGTGCAATTCACTGAGTCACCACCTAATTTGTGCAAACAAAAATCATGCCAGAAAAAAAGCCAATTTACTCTTCCTCTGGTAAAAATGCTCAAGATGGATATCTGGGCCGGAGGAAATTTCAAACAACTCAAAACTGAAGGAGATATCTTTTTTTCTGCCTTTTCAGATTGGCCTATTACTATAACAGGACATAATTATTACCATAATGGACAACTACCATATGCAGAATTACTTGAAATTTTCCACTGAAATGTTGCAGCAGTGATCTGGCAGTGGTTTATGGGCAAAGACAACGACTTTTGACAGTTTACAGCTAAAAATTTGCCAAAAGAAGGGTTAAGGTTTGAAAATTTTTGCCCAGATCAATTTGGCCCCTGCACAAATTAGGTGGTGATTAAGTGAACTACACCACACCATATGCAAATATTTATATGTACTTTTGATGTGTTGATTGGTAATCTACATCAGAAAAACCACACCCTGTCTGGGAGCACTGGCAGCATATGGCATGTATGGAGCCAATGTTGCCACATCCTGCCATGCCACTGCCATAAACTTTCATTTCTGCCACAGCTATCACAATACAAAGACTTTACCACACACTGTCATTTTTTCTGTGATACTGTAAGTTTAAATTACAATTTCATTTGCATGATAGTGAATGTACTTGTTAACATGATAAGCTTCAAAGGCATCCAGAGATCAAGGATGATGAAAGTTAATAGGAAGATAGTGAGATCCATAAACCAGAATAAGATGGGCACCATGCACAAAGAAATCTAAGTGTCGGACTGAGCTGTTAGGGTGACACCCACTACCTGCTAGCTCAACTGTGAGGGTTCTCTCTACAAGAAGGGGTGGGATCCACACACGTGATGGGGGTCTTGATGGTTTTGATGGATAGGGTTATTAATAGATGAGTTGGTTGGGAAAGGCTTTTCACACCACAAGTGTGGATGGAATACCTAAGAGAACACAACTGGGGTCCCCTAGGTGTATACTTACAGTTTATATACTATGTTACACATATTGTACAATTTTATTACCAATGTGCTTGTACATGCACATACATATTGATGCATGCAAAATAAAATTCTCATGCTAACAAAGTGTAGTGTTCTTCAGCATAGGGTAGCATAATTTGACATAATAAAATAAAATAAAATTTAATTAGGTAATGGGGCTGTTTTCTAACATTACCCCCCTTTTATGCCTTGACTTCCAGGCAAGAAAATATTGTATCTGTTTCCTCTGTGAAATTTTGGTAAGGCCAAAAATCCATCCCCTCATATACCATTCTAGCAATGCAACACAGAGCATTTGGATCAAGTTTAAAGAATTGGGCGATTGCATTACTGCGCTCACTTACAATTCTCTTTGGGTTCCCATGAGTTATTTTAGTGTAGTTCTTCCACTTTATTGAACTCCAATTTATTTCATCAAAAATGTGAGTCTAGAATTTCTTCAACTACATATTCTGGAGCACCTTCTACCATTATTGGAGGTTGCAGAGTAGTTTGTTGACCAGGAATAGTGGGTGGGTGGTAAGGGCATAGGTGGGAAATGTTAATTTCAGAATCAATCTTGAATGATTGCAGTAATCTTGGCACTACCACATTGGGTGAAATTACTTTGGAAATCACATATGGGCCAACTTGTTTCTCCATCAATTTTCATAAAAATCATGGAATATTTAGATCTTGGTACATAGCCATACCAAGTCACTGATTTTATACTCTGGAGCAATGACTCGAGTATGATCCACATGTCACATCATATCATCATGTGCTTTCATCAATGCTGCCTCTGCTTCTTCCTGTACCTTTTGCATCTTAGATAAAAGGTCTGCTACTGACTGTACCTTGATCTTCCATTGGGGTTTTATTCTCATATGGGGATTGTACCCATAATTAGCAAAGAAGGGTTACATGCAAGTAGCTGAATGGGTTTTATTATTGTAGGAAAATTCTGCAATTGCCAACCATTTGGGCCAGTCAGTGATAGGTCCCCAGCACAGTTTGAGCACTGATATATCAGTTTTCGCACTTTCAATCAACTTCAAATGCTTTGTACAGCTCAGAATATACACTTGGAACACCTTTGATGACTTCCAAACCAATGTTGAGCAATATCGCAGCTATATCAGCCTTCAAACAGGTCCACAAAAACTTCAAAAATCTTCAAAAATCTTCGAAAAATCTCGAACCTCGAACAACATCTTTGGACACAGTATTTCCTATTCAAACAATCTTCGGATGCATGCTGGACAGATGGAACACTATCTTGAGTATATCAAACACATTTTGACCACATGTGCATGCATACAATCAGTGCGAAGCAGTTTCCAATGTTTTATGCAATTTATAACAAGGACAGTGCAGTTTTATGTTTCAATGATATATTGAAGCAATAGGACAAGTACCGTTACTATACTGGGACAATGTACATTTTATTTATTATCATTTCTCATTTGTTTTATGTTTTACAATACCTTCATTTGCTGTGCATACTGCCTCATGTTTTCCACATGTTATTGTTTCCTTTTTAGTACTATCTCTTTAAATTGTATATAGACTTGTATTACTTACTTAGAAGGATAGCAAAGGGAACAGAGAAGAAGTTACCCTCTCCATTATTGTTTGATTTAAGAGCCATTCTCTTGAGTCTTAGCCTCGCATCATACCTCTAAGTTCTGCAAAATATTGTGAACTTCCTTAAACTTTCACATTCGCCTTCGATGTATCGCATACTGCCTATCGCCTTTTGAAAAACACTTCCCATTCGCTATACTCATTCCTTGATATACCTCGAACCACTTCAAACATCTCTGACTTTCCTCAAAACTACTTCAAACCTCTTCGAACCCCTTCAAACCTTCTTTAAACTATTTCATGTGTCTTTGAACCTATTTTGAAATCTTTTGAACTTCTTTGTATGCCTCTAAAGACTACTCGCAATGTGCCTTGTCATTTCATGTCACTCACTACAACTTTTGGGTATCAGCAGTGATATTTAGTACCAACTCACACCCTTCCTCTAGCCTGTGTTATACTTCTTAGGCCTTTTGACAGGTTTTTGTTAGGTTTCCAGGTCGAGTATTATCATCAGTTTGTCAGTAGTTGACAAACATATGTAGGTACTGCTCCAACTTCTGATTTATTCTCTCTGTCTGCCCATCAGTTTGTGGGCGATATGCTATAGATAATTTGGTTTGAATTCCCAATATATTGTTTAACTCTCGCATAAATGCAGAAGCAAATTGGGGTCCACAATTGGAGATAACAGTATCAGGTAATCCATGTAACTGCCATACCTGATTTAGATAGAGGCGTGTCAAGCCTGATGATGAGGTTTCTGCAGTAGTAGGAATAATACGGACCTCCTTTGTGAAGTGGTCACATACTAAGAATATTGCATTGTATCCCTGGGCTTTGGGTAATCCTGTGATAAAGTCCACAGATATATCTCGCCATGGTACTTTAGGTATAAGATTCGGCATTAATTTCCCTGCTGTTTTTTTTCTGGAAAATTCTTTCCCCTCATGCATGTATCACATTCATCCACATACCCCAATACATATTTTGAAATTCTGGGCCACCAATAATTTCTCATTACTAACTCCAACATCTTCCACCTTCCTGTGTGTACAGCAGTTGGTGTATTATGATGTAACCAGACGATCTCCCTTTGTAAATCTTGATCCTTCAGTACATACACTTTTCCTCAGAATAACACCAACCCTTGCTCCTCTACCCATTCATCTCCTTTAATATTACCTAGGCACTGCTTCTCCCATATCCATCTGCGAAGCTTCTGCTCTGAACTGCAAAATAAATTTATCTGCTGTTAGAGAACCTTGGTGCATGGTTTTTAATTTAGTGTCAGCTGTTGTCTTTAAATTAGGGTCATGAGTCATGGTTGATCACCTGCTGACAATGCAGCACAAATGATTGCAAGCTAGAGCATCCATCTGCACTGGCAGATGGCAGGGCTTCATTACTTTCTTCTTCCTCTAGGTGCCTCTTCCTAGGGTTGAGTTTGACAGCAATAGTAGTGCCAAATCAGGAGTGTTGTGAGGTGGCTTTTCTGGTGAGATTGCAGTGATTATGATCCTCTGCAGCAAGGAGACAGTGTAGTGTTTCTGTTGGTTTCTGTTTTGACATTGGAATGGATAAGCCCTCAGATGGCAGATGTACCATTTTTGTAAATATGACTTACCTTTGCTTGGTCTATAGTCAATGAAGTGGGCTCGATGCCCTTAAACAGAAGGTAGAAGATTTCAAGAACAAGGATATTCCATCCATTCAGAAGCAAATCATTCTCTGAATTCACAGCAATCATAAGCAGCAGCTGCAGGGTATGTGTCTCCTCCAGTGCCCACACAAGCTTTACCTGCAATCCCAACAATTCTGCTTGGTCTGCACTAAGATGAGAATTTGGGGGCAAATCCTTGATAAATGCTAGATTCCTGATCAAGTGTAGGACTATGTTCACAATCTGTCTGTCCCTGTCTTGCCTTTCCTTCCTCAACTTCATGAGTGGTGGTAATATGATATCAAACAATGCCTGAACAATACCCGGCTTGAGCAGCACCACCTTAAAATGCAAGTGGCTATGCAAAAGTTGTGTATAATCTGTCTCCTTATCCAAGTCATCATCCAGTTCCTTCAGTTCTTCAGCCATATCAATCGGCCATGTCATCACAGTCATGAGATCAGTGCACACAATACCATTTTTGTTCTCTAGCTGCCTCTTTCCTGCAGTTAGAAGGAGGATGGGCATGAGGTCATTGGAGAGAACTCTTGTTTCCCAGAATATATGCACAACGGTGTATTCATCATCTGTATCATCCTTTCTTCAAAGTTTCTTGAGGTCCCTCAGGGATCCAGATGTTTCATCTCCCATATGGTACACACCTGCTTCATATCCCCCAAGTGCATTGATGACATGGGTGATGATGGGCTCAAGGATAACATGCCTATCAATATAGGTCTCTACATCAGTTTCACTAGAGGATATTTTGACTACATCACTGTCAGTCATTGCTAACAGATTTTGAAGCTTAAGCTTGAAGTGTATGGTGACAGTTCAGACAGTATGTGACACTGATCACACTTGCGATCGGTCACAATTTTAAAATTCTGAAAGCCATTAGACTATTCTAAGTAGACTGGCTTGAATTATGTGTTCAATGCCAAAATGAACATTACCACTGAAATCTCACAGTCCATTGGGAGACAAGCTAATGCAGTTCCAGAGGCATTCCACTTATCCCTAGATTTTATTCTCTATGATATGTACATTTTAGAGATTATGTGTTGAGTTGATCTCACTCACATGCTCACATACACATAGGTATATACAGTATATGGATACTCTGCACATATAGTACATCTGCTCCATCATCGACACCTCTAAAGTGGCCCCAATGTAATGCATTCAAGTCAGAGCTTATCTGTGATCTGGATTTATCTGTGTTTATTTGTGCCCTGGACAGTAGTATTATGTAGGATTAACAATGTCTATATGACAAAGACTCACAAGCAATGGAATCGATGATCAATAAATATTTAAACCTACATCATATGAAGTTGCTGGGAGATGTCGATGGAGGCAGAATCATGTTTAGCATGTGTTTCCCTTATATTTATCTGTCTCCCTCAAGTCTTGCTAAACCTTTCTAAATGTGTTGCTCTCTACATTGGGAAAAACCTCATTTACAAATAGACATCCATTAGCAAAAACTTGTTTTACTTTACCAACAATTTGTCATATAAATTTTGCTTCTGGTGATTACTGGAACTCCCTACATTAGTAAGTTTTAAACTTGTCTTTTGCAGAGTAATGTCTAAAGCTGAGTTCTTTAATGAAAATTGTTTGGGAATTTGCACCTTCAAAGCCAATAGTAGCAGTCAGAGTAGACAATCCAACAGTGATTCAGGATGGTGATTCAGCAGCTATTCAGGTCCAATTCCTCCAAGTGAATTGCATCAGCAATTCCTGGGCCATCTGCAATAGCCTGCAGCAGTACTACATAGACACCATAGTGGTCCATAGTACTGTCAAGACCCAATTCACCCAATTGGATTTCCTGATAATTCCTGACTCTTTTCTGATTCCTTTCTGACCTTGTCCATCGGCATCCCAGCTGCAGCATCTTTTAGTCATCAGACAAGTCATCGTGTGCTTTAGCAATCATTTTCTTACTCATTTTCTTCCTAATACAATCTTACCAATTCTGGTCATGGACACTTACCAAGACCTGTTAGTAAACTTCTGCATTATCCATTATTCTTACAGCCTTCGTTATTTAAGCACCCATAGCTTAGCCTTAGTCTCCAGTTTGCAAATTACTTGTACTTGTGCATTATGTTGCCTATTGCTTGTATCTTGCCTTGTATCATCCTCTGCTCAATATCAACCCTTTAATCATCCTCAACTCATTCCTAAACTAAATCTTTAATCTCTTGACTCCTCTCAACTTCAATCACTTCATAACCTCTGCTTCGTTCTACTTTTGCCCTCCATATGGAAACCCACCAGACATCAACATGCTTCCTGCTTGAAATTGGACAACTGATGAGGAGAAGGGCACAACTTCTTATAAGTTGAAGCCAAGTCCTCTCTGGCCCCCTTTCACCTGGCATGCTACAGCCTGGTGGAATCTGCCCAGAACCCCTGAACACCTCTGACCACTGACAACTGGGTCTGACTGGAAGTACAGTGTATTCCTGACCAAGTCCCGACCTTGGTAGTAGCGATCTTGAATCTTGACAGTATTTGCAAACTCACACTTCTCTCATCAACCCATATCATTCTAAACCTCATTCTATGTCACACACAGAATCACAATCTCAGCGGATGACAAGAAACTCCCATTGTACAGGCACTCTTCAAGGCTTATCAGCTGTTTGACAATCAGTACTCCCAGCTCCGAGACCCACTTCTACTTTCGGTGCCTCAGTCTGACCATCAAATATATTCTGATGAGTTGGCTCTGGCACACCATCTGTTAGCACCAATGTCATGTCTACACACTTGCCTTCAGAACCCCCTCAGATTCCGACTCCACTCGACTAAATGGGGGATGACAGGCAATCCAACCCTACCAATAAGGAAGCTACAGGTGAAGAGGATGGATTTCCTAGTGGTCCTGATGGGCCTGGGGATGACCCTGATCCTGATGACCCTGGAGATCAACCTCCTTTAGAGGAAAATCCAGATCTGGACAACAGATTTGTTGATGCCCTGTTTGACCTTTCACACAGTCTCTGCACTCTCTGCCAGAACCAAGCCCCAAAGCCCAAGAAGATCAAAGTCAGGAAACCCAACACATTTAATGGTTCCAACCCCTGGAAACTTCAGGACTTCCTAGTCGCATGCAACCTCCATTTCCAAGATTGCCCTCACGTCTTTGCTTCCGATGAAAGGAAGATCTTATTCATCATCTCTTATCTAACGGGATCAGTGCTCAGCTGGTTCAAACCCGGCCTCAATAACCCAACAAATTCTGCCCATTGGATGTGGAACTATGAGGTATTCCTCAGGGAGCTAGAGAGCAATTTGGCCCTTATGATCCTTTGGGGGACCCCAAGAAGGCTCTCTCTGAGCTCACTATGAAGAAAGGAGGCTGTATAGTCAAGTATAACATGGACTTCTGGGAACTAGCCTCCCGTGTCGATTGGAATGAAGCTGCTCTTTACAACTGGTACTTCCATAGACTTCCTCTCCATTTCCACATAGAGGTTTTGCAGGGCAGAAAGCCCAACACTCTGGCAGCCTTGCAGCTCAAAGCCCAAGAGGCTGACAACATTTACTGGATGCAGGAAGAAGATAATCACCTCAATGCCAAGACCTCTGGAACTCCCAGAAACTCTGGGAAGAAGGACTTCAAGAGTTTCCCAAACTCCAATTCCAATTCCAGCTCTAACTCTAATAATCAGTCCAAACCCCAGAATCTGTCCAACTCTAATTGCAGTAATCAACCCTTGACCAATGCCTCCTCCAGATCCAACAGTAACAAGCTGAAGGACTCCATCTCTGACAAGTTGGGGAAGAACAGCAAACTAACCAGAGAAGAATGGGAGCACCAGATGAAGGAGGGTCTTTGCCTCTATTGTGGTGAAGAAGGACACCTAGCTGGCAATTGCAGCAAGTCCAAAGCCATGAAAGCCTGCACAGCTGCAGTTTTTGAATCCATGTCAGATTCTGCAGACTTAAAAAAATAGTCTGCAACCCTCAGGATTCAGGAATATGCCAATGGGGCTGAGGGTTGCATTGACCTTTTCCAGCTGGCTGCCTATATTCACCTCAATGTGTTGGCTCTTTCTGACCCTGATTTTCTGACCATCCTCCTATCCATTCCTGACTACTCCATACCCACCCAAACCCTTATCGACTCTGGCTCATCCCACTGTTTCCTCAACTCCGCTTTCATGCTGGAAAATCATTTCAACACAGAAACCATTTTGCTGATTGGACTCCGACTGTTCGATGGAACTTGCAACCCCATCATCATGCAAGTTGTGAAGCTCCCAGTCACTTTTCCATCTGGTGAAGTGTTCAATCTGACATTTTATGTAACCCTGCTCAACTCTTCCTGTTCTGCAGTCCTTGGTCACAACTGGCTGAAGCAATACAATCCATTGATTGACTGGTCTTCCAGCCATATATAACCTTCCACTCCACAGATCATAGAGGTCTGGCACCCCTGACATCTTCCGACCCTCCGACTTCTGAGTCACCTCTGAACCTTCCAGTGGATACCTGTGCACCTCCTGCAATCTCATTCATCAATGCTGCCACATACATGCATGCTAGCAAACTTCCTGATTTCTAATTGCACTCAGCCTCTGCCCCCCTCTGGTTATTATCAATGATGAACTTGAATATGAAATTGTGGAAATCCTGGACTCAAAGATTGATAACTGCCATCGTTGCAAGTTACTCTACTTCATCCATTGGGAGGGATACCAGGGGATTGATGAAGAAAACTCCTGGCTTCCTCCCACAGAGCTTGATCATGCTCAAGAGTTGGTTGTGGACTTCCACATCCACTACCTGGACAAGCCTGGACCACTTCAAACTTAATTCACTCCAAAATGGCAGTATGAGACACATTTTTTGATTCAAAAAGAGAAAAATAACTAAACAAAATAATTTTTTTGGGTGGGCCCCCACTGGGCCCCTATGCCTCCCCATTGTCCCCTTCTATGGGCTCCACTTGGATTACTCCTGCTGCCTCCTCAGCTAGCCCCGCTAGCTCTGCCTTGTTAAGAAACAGTCTCCTAGCATTCCTCTTACATAATATTATTTTATTTTATTTTATTACATCAAATTATGCTACCAAATGCCTATAAACACTACATTTGTCAGCATGGGACTATCATATTTACATGCATCAACATGTATGTGCATGTACACATGCATCAGTAACAACATAGTACAATAGCTGTAACATAGTATATAAACATTAAATATACAGCTGGGGAACCTCAGTTGAGTTCTCTTAGGTATTCCATCCACAATAGTGGTGCGAAATGCCTTTTTCAGCCAACTCATCTATTCTTAATCCCTTGCATCAAATCCATCAAAACCCCCCATCATGTGCGTGTGCCCCGCTGCCTTCTTGTAGGAGAGCCTGCACAGTCCAGCTAGCAGATTAGTGGGTGTCACCCTAACAGAAGAACTCAAACCCCCTATCAGTGCGCCTTCTCTTACACATGCATACATCATTGTTTCAGTATGCCACAACTGCTTACTCACCCTTTCGGCATGAGCCAGAAGTAATTGTATATACGTATTTATCTTGCTTGGGTAAGCCAATGTCAGGCCTCGCCTTACATTGTGACCACCAGTGATTGAGAGGCAGTGCTCATCATTAGGACAGCTGTAACCAGACAATTGATCGGATCTGGTTTAATCGAGATTTACTATACTCTATTTGGACAACTATTTCAGTTATATTAGTTACTAGCTGAATTCAGTATGAACTCTGAGATCAGGCACTGTTGGAAGGGATATTGATCCAAAGTGCCTAATTGTTGACAAATAGCTGAAATCATGTGTTTTGCCATGTTTGGTACCCAAATTACTGGATCATGTGACTCAAAATTTGGTGAAAAAAATCTGAAGCCAAATCTTGACTCAGCTGAAGAAATGACTCATCACAGCTTACATCATTATGTCAGAACAATCAACTTTAAATCCTGGTCACAATCCTGTTCCCACACCAGTGCTAGAAGCCAAAATTGATGCACTTACAGCACAAATGTCTCAATTAGTGTCAGTATTGGCAGCATCACAGCCCAAACAAGCAGAAATAAAACCAGAGACAGTGGAAGATAAATATGATGAGATGGAAGAGATGGTGGAGTGGATGTCTCAGGATGATGTGCATGCAGAGGAGAGATCTGAGAGTGGAAAAATGTGTTTACCTAAATATGCGCCCCCACAAATATTTGATGGTACCATGGAGAATACGAAATCCTTCATCAGCTCTATAGTGTTGTATATTAAGCCCGAATTTTGTATGACTGAGTCTAGGATTATGTTTGCTCTCTCATACATCTAGGGAGGGAAAGAACAGTTTTGGAGAAATGAAGCCATTAATCAGATTGCCATTGGATATAAACCATTTGCAACCTTCAGGGAATTTCTGGAGAGATTGGAGGCACAGTTTGGAGACCATAGTCCAAAGGCGATGGCTAATGCTAAATTAAAAACAATGCGCCAAGGTTCTCTCATGGCAGATGAATAGCGTCACAGATGGATATGGGAGAAGCTGCGTTGGTAGAATTTTTGAAAGCAGGATTAAATCCCTCTTTATTCAAGTCTATCTATTGACTACCTTCTATGCCAGAGAGGTTGGATGAGTGCTATAATTGGACAATGCATCTTGATCAGCAATATTGACAGGAACAGGAAGAGTCAAAATTGATGTATGGAAATGCCAAATTTGGGAAGTCATCAAGAGGAAAGTCTGAGAAAGGAAGGATGCATCAGGTACAAACTCCAAGGGCATAGCCACTGGCCATGGCAGTGACACCTATTGTTAAGGAGTCAGCAGTATCAGCAATGCAATGGATGTTGATCAAGCAGGGAGACAAGCCCCACTTAAATGTTTTAACTGAGGGCAATTAGGGCATATTGCTAGGAATTGTAGGCAGAAAAGGAAGATTAGGGAAGCGACAATCAAGGAAGTGAAGTTGGAGGAAGATAAGCAGAAGAATTTTGTGGAAGAGTCCCAGTGAAGGTTTCCCCATTGGTGACCCAGAATCAATATAATGTATTAGTATCTGAGGAAACCCAGAGTGAATCCAAAAGAGAAATTGAAGAGTATGACCATTGTGATGCTTCTGCCTTGAACTGCAAAATAAATTTGTCTGCTGTCAGAGAACCTTGGTGCATGGTTTTTAATTTAGCATTAGTCATCGCCTTTGGACTATGGTCTCCAAACTGTGCCTCCAATCTCTCCAGAAATTCCCTGAAGGTTGCAAATGGTTTATATCCAATGGCAATCTGATTAATGGCTTCATTTCTCCAAAACTGTTCTTTCCCTCCCTGGATGTATGAGAGAGCAAACATAATCCTAGACTCAGTCATACAAAATTTGGGCTTAATATACAACACTATAGAGCTAATGAAGGATTTTGTATTCTCCATGGTACCATCAAATATTTGTGGGGGCGCATATTTAGGTAAACACATTTTTCCACTCTCAGATCTCTCTTCCGCATGCACATTCTCCTGAGACATCCACTCTACCATCTCCTCCATCTCATCATTTTTATTTTCTACTGTCTCTGCTTTTATTTCTGCTTGTTTGGGCTGTGATGCTGCTAATACTGACACTAATTGGGACATTTGTGCTGTAAGAGCATCAATTATGCCTTCTAGAGCTGGCATGGGAACAGGATTGTAACCAGGATTCAAATTTGATTGTTATGTCATAATGACATAATCTGTGATGAGTCACTTCTTTGGCTGAGTCAAGATTTGGCTTCAGATTTTTTTTTCAGAAAATTTCGAGTCATGTGACCCAGCAATTCGGGTACCAAACATGGCAAAACATGTGATTTCTGCCACATTGTCCCAGTATAGTAAATGTACTTGTCCTATTGCTTCAATATATCATTGAAATATAAAACTGCACTGTCCTTGTTATAAATTGCATAAAACATTGGACACTGTTTCGTACCGATTGTATGCATGCACATGCAGTCGAAATGTGTTCGATATACTCGGAATAGTGCTCCATGTGTCCAGCATGCATCCAGAGATTGTTAGAAAAGGAAATACTGTGTCTGAAGATGTTTTTTGAAGTTTGATTTTTTTGAAGATTTTCAAAGTTTCTTCGGATTTGTTCTAAGGCTTATATAGCTGCTATATTGCTCGAAATCGGTTTGGAAGTCATCGAAGGTGTTCCAAGTGTATATTCTGAGCTGTACGAAGCATTCTAAGTCAATTGAAAATGTGAAAACTGATGTATCAGTGCTTGAACTGTGCTGGGGACCTATCACCAAACCCTATACCTAAAGTGCCATGGCAAGATATATCTGTGGACTTTATCACAGGATTACCTAAAGCTCAAAGATACAATGCAATATTTGTAATATGCAACTGCTTCACAAAGGAAGTCCATATTATTTCTACTACTCCACAAATCTCATCGTTGGGCTTGGTGTGCCTCTATCTAAATCAGGTATCGCAGTTACATGGATTGCCTGATATGGTTATCTCCCATCGCAGATCACAATTTGCTTCTGCGTTTATGTGAGAGTTTAATAACATATTGGGGATTCAAACCAAGTTATCTACAGCATATCACCCACAAAATGATGGACAGACAGAGAGAATGAATCAGGAGTTGGAGCAGTACCTATGCATGTTTGTCAACCACCGACAAACTGACTGGCCTGAATGGTTGGCAATTGCCAAATTTTCTCACAATAATCAATTCCATTCAACTACTTGTATGTTATACTTCTTTGTTAATTATGGGTATCATCCTGAATAGGAATAGAACCTCAAAGAAAAGTCAAGGTACAGTCAGTGGAGGACTTTGTATCTAAGATGTGAAAGGTGCAGGAGGAAGCAGAGGCAGCATTGATGAAAGCACATGATGATATGATGTGACACGTGGATTGTACTCGAGCGTTGCTCCAGAGTACAAAGTTGGTGACTTGGTATGGCTAAGTACCAAGGATCTAAATATTCCATGACCTTCGAAAAAGCTTACAGAGAAGCAAGTTGGCCCATATGTGATTTCTAACATAATTTCACCCAATATGGTGATACGGCTCCCTATCACCCTGTGCTCATACTACGGCATTTTTTGCGATTGTGCACACTGCTTGGACACCTTCTACTCACTTTGCACAGCGTGCTTTCATGCACCCAAGTGCACTCCCATGTGCTTTCATGTGCCTTGTCCACTTTTGTGTGCCTTTGTGCACTTCCATGTGCTCCAGTGCACTTTTGTGTGCCTTTTACATTTCCACAGCGCCTTTGGATCCCCCTTAGCTGCCTCCAATCATGCACCTTAAATGTGCCTTGTTATGCTTCAAGCTGCCTTTGTGCACCTCCCACACTCCTTATCTGCCTTTCACAGTTACTGTGCACTCAATGCACCTTTATGCGCACCTTTTATGCTTTGCCAGCAACTCACATTTCTCACTGCGCACTCATTGCACCATCCATTTATCACACACAACAATCTACCACCACACCTGTTTCACTGTGCATCATGGCTTCCAGCTTACTGGGGCACTTATTCAAGGTGCACCACGATTGCAGCATGGGTGAACTGCACACTCTCACATAATCTGGGTGCTTTGTGCCTATTTGGCATTGAACTATGCACACTTGGGTGCTTTCATGTAATCCAGGCAGTTTGGCACTATTTGGCCTTGCACAGCATCTTCTTATAGTTCTTCCACATTTCCAACTAGCATCACCTTATCTGGTAACTGGCACAGGTTTATCACATCACTATTACTAAGGTACAGCATGTGATGCATAACACTGAAGCAGATTAATTGGGAAGAGTGCATGGGATCTAAAACACACCAAAAATAGAGCATCATGCCAGAACAGTTGGGTATTGGGCTATAGCATGCACAAATCTTATTGTCTAAGGCAGCGGCATAGTGTGGTCAGGTTTAGATGGGCCAATGCATGCTATTTTTATACTTTATTTTACCCTTTTTTATCACATAAGCCATTTGTACATAGTAGGTGGACAGATAGAGAATCCAGAGGATCTTTTCCTCCCACATCGTTCATAGCTCGTTCAGCGTCACACATAATCTGTGCACATCATCCAGTCTATGTGCCTTTGTAGTGCACTCTTCATATAGCCCACGTTTGCATATCGTTTGCATACCTCATCATATTGCTGCATTTTGTCACCTTCATTGCATCCTTTATCTTCATTTGTGCACTCTTGTAGAGCACCCTTCATATAGCCATGTTTGCACATTATTTGCACCCCTCATTGTATAGCCACATTTTGTGCACAGTTTGTGCATTTTCCCACCAGTTGCACCCATATCCTGCTTGCGTCCCTAGCCTGTGCGCCACCCTTGCAGCACACTCCAGTGCTGCCCTTGTCCCACTACACCTCCCACTTTTGTCTCCCTCATTGTTGTGCATTTTTGCGCTTGCATTGCGCATTTTTGCCCCTTTGCATTGCGCACTTTTTCACCCTTGCACATACCTTCCTTTTTGTGTACACAACTAGTGCGCACATTGAAAACCATTGTACCAGCCTCTTTGTAGTCTCTGCGCCTTGAAGGACAATCCAAGGCCTCCTAAGCAAACCCCCTCACCCTGAGCATGCCTGCAGCTGTAGGTTTAGTGTTCACCCCTTTTGTTGAGACTCTGCACTAAGTACCAACTGAACACATTGATGGTAGTGTTAAAATTACCTCAATCATTCAAGATTGATTCTGAAATTAACATTTCCTGCTTATGCCCTTACCACCCACCCACTATTCCTGGTCAACAAACTACTCTGCAACCTCCAATAATGGTAGAAGGTGCTCTAGAATATGTAGTGGAAGAGGGTTTAGACTCACGTCTTCGACGAAATAAATCGGAGTTCTTAATCAGTAAAAGAACTACACTGATGAAAATAACTCATGGGAACCCAAAGAGAATTGTAAGTGAGCATGTAATGCAATTGCCCAACTCTTTAAACATAATCCAAATGTTCCGCATTGCATTGCTAGAATGGTGTATGAGGGGATGAATTTTCAGCCTTACCAAAATTTCACTGAGGGGACAGATACAATATTTTCTCACCTGGAAGTCGAGGCATAAAAGGGAGGTAATGTTAGGAAACAGTCTCCTAGCATTTCTATTACATAGGAATATTTTATTTTATTTTATTACATCAAATTATGCTACCAAATGCCTACAAATGCTACATTTGTCAGCATGGGAATATTATATTTACATGCATAAATATGTACATGCATGTATGTGCGCATTGGTAACAACATAGTACAATAGCTGTAGCATAGTATATAAACATTAAATATACACCTGGGGAACCTCAGTTGAGTACTCTTAGGTATTCCATCCACAATAGTGGTGCGAAATGCCTTTTTAAGCCAACTCATCTATTTTTAACCCCTTGCATCAAAACCACCAAAACCCCCCATCGTGTGTGCATGCCCTGCCACCTTCTTGTAGGAGAGCCTGCATGGTCCAGCTAGCAGATTAGTGGGTGTCACCCTAACATGCCTCCACCTCTCTCTTGCTCCAGCTGCCCTCTTCCTCTCCCTCCTCCTCCTCCTCCTCCTCCTCCTCCTCCTCCACTTCCCCCACCCAAGCCCAATCCAGATCATACACATCCTGGATATCCTCGTGCACCAGCCTCAGCTCCTGCATCTCCTGCTTTAGCCCCTTGACAGCTGATGTCAGCTCCCTCGGGAGCTCCGCCATCTCACCCCCCACCTTCTCCATCGGGGCCTCCTGTCCTTCCCACACCACCTCCTCACACTTGTGCTTGGCCCTGGTACAGGGCTTGCACACCTGACCCTGGGTGCCCATCCAGAAGCACACTAGGTGCTGATGAGAACATCTAGAAGAGATCATCAGCATTGTACTCAGCATCAATGTCATCATCACTTACCTCTTGCAGGGCTGCATGGTCTCCACCCACATGACCCCCTCACTCTCCGCATTTGCCCACCCCATGCCCTTTGCCCTCTTGGTGGGTGACCTGCTTCCCTCTGCCTCTTTCTCCCCTTCTCCTGCCTTCCTCTTGGCTGCTCGCTTCATGGCCACCACCTTCTTCTGTTCCTCCTCTGCCTTCCATGCTGCATCCACCTGCCATGCCTCCTCTTCCTGTCATTCCTCCTCCTCTCATAGTGCTTCCTTTTTGAGCCATGGTCCCTCACAGACTAGCTCTTCTTGTTGGGACTTGAGGACAGCCAACTATTCTGCAGTGGTTTGAGAGGGAGGGGTCATGTTTGGAGTCAGGCAGGAAATTGGAATTTTTCTGACCACAGACCTGGCTTTTAAGTCAGATCCTCAAACCCTCACGTGCCTTGTAGGCTCTGCCCGAAGGGGAAAATACTGTCAAGACCTGATTCACCTGATTGGATTTCCTGATAATTCCTGACTCTTTTCTGATTCCTTTCTGACCTCATCCATTGGCATCCAGGCCACAGCATCTTTTAGTCATCAGACAAGTCATAATGTGCTTTAGTAATCATTTTCTTACTCATTTTCTTCCTAATACAATCTTACCAATTCTGGTCATGGACACTTACCAAGACCTGTTAGTAAACTTCTGCATTATCCATTATTCTTACAGCCTTCGTTATTTAAGCACCCATAGCTTAGCCTTAGTCTCCAGTTTGCAAATTACTTGTGCTTGTGCATTATGTTGCCTATTGCTTGTATCTTGCCTTGTATCATCCTCTGCTCAATATCAACCCTTTAATCATCCTCAACTCATTCCTGAACTAAATCTTTAATCTCTTGACTTCTCTCAACTTCAATCACTTCATAACCTCTGCTTCATTCTACTTTTGCCCTCCATATGGAAACCCACCAGACATCAACATGCTTCCTGCCTGAAATTGGACAACTGATGAGGAGAAGGGCACAACTTCTTATAAGTTGAAGCCAAGTCCTCTCTGGCCCCCTTTCACCTGGCATGCTACAGCCTGGTGGAATCTGCCCAGAACCCCTGAACACCTCTGACCACTGACAACTGGGTCTGACTGGAAGTACAGTGTATTCCTGACCAAGTCCTGACCTTGGTAGTAGCGATCTTGAATCTTGACAAGTACCCATAGTACCCATAGTGACCTTCCCCTCTGTATAGTACAGCAGTAGTGCTATGGAGTTGGTTTGTAGCCTCCTGTAGCCTCCTGTAGTCTTTTGTAGTCTCCTGTAGCCTGCTATAGTATCTGGTAGTCTCCAGTAGTCTAGTACAACCCACCAGTCAGTACCAGCCAGTATATCAGATCTATCTATTCATTGCTTAGATTTATAGCACATAATAGGGTGGTGAAAACATTATATTCAGTCCATAAAATAGACAATAGTTGGGTATAGGGGAGAAGGAGGAACAAGGGAAAAGAGGGGGATAAAGAGGGGGAGGGAGGAGCATTAGGAAACAGCCCCATTACATGTTGAAATTTTATTTTATTTTATTACATCAAATTATGCTACCCTATGCTGAAGAATGCTACACTTTGTTAGCATGAGAATTTTATTTTGCATGCATCAATATGTACATGCATGTATGAGCACGTCGGTAGCAACATATTATATAAACTTTAAATGTACACCTAGAGAACAGTAGTTGAGTTCTCTTAGGTATTCCATCCACACTTGTAGTGTGAAAAGCCTTTCTCAACCAACTCATCTATTTATAACCCCTCCCATCAAAACCATCAAAACCCCCATCATGCACATGGATCCTGCCCCCTTCTTGTAGGAGAACCTGCACAGTTGAGTTAGCAGATAGTGGGTGTCACCCTACCAGAGAGCAGAGTTCAGTCATCAGCAAACTATCATAGTAATACATATCTATCTAATCAAGGTAGACCTGAAAGCCATGATTTCCCATGCTTGCTAGCTTTTTCGAGCTTGACCTAATACAGGTGTTAGTACAATAATATCAAAAAAAAATTTGACTTACTGTCCTCCATGAGCAATTGTGCGAAGGAGTTTCATGCTCCTGAGTTTCCCAAATTAGTGCCATAAATTCTTTGTCAACCTACTGGGATTGCTGTCCCTTGAATTGGAGCATAACTTTTAAACCCATTTGCATTTCATGAAGGCAGTGTACAAGCTATGACAATGTAAAACTTTATGGGTAATATATTCAGAACAACTTACACAGGTAAGAGCAAATGTGAGACAACCCTCTGGAAGATGATCAGGAAACCTGTCTGGGAAGCAAGATGTGAGGGAGTCAGGTTTTTTACTGTAATAGAAATGTTTGCTGACAGTGGGATGGCAGAAATTATTGGTGTGGCCCTAGGGTAACCATGAGCATACCAAATAATCATGTCAAGAAGGGTTTACATCAGCATCAAGTTGCAAATCCTCATGAAATGAGGCCCCTTAGAGAAGCTTTCTAAAGTTTTTGATGATGATTTCATCATACTGATCAGAGTTGTGACAGAAGTCCAAGGTGGGAAAAATCTCTTTTTTGTAGTAAATATCAATCACTACTTGGGCAATCATCTTCATGTGACCTCAAGTTGCACCCTCCTTAAATACCTAAAGATTAGATTAGTAGATTAATATCACAAAAATAAGACATTATCTTGACTTACTAGCACAGCCATCCCATCTTTGTTTTTCTTGTAGATCCCTACAACAGGGTCAGCTAAGATGGGAAACAGAGAACAACCACTGATGATGATCAAGCTCCACATTCTGGTTCTTTTCAATATAAGCTGTAAAAGCTTCAAGAACCAATTCAATGCATTGCTTCAGGATTTTCTAATTGCACTCTGTTAGGGCGACACTCACTATCTGCTAGCTAGACCATGTGGGTTCTCTCTACAAGAAGGGGGCAGGATTCATGCACATGGTGGGAGAATTGATGGGTTTGATGCATGGGTTATTTCTAGATGAGTTGGCTGAAAAAGGCCTTTTGCACCACTATTGTGGATGGAATACCTAAGAGAACTCAACTACTGTTCTCTAGGTGTATATTTAAAGTTTATATACTATGTTACTATGTTGTTACTGATGTGCATGTACATGTGCATACATATTGAGGTGTGTGAATATAAAATTCTCACGCTAACAAATGTAGCATTCTTGGGCATTTGGTAGTGTAATTTAATATAATAAAATGAAATAAAATAAAATAAAATATTATTAGAGAATGGGACTGTTTTCTAACATCACCCCCCTTTTATGCCTCGACTTCCAGGTGAGAAAATATTGTATCTGTCCCCTCTGTGAAGTTTGGGTAAGGTTAGAAATTCATCCCCTCATACACCATTATAGCAATGCAATGCGGAGCATTTGGATTAAGTTCAAAGAATTGGATGATTGCATTACATGCTCACTTACAATTCTCTTTGGGTTCCCATGACTTATTTTCATCGGTGTAGTTCTTCCACTTGATTGAGAACTCCAATTTATCTTGTCAAAGATGTGAGTCTGAAACCTCTTCCACTACATATTCTGGAGCACCTTCTACCATTATTGGAGGTTGCAGAGTAGTTTGTTGACCAGGAATAGTGGGCAGGCAGTAAGGGTGTAAGTGGGAAACATTAACCTCAGGATCAATCTTGAATGATTGAGGTAATTTTAGAACTACCATATTAAGTGAAATTATTTTAGAAATCGCATATGGCCAACTTGCTTCTCCATAGGTTTTCTTTAAGGTCGTGGAATATTTAGATTCTTGGTACTTAACCATACCAAGTCACCAACTTTGTACTCTGGAGCAATGGCTTGAGTATGATCCATGTGTCACATCATATCATCACATGCTTTTATCAATGCTGCCTCTGCTTCCTCCTGTACCTTTCGCATCTTAGATACAAAGTCTTCTACTGACTGTACCTTGATTTCCCTTTGAGGTTCTATTCCCATTCAGGGATGATTCCCATAATTAGCACAGAAGGGTGACATGTGAGTAGCTGAATGGAATTTATTATTGTGAGAAGATTTGGCAATTGCCAACCATTCAGGCCAGTCAGTTTGTCAGTAGTTGACAAACATGCATAGGTACTGCTCTAACTCCTGATTCATTCTCTCTGTCTGTCCATCAATTTGTGGGTGATATGCCATAGATAACCTGGTTTGAATTCCCAATATGTTGTTTAACTCTTGCATGCATGCAGAAGCAAATTGTGATCCACAATCTGAGATAACCATATCAGGCAATCCATGTAACCACCATATCTGATTTAGATAGAGGCACACTGATAATACTCAACCCTGAAACCCAAACAAAACCTTCTAAATGGCTTTGGATGGTATAACAGGAGTCAGAGGAAGGGTGCAAGTTGGTACCAAATATCACTGCTGATATCCAAACATTGTTTTTAGTGATCCAAATTGATAGGGGATGTTGCAAATAGTCTGTGGGAGCATACAAATTTGTTCGAAAGAGTTCGAAATAAGTTCGAAGATGTGCAAAGTAGTTCGAAGAGGGTTTGAAGAGGTTTGAAGTAGTTTCGAAGAGGGTCGAAGGTGTCAGACTAATGTCAAAAAGCAAATATAGGAAATAAGAAGTGTTTGTTGAGAGGCGATAGGCAATGTGCAATAATTCAAGGAGTGAATACGATAGTTCGAAGAAGTTCATGATATTTTGCAGAACTTAGAGATATGACTCAAGCTAAGACTCAAGAGAATGGCTCTTAAATCAGATGATGAGTGACAGGGTAACTTCTTCTGTGTTCCCTGTTGCTCTTCTTGGGAAAGTCATCAGGAGGAAAGTCCAAGAGAGGAAGGACACCTCAGGTACAAGCTCCGAGGGCACAGCCACTGGCCATGGCAGTGACACCTATCATTAAGGAGTCAGCAGCATCAATGGATGCAATGGATGTTGATCAAGCAGGGAGACGAGCCCCACTTAAATGTTTTAACTGTGGGCAATTAGAGCATATTGCTAGGAATTGTAGGCAGAAAAGGAAGATTAGAGAAGCAACAATCGAGGAAGTGAAGTTGGAGGAAGATAAGCAGAAGAATCTTGTGGAAGAGTCCCAGTAAAGGTTTCCCCATTGGTGACCCAGAATCAATATAATGTATTAGTATCTGAGGAAACCCAGAGTGAACTTGAAAGAGAAATTGAGGAGTACAATCATCATAACTTATGTGACAAAGAGAAATGCCCAGCCTTATTTCTGAAAACCCCTAAATTCTTTATTCACTCAGTGTGGATAGAACCTGAAATCAGCTTGACAGTAGGATTGAAGACAGTGGACACACATGCAGCAATTGATGTGGAGGCATTGCTCAACAGCAGTGCTACTGGATTATTCTTTTATTGATCCTTAATTACCAGAAATGGTAATAGATCTATTGCACACTCTAAGGTCTGGAATGGCTTTCAATTGTATCGACACACTATGACAGATGCTCTGAACCACTATGAATGCCACGAAATTGATTTTGAACACTTTTCGAATAACTTCACATGATTTCAAACAACTTCAAATGACTTTGAACCATTTCATGACAGTTCGAATGCTTTCAAAGAACTTCACATTACTTCTAATGATGTCGGCTGCCATATACCTATTCTAAAAACTTTTTTGATACATGCTGCACAACTGGTGATGATACTCAACCCAGAAACCCAAACAAAACCTACCAATGGCTTCGGATGGTATAACACAGGCCAGAGGAAGGGTGCGAGGTGGTACTAAATATCACCGCTGAGACCAAAACGTAATGTTTAGTAATGCGAAATGGTAAGGGCTGTGGATAAAGGTCTGTATAGGCATACGAAGTTGTTCGAAAGAGTTCGAAAGTAGTTCGAAGGCGTGCGAAGCGGTTCGAATAAGTTCGAAGATGCGTGAAATAGTTCAAATAAGTTCAAAGTGGTTCGAAGTATATCGAACAGCGGGTTTAACGAATGTGAGGTGTTTGTCAAATAGAGACAGGCGATGGGTGATAAAACAGAGAGCGAATCCAATAGTTTCGAGGAAGTTCGCGATATTTCACAGAACTTTTAGAGATACGACACGAGCTAAGACCCAAGAGAACAACTCTTAAGTCTGACGATAATTGTGAGGGTGACTTGTGCTGTTCCCCATTGTTCTATTTTTTCTGTTCTAAGTATCTAACACAAGTCTATATACAAAATGAAGAGATAGTACTAAAAAGGAAATAAGAACAATTGTAAAACATGAGGGAATGTACACAGCAATAAAGGTATTGTAAAACACAAAACAAATGAAAAATGATAATAAGTAAAATGTACATTGTCCCAGTATGGTAATAGATCTTGTTCTATTGCTTTAATATATCAATGAAACACAAAAACGCACTTATCGCATTCTAACTCTCTTGTAATCCCTCCTCGTGTCCGGTAGTGCTTGATATGCGACTAAATAGCTTGTTCCGGATGTGCAGTGTATATCAAAATTGTTTGTGGACAACTATATGGCAGCCGAAGTCATTCGAAGTATTGCGAAGTTGTTCGAAATGTTGCGAAATAGTTCGAAAGCGTTGGAAGTGTCTCAAAGTCATCCGAAATAGTGCGAAATAATGCGAAAATAGTTCGGAGTCGATTTCGTAATGTTCGGAGTGCGTGTCGTAATGTTTCGATACGAGTGGGAATGTTCTCCAGACCTTATAGCGCATAGTGGACCTATCACCGGAATGAGTTATTCTGTCACATATCAAGCACTACCAAACATGAGGAGAGATGACAAAGGATTTAGGACACAATGATAGCACTTAGAGGCTTCAATGATATATTGAAGCAAAAGATAAGTACTTTTACTATATGGGGACACTGTACATTTCAATTATTTATTATTTCTCATTTGTTTTTTTGATTTATGAAGTCCTCATTGCTGCACATATTGCCTCATGTACTACACATGTTAGATTTCCTTTTTAGTACTATCTCTTCAAAAATGTACATAGACTTGTACTAGTTACTTAGAAAAACAGAGAAGAGTTACTCTCTCCACTATCATCAGACTTAAGAGCAGTTCTCTTAAGTCTTAGCTCGTGTCATATCTCTAAAAAGTTCTGTGAAATATTGTGAACTCCTCGAACTTTTTGAACTTTCATATTCGCTCTCAACTCATCACCTATCACCTATCACCACTCGCAAACCACTTCTTATTTGCTATATTTGTTCTTGACATATCTTTCCACCAGTCAAACATCTTCAAACCTCCTCGAACTCATTTCGAACAACTTCGAACCCATTCAAACCTACTTCGAACTACTTTGCACATCTTCGAACCTATTTCAAACCTCATTCAAACAACTTTGTATGCTTTCAAAGACTGTTTGCCACATCCCTTCCCATTTTGCATCACTAAACACAATGTTTTGGTATTAGCGTGATATTTAGTACCAACTCGCACCCTTCCTCTAGCCTGAGTTATACTTCATAAGTCTTTTAACAGATTTTTGCTAGGTTTCCAGGTTGAGTATCATTAATGGTATTAGTATGTGTAAACTGCCACTGAAAGGTCCACTGCACACCATAAGGTCTGGAGAAGAATCTAATCATATCTATACATTATGACATGCCCTCTGAATTGCTATGAACACCATGAAATTGACTTCTAACACTTTTCGAACTATTTCGCATTATTTTGGATGACTTTAAATGACTTCGAACAATTTCATAACACTTCAAACGACTTTGCAGCATTTTGAATGACATTGGCCACTGTATAGTTGTTTAAAAACACTTTTGATACATGCTGCACATCTGGGACAAACCATTTCATTGCATATCAAGCGCCACCAGACACGAGGAGAGACTACAAGAGACTTAGAATATGATAAGTGCAGTTTTATGTTTCATTGATATATTGAAGCAAAAGATAAGTACTTTTACTATATGGGAACACTACACATTTCAATTATTTATCATTTTTCATTTGTTTCATGATCTACAAAGTCCTCATTGTTTGATATATTGCCTCATGTTTTACACATGTTATTATTTCCTTTTTAGTACTATCTCTTCAATTTGTATATAGACTTGTATTAGTTACTTAAAATAAAAAGAAAGCCAATGGGGAACACAGAAGATGTTACCCTCACACCGATCGTCTGACTTAAGAGCTGTTCTCTTGGGTCTTATCTTCGCATCATATCACTAAGTCCTGTGAAATATTGTGAACTTCTTCAAACTTCTGTATTGGTCTCTTCACTCATCATCCATCGCCTATCTCCATTTGAAAAACACATCACATTTGCTAAAACTTGTTCCTCGATATACCTCGAACCTCTTCAAACTTATTCGAACTACTTCACACATCTTCAAACTTATTCGAACTCTTTCACACATATTTGAACCCATTTCGAAGTATTTTGAACACCTTTGTATGCCTATAAAGACTATTTGCCACAGCCCTTACCATTTTGCATTACTAAACACAATGTTTTGGTCTCAGTGGTGATATTTAGTACCAACTTGCACCCTTCCTCTAGCCTGTGTTATACTTCCTAAGCCTTTTAACAGGTTTTTGTTAGGTTTCCAGGTCGAGTATCATCACTGCAACCTATAATAATATACAATATTGACAGCATGATTAATCATGGAGGAACTATTAAGGAGGAGGTGACAATGATACTAAAGTATCAGGATCATCAGGAACGAGCTGTAATTGAGGTGTGTGACCTTGAAAAAACCAATCTAATAATTGGATGTCTGTGGTTACAAAAACATAACCCAGAAATTGAATGGAAAACTTGGAAGGTACACATGACTCATTGGCTTAAAGAATGTAATGTATATGGGAGAAAAGTAAAAAAGGAGAAAAGGAAAGGAAAGAGAAAGAGTGTTCAAGGAAGTATTCTGTTACGATGGAGGAAGTGGAAGATGAGGACATGCCAAATGGGGAACTTCCAATTATGGCCAACAAGGAAGAACAGAAGCAAACATTTAGGGAAATTCATGGAGGACAGTCATGGAATGAATGTGCTGTGAAAGTGGAGAAGCCAATGGAGGAGTGGGTACTGAAAGCATATCATAAATATTTGTCAATCTTTCAGAAGAAGGAATCTGAGCAGATGCCAGTGTGAAAGCCATGGGATCATGCAATTGAGATGAAGCCAGGATTTGTGCTGAAGAAGTCGAAAGTCTATCCATTATCTCTGAAGGAACAAGAAGAAGTGGATGCATTCCTTAATGAACAGTTATGCAAGGGATACATACAACCTTCGAAATCACCACAGACATCACCAATATTGTTTGGACCAAAGAAAGATCAGAGGAAGAGGATGTGTACAGATTATAGGTATCTGAATGAGTGGACAGTGAAGAATGCATACCTTTTGCCATTGATCTCAGAGATAATTGACAAGGTGGGAAAGGCCAAGGTATTTACAAAATTGGATTTATTCTGGGGGTACAATAATGTACAAATAAAGAAAGGAGATGAGTGGAACGCTGCATTTGCCACGTATTGAGGATCCTTTGAGCCACTAGTCATGTTTTTTGGGATGACCAATAGTCCTCTGAATTTCCAAAATATGATGAATGATTTATTTGTTAAATTGGAGAAATGTGTGTTTGGGGCAAGCGAGATTGAATTATTGGGATTAATGATTGGTCCTGATGGAATCAAGATGGATCCTATCAAGGTACAGGCAATTGTTGATTGGCCCATGGCCACCCATATCAAGAAGGTTCAGGCTTTCTTGGGACTCACAGATTATTATCGTTGCTTTGTCTATAATTTTTCCAAAATTGCTGCACCCTTACACAACCTTACGTGAAAAGGAGTAGTGTGGAGATGGGGAGAACAACAGCAGACAGCATTTGAAGAGTTGAAGAGGAAGTTTGTGGAAGAACTACACTGATGAAAATAACTCATGGGAACCTGAAGAGAATTGTAAGTGAGTGGGTAATGCAATCACCCAATTCTTTCAACTTAATCCAAATGCTCCACATCACATTGCTAGAAAGGTGTATGAGGGGATGAATTTCCAGCCTTACCAAAATTTCACTGAGGGGACAGATACAGTATTTTCTTGCCTGGATGTTGAGGCATAAAAGGGGGGTAATGTTGGGAAACAGTCCTATTACATAATAATATTTTACTTTATTTTTATTTTATTTTATTACATCAAATTGCACTACCAAATGCCCAAAAATGCTACATTAGTTAGCATGGGAATTTTATATTCACATGCATCAATATGTATGCACATGTATGCACATGTATGCCAGTTGATGATACTCGACCTGGAAACCTTTCTCATTAGTTTTATGATTTACAAAGCCCTCATTGTTGTATATATTGCCTCATGTACTACACATGTTATATTTCCTTTTTAGTACCATCTCTTCAAAATGTATATAGACTTGTACTAGTTACTTAGAAGAACAGAGAAGAAGTTACCCTCTCCCTTATCGTTCGATTTAAGAGCCATTCTCTTGAGTCTTAACCTCACATCATATCTCTAAGTTCTGCCAAATATTGCAAACTTCTTTGAACTTTCGTATTTGCTCCCCAACTTATCGCACATTGCCCATCGTCTCTTGAAAAACACTTCTCATTTGCCATATTTGCTCCTCGATATACCATGACACCAGTCTGACTCTTTCAAAATTTTTCAAACCCCTTTGAACATCTTTGAACATCCTCAAAACTACTTCGAACTTCTTTGGAGCCCTTCAAACATCTTTCAAATGTCTTTTGAGCCTTTTTGTACACTCCTAAAGATTATTTGTAACACGTCTCACCATTTCATGTGTCTAACCACAACCTTTGGGTGACAGTGGTGATATTTAGTACCAACTCGCACCCTTCCTCTAGCCTGTGTTATACCATCTAAAGCTATTTAGTAGGTTTTGTTTGGGTTTCTGGGTTAAGCATCATCAACGAGCACATTGGTAACAACATTGTACAATATGTGTAACATAGTATATAAACAAATATACACCCAGGGGACCCTAGTTGTGTTCTCTTGGGTATTCCATCCACCCTTGTGGTGTGAAAGGCCTTTCTCAACCAACTCATCTATTAATAACCCTATCCATCAAAACCATCAAAACCCCCATCATGCATGTGGATCCTGCCCCCTTCTTGTAGAGAGAACCTGCACAGTCGAGCTAGCAGATAGTGGGTGTCACCCTAACAGAAGAACACAACTTTCCCAATCAGTGTGTCTTCTCTTACTTGCACATACATCATTGTTTCACCGTGCCACATCCAATTACTCATTCTTTTGCCATGAGCTGGAAGTAACTGTATATATGTAATCTACCTTTTCTTTCATAAGCCAAAGCCAGGCTTTGCCTTACATTGTGACCACCAGTGATCGAGAGGCAGCACTCATCATTAGGACAGCTGCAACCAGACAACTGCTTGGATCTGGTTTAGTCGTGATTTACCTTACTCTATTCAGATGACTATTTTAAGTAGTTACAAGCCAAATTCAGTACTAACTGCACTGTAAGCACATCAATTTTTGCTTCTAGTGCTGGCATGGGAACAGGGTTAGGACTGGGGTTAGAAGTTGAAGATTCAGACATAATGATTTCGAGCTGTGATGAGTCACTTCTTCAACAAATCCAAAAATTGGTCTTTGGGACCTCTCCAAATATCTATGGGTCACATGATCTGATAACTTGGGTATCAAACTCAGCACAACCTGTGACTTGGTAACTCATCAACTGTTTGGCCAGTCAAGCACTTTGGATCAATATCCCTTCCAACAGTGCCTGATCTCAGTATTGGCAGCATCTCAGCCCAGACATGCATGCAGAAATAAAACCAGAGATGATAGAAGACACCATTAGGGAACCTTGGTGCATGGTTTTTAATTTAGCATTAGCTGTCACCTTTTGGTTAGGGTCTCCAAACTGTGCCTCTAGTCTCTCCAGAAATGGCTTGAAGGTTGCAAATGGTTTACATCCATATCCCACAGCAATGTGATTAATAGCCTCATTTCTCCAGAACTGTGCTTTTCTCCCTGAATGTATGAGAGAGCAAACATGATCCTAGACTCAGTTGTACAAAACTCTGGCTTCCTCCCATGAATGTACAAGACTATAGAGCTGATAAATGGTTTTGTATTCTCCATGGTACCATCAAAGATTTGTGGGGGTGCATATGTAGATAAGCACACTTTTCTATTTTCAGATTTTTCTGCCGCCTGCACATCTTCCTGGGACATCCACTCCACCATCTCCTCCATCTCATCATCTTTAAGAAGAACATTGAGAATAAGGAGAAAGACTATGTAAAGAAAGAGATGCATCTAATTGAAAGTGAAGTGCAAGCGAGGTAGGATGTCCAATGTTGGACTGGTTACCCATTGATAATACTCAACCCAAAACCCAAACAAAATCTACTAAATGGCTTTGGATGGTATAACACGAGTCAGGAGAAGGGTGCGAGTTGGTACTAAATATCACTGCTGAGATCAAACGTTGTTGTTTAGTGAGGCGAATTAATGAGGTATGGTGCGAATAGTCTGTGTAGGCATACGAAGGTGTTCAAAAGAGTTCAAAATAGATTCGAAGATGTGCAAAATAGTCCAAAATAGGTTTGAAGAGGTTCAAGGTAAATCGAAGGGCAAGTTTAATGAATGTGAAATGTTTGTCGAATGGCGATAGGTGATGGGTGATAAAACAGAGAGTAAATATGATAGTTTCAAAGAAGTTGACGATATTTTGCAGAACTTAGAGATACGAAGCGAACTAAGACTCAAGAGAACGACTCTTAAATCTGACGATAGTGAGAAGGTAACTGGTTCCCTGTTTTTTTTTTTTTTGTTCTAACTAACTAATACAAGTCTATATACAAAATGAAGAGATAGTACTAAAAAGGAAATAAGAACATATGTAAAACATGAGGCAAATATATCAAACAATGAGGACTTGTAGATCATGAAACAAATGAGAAATAATAAATGATGAAACATATAGTGTTCCCATATAGTAAAAGTACTTCAATATATCAATGAAACACAAAAATGCACTTATCACATTCTAACTCTCTTGTACTCTCTCCTCATGTCCGGTAGTGCTCGATATGTGATGGAATAACTCATTCCAAATGTGCACCATGTATCGAAAGTGTTTCAAAACAACTATACAGCGGCCGATATCGTTCAAAATGCTGCAAAGTCATTCAAAGTGTCATGAAATTGTTTGAAGTCACTCAAAGTATCTTGAAGTCATCCGAAATAGTGGGAAATAGTGCGAAAATGGTTCGAAGTTGATTTCATGGCATTTATAGTACTTTGGAGTGCATGTCGTAATCTGTCGATATGAGTGGAAAGCTTCTCCAGACCTTAGCATGTGCAGTGGACCTATCATCCTCCCCCTTACTGAAATCCTAACTATCCTAGTTAGGCAATCGAAGTCATGTGCAGAATGCATGATCGTGTTGAAAACTTAGCGAGGTTCGTTTGAAGCTTTTTGAGATGTTGAAGTCGATAGGGAGAAGATTCTGTGGAAGAGAAATGGTCATAGGGCATTGTTGAGGGAGTTTGGAGTTGAGATCGAAGTGAGTGAAGAAATACGTGGGCGCATAGAGGCGAAAGCTGTCGAAGCTGTTTCGAAGAATGTCAAGAAAAATGTTTTCGATAAATATAATGAGGTTGAAATGTAAAAAAGAGAAAGGAAATGGGGGACTTTAATCAATGTCAACGGTTCTAATTATGATCATAGTAATCGAGTTGAGGGACTGGTCAAATCGAAATCAGATGCAAAATTGAGGGGGCAAAAACGAAGTCGAGGTGATATTTGTTGGCAATAGATGTCATAAAATTTTCAAGGATAAGGGGTAGATGAAGTTTGAGGTGATTGCTGTAGGTATACAATGGGGATAGAGTTTCGAGCACTATACAGGACTTCAAAGGTGAATGCGAATGTGAATCGAGTGGCGAGGGCAAAGGCGATATTGAAAAAGATGGTAAGATGGAAGAGGGTGCAGATGACAAGATCAAGGACGAAGATACTGGTAGTGGCGAGCAGCAAGTTGAGGTCGAAATAGGCAATGGAGGGGGCAAATGTGATGAGGATATTGGAGGCGAGATTGAGTTCAAAAATGACAAAGATGTGACTATTGAAGTGGATAGTGCTGGAGCTACCAAAGGTGAAGACGATGGAATTGGAATGGACGTGGGCGATGAAGCTGGGACGATGCGATGAAGACCAGGAGGTGCGACATGACAATTTCAAAGTGTGACATTTTCTTGTTTGAGCACAAGCTGTTTTTCGAGGGCTAGTTCCTGTTTGAGTGCCACAATACAAGCTTCCAATATGAAGTTTGATGCGAAATTTTCAAGGATGTGCGAAACATCTTTGGAATTGATCGATGTGCTAGACTGCGATATATTTGAGGTCGAAATCAATTGCTGAGGCATAGAATACGAGTTCGAGGATGCTATAGCAAATTTTGCAGCATCATAGATGTCATTCAGCATGTATGGGTTGTCAGAATAGTGATCAGGAAACTTCACTTCAAGGCGATCTGCAATTCTAGTCCATAAGTTCATTCGAAAGCCTTGAAGAAAAGCTTGACTTTGTTTGGATTCTGAGAGTCTACGTTTAGACCAAAGGAAGCTTGTGATCTTGTAGAATGACCTGTAATAAGCTCCTAAATCATTTTCGTCAAAAATACCAGTGCGAAGTTGTTTGTTAACGAGTGAATCTATGTCCGAAATGCTGTATTTTCATTTGTCTTCTATTTTAAGATAGAACTTGAATACTGCGATGTGAAATTCATCAAATGATGTGCTGGGTTCGTACTCTGGAAGCGATTCCCAGAGATCATAAGAGTCAAAGTTGATGTATCTGCAAGCATGTCTCTTCTTTAGGTCGTGATCTGTGACACCGCAAGTTATAAACAAAAATTTGAGATCTTCAAAGTAATTTTGCAGTTCTTTAGGTCATCTCAAATCAAATTTCGGAGATGTAGAATAACTGGGAGCTGGCATAAAAGATGTCGACATGTTCGAGGTGGATTTCAGAGGTCGCAAGGTCAAAATTCGTGTGATGTCATGTTTCGTATGTTTCGAAGTCGAGGGTGGTAGTGATGTTGTAAGCACAAAGGGCGAAAGAGTGCTAAATAATAGTATCGAGGGGTGAGATGCTATATCAAAATCTCCTGGTTGTTCAGGAGGATTGGAGGCAAAATGAGTTCAATGCAAAGTCGAGATCATTGAGCCCCCTTTATGTGAAATGAGCAGTAGAAAGAGTGGAGGTTCAACAATGAAATAATCTAGAAACCCCTCACGGTGGACTCCAAAATAATAATACTCAACCCAGAAACCCAAACAAAACCTACTAAATGGCTTCGGATGGTATAACATGAGTACCGTGTATCAAAAGTGTTTCAAAACAACTATACAGCAGCCGATATCATTCAAAATGCTGCAAAGTTATTCAAAGTGTCACGAAATTGTTCGAAGTTGCTCGAAGTGTCTTGAAGTCATCCAAAATAGTGCAAAATAGTGCAAAAATAGTTCAAAGTTGATTTTGTGGCATTCATAGTACTTTGGAGTGTGTGTCATAATGTGGCAATATGAGTGGAAAGCTTCTCCAGACCTTAGCATGCGCAGTGGACTTATCACCATACAAGTGTTTATTGTGATGTGTTGTGCAGTGCCATTGGCATCGGGTCGATAAGTTTCTATCAAAGTTGTTGATGTCAATCACAGTGGTTCATTGTCAGTCATTGACCACATGTACAGGCAGAGTTCAGATAAAACTTTGTGAGACCCTCAACCCACTATTGAGTCATCATGAACTCATCGTTGACTAATCTGTGTCATCCCTCAGATACGTGCTTCAGTTCCGATATCATCCTGTTGGTCATACATGAGTGAGATTTTGTCGAACAACTTGCACTAAGAAACCTTGTTTTCTCAGCAGTTTATTATTTCATCTTCACTGTTATTTTTTTTTTCATGGCCATCCTATGGGGGTTTTATTTGTCTCAGATGAGCTGGGGTGTATTTGGGCACCATAACATGTTCAATAAATGGTGGTATCTCAGACAAGAGAGAGTCAGTAAGTCATAAATGAGCTTTGTGTCCTGCATACCGACAATTTGTTAAGTTATCTACCAGCTGTGTTTTAGTGCATCACTGGCAGAATAATCTACTTATAAGTGTTTCTCTTGATCCTCACAGCTTGCAATGCTCATCTGCCTGGCAGCAGATGTATGATAATATCTTCCCTCTTTTCTCACCATTTTCTCTGACCCCCCTCTCGCCAGTGCACTGCTACGTACTCTCTGTCCAAGTATGAAACTCACCAAACCAATATAGAGGCATGGAGCAGGTACACTACACATGTGCACAACAACAGCCTCATCACATCACAATACCTAACAATTGTCTTCTGCATATTAGTCACTGTTCTTTCTGACACTGACTTCTTTTTCTTGCTCTTCTGGCCTGCGTGGACATACCCCAGGTGGTATAACAATGCTAGGCAACTATTGGCCATGGTAGCTACAGCAGGGGTGGGAACTGCTGCCTTGATGAATAAGGTATGTCCTTTATCACATTAGCAATTCTCCTGTTCACTGAAGGCTGACCGAGTTGTGCAGATTGTTATTTGTACAGGAGCAGAGTATATCACTGGTTAGGGTTATGTACATGTCATCAACAATGTCCCAACTCAGAAGTAAAATTTGTAGTGAGTACTGTTTGATCTGTGTATGTTTCTCGAAACATGTTTGTTGTTGATGTTCTGGACTCACAAGTGAAATTTTGTCATAATTATGGTATGTTCTATACAAGTTGTTATTGTATTGGCTGTATATGTTTTTTGAAATGTGTTTGCCAATGACTTTCTGGAGGCATGAGTACTTTTGTCATGAGTGTGGTATGTCCTGTATATTTCTTCATAGATGTTCTGAACTCATAAATAACATTTTGTAGAGAGTACAGTACATCCCTGTACATATCATTGTAGGCTTTCCAGACTCATGAATCAGATTTTGTAGTGAGTATAACACAAATCAGATTCAATAAAATTGCTGTATATTATGATGGCCTAAAGATGAGGCAAAAAGAAGGGATGCACGACATGCAGAGATTCAGTGATGGCATGCTTCAGACACATGAGACAGAGGTAGCAGGTCCATACAATGTCGGGAGTTTAAGAAAAGAACAAATGTCGAAGGGGAATGGGCCTTGCCCAAAGTGAGATAGAAGTAGGGTATAAGGAATATTGGAGACCAAGAAAATGGGAGAATGTCAACCAGGAACACAAGGGCATTCGTATTGGGGACTGCTCCACAACAGAACTCATTGCCAATGTTGATGAAGACAAAGTCCTGCATAGAACTACTTTTATGCAGGATAAATATGTTCATCAATAGGCAAGGGTAATTGAAAAAAGCCAGAGAGTTAAGCACTGTTCATCTTTGACCAACACACATGAGAGTTGATAGATCACTTCCATGCAGAAACATGGACATGTTAATATTGGGGACTACTCCCCAACAGAATTTGTCATGGACACTCATGAAGGACAAATATCATGCACAGAATGGCCTGCATGGAACTACTTCCATGCAGGATCGATTGATGAATGATCACATGTGATTGACAAATGATTGACAAATGATCACACATGATTGACAAACAATTGATGAACGATGCATATGGAAATAAAAACCCACAACTCCGGAGAACCCAGAATCTTGGGAACTATGGTTCTCCCCTTGGCCATCCAGATCATCTATATCCATCTCCCCTATTATCAATTTGTAATCAATCTGCACATCTGGTTTTATAGGAAGTGTATACCTTGAACTTCAGCATGTTTTGGGTTGATTACTGAAATGTCACAAGTTGCGACACATGACAGTCCAACATTCAACTATGCCATCACCATTGAGAAACGATACGAGAACCAGGAAAAAGAGGACTGGTTGGCTAATATGCCCTCACATCTGCAATGAATCCATATGCACCTCCAGAGGGTTTGGGATATTTTGGCCAAAGGAAGGGAACTCTCTCGGTCATTACATGAAGACAATCAAACATCCAGATTGCACACCCTCATGTCCCACCTTCCAAAACCCCCGTTTGCATGAAAGGGTCCCTACACAACAAGAGATAAACAAAAATCTTCTTCTAATACTGGAAAAATACAGGGCTTCTCATCGTCATCTTGTGATCGACGTGGATGCAGTCTCTCTGCATGTTCCATCTTCCTAACCATCCAATCAGTGATCCATCCTTCTATTCCATGCATTTGTTTTATGATCCATCTGCCCAGGAGAATCTGGGTGATAGTTCCGATGACCCCCTTGCCTCACACATGGAGGCTCTCTATGTTGACGACACTGATGTTCCTCCAGTTATTTTGGAATGGAGCAATGCCACATTCAAAATAGTATATGTTCCTGATCCTACACGATACTTGAAATGAGTTGCCATGGAGGGTGGCATTTCCTGGATCAAGGGCGTCCTTGCCTCAGAAGAAGTCGACATGCTAAGTGACTTTTTTCCAAAGCCATTCATGTAGTCAGTCAAAGGAAGAGGCCTAAAACACCTGTTTCATTCAATGTCCTTATACAAGAATGGGTAAGCCAGTCACCTACTCTCATAAAAATGCTATATTTACCAAACCCTGCCATTTTTGAGCTCTATGTTTTTATTTTCATGCGAAGAATGATGCACATGGACACCACCCTCTTATTCCAGATACGATTTATAGAATGGGATCAGTTTTTGGATCAATAGATAAATTGTATGGAACCTACACAGCAAATCAGAGAGATGTTTTAGACCTGTGATTGTTTTGTGGGGGGAATGGACCTAACCCTCAATTATATGTGAGCATTTGGAACCTTTTCTCTCTTTTGCCTCCATTTATCACATCCTGAAGAAATGAGAGGTATGGAGTAAAGGCGGAAGATGCGGACTAGTACTTCAATCATATGGGGTCACTTGAAAATATGGTGACTTCTTGGCCACCAAGGGTTCAGATGAAGGAGCTCTGCAATAAAGTCAATCTCACCAAACGATTTGACCAGATATCTGAGGTTATGAACACTGGAAGGCCCAAAATGATGAAATTGCAAAGAGGTCAACCATTACCAGAGGGGATGGTATTGAAGAGGACCTACAGTGATTGTGGAATACATGTGTTTATTCCCAATGAAGTTGGAACTGTGCCATGGGATAGGCTTGATAAAGGGCCCCCAGGTTCATCATGGATTTCCCAAGAGTATACTGTCCATCTTAGGAATTAGGAGAATGGAGAGCCATCATAGTGGATGGAAAGTTACTGTACATTGATGATACCCAACCTGGAAACCTAGCAAAAACCTGTTAAAAGGCTTATGAAGTATAACTCATGCTAGAGGAAGGATGTGAGTCGGTACTAAATATCACTGCTAATACCAGAACATTGTTTTTAGTAATGCAAATGGTAAAGGATGTGACAAATAATCTTTAAAAGCATACAAAGATGTTCAAAAAAGTTTGAAATTGGTTTGAAGACATGCAAAGTAGTTCGAAATAGGTTCAAATGGGTTCGAAGTTGTTCAGGTGAGTTCGAGGAGGTTTGAAGGTGTTCGACTTGTGTCAAGATATGTTCGACAAATGAATATAGCAATTAAGAAGTGGGTTTTGAGTGGCAATAGGCGATGATGAGTTGAGAACAAATACAAAAGTTTGAGGAAGTTCACGATATTTTGCAGAACTTCAGAGATATGACACAAGGTAAGACTCAAGAGAACTGCTCTTAAATCTGACTGTAGTGGAGAGGGTAACTGATTCTCTGTTTTTCTAAGTAACTAGTACAAGTTTATATACATTTTTGAAGAGATAGTACTGAAAAGGGAAGTAAAACATGTGTAAAACATGAGGCAATATATCATACAATGAGGACTTTGTAGATCATAAAATAAATGAGAAATGATAAATAATTGAAACATATGTGTCTCCATATGGTAAAAGTACTTATCTTGTGCTTCAATATATCATCAAAACATAAAAATGCTATTATTGCATTCTAATTCTCTTGTAGTCTCTCCTCATGTCTGGTAGTGCTTGATATGTGATGAAATAACTTGTTCCGGTTGTGCAGCATGTATCAAAAGTGTCTCAAGACAGCTATACGGTGGCCAATATTGTTCAAAATACTATGAAGTTGTTCAAAGTGTCACAAAATCTTTCGAAGTCATTCAAAGTAGTGCAAAATAAGTCGAAAAGAATTCAAAGTTGATTTCATAGTGTTCATAGCGGTTCGGAGGGTCTGTCGTAGTGTGTCAATACAGTTGTAAATTTTTTCCAGAACTTAGAGTGTGCAGTGGACCTATCAATGTGGTTCACATTGTCTGCAGCCCATCAAAAGCATTATGGAAGTGGTCAAAGGTGGATAGATATTATTCACTAGATGAAATAAGGTGTGTTTTAAGCACAGTTTTACAGGAAACACCATTTAAACCTCAATTTTGACAGTGAAATGCATAAGAAAGAAGCTCTTACTCCAGTGGATAGCATTTTAAACCCAGATTCCAACATGTTTGAATACCGAAAAAATCCAAGAAAGAGTTTACAGACTTTGTACTGGAAATGTATAGGTGATTGTTGGCTATGGAGGTCAAGACCATTGGCTCCAGATCTACTTTGTCCTTTTTTTGCAGGATGGACATTGGGATATTTGTAGACGCCAGTGGAAGAGCCTCAGACTTTGTAAATGAGGTCGAGAGAACTCTCACCACCACACTTTGGGTCAAGGATAGGGACATTCCCATCAACAGTCTTTTCTGGATGATCGGACAAGCATTTCACAGTTGGATCCACTGCATGAATCAGTATTTAATGTAGATTGGATAGCACATACTATACTATTTGAATCTATCCAGCTATAAGTATTTAGCACCATCCTTGTCTCTCATCTCTATACTATTTCAATTTATTCAGTTATATGTATTTAGCAACATCCTCGTCCCTCATCTCTGACATGTATCCTCACCAATCTGTGCAATGCATCACCTCCACCAATGATAATGTGGAGGGTTTCACAAAGTGATGGCTTACTAATTAATCACAATCCTGCATCTCGAACTCGATGATGAGATGGTGCGGGAGTGGGTGGCATGGCAGTCGGGGAGCATTGGCAATGCATGGACACAAACCAGCAGCAACAAGATAATGTGGGAATTGAACAAACTATTCCTTGGCAAGAGTACTTGAGACCAGGCCATGAATCTGTCTTCATCTCTGACAAACCATTTTATCCAGTGCAGGAGAAAATCTGTAAATAAATTCTAAAGGGAGACAGATCTCTACATAAAGCTTGAGCATGGAGATGTGCAGAGAGGTGTCACATGAGACCTGCATTCTTGATGGGTGTGCCAGTGGCCACTCTGAAGCCATCCTTTCTCCAGGTTGGGACTACAGTGCAGCATTCCATAGTTAGAATAAACAAATCAATATATTATAGCTATGCTTAGCATTGACAACCATTGTGAAAGGTCAAAAAATTGTTTGCAGCACTGATTGCCCACTGAATCTGATGCAGTCATCCTCCACCTTTCTGTGATCCAGTCAAGCCTATCAACCAGATGCACTACAAAGCATAGATTTTGTACTGGTCCACAGTGGTACTTGAGAACAATCCTTCCTCTCTTATCCTGTTACAGTGTTTGAGAACACCCTTCCTCCCTTATCCTGCATCAGTCTTGGGTGAACCCTTAAAGTTGATACCAAGGAGCTAACTCCTGGAATCAATATGCAGGGCTGAAATGAGTGTAAACCTTGAAAGAGAGGCTATCAGGTAGTGAGAATAAGTAGTTATAAGGTCTCCAGAACACTCACTTGAGTTGGATTGTCATGCATGATGGTTGGTAAAGTAATCTTGATTGTGACAAGTGTGACAGTAGCACATGATCGAGAACTTGAAACATTTAATTTTTGATCTATGGCAGTGCTCAAAATTTACTCAAGCAAGTCACCTTTAAGACAACTTGAAGATTAGATGACAAGGAAGTGTAGGACTGGAGCAGAGTTAGCTCCTCTCAAGAACCAGGGTTATTGAGGAGTCAGCTCCCCAGTAATTCTTTGATTGGATGCAAAATAACAGGTGGTGAAGATCTCATGATTGAGTAGAAGGCTAGCAGATCAGATCCATGGCAACACATTGATGACGAGGATACTGTCATCTGCTATGTGAATGTGGGTCTTCTTCGATAAATGAAAGTGAGAGCCACAGCTGCATAGGTGCTGGTCATAGGTTGGTGTGTTTGATCCTTAAGCATGACCAAATACTTCTAATTGATCAGTGGCTATGTACTCAATCATCTTTCCAATTGAGCACACAGCCACTGATTAATCTATTACTTCAACACCCATGTCTCTTCCTCTTCAATGGCACATGTGATCCCTCCCATCAAGAGACCTGCATGGAAGTAGTTCCATGCATGTCCTCCATTGGCATCTGCAATTATAATGACATGTTCTATTGGAGAGTAGTCCCCATTATGAACGTGTTCTGTGTTCCTGGCTATTCCCGATCCTCTCGATTTTCAGGACTCCTTATATAGTGCTTCTCTCCCACCTCCAGCATGATCCGTCTCTCTTGCTCATCTGTGTTTTTTTTTTCTTGAAGTTTCAAGCATTGTGCAGCTCTGAGATCTCCTTTTTGTTTACCAGAATTGCCATACAGCTGCAAGTTGCGTCCCTCTATCTCTGGGTCCTCTGCTGGACATCCATGATTTTTTGCTCAATTTGTTTATTGGAATCTCTATACCTCTGCATATTGCCTAGTCCTATCTCTTCATCATACTGGGAGGCAGTTTGAATCTACTTTGCTTAACTTATCTTTAATTTATCTCATTCCTATCCTGTCTAACCATCAAAGATGAACAGAAAATGGTATTGAAATATCAAATTCATTAGATATGATATCACTGCAGGTACTCACTGTAGATATATAAGTTGCTATCTGTCATGTTCCTTAGGTTGGAAGCATAGAGTACAGACAACTTTGTGGTCCCTCACAGAAATTACAATATGTAGCAATCTGATTTTCTCCCTCCCATCATGCTTCCATATCGTGGTGCAATAGATGGGTTCTGCACAGCAGTAAATCTTTGGGATTTTTAATACTGTCAGGTGCAATGATGAGTTCTATTTGGAAGTCATCTCCTGTATAAATGAGCTTCATTGGTAATTTTTCTGGCAAGCCCTTGCCATTAATTTTTATCGATGATGAAAGACTTGCAAACCTCATCTTCATTTCCAATGACCTTCAATCATAACCACTCCCAACCACTCCCAACCTTCATCTTTAACCACCCTTGGCATTCATCTTCAACCACTCTCAACTTTCATCTTTAACTGTAACCTTGACTTTAGTACTCAAGAACCCTGTATAATCGATAGGTGCTGGGTTGGTAGTTGATCTGGGGATGTGAGTTGTGGTAGGTAGAGATGGGAATAGGGGGCATACCTGGCAGTCTTAAGGTCTCTGAACACTCCTTAATGGTCGCCTATGCCCAAATGAAAGCCTCGCATTCCATTTGGATGAAGAGGAGGGGTGGCATTGTATTGCCTGCATTGTTGGGTGTTGTCCAGCTGAAAACACTGTAGCAGTGTAACCTAGGGATAAGAACATTTTTCTAGTTATTGTTAAAGTCAAAAGTTCCTATATTGATCGAAGTTCATAAGCGTCAATATTAATCAAGATGAATCAAAAGGTCACTGAAGCTCATAAGCGACAGTCATGAGGATGACTTATTCAGAGTTCGTTAGGAATGTAGAATTGACCAGCTCAAGCTGAGCTTGACTGGTCCTCGCATTGTGGCTTAAATAGTACATGTCGCAATGTAAGTGTAGCGAGAACAATAAGAGAGTTCGAACAATAGTAAAGACAATAGAAATGGTATCTGAACTATAAGGTGGGAGCATCTGCAGGTAACTACAATAACGCTGATCGTGAAGGCATAAGATAGTGGCGCGTGGTGCAGAACGATAAGAGCAACACAATAAGAGTGAAGAACAATAGCGCATGATATGCTTGAGTAGAGACAATAGGGACAATAAGAAATGATGACATAATGAAAGAAAAATGATTTCCCGCTCCTCCTATCTTCCCATAACAGTTATAGTTGAAGAGAAAGAAACAAAAAACTTACTCAGACTAAACATTTCCACAGTGGAAGCAAGGTGGAAGTTGTCTAGTGACTGATGAGAATCCAAGTTATGATCCAATAAAGGAGACTATTAGTAGAGGAATTACATAGGAAACCTGTTGAAAGATTCCTTACTATGTAGAGCAAGTATGGTAGAGAGTAATAACAGAATATGATTATCAGCAACCATCAATCATCGATTATTGTTGTGACATTGTCAGTCTTATTCCCATGGTCTCAACACTTCTGTTCTTGCATATTTCAAAACTCTTGCTGTTGCTGGTTGCTCAGATTTCTGGTCTTGGTGCTCTTCACTCATGTTTCCAAATTCTTGATGTTGCTCATTGCCATGTCCTCCAGAATCCAGATTCCAATAGCCAATGCATATTAATGCTACAAATTTACATATCTAGGCATAGGAAGTACTGAGTCCCCTGCCATAACTTGTGTGTAATGCCCAATCCTTTGGCTTTCCTTGCAACCGTTTGAGGCTTTCTTCAGGGAAGAAAAAACATTGCCTATCCTTCCTGGTGTAAGCTTGTCACCTTTATTCATAGGCAAGGGTTCCCATCTAGCAACTGCATGATAAATTTTGGAGGAGAAAAACAAGCATATATCCCCTGGCTTGTAGCTGGAAATTATATATATGTCAGTGGCAGAGAAAATTGAAATCCTAGAATGATGTACAAAAGCTTGGCCTTCAGCTGTGGAATCAGCATCTCACCTCCAGAGAAGTAACCAAGAGGGAATGAGGCCATTGGGCCACCATCATGTAAATCCTTATGAAGGCTCACTTGAAGCTTGTATACGATGGCCCTCCCCAGCCATGGTCCAGTGTCACCCCTTGTACAGACTCCTGCATTGAATGCAGCCTTATACTTGTGGTAACACTCTGGCATGAGAACTTCAAACATAACGGCCAGCCATTTGGCCACCATCTCCATAGCCTCATAGTAGGCAAGAATTGCACTGAGGCCAATACCACTCCTTGTCCACTCCCTGGATAAGTATAAGCCCTATCAAAATGTGACCAAAGAACAACTGTAGTGTGAAATACAAAACTTACCTTATTTTCTTGCGCTGCTGGATTCATCCACTAACGAGGTGATTGACACCCACGTGCTTACCCTCAAAAGCAACAGCGCTTCCGTTGTCCACATATAAATCCCCTGTACCCACCTCATATCAGTAGGGCATGAATCTGGGGTCATGACTCCCATCACTATGATACTGGTGCTGATGATCAGAAGGTGGACAGACAGGCTGCAAGGCAGAGCAGAGAGTTTGAGTACTCTCATGACAACGTGCTATCTCATCACACTGTAGAATAAAAAATAAGGAATCTTCCACAAAAAATAAAATAATTCACATTTAAATCTTCACGAACCAGGTGTTTGCCAGCTTTCAACCCTTTATTGAGATCAGCTTGGGTTCTACCATTGTACTGCTAGTCCAGGGGTTTAGGCTGGGGGGGACAGTTTGAGATTGAATTGATAAAATATCACAAATATTTACTTACGCCCTTCGACTTTGCATCAGTCCATCTGTTGGAAAGATAGAATGCCAAGAAGGTGCCAGATAGAGTTTGCCACTGCCCTGAAAAGACTTGTGCAGGCTGGTTCAGTCCAAGTTCCATATTGCAGATCTCTTGTTGTTCTTTGAGATCCTTGATGCTGGTTGTGAGGCAGTCCAAATCCACATAGCTATTTTTGCAACTCACATTTTAAGAGATGTCATCTTATCAAGTATCTCTCTATTCCTACTCTCACATGCCTGCTTCTTGGCCTGATTTTTTACAGACTCATCCTTCTCAATAACCCAGCAGTATGTTATAGAATTCAAGTTGGGACCATGCAGATGGACAATGATAATTGTGTTTGTATGGGGCTCATAACAAATACGTAAAGAGTTGTGAATAAACAAACTACTGTAGATCTAACAACTTGGAAATACCTGGAGTCATACTGATGGTGCCTAAAAATAGTCCAATACAGTAGGGGCTGCATTGGGGGAAATGTCAAGATGTGATTTTAATTCATGAGTTCTGAACAGTAACACATTTTACAGTCTTTTTGGATGACATTGGCAGCTTCACACAAAGAAATGGTGCAAGTAGAACTTGAAGGTGCCAAACATCTTGTACTATTGGCCAAACAACAGTCTGTGACCAAATAAATACAACAGTTATCACTGTGTGCATATTGGGTAGGGCTGTTTTGATTTCTCCATGCATTTTTGCATACATTTTCAATGGTCAGAGATTGTGTTAGTACACATGCTCCCATTTTGGATCTTTCACACAGGTCACTCCTTTGCACTTGGACCTTGGCAATATCCAATAACCCTTTTTCCCAAAACAAATTTGACAGGCAGCTGCCAAGATATTCCCAAAGTGCTCTACATAACATAACATAAGACATATCATGGTCTGCTAGAAACACATCAGAAGAGAAATGAAATTGATTCAGTATGCAACAGGAGTAACCTGAAGAGTGTCAGTACAGCATCTCCCTATGATGAGGGGATACCAACATAGTAGTTAATTGTGGAGCCATACACAAAAGAGATTTTTTGATGGTTTTGATGTGATGGGTTAAAGATAGATCAGTTGGCTAAAAAAGGTGTTTTGCACTACAAATGTGGATGGAATACCTAAGAGAACTCAACTGAGGTCTCCTGGTATATATTTTAAGGTTATATACTATGTTACACATATTGTACATGTTGCTACCAATGCGCGCAAACATGCATGTACATATTGATGCGTGTAAATACAAAATTCCCATGCTAACAAATAAAGTGTTTATAGGCATTTCATAGCGTATTTTGATGTAATAAAATAAAATAAAATAAAATAAAAATAAAAATAAAAATAAAAATAAAAATAAGATATTATTATGTAATAGGCATGCTAGGAGACTGTTTCCTAACACCCTTCGACAGATCTTCTACATTGCAAAGGAAAACAGGCTAACATTGCAATTTATGCGTCAGGCTAATGATATATAGTATGGCTATGACACCCTCATCCTGTACTATTTTCAAAACTGCTATCTTGCTTCATTGGTTTCCATCCTATTAAATGGATGCATTGTGCTGTATAACTCTCAAGTCAGTATATTTTATTTCCTGTACATTATTTACATTATTGCAGGTTCTCCACAACTATTATATCATATGGCCTTGCTTCAAAAGAAATAATTACAGACTGAAAAATAAGGCCTATGAAGTGAGGACTCGTTCAGTCGTTCATGCCAGGCGTAGCCATGGCCCAACCGGACAAGTAGAATAAAAAACCCTGGATGGCCGACATGCCTGTTCCCACAAGTGTCGGATCGGATGTTAATTTCGCTTACAGGAGGTGAATAAACTTTAATCTGTTGAACGGGTCTATGTACCCCCCCTTCATAGATTTTATACATGTTAATAATCCATTTTTGGAAGTCATTGAGCCAAACTATACCAAAACAAATACCACTCCCACTCCACGGCGGTGCCATTACAACTGCCACGCGACATTGCATCAGGACCCTGGATTAGCCCTACAGGCTTGATCCCGAAAAATCAAAAGTTCGAGTTTTCTGTCCAGACACTTTTGGTCGATTCCTGTCCGGATTTCACCTAGCCTTCCTTCCTTTTTCGGCTGCACACCTTCCTAAAAAAAAACTTTTGGCAACAATTTTCGCTCGAATGCATAGCGAATCGCATATTTTGACATCAATCTAACGACTTTAGGAAGGGCCGGGGTAAATTTCCATAAAACTTTTGTCCAACCCTTCATATCTTGTCTGGATTGGACCTAGGTTCTGGCTCCCTGGCTCCAATTTTTGTCCGGACACCCACCAAGCTAAGATCTAGCCATTTGGCCTCAAATGTCCAAAACCTGTCCGGATTTGGATCAAGACTCGGTAGGGTTAATCCGGGGTCCCATTGCGCCTCGACGTATCCTTTATTATCAATCTATAGAATGAGATGGACCACCGGCACCTATGCCCATATTCTTCCCCCAACACTTACCCATCTGTTTGTCGTGCCTGTTCATCATTACTTGCATCATGAATCATGATAAACAAGGCTGAATGGGCATGAACAAGCTTGGGCCATGGTACATAGTAACACATCCATCCTCATTCTTAGAAGGAAACACAACAGTACTATATTGTACAAATTGTTCCATAGGTTTGAATATTTGAATTATAAGTATAAGTGTGTTACGGTTGAGATTATCTGCATAACTCTTTGTGGCACCTGTCGAACAAGCTTTGGGGGCCGTAATATTATTAATCTAATCCTACGGAGTCACCCACTCTGTTAGGTTAACATCGATGACTCAAAAATAAAATACAGAATTCGTGCTTCCTCCAGGCTAAGGGAAAAAATTACGTGCAAGCTATGTGGCGATTTGCTTGATCCAAGTATCAACTTTCTCCTCCACGCGTCTCTGCTCCGTCGCCTCAGCCTTCGCCCTCGCCTCTCTCAACATAGCCTGCAGCTTGTGTCGTGGCACCATGATATATGGCAGAGTCATGAGCATGTCGAGTGTGTCAGGGCCAGTGCGAGCTTCATAGCGCGCCTTACGATCCTGGGTTTGGTTCTGTGTCCTCTGCGCGGTGGCGGCTCTTTGGTCCGTGATCACCTTGTAATCTGCGTGTGCCGTGGTCATGACGTCAGCGGGGTAGAAAGTGTCTTTCCAAGTCGCAACAACTTCATCTTTCAGTGTCTGAGTGCAGAAATGGTGAAGTACAGCGCCGGCGTAGACAGCGTCGAAGAGGATGGGAGGGGGGCAATCAGGAGTATCAGAAAGCCGGATTGGAGAACCTGAAGGGGGTGCGCCGAGACCGCCGAGCGACGCTAGGTCGTCAAGCTGGAAAAGGTGTGCTGTACACCTTGTCTCTGCTGGCGGTGCGGTGGGGTTGATGTCCGCCGTGTTCATGGCAAAGTTGGGTGTCTGCTCATCGGCGCCGTCAGATCTGGAGGTACATATCACACTAGTGGCACACACCATTAAGAATGCAACGTCTTTACCCAACACGGTGTGAGTTAGCGTATTGAGAAACAGGCCGTTCCGGACGCTGTCAATGTCCTGTATAATGTCGCCGCCGGTGCGGTCACGACTACGGCGTTGAGTATAAGTCGTAATGTACTGCAGATGGTGAGTGAAGACAGACTGACAGCAAGTGTAGCATACCGTATCGCCCTTGCTGTGGGCCAGAAGATGTGCGGCGTTGCAAAACAATGCTCGCATGCCAGTCAAGACGCACGTCTGTCCATCCCGCTCTGCAACTTCGTTTCTGAATTCAGCCCGTCGAGTGGTGGCACAAGTAGAAGTGACGTGTGTGCGTCCAATGTTAGGATCGACCGGGAACATCCTTCGCCGCTCCTCGTCGCTGGTGTGATAGTAGAGAACGGTGGACTCGGTGGGCCGGCATTGTAGTTTACAGCATCGGGCAAGTCAGGACTGGTCGAAAGGTCGCCTTCTGCTCCAACAACGACTCCGATGGCGTAGCGGATCCATTTGTACGGGTTTTGCGAGAACTGGAGTGCATTGAAGGTCTCTATTGGGAGGGTGAGGCAATGGACCCAACGCCAATTGGAAGGATCAACATTGAGGTCGGGGCCAAGCGCTACGGCACGAGGGAACGATGCATAGACTTGGATCTCAGGGACAGCAGTCGAGGCCATGATGAAGGTGTGAGGAGGTGTGACCGATTTTGGGACCAATTCGTGATGTCATTGACCCTAACCCCGATATATCGCCCAAACATTCCCACAAAGTTAAGTAGACCACTACCCATCTTCTCGTCACTGCCTCGCTCCTCTTCTCTTACGTCCTCTTCCGCGCATGCTATGTCTCCTCTCAGCGCAATCCCCTGGTATGTGGGCATCTCCGAGTTTTGGATCACAACACTCGTCCTACGCCTCCACCACTGCAAGGTTACTATTCAACAACTCTTCGATACCTATGGTCCTTAGGCCCAAAAAAAGGTCGTCTTTCGCAATCTCTCTATCATGCATAACGTCTATACCGTATGCAAGTTCGATAAAACCACATATTACAAGGGTCTTCAAACGTGCCTGTCATTCTATCTGTTTTCAACACGGCACAACACATGATGCCGTTTGGGACTGGTACTAGGATTGTGGAGGCCAGAACTTTACGCTTGCGATGTTACGAGTCGTGATCACGGCAATTGTGAGGAACATGGACATCGTTGCACCGAGGATAGCTTTGTGTGTTGTCACGTTGGCGTCTGTCATTGGCTAACATTGTATTTCCAGGTTATCTTCCCTGCTGTGATGGAGTGCAAACTAAACTTTATCCCTCGTCAAAAATAGTTGCGTTACCTATCCTTCGCGGCGTCGTGTTATCTATGTTCTTCAGTCATGTTTATCTCCTGTCGGTCACATTCTTTCTTTGTTTTCCTGATATTCTATCGACGGTCTTTCACTACGAGTGAACCACGTTCCATTATCTCCACGGATCCGATCACCACACGTAACATACCCACCAGGCTTAGTTTACAGCAATGTGAAGCTACCTTTAACCTATATCCATATCTACTGAGTGTAAATTTCAATGGATACTGGGTACTACTGGCTTCGAATTCTCTACGGAATACTGCATGTTACAGCCGTTCCAGAAAACCTTGACACTGAATTATTTTGTTCGCATGTTGATAAATTGCTAATATAATATATGAGTGATATATGAGCTTATGTCAGCTTATGTGAGCCAATCTTGCTGTGCTTTGATGATCATGAAGCAATCGATAAGATCCTTGGTAGGTCCAACAGTGCTGTGGCTCACGACTTGTGCTTCCAACGACTTAGGAATGGTCTTCCACCACATCAGTGCATACCTCAAGGAATGGGCACTATGGCTGCTGGAGCATGACTACATTCCAGAAGATGTCTGTGAGACTCTCAACATTTCCCATTCAAGCATTTAACATTGGAAGCGCAACCAAGCTCAGAATCCACTACAAGGTTGACCACGCCTTCTCACTGCTGATCAAACTGATGAACTCATCTCTGCTCTCTGTGACACTCCTGAGATGTGTACCTGGATGAAATTCAGGACTGGATTGCTGTGACACATGACACCAGCATCTCTCAGGCCGGACTTCATGCTCTCATTCGAGATGCTGGTATAACTTACAACATGCTTCAAAATGCAGCATCTGAATGGAATGAGGAGGCTCCCCAGGAGTGGCAGGAGTTTGTCAGTGAAAATCTTGTTGCAACAATGATCATTACAGTCGATGAGTTGAGCAAGGATGATCAGACGATCTTCCAGAAGTACGGTCGTGCTCCTCATGGTCAGCATGCCACTATTGATGCAGATTTTGTGCATGGTGAATGCTACCGTATTCTCTGCAATGAGTGTGGATGGATATGTGGGAACACATGCTGTACCTGGATCTGTTGATGGGGATGAGTTCTTTGATTTCATTGTCAATGATATTGTCAGTTTTTTTACACTCTCACACTGCAAAACCTATTGAACCAGAACATGATCTTAGCTTCCCCAGATGAATGCATACCCACAAGATCAGTGTTTTAATTCTTGACAATTGTGTGATCCACAAAAGTCAATTTCTCCTCCAAGACATAGTTGAGGCTCAAGGTTTGCTTCATGCAAATATGTAATTGTTGATTATATTCTTACTGGGTTGTATACAGGAAGTGTATTGCTTTTTCTTCCTGCTTATTCTCCAGACTTCAACCCAATTGAAGAGAGTTTCAGTACAGGTAAGCCATTCCTAACTCTTCAAATAATTTGAGTCTGTGATAATAACTTGAAGATCCTGATAGTGAAGGCATGGATGCAAAGGAACTGGAGGTGCATGATGGACAGTGATACACCAGAGTTCAATTTACTTGAAGCATGTGGATGTGTAACCACTGCAATGGCTCAAGGCTGGTTTCATCATTCAGGCTATGCATAATTATATCACAGTCATGCATCTGTACAATGAAAACAGATATATTAGTATAGTATTGGGGTTCCAAAAATGCAATGGTAACATCATACTGTGAGTCATAAAAACATCATATACAAAACAAATATAGCAAACTATATATATGGTTGAAGAGATATGGGAATTAGGATATGGTAGCATGCAATATCATAATAACAAGCACAATAGTGAGTGAAGAGGTAAGGACAATAGAGGTATATTGCAGATGACAGAAACAGGAGATCACTAACTTACATATGCTTCAAGGACTTCTTGTATTTGTTGTATGCCTTGAGGACCCAACTTCATGTGAGAAGAGCAAATCCAACACATTCCCAATGAGCTTCCTTCACAGAGGTGAGATCATCACCTACTTCAAACCCCAATTTTTCAAGTCATGTTCAGGTTTCTTCCCCAAGGTTATACTGACTGCAGAAATCTTCAAGTGAACCACCACTCAAAGGCAGAGAAGATTGTGATCTTGGGCTGAATGATCCCCAGAAGCTAGACCCCCACCCCAAAGAGCAGGATACTGTATGCAGATGAGTTGAAAAATCCAGGTGCTGGATGATAACCATAAAAAGGGGCAACAGGTGATGGATATGGATAAGGATGAGAATATGCAAATGGAGAGGGATAAGGAGTACTGAAACCAGGAGCAGTTGGCATCTGGGGATTGGGTGGAGTTGCAGGCAGTGCAGGTGTTGAAACAGGTGTTGCTGTAGTGGCAGCTGGTGTTAAATTCACTTTTGTAGCTTTTTTGGTTGAAAAATGGTGGAGCCAAGAGGTGGAGAGAGAAGCAAAGCCTTTTTTTTTCTTGGTATGATCCAGAATAAAATGTTGGTTCATGGGACAGTGATGGAAGCATTCATTCTTGGGATGATCCATGCAGATTCCTGCATGATACTTTTCTTCAATGGATTTAAGGATCTCCCTCAAGCCATCATCAAATCAGGGCTGAAGCCAAACCATGTCCAAGTCATTATAGCATCATGAAATAAACTCTAATAATGGCTTACCTTCTTTTTCTTATGGTCTTCTTCATCACTCAACTCATCATACCCATCAAGCTCATGGGTACTGGAATTAACAGCACTCACAGCCACTGTAGACCAGGACTATAAAATACAAATCAATCAATGATAATATATTATATATTAGAAATTGAGAATGGAACGTACCATGCCAGAATTTACTGGCTTCTTTATAGGCTTGGCCATATGGACAATGATGTACTTGCCAGAGACATTGTGAGGAGGGGCTTTGAGCTGCTTGATCAGAGAGCTGTAGGCTGCATCAGTGTGAAGGGGAAGCCATGGAGAATTAGCCAGTTTGAGCCAATGTCACTCAAAGAATAACAGAAAGTATGGAAGTTTACTAATGAATCTTGGTAAGTGTCCATGACTATTATTGGTAAGACTGTATTAGGAGTAAGATAAGTAAGCACATGATTACTAAGACACATAAAGACTTAGAGACTAACATGGGTACATCTGGATACATCTGGATGGATACTGTTAGGAAACAGTTTCCTAATGTGCCTATTACCTAATAATATTTTTATTTTATTTCACCAAAATATGCTACCAAATGCCTATACATGCTTTATTTGTCAGCATGGGAATTTTCTATTTACATGCATCAATATGTATGCGCATGTATGCATGCATCCATAACAACATAGTACAATATTTGTAACATAGTATATAACCTTAAAATAAATACTAGGGGACCTCAGTTGAGTTCTCTCAGGTATTCCATCCACATTTGTGTTGCAAAATGCCTATTTCAGCCAACTAATCTATTTTTAACTTGTTGCATCAAAACCATCAAACCCCCCATCATGTGCGCATGCCCCACCGCCTTCTTGTAGGAAAGCCCATATGGTCCAGCTAACAGAACAGTGGGTGTCACTCTAACAGAAGAACTCAACTGCCCTATCAGTGTGCCTTCTCTTACATGTGCATACATCATTTGTCTCAGCATGCCACAACCACTTACTCATCATTTCGGCAAGAGCCAGAATTAATTGTATATATGTATTTACTTTGCTTTTGTAAGCTGATGCCTTACATTGCAACCACCAATGATTGAGAGGCAGTGCTCATCATTAGGACAGCTGCAACCAGACAACCAATTGGATCTGGTTTAGCCGAGATTTAGATTACTCAATTTGGATGACTACTTTAGGTAGTTACTAGCCAGTTTCAGTAATAACCCTGAGATCAGGCACTGTTGGAAGAGTTATTGATCCAAAGTGCCCAAGTGTTGACAAATAGCTGAAATCATGTGTTTTGCCATGTTTGGTACCTGAATTGCCAGGTCACGTGACTCGAAATTTTGTGAAAAAATTCTGAAGCTGAAATCTTGACTCATCACAGCTTATGTCATTATGTCAGAATCATCAACTTTGAATCCTGGTCACAATTCTGTTCCCATGCCAGTTCTAGAAGCCAAAATTGATGCTCTTACAGCACAAATGTTCCAACTAGTGTCAGTATTAGCAGCATCCCAGCCCAAACAAGCAGAAATAGAAGCAGAGACAGTAGAAGATAAAGATGATGAGATGGAGGAGATAGTAGAGTGGATGTCTCAGGAGGGTGAGCATGCAGAGGAGAGGTCTGAGAGTGGAAAAACATGTTTATCTAAATATGTGCCCTCGCAAATTTTTGATGGTACCATGGAGAACACAAAATTCTTCATCAGCTCTATAGTGTTGTATATTCATGGGAGAAAGCCTGAATTTCTTTGAACCCCCAATATGTTATTTAACTCTCACATAAATGCAGAAGCAAATTGTGATCCATGATCGAAGATAATTGTATCAGGTAATCCATGTAACCACCATACCTGATTTAAATAGAGGCACACCAAGCCCAATGATGAGGTTTCTGCAGTAGTAGAAATGATATGGACTTCCTTTGTGAAGCAGTCACATACCACAAATATTGCATCATATCCTTGAGCTTCAGGTAATCCTGTGATAAAGTCCACAGATATATCTCGCCATGGCGCTTTAGGTATAGGGTTTGGCATTAATTTCCCTGCAGGCTTTTCTGAAAATTTCTTCCCCCTCATGCACATATCACACCCATCCACATACCCCAACACATACTTGGAAATTCCAGGCCACCAATAATTTCTCATCACCAACTCCAACGTCTTCCACCTTCCTGGATGTCCGGCAGCTGGCATGTTATGAAGTAACCATATGATCTCCCTTCGTAAATCTTGATCCTTCGGTACATACACCTTTCTTCTGAACAACAATAACCCTTGTTCTTCAACCCATTCATCTCCTTTAATATTACCTTTCTTCTCGCCCCTCAAAGCTTTCACAGCTTCCACTACTTCATCATCCATCTCTGAACATTGCCTAATTTTAGACAACATTTCCATCTCTGAGCTATCCACCAATAAATGCCCTTGACACATAGCACAAATATGAAAGTATTCAGGTTTGAGTAGGGTAATATTTTTATTGTCCTCCTCCACTCCCCTTTTATGATCTGTACATCTGGATAATGCATCTGCTTTCCTCATCAAGCTTCCCACTTTGTGGACCAAGTGAAAATAAAAACGCGATAGAAATAATGCCCAATGTGCTTGTCAATGGTTAAGCTTTTTAGCGGACATGAAGTACTGCAGATTTTGATGGTCTGTCCATATTTCGATCTGATGCATACATCCCTCCAAATAATGTCTCCATGCTTCCAATGCTCATATTATTCCCAACATCTCTTTATTATGCACATCATAATTCCTCTCCACATTATTCAACCCTTGAGACAAATATGCACAAGAATGCCATTTGTCATCTTCACATAACATCGATAATACTGCTCCAGTAGCAAAGTCTGATGCATCTGATTCCACTCGTAAGGGATGCATGAAATCTACTGGCACTAATATTGCTTCTTTCACAAACTTCCTCTTCAACTCCTCAAATGCTGTCTGCTGTTGTTCTTCCCATCTCCACACTACTCCCTTTCACATAAGGTTGTGTAATGGTGCAGCACTTTTGGAAAAATTATAAACAAAGCAACAATAAAAATTGGTGAGTCCCAAGAAAGCCTGAACTTTCTTGATATGGGTAGGCATGGGCCAATCAACAATTGTCTGTACCTTGATAGGATCCATCTTGATTCCATCAGGACCAATCTTTAATCCCAAGAACTCGATCTCGCTTGCTCCAAACACACACTTCTCTGGTTTAATGAATAAATCATTCTCTGCCAATCTCCTCAACACCTCTTGCACTATCGCCTCATGATTTTCTTCATCCTCCATGAATATCAAAATGTCGTCAATGAATATTATGACCACACCCTTGTCTATCACGTCCTTGAAAATGTCATTCATTATATTTTGGAAAGTTGGGGGACTATTGGTCATCCCAAAAAGCATGACTAGCAGCTCAAAGGATCCTCAATGCATGGCAAATGCTGCCTTCCACTCATCTCCTTTCTTTATTCATACATTGTTGTACCCCCAGCATAAATCCAATTTTGTAAAGACCTTGGCCTTTCCCACCTTGTCAATTATCTCTGAGATCAATGGCAAAGGGTACACATTCTTCACTGTCCACTCATTCAGATACCTATAATCTGTACACATCCTCTTCCTCTGATCTTTCTTTGGTACAAAGAATATTGGTGATTTCTGCAGTGATTTCAAAGGTCATATGTATCCCTTGTGCAATTGTTCATTAAAAAATGCATCTACTTTTTCTTGTTCCATTGGAGATAACAGGTAGACTTTTGACTTCTTCAGCACAACTCCTGGCTTCATCTCGATTGCATGATCCCATGGCTTTTGCACTGGCATCCACTCTGATTCCTTCTTCTGAAAAACTGACAAATATTTATGGTAGGCTTTTGGCACCCACTCCTCTACTGGCTTCTCCACTTTCACAGCATTTTTATCCCATGACTGTCCTCCACGAATTTCCCTAAAGGTCTGCTTCTATTCTTCCTTACTGGTCACGACTGGAACTTCCCCGTTTGGCATATCCTCATCCTCCACTTCCTCCATCATAACAGAATACTTCCTCAAACATTCTTTCTCTTTCAAATCCTTCTTCTCCTTTTTTACTTTTCTCCCATACACATTACATTCTTTAGGACAATGAGTCATGTGTACCTTACTAGTTTTCCAATCAATTTCTGGATTATGCTTTTGTAACCATGGACATCCAATTAACCATGGACATCCAATGAGGGGGAAGAAATTTTCAGAAAAGCCTGCAGGGAAATTAATGCCAAACCCTATACCTAAAGCACCATGGCGAGATATATCTGTGGACTTTATCACAGGATTACCTGAAGCTCAAGGATATGATGCAATATTTGTGGTATGTGACTGCTTCACAAAGGAAGTCCATATCATTTCTACTACTGCAGAAACCTCATCATTGGGCTTGGTGTGCTGAGGATATATGGCTTGCATGGATCCCCAAATTTTACATGCCAGAGGAGGAGACCCCAGTAGGCAAACGGAGTGGCAGCAGTGTGATGTTGACATGGAGAAATCGCATCTCGTTTATGTTTCTGGCCACGATGTTGGAGAAGATTGAAGCAAGAGATGTTCTGGTGCTTAGTGAGTACCCAGACGTTGATGACGATAAAGATTTTAGAGACGCTACCAGGATACCGTGAGTCTATTACTTTGCATTACACTGTTGGATTGGCATCGACATAGAAGTGCACCATTCGATCATGATTGAATGTGTTGCCTGTCTCACATCGTATGAGTACTCAACCGGCATAAAGTGCGCTGTTTGATTACGATGGAATGGCACACATTTTTTGCATTGCATGAGCACTCAACAGCTAGAAAGTGCGCCGTTCGATCATGATAGAATGGTGCACATTGTACGAGTACTCGACTGGTAGAAAGTTCGCCATTTGATCATGACTGAACGGCGCACATTTTATAAGTACTCGACTGTTAGAAAGTCCACCATTCAACCGTGATTGAATGGTGGACATTTCTCACACTGTATGAGTACTCGACTGGCATAAAGTGCACCATTCGGTTACAATTGAATGGCGCACATTTCTGGCATTGCTTGTTTATTTTACAGCAATGACTTGTGCACTAATGTTTCACCACAGTGATAGAAGCAAGATTTTCCCCACTCTTCGTCAACTCAGGAACTTTGATGAGGCCATCATTCAAAGCTATGACAAACGGGTGAACAATGCTCCTGCCCAGTACACAGAGGATGGTTTCCTTCTCGAACAGCACCCCATTGCAATCACTTTGAGATATGGGCAAAACTAAGAGCTTTGCTCACCGACTGCGGATTCAAATGAAGAGCGTGCAAATTGGGAGAGAGACAGACAGTACAACAGAATCCGCTACATATCGGTAGCTATTGCTACTCATCTGCAGTATTTCCTTTGTTAATTGACTACTTTGGGTGTTACTGATTCCTTTTTAAGCATTAGACAAGCTACTGAGTGGACTGTCAGACCAGTGGACGATATCATCAATGAATACCATGATGGCATATTCACCACACTGTATCACAGCACTCGCGAACAAATCCATCCAGAGGATCTGGATGACATCCCTCTCATGACAGAAGATGGCTTCGACCAATCTTTGTACTCATTCGATCATTTTCGAATTCAGAGAAGAGCCACCCTCTTCAATCACAACATTAAACCTCACAGCATCTTGATCGACCTCCTTCGCACAAAAGTTTTATTCACAAATGATGAGGATGATCTTATGGATGAAGAACCTTCCTCCATTGACTTTACTGTTTACCCACAGGCTGGCCTCAGAACTGCTGGCCATTTCCAGGCAAAAGGTTTGATCGCTGGCTGTTATCCCTTGATCAGAGATATCAATGGGCGTCTCGGTTACACTCCTGGAGACAGTTCTGACAGCGAAGATGATAATGATCGTCTCACCAGGCTGGTCATCCATGGAATGGCTTTACAGGCATACAATGCAATTATGCATCTTACACATGGAAGAACAGCACAACATCACGAAGTACAAGTCGGTCAAGTTACTGCTGCTTTGGCTGGAATGTTCACCAAGACACCACAGCACATCAGTCTATTCAAACATTTAATATGCACTTGTCAACAGGCTCTGCCACACGAAGCATTTGCAGAGAAAATACAGAGTCCGGCCATGAGCACAGATTTGCATCTCGAAAATGTTTACTACATTTGACATAAAGGCCCTCATGCCACACCAGAGAAATGGAAGGTAAGGCCAAAAAATATGTCACCTTCAATACTCAGATTGCTTCATCTAGAACTATCCTTGATGCTATATTGCTTCCTCTGTCATCAATTTGGGAACATGGCGATTTGCTGAATAGACTGAGGGATGCTGTTGTCCTATTTAAACCAGAGGTAGTTGGATCTTCCTTCCAGTTTGTTTTTCATCTACATTGATGGCATGTTCAAGGCTTTCCCTGCCCTTTACAATTGGACAACTTATCCTTTGACATGCCATATCAAAACTATCTTCAAGGTAATACTCCTAAGCAGGATCCTTTGCTGGTCGAGATCTGCTCAGTTGCTGAATGGGCTCTCAACTACATGCATACTGGGAACGCTGCTGTAATCACCACCTCTGTGATGAATCCCTTATGGATTGGCCTCGCTATCATTCAGGATGGCCTGCCATGCATCCATCCGAACTATCTTGTAACAGCCCATGGAACCCATGTCAAAGTATTACCCGAGGTCTGGCCCTACAACAAAAAGAAGTGCCAGCCACTCAGCAGTTCCAAACGTTCCCAGATAGTAACATATGGAGAACCATACTTCAATGTGAGTCCTGATGTATCCGTATTGATAGAATAATTGACCACCGAACTGATGTTCATGTCAACACAAGTCCCAAGAGCATCATGCCATGCTGTCCGATTGCACAATTGGGGACTTCACTGTTTTTCCACTTGTGCTGTTGGATGTTCTCTGCTTGGGATCAGTGTGCTGTTCACTTTTATTCGACTGGTGCATTTCAGGTACTGTTCGATGTTATTTCATTGCTGCAAGTGCACCGTTCGATGTTGTTTGATTGGCGCAAGTACTCATTTCAATCTTTTCCTGCTGGTGCACTTCCTACCCATATTCTGCATGTCCCAATGATTGGGTGTTGTCACAGGGCATGATGTGCCCCCCTGCATACATTTGTCTCCTTACATGCACCTACAATGACCATAGCTTGTGCTGACACATTTGTCACAGATGTTTTTAGCTCATTTAAGTATGAAACTCACTGGCAGCAGGCCTCAACTTGAATGGACCACTGCCACGAATCCAAAGGATGCAGCTTGTCACTCAATCCTCTTCCATGCTCTCACTATCTTTATACAGAATTGCAAAACATTGGTCAAAAATCACGTTTGTCCTTCCATTGCTCACGATCTCGACAGTGATGATCCAGACAAAACTGAACTTGCCCTGCATCGGCGAAAGGCTCTTAAGGACTGGGTAATGACCTTCCTTGCTTGGCTTGGTTCTCCACACCTGATTCAAAAACCCAAACCTATCTTTATCTCATGATTATCTTACACACTGATCCTGCAATGCAGCCCAGTCAGCTTAGGAAATCCAATGAATCCTGGACTTATGAAATCATGGCCAAGCACTTCTGGAAAATGGCGACCAATGACCGTGGCACAGTTGAAGCCCCTGTCACTTCCAATGGTTCATTTGCAACTGCTCTCTCTGTTGCTGTTCAGTATATCTGCACTTTGCATGGAATATCTCCTCAAACTGATACCTATATCATTCTGGAACTTGCTTCTATGATGTGTCGCATGCATATTGACTTAGTTCCATGGAAGAAAAACACCAAAGGTGCCAGAGCAGCTCAGCCAACTCAGTGGATGATATTGCATTGGGGCGGAGGGTCAGCTTCACATCCAATTCAGATTCCACAGACGAGAGATGATATTGAACAAGAAATGGCGGAACGGGGAAGAGGTTGGGAGCCAGGAGTGGAATGGGATATTCCTGCACAGCTTTACAACATGAAGGAGCTTTGGAAGAAAGAGGTCTTGCCAATGGATTGGCACATCGAACATGCATCTCTGGAAACCCAGAGAGGCAAAGCCGAAGCAAAGTATGTGTAGAAAACCTATGAGTTTGTGCAAAGCCACTATGATGGGTCCTTCTGGATGCATCCTCTCATGCTTATCTGTGGTATCTTCTTTTCATGTGTTGCTCCCTTGATTTTCTTTTCTAGAAACACAGTGCTGCCCGAGATCATTGGAGTTCAACAGTTAACCCAAGCCATTCATGAAGTGCCATGGATAAAAAATACTGCTCACAGTCACAAAGGCATGACAGCTCCCAAACCCTTTGTCATGATGTTGACCACAGTGCTCATTGGATTCTGGAACACACAAACCGAATTTTACAAACACCTCAAACGTAACAATGGGTCACAGGGAGACAGTTGGACCAGCAAACATGGCAAGCTAACTGCTGAATGTGTTGGTAACTTGTTACTAATGTGCTTGCAGGAAATAAAGAGATCCATGCAGCGAACTTTATCCGCATGGGTCTTGTGGAAGCTCATCACAGCAGCGTCACCAGGTTATCGAAGTATGGTTCAAACTGGAAATTTTTGTCTCAAGACAAGTTGAAGCAGCTTTATTCTAAGCTATGGCAAATGCTGTTGCATAATGAATATGGTGAATATTTTGCAGTTCAGCAACTATTTGGTGAGGACATCACGAACGAGTTGGCGAAACAAGGACAGTTGATATCACCCAAGAAGGTGTGATGACAATTTATACACATATCTTGTAATACATGAGTCAACCAGTGCTTGTGACAAAAAATCAGTAAAACTTTGAGCATCAGAATGTGTTCCCTTTGTGGATTAAGATTTGCGAGCAGAATAACATGACCAGGCTGAGCATTGTGTCACCATGCGACTTAAGGTAAGTGTTATCCATCAGAACACTTTTCATGCCTCACCCTGCCAATCTTTTCATTTGACAATGCAGTAAGCACACGATGCACAGGGCCCTGCTAGCCCTGAGATGCTAACAAACATGTTGGTCCAATATAATACATTTCTATGGTATGTATGATATGAGCATGGTATGAAAATTCTATGCTCTATTTAATGCATGGGTGAGGGTATGGGCAGGGTATGGGCTAGTAAATTTAGCAGAAAAGTGTGCCATTCGAAAGAGGCCTGCATGACACAAAATAACTCAAATGGCATATAAATGACGGAGTATTGTAAGCACACCCATAAATGAGCCCAAGCAGCCTCGCAGTTCGCTGTTCGGGTGGCATCAAACCATGCAGATATTGAATGGCGCAGTTATATTAAATGCGCCAGTCGAACATGATTGACTGGTGCACTTATTTAGTAAATGTAGCATGGCGCAGTTGTTATTAAATGTGCCAGTCAAACGTGATCGACTGGAACACATATCCCAGCTGTAGCATGGTGCAATTGTTATTAAATGCATCAGTCGAACATGATCGACTGGCACACTTATCCCAGCCATAGCATGGCACAATTGTTATTAAATGCGCCAGTCGAACGTGATTGACTGGCGCACTTATTTAGTACTTATGTTTAGTTGTTGCAAGGTGCAGCTGTTATTAAATGTGCCAGTCGAATGCGATTAACCAGCGCACTGATTCCCAGAGTTGTTATTAAATGCACCAGTCGAACATGATTGACTGGCCCACTTATTCCCAGTTGTTGCAAGGCGCAGTTGTTATTAAATGCGCCCATCGAACATGATTGACTGGTGCACTTATTTAGTAAATGTTGCAGGGTTTCTATCATATAAAAGGCAACTCAAACATGTGGGAGTCAAACAACGAAATTATGAAAGGAGTTGTACTGTTTTACTACATGACAAGCAAATGTAGGGTGGCTATTTATAGATATCCTTATTTGGTATATTTGTTGAGATTGAAAGTGAAGAAAATTAATGAGATTGATACATGCCTGGTTAATTCAAACCACCATCATCTTACCATCTAACAGTATGCAGATGCAAAAAATCATTCCCAAGGGCCTAATTGAACGTAGTGGACCCGGGGCAGGTCAGACTTCGATATTGCACCACAGTGGATCAAGAGAAATGCGTGTTATGCGATTGCAGACAAGCCAGAATGTGAAAAAGTCGAAAAAGTTTGTGGATTCGGGTGATGAGGGAGATGGGAGAACAGAAGAAGGTAATGAGAACACTGGGCGAAAAGCGAAGGGCAGGGTGGAAGGCCAGGCGAAGGCAATGAAGACAGGGCCAGTGAACCAGGACGTAGAAATGTGGTGGGACAAAGATGAAGAAAAACGGTTTGATTAGGCGATGAATGTGGACAAGAGGAAATTAGAGGGGGCTAGAGTCGAGGAAGAGGATGATGAGGAGGAGGAGGAGGAGGAGGAGATGATGATAGAAGAGGAAGGAGGGGAAGGAGGGGGAGCAGGGGGAGCAGTGAGCATGGAGGATCAGGAAGCGCAGCGGGCGATCTTGTCACTGAACAAGATCGATTTCTGGTGACCACCTGCCAAGTTGCTTTTTGGAAAGTGGAACGACCGACCTGTGGCAGAGACACACATGAAGCAGTTGTTGGCAATGATGTGGAAGCAAGGGGTGCATGCTTTCAGCCCAGCAAACTGACTGCCTATTATTGCAGACAAGGGGGACATCACACTGAGTTGTGTTATTATGGACATGAATCTGGGTGTGGAAGTGCCAATGCTGGAGCTCACAGCAGCTGGAAAGGCGAAAGGTGCACTGGTGGTAGCAGGAGCGCGACATCGGTACCACACATGGAAACTGGCCTATGAGCAGGCAAAGAAGACCATTGACAAGAACAAACTGCAATTAGTGGTATTCCATGAGAAGGAGCCAAAAGGGCAGAAGGTGCAGCTAACATGAGAGATGAAGATTGCAAAAATGAAGGCTGAAATCCAAATGGAGACAGAGTTTTTGTTTTTGGATGCGATACCTGTATGGGGGATAGTTGTGTATGATGCAGGGGAGTAGAGCAGTGGTTATACAGAAGATGAATTGACCATGATGATTTCCACGGAAAATGTTGGACAGGAATGAGTGACTGGCATTACACATATCGAGGAATGAAGAAGTGAAGTATTTTGGGGACGATGATCATGAGGGAATGGTGATGACAGTACGGGAATATGTGATGCTGACATCCCAGGTCGGGGACCGAACACAAGTGGAAGCGTGGCTGATGAAGCTTGGATTGCAAACGAATTCAATTGTTGGACAAGTGATGAACGACGCGGAAACTCGCAAGTATCTTTTAAGCTTGCATCATTTTGAATACTTTGGATACAAGACAGTGTCTGGTGCGAGATTCATCAAGAAACACGTACACGACATATTGGCAGGGTAAGTTTTATAAATTTTAAGAGGGTTAGGATTAACAAGAGGCAGATCATCTCCTACATAGTGGAATACATGGTGAATCTGCTGTGGTCAATGATCATGCTGTTAGGATACTTTGAGATGATGGACGACATGTGGTGGCATGAATTCCAGAAGGCTGCCCAAGTTGAGGAAGGTTCAGCTGATATACTGGCACGAGGGACACAGGCATGGGGAGCACTAACAGACACCGTGGTTGTTGAGAAATGGAAGATGACTACAGGGATTCTTAGCATGGAGTTCATGAATGCATTAGACAAAGTGATATCTGTGGAAGATATGGAAAGGAATGTTAGGAATGTGCCTTGGGAGAATTACACTCAAATTATATACAAGGGTTAAGTGAAAAAGCACTTGCTGATGAAGAACAGGAAGAGACAAGGAAAGCATGTGCAATGGCTAGGTTAGTGTTAGGAAACAGTCTCCTAACATGCCTATTACATAATACTATTTTTATTTTATTTTATTTTATTTCACCAAAATACACTACAAAATGCCTATATATGCATTATTTGTCAGCGTGGGAATTCTCTATTTACATTCATCAATATGTACGCACATGTACGCACATGTGCGTGCACATCCATAATAACATACTACAATATATGTAACATAGTATATAATCCTAAAATATATACTAGGAGACCTCTCTTAGGTATTCCATCCACAATAGTGGTGTGAAAGGCCTAATTCAGCCAACTGTTCTATTTTTAACCCATTGCATCAAATCCATCAAACCCCCCATCATGCGCGCATGCCCTGCCACGTTCTTGTAGGAGAGCCCACACAGTCCAGGTAGCAGATTAGTGGGTGTCGCCCTAACAGAAGAACACAACTACCCTATCAGTGCGCCATCTCTTACTCACGCACATATGTACGTCATTTGTCTCAGCGTGCCACATCCACTTACTCATCATTTCGGCAAGAGCTGGAATTAATTGTATATACATATTTACCTTGCTTTCATAAGCCGACACCAGGCCTCGCCTTACATTGCGACTGCTAGTGATCGAAAGGCAGCGCTCATCATTAGGACAGCTGCAACCAGACAACCGATTGGATCTGGTTTAGCTGAGATTTACATTACTCAATTTGGACAACTATTTTAGGTAGTTACTAGCCAAATTCAGTAATAGCCCCAAGATCAGGCACTGTTGGAAGGGTTAATGATCCAAAGTGCCCAATAGCCAAAATCATGTGTTTTGCCATGTTTGGTACCTGAAATAGCCAGGTCACATTGATGATACTCAACCCGGAAACCCAAACAAAACCTACTAAATGGCTTCAGATGGTATAACACGAGTCAGAGGAAGGGTGCGAGTTGGTACTAAATATCACCACTGAGACCAAAACATTGTGTTTAGTGATGTGAAATAGTAAGGGTTGTGGTGAATAGTCTGTATAGGCATACGAAGAAGTTCAAAATAGTTTGAAAGAAGTTTAAATATGTGCGAAGAGGTTCGAAAAAGGTTTGAAGAAGTTTGAAGTTGTGCGAAGTAGTCTGAATAAATTCGAATAAGTTCGAAGTGGTTCGAGGTATATCCAAAAGCAAGTTTAGTGAATGTGATGTGTTTGTCGAATGGCGATAGGTGATGGACAATAACACATGGAGCAAATACGATAGTTTCAGAGAAGTTCACGATCTTTTGCAGCACTTAGAGATATGATGTGAACTAAGACTAAAGAGAATGATTCTTAAATCTGATGATGAGCGAGAGGGTAACTTGTGCTGTTCCCCCATTGCTATGTTATTTTATATCCTGTTCTAACTAATACAAGTCTATATACAAAATGAAGAAATAGTACTAAAAAGGAAATAAGAACATGTATAAAACATGAGGCAAATATATCAAACAATGAGGACTTGTAGATCATGAAACAAATGAGAAATAATAAATGATGAAACATATAGTATTCCCATATAGTAAAAGTACTTCAATATATCAATGAAACACAAAAATGCACTTATCACATTCACAAATATGAAAGTATTCAGGTTTGAGTAGGGTAATATTTTTATTGTCCTCCTCCACTCCCCTTTTATGATCTGCACATCTGGATAATGCATCTGCTTTCCTCATCAAGCTTCCCACTTTGTGCACTAAGTGAAAATTAAAATGCAATAGGAATAATGCCCAACGCGCTTGTCGATGGTTAAGCTTTTTAGCGGACATGAGGTACTGCAGATTTTGATGATCTGTCCACATTTCAATCTGATGCATACATCCCTCCGAATAATGTCTCCATGCTTCCAATGCTCATATTATTCCCAACATCTCTTTATCATGCACATCATAGTTCCTTTCCACATCATTCAACCCTTGAGACAAATATGCACCAGGATGCCATTTGTCATCTTCACATAGCATTGATAATACTGCTGCAGTAGCAAAGTCTGATGCATCTGATTCCACTCATAAGGGATGCATGACATCCCAGCCCAAACAAGCAGAGATAAAAGCAGAGATAGTGGAAGATAAAGATGATGAAATGGAGGAGATGGTGGAGTGGATGTCTCAGAAGGATGTGCATGCAGAGGAGAGATCTGAGAGTGGAAAAACACATTTACCTAAATATGTACCCCCGCAAACATTTGACGGTACCATGGAGAACACAAAATCCTTCATCAGCTCTATAGTATTGTATATTCATGGAAGAAAGCCCGAATTTTGTATGACCAAGTCTAAGATTATGTTTGCTCTCTCATACATCCAGGGAGGGAAAGCACAGTTCTAGAGAAATGAAGCTATTAATCAAATTGCCACAGAATATAAACCGTTTGCAACCTTCAGGGAAGTTTTGGAGAGATTGGAGGCACCGTTTGGAGACCCTAACCCAATGGTGACAGCGAATGCAAAATTAAAAACCATGCACCAAGGTTCTCTTTTATTTTGCAGTTCAAGGCAGAAGCATCACAGACCGATATGGGAGAAGCTGCATTGGTAGAATTTTTGAAGGCAGGATTAAATCCCTCATCATTCAAGTCTATCTATCAACTACCTTCTATGCCAGAGATGTTGGACGAGTGGTATAATTGGGCAATGCATCTTGATTGGCAATATTGACAGAAACAGGTGGAGTTGAAATTGATGTATGGGAATGCCAGGTTTGGAAAGTCATCAGAAGGAAAGTCTGAGAAAGGAAGGACACCTCAGGTACAAGCTCCGAGGGCACAGCCACTGGCCATGGCAGTGACACCAATCGTTAAGGAGTCAGGAGCATCGGCAGATGCAATGGATGTTGATCAAGTAGGGAGATGAGTCCCACTTAAATGTTTTAATTGTGGGCAATTAGGGCATATGGCTCAGAATTGTAGGTGGAAAAGGAAGATTGGAGAAGCGACAATCGAAGAAGTAAAGTTGGAGGAAGATAAGCAGAAGAATTTTGTGGAAGACTCCCAGTGAAGGTTTCCCCATGGGTGACCCAGAATCAATATAATGAATTAGTATCCGAGGAAACCCAGAGTGAACCCGAAAGAGAAATTGAGGAGTATGACCATCATCATTTATCTGACAAAGAAAAATGCCCAGCCTTATTTCTGAAGACCCCTAAATTTTTTATTCGCTCAGCATGAATAGAACCTGAAATCAGCTTAACAGTAGGATTGAAGACAGTGGACATGCATGCAGCAATTAATGTGGAGGAATTGCTTGACAGTGGTGCTACTGGATTATTTATTAATCGATCCCTAATTACTGGAAATGGTATTCGCACCCATAAACTGCCACAACCTATAATGGTGTACAATATTGACAGTATGATCAATCGTAGAGGAACTATTAAGGAGGAGGTGACGATAATATTGAAATATCAGGATAATCAGGAGCAAGCCGTATTTGAAGTGTGCGACCTTGGGAAAACCAATCTGATAATTGGATGTCCATGGTTATGCAAACATAATCCAGAAATTGATTGGAAAACTGGGAAGGTACACATGACTCATTGTCCTAAAGAATGTAATGTGTATGGGAGAAAAGTAAAAAAGAAGAAGAAGGAAAAGAAAGAGAAAGAATGTCCGAGGAAGTATTCTGTTACGATGGAGGAAGTGGAAGATGAGGATATGCCAAACGGGGAAGTTCCAATTATGACTAGTAAGGAAGAACAGAAGCAAACCTTTAGGGAAATTCATGGAGGACAGTCATAGGATAAAAATGTGGAAAAAGTGGAGAAGCCAGTGGAGGAGTGGGTGCCAAAAGCCTACCATAAATATTTGTCAGTTTTTCAGAAGAAGGAATCAGAGCGGATGCCAGTGCGAAAGCCATGGGATCATGCTATTGAGATGAAGCCAGGATTTGTGCCAAAGAAGTCAAAAGTCTATCTGTTATCTCCGAAGGAACAAGAAGAAGTGGATGCATTCCTTAATAAACAGTTGCGCAAGGGATACATATGACCTTTGAAATCACTGCAGACATCACCAGTATTCTTTGTACCAAAAAAGGATCAGAGAAAGAGGACATGTACAGATATGGATCCTATCAAGGTACAGGCAATTGTTGATTGGCCCATGCCTACCCCATATCAAGGAAGTTCAGGCTTTCTTGGGACTCACCAATTTTTATCGTCGCTTTGTTCATAATTTTTCTAAAATTGCCACACCATTACACAACCTTATGCGAAAGGGAGTAGTGTGGAGATAAGGAGAACAACAGCAGACAGCATTTGAAGAGTTGAAGAGGAAGTTTGTGGAAGAACCAATATTGGTCCCAGTAGATTCCATGCATCCCTTACGAGTGGAATCAGATGCATCAGACTTTGCTACTGCAGCAGTATTATCAATGTTATGTGAAGATGACAAATGGCATCCTTGTGCATATTTGTCTCAAGGGTTGAATGATGTGGAAAGGAACTGTGATGTGCATGATACAGAGATGTTGGAAATAATATGAGCATTGGAGGCATGGAGACATTATTTAGAGGGATGTACACATCAGATCAAAATCTGGACAGATCATGAAAATCTGCAGTATTTCATGTCCGCTAAAAAGCTTAACTGTCGACAAGCACGTTGGGCATTATTCCTATCGCGTTTTAATTTTCACTTAATCCCCAAAGTGGTAAGCTTGATGAGGAAAGCAGATGCATTATCCAGACGTACAGATCATAAAAGGGGAGTGGAGGAGGACAATAAAAATATTACCCTACTCAAACCTGAATACTTTCATATTTGTGCTATGCATCAAGGGCATTTATTGGTGGATAGCTCAGAGATGGAAATGTTGTCTAAAGTTAGAAAATATTCAGAGATGGATGATGAAGTGGTGGAAGCTGTGAAAGCTTTGAGGGGAGAGAAGAAAGGTAATATTAAAGGAGATGGATGGATTGAAGAACAAGGGTTAGTGTTGTTCAGAGGAAAGGTCTATGTACCAAAGGATCAAGATTTACGAAGGGAGATCATATGGTTACTTCATAACACGCCAGCTGCTGGATATCCAGGAAGGTGGAAGACATTGGAGTTGGTGATGAGAAATTATTGGTGGCCCGTAATTTCCAAATATGTGTTGGGGTATGTGGATGGGCATGATACGTGTATGAGGGGGAAGAAATTTCCAGAAAAGCCTGCAGGGATATTAATGCCGAACCATATACCTAAAGTGCCATGGTGAGACATATCTGTGGATTTCATCACAGGACTACCTGAAGCTCAAGGATACAATGCAATATTTGTAGTATGCAACTGCTTCACAAAAGAAGTCTATATCATTCCTACTACTGCAGAAACCTCATTGTTGGGCTTGGTGCACCTCTATCTAAATCAGGTATGGCGGTTACATGGATTACCTGATATGGTTATCTCTGATCACAGATCACAATTTGCTTCTGCATTTATGCGAGAGTTAAATAATATATTGGGGATTCAAACCAAATTATCTATGGCATATCATCCACAAACTGATGAGCAGACAGAGAGAATGAATCAGGAGTTGGAGCAGTACCTACACATGTTTGTCAATCACCGACAAACTGACTGGCCCGAGTGGTTGGCAATTGTGAATTTTCCCACAATAATAAATTCCATTCGGCTACTCGCATGTCACCCTTCTTTTCTAATTATGGGTATCATCTCAGAATGGGAGTAGAACCCCGAAGGACAGTCAAGGTACAATCAGTGGAGGACTTTGTATCAAAAATGTGAAAGGTGCAGGAGAAAGCAGAGGCGGCATTGATGAAAGCACGTGATGATATGATGTGACACATGGATCATACTCAAGCTGTTGCTCCAGAGTACAAAGTTGGTGACTTGGTATGGCTAAGTACCAAGGATCTAAATATTCCATGACCTTCAAGAAAGCTTATGGAGAAGCAAGTTGGCCCATATCCGATTTCCAAAATAATTTCACCCAATGTGGTAGTGTTAAAATTACCTCAATCATTCAAGATTGATCCTGAAATTGACATTTTCCATTTACGTCCTTACTGCTCACCCACTATTCCCAGTCAACAAACTACTCCAGAGCCTCCAATAATGGTAGAAAATGCTCCCACATATATAGTGGAAGAGGTTTTGGACTCACGTCTTTGACAAAATAAATTGGAGTTCTCAATCAAGTGGAAGAACTACACCAATGAAAATAACTCATGGGAATTCGAAGAGAATTGTAAGCGAGCAGGTAATGCAATTGCCCAATTCTTTAAACATAATCTGAATGCTCTGCGTCGCATTGCTAGAATGGTGTATGAAGGAATGAATTTCTGGCCTCACCAAAATTTCACAGAGGGGACAGATACAATATTTTCTCACCTGGAAGTCGAGGCATAAAAGGGGGTAATGTTAGGAAACAGTCTCCTAACATGCCCATTACATAATAATACTTTATTTTTATTTTATTTTATTTTATTTCATCAAAATATGCTACCAAATGCCTATACACACTTTATTTGTCAGCATGGGAATTTTCTATTTACACACATCAATATGTATGTGCTAATAGGTCCACTACATGCTTTAAGGTCTGGAGAACAGTTCCACTCGTATCGACACATTACGACATGCACTGCGAATCACTATGAAGGCTACAAAATTGACATCAAATCATTTTCGAAGTATTTCGCACTATTTTGGATGACTTCGAACTATTTCGAACACTTTCGAACTATTTTGCAACACTTTGAATGACTTCGCAGCACTTCAAACGATATCGGCCACCATATAGTTGTCTTGAAACACTTTTGATACATGCTGCACATCTGGAACAAGTTATTCCATTGCATATTGAGCACTACCAGACACGAGGAGAGAGTACAAGAGAGTTAGAATGCAATAAGTGCATTTTTGTATTTCATTGAAGTACTTTTACTATATGGGAACACTATATGTTTCAACATTTATTATTTCTCATTTGTTTCATGATCTACAAGTCCTCATTGTTTGATATATTTGCCTCATGTTTTACACATGTTCTTATTTCCTTTTTAGTACTATCTCTTCATTTTGTATATAGACTTGTATTAGTTAGTTAGAACAAAAAGAGAAGAAATGGGGAACAGCACAAGTTACCCTCACACTTATTGTCTGACTTAAGAGCCATTCTCTTGAGTCTTAGTTCACGTTGTATCTCTAAGTTCTGCGAAATATCGTGAACTTCCTCGAAACTATCATATTTGCTCTACATTTTATTGCCCATTACCTATCGCCATTTGACAAGCACTTCACACTCGTTAAATTTGCTCTTTGATATACCTCGAACATTTTTGAACTTATTCGAACTTATTCGGACTACTTCGCATCACTTCGAACCTCTTCGAACCTTTTTTGAACCTATTTTGCACATCTTTGAACCTCTTTCGAACTCTTTCGAATGACCTCGTATGCTCTTACAGATTATTCAAACCATCACTTATTTTTTCATGTTGCTAAACACATCATTTTGGTCTCAGCAGTGATATTTAGTACCACCTCACACCCTTCCTCTGACTCGCATTATACCATCCAAAGCCATTTAGTAGGTTTTGTTTTGGTTTCTGGGTTGAGTATCATCAGCGCATGTACACATGCATTGGTAGCAACATAGTACAATATCTGTAACATAGTATATAATCTTAAAATAAATACTAATGGGACAAAAACACTGTGAAGGTGGAGAAACCAGTGCAGGAGTGGGTACCAAAAGCCTATCATGAATATTTGTTGGTCTTTCAGAAGAAAGAATCAGAGCAAATGCCAGTGCAAAAGCTGTGGGATCATGCGATTGAGATGAAGCCAGGATTTGTGCTGAAGAAGTCAAAAGTCTATCCATTATTTCCAAAGGAGCAGGAAGAAGTTGATGCATTCCTAAATGAACAATTGCACAAGGGTGTGAGGGTGACACCCACTGTTCTGCTAGCTGGACCATGCAGGCTCTCCTGCAAGAAGGTGGCATGGCGCGTGCGCATGATGGGGGGTTTGATGGATTTGATGCAATGGGGTAAAAATAGATTAATTGGCTGAAATAAGCATTTTGCACCACAATTATAGATGGAATACCTAAGAGAACTACTGAGGTCCCCCGGTATTTATTTTAAAGTTATATACTATGTTACATGTATTGTAATATGTTGCTACTGATGCATGCGTACATGTGCATACATATGTAAATACAAAGTTCCCATGCTGACAAATAAAGCATTTATAGGCACTTGGTAGCATATTTTGATGAAATAAAATAAAATAAAATAAAATAAAAATAAAATATTATTATGTAATAGGCATGTTAGGATACTGTTTCCTAACATTACCCCCCTTTTATGCCTCAACTTCCAGGTGAGAAAATATTGTATCTGTCTCCTCTGTGAAATTTTGGTAAGGCCAGAAATTCATCCCCTCATACACCATTCTAGGAATGCGATGCAGAGCATTTGGATTACGTTTAAAGGATTGGGCGATTGCATTATGTGTTTGTTTACAATTCTCTTCAGTTTCCCATGAGTTATTTTTATTGGTGTAGTTCTTCCACTTGATTAAGAACTCCAATTTATTTTGTCGAAGATGTGAGTCCAAAACCTGTTCCACTACATATTCTGGAGCACCTTCTACCATTATTGGAGGCTGTGGAGTAGTTTGTTGACTGGGAATAGTGGGTGGGCAGTAAGGGCATAAATGGAAAATGTTAATTTCAGAATCAATCTTGAATCTAATGACTGAGGTAATTTTAACACTACCACATTGGGTAAAATTATTGGAGAAATTGGATATGGGCCAACTTGCTTCTCGATAAGTTTTCTTGAAGGTCGTGGAATATTTAGATCCTTGGTACTTAGCCATACCAAGTCACCAACTTTGTTTTGTACTCTGGAGCAACAGCTCAAGTATGATCTGTGTGTTGCATCATGTTCTCACATGCTTTCATCAATGCCACCTCTGCTTCCTCCTGCACCTTTTGCATTTTTGATACAAAGTCCTCCACTGACTGTACCTTGACTTCCCTTCGAGGTTCTACTGCCATTCTGGTATGATACCCATAATTAGAAAAGAAGGGTGACATGCAAGTAGCTGAATGGAATTTATTATTGTGGGAAAATTCTGCAATTGCCAACGATTTGAGCCAGTCAGTTTGTTGGTAATTGACAAACATGCATAGGTACTGCTCCAACTCCTGATTCATTCTCTCTGTCTGCCCATCTGTTTGTGGGTGATATGCCATAGATAACTTGGTTTGAATCCCCAATATGTTATTTAACTCTCGCATAAATGCAGAAGCAAAATGTGATCCGCGATCAGAGATAACTGTATCAGGTAATCCATGTAACTGCCATACCTGATTTAGATAGAGGTGTGCCAAGCCCAATGATGAGGTTTTTGCAGTAGTAGGAATGATATGGACTTCCTTTGTGAAGCGGTCACATACTACAAATATTGCATTGTATCCTTGAGCTTCAGGTAATCCAGTGATAAAGTCCACAGATATATCTCACCATTGCGCTTTAGGTATAGGGTTCAACATTAATTTCCCTGCAGGCTTTTCTGGAAATTTCTTTCTCCTCATGCACGTATCACACCCATCCACATACCCCAACACATACTTTGAAATTCTGGGCCACCAATAATTTCTCATCACCAACTCTAACATCTTCCACCTTCCTGGATGTCCATTCTCTTTCTTTCTTTTCCTTCTTCTCCTTTTTTACTTTCCTTCCATACACATTAGATTCTTTAGGACAACAAGTCATGTGTACCTTCCCAGTTTTTCAATCAATTTCTGGGTTATGCTTTCGTAACCATGGACATCCAATTATCAGATTGGTTTTTCCAAGGTTGCACACCTCAAATATGGCTCTTTCCTGATGATCCTGATACTTCAGTATCATCATTACCTCCTCTTTAATAGTTCCTCCACGATTGATTGTACCATCAATATTGTACACCATTATAGGTTGTGGCAGTTTACGCATGCAAATACTGTTTCCAGTAATTAAGGGTTGATTAATAAATAATTTGGTAGCACCACTGTCAAGCAATGCCTCCTCATTAATTTTTGCATGCGTGTCCACTGTCTTTCATCCTACTGTCAAGCTGATTTCAGGTTCTATCCATGCTGAGTGAATAAAGAATTTAGGGGTCTTTGGAAATAAGGCTGGGCATTTTTCTTTATCACATCAATAATGATGGTCGTACTCCTCAATTTCTCTTTCAGGTTCACTCTGGGTTTCCTCAGATACTAATACATTATATTGATTCTGGGTCACCAATGGGGAAACCTTCACTAGGACTCTTCCACAAAATTCTTCTGCTTATCTTCCTCCAACTTCACTTCCTCAATTGTCACTTCCCTAATCTTCCTTTTCTACCGACAATTCCTAGCAATATGCCCTAATTGCTCACAAAACACCTATTTCGATATTGCCTTCACCCTCGACACTAGATTCACATTCAAATTTACCTTCGAAGTCTAGTATAGCACTCGAAACTCCATTCACATCATATATCTCCAATCATCGCCTCGACATTCACCTCCCTCTCATCGCCAGAAAGTTTATCACATCCATCGCCAGCACATATCTTCTAGACCTCGTTTTCGACCCCCCGATTTTGCATCCAATTTCGATTCGACCAGTCCTTCAACTCGATTATTACGACCATGGTTAGAACCATAGACATCAATCAAATTTGCATATTTCATTTCTTTTTTTCACATTTCGATCTCATTCTATTTATCGAAAACATTTTACTATGCTCGACCTTCTTTGCAATACCTTCGACAGCTTTCATTTTTATTCGCCCACGTATACCTTCACTCACCTCAATCTTGACTTTGAACTCCCTCAAAAATACCCTATGACCATTTGTACTTTGCTGAATCTTTTCGAAACTGACTTTGAATACCCTCGAACCTCAATGATCATATGTTCAAAGATTTTCAAAACTTCGAAAACAAATAAATAAGACTCTATTTCTCAATCTAAAGAAGTACAACAAATAATTTCTTTTTACTCCTCTAACATATCCTCCAAAACTTCTATCTGCATAGACAGAATCTCCTTCTCCACCTTCATCTCAGCCAATCTAGTTGCCAGCACTCGACGCTGAATGCCGGCCTCATCCAAACCCTCAGCCTCCTCGAAACCACGTGACTCCTTTGCCTTTGCCTTCCTCTTCGATGACCTCTTTTTCTCCTTCAATGCCTTTGAAGGCCCCGCTATCGGTTCGACATCTTCGAAGGGGCCCATGACCCAAATTCGACGAACTACAAAATTCAAAAACAAGTTAGCAATCACCTTGAAATGATTTCGAACAAAAATCATACCTTTTCTTGGGCACAAATCTCGTTTTGCACCCCCAAAGTGTTTCGCTTTGCCTTTGCAAAGCCCTCGCCTCAACACCCCACCCCAATAGCACCCCTGCACCTCCTGGGTGCATTTTGCGCACTTTGGGGTGCCCTCCTTAATGATGCAGCATGGCTGGGACTTGAACCCAGCACATCTATCGCACTATGAATCTATTAGTAGCTCGAAAAATCTTCGAACATAAGTAAAAACTCACCAGGCCCTCAAAATCAAGAAGCCCGCTCGTTTCGACCCTTGCCTGCTCTGCTGATTCTACTCCCTCGAACTCCTCCTCTCCACCTTCTTCCTTGTCGACCAGTACTGCTTTTCGCTTCGCCATCCGCACCACAGGCAGCTCATCCTCATCCATGTCTTCATCTTCCTCCCCAGCCTCTGCCCTCTTGATTGCCTTTGCCTCAGCCATGAGCTGCACATTTCTTTGCTACAGCTCTTCCTTCAATAATGATTTTGCATGAAACGCAGCAAGAGCCATGTTTCGAGCCTCAGCCAATGCAGTCCTTCAACTCTCAATTTTCATCTTCTTCGCTGCCTTCTTCTCCTCTCGAACTCGTTTCATGTTTTCCTCCCTCTTCTCCATTTGATCTGATCCGCTAGATCCACAAATAGCAGCACCCCACCCCACAAAATCCACTCGTGTTGGGCCATTGGGCTAAAAACTTTGAAGACCTCATCAACAACCTTTTGGATGGCCAGGTCACATTCTTCCGCCAAGTCGTCTGCAAGCTCATTATATTCTTCCTACAAAACACAAATATAGTGCACTAAATACAAGTACGAACAGGAAACTCACCATTTTCTCACAAAACCCCTGCCCCCAGACTTTGAAATTCAAGTCTTCTGTGACGCCGTGCTCGGGCATCGACTTCGCATAGTCGAGTACTTCAGAGTTGAGGTCGGCCAGGAGAGACATTATGAAAGCTAGTATTCGATGATGAGGAGGTGATGAAACAAGGAGAACGAGAAGTATTTCGAACCTCACTAAGTTTTCAACACGATCATGCATTTCACACGTGACTTCAATTGGTTGACTGGGACAGTCAGGATTTCAGTAAGGGGGAGGATGATAGGTTTATTACATGCTTTAAGGTCTGGAGAACATTCCCACTCACATCGAGACATTACGACACACACTCCAAATTGCTATGAATGCCACGAAATTGACTTCGAATCATTTTTGCATGATTTCGCACTATTTTGGACAACTTCAAACTATTTCAAATGCTTTCGAACCATTTTGCAACACTTCAAACGACTTCACAGTACTTCAAACGACTTTGGCTGCTGTATAGTTGTCTTAAAACACTTTCGATACATGATGCTTAACTGGAGTAAACTATTTAGTCACATATCAAGCACTACCGGACACAAGGAGAGATGAGAAAGAATTAGGGTATGATAATGGCAGTTTTGGGGTTTCAACAATCTATTGAAACAACAAGAGAAGTACTCTTACTATATGGCAACACCAAACGTTTCACTTATTATCATTTTTCATTTGTTTCATGTTTTACAATACCTTTATTTGCTGTGCACACTGCCTCATGTTCTACACCTGTTATTATTTCCTTTTTAGTACTATTTCTTCAGATTGTATATAGACTGGTATTAGTTAGAATAACAAAATAGAAGAAATGGGGAACAGCACAAGTTATCCTCACACTTATCATCAGATTTAAGAATCGTTCTCTTTAGTCTTATCTTCACGTCGTATCTCTAAGTTCTGTGAAAAATCGTGAACTTCTTCTAAACTATCGTATTCGCTCTCCATTTTATTGCCCATCGCCTATCGCTATCCAACAAACATCTCACATTCGTTAAACTCGCCCTTCAATACACCTCAAACCCCTTTGAACTTATTTGAACTTATTTGGACTACTTCGCATGACTTCGAACCGATTTCGAACCTATTTCGAACTACTTTGCATGACTTTGAACCGATTTCAAACTATTTTGAACACCTTCATATGCCTATACAGACTATTTGCCACAGCCCTTACCATTTTGCGTTACTAAACACAATGTTCTGGTCTCAGCGGTGATATTTAGTACCACCTCACACCCTTCCTCTGACTCGTGTTATACCATCTGAAGCCATTCAGTAGGTTTTGTTTGGGTTTCCGGATTGAGTACCATCACTGCTTCACAAAGGAAGTCCATATCATTCCTACTACTACAGAAACCTCATCGTTGGGCTTGGTGCGCCTCCATCTAAATCAGGTATGGCAGTTACATGGATTACCTGATATGGTTATCTCCAATCGCAGATCACAATTTGCTTCTGCATTTATGCAAGAGTTAAATAACATGTTGGGGATTCAAACCAAATTATCTATGGCATATCACCCACAAACAGATGAGCAGACAGAGAGAATGAATCAGGAGTTGGAGCAGTATCTACACATGTTTGTCAATCACCGACAAACTGACTGGCTCGAATCGTTGGCAATTGCTGAATTTTTTCACAATAATAAATTCCATTTGGCTACTCGCATGTCACCCTTCTTTGCTAATTATGGGTATCATCCCAGAATGGCAGTAGAATCTTGAAGGGAAGTCAAGGTACAGTCAGTGGAGGACTTTGTATGTGAAAGGTGTAGGAGGAAGCAGAGGTGGCGTTGATGAAAGCATGTGATGACATAATGCAACACGCAGATCATACTTGAGCTGTTGCTCCAGAGTACAAAACAAAGTTGGTGACTTGGTATGGCTAAGTACCATGGATCTAATTATTCCACGACCTTCAAAAAAGCTTACAGAGCAGCAAGTTGGCCCATATCCAATTTCTAAAATAATTTCACCCAATGCAGTAGTGTTAAAATTACCTCAATCATTCAAGATTGATTCTGAAATTAACATTTCCTGTTTATGCCCTTACTGCCCACCCACTATTCCCAGTCAACAAACTACTCCACAGCCTCCAATAATGGTAGAAGGTGCTCCAGAATATGTAGTGGAAGAGGTTTTGGACTGACATCTTTGACAAAATAAATTGGAGTTCTTAATCAAGTGGAAGAACTACACCAACAAAAACAACTCATGGGAACCCAAAGAGAATTGTAAGCGAGTGCATAATGCAATTGCCCAATTCTTTAAATGTAATCCAAATGCTCTGCATCACATTGCTAGAATGGTGTATGAGGGGATAAATTTCTGGCCTTACCAAAATTTCACAGAGGGGACAGATATGATATTTTCTCACCTGGAAGTCGAGGCATAGGGGGGTAATGTTAGGAAACAGTCTCCTAACATGCCTATTACATAATAATATTTTATTTTTATTTTATTTTATTTTATTTTATTTTATGTCATCAAAATACACTACCAAATGCCTATAAATGCTTTATTTGTCAGCATGGGAATTTTGTATTTACACACATCAGTATGTATGAGCATGTATGTGTGCATTGGTAGCAACATAGTGCAATATATGTAACATAGTAATAACCTTAAAATAAATACTGGGGGACCTCAGTTGAGTTCTCTTAGGTATTCCATCCACATTTGTGGTGCGAAATGCCTATTTCAGCCAACTAATCTATTTTTACCCCATCACATCAAAACCATCAAAACCCCCCATCATGTGTGCATGCCCTGCCACCTTCTTGTAGGAGAGCCCGCACGGTCCAGCTAGCAGAACAGTGGGTGTCACCCCAACAAATAGTCAGGCAATGGATTGGATTTTGGTGTTTGGGATCTGATATTCTGTCCATTACTTCAAACTCACTCCTGCCTTAAACCTGCCTTAAATACTCCTCACATGTGGCACCACAAATTTTAGGGCAGTAGAACACATGTATATTGGCATATGCTAGGTACTGGACACAATATAGGTAGGTGTGGGGGTGTTGGTATAGGAGAGAAAAGTTTTGGAAAAAGGGTGAATGTTTGCCACATTGCTATGATGTTCTGCATGCTGGGAAAGATGGGTACTATTTGGAAGATAAAAAAAAGTCCCAATACATGCACCTGCAATGTAGGTTCCATGCTCCTTTGCCTCCTGGTCCTACAGCAATCTCCAAAGGATGACATGTTGATAAGGCATGTACAAGTGTAACTGAGCACATAGAGGCATAAATAAATTCATTAAAAATATTCTGGAGGCTGCGAGTGAGAGGTCAGGTCAGTATGATGTCAAGTCTTGGCAGTGCTGGATGTACATTGCCATCTGAGCCCAACATGTGTTGCTGAATGCAGCCTGTCCAAAATGCAAAACAGAAAAGGTTGTAGAAATGAATTGAGTAACGTGGGCCAGGAAAATGAAATCACAGCAGAGATGATAGCTGAAGAAGCACAGATAGGCAAACCAAACATGAAACACAAAGTTTCGAAGGATTTGAGTCTGAAATGAATCACCTGTGGTATGGCTACCACATTTGGCCATCTGGTGATTTTCCAAAATTGGTCAGATTGCTGACTCAGCAGCAATCAGGTGCCTCTGACTCATCAAGCAATCACTGCCAGCATAAGAACTTTTGTTTGAGGCAACACTGGACATAGTTCTTGTTGAGCAGCACGCTATGTGCAGTGTAGAGTGCTCACAGATCTTACTACTTACCTGTTGAGTTGGTTAGTGTGCTAAGTAACTAGGTAGAGGTACAGCTGTACTTATATACCTAGAGAGCCTACATGGTCACGTGAGGCTCAGTGGGGTGGAGAAAAGGGCGGTGTACTGCATGGAACCCTGCAGGAACCGCATGGTTCCTGTCCACATGTCATTATGACATATTTGTATACATGTATTTACATATATGTGTGTTTAAGGGTTCTTACACCGAGGCACAGAATAGGTGCCGCGTGTGTGGATTTAATTCAACAGTTCTCACTGCCCAAATCAGCACCACAGACATTAATGCTCTAGAAAGCTCAGAAAGTCCTCTGTGTCCCACTTGCCAGGGTGGCCAACTACGTGACCTCATACAGAACTGTTAAGATATACAAATGTGGGGGAAATGAAAAATAATTATAAAATAAAGATAAAATCATAGAAGATCATAGAAAATCATAGAACATGCAGGATAGGGTGAAATAAGGTGGAAAAAAAAAGGGACAAATGTAGAAATTTGACAAGACCCTTGGGGCACCTCCTAGTCACCTTACAGTAACATAGTAACAATAGGCCTCCAATTTATCTTGTTATATAGCAACTATACCTCTTTTGACATTAATACATGTTCATAGCTAGTCCTCCACAGTTCTCAAGTCAGCTCAACTCAGTTTGCCCATTTTACAGTGAGTTCTCATTGATTTCATGTTTCCAAGGCAACGGCATATGGAGAAACATAAAATCAGTTCAAACAGGCAGCAACCCTCCCCAAATTAAGTTGTTGTATGTACTTGAATATTATTGGTACGGAAAATCAGGTATTTGAAGAAGGGAAGACCTGGAGTGGTTTCACAAAGAAGGCATTTTTTAGTAGGTTTTTCACTTGCTTTTTGGAAAAAAAAACTCCCGAAGTCTCCCATCAAAACATCTCATTAGTTGCCCAAAAAAATCATATTGTCTGGGTCTGAAAAATGAGGAAAGGCAACGATGTAAGTGAGCCGATGAAAATAGCAATGCAATCGGCGGCGACAAACTATCTATTTTGTCCTTCGAAGGGAATCATGATGTACCATCCGCCCCAAAGTACTCCTCCACGAGAGCCTGCTTCCTTAATCCAAGTAGGACTGTCTCCATTTCCTCTCTCGTGGGCATTTTGGGTGGAAGAAGATACTCAGTCGTAAGGAAGGGTATGTAGGATGCCGCTGCTTGAGCATGAATATGAGTTTGATCTGCTTCAGGGCCTGGAGGAGTCTCCGCAACTTTTGGTTTGGAGTAATCAGGGTCTTCGTCCGTAGACATATTCACATCTCCACCTCGGTCTGTGGACTTCCGGGTCGTAGAGGGAATGGGTAACTGTACATCAGAGAGGAATGGTATTACCAGATCGTCAGATGAAAGACCAAATGTTCCCCGGAGGTTTGAATACTGTTCTTCCAATTCTTGACGACGACATCAAGATCGAAATCATGCAGAAGATAATCAGCGTACCTTCCTGCTCAGCTCCTCGCTCAAACTCCAGTAGTTTTCCGGAGTTCTCGTCAAGGTCTCCAAAGTATCCTGGTCCTTGGTTCATAAACTTTTTGTAATAGGCCAAGGCCTGATTTTCTTCTTCCTCCTCTTTCTTCCGACTCTGGAAAAGTTCTCGAACACCTGGTAGGTCCTTTGCGCGACCAAAATATCTTATTACATCATCACAAAACGAACAATTGCAAGACAAATAAACAACTCGCTTGTATCCCTTGGTCCCTGGCACTTCTCTGCCATCGTCATCCAACATTGCCACGTTCCTTCTATAATTCGCACCACCCAGAGCCACTATTTGATTCTCCCAGTGACGTTTTTCGCGCATGAGCTTGTTGATCTCGTCATTGAGATCTCGGACTTCGTAATCCGTCAGGCCAGCTTTTCATCGTAGCAGCGTCAGCGCCTTTGAGGCTCGGAACTAGACAAGCACACACCATCCTGAATCTTGGACACTTTGCGACTAATCTCTCTCAGTATCTCTCCTCTCCAACGCTCGCATTCCCTCAAGCTCTTGCAGGCGCTGGCCATCCGTGGCCTGCGATCTCCGCGCGTCCCCAAGCCAAGTTCAGCAGCCTGCGCTTCTCTGAAGCGATACAACATTGATTGCGCTTTTTCCTCATTACGAGCCTATAAAGACAGCATTGAGCATTTCAGCAGAGCACCCGACGACGACGTTACCATCGGTTTGGTGTGGAAAACGAAGTGTTTCGGAGGCTCTTGCCAAACAAAGCCAAAATAAGTATTCCGCGGCGTGATCAATTTTTCTACTTAATCTGATCGGCGACAACTCTGAAGTCTTGTACCATGGCTCCCAGCATAACGGAAGTTGAAGAAGGTGATCATTCCAAGCTGAGATCCAGTTTCGTTTGCTTTGCTTATAATGATCAGAGGAAATCCACTTTTCCAACGTTATAACAACGTTCCGAAACTATGCACGGTATTCGGTGTGTTGAGGTCTTCGACGTAATACGCGCATATGTGAGGCATCTACCAGCTTTCGGCCAATAATCGTCGAAGAAAAGATGTATACAGACTTCCTCAACCAGACCAGGAAGTACTAGAAGACCTGGGATACAAAAAGAAACTAGATGAAGTCGACCAAGCTATCTTAGTGAATGCTGAGTTCTTGAGTCAGATTGTTGCGAATCCGGAGATCTTTGGCCATGAAGTTGAGAATAGCGACGATATAAAAGATGAAAGAATTGATGAATCTCCCTCCCATAATTCAAGCGATGACAATGATCGAAATCCAGGTGTGGCAGAATAACTTCAAACCACAACGAGTTGCTACTAATTTCTACCCAGGAGCGTCTGGGTCGCATTCCCATTCACACTTGCACCCGCATTCTCACGAGCATAGCCACGTACACGGGGAGCACAGCAGGTTCGCCCAACGGAAAAAGTACAAGCCAACTGATTTCGACATGGACAAGCTTCGAAGCACGCTCAAACAATTTGTGAGAGATTGGAGTAAAGAGGTTTCAAGTTCAAATACTTCCATATGAACACCGTTCCTGAGTCTCGGATTTTAGGGAGAGGAAGAACGGGAGGTCTGTTACCGCCCAATCAAAGAGGCACTGTTGCACCAATTTTCTAATGTCACACTAGAAGAGAGGTGAAGCATTCCCTGTATCACGTTCTGAATCAGCCACTAACGATAGACTAGAGCGCGTCTTAGAGTTCTTGTGCCTGGTGCCGGACTCGGTCGATTGGCGTATGATGTGGCAAGCCTGGGTGCGGTTCTTTTTGCACAATCCTTCAGCCGTTAGTGACAATGTCCTAATCAGGATTCACGTGTCAAGGGAATGAATTCTCGCATTATATGCTTCTCTCATCGTATTTCATCTTGAATAAGTATGGTATCATCCGTCGATGAAATGTTGTGACTAACTCGGGGGCAAGGACCGATGAGATTAGAAAGCACAAATTATATCCTTATGTTCACAGTTTCTCTAACGTACCAACACGGGAGGCAATGCTCCACCCTGTGTACATTCCAGACGTGCTTCCATCAGCGTTACCACGCGGCTCCAACTTTTCCCTCGTTGCAGGTGAGTCCAGGAGCTTCTTCAGCGTGGTATTTACTATATATATACAACCATCAGGTGATTTTGAGGAGATCTATGGTGTCGACAGTGATCCGAGGGAACCGCACTCGGGTCAATGGGATTCCGTATTGACGTGTTTTTTCATTGACACCGTTAGTCTTCACATTTTCGGTTTAGACTCGCTGATCTTTCAGCTTTGGATTCCTGATGTGCGTTAAACCTAGGCCAAAAATATTGTCAATTATCTTCGAATCATCCATCGAATACTTGCTCCAGGCGGCGTTTGGATTAACTTGGGTACGTTGACATGCTATTTCTCCGTAGGAACCTGAATTTTATTTCCACGAACGCGATCAGGGCCTCTTCTTTGGCACTTCGAAAACAACAACACGAATGACCCATCAGTAGAACTTGATCTTGATGAGGTCAAGACGCTCGCACGTACAATTGGTTTTGAGCTCTCCGTAAGACTTGTCGTTCGATGTAATCGGTGTGAATCTAATATATTAATTGACGAATTTAATCTCAGAACGAAAAATTTATTGATACAACGTATACCAATAATTCGCAAGGCATGTTGGGTTACGTGTATCACGCTGCGTTTTGGATTGCGACCAAGATTCAATAGCATGCTCTTCCGCCTCCAGTCCTTGTTGAATGAGGTCTCTGAATTAAGTGGCCAAACTTTCGAATATATCTTGCAAATACATACTAAAAACTTACACTACCCCGATGAACGTGGTCGAAGGGAGTACGCGGAACGCTGAGTTGCAAGGCCTCAAAATGACAATGCTGCATCATGATTTTTCCACGCAATCCTTCGAGTTTTCCTCCCCATTCATTGTCGCTTGGTTGCCTGCTCGCTTTTGAATCTCTTTCTTCACTTTTATCCGCCGCTGACTCTCTCGGATCCCGAATCCATTTTTGAACACCATTTTTACCTCCTCCAGACTGAGGCCAGCTGTCTCCGGGAAACATGCCAATACGAAAATCCACCCGAGGAGACAGAGTCCAGCATAAAATCCGAATGCACCAGCTGGGGTAATTTTGGCCATGAGTGACAGATACGTGGAACTAATCAATAGGTTCCCTGCCCAGTTGGTGGCAGTTGACAGTGATGTACCGATACCACGGACTGGTTCATCCTTATCAGCGATCATTTGGTGCAGACCTGAGATTGACCCACCTTCTAGTCCAAACAGCTCTCCTTGTTGCCACGGCACGTTGCCAAGACCAGTTGCATATGAAGCGACGAAGACGATCATAGATAACAACACGATTGCCGACCAAGCCGTAGAGTAATGTGTACCATCAATGAGTGTTCCATTCGTCTTCTTCGTTAGGACTGATGAGGAATTGTCAGTAAATATCGCATAAAAAATAAAAATAATGCTCGCATTAATGAGCACGAACAGTAGAAGGAAATGCTAGCCAATGTCAAGCCGAAGACCATGACTGGTGCGCTCCAAATCATAATATTACGCCTTCCGATTTTGTCGATCCATTTCAACGCTACGAGAGTGAAAATGAAGTTGGTACCGGAGACGATAAGTCCGACTGCCGTAGGTTGATTGAACCCGATTGCTTTGAATAGAGTCGCAGAGTAATACATGAGGGTGTTGAAACCACACAATTGCTGAAACGCCTGCATCCCACATCCGACGACTGGAACAATGTCAGTGGTCCATAATAGTCACGAAACGGATGAAGATACGCACTAAGAGCTCGACGATTGACGGCGTTAAAGATCATGGATTTAAATCGATCTAGGAAAGTCGTAGCATGCGTTATTTCGATGCTTCTCTGTACCGATGCATGCAAAACTTTCACCTTGGTAGAGAACATGGTGAATTGACGTGCAACGACTGGGGACATAACGATATGCATACTTTAAGATCGACCTCTTGGGGTTTCGCAGACTCATATATCTTCGTCATGATCATACGGGCGCCTTCTATATTGCCTCTGCGAATCAAAATACGAGCTGAAATGAAATGAAGGATTCAATGAACAACTTTAGGCATGGGAATGCGACGGACGGCTCTCTGGCAAGAAAAATAGCAGAAAAAACTGGATCCCCGCCGGAATTGCACCGAGTCCAACCATCCATCGCCAACCACCGTGGGCATTTCCAAATCCAGCACCAATCCCATACGCTATGACTTGACCTAGGGTTATCATCACAACACTAAGTGATATCAAGTTGGTAATCAGGTCCTTTATAAGTACTAATAGAGCGATCAAATGACTCATACTTGAGAACGACCATTCTTCCCCGCAGCCGAGTAGGAGAGAGCTCTTGAATATAAAGTGGCGCGATACAAGCTGCTAAACCGACGCCAAATCCGATCAAGAGACGCCCCCCGATCTTTGATATTGTGAATATTTAGTGGATCAATAACAGGAAGGATTCTTACCATACTCCAAACATCATGACAAACAGCTTGCCCTATCGCCCCCCCAATGAAAATGATGTCTGCAATGGCAAGGACTGGCCGACGGCCTGTCCAATCCGAAAGGATGCCTCCCACGAGACCACCGAGAAGGGCAGCAAGCGTGGTCGAAGAAGTAATAAATTCCTGGACAAACGTCGTGAACAATTAGTACCAAAACAACGCCCATTGCATTGTGTCGTCATTTCGATCAGCACGGACAACATCATCAGGAATAACAGCGCCGATAGCACATAATTATTAGCCTCGTGTATAGCTTCACTGGCGAGAACTCGACCACATGTAGCTCAATGGCACTAACCTTCTGACCATCTGATAAGTATGCAGGTCCAAGGTCACCGCGAATCGTCACCAGGGCACCCGAGATAACACCAGTGTCATACCCTGTCAACACCTAATTTCAGAGTCGACGAAGCTGGGCAGGAATTGAAAAAACGTACCGAACAGCAGCCCGGATATCGTGGAACAAAGAACAAGTATCCACACAAACCAAGTCGTCCGTTCTTCTCCCTCTGCTACCACCACTAGTTCGTTAATTTCTCCCGTGTCAATATCGCGCACGATGTCTTGTAAGTCATTTCTGACATTATAGACGTCCCCGGTTGCATGCTGTCTTGAGGTATGTTTTTCGTCAAGAGATGCCATAGAATGGAAGTTCCTTCTTGACAATGGCGGTTAGTGGGCTCGACAAAAGCAACGGTCGTATACTGCAGCATTGGTTATTTATCTCGGCGTTTGAGGGAGAAGTAGACCATGTGGTTCAAGAGGTGACCTCGATTATGATTCAATGATAGCCTCCACCATGGCACTACTAGTACCATGGCATAATAAATGGAGTGAAAGATCGATTTGTAGATCACCTGATGGTCTGCAAATTCGGATGTATTACAACGTTAACCATGAACGAATTTCCGGCTGTTCCCAACTCAATGATCATCAGTCTCGTAACCCGGGCCTCTTGTTGTTCTGATAAGAAGACAGCCGTTCTCGAACCAAGGCGGGGTCCCTGGTATTCCCTTCTTGGCTGATGTAATTTGAGCTCCACTGAACTTCTTAGAAGCACCGTGCACGGAAGTCATGACCACAACATCATTTTGTGACTGGTCGGCTATTCAGCGTAGGGTGTCGTTTGTGTGTTGAGGGGAAAGCGATTCGGCGGATGCAAGAAAAATGTTTTTCCCTACATGGCGCGCCCCAATACCTCAGGAGCCGAAAAAAAAAAAATTTGGATCCATAACTCCTAGTCCCGTAGAAAGACAGAGCCGAAACACCAGATGTTTATATGAAAGGAAATTAACAACGCTAAAAACATGTGTTAAATTTTTTTTACGTCGCATGTATCTCATGCTCAAAAACACGGTGTGACATAGGTATAGTTACATTGTATCGAATAATCTATCGCAAGGAGGAACCGGGCCGTTGTTCCGTGACCCGAGGTGAGGGGGGGGGTCTCGCCCAAAGGGCTTAAATTTTTTACTAATTTTAGCCCCAAACGCAACACATTAGTGACTTCGTTGACGTAGTTTCAACTTCGAACGTCTTGCACATTCTGAACGCAATAAAAATGATTTTTTTTGGCTCACTCCGACGTGCTGGTATCAAAATGCAACATTTACATTGGCACCATTGGTTCAATGCCAAAGACAAAAGTAGGCTTTAAAGGCTTTCAACTATTTCAGACATGTAAAGTGCTTTTTAAAAGAATAAAGGGCCTAAATATGATGTTTTGACAATGGCATACTGTCCACTGTGTGGTGAAGAAGTGCAAGTCAGTACCGCAGGTCCACAAGGGCTCAAGCAACACCAAGGGAAGAAGAAATGTCTGTGAAATGTTGAAAAGAAGAAGAAAGATGAACAAAATGGGAAGAACTTAACCTTTTTCTCTTTGCTGCAACATCAGGACAAGGGGTAATAACTGACCTCACTTTCTGTTAACCATAGACATGACAGAGGTTTCTCAATTACTCGCCATAAACCAAACTGAGTTGACAATTGAAACAGAACCAGTGATTGACATGGGTAACCCCGGGGTATTTTTGCAGGTACCCATTGTTGAAATTAAACCCTGAGATACATGCTGCATACATGAGGCAATACATGCAGCATACACATGTTACTGCGCTTACTGCGCATACATGTGGTAAACACATTCCCAAGTCATGTGACATCCTTATTATTATGTATATAAGGAGAACCTGTACCATCATAGGAATACAGTGTTCTTACCTCTGCTACCCCTAGCTGTAAGTCTAACTAAACCCCAGGTAGGTAGAGAATGTCACAGGCTACCCTGGGGTTTTCCAGAGTAACCTGCGCCTGCACCCATCAAAACCCATACCCGCATCCATGGGCATGGGTTTTCATGGGTATGGGTAGTGGGTTTACAAAAACCCGGGGGTACCCCAACCCGTGCAGGGTATACAGTAAGGGACAAAACCTTTCAAATGATTTTTGAAGTTGAACTATTTCTTGAATAACTCAAGAACAACTCAATCAAACAAGTCCAAATCTGGGATAGTGGTAGAGTATCATGTGACTAATAAGTTGCAATTTGTTTTATTACATAATCTTAATTTGTTCCCATGCTATTAATATTTTACTGGCACAAGTTCATTTGAAAGGTTTTGTCCCTTTAGTATATCAGGCACACAACTTTGTTTAATCAAAGCAAATAAGTACAAATAAAATTATGTGACTTGGTGAAAATATGTATATATACTCTGTGTCCAACTTTCTGTCATTTCCCACACCAAATCCCCCCACATACACTCATGTGATCACTTACTCCTGCTCAACACACTCGTGTTCTTGAACTGCTTGACAAAGGGCAGTCTTGTCCTGCTATCTCCTCCATCACTGGTATAAGTGTTGGTTCTGTATCCAATATTCACTCCAAACATCATTCAACACTTTTCAAATCTGTTGGTGGCCATCCACGGAAGCTTTCACCTGCTGACACGCACTATGCCATTCACCTCATCACTTCTCAGAAGGCTGAAAATGCCACTGAGGTCACCAAAACCTTACAAGCCATGACCAACACATTATTTACTGTGAAGACAGTATGAAGAGCACTCAGAGGCACTGGAATGAAGGCTGTAACCAAGCAAAAATGACCTTTTCTCTCCAAGAAGCATAGAAGGCTTAGGATGGACTTTGCAAAAGCACACAAAGACTGGATATGTTCTGGGAAGGGCCTGGATATGCAACCAAGATTGATGGGAGAATGGATGGTGACCTTTTTGTAAGCATTCTGGATGATTAATTTCAAGAATCAATCAGGTATTACCAGAAAAACCCAACAGATGTTCTTTTTCAGCAGGACAATAACCCCAAACATAAGAGCAAAAAGGCCCCAAAATGGCTTCAAGACAGTGGATTAGAGGTTATGCAGTGGCCCCCTCAATCAGCAGACCTTAACCCCATTGAACACCTTTGGCATCACCTCAAGGTTAGACTTGGAGAGTATGATACTCCAGCATCTGGAATTGCAGAGTTGAGAGAGAGAGTACAGAAGGAGTGGAATGATATTCCAGCATCTGTCTGTCAGAATCTGATAGAGAGTATGTCTAGAAGGGTTCAGGCTGTGTTACAGGCAAAGGGGGGCTATACCAAGTACTAGAATATTAGAATAATATTTTATAATACCAGAGGGACAAAACCTTTCAAATGGACTTGGCCAGTAAAATATTGATAACATGGTAACAAATCAGGATTATGTAATAGAACAAATTGCAACTTATTAGTCACATGATACTCTACCACTATCCCAAATTTGGACTTGTTTGGTTGAGTTGTTCTTGAGTTATTCAAGAAATAGTTTAACTTCAAAAATTATTTGAAAGGTTTTGTTCCTTACTGTACCTCCAGAAATGACCAATGAACCTCGCAAGAGCAGTGCAAGCATCAATCGATACTGCCATGCAGCCTTGTGAGGATCGGAAAGTCAGGGGAATGGTAATCGGAGTGCAGAGCATGCACCCCAGTATTCGACGATGTGGCAGTTGATGCTGGAGATTATTGACAGGCTCATCGACGTGGCCTTGATTAGTTCTACTGATGTGGCATCAATGTGGCATCAGTTCCAGTTGTGGGCATTCACGTGGGTTTGGCAAAGGCAGTGGGGTACAATGGAGTTGACGATGAAGGCAGCAGAGTTGATGGGATGGCGGTCTTGGAATTGGAACACAACGAGGAGGGACATATCCTTCCTCGGCTCATGTCATGATTCTGTTGGTTTTGTGTAGTGAGCTTGCAAATGTCCCTAGTATTTATTTTAAGGTTATATACTATGTTACAGATATTGTACTATGTTGTTACAGATGCATGCGTATATGCATGTACATATTGATGTGTGTAAATAGAAAATTTCCATGCTGACAAATAATGCATATATAGGCATTTGGTAGCATATTTTGGTGAAATAAAATGAAATAAAAATAGTTTATGTAATAGGCATGTTAGGAGACTGTTTCCTAACATATGTGCATGAGGGGGAAGAAATTTCCAGAAAAACCTGCAGGGAAATTCATACCCTTGAGCTTCAGGTAATCCTGTGATAAAGTCCACAGATATATCTCGCCATGGTGCTTAGGTATAGGGTTCAGCATTAATTTCCCTGCAGGCTTTTCTGGAAATTTCTTCCCCCTCATGCACATATCACACCCATCCACATACCCCAACACATACTTTGAAATTCTGGGCCACCAATAATTTCTCATCACCAACTCCAATGTCTTCCACCTTCCTGGATGTCCAGCAGCTGGCGTGTTATGATGTAATCATACAATCTCCCTTTGTAAATCTTGATCCTGTGGTACATATACCTTTCCTCTGAACAACATTAACCCTTGTTCTTCAACCCATTCATCTCCTTTAATCTTACTTTTCTTCTCTCCCCTCAAAGCTTTCACTACTTCAGCATCCATCTCTGAACATTGTTTAATTTTAGACAACATTTCTGTCTCTGAGCTATCCACCAATAAATGCCCTTGATGCATAGCACAAATACGAAAGTATTCAGGTTTGAGTAGGGTAATATTTTTATTGTCCTCCTCCATCTCCACACTACTCCCTTTTGCATAAGGTTGTGTAATGGTGCAGTAATGTTGGAAAAAGTATGAACAAAGCAATGATAAAAATTGGCGAGTCCCAAGAAAGCCTGAACTTTCTTGATACGGGTAGGCATGGGCCACTCAATGATTGCCTGTACCTTGATAGGATCCATCTTAATTCCATCAGGACCAATCTTTAATCCCAAGAACTCGATCTCACTTGCCCCAAACACACACTTCTCCAGTTTAATGAATAAATCATTCTCTGCCAATCTTTTCAACACCTCCTGCACTATGGCCTCATGGTTTTCTTCATCGTCCATGAATATCAAAATGTTGTCAATGAATATTATTACCATGCCTTTGTCTATTACGTCCTTCAAAATGTTGTTCATCATATTTTGGGAAGTTGGGGACTATTGGTCATCCCAAAAAACATGACTAACAGTTTGAAGGATCCTCAATGCATTGCAAATGCTGCCTTCCACTCATCTCCCTTCTTTATCTGTACATTATTGTACCCCCAGCATAAATCCAATTTTGTAAAGACCTTGGCCTTTCCCACCTTGTCAATTATCTCTGAGATCAATGGCAAAGGGTATGCATTCTTCACTGTCCACTCATTCAAATACCTATAATCTGTACACATCCTCTTCCTCTGATCTTTTTTTGGTACAAAGAATACTGGTGATGTCTGTGGTGATTTCAAAGATCGTATGTATCCCTTGTGCAATTGTTCATTAAGAAATGCATCCACTTCTTCTTGTTCCTTTGGAGATAATGGATAGACTTTTGACTTCTTTGGCAAAAATCCTGGCTTCATCTTGATAGCATGATCCCATGGCTTTTACACTGGCATCCGCTCCGATTCCTTCTTCTGAAAAACTAACAAATATTTATGGTAGGCTTTTGGCACCCACTCCTCCACTGGCTTCTCCACTTTCTTTACATTTTTATCCCATGACTGTTCTGCACGAATTTCTCTAAAGGTTTGCTTCTGTTCTTCTTTACTTGTCATAATTGGAACTTCCCCGTTTGGCATATCCTCATCCTCCACTTCTTTCCATCATAACAGAATACTTCCTTGGACATTCTTTCTCTTTCTTTTCCTTCTTCTCCTTTTTTACTTTTCTCCCATATACATTACATTCTTTAGGACAATGAGTCATGTGTACCTTCCCAGTTTTCCAATCAATTTCCGGGTTATGTTTACATAACCATGGACATCCAATTATCAGATTGGTTTTCCCAAGGTCGCACACCTCAAATACAGCTTGCTTCTGATGATCCTGATACTTCAATATCATTGTCACCTCCTCCTTAATAGTTCCTCCACAATTGATCATACTGTCAATATTGTACACCATTGTAGGTTGTGGCAGTTTATGCATGCAAATATCATTTCCAGTAATTAGGGATCAATTAATAAATAATATGGTAGCACCACTGTCAAGCAATGCCTCCACATTAATTGCTGCATGCGTGTCCACTGTCTTCAATCCTACTGTTAAGCTGATTTCGGGTTCTATCCATGCTGAGAAAATAAAAAATTTAGGGGTCTTCGGAAATAAGGCTGGGCATTTTTCTTTGTCGGATAAATGATGATGGTCATACTCTTCAATTTCTCCTTCAGGTTCACTCTGGGTTTCCTCGGATACTAATACATTATATGATTCTGGGTCACCAATGGGGAAACCTTTACTGGGACTCTTCCACAAAATTCTTCTGCTTATCTTCCTCCAACTTCACTTCCTCAATTGTTGCTTCGGATGATACTCGACCTGGAAACCTAAAAAAAACCTATTAAAAGGCTTAGGAAGTATAACACAGGTTAGAGGAAGGGTGCGAGTTGGTACTAAATGTCACTGCTAATAGCCAAACATTGTGTTTAGTGATGCAAAATAGTAAGGGATGTGGTGAATAGTGTTTTAAAAGTGTATGAAGAAGTTTGAAATAGTTAGAAATAGGTTTGAAAGCATGTGAAGATGTTCAAAGTAGGTTCAAGAATATTCAAAGTTGTTCAAAGTAAGTTTGAGGAGGTCCGAAGATGTTGAAATAATGTTTGATATTATCAAAAGGTGAATACAACAAATAGAAGGTGTTTGTCGAAAGGTGATAGGCAATTTTCATTAAAATGAGGAGTGAATACGATAGTTTGAGGAAGTTCATAACATTTTGCAGAACTTAGAGATATGACACAAGCTAAGACTCAAGAGAATGGCTCTTAAATCTAATGGTAGTGGAGAGGGTGACTTCTTCTCTGTTCCCTATTGCTTTTCTCTTTTGTTTTAAGTAACTAATACAAGTCTATATACAATTTGAAGAAATATTACTAAAAAGGGAAACAAGAACATGTGGAAAACACAAGGCAATATGCACAGCAATTAAGGTACTGTAAAACATAAAACAAATGAAGAATGATAGTAGGTGAAATGTACTGTACATTGTCCTAGTATAGTAAGAGTTTTTGTTCTATTGCTTTAATATATCAATGAAACATAAAACTGCACTTATCGTATTCTAAGTCTCTTGTAGTCTCTCTCATGTCTAGTAGTGCTTGATATGTGACAAAATAGTTTGTTCCAGATGTGCAGCATGTATCAAAAGTGTTTTAAAACAGCTATATGGTGGCATATGTCATTTGAAATGCTGCAAAGTCATTCGAAATGTCGTGAAATTGTTCAAAGTCGTCCGAAATAGTGCAAAATAGTTTGAAAAGTGTTTGAAGTCAATTGGGTAGCATTCGTAGCAATTCGGAGTGCATGTCATAATGTATAGATACGATTAGATCCTTCTCCAGACCTTATAGCATGCAGTGGACCTATCATCGTCTCCCTATTTGATCAACATCCATCACATCCATCGATGCTGCTGACTCCTTAACAATAGGTGTCACTGCCATGGCCAGTGGCTCTGCCCTTGGAGTTTGTACCTGAGGTGTCCTTCCTTTCTCAGACTTCCCTCCTGATGACTTTTCAAATCTGGCATTCCTGTACATCAATTTTGACTCTGCCTGTTCCTGTCAGTATTGCCAACCAAAATGCATTGCCCAATTATACCACTCATCCAACCTCTCTGGCATAGAAGGTAGTTGATAGATTGACTTGAATAATGAGGGATTTAATCCTGCCTTCAAAAATTCTACCAATGCAGCTTCTCCCATATCCGTCTGTAATGCTTCTGCCTTGAACTGCAAAATAAATTTGTCTGCTGTCAGAGAACCTTAGCGCATGTTTTTTAATTTTGCATTAGCCATCACCTTTGGATTAGGGTCTCCAAACTGTGGCTCCAATCTCTCCAGAAATTCCCTGAAGGTTGTAAATGGTTTATATCCATGGCAATTTGATTAATAGCTTTCTTTCTCCAGAACTGTGCTTTTCCTCCCTGAATGTATGGAAGAGCAAACATAATTCTAGACTCGGTCATACAAAATTTGGGCTTTCTCCCATGAATATACAACACTAATAGAGCTGATGAAGGATTTCATATTCTTTATGGTACCATCAAATATTTGCAGGGGTGTGTATTTAAGTAAACACATTTTTCCACTCTCAGATCTCTCCTCTGCATGCACATCCTCCTGAGACATCCACTCCACCATCTCCTCCATCTCATCATCTTTATCTTCCACTGTCTCTGCTTTTGTTTCCACTTGTTTGGGCTGTGAGGCTGCTAATACTGACACTAATTGGGACATTTGTGCTGTAAGAGCATCAATTTTGGCTTCTAGAGCTGGCATGGGAACAGGATTGTGACCAGGATTCAAAGTTGCTTGTTCTGTCATGACATAAGCTGTGATGAGTCACTTCTTTGGCTGAGTCAAGATTTCAGCTTCAGATTTTTTTCGCAAAATTTCGAGTCATGTGATCCAGCTATTCAGGTGCCAAACATGGCAAAACATGTGATTTTGGTTATTTGTCAACAATGAGGCACTTCGGATCAATAACCCTTTCAATAGTGCCCGATCTCAGGGTTATTACTGAATTTGGCTAGTAACTACCTAAAATAGTTGTCCAAATTGAGTGATGTAAATCTCGGCTAAACCAGATCTGATTGGTTGTCTGGTTGCAGCTGTCCTAATGATGAGTGCTGCCTCTCGATCACTGGCAGTCACAATATAAGGCGAGGCCTGGCATCGGCTTATGAAAGCAAGGGAAATACATATATACAATTAATTCTGGCTCTTGCTGAAATGATGAGTAAGCAGTGGTGGCGTGCTGAGACAATGATGTATGCATGTGTAAGCGAAGGTGCACTGATGGGGTAGTTGAGTTCTTCTGTTAGGGCAACACCCACTGTTCTGCTAGCTGGACCATGCAGGCTCTCCTACAAGAAGGTAGTGGGGCATGCGTGCATGATGCGGGGTTTGATGGGTTTGATGTGATGGGTTAAAAATAGATTAGTTGGCTGAAATAGGTGTTTCACTCCACAAATGTGGATGGAATACCTAAGAGAACTCAACTGAGGTCCCCAGGTATATATTTAACTATGTTACATGTATTGTGATATGTTGCTACCGACAGGCACGTACATGCACATACATATTGATGCGTGTAAATACAAAATTTTCATGCTGACAAATAAAGCATTTATAAGCATTTGGTAGTATATCTTGATGAAATAAAATAAAATGAAATGAAATAAATAAAAATAAAATACTATTATGTAATAAGCATATTAGGAGACTGTTTCCTAACAGTCGACCCCAAGTCAATGTGGGTGGATTGTGGTGTTTATCTCCTTCCACATCTCCCTCATCCCCATCTCCCCCATCCTCATTTCCCCCATCCCCATTTCCCTCATCACCTTCCTCTTCTCCCCCTTCCCCATCCCCATCTCCTCAATCCACACCTCTCCCTCTCCTCCATCCTCCACCTACCCCATCCCCATACCCTTCTCCATGTACCCCATCCCCATTCCCTTCTGCAGCTAGAAGAAGAGGATGACATCGAAGATGAGGATATAGGTGAATGAAACAATTGAAGAGGTGTAGACTTTGCTTCAGAAACCAGAATTAGAATATCTCCCAATTGTTTGAGAGATTTGAAGGCATGGCGAGTCTTGATTCTAAGATTTCAAGTTTGAGTTGACCTAAGCTGGGACATTCAAGATGGATTAAGCAATGAAATGGTTTAGAAACCCCTCGTGGTGGGCTCCAAAATGATAATACTCAACCTGGAAACCAAACAAAAACCTGCTAAAAGGTCCAAGAAGTGTAATGCAGGTTGGAGAAAGGGTACAAGGTGGTACTAAATATTATTGCTGTTAACCAAGGGTTGTAGTTAGAGATGGGAAATAGTGAGACATGTTACAAATAGTTTTAGGAGCATACAAAAGTTTTCAAAGGGGCTGCAAAGAGGTTCAAAGATGTTTGAGGACCTTCGAGGAGCTTGGAGAGAGTAGAAGTGGTTTTGAGGGATATCAAGAAATGAATATAGCAGATTGGAAGGGTTTTTGAGAGATGATAGGTGATATGCAATAAGTCAAGAGGCTTAGTATGAGAATTTGAAGAAGTTCACGATAATTCACAAAACTTAGAAATACAACATGAGGCTTGGACTCAAGAGGACAGCTCTTAAATCAGATGATAGAATGGGAGAGAGCAACTTTGTCTCTGTTCTTATAAGTAACTAGTACAAGTCTATATACATTTTGAAGAGATAGTACTTAGACAGGAAATATAACATGTGGAGAACATGAGGCAATATACACAACAATAAAGGACTTTGCAAATCATAAAACAAATAAGAAATGATGATAAATGAAATATATAGAGTCACAGTATAGCAAAATTACTTGTCCTAATGTTTCAATATATTGTTTAAACACAAAAAAATGCCACTATTGCATCCCAAGTGTTGAATTAAATCCACACACGTGGCACCTATTCTGTGCCTCAGTGTAAGAACCCTTAAACACACATATATGTAAATACACATATACAAATATGTTATAATGACATGTGGACAGGAACCATGTGGTTCCTGCAGGGTTCCATGCAGTACACTGCCCTTTTCTCCACCCCACTGAGCCTCACACGACCAGGGCCTCACGTGACCATGTAGGCTCTCTGGGTATATAAGTACACTGTACCTCTACCTAGCAATATAGAGAGTTCTATGCCCTCTACCTAGTTACTTAGCACACTAACCAACTCAACAGGTAAGTAGTAAGATATGTGAGCACTCTACACTGCACCTAGTGTGCTGCTCAACAGGTTATGGGCCCTGCAAGCAACATTGCACAGCTATGAGCTCCTCAAAGCTCTAGTTGGAAGGAGTTGTACTGTAGCCCCTCGGGACTCCAACTCACATGTTGTGCACAGGTCTTACTACTGACGTGCTTTACTGCGCTGAGCACCTCATCACTTTTGAGATGGGGTTAGCCTCCCTCTGATATCATGTCATGGAGCGATGATGTGCCCTTTTGGCACTCATCATGTGCTAAACAAAAGTACTCTGATGGAGTGCTAAATTTTGCACTTGGCATTTCTAAAAATTAAGAGTCAATGACTGATTTGGTGCTTTTATCAGCTCAAATCTTAAAAAATGTCATCATCTCTTGACAAACTCATCTCTTTGTTTGATGGCTCGGGCTACAAGGCCTGGGCCAAGTCTATGAAGGCATGGCTTATGTCACAAGGCCTTTGGCAAGTTGCCTCCAGTGCTGAAACAGTGCCTCTGGCAGCCGATATTGCCACACATAAGGTGTGGAATCAGGAGAATGATCAGGCATATGGAGCTATCTCGCTCCACGTATCTCCTTCCATTAGATCAAGATTCAGATCTGCAACAGGACTTGCTAGTGCCCTGTGGCAAGCCCTGCAGGCCGATTTCGGCCAAGAAGGGCCTTCTCAGATATTTGCAGACTTTAAATCTGCAATCTCGATCAGAGTCCCAGTGCAAAACCCTGTGCTGACTATGGCTCAGATCTCTGAGAGATACCAGCATCTAACTGCCAATGGTGTCGACATTCCTGATATAGTTCAGGCCTTACTGCTCCTTGCAGCTTTGCCGAAGGAGTATGATGCTTTGTCTTCCACGATCCTATCCACAACTGGTACAACTGGTCTCACATATGCAGTAGTGAGGGACCATGTGATAGCAAAAGCCTCCCGTCGAGCTGCCTTTGCATGCTCCAGGGAAATGGCAAAGAAGCTGTCAGCTGTCAAGAGAAAAGGCATGATGTGTGCCAGAAAGGAATGCAAACATGATGCCCCTTGGATCTTGGATTCAGGCGCATCATTGCACTTCACTGGTGAGATGAAAGACTTTGCCTCCTATGAGGATTTGCCTATGTCTGAGAAATGGCAGGTCAAGACCACTACCAGCGTGACTTCGATCAAAGGCAAAGGCACTGTTCTGATTCATCATCAGGTAAAAGTTAATGGGAAGACAGAGTCGTGCATCATGCACTTATCCCCCATTTTCTATCTCACAGATTTGACAAGTCAGCTTATGTCAATGGGAGTGTTTCTTGTTGCTGAGGAATATACTGTAAAAGGAAACAGTAAAATAATTTCCTTTGCTGACAAAAAGGAAAAACCCCAGCTTGATGTGATGCCAATAATACGTGGCAAAACCATCTATGTGTGTAATTTGCACATTCAGAGCACTAAGAGATTGGAAGTCGTGACTATCTATGTTGCTGACTATGACATTTGGCACAAGCAGCTTGGCCACCTGAGTGAAGCTGCTGTGCGACAGATGCCAAAACACACCCATAAGTTTCCCAAGGATCTAAAAATTCCAAGGGACAGGCACATTTGTCCTGGGTGTGCCAAGGGAAAAATGATGTCAAAGTCATTCCCTGGATCTGAGTCTTGGGCTCAAAGGGCCTTTGAGCTGATCCATTCCAATCTGAAGGAATTACCAATACTCAGTTATCACAAGTACAAATATTTTATCATATTTGTTGATGATCGAACTTTACACATGTGGAGTCAGTGCCTGAGAAAAAAGTCCGATGCTGCTGAGTCAATCAGACAGTTCCAGGCAATGGCCAAAATGCAATATGATGCAAAAATCAAGCATTGGCATTTCGATCCTGGGGGGGAATTCTGTGATCGGGAACTCATAATCCAGCTCAAAGAGGCTGTGATTAAAATTGAGATGTTGGCATGCCACATACACCAACAAAATGGTCATGCTGAACATGTGATCAGAACATTAATAGAGAAAGCACAAACATTGCACTTTACTGCCTGCCTACCACAATCATGGTGGGAATTTTGTGTAGAGCATGCTATGTATCTCTACAACCAAACACCAATAAACCACCTGAAATGGTAAACTCCAATCAAAGATCTCAATGATGAAAAGCCTGATCTGAGTGAGGAGAAGGTATTCGGATGCAGTGCCTACATTTACCTGCCGAAAGAGAAGCATCCTAATAAGTTAGCTCCACGATCAGAGCTCATGACATACATCGGCCTGGCAGATGGCATCAAGGGTTGGCACTTTATGCACCCATCAGGGTCAATATTCATCGGTGCTACGACACTCTTTGATGAGACTCTGTTCTCTCATTGTTCTGGGGCTAAGACCCCAGCAAAAACTGATCTCAGGGATATACCATCCCCACCACCTTCACAATCAGGGTCTGGAACCCCTAAAATGTCTAGAGACCCGCTGTTCGGCTGGCAGCTCTTCGAGAAATTTAGAAGCTCCCTCAGAATTAAATTCGAGGTTCAAACTTAGTACCTATACATGGCACCTTGGATCATAAAGCTCCTCCAGGTTGATGCCAGCATAGTTTGTGGGGGAGTGTTGAATTAAATCTGCACATGTGGCACCTATTCTGTGCCTCGGTGTAAGAACACTTAAACACACATATATGTAAATACATGTATGCAAATATGTCATAATGACATGTGGACAGGAACCATGTGGTTCCTGCAGGGTTCCATGTGGTACACTGCCCTTTTCTCCACCCTACTGAGCCTCACGTGACCATGTAGGCTCTCTAGGTATATAAGTACAGCTGTACCTCTACCTAGTTACTTAGCACACTAACCAACTCAACAGGTAAGTAGTAAGATTTGTGAGCACTCTACACTGCACATAGCGTGCTGCTCAACACCAAGAGTCTTTTGTTGTGTCTCCTCATGTCCAGTAGTGCTCGATATGCGATGCAATAGCTCATGCCAGAGGTGCTGTGTGTATTGGAATGGTGTTGGGATAGCCATATGGCAGTCAATGTCATTGTTAGGAAACAGTCTCCAAACATGACTATTACATAATAATATTTTATTTTATTTTATTTCATCAAAGTATGCTACCAAATGCCTATAAACACTGTATTTGTCAGTGTGGAAATTTTGTATTTACATGCATCAATATGTATGTGCATGTGTGCATGCATTGGAAGCAACATAGTATATAACCTTAAAATATATACCGGGGGACTTCAGTTGAGTTCTCTTAGGTATTCCATCCACATTTGTGGTGCAAAAAGCCTATTTCAGCTAACTAATCTATTTTTAACCCATCACATCAAATCCATCAAAACCCCCCATCACATGTGCACACCCCGCTGCCTTCTTGTAGGAGAGCCCGCATGGTCCAGCTAGCAGAACAGTGGGTGTCACCATAACAGTCATTCAAAGTGCTGTGAAGTTATTCAAAGGCATTTCAAATGTTGCAAAGTCATTCAAAGTGTTGCAAAGTCATTCAAAGTCATTGAAAATTGTTCAATCCACTTTATTAAGAACTTCAATTTATTTCATCAAAGATGTAAGTCTGTAATTTCTTCAACTACATATTCTGGAGCACCTTCTACCATTATTAAAGGTTGCAGAGTAGTTTGTTGACTAAGAATAGTGGGCAGGGAGTAAGGGTGTAAGCAGGAAACATTAATTTCAGGATCAATCTTGAATGATTGAGGGAATTTTAGCACTACCATGTTGGGCAAAATTATTTTAGAAATCACTTATGGGCCAACTTGTTTTTCTGTAAGTTTTCTTGAAGGTCGTGGAATATTTAGATTTTTGGTACTTAGCCATACGAAGTCACCAACTTTGTACTCTGGAGCAACAGCTTGAGTATGATCTGTGTGTCACATCATATCATCATGTGCCTTCATCAATGCCACCTCTGCTTCCTCCTACGCCTTTCGCATTTTTGATACAAAGTCCTGCACTGACTGTACCTTGACTTCCCTTCAAGGTTCTATTCCTATTCTGGGATGATACCCATAATTAGCAAAGAAGGGTTACATGCGAGTAGCCAAATGGAATTTATTATTGTGAGAAAATTTGGCAATTGCCAACTGTTCAGGCCAGTCAGTTTGTTGGTGATTGACAAACATGCATAGGTACTGCTCCAACTCCTGATTCATTCTCTCTGTCTGCCCATCGGTTTGTGGGTGATATGCCATAGATAACTTGGTTTGAATCCCCAATATGTTATTTAACTCTTGCATAAATGCAGAAGCAAATTGTGATCCATGATCAGAGATAACCATATCAGGTAATCCATGTAACTGCCATACCTGATTTAGATAGAGGCTCACCAAGCCCAACGATGAGGTTTCTGCAGTAGTAGGAATAATATGGACTTCCTTTGTGAAGCAGTCACATACTACAAATATTGCATCATACCCTTGAGCTTCAGGTAATCCTGTGATAAAGTCCACAGATATATCTCACCATGGTGCTTTAGGTATAGGGTTCAGCATTAATTTCCCTGCAGGCTTTTCTGGAAATTTCTTTCCCCTCATGCATGTATCACTACCATCCACAGACCCCAACACATATTTTGAAATTCTGGGCCACCAATAATTTCTCATTACCAACTCCAATGTCTTCCACCTTCCTGGATGTCCAGCAGTTGGCATATTATGATGTAATTGGACAATCTCCCTTCACAAATCTTGATTTTTTGATACATACACCTTTCCTCAGGATAACACCAACTCTTGCTTCTCAATCCATTCATTTCCATTAATATTACCTTTCTTTTCTCTATTCAGAGCTTTCATGGCTTCCACTACTTTGTTGTCCATCTCTGAACATTGTCTAATTTTAGACAACATTTCCATTTCTAAGCTATCTATTAATAGATGTCCTTAATGCATAGCACAAATGCAAAAGTATTCAGGTTTGAGTAGGGTAATATTTTTATTGTCCTCCTCCACCCCCTTTTTGTGACCTGTACATCTGGATAATACATCTGCTTTCCTCATCAAGCTTCCTGCTTTGTGAAAGGTATGCATTCTTCACTGTCCACTCATTCAGATACCTATAATCTATACCCATCCTCTTCCTCTGATCTTTCTTTGATACAAAGAATATTGGTGATGTCTGCGGAGATTTTGAAGGTCATATGTATCCCTTGTGTAATTGTTCATTTGGGAATGCATCTCCTTCTTCTTGCCCCATTGGAGATAATGGGTAGACTTTTGACTTCTTCAGCACAAATCCTGGCTTCATCTCAATGGCATGATGTAGGCCTGTGGTACCCACTCCTCCACTGGTTTCTCCACATTTGCAGTATTTTTGTCCCATGATTGTCCTCCATGAGTTCCCCTAAATATTTGCTTCTGTTCTTCCTTGTTGATCATGATTGGAACTTTCCCATTTGGTATTTCTTTATTCTCCATTTCCTCCATCATACCAGAGTACTTCCTCAAATGTTCTTTGTCTTTTCTTCTCTTCTTTTCCTTCTTTATCTTTTTCACCTTCCTCCCATACACATTACATTCTTTAGTACAATGAGTCATGTGTACTTTCCCAGTCTTCTAGTCGATTTCCAAATTATGTTTACTTAACCATGGACATCCAATTATGAGATTGGTCTTTCCAAGATCACACATCAAATATGGCTCGTTCCTGATCATCTTGATACTTTAGTAGCATAGTCACTTCCTTCTTAATGGTTCCTCCATGATTTATCATTCCATCAATATTGTACACCATTATAGGTTGCAACAGTTTGCACATGCTAATACCATTTTCAGTAATTAAGAACCAATTAATGAATAATCCTGCAGCACTGCTATCGAGTAATGCCTTCACATCAATGGCTGCATGCATATCCACTGTCTTCAATCCTACAGTCAAGGTGATTTTGGGTTCTATTCATGCAGAGTGAATAAAGAATTTAATGGTTTTCAGGAATAATGCCTGGGAATTTTTCTTATCATGTGATTGACAATGGTTGTACTCCTCCAACAGAGGAGGAAGCAGAAAAGCAGGAGGCAGAGAAGAAGAAGCCCAAGATGAATGGTTTTAATATCAATGCCACAGTAGATGATTTTATCATGCTGTGTCCCACCACATATGCACTCGGGTAGGTAAGCTATGTACATTGTATCAAATGATATGACCTATTGAATACATACATTGTATTGAATGATACAGGTTCTATGGATGCTGTCAAACTCACTATATAAAGTCACTATACTATATTAACCAATGACTACATTGTACACTGATTATTATACCTTACAATAGACATGAGGAATGTAATACAGACATTAGTAATATTGAAATGCAATGGGGATGGACACAAAAAGAAAACAGGGATGGCTACAGCATTGGCATTAGGCACAGACACAGTATTAACCTATAAATTCTATTGACTGTACATTGTATTATCTATTTCGATGGATGCTGTCGAACTCACTATATATTTGTACATACTCTATTAATTAACCGATGACTACATTACTACTTTACTTGCTGTACTATACAGATAGACATGCAATAAGAACATAGTACAGACATTAGTAATGTTTGAATGCAATTGCATACAGGTATGGGAGCAGGAACAGGGACAGGGATGAAGATGGGAATGAGGAAAAAGCACTGACATGGCAGCAAGTAAAGTAGTTATGTAGTCATTGGTTAATTAATAGAGTATGTACAAATATATAGTGAGTTCAATGGGAGCATCTGGGTAAGGGAATGGGTTCAGGAGCAGGGATGGTGATAGGTCCATTGCATGCTCTAGGGTCTGGGAAATGTTCCAAACATATTGACACCCTATGATTCACACTCCCAACCCCTACAAATGCCGCGAATTCAGTTTTAAACTCATTTTGTTGATAGGTCCACTGCATGCTCTAAGGTCTGGGAAGGGTTCCAATCATATAGAGACATTATGACACATGCTCCGAACCTCTATAAATGCCACGAAAAAGACTTCAAACCCTCTTCGAACAACTTCACATGATTTTAAATGACTTCAAACCATTTCAAACCATTTTGCAACATTTCGAATGCTTTTCAACAACTTCGCAGCACTTCGAATGATGTTGGCCACCATATATCTGTCCTGAAACCTTTTCAACATAAACGGCACATTTGGAATGGATTATTTCATTGCATATCAAGCACCACCAGACACGAGGAGAGATGACAAGAGATTTAGAATGCGATAAATGCAGTTTTATGTTTCAATGATATATTGAAGCAATAGGGCAAGAACTTTTACTATACTGGAACAGTGTACATTTTATTTATTATCATTTCTCATTTGTTTTATGTTTTACAATACCTTTATTTGCTGTGCATATTGCCTCATATTTTCCACATGTTATTGTTTCCTTTTTAGTACTATTCCTTCAAATTGTATATCAGACTTGTATTAGTTACTTAGAAAAAGAGAAGCAAAAGGGAATAGAGAAGAAGTTACCCTCTCCACTATCATCAGACTTAAGAGCAGTTCTCTTGAGTCTTAGCTCACATCGTTGATGATACTCAACCTGGAAACCTAACAAAAACCTGTTAAAAGGCTTAGGAAGTATAATACAGGCTAGAGAAAGGGTGCAAGTTGGTGCTAAATATCACTGCTGATACCCAAATGTTGTGTTTAGGGACATGAAATGGTAAGGGCTGTGGTGAATAGTCTTTAAAAATGTATGAAAAGGTTTGAAAGAGGTCAAAATAGGTTCAAATATGTCCAAAAGAGTTCGAGAAAGGTTTGAAGAGGTGTGAAGTAGTTCAAAGTAGATTAGAATGGATTTGAAGAGGTTCAAAGTGAGTTTGAAGGAGTTCGTAGATGTTGGACTAATGTCGAGGTATGTCAAAAAGCAAATATAACAAATAAGGAGTGTTTGTCAAGAGGTGATAGGTGATATGCAATAAAACAAGGAGCAAATACGATAGTTTCAAAGAAGTCCACGATATTTCACAGAACTTAGAGATCTGACGTGAGCTAAGACTCAAGAGAATGGCTCTTAAATCAGATGATGAGTGAGAGGGTAACTTATGCTCTGTTTCCCATAGCTTTTCTTGTCTTTCTAAGTAACTAATACAAGTCTATATACAAATTGAAGAGATAGTACTAAAAAGGAAATAATAACATGTGTAATGCATGAGGCAATATATCCAACAATGAGGACTTTGTAGATCATGAAACAAATGAAAAATGATAAATAATTGAAATGTGTAGTGTTCCCATATGGTAAAAGTACTTATCTTTTGCTTCAATATATCATTGAAACATAAAAACACTATTATTGCATCCTAAATCTCTTGTAGTCTCTCCTCATGCCAGGTAGTGCTCGACATGTGATGAAATGGTTTGTCCCGGATGTGCAGCATGTATAGAAAGTGTTTTAAAACAGCTATATGTCAACTGATGTCGCTCAAAATGCTGCGAAGTCATTCGAAGTGTCACAAAATATTGCAAAACAGTTCAAAATGGTTCGAAGTCATCTGAAATAGTGTGAAATAGTTCGAAAATGTTGATAGGTCCACTACGCACTATAAGGTCTGGAGAAGGATCAAATGGTATCTATATATTATGACACGCACTCTGAATTGCTATGAATGCCATGAAATCAACTTCGAATTATTTTCAAACTATTTTGCACTATTTTGGATGACTTCGAACCATTTCGCGACATTTTGTGACACTTCGAACAACTTTGCAGCATTTTGAATGACATCGGCCACCATATAGTTGTCTTGAAACACTTTCGATATACGCTGCACATTTGGGACAAGTTATTCCATCACATATTGAGCACTACCAGACATGAGGAGAGAGTACCACAAACCTAGAATGCGATAAGTGCATTTTTGTGTTTCATTGATATATTAAAGCAATAGAACAAGAACTCTTACCATACTGGGATAATGTACATTTCACTTATTATCATTTTTCATTTGTTTTATGTTTTACAATACCTTTATTGCTGTGCATATTGCCTCATGTTTTCCACATGTTCTTGTTTCCTTTTTAGTAATATTTCTTCAAATTGTATATATACTTGTATTAGTTACTTAGATAAGAGAATACCAATGGGGAACAGAGCACAAGTTACCCTCACACTTATCGTCAGACTTAAGAGCCATTCTCTTGACTCTTAGCTCATGTCATATCTCTAAGTTCTGCGAAATATCATGAACTTCTTTGAAACTATCATATTTGCTCCTCATTTCATTGACTATTGCCTATCACCATTCGAAAAACACTTCACATTCATTATACTCACTCCTCAATATACCTCGAACCACTTCAAATCACATTGACATTTCTCAAAACTACTTCGAACTATTTCACACACTTTTGAACATCTTTTGAACTTTTTCCCACATCTTCAAATCTATTTCAAACTCTTTCAAACACCTTCATACACTTATGAAAACTATTCACAACATCCCTTATTATTTTGTGTCACTAAACACAATGCTTTGGTCTCAGCGGTGATATTTAGTACCAACTTGCACCCTTTCTCTGACTCGTGTTATACCATCCAAAGCCATTCAGTAGGTTTTGTTTGGGTTTCCGGGTTGAGTATCAGTGATTTGGAGTGTGTGTCATAATGTGTAGATATAATTATATCATTCTCCAGATTTTATGGCATGCAGTGGACCTATCATCGTATCACTAAGTTCTGCAAAATATTGTGAACTTCTTCAAACTTTCATATTTGCCTTTGACTTATTGCATATTGCCTATCGCCTCTCGAGAAACACTCCTTATTTGTTATATTCACTTTTCACATACCTCGATATTAGTCTGACATCTACAAACTCCTTCAAACTCACTTCGAACCTCTTCAAACTGCTTCAAACCTTTTTCAAACTATTTTGCATGTCTTTGAGCCTATTTCAAACTATTTTGAACCTCTTCATATGCTTCTAAAAATTATTCGCAATACACCTCATCATTTCAGGTCTCTAACCACAATCTTTGGTTATCAACGGTGATATTTAGTACCAACTCACACCCTTCCTTTAGCCTGTGTTATACTTTTTAAGCCTTTCAACAGGTTTTTGTTAGGTTTCAAGGTCGAGTATCATCATCGTACCATTCCAAACACTTTCAAATGATTTCAAATGACTTTAAACGATTTTGTGACACTTCAAACACCTTTGAATGACTTCACACCACTTCGAAGAACATCGGCCACCATATATCTATCCTAAAATCCTTTCGATACACATGGCACATCTAATACAAACTATGAAGCAAAAAGATAAGTACTTTTACTATATGAGGACACTGTATGTTCCAATTATTTATCATTTCTCATTTGTTTTCTGATTTACACAGTCCTCATTGGTGCACATATTGCCTCATGTACTACACATGTTAGATTTCCTTTTAAGTACTATCTGTTACCCTCTCCCTTATTGTCTGATTTAAGAGAAATTTTTTTGAGTCTTAGCCTCACATCGCATTTCTAAGTTCTGCAAAATATTGTGAACTTCTTTGAACTTTTGTATTCGCTCCTCCACTTATCACACATTGCCCATCATCATTCGAAAAACACTTCTTAGTCACTATATTTGCTTTTTGACATACATCAACATTAATCCGACACTTTCAAAATTTCTTCAACTATTTTGAACATCTTTGACCTTTCCCGAAACAACTTCAAACATCTTTGAACATTTTTCAAGCCTTTTCGTATGCTCCTAAAGTCCATTCTTGATGTGTCATACCATTTTATGCTTCTAACCACAACCAGGTGATTGCAGTGATATTTATTACCAACTTGCAACCTTCCTCTGACTTGTGTTACACCATCCAAAGCTATTTAGTAGGTTTTGTTTGGGTTCCTGAGTTGAGTATTATCAATGGGAGTGGGGATGGGAGTGGGGATGGGAGCTTTTGTCTGTATTCTGTTCTTAATGCACATCATTGTAGTAATATCATTGTTTTTGTGGTCCTGTCAAGCCTTGATGTCAGTGCTGCATCCCCATTCCTGTCCCCATTCCCATCCCCCCTCCCATACCTGGATGCAATTGCATTCAAACATTACTAATGTCTGTACTATGTTCTTATTGCATGTCTATCTGTATGGTACAGCAAATAAAGTAGTAATGTAGTCATTGGTTAATTAATAGAGTATGTACAAATATATAGTGAGTTCGACAGCATCCATCAAAACATATAATACAATGTACAGTCAATAGTATTCATAGGTTAATATTGTGTCCATGCCCAATGCTGATGCCATGGCCATCCCTGTGGCCATCCCCATGTCTGTCCCCATTGCATTTCAAATGTTACTAATGTCTGTATTACATTCCTAATGCATTTCTATTGTAAGGTATAATGATGGGTATACAATGTAGTCATTGGTTAATATAGTATAGTGACTTTATATAGTAAGTTGGACAGTGCCCATCGAACCCATATTATTCAATACAATGTATTTGTTCATTTGATACAATTTAGCTTACTTATGTGATGCGCTGAACAAACTTGAAGCCTTCAAATACATTGACCTGTGGTACTTCACCCAGGAAAGATGCCTGGAAGCTCTTTAAAACCACTGTTTCCAAGCTGAGGATGCACTAGGTTTTGCAAAAGTTGGAGACACCCTTGCCCTCAAGCAGTTATCAGCTGTGAAAGCTTTACACAATGTTATCAAGGATGTGGACCTCACCTGGCAACAGATGACTATGGGCAGGACTGGCTGGCCCTCAAGCCATATCAAATCACTTGCTGAGTTCTTCCTCAATCTAGAGATACACCCACATGCAATCGCAGACAAGGGCAAAGAATCCTCCATATATACCAGGCAAGAGTTCACAGAAACTGGCATGATCAGCTCAAGTGGAACCCTGGGTTCAGCATTGGAATCATGAACAATTCCCTTCTGCAATTTATCTCTGATGAATTTTGGAATGGTATGCCAGTGGAAAGCTTCAGAGAGGTAGGCATCTTTGCCATCAGTCCAGCTTCAATGTACTGATCCCTCATTTCTCATCACTGCCAACTACCATTCTCAATGCCCTCTGTTCATCGTGCTCCCACACCCCTTCCCCCCTCTTTCATATATGCATTATATACTTCATGCCAACCCCTCCTTTTTCCTTCTTGGCATGCAACAATGCCTTATCACCTGCTTTGGATGTCTCATATGCTTCCAACTCTTCCTCATACAACCCTATGCATTGGAATCTGCTTTATGTTATCCACCCTTTGTCTGTCCACTATCATGTCCATGCACCTAAAACATCATGGGCTGCAATATCTGATCAATATACAACAATCAACACTAGATCTAAAATATACAGTTGTCTCTTGAGGTTGTATCATGTCTCTGACACTCAACAATGTGGGAGTACCCCCATGAACATCACTCCCAGTCAAAGTCTCCCACCTGCACCAAGAACCAAGATGAGCCTTCACATCAACATTGTGACTTGTTGCCACCACCCTATAGCTCACCCTGAAAGTCATTGTCACATCAACAGTTTTTTCAGGAGGGCACAAGTTGGCAGATCCATGCAATTTGCATTATATCCCTCAGAATCAACCCTCACAGTGTTGCCAAATGCATGTCAAGAGCAATGGCCCAGTCTTGTGGTCAAGTGACATGAGGAAGACCAGTTTGCCATCAATATGAACAATAATGTTGGTCTTACCTCAGCAGGTGGTGTTCATGGCAGCCTGAGTGATGCAGCAGCTGCCAGTTTTTGAGCAAGTGGTATTGAACCCATTTCAAAATGGGTGGATGACCATGTCTTCATACGAATTCTTTGTGAGCACCTTCTTGCATACAATAAAAAGCATTCCAAATGGCACACTACAATTCTTGCCAATGGTGGTCAACTACAAAATGGCAGTCAAATATGGTACTGAGGGAAAGCATGCCTGAAGGTAAACCAGCTGAATTTGATGAAGATGCTGGATCTTCCTTCAAAAATTTTTCAGGTGCATCAGCTTAAGGGCCTCAAGATGCACTGCTTGGCATACCTTGGAAAATGTCAAAGATGGTTTCCTTCAGCTCCACAGTGCCATATCTGGGCTTTGTATGGGACCTCGAGAATTGCACAGTCTCCTTACCAGATGTGAAGAAGCTCAAATATCACAATGCCATCATCATTTGGAAGAAAAGGTGATGCACAATTTGCAGGAGGTTAAACAGTTATATGACAAACTCCTACATGTATCACTCATCATCCCTGCAGGATGAGCATACCTCACCTTGCTGGAGGTCATGTTGGGGATATTTCATAGCCATCCATTTGTGCCATGCATTCCACCAAAAGACACTGCCAGTGACCTTTTCTGGTGGACCAATAAGCTTTCAAGCCCTTACATTATCCACAAAATCCCTGGCCCCATTGAGCTCATCAATAGAGGTGCATCCTCAGATAAAAGCCCAGGCATTGGAATCACAATTGTCATTGGAAATTGTTGGCAAGCTTGGAGGCTCCTCCCTGTATGGGGGTCAGAAGGCTGAGACATCAGGTGGGCTGAAGCAGTCAGTTTTGAGTTCCTTGTCAACTCACTCCTGGCTTCAAGCTCACCAGGAAATCACTTCAAGGTCTTCGGTGACAACCAAGGAGTCGTCGAAGGCTGGTGGAAAGGTAGAAGTGAAAACAAAGCTACCAACATTGTCAGTCATAATCCTGTTCCAATGCCAGTGCTAGAAGCCAAAATTGATGCGCTTACGCTACAAATGTCCCAATTAGTGTCAGTATTGGCAGTATCACAGCCCAAACAAGCAGAAATAAAACCAGAAACAGTGGAAGATAAAGATGATGAGATGGAGGAGATGGTGGAGTGGATGTCTCAGGATAATGTGCATGCAGAGGAGAGGTCTGAGAGTGGAAAAATGTGTTTACCTAAATATGCACCCCTGCAAATCTGAACCCATAGTGGGTCTGGAATGTTGTTTTCCATTCATCACCATCAGCGATGCACACTAAGTGGTATGCATGTTGAAGGTTGATTTTTGTAAAGACATAAGATTTTCAGAAGGCACTTAGGAGGGCAGAGATCAGTGGGAGCAGGTAGCAATCCTTTTTTGAGATATGTATTAGGCCCCAGTATTTGACACATAACCAGAGTGTACTATCATTTTTCTTGACAGACAGTATAGGAGCACCATGAGGCGATTTAGAGGGTCGGATGAAGTTGGAATGAATGTTCTCTTCAATGAACACTCACAAGGCTTTGAGTTTGGATGGGGAGAGGAGTACATACAGCCTGGAGGTGGGGGCACATTATCTTCCATCTCTATCTTTAGGTCATAAGGGCAGTGTGGAGGAAGGGTGTCCACCTACTGTTTATTGAAGATGTCGGTGAACTCGTGGTACTCTTCAGAGATATCTGAAAGGTCCACTGGATTCCCAGTGACACCCAAGGATTTGGCTGTGAGGCCTCCTGGGGAAAAGATCATCTGAAAAGCAATAGCTCCAGGAAGTTTGCTAGCATGCATGTAGGTGGCAGCATTGATGAACAAAATTGCAGGAGGTAAGTGGGTTTCTGCTGGAAGGTTCAGAGGTGACTTGGAAGTTGGAGGGTCAGAAGACATCAGGGGTGCTGCCTCTATGATCTGTGGAGTGAAAAGTTATTCAGCCAGAAGACCAGTCAATCAATGGATTGTATTGCTTCAGCCAGTTATGACCAAGAACTGAAGAACAGGAAGAGTTGAGTGGGTTACATACAATGTCAGATTGAACACTTCATCAGATGAAAAAGTGACTGGAAGCTCCATGACTTGCATAATGATGGAGTTGCAAGTTCCATGGACTTGCTGCAATTACCGGCTAAATGTCCTTCTTCACTGCAATAGAGGCAAAGAGCTTCCTTCAGCCAGCACTCCTGTTCTTCTCTGGTTAGTTTGCCATTCTTCCCCAACTTATCAGAGATAGAGTCCTTTGGCTTGTTACTCTTGGATTCAGAGGAGCTGCTGGTTGAGGGTTGACCACTGTGATTAGAGTTGGATGGGTTCTGGGGCTTGGACGGATTATTAGAGCTAGAGTTGGAATTAGGATTGGAGTTTGGGGAACCCTTGGAGTCCTTCTTCCAAAGTTTCCAAAATTTCCAGAGGTCTTGGTGTCAAGGTGATTCTCCTTTTTCTGCATCCAGTAAATGTTGTCAGCATCTTGGGCCTTGAGCTGCAAGGCTGCCAGAGTGTCGGGCTTCCTGCCCCACAAAACTTCTATATGGAGGTGGAGCAGAAGACCACAGAAGTACCAGTAATGAAGAGCAGCTTCATTCCAGTCCACCCAGGAGGCTAGTTCCCAAAAGGCTAGCTCCCAAAAGTCCACATTATACTTGATTATACAACCTCCTTTCTTCATAGAGAGCTTGGAAAGAGCCTTCTTGGTGTCCCCCAAAGAGTCGTGAGGGCCAAAATTGCTTTCTAGCTCCCTGAGGAATACCTCATAATTCCACATCTAGTGAGCAGAATCTGTTGGGTCATTGAGGGTGGGTTTAAACCAGCTGAGCGCTGATCCCTTGAGGTAAGAGATGATGAATAAGATTTTTCTTTCATCAGAAGTGAAGACATGAGGGTGATCTCAGAGATGGAGATTGCAAGCAACTAAGAAGTCCTGGAGTTTTTGGAGGTTGGAACCATCAGATGTGTCAGGTTCCCTAACTTTGATCTTCTTGAGCTTAGAGGTTTGTTTCTGGCACAGAGTGCAGAAACTGTCCGAGAGGTCAAACAGAGCATCAACAAATCTGTTGTCCAGATCTGGCTTTCCACCTAAAGGAAGCTGATCTCCAGGGTCATCAGGATTGGGGTCATCCCCAGGGCCATCAGGACTGCTAGGGTTGTCTGATCCACCAGGAAGTTTGTCCTCTTCACCTGTAGCTTCCTTATCGATAGGATTGGGTTGCCTGTTATCCCCTACATAGTCGAGTGGAGTCAGAATCTGAGGGGGTTTTGAAGGCAAGTGCATAGACATGATGTTAGTGCTAACAGATGGTGCACTGGAGCTGATTCATCAGAATATGTTTGATGGTCAGACTGAGAGACTGAAGGTAGAAGTGGGTGTAGGAGCTGGGAGTACTGATTGTTGGATAGCTGATAAGCCTGGAAGAGTGCCTGCATGGCAGGAGTTTCTTGTTGTCTGCTGAGCTTGTGATTCTGTGCAGGACATAGAATGAGGTTCAGAATAGTGTGATGATTGATGAGAAAAGTGTGAGTTTGCAAATACTGTCAAAGTTCAAGTTTGCTACTACCAAGGCTGGGACTTGGTCAGAAAATACACTGGACTTCTGGTCAGATCCGGTCATCAGTGGTCAGAGGGTTTCAGAGGTTTCTGGGCAGAATCCACCCAGCTGTAGTGGGCCAGATGAAAGGGGCCAGAGAGGACTTGGCTTCAACTTATAAGAAGTTGTGCCCTTCTCCTCATCAATTGTCCAATTTCAGGCAAAGGGGTTTGGATGTCCAGTGGGTTTCCAGATGGAGGGCGAGGATAGATTAAGCAGAGGTTATAGAGTGACTTGAAGTCAAGAGGAGCCAAAGAGATTTAAGAGTTGAAGTTGAGATTCAGTTAAGGATGATTTAAGGGTTGATATTAGGCTTGAAAATTAATAGATGAAGATACAAAGGCAAGATACATGCAAGGTACAATGTAAGACACAATGTAACAGACAATGTAATTTGCAAACTGGAGACTAAGGCTAAGCTATGAGTGCTTAAATATTGAGGGCCAGAAGAATACTGGAAAGTGTGGAAGTTTACTAATGGGTCTTGTTAAGTGTCCATGACCAGAATTGGTAAGACTGTATTAGGAATAAAGTGAGTAAGCAAATGATTACTAAGGCATGTGATAGCTTGTCTGATGACTGAAAAGTGCTGTGGCCAGAATGCTGACAGACAAGGTCAGAAAAGAATTGGAAAAGGATTGGGGATTGTCAGGAATCTGATTGGGTGAAATGGGTCTTGACACCTGGTCTGAGTACTAGTCATATTATAGAAACACAGTCTACTTATAGGATTAAAATGTAAGTAGACCATAGAATGGAAGAATCAGAGATGTCCGTCTCTGTCTTTTATACCCACTATCTTAACCCTAAGAACTTACTCTCACACCCATAGTTCCAATAGGTTATGTGCCCTGGGTTTAATAACCCATTTCCAACATACTATGGATCAATTACTTGAAGAAGACCAACAGGGGTCAATCTCTACCCCTATTTGGTCTGGCAGAGTTTAAACTTCAAATGCTGCTAAACAATGACAAATACATGGTAAATAACTTACTTTGAATGGTGGAGTATCCATGAGCAAGAGACTTTAAGTGACTTGAGTTTTGGAGTGACTTCATGCTTGAGTACCATATCTGGCTTGGTGACCATTAAGTCAACATGTGTCATAAACACTTGGACCCTTCCTGTATATTGAAATCCATTACCTCATCAGCATCTGCATGATTAAAGATATTCCCATATGCTCCTCTGTGAAGTACCACCACCAGTTACTTGAGATGCACCACCCAACTCAAAAGTTGGGTTCATCAAATGTTGAAGCTGAGATTGACAAGCCAGACTAACTGGTGGACTTGCCATGCACACATATAATTTATACAGCATTATATGACAATAAGCTGCCAATATGGAAGGGATATAGACACCTTCATCCACAGGATTCTAATTTCTGACTGATATCTAATAGTAAAAAATAATTAATGACAAGCTCAAAGTTTGACAATGCAGAGCATAACCATACAAGTGTTGGGGTCACCTCTGGCCATGCTGTCATTCTTGGCATCACTGGTCCTGGTTGTGACCTGCCACCTCAGTGTTAGTGACATTGTTGTCAGCATGATCTCCCTTGGTGTTTGCCCTCTTGTTGGTGTGGTCCTTCTTCTTGTTGGTGTCATCCCTGTTGTTGTTGCTGATGTCCCTCCCCCTGTTGCTATAATTGTCCTTCTCAGTGTGGTCCCTGTTTTCAGTGTTGTCCCTCTTGCTGCCATGGTCCTTCTTCATGGTGACATGGTGTTGGCTCACTTTTTCCCATTACTCATGGTGTTGCTGTCCTCCTGCTTGTGGCCATCATCCTTATTGCTCATGGTCTCAGGTTTGCTGGTAGTGGTCTGGCCCACTTTGTCACCATTATTCCCCTTGTCCTTGTCCTCCTTGTTCTCCTCTTTCCCATCTTCATTGTCATGCTCCCCATCTTTGTTATCATGCTCCCCATCTTTGTTGTTGTGCTCCCTGTCTTCCCTGGCTTCAATCACTGTTTTTGTTGTGCTCCATGCCATCTTCATTGTGCTCCTCATCATCTTTGTTGTCCCCATCACCATTGTTGCCTTCTCTATCATTGTGGCCTTGCTTATCAGTGTTGTTGTCCTTGCTCTGCTATCCTTCTGGGTCATCATGTTATTTTGGCTGCCATCAGTGTTCCTTGGTGGTAGGTCAGATGGGCATTCTTCAAGACCTGAGTGGTGTCATCCAAAAGATAAGCTATATGTTTTTGCCATATAATCATGCAGGACATCCACTTTGGCTTCTGTTTCAAAAGGACTTAAGTTTGGTACTGCAGACATTTTGGAGTATGTTTCTTTCATTGTACTTGTTTGTATTTTTCAGCTCTACATTTTTTAGGGTGAATAGTTCCTCTAAATCACCTTTGAAGCCTAATGCAGCACTTGAGAAAAAAGAAGTAGCTATCCCACCTTCTGCTATCAAGCACAGCAAAGGCATGGCCAAAGTGAAAGTCCTGTTGAGGATGCCCCTAACTGTAAAGTATGCCTCCAGATGAACTATGTTGATATATTTCTGATGCCTTATTTCTGCTGGTGTAGTCTGGAACCAGGTGTAGGAGCCATCACAAAAACACCTGCATTAACTGTGTGGCATGGCCAAAAGTGCCCTCATAGCCAAACTCCAGTGGAGCATGAGGGTATCATGAGGTACAGTGTCTGGCCTATATATTTTACACTGCTCTAATATTGTTTGTTGCCAGTAATAATATAAATTCTCCTCCAACCCCCACTCATCCCCAGTGACTGAAGAAGCTCACAGAGAAGGGCACATACAACAATACTTCAAGGTTTTTGCTGTTTCCATAGTTTGATGCTTTTATTTTTCACATGATTTGTACAGCCCTCATCCAGCAAACATTGTTGCCCTTGATATCACCTCAAAAAAAGAATTCCTGTAAGTTGCACAACAAAATATTTATTTACTTAATATTCAATGTATAGTAAAATGATAAACATGAAAATGTGGGCATTACTATGAGAACTACAAATCCTTCCAAGGCACTGTAGTTTTTACTCCAGGCAACCTTCACTTCTGGCTCAGAAGATAATATTGGAAACATGGTAGAGTGTTGTGGAAAAATAATGGGTAGGTAGTAACTTGCTCTTCCTGGTTTCTTCTGGTTTCATTTTTAGTAGGCACATACATCAGAAAGGGAAAAGGTGTTTATCTGTGCATTCTTTCTTGTCTTGATGTTTTGATTGACTTATCATTAGTCATGCCAGAGAGCAGTCTCAGTCATCCCAAGATGGGAGTAACAGCCCTGTGAGTATGTAATTATGTGCCCTTGTTCCTTTGCACTAATCCTCAGTTGGCATGGTCAACAGAAAAGGAAAGGGTGGGCATTTTCTTCTGAGTTTCATTTCTCCTCCTGTTCAGATTAATTGGTTCCTAAGATGCTCCAGAGAAATGTCCCCACTTTCTGAAGAGGAAAGTGAACATCATAGAGAGTCCTGGAAGTCTAAGCTGTATGTGTATGTACTGTTTCACTTGTCCTGGGTTGGGGTCTTCTAATTGTCTTTTAATAGTGGCAGATGGCAGAAAGGGAAACCTACTAGTGGTAGTCTACCAGAACCATCAGTTATATCTATATCCTCCAATTCAGAGTTAGACAAAGTTAAATGGCCTTCTCGTCAGGTAGTAGAGCCCTTCAAAGTGGCCATAAAAAAGTCTAAAATCTTTACCAGACCTGTGTATGAAGAAGACTCTGACAATTGGAACTTCATTGATGATTCTGAGTTAGTGGACCATGAGTCTGATAGGGGGTCAGCTCCTTCATTTTTGTCTATCTAATTTCTTATATAATGAGGTCATGAAGGTTTCCACAGGAGAAGCTGGCCAGGAAGAAGGCACTGAAGGGAAAAATGTGTTAAATAACTTTTATTCTGAATTACTTTATATTAAATGCAGAACCTCTTTTGTTCTAGGGTTGGCAACACATATAAGGAAAATGGATCTCCTACGGCTGAAAAAGCACCAAAAGATCTCAGAAAGGGTAAAGCCATAGTCAAAGAAAGAACTGTGCTCAATGAAGGACTTCAAGATGAGGCTCTCAAGGATATCTACAAGTCCTTGAAACTGTTGCTGTAAGTGGATTGTGTTTTTGGCTTTGTTGAAGACTTACCACTCTTTCAGATATGTTTCCATGGAACCACATAGCTCCCAGGACACCATTGACCCTGATGAGTATATGAAATATTTGCTAATTGCGCCATGTTTATATGGGGTACAGAAAGAGTATGTTTTTGAAAATTATCAGAACAGTTGTTGTAACTGTTTTACAGTTGGACAGGAGTTTTGATGCTGCACTTACTTTCAAAAGTTACAGTTGTTTCTTGAACCCTGCTAATGCCAGCATGTCCTTTGTCAGAGCAAATGAATCTAGGCTGGTCACTTTCAACACAGGGGAGAATGCTGTGTTCTTGATTACAGGTTGTGTTGGGGAAACAAATCTTAGGACTCCTTTCAGCACAGGCCTTGATTCTGATAAGCCTGCTCATTGTCTTCATTTGGTCCCTCTCAGCCAAGAATTTCAATTAGTGATTGCATATTTAAGCAATGCTTTTGGGGTATGTGACCTTGCAGGTCCTGTTTCTGGGCCCACTTTTGTGCTTTCTACATGGAAAGAGGGAGCCAGTTCAGCCTGTAAGCCTTTTTTGGACAATGCTATAGAAGCTGTACTGATCATACCTTAGCTCCAAAAACGTATTCAAGGGCTCACTTGTCCAAGTATTCCTCTCCAGTGAAAGATGGAAGTTCCTGTAAAATTAATGTGGACAAATATCCAAGTTATCTCGATTTTGATCAGTCAGGCATGAGTCTTTGACTTTTTGGTTCTTTGGTGATGCTGACTCAGTTGTTTAGTTCCTATCTTCAATGCAACCAAAGAGGGATTTCAGTTTGACCAGTCTAGCTTTAAGAAACTGAACAATTTGCCATTATGGGGAGGCAGTAAATGTGATCTTGTGGACAACTTGGTGGTTACAGTGGGTTTCATTGCAGGCTCCTTCAAACCTACTAAATGTCAGAATTTGGACCGGAAAACTTTGGCACTTATGCCTAACATACTATTTGTAATTGTTCTTGGCATCTTAGCATAGTTTCATTTTAGTTCTTCTTGAAACCACCACTGTTTCTAATTGAACAGATGCTTTTGATCCTTCATAGTAGTATTGCAATATGCTATAATACAGGTCTATTCAATTTTACATATTCCTATACAAGTCTCTGAATATACTGATGTCGATCTGACCAGACTTACAGAGTGCATACTCCACAAATATTGGCCCAAACCATATCTGTTGACAACAATGATCTGGGATAACACCCATGAGATAATTGTGGCCCATTGTAAAGGCCCTGACAGTTGATTTGATGTCCATGCAAGCAAATCCCAAACTGGACAGTCCCTTCACACTCCTACATCCAATTTCATATATTATCTTGCCTACTAAAGCAGATGATGGCATTGTTGCCTTTCCAGCTATTGCATAGTCTGATGCCAGCAAAAATGATTTCAAGGTTCCAAATCTGGGAAATGCCTTTTCCTTACCAAGGGTCCTATTGAGAAATGTGTTGTATAACATTTCAAATTTGATGGGTCTCATATCCTTTACCCATCCTGCCAACTCCAAATCTCCTGATGCCTCCCAAAATGCAGGGATGTGGCAGGTGTCCTGTGCATTTATGAACTGTCCATAGGTGTTCTTGTCACAGAAGTAAATTGGGGGATGAGCTGATGATAACTTCTTGTGTAACTCCTGCCAATCAGATGGATGTCGAAATATTTGTTCTTTCTGGGGCAGGAAATCTGTGTGATAGGTAACACCTCTGAGAATCAAGGCACTAAAAGGTCCTTCAGGTGGATATCATGTCTGGACTAAATGGATCTCCAGGCTCCAGGATGCATATAGTATGACAAAAGATAGGGTTAGATGGAAAAAGACTGGTAATGAAATCCTCTACACGAAGTTCTGTGATTGTTCTTGGCTGAGGATTGAGTAAACTTTGTTGGAGCCATAGTGGATGCAGGCAGTGGCTCTAGTTTTGGTAATGAATCCTTGCTTTCACCTTCCAACCACTCCCACAATATAAAGTTCAAGAGTAAAAGGTGGTGGTGTACTACATGCAGCATGAAACTTATAGCAGTGTGACATCCAATAAGTTGATTGAACTGATGGAGAAGGCTGGCCATGATCAATGGAGCATCATTTTGTCCCATAGCTTTATGCAAGTATGAGTCTATAAGGTCCATGTAACTCAGAGATCCAGCTATGTCACTGCCTGACATATGTTCAATAAACCCAAGAAGCTCTAGTAAATATTCCTCTGTAATGGCCATTAGAGCCAGCTTTGGACCTGTTTTCAAAGAATAGTCTGTTGATTGTCAATCAGAGACTGACTATTTGGACTGGAGTTGTGATGGGACATTTCAGCTGTATCTATTGCTAAAGCTGGTTGAGGTTAGCCCACAACCAAATCCTACTACAGTGAATAGATGAAGTTCTGCTTTCCTCTGAGTCAGTTCTGAGATCCATGTACATCTCATCTTGGGGCACTGCATAGTGAAGGAAACAATCCAGCTAAGGAAATGGAGTAAGCCTGCTGTTTAGTACTGGACTATGAACCCCAACCTGCATGATTGATGTCCATGTTATTCTAAACCATGTTTGTCCACCTATCATGTTCAGTGTTGCTAGCTGAATGTAGAATGAGATTCTATCATAATCTATGACATGCATACTAACCTTTTGGTGGTCATGTAGTGATTACAACACCAATAAATCTATCAGCATTAGTACAATGATCTCATCTGTTATCTGTCTCTTCTTTTGAAGTGCTCTCCTCATCGCTGGTTTCATTGTCTGAATCTCTTTCTAGACCATTGTCACTTTCATTCTTGCTTTTATTGTCACTTTCATCAGAATCTACATCAGAAAATGTCGTCTTATTTCATTTTGTATTTTTCTTTGGTTCCATCTTCCTTTTCCCTAAAAAAGATTTTATCAACATTCCTATGGCCATCATACTAACAACATACCATTTTGCGGTCCAGGTCCAGGCCCTCCATCACTGCAGTGGTTTTTCAGGATAACTGAAGGGTCTATATCTTTAATAAATGCCTTTATCTCCTGATCATCCTCCTCATCACATCCTTCATCAAAGTCACTTTTATTCTCATCTTCTCTTCCAAATCATCACTGGCTTGCTGTTTTGTCTTTTTTTTCTTTTTCTGCTCCTTACTGGTCTTCATTTTCTTGGCTGAACATTTTGGGTTTTAATCTTACTAGGGGGTCTGACTTCCCATTCATGCTTGGTCAGTTTCAACTTGATACAAACCAAACTCCTCATATATGTATCCTTCTTGGTGCTGCACAGTTGTTCCACTATCCCTTTAGTAGTGAGCTGTTGTTAATGTGATATCAGAAGTGAAATACTAGACAAACCTTTTCTGGCACAAGGTCATCCCTCAATAACATTCCATGGGGACACTGCTTCTGTAACCACACAAATTGGAATGGACATTGATGTTTCTCGGAGGTGCTCATCCCACTGTGCTTTTGCAGAAAGTAGAACATTGTTTGCATTATGGTGCTTGGGAAATTGAATTGGAATTGTGCAATGCCCTCAGCACCTCTTCTAAAAGATCATTCAACCTTTCTTTGTACATGGTACCAATCTCTGTGTTGCAGCCACTCCATCCAGGATGATAGGGAGAAGGTTTCAAACCAACACATATACTTTCATTATTTACATAGGAAAAGCTATCAGTTTGGCTAATATAGTAAGTCATTTGCTGTGCAAATGAATGGATCATAAACTCAATGTAGTTTTCAGTCTCCATGATCATCCTTGGTGAATGTTGCCTGAGTGCAGGAATTGCTGTGATTATTATTTAAATTAATGACAACAGTATGACAGTTTGTGCCTATGCAGGCAACTGCATCTCTTGATAACTTTTGAGTAGTTTCCCATCTGGTAGGGCTTCAAATGCCATGGAACTAGTGCCATTAAAGAATTTGTTTGGGGGATATCTTATCAACATTAATGGAAGTGGAGACCAGAGAAATACAGGGTAGAAGCTCTTCCATTACTCAAGATATACCTTAATCAAGGATGCTGAACAACTCTTCATCTATATCCAGATGAAGTTTGCTCCACAGTTCTATGTGGCAGTTGAATATGATAGAGAATCGCTGCCATTGATGTGCATACCAGCAGCAAGACCTAGAGACAGCTTGAACACCTCTGCTATATGGACTATTGAATACTTCCAAACCTGTGATGAAAATAAATGATACCTGATTTGGGGTGCTTAGAAACTGCAGTGGCAATGTTGAGCTGGAAAGCAGGATAACAAACATTGTCTGTAGAGCCTATTTGAGGTGTGTTCTTGACTGCAGTTTGTGTACACATTTTATCAATTAAGTCTTCTGGCCCCCACTTCAGGCCTTTCATTGCTGAGAAGTGCCAAGCTAGAAACATAATCTGTCAACTTATCTCAAATCTCACTTGAATGTGACAATGTACTTCAAGAATTTCTTTTTTCATGCAAACATCTGCATCCATACCTTCACCATATTTTGATCCTGCACTTGGAGTATCTAATGATCTAGGCTCTTGAAAGGTAGTGGCAATACTACAACATCTTTTGCCTTTTCATGTGGCTACAGCATGATGGGTCCTTTCAAAAGTGACTCCCCCAATGTAATCAGATGCTTTCTTGTCAAATTCAGCCTTCTTCTTGGACATTTTATCTGGAGGCCCGAGTATAGCCTCTTGTATCCACTCCAGCCAATGAAATTGGTTTGCACTGTATACACTCCTGAGTGATCAGTTATGAATGGACACTTAAATTTTGTACATACTTATCCATAGCCCATAATTTAAATTTATTCTTGTAAGGATCTCCACCATCATTGATGTTCCTCCCTAGCAAGTAGTCCTTATTACTTGGATGCAAAGTGAAGAACACTGGATGGACTAAGTTAGAGTAAGGTTTAATTGTAGAGATCACTGACCCTTTTTGTTGTTTTCAACCATAGTAGTGGGCACTTCCATCTTTGATGCAGCATCGAGATTGTCTGCCATTGCAAAGGCAGACATGTTTTGCAACATAATAAGGATTTTTTCATGTTCACCTTGATCAGTAGGTGTGAGTCAGCTGAGTACAGTTGAGGGAGACATGAGTCTCTGTTCAGGAGATTGAACTATTGCAAACCAGAAGTGAGAACCTCTATGGTAGGCAGTGAGAACTTAGGTGAGACCTTTTGTATGGAACGTTTCACTTCGAGTTTATCTCACCAAGGCATTATGACTATGTATTACAGAGGTTAATACACCTTGAGATGGCTCTTTTGTGAAATCACAAGAGGGCCTAACTAATTATGCAGTATAATGGATTCCTGATCTGTCACTAGCAGCGATCAGTAGTGATATTCATTCTGGTAGGGCAGTGGGCTTACCACATCTGACAACAAATTGGGACCCACGAAGATGAAGAATTGGTTGACTCTGCAAAATACTGGTTTACTAGTTCATCAGTTTGGATTCTATCAGTTAGTCCCAAAAAATGAGGAGAAACCCATTGAAGAAAATGACATCATTACCAGCAACTAAATGTTCTTAGACACCAGTATGTCACAAAGTGGAGGCAAGGTTGAGGGTTTCCTGTATGATCCATGAAGTAATCTACTATGATGCGTACTTGTAAATATAGCTGAATTGTTGGAAGAAAAAGTTCCAGCCAATGATTTGGCTTATCACTCTACTAGTGGGTGTGGTGGAAAGCAGTCTCACTGTAGCCTTGATTAGCTAGGGTGTACTATATAATAAGGCTAAGTACTTACCATATAAGCATTATATAAATACTTGACTGAGTAGTGAGATGGTGGTGGGACAGGAACAAGAGCAAAAAAAGCCTTTGAACCAAATGAAGTGCAACATAGTGGTGGGTGAAACAGCAACTTCTATGCAGAACATGCTATGCCAACACTGTTTGACCCTGTCATATTATCTCTCCTTTGCATCCAACCACCACCTGCCAACAGAAGAACAGAGTAAGTAGTACATCTGTGACCTTATAGGGGTGTAAAAAATATGTATTAAGCCATTCTACAGTTATAAGTCAAAACTGTCATGCTGTTGAGAATGCCTAAATGATCTGTTAAATGAGCAAAGGTATGTAAGTGGTAACTTAAGCTGAGCTTGGCTCTCAAACTCTACTCAGAAATTGTTAGTGTTGTCTTTCCTAGACCTAGAGGTGTCCATTTATCAGGATGACAGTGAGAGAAACTTAGAAACAGAGGAGGAGGAGGAAGACAGTAAGGGATACATAATTTGCCTCCACTGGCAGAAACTGAATGGATTTCCCTAGACTTCATTGCTTCAGATAAACCTCACTCTGGAACCTCTCAGTTTTGTCAGATGCATGCTGATGTGACCATGGAAGAGCAGGCAGCACATTTAGAGGAGGTGGCTTTGGCTATTGAGGATTAATACACTGGTGTTGCAATCACATCCACATTAGTGCAGGATGCAAGACTTGTAGACATCATCAAAGATGCACTCCATCCTTCCTTGCACCACTCCAAAATTTGGAAACTATCAGTTGATGTATATTCTCTGTGCTTTTGTGATTTTCTGTGCTGCATGTTGACCTCTATTTAGGAAGGTTATGAATACAAGATGCTGATCAAAAGCATGGAAGCTGCATCATCTGAAACATCGAGTTCCCCTGTACTTTCAATTTTCTACCATGACCACCCACCTGGAGCTATCTATATCAAGATTCATCCATCTACAGTTGATGCAAGATTATCACTTGGTTCCTTTCTCAAGGGCATCACTCCAGTGTCTTTTCTTGGGTCTAACAAGTCCTGTTTAATGTTTGTGCCACCAGAAGATTGGGTTAAAATCTTTATGTCCTTATCTCAGTCAGGAACTTGCAAGGCAGGCTCATGGGTCTGCTTTCAGTGTGGTGGCTACTATCACAATGACTTAGCTTTTGTAATGGAGGTTCATGGTGAGATTGCAGGGGCAATTTTTATACCCAGGTTATCGCTTAGTCCTGACTCTCATGGGTGACCACCTCAAGCTCTCTTTGACCCCAATATTATAAAAGACAGCTAGGGAATGAGGGCAGTTAGGTGTAATGGTGGTCTATATGAAGTTTATAGAAAAACTTTCACACCTGATGGATTCAGGATCCAATCTTTCAACAGGTTGGATTTAGATGACATTGGTATACTACAAAAGGGAAAGGAAGTTTGCAAGTTAGAGCTATGTCTTTGGGCAAATGTCGGATGCAGCATGTGTTTCTTTTATTCTGCATCATGACAGAAGTTTGCCAGCAGTCAATGAGAAACCACGTAGCTCTCAGACTGCTCCTTAATAGTTTTGTTTACCCATTCACCACACCCTCTTCTCACAACACACCACTCCTCCATCCCTATAGTCTGATTTGAAGAGTGTGTGCTCTGATCCCGAGATGCTAAAGACAGACCCTGTGAGTGCTTCCAACCAACCCTCACAGCTCATCTTGACCCCTTGAGTCTCAGGTTCAGGTCCACTCTGTGGATCAGGAAGCGCTATCTTCTTTCACCCATCATTCTTATCTACATTGCACACTGCATTCCCACATCATAGCTACAACATTCAGACTAACATACATCATGTTCCCCTCTAATACTAAAGTACCAAAGTGATCACTCAAAGATGGGTTCTTTGATAAATCAGGCAATGTAGAGATACAACATGCAATGCCAGTTATTTGATTAACAAGTTCAGTTTGAGATATCTGGAAGGGTGCTTATATACTCAAGCCAACTTCAGGTAACATTGGGTTACATTGTTAGCATAGACAATACAAAGACTGCTCAAATTGAGACCTCTGAAGACCATATTCTTGTTGAAGTGTCTCAGCAGGACATAAGGAGAGCTTTCTTCTGTGGTGATTATGTGATAGTTATCCGTGGAGAACACCAAGGGTGGAGGGATTTATTACAGAAGTATCTGGAGAATTAGTAACTCTGTATATGATAGTTGGAGGACTGAGACCTAGAGATCTGTCATGGATTCAATGATTACTCTTATAATCAAACTTCATTGGAATCTGTTAGAGACACATTTAGAATTCAATTGCTTTGGACAACTGGAAACTAGCTGGCCTATGATGGGGCAGGTATACATCTGTGGTCAGGCTATTAGAGCATATGTTTAAAGCACCTGGAGAAGTGGTGTCACTTGTAGTGAGAAACATTCCATTGTCCATAGCCAGTATCATTCTATTTGTCCCTATATTTTGTCTGCTGGCACAAACCCTTATCTATCAACATCAGACTGGATTCAGAATTACAAAGAGGATTTATGCTTTTTATGTGAAGAATGTAATCAGTGCCTTCAGTGCATATGCTTATTTTCAAGAATTCCAGATCTAATTGTACTCAAATTTGAAGGTAAGGATATACATATAGATCCAAAGGTAACAATCACCTGTAAAAATAATCAATTTTGTTCTATGAAACTACATGGTGTTATATGCTATGGAGAATTGCATCATACTTCACGTGTAATGATTAATGAACAGATATAGTTTCATGATGGCATTTCTACTGGTGCTAACATGGTATATAATTGTTAGGAAACAGTCCTATGATCTAATAATATCTTATTTTATTTTATTACATCAAATTATGCTACCAAATGCCCAAGAATGCTACATTTGTTAGCATGTGAGTTTTATATTCACACACATCAATATGTATGTGCATGTACACTGATACAGCTCCCTATCACCCTGTGCTCATACTTTTCATGATTGTGCACACTGCTTGGACACCTTCTACTCACTTTGCACAGCACACTTTTGCATACCTTTGTGTGCTTTAGTGTGCTTTTGTGCACCTTTGTCCACTTTTGTGCACCCAAGTGTGCTTCCATGCACTCCAGTGCACTTTTGTGTGCTCCAGTGTGCTTTTGTGCACTTTTGCATCCCTTTGACTGCTTAGGTGCACTTTTGTGCACCTTTTACATTTCCCCTGCACCTTTGGATCCCCCTTAGCTGCCTCCAATCTTGCACTTTAAATGTGCCTTGTTATGCTTTAAACTGCCTCTGTGTGCCTCCCACACTCCTTATCTGCCTTTCACAGTTGCTGTGTGCTTGATGCACCTTTATACACTTCTTTTATGCTTTACGAGCAACTCACATTCTTTGCTGCGCACTCATTGCACTATCCATCTATCACACACAACAATCCACCACCACACCTATTGCGCTGCGCATCATGGCTTCCAGCTTACTGGGGCGCTTATTCAAGGCACACTGTGATTGCAGCATGAACCAACTGTGTGTTCTCACATAATCTGGGCACTTTGCATCTATTTGGCATTAGGACTGTGTGCACTTGGGTGCTTTCATGTAATCCAGACACTTTGGAGCTATTTGGCCTCACACAGCATCTCTTTATAGTTCTTCTGCATTTCCAATCAGCATTGCCTTATCTGGTAACTGGCACAGGTTGATCACATCACTAAGACAGATAGAGAATTCAGAGAATCTTTCCCCCCACATAGTTGCTAACTTCATTCAGTGTCACACATAGTCTGTGCACCCGTGTCCAGTCTGTACACCTTTGTAGTGCATCCTTTGTATAGCTGCATTTGCATATTGTTTGCATCCCCATCATATTTGCTGCATTTTGTCCCCTTTGTTGTGTCCTTTATCTTCATTTATGCACTCTTGTAGTGTGCCCTTCATATAGCCACATTTGCACATCATTCATGCCCCTCATTGTATAGCCACATTTTGTGCACCATTTACACATTTGCCCACCAGTTGTGCTTGCATCCTGTTTGTGCCCCTAGTCTGTGCTGCTCCTTCGACACACTCTAGTACAGTTTTTGTCCTGTTAAACCTCCTACTTTCCACCCCCATTGTCATTGCGCATTCTTGCCCCTTTGCATTGCGCACTTTTTTGCCATTGCACATACCTTCGTCTTTGTGTACACAACTAGTGCACAAATTGAAAACCATTGTACCAGCCTCTTTGTAGTCTCTGCGCCTTGAAGGACGATCTGAGGCCCTCTAAGTGAACCTCCTCACCCCAAGCACACCTGCAGCTGTACATTTAGTGTTCACCCCTTCTGTTGAGACTCTGTACCGAGTACCAACTGAACACATCAATGTGTGTCGATAGGTCCACTGCACACTCTAAGGTCTGGAGAAGTTCTCAATCGTATTGACATACTATGACAGACCCTCTGAACTGCTACAAACACTATGAAATCGACTTTGAATTCTTTCCGATTTATTTCACACTACTTTGAATGACTTCAAATGACTTTGAATGACTTCAAATGACTTTGAATGACTTCAAATGACTTTGAATGACTTCAAATGACTTTGAATGACTTTGAACAACTTTGAACAACTTTGAACAGCTTTGAACAATTTCATGACACTTTGAACAACTTCATACTACTTTGAATAACATCGGCCACCACATGGCTGTGTCTAAGACCCTTTCAATACATGCTGCACAGCCAGAACAAGTTATTCTGTCACATATCAAGCACTACTGGACACGAGGAGAAATTACAAGAGATTTAGGATGTGATACGTGCAGTTTTATGTTTCATTGATATATTGAAGCAAAATATAAGTACTTTTACCATATGTGGGCATGTATGTTTCAATTACTTGTCATTTCTCATTTATTTTATGATCTACAAAGTCCTCATTGTTTGATATATTGCCTCATGTTTTACACAGGTTTTAGTTCCCTTTTTAGTACTATCTCTTCAAAAATGTATATAAACTTGTACTAGTTACTTAGAAAAACAGAGAACCAGTTACCCTCTCCACTATAGTCAGATTTAAGAGCAGTTCTCTTGAGTCTTACCTTGCGTCGTATCTCTGAAGTTCTGCAAAATATTGTGAACTTCCTTGAACTTTTGTATTCATTCTCAACTCATCATTGGCTATCGTTGCTAAAAACCCACTTCGTAACTGCTATATTCATTTGTCAAACATATCTCAACACCAGTCGAACACCTTCGAACCCCCTCGAACTCACCCAAACAACTTTGAACCCATTTGAATCTATTTTGAACTACTTTGCACATCTTTGGACCAATTTCGAACTTCTTCAAACATCTTCGTATGCTTTAAAAAGACTATTCATCACATCCTTTATCATTTCACATCACTAAAACAACATTTTGGCATTAACAGTAATATTTAGTACTGACTCGCACCCTTCCTCTAGCCTGAGTTATACATACTTCATAAGCCTTTAACAGGTTTTTGCTAGGTTTCCAGGTCGAGTATTATCAGCGTGTCAGTAACAACATAGTACAATACCTGTAACATAGTATATAAACCTTAAATATACACCTGGAGAACAGGATTTGAGTTCTCTTGGGTATTCCATCCACAATTGTAGTGCAAAAATCCTTTTTCAGCCAACTCATCTATTAATAATTCTTCACATCAAAACCATCAAAACTCCCATTATGCGTGCATGTCCTGCCCCCTTCTTGTAGGAGAACCCACACAGTCCAGCTAGCAGATAAGTGGGTGTCACCCTAACAGAACAACTCAACTACCCCATCAGTGCACCTTCTTAGGGATCTGCATGGGTACGTTCAAGCATACCCATACCCATACCCATACCCTACCCATACCCACAACCCATGGGTTTATGAGCCACAGGTTAAAGTTAAGGTCAATCCTCCATCTCCCAGATGAGTGGAAGGCTGCATTTGCCACACATCAAGGATCCTTTGAGCTGCTTGTCATGTTTTTTGGGATGACCAATAGTCCCCCAACTTTCCAAAATATGATAAACAACATTTTCAAGGACATAATAGACAAAGGTGTGGTAATAATATTCATTTATGACATTCTGGTATTCACGGAGGATGAAGAAAACCATGAGGCGATAGTGCAGGAGGTACTATGAAGATTGGCAAAGAATGATTTATTTGTTAAACCAGAGAATGTGTTTGGGGCAAGCGAGATTGAGTTCTTGGGATTAAAGATTGGTTCTGATGAAATCAAGATGGATCCTATCAAGGTACAGCCCATTGTTGATTGGCCTGTGCCCATCCATATCAAGGAAGTTTAGGCTTTCTTAGGACTCACAAATTATCATTGTCGCTTTGTTCATAATTTCCCAAAATTGACACCCTTACACAACCTTACATGAAAAGGAGTAGTGTGGAGATGGGGAGAACAACAGCAGACAGCATTTGAAGAGCTGAAGAGAAAATTTGTGGAAGAGCCAATATTAGCCCCAGTAGATTTCACACATCCCTTACAAGTGGAATCAGATGCATCCAACTTTGTTACTGGAGCAGTATTATCAATGCTATGTGAAGATGACAAATGGCATCCTCCTGCATATTTGTCCTGAGGGTTGAATGATGTGGAGAGAAATTATGATGTGCATGATAAAAAGATGATGGAAATAATATGAGCATTGGAAGCATGGAGACATTATTTGGAGGGATGTACACATCAGATCAAAATCTGGAGAAATCATCAAAATCTGCAGTACTTCATGTCTGCTAAAAAGCTTAACCATCAGCAAGCATTGATGATACTCAATCTGGAAACCCAAACAAAATGGCTTCGGATGGTTTAACATGAGTCAGAGGAAGGATGCAAGGCTCTCTAGATGTCACCTGTCAGACCGACTGTCAAATAGTTATAAAAGGACTGCCTGTCAAAGGAATTTGAAGCTAAAAGAATGCATTTTGTGGAATTTTGGAGAGTTTTGTGGCTAGATTGATAAATTCTGAGTGCGAAAATATATTCAGATGCAAGATCGAGGGACTAGACAAATAATAGAAGCAAAGCAAAGGGGAATTGAGGGAAATGAGAGTGAAAATAGTGTAATGCAAGGATTTTCGAAGAATTTTGAAGAAATTTAGTGTAGATGCAAGACTTCAGACTGAATAATAGTAAACTGAACTCTCAAATCACTGCAATCTGGGAGGAAGATGATTGCTTGTCTGTTTTAGTAACTAGTACAAGTCTATATACATTTTGCAGGGATGGTACTGAAAAGGAAATACAACATGTGTAGAACATGAGGGGATATGCACAGCAATTAAGAACAAATCATAAAACAAATAATAAATGATAATAAATGAAATGTACAGGGTCGCAGTATATCAAAAGTACTTGTTCTAATGTTTCAATATATCATTGAAACACCAAAATGGACTGTCTTTGTTATAAATTACATAAAACATTGGAAACTGCTTCGCACTGATTGTATGCATGCACATGCAGTCGAAATGTGTTCGATATACTTGGAATAGTGCACCATGTGTCCAGCATGCATCCAAAGATTGTTAGAATAGGAAATACTGTCCAAAGATCTTTTTTTGAAGTTCGATGTATTTTGAAAATTTTCGAAGTTCCTTCAGACTTGTTCAAAGGCTGATATAGCTGCAATATTGTTCGAAATTGGTTCGGAAGTCATCAAAGGTGTTCCAAGTGTATATTCTGAGCTGTACAAAGCGTTCTAAGTTGATTGAAAATGTGAAAACTGATGTATTGGTGCTTGAACTGTGCTGGGAACCTATCAGCATGTTGGGTATTATTCCTATTGTGTTTTAATTTTCACTTAGTCCACAAAGTGGGAAGCTTGATGAGAAATGCAGGTGCATTATCCAGACATACCGATCACAAGAGGGGGGTGGAGGAGGACAATAAAAATGTTACCCTACTCAAATCTGAATACTTTTTCATTTGCGCTATGCATCAAGGGCATCTATTGGTGGGTAGCTCAGAGATGGAAATGTTGTCTAAAATTAGGCAATGTTCAGAGATGGATGATGAAGTGGGGGAAGCTGTGAAAGCTTTGAAGGGAGAGAAGAAAGGTAATATCAAAGGAGATGAATGGGTTGAAGAACAAGGGTTAGTGTTGTTCAGAGAAAAGGTATATGTACCGAAGGATCAAGATTTACAAAGGGAGATCGTATATTTACATCATAATACACCAGCTGCTGGACATGCAGGAAGATGGAAGACATTGGAATTGGTGATGACAAATTATTGGTGGCCTGGAATTTTAAAATATGTGTTGGGGTATGTGGATGGATGTGCTACATGCATGAGGGGGAAGAAACTTCCTGAAAAGCGAAAAGCCTGCAGGGAAATTAATGCCAAATCCTATACCTAAAGTGCCCTGGCAAGATATACTGTATCTGTGGACTTTATTACAGGATTACTGAAAGCCTGTCCCTTAATTGGGATAGGAAACACTGGGGGTAGAGGAGAGAGAGAGAGAGAACTGTTGAACTCACTACTTATCATGCAAAATAACAAGACAATGATGTGTATTTAAAAGTGAGATGTAGAACAAAAAGCTAGGATAGTGGAAGCGAATGGGGAATTCCCCATATGTAATAGTATATATCGCTCGAATAGTATGATCATACAAACAAATATCCATAGGATGATGTAAGCCAGGCTTACACCCTCCCACCCTTAGCAAAGTGTATCCGGTCCGTGTAGTTAGAATTTCAACACAACATCAACCAGTATCAACAGGTGCATTAAAAAACCCAGTGAAAAAAAGCTACCATGTTTCCTCTGCCTTATCAGCCTTCCAGCAATCCAGCACTTCACAGTTGATGAGTTCCCGTTGAGGAAGCCAAAGGTTGTTGCCTTCTCCATATCCAGACCATCTTACGAGGTATTGAAAACCATGGCCCCTTTTTCATTTGTCAATGATTTTCTCGACCAGATATTCCTCCATGCCATTTTCAGTAAGCATAGGGCCTGGGCATTCAAGCTCATGGGAAGGGAACAGCTCAGCATCATTTTCATTGTGCTGCTTTAGCAGGGAGGCATGATAAGTAGGGAACACGTTCAGTAAGTTTCGAAGGTGCAGAGCATAAGAGAACATCTCTGGGAATGCCTTTACTACAGAGAATGGTTCATCAAATTGTGGAAAAAATTTTGCCACTCTGGACTTGTCTCCAGCCTTGAATTCTCAATGGCGGTGAAGAGTAGCAAGCATCACTTGATCACCCACAAGGTACACGTCCTCATGACCTCATGTCTTATTTGCAAAGAAGGCTTGCATGACTTTAGCACCAATCAAGGCATCTTTTGCATCAGCGACATCTGTCTCGATCTGAGAGATAATATTCTGTGCAGCAGTCCTCTCAGGGGTGTTGTCACATGCAATCCCTGGGATCAAAGGCAGTATCACACGTGGGCTAAACCCTAACCCATTTGGAATCCTGAGAACCCTGTAGAACTATTAACAGAGTTCATCATATTGAATCGGATGATGGGCAATGCTCGAACCCATCCTTTCAGGTTGCATTCAACATGGAACTGCACACATTGGTTCAGTGTTTTGTTTGTGTATTCACTCGCACCATCAGTCTGAGGATGGTAAGCAGTGGACATTTTTAGATGAACACCAGTCAGTGCATGTAAAGCTTTCCAGAATTTCGACATGAATAATTTATCATGGTCAGAAATCAGCTCAAGCAGTAAGCCATTTTCACAGTACCACTCATTGAAAAAAATCAGAGCAAGTTTTGGGGCTGTGATGTCTGTCCATGTTGGGATCAGCCTGATGTCAGAACCCAGTCTGTCTGTGATTGTTAAAATGCAATCGCAATTTTCATCTTCTGGAAGCAGTCCCATGAAGTCCAGACACACAGAGTCACCTCTCTTTTCAGGGATCGGTAATGGATGTAGTGGTCCCTTTGTTTTTGAAGTGCTTTCCTTATTTCTTTGGCATTTGGAACATGCAGGGACATACACATTCTCCAAATCTCTGTGCATATTAGGCCAATAATAGCAGTGCCTGATACTGGCATATGATTTGTCTGCACCGAAGTGCCCCAGTGAGTCATGCGCAAGTCGAAAAAGATCCTCACACAGCGTCCCAAATCTAGGTATTACAAGTCGGTCACCCAGGTACCAGGGCTTATTAACCTTGCAGATCTCAGGCATGCCACTTGCAACATTATCCAGCTTTTTGCAGAAATCATTGTGTTCATACCCATTATGCACATCATTGAGGAAGGATTCATCTGCACTGATGGACAGCACTGCATTGCACATTGTAGGCTCACTCAGCCAGCAGTCCCACTGCAAAGGTGAGTCTGCTACATCCACATCATCAGATATTTTATCTGGAGTGTCAGCTGACAGGTGGGAGAGTGCATCTGCAACAGTGTTGTCTTCACCCTGGATGTAATAAATATTCATGTCAAATTGGGAAAGATGCTCCATCCACCAGGCTTGTCACCATGATAGATCTTTCTGAGTATCAAAATTTTCAAGAGTGCAGTGGTCGGTATACACAATGAATTGTGATTCAAGCAGGTCAGATCACTATTTTTTAAGAGCCCAGACAATTGCTAGCATTTCTTTTTCGTGTACAGGGTAATTTTTCTGTGCATCTTTGAGCTGCATTGAATCAAATGCGACTGGTCAAGCTGTTTCCCATTCATTCGGGCCCCAGCTCAGAATGGCACCCATTCTCTAATTACTTGCATCACATGTTATAAATATTTTATTATTTCCAGGATCCATGTGGTCGATCATGGTTAGGCATTCTCTGCTTATGACCAAAGCTTTAATAGCCTCAAAGGTGTTCTGATGTGCATCTGACCACATGAAAAAGTTCTTCTCACACTCTTTCATTGTCAGTGGAGTGAGAATACCAGTATGATCAGTGAGGTGAGGCAGAAATGTGGCAATGTAGTGTACAAGTCCTAAGAAGTTTCATACTTCAGTTGCTGACTTGGGTGTTGGCTAGTTCAAGATTTTATCGACCTTTGAAGAGCAAGCTTCGATACCTTGCTGGGAGATGCGGTGCCCCAGTAAGATTAACTCTGTTTGGTAAAAAATAGATTTTTTTATGGTTGCAATACAGACGTGCCTCTCAAAGAGCATTCATAATTTTTCTGATATGTTCGGTGTGCTCCTCTAGAGAGTTCAACCAGATAATAATATCGTCTAAGTAGATGTGAGCAAAAGTTCCTAGCAAGCGTTGTAATGCAGCTGTTACTCATCACTAATCTACAGGTGGCGCGTTTTGAAGCCCTTGGAGCATAATGTCCACTCATAGAGTCCCAGCGGAGTTGTTACTGCAGTAAGAGGTATGCTATCCAGATCCATTTTGGTGTGGAAAAAACTATCTGTCATGTCCAGTTTACTCCAGATTTTTCTGCATCCAGCATCCGCCAGGATGTTGTCCACACATGGCAAAGGGTGAGAGTCTGTCACTGTGTTGCTATTGAGCTGACGATAGTCATTCATTTAGCGAGGTAGGTCTGTAGCATCTGCCTTTGGCACTAAGAAAGCCAGTGAAGCATGTGGAGAAGAGGAAGGGCAGACTCACCCTGCATCTAAGTGTCACTGTATCAGGATACTCCATGCTTCACGAAACTTCCATGGGCAAGAATAGTTCCTAGTTGTTATCATTTTACCAGCATCTTTTAGGCTGATCTTGGAAAGTACAAAGTTCAGCATTTCATCGACGTGCAGAATAGGTTTGAAAACATCAGTATACTCCTCTTTGATTTCTGAGCCAAGTTCCTGCAGTCACTCAGCAGCAGCCAGTTGCTCCACATGCAGTCAGATTGCTGCCATAATGTCAACACCCAAGATGTGTTCACATCTCACATCAACCAAAGGTCAATGGTCTTTGCAAAGGACCTTAAGCTCATCAATCATCAACATTCAATTTGCCTTAATATTTACAAGAAAATCATATTCAACTTTTTTGACACTAGCAACAATGGGTGGTACAGGATGCAGTAGGTTGTAACCACAGTTGTAATCTATCGCAGTATTATTTCAGGCATCAACAACTATGTGATTATGAGACAGGAAGGGTAGTCTGAGAATTACAGGGTGGCAAAGGTTTGGTGCAATAAGAGCGCAAACAGTGCGAGCTGAATATAAATTTCTATGATCATGTAATTTGAGTTTGACCCAGTGGGTGAGCGAGATACAAGATGGGCTAGAACAATTATCGAAGAATGCTCCAGAGACAGGGAATGGGTGAGGCAATAAGCAAACAGTGAGGCCTAAACAAGAGATGAGATCTTCTTTAATCAGAACTGCCAGAGAACTGTGGTCAATTAGTGCAGAAATCTCAATGCGAGGCAAGGTAGAGGCATCTAGCATATCCACTGTGCACTCCCACACAAGGTGGGGCATGAAGAATGGGACATGTTTGCTTACCAAGTCATTGGAGTCACATGAGAGGTCACTGTCACCTCCATTGATAATCGAGCTATCATTGGATGGGTAAACAGCAGCGATGGGGTAAGACAACATGCCTAAAACACTAGCGACAGGAAGAGCAGGTGGAATGGTGTTGGGTTGAGGCAGCACATTGTTGTAATTGTTGCTCGATGAGGCAACCATGCCCACCGTCATGCCCTGTTCATCATGAGGAATAGGCAAGGTAGGTAGCTTGATTCATTTACATGCATCGTTAATGGCTGTCATGGAACATTCGACATAGCTGTCCCCTGACAGGAAATCACAAGCGTGCCCATCAGGCATATAGAATCCACGGCACTTCTTACAGCTGTTGTAAGTCTCGAGGTATTTGCATTCACAATCAGTTAATTTAGGTGGACATGCAGTGGAAGATGATGTAGTGACACGAGAAGTGGAGGACGCTTGGGCATGGGAGAATGGTGCTTGTCTGTTGCTGTCAGCCAGCCCTACAGAGAAGCTCGACTGCTTCAGACTTCTCATTTGACTGTCGTTACCATGGAGTTATTAGCAATGTAATAACATGTCATTGTTTGAGTTTAAAAAAAAAGTGAAAGCCTGTCCCTCAATTGGGATAGGAAGCACTGGGGATGGAGGAGAGAGAGAGAGAGAACTGTTGAACTCACTACTAATCATGCAAAATAACAAGACAACAATGTGTATTTAGAAGTGAGATGTAGAACAAAAAGCTAGCATAGTGGAAGTGAGAGGGAAAAAAGGAAGAATAGGGAATTCCCTGTATGTAATAGTATATATCACTCAAATAGTATGATCATACAAACAAGTGTCCATGGGATGATGTAAGCCAGGCTTACACCTGACCAGTTGTGGGGCATTCACATCAGACTCTGCAACCCAGGAGTTCTCCTCGTACGCATAACTCTTCCAGTGTACCAGGTATTTGAGTTTACCTCAATGTAAGTAGCTGTCTAAGATGGACTCAACCTTATACTGAGGTTCGCCTTCAATAACTGTAGGCGGTGGGGGTGGTCATGTTATGCATCCAGGAAATGGATCTGTGGGTGAAGGCAGCAGCTTTACAACATGGAAGACAGGGTGGAGTCTGGACATGGACTGTGGTAGCTGTAGGCAGTAGGCATGTGACCTGATATGTCTAGTGATGAGAAATGGTCCAAGAAAGCGGTGGGTGAGTTTCCTGGATGGATGCATAGTGGAAATGTCACTAGAGTCGAGATAGACATGATCACCAACCTTATATGTGAGTGTGGGTGAGTGACGCTGATAGGTCCATTGCACACGCTAAGGTCTGGAGAAGATTCCCACTCATATCAAGACATTACGACACGCACTCCGAACCGCTATGAACACCATGAAATCGACTTCAAATTATTTTTGAACTATTTCACACTATTTTGGATGACTTTGAACTATTTCGAACTATTTCATGACACTTCAAATGACTTCGCAGCATTTCGAACGACTTTGGCCGCCATATAGTTGTCGTGAAACACTTTCGATACATGCTGCACAACCGGAACAGGTTATTCCATCGCATATCAAGCACTACCAGACACGAGGAGAGACTACAATGCAATAATAGTGTTTTTATGTTTCGATGATATATTGCAGCAAAAGATAAGTACTTTTACCATATGGGGACATGTATGTTTCAATTATTTATCATTTCTCATTTATTTTTGATCTACAAAGCCCTCATTGTATGATATATTGCCTCATGTTTTACACATGTTTTACTTCCCTTTTCAGTACTATCTCTTCAAAACTGTATATAAACTTGTACTAGTTACTTGGAAAAAGGAGAGAACCAGTTACCCTCTCCACTATAGTCAGATTTAAGAGCAGTTCTCTTGAGTCTTACCTTGCATCGTATCTCTGAAGTTCTGCAAAATATCATGAACTTCCTCGAACTTTTGTATTCGTTCTCAACTCATCATTGGCTATCGTCACTAAAAACCCAGCTCGTAACTGCTATATTCATTTGTCAAACATATATCAACACCAGTCGAACACCTTTGAACCCCCTTGAACTCACCCGAACAACCTTGAACCCATTCGAATCTATTTCGAACTACTTTGCATGTCTTCAGACCAATTTTGAACTTCTTCGAACATCTTTGTATGCTTTAAAAAGACTATTCATCACATCCTTACCATTTCGCATCACTAAAACAATGTTTTGGTATTAGCAGTGATATTTAGTACTGACTGGCACCCTTCCTCTAGCCTGAGTTATACTTCAGAAGCCTTTTTAACAGGTTTTTGCTAGGTTCCCAGGTCGAGCAGTATCAACGCTGGTTGTAGAAGCATGCCATGTCATCCTTCGCCTTGGCCAAAGCTGACTTTGCCTTGTTCAAGGTGTCCTTCATCTGCTCTGTGAACTTATTCACTGTCTCCAAGTGCAAGGGTGCTTGTCAAGGCTCAAAGCCCATGCATGAGTGTCGCTCTGTGTCGAGGAGGAAGGGAGTTTGTTGGGTGGAAGAGTGGACATGATTGTTGTATCCAAACTCAGTCATGGGGAGGAAATCTTCCCAATCGTCCTGTTGCTCATTGATGAATATACAAATGTACTGCTCTAGTTCTTGATTGGCTCATTCCATCTGCCTGTCTGTCTGTTGGTGGGAGGTGGTCAAGGTGAGAACTTTGATCCCCAGCAGGCAGTACAGCTCTCTGGTGAACTCTGCAATGAATTGTGGTCCTTGGTAGCAGAGGAATATGCCAGGCAGTCCATGGAGCTTCCACACATGGTGCAGATAGAGTTGAGCTGCTCCAAGTGCAGTGACAGTTATATGAGTGGGTATAAAATGAACTCGCTTCCCAGCAGAGTTGACTGTGCACATTACTGCATCAAACCCATTGGACTCTGGTAGTTCCATCACAAAGTCCACACTGATGATGTTCCAATGATTCTCTGGGACAGGAAGGGGGTGTGACTCATCCATGGGCTTGTACCATGGAGTCTTGGTGCATAAGCAGATCACAGGTATGGCAGTACTGACCAATGAGTTGAGGCATCTGGGGCCACCAATAATTCCATGATATGAGCTCCAATGTATGGGATGGCTGGCAATGAGTGAGTCGTGGTGCTGAGAGATGAGTCATCATCGAAGCTGGGGATCATTAGGGACATAGATGCAGTCACAGAAGTATAAGATGTCATCCTTTTCTGTTTACTCTGCTGCATGAAGCGTAGGGGTGGATCTCTTTCTGAGCTCCTTCACTGCCAGAGCCACAGCATCCTCATGTACAGTGACTCACAAAACTGAGTCAATGTTTTGCACTTTTTAATTTATTGTTGAATAACTTCCCATAAACAACAAAACCAAACAAGGTATTGGTGTACCGAATAACATACATGATCAGGGCTACCAAACAAACAAAGAATTATGTAATTTTAATCATCCCTCATGGAGATATGATTATTTTAATTCAGGGACTCATTGACTCAGTTTTGTGAGGTGGTATTAATATTATGATAAATTGTAATTCTAGTATTTTGTATGACCTCCCTTGGCCTTAATAACTGCTCCCAACCTTCTAGGCATGCTTTCAATCAAATTCTGACACACCTCTGATGGAATATTATTCCACTCTTCCACTACTCTTTCCCATAACTCCCAAATTCCTTTTGGCGCTGTTGGATACTTGTCTAACTGGTTCTTGAGGTGAACCCATTGATGTTCAATAGGGCTGAGGTCTGGAGATTGGGCAGGCCAATCCAGAAGAGTAATATTGTTGTTCTCCATCCATTTCTTGGCCTTTTTTGAGGTATGCTTGGGGTCATTGTCTTGTTGAAAAATCACCTTTTCTCCAGAAATTCCACTCTCCTTCAAGCTAGGCAACATATGGTCCTTCAAAATGGACACATACTGGTCAGCATTTATCCTCCCCTCAACCTCTGCAAGATGCCCCACTCCATTCCATCCCATAGACCCCCATACCATAATGTTTCCTCCCCCAAATTTGACAGTTCTGTGCACCTCTCTCTCAATCAGCCCCTCTCCCTTCTGTTTCCAAACCCACTCTCTCCCATCTGACCCAAACCTGTTAATTTTAGTCTCATCTGACCAAATAACCCTTCTCCAGTCCTCCACAGTCCACTCTCTATACTTCTGAGCAAAAGCCAATCTTGCTTTCCTATGCCTTATACTAAGCAAAGGCTTTTTCTTCTTCACCACAGCCTTGAATAAGTTTTTTCTGAGAACTCTTCTGACTGTTTCTGAGGAGACTGGAGTGGGGATGATGCTGTTGATGTAATGGGTGGCCTGAACAGCATTTGCAGCCTTGCCAGTGGTGATTTGGGTAAGGATGGCTCTCTGAGAGGTAGATGAGAGCTTAGAAGGACAACCACCAGAGGGGGAATCCAGGTTTGGATAGAGATCCCTGAGTGTTCTGGATACACTAGACTGGCTGAGGTTGAGTTTAGAGGCAATATTGTGGGTAGAATAATGATTGGAGGCCAGGGAAAGAATGTTTTCCTTCTGAGCAGAGGAGATGGGATGCATTGGAGAATATTGAAGTATGAAGAATGCTAGTCCTAATTAAATACTATAATTTAAGGTCCCATCAAGGGTCACATCACCTTAGAAACCATCTGTCAAGTTTTTGACATTATATAGTTGGTGGAGCATCAGATTCTAATATTTCTGACTACCCCTCACAAAACTAACTCAATGAGTCCCTGAATTAAAATAATCATATCTCCATGAGGGATGATTAAAATTACATAATTCTTTGTTTGTTTGGTAGCCCTGATCATGTATGTTATTCGGTACACCAATACCTTGTTTGGTTTTGTTGTTTATGGGAAGCTATTCAACAATGAATCAAAAAGTCCAAAACATTGACTCAGTTTTGTGAGTCACTGTAAACTTTGAAAGCATTTTCGAGAGATGATAGCAAATTGAAAGCATTTTCAACAGATGATAAGTAATAAGCAATATGTCAAGAGGCTAGTATGAAAGTTTGAGGAAGTTCATAATATTGGCAGAACTTAGGAATACAAAGTGAGACTTGGACTCAAGAGGATGGCTCTTAAATCAGACAATAATGGAGAGAATGACTTCTTCTCTTCTTCTCTAAGTAAGTAGTACAAGTCTATATACATTTTGAAGAGATAGTACTAAAAAGGAAATATAACATGTGTAGAACATGAGGCAGTATGCACAGCAATGGAGAAAGTGTCACCATATAGTAAGAGTACTCATCCTATTGTTTCAATATATCATTGAGATACAACAGCACCATTATCACATCCTAAAAGTCTTTTGTTGTGTCTCCTCATGTCCGGTAGTGCTTGATATGCAATGCAATGGCTCATGCTGGATGTGCTGTGTGTATCAACTGAGTTTTGAAATAGTCATATGGCAGCCGACATTGTTTAAAGTGGTGTGAAGTTATTCAAAGGCATTCAAAGTGTTGTGAAGTCATTCAAAGTCATTCAAAAAGTTTGAAATTGGTTTGAAATTGGTTCATTGGGTTCGTAGGCATTGGAATCATAAGTCATGATGTGTTGATATGTTTGGAACCCTTTCCAGACCCTAGAGTGCACAATGGGCCTATCATCGGATCAGCCTTCCACCATGCACCTCCACATAATTGTGAAGATTCCTGCTACTGGTGAGTGACAGCAAATCTCCATGGTTGAGCATTGCTGATAAGATTCTGTCCAAAGAATCTTTCTCAATTGTTTTTTCATTCCATGGCTTTCACATCCTGCTATCTCTTTGCCTTGCTCTCTCATTCTGCCTCTTCCCACACATTCCCATCTCATCTCTCTTCATCTGTCACCCCCCCTTTCCCTTCTCCAGAGTATCCCTTCCTGGATCATTATCATCCTTCATCTTCTCCATCTAATCTGTAGCTGTTCACCAGAAATGTGTGCTTCTTGAACCAGCAGAAGGCATTTTTGATCAACTCAAATGTGCCAAAACTGTTATGACTATGCTATCAACTATTGCAAACCCATAGGTCTTTGAGCCTCTTTAGCTGGAACCATCTGAGAAGATTTTTGATGATCATCCAGAACCAGATCCCAATATTCCATCCATAGCTCTTCTTTATGAAGGCTTTGAACACTTCCTTGACATCATCGACAGTCATCATGATGTTCCCGGGCTGGCTGATATTGATGTTGTGAAGTTGCAGACTGAGGTGGATGAGCTTGCAAGCAAGATGAACCAATACTATAAACATGAAGATGACCAGAGGGAAGCAGGTTTACCCTGGCTCACTTGCATTTTCTCAGCACATAGAGGTATCCAGATCCCTCCACTTCATGCAGCTGCCATTGTTTCTGGGACAAGTGATGGCCATAATCTTGTGACTCATGGTGCAGGGACGATGGTTGTACAGTTTAAAAACAGGATTACAGGGATCAGTGCAATTCCCCAGGTGGAACTCGCATGCTACATCACATGTCTGAATGTGATGATGAATTCGACTAAAGCCCATCAGCAACTCTATCTAGGATGGAGGGTGCCATGTGTCAGTCTAACCATTGTTGGTGAGTTAAATTTCATTGTTATTTGACAATCTCATATTCCTAGGATATGAATTGGCATTCTATGCTATCATTGCAATAGACCATTTCTTCAAGCTTGTTACTCTGACACCAACATTCTCATGTCTCCAAATGGCTTGTGATAGGCATGACCACAAATTCCTTTATTTGGCCTTTACAGCAGCATCAGTAATCCAAGCTCACATTCTGCAAGATATTGAGAAACTCCTGGACAATCTCCCACCTGGGCCAATTCCAAGTCATGCATATTTTCCAGCAGTCTCCAAATTATGCAAATACCCACCCTCATCTGATGACTGTTTCAATTTTGAGATTTGATCCTTCTTTCCCAACAGACAACCCAACTGCCTCAGAGATGCCAAACAAGCAACTCATCCTCATCAAATTTGTTCAATGGTACTCAATTGAGCTGCATGATTTTTGTGCCAAATTAGGCCATGTACCATGGATTTTTGCTTTTGAATGACTTCCCAGTGGCTGGTATGCTGTTGTGATGGAATATATTAAGTTTGGATGCCCAATCACTTACTCAACCCTACTTCTTGCTCACCATGACCATTGGACAGAAGAGTTCCAGCACTTCATGGACTGCTTTTATGTGGAAGGCCTTGTCCACCATGACTTGTGGGCTGAGAATATCCTTTGCAAAGAAGATTGATTGATTTCAATTGGGGTGGTAAATGTAAGGGCAACCTCAAAGGCTCACTTAATAATGAGCTAACAGAGGGGAATCCAAAGTTAACATTATACTATATAATACAAACACTTCAGATGCACCCAACAGAGGTGAATCCAAAGAGAAAACTCTAACAACCCATCTGTTGATGCCCAGTATATGTGATAGACCTGAAAATCAAATAATAGGCTAAAAGTAGCAAAAAGGCAGAAATAGGTGGATCAAGCTATGGAATGACATCACCTTATGGGTAAACATCCAGAAGGGGTCCCGCCTCTTAGAATAGAACTGTCAACATGTACCAACATGGAAAAAACCGAAATATAATTATAAAATAGGAATAAAATCATAGAAAATCATAGAAAAGACAGAATAGGGCAAAATAAAATATAAAAAAATATGGGACAAACACAGAAAATTGCCCAAATGCCTGGGATGCCTTCCTTTTTCCTTACATTACCCCCTTTCATGATGCATCACCCTGATGCATTTGAAACATATTTGGCTGAAGTCGGATGCTTGGATGCATTGAGTGTCACCAGTGGGACTCCTTGACCAGTCATGGGGCATTCACATTGGACCCTGTGACCCAAGAATTTTTCTTCATAACCATTACCCTTCCAGCACACCAGGTATTCAAGTTTGCCTCAGCATAAGCAGCTGTCTAGGATGGACTCAACCTCATACTGAGGTTCACCTTTGATGACTGTAGGTGGTGGAGATCATGTCATGCATCCTGGAAATGGATCCATGGGGGCTGACAGCAGTTTGACAACATGGAAGACAGGGTGTAGTCTGGACATTGACTGTGGTAGCTGTAGGGAATAGGCATGCAACCCAATGTGTCTGGTGATGATGAAGGGTCCAAGGAAGTGGTGGGTGGGTGAGTTTCTTAAGCATGCCATATCATCCTTCTTTGCCTCCTGCAAAGTATCCTTCATCCAATCTGTGAACTTGTTCACCATCTCCAAGAGTAATAGTGCTTGATGAGGTTTGAAACCCATGCATGGGTGTCATCCTGTGCCAAGGAGGAAGGGAGTTTGTTAGCTGAAAGAGTGGATATGATTGTTGTACTGAAACTCAGCCATGGGGAGGAGGTCTTTCCAATTATCCTATCACTTGTTGATGAGGATGTGGATGTACTGCTCCAGTTGTTGGTTGACACACTCCATCTGTCCATCTGTCTGTGGGGTGGTAGGCAGTCAAGGCCAGGAGTTTGATCCCCAGCAGGTGGTACAGCTCTCAGGTGAACTTTGCAATGAACTGTGGCCCTCGATCACAGAGGAATGTGCCCAGCAATCCATGGAGCTTCCACACATGGTGCAAATAGAGTTGAGCCAGTGGCATTCATATGAATGGGGATGAGATGAGCTCACTTTCCAGTAGAGTCAACTGTACACATTACTGCATCAAACCCATTGGACTCTAGTAGTTCCACCATGAAGTCCACACTCATGACATCCCAATGATTCTCTGGGACTAGGAGGAAGTGTAACTCACCCATGGGTTTGCATTGTGTAGTATTGGTGTGTAAGCAGAGGTTACAGGTGTGACATTACTCACCAATGAGTTGAGACATTTGGAGCCACCAATAATTCTGTAATATGAGCTCCAATGTCTTCCAATGCCCAGAGTGGCCAGCAATGAGCGAGTTGTGGTGCTGAGATATGAGTCATCATTGAAGCTGGAGGTTGTTAGGGACATAGATATGGTCATGGAAGTATAGGATGTCATCCTTTTCTGTCCACTCTGCTGCACAAAGTGAAAGAGTAAATCTCTTCCTCAGCTCCTTCACTGCTAGAGCTACAGCATCCTCATGTAAACTGCTATGGTTCACCTGATGAATGTCACATAGGATACTGTGCTCCTCACCCTCCAATGTAACACCCTCCATTACATGGACTGTAAACAGGTCAGGTTGCAACAACACAATACCTTGATTGTCATCACTGCCATCTCCATGATCTGGATGATGAGAGAGGGCATCAGTCTTCTCTATGCTGTGGCCCAGGTGATGATGCAGGGAGAAATCAAACCTGGAGAGGTAGAGGGACCAGCAGGCTTAACAACAATTAAGTTTCTTGGCATTCATGAAGTACTCGAGGTTCTTGTGGTCCATCCAGATCTTGACCTTGTGTTGAGCACCCTCCAGAAAATGTTGCCACTGTTGAAATTAAATCCTGATACATACTGCATACATGAGGCAAACCATGCAGCACACACATGTTACTGCACTTACTGTGCATACATGTGGTAAACAAATTCCTGAGTCATGTGACATCCTTACTATTATGTATATAAGGAGAACCTGTACTGTAGTAGATATACAGTGTTTTTACCTCTGCTAAACCCTAGCTCTAAGACTAACTAAACCCCAGGTAGGTTATAAGGAATGTGTTGTCTCTTCCTCTGTGCAGCGTATGTAGTCTGCTCCAACAGGTTATGGGCCCTGCTGGGCACATCGCGAACGCGCTTTAACTGGCTGCAAACGACGTTGACTTCATTGTCTCCAAATTGTAACCTTGCACTCTTCGTGAGCTGCATTGCACTCCCTGTGAGCTGCATTTAAAAACCCAGGTTGACTAGGGTTAACCACTCTGAAGGAGTGTTTTTGCCTGAGATTATGGAACGTGTTTTCTTGAATAGAGGACTGATTGAGCGCTTTTATCAGCTGCTACTATAACATCATGTCTTCAACTCTTGAAAAACTTGTACAAACTTTCGACGGCTCTAACTACATTCAATGGGCCGACTCAATGAAGGCATGGCTCAGGTCTCAGGGCCTCTGGCAAATAACTAGCGGGATGGAACTAAAACCACCCCTGGCGCCTCCTTTGATGGCGACAAACGCTGCACTAGTAGCGGAAGATAATGCCAAGCTCCAGACCTGGAACAATAAGAATGACCAGGCTATTGGTAGCCTAGTGCTCCACCTGGCCCCCTCTGTTCGGCAGCATGCCAACACCAAGGACACTGCTGAGGAGGTGTGGGATCTCATCTGCACTGACTATGGTGTCGATGGCCCCTCCCAAGTCTTTGCGGACTTTAGGTCTGCAATCGCAATCAAAATTCCGGCTGTGAATCCCATGCCAGAGATTGCCAAAATGGCTGATAAATTCGAGCGCCTTATGGCTGCCAATGTCGCCATCCCTGAATTAGTACAGGCAATGATTTTACTTGCTGCGATGCCGCACGAGTATGATTCTCTATCCGCCATGGTCCTTAATGACTGCTACTAGAGCCTTGATGTTTAAACATGTCAAGGACTCCATTGTCGCTGAAGCCTCACAGCACACAGCAGTTGGAAAGCCCATTGGCCCACCTCAGGCCACCAAGCTTTCCGCTGTCAAGCGCAAAGGGGGAAACCCCAAATGGCAATCTCAGGGCAACAATGGAGATTCATCCCGAAAGCGTGGACGATGTGGGGACAAAAAGACTAAAGAGGAAAAACCTAAAGAGAAACATTCCCACCTCACCTCACAAGGCTTTACTACTATAAATGGTAATGGCACCATCATACCGCCAATGCCACTCATCCAGCGCATTGAGAAGCATGAACATACTCCCACAAGGGATCCTCGCCGCCGACCGCCTGCACAGGCATACATGGGCATGGTGTCTACCTCTCATTTGGTCTATACCGAATATCAGCAGGCTCGAGAAACCCTTGAGCAAATGAATCTCCCATGCAGCGCGAAAAATCTGCGACCGCTGTAAGAGCACCTAACTGTGCGAGAAGGTAAGAGGAGGAGGATTGAACCAGAACCAAGGATCGTAGAGGTAGAAGACGATAGTGTCTTTCTTGGATCGGAACCTGTGGTTTCTGATGAGGAAGTATGGAAATCCATCGATGAACCGCTTGAAACAGGAGCATATGATGAAAGGTCAGTCCTTTTCCCTGCCACAAGCACAAGAATTAACATTCCACTGATCACAGCGAACTTTTCATGTGAAATTTTACTGCTACTAAATGTATCATGGAACAATTTACATTTTAATATATGTGTTACGTGTGCAAATGTAAATTGTAAGAGAGGTGCTGATTGGATCATGGATTCAGGCGCATCAAAACACTTCACTGGTGAAATTAAAGATTTTGCTTCTTATGAGCCTTTACCGAGAAAGGACTCTACCCTGGTTCAAACAGCCACGGGTACTATTCATATAGTAGGGAAAGGAGCAGTCTTCATTAGACATCAGGTAGTATGTCACGGGAAGTCAGAGACGCATGAAATGTGATTATACCCCATCTACTACATACCCAACTGTAATGCTCAATTACTGTCAATGGGCGTCTTCTTGCAAGACGGAAGTGACGTGCGTGGTTCCTCCGCACACATTTCATCTTTCAAGCAAGGAAACCCAATTATGGATTGCGTCCCTCTTATGAAATGTGACATGATTTATTGTGCTCAGACTCATATATTGAGCAACAAGGGAATCAATGTCACAACGATGTACATCGCAGACTACTCAACTTGGCATAAGCGACTTGAACACCCATCCAAAGAGGCACTAGGGAAGATGCCTAATAGCACCATAAAATTCCCAAGGAATTTAATTATTCCTAAAGACAAAATTATATGTCCAGGGTGCGCTGAAGGGAAAATGACCTCAAAATCTTTTCCTGAATCAGATTCACATGCAGAAAGACCCTTTGAATTAATACATTCCGATCTGAAGGAACTCCCAGTACTATTGTACCATAAACATAAATACTTTATTGTATTTCTAGATGACAAGACGTCACATATCTGGGTCCAATGCCTTAAAAAGAAATCTGATGCTGCTGTGGCCATCAGACAATTTCGGGCAGTGGCTTTGACACAGTATGGTGCTACAATCAAGCGCTGGTGTGTTGATCCAGGGGGGGAATTCAAAGATCGTGAGCTACAAAATGTGCTCAAGGACTTTGGCATCAAAATAGAGATGTCTGCATCCCACATTCACCAACAGAATGGGCGCGCAGAGTGTGCCATAAGGACAATAATGGAAAAGTCACAAACCCTGCAATTTACCGCATGTCTACCACAATCATAGTGGGAATTTTGCATTGAACATGCAACACACCTATACAACTGAACCCCGATAAGGCACCTGAAATGGCTGATACTGGTTGAGGACCTGACAAAGGTCCACCCAGATCTAAACGATCTGAAGATTTTTGGTTGTGGTGCTTACGTCTACCTACCCAAGGAGAAGCGTCCAAACACATTGGCTCCTCGATCGGAGTTGATGACGTACCTTGGATTAGAAGATGGCATTAAAGTATACCGTTTCATGCGACCTAGTGGCTCAATATTCATTGGTGCTACGGCACTATTTGATAAAACATTGTTCCCATGCTGTCCCGGAGCTAAAACTCCTGCCAATATGGACCTTGGTGATTTTCCACCTCCAGAACCAGAAGATGATGACCACTCATCTGGAATGGATGGCAATGATTCTATACCGCCACAAGATCTGCCCCTTCCTCCATCATCAGAAAATGATGATGATGATGATGTACCAAGTGAGCAAAAGGTGCATGATGATGTGACTGATGCTTCTCCTCTGCTGCCTCCAGTAACCACTGAGGACTTTCGTCCAAGACGTGATGATCAACAGGAATGGCAGCAATTGCCCCGTCGATCAGGCAGGCAGAGGAACATCCCACACCGTCCTGGCAATACCTATGGAGAGAAGCGACTCCCCTCTGACATAGAGAGAGACATTGCACGTGATCGTTATTGGAAGAGATCTGTGGGTCAAGATTCGGATCATAACTGAACACGACCACAATCTCAACAGAAAGAACTGGTTGCTGGACCAAGTTCGGCACCCCACGAGAGTGTGCCCGATTCCAATAATCAAGAACATGATCACCCAATGGGGGAACTGGACCAAGCAGGTTATATTAAAAAGATAACCAAGGAAGGAGGAGATAAGCTTATTCACTGGCTGTTGTCAAAAGCAGTCAAACCATCGAGTGAAATAAGCCAAGTTCCAAACCAATTTCACGATATTGTGCGCCTACCACGGCAGCAGCAACATGAGTGGAAACAAGCTTGTCATGAAGAATTAGAGGCTCTTCGTAAGTGACAAGTCTATGACATCATTGATCTTCCACATGATTGAAAAATGATCAAAAATAGATGGTTTTCTCCATGAAATCAGATGGAAGAAAGCGAGCCAGACTCATGGCCAAAGGCTTTTCACAAGTCGAAGTTGTTGACTTTGATGACATTTTCTCACCAGTAGTCCACTATGAGACCGTACGCCTCATGTTTGCACTTGTGTCTCTAGAAGGCATGTATATGACTGGTCTGGATGTAAAAACCACATTCTTATATGGCAAACTAGAAGTGGAGATCTATATGGATCAACCCGAGGGTTTCAGACTCGAGGGAAAAGAGTGCAAAGTAATGCGCTTACGCCGAGCATTGTATGGCCTTGAACAAGCCTCACTTGCATGGTGGAAAGAGCTAGAGGCATTTATGCGCACCATTGGGTTCGTGTGTGCCAGCCCCGATGCCGGCATTTTCATATACAAGGATCCTAAGACAGGCAACATTGTTATTGCACTCATCTATGTTGATGATGGCTTGTTCATGGGGAAGAACAAGAAACTTGTGGATGAAAAGAAAAATGCTTGTCTAAAACATTGGGAGTGCCGTAGTACTGAAAAAGTCACGGAATTCTTAGGCATGCGCGTCACCCAGACTGCAAGCAAAGTCAAACTCGATCAAACTGAATATCTTGCCAAAGTGCTTGAGAGATTCGAGATGACAAATGCCAAAGCGACCCCCACTCCACTCCCGACTGGTTACAGACCGTCGGAAAACACAGCAATGCCCAATGCAATGCTTAGATCAAAATATCAGTCTGTGATCAGATCTTTATTGTATCTGATGCACAGAACGCGACCTGATATCGCTTATGCGGTAATCAAGATGTCGCAATTCTCGGCTAATCCTAGCCAAGAACATCTAGACAAAGCGATGTACATAATGTGCTATCTGGTGGGAACCCAGCAATATAACATTGTCTACGATGGTGAGAAGTTTGAGGGGCTACAGGCCTTCACAGATTCTGATTGGGCAGCTGACACTGTCAAACGCCGATCTACAACGGGTTACTTTGCTACTCTAGCGAGTGGCATTGTGTGCTGGCAGTCCCGTTTACAAAAAACTGTAGCACTGTCATCCACAGAAACTGAGTATATGGCTCTCTCCGACACTTGTCGACAGATAGTGTGGATAGAGTCCTTATTCCAGGAACTTGGATATGTACTGAAGCACGTACCAATCTGCGCTGATAATCAGGGATCCATCTTTATCGGATCAAATCCAGTTCAGGAAAGAAGGACCAAACATATAGATATTCGCTACTACTATACCCGCGAATGCATAGAAAATGACAAAGTCACAGTTGTTTTCATTCCTGGAAATGATAATCCAGCTGACATGTTCACAAAGAACCTTGACACTGTTTTATTCAGGAAATTTAGAGACTCTCTTGGAATTACTTTCGAGATTCAAACTTAGCTGCTTAGAGCGCTGTACAGTTTGAGGGGGGGTGTTGAAATTAAATCCTGATGCATGCTGCATACATGAGGCAATGCATGCAGCACACACACGTTACTGCGCTTACTGCGCATACATGTGGTAAACACATTTCTGAGTCATGTGACATCCTTACTATTATGTATATAAGGAGACCCTGTACTATAGAAGATATACAGTGTTCTTACCTCTGCTAAACCCTAGCTCTAAGACTAACTAAACCCCGGGTAGGTCATAAGAAACGTGTTGTCTTTTTCTCTGTGCAGCATATGTAGTCTGCTCCAACATCATCCATTGTTAACCACTGAAACATACTTGATGTCTCAGCATCACAATTTAGTGCCACCAGTTGGCTTCTGCAATGGTTATACATTCAGGCATGCAAGGCAATTTTGTTAACCACATCCTAGACAATGGCTTGTGCTCACATGTGAACTCCCTTTCTTGGCACTGCTCAGATGATGTGTCAATATTGAAATGATTTGTCAGCAATGAGCTCTCGCAACTAATGCAGCAGTTGACTTGCCTGGTTCTTCCTGAGGTTAATCTCCACATTAGCAAGTTCTCCATCACATGGAAGGTATACTTGTTGCTTCTCAATTGGAATAGTATTTGTGTCAGCCAGAAGAGATAAAGCAGAAGTAAGTCTCTTTGTCAAAGGGTTCTATGTCATCAAAGTTCTCAAATTCAGATTCATTGTTGTGGGTGATTCAGGAGGGAACAATGTCATGCTCGGCAATGTTGGCAGCATTTTGTAAATGTGTTATTAAGGTTGCCATATGAGATGTGAGAGCTTCTTTTTTCTGTTCAACAGCTTGCATGTCAGAAGTGTGAGGTGCTTTACCAAGTTGATGGACTTTGTCTCATAATTGAATCCTGGTGCAGATCAATGAGGGATTGTGATACATCAATCTTGGTAGGAAGTATGACCCACTGCATTTGTTTAAAAACAATAGTGAAATCAATCCACTGCTCAACCACCAATTGAATAAGTGTCGATGCTGTAACCATTCCCAATGCTGGTCCTGATGCCAGTCCTAGTCCTGGTCCCATTCCCATTTCTAATGCCAGTTGTGATCCCTGAGTGGCATACATATCCGTTATCCTGACATCTGTCAGCCTTAGCAATTCTGCTGTGGTGACTTCATCCTCCCATCATTCGACTGCCTGTTGACCGAAAGCTGCTGTCAGTTCTGCATGGTGCTTGCCAAGCTGTGTGGATATCTCAAGGGCTTCTTGAGATTTTGAGCACAGTGTGACTGTCATGCTGAGCATTTTCTTGTGATTTGAATCTGTAGCATGATTATCAAGTATTTCACCCTGATGTGGCAACGTCGCTGTTCTAACTGTTGGGGAAATGGAATTCAGCAATGACCACAAAGACTCAAGTATTTCCCCTGCTACAATGCCAGACCCTGGAATGAAAGATGGAGCATAGCAAAAAAAGCATTCATCCTTGTGGCCATGGACATGCAAAAGCCCAATGGCCTGGTCAATGCTCAAGCCAGCCGGCAGATGTGCACCAATACACTCCTGAATGTGGATGATGTATTGGCAGACAATGTCATTCTTTTGCTGTTCTCTCTAAAACAAGTCTAGCAGTGCATTGGGTGCATAACAGCCATTCCATGCACATGCAATGGCTGCTACTCCAGTTCTATCACATGCCTTCGATGCCAAAAAAGCATTTGCAATGGTTCAGAATTTATTTTCACATGGAGCCTTTTAAAAACCCATGTATCCCAAGCAGAATGAGCATCAGGAGTGGCACCAGCAGCAGTTACAGCATCGGCCACCTCAAAGTGAAGTATACCTACTGTGAATCATTCTATGGCAGCTCGGAGGAATTACTCATATTCAGCCTGATTTGGGGCCATCCCAGCTCCATCCCATAGCTATACATCAGCATTGGAGTTTTTCTGCCAGACATGGTCAGCTTTGAAATTGCTGTTGGTCACCAATATGCATTTAAAAACAAATCTGAGAGCCATAGTATCATTTCAGATGCAATTTGTACAATCAAGGTATATAGTCACCCACCAGTTCACATCATCCTTCCAATTTTCTGGTATATTTATGCCTGCTTGAGGACAGGCTGGATAGTAATTGGCAAGTGATCCTGGTTAAGGATTCAATGGATCTTTTTGATTGTGTCCATACCCTGCCCACTTCAACCTTTTCATCCAATGCCATAAGCGGGACATGCACTGAAGCTCATGGTAGAGGTTGACCACTTTGGCAGGCCTCATTGGCAATGTTATGTGCTGAATCAGCTGGTAAAACTGATAGGCTGATGTCTTCAATTCCAGATTACAGAGCTGAAAATGGTCTAGAACCTGCACAGTGAAAAGTGTGTGTATTTTGGTGAAGCTGGTCAGGAGCAAGTTACTGGTTACTAGGTCCAAGGGAATATGGTGTTCTCCCTGATGCTGGCAGGTAACCATTGCTAAATGATGTATTCCATTCATATGCACCACATGGATATAGCTTTATTCAAGGCATTGGCAGTGGGCAGTGCAGTGGTCAGCTCGGGATTGGCAGTTGCTAGTATGGTTGTTGCCTGGGCATCGGTCCTCATGCATCGTTCAGGCAAATATGGTTGAAACCCATGGATGTCTTCATCAGCATGTTCAACTTCATGTTCATCATTGCCATCAAAGAAGTCTTGTAAGCTGTCATTGACATCATTATTGCCCTTTTCTTGATGCCAAAGGGCATCAAGGTGATCAAAAAAGGCTACATCAGCCCCAGTCTCATCATCTGCTGTATTCTCTGTCATTCCCATGCCAACTCATGATGTTGAGCCATTGTCATTGCCGAGTAATCATTGGCTGACTCTGCCTTGGCTTTATCCTTCATCTCTTCAAATGTCTCTAGATATTTCATTTGAAAGTTAAGAGCATTGCAAATTGGCTGATCAGTCTGGTGGTGGACCAAAAGGTACATGCCAACCTCCCATAGCTCAGTGCAGTGGAAGTGTGTGCCAGTCCAGCATTCAATGTGATGGAAGGGGTTCTGCCTGTGTGTCATGTGCATACATGTCCAGCAAAGTGTGCTTTCTAGTGAACAATCAACACATCTCCAAATTGCCCATTTATTCAGTTGACAGTGGTTGCAAACTTGTTTGTTGATGGACCATGCCTGCTGAGCAATTCATCCACTCTTTCCACAAACTGGAATGCATAGTCCTTCTGTCTCTATCAGTTGTATCTGACCATGCCAATCCATGGCCAAACTGGCTCATCGGCCACCTGAGGTTGTTGCATATCCTATTCTGGAGCAAGACCTGGATTGTCATGGATACCAGCTGAACTCAATTCACCACATTCTTCTGTAACGACAGGCAAGGGAACCTTGATATGCTTTGTTTTTGGTCCATGTCTCATGTTGACCTCAACTTCTACATGTGTAACAGTATCAACTGCATCATCATGGTCCTCATGTAGCGGTGCATTTTTCTTTAATCTTCTTTTTCTCTTGTAAGGAGCTCTTGTCAGGCTCATGATGATTGGGAGGAATCCATTGCGGTGATGGACTATTTATTTGTACTATTGGCCTCATGTGATCCTCATGTTATCCTCATGCTAATAATATGGTATGCCTGATGACGACAAGAATCATTCTTTTCTCCACATCAATCCCCCTCCAATGCTGCCTGAGCCATCAGAGAACCTGGGTGTGAAACAGTATTGCAAGGGGAGATATATGATTGAAGAGTGGAGGATCATCGAGCCTTATAGAGATGCATTCTGATCACAGGAATCAAAAGCTGGCTGGTTGCAAATACTCAAGTGTGACATTCTCCCTGCCATATTCAATTACTGGGTGTCAATCAAGAGGGCCCCAATGGATGAGAAGGAGTGTCACCTACATGCCAAGGTGAACCATCAACTTGAAGCATGTGAAGGTTCTATTTTTGATCACATCACCAGGAACTAACAACCTGACTTTCAAATAACTGGTGAATGATGAAGGGCTACTTGTGCAAATCAAACAATTTCAAAAGTCAAGTGATCAGAAGCCATTTGGGCCTTATACCAGGATCAAGTTTTGAAAGAGATCAGAAACCTGATAGGTATTGAGAATGCCACTACAAGCACACCTGTATGGTTCCAGATGTGACTGCCAGCCATCAAGAGTGTTTTTAACAACATGACTGCAGAGGAAAAGGTAATTTTTGAGATTGAGCAGGATAAAATGATGTAGGAAGGTTATCCCGAGCAGACAAAGTGAAGGTAATTTAATGATGTTGCTGCTGCTGATGCTGATAGTGACTGACATCTCACAGAATAGCAGAGAAAAACCTGTGTAAACATGTAGAAGAGAGTGCCCAACAACACTGGTTAGAAATTGGAGTGCTGTCTGTGACATTTACAGCCCATACTGCACCTAATGGTTTGATGGTTGTTGATGCATGAGTGGAATCTTTAATTATGATGCTGATGCCAATGCCGAGTGTGATGCCAATGCTGATTACAGTCATGACAATGTCGCCTCTTTAATGGCTACCCCTGCACGATCATTTCTGGACACCTATCATGATCATATCACAGAGCTCAAGTGGAACCTTGTGAGTTATGTCAAGGCATTACATGCATCAGATGTTGCCTCAAGGTCGGTAATGCAACCTAACACAACCACACCACAAACCCGACTTCTGATGACTCAGGATGGGTTCCCCATCCTGCCCACACCATGGAAAGGATCAGAATACAAGAAAAAAGAGCTGGAGCAATGGTTTATGTTGTATGTTGGGCAGCACTACAGTATGACAGCTTCTCATGCTACAAACCATTACTTATCTTTATGCAGAACTAGCCAACAATGGTCATAGTCACCATATCCCATTCAAAGTAATTGCTGACCAAACCTCTTTATTCATCAATTCTGAATATCTCCCAGGAAGCTTCAAATTCAGAGACCCACAGAACATGCACAAGAGCATCATAGAAGACTTCTTTGACCACATTCTGCAGCATCAAACAGTGCAGGGCCCTGAAAGAGCATTCAGGTTCAAAGGAATCAAAGCAAGCGATGGGAGTGTGTCTCCTGCACATTATCCTTATCATTTAAATAACCCTCCACCTTCCCAATGCATTTCCAAATGCAGTGGATGATGGAATGGTGATGCAATACCCAATGCCGAGTCCATCATGAGCACTGGCCTGCATCCCAATGCCAATGCTGTTCCCGATGCTGATGCTGATGCTGAGCCCCAAGGTCAATAAAGAAGCAGAAAAAGGGTGAAAGCAAAGCAACAGCAAAAAAAACCTCACCAATGATCAAGAGCAGAACAAGCACTCATCTCTGAACCCCCAGATTGCTTGCAACTCACAGATCCAGCTCAGTTGAGCTATGTGCAAGTCAATCAAATGACAATGGACATACTCTGCACAGCTGGTGTCACTTGACCACAGCCAATTAATGGTCTGGGTAATGGTAAACCAGAGTATGTTATTCCTCGACATGTTTACGAGAAGTCCATCACACCCATATCACCTTTAAATGATGACGTAAACGATGCCCCATGCCCACTTGATCTATCATGGTTGGAAGGCAACACCACATCAACTCAAGAAAGATTGAACTGATCTAAACCTCGCTGCCTGTCTGGGCGAACTTGGACAGAGGATTCTATTGCAAAGGCAAGGGCAAAGGCATTAAAACTGTCAACAGTTGGATTGGCATCAGGATCAGCAATGGTAGGATCAGCAGACAGAGAATCAGCAGTGGTAGGATTGGCAGACAGAGAATCGGCAGCGGTAGGGTCATTTGGTGATTGCCAGACCTCACCTGTGAAGAATACATGGCAACAGATGACCCCCCCATCATCTCAAATCAAGAATCAGGGACAGACATTGGCCCAACGTGCCCACAGAACAGCTGATCACCTCTATGCAGGTTGCTGTGAGAAGAAGAGTAAACTTTCCACAGTAAATTTACTATATGTGTCTCAGTAGAAGACAAAGATTGACAATAGTAAGATTTGCAGAAGAAATCAAGCACTGGAGAGTATCTGTGCTCAGGCCCTGGGCAGTGCTATCAACAATGGTGTGATGGAGCATGAAATTTTCTCAGCATCTTCATATGCGGGTGAGGTGGCGGGCTGGGAGACAGGTCTACCTGAAAAATGTTTGGGTGAGTAGGCAGTATTGGTCATGAGGACGACATCTCTGGAGAGTATCTACGCACAATGGAATTCTCTCAGCATCTTCATATCTGGGTGAGGTGGCAGGCTGGGAGATAGGTCTGCCTAAAAAATGTTTGGGTGAGTAGGTGGCATCGGCCATGAGCCAGCGTCAGCCAACAGGACAACGTCTCTGGAGAGTATCTATGCTCAATGAAATTCCCTCAGCATCTTTATATCTGGGTGAACTGGCGGGCTGGGAGACAGGTCTGCCTGAAAAATGTTTGGGTGAGTATACCTGCTGAGGTCCCGGTTCAATATGGTGAGTCCCATTCCTGCTACCACTCATTACATGGATCATGCACCTGGCACCGATCTGGGCTGTGTAATGCTGATCTTTATTTTGATCTTGGTAAGGCCACTGCCACTGCCATCCCCATTGCCATTGCCACTGCCTGAAACTATTTCATAGGCTACTGATGTCTGTATTAAATGTATTACTCTTCAGTCTAGCAACCATTGTAATAGTGTATTCATTTGTTACTATAGTAGGTACACATATATAGATTAGAGCATTTGACAGTGTCCACTGAACCCGTATCATTTGGTACACTGTATATGTTCAATAGACCGTATTATTCAATACATTGTAGCTTACCTATGTGGCCAGCTCTCAATCTGGAAAGATGATGAAAGAATAGTGATCTGCCAGTTCAGGGGGGATTCAAGCTGCTCACATGAAGAGTGATCTGAAATGGGGAGAACATCTCTGAGGAGGGAAGAGAAGATGTTCTCCAGCTCTGTTTTGTCAGCCCAGACATTATTTGTGAAGACCAGTTCAACCAGGGCATGTCCATAGGCTTTGAGAGATTGGGGAATGGTGGCCAGTGCTGGCATGTACTGATTGTGGGCCTTTGTAGGTGTTAGAACCATTGAACAAATTTTATTGTATTCATTAGTGGTGGAATGAAGGGCACCAAAGACTGGGACACCATTCTGCTTCCCCAGATGCTTTACAGTCTGCCAAAAATGTAAGCTACATGGACCTGGAAATAGGATATCACCTTGGATACCTTAAAGCTATGGTCTATCTCAAGCACTTGGGCAGGGAGCATTACCATATACTGGTCCATTACAGGTGCATGAGCTGTGATGAATTTGAAATAGAAAGTCTGAAAGTAATTTGCACTTGGAGGAGTGTGAATGAGCATAAGTGAGCTCAAGGTATTGCAATTTCAGGAGCTCATATAGTGATGGATGTGGTGCATTCTTATCATGTTCACAAAGGGGTCTGGGCCCATGCAATGCAAAAACCAGTTACAAAGCATAGCAGCAAGGTTGTTGGTGATGCCACCATAGTATGTGAGGTGGTGGGTAAAATACATGGACACTGAACAGGAGAGAGCACTGAGCAATGAGGGGCTCCAGCTTTGGTATGTCTTCTTGCAATCAGGGTGAATGCAGGCATAGCAGTGACCTATGATGAAGATGCACTGATCAAGATCAACAATCCTGCAAGGTGCCTTGGGCCATCCCATAGCCTGGAGAAAGATGGTAGTTTATTTTGTGCTCTTGCACCCTGCTGAGCAGCAGGATGGACAGGGAATATGGCCAGCAAGGAGGTGGGAAATTTATACAAAGTAGCATGGCAGATGAAAATCTTCGGGAGTCAGTTGAAACTTTTAATGCCAACAGAAGAAAGGGGACATGGCCATTGAAGAACATGTTTTGTTCATAGCACGTCAGCATCCTAGAGGGGTTTGACTTAATTTTGCAACCAGAGGCTCACAGGTGTCTGCATGGTTGTTAGGAAACAGTCTCCTAACATGTCTATTACATAATAATATTTTTATTTTATTTTATTTTATTTTATTACACCAAAATACGCCACCAAATGCCTATAAACACTTTATTTGTCAGCATGGGAATTTTCTTTTTACATGCATCAATATGTACATGCATGTATGCGCATGTCAGTAGCAACATAGTACAATATATGTAACATAGTATATAATCTTAAAATAAATACCAGGGGACCTCAGTTGAGTTCTCTTAGGTATTCCATCCACATTTGTGGTGTAAAATGCCTATTTCAGCCAACTGATGTATTTTTAACCCATCACATCAAATCCATCAAACCCCCAATCACGTGCACATGCCCCATCACCTTCTTGTAGGAGAGCCCGCATGGTCCAGCTAGCAGAACAGTGGGTGTCGCCCTTACAATTTCCTCACTTCAGAGTGGGGATGTTTGATGAGTGTTGATGGCAAAGAGTGGGTGTCGTGATGTTGATGAATGATGTTGCTTATGGGAGATCTAGGCAGGCTCGTGTGGTGTCCAAGGCAGGGAAGAATCACGATGGCTACTTTAATGCTAAGGATCTCCTTCAACAAGTCGGTAATGCAATTGATATCTTTGAAGAATGTACCAATGGCTTTGCGATGGGACTCTGGCTGTTCAACAATGCCCCTTCCCATCAACAACATGCTCCCGATGCACTCTCCACCTGCAGAATACAAGTAGTGGGTGGATGCACCATAAAGGAGGGCCTCGCATACAGCCAATGTGTTAGGAAACAGTCTCCTAACATGCCTATTACATAATCTATTTTTATTTTATTTTATTTTATTTTATTTTATTTTATTTCCCCAAAATACACTACCAAATGCCTATACACGCATTATTTGTCAGCATGGGAATTTTGTATTTACATGCATCAATATGTACGTGCATGTACACATGCATTGGTAGTAACATACTACAATATATGTAACATAGTATATAACCCTAAAATAAATACTAGGAGACCTCAGTTGAGTTCTCTTAGGTATTCCATCCACAACAGTGGTGTGAAAAGCCTATTTCAGCCAACTATTCTATTTTTAACCCCTCGCATCAAAACCATCAAACCCCATCATGTGCACGTGCCCAGCTGCCTTCTTGTAGGAGAGCCTGCACAGTCCAGCTAGCAGAACCATGGGTATTGCCCTAACAGAAGAACTCAACTCCCCTATCAGTGTGCCTTCTCTTACATGCGCATACGTCATTTGTCTCAGTGCACCACATCCGCTTACTCATTATTTTGGCAAGAGCCGGAATTAATTGTATATACATATTTACCTTGCTTTTGTAAGCCGATGCCAGGCCTCGCCTTACATTCTGACCACCAGTGATCAAAAGGGAGCACTCGTCATTAGGACAGCTGCAACCAGACAACCGATTGGATCTGGTTCAGCCGAGATTTACATTACTTAATTTGGATGACTATTTTAGGTAGTTACTAGCCAAATTCAGTAATAACCCCAAGATCAGGCACTGTTGGAAGAGTTATTGATCCGAAGTGCCCAAGTGCTGACAAATAGCTGAAATCATGTGTTTTGCCATGTTTTGTACTCGAATAGCCAGGTCACATGACTCGAAATTTTGTGAAAAAAATCTGCAGCTGAATCTTGACTCAGCCAAGGAAGTGACTCATCACAGATTACATCATCATGACAGAACAATCAACTTTGAATCCTGGTCACAATCCTGTTCCCATGCCAGTTCTAGAAGCCAAAATTGATGCTCTTACAGCACAAATGTCCCAATTAGTGTCAGTATTGGCAGCATCAAAGCCCAAACAAGCAGAAATAAAGCCAGAGACAGTAGAAGATAAAGATGATGAGATGGAGGAGATGGTGGAGTGGATGTCTCAGGAGGATGAGCATGCAGAGGAGAGATCTGAGAGTGGAAAAATGTGTTTACCTAAATATGTGCCCCTGCAAATATTTGATGGTACCATGGAGAACACAAAATCCTTCAACAGCTCTATAGTGTTGTATATTCATGGGAAAAAGCCCAAATTTCGTACGACTGAGTCTATGATTATGTTTGCTCTCTCATACATCCAGGGAGAGAAAGCACAGTTCTGGAGAAACGAAGCCATTAATCAAATTGCCATGGGATATAAACCATTTGCAAGCTTCAGGGAATTTTTGGAGAGATTGGAGGCACAGTTTGGAGACCCTAATCCAAAGGTGACAGCAAATGCTAAATTAAAAACCATGCGCCAAGGTTCTCTGACTGCAGACAAATTTATCTTGCAGTTCAAGGCAGAAGCATCACAAACTGATATAGGAGACGCTGCATTGGTAGAATATTTGAAGGCAGTATTAAATCCCTCATTATTGAAGTCTATCTATTGACTACCTTCTATGCTGGAGAGGTTGGATGAGTGGTATAATTGGGCAATGCATCTTGATCGGCAATATCTACAGGAACAGGCGGAATCAAAATTGATGTATGGGAATGCCAGATTTGGAAAGTCATCAGGAGGAAAGTCTGAGAAAGGAAGGACACCTCAGGTACAAACTCCAAGGGCAGAGCCACTGGCCATGGCAGTGACACCTATTGTTAAGGAGTCAGCAGCATCAATGGATGCAATGGAAGTTGATCGAGTAGGGAGATGAGCTCCACTTAAATGTTTTAACTGTGGGAAATTAGGGCATATGGATCGAAATTTTAGGCAGAAAAGGAAGATTAGGGAAGCAACAATCGAGGAAGTGACTTTGGAGGAAGATAAGCAGAAGAATTTTGTGGAAGAGTCCCAGTGAAGGTTTCCCTATTGGTGACCCAGAATCAATATAATGTATTAGTATCCGAGGAAACCCAGAGTGAACCTGAAAGAGAAATTGAAGAGTACGACCATCATCATTTATGTGATAAAGAAAAATGCCCAGCCTTATTTCCGAAGACCCATAAATTCTTTATTTGCTCAGCATGGATAGAACCCGAAATCAGCTTGACAGTAGGATTGAAGACAGTGGACACGCATGCAGCAATTAATGTGGAGGCATTCCTTGACAGTGGTGCTACTGGATTATTTATTAATTGAGCCTTAATTACTGGAAACAGTATTTGCACATGTAAACTGCCACAACCTATAATGGTGTACAATATTGATGGTATGATCAATCATGGAGGAACCATTAAGGAGGAGGTGACAATGATATTGAAGTATCAGGATCATCAGGAACAACCCATATTTGAGGTGTGCGACCTTGGGAAAACCAATCTGATAATTGGATGTCCATGGTTACATAAACATAACCCAGAAATTGATTGGAAAACTGGGAAGGTACACATGACTCATTGTCCTAAAGAATGTAATGTGTATGGGAGAAAAGTAAAAAAGGAGAAGAAGGAAAAGAAAGAGAAAGAATGTCCGAGGAAGTATTCTGTTACAATGGAGGAAGTGGAGGATGAGGATATGCCAAACGGGGAAGCTCCAATTATGACAAGTAAAGAAGAACAGAAGCAAACCTTTAGGGAAATTCATGGAGGACAGTCATGGGATAAAAATGTGGAGAAAGTGGAGAGGCCAGTGGAGGTGTGGGTGCCAAAAGCCTACCATAAATATTTGTCAGTTTCTCAGAGGAAAGAATCAGAGTGGATGCCAGTGTGAAAGCCATGGGATCATGCAATTGAGATAAAGCCAGGATTTGTGCCGAAGAAGTCAAAAGTCTATCCATTATCTCCAAAGGAACAAGAAGAAGTGGATGCATTCCTTAATGAACAGTTGTGCAAGGGATACATACGACCTTTGAAATCACTGCAGACATCACCAGTATTCTTTGTACTGAAAAAAGATCAGAGGAAGAGGATGTGTACAGATTATAGGTATTTGAATGAGTGGACAGTGAAGAATGTGTACCCTTTGCTGTTAATCTCAGAGATAATTGACAAGGTGGGAAAGGCCAAGGTCTTTACAAAATTGGATTTACACTGGGGATACAACAATGTACAAATAAAGAAAGGAGATGAGTGGAAGGCAGCATTTGCCATGCATCGAGGATCCTTTGAGCTGCTAGTGATGTTTTTTGGGATGACCAATAGTCCCCCAACTTTCCAAAATATGATGAACGACATTTTCACGGATGTGATAGACAAAGGCATGGTAATAATATTTATTGATGATATTTTGATATTTATGGAGAATGAAGAAAATCATGAGGCGATAGTGCAGGAGGTGTTGAGGAGATAGGCAGAGAATGATTTATTCATTAAACTGGAGAAATGTGTGTTTGGGGCAAGCGAGATCGAGTTCTTGGGATTAAAGATTGGTGCTGATGGAATCAAGATGGATCCTATCAAGGTACAGGCAATTGTTGATTGGCCCGTGCCTACCCATATCAAGGAAGTTCAGGCTTTCTTGGAACTCGCCAATTTTTATCGTTGCTTTGTTCATAATGTTTCCAAAATTGCCACACCATTACACAACCTTACGTGAAAGGAGTAGTGTGGAGATGGGGAGAACAACAGCAGACAGCATTTGAGGAGCTGAAGAGGAAGTTTGTGGAAGAACCAATATTAGCCCCAGTAGATTTCATGTGTCTTTTATGAGTGGAATCAGATGCATCAGACTTTGCTACTGGAGTGGTGATAGGTCCACTACGCACTTTAAGGTCTGGGAAACATTTCCACTCATATTGAGACATTATGACACACACTCTGAATTGCTAACGAATGCCACGAAATCGACTTCGAACCACTTTCGCACTATTTTGCACTATTTCGGACAACTTCGAACAACTTCGAACTATTTTGCACTATTTCGGACAACTTCAAACAACTTCGAACTATTTCGCGACACTTCAAAATGACTTCGCAGCATTTTGAATGACATTGGCCACCATATAGTTGTTTTACAACACTTTCGACATATGCTGCACATCTGGAACAAGCCAATTCATCGCATATTGAGCACTACTGGACATGAGGAGAGATTACAAGAGAGTTAGAATGCGATAAGTGCATTTTTTTGTTTCATTGATATATTGAAGCACAAGATAAGTACTTTTACTATATGGGAACACTATGTGTTTCATCATTTATTATTTCTCATTTGTTTCATGATCTACAAGTCCTCATTGTTTGATATATTTGCCTCATGTTTTACACATGTTCTTATTTCCTTTTTAGTACTATCTCTTCAATTTGTATATAGACTTGTATTAGTTAGTTAGAATAAAAAGATGCAATGAAGAACAGCACAAGTTACCCTCTCACTATCATCAGATCTAAGAGCCATTCTCTTGAGTCATATCTTCAAGTTGTATCTCTAAGTTCTGCAAAATATTGTGAACTTCCTTGAAACTATCGTATTCGCTTCTTGTGTTATCGCACATTGCCTATCGCCATTCAAAAAACACTTCACATTTGTTATACTTGCTCTTCGATAAACCTCGAACTTTTTCGAACCTACTTCGGAATATTTCACATGTCTTCAAACATATTTCGGACTCTTTTGAACACCTTCATACGCCCTTACAGACTATTCGCAACTCGATTCATCCTTTCGCATCACTAAACACAATGTTTTGGTCTCAGCAGTGATATTTAGTACCAACTCGCACCCTTCCTCTGACTCATGTTATACCATCTGAAGCCATTTAGTAGGTTTTGTTTGGGTTTCTGGATTGAGTATCATCAGCAGTATTATCAATGCTATGTGAAGATGACAAATGGCATCCTTGTGCATATTTGTCTCAAGGGTTGAATGATGTGGAGAGGAATTATGATGTGCATGATAAAAAGATGTTGGGAATAATATGATCATTGGAGGCATGGAGACATTATTTGGAGGGATGTATGCATCATATTGAAATCTGGACAGACCATCAAAATCTGCAGTACTTCATGTCCACTAAAAAGCTTAATGGTCGACAAAGGTGTTGGGCATTATTCCTATCACATTTTAATTTTCACTTGGTCCACAAAGTGGGAAGCTTGATGAGGAAAGCAGATGCATTATCCAGATGTACAGATCATAAAAGGGGAGTGGAGGAGGACAATAAAAATATTATCCTACTCAAACCTGAATACCTTTGTATTTGCGCTATGTGTCAAAGGCATCTATTGGTGGATAGCTCAGAGACAGAAATGTTGTCTATAATTAGGCAATGTTCAGAGATGGATGATGAAGTAGTAGAAGCCATGAAAGCTTTGAGTGGAGAGAAGAAAGGTAATATTAAAGGAGATGAATGGGTTGAAGAACAAGGGTTAGTGTTGTTCAGAGGAAAGGTGTATGTACCGAAGGATCAAGATTTACAAAGGGAGATTGTACGATTACATCATAATATGCCAGCTGCTGGACATCCAGGAAAATGGAAAACGTTGGAATTGGTGATGAGAGATTATTGGTGGCCCAGAATTTCAAAGTATGTGTTGGGGTCTGTGGATGGATGTGATACATGCATGAGGGGGAGGAAATTTCCAGAAAAGCCTGCAGGGAAATTAATGCTGAACTCTATACCTAAGCACCATGGCGAGATATATCTGTGGACTTTATCACAGGATTACCTGAAGCTCAAGGATACGATGCAATATTTGTAGTATGTGATCGCTTCACAAAAGAAGTCCATATCATTCCTACTACAGCAGAAACCTCATCGTTGGGGTTGGCACACCTCTATCTAAATCAGGTATGGCAGTTACATAGATTACCTGATATGGTTATCTCTGATCGTAGATCACAATTTGCTTCTGCATTTATGCAAGAGTTAAATAACATATTGCGGATTCAAACCAAGTTATTTATGGCATATCACCTACAAACTGATGTGCAGACAGAGAGAATGAATCAGGAGTTGGAGCAGTACCTATGCATATTTGTCAATCACCAACAAACTGACTGGCCTGAACAGTTGGCAATTGCCAAATTTTCTCACAAGAATAAATTCCATTTGGCTACTCACATGTAACCCTTCTTTGCTGATTATGGGTATCATCCCAGAATGGGAGTAGAACCTTGAAGGAAAGTCAAGGTACAGTCAGTGGAGGACTTTGTGTCAAAAATGCGAAAGGTGCAGGAGGAAGCAGAGGCAGCATTGATGAAAGCATGAGATGATATGATGCGACACGCAGATCGTACTCGAGCTGTTGCTCCAGAGTACAAAGTTGGTGACTTGGTATGGCTAAGTACCAAGGATCTAAATACTCCATGACCTTCAAGAAAACTTATGGAGAAGCAAGTTGGCCCATATCCAATTTCTAAAATAATTTCACCCAATGCAGTAGTGTTAAAATTACCTCAGTCATTCAAGATTGATCCTGAAATTAACATTTCCCATTTACGCTCTTACTGCCCACCCACTATTCCTGGTCAACAAACTACTCCACAGCCTCCAATAATGGTAGAAGGTGCTCCAGAATATGTAGTGGAAGAGGTTTTGGACTCTTGTCTTTGATGAAATAAATTGGAGTTCTTAATCAAGTGGAAGAACTACACCAACAAAAATAATTCATGGGAACCCGAGGAGAATTGTAAGCGAGCATTTAATGCAATCACCCAATTTTTTAAATGTAATCCAAATGCTCCACGTTGCATTGCTAGAATGGTGTATAAGGGGATGAATTTCTGGCCTTACCAGAATTTCACAGAGGGGACAGATATGATATTTTCTTGCCTGGAAGTCGAGGCATAAAAGGGGGGTAATGTTAGAAAACAGTCTCCTAACATGCCTATTACCTAATAATATTTTTATTTTATTTTATTTTATTTCACCAAAATACACTACCAAATGCTTATACACACTTTATTTGTCAGCATGGGAATTTTCTATTTACACGTCAATATGTATGGGCATGTATGTGCACGTCCGTAACAACATAGTACAATATCTGTAACATAGTATATTGTTGGAGCAGACTATATATGCTGCACAGAGGAAGAGACAACACGTTCCTTATAATCTACCTGGGGTTTAGTAAGTCTTAGAACTCAGGTTTAGCAGAGGTAAGAACACTATATATCTACTATGGTACAGGTTCTCCTTATATACATAATAATAAGGGTGTCACATGACTCAGGAATGTGTTTACCACATGTATGCAGCATACATCTCGGAGTTTGATTTCAACACCCCTCCTCAAACTGTGCAGCACTCTAAGCAGCTAAGTTGAATCTCGAAAGTAATTCCAAGAGAGTCTCTAAATTTCCTGAATAGGATGGTGCCAAGGTTCTTTGTGAACATGTCAGCCAGATTATCACTTCCAGGAATGAAAATGACTGTGACTTTGTCATTTTCTATGCATTCGCAGGTATAGTGGTAGCAAATGTCTATATGTTTTGTCCTTCTTTCCTGAACTGGATTTGATCCAATAAAGATGGATCCTTGATTATTAGCGCAGATTGGTACACACTTCAGTATATATCCAAGTTCCTGGAATAAGGACTCTATCCACACTATCCGTCGACAAGTGTCGGAGAGAGCCATATATTCAGCTTCAGTGGATGACAGTGCTACAGTTTTTGTAAATGGGACTGCCAGCACACAATGCCACTCACTAGAGTAGCAAAGTACCCCATTGTAGATCGGCGTTTGAAAGTGTCAGCTGCCCAATCAGAATCTGTGATGGCCTGTAGCCCTTTGGATTTCTCTCCATCATAGACTATGTTATATTTCTGGGTTCCCACCAGATAGTGCATGATGTACATCGCTTTGTCTAGATGTTCTTGGCTAGGATTAGCTGAGAACTGCGACATCCTAATTACCACATAAGTGATATCAGGTCGCATTCTGAGCATCAGATACAATAAAGATCTGATCACAGACTGATATTTTGATCTAAGCATCGCGTTGGGCATTGCTGTGTTTTCCGACGGTCTGTAACCAGTCGGGAGTGGAGTGGGGGCTGCTTTGGCATTTGTCATCTCGAACCTCTCAAGCACTTTGGCAAGATATTCAGTTTGATCGAGTTTGACTTTGCTTGTAGTCTGGGTGATGTGCATGCCTAAGAATTCCATGACTTTGTCAGTACTATGGCACTCCCGATGCTTTAGACAAGCATTTTTCTTTTCATCCACAAGTTTCTTGTTCTTCCCCATGAATAAGCCATCATCAACATAGACCAGCGCAATAACAATGCTGCCTGTCTTAGGATCCTTGTGTATGAAAATGCCAGCATCGGAGCTGGTGCGCATAAATGCCTCTAGCTCTTTCCACCATGCAAGTGAGGCTTGTTCAAGGCTATACAATGCTCGGCATAAGCGCATTACTTTGCGCTCTTTTCCCTCGAGTCTGAAACCCTCGGGTTGATCCATATAGATCTCCACTTCTAGTTTGCCATATAAGAATGTGGTTTTTACATCCAGACCAGTCATATACATGCCTTCTAGAGACACAAGTGCAAACATGAGGCGTACGGTCTCATAGTGGACTACTGGTGAGAAAATGTCATCAAAGTCAACAACTTCAACTTGTGAAAAGCCTTTGGCCATGAGTCTGGCTCGCTTTCTTCCATCTGATTTCATGGAGAAAACCATCTATTTTTGATCATTTTTCAATCATGTGGAAGATCAATGATGTCATAGACTTGTCACTTACGAAGAGCCTCTAATTCTTCATGACAAGCTTGTTTCCACTCATGTTGCTGCTGCCGTGGTAGGCGCACAATATCGTGAAATTGGTTTGGAACTTGGCTTATTTCACTCGATGGTTTGACTGCTTTTGACAACAGCCAGTGAATAAGCTTATCTCCTCCTTCCTTGGTTATCTTTTTAATATAACCTGCTTGGTCCAGTTCCCCCATTGGGTGATCATGTTCTTGATTATTGGAATTGGGCACACTCTCGTGGGGTGCCAAACTTGGTCCAGCAACCAGTTCTTTCTGTTGAGATTGTGGCCATGTTCGGTTATGATCTGAATCTTGACCCACAGATCTCTTCCAATATTGATCATGTGCAATGTCTCTCTCTATGTCAGAGGGGAGTCACTTCTCTCCATAGGTATTGCTGGGATGGTTTGGGATGTTCCTCTGCCTGCCTGATCAACGGGGCAATTGCTGCCATTCCTGTTGATCATCATGTCTTGGATGAAAGTCCTCAGTGATAACTGGAGGCAGCAGAGGAGGAGCATCAGTTACATCATCATGTGCCTTTTGCTCACTTGGTACATCATCATCATCATTATTTTCTGATGATGGAGGAAGGGGCAGATTTTGTGGTGGTATAGAATCATCGCCATCCATTCCAGGTGAGTGGTCATCATCTTCTGGTTCTGGAGGTGGAAAATCACCAAGGTCTGTCTTGGCAGGAGTTTTAGCTCCAGGACAGCATAGGAACAACATTTCATCAAATAGCGCTGTAGCACCAATGAATATTGCACCACTAGGTCACATGAAATGGTATGCTTTAATGCCATCTTCTAATACAAGGTACGTCATTAACTCCGATTGAGGAGCTAATGTGGTTGGTCATTTCTCCTTGGGTGGATAGATGAAAGCACTGCAACCAAAAACCTTCAGATCGTTTAGATCTGGGCGGACCTTTGTCAGGTCCTCAACCAGTGTCAGCCATTTCAGGTGCCTTATCGGGGTTCAGTTGTATAGGTGTGTTGCATGTTCAATGCAAAATTCCCACCATGATTGTGGTAGACAAGTGGTAAATCGCAGGGTTTGTGACTTTTCCATTATTGTCCTTATGGCATGCTCTGCATGCCCATTCTGTTGGTGAACGTGGGGTGCGGACATCTCTGTTTTGATGCCAAAATCCTTGAGCACATTTTGTAGCTCACAATCTTTGAACTCACCCCCTGGATTGACATGCCAGTGCTTGATTGTAGCACCATACTGGGTCAATACCATTGCCTGAAATTGTCGAATTGCTGCAGCAGCATCAGACTTCTTTCTAAGGCACTGGACCCAGATATGTGACGTCTTGTCATCCAAAAATACAATAAAGTATTTATGTTTGTGGTACGATAGTACTGGGAGTTCCTTTAGATTGCAATGTATTAATTCAAAGGGTTTCTCTATGCATGAATCTGATTCGGGAAAAGATTTTGAGGTCATTTTCCCTTAAGTGCACCCTGGACATATAATTTTGTCTTTAGGAATAATTAGATTCCTTGGGAATTTTATGGTGCTATTAGGCATTTTCCTTAGCGCTTCTTTGGATGGGTGTCCAAGTCGCCTATTCCAAGTCAAGTAGTCTGTGATGTACATCATCGCAACATTGATTTTTTTGGTGCTCAATATATGAGTCTGAGCCCAATAAATCATGTCACATTTCATAAGAGGGATGCAATCCATAATTGGGTTTCCTTGCTTGAAAAATGAAATGTGTGTGGAGGAACCACGCATGTCACTTCCATCTTGTAAGAAGATGCCCATTGACAGTAATCGAGCATTACAGTCAGGTATGTAGTAGACAGAGTATAATTTCATTTCATGTGTCTCTGACTTCCTGTGACATACTACCTGATGTCTAATGAAGAATGCTCCTTTCCCTACTATATGAGTAGTACCCATGGCTGTTTGAACCAGAGTAGAGTCCTTTCTCGGTAAAAGCTCATAAGAAGCGAAATCTTTCATTTCACCAGTGAAGTGTTTTGATGTGTCTGAATCCATGATCCAGTAGGCACCTTTCTTACAATTTCCATTTGCACTCATAACACATATATTAAGATGTAAATTATTCCATGATACATTTAATAGCAGTAAAATTTCACATGAAAAGTTTGCTGTGATCATTGGAATATTAATCTTTGTGCTTGTGGCAGAAAAAAGGACTGACCTTTCATCATATGCTCCTGTTTCAAGCGGTTCATCGATGGATTTCCATACGTCCTCATCAGAAACTGCAGGTTCCGATCCAAGGGAGATGCTATCATCTTCTACCTCCATGATCCTTGGTTCTGGTTTGATCTTCCTCCTCTTATCTTCTTGCACTGTTAGGTGCACTTCCAGCGGTCGCAGATTTTTTGCACTGTGTGGGAGATTCATTTGCTTGAGGGTGTCTTGAGCTTGCTGATATTTGGTGTAGACCAAATGAGAGGTAGAGGCTGCACCCATATATGCCTGTGCAGGTGGTCAGCAGTGAGGATCCCTTGTAGGAGTATGTTTGTGCTTCTTGATGCGCTGAATGAGTGGCATCGGCAGTATGATGGTGCCATTACCATTTATGGTAGTAAAGGCATTGGAGGTGAGGTGGGTATGTTTCTCCTTTCTTTTTTCCTCTTTAGTCTTTCTGTCCCCATGTCGTCCACATTTTTGGGACAAATCTCCATTGTTGTTTTGAGGTTGCCATTTGAGGTTTCCCCCTTCGCATTTGACAGCAGAAAGCTTGGTGGCCTGAGGCAGGCCAGTGGGCTTCCCAACTGCTGTGCACCATGAGGCTTCAGCGATAATGGAGTCCTTGACATGTTTAAACATCAAGGCTCTAGTAGCGGTCATGTTAAGGACCATGGCGGACAGAGAATCGTACTCATGTGGCATCACAGCAAGTAGAATCATTACCTGAACTAGTTCTGGGATGGCGATGTTGGCAGCCATAAGGTGCTCAAATTTGTCAGCCATCTTAGCAATCTCTGGCATGGGATTCACAGCTGGAATTTTGATTTCTATTGCAGATCTAAAGTCCACAAAGACTTGGGAGGGGCCATCGACACCATAATTGGTGTGAATGAGATCCCACACTTCCTCAGCAGTGTCCTTGGTGTTGGCACACTGCTGAATGGAGGGGGCCAGGCGGAGCACTAGGCTACCAATAGCCTGGTCATTTTTGTTGCTCCAGGTCTGGAGCTTGGCAGTAGCATCTGCTACAAGTGCAGCATTCGTCGCTGTCAAAGGAGGTGCCGGAGGCGGTTTTAGTTCCATCCTGCTAGTTATTTGCCAGAGGCCCTGAGACCTGAGCCATGCCTTCATAGAATCAGCCCATTGAATGTAATTGGAGCCATCGAAAGTTTGTATGAGTTTTTCAAGGGTTGAAGACATGATTCTGTGGTGGCAGCTGGTAAAAGTGCTCAATCAGGCTTCTATCCAAGAAAACATGTTTCATAATCTCAGGCAAAAACATTCCTTCAGAGTGGTTAACCCTAGTCAACTTAGGTTTTTAAGTGCAGCTCGCAGAGAGTGCAATGCAGCTCACGAAGAGCACAAGATTATAATTTAGAGACAATGAAGTCAACATCATTCACAGCCAGTTGAGGCGTGTTCGTGACATGCCCAGCAGGGCACATAACCTGTTGGAGCAGACTATATATGCTGCACAGAGGAAGAGACAACACATTCCTTATAACCTACCTGGGGTTTAGTAAGTCTTAGAACTAGGGTTTAGCAGAGGTAAAAACACTGTATATCTACTATGGTACAGGTTCTCCTTATATACATAATAATAAGGGTGTCACATGACTCAGGAATATGTTTACCACATGTATGCGCAGTAAGTGCAGTAACATGTGTATGCTGCATGCATTGCCTCATGTATGCAGCATACATCTCAGAGTTTAATTTCAACATATATAACCTTAAAATAAATGCTAGGGGACCTCAGTTGAGTTCTCTTAGGTCTTCCATCCACAATTGTGGTGCGCAACACCTATTTCAGCCAACTAGGCTATTTTTAACCCATTGCATCAAATCCATCAAACCCCCCATCACATGCTGATAGGTCCACTGTGCACGCTAAGGTCTGGAGAAGATTCCCACTCATATCGAGACATTATGACATGCACTTCGAACTGCTATGAATGCTATAAAATCGACTTCAAACTATTTTTGAACTATTTCACACTATTTCGAACTATTTCATGACACTTCGAATGACTTTGCAGCATTTCCAATGACTTCAGCCGCCGTATAGCTGTCGTAAAACACTTTCAATACATGCTGCACAACTGGAACAGGTTATTCCATTGCACATCAGGTACTATCGGACACGAGGAGAGACTACAAAAGAATTAGAATGCAATAATAGCATTTTTATGTTTTAATAATATATTGCAGCAAAAGATAAGCACTTTTACCATATGGGGACATGTATGTTTCAATTATTTATCATTTCTCATTTATTTTTGATCTACAAAGTCCTCATTGTATGATATATTGCCTCATGTTTTACACATGTTTTACTTCCCTTTTCAGTACTATCTCTTCAAAACTGTATATAAACTTGTACTAGTTACTTGGAAAACCAGAGAACCAGTTACCCTCTCCACTATAGTCAGATTTAAGAGCAGTTCTCTTGAGTCTTACCTCGCATCGTATCTCTGAAGTTCTGCAAAATATCGTGAACTTCCTCAAACTTTCGTATTTGTTCTCAAATCGTCATCGCCTATCATCACTAAAAACCCAGCTCGTAACTGCTATATTTATTTGTCAAACATATATCGACACCAGTCGAACACCTTCGAACACCCTCAAACTCACCCAAACAACCTCGAACTCATTTGAATCTATTTTGAACTACTTCACACATCTTTGGACCAATTTCAAACTTCTTCGAACATCTTTGTACACTTTAAAAAAGACTATTCATCACATCCTTACCATTTCGCATCACTAAAACAATGTTTTGATATTAGCGGTGATATTTAGTGCTGACTCGCACCCTTCCTCTAGCCTGAGTTATTCTTCATAAGCCTTTTAACAGGTTTTTGTTAGGTTTCCAGGTCAAGTATCATCATTTTGGAGCCCACCATGAGGGGTTTCTAAATCATTTCATTGCCTAATCCACCTCGAATCTCCCGGCTTAGGCCAACCCAAGCTCAAAACCTTAGAATCAAGACTCACCACACCTTCGAATCTCTCAAACAATCGGGGAATATTCTAATTCCTGTCTCTGACGCTGAATCTACACATCATCATTTGTTTCCTTCACCTATTTCCTCATCTCCAACCTCGTCTTCCTCTTCTTCCTCATTGTCTACTACATCATTCATTATTCCAGCCACTTTGACATATCTACCATCCTTTGCTCAGGTTTTAACTTCTCAAATTAGTACATCTATGGCCACCCAAGCAACAATGCCAGCTTGTGGACATTCCACAGCACCCAAATTTGACCCTACTCAACCTCGAGAGCTACATCAATACTTTAACGAGCTCGAAATACTCTTCATCAACTGTAATGTTATGGATCCCGAACTTATGAAGAAGCATGCCTGTTGGTATGTTGATATTGATATGTCCGAACTCTGGGAATCGATTCCTGAATATGAAACCAGCACTTCATTTCATGATTTTCACATCACAATCCACAGACTATATCCTGGTTCCAAAGACGATCAAAAATGGTTGATTTTGGACATGGACAAACTCGTTGGCAAACAACTTCGGATGCGTATTTTTAATGCGAGCAATTTAGGATTATATTACAGGTCGTTCTACAACATTACAAAGTTCCTACTCTCTAAAGGCTGAATTTCGGAGGCAGAACAAAGTAGAGCATTTGTTCAAGGTTTTCAACTGGGTTTATGGTCATGAATTGCATGATGACTCAAACTTAAATTTCCTGACCACTATCCGGATGATGCCTACCCACTTGACAACATTCACATGGCAGCAAAATTTGTTTTAGCAGGGTCAATTAGCTCGAATTCAGCATCATTACAGTCTTCAGAGACCTTGGCATTGACTTCGACATCTTCGACACAGATCAAATTGGAAGACTTATCAGCGATTCTTGAAAAATTTGCAACCACACTTGTCATCTACGCCTTCTACACCTATCATTGATTCCTTATATCCGATTTTTGTGGTGTCGAAAAAGAAGTACAAACCTGTCACACAAAAAATTCGCCCAGTTATTACTGAGCTACCTGACTGATTTCGGATTATTCAAACAATTACTGGTGACCCCCTCAAAAACATGCAAAAATTAAATTTTCATCCACCATCGTTTATCCCCACTTCATGATATTCACTCGAATGTAAAGCTATCATCGACAAGAATCATCCTGGCAATTTTCTATGGCCAGAGGAACAAAATCTTATGCATGACTTTATTTGAAATCAGGAAACAGCTTTTGCATGGACAGACCAAGAGCGAGGAAGTTTTCACTCTGACTTTTTTCCTCCTATAGAGTTTCCTGTCATTCCTCACACTCCATGGGTTGAGCAAAACATTCCTATACCTCCAGATTTGTACGAACAGATATGCGAGATGCTGAAAAAGAAGATAGAAGAGGGAGTATATGAACTATCGAACTCTTCGTACTGATCACAATGGTTTTGCATCGCAAAAAAGGATGCAAAATCGCTTCGAATCGACCACAGTCTAGAACCGCTTAACCAAGTAATGATCCAGCACTCAGGTGTCATACCGATACCCAAACATTTAGCAGAACAATTTGGGGGATGATCATGTGTAGGAATGTTGGATCTCTATGTGGCATTCGACGAAAGGAAAGTCACAGAATCATCTCGTGATCTGACAATATTTCAGACACTGTTCGGAGCACTTCACATTGTTACCCTACCCATGGGTTGGACAAATTCTGTCCCTATCTTACACAACGATGTGACATTTATTCTACAGCCTGAAATTCCTCACATCACCATCCCTTACATCAATGACACACTGGTTAAGGGTCCGAAATCAGAATATAGAACGATCAGTGGATCCTACAAAATGATTCCCAAGAATTCAGCTATTTGATGCTTTGTCTGGGAGCACTTCGAAAATTTAAATCGGATAGTCGAGTGCATAAAGTATTGTGGAGGAACATTTTCAGGTCTGAAACTCTATCTTTGCATCCCTGAAATAATTATTTTAGGGCATCGATCCAATATCGAAGGTTGTATAGCCGACCCTACTCAAATCTCAGCTGTTAGCAAGTGGGGACCATGTCTAAGCCTCATTGAAGTGAAAGCGTTCCTAGGAACCATTGGAGTTTGTCATATCTTTATCCAAAATTTTGCTCAACGAGCTGCAGCACTGATCCAACTCACTCGAAAAGATGTACCTTTCAAATTCAGAGCAGAACAAATAGCAGCCCAAGAAGATTTGAAAGCAGCTCTAATCAATTCCCCAGCGATTTGAGCTATTGATTACTCATCTTCAGCCCTGGTAATCCTATCGGTCAACACTTCGAACATTGCTATTGGTTTCTTTCTTGCTCAATGTGATCCCGAAAACCCTCGAAAACAATATTATAGTCGATTTGGATTGATTACACTTAATGACCACGAATCCCGATTTTCACAGCCAAAACTTGAACTTTACGGTCTATATCATGCTCTCGGAGCACTACGATTGTACCTAATAGGAGTTCGAAGGTTTATCGTCGAAGTCGATGCACAATATATTAAAGGCATGCTCTCGAATCCTGATATTGCACCTAGTGCTAGTGTCAACCAATGGATCATATCTATCCTAACCTTTCACTTTACATTAGTCCACATCGCAAGGACACACCATGGTCCTGACGGACTTTCGAGACACCCCCCACAAGATGAAGATGTTCAGCTCAACAATGAAGATAATTTCAGAGACTGGATCAACTGCCTTCATGGTTTCATACATCAAATAAATCCTATTACAACCTGACCATTTACTTCTCATCAAATTTTGACCTTCTCCCTCTCCTCAAATTTCAGTAAGGGGGAGGATCTCACCTATAATGATGTCCCATGATCAAATAATGCAAAAATGAACAATGAGAGGTTACTTTGTGTTCGAAAATGGTTACATGACTTGGTGCAACCCCCTGATCTATCAGATGCAGAATATGCTACCTTTATCCGATATTGCACTGAATTCTTTTTAGAGTCGGGCAAACTATGAAGAAAAGACTCCCAAGGAGCTCACAAAATTGTTGCTCCTCCAGAACATCATCTCGAAATCATTCGTGCAGCTCACAACGATATTGGACACAAAATGGTTTTCGCTACTAAATCAGTTATCGCCCTTCAATTTTGGTGGCCGAACATGAAAGCTGACATCGCATGGTATATTCAAACCTGCTACCTATGCCAAATTCGACAGATGTGAAATGTTCTAATTCCACCCACAGTCGCCACTCCAGCACCCCTTTTCAGCAAAGTCTATATCGACACGATGCAAATGCCACCTTCGAATGGATTTAAATACATTGTACAAGGACGATGCTCACTAATGACCTATCCAGAATGGCGAAAACTTCGACACGAAAATGCCACATCGCTTGGCGATTGGATATTATTTGTCAATGGAGTTCACCATACGAAATCGTAACCGACAATGGTGCTGCGTTTATCGCAGCTATGGAATATCTTGTGAAACAATATCATATTAACCATATTTGAATTAGTGGTTATAATTTGTGCGCCAATGGACTCGTCGAACAATCCCATTTCGATGTTCAACAATCATTATTTAAAGCTGTCGATGGAGAACAAGCAAAATGGTCAGCAGGGGCGCACTCAGTATTTTGGGCAGAATGAGTCATGGTTCATAGATGCATGGGTTGTTCTCCTTACTTTGCAGTTACAGGAGCACATCCTCTGATACCCCTCAACATCTCCAAGGCAACATACTTACAACTGCCACCCAATTCAATTTTATTGACAACTGATCTTATAGCTCAATGAGCCATAGTGCTACAAAAATGATCTAACGACCTCGAACTGTTATATTCAAAGGTCTACATGTCCCGAATTGAACCTGCAAAATGCTTTGAACTTGCTCATGTACATACGATGTGTGACTACAACTTTGTGAAAGGAGATTTAGTGCTACTTCGAAACACACAAATCGAGAAGTCCCTCAATCACAAGATGAAACCCTGATATGTCGGCCATCTTATTGTTATCGAAAAAAATTATGGGGGGGCTTATATTCTCTGCGAACTGGATGGGTCAGTACTACATAGACCTATTGCCGCATTTCGTCTGCTACCATACCTCACTCGAAAATCAATTTCACTACCACTGAATTTCCTCAATATTGACTCCGAGCACCTCGAACAACTTCGAACAAGTTTGAATTTCGATGAAGATACCTTCGAAGATTTTCAGGACATCAAAAACGAATAGTTCCTTTTCTTTTTTGCAATTACTTACAAAGATTTTGATTGCCTCTAGTGTATGATACAAGTCGCGATATTGCATCATAGCGTGGTCATGCAAACTCCAAAGGGTTTTTTGGCTATGATGAAGTACTGAGCCTTTCCCAAAAAGTCATTTTTTTCCCTTCATTATATCTTCATTTCTTCTTCACCTTACTTTCCAAATGACATTTAAAAATAATTTGAAATAGAGCAACAGAAACAAAAAAAAAAAAAAACTTCTACTCTTCCAACATCTCCTCCAATGCCTCTACCTCCCTCCCCAATACCTCCATCTCAAATGTTTTCTGTGCCAATTTTGCAGCAATCAAGCTACAGCACACAACCCATACATTATCAACCCCTTCGAATCCTTTGACAACTTGTACCTCCCTTGCCTTGCCCTTCGATGATCACCTTTTCTGTTTTGATTTGGGCATTGATAGCTTGGACGGACCTGCAACTTGCTCACCATCTTCGAAAGGGCCAACGACATGAATTCGATGCACTACGAAGTTCGAAAACCAGTTAGTAAGCCCTTTGAAATAATGTCGAAGATTTTTTGTACCTTGTCTGGGGTGCGAATCTCACTTTGCACTTACAAATTTCTTTGCTTCACCTTTTCAAAGGCCTCGCCTCGACACCCCCATCCAGTAACAGCCTTGCGCCTCCTGGGTGCACTTCGAACACTTTGCGGTGCCCTTCCTAACAACACACTGTGGCTGAAAATTAAACCCAGCACACCAATCACACTATGAAAAAAATTAGCTGCACAAAAAATCTTCGAACACAAGAGACAGCACTCACTGGACCTTCGAAATCGAGCAACTCACTCATTTCGACTTGCACCCACTTTGCAGCCTCTACCCCCGCAACCTCCTCTGCCTCATCCTCTTCGCTCTTGACCTTGACCACCTTTCGCTTCGCCACCCTCACCATGGGCAGCTCATCTTCCTCCTCATTTTCATCATCCCCACCTCCCTCCATCCTTTTGATCATCTTTAATTCAGCCTTGAACTTTATACTCTGCCTTTTCAAATCCTCCTTTGAAATCATCTTCGCACGAAATGCAGCAAGAGCTGCATTTCGAGCATCCACCAATGCCCTCCTTTGACCCTCGATTTCTGCCCTCTTTGCCTCCTCCTGCTCCTCTCTAGCCCATTTTGCTGCCTCCTCCCTTCTTCTGCATTCTATCTCCTCAGCCAAATCTATAAACAATAGCTCTCCGCCCCATGAAATCTATTCGCATCATGCCATTGGTTTATACAGCTCGAATACTTCATCCATGACCTTTTGAACAGCCACGTCACATTCTTCGCCAAGATCTTTGGCAAGTTCATTGTATTCTGCCTACATGAAATGTTTTAGCATCTTTAACTATGAATCGATCAGTGACAAATGTACCATTTTCACACAAAAACCCTTCCCCCACAGTTCGAAATCCGAGTCCTTGGCGATGCCACACTCAGGCATCGATTTTGCATATTCAAGGATTTCAGCATTGAGTTCGACAAGGAGAGACATTATAGAAGTAAGAGTTGATGAATGTAGAAGGTGACGTGGAGGAACGAGCAATATATTGAACCTCGCTAATTTCTTCACCCCGATCACACATTTCGCACATGACTTCGAACAGCTAACTGGGACAGTTAGGATTTCAGTAAGGGGGAGGTTGTATGATATATTGCCTCATGTTTTACACATGTTTTACTTCCCTTTTCAGTACTATCTCTTCAAAACTGTCTATAAACTTGTACTAGTTACTTGGAAAACCAGAGAACCAGTTACCCTCTCCACTATAGTCGGATTTAAGAGCAGTTCTCTTGAGTCTTACCTCGCATCATATCTCTGAAGTTCTGTGAAATATCGCGAACTTCCTCAAACTTTTGTATTCATTCTCAACTCATCATCGCCTATTGTCACTAAAAACCCAGCTCGTAATTGCTATATTCATTTGTCAAACATATATCGACACCAGGCAAACACCTTTGAACCTCCTCGAACTCACCTGAACAACCTCGAACTCATTTGAATCTATTTTGAACTACTTCGCACGTCTTCGGACCAATTTCGAACTTCTTTGAACATCTTCGTACACTTTAAAAAGACTATTCGTCACATCCTTACCATTTCACATCACTAAAACAACATTTTGGTATTAGCGGTGATATTTAGTACCGACTCACACCCTTCCTCTAGCCTGAGTTATTCTTCATAAGCCTTTTAGCAGGTTTTTGCTAGGTTTCCAGGTCAAGTATCATCAGTGCGCGCACCCTGCCACCTTCTTGTAGGAGAGCCCGCATGTTGCAGCTAGCAGAACAGTGGGTGTCACCCTAACAAATGCCCTGTGCTTTATAGAGTTGGCTGGATTTGGGTGGTAGCTATATATAGATAAGAAAAAATTGTACCGGTCTCTCAATCCTCCCGAAATCAAAATTCTGGGCCTGAGCGATTGATCCTTTGCACTTCTTACACCTTTCCTCGGGCCCATAATATATTGGTTTCGAAGCCTTATACATTTTTTATTTCACGCAAAGTAACGTTTTAATCACGTGACGTAGTCGAGTATGAATGGTGATCTTATCAGACAAGCAAAGTATTTACGTGCCAAGTCCCGTGACATGTCTAGGGAGCTATCTAAGACGAAAGCTTCCCAAGATGAGGGGCGATCGCGAGCACTGAAGAGGGATGAATCCAGTAGATGAATGTGAGACCAAGAAGATTGACGAGGTCCTCTGAGAAGCTACCTGAAGGATGATCGTTCCCAAGCGGGGTAGTGTAATCGAGTTGGCAACGAGTTAACCCACCTTAGCTTGTAGGACTTGCCCACGCCTAACCCTAACCCTCGTAACCCGTTTTGACGACATTCCGAGCCATTTTCAGAAATTGATTACAATTCACTGAAGACTTGCCGCCTTACATTCCTCGACCAACTTACCACCAACATGGTGAACATTTATCTGCACTTCCAAGACCGACAAGTTCTCGCACTCTCCATCCCCTTCAGTGACATTGAGAGGCTTTCCGTCCGCCCTGTCAAATGGCTTCGATTTGTTACATTCGCTATTTGTGGGGTCCGTGGAGATCTCTCTGCGATGCCCAATGGCCCCCCTGTCGACTATGACAGTATCTCCCTTGCTGATCATATTGTCGAAGATTACTACTATACTCCTGAGGGTGATATTAACAGATCCCATATTTATCGCTTATCCCTAACGGTTTACGCCCATGTAGGGGATTATCATATCATCGACTACAATGCAATGAACGATCGAATCACCTCCTCTGAACAAACGCCACGCTCTTCACGTTTCCGCCGTGATGTCATGGCGCGCGATGGCCCTGTGTGCGTCTTCACATTGACTGATGGCAGTATGTGCGATGCAGCACACCTACTCGCCAAAAGCAAGGGCGATGAGGTATGTATCCGTTGTCATTGTTCCATGTCACCGCCTTCCTAAACGCTCCTAGTACATTGAGGTTGTTCTGCAAGATCGTCTCGATTCGTACGACCCAGCTCTAGAACCTGGTATTTTAGGCATTAACTCTGTTGAGAACGGAATGCTCTTGAGGAAGGATCTGCATGCATCTTTCGCGCTCGGGCACAGCGCTTTTCTAAAGGTACATGAAGTAGACACAAATTCCGAATATTTCTGAATCTGGTGATCTCTAGACGCCCAACTTTGCTTTGGACCCCGCCGACATCCCTAGGGTTGAGGAAGATCCAATGCCACCCAGTCGCATCACATTGCATCATTTGAAACCAGACACTAGCCGTGTTCCGATTCCGCAATTCGACGCGCGCATCGCCGGTACGGGCATATCGCCACCATCTACTGTCATCCTTGACTTCATGTATGGTGTTGCTGCCTATCGACGCTGGGGCAGTGGACAGGACATCGAGGAAGTGATGCAGCAACGTTTTGCCGAGCACTATAAAAATATCCCTATACCACAAGCCTCTTTGCCCTCAAGCGACGGTGATAGTTCCTCAGAATATGATGGCCTCGACGACGACGATGAATATAAACCCAATAGACGACCGAGAGGGAGAAATCACCGCTCGAAGATGTCAGATGGAATGCTTCGTGCGATGGACAACGTCCTTGCGCTCTCCATGTTGCTCAAAGGAACCACTCCTGAATTGATGGCCGCAGAAAGACAGAGGCGAGAGGAGACGGAAGAGTTGCGTGCGAAGGAAGCTAGTCAAGTGAAAGTGCAGCAGTGGATGCAAAGCTCTCCGTGCGTTCTCTCCTACGTCCGGGCTATTTCCCACTAGAGATTAAGATATTGAATTCCAGTCAATGCAGCTACGCGCTCGACGTGGAACACTAGTAACGCCCTCCAGCAGTTGTCGTAGAGAACTGTTTGGTTCAAGATCGTTACTCCCAGAGTCGGGAGTTTCTATGAAATCATGTCTGTGGTAAGTCCAGCCGTGAGTCCATTATCGGGGTTACTGATCAAAGTTTGGTCGCTGATTTTGGTCGTGGTAGAGTCAAGAACGCGGAAATTTGGGCGTGTGGATGTGTTTGATTGAACGCGTTCTCGAGGACGACGGTTTTGGTGAATTGGGTAACGTGATTGGTTACGATAGCGCGTAGATCAGGTGCATGTTGGTTGATCTGATCTTGATCAACTTGTCTCTTGCAATTGGGAACTGAGGGACAACGTCGTTTCGTGATCGACTAGAATGCAAGTATGGCAACGTCCAGTTGTACTGGGTTGCTGGATTCGGACTTAGTGTCTAAATTCGTTATTGGATGGGACGACATTACCGAATTGGCGGCTAGCACTTTAGAGACCGTCACAAAAAAAGCCTCAACCTTTCCAGGCATAAGAAGGGGTTGGAACCATGGGAAGCAGGATGGTCCTGTTTTTGAATAAGGCCTTTTAAGTCTGAATTAAATGCATTGGAAGGGCAAGCAGGGCTAGAATAGAATTAAAATCTTCGCAATGCAATGTGATCCTTTTTAGGCGTTGGATTCTCGCTCGAGCCACGTATACCTTATTAGATATCAAATCTCACTTATAATCACACACCGTAGCAAACAGTACAGATTAATTAGTAAAACACATGAATAGGCAGAGGTAATAAGCTGGAGTCCGGCGGGCAGGGCACGAGGAAGTCCAGAATACCAAGAATGAGCAGCAGTACAACGAGCAAGGGAAACGAGCAAAGCAGGGAGCAAGATAACGAGACGGCAATGAATAAGAAACGCTATGCTGGGGCAGACGAGCGTCGAGTATAGAGGAACTAAGGAATGCTCTGAACCGAATAAAGTGAATATCGCTCACCTGAAAGGAGCGAAAGATGCATTGATGGATCCGTGGCGTTGCTTATTCTTGAGCAGTCCGCTGTCGTTTCTTATTCTTGAGCAGTCCGCTGTCGTTTCTTAGCGCTCTCTGATCGCGCTGGTTTGACTTTTGATCGGATGCTATAGGGGGCCCGGTCAGGTTCTGCCGGATCATCGTTCTCTTTTCCTTTGTTTTTCGTCCGAGGTTTGTCGAGGAAATCACACAGATTTCAAGATGAAGAAAAAATCGTACTCGTTCCACAAATCCAATGTTTCTACCACCCATTCACCCTTCCCATCCTCGAACAGCTCCAAGATCGCATGGAAAAAATCTTCAAGAATGAATTGGCTATCTTCATCCCCCCATTCCTCGCAGGAAGACAAAGCAAAACGCGCCTAGCAAATTTTAGTCGATTGAGCCACGGAAAAAGAAACGTGTACCTGTGCCACAGTGTACGAGGCATAGGGCTGCGCACCGTTTACCGTATAAGACGGCTGTACGGGTGCCGTAACCGTACCGTTCACCGTTTGACATCCAGTTTCCGTACCCGTAATTGTGGGCCATATCAAGCCGTATGCTGACGGGTGTACGGGTGTGGTATAATCATGTGACCATTGTTGATTTGATTTTCTCTTATCAATCCTCATCATCTGCGGTCGTAGTTTGGAATCGCCTCTCACGACGATGCCTCTTGACCTGGAAAATGATATATGCCCGGTCTTATCTATTTCATTCATAATCTTCTGACCATCTGACCATTGTTGAATGGTGCTTATCACTAATTCCTCTTTGCAGTTGCAGTCGAACAAATTTTCTCGGCGGGTCGTGATACAATCTCATTGCGACGTGCAAGTTTGCAGCCTGGGACCATTCGCATGCTCATGCTTCTCAAGCAACGCCTTAGGCTGGCTCGTGATGGAATTGACAAGGTTCTTTGAGTATCTAGGGCTATGTACTTGTGTAGTGTAGTCCAGGACAATCTGTAGTTCTGATTATGGTGTATTCGCAACATGATTTGCTTTTTTGATTTCTGGTACAGCCGTACTGGCCGTACTTGTGCCTGTACTGTACCGTGAGGACATTCAAAATTTTCTTTACGGTATGGGTTATGGTTATGGTGTATTACCTACCGTATTTCACCCGTAAGCCGTATATGGTATGGTGCGCAGCCCCTAACGAGGCATCCATGTAGTTCTTTTGTAATATACTCCACGAAATGTAGAAAGGGACATCATAATGTCCCACTGTCCTAGCAAGGAACTTGTAGAGCACGATTCATTATAACTCACGACTCTCCTCTTGTTTGCTTGCATTATATTTCCCCTTAGGGTTAGGGTTAGGGTTAGGGTTAGGGTTAGGGTTAGGGTTAGGGTTAGGGTTAGGGTTAGGGTTAGGGTTAGGGTTAGGGTTAGGGTTAGGGTTAGGGTTAGGGTTAGGGTTAGGGTTAGGGTTCGTTGTAAGTCCTAGATATGTACCAATGTCCAATTTGTATCATTTGTATCAGGGCCTGACTTATGACCTATGTATTACCTTTGATCCTTTGTGACTATGGCAAGCATGATTAAAATTCAGCTTTATTCCACCATTTCTGTTTTTCTTGAATGCCATGTATAGAGCTGAGTACAATTGATAGTAGCAATCATGATACTGCAATTATCACTAGTATTGCCAAAGGCACAGCTCAGAGCTGTGAGCCATTAAGCCACACCACTATTTTGGGCAAGCTGCACTGTTAAATCAGCTGACAGCTTAGAGCCACTCAGAGCTGCCTGAGCTATGCCCTCAGTTCTATAATATTAAAGAAGAGGTAGGTGACCTGAAACCATTTAAAAACAGTAGAACACACTTTGTAGATCTACCTAATACTATTTTTAAGGCATATTGCTGCACACTATTCCTTGGGGTCATCTTGCGAGCATTTTGAGTAATAGGTAGAAGCAGAAGAACATGGTCATCAAAAGTACTGATTTATGTAAAACTCAATAGTGCAACATATTTCTTGTACAATAATAGTTTGCACAACCTAATTAGCATATAAAAAGCATAAGTAATGCATAGATTCCAGTATGGCAGCCAGCCCACAGCTTTGGGCAATCTCGAGTGGCTTAGCTCACTCAGAGCCGCTCAGGGCAACTCAGTACTGTTTTGACCAGCTTAAATGCCTGACCTGAGCCATAGCGGAGCTGAGCTGAGCCATGGCATCACCAATTATCACTTGATTATTAAAAAAGTTGTAGAATAATTGAGTTGCCTCTGAAGGCAATTTGCCAAATATTTCGACCATTATTGATGCAATTGTTCCAAAAAATAGGTGAATATGAAGAATGACATCTATTTGCAGAACAATAGGCAATTGCAAAAGCATTTGTTTATATCTTTTATTTGGTCCCATCAGTGATAGAATCTGGGCTGATCAATGCCAGACAAGTCATACAGAGGGGATGATTGCATTTACAATTGGCACATTGGCAAGTAGCATCATCAATAAAACCAAGCACATGTATAAACAAAGGGTTTTGTGATTAGCCTATCATTCTGCAAATAGCTGCCATTTTGGTCAATGGATCCCATTGGTCAATTTTTTGTCATCATCTGCCTAAAGTGAGTATTGCCTTTTCGAAATTCTAAATTCATCATACTATCTTTTAGATATAGACCTTTCTGAGTAGCTCACTGGCCACATAATATAAAAGTCCATTTATTATCATTTACACTCAGTGCTTGTACTAACTATGCACTTGGATTGATGCCTTCTTATCTGGGGTTCAAAATTCCCGTGGTCTGTGGTTGCAGGCAGGGGAACATTGAATGGACCTCTCCAAACATCTACTGGTCATGTGATACAGATTTTTTATTTATTTGCTGTTACTATATTGCTATATTGATATCTATACTACATAAGTAGCTATAAAAGTAAGCCTCGATAGACCTAAATATGGAGTCAAAAAAATGTTTCAAAATACTATATGTACTTGACTATGCAAAGAGTCCAATCATATCCCAAACTCACAATGTTTTGTGGGCCTGACAGGTGAAGTGCACAATGACAAAGAAACATGAGGTTTTTTGTGAGACAAAGGTGCATTGTCACCAATGGCAGGGTATGTAGTCAGTGATAGAATAGAAGTTGAGGCAATAATTGTATATCTTCTTGAGTCTAGCTACACGGATGGCTTAGCATTGGCAGAGGACCCCCCAGCTCTCAAGGGTATCTACCTTGTAAAATATTCTCAGTATTTTAGATATTTTATTTGAGGCTCTATCAAAATTTATTTAAAATTGATTGGCTGAGTCATTAGCAAACTAGGCATGACAGTGCACACATTGTGACGTCTGAGACGTCCATGCCAACCATGAGTTCCCTTAGTTTGCTATCACAGCAAACCCATCACATAGCGGGTGTCCAGGATGCCCGATGCAATACCATGGAAGGCTTGACCCAGAGGCATATGCAGTATCATAGGTTCCATGCCTATGGGCATCCCAGACGGTCGTGTGTAGATTTCTATATACATGTGTGAGGCTGTTCATAATTGTTAATTCATTCATCTTGCTGAGTACTCCTAGTACACTGCATCTACAAATTACTCTTCCTCTTCTTCCTCTTCTTGTGGCAATGGACGAACCCCCATCTGTATCGGTTCTCTCTCCCACGTGGTTAAATTAACCGCTATCTGTGGACAAGGTTGAAGGTTGGATCCGAGTGGGTACATGGTCCAGTTATTGCCCGACATTTTGCTTGTTGCCCACATTCTGTCACTACCACCATGTGGCAGCCACTTCAGTTTGTTAAACTGGCCCCGAAGCTGTGAATGCACGATTTGAGCATCATGCATTGATAGTTGTGACATGAGCTTGAACCATTCATTGTAGTAAGTGGTATATGGAAAGTTTTGTAGTTTGCCCCTCTCTCTTGGAGGGGTGCCTTTGGGAGGGAAATACCGATCAAACAATGTGGTGCTCCAGAACTCTTCTGTAACAAAACGGATTTGTATTTTTTCGAAAATAGATGAAAAGTTGGTCGTCATGAAAGTTGCCCAAGTAACATTATTGCGGGCTTCTTTGGTCATGATGATGTGAGATGGATCCTTGGCCCGAGATACGTTGGGTGAAACAGCAAAGATATCGTATGGGACCTGCTTCCAAATTTTCGAGATGGCATCATCTGGATTATTGCCTATTCGTGGTTCGTTGTCTCTATCATCCAACAATTCTGGTCTCTGTACATCGGCACCCGTCTCTTTGACCACTGTTCGAATTTGCACGCCATGATTGACAAGATTCAAATCAATATCATCCTGTTCATCATGACCATTGTGGATAAAGTCTACCGCTGTAGTCTTTTGGCGCTTATTTGGAATTCGAGAGTGGTTGACCGCTGTTCCCTTTGGTGCCAAGACTCGAGCTATGCCAGCATCATGCTCCAGAAGTGACATACTGTTGCGACCAAATATCCAGGCAAGGTATACTGGATCCAATCGTCGGACAACGGGCATTGGTACACGATAAGCACCATGAGGATCATCTG